>JARDYH010000001.1:385535153-395535153 GCA_029215795.1 Anniella stebbinsi
AGTTGAAGTCCAAAATGTCTGGACTGCACCTGGTTGGGGACTGCCGATCTAGGGGTAGGATTCTTGCTTCGGGCGTGAGATGTCCCAATTTCAGTTCCTAGACAAAACCGTGAAATCCGGTTAAAAGGGGCCAGATGTTTAGGAAAAGGCTGTAGCTCAGTGGTAGACAGGGATGCGTGATTCAACAAAACATGAGGCTGCTGAAGTTCTCCAAATTCCATCTCAAAGCTTCTTCTGACTCAAATCCGTTTGAGATTATGATATTTTTTCCTCCTTGCATGAAAAATCTATGCATGTTTTTAAATGTATGAATTTCAATTCTGCACATTCTTCTTATTGATTGAAGCCTATTTGTGCATTGGGGTTGGGGGTCCATGAATCCCATTGCAGGCTCCGAAATGTATGGACTTCAACTGCAGATTATGTTCCGAGTGTGTGTTTAGTTTGGATGGTGCAAACTGGGTCCACCCTGATAAAAAATGAACAGAACGGAATTTCTCATACATCTCTAGTGATGGAGCATCTGCTTTGGATGCAGAAGGTCCCAAGTTTGATCCCCGGTATCTCCAAGTAGAGCTGGGAAAGATCCCTGTCCGAAACCGGGAGAGCCTCTGCCACTCAGTGTAGACGATGCTGAGCTAGATGGACCAAGGCTCTGGCTCGGGCAACTTCCTATGTTCCTCCTCTAACTCTCCATCGGCACCGTTCAAACATCGCCCTTAAAGGATCCTAGAAAGTCTAAAGCAGCCTTCCCCAACCTGATGCCCTCTAGATGGTTTGTACTAGAACTTCCGCCTTTGCTATCCATGCGAGCTGGAGCTGATGGTTGTTGAAGTCCAAAATATCTGGAGGGCACGAGCTTGGAGAAGGCTGATTTAAAGCATTCCCATCTTGGGAAATATGCCAGGATAATTAAACACACACACACACATGCACACACACACACAAACATGCACAGAGGCTCATCAGGAGGAGGGCTTTTTCTGCTTTGGCACCCTGGCTGTGGAATGAGCTTTCCAGAGGGGTTCGCCTGGCACCTACATTATACTCTTTCCGAGGTCAGGTGAAGACCTTTTTATTTTCCCAGGATTTTAACATTTTATCATCTTAATCTTTTCACTTGCTGTTTTAAATCTGTATTTTAAATCTCTGCATTGCAGCTCACTTTCATTCTGGATGCACTTTTATGTTGTGGCTTTGTATTGTGGCTTACATTTTATACGTAAAGTTGTATTTTATGGTTTTTAATTTTTGTGAACCACCCAGAGAGCTTCGGCTATTGGGTGGTATAGAAATGCAGCAAGCAAATAAATAAATAAATAAATAAATAATAGGAAGTACCCAAATGACTTTATTAGCATTGAGCTGAAGTATCTAACACGTCTTACGATATTATTCATTCTACTGCATGAATAAGGTCTTTGGAGGATAATGCTCCGATCCAGCAGGGGAATGACCCCATATTCTTATAAATGAAGGGGTGTGTGGACTTGACCTTTAACAAGCAATTTGCAAAAGCGTGAGGCTGGTTGCTGAAATCTGCATCTTACCTTAGTAGTCACAACGGGAAATGTTTCAGCACTGGAATAGTAGCCAAAGTCTCATAAGCCAGCACAAGGGAACGTTCTCTTACCTCTCTGCTTCTCAACTTAAAAGCACTTTGTTTTAATATGATACATGCTGGAGAAAAATGACCAGCCACCTAAGCAAGAGACAGAACCCCAAGGAATGGAGTGTGCTGAAGGTCTGTTGCGATCAATGTCCTCAGGCCCGTCTTCTCTTGGCCCACAGTTAGGTAGCTATATAACTCTGTGGGCAGGCACAAGCGGACTCGCTCAGGGCAAAAGTGTTGGGAGACACATAGCAAGAATAGCAAAGATCAATCCTATTGTGTGAAACAAAGTAAGTGGTGCTTTAAATCTAATGCTAGCAATTAAAGGTCTACAGGGGTGCAAGGTGGGTGAGCATCCAAGATGAACACAAAAAGAGAGAATAGACTCAGGACGCGAAAAACGGACATACATGGCATCACCTTGTCAAGTGACATGACTTGCTAAGGAAGTAATCCTCACTCCCTTTTAAATCTTTGCTGTTGTTGTTGTCGTTATTATTATTATTATTATTATTACTACTACTACTACTACTATTATTACTGAGCAGTCTTTCTCAACCTGGGGCTCTCCGGATGTGTTGGACTGCAACTCCCACCATTCCCAGCCAGCATGGCCAGTGCCAGCAATGCCATGCTTTAGCCCAAGGTGGGAAACGCGCGTTGCCAATTGAGAAAATGTGCATTCTAAAAAACGTGCATTCTAAAAAATGTGCATTCACAAAAAAATTTCTGTTGGGGAAAAACGCACACTTTTAAAAATGAATATTTTTTTGCAATCAAAAAGGAAAAAAAACCCAGATGCTCATGTTCGGAATGAAAACGTGGCGAAACGAGCTTTGAGGAAGGATTCGGGGAACCCGAACATGTTTGAGCGTGGCACATTCACCCATCAATACTCTTAAATCAGCCAGTCTGCAGTACAAAGAGAGAATATTAACCTGTGTGAAGTGGTCTGGACTATGTACCTTGAGAAGGTCCGGTAATACTTTACAGGATTCCCTCAACATGCTGCCTTCTAGATGTGTTGGAGTGCAACTCCCATAATTCCCAGCCAGCAGCATGGCTGCTGGCTGGGAATTATGGGATTTGCACTCCAACATATCTGGCAGGCACCAGATTGGGAAAGGGTGCATCACACACTAAGCAACTCCTTGGGCCGGGTACTATTGTTTATACCCATGGACCTACTCTTCATTCTTCTTTCTCAGGCAGATGTTGCGACATTCCTCGTTCAAGTGAATCATGCTGTCTAATGTCATTTCCTGTCATTTTCTCTGTTTTAAGGCCCTTCTCTGCCGCTTTCCCTGGCAGACCAGTCCCTATCCGTTGGCCTTAATGTTTTAAGAGCTCACTGCTTATACGAGCCTTTGTACAAGCTGCGAACTGTCCCGTGCTGCAAAAGCAAGCAGGTCTTTGTAAATTAGGGGGTCACCCTCAACGATGTTTCAGTCGTTTCGGACCCACGGGGATTCCAGCCAGCAGAATAACAGTTGAGGACAGGGAACTGGGGAAATCTTTCCAGCTCCATCGGCCTCCTACGCAACCCAGGGAGCAGCTAAGGAAAGGGCGAGGCATAGAGATGAATAGTAATTTTCATCTATAAAGTTCTGGCTTTGGTTTCCAGGAAGAAAAAGAAAGAGCCAGTCACTAATTCGGTTCAGATTTATTGTGGGCTGGGGGGGAAGTGTTCTGCCACAAAAAGATCTCCTAATACTTGGCTGTGTTGCAACAATGCTCTATTCTGTCTCCTTCTCCGAGAAAGTATTTTACATACATCGGTGTAATGTAGCACCCAAAAAATTAAAAGGAAGGTGTTTATCACTTGTATATTTCGAGTGTGATCTTGAAACCAGCCGGGAGAGTGACGAGAGTGCCGAGAGTGCATTTTTAAGGTGTTTGCAAAGTGCCTATCCATTTATTTATTTATTTACTGCATTTCTGTACTGCCCAATCGCTGAAGCTCTCTGGGCGGGTCACAAAAATTAAAACCACAAAGTATAATCTAAAGTATAAAACTCAATTTAAAAGCACAATATAAAAGCACAACATAAAAGTACAACCCGAATAAAACCAAGCAGCAATGCAGAGATTTAAAATGCAAATTTAAAATACAGATTTAAATCAGCAAAGTGACAAGACTAAGCTGATAAAATGTTTAAATACTGGGAAAATAAAAAAGGTCTTCACCTAGCATCGAAAAGAGTATAACGTAGGTGCCAGGCGAACCTCTCTGGGGAGCTCATTCCACAGCCAGGGTGCCACAGCAGAGAAGGCCCTCTTTCTGGTAGCCACCTGCCTCACTTTGGCAGGGACTCACAGAGAAGGACCCTGAAGATGATCTTAGGGCCCGGGCAGGTACATAGGTGAGGAGATGTTCCTTCAGATAGCCTATTCTTGCATTACTTCTGCTAGTGGCTCTTAAATGAATGTGCCAAGACAACCAAATTTTCTGCAGTTAGGGCTGGCGAAGACTAAGCTGGTATGTTGGATGTATTTACCACTCTGTGCCCATCAGAGCTGAGGCATCACATTCAGCTTTGATTCTGCAAGTACATGAGAAGGGACATAGTGTAGCAGTAGAGCCTTGCATTGCATGCAGGAGGTTGCAGTTTCAATCCCCAGCACCTCCAGGCAGAGCTGAAAGACTCCTGCCCAAAACTCTGAAAGAGCACCTGCCAGCCGGTGTTGACAATTCTGGGCTAGATGGACCACTCTGGTTGCCTTTTTTGGCTGAGGAGCAAGACAAAAAAAATACTTTGAATCAAATAACATAAATAGATAAATAAACGATCTTTTTAAACGCACGTAACCACTACCCCACATTCAAAATAAGTCGTGTTAACATAAGCTGCCTCATTTGATCGTGCTGTAATGCAAAGTTCCTGGATTCAAAAAATAACCCCATGCAGTGATATTAATGTAGGGCTTATGAGCAGTCCTGCCGTGTGATGTGGCGAGGTTGCAGACCCATGCTGCGTATAATAGGAATGTTCAATTTTTGCATAAGATCTGCTTAAGGGGATTTCTGTCAAACTAACATTTCTATGCAAAGAAGTTACAGTTCTGGAAGAAGGATGTTGTCCGGCCCGGGGGGGGGGGGGGGAGAGGGGAGGGGAGGGGAGAGACTTCTCCTTTATGTAATCTTGTAAAGAATCGGCAAGGACATTATAAATACCCTCCAGGATAGCTCTCTCCAGCGAGACCATTCTTCCTGAATGTTTCCACTGCTTCATCTTTCTAAATTGGTGCTTAATTTGGGAGTGAAGTTAATGAAGTTAACCTCGAAGAATGAGTCTCCAGATTGAGAATTAAAATAATACAACTCAGAGAGGGGAGCAGCATTCTTATTTATTTATTTATTATGTAAGTAAGTTGAAGAAGCTGCATGGCTTTTATGGGAGAAATGGTGGAGGCACTTGAGGATTTGGGACGGGAGGGACCTCTACAGCTTCCTTGCGGAATCATTGGAGCATCTTTTGAAACTAGTTGCTTTTCTCTGCCCTTGTATTTGCTTTGCAAATAGATTACATTGACCATATCTGAGCAGTTGGAGGTTTCACCTCTTTACAGCCTGTGTGGTGTGGTAGTTAATACCTGAACCCGGGGTCATCCCAGGAAGCTGACTGGTGGGAGATTCAGGAAAAATAAAAGGAAGGACTGCTTCACACAGCACATAGTTAAACTATGGAATTCACTATCACAAGATGTAGTGATGGCCACCAGTTTGGATGGCTTGAAAAAGGGGTTCGATAAATTTCTGGAGGAGAAGGCTATCAATGGCTACTAGTCCTGATGGTTATGTGCTACCTCCAGTATCTGAGGCAGTAAGACTATATGCACCAGTTGCTAGGGAACATGGGTGGCAGGGTGTTGTTGCACCGTGTCCTGCTTTGTTGGTCCCTGGCCGACAGCTGGTTGGCCATTGTGTGAACAGAGTGTTGGACTAGAGATGGACCCTCGGTCTGATCCAGCATGGCATTTCTTATGTTTTGGACTGGAACTCGGGAGATCTGGGTTTGAGTTCCAACTCAGCCATGAAGCTCACTTGGTGACTTTGGTCCAGTCACTGACTCTTAACCTAACCTACCTCACTGGGTTGTTGTGAGGATGAAATGGAGAGGAGGAGAATCCCGTATGCTGACTCTTTGGAGGCAAGGTAGTATATAAATGAAACAAACAAATAGTCCTGCTCAGCAAATAATGTTTTAGCAGGAAGCTGTATTTCAGGTTGAACAAGAGCTGAATGGCCAGCAATGTCAGCTCTTCCATGTAAGCGAGGTAAAGGGCTCTTGAATGGCCTTCACCCCAATATGTGCAGCATCAGAGGCTGCTGCAGATCCTTCTTTACCTAAAAGCCTCAGCTGCTGTGAACATAACATGGGGGGGAGAATTAATGAACCCTTTGTCTGGGTCTTAGAGAAAGCAGCTGAAATTCACAATAAGCCAGGTTCTTAGAAATAGCTATGCTGCTGGCCAGATTCAATCCCTGGGATGCCAGTTGCCTCCTGCCTAGATTACAGTTTTGATCCCAGGTGAACTTACAGCAGAACTAATTCTGGTAGCACAATCTACTGATTTTGTTTGGAACCTGTATTCCTCTCCCTGTTTTGGCCCGCACACTGGTGGGATCCGTGTTCCCAATTTCTTCTTTCCTTGCCATTTCTGCGAGTGGTCACAACTGTGACAGCAAAAAGCAGGGCTTTTACTGGAGTGGCTCCCTTGGCTCTGGAACTGCCTTCTTCTAGACGTGACGAAGAGTTCGTCTCTTTCCGTTTTCCACAAGGGCTCCACAAGGCATTTGATGGATTTAATAGTTGAGGGGTTTTGGGGGGGTGTTTTTATAACTACTGTGTGTGTGTGTTTAAAAGAACTTGATTATGTTACCTTATTGTGGCATGTTTAAATATTGTGTGCTGCTTTGAATGTCCAAAAAGCTACCTAGAAATATTTTGAATCAATACAATGTATGCTTGTTTCCCCCACCACCCTGCCGCAGCCTGAAGAGGAGCAATCGAGTGGAGATAGCACGAGTTCAAGTTCCTCAGCAGATGATACAATCTCCCTGGAGAGGAACTCATCGCTCGGAAGTGACATCTCCCTCCCTCAGGCCCTTGGTCTCAGCAAGCCCAAGGATCCGTACAGCCCGGATGGCAGCTGCTTCAACCTGCCCACAAGCGCGGAAGGCCAAGATGGCGAGACTGCCATCTCGGGAGAGCTGGAGGAGGAGCTGGATAGCATCACGGAAGTCCCTCCTCCTCCCTCCGCCCTGAGGAACCCTATCAGGCCACTGTCTCCTTTCCGCCGCCATAGCTGGGGCCCCGGGAAGAACGGCAGCAGCGAGGCTGAGATCAACCACAGGAGGTGAGTGAAAGGCAGTGGCAGCTCTAGGCCTTGGAGGTCCCGTGGGCAAGACACCCGTCATGGCCCCCTCCCTAATTGAGTCTCTTCTGCCACCGCCATGGTCGCTAGCCGCTCTTGCTCCTCCTCCTTTTTCTCAACCTCTCGTTTGCTTGATAGGCAGAGAGCCAGGGATCAAGTAGGCCACCGGCATCTCCTGCTTCTCCATGAGCCCACCCCACTCTCAGTCCAATTCCTTCACATGCCGCACATGGTCCACAATGGGACGTTGAGCGGCGTGCGACGAGGACTCTGCTGGCACTTGGAGGCCCACTGGATTGGTCTAGGGAGGTGTGTGATGCTGCTGTGGGACCAAAGGAAGTTCTCCCACCTCCCTAGCAGAGGGATTCAAGGCGGCTTAAAAAAACTAAAACGTGTACAGTTAAAACATATCAATAGAAATATACAAAAGTTAAAATAGAATTAAACCAACTGTAATATCAAAGCATTTAAAATAAATAAATAAATAAACAAATAGCAATTTAAAAAAATCCAACGCTTTAACACAGGTCCAGAGTATTCCCAAAGGAGCAAAAAAGTTTTTGCCTGCCTCCGAAAACATAGCAAGGAGGGAGCCAGTCTAGCTTCTCTTGGGAGGGAGTTCCAGAGCCTTGGAGCTGCCACCTAGAAGGCCCTCTCCCATGTTCTCACCAGGCGTGCCTGTGATGATGGAAAGGATCCCATGCCATGCGTCTGAGGATGTAGACCCTAGTCCACAAATCGTGTGCCATAAGAACAGTGTGTTATCTGTTAAGGTGCCACAAGATTTTTTGTCTGTGTTGCAACCAATGTAACATAGCTACTTGTCTGGAAATTGTTATAAGAACTGTAGCTTTAAGAACTGGTGCCTGAGTTTACTAATATTTTCCCTATCCCCTTTTCCGTTTGTGTCTTTTAGATTGTAAGCCGGGGGCGGGGGGATAGGGACTGTCCTGTCTTTTTATTGATCTGTAAGCCCCTCTGGGATTTCAGCAGGGTAAAAATGCTTTAAATAAATAATAAAAATAATTGAATAGTTACTCATCTCTTTGCCACAGGTAATCCAAGTCCAAGCTTCCCCTTTCCTCCCTACACATTAAAATAAAACTGCTGACCACCACCATAAGGGCTAGAAACTTCAATTTTGGTTATTGTTGTTTTAAGAAAAAGAAAAGTTGAGATTCTCAGGAATATGTAGCAGGAGGGATTTAATTGAATGTCAGAAAGCCATAGTCGAAGACCAGTGGTGTCATCGTAGCTGAGCAGGATTTTTAAGCCTCCGTTGATTCTTGATACTATACCACAAGAGTTCAAGTAATTCTCAAGGCTCACGTTACTGCATATGATGAATCACCCTCGTCTACAGCGTGGGAAGTGGCTGACACAAAGTTGCTGGTGTGAAACAGCTAACACTTCAACTTGTTGTGGGTTTCATGGTTAAGAGCGATCTGATGTTGGGGACAGGGTGGGTGGGGAGTTCCTCCTGCACCACAGTTGTGAATTTAAGGTGACAGACACTCCCAATGTATACAGTCAGCAAAATCAAGTCCTTGATTGCGCCACTTACTTAATTTTAAACAAATTTGTAGAGCAGTGATAGAGCACCTGTGGCCCTCAAAATAATGAGCAACTATATATCGTTGTGAGCTATCCATGTAGTAATACAAAGTATTTTGGGCTGGCTTGGACTTGGATTAAGAAACCCCCCCCCCCCCATTCGTTTTAACAAAATCCTGCAAAAGATGTACATAACACGTGTACAAAAATATGGATGAACAACCAGCCGTCTGCATTTTTTTGGATTCTCTCTGGGGACTGACATGATGAGCATCTGAACTTCAACTTTTACCACTACACCACTGCTTATGGCTGCAGATAAGGGGGTTGCTTCCTTGACTGCGTCCCCATGATCATGTCGGAGAGGGGGGACATCCTCCATGGCCATTGAAAAATAGCATGCTGGAGAGAAGGTTACGTTGAACCTGCTCCCTGATCTGCTACTTTCCCATGTGTGTGTAGATGTTGTGGTCTAATATTGGGGAGCATCCCTACAGGCAAATCCTCTAAAATTGCAGTCTGAAGTGGAACGGCCCAAGAGAGGCTTGGTCATGTGACTTTGCTGATTTGTAGAATGTGGCCCTGGGACATCTTCGCCATTGCTCTGTGTACATTGCCATAGCACTTGGAGGTTGAGGCTTTGCTCCTGGAGCCCCAGCAGACCATCTTCCAATTAACATACATGTTGTCTTCCTCCAATTTTTTACCCCAGTGGTCTTCAACTGGAGGGTCGCGACCCGTAAGTGGGTCCCAAGATCAGTCCAGATGGGTGGCGGCAAGGCTGTTGCCGCCATGTTGAGCAATTGTGAACTTGTGAAAGTGGGTCCCACGTTGCAGGTTGGGAGTCCGAGGTGGATCTCAAGTCTAGACCAGTAGAAGACCACTGTTTTACCCCATCCTTTCATTCATTATTTCCCCGTCCCCAACCTGGACATTTCTCAGTTGTTTATGCCACTCCCTTGTCATTGCTGACTGACTATTGTCCATGATTCATTTTCAGTTCAATGCGAGTGCTGGGGGATGCTGTAAAGAAGCCTCCCACCCATAGGAGAAGGTACAGCACACACATTGTTGCTGACTAACCATAATGCATTTGAATGGCTACTAACTTCCTGCTTTTGTATTAATCACAACTGAGCACCTGACCCAAACGTCTGATTCTTCCAACACGGTTGGTCAACTGCTTAGCTTTTCCCCTTTAGGGCTCAGGTTTGATGCAAAACGTTCCTGGGCCATTTTTCTTGTAGGCCTGGGTTGTGGTACAGTTTGATGTTTTAAATGAAGCTTGGGTTTTTTGTTTGTTCATTTTTCTCTGCTCACCCCCACCCCCCTCCCAAATCCTCCCAACCATATACACCACTTCCTGGTCCATTGGGACATGTGAAGTTTTAGTCCCAGCCAATGTGGCTGTTCATTTCCCTCATAAAAGTTTCACTAATGGTCAGTGTTTTATGGACTGAACCTTACCTAGGAGTTGGAATGTTCATGGGCGTTCCATGACATCAGAGCAGTTTAGCCAATACCTGAAGGGCATGTATCCTCATACGGTAGTTTTGGGTTCATTACATAGATGTAATTTTCTACAAGGCACCTTTGTTCAGGAACTGTCCTACCCAAGCTCTGTTTGCGAAGAACAGGAGCTATGCAGGAGCACAGGTTGCGTGTTGAATTGGACACATTTTCAATCCATTCGTAAGGCTGACACATGCAAGGCTATTGGGAAAATCAGCTCCTAGTGATCGCAGAACCGAGCCATGGCTGCTGTGCCTGCCAGCCTATTAACAAAGGAGCATAACCCATTTTGTTTTTAAAGAGCTCTAAGTCTTTAAAGGGTAGCAGAATTTATAAGCATTCACTTCCCAGACAACCCAGTAACGACGGGCCTCTTGCTCTCTTTTTCCTTTTGATGTCCCCAGTTTGAGCTGGTGTCCTTCTGGTGTCCAGTGCTCTGCCATGGATGCCGACTATAATGGTAGAAGGTAGAGTATAATTAAATGTGCCGAAATACCAGAGGCAGCTTGCAAATCCAGCGCAGTCAGCTTTTTGCGTGGTGTCCGCAGCCTTGTTGCATCTGCTCCATGTCTGCAAGCTTGGGCATTGTGTAGTCCTTGGTTCAAAGCATTTCCGTTTTCGCAACCCACAAAATTTGGCTGGCCTGAATTTGTAGTCACCATGACCTTGCTCTTCCCCCTAACTTGAAGAAGGAGTGGGGTCATGTCTTGATGTCCTGCTAATTGGAGGTTCTCCGAGTGTTTCCAAAGAGCAACGTGACTGCAGGAATGATCCCCAGTCCTTTCTTCGTCTCCAAGCTTGGAAGAAGGGTGAGGGCTCCCCGGAGCCAGGCCATCACCTTTGCCATGGCCAGCAAATTTGTGACCCTCTGGTTTTAAGGGAGGCTTGCAAAGACATGCATTAGCCCACAAAAAGTTTTGAGGCAGTCAATATGTGCAAATATACATAGGGTGAAAGAGAGGGAGGGTGGTGGGGAACACAATTCCAGGGCCTCATCTACAAGAATTCGCCTTTATGCCTGGTTAGGCGATTATGCGCATATTCGCAGAAACGCATTTATGCCTAATACCTCTGTACGAGAGGCAGCGAAGCGCATTACTGGAGGACCGAAATGTGCTTTAAACTGTTGACATGTGGAGAATTGCATGTTTACACGGCGGTAAGGCACTTTAACTTCCGCCGCAAATTAAAACTCGCGGTTTAACGCGCATTCGATAATGCGCATAATCGGATGTTTAAAGCGCCTCTACGCCCGATTTGCGCTCAGTTCTTGTAGAGGTAAATTTTTTAATGCGCCTTGAAAGAGCTTTAAATGCCTCTTGTAGAGGCAGCCTAGGTTACACATTTTTCACTGCCTAGTTGCCTGGAAGCAATTCTTGTTCGCCCCAGATGGACCGTGTGAGTAGCTGCATTCAAGCCTGCTATCTCCATAGCCAATGATCAGCGTTAGTGAAATATGTCCTGGTTCTACTAGAGTCTGCCTGGGGCTTCCAAATTCAAAGGGAGATGTACTTAACATCCCATGACATCAGTGAATGTGAGCTGGGCGAAAGGCGAGCTCCACTTCTTTTGGCAAGGATAGCACAGGAGGATTTGCAGGTGGGTTGTGTCTTAAGCAATATTTGTAAGAATTAGCATTGGCAGTCACAAAAGAGGACTACACTTCAGTGGGTAGAGTTGATAGTTAGATTGAGATGAACGTTGCAAAGAATTGAAAATCCATACAATAAAGTTCTCAAACGTAAGGTGTATCCAGCCTCACCTATTCATAAACTGAATCAATACATTTTGACCGGGGTACCATATTCAGTAGCTTTATTCCTGTTTCAGCCAGGCAGCCATGCCCTGTTCCAATTCTGCCCCCCCCCCACTTTTTGCATTGGATTTCCCCCAAACAAGCTGTGTGGATGGAGTGTTGGACTAGATGGACCCTTGGTCTGATCCAGCATGGCACTTCTTATGTTCTTCTGACTTGGTATCTTCAACTCCTGCTGACTATATTCTTTAAACTCTGCCAGCATTAAGTTTCCCTCTCATCTATTGAAAGACCACATTGATCTGTTAGAACAGGGGTGCAGAATAAATGGCCCAGGGCTAAAAGAATTTCAGCACCCCTTCTCTAGAACAAGACACTTTCAGGTTATCAGGATGTGGTTCACCCTGAATCGAATGTAGGACTCTCTGTGAAATGTCCAGCTGGAGCCATAAACAGATGTATCATTTGCATTGCTTTCAGTGGGGACCGCACAGGAGACGTTGCACGTGGATT
Organism: Anniella stebbinsi; assembly: GCA_029215795.1. NCBI lineage: Eukaryota > Metazoa > Chordata > Lepidosauria > Squamata > Anniellidae > Anniella > Anniella stebbinsi. The sequence goes on from JARDYH010000001.1 coordinate 385,547,480, forward strand.
GTCGCCTTAGTCACTGTCCTCACTGCTAACTGCACTAATGCTAAATTATGCCAACTAACCGAGGCCACAAGGCCTATACGAGTTCGCTTGCAGCAGAATTGTTTTCAACTGTATGTTTAATTGGCAGCTTCCGCCCGAATACTCTTTAGCCAACAGGTTTTGGGGTTGTTGATCCATCCAGAATCTGCAGAATTTTAATACCTCCAATTTGTCTTCAGTTACAGCTTAGAAGGCCTCGCCGGAGAGGCCGATGGTACTACGAAGCCATCCTCGGGGCTCGAGTCAGCATCACTGCATGCCAAAGACCTCCGGCGAAGCCCCCTGGCACACGATGAGCGGGGCTCCTTGGTCTCCCTCACGGAAGAGCTGGAACTGGAACAAGGAGAAATGAGAGGCTTTGACCGTCAGGTGAGTGAGGGCCTTCCTGCACCAAGAGTGTCAATCCTCTTATAGCCCGAGGGCCGAATTCCATTTTGGAGAATTCTGTGGGTGGGTGTGGCCTGAGGCAAAAGGGATGGGGACCAAATACCAAAACGTCCAGCGTGTTTTAGCTTAAAGCTCTTGCTGCCATTAACTAGGCCCTGGAGAAGCATCTCAACCTTTTAGAATGGGCCAAAAATTGCCCCAAAGACGGGAAACTACCAAAGAGTAGGTGATGGGGGGGGGGGGTGAAAGGAGCATGACCACTTGGGAAGCCAACAGGGCCGGATTGGGACCTGGAGCTTGCGTTTCTACACCCCTGTTCTATGCATTCCGCCCCTCTCCTTCCTGAAAGGTTTTGAACTAAGGTTATTCCATGATATTCCATCTGGGTTGGAGCAGCATGTCCAGGCAACTGTAGTCAGAAGCCGCTTGGGCCAGAGGTATGACTGCAAGTGTGGCTAGAGAGTAAGGATGTGTATTGTATCGTTAAAAGGTACGATAACGATACGATAGGGTCGTTATCGTGCATGTGTTTAACGATGACGATACGATACAAAAACCTATGATAATCATCGGAGACGATAATTTTCGGGCGATTTTATCGTTTTATCGGACTGCCATATAAATATACCTATAACTTCTGTTTTTTAAAAGTTAGAGGCTTGAAACGTGGTCACAGTGCTTAATGGGTATACCTAAGCATGTGTATGAAATTTGAGATCGATCCCTCCAACCCTCAATTTTATATGAATTTATTAAAGATCGTTTCAGTTCTGACAGATCAGAATGACAGCTCGGAAACGATCTTTAAAAAATTCATATAAAATCGAGGGTTGGAGGGATTGATCTCAAATTTCATACACATACTTAGGCATACCCCATAAGCACTGTGACCAAGTTTCAAGCCTCTAACTTTTGAAATACAGAAGTTATAGGCATTTTTTTCTTTAAAAATAGGGATGCAAAAAATACCGTTTTTTCACAGTAATTATTGTGAAGACGATACGGTTCACCTACGATATGAATGAAGACGATAATTTTTTTGGTCCGAAATGACGATAACGATAAACGACAATATGTTTTGGCATGCACACCCCTACTAGAGAGGATGGACGGTGGCCATCTCTGGCCACAAGAGAACACTGGTTCCTTTTAATGGCTCTGTGGCAGGATGACCCCTCAGTAGGTCTGTTCCTTTACCCTCCATGTTCAGTTCACTCTTCACCTCTACTCCCGTGCCATAAACGTTAATGGCGTTGGGCAGAAACAGCAGATTGTCCAAGTGCTAGATTTAAGAAGCATGTTTTAATGCATAACCTGTTCCTGTAAGCCTTGGGGAGAGCACAGATCTCTATCAAAACAAGGTGCCCGCTCCTTGCATGCCTTCTTTTAAAATGAAAATGAGGCTTTTTTCGGCACTGCCACCATGCTGCCAAAATTCGCTGGCGACCAATGGGGGCCGCAGAGAAAAGCAGATGGGGCCACGTGCAGTTGGTGTGTGACTCACCCCTTCCCCAGGGGCTGCAGTGACCCCCCCCCCCATCCTCCTCCTGTACAGCAAGGAGGTGGAGTTCAGCCTAGTTCTGTTGCCTTCCCCAGATACGCCAAAGATCACAGCCACGTTACAACTACAGTGCGAATCCCGTTTCTCCTCCATTGACTAAATCCATGTCACTGATGACCATCGCCCAAGCCGGACCAGACAGTGAGTACATGTGACTCTTTGTTTCGCGTTGCATTCAGCACTGGTTGGTGACTGCATCTTGAGTGTACTAATCAAGCCTTCCCCTTTCCTGCAGCGCTGTAACTCTTTACCACTTTGGTAAAAATAACTTCAGGGGACCATGAATACTCGGAGCTGCCTTGTCTGGAGTCAGGCCTTTTGTCCCTCTTTCCCAGTACTAAGGCAGAAATTCAAACAAGGTCTTTTCAGCAATTCTGTCTGAGAACTTTAGTTTTTGCTTTTTTTCCACGAGAGAAACCTTGGAGTCAATTTGGAAACTTCCATGTACAAAGCATGTGCCTGACCACTGACCTAGAATCCTTTTGGGTGATCTTCAAAGAAACTGTTCTAACAGTCAGGAAGTTTTTCCTGATGTCCAGCCGGAATCTGGCTTCCTGTAACTTGAGTGCTGAATAATGGACTCAAGCTACAGGAAGCCAGATTCCGGCTGGACATCAGGAAAAACTTCCTGACTGTTAGAGCAGTACGACAATGGAACCAATGACCTAGGGATGTCGTGTGCTCTCCGACACTAGAGGCAGGGATGCTTTAAGGTGGATTTCTGCACTGAGCAGGGGGTTGGACTCGATGGCCTTATAGGCCCCTTCCAACTCTACTATTCTGTGATTTTATGAAGCAAAGTTGGGGGCTGGGATGGCGTGAAGGAAACAAGAACAAACTTCCACCCTTCACACACACACACACACACACACACACACACACACAGCATTGTTGTACCTGTCATCCTAAGCGGCTGTTCGTTTAGTGGTCTGGGAAAACCTATCCTTAAAAAGCAAATGTCAAAACACAAACAAACCGTCAACCCTCCAACCTTATGACTAACGTTTTCTCCTTTGAGAATATCCCTTATTATTTCGTCTATCTCTAGAGTTTCGCGAGACACAAAGAACAAGTAATCTCTACATCTGCTGTACTCTCTAGTGGAAATGTGATAAGACGTATTATATTGGATGATTGTATGTCCTGTTGCGTTTTGTTGTTGTTGGTACAAATGCTATGTCAGTAGGTTGGTTGGTTTGTACAAGTTCGTTGAATATATGGTGGGATTTGACAGTTGTGAGCATTGCATTGTTAGTGTCATGTTTCGCACCCATCCCTTGGTCCATCCACACTGCTGAGGGTAGGATGGTGTTGGCACTAGGAATGACAGGGACAGAGCAGTTCCATTCCATAATTTTCCCAAGGTTTTGGCATCTGACAGGTTCTACCCCTGTTTAATTCTGGTCAGAAATCTGTAATTTTGGGACCCAGTTGGCAGAATTCTGCACATGTGCCATTTTCTTAAAAGTTGACTTAAACTAACCAACCCCAGCTTTCCCATAATTTCATAATTATAATGATGTCTCAATTGTAAACAGCAGGGATATAAATGAAGCCAGCAGGCAGAAAACAGGCTACAGGCTCTTTCAATCTGCTCCTTGATTTTAATTGTGCAGTTTTGCAAAACAAACAAAAAAAAAAGGATTTTTTTTTAAAAAAAAAGTTGGGGCAGGGGACCCTCAAACTTTTTTTTAAACATTTTAGAAGTTTGGTTTTCCTGGAAGAAAAATCTGAAAACACTTGTCTGGAATTTGACTCCAAACAGATTCTATCCCACCAGGTTCTGACCTGGAAAAATATGGTACAGATATGAAATTGCAAAATGAGGGTTTTTTTTTTTTTACTATCTAAGCAACCCCAGTTGGCTCAGGAAAGTTTGCAGCACAGCTATTGTGTGGGGCACATCATTTACTTTCATGTTAAAGGTTTTAATTGAGCCAGAGTGCAGTGCTAGAACCTGGGACTATTTGTAGGTTCTGATGCAATCCTTTACACTAACTGTAGGCAGTCTCCCCAAGACTTGGATTAGGGAGTGGGCTTCTCCGTCCTGCTACAAGTTCACACATGCATTACAAGCCAGCCAGCGACTGGGTTCACACATGTGGTTGAGGGTTGATTTTTTGATGAACCATAGGTTGTTTGTTGAACTGTGAGTTAGCATGTGTGAACTCAGGACATTCTCTGCAGAATGGCTATGTGTAAGTTAGGCCATCTTTATGTTATTGGATATACAAAATACTGAAGTAACACAACACGGTTGACTGTGAGTTGTTGTTGAACTGTTGGTTAGCATGCTGTGTTTTCCGCAGGGTGGCTTGTTAATCATACAGTGTGGCTTATTTTTTCTCAATCAAGCAACTTTGAGAATCCATGGTTTGTCATTGGGTTGTTCAGGGTGGTTAACATGCCACACACAATGGTTAACAAGTCACCCTATGGAAAATGTCCTGGATTCAGACAGCACACTAACCTACTGTTCAACAAACAACCCATGGTTCAAAACAACCTGTACTCAACCGCTGAGCGTGGGTTAGCATGGTATTTGAACAGCCCCAGTGTCATGGAGTGGGTTGAATAGTGGGCTGAAATGGGTGGGCAATATTTGGCCCTTGGCCTAATTTCAAGAGCCCCCTGCAAGGGATCATTTCAGACCTCTCTCAGGATCAAGCTGTTCCTCTTCTGACATCCCTCTGGGTGGGGGGAGAAGAAGAGAAAGGAAGGAGGCACCCACTTTTGCCTGTGGCCTCAACCACCACTAGCTCTGGCCCCACTCACTGCTGGCATGTGGGGCACAACAGATTATCCTTAAAGGGGGGAAATGCCCACGATGAGCTAGAAGCACAAAGATCCATGAAACTCACACAGTGGCCTTGGGCCAATTACTCTTTCTCCTCCTAACTTGCCTGGATAGAATGTTATGAATATAAGTGGTGGTGGTCAAGAGCCAGGTCTGCTGCCCAGAGCTCTCCCAAAGAAGAGCAAAATCAGGGCAGAATCTTATTGGATCTGCCTTTGATACTTGGAAACCTCCAAACTTGGAGGCTAATGAGTGTCCAGTACAGAGCAGGAGCATGTGGTGGAGTCCATCTTCACCTCTGCCGTGTCTCTCTTCTGCAATTTAGGTAGATGGGTGTTTGTTGGTTTTTTGCCCATCTAGCTGAGGCATTAAGGAGGGGAAGGGAAGGAAGCCTGGAGATATGGCATAAGCTGTTTCCTCCTCTTCCTGCCCACTGGCACATTCCCTTTCCCCTCCCTCTAGGTCACCTTGGTGAGGCAGTGGGTGCATTTCTCTCCACCCCAGCTGCAAGAGGGAGGGGCAGGGAACTCAGACTCCTGGGTCCAAGGTTGGAGCACTGTCTCTGACCTTGGATCCAGGAATCCGAAGTATTCTATGCTCCCCCCCCCGACTCTGTCTAGGGGCCATAGGATTGCTCTCTAAAGCATGGAGAATCACCCTTCATTTTTAACTTAATGCCAGCTCCCCAAAGCAGCCTGCATTTTAACTAGATCATCTTCCAGTTGGAGAGAGTTTCTTTGGATTTGGTACTTTCTTTTTGAGGGTCTCTTCAGGAAGAGAGCCTTTTTTTTTAGAAGATCCAGTTCAGTTTCTCAAGCCTTGTGACTAATAAGGATGTTGACAAGAGTTTGCCTTCCCCTTAGCAATAGTAACCAAAACACTACCTTGTGCATTCATTAAAATAGCCACTTCTATACTTCCTGTGCCATATTTCACCAATTTTCCTCTTCATTCTCAACCCCATCATTTCATTTTTTTTAAGAATAAAAAAAAAAAGCAAATAAGTAGTTGACATCTCTCCCCCCCCCCCCCCATTGCTAACCAAACAATAAAAGGAAAATGGGGAAAAATCTTCCCAGAAAACAGTCTTGCCTGACGAACCAATGATTTTCTCCCCATTACAGAAAAGTTTTCCATCTAACTTGGAAGGGGAGCGTTGCATCAGTCTGAGGCAAACTGTGGCTTGTTTTATAAATTCCTCTCTTCTCTCTCTTCCTCCACACACACACGCACACACAATATAATCTCCCTCTGCAAATGCCACCAAAGCTTGATTTACTGGATGGGGAAAATAATATGCTCACAAAAGATCGGGATGGGGGTCAGAGTTGCAGTTTAACAAACATGGGCCTTTTCAGGCCAGAACTCAAAATTCCCGGGGAGGCAACGTGGTTGCTAAAAGCAACCTTACAATGCTGTCTCTTCTCCCCCAGCTGGAAGTAGATACTGGCTTGTTTGTTTAAGACATGTCTATACCATCCTTCATCAGATCAGATTCCAGGGTGATGGACGACACACGCAGATTACAGTGCGATAGAACAGAAATATAAATAACATAAAAGAGATGTCAGTAAAATCACAAAATGTTGCAGAGGCATTATGCATATTTTTGGGTTGCCGTGATGTCTGAATGCAGCCATGCTAACAAACCGTGATTTGTAAACCACAAACAACCCAAAAAGATATGCCATGATTTGTTGTTGGGTTGTGAACTACAGGTTGTTTAAACCTTAAGTTGTTGTTATGTGTGAACCCAAAAACGTGGGTTGTTCGTGGGTTGTTTCACCAGCTTACAGAGATGGTAGGGAAGAGAGCTGCTGGTACCACAGTGCCACAGAGCCATTTGGAATAAAGGGAACAGATAAAGAAGAGAGAAACAAACAACCCAGGGATTGAGAAAACAAACTATGGTTTGTTTGTTTGTTTATTCAGTTGTTTGCCAGGCAAACCCTGGGTAGGGCAACAACCCCCTTGTTAAATAAACCATGTGTTAGCATTATGTGCAAACCAAGAGGACAAGAAGTAGAGCTGCTTCTCTGAGCAACAGCCACTTATCTGCCATAAGATCTAGTTCCAACCTCAGGGAGAGTGAAAGTTGCAGTACATTTCTAAATTAGCCCTAATGAGTGAGGGGGAAGGGGCTTTAAACCTGCGGGTTCCTGCGTTCTCTGAGTGCAATTTGGAGAAAACGAAGCCTGCATAAAAGTCTCTTTAAGAATGGGGGGGGGGGGATGTCTGTTGACTCCTTTGCATTCCAGAGAGAAACCTCAACCCAGTATGGGTCTTGAGCTCTCTCCAAAGGCAGGGGCTGATGGCGGGCAGATGCTTAGATGCTCTTAGCTTATCAGCATTTTGTAGAACTTAGAGGCTTTATTGAACGTTCCAAAGGCTGCTCCTAACTGTGGAATACAAGCTGGGGGGGGGGGGGAATGAGAGGGGGCCGTTTAAGGCAGCCTGGTGTTGTTCATGAATGCAGCAGTCCCTCCATGAAGAAAGGACAAGAGCATACATGGTGGTGGGGATGGGGAAGTTCATTGTTTTCAAGTATATCCCTGTTAAAATTTGACTTCTACAAGGCACATTGCAATTGTCTTTCTTACTCGTGTGTGTGTGTGTGTGTGAGAGAGAGAGAGAGAGAGAGAGAGTTTATTTAGAGGCTGCTTTTCCGCAGCTCACAATAAAAGCACTACTATCAAAATATTTCACATTTGCAGGGGGTGGGTGAGGGGAGAGAGATTTTAAAAAAAGTTTTATCCCACTCCTTAGTCAATAAAGGCGCTTGGAGCAGCTTGCAAGCAATTTTTTTTTTAAAGCAGGAAAGTTTACAATGGGCCTGTTCAGATAACACACTAAGCCATGGTTAGGCTGCTAACCCTTTCGCAGCAAATGATTTAGTGAGTGTGTTTAAACCATGGTTGCCACCATGGTTAGGAATGGTTCACAAGGCAAGCGAAGTCGTGGTTCACACGACAAGCTAAGCCATAATGTTTAACTCGAAATGCTTAACTACGGTGGCCTAGCGTGGCGTCTGGACAGGGTCGATTTAAAAAACTCACAGCACAAAAGGAAAATGAGAGGGGGAGGGAAGAGGAAAAATGGATCAAACCGAAATGTATCAGTACATTCAAATAAAGCAAGTGCAATTTAATAAACTTACCACAAAAATGCACACACTAATCTAGACTTAATACGCAGCAAGTGAAGAGCAAAAGCAAAGTTAACAGCCCCCCCCCCCCTTTGGAGTGCTAGCCTTAATGCATTCCAAGAGGCTACAGCAGCTTGGCTTAATACAGCTCAGAGAGGCATGGGAATCTTCCAACCAGGCTAGATGGGGTCACAGCTGCCACCCTCATCTCCAGAGGAGTCTGGCAGCAGTAAGAGGAAAATAATGGGCAACACCAATGGTGGTAAGTCCTTGTCCCCAGCTTTTCAGGTGCTTTTTGGACACTAGTGCTGGCCTTAACACATCATCTTTCTCTAGACAGCCTCAAAATAATAAGGGTGAAAATTACCCAGGGACAGGTTGCATTTAGTGAACTTTGCAGTGAATTTGGAGGGTTCCTTTTGTGGTGTAACGTCTGTTGACTTCTAAGGAGGAGGATGATAACTATAGCTACATTTCTCGGGGAAGTTTGGTACACTCTGGGGATCTCTGCAGATTCTATTTAAACAGAATTTGAAGCCATTTTGGCGGTTCCTGCTGGAATTGCTAAGAAGGAGCTGATTTTGCAGGTTGTTTCAAGGGAAACCAGGAGAGCTTTAATAAGGTGGGTGAAATTTCTCTGAAGGGCTTTCATTTAGGGCTGGGTGACTCCCACCACCCCTAATTTTATGGCTCCATTTGAAGTGGAACTCCCTGGCTTGCTAAGCATCTGTCCGGATATTAAGATTCGTCAGAGAGAATAGCTGGGGCATGCCGGCTGAGGCATGCTGGGAAATGTAGGACTTGTTTGCTTTCTGAACATGCCTAAGGTTGTGCTCTCAGCGAATGTGCTGCTTGCAAGGAAGGCCTGTGCAGAGGTTTCTTAGTTACTGAGTTGCTGGAAGCGCTAGTGTTTATTGGGGAGCAGCCTTCCCCAACCTCGTCCCGTATCCCCCATTTTGTTGGGACTTCAACTCACATCAGCTCCACCCAACAAGACCAACAGTCAGGAATGCTGGGAGTTGTAGTCTGAAACATCTGGAGGGCAACTGGTTGGAGTCGACCGCAGTCGAGCATCAAGTGTCTTCCAAGTTGCGTGCGGTATTTACATATTGGTGCTAAACTCAACCAGCATCATCCAGCTACAACCATGTCCTTTCAGGTATCACAGCTGGCTCCAATGAGAAAGCAGAAAGAAAAGAGATGAACTCTGGTGCTGCGGAAGGCGTGTATCTTTTAACGATGTATTGAAGCCCAACGTTTCGGATAATAATCCTCCGTCAGGTGTCCAGAAACTCTCAGAGCAAACGCAGCTCCTAACAGAAACGTTTGATAAGACTGCGATTTTGTGATCGGCATCGACCTTCTTTTTGAAATACAATAACGTGTATCACAGTTCAGCTCCTGAAGAAGGATTATTATCCGAAATGTTGGGCTCGAATACATCATTAAAAGATACCCGCCTTCCGCAGCACCAGAGTTCGTCTCTGTTCTTTCTGCTAGCATTGGTGCTCCTCCCCCTTCTCGCGGTCCAGTGCGAAAGGCAAGAACGTGCTCAAATCTCCCCAGCTGAATTCTCTGAGACTTTAAGTGCTCAATCCATTTGGGCTGGATCTTGCTCGCTAAGCGGAAACCCTGCTGAAATACATTGGCAGTACTTCCATGCAACATATTTACTACTGGATAGCCAGGATCCTGCAACTTTTGTTTTACTATCCTTATCTTTCCCCCGTCTTGCTTTGTGGCGTAATGGGCAGGAGGAGCCCACAAGAATTACGTGGATCTAGCAAAGGGATTTCTGCAAGGTAAGGTTGCATTTGGAGCCTGCTGTAGTGGAGTAGTTTTTAGGGAGACAGTTCTGCTAGATGTGTTGGCTTCCTCTTGCTACTTGTGACGTTGGCTTGTAAGGTGCCCCCAACTTCCGCTGAACTGTTCATTTGTTTAAAGCAACAATCCCCAAACTGTGAGGAGAGCAGTGATGCAGCAGAGCCAGGGCTCACAGGGATGCAGTGCTGGTCTTTTTTTATTAGCAGGGATGCTGGCATCACCTGCCACCTCTTCTCAGACCTACCTCTTTCCTCTGTGCTTAGTTACAATCCTAAGAATTGCTAGTTTGTCCCCTGTTGCCATGCAAAGTATTTTGTAGGGGCAGTTATGACCCATGAGCTTTACACAAGACCTGCTCTCAGTGGAGATGAAGACCGCTAGTACTGGTTTGTTGATATGGATCAGCACAGCTGCTTGCATTTTTTGGACTCTCCCTGGCCACGTGGCTGTGGGGAGTGTCCTGATAGGCACCTGCCCATCAAAATTCCCCCCTAGACCAATGGTGCAAAGAGACAGAGTGCCCAAGTGAGACTAGTTTAAGGATCTGGGTAACTGCCTTGTCAAGCTATTTGTCCATCTCGCCCAGTATTGTCCGCTCTGTCTAGCTGTGGCTCTCCAGGGTCTCCACCTGCTACCTGATCCTTCTAATGGGAGACGACCTGGATTGAACCTGAGGCATTCTGCAGGTAAAGCTTGATCGCGTCTACTGAGCTGTGACCCCTACTGCTGTTTAGAAGTTTGGGAAATAGTGATTGAAGGCATATGTGGTACAGCCCTGGGGTAGATTGCAGAGAATGGACTTCCTCTCACTGCAGATTGTGAACATTGAGTCGGTTTCTTGTTTGAGGGTCCATTTGGTTCCCCTTTCCCTGTTCCACCCCAGACTTCCTCCTCTTGTTGGGAATCTCCTAATGTAGTAGAAAAGCCGTTGATGTCAACAAAGAACTTTTAGCCATACTCTAGCATAGATGAAACCCTCTCTCCAAATATTTCCTCTTTGTCATGTTTTAAAATAAAATGCTTTGCATTTGGCATTTGCATGTAGTACAGTAGTTAGAGCACTGTGGAAAACCTGGGTTCGAATCCCTAACGCTTGTTTGGTCGCCTGAGCAAGTCACCCTCACAGGCATGGTTATGAAGGTAAAACACCCATTGGCGGAAGGCTAGACTGGAACATAAACCAATATGCCAAATGAGAGACATGTGCCTTGACCACATTAAGGGTTCGCTTCTTGGAAAAGGCAAGCAAAGGAAGAAGGGCCACTAGATCTCCATGATTGTCGTTGTCTTGGGCCGAAATTACAAGCAGTGAGCGAAGCCAGTGGGAAACTCAACACCATCGCAGTTAATGCGACGTGGTTCTCTGCGCATCGATCAATTCTTTTTTTGATCACGTCAGCGCAAATAACAACAAAAAGGAGGCAGACTATGTTACCAAGGTGAAAATACCGGTTGGTACGTGTCCGGAGCGGCTTCCTGCACAAGCACGAAGCGCCCTCCGTGTGGTTGAGTGTTCCACTGGCTGCTGCGTCACTATTTTTCACACGTGGCTTGCACCTTAAATGTGTCGTGTGGGGATGGAAGAGGGAAGTGTCTCTAGGCAGGAATGAAAAGATTGATGGCTCAGGAATTGCTTGAGTAAGTGGCAGCATGTGGTGAGTCATTTTAAGTTAGGAATGGCCAGCTGATATATCCCCTCCTTCCTCGGGGGATTTCCTCCCCCCCCCCCCGGGTGATTCCCTCCTGCGCTGTCTATTGCTGCAATGACACAGCAGCTTTGGGGTTGCCCTTGCCATGCTGGGGGAGGTGCTTGTGGCTATGCCTCTTCTTGCCCAACCTTTGCTGAGGCCAAAGGTACAGGCAAGGCACTGCTTCTGTTTGAGCAGGTGCCTCTCACCATGCATGAAAGGAGAACCTCTCCTCCACTTCACTGGGAGATGCTGTATCATTCCTACGCTGCCAGGACTGACGGCCACTTTCTCGTGTCTGGGAATGGACGTGGACCCTCCTCAATCAGGCTGCTTGGTCAGGGGCCCTCCATTCCCCAAGAGGTCAGGTTGGGGAGGGCCTGCGCCCCCCAGCTGCAGAAGGTGACTCTTCGTGGATTTGAATCGTCGTGTTGCCCTTTGCCTGTGCCGGATCAGATGACCTTTGCCACAGCGGGAGGTTTCTGCACCTTGCCACATAGCTACTGAAGCTCTCTGAAGAGTTGCTGCAAAAAGCTGCCAGTGAATAAGTCCGTGGACCTGTTCAGGCAACACGCTATGCCATAGTTAGGCCGTTAACCCTTTTGCAGCAAATGGTTAGTGGGAGTGTTTAAACCATGGTTATGTAGCCACCATGGTTAGGAATGGTTCGCACGATCACTAGGTCATGGCTCACACGACACGCTAAGCTGTCGCGTTTAGCTCAGAATGCTTAACCATCATGGTTTAGCATGTTGTCTGAACATGGCCTGTAGCCCATGCCTGGAGTGAAGCCTGCATTTCCTCGATATTGTGGTTGCTTTTAAAGCTCACGTATTTGTATGGCTTTGCCTGCATTTGGTTCTGGCTGTGCAAGTGTTCATTTTGCTTTCCACTTTGGCTGTGTTCTTGGCTCCTTCTGCTGCTGCTCCTCCTTTCCATTATCATTTGTTTGTTTGTTTGTTTGTTTGTTTGTTGAAATGCATGCTCTAACATCTGCTGTCAACCCACTTCTCAGCCCAGGGACGAATGCGGCCATCCCGACGAATATCCTTCTCCTTCAGCATCTCTCCACTCATTCCTAAGTCTAAAACTGTCTTTTCTATTGGCTCTTCTTCCAGTGATGAGGAGGAGGAGGAGTTGGCTAGTAAGTAATGTGCTTGGGCAAAATGAAGCTGGCATTGGGAGGGGCTAGATACGAATGCTTGATGGTCTGGCTTGGCTTTCTTTTCTTTAACGCGAGTCGCCAACGTTTCTGCCACATGCCTCGCTCCTTTCTTTAGGTTTCTGACCTTCGCTTGCGTCCCCGTAAAACAGCAGTATCGCTTGGGCACCTTGCCTTCTCTTTGGCTTGCAAATGCCGGCGCTTCCAAGAATGCTTTCTAGCGACATTTCCCACGGATGGAGCCGGGTTCAAGTTTTCCTTATTTCTCATCCCTTCGCTGTGCCCTCCTACACTGATGGGAAAGGCAGAGCTGCACTTGCTGTGAAATCCTGCACCTAGTTCAATGCCGCCACTGCAGTTTTGCTATATCTCGTCGATGCACATCGCAACCTGTGCAATAAGACTCACGAACGTGTATATTTAAATTGGGGATGGACAACATCGGGGGGGGATCTGGGACCCACTTTTGACACGCACACACACAAATTCATACACACATGACACACGTGGACTGCACTCAAGGACTGTATACTGGACAACTTTTATGATAATGCTTCCAGTGCATGGAATACAGAAATCCTTGGCTTCCATGGGCGGGGGCACTCCGCCTCTTGGGCAGTTGTCCTAGAGTGCTTTAGGGCTATTCCAACACCATTACGTTTTGAGAAGCTGAAACTTTGATTTGCGCAGCATGGCATGAGCCTCTGTAGTTGCAATCCAGATCATTAAAGCAAATAACAGGCATGCTATTAATTCCAAAGAGATGCAGATAGCACCCAAAGTCGCACACAGAATCACTTACCTGCGGCACTTGGACCTCAAAGTTGGAGACTTTTCCTTCATTGTTAGTTTGCAACTTCAAAGGGCCAGAAGAATTCTGAAGAGTGATAATCCAGCCTGCTCACTGCCTTGGGAGAGCCGGGTGGGAGAGGGGGTCGACATGAAACTGACAAGAAGCTTCTCCATACTTTGTCTTGAGAGTTGTCAGTTTCGGGTTACAGCCCACTCATCACTCATCACCACTGATACCACAGCTGATAGCCGATAAAAGGCCGTGACGCTTGCACAGTCATGTTTGGTACCCCTCCTATGTCCATTTTCCCCAGTGAAAAAAATAGTTGTTGCTTGAATCAATATAAAGGAAGCTATTTGGATTCTGTACAGCTTTTTTTTTCCTTTCCTTTTTTTTTTTTGGTGTGTGCATTTGTTGCTCTATAAAGAGATTGCCTGAAATGCCCGCAGACGCCAGCTGTGGAACACTCCAGATGATGCCTCTGGAGCAGTTGTGTACATGTCATCTGGAAATATATGAACAAGCCCCTCTGGTCCTTAGTGTGCATAAATCTGTTTTAAAAATGGTGTATGTGAGTGCAGAAAACCTAGTTAACATTCTGGCTCATTGATAACCAACTCGAATAAAACTTAGTTCGGGTCAAGGAAACCGTGGCCCTATAGATGTGTTTGGACTACAACTCCCATCTTCCCTAACCATTGGCCATACTGGCTGGGGCTGATGGGAGTTGGAACCCAGCAATATCTGGAACCCAACAATTCCTGTCTCTTGCTTTAGTGGAATGCACTTGACCTATTTGCCCATGAGAATTTTGATTGTAATATTTCCTCTTTGTCTTTTCTCAGGTAGCAGATCATTCAGCAGTACCAGCAGTTCATTGACTCAGAGGTGAGCTGTTTCCAGTTCTCTTAAGCATCCCCCCTCCCTGAAAGCAGGATGATCCCCCCCATCTGCAAACTTCCTTGAGTTCAGCAAGAATTAAAAACTTGGGGATGTCACCCAATGAACGACATCATGATTGATTTAATTGTATGAGTGTTAGCCAATTAATCAATTACCTGAACGATTAAAGCTGCATGACTTTGCATAATGAAGGAAGAAAGAAAGTTATAAAGGGGGAACAGTGTGTCCTTTTCATTTATTTATTTTACGTGATGCATGCATGTGTCGTAGAAGGCGTCATTTGAGAAAAGGCATTTCTGCTCCTGCCCATAGAAGGAAAAATGTTTTAAAAGATGGCCCTTGCTATCCTTGATTTTTAGAAATACTTGTATTAAAATAGTTAAATATGGTAACTAATGGGATGCATACACCTCCTTAGTTTGTTTTTTTTTGTAATAAATTAATTGGTAATTAATTGACTAATTGGCTAGACGCTGTAGCTCTGCTAAAACATGTTCAGAAATTAAGAAAAACACCCCACTTTCCTTCCTGAAACATTCTCTTGTCCAGCTAGCTCATCTTCCAGGAAGCTGTATTTGCAATTTTGAACAGCAGAGGGTACTGTGGCTATTTGGAATATGTGTGTGATACAAGAGAGGCTTTGTCATTAGGATGGGGGCCTATTTTTTGCCAGGGCTCCTGCAGATATTAGCAGAGGCGTGACAGGAAAAATGGCAACCAGGGACACTTTCCCCATCATGGAGGCATGGTAGTTAGCTAAAGCTTCCCCTGTTGAGTTTGTAAAGTGTGTTGTGGAAGGCATAGCTGTCCTTACTGGGAACAAGAAGGTGACATTCATATTTACAATACGTGCATGTAGCTTTCTTTTTTTTCCTGCAGCCGTGTCACACACAAACTGAGTGTGTGAAGCTTTCCCTGGCACAGGGTCATAACCATGGCAAAAGCTTCACCAGCTTGATTTCTGCTTGTCAACCTGCTGCTAAAGGCACAGGAGCAGGGTCAGTGAAGAAAAGTTGGCACCTCCTATCTATTAGGGCTGTGCAAGCTTCGGGCTTCGGATTTGAAGTTTGAATCACGGAGGGCATTTTCTGGCAGATCCGCCATTTTATGACGGATCCGCCATTTCCTTTCACCGGCAGTGGCACCGAGGAGCAGACAGTGGTGGCAGTGAGGACATGTATAGCCTCTGTGCTTGGGCCCCGGTAAGTCCAGCCCTCCCAGGCACTGCATGCTGGGAGTTGCAGGCTGTACGGGGGGCCTAGGGCTGTGAGAGGAAATGGTGGATTCGTCATAAAATGGCGGATCCACTAGAAAATGGCCTCCGTGATTCAAACTTCAAATCCGAGGCCCAAAGCTTGCACAGCCCTACTCTCTATCATTAACTAACACTGGGTTTACAATAAAGACAGGCAAGGTAAATACACGAATAAACCAACATCTTTTTAGGTTTTTTTAATAGAACAGAAAAAATGGGGGTGGGGGCAGAATTGACCGCTGCTGTTTGAATCGGGAGAGAACAAGGTTCTGTGCTGTCTCTAAAATGTTGTGTCTCTTGGCTTCCAGCATCTGTGAGGAGAGTGGCAATTTCCTGCCTCCCAGCCCCTCCAGGAAAGACTTGGAAGGCAAAAGCGGAACGAAAGTCAGCCGCACCTTCAGCTATCTCAAGAATAAAATGTCCAGCGGTAAGAAGAGCAAAGTAAGTAGCTCCAGATGTTGGCGGCTCACTCACGCTTTGAGGGTACAGCTCTCTGAGCACGGGATGGGGCATGGAGGTTGACGTTACGCTAGGCTGTGGTTATCCAACTCTGGGGTCTTGCACCTTCTCCCTCCCCTGGAGGGAGGGGGTGCAAGTCCCCTGGGGAGGGGTCACATCCCAAGGAAGGAAAGGATCCTGCATTAGACAGAGCTAGAAGCGCTTTCCTCCAAACTGCCGCCCCATCCTTTCTCTTTCATTGGGGTTGCCTGGGATTGAATCTGGCACCTTTGGCGGGCCGAACATGTGATGTACCACTGTGCTGCTGCCCTTCCGAAAAGATGAACCCAATCAGATGCCTTCTACCAAGTCGAGCAATTAACCCGAATAGCTCACCGTTGTGACTGCAAGGGTTGAACCCAGGACTTCCCGCATTCAAAGCATGTCCTCTATCTTTGAGATGTGCTCCCTTTCCCTTTTGCCCAAGCTGTCAGCCTTTCCCACTTTTATTGAGTGAATTAATGGAGATTGAAAATCAGCCCCACAACCACAACTAGTTCATGCAAACAGTAGTGAACTATGGTCCCATAATGCAGTTGGCGGGGGAATCACATGGTTTGAATGTTTGCCTTGCACATGCTAAAAGAAGCCTTGTACGTACTAAACTAGCATATTAGAGAGCAGGCTTAGCTTGAACTCAGTTTCCGTATTTTTAATTTTCTACATGCAGGGAGGGGAATTGTTTTAATATACAGGATCATTCAACAGTGCTGTAGTCTCCGCCTGCAATCCAGAAACCATTTTACTACTGCATCTGTTCATGTGAAATATAAACCCAAGACTCACGCTGAGTCGAGAATGTAATGCTTGAATTACACAAGTTGAATGTGGGTTGTTGAATGTGGGTTGTTGTTGAACTGTGGGTTAGCGTATTCTCTGAACCCAGGGCATGTTCTACAGGGTGGCTTGTTAACATGCAGGGTGGCTTTTAGCCACCCTGAACAACCCAACAACAAACTATGGGTTCTCAAGGTTGCTTGATCAAGAAAAATAAGCCACACTGCATGATTTACAAGCCACCCTGCGGAAAATGTCACGGGTTCAGATAACATGCTACCCCACGGTTCAACAAACGACCCACAGTTCCACAACAACTCACACTGAACTGGGTTGTGTGAACCCAGTCAGTGACACTTCAGTATTTTGTATATCCGGTAGCATAAAGATGGCCTGACTTTCACATAGCCATGTCCAGTTACAGCCATAGCTGCAGGAGCAATAACCAATGGAAAACTAGCTGTACCTCTGTGGTTTTGCCATGCTATATCCCTACATTCACGCCTCTACAGAAACACTATATTTCTCCAAAATCCGCATTACTGTAATATCTTTATTAGGCCAACCAAAAGAGCATAACAATGTGCAAAGTTTCAAGATCTCCAGATTTCTCCATCAGGCAAGATATAACAAAAATCAGGTTTGTAGGGCAGTGAGGAAGGGGGCAAATAGGGGAGGGGGGAAATCTGACTTGGATCGTGAAGTCACAGTGTCTGCGTGTCCAGAGTCCCAAGATGAAGTCGGAGAGGAGGGGCCTGCAGATATGCAAGTCAAGCTCCACAGGTCATGGTTACAGGTTGGATCTGCAGCTCTCCCTAGGCTTGTTGGAAACCAGAAAGGGCGGAACGTTGTATCCCCTTTTGGAACTCTAAAATCCCACTGTTGCTCAGGTGTGTTTCCATGTTGGATGAAGCACACTGCCTCCTTTTACCAGTTGATACCTATTTCTTCTATTGGTGCTCTGAGAATCACGTGGGTTTAGCTGGCCAAAAGCTATTTACTCTCTTTAAAAAATGCTGGTGGAAGAAATATTTGATAAGAATGTGTTAGAAGTTCGGATAACTGAACTTCGCATGATCTTTCCCATGCGTTGCGCCAATACTTTTCTTTTAACAGAGCTGCGTCATAGCGTTAGCAATTAGTCCATAGTCAGGATACTGGAGGAGACAGATTGCGTGACAAGGAGGGAAGAGTTTTTTGTTTTGTTTTCTTGTTTTTTGGAAAGATGACATAACATTGCAGCCAGAAGCCATTTCAAAAAATCTGCGTTGGTTTTAAAAAAATAAAAATCTAAGCTTCTCCAGAAAGAATGACAAGTACATTCACAACTAAGTCTTAGCTACAAACTTTCATCCAATATTACAGATATCCATCTTTAATATCCATCAACAAAAATAATCCAGAGACCCATTTTGATAAAGAACATTTAATTTCTGTCTTCTGTCCTTAATGCAAATGCATTTTGGCATCTTAGACATTACTTGCATTGTCCTCCATTTTTTTTATATACCATTCAGACATTGTTGGTTTTATCTTGCTTCCAAAAAGAAAAGAAAAAAGACCTAAAGGGAAAACAGTGGACTTGCTTTATTCCGTAGAACAGCCATTTCATACGAAGTTGCCCAAGAGTAGCTGTGGGTTACTAGCATTTTTGTTTTTCATGGCTATTTGTTGAAGAACTCTGCTTAGGTAGACTGACGCTGTTTTTCTCAAGTTTACACCACCGCTAGACGGTTGAGCAAGGGACGTCAACTTCCTTTTGTGGGCGGGTGTCTCTTGTGTGCACAGATTCAGTGATAGTTCCTCCATTTGTAGACAATGAAATAGGGGAAAGCCCATCCTTTTAATTTCGCAGCATGCATTACCTGTTTGCTTTGGTAGCCTCTATTTCCCTTGCCTTTTATCCATCATGCCTTTTGAGAGAACGTTCTAAAGTGGGAGTGGGAGAGAGTTGGCCAAGGATGAGGCCAGGGTGCATGGGGTGGGGGAGGCAATAGTGCAGGGAGCAGAAGACATCTTGCCCAGACCTGGCAGGTCTTCTTCCATACGTATCTACCTGAACCTTAAGATTGTATGCTTTAAGGCAGATTGTATGCTTTAAGGTGGATTCCTGCATTGCGCAGGGGGTTGGACTCGATGGCCTTATAGGCCCCTTCCAACTCTACTATTCTATGGTTCTAGGATCCTTCCTGAAATGCCCCAGCGAATAAAGTGCATCCGGAGAGGGGTCATTTTTGGTAGCGACACCTCAGTTATGAAACTGCCTTGCCAACCTGTGGTCTTTTTGGTTCCAGATGAAAATCTTTTTGTTCATCCAGAACATGTAGTCTGTGCCTCTGTGTTTTTAATTTTGTGATCTCCCCCCCCCCAAACATGTATTTTACGTGGTTTTTCTGTTTTCTTTTTGGTTTTTGTCTTTAAATTAGTTTTTACCTTGATCTTACCAGAGAACTTTATACTATTGGGAAACGAACAAGTATTTCAAAGAAATACGTGACATCTAGTACAACTTGCCCCATGTACTGACATCATGAATGCAGGGTCCAGTAATGAGGGGGAATGTGATACAGGACATCCGTTTTGGTGGTAGACCTAGGTTTCTTGTAACATGGAGAGCCGTCCTTCCTGTTTAGGAATCACTTTTAGCTATCATACATACATACATACGTACATGAGTCTGCCTTTGTTAGTTGCAAATAGCTTTTTCTTAGATTGAAAATGTGTGCAAGAGAGAGTATGTGTTTTTGCCCTTTCTCTTTTTCTTAGTTTAAGAGCACAAAGACTCTTGAAAGAGGAAGTGAAACAGGAAGCCTCTTGATGCCTGCTTTTAATGTTGCTGCTTAGTTATACCGTCTTAAAACTGCAACTGTTTCTCTTTTGGAAATTGCTTTGAGCCCGTAAACTGCAGGATATCCAGAGCGACCGGCGTAAACCCTTAGAATCTCTGCCGGTTTAAAATCAGGAATTGGAAATTATCATTAGTGAGAATATGAGCTCAATATTTTGCCATTTCTGCGTGTGTGGCGTACCCTGGCACCCTTCCCCCTCTTTTTTGTAACCTCCTTAAGAATCCTAGAGAGGAATAGCCATGACACCTCCAGCACCAGGAGGGTTAATATCCTCTTCAAGGAAGCTCTCAAAAAACAGACCTTCCTTCTCTCCTCCCCTCCGCCTTTCTCTTGCTCAACTTGTTTCTGACTTCCTTCCCCCCCCCCAACTACCCTTTTATGACAGCAGCCTCAGCAGCAAGATAGGTTTCTTCCCTAACATAATGGATGGATAGGTGCTTGACGCAACCCTATTGCCCTGCATCTGGGAAGCATGTCCCTGAAATGGCATCATCGATTTTCCGACGTACCCCTCATAACGGTGAGGTTAATAGGGCGGCACAGTTCAGAGGTAAGATCCTGTCTCCCCTCCTCCCCCCCCCCCCCCCCGGGTGCTGATGCTAGCATGGTGGGAATGACGGGAGGCCTGGTCGGTTGTGCGTTAGTGCATAGCTTCGGTGCCGAAAGTCTAGGTTTGACCACCCAATATCAAACCAATCCTCCAGGATAGTCTTTCATCCCGGTGTGGCACGCTGTCATACCACCCCTAACTGGCTCAAGAGAAGATTCAGTTGTATCTGAGATGACAACCAACCAACCAACCAAAAATATGTGAGTGGTTTTTGAAAAGCCTTTTCCAATTGCTGAAGCAGTTAAACGCCGTTTCCTGTTTTCTAACCAAAGTGTGTGTGTGTGTTTCTAATTATTAGAGGAGGACTATTTTAGAAAAACAAAACAGGGTACACAGTCTCTTAAAATAGGGCCATTTTTCCTTGAGCAATTAGAACCTTAGTGGCTGCTTTGGTCCCACTGACCAAGAAGCAAAGAGCTCGCAAAAGATAACAATTTTGATTTTTCTTTCTCTTCCCCCACAGTTAACACTTTCAAACATATAAAAACTTTCAAAAACTGGAAAAGCTTTAAAACCAATTAAGAATTTCAAAAGCCGTTTGAAAACTTTGAAACGGCAGCTACAGCAGAAATTAAGAGCAGGAGAGAATCTTTCAAACAAAGTATGGAGCTGAGAGATATTTTATTTATTTTTAAATGGATAAATGAGTGCTCAAAGTCCTGGAAGCGAGATTTTTGAGTCATGCTGAAGCCTTCTTGAATCATAGGTACAAAATTAAGAGCAGCAAGATGTAGCAGTTATACTGTGTGTGTGGGCATTTCTTAGCTTCTCTGAATTGAGTTCATGCTATTAGAAGTCAAAATGAAAATTCCGGATTTGTCAATACCAACGCAATGTTTATGTGGTTCTTTTAGAGTGTTCAGAGCATCTCAAAAACAGTAACTCAGTAATCCTTAGTGTAGTCTTGTGAAGTAGGTTAGCATTACTTACCCTCTTTGTTTATTTGTATCTTTGCTTATAAAACTTGATGTCATACCCTTCATTTCAATTAGAACTCTTGGGGCAGTTTACAATTACAGAATAGCACAATTAAAAACATCAAAATTACAATAGGAAATGAAAATAAAAAATAGCAAAGGGCTAAGAAAGGGTCGGCAGCAATTCACACTGAAGAGCATCAGAAGTTTGAAAGCATTGATAAATGTAAAGGTCCCTGCCTCATGCCAAAATGCAAAGCATTTGGCCCAGGACCTGACTCTTTGCGGAGAGAGTTCCACAGCTGGAGCTCTACCACTGAGAAGGCCCATCCTTCCATAGCCACTTTCTTCTCCTCAAAAGGCGGGGGGGCATGTTGAGATGGGACTCTGAAGATGATCTCAATGCCTGGGCAAGTTCACTAGGGGCTCATCTACACCTGCAGGCCTTCTGGGATGGTGTCGGGAGGATCTCGGGCTTTCCAGCTTCCGGGATCGTCCCCCAGGGTTCAAATGCCAGTGCGTTTTCCCGGAAGTGAAGAGGGACGTTCCGGCATGGCATGTTTTTTTTTTAAAAAAAGAAGTAGACATTTGCGCAATTGCACGGGCGCGATCCTGTGCCAAAAATAAGTTTTTTTAAAAAACAAACAAACTGGGAACTCGGTGCCGAAAACCACCAAGAGCCATCCCAGGGATGGCGAAAATGCTCCCTCCCTCACCCCTGATGGGCACTGACTCCCCCTGCAGAACCCCATGCCTGTTTGGTGAGTCCTGCTACTCGTGGGGAGGAGGGACAACCCTGGGAATGAGCGCCACACTGCCCACAGACCTCGGGGATGTCCCGGGACTGCGGGAAAACCAGTGAAAAATCCAGTCCCAGTTATCCCGGGACAACTGAGAGCTTGTCCCTGGTTGACCCCGGGATCACCCATGCATCATTTGAACACACAGGGACAATCTCGATCCGAGCCCTGGATAACTGGCTGGTGTAGACATGGCCTAGGAGTCGGTAGTCATTAAATGCCTGGGTCCCAAACCGGCATTTTGAATTGTGCCTGGAAATGGAAGGGTAACCAAGGAAGCTATGTAAGATCCAACGTGATGTGTTCAATTGACCAGTCCTGGTCAACAGTAGCGCATCCTTCCCCAACCTGATATGCTCCAGATGTGTTGAACCACAACTCCAGACTTCCCCAGCCAGCATTGTTGGGAGGTGTGGTCCAACACATCTGCATGGTGCCACTTTGGGGGAGGCTGGTTAGCAGCTGTATCCTGGACCAACTGAAGTTCCCAAGTGGTCTTCAAAAGCAGCACCATGTATGGCCCATTGCAGTAGTCTAATCTAGATGTCTGGGGCAACATTTTAAGAAATTGGAGATGTCCTCACTTGGGCTCTCAGTCTCTACACTAGATATGTTTAGTGGGGTACAAGGATGCTATTGAAGTCCTTAATCACTCTTACTGAAGTGGCAAACCTCTCTCTGGATGTACTGCTTCAGATTTCAGGTGGGGACTCAGGTGAAGGGATGTCCCTCCATATGAAAACCTTTCCTGCATATAGAAAACTAGAGTGCCAAGGACAAAGCCTGACCTTTCCCTTATGATGCTAGATTTTCTGTGTTGCATTCTGTTTTGTTTTTTGTGAGCATTCTGTCATACGAGTCCTACATTTAAAAGCTGAAGTGGTAAATCCCTGGCGCATATTTGCCAGTAAGAAACAGGCCTGGGAGCACTTAAACTACCGGTAGGGCGTCTTGAGGATGAGATTTGAGTTCTTCAAACACTCCTTGGAAGTCTGGGGTGGCAGCAGAAGGGGGGAGCTTTCTGCTCCTTCATGAGAAACAAGGTGTGCAAGAGCCAGCAGCAAACAGGAGCAAAATGCCAGTGTTGCATTTTTAAAAATAAAGACTAAACTTCTAGTCCTCAAGGTTCCAGAGGCTGCCGAATATTTGAAGGCCTTTTCATGTTCTTCCAAGAAGCTGGCCTGCAGTTTCTAGAGGGAGGCATTCTTCACCCTGTCAGGCCCCTGCCACATTAAAGTTCAGTGTTTGCATTTTTAAGAGGAATGCAAGCTGCAGCGGTTTCAGCTAAGAACAGGCTTCAAATTGAAACAGGCATGACCAGGAATAAATTTTTCAGCAGCTGTTGGCAGTGATTAAGGCAACCTTGCTTGGAAGTAACCTCCGTTCCTCGCCAAAGTAATTGCATCTTTAGGAACAGGGCAGCAGACTTGGCATGGCTCACACAAAAAATAACACATGAGTCTCATGGCAACACGGGCGGTCAGGCAGCTCAATGTTAAGAACAGAAGAGGAGCCCTGATGCTGGATCAGACCGATGGTCCATCTAGTCCAGCTCTCTGTTTGCACAGTGGCCAACCAGCCGTTGACCAGGGTCCCACAAGCAGGACACGGTGCAGCAGCACCCTCCCACCCATGTTCCCCAGCAACTGCTGTATACAGGCTTACTGTCTTTGATACTGGAGGTAGTACATAGCCATCAGGGCTAGTAGCTATTCATAGCCTTCCCCTCCAGGTATTTATCCAACCCTAGGCTGACCATATGAAAAGGAGGACAGGGCTCATGTAACTTTAACAATTGCAGAGAGAAAAGGGAATTTCAGCCAGGGTCATTTGTATGCAATTAGTTCCTGGTGAAATTCCCTCTTCATCACAACAGTTAAAGGTGCATGCACTATACTAGAGTGACCAGATACAAAAGAAGGCAGGGCCCTTGCAACTTTAACTGTTGTGATGAAAAGGAAATTTTACCAGGAACTAATTGCATACAAATGACACTGGCTGAAATTCCCTTTTCTCTACAACTGTTAAAGTTAGATGAGCCCTGTCCTCCTTTTCATATGGTCAGCCTATCCAACTCCCCTTTAAAGCCATCCAAAATGGTGGCCATTGCTACATCCTGTGCTAGTGAATTCCGTAGTTTAATTATGTGCTGTGTGAAGAAGGTCTTCCTTTTATTTTTTCCTGAATCTCCCACCAATCAGCTTTATGGGATGACCCTATTGGTTTCTAGTAATATGGGAGAGGGAGAAAAATGTCTCCCTATCCACATTCTCTGCACCATGCATGATTTATCTCCCCCCAGCCTCCTTTTTTCCAAGCGGAACAATCCCGGCTTTTGTAACCTTCCCTCCTAGGGGAGATGCTCCAGTCCCTTGATCATTTTAGTTGCCCTTTTCTGTTCACGTTTATTCAAAAGTAGAACTTGGTGCAGCTTACTCCTGAGTAAATGTGCTCTAAAGGATTACAGCTTTAGGCAGGTCCGGTTGAAGCAGGGTTACTTGCTGCTACTTTAGAATGCATCTAATGAAGTGGACACTGTCCAGGAAAGTTTATGCCAGGGGAGGGGGGGAAATGTGAGTGAGCCTTCAAGGTGGCCGCATGACTTTTTGTGGTTGCTTTTAATGCAATGGGCTAACTCGGCTACCCGTCTGGAAGCTTATCGTGTTGTTTTCCCAGTTTGGAATGCAATCCCAGAAAAGAAGCCCGATAAGGCTGCCCCAAGGGTGTACAGTCATGAATTGTAGGTATGTGCCATGCTTCTAGAAGCACCGAGGACTGCATTCAGGGAGAGATAGGAAGTTTTACGTATCACATGACTGGGATTTGATGTGTCATCCAGGGGGCTCAGAGCCTTTCCTCATGAGGGTTGCAAAAGGTTGCCATCTCTGTCTTTATTGTCCCCCGCCCTCGCACACACCCCGCCTTCAACTTGTCCTTTAGTTAACGGTGTCATTGCTGGCCTGCCATCCAGTAGACTTAAGACCATAAGAGCCCTGCTGGATCAGACCAAGGGTCCATCTAGACCAGCACTCTGCTCACATAATAGCTAACGAGCTGTCGATCAGGGATGCACAAGCAGGACACGAGTGCAACAACACCTTCCTGCCCATGTTCCCCAGCAACCGGTGTACATAGGCATACTGCCTCTGATAACAGAGGTAGCATATAGCCATCAGGACTAGGAGACATTGATAGCCTTCTCCAACCAATCAGGATTCTCATAACTTTTTGGAGCTGAGTGATCAGGATTCTGATAACCTGTTGGAGCTGGGTGATGAAAAGTATTAATTAAAAAATGCTCTATCAACTTCTGGTAGACTTGACATAACAACGGAGTTCTCAGAGTGTGTTTTGAAAGTTCTGGGATGTGCACAAGACAGTTGCCTTGGAGGAACGGAGGCTAGCTCTGAGTGCTGGAGATGCCGTGGGTTTTAAGAGACATGTATGTACCTCACGAGTAACTACACAGGGTAATGAAGAACCATAGAGCCCGCCATTTCTTCTGCACAGCTCAAAACGTTATGAAAAAAACCCAAGCGGTCATTTCCAAAGGCGAATACCAACGGCATTGGTCAGGGAGGCTGATTCAGACACGGATGTGTATCGTCCATGTGGGTGTCAACGGTCAGTGATTCACAGCTGACTTTGTGGACTTAGTGCCTGAGGGCACAAAAGGTGAGAAGGAAGTTCTGGTTTTCTGCACTGACCGTTTTTGCACGTGCAACTTCTCTCTCGGCGATGCAGCCCCTTTGAAAATTCCTCCCTCCCTGTCTTCTTGAAAGAAAAATGAAGTGCTTTCTGGCTTTTGTGTCTCCCCCCTCCAATCCTCTTTCCCCCACTTTTTTTCTTTTAGGAAAAGGAAAAAGACAAGGAGAAACTGAAAGAGAGAGAAAAAGACTCCAAAGACAAGGACAAGAAGATGATAAACGGACACCTCTTCAGCGCCACCCCAACGGTGGGGCCTGTCAGTTGTCAACACTGCCAGAAGCCTTTTAACAAAGACTCCTTGGCCTGTGCAAGTGAGTGATCCCTTTCTGATTGTGCTGTGTTATGGAGAGCTGTGTGGAGCCTCCCCTCCCACCTCAAAATGAAGATGATGGATGTGATTGCGAAATTAACAGAAATGGCTACCATTTTGTTCCTTGAGAGAGATGTGATAGGATCTGAACTAGTTCAGGTAAAATACGGACGATTTGATCGCCTGGAAAGCACCTGTTTGTTTATTTATTTGTTTGTTTGTTTTTATTCTGCTTTTCCTCCAAGGAGCTCAAGGTGGCACATATGCTTTTCTTCTCTCCACCCCCTGGCCATTTATCCTCACAACCACCCTGTCAGGAAACGTTATGGTGAGCGATTGTTACTGGCCCAAAGTCACCCACTGAGCTACATGGCTCCTAGCCCATCACTCTTTCGATAATCATTAAGGTTTACTCAACACCAGCATGGTGCCCACACCCGAAATGGTGGGGGAAATGCCAGGGCCCAAATGGCCCAGCGCAGCTGACTCCCAACCTTCTTTTATGTATTTTTTGTTTTTAACTGTTTTACAGCACTGAAGAGAAGGACTGGATGAGGCGGCTGCCACCATCTTAGTTTTCCCAGAATAACTCTGGCCTTGGCATGAGGCCATTCCATTTCATTATCATCATTTCGTTAGATTTAACTGATTTTTTTCGTTTAACGTTAGTGAAATTTGCCCCCTCTTTTTGGTTTGTTTCTTCTTGTAATTTTGCTCAGCTCTCTTAATCAACATCCCAAAGGCAAGGTGATCCGTTTTGGGTTGCTTTTCGTTTATCCGGTAGGGCCAGCTCTTCATTCGATGTACTTATTGCTTTGTTCACATGATTAGGCAAATGGCAACTTCCTTCAGATCATAAAATTCTGTACAGGGATGAAAAATGGAAGCCAGATTGTAATTGTTGTGTTTGAAAGTAGCCAGAGATGAATTTCTACTTCCGTTCATTCCAGGAAACCAAGTACTAAAATGGGGTCAAAATACTTTTTTTATTTTTTGAAAAATGATAACACTGCAACTGACAAGTTGATTTCCAGGGTGGTGAGCAGAGGGAAAGTATCAATAGGGAAGGAAATTCATCATACAGTCCCTTTACAATTTCTGACCAATTTCTGAGACTTCAGACCTATGGCAGAGAAGTTAAAGTTCTCACTTATAAGCCCTTAATCAGTATTAATGCTATCTGTTTACCAAAGCCAGGGTGCAAGGGGGACTGACCGTGAGTCACAGGTTGTGACACAATTCAGTATTTCCCTTTTCATACATCACTCCCAAGTTTAGAAAGTCAAATCTGAGCCTTGCTATTTTGGGGGGTTGGGGGTGGGAATTCCAAACCTGAGAATCTGCACTTGCCGGTTTGTTTGTTCCTATTGACTCAGGTGAAAACACGATTGAGCGTTAAAGGTTAATCTAAGAGACATTTTTCTGTTGCCCAACAAATATTGATGGTGATGCTGATGATGATAAAGAGACTCGAACACGCCAAATCTTTGTACAAAGAACTCCTGCCGTAAAGTTGTGATGGTGGAAGTTCAGAGCCAGTTCAGAGCCAGCTCAGATGTTCGTAAATTACTCTTCCTTTATGAAGCTCAGAGCGGAAGGTGAAGATTGCAGGGGAGCAGCCGGCTGGACTTGTGCAAACAACGGCTCACCAGAACGCTCGCTTTGTCTTGGAGCCAGATTGGCTTGATATAGGAATATAGGTAGCTGTCTTAGACTGAGTCAGACCCTTGATCCATTTAGCTCAGTCCTGTTGACACTGGCTGGCAGCAGCTGTCCGGGGTTTCAGGCAGGAGTTTTTTCAACCCACCTGGAGATGCCTAGGATTGAACCTGGGACCTTCTGCATGTGCTGTATTATTATTATTTACATTTCTATTCCACCCCAAAGCCGAAGCTCTTTGGGCAGTTTGCAAAAAATTAAAACCTTAAATATTAAAAATGGATTTACAGAATTTTAAACAATAAAAACAGACAACATACAAAGACAATATTCATTTAAAACAACTTTGAAACTCTCAGCCAGACCTAAAGATAGACCTGGGGGCAATTAAAACTCAACGTATGCTGTTAAATGCCTGGGAGAAGAGAAAAGTCTTGACCTGGTGCCGAAAAGATAACAATGTGGGCGCCAGGCGGGCCTCGTCAGGGAGATCATTCCATAATTGGGGGGGGCACCACTGAGAAGGCCCTTTCCCTTATTGCCAGGATTAGGCACCCAGAGGAGGACCTTAGAAGCTGTGCATAGTGTACGGGTAGGTTCATGTCGGGAGAAGCGTTCCGTCAGGTATTGTGGTCCCAAGCTGCTGAGCTACCCATCCTCAAAACGCCACAAGCCACTAATGGGATTTGAACTCCCGCCCTGATATTCCATGGCAAGTCTTCCCTGCTTGCTGTGCTACACTGGCTGTAGATCCCTCTTGCACCAACGTGGTATGGCACACTCTGAGGCTGTATAGTGTGTGGGACAGACCAGTGCTACTCAGAGAAGAAGAAAAGGAGGGACAAGTATGACGTACTTGTTAACCACAAGGGCTTCATTTTGGGCTCTGTAGGTGGAAATGTGAGTGGGTGGGTGGGGGTCAGAGAACGAGCTCTCAAATTCCTTTCATTTCAGTATATAATTGGCTTTCTTTCCCATCCCATTTCCCATTGACTTTGATTTCTGCGTTTTAAAGTGAATGATCTTTTGGGGATCGGGGCGGTGAGGGTGTCTCCTACTGTTTCTTCGTGCATGCCTGATAAATCACAAGCCCTTTTATTTTATTTTTTCACCCTGGAGGCAAGAGATGGCTGCTGTGTGCTTCCAAACAGAATTCCCAGTAGAAAACTTGTTAAGAGCTGTTGGCGCCGGCCTGATACCTAAGCCGGCTGTTAGCTATTTCTCTGACCCAAAGACTAACCGTGAAAGGTAGCACATTTTAGCTGAACCTAGGAACTGCCATGCATCCAAAGGAGCTGGAGTGGTTGACTTCTGAAGGCCTGAATGAGAAAATGAAATGGAAGCAGTAAGACAACTACCCATCAGGCTGGGTCTATGTTTGATGGGTGATGTCCTTTCTTTTATACAGACTGTGGCATCCTTGTCCATAAAAGCTGCAAGGAGAACATGGCTGCTTGTTCCAAGGTCAAACTGAAGGTAAAGACTTCCCTGTTTTCTTTTGAACACCAGTTCCCAAAATGCAAATTTGGTGTGTGTGTGTGTGTGTGTGTGTGTAGAAAACATATGATGACAATTGCATCAGGAAATTGGAATACAGATCTCTGCTTTTGAGTTGGGGTGACTTTCTTAGTCTCTGAAAATCCCAGGATTGATGTTTTCTTTCCTTTCCCTGTGGGTTAGTTGTATTAAAACTTTCAGACCACACTCCCAGTCCGGTTGTGGGTATAACATGGGCTGGGTTCACACAACCCCCCCCCCCCCCCATGGGTTATTGTGTTGTCTGAATGCAGCGCATTTTCCACAGGGTGGCTTGTGGTTTATACAGTGTGGTTTATTTTTCTCGAACATGCCAGCTTGAGAATCCATGGCTTGATATTGGGTTGTTCAGGAAGGTGAACATGCCACTCTGCATGGTTAACAAGCAACCCTGTGGAAAACATGCAGTGTTCAGTCAACACGATAACCCATGGTTCAACAACAACCCACGCTGGGTGGATTAGCGTGCTATGTGAAGCCAGCCATTCAGTAGATCAGGGTTAGGGGGCAGGATTTCTGTACCTCCTGCATCTTCAGTGTAACCACATTGTCGCCAGTCTATATGTAGTCCCCAGGCGTTCCACCTGGCTGTTGAGTAATATTCATCAAAATTAGGGCTATGAGCACTTGGATTTCTCACATTCACCCGTGGAAAGGGAAAAAAATGCACATTTGATTCTGCCCCCTTGATCCTGGGCAGATCATGCATTTGGCTGCATCCTAATCAGTGAGAGCTACAATGCTTCTAAGCCCATTGGCCTGAAACGTGAGCTCTGTTGTCATTCTAAATTGGGCCAAGAGCAGTAAATAGAATGTGGAGCTGAATGGCCCATTGACCAGAAGAGCAAAGCACTTTTGAAGGACTACGCTACCTCGCAATGGAGATTGTGTGTGTGTGACTTATTTAAAGTCCTTCCCAATGTCTAAATCTTCAAGCATGTGGAAAGCTAGAAATCTTCCTGCTGCATGAGCTTTTCACATGCAGGGAGATTTTGATCAAGGCAATAGAGGTGGTGGCTCTGATGTCAGTGGGGTGGTGAATCCGCTCCGGGTTTCAATCAGAACTCTAAAGGAGCTCTCCAAGGTGCACTTTGGATACCTCCTTTAGTATTCAGACCGGTACTGACTAAGACCCGGAGCGGATTCACCGCCCCACTGACATTGTCGCACCTTGGATAGCTCCCTTAGAGTTCTGAGTGAAACCCGGAGCGGATTCACCGCCCCACTGACTTTGGAGCCACCGCTGGATCAAGGGCCACTTTTTAAAAAAGTGCTTCCCTGCATGCGTTCCAAGATTATTCACCTGTGTGGAAGGCTATATGGGGGTGAAAATATCCTAGGGATGCATGCATGTACATCCTAAGCTCCTTGAACTAATTATTTCTAAAGCAAAGCTGAAATCTGTCCTTTCTGCTTTTTCTTTCATCTCCAGAGAACAGGCCTCCAGCCACATGATACTTCCTCATTGCCCACAGTAATCATGAGAAGTAAATGTGAGTAAGGGTGTGTTGTTGTTGTTGTTTTGGTCAGCCCCTCTCTCCTCCCTTCTGCAGTTTCCCAAAGGCTGGTGATTTTGTTATACAGCAGAGTCACCTTCACAGTCATAGGCTAGTATTTTCATGGGCTTTAAACGAGTGAGCAACAGGTCACGTTTGTTGGATCAGCATACACTTAGTGTGTCTTCCATTTTGGCAAAACGCTGAAAGTGATGTTGACCGAGTTCAGGGAAGCTTATAGAAATGAGAGAGCCATAGAAAAGTTCAACTGTCTTTTTAAAAATGAGCCCCCAACACCAGCCACTCACACTGTGTAGAAATCAGATTTAGGCCACAAGATGAGTTATCTCGACATGACCATTTTCCGGTGTCGACAACGTACTCCTGGTGACAGAAACTCTTAGATAAGAGACTACATGCTCTATCGTGATTTTTAACATTGGAGAGAGGGGACCCGTGGACAGTGTCATAGATACCCTGAAAGGAATGAGTTAGAAGAGCTAAGCAAGGGGGGTGGGGAGGGGATGGTCTTGTGGTTGTCAAAAATGTCCATGTTGTGGGTTGACTCAGCTCATTTTATTTAGCGTGGGGCTTGATCGATATTTTGAGCTGCCTGTTCGGGCCCTTTAAAAGTAGAAAACAGCTAGCAACGAACAACAATGCATCAAGAGACGGCCTTATACAAATCAAAGGCCCTATTCAGGAGACATGCTCAGCCACGGTGGTTAAGTATTTTGAGCTAAATGTTATGGCTTAGCGTGTCATGTGAACCATTCCCAACCATGGTGGCTACATAACCACAGTTTAAGCACACTCACTAACCGTTTTCTGCAAAAGGGTTTGTGGCCTAACCATGGCTTAGCGTGTCGCCTGAACAGGGTCAATGCTACTTTCTATATTCCTGTTGCATTTTGGATATGCAAAAGCAGGGGCCTACAACTCCCATCAGCCCTCGCCAGCATAGCCAGTGGTGAGGGATGGTGGGAATTGCAGGCTAAAACATCTGGAGGGCCTCAAACTGCCCACCTGTGCAATGAACCTACTTGGTCTGGTGGCTCATACATTGGGGACCTGCGCCGAAAAGGCACTCCGTAATCTTGGTAGTTATGCCTGTTGTTGTTCCCTTTGCAGCCTCTCAGCCAAAGGAAAGGCCTCGATCTGCAATTGCAGCCCCAGACGAGAACACCGTGACCTCCCTGTTCAATAACAGGAGATCCCAGCAGTTGCAAAACCCCGCCCTTTCGAAAAGTGTCTCGATCCAGAACATTGCTGGGTAAGATTCATTCTTTCTGGGGTGGGTATTATGGTGACCATGTGGAAAAGAGGACAGGGCTCCTGCGTCTTTAATAATTGCATAGAAAAGGGAATTCCAGCAGGTGCCATTTTGTATGGATGCAGCACTTGGTGAAATTCCTTCTTCATCACAACAGTTGAAGCTGCAGGAGCCCTTTCCTCTGACCAGATACAAAAGAGGGCAGGGCTGCTGCAGCTTTAACTGTCGTGATGAAGAGGGAATTTCACCAGGTGCTGGCTGCAAGAGGTTCAACACCCCTGGAGTGGACAACACAGGTCTAGATGAAGCGGTGGTCTTGCCTGATGTATATAAGACCGCTTTGTCTGCCCTGTGCCTTTTATCATCTCCGTATGGCAACGTGATTTGAAGACCACATCTTGTCTGAATGCGCCTCGTTATCTCCTGTTTGCAAAAAGGTGTCAAGGAAAGCTTAGTGAATTTGATTGGAAATTCCCAAGAGTGATCAAGGTGAGCTGGCAGGGGAGAAGAGGCCAGAGGCTGCTCTCCCCCCTTGGAAACTGCGCCCTCCCTGCACTGCTTTGTAGCTCTTTAGCGGAGACCTGGGTTCCCAGAGCCAATTCTGTGCCAGATGCTTGATCCCAGCCAAATGCTTGGGCCACAGCTGCCAAAAAGATTAGAAAGAAATACATAGCAGAGATAGCCACCAATTGTAAAGGAGATAATTGCATTTGACCATATCTGCTTTACATTATATCACTTACGGATCACCTATGACATGCTATTCTATACTTTAAAATTTTGTATCTCATGTGTTCTATGCATTATGTTTGACTTCTGTATTTTGTTGGTTTTTCCATTTTTGTTGGGGATTGTATTGTCATTGCTTGTTTTATGGAAAGGCCGTTGGCCAAAAGCAATAGATTTGACTCTGTGACTTTCCTGTTTCTCCGTCCCGTCCCCCACAACATCCCTTCAGAGTTGGGAATGACGAAAACATGCTTCACAGCTGGAAGACCCTCTCTCATTCGACAGACTCCTTGAATAAAATCTGCCGTGTGAATGAATCTATGGAGTCCTTAACCGATGAAGGTGAGCGGCGTGGATAAAATGACTGAAGTCGTGATAAAACTGCAAGGTGGTGAGATGGCGAACTCACTCCCACGCTCTCCTGCTAGCTTATTTCTCAGACTTGAATGCGGCTCCAAACCCTTGCTTCCAAATTGAAGTACAGTGGTTTGATTTTCCGTTCATTCTGTGAATAGGCTGTTTTCAGACGTGGAAATCAGATTTATTCAAGGGAGGCTGGTGTGTCTGATGTGAGTGGGATGATGAATGTGCTCTGGGTTTCAGTCAAAGCTCCTCGTAGTGCCCCCTCAAAATCATGGGCCCCGGGCCAACTGGCCTCACTGCCGCCCCCCCCCCCCCCCCACATGGCCCTGCCCTAGATATAAACCCAACCCTAACAAGATTTCACTTTCACTGATCTGAGGCTAGGGCACACAAAATGGTATCAGTTCAAGCAGGGGGGATCAGGGGCTGCTTGGTAGCAGAGCAATTTCCTCAACCACAGGAACTTTTTAAAAGGGTATTTAGGGGACAAGTGACTGTTTTTTCTTTGCAATTTGCAGCTGCCCTGCATAATCCTCAGCTCCAGGCCTATCTGTTAATTGCTTTCGTTGCTTGAATATGCAGGCTTCACAAAGCTCTCTTCAGGCATTCTCTTAATTTACCAGAGTAAACAAAGGCAGAGAAATCGCATGTTAATTACAATGCAATTACACAAAATTACATAAATGGCTTACTCTTGGGATTTACACAGTAATTGAGGACTTACTCAGCATTAACTACCAAGTAACTTATGATAAGAGGGTTGCTCTTTTCTTTTTTTTTACATTGCACAGCAATTGGGAATGAGCCCAATTCTCATGGGTCAACAAAGGATGATTCCTGTTCTCACTGGCTATGTGATCCAGCCAACATGTTGACATCATGGTACCCTGTAGCCAATCATGAGCTCAAATCACAGCAAAAACAATGCTTCTTGCCTTCACTCGGAAAGGGAGGCATTTTTTCACCCTGTTCTGCAAACGAATTATTACCCAAATGGGTGTGATACGACTTGGGGGATGTTTTCTCTCTCTCTCTTTTTTTTTTTTTTTCGTAAAATGGACTCCTCCTTTTCTGTTTGGCTCAATCCCACTAGCTACTTTTCTAGTCAATTTCACATAATTGTAGTTCCCATACGGCTAATATAAGGCATAAAATGGCTTTTGGTCCCAGTTCGTAAGCCCAGAGAGCATTGAGCTGGCGGGGGCTGCTGGGAATTGTAGTTGAGCAGTCTGGATGGCACCCAGTGGAGGAAGGATTTTCTAGGCCCTGTGGGAATTGATAAGAGCTCCTAGGTAAAAGGCACAAGGCCGTTGCTGATTGCACTGAGTTTCCACAGCTCAACCGAACTCTTATATCCCCAAGCAGGGCTTGATGCCTGCAAAAGCTCCACCCCTCAAGCCAACGCTGCACAGAATGTCCCCATGGAACGGGGTGTACCTTCCCTTCTCCAATGAAAGGTGGAGCAAAAGCCACCTTGGCCAATGGACGAAACTGATTGGGACTCCCCTGCTGCTAACCCAAAATCTGCTAACCCAGAGTTGCAATAGATTCTAGGGCCGTGAAGCCTCCTGGGCAGCCGGTCCTCACTTTGGGCCACCATCGGAGAAGTCGCCATCGCCCCAATCCAAAGACTGAATCGCACTGCCAGCCACTGAGCACATCGGTCTGCAGAACAAGGAACCTAGGTGGGGGAAGAAATCCTGGCAGCGCTTGGGATGCAAACCACCTCTCTCCTCTCCTCCCCCTCCCCGGTCCCTAGGTGCAGACATGAACGAAGGCCAGCTCATGGGAGATTTCGAAATGGACTCAAAGCAGCTGGAAGCCCAGTCCTGGAGTCAAGTAGTGGACAGCAAGTTTCTCCGGCAGCAAAAGAAGGATGTTGTGAAGCGGCAAGATGTCATCTATGGTGAGCATCACGCTAGCGATGAAAATTGGTCCATCTCAGTTTTGCAACTTTATGTACATTGGAAGAAGTGTGTGTGGTTTCCCTTATTTTTGCATCTTTTGTTCTTCTGCTAATCACAGGGAGATACAGAGGCTAACTGAAGCCCCGTCTTTACTACTAGAAACCTTGTTTAGCAGCTCCTCTGGTTCCATATTTTAGCAGGCTTCTCACTGATTCTCATTCTCTCTCTCTCTCTCTCTCTCTCTCTCTCTCTTTAAAATAGATCTTTTTAGTTCTCTTCTGTTTGTTTTTACTATGGTGTTTTTCATGCTCTGCCGTTTTATTGCGTTGCTTGATGCGTGTGTTCCTGTTTTGGTTTGTTGTTTGTTTGTTGTTTTATATTGCCTGTGAGCAGCCTCGAACCTTTCTTGATAAAGCAGGGTATGCTAAATTAGGTAAATACGCTGTTGAGCATGACTCAAACCTTCGCCAACCATGGAAAGGTCTCAAATTTGTAACCCGAAGCAGCCGAGGCGCTTGCAAAGCTGAATGCTCTGACCTGCTTAGGGCAGAATGAACCCCCTGTGTGCATCTTGCACTCACGCCTCTCCGCTCCTCTTCTGCAGAACTGATGCAAACGGAGATGCATCACATCCGGACCTTGAAGATCATGAGTGATGTCTACAGCAGGGGGATGGTGCAGGAGCTGCAGTATGAGCAGCAGATGGTGGAAAAGGTCTTCCCTTGCCTGGACGACTTGTTGAACATCCACAGCCAGTTCTTCCAGCGGATTCTGGAGAGGAAAAAGGAGTCGCTGGCGGACAGAAGCGAGAAGAACTTTGTCATCAAGAGGATAGGGGACATCCTAGTGAATCAAGTAAGTGGCGGAATGGGTGTTGGAGGGATGAGATTTCAGGACACTGTTACGTGATGTCCTCTCATTAGACCTGAGTACAAACATGCATACATTTTAATGTGACCTACACACCCACTTATAAGGAATCTTTAGACATTGGCAATAGAGTATCTGTGGCTAAGTAAGGCGATTCTTCTTACCCAAAGAAATCCACACTATTGAAAAGGATAACACCACAATGGCACATTTATTGAGGTATAGACAGAGTTAAATGCACAAGTTAGTTTTGGGAAATTAGCTGAGCAAATGGAAGCTTAAAAGTAGTTTCAAGACTGTGAAGACTTTGAGCATACACGCACAGACAGCAGGGGAAAGAAGGGAGGGCATCTCTAAAAGCAATATACCTTTCCCTAGACTGAAGCCCGTTTCTGAAGACAGCAACTAGCGTGCGTTGGAGCTCCTGGTCTCAGTGGAGAGGGAGGAAGGAGCAGGAGCCTTTCCTCTGGGAGGAGAGACTCAACAATTTAAGCAGCATGGCCCCATGCTTCTAAGAAAGGGGTGGGGACTCTGACTCTCAAAATCTGAGGGTTTTTATACAATCTAGAGAAAAGCAGTACTTGCCATGGGGGGAACACATAACAAAAGAGGGCATTTGGGGATGATGGCTGTAATTGCCAGAAACATTATTTTAACAACAGGTGACCATAGATACTAATGACTATCTTAAAGACAAGGGTCCAGGCTGGAGTTCAACAATAGGACCACATTAGCATGTGCATGACCAGATATCACTTTTGCCATCCGGCATTCATATTCTGCTCAATTTTACTCCCACCTTCGCCTCTGGGGAATGCATTTTAGGAGGTCTATTAGGAACTGAATTGCCTGATCTCGCCTGGCCCTTAGCCCCATTCCTGTGCCTTTGTGGGGAATGAAGACCGCCTTGGCTTTTTGGCTGCTTCAAAATGGAGTCAGTACTGCTCACTCACAAGAGAGCTACATTGTAACAACACCGAATCCTGGCTATACTGGGTGGCTGGGGGAGAGAAATAGAATCAAAACCTTCATTCTGCATGTGGAAAGGCAGTTCCATTCTGCCATCCTGAGTGGGGGCAAAAACACCCCAAAACTGCTCCTCCCCCCCACACGTATATCACTGCAAATCCTGCTCAGCAATCTCTTTCTCTCTTTCCCTCCTTCCACAATTCATTTGTTTGGGGTCTGATGGAGCCTGGGTAGCCCACCCTCATTGGGAGGAGGCCAGTTTTAGGGAAGATTTTAGCTATCCTTTTCAGGACCAGGCAGATTTCCAGTAATTTTCAGGGGCCAGGATTTAGTGGGCACAGCATCAGCAAGGGCAGGAGAGGGCCAACAGAGCCAGGGCTACCAGGGACGCAGCGCCGGTCCTTTCTCATTCGCAGGGGCCATGATGTCATCTGCCCCCCCCAAGGCTTCCCTGTTCCCTCTGAGCTTAGCTGCAGCGCTAGTTGGGGGAGGGCTAATGAATTTTCCCAGCCAAGGTACGTAAAGTATTTTCGGACAGCTTGGTCTTCACAAAAGACCTGCTGCTGGAGGAGATAAAAGCTGGTTTGTCTGCATCTTTGGACTCCCCTGGGACGGCGGAGGTGGGGGAGAGGAGTGTGGGATGGGGCTGTCACGATGAGCATATGCACTTCAATTTTTGCCAGCGGCTCCTCCCTCCCCAATCTAGTTTTGCTGCTGCACAAGTGGCAAAAGAGCTTCCCACAATGCCCTCTTTGGAACAATGCTGTGGGGGGGGGGGCGGCATTGGGTGGGTGGAGAATGGCAACCACTGGCCTCTCAGTGGGAGTTCTGTGTTGCTGTCAGCCACAGCAAAACGAAACTTACAAGAGGGAGGGCGGGAGCCACTTCTGCCCAGTTTCCCGGTGAGCCCCCTCCAATTACTACGCTTTTTTCCCTGCCCTTGTCTTCCCCGCTCTGAGACCGTTGGACATCTCTGATTTATGTTTTCTGTCTCCTAGTTTTCTGGGGAGAACGCCGAGCGAATGAAGAAAACCTATGGCAAGTTCTGCGGGCACCACAATGAGGCGGTCAATTACTTCAAAGACCTGCACTCCAAGGAGAAACGTTTCCAAGCATTCATCAAGGTAATTGGATGGCGGTGTGGCGTTCTGCGAGTGTGCCGTGTTATTCTTTTGTTTATTTTTCCCTCCAAGGAACCCAAGGCGGCTTACGTGGTCCCCTCCTCTCCATTTTATCCTCACAACAACCCTGTGAGGTAGGTTAGGCTGACAGTAAGTGACTGACCCCAAAGCTACCGAGTGAGCTTCCATGGCCGAGTGGGGACTAGAACCTGGATCTCCAGCGTCCCAGTCCAACACTCTAACCACTACGCTGCACTGGCTCTCTGTTGTGGAGAGGTAGAGCACAGTAAAGGGGGTAGAGTGAAGGGTTTTGTGTTCTGTACACTCTCCTTCCCAAGATCCAGGTGCTAGCTGTATGCTGCTAGCAGGATAAACTATGGACATTTTAAGTAGATCTGGCAAATTTATTCTTCTTTTCAGATTCAAGGTTCTTTGGTGGGGGGGAGGGCATGTTTTCTGCCTCAACAAAGACCTTGGATAAAAGACATAGAGGTAGGAAATGTGCGTGCTTTAAACAAGAACAATAGGCTTAGTGTTGAAGGGATAAATAAGAGACTGTCTCAGGTCTCTAAACTGAAATCCTGGTGGTTTCTCCACCCATGTATTAGCCATGAGCACCAGAAACTTGATTTGGCTTGTTGAATACTGTAGCAGAAACCTCCTTTTCCCTTGTAGAGCCAACCTATAGGAGCAATATTTTATTGTATTTCTATACTGCCCAGTAGCCAAAGAAAGAGGTGGGCTGGAAGTAGATCTAGATCCACCGGTTGATCTCTGGCTAATTTGCAGGAGATCAGCAAGGATTTGTTGCTCCCAACTGTTTAACAATAGTAGAAACAAAATGATTTCCCCACCTGCATTCTTAAATTAATACTGTTGAGATAAAGCTTTGGGGTAACCAGACGTGGATTTTTATGTGAAATGACTGTGAACTTTGTGGGTTCTGGTATTCGAAACACTGTTCTTTGGCCCAGAATTCTTTAACAGTAAGTGTATGTCTTTTGCACCTGGCTCCAGTTGGTGGATTCGGCGTTCTAGTAAAAAAACTAATTAGATCTTGCAAGCCTGAAGTCTATCCACCTCTGATGTGGTGATGGCCACCAATTTGGATTTAAAAGGGGGCTGGATACGTTCCTGGAGGAGAAGGCTATCAAGGCCTACTAGTCCTGATGGCTAAGTGCAACCTCCAGTATCAGAGACAGCAAGCTTGTATACACCAGTTGTTGGGGATCATGGGTGGGAGGGTGCGGTTGCACTCATGTCCTGCTTGTGGTTCCCTGGTCAACAGCTGGTTGGCCACAGTGTGAACAGAGTGCTGGACTAGATGGACCCTCAGCCTGATCCAGCATGGCTCTTCTTGCGTTCTTAATTGCCCCAGATAAGAGAGATCGTTGGCAAATGTGCCCTGCTGTGGGCACAGAATAAGTGAGGGGGTCATTTGCAAGGTATAAGTGCTTTACTGATGGTGATAGTTGGGGTGAGGGTTATCTGGGAGGGTACCCTTAATCTCTCTTTACCAATCAAGATTTTTTTTTTTCTTCCTCTTTCTCTAGAAAAAGATGAGCAGCTCCGTAGTGAGACGCCTAGGCATTCCCGAGTGTATTTTGCTAGTGACACAGAGAATCACCAAATATCCTGTACTGCTACAGAGAATACTGCAGTATTCAAAAGGTAGATCTTTCTGAAAATCTTGGTCTTTCATGACTCTTCTCTTTTTAGGTGGAAAAGGTGATTTCCTTCCATTGACTTAGGCAAAGGTAAGATGTCTGGGTCCTGAAAAATGCTTTTAAATTCTGTCGTTTTACAGCATGGCAGGCCCATGGCAATCTGAAATTCAAAATCAGCAGCTTTCATTATGACTTAGAAGGCATCGTTTGCAAGACAGTCCTGCAGGCATTTTGGTGTTCCTTTGTGTTTGCTTGCTGAGGGCTCCTTGGCTTGGCATTTCATGGAAGTGGTTCTGAAATGGTGCTTCCAAATGTTAAATTTCTAAAACAATGCTCTCAGGATGGTTCCATTTGGTTTAACCATACACACATAGGTTTGCATGGCTGTGCCGGTACATCAGAGGCGAGGAATCATTTTCCTATGTAGGGCCACCGAGCCATGTGAAAAGTTGATGTGGGGGCTGCAGCTGATGGTGGGTGGAGCCAGAAACCAAGTGGGTGGAGTCTGCAGGATTGCATAGCCACCCCATCCCTTCTCTACCTCTCACACAAGAGAGAGAGAGAGAGAGAGAGAGAAGCAGAAGAGGAAGCAATTTCCAAATAGGTGGTCTAGAAAGCAAAAGTGCTCTCACACAACAGCCGGGCAGCCAGGTGATGCTGATGGCTGTGTGAAATTAAGCTCACTTCCCCACCTCTGCAATACATGTTCCTTTCACACTGCTTCTGGAATTGATCCCTATTTGGGTAGAACTACTACAGTACAAATTAAACCTGTGCTTTTGTCAATTGAGAAGGGGCATGCATGCATTATGCTCTATTCCCCATAAATTATATGGAAGCAGAGACCCAATTATTTCTCTGGTATCACGACCAGAGAAAATACTGCAAGTTGGGCCATCCTTGTTTTCAATGTATCCTCGCCTTGGGAGAGATCTAAAAGTTACAGTCAAGCGTATGTGTGTGTTGCAGAGTGTTAAGCTGATGGCTAGGGGAGCACCCGGGAAAGGGGATCAGATGAGGTGTTGGATGTTCCAAACTCAAGAGCTGGGCAAAAGGAGAAAAAAGGGGGGGCACCAACTGACAGTCGAATCTCTTGTGTTTCAAGAAAACGATATCGAGCATCAAGACCTGGTGCTGTCGCTAAACCTGGTGAAGGAAGTCATCACCGCCGTGAACAGCAAAGTCAGCAATTATGAGAAGAAGATGCGCCTCAATGAGATCTACACCCGGACGGACAGCAAGTCCATCATGAGGATGAAGAGTGGGCAGATGTTTGCCAGGGAGGACCTGAGGCGCAGGAAGTTTGTGCAGGATGGGCTCGTCTCCTTGAGAAATGCAGCGGGAAGATTGAAAGGTAAGGGAGCCCTGTCACCTTTGTCCCTTCTCTACATTTGGGAAATTAGCACTTTAGGACACACCCCAGTGTGCCTGCCACATTGAGATAGTCTCTGAAATTCCTAGCCCACTTAAGTCCAACTAGATGTTCCAGTATCCGAGGCAGTAAACCTCTAGGCACCAGGTGCTGGGGAACATGGGCAGGAGGGTGCCGTTGCACCCGTGTCCTGCTTGTGGGCCTCCTGGTCGACAGCGTGTTGGCCACTGTGTGAAAAGAGTGCTGGACTAGATGGACCCTCAGTCTGATCCAGCAGGGGTCTTTTTACGTTCTTACAGTTCTTAATAAAAACCTGCTTGCCCTGCCTTTTGATCTCCATGGATCTCTAAAGACTTACAGTAATTTAAACAATATCATAGAACAAAGTGCATAAAACAAAAACATAAAGCCAATATATATCAGTACAATCCGATGTGGCTCTACCATTAGACACAGTGAGGCATCTGCCTTAGGCAGCTGATTTGATATGCCGTAATAGGGCAGCAAATGGTTCGTTATGTTGTTGTTGTTGTTGTATATTTAATCCCAAGAAAGAGTGCCTATGGGATTTTCTGTGTCAGATGCCAACATGCCTTGGGTACCTTGCCTTGGGTACTATACATCTTGACTTTGGAAGGGGGTGTCATTTATTGTTCCACCTCTGATGGTAACAGCCAACAA
Organism: Anniella stebbinsi; assembly: GCA_029215795.1. NCBI lineage: Eukaryota > Metazoa > Chordata > Lepidosauria > Squamata > Anniellidae > Anniella > Anniella stebbinsi. The sequence goes on from JARDYH010000001.1 coordinate 385,589,146, forward strand.
AGAGCAGCATAAGATAGCAGCAACAATAATCAATGATCAATTAGCCGCCAAAGACACTTTGAAACCTCTCTGTTTTAACTTGCCTCCTGAACACCAATGGAGATTAAGCAAGCCAGAGTTACCTAGGGAAGTTTGGGTGCCGCTTGTGAAAATGTAACATGATCTAAAGCGGATTGATGCAGCTTCTTCTCTGGTCAGCGCAAAGGTCTTGATAAGATGTTCTTTCTCCTGCGCAGCTGTATGACCCTCTTGATACGTGCCGTGTTCAGCAGAGGTAGCTAAGATGCAGACAGTAAATTGCTCCTGCCAGGTACATGGGTGATGTGGCTGTCACGAAACCGCCTATCCGAAGTACATCTGAATAGCAGAGGTGGATCCAGGGGAGTGATTCAGCCATAATAGAATTTAGCCTGGGGGCTTGCAGAGAGAGAATTTGCAGGTAGCTCCTAAACTTTTCAGGAATGTATGTGTGTGTCATCTTCAGCCTGGGGACGCAGCTAGAAATATTGATTTCAAATGGATTAGAGCGACCTCGGATAGGAAAACAAAGCCCTGCATCAGAATATTCCTGCCTGTGGAAAGCTAGCTTGTAGGTAGAGGGTTCTAGTCTAGCCATCTCCTCAAAAAGCTAGTTGTCTACATGGAGATTGTTCTTTACATAGGTAGCATTCAAACATACAGCCACCATCATTCCCCTGCAGTCAGAGGAACTGCCTGCTGCATGAATTATCTGAATGTGTAGTTTAGCTTTTTGTTACACCTAGGTGGTTCTTTTCTTTCTTTCTTTCTTTTCTTTTCTTTTCTTTTCTTTCAGTGCTGAAATTGCATGCAAGACATCCCTCTTAACAGGTTCATAATTAATATTTGTATTCCAGAGCTACAGAAAGCTATATCAATATTCCAAAGAGTCCGTTTGCAATTTAGTTCCCTCCTACAGTTTGTTGCAGTAATTTATTTTATATATTAAACACCTGTGCCATATTTTTCCCCCCACTCCTCCGGCAGTGGTAATGGCTTTTTCTTCCAGCATTGAGCCACTAGCATGCAGGCTGCAATCAATATATCACCTATCATTTTATGGTTCTCAATTTGAGTCCCACCATCAGAGCTTTGTGAAAAGCAAAACAATAAGATTTATTGGTAGCTCACACCCTGTTACCTCCTTTTTATATATATATATATATATATATATATATATATATATTTCATCTGTCAATTTTTTAAAAAATCCTTGCAATTCCACCAAATGTGCAATGTTGAAACTGTCTTGATCCTCCTTAACATCTTCAGTGCAATGCTGTGGGATGTTGTAACACCTGGGGAACTATTTTATGGACTTAGTGAGCTTCAACATGACCGTGTGTTAAGGACCTTGGATAAGCCAAAGATCCCCTTTCTCAGTGGCTCAGGAGCTGAGTTCCATTCCATGATACTGAGCCCTGGTTCAGATGATAGAATGATCCCAAGATGAGCTCTCGACCCAGAGTACCTTAGTTATCTGTATCATCTTGCCCCAGAGCAAGAATACAATCCTGTTCAAACGACGCACTAAGCCATGGTGGTTAAGCATTTTGAACTAAACATTATGGCTTAGTGTGTTGTGTGAACCATTCCTAACCATGGTGGCTTCATAACCACAGTTTAAACGTGCTCACTGGCAGTTTGCTGCAAAAGGGTTAGCGGCTTAACCACGTTGTCTGAACAGGCCCTAATTCTGCTGCAAATGAGGCACAGATGTGCACCCCATTGTGGCGCATGATGGAGGAAGTTTGTTGTTTGTGGCCATAATTCTTGGAGAAATGCTTTTTGTCACTTTTCTCCCTCCTTCCTGCTGCTCCCAGCATCTCGATTTTCAAGGCTTTTCTATTTACATGGCCGGAACAAATGGGATGTTGTCTTTCTTTGAAAACAGACTCTGAGCAGTAGCGATGGTGAAGACTGAGATGTGGAGAGTTACAGTTTGTACCTAGCAGAACCACTTCCCGAGAATGGCAGGATCCAGCAGCTTTCAGGGACAAAAGTATTGATTGTGAACGAAGAGCGTTTCTGCTCTGGGAGTGTCCATTTAGCCACCCCTTACCTAATCAGCTGTGGCTCTCCAAGGGCTTCAGATTCAGAGACAAGCATCAACGAGAGCAGAATATAGAAAGGGGTTATGACGAAATATTTTGGATGTGATACTTTGGTGCACGGAGGACTTATTCTGAGAACTGTAGGGATCTTCTTCCTCCTCGCCACCCCAAACTAAGGGGGCACCAGGTTGTGGAAGGCTGCAGTAGATAATGCTGGGCTTGATGGACCCATGGTCCAGTTCTTTGTAAGTATAAAGAAGAGGGAAAAGAGCACCACCAAACCAATGAAAAAAGAGAGCCAGACTCTGGTGCTACGAAACAATCTTTTCCTTTAATCTTTAACAATATCTTCAATCTGCTCTACGCGTTCCGGCAAAATCCTTCATCGGGAGCCACATGAAAAACAAGTATAACTACAAATTAGACGAACGACAACTAAAAGATAAGACGTGACATAGCTTAAGATTAAACACAAAATAACACCCATATCAGATAAAAAACAACTTTTTGAAATCCTTTGCTAACAACAAACAACTTGTAACTAAACATTTACACATTCACCTAGAAATGCAACGAATGATCTGACCTGAGGTAAAACGCACTTCTCTATAATTTCGTGGTCATTACCACAATAGTAAAACAATAAAACCTAAATGCAAAATGCAAAATGAAACAGTTCTCAGCTTGTTGGGCGTCCCAGCGGGCTCTGTAGTATCTCAAAATTGTCTTCCTCCTACTTGGAAACCAAGGTCAGTTTTAGAGCAATTTCAGTTAATCCATAAACAGCCAGCAGGCTTGATTGCCTTATCTCTGAATGATCCTGTCAGCATTTAGTTGTAAGCACACTCCATAATTATTTGAAACGTATTTTGTTTACTTTTTAATATATTTTTAATATAAGTTTTTGGTTTCATGGGAAAATGAACCATCTTGAGATGCCATCAGTAGTACTGATGTATACAGATATGTGGGGTTTTTTTTGTTTAATAAGATGGTGTCTTCTCTCTCTCTCTCTCTCTCTCTCTCTCTCTCTCTCTGTCTCCTTGCCAGAGGTCCAGGCTGTTCTCCTCTCGGATGTTCTTATATTCCTTCAGGAAAAGGATCAGAAATATGTATTTGCATCTCTGGTAAGGTCTACCGTGCTTTTTCTTACAACCTAAAAAAAACTAATTGCATTTATTTAGGTATAAAGATGGTTCTCCACATCTGATATTCTTATTTCATTTTGTTTATTTTCTGTGTTTATGTCCCCCCCTCTGCGCCCCCCCCCCATACTTTTAAGCAAAGGAAGTGATACCTTTGTTGTAGGAATATACCACATTCTTCACAAAGATTTTTTGGGCCCTTTATACCTCTATGTAAACTTCCTTAGCCCTTTTAATGTGTTGTTGTTGTTATTGTTTTATTCTCTTAATTATTGTGGGCCATGCTGAGAAGCAGACAAATGCTTTACACAAATAGTAAACCATGAATTAACACAGCAAAGCGGCATGAAGTGAAACAGCCCATTGGACATACTTTTTTGAAAATGTTTTCACGAATCTATTTTCAGGTGATTCAGATGTTGCATACACACATACTTACTTTGCCAACTGAAATATTCCTGTCAGTATAAGAACAGAAATATATTGTCATTGTGGAGCACACAAATGGGTTCTGATTTAGGCTCGCTTTGTTATATAGGTTGACCCTTTGGCTATTGGGGGCTACGGTGTGGGGTGGGCAGATTCTAGCAACCTAAACTTGTTAGTGCAGCCTAAAGAAGAGTTGGTAGAGCACAACAGTCAAACCTTTGAGCTAGGAAGCTCCCTGGTGTGCAAATTTCCCCTCTCCTTTCAAACTCACCGGTATGTTTTAGCAAGCCCCTCTATGGTTTCTGAGATCAGCTCAGAATGCCTTTCACGAGCCAAGTCGAAACATCAAGGATTGAGGAAGGGTCTGCACAGCCGTGGAATCCACTCCCTGCTCCTGTCCCCCCACAGATGTCCTTTGGAGTGGTTGGTGGGACACCACAAAACCACTTTGTTAAGTTTGGCAGTATTTGCTTGTGGTGGTTAAGGCAGGGCTTATTCTAGCTCGACGTGTTGTGGCAGGTTTTATTTGGGTAGAGCTAGGGCAGACACTTAGGGGAGGGTCCCTTGCTCAGTGGTAGAGCACCTGCTTTGCACGCCAAAGGTACCAGTTTCGATCCCCAGCATCTCCAGGTAGCGCTAGAAAAGTCCTGGAGAGCCACTTCCAGGTAAACATAGATCATCCTGGCCTAGATGGAACAATGGTCTGACTCCGAAGAAGGCAGTTTCCTCCCATGTTCCTAATTGCTGTCTCTTTATCGCCTTTCCTTGAGCTCTTGGGATATTGGTCTGGCTAGCGGCTTTAGGTGTGTGGCTTTCAGGCTACGTAAGATAAAAACTAACTCGCTTGCTTCCCTCTCTTCTTCTCTCGCCCCCCCTTCCCCCCGCTCAACGAAAGGATCAAAAATCCACCGTGATTTCGCTGAAGAAGCTGATCGTCCGAGAAGTGGCCCATGAGGAGAAGGGTCTGTTCCTGATCAGCATGGGTGGGACAAACCCGGAGATGGTGGAGGTCCATGCCAGCTCGAAAGAGGAGCGCAACAGCTGGATACAAATCATCCAGGACACGATCAACACGATGTGAGGAGGCCTTGTTTGCGGAGCGCGTGGCCCCTGCATTGTCGGAAGCGATCCCAAGCAAAAGTTCGGGAGGCAATATAGCACAGTGCCAAAAAGTCCCAGGTTCAGTCCCTAGGCAGGATGAGGAAAGGATCCTGCCTGAAATCCTGCAGAGCCACTACTGGTCCACGTTGACAGCACTGAGCTAGGTGGATCAAAGGCGATTTCCAGTGTTCCTAAGTTCAGTGTTTTCGCATCTTGCTGAGATGTAGACACAATTTTGGGAAGGGAAGGAACTCCTCACTTTCTGGCCAACTTGAGGATCCTGCACACTTCTGCTATGAGCGGTGAAATAGGCCTATGTAGTAGGTGGGCCCGCCAAAGGCACAAATCCGTTTGCTTTAAAAAAGAAAGGAAAAAGAAAAGGTGTGTGTGTGTGTGTGTGTGTGTGTGTGTGTGTGTGTGACTGAGCTGGGTTGACATCATTGCTACAGCTGTTAATGTGGCATGAAAAAGCAATCCTGAGAAATCCCAATCCACTGCCCTTTTGCAGTTCAATCATCAATCAACCGTTTGTAATTTTAGCCATGTGCTAGTAAAAACCTAACTCTTATATAAATAAATGGTATCCATGCATACGGTTGAGTATCTTGCACCTTTAAAAGAGCGAAAAATGAAATATGACTGATAAAGCCCTTCGGTCAAGTCGGAGAAAACAGATTTTGTCATTGATGAATGGGACACGATCAACGCAATTTAAGGAGACCTTGTGTGTGGAATGTGTGGCCGGAAGTGATCCCAAACAAAAGTAGCAGCTCTGCGGAGTTTTGGACCGGATCCCAGTACAAGTGGCATAAAAAGTATACAAAATACCCAATAATGAAAGACGATACAAGATGCAGCCAGTGCAAAATCACATGATGTCAGATAGCAATACGCAAAACTGGCCAGATATTCAGTTTATTTGGAAAGCTGAACGTATTCAAGATTGGGTTTTTAAAGCTCTGTGGGGAATCTTAAAATAAGTACACAGGAAGAGTCAAGCTGGATCAGACCAAGGGTCCAACTCATCCAGCAGTCTTCACGCAGTGCCCATGCGAAACCCACAAGCAGGACATGAGTGTAACGGTACCCTCCTGCCCATGTTCCCCAGCAATTGATATACTTAGGCATACCACCTCTGATACTGGAGGTAGTATATAGCCATCTGGACTAATAGCCATTGATAGCCTTCTCCTCCAGGAATTTGTCTAAACTTCCTGACCATTAGAGCAGTATGACAATGGAAGCAATGACCTTGGGAGGTCATGGGCTCTTCCACACTAGAGGCCTTCAAGTTCCAGCTAGACAGTCATCTGTCAGGAAGGCTTCAAGGTGGATTCCTGCATTGAGCAGGGGGTTGGACTCGATGGCCTCTTAGGCCCCTTCCAACTCTACTATTCTATGATTCTATGATCCCCTTTTAAAGCCATCCAAATTGGTGGCCATCACTACGTCTTGCCTTCCTCTGGAAACATGTACTTCCTCCCTCCTGCCCCAAATCTGAAACAACCCTCTTTTAGGAGTTGAACAATTCAAGGGGTTTCAAAAGGACGTAAGAACACTACCATTTCTCCAGTGGTGCCCTCCCATTTAGCCTGTTTTCTCAATCTGCCCTGCAGGGATAAAGAAGAAGATGAAGGAGTCCCGAGCGAATTGGAAGAGGAAAAGCGAGTGCTGGACATCAAAGCCAGGGAAATGAAAGGTAAAAGAAAGAGAGAGAGAAAGAGAGAGAGAGAGAGAGAGAGATGGTGTGGCTAAAACCCCGGTCTAAAATATGTCAAAATGAAGTTTTGAAGGCTACTTGCTCAACTTCATGGCCAAACATGGAGTTGATCCTAGGTTCCCTGCATTGAAACCGAAACTTGGAGGTCTTCAAGCGGAGGTTTTCATTAGGAACATCGGAAGCTGCCTTATACTGAGTCAGACGCTTGGTCCACCTAGCCCAGTATTGTCCACACTACACTGATTGGCAGCAGCAGCTCTCCAGGCTTCCAGTTCATTTCGTTTATTACATTACATTTCTAAGTTGCCCTATAGCCAAAGCTCTCCGGGCGATTTACATAGATTAAAAACCTTCAACAAGCACAATATTGTGCATAATCTAAAAACAGTTTTGCTACAAACAGATCAACGGGCAGCAGACACACAAGCGCACATGTATATATACACACAACGTCCCATGACCTGCTTAATAACCTATCATATGCTGCCACTTCCCTGGAAGTAGACGAAGGTCTTAACCCAGCTCTGAGAAGAGAACAGCGTGGGCTGTGTTGGGTTCGCGTACATGGAATGTGCTTTGTTTGACTTGGCTTGCCCAGTCCCTTTTCCATGGCCATGCTCTGTGAGCCAAGTACAGGAAAAACCGTGGCTCAGTAGGCCTCTTTGCACGGAGGTCCCAGGTTCAATCCCTGGCGTCTCAAGGGAGAGCCTCAGCCTGCCAGTGGGGACAAGATGGATTAATGACCAGCTTCATTCTAGGGCAGCTTCATTTCTTGTGGCGCCTGCAATTCTCTGACTGGCCAGGAGGTGGGGCCTGAGGCTCAGGGATCACGAGCCCGCGGTGTCCAAGTGGCAGTTCCGTGAGAGTTCTCTTATTGACCTTCTCCCCCTCCCCCCCCATCCACCCCACAGAACAGCTCCAGCAAAAAGACCAGCAGATCATAACACTGCTGGAGGAGAAGGAGAAGATTTTTCGGGACATGACGGACTGCAGCACGCAAGAGGAAAGCTTGGGGTCCAGGGCGTTGTTCCGGGCCAATACGGAAGAGGCACCTAAAGGGGAAAGTGTGATGAAGAGTGTGATAAATGAAGGTAAGCAGGTCCCTGAGCCCCCATCCCATCCCACACCCTCTCCCCGAATGGGATCAATATAGCCTCGGTAGACTGAACGCAGTGCCGCGTTTTGGGGGACTGTGGTGTGTGGCATGGCGTGGCTCAGACTAGGGGTGTCAGAGAAATCCTCAATGCAAACAGGGAGTTCAGGTGTTTTTTTTAAATTGAACCGACTTTTCCCTGGTCGGGCAGATTCCACAGACCATTTTTCTAACGAGTGTGATTTTGCGCAACTTTGGAAACAAACTAAGGAGCGGACGACGGAACGGCAGGCGGCTGGCAACTCATGAAACGCAAATGGAATGGATTTTACACGATCCGTACCTTCCTAGAGCAGGCAGATCCTGATTCAGGAAAGAATAGTTATTCAGAAAGTAACAGCACGCATTCCAGTAATTCAGAAAAGAAAACTGATGGAAGGGGCTACCAATTTTGTCCACCCCCCACCCACCCCCGTGCCCTAGGTCAGGGTGCATTCTCCCTCCCAGTCAGAAAACCCGTGCTGATACCCCCCCCCCCCCCCCCCCGCCTGCCCCTCTTTCCCCTCTTCCTAGTCCTTATCCCATACCAAACCTCAGCCTAAATCCTTGCAATTGCACCTAGGCATGATTTCCTCCCCCTTTCCTTGTTATTCCCCTCTTGTTCTGACTGCCTCCCTGTCAGACTTTAGCTTGGAAGTGCCTCTACAAAGAGAGCTGAGCACCACGTACATCGCTTGCATTCGATTTGCTGGTCTTGCGGGGAGCAATCCTGTGGACGCGAAACAGCGCCAGGGCGGGTGGGGTGTAGGAGACTTTCTTGCAACCAAGGTTGGAAACGGTGCTGAGACCAAGGAATCTGCACTCTCCACCCCCTTGCAGGGAGAATCATGCCAGCTGCCTCTCTTAGGTTGCAAAAGCGACCTCAAGAGAGGAGGTAAATTAAGGGGGTCATCCCACCCCGGCTTATGCTAGAGTGACTATATGGAAAGGAGGACAGGGCTCCTGTATCTTTAACAGTTGTATATTTGGTCACTCTACAAAAGAGGACAGGGCTTCTGCAGCTTTAACTGTTGTGATAAAGAGGAAGCACCAGGTGCTTCATGCATACAAATGACAACTGCAGAAATTTCCTTTTCATTACAGGAGCCCTGTCCTCCTTTTCATATGATCACCTAGCTTCTGCCTCTCCAGCCTCCTCCCCATCCTCTCCGAGACATCCCAGCTAGATGGGCGGAAAACCCATCTAGCTGGAATGCAGAGCAGGAAGCGTGGCGAAGGCGAGGATTGCCTCTGTTCTGCCTCCCATTCAGCCTTAGATACTTATGAGCCTCCAAGTTTGGAGACTTCCGAGCATTGAGGGCGCAATCTATAAGGTTGTGCCCTACGGGGCCAAAAGAAGCCACCTCGTTGTTATTTTTCCTTACCCCTTTGTCTCTCCATAACCTTTAAATGTGCTACAGTTGCCGATAAGCTTGGATGCAGGCCGGTCTTCTCATCCAGGTCTTCTGGTGTTGTTCTTTCTCCTTCCAGTTGAGCTGTTACAAGGGTTGGTGAGCAGGAGCCTAGGAAGTACCCTTGGGCAACAGATGAGCAGCCTTGCCTCGGAGCAAGAGGGCGTGGGGCCCATCTCCCTCCCCAGGAGGGCAGAGACCTTCGGAGGATTCGACAGTCACCAGATGAACGTATGCAAGGGTGAGTACTCTGCGCTCATGTGTGTTTCCTGGGCTGCGAAGGGCTTAAACAAAATCCCACGACTGAACTCCTGGGCTTCTTTTTAGGTGGGGAGAAGGACGAAGGAGATGACGTGCAAGATCTTCGGCGGACAGAGTCGGACAGCGTTTTGAAGAAGGTACGGCGTCCAGCTCACCACTGGAGTACAGGCTTTGTCCCCGGCATCTTCAATGGCAAGGAGGTGTGAGGTTTTCCCAGGGCCATGTTGCCACTCGGAATGGACCAGCCTTCCCAACCTGAGACCCTCCTGATGCATTGGACTTCAGGTCCTATCTACAGCTCCCAATAGCTGTGCCGGCTGGGAAGGATGGGACCTGTAGTCTAGCACACCCACAGGACGCTAGGGATGGCTGGAACAGGCAGATCTTACAAGTGGTCTGAAGGCAGCTTCTTCCCATGTGTTTGGCCGCCTGGACATTCCCTTGCGCTTTGGGCTTTTGTCAGCTGCAGCTTTTTTTTCCTGCCTAAAAGGAGTCAATTTCTGTGTCTGCAATTAAAACAAAACACACCACACATGTTGGAGAAAAGTAACTAAGTCCTTTTTTTTTTTTTAAAGGTGTCTCTTTATTTTTGGTGGCTCTGGTAAGGACCATCTATCTGCAAATTGATGAAAACGTTAATTTTTAAAATTCCTATCATTACCTTCTCACCCATTGTTCTGGGCCATCAGCACTTAGCATCCTTGGACTGGTGCTTGGGCTTACGTGCCCTATGGGGGCCCACCGGAGTTCACACCCGTCCCACCCAGGCCCACCACCAATCAGGCCCTTCCAACGATTACGCTCCCGCCTTGCAACACCATTCTTCTGATGGGAGCTGAGCAGCCACCATTTCCAGGGTGCAGCGCCTTAGACCTCCAGGGTGTTGCATTCTGGGAAATTTAAAATGTTGCTCTTGGTTCCCATCAGAGGATTGCTACGGCTAGGTAAACCTGCTGGTGGGAGGGGTGATCTCTGTAGTGGGAGGCCTAGTGGCAGCATTTTGTCTAGAGACCCCTAAAATCAGGTGCCGCCCCTGGGGTTCAGGTTGCCAAATAGCTGCCAATCTCACCACTAACTATTTAATTGTGTAGGACAGCCTTCCCCAAAATGGTGCCCTCCAGGTGTGTTGGACTAACATTCCCATCCTCTGCGGAAACCATGGCCACCATGCTGGGGATAATGGGAGTTGTAATCCAACACACCTGCAGGGCACCCAGTCAGGGAAGACTGGCGCAAGGCTTCTCATGAAAACGGGTTGCTCCCTGCGGTTGATTTCGATCCTTCTCGTCTGCCCTTTGCCTCTTGCTCATTTAGCTTGTATGATCTCTTCTTCCTAGGGAGGAACGGCTAACTTGATGTTTGTGCTGAAAAGGAACAATGAGGTAAGAGCTTCTCTTCTAACTTGGCCTTCTTTGCAAGGGTTTTTGGGACTCCGGAATAGCAGTCAGTTCTTCTTCGTGGTCTCTGTGCATCACACATATGGGCTCGCGCCGGCGCCGAGCTCGCTTCGGGAAACTTCTAACTAGCTAGGATTTTAGGCGGGAACCCCTCCCCCCACCGTCCTACCGCGCATGCTCAGGGTCCCGCCTACCTCAGTTCTTCTTCGACCGCTTCGCTGAACGCCTCGCGGGAGACTTCCTCCGTTGTCGGAGACCTGAAAGAAGGACAAAATAAGTTAGTTTTACTGGTTTTTTCCTTACTGTTAGTGTAGTTAGCTAGGTTCTTGTTAAAAAAAAATAATAATAATAATAATAATAATATAAATATATATATATACATAGTTGTTTTCGTTAGTAGATAGTCTCTTTGCGGCCTATGGCGCAGACCGCGCTTTTCAAGCGCTGCTCTGGCTGCCGCGCCAAACTAGCCCTTTCGGATGGACATTCACTGTGCCTGGGCTGTTTGGGGGAAGGCCATATTACGGACTCTTGTGCCCACTGCATGAGATTTTCGAGACAGACAAGGCGGAACAGGGCCGACCGACTGCGCAGTCTCCTTTGGAGTAAAGCCCTCTCCGCCATTGACCAACCGTCTTCAGGCCGCATGGACCCGAGACCTTCGTCCTCTGGGGAGCAAGGGCTATCGCCCATCATACGCTCACGCCCAGCAACTCCTGAATTGCCCTCCTGTCGGGCCACTGTTCAGGCACCGTTGGCTCCATCTTCCCCTCCGCGCAAGCAAAAGAAGGGAAAGGTGACGAAAAAGTCCAAGCCAACATCGACTTCGACGAAAGCGTTTAAAACAGCGCCGTCGACATCGGCAGGACTGCCGGCATCGAAATCTTCGATACCGAAAAAATTTCCTTCGGTATCGTATACGCCGACGAGCTCTTCGGTACCGAAGAAGAAGAAGTCGTCCTCGGTGCCATCTTCGTTACCGTCGGCTTCGACTACATCTCAGCCGCGGAAACGTCCATCCTCGCTGCCGATGGACCAACCTTCGGCATCGAAGCGCCGCTCACCACCGCAACAGCTTATGCCGGGACATTCGACCCCGCTCACGACATCGCCCATCAGGCCCCCGTCGATACCATCACCGGTACCGACAGAACCACCTTCCCGACCGGAGCTTCAGGACATCCCGCCTTTTGGATCGGATGTCCTCGTTATCGACGAGGAATACTCCGACCCTATCGGTACCGAGGCCTCGGTACTGATGCGCCATTATCGGTCGCGATCACACTCCGCCTCCCAGGATTGGGACCGTGCCTCGGACTTGTCTCATCGTATGCCGCCTCCAGTACCACCTCGCCGGACGACATCTCTTCTCCCGGCGTCGACGCGTCGACGTACCCCGTCCCAACTCTCCTCGTTACCGGAGCAAGTTGTAGCCTCTCGGTACCGACGGTCGTTACCATCGCCGTCTTTGGACGACTACGAATCAGACCCGTCTTCACCCCCGTCGCCAGCCCCGTCGGTACCATCCCCATCAGAAGAAGTCGCTACCGAGGAAGGAGCTTCATCTACCATGGAACTAGGGGGTTTTAATGAACAAATGCTCCGTCTCGCCCAATCACTGGGGATAGACGTACAACAGCCGGAAGAAGAAGAAGGTGACATCTATGATGTAATGAGGACGGAACCGACCCCTCAACTGACTCTTCCGTTGGTTCGCACTTTGTTAAAGACAGCGAAACAATCTTGGACCAATCCAGCGACGATAGCTCCCACCTCTAAGAGACTCGACGCTCTCTACAAAGTAAAGGAGACGGAAGCCCCTTTCCTGGCTACCCACCCAAAACCAAACTCCATAGTTGTGGAAGCATCCCAGGGGAGGTCGGGCCGATCTCATACCGCCCCCGTTGACAAGGAGGGCCGTAAACTGGACTCTTTTGGAAGACGAATTTATGCCTCGGCGGCCTTGGTGATGAAGACATCAAATTACCAGGCCATGATGGCCAGGTATCAGTTGTTTTTATGGCAGAAAATCTCCAACCTCACAGATTACCTGCCAGACGATCAACGGGACCTGGCACGTGTTTTCCAAGCGGAAGCTATCCGCCTATCGAAACAACAGATGACCACTGCCAGGCACCAGGTCGATTCGGGTTCGAAGGCCATGATCGGAGCAGTCGCCCTCCGACGTCATGCGTGGCTGCGCTCGTCAAATCTCCCCATTGAGACTAAGAATCGCATCGAGGATTTGCCTTTTGACGGAGAAGGTCTGTTTAATACACAAACCGACTCTACAATGGATACTATCCACAAGGCAAAAATGACCGCAAAAAAGATGGGGTTCAGCCAGCCTCCGGCGCAGACCTTCCGCCAACGAAAGTGGTACAGGCCTTTGCCCTATCAGCCCAGACAGGGCCAGGACCGTGGCCAACGCTACCAGCAGCCGACAGCGTCGACCTCTTACCAACAACATAAGCCCGCCCCCCGCTACTCTCAGGCCCGTTCAAAACAACCCCAACAAAAGCGTCGCCTTTGACTTACCTCTACGAGACTCCTCTCTGTCAAGAAACAGGCTCCAACCCTTTTTCCATACTTGGGCTGCCATCACCACCGACCAGTGGGTCCTCAAAGTCGTTCAACGGGGCTACGCAATAGACTTCGAAGTCCTCCCTCCGCTAGGCACTGTAAAAGTCACGCCGCCATCAGAAACCCTGCGTCAAGAAACAAAGGCTCTGTTGGAAAAGGGCGCCATCATACCGGTTCCAACGCACCAATCAAACAACGGGTTCTACTCCCGTTACTTTACAGTGCACAAGAAGGACGGGGGACTCCGCCCTATTATGGATCTCCGAAGTCTGAACAAATTTATCAGGCACCGGAAGTTTCGAATGATCACACTTTCTACCATCCTGCCACTCCTCAGACGGGGCAGTTGGTTTACGTTGATCGACCTGAAGGATGCATACTTCCACATAGCCATCCTCAAAGACCACCAAAAGTACCTCCGCTTCGCCATAGGGCCCCAACTCTACCAATTTGTGGTCCTACCATTCGGTTTAAAAACAGCTCCAAGAGTCTTTACCAAATGTATGGCAGCGGTTTGTGCGCACCTTCGATCCATCGACATCGAGATCTATCCTTACCTAGACGACTGGCTGATCGTCTCGCCAACTCGCCATCAAGCCATTGCAGACGTCAGCACGGTCGAGTCCACCCTCTCCTCCTTAGGTCTGCAGATAAATTACGAAAAGTCAATTTTTCAACCTACCACGGCACTTCAATTCATAGGGGTTTGTCTCGACTCCACTGCCGCAAGAGCCTTCCTTCCCCAAGACAGAATGAGGACTCTACAGAGTCTAGCTCGCAGACTGCGTACTCACACGCGGGCAACAGCCCTCACTATTTTACGGTTACTAGGCCTTATGGCTGCGGCTATTGGCGTAGTCAGATGGGCACGTCTGAGGATGCGCCCCCTCCAACAACTCCTATTGAGTCGTTATACACCACTCCACGATCCACGAAGGTTAGTACTTACCATTCCGAGTCACGTAAGACACTCGCTCCTTTGGTGGTCGCATCCAGGCAATCTCTCACAGGGCCTACCTTTCGTCGATCCCGGCCCCTCCAAAGTTGTCACGACCGACGCATCACTCCAGGGCTGGGGGGCACATCTGGAGGACCTGTTCATACAAGGAAGATGGTCGCCGTCAGAGAGCTCCCTACATATAAACAAGCTAGAGCTCCTCGCTGTGCAGAAAGCACTCAAAGCATTTCTTCCCCAACTCAGGGGGCACCACGTACGGGTGCTGTCAGACAACACATCCGTAGTGTGGTATATCAACAAGGAAGGCGGCACTCGCTCCCCGCGCCTCCTCCACATTACCATGGACATCTTACACTGGGCTATCACAAGGGACATTCGACTCTCGGCTCTGCACATAGCAGGGACATCCAACATCAAAGCGGACGAGTTAAGTCGATCGTTCAAAGACACTCACGAGTGGGAATTAGCCCCTCGTATTCTGGATCGCATCTTCTCCCGTTGGGGCACCCCAGAAATCGACCTCTTTGCAACCCCAGACAACCGAGTCTGTCGAGCTTATTGCTCAAGAGCAGGGTTAGGTCGCGACTCCCTAGGAGACGCCTTTCTATGGGACTGGTCACAGGGCCTCCTTTACATGTTCCCTCCGATCCCCCTGATAACGAAAACGGTCACAAGGCTGCGACGCCACCAGGCCAACGCTATCCTCATTGCACCATGGTGGCCACGGCAAGCGTGGTTCACGCCTCTACACAGACTAGCTGCCCATCGAGTGTGGCGTCTCCCAACCACTGCAGACCTCCTGTCCAGGGACAACGGCAGGATATTACACCCAGACATACAAACCCTACGTCTAACAGCATGGAGACTCCTGCCCTCTGGCGGGGAATAGCTGTGCCTCCAGCCATATTGACTATTCTGGACGCCTCTCGCAAACCCTCGACTAGATCATCCTACTTGGCAAAATGGAGACGTTTTCAAGTTTTTGCAGCAACCAAGGGGTTCGACAGTACTTCGGCTACTATCACTGACGTTATCGCCTTCCTTCACTCCTTGCATACTACAGGCCTACGGCTCTCCTCTATCAAGGTCTATCTAGCGGCCATTGCGGTCCATCACCCCCTCATCGACGGGGTCTCGGCATTCACGCACCCTCTTGCCAAGGCTTTCCTTAAGGGTCTACACAATCTTTCTCCACCCATTCGCTCATTCCTCCCACAGTGGAGCCTCTCGCTCGTGTTGACTGCATTGTCCACTAAGCCCTTTGAGCCATTAGCTGCAACAAATATCCGTTTATTAACATTGAAAACGGTTTTTCTTGTTGCCATCACGTCCGCACGACGTGCGTCAGAGCTTGCAGCACTGCTGGTCGACCCTCCATACACGCAGTTTTTCCGCGACAAGGTCGTCCTTCGTCCTCCCCCATCCTTTGTCCCCAAGGTTGCTTCCGATTTTCACATAAATCAGGACATAGTGCTACCTACTTTCTTCAAAGCATCCACTGACCCGCTGTGCTCAACACTGCACGCGCTGGACGTGAGAAGGGCTCTAGCCTTCTACAAATCTCGTTCGGAGGAGTTCCGTAAATCACGCCAACTCTTCATTTGCTTTGGAGGCAAGAATAAGGGCTTATCTGTATCCTCGCAACGTCTCTCCAAATGGATTGTAGACGTTATCGTACTATCGTATCAGCTCCTGGGCAAGGAAACCCCCACTGGACTAATTGCTCACTCCACCAGGGGGCAGGCGGCCTCAACGGCACTCCTTCATGGCGCAACTATCCCAGACCTGTGTAAGGCGGCCACGTGGGCAAATGCCTCTACCTTTGTGAAGCACTACCGCTTGGACGTTAGAGCGCGCCAGGACTCCTCCTTTGGCAGAGCAGTCCTGTCTTCGATATGCCAATGACCATGCAGCGTGCCTCTCCCACCTCCGGTAAGTTGGCTTGTTACTCGCCCATATGTGTGATGCACAGAGACCACGAAGAAGAAATGCAGGTTGCTTACCTGTAACTGTAGTTCTTCGAGTGGTCATCTGTGCAGTCACACAACCCACCCGCCGTCCCCTCTTGGCATCGCTGTTCTGATTGTCAAGTTGACTCCGCCATGCTCGACTAGTTTAACTGTCAACATAGTTGCATTGCCTTAGTCGCGAGGCCTAGCGGTCTCAGAGAACTGAGGTAGGCGGGACCCTGAGCATGCGCGGTAGGACGGTGGGGGGAGGGGTTCCCGCCTAAAATCCTAGCTAGTTAGAAGTTTCCCGAAGCGAGCTCGGCGCCGGCGCGAGCCCATATGTGTGACTGCACAGATGACCACTCGAAGAACTACAGTTACAGGTAAGCAACCTGCATTTTCCTCAGCCAAGTGTTTTGTGTCTCTCTGGTCTTCTGTCTTCAAACTTGGGACTTGGGGGTATCTCACTCTGTACCTATCGTAGCCATCCAGTCTAACCTTGAAATGATAGAAGAGTTGGAAGGGACCTGGGAGATGAATTTGTCCAGGGACGGGTAGCCTGTGGCCCTCCAGATGTTGTTGACTGCAACTCCCATAATCCTTCACCATTGGCTGTGCAGGCTTGGGCTTATGGGGATTGTAGGCCAAAACATCTGGAGAGCCACAAGTTGCCTACTCCAACAACCAGGGGTTGATCTAGTCAGACACACTGCTCAATACAGACTCTGCAATGCAGGAAGCAGCGACAGCATCTCTGATAGATGCCCATCCAATCCTACCACCCCCGAGCTGGCCGGTTCCACTGCTCAGCAGCCCGCACTATGAGGATGTTTCTTCTAAGAATTTGCAAGATGCCTTCTCTCAGTTGAACATCATACTTTTCAGAGTGGTTGTGAGACCTAGGAAGGATGTTGGGACATTGGACTCCCATGAGCCCAAGCCAGTATGCCCAGTGTTCAGGGATTATGGGAACTGAGAAAACAAACTATGGTTTGTTCGATAGTCTGCCAGACAAGCCCTGGGAAGGGTAACAAATCATAGTTTAAATAAACCATGGATTCGCATTATGTGCAAACTGGATCAGCATCTCTGTATCCAAAGAATATGTGGTCAGGGTTGGCCAGGTGGCCCATCAGTAGAACATGGTCTCCCTTCTCCTGATTGCTGCACTAAAACACCGCTGAGTTCCTTGAAGGAAAGGCAGGAGAGGAGCTTTGCAAATAACTTTATCACCAGCTAACAGCAGTTCCCCCTTGTGCTTCTGTTATTCCTTCTGCAGCAAGTTCTCCAGAGCATCACTCACCTCCACAGCTTGTTGGGCATGTTGCAGGTAAGTTCCAAGAGGGGGAAAGAGCAAGGAAGAAGCTTGCTTAGCATACGGCTTCTCCATTTGCACGGTGAATGAAGCCCCCCAGCCTCTTAGTAACACGACGTGACTTGCAGTGTCTAAATGGGTGAGGAGCATCAGATGCTTGTTCAGCCAGTTTAACGAAAATCACCCGTTGTGTTCTTGGAAGCAGTTTTCAGTGAAACTTGCCAATACAAACAAAATTGCCTTAAAAGCCCAAGTCACAGAAAATGTAAAATCAGCAGCCCAAGCAAGCAGCAGTCACTTAAACCCGGTTGCGTCGGACATTCTTGAGGCTTTCCTTAAAGAGTAATGTTTTTGCAAGCCCTCTGAGCATTGTACAGGAGTCCCCCAGGCTTTTGCGTGGGGTTGGGGTGTGGCCATCTTGCAGGGAGCCCTTGTTCCAGGGCAGCCTTCCCCAACCTCGGGCCCTCCAGATGTATTGGACTGCAACTCCCATAATTCCCAGACTATGACCATGCCAGCTGGGAATTATGGGAATTGCAGTCCAACACGACTGGAGGGTACCAGGCTGTGGAAGGCTGCTCCAGGGCATATCCAAAAAATGTAAGAGCCGTGCTAGATCAGACCAAGGGTTCATGTAGTCCACCATTCTGTTCACAACCAGCCAACCAGCTGCCCAAGGGAAACCAGCAAGTAGGACATAAGTGCAATAGCACCCTCTCGCCCATATTACCCAGCAATTGGTGTGCATAGGCCTACTGCCTCTGATACTGGAGGTAGCACATTGCCATCAGGACTAGTAGCCACTGAGAACCTTCTCCTCCAGGAAATTGTCGAACTCCCTTTTAAAGCCAATCAAATTGGTGGCCATTGCTACATCTTGTGGTAGCGATGGCCACCGTAGTTTAACTCTGCGCTGTGTGAAGAGGTCCTTTCTTTTCTCTGTTCTCAATCCAGCAACAGGGCCAGTGAAATGCAAGAGCTCTTGAGGGCAGGGGGCAGTCTACCTAACTGAGGAAGAAGAATAGTATTTGGTATTAGGGTGCACTGTCTCAAACAGCCCCTTACAGGGCCAGCCTTGTCGCAAAGGGAGATCCAGTCCCTCGGAAGCTGCCTTATACCAAATCATACCACTGGCTCCAACTGCCTCAGCAATGTCTGCCCATCTTTCCCATAACCTGCAGCCCTCTGGTTGTGTTGGACTACAGCTACCATCATTGTCAGCCAGTGTGAGGATGATGGGAGTTGTTGTCCAAACACATCTGGGCAGTGGCATTCCAGCGTTTCAGCTGAGAGCCTTTCACAGCCTTACTGGGTGATGCCGGACATTGACCTGGGACCTTTTGCATGCCAAGTGTGGGCTCTCCCCAATAGCGAACCTCACCTCCTCTTTGCAGGCGGTCGTCGTGCAGCAGGACACTTACATCGAGGACCAGAAGCGGGCCCTGAGCCGCAGCTCCACCCGGCCCAACTCGTTGATTGAGCAGGAAAAACAGCGCAGCCTGGAGAAGCAGCGGCAGGAGCTCAGCAACCTACAGAAGCTGCAGGCCCAGCACCAGGAGGAGAAGAGGCGTCGGGAGAGAGAATGGGAGGCCCGGGAGAAAGAGCTGGCGGAGCAGGAGGCCCGGCTGGCCCAGCGGGAGGAGCAGGTCCAGCAAGGGCACCACGGCCTGGAGAAGGAGCGGGTGGAGCTTCAGCAGAAGAAAGCCGCCTACCAGCTTGACCTGGAGCACCTCCGGGCGGCCCAGAAGCAGTTGGAGAAGGAGAAGGAGCAGCTAAAGAGGGACATGGAACAAATCTCCCAGCCGCAGGCGGATCCCAAGCTCGGCCTGGTAATCGTTGAGCATTTCCTGGGGCCAGGTGATAGAGGCAGATGGGGGCAGAGGGTGGTGGGGGCTCTAGATGAGGGTGCCGAAACTCTTTCAGCCCAAGGGCCAAATTCAGTTTTGTAGAAGCTCTTGGGCGCTTACATTCCGATCGTGGGTGAGGCAGAATGCGGAGGAGGGGGCGGAGGCAAAGACTTAAGGGGGTGGAGCCCAAATACTGGCCTACTCAACCCTACAACTCCTAGTGCTGGAAACTAAAGCCTTAGGAGAGGAATGTCTGCCTTTTAGAATTGGAGGAAGATATTTAAAATCTGGGGAAACTACCGAACAATTGGAGGGCGGGGCGGGGGAAGCAGGAACCCTTTGGTAATGTAGGGATTGGGCTATGGCCATTTGGAGAACCCCAGAGAGCCACATTGGGACTGGGGTGGTGGCAGATTATAACACTGGGGTGGTGTTATAAATCAGTAGTTTTCAATCTGTATTTTGGGGAACCCAGGATTCCTAGAATCATAGAATAGTAGAGTTGGAAGGGGCCTGGAAGGCCATCAAGTCCAACCCCCTGCTCAATGCCACCTTAAAGCATCCCTGGCAGATGGCTGTCCAGCTGCATCTTGAATGCCCCTAGGGTGGGAGAGCCCACCTAGGTCACTGGTTATATATATATAATTAGACCTCTTGATCAAAGTTGATTTTCATTAATAAAGTGTTAGCAATGTTGTGAAAACGACACTCAATTAGCAGCTGTTGACTTGCACATCATGGCAGGGTGAGAGATCAGTGGAATTTGGCATAGCATGGATCCAACTCCAGGGGCTGATTGCCCATTCCTTGATGTAGCAAATTAGAAGGAATCTACCTTAAAGTATCCCTGACAGATGGCTGTCCAGCTGTCTCTTGAAGGTCTCTAGTGTGGGAGAGCCCATGACCTCCCTAGGTCATTGGTTCCATTGTTGTACTGCTCTAACAGCCAGGAAGTTTTTCCTGATGTCCAGCTGGAATCTGGCTTCCTATCACTTGAGCCCATTATTCTTTTATGATCCAGAAGAGATCCTGGCCCTCCTCTGTGTGACAACCTTTCAAGTATTTGACAAGTGCTATCATGTCTCCCCCCAGTCTTCTCAGGGCTAAACATGCCCACTTTTTTCAGCCTCTCCTCATAGGGCTTTGTTTCCAGACTCCTGATCATCCTCATTCCAGGATTCCCTGGAAACTCATTGAAATACCTTGTTGAGAAGATCAGCCATGGTGGACCACCTTCCCTGAAAGATTGCATGCTCCAGAGTCCAGACTACTGATCTGATATGTTTGGTTATTACATTTCTATACTGCCCAAAAGCCGAAGCTCTCTGGGCAGTTAAAAACCACAAAACGCATCATGAAATACAATATAAAATGTAAGCTCTTAGAATGACAGTATAAAAGTACAAACCGCCATAAAGCCTAGCAGCAGTGCAGAGATGTAAAAGACAACGACACATTTAAAACAACTGAGCATCTTCCCATGCAACTGGCAGTTTCAGAGCTGGGTGTGTTCAAGGCTGCAACACCCTCACAAGGGAACAGAGAAGATTGAAAGGTAGAGTAGCCCTATTAGCAGGTATACAGACTACTCTGAGAATTCTCTCTGTAACCCACACATTAATTACGACCTCAGATCTTGCCTAAGTGCCTTTACAGATGGGGAAAGGCAAACGTCAATGGGCAGGGAGTTCCGCAGGTTTGATGACATTATAGGTTTGCAGTCCTTGAAGAAAGGAAAAGACACAGGGAGCAGAGGCTGTTTGTATTTCCCTGAGACATCGGTTCCCCTGCCTAATTTTTCATTTGGGGGTGGAACCTCACATTTGTACTGATTGCTTTTGAGGCCCAGGAATAAGCAGGAGACATGGGGTTGCTTGAAATAATAATGCAGTGATGGCTATAATAATAATAGCCATAACTGTAGTTTGATAAGTCACCAACTCCAGGTGTGGTGACGGCCACTAACTGAAGGAGGAGACATCGCCTGTCAGTGGCGATTAGGAATGATAGTTAAATGGAAACTCCACGTTATCCAGGAGGCTGGGAGGGTGGCCACAAAGGAAGAGGGCCTTCTCTTTGGTGGCCCCCTCGATTATATAACATTCTCCCCAGTGAGGGCTGCCTGGGGCCAACATTGTCAATTTTTGGCACCGGGTTGAGACTTTCCTGTACTCCCAGACATTTGACAGCACCTGACAAGGTTTTTAATGGGCCCTGCAATTTACTGTTGATTTTTTAAAGACTGCTATATTTTTGTGTGTGTTGGTTTTATATCATGTTGTTATGTTGTAGTTTTATGCTGTTTGGTGGTCTAGATATGTAACAATTGAAATGAAATACCAAATGGTGGGGGACAATCAGGGGAGAGCTGATGGCTTTGAGCCCCCCCCCCAAGAGCTCTTTGGTTGTCCCTTGTTGGAAACAAGGTGGCGGTCTCCATGGGGCTCATGCCTCCGACACACGTGAAGCCTCGCCCACAGGTGCCACCACCGTTCTGATTGAGTTCCCTTTTTCCTTTTGTCTTCTGTGCATCAGCTTTCCAACCCTCATGCCAAGATGGCCAGGACCCCTTCCCTGCCCATGATGGAGGACTCCTCTTTGAAGCCACTGAGCTCTTCCATGCCCAAGCAAGGCCACTTGGACACAGAGCTCTCTGTGTCGCCCAAAAAGAATAGCCTTTCAAGGACGCACAAAGAGAAAAGCGCTTTCCACTTGATCGGCACGACAACCTCCAGCCAAACCAACAAGCCGGCCGAGGGGCACGGCCAGGGCCCCAACCGCCTCTTCGGCTTGGCCAAGCCAAAGGAGAAGAAAGAGAAGAAGAAGAAGGGCAGCAAAGGCCACCGGGCACAGCAGTCCGGTAAGCCGAGGGCTCTTTTGACTTGCTCAAGTGTTCCTTGATACCTCCTGGAGCCAAGGATGTAAAGGGGTAGGGAAGACCTCCTTCTGCCAGTTCTCACCTGTCAGTAGTCTTGTTAGGTCTGAATCCAGGCAAAGTCCACACCTGGAGAGGAGGAGGAGGAAGAAGAAGGCAGGAAGGGTTGCAGGCCCAAAGGGGTTAGGCCTGGTGGCTTCCTTCAGCAACAGGTTCAGTAGCTGGCAGAGGCACACAATTGATATTTTGGGGTCACCTGATCCATAGGACTAAGAGTGTCATCAGATGAGCATTTTATAGCACACTCATTACTGGCCATTCACAGATGTTTTCGGGTGCTTTCGACGATGTCGTCTGCCTCCTGCGTGTCTCCCGCCTCTTTTCTCCATTTTAGTGTCACGAAATAAACCTCTTTCAATCCGACCTTTCTGGGGTTGCGCTGTAAAATGCCCACTAGAGGGCGCTGTCCCCATTGAAATCTACAGCCCACGGGGTTGCTGGTCTCTTCTTCCTGAAAAGCGCTCAATGCCGAAGAGAACCAGAAAGAGAGCCTACGGTAAGGAAAGGTGATTCTGGCCTGTGTCCCAACTTGAACTGCCCGCAGTTCTAGGGAATCGGTGTCACTGCAGCACCTGATGTGTAGTGGGACTGAAATTGGCAATCTGCTACTGCAATCACTTGTCTCTTGTGTCCACGTTGAAGGCACAGCTGTTAACCCGTGGAAGAGTTGATGGCATGTCAATGCTGGGGCTGGAGATGCAGGCCAGATACCTCCAAGGTCCTGGTGGTTCCACATGGACTATGGCCCAATTGGCATCCACCAGGAGAAGAGCCTTTAGTGTAGTGGCCCCTTCTCTGTGGAACTCTTCCCCCTGGAGGTCAGGCAAGCGCCAACACTAGGCTGCTTTCGGCGCCTCCTGAAAACAACTCTATTTCGAGAAGCCTTCATCAACTGACTAGCCACTGGTTTTTTCGCCCCCCCTGGTCCTTTATTCTAAATTGACCAATTTTAATTTGCTTTTTTAATCTTCTTACTTTTTACTGTTTATGTTCATCACTCTGGAATCTTTTTTAGATATTGAGCGGTATAAAAATATTATAAATAAATAATCTGGCCTTAGTAGAAAGCTTTATATGAACGAGCTCCTGGCTGATACGGACAGCAGTTAATTTTCTGTACAGAAAGCCTGCCTTTCAAGTCAGACCCATCTAGAAGCCTTCCTCTTCCTTCCCAGATGCATGAAGCTAGAAACGCATGGAGGAGGAGACACCCTTTGCATATGCTTAGAGGGACTCTTGATTACTTTGTCCAAAGGTGGACCTCTGGTGCTGAGAAAAGGCGTGGCAGCTTCACAGCTAAGCTGCCCCCCCCGATATGGGGCGCAGCAGTTATTGGGGTGAAAGATTAATGTGATAACCCCGCTACCTTTTCCCTTTCATGGAAACGGGATGAAGGCCGCATTTGATGAGGTTTGAAGTCTTCACAGCTATGAGTAAAGGGGTCAAGGGCAGGAAAGGTCTGGCCCTTTAGCTTTGATTTTCACGTCGCCGTTTTGATTTCTTCCTTTCTCAGATGCTCACTCCCCAGAAGCAGCACCGGAAGGCGAGGAGATTTTCTGCTGACCCCCACCTCTCCCCATCTCACAAGGATGAGGCTATTTCTTCTCATCCCCTGCCCCCGGTCACCTCGTCACTCCCTGTGGAATGGCATACTGCCGACGGCTCTCCCTGCTTTGCCTTGGACTGCATTGGGCCTCCTGACAGCGGAAGCCAGCCTGCCCTCCGACTGTTCTCAGCACGTTCACAATTGCTGATTCTGCTTGTTTTCCTGGAAACATGACATTTTAAACAGTGTCTAAAAGGGGGGAAGGAGGAGGAGGAGGAGGAGGAGGAGGAGGAGGAGGAGGAGGAGGAGGAGGAGGAGGAGGAGGAAAGCTTCTGGAAGGAACCCTGGATGTGTCCGGACCGGGCGGGCTCGGTTTTGGCTGCACCTGCTCTAAAAAGCACCTCCTCCATGTGCAGTGGTGGCTATGAACTCACACAGACAGGTGTTCCTTACCTTTTTCTTTCCCTCCAAATTTGGGGAAGATGGGTCCCAGGGCAGCCTAGGAGAACACACCAAAAATAAAAAGCCCTCTATAGCAAAAGGATAGGGCTCTTTAAGCAGTGTTTGTACACTGGTATATATAGATATATAGATATATTGTGTGTGTGTGTGTGTGTGTGTGTGTGTGTACACACACACACACACACACAAATAAATAAATAAATAAATGGAGCTGTATATCCATTGGGATATGCTTAATTCTGTATAGAAAAGCCAGGTGAGCTTAGCTCAGCCCTTAAAGGGTTGGATGATACCTTATGAAGTGTTCAGGGACTGTGTTGATATTAAATATCTCTTTCCTTTTCGATGCTCAGTTCAAATGCTTTTGCAACCTGCACCCCCTTCAATATACGTTTGCGCTTCGGGAATGGACTCAAGGCCAGGTAGTGGCAGAGCGACCAACTCCATTACAAGGGGGGATTCTGGGTAGAGAACGTCAGGGCCAGGGGTGTATGCAACATGTCTCCAGTGGCAGGATTCCCATGCCAGGTGCATTGTGGGATGGTGGAGGCAGTTGGCTAGCACACAGTCAACAATTGCAGGGATGTTAATCAGGAATTTTCTCCTTGGCAGGCAAAATGCCTGTGAAATGGATTTGAAATGTTGAGGCGCCCGAATTGATGTGAAAGATGAAAGGGTCATCTTTGAAAAATGAAAGATAGTTACCAGAGGGCATGCTTTAAAACCCACCTCAGGAGAGCTACAACAGGGCAAATGTTTAGATCACAACAACTCTTAACACCCTTTGAAATGAATATGAAGTACAACCTGGCTCCCTGGCAGGAGACCTGCTTTCCCACCCCAATATGAAGTAGTTTCTGCTGGAAAGCTGCTAATGCGCCAGAGACATCCACACAAACTTTTGCCTGAATGATGTTAGGCGGTGGTGGTAGAAAAAGAGGGAAAAACAACAACAACAACCCAGATTCTAATTTTCTCTTCCCTTGGCTTCTCTGACCAGGCCTGTTTGTACATTTCCTGTTTCTCCAAATCTCCTTGCTTCTCTGTGTCAGGAGCCATTTTGAAAGCCATTGGGGTGGTGTGAAGTGGGTGTCTGTAAGTTAGATGGAAAAGTGTCCATGTAAGCATAAGTATATCAGTGATGGAGGACTCATTTACAAGTACATATCCACTGCACTTCCCTGACTTCGTTCATCTGTCAGGGTAGACATCTTGACCAAGCATTGGTTAAGCATTGTAAAGTTCCCCTTCCCAGTTCTGTTGTCTCTTTGCGTTGGCACACCACCATCATTTTGAAATGGAAGAACCGTCATGAGGTAAAAATGGCCCCCTCTGTGGTAAAATTGCTTCTTGCCACATCCTGAAATATGTTTTTCAGGACTTAATGATCAGGTTTTATCCTTCCTCATGGGTGTTCTTTTCATAATGCCGTTCTAAAACTTGAATATTGAGGGCAGGCTGTAGGTGGGGAGTCACTTCTTGATGAGTTTTCCTATCAAGAAATGTCCGTGTGGGTCAGCTTTCCAAGGAGTTTGGCACACCAGAATTAATCCTTCTAGTCATGCACACTAATGTTTAAGTGGCAGAGCAAGTATGCAAGCATGACAAGGAAATGTCCCTCACACATACCATCTCTCTAGCTTTTTGCACTATTGAGAATTTATGGCATCGTTTATGAGATGTTCCTATGCAGTGATGCCAAGGGAAGAGAAACACCCCCCAATCATAACTTTTTCACCCCCCAGAGATCACCCCCCTGTAGACCAGTGAAGTGATAGTGCTGATCCCTGATCGTTAAACTTTGGGAAGCTTTGCTTTCCCACCACCTCTTCAGATTTGTTTTTTTTTTTAAAGAAAGGTTTGCACTATTGTCCCAATGCCTTTTCCCCTTAGAGCATTTTGGGAGTGATGTTCACGTGGTGGAACTTGCAAAATCAGCATGCATTGGGTCTGTCACACAAGCTTTCGCTGCTGGGACCAGGGCAGAAATATCAGGTCTGCCTTAACCAGCGAGAGGATCTTCCCAGCAGCTCGGCCAAGTCTGAATCTCTCTAAACGCTCCACGCTCCAAAAGCCAAGCAGGGGGGCAGCTGTGGCGTTCCACTTTCTCTTTGTGTTCTTGTTTTTATTATTTGATGCTCGTTCTCAGTTGCAAGCTGGGCTTGCGTTAAAAACGATTCTTTCTGTTTGTTTGAAAGAGGTCTGGATAGAAAAGAAAAGAAAAACGTTTACTTAGGTTTTCTTTTCTGTTTGTTTCATTTTTTTATTTTTTAAGCTGGGCTTAAGCTCAGAGTATTTTTAAACTCAGAGTATGTTTGTGTGTGTTTGTTTGTTTTTTATTTCTTCTGTAAATATTAAATTGATTATTGATGCCCCGTACTAATGAAAAGAAAAAAGAGCCTGCAGAGCATGAAATGCAATCGACCACTGCTAGGGAACAACCTCTAACACCCAGCGTCTCTTAGCCAAAGCAAACATGATGTGACTGTAAGGCTGGAGACAGACAATACTTTTCTCAGGGAACTGAAGGTGGATTGAAAAGGGGTCCAGCTCTTATTTTTCGCTGGTGCTTAATAGGATTTGGAAGTTTGGGTATTTCCAAAAACTTGATCAGAGATGGCAGGGAGGGAAAAAGCAATGTGTGCCAACGCACGGGAAGTTAAGCCTCTCTTGAGTCGCGTTCAATTCCCTTCAAAAGTATTGCTTGTCTCCATCTTTTAAGGACAACAACCTGCAAGGAAGTGTATCTTCTTCCCCACTGGAGCACAAGCCGAAACATTTAATTTTGTACGCTTTGTGCCCATGGGTCGTTGCATGGGTGCAGAAAGACGCAAGAGACGATGGGAGCAAAATGGATGCCACTCGAGGTGGGAACATTTTAGCCAAAAACCTGCTGCCACCGTTTCCTTCTCTTCCCAGTTGGAGGAAGAGACGATATTCCACATTATTTTAAATAGAGATGGATGGATTTGTGTGCTATTTAAACAAAATCTGCAGGCATTAGAAGTTCTTGCGTGTTGAATTCTTTTCCCGTTCAGTTAGATTATGGTTCAAAGTCAGCCGTGATAATCTCTTTCTGATAAGCACCAAATGCATTAGCATTATTGATAGAAATGTATTATAATGTGTTCCTCTCACTTGGATTGCCTCCTCAAAGGTACCTCTTGCATATTTCCAGTTGAAACCTATCTTAAAAAAAAACACTTTAAAAATAAAAGATGTACGACATTGGAGAGGGTAAATTAAAAAAAGAAAGAAAAGAAACCTCAATTGCTTTGTTAATTTGTAATTATGTAAAAAGTTAAGTAGGTTAATGATTGTAAAAATTTAAAGTTTTTCCCCCTTTGTAATTTGCAAAAAAAAAAAAAAAAGACAAACCCATCAGATTTTCATAATAGTTTTTATTTATCTGCCTTTATTGTGAGAAACAACTTCTTGTAAAGCCATTTTCCCCTTCCCCCTCTAAATAAATTTTGATTTTAAGTCTGATCCGTCTGTACTTCGTGCTTTGTTGGAATGTGGATAAGTTACTGTATTTTCCGCGCACAACAGAGGGAGACAGGAAGGAATCTGCAGCTGCAATAAGGTTGGTTGGGATGCTTTTGTGGGGCTCTGGTGTTCTGAGGAAGGCGGGACCCCCCCCCCCCTTTTAATCTTGCACGCATAGGAAATTAAATCTGTCCACTTCACAGTATCTTTCTTCCACTGAGGCCATGGGGATAATGGGAGTTGTAGTCCCACACACCAGGAAGGCATCGAGATGGGGTAGACACTATTATGACAAAGACGGAGAGTTAGAGAGTGTGTGTGTATGTGTGGGTTGTGAAGGTGGAAATCTCATGGCAAGATGGCACCCTACTCTGGATGCAGCTGGGAAGGTACTTAATGTTCATTTCACTCTCTCCTAAGCAGACCTCAATGCCGAGCCAGCCCATCTAATCCAGGATGGGCTTCTTCTCAAACCTGCTCCCTGGGGCCTTTAAACTGTAGACGTACTGCAGAGCTATATGAGCCTTCCGCCATGTTGGATGAGCTCTAAGCTACATTTTGGATCAGAAGGCAGATTGATCTGAAGCAGGCATGGACACCTTGTGGCCCTACAGATGTTTTGTCATACCCCTCCCATCATCCCCAGCCAGCATAACTAATGGTGAGGGGCTTAGGGGAGTTGCAGGCCCAAAACATCTGGAGAGCCAGATGTTGCACCCGTGTAATTGAAACGGAATGCCTGCCAGCAGGTAATAACCACTGGTATTACTGGAGACGTATTTGCACAGTCCCCTCATAAAAATCACAGGCAATTCAGGAAAATGTCACTGCAAACTTGGGGCTTGGATAGGAAGGAGGGGGCATCCATGCAAACGTAATCTTGTTGAGATTTCTTTATTGAGAGTTGACGCCCAGAACATCTGGAGATCTATTTTCTGCTCACCCTTGAATTACACTACCCAGTCCATGGCAAGAAGGAACGTGTTGATAGCTGCAGGATAAAGTCAATAAGTAAAATCTACCATGGCCCCAAATGCCCCTGCCATCCTGGATAGGAGCTACCTTGCTTGCCTGCCTCCGCATCGGATTCTGGAGCTCCTCGCTTTTTTCATTCTCACCCAGCCCTTTGGATTCCGACGGTCTCTTTCGCACTTCCTGGCCCCCTCTTCTTCATCCTGGCATTTTCCTTTCTTCCCCCAAGCTTCAAGCGCTGCCCTTGCCAAGCATGGCACGGTACACTGCCACCTGGGGCGATGTTCTCGGGCGATGTTCGTCCTTCAGCTTGTGTTCCTTGTCGATGCTGCATCGGTTTGGGCCGCCTGCTCTCTTTTTGAAAAGGCTCGATGCTGATGCTGCTTTTGCACTCTGGCTGTAAATGATAGATGAGCTCCCCCCCCCCCCGCCCGCGGTTCCCACTGCGACTTCCATCAGCTGCAGTGCTGCGTAAAACCCGATTCAAGACTGGCTTGCGGTTGAGGCGCCTGCTTGCTTGACATCCCTCTGCTTCCATCTATCCCAAAGCTGCTCTTTGAATCCTGGGCAAAGGCCTCAATCCAGAGCACCTTTGCGATAAAATGCTTTGTTTTGGAAACTGTCTGGCACGTCTCTTTGGTGTCGAGCAGCCGTTACCTGGGCTTGGGGGAAAGG
The DNA here is from genome assembly GCA_029215795.1 of Anniella stebbinsi. Classification (NCBI taxonomy): domain Eukaryota; kingdom Metazoa; phylum Chordata; class Lepidosauria; order Squamata; family Anniellidae; genus Anniella; species Anniella stebbinsi. The sequence continues at coordinate 385,618,546 of JARDYH010000001.1, forward strand.
GAGGGGGAAGTGGTTTCTTTGGTGGGCCCAAAGAATGGGCAGATTCAAAAGATCAGTCACCTTTCCCCACTCACCAGTCACTCAGGTTTTGTGTTCTCTGTTCTAGAAACTGAAAACAGTTGTGTTTGACTACACCTTCCATCTTGGTTTGGCTGGGCTGATGGGAATTGCAGTCCAACACACATTGAGGGTAGCAGGTTGGCGGAGGCTGATTAAAAATCCTGCGTCAAAGCAAGCCACGTTCTGAAACAAGCCAACTCCAGTCCCTGTGATCCATCTGTAGCTCTGTTCTGCTCCACCCGTCCTCATGTGCACGTGACCTCTTGAGTTTCAAGGCATCTTTTGTTTAAAGGGAAGCAGGAGCCGGGTGGCAGCCCCTTGGATGAGGAGGGACATGGTGAGCCAAGGACAAGGAGGAGGCCTGCGGCGTGAAGGCGGAATGTGTTCACGTAGGTGCTGTTGATCTGCTGGAAAATGAAAGTTGCTTTGACTGTGACAGCGTGTGAAACGCAGTCACAATGTGAGCGGTCTGCCTGGGATTCACGGGGCTGTTTCCAGAGGCAGTCAATCCCCTGCTTTTCTTCTTTTAATGGACACGGATGAAAGAGGAGAAACGAGCGTGGAAAAGGGCCATTCTGTTCTCTACTTTTCCACACGATTCTTTCATGGCCTGTCTGGGCAGCGCTTGGGAAAGCTGCATTTCTAAAAAAAAAACAATACAGCCCAAGTTTGCACTTTAAGCCCTGCCTCCCCCAGCCCATCTGTAACACTTTCCCAACCCTCCTCCCTGCTGCTAATTAGTGACGCTGATGAAATCTGTGAACAATACAATCTCGTGATATGAATCTTCCCTGCTCGTAATACTCGATCTTTCACCATGAGCTGATCCTGGTGCTTTCTATTACTCTGTCCGTAATTCAGGAGACTTCTCTGAAGCTGCTGTTCTGCTTTTGCATCTTCGCAGCCAGCCCTCAACTCACACCATGTGCCAGGGGTGTTTACTGGTTAAGAGCATTCGTCTAGAACTGGGAAGACCTAGGTTCAAATACCCACTCAGCCATGAAACTCACTGGGTGACTGTGGGCCCATCACTCTCCTTCAGCCAAACCTACCTCCACAGGGTTGTTGGGAAGAGAAAATGCAGAGGGAAAAGGAGAATTGCATTGGAGTCCAAAATTTCTAGAGGGCATCAGGTTGGGGAAAGTTGCTCTAGAAACTGGCTCAGAGCTCTGAATCAGTTGGGTGAGGTGACGTTTCATTAACTACCACTCCTATCAGCCTCAGCCAACATGGCCAATGATGGTAGTTGTAGTCCAACACATCTGGAGGGCGGGCAGCAGGTTGGCTGATGAGGCTGGTAACCACCAATGGTATGCAATCAAGAGTTTGATCGCTAATAACCCTGGAAGACAGAAACAAACTTCAAAGTGATCTTGAGAGACTGGAGCGCTGGGCTGAAAACAACAGAATGAAATTTAATAGGGATAAATGCCAAGTTCTACACCTAGGAAAAAGAAACCAAATGCACAGGTACAAGATGGGGGATACTTGGCTCAGCAATACGACCAGTGAGAAGGATCTTGGAATTGTTATAGATCACAAGCTGAATATGAGCCAACAGCAAATGCTATTTTGGCCTGCATTAATAGAAGTATAGCTTCCAAATCGCGTGAGGTACTGATTCCCCTCAATTCGGCACTGGTTAGGCCTCATCTTGAGTATTGCATCCAGTTCTGGGCACCACACTTCAAGAAGGATGCAGACAAGCTGGAGCGTGTTCGGAGGAGGGCAGCAAGGATGATCAGGGGTCTGGAAACAAAGCCCTATGAGGAGAGATTGAAAGAACTGGGCATGTCTAGCCTGGAGAAGAGAAGACTGAGGGGAGATATGATAGCACTCTTCAAATACTTGAAAGGTTGTCACACGGAGGAGGGCCAGGATCTCTTCTCGATCATCCCAGAGTGCAGGACACGGAATAATGGGCTCAAGTTACAGGAAGCCAGATTCCGGCTGGACATCAGGAAAAATTTCCTGACTGTTAGAGCAGTACGACAGTGGAACCAATGCCTTCAAGAGGCAGTTGGACAACCATCTGTCAAGCATGATTTAAGGTGGATTCCTGCATTGAGCAGGGGGTTGGACTTGATGGCCTCATAGGCCCCTTCCAACTCTACTATTTTATGATTCTTTGCTTAGTCTTGGTAAGAAATGTCCCACTGCCACCTGAGGCAGCTGCTTTCCTCTGCCCAATAGTTGGTCCGGCCCTGATTTAATGGTACCTGTTTCCCTGGTGAGTTTTTAGGCATTTAGAAATTCAATGAGTGAGATCCAGTTCGTAAGCGAATCAGAAACAAGTGTGACAGGGAAAAGTGTTAGTTATAATTTAAACAGACACATCTGAGGAACTCGAGTAGGCCATGAAAGCTTATGCTGCCAAACATTTGTTAGGCTTTTGAGGTTCTTTGTTGTTTTGCTACAAATTTGACATAAAAGGCGACCGCTCTGGAATTAAAAAACAGAGTTCTGTATTGCATTTTTTTAAAAATGGCCGTGATTACACTTTGTTTTTGCTGCCTCATATGTCTACTTTTCCTCATTGTAATTGTAATCCTATGGTCTGATTGGAGTCCACCGGGGAAGCCTTCCGTGTATTGGCCCCCTTCCTATGGAATTCCCTGCCTTTGGAGGTCAGGCAGGTGCCAATGTTGTGTTGCTTCCGGCGCCTCCTGAAAATGTCATTTCAGGAAGATTTCCTTGAGTGACTGGACCTAGCTTACCAGAACTCAGGTTTGATCAGAAGGACACTATTCTTTTAAAATAGTTTTTTAAAAAAATATTGGTGTAAATTTTAAAGTTTCATCTATTGTTCACCACTCAGAAATCTTTTAGATGTGGAATGGTATATAAATATTGTAAATACATAAATCCACCTTGATGGTTCTTGTTAGGCCTGAAAGGCAGGAGAGGAAATGGTTTTTATAAATAAACGACAATATTTTATCCCACTTTCCCTGCAAGGAGATCCGAGACGACATGCCAGGATCCTTTTAATCCTCTCAACAGCCCTGGGAGGTAGGCGAAGTTGAAAGTGTCTGTTCCGAAGTCCCTCATGGCCACATGGCTCTTCTTTTGTTCCCTGGTGTGTACGAAGCCTAACAGGAGGACTGAAACAGATTTTACGGGGCTGAGATCAAACTTCTAGTCCCAGAATCGACACCAGAAATTGCACCCAAGGTGACCCAGAGTAGGAAGTGTCGCTTGAAACCCGGCACTGGGGCATGAGAAAGAGGGGGAAATGGATGACCCCAAAGAGGGAGACCTGTTAACATTTCAAAAAGAGTCTTTTGTTTTCAGCTAGGAGAATAAATTTAGGATTGGGTTTCAGTGTGCAAACGTCCCCTGCCCTCCCGCCCAGCGCTAACCAAACTTTCTCAGGCTGAGCCTTATTATTCAGCTACTGCTCTGGCTCTTTTATGCTGTCCTAGCCTCCTGCTTAATCCCTTAGCAACACACTGGGGCTATTTCAATCGCTGCCAATTGCCTCTGAATTGGCATTCAGGCCAACTAAACCCCAGGCTAAAGATGAAAGTGAGGAGGGGGGGGCAATACCATCTCTGGTTGTGTGTATACCCGTTTCTCTCCAGATTCCCCAGCCAGGGCTAGTATGTATGTGTGTGTTTGTTTTTGATGCAGAAGCAGCTAGAAAAAGCCTCGAGTCGAGACTGCACCCATTACGACGCTTTCTAGATCCAAATTCTGTGTCCAGAAATGCAGAACTTTGTGTTCAGAATGATGGAAATGATACAGAACTTAGGATGCAAGCCTAAACATATTTACATAGCAGGACATTTGTTGAAATCAATGGAGCTTATTTCTGAGTAGGCATGTATAGGATTGCACTGTTATTCTGCATCTAAGATTTCAGTTTTTTAAAAAATAAATATAATATACTTTTCTGTTTTTGCAAAGAAAGGAGCTCCAAGAAGCAAATGGAAGAGGAACAGGAATGGGGACTGGCAAAAAAGGAGAAATTATTTATTATTGCATCTTTATCTACTTTTCCTCCTAGGAGCTTACAGCGGTAGAAAGGGCCTCCCTATCCTCATTTTATCCTCACAACAACACTGCAAGGTAGGTCGGGCTCAGTGCATGTTTGTCCAAGGTTGTTCATAAGCTTCATGGCCGAGTGTTGATTTGACTTGGTCTCCCTCCCGCTAACCAGTTCAGCCCCTACACCACACTGGTTCTATACCACTTGCATGAGAGTCGGACACCCTAATAAAAATACTGATGAATGCCATATACCAATATCCCATGTAAACTTATGGAAAGATCTGGTTTATTAACTACGATGTCCATCTATCTATAACTCTTTCATAGAAGGCTGAGAAGTTTAAGTATGCGAGCTTTATACAGGGACGGTTGTCTACCTTTCGGAGGTATTTTGTGTGTACAGTTCAGTGAGCTCTTCATTGTCCATTTGATATTGTCCTTTTTGTCTGTCTTTTGTTGGTTGTTCATTAACATTAAAAAGGGAAAGGCTGAATTCGGACGACACAATAAGCAATTGGGGTGGGGTGGAAACAATCGTCAGTTGTATTGGCTATCGTGTCGTCCGAATGCTGCCATAGTCAACTCAGCGCTGCTCCTAATCCACAGCACGGTCGATTATTTATGACCATGTTGTGTGGGGAGTACCCCCTAGATGAACAACTGTAAAGTTGATTATTACCCCACCATTGACTATCGTGTTGTCCAAATTCAGCCAGAGTTGGACACTAAAGCAGCATTCAGAGACAGCGGATGGGCAGCTGGATTTTTTTTTGAAGGGCATTTTCCCCCAAAATGGCAAGGAAGTAGCAGCTTAGTTTGTCCTGCTTTAGATTAGCTTCAGCATCAGAAGTAGCATGCATCTGTCGCACTACTTTCTGAGGAACATGAGATGGAGGCTGCTGTTGCACTCATGACCTGCTTGTGGGATTCCCAGAAGCATCTGGTTGGTCAGGGTGTGAAGGTAGGCCTTTGGGACCCAGCATGGGTCTTCTTGCGTTCTTACTCTACAGTCAATCACAATGACCCTTTTCTGTCTTTTATTTAGTTCTTTAAGGACACAGAGCCGTGCACCCTTAGTTGAGGCTCGAAAAACGAAACAAGTTCCACCACTGAAAAGAGGAATGGGGGGGGGGGGTCATTCTAACCTTAATAAAACTGAAAAGGGTTCCCCAATCTCTCTGAAATTTACAAATGCCAGAAAGAAATGCCTATTTTACATAACCCGAACATTTCAGGAAGATTGGTTAAAGATTGAGGGAGAAAGGGCAGTTAACAGAACACAATTCTACTCACTGAGCCACCTGGAGCCTGTCACTGTATCTCCCTAAAGGGCAAAAAATAAATAAATGGGAGAGAAGCAGGTTCTCCAAATGTGCCAGTAATTATTGTAGGAGACTATCATACTGTATTTCTGCAGACATCTCTTATCAACCCCCTGAAGAAGGCCTTAAAAACACATTGGCTGAAACCCATGGGGCTTGGAAATAAAGTATTTTAGCATTCTGAGAACCTGTTTCTCTCCATTTTTATTTTTTTTTGCCCTGAGTTGGATGCTCTCCTCCTTTTGGTTTTACTCTATCTCCCTAACCTACCTTGCAGTGGTGTTGTGAGAGGAATAAGAGAGGGGCCATGTCCACCATCCTGAGCTTCTTGGAGGAAGGGTGGTATGAAAATAAAGCAGGTGCTCTCCTACCACAGACCTAGGGTTTGTCTCTAGATTTTATTTATTATTACATTTATATTCTGCCTTTTTTTCCTCTTGGAAGCAAGCCAAGGTGGCTTACACGGTCCTCCTCCTCTCCATTTTATCTTCAAAACAACCCTGGGAGGTAGGTTAGGCTGAGAATGACTGGCCCAAAGTCAGCCAATGACATTCATGGGCCAAATGAGGATTTGAACATGGATCTCCCCGGCCCCAACAACTTGCTTTTCAAAACATCTTCCTTGATGAAGAGATCTGGAGATCTTTAAAGCTTGCAGATTTTTAGTGATGTCTGAGATGGTATAATAAAATACAGTATATATATTTTGGAACAATACTGAGTAGCCCACAGGGTTTTTTCTCTTAGGCAAGGTGATCATTTTAAACCCCCTGCATTCTGCAGTATTGCTTTAGTATATGCTCATCTGTCACCCAACTTCCTTTGTTTTCCTGAATGGATGACTAGTTTTCAATAGTGTTATGGAGCTTCGATGGCTGCATCCCTGCTTTGCAACTTTGCAGGATGTACCCGACCATGAAATAAACACTGTGCTCGCAATTACCGCTTAGCAGCCCTGTTATTATCTCTATGTTGGGTGTACTTTAAAAAGAAAACTCCCGCCCAAACCAGAGAGCTTCCCAGAGAGTTTTATTAAAATAGTCAGGACTCCCGGGGACAGCGATGCGCCAACGAAAACGTGCTTTGGAAAATGATTCGCCGCAATTCTAGCCCTTGCAGAGGTGTCTGTAAATCATTCGCACGGCGGTGGAGCGTTTTGAAGTCCTCAAAAGCTTCCTTGGTTGGAAGAGAAATCTCACGGCTTTTCAAGTCTCTTGCCTCCTTCGGCTTTCTTCCCCCTCCATCTGGTGCCAAGAGAGGGGCCCGCACGGCATTAGCTGAACTGCCTCCAGAGAAGGACTTGCCTGCAGCTTTGTTCCCTCTTCCTTGGAGAGCTCAGTCCCACCACCCTGTCCTTTTAGTGCAGCTCAGGTTTGGCCTTGTGGAGGCAGCAGAGAGCAAAGCCAGTAGCCTCCCATCGCTGGTGCAGACTCCAGTATTAATACTGGCAGAGGAATGCAATGTCAGCATCTGGAAAGACAGGAAAAGATGACAGCTCAATACTAGCCCGAACAATCAGCTCTTCGTGGCCTCTTGAAAACACTGGGTAGCTTTGCTGCTAGTCTGGATGATTCCAGAACGCATTGTGTTGCCACTCCACGCACTGAGAAATTGTTGTGACGAGACACAGCTGCAACGAAATGTTGCAGCCTGCAGTTCGGGATGCCAGCCAGCCAGGCCCTCTTCCACGATACAACATTTCATAGCTCCTGCCCAAACATGCAGCATTCTGTATATGCTCAGTCCTCGCTGGACTATTTTGTTTTTCTTTCCTTTCTTTGCCCTCTTAAGGTCCCCTAAAATTGTTCTGTACTTGTGTAAACCTTGGAATTCACAGAACCGTGTTTGTACGTCCGCCCTTTTAGTTTTAGCAGTAGCACCCTTTTAGCTACAACCGTATCGGCACGCACAAGCTGAATTTGCTCCGCGAGGGAATGATGAAGGCCCACTAATTCGAGCGGGCATGTGACAAGAATGAGTAAACGGGACCTTAAAAAATAAATAAATTCAATGGCAAAAATTGCATCCTTAAATTTGCCCAAATCCAGCAAGGAGAGCTGTGCCCAAAGCTGATATGGCTGCACTTCTGGGATTTAAGAAATGCGCCCGTTGATTCAGGTGTTGGGTTGGGTGGCTCCTGCAGAGTTAATAGCTGTGCATACTATGAGGAGTTAAGAGCCGGATCGTGGATATTTAGCTTCAGGAAGGCGAGCTAGTGTTTTTGCAGCGGTTGCAGGAGTGTGGTCTGCAAAAAAAAAAAGGGGTGGTGGTGGTGGAAAATGCCCCCGGACCCTTCCAAAATTGCCCACCTGTGTTGTAGTGCTACAGCTAAATACTCCTGCAACACTGACTACTGAGGTTTGAGGCTAGCAGAGGAGGAAGCGGCTTTTCTAACCCCAAACCTGAATGCAACAGGGCAGGAAAGGGGTATTTTACCCTCCCCTCTTTCTATGCTGCATGAGGAGTGGGGGGGCAAGGAAATGGGAGTGGGGGGGCTGCGTGCCACACAGAACATATCCCTGAACTCTAATTTCCACCTCCCCTGGTGGGTAGAAAGAAGGCCTTGGGGCAATTTGCAGGAAGGACGTGATTTGGAGAGGGGGAGGGGGAGGGCGTGACACAGTGGTAGAGCCCCTGTATCGCATGCAGAAGGCCCCAGGTTCAATCCCCCACATTTCCAGGTAGGGCTGGGAAAGGATCGTGCCTGAAACCCTGGAGAGTTGCTGCCAGTCAGTATTGACAATACTAGGCTAGATGGATCCGTGGTCTGAATCAGTAGAAAGCGGCATCCTATGTCCCGCAGATTTCTGACTCCCAATGATTTAACAAGAGCTGCAAAACAAAATAACCTCCCCACACTGCTGAAATGAATTTGGATATGGGGTCAGAGTTCAAATTCCTGGGATCAAAATTCCTTAGTTCTAAGTGTATGTCTTTTGCTCCTAGCTCCAGGCGGTAGATCCCATCGTTGTAATTGTGTCTGAAGTCTGCTCCACTCGAGAGGCCCATCAAGCCGATTTCACCCCTGCCCCTTTTCTGCCTCACTCTTCAACCTCATGCTCAACATCCCAGGACTCGTGGAGGGCAAGGAACACTCTCATTCCTCATGAGACTCTTTAGAATCATAGAACGGGAGAGTTGGAAGGGGCCCATAAGGCCATCGAGTCCAACCCCCTGCTGAATGCAGGAATCCACCTTAAAGCATCCCTGACAGGTGGCTGCCCGGCTGCCTCTTGAAGGCCTCTAGTGTGGGAGAGCCCACCACCTCCTTAGGTCATGGGTTCCATTGTCGTACTGCTCTAACAGTCAGGAAGTTTTTCCTGATTTGGGGTTTATTTCTTTCCTGCTTTTCAAATTTGCAAATTAATATTTCTTCTGCCTAAACAGGGAGTTGTCGTCGTAGTCTCCTGCCGCCCCGAGTATACAGAAACCCCTACCTTAGCCATGCATGATTTGCTCTTGCTGCCCTAATGATTTGCACGTGACCATTGAGTTTGAGTATTAGAAGGAACCATGCTGCCTTTTTTTCCTTATTGCGACACGAGAGTGCTCAGGCATTGAAGTTGTCAGGCCGCTTCAGTTTTCTGCCCAGCCTTGGCTGGAACCTGTTTTGCATAAATGCCTTGTTTCGAAAAGGCAGCCGCTCCCAACTGGCGTGACCTGACAAACAGGCTTCAGAGACAAACACCTGCTTGGCAGGAACATCCCAGCTACTGGAGCCACCCCTCTCCCCACCCATGTTATACCAGAGGTGCCAATTAATTCGTCCCACAAAGGACAACGTGCCCCAAACCTGACGACTTGGTCTAGCAGCAGCTGAAGGCGGTGGCAGTAGAAATTGGTTCAGTTGCCCTAATGTTAAGAGAAGAGCAGATTGAAACCTGGCTGCCCACTGGTTTACCAGGTCTAATCCTAAAGACTCTCTGGCTGTTGTCTACTGGATGAGCTGCACAAATTCTGCGAGACAGGCCAGGCTAAGAAAGGTTGCAACTGGGAAGGTGCTGTGGCACTCAGGTCCTCCTTGTGGGTCTCCCGCAGGCAGCTGGTTGGCCACGGTGTGAACAGAATGCTGGACTAGATGGACCCTCGGTCTGATGCAATATGGCTCTTTTGTTCCTAAGAGTCAAAACGACTCGGAAAGCAGGGGACTAGGAAAGGAGGAGATCACAGGGCAAAGGTAGCTAGACAGGCTAAGAAGGCAGGGGACTTAATGGAAAAGGCCCAACAGGAGACACCCACAAGGGGAAAGAAATGCTGGCAGAGAGAAGAAATGCACTGGCAGATAGGGATGGGTCAGAAGAACTGGCGTGGCATAGTGGTTAGAGTGTTGAACTGGGACTTGGGAGATCCAGGTTCGAGGCTCTACTCATCTTAGGTTCCTTGCAAGAGGAAAAACAGCAGGCTATAAACGTAATTAATACACAAATAAATAAAAGTTCCGTTTTGATAAGGATTTACCAAAGTTCTCCTTATTCGGGACTAAAAGAATTTGAGGTTTTGGGAAAACCGTAACTGCCACCTTCATCCATCCAGGTCAAGAGCTTTAAGCAGGATCGTCACCTCTGTTTTTTGACAGATGCCCCACCTTTAACAGCTGCACGGCAGGCAGGTACGTCACGGCCCTCTCCCTGCTGGGAATAGCTGTACCTACGGAATCGGGCTGATGCAGGTGGGTGGAAGTTTAGTTTCAGTTTGTTTCGTGACAAGAATTTGCCAATATTTGCAAAGCTCTTCATATTCGGAAGAGGAAGACCTTGAGATGTAGAAACACTGAATGCAGGAAAAAGCAAAACTGATCCATTCGGCCACCCCTTGTCAAATAGACCAAAGTCCTCCACCGCTAAAGCATCAGGTACTTTCGGATTTAGAATGTGCCAAATCTGTTACGGCACCTCACTCCCCTGTGAAATGAGTTTCTAGCAAACTTTGGTGTCTGGAAGCTTTGAAAGCAGTGTAAGAATGGCTGAGTCGTTGGGAGCCCTCCATACTTAGAACATTTGAGCTGTTTGAACTCTTTAACTAATGCCTTAACTATAAATGGGATGATTTGCTTCTAGGCCAGGGCTGCAGTCCCGGAACACCATGCATCACACGGCAGGTGGCAAAACTTCCCAGAGGGCAAATCTGCCTGGCAGAACTTCAACAGCCCAAGAAAAATAGCAGGAGGTGGAGAGGAAGACCAAATAACAACCCCACAGTGGCTGTGATCCAAAGATCTCCATGATGATTGTGAGGCTCCAATGCACCACTCAAAGTACCTGTCCCTAAGGGTTTCTCCATTTACTTCAATGGAGTGGGATTCGCACCTGCTGCCACTGAAGCAGATGGCGAAGCATGTTAGCAAAGGAACTCTGTGTGCGCACTGGAGTGTAAGCGGAGCTCCAGGGGAACATGGATGGTGGATTCGCGCCCCTTTTCACTGCTGCCAGCACTCTGGAATGTTCTCTGCAAAATGGCAGCTCTCTCCTAATAAATACATTTGCTGGTGGTTATTAGCTGGTGTGCCACCAGCGTTCAGCGATGGCTTGCAGTTTTTAATAAACCCGGGCAAGATTCTAGGAGCTACATCTAGATGCAGCGAAAGAAATGTATGGTTCACAGCTTTCCCTGGTACGGAGGTGAAAGCGAAGGGAAGAACAGCTACCTCTGATGAATTTGTGTTTGTCACTAAACTTTTAAAGGCAGAGGACTTTTGCCAGAGAAACAGATGGCAACTCAAATTAAATCCATTAAGGCAATAGGCCATGGGTGTTGCCAAATACCCATGCCCCCTTTTCCTTGGTTTTCCTCCGCCTCCATCCTCACTTGATGCCATTGGCTTATCTGCTCTGATGTCACCGAGGGGTATGTCTAATCTCAGTTTATGCAGATGAATGCTAAAGGGAGACGACCACAGAAGGGCTTGAATTTTAAGGTTTATGAGGAACCTCTCCTTCTGGCTTTCTTCTTGGACAGCAGGGCTCAAAGCAAGCCGCTCCCCTCTATATTTTAGAGGAAAAAATACGAAGATTTAAAGCATACCCCCTCTCAATTATCTTCCTAAGGTGTTTTCCACAAAATGGCAGTCGTCTGGCAATCAATACTCTTCTGTAGAAAAAAATACTTTAAGAGAGGTTTATCATAAATGGAAGTGGAACTGGAGGCAAGGAAGGTGAGCTCATATAATCCTAAATCAGTTAAATTGTAGAAAACTCGGACAGGAAGATGCGCTTGGAGAGATTAGCTGGGCTTTATGCTCAAGATGTTAATCATGATTAATCCAGAGAATTACTGCCTATGCAATAAATTAAGTGTCACACAACATTCCTGTCAAAGGACCAGAATTTGTACTCAAGGGTGTCTACCAATGCAACTGACACCCAGGGAAATGCAATGCAGCTCCCATTTCCCCTCAGACCCTATGTTTATATATTGCATGGCAGCAACTGGAGAAGTGGGTACAATTTATTAATGATCAGAAGCTGAGGGACACAACCAGCAAAGGAAGTGGTGCAACAGTCCCTGGACTGTACCACCTCAGACTGCAGGTGGGAAAGTTGCGTGTGTAATTAATCGCTGGCTTACAAAAACTCCTCACACGTAGAAGCTAGCAGGGCAAGGAGGAGGCTGGGCTAAAATCTGTGCAGAAAAGCTTTATTTTAAAAGAACAGGATGAATCTCCAAACATGAGAAATGTCTCAGGATGTAAAGAGCATGTTTCTGCAAAGTCCACAAATAAAATCTTTGCATCCTGAGACGTCTTTCGTTTGGGGTCCACTCTGGATGTTTACCAGCCTTCGCACCCCTGAGCCTCCAAACATGAACTATACCCCGGGCAGACTTCAGCTGCACTTCTAGCTGCAAATCCACTGCTCATATCTGGCTCTGTTCTCAGCCCGGTGCCCTAAAGCAGAGATTGGCAGAAGGTAGATCTCCAGATGTTTTAGACTTCAACTCCCAGTATTTACTATGCTGCAGATGTACCTTTGGCACAGCCTTGCCCTAAACTGTTCTTGACAGACTCTTTCCCATTATCTTCCTAAAACAGGTTTCTCCAACTTAATGCCCTCTAAACATTTTGGATCTCAACTCCCAGGAGTCCTGATGACTGGTCATGTTGGCTGGGGCTGACGGGAACTGAAGTCCAACAACCTCTGGAATGCACTGGGTTGGGGAAGGCTGGCCTAAAATACTCCAAAGATGATCCTGGAAAGTTAGTTGTTGCAATATCTTTCAACAACGGTGTTTTGACGTTGAGGAGCGAGTGTTCCCATGTTTCAAAGCAACGGTGAAAGAGGAAGATCCCACTACCCCACCCTGCAACTTTGTTCAAATTGCAGGGGAACATCATAGGCTGAGAATGCAAATAGTGTTGGGTCCATCTGATATACCTTTGTGAACCTGCGCAGTAAACAAATGGAAGGTACTTTTTTTGCAATTGTCTTGGACACCTGCTTCATGCTTCCCGATTTCTCAGGATCCCTGGCTTCTGTTTTGCCTTTAAACTGCAGGCAGAATGGTCACGGCTTGGTTTAAAGAAGCCCCAAGAACCTCTCCACCAGAAAGAGGGAGCCAGTGCATTTCCATACAGCCAAGGGGTAAAAAGTTTAAATCTCAGATCATGGCATTAGGCTCTTTAAGAAGACCTCACTTCTGGGGCTTGGCTTAATGAGGTCCCAGGAAACCACAAACACGGTAATAAAAGAAACTTTACAAGCCAAGAGGTATTAGGAGGTCACAGCACCTCATAATAACTCCCGCATTGTTAAAACAGCTTCCTGGTGCAAAGACCCAGCTGTTGAGAAAGTTAAGTACTCAGGCCTTTATTTGAAGGAAGAAAAGATTATTCAGTGTCAACCTGACATGTACTCAAAGCTGCCGATGCTGCCGGCCGGTGGCTTTGGTTCTCAGATGCACCGGCGTGATGGGCATATAAAATCTAATTCTCAGTGCTAAAGTAGCTCTTAAGGAGAGGCCCTGTAACCCAAGATGAAGAAAAGATGGAGTCCTCTCATGCTTGGCAGCGGTATTTAATAGCCAAGTAGCAGTTAATTAGGTGGCCAAGCGGCTGCAGCAGCTATCAGGCAATATGGCACAGCAAGACCGAAGTTTGGAGAAGTCGTTAACCTACAGCAGGGAATACACAGATTGGCACAGTAGTTATCGGTTCTTCTTTCTGCATCGGGTCCCAAACAGGACTGTCTGCAGAAGTCAACAAGGAAATAGGCAGCAATCCATCCAGAAGGCATCTAAATCCAGGGAAGCTAACACTGCAATCCTAAGCACGTTTACACAGGAGTAAGTCCTACTGAACTCAACGGGGTTTACGTCCAGGTAAGGGCACGCAGGGCTGCAATGCTGTCAATCACCCACTTATTTGGGAATAAGCACCACTGATGTAAAGGGTGTGTGGGTGTGTTATTCTAAGCAAACATTGTGGCTCAGTTCGGATGACATATTAAGCAACGGAGGAGTATATAACGTACTGACAGTGCGTTAGGCAGGAGGAGCCCCACAGACGACACGATGCAGCCGGCGCTGCTCGGAACCGGCAAACGCCCTGGCTGCTATGAACTTGCGGCAGCCATTTTGGTTGCAGCCTCTTCTCCGTGTGTCCTCCAGCCATATCCCAGCATGCACCGTGAGTTCTGCCGGCTGCATAGAGCGGCTGAGGTTTTTTTGGCTGCTCTAGGCAGCAGAACTCTATTCCGAAACGGAATAGTCCACGGAGGGAGGGGGGGCTGAATTCGGACGACACTTTAAACAACGGGGCTTCGGGCTAAACAACGTGCAATCCCGTTGTTTCACTCCGTTGTTTAAAGTGCCTGATTAATGTACTGTCAGTTGTGTGTGCGTTGTGTGTTACCCTCCGATGACACAATAAGCAACACAACTGACGATTGTTCCCCCACTCCTCCATTGCCTAATGTGTCATCCGAACTGAGCCAGAGAAAAGGATTGTGTTACGAAAGCAACAACAGACACACAGAAGACTTCTGCAATGAAGCTCTGACTGGTAGGGATGCTGCGAGCACCCGACCGGGTCCTGGAGTCCGCCCCACCCCCTGGACACTCCTGACATGAGCACAGACCCCCAAACTCGAACCTTCGCAAGCCCCCGGCAGCTGCCCACCCGCATGTCAAAATCACGCACTTCCCCTTCCTGCATCAGTGGCAGACGCCAATGATGCAGGTGGGGAAGTGCGTGATTTTGGTGCGTGGATGGGTGGCAGACGAACCTCAGAGGAGGCATGGGTGGGCAGGCAGTGACAGGGCGAGCACAGGTGAGTTCTCCCTCCCAGTACCATTTCAGGCTGCAAGGGAAGAAATGGCATAGCTGGAATGCCACGCATACAGAAATACTCCCTTTGCATATGGAAAGCTTGCATTTTAGGTTAGCCTCATGTGCTAGATTTGCATGGGGAGGGAGCGTTTTATGGAGCGGGGTACAGAAAGGACATAGAAGGGAACCCTGACAATACCTTACTGTAAACGTTTGAAACAAATATCAATACTGTAAAAACGGTTGCCGTACAAAAGGAAAGGAGGCATCCAAATACACATCTTCACAGATTTCTCAGTTTTTCTGTATTTGCAAACCTCTGAGGTTTCCCACCTAAAAGGGTCACGTGTGAAAGTGATGCGCGGACATCCGCAGAGGCCTCCTTTAGAGATCTTACCTCCTTTATGCTCCTCAGTTCCCGCCATGCAGACCATCATGCCGGTAAGTGTTTCCATGTGCTAACGAAGGCTGTGGGGATGAGGGAGTAAGGCACTGTAGTGATACAGTTCCAGGTGTCTGACGTAGGGTCGTAACAATCCAGCGTTTTGCATCGCTGCGTCCCAAAGTAGCCACCCACCACGTAAAGCTTGTTCCCTGAAGCCAATGCGTGGCAGGACATCCGCTTCGCCGTCATGTCCCCGACCCGCGTCCACAGGTCCGTTTCGCAATCAAAACGGTAGGCTGATGCCGCCGTGTACTCTGTGTCTCCACCCATGATAAAAATCTGGCTGCCAAGGACGGCGGCCGCAGTGTAGCGCCAGGGCTGGGGGCACTGGGCTTTGATGGTCCACCGGTTCTCCACCGGATCGTAGCATTGGACTTTGGACACCATGTCGCGGTGAATGCTGGTCCCGCCGAAGACGTACAGCTTCAGCCTGGCGCTGACAACTGCCGCGTTGCTGACGCCGTCCCTCAGAGGGGCTACCATGGTCCACTTGTTGGCCACTGGATCGTACTTCTCCACCTGCTTCAGTGAGACCGACGGAGAGGCAGGGAAGACACCGGCCACTGCAGTGTGACCACCGACGACGTAGAGGCAGTTTTCTAGTTCAGCGGAGCCATGCCCGAATCGAGCGATAAGCATCGGGGCAGCTTTGGACCACTCCTCGTTCACAGTGTCGTAGACCCAGACGTCCTTAGAGACCCCGTTTTCCGAGCCTCTCCCTCCAGTAATGTAGACTTTGCAGCCAATGGCGCATGCGCTGAACTCCTTCCTAGGGCTGGGCAGGTCTGCTTTGGGGATGATCTCTTTCGCCTTGTGGTCCACCTGGTAAACCTTGTCGCACATGAACGTCTGCCCTCCCAAGATGAGCAGCGTGTGCCCAGCTTTGCGCGGCCTGGCACATGGACTAGTGACCACCCCGTCGTTCTGCAGGATTTTCCTTTTGCACCAAAGAGCCTCCTCCATGATTTGCTTGTTCTGCTCCTCTGCCGTGATCAGCTCTTCGTCAGCCATGGCTCCCTTGAGGCATTCGGAAGGCAGCAAGGCCAGTCGCACGCTCTTCAACAGCTCTGGGAGGAATGGTTTCCGCTTGTCCAAGTCATATTTGACCCACTGGATGACCGTCTTGAAGACCTTCTCCTCATCCTCGATTTCCAGCTCATCGCTGGAAATCAAGTCCAGCAGGGTGTCCTTGGAGAGGCTGTTGAAGTCTTCACTCCTGTGGACCGTCTCAAAGTTGACCAGGCACATCCTCCAAGAGAGCTCGTACAGCCTCTTGCACTGGTGAGCGTCTGAAAGAACCATCATTCCCAAGCAGTTGGAAGGGTACAGGTTCTTCTCGAGGAACTCAGAGGCGGCGTCCCGGATGTCGTGGAACTGCAACATGTCGCCGGCTTCCAGGAGGGACTCTGCGTTCTCCTCGTTGATGATGATCTTGGATGAGTAGGCAAAGTCTAGCAGGAGCTCCAGCACCTCTGGGTGGAGACTATCATGGAAATTCACCTCGCTGCCCAAACTCTCGCGAAGACCGTTGCTGAACATGGCCTCGAAATACCTGCTGGAGGCCGCTAGCACAGCCCGGTGGCACGAGAAGGCCTTGTTCCCAGCTAAGAGAGTGACGTCAGTGAACATGCAGTGCTTCCTCATGGTGTTGAGGTGGGACAGGACACAGTCCGGGTGAGAGGCTTTGTGGTACAGCAAGATGTTCATGGAACCGGTGCTCGTCCGGGATTTACGGTTCTCGTGGACGCTGACCGACATGACGACTGGAGCGCTATCTGTAGACAAGTGAACAACCACAAGAGTCCTGAGTTCCAGGGGATAAACAACAGTCTCCAGTGTGAAAACTTCATTTGTTTGTCGACCTAAGTGCAGCAATGCAAGCTCACCTTTAGAAAACCCGAGGCCCCCATCACTCTGCAAGACAAATTCGTAAAAGCTAGGTCTTACTAACGACTCTAGAGAGCCAGAATGGTGTAGTGATTACAATGGTCAACGAAGACCGGAGACACCTGGATTGAAATCCCTGCTCAGCCAGAAAATTCATCAGGTTACCTCGGGTCTAGTCATGGTCTCCCAGTCTAGGCCACCTCGCAAGGATGTTGTGAGGATAAAGGGGAGAGGATATTATGAATGTGTAGTTCTTTGGAAGAAAAGAGCCTCCAGATTCAGGGGGAAATGTCTTGATCCATCTTTGAGAGTCGGTCAACTAAAAGAAGCTTAAAAGTAAAATGCTAGATAGATGCACTCCTGATTGGATGATGGTTGAAGGCTGAGTAAGATAAAGTGAGGTGAGAATCTGCTTTAACTTTTTTCCCTTTTGCCCTTAAAAAATAGAACAAAACTGATGTCCAAGGATGTTCCCCACTCCTACCTTGATCCCAGATGTTTCTTGTGGGATTGCAAGACTCAAATTAGGCTTATACTAGTTATTGGCTGTCATTTCCCCTCTATGCTCTTCCTATTGAATAAGATGAACCATTCTGCAAGTTCTCCTCCTATCCTAATTCTCTCTCTCTCTCACACACACCCACCCACACACCCACAGATCCTTTCCTTTTAAGTGGATGGCTTTCCTTGAAGTAATGAATAGCACTGGATCAGGCCCCTCTTTGTTAAATGGGCAGGTTCCCTTGCTGGTTAAAATGGCTGTTTTTTCCATTCACAGTTGATAGAGTAATTCATCTCTCTCCCCCCCCCCCCCCCCGCTCCTGTTATTGAATCACATGTCAAGATATTTTTTTTAAACTAGTAAAATTTCATCATTACACTATGCAAAAAACAGCCATTTTAATGACTTTAATTACCCCACTGGTCAGAGCAGCTTACAATATATGTACATTCTACATCCTCATTTTTAAACTTTATGTGCTGTGTTTTTAACCTTTGCTGCTGTTTTTATTTTGGTTTTATTGTGTGCGATTTCATTGTTTATTCTTTTGCACCTTGCTTTTCAAATTTACTTGTATACTGCTCAGAGAACTCTTGATTTTGGGGTGGTCTATACATTAAGAAATAAACAAATATGAATGTAAGACAAGGGAAATATAATTGGAGAGCTAGTGTAGCATACTGCTTAACACCACAACCCTAAATGTACTTACTAGTAAGTAAACCCCATTAAATTTAACAGAGCTTACTTCTGAATAAACATGTTTAGGATTGTGCTGTGAAAGACAGGACGATGAAGCAGGAAGTCCTGTGTTCGAATTTTGTCTGTACCATGAACTCAATGTGGTCTTATGCAGGTCAATTTCAGAATCAGTACCCCCCCACCCCACATCTGCTATATGAGAAGGAGGAACAGAAATACTGCCTTGTCCTTACAGGATTATTGTAAGTATTGCAACTAGATAATATCCGAGAGTTAATTTGAACACTTGAAAGCAATATACAAGTGTTAAGGATTTAATTATTCCATTTCAATTTCCAATAGTTGATAAAATGGAGACTACACCATTTTGATTGTAATCCCAAGTTTTGGGGGTGCTTTCACAAAATGGCTGCCATGAGGAGGCAGGCTTGCCAATTTACAAAATGGCTGCCATGGTGAGCATGGCCGGTCATAAACACTAATCTCCCAGAAGGCAATCTGATCAGACTAAAAGAAAAATAACTTGCCCCAAACTGAAGTACAAGGCAGAGATGGGAGGGTCTGAGCACCGAAACACAAAATCATTCTTTCGAACTCAAATAAAGGTGGCGCAGGAGGGCAGCACTGGGCTTTGGAGCATGCTAGCCTCTCAGTTCTTTAAAAGAAGTTTTAATTGAAAAAAAACAATCTTAAGAAATAAAAATAAAAACCTGAAGGAGCAAGAAACCTAGTAGCGCCATGAGACCACGGTATTACTTTCTAAAACCCAACTGTAAGATGTTAAGGGAGAGTGGAAATTCAATTCACAGGCTTTATTCACAGAGAGACAAAACAGTTAATCTTTTAAAAAAATCTCAAAATAAATGAAAACTTCACAGCATTCTCCCGCTGGGCACTAAAAAGTAAATAAATCACACACCAATCATGTGCCCACACTCTCACGTCCCTCTGGGCAAGAGAGAAATCTATTGCGAGAAAAGGGCACTGGTTGATTCTCAATTTAGCCTGAAACATGTTGGCTTTAAGAACAGGAGTTTACCGAACAGGGGCAATTAGCACGGTGCAAAGATCCCAGACTGTGGCTGCTCAAAGCCCCACACTCCGTCCAATTCATTTGTTTTGCAAAACAGGCAGCCTCCCATTGGTGAACAGGACAAAAATGTGGATCTACACCAAGCAGGATGTAACACTATGAAAGTGGCATGAAAGCGGAATGTGGACTGTGCCTCAACAGTCGTCAGTGCACTTAGGTACCACTATAAAGCAGTAGTGTAGATCCTGCCCTGCCCTGGTCTGAACCAAAACTGCCACAGCTGGCTAACTCAAGAGTGAAACCTTTTCGTGTGGGCATGGCACACTCCCCAGCTAACTACGCCCATACTGTAACCGTCTTCAGAATTAACCCAAGAACTTTCTACGGATCTTAGGCTACGCCCTATTCAGCAAAAAAAATCTTGTTTTGGGTTTATTGGATTCCACGACGCCTCTTTACTAAGGGTTTGTCTAATTTGCATAATTATTGGAGATGCAACATACTTAATACTTCGTTTACTCATGTTCTGGTAATGCACAATGCTTGCCTCCTTTTGGGAGGAGGTCATAATAAGGATAAACTTTGTATTGGAACAGCGTTTAATATGGAATGATGTACAAGTCCTCCTAAACTATCTACCTTTTTTTAGACATTAGCACATGGTCAGCGCAAATAGATTTTGACAGCTAAAAGACTGATATTATAACGTTGGAAGGATAAATGTTCACCTTCCATAATGCAATGGACTGAGGACTTAATGCTATCAACATTTGAAAGGGTGGCATTTAGGTGCCATTTGGTCTGCTTTTCTTGAAACCTATGCAGAACTCTCTCCTCCATTTTTTTAAAAAAGAATGGTGTATTTGACTAAAAAAAATGACATTCTTATGCATGTAAAAAAAAACTATTCCATGATTTGTTTTCTGTTCTGTTAAATTCACAATAAAAGGCGGGGGGAAGGAGAATTAACCCAAGAAGAGTTTATGGAATCCAATACTGACACTTCTCCCGGTATATCTCTTCCCTCCATCAGAATCCGGGGAAATCAGAGAGCCAGTGTGGTGTAGTGACTAGAGTGTTGGACTGGGACTTGGGAGTTCCAGGTTCTAGTCCCCCAATGGGCCATGGAAGCACACTGGGTGACTTTGGGCCAGTCGCAGACTCTCAGCCCAACCTACCTCAAAGGGTTGTTGTTGTGGGGATAAAATGATACGCTGGCAAGCCCTTATCTATTTCAACAGAGTTCAGCTCTCTTCTACTGAGATTATTTGTGGGGGGGAGAGGCACCTTCAGTTGCACAGTCGCTATTTATTAGATCCATTTCACACCGAGATGTACGTGCATTTCACAAGTAATCACTTGAAAAACATTACATGACAACTCTGAAACCGCCAAGCTTGCTTGACATTGTGTTTGTGATTGGCAGCCATTCGTTGTTTCTAATAAACTCGTGAAGTGGAAAATTCCATGGAAAAATTAACTGGGAAAGTCCTACATCACTGTTCCCACCTCTACTGTACATAAATCCAAACAAACCCAGGCCCTGCCCTCAGGCTAATAAAAGACAAGACACGTGAGGGGAGGGAAATGTTTGAAAACACCAGAGCAAAAGGGAATGTCGCTAGCAGTAGTGGGTAGGCCCTACCAAACCCAACGCAACTTGCCAACCCCATCCGCTTATTTGTTCATTCTATTTCAACATTTATGAGGTGCCTTTCTGTTCAGATTTGGCCTCAGAGGCAGCTTGCAACCATACAGAGCATTCATCCCCAATTTGGGTTGGTTGGCTGCAAAATTGCCCACATAGCTTACCCGTCTCCAGCTGACTAGAATCTAGCTGGAGGGAAAAGACTTGAATAATTGAAGGGTGTTCTCTCTCTCATCTTCTGTCCTGATACACATTCCCAAGCTATAGGTAAAGGTCTGGAGACTTTAATAGCAACATCCCTGATAATGGAAAAAGACTCACAAACTCTGAACAAATTTTCAAGAGAAACATGGGGGGTGGGGCAGTGACATTGGGTGTTAACAGAACGTTTTCTGGATGTTTTCCTACCCCTATACTATTCAGAACTGCATTTTTTGTAGAGTGGCTTAGCACCATAATGCAGGGGTGGGCAGAAGACAGATCTTTGGGTGATCTGTAGGAGGATCAGCAAGGATTGCCGACTCTCAGCTGTTTCAAGGTAGCAACAAAATGATTTCTCCATCTGGATCATAAAATACGGCTACTGAAAGTTTTGGGTTGTTGTCCTTCCACTGAGATGTGAGACAACAAAGAGGTCTGCCGGGCAATCCGCAAAGCTTTATTCAGTAAATAGACGTCTCTTCACATCTGAAGGGAGTGTGAATGTTAGGAGCTATCCTCTAAACTTAATTAGACTAACAAAGCATGCCTATCAACTCAATGGACAGTCTCCCCACAGTGCCGACAGGCTTTTACTGAAATCCTCCTTCACGGAGGCTCTTTGAGTTAAAGTCTCAGGTGAGTGGCTACCCTAGTGGACTGCCTCCCACGTCCTCCTGCTTGACTCTGCAGTGAGCTCTGGGATCTGCCAATTCCAATGCTCCCTCCCACTCCCACAAAGACTGAGTTGTGAGGGAGAGGAGGAGGATCTCTGAGCCTGTTCTATAAGCTCCTGGGAAAATTCCTTCTCGACTCCTGATGAGAGTCTTGGAAAATATCCTCCCCCGCTTCCTGTCTCGGTTGGTCACCTTCTTCAGGCTCTGAGTCCGATTCGAGATACATACCAGGGAGACTGGGCCTGATCCCGACATGCGTAACCAAGAGGGGGGTTTTATGCTGAAGGACAGTGAACTCAGTTCAGTTCATGCTCAGAATTCTTTCATTTTAAGTGTATATATATCTTTTGCATCAGTCTTTTGGTTGGTGGATCTTAGGGTTCTTGCAAAACCCACAATCCTGAATGCTGCCCACCCCTGACATAACAAATAAACACTGTACACATCAAAACTGGGCAACTACAAATGCATGCAAATTGAAAAATCAAAGCCGTAATTAACTCCCACCCCCACGACTGTCCCTAGGAAGCACATATAGTTGTGCACACAGCTCTTCAGGCCTGCTAAAATTAGTATGTTCACCATTTTCCATGTCCCGCTAAAATCTAAATAATTGTAAGGGAAGGGTATGCTATTTGAGATACCTTAAAATATTTTGAAGTACTGCTTTGCATTTGTTTGGATGTAATGTTTAAACCAAACAAAGAACACTTGATTGAATTTCTCTCTCTCCACCCCCCCCCCTTTGAACAAATATTTTAGTTCAGCTAAAATCAGGTACTTACTTATACAGCACGTAAATCAACATACTTTAGTCGTATTTACTAAATGCAAGTCAAAACAAACAAACATGCTAAATCAGATTGCAACTGATTTAAGGCAGCAAACATTTCTGAACCCGCCCCGCCTTCACAGGGGTGGGGGAGAAAGGGAAAGCCCAACTGAGGTGACATATCTAGGGAAAGAGCACAGGATTTTGTTTAACAGGGCTACAAAGGAACAGTTGTCTACTTGCACAAAGCCTTTGCGCATACAATTACACACACATAGCGTCGCTCTCTGGAAAAGCAAATGAGCCCACCATGATAAGGCATTGTATAATATGCCATGTTCAACTGAAGGCATGGGTCTCCTCTGTGTTCACTCACCTGGGTATGTCATCTGGTCTAACTAGGACTTGAGTAAGAGTTATTCTGCCTTCTCAGATGTGTCGGACTCCAACTCCCATGATCCCCAGCCAACTGGGGATCATAGGAGTTGGAGTCCAACACATCTGGAGGGGCCCCGGCTGGAGAAGGCTGGATGAGGATAAATCCTTCCACCTCTTTGGTTGGATTTTTGCATCAATGTAATCAAGGTCAAAGGCCACAGCTATTCCTACACGTGTAGCCACTGCCTATTTATACGCAGGCAGAGGGTGGTGGGCAGGGAAGCGATCATGGACACACCCTTTGCCTTCTCCCAATTCTCCCCGGGAAGGGATCTGGAAAATGTCTGAATAGGGCCTCAAAGAGAACGAGAGATATCATGCCACCAAAACCCATCCCTAAACGGAGAGACCATCAGAGCCTGCTCCAGTTGAACTCTCCCACCACCACAGGGCTTATGGACATCTTGAACCTGTGGGGAAAAAGCGAGGGAGCCAGGCACAGGAAGAGAGACCATCAAAGCCTGCTCCAATTTACCTCCCACCACACACAGCTAACTGACATCATGACCCTGTGGGGAAGGAGGGAGCTGTTGGTCTGCCCCTCCTTTGGGAGATGAGAGGGGGGAGCAGGGCCTTCCCACCAGCCCTGCTGAACAGCCTCCTTAATTTCTTTTTTCCCCTCTTCCCTCCCCACCCGCATTTCCTTGTGTGTCGTGTCTTTTTTAGAATGTAAGCCTGAGGGCAGGGACTGTCTTCTTTACTGACTGATTGTAAGCTGCTCCGGGAGCCTTTTTTGGCTGAGGAGCGGGATGAAAATACGATAAATAAATAAATAAATAAAAACACGCGGCTGACATTTTTCTTCTTCTTTTGGCCTCAGTTGCAGCCTACTACCATTACCAGTGGCTGCTCATTAACCCATGTCGGCAGCGCATGCACACTGCAGTGTTCATGGCTGCAGCGTCTGCCAAGCAGACATTTCCCACAAGCCTTCATCCACATTTCTGAGAGCGAGCTAAGATGCAAGACGTTTAGCCTCCCCGAAGCGAGCGACCAAATGAAATATGCATCCATCTCCTTAAAGGTAGCGCTTCCGCTGACATCCGCTCAAACCAGTAAACACCTCTGCCTGTGCAGGAAGCTGCATTAAGGTAACAATTTGATTATCCCCACCTCGCAAATGTACCCATTATTTAAGGCTGTCACGCTTTCCTGTACTCATCCCTGAAGGTTCAGGGGCTTGGAAACAATTTAAAAACCAAACTGAGAGCTTCTCTTGCCTCTCTGTTCTAAACTATCCTGTGCTGAAACAGAAACAGTGGAGGCAACAGGGATATAGGCGGCACCAAAACTGCTGCGTGGACAAAGTCAGTCACAGGAAGCGGCTCCTATAAGGACTCAGCACTTTCACTAAAACATTACAAGAACAGAAACAGAACTAATGTCAATCCGAAGAGGAGACCTGCTGGATCAGGCCCAAGAGCTAGCCTGTCCAGTGGTTTAACGGTAAACCTTGAAGTGCGGTCTCTCATCTAGATGTGTTCCCATAGCCCCATGCCCGGGGAGAGCCAGTGTGGTGTAGTGAGAGCCAGGGTGGCATAGTGGCTTGAGTGCTGGACCGGGAGTCGGGAGATCCGGGTTCTAGTCCCCACTGGACCATGGAAGCCCACTGGGTGACTTTGGGCCTCTCAGCCCAGCCTACCTCACAGGGTTGTTGTTGTGAGGATAAAATAGACAGGAGGAGGATTATGTACGCCACCTTGGGTTCCTTGGAGGAAAAAAAGGCAGGATAGAAGTGCAATAAATAAATAAATGAAATTGCAGACAGCTGCCTTGATCCAAATCAACAAAACAGTTATAGGAGTGTTAGGTTGGAGCATAGAATCATTGAATAGTAGAGTTGGAAGGGGCCTATAAGGCCATCGAGTCTAACCCCCTGCTCAATGCAGGAATCCACCTTAAATCATGCCTGAGAGATGGTTGTCCAGCTGCCTCTTGAATGCCTCTAGTGTGGGAGAGCCCACAAACTCCCTAGGTCATTGATTCCATTGTCATATTGCTCTAACAGTCAGGAAGTTTTTCCTGATGTCCAGCCCATCCTGGAGCCCATTATTCCGTGTCCTGCATTCTGGGATGATCAAGAAGAGATCCTGGCCCTCCTCTGGGTGACAACCTTTCAAGTATTTGAAGAGTGCTATCATGTCTCCCCTCAATCTTCTCTTCTCCAGGCTAAACATGCCCAGTTCTTTCAGTCTCTCCTCATAGGGCTTTGTTTCCAGACCCCTGATCATCCTTGTTGCCCTCCTCTGAACACGCTCCAGCTTGCCTGCATCCTTCTTGAAGTGTGGTGCCCAGAACGACGCAACACTCAAGATGGAGCCTAACCAGTGCCGAATAGAGGGGAACCAGTACCTCGCACAATTTAGAAGCTATACTTCTATTACTGCAGCCCAAAATAGCATTTGCTTTTTTCGCAGCCACATCACACTGTTGGCTCATATTCAGCTTGTGATCTACAACAATTCCAAGATTCTTCTCTCTTGTCATATTGCTGAGCCAAGTATCCCCCCATCTTGTACCTGTGCATTTGGTTTCTTTTTCCTAGGTGTAGAACTTGGCATTTATCCCTATTAAATTTCATTCTGTTGTTTTCAGCCCAGCGCTCCAGTCTCTCAAGATCACTCTGAAGTTTGTTTCTGTCTTCCAGGGTATTAGCGATCCCAACCAATTTTGTGTCATCTGCAAATTTGATAAGCATTTCCTTCACCTCCTCGTCCAAATCATTAATAAAAATGTTGAAGAGCATTGGGCCCAAGACTGAGCCATGAGGTACCCCACTCATTACCTCCCCTCAGTGTGAGAATGTACCATTGATAAGCACTCTTTGAGTCTGATTCTGTAGCCAACTGTGGATCCACCTAATAGTTGTTCCATCTAGCCCACTTTTCACTAGTTTGTGAATCAGAATGCCATGGGGCACTTTGTCAAAAGCTTTGCTGAAGTCAAGATATACTATGTCCACAGCATTCCCACAGTCCACAAGGGAGGTTACCTGATCAAAAAATGAGATCAGATTAGTCTGACAGGATTTGTTCTCGACAAATCCATGCTGTCTTCTAGTAATCACTGCATTGTTTTCAAGGTGCTTACAGATTGACTTCTTTATAATCTGCTCCAAAATTTTCCCAGGGATGGATGTCAGACTGGTCTGTAGTTCCCAGGTTCCTCCTTTTTGAAGATAGGGACAATATTAGCCCTCCTCCCGTCGTCCGGCACTTCACCCATCTTCCATGATTTCATAAAGATAAAAGACAGTGGCTTTGAAAGTTCTTCTGCCAGCTCCTTCATAACTCTAGGATACAGTTCGTCGGGCCCTGGAGATTTGAACTCGTTCAAAGAAAGTAAGTGCTCCTTGAACACTTTTTTTTAATCAATCTCAAACTGCAATCCTGCCCCTTCAGCTTGTACTTCACTTTTTCCACGTACTTTACAGTACAACAAGGAACAATATACTTTCATTGGGGAAATTCTATAACCCCCCAAGCTACTGCAAGAATTGCAGGTAAGGTCAGAGGGGACAGGGATGTCTGAGGGAGTGGCAGATGATGTTCCTGTCCCTGCTAATAATAATTTTAAAAGTGCCGGCACTGCGTCCCTGTCAGCCCTGACTCCACTATGCACCACTGATCTTGCCCCCACAGCAGTCAACTAGATGCCTTCGAAACTCAGCAGAAGAGCACCTGCTTGGCATGTCAAGGGCCGCAGGTGGAATCCAGGTAGGGATGGAAAAATCCAAAGAGAGCTTCGGCTATGGGGCGGTATATAAATGTAATAAATAAATAAATAAATAGGGCGCCCACTTATGTTTTAAGAGACGATGCGTGCACTGGCAATTTTTAACTTTAGAACCATTGTTTTCTTGTCTTAAGCAAAATAAAGTAATTACAGAAAACCTAGTCATTTGGTTCATCTTCATTAATAGGATGCAAATATGGTGACCGGCAAAATGTGGCGTCTGGCGACTCGCTTGATTCGTCTTAGTAGTAGGACGAAAATATGGCGTCTGGCCTAGTGTTGAGCTGCGGGTTCCTTTCCAAATGTCAACTTTGGGTGAGCCTCACCAACAGAGGAGATTCTACCCATCCTTTTCACTTTGCGAGAGGCGGAGCCGTCACGTCTTCCCTTGTCAGTCTAGGTGGCATAAAGCAGCTTCCCCTTTTGGAGAGTGACTCAAGGGGCAGCACATTCGGTAAACATGAGATCTAATTATTCTCATAATCCACCTAAGATGAATAGGTCAGGGGTTTGAAAGCACCTGGAATCAACCTTTTGGACAGGGACCAACATCCTCAAGATGCTGGGGAGTGGGTGGAACTTTGCTGAGAAAACTAGAAAAGAGATGACAAACGGAAACGAGTTGAGAGAATAAAGCCTTCTGTCAGCATTACCTTTAATTGCCACTTCAATGCCAGCCAGTGTGTGTGTGTACACACAACGCTATATATACACATATGCATGTGCGTGTGCGGAGTCAACGGTGGCACATTTTTCTTGCTTTTATGCTGTTTATGGTATATTTTTCAATTATAGATCATCCCAGGCACCAGGGAAATGCAAGGTTTAATTTAGAATTATTTTAAACATCTTAAATGCATTAAGAAATTATAGGTTATTAAAATTATTAAATATATAAATATAATCACTCACTACACACACACACACACACACAAGTAAATTTACTTGCATTCAGCAAGCACAAATCTACATTCTTGGCTGCTAAGTGCAATTTCCCCCTTGCCCTCAGCTTCGGCTACATATTTTTATTTACTTATTATTACATTAATATCACACCTTCCCCACCTCTTACAAGGAACCCAAAGTGGCATGAATGGTGGGCCGCCTCTCCATTTTATCTTCACAACAACCCTGTGAGGTGGGGTAGGCTGGGAATCAGTGACTGGCCCAAAGTCACACAGTGAGCTTCATGGCCATATGGGAACTAGAACCCAGGTCTTTTGAGACCCAGCCCAACACTCTAATCACTAGACCACATATGCATTAGATTTTAGCTATCCATCCAATATGGAAGTACTATCGCCGTTTACAATCATCATCTTCCTTAACACCAATATAGAACTTCCAAGTGTTCAATGCACTTCACACGCTTCTAATTATATTACCTACAAAAAACTTGTTAAGTTGCCAGTATGATGATCACCCATATTGCAGATGGGGGAAGAAGGGAGAGGCTAAAAGCAGATTGGCTAAGCCCCCCTAGCAAGGTCATGACAGAGGTGAGAATCAAACTTCGGACTCCCTGATTCACAGCTCAGCCTCTTAGCTACTATGCTACGCCAGGTCTCTGGTGTATTTAATGGCCTTCATTTTGGGAGAGGGGTATGGACACACACACTCACCTTTAAGCTTTCCTAGTAATCAAAGTCATGCATTTGTCTTGTTTCAGCTTTCTGGGTGTTGTGGAAATACCTTGACCCATTTGGGGTACGTGTCCCTGTTAGAAAGGAGAGAAATATAAATATCCCATCCAAATCGGTGGTGATGGCCACCAATTTGGATGGGTTTAAAAAGAGGTTGGTATACATTGGAGGAGAAGGCTATCAATGGCTACTAGTCCTGCCTCCATTATCAGAGGCAGGAAGCCTATATACAACCAGTTGCTGGGGAACATGGATGGGAGAGTGCTGTTGCACCTTGTGGGACCCTGGTCGACAGCTGGTTGGCCACTGTGTGAACAGAGTGCTGGACTAGACGGACTCTTGGTCTGATCCAGCAGGGCTCTTCTGATGTTCACATTTTAATTCCCCCACCCCATAATCTAATAACCTAATTTTGCCTTGGATCATGCATGGACCAGATTTCAGTACTGTAGATCATGGGAAAGTAACAATCTTGGTACTCCGAGTCTCCAAATGGACAAAGTGTTCTAAGGACAGGAGCCTTGCCCGTTTGCCCAGAAGAAGAGGGATCTTCTTAAAGACACCACCGAAGCCAAATATCTTCCTTCAGTCTTTCTTGCACCAACGCATTCCCCCATGGGCCTCGGCAGCTGGCTGGCCCTAAACAGATGCTTTGTAACTAATTGTGCACCTCCCAGTAAACACTTGGAAAGGGAGGAGTAAAAATAGCAACTTGTACTTAACGCAAAACAGGAAAACGCCAACAGCAGCACAGAGGCAGCTGTCAAAAAATAGGCTGGGAAAGAAGAGACCCGTTGCATCCCCCCCCCAAAAAAAAAGAGTTCCTGAACCTTCATGGACAGATCAGCAAGGACACCAATTTTAGTTCTGTTCTAGATATACATATCGCGCTCCAGTCCGAGGCTTTGTGAAATGCATTCCTGGCTTTGATTTAGCAGTAGGGGAGTTTCCCTACTTATATTTTAAGCAATGCACGTTTGGGCGTGGGCATCATTGCTTCAGTCCAAGTGGCTGACATGGACTGACATTATTGCCGTTTGAAAATGTTTCTACGATCACCCAAGTCGCTGCTTTTGCTGCAGCCATTAAAAAGAGTTTGACAAGACTGCAGTTGCCGTGTTAGCTCCACAGGTATGAAATGGATGCTGACCACCTCTGCCCTTTTCAGCAGTGTATACCTGCCCCACCCTGAGAATCATGGGAATTGTAGTCTGCCGAGGACATTTAAAATTCTCTAATAGAGATCCGTATCCCCAAGCCTCAGTGCCAGAGTTCCCTAGGGAGGGGAATGTCTAATAGTTATCTTTCTTATACACAGCACAACGAAGCCTTCATCATCATTACAGCTTAGGGTGGAAGGAAACAGTAAGATCAAAAGTTTTTGTAATCGGAAACCCTAAATTGCGCAAATGGAGAGATATTGGACTTGCTTCCCTCAATTTATTCCACTGCTGGATGGAATCCCAGTCAAGGATATCTTGCTGATGTCTTGCTGCGATGCAGGGCTAACTTCCCGTTGCCTTCACTTCTTCAGGATCCTTGCAGTTTTGGAGCTATATAATGGAAGGGGCAAGGCATGAGAGCATAAGAAGAGCCATGCAGGATCAGACCAAGGGCTCGTCTGTACACACAGTGGCCAACCAGCTGCCCATGGGAAACCCACAAGCAGGACTTGAGTGCAACAGCATCCTCCTGCCCATGTTCCCCAGCAAATGGTGTACAAAGGTCATGATGCTAGGAGTGGGGCAGGTAATGATGGCTAATCCAGTTAGTATACACCTGCTGAAATAATGTCTGTGTAGAGGTGTCCAGCATCCATTTCGTACCTGTGGGGCGAGCACAGCAGCCAGACCAGCCATCAGGACTAGTAGCCATTGATTGCCTTCTCCTACAGGAATTAATCTTTTAAATGATCCCTTTTAAAGCCATCCAAATTGGTGGCTCTCACTACTGTCTTGCGGTAGCAACTTCCACAGTTTAACTATGTGCTGTGTGATGTTGCAATGCAAAGCCTTAGACAGTAGCTTGGTCCTGAATGGGCAATTCAAACCCGCCGGGTTCACAAACAACCTCTTCCTCGCGGAAAAGTACTAGAGCTGGTGTGCTGATGTGGATCCACACAGCTCCCTGCATTTTCAGGCTCTCCTAGGGGGCGTGGCGATAGAGAGCGTCATGGTGAGTGCCTGCACTTCAAAATGTATGACTACACTGCTGATTATAAGTGGCGTTTGGCAGTGGGGGGAAGCAATCTTCTTTGGAGGTGCTAGCAATACCATACTCTTACCAGACCAGTTTACCGAAAAGGCCAAGATGATCCATTTCAGAAGCGCATTCCGTGAACAAGATCTTGGCAAAGTGCGAAGTGCATACGAGAAAGGCATGCGGTGTGGATCCTTTTTACCTTTCAATGCAGCCTTGCATGCCAAGTCATAACCCCAGGCACCATGCCCTCTCCTGGTCTTTCACTCTGACCTTTGATAGCCCCTGAGTAATCAATCCAAAACACCTCGTTGCCTATGGGCTGCAGTTCGAAGCCAGGCAGGCTGACAAGTTAAGTTGTCAACACCTGCACGTTTGCCAGCTTGGCAGGTTGCAACGGTGTGGCACGAGGAGGCAAGAGACCTGTGCTGCGCCCCGGCAGGCTCTAGCAGCTGAAGCAGAGCTAACAGCCACCATGGGGATGTAAAGTTGATGAGCAGAGACACATTGATGAGATCTTGGTTAAAGTTCACGTCATGGGGAGGGGGGGGGGGCAACGCCGCGTGTTATTGCTAAATGCTTCCTAAAAGGCGTTTCCAGTAGAAAGGGCTCCTGTTAAGCAACACAGCTTAGGAGGCGGAGGTAATTGCGTTTACAGTCTGCAAAAGGATGGGAAGCAACTCAACCCCTCAATAACAAGCGCCAACATTTGTGCTTCTAACTCCTGCATCCCTTTCAACAGGAGATTACCAATTGTTACTGGCAACAGGCGAGAAGGTGTAATAAATAAATAAATAAATAATCAAGCCTCCTCCATCGTATCCATTTGACCTGGAACTCTCTCAACAACTCAGATCTTCTGTGACACGCTCCAGTTTTCCCTGGTTGTCTTACGCTCTTGGCCACCCCTGGTCTGCCGGGCTGTAGAAGCATTCTGTGTCCCCACGTTCAAGTGACTCAGGCAGTTTGACATGTGACGCACAAGCCGATATCCCGAGAATCTTCGCTGCCTACTTTGAAATGATTCAAGTCTCTAGTCCTCAGGGCCAATAAGACATGCTCGAGAATGCGAGCAATGGCTGGTGAAATTTCAAAAGGATGTGCGAATGATCGGGACTACCAGTGGACACGGACTCTGAAAGTCTACATATTTTCAAGTCCTTCCCCATGAAGGAGAGAAGAAGCAGAAATGGCTTACGACGCAAGTGGGAGCCAGGTATCTACAAGACTGCCTTTTTCCACATGTACTTGCTAGCGCATTAAAATCTTTGTTAGCAACATCTCCAGACACTTGCATATTCTGAAGAGGACTTCCTCAACTTAGCGCCTCTCAGAGGAAGGCAGACAGGACCTTTTTGCCACACTCCAAGCGGGGCCATTTCAGCTGTGGCACCCATCTGTGGAACACTCTCTCCAAGGAGGTGCTCACTGGGCACATTATTATTATTATTATTAATAATAATAATAATTTTGTTTCCCTTTTAAAGCGTGGTTTTATTCTGCTGCCTTAATGTTTTTTTGTTTGTTTCTTTACTATTTTAGCTTGTGTTAATTAGAGACATTAGCTCAGAAAATTCCAGAAAAAATAGGGAAAACCCAGAAGAAGAATAAAAAAAATACCCCACTACATTTCTTCTTTTTTCCACCCCCCAGGGATTTTTTGGAAGATATGGGGGGGAGGGGGAATTCCCCCCCCACCCCCCAAGCCTTCACATTTCTAGTTTTAATTTGACGGCTAAAAATTCTGATTATGTGTTGTCATCCTCTGTTAGCTGCCCTGAATACAAATCTTTAAAATTATTAACTAAAAGAAATAATGTATGATACACATAGAGAGACAGTCACATTTTTATCTATTACTCAAGCTGCAGAATTTACAGTTTCTTGGTGCAGAATTTGGGTTACTTTGGCACAAGGCTCGGATTTTGAAGCACAGCGTATTACACACACTGCCATAACACTTTCTTAATCCTAGCTTCTCTACACATTTAGCCCGGTCCTGTCTGTCTTGTTCCACTTGCTCCTAATTCTGACAATTGCTTGAGAAGTTGATGGCCCAGCAAATTGCTTCGGAATCATGATTTAACTAAATCAAGTTAAGTGCATTGATGGAGAAGGAGCTGTTTAGCTGGGAGAGCTCGAATTCAAAGCTCATCTCAGCCTTCAATTCGCAAAGCACCTGAAGAAGAAGAGGAAGGACAGCATTGACTCAGCCCCCAATACTATAGATTGGGAATAACAATGCTAACTACCTTACAAGGTTGTTGTGAAGGTGAGTAAAATAACATAGCTAAGCACTGTGCAATGCAATCCTATATCTATACACTCAAAAGACAGCCACACTAGGCCTGTTCAGACAACACGCTAAGCCGTAGTTAGGCCACTAACCCTTTTGCAGCAAATGGTTAGTGAGCATGTTTAAACCGTGGTTATGTAGCTACCACGGTTAGGAATGGCTCACATGATACACTAAGTTATGGTTCAGACAACACACTAAGCTCCCTGGTAAGTGTGTACTGGAGTGTTACCTATAAACAGTAATTTATGCTAACCATACTAACAAGAATGGATTGCATGTGGGCTTATGCAGAGTTCCCAGCTGTTATGTATGAAGCCAATGCACATAAGGCCTGTTCACATGACCAACTGAATGTCTGTAAAGTTGGCGGTTGCCACTACAATCATGCTCCCCCCACCCACCCCCTTGACAGGCGTTCAATCTATACAGATTAGCACAGTCCATGTGGCCAATTATCCTTGCTCGCACAGAAAGGCCACACTGCTTGGCTACAACGATTTCCACTAGCTGCACATTTTCTAGGGCTGTTGCAAGAATTCCTATACTGTACATGAAGTGCTTCTGAATGCTCTAAAAGCAGGGGCCGGGCAGACCTCACGCTCGCAAGATCGATGTTTTGACTGGAATCCTGAGATCCACCAAACGTAAAATCAAAGAATTGTGAGCCCAAGGATTTGCTTTGAGTAGCAGAAGTGAATGCAGCTCACGGTCCTTCCGCACAAAAATCCACTTCTGCCTCTCCCTCTCCACCCTGCTATCTTCATTTCGGGAGTATAATTTAGGATAAGGTAGAGTTGCTTTGCTGCTGTGATTTAAACAATGTGTGTGTGTGTGTGTGGGGGGGGGGTCAGAAATCCTTGAAGATCTATTGCAAATAGGAACATAGGCATATAGGAAGCTGCCTTATACTGCCTTGATCCATCTAACCCACTATTGTTGACACTGACTGGCAGCGTCTCTCCGGGGTTTCAGGGAGTTTTTCCCACCCTATCTGGAGTTGGCAGGGATTGAACTTGAGACCTTATGCATGCGAAGCATAGGCTCTACCCCTGAGTGACGACCCCTCCCAGCGATTTACCAGTAGATCGACACCTACCTTCGGCCCACCTTTGCTCTGAAGTGCTGTATAAAGTGCTAACCATTCTTATTCACACGTTGGCTTTGCAGCCTACTCTGATCAACTTTCATCTTGATGCAATGGTGTTGAAAGCTGCCGCCAAGGCCTACAGAATCTCAACACACAAAGCTGCCACCTACTTTCAAGACCATGGGTCCATCAAATCCAGACTTGACCATCTAGTGCCCTCTAGATGCTTTAGATAACAGCACCCAAAATGTCTCTTCAGGACCTGTGGGCAGAGACAACATTTCTAGGCCTGCTGCCAAGGATTCTTTCTGCTGTGGCACCCCAGTTGTGGAATGAGCTTCCCAGAGAGGCTTGTGTGGTGCCTAATTTGTGCTCTTTCCAGCAACAGATAAAGACCTTATTTTCCCAGGCAATTTGGTATTTCTGTTTTGGTTGTCTTAAATCTCTTACTGCACATTAAAGTTCTGTATGGCTGCTAGATTTTGTTTTTACTTTTATTTTATACTGTAGTTTTAAACTTTAATATTGTATTGCATGTTGTAGTTTATGGTTCTAATTTTTGTGAACCACCCGGAGAGCTTTGGCTATTGGGCGGTACAGAAAAGTAATAAATTAATAAACCGGAGAAGCCGGAAACTGAACCTAGGCTACCACAACATGACCTGTGGCATTGTGCTAGAGGCAGCAGTCTATTCCTAAAACACGTTCTGCACGCGGCGGCCCCTGGAAAGTATTCAAAAGCTTCACCTGGTAACCAGCTGGTCTCCAGCAAAGTGCACTAGCTAGAGTGATATCTAGAGCAAGTTAGAGAAAATCTACACTGGTTCCCGGTTCATTTCCAGACTCTAGTGCTGGTTTAGTACTTGTAGCAGGGGTGGGCAGAAGGTAAAATCTCCAGATATTTTGGACTTCACCTCCCAGAAACCCCTGCCAGCACGGCCAATGGTCGAGAATGCTCAGAGTTGAAGTCCGAAACATCTAGTGGACAAAACAGTGGGGAAAGCTGGACGAAGCAGCTTGATAGGTTTCTTCCATATTTGCATAAAGATCCTAAGAGCCGGGCCTGTGGGTTTGTTGGGATTCAGCTCAAGTGGATGAAACCTAGAGTAGGCAACTTTTTGAGAATGTTGGCTTTGATTGTAACAATCGTCACATGTTTCTAGCCCTCATGGCTGAAAATATGCTTTAGAGGGTGGGTATCTGGTGAAAACTCTGTTCAACAAGATTTCCAATGGTTCAGGGAGGGGGACCATGCATTGAGCAGGGGGTTGGACTCAATGGCCCTTCCAACTTTACTATTCTATGAACAAGTGGCGTGTGCCTACCCAGTAACTAGCAGAACAAATCATAATTAAAAATGCAGAAGTAACTGTGAAGAAATAAGAGCAGCCATGCAAATTTGCCCCCTTTGTATACATCTGTACAGGTTACAGAATTCAGTTTGTCTTGGTACAGAATTTAGATTTCCCCTTTTTAAAAAAGTAAACAGTAGACATGGCCTTAGAGAGAGCAAAAGAAAGAATTCAGAGTTTAGTGGGAGTATGTGTGTTTCTTATCGGACATCTATTCAATTTTTTTTAATAAAATGTAGGGGTTTTGTAATAGGGGGTTGCTATTAGGATCTATCCACCTTCTCCATGGCCATGATGCCTGGGGATAATGGCTGTTGTAGTTCAACACATCAGGAGAGCACCAGGTTGAGTAAGGCTGCCATAAGAAACAAGTGCCACTGGATTAGAGAAACCTTTGCAAATTTAGGGAATACATTGGTGTCTGTGTGAGGTGGGGGGGAGGGAGAGTAATTTTAAGAGCCCACAATGGTGGCCCAAGACTCCCCCTCCCCCAAGCAGTACTGACCAAATTATTTCTTTAAGAAGACAGATCCCAAAAGCCCAGGGGAAGGATTAGGGTCAGAAGAAGGTCAACTCCGCTGAACAGGGAGTTTTTTTTTCTTTTAAAAGGAACATTACAGCTGAAAATAAGCCAACAGGGTTAAAGGAAAAGCCCCATTGTCTTTAGGGAGGACACGCACCAACAAGGACAGCCTAAAGAGCAGGCATGTTCATCTAAATCAATCTGTAGCAGTTGCTTCTGTTCACAATGGCAGACTTTTAAGAACAGAGTTTGGTCGCTCAAGGGAGAAACCTTGCTTGCTGCTGAATTTTAAGTAGGGTTTTTCCAAAGAGATGGATGTGATAAGAAGCAATTTGGCAAAGCTTCACAGACTGGGAAATAGGGGCTTTAGTATTAAAAGCGTTCAAAACATTAAAAAAATATTAAAAAAGGTATCACGCTGCCTCCTTTCTAAGCATATGCAATCCACAAAGGCTACCCAGTTATCGAGGCTTCCTGCAGGATCTCTCTCTTTCTCTCTAACACACAAGATAATCTGTTATAAGTCATGCAGGGTATTTGCCACATCCCCACTAGTTTGTGTGAGTGCCTCTCAAATGAATAGGGCAATAATAACAACAATAACAACAATAATAATGGGTTAAGAACCATCTGTATTTTAAAGCTCTGTCTGGATCACCCCAGAGTCCCATATACCCATATCAGATGGGGAACTAGGGATTTACTATTTACTATAGGAAAGTAGCAATCCATGACCCTAATGTAGGTTCCTCTGAGCAATCAAATATACTCTTGAAGTCAGAGGAGGGCTATGAAAAGAACAGGGCCCTTGCCACCTCCAAAAACCGTTCTGCAAGCATCTCTCCCTTCAAAACCAAAGACACGTGTTGTAAAAACAAAGAAACGAATGGATAAAGCAACAAATCTTCTTCCACAAAAACCTACATCTCCTTTTAAACTTTATTTTGAACATCCAACTCAAGGAAGAGATCATCGTTCACTCAAAAAGCATGCACGCCACACGGTGAACTCATGGGTAGGGTGACCAGATAAAATCCAGGTCAGGGCTCATATAACTTTAACAGTTGTAGAGAAACCCTAACCCTAACCCTAACCCTGCCCTGGATTTTATCTGGTCACTCTACTCATGGGCATGTCCAAATAAAAAGGAATCCTCTTTCCCATGCATGTATTCAACTCTAAAAAAAAACAAAGGGAGGGGGGAAAGAAATTCTCAACTAGAATTCATCAGAAAGTAGGCTGACCATATGAAAAGGAGGACAGGGCTCCTGTAACTTTAACAGTTGTAGAGAAAAGGGAATTTCATCCAGTGTCATTTGTTTGCAATTAGTTCCTGGTGAAATTCCCTCTTCATCACAACAGTTAAAGTAGCAGGGGCCCTGCCTTCTTTTGTATATGGTCACTCCAGTATAGTGCCTGCAACTTTAACTGTTGTGATGAAGAGGGAATTTCACCAGGAGCTAATTGCATACAAATGACACTGGATGAAATTCCCTTTTCTCTACAACTGTTAAAGTTACAGGAGACCTGTCCTCCTTTTCATACGGTCAGCCTATCAGAAAGGGTTTTACTTCCAAATGTTTTGCAGCGACACATTACAAAACATCAAGTAAAGTCACATATGGGACGGAGGGAGGGGGCAGGCTGTAGGTTTGAAAGTCAAAACAGCAATGCCGGTTTTATTTTCCTATATACAGTACACACATAAGTGGGACGTGTATCAAGCCACGTGAATTTTAAAGCTCTGCCTGAGCTCAGCAGACAAAGTCTATAATCTCCAGGGTCTATCAGATGGAGGAACTAGGAATTTGCTATAAGAAAGTATCAATCCAAACTCTAAGGTTCCTCTGAGCATATATAAAATGAGTTTTCCAACACTAATTCTCCCCTCCCCCCAAAGCTCTTTCTCTGGTTATTCCCAGCATTATTTTGCAAATTGCTTGCAGCCTCTCCACTGAGCACAGCTGAGGGAAATTCCCACAAACACCTATCCAAATCCCTTGATCTCGTGCTAGTTCATTTGTGCTGCGCCTTTCTATCAAGGCTCAAAAGCGATCTGCTCTTGGGCAGGCGGGACAATCACCTTGCGGGGATGGTTCTTTCATCGCTCCAAATTCATCCCCTATTTATTAACCTCCCAATAATTACCTGCTCTCTTTCTATGCCCCCCCAATAATTATCCCCCCACCCCCAATATTTAATTCCCAACCAGATCAAGGCAAACATTGGAGAAAGAGAAAAGGACTCAAAGAATGCATGCCCAAAGGACTCACCCCCTAGATCTCCCCTTGGACGGTGACTCGTATCTGCAGGCTTGCGTCGCCCCACTCGGCTTAAAGGTAACTCGCTCACATGATACCATGTAACAAGGCGGAGGGCTTGAAAGTAACTAGTTTCCCTAAACAGGAGGCGGCGGCTGCGAGCCTACCGCGCAAGGCAACCAATCAAGAAAAGGGAGCATTGTGACGTGTCATGCAGCCGCACCAATCGATAGGTCTCGTGGGTGAAAGGGAAAAGAAAAAAGTAAAGTGGGGGTGGGGTGGGTGGGGAGGAGAGGGCTCCGCGCGAGATTGGCCAATCCAATTGATTTAGGATTGGACTGGAAATCTCTTGGGGCGGGTGGAGAGAGGAGAGCGTAGCCTGGTTTTTAAAGGCACAGGCGCCTCTAAATCAGAATAAATGGGGCTCTCAATGAAGCGTGGAGGTCAAGAGAATTGGAGCTGCTGACTTGAGACTGAAGGTTTCAGGGGCTATTATTATTATTATTAATCTTCATTATTAGTATTATTATTAAACGAGAGCGTCCTCACCACTGAAGCAGGACCTTTTATGGGTGATAAACTGTCTTAAATTAGTTTTAACCTAGGCTAGATCTAGAGCGTCATCAGAGAAGCGTTTTATTGCACGCTCGTTACCGGCTACTCACTGGCCACTCACGGTTTTTGGCGGGTCCTTTTGACGTCTTCCTTGTCTGTCTCCCACGGGCCTCCCACTCTTTTTCTCAGTTTTAGAGTAACAATAATAATAATAATAATAATCGTGTTTTAATCTAATAAATCTTTTGGCTAATAAAAGCTAGCAGGGATGGAACAGCCGGCTGGGCCAGGGAAGTGATTAATGCCTCTTTACTAGAGGGAGTGGTCCCAGGCCACTTGAAGGAGGCGGTAGTGAGACCACTCCTGAAGAAATCTTCCCTAGACCCTGAAAATCTTAATAACTATAGACCTGTGGCAAATATTCCATTCCTGGGCAAGATCCTTGAGTGAGTGGTTGCGAGCCAGCTCCAGACACTCTTGGATGAGACTGATTATCTGGATCCATTTCAGTCCGACTTCAGGCCTGGTTTTGGCATGGAAACAGCCTTGGTCGCCCTGTATGATGACCTATGTCGGGAGAAAGACAGGGGGAGTGTGACTCTGTTGATTCTCCTTGGTCATTCAGCGGCTTTCGATACCATCAACCATGGTATCCTTCTGGGACGACTGGCTGAGTTGGGAGTGG
Organism: Anniella stebbinsi; assembly: GCA_029215795.1. Classification (NCBI taxonomy): domain Eukaryota; kingdom Metazoa; phylum Chordata; class Lepidosauria; order Squamata; family Anniellidae; genus Anniella; species Anniella stebbinsi. The sequence goes on from JARDYH010000001.1 coordinate 385,657,824, forward strand.
GAGGCACTGCATTGCAGTGGTTCCGCTCCTACTTGGCGGGGCGGCTCCAGAAGGTGGTGCTTGGGGGACATTGCTCGGCCCCGTGGATTCTCCAGTATGGGGTTCTTCAGGGGCCAGTCTTGTCCCCCATGCTGTTCAACATCTACATGAAACCGTTGGGAGTGGTCATCCGGAGTTTTGGAGTGCGTTGTCATCAGTACGCTGATGACACACAACTCTATTTCTCCTTCTCATCTTCAGCAGGTGAGGCTGTGGATGTGCTGAACCAGTGCCTGGCTGCGACAATGGACTGGATGAGGGCTAATACACTGAAACTCAATCCAGACAAGACTGAGATGCTGTTAGTGGGTGGTTCTGCTGAACGGATGGAGGTTTTGGATGGGGTTGCACTCCCTCTGAAGGAGCGGGTTCGTAGCTTGGGGGTTCTCCTAGAACCATCTCTGTCACTTGAGGCTCAGGTGGCCTCAGTGGCACGGAGTGCCTTCTACCAACTTCGGTTGGTGGCCCAGCTACGCTCCTATCTGGACAAGGATAACCTGGCTTCAGTTGTCTATGCTCTGGTAATCTCTAAATTGGATTACTGCAATGAACTCTACATGGGGCTGCCTTTGAAGACGATTCAGAAGCTGCAGATTGTGCAAAATGCAGCGGCCAGAGTGATAACAGGAACCAGAAGGTTCGAGCATATAAGACCTACTCTGGCCCGATTGCATTGGCTGCCTATATGTTTCCGAGCCCAATTCAAGGTGCTGGTTTTAACCTATAAAGCCTTACATGGCTTGGGACCACTATACCTGATGGAACGCCTCTCCCGACATGAACCTACCCGTACACTACGATCCACATCGAAGGTCCTCCTCTGGTTGACTACTCCAAGGGAGGCAGGGAGGGTGGCAACAAGGGAAAGGGCCTTTTCAGTGGTGGCCCCCCAATTATGGAATGATCTCCCCGACGAGGCTCGCCTGGCGCCAACATTGTTATCTTTTCGGCGCCAGGTCAAAACTTTCCTCTTCTCCCAGGCATTTAACAGCATATGATGAGGGTTTCTGTGTTGTTGTGTTGTTGTTGTGCTCTGACCCAGAAGGATATTGTAATTTTAACTTGTTTTTATGCTTTTAAATTTTGTATATTGGTGTTTTAATTGTACAATGTTTTTAATTTTTGTAAACCGCCCAGAGAGCTTCGGCTATGGGGCAGTATATAAATGGAATAAAATAAATAAATAAATAAATAATCCAAGTCTTCTGAGGTTGCGCTATAAATTTCCCTCTAGAGGGTGCTGTACCCACTGAAATCTACAGGCCAGGTGGTCACAGGTCTCTTCTCAGTGAAATGTGCTCGTTTTGAAAGCAGAAAACCAACAAGTGAACCCGAGGAAATGCGATTTCCCCCACACTACTGCTTTATAGCGGTATTGAAGTGTACTGATAACTGTTGGGGCACATGACACATTCCATATACCGCTTTCATAGTGTTATTTCCTGCTTTCTATTCCACATTAAACAAAATGCGCTGCTACAAATGTCATTGTGTGTCCTGCGAAGTATACATGCGCAAGAAGGATATAGCGTTACCGTGATGGGATTGTAATGATTTGTCTCAAGGTGTAGACATGATTCCAATCCCCTATTTATTTAGGGGACAGTGTAAAAACCAGAATTGAAAACACATTAAAATCTTTAAAACTATGGTTAGACTAACTGCTGTTTTAATCATTGTTTTAAGATAAAGACATATGTTTAGGGTATGATGTCATTGTTTGTAGGTGTTTGTGAACTGCCCTGGAAATGTTGTTGAAGGGCACTATAGAAATGAATGAACAAGCAAACACATCAATGGCCTGTTTTCCATGAGCCTTAATATTTCATTCTAAGCATAATGAATGGAAAAACCAAGTAGCATGCATTCAATATACTTGGGGATATTGAGGGAAGGTCCCTCATCAGGGGAGAAGGTTACAACAGTTGGGATTGCTTCGCTGGGAAAAAAAGCAGGCTGAGGGGAGACATGATAGACATGTACAAAATCATGAATGGGTGGAGAAGGTAGACATTTTTTTCTCCCTGTCCCATAATACTAGAACCCAGTGGGGCCATCCCATGAAGCTGATTGGTGGGAGATTCAGGACAAATAAAAGGAAGGACTTCTTCACACAGTGGCTCAATTCGGACGACACGATAGTCAATGGTGGGTTGACTAACCCTAACCCTAGGGGGCACTCCCCACACAACATAGTAATAAATAATCAACTGTGGTGTGGATGAGGATCAGCGCTGAGTTGACTATGGCAGCATTCGGATGACACAATAGTCAAAACAACTGACGATTGTTTCCCCCACACCAGTTGTTTATTGTGTCGTCCGAATTGAGCCAGTGTATAATTAGCATGGAATTTACTTCCATAAGGGATAGTGATGGCCACTAATTGGAATAGCTTTAAAAGGGGGCTGGATAAATTCCTGGAGGTGGAGGCTATCAATGGCTACTAGTCCTGATGGTTATGTGCTGCCTCCAGTAGCAGAGGCAGTATGTCTATCTACACCAATTGCTGGGGAACATGGGTGGGAGGGTGCTATTGCCCTCATGTCCTGCTTGTGAGTTTTCCTGTGAGCATCTAGTTGGCTAGATGCTGGACGAGATGGACGAGCATGCTGGACGAGATGGACAGAATACTGGACGAGATGGACCCATGGTCTTATCCAGCATAGCTCTTATGTTTTCATATTTTTACATCTGATACCCTCCAGATGTGCCAGACTATAACTCCCATCATGTAGTTTGACACATCTACAGAGTGCCAGATTTGGGAAGACGATATACCTTGACAGGGTGGGGAACATGCCAGCAACCTGCCACGACATGCCAAAATTTGGTGAGGAAAAACGGCTTGGAAGAGGGCCTTAGGTGCTGAACATAGTATGCACGTAGGTTCATGGGAGAGGCGCTCTGTCAGGTATTGTGGTCCGAGCCTTGTAAGTCGTTTTAGGTTAAAACTAGCACTATGGAAAGCAGGCCATTTTCCCTTTCTGCTGTGCCACCAAATTCCAGTGGCAAATTTGGGAGTGCAGAAGCGGGTGAGGGGGCTGCCAAAAAAATGACAGGGGATGCCTCATGTCAGCAGAGGGCCATGTACTGCACAACGTTGCCCTAAGAGCGTTCCGATAGCCTTGCTCTTTGGCTCGCCTTTGGTCTTGGACTTTCTTTCACAAGCCTTAAACTGATGTTTCGACAAAGACACACACAATGAAGCTCCAGGTTGCCACATTTTAAAAGCATTACTTCCCCCAGCCCCCTAAACCCACCCCATCCCAATGGCTGCAAATGTGTTGCTATTAAATATAGAACCAGGAGCGCACACTTTCACATACAAATGACAGCAAGTGAACAACAGATGGCATTGTACGCCAAAATAGAAGGTTGCATCTGCGCCCTGTAAGAAATGCTAATGGGGAACTAATTAGGCATTCACGAGGAGCTGGTACCCATGCCTTTGGGACAATGGCCATGTTTATGAGATCCCCCAGAAAGACGTGGGGGGGGGGAAGGCCCTCTAAGGAGGATGCTGAAAGTAATCAAAGATTGCCATTCAGTTCTGGCCAAATGAAGTCAAAAGCTTAAGACAATAATTGCATCACTTGGAAATCCATCCAGTCTTTCCACAGCACAATGCAGGTTTAGTTTTTAATCACGCGGAAGGGGGCAGCCAATGCAGGCTACATGTTTTTGAGACCCCTTGGGCAAAACACCCTCAATAGCCCCCTTCCCTCTATGAATCTACCTTCTGAGTGGTATTGTCACCAGCTGCTACTGCTCCCAATGGCGGCTGATGGCCCTGATTTCGGTGGAGCTATGAATCCACCCTGGGCTTCAGTCAGAACTCTAAAGGAACTCTCCAAAATTCTGAACCTATTTTGGGGATAGGGGTGGAAGGGTCTTTCACAATTTGGGTGAAGGCTCTTTCTCTTGTCCCAACCAGTCATGTGTCCATGATAGTCTGGACACAGAGGAGAAAATTTGGAGGGTCTGCATGTGTTTTGGAAGTGCCCAACCAAGCAGCGTTAACTATTAGCATTTTTGCAGGAAGGGTAAAGAAGGAAAGAATAAACTGGCACTTCAGCCTTCCCATCCTCTGGACATAAAGCAATACCAAAAACAGAGAGAAAATACTGAGGGACAAGATGAGGATATAATCTATTTGGGAGCATTTCCCCTCCCTAATTCTACTTAAAAGGTGCTAGTTGTGGTGGAGGCCTAAATCTTGTAATTGGAGAAAACAAATAGGGCCTTGTCTCCATGGTAACAGTCATGGCCAGGCACATCCCTTGGGGTGATGGGCTGACACGAAATCTGATAACGAGTACGCAGGGTCACACCACTGCACTCTCCGTTCATTAAAATGAAGCTACTGCTGCCTCTAGGTTCCATCCAAGCATCTAGGAAGGCAGATTAGAATTTCCACTTTGCTCATCCATGGCATCGATGCTTGGTCATCACAATGTTTGGTCATCGATGCTTGGTCATGAAGCGGTAAAATGGACTGTACCCTTTGGAACTTCCAGCAGCGGGTGACAGTTTTGAATGCTCCCTTTCTCGATCATATCCCCTTCCAGCTTAAAACTAGTGTAAGAAAAAGTGAGCTAGCTAGCTACCTTTCCCCATGATTTACTTAAATCCCCCCCCCCCCGCAATGGAGTGGATTGGTTTGTTTCCTTTACATGCAAGGAGTTTTTATGTGGTGGTAAAGCAGAGGTAGGGAACACTTTCAGGGTGGTAGGACAAATCCCCCCCCCCCCGGGCTTCATGAGATGGAATGATATAAAAGTGTTTGTGCATGACCATTCAGTCCATGAAGCCTGGGTGGGGGGCATTTGTCCCATCACCCTAAAAGTGTTCCCTACCTCTGCTTTACCACCACATAAAAAATCCCTGCAAGTAAAGGAAACAAACCAATCCACTCCATTGCTGGGGTGGGTGGGGGACCCTTAAGTAAATTATGGGGAAAGGTAGCTAGCTAGCCCACTCTTTCTTACACTAGTTTTAAGCTGGAAGGAAATTTGATCAAGAAAGGGAGCAATCCAATCCCCAGCCAAAGCGCCAACAGAAGCTGCTTGCAGACTCCAATGCGTGCGGACTTCACTGGTTCATTGTATCTGAGCTTCACTGCTTCACTGCTATTTAACCATCTTCAGTTCAGTGGGTGTACAAGGGAATGATAAGCATTCACAATCCACATTTTGGGAATGTGTGTTTGCTTAACATTAAGTCCGGATTTCTTAGTGATCCCAGGGTCTCTGGCATAGGATTGTACGTAAATGTCAACTATGCCCATTGATTAACAGCCACTGATTAATACCCATTAATTTTCAATGATTAATAAATGTTAACAATACCCATTGGTTTCACTTGTGGATCGGATGCTATGCATGTTTACGTCAAAGTGCCATTCAGTTCAATGGGACTTGTATCCCTCTGTGGGCTTTCATCCCTAACCTTGGATGGAGGGTTGCTAACTCGTGGTGTGGAGAACTAGATGAGTAGTGAAGGGATGGAGCCCAGCATTTGAGGTTGGAACTGGGGGAAATGGCCAGGTTGTTATTTTTAAAATCCAGTATAGTAAGAGAGAAACCCAATGATTTCTGGTAGGTTGAGGGAGAGAACCCTGTGCAAATGCTGTTTATTCACGTAATGTATTTTTTTAAGGCAGTGGGGGAGGTGGGAGGGAGGTTTTGTTGGACTTGCTTTTCTGGCAACTGGCCCTAAATCAAAAGAACCAGCCAGGCTAGGTATTTTTCTGGACTGTTGGCAACTTTTACTTGGATACATGTCTGGATGTATTTCTGCAAATTATGCCTTTAGGGTTTTTCCCCTTTACTACAAGAAGAAAGGGATTCTTTCTGCCAGAGAGAGCCCTCTAGTGAAGAAGGGGGGGGGACTTTTAAACCCACAATTCATTTGTGTTTTCATAGCAGAGTCAGTCTTTCAGCTCTAGGGATGCTTATTAAGGACACATCTCCATTTTCATTAGAACTCATGCCTGATCAAATTACTTTGCCCCCTGCACCACAGCTACAATCCTAAAGATGCTTGCAAGGAAGCAGCACCAGCCATTGAAAACAGACTTCCTAGAGAGGAGGGTGTAAGATTTCTATTTTTGGTTTCAAAGGAAATTGGCTGGAACAAAATCAAGTTACACCCATGTGTAGGCATACACCCATATCTATAAAACCAAATCTCATCAAAGTTAAGGCTAGGACACCCTACTATGAGTTGCTACAGTATTACTTCATCTTGCAGAGCAATCCTGTTCACATCTACTTAGAAGTAAGTTCAATTGAGTTCACTTACTCCCAGTTAAATGGGTATAGGATCAAAGCTTTGGGCATTTTCAGATATCAAAGAACTAATATATAATCTATTCCCCCAAACAAAATGGGTAAGGTGGTGTTTTCATGGGACCACTTGTTGTTGGCAAATAAAAACGGGCTTCCAATTTCCAGTCCCAACTGCATGTTATCATTGTTAAAATGCGAGGCAGGGATTTGAATGAGAAAATCAGCAGGCAGGAGGCTGTTTAATAATTCTTCCCTGATCCTCCCAAATCTATCCATGCCAAGAGAGAGGTGTTTGCCAGTGAAATACTAGTTTCTGGTGAGTAGCAACAGGAGAAGGCTTTTTGTCTTTGTGTTTGACTCAAGGGCTTCCTGGATGCATCTGATTGGCCACGATATGAGGCAGGAAGTTGGAATACATCTAGAACTTTGGGCTGGTTCAGCAGGGCTTTTCTTCTTCCACTGGGTGAGTGTGGGTGGGGAACATATGGCTGTTGTTGGACTGCAACTCCGATCAGCCTAGTCAACATGGCCAGGGATGTTGGGAATTGTGGCCCTCCAGATGTTGTTGAACTCCATGTTCCCTGCTCTTGTTTTACACGGTTCTCCACACCTTTGAACGGGGGCTAAAAAACAGGGGTGGGGAGCTTTCATTAGTACCTCATTTGTAGTGCTCAGATAATCTTTATCTTGTTCTGTTTGGGGAGAATTTCTTGAAGAGTATAGATCTCCCCTAAATGGAGGTTCCCCCCTCTTTTTAGCCCTTCCATGGGATGCAAATTTAGGGAAGGAAAGCAGTTGGGGTGAAGTTTTAAACCTCCCCTACCAGCTGGTCTCAATCCTGATCAGAGCTGCATGTGCTTACTTGAAAGTAAAAAAAAAAAATTGGGATCCTCTAGACTATAGGTATTTAACATAGTTTGTTGTTTAGATCCAAGACATCTCCATGTCTAGAAATATATTTGCATTTGTAGGTCACCTCCCCCCACCCCCCACCGCCACCCCCCACCGCCTACCCAACTCTGGTTATCTTCATCTTCAGAGATCTCTATTGCCATTACCAAGTCATTCTCATTCATTTTCTCTCTCTCTCTCTCTCTCTCTCTCTCACACACACACACACACACACCTTTCATTGATCTTCCTGGTTTGCACTTAATTAGAAGATGCTACCTCCTTAGCCTGCAGCCCATGGTGTGGGAGTCATTGAGAGCAGGTGGATAATGACTCTGTCCCTTCACACTGTTTACACATTAGCTACTTTGTCAGCCTAGGAAGAAGTGCTTTGTTAAGGCATTGTTATTAAACACAAAAGGGAACACAGTCATTAATGATGCTGTAGTGGAGAGTGCTTGTAAGGGTCTAGGGAGATATTAAAGGAAGGTCTGGGCTCTGTGCAATCATTCAGGTTATTTATTTATTGAACAAAGGGCTCTAATGTTGTAATCAGAAATGTGTACCCTTCATCCATCTCTTTTTGTGTACGTGCTGTTCAGATTGTAGATATTTTTTACCATGTCTACTCTGCTAAGTTATATGCACCTGCCAAGGTTCCTTCTATGTTCTGGACCCCCTGAGCAACTCCTTAAGGATCTCTGCCCTCTTAAAAGTCCCACCTTTCTTTATTTGCCTTCCCCTACCCAGTAACATGGGGTTTAGGCTGTCGATGTGAGATGAGTGACACTCCAGACACTTGTGGATTAACACAACTGTTTACTGGTAAATTAAAACAAGCAAGTTACACTTAGTATTTAGTCAATAGAGCTGAGTGATACAAAGGCATTAAAAGAAAGCAAAAGTTGCAAAATGCAAGTTCTTTTACCCTCCTCCCGGTAGCTTCTTCCTGCTTTCCCCTCATGGTCTGGTCTTTTCCTGCTCTCGTACCCTTTTATATCCTCTTTCCCCAAAACCAAAATTACTGTTTCAGTCTTGAAGAAATGGAACTTAACCAGGGAAATGAATCTTAACCAGGGAAATGAATCTTAACTAGAGAAATGAAACTACTCCTCTGAGGAATACCCCCTTCCAACAACAACAACAAAACCCTCAGGCCTCGAAGTCCTGACCTTTTTACTTTTCCTCGGTAGGCCTCAAACCTTCACAGCACAACAGACTTTTTGAAAATGCAACATTATTGCAGATTTATTGTTTCTATTTTAAAGACCAGAAAGATCTAGTACCTCACCAGGACAGGTGGTTTGGCAGTGTTTACCAAATGGTTGTCACCTGGGAATAATTATTTTCTGGATCAACTGGAAACACAGGCTGGTTTCACACAACACATTAGGCAACGGAAGGGGAAATAGTGTACTGATCATGCGTTAGGTAGGCGGTGCTCCCCACATGACACGTTGCTACCCTGTCAATTGAGTGGCTGAAAGTTCTGGCATCCATCTTGGTTGCTACGTCTCCTCCCTCCCTGCTCCCTCAGTCCTCCAGCCATATCCCAGCATGCACCGCAGGTTCTGCCGGTTGTATCAGTGCAGCTGGGGCTTTTCGGCTGCTCCAGCCAGCAGACCTCTATGCTCAAACGGAATAGTGCACGGAGAGAGGGGGGTTGGTTTCAGACAACACTTTAAACAACGGGCTTTGGGCTAAACAACTTGCAAGCCCGTTGTTTCTCTCCATTGCTTAATTGGGCAGAATAGCATACCGTCAGCTGTGTGTGTGTGGTGTGTAACCCCCCCCCCCCGTTGCTTAATATGTTGTCTAATGTGTCATGCGAAACCAGCCACAGTTTGCTGTGGAACTTTGAAAACAATCAACACTCAGACCAGTGAGTAGGCATCCTCTTTGCGATTGAGGATAGTTGGGTTAGTATTGCCCACCAGGACTGTAGTGAGTTTGACAAATGGCAAGGAGTCTGGTCAGGTGTTGAACTGGCACAGTATCCTATATGCTGTTTATTAAATGTAACAAGCCCCAACCAATTTGGTCTCTCTCCAAGGGGGAATATGCATGCTATCAGCCTGGAGAACTTTTGGTCCTGGGAATTACTTCTGGTAGGCTGTTGATTGGGGCCCTTGGCATACACGCAGCTGTGATTAAGGTGCCAGCTTCATCAGCAGAAGAGATGTATGAGCTATCTTTGTACTTGTATTCTGCATTCATTTTCTATCAATAAAGTGTCATTTCTTTCACAAGTGATCTAGTTTCATCTTGTTAATCCAAAGAATCTATTTTGACAGGGCCCTAAACAGATCAGGCCTCCAGATTAATACAGGGGCACAGGGATGGTACTGTGCTAAATAAGCGATGGAGATACTTCAGGGATTCTCTCTCTTTCTCCTTGCCTCAATGACTATCAGTTTTAGCTTAGCTTGCATCAGGGCATCCTATTGAGTAGTTACTCTCTCTCTTGGGCTTCCAAGAGTAAGGTGCTCATCAGGAACAGGAAGCAAGACTGGGCTAACTTTTTGCAGCTGGCTCTGGGTAGAGTTCTGTGGTAGGCTACATAAGGCTTCTGTTCTGGTCTACCTGGAGATCCTATACTCCTTGCTGAATCTCTTCCTAGCTACCACCTTTACTTTATGATGCCTAACTGCCAGCTTTACTTGATTCCTCAGACCGTGTTCATCCCTTGGCTTTCTCTACCAGGTTTAACATTGGCTTTGCTCAATGGTCCTGTTAACAGATGGTGCATTCTATCAGGTTGCCCTTCTAGATTTGAACTCAGCAGTGCCAGCTCCACGTTTTGAGGTCCCTTAGGCTCAATCCTCTTTCTCATCATTGCTACCACTTGCTTGCTTGACAGGCAGGGAGCCAATGAGCAACTAGGCAGGACTACTGCCCTTTCTCGCCGCCACCACCATAGTGTGGGCCCAAGCGAGAGTCAAATGAGTAAGCAGGTTGCCATGATGAAGAGGAAGAGCAACTCCAGGGGGCTCTTCTCAGTGGGCCCTGCTGCAGTGTAGGCTCTTGGCAAATGTCCCACCATGCCTACGTTTGGCGCTGGGCCTAGATCTCAGTGTCTGTTTGGAGCTCTGTATCTTTGGTTCGCCCTGCCATCCAAGGTTTCCTGTGACCCCCAGGGGGTTGACCAGCCTACACTGTACTCTATTTTCCCTGTTGCATTTAGGTTGGGGGCCAGACTTGCACCAAGCTCAAGCAGGACAAAGATGGAGCTAGTTACTGTGCTTTCTGGGGAATCGTGGTACCTCTGAGACTTCCCCAGGAGCACAGGTCAGCTGTAGAACAGGGCTGCATTGGGGAATCCCATTCCATCTTTTGTTTACTCCTTCAAAAAGATGGCACTGCAGGTACCCTGGCCAAAGAAGTGGGGCTGAATGCCATGTGGGATCTCCCCACTTGCTGAAGGGCCATAGAATACATGGGCCATCTTCATTTTTTGAGGTATTCTTCACCCTGTGGCATCCTAGTGCAGCCTGGAAAACCATGTGGGACTTGGGGTCTGAGGCAGAGCAACAAATAGTGTTCCCTCTCTTCTCAATCAAAGTGCATAGAACCCATTGCTGGTCAAGTCATTTTGGCACCTGAGGCAGAAAATACTGCAAGCACCTTTCCCTGGGAGTAAAAGTTAGTGGAGGCTGGTGGCTCCAATTTTGAGGGGGTGGTGAATCCATTCTGGGTTGCAGTCAGAACGAGCCAGAACTCTATCCACAGAGCTATCTGTTGGTTGCATTTGGACAACACTTTTGTCAATGGTGGGTTGAGTAGCCAACTCACAGTTGGTTATTTTGTGGCTACTCCCCACACAACATATTCCTACACAACTGTGGGTGGTTGGGGCTGGCATTGAGTGGACTAATAGTCAACTCGGCATTTGACTGACACAGCCCCCACCCCTCTCCCCACCTTTCCTCCTCCCTCAGTCCTCCCAGTTCTATCCCAGCAGCCTCTGCAAGTTGCACCAGTTGTAGCAGAGTGGCAGCCGCCACTTTGGTTGCTCTTGCCGCCTGCCTCTATGGGCTTGTGTTTTAACACACTCACCCCTCCACACAACACTTTAAACAACTGGCTTCGAGCTAAACAACTTGCAAGCCAGTTGTTTCTCTCAGTTACTTATTTGGGTGGAATAACATACTGTCAGTAGTTTGTGAGTGGTGTGTTACCCTCCACACAACACAATAAGCAGCACAACTGACGATTGTTTCCCCTCCCCCTCTCAGTTGCTTAATGTGTTGTCCGAATGCAGCCACAGTATGGAACTCATTTTGGGGATAGTGTTCAGCACTTTGGAAAAGCAACCTCGGAGAAGGAGGAAGGGGGGCATTCTAGTGGGCGGGGAGGGGAGGAGACCAGAGAGGCCAGAATATGAGATATCATGAGTCTCCTCCTTCCTTCCCCCTCTGTAGCGCCCTCACTAGATGGGTATTCTGACTGGAGAATGCTGGGAGTTGTAGGACTTCTTTTCTGTCTAAACATGCATAGGATTGAGCCTTTACTGTCTAAATAAGCCATCTACTAGTACATACTGTCATAATTAAAATGGTTGGGACAAACAACAGAGCTCAAAGGGCCGGCCCTACCATTAAGCAGAGGGAGTTGGTCTCCTTGTGCGGCAGATGCCAGGGAGCAGATACTGGTGGTAGTGAGGTATTTTGGAGGACAGAATTGTGTGTGTTTGAGTGACATGCATCCTGCCCTGTTGACCCTAAGCTAGCTTTCAGCCCTCCGGTGGGGTGGTGAACACGGTCCTTTTGCCAGTAATGCAGTAACATTAACTACCAACCAGATTGGTTTGGGTACATATCTTGGCCTGAACCTAATAGATAAGAAGTTCAGCCTTCTTTTGGAAGTGAGATTTACAGAAAACTCCAACTTGTGAGCAAAAGCGAGATATTCAAGACGACATGCTTCCCTCCTTTGCTGTGTCTGAAAGCAAATTCTGGGCCTATGCCTGGATAAACTCTGGAATGCATTCTACCGGGGGGGGGGGGGAGATGCTAACTTGACATTGCCCCCACCCTCACAATCTTTAATGTGTTTCCAAGCCATTTATTCATAAAATGGAGGTCTTTTAAAAACACACACACAAAAGCTGCGTTGTTGTTGCTGTATTATGGCTGACCTGTAGGTGTTGCTGCAGCTCTGTACTTGCGGATCAGAAAGAAGAGAGATTGAAGCTGCTGTTCCTATGGTAACAAGTTTACTGATGGAAGGCTGCAGGGTGCTTTATTTTGGTTGAGGCCCTCCGCCCCTCTCTCTCTCTTCCCCCACGCATCTTCCCAGTCCTTCTTTTTCATGAGTCAATTAAGGTGTCTGCTTCCTAGAATGAGATCTGTCGATGATGTGCAGCTGTCAGACGGACGGAAAATGGGCCAGACATGGGTGCTCACGCGGTGTGACAGGAGAGACTTCAGGAAGCACAAAATAATAATAATAGTAATAAAGAAATTGCCGCGCCGAATATGGCAACCAACACCCTGCTTATGTGACAAATTGCTCCCCTAATGCTGCAGATTTGGTTAGGGCAAGATGACAACTATGTCTGGATAAAGTGATCTGAGACGTGGCGCTAAACTTGCAAGCCAGAAATGTACAACACTGTTGTCGTACACTTCCTCCTAAACCTTTGTGTGTTCGAGGTGGTCTGTGCATCGTCTGCCTTTCCCCACCAGTGCAATTAAAGAAATCCCCAATTAAAGAAATCTGAGTCCATTTGTTCTAGGCATTTTAACTGAGTGATCGATGAACTAATAGATTAATTAAAGTTGCATTTGGATATCCATTCGGGGCAAAGGGAACTGTGGGAATGGACCTCAGGCGGCACTAGAAGATGGTTGCTGCCATCTTGGAAGCCACTATAGAGGAGGAGATACCTCTCAAGTGTTAGCGGAAGTCAGAATTGGTGCGTTCTTAAAGAACAACTCTAGAGACAGTTATTTAATATTAGAGAACAAAGAATTATGAATGTTTATTCTTAGTACATAACTGAAACACTAGTATATAGAATAGTTGTGGAGAGAGAAACTAATCTTGTCTAGTCTTCTTGAAGACTTCTTACCAACTGTCATTAACAACCATAACTGTCACAGAGAGAGCACAGGGCCGTGCAGAGCTGGTAATATGCCTAGGCCAGATGGGAAGTGTGTGCCCCCCCATTTCAAACTGCTCATTAAGTATTTTTTAATGTTTTTAATGCCCACCAACATGTCCGTTCTACATAACACCTTCATATTAAACCTGTTGTACAACACCTCAAAGTTGAATCAGAAATTAACATTTAATTTTAGTTGCTGTACAAATAGAAGCAACAACAATAGAACAGTCCTTCAGCTTTATCAAACATGATCATCATCATCACCCTCGTGGTATCATCATTATTATCATTAATAACTATCATCATCATTACCTTACCCTCTGCTCCAGAGATGATATGCCATGGAGAAGATCGAGGGAAGAGACGCAGTAAGGACAACCATCGCAACTGAGGCACATCTATCCCTGCCCCGCATGCGGCATATGGCCGTCTGGAGCTTGTAGTCTGACCGTGATATTCATGACGGATGGCTTCTGCGCTGTTTCCACAAGGCAGGCTCCTCGCTGCTCGATGGGCTGCTTTCGCTACGGAAGCAGTAGTGTGAGCTGGGGGGGGGGAACCTCCTCGTCGGAGTGCCCCCTCAAAACCATGGGCCCCGGGCCAACTGCCCCCCCCCCCGGCACAGCACTGGAGAGAACATAACTGTCATCGAGAGTAGTTAGAACCAGGAAGCAAACCTGAGAACTGCATCATAGGACACACATAGAATCTTCAGGTTCAAGAGATACTCACCAGTCAAAATAAAACACACAGTACAAACATATTTCTAACTGATTAGCTATCTGATTCTCTTGCACACTCGAAGTTGATTACATCTAACATCAAGATGGTGCTGGCCGGCCACCACAGCATACCTGCACTTAGAAGATATCTTCAGGGCCTGCTTCAGTTGGACCCCTCAAAGGTCTAACTGGCATCATGACCCTGCGGGGAAAAAGAAAGAGCAAGGGGTACGGGAGCAGGCAGAGGAAACATCAAGTCCTGCTCCAGTTGGACTCCCCTCCTTCAGGAGCAGGACAATCCCATCGCCCCTGTTGCCAGTCTACTTATTTTTTCTCTCTCTTTCCCCCTCTTTCCTCCTCAGCTCCTTTTCCTCGTTTTTTAGATTGTAAGCCTGAGGGCAGGGACTGTCTTCTTTACTGATTGATTGTAAGCCGCTCCGAGAGCCTCTTTTGGCTGAGGGGCAGGGTAAAAATACAATAAATAAATAAATAAATAAATAAATAAATAAATAAGAGGCATCCCCTCCCATGTGAAGTAGAAGGAGGAACACCTCTTCTGAGATGGCAGCTAATTTAAATAGCAGTCCAATCCATCTCACCATAGTGGAGAAGACTGTGATCAGATAACCTGTGTGTCTGGTCTCAAGGTGCTGTGGATGGGCAACTTTGAGACCCCTCCTCTCCTGGCTTCTTATGGGTCTTTGAACCAGAGGACATCGTCATATAGAGGAGTGGTAGCCCTTCAGATGCAAGGCTGTCCTCTGCTAAGTAGGATATGTGGCCAACTTCCCTTTGGCTCCATCCATGCCCACTGCTATTTTCTCCATATCGGAGTTAACATCTTGAGACTCAGAGAAAGAGAAGCTCATCTAAGGCCACCAAGGTGTTGTGATTCCTAGCCCTCCAACTGAGATGTGAGATAACAAAGAGGTCTGCCGGGCAATCCACAAAGCTTTATTCAGTAAATAGACGTCTCTTCACATCTGAAGGGAGTGTGAATGTTAGGAGCTATCCTCTAAACTTAATTAGACTAACAAAGCATGCCTATCAACTCAATGGACAGTTTCCCCACAGTGCCGACAGGCTTTTACTGAAATCCTCCTTCAGGGAAGCTCTTTGAGTTAAAGTCTCAGGTGAGTGGCTACCCTAGTGGACTGCCTCCCACGTCCTCCTGCTTGACTCTGCAGTGGACTCTGGGATCTGTCAGTTCCAATGTTCCCTCCCCCTCTGACAAAGACTGAGGGATATAACATCACCATGATGGGATTGTATCGATATGATGCAAGGTGTAGATCCAGCCCTAGAGAGTTCATGGCAGAAATGAGACTTCAAGGCAAGATTTTCATGATTCGTACACAGCCTCTTAGCCGCTACAGCCTACCTTGCTGGCATTCACAAAAATCTCATTGGTTTCTCACAGGGGCAGTGAGAGTTATTGATGTCATACCTTGCCATATGTATTATGTAACAACAACAACAAGCAACAAACCACTACTCCAAAGAAGTGTCACACGTACAATCACAAGAACAGGCTGCCCTGACTCAAAGATATTACTCAACGATGAAAGATGTTGGGAAGAACAGAACATTGAGAATGTTATTTGTCAAACTCTTCCTTGAGTGCATATACTTTGGGAGTGTTTCTGACAAGATGGAGTCCCAAGCTGAATGGAAGCAGAATGGGTGGCTGCGTTTCCTTACAGTTAAAAGCTGGGTTGTGTGGGACATGTTGAGAACAATAGTGAGACTGGCTTTGGGGGGATTTCTTTTTGAGGTTCACACCATATTTCAGCAGAGAGGAAAGCTGGGGAAAAATAAGGCTTGGGTCATGATTTTCCTACAGTAGAGGTGAGGAACGTTAGTTTAAGGGCCAAATCTGAACATTTTGTAGTTTTCTGGAGTGTGCAGTTTCTTCTCCATTCTAGAAGCTTAAAATGCTTCTCCTAAGGCTCAGTTACTGGGTGTAAGAGCTTTTAAGCTACAATATGCTGGTATTTTTTATTTTTGGCCATAACCCTTTTGCCATTGGACCCCACCCCCCACTGGAATGTGCCCCCCGATTTTCTCTGAAACCATTAACATCACCCAGCCAGGATGTCCATTGCTGGGAATTCCAGTTCTTGTTTGTTCTGTGGCCTGCACAATTTGATTTGCATTAGAAAGCCAAGCTGCAGGCTTTCCCCTGAACTCTGGAACATGTTTTTTTGTGCATTTTTGGCAGGTTTCTCAATTTGCCCAAATTTCGGAGGAATCTGCACAAATTTGGCCATAATTTGCACAAATTGCTCAGAAATGTGTGCAAATTGCAGAACCTGCTAAAATGAATGAGCAAAATGCCCAGGAAATCCATAAACTGCCCCGACTTGCTGCAGACCAAGTTGGGGGCCATAGCAGGAACTGGAACAAAGTCTGGGGGATGCTGAATCTAGGACAACCCATCATACCCCAGCCCCCCAAATGGATTTCTCTGATATCCCTACATCCAGAACAAAGTCTGGGGCACAAGGAATCTCTGTGTTGGAATCCCTGCAATATTCTGGCCTCTTTTCTTCCAGACCTTTGCCATGATGGTGGGCACTTTGCCAGGATTTGTATAATGCCAGCTCTTCTCCCCCCACTCTTCCTGACCCTCCAGCGCTCTGCACTCTTTGCTCACATTATTAATGTCTGGCTGCTGAGATAGTCAACAGTGTGGGCTCCTCTGGCCTCTGATTCGTTTCATTATCTGCCGTACGCTCTGTGCTTAATTAAAAGCAGAGGCGTCCATTTCCCCCTTGATGTTTCTACTTAACTCCCATGTTGCAGGCTCATTGGGCTCTGGAGGGAGCCCCTGATCCTGCCTGAATGCCTGCTTTTATTTTCTTGTTAATTGTCAGCAGGAAATTCTGCCTGCGCTGTGCTTGGGGATAAATTAATTAGAAGCTGTATATTTTGGAAGGCAACAGGCTTAGTTAGGAGGTGGTGGATTGTGGGACAAACGAGAGTCTTACTTTATCAGAATGTGCTGTGCTCCTCAAAAGGACTCAATGGATCAGTCCTTGCAATCAACAAAGGCATAATTGCATCCTAGTTGTAACTAAGCATTCGTGGTAACCACACCACAATGGGTCATGTCCTGTTACAGACTGTGATATCCGGTCAAGCCAAGTCACACAATACCATCTTACCCTAGTGCAGCCTTCCCCAACCTGGTGGCTGCTAGATGTTTTTGACTACAACTCCCATCAGCCCCAGCTAGCATAACCAATGGATGGGAGTTCTGGGAGCTGTAGTCCAAAACATATGGAGGGCACCAAGTTGGGGAAGGCTGTTGTAGTGGATTCACATGACTTGGGACCTTCTACACCCAACCCACCATGCTCACTAACCCTCTGGTCCAGATTTTGCTCTTCCAGTTGAGCATCAAACACAGGAGATGCATTGAATCCATGGTGGACTTGAAGGGTTTGCATGAAGGATGATCTTGTCACAAGCTGACCTATTATATAGCCTGGTAATTGATGATGAATAGTATGATACATCGACCATAAGACTGGGAACTCTATCTCTGTTTTGCAGGGATGCAACTTTTGATCAATGAATATGTTACTGAAGGGGCCACATCAATCCAAGGAAAAAAATTGCAATAGTCTTAGTAAGTGAAGCTAAAGGGAAGACACTGAGATAGCACAAACCTTATTTTTTTAGTTAGGTGGGTGGACAACTTAACCACTACAAACATCCCCCTTTTTAAACAAGAGGGCTAAGTGGAGGTTCTCAGGATGCTGAGCAGCAGAACAAGTTAGAGATTCTCCACTTTTATGGTAGACATGTAAGCAGGTTGAATACACAGAACCTTGGCTACCCGTCTTCCATCAATCTTTGTCACTTCCCTCTTTGCCTCTCAATATGAGCGTGGATTTCTCTCCCTTTCTCATGTGCCGTCTGTTTTTGGATAACTCTCTGGAGATGTCCAAACTGCATGCATGGCATCCATGGCATGCCACCTGCCCATCAAGAAAGAGAGGGAGAAGATTCTGAGTTTGATAAACACTGCCAGTCCTAATTGGCTGAGGCGATCCCCTCTCCATGTATTAATAACCCTAGAGGATGCTCAGTGATGTTATCACATCCCATCCCCTTCATTAATCTTCCTCCCATTGAAATATCTTTCACCGTGACAAGCCTGGCATTGAGATGAGCGCCTCGGTTGCATCGGGTTGACGTTAAAAGCCAGGCCCGCCTCGTTAATAGTGTAAACGGACCGGGGGGAGGCGGGGAGGTGGTACATTTCCCAGGCTTCATTCAACAACGCTGTAGGCATGAGCGGGTTATAGAAAAGCTCTTTCTTGAGATTAAAGACAGCTCCCTGCCAAAAGAGCTCAAACATCTTTATGACATTCTAAACGTACAAAGGATTCTCTCTCTCTCTCTCTTTATATAAAAAGGACAATTGAAAGGATTGTCGTAAGAGGGCTGTGTCACTTGTGAACTTTACTGAATTAAGGCTAATGCAAAATTCATGCCGACGTGTCACAAATGAAAGGCAGTTTATTCATTCCATCTCGTACGGAGCTGGTAGGCAGCAGTCCTGGGGCATTGCCGAAGCCTGGATGGGTATTCCACTGTCTCAGTGGGCATCCCATTTCAGCATCTTCCTCCTTCCAGCTGATAAGAGGTCCAGCCATGCCTTCTGCACTACTACAATGCAGCGGCTTCTCCTCCTTCTCCTCCTTCTCCACCTCCCATTTCCCCTCCTTACATAGCTTGATATGGGTTACGTTGCAGAGTGCAAGGAGGCTAAACGAACTGTGATGCTGCCTCTCGCTGAGCGATCAGCGTGTGACACCGAGATAAGTGGATGTCATCCGTTCGTATTCAGGTCATGCGATGGAAGGTGGGTCCCTCTGCCTTCAGTACCGTTTACACATTTTCAGGCTGAATTCCCTTTGCTGGCGAGAACGGAAGGGAAGGGGAAGTTGAACGCCTAGGGTTTGCTTTGGGAGATTCTCTTGCCCAGCTCTGTCATATGGTAGGGGGGGAGCGGTGGCATTGGGCAGCAGATTTTAGACATCATTAAAAGATGTCTTGGTTGTAGTATGAAGATTTTGTTTGTGGATTGGATTATTTTGCCTTGGGTTACACAAGGTCTTGGGGTATTCTTGCCAGACTGGCTTTTAAATTACAGTTTTGTCTTGGCTTTTCTCCAAAGAACTCATTGATTCTTACACCAACCCTAAGAGGTAGTTAGGCTGAGAGAAACTGATTGACTAGTCAGCTTTGTGCCTGGGTTGGGATCTGAACCAATCTCTAAGCCCAACAGTCTACAGAGGCTCTTCAGATTCCATTCCATATCAGTCGCAGATGGCATATTTGTGTAAAATGGGGTGGAGAACCTCAGGCTAGGTGTCCCAATCCGACCCTTCTGGGATCCCCAGATGGCTGCACTTCCTTCCTCAGGCCTCATCCCCTTTCCTGTGAGCACTAACCATTGGGTGGTCTCCCGGCTTAAAGGTACAATGTGCTGGCCTTTAGGTTGGATTGGGTGGGCTTGGCCACACCCCTTTAGCTGTGCCCCCCCCACCCCACTGGAGCATCTCTAAAATGGAATATGGTCCTGGGGCTGAAAGAAGTTCAGCACCCCTGGAGTAGAACTGAAGCATGAATGGGGAGTGGGGTCATGTTAATGGGTCTCACCCCTGACCTCCAGCCATTGGTAATGACCTCTGCACATAGTTGATCCATTCACAAGCATAACATCATTCCATGAGATCTGCACCCTCCAGTTTTTCCAGATACAGATTGAACATAAGTGCCGGGCACAAGTTCTGATTGATTGATTACATTTTTTAAAAATCCCACCTTTCCATCAAGGAGGTCAGAACAGTGTACATAATTCTCCCCTCATTTCATCTTCATGAAAACCCTATGAGATAGAATAAGCAAGTGGTTATGGCCAGGCTGAGCTCATCCAGTGAGCTTCATGGCTGAGTGGGGACTTGAACCCAGGTCTCCCCAGTTTTGGGCCAGCACTCTCACTATACCACACTGGCTTCTGGGGAGATCAACATGTACAGGTCAGGAGGCAAGGCCAGGAGTTGTGATCCCACTCCCTCCACCATCCTTTTGTTGATTCCACACAGACATATCTTCTGAACAGGGCTTCCCAGACTAGTGTTTGCTCCTGACGTGCAAACCAGTGACGTGGATCTGGATATCTGCAGAAGAGAAATGGAATGTAGGAAGCTGTCATCTACTGAGTCTGACCTTTGGTTCATCTAGTCTAGTATTGTTGACACTGACTGGCATCAGCTGTTCTAGCCCCACCTGGTGATGCCAGGAATTGAACCTGCAACCTTCTGCACGCCAAGCGTGTGCTCTTCCACTGAGCTTTGGTCCTTCTCCAAGTGCCAAATGAGAGGATGCCTTTAATTCTTCTTCAACCCATTGGGTTTCCTCAACAAACCCTCCCCCAGTCTGCATTTCCCCACTTGACTGGCAAACGCATCTTGGAACCTCCAAGTAGCAAATAGGCTGTCTCCGTCTCGCTTGTGTAGCTTCATGGAATATACTGCCGTAGCCCAATAGGGTTAGACCCGAGAGCAGTCCATGGGGATGCAGTTGTCAGTTCAAGGGGACAAAAATGGGTAGTGTGGTCCAAGGTGAACAAGAGGACATTTCCAAAGCAGCAACCATACTCTGAACGGCCAGAGGCAGGTAACACTGTCCAATATATAAACAGGTAGGGAGGTCAAGTTCTGAAAGGCACAGAGGAAGGAAGCAGGGATTGGGACAGACATCAGGAGCCGATAGCCAAGGTGTGTGTGTGTGGTAACTCATGGCCCTCCAGAAATTTCAGCCTACACTCCCATCAGCCCTTGCCAGCAGAGCCAATGGATGATGGGAGTGTAGGCTAAAAACTTCTGGAGGGCCACAGGTCGCCTATCCTTGCTATACTACAGTATTCTGGCTAGTGAATTGTTTGGACTGGTGAACTACTCCTGAGGCAGCAGTTATATTAGGCCAGCAGGGCCATTGTTAGTACCTGATCTGGCTGGGCTGGCAAGCTGCAGTACACTACCCAGCCTTTATCAGGGTGGCACTGTAGAGCACCAAGTCTCAGGCCAGTGGCTTCCTCTGCCCCCCAAGCTGCCCCAACGTTAAAGAAAGTATAGTGTGTAAGTCCTGCTGTTAGATTTTCTGATTTGAGTGTGCTGGTGCCTTACTTACTTGCAGCTTTGTGTAAAGACAGTGACTTTACTACCGGATGCTTTATGACTCATGCTTTAAGCTTTTGTACAGTCTTTTTCCCCCTCTTGAGCTTTTGTACTGTGCCTAGAAAGCATTTGTTATTGGGCAGATGATAGCTAAATAAATCCCTTCTTTACTGATCTCTTATTAAGTTAATTGGGGGCTTCTCCAAGGAAAAGAGGCCTCGGGGCAAAATACATATTGAGACCAATGCTTGAATACCACTGTTTTATATGAGGCAACCCTTTGTGCATGTTACTAAGTAAGAAGTGTGCCTTTAATGGGATGTACATTCGGGTCTGTACTGAAGAGTAATTGCAGCTAAACAACCCGTAAAAGAGAGACATGCAGAAAGTTACTTGGCCAGGGTACAGCTCCATTGCCTTTAATGTAGTAGTGGCTGAGCACAAATAGGGGCACAATCCAGTCTGGGCCATGAATAAAAGCTTGGGGTTGCAGCAACTGGTTATAGTAAGTCCAAATATCAAATATCTGCCCTTGGTGTGTTATGTGATGGTGGAGGAATATCACTTACCAAGGGCTCTTCATATTCCATAGTTCCTTAGGAACAAGGCAAAAGTGCAGAAGGTGGTTAGGGGCACAGCTTCCACAGAATTTCAGCTTTTACACATCCACACACCTATACCTGTAATCACGTTCCTAGTCCTTGCAGCTGCAAAGGCGTGTCTGAAAGGGTATGGGCAGGGAGGTGGTTGATGAAGAGGTTAGAAGTTGCCCATTCCATGACTAGGAAAAGTAGAATTAAGTTTCAGTTTTCCATTCCATATGGTGCAACAGCACCCTCCTGCCCATGTTCCCCAGCAACTGGTGTATATAGGTTCACTGCCTCTGACACTGGGAAGTAGCACATGGCCATCAGGACAAGTAGCAATCGAGACCTTAAGACAAGAGGGTTGAACCTTTTTCAGCCTGATGTTCTAATTCATAAGAACATAATATTAGAACCATGGTTGGAGATTGAAGAAGTCTTTCTTCACACAGGGCATAGTTAAACAATGGAATTCACTACCACAAGATGTAATCATGGCCACCAATTAGGATGGCTTTAAAGGGGGCTTGGAAAAATTCCTGGAGGAGAAGGCTATTAATGGCTCCTAGGCCTGATGGCTATGTGCTACCTCCAGTATCAGAGGCAGTAAGCCTATGTACACCAGTTGCTGGGGAACATGGGCAAGAGGGTGCTGCTGCACCATGTCCAGCTTGTGTGACCCTGATCGACAGCTGGTTGGCCACTGTGTGAACAGAGTCCTGGACTAGATGGACCCTTGGTCTGATCCAGCATGGCTCTTCTTATGTTCTGAGGACAAACAGAGAATAGCTGTCACCTCCATGCGCGGAAGAGCTCATGTCCTTGCATAATAAGGGCACCTGGTTGGCTGCTGTTATGAACCAAATTCTAGGATAGATTGGCCTTGGTATGACCCAGCAAGGCAATCTGTGCGCCATTATGTTGGCTTCCCCTCTGATCTGCCTCCTGTGCATTGGAAAGGCTGTGTGCAGTTAATGTGCACAACCCCCCCCTCCCGCAACATGTCAACAGACGACTGAAGTATACCTCTCTCCTCATCCCTGCTGTTAGTGCAATTCAAGTGTTTCAGTTAGATTTATTTTAAATCTATCACAAGATGGCAGTAGAGGTTAAAGCATTGGCCATTGTTGTTGGTTCCTTGCATTCAGTCTTCGATGGATGGGCAGGAGCTTATGTGGTATGTTTTACTAGTAAAAACAGAAAGCTTCAAAGGCTGAGCTTCCTTAAGAATTCAAGCTGCATGTCCGAGTGAGAGGCACCTCCTCAAAGCCCAAGGAAATATTTTCTTGTCTGAGGAGCAAACTGGCTCTATAGAGGCTAAAGATGTCTGTAGACTTTGACTCAATTTTCTCACATCTTATGGGGCGTGTCTATAATATTGTTGCCTTGCTGTGCATGAAGCCCCATTTTTAACACAATCCAATGTGTGTTTACATAGAAGTAGTTGGCACTGTGTTTAATGGGGATTACTCCCAGGTAAGGAGACATAGGATTTCAGGCTTGGAATGTCAAAGGACATAAGACGAGCCCTACTGGATCAGACCAAGGGTCCAACTTGTCCAGCACTCTGTTCACACAGTGGCCAACCAGCTGTCAACCAGGGACCCACTAGCAGAGCATGGTGCAAAGCACCCATGTTCCCCACCCATGTTCCCCACCCATGCATACTGCCTCTGATACTGGAGGTAGCACATCGCCATCAGGGCTACCAGCTATTGATAGCTTTCTCCTCCAGGAATTCATCCAACCCCCTTTAAAGCCATCCAAATTGGTGGCCATCAACGCATCTTGTGGCAGTGAATTCCATAATTTAACTATGTGCCCTGTGAAGAAGTCCTTCTTTTTATCTGCCCTAAATCTGTCCCCTCATTTACATTGCATTATTCTGGGCTCTGTTTCTTGGTCACAACAGAATGTGGCAGAATGTCAGTAATATATATTTATATTATTTTATTTTGATTATTACATTTCTATCCTGCTTTTATTTGTCCAAGGAACCCAAGGTGGCATACATGATCCTCCTCTTCTCCATTTTATCCTCAAAACAACAACCCTGTGAGGTAGGTTGGACTGAGAGTCTGTGACTGGCCCAAAGTCACCCAGCGGTTTTCCATGGCCAAGTGCGGACTAGAATCCGAATCTCCTGACACCCAGTCCAACACTTTAGTCACTATGCCACACTGGAGAATAGAGAATATATTATATTTTATATTAGGTTGGCAATGTTGAATCAGTTAATTGGTAGGGTAAATAAATGACTGAAAGGGTGTCCCTCTCAGTCAATTTGTACAGTTTTTCTAAGATTGATTGATTGATTGATTGCATTTGTATACCATCCCATAGCCAAAGCTCTCTGGGCAGTTTACATGAGATTAAAACACTTAAAAACAATATACAAAAATTAAAACTGCAAAAACATACAATATACACATACATTTAAAACCACTATAATAACTTAAAAAGCCTAAAAAACAAAACAGACCCAGGTTCATCAGATATTGCTAAATGCCTGAGAGAAGAGGAAAGTCTTGACCTGGCGCCAAAAAGATAACAATGTTGGCACCAGGCGGGCCTCGTTGGGGAGATCGTTCCACAATTGGGGGGCCACCACAGACAAGGCCCTCTCCCTTGTCGCCGACCTCCGAGCTTCCCTCAGAGTAGGCACTCGAAGGAGGACCATAGATATTGAATGTAGTGTTCGGGTAGGTTCATGTCGGGAAATGCATTCTGTCAGGTATTATAGGTTAAAACCAGCACCTTGAATCAGGCTTGGAAACATACAGGCATCCAATGGAAGCGGGCCAGAGTAGGTCTTAAATGCTAGAACCTTCTGGTCCCTGATATCAATCTGGCCGCTGCATTTTGCATAAGCTGCAGCTTCTGAACCATCTTCAAAGGCAGCCCCACGTGGAGTGCATTGCAGTTACCTAACTTTGAGGTTACCAGAGCATAGACAACTGAAGCCAAGTTATCCCTGTCCAGATAGGGGCATAGCTGGGCAACCAACCGAAGTTGGTAGAAAGCACTCCGTGCCACTGACACTGCCTGAGCCCCAAGTGATGGTTCTAGGAGAATCCCAAGCTACAAACCTGCTCCTTTAGGGGGAGTGCAACCCCATCACGAATAGGTTGAAGACCCTCCATCCGGTCAGCAGAACCACCCACTAACAGCTTCTCAGTCTTGTCTGGATTGAGTTTCAGTTTATTAGCCCTCATCCAGTCCATTGTCGCAGCCAGGCACTGGTTCAGCACATCCACAGCCTTACCTGATGAAGATGAAAAGGAGAGATAGAGCTGTGTATCATCAGCGTACTGATGACAATGCACTCCAAAACTCCGGATGACTGTACTCAACGGAGATGCTGAACAGCATGGGGGACAAGACTGACCCCTGCGGAACCCCATACTGAAGAATCCATGGGGCCAAGCAATATTCCCCAAGCACCACCTTCTGGAGTAAACCCGCCAAGTAGGAGCGGAACTACTGCAATGCAGTGCCTCCCACTCCCAACTCAGCCAGTCGTCCCAGAACGATACCATGGTCAATGGTATCAAAAGTCTCTGAGAGATCAAGGAGAATCAACAAAGTCACAATCCCCCTGTCTTTCTCCCGACATAGGGCGACCATACAGGGCAACCAAGGCTGTTTTCGGACCAAAGTCAGGCCTGAAACCTCACTGAAATGTATCCAGATAATCGGTCTCATCCAAGAGTGCCTGGAGCTGGCTTGCAACCATCCCCTCAAAGACCTTGCCCAGGAATGGAACATTTGCTACTGGCCTGTAGTTACTAAGATTTTCTGGGTCCAGAGAAAATTTTCTTCAGGAGTGGTCTCACTAACGCCTCTTTCAGACAGCCTGGGACCACTCCCTCTTGCAAAGAGGCATTAATCACTTCCCTGGCCCAGCCAGTTGTTCCATCCCTGCTAGCTTTTATTAGCTAAGAGGGGCAAGGATCCAGTATGGAAGTGGCTGCACGAACCTGTCCAGACACCTTGTCAACGTCCTTGAGCTGTGCCAACTGAAACTCAACCAAGAAAACAGGACACGCCTGTGCTCTGGATACCTCACTTGATTCACCTGATATAATGCTGGAGTCTAAGTCCTGGCAGATGCCAAAGATTTTCTTCTGGAAGTGCCTAGCAAATATATTACAGTGGGCCTCAGATGGTTTTACCTTGTCCTTGGGGCCGGCATGTAAAAGCCCCCGGACAACTCTGAAAAGTTCCGCTAGGTGGCAGGTTGATGATTCAATAGTGGCAGCAAAGTTTTTTTTTTTTGCTGCCCTCACTGCCCCTGAATACAGCTTACCATAGGCACTTACCAGTGTTTGATTGCATCCACTCGGAGTTCATCTCCATCTGCCCTCAAGCTGTCTCCTGTTTTGTTTCATCACTCTCAGCTCTGGGGTATACCACAGAGCCGTACGAGCTCTACACAGGAGAGGGCGCTCAGGAGCAATCATGTCAACCGCTCAGGTCATTTCTGCATTCCTCAGATCAACCAGGGTTTCGACAGGAGAGCCAGCCCTATCAGCCGGAAAACTCCCCAGAACCCACTGGAAACCATCTGGATCCATTAGCCTCTCGGAGTGGACCATCTTAATGGGCCCCCACCCTTGCAGAGGGGAAAAGCCGCTGTAAGTCTAAACCTCAGCAGGCGGTGAACTGACCATGATGTAAAGTCCCCACTTACAGATTACCATCTTCATGTCCAGTTGCGAAAACCAGGTCTAGAGTATGCCCTGCTACATGCATTGGGCTGATGGCATGTTGGGACAGTCCCATGGTTGTCATGGAGACCATGAAATCCTGAGCTGCCCCAGATAAAGTGCCCTCAGCATGAACGTTGACATCCCCCAAAACCAAGAGGCTGGGGGATCTCAACAGTACCCTCGAGACTACCTCCATCAGCTCAGCTAGGGAGTCTGTTGGGCAGTACACCAACAGAATTCCTAATCTGTCCTGTTGGCCCAACACAAAGTGCAAACACTCTAGACCAGTAGTCACATGGACAGGGAACTGTTCAGAGGGGGATGGAGTTCCTATATACCACAGCAACGCAAGTACTTCTAAAAAATTGCAGTTGGTGCACACCATCCAAGAAGAGGCACGACTCCTTCCCTTTCATGTAAATGGGGGTGCCTCTTCTGAGATAATGCCTTCTATGACACAAACATGCATCACCTAAGAGCAAAGGAAGTATGCTTTTCAGTTTGCTTCAGAATGGATGTTTGTACTCTTATGCAAATGCATTCAAATTTCATCAACAAATTGACTTATTAATCTCTGTACAATTGTCACTTAATTGTTTAAAGATTAATAACTTAATTGGTCAATTAAATTGTCTTCGGCGGAATGTCTTCGACAGTGTGACAGCCCTATACGTTAAGTTAGGTTATAAACTGTGCATGTGGAGGGTGTTGCCAATTCCATATGAATTTCTGCCTCAGGTACATAAGTTTTATGGGCCAGATCTTGCTCAAAACAGCCCAGTGCATGCTCAATAACCATGGAATATTGGGTGTCAGTTGGAAAAGAAAACCAGAGGTGTTAGAAGGCAATATACAAGCGCAACATTTTGTTGCCATCCATATTTGTTGCTTTGTTGACAATGTTATGTAATTCACCAGCTCTCTACTGGGAAACACTATGGTCTGGATTGTGACAGTCTAGGCCTGGGCCACTCTATGGGACTCACAAGTAGATGGTCATACCTTGAGCCCATGGGGGTGGTTCCATTGGATCTCTCAGCCTTTTGACCTCTTCTGCTCTTGAGTCTAATAATTTTATGGGCCCATTCAGGCATGGATTTGTGTCTGTAGTGCCTTTCTTCCTCAATTTAAATCTCAAAATGGCTCCCAAACATTTCTTTCTCTGCAGGAAAGGATCTAAGAGCTGGCAAGGTTCCCCCCCTTCTTCCCCCCACCCTGAACCTCCATTGAAATCCTAGTTGTATGTGCAGTTGCTGCAGCCAAGTCAGTTTTTGATCGAGTGGCATTAACTTTGAAAAGCTGACTGACTCACCCTTAAAACTGGACCCACTTAAAGGCAGATGAAAGACTTTTTCTCATCAGTGTTGAAGGAAGTAGTTCAAAAGCAGCAATGGGATTCCCCCCCCCCGAAAACAAAGGAATCCCTTTTCTCACTTTGCCACTGTGTTGAAAGAGACGAATGGAATGTACTAAAGGTGGAGCGAAAAATTAATAGGGATTGTATTGCCAGCTGTATAAAAGATGGCTTGTGATTATTATTTTTTATCTGATGATGACACCCATCACCATATGCTTTTGTGGTTCTCAACCTCTTGGATCAGATAATCATTCTAAAACAGTCTCTTTTAACCCTTGGTCCTTTTTGAATTGACCAGTTAATAGTTTTCTGGCTGGTTGGTATGAACTAACAGGGAATCTCTCGCTGTGTGTGTGTTTAACTTCATGATCCAGACCATAACAAAAAAACCAACTTGATGCTAGCCCCAGAAAGAGGAACAGAAGCCAAAAAGCCAGAGGAAATAGGTGGGCTTTGATGGTTCAGGAAGCTGAAATATTTTCTCCCAGACCTCTTAATTAATGGGACTCTTCACAAGAGAGAGAGAGAGGGGCGGGGTTATGTTCACTGCCAATTTGTTTAACCTGTGTGCCATTTTTTTCCTGGCTAGAGGTTTGGCTACATGCTGAGATCGCTGAGGGTAAAGGTAGCCAATTCAAAGTGAGGGTAATACTACCGGTAGTAGCAGACACATAATCCAGGACTAGGCTGACCATATGAAAAGGAGGACAGGGCTTATGCAACTTTAACAGTTGTAGAGAAAAGGGAATTTCAGCCAGTGTCATTTGTCTGCAATTAGGTCCTGGTGAAATTCCCTCTTCATCACCACAGTTAAAGTTGCAAGGGCCCTGCCTTCTTTTGTATATGGTCACTCTAGTGTAGTGCCTGCACCTTTAACTGTTGTGATGAAGAGGGAATTTCACCTGGAACTAATTGCATACAAATGACACCGGCTGAAATTCTCTTTTCTCGACAACTGTTAAAGTTACATGAGCCCTGTCCTCCTTTTCATATGGTCAGCCTATCCAGGACGTTTGACAGTTCTGTCAGAGAAAATGAGGAGGAATTTGGCATTTTCTATGTCAACTTGATTAACAAAAGCTACCCCATGTCTAGGGAAAAAATGGCACAAATTGGCAGAAGCCACAACAAATGAAATTACATTACTGCTAGGATCAGTGCCTGGCGTTGGTGGGCCTTCAGCATGCTGCTGCTGACCAAGCCCCCATGCCAATATCCTCAAGTGCTGTTTGCTGGACAAAGAGAGTTGAGTTTTTAATATGTCTGCTCCAGCCAGTGCTCCTTTTATTTGGAAGAATATTTAACTGTACTTCAGCTCTTGAACAAAATGTACTGCTGGAGTAACAATCTGCCCAGTCCACTCTGTAAAAATGTATGTGCTTTCTGTATACATTCAATTGCTGTCCATTTAGGGTGACCAGATAAAATCCAGGTCAGGGCTCATGTAACTTTAACAGTTGTAGAGAAAAGGGAATTTCAGCCAGGGTCATTTGTATGCAATTAGTTCCTGGTGAAATTCCCTCTTCATCACAACAGTTAAAGGTGCAGGCACTATACTAGAGTGACCATATACAAAAGAAGGCAGGGCCCATGCAACTTTAACTGTTGTGATGAAGAGGGAATATCACCAGGAACTAATTGCATACAAATGACATTAGCTGAAATTCCCTTTTCTCTACAACTGTTAAAGTTACATGAACCCTGACTTGGATTTTATCTGCTCACCTTCATTATAATGAGAACTTATGGAGAACAGCAAAGGAGGCAGCCATTATGCATGGAGGCAACCATTTTGGATTTCCCCAAAATTCCAAAAGCTTCTCTGACCAGGGTTATCTGGGAAAGACACAATAGCAGCCCCTCTGATTCTCTTCCCCACAAAAGAATTTCACCTCAGCCTTAAAATATAGCTGAAGCAAAACAGTTGATTTCAGGGTGGGTGAAACAGCTGAAAAATGGTCAATTCAGTACAGACCTAGTGTGTACACCTAAAAATGTAATGTGTGAAGAAGTCTACACTGGAGATTTAACTCTTTGGCTCAATTCGGACAACACGCTAAGCAACGGTTGTTGAATTACCTACTGACAGTGTGTGAAAAAGGTGTTGATCTACAGACAACACGCTGCAGCAGGCGCTGCAAGGAATCGGCAACCACCCTGGTTGCAAATAGCATACTCGGCTCTGACTGAGAGCTCGGCCGCCATTTTCCCCGCTTACTGAACTCCGTTAGTCCTCCAGCAGGTATCCCAGAATACACTGCGGCCGAAAACCATGGGCGCTGCCATTGAAGCTGATGCAGGACACGCCTCCCAAACCCCATTGGCTGCCTCAGTCAGTGGGCGGAACTCAGCAGCCTCGGGCAAAGAGGCAGCCAGGATGAACGGCAGCACCAATACAACAGTCCCACCCCACGCCCAGCACTGCAATCCCTACGTTGGCACCCATGCCCCAGGGAGGCTCCCCCCACTCACCCTACATGGGAGACGTGGCAGTCACGAGGAAAATCCATGGCCGCCAGCCCCCAACCCCCCCACCTCCCTCCTAGAGCATCTTCTGCACACACAGGAAAGAAGGCAAGAGTGGGGTGGCGTAGAAAACTTTATTCAGCAGGGAGACCAGACATGGGCAATAAGGCACATGGGCATCACTAAGCCAGGGCAGAACCTACGGAAAGGACAGTTGCCTCCAGGAAGGGAGGAGGCGGCTGGAAGGCACAGCGGTGAAGAGGGGATGGCCGAGGCCACACCCCCAGGGAGCCAAGCACGGAATGTGCCAAGGGGATGAGGTGGAGAGGGGCAGCATGCCAGGGAGGGATGCCAGTCCACAGATGAAACTCCACAGCCGACGCTCACAGGGGGTGGGGGTAGCGCAGCCAGATCCAGGAACTGATGCTTTCATGCACCCGGGACGCCTCCGCACGGGCGCGCTCCCCAACGGGATTCTCGGGGCCCAGCAAAGGCTCAATGTCCCGCCCGTCCACAGCGATGGCGTCGGCGTCCTCGCCTGCCCGAGGGAGGTCGGGGTGCTCGGCCAGTAACACATCCCCACGGGACTCGCAGATGTTGTGCAGGATGCAGCAGCACATCATCACGTCCGGAATGATGTCAGACTGCAAGTCCAGCAAGCTGAACAGGGAGCGCCATCGCTCCTTCAGACGCCCAAAGGCACGCTCCACGGGCAGGCGGGCACGGCAATGGTAGTAGTTGTATTTACGCTGCACGTTGGTGTGTGGGTAGCGGTATGGGGCCATCAGCCACAGCTGCAGGGCGAATGCCTGGTCGGCCAGGAGGAGCGGACCCACCGCATGCCCGCACACGGAAGTGGGGCCAGAGTTCAGGAAGCGCCCCGATGTCATCTTGGCAGCCAGGGGGGAGTTCCAGAAGACAGCTGTGTTGTGGCTCCGCCCAGACACGCCTGCATAGACGTCCATGAAGCGGCCCTTGGCATCCACCACCACCTGGAGAACCATGCTGTAGAAATGCTTGCGGTTGTAGTACTCCTCGCCACGGGTGGGGGGGCAGGATGCGCATGTGGGTCGAATCCATCGCCCCCACCGCCCGCGGGAAGCCCAGGGCATGGAAGCCATGCATGTTCTCCTTCTCGTCCCCCACCCAGATGATGTTGGCAAGGTATAGCTCATTCAGGACGCTCACTGTCTCACGGAAGATCTCGCACGCGGTAGACACGCCCACCCCGAAGGTGGTCAACAGCGGCTGGTAGCCCACGTTAAACGCCAGCTTGTATAGTGTCAGGGCGAGACGATGGGAAACTAGAATACTTCAGTGCATATTTGTACACTCCCGCTGCAGGACTGGGGCCACCTCGGCCACCATCGAAAGTAGCGCGGGACATGTGGAAGCTTCCACAGAAGCGCTCGTCGTCCCAGTCCTCCAAGTCCTGCATCTCCGTCCGCACTGCATCCGTCCAGGGGAGCAATCAGCGATGGACGGTCTTGCGCTTGGCAAGAAGCTTGGCCGACGTCGAGAGGGGTGGAGGGCGGTGGAGCGCGGTGGAGGGCTTCTTCAGCCGTGCCTTCGGCCAGCTTCTCCACAATCATCGTGGGTGCCCCACGGGGACGAACCAGGGGCAGGATGGCGGCCCAGAGACAAGGCATGGCTTCCAGTGCTCTGAGGAGCCAGTGGAAAGACTCCGTCCCAAACACTGGCTTCACAGGCATGGCTCCACTCAGCTGCCTCAGCCGGGCATGGAATAAGTCCTCCTCATCAGCGTTGCCATGGTTTTGCGTGGCCGCCTGGATCGCTCCCTGCAAGCAGGCCGTTGCGAGCTCCCTCCGGGACATAGTCACCAATGCCGGGGCGGCCAGAGGGGGGGGCGGGCAGGACGGGAGGAGCGGTGGGCGTGACGGAGCAGGAGGGCGGAGGGAGGTGGGGCAAGGCTGGGAGCATGGGACTGCCAACTACTGTAGCGTGGGAATGGGAGGGCAGGAGGATTTGTTTAGGCTGAAGCGCACCTGCGAGAGAGGGGAGTGACAGGAAGTGGCCAGAGTGGGGTGCGTGAGGGGGGATCAGCACAGCAGGCTGAGTCTATGCTATGACTAGGGGGATGGGCATGAGCCTCCATGCCGGCGGAAAGGCCTATGGCTGGCCTTTGATCGGATGGCGGCGACGCCAGACACTTCGTTCCAGACGTCGTATGCGATGTATGACTTCTCCCAGGGCCACCTCCAGAGTGTGGAGATGCCGTGCCTTTTGGGCCCTCCACCTTCTGCGGATGGCACAGCAGAGGGAGCGCAGTTTCCCTGGGAGGCGAGAACAGAAGGGGGGAGAGGAGGGGGGATAGCCATCAGTGACACGGAGGCCACAGCAACGCCAATGCATCCCGCCCAACAACCCCATAACCAACCTTGACGCCGAAGGGCCCTTCGGTGTCGGACAATGCGCCCTGCTTGGTGCCCGTTGGACTTGTAGGGTGCTGCCATCTCGACTGGATCTGGCTGCAATGGGGGGAGATGGGGCCAGGAACGAGAGGCATCCAGCGTGTGCTACAATGTTGCATAGGGATGCTGATGGACTTAGCCTTGAGCATCTAGACTTGGCCGACGGAGGCACCGGCCAGAGGCACGGGGATCTAAAGGGGCCTTATCACGTATAGGGGTGGGAGAGAACCTACAATTGTATTCCCCCTATGGTCCCTTGGCGGATGGGCCTATGGACCCGTAGGACAACCTTGCCTTAGGCCAGGTCGCCCTGGAAGGGTCTTTCTACCCCCTCCTCGTCCTCCTCCTCTGCCTCCTCCCCCTCCTCCTCTCCCTCCTCCCCCTCCTCCTTTCCCTCTTCGTCGGAGTCTGGTGGGATGTCACGGCCCCTCTTCGGCCAGCTGCCTATGCTCCGCTGCTCCTGCCCTCCGGCCGCCCCCCTGCCTTCCCTGAGGCACCTGCTGCTGCCGACACCAAACGTGGGGCCCGATATACTGCGGCCATTGGTGGGGGCAAGTACTGCTGTTGCTGTTGCAGCGCCATGTATCCGTATGGCCCCATGTAGGGTGTGGGCTGTGGGGGCCCATGGTAGGGGCCGCGGAACGATTGGGCGAGCTCCCTCAGCACCTCGGTTTGGTGGTCGATGGCTGCTGTGCACTCCCGCATGCCTCGATCGATGATGGCATTGGTGGCTGACATGGCCTTGGTCATCCCGGTGACATGGCGCTCTAGACCTATACGCACGTCCCTCCCTGCCTCCCGTATGGCTTGGGTGCAAACTTCCATGGCTTGAGTGGCCGTGCGCGTGGCCCACACGGTGAGGATGCACTCCTTGGTGTGCCTGGCCTCCTCCTCAGCCGTCATGTGTGTGAACAGGCCGTGGATGCGTTCTCCTGTTGTCTCCGTGACCATGACCAAGTCCCTCACCACCTGCAGCCAGTCCACCTCTGCGCATTGGTCAGGGGACAGGCTTCTGCGGCCGCGGCCACACCGTGCTCACCTGCGGGCAGTGGCGGCGGCTCCTCCTCCAGGGGGGCCACTCCCTCCATCGGCTCATCCTCCGGCTGTGGAGGCCCCTCGATCTCCTCCTCGAGAGCAGCCTCCCCGACCTCGAGCTCGCCATCCGATGGCGCGTCCTCCTCCATCGCCTCCATCTCCATGAAGGTGTCATTGGTTGCCTGCTTATCGATGTCCAGCAGCTCTTCCTGGGACGGTGACAATTCTGGCTCCAGCACGTCGCCCACCTGTTGTTCCACGAGCTGCTCCATTTCGACCTGGTCCTCCTGTGACACTGGCCCCATCTCCATCACGGCATCCAAGATGCTGCTAGTAAAACCCTGCACCATAGTTGCATGTTTTAAGGACCCCAGCCGCGTACGGGGTGCCAGCACTGGCTGTGGCGCCCGCCCTGCGCTGATGGCTGCACTCCCCTTCGCGGGTGTTTTCCTCGGGCGCGATGGCCCTGGCTCTTCATCCTCCTGCTGGGTCTCTGGCACCAGGGGCTCAGGTGCATGATCCTCAACCTGCATGTCCGCACAGATGAGCCGTAGGAAGGCCATGGGGCTGCTGCTGCTGGAAGAGGCTGGCGTGGGGGAGATACTCCTTGAGGTGCTGGCTGTCCTGGGTGGCACGGGTGGCAGCATCGCCAGCAACAAAGGGCTTTTGGATGGCGCGGGACGGCTCATCGGCTTCACCTTGGCCGGACATGCTTTGGCTGATGCCTTCAGGGCCTTCTTGGGGGGTGGAGGTGCTGCCGTCGGGCCCTTCTTGGGGGGTGGAGGTGCTGCCATCGGGCCATTCTTGGGGGGTGGAGGTGCTGCCATCAGGCCCTTCTTGGGGGGTGGAGATGCTGCTGTCGGGCCCTTCTTGGGGGGGGGTTGGGTGTGGGGCGTCCGTCCGTGCCAGCGGCTGTGGTTTCTGTGTGGCAGGGCCCTCCTCCCGTTTCGCCCCTTGGTCCAGCTGTGCTCATTGTCGTGTGCATGGCGGCTCATTGGTGGTGACCCTGCTGCCTGCCGTGTGTCCTGGGACGATGTCGTGGCGCTCCAACAGCAGGCGTGACAGTTTGTCGTAGAAGTCCATGGTGCGTGGCTGGATGCCGGTCCTTTTATTGTGGGCGATGATCTCCTTGAACCTCCTCTTGAGTCCGTGCAGCTTGTCCTTGAATTGCTTGCCGCTGCGGTCGTGTCCCCATTCCTGCATCTGCTTGGCGAGCCATGAGTAGAGCTGATCGTGCCTGGTAGTGGCCATGATCCTCCTAGCTTCCGGGCTTCCCCAAAGCTCTATGAATTGCCCGGTCTCTGTGTGGGACCATTGCTGCACTCTGCGTTTTTCCAGGGGGTCTTGGCTGCTCCCCTCTCCTGGGGTTTGTACGCCGGTGTCCTCGGCCAGGTCGCCCCGGGCTCCTTCTCCCTCTGCCTCCATGTTGCCAGTGGATGTGTGTTTCGGAGGTGATGGCTGGCTATGCCCTGGGCTGCTTATCCCCATCCCGTGTGTTTGTATGATGGTGGGTGCTGGTGGGCTGTTGTGCTTCCTCTGAATGTGCCCTGTGTGTAGGTGTTGTTGTCGTTGCTGGCCGGGGCCACTTCGTGTCCTTGGGATTGTTGTGCATACCTCTGCCTGTTTTCCACAACATCCACAGGTGGCTGGCTGTTGCCCACGGGCGCCCTTTGCCTTGCCGTTTCATGCATCTTGGGGATGTATGTGGCTGTTGCTCACTGTCCGATCCTCTTGGGCGAATGGGGGGGGGGCTCTCTGGTCACCGCTTCCCCGGGCCTCCTCCTTCTGGGTGAAGCGAGGGTGGAGGTGGAGGTGCGGTGGGGGTATGCTTCGGGTGGGTTGCTGTTCTCCTTGTTGGAGTGAAGGGGCAGCCCCTGGTTCCTGGGTGCCTGAGCTTCTTGCTTCTTCCGTTTCCCCCTCCCCCCCTTGGCCATGGCTCCCTTCTGGTGCGCTTCCCTTTCCATTTGGGTGACTGACTAGGCACCCTGCATGAGTGCTTGCAGGAGCTGGCCCCTTGTTGAGCTCTGTGCCGGCTGCCTGGTGGGGGAGGCGGGCATCCTGGTTGCCATGGCAGCGATGCCGGGGCTCTGTTGCGAGTGAGCCTGAGCGGCCGGCCGCTTTCTGCCGCTCTTGCCACTCCACTCTCTGATCTTCCGTGCTCAACAACTCACCATTGTTGTTTCACTCACGCACCGCTCCAGACGACACGTTTGTCAATTGACAATTCCCTCAACAACTCGCAACTGAGTTGTTTCTCTCCGTTGTTGAATTTTGCTACTTTGCCTACTGTGGGTTGTTACTGAGCTGTGTGGCTACATCCAGACGACATGTTTAACAATGCAACAGGTTGTTAAACGTGTCGTCCGAATCGAGCCTTTGACTTTCCTCATCAATCCTGGTTCTTTTTCATAACTGTAAATCTTCCTCAGGAGTTTGACATCACACTTCACCATCATGTTCCTTGAACTTCCAAAGAGGACTGTATCACTCCACTGATGAACCTTTCAAAGCATCATTTTACCTGGATGCATTCTAAATCAGGAAAGAGGAGAGACGTGCTCCCACAGATACATGCGCAGAGTAGCAAGAAGCACATTAAGCATGTTAATATCAATTATTAAAACCACCATCACAACTAAACTGGCAGGAACATAACCTACATAATTGGAACCAGCGGGAAGTGGGCGTCAAGGAAAGAGGGGCCTTGAATGAGAAGAGTCTTGGAGAAACTCCAAAGTGCTTTCCTGGCTTGTTTTTCTGAAAAGTGAACTATCCTGTGGAGGAAACGAAACAATGGAAGAACCTTGGAAACTACATGTAAACACACACAGCCAGGGAGCCTGTTAACATGTTGACAGGCAGGCCTTGCTTCTTGGTCTTTAGCAGAAGCTTGATGCTCCGACCTGTCCCCACCGTTTTATTTCCATGTGAGGAAAGGCCTCGCCTGCCAAATTTCTGCACTTCATGTATGTATGTATGGATCAAATTTATACCCCATCTGTCAAGGCACAATATCATCTCAATACAAAATGAAGCTGGTCCATTTTTCTTAATTTAGAGAGCCATCTTCCCTCAGGGGTTTCATCTCTTCATCACCTGCCAGCAATGGTGATGGGTACTGCCAACGTAATTAGTAGATGGGGCAATTCCTCTCTCTCTCTCTCTCCCTCCCTCCCTCTCTCTTTTCCTTCCCACCCTCTTCCCATCCACCCAGCAAACTAACAATGGTGCGACAGATCACTCTTGCCAAAACTCTTAACAGATCGCTTGCAGAGGACTGCATGAAATTAGGCTGAGGGTTGCCCACTCCAATATAAAGCAGTTGTTGAAACAACACAAAAATAAAAAAAATGGTATAAGTTAGTGCTAGGTCCAAATCAGTGGAGGCTGGGGACTCCTATGTCATGAGGGCAGTGAATCTGCTCTGGGTTTCAGTCAGAACCAGCTAGAATGCTAAAGGAGCTATTCAAGGTGCTGAACGCTATCCCTCAAATTGGCTTAACACCTTGGATAGCTCCTTTAGAGTTCTGGCTGGTTCTGACTGAAAGCTGGAATGGATCCCCCCCCAAATCGGAGCCACCAGCCTACATAGAAGGGAAGCCAATATTATGATTCCCAGTACTGCTGATGGGTTCAGGGTGTGGGACTGAGGCGATGGCTTCCCTAAGGCCAACTATTGGGTTTGTGG
The DNA here is from genome assembly GCA_029215795.1 of Anniella stebbinsi. NCBI lineage: Eukaryota > Metazoa > Chordata > Lepidosauria > Squamata > Anniellidae > Anniella > Anniella stebbinsi. Next base: position 385,695,348 of record JARDYH010000001.1, read on the forward strand.
CAGAGGTAAGATCCTGATGAATAGCTTTGTCTCTTAACTGTGTTACACCAGCTGCCTAGAACCAGCCATCTGTAACAAACCAATACAAAAAAGTCACCAGCAGACAAAACATTGGCTCAATTCGGACGACATGTTAACCAACGGTTGTTAAGTTAAACAACCGTCAGTGGGTTAAGTCCTCTCAGTTGGTTAACGTGTCGTCCGAATTGAGCCAATGTTGGGGAGCCAAGGAAGAAATTCCAAAGCACGGCTTTTGAAAAGTCTCTGTGTTACATTCCCTCAGCTGTTGGTGGGACATAGATTTAACGCCTGCCTCTAAGGGCCTTAGGATGTGTTTTGTATAAACTGGGGGGGGGGGTGGAATAGAAGGAGGAAAGAGAAAAATGTAGGTTGTGGAGAGAAGAGGTGAAAGACGCAGGAGAGGGAAGAAGGAGAGCTGACAAAGAAATTCAGGGAAACCAACAGTGTGGTGAAGAAGAGAAAAAACAGATAAAGCAGCCTTTAGGTAGAAGAAGAGTGAACTCCACAACAGAATCGGGCAACAAAATACTAAAGGACCTGGGCCATGGAACTGTTGTTGGTCTAGCAAGAGTAATAGTGGGCTTTACAGTGAACTGTGGCCTAAAGTTGGAGTTCTTTGTTTATCATGTTCTTAATGTTGTGCCTATTTAGACAACACACTAAGCCATGGTTAGGCCACTAACCCTTTTGCAGCACATGGTTAGTGACTGTGGTTATGGAACCACCATGGCTAGGAATGGTTCACACCACACACTAACTCATGTTTCACATGACACGCTAAGCCATAATGTTTAGCTCAAAATGCTTAACCCCTGGTTTAGTGTCATCTGAACAGGGTCATTGTTATTTACCAAACGTTCTAAAGTTAAGTAAATTCTATTATTTTGTTTGTCTCTGGAGTGATTGCAATCTGCCCCTCCTCATCCTACATATAGAAACCTGAAACATCACATAGAGAAGGGCCTCTAGTGAAGATCTTAAAACTCAGGCAGGTTTTAACAGGCTGCTGTTAAAGGCGCAGAACCTGAACTGAGGAAGAAAAGAAAGGTGATGACCTTCCCATTTGGGCACTGTTAGCACACAGGTAAGGCTGCCCTTTATAAACCCTCACTACCCTTAATCCACCTCTGCTCTCATGCTAGACTATATTTATTATTATTTTTTTTAAAAATGAAATGTGCCAGCATCAATATGAGGTTGGAATGATGCACTTAAACAGCATCTTTCAAATCTTGTTAGCGCATCTTGAAGAGTGGAGAGTGACAAGGAGTTCACCTGACAAGAATTTAGGTCCTGGTAGAAGGGTGTAAATGCAACACTGGGCACATATAGATGCATTACAATGCCCCCATGACGCAGCCGCTGTCTATTTGTAGTGGGTACTTGCTTAAAAAAAAGAATCTTTTGCTGTCCTCTGGAGCAAATCAGGAAAGCAAAGTCAGGGAAAGATGTTGCTGGACTCTCAGCGCCAGCATTGTAGCAAACGGTCAGCAATGATGGGAGCTGTCCATGAATTATAGCTTTGCAACCCTAGGAGAAATAATAATAATAATAATAATAATAATAATAATAATAATAATTTTATTTATTTCTTACCCACCTCTTGCTCTGGATCGAGGCAGGGTACAACAACAAATACAAAAAACACCATAAAAGACATATAACTAATTAAAAGTATGTAAAATGAATACATTATTAAAAGGTATCTTAAAATTCAACTTAGTAGGCCTGCTGGAAGAGATCAGTCTTTATGGCTTTCTTAAATTCCGGGAGACTGTTAAGTTGACAAATCTCTCCCAGCAGGCCATTCTGTAGTCTGGGAGCAACAGAAGAGAAGGTCCTCTGGGTAACAGTTGTCAGCCTAGTTTTTGCTGACTGGAGTAAATTTTTCCCAGAGTGTGCAAGGCGGATTGTACGGGAGAAGGCAATCCCTCAGGTAAATTGGACCCAAACCATGTAGGGCTGTAAAGGTAATAACCAACACTTTATACTTCGCTTGGAAACTAATTGGCAGCCATTGGAGTGATTTTAAAGCTGGCATAATATGGTCACCTATGGTGTACCGGTGACCAATCTGGCTGCCGTATTTTGAACTAGCTGAAGATTCCGAACTAGGCACAAAGGTAGCCCTATGTACAGCGCATTGCAGAAGTCAAGCCTCAAAGTTACCAGCTCATGCACTACCATCTTTAGGTCTTCCAACCTAAAGGAAGGGGCACAGTTCAAAAACAGAAAATAGTTCAAAAATGCTCTGGTGCTCCGTGGGAAAGAAGAGTCCTGCTGGATCAGACCAACAGTCCAGCTTGACTAGCATCCTGTTTTTCACAGTGGCCGTCAAGGTGCTTCAAGGAATCCCATAAGCACACCATGGAAATTAAACACCAGCCTTTCCTGTACTGTTGATCCCTTGCAACTGGTATTCAGTGGCAAACTGGCTCTTACAAAGGAGGGACGATTCATGTGACTGTTCCTGTTGACTTCATAGCTATTCGTGTTGACTTATCTTTGCATACCCTGAAGTAAATAGCTTGAAAACCCTGTTACACAGAAGCTGAGACTCTTTTCTTCCACCAAAAGGATAACAACATTGATTCGCTTTCCATCACTTTGCTGCGAGCAAAGTTCACTTTTTCCTTCCCATGGCACAATACTGTTGGCGTGGTTAAGTTTTCAAAGGCCACAAACTTCTAATGAACTGTGGCTAAATTAGGGCTGTAAACTAATTAAACCCCCCTTTTAAGAAAAAGCTAATTGATCACCTGCTTTTTAAGCAAATACTTCAATTGATTAAATTTCAATAAATTTCCCCATGGTTGTCTTTGGAGATATTGAAGGAAGGTTTAGATCACTTTTAATCTTATACCCACTTACTTAGGAGTAAGCATAATTGAAAACAGTGGGACTAATTTCTGAATAGACATAACATTGAATAGATTAACATCGTGTTGTTTGTAAAGAAAATCTATCATTCATTGTCTGAACGATAGGTCATCTTTAACATTTCCTTGCAGTAACACACCAGAAACAAAATAGCCTCAATCAACAAGCACCTTGTGTGTTGCTGCCCCATCCATTCAAATTGGTCCCCACTGGATCTAAATTGTCTACATAAACAAAATACAAGTCCCTGCCTTGACTTTTGTTTATGTAGACAATTTAGATTGAGTGGGGAACAATTTGAATGAGGGGAGAGGCTTGTATTTTACTTACATTACTCTGTGAATTGCCATGTATACTGATGTATCCCTATCCAGCAACTAGTTTTCCTAAAGGCCCATTTTGAAAAGTGTGACAGGCATGGTGAGTTAGCACCAACTGCCAACCATCTAAAGTTTAGTTACCATAGAGACTCTTCTCTTCTCTTCTTACCTCCTTTGCCTCTAGATGGCCAACTATCCAGACCATCTCAGACCATCTAAAACTATCCAAGGTGCTGAAACCCACCCCCAAATAGGCCCAGCACCTTGGACTGCTCCTTTAGAGTTTTGCCCTGGTTCTGACTGAAACCCAGAGCAGATTCACCGCCCCACTGATATTGGAGCCCTCACCCTCTGAGGTCCAAATATTTGCCCATTTAAACGATTTTGGGAAGTGGAGGAGTGGCAGAAAGAGTAAAAAAAGATGCCGTCATTATCAGGGGAAGGGTGAGCCCTCATTGCGTTGAATAGGATTTATACCCAGGTAAGTTGGTATAAGAGCACAGCCTAAATCGATTAAAGCTTTACTGCCCTAGGAGAAATAATTTCCCCAATGTGCTAATGCTCTACAGGAAAACTGTTATGCTTCATGAAATGTTGCATTTCTGTTCTTGTTGCAAGTACTATGCAAAAAATAGGTTGGTTGTTCTTATTTCCAGTATTGCTTCAAATTGCTTCAACGGTTGTTTTTTTTTTAAAGGCAGGAAATTGGGAATATTTTTGATGGGTAGCAACAGCTTCAGAAATACTCCCTGAAGAACCCTCTCTTAATAATGGCGGTTTGGTTTCACATTAATAGAAACCTCTTGCGTTACCCACCTGTATGTTTGTTCAATCTTAACTGAAACGGGAGGCTTATAGTGTGTTTTACGGGGTGTATTTGAACACTAACTACTGTTTTACTTTAGCTAAATGCTTTTGTTGGATTGCATATATTTCAAAACCTAATAATAAAAAAGAAGCCATAAAAAAAGAAAGGAAAAAGAATTGTGAGTTACAGGCAAGCTTTCTTTGTTCTCATCTAACGCCTACAGGGAAGCAGTCTTTGCCATCGCTTTAGAAAAGTAATAGTACAAAAGGCTGGTTTTGTAAGAAGATGTTCCTGCTAAAATCTCAGTCTATGGAGAGCAAGGCCCCTTTCCAACTGATTGCCAGTTTAGCCCAAAAAGTCGTCTTCTGGATTATTCTCACACAAAACACCTATTTTAGTGTGCGCGTTTGTGTACATGTGTGTGTTTGTGTGTGTGTGTTACTAATCCAACCCAGGGGGCTTTCTCTATGGCTGAAAATTCTCAAATCCCCCACTGTATGATGCATCTCCTCTGCTTTCTCCCAACCTAAAACAGAACAGAGGTTTTTTTTTATTATGCAGCTCATGTCCTTTCTCTCAGTTCAAAACACAAGCAAAAGGTTCTGTATTACTCAGTATAATGCTTCTGCCCAGCCACAACTGCCTTGTGAGGAGGGCCCATTGTGCAGATGTCTATCCGATTAGTAGGTTGACACAACTGCTTCCTTTTGGATCCCTCTAGCCCTAGCTAGAGGACCCCAAAGCTGTGAGCGACCAGCTGAGATCTCCCAACTCAAGGACAGGCAGCCTGTTTCGTTCTTACTTCCCTGCAGCATAAATACATAAAAGTGAGTAGGTGAACCAATGGCTATGCAGGTGGGGAGAAATAAGCCTCTCTTGAAATCTCCAGAAACACACACAGGTCCAAATTGTAAGGAGATGGTTCAAAAGCTGGAGCTTGTGCAAAATGCAGTGCCCAGGGAGAAGAAGGCCTGAACATGTAACAGCAATTCTGGCCTGTGTGCCTGTATGTTTCTGAGCCTGATTCGAGGTGCTGGTATCAACCTATAAAGCCTTACATGGCTCAGGACTGCAGTACCTGAAGGAGCTCCTCTCCTGGCATCAAAGTAATCATGTGCTACACTCACCATCTAAGGCCCTCCTTGGATGCCGCCTCTGAGGGAGGCTTGGATGGTGGCAACAAGGGAGAGGATCTTCTCAATGGTGGCCCTCAAATTATGGAGTGAACTCCCCAGTGAGGCCCGCCTGGTGCCAACATTGACATCCTTTCAGTGCCAAGTTAAGACCTTCCATCTACTTCCAGGCATTTGGCAGCATGTGATAGTTTTTTTAAAACAGGTCATGGGATATTGTCTGGATGTGTGTGTCTTTGTAGATGTGTCTCCACTGTTATACGTTTGTAGCTAAACTGTTTTTATTTTACACATCATATAATATTTTTAAGCTTTTTAAGCTTTGGCTATTGGGTGGTATAGAAATATAATAAATGAAATGAAAGAAGGTATTTATTAAAAGAATACATTAGTTGCAGAAAAGGGCAACTAAAACGATTAAGGGGCTGGAGTATCTCCCATGAGGGAAAGTTGCAACAGCTGGGATTGTTTAGCATAGAAAAAAGGAGGCTAAGGGGAGACATGATAGAGGTGTACAAAACTATGCATGGGGTGGAGAATGTGGATAGGGAGACATTTGTCTCCCTCTATCAAAATACTAGAACCCAATGGGGTCATCCCATGAAGCTGATTGGTGGGAGAGTCAGGACAAATAAAAGGAAGGACTTCTTTACACAGCACATAGTTAAACGATGAAATTCACTATCACAAGATGTAGTGATGGCCACCATTTTGGATGGCTTTAAATGGGGGTTGGGTAAATTCCCGGAGGAGAAGGCTATCAATGGCTTCTAACCCTGATGGTTATGTGCTACCTCCAGTATCCAAGGTAGTAAGCCTGTGTGCACCAGTTGTTGGGGAACATGGGTGGGAGGGTGCTGTTGCAGTATGTCCTGCTTTGTTGGTCCCTGTGTGGACAGAGTGCTGGACTAGATGGACTCTCTGTCAATCTAGTTCTTAAGAGACAAAGAAGGAGAGCAGAGTGGGGATTTGAAAATAAACAAAACAAAAAGTCTCCTAACCTAGGTTAAACTCTTTGAAGTGAAATACTCTCAACCCAGGGGCCACCTAGAGAGTTGCAATATGCACAGCATCTTTGGGTGGTCACATGAGGAGGCCTCCAGTGCAGCAGAGAGTGACCAGGTGACACACAGAAGAAGAGCTAGAATGACAGAGGAATAAAGAATCTTATTCCAGTTTTATGTTCTTTGCCTGGGGTGGGGGGTGGAGTGGGCAATCAGAGGAATGCCGTGTAAACAGGAAAATCCTCTTCTCAACTTTTGGGTTAGGAGATGAACTGCAGAAGTGTTAATTAAAAAGAAGGTGGCTTTAGTAATATCTTGGCAGACTTGCTACATCAAAAGGCTTCTGGATTCGGAGATCTGAAAGTCATGGGAAATATCTGTGTTATTCCTAATGGGCTGTGGATGTCAGCATCCCAACCAAAGATGCTTGTAGCTTTAAAGAAATAGATTCTGAGAAGGATCTGTGGTCTGATCCAGGAAAGCTCTTATGCTACCCATTAATATATACAATGGGGAAGGAGGTGCTCTACATAAGATAAAATATATGCTCCCTACCCTGAAGACATGTGGTTCCTTTTGCTTCATCTGTATTTTTCAGACACGCTGTCTGGACAAAAGGTCTAAAGTCCCCAAATTGATCCGGTTTCTCTAGGTGATGAAATCTGGCCATTTGAATGGCCAAGGGAGATGCTTGCGGAGCAGCTTGATAAAGTGAGCGGATTCTGCCCACCTGAGTCCTGTAGTGAATGAATAAATAGCCTGGGTGGCTGGGATTTGGGTAGCATATTCGAGTATTTGTTAACCTGAGCCAAGAAGATGATTACTAGCTCTTTGGTACCTTGTGTTCAAGGGGCATCAGTGCCAGATGAGTTCAATAAAGTGCTCTGTATCCCGCAAGGCTTCAGTACAAGCTAAGTGGGTAATTGCATCACTTGGGATTAGAACCGCTTTTATATCCCTGCAAAGCAAGCCTGCCTCTAGAGCACACCACAATTGTGTGGTGACCAAGCCATGCAAGAGAACATATTTAAGTTCTCCCAAGGTTAGGCTTGAAATTCAGGGCTGCTAAAACAAAACAAAAACAAGAAAGTGCCAAAACCTCCAGGAAGAAAACACATCTTGGCCTAGTCCTCTGAGAATAAAGCAAGCAACGGTGGCAATGTTGTGTGTACAGGAAATGTAAGAGGGACAGGAAACGTGAATGGATGAGGTTATCTTGTATTGAGGCTGGAATGAGATACCAGGGATGGAACCTGCCACACAGTTTTGCATAGGCTGGCAGGCCTCCTGCTTTACAGAGGACAGTCCTCTGTTTGCAGGCATCTGCTATTTGAAGGACAATCCAGGCCAAGTCCGCCTTAAAGATAAAGCACCATAAGAAGCCAGGAGAGCATAAGAACATCGGAAGAACCATGCTGGATCAGACCAAAAGTCCATCTAATCCAGCACTCTGTTCACGCAGTGGCCAGATACAAAAGAGGGCAGGGCTCCTGCAGCTTCAACTGTTGTGATGAAGAGGGAATTTCACCAGGTGTTGTATGCATACAAATGACATCTGCTGAAATTCTCTTTCCTATACAATGGTTAAAGCTACAGGATCCCTGTCCTCCTTTTAATATGGTCCCTCTAACAATAGTGATGCAGCGTTGGTTTCTCCCACTCCCATTCATTCCTTCTGTGGTCCTGTGGTCCCTATAACAAGCAGGCCAGTGGGAGAGCTCTTGGTTTGCATGCAGAAAACCTTGAATTCAAACCTGAGCATCTTCACCAGTTAAAAGGATCAGGTAGCAGGTAAGTGGGAAAGACCTCTGCTTGGAGATCCACTGCCAATCAAAAGGGACAATACTGGGCTCAATGGACAAATAGTCTGACCTGGAAACTGCAGCTTTGTTTACCGCAGGTGTACTTCAAGGCAAGCAAGCTGGCAGATGACTGACAGGCCTTGTGCTCAGGAGATGCAGGTGTGACAAGCTGTGGAGATGTCATTTCCTACTGCTCAGAATGCTGAAATATTTTATTCATTCACTCCCAACGTGTTTCGGCCTGTGTGGTTTTTGAAAAGGCCTTCTTCAGGGGGTTGGTTGGAGAAGTCTGCAGAAAACTCTAAACAAAAGGATAGTCACTTATTGCATTCACTGGCGACTAAGGACCTGCTTTTTGGTCACAAATAGTTAAATGTCAGTTTTAATCTTGAATAAACCCACTTAGAGTAGGTGGTTATAATTTCATTTTTTTTTTTTTAAGAAAAGCAAATAAAATTCTTCTTAGACTGTCCTGATGTGAAACATAATTTTCTTTTCTCAAGCCTTGTTAAGCTTCTTGTTAAATGTCTCCAAGGAATCACTTCTTCACATTTGAAGTGTTTAAACAGTATGAAACGGAGAGATTTGGAAGATGAAGTGTCACTCCAGGAAAGTGGAGGGTGCTAATCCCTAAGGATTATGAAAATCGGAAGAACTTGACCTGGGAAGAAAGAGAAATTGAAGCTAAACTGTGCTTACTGGTTTATTCTTCTGCATCTTGTGACCTTTGTCGGTCTTCTGAGGCTCTGAGATAACAAAGGCACTTACAAATCAAGACAAAGAACATGGTACAAGGAGGGTTACAGTATAGAGGCAGTAAGCCTGTATACACTAGCTGTTGTGGAACATGGGCAAAAGGATGTTGTTTGTGGGTCCCTGGTTGACAGCTGGTTGGCCACTATGCGAATAGAGCGCTGAACTAGATGGACCCTTGGTCTGATCCAGCATGGCTGTTATATTCTTAAGCTTACATTAATGTCATTTTAAGAGAGCTGTGAAGACTGATCTCTTCCGGCAGGTCTACCCAGTTGAATTTTAAGATGTTTTTAATGTTGTATTAGTTTTTATTTGTTTTAATATTTCATCTATTTTGTGGTTCTTGTGTTTATATTTATTGTTGTTCCCCGCCTTGATCCGGGGGTAGAGGCGGGTTATAAATAAATAAATATATTATTATTATTGTTGTTGTTGTTATTATTATTATTATTATACCACATGTGTATCTTGCCCTTTTCTGAGAGAGCTCAGGATGATGCATGTAATGACACAAGAGAGAAGCCAAAGTGTTGGCTACTGTTCTGGTATGCTATCTAGGAATAAACAGGGTTTCACATGGGACAATAGATGGGACTCAAGAATCCATTTAAGGGTGATGTATGGGAAGCACAGAATCCATGGAATGTTTGGCGGTCACACAGTGCATCCTGAGTTTAGAATGAAATGTTAGACCCCTTTGGAGATGCCTTGATGTTCTCAGCGCATGCATTCCATACTGACAAGGGAAGGATATCTGAATGGAGATATGTCAGTGAAGCTTCTCCCTGATCTCTACCTGATATAGAGCTCTTGTAAAAGAGTAGTAGCTAGGAGAATGAGATGAAACTATTTCACAAACAGTTTTGGTGCTAGCAAAAAAAAACCATACGCACCTCCCTCTTTTCAATTTTTTTTTACACTCCTTGTGAAAGTGTTCACCATTTTGACTCCTTTGGTCTCACCTGCTTTCACTCAATTGACTTTACTTGCTCTCACTGATGACATCATGTTGTCAGATCTGATTGGCTCCATGGCCTTGTGACATCCCATTCAGCATGAGATTCTTAATTGCGTGATTCCGAATTGATCACCCGTTTGACAATTCTAGGGCTCATCTACACCTGCGGCCCTTTGAGGAGCGATGAGGGACGGTCCACTTCTGGGATCGTCCCTCAGGGGCCACACACCAGCGAGTTGTTCCAGAAATAAAGAGGGATGTTCCTGGGTGCCAGGGTTTTTAAAAAGAGGAGACATTTGTGCCATTGCGTGGGCACGATCCTGCTCAAAGGAACGATTTTTAAGAAACACACACACAACAAACTCAGCATCGAAAGATGCCGAGCGCCATTCCAAAGATGGCGAAAATGCTCTCCCCTTCACCCCCGATGAAAATGCTCTCCCCTTCACCCCCTCCGCACAGCTCCATGCCCGTTTCCTGAGTCCGGCTACTCATGGAGAAGAGGGAGGACCCCGGGAGAGCTCAGAATGGATGGTCCCAAGATGGCAGGGAAAAAAGGAAAAAAAGCAGTCCCAGCTAACCCGGGAGAACTGAGTGCTCATCCCCGATTCAGCCCAGGATCAGCTGTGCATCATTTGGGTGCGCAGGGACGACCTCGTGACCAGGATAAATATGGCAGGTGTAGATTAGGCTGGAGACAAAAGAAGAGCAAAGCTCTGGTGCTATGTAAAAATATATTTTTCTTTATTTCTTATGTCTTATCCTCTGTATGCTCGACGCGTTTCGGTGGTGAAACCTTCGTCAGGAGCTACACAGAAATTAAAATACAAACATAAAAATCATATGATTAATCCAGGAAGGAGAAAAAAAGGCAGTAACCAGTTGTGGTAGTGGTGGAACGGTGCTGTTTCAGCAGCAATGGTACTAAATAGGACCGAAGTGACTGAATATATGCACCTGTGAAGGTTTCACTGTATGCAAAGAGTTAACAGTTATGAAGTAGAGTGATTAAGAGATAACCATAGGAGTGAATCACCCAAGGACAAAAGTTGTAATTTCTGTAATGCTCCGGTAATGGCTCTCTGATCGGTCTACAGCTCAGGATGTGTCCAGCCAGACACAAAAGGATGGCCAATCACCCTAACAAAGGGCTAGCCAGGGGGATTAGGAAAAGGAAAGGACGATTAGGAGTCAAAAACAGGGGAGCAGTGTGTGGACGGGAGAGACGAGACATTGCTTTAGTTAGGAATGGAGGTAAGCTCCATTCCCGAGGATACGTTAGGGGAAAATATCAGGAGTAGTTAGACAAGAGATGGACCTGCGTTGTTACTCTTGTCTGTTTGTTTTTCTTGCCTTTGTAACATCAGTTCTATGTGTGTAAATATCTTAAGCAAAGTGTGCCTTACTATGCCAAGAATAATAAAGAGTTTTGATTCAAAACTGGTATTGTTGGAAATTCCTTTTCACACACCCCTACAGCTCGAAACCCCACGCTACTGAAAAGGGGAAAAGAGACAGGTGGAAGCTTGGGTCCCAGAAAAGGGACAAGGTTGCTCTTAAAGAGGCAACATATCTTTAAGGAGCAGAATCCGAGTGTCCAGCCAGGAAGGTGGAACTCTGAACGTCCAGGAGCGGAACCTGGACAGCACTGCATATTTTTGGGGAATATTTCAGACCAAACTGGGCCTGAAAATCAAAATGGAAGAATATCTGGAGCAGCCCTATACATCACTGGCTTTAACTCATTTCAGACTATCAAGGGGATAATTTACACCTCTGAGGATAAGAAGAGCTCTGATTTTTCCCAGTGTTCTCCCCAGTCATACTTACATTACCAAGGTGGTTTCTTTGTAAGGAACTCACACTCACATCTCTCTCAACAATAAACTAATACAGAAAGGATATTTGACTGAATTTTCTGTCAGGTCTTTGAGATGTACCCAAGAAAGCTTAGCTGTACATTCTATTAAAGTGTTGGTTCCAGCCTTCCCATCTTAGAATTGGTTGGCTATAAGTGGAACAGAGCAGATGAACAGATTCCTCAACTCAGCAGAGCATTTTTGAATCCTTCAGGATGAACGGGCCTATAGAAATGTAAGATCTTATCAATAGAACAATATCGGTCTCTCCACTTGTTCCCTTAGAGTCCCTTTGCTACCTTGCTCTTCTTACCTGGACCATTTTCAAATAGATTGGAGCTGAGGCTTTATCTTTTCCGGAAACATAAGCAGCAGCATACAGAGTTAGTGAATAAAATGGGTTTTATGAAGTAAAAAAAAAAAGGTTCACTCCATCAAACTGCCGTCGGAGTCCAAACAACCATCAGCCATCTTAAGGAAAAGGCAGCATTTTATTTAATTGCAAATTAAAAAACATAAACCATGTTAAGTGCGGGCCTAATGCTGCATCAAATCAAGACAGTGGCTCAATTCGGATGACACAATAAACAACTGATGTGGGGGAAACAATCGTCAGTTGTTTTGACTATTGTGTCATCCGAATGCTGCCATAGTCAACTCAGCGCTGATCCTCATCCACACCACAGTTGATTATTTATTACCATGTTGTGTGGGGAGTGCCCCCTAGGGTTAGCGTGAGGGTTAGGGTTAGTCAACCCACCATTGACTATCGTGTCGTCCGAATTGAGCCAGTGATTGTGCTGAAGCCATTGTCAAGGAAGCGGGTGGTGCGCGGCAATAGGGACATGGAAGCAATAGGGCTGCACGTATTGTGTATAGGGGAACGAGGTTGAATGAGCACATTTTGTACCGTCTGAGGAACTGGCTTCCTCCATTACTAGTGATAAATGTAATAAAAAGAGAAAGAGAGAGAGAGAGAGAGAGAGATGCAGAGATGGAAATATTGTTAAGGGCTCTTTTTGTGCTGGCGCATTCTTAGTAAAAGGAAAATCACTGGAATAAAAATGAGAGGCAGAAGAGAGACTTTGATCTTGCATACCATCTCTTGTGCCCACACCTGTTGTTCAGGCTGAAGTCATTGGCTCAATTCGGACGACACAATAGTCAATGGTGGGGTAATAATCAATTTTACAGTTGTTCAACTAGGGGATACTCCCCACACAACATGGTAATAAATAATCAACTGTGGTCTGGATTAGGATCAGCGCTGAGTTGACTATGGCAGCATTCGGATGACACAATAGTCAAAACAACTGACGATTGTTTCCCCCACACCAGTTGTTTATTGTGTCGTCCGAATTGAGCCATTGTGTGGGTGGGTGGAGGTTAAAATTGTTTAAAAGAAATCATGTGGGTTATGGTTGCCCCCATGTTTGAGATGACCCTCAGCAAAGTTGCTATTCCTACACCAGTGGCCAGCTAATGGAATATGTGTGTGTGTGTGTGTGTGTGTGTGTGAGAGAGAGAGAGAGAGAGAGAGAGAATGAACCATTTCCATTTCCCAGAATGCTCTGGAATGTTGCTACACCACCAAGGACATTGCTAGAAATTCACTTGGTTCCCAGGTCAAAAATATATATCAAAATGGATTGAAAGATGCATATTTGCATGAAACGTATATTTTGAGAGTAAATGTATTCGGAAATACACAATCAGTGTCTGTTTCAATGCCCTCCCCCAGATTAATGCGGAAATGAGACAGAATGATCTTCTGAGCAAACACATGCAAAAGGGACACAGATTGGAAATGGACTGTTCTGTCCATTTCCACCCAAAGTTGAGGGCAAGTCAGCCTCAACCTTGTTCCACCCAAAGTTGAGGGCAAGTCAGCAAGTCACCCACTTCATGACAGTCATCATAGCCACGCTCCCAAGGAGAGTCCAAAAATTCAGGCAGCTGTGTTGATCCATACCAACAAATCAGTTTTCATCTCTTCCAATAGCAGGTCTTTTGGAAAGATGGAGCCACCCCAAAATACTTTGCATGACAACAGGGAACAATATTGCACTGCAAGGAAAATGGATTACGGTGAGAATTTCAGCTAAAAGAGACATGTAATGGTAGGTGGTGGTGACAGATGATGTCAGTATCCCTTCTAATAAAAAAGTGCAGGCACGGCATCCCTGTGAGCCCTGATACCATTACACCTCTACTATTACCCCCAGACCTTTGGGACAACCAGGCCCTGGGGCAGGGAGAAATCATGCTCCGTACACTTTTCCTCCTTGTACATTTCTCTCACTACCCATGTGTGAATTGAGCAAAAGGAACCGTTACATGTATAAAGTGAGAGAAACAGTGACCACAATTTAAACACCCACCCACACCCACACCCACCCACCAGAATTCTTCACAATCTCAGAAGTTGTCATTCCAAAACACTGCAGGTAGGCATGAATGTATTTATTTATTTAAAAGATTTCTATACTGCCCTTCAGCACAGCCAGATTTCAGAACAATTTACAAGTGCAAGATATAAATAAAAGATAGCAAACGACACGTTGAAAAGAGAAACATATTTCCATGCTCCTAATGTTCTTCAAATGCTAGGTTTGGTTTCCCCCATTGCCTTGTTTACTTATTTATACAGAAGAGGGAATATCTGAGGGGAGATTTCCTCCACAACCACCATGCCCCAAATTGTGTGGGAGGCAGAAAACTATTTTTTGTTTTGTTCTGCCCGGGGCAGCAAAATAACACAAGCCGGTCCTTCTCCGTAGCTCGCTACAGAACTGAACTTCTGTATTCTTCCAAAACCAAGTCTCAACACCTTATTCTAGTCAGTTTGATATTTATGAGAAATCTGCAGCTGAGGATTGTTCGGATTGTTTCAATTCAAATCAAATTCAGACTTGTTGCTTGCTGAGCACCCATCTCAGTCTCTATACCATTAAAAACAAACAAACAAACAAAACCCCCACCTCCTTCTACTTCCTGTAAAGAAGCTGCACTGTGTGTTTCTGATGGGAATTATTTAGTATTGATGCTTCTTGTTAGAAAGGCAGTCAACAGAGAAAAACAAACAAAAGGCAGAACATTTTGAGCGTTTACAAGTCCCATATGCACACGAGGCTAAAAAAGAAGGCTACACCCTTCTTTAGTGAAGAAAAGGTAAAAATTGGTTGACTCACAATATTCTTGCATATAATATGCAGGTACAGCATGCATTTTCAAAGGACAGTTTGATTAGTCCATTTATGTTTTATAACACTGGCAGGAGTGAGAGAACAAACAGAAGTGCTCCCAGCAATGGAGGAGGTCAGAGGTGTGGGGTGGGCAGGAAGAGGAGAAGCAAAAGGAAAAAAATTGCAGGAAACTACACTGTAGGCTATAGAGATCCTAAGGCTAGCGCTGGCCTAAATTCCCATGAACTAACTAACTGCATCATTGCTACCTTCCAGTAGCTTGTAGATGAGACTGCAATATTCCTAACAGGTTCAATCTTCTCCTGAAGACATTGAGAAGTCACAAAGCATGGTTAACAAGCCACCCTGCAGAAAACACAATTCAGACAACATGATGACCCATGGTTCAGCAACAACCCACACTAAACCAGTGAGTGTGGGTTAGTGTGTTGTGTGAACCCACCATGGGGTTAGAGCTGGGGTAGGCAGTGTTGGAGGTCCAGGAAACCAATTTCCACCCCCTGGAACCCACCAGGAAGTTCAGTGTGCCTTCTTAACCACCCTGAACAACCCAACAACAAACCATGGGTTCTCAAGATGGCTTGTTCAGAGAATAAAGCGCCACACTGCATGGTTAACAAAACTTCCTGCAGAAAATGTCCTTGGTTCAGACAACACGCTAACCCATGGTTCGACAAACAACCCACGGTACACAGCAACCCACGCTCAACCACCAAGTGTGCGTTAGGCTGTTGTGTGAACCCAGCCACTAGCTTTACAAAAGACCTGCTCTTTGTGGAACTAACAATGCTAGAACCAGCTTGTAAATATCGATCAGCACTGCTGCCTGTGACTTTTGGGACTTGAATGACAAGCACCCTTCAAAATTCACCACAATACCACTGAGGAGGATGCTAACCTAATCACACCAAAAGGGAATTGGTTGTCAAGAGAGATTGATTGGCCCAGTGTGGAAGTGTTACCTGGCAATAACTCCCACCTCCCCAAGAGGCACATGCTGCTAGAAGTTCTAAAGATGCTTGGCAGCAAGTCCCCCATAAATCCTTGTCACTCTATACCTTGGCCCTTTTTGCACTGTACCATGATACAAGCAGTTGATCCGTCTGTCACCTGAGACACTTTAAGAGAGAAACATCAATTAGCTCCTTCTCCTCTGGTTATGTAATAGGAAATATACAGCTATATGGAGAACTATTTTGACTATAAAAATATACTGGGAGGTCAGATGCTGAAACTGTCACCAGAGCTCTGGCAGATGACCACCCTCCAGACATCTGAGGCACACTAAAGCTTTTGAGATACTGTGTCATCCGTCATTTATGTTCTTGGCAATGGATGGAGTGAGAGAATGAGTCCCTCGGATTTGCAGCGGGTGTCTTCTTTAGAAATAGAGACAGTCCTATTGGACTGGGAATTATTTGCAAGAGGCTGTGTATGTGAATTAAGCAACTGGTTTTTCCTAGTTCATAAAATTAGAACTACCATTCGTAGTGGTAGGTATGCTGGATGGATCAATGATGCAGGGAGGGGAAGGGAGCACAGGTGCCCAAAATTCATGCCAGCCAAACGGGATGTCCTTGAACATTCCAACTTTTTAACCCTGCTGCTCTGGATCAATTGAATTTCAGCTAGCAATGAAGGATTTGGCTGGCTTATTCAAATGGCATTCAGCCTTATGCTGAACTTATTTGTATCATTTCCCCTATGTCCACCTGTCCCCAGCCCCATTCTCCCCCTAGTTTCTCTACTCTAGATGATGATGATGATTATGCCAGCCCATAGCCAAAGCTCTCCGGGTAGTTTTCAAAGATTAAAAAACATTAAAGATACAGTATACAAAGTTTAAAAAAATTTTTTTTACATAAAAATACACAAATAAACAGTACACACAGGGACAACATATATCTAAAAACAACATTAACCCGCCAAGCATAAGACAAATCCAGGACTTGATTAAAATGCATCATATGCTGCCAAACACCTGAGAAAAGTGAAAGATCCTAACCTGGTGCTGAAACGATAATAACGTTGGTGCCGGGTGCGCCTCACTGGGGAGATCATTCCATAATTGGGGGGGCCACAACCAAAAAGGCCCTCTCCCATCTTGCCATCTTCAGAGCCTCCCTTGGAGGACAACCTTAGATGCTAAGCATTGGGTAAAGATAGGTTCATGTCAAGAGCAGTGCTCCTCAGGTATTGATACATTGTGTGTATTTAAACCTTCCGGAAAGTAAAGAAGAAGCTGCCATGTTTGTCAGTGCTGACCCATTCACCCTGAGAAGTAAAAAATGTTGGTAAACATTCCATGACATCACAGCTACTAATTCAACGATGGGAGAAGAGCAGGGGAGGCTCACCCCCACCAAAAAACTCCATCTTGTTTTTTTAGCCTGTTAAAGATATAAGATCTCTTGCTAGTTCACAGTTTAAGCATGATAAAGACTGAACCAAACTGATGATCGTTTCTTCCCTCTCCTTTTTTGTGAGTTATGGGCTGGTGGCAGATGCTTTGCATTAGCATTATTTAGACATTAATAGACCTATAATTGGAGATCTAACATGTGTCCTCGACATAGTTGACCTTATTTATGGATGGAGCTGACATCTGAATGTCAGATTTGCATGCGTGACTTTTCTTCCCATAATAACCACTTTAATATGCAAATATGCCCAAGGGTTGCAAAAGGATGAAGATAAATAAAACAGCTACTTTGATCATCTCTGGGAAGATTTGTGTTTGCCTGTTGGATGTGGGAACCAGAGCTAAGATTAGATCCTGTCACTTAATGAGCAGGAGATTGAAAGAGAAGGAGGCATTTACAGATATGAATTCTGAATTGTAATCAGCCTTCCATGCAAATAGAGCATTACAGAGAGTATCTCTATTTTACAGTTCCTTATGCAGCCACAAACAGAGGTGTTAGTTTCAAGCTGGATTGCAAAGGAAACATTTGCCTTTTCTTATAGCAGGCACTGTGAACTTGGAAGTGCAAGGGGGCGGGATGCTCAGGCAGTGACCTGGGAACAGCCTGTCCAAGGTCCCGAACCATAAGACCTCAAAGACGTTGAAGACCTTAGATATCTCCTTTAGGGTTCTGGCTTGTTCTGACTGGAACTCGGAGGGGATCCACTTAGTATTAAGGCTATCAATGGCTTCTTGTCATAGTAAGTAACTGTTACCTCCAATATCAGAGGTGGTATGCCTCGGAATACCAGTTGGTGGGGAATAGGGAGACCATTTATGAATAGCCAAGAAAGAGGAAATGTGTCACTAAAAAAGAAAAAGAAAAAAGGGGACAAAACAGGGCAGTAATTTGCATACATTTGCATATGCTAATTTATATGTATAGATGCAAATTCAGAAATAATGATAACTTAATTATTGAATAGAATACAGTCATATATTTAAACTAGAAATTCAGTACATCTCATCATAGTGTGGGACGATGAGTGTACTTGTCTCTTCAGTTTGCTGTTCAGGTGCTAACTGTTGATGGGGTACTTAGGATTCTCTCTCTTTAAACCAGAATTAGACAGTCTTCCAAATAGGGGATGTCTTCAAACAAAAGATGGTCATCTGGCAGCCCTTTAAATATAGGACTGTCCTCTGCAAAAAAGGACACTTGACCATCTCAGTGGGGAACATGAGCAGGGTGTTGTTGTTGAGCTCATGTCCTGCTTGTGGGCTTCCCATAGGCATCTGGTTGGCCACTGTGGGAACAGAATACTGGACCAGACAGGCCTTTGGTCTGATATAGTACGGCTCCTTTGATGTTCTTAAAAGGACCTTGGCTGATCCAGAGGAGAAGGGAAGAGGACAGAAAGGAAAGAGTGAGAAGAGGAAGCTGGCCATAAACCTTTTCCTTATATGAAACTGAAGCAACAGCAGTGATTTCAGCCATTGAGAGACATTGAGAGACACCATTGGAAAAGCAAGGTCAAAGGTGTCTTCCAGAGCAGACACCACACAGGGCATCAAGCTGAAGGTTCTGAACCAACAGATTTGCCTTTAGAGGTCCAGACACCTTTTCTATGGCTGGTAGAAAATGGAGATCTTCAAGCAAGGACAACACCCATAGGCATAGAGATAGATCATTTAGCCTTGCCTCCCTCCCCCGTTGAAGCCATCAGACACTGTAGAAAATCTGGGGCATGTTTTAGGTTCCACAGTCAGATATGACACACTAGAACATATCCAACAGTTCCTTGTAGTGATAGAGAAAATGGCATGAATCTGGGCCTTGGGTCTTCCAGTGTGCAGCAGTGGATTTTGATGAGGATGAGCCACAGGATAGGACAGTCTGTGCCTTATTCAGGGCCCTCCCAGCCAGAAGATGCTATCATCCTCTGACTCAGGAGATGAATTACCAGCATAACCTCCATCTCTCCAGCCTTGTAGGAGGATCAAGGCTACAAAACCAGGCAAGGGCCCTTTAATGATCCAATCAGTGCCTCCAGGAGGGGTGGAGCTGACCATACTACAGATCTTGTCAGCCTGCATAAGACTTCAGCTGTCTCTGGCTACCTGCTAAGACAACATTTTTCTATTGTCCTAGTAGGTAAGAGTTCCAGCCAGTTTGGTCCACTTGGAGCTATCCAATGTCCTACTTTCTTTCTGCCTTGATTTTGCTACCACCTTTGCCTGTGAGCCTCAAGGGGCAACAGAATGGGACAGGAAGCCCATGAAAATGCCAGGGCTCTTAAAGCAGCGGGGCTCAGAGGCCTTCATCTCCGTGGTACTAGGGAAGCTTTACAAGTGGAGGGAACTGCTGGCCTAGTTGCAGCTGTGCTAAAGTGCCACCACTGCTGATAGTAAAGAGTGATACTACAGCTTCCAGCCCAGCTGGAATCACATGGGACAAGTAACTAATAGGATCTATAATGGTGCTGACTCAGGCCAGACTTAGTCTGGGCAATGTGTTGATCGGACACAGACCAGGCTGTTTGCCACTTGCTTGACTTACCTGTGAAACCAGCCACGTGCCTCCAGGCTATGAACCCTGACAGGCTGGTAGCAAAGGGCAAGCTGTCCTTAGCCAATAGGAAGATGCCTTATACTAGATCATTGGGTTAGGGTCCCTTCAGGGAAGCTTGTCCACCATCTGAGAATTTTTTTATTAACAGACTCCTGACAACCTGTGAAGGTTTGGGGCTTACAGAAGCAAAGTAAAAAAGTCAGGCCTTGAGTTATTCTGTTGGGAATGGGTATCCCTGAGAAGAGTAGTTTCATTTCCCAGTTAGGTTTCAGTTCTCCAGTTAAGTTTCCTTTCTTCAAGGTTCTAACCGTCCTTTCTGATTTGGGGGAAGAGGGTATAAAAAGAGAGGAGAGAGCCATCCAAGGAGAGAATAGGAAATGACGGGAGTATGAGGAAGCAACAGCTGGAAAAGCCTAATGCAGCTAGGGTAAAAGAATTTGCATTTTTGCGACTTTTATTTTTTTTTAATGCCTTTGTATCACTCAGCTCTATTGACTAAATTGTTGCTAATTTTAATACCCTAGTAAATTGCTGTGTTAAGCCACAGTGTCTGGAATGCCATTCATGCTGTGCCTACAGCCTAAACTCCACATTATTGGGAAGGGGAAGGTAAAAAGAAGGAAGGTGGGACTCTAAAGGAGGCAAAAGACCCTTAAAGAGTTGCTCAAGGGGTCCAGGACATGGAAGGAACCTTGGCACAAGCTTCTAAGGAACCCACTTCAAAAAACATTGCATGAAGCTGGATGATGATGGAAATGTTTGTGCCAACATTATTTATTTAACTGATTAAAACAACAACAACAACAACAACAATAATAATAATAATAATAATAATGGTACAGTATGTATAGGATACATAAAAAGAAGTATTGGGACAGCACATATACAATACAGTATACATAAAAAGATGTATTATAATACTTTATGATCACATTCATAAGGACTATTTACTGCTACTAGTGCTAATAGCTGAGTCATAATAAAGAAAACATACTGAATATACCTATTGATTTGTCCTGTGTTTTTCCAATACTTAATTCACAGCAAACCATTTTCTTCCAGTTACATATTAATTTTTCAGCCTTCCTTTCTTTAACCTTGTATCATTTGTTAATTTAGACATAATTGCACCAGCAAATAATTTATGGTCTCATTCTTTCTTATATCTTGGCTGTCTGTTCCTGGCTTTGACTTTTTGCTGTTGGCCGGGAGCAAAAGAAGAAGGCTCATCTCCCATCTTTGCAAGGCATGAGACTTTCTGCCTTTTGCTTCCCTCCCTCCACACCCTCCAAAAATGTCTAGGAATTGAAAATATAATGGGGCCATTCATCAAAAATGCTAAGAGCTGTTAAATCAGTGAACTGTGTGAATATACATTTGTTCCTATTAGGTGCTGAAATGTGAGAACCTTGCCTACAATCGCTGCATGGAGCATAGCTCATTCAACACATAACGGCCAAAAGGCTGTGTGGCACAGTAGCATATCTTTAGATTGAAATCTGAATCTGCTAATCTACATCTTAATCTGTACATGCAGCTTTATCTTAATTTTCACTCGGATAGATCTGAAAACTCCTTCAGGTGATCTCAAAAGTTTGTTTTTTTTAAAAAAATCATTATTTAAGAACGGAACTATGTAATTTGCAGACAAGCAGGGAACAGGGGTTCTGAAAGTCAGGGCTTGAGATCTCTGTGGCTGAGATTGTATAGTAGTAGATGCAAAGTGGATCACCATGCCTGTTTCCCCAGGAGTTGCAGGTCAGTTTCCCTGTCAGGAGAGAGTACTAGCAACTTAGCATGTTTATATAATGCCTCTTTCCTTTGCAATCTCATAAAATGACTGACATGATAACAGGTTGTGTGCGTCCGCAGGGATACATCTCCAAAGATCTGATGAAGCTGGTGGTGGGAGGGGGGGGAGGAGATTCAGTACCAATAAAAGGAAGTCCTTCCCACAGTGCATCATTAAATGATGGAATTCGCTATCACAGGATGGAGTGATGGCCACCAATTTGAATGGCTTTAAAAGGAGATTAGACCAATGCATGGAGGAGAAAGCTATCAATGGCTACTAGTCCTGACGGGTATATCTTATCAGAGGCAGTATGTGGGCGAACATGTCATATTGCACTCATGTCCTAATTGTAGGCTTCCCACAGGCAGCTGGTTATTATTGTTATTATTATTATTTACATTTATGTACCGCCCCATAGCCAAAGCTCTCTGGGCGGTTTACAAAGAATAAAAACAATGAACATTAAAAACCAATATACAAAATTTAAAAAGCATAAAAAGCATAAAAACAGATTACAAATACAATATCCATCTAAGACAACTTTTTTGGGTCAAAAGCAAAAGCAATAAAGAAAAGTCCAGAATTCTAGACTTGATGGACTCTAGGTTTGATCCAGCATGGATCTTCCTATGTTCTTATTCCATTACTCTCCTATTGTGAACAAATAAGAAAAATCAAGAAGGGAATAAAATAAATAATAATAGTATTTTCCACACTTCAGGGAAATCTGGAGGTGCAGTTCTGTGAGTAGGAATCTATAAAATTCAGACCTCCCCTCCCAAATCATAGTGGCTTTTAATTACAAGACTTCCTGGATACCCCAGACTAAATCAGCATTTCAGCTTTCAAGCATTATTAGCAACACCCCTTGCGTGAATCTGAGTGTGTGTATCCAGAAGACATTACAAACTTCAGTTTAAAATGTCTTTACTGCTTAAAACACTTGGGGTGGCCTATTAACCTAGTTCCTCATTTTCTCTCAGCTTTGGATGTCTTCTTTTAAACCCCGCCTCTGAGTTATTTTTGTTTGATTTTTAATTGATAAAATGTCACCTGGAAATGCAGATCTTTCCACCCCCCCTCCCGTTCCATAAGGGAAGTGAATACAACAGATTTATGGTTCCCTGTAAAGCCCAAGCCTTGTTTATAAATTGCATGAGATTGATTAAGCAATAAAAATGCTTTTAAGACAGAGAGGTAAATCTGCCAGCTAATTGCTTAGCACTTTACATTATAACCTTGTTACTGTGCCATTCTTGTTCTGAGGCTGGACAGCTGAGCTAGTTGGATCTCATGCAAAATTCACATGGGTGGGTGGGTGGAAATCAACCCCACTGTCCTGGGGTTGATTTCCACCCACCCACCCATGGGTCAGTGCAAACCGATGAAGCATTTAACACACCAAAGCAAATTTGCTTCTTTCATCTAATATAACTAATAAAATAGAGTTTGCTTTCCTGTGCTGTATCTATCACCTCTGTATTTGGGAAATGTGGTTATCCAGAAGACCAGATATGAGTTAATCAATGCAGATGAAAAGGAGATGGTCGTAGCTGGAGTATTTCTCTCTCAGACGAACGCGTTGTCAGGTTCGCACATACGTGTGCATCTTTTGAGTTTTATATATTAGGTTACTTGTGGGTGAATGCATGAGCAGGCTCTGGAAATGAGTACTGACTGAAGAAAGAGTTCTAGTCATGGTGTTAAATCTGTGATGGTCCATGTGTAGGGTGACCATATGGAAAGGAGGACAGGGCTCCTGTATCTTTAACAGTTGCATTGAAAAGGGAATTTCAGCAGGTGTCATTTGTATGCATGCAGCACCTGGTGAAGGTCCCTCTTCACCACAATAGTTAAACCTGCAGGAGCCTTGCCCTCTTGACTCGACACAAAAGAGGGCAGGGCTCCTTCAGCTTTAACTGTTGTGATAAAGAGGGACTTTCACCAGGTGCTGCATGCATATAAATGACACCTGTTGAAATTCACTTTTCAATACAATTGTTAAAGATACAGGAGCCCTGTCCTCCTTTTCATATGGTCACCCTATCATGTATGAACAGGCTCCTAGGAACAAACAGATCCATAGTTAGGAACTCCCACAGTTTTTTTCTTTTTCTTTTTGATTTGCTAGGTAGCTATCCAATGGAGCTGTTTTGAAGACGAAAGAGACACGCTTTGGTACAAGGGGGGAAATCCAATGTAAGTCCTACTTAAAGAAATCCAATTGAAATGAATAGGACCAACTCAATCCCCATTAATTTCAATGGGTCTACGTTAAGTAGGACTAGCATTGGATTTTCCCAAAGTGTTTAACCATTGCCCCTCTAAATGAAAATCACTCTCTCAACCTGCTTTTAGCTTTACAAGAGAAAAAAAAGACAAGTGCAGAAGCTATTCTTGCTTTTCCAACCCCCACTCCCCCAGCATGGGGTGTGAGTAACTTTTCCATGGGGGGGGGGTTTAAAAAAAGAGGAAAGATGATCAAACCTTAAAAAACCTTAAAAAACACCATTAATAATGAGGTGAAACAAACAAACAACCTGAAGGGAAATTAAGAGAGAGGTATTGCGCTGTCGTGGTTAGGGCATGAGACCAGGATTGAGAGACCTGGATCCAAATCTATACTCAGCCACAAAGTTCCTTAGGGTGGCCACTTGCATAGTGCCAAAGAAAGAGGAGAAAAGAGGACACACATTTGCATAAAATTTGCATATGCTAATATATAAATATAAATGCAAATTTAGAAAAAATACTTTACTTTCCATAGAAATATAAGCTATCTCACCATAATGGGGAGGACTGTGGATAATATAACCTATGTGCCTGCCCAGTCTACTGTCCATGTGCACATTGTCAATGAGCAACTTCAAAGCCCATAATATCTCTCCTTGTGAGTCTTTATCTTTAAACTGGACTTGGATTGGGCAGTCCTTCAAACAGAGGACTTTCCCATGGAAAATGAACACCCTAAAGCTCACTGGATGATCCTGGACCAGTCATCACCTCTCTGTTTTTGTGAGGATAAAATTAGAGAGGGAAGAATCATGCCTATTGGTCTGAGTTTTATTGTTGTTACTATTATAGTATTATTATTATTATTATTATTATTATTAATAATAATAATAATAATAATAATTTCTGACCAGTTTCTATGAGATGTGAAAAACGACTCTGCCATACATGGATGATATACGTTTTGCATTACAAAGCTGATTTGTTGCTCACAGAACAGTAGATTAGATTTGATGCCAAGCCAACGTAAAGTGGCTTCAAATTGCTAGAAATGCAGAAACCACAGGTTTTACTTAAAAAAAAAAAATTGGGGAGAAGAGAGAAAAGGTTGCTGTAAGTTTGCCTCAGGTGAACAGGTTTTTATTGCTTCTGATCTTGGGAGTTTTGTAGCTTGAGAATCTGACGTGTAATTCTAAGGATATAGAATTCTGAGTCAAAGGCCTGTAAAATATCCATTTGTTATTCTCAAGAGTCAGGTCACTTCAAGTTAAACTGAACACATTTACCTGAACCATTTGAAGTCTTTCTCTGTGCTGATTCTGGTTTTATAGTTTATTTTAGTTTTGTGTCAGCTCCCTTGGAAGTAGGGCTGAAGATATATAACATTTTAAACAAATGTGTTGTATCATAAGGTAAAACTTGAAATGCTGAAAGTCATGGGCCCAGGGCCACCACGAGGCATCTTCAGGGAGTTGCCAACATCCCAGGGCCCTGTGGTATCACCGTTGCTGCCCAGGGGCTCTCTTTTCCAGAACTCCAGTGTATACCAAATGGTTGCCATTTTAATTTCCCCACAATGCCCCCAAAGCGGGGGATTAAAAGGGTGACTTCCTGGTAAGCATCAGAGAAGTGTCCTGCTGCCCTCTGTTAGGTAATTCAGTTGAAAGGGCGCCCTACCCCCCCCCCCCCCCCCCAAATTGGAAGCTCACCACCATTGGAAGCGCTAGAGAGACCCCTCAAATCTGGCACTAGCCCTGGGAAGTCAGCTGCCTGAGAGCCCTAGATGGGAAAAATAAACACTTTTTAATAGTTTCACCAATGATGGTGTTACGTCTTGGCCAGCACCCATCCCTAAGTGATACCCCTAGTCAGGCCGCTATAGTATAGAGAGGCAGGTGGACCAAGTCCAGTATATGCAGCAAAATGACTTGGTAATGATATGGCAGAGATTTGGTGGAAGATGGGGTCGTGTTTTTAAAAAACTCTTCCCTACTACCTGAACATAGAAATCTAGCAGAGGAGGGAGTGGGACTGGCTACAACTTTTTCCCTGATGCACTTCTCTTTACTTTCAGGGAGGGTTCTTTTTAGTGGCATGGGGGAAACATTAAAAAATTGCATCCCTCACCTGATGAGGTATGGGTCCATTCTACCATCCCAGGATTCTGCCACTTCATTCTGCTGTGTGTGTAGACCAGGCCTTACTCAGTAACTGGACAAATAGAGGTTTTGCTTCAGGCCTGCCAACTTATAGCTGAGTAAACAAAAGCCCAGGGAAGATCTGTCCCTCACCTATCAAAACTACCCCCTTCCAAGAGTTTGGTTCAGAATGGAGACACTGAGGGTCTTCTGCATTTACCTCAGCAGTGGATAGCATACAAAATGGCTGACAATAGGCTGAGGCTTCTTTCCCCCACTTTGTCTTGAATACATATGCCATTTCTTCTCACCTTTTTCCTTTTGTGGGGAAGTTCCATTTATACAGCCAGCAGTATAAATGGATACAACACCAGCAGTTGGTGTTGTATCATTACAACAACATTCTGCTACCCCATTTATTACTGCATTTTTGGCAAGTGAAATTATGTTGGAATAAAGCTAAAAAAATGACAGGAGAGGCACTGGAGGATAACGATGTCATGAAAAGGTCCCACAAACTTCAATGAGTAACCAATCTTGATCACACTACATAAGGTCCGTGTGAATGGCCCTTGCTTACTGGCTCTTTTCCTGTCAAATAAACCAGGGATGGCAATGCTGAGAAAGAGGAAAGGAGGCAAGAGCAGCTGGTGATAATGGTGGTGACAAGATAGACTCAGTGAGGAAGTGGGCCCATTGAAAGTGTCTTTCCCAAGGGCCCTCAAAAACCTGGAGCTGCCACTGCTTGTCTCCAAGATTTGAATAAGAGATTGAGGGACATTAGAGACATTGATTCATTTTATCCTTTGTTTACATTGCTTTTTATTAATATATTTTTACGTTCTTATTTTTGAAGAAAATAAAGAGCTTAAATTAAGAGAAGGGTTCGTACCTCTAAACTGAAGTCTGGATGATTACCCCAAGCTAAAGTTAGTGGATTCTGTTAGGGCATTTGTCAATCCCAAATAAATAAATAAATAAATAATTAAATAAATAAATAAATAAATAAATAAATGTTAATTCCTTTAAAGATTGGGGAGAGGGTAATTAAGGCTGCTGATAAATTCCTGTTCAGAAATGGTCTGATCCACAACAAATTTAACTTGTAAGACTTTGCACCAGCTTGATGTGGTGATGAAAAGGCTACACCTATTGAGTTTCTGCCGATCACGTAGCTGAAAAGTGTAGAGAAACCTTGCCGGAAAGAGTTAGGAATCCTACTGCAGGAAAACTCACTAAGCATAGAGCCGATTTATCTTTCTCTCTCCATCTCTCTCTCTCTCTCTCTCTCCTATCTAATCTTAAGGAGCAGTGAAATTGGGTTTCCAGAAATAACCTCAAAATGGCAAGGGACAATTGGACACCAGTATTTGTTCTTTCTCAGCTGCCACAGGGTTCCATGAATCTTTTTATGATGAAGCTGAGAACACTAGGAGCATCTGATTAACCAATTTTGACAGTGGGCTGTTTAAGGTTTCCACTGCTGGATTTGAAGTAGTGGGGGGGGGGGCGAACTCACCCACGTCCAACTTGACGGACACTCGCCCCGTCACCTCCGCTGGCTGCCCCTGTTCAGCGGGCTGTGCAAGCTTCTTTTGAAGCTTGGCTTGGCCCGGTGAGCGCTTGGCAGCTGCCAGCCCTCTCTGCTGAAATTGCACAGTGGCAGCCACCATTGATGCAGTGGAGGGAAGTGCACAGTTTCAGCAGTGAGGGTGGCTGTGGCTGAGCATTCATTTGGGCCCCATCTCAAATGCGCCTGACTGGATCTGGGGAGGCAGATGTGGGGGAGTCCATCGGACTCTCGGACTCAGTCGGGTGCTCATGACATCCCTACTTTACAGTGACTAATATAGGGTGACCATATGGAAAGGAGGACAGAGCTCCTGTATCTTTAACAGTTGTATAGAAAAGGGAATTTCAGCAGGTGTCATTTGTATGCATGACCAGATACAAAAGAGGGCAGGGCTCCTGCAGCTGTAACTGTTGTGATGAAGAGGAGATTTCACCAGCTTCTGCATGCATTCAGTGACACCTGCTGAAATTCCCTTTTCTATACAACTGTTAAAGACACAGAAGCCCTGTCCTCCTTTCCATATGGCCACCCTAACTAACAGGAGATTTGTCTCTTCAAGTAGTTGGCTGGCAGAAACAGCAGGACCAACCAGAACAAGCATGTAAGTGGATTCTAAAGAGTTACTTTCATCATGTCAGTGACAACAGTAGGATGGAAACCACTTCCCCTCTTTTCCAAAGAAACCTGCATTCACGACTGCCAACCGTCCAGAAAAAAACAAAACGAAAAAGCCTGGCCTGCTCTTTCACTTTTAGCAGTGTCTTGAACTGCAGAAATCAGCCGATGTTGAAACTTTTCACAGCTCAGGAATAGGTGTTGCACCTGCAAATACCTGCATATCAGGTAAAGGCACAGCAACAGTGGTGTTTTGAAAAGCTGGCAACCCTAGCTGTACCAGCTCATCAAGCGACACCCTTCATCAGTTTCAGCAAAAAGCAACTTGGAAAGCTTATCCGGTTTTGTAGATTGCCCCTAAACCAGGGGTTGGGAACCAATGTAGGAGATGCTCTCAGGTGCCGCATTCCAGGGGTAGGAGAGGTGTACGGCAAAGGGGGTGGGGCCAAAGGGGAAAACAGAGCAGGGCCAAAATACCAGCATGTTTTAGCTTAAAGCGCTTACTAATGCTCTTACTAACTAAGGCTTAGGAGAAGCATTTCAACCATTTAGAATGGGGAGAAAATGACACAAAAGTGAGGAAACCAAGAAATGATTAGTGGTTGGGAAAAAAGGGATGGAGCCAGGGGAAGGGAGCATTTCCATTTGGGGAAATCCAGATAGCTGGAATGGGACCTTCGAGGGGGCAGATTTAACCTGCAGTTCCCCATCCCTACCCTAAAAATTACTAATTAGCAACTAGAAGTGATGAGAGAGAATAATACATTTGCTATCTATTTCCCCCTGGCCTCACCCCTGAGCTTTAACAGCCTGACATGCTGACATATAGCAGGTAGATGTTCTTTTCCTCGAGTAGAGTTAAGTGGCAAGGTCAACTTTCCCTTTCTGCCATCCAGGGGTGTTGCTAAAAGGAACAGGAGATGGGATTCTTGTTTCAGTCTGGTGTTTTTAGCAGCTTCCCAGTAATGTACGGAGCTGATTGTAAGCCTAATCAGAGAGCTTTACACCCCAAGAGAAGTGCCGTCTGTAAGGAAATTCATTCCAGTGATGGGAGAAATGGCTCCCCCTCTGCACACGCTCAACAGGCTCTCAATTACAGGTTGCTTTCAGTGAAGGAGTGACTTCCGTGAGGATCATCCAGGGAGTAATGGATCATTCAAGTAGGGGGACTCACCCACCTACCAGGCTTAATGTAGGTCATGATGGTATACTGGGGCATTTTCCCTTAGCATAAAATAGATCTTATTGTCCTTGGCAATGGAGCCGCATGGCTAGGTCTAGAAAGGAATCAGACAACCAAGGCCAGATCTACACCAAGCAGGATATAACACTATGAAAGCAGTTTGAAAATGGTATATGGAAAAGTTGACGGTGCACTTCAATGCCATTATAAAGCAGTAGGGTAGATCCTGACCAATTCTCCTAACCATGCAGATGTCATTGGTTCCCCCCCCCCCCCCCCGACCAGTAATTTATTTTGGTTTCTCATACAGATGCAAGAAGGCTTCCTTCAGAAAAGGCAAGTCTTACCCAAATGAGGATAACAAAAAGGAACGTAAGCTTTGGCAAAAGGAATGTGAGCTGACAGTAAAGTATGTAATAAAATAAAACTAGAGAGCATAGTGGTAAAGACCTTAGGGAGGTGGTTGGATTGTTGGATGTGCTAAAAGAAGATGAGGAGATGGCAGAAAAGATGAATGGATTCTTTGGGGAAAATCCAAAGCAAGGCCTACTTAGAGTGGACCATTGAAATGAATGGTACTTGTTAGTCGTGATTACTCTAAGTAGAACTATTGTTGGATTTTACCCCTTGCGTCTGTCTTTGCTGTGGGAGATGTAGGGTAGATGCCCATGCCTAGGCTGACCATCTGAAAAGGAGGACAGGGCTCATGTAACTTTAACAGTTGTAGAGAAAAGGGAATTTCAGCCAGTGTCATTTGTATGCAATTTGTTCCTGGTGAAATTCCATCACAACAGTTAAAGTTGCAGGGGCCCTGCCTTCTTTTGTACATGGTCACTCTAGTATAGTGCCTGCAACTTTAACAGTTGTGATGAAGAGGGAATATCACCAGGAACTAATTGCATACAAATGACACTGGCTGAAATTCCTTTTTCTCTACAACTGTTAAAGTTGCATGAGCCCTGTCCTCCGTTTCAGATGGTCAGCCTACCCTTGCCTGAACTAACTTCCTCAGGAAGGGAACATGAAGAACTGAGACAAACAGTCGTGATGAGAGATGAAGTTCTCTTGACAAATCAAACATTATTGACAAATTAAAAATTTACAAATCATTGGTTCCAGATTGAATCACCCTTAGAATTTCTCAAGAACTCAAATATGTAATTGCCTCTAAGATTAGAAAAAAACCACACAGAGATTTTGCCACAATTCTTCTAAACAGGGAGTATGGGTTTCTGAGGAAAATGAACTCTTACCCTTGAAAATTTGGCTTGTTCTGGTGTTGCTACGAATTACAGGCCCAACACAGAATCATAGAATCATAGAATAGCAGAGTTGGAAGGGGCCTATAAGGCCATCGAGTCCAACCTCCTGCTCAATGCCGGAATCCACCTTAAAGCATCCCTGACAGATGGTTGTCCAGCTGCCTCTTGAATGCCTCTAACGTGGGAGAGCCCACGACTTCCCTAGGTCATTGGTTCCATTGTCATACTGCTCTAACAGCCAGGAAGTTTTGCCTGATGTCCAGGCAGAATCTGGCTTCCTGTAACTTGAGCCCATTATTTCTTGTCCTGCATGGTGTCATCGATACCCAGGTCTTTTGCGTGAACTGCAGAATTGGTTCTGTAGTTTTAAGGCTGCATGAACAATAAATAGCCCCTTTGCTGGAAGACCACAAAACGAATAATAAACAGAATCTTATAGGCCTGTTTGGGAGCATAATTCCTTTTTTGTGGATGCCTCCATAAACATGGCCCTGAATTCCATTATAGCCACAATTCAGCAGCAATTCCTGTTGAAACTGGGAATGCTGACTTCAGGGGCTAGGAACCAGGCACACCACTCTATTCCCTTTTGGGTCCACAGTGAAAAAGCTGACTGAAGCAGGAAAGATCTAGCTCTGGCTTCCAGGAACACTTCCAAAATTAACTAGAATTTGCAGAAAGAAGGAGGGGGTGGGAAGAAAGGAAACACAGCATTTTATTTAGTGCCTGTAATAAAAGTGTCTATTTTAATAAAAATCAATGATGACTTAAAATACACAATAAATGTCGTAACATTAATAAAACATGCTACGTATTCAATCAGAGTTTACTGTGCAATTCTGGGGTGCTATTTACAGGACACGTTTCAAGCTTGATCATGCTTCCAGCCGAGAGTGAAATGGTCTAAAACAGCTGTCAGAGGGAATAAAATTAATGCAGTCGCAGTGCAAATAAAAGTCGGCAGGATCCTGAAGGGAGGCCTCCATCAGAGCTCGGAGCCTGTTCCCAGACAGAGTGAGCGTGAAGGGATTGGTTGTGACTCAGTGATCCTAATTACATTTCTTTACGCAATTCTCATAAGGATGAAAGATGAAGCAACCTCTGCTGAGGTCAACCCCTATTTAGGTAGATCTTCTGCCTTTTCCTTCTGTTCCTGCTCTTGTGTGCCTTCGACAACAGCCCGGCGGGTAGAAAATGAGCAGGGGAAGTTTTACTCCACCACTTAGCCCCATGCCTGGGAAAGCTTCAGGCCTGCCTACATTTCACAGAAGGTTATAGACAGAAGGTCACTGCCCCTGTGACCACTTCCCATTACTGAAGGCTCTATACTGCCTGTTGACTGGATTCATAAACTTGGTGCCAGTGCTTGGCATCCTAGGGCAGATGACAGTGCTCCACCAGGGTCCAACATGGATCTTCTACATTGGGCAGCTGGATTTGCAAGCTTCCATTTCCATTTCCCCAATGCCCTATATTGGGTACTCCAGGGTATTCTGCAGGGATGGCCCCAGGTATTTTGCTGCCTGAGGCAGAGAACAAGATGGCACCCCCTCCCATTCCATGTACAATAGCCTTTCTTCAAAACTGAACATCTTTTTTCCACACTGACAATGGGACACCATACCTGAAAACAGCAGATGAGCTTGGGGGTGGGTGGGGTTGGTCGGGAAGGCCACATGGCACACATTTCTCTCCTCCAACGCCTTGCTGCTGCCTCTCAGCATTTTCCACCTGAGGCAACCACCTCACTTAGACTAATGGTAGGGCCGGCCCTGATATTCTGGCAAATTATAATAGTGAGTCTCAGCCATTCTTGGAGAGTTGCTGCTGTAGCCAAGTAGCCTAAAGAGGCCGATCATGCAAGAGGACAGTGGTGTAGTGGCTGATTTGAACTACAGCTCCTCATCATGACAGCCCCCCCCCATATCCACGCCTCCAAGGAGAATTCGAAGACCCATGAAGCTGTGTTGCTCCATATCAACAAACCAGGTATTTCAGCTTTCATTTCCACCAGAAGCAGGACTTTTGTAAAGCTAATGGAACTTAATTGCCCATCCAAGACCAAGCCATCTCGAAACAATTTGCATGACAACATGGAAGAATATATTGTTGTTAAGACCCCTCCCCCCAAATTAGTGTGAGGATTTCAGCTAGGTTTAGAGGGAACAGGGAAGTCTGAAGGGGATGGCAGATAATATCAGCATCCCAACTAATCAAAAAGTGCTTGTGATGTGTCCCTGTGAGCCCTGGTGCCACTACACCATAGTAAGAGAGCTTCCACCAGGGAGCACTGCATGCAGCAGGACTCCCTTGAACCTGGAGCTGGCCCTGTGGATTCATTTAGGGAGGGGCCATAGCTCAGTGGTAGAGCACCTGCTTTGCATGCAGAAGGTCCCAGGTTCGATCCCCAGCATCCCCACGTAGGGCAAGAACACCCCCTGCCTGAAACCCTCAAAAGACACTGCCAGTCAGTGTCGACAATACTGGGCTAGATGCACCAAGGGTCTGACTCAATCTAAGGTAGCTTCCTATCTTCCTATCAGTCCTCCGGCGATGTAAAAGCTAAGATGGCGTTTGCTCTCCTGGTTAAAGATATATTAGAAAAAGTGTAACTGTCTGACAATGTGTTGCTAATAGTTCAAAATACATCTCGGCAGCTGCTGTAGTGCGTAAATGACAGGCTTGGTTCTACATGGTGCGCAACAATTTATGCTGATGGATTGATATGCATTTGTATCAAATGCATCTGTGCCACTTCCCTCCCCAAACCAGATATTTAATTTCTAGAGTGGGGCAAATGTTAACATGGCATTCCCGAAAGAGGAACATGGCAAGCTGCCTTAGACTGAGACCATTGGTTCTTTTAGCTCCCAGTTGTCTAGTGATGGATGAATCACTCTATATCCAGTCCATGTCAGTTTCACAGGTATTCAATCATAAGTCTATTTTGTTCAATTTCTGCATCAGTCCACAAATTTTAAAAAAACTGCATGGAAATTTGCATTTGCTTTTCTTCTTTTTGTACACAACTTCCCCTAATATACATGTCTTTGTATGCAATCCTGGAGCCGAGAAGTGTGCAATCAGAAGGATCGCTCTGCTCCAATCTAATACCGCCAGGAACTAAGCCTTAGGAGAGACGTTTCAACCATTTAAAATGGGGGGGGGGGAATGCATCAAAACTGGTAAGTCACCTAAACATTGGTCATTGGGGAAAGGGTGTGGGGCCAGGAGAAGGGGTGGCCCCTGGGATTGAGGTTCTGGACCCCTGACTTAATAGTTTAAGACCAAGTTCTCTAAAAGTGGTCTGTGCCCATTTGAACCTGCCTGACTATTAAGGTAGCTACATAGGACCGTTTATCGTGCCTGCCAGGAGGGGGTAGTTAGACTGGCAGGCACAAGGGTCAGGGCCTTCTTGGAGATGGCCCCATGTTTATGGAATGCCCTTTTCAGGAGACATGGTTAGCTGCCTCCCTATTTACTTTTAGGAGGGCCTGAGAGACATTTTCAATCTCAGGCTGATTTTAATTAAGACAGCAGGTCAGTGGTTTCTGTGGTATGGTGTTCTTAGTGGCTCTGTGTTTAGATATTCTAATCGAATGGCTGCCCAAAATAAGACCATTTTACAGTTTTTTTTAAAAAATATTGTTTTTGTTACTTGTTATTTTAACATTGGTGCGTGTGTGTTTTAATTGTTTTTATTACAGATGGTATGCTGCCCCAAGAAAATACCGTAGATTGAAAGGGAAGCAGCGTGAGGGCAAAGAACTAACCCTCAATGCTGTGGCCCCAATCCACACTGCCTCTTGCTTTTTAAGAAAGAAAAGGATATTGGGAGCTCCAAAGATGGCACATCTTTGGCACTCCAATTGCTTATCTTTTTTGACCCTCAGTTCCTTTTTACTTCAAGGTTTTGAAGATCATAGCACAGGACTTGAAGTTTAATTACCGTGACAAATTGCTGTTTGCAATAAATTGGCTTCTTGACTTAAAGAGAAGTGATTTCGGTTTTATCCAAGAGAGGGCAGTAGTAAACAACCAGTTTCCCTCACTTTCATGCATAACACTTTGCTATGTTTGGAGAAGCAGAAGGAGAGTTTTTAAACACGCTCATATATGCACAGCAAATTATAATTATTGCAGCTACTGTGCCCCTGACAAGTAGCTGCATGGGACGTATTGCCTCACCCCCACTTCCATCTTCTGCATTGTCTCTATACATGATGCAAGGGCTTCTGGAGGCCTAGAACACAGGTTGGGTTGCACCATTTCAAACCAGGTTAAACACACTAGACTTTCTTGGGCTTAGAGGCAAGGGCTATGGTTTCAGGATGACAGTCATCAACCTCAATGACCCCGAGCATGTAAACAAGCCCAGCTGGGAGGCAAATTGTCTATGGCATGTTTACCACCCCAAATTCATTCACCCCAAATAATAATCTATATATACATAAAACACTAAGGTGATGTGTGGCAATGCACGGCAATGCATGGCATGGAATTCTGTATGCTGGAGCCATGAGATGCTGGAGGTTCTGAGCTATGAGAAGAACTTTGTATGCTGAAAGTTCTGAGCTATGAGAAGAACTTTGTGTTGCTAAGCAACAGGATATATAAACCCAGCTGATATACCTGGCATTGAAACATATCATTGCTGGACCGGAGGGAAGTGGGGGGGAGTGGCTGGGAGGGGGGGAGTCCAATGGACTCCTGGTAGGCCTTGTGGCTCTCTGACTCACACAGAGGCCTCAGTTAAGTCCTGTGGGTTGGCAGGCAAGTGGGGGGGGGGAGGAGTGGCTGGGAGGGGGGAGCCCAGAGAGGAGGCCAGTGGGCTACTGAGCAATAATTCCTAGCATGCTGATGATCTGCACAAGTCAAGAAAATAATAATAATAATAATAATAATAATAATAATAAACAATGCACCAGCAATGTACATGGTGCTTTATAAAGTAACATAAGCAAAAAAGACTGGTTCTTGTTTCAAGAAGCTTCAATCTAATGTTCACCAGAAAGGCAGTCAATTGAGAAGGTAGAAAAACAAGGGAGAAGGTCTACATTTTGTGCCCGGAGATTTTTAACTTACTGTGAGACCATTCATTCCAAAGTAGCTCCTAATTTATAGGATAATTCAGAAGCTGGGGTTGTGTTTGTAAGGGCAGGCTGGACAAGGTAGCAGCTTTGTCCTATTTGATCTTGCACGGGACCAAGAAACCCAAACCTAGAGGGCTCACATCCTTGAGGCAGAAGACTTTATTTACATTACGGGTGAATGTACATATTAAGAGCAACTAAAACGAATAATAGCATGTATAGCATAAAACCCAGTAATAAAAACAAGAAATCTCTAACTATAATATTTACACCTAAACAGAGCCTGGCTCTCGCCCCCCGCCACACGTTCTTGTCCATCCATGTCCAGAGAAAGAGCCCCCTTTCCATCAAGAGGCCCCAGTTATATCCTTTTCTCTTTTGACTCTCCCTTCCTCCCTTCTCCATTTCACACCTCCAACTCCTCAGGCTGATTTTACAACCTTGAACAGATACTACACTTGATCTTAGCCAAAAGGCCGAGATAAGGTGCTTCTTCCTGGTGCCATGGCCTTTGCTATCAGCCTTCCTCCTCCCTCCGGGTGTTCCGGCCAAAGCTCTTTGTCATTTAAAACTTCATGCTTAACATATGAGACTAAAATTCCCAACTACTTCACCCATCTTATCCCCCACCCAGCACAGTTACAGAGTTTGTGTCTGTTTTTTTTAAAAACAGTGTTACATGTTTAGAGATATTTCCCCCCGAAATACATGATTCTTTGTAGACTGGGGTGAACTTAGAATGATCATTTAACGCCTCTCCAAAGAAGAGGGAATTCATCACCCCACCTCACAAAAAAAGGATAAAAGTTTTGCATGAAATATGCATATGCAAATTTAGAGACATAAATGCAAATTTAGAAATACTTACTATTATTTAAATAGAGATATAATCCATCTCACCGTAGCGGGAAAGACTGTGTCCAGGAGGCCCATCTACCTGCTCAGTCTGTTGTCTGGGTGCTGACTGTGGATGGACAACTTTCAAGGACAGTCCCTACTCTCTCTTTCCACAATTATTTATCCTTACATTGGTCTTGGACTGGACTGCCCTTCAAATAGAAGAGGTTTTCAAATAGAGAGCTGCTCTCTCTAAAATAGGCCGCATGGCCTAGGCAAACTATGGAATTGCTATGAAAATACACAGGACTTTGGCATTCTGACTACTTCTACACCGGCTCTGTGTTCTTGTCCAAGCATGATCAAGGCAGTGAAGATAATTTACAAAGACCTAACAGTGGAAAGCACAGGAGAGGCAAAGCCATTGTTGCTGAGGCACCAGATGGATCATCCAACCAGAGATTTGACCCTCCAATCGGTGCTTTCTCCATTGGGGAAAGCCCTATGCACAGACCCCCAGCCAAATGGCAGATGTTGGATCCATCTGCGTTTGAGCCAGGGAGCAAATGATAGTAGCACACCACACCCACCTTAAGACATGCATCCTACAGAGGACTGGGTAGGGGTCATTTGACTCCCCACCTTAAAATGGTTCAGCTTCTCTAGCTTAAGAATATAAGAACGTAAGAAGAGCCATGCTGGGTCAGACCAAGGTCCATCTAGTCCCACATTGTCTTCACACAGTGGTCAATCAGCTGGCGATGGGAAACCTACAAGCAGGAAATCAGTGCAACAACAACACTCCCACCCATGTTCCCCAGCAACTGGCGTATATAGCCTCAGATACTGGAGGTAGCACATAGCCATCAGGACTAGTAGCCATCCAGGAATTTGTCTCATCCCTTTTCGAAGCCATCCAGATTGGTGGCCATCACTACATCTTGTGGCTTAAAAGGTGAAAAGTAGTAAATCAATGGTTCAATTGCATAGTTACGCATTATAAGTTATGATATATGTATTATTCAATTTGTACATATTATTTGAAATGGTACATATGCATTATTCACCTTTGACATTTTATTTGATTTTTTTAAAAAGTCCCATTGGTCCATCTTTCTCATCTACTTACATGTCCCCTGGCTCACCTCCTCTTAGCTTTGTGCCTGTTGCAATGATGATTTATGGCTTATAGATGTCCTAAGGAATTGACATGGCTGGGAATTAATCTTAATGTGCATAATTTCCACCCTTCTAAACCTGATGAGATGTATACTTCCCACTCCACATTGTGAGAGGTGATCTGCTAAAGCCATCTGTCTTTTCTTTATGATTCCTCTTAAACTTTTATGTTTTCAAATACGGTCTGGTTATGAGTTAACCATACTGTGAAGATCGATACCTGAATCTGACTAGAAGAGCTCAGCGAAAGAAAGAAAAAACTCTCCAGCAATCCCATGTTCATAAAAGTGAATGTAGTCGTAAAATGGTTATGGGCTTCCATTCTCTCTCTTTTTCTCCCCACTGTTCTCGGCTCCCTGATTTGCACAAGAGCTTATCGCATACACCTGGAGAGCTTTTTTAAAGTCTTTATATCTGCACATGTTGTTGTGGCTTTATTGTTCTCTAGGGCATCCATATCTTTTCACCTGGATACCAGCCAGGGAGCAATTTGTATGTAGGAAACGTTTCACGGGACTGAAGGTATTCAAAAAGCAAAACATCAGGAATCATCACAGATAATGTTTATGTGTGTGTGTGGTTTAAAAAATAATAATAATAATGAACAGGCCAGCCAAATGTGTGGCCCAGTAAACAAAATGCAGCACAACCATCAGCCATCTGTTATTGCCTTACCCGATGCTTCAAAAACCTCTCTCCCCGCGCCGGTTTTGCAGTCCGAGGCACACAGCAAAACCAGAGTGATTTTCAGTCCCCCTGGCACACTACGTTCATGGCTGCTGCATCACAACCGTGCAGCCCAAGGTAGGATTTCCACTTCTGCTAGTCATGGGCCTCTGGCTAGGTCAGAAGAACTGCTTCAACTCTGAGAATCTCAGGCCCACGGGCGTGTGTGTGTGTGTGTCTCACACATGGACTTCCAGCTAGGGATGTGCAGGGACCCCCCCAGATCAGATCGGGATCTCCAATTTTGTCCCGGATCGGATCGGACAAAATCGGAGCCCCCCCAGACCGGATCGGGCCTGATTCCAATCCGAAAATCAGACGTCCGATTTTCGAATCTAGTCTATGGGGAAAACATGGTGGCGGGTGGGTGAGTGGGGGCCTAACTCCCCCCTCCCCCTCGCGCTTCTTACCTGGCAGGGCCGTCCGTTGCAGATGGCCCCAGCAGGTAAGCCCCCCCCCCTGCGATCCTCACCTGGCGGGGCTGTCCGCTTCCATCGGTGGGTGCCCGCTGGCACCCGTGGATGGAAGCAGACAGACAGCCCCGGCAGGTAAACCCCCCCGCGATCCTTACCTGGCTGGGCTGTCCGCTTCCATCCGCAGGCGCCAGCGGGCGCCTGCCGATGGAAGCAGACAACCCCGGCAGGTAAGCCCCCCCACTCCTTACCTGGCGGGGCATCCTCCTCCTTCCATTGCCGGCTCTAAACTACTGCGAACTAGGCCTCATGGCCTAGTTTACAGTAGAGTGCCTGGTGCTCTCCTGTAAACTAGGCCGCGAGGCCTAGTTTGCAGTAGGTTGGAGCCGGCAACGGAAGGAGGAGGACGCCCCACCAGGTAAGCCCCCCCTGGCGATCCTTACCTGGCAAGACTGTCCACTTCCATTGGCGGGTGCCCACTGGCGCCCGCCAATGGAAGCGGCAGTGGGCGCCAGTAGGCGCCTGCTGATCCTCTGATTTTTTCTGAACCGGATCAGGTCCTTCCGGACTGGTTTGGGAAAAATCATACAATCCAGAGGGGTGATCGGAAATCGGATAACTGTACCCGATTTCCCCGGAATTGGCTCCGGATCATGGATAGGACCCAATCCAGTGCACACTCCTACTTCCAGCATTCCCCATATGGCCTAGCCCTCTTCTTCTGACCTCACACTCTTTCTCCCATCCATCCACCTATCAGTGCTCCCCTGCCGGAGCGTGGGACCTTGGTGCGTGCCCAAACATGACTACCCTTGCCGCTGACCATGGTTCCTTGCTACCACTTCCCTCTTCTCCAGGGTAAGATTTCATTTTGGCTTAAGGTATGGAAGTGGAGGAGGGCAGGGAGCAACAGAGCTGGGGGATTTGCCCAAATCAAGGAAGAGGGTATTTATTGTTCCTGCCTTGAATGAAAACACTCCCATTCAAGCTGGAGTGCTCCCACACTCAAGCATCCCTGCTTTGAAGAAGTGCCTCATCCCTAATGGTGACTTCCCCACAGGCATCAGTGATCCCACACATCTCTCTCTCTCCATTCGTAAATCAAGGAATCCATGACACTCATTTAAATTAACCTGAAACATGCTTCTTAATCTTGAAGTCTCCAACACGATGTCTCTACTTATTATTATGATAATCTTGGATGTGTTGAGCAGAGGAGGCTCGTGGCTCCAATGTCAGAGGGCAGTGAATCTACTTTGGGTTCCATTCAGAAGCTAGCCAAGGTGAAGAACAAAGCCAAACACTTTGGATACCTCCTATAGAGTTCTGACTGGTTCTGAATGAACCCTGGAGCAGATTCACCGCATGACTGACATCGGAGCCACCAGCCGCCTCTGCTCATCACACCGAGCCTGCACTGGTGATAAGGCCCTTCCCTCTGTATTGAAAATGTAGGCTCAGCACGTAAATATGCAATCATGTAGTGGAACCAGGGCCCAGTCGTGTAGTGGAAGGGGGTATCAACCATCCAGTTCTAGGAGGATCCATAGCAACCATCCAGTTGATATGGTGCCTTTTTTATTAGCAGGGTCACTGACATCATCTGCTACCCCCTTCAGTAATCCCTGTTCCCACTGAGTTTAGCAATTCTTGCAATAGCTGGGGCAGGGTGGGGGTGGATGCATTTCCAAAGCAACAATATAATGTTCCCTGTTGCAATGTAAAGTATTTTAGTTTGGTTTTGAATGGGCAATTAAGATCCATTAGCTTTACAAAAGTCCTGCTCCTAGCAGATGAAAACTCCTAGAACTGTATGGTTGATATGGATCAACTAGCTTGCCTGCAATTTTGAACTTTCCTGGGGTACCATTATGACGAGCGCCTTTACATCAATGTTTACTATTATACCACTGGTGTTTATTGGTAAGGCTGTGCATGCCCCCCCCCCCCACTTGCCTCACAACGGGGAAGAAGAGGAGCGGGGAGGGAGGTTAGTCCAATGGACTCATGGCTGGCCTAGTGCCGGCTTTCTTGTGTGGGGGTGGGTGGGCAGGAAGAGAGACCCATGGCCTGAGGCACCCTAAGGTGCTTTGGAACTAATCCACTTTGCCTCAGGGTGCCTTGATCCAACCCGGTACCGCCTCATATTCCGGCCAACACAGGCTGCATTGGCCTCCATCGCCTTGGATTCGGGGGTTTGGCCTGGGTCGGTGCACAGCCCTATTTATTAGCAAGTGCTCTGCAGGCTTCCATGTCAGCTGGAAAAGGATTCCATGTTAGAAGGAAAATCTCCAGAGTTAACAGCGCCTTTTCTTTCTTCCTGATCGAGGCGAGAGCTTCCCCACTGGTGATCGTGTGCATGATAGGATAGGA
The DNA here is from genome assembly GCA_029215795.1 of Anniella stebbinsi. Taxonomy (NCBI): domain Eukaryota; kingdom Metazoa; phylum Chordata; class Lepidosauria; order Squamata; family Anniellidae; genus Anniella; species Anniella stebbinsi. The sequence continues at coordinate 385,736,490 of JARDYH010000001.1, forward strand.
AGGATGTGAGATATTCTGTTTCACAGCAAGCTTTCTCCCCATCTCACAAGGCTAATAAATTAGGGAGAGCACATGAATGGAACCCCTACCTGGAGGCACGCAGTGTATTGATCAGCACTGTGAGAACATTCCATTTGGAGTCACACAGCAGTCAAGCAATTAAATAAATACAATTCGGGTCCAAGATTGTGTATCCATGTTTTTGGTTTTTTTTATTATTATTTAAACAAGACGAGCTTATCAGAAATGGGATGTGAACAAGAGTTTAACCAAAATTGTTTCTGAGATCATCTGGAAATCTGTCAGGGTTGATGGAGAATATATTGATCTTGGTAAAAAAAAAATGCTTATTTCAAACCACCATGACTTTCTGTCCCCAGTTACTGTAGGCAGAGCAGTGAGGTGAAACTTATCCATCTGTTTCAGTGGGAGATCAAATCTTCTCTTTCCTCCTCCTCCTCCTCCTCCTCCTCCTCCTCCTCCTCCTCCGCACCTGTTGTATCTCCCCAGGTTATTTCTAAATTCTAATTCCAAAGAGGGACCCAGAGATGGTTGTTCTACAGTGAATCTGTAGGACTGATAACCAACAGAAAACCAGTGTTCATTCTTCCTGTTTTTCCAGATGGAATTTCCATCTTTAAAGACAGACATTGGAATGGGATGACTCAGCGGTGATACATCTCCAGATACAAAAATGCAGAAATTGAAGTTCTGCTATAGGACCACGTTGTTGTGTTTCCCAAAACCTCCTGCCTTATTGGGAGACAATAAAGAGATCTGCCACATAATCCACAAAGCTTTATTCGGGCAATAAATATCTCTTCCCACACGAAGAGAGTCTAACTTCTAGGAACTTATTTCCAGGCAAAAACTATGTGAACTAAGCAAGACAGTTGTCCTTTCAAGGAAAAGGGAAAGCCTTTTCCCAGAACTCTTTAACTTCAAGGAGGCTGGTTCTAAAGAAGCCTTTGGCAAGAAGCTAGCTGGGCCAATCTTCTCTTGCCTTCATTTAGCTCCGCCCATTTGAGTCTGCAGCAAACTCTAGGATCAGTTAACCTTGAAGTGCCCTCCCCTTCTGAAGAATGATTTCCCATAGACGGTATGTTGTTAATGTTTTCAGTGATAATGTCTGGTGAAGTTTCACCAGCTGCTGAAGAGCCCGTGAGAATCACCTCCCCCATTCTAGGCCAGTATGTTTCTGGCGCTGTCTCTTCTGCTTCAGAATCTGATTCCGATTGATCGGCAGAAACTCCTTCCCCCCCAGCCTAAGGGGAATAGGCCTAGTCACGACACATGTTATCTGAACGACCACTTGTGCTCATATGAACTGATCTGAGCCCTGAGATCAACAACAGTAGCTCTGCCTTCTGGCCTGTTACTAGTTAAGATTGGATTGGCAGTTACCAAGGACAGACAGGGCCTTCTTGGTGGTGGGGCCACAATAGAGGAACTCTTTCTGTTGAGAAATTTGGACATCCCCTGACATTGGAGTAAAGCAGGTATGTTGGGAGGGCAGGACAGAGATGTGCTCAGTTTTTCTCCTGCTTCCCACCACCTTTATGGGAGAAAGTGTAATCTGATTTGGCCCTGATAAACTAATCAGCTGACGATTGACCATGTTGTGTACACATGCACATGTGCATCAGCCTTAATTTAGGGAACACATCAAACTTTTGGGAAATGGAAGATTTGGGGGCGTATTGGGGGAGGTACAACAGATTCCAATATTTCTGGATTTCAAGTAAATGGCATTAACACAATGGAACTGGGATCAGTTACAAGGGCTGCTATTTTTGGACAGTCCAAGAACTCCATGATGTATGTGAACTGGGCCAGTGGTCTGCCCTGTACTCCCAATTTCCAAATAAAAAAAAAATACATAAAATAAAAATGCTCTGGAGGTTGATATTTTATTTTCACCTAGCTTTGCTGACAGGCACAATTATCACTAGAAATGGAGGAACAACAGCAACAAAGACTTGTTCTACACTTACAGTCCTTTTGCAAGGACCGCGCACACATGGGTGAAGCTTTCTGCAATTTCAGGAGTGCCATTGTAGGGGGGATGTGTGCCCTGTGACGGCACTTCTGCATGTGGGTCGGCAGAAGTGGGCCGGGCTATGCAGATGACGGGGCTACAGGGCTGATTTTTATGACTCGTGAGGATTGCACATGAACGCAAATGCACAGCAACACATTGAATACGCCATGCTGCGCACAGATATATTTGTATTTTAAAAAACCTACATGCTCTCGGAGCCAAAACACATTGATGCACATCGAAAAAATGTGGCTAAAATGGCAGCTGGGCTCACTCCCACACTCCTCCGAAACTGCTGGACATGCCCCTGGCAGTTGGTTGGGTGTTCACTGAGCTGGGAACTTGCACTGAACAGCAACAGCTTTGCGAGGGGGGGCACACCAGCTGTGGACTTTGGGATTGTAGTGAGAGAGACTGAAAAAACGTGACAAAAGCAGTCAGTGATATTCCTGAATAACTGAGGGGTGGGCCCGAGACCATTGTGGGAGCAGGTGAGCGTCATATGGCCCATTAGTGATGACTGTGATACTAGCCCACAATAAACGACTAGTGTAGACACCCCCAAAGATGTAGGTGGGAGTAGGTAGGTTTGGAAATGGATAAACAGTGTCGTTAGCTGCCTTAAATAAGCTCCAAAGTATTTTTTTTTGTTGGCGGATTAATCACTGCAGCATGCTGAATGCTATCCGGGCTTACAAAATATGTTTTCAAATGGTTTTTGTCCCCTGTCCTTTTCGCTGCTCATCTTGGAGTATTGTTCCTCGCTTCCCCTTCGGTTATTACATACAATTCTTTTATTAGACACATTGGGTTCTGCCAAGGCGAGACAAGAGCTACAGAGACTGACCTTGGAAGCGCAATTGACAGCTGTGTTAATTTCTCCCAAGTCAGATTCTTGTAGGCAGTGCGAAGTGCGGTATTTATTTCTAGAGAGCCTGTTTAAACTGTCTGGTGGGTAGGTGAGATCAAAGCGACGGAAGCGGTGGGAGACATGGAAGGCAGATAATGGGCAGCCCATTTTGTGAAAGTTATGAAAGTAAGGCCAGTTCATCAAAGCCCTGATTTTGGGGATGTGAAGAAAAATAAAACACCTCTCCCTTTCTTTCTTTTTTCTTTGTATTTTTGTGGGGATATTATCTCTGCCTTCCTGGGCTCTGGCATTGCGTGTTTTGAGACACATAATCTGCAAAAGTGGATGCGTGATTAGTGTTCCAATAGGAGGATTTTTATTAATACAATTATGCATCTTTGTCTTCTGTTCAAAAACACAGGCAGCAGTAGGGATCTTAGTCACGGCTGGGCGTGCCTTGTGCAGTGGCTGATGGGCTGAATTGGGCATTATTCTTCCTGATCAAATCACAGGTAGCGGTAGAGGCGTATGCCACTCTTTGCCTGGCACGTGGCAAATGGCTTATTTGTTAATCACCATCCGCATTCAAAAGCTCAGGCGACTGCACAGAGTTGTGTACTGCCTGGGCTTAAGTGCATAAATGACACCTATTTCCCCCTGAAGCCAACAGCAACATTCCTTTGGGGTTCATAGAATCACAGAATTGTAGAATAGTAGAGCTGGAAGGGGCCTACAAGGGCATTGAGTCCAACCCCCTGCTGAATGCAGGAATCCACCTTAAAGCATACCTGAAAGATGGCATGGATTGAACCTGGGGTCCTTTGCACACAAAAAGCAGGCACTCCACTGCTGAATTTCAACCCTTCCCTTAAAAACAAAGCCGTGTTCCTAGCAGCCTACTTACTGGTGTAACTCTGCAAGGATTTCACTGGCATAGTAAGTTAAGGCCAAAACAAAGCACCTTACTCTTACTGGTGGTTCCCTTCAGTTCTAGACTACCAGGGCAGCTGGTAGTTCATTTAGCTTAGTGCTATCTGCACTTATTTACAAATTGCTCCAGTGCTCCAGACAGGAGACTTTCTGAGCCCTACCTGGAGATTCCCCTTGGAAATAAAGCAATGCCTTTTTCAACCTACATTTTTATGTGACTCAGCAAGGACCCTGCTGGCAGCCAAGGAAGTTGCCTCATGCTGAGTCAGGTCATTGGCCCATTTAGTTCAGTATTGTCTACACCTGGGGCGAGCGACCTGTGGCCCAGCAAGCATTCCTCAGCCTAATTTCACGCGGCTGCCAGCCTTGCTTCGAAAGCCCTCTGCGTGTGATCAGTTCAGCCTCTGGCAAGAGAGAAGGGGGAAAGTGTGGGGAATACTGCAGCCTTGTCTGCAAGTTACAGGAAGGAGGCAGTGTTGCAGTCAGTAAGTGCATGGGAATTTAGAGCACAGCTAGCCTTTGGATCTCTATAGCCTACCATGTGGTTTCCTGTGAGTTTGCTCCTCCCCTTCCTTCCCCCTCTCTCTGACTTCCACCATTGCTGGGAGTACATGTGTTTGCTCTCTTATTCCTGCCTCTGTAATAAAACACAAAATGAACCAAACAAAGTCTTTTTGAAACACTACACTGTACCTGCATCTTATATGAAAGAATATTTTTCCTTTTCTTCATAAAAAAAAGCATGGTCTCCCTTTATCCTAAGATAGCCTTGTGTGCATGTTGACTGGTAAATGCTCATTCTGTTTTGCTCTTTGTTTCTCTCTGCTAAATTCCCTTTAATAACAAGAGGCATTGCTACTAAATCATCCCATCAAAAAGGAGGTGGCAGAAAGAGAGAGAGAGAGAGAGAGAAAGAGAGAGAGAGAAAATGCTCATCACTGACTTCAGCCTTGTTCACTGATGACATGTGGCCCTCGCCAGATTACCCGTGAGGGAATATGACCTTCAAAAGAAAAAGTGTTGCCCACTTCTGATTGAAACTAATTGGCAGCAACTCCCTGGGGTTTCAGACAGGAGTCTTTACAGCCCTACCTGGAGAATCCGGGGATTGAACCTGGGAACTTCAGCATGCAAATCACATACTTTAGCACTGGGCTAAGGTCCTTCCTTTAAAGATAAAACATATACCATCATTTGGACTTAAAAGCTAAGGTTCAGCTTCGGTTTGAATGAAGAGATGCCGAGAATCCCTCAGGCTCTCTGCTCAACCCCCAACCAATCAACTTGTCTAGGGCCAGATCTACACCAAGCAGGATATAACACTTTGAAAACGATATATATAATGTGTCCTGGGCCCAAACAGTTGTCAAAACTGTTATAAAGTAGTAATGTAGATCTTGCCAAAGTTATTAACTAAAATACCTTCTACACACCCAGTCCAGGTGATGTCCTGCATAATAGGGCGGCCACATGCCCTACTTTGCAGAAAACAGTCCACTATTTTAAAGGCTGCAAGAGAACCTAAGAACCTAAGAAGAGCCCTGTTGGATCAAACCAAGGGTCCATCTAGTCCAGCACTCTGTTCACACAGTGGCCAAACAGCTGATGACCAGGAACCTACAAGCAGGACATGGGTGCAAAAGAACCCTCCTGCCCATGATCCCCAGCAACTGGTATATATAAGCTTACTGCCTCTGATACTGGAAACTCCCCCTGTTTGAAGGCATCTTGTAGTTGGACTGGCCCAAATCCAGCTTCAAGATAAAGAACCCTAAGGGAGAGCAAGCCTTCAAATTGCCCATCTACAGATAGCACCCCGGGGAGCAGACTGAGCAGGCAGGAATGCAGGTCAACTGGCCACACTCTTTGCCACTATAGTGAGATAGATGGCATCTTTTTCTAAGTCAGGCATGGAGAACCTATAGCCTGCTAGATATTGCTTGGCTCCAGATATGGCTGGAGAGAGGGCCTTCTCGGTGGCTGCTCCCAGCTGTAGAACTCTCTCCCAAGAGAGGCTAACTTTGCTCTGTCTCTGCTCTCTTTCCACCAACAGGCAAATACTGTCAGCCTGTTTGTGGGTCTGTTGGGTTCGGTGCCGTTTTTAATATTTGTATTTAGGTTTTTTTTTTTAAAAAAATCCATTACATTTTCATTGTATTTTGATGTTTTTATTGTTTGAATCCATTAAATTGTGCCTTCGAGCTGCCTGGAGTGCCATCTTTTGCGGGTAGAGAGATGGGGATACAAATAAATAAAAGAAGAATAGGATCCGGTGAACGAAAAGCTTAAAAAGAAAACGTGCACCTCAAACGCTTGCAAAGGTCTTTTCTCTGTCCTTCTGTTTTACTAGGCCGACCTCTGACTCTTGCCTTTGCCTGAGTTCCCCTCTGTCTGCATGTGTCTCCAATTTCACTAGGACAAGAAGCAGGCGGAGTGAAGCGGGCTCCCGGGGTCCACTGGTCCCGGTCAGCTGAGAATGTCTGTCAAGCCGCCAGGTTTCCCTGCTCTCCCCCTCCTCCTCCCATGGGTTTGCCTGGAGAATCAGAGGTTCTCAACTGCCGTCATTTTTCCCTTTCACTGCCCTCGCTACCCACCGCCTCGCATGCCTCCAGCCGTGCACTGAACACCCAGACTACTTTGCTTAATCCCTCGGATTCTTTATATAGGGATTAATTTTGCCGTCACAGTGGGAGAGCACCGAAGGGATGGGGCGGGGTATTTGTGTGGGTATGTATGTGTACCCTTAACTCTGGCGTGGAGGTCTAGGGTTGCAACGCTTTGATTCTGACTCTCCTCTGGTCTGCGTTTAGCTTCTCCCTTTCTCGACTGGGACTGGGGCGGTAGCAAACCAGCTTGGCAAAGCTTCTCGGTTGTCGTTGCAGGGTCTGCTGCTTAGAGGGGGAAGGAGGGGGCACAGCAGCATGGCTGAGCAAGAGAGTAGTGGCTTGCAGGTTCTTCTCTCTACTCTTCAGGTAAGTTGAAGAGATCCCTTTTGGTGTCCTGCCTGCCTCTCCCTCCACTCCCTCCCTCCCTTCCTTTGAAGTACCTGCTTTGATATTTAACACCCACATACCCCCCATCCAAAATCAGAGTAGATCATGTTGGTCGAATTGGGTCCATCAAACCAGGCAGGGCTGCGAACCAGGAAGTCTGGCTTCAAGTCTCTCCACTGCCCTGAACCCTGAACCTATCCGGTGCTTAGCTTAAGCAAGCCTGTGTCTTTCAGCCTCAGCTTCCCAGCTTGCAGCATCAGGAAAATGATACTGACCTACCTTGTCTGATTGTTGTGAGGTTTGCTGAGATAATATATGCCAAGTGCTTTGATCGCTCTATAGTGCTATGTAAATATCATGTGATATCATTACGACTTTGGCTTTTTTCTTGGAGCAACCCCAGTTTTTTTTTTACATCCATTGCAAGTTTTGGGGATTTTTTGTCGGGCTTCAGAACAGAAGAATGACATGCTTTTTTCTGTGTTTTTGTTTTTTTAAAAAAGAATGTCTACCATCCCTTAGGTTTTTTGTGCAGTGGCTAAAGTGTGGGACTGGGAGTTGGGAGATCCGGGTTCTAGTTCCCACTTGGCCTTGGAAATCCACTGGGGCAGTCACAGGCTCTCAGACCAACCTACCTCACAGGGTTGTTGTTGTGAGGATAAAATGGAGCGGAGGAGGATTATGTATGCTGCCTCGCGTTCCTTGGAGGAAAAAAAGGCAGGGTATAAATGCAATAATAAATAAATAAAAATTAAGCACTCTGCTAAGTGGGCGTCAGGTTTGGATTTGGAACCACACAGCATGGATATATCAAACAGTTTATTATCACAGTCAGTAAGCAGCATGTGCAGCATGGATATATTTCGAGACGCTTGAAGCGCAAGAAAGATACCTGTGTAGCTTAAAAGCATGCAACAGTTGCTCAGAGCAGACACTATTGACTAGAAGGATAAAGAGCCTGACTTGGGGGTCCTTCCAGATGAGGCTTTTATCATGCCACCCCCCTGCCTCATTCACAAAATTGTTTGTGTGTGTCGAGATGTCACCATCTTCCACTTCTGTCCCTCCTGTGTTTTCCCATGGCTGCTTCCATTTTTTTCTTATAGCAAAAAAAGGCCTTAGTAGGGTGACCATATGGAAAGGAGGATAGGGCTCCTGTATCTTTAATAGTTGAATAGAAAAGGGAATTTTGGCAGGTGCCATTTGTATGCATGCAGCACCGGGTGAAATTCCCTCTTCATCACAACAGTTAAAGCTGCACGAGCCCTGCCTAGCATGGCCAGATACAAAAGAGGGCAAAAGCTAGGGTGACCAGATAAAATCCAGGTCAGGGCTCATGTAACTTTAACAGTTGTAGAGAAAAGGGAATTTCAGCCAGTGTCGTTTGTATGCAATTAGTTCCTGGTGAAATTCCCTCTTCATCACAACTGTTAAAGGTGCAGGCATTATACTAGAGTGACCATATACAAAAGAAGGCAGGGCCCCTGCAACCTTAACTGTTGTGATGAAGAGGGAATATCACCAGGAACTAATTGCATACAAATGACACTGGCTGAAATCCCCTTTTCTCTACAACTGTTAAAGTTACATGAGCCCTGACCTGGATTTTATCTGGTCACCCTAGCTTTTGCCCGCTTTTGTATCTACCCTAGCAAAAGCTGTCTTAGGCAGAATCAGATCATTTGGTCTGTCTAGCTCATGAGTGTCTGCATTGACTGGCAACAGCTCTCTGGAGGTGCAGTCAGGAGTATTTCCCTGCTCTACCCAGAGATGTTGGAGAATGAACCTGGGACCTTTTACATGCAAAGCAGAGGCTCCACCACTGAGCTATGCAGCTACGCATCTACGCCACTACACTTTCCTCATACAATACTTGGAAATATAGGAAACTGCCTTATAGTGAGACAGACCATTGTCTATCTAGGCCAGGATTGTGTACACTAGGGATGGCCAACATCTAGAGGTCAAGGTGTGTGTGTACATTGCCCAAAAGAATAAAAAAAAGAAAAAGAAAAAAGAGAGAGACCACTGCACTAGTTGTGTTCCTAACACGTTTTTACACAGGTCTTTATCAAGGGAACTAGAGAATACAGACTGTAAAATAATGGTAAATGATATATAAAATATACACCCAATATACAGGTCCACATGTTTTAAAAAAAAAAAGTTATGAATTAGCTGATTAAAACTTTTATCAATGCCTTTGGGGGGCTAAAGCTGCCCGTAGTTTAAATTGTTTTTAAATGCTTTTAAATATTTTGTACTGGTTTTAGCTTGTTAATGGTTTAATACTTTTTTTGTTGTGTACATTATTTATTGTGTTATACCGTTTGATTTTATCTGTACGCCACCCCGTGATCCCAAAGATATAGGCGGAATACAAATGTTTTAATAAACAAACAAACGAACAAACAAACAAACAAACAAATAGAACAAAACATGCTTAACTATCCTAAAAGGAATGTTAAAATTCTCTGCATATAAATTCATGAGTTTTATAATCAGACAAAAGAGTTCAAAAACATGACAGATAACATGTGTTTAAAAGCCAAAGCATTTCAAATGCAAATTTGCATATTTTCAGCAAAATCTCTGGATACCATCAATTGACGAGTTAAAAACTGCAGAACATATCAATTGCGTTAAAAATTATGATGAGATTCTCTGTGCATAAATATAGAGGTTTCCAGCCTTACGGCTGTCCCCCCCCAATCACTATTCGTATTGTTGAGGGCTGCATTTTCCCCCACCCTGCACCCTGTAAGGGCCACCCCCGTTGCAGCCAAAATTGTCAGTGCTGCTGCAAAAATTTCTGACAAATTTGTCATTTTGGCAGCTGCAACAACAAGAAAAATAGCAGCTGTGATTTTGCCAGGAAATAAGATGCATGGGGAGATGACGGCTTGTTTGCAAGCAGAATCATTTCCCCAGAAGCATACTGAGAGTGCAATTCTGCTTGCAAACAAGGCTGAACACCTTGTTTGCTTTGCAAAATCAGCACTTTCCCCCCTTTTGCTACTGCTGCCAATTAAGTGCTGGCAGGGTGGGGTGGAGCATAAAAATGACCATGGGAGGGCTTCATACAGCTCATGGCCTGTGTGTTGCACACTGCTGATGCACACTGGGCCTGTTCAGACAACACGTTAAGCCATGGTTAGGCCACTAACCCTTCTGCAGCAAATGGTTAGTGAGCGTGTTTCAACCATGAGTATGTAGCCACCATGGTTAAGAATGGTTCACATGACACACTAAGCCATAAGGTTTAGCACAAAATGTTTAACCACTGTGGCTTAGTGTGTTGTCTGAACAGGAACACTGTTAGTGGCTATCCAAAGTATCAGATGGGGTCTTTCCCATTCCTATCTGGAGATGCCTGGGATTGAAACTGGGACATTCTGCATGCAAAGCCTCTTCTTTCCCACTGAGCTCTGCCCCCTTCTCCAGAGAATGGCAGGACAGCATTAGCTGTCCTGCATTGTGCATCATGCAGCAACTGCTATTCAGAAACACACTGTGCCTGAACATGGAGAGTTCATTGAGTAATCATAGCTAATGGCTGTTGATGCCAAGCCAGGTCTCGATCAATTTGCCTAACCCCAAATTCTAAACATGCTTGCAATGGAATGAGCCCCACTGGACATAGTGGGACCTGCTTCTGAGCAAACATGTGGAGGATTGCGCTGTAAATCTATCTGAGCTAATGGCAATCGGCTCGTCCCGCGGCAGTGAATTCCACAAGAATCCCATGGTCAATTGTGCTTTATGTGAGGAACTTTCTTTTGATGGCTGCCAATCATTTTCTGTGTCCCCTTTCCATGTCATTTATAATTTTATGAACGTCTCTGCAATTCCCCTTTAGTTGTCATCCCCCCACACAGCCAGCTACAAAGCCTCAAACACTTTGGCTTGAGAGCTTGAAAATATCCTTCAAGATTTCCCTCTTAATCTATGTAACTTGGAAGGAATAAAAAAAGGGAGTTATATGACATGAACTTTACACTCAGCATTTAAGGTCCCTCTCCGGTTGCCTCCTCCCTTGACTTGTGAGAAGGCCTTCTCGGTGGTGGCCCCCAAATTTTGGTATGATCTCTCAAAAGAGGCCTGGCTGGTACCGAAATTGTTATATTTTCAGCACATGGCTAAGACTTTTCTAATCTCTGAGGCATTTGGCGGCATATGATGAGTTTTAATCAGGTCCTGGATTTGCTTCCTGGTTATGGTTGATTGCTTAAAGTTGTTTTTAGATTATTATTATTATTAATAATAATTTAATTTCTATACCATCCCATAGCTGGAGCTCTCTAGGCTATTTACAACAATTCATAAAAATACATAAAAATACAAAAATACAATTATGTTGTCTCTGTCTGCACTGCTTGTTTGTATGTTATTATGTAAGTAGATTTTAAACTTTGTATCGTGCATTTTTGATGGGTTTTAATCTTAGTTAACCACCCAGAAAGCTTAACTGTGGGGTGGTATAGAATGATGATGATGATGATGTAATCACTCTGCCTTCATAATGCTGTGCATTTCCTGCTTTGAATGTGCATTTCTAAAATACAATTGGGTCTTGATTCCTCTCCTCCCCGCAAAAATCCCCTGGATGACTTTTTGTGTTCCCCAGCATGGTTCCATAAAAAGAGAGTTGCAAAGATACTTTGTCAAAGCACGAATCAGTTCCAAATATTTGCTTGGCGCAGAGGCGCTGCTCCGAAAAATGAAGGCTGCAATTGATGTCTGCTAGCCATGATGGTATCGTTGGCCTTCATTATTTTATACAATGGGCTCCCACAAACGAACATCTTCGCTTTTGATGTGTTGTTGAATTGGCCCTGTCTAGCTACACTTCTATTCCAGGAGTGCAGAGTGTCCCTTTGCTTGTGTCCTTTGGATTGCTCTGCTTTATTGCTTTGTCTCTCGGTGTGTGTGTTTTCCCCCATTTCATGGCACTAATCTAAGCATACACAATTCATGGCCCTCATTACTAATACAGCCCAGCATCCATAAACTGTGGCCTGCCAAATGCTGGGCAACCTGTGGTGTTCAGTCCCAGGAAAGGCAAGCAGGGAGCAAGAACATATTAAACTGGGCACAGTGTATCATCATACTATGCATGGCTTATTTATTTACTTGTGATCACAGTATTTCCCCAAGGACTGTCCTTATTGGGGGTAAATTTCCCTTATAAATCATTGTTCTGACTTTGAGTAAAGTCCAGCACAAATCCTACTTAGAATAGATCCATTGAAATGAATGGGATTTAAGTTCGTCCTGGCTAATGTAAGTCCCATTCATTTCAATGGGTCTAGTCAAAGTCAAATCCTTTGTCCCTATTTTGTTTTTGCTATTATGGATGGCGACTGAGAAAGTCACTCTCCTGGTATAGCGAGCCTGGGGGGCAAAACAAAGGGATGCCTTTAAAATTTGTTGTTTATTTATTTAGTGAGTGATTGTATTTTATTTATTACATTTCTAATCCTCCCAATAACTAATGTTCTCTGGGTGGACTACAAGCAGTTAAAAACAAACAAACAAAAACTAAAATGCCATATAACAGTTAATAATATAAAATACAATACAAATGTTTTAAGTGGAAAAAAATACAATATAATGCAAAAGAATAAATAGTACAGGAATTGATAAAACAGCCATAATAACCTAGAACTGGGGCCATATCTACACCCAGCAGGATATAGCAGTATGAAAGTGGTATGAAAGCAGAACATGGAGGCAGGATCTACACTACTGCTTTATAATGGTATTGAAGTGCACTGACAACTGTTGGGGCCCATTGACACATGCCATCTACTGGTTTCATAGTGTTATATCCTGCTTGCTGTAGATGTGTCAGTGTGGGCCCCAACAGTTGTCAGTGCACTTCAATATCACCATAAAGCAGTAGTGTAGATCCTGCCGAGGTCTCTAAAATGCCTGGGGGGAAAGAAAAGTATTTGCTGGTGCCGAAAAGTTAATCATGTAGGTTCCTGGGGAACCTCTTGTCAGTGTGAGTTGCTAGAGCTTTCACCATTCCAGATTTGAGCTTTTCCCCTACCCCTCACCCCATGTTTTCTGGAAGTGGAGGCTGGATGCTTCTTGACTCTAGGTGCAAATTAAGTTCTCAACTTTTGGTGCAACTTTTGGGAGGGGCTTTAGCTCACTGGTAGAATATATGGTGACCATAAGGAAAGGAGGACAGGGCTCCTGTATCTTTAACAGTAGCATATAAAAGGGAATATCAGTAGGTGTCATTTGTGTCATTTGTATGCGCATGCAGCACCTGGTGAAATTCCCTTTTCATCACAACTGTTAAAGCTGCAGGAGCCCTGCCCTCTTTTGTATCTGGTCACACAAGGCAGGGATCCTGCAGCTTCCTGCCCGGGAGAGATCATCATGAGATTTTCTTCAGGTGTCAAAATAATTTGACTGGCCTTGGGTACTATACACCTTGACCTGTATATGGGGGGTGCCATTTGCTGCTCTACCTCAGGCACCAAAATGTTTTGGACCAGCCCCACTGGTTGGGGAAAGCTGACTTAGAGTGTTGGACTAGGAGTGAGGAGACCCATTGTTCAAATTCCTACTCCTCCATGAAGGTCATTTGTAGTGGAGGCTGGTGGCTCAGTTTTGGTGGGGCTGTGAATTGTTGCTGTTGTTGTGTTGTGTTGTGGTTATTTCTCTTTTCTCACTTGTGGCAGTTTTTGTGTCTGTCCGTATAGTCCATTCTGTATTGTGTCTGTCTGTATAGTTCCTTCTTCTTCTTCTTCTTCTTCTTCTTCTTCTTCATCATCATCATTATTATTATTATCATCATAGAATCTTAGAATTGTAGAGTTGGAAGGGGCCCAAAAGGCCATCGAGTCCAACCCCCTGCTCAATGCAGAAATCCACCTTAAAGCATACCTGAGAGATGGTTGTCCAGCTGCCTCTTCAATGCCTCTAATGTGGGAGAGCCCACCACCTCCCTAGGTCATTGGTTCCTTTGTCATATTGCTCTAACAGTCAGGAAGTTTTTCCTGATGTCCAGCTGGAATCTGGCTTCCTGTAACTTGAGCCCATTATTCCGTGTCCTGCACCCTGGGTTGATCGAGAAGAGATCCTGGTCTTCCTCTTTGTGACAACCTTTCAAGTATTTGAAGAGTGCTATCATGTATCCTTTCAATCTTTTCTTCTCCAGGCTAAACATGCCCAGTTCTTTCAACCTCTCCTCATAGGGCTTCCAGACCCCTGATCATCCTTGTTGCCCTGCTCTGAACACACTCAAGATTGTCTGTCATCATCATCATCATCATCATCATCATCATCATCATCATCTCTTTTCTTGTTTGTGGCGTATTTTCTAGCTGGACATGCTGTCTTCTACTGATTCAGGAATTGAACATGTTTTAAGTATGACTGCTTTCTGGATGTTGGCGTAAATTATTTTGGTAGGCTCAGTTTCTGAAGGTTTTCTGTATAGTTTTTTGATGTGATGCCAGTGACTGATGTGACTAATGGAACAATTGTGATTTCCCCCCCTGTTGCCATGGTTCTTTAACTTCAATAGCCAGTGGTGTATATTTTCCTCTCTTTTCCTCTTCCTTTTCTACATCATCATCATCCTGTAATTCTTTCATTCAATTTATATCCTGGCTATATACAAAATATCCTAGGTGGCGTACAAAGGTAAAAACAATCTAAGCAGGATAAAGCAATCCATAAAACAATACTGCATGAAACAATATATAACAGCCAGCAATAAGATTCTAAAAAGGGAATCCCTGCCTGCTTAAAGGCTTTCAGAGAAGTCAGCAGGTGCATTTCAACCGGCAGGACATTCCACAGCTAAGGGGTGGCAAAAGAAAAGGTCCTCTGGCGTATGACTGCCAATTTCACCTTAGGTAGTCACAGCAGATGACCCTCAGAGGACCTTAAGTTGTGGGCTGGAACATAAGGGTGTAGGCACTGCCTAAGCTAGATCATGTAGGGCTTAGGGCCATGTCTGGGTTTCAGTCTAAGAGCTATCCAAGATGCTCAACCTTTTTGGGTATACGGTTCAGCACTTTGGACAGCTCCTTTAGGGTTCTTGCTCTGGATGGAAACCCAGAATGGATTCATGGCTCCACCGAAATCAGAGCCACTAGCCTCCATGGGTCCTTTGATAACCACAGGCCAGTCTCAGCTTAACCTACCTCAGAGGGCTGTTGTCCAGATGCGACGGGTGTGGGAAAATCATGTATACTGCCCTGAAGTCTATAGAGGAAGAGCAAGATTAATATATATATATATATATATATATATATAATAAAACCATAAGATTTTTATTCCCCTGAATTTTTACATCTGTTGAATTATCGCTCTTGTACAAGAAAGGGAAAACCATTAGAGTCAAGAAGTAAAGCAATTTAATTTCTGGGGCTTTTAGTGGAAAACGTTCATTCCATGCTGCAGTGAGGAAAAGCCTCTTTTCAAAGACAGAGAGAAGCAATTAAACGGTGGCAGGTTGCATCTTGTGCTATAGAAATGCATATGGCAGATAAAAAAGCTTGCAAAGTAGAATTGCATAGAGATATTGTGGTATGGAAAACAGGGTGTTTCTTGTGTAAAATGCTGGCATACAGGATCTGCGTTTGCACCACAAAACACAGATAAAATTGAAGATCTCCCTTTAAGCGTTGATGTAGAAGTGTAGAAGATTTCGCGCCCCCCCCATTTTGGGGTTGCATTTGGACCCAAAGCCTGGTTTGTTTCATGTTTCATTCATTGAAGCTGCATTTGTCACATGTTTCCTTATGTTCGCTAATTTTTCAGCTTGGTATTCACTTGAATCTTTCAATGTGTCCCCCACTTTTTTCTCATTTGACAATATTGTTTGGCCATCCCCTGTGGCAGCGATGGCAACAGTAGCATAGTAGATATAGGTGTCTGCTGTTGGCAGCCATTCCCCCCCCCCCCCCCCCGAATGTCCCAACGCAATATCACTCTGTGGCTTTTGAAGGGAAAATGGCAACTGCTTTATTGGTCCTGGCTAGACATGAGGTCCAGAGGAAGTGGTCTGCACCATAGCATTCACTCTCAGCTCTGGGTCAAGGCAGAAGTCAAGGCAGGAACTTGGAGAGCCCATTGCATGATGTGCTGACTGAAGCAATCCCCCATAGGGAGTTGTTGTCTCAGCAAAGGATTGCAGTCAACCAAGGCCTAAAGAAGGCTGACTGAGCTTGGTCTTTCAGTAACTCCATTTGGTTGCTGGATGCTGACTGCAGTTCTTAAAGGACCAGTGCCATTTTCTGGAGTCTCTTGCTTCTGTGTGGCTGGGAGTCAGGACAAGCCACAAATGGTGATGGGAGAGCAAAGTCCTCTGGCCAGTCAGGTATAAAAGAGGGTGTTGAGGATTCTCTCTGTAGTGGGTTTATCTGTGACCTTTCTTAGTCCAAGTCCTCCTCACCGTAGTACAGCGCCTCAGAAGCAGGGAACATGATGTCATTTTTTGTACGTGGCAGCCTTTATGACCCTGCCTGCTTCCAAACACTCCAGGATACTGCTGCATTGAGATGTTCTGGCAGGAAAAATGGTGATGGTGTCTTCTCCACCTCCACTGCAGATAAGTACCTCTCTTCCCGCAAAAAGACACAAATGGGATTCCCATTCTGCCCTCTGCAGATTTGTTTCAGATGAACACAAATTGAATTGAATGAGCCCCTTTTGATTTTACTTTCCAGCCATCCTGAAATAAATGCACCCCCCTAGTTTCAGGTATAACACTCTGTCCCTGTGAGCCCTGCCTCCACGACAATACTGGGAAGAACTTGCCGATAGTACAAGCTGTTCAACAATAGAATAAACTTCTGTGAAGCTGGTGGACTCTTCATCAATAGTGCTTTTTTTTAGCAGAGTCTGGAAGACCACCTATCAGGGATGCTTTAGCCGTCGATTCCCTGCATCGGCAGATGGATGGACTATGAGATGAGCTAGGAGGTCTCTTCCAACCCTGAGATTCTATGACTGTATAATCCAGGAAAAAAAGCTTTTCTACTTGATTCTGCTGATTGTGTAAGACTGGCCCTCTGCATTTGTAGGCCGAGCACGCCTCTAGTCATTTCCATCCTTTCACCTCCAGTGGTCCTGCTGGGCTAATCCTCTTCCTCCCCTCTTTCAAATGTCTGTTTCCCTTTCTCTGTTAATAATCCCCTCCTGATTCAGAAATACAGTTCACAAAGTGTGTTGATCTATTTCATTGATTTGACACACACTTTTAGGCATTAAAAAAACTGGATTGAAATGTCTTAGAAATAAATCCATCCACCCACCTACCCACCTATAGTAAAAGAGGATATCTGTTGGTCTGTCCATCTATTTGTCCATGCCATCGCTCCAAGACCATGGAACCTAGACACCTGAAATTTGACATACATACTAAGGGGGCCTTTGAGGTAGGCACTGCATGGATAGTTTGTTTTTTAAATGCATTCATTAATATTCATTAATTTAGATGAATTAAGGGCAGACATCCCTAAACAGTGCATAGCTTTGCAGTCGATAAGGTTTGAAACCAGGGGAGATTCATAGGCTAAGAGACAGTTATATACCTGACCTCTCCCCCATTCCCTGCTGTGTGGCAGTGTTCTCTCTTCAGGGGAATAGAATGGACAGACCCCTCAAAGGGCTATAGGGGTGCACCATGGCAGGGATCTTGCCTAGGGGTGCCATCAGCAATCACTTGCATGGGGTGGGCACAATGTGTCCTGCTTGGAGAGCTGCTAAGTTTGTTTGAAGGCTTTGCTGTATCAAACTAAGTGTTGTTCCAGCATGTGTGAAGTTGGGTCCATTCACTAATAAATACTATTTAAAAAGGAGAGAGATAAAGCTGAAGGACTGGACGGATGACTTTCCAATATCTTCCCAAAGGCTCAGCGCTTAGCTCAGGATGTCTGGTGAGTCATTCACAGTGCATGCTAATGCTATGTGGAGGCATCCCAGATTTAGTTCCAGCCCTCAAAATGGCACACATGTTTCCCGAGGCCACAACCTCTGGTTGCAGATTGTGCTCATTTAGAGTTGGCACTCTCTGAAACAACTGGCAAGGACTTCAGCTTGAATGCCATCCCAGCATGCTGGACGATATGGTTGACAGCAAGCCACAATTCAAAAGGAAAGAGGTGAAAATCATGTGTCGATGGAAGATGTGTTGGCATGGGGTGGATTCCTGTCCGCACAATACCGGTGCCTAGCAGAAAACAGACACACAAGAGACTCTCTCTTTTGCAAATCAACTCTCTCTCCTCCTGCTTTCATGCAGTTATTTTGCAGATGATGGACTGGTCTATTGTTATTCTGTTATCAGATGAAAAAGCCTCAGTCTTAATAACCATAGAACGATGCCTGGGAGTCGGCTGACTTATTGAAATCATCAGAATGCTTCCGCATGATCTAGAAAGCTAAACCCTGGCACATCATCATCCAAAACTGACCATGGGACATTTGCTGATTTGTTCCATGTAAAGAGGGCTCAAGGAGTGGTTGAAGTACATGAATTTCAGCCAGGAAGCTTAAAAATGCTACGTACAGATCTCCATGACATTCTGATAAGCAGGGTTCAATCATGGGGCAGTTTTTAGACCTAACCATCAAAACTCATGACTGCTTGTGGGTTCTCGGTTGACAGCTGGTTAGCCACTGTGTGAGCAGAGTGCTGGACTGGATGAACCCTTGGTCTAATCCAGCAGGGATTTTCTTATGTTCCTATAAATATGAAATTTGCCTTATTGATAGCAGCACCATGGATGGAGGAATCAGTCAATTTCACTTTTCCCTTCCTTCATTTTTTTAAAAAAATCTCAAGTACTTTCCATCTCGAATAAGAAGAAACATGTAAATTTTGTTAAATTCTGACCAGAACTAAACCGAAACGAAATTCTAATCACCTGCAGAAACCAAATTCAATAGATACAGCTAATCCCAACATGGAGAGTGCCATGTTCTACCTGCCAGTCATACATCTTAGACAAAATGGGGTAGCAAAATGGCTGAATGTGCAGGGATTCAAACCCAGATGTTTTCAGCCTAATCTATACCAAGCAGGATATTGTGCTATGAAAGCAGTATGAAAGTGGTCTATAAAAGGCAGGAGCCACACTACTGCTTTATAGTGGTATTGAAGTACACTGACAACTGTTGGGGCCCATTGACACATACCAAATATTGCTTTCATATCGCTATATCCTGCTTGGTGTGCCTTTTAGATACCGCTTTCTTAATGCTACATCCTTCTTAGTGTAGATCAGGTCTTCGAGCTCATCACTCAAAGCCTTAGGCCAGGATAAATCTATCTGTCAGTTTTAGTTTCCTGAACATTTGATTTTTTTTTAAACACAACCTCAAGTCCTTTTTGTCCCGAATATGAAAATATTTACAAATTTTGGTGTTTTTTTTTTAAAAAAATCAGAAACCTACTGAAAGGAAATTCTCACCCACCCCTAAGCAACGCTTGAGCCAGCAAACCTCTCGATATGGCTGGGCTGTTGGCCAAGAATGTTTATCTGTGGGCCAAAGTGGACATGATGTTGATTGCACAAATGCGTTTAACATGCATGTTTTAAAGCAACGTTACTAGAAGTTATTGGAGGTCCTCTGAGCTGTGCCGAGACTGCAGAGGATGGAGGGGGAAGGTTTGCCCTTATCTCCCTGTCATCGTCCTAGCAAAAACTTGCGAGTCCATAAACGTACATCAAGAGGGAAGACTGTATTGGTGCCATGTGTAGTTTGACCCTCTGTTTGCCAAGCAAAAGCTTTATTTACTAGTATGTGATATGTTATTATTATATTATTTATATAGACAACAGGTCCCTGCCCCAAGGAGCTTACAACTTAAGGTTTGACATATAGGAGCATGTTTTGCAGGCAAAACCAACATTTTTATACATCCTTAGCTGGGTCTGATGGGAGTCCTGAACATCTGGACATCAGATTGGGGAAAGTGGTTCTAACCACTATACTACACTGCACCAGATGGCATAGGGAATGAGGAGAGGGTGTGTTACAAGCATGCTCATATTTTCGTTTGTGAGATATGGGAGGTTACAGAGGGGAGGCATTTATATTGTCAATCCAACACCCCCCTTCCCAAACCTGCTATCTGCAGCTCAAAATGGTACACTCCAGGATAAGTGTTGCTACTTGATCCTGTTGCTTGTCTCTGCCCCTTAACGGAGGGAGTGGCCTGCATCCGTGCCCAAATGAACAGTTAGTTGTCGCTGCCAGAAAATGGCAGGACAATTCAACACTGCTCGGTCACTAGCTAAACAGCGGCTTTACTCTTCAAGCTTCTCGTGTGGAATTTGGCAACCCAGAAGACTTCAAAGGACTCCACATCAAAGTCGGGATTCTGAAAGGAGTTGAGGCAAGCCAAGGCACCCAGCAAATTCACATCGTACCAATTGGTCTGAAAGCTAGGGTCAGCTGGACCCACTAGGAAGTACAGGCAGATGTCTGGGGCAGTGGAATGCATTGGATTTATTTATTTATTCCATTTATATACCGCCCCGTAGCCGAAGCTCTCTGGGCAGTTCACAAAAATTAAAAACATTGAGCATTAAAAAACCGATATACAAAATTTAAAACCATAAAAAGCATAAAAACAAGTTATAAATACAATATCATTTAAAACAACTATTCTGGGTCAAACAACAACAAAATCCTCAACATACGTTGTTAAATGCCTGGGAGAAGAGGAAAGTCTTAACCTGGCGCCGAAAAGATAACAATGTTGGCGCCAGGCGAGCCTCGTCGGGGAGATAATTCCATAATTGGGGGGCCACCATTAAAAAGGCCCTCTCCCTTGTTGCCACCCTCCGTGCTTCCCTTGGAGTAGGAGGAGGACCTTAGATGTGGATTGTAGTGTACAGGTAGGTTCGTATTGCAAGATGTTGCATGCTTAGCCTGGAGAAGAGAAGCCTGAGGGGTGACAGGATAGCACTCTTCAAATACTTAAAAGGTTGTGACACAGAAGAGGGCCAGGATCTCTTCTCGATCAACCCAGATTGCAGAACACAAAATAATGGGCTCAAGTTGCAGGAAGCCAGATTCCAGTTGGACATCAAGAACAACTTCCTGACTGTTAGAGCAATACAACAATGGAACCAATGACCTAGGGAGGTGGTGGGCTCTCCCACACTAGAGGCCTTCAAGAGGCAGCTGGACAGCCATCTGTCAGGCATGCTTTAAGGTGGGTTCCTGCATTGAGCAGGGGGTTGGACTCGATGGCCTTATAGGCCCCTTCCAACTCTACTATTCTATGATTCTATGATTTCAGAAGGACATAGAGCCCTCTGGCAGGAATGGCTGAAAGCACCTTGCCTGCTCTACAGCTGGCAGAACGTGCACTGGCCAATGGGATAGCCCTGGGAGGAGGGAGAGCGGAGCAACGAACTGCTGATAGGACGATGTGCAATGGGTGGGTGGGGGGGAGGCAACATGTTGAGTGGGGAGTACTGGCAAAATAACGCACGGTGAGTTGGCTATTCTCCTCTCCATTGCCTAAAGTGTCGTCTGAACTCGGCCATTCTGTTTGCACAGAGGCCAACTAGCTGCATGTGGGAAACCCACCAATAGGCCATGAGTGCAACAGACCCTCTCTTCTGCCTGAGGGGACAGAATATCTCCTCCTCCACTCCTGTCTTGCACGTACATTTCACTTAGGGGCAGTAGAGGCTGGTGGCTCCGATGTCAGTGGGGTGGCGAATCCACCCCAGGTTACATTCAGAATCAGTCAGAACTCTAAGGGAGCTATTCATGATAGAGTCATACCCTTGCTTTGCACCATGGATAGCCCCTTTAGGGTTCTGAATGGTTCCGACTGAAACCCGGAGCGGATTCACCGCCCCACTGACATCGGAGCCACCAGCCCCTACTGCTTAGGGGAATCAAAATAAGTTGAGCTCATTCTGCTAAAAGCCTGTTCTAAGAGCCATGGAACTTGCAAGGCCCCACCTCTCTGGGCTGCATTCTTCATGTCCGGCTAGGAGACGAAACAATTCTCCACTGGCCTCATTGGAAGAGCTTGCCTCATGGAGAGGCTATGCACACCTGTCTGCGCTGAGGGCTTGGTGGGCTGTGGAATGGATGAAGCGGACA
Source organism: Anniella stebbinsi (assembly GCA_029215795.1). NCBI lineage: Eukaryota > Metazoa > Chordata > Lepidosauria > Squamata > Anniellidae > Anniella > Anniella stebbinsi. Next base: position 385,758,412 of record JARDYH010000001.1, read on the forward strand.
AAAAACCTCCCCTGCATGCCAGAGAAGGCTGGATTGGCAGGAAGGGAAGCAGGGAACCTGTGGGCTGTAATGCAGAGCTGAGGTACACAGTTGCTGCCAAAATTTCCCCCTATGCATATTGATTTTGAATACACCCCAATCATCTCAAAATAATCAAATAGTTGATATCTCTTTTCAGTCTTTGAATTCACTCTTTAATCACATTTCATAGCTGACATGTGACAGTATTTATGATTTGATCTTCCCGCAGGGCTGAGCTGAAAATAAGTCAGTTCTTTTGGAAACCCTTTAGCCACTGTCCAAAAAATGCTTACCTTTATTTATTTATATTTAGGTGGGGTGCTCTATGTACATGTATGCCGTGATGTTCAGACCCGTTGCTGCTGCCCCTGTCTCGCCTTTGCTGTTTTAGGCACCACAGCCCGGCAACCTGGCCCTCAATCTATCCCTTTCCGCTGCCACCAGTACCCTCCTCAGGTACATCAGTTGTACAACACCACACCAGTTGTTTGAAATTAAAGGGACTTTATTAACATAAGTAACCGCGTGTCAATGAGCTTATCAGTTTCCTCAGTTCAAACGCGTTATGGTTACAAGGCTTCAAATCGTATTAGTTTCTGTAGTTCACTCTTAAGTAGTTTCAATGTGGAATTCAGCTGTTTCTTCTCTAGTTATCTATTCCCCAAAACTATATCTCACTCTCTCAGTAATCATCAAACACTTCTCTCATCTCATCAACTACCTCTTCTCATCAAATAATACTACCCCCCAATCCCTGTCAACTCCTGTCAGCCAGAAACATATATACACTGGGTGAATTCGGACGACACTTTAGGCAATGGAGAGGGAAATACCGTACTGACCATGTGTTATTTTGGTGGCGGCGCAGTGGCACCCGCCACATGACATGTTGCTCCTCCCCCCATCACACAGCTAAAAGTCCCAGTGTCCTTCTGGGCTGCTGTGTCTCGTCCTTCCCACCTTCCTCAGTCCTCCGGCCATATCCCAGCATGCACCGCAAGTTCTGCCGGCTGTAGCGGAGTAGCCAGGTGTTTTTGGCTGCTCTGGCTGGCGAACTCTATGAACAAACGGGATAGTACACGGAGAGAGGGGGGCTCCCTCCACACAACACTTTAAACAATGGAGTTTGGGATAAACAACATGCAAGCCCGTTGTTTTTCTCCATTGTTTAAGTGCCCCAAATAGCGTGCTGTCAATTTTGTGTGTGTTGCGTGTTGCCCTCCACTCGACACAATAAGCAACACAACTGACTATTGTTCCCCCCCTCTCTGTTGATTATTGTGTCGTCTGAACCAGGCCACTCACTCTGTTCTCCAGCTCCTCCCACTCTCACACAGCCAACCAATCCAGGCACTCCAAACAACCAGCCAATAAGCACTCACCCTCACATCCTGGTCATTTACTCCCCCTCCCTCTAGGGTTAACACCATCCTGGTTTCTGCAACATAACCACAGTGAGTACAGTTCAGCCTTGTCATTTACCTTAACTGTTAGCATTCTTAAACTTTTTAAAGACATATATAACTAAATGCATATCATAAACAACAAACCTTGCAATATAATTATAACATAAAGCAGTAGAGCATCACATATTCACCTGCCCATTTATTTGACCTTCTCTTGCTCTTAGTCACAATTGACTTTGCTTGCCCTCAGTGACGTCATCACGCTGCCAGATACTATTAGTTATGTGGCATTATGACTGTTATGTGGCATTGTGGCATTATCCCATTCACCGTGTGATCTCTGATTGTTTGGGATTGCCAATCTGATTAATCCAGGAAGCATTCTCTTCACTTTCAGTTCCAGTGCCAACCTAAGATGTTTTGCTGCCTGAAGTGGAGCCCAAATGCTGCCCCTCTGCATAAAGGCCAACATTTTTTAAAAAAATCTTTCATCTATCTCCCTCATGGTGCCTAAACAGTTATCTTTATGTTGCTGCATGGCTCAGCTGCCTTAATTTCCCCTCAGTAGAGTGATCCCATAGCAAGGTCTGATTGGCTATGTAGCATTGTGACATGATTCCATCCATGACATGATCCCTGATTGGCTGGGATCATCCATGTGACTCATTCAGGAAGGAAAAAGGAATAGTGTCCAGGGAGTAAAATGGCAGGGGCTTATGGGAGTTGAAGTCTTGTGCCTACTCCACCTTAGAAGCATTGGGTAGTCACAGTACCCTGCTTAAGATGAAGCTGTAACTCTTCTGTGTTTTGTACTGATTGGCCCCAAATAGGAAGGCAAGAGAATGTGTACCAGCAACCATGGCAATGCGGTGGTGCTAACAAAGTTGGGTCCAGGGAAGTGTGTGTGTGTCTCACTGAAAGCATCTTGCTCACCCCCAACCTGAAATCAGTAGTGAGAACATTATAATATGTAGCATCCCCTCCCAACAAACACACCTCATGCAGCCTGAAGTGGTCCCATCCCAGAAAAGCTCTATCACCAGCTTCATTTCTCTCATCTGGCCCTTTGAGAGAAAGAGAAAGACAGGTGTTATTGTAGAACAGTCTGCATTCAACCAGGGTAAGACGCAGGAGAGCTAAGAGTGAGAGCAATAGGCGAAGTTCAAGTGAGTTAATAAGGGACGCGTGCAGCTTATCCCAATCTTGTCCAGGACGATCTGTGTTCATCCTTCACTTCTAATCTATTTCTTGAACGTGGTTCCGCTTCACACCCACCGTCGTGTCTCTTCGCTCAGGTAAAAAAGATGCTTCAAAGGGGCAGCCTGAGTTAAATGGGCCCTCATTTTATTAGAATAGAGTTTGGAGTACCACTTTGTGGTTTAAGGCACTTTCATTTTCAGCATAAGCAAGAGAGAGAGTTTAATGAGAAAAAGAGACAAGCATTTTGAATTGCGGTGCCTTCTGTCTTGTGTCCCCAAAGGAATATTTCTGGACCCATTATAGAAGAACCTCCAGTTATATGTTCAAACCCCAAAGGCTCTGTTAGTGTTGACGTGTATGGTCACGTCTTTTCTGGCCCGTAGCACAGCAAGTGGAGGAGGAAACACAATTTTGAATGTTTCTTTGTAAGGATCCATCATTCCCAGTTCAAAGTCCTGGCCAGCTTACTATTGTGCTTGGTTTCTGGACTGTTGAACATAGAATCATGGAAGCAGAGAGTTGGGAAGGACTTTGGAAGCCACCTATTTCATGCCAGGGATGTCGGAGAAATATGCAATAGATTCAAATGGGTTCAGGTTTTTATGAAACAGACCTGTGGATTCCTCAGTCAACCGGCTATTTCTGAGCTTGGATTCCACAGCGGAACGCCTTTTTCTGAGTTCAGCTTTTCTTGAGTTCAAGGGATTAAAATGAATTCAGAAATCTATGACTCTGACCTGTGGATTCCACAGACTTGCAGTCTGGTTTTATTTTTTTACTTTTTTCAATGGGGAGGAGATTTGTGCGAATTCACTTTAGTTAACAATAGCATTAATGCAAATTAGTACAAGTAGAAGAAAAGCCTGGTAAACAAAACCTGAATCCTTCAGTGAGCGGATGATGGAATGAAAGGCACCTAACAATCTGTGAATCTCAGATGGAACAGATTTATCCAAATCGGTACATCCCTCATGCACATCTCTGTTCAAGGCAGGATCTGATAGGCAGGATGCAAGTACAGCATCCTTGATGGATGCCTGCCCAGCACTCCCATCAAAGGAGAACTCACCAGCTCTCAGAGGCAGAGAGTTCTACTGTCCAACAGCTTACTGTTTCTAAACTACCAAGAAATGTCTTCTACTGTTTAGCTGAAATCCGCTTCCCTGCCCTTTCCACACATTGTTTCTAGTCATGTGCCCTGGGGCAACATAGAACAACCCTGTTCCACCTTCTACATGAGAGAGAGCCTTTTGGATGTTTGAAGACCACTCTCAGGAGACTGGATGCTGGCGCATTGTTTCCAATTCTGTACAATTGGTTTATTTTCATGACATCTTGCACACCACCTTTCCTTTTGCAAGATTTGTGTCAACAGTTCAGGAGCAGCTTGCTCTATTCAGGGACACACTGATTCATTGTTGAGCATAAGGTTATTGTTGTTTTGCACTGGGAATAGAAAACTCCTGTTCTTCATGGGGAAGGGCCATAGCTTAGTGGTGCAGCTCAAGCTTTGTGTGCATAAGGTCTCACATTCAGTGCTCAGTGTTTTCATTTTAGGGCTCTTAGGTAGCAAAATGAGGATGCAGATTGGCATACCATTTAAACAAGTGAATGTATATGTAATGATGCAAATTTAGAGATAATTACTATAGAAAGGCTATCCATTTCACTATAGGTGGAAACACTATGACCAGGTGACTTGTGTGTCCAGGCCTTTCTTAAAGCTGGATGACCACCTTGCATGAAATACAGAGTGTGCACAACCAAGGGGGGGGGCTTCGTCCACTGCGGACTCTGTAGGTTGGATTGTTGGGAATCTGATTTCATTGAGTTCGCAGCGGATTTCTCCAGCATCCCTAAGTAGATGTCCCAACGAATAGAAGATGACTTCAAATAGAGGGCTGTCCTCTGTAAAAAAAGGCCACCTTAGATGGACTAATGCTCTAACACTGCATAAAGCTCCTTCACATAAGAAAAAATGATATTTTGGGCTGCATTAATAGAAGTATAGCTTCCAAATTGCACGAGGTACTGATTCCCTTCTATTCAGCACTGGTTAGGCCTCATCTTGAGTATTGAGTCCAGTTCTGGACACCACACTTCAAGAAGTATGCAGACAGGCTGGAGCGTGTTCAGAGGAGGGCAACGAGGATGATCAGGGGTCTGGAAACAAAGCCCTATGAGGAGAGACTGAAAGAACTGGGCATGTTTAGCCTGGAGAAGAGAAGATCGAGGGAAGACAGGATAGTACTCTTCAAATACTTGAAAGGTTGTCACACAGAAGAGGGACAGGATCTCTTCTCGATCAACCCAGAATGCAAGACACGGAGTAATGGGCTCAAGTTACAGAAAGCCAGTTTCTGTCTGGACATAAGGAAAAACTTCCTGACTGTTAGAGCAATACGACAATGAAACCAATGACCTCGGGAAGTTGTGGGCTCTCCCACACTAGAGGCCTTCAAGAGGCAGCTGGATTGCCATCTGTCAGGTAGGCTTTCAGGTAGATTCCTGCATTGAGCAGGGGGTTGGACTCGATGGCCTTATAGGCCCCTTCCAACTCTACTATTCTATGATTCTATGATTCTAAGTGCCATGCTGGATTAGACTGAGGGTCCATCTTGTTCAGCACTCTGTTCACACAGTGGCCAACCAGCTGTCAACCAGGACCCAACAAAGCAGGACACGGTGCAACAGCACCCTCCCACCCAACTGGTGCACACAGGCTTACTGGAGATAGCACATAAACATCAGGGCTAGTACCCATTGATAGCCTTCTCCTCCATCACAACCCTATTAAAAACAGATGAAGTTGATATCTGATTTTCAAAAATGTTGCTTTGCAAGGGAAACCCAATTCTACTGAAGTTCTTGTGAACAAGTGTTGTGGTGGACATCTCTCGTAATGCCTTTAGAAATCTCCCAACATCGCACTGACCAAGTCTGATTTTCAAATGGAATGCATCATCTTTGTAAGATCATTTAAAGAGATTCACAGTCTTTAGATTATTGAATCAAAGCCATGCTAATAAAGAGCTAGCTTTGGGCCTAAGTAGATGGTAGTTGTGAAAAAGACCCCAAATTACATTTTAAAAATCTGGTTAACAGCATCTGAAAAAGCTGGGTTGAGAGCAGAATAACAGATCTTGACAAAAGAGAGTTCTATGTAAAGATACAAAAAACACACACATTAACTAAAAAGAAAAAAAAGAAATGAAGGATGAGAACAAATTTAAAAGTGAAGTATCTTATAAGCAACCTATTACGAAAGAAAAGGTTGCCCCCTGGAGAAAAGTAGGTTCCTCATTCTTGAAGGAACATGAAAAACATTAAAGGCGAAAAAGCCACTTGCAAAAGAGCAGGTGCTTTGATTTCTTTTAGATTTCCTTGATTTTCTCAATATTCCAGTTTGATAAGAGTCCCTTTAAGGTTACATAATAATGTGTTTTATGACAAGTTCCGCATAATAAAATAATCATACGATGAGAAATGCATTAGTTACAGGGGCGGGGGAAGCAGCATAAAGCAATTTGGGGGTGTCAGAAGGAACTTGTGCAAAGGTAATGATTTGTTCAAATGGATTTTTTTTTTTGCTTTTTTAAACTACACATTCCAGAGTGAGAAGAATGGAGAAAAGCAATTAAGTTTACAAAAAGGAATCCAGCAACTTTGAGGCTACCAAGCGTAATTTTTGCAGTTATCTCTGGTGGAACAAAGCATGTGGCAATTAGATTACGTTGAATAGCAAGTAGCTTTCGAAGAGTTGAGAATGGGATCTATCATCCCATCCCACAGCTGGTTGTGTAAAGGTTCTACCTGGTCCCTAGAAATGTTCAATCACCCCCGATGCAACCTAAGGACTTCCCTTATTTTGCACCTCAAACACTTTCAAATCTCTAAACTGGGTTAGAGGGAAAGAGCTCGGGAAGCCCACCAGTGGAGGCTGGTGGCTCCGATGTCAATGGGGCAGCGAATCCCTTCTGGGTTTCAGTCAGAACCAGTCAGAACTCTAATGTAACACCTCTAATGTAACAATCTCTTCCAGTTTTTACTTTTGCAAAGATGTGGGCTTTTTTGAGGGGGGAGTTGCGAGGGGATGTGAAAGTTATACCCATATAGGAAAACTGGAAATAGTACATGTAAATTCTCCTGTGTGATGATCTTCCCAGCTGTGTAAAAATTGCTTGCAGAAATACATGGTGTGCGCACGATGTAGTATAAGTAAATCCCTTTACATCCATGTGACTATTCAAATGGAGGATCTGTGCAGTGTCCTACTTTGACATTTGGTAATGTCTAACGTGACTCTGCATAGATCAAGACTGAGGGTCAGAGAACAAGACCTTGTCAATCATACGTCCTGGTCTGGCAGAGTCTCTTGGATGCTCAATGTACAGTTTGAGGGTCACACGATCCTCTTCAGCTGTGGACACTTTTCCTGGAGGATTAAAGTGGTTACTTAATATGTCTGTACTGAAGCCTCATGAGCCTCCTTTCACCACCTTTAAATAGTCTCCTTTGCATTTATCTGGCCTAGTTTTGTTGAGGCCTAAAAAGATTTGCTGGTAGGATCTTGAGTGTAGAGGACAGGAGGGCAGCTCTTCTCCATGAGGAGTCTTCTTCTGAGGAAGAACCTGACTTACCTGGGGTTGCGGACTCTCCTTCCCCTGATGTCATGCCTGAGGCAGTGTTGCAGCAGGAAAGGGGATGTGCAGCTGAGGAGGATGCTGGCCCCTCAGGAGAACTCTGTGAAGGCCATCCTCCTCCACATCCTCCAGTCTCTGATGGTGCAGCTTCTGAGCCTGAAGCAAGTTATCTACCCAGCCCTTGGGAAAGACGGCAATTGAAGTGCAGAGAGTAAGTCTGGCCTGCAAGGAAAAGTCCTTGACTGCAGGCCAGAAACTCAGCTCTGTAAACCCTTATATAGCTGATGATGGGAGGTTCCTTAATGAGCCACAGCTGGAGCTGGGTGGGACCAGGCTAAGGCTCTGTATAAAAGGACACTTCAGAGATGCACTCAACATTGGCAAACAATAATTGTGACGTTGCTGGTTTTGCTATCTACACCATGTTTCCTGTATTCGTGACCTTGGGCTTTACCATGACTGGACTTTGAACTGGACTTCAGACTGTGACTTTGGACTCTGCTTTTGGACTTTGATGCTGCGTCTCTGCTGCTGGGACTCGCTTATCTCTGCCCGTTACTCCTGACAACTAGAAGCTTTGTTTCTGGCTGTCTTCCCAGATGGACCTGATAAGACTCTGTATCTGAAAACATGACACATTGGCATATGTTAATCCAGCCATCCCCAATGTCATGCCCTCCAGATGTTTTGGACCACAACTCCCAGCATTCCTGGCTTGTGCTGATGGGAGCAGCAGTCCAAACGTCTGGAGGGTGACAAGGTTGTGGGAGGCTGTTCTATTCCATTGAGAAGGATGTATGCTATAGTGAATGCCTGAAATGTGATGGATGTCAACATTCACATCTGGATACACAAATGATTCCAGATAAATCCCAGAGATATTCCCCTGTTTTTCCTCAGTCCCACCTCGGATGAAAGTTCTCCATTCTTTACAGATCTCATGTATGTACAAATTGTGGCACATGAGCATCAAGAAAGGGACTTGATGCTCAAGATGAACAGAATGTCGTCACGAAGAACCTCGATGGAGGGCCTTCTCTGTAGTGGCACCCACTCTCTGGAAAACCTTCTCATATGGTTTGGGAGGTGGAAAATGTAACTTCCTTTAAATGCCTCCTGAAAACATATCTTTTTAGACAAGCTTTCCATGAACTATAACTTATTCTAGTTTTAGATGACAATTTTAAATTTTAATGTTTTAAATCTTGATTTTGTATATTATGGTTTCAGTTGTAAACTGCCCAGAGAGCCTTGGCTGTTGGGCAGTATAAATATGTAATAAACAAAAACAAACAAACAAACTGCAGTATGGCATCATGCTATGTGTCATGACATAGTACAGTAGTACATTATGCTCCCCCACTGACTGACAGTTTCATGTGCCCTAGCAATTGCTAGTGCTGGGGCGAATCCTGCCCCCTATTTCTGAGCACTTTCTCTCTCCCTGCGAAAGAGGCATTGTTTTTTCTGCCTCTTTTGCAGGGAGGGGGGAAAATTCAGAGAATTTTCTCCTTGGGGAGGGGGACAGGATTTCCACATACCTTTTTTTAAGTGCAGCTGGTTGCTGAGGGGGCTTCTTATTTTTTTAGTTTTTTTTTTTTTAAAAAATGCCCCCACTTCTCTTGGCATTTGTTAGGAGCCCAGCAGTTCTAAGTGATTTCTATTGGAGACCATGTGGCCTTGCCCTCTTTAATAAGCACTCAGGAAGAACTCCTGGGCTCCTGAAATTGCCAGGGGTGTTTTGAATAAATAAATAAATAAATAGAAAGAAAGAAAGACCCCTGAACAACTGGCTACATTTAAAAAGGTATGTGGAAACTCTGTCCCCTCCCCAAGGAGAAAATTCTCAGAAATTCTCATCTCTCCCAGCCACTTTCGCTGGATTTTTGTTTCCCTCCCACTCGCCACGAATGGTCAAAAATTTCGGCCTAGTACTAGTATTTGCCCTACAGTCAGTATTGAGCCACTGGAGCTGGTGCGAATTGCTTTGATGCAGAAGAGGCATCTCTATCTGCTGAGCTACTCCGCAACCACCAGCCACCCTGGAAATGGTGCTTTCCTCATGACCTCATCCTCGTTAGGTTCCCTTAGCAGTATCCCCTCACAGAGCCACCCAGCACCACCCAGGCCTAAAGTAAATGTTTACTTACCAAAGAAGAAGAAGAAAACGAAGACGAAGATGAAGTCAAAGATGATGAAGAAGAAGATACTCTAGAGATATGGCCTCAGGTGACTGAATAGAGAAATGAGACCAACTGCTCTGTTGAACAGGCAAGGTTTCCTAGCATTTATATTGGGTCTGGCCAATCAGGAAGCTTCATTTGGGCTGCCAATCATAGGGCTGATTATGCATTCATTGCCATCTGTGCCTCAACAGATCTCTAGGACCAGATCAACAAGGAGTCTAGTAGCATCTTAAAGATTAACACATTTATTATAGCGTAAACTGTTGTGAAATATAATTAGTTTAGTGAACCTCTAATTGCAGCAGTGCTTTATGATATAGATTTTTATAGGACTGCTGTGTTAGTAAATTTTGAAATATGGAAATGATCAGGATATGGAAATATGGAAAAAATGAGATATGTTTAATCTGAGTCAACATCGTTTAAAGCTATATGGGGGAGATTTGTTCCGTATGCATCGCAACCGGATGTACAACAATGTATGCCTGCTTCAGCTCTGAGTATATGGACATTGTAATGATAAATGAAGGACACAGCACATTTAAAATTTAGTTTAATTGTATAATTAGTTATGATTTTGATTTGTAATTATTATTGACTATTATTATTATTATTATTTTAGTATTATTATTTTGTTATTGTTTTGTTGTATCACTTTAAATAAAATAAAATTTATAAAATAATTGTTTAATTGTAAACAGTTTTGGATGTATGAGGAAATCCCACGAATGGAATATTTACAACTATGACATCATCACCCAAACCTGATCTCATCACACTTTGCTATGAGAACACATTCATCTTTTGAAAGTTCATATTTAATTGGAGATAGGAAATGCATACGATCAAAACTCTAGAAAATACTACTTAATTATATTAGGAAGATCAAGCTCAAACACACGATTAGATGAGAAGAAGTCTTACCAATATTAATCCCTTTTGAGATAAGGGAAGAAATACGATTCTGTAGAAATGCATTATCATTTTGTTCTAATAGACAAGAGAATAGTTTTAAAACAATGTCTTGCAAGTATAGCGCACCATTAAAATTATGTATACCATATGGTTTAAAGAATGCTAATTGCTGGAAATGTCATAATGAAGAAGGAAATTATACATTCGCATGTGGTTTACCATTAAAGCAGCTAGATTATTTTGGAGTGGAACAAAAGGCAATTCTTTTACCTTTCATCATGAATTGAATTCACAACAAAGATAAAACATAAACTAGATCCTTCACTCTTTTCATTGAACTACTCCAAAATGGCACCTGTTTCCTATGAGGAATTAAAATGATATATGGGAACAGAAGCAAGAATCGGCTACGGTAAATCCTGGAGAAAGAACACTATTGAAGAAGTGAAGAGAAAAATTATTTGTACGTTGCCAACCTAGTAAAATTGACTGGGTATGTTTGAATGAAAGCCGGTAGGAAAGAGAGGGGCAGCACAATGCTGTGAAGGGGGAGAGTGAAAAAAACCCTTTTCTTATGCCATGCTGGCAGGGCAAAAGGTAGGAGGCGATTCCCCCTCCATATAATGGAGGAAATAACTAGCAGTATCATGATCCTAGGCCCAAGCATGACCAAATCCAGCCTCCTTGTGATTCCAATCCCATTGTGGCCCCGCCTCTTCCTCTGGCCCCGCCTCTTCCCCCTTCTACCAGTGCCCCCTTGTGGTGAGCCATATAATGGAGGAGATAGCAATGTTATCTTAGACCCATGGCTGGGCACCCAAGCAGTGTCATTATCCTAGACCAAGCATGGCTGGATAACTCCTCACTTCAGTATAAATCAGGGCTGAGAAACCTCAGGCCCACAGTCCACATCTAGCTTGCCTGCTGTACCAATACGGTTCTCCAGGTTTCTCCATATGGCCACATACCTTTCCCTGGCCTCACTCCCTTTCATTTGCTGTTCTCCCAGCTTCTGTAGAGTTCCAACCCCACTGCCCATGCTATAGGGGAGGCTGGTGGCTTCACTTTTCGTGGGGTGGAGATTCCATCCTGGGCTTTAGTTACAGCCAGCCTATCCAATTTGTGGATAGGAGTCGGCACCTTGGTTAGCTCCATTAGACTTCTGGCTGGCTGTAACTAAAACCCAGCATGCAATTCTGCCCCAATGAATCTGGAACCGCCAGCCCCTCTGCCATTATAAAAGGTTAATGAAAAAAAAGGGAGCCAAGCTCTCGCTCTATGAAACGATCTTTTTCTTTATTCTCTAATAACTTCTTCAATCGGCTCCCTTTTTTATGGAATGGCTTGGTGGTGCTCTTCTCTCTCTGTTTTACATCATTCTGAAAGGTTGACATGACTCTTCTAAGGTAGAGATACTGGCAATAAGAGCTTTAAGCTAAAATATGCTGGTAGTTTTGGCCTCATCTCCTTTTGCCTTTGGCCCTGCCCACCACTGTGGGCCTCGAGACATCCTCTGAAATTGAATGCAGCCTCTGAGAGATTCTCTGAAACTGAATTCGGGGAGGTTTGACCCATGGCCCTCTCCGAGGATGGACCCCTCTCTCTGCCTTCGCAGAGGGAGACCTGAAAAAAACCTATGGCCCTTGAGAAGCTCTCCCAGGGGCCAGTGCATTCCAGCCTAATAGCCTGTATCAAAAATTGATCCCCCCCCCCCGAATATTGGAATGATAAGATTCACACATCAAATGGTGTTTCATGCTTAACATGTTATAATACAACCACATAACGTATGGTAATTACCAATTTGGGCTGTATTTTTCTTATGTCTGTAATTCTTTGATAATAATGTTAATAAAACCATCAATTAAGGCACACACAAAAAATGACTTGAAGGATTATATCCCACAATTCATTTGCAGAGAATAAAAAGGACAGGGGTTCTTTCCTCAGCCTTCACCTCCCCTCTCTCAATCTCCAGTCTTGAAAGACCAATTTTTCTAATTGCCCATTTGATATTACAGTGGGGAAGATAAACTGTTTCTCCAGAGCAAATAAAACATTTATAGATAAATATTGTACTGAATAAATTAGGAGGAGGCGGTACCATTTCCCTTCCTGCTTTGCTGTTTCTTTAAATCCCCATCACCTGAAGATGGAATTGCCCTTGTGAACACATGGGCCAAGGTTTTTCTGTGGTTGATGCAGCAGGGGCGGTCCTTCTCAACACAACGAGAGGGGAGTAGGATCATGCCAGGTCCTCCCCCTCTCAAGGTTTGGCATCCTCACAGATGCCCTGCTGATATTTACATGTCGATTGGAAAATTCAAGGAAATAGAACTATTTAGGTGTTGCATGCAGATGTGTTTTTGAGGTGAGCAGGGTGATGTTTAGCCATGTGTAAAGCAGTACATGGGTCTTATTTTAACAGAAAAAAGATGCACATGAGTGAGGAAAGCTCCCCCCTCTCCTCACACCATACCTCCTCATAGCTGTTGGTTCTCTCTAGCCTGGCTGAAATACTAGCATTAAGCTCAGCTAGGAGAAAATTGCCTGAAGGAACGGAGCATGAGGAGATAAGGCAGATGAAGAGCTCTTCCATATGCTCCTATACATATTGAAGAAAGATCCCTGTTTTATATGGGGATGGAACAGAGAGATGAACAAACATGGGTTCTTGATCACGCCTAGCCCGGCCCTGATGTCGACACTTGCACATGGGCAATGCAACATGGGCTGTGGTCTGTCTATGGCAGGAACGCCACATTTTGCCAGCAAGCACATTATCCTCAAGCACATTTCTGCAGTGTTAATATATGAAGTACGATCCTTTTTTTTTCTTGGTGGCAAAAAGGTGTGCATAGTGACTGTCCTTGGTGATGAATACACCGCCCTGCCCAGTATGTGTATTTCTGCTCTTCCGTGATTTGAACTCCGATGCAGATGGGGCTGCCTTGACATCTGCGATGTTCTGATCTGCTATGTGCATTTGAATTTAGCACAGCCACTCAACGAGGCCAGCAGTGTCAGAACAGCAGCTCCAACAAAAGGAATTATGTAGAAGGAGGTGAAGGAAGGAGCAATTTCAAGTATTCTGGGATTTGGCGATGCCAGTTAGTCCACCCCTCGTCAGAAGGCTGAAGTCATGCACTGCTTTCCTGAGCTAAATGCCTGATTTGTTTCTCCTCTTCCCTTTCCCGTACATTTGCTCTGGTCAGGGCTTCAAGGGAGAACTACACATGTTTCCAAACCCACATTTGGCAGGTGAAGAGGAACATGAAGGTTGGGCCACAGGCAACATTCAGCGGTGAACCAGGAAACAGAAGCCACGGGACCAGTTAGTAGCCAGGACTGAAGAGGAACTCAGAACCTAAGGAAGCCACACTGAGAAGCTAGCCAGACAAGCTAGCCAGACATCTGAACTGAACAGGAAGTTGAGGCCAAAGGCCAAACTTGGAGGTGGGACTGAAAAGCATGTGTTGATGTAGAAATACATAGAAAAGAGAGGGGGGGCGGGAAGAGGGTGCAAAACACCACACTATAGATGTGAAAGTGAGACAAGCTTCAGTGTTGGTAAAAATTCTTGCCATTAATAAGAAATATTTTCTTTAGTATGCCCTACGTGTTTCGGATTAAAAAATCTTTTCTCAGGAGCTGAAGTAACACAAGCTGTTAAAATATATAATAAAGAACAAAGAATCCTCAGCTTTTTTTGGGTGTCCCCACCGAGAGCTACATCATCTAGAAAACTTCTATTCGTGCTCAGAGGAAGATTCAAATAGGCACACCATGGATAACACCTCCCCAGAGGACATTAGACCTCCAACTGAACAGTCTTTTTTTGGCAGCGGAACAGCAGAGGGGCCAGAGCAAGAGAAGAAGGCTGGAAGGAAGGACGAGGTTTCCAAAGAAAAAGATATTAAAGACCAACTGGTAGTCAATTTATCCAGGAGAGAATTTAGTCCCATTGAGATACAGGTACTGAACAGGAAGTTGAAGCCAAAGGCCAAACTAGGGCTGCCTCTACAAGAGGCATTTAAAGCTCTTTCAAGGCGCATTAAAAAAATTACCTCTACAAGAACGGAGCGCAAATCGGGCGTAGAGGCGCGTTTTCTCTCCGATTATGAGCATTATCGAATGCGCATTAAATAGCGAATTTTATTTTGCTCCGGCCGTTAAAGCGCATTTTGACTATGTGAACAAGCGATTCTCCGCATGTCAACAGTTTAAATCGCATTTCGGTCGTGCAGTAATGCGCTTTGCTGCCTCTCGTACAGAGGTATTAGGCGTAGATGTGCTTCTGTGAATATGCGCATAATCGCCTAACCAGGCGTAAAGGCGATTTCTTGTAGATGAGGCCTAAGAGGCAGGACTGAAAAGCATGTGTTGGATGTAGAAACACACCAGAGCTCCTCAGAAAGAGCTTGCTGCTCAAGCAAGGTGCAAATGGAACAGGAAGCCCCCCCCCCCCCATGCACCTCCTTGTCTGGGAGGATCCACTGGCAATCTTGGGTGGGTGGAGTCAATCCAGGCCATGAAGCAACTCCTAACGGAGTGGAAGCAATGGACGGGGGGGGGGCAAGTACTGGAGGGCAGAAGGCCACACCCACTGCATCTCCCTTGACTATCTGCCTTCATGCCAAGGTTAGTTTTCTCCCATTTAGGTGTCATAGCCAAGCTGGGGAAAAATAGCCCTAAAGACCCAGTTGGGGGGCATTTCCAGGGGAGAGAAGGGATCAGCATCCCCTCACACCTGGTGATTCCCCCCCCCCCCATAATGATAGTCTCCTGCACTAGTGTTATGAGACCCACACAAGGTTCCTGACCATATTACCTTGTAACTAGGAATGGAAGGATTTTGTAAAACCCATTCCATCTGTATTTTGCATATTGTCAGGTGCCTTTCATTCCATCATCCACTCATTGCCGGATCTGGGGTGTGGACTGGGATCCCAGGAGGGCTGGATTTGACCCTTGGGTCTGAGATACTGCATCCCTGACCAAGCCTGATGAAGAGTTCCGGAGAACCTGAAAGTTGGCACATTATTGGTGGAATTTTCATTAGTCCTAAATAATAAAGGTATTGCTCACAGTAGATTTTGGATTCCCTCCGCTCAACCTCTAAACAGGAGATGCTAGGGATTCAGCCTGGGATCTATTGCATGCAAAGTAAGTGCTCTGCCCCTGAGTTAAGTGCCACAGAGGTTTGATCCCACATAGTTTAAGGAAACCTCTAAGTATAGAGGCATTGTGAGTCTGAATTCCAGTTGTAGGGGCCAGGTAAAAGGGAAGACTTTCCAGCAGCAGCTGGCTAGAAACAGATGTTTGCCTAGATATACCTTTGTTCTGATCCAGTAAAGCTCTTTTTCCTCTATGTTTATCTTCTCTTCTTCTCCCCCCACACAACGTGTTTGTCCTTTCCTCCTTCCAACTGCCATGGAAGGTTAAGTTAATTTGAGGAAGATGTCTTTATTGTATCCCCCAGCTTTCATCCACTTTTTTTATACAAAGGTTGGCAGCTTGGAACATAAAACTGTTCTAAAATGCAACAAAGCTATCAAAAGAACTAGAGGAGAATGAAGCACCTTGGGCAGTTGACGCTTTCTCTGACGCTTTCAGGTTTGGAGTCTGATAGCTCAGCTCAAACTGCTCTGTGAGGAGGAGTGTCTCTCCCACCACCCCACTGTGATTAGATCTGGTGGATTCAGGGATGACGTGAGACCTTCTGAGCAGATGACTCTAGCCTGAGTTTCTGTTTCTCATTGTCATTTTTGGAGAGCTTTGGTGACGTACATGCAAACCTTCCTGGCAGTACCAATCCTATCCATTCCACAGCATCCATCCATCCCATCCTTGGGCATTGTGCAGCAACATCCTCCAAGCCCTCCTCTTCCGAGATCCAGGTTGATGGATTGGGATGAGCCCTGTGATACTTCACGATGCTTCATTGGGAGATAGGGATGGGCGAATGGGTCAGTTTCTCTTTCTCTTGCATTCACATTTTTAAAATCTCAAGTTCTTTCTTTCTCAGATATGGAGAACTTTGGTAAATTCAGATCAAAAGTGAATGTAAACAAAATTCTCACCCATCTTCACCAGCCCAATCCAGCTGGCACAGCTATTCCCAGCATGGAGAGGAGCATGATGTACCTGCCTTCCATTGAGCTGTTAAAGATGAGGGCTTGTCAGGAAAATCAATCAATCAATCAATCAATCAATCAATCAATATCCCTAATTAAGCACGAACATGGCTGAATAGACAGAGACAAATGGAACTGAACCAAAAGTGTCTCCCCCTACAGATTGGCAGTAAAACCGTAGCCTAAGGGAGTGGGGATAGAAGAGGCAGTCCGTACTGTACTGTATCCTTTCTCTCACTAGGTGGATGGATTTCATGGTTAGATTGCAGCGATAAAGTCTTAATGGATTTATGTTTCTATTACACTGGGTTGTTTATTTTAGCTGATCCGACTGCCTGTTGCTTAGGCCATTAACACAAACTGTGATGACATGCAATTATTTTTTCAGACCTGCTGAGTAGTTCAGCTGAGGCTCTAGCCTGTTACTCAGGGGGAAGGAATCAGCCACCTTTCAAACTGGCCCTGCACGGCAACTGTCAAACAATATATTTGAACACTAAATCTTGCATTTCACTTTGCCTGGATAGAAAAATAGCCATGTGAGTCTGTTGCTGCAAAAGCAAGAAAGAGACAACACAGAGAAATGTAAAAACAACAACAGTGAGAGAACATTTCAACCTCCCAGGAAACTTTGTGACTGACTATTTGGGAGCACAGAAATTCAAAGGTAGACTCCAGCATGAAACTGGTCTGGGCCAAATATAGATTGCATGGGCTGTGATCTGGATCAGTTCTCTAGTGTGGTAGGGAGGATTAAAGCCCTTCTACGCTCACCCCCAAGCTAGGGCCCCAATCCTGATTAGCTCCCCCTGCATCTTTAAAGTACTGTCCGCTTTGTCTCTCAGTTACAACTGATCAAATAATTCAGTTCCATCACTTCTGGCCTGAATTGTGATAAAAACTTTTTATCCTATGCTGTGTGTTCAATAGCTTACCAGTGCTGGGATGTTTGTGGTATTATCAATACTGCTTTCTCAGTAGTCTCTGTAATTGTTTTACATACACTTATGCTTTAGCGTACCAGAGGCGGTAATCCTGTATACCCCAGATGCTGGGGAACATGGGCAGGAGGGTGCTGTTGCACCATGTCCTGCTTGTGGTTTCCTGGTCAAGAGCTGGTTGGCTACTGCTGGACTAGATGGACCCTTGGTCTGATCCAGTGTGGCTCTTATGTTCTTAAGTAGTGTAATTATTAGTCTTTGTGTGTGTGTGTTGCATTTCCTTCTGACTTCACTGTTTATTCCCCATACACTCTATACTTGCCAACTGAGGATAGCGCTCCATGCATCATGTGTTATGATGATGATGATGATTTTTAAAAAAATATCTTAACTGTTTTAAATGATTTTTTAAAATCTTGTTTTTATCTTGTTATGTTTTACTTTAATGTAAACTGCTTAGGGATTTTACTATATTAAATGGTATAGAAGTATTGCGATAATCACCAACTTCATCATCAGAAGTCCATAATCAACATGTTAGTCTTAAAAGATGCTGCAAGACTCTGTTGTTTTTGTAATCTTGAACTCTTTCTGCACCTCGTCCCTCCAAATGGCAATACCGATAAACCCTTTAAGGGGTTATGTAGCATTTAAATACTTTTGAGAGTGTAAAGTATTGGCCCTTGTTTTAATAATAGGGGGGGTCATGCAGCATGCCATCTTACACGGACAGACATGATTGGCCTCTTCTCCATGGAGCTCCCTTCAATTCCATTAAACCCCAAGGATGCGTTAAGTACCTTAAAGAGAGAAACTCCTTTCTCTCAGGGGTCTTCCTCAGGGGTCCCTCTCTGGGAGCCCCTGACAAAGGAAGTGAGGCAGGTGGCTACCAGGAGGAGGGCCTTTTCTGCTTTGGCACCTCGGCTACTGAATGAGCTCTTTAGAGAGGTTCGCCTGGTACCTACATTATACTCTTTTCAATGCCAGGTGAAGACCCTTTTATTTTCCCAGTATTTTAACATTTTGTCATCTTTGTCTTTCAGCTTTGCCCTCTTAAATCTGCATTTTAAATCTGTATTTTAAATCTCTGCATTGCTGCTCGGTTTTATACTGGTTGTAGTTTTATACATAAGTATAGCTATGATGACAAACTTGTGTTCATATTGCAGAGTTCCTGTGACAGGGATGTGATTCTGAATATCCTGGGCATTCTCACAGACCTACTTTCTGTTGGTAAGTGGAAACCCGAACATGGAAAACTCATCAAGTTTTGAATGAAGACACGTAACCTAAAATTAGGGAGATACCAAATGATCAGTCCCCAGTGGTACAGTTGGGTAATTTTAGACTCTGAACTGAACATTTGCCAGTGGAAGCTGGTCACTCTGACATCAGTGGGGTGGTGAATCTGCTCCAGGCAGAACCACTCGGGAGCTATCCGAGGTGCTGAACCTATTTTGGGGATTGTTTCAGGGCTTCTTGGTTTTTATGTGTTTTTTCCCCAGCTCTAAAAGGCCAAGCTGCCTCTCCCAAGGCATTGTTAATGGCAGTTGGAACATTAAGCTAAAAGATGCTGTTATTTGGGCCCTCCTACTTTGCCTCTGGCTCTGCCCACATTGGAAATGCTGCTTCAAAATGGAATTTGACCATTAGAATGAAAAAAGGTTTGATGCCTCTTATTTATATAATAGATGTATTTCAACTCAATGTTGTTGGAGACATCCCCATTGGAATCAAATGTGTTCAGATTTCTATAAATCTGACCTGTGGATACTGTAGCGGACCAGATTTTCCTGAATCACATGGATTCTGTTGACTTATGGACCATTTTTTTTAAACTTTCTGGATTTTTATGCAAATTTAGTAGTAGAAAAATACATAAAATAAAATAAAAATACTGGCCAAAAGTGTGCATTCCTCCATAGGCTAACGCTTGAAAACGGACATTTGGGGGGATATTTGTGCATTTGGGGAGTTGTGCATTTGGGGTGAGGTGGCACATTTTCACAAATGTGAATTTGCACAAGTTCGGGAAATCAGAAAACCCCCAGTTTCACCAATGAGTGGATGATGGAACGAAGGGCATCTGATGATCTGCAAAGCGCAGATGGAACTACAATACCCGATGGAATGCCTCTCCTGGCCTGAACATACCTGGACACTATGATCAACATCTGGGGACCCTCTCTTCCTGCCTCCTCCAAGGGAAGCTCGGAGAGTGGCGACCATAGAGAAGACCTTCCCAATGATGCCTCCCCCCCACCTATGGAATGAGCTCCCTACTCAGGCCCGCCTGGCACCAACACTGTCAGCTTTTCGATGCCAGATTATGATGGGACATTTATGGGCCTCGTATTTTATTGAAAATGTTTTTAGCTATCAGAATTGTTTTAATTTCTGCATATGTAATTTTTTATGCTGCATTCTATGCTGTATTTTTATATTGGATTTTATTATTTCATGAATTGTTATTGGGTCATGAGAAATGAAGCATAATAATAATAATAATAATAATAATTTTTACAAAATTCATGCATCCCTAATTTGAAGACTGCCTTTGTCCTATGCACAGATTGCATTTTCACAAGTAGATATGAAGAGGGGGGACCAAAAGTGTAAAGCATACCTGGGTTGTTCAAGTTCCATGTAATGTAGGACTTGCAGGTTTGCAGGTGTGTCCAGAAAGGCCTTCCTGACTGTCCTTTCATTTCCTTCCTCTTAGGGACGAACAGGAGGCTTCACTACACAATTAGCAAAGGTGGCAGCGAGGCCCTTCTGCAGGCCCTGGTGAACACAGTGCAAACCCCTGTGCCAGACTATGACATCCTCTTGCCTCTCTTTCGCCTGATGGCCAAAATCGGCCAGAAAGGTATGCCTGATGAGCCTTCTACATGTGTATCAGTACTGTGCTGCAGTATTCCCAGCTGTAGGGTGACCATATGGAAAGGAGAACAGGCCCTGTATCATTAACAGTTGTATAGGAACTGTATAGGGTAGGGAGGCTTTATTCAGAATAGTATTAAATAACATCTTTAAATGTGGAATCAATAAATCCTTATATATTTTGTAATATTGTCCTGTATATCCGTCAGTCCCAGGAGCTTTATGGGATTTAAGATTTTTGATTACTTCTTTGATTTCATCATCAGTAATTGGTTGTTCCAAATGAGCTTTTTGATCAACTTAAATAGCTGGGATTTTAGCTTCTCTCTGATACTTCTTTATTAATGTGCCATCTTTTTAAAAAAAATATAATTATTCAAAATAATTAGCAAATATGTCACCCATTTCCTTTAAATTATGGGTCATTTCTCCCTTCCCTGTTCTTAAAGCTCTTATTCCCCTTTTGTCCCTTCTTTTCTTGACTCTGTTTGCTAACAACTTGGATCCCTTTCCGTCATGTTCATAGAATTTCTGTTTCATGTACAGTAGATCTGTCATGGTCTTATCAATATCTAAAAGATTAAGTTCAGTACGTTTTTTCTCCATTTGTTGTCTTATTTTGTTGAACCTGTTTGTTTGTATTGTGTTGTTAGCAGTTCTAGGTCTGATTCTATTTCTGATTTCTTAAATTTAGTTTGTTTTCTTATGCAATGCATTACTTTAATACAAATTCCTCTGATTACTGCTTTCATTGCTTCCCAATGAGGAGTTTTTTTCGTTTCTGAAATCAAATTCTCTTGAAAATAATGCTCTAGTCCTTCCCTAATCCTGTCCTTACATTTTGTCCTAGCAAGCAAAGTGGGGTGTAGTTTCCATGTTGGAGCGCACTGGATTGGTTCTTCCCTTTTGAGTACTATGGAGACAGCTGCATGATCAGATACCTTTATTTGGCCTATTTCTGTCTTTTTGGTCAATCTGAAAAATCGCTCAGTTATCATCAGTGAGCTAGCTTCGAAAATGTTCCATGTGGTCTGGAATAGAAAGTGTGGCTAAAATCATTAGGATCGAATCCCACCCATGTCTCATATAATTTATATTTGTTTAGTAGGGACATCAGTTCGTTAGCATGTTTTACTTGTTGTATATTCTTCCTCCCTAAGTCAGTTTTTCTTATTTGACGGGATGTTCTTGCTCCTTGCAAATTCCAGTTACTGTCACTACCGATAATTTGATCTGCCTCTGAAAATTTATTCAGTTTTTTAAGAGTCGTATTAAAGAATTTTAGTTGCTCTTCATTTGGTCCATAAACGGAAGCCAAAGTTATACAGTCTGATCTCCATTCAGTACACCTTCCACAAAGATACATCTGCCCTCCTTGTCTTTCAGTATACGCTTACGATCAAAGTTAGTATCAGAGTGAATGAAGATAGCTACTCCCCTTGATTTGTTAGACCCTGGTGCTATAGATCTTTTGTCTCACATTTTATTTTTGAAAATTGCTTCCTTTCCTGATGCATTATGAGTTTTTTGAAGCATTAATACTTTTGGCTGTAGTTCCTTAAAAAGTTTGTATAATCTGGACCTTTTGATTGTACTGCCTATTCCTTTTATATTTATATTACCCATCTGCACAAAGTATAATGTGTTCTTTGCAGTTTGGCATTTTCTGCATTTCCCTGCTAGCAATTTGGTATACATACCGTGCCCCCCCATTCCTTTCAACTAGATTTGAAATCAAGAACAAAACCCAACTAATCAAAATTAAAACCAGCAGCATGTCCTCTTTTCTACTTCCTCGTTGCCTTTGCTGCTGAATTAGCATTTACTTGCAACCCACCTTTACAACCATAGAAACTGGAAACAATGCTATGGCAGGAACCCTAGAGCTTCCAGGAGGATGGTGTAGGAATGGGACTTCTATGGTCGGAACCATGTGAGAGCCACCCCCAAAGTAGCTTATAAAAAAATAATAGTAAGAAAACAATGGAGCAGCAGGACCTGGGAGAGGCTGAGGAGATGTGGGTATGTGTTGGGGGAAAGTTTGTGTGCGTTGTGTTTATATGTGCATGCTTGCACACGTGTGCTCCCCTGGCCCTGTATTTGACATCCGATGTGACCTTTGGATGAGAAAGGGTTGAGCACCCCTGCACTAGACTGAAAATGACATGAAAAGAGAAAAGACAAAGTTGTTAGCTACGTCTTACAAGTAATGTCTGCTTTGGCCCTGAAAGTGCTACTCATTTGAAGGAAAAGTGCCTGAACTCAGAAGCCTTTTGCCATAAAGCATGGCTAGATGAAAATGCATCCCTGAAGTTGGCAGGAAATGCATCCCTGAAGTTGGCAGGAAAACTGGAGCATAAAAAAGCTCCAAACAAAAGCATACATGGGCCTCTAGAAGGGTGATTGGACTGTTCGAATAGAAGAGTTCTATGTACAATACGGTGTATTTTCATCCCGGGCAGGGCTGTTTGCTGTGTGGACACCGAGTAATAACAGTACTTCCATTGCTAATTATCTCCTCCTTCTTTGGCTCTTTCTTAGATAAGAAGTTTGGGCTGAAAGCACAAAGGCTGGAGGCGATTGATATGACGCTCAGCTTGGCCAGGAAAAATCTGAACCACTATCAGAATCTCACTCACTGCCTTTGGGTACTGCAAGTTTACGCCTCTAGTGGTGAGTGTGTGATCCATTCCACCCCTCTCCCATTTGACATGATTGGTCAGGTGTGGGCTCTACTCATCCACATCCACACACACAATGTGCATTTGGTTTCCAGAATTCAGGGCAGGCTGGCGAAGAGGAAGAGAAGTGACAGAGTGAACAGGTCAGGACTGCCACACGAAAAGAAATCACTTCACTGGCTGCCAATTAGATTCCGAGTGCAGTATAAAGTGTTGGTTATGACCTTTAAAGCCCTACATGGTTTGGGTCCAGCACCCTATCTACATTATTGCTTTAAAACGGTTTATAACCGGTTTAAAACTGTTATAAACCGTTTTAAAGCAGTAATGTAGATAGGCTCCAGGCCACCTGTGGGATCGCCTTCCCCCGTACAATCCGTCCCGCACACTCAGGTCCCCTGGGAAGAATTTACTCCATTCAGCTGGCAGCTGTTACCCAGAGGGCCTTCTCTACTGTCGCTCCCAGATTGTGGAATGGCCTGCTGGAGGAGATTTGTCAACTTAACAGTCTCTCTGACTTTAAGAAAGCCATAAAGACTGATCTCTTCCGGCAGGCCTACCTAGTCGAATTTTAAGATGTTTCATTGTTATTTTAATAATATATTAGTTTTATATGTTTTTAATCCGTTCTATGTATTTTATACTATTTTGTATTTAATGTTGTTCCCCGCCTCGATCCAGAGGGAGAGATGGGTAAGGAATAAATTATTATTATTATTATTAAGGTCCCCAGACCTATGTTTTCCCAGTTTTAGGTCACCAGATTGGTGGTTTCAGTTTCTGTGTTAGGGTATATAAAGGGGTGGAGTTAACTGGACAGTATAGAGTGGGAACTACAGAGGTATCTGCAGAGAGCTACAGAGAACCACGGTGAGATACTCTGGAAGAAGGAAAAGGCCCAGAAGGAGAACAGCCAGGAGAAGGCTGGAAGGGATTCTAGGCCCAACTCACAGGTGAAAGTGTAGTTAGGCTAGACTAGAGGAAACTGCAGTTTTACATCTTTTATTTTCATTGTAAATGCCTTTTGAAAGTTTGCAGTTCTATTTGAGTAAATGCTTTAAGTTTATATGATTTTGCCTTATCTCATATAATCCAGTAAATAGTGGTTATTAACTCCTTGTTAACTGGAGTGTCACGTGGGCCTAAAACCCACGTCACTGAGAGGGGAAGGTAAAAAATAGAAACTTGACTTCTGATGGAAAGAAGGACTCTTAAAGAGGCAAAATATCTTTAAGGAGCTGATCAAGGGTCCAGGTAAGGTGGAACCTTGACACGGGTAAATGCTTTCGCCCATTGTGACCCCTTCTTATCCTGTATGGATTTCCTCTGCCTTGTAAGAGAAGACATTTGAGAGAGTCAAAAAGTTTCCTAACAATCCTAGAGGTCCACTTGTACGCTGACCAGATAAAATCCAGGGCAGGGCTCATGTAACTTTGTTGTAGAGAAAAGGAAATTTCAGCCAGTGTCATTTGTATGCAATTAGTTCCTGGTGAAACTCCCTCTTCATCACAACAGTTAAGTGGTGCAGGCACTATATTAAAGTGACCATAGGCAAAAGAAGGCAGGGCTCCTGCAACCTTAACTGTTGTGATGAAGAGGGAATATCACCAGGAACTAACTGCATACAAATGACACTGGCTGAAATTCCCTTTTCTCTACAACTGTTAAAGTTACATGAGCCCTGACCTGGATTTTATCTGGTCATCCTATCCACTTGTGTTATCATTCTAAAAATATGATTGTCTTTCCCCATCTCCCTTGACCTGAACTTAACTAGCTTTTTTCTTTCATTCATGCAGTTACAGTGGGAACCATGTTGGGTATCAACGGAGCAATGGAGCTGCTTTTCAAAGTAATCATGCCATACACCAAGAAACACACCAGAACAACAAGGTACGTTGATACTCATAGGGTACCTTCTCTGGGCTTGTGGGAATGGTGAAGAAGGCTAGAGAGCAAAGTGGCTTGTGTAGGGCTCAAGGCAATAGGAGTGAACATGTCCTTTATATTCAGGCCTCAATCCAAATGAAGTCAAGGTATCTGCATGCGCTGTATATGTAGAAAAGATATAGAAACCTGCCTTAATTTACTGACTGTTTAGTCCATCTAGCTCAGTGTTGCCTGTATCCTCCATGGGAGCCACAGCACTTTCTCAAATGGAGGATGTGGCTAGTCACATAATGGCTGCTGTGGAGGATAGCTCATCAAGAGCTGATGATGGTGGTGGTGGGAAGAGAAAGAGCAAGGCTAGAGGCTGGGAGGGATTGGGAAATGGAAAGAACTGCTTCCTGGCCCACCTCTTTGCTCTCCCTCTCAGCCTCTAGCCTGGGCTGACCATATGGAAAGGAGGACAGGGCCCTTGTATCTTTAACAGTTGTATAGAAAAGGGAATTTTATCAGGTGTTATTTGTATGCATGCAGCACCTGGTGAAATTCCCTCTGCATCGCAACAGTTAAAACTGCAGGCACTATACTAGAGTGACCAGATACAAAAGAGGGCAGGGCTCTTGCATATGGTCAGCCTAATGAGTAGGACAGTCCTGTTGGAAATAAAGTCAAAATTTTATGGGAACATGGCTAACACTTTAGTTCTGTCTTCCACATAAATCTGAGAGGGGTAAAATGCCAAGTCATTATAGAACAGTGAATCATTTCTCTCTGGAAGCGGCTGCTCTTCTTGGCTAATGTCTGGGCCGGCTTCCCTTTTCCCTACAACTGTTAAAGATGCAAGAGTCTAGTCCTCCTTTTCATATGGTTGTCCTACCCTAGCCTGACTATTCTTTCTCTGCCTTCCTAGTTCCTCGCTTTTCTCTTTCTTTCCCTCCCACCTTTTTACATTGTTATTTCTCTCCCCCAACCTCTAGGCTCTCCCTCTCCTCTATCCCTTTGACTTGCTTTCTCTCCCTGCATGCTGAACAGCTAATCAGCAACAGGTTCAGGAACAGGAAGGAAAACCTGGCACCCTAATATTTTTTTAATATTTTATAAATTTGGAGGGACAAGGAGTGAAGAGCTTTGGGTAGGGTGACCATATCAAGAGGACTGGGCTCCTGTATCTTTAACAGTTGTGATGAAGAGGACATGTCAGCAGGTGTCATTTGTATGCATGCAGCACCTGGTGAAATTCCCTCTTCATCACAACAGTTGAAGCTGCAGGAGCCCTTCCCTCTTGACCAGATACAAAAACTTTTGGGGGTGCCATTGGAGGTGCCTATGGATGCTGTGTTGGGGACTCCTGTCAGCAGCTATCCAGGGTTTTAGACTGGAGTCTTTTCTTGTCCTATGTAGAGATGCTGGGGATTGAACCCGGGACTTTCTGAATGCAAAACAGGTGCTCTGCTATTGAGCTCCTGCCCTTCACTTGAATTTTAGCAAAATTGTGAAAGCCGTTTATTGTCAAAATTTTCAAACACAACTAAAGTTATGTGTCTTACATCTTTGCTGCCCCTTTCCTGATGGGTGGGACAATAGGGATGGATTTCAAGTCAATATCTTTTTTCATTTTTTTTGCCCTCATAATTCCATTCCATTACTGCGTCAAGTTGTGATTTATTTTAAAAAGGCCTTTCAGAATAGCATTTCAATGGATATACTCAATAAAATGTGTACCTACTCTTAAAACAAATATTGAAATGAGTATTTTGATACAATTAAACTCCAGGGACCACTGTGGACTCTACAGTCACAGAATCATAGAATTGTGGAGTTGGAAGGGACCACAAGGATCAACTAGTCCAACCCTCTGTAATGTGCAGGAAAACCAATTAAAGCATCTATAAGAGGTGGTTGTCTAACTTCTTCTTAAAACCGCCAGAGATGGAGAACCCACAATCTCCATAGCTAGACTGTTCCACTGTTGTGCAGATCTTGTCAGGAAATTTCTCCTTATATTTAATCGAAATCTAGGTAGCTGTAGCTTGTACCCATCATTTTGGGCTCTAAGTCTGTAAGGCGTAGGTCAGGTTGGCCAACTTCTGAATTCTCAGAGGCTGCTCCATTCTCCAGAAAGTAGCCTGGGATGGGGGTATGTGAATCAGCAAAACGCGAGTTTGCTGAAGGTCTCCGAATTTCATTTTGAACTCGTATCAAATTGCGAGCGTTACTTTCCCCCCCATTTTCCATAAAAGTCTGTGTGGTTTCCAAATTTATGCATCGGTTGTGTGCATCTTTGAAATGTACTTATTCTTCTCCCATTGGTTAATCTCTGCTTGTGTGCATTTTTCAAAATTACGCACACCATCAAACACATTTTTGTGAATGACATTGCAAGTTCGGAAATCAATGGACTTCAAGTGCAGATTGTGTGAGTCCGTGTTTGATCCAGAAGGTGTGAACTGGGTAGATCCTGATCAAAATGAAATGAAATAATTTCTCATGCATCCCTAGTCTGGGAAGCAGATGTGCACTTTGCCTGAGAAACCGGGCTACCATACAGTTGGTGCCTTCTAAGAGAAAGGGGTTCCCAGTTGTTGAACACTTACACACCTCTGTAGCCACATTTTTACAGGAAATATGTAAGCCACTTTGTAGTAGGGATGCAGTGAATTTCTTACATTATGCCTCTTGTTGAATTTTTCTTTGGCTGCTACATGATGATGATGATGATGTAAGAAGTATATATTTATTTACACGAAAGACATTAGTCACGTTTTGTGGAAAACATTTAAGGCACTTTATAGTAGGGATGGATGAATCTGACAATTTTGGATCGTTCTCATTTTTCCAATCAAGTTTGTTTTGTCTTGACAATTTCTTCAGTCTTAAATTCTGCTCATCCTGAACTTTGAGAATTATTTGTTGTTATAGTTTCCTAAAAAATTATAGACATCTTGCTGCACATTTCTCCCAATACCTGCATTTTCCCTAATATATGCATTTTATGCAAGCAATTTTCCTAATATAATGTATTTTTGAAACCATATTGTACTTTTTTTTTATTGGACTGCTCCTTTTCAAAGTTCAGTGAAAGGAACAATTGGAAGGCTGACTATGTTTTGGTTCACTTAGTAATTCAAAAGTGCAAAATTAGAAATGAATGTGGAGGTCATACAGATGGAAACGTAGGGTATACATGTTTTGAATAACTAACGAAATGCCATACAATATAATGCATATATCTCACATACAAAATTAGTGTGATAGGCTATTAAAATATAGAAACTTGAAAACATTTTGCTCCCCCTTATGAGGGAAAATATACCCAACATCTTACTATATGTAAATTAATAGTATTTGGTGCTACCATGCAGGGCCCATTCCAGGACTGAGGGAAGTTTGGCACGGTGCCTGCAAATGGGCCTCTCCTAACTCCCCTCTCTTTCCCTACCAGTCAACCAACCTTCCTTCCTTCCTTCCTTCCTTCCTTCCTTATTTGGCTGCTATAAGACCTCTTCATGGCACATACCGGTTTTCATTCTGTCTCTTTATTTTAAGCACCAGCGGCAAACACGGATTCCCCCATCTCTGTTGCCTTCCAGTGACCATTTTGCCCACAATGCACTAGGAACTCCCAATGCAGTGTGGGAAAACCAAAATGGCAGCTGGGAGGCTGCGAAGATGAGGGCTGTGCTTCTGCTGCTGCTGTCCGGTGGCAAAACACATCAAATAAAGATGGGGGGGGGGGAAGTTGAGACGCTATTTGGGCTGTGGAGAGGTATGTTGTGACAAAAACACAATGTGTGTAGTAACGTTTATGTGTGTTTGTTGTGTTAACTAGAACCCAGGTAAGTTAGGGTTAATTGTATGGTAGTGAGTAGGGTGACCAGATAAAATCCAGGTCAGGGCTCATGTAACTTTAGCAGTTGTAGAGAAAAGGGAACTTCAGCCAGTGTCATTTGTATGCAATTAGTTCCTGGTGAAATTTCCTCTTCATCACAACAGTTAAAGTTGCAGGGGCCCTGCCTGCTTTTGTATATGGTCACTCTAGTATAGTGTCTGCACCTTTAACTGTTGTGATGAAGAGGGAATTTCACCAGGAACTAATTGCATACAAATGACACTGGCTGAAATTCCCTTTTCTCTACAACTGTTAAAATTACATGAGCCCTGACTTGGATTTTATCTGGTCAGCCTAGTAGTGAGTGAGAGATGGGAGGAGCTTGTGTGTACGTGAGGAGAGGGAGTTTATATAAGGGAAGACAGTTAGTCAGGGTGATAGGACCTTAGGGACTGATGAAGCTACATCTAGTTAGTGGGTGCTGGAAGGGGTAGAGTAGGCAGAGCAAGACCAAGTACTGAGTTATTAATTACTAGCTGATAGTATTCATTTAACAGTTAACTCACAGGCCTAGCACTGGCCTACTACTTTAAGATGATTACCTCACAGACATATATCTTAGGAAGCCCGAGCAACGCTGGGTATATCAGTTAGTTAATTATAAGATATAACACCTCTTGTATTAAATATTAATTTGTTTTTAAAATATAAAATCCCCGTGTTTTTCATCTTTCTGTGTTGCTAATAGTGAACGTATTTCCCGGGTGTTTCTCCTGTTTGGGTAAAGGGAGCCAATTGGGCATATCGGGTGTCTCTTTTACCTAGAGAATATAGGGATTGAAGATTGTGGGTCAGTCAGGGCAGCTGACCCAAAGCGGAGGAGGCAGATGGTCCCAAGGGCAGGTCATGTCACCGATGTCATTGAAAGACATATCCACAGATAAGAAAGGGCTCCCCAAGGTGGGCATCAGGGTTGCCACTCTGAACACTGGTGTTTGGTACATATCCGAGAGAGCTGGATGCTGGAATTATCATTGTTACCATGGGAAACATAACGATATCCTGGAAATGGTGTGTCATCCCAGCCCACTGGCTATCAATTAGACATCCTTGGATTGGAAGACTTTTCCAGGTAGCAGACACTTATAATTCAGGAAGCTGCTTTGCTGATGAATCTTCCAATAAAGTCTCAAGGGTCAAACAGACGCCGTGTTTATTTTTAAGTGTGCTCAATGCCTCCCTACCCTTCCAAGTCTGAAAGCTGCCCTGGATCTCTAGTGTGAGGCTAAAATTAGCCATGCAGCTGTCTGCTCTGCTCCTGTCCCTAGTTGGTTTCCAGGGCAAGATTTACAAGCCATGCAAGCCTTAGAAATGTGAAGGCGCATGTGCATTTGGGCTGTCTGTGCCTGCTTCTCCCTCTTCTACAGTTTTGGCGAAGCAGGGAGCAAGAGGAGAGATGTGCAAAGAGATATCAGAGCTCAAGAAGACAGCGTTAATGGGTAGTAGCAGTAATAGGCTTGCTCACAACTTTGCAACAGTTTGGTTGGTATTACCCTAGAGTAGGCATAGGCACCCTGGTGCTCTCCAAATGTTTTGGATTACATCTCCCATCTCCCATCAGCCTCAGTCAGCATGTCCAATGGTCAAGATCATGGGAGTTGTTGTCCAAAACATCTGGAGGGCAGATGTTTTTAGATGTTTTTTAGATGTGCATGCTAACATCCTATAATAAATCGCATCCAATATGGATTAACAGCAATTCACAAAAGCAACAGAACAATAGCAAAAAAAGAGAGGATAAAACCACAGATAAGATCAAATGGCACACCACTGCATAGAGTCATTACTATAACCACAACATTCCTGCAACCAGTAAACTATGCTAATAACCCAAATCAAGCAGGCTGGTAGAGAGACGTCAGGACCAAACAACTTAGGATTTCTTTATATTCTGTCATTCCTCCAAGGAGCTCAAGATGGCAGCCACGGTTCCTGCCTTTTCTATCCTCACAACGACCTTGTGAAGTAGGTTATGCTGAGAGGCATTCATTGATTTATTTGGTAAATGTACATCCCACACCTTCAACCGCTAGGGTTCCTAGGTTGGCAAAGCCTATTTTGGTTCTGCGCCTCTGCCCTAAACCTCCTCTTTCCCCATAGACCCCTCTGAAAAATTTGGACTGAACAACTTCTAAGGATTCCTTGAGCAGGGGGAACCAAATAGGGGCCCTTCCTTAATAAATAGTAGACTGGAAGCTTTTT
This sequence comes from Anniella stebbinsi, assembly GCA_029215795.1. Taxonomy (NCBI): domain Eukaryota; kingdom Metazoa; phylum Chordata; class Lepidosauria; order Squamata; family Anniellidae; genus Anniella; species Anniella stebbinsi. The sequence continues at coordinate 385,789,403 of JARDYH010000001.1, forward strand.
GTGGTAGGGACGTGGGTGGCGGGCGGCTATATCACTCTGTAAAGTACCATGTGCATACTACTGGTGCTATGTTGTTCCTTCTAACAGTGAACCTAGTTGGTGAGTGCCAATAAATTTGTAGCCAAAGTAGGGCCCTCTGAAAACCAAAGAATGAAGTATCAGCACACATGGAAGAACCTTGCGTTTTGCAGAAGAACATTAACAAAAAGCACATAATGGTCCCCCCCTCTCCCCGTTGAATCAGCCCAATAAGGACTGAGCATGTTAAGCAGCCACAGTATGTTGAGTGTCAGTTGGAAAAGAAAAATGTAACTGGTGAATGTGAGTGGAGAAAAAAAAGAAGAGTGGAATGGAGAGTTGAGAAGAAATGGCTGGCAGGAACCCTGAACAGGAGCACTCCTTGTAGGAGGGAGGATATACCATAATATTTTGTTGCTTGTTACTACCTGTTGAAACAGCAGCAAGAGTTTTCATGGGTGCAGAAAAACAGGAGGAAAAAAACCAAGTGTCGTTCAGTGCTGTCTTATTTACAAGTCTTCATAGTTCTCTGTCGCTTCCTGCTGTCCTTTTGCTAATGTGGAAAAGAAATTGTTCATGTGCTAAAAATGCTAACTGGGCCTCACAGATGTGCAGCTCCCTGCAGCTGTCTCTTCAGCAAGGCTTCGTTAATTTTTGGGGATGGTAGCAGCGTCCATGGGGCTTTTCAAGAGAATACAGACAACTGAGGACAACACTGACCCTGTTCAGATGACACACTAAGCCATGGTGGTTAAGCAGTTTGAGCTAACCATGAAGGCTTAATGTGTGTGTGTAGGGCATTTTCCCTAACCATGGTTGCTACATAACCACAGTTTAACCACCTTCACTAACCATGTGCTGCAACAGGGTTAGCGGCCCTAACCGTGGCTTAGCGGTCAAATTAGTGCTACCAAAGAGCTCCGTGGCAAGAACGGCAGAAATCGGCCAGGCTGCTCTGTCTGGCCAAAGGGATTTCTGCTGCCGAGATCTGCATAGCAGTTCTGAACGTGCCAATGCCATTTTGTATTCTCATCCCAAATCCCACACATGGTATGCCTTTACACCTGTACTAGGGCCACCAGGTGGGGCAGAGCACACAGCTCTCGTAATGGCCTCTAGGAGCCATGTTGGGTTTTGAGGTGGGCGCTTGTGGGCGCCATAGCCTCAGCATGATCAACAGGGCTGTGTGTGCCAAAGGGATGCTGGGATGTGGAAAGGACCAGTTGGAGGACTACTGGGATCAGCAGAAAGGTACACGGTTAGGCAAACCACACAGTGGGTCATGGTTCTGTGTGTGGCAGTAGTACTAGGCATGGTTAGTGATAATCACAGTAACCATGGTTAGTATAACCATGTTGCCCAATGTGTTGTCTGAACAGGGCTGAAGTGTTACTTGAGAGCCAGTGTGGTGTAACTGGACTTACTGGAGCAAATTCAAATCCCTTGCTAAGCATTCACCATAATGAAATATTTTAATACTACCAATTAATGTAATCATATCTGCTTTCAACTCATGTATTACTTTTGTCAGAATTTAGGATATTCCCATTACTAATCTCCGGTCATAAGACCATTTTTCACATTATAATTCACATTAATGAACACATCATTTCTACATCCATCTTCTCCTTTCCCCCATTGTTTCAAATGTCTAGAAGAGGCTTGCCAGAATTTTATACCTTTGCTTTATCTCCCTTTTCTGTAATATACTGGCTGAATCTTAATAACCACCTCCCAAACTTTAGGAAACCATTCTTCCAATGAACAAGTTCTTGTAGATTTTTTTCCCCAGCGCTGAGCCAACATATGCTGCAGTCATTGTATTTAATATTTATTGTAATTTTTGCTCATATGTAGGTTTTTATCAAGGGTCCCCAAGCTTTTTTTGGGGTCGGTGGACACATTTTGAGAGTGCGCCATGGGTGCGCTCATGAGTGAATTTGAGCTTGGCAGGTTCTCCCATCTGTAACTGCAATATCCCCTAAGCCTGTGGGATATGCTGGAAAAGAAATCTAAATGTGTAAGAAGCACTTGGTGATGGGAAATCATTGTATGTGAACAGCATGATTTTAGCAGCTCCAAATCGACTTGGCCTTTGGAGAAAACCTTGGGAATGACTTGCCTAAATAAAATATTAGCAACCAATAATTCCAAAACAAAAATTTTGGCTGTAATCTACCCCTTTATAATTGGAAGCTGGAGTGCCATCCAGTCGAACAACTTGTTTCCTTTAAACATCTGGGAATGTATGTGTTCTTCCGTGAACAGGGATATATGTATTTAGTATTCAAAGCTTGGCAAGTACTAGTCCAATGAAAGATACCCACGTGTGTCCTCGACATCTGAAGCTTCCTAAGGAAATTCCTCTTTGATTTATGTGCCATGTCTTTGGGGTCGTTGGGCGGGGGCTTTCTACAAGGCAGCGGGGCTGGGGATTGATTCGCTCCCAAGGAGGACTGCCTCAAACAGTGTAGCTCCTGAAGACATGATTGATGGGTCCTTTCTACACTTAATTGAGAAAGTCAATCTCGCTTGCACTCTCTCTGTCCTTCCTGCTGCATTGCTGCCTGCGATTAGAATCATGTTTAGCCATAGAGGCACTTTATGGCTCCAGAGGTGGAGATATCTAATGGGAATTGGGCATGCACTGGTGTGGCTGGGAGATTACAGAGTGTGACTAGCTGCTTTGGGTCTTTCTGAAAAGCAGGTTCAACACTGCTGGAAAATCTGTTCTGGTTGAGAGCATCATTTAATGCAGAATGTAGTTGCCACGATCTCAGAAATGCTCATAGTCATCTCTGCAGGACAGCTTAATACACAAGTACCTTGATCGGGTGGCTACTTACTTGAGAGTAAGTTCTGTTGAACTCTAAGGGGCTGAATCGGAGACATTCCAGTCAAATTGCATGACTCAGTTGGGAATTTTGGGTTGGATCCTGGTTAGTCATGGCTCATTTAAATTCCATTTATTCATTTTAGATCTACTCCTATACCTCCCTTTGTAGATGTGCAGCTGAGTATAACTGGATGGTGTTGGTTTTGTATTGCGGGTCTCATTCAATCATTCATTCATTTATTGCATTTCTATACTGCCCAACTGCTCTGGGCGGTTCATGAAAAACTAAAAACATCAACTACAATTCACACCGTAAAACAAAGCGCAATATAAAAGTACAAACAGGATAAAACCGAGCAGCAATGCAGAGATTTATACAGATTTAAAGTACAGATTTAAAACAGCAAAGTTTAAAGACTAAGATGGTAAACTGTTAAAATACAGAGAAAATAAAAAGGCCTTCCCTTGGCATTGAAAAGAGTATAACATAGGTGCTAGGTGAACCTCTAAGTAGGACTAACCCTGGATGCAACCCTTAAATTTAAATAGAAGACAGTAAGTCCAGATATTCACCTTGTATCAAATCATTACGAATGTGAAATCAAAAGCAGGAAATGACATTATGAAAGTGGTACATGGAATGTGTAATGTTTCCCCAGTTATCAGTAGTGTAGATCTGGCCTAAATGTTACCATAGCGCAGAAGACTAGGGCCAGGTGACCATTTCTCTGGCGGCCCCTCAAACAGAGAGCTGTCCACTCCAAAGAGGACCCCTGGCTGCCCAACCCAGTTCTCCTATTTGTCACAAGTAACATTGCAAGAACAATTCTTCCCTTCCCTTTTCAAATGTTATAGTTTGTGGCTACAGGCCGTCATAACATTTCCTCTCCTGCTGGAAGGAGGGAACACGGGACCTCCTCTTGTGTAGGCTGACATGACCCTGGCCATTTGGTGAACCGCTGAGAATTTAGAATGGACAGCACACCTTTCTTCCTAGCTGCCTACATCCCATCCCATGGAGGTGGCCCAGCTGTGCCCGATTAAGCCAAGGTCACCTGAAAAGACACTTCTGTCGATCACTGAGACAAGAGCTATTTACTAAGCTGGCTAGCATGTAGTAACAAGATCCATGGGGCTATTTATTTTAACACAGCGTCAACTCCTGGATTATTTAGATGACGGGTCACCCATGGCTAGGTTGACCTTGCTTGGGAGAGGTGCCAAATGCCTCATTATTCTCTGTCAGAAATGCAACTTCCATCCTTCTCCACCTTGGATCTGATATGGGTGCCCTTTTCCGCCATTGCTCACGCTCTGTGGCTTGCGGTCATTAGCGAATAAACCCACTGGTGGCAATGTTTCAAAGAAGTGTCAAACAGGTTTTCTGATATTTAAGGGGCTGTGCATAGCAAGGGTTGGTACACCTGCAGATGTAAAGTGATATTAGTATTGAGGCTACATGGTAATGTGTGACAGGAATAAGTTACCATCACCTCTCCTTATCCTCAGACGTTTTATGGGAGTTTTGGCATTGCTTCCTCTATGAAGCAAAGCAACTATGGGTATAATCCTATGCATGTGTAGACAGAACAGAATCTTACATCTCCCAGCCAGCCCCAGCAATCCATGCTGGCTGGGGAATGCTGGGAGATGTAGGCCCTTTTTTCTGTCTAAACGTGCATAGGATGGCACCCTAAGCCCTCTTTTGGGTCAAAATAAATGTTCCTGTAGTCATGCATATCTGAACTATGCATGATGGTCTCTTGTAATCTTCTGCATGGCCCTAATTCATGGCCCTACTTCAGTCTGAGACCATGGCAATTCAGAAATGGAGGTTATAAGCTTCCTCCCCCTGTTTTTGTTTTAAAATTCCACCCTGCATAGGGTGGGTTGCGAATAAATGAAAAAAAAGTATTCATTGGAATCAATGGAGACTTTTTTTTCCCATAGAATCATAAATAGTTGAGTTGGAAGGGGCCTATATGGCCATCGAGTCCACCCCTCTGCTCAATGCAGGGATCCACATTAAAGTGTACTCCACATTAATGCATTTTTTTTCTATTAAACCACCCCCCTCCTGTGGAATTTTGGGACAAAAACAGGGAAGGAGGTCATTTGAACCCTCCGCTCCTGAAGCGTCCTGGTCCCAATCTGAATTGGGTCTGTGCGCACTTGCAGGAGAATAGGGGAGACAATTGTGCAGAGCTCAGCTTTGCATGCTTAAAGGAACATTTGGTTTGTCCCTTAGAAGGGGCAGGCCTAAGTGCAAAGTGCACTGCTCAATTTTGCTGAAAGGTAAGAATAGGTATGTGTGTCGGGAGGGAGATGTGGCAGGGAGGAAGCAAACAGAGAATAGGAAAGTAAGTTTTGGAAGCACCTCGGTGGCACCTGTCTCGTAACACAGGCTGAGGGTGAAGCGTGATGGCAAATGTGATGGCGCTAGAGGCAAAGCGATGGGCCCAAAACACCAGAATATTTCAGTTAAAACTCTTACTGCCAGTAATGAAGCATTATGGGTGACATGCCAACCTTTTGGAACGAGGGAAAATGTGCAAAAGCTGTGAAACCACAAAGCGATCAGTGGGTGTGGGAAAGGGGTGTGGCCAGGGAAGTGGGTGTGGCCATCAGATGCCCCAACTCTCATACATTATAAAGCCCGTGCACATAGATAGTTAGCATCCTATGAATCAATCAAGTTGACCCAGGAATCAGATTTGCTGGTGTATTGTGGTAATGGTGTGTGTGTGTGTGTGTGTGTGTGTGTGTAGGGAAACCGACCATGTTCAGCTGCCATGACTGAGATTTCAACCATGAGGAGGAATGTGCCATCCCTGTATACCATACCTTATGAAGTTGCGTAAGCAAATAGCCAGGTCCTTGCCCCAAGGGGTGTGGATTCTAATACTGCCAGTCCAGGAGAGGAAGGGGAGCAAAGGATGAATGGGAGCAACCACACTTGCAAGTATTGAAGCTTCAGTTTAGTTAGGGGAAGATGACGATTAAGGGGGTAAGAGGAAGGCAGATGCAGCTTCTGAGCTGAGATTTGAAGGAAGAGGAAGAATGGCATCATATAGGTGTCCTGGGTTGGAGTCCTAAGCATAGTGGGAAACAAGTTGGGGGGGGGGGCTTTAGGCTTATCTGGTCCATGTCACTTTCCCATGTTTTTACCTAGAATTCTTTTCCATTCCGTCTCTCTCTTATGCAAATATAAAAGAGCTTCCTCACAAACTATGTATTTTAAAAATATTTCACTTAAATGTGTATATTCTCTCAAAAGACATATTGAAATATATGTAATATGCGACAGGATCCAATACTGCCATTGTGTTTACACCATTGTCATAGCGCTAAAGTAAGCACTGTGCCAACAGCAATGGGTTTCTGGGGGAAACCCATCGTGCTAGCTCAGGCCATTTGTGTAGCACTTGAAGTCGTTTACGCCAACGCTACGTGGACCACATGAGCAGAACAGCAGGGGTGGATACTGTCTATCAATGGGCAGAATCCAATGAGGCATGTATGTCCCCACTGATGCCATTCTGCCCAGCCAATTCCCTTCTGCAAGTCATGGGTCCCCTCCCCCAGTTCTGTTGTGCAAATGGGACCCATTGTGCACGCAAACGAGACTGAGTGTGGAAATTCTTGCTTCTGGAAGGATGCAGGTTGGTGAAACTCCCTTTCATGAGCCCTGCTGACCAGCCTTTTTCCAGAAAGGAGTGTTTCAGCTACTTTTGGTTTGTCCCAGAAGTGCAAAATTGAAGTTGGGAAGGGGGGGGGGTTGTTTGCACAATAGAATCAGCAGGACAAAATCGGCATAAGAAAATTGACAGGGGCGTAAGTGTATTGGTTTTTGCTCTGTCTATATGTCTGTCTGTCTGTCTATCTATCTATCTATCCATCTATCCATCCATGTACTGAAAATGTGTAACTGGATATGTTGAAACTGCATCCAAAGAATCAGGGAAATGTGAAATTTTGCACATGGCTAAATTTTGATCCACACATTGGTTAGAGAGTGCAGAACTGGTCATCCCATGTAGGAATTAGCAAAGTTCAAATTCCTCAAACTCCCCAAGAAGAAAGGGAGATGTTTAAGAGAGCAGGAGATCTGCAGATGGCTGAAACTGGTAGAGTTTGGAGTTCAAAGGTAATGACCCAAAGGCAGTTTGGGAACACAAAAGCAGCGCTCTCTGCCCAAGCTGTGAAATTCTGCCATGGGTTGACTCCTTCTGGCCATGCCTGAACAATGCCCTCTCTGCCAATTGTTCAACTGGGCTCTGTTTGAACAGAAGTTGGAAACACACCAATGCTCCTGACTTCCTTTGGTCCTTGCCAGCCAATATTCGGAGCATGAGAGAAATGACCTCAGCACACTGCCATGCTGATTAGTTCCTTGGCAACACACAATGGGCATCTGTCAGGATTGGTCCTTTTTGAAGGAACTGTCTGTGGGCAGCTTTATGCATATGTTTATCTGGCAACAGTTTCGGAGGTGAAGTGGGAGGCAAATCGCCTTTAATTCCCCTTGTTAGCTGCTGTTTTCTCATTAATTGCGCTGAGCTGCTTGGGTGTTTACTTGGATGGGGACATTCAATTCTGCTGGAGCATGGTCAAGAATTTGCTGTTAGTTAATGCCCACTTATTTGGAAGTTTCTGTACGGTTTGCTTGATCTCGGCGAAAACCCAGAGGAGAGCTTAAAAAATGCGTACTTTCGACTAGGTCCATGATGAACCTGTAAGCATTCTTTCCAAACCTGCATGTGGGATTCAGAATAGAACATCCAGCTTTAAAAAAGAAAAAAAAAAGGGGGGGAGACTTTATTGAAAAGGAAGGAATGTGTCTCCCCACAAATTGGGCCTAGGTGTTTGTAGCTCTGTGTGTGTGCAGTGCTGGCGTTGCATGCTGCTTTGTCTGCAAAATGGCGGCACTTCCCCCTTGCTATGCGTACTACAGAGGGACAAAGGAGACATTGGTTTGGTCTGAATGTTTATAGGAACGTGCCCAATTCTTATCTCCCAAGCCTATGCATGAACCAGAGTGCACTTGCACTCTGAAATCTGCACTTTTCAGAATTTCGCGGTGCTGTTCGCGGCTCGAAAAAGAGAAAGAGAAAAACTCAAAATAAAAGAAGTACAAAACAATGGAAGAGTGCATGAAAAGAAGTGTAAATGAAAAGGAAAGTAACATAAAACTGCATTGTATTATTGATTGGTTTGACCGCAATACCTGACGGAACGCCTCTCCCGACATGAACCTACCCGTACACTACGCTCAACATCCAAGGTCCTCCTCTGGGTGCCTACTCTGAGGGAAGCTCGGAGGATGGCTACATGGGATAGAGACTTTTCTGTGGTGGCCCCTCAATTATGGAACAATATCCCCGATGAGGCCTGCCTGGCACCAACATTGTTATCTTTTCAGTGCCAGGTTAAGACTTTTCTTTTCTCCCAGGAACTTAACAGCTTATGATGTGTTTTTAACTGAGTTTTTGGCCTGGCTGAGAGTTTAAAATTGTTTTAATTGTTAGCTGTTTTTATGGTTTTATGTTTTTAATGTTCAGTCTTTTAATCTTTGTAAACCTTCCAGAGAGCTTCGGCTATGGGGCGGTATATAAATGTAAATAATAATAATAATAATAATAATAATAATAATAATAATAGATGTTTACTAAAATGGCACTCAAAGGTGGCTTACAATCCCTTATAAAACTTGATAAAACCAATAAGCAAATACATTAAAATGCAATTAAAAACAATTAAGCACAACTACAACAAAGTAGAAGTAGCATCCATCTCAGCAAACAGCATACACATCAAAGGCCTGCTTGAATAATGCAATCTTTGATTGCCAGTAGAAGTACAGCGGAACCTAGCCTCCCTCAGCAGGGAGTTCCACAGCCAGGGAGCAGCCACCAAAAAGGCCCTCTTTTGTGTTAACACGAAACGTGCCTCTGAAGATGGTGGTCTTGAAAGAAGGGCTTCTCCCAGTGATCTTAAGAACTGGGCAGGCTTGTATGGGAGAAGGCGGTCTTTCAGGAAGCTTGTTCCCAAGCCATATAGGGATTTATAAGTCATAATCAGCACTTTGAATTCTGCCCAGAAACAGACCAGTAGCCAGTGAAGCTGTTGTAACAACAGAGTTATGTCCTCCCTGTCACTAGTCCTGGTCAACGGTCTAGTTCAGCCTTCTGGACCAGCTGAAGTTTCTGAACAGTTTTTGAAGGCAGCCCCTTGTAGACTGCACTACAGTAGTCCAAATGGGATGTAAATAAGGCATGTATGACCATGGCAAAATCACATGTCTCTATGAATGGGTGCAGTTGGGGCATTAACCTCAACTGTACAAATGCACTCCTGGCCACCACCGAAACCTAGGCATCCAGGCTTAAGGCTGAGTCCAGAAATACACCCAAACTGTGAGCCTGTGTACCCTATCCAGGACAGGTTGCATCCCTATTTCCTGATTTGCCTTTTGACTAACCAGGAGCACCTCTGTCTTGTCTGGATTCTGCTTCAGTGCTCTCCAGTCCATTACCAACATCAGACACTGATTTAGAACTATTGGGGGAAAATCATTTGCAAAAAGTGCCCAAGCTAGGAAAAGTGTGTTCAAAAATGGATATATTAGGAGGGATGTACATGAAAATAAGTGACTATTAATGCTGAGTTCATGAACTGATGTGAAAATAGGCTGACGTGAACTTACGGTCGAGAAATTATAAAATTCCGTAAAACCAAAATTGACAGATTCAGCCATCCCACATTCAGTCATTTGTTACATTACGTTTATATCTTGCCTTTTTCCTCATGCAAGGAATTCAAGGCAGCCTACACAGTCCCTTTCTTTAGCATTTTACCTTCACAACAACCATACAAGGTAGGTTAGACTGAACATTAGTGGCTGACCCAAAGTCACTCAGAGAGCTTCAAGGTCAAGTGGGGACTAGAATCCGGATCTCCCAAGTCCTGGTCCAACACTCTAACCACTACACCACACTGTCTTTAGATCTCCCCCTGCCTGGGTGCATGAAATGGTCTTGTTGACTGGGCAATTTCTATTTTGCATCTATGTCTTGTGCAGTGCTTAGCATGGTGTTAACACTAAAGATGACTAGTGTACTGATGCTAAAGGGGAAAAAAACATTATGTCAGGTAGTTATTAACTTCACTTTGTATTTTGGATGAGATGACACTTAGGGAGGTTACATCAATGTGATAAGTAAATAAAACACTGCATTTGAGTTCTCCGCAATGGGCCAATTTGATAGATCAAATGAGGTCTGAAGAAGAGGCGCCTTCATTTATACGCTTCTTTCCTGCATATCAGCTTTTACGGTCTATATCATTTCCTTCCTAGAACAACCTGCCCAACTTGTAATAAGCAATAAAGCCTAATTTCATAGCAATGCCATGTCAGAAACGCTTCTCAGAGTAAATATAGTTACACTGCCGAGTTAGATGTTATTGGCGCAGGAAGAGCGGAATAGCAGAAGCGTAGAGAAAATGGAAAATTAAAAGGCAAAGTTACGGGAGGGAAATAGATGCTTTCGGATGAGTTTTTAAAGAAGAGATGAAGAGCCAATGAGGTGGGGAGAAAGTGTTGCAAAGGAGCATCGCTCCAGCTGGCAGCTGCCAAGATAATGCTGATGGAAACTCTGGCGCCATCTGTAGGTGGACCCTTGTATTACAAGGTGAACATGATTCAGTAGCACCAATTAGAAGTAGTAGGAATAGTTGGTTTCTGAAGAAGAGAAGGAAATCTACTTTTCAAGCTCCCCTTTAAAGGACAAGTCATCAGCTGATTGTGTGCAGTGGGTAGGGCGGGTTGTGAGTAAGATGACCCTCCCTCCCCTAGCCACTTCCATTGGATTGCTTAAAATAATAATAAGAGAGCCAATGTTGTGCAGTGGTTGGAACATTGGACTAGGAGTTGGGAGATCTGGGTTCTAGTTCCCATTTGGCCACGAAGCTCATTGGGTCACTTTGGATCAGTCACTTACTCTCAGCCCAACCTACCTCACAGGGCTGTTTTTCTGAGGATAAAATGGAGAAGAGGAGGGATTATGTACACCACCTTCTGTTTCTTAAGGAGGACAAAAGGTGAGATATAAGTGCAAATTATTATTAATTATTATTATTATTATTATTATTATTATTATTTCTTTACTGAGAAACTTTGGGCCAGCCCTAACTGCTCCTGACTTGCCAGATCCTTCCAGTCTGCAACCCTGAGCTCCTTGATTCTGCCCTGGTCCTGCCTCGGTGAGCAGAGTAGGGGGTAGTATTTTCTTAAATAAAATCCTAGCGACCCCAGTTTCAGATAGACTCTATTTGAGGTCCCAAAGAAGATATCCTTCCTAAATTTATCCAAGCCTCTTCTGGAATCCTCATCCTTTACAGGCAGCCTCTTTCCAAGGCCAAGTGTGCGGAGGTTGGTATGGGATGGCAGACCGGTGACGGAGACAGTATGCAGGTCCCTGCTGCGATAAGCTTGTCAGTACCATTCACATCCCTCAGGGTGAGAATGCCAAGACAGGAATCCAAAAACAAAGCCTGGAGTTGAGTTGCACTTGGCCTTGCTCCAAGGAGAATTGGAAATCTTGCTGGTGTGGAAGAGCAGCCCATTAAGTTGGTGGCTAGGAAGAAATCAACCAATCCGTGCACGCTGGTGGCTCCAATGTTACTGGGGCAGTGCATCCTCTCCAGGTTGCAGTCAGAATCAGACAGAACTCTAAAGGAGCTCTCCAAGGTGCTTCCATGTTCATAAATTGTCAAACGTGCTCGCCCTCAAAATGTGTGCAAATTTCCTAAATTGGTGCAAATTTTGTAATTTGCACCAATTCCTCTCCCACACAATCCAAATCAGCTTTGCTTTAGTCTATGGAGGAAATTTAGGAAATTTGCATGAATTTAGGAAATTTGCGCAAATCAAATGAGAGGAAGTTGCATCAATCTCCTGTTAAATTGCTGTTTGATTTGCACAAGTGAGCAGCAATTGCAAATGCGGATGGGAACCTGGCAGAACAGACGTGATCAGCCAATATTGGGAGAATCCTGGTGTTCTTGAATGTTGCTTGTTCGCCCATCTATAGCCAAACCCATCTGGATGCAATGCTTCCACAAGGGATGGGCCAACTCACCCGGGTTCGATTCAACTCACTCACCTCCCCTGTTCACCTCCTATTCACAGTGCTGCATGAACTTCCTTTGCAGCTTGGCGAGAGTCCGATAGTGTAGCGAGCCTGTCCACCCTGGGCCAGCACCTCCACTGTGCACAAGAATGGAGGATCAGGAAATGACACAATTTCCCCTGTTGCATAAATGGCAGCTATAAAGGACGTATTTCTGCAAGAGTAAAGGTGAGAAAGGAGCATGCCTGTACTCTTGTGTAAATGAGGCCTTTAGGCTACCCAGCACTCAATGGGCTGCGCAGACGATCAACCTGCAAGTCTGTGAACATGCTGCAGGAACCCAACTGCGTCCTGGGAGGGCAGACGTGGGGGAATCCGTCTCACTCCCAGACCCAACTGGGCACACACAACATCCTCAGTTTCCACTGCCTCAATCTGAGACTGTTTGTACCATCAGATTTTACCATTGCTGTCTTTCATGGGCTCCTCCTCACTGATGTACATTTTAGCCCTATGACCTTGGTTGGAATACATCTTTCTCTTTATATAATAAATATGTTTGTCCTGCAATTTCCCCTTATCTTGCTTTAAGCTGGTCTTTACATTTTTTTTAGTTCATTCGACGTTTTCAAATTAGTTTTGCTACATTTTATCTCCTCCTAGATAAGTCTAAAAATGAGCTCCCTTCTTATCGCCTGTACATCGCTGCAGCCTGCAAACACTCTGTACTGGTTTCTCTTTTGATGGTCACACGTTTTATCTCCAAAGTGCCATATAGACTTGAAGGGGCTGGGAGAGGCAGAAGTTTGTTGTAGGGAAAGCGTTCAATGACCAGCACACATCAGGGTGGGGCAGCGGAAGCCTTAAATTTAATCTGGGCTCACAACCCATGATGCTTTCTCTGGATCAACATTCTGTATTCATAGAATCATAGAATAGTAGAGTTGGAAGGGGCTTATAAGGCCATCAAGTCCAATCCCCTGCTCAATGCAGGAATCCGCCTTAAAGCATCCCTGACAGATGGCTGTCCAGCTGCCTCTTGAATGCCTCTAGTGTGGGAGAGCCCATGACCTTCCTAGGTAGTTGGTTCCACTGTCATACTGCTCTAACAGGCAGGAAGTTTTTCCTGATAACCAGCTGGAATCTGGCTTCCTGTAACCTGAGCCTATTATTCCATGTCTTGCACTCTGGGATGATCAAGAAGAGATCCTCCCTCCTCTGTGTGACAACCGTTCAAGTATTTGAAGAGTGCTATAATGTTGCCTCTCCATCTTCGCTCCTCAAGGCTAAACATGCCCAGTACTTTCAGTCTTTCATCATGGGGCTTTGTTAAATCCCCCAAATTCTGCACCAAGAATACAGAAACCCCTAGTTGGATGAGCTGGATAAATTTAACAAAGGGTGGGCTGAAGGTAGATCGCGATCTACTGGTAGATCTCTGGGTGATTTGCACTCAGATCCCCAGTCTCCAATTCGTTTATCAAGAGCAAGAACTGAATGACTTCCCCCCCCCCAACCTAAATTAAGCAGCTGAAATTAAGAAAGCTTGTCAAAGGGTGTATGTGTGTAACCAGGAGTGGACTTTTGTTTGAAGGGACTGCGAGCTGAGTTTAGTTCTGGTACTGCAAAGAAATCTCTTGGCTAAGAGTGACCCTAATTGAACCTATGCATTTCCTCAGAAGGAGGTCCACAGAATTCAGCAGTGCTTAGTAAGCATGCATTAGGAAAGGTTGTAATGGCCACTTGGGCAGGATCTACACCACTGCTTTAATGGTTTATAACAGTAGTGACAACTGTTGGGGCCCAGGACACAATCCATATACAGTTTCCAAACTATTATCAAAGTGTCATATCCTGCTTCGTGTATATCTGGCCTAGTACCCTGTTCAGATGACATGTTAAGCCATGGTGGTTAAGCATTTTGAGCTAAACATTACGGCTTAGCATATCATGTGAACCATGACGTAGCCTGTCGAGCGAACCATTCCTAACCATGTTGGCTACATAACCACAGTTTAAACACACTCACTAACCATTTGCTGCAAAAGGGTTAGTGGCCTAACCATAGCTTAGTGTGTTGTCTGGACAGGCCCTAGGTTTAAAAGAGAATTAGACCAAATGGGACTAGATGTAATGGCATCTATTTGGATGAGATAACCAAAATTTAAAACAACAACGCAGTGAAGTAAACTACCCAGAGAGCTTCATCTATGGGGCGGTATATAAATGGAATAAAATAAATAAATAAATAAATAAATAAATAAATAAAAGTACTGGTTAGGGATGGAGACAATATATATCAGGGACAGTCATAAGTCTCTTGTGTTAGGTGAGTATGTGATATTACTGGGCCGGGCGGGAGGACACCAAAAATTGTGAGTTATTTTGGCTGTGCTCTGGGAGTTGGTGCCCCATGCTTTGTCCTTTCTAATTGTGCCACAGACATCCCAGCTGTGGCTTTATCCCTATTTGGCAATCATGTCAGCGGGGCTGTTTGAAATATTTTCAAAATTCAACATCGGGCAGCAGTTCCACGCAGGAATTAGCGTGCCAAGCATGCAACTATCTTACACATCTACATTCCCCTTAGTGGCTGGCTGCGGTAAACGGCAGTTTGTATGTGCACATGTGATCATTGACAAGCAACTCACTGCCTGGTAATTCCTGCACAAAGGTGCGTTCTGTGTGGGGATTTTGAAGTGCCCCTGTATTTGGCAATGTAAAGATAAAGGATTGTTTTTCTTATTACTGCATTTCTGCACTGGTCCAGTTTTGTTAGATAATCCAATTTCCATTTGGCACAGAGAATAATGGAGCATTTCTCCCGCTGTTGTTCATAGTTTACGCATATTGAAATTGCAAGAAGCATTTGTCAATCCTTGTTCGCTATCCAGCCTCCTGGCTTGGAGACACTTCAGAGGCCTTTGCTGTTCAGAGTGGTTGGCTCTGCAGCCAGATTGCTACAGGTTTCCCCCCCCCCCCCCAATTCTCTTGCTCTAGCACTTTTTGATGATAAAGCAGCATTCACGCTTGCACCTTTTAAATCGGTCTTTCAATCTGTTAAATAATTTGGAGTTGAGATTAGGGATGTGCACGGACGCAAAAAATCGAATCAGAATCGGAACTTGATATTTAGAAAAATACTGTATTGGAAAAATCAGAGGTCCATCGTATCGGATCCGATACCGATACGAAAATCGGACGTCCGGATTTTGAATCGGATGCCAATTTGAACGATTTTCCCCATAGCCTAGTATTGTGTTATGAAAATGCCTATAACTTTTTTATTTTTAAAGACAGAAGCATGAAACTTGGCCACAAGGCTGACCTTGCTGTTCGGGCATCAGGGATCTGTAGCTCCACTGCAGCTTATTATTTATTTATTTATTTCATTTCTATATCACCCAATAGCCAAAGCTTTCTGGGCGTTTAGGGTGGGCACTTGCACATACTGATTTATATATGCATTGAATCAAATTTAGGAATATCTGCTTCAATTTCAATAGAAATACATATTAGAGTGTAAACAGGGCAGGCGCCCTGCATACCTGCTCTGTCTGGTATCAAGGTGCTAACAGTTGATGGGACACTTCTAGGCCCCTGTTCATGGGTCTTTTATCTTTTAACAGTCTTGTACTGGACAGCCCTTCAAATAAAGGATACCTTCAAACAGAGGACTACCCTCTGTAAAATAGGGCAAGTGGCCACCCTAACTGCAGTGGTCCACCCCAGTGGTAGAAGAGCATGCTTTTTACATTCCTTTGAAAATTTCATTGGTCACGCATATGATTACTATAGGGATGGTGTATGTCTACGGGAAATGTTTGTCTGTCTGTCTATCATCTATGTACTATTCCATCCTTCCCACAAGGAGTTTAGGGCAGTGTATCTAGTTCCCCTCTGTTTTATCCTCAAAATAGTCCTGAGATGTAGGTTAGTCTCAGAGATAGGGACGGACTCAAGGTTACCTGGTGAGCTTCATGTCTCAGTGGAGAGTTGAACCTTGGTTGCCGCATTATAATTTAACAACACTCTATCCTCTGCACCACCTGATTACCTTGAGGGCTTGGTGTGTGCAGGATGTCTGTGCATGCATAGAAGCACATTGAGTCTCCTGTTGGCAAGGGCATGAATATCCAGTGTTGGGGTGGAAAGGAAGTTCTGATAGCACCTCCGTAATGTCTCTCTGATCAGCGCTTACACTGAGTCAGACCATTGGCTCATCTAGCTCAAGATTGTCCCTACTGACTGGTAGTAGCTCTCTGGGGTTTTAGGCTGGGGATTGAATCCGGAACCTTTGGCATGCAAAGCATGTCCTCTGTCACTGAGCAATAGCCCATTCCCATAAGCATGAATGGTGACCATTCACTTACGTAGGAGCAAGTAAAAGTGTGCATATTGGGACATTAGTGAAGGGAGTGAAAGGCAAAACTTGCTCCCTGCTCTTGGTAATCCCCAGTTGTCACTAAATAGGCTTGCTCTTATCTGCACAACCCCACCAGTTCATCTTCTTAGCTCCCTCCGAAGTGTCGTTTCTTGGTCATGCTAGTGTATGACAGCATGATCAGAATTAAGTGTAGCTAGAACAATTCTTATAGCAGATGTAGCACCTTGGACAGGTGTCCTAGCTAGGCTGTCAGCCCTGGAAAAATGACCTACAAATGAACACTCATGGATGGTTTGCTATCACATCAGGTAAAGCAGAGTAAAAACAATGCAAAGAGCTGTCAGGACCTTGGACAGTGTACTGCAGGAGATCCCAGCTGGAATATTCCCTCATGAGGAAAGCTGTTGTCCCAGTAAGGAACTGCGGGCAACTGAAGCCTTAGGAAGGCAAGCCAGGGCCAAGACTGTCAGAGGCTTCACCCCTGCTGGCTGCCGTTCTTAAAGCAAGGGTGGGAAACACACAGCCTGCAGACTGCATCTGCCTCTGCTGACCACCAATGCCCAAAGTATCAACATTAGCTTGTTTGCAAGCTAGATCTGACTCTTCAGCTGCAGAGTGTCCAAAGGTTCATATTTAGCATACAAACAACATAATTTTGGCTCTTTTGGTGCTCTGTAGCTCCTGTGGATGGATGCCATTTTTAATTAAAAAAAAATATTTTGTCACTCACGGCAATCGGAGTGGGTTAGTGGGGGTTGGGCATAGAGGGAGGGCTTGATGGGAAAATGGCCCCTTGGCTTCACACAGTTGTCCACCCCTGTCTTAAAGGATCCATGGTTATTTCTGTCTGAGGGATAGGGTGGCTGAGGGATAGAAGAAGCTGTGGGGAGTCATCCTCAGAAAAAGAGGTCGAGGGAGGGCTACATCCTTAGGCTTGGAAGGTGCCAAGGGTTCTCCCTAGAGTGGAGTGGCTCGTAATACTTTGAGTCATCCTCCGGATGTCCTGAGTCAACAGGGCATTAACTTCCCTTGTTAATGCCCTGTTGCCATTTATCCATCGTTTCTAGTTTGCATTCTCTCTTGGGCACCTGAGTACAGGTGCACATGCAGTGAGATGTGAAAAATGACTGCATGCAGCCTGGCACAATTCATTGATGCCCATTCCGGCAGGTGTCGTTTGGAAACACAGACCTGGCTGGTCTCACACCGGCCACCGCTAGGGAACCACCTGGCTTTTATATGTATTCTTTTTCTCTCTCTTCAGCAGCTCTGATGACAGTCTTGTTTTTCAATCAGCCGACTGTTAGTCCTGAAGCATCAGCCCAGCCAGCTTTTATCTGTGATTTGCTGCTCCCCCCCCCAAAGTGATTGCTGGGCTCTGATAGATTCGGGGTGATTTTCGCATGTGTGAAAGCATTATAAACAAGGCCAGAGGCCGGCCCTGGACCAGCAGGAACTGGTGGGAGTCTCAGCTCTGGAAACTTGCTTCTGCTTGGCTGCCGAGCGGACGCCCGATAAATAGCAGTTGAGTGGCAATAAAATATTTATTTCCTACTGCAGCTTGATAATTGGCTCGGTGTGAAAGTTAATGCGATTTATCGGAGGCTTTTGTTTATAAAGAGATTACAGTGTAACAAAGCTGCGGGCATGCGGGGCTCTGAAGATGTGGCAGACTCTGTGGACAGTTAGGACTTCCTAGATGTAGGAATACAGAAAGGTGTTTTGCTCCGAAAGAGCAGTGTATGTATGTGTGTGTGTGGGGGAATTGGAAGGGATTCCAGCTTTAGGGGCCTTGGTGTCAACCTAGCTGTTTTCCTAGGTGCCCAATCAATGGCGTTCCTGCTCTTTTCAGCATGGCCCATGACCCCATGGAAGCTGGTGGCTCCTATTTTGGCGGGGTTGCGAATCCATTCTGGGTTTTGGTCAGAACTAGCCTGAACTCTAAATGAGCTATTCATGGTGTTAAACCCTATCACCCATGCACGTTCAGCACCTTGGAGAGATCCTATAAAGTTTTGTCTGGTTTGACTGAAACCCAGAATGGATTCACAGCCCCACCAAATCCAGAGCCACCAGCCTCCACTGCCCTGACCAGGAAGGACCTTTCTTCCACCTTTCAAGCTCAGGTTCTTTGGTTGTACAATGAGGCCAGATGATGGGGCTGCCACTGGCCATCTAATTGTAAGTGCTCTTAGGGGTGACAGATCTGACTTAATACCTTCTGGGGTGGTGGTGTGGGGAGGGGGAGGTTTTTCTAGAGTCTTGGCTCAAAGGCAGTACCATCTTCAGGGCTAACACCAGGTTAGAGAGGGCCCTGATTACGGATGTTGGACAAATCCACAATGAATTCAAATGAGTTTGTAGTTCCATGAATCTGACCTGCAGATTCCACAGTGGACTAACTTTTCATGCGTCACATGGACTTGTGGACTATTGCTTTTGTTGCTGTTAAACGTTTTAAAGGTGATTTGCCCAAATGCACATCAGTGCAAGTCTGCATTCATGCACTTGCACACTTGCAGAAGATTGCATTAGCACACTGTGCATTTGCAAACAGGCGAAATTCTCATACCTCCCTAAAGAAAATTCCGATTCTGTCAATGAGGGGATGATGGACTGAAAGATGCCTGCTAGTCCACGAAACACAGTTGGACTGAATGTAATAAAATCCAAACATTCCTGGCCCTGGTCATGGTGCCTGTGTGTGTATGTGGGGTGCAGTAAAGTTACCCTGTGGTGGGGCAATGGGCCCCCTTCCCTTCCCTTCCTTCCCTTCCATTTTACATTTTTATTAGGTTGGTGTGAGTACTGTGGAGTGGTGGCTGCTCAACCTCTTCTTTTACCCAGAATGCCTCTGGGCCCTGGTGTAGCTTCTAATATTTGTCATTGTTGGTTGCATGGGCTAATGGAGCTACAGTCTAGTCACCCACATGGTGTGGAAAACTGATGAGACTTGTTTCTAGTCTGAATCTTTTCCTTTCTGGAAATCTTGTTGTGGCCAGTGGCTAGGGCATCAGGAAGTAAAATCTAGGCCTGGGTTCTCCCAGCATGTAGAGATAGCAAGAGAGAAAAATCTGGAGGAATGCAATCAAGACGAAAGGATCTGTAATTCCTGGTTATGTACTGGGTAATCGTTTGTGCCAACTGGTCAGTGTAAATCAGTGTAACGCTAATGCAAAGCTGGAGGGCTAATTGTAGAACTGAGCCAAACACCCGAGACGAGGCCTTCCAAGCTGGCATGAAATGATGGAACGCCAATGATTTTCTACGGAGCTCTGCTACTGGTTTGCAGTAGCTGGGGGACTACAGTAGAGATTGTGAAGCCAAAGGTTACAGAAATTATGGAAGAAATGATATTTCTCCTCTTTTTCTTTTCTTTCCCCAGGGCAGCGGTTGAAGCTCTGGCAGCCTTGTTGAAATCAAGTAAGCTTTTCTACCTTCTCACTGTTTCTTCCCCTTTTCCGCGCTGTCTCTGTGTAGGTAGAAATGTTCCCGTTTCCCCAGAGATATCTCTGTCCCTTCCCTCCTTCATCCTAATCAGCACTGCTTGTCTGAAACTGCAATAGAGCACAGAGGACTAATTCTGTGAAAAAGAAGGAAGAGTGAATGTGATATTTAGTTCATGTTCAGCTTTATTGACAGCATCTTAAATTGGATAACTTATGAAATCAGTAAGAAAATTCCCGGTGACATTTCTAAATGGCAAGATGAATATGTTAACCATGCTTGTGTACATGGAGCTGACTTCTTCTGAATTGTACCGTTCAGCCATTTCGTTCAGTGCTGTCTAATAAGTGTATAGGTTCATCTCATGAGTGTACAAGTTCATCTAATGAGTGTATAGGTCTATCTTATGGTTAAAGCTCTACCAGTAGAAATCAGGTGAGTGTATGGGTTCAGCACTACCCAGGCCTGGAACCTGAGGTCTCCTCAGATGCAGAGCAGGAGGATGAGGACCTCCCCCAGCAGATCCTCACACTATCAATGATCTTGAGGAGTCTTTAGACCCAGTGATTCCAGCCAAAGGGCTGGATGTCTCCATATTGGTTGCCTGGGTCCACGTCCTGCTTTGAGACTCTATCCCTTCTTCATCAGCCCCCAGGGCCACAGGAGAAGAGGAGATGGGAAGCCATGCAGGAGCTTCAGAACCAATGGCAAAGTGCCCAGTTAGCCACATATGTGTCTCCTTGGAAGGATGGGGAAACTTTCTTTGTTGTGACACCCTGGATGTGGAATGCCCTCCCCTTGGAGGCCCAACTGTGTAGAGGCTGC
Organism: Anniella stebbinsi; assembly: GCA_029215795.1. NCBI lineage: Eukaryota > Metazoa > Chordata > Lepidosauria > Squamata > Anniellidae > Anniella > Anniella stebbinsi. The sequence goes on from JARDYH010000001.1 coordinate 385,810,047, forward strand.
CTTCCTTTTGGCGCCAAGTTAAAACATGGCTTTTTGTCAAATTGAATCACTGCTCAGTCCATGCAATTTACCCATCACAACCAGCTATCACAAATACAAACAGGAATCAGGCATGAGACAAGCTGCAAGACAACGTTCGGCGAATCCTAGCAATTTTGAATATCGCTCATTCGCCCACCCCTACTCACTTCTTCTTTTCTGACGGCAGTAGGCAAGGTCATGGAGACTCCTCACATGAGGCCATTCATCCATGTGGAAAGCCAACATGAACATTACAATGGTGGGGGGGAGGGGGAGGACTTGCCAGTTGGATGCGCTTCATATTTCTGTGCCCACCATCGGGTATGCTCTGGATGGCTTGATGTAAGGAGGAGCTGTACCTCAGTGGTTTTGCGTGGTTCTACAGCTCAAAGTATCTAAGGCAGCAACAGAACTGGGAAAGTCCCCTACCTCGGTAAAAAGTCAAAGACAAGGCAAGTATCGGGATCCCAAATTCTACTCTGGCTCGGATTAAAAAGATCTGAGCCTGAAAAGAATAGTCAGTTTACTCCCACCCTTCCACCCTGCCATAACCCCCTTTCACTCTGCCAGCCCTCTGATCCACCCCCCCTTCTCCTCCTGTTGAAACAACACTTCCCTGGCTAAGCCAACAGTGGCAACTCTCTGGCCTTGGGGAGCAGGAAAGAGAGAGGTGTCTCTATTTCTCCACTCTTTATCATGCAAAGATGAAAAGCCCCAATGGCCTTGGGAAATATAATTTCCCCAAGATTCCTACAACATCAACAGTCCTTAGGAAAATTACATTTCCCAACCCCTCCCAACCCAACCCCTTTGCCATGATATGCTGCTCTGCAGAACTCCATAAGAGGGTGGGGGCAGTTTCCGCTCTCTGTGGGCTAAGTGTCTGTGCCATCAGCCCCACTGGGCAAGTGAAGTGTCAAGGGAACTTTTGGGGACAGTGTTCTGTGGACCTAGATATGGGTGGGAGGGAGAGGTTTGGGACTTAGGAGTGTTAACTTGCATTGGCTCAGAAATGAGTTTCCTGATTTTTGTGGGAGGGGGGAAATCACCTCCGTTCATTTCCGATCTGATCCGACTGAGCTGGGTGGCTTGGGCAAGTTGAAGACGGCTACTGAATGCCGACGTTTGGTAGCCCTGAGCTGCGACAGTGTCCATCTCACATTTAAAGTCTCTCCTGTCAGATGGAAAAGCCTATTGTACGAGCCCACACACGCTCAGAATGAATGTTCTTGAAGGGAATGTTATACCCTATTATGCCTCTCTCCCATCTAAAAACACTTAGCCTTTTATTACTGGAATTTAATAAAGCTTGGATTAAGAAAGAGTGCTCTGCCATTGCAGACAATCTTGCCGACAATAAATCACAATGCCGTATTGTCCTTTCTCTCGCTCCCCCACGACCTGCTCCTCCTCCCCAATGTCCCAGCTTCCTTTTCATGAGCATTAGGAACGAATGTGTTTATGAGAAATCGGAGCTCCGGCATCTGCACTACAGCAAGCCCGTCAGAGTCCTCGATTCGCAAATAATACGCCGCCATTAACCTTGGTGCCCAGACTTAAAGGTCAAATTAGTGCAACGAGGAAGCACCTTCTAGTTCAGACTCTAAATCTTAATCGGGGGATGATCAGGTTACTCTGGTGCTGCCTTCACCCTCTTTAAAAGCCCAAATTAGAATTTAGAAAAGGTGGAGTTCACGGAGGTGAGGAAGTGAATGGAATGGAAAGGAAAGGGAACCGCTTTGCACATTAACGCTAGTGTTCCTTCAGTTCTCTTTTGCCAGCCACCTCCAGGACCTTGATACGGAATAATTGCATTCCAATGTTGGAAGGCACTGTGAAGATCATCTAGCCCACCCCCTGCTCCATGCAGATTCTGCAATGCAGGGGGCAGCTACAACATCCCTGATGGATGTCCATCCATCCTTTGCCTAAATAACTCCAGGGAAGGAGAGCCCCCCCCAATCCCCAAGGCACCTTTCCCGCTGCTCACCAGCCCTCAGAGTAAGGACGTTTTTCCTAACGTTTAGCTGAAATCTTCAACATCGCCAAAGCATAGTTAGAGCAGAGCCAAAAATTACTAAGGGCACAAGCCTATCCAGATGTCCATCAGCCTCTAAACCCAGAGGCTATCAGGCATCCTATGCAGAGCTGGAGCAGCATGCAGGAGATCTTCACCTCTGTGCTTCCCCCAGTCTGCGTTTTTCCTAGATGGGTGTTTTTTACCCGTATAGCTAGGGCTCTGCTGAAAGGGAGGGAAGGAGGCTTGGGAGGGCTGGAGATAGCTCGTATCCCTGCTTCCTTAGCCCCCTCCCCTCTCTGCCACGGACCCCCCCTTTCCATCCTCTCCAAGGCCACTTTTGCGAGCTCAGAAAGGCAGCTGGTGCAATTCTCTGCACTGGCTGCAAGGGGAGGGGAGCTCGGACTCCCGGGTTTGAGGTCAGAACTGTGTCTTTGACCTCCTGTCCAAGAATCTGAACTATCCTATGCCCTCCCAGCGGCTGTCTAGGGGCCCTAGGATTGCTTACTCCATTTCTTCTCCATTGCTGAAAAATCTCTCCCTTTCCCAGTGGTTATTTTTTGCTCTCTTTGAGAAAATGCTGACTGATTCAATTACCTTGCCCTCAATTACCCTCACCCTCAGTGATATCATCACAAAGCCAAACCTCACTGTTGGCATAGAATAGTGAAACCATGCCATCAAATAATGGAGCGGGGAACATGGCAGAGGTGTATATATAAAATTATATATGATTGGAAAAAGTGGACAGAGAGATGTTTTACTCCCTCTCTTTCAGTAGTGGAACCCTGGGTCATTCAAGGAAGCGGAACAGTCATAGAAGATAGACAAAAGGAAGTACTACTTCAGACAGTGCATAGTCAAACTGTGGAACTCACTACCATGGGATGTAATGATGGCCAGTAAATAGAACAGCTTAAAAGCTATATTAGACAAATCCATGGAGGAAGAAGGACGTTAGTCATGATGGCTATATATTATATTCAGTATCAGAGGCAAGATGTTTCTCAGTACCAGTTGCAAACAAGTGTATATCTCTGTGTGTGTGCGTGTGTGTATTATTGCACTCATGTCACTATGGATAACATGCTAGACTAGATAGGTCTTTGTTCTGAATGATCCAGCATGGCTCTTCTTATGTTATGCTCATTCATTGTGTGATCCCTGATTGGTTGGGAACACCCATGTGGCTAATCTAGCCAGGATGAAGAAGCAGAAACCAGGGCAAACGATGCCATCAGTAAACTCCAGTTCACTCATGTACGCAAGCAAAAGCCCTCCCCACAGGGGCTCCTTTGACCAGGGTTACACGTAGGCTTCAAAGTATTTCCTTATTTGATCTTGCACTCTTACCAATGTGGATCACTTCGCCATTATTCCACAATACCGTACATTTCATAAATGATAACAGAGGTGCATCAGGTGCGGCATGTGAAGTTACCCTCTAGGTTTGACCTTCGTTGGTGTTGTGCATCGGTTAAAGGAATCAGCCGGAGAGAGGAAACAGCTGAGCTTGGGAGTGTTGGGGGCGTGACACTTCATGGAAGCAGGCAGGGACTGGCTGAGTTTCAATCCAGCTGACAGCAATTGATCATTAGTCCACTTCCCATAAAAGCTCAGCCAGAGTGCTGGAAGCAACTCTCGTATCTGGTGCCTGTCCTGTCCTGGCCTGTCCTGGCCTGTCCTGTCCTGGCCTGGTTCTGATCTTTGGACCATATCCTGACCATTCTTCAGTGCTTCCCTGTAACCTTGTTATTGCCTGGATGTATCCTGAACCTTTGGACTGGACTTCTGATGACTCTTCAGTGTTTTGTGATTACAATATTGTTACAACTCGGCTCGGATGGACTCTTCAGGCTCTCACCACAGACTGATTTATAGACGCTTATTTATTTATTGCACTTGTATACCACCCCATAGCCAAAGCTCTCTGGGTGGTTTACATAGGATTAAAACAATTAAAAACAATATACAAAAATTAAAACAGCAAAAACATACAACATACACACAATACACACATACATTTAAAACCGCTACAACAGCCCAAAAAAGCTACAAAACAACAACAACAACCCAGGCTCTTCAGATATTGCCAATGCCTGAGAGAAGAGGAAAGTCTTGACTTGGTGCCGAAAAAATAACAATGTTGGCGCCAGGCGGGCCTCGTCAGGGAGATTGTTCCACAATTGGGGGGCCACCACAGAGAAGGCCCTCTCCCTTGTTGCCGACCTCCGAGCTTCCCTCGGAGTAGGCATTCAGAGGAGGGCCTTAGATGTTGAACGTAGTGTTCGGGTAGGTTCATGTCGGGAAAGGCGTTCCATCAGATATTGTGGTCCCAAGCTGTGTAAGGCTTTATAGGTTAAAACCAGCACTTTGAATCGGGCTCGGAAACATACAGGCAGCCAATGCAAGTGGGCCAGAGTAGGTCTTATATGCTTGAACCTTCTGGTTCCAGTTATCAATCTGGCCGCTGCATTTTGCACAAGCTGCAGCTTCTGAACTGCCTTCAAAGGCAGCCCCACGTAGAGTGCATTGCAGTAATCTAACTTTGAGGTTACCAGAGCATGGACAACTGAAGCCAGGTTATCCCTGTCCAGATAGGGTTGTAGCTGGGCCACCAACCGAAGTTGGTAGAAGGCACTCCGTGCCACTGAAGTCACCTGAGCCTCAAGTGACAGAGATGGTTCTAGGAGAACCCCCAAGCTACGAACCCACTCCTTCAAGGGGAGTGCAACCCCATCCAGAACAGGTTGAAGACCCACCATCTGGTCAGCAGAACCACCCACTAACAGCATCTCAGTCTTGTCTGGATTGAGTTTCAGTTTATTAGTCCTCATCCAGTCCATTGTCGCAGCCAGGCACTGGTTCAGCACATCCACAGCTTCACCTGATGAAGATGAAAAGGAGAAATAGAGCTGCGTGTCATCAGTGTACTGATGACAATGCACTCCAAAACTCCGGATGACTGCACTCAACAGTTTCATGTAGATGTTGAACAGCATGGGGGACAAGACTGACCCCTGCGGAACCCCATACTGGAGAATCTACGGGGCCGAGCAATGTTCCCCAAGCACCACCTTCTGGAGCCGACCTGCCAAGTAGGAGCAGAACCACTGCAATGCAGTGCCTCCCACTCCCAACTCAGCCAGTCGTCCTAGAAAGATACCATGGTCGATGGTATCGAAAGCCGCTGAGAGATCAAGGAGAATCAACAGAGTCACACTCCCCCTTTCCTTCTCCCGACATAGGTCATCATACAGGGCGACCAAGGCTGTTTCCATACCAAAGCCAGGCCTGAAACCCGACTGAAGTGGATCCAGATAATTGGTCTCATCCAAGAGTGCCTGGAGCTGGCTTGCAACCACCCACTCCAGGACCTTGCCCAGGAATGGAACATTTGCTACTGGCCTATAGTTATTAAGATTTTCAGGGTCCAAGGAAGATTTCTTCAGGAGTGGTCTCACTGCCGCCTTTTTCAGGAGGCCTGGGACCACTCCCTCTTGCAAAGAGACATTAATCACTTCCCTGGCCCAGTCAGTTATTCCATCCCTGCTAGCTTTTATTAGCCAAGAGGGGCAAGGACCAATATGGAAGTGGTTGCACGAACCTGTCCAAGCATCTTGTCCACGTCCTCGAGCTGTACCAACTGAAACTCGTCCAAGAAAACAGGACAAGCCTGTGCTCTGGATACCTCACTTGATTCACCTGCTATAGCGCTGGAGTCTAAGTCCTGGCGAATGCCAAAGATTTTATCCTGGAAGTGCCTAACAAATATATTACAGCGGGCTTCAGATGGTTTTACCTTGTCCTTGGGGCCAGCATGTAAAAGCCCCCGGACAACTCTGAAAAGTTCCACTAGGTGGCAGGTTGATGATTCAATAGTGGCAGCAAAGTATTGTTTTTTTGCTGCCTTCACTGCCCCTGAATACAGCTTACCATAAGCACTTACCAGTGTTTGATTGCATCCATCAGGAGTTCGTCTCCATCTGCCCTCAAGCCATCTCCTGTTTTGTTTCATCACTCTCAGCTCTGGGGTATACCACGGAGCCGTACGAACTCTACACAGGAGAGGGCGCTCAGGAGCAATCGTGTCAACCGCCTGGGTCATTTCTGCATTCCACAGTTCAACCAGGGTTTCGACAGAAGAGCCAGTCCTATCAGCCGGAAAACTCCCAAGAGCCCTCTGGAAACCATCTGGATCTATTAGCCTCTGGGGGCGGACCATCTTAATAGGTCCCCCACCCTTGCAGAGGGGAAAAGCCGCTGTAAGTCTGAATCTCAGCAGGTGGTGATCTGACCATGACACAGGGGTTGATGTAAAATCCCCCACTTTCAGATCACCATCTCCATGTCCAGTTGAAAAAAACCAAGTCTAGAGTATGCCCTGCTACATGTGTTGGGCCAATGGCATGTTGGAACAGTCCCATGGTTGTCATGGAGACCATGAAATCCTGAGCTGCCCCAGATAAAGTGCCATCGGCGTGAGTGTTGACATCCCCCAGAACCAGGAGTCTGGGGGACCTCAACATTACACTCAAGACCACCTCTGTCAGCTCAGCTAGGGAGTCCGTTGAGCAGCGGGGTGGGCTTATCTCTGTTTCTTGAGTTACACCGCTTAATTTATGACAGCCTGAAGAGGACTTCTACAATTTTATGACAAGACTTATCGCCTCCAGGTTAAGATGTTTAACTTTCTGAATCCCAGAGGTGGCTGGAACTTGTAGAGTGGCAACTCCAACAAAGTTGTAAAAAGGCATTCCTAAAATTCCCCCCTCCCTGCAAGGCAAATAAGGAGAATGATCTATCAGAGGAAGGTACAGGAAAGTGGGACAATTCCTGGTAAAACAAGAGCATGTGTTTTTCTCCATTCACTCTTTGCTTTTTCATCAGCATCTTGCTTTTGTCTCTCAAACCCTTTGGGCATCGACTGACCTCTTAGCTCTCCATCCCCGGCTTTGACCCCTGTTCAGCACCACCGTCATGATCTGGATGACCTTCAAAAAAGACAGAGCACTTGATTCTTCCAGATCACTTAATTGGTACCCAGAATCTGTATAGTGTCCCTACTGGGTTCAGCTTCAGTGCAATGGTGCCTGACACAGAATGGAAATTGAAATCATTACACAGTCATAGCACTGCTCAGTGTGTATTGTATTATCGCTGATAGTTTAGATGTAGCATTAACACAACACCTGGTCTAACATATGCTGCAGGGAGAACTCTGTGTGTGTGGTGGAAAATTCCCAAAGTCAGGTTTTGTTCACCCCCTGGTATATTTGTGTATGTTACTGCAGAATGATTGTCAGCAGCCAGACCTGATGACATTACCTCTCTTGACACAAAAGGCTAGTTAATATGATTAGCTTTTAAAGTGTTGAGTCTTGGAAAAAATAAGTAAAGGTCAAAAGGAGGCAGAGAGATAGTGATTCAAAAGTGATGATGTGGAATTGGTGGAGAGATCCAGAGCTTATTGGTAGAGTACAGTGCAAGCAGGATGTTTTTCCTAGCATTGATAGGGGCTGGTGGCTCTGTTTTTGAGGGGTGCTGTGAATCCATTCTGGGTTTCAGTCTGAATCAGCCAGAACTCTACAGGAGCTATCCAAGGTGCTAAACTTAGTTGGGGGGGATAGGGTTCAGCATCTTGGTAGGCTCCTGTAGAGTTGGTGGCTTTTCCAATTAATCAAGTAGAAAGGCTTGGGAAAGTCCTCATGCTGTGATCGTTAAAAGGTGTAATTCATCAGAGGAGGCAGTAGTGGATTAGATGGGCTAATGGCTTAACTTGGGAAAAGCCAATTTCATAGGACAGTGACGGGGGACTACAACCTCCATCAGTCCTATCAAGATGGCCTATATGGTCATGGATGATGGGAGCTGTAATCCAATAATATCCAGAGGGCCACATGTTCCCTGCCCCTGTCTAGGGTGGCCATGTATGTACTGTGTCACAGATCACATTCCTCTGTTTCAAGGGCTATCAGAAACAGTCCTTTGGCTGAAGATGTTCTCTGTTTGAAGGACTGTCCTGTCCATGTCCAGTTATTTAAAAGATAAAACCCATAAGAAACTGGGAGAGGAGGGGCACTGAAATGTCAAATCCATCGTTATCACCTAGATAGCAGTCAGGTCTGTTCACATGTGTTTTGAAAAAGAGGGGGGAGAAATAACCCACTGCAGTACCGGTACAATGTGGTCAACACCTCCAGTGATTCTGATGCACTGAAGTCACAAATTTATATCTTTGGAACAGAGACCAGTCTGGGGAATTTGAGGGATGCAACTCCCAGCATCTCTCACCATTGGCTAGGACTGATAGTTTCAGTCCAACAACATCTGGAGGTCTACATGTCCCCTGCCACTGGGATAAAGGAAGCACACCTGTCTAGCTTTCCCCCCTTTTGCAAGGAACTCAAGGCAGCATACATGACCCTCCTCCTCTCCATTTTATCCTTACAACAGCCCTGTGAGGTAGGTTTGGCTGAGAGGTATTGACTGGCTCAAAGCCACCCAGTGAGTGTCATGGCCGAGTGGGGACTAGAACTTGGACGTCCAAGTCCCATGCCAACACTCAAACCACTACACCATACCAAATGCACTTTAAGCCCTGCACCACACTGGCTCTTGCCAGCAATGGATGAGGGCTAAACTGCAGAGGGGCTGTGGGCATGCCCATAAGCCCTGCCTTCTGAAATCTTCACATATTGAGTGCAAAGCACTGAAAGGGGGTTCTAAGTGCATTCTACAGGCGCACTGAGCTCCCGTGACAAAACCCCCTTTCAGATCTTTATGCGAAATGCATTAAGGTCTCTAAGAACAGCCATGTAAGATTAACCGTCACGTGTTAAAGGTGAATGCCTGCAAAGGTTTTTCTCTTCTTCCCCTGGCTAGCTCATCTGATAGACTATTTTATACGTAAGCGCAACATCCATCTTCTATGCTGGCGGCGTGGATCTGATTTCACTGTGTCTGTCTGTGTACTTCAAAACAACGTTGGAGATGTTTTATGTTGTTTTCATATTGTAGTTTGCCTTGAAGGTTTCACTCCACGCCCAAAATGTGGGGGGTGGGTGGGCGGGTGGTGGATTGAGGAAACAAGGCTGCAACCCTATGCACACTTACTAGGGTGTAAGTGCCATTGAACTCAGTGGGTTTTACTTCTGGGCAAACATGGATTGGATGGTAATGCGTACTCACTAAAAAAACCCCACCCCTCACTAAGAGTAAAAGTAACATTGTAATTTTAAAAAACAACAACCTACAACCCTAGTGAAAAACCCATGGATGCTTTAATTCAAACTCTGTAGGTTTCATTTAGAATTTCATTGGCTTCTTCCCACACTCACTTCACCACCATCAATTCTCTCTTCCTTTCCAGACTGCATTTTCCTGGCTCCACATGGTGGCACTCTTACCATAAGTATCCTGGCCCTCTAAAATGCTTAATCTAATATTTATTTTTAGTGAGTAATTTGTTTATCAGCCAGTTATTTTAATCTAATGTTGGTCATATTTGTCACTGCCGAATATCAGCGTTCCCCAGCATTAGAAATTTGTGCATCTTTTGAAAGAAATTAGCTAGCTGAAGCGGATCTTGGAGGCATTTGAGAGGTGGTTCCAGAACGGGGGACGGCAGGGAACTGAATTCCATATACTGTCCTTTGGTGGGAAAACACAGACACACACACACCATGCAATTTAAAGAGGCCAGACATGCAGTCTTCTGAACATCACCAAAATCAGAAATGGCCATCCCGCAGGTGTCAGGAAGAAAAGTCTTTGCTAAAAGTCTTTTGAAAAGCATCCCATGAGTTTTGAATCAGTGAAGCTGGTGATCTGGGAACTATACATTTACTACAACAACAATCCAAAACACATGTGAAAGTCATGTCACACAAAGATATTTATCAATGTCATTTTTTACTGTTATAATAATAATACATGTTTTTTTTAATATGGTAACTGGACTCGGTAGGTATGAAAGAAAATGTTGCGGATGCTGCAGAGGAAGTGTTGTGGGTGCGGCATATGAGGCGACGGAAGTTGAGGTGACATAGGTTGAGGTGACGGAGGTTGAGGTGACAGAGGTTGGCCTCTTCTCCAGTGGTGTAGTGATGAATTTTGATGTGCAGGAGCTCGTTATGACAGTCTCCATAGCCACGCCCCCTGCAGGCCGCTGCATTGATTAGCTCAACAAACCCATTCTAGCGGTTTTCATCTCCAAGAGGAGCAAGTCTTTTGTAAAGCTAATGGTTCTTAATTGACCACTCAAGCCAAAGCAAAATACTTTGCATGACAACAGAGAACAATATATTGTTGTTGGGGAAAAAAATCATCCCCTCCCCCCCTTAGCTAGATTTCTAGCTAAGCTCAGAGGGGACAGGGCATTTTGACGGGGCTAGGGGATGACATCAGCATACATATATATATATATATATATATATATATATATATATAAGATAAAAGTGCCGGCTCTGCGTTCTGATGAGCATTATCTCCATCTCTCATCTTACATCCCACATTGTCCATTTCCCCGGTCTAGAAAGTGCTATGGGCCAGGAGCTATTGCTTCAGTGATGATTCAGCTCACAGGAACATAGAAAGCTGCCTTACTGGTCCATCTTGCCCAGTATTGTTGACACTGACTGGCAGTGGTTGCCCAGGATTTCAGGCAGGGATTTTTCCAGTCCAACAAGGAGACACCTAGATTGAACCTGGCACCTTCTGCATGCAAAGCATGTACTCTACCACTGAGCTATGGAGCTGGAGGCTTCATCCCTTCTTGGCTGACAGCCAGTACCTGATCCAGGCAGGTGCTGCTTACATGAGCTTCCTCAACCCCACAAGGAGAAACATATGAGGCTAACTGAGCAGTTTGCTGGTGGCTAGGAAAGTCCTTCTTGGCTTCCCATCCCCTCTCCTCCCATGGTCGTGGGAACTGATGTGGAGGGAAGAGAGTCTGAGTGACAGCCAGGAAACCAAGCAATCAATATGGAGACCTCCAGCCCTGTTGCAGGAATCACGGGGTCTAAAGACTCCTCAGGGCCACTGGGAGTGTGAAGATCTACCGGGGGAGGTCTTCATCCCCCTGCTCTGTTTCTGAGAAGATCTCAGTTTCCAGGTCTAGGCATTGCTGAACTCATACACTCATCTGCCTTCCGCTGCTAGCATTTTGCCCATTATATGAACCTGTACACTCATTAGATGAACCCTTACACTCATTGGATGAACCTGTACACTAATTAAATGAACTCACACACTCATTAGATGGACCTGTACACTCTTCCACTGGTAGAGCTTTGACCATTAGATTGGAAAGTGTCCTTATTTTGAGATTTGCCTGGCAATTGAGGTGGATCCCAAATTTCAGCTTTTGCGGCTGTTGTGAAAATACCTTCACCATTCTGGGATGTATTTCAACCCATGTTTGAGGGGAAATATGTACAATTCTCATTTACAATATTTCTAGTAATCGAAAGGTCATGGACTATTGGTATACTAAATTACAGCTTTCTAGTGAGTGTAGAAATAGATCTTCCATGGAATTCTCTAATATCTTCTTTACATGTTTATTTACAAAAATAAAAAGTACTTTAAAATAATACAGTAAAAATACAACTACACACAACATTAAAATGGCAGAACAGATAAAATGATATTACCAGTAGCTAAAAAACAAATCAGAACAAAAGAAAAGCCCACAATACCAGGAATCAACCATTTAAAAGGGATCTAGATGTAAATGAAGGGCTTTGCTCAATGTCTAAAATCAATTAGAATTGATGCAAGGTTAGCCTCCCTGAGAGATCATTGCAAAAATGTGGTGCCACCAGTGAAAAGTCCCTCTCCTTGGTGATCAGATCTCTGATGATGGACTCAATTATTATTGTAGTACTCAGGTAGGTTCATGATGGGCCAAGTGCTTCCAGTACCTGTATCCCAAGCCATAAAGGTTAAAACCAGCTCTCTGAATTGTACTGGAATTCACAGGGATGGATCACAACCCATTGTAGCCATTTCAAAACTGGTGTGATATGATCCATCCACCTGGTCCCCCATCAACATTCTTACAAACATTATGTTGGGCCAACTGCAGTTTCTGAATAGTCTTCAAAGTCAGCCCTACAGCAACACACTGCAATAGTCCAGTCTGATTGTTACCGAAGCATGGAAACAGTGATTCAGTTATTTAGATATATGGCCCAGGTGCATTGTGACCCTTTCCCACCCATGTTCTTCTATGCTGCTGTATCAGGATGTTTGAGTTGGAAAGTTGAATTGGAAGAGACAAAAACACAATAACAATAGAACTATTTGGAGACACAGTGTTTGGTTGCTGGATTCCCCCCCCCCCCCCTTTTGTATGGCACACATTGGCACTTCCAAATCTGAACAGAAACTCAGGATGCCAGAATTATGTCATGGCAAGAAAGACGTGTCAACATGAAAACATCAGACCAAACGTTTGGTCAAGACAACATTCTCCCTTGCTTAAAAAATGGAGAGGAGGATTATGGACACTGCCTTGGGTCCCTTGGAGGAAAAAAGGTGGGAGATAAATATAATAATCAATCAATCAATCATGGTTTAGCATGTTGTCTGAACAGGGCCTATGTGTATGTAGGTGTCTGTGTGTGTGTGTGTGTGTGTGTGTGTGCGCGCGCACCCTTTCCTTAACCGAATTGACATTTTGATAAGAAAATAAGAAGAGTTGTGCTGGATCAAGCTAAAGATCTGCCTCAGGGATGGGGAATGTGTGGCTTCCTAGCTATTGTTGGAATGAAATCTCTATTAGCCTTACCCATATCATATCCAGTGATGAAGATGATGGGATCTGCATTCCAACAGCATCTAGAGGGACACAAGTTACCCATCCCCGGCCCAACTTGTCCAGTATTCTTTTTCTTCTGTGGCTAACCAGACGCTTGTAGTCAGCCCACAAGCATGGCATGAGCAGAATAGAACCTTCCTGCTCATGTTTCCCAGCACCAGTAGCTGCCCCTTTTGGCAAGGAGGTCATTATAGGGATACATTTTGTATTGGAACACTCCTTAATATTTACTGATATACACAGGCTCTTTTAAATTATCTACCTGCTTCTTGAAAGTTAACACAGTGCAAATGGATTCTCTGTGCTCTTCTGACAACTAAAAGACTGCCATTACAGTATTGGATAAATGCTCAGCTCCTATAATGCAACGGATTGAAGTCCGTACAACACATTCAACATTTGAATGGGTGGTGCATAGATACTACCAGTTAATGCATACTTATATTGGTATTAGGCCAATATGTATAGTTCTTAGAAACCTGAATATATATCTATACCTATCTATCTGTAAAGATGATGTATATTTATTCTCATTCATTTATTGCATTTCTGTACTGCCCAATAGCCAGAGGTCTCTGGGCAGTGCACAAAAATTAATACCATGAAATACAACATAAAATATAAGCACTTATAACTACAGTATAAAAGTATGCATTGAACCTGATATATTCAAATCTGTGTAGTCACATTTTTCTTCCTTTTCTTTCTTTTGTTGTTGTTGACATTTAACAATAAAAAAGTTTTAAAACATGTTCCCCAGCAACTGGTATTCATAAGCATACTGCCTCTGATCCCGGAGGCAATACTGTATGTAGCTGCAATGACCAGTAGCCATTGATCCTCCATGCGTTTGTCTAATGCACTGTTAAAGCCGTCTAAGATGGTGGGCATCAGTACATCTTGTACTAGTGAATTCCACAGTTTAACTATGCACTGTGTGAAGAATTGCTACCTTTTATCTATCCTGAATCTCCCACCATTATAAAGCTAGGGCTTTGAGCAATGCCAGCTGGATGCATTCTGCAAAGCATACAGGACCAGTGGAAAGATGTGACACTGTCTTTTCAGCATCAGCTGGCAGACACCTTATACAAGATACCCAAGGACTGGAACACATGTTGAGACTTGTGCATCCACTTCTTTAAGCTCCTCAGCGGCCTACACTTCTTTGGGCCCTCTTCAACGTGCCTACTCATCTGGGGTGATGATGCCCATCCTTCTTCAAGGTTTGAGTTCTTTCACAAGGCCCTGCTGTCCCATTCTGTGGTTCCTTGAGGCTCATAAGGGAAGTTGTTAACATTGATAGCAGTCACATCAAGGCAGGACGAAAGTAGAACTTTGGATAATTGCAAGTAGGTTTTGCTGGCTGGAATTCTCTCCTATTAGGACAATATGAGAACATTGCCTCAGCAGGGAGCAAAACCCAACTGAAGTCTTATGTAGGCTGACAAGACCTGTAGTGTGGTCAGCTCTGCACCTCCTGGAGGAACTAACTGGACTGTTAAATGGCCCTTGCCCGATTATGTTGCCTGAGACTTATGCAAGGTTTGGGAGATGGAGGTTCTGCTGGAGGCTGATCCTTTGAACCAGGGAATGATGGCAGGGCTGTGTCCCCTGGTTGGAAGGGCCATGAATAAGGCACCAACTGACCTATCCATGAGGAATTAGTCTGTGCCTTGCTTTCATCAGAATCTTCCGCTGCACACTGAAATGACTGAGGGCTGGGTAACATGGCACCTGCAGCTCCCTGCAAATCAGGACTGCAGAATTTCTACTGGGGAGTTCTTGTCTTGAGCTAGGGATCTAATTCATGGAATTACATGAGAGTCAAACTTCAGAATCCCCTACAGAAGGTGAGGGCAGAAAGTAGACCTACATATGCTTTGGCTTTCAACTCCCAGAAGCCCCTGCCAGTGAGGCCAAAGGTCAGGAATGTTGGGAGTTGAAGTCCAAAACATCTGGAGATCTATTTTCTGCCCATCCCTGCCCTACTGGTCAGTGACAAGGTCAGGGGTTTGCAACATTGATCCTATGTTTGGCCAGGAACTATGTAGCCTCAGCTTGATATAAATTGCAGGAGGTTGATCTTTTCTGATTCTTACTTGAAGAACAGAGCAGCCGCTACCGTGGTTCAGGCTTATTCATCTTCCAGCTTTTTCTTATCCTCTCCACACATTGTTCTAGCCTAGATATTGGGGCCTTCCACATAATGGCTGCTCTTGTACCACAAGAGAGAAAGAGCACTGGTATCCTGGCAAATCTTTCTTCAATCCAAGCTCTAAGCCCCTTACCTTTAACCAATGAACTAACGAATACTTTAGAAGGAAGCCTCTGATCTTGAAGGCTGCCAAGTATCCAATGCCCTGCCAGGCTGTTGCATTCCCCCCCCTCTGAATGGGCCTTTGATCCACTCTAGAGGAGTCATGTTGGCAGGGGCTGTGCCAAGGCTGGAGAGGCAGCAGGATTTCTCGTATCTTGGCCTCTCCCCTCTGTGCCCACTGAAACATCGCCTTTCGTCTCCCTCCAATGCCGCATTTGCAGCCTTGGGAAGCGGCCAGCACAGTCCTGTCTGCAGTGGTTGTGAGGGGGCAGGGGATTGGATCTTAGAGTCCCCCTCCGAAGGTTGTAGCAGTGTCTATAGCCTTTATGCCATTTTCTAGCACATGTTCAAAAGTAGTTTATGACAATAACTCAAAATTCATTTCCGTAAAATTACCATCATATAAAATAACGACAAAAGCAAAGCAAAACCAACCAACCAACAAAAGAACCAATGACAGAACATAAAGTGGGATTCTAAAAATACAAATCTGCCCACAACAACCCATCAATGGAGCCAGGTGCGGGTGGGTGGGAAGAAAAGTCCTAGACCCCTTCCTAAATGAAAACAACAAGAACAACCCCTCAACTCTGAAGGGAGATACAGCTCTGGAACAATCTATTCCCCTGCTTCTAGGAGGAGAGAGTCATATCTCACACGTTGATGGTTATCCCTGAAACAGGGCCTGCTCTGACAAATGGAACTAACACTAACCTTGTCCCTTGGCTTGTGTTATGGCTTTGCCAGTACATAGGGGTGAATCGGAAACCATCAGACAGTATGGGAGGAGCTTTGTAGACTTGAAAGCACTCCTGGCGCAAGGCAGACAGTCTGAATGGCTTCCTAGGATTGCTATTCCAGCAGGTGCTCTTGCTGGTCTCGTTGATTACCAGTTTCCTGACAGGTTTTGATGAGTCTGACCTTTAAAAAAAAGAAAAGAAAAAAAGAGCCTTCTGATGTTTCTGTAGCCAGACACAATCTCATTGGATGTTAGAGGGCCACATGAGCTACCTGACATGCTGCCAATTAAGGCTGCTGTTGAACATGGATGAAATGTAGAATTTCATTGTGCAGTTCCATGAAGGTGGGCTTTAGCAAAAAGCTGCTGTGCTTTAGTCAAAACTGCTGCATGTTCACCCAGAGTTTCTCCAATGTTTTCAGCACCTTCACATTAAGCGCCATGTATTCTTGCAGCTTCTTTTATTCTTGTCATTCTCATGCCCCATACCCATCGCCTGTAATCTCGCAATAACCTTCTCACCTCAAAACAAGCGGTGTCGCTGGCATTTGGGGGAAAAAAATTGCCAGTGCATTTTTCAAAAATGTTTTGCATGCAGTTGAAAGCAGGCAGGCCCTTCCTTACCTCCAAGCATCGTCCACAGCTGGCATTTCCCACTTCTTTTGCCCCAGGCAAAGTTTTTGGGCTCTTGGGAGAGGAGGGTGAGGCTAAGGTGGCAGTAGTCTTTAAGCACTTACGAGTGTTTTATGAGTGCTCACATGGAGCTCTTGCAGAATGTCAATCTTGCATGGAGCCCTCACAAAAGACTGAGTCCCTTTCAGGGTGAACTGAGGGATGGCTGTGCATCCCCAGTCAAGACATAATTAAAATTATGAGCATTGTTCCCTTTCAATCTTAAATAATTTTGCAGTTTTAATGTTACAGCCACCAGGAGGAAGTGTGTGTGACCTTCACCAAAATATACATGGAGAAGACTAGTGAAGTATTTGCGCAGCTTTACGACTATAAAATCCATCATGCCTTGTATGATGACAATGAATGCTGAAACAATGCCAAGAGGCATGCACAATGACAACTAAGTATTGAGGCAGCTTTATGTCTACAAAATCCATGATGCTGTGTGTGATTGGAAGCCAGATTCTGGCTGGACATCAGGAAAAACATCCTGACTGTTACAGCAATACAACAATAGAACCAATTACTTAGGGAGGTTGTGGGCTCTCCCACATTAGAGGCATTCAAGAGGCAGCCGGACAGCCATCCGTCAGGTCTGCTTTAAGGTGGACTCCTGCATTGAGTAGGGGGTTGGATTCAATGGCCTTATAGGCCCCTTCCAGCGCTGCTATTCTATGATTCTATGGAAAATACATGCTGAAATCATGTAAGTGTTCAGATTGTAATGCACCATCAAAAAAGCGACAAAAAAGGGAAGACTATAGGGAACCAGACAAATTTTGATTTGGGTGATGCATTTCCTGTGGAAAGGGGAAATGGAAAACAGAATCCCTCTGGTGGGTTTTACACATCTTTAGTGTATAATATCTCTGAGATGGGGCACATGTGTCAGCTGGAATAAAAATGTATGCAAATGAGTGCTTACAGAAGTGTGTCCATTTTTACTTTCCCAGCAGCTGGTAAATCACCCTTTGCACTTTGCTTTCAGAGTCGAACAGCCGACGAGCCGTGAATCGAGGCTATGTTTGTCAACTGCTCCGGCTGTACCAGGACTGGCATCAACATGACACTTCCAACAGTTACCTTCCCATCCGGAGGGGTCTCCTACTTTGCCTCAAGCACATCACCAATGTTCAGTCTGGGAGAGAAGGTTTCCTTCTGGCTCATGGCATGGAGACTCTCTATACCACAACTCAGGTAACCAAGCATGCAGTGAGACACTGCAGAAGCATTGACACTCATCGCTCCCAAGGTTCCTTTTGTCCAAAGGAAGGAGTCTTTCTTCCATGGAATAGGATAGGAAATTTGGCAGTGAAATTGACACACAAACATGATCTGAGTTAGGAACAGTCTCGTGCTATAGGGCAGGGGCGCAAAAGTGTGCCCACCACATCCCTTTCTGGTGCAACCCCAACCCCTAGCATGTATTGCCACTGAACAAAAAGAGGGAAAAAGTAAGTGTGTGTGTGTGTGTGTGTAAAATGCTCTTAAGAATAGGATCCATGATTCCAGCCATAGAAGCTTCTTTTCTAGAGCATTCTAGGAAGCAGTGCTCAAAGATTCCTGTCTGCTTCTTAGGATGCTTTGGGAATGCTCTAGGAATTAGGCTTCTATGACAGGAACCACAGGGCCAATTCCTAGAGTGGTTTTTTTTCTTTGTTTGTTTTGTTGTGTGGGGGCAGTGAAGGGAAGTGAAGGGTGAAAGCTGTGAGTGAGTGAGGAAGTGTGTGTATATGTGAGTGATTGGGGGAAGTAACTGTGAGGGGGAGAAGTGAATGTATGTGTGTGTGAGTGAGTGGGGGTAGTATGTGTGTGTTTGAGGGAGGCATAGAGGGACCCTCAAGGGGATGCAATACAAGTTGTCCACTTCTGCCTTACACTGAAGGTTTTTAAGTATTAGAATGTATGCAAGACAAGCATACTGTGAGTGAGTGAGTGAGTGAGTGGTGTGTGTGTGTGAGAGAGAGAGAGCAAGAGGGAGAGAGAGAGAGAGAGAGCGCAAGCGAAAGAGAGCTATATATGAATGTGTATGTGTGCGCAGACATATGTGCATGCATGCACATGTGCAGCCCCTCCCCCAGCAGATACCAGATGTGGCTTTCATGGCTGAAAAGGCTGTGCAGCCCTGGTATAGTACAAATGGTAGGTAAGTCTGGTTCCCCATCCCCACCCCACCCCTAACCAATCCACATTTCAACGTCCACGTTTCTAACAGGAAATGTTGCATCTTCTGTTGATCTCTGCTTTACTCCAGAGATCAACAGAAGATGCAACATTTCCTGTTAGAAATAGCAATGGATGAATCAGTCTATTTCCAGTCTGTGTCACTGTTGCTTTTATTAATCATAAGTAATCCAATTTCCGCTTTGGATTATTTTAAAAACAAAGACAAAACCACAAAAACCTGCATTTATTTTTGTATGCAATTTCACCGAACAGAAGCATTTTGTCTCCAATTTCCCTTAACATACACATGTTGGTATAATGTTTCCTAATATGCACATTTTTCCATGCAATATTTGAGCCAAGAACTATATTGCAAAATTCAGAGAAGGGCACAGTATGAAGGACAACTGATCCACATTAGTCCAGAGAGTTTGGGTTAGGGCAGCATACTTGAAAATGCATACCAAACTAAATTCTCCTCTCTTCCTAGTTAGAAATGGAGGTAAGTAGATATACAGTTACATGGTGAGTCCTACAATGTAACATGTTAAATTCCTGTCAAAGATTTGTGCCCAGATCCAGGTAACATCTAGAGAAAAGTGCCCACTACATCCTAACTCCATTACACTCCTGACAGGAGCCATTTAAAGCAGCATTCACATGGTGGCCAGTTTGAGTGTGCAACCGCGTTGAAACTTGAGACATAAGTCTTAGAAGCCAACTTGTTATATTCCTACCTTTCCGTGACAGGGTGTAACAAGTGACCTTTGTCCAAAGTCATCCCATGAATGAGTAGCATGGAAATGAAGGCTCTTCTCTTCCGTTGTCAATGCATGGTCAAAGATATTTACGTTGCCCTTGGGTTCATTATCAGAATCGGTGTCTTCCTCCCAGTCTTTCTCTGAAGAGCAAGAGAGGGAGAAATATTGTGGGCCTGTTCCGAAAATACCTTAAACCCTGCTGGTTAGGGCTTTAGGTTAAGCAGCAGAGTTTAAGGTGTATTGTGCAATGCGTTTTGCTAAACTCGGCTCACTCACTGCAGTTAGGCTCACTCACTAACTGCAGTCGGACTGTCTGCAGCTCTAACCATGGCTTATAGTGTTGTGTGTGACAGCACAGCTTGTGGTTAGTGCTAACTAGGGATGTGCACTGGATCGGACCCGATCCACGATCCGAGTCCGGTCCAGTGGGAAATCGGATAAATTATCCGATTTCCGATCCCGCAGCTGGATCGGCCGATCCAATCCGAACCGGTCCGAAAAGGCTCCGAACCGGTTCGGCGGATCGGCGGATCGGCGGGCGCCCACTGGCGCCCACCGCCGCTTCCATTGGCGGGCGCCAGCGGGCGCCCGCCGATGAAAGTGGACAGCGGGGGGGGGGAGGAGGGGGGTGCTTACCTTCTCGGCCCGTCCGCTCCCGTCCGGCACTAGCAGCTACTACCAGCAGGCTCCGCGGCCTGTCCTAGGGTGGCGCGCCGGGTGATGTCATCACCCGGCGCGCTACTCTAGAGCAGGCCGCGGAGCCTGCTGGTAGTAGTAGGCGCCGGCGCCGGACGGGAGCCGCCGGGCCGGGAAGGTAAGGAGGGGGTGCGTGGAGGGGAGGAGGGGGCGCGCGGAGGGGGGAGGGGGGCCCTTACCTTCCTGGCCCGGCGGCTCCCGTCCGGCGCCGGCGCCTACTACTACCAGCAGGCTCCGCAGCCTGCTCCAGGGTGGCGCGCCGGGTGATGTCATCACCCGGCGCGCTACTCGAGAGTAGGCCGCGGAGCCCGCTGGTAGTAGCCGCCGGCGCCGGACGGGAGCGGACGGGCCGAGAAGGTAAGCAGTGGCGGGGAAGGGGGCTTACCCCCCCCCCCCCGGAGCCGTCCGCTTCTATCCGCTGGCGCCCGCGGGCGCCAGCGGATGGAAGCGGGCGGCCCCAGGGGGGGTAGGGAGCGCGGGGGAGGGGGCTTACCTGCCGGGGCCGTCCACAGCGGACGGCCCCGGGGGGGGGAGGGAGTTAGGCCCCCCCTCACCCACCCGCCGCCATTTTTTCCTCATAGACTTGCATTGCAATGCAAGTCTATGGGGAAAAAAATGGCGGCCGATCCAAAAATTTACGATTTTTGGGTCGGGATCGGACTCGATCCGGTCCGGGGGGCCTCCGATTTTGTCCGAACCGGTCCGGGACAAAATTGGAGGTCCCGATCCGGGTCCCGATCCGATCCGGGGGGTCCGTGCACACCCCTAGTGCTAACCCCAGAGAACCGCAGTTCCACTAACCACAGAGCCTGAAGTGTCATCTGAGCAGGCCCTGTATGTTCCTATGCCTGTCTCTTGTAAACTTGTCAGGGTTATTAGATGATTCCCTCAGCCTCCCTACAAGACATCTGCATAATCTTACTGAGTCTTATAATGTCCTTTGATCATGTAGGGAGAAGATGAGAACAGCTTGAATTGGCATGTAGGCAACTTTTCTCTCTCTTGCTCCTTCTTTACCATGTATCTGGAGATGTTCAGCAATTGCATTAAAGAAATCTCTTGGTTCCCCCCAGCCTGCATATTTTCCAATATGGCAGTAGTCAGCTGTTTTCTGCACTCAGAGATACATTAACCCCACCATGGGTGTCCTTTCCAGCAGAGACCAGGACACTCACTCTAGGTTGTAGTGTGTGAGTTCCCCCTGCAAACTTTACCCCGGTGCAGTGTTTTATTTCTCCTTTCTCCACCCCTACAAGTGAATGAAAGGTGTGAATCTGGAGAAAGTAAAAGCATGAATTTGGAAAAAGTAAAAGAATGGGGACACCTTTAGAAGCAGGATTAAGCTCGTCCCTGTCCTTAGTGGCCTCAGTGTCTGGAACAGATGCCATCCCCTCAGTCTTATCCCAGATCACAGCCAGTGAACTTTGTCCCACAGGACTGAAGGGGAGCCACTGAAGATAAGAATTAATCCCTGTTTGCATAGTCCCACACCATCATAAATCCCATTTCTTGGTATGATTGCAACAGAATTCTGGGAACTGGTTTTTTATATCTGTTGGGTACTGACAGAAATGGAACCCAACCAGGGGCAGTGAGGAACAAAAGTCAGGTTACCAGCATGCTGAGGAGAACCCCAAGGTGTGCAGAAATCAAAATATCTTAAACAAAAACACTAAGAGGGCACCTCCTTCCTGTAAACAGATCAGCGAGAATGGAACATGCTCAGTAGCCATGAAGAATGTTGAGAACTTGGGCACCCATTGGAAATGAAAAATTGACAATTGAGGGGGAAAGGGGGAGTGGAAAGACCTGCTTGAGTTCCTTATGAGAGTGTCCTAGAGGAAGGCACGTCTGGTTGGAACAGCAGTGCCCCTCCTAGGAGGAAATGGATCACTGCAACATGGGGTTGTAGGTCTTACATGTTTATGGATAGATGCTCAGTAGTGCTATGCAGAATGTGTTCATCATGCTTTGTTTATATTCTGGGGGAACCAGAAGACTTTTTCTCAAATCATCAGGGATGAAAAACCAATCACATTCTTACGTAGATGGGCATCATGTAGCTTAACGACAAAGATATACGATAGCTTTGCCACTCTGTTTCCCCCTCTCTGGAGATTGTCAGATGTGAGCGCTAGCAGCAAAATCTTCAAGTCGATAGAACGCTGCACATTTTAAATGGTTACAAATGCTGCCCTTGCCACAGAGGTCATTTGGCTCTTGCGACGGGGCTTTTTAGTTTGGAAGAAGAGAACTGCCAAGCCTTGGATAAGAAATGCAGAAAATGGGATTTATCTAACATTCGCCTCATCTGGGTTTCTTCCCCAAATTGAGAAGTTTTGAATTGACGGAGCTTCTTTCTGAAGTGGAACTGACATTGTTCAGTTTCGGATTTCATATTGTTTATTTATTTATTTATTTATTGCATTTGTATACCGCCCCATAGCCGAAGCTCTCTGGGCGGTTTACATTGGATTAAAACAATTAAAAACAATATACAAAAGTTAAAACAGCAAAAGCATGCAATATACACATACATTTAAAACCACTCTAATAACTTTAAAAAGCTGTAAGCCTAAAAACAGAAACAAACTCAAGCTCCTCAGATATTGCCAAATGCCTGAGAGAAGAGGAAAGTCTGGACCTGGAGCCGAACATATAACAATGTTGGCGCCAGGCGGGCCTCGTTCCATTTGGCTTTTAATTTTCTCTTTTCAAATTTGAGCTTTCAGATCCTTTTTGTCTCCCCTCACTCCATGTTATTGACGTGCATGTGAACATGGATAAAACATTGCAATAATAATAACAACAACAACAACAACACAGAAGTCTTAATGTGACTGGGCGTACGTGTAACCCTCACAGTTTCACCTCCATAATCGGCTGGAATGGACATTCCTGCTGACGCAACACAAGATGGAGCTTGGGATAATTTTATAAAGACCATATAACACTGGTATCAAAAGAATTGCATTGGCCTATATGCTTCTGGTCAGAATTCAAGGTGTTGGCAATGACATTTAAAGCCCTAAACAGCTTGGGAACTTGGTACTGGAGGGAGCGCCTCTCCCTATATATGCCTGCCCAAGATTTGAGATCTGTTGGAGGAGCCCTCTTCTGCATCCCATCAACATGAGACATACATTATGGTGGGATGTGGGAGAGGGCTTTCTCTGTGGTGGCACCCCGCTTATGGAATACCCTCCCCTTGGAGGCCCGACTGGCGCCAACACTGGCTTCATTCACCACCAAGTTAAAGCACGGCTTTTTATCAAAGCATTTGAGGGCTAAATTCTCTGCGGTTATACATAGTTTTAATAGTTTTATTGCTTTTGATTTGTTTTCTACTGGTTTTAATTTGTTAACAATTTAATATATTTTTAGCTATGTAAATTATTTATGTTTATATTGTTCTGATTTTATCTGTATGCCGCCCTGAGATCCCAGTGATAATAGGGCGGGATACAAATGTTTTAATAAATAAATAAAATAAATAAATAATTAGTAAATATAAATAAATAGAATTGAAATATTTAGGGCACAACCCTATGCATGCTTATACAGAAAAAAGGCCTACAACACAGATCTCACAGCAGATTGGTTTTCCCAAGTCTCTTTGTTGTTTTACTTTCTGAAATTTTACACAAATTTAGTTAGAAAAATATGTAAAATAAAACAAACCAGCCAATGTACATTTCCCTCAGAGGCCAAAGCATGAAAATTCAAATTTCACGGGTGGGATTATCTAATTTGGGGGAAATTTGCGCATTTTTGCAAGTTTGTATTTGTGCAAATTTGGGAAAAGGGGAAAAATCAAATTCTGTCGATGAGTGGACAATGCAATGAAAGTCACCTGACAAGCCAGAAAATGCAGATGGAACGGATTTCACAAAATCCATACATCCCTAACTAGATCAGAGATCATGGAGACTTGATTGCGTGAATAAGTCTCAACAGGAAGCCTGCCTAGGAAGATCTAATGGCCAGCTTAGGTGGGCAGAGTTAGTCCATTGCCAGAAGGTTCCTCAGTGGGAAAGCTGCCACTACAGCTCTGTGGTTCACCACATGGGTCAGCACCCTGCAGATCCCTCAATCCCTAGCAGAAGCAAACTGAGTGGATGTTTATGGGAAATAGGTTACATTCTAATTATGAGAACTAATTTTGGAAAACCTCTTAGCTAAACAGGAATTCAGGAGGCATGGCACGTAGGGCAATGTAAAACCAGAGAATAATGGGATGGAACCTGCGGAAACCTTGCATCCTGATCACATTATCTGATGCTGAGGGCTAGCCCTATATGATCCCAGGTGTGTGGGAGCCACTTGTATTGGCTCATTTTTGAGGGAGAAGTGCTCTGTGTGCTCCGAAAGGGACTCTCTTCTCCAACCAAGTTCAGAGAAAACATTCACAGAATCATCTTGGACAGGTTTTGTGATAAATAGCCCTAGACAATGCATGAAACGCAACATGCATATTTCCAGGATCAAAACCAGCCGATGTCTAATCTGCTGGATGCTACTGGAATTTCTAAATGACTAGGGGATAAAAGAGGTAAGAACTGGATTTGACTAGACAGCCAATAAGAATGGCAAGAATGTGATGTTAATGAATGAATTACAAAACCAATTAGGTTTCTGCTGATAAAAATGAATGGAATAGTGAAACAAAAAGTAATTGCACACTCCTAGCCTACATCTAATGTCTATTCAGTTTCCCACTGTCCCAGCCTCTGTGGTGGGCAGAGAGCAATTTCTTTCTGGAAGCACCTGTCCCCTCCTAGGGATGTGTGAGGATTTTGTTTTCCCTTGCAAAACTTGCAAACATGCCCCATGCTATTGTGAGCATGTGTCCTCCAAAAATATTTCTGAATGGTCAAACGTGCTCACGGTCATCTCATTCCTGATTCCCAGTTTGATTTGTGAAATTCAGCAGAAAATGGAGCTCCATCACACCAGCGATTTAATGCACTCTCGCCATGCCTGGTGTGCGGGTTTGCAGCACAGTACTCACATGACGCCATGCCTGTCCTGCAGACACCCTGCCTCTTCCCCAGCCTTTCCTAGAATGCTAAAAGTCTGGTTTATTTTCGCTAAGTGCATTTAATGTGCCCTAAGCCCCTGTGTAGTTTTAAAGGAATTGGGGGCTTGAATGCATTGCATCAGGTCCTGGTAGGGAAAAGCAGTCGTGGCAGGGAAAAGTGGTCTCTCCCAGCCTCAATATAAAACCGAAACCTTGCATCCCAGACTTGAAAGCATTTTTTTTTAAAAAAACAACCATACAAGGCCTGAATCTCTGCAGAGACAGGATTGTGCTCCCTCGATGCCCCCAAAGAGCCAGACTAAAGGGTCATTTCAATTTTGCCTGGCAGAAAGGTGGTCTGGTTGAAGTGCTTATCTGCCAGGACCTGACTGGAGGGAGAAAGAGAAGGGGAGGGGTGGGGTGGAGTGGAGTGGAAGAGCAAAGGAGCAAAGGAGCAGAAGAGCAGCTATTCAGGTGAAAGGGATCATAAGCTTGACGTGCTTCTGCATCAAAGGTAAAAAAAATGCAGAGGCAAACCGGGGGGGGGGGAAATTAGGTGTGATGGGGGGGGTCTGAATCAGCTCTGCTTTAGTCTATACAGGAGGTTTGCACAAATCATGAAATGTGGGCAAATTTCAGGAGATTTCTGCAAACCTCCTGTTCAATGTGAAAGTTTTGTGCACGCTCGATTTGTAGCGGCACCCACCATCTGGAAAACCCTCCCCCATGTAGTTCAGGAGGCAGAAAATGTGACACCTTTTAAACGTCGCCTAAAAAAAACACATCTCTTCACCCAGGCTTTCCCTGGATTGTAAGTAAATTGATCATGCCCCTCATTTTGCTGCTCCTTAAATTGTTTTACTGATATTTTTTTAATATTGTGCTTTTACTGTTGCATACCACTGAGAGAAGTTATTATATTCAGTGGTATATAAATACTACAAATAAACAAAGACGTTTCCTGTTTGCGCAAAGTGAGTAGCGATCGCAGATGCGAACAGTACCTGAGCACCAGGACAAGCGGTGAGATAATATTCAGAGAATCCTGCCGATCTCAAACATTGCATGTATCCCTCCTCCATCCCCCAACCAAATATGACATCAGTGCAAATATAAATCTGTCACTCAGCTGTCCCCATAGACACCTGGCTTATTGGCAATCCTTGGGTCACTTACTTTTAAGCAGTGGAGGATAGTGGGGTGGTGAATCTGTTCGGGGTTTCAGTCAGAAGCAGTCAGAACTCTAAAGGAGCTACCTGAGGAGCAGTAATGTCAGGGGGCGGTGAATCCACTTGGGGGTTCTGTCACGATTTCAAGCCCTCCTGCTGAGATGTGGGAGAATAAAGAAGTCCTCTAAGCTTAATTAACCCAACAAAGCAAGGCAGTGGCTTATGAACTAAATGGATAGTTTTTCCGCCATGCCCAACAGGTGTGTTTACCAAACTCGACTTTCAGGGAGGATCTTCAAGTGGTAACCTTTGGCAAGTGGCTACCCTAGCAGACCGCCTCCTACCTCCTCTCAACACTGCCCACTTGACCCTGTGGTAGACTCTGGGATCTGTCAATTCCAGTGCTCCCTCTCTCTCTGATAAAGACTGAGTTCTCGGGCAGGGAGGATTATATCTGAGCCAGGGCCTCCTGTCCGATAAGCTCCTGGGTAGTTTCTTCCTTGACTCCTCAAGGCTCTTGGAGAATTTTCTCCCTTGTCTCTCTCTCTCTTCTTCTTCTTCTTCTTCTTCTTCTTCTTCTTCTTCTTCTTCTTCTTCTTCCTCTTCCTCTTCCTCTGATTCAGGAAACACACCAGGGAGACCAGGCCTGATCCTGACAGTTTCACTGCCATCAGAGCCCTAGCCTCCACTGCTTCTAAGTAAACATGCTTAGGATGATGTGTGGCCAAAAGTCCAGCAGTGGCTTAGATCCTTACCTATGAAATTCAGCTTGAGGGATCATTGCAGTAGGAAAATGACATTCTGAATACTCTTCTTTCTTGATACCTAGGACTGCCTGATGAGCAAGAGCCTGGATCCCATAGTAAATACAGTGACTCAGATTCTGAGGAAAACCTATCCCAAGAAGCCGCTTCCTTCAGCTGCTCTTCAAAGCTCCTATTCCTTTCCCATCCCTGGGAGAACTGAATCTTCACATCCCAGGCCTGAAGGTAAATTGTGGCAACACATTTTTTGGGAAGAGAAAAATAAAAGGTTACAATTCTGTCTATTTACAATGTTAAAGCTGTGAGTGCCATTCTTTGTATAGCCAATATGGCTTCACCCATGCACAAGAAGAAGGTATCATTAGGCATGGAGGAACTCCAAGGTTTACAATATAATGAATCATTAGGGGAAAAAATCCTAGTGAGGGAAGGAAATCCCCTTTCCAACAAAACAAAAACCAAAAAACCAAAAACCAAGCAGCCAGATGGTGGTGACAGTAGGCTGACCATATGGAAAGGAGGACAGGGCTCATGTAACTTTAAGAGTTGTAGAGAAAAGGGAATTTCTGCCAGTGTCATTTGTATGCAATTAGTTCCTGGTGAAATTCCCTCTTCATCACAACAGTTAAAGCTGCAGGGGCCCTGCCTTCTTTTGTATATGGTCACTCTAGTATAGTGCCTGCACCTTTAACAGTTGTGATGAAGAGGGAATTTCACCAGGAACTAATTGCGTACAAATGACACCGGCTGAAATTCCCTTTTCTCTACAACTGTTAAAGTTATATGAGCCCTGTCCTCCTTTTCAGATGGTCAGCCTAGGTGACAGAGCATGCTCAGAATGCTGACTGGCTGTATGGGATGAGGTGGGGCAATAGGAAACCAGGAGGAGGGGGAAATGGATTGACCAGCAGCACTCCATTCTGAAACATTTCATTGCAAGTAGATAGGGATGGATGGATTTACCCCGTCTGCCCCACAGGCTGTTTGCCAAGATCCCTGCAGGCTACTCGACGCTGCTCGCCATGTACAGTGAGCTGCCAGGTCGTGTGTAGGCACCTGGCATGTGGTGCGTGCCCCCGGATCCCCCAGTGACCCATCATGTTGTGTAAAAATGGCGGCTTGTTCTTTTATATATTGGGCCTTTTACCCAAACAGTGACCTTAAAGTGGCCATTTACGTAAGATTACAGGCTCCATTTGCATCTGTAATCTTGTGCAAATGACATCTGCCATTGGCAGGCTTAAGTGAGCCTGCCATCAACTTCATGGTGGTATAAGCTCTTGGGATCAGCACCCTCCCTCCCAGTAAGGTGTCTATTCTGTGGGTGGGACTCGTGAAATGTTCACCCTCCCTCTGGCAGCATGGGACTAAATTTTGAGGGCCAAATTCCATCTTGGAGAAGCTCCCGGAAGTCCACATTCCAGTGGTAGGTGGGGCAAAAGGGGGTGGGGACAGAAAAACAAAAATGCCAGCCTATTTTAGCTTAAAGGTCTTATTGCCAGTAACTCAGCCTTAGGAGCAGCATTCCAACCTTTTAGAATGGGGTGGGTGGGAAATGGGATTATAGCTGGGAAACCATCCAATGAACAGTTGTTGAGGGGGGGAAGGATGGGGCTAGCAGCAGGGGGCATGACTAGCACAGGACTCCCTGAGCCCAAGATTCCCCCCCCCCTCTCCAGCTTAGGTTCTGCACCTCTGATTTATAAGTTACCTGGGCTATGTGGGAGTCATAATTGCCTTTGGTGGCAATTAATTTTTGAAGAATTGGTTGCATTGGGGGTAAGAAAGTAACGCATTTAACTTTTTTTATTTTTAAAGATAGAAGCATGAAACTTGGCCACATGGCAGATGGGTTTGAGGTACTTATGTGTGAGAAATTTCAGAAAGATAGGTCCAGGCATTTTGTGGCTATGAATTTTTTACTTTAAAAGTTCCAAAAGTTTGAAAATGGTGGGTTTGACAGCAGTCAAACAGCACCCCTCCCCCACCTTTTCCCCCCTCTTAATTCAGTCAATTACTTGATCCTTCTTTTATTCCTTGCAGATTATTGTGAAGAGGATTTCGAGGAGGAAATTGAGAAGGATCTTGATCATGAGGATGTGGAGAATAAGGAAGAGGTAAGTATTCTTTTGGGGTGCTGGTGTGTGCCAAACTACCATATATTAGGGAAACAGCTGCAGAGGAGGCTGGAGCACATGTTCATTTAAAAACTGTGAGAAGAAGTAAAATCATCAACTTGCTATCTAAGAGTCACTGGGACTGTTCACACAACACAATAACACACACTAAGTGGTTGAACATGGGTTATTGTTGATCTATGGGTTGTTTGTTGAACTGTGAGTTAACGTGTTGTCTGAACCCTGGATGTTTTCTGCAGGGCTCCTTCGATTAAAGGCCGGATATAAATATAATAAATAAATCTATTGGCTACACCGCAGGTCATGGACGTTTGACTGTTCACATTTGATATAAGTACACTCATGCTCAGGTTTCAGAGTTCCACTCTATGAATAACTTAAAAAAAAATCAAATGAAGAATGAAATGAAAATGGATCCATTAAATAAAAAGCTATTGATATGGCGCTGGGTTCAAGTTTGGAGGGTGTGACACTCTCAATGGTCTCCCTCACTCAGTAAGTCTACCTTCTAACCACTATGGTCACCAGCTTCTATTGCTCCTCATCCACTTTATTATCATTGCTACCTCTTGCTTGCTTGACAGGCAGAGAGCCTTTAAAAACGTTGGCAGTGGCATCTACATGAGTCCCCTGGAGTGGTTCCTCCTCTTCACCCTTGCAACTTGCTGGTCCACCTGCCTTTTGCTCTGGCCCAGACAGTGGTGGTGGTGAGAAGGAGGAGCAGGAGATGATGCCACCACCTTGATCACTGTCAGGTATAGGTTTCAGCAAGTTGTAGTTAGATTTAATTAGAACTAGTTTGGAATGTCTGTGCAAGCTCATCTCTGTCAGGAGTTTCAGGGGAAGAGTTCACCCTCCCTCCCTCGAACAAGATGGGGGGGGCCTTGTTGAAGGAATCATTCAGATTATAGCGTCATTTTGGTGGGCTGAGCAGTGCCTCCCTGTTTGGACATGGGCATGATTTATGGGCCAGAGTCCTGTCTGTCAAGTGGTTTTGAACAGGCCTATGCCTCCCTTTATAAGCTGGAGCAAAGATGAGGAGCCTTTGCTAGGATAATCTTTTGACACATGGCCCGAAACCCCTCCCTGTTTGGGTCCATCTCCATTTGGGGCTTTGAAAGCACTCTGCACATGGATTCTATTCTATTTGGACTTCGGATTACTGAGGACTGTGCCATGAAAAATACTGTGAGGCTTTTCATAAACTTGAACTCACATTTGCTGTGGATTGTGTGTTTGTGGTCAACTCAGCGTAGCGGCAGGCTGGGATTGACCATTGGACTTTTCCTCTGCCGACTCAGGTGGCGGGGAGTTCTGAGTACTAAGGCAGACGCACGGGACTCCTTGTGCCTGAGGTTTTACCTTCCCTGTGATTGTGTGTGTTATCAACCGCTCAATGTAAGGGTAGAATGGGGTTGATTTTTATTGTTGGACCTTTTCTCTGCAGACTCAGGTGGCAGGGAGTTCCCAGTGCTAAAGTACTTGCACGGGGGTTCTTGTGTCTGAGATTTTTACCTTCCCTGTGATCTTGTTTAGGCTTTGGCCATGTTCCTTGAGTTACCAACGAATGATCCACGTTTGGACTAGCTCCCAAGGCATGGTTGGTTAAGCCTTTCAAGAATGTCCCATTGTGATTGCCTGTAGTATCGTATCAGGAATCTTTTCCTTCCCTTGGTCAGGTTTGAAATCCATTTTTGGAACCGTTGAGATGGCAACTGGGAAACCCGGTTGTTATTGTAGTGAGTAGCATCTTGACTGCACATCATCTTGGAGCCTAAAGCTTTCTGACCATCAATCAGCTTTAAGTATTTCTGAAGTGTGTAACCATTAAGCTATTCACCGTGTGATTTCCCTGTATAAAAGAAGTCTCACTGATGTGAGTGTCCCGTGTCAGTTTGCTAGGATGTGTGAATGGCGGAGGGAACGGGAATCCATGACACTCACTGGGTCCCTGCCTGTCAAGCAAGGAAGTAGTTGCAATGATGAGACAGAGGATGAGGACCAATAGAAGCTGCTGACAATGCCATTGGGAAGGTAGATTCAGCCAAGGGGGGGGGGACTGAGGGTCTCTCGTCCAAAGGCTCCCCAAAATCTGGAGCCAGCACGGACGGTGACTATTTAAAACTTGTGATCCTTAGACAAGTTCCTTTCTTGGTCTTATTCTGGTAGGATGAGGACTTAGAGACAGACATTGACAAACTCCTGTCAAAACCAGAGCTTGACCGGCCAGAATTGGAGCTTGAACAGTATGAGGCCATGTGTCCAGAACTTCGCAGTAACTTTTTGGTGAGACTCGCTTGGGTTTTGAATTTTTTCTATAAATCCATCTCCTGTATAGAAGAAGTCATGTCAGTCTGTTCTCTCTCTCTCTCTCTCTCCAATCCCCAACATTGTAAAGGAATTAGAATCAGAATGCAAGGCTAAGGTGACCTCTGAGGATGTCCCTGGGACCCTGACTTGTTCCTGTCTCCACGTCATTCCAAACGCTGCTTCTCCAAAGGACCAGCCCAAATGCAGAGAGAGGGACCAACTCACAAAGGGAGAAAAACTGCCCCAAAGGGAGACTTTGAGGGTTCCAGGGCAGAGCCAGGTAAAAAAAGGGAAGACTTCTCAAGAACCTGAAAAAGTGGCTCAGGACCGATCAGAGCCTCTGGTGGATTTCTTCAGAGAAGGTGACATCCCAGACAAGGGCCATACAGCTGCTCTTCACTCTCATGACAAAGACAAATGGACCACCCGACCTCATTATATGAACTCCTGCAGGCCTGGCTGCCAAGAGATAGTGGAGGCTTCTGAGGTAGTGAGAAAGCTTTTGGAGAGACATCCAGGGAATCTCCCTTTCCACAACCCTC
The DNA here is from genome assembly GCA_029215795.1 of Anniella stebbinsi. Taxonomy (NCBI): domain Eukaryota; kingdom Metazoa; phylum Chordata; class Lepidosauria; order Squamata; family Anniellidae; genus Anniella; species Anniella stebbinsi. The sequence continues at coordinate 385,842,210 of JARDYH010000001.1, forward strand.
ATTTCTACATGGTGAGAGCTGGCTGCACCAGGTCCATTTCAGACTACAGAGTGTTGGCTTTCCCAGATCTTTGGGGTCACCAGCCTTCTCCTTATAGCCAGACCATACAGCTAGGGAGATGTAGCATCCAAAGGTAAGTCACTTTCCTGCCATGCTCTGTTATCAAGATAGGGTAGGGATGTCAGAGGATTTCATTTTTGCTTGCAAAACATGTGGGCATGTCCCATTCGAAGCTCTGAACGTCAGCATAAGCACTTCTCTGCCCAAATTATTTGCTAATTGGTGAACACGTGCGTGTTCCTGATTCCAGATTTGATTTTCACAAATTTCCTAATTCACACAAATTTCCTCAATAGCCCTGCCTTAGTCTATAGAGGAAATTTGTGACAAGTAGGAAATTTGCACAAATTTGGGGAGATTTGCGCAAATCTCCTGTTCAATTGCTGCTTGATTTGCGCAAATCTCCTGTTCAATTGCTGCTTGATTTGTGCAAACCTCCCATTTAATTGTTGCTTGTCTTGTGGAAATTTCCCATTCGATCACTGCTGAATTTGCACAAATGTCCTGTTTGATAGCTGCTCAATTTGCGCAAAACTCCCATTTTATCACTGCTGATTCATGCAAGTTTCCCATTCAATCTTTGCTCAGTTTGCACAAGTTTCTATTCACGGAACGCGAGCAGCAATTGCAAGCACAAATGGGAATTGGACAAGTGGTGAGACCATGTTTGGAGAATCCTAGTGATCTTGAACATCGTTTGTCTACCCATCCCTACGACAGGGGAGGAGAAAGACATGCACCAAAGCAGCATAGTGTCACAGGGGAAAAGGCACAGCAGTGTCAGACTTCTCTCCTGCTAATAGAAAACGGAGCTGGGGAGTGCTGATGGCTTTCTAGCCAAAATGGGGCCACTGGAGAAACAAAACAGAGGCTTGGTAAAGGGAGCTGCATGGTTTGCAGAAATACATCCCTCCTCCCAAATCTTTTGAAAAAAACCTAAGTGGGCCAATCCAGCTCAAATATCCCAGTAGCTACAAAATGTTGCATGTTTGTTGAGGAATGCAAATGTAAATCGGGGTGGGAGGGGGGAATGGCATATTCTAGAATAAGGTATGATTGGGTGCTTGGAGCCCTGAACAGGATCATTCTGCACAGCAACAATTTGATGCTGGTCCCACTTGTTCTGAAAATGTGGATGCTAGGAGAGATCCAGTTCTCTTAAAATCTGGGGACCCAGGCTGAAAGATTAATTCATTTCATGTTCTTTTTTATATATATATACTTCTGTACCACCCAATAGCCAAAGCTCTCTGGGCAGCTTACAAAGACTAGAACCATAAATATACAATATAGTAACATAATATAAAACCATTCATGTACAAACATATAAAATCACAATCCACAATCAAAATCCAGTTTAAAAAAACACAAACCTTATTATACACTGTCAGATGCCTGGATTTCAGGGAAAGTCTTGACTTGGCGTTGGAAAGATGACCATGTTGATGCCAGGCAAGCCTCAGTGGTGAGATGATTCCACAACCAGGGGCCCACCACTGAGAAGGCCTTCTCTCTTGTTGCCATCCTCCGAAACTCCTTCAGAGAAGACACTCAGAGGAGGTCCTCAGATAATGATTGTGGTTTAGAGGTAGGCTCATACCAGGAGAGGTTTCCTTCTGTATCATCATGCACCATTTCAAGCCTTGTTTTTCTCACCATAGGGCCAAAATATTTGAAGATGTCCGCCGTGTCATCCAGCCAGGTGACACAATCAATCGGGTTGTATTTGACTTAGATGGCTCCAGGTAAGTCTCTTCCTTTCAGTTTAGGACCATGTCACAGGGAGCCGGATAAAAGGCACCCAACATCCTGCTGGCTTAATTTAAATTTCCAGCTTCCTTTATCCTAATGCCTTCCATCACAGGACAACCCTGTCTAACGAAAATCAATTGAAAAGTGATTGGTTAGTGCTAACATTCCTTTCCCTTGGACTCCGACCCCCAAATGCTGAAAGCCAGCCCACCGACAAGTGTGAAAGGGGAAGGCAGACACTCAAAATGTGAACTTTGCCATATCTCCAAGGGAATAAGTTTCCCAATGATGGAAGAGCTCTCAGCTATCCCTTTCTATTTGCTTTTGTTTTGTTTTGCTAGAGGTATGTGAGTTATCATTGGCTTGCCCCAAACATAAACTGGACTTTTTTAGTGTTTGACTGAATACTTGGACCCCCCCCCCCCCCGCCCCAGTTCCCCTGTTTTAGTTTTTGGGTGGGTGGGTGGGGGTTGGAATACTTGAAGTGCAGTATATCTGCCATCCATTCTTCCATGCTACATCTCCCTCTTCCCCCAGCATCTGATCCTTAGGGTGGAGAAGAGGGAGTGGTCACAGGCAGCAAAAGGCTTGGCAGAGGCAGCATGTAAAACTCAGCTGGAGATTGGCCTGGCCCGAAAGGGGCTGAACCCAACTTGGTTTGGGGTGAGCCGATTGGGGCAGAGGGAATTCACATTTTGGGTGCCTCCCTGCCCAACATCCCCCTTTTTGGGTGTGCATTCAAATACCCTCTTGGGAGGAATTCTTGGTTTTGACGATTGCAGCAGGACCCAGGAGGGTTTTTTGACATTTAGAGCAGGACCTGTTCCTGTGATAATGTAAAATGAGCAGAAAGCTCAAGAACTTTCTGTTCCGGAGTCTCTCAGTGGAAGAGCAGCTGCATTGCATGCAAAGGCTCCAAATCCAATCCATGTCATCTGCAGATGATGGGAAAGTCCCCTGTCTGAGACCCTGGAGAGGCACTGACAGTCAGAGACACACATGGACAAGGTGGATAAATAATTTGATCTGGTAGAAGGCTGTTTCTGGTATAAGCTTGGCAGGATATCAGTGCTGAAACTAGGGACAAGTCTACACCAGCCTTTTTTTCCTGAGGTCGTCCCTGGCTCGTCCCTGTGCGTCCAAATGATACACAGGGGAGCAGGCAGGGATGACCCCTCCATTTTACCAGGATAACTGAGACCTCGGTTATCCCAATTTTTCCCGCGGTTCCAGGGCAATCCTGCGAACCCTGGGTGGTGTGGGTGTCTGTCCTGGCTTCTTCTCTCCTCCTCGTGAGTAGCGGGGGTCAGCAAGAGGGAAGAGCTGCGGGGGGGGGGGAGTGGGGTTGGAGCTTTTTTTTTTTTTTAAGAAAAAAACTAACATTTTTTGTTGGAGTGCAGTTGTGCTCCTGGCTCCAATTTCTTTTTTAAAGAAACGATGGGCACAACAGGCGCAACGTCCCTTTTCCCTTCAAGGACGTCACATTTCCGTTCGGACACCCAGGGAGGATCACGGAAGCAAGTAAGTTCGTGATCCTCCCTCCCTCTACACCCTTAGGTGTAGAAAGGGCCTAGATAGGCTTGAGAATTTTGGCTTATTTCGCAAATCACTCGAAAACACCCCATTCACAACCCCAAACATACACACGTCTTCTGTGAATGTTTGCAAATTCCCAAACTTGTGTTTGCAAAATGTTCACTTTAAAAATGTGCCCTCTAAAAATACCCTATCTAAAGTGTGCATTTTAAAAAAAGTATGCAGCTCAAAGAGTGCACAAACAAACCAAAATTGGTTCACAAATAGGAAGGTGAGTGAGCCGAACTGACCTTTAAAATGAAGTTCAGAAAATTTTGGTGAGCTCCAGCCTCCCTGCTTCTTCCATCCATCACTGTCTTAGCTGTACAAACATTCCTTGTTGAAACAGAAGATGGAGGAAGGGAAACATGAGTTTTACAATCAACCTACCAGGGACCCAAGCAATTATCAGCTGGCTGTTTTTGTGTTACTCCCAACTGCCTTCTGTTAATTTCCCTAGTGGATATCTGGAGTAGCTTCTCCTTCCTGCTGAGCCTTGCAGTAATCCTGTTGCATCTCTTTCTTTCTTTCTTTCTTTCTTTCTTTCTTTCTTTCTTTCTTTCTTTCAGCTCTTTAAATTCTTATCCTCCAGACTGTCTGAAATTCTTCTCCAAATTTGAGTCTGGGAACCTCCGTAAGGCCATCCGAGTACGGGAGTAAGTAGTGCAAATGCCCCAGCATCAAGGGCAGGGCTAATGAGGCAGGCTTCAGTCCTGCAAAAAAAGAGGAAGCTTGGAGATAACCCAGCCATCTGTAAGGGAGACAGATCCATTTCCCATGGCTTAGAACTCCATATAGGCACAGATAGAACTTATATTCAGTCTTTGCTACTCCTTTGCAAAAACCTGGTCTCTCTTCACCTTTGCCATGAGCTTCTTAGTAAGAGAGTAAATCTGAGATAGGGAAGCTGCAATCCAAGGGAGTCATGCAGCCCTGAGCCTAATTTCATGCAGCCCTCCACATCATGCAGCCCTGAGCCTAATTTCATGCAGCCATCCACATCATCTGCCCCTCCAGATACTCTAGGCTCATGCTTGCTGTCTAGACCACAACTTTGGGAATTGCTGCCTCTCCAGAAAGAGGAGAGAGAGAGAAGAGAGAAGAAAGAAATTGGAGTTGTCAAGAGAGACCAGGCTATGCAATCCAACGGCCTCCAATACATGGTCTTCAGCATGACCCATTGGCCAGCAATGGCCAATGGCCATGCTGACTGGGAATGATGGGAGTTGCAGTCCAACACATCTAGAGGATACCATATTGGGGAAGGCTTATGTAATCAATCATGCAACACTGCTGACACCCATCTTTACCTCCTCCTATACCCAATTTGTCTCCGGCTGCAGCTGGTGTTTACAAGCCACCTGCCATTTAGAATTTCCCACAATGCCCCAAGATAGCCAGCTTCCCTGATCATAAGCACATGGCTAGGGGAAGGGGGTAAGAGCCTGTGTACCCTGCTGGGGTCCTTGGTAGTTTACTAAGGATGCCAGGTAATGACATGAGCCCATGTCATTCTCTTTGGTTAGGGAACCCTGGTAACTAGAGTACTATGGGGAGGTCTGGGGATCTCTAACAGAAAACTCTCAGAATCTTGTCAAATGACAATTCTCAGGATTCTTTGGTGGAAGGCACAACAATTATTGTGGTATAAAACAGAGAGAAATGTGTTGTATAGATATACCTTAAGGCACGGGTCATTCACCTTACAAAAGATCTGCTCCTAGCTAAGGGAAACTCTTAGAACTGGTTTGTTGATATGGATCAACATAGCTGCCTGCAATTTTGGGCTCTCCATAGGGGCATGGTTATGGGGACTGTCATGAGATGTGCTTGCACTTAAAATCCACCACCACATCACTGGCCACAGGGCCTTTTAATAGCTCAAGCTCTTATCAAAGTGTCCCCTCCCTCCTGTTCCTACCACATCACAGTCTTGATCCAATGGCCCATCAGTATGCACCAGCTGATCTGAATTTTGCCTTGCCCATTGCTCTGCTGGGTTTGTTTGTTAGCACTGTATGTGGTTTAGCTCTCCATGTGCTCTGCTTATTAATGCATCATGACGGATGCATCATTTGGCTGTTTAATTCCTAATGCTGTGTTGCTGTGGCTTCCGGTCCAGGTTTGAGTACGACTTGATCCTCAACCCCGACGTCAACAGCTCCCAACACCATCAGTGGTTCTACTTCGAGGTCAGCGCCATGAAGACAGCCACGCCTTACCGCTTCAACATTATCAACTGTGAGAAGCCAAACAGCCAGTTTAATTTTGGTAAGTGCCCTTGTGATGATGGAGGGAAATCCGTATCTGTGTTCATGGTCGGGTCCTGAACTTGGGAAACTCAACTGGTGAATCTTATCGACCTCAAAGTTGGTATCTTCCTTACATTGGTTCCTATGTACCAAATTATTGAGACTGTTTTGCATGCCTGTGGCCAGTTCCATATGAATCTGTCTGCCAACTTCTGAGCCACATCACTGGTCTTTCAAATAAACTGCACAGCACCTTCACTGGTGACTAAGGACTGCTTTGAAATCTGTGTGGGTACTATCAGCTCCAGGTTTTTAAGGGGCCTTGAGGCTCCTCCCTCAGTGAGTCTACTTCCTCACTCCTATTGTCACCAGCTGCTTTTCTGCTCAGGAATTTTTCAGATTGTGTATTTACTAATGTAAATAAACATTGTACTTCCTCTTCCCCATTACTGCTGTTGCTGAGCCAGTGAGCAAGAAGACAGTGGCATCTACTGCCCTTCCTTCTCACCACCACTATTGTCTGGGCCTGGGGATGTTACGGGCATCTGCTTCTCCCCACTGTCCGTAAATGCTGGTCTCCTGAAAGTGCACAGATCTGATCTTGTGCATACTGGCTGCCAGAAATAGCCATTTCCACAAGATTAGAGGCCTAAAGGGTTGGGCAAACCCATCCATCCTTATCTGGGCCAGAGCAAGAGGCAGATGAACAAACAGGATGCAATGCTGAAGAGGAGGAGCAAGTCCAGGGGGTGCTTGTCAGTGGGCCTCTGCTGGGGAGTGGGCCCTTGAGAAGTGGCTGATCATGCCTACCCTTGATGCTGGCCCTGAATACTATTGCATAGCAAAAGAATTATCTCTCCCTTTCTTTCTCTCGCCACAAGAGCACTCAGGAATAGAGCGAGAATGTTGCTAATGTGGAAAGGGACAATTGTGAAGTCAGGGGAAATAACTAGGGATGTGCACTGACCCCCCGGATCGGATCGGATAGCGGATCGGAATCGGACCTGGGGGGTCGGATCGGATCGGATCAGATCGGAGGATGGTCGGATCGGATCGGACCGGATGTCCGATCCGGATCGGACGCCATTTTGAATGCTTTTTCCCATAGCCAAGTATTGTTTTACACAAACGCCTATAACTTTTTCATTTTTAAAGATAAAGGAAATCATTGGAAAGCACTTGCCCATAGGAAATCATTGGACAGTACTTGCCCATAGGAAATCACTGGAAAGCACTTGCCCATAGGAAATCATTGGAAAGCACTTTCCCATTGAGAAATACAGTTATGCCTCCCACTTTTTTATTTTTGAAGATACAAACAAGAAACTTGGGCACATTATAGACTGGTTAGGGATAGTTATCTGTGAGAAATTTCAGAAAGATTGGTGCATGCGTTTTGTGGCAATTAATTTTTTAATAAATACCCAGGAATGCCTATAACTTTGTCATTTTTAAAGTTACATACATGAAACTTTGCCACATTGTAGGTGGCACCTTGGGACCTATGTGTGTGAAATTTCAAAAAGGTAGGTGCTTGCCTTGTATGGCAATTAATTTTAGAAAAATGGGTAGTAGTGGGGTAAATACATTTACGCCTCCCATTTTTTTATTTTTAAAGATACAAACAGGAAACATGGGCACATTACAGGGAACACTTCACTTGATATGTGTGTAAAATTTCAGAATGATAGGTCCAGGCATGTGGTGGCAAGGTGTCTGCACACACCACTTTGAAGACTGTAGAAAATTTCTCCTGTAACGATCCTAGCGAGAGAGAGTGATCCTAGGCTCAGCCGTTCTGCTTGAGTAAAAGTGAAAGTATCAAAGCAGACAGAGCCAAGTGCTACTTTGTTTCTCCTTTTGTAATGGATACTAGCTCAGTTGCAGCCAAGCGTGCAAGGATCAAAGAGATGAGAGAAAGTGTTTCCTTCTTCTTCCCGGGAGGCGGGAGGGTGCAATTGACAGCCCCAGCCTCTGTGGAAAAATGTTTATAACTTTTAATCTAAAAAATTCGTAGCCACCAAATGCCTGGACCCAGCTTTCTGAAATTTTACACACATATCAAGTGAAGTGTTCCCTGTAATGTGCCCATGTTTCCTGTTTGTATCTTTAAAAATAAAAAAATGGGAGGCGTAAATGTATTTACCCCACTACTACCCATTTTTCTAAAATTAATTGCCATACAAGGCAAGCACCTACGTTTCTGAAATTTTACACACATAGGTCCCAAGGTACCACCTACAATGTGGCAAAGTTTCATGTATGTAACTTTAAAAATGACAAAGTTATAGGCATTCCTGGGTATTTATTAAAAAATTAATTGCCACAAAACGCATGCACCAATCTTTCTGAAATTTCTCACAGATAACTATCCCTAACCAGTCTACAATGTGCCCAAGTTTCTTGTTTGTATCTTCAAAAATAAAAAAGTGGGAGGCATAACTGTATTTCTCAATGGGAAAGTGCTTTCCAATGATTTCCTATGAGCAAGTGCTTTCCAGTGATTTCCTATGGGCAAGTACTGTCCAATGATTTCCTATGGGCAAGTGCTTTCCAATGATTTCCTATGGGCAAGTACTGTCCAATGAATCCCTATGGGCAAGTGCTGTCCAATGAATCCCTCATTGTTTCAAAAATTAATTGCCACACAATACAAGCACCTACGTTTCTGAAATTTCACACACATAGGTCCCAAGGTACCGCCTACAATGTGGCAAAGTTTCATGTGTGTAACTTTACAAATGACAAAGTTATAGGCATTCCTGGGTATTTATTAAAAAATTAATTGCCACAAAACGCATGCACCAATCTTTCTGAAATTTCTCACAGATAACTGTCCCTAACCAGTGTATAATGTGCCCAAGTTTCATCCTTCTATCTTTAAAAATGAAAAAGTTATAGGCATTTTTGTAAAACAATACTTGGCTATGGGAAAAAGCATTCAAAATGGCGTCCGATCCGGATCGGACCTCGTCAGATCGGATCGGATCGGATCGGAGGTTGATCGGATCGGATCGGATCGGATTTTCCCGATTTTGGGGCGGATCGGATTCGGATCGTGGATCGGATCCGATCCGATGCACACCCCTAGAAATAACTATTTCTGATTGATGATGAAAGATACAGGTGGATGAGATAAGAAGGCTGTTAGCAATTGGCCCAGAAAAAAAAGGATTTTACTTCATTTAGGGAGAGATGCTATGCCCCCTGACAGCATCGGGGGTGGGGGGATAGGATAGGATAGTTCAGTTTCCTGGGTCCGAGATCGGAGGCAGGGCTCCAAGATCAGAGACAGGCCTCTGATCTTGGAGCCAGGAAACCACACTCCCCTCCCCCTCCTAGTTGGCATTTAGAGAACTGCACCAGCTCCCTCTCTGCACTCAGAAAACAGAGCATGGAGATGGGGAGAAGGGGGCATTCCCAGGGACAGGGAGAGGAGGAAAACAGGATGGCTGCAATACAATGTATCCTATGGCTGCCCCAGCCCCTTCCTTCCCTTCTGAGGTACTGCTGCTAGACGGGCAAAATTGCCCATCTAGCAGAAATGCAGGGCAGCTGGAGCGCAAAGGTGAATATCACTTCCACTGTTCTCCCCCCCCCCCCCCCCCCCGCATTGGATGAAGTTTCCAGCAGTCCACAAAGGATTGCGCCCTGCGAGAACTGCCCTCCCGGAATCTTCCACACCGGCATTTCTGATGCTGAATGAATATGGAAGGGAAGGGGAGACTGAGGCAGAGGGAGGATAGACAGTGCTCCTCTTTTGTCTTTCTTTCCTGCTGCTGCAGAGGAAGGGAAATGTGGGAGTTTACATTGCTGCTCAGTAGGGATGTTCAGATGTTGTTCAATGTGTTACATGTGTGTTTCATGGGTCGTCAGGCGCCTTTTGTTTCGTTCCCCCCCCCCCCATTGACGGAATTGGATCTTTTGTAGCAGAATTTAATTCCTTTTCAAATGTGCATTTGTACCAATGCACACTTGTTTGCCAGTGCACATTTGTGTGAAATCCCCCTCCCCCCCGCCCATTTTAAAATCCAGTCCGGAAGTCTGCAGAATCCATTCGACTTGGAAAAAAATCCAATCTGCTGTGGGATCTGGAGGTTGGATTCTCGGAAATCTGATCTCATTTGAATACATTGTGGGTTTTTCTGACATCCTTATCATTGCATTGTGTGTGTGTGCATGCATGTGGGGGGGGGATTGAAGGATGGTAGGAGGGCATTGGAAAAAGGCAGCCGGTGGGATCATAGAGAAGCATAGAATCATAGAACCATAGAATAGTAGAGCTAGAAGGGGCCTTTAAGGCCAACGAGTCCAAACCCCTGTTCAATGCAGAATCTACCTTAATGTACCAGAATCTGCCTCTAATGTGGAAGAGCCCACAACCTCCCCAGGTAATTGGTTCCATTGTTGTATTGCTCTAAGAGTCAGGAAGTTTTTCCTGATGTCCAGCCGGAATCTGGCTTCCTGTAGGGTGAGCCCATTATTCCGTGTCCTGCACTCTGGGTTGATCAAGAAGAGATCCTGGCCCTCCTCTGTGTGATAACCTTGAAGAATGCTATCATGTCTCCCCTCAGCCTTCTCTTCTCCAGGCTAAACATGCCCAGTTCTTTCAGTCTCTCCTCATAGGGCTTTGTTTCCAGACCCCTGATCTTCCTCGTTGCCCTCCTCTGAACATGCTCCTGAGTGGTTTGGCTCCAGTAACTTTTCCAGTTCCCCCTTGATTTTGGTGTATGTGTGTGTGGAAAATTCAGAACATCCCCCCACCCCCCGAGCCAAACAGAGGGGAGTCTTGGTGGATTTGCCCATCCACAGCCGTCATTGCACTTACTTGATCATACACATTCCTTCCTTTGCTCTGGCTCATCAGACTATTGAGCAAACAGTGTCTTCAGAAACAGAATGCATAACTATTATGTCTGGCAATAAAAGAAGAAAATAGTGGTTTGCGAGATCCACATTTTACATATTACTAATTATCCAGAAGTGTACAAAACCAATGGCCCCAGTTGTATTGGCACTTTAGTGGTTGGAGCCTTTGGGGTGGGGGCTAAAGCTTTGATTGGCTAAACTCATGATCAAGGACTGAATGCTGTAGTACAACATCCTGATACAATCTCAGCAAGTGCCGTTGAATGCTTGGGCAATACCCCCTAGCATGCAATTGTGTGAGCACAGGGCTCTGTCTGCATATCCAGGAACCCTGCCACTGATTGGATTCCTGGATGTGTGGACAGAGCTCTTTGTTCTTGAACAGGGCTCAAGTGATGACTTGCATGCCTAAAACTGAAACCACTAACAGGCCATGTTCAGATGTAACATTAAACTATAGCTTAGTACTCTGTGAATGAGCTTCAGGCTAGTATGCTCACCCTTCCCTTCTCCTCCTCTAGCATAGCTGCGAAGAGTTCAGAAGCACCCATTTCCATTTTCAACTAACCCTTTCACTGAAACCAAGGAAGGTGGTTAGTTTTAACTATGATTTGTCCAAACAAGCCAAGATCAAGCCACCATTTCTTAACCTGGCTTGTTTGGATGAACTGTAGTGAAAATTAACTGTAGTTTTGGTTAGTTAGTTAGTTAGTTAGTCAGTTAGTCAGTTGTTGTAATTACTTAAAAATGGAACTGGATGCTTCTAATCCCCACTTTTGCTTGAAGGAATTTACCTGCATTGAGTGGGGAACTTATTTCAACCCAAGGGCTGAATTCATTTTAGGAGAAGCAACCTTTGTAATTTGGTATTGTAAAAGCATATGAAACTCATGTTAACATGGGTGTAGACTTTTCAATTTCCCAAGGGAGGATCATGGGGCTAAACCTAGGAAAGGAGGCTAGGCTTATTTGTTTACATTAATGTACATATTTCTATTCCTATTACTGGAAAACATCCTTCATCAATGGATCCTAGAATGTTCAAAGCCACATATTAAAATAGCCAGTACTCCACCAAAAATGTTACATTTTAATTATAATATTCTGATAGTTTATACACTGCCCCACCATCTATAGTCCTATACAATATACCATCCAGGTTGAAGCCCAAGATAAAATTCAACACACTCATTTTATGAATTAAAACAAATTTATTATAGCTAACCAGGGGGAGCGCTGATGGGCAGATAACTAGACAGAGCACCATGGGGAAGAAATACATTCCGGATAGGCACTTCTGCCAGCCAGGCTGTGAGTTTACTGATGTCTCCTGTTTGGGCATTGCCCCCTCTGGGAAAACCTGGTGGGGACATTGCCCCCCGGGAAATCCCAAAGGGGGCTTGAGCCCCGCCGTCCCCCAAGGTTGATGCCCTTGCATGTTCATTATATGTATTCATCTTCCCCTCCCGTTCCTCCTTCCTCCCCTCTCTTCCCCCCCTCCCCATTCCCATTGTCTAGTTTAGATTGCAAGGCTCTTGGGATCAGAGACCAGTCTGTGTTGCCTATGTGCATTGTTTGTGTAATAATAATAATAATAATAATAATAATAATATGATGGCACATTATAGTGCAACATAAAAAAACATAGAGAAAGGGGAGACAACAGAAGGGATGGGAGGAAAATGGAGACGAAGGTAACAATAAGTATATTCGTCCTTTGAATGCTGAGAAGATTCACTCTGGCTCTATTCTCTTGAGTGCAGGAGACTAGTTCTGGAAGGAAATACAGATCACTTTCATGTTTTGGTGCACAGATCTTTATGCTTGGCTGCTTCACCTCTCTCTCTCTCTCTCTCTCTCTCTCTCTCTCTCTCTCTCTTTTCCTCCCTCCCTCCCCTTGCCACCAAAGGAAGCCTCACTTGTAATATTTTGTCAGTATGACAGGACTGTGTATTGGCTTGAAACTCATTCTTAATCTGCCAGAGATTTACTTATGGTTCTTGGATGAAAACTCCAGCAATAAGGGATATTCTGGAATTGTAATGTCTGTCTACACTTCAACATTGTATTGCTTTTGAATCAGTCATGGCCTCCTCCAAAGAATCCTGGACGTGATTTGGTGAGAGTGCTGGGAATGGCCTGGTAGAGATCCGTCTCCCTCTCTGCCCCCAGTTCCAGGGAGAAGAAAGCCCTATGCAGGCATGACAACACTGTGTGCCTTCGCCCTGCCTCCTCCATCACTGACCTCGCCATGTTGGACAGCAAGGTCAGGAGGGAGACTGTAATTATGTTCTGCCTCACTTGGTTATAGTCCTCCATCTACAGCCCTGCACAACAGGGTTATAGTATCTCTTCAGACTTTCCTGGCCGACAGAAGAAGGCTGGGGGTGAAGAGGCATTCTCATGAAAATGAAGAAGTTAAGAACTTCAAACAACAGCTCTCCCTTTTCCATAAGTATTTGCCTTAATGAAAATCAAGCAGAGGAAGGCAGTGGTTTAAGTGAAGACAGATGTAATATAAAAACCAATCTCTCTCTCTCTCTCTCTCTCCCCCCTCCCCCTCCCCCTCCCCTCTCTTTATATATATTAATGCACTGCATGCACATTCATGTATTTTTCTGTTGACTTGTCACTTTTTTCATTAAAACAACACACAAAACTGCAAAATTACACCAGGGCTTGGGCAGAAGGAAATGTTTCTTGGTGACATCAGAGAGCAGCTTTCCCTGACTTGGTGTACTCCATATACATTGGACTACAGCTCCCATCATCTACAGTAGCACTGCCAATTACCATGCTGGCTGGGGATAATGGATGTATTCAACACTTCTGAATGGCACCATGTTTTTATTTATTTAAAATATTTATAAATTGCATAGCATTCCAAAAGATCTAAGCAGTGTACAGAGTAAACATCAGTTACAACACAATAAAACAATAACATATACAAACCAGTGCATTATAACGGCTGGTATTATATCTAGCTAAAACCCTATCTCTGGGACGATTGGCATGGATAGAAACATTCGTAACATATGCTGAAAATCCAATAGCATTATGAAAGGTTGTCATAGACAGTCAGCCAATCAGTGTCATGCACAGCCGCTATCTGCTTCAAACTTGCAAAAGCAATTCGTAGGGAAGTACGAGAATTTTGTTTTGGTTCATTCCCCCCCCCCCCCCCCCGTTTCTCTTTGAATGCAAACTAGATTTTTCCCATTTGCCCTTGAATGCAAACACGAATGTGAACGCATTTTTGGAGCGGGGGGGGGGGGGTGAGGGGACCTGCATGTTCCTAAACTTGCATTTGTGTTTGGAAAATGTATAGATTAAAAAGGCAGTGTGGTGTAGTGGCTAGAGTTGGGAAATCCGGGTGCTAGTCCCCACTCGGCCAGGCCACGGAAACTCACTGGGTGGCTTTGGGCCAGTCGCAGAGTCTCAGCCCAACCTCCCTCACAGGGTTGTTGTTGTGAGGATAAATGGAGAGGAGGAGGAGATTATGTTCTCCGCCTTGCGTTCCTTGGAGGAAAAAAGGTGGGATATAAACGCAATAATAATATAAATGTAAGAATAAAAGAAAAGTGCATTTCCCCCCAAGTATGCATTTTCACTCTTTAGTCCATGGAGGTGGGAGAAGTGAGCATTTCGGTGCACACTTTCAAAAAATGCGTACCGAAATGTGCACATCTCCTGTTCAAACTTTTAAAAAAATCACAGATCCCAACTGTAATCATGGGCCAGGCCATCTGAGCTTGAAGTAGGTCAAATAGCGTCAATTCTCCCATCCCTACCAATGGGTCCTTTCCCCTCCCTCGCCAGAAGAACTCTGGAGAGAAGGGACTATTCAAAGGGCGTGCACCTGGGGTGTGCTCGCTGCGTGAAAAATGCCGTTTCTGTCTCCACCTGAAAAGTGTCTTTGGTAAAATACCTCTTTGTTGTCCTCTCCTCCTATCGCAGAGGAAGTCATATTGCTTTTTTTCTTTCTTTTTTGAACTGCCTTTGTTTCGTGTAGGCATGCAACCGGTCATGTATTCAGTGAAGGAAGCTCTTCAGGGCAGACCTCACTGGATTCGGGTGGGCTATGATATCTGTTATTACAAGTAAGTGTACTCCAGAGTGTTGTTTGAACTTCCCTCCTTCTCCCGCTGATCATAGTTACCCCATTAACTTTCAGCTACCGGCACCATGTACTCCATCATACACTCACATACACATTTTAGGACTTACAAAACAAGGGAGGTCCTTAGTATTTAGGGATGTAACGTGCTTTACAACATCATCTTTCAGCTGTAATGTAACCTGAAATGTAGGGTATGCCTGTACTATAGGCTCGAACCCCCGGTGAATTCTAAGAATTATGGTTTTATTTTGATGGTGCAGGAAGACAGTGGGTAGCTCAAGTCACCCGGGTGGCCATATTTATATATTTACAGAAGAAGCTTTCGTTCCTGTGTTACCAATGGAAACACATTTATCCCACGATGCTCACTTGGTGTGTTTTTCTGTTTAGCCCATTCTTTGTAAACCCTAGGGATGTATGTGAATTTCATTTTTGTTTACGAAACATGTGAGCATTCTCAGTCGAAAGCCCCAAACACAAGCATGCTTCCACTGATTATTATTTTTTGCAAATCCTTGAATGTGTGGTTGCGTTCGTCTTGTTCTCGATTCCCAGTGTGATCCCAATTTGTGCAAATTCACTCAATAGACTGAATCAGCACAGCTTTAGTCTAAAAGGGATATCTGCCACCTTTTGGGAAGATTTATACACATTTCTGGAGATGTTTGATCGCTGCTCCATTTGCACAAATCTCCATTTGCGCAAATCTCCATTTGAGCAAACGCGATCGCAAATCAAGGACGAGACCCATGGTGAGACGATGTTCAGAGAATCCAAGTGATATCCAGTCTCTCTATGCCCCTTTTGGTTTCTCTCTTTCCTGTCTCTTTCGTCACCCTACGGGTGTATGTCCATCTTCACCTTTCAGCTAATCTCACCTCTTTCTCCCCACCCCAGCTTCTCTCTGCAGTTCCACCTTATAGCTAGCCCCCATTTCTTCATCCCACGGGCCTCTCTGCCCCTCACACCTATTGCTCTTTTCCTCTCTGCATCAATAGCATGCTCTTCTTTCTGTACCTTCACTTCTTTTACCTCCTTTTTCCTCTTTCCCCACCCACAGGCAGAGATGAATTTTGTCCAATTCTCTCCCAACTGTTGGGAGGGGGGGATATTCTATGTTGTTTTTGGGTAGGGGTCAGTGGCAGTAGTGGCTCCCCCATCCCTGCATTTCTTTTCCTTTAAAAGTTTGGGTTGATGCCGCCATCAATGGCAGTGGCCTCTCAGCATTTGCTCTTTCCCCTCTGCAACAATGCCCCTGGGATGCTGCTGTATCCCATACTGTCGTTCCAAGGGAGCGTTGGTGGAGATCGGCGGCTCCGATTCCGGAGGGGCTGTGAATCCATTCTGGGTTTCAGTCAGGACCAGCCAGAACTCTACAGGAGCCTTCCAAGGTGTTGAACACATTTTGGGAATATGGCCCAGCACCTTAGATAGCTCCTTTAGATTTCTGGGTGGATTCAACCGAAAAGAAAAGAAAAGAACAGATTTACAGCCCCAGCAACATAGGAGCCCCCAGCCTCACTAAGGAGGGGCATTGTAGGGAAAAAAATGAGTTGCCACCAAGAAACTCCATGTATGCCGCTTATCACAGCAGCAAATAAGTGCAACCCATTTCCCTGGGAGTGAGCCTCATTGAAATCAACAGGACTTCCGAGCAGACATGGATAGCTCTTTGTATGTGCATGCGTGGCAGCTGCTAGCAACACCAATTCGTAACTCTCACCCTGAAAGGATATCAACCTCCACACCCCCCACACCCCCTGAACAATTTGCCCAAGTGGCCTTTCCAACGTGCCATCCCCAAACGGGGCAACACATTTTGGCATCCAGTTCGAGCTCTTCATTAGTTAACATTGTATCTTAGCTATAAGATTTTTGGGGAAACACCTTCTTGTACGCCTTATGCTATTGGTTTTCTGAAACCATTTGAGATCACTGCCTTTAGCCTGCAGGAGGAAGCAGTTTAACAGCTTGTTTCTATAAAACCAATTTCCTTTTATTTTTGATTTTACTCTCAACGGGTTGAAGCGCACAACACATCTCCCTAAGGCCCGTGTGATTGGTCGGGCATTGTGGCTCTTGACTGTTGCATCTCTGTAGCAGTCACTGTTCGGGTGTTGATGGGTGGGCACCCACTGCACGACACTGTCCCCGCTTCTCTTTCCGAACCAGCGGCTAGATGTTTTCCTTGCATGGCTCTATGACTTCTGGCTTCTCCCAGCATGAACAGCTTTCTGAGCGCTGGCAGATTTGGGCTCGAGCAGATGTAAGAGATGCAAGGCTTATATAGGCTGATTACAGTCATAATGGCCTCTAATGTCATTAACAAGGCTGTTATTGTGTGGTGATTAAGTAGCAGCTGACTGGTGCGATTAAACTGTGAAAGTGCAATTAAGTTCTTAATCATAATCTGGAAAGGGATAGGCTGCAGATGACAAGATAGGACTGGCTTATTCTCTCCTAGAATTTGAAATGAGCTGGATTTGATGGCAACATGACCTGATAAGGTATCAACTTTGTGTCATTTGATTTCTATCCATCCAGTCCATATATCTGTCTAGAATCACAGTGGCCCAAAGATCTGCCTGTTTCCCCTGATTGGCGGTTCCTTTCCAGGTCCACACATTGTATCATTTCTTTGGATTCCCTCTATTAATGATATTTGGACAGTGAGTGCCATTGCTTTTGCAGCCAAATTAGTACCACCTGGGCACACCAGCAAAGGGAATGCCCACCTTTGCAGAAGTTCAAAAATATTTAGGAAAACAAAAACGTCTAAGGGGAGGGTTACTCCCAAAACAGCCCAATGAGGACTGAGCATCCTCACTGGCTATTGGAGGCTGAGCAACTGTTTGGGGGTGGGAGAATAAAATAAAACCGGAGGTGGCAGGTAGGATGGGGTGGAGTGGCTGGAATCTTGAACAGCAGCACTCCACAATGCAGCACGTGAAAGGGCAGGGGCCACAGCTCAGTGGTAGAGCACCTGTGTGGCATGCAGAAGGTCCCAGGTTCGATCCCCAGCATCTCCAGGTAGAGCAGGAGAGACTCCTGCCTGAAACCCTAGAGAGTCGCTGCCAGTCGGTGTTGACAACACTGGGAAAGATGGACCAAGGGTCTGACTTGGTATTATTTCTTTATTTCATTTCTATACAGCCCCATAGCCAAAGCTCTCTGGGCGGTTTGCAACAATAGGCTTAGTTTCCACAATCAAAACTCTATTGGCTGATTTTCCTTATTGCTATTCTCCACAAGTCTTTGATAGTGTGTAACACAGCCTACGTGGGTGAAGGTCCCTTGTAGGATTTTGAATTTCCCCTTTTTTCCCTAAAGGACCTTAATTTTCTGAAGGTGTTTTGCTTTTCTTTTTATATGGGTTGTGGAGACGAAGCACACACAGATAACCAGAAATGGTGATTAACTTACCTACATACCTACAGTGGCTGAATTCGGACAGCACAATAGTCAACTGGGGGGGGGGGAAACAATCGTCAGTTGTATTGACTATCATGTCATCCAAATGCTGCCATACTCAACTCAGCGCTGATCCTAATCCACACCACGGTTGATTATTTATTACCATGTTGTGTGGGGAGTACCCCCTAGATGAACAACTGTAAAGTTGATTATTACCCCACCATTGACTATCGTGTTGTCCGAATTCAGCCAGTGTCTCACCATTTACACAGTGTCCTGGTTTGCATGTAATGACAACCCACAGTATGGGTTGTTGCTGTACCCAGAATTTACCCATGATTTGTCTGCCAGATGATTGCACAAAGTGCAGGTTATTTTTGAATTACTGGGTTTACTCCTTCACCTGCTCCCACCCTGTATCTCAAATGCCTTTGCAGTGCTGTAGTACTGGCATGTAGAACAGCTGGCTTCCCCCCCCCCCCCCCCCGACCATTCTTGCCTATTGCCTCTGTAGCATGGTGAAACAACCCATAAAAACCATGGAATCTAGGTTTACATGTAACAACAACCCATAGTTTAAACAACCCAGAGTTCATAACTCAACAAACCATGAGTTCTCTTTCTGGGCTGTAGCTCAGTGGTAGAGCACACGTCTGGCATGCAAAAGGTCCCCTACCATCTCCAAGGCTGGGAAAGAATCCTGCCTGAAATTCTGGGCAGTTGCTGCCAAACAGTATAGATAATACTGAGCCTGATGGACCACGGGCCTCACTTATAGAATCATAGGGTTGAAAGGGACCTCAGAGATCATCCTGTCCCCCACTGCTCATGTTGTCTTGGACTCCTTGGAGGAAAGTCAGGATATCAATGTAATAAATAGTGTCAATCGAGATTGTGGGAGTTGTAGTCCAACACAGATGTAATCCCAGATTGGAGAAGGCTGTTCTACTCTGTCTGGTATGTTTGTTTACTCTAAAATAGTCCCATCATCTATTGGCTGGAAAGCCAGTCATAGAGTTGGAAGGAATCTAAGAGGTCATCTAGGCTACCCCCGGACAGATGGTTATCCAGCCTCTGCTAAATTCCGACCACCTTCAGAGGCAATCTGAGAAGGAGAACCTACTGCTGAACAGCTCTCACTGTTGGGAGTGCCACAGAAATCTGGCAAGTCTTCAAAGGGAGAGAGCCCTTTTCCCTCCTGCTACAAACTGTAGTTGCTGACGCTTTCAGTTGCTGATGCTCAGCCAGGCATCCCTCTAATGTGCCTGGATCTAGCTCTAGGTGACAGTCCACCTTCCCTCCTGCTACCAACCATCACTGCTCAGGCCATCAGAGGGAAAGGTAGTGGCAGTCAGGCATCCCTCCATCCTGCCTGGAACTGTAGGAGGCTATTAGAGGGAGAAGGAGAGGAAGCAACAGCCCTTCCACTGTGCCTGTGACCTGCTGAACTTTGCAACTAGGAATGTACTTTTTTCCCCTCCTCCCTCCCAATTTCCTTTCCTTTTGTGCCATGTTTTTTTTTTAGCTTGTAAGCCTGTGGGCAGGGACTGTCTTAAGAATTATTTTCTAAGCCACCTCGAGAGCCTGTTAAGGGTTAGTGCTATAATAAATAAATATAAATAAATAAATTTCCTGGCGATGGGACATTTCTAGTTTCCACAGGACAGCCTTTAATTATTTAATTAATGCATGACACCAGCGTTTCTCTTACTGCACCCTAGTTGTGCGCCGGTTCACTGTTCAGGAGCTGATGGGCTACAGGAGAAGGGAATCTGCGTAATGACCGCTGTCTGATCTCCGCTCACATCCGTCTTCCTCCATGCGGGGAGGCTGGGACGGCTCACTCATGAAGACAGATGGGCCAGCCCATGGCTGCGCTCTTGCGGCATCTCCCCCCCCCCATGAGAGATTTTTTTATGTTATTGAGATGATTAGAAACGCTGCTATCAAAAGGGGTCTCGCTGATGCCATGGCTTTGTTTTATTGCCTGCCTGCAAAGTGACAGTTCTACACCTTCATTAAAAGAAACAACGGCAAAAAGGAAAGAAAAGAAACAGAAGAAGACATCATGCAGCACCAGCCTCTACGAAACGACCCAATCACCGTTTGCTGTCTTGGCAACCGTTTACATTGATTACACATGGAGAAAGAATGTTCCTTTCCAGCGGTTGTTTTTTAACGGACGGCTGCCGTGACTTGCGAGACACGCCATGACACAACCATGCGCGGCGTCCCTCAGTTCCTTTCCAGTTCATTGTGCAGACCCACTTGAGCAGTTGCAAAGCTGGCTGGCTCCGGGGCTTGGTAATTGGATGCTGACCTTTTTGTTTGTAGGTCAGCAGTTGAAATGCTGCCCAGATCTTTACAAATCTAGCCTTTTTCTTATTGTTGCCCACTCCCTTTTCTTACCTGCCGGCTGTTTGGTGTCCTTTGTGAGATGAAAAGCTGAAAAATGGACAGGAAAGCACTGCTGTTGGGGGTTGGGGTTTTGTTTTCTTAATGCAGAAAGCGACAAGCCATTCACTTCTCCCCTGGGTTCCTCCATTGTTTTCCAGGAGACGAAAAAGGCATTTTAAAAATGATATATACTAGGGGTGTGCACGGGAGGAAAAATTGTATCGGAATTGGAATCGGGACATCAGATTTTGCCCTGGATTGGATCGGACAAAATCAGAGGTCCCTCGGATTGGATCTGATCTGATTCAGATACGAAAATCAGACGTCCGATTTTCGGATCGGACACCATTTTAGGTGTTTTCGCCATAGGCTTGCATTGCGGGAAAGAAAGCTTTCCCCCAATGCAAGCCTATGCGGAAAACATGGGGCGGGTGAGTGGGGACCTAACTCCCCCTCTCCCTGTCCCTCCCGCCCACTCACACTCCTTACCTGCCGGTGCTGTCCATTCCATCCGCTGCCGTCCGCTGGTCTCTTCTACTGAGAAACAGGCTTCATGGCTTGCCTCTCAGGAGAGCACCGGGTGATGACGTTACCCGGCGCTCTACTGAGAGGCAGGCCGCAAAGCCTGTTTTTCAGTAGAAGGCATCAGCGGGCAGAAGCGGATGGCCTCGGCAGGTAAGTGAGGACCCCCCTCACCCCACTTGCACTCCTTACCTGCCGGTGTCCTGTGCTGCCATCCGCTGCTTCCGTACTACTGATAAGCAGGACTTGCGGCCTGTTTATCATTAGTATGGAAGCAGCGGACAGCAACGCGGCACACTGGCAGGTAAACAGGGGACCTTCACCTCCCTCCGCACTCCCCCCACTCGTGCTCCTTACCTGCTGCCCCCTTGCTGCCATCCACTGCCGCCCGCTGCTTCAGTACTACTGAGAAACAGGCCTTGTGGCCTGTTCCAAAGTAGAGCGAGGGTGCGCCGAGTGATGACGTCACCTGGCGTGCTGTCGCTCTATTGTGGAACAGGCCACAAGGCCTGTTTAAAAGTAGTACAGAAGCAGTGGGTGGCAGCGGACGGCAGCGAGGAGGCAGCAGGTAAGGAGCACGAGTGGATGGAGTGGGGGAGGGAGGTGGAGTTCCCCACTCACCCCCCATCTCAATGGAGGTCCGATCCTCCAATTTTTTCTGATCCGGATCGGGTCCCTTCGGATCAGATCGGATGGTCCAAATAATCAGGATTGGGATCAGATCGTTTTATCTGATTTTGGCCGGATCGGGTCCGGATCCGGATCCCTAATATATACTTCAACTGCTGCAGTTAGAGGCTGCCATTCTGTCAAGGCATTCATTGCATGATATGTTTTGATCAGGATTTGCCTGTTTCACATCTTCTGGGCCAAACATGGACTCAAACATGATCGATAGTTGAAGTCCATACATTTATGATCTTGCAATGTGATTCAAGGACCTCCCCCACCAAAGTTCAAAAACTATGCATGAAAAAAAGCATACTTTTGCAAAATGTGCACAAATATGCTTTAATCAATGGGAGAAGAATGTGTATGTTTCAAAAATGTGCAAGATTGATGTGTCCCTTTGGAAAAATACGCACAAACATACACCGGGATTTTCATGCGAAAAGACAATTTTTTTTTGCAAGTTTATATGGACTTGTGTTGGAACAAGCTTCGAGATGAAATTCTGAAAATTTTTGAATTTTCCAAAGGGACACATCAATCTTGCACATTTTTGAAACATACACGTTTCAAAAATGTGAATTTTGCAGATTCACACAACCTGAAGGCATTCAAGGCAGTTTAGGTGTCTGCTCTTTTTTCCCTTCCTCACCAGTCTCTTTCTGGTACTGTGGGTGAAGTGTTTTTGCCCTGCCCTCCTTCACTTTTGTCCATTTAGGCCCACCACCATTGCCACCATCAACCCAAATCTCAGTCCAAAGTGCAGAGAAAATGGCCACCTGTCCAGAGCTTTATTTATGCCAAGTTTCCCTGCTGGTGCAGGATCTTGGATAGCGGGGCACCAAGGCACACGTGGAGTCTACTGTTCTCCAGGCAAAGGTCCTTCCTGATTTGGAACCCTTTATAGTTCTTCTAGATTAGATGGAGCCAATTAGCTACTTGGGTGTGTTTGATGGCATACCAGTGCTCTGATGGAGGGATGAGCCCTGTCCGACTTGTTAAAGCCAACAAGGCATATGCTGGTATGGATTTAGCAAGTCTGGACAAGGACTGGCAAGACCAGTATAGGGCACTGAATGGCCAGGCAAGTTAGACCAGGCAGGGTCTTCCAGGATCTTGGCCAGCTCCAAACTAGCTGAAACTCAAACTGAAGAAGCTGTTGACTCAGTGAGAGTCAAAGGCTTTCTGAAGTTTTATAAAGGCCAGCAGCTCAAGACCTGCAGCCAACTCCACCCCTTCAGAGAAACAATTTGGTTCTTAAAGGGCTATTGCCTGATTTGTAGCTGCTGGCTTCTATGGGTTGGGGTGGTGAAGGCTATAATGAAGGAGGGTCCTCTGCATCTGAGGAACCAGAGGATGGGTCAAGGCTGGAGAACATGGCAGGAAGGGCCATAGCTCAATAGCAGAACACACACTTTGCATGCCAAAGATCTCAGGTTCAATTCCTGGCACTGAAACCCTGGAGAACTGCTGGCAGTTTAGTGTAGACAGTACTAAACTAGGTGAACCTCAGATTTCCAAAATGAATTCTTTCCCCATGAAGAGGCCTCTGGGGTTTTATTTGCCTCTTTCTTTGGGAGCTCTAGAATTTCTTTTAGTGGTGTTTTTGAGCCATTTCTCCCTTCCACCACCACACTTCCCACAGGCCAAAATCCGAGAAAGGAATTCACAGTTGAGAACTTTTAGCTCAGCATTGGCCACCATCCCTCAGTTCCCATGGCAAGACATGAACCTTTGAGATGTAGACCTTAGGAATGAATCTGTTAGTCTCTCCAAGACTGTTATTTCCTTTTAGGTCAAGCTCATTCCATCCCATTTCTGCACAAGCTTGCTTATTAAAAAACAAAACAAAAACAAGAAACAACCAAAACAAAATTCACCCCCATGGAAATTAATATGCATCGATCGGAATGTATGTATTCAGCTATGCCTTTTTTTGTGCATTTATGGATGCATGCACCCAAGTCTGGCATCAGGGGTAGACATGCCTGGGTAATTCCTGAAGGCCCACATCCTCACCACCATTGCAACCTGCTTGTTCACCCATTTCTCTTTCTGGCCCAGACAATGGTGGTGAGAAAGAGGAGCAGCAGATGTCACTGCTGACTTTCTCATTGGTTCTTCCTTTCAAGCAAGCAAGCGGTAGCAATGATGAGATAGAGGATCAAATGAAGCTGGTGACTATTGTGGTGAGAAGGGGTGGGGTCTTAGCCAAGGGCTGTCACTGCACGCACCCATTGACTGAAGTGCGTTTGTGAGCATTTGGGGGAATGTTCACATTTTTCTTCGTGCATTTTCCGAATGTGTTCATATTGTCAATAGCATTTCCTTCTGTTTTTGGAACACATTGCACTCTTGGAGATGTATGGATAACTGACCACAAATTGCATCCAGGTCCTCATTTGGGTTGGGGTGTGCGAATTGGGCAAATGTAGGGATGGGCGAACATGCAATGTGTGTTTTGCCTCATTTGTATTCCTGATCATGAATGTCTTTTTTTTTTCCGAGTGGGAAAAATGCACATCCCCCCCCATAGGCTAAAGTGTAAAATCGTGAATATTGTAGAATTCATATAACTGTGTATTTACACATGGAATGCGAATGAAATTCAGGAAGTTGTGAAAATGTCCTGCATACCTGCTTGTGTCCGGGGTCGCGAATGGAACATGTTTGCACGATCTGCAAACAGGAACGTAATCTCTAGGTAAGTCTAAGGATGCGGAGGGACTTACCCATGACTGATTCATCGGTTGCTTGCCCCTGCTGCCCCTGCTGCCTGCCTGAGGCTGGGTGAGCATTCAATGATGTCGCAGATCTGTCCACCCTTGTCCACTTGTGCCTTTTCTCTTGCGTAAATGGGGGCCTTTATGTCTGCCATTTACACAGTGGGGAAAAATACGTAATTCCCAGAGTATCCATTGTTGCACACAATGGGAGGATGGCTGCCAGGCGCTCATTGGGCTACATGGGCATTCAAAGCATGGGCCCACAAATGTTGTGCAGGCACCCAACTGGGTCGGGGGTGTGGACGCAGGGGAGCCCGTCAGACTCCCGAACCCCGTCGGGCTCCTGTGACTTCCCTAGGTAAATCTATACAAGAGCAGCTCATTGGAGAGATTTTTTCACGCATCTTCAATTGGCCTCTGCCACTGAGTCCAATCCAGGATTAGGGATGGTTGTTTTTTCCCCCCCCTCTATCTCTGCACTCTCTCTATGAAATCTGGCTAATGATTGCCGTAGTCTTTGCCTTCTGGTCAAACTAATTTGGCTGACGAAGGGAGATATGAGGAATAATTCAATAACATTTGTAAAGAACTTTGAACATGAAAAACAATGTGCACAGTAAGTGACGATGATAGCAACAATAATAATTACGATTATTAATTAACTGGCGGCGCCAGCTGTGCTAGAAGCAGTATGGCATGTTTGAAGGAGAAATCACCAGCTTTGGGTTTGACTATTATAAAGCAACTCAAAAGCACAGTGGATTGCATCAACATGCTAATCACATCTCCCTTTGGATTAATATTTAACTGCTGGGTAGTTTGGGGTTGTGTCTGTCTTTCTTTGCAGAGGGAGTTGTGCTTGGGGAATGTATTAGGGCTGGAAGTGCATTCCATCGAATTCAGTGGGTCTTTCCTCACAACCATCGAATCAGATGCTGTTGGATACTAATCACTTGATGTGCGATCCAGTGTGGTCATATAATTGTTTGGCTGTTGGATTATATCTGCTGTTTTGTATTATGGAAAACATTGTTTATTTAAATTGGTTTTAGCTGTTTATACTGTTTAATTTTTCTATGTTAAAAAATATACTATTTTTTTTGTATTTATATGAATTGTTGTAAACTGCCCAGAGAGCCAGCCTTAGCTATGGGGCAGTATAGTAATGAAATATTAAAGAAGAAGAAGAATGATCACAATAACAGCAACAGCCATGGGACAGTCAGTGGCTAGCCTACATCACTCGCTTACTTCGGAGTAAGAACCATTTCATGTAATGTGTCTTGCTTTTGAGTGGACATGTGTAGGACTGCAGTGTGAGTCACCTTTAACTTTAACTGGACTGAGGCCTGTACAAGAATGGCTTCCTCATCCCCCACCCTTTCATGACCTAGTGTCTAGCAGCCCGTGTTGTGGCTCAGTGGAAGAGTATCTGCCTTGCATGCAGGAGGTCCTAGGTTCGATCCCTGGCATCTCCAGGTAGGGCTGGAAAAAAACCCTTGCCTGAAACTCTGGAGAGTCATTGCTGCTGGTCAGTGTGAACAATACTGGGCTAGATGGACCAAGGGTCTGACACTCTCCAAGGCAGCTTCCTATGTTGGGCAAGTCTTCTGATGGTATGGATCCGAGCATGTGCAAAGAGATATTACCTTTCCATTGTGGGCCAAAGCTTCCCAGGGAGAATAGTTTTGGGGCCATATTTATTTCCAATGAGGAAACAAACAGTTCTATATCTCTTGCAAACGGTGTATTATTTGTTATTATTTATTTATTTGAAATATTTTCATGCTGCTCTTTGGCCAAAAGGGCCCCCAGGTTGACTTATACCCATGGGGAAAGGAATAGGGAGGGAAGAGGAACAATTACGCCACAGGATTTGCTGGAAATGAGTATCTTTTTAGTATTTATTAATTAATTAATTAATTAATAATATTTACATGTTGCCTTTCCACAAATGCCAACTAGGTAGAGTAAAATAGGGATGTACGAAATTTTTGTTTCAGTTCACAAATCACTCGAAAATGCTCTGTTTGCAACCCTGAATGCGACCAGCAACAGATGTTCTCTGAAAATGTTTGCAAATTCCTGAAATTGTGTTCTGAAACTGTATACTTTTAAAAAATGTGCACTTAAAACACACACACACACACACACTAAAAAATAAGCACTTTTTACAAATGCATATTTCTAAAATTTTGCATTTTCACACTTTAGTCAATGGGGGGAAGCATGCAGTTTCGAAAAATATAGACTTTTCCCATTTAAAATGTGCCATTTTCCTATTCAAATGTACTGAAAACACACATATTGCGAATGTGAATGTTAGTGAGCCAAACCGAGCTGTGATGGGAAGTCCAGAGAATTTCAGCAAGCCCATGAATCCCTGGTTGTCCCATCTCTGGTTGTTCAACAATTCAATGAAAAACAAGACAGACAACAACATAAAAACAGCTACAAGGCATTATCGTTTTGAAACAGCATTAAACAACATTAAGGCTTTACCTCCTGAACCAAACAGTAACATCAGGGAAATAGTTTGTTTACATATCCGCAATTGAAATGGCATCTTTTGCTCTTCTCCTGTATTTCGCATTTTAATGCGACACTGGTGATAACATTTAGAACAGGACAGTTCAGCAACTGGCCCTTGGTGGGGGAAATTATTGCCTGAAAAGTAGCGGTTGATGCCATTGTTGAGATACATTCCCCCTGAAATGCGTGAATTCGCTCTTAAACTCTGCCAAGAAGAAATCTTTCACCATTCGTTCTTGATGCTGCCTGTTAACATTGCAAAAGATGAGCTGGCGAAATAGAAGGAATATTCAGGCTCAGGGCCAGTGTCAAGGGTTGGCAAAGTTGGGTCCCTGCCAAGAGCCCACACCGCAGTAGGAGCCCCCTGGACTCGCTCCTCTTCTTCACCATGGCAGCCTGCTTGTTCACCTGCCTCTTGCTCTGGCCCAAACAATGGTGGTGGTGAGAAGGCGGAGCAGGAGATGTCACCGCCTGCTTGCTCACTATCAAACAAGCTAGCAGTAACAACAACGAGAAAGCAAAGGAGGAGCAATAGAAACAAGTTGGGACCAGTATAACTAGCAGACCGCCTTCCCTTATATAAACCTGGATGACAACTATGATCCCCAGAGGAGGCCCTACTGGCCATTCCAAGACGAACGGAATGCCGCCATGAAGAACCTCGGCGGCGGGCCTTCTCTGTAGTGGTACCCGCCCTACAGAGAAGATATAGCTTTTTACACTTGCTTTCCCTGGTTTTTAATGTAGCTTGTTTTTATACTGCCTTTTTAACTTTTTGGTGTTTAAATTCATATTGTTGTTTTTATGGTTTTTAACTGTGCACTGCCCAGAGAGCTTCGGCTGATGGGCAGTATATATATGTAATAAATAAATAAATAGTGACAACCTTTTGGGGAGTGATGAGGGACAATCATGCAGTTTTCCACTTCCGGGATTGTCTCTCAGGGACCACATGCCAGCAAGTTCTCCCGGAAGTAAAGAGGGACATTCCAGGGCACCATTTTTATTTTTTTAAAAGAGGAGACATTTGCACAAGTGCACAGGCATGATCCTGTATGAAGGATTATATATATATATATATATATATATATATATATAACAAAGTGGCTGGAATTACTTTCTTGGTGCTACTAAAACTCATCCCATCGCCTTTCCATCTGGTCACCCTAATAAAAATGTAAGAAGAACAAATGCTTTCCACATATATATTCTCCCCTCACTCTGCCAACCCCATTGAATCTTGAATATATCCAAGCACATGCCTTTGAAACTTGCTGTAAATATCACCATCCCACCTACCAAAACTTGGAATAGTGCCTCTGTTGTTAAGCTGTCTTCGTATGGTCAGGTCACTATGGCCAGGTTGTCCTAGAGCATGGCCTGAAGGCTGCATGTTGCAGCCTGGGTTTGGAGGTGCGTCAACCAGTTCTGGATGGGGTTACACTCCCCCTGAAAGAGTGCGTTCGCAGCTTGGGGGTGCTCCTGGATCTGTAACTCCAAATGACAGCCCAGATAGATGCGATGGCCAGGAGTGCCTACTATCAGCTTCAGCTGATACGCCAGCTGCGCCCCTTCCTAGAGTTGGAAGACATAGAGACGGTAGTGCACTCGCTGGTAACTTCGAGGCTGTACATAGGGCTACCTTTGTACCTAGTCCAGAAACTTCAACTAGTTCAAAATATGGCAGCCAGGTTGGTCACTGGTACACCTAGGGGTGACCATCTTACACCAACTTTAAAATCACTTCACTGGCTGCCAATTAGTTTCTGGGTGAAGTACAAAGTGTTGGTCATTACTTTTAAAGCCATACATGGTTTGGGTCCAGGTTGCCTGTAGGATCACCTTCCCCCATACAATTCACCCCACACACTTAGATCTTCTGGGAAGAATTTACTGTTAACCAGAGGACTTTCTCTTCTGCCGCTCCCACACTGTGGAATGGCCTGCTGGAGGAGATACGTCAACTTAACAGTCTCTCTGATTTTAAGAAAGCCATAAAGGCTGATCTCTTCCGGCAGGCCGATCTAGCTGAATTTTAAGTGCATTATTGTTATTTTAATAATGTATTAGTTTTATATGTTTTAATCAGTTTTATGTATTTTATATTATTTGTATTTAATGTTGTTCCCTGCCTCAATCCGAAGAGAGAGGCAGGTAATAAATAAATAAAATTATTATTATTATTATTATTATTATTATTATTATTAACCACTTGCTGAAGTTAAGCAGCTGTAAATCTGGTCAGTGCCTGGATGGGAGACTACATAGGAAGAGAGGCTCCAAGATCATTCCAGTGAAAGTTAGTTACTCTTTATCAAGCTTCTGACTTTCACAATGGACAACATTAAAGAAGAATGTTCCCAGAAATTTTGTAAGGAGGGACAGTAGCAGAACACTTTGCTTTGCATGCAGAAGCACCCCCCCCCCCCCAAGTTCAATCTCTGGCATCTCCAGCTAAAAGGGATAGAAAATAATTCTTGCCTGAAATCCTGGAGATCCACTGTCAGTCAATGTTGACAATACTGGGCTAGATGGACCAATGATCTGACCCAGTATGAGCCAGCTGTCTATGTTCCTATGAGTTAACAATCATAAGGTGATTTAAGAAGCTCAACAGTGAATCAAATAGGATTTTTTTTTTTTTGCATTTGGGAATATTAACTGAACTCTTTTGAATTTAAGAGATTTGCTGTTGATACTTTCACTTTTTGGCTTTGAACGAGGGCACAAAAACTAGGTGATATTCATTATCTCTCTCTTTCTTTTCCTCTTCTACCAGAAACCACTACCGAAACTGTACGGCAGGTGCGGCAGCAGGAGGAGCCCACGGGAAATGGTGCTACACACTCACCTTCAGCATTGTTTTTCCTCATAAGGAAGATGTCTGCTACCTGGCCTACCATTTCCCTTACACCTACTCCACAATGATGGTAAAACTGGTTTCCCTGATGAGTCTTTAGAAAGTTTGGAAGTGAATGGCTGCATTGGTAGCTTAGTTATGATCGTGTTTAGTGGAATATTAATGTTGGCTTTATTTTTTATTTCTTTGAAATCATTTTTAGGCTGCCTTTAAGGGTGGAACCCTCTCAAGGCAGCACACAAGATAAAAGAAAACTATACAACTGGATCCCCTCTTCCCCAACCTTCATTCCTTAGGAGAAGTCAACACTTGCAGGAAATGGCTGTTGGCCCTTTAACAACCAGATGGAGCACCCAAAGGGGTGGAGGTTCCAGGGAGACTCTCCTGGCCTGATTATAAAAGCTTGCCACTTGCTCTCAGACTCTGATGGAGTAACGATTTAGTTCTGTAGTTCTGGAATTGCTGACCAA
Source organism: Anniella stebbinsi (assembly GCA_029215795.1). Classification (NCBI taxonomy): domain Eukaryota; kingdom Metazoa; phylum Chordata; class Lepidosauria; order Squamata; family Anniellidae; genus Anniella; species Anniella stebbinsi. The sequence goes on from JARDYH010000001.1 coordinate 385,872,428, forward strand.
GGTCCTGAAACCTAATATTAAGCTCCAGCTGTGATACAGCCATCTGGACCATAGTGAACCTCTTCGCCTAAACTGTTGCTCAGGAGAGATGATGGATTCCCTGATGGAGCATGGCAGCCTGTAGCATAGGGGTAGATCACCTGCTTGGTATTTAGAAGGTCTGTGGTTCAATCCCTGCCTTTTCCATATCGGGGTGAGAAAGGCCTCTGCCTAAAACCCTGAAAAGCTATTGCCAGCCCGTGTAGGGAGTTCTGAGCTAGATGGACCAGTTTTATTAGTCATATAGAAAATGGCATTTTAGGGAATATAGCTTTTTTCACCACTCCATGACAAGCTAGCCACATCTGCTGAAATTAGTACTTCTATGCAACAACCTCTTGAATGATCAGCATTGCTATCTAATAGCTGCATCCCCCAGAACATAGGATAATTTTGCTAATATCACTATTTAAATTGATCTCCTCCTGTAATTAGATATGGCTATGCAATGAATGATGTCGCTGGGGGGAGATCAAGGCAACAAAGGGAGCGAGGGCAATGCTTCTTGCATTAGTCAACAGCCAATCAAGATCATGCAATGAATGGGATGATGTCCATATTCACTGTACCCAATCCGATTTGGCTCTGTGATGATGTCACCGGGGGAAAAATAAAGTTAATTGGAAGAGTGAGTGAGAATAAGAGGGGCCATTGCAAATTAACATTTGTTTTGCGAGCACTGCCAAAATAATAGTAATAAAAAGGGACATATTTTTTGACATTGCTAAAACTATTCCTGAAACACGGAACCGTTTCAGCTCTACATTCTGCACTACATTTAAAAATGAATTGAAGGTGTGTCTCCTGTGTGTAGTAAGGTTTTTTTTTTTATGTTGGCCAATCATGATGGCTGTGGACATCTTTTCAGTGATGACTTTGACCAGGTCAGCTAAAATAACTCACAACTTTCCGTTGAAGCGTCTGACTTTTTTTGTCATGGGAAAAGAATTCCATTTTTTTGCAGACTGGTTGATGAACAAAAATCCAACTCATGAATGCGCATCATTAGGTTTTATTTTCCAGCATATGTCCGTGCAAAATGTGTGATTCAAAGTGATTTAGCAAATTCAAAGTGATTTAGCAACCCAAGGGCTCAATTACCTGTACAATGCATTTTGAAAAAGATGATAAAATCCCATATGGAAACAGTGACTTGGAAACCCTGAACATAATCTAACCGCAGGCACATTTAAGGCACAGTTATGCACACCGTGAGGAGAATGCATGGAAGGGCAGGATTCAATACTACAGCTGTTTTGAAAAACAAATCATTGTATGTACTTCTCTGGGATAAAACAGTTATTGATAGATCCTTGTTGCATGCTTGCCTGTAGAAGTGCAATGGAACATCATTTGCCAACTTCTGATTTTTTTAAAAAATGGTACCATAACTGGGCAAGGCCAGGAGAAGAAAACATCAGGTTAGTTTGTATATGGCCACTTGCTATGTGTTGACTAATGTTCCTCATCAATAGTGCATAGGAACATGGGAAACCACCTGTGACAAAATGGTATTTTATGTTATTGTTTATATATGTATAGATTTAAGTGTTTGGTTGAGGGTTAGATTTGCTGTGGCCAATTCTTTTCTTTTTCGGGAAATGGTAAGTGAGTGGGAGGGGGGACTTAGAATGGTGTGCTGTGTGAATGGTATCATCTGATTGGTTGGTTGATTTGAAATGGAGAGAGAGAGAGAGAGAGAGAGAGAGAGAGAGAGAATGAATGAATGAATGAATAAGGGAGGGGGAGTGAGGAGACAGTTAGGCTAGGGTGACCATATGAAAAGGAGGACAGGGCTACTGTATCTTTAACAGTTGTATAGAAAAGGGAAATTCAGCAGGTGGCATTTGTATGCATGCAGCACCTGGTGAAAGTCCCTCTTCATCACAACAGTTAAAGCTGCAGGGGATATACTACAGTGACAAGATACAAAAGAGGGCAGGGCTCCTGCAGCTTTAATGGTTGTCATGAAGAGGGAATTTCTCCAGGTGCTGCATGCATACAAATGATATCTGCTGAAATTCCCTTTTCTATACAACTGTTAAAGATACAGGATCCTTGTCCTCCTTTCTGTATGGTCACCCTAAGGTAGGCAGTTAGAGAGTTAGAGGGAGTGAAGGAGTTAGTGAGGGTTGGAGTGAGTTGGGTTTAGTAGAGGCTTGCATCAGGATAGGATTGGGAAAGTGGGGTTATAGGATTTGGAGGTTATTAGTATTCCCCAGGAGGTGGATGAAGGTAGATTTATGCATACAAATTAAAACAAACTTAAAGTGTCTTTAAAAATCTTTTACTTTATGAATAAAGTACATTCTTATTTTGTTATATCCACCACGTTTGCTCAGTCATGTGCGTTACTTAATTTGTTAAATACACACTTAAACACAAATAATCAATTCAAAGAAGGTTTATATTTCCCTCATCCTTTTTGAGTATAAAGAATAGGGTGGTGGCTGCAAAGGAGAGGTTTAAATAGACATCACAGAGGCTGGTGGTGCCACACCGCCTTCTACCAAGTCAGACTATTGATCCAAGTGTTGGTTATTACCTTTAAAGCCCTACATGGTTTGGGTCCAGGTTACCTGCGGGATCGCCTTCTCCCATACAATCCGCCCCGCACACTCAGGTCCTCTGGGAAGAACTTACTGCAGTCGGACAAGACTAGGCTGACAATCGTTACCCAGAGGACCTTCTCTTCTGCCGCTACCAGACTGTGGAATGACCTGCCGGAGGAGACTCGTCAACTTAACAGTCTTTTAGAATTTAAGAAAGCCATAAAGACTGTTCTCTTCCAGCAGGCATATCCAGTGGAATTTTAGAATGATTTAAGGATGTTTTTAGGATGTTTTAGGATTTTTATGCAGTTTTAATAATATGTGTCATGTTTTAATCAGTTTTATGTATTTTATCATGTTGTTGTTCCCTGCCTCGATCCAGACGGAGAGGCGGGTAAGAAATAAATTGTTGTTGTTATTATTATTATTATTATTATTATTATTATTATTATTATTATTATGTAGCTCTTTATTGACCCTGTTCAGATGACCCGCCAAGCCTTGGTGGTTAAGCGTTTTGAGCTAAACATTGGACCTGTTCAGAAGACATCTTAAACCATGGCTTTAACCATGGAGCTTAAGGCTTTTTGGCTTAAGCACTGTGGTTAAAACCATGGTTTAAGGTTTCTGAACAGGGCTTCTATGGCTTAGCGTGTCATGGGAACCATTCCTAACCACAATGGCTATGTAACTACAGTTTAAATATGCTCACTAACCATATTTGCAAAAGGGTTAGTGGCTGGCCTAACCATGGCTTAGCATGCTGTCTGAGCAGGCCCAATCTCTTCTCTGATGGGCGGTAGCTTTCCAGGGCTTCAAGAAAGGGTCCAAGGCCAGCCTGGAGATGCTGAAACTCAAACCTGGGACCTTTTGCATACAAAGCAATTTCTCTATAACACTGGGCTTTGTTCCCTGCCTAGCGCTAGTGATGGGTGAGATTTTTGTATCGGTTTGGTTTTCATGACAATTGACCAAAATTCTCAAAGTTCTTTTTCAGGTCAAATAAGAACTTGATGTTTTTTTAAAAAAACAAATGGGGGGAGAAAGTGAAACCGACAGATTCATCCATCCATGCACAGAGCTTCGAGTGCCTGGCTCGTAAAAGTCTGGGTTTACATTCCTGCATATTCAATCAAGCTAGAGTTGAGCAGACCTGTCAGAGAAATCCACAATGGAATCAAATGAGTGTGGATTTCCATGAATCTGACTTGCAGATAACTAGCAAACCAACTTTTTGAAGCCACACGGATTGCATGGACTTTGCAGACCATTTTTGTTTTAGGTTTTACTTTCTGGAATTTAGTTGTAGAAAAATGCGTTAAAAATAGCAGAAAATGTGCAGTCCTCCATAGGCTGGAGCATGAACATGCACATTTTAAGGGGGGAGATTCACATACATTGGGAGGATTTGTACAAGTATGAATTTCTGCAAATTCAGGAAATTTCTGCAAATTCAGGAAATTCAGGGGAACCCATTCAGCCAGTGAGTGGATGACAGAATGAAAGGTACCTGACAATCCATGAACTGCAGACAGAATAGATTTTCCAAAATCTGCACATTCCTAGTGCTGGGTTAGGGTTTCTTGATGGGTTCCTAATTTTGAACAGCTATGCAGCAGGCAGGTACATCATGGTCCTCTCCATGCCGAGAATTGCTGTATTTACATACATACCTACATACATGTTTATTAGGCAGCCAAGTTCAGGTTATAGCCAAAGAAACCAACAACAAACACCATACGATACACTACAAATTATTGAAGATAAAAAGGTCTATTGCAAAGTTAAAATTCAATATGTTATATACAAATACACAGTGCCTAACAATAATATATAGTAGCAGAGTCCACATTTCTAAAGCAAAACAATTATCCTCTTGGGCTATTCCGAGTCAGGCTGCTTTTACCACGAATCTAGCTGTATTTAACACAACAAACTCGTATGTACTTGCCAGAAAATATATAATTTTATCAGTATCATTGAGGTTAGCTAAAGGTGTTAGACATCTCATTAAATATTTATCTCTTGGTAATTTATATAACTTGCAAAGTAGCACATAGTGTGTGGCATCCTCAACCACATACTTATAGCTGTACTTAATGAATTTGGCTGGTTCAGATGAACGAGAATTTCATTTCAGTACAGAAATACTGTATATATTGCAATTTTGTAAGATGCTGACCCATTTTATTTCATGTACAGTGCTTTGTAACAAAGCACTATATAAATGGTGATGATGATGATGATGATGATGATGATGATGATTGGCATTTAACCACATTTGCAATGGTTTTGATATTTGGTAAAGAAATTGAGATGTTAAAAAGAAAAAAATCAAATTCAGGTGAAAATGAAACTAATCGATTCACCCATCCTTACCTAGGGCATATCCAGAGGAATCATAGAATCATAGAATAGTAGAGTTGGAAGGGGCCTGTATGGCCATCAAGTCCAACCCCCTGCTCAATGCATCTGTGCCTCTAGTGTGGGGGAGCCCACCACCTCCCTAGGTTATTGTTTCCATTGTCGTACTACTCTAACAGTCAAGATGTTTTTCCTGATGTCCAGCTGGAATCTGGCTTCCTGTAACTTGAGCCCATTATTCAGTGTTTTGCACTCTGGGATGATCCAGAAGAGATCCTGGCCCTCCTCCGTGTGACAACCTTGAAGATTGCTATCGTGTCTCCCCTCCATCTTCTCTTCTCCAGGCTAAACATGCCCAGTTCTTTCAGTCTTTCCTCATAGGGCTTTGTTTCCAGACCCCTGATCATCCTCATTGCCCTCCTCTGAACATGCTCCAGCTTGTCTGCATCCTTCTTGAAGTGTGGTGCCCAGTGCCTAACCAGTGCCAAGTAGATCTGGTGGGGATTCAAATGATGTCCCTGGAGCTATAGGGCTCCCGACCACTCAGGCCAGAAGCCACTCTAGTCAGTCTCATGCTTCTACGACTGGGCTCTGAGCCTCATCAGTGAACCTCATCAGACACAGAGGGAAGTGAAACTGTCAGACCCATCCATCTCCAGTCACAATGTACCATGAGCTCATCCCATTCACCCTCAATAGAATGCAGGGATAGATAGAGTCTTCATTTCATCCAGCCGGACTTTTCAGATGTTGTTAAGGTTTTTTTCTGTTTGTGTGTCATTGTTTTTCCCCAGTCTCACCTTGATATCCTGGAGCAAACCAGGAACACAAAGAAAGTCTTCTTCAGGAGGCAGACACTGTGCCATACGGTAGGAGGAAACCCCTGCCCTTTGCTGACCATCACCGCCATGCCTGAAACAGAAAGCGCCGATGACCTGGAGCAGTTCCGTAAGTCACCAATGTCTTGGAGCTTCTTCCTTGGGTTTGTAGCCCGCTCCACCTGAAAGCTCACTGTGGGTGACAATGTACACCTCAACATCATACGAAATGGGTTAAAATGCATCAGGTAAAATCCAGGGCAGCTGAAACTCCCCACTCATGTTTCACTGCCGCTGGGGTGGGAGGATGCTCCCAGGACTGCTGTGTGCCTGATGGCCCTCTTGAAACATGGTCTATTTGTTCCATCAAAGTCTTTGAGATGTGCAGGAAACCTCAAAGGATTGTTTTTCCTTTTGTTTTTAAAAAGGGAGGATCAGGTAATGGTTCAATGCCTTGTGTAGGATCCACATAGGATAGTTGCTTCAGGGACGGATATGTATTAGGCAACACCTGCTTGTTTGTTAAGGTGCCATTCAAACCTAGGGCATGCTCCAGGAATGCTAATAACAGTTCTGTTGCAAGCATGCAATCCATTTGATTTATTAGATGAATTGGCAGACAGGGACCGTGCCATGCTGTGTGCTACAAGCCTACCTCCGGGCAAGGCTGAATAATTGTGTATATTTTAAAATTTCATTTAAGTGGCTTGGTTAATTATTGCTTTTGGGAGATGCACCAGATTTCATCACCTCGCCCCCTTGATTCCTTGCCTTGCTTTGTTCAACACCTGTGCTTCGTTCCCCTGACTTTGCTTTGGCACATCCTCCAATCCACAGGGTCAAAGAGGCTGATATAAGGGGGTGGGGGGGAGCCTTTTGCAACTCTTTCATAGTGGTAAATAGCCAAGTTTTGTGAAAATATAACTGTTTAAAGGCCTCCATCACGCAAGTACAAATGGAGGTTCTTTGGGATTTGCCTTCATTGCCAGAGGATAGGCCATTTGTATATGAGCTGTGATTTGCAGAGGGATGTGACCCAGAGTTCTGGAGACCAAGCCTGGAGAAGCATGAAGTAGAGCTGTTGATAGCTCTTCTGTTCATTGTTCTCAGTCAGGCTTTAGCCCTTCAGGTCCCGAAGGAACTCTAGCAGTCTTCCTGGTGTTACATCCTTTCAACATTCACCACAGAGCAAATCTGCTTTCCAAATAGTACACATTGATAATGTTGTTTCTCATGGCCTGGTGGATGTTCTTCTTGGCATAGATTGATGAGGTATTGTGCGCTAGGAGGACCCTTTGATTATTGATGGCATAGAAAGAAGTGGATTGTGCATCATCCCAGAGTTCCTTGTGGCATCAGCATGATGCATCACCCATTTCTGGTGCTGTCAGGCTTCAGTGAGGTCTGACCAGGGCCAGCCTGAGGCATTTCCCTACCTGATAGCTCTCCCGCTTCCATATTTGACATGGTGAAATCAACTGGAGTGGCACTTGAATTTTATGTTGACATTGGTGATAGGATAGCATTCTGTATTGCAGCAGGCCACATGGCACATACAGCATTGTCCTCCAGCATGTCACTGCCATGGCCTGCCTCCCATAATCCACCACCTGAGGGGGCTTCCTGACTCTTCCGAATGGTAGGACCAGTCCTGAGCCAGACCCTTAATTGGCCAGCTTTTGGGGTCTGTTTCCTCTGCCCTGGCGATAGAGAGAAAACAGTACCGCCAGATCCCCCATATGGAGCTCTACCGCCAGTTCCCCTGTATGGAGCCCACCAGCGGCAGCGATGTCAGAGGAATCCATCCTGGAGGTGAAGTTGGCTGAGTTTTAAGCAGCTCACCCCATGGACTTTAGGGTCATTTTTTTTCTGTAGTGGCAAAAGTGTTGGACTGGGAGTCGGGGGATCCAGGTTCTAGTCCCCACTCAGCCATGGAAACCCACTGGGTGATGTTGGGCCAGTCACAGACTCTCAGCCCAGTCTACCTCACACGGTTGTTGCTGTGAGGATAAAATGGAGAGGAGGATTATGTACACCGGCTTGGGTTCCCTGGAGGAAAAAAGGCAGGGTAGAAATGTAATAATAAATAAATAAAAATAAATTTATGCAAATTGCAGTCATAATTTGCATAATTTGCAAAATTTGGGGCGTAATTTGCTGAATTCGCACCGCTTACACCAGCAACTTAAGCAAATTACAGCCATAAACTTGTGAAAAAAATTGCAGTTGCAATTTGCATAAGTGGTACTTTAAGGATTCTCTCACCCCACCCCGGAAGTTTCCGGATTTCAGGAAAAAGCTTGTGGCCCGGTTTGCAAATGCAGGCCTAACTAGGGCCTCCGGGGAAATCAGAAGAGCCCTCAAACTACCAGATGTCCCCATGATCCCTTATTTACGGCTCTTCCACATCTAGCACACCAGTGCTTTACAGGTTTCCCAGTGATTTACAGTTTGTGTTGCAGGCCTTCTGGCATTTGCTGGCATTCCTCTTTGTCTTCTGCAACGATTGCTTAGTACTTATCAGTAATAGAACATGGGAAAGAGAGGAATAAGGAGCTACCCCAGTATTCACCTTCAATGCACGAACCCACAGAGACCTCCCAACACCTCAGTCCGTTTCTAATTCTAGAGATATGGATCAACTATTCAAGCCTCATGAACCTGATTATTAAAATGTCACTCTGTCTTCAGAAGAGAATGAAAATGAAGAGAGCCATCGCAGAATCTGTCGAGGCTCGCGTTGCCTCTCAAATACTCGTGCCCGTAAGACACCGAATTTCCAAGGATGCTGATGTGGCTGGTTTCACCCCCTGCTACCCCCACTTCAATTCCCTGTGTCTCGTCTCCTCCCTTCCCCAGCGGGTTGCTTTTGGAACCTGGAAGCTAAGCTGCTCTTGTATTATCAACAGAAGTAAAGATTCTGCCCAGGACGACTTTGGTATGACAAGTGTAACACTTTATTATGCATTATGTTCTGGCTGCATCTTACAGCTTAGAAACTGTACCAGTGGGAGAAATTAAGCTGTCACAGAGTCAGGCACTTAATGTCCAAGTGAAGTAAAGACATTGAAGTGGTTACTGTGGTAGCATGTAGCCTGCGGGGTTTGAAACTAAAGCTGAGCCGAGAGGACTCATGCTCCTTTTGTGAGAGCTTTTGGTAGTGCTGTTATCACCCCCTCCTGCAGTTCGGTAATTATTATTCTTTTCTAGGACCTGGCCAACAAAACTGATAATTTGTATCTCTGCCCACTGACTCTGCCATCTTCCTGGAAGGCTCTCAGGTTGGGCATAGGGGGAAATGGTGGAAGTGGATGGAGCTCTACGTGCAGGAAGTGCGAAAGAGGAGCAGCTAGCCAGTGTTGTCTGTGTGCCTTTGAGGCTCACAGGGGAAGCTGGTAGCATTGAATGGGAGTGGAGCTGCACCCCCTTTGTCCTGCAGCTAGCGATGGGCCCAAAATCCACTGGCGCATCTGTCAGGGCATGGGGGCATCTGCTGCCCTCGCAGGCCCAGATGGATTTTCACCCCATCGCTGGTCAGAGCAGGCGGAGATAATTTGGTCACAGTAGACAGGTTGAAGCACAACACCCCATGTCAAGGCAGAATAAAACAGGACCTTGGATAGCTCCAAGTTGGCTCTGCTGGTTGGAACTTTTTCCTACTAGGACAATAGGAGGATGGTGTATTAGCATGGAGGTAGATACCGCTACAGCTCTATGTAGGCTGACAAGGTCCATGATATGGCAAGCTCCACCCCTGCTGGAGCAGCTGACTGGACTTAAAGGGCCCTCACCTGATCTTGTGGGGCTGGGAAGATGGAAGTTCTGCTGGGAACTCATTCTCTGATTCAGAGTATGATGGCAGGGCTGTGTTCTCTAGCCAGGGAGCCCATGAATAAAGCACTAACTTCCCTATCCATGAGGAAGTAGCCTGTCTTCATCAGAATCCTCCGCTGCACATTGGATGTTCTGAGGGCCAGGGGGCATGGTGCCCAGCAGTTGCCTCATCAGGACAGTGTCCCTTGAATCTGATTATGTGTGTGTGTGTGTGTGTGTGTGTCTGGGGGATGGAGAAAGCATGAATGTTTGCATGGTGTGTCTGTATGAATGCTCACCCACTGCAAAATTGGTAAATATGTTGTAGAATGCCATACGTCTGTATAATTCCATTACCGTATACCATATTATGTGACTTGACATCTAAGTCTGTGTGACTTGGCTCACTGTTTGGGGTGCACTGCTCTGCATGTGTTTTTGAGTTCTGTCATGGCTTCATTGATTGTCATTGGGACATATCCCAGTTTCCATATTCCACATCTGTTAATGTTTTCTGGAGTGCCTTCCAATTGCCCAATCCCTTAACAATTTGCTGCATGTATTTGTGTCATACACATCACTTGATGAATGCTCTGTCTGTAGCTGTGATCATCTATATGAGGTATTTGCTTCACATGAAGATAAATTCCTATTTCCTGCCTTCTGACTATGGTCCAACTATAGACTGGATGTGATAGATTGCTTAGTTGAGGCCTGACTCAATGGCTGAATTCAGACAACACAATAGTCAATGGTGGGGTAATAATCAACTTTACAGTTGTTCATCTAGGGGGTACTCCCCACAAAACATGGTAATAAATAATCAACTGTGGTGCGGATTAGGATCAGTGCTGAGTTGACTGTGGCAGCATTCGGACGACACGATAGTCAATACAACTGAGGATTGTCCCCCCCCTCCCAGTTGCTTATTGTGTCATCTGAATGCAGCCAGTGTGTGGATAGTGGCAGTGGACTAGTAACCATGTGCAATATATATAACAGCTTCCACAAATGAGTTCTGCTGCATGGAGCAAGTGCTGAGATACTCATACTGGAGGATGTCATGATGCCATAGAGGTGAAGGCTTGGGAGCTGCTAGATCAGCAAGGTGAATGTGAAGAATCTGGTTGTTTTCCAGGGAAAACCACTTAGCAAGCTGCCATATATATATGCCTGTTCCCTTTAAATAAAGCTTTCCCCCTCCCACCTACCAATTAAGAACAGTGAAGAAGAACTGAGAATGTGGAACAGCAAGGAATGGCCACTTTTGCAGAGTGTTGTGAACTAATGATCGTGTGGAAAAAAAAGTGTACACAGTTTAATTAAGCACATTGATTAAATCAATACATTTCAAACAGCTTAGCACTCCAATCAGCTTAATCTCATTAAATGTAATTCGGGCCTCGATAATTGATTAATAATGCATTATGGTTTATGAATTATTGACTCCCGAGTTATTATAACTGTGCCATCTCCCCGCATGACAGACGCTGCTGCATGTTAATTACGAAGAGCTGACGTTCTCTTCCCCCTTCTTTTCAATAACTTTTTGAAAGAAGAGGTGGCATATCTGATAATGGAACAGGAACTTAATTAGATTAGAGCCCCGTTTGAGTTTCCCTGTCCTCAAGGCACGCATGCCTGCTCAGGCTGGGCTCAGGAGCAGAGGGAACATAGGCTATAGACGTGGCCCAGCTGTGTCCTGCACACCACAAGTGGTCCAGAAAGCTTTGCTTTGTGGTACAGCTGGACAGTAGCAGGAGATCTCTTTGGCCTGTCTGTGGCATAGAGATGGTTTCCCTTTAGTCTTGTCTCTCCCTTGCGACTTTACTCCTTTGCTCAGTAAACTAGAAACAAAACCTTCCCAAGGCAGATGGGGCTTGATCTTTTTCCTGTAGTGTGGTAGATGGATACCATGTCAGGGCGGACACTTTATGGCCCTCCAGATGTTCTTGGACTGTAGCTCCCATCATCCCTCCCCATTGGTTATGCTGGCTGCAGCTGATGGGAGTTGTAATCCAACACCATCTGGAGGGTCAGGAGTTGCCCAGCTGTGGTGTCTCCTTAAGATGAATGGTTTTCCAGCAAGCTGAAGAGTATTCAACTAATCAAGGTTTGGGGGTATGCTGTATTGCCGATGGGTGGGTGAAGGACTGAAGCTGTGGCTTCCCTTAGGGCACCAGGTGAGTTTGTGCTAGAGGTAAGATCCAGACCAGGAACATCTTGATTGGTAGCTGCACCAGCTGCCTGGTAACAAACCAGTAACAAACCAATACCTGCTACCTCTGGTAGCAGAGGCAGTAAGCCTATGTGCACCAGTTGCTGGGGAACATGGGTGGGAGGGTGTTTTTGTACTCATGTCCTGCTTGTGGTTTCCTGGTCAATAGGTAGTTGGATACTGTATGAGCAGAAGGGTGGACTAGATGGATCCTTGGACGGATCCAGCAGAGCTCTTCTTATGTTCTTAATAATCATGACCAGCAGATAAACTATCATCTTGGCAGGTCAAAGGCCTATTGAGATGATTTTTTTCATCCTCTGGGAGGAGGCCAATTGAGAGGGGACTAAGGAAGGAGTTACAAAAGCTAGACACAGCCTCTTTTTATAGGACATATCTGTGTACAATTCAACTTGTGCAGGCCCAGATCGTGAGTTGGTTTCCATAATATAACCTGGCGCGTCATTGCTGTATTGAGAAATAGGCTGCAAAGCCTAATTCTCAGTAGTCCGGAAGCAGCGGACGGCAGCAGGGAAGGCCGCAGGTAAGTAGCATGAGGGGGGGGGGGGGAGGGAGAGCTGGCCCTAAACTGGCAATCTGAAAATCCGATATATCCAATAGTTATTGAACATATGGATTTCGGATCCAATCAGTTAGGGCTTCCTTAGAAAATTATCGTTATCATTATTCGGATGTCCGATAATGCCATTATCGGATAGTTATCGGACATCGGAACGATACGATACACATCCTTAACACACACACACTCCCAAATCATGTTATAGAATCGTAGAATCATTGAATAGTAGAGTTGGAAGGGGCCTATAAGGCCATCGGGTCCAAACCCCTGCTCAGTGAGGAATCTACCTTAAAGCATTCCTGACAGATGGTTGTCCAGCTGCCTCTTGAGTTTCAATCCCAGGCAGCAGAGAATCTTCCGCAATGACTACTCTTCTCTTCTTCTTGGTCGACAGACCTTCTGCCTTTTGCTCACTGTTTCATGGGGTCCTCTGTAATTCTTCCTATGCAGGCTGTCCTCCAGTCTCATCCTCCAGTAGCTGAAAGCGGTTGCATAACTCTAATGGTTCCACTGGTGCAGAGTGTCTTCTAGTTCTTCTGCTCCTAACTGTCACCCTTTTCCAAGGAGTTCCCACTTCGTTGACTTTCCTCATCTCAGCATTCTCCACTTCTGCTTCGGCTTGCTATTGCTGTTCAATCTGTTGTGCTTCTTGTTTCTGTTGCAGTTCCACTGTTCTGTCTAAGAACTCTTCGCCTTCTCTTATTCCTTGGAGGGTGGACATTTGCCACTCAAGTACTTGCACTTTTTCTTCCAATAGTGCAACCAGCTTGCACTTGTTGCAGGTGTACGCCATGTTGATCTCAGGCAGGAACATGAAAATTGCACACACTTTGCAAGTCACTACCTCTAGAGACTCCTTTCCCTCCATTGTCTCCATTTCTGTTTTGTTTCTGCCTTCCGATTGTGTTGGAGTTTTGTTAAGGACCTCCCCCTTGACCTCCCCTGCCGATCTCCCCCTGACAAACTCCTGTTTGCTCACCCTGTTCACTCGCTCTGATCGCTCGCTTTATGGGATATCTCTTCCTTATATTCGTTCTAGTCCAGCTGGGGCAGCTTCTCTTCTTGGCTAGGAGTCAGGAGACAGAATGAATCTCCTCGCCCACTCAGTTGCTGAGAGCAATCAGGCAGTCAGTCCACACCCTTCCAGGCCCAGCAGCAGCTTTTAGCAGCTTTCAGGACACACCCCTTGTTGCCAGCGAGAAAACATCTTGCCGAAGATTTCCCCCGAATTGGCTGCTTCGTGTGTGATTTCTCTGCCTACAGTCTGAAGTGGAATAATCCAGCAGTTTTACCTTGTCCTCTGCTGCTTGTGTGAATGAGGCCTGGGTGACCTTTCTAGACATAAACAGAGCAGGCCTTTCACTTGCAACCATCAGGGAGATGTTGCCATGTGCAAAGGGGAAAAGAAAAGTGGTGTGATGAGCAGGGCTAGGCTGACTATATGAAAAGGAGGACAGGACTCATGTAACTTTAACAGTTGTAGAGAAAAGGGAATTTCAGCCAGTGTCATTTATATGCAATTAGTTCCTGGTGAAATTCCCTCTTCATCACAACAGTTAAAGTTGCAGGGGCCCTGCCTTCTTTTGTATATGGTCACTCTAGTATAGTGCCTGCAACTTTAACTGTTGTGATGAAGAGGGAATTTCACCAGGAACTAATTGCATACAAATGACCCTGGCTGAAATTCCCTTTTCTCTACAACTGTTAAAGTTACATGAGCCCTGTCCTCCTTTTCATATGGTCAGCCTAAGCAGGGCAGTCATATCACTAGTCCTTAATGTTATTTCAAACCCTACAACCCAAATCTATGCAGGTTTATGGGGAAGTAAATCCTGCTGTGTTTAATGGGGCTTTCTCCCAGGTAAGTGTGTAAAGGATTGCAGATTTGCTCCGCCACATAAAAGCTAGGGGTGAAAAGGAGCTGATTCTTTCCTGACTGGGCTAGCTGTGCACCCCTCACAAAATTCTAAAAAGGGACAGTCAGTTAACTTGACCAGATACCAGCCCTTGGGAGAAAATAGCCAGGATGCAAATCCTGCATTCCTCATTGTTCACGGAGTTTGACTCACTTTCATGCTTCTCAGAGTGGGTGGGAATTAATCTGATTTCCCAGCCAGAAAGGCTTTTGAATGCCCTCCACATGCTGCGCTTCCAGTCACCAATGTTTGTCTGGAACAGCGATGAAATATGGTACTCAGGAGGCAGTGAACTCCTTCTCCTCCCCTTCTAAATGGCAAAAGAAAGCCTTGAGCGGTTACTGGGCCTCTTGATATCCAGCTCCAACTGTGGCGTGAAAATTTTTTTTTCACTGAACACTGTATTTCCCCAGGTTCGGTAGTAAATTCCAGTCACTCTCCCCATGCTGGAGGGGCATAGTTGGAAAGGTAAAATGTTGTAGCGTTTAAATGAGCTGGCCAAGCCTTTGAGCTGAGCTAAAGCGGCTCTTCCTGTGCCAAGAGGTAGCCCTATCAAAGGAGGGTATCATTTTAGGACAGGGATGCTTGCTGGAGTGGGATAATAGCTGGAGCTGAAATGCAATATACCAGCCTCCCCCAACCTACTGCCCTCCAGTGTTTTGGATTACAACTCCCATCAGCACTTGCCAGTATGGTCAGAGATCAAGGATGGTGGGAGGTGTAGTCCAAAATACCTGAAGGGCAGCAAGTTGGGGAAGGCTGCAGGAACCTTCAACGAAGGGTAACTGGAATTCTCATCCAAGGGCTCTCCCAGTTTTTGGGTTTTAGTGACTAGTGAGATGCTGATCTGGTGGTGGGTGTAATTGGGTCTGTAAAGATGAGCTGTAGTTGAGTGGCTGCGGAAATGTCAATCCTAGATGGCTTTAGCCCAGATCTTTCTTCTGTCCCTTGCTTCTTCCATCTCCCCATCCTTGGGAACCTCATTCTGTCTCCAGCCATGTCTACATCAGTGACTTCCCCCTGGGTCATTCCTGGGTCGTTCCTGTGTGTCCAAATGATGCACGGGGATCCCAGGGGCAACTGGGGATGGTGAAAATCCCCAGTTGCCCCTGGTGAAAATCCCAGGATAGCGGAAACCGGGGATATCCTGGTTTTCCCACCACCCCGGGATGTGAAATGGGCATGGAGCTGCTCGGGGTGACTCTGTGCCCATGGGGTGGGGTGGGGGAGCAATTCTGCTATCCCCAGGATGGTGGGGTGGGTGCGAGGTGCGTGGACGGTTCCCTATGTTTTCTGCCATGCTTCTGCTGCTCTCTGCTCCTTTGAGACTGTAACAAAAATGGCAGCCACGACGGGCGCAACATCCCAGTATGTCGCGTTTCCTGTTTAGAAACTGGGGGACCATCCCGGAAGCAAGTAAGTCTGAGATCACTCCCAGGCCCTCCGTCGACACCCTTAGGTGTATAAAGAGCTTCCATTTCTCCAAGTGCTGATCTGCCAGACAGCAAAGTAGCTATGTTTTCCTCTTGTATATGCCTGTGCTCATTTTTGATCCTTGGCTTCCTGACCTGTTAAACATGCCATTCTTCATCCCTTGATTGCTGGGCATGCAGATAGGAAAGAAGTGACATTTTGGATTGGTGTAATGGCTGCTGATGTCGCAAAGATCCTGTTTTCCCCATTGTGAGCTGGGATAAACAATGGTATTTCCTCAAGAGATTTCCTGGTAGAAGGGCATTGGGGTGGTGGTGGGGAGGTCTTTCCCAGAGAAAAAGTTGCACATTTCCCAGGAAGTTACTTTCCCCTCCCTTTCAGCTTTTGAAAATTACTTTCTCACCAGCAAGGTCATCCAGGGGGAATAGCGAGACAGACTGAGAGACAGAACAGGTCCTTAATGGCATCCATCGAATCATAGAATAGTGGAGTTGGAAGGGTCTTATGAGGCCATTGAGTCCAACCCCCTGCTCAATGCAGGAATCCATCTTAAAGCATCCCTGACAGGTGGTTGTCCAGCTGCATTTGGAATGCTTCTAGTGTGGGAGAGCCCACAAACTCACTGGGTAGTAGGTTCCACTGTATGTGTGTGTGTGGGAGATGTAAGCTGCATCTAGGAGAATCTCTGGTTGAAATCGTATCTCAGTTGCCAACACACTTTTTAAAACATTTTCTTGGACAAGCCACTGTTGTCCCAGTCCTGGGACTCTATTTACTGCAGGGCTCAGTCCTGGGCCCAGTGCTCTTCAACATTTTTATTAATGATTTGGACAAGGAGGTGCAGGGAATACTTATCAAATTTGCAGACAACAAAATTGGGTGGGATCGCGAATACCCTGGAAAACAGAAACAAACCCCAAAGTGATCTTGATAGACTGGAGCGCTGGGCTGAAAACAACAGGATGAAATTTAAAAGGATGAATGCCAAGTTCTACACCTAGGAAAAAGAAAACAAATGCACAGTGACAAGATGGGGGATACTTGGCTCAGCAATACAACAAGCAAGAAGAATCTTGGAATTGTTGTAGATCACAAGCTGAATATGAGCCAACAGTGTGATGTGGCTGCAAAAAAAGCAAATGCTATTTTGGGCTGCATTAATAGAAATATAGCTTCCAAATCAGGTGAGGTACTGGTTCCCCTCTATTCGGCACTGGTTAGGCCCCATCTTGAGTATTGCGTGCAGTTCTGGGCACCACACTTCAAGAAGGATGCAGACAATCTGGAGCATGTTCAGAGGAGGGCAATGAGGATGATCAGGGGTCTGGAAACAAAGCCCTTTGAGGAGAGACGGAAAGAACTGGGCATGTTTAGCCTGGAGAAGAGAAGACTGAGGGAAGACATGATAGCACTCTTCAAATACTTGAAAGGTTGTCACACAGCGGAGGGCCAGGATCACTTCTTGATCATCCCAGAATGCAGGACACGGAATAATGGGCTAAAGTTACAGGAAGCCAGATTCCGGCTGGACATCAGGAAAAACTTCCTGACATTTAGAGCAGTATGACAATGGAGCCAGTGACCTAGGGAGGTGGTGGGATCTCCCACACTAGAGGTATTCAAGAGGCATCTGGACAGCCATCTGCTAGGGCTGCATTAAGGTGGATTCCTGCACTGAGGAGGGTGTTGGACTCGATGGCCTTATAGGCACCTTCCAACTCTACTATTCTATGATTCTATATGGGGATAACAATACTGGCCTACACTGTAGGGCTATTATGAGGGTGGAAGCTCTCCTAGCTTCCCTTAGGATTCCTCAGACTGCTCAAGTACAAACCTCAAAAATCACATTGCATATGATTTTAGTCAAAATTCACCGTGAATGCTAAAACCTTAATAGATACCATTGTTGTCAGCTTTTTCTTTTTCTTTCTGGAACTTTATTTTTCTTAGCAGCAATCTTCATGCTACTTATCTCCAGAGTAGCCTCAAAAGCTTCTATCTTACAATGAGTGTGTTATATCTATTTTCATTCTAGTCTCAATACAGTGCTTCTCACCTGGAGAACTGGCTGGATATCCATCATTTGCCACATTATTATTATATTCCTGTTGTATTCTTGAACACACACATACACACACACAGGAAAGACAGAAAGAAAAAAGCGTAATGGCTCTAATAACGGAACAAGAGCTTGTTTTGTTCCCCAATTGCTATTACACAAGTTCTCCTACCTCCCCCCCCCCCCCCCAACCTAATCTTCCCTGAAACAAAATATTCCTGTCAGGCTGAGAGTGCTCTTAGAAGGATGTGAATGTTCATAGTGCCAATTATCCTGTTCAAAATTTGGGAAAGCTTCTTGCTTTACAAATATATGACGATGGCTACCACCCGGTGCAAAATCATTCAGGTAATTCATAGAATCATAGAATAGTAGAGTTGGAAGGTGCCTATAAGGCCATCGAGTCCAACTCCCTGCTCAGTGCAGGAATCCACCTTAAGACATCCCTCACAGATGGCTGTCCAGCTGCCTCTTGAATGCCTCTAGTGTGGGATAGCCCATGACCTCCCTAGGGAATTGGTTCCATTGTTGTACTGCTCTAACAGACAGGGAGTTTCTCCTGATGTCCAGCTGGAATCTGGCTTCCTGTAACTTGAGCCCATTATTCCATGTCCTGCATTCTGGGTTGATCAAGAAGAGATCCTGGCCCTCCTCTGTGTGACAACCTTTCAAGTGTTTGAAGAGTGCTATCATGTCTCCCCTCAATCTTCTCTTCCCCAGGCTAAACATGCCCACATCTTTCTGTCTCTCCTCGTAGGGCTTTGTTCTAGCTCTAGCATTCCTATTTGTACTACTATTGGGTTATAATGACACATGAGGAGTTTTTTCAGAAGTAACTGCTGGGACAGTGTGGGACATTGTTGTGTTGCTCTGCCATGGGAGGAAAGGGATTTGAGGTCAGAAGATTTCCAGCTACCTAAACAAAATGCTTACGTTTGTAGCTTGTCTTATCTGGATTCTTTGCTTCTCTTTTTGTTCTATTCAATCCTTCCCCATTGTTAAATTTATGTTAATGAACTCTGCATAATTGGATCAAGTCTCAGAACCGACAGGGCTCGTTCTGGATCTTAACTCCATTTCCCAGCGCCAGCACTTTCTCAGTAACACTTTGCAAAAATTATATCTATCAAATCACTAGCGCATTTAGAATTTAATTTGCTCTATCAGTTGCAATTGTCATGCTACTTAGTTGTGATACTTCATAATTTTTTTGGGAAGTCTTTGTCTCCCTTTCCCCCCCTCCTCCTCCTCGTCCTCCTCGTCCTCCTCGTCCTCCTCCTCCTCAGAATGTCTTTAACCTGCTGTTTGGAAAGGGGTAGCCAAGATAATAAGGATCCTGCATTAACTTTTTAAATGTAGGCAACTAGATATTGAAAAAGCCAGTTCTCAAAATTGGATCACACCCAACATTCTCTGGCACTTAATGTTCGGTCAAACTTTAATATAGGGAATAAACAGAATGGGACTATGCTGATAGGAGAGAGACAGAAGAGGGCGGAGAATAGAGGGATTACTTTGGTGTGGATGGATTTAGGAAATTACTAGTTTTAATTGTGCTTATCCCCCAAAAAAGTTTCCATTGTTTCTCAAATAAACACTCAAATAACATTGGAGAGAACCAATGTGGTATAGTGGTTTGAGTGTATAGGGTGACCATATGAAAAGGAGGACAGGACTCCTGCATTTTTATTAGCTGCAGAGAAAAGGGAATTTCTGCAGGTGTCATTTGTATGCATGCAGCACCTGGTGAAATTCTCTCTTCATCACAATAGTTAAAGCTGCAGGAGCCATGCCCTCTTTTGTTTCTGATCATGCTAGGCAGGGTTCCTGCAGCTTTAACTGTTGTGATAGGGAGTTTCACCAGGTGCTACATGCATACAAATAACACCTGCTGAAATTCCCTTTTCTCTACAACTGTTAAAGATACAGGAGCCCTGTCCTCCTTTTCATATGGTTAACCTAGTGTTGTGCTGAGACTTGGGATCTAGCCCCCACTTGGCTATGGAAGTACACTGGGTGACTTACAGCCACTCATTGGCTCTCAGTCTAGCCTACTTCACAGAGTTGTTGTGAGGACAACATTAGGAATGGATGAACCACCCTGAGCCTGTCCCTTGTGCCAGGCAAGCAGTACATGGCCACCCAACCCTTTAGTGAGCCACCATTTTGTATAAAATGTATAAAATGGTGGCTCATTGTTTTATGTAAAAAACCTCTTATGCAAGATTACAGGCATGAATGGTCCATCTAAGAATAAAGAATGTAAAAAGAACTAATAAAAACACCAACCAAATTCCCACCCTAACTATCATTTCATCCCTCCAACTGCCCCCTTACTTTAATGTCCCTTACTGCAAGTGTTCTCTCTCCCCCCCCCCCCCCGATACAAATCACAAACACAGTTCACTGCAAATTTATGTCATCCTGGAAAAGAATTTGAAAGTAAGAGGAAAGAATAGAACACAAAATAAAAACAACATGCTCTACGGTCACATTTAAACATATAGGGTTAGAGCTAGATTTAGTCATGCTTAGAGTAAACCCATTGGAATCAATTAGACTTAGATTAGTAGTGGCTAACTTAAATCCAATTTAGTTCAATGGGTCTCCTCTAAGTATGACTACATCTGGATCCAACCCGTAACCGAGTATTTACATACAAGAAAAACCAACATGTTTAAGGTACAGATAATTTTAGCACATTGTTTGTCAGAATTATATCTTTAAACAAACACAGGGACTGTTAAACATAATCACCAATATGTACAGTGAATAGTAAAGCCAATTGCTGGATGTGTTTCAGTCTTGCAGGCTACTTCAGTAGCATGAATGTTGCAAATAGAGGATTAGCTATTCCAGAGTGTGATTCAGGCTTGTATGGATGAAGAGTTGTGTTGTTAAAGAATACAATATCACAGTTATTCCATAAGCAAATCTTACTTGCAATATCCACTACAATAAAAAAATACTATGGGCTGGGGTTCATATAGTAACTCTATCTAGCAGGTGAATCTAGTGAGGTATCCAGAGAACAGGCGTGTCTTGTTTTCTTGGATGAGTTTCAGTTGGTGCAGCTCAAGGACATTGACAAGGTGTTTGGACAGGTTCGTGCAACCACTTCCATATTGGATCCTTGCCCCTCTTGGCTAATAAAAGCTAGCAGGGATGGAACAACTGGCTGGGCCAGGGAAGTGATTAATGCCTCTTTGCAAGAGGGAGTGGTCCCAGGCCTCCTGAAAGAGGCAGCAGTGAGACCACTCCTAAAGAAATCTTCCTTGGACCCTGAAAATCTTAATAACTATAGACCTGTGGCAAATATTCTATTCCTGGGCAAGATCCTTGAGCGAGTGGTTGCGAGCCAGCTCCAGGCACTCTTGGATGAGCGATTATCTGGATCCATTTCAGTCAGGTTTCAGGCCTGGTTTTGGTATGGAAACAGCCTTGGTTGCCCTGTATGATGACCTATGTCGGGAGAAAGACAGGGGGAGCATGACTCTGTTAATTCTCCTTGATCTCTCAGCGGCTTTCGATACCATCGACCATGGTATCCTTCTGGGACGACTGGCTGAGTTGGGAGTGGGAGGCACTGCATTGCAGTGGTTCCGCTCCTACTTGGGGGGTTGGCTCCAGAAGGTGGTGCTTGGGGAACATTGCTCGGCCCCATGGATTCTCCAGTATGGGGTTCCACAGGGGTCAGTTTTGTCCCCCATGCTGTTCAACATCTACATGAAACTGTTGAGTGCAGTCATCCGGAGTTTTGGAGTGCGCTGTCATGAGTACGCTGATGACACACAGCTCTATTTCTCCTTTTCATCTTGGTTTGGGTCCAGGTTACCTGCGGGATCGCCTTCTCCCATACAATCCGCCCCATACGCTCAGGTCCTCTGGGAAGAACTTACTGCAGTCGGCCAAGACTAGGCTGACAACCGTTACCCAGAGGACCTTCTCTTCTGCCGCTCCCAGACTGTGGAATGACCTGCCGGAGGAGACTCGTCAACTTAACAGTCTTTTAGAATTTAAGAAAGCTATAAAGACTGTTCTCTTCCGGCAGGCATATCCAGTGGAATTTTAGAATGTTTTAAGGGTGTTTTTAGGATGTTTTAGGATTTTTTATGCAGTTTTAATAATATGTGTTATGTTTTAATCAGTTTTATGTATTTTATCATGTTGTTGTTCCCCGCCTCGATCCAGACGGAGAGGCGGGTAAGAAATAAATTGTTATTATTATTATTATTATTATTATTATTATTATTATTATCAGGTGAGGCTGTGGATGTGCTGAACCAATGCCTGGCTGCGACAATGGACTGGATGAGGGCTAATAAACTGAAACTCAATCCAGACAAGACTAAGACGCTGTTAGTGGGTGGTTCCGCTGACTGGATGGAGGGTGTTCAACCTGTTCTGGATGGGGTTGCACTCCCCTTGAAGGAGCGGGTTCGTAGCTTGGGGGTTCTCCTAGAACCATCTCTGTCACTTGAGGCGCAGGTGGCCTCAGTGGCACGGAGTGCCTTCTACCAACTTCAGTTGGTGGCCCAGCTACATCCCTATCTGGACAGGGATAACCTGGCTTCAGTTGTCCATGCTCTGGTAACCTCCAAGTTAGATTACTGCAATGCACTCTACGTGAGGCTGCTTTTGAAGGTGGTTCGGAAGCTGCAGCTTGTGCAAAATGCAGCAGCCAGATTGATAACCGGAACCAGTAGGTTCGAGCATGTAAGACCTACTCTGGCCCGCTTACATTGGCTACCTGTATGTTTCCGAGCCCGATTCAAGATGCTGGTTTTAACCTATAAAGCCTTACATGGCTTGGGACCACAATACCTGATGGAACGCCTTTCCTGGCATGAACCTACCTGAGCACTACGTTCAACATCTAAGGCCCTCCTCCGAGAGCCTACTCCGAGGGAAGCTCGGAGGTCGGCAACAAGAGAGAGGGCCTTCTCTGTGGTGGCCCCCCAATTATGGAATGATCTCCCTGACGAGGCCAGCCTGGCGCCAACATTGTTATCTTTTCAGCGCCAGGTCAAGACTTTCCTCTTCTCTCAGGCATTTGGCAATATCTGAGGAGCCTGGGGTTTTTTTTCTGGCTTTTTGGAGTGTTGTAGTAGTTTTAAATGTACAGATTGTGTGTATGTTGTATGTTTTTGCTGTTTTAATTTTTGTATATTGTTTTTAATTGTTTTTAATCCTATGTAAACCACCCAGAGAGCTTCAGCTATGGGGCGGTATACAAATGTAATAAATAAATTAAATAAATAAATAAATAGGAATCTGGAAACAAAGCCCTAGAGGAGAAACTGAAAGAACTGGACATGTTTAGCCTTGAGAAGAGAAGACTAAAGGGAGCCTTCAAGTACTTGAAAGGTTGTCACACAGGAGGGCCAAGACCTCTTCTCGATCATCCCAGACTGCAGGAAATGGAATAATGGGCTCAAGTTACAGGAAGCCAGATTCTGGCTGGACATCAGGAAAAACTTCCTGACTGTTAGAGCAGTTTGACAATGGAACCAATTACCCAGGGAGGTCGTGGGCTCTCCCACACAAGAGACCTTCAAGAGGCAGCTGGACAACCATCTATCAGGGATGCTTTAAGGTGGATTCCTGCACTGAGCAGGGGGTTGGACCTGATGGCCTTATAGTCCCCTTCCAACTTTGCTATTCTATGATTCTATAAATAACACCTAGTGTAAGAGACTTACAAAATAATACCAGGCCAATTAGTGGCCAAAATTATAATAGAAATACTCACAAGTGCAATTGTGCCAATTGGTTCACAATCTGTCAGAATTTCAAAAGAACGGTATCAGATATTAGGGCTGTGAACAGACATATAAGGTATTGGAGAATCAGAAGCCTAGTTCTTTATGAAATATTCAAACTATGTGTGGGTTGTACCACTTCAGAATGCAGGTGAGGACTCACACAACTGAGTTCTCCTCCAAATACACAAAAATAATAAAACAGGTAAAAAAGAAAAAAAAAGAAATAGAAATTATCAATTCCTGCATGTAGAAAACTAGGTCTCAGTTTTATATGTGGAGGTTCCCCCCATTGTGGTGGTGGGAGGGAAGCATTCAGTCATGCGAGTTCTCTACTTGTAGATCAAACTGGTACAGCCCCCCCTCCCCCCCCCCCAGTTTACCATCTCCTCAAGAACTAGGGCATATGGTGAATCAGCATCTTCAGGACCATGGATAGCTCCAACGCAGCACATGTTATTCCAAACAAAAGCACCATCAGCCTTAGCTGGATCAGTCTCTTAGGCCTTGGGTTAACCTGTTGTGATCAGTAAACTGCTGCTGTAGTAAGGTCAAGCTGTATTACTCAGGAATGTGTGTCGAAGCTGTAGTTGAAAAGTACATTTCTGTTAAACCGGAGCTGAAGGCTGCTTTGTAAATTTCTTTGTGTAAAGCTAGGTCTTTGGCAGCATGAGTGGTTTAGCTGCGCTTTATATATCAGGTCATGCCGTGCTGGCCACGGCTCTGTGATGCCAGGGCCTTCCTTTGTTCGCTGCTTTGTCAAATAGAAAAGGACAGAAAGCATCGGTACCACCAGGCCATTTCGGCTCACAGAGATGCAGCTGTTAGCGATGGTGACTTAATGGAAACTGCACTGTTAGAAGCTGTGTACCTCTGAATTTCAGTTACTGGGGACAAAGAGGAAGTGAATGGCCTTTGCTTTCTACGCCTTGCTTGTGACCTTCCAGAGGCTTCTGGCTGATCACTGTTAGAAATGAGTGATGGACTTAGAGCAAGTGTGCACAACCATTTTGGCCTTGAGGGCTGCAAGTGATGCTGGCTCAGGGGCTGCATCCACAACTGCATTCACAAACATACCTATCAGCGATCCTGCTACAGCTGACACTTTCCTTGCTGGTAGCAGTGGCAGGGATAGAAGAAGGGTATCGGAGGAATCCACCCATGGTTGAAGGTCACTAAGCTTTCATCAGCTTGGTCCCCTGGACTTCGGCTCACTTTCCCATGAGCTGGCACAATTCGATCAGCATCAAGTCATGCCAGGTCATGGATTTTCATTTTTTTATTTAATTGCATAAATAGCAGTATGTACAAATTTGCATAAGTTTAAACTGTAATTTGCATAATTGCACAAATTGCTATTTACACGAATGGGGAAAAAAACTGAAAATCCATTTACATGTTGAATCCCAAAGAAGCCAATATTTGTGGCATCCTATATATTTGCAATGCGTAATTGACCTGTCTAATTTAGGCTTGATGTAAATTTTGGTCCAAGCAAAACTGAATTCTTCAGGCTCTAAAATGATGCTGATTGAAGTCAATGTGCATGATTTCTTGTCTTGCATATTTGCTACTTACGGCGATAGGCCCACCCCTGAAGCCCTTACCCCAGACTTTGGCAAACTTATGCAAGAATAAGTTTTGAGATTTTGAGATTTTGGCCCACACTCTCTGAAGTGCATCTGATCAGCCATAGGGTCTAGAGACCTTAACAAAAGAAAATGGAGATTTTTCTTGGCAAGCTGAATTCCTAACCCAATGTCACATTCTGAGCTTTTCTTCCACATACTTTCATGGGACTGCAGGCTATGCATAGTCTGAGGCTGGGGCAAAAGTGCTCCTCCTTACACAGGGTCATTTGTCTCCCACAAATTTTGGAAGGAGACTGATTGAGTGGATGGGATAAATATGTTACGTGGGAGCAGAGTTACCATTACGGATACATGGTAGCAGAGGGTTGCAGTGAGTCTTTTCTTTGATCTGCTTATCATAAAAGCTTTGTTGCCCCTTCAAGTTGTAGCAGAGCAGCAGCAACTGTAGCAGCAGCACCCTGGTATCACTCCTAGAGTGACCATGTGGTCTGTTTTACAGAGGACAGTCCTC
Organism: Anniella stebbinsi; assembly: GCA_029215795.1. NCBI lineage: Eukaryota > Metazoa > Chordata > Lepidosauria > Squamata > Anniellidae > Anniella > Anniella stebbinsi. The sequence goes on from JARDYH010000001.1 coordinate 385,898,089, forward strand.
TATTTGAAGGACTTCCTAGTCCAAGTTCAGTTTAAAGCAGGAATGTCCATTGCTAGGCCCCTTTTGGGTTTGCTGGATTTCCGTAGTGCCCCTGAGTTGAGCTACATCCCCCCCGAGATCTGGGTACTTTTCCTTCTCCTTTTTTATTAGTATAATTAGGCATTTGTGCAGATCACAGCTGCAATTTGTACAGATTTCTATTTCTGCAAATAGTCTCTTCCCCCCCTCCCCCAACCAATCTGCAACTGACCTGACCTGATTCAGATTGAGCTGGGAGAGCTTGTGGGGAAACAAGCCAAAATCTGTGGGGACGAGGTGATGAAAGTTTGGCGACCACCACTCTTTGAACAGATACCTCTGACATCCCTAGTTCAAAGATAAAGAATGTGAAGAAGGGAGAGCAAGCTGCACTTCAACACTTTGCACCTGGATCGTAGACTGAGCAGACACATCATTCCTTTTGTGACCATCTTCCTCACTATGTTGTGATGGATTGCATGTCTTCATTAGCTCTAGCAACTTTTTCTAAATTTGCATTTATACTTAGAAATTAGCCTATGTAATTCAGTTTTGCAAATCTGCATCCTTCCCACCCTCTCAGGTGATGCATTTCCACTGGGGGGGGGATGATGCATAAGTGGCCAACTGATTCTTCATTAAGAGCGGCCCAATGGGGGCATCCATGTTTGGTTTAATTTTTTTTAAACGAGTTGTAAGCTCACTGCAATCTTTTTCTGCCTCATATCTATTATGGTAAACCTCCTCTCGCAAATGTACGAAGTTTCTACCAGCTCCCCCAAAGATCACAATCATCATCATCATCCTCACCTGAAACAATCTTGGAAAATGCAGATCATAATATATCCTGGGACAGAACAATTCATACGGACAAGACAGTATCTTGCAACCGACCAGACATAACGGTCATAGACAAAAAAGAAAAACACACATACCTCATCGACATAGCAATACTGAATGACAAAAATAGTATTGAAAAGGAAGACGAAAAGAGACACAAATATATACCACTGGCCATGGAAGTCAAAGAACTATGGCATTAGGAAAAGGTCACAATTATTCCGTTAGTCACCTCAGTCACTGGCATCACATCAAAAAACTATACAGAAAACCTTCAGAAACTGGGCCTACCAGAATACATCCACACCAACATCCAGAAAGCAGTCATAATTAAAACATGCTCAATCACCAGGAAATTCCTGAATCAATAAAAGACAGCATGACTTTGGCAAAGCCCGCCGTGTCCGTCTAGAAAAACCAGCACGAGCGAGAAAGAGATACATAATAATAATAACCACCACCATTTTTGCCCTCCAGATGTTGAAAAACACCTGGGCTGAAAACTTTGGCCCAGCACTGCTATTAACTACCTAGCCAAAAGCCCTGCTTTCCTTGCCACCCCCACCTTATTCCACCTCTCCAACATCTTTCCCAGGAGCAGACGCTTCAGATAAGCAAGAACAGAAAAATCTGGTTGCTGTTCATGAAGGTTTTTTAAACCCAGTAATACTTTTTTTTATCTTCTATTTGCCTCCCTGTGCCACACGCACAGTTTGAAGGCAATTTGAGGTTTGTACTGAGATGGGCAAACTGTACCTGATGAGTACAAGAATAAAAAGCTTTCTGAAAGGCCAAGAAAATAAATAAATAAAATAAACGTGTCTCTTGGAATGTATGAGCCATCCATTTTGTCATGACAATACGATTTACAAGGTATACTTTTATTTAAATAAGTGATGTTTCTTTTAAAAGCATTTTTGATGTTCGCTGACGTAAATAGGAAGAGAGAGAGACAGACAGAGAGAGACAGAGAGAGACAGAGAGAGAGAGAGAGATTACAGAAATAGCAGTGTGTGGATACAAACTGCTTTCCGGCCAGCAGGAGGTAGGATTTAGTGTTCACTTCTTTGCTTGAGCCATGCCAAGCTGCCTAACTGAAGCAGCTGCTTCAGCACAAGTTTTAGCAGAACGATTCAGAGAGGCACAATTTCTAGGTTGGGACCCAGTGGTCTTATTCTTTTGCTTCTGAACAAAGAAAACAAACCCTGAGGCAGGTGGCATCCATCTGCAGAGAGAAAACAACAGCAAGCTGTGAGGCGAAAGGTCGTCAATTGCAAGGAGAGGGTAGCATTCCGATGTGAAGCCCAGAGAAATGTGTATAAGATAAGCAGAGTGACCATTTGCAACATCAGTCACTGGTGGTAACGCAAGCTTCTCAGAGAGCAATCCATTGGCTACTACATAGTGCATGTAGTAGCCACAGAATGCTGTATACAGAGCTATGACCTCAGAGGTATAGACCCCTGCTGCAATTTCTCCCACTCTGCCCCTCCCAGCTGCCGTGGAAAGCTCCACAGTATCTCCTCTCCCAAAGCCTGAGTTTAAAAACTTGGGATGAAGATGTTGAAATGAGGATGGAGAGGGCATGTTGATGGGCAAGGCAAGGCGGGAAGAGGATCCTTTGGATCTGAAAATATTTTGCCCTCAATACCTGCTCCTGTTGGATACATGACAAAGCCTGTTTGGGGGGGGGGAAGGTTTTTAAAAAAGCATCTGCTCCTGCTCATGTTCTGCCGGCAACAGTATGATGCTTGGAAGCCTCTGAGATTGGAGGCTTCTGTCATTTGGGTGGCAATCCCATAGGATTGCACCCTGATTTTAACACTGGAAGAGGGAGGGAGAGCGAACCCTTGACTTGATTGAGTTCTAAACTAATGGAATCAAACTTACTGATAAATTAAATTCTAGTTGGTTTCAAACTTTCTACCCTGATGGGAACCCTTCTGTAATGACTAATCTGTCAAGGACCCCTTATGTGCCTGACGTGATGAATAAGACGCTCCAAAGTGGTGGGGAGGGATGTCGTGTGTGTGTGTGTGAGAGAGAGCGAGTGAGCGAGCGAGAGAGCGAGAGAGTGACAGAGAGCGAGAGAACGAAATGGGGGTAGGCATGGCCTTACCTTCCTTTCTTTAAAGCAGAACCCTCTTTGTTAAAGTTATGGGTTTTATTTCTTTGAATTCTTAACACCTCCACCCCCCTTGGATGTTTTAGGCTGGTTCTATTGCCTCTACTGTTTTAAATACCAAAAAGCATAGAAATGAACACGGCAGAAGAAACATATGTCATACAAAGCATCACAATTAATTCTTAAGAAGTAAATGCCAGCCCATCCAGAGGGATTTGGCTAATGTACTGACCACCCCACTTCACAGCAAGAAGCTTGGAATCCTGCACTTCTAACCATTTTTCAACTTTGATTACTTTATGCAAATGAAGCATATGTTCCTAAATTGACTAGTACTGAATGTTTAATTTTGGATCAGTAGGTGGGGACAGAGAGCCGTACACTGCTCATGCTACAGCTGTATTGCAGCTAATTCTGTAACTGGCTCACTGTCGGTCTGGATTAACCGTTCTGCTGGATATGCTGCTGAGCTCCAGGTTGTTTGGATCTTCACACCCCTCGGGGTGGGTGGGGTGGAGGGCTGCTGCTGCTGCTGCTGCTGCTGCTGCTGCTGCTGCTCTCAATAACACTGTGAAGCATGTAACACATGGCAGTGGAGCAGGGACTACTCCAGACAAATAGCTTCTCCCTCCCTCCCATTCCTGGACTCCCCCCTTCCCCCATTACAGTTTTCACATACACATATTGCACTCGTTTATTTATTTATTACATTTCTTAAGGAACCCAAGGCGGCTTACATAATCCTCCTCCTGTCCATTTTGTCCTCACAGCAACAACCCTGTGAGGTAGGTTGGGCTGAATGTCTGCGACTGGCCCAAAGTCACCCAGTGGGCTTCCACGGTCGAGTGGGGACTAGAACCCGGATCTCCCGACTCCCAGTCTGGCACTCTAGCCACTACGCCACAATGGCTCTCCCACTTCCATAGGAGTAAGCCCCAATGAACTCAATGGAATTTACTTTTGAATAGACATGTATAGGATCATGGGTTTAGAATACTATTTCTCCGTTATCAACCCCCTCCCCCCCCACAGGTTCTCCACAGCTCACTTCCATCTGCTAGGGACAAAAAGGGGGAGGGGGAGGAGAGAGAGGGAAACTTTGACTCCATCAAAATGAATAGGATGTACCCCAGAGGAAATATGTTTAGGAGGGGAGTGTTAATGTGAAACACTATTATTGCTCTCTCAAAAATCTGGGACAGAGCTCATCTTTCCTTCACCAATGCACTTTGTCAGAACCACTGAAAATGTAGGGGGCCCAGCAGGAGAACATGGAGTCCTATAACTGCCCCAAATACTATCAGTAAGACAGTGGAGGCTGCTGGCTGTGAGCTGTGAGTTTGGTGGGTCTCTGAATCCATTTGGGTTTCATTCAGAACTAGCCAGAGCTCTAAAGGTGCAGAGCTCCAAGATGCTGAACCTATTTGGGGGATGGGAGTTAAGCACTCTGGATAGCTCCATTAGAGTTCTGGCTGGTTCTGACTGAAACCCAGAATGGATTCACAACCCCACCGAAATTGGAGCCCCAAGCCTCCATTGTCAGTAGATAACATAGCCTATAGAAAAACATGGGCTAGCGACACAATAAAGGTATCATATGGTTTCATACAGCCCTCCCCAACCTGGTGCCCTCCAGATGCTTTGGATTACTACTTCCATCAGCATAGCAAATAGGCAGCAATGGGCTGCCATGCTTCTGACATAACTAGGTATCCATATGGATCTTACATATATGGGACCAGCCATGGCCCAACCAATGTTAAGGATTTTTCAAGCCTCTTTGATTTCAACAGGAGAAAGGAATTCATTTCATTAGATAATGGGTGGGCAACCTAATCTAGCCCATGGAGGTTGCCCATCCAGCTCGTAAAGTGTCAAGAGACCTGCCCACTCACCCTTTCCCAAAGCTTCCCCTCCCCTCCCCAAGCCCTGCCCCTTGACCTGGAGGGTACTGGAGACTTTGGAAGAAGGCAGGGGGTAGAATAGCCTTGTTATCTCCAATCTGTGATCAGCTGTGCTCTCATCCAGGGCTTGCAAAAGCTGCTGCAAACACTAGACCAGTGGACTTCACTTGTCACTCACCCTTCACAGAAAAGGCATGAATGAAACTGGGCAGTGCACTCATCCAGTACTTGTAGGAGTTTCTGCAACCAAAGGATAAAAAAGGTGGGTTAAGCAGCTTTTTGGTGCATGAGCCTTCGCCAGTGGGAGTCGCCTCTCATGCAGCAAAGTCAGTTCCTGGTGGATACATCTACCCTGATGTGCTCACTGGGGACCAAATAACATCAGGGCCTGGCTGGGCGGGGGAGGGGAAAACCATCCATCCCCTCACCTGATTTCAGCTTCCCGGCCCTGCATTAGATCAATTTCTACCCAGTGTTATGTAGCACATAAAATGTTGAACTTGGACGAAGGAGACCTGGGTTCAAATCCCTCTTTAACAGCAAAGCTCCCTGGGAGATCTTGGGTTAGTCACTATCCCTCAAGCCTCACAGGGTTGTTGTGAGCACAAAACCATGTCTGTAGCCCAAAACTCCTTGGAGGAACGTTCAAATAGAGATGAAATTAATATACTTAACACTACAATCCTCTCCACATTGAAAGCCTGAGGGCAGAACTCACCATTTGCTCCTTGATTGGCTCACCATTTTAATTACCCACCATGTCCAGGAGTGTCACTGCACTGAGGGCATTACGGGTAATTAAATGGCACATGGTTCACTGCCACCACTAAGAGTCTATAGCACTTCTGCTCCTGCTGGCTACTGCCACTACCAGCTGGCAAGCCCATTGGGAGGGGGGTACTGATGTAGGAAGGGGCCCATCAGAGGACCCATAGCCATGGACCACCTTGGCTCAAACCTGGATCTGCTCCTGCTTCTGGCATAACTTGGTATCCATACCCATCTTACATATATGACACCAGGCATGGTTCAACCAAAATTAAGCACTTTTGAAGTGCCTTTGAATTCAACAGGATCCAGCTGCCAGGCATTTCTGTAATAATAATAATAATAATAATAATAATAATAATAATAATAATAATAATATATTTATTTATTACCCGCCTCTCCCAACGGATCGAGGTGGGGAACAGCATCAAACAATTATTTATAAAAAGATACATACACTTATATCCCACCTTTTTTTACCTCCAAGGAACCCAAGGCAGCTTACGTTCTCCTCTCCATTTTATCCTCACAACAGTCCTTTGAGGTAGATTAGGTTGAGAATCATTGATGAGCCCAAAGTCACCCAGGGAGCTTCATGGCAGACTGTGGACCAGAACCAGGATCTCTGGAATCCCAGTCCAACACTCTAACCACTATGCCACATTAGCCCTTATTAGAGTGATGCTACTGTGTGGCACCAAGGAAGGCTACCAGGGGAACCTACCGATGTCAGGCAGGGCCCACCAGAGTCAGTACTTTGCCATGGGTGCCCTCCAACCTGGAGCTGCCCATGACCTTCTGTAATGGTGATGCACTAACCCAACCATCTTTCCCCTCAAGAGACTATGGACCCTTCCTCTGATAGAAGTGGAGGGGAGCCTAGACCACGACACCCACACAGGCAGCAATGCATCGCTGAGACCACATGCAAACGATGGGACTTAATATCGGTGAATTCACTCACAAGAACGGCTCACAAGAACAGGCTCCTTCATCTCCCTCCCCACAGCTATCATGTCTCAGGAATAGTCCCTCTGTTCTGCAAAAGCAATCTATATAAGGATTCGGCTCACCCCCACCTGGCCCCATTTTCAAAACACGCCATAGGGAGGTCAGCAATCAGCGCAAAATACTTAAGAGGATCCCAAATTGCCTCCTGCCTCAGAACAAATTCAGGCTTTCAAGTAGATATCATGGCAGTGGCCCATGATGGATATTCCTGGCCCCATGACTCCAATCTAACACCACCTGCATTTGCTAGGATGACATCGGTGTTAGGAAATGACAACAATATTGCAACCAGGGAGGGAGGGAAGGAAAGAGGACGAAGGAATGCTGCCGGTGTGAAAAATCCAATGCTCGCAGTCAAAGCGATGCTGAAAGTTGAGTTTCTGGTCTTATCTCACCATGATCCTTGCAGAGATACCTTTGAAACATGCTTGCTTGCCGTTGTTGATCGATACAGTTAGATCAGTTTCAAGCCCAGTCCTTCCTAAGGGCTTGGTGCTGGTAACAGCAGTCCAAAATGAAACAAAGCGTACAAACAGAATTGGAATTTGGGATAATCATTGTTATTCCATGCTAAATCCTGGCTATTGAATGCCAGCTCAGGTATTGCTATCCAGCCCAACTCTTTACTATGCCATCTTACTATTTACTTTAATCTTTATCCTACTTTTTACATAAAAAAGTCTCCCAAAGCATCTCACACGATTATCATCAACAACAAAAACAAAGAGACAAGTTCTGCCCTCAGGCTTACAACATGGAGAGGATTGCACTGTTAATTATATAAATTACATCTTTATTTCAACCTTCTTCCAAGAAGTTTAGGGTAGCATATATGATTGTATGTACACAACAACCCCGTGAGGCTTGAGAGATAATGACTAACCCAAGATCATCCCAGTGTTGTTAAAAAAGGGATTCGAACCCAGATCTCCTTGGCCTGATTTCAACATCTTAGGTACTACATAACAATTGGTAGAAATTGATCTAATGCAGGGGCAGGTGAGGGGATGAATGATCACCCCCAGGACCTCTGGGCTGAATGTCTCCCCCACCCAACCCAAAGGGATGGGTCCAAGCCCCTTAATGTTTCTTGGTCCCCGGTGGGCACATTGGGTGGATGATCTTCCCAGTCCATACACCAAGAACTGACTTTACTACATGTGATACTTCTGACATTGGAGAAGCTGCTTTGTTCATCCTTTGCTCACATGAGTTCCTGCAAATGCGGGATGAAAGCACTGCCTGACTTCACTCATCCTTTGTCTTCCCCATGAGGGAAAAGTGAAGGACAAGTGAAGTCCACTTGGCTGGCGCTTGCAGGAGCTTCTGCAAGAGCTGGAGGAGAGCACAACTGCAGCTCTCACAGTGGAATTCCCTTGTTATCTCCAATCACAGGTTGGAGATAACAAGGCTATTCTATTCCCTGCTTTCTCCCTAAGGCCCCACTAGCTTCCAGGCAAGTGGGCAGGGATTGAGGATGGTCTTGGGAAGGGTGAGTGGCCAGGGCTCCCAAACTTCCATGGACTGGATGGGCAACCTTCATGGGCTAGGTTAGATCCATGGGCTAGAGGTTGCCCACCCATGATATGAAATGAATTCATTTGTCCTGTTGAATTGAAAGGCGCTTGAAAAGTGCTTGATGTTGGTTGGACCATGCCTGGCCCCATGCATGTAAGACATGTATGGAAGTTACGTCAGAAGCAGGGGCAGATCCAGCTTTGATTCAAGATGGCCCCTGGTAAAGTGCCCTTTGATGAGCTCCTTCCTACACCGCCCCCCACTCCCAGTGGGCTTACTTGTGGGTAGTGGCAGCAGCAGTGCTATGAACTGTGATTGGTGGCTGTGAATCATGTGTCATTTTAATTACCCATAATGCCCTCACTGCAGTGACACTCCTGGGCATTGTGGGTAATTAAATTGTGATCAGATCAAGGAGCAAATGGTGAACAGTTAATTTGTGGCATGGTTCAGGGTTGTCCTCAATGGTGGCTGTTGCTGAGTGCTTGAGGGTGCTAGCTGTGGAGAGAAGGGGTCTGGTATAGGCAGTAAGCCAAGATATACCAGTTGCTGGGGAACATGGATGGGAGAGTGCTGTTGCAGCATGTCCTGCATGTGGGTTCCTGGTCCACTGCTGGTTGGCCACTGTGTGAACAGAATGCTGGACTACAAAGCCCCTTGGTCTGATCCAATGTGGCTCTTCTTATGTTCTTCTGATGCTCAGTGCCCCAAGGGAGTTGATCTGTCCATCACTCTACCATGCTTGGAAATGGATCTCAAAGCAAACTCGTGAAACCTCTTGGGTCACGCAACTCGGAGCTTCAAGGGCGCCATGCGCCTGTGTCTGGGACTTTTCCTTTTACGGCCCAATCATTTCCAAGCATCTCTCATTCAAAAGGTGAGCACATTCAAAGAATGCTGCCACAAAAGGAGGTTGCCAGGCAACGCGGCTCATGAAACAACCCCACCAGGATATGAAAGTGGCGAACGAGGCAGTTCATGGGCAAAGCAATTCAACATTTATAATGTTCCCTTTTGCCATGTGCAACGGTAACAATGCCTGCACGTATCTTCTATAGGCACGAATACTTCTATATCTGGAAAGAGCTGCTGCATAATGTAAGGGAGAAGCAACTGCCGCCAGGTTCCTGGTTGCCTTTATCCAAGAACCTGTGTTTGGAAGCCGGGTCAGGAATGAGATAGAGAGAGGAAGAGGGAAGCTCATGAAAGCTGTCAGAAAGAAAGGGGGGAGGAAAGGCAGTTGGACTCTAATGGCAGGAAGGAGTTGGCATGCAGAATGCTAGTTCTAGAAATATATCCGTGTCCGTGTCCCCGTTTGCTTACAGAGCTGAGGCAAAATTTCTCAGAAGACGTTCTTTTTCCTGAAAAGAAGTCTGAGAGTTCCCCCTTCTTCCCCTAAACCCGCTCCAGAAAAAGAAGTCCACTTTCCAGAATGCTCTCCAGATTGCTCCCCCTTACAATACCCCAGAATATTGCTAGGCCCGGAGCGTATTCTGGAAGGTGTAAAATGACATCCAGGCTGCCAACCCAGTTGTTGCTGGCATTAAAACAAAATACCCCTCGGATCAAATAAAGAAGCTGCGCTAACGGCACTAAGGGTGGCCCTCATCCCTGAGAAACCATTGGAGAATTTCCCCTCTCCCTGGAGAGATGTGGTGAAATGGTTCGCCCCAGTTTTTCTGCCCACAAACAGGGGTTGAGGATTTTGAGAGGTCGTTTGCTCTCAGCTTTAGTTCTTTGTGATTACTTGCCATTGCTGATCGCTCGGCTGCTGCCAGGAAATGTTCCACTCTGGTTTGTGTGTACACCAACAAACGGATGGCTTTGCTGAACCATCCCATTCAACGTTTTGTTTCCAATGGTGGCTAAACAGATACCTTGGGAAGCAGGGAAGCAGGGCGCAAAGGTGACGATCAGACCCTTTTGCTTGTCCTCGGTGTCTGTTATTTTCAGGTGGCTTTATGTGGCTATTCTATTCCCTGCTTTCTCCCTAAGGCCCTACTAGCTTCCAGACAAGAGGGCAGTGATCGAGGAAGTTCTTGGGAAGGGTGAGTGGCCAGGGCTCCCAAGCTTCCATGGACTGGATGGGCAATATCCATGGGCTAGTTTAGGTCCATGGTCTAGAGGTTGCCCATCCATAATCTTATGAAATGAATTCATTTGTCCTGCTGAATTCAAAGGTGCTTGAAAAGTGCTTGATGTTGGTTGGACCATGCCTGTGAGAATGTCCTCTAGAGGGACATTCAATTTGCAAGAAAGGGGATTTCGGCCAGATCTACACGTGGTAACACGTTCTTCTTGTGCATCTATACTTCATAGGATATACAATGACATCTGTTGTAGAATTTTGGTTAACGTGGAATAAAAAACCAGGAAATAACACCATGAAAGTGGTGTATGAAATGTGTATTGTGTCTCAATAGCTATGAGTAGTGTAGTGTAGATCTAGTCTTTGAAACAGACCTCCTAAAAAGCAATGGACTTTCCTTCATTAGAGGTTTGTTCAAGCTGAAGCTGGATGGACATGTATGTTTCACCAGGTGATTTCCTGTGCAGGTAGGAAGTTAGGCTAGATTACCTTTGAGGCAGTGGAGGGTGGAGGCTCTAACGTCAGTGGGGTGGTGAATCCGCTGTCTTTTGGTCTGGAAGCTAGAGGAGCTATCCGACCATTTCTGGGATAGGGTTCAGCACTTTGGACAGCCCCTCCAGCGTTCAGACATTGTTTTGACTGAAACCTCAGAGCAGATTTACTACCCCATTGACTTCGAAGCCGTCAGCTTCCACTGCTCTGAGCATCCTTCCAACTGTTATTTTCCTAATCCCCATTCCTGGTGTCCGTCATCAGCACCATGTCAATCAAATGGCATAGAGATGTGCCATGACTCGCCCCTTCAGGTTTTTGCAGGCATTCCCTGAAAACCTTCACCTTTACAGGTGACTGGCAATCAGAAATCCAAGGGATGAGGCACCCCATCACTTCATTACAATGACAACATTTCTATCCCTGCTGAATAGCTGTCTCACAAAATTGTGAGGGCCTTTCCCCACCTCCAAGGCAGAGCAGTGGGGGACAGGAGGAAGGAAAAGAAAGAAACCATGCCCCCTTCCTCATTCACCTCTACATGGCTGGCATCTGCCAGTGGTCGTGTGTTATATTCTGGGCATGTCAGAACATAATGCAGTGTAACAAGATGTGATCTGTTGGATGAGACTTTATGTAGCGGAAAAAGGTTCCTGTGCTTTCCTCCTTTTTATTATTTACATTCCTGGAGAAGGTTATGTGCCACATGAGGTTTCTGCAGAGATAAATAGCTAACCTGAGCTGGCTGGCAGCTTCCCCAGAATCCAATAAGGATGCTGCTCAACACAGAGCTCGCCTAATGCTTTTAAAGAGCTGGGCTTCGAGGACAGCAAAGGGAGCCTGCCCATTAGGAAACCTCCAACAACTTGCATATAATTTGCAAGGCAACTGGACATGCCTCAGGAAGGCAATGCCTGGTGGGAGGCAGCTAAGTAGGGTGCCACATACAAATAATGCTGATGTACAGGATTGTTCCAGTATTTGAGCCATGGATACTGGGCATGGTCTGGTCGAAACGCTGGTTCACACATGCATTGTTAGATGACTGTATGAATTTCCCCCATTCTGTGCCTTTATTGTTTCATGGGTTTGCTCTGGCCTCATAGTGCCTTCCCCTGACCTTTAACTGAAGTGTGGGAAGCCAAGGAGGCTACAGAGTGCCAGACAGATGTGTGGACATGTCACTTATACCCACTCCTCAGCTGCCTCATAAAGTAAGCACAAGAACACTGAAACTTGTTCATGAGAATTTCTCTGAAATTTTCTTCTCCTTTTGTATCAAATTGAATGAGAATGGTTGAAAAAAAATTAGAAGAACTTTTTGGAAACTACTCCTTTAAATGTAAGAATGAGAACTTGAGTTGTGCCAAAATGCCCCAGAAGCCTTTTTTTCTGTGATAAGACCTGTGCTATTTTTTTCCTTACTCCCATGGAAATTGTGTTATTTCCTGTTTTTTATTCCACATTATCCAAACCGCGTGAGGTAGTGGTTCCCCTTTATTTGATACTGGTTAGGCCTCATCTTGAGTATTGTGTCCAGTTCTGGGCACCACACTTCAAGAAGGATGCAGACAAGCTGGAGTGTGTTCAGAGGAGGGCAACGAGGATGATCAGGGGCCTGGAAACAAAGCCCTATGAGGAGAGGCTGAAAGAACTGGGCATGTTTAGCCTGGAGAAGAGAAGATTGAGGGGAGACATGATAGCACTCTTCCAATACTTGAAAGGTTGTCACACAGCGGAGGGCCAGGATCTCTTCTCGATCATCCCAGAGTGCAGGACACAGAATAATGGGCTCAAGTTACAGGAAGCCAGATTCCGTCTGGACATCAGGAAAAACTTCCTGACTGTTAGAGCAGTATGACAATGGAACCAATGACTTAGGTAGGTTGTGGGCTCTCCCACACTAGAGGTATTCAAGAGGCAGCTGGACAGCCATCTATCACGTATGCTTTAAGGTGGATTCCTGTATTGAGCAAGACTCCATGGCCTTATAGGCCCCTTCCAACTCTACTGCTCTTTGATTCTAAAAGGCTACTTCGCAGCAGAATTTTCTCCAAAGTTTCTTCACCCATTTTTGGTGGGGTTCACTGTCCCTTATCCTCCCATATCTGAGAATGATGCTAGGTATGGGTCATTCTTGAGAAAGCAAACTGGATGTCAGGTTGCCAACACAGTTGATGCGGTCACCACTTGTAGCGGTGGTACAAAACAAAACCAAACAACAATGAGAAGAAAGAACCCCCCTTAGGAAAACAGAACCTGTGCTACAACCTTTGCCAGTGGTGAGCCCTACGCATGATACATCGTTGGTGAACTTCTGCTCCCACTGGTGAAACTCAGTGAAATTCCCCCCCCCCCCATTTCTCTGCCCACGAAAGGGACAGAGAATTCCTTTGGGCACCCTTCTAATGAAAAGAGTTTCAAGTCATGTTCCCGGCTCTTCTACCATGTAACATGTGAGGTGTTTACACATCTCGCTGCCATGACGCCTTCTCACCGGCAACACATTTCAAAGAGGCCGCTGTATCATGGAATGACAAAACAATCCCCCCCCCCCCAAGTAACGACAATTACAAAAAAGCCATTCAGGAGCTGGAAGGCCTCTCAATTAACATGCTCCTCTTTCCCCAACACTGAGAACAGATAAGACTTGTTAAAGCTGTAATCATCAATTAAAAAATAAAGGCAGTAAGTTGCATTTGGCTGTTTGCTATTTACAGCTGTTGTCCATTAGGGGCCCTCAGGAGTCCAATTTCCAGCCACAAATGCACAGTCCCATACATTTCACTCAGCAGTGAGACCAGAGAACACCTCTAAATCACGATGATAGGAAAAGAGAGAGAGAGAGAGAGAGGGAGGGAGGAGCAGCCGGTGAAATTATCTGGAAGAGGAATATGTGCAGCTCAGCGTCTTTGCAAAGGATGGGCATCTGTTCTAGCTGTTGCTTCAACCATTTTTTCCCCATTTTTTATTAGAGTTTTAACAAAATAAAACAATAATAAAAAAAAACAAAAGGAAAAAAAGACAAATGCAAATGATGTTGCTTCAACCATGCTGCATAACACAGATTATATACACTGAATGGGTCAAGTCTATACAGTCCAGATCAGACCAGGACTCATCCAGACAGACGTAGTGGGGACATGTCCTTCATCCTAAATGGAAGTGTATGCTCCTAAGAAGGATCACTGCCCAAGCTGTCCCCCCTTCCTGTTGCCCGTAATCCAGCTCTGCAATTGCCTTGCACTGTTCTATACGCACCAAGAACATGCTTGTGATTTGGGTGAACTCCAAAGCTGGCTCTAAAGGTTCAGCTCCCACCCCGCTAGCAGAAGGTGTGAACTGTGCTGGCCACTTGCCAGCCACCATTCATTTTGCATCCTCAGAACGCCCTGCTGTGGCACTGCTGTGGAGGATTGTGAGAACCTCATAACGGCGGCTTCCTATACTGATCTCAGAAAGAACGGTTGTTATTTATGGGTGGACCACGGCATTAGGTTCATTCAATCATATTTGGTTAAGGCAACTGTGGGGAATAGAGGTGTATGAGAACTTTGTTTCTGTTTGCAATCCCAACCATGAAGCTGAGTAAGAGCGTTTCCCTCCCCCCCCCCCCACAATAAATGTTTGCAAATTCCCAATTTCAAAATGTGCAGTTTTCTACTTGGGAGAAACTGATCAACAGGTTGAAAATGAAAACTGGAGCAAGCCCAAGCGAGTTTTGAAGTGATCTTTGGAGAATATAGTCAATTACAATGTCTTGGTCATATTATTGGAGGAGAAAAATCCACCATTCTCCAACTTATTATGCAAGGGAAATTGAAGGGAAAAGATCAGTGGGAAGAAGATGAACATCATGGCTAAAGAACTTGAGGGAATGGTAGAGTTTTAGTTCTATACAATTGTTTAGAGCAGCGACATCAAAATGAAAACAGCTGTAATGATAGCTATACTCTGATAGGAGAAGACACCTGAAGAAGAAGTCAAAGTAATCAGTGGTTCTCCCATCCCTCATGGGAAATATAGGTAGGAATAGGACAGGTGGGCATTATTTTGCACTTCCAAAGAAGCTGATTTTGATCCTTTTGGCATTCCGTAGCTGCTCTAGGTGCCATTTATTAAATTGTTTTCTTTTAAAAAAAATAAAATTAGTGCTTCTGAGGGGCAGGGGGAGAGATGCAGGTTGCAGCAGGCATTCGTAGGGCGAAAATGGTTCCTAGGAATGGTGGCTGGTGGCTACGGTTTCGGTGGGACTGTGAATCCACTCTGGGTTTCAGTCAGAACCAGCCAGAACTCTAAAGGAGCTATTCAAGGAGCTGGACCTATTTTGGGGATAGGGTTCAGCACCTTGGATAGCCTCTTTAGAGCCCTGTCTGATTCTACCTAAAATTCAGGGTGGATTCAACCTCCCCCTCAAATCAGAGCCACCAGCCTCCACTGGTTTCTGGACTTCTTGAAGTTGCACATCCCGAGTTAGATATTTCCATGTAGACAATACTGGGATATCCTGTTACAATTCAATAAATGTGGTTCTAGTTCAATACATTTCCTGCGTCTTGCCTCTTTATCACCATGTCTGCTTGCAATGAGCTTTCTAGTAAATTCCACTAACCGAATTTTAACAAGCCATCCTGAAAAGGCTGGGGGGGGGGGGGAAATCAGGACGAAGTAAAGGCAGAGACAGGTAACACAAAATAGGGACTGTCCCTGGTGAACAGAGACAGCAGCAGAGTTTGCAACTGGACTTCTCAGCACTCTTACACATTATAATAGTAACACTATTTGGAGTGTAAGTGTGAGTCATATACGGACTGACACAATCACCACGTGGATCAGAACTTTGCTATCCGCTGGCTTTTGCACTTTGTGTGCATTCCAGCTCTTTCCTCAAAAATATATATCAAAACACCTTTAGAAATGGAGATTTTTTTTGGGAGAGGGAAAACATTTAGAAATGCATATTTTGTGAGAAAACATGTTTAAAAGTATGTATTCGAACAGTATCAAAATGTGATTTTTGCTGTGGATTTTTTAAAAATGGTGTGTTTATTGTGAAAATAAGATGAAACAAATTTAGGAGTGAACACATGCACAAGAGACATAGATTGGAAATAGATTTATTTTCCCATCCTTACTTCAGCTATTAGATGTTTAGAAAACCATGGGATGTCTGTATGCTGAAGCTTAGAATCATAAAATAGTAGAGCTGCAAGAGGCCTATAAGGCCATCGAGTCCAATCCCCTGCTCAGTGCAGGAATCTACCTTAAAGCATACCTGACAGATGGTTGTCCAGCTGCCTCTTGAAGGCCTCTAGTGTGGGAGAGCCCACAACCTCCCTAGGCCATCGGTTCTATTGTCGTTCTGCTCTAACAGGCAGGAAGTTTTTCCTGATGTCCAGCTGGAATCTGGCTTCGTGTAACTTGAACCCATTATTCCGTGTCCTGCATTCTGGGGTGATCAAGAAGAGATCCTGGCCCTCCTCTTTCAAATAGTTGAAGAGTACTATCATGTCTCCCCTCAGCCTCCTCTTCTCCAGGCTAAATATGTCCAGCTTCATTCACTAATATCCATGAGACAATTACCCAACCCATGGATGACAGTGAGATCCTCAGAAATGACTTGAGCAGGATCTACACCACTGCTTTAAAATGGTTTATAACAGCAGTGACAACAGTTGGTGCCCAGAACACACTCCATGTGCAGTTTTCAAATTATCATCAAAGTGTCATATCCTGCTTGGTGTAGATCTGGCCATGATGTGACTTAAGGGCAAATCTTTGTAATGCAGCTCTTGCTGTAGTTTCTTCTTAAAGGAGAGGAGTACAGTTCTTGCGTTGCCCTTCCCGAGGGGTCTCTCCTCAACTCAAATCCCTTGAAGCAACTGAACATAGCTTTACAGCTTTCAGAAGTGATTGGGTTGAGCATGACAAAACAGTCTCGAAATCAGCGTGGTGCCATCAACCGCTGTTCCCCCACCACACACCGCAAAACGAAAGCGATCTCTCATTGAGTGTCACACCAAATCATTTAATTGTCGGATGGACTGCCAGCTATGGATCAAGATTGTCAACGCTCATCATTTTCAGAAAGCAGATATTTCATTCGGCTTCCGTTTTTACTGGCAGACTTTGAAAGGGTCTCAGAATCAGAAGTGTCTGTTGATTACCTGAACAAGAGAGAGTGGAATTACATTTGCAAGTTTGAATAATGATGTTGACAAACAGACCATAAATGAAGGCCAGCTCACACGTTAATTTCTCAATGAAGGACCACATGTTCCAAAGCCCTGCTGTTCCTGTAGCGGTCTCTGGTTCTGACAGACAATATATATTGTACTTAGAGAGTCCTCTTCTGTATTTTCCAGCCCTATACTCCTAGCAAGATGAAAGCCCCTATTACCCAGCAGCTTTTACTTGCCAGAATGAACAGGGGAGACAAACCTGTTACTCCACAAGCACCTGAATGATATGGTAGAGCCCGAAGGCCATAGAATGGACTGTACCACTTCAAATATGACTACACATTTTTGAATGTTCCCTTGGGATAAAAAAATAACAACTAACAGACAAATGGCTTGCAAGTGGAACATTGGAATAGCAGGGAGATTGAATGATATAGTTTTAATTGCTGCTTGTTTGCTTGCTTTTATTGCGGTTTATCAAGTTCTCTTATTACTGTTTGCATTTTATGATGTTGGTGTTATTTTTGGTAGTTTAATTCCATTTTCACCTGCCTTGAAAATTGTTTTTTTATTGAAAAGTGGGCATATATATTTAAAATAAAATGAATAAGAAGTAGCTTTCTTCCTGATATACTCGTTATAATAATAAATTCCTCACAGTGTTTTTTTAAAAAAATACACGGGGATATATATTTTTTTAAATGTACATTTTTTAAAAATGTACAGTTTGAACTGGTACAGACACTTTACTGTCAATGAATTCTCCAACGTCATTCTGCCGCATGTGTAATAATCCAGACCCAACTCAAAGCAAAGTCCATTTGCTTTCCTCATTCCTTCTGATGGAGGGAGCTTTATTATCCTCTGCCCCCCTCTAGCTGCAGACAACAACCATCGTGTGTGTGTGTGTGTGTGTGTGTGTGTGTGAGAGAGAGAGAGAGAGAGAGAAGAAAACAGCAGGCACTGCTGAGAAAGAATGTGGGGCAAGGCCCAACTGGGCTGGAAGGCCTGGTTACCCTGGAGTAGGCTGACCATATGAAAAGGAGGACAGGGCTCATATAACTTTAACAGTTGTAGAGAAAAGGGAATTTCAGCCAGTGTCATTTGTATGCAATTAGTTCCTGGTGAAATTCCCTCTTCATCACAACAGTTAAAGGTGCAGGCACTATACTAGAGTGACCATATACAAAAGAAGGCAGGGCCCCTGCAACTTTAACTGTTGTAATGAAGAGGGAATATCACCAGGAATTAATTGCATACAAATGACCCTGGCTGAAATTCCCTTTTCTCTACAGCTGTTAAAGTTATATGAGCCCTGTCCTCCTTTTCATATGGTCAGCCTACCCTGGAGGCATTTGCCTCCATTGGCCATCAGAACCCGAGTTCACTACAGGCTTAGAGGGCTTTGTTCCATGTATCATCTCACCAAGCAATGTCTGAAGCAGCTCTGAATCCCTAAGGGCTCAACGCTATGTATGTTTAGACAGAAAAAAGTCCTACAACTCCCAGCATTCCCCAGCCAGCATGGATACTCTGTTTGGGGAATGCTGGGAGTTTTAGGACTTTCTAAATGTCTAGACATGAATAAGGTTGCACTATAAGAGAGCTTCACAGTTTTCCACCGAGCAGAGCACTTTTGACATGGGGTGGTGCTGGAGGTAGTAGAGCAGCTTCTTTGTGCATCCACTACCATTCTGGAATAGAAAGCTACCCTGAGACCTTGGGGGCAGATATGTAAGCTTTGGGGAGGGGGAAGAGCAGGAAAAAGAGACTAATGATGATGGCGATTTTCAAAAAGATTGTGTGTTGTTTAGGTGACCGTCCTTATGCGGTGCTCATGGCACGGGTCCACCCTGGTGAGAGCAATGCCAGCTGGGTGATGAAGGGCACACTGGAGTTCCTCCTTGGTAATGACCCCATTGCAGATCTCCTGAGGCGGAGCTTCATCTTCAAGGTCGTTCCCATGCTGAACCCGGATGGAGTCATCAATGGCAAGTGAGTGATGCAGCTCGGATTGCAATTGCTGGAGGGGGCAGTCACGCCTGCTATGTTAAACTTCCCACGGTGCTGTGCATTCCAGATGTGGCATTCAGAAGTAAGGGGCATTGCTTATTCGTATGGTGTCTATAAAGGGGCTGGTCATTCCTCGTGAAGGAAATGTCAGATATGGCATTCTGAAAGAAGGGACGTTTCTTATTCGTATGGGGTCTATGAAGGGGGTCGTTCCTGGTGAAGGAAATGCAGGTTTATCTTGAGCTGAATTTATCTATCTCAGGGGTACCAAATCACTTTCAGCCTGAAGACTGAATTTAATTTTGGAGGAGCTCCCTGGGGCACATTTTAGTGGTGGGTGGGACCAAAGGCCAAAAGGGCAGGGCAACCCCCCTTCCCAAAATGCCAGGATAGTTTAACTTATAGTTTGTAATGCCAGTAATTAAGCTTCTGGGGAGGCATTTTCACCTTTTGAATGGGGGGAAGCTGCACAAATGTCAGAAAATCATCAGTGGGGGAAAATGGGGACAGAGGAAGGGGCATGGCCTTCTGGGGGCACCCGGAGGGCTGGATTTGACCCCTGGGCCTTAGGTTTTACATGCCTGATATATCTGAATAAACAGGACATCACCTCTTTGCAATCCCTAGCAGCCATTGGCTATGTCACTGTGACGTCACACAATGTTCAGAAATATTTAAATGCCGTGTAGGGGGAGATGGAGAAGGAGGGTCACAGAACTGTGAAATAATATACATTGTACTTCTGTTAGGCTGGGAGGAAAAACTCAGAAGTGGCCCAGGCAAAGCAGTAGAGGTTGGGTAGTGATGGGGAACAAGGAAATCCAGGAGGCAGGTTAAAGAAAAATGAAATCACATGCTACTTGGGGAGAAAAAAGAGAGGTTGTATGCTATGGTGTGTAAAGAGGAAGGAAGATCCTGAGAAGTTGGGTCCATGAGTTAGGAACCTGAACAGGCAAAGGAAAAGGAAAGACCTGGGGTGGGGGTGGGGAGTTGGCTGGGGAGAAAAACCTGGGGATGCTGGAGGTATGTGACCTGCAGAGTTTGAGGTGCACTCAAAATGGCTGCAATTTAGGAAGAAGGGCTTTATGGCCTCAAATGACATAAAATGCATCAATTACAGCTGTAATTTTTCCACGATAGTCTTATGGCAGTTGCCATAAAGCCGGAGAGACACCCCACACGAAATCCGGCAGATGCACGAGAGCTTGAGGAAATCCAAGGAGCCCCAAGCAGCTCAGATTTCCCCATAGCAGACCCCCACACCCGGGCCCATCCCTAGAAAGAGTAGCTGCCTCTTGGTAGCCATAGGGATGTATGAGAATTTTGCTTCAGTTTGCAAATCTCTCAAAAATACCCATTCCCAACATCAAACATAATCCGGAGTGCATGTTCTCCAAAAATGTTCACGAATTCCTGAATTCATGTTTGCAAAATGCACAGTGCACAACTGTTGAAAAATGCACAGCTTTTCCTGTTCACATGATCTGAAAAAAGAGGTGACCAATGAGAATGGGAGTAAGCCAAACTAAGCTCTGAAGTAAAATTTGGAGAATTTTAGCAAGCTTGAGCACGACTGGCTCTCTTAGACCTACTTATGCGTCGTCAAAACAGAGGAAACCCATCACCGAAAAGAAATAATTGTTATAATTACAATAGAAAGGCTCTCCATCCACCATAGTGGGGTAGATTTTGAACAGGTGACTCATGTGCTTGCTCCGTCTGCTGTCCAGGTGGTCACTGCTGGATTGCCTCAAGGCCTCTGGGCTCCCTTCTGATGGTTCTTTATCTTTCAACCGGACGTGACCTAGCCAGCCCTTCAAATAGAGGATACCTTCAAATAGAGAACAGTCCTCTGATGGTCCATCAAATAGAAGGACACCTGGCCACCCTAGCTATTGATGGGAACGGTGTGAAGAGGTAGGCAGGAACACTGAGTATCACATATCATTCCTTCTAATAGCAAACTTGGATGGTAAGTGCCAAAAGGATTGGAGCCAAAACAGGGCCACTGAGAAACAAGAAGGATATATACTAGGGTGACCAGATAAAATCCAGGTCAAGGCTCATGTAACTTTAACAGTTGTAGAGAAAAGGGGATTTCAGCCAGTGTCATTTGTATGCAATTAGTTCCTGGTGAAATTCCCTCTTCCTCACAACAGTTAAAGTTGCAGGGACCCTGCCTTCTTTTGTATATGGTCACTCTAGTATAGTGCCTGCAACTTTAACTGTTGTGATGAAGAGGGAATTTCACCAGGAACTAATTGCATACAAATGACACCGGCTGAAATCCCCTTTTCTCTACAACTGTTAAAGTTACATGAGCCCTGACCTGGATTCTATCTGGTCAGCCTAATATATACCTATATCTATATATGAATCAATATCAATATCAATACTTTATTACGGTTAAAAAAACCAGCATAGCAAAGAGAACAAGTCATACATGTAAAAATATACAGGCTTCCATTTGAGGCAATCAGATAGGGTTCCATCAATACCTAATCAGGCACCTTCCTCCTGTCCAAGCTGCGCACATGTGCACATGTGCACATATACTTGCATATCCCAGTGAGGACTGAGCATGCTTTGTAGCCACGGAATGCTGATTGGCAGTGAGATAAGAACAAATGGAAGTGTGTGAGTGTGTACACACACAGGCGCCTTGAGGGAATGGCCTGCTTGAGAACCCTGAGCGGGAACACTCCTGCTAGGAGGTTAGGATCCACTGCAACATTTTGTTTCATCCCAGACTTGGTGATTTTCAAAAATGGTTGGTGCCCCCCCCCCCCCTTCAAAACTTACCTTATTGCTCCAACCTTGAGTTTGAGTTTGTTTTTGTTTTTAGGCTTACAGCTTTTTAAAGTTATTATAGTAGTTTTAAAGGTATGTGTATATTGCATGCTTTTGCTGTTTAAACTTTTGTATATTGTTTTTAATTGTTTTAATCCTATGTAAACCGCCCAGAGAGCTTCGGCTATGGGGCGGTATACAAATGCAATAAACAAATAAATAAATAAATAAACAAACAAACCTGAAAGCAAAATATTATCTAATTCAACATTACACAAATAACTGTCAACATTACACAACCATTTTATGTCTTCGTACAGTTGCACCCTGCAACATGCGTTCCCTATTGCCTCCCACTAGCTATACCACTGTACTTATCAATATGATAATTCACTTAAGTTTGTAAGGCTGTTCACTGATTAATGCATTTTTTCTGGGTAAATTAACTGCCTACCTGTTAAACAATTAATCAGTTATTTAGCCAATTAACATAAATATTACAACAGTTCAGTACTAGTGACATTGTGCGTGTATTTAATGAAGAAAGCAGTTTCTCTTGACTGATTAACACAGAAAAAAAACCATTTGTCGTTGGGCAAATTATCTTAAAACACATTGCTTGAGTCAAGAAAGGCCGATCATTTACAACAATGACATCAGTGCCAAATGGCTTTTCACAGGAGGGAACCTTGAATAATAACCAGTAAGGGGGGGAAATCATTTGTAGTTATTTGTAAGTTCCTTGACCAGTCTACTCTTAGTCTGATTTATTGCTGCTATCCCATGCCTAACTTGTGAAATTTGCATGAATTGTACCGGCATTTGGGCAAAGTTGCTTAATGTGCTCAACTTACAGCTGAAATTTGTGCAAATTTGTGTAATATGTGCAAATAGCGGCCATGATTTACACATTTTATTAAAAAACAACAACACTGAAAATCCACCAGCTGGGCTGTCTCTCTGCAAGCCAAGTCGGATCATGTAGCAGAAAATGAAGCAAAACCAAAATTTGCCCCTGTCCCTTGAATAAAGGGATATGCTTGTTGCTATCATATTCATATACCCGGGAGAAGTGTTTGAGTCTGCTCTCTCTGCAAATGATCACACATTGCTCTAAATCAGGGTTCCTCAAGCTTTTGGGGGTTAGTGGTAGGGATGGCCATCATGGGGAAATCCATCCCTTTTGGGGCTCACCAGATTTACCACTGCCCATTGGGAATTTTGAGAGAGTGTTGTGTGTATCCTCACAAAATGGCTACCACAGGAAAGGGCTTGCCAATACTTAAAATGGCTGACTGCAATGGTTAGCAAGGCTGGTCACAAATCACTCATTTCTCAGAAGACAAACTGGTGAGACAGGAAGAAAGGCAACTCGTCCAAGAATCTAAGCAAAAGACAGAGGTGGGGGCTGAGCTGTCAAACTCAAAACCATTGAGATGGCGGCGGGGGGGGGTCCCTTTGTTTCGCAGAATGCCAGCCTTTCAGTTTAATTTTAAAAAATCTTAAGAGATAAAATAAAAAATCAGGAGAGACAGGGCATATGCTTCGCACCTCTGCCCCAAAGTCCTGGTATGAAAGCACCACTGTCTAGCTCCTCATGCTAGCAAAAGTGGCTACTGGGCATTCCTTAAAAGCAAAAATGGGTTGGGCAACAATTTAATGGGGATTGCGGCCAGGGTATATAAATCAGTTGTGTGGACCCGCCTTCAGCCTGAGGGCTGATTTCAAGTTTGGAAAATCTCTCGGGGGAGGGGTTGCATTCCAGTGGTGGGTGTGGCTAATGGGAAAAGGGGAGGGGCCAGGGTGGGGGCATGGCCACCTGGAGGGCTGTAGTGGGACCTCAGGAGAGCTCCATTTCAGTTTCTCCACCCCTCCTATAGTGACTGTCACTGGTAAAGGCTGACATGTGATCAGGCTGTCAATCTTCTGCTGTACAGTTTTGTCTCTTCGAAAATTTCTTATTGATGTAAAGTTTGCTTCTGTTATCAAGGGTCAATTGAAAATGTCCCCCTTCCCCCTCCAACATGGAGGTTTTGGAAAAAACACATGGTAGTGGCGCTTTCTGTGGGAATACTCATTTTTGAAAATGACTCACCATACAGAAGAAGGTAGAGTGAAATCTTAAAGAACATGAGTTATGAGTTGGGGTATCTTCTGATCGTAGGCAAGCAGCTGCTAGGCTATCTTATAGTGGCATCATTCCCTTTAATAGCGAAGTCAGGAGGTTGCGTGCCAAGAGGATTGGCGCCAAAACAGAACCCATGCGAAACAAGAGGGGTGTATCTTCATACAGGTGAACCACGAGGTATGGGATGTCCATTGCTATGAAATCCAGTTCTTGCTTGGCTTGATAAACACACTCAACTCCATTTCCATTTGTGAGCCGAGCTGTGGGATTTCCCCTGAACTCTGGGAATTTTTTTGTAGGTTCTGCAGTGTGCTCAAATTTCCGAGGAATTTGCGCAAATCCGGCCATCATGTGCACAACTGATTCAGAAATGTGCACAAATTCGGCCACAATGTGCAGAAATTGCTCAGGAATTCCAGGAAAAAAAAGGGAAATGCCTGGACATTCCGTGAACTGGCCCCGTTCACTGCAGAACGAATTCCAGGAGGAGGGGGCAAACCTAGGAAAACTCATTGCTCCACCTCTCAAAGGGATTTCTCCAATATCTCTAACGCGGAAGTACAAATCAGTTTTTTTGGGGGGGGTGTTAAGTGGGTTATTATTATTGTTATTTTTATTATTAGTCGTATTAGCACCAT
Source organism: Anniella stebbinsi (assembly GCA_029215795.1). Lineage (NCBI taxonomy): Eukaryota > Metazoa > Chordata > Lepidosauria > Squamata > Anniellidae > Anniella > Anniella stebbinsi. Next base: position 385,922,605 of record JARDYH010000001.1, read on the forward strand.
TTTTATTATTAGTTGTATTAGCACCATATTACAGGCCTCTCCAATGGGGTATGAGAACAATAGACACATTTCATTTGTCGCAAACATATCCAACTCTGTCTTGATGCAAGTCTTCTTCTTCTTCTTCTTCTTCTTCTTCTTCTTCTTCTTCTTCTTCTTCTTCTTCTTCTTCTCCTCCTCCTCCTCCTCCTCCTCCTCCTCCTCCCCTCCTCCCCTCCTCCTCCTCCCCTCCTCCTCCTCCTCCTCCTCCTCTTCTTCTTCTCTCCTCCTCCTCCTCCTCCTCCTCCTCCTCCTCCTCCTCCTCCTCCTCCTCCCCTCCTCCTCCTCCTCCTCCTCCTCCTCCTCCTCCTCCTCCTCCTCTTCTTCTTCTTCTTCTTCTTCTTCTTCTTCTTCTTCATAGCTTTAGGAAAGAGTTTGAAAACAGTTTTCTTGGTGTTTCCAAGCTGCTGTCGAAATCGCTTGCTGAGCTGTTGTGGCAACAGCCTCTCTTTGTGTTTTTTTGACCAGTCTGGCATCCTGGTGGTCTGAGGCCTGCCGGTACTGAATGAGCAAATTTAAAAAAGAAGTTAATCAAAGGAGGGGAAAAGGAGACGTTTTTAGCTTGATCCACCTCCTCAAGTGGATTCCCTTTGAAAGGAGGCGTGGCAGGTGATGGGAAAGGTGTCGCTGGGAGGGTTTTGCTGGAAGCTTTGATTTTTCTCCAAGCTCTTCACAGTACGTCTCCTTCTCCTTCACACTTTTCACTAAAAGGGAATTCAGCTCAGGATCCTATAGAACGAGATCATGGAGGTTGCTCTGAGCTACTTAGCACATATCGCACCTGCACACCACAGAGAGCCCTCTGAGAAGTAGAGAGCCGGACAAATGATGATTGCTCTCCCAGTTTTCCATTATGACGGCACGTAATTAGCAACACCTCCAATAGACAGAGGACTGGGTTGAATGATGGGAGGAGATTGTCTTTTCTTGCCATTTGCAGGTGACTCCTGCAAGAAGGTTTTCTCTGCATGTCTACTATTTCTCACAAGTAGGACCCGCAGCAAAACATTGCACTGTTTAAGATGCCAGTCACCCACCGATGTCCTCTTCGAAGATACTCTATTTCAGTTTGCCTCTTCCCTGCCAAGCCCACCCTCATTAGACAGAATCTGTGCCCAATGAGTGTGCTCCTTGGGCTCTTTGAGATTTTAAAGTGTTTGTGGAGGGGGGGAGACTTCTGCAAACATCCCCCTAACCTGGCTGATACTTCCCTCTTGCACATGGGTGCTGCCGTTTGAGATATCTCAGAATCCACACTCAGGGAATTGAGTTCACTGTTAGGATATATGATTGAATAGCACCTTTCACATTTGTTCAGAACCTTTATGGTCCCATGATACAGTCACCTTGCTGCTGCTAAGTAGTTTGAGTCAGGTCCATCCCTGGATGGGAGATAGCCTGGGAACCCCATATACCAACCTTCCCCAACCTGGAGCCCTCCAGATGTGTTGGACTGAAACTCCCATAATTCCAGCCAACATGGCCAATGACACATGCCAATGTTTACATATAGATTGAAATGTACAAATAATTACTATTGTTCAAATACAATACCATATATCCAACCAGCATGAGAAAGACTGTGACCAGATGACCTTTGAGCCTGCTGTCCAGGTTGATGAGCAATTTTAAGGCCCATGCTCTCCCAACCTCTTATGATTCTTTATCTTTGAATTGGACTTGGACTAGAACTCCTTTCAAATAGAGTGAGCCTTCAGATAAAGGAGTGTCCCCTGTAAAATACGACCTATGACCACACTAAGGAAGCTTCAGGTGTGACTCAATTGACTCAACCTAGTTTTTCCTGCTTCCCCTTCCCATTTAGGGGATGGCTCTAATACCTCAGAGTATTTGCACGCAGAATGTTTCAGATTCAAAGCCAGCTCCAGATACAATGATGTCAGGTACAAGTCTGGGAAAGAAGGAGGGAGACTCTGGAGAACCACCAACAGTCAGTGTAGAAGAAGGCAGGTGAATTATGCTTGAAAAGCTTTGAAGAATATTGCATCACCCTTCTTAGGCTGTTCATGCTGAGGTGAAATGATGATCTCTTGCCCAAGGCACCTGGGCTGAATATTCTCCTGTTTAGTGCTGTTGTTTCTTCTGGTTGCTGCTCTTCCTTCCTTCCCAGATGAGTCCAGGGTAGATCCCACCCAATTAGGGATCATGCCATGAACAGGATGATGTCACAATGCCACACAGTCTATCAGACTTGGCTGTACAATGGCATCATTCTTTTGCCTGGGCTGAATATTCTCCAGTTTAGTACCGTTGTTTCTCCTGGTTGCTGCTCTTCTTTCCTTCCCGGATGAGTCCAAGGGAGATCCCACCCAATCAGGGATCATGCATGAACAGGATCAGCCTTGGCTACACAGTGGCATCACTGAGGATGATGGGAAGTGAGGGCAATATTGATAAACAAGCTAATCTTTTCACTAGGAGTGCTGAAGAAAAGATCACCCCAAAGAAGAGGTGTTTTTCTGCCCCCCCCGAAGATGTTTGTGAAAAACTGAGCAGCTTCATCTTTCCAGTATACACTGTGCACCAGAGTCATCCTGCTCAAACTGCCATCTCTCTCCAACTCATTCCCTTGAAGGTGCTAGTGTAAATTAATATCTTCCCCTTTCCTTTGAAAGCTCATAAAGAAGCCAGCCAGGACAATTTTGAACAAGATGATTATTCTGAGTATCCCTGTTCAAATCTGACTTTTTAACAAGCGGAGTGATTTTGCATCTCACGTGTGCATAACCCTATAAATCTCTCCTCCTTTCCTTTAGTTATGCTATTGATGCCACTTCTGTCTACTTATCTCAGCATCTTTCTTGATTTAAGAGGGATTCCTGCCCCCCTCCTGCATTGCTTTGAAGAGCCTCGTTCCACTAGTGCCAGAGGCTTCTTGCTTGGTCACAGAGATAAGACACCGATATCTGGCTTTTAGAAAGGGCTCCTGCCAGTATCCCCGCCAGCAGCTGCCACATTTCTGTGCACCCTGCCCTGCTGATGAGGCCTCTCATCCCAGCAGGACCTTGCCTGATCATGCTCCGAGAGCTTAAAAAGTCCTGAAGTGAACAGAGTTTGGGTGGTTGCTTTTGCTTATGTAATCTGAAAGTGAAGAGCAGCCAATGTTCCTTTACTGCAGACATGATGGTGGTAATGTGATTACGCGCCTACAGCATGTGAATCGAGTGGCGATCCTCCTTCCTCCCTCTTTGTCCTCCTTGAATTATTGTAATGATCCCACAAGTATCCATGATTTTTTGCTTCTGAAGTTCTGATACACCAACTGCATGTTTACTGTTCTGGATCGGGTTGTCGTGCGTAGGCAGCAGATGTGAGACTATTCAGGCATGCACCTGCTCACACATAAGGCTGAACAGGACAGAGGAATGTGTGTGTGCACATATGTCCCACTCCCAATGTCCCTGCGATCTTGTCTTCCATGTAGACCTTCATGTGTTGAGCATGAAGTTCTGAAGACGGCTGTGTAAGTGTGTTCAGCTGAACACAAGTACAGACTCCTCTTCAGTTCTTTGCGCTCAATGCACCAAGGACTCCATTGAAGCTGGGTGCATGGGGATGTTGGGGCAGGCCTTATGTGTACACCCACTTCCCCCTATGCGGTTTAGTTCTATGCACGAGCAGGTACATGCCTGAATTGAGCTACTATTACCATAGTAGCAGCAAACCATGTAGTAACGGAATGTTGCATGCTATTGCAAGAAGAAGTCAAGTTGTTATGCAGTGCACAACGGTGATTCCTATCTGGATCATTATCTGGTTTGAAAATCAATGGAGAACACAATGCACAATTTAGCTGATTGCTAATAACAATATGCATGCAATGTACAACAATTATTCTGGTTCGCATGGCCAAAAAAAGAGCTAAGCATTTGTGTGCAAGGAGGTAGCATAAAGTGACAAGGCTCTACAGAGCTGTACTTTATTTGCTCCAGGGGATGTCTGACATGTACCTATAGTACATCAGTGAAAGGAACTATGGTTGTATAAGTTGAAAGAAACTGTGATGGGTTGCAGTAAGGCCTTTTTCACAGGGTGATAAGTAAGATCCTATCTACACTACTGCTTTAAAATGGTTTATAACAGTTTTAAAACGGTTAATAACCGTTACTGACCGGTTTAAAACTGTTATAAACCATTTTAAAGCAGTAGTGTAGATAGGCTGTAAGATTGGAATTGGGAGAGTGGTACTTGTGCTTCTCTAAAACCACAATGTATTTCATTGCACCATCATCACAAGCCACCATAGGTCGGTGGTGGCCTTTATCAAACGTGGTGCGGCCATCGTATCATATAGCACAGGAATGGGTGGAAAGACGGTGATGTGGTTTTTCAGGAAATAGAATGGGAGGCATTCTTATTCATCATCCCCAAACCATCTTCTCTATGGCTATTTTTTAAAAAATGTATATCCCACCACATGGCTCAGTTGAACATGCAGAGTGACCAATAAAGGCATAACATAGGACAATAAGAAACACCCAACAACAAAACAGCGGGGCAGCTGAAACCAGTGCAAAATCAAACAGCATCCAATCTAGGCTGACCATATGACAAGGAGGACAGGGCTCATGTAACTTTAACAGTTTGAGAGAAAAGGGAATTTCAGCCAGCATCATTTGTATGCAATTCGTATCACGTGAAATTCCCTCTTCATTACAATAGTTAAAGCTGCAGGGACCCTGCCCGCTGTTGTATCTGGTCACTCTAGTATAGTGCCTGCAACTTTAATTGTTGTGATGAAGAGGGGATTTCACCAGGTACTAATTACATACAAATGATGCCTGCTGACATTCCCTTTTCTCTGCAACTGTTAAAGTTACATGAGCCCTGTCCTCCTTTTCATATGGTCAGCCTAATCCAATCAACGCAATGGCGACAACCCACTTTCCTGCCCAGTACTGATCTGGTCTCCAAAAACTCACAGCTCCCCAGCTCCCCACCAGGATTAAAAGCTCATTACAATCCTGACATCTGGAGGATGGGGAACAAATAGACTTTCTTTAACCAATAGTTGATGTGCCACTGGGCAGTACTAGGAAAACCAATTTGGCAGAGAAGAGGCAAACAGACTGGACGAGGTTCAGGGAGGTCAGGAAGAATAAGGCAAGGAAACAAATAGATGAAGCTCTAACTGAGGTTTGACCTGCTGGCCAGCAGGCTCTTCGTGCTTCCTTTGACAGGGGCTGTTCTAGTGTTGGAGCTGGAGAGCGCAAGGAATCCCAAATAGCTTCAGGCATGCTTGTATGACAAAGCAGGGTAGGAAGGACAGGGCAAGCCATGAGGAACTCCTGCAGCACCCATGGAAAACCTGCCCTGGTCTCCAGTGAAGGGCTAAGAGTAACGGCAGCAGTTTTTTAAAAAAAATCCACGAGGTGATCAGCTTGCATGCTCCTGAGTTTAAAGCCCCTCATAAATATTTCTCAAAACTGCTGATAAATTATAATGAAAACACAACCGACTCTCGTGCCGACATCGCCAGCGTAGTAGCTTCAGCCTTGGCAAATCTTTAGAGCGAAAACTCCTGAACCAGGACTGTAAAGGGAAATTCTATTACAGGCAGCAGGATTTTTTTTTTAATTTTGGTGATAAAAAAGATGCAGACCCCGGCACATCCTGTTCAATTTACACATGTATCCGAGCGCAGCAGGGACAGAGTTGCAAACGCTTCTCCTTTCGCAGAGACTCATGTTTTTATGGGCACATGCTCTCCTCCTCAGACTCCAAGAAATGGCGCTCTGCCCATATACTGCCTGGCACATCCATTTGTTTCGACATTTTCACAGACGGTGCTCACACAGCCACGGCAGTTGTGCGGCACTCCAGTCGAAAGCCGTTGGCGTTTGGAGCACTTGGCTGGTCTTTCCCTATCGTGGTGGTTCCAGATACATATTGTTATTTATGATACCTAAATTTATGGTTATTAATTGCATCAGTAAAAAACCCTAATTTATATCATCATAAACAGCAATAATGAACACCGCCAAATCTAATTCCCAGCGCTTGCCAACTCTGCCTGGATCTGATTGGATTTTTTTTTTTTACCCTCTTCCGAGAAGTATTAAATTAAAAATGATTCAGAGCTGCAGGATCATTGATCAAGCTTGGAGTTGACAGAGAAATGCACACACTCAAAGACTCAAAGAGGGACATTCCTATGGATCCTATGCATGTTTCTTTTCCCTGTCTTAAAAGGCTGTGGGTATATAAGCTCTTCAGGTAGATAGGAAGACCAGGCAGGCAGTCTGATAAGCAAAGACTCTGAGAGAGAGAGAGGGAGAGAGAGAAAGAGAGGAAGGAACAACACAGACAAGGCCAGATTTAGTTGTTGTTGTTATTATTATTATTAATAATAATTGCATTTATATACCGCTCCATGGCCAAAGATCTCTGGGCGGTTTACAAAAATTAAAAACATTGAACATTAAAAAACCAATATACAAAATTTAAAAAGCATAAAAAGCATAAAAACAGATTATAAATACAATATGCATTTAAAACAAGTTTATGCTTAGGCAGAGATCCAGGCCTAACCTGGTACTATTTATTTTATAGCTTGCTCAAAGCTGGGAGAACCAATGGGCTACCTGGGGCTAAGGAGGTCATTTTTTCCTCTTCCCTCCCCTCTGAGAGTGGCTCACCACATTGGTCATGATTACAAATAAAAGTTTCAAGCAATATTGGATAGGCCCTGTGTCCTCTTTTACAGAGGACAGTCTTCTTCTTGAAGGGCTGCAAGAGGACTGTCCTGTGTTTTGCAGGCATCCTCCATTTGAAGGTCTGTCTGGTCTAAGTCTGGTGTAAAGATCAAGAATCATCAGAAGGAAAATCTGTGCCTTGAAATTGCCTGACAATCCAGCAGACTGAGCCAGGCACACAGGTCACTCGGTCAATCACAGTCTCCCATGCCATGGTTAGATGGGTTGTATGTATATTCACAATATAATCAGGATTTTATATTTGCCTGTACATGTAAGAACATGAGGAGATCCATGTTGAATCAGACAAAGGGTCCATCTAGTCCAGCATTCTTTTCACACAGTGGCCAACCAGCTGTCAACCAGGGGACCCCAAGCAGGACAAGAGTGCAACAGCACCTTCTCCTCCACATTTCCCAGAAACTATGTATATAGGCCTACTGCCTCTGATATTGGAGATAGCATATAACCATCAGGACTAGTAGCCATTGATAGCCTTCTCCTCCTGGAATATGTCTAACCCGGCTTTAAAGGCATCCAAATTGGTAGCCGTCACTATGTCTGGTGCTAGTGAATTCAGGACAGATAAAAGGAAGGACCATGCAAAGAAGTCCTTTTATCTGTCTGGGATCTCCCACTAATAGGCTGACCATATGAAAAGGAGGACAGGGCTCCTGTATCTTTAATAGTTGTAGAGAAAAGGGAATTTCAGTCAGTGTCATTTGTATGCAGTTAGTTCCTAACGAAATTCCCTCTTCATCACAACAGTTAAAGTTGCAGGCAGTATACTAGGGTGACCATATACAAAAGAAGGCAGGGCCCCTGCAACTTTAACTGTTGTGATGAAGAGGGAATTTCACCAGGAACTAATTGCATACAAATGACACTGGCTGAAATCTCCTTTTCTCTACAACTGTTAAAGTTACATGAGCCCTGTCCTCCTTTTCTTATGGTCAGCCTACCCACTAATCAGCTTCATGGCATGACCCCATTGGGTTCTAGTGTTTTGAGAGAGGGATAAAAATCTCTCCCTATCCACATACACCACACCATTCACAATTTTGTACACCTCTATTGTATGTACATTTTATGCAGATCAGTGCCATTTCTTGACCTCTTTTTTTGTCCAATTTATAAGTGGCCGCTCTAGGTCCAAGTAGGATTCACAAAACCCTATTCCATCTGTATGGATGGATGGACGCATCCGCATCTGGCTCCGTCAGGCACTTGCCAAGCTGCTGCCACAGCTGCCCACCCCATTTGCGGTGCTGCTCAAGCTTCTCTGGAACCTGTCACATGCACAATGAAGCTGCAGGGGCTGCCCACCCTCATCCAGACCCTCCACCGGGTGCAACAATGGCTGCTCCAGAAATTGTGTATTTCCGAAGTTGTGTAAATGGCAGCAGTAAAGACCTAATTTATGCAACATGAAAGGTGTGGATGGAGCACTGGAAGAGTGGTCTGGCAAATGTGCTGCTGCTCAGAAAGATGGGAATGGGGAGGCGGGCGCAGGGGAGTTGGGCACCTGTGACATCCCTATCCTATGGCGATCACGATAGGGAGAGGCCCTGCAGAGTGCTTGGACCTCCAATGGAAGAAAACAGTGCACGGCGTAACTGAAACTGGGTAATAGTGTCTGGGAAAGAATTCTTCCTGAAACACTGGAGAATTGTTGCTGGCCAAAATAAGCCAGGGTTAAGGTCGATGGACCAATGATCTGAACTGGGAGAAAGCATTTTATTTTGAACAGAATATATGTGGTGCCCTGCAATGGAAACATAAGCTTGAAGAAGATGTGTGGATCACATACAGAACAAATGAACCTTCACTGCGAAAAAAGGCCCCAGATACCGAAATCTCAGCCCTGGTTTTGCAGTCCAGGTCTTGGAAATCTCCACCTTTTGCTCATGGAACCAAGGAGCTCCCTCCTGTTGCCTTCATTCTTACAGTGCGTAATTTATTCTATCCTTTATCTGCCACAGCTGCCTTGCCGCATGAATGATGAGCTGGGTTCATTTAGCACCATTGTTTCCTCCTTGGTAAACGCACTCCCATACATCTTTGCTCCCCAGGAACGCGCTCGCTTCTCTATTTACAGCTCTCTCCTGCGGCCCCTCCCTTTCGTGTCACTCTCCCTTTCCCCTTCCTTGCTCAGTGGCCCCGTAATGGCCGCAGAGATAAATAAAAAGCATAACTCTTCCCAGCCATTGTTATTTTCTGCCTCTGTCGCCGCTGTTGTTCCCGTGGTTGCCCTGTGCAGTAATATATATAATAACAAGGAAAACAAATCTTATTACTAAAGTAATTACAATAAATAAATAAAAAAGCAGAGAGGGGAGATGAAGAAAAGGGCCGCCAGGGAGAGATTGCAGCAGGAGTTGTTTTGTGTTTTGTTTTAAAAGGTAATTTACTCAGGATGTAGTGGGGCTGTTCTGGCAGCTCTGGGGTAGAGGCGGGGGGGGGCAGGGATTATGGGTAATGAAAGGCCAGGTGTCACATTCATGGTAACACACCCACCCCCCTTCCCCCCTCTTGCATCCCTGGCCTTTTTGTTTCATCTGGCTCGCTGCCTGTCGAATTCTTGACACCTGCTGCTCCTCACCAGCTGCTCTGAGGCATGCAGAGACTTCAGTTCCTCCCCCCCCCCCCGCCCCGGATCAAACCAAAGTTTCTTCTAGGACAGCATTAAAAACAGCCAGCTGAGTACCATTGGGAATGTCCCAAACATGGTGTAAAGGCCATGGCCTTCCCTGGCATGTTGTTTGCCTCCGGCACATGTTAAAAAATAGGTTTGTGTGTTAGGAACATCACCCCTGGTGTTTGTGTGTGTGTGTGTGTGTGTGTGTGTGTGTGATGATCCTGGTGCCCAACTCTCCTTCTTTGGGGAACATGGATTGGATTGGATTCGGAGGTAGTATCAGAGTTGGAGAGAGATTTGACCGTCGCTGCCCTGGGAACTTCAGCACAAGAGGAGCACATTTTGCCAACACCCCTCTGGCCCGAAGAGATGACATATCTGTCTTAGGACTTAGGTTATCTTCTCTGAGTCCTCCTGCTGAATGTGGTGATGTGGTTGGCTACTAAGGAGAGGGACTTTTCAGTGGTGGCATCCCAGTTGTAGAATGACCTCCCCAGAGAAGCTCACTTGGCACCTACATTGTGGTCTGTTCAGTGTCAAGTAAAGACCTTAAAAAAAAAGCCCAGGCTTTTTAGCCCTTCCATTTTTTTTTAAAAAAATGTTAGTGTGTTTTTTAGAGCTTTGCATTGCTGCTGGCTTTTATCTTAGTTACTACTTTGGTTTTATTCCATTTTGAACTTCTGGTTTTATATTATGTTTTACTATGCCTTGGCAGATAGTCAATGGCTATGCTGCCTGGGGATAATAAAAGTTGTAGTCCAACACATCTGGACGATGCCAGGTTAGTGGAGGCTGATCTAAACCAAATTGAGCTGTGCGTTTCAGTGATCTCTCTTTCTTTCCCCTCCCTGTGGATTGTTCTCATCCTAGCCTGTTTCTTCAATGCAAAACGAAGTGCCCAATGCAAAGGCGATATAGAAACATGTAAACAAAAGAAGGAATTAATGTTCATTCTTGATGTGTTGTTTGTTCAAATGATTAATTCCTATAAAATGAATAAAATGGAGCTGAATTGTTCATTTTTCCATTAAAGAAAAAGCCATATATACACCTGAGCTTTTTCTTCTTTTTTTACATAAAGCATTTATTGTGCACCCACGTTACTTTACAGGGTCTTTAGGTGATGCTGTGATTCTCCAGTTTTGCTTCCGTTTTTTCAGATCACTTCCCATTATTTTTAGAATGGGGAAAATGGGGTATTTCCCCCCCTGAAAGCACTGTTTCTACTACAGGATTTGCACTATTTTGCTATAGTGCAGCTCCATCTAGAGGTTATGTAGCGGAAAAGCAGGAAAAATTAAAAGTAGATATAGCAAGTAACACCCTCAACTAGAAAAGCTCCCCCTTTGGAGAAATGGGTCCCTGGAAAGCTGGCAAGGGCTTGGCTGAAGAAAGACGATCAGCCAACTCATTATGTCATCACAGGGCACTGCCTGGAGAGGTGGAAGCCATTTCACAAAGGCTTATAAAAGCAACTTTTGCATCACTTGAAAAGAAGCTCTGAAGGAGGAAGTTTGGGAGAGAGAACAGTACCCCTTTCTGGCTGTTTTTCAGAGAGGTGGTTTTAAATGGGGATTTGTAGGGATGGACAAATTGGTCTATTTCCAGTCAGTGTCATTTTCCCTTGTAGTCAGTCATAGGTCTATATTCCATCCAATTTCCGCATGAGGTTTGAGCTCCATCACCCCAGCGATTTAGTGCACTCTCTTCATGCCTTGTGTGTGGATTTGCATCACAGTACTCACATGACACTGTGCCTGTCCTGCTGACACCCTGCCTCTTCCCCAGCTTTTCCTATAATGCTAGAAGTCTGGAATATTTTCCCTAAGAGCATTTAATGCACCTTAAGCCTCTGTGTAGTTTTAAAATAACTGGGGGCTTGAATGGATTGCATCAGGTCCTGGCAGGGAAAAGCAATCTCTCCCAGCAGCTGGCTCCAAGTCTCAATATAAAACCAAACCTTGCATCCCAGCCTCAAAAGCATTTTTTAAAATCATACAAGGCCTGAATCTCTGCAGAGACAGGATTGTGCTCCCTCGATGCCCACAAAGAGCCAGATTAAAGCATCATTCCATTTTTGCTCGGCAGAAAGGCGGTCTGGTTGAAGTACTCATCTGATAGGGCCTGACAGGAGAGAGAAAAAGAAGGGGAGGGGTGGAGTGGAGTAGAGTGGAAGAGCGAAGGAGCGAAAGAGTGAAAGGGCAGCTATTCCAGTGAAAGGGATCACAAGGTTGACCCGCTTCTGCATCAGAGTTAAAAAAATGCAGAGGCAAAATTACATGTGATGGAGCCCATGAAGCACAAATTAGGTAGATCCACTTCAAAATGTGGCCCAAACAAATTTGCCCGCAGCCCTACTCTAAACCACCCCATCTCTGAGATCAGCATCACTTCTAGCCCCCTTATGACTGCTGTCCTCTGCTGTCCTTCCTTCCTAAATGGTGGTCCAGAGAGTACTTTTTACAATCAAACAGTGAGTTTATTTCCTCCAGTAATGATTTTGATGCTGTCTGGTTTGGAAGAGGATAAGAAATGTATTGGCTATTTTGAAGTTGGCAATTTATTTCATTTTATTTTATTTATGGATGCTGCATTGCTTTCCTGTACAACAGCCTTAAAATAACAGGAAAGAATATCAGAAAAAGACTCTGATGTTCACTTGAGGGAGGGGGGCTTCTCACATAAAAAAGGATGATAAATTGGAATGGGTTCAGAGAAAGGTAATGAAAATAATAGAAAGGTTTTGCCAGCAACAACACAGTGAGGGAACAAGGAAGGGATTGGATAGTTTTTAAAAATTTTTTTGAGAAGATTGGGGAAGGAGATGATGACTGTTTTCAGATATATAATGGAGTTGCTCTATGAAGGATTTGGAGCAATCATTTCCCATGACTACCGAAAGTAGAATAAGAGGTAAGCAATTTGTGTTTCAGGGAGGTCTATTTAGCTAAAATATTAGGCTTAAACTTTCTAGTGATGAATGCATGTGTCTAATGGAAAATGTTGTCAAAGAGACCTGAGACCTACTTCTGGAAAGCCTTTTTCTTTTAGGAAAAAAGGTTGGATGATTTCAGATAGTAAGATGAAGTCCAAGTTCAGAGTATGAGTTACTGCCAGTGACTGCCAAATCAACAAACCTTATTAGGGTGGTGGTGGCGGTGGTGGTGGGGAGGGAGCATGGGGAGTCCATTTGTGTGTGAGCCCAGTACTGGCACTGGAAAGAAATTCCTGCACTTGTGCTCAGAAGCTCCCTTGTTTGACAATTTCTACACCCGATTTCCTGAGCCGCTGTTTTGCATCTTATTCTAGTTAGTGGTCCTTAGGGTTCTAGTGAAAAAAAATGTCAATCTTGCAGACCTATAATCTTTCCTACCCATTTTAATACATCACCTCAGTAAAGGTGACAAAGAGTTTCTCTACATTTGAAAAAACAAACAAACCAGTGACTTCCCAGGGCTTTCTGCTTCCACCTAGATTGCAAGCAGCTCAATTATATGGGTGGCCATGAGCAGCCACATAGCTTGGATTGAATACTTCTCCTCTCTGTGTGCTTCTATCATGGTTCCCCAGTTTCCCTCTGGCAGTCACACACGCTGGCTAGGCTGACCAGATAAAATCCAGGTCAGGGCTCATGTAACTTTAACAGTTATAGAGAAAAGGGAATGATATTCCCTCTTCATCACAACAGTTAAAGTTGCAGGCACTATACTAGAGTGACCATATACAAAAGAAGGCATACAACTGAAACTGGCTGAAATTCCCTTTTCTCTACAACTGTTAAAGTTACATGAGCCCTGACCTGGATTTTATCTGGTCACCCTAAATTGCTGGCAAACTGACACGGGACACTCACATAAGTGGGACTGCTTTTATTCAGGGAAATCCCACAGTGAAAAGCTTAATGGTTACACACTTCAGAAGTACTGAAAGCTCATTGATGGCCAGAAGGCTTAAGGCTCCAAAATCACGTACAGTCAAAATGCTACTCAGAGCTCTATTTACTTCCATTGAGACAGCACCATCTAATGGTGGAATTATTGTGCAACGCCAGAGGTACACACTGGAGAACCCGCTTTTTTTGTGTGGATATTACCACATTATCTGTTTTTTTTTAATAATGGGATTTTCAGGGGATAGCGCGGGAGGCGTCCTGGTTGTTGGTGACATCGTGTAATGGGCCTACAAACTTTTGTGAGTGGCCAATCATGAGGGTGCAATCCATCACTCATTTAGAGGAGCCCAAAGTTCCCACAGTCCCTTCACAACTGATATTTGACCCTGAAAATTTGAGACGAATTCATTTAGAACCAAAACAGTAACTTGTTCAAAGACTCTAATATTGCCTGTTTTACCGGAACAATTAGGAGGATGTATTTTACTATATGGATTTGTCACTTGTTCTCTGCAATGCTTGAAATCGAAATCCTGGGGAAAAAGTCACAGAACAAGTTTAAGATTTCCTCAGGTTCTAAATTCAGTTGGAACTTTGCCTCGTATTGTTTCATCTCTAAGAAAGATGGCACCTGTAGGGGGCAACCTGTGCAAAGGGAAATATTTAACATCAAAATACAAGAGCAATGGTTTTATATAAGCCTAGAGCAGTTTTGCCCTGGTGCCAGAGAGTCCTGTAGAGCTTGGCCTATAACTCTTTCGCCTGGGAAGAACTTAATTTTTAAGTTTCTTCCTATTAATAAAAGCATTAAGAACTGGTGTAATAAAAGTTTATGGACTAATTTTCCAAGCATAAATCACCCATGATTTCTTTCGTAGCTGCATTACATGTTTATGAAACAGAGATATCCTTTATTTAGGCAGTAGCAAGGCTCCACCATAAAGTAGTAAAGAACAGGGTAAGAGCCAAGCAAACTGACTTTAAAGTTCTGTTGGTTCCAAAGTGGATGATGGTTAAGCACGTGCTTCTATCTGTCCCATGAAAATTAATGAGATTTCATAGTGCTTCACTTTGGCCGACTCTTCACACATATTTCTATTGCTACTTTTTGCCACTGGAAAACTATTTAAATTTTTAAAACTCATGACACCATTTTTTGGTCAAGGATGTCCGTAGTAGTGATCCACAGAATGCAATCTGTGAAACTGTGGTGATATTGCTCCCCATTCGGAAGATGTAACAGACAAGCTACGGATGGGTGAAGCCAGTGTCTTTTTCCCCCCAGAGATATTTCAGCTTTCTGGGAAGTCCGAATTGCATATTCAGGATATGAATTGGATGTGCATATCCCATGTGTTTTGTTATACACCATTTCCCTTTAAAAAGCACAGAGGAATAAATGCAGATCCAAATCACAGGTTGTGCTAGCTGCACAATTACATTCCTGCTTCATTTTATGAAGACAACAATAATTGTCTCAAAACCGCTTGGCATACTTTAGGGTGACCAGATAAAATCCAGGTCAGGGCTCATGTAACTTTAACAGTTGCAGAGAAAAGGGAATTTCAGCCGGTGTCATTTGTATGCAATTAGTCCCTGGTGAAATTCCCTCTTCATCACAACAGTTAAAGTTGCAGGGGCTCTGCCTTCTTTTTTATATGGTCACTATAGTATAGTGCCTGCAACTTTAACTGTTGTGATGAAGAGGGAATCTCACCAGGAACTAACTGCATACAAATGACCCTGGCTGAAATTCCCTTTTCTGTACAACTGTTAAAGTTACATGAGCCCTGACCTGGATTTTATCTGGCCACCCTAGCATACTTATCCCAAACAACACATTTTACCTTGGGAGTGGAAAATCCTGAACATTCGCATCATCCATAAGAATATAAGAAGTGCCATGCTGGATCAGACTGGGGGTCCATCTAGTCCAGCACTCTGTGCACACAGTGGCCAACCAGCTGTTGGCCAGGGACCTACAAATCAGGACATGGTGCAACAGCACCCTCCCACCCATGTTTCCCAGCAACTGGTGCATACACGCTTACTGCCTCTGATACTGGAGGTAGCACATAGCCATCAGGTCTAGTAGCCACTGATAGCCTTCTCCTTCAGGAATTTATCCAACCCCCTTTCAAAGCCATCCAAAGTGGTGGCCATCGCTACATCTTATGGTAGTGAATTCCATAATTTAACTATGCACCCTGTGAAGAAGTCCTTCCTTTTATTTGTCCTGAGTCTCCCACCAATCAGCTTCATGGATGACCCTTGGTTCTAGAATTATGGGAGAGGGTTGAAAAGTGCCTCTCTGTCCACATTCTCCACCCCATGCATAATTTTGTACACCTCTATCAGGTCTCCCCTTCGCCTCCTTTCTTCCAAGTTAAACAGTCCCAGCTGTTGTAACCTTCCCTCATAGGGGAGATGCTCCAGTCCCTTGATCATTTCAGTTGGCCGTTTTTGCACTTTTTCCAGCTCTAAAATATCTTTTCTTAGTTGTGGTGACCAGAGTTCTGCTCTTTTCCCCTCTCCCTCTTCCAAGACTCCCATGACCTTTGGTTGATTTCATCCATCTCCTGCCTTCACTTGAAGTCTGCATTTAACGCCAGCCCAAGTTGTTTGTGTGCGTGTGTGGAAATTA
Organism: Anniella stebbinsi; assembly: GCA_029215795.1. Classification (NCBI taxonomy): domain Eukaryota; kingdom Metazoa; phylum Chordata; class Lepidosauria; order Squamata; family Anniellidae; genus Anniella; species Anniella stebbinsi. Next base: position 385,938,534 of record JARDYH010000001.1, read on the forward strand.
AATAAATAAGCACTGAAGACGAACCAGGGAAGGGACTTGACATATGCGGGGATCTGTGCCGAGACAAGCCGGAGGAATTGCTATGCTTCATATTCAAACATTTCTCTTTGATGCATTGGGGTGGTGCGGAAGCCGACGTTGACGTATGGATGAGGCCCCGTTCACAGGAAGGGAAGTGGTTGTGTGATAAATGACACAATATGTCAGGGGACTCCTGCGATCCATCATGCTGGCTTCCTCTTTTAAGCCAGGATGAGCGGTGAGTGGAGGAGAGTCCGACTGAGGAGGGGACCACCCACCCAAACGGCATGAAGAGCAGGGAAGGCTTGCAGCAGTGCATGGACAGATTGTTTATTTATTTGACTTGTGTGACTCTTTTATGCTTCGTAGCATAATGCACACATGCCATTGGGATGCAAACAGCACAGAACACACCTTTAAAAAAGATCAGCAAAAAGGCTAAAGCAATTAAAGAAAGTTCTTCATCTGCTGGTGGGGGGATGAATAAGGGAGGTGGGCAAGTAGATCTCCCTTGGGAACAAATTCCATAAGGTGGATGCCACAACAGCAAAGACCCTCTGCCTCACTTGTAACGTCCTTTATCCAGCAGAGTGATGGGACATTGGAAGGGTCTCCCCCGCAGGTGCCGAAGGATGGAAAGGAACATTTGAGAAAGGTGTTCCCTCTGGTACAATGTCTTATCCTCACTGGAGGAATCCTTCTCAGAGGAGGAGCTAGAGCTCCCAGAGATGGGCACTGTTGAGGAACAGCCCAGGTAATGAGACCCAGGGGAGATGGTCGCAGGTACATCTTCACAAAAGGAGGGGAACTCCACCTCTGAGATAGAGCATGAGTGACCACCTAGCCCCCAAGAGAGCCATCATTTCACGATGCAGGCCAGTAGACAGAGTGCTCAGTTGCATAGGCTGACCATATGAAAAGGAGGACAAGTTGTAGAGAAAAGGGAATTTCAGCCAGCATCATTTGTATGCAATTTGTACCTGGTGAAATTCCCTCTTCATTACAACACTTAAAGCTGCAGGGGCCCTGCTCTCTTTTGTATCTGGTCACTCTAGTATAGTGCATGCAACTTTAATTGCTTTGATGAAGAGGTGATTTCACCAGGTACTAATTGCATACAAATGAAGCCAGCTGAAATTCCCTTTTCTCTGCAACTGTTAAAGTTACATGAGCCCTGTCCTCCTTTTCATATGGTCAGCCCACAGTTGCAAAGGAGGTCTCCTCAAGATGAAAGGCCCTTTCATGCAGAAAGCCCTCCTCATGAGTAGGCCTTTTGCCAGAGGGGTTGTGATGAGCTGTAGCTGATGCTCTGGCTATATCAGCTCTGAATGCTCTGGCCATATCAGCTTTCAGTTAGAGCGTGCTAGGTGCTGGAAACACCATCTTACTACCAGATCCAGTTTCTCTGACCTTGGCCTGTGACTTAACTGAGCCTCTATGCTACTGACGCTTGGACTCCTGCTTGATTCCAGTCCTTTGACTATGTAGGGGCATGATCCAAAGAACTGGGGGAATGAAGTTGACAGCATCTGTAGCCTTCCACCCCAGTACTCCCCCAGCCTGTACCCTAAAATAAAAGGTTGCTGGCCTCAGCTCTTGTTCCCCCTGCAGCATTTCCCAGATCATACTGTGTGTTGACACAAGCAGTATGGTAATCAGCAGTATGGTGTAGTGGTTAGAGTGTCGGACTGGAACTCAGGAGTTCTAGGTTCTGCTGACTTGCACGGAGGAGCAGTGGGGCTGTTGAGTGTTCCCAGACCACTCACCAAAATCCTCTAGGGATTGTGTAGCCCAACAAGTGGTTATGGGTGGTAGCGCTGACTGGGAGAGCACCTGCACTCAGCAGGCATGGGTGAGACCGTCCATCCCTAGCTTTAACTGGCAAATTTCAGTCAATTCAACATTCTCCCATCCAGTGGAATCTTCCCTCCTCTCTCAACTAGGGATGTATGAGAAATTATTTTCAGTTAGTTTTTGATCAGAATTTACCCAGTTTACATCTTCTGGACCGAACATGGACTTGGACGCAATCTGCAGTCAAAGTCCATACATTTCTGATCTCACAATGTAGTTCCTGGAAAGCCCCCCTCCCCCAATGAGTTCAACAGCATGAATACATCTGAAAAATGTGCATAAAAATTTCATACATATGGGGAAAAAAAGAGAATGCTTGTTTTAAGATGTGCATGTTAATCACATGGGAGAAGGATTTGAAAGATGAACACCTCTGATGGGTACATTTGGAAAAAAATGCACACAAAGATCTGCACAGAATAACATGCAAAAAACGAAGTTCTCAGTCGGAAAGAACTCGAGTCAGAATGAGCTTCGAGATGGAATTCGGAAGACTTTGCTGAACTCAGATTTTGCCGATTCATGCATCTTGTTGTACTCTCACCTTAACACTCCATCGGCTCACCAATTCCACTACTTAGTGCAGCCATTCTTGGGTTAAAGAACAGTCTGGCAACATCTATTTACAGGGTACATAGAGATTCCACAGCACCAGAGCTGTCAAACTTATCCTTTCCCCAACATAACATCTCCGAAGCGCAGGGTGACACAAATTCAGAGAATGTTCAATGGCCCTTCCCTGTCTCCACCTCGTTCTGTGGCACTTTATTAGACAATCCAGGTCCTCCCCTCTCCCTTCCATGACAAGACTCTTATTTCAGCTGTTGACCTCCATCACTGACCCCTCGTTGGGAAATCAGGTGTGGGAAGACTAGGCTATTATCTGCCTTCCAGTTCACCCATTTCTAATCAAAGCAGCCAATTTTACCTACAGACCCCTGATTGTGGAGATGGAGGCTTGGATGAATGCAGAGAGGGGGGGGGGGAGGAAAGGTGTCTTGGAAGCCAGAATCAGTCAAGAGAACTGGAGAGATGAAGGGAAAACATTTCAGTCTAGGTTAGAGGGAGGATAAACATCAGTGTTCCATGCACACACGGAGGAGACTCAGTGTCTTATAATGGGCAGAATGTTAATCTTGGACTGGAAAGACTTGGGTGCAAATCCCTACCTGGGAAGCTGCCTCCTACTGAATCAGAATGCTAGTCCATCTAACTAAGGTAGAGATGTATGAGAATTTCGTTTTTTCTCACAAAACATGCAAGCATACCCCTTTTGAAGCTCCAAGTGCATCCACCCAAAATGTTCACAAATTGCTGAACACAGGCTCACATTCATCTCATTCCCAATTCCCAGTACAAATTGTGCAAATTTCCTCTGTGTACTGAAGCAGCCCCACTTTAGCGTATGGGGGAAAGTTGCAACATTTGGGGAAACTTACAGAACACCCCCATCAAATGCGAGCATGCATCTTCCAAAAATATCCATTCATTGCCAAACATGCAATCAAATTTGCCTTGTTCCCGGTTTGATTTCCACAAATTTCCTAACTGAAAATAACTTTATAGGATGCATTATGTTAGGAAAATAGCTTGCAGAAAAGTGGGTTTCTTAGGGAAAACTGGGTCGGAAAAAATGCATGTATTAGGAGACATGCACACATAAATACATATGAACTTTCTGCAGAAGTTCTTTTAAAAATGCAAGGTTCTGGATGAACTGAACTAAAAATTGGAAGAATTAGAAAATGAGAGAAACCAAAAATTGACAGCTTTATGACTGAGCTATACACCTCTCCTGAACTTTATCTTTCCTATCACCTGCAATATGATAAAAATCTTTGAGTGGAGATTTGCTCTGGAACTTTTAAAAACTTTCTGCCTGCAAAGCAGGTGCTCTACTCCTGAGCTATGGCTCTTCACAACTCAGCCATAACACTCCATGAGTAGCTTTAGGCAAGTCTCTCTCTCTCTCTCTCTCTCTCTCTCTCTCTCTCTCTCCTACCTCACAGGGTTGCTGTGAGGATAAAGTGCAGTAAGTTATCTGCCATCCTGAACTCATTAAAGAAGGGCAGGATATTCATGGGATTTTTTTTAGGAAAGACCCCCCCCCACTAGACTGAAAGGACTCATTCACATTCCTTTGCTCTTATTCCCATTCCCACTAGATTATGCTCCACATTAATGTGTGCGTGTGTGTGTGTGTGTGTGAGAGAGAGAGAGAGAGAGACAGAGAGAGAGAGAGAGAGAGAGAGAGAGAGAGAGAGCATATGAATTATTTGTCTCAGGCACAATTATCTCATCATCTGGAAACAGGAGGTAGATATCAGTATAACTAGGGAACACTAAGGTTTGCAGAGATGATGACTGAGCATGCTCCGTAGCCATGGCATGTTGAGTGGGAAAAAAGAAAATTTGGTGGCGTGGAATGGAGATCCCACCAAAGGGCAACCTTGGTTGGCTGTCTGGGACCCTGAGCTGGAGCACTCCAGTTAGGTGGTGAGGATGCACTGCAACATTTTGTTCTGGGTTCTATTCGTGTGTTGTGTAGGTAAGCAGTATTGGGGTCTGAAAAACCAGCAAATGTTAGGTTCTGCCAGCTTACATGCAAGTCCTGCATGGTTCTGCTTGGGTTCTGCCCAAAATGACCCACAATCCATTCTGGCGCCACTTGCACCACCCCCAAATGTGAGATCCATCCTTGCCTATGCTATGGCTCTACTCAGGGGACCAGGCCTTTGTAACTCAAAGGTTATGATACCCGGGAAGCTTGGACACCTTGACTTAACCATGATAGAAGATCAATCCTTTGTCGCCTTCTCCATTCTGGAAGCATCTGATTTAAAGATAGCACTTAGTTCCTTGTTCATTGGGACAGGGAAAGATATTAATATAGAAAACTCTGTCAACTACACAGCGGTAAGCATGCAATCTTCTTTTCCTGCCTGTGTCTTTATATATATTACTATTACAGTATGGATGTCATAAAGTGTTTTTGGAGTCCTGGGAAATGAAAGGTGCGATATACATGAAGGATACCATGCTTGTCAGGGTTTCTGCCCTTTTGCCGAAAATGGAGAGCGGTGATGGGGGAGTATTCCATGGTGGCAGGGAAAAAGGATTTTTCACCACACATCTTTCTCTTTCGCCTAAGTGAGCATGATGAAACAAATGTCTCCATTTACCCAGCCTGGCAGCTCACCCAACAGTGCCAAAGGTTTTAGCTTTTGGAGAAACTTCTATACTCCATAAGAAATGGAGTCACATATGTCTCTAGCATCTTTTGTTTGCCTGTTCTTACAATATCTGTTTCTTTAATTTAGGCTACAAACCTTAGGGATGGGCACACTCACTTGGGTTTATTTCATCCGTCCACTGCCCATTCCCATTCTCGCTCTTGGTTGTGGTGCCATGTGAGCTTCTTATGCTCACGAGCATATGATGAGTGCTTGGCAGCCGTCCACCCATGTCTGGAGCCTGCGTTGTACACAACAGTGGAGGCTGAGGAAATTATGTAATTCCCCCCTACTGTGGTTGTAAAAGCCTGACTCACACAAGAGCATCCACACTTTTACTCTTGCATAAGAGGGGCCTTTACAGCCGCCATTGATGCAGTGGGTTAAATTACGTAATTTCCGGAGCTTCCAGGTGGTTGTCAGGCTGCACGGGCGCCCATCTGGAGGATGGTTGGGTTTTTATTAATATTTGGGTTCGATAATAATAATAATAATAATAATAATAATAATAAATTTATTTCTTACCAACCTCTCCCTCTGGATCAAGGCGGGGAACAACAATAAATATAAATACAAAGACCATAAAATAGGTAAAACATTAAAAACAAATAAAACGAATACATTATTAAAACATCTGCCTGTCTGTCTGATATATTTACTTACCTTGATGTGGAGGAATATATAAATGGATGTGTTGATTTTTATGATGTACCGTTTGGATTGGCTGTGGTGTTGATAGAACTTCAGTATGTGTGGGCTTCTTTCCTGAGATGAGATTGGACAGTGGGAGTAGTTCGCAGTTGAAGGGAATGAGCAGTTAGGCCAGTTGGAAGCCGGGAGGTTGAGGGGAAAAAAATGGCAAGAGAAAAGCCTATATATCTATCCCATGGCAGTTATTGAGTTGACTTTTTGAGAATGATAAATGTTGTTACTTTTATTTAAAGGGGAAATTACATGGCATATAATTTGGGTGAAGTATGTTGGCTGTCTTGTGATAAGAGCCAACAGCTTCCTCAGCAGCAACAAAGCTACCTTGGTGTACCTGAAGGTACAGTGTCACAGAAGAAAATTTGTCCAGTTCTGGCAGGGCATTGCTCATCCTGTCAATAGTCTTCTCACTCCACAGGGCGGAGTGCCATTCCCTGTTTCTCAAAAAAACAAAAACAAAGAAATTCTTCTTCTCCCGTCCCACACCCACATATGTAGCAAATGAGGCAGAAATGTTATCTCTTCTCTTGTGGAGATGGGGGAAGAATTGTGGGCTATTGACTGTCAGCTGAAGGTTTTGGGGAAACCTGATTACTAAGGAAAGTGTAGGGGTGCTGGAGGAATCCACAATGGAATCAAATAAGTTTGGATATTTATGAATCCAACCTGTGGATTACACAGTAGATCAGCTTTTCCCCAGTTGGGCAGATTCCATGGACTTGCAGAGCATTTTTCTAACTTTGTGAAATGCACATTTACCCCGTGGGCTAAAACATGAAAATACCCATTTTGTAGGGATTTGTGCATTTTTTTTGGGGGGGGGGATTTACATGGATTTTGTGAGCTCAAATTTGCAAGTGCAAATTTGCGCTGATCCAGAAGAGAAAACCATCTGATTCTGTTGATGAGCAGATGATAGAACAAAAGGCACCTGACAATCTGTGAAATCCAGATGAAACAGATTTTACACAATCTATACATACCCAGGAGAAGGGCCTCTGACACCTATATTGTAGTTTTCTCGGTGTCAGCTGAAGACCTCCCCCCGCGCTTTTTAGTTCATCAGAGTTTGTTGTTACTCTTGTTTTACATGTTGTTTTTAGTTCTTTGTACTGCTGCTTGCTTTTATGTAGATTTTTCCTTTGGCTTTATTCTGTTTTAAACTTACAGTTTTGAGATTCTGTTTTACTACGTTGTTGCATTGTACTGCTTTACATTTTGTTTTATGAACTGCTTGGAGAGCATCGGCTGATGGGGAGTATAGAAATGTAATAAATAAATAAACTTATTTTATTTACACTATTTTAATGCTGGCATATAATATGATTCTTTGGGCAAGATTCGCTCCTGGAGTAACTCCAGCTCCTCTGCATCACCGTTGCTGCTGCCCATTTTCTTGTCTTCTCATTCTGAGGTCCAACTTGCAGCAATGCAAGGGATCAAGTGTGGCTTCAGGATCTATGGCTTTTGGGGTTTTGTAGTCCCGTCCCGTCCCATCCCCCCTCTAGGGTGTTGGCCTTGGCAAATGGGGATGGACAGACTCACCCACATCTGATTCATTGGATGCTTTAAGGTGGATTCCTGCATTGAGCAGAGGGTTGGACTTGATGGCCTTATAGGCCCCTTCCAACTCTACTATTCTATGATTCTGTGATTCTTTTGAAGACTGACCAGGGCCCAAGAATGTCATGAGCTGGTCCGCCCTCATCTGGAGCCTCCATTCTGCACAACATATTATGTATTTTCACCATTGCGTAAATGGAGCCTTTGTGGTGGCCAGTTATGCAACAGGGGAAATGTGCAATTTTTGGAGCATCATTCCTTAATTGAGGTTCCGGAAATTGTGCATTTCGCCCGTTGCAGAAATGGCGGCTGTAAAGGCTCCATTTACGCAATGGTGAAAACACGTCATCACTGGACCCTCCATTGTTGCACATAATGGAAGCTCCAGACAAGGCAGACAGCTGCCGGGCACTTGTCAGGCCGCGTGGGTGCTTGAAGCAAGGGCCCATGAATGTGCCATGGGGCCTGACTGGGTCCGGGGAGGGCAGATGTGGGGGAGTCCATCAGACTCCCAGACCCAGTTGGGCACCCATGTCCAGCAACGCTGATCTGTGATGCCATGGCTGGGCTGCACTCCTCCATCTCAGATGAGCCCTAGAAAGAAATGTTTCATCCTGACCAGAATGCAGTGCTTACCCTCAGCTAGTACTCTTATGGAGAAGCAGCTACTGCTGCTTTGTCGGTGGGGTTGATTTTTCATCTCACTTAATTATCCCTACTTGCATTTATTTCCAACAGTAGCCAACACGGGCTGTCATTCCTCCTTGGCTCAGGCTTCTGCAATATATAGAGGACCTCCTGCAGGTTATTCAGAGCCAGCTGTTTTTTATACCGAATACTAGAATGCTAAATGTTCTCATTAATGGTGTTGGGAGTATCCTTTTGGTTGGGGATGCTCAGACTCTGCTCAGATCTAAAGCTGAAAGCCCATTAATAAGGTCCCAGGTTTATATCTTCCAAGTTGTAGCTTTTATTTCCATAGCACACTCCCTCCATCATTGAGAACTAATGAGCAGGGTTTTGTAAATTCCTCTTTGAGCTAATAATTCAGTAATTATGGTATTAAGAAAGCCTCTTGCCAAACAGACAAGGGCAGGGAGGAATTAGAAGGGCAGAAGAATGATCAATCTTTATAACAGGAAAAAAGGGTAGATTTCATTGCTTTTTCCTCCCCAAAACTAATTTGATAAAGTGAAGCAGGGGAAGACAGATCGGGTGCTCCCTAATTGTGACTGGGATCATGCTGCTAATGCTTTGTTTGTCTGTGGAGAGCTCAGGAAAGATTCTCAGGGTGCACCGCTCAACATAAACATCTCTGCCATCTCTGTACAATGCACTTTTCCTCTGTATCTGTTCATCTATTGTTGTATATTTAAGCACAGTAAAGGGCGGAGGAAAGAGAAAAAGGAAGCCATTAAAAAGTAGTAATGGGGAAACTTCCCGTAGTGAACTTGTTATTTACTTGGAGAGTAATGAACCTGTCCATGTCAGCTCAGATGAGAGTAGGGATGTCATGAGCATCCAGTGGGTCCAGGCATCCGGTGAGCAGACCCCATCTGGATACCTGGATCCTGCTCACCAAGACATGGAGCACTCATGTGCATGCTCATTGAGCAGTCTGCCAACTCAATCTGTAGTGAGTGCGTAGCTGCTTACTTCTCCCTGTGAACCAGCTGTGAGCTGGCATTTACCATAAAAGCTAGGCTCTCAAAAGTGTGCAGATCTGCCGGAAATGGCTGCCGGAAATGGCAGTGGCTGCCGGAAATGGCCATTTCCGCAGATTAGAGGCATAAAAGGTGCTGGTATGAAGATGGACTTGCAGAGTCCTCCCCTGCTTGTGGAGTAAGAAGCAGCTAAGGAGACAATGAAAAATTGGAGCACCAAATCTGTGTGCCACTTTATTGTCCATGTTCTGAAGCATGCAATCAATTCCAAACTTAATTCCAAATCTTTAATACATTGATCCAGACCAGGGATGCATGAGAATTCTGCTTTGGGAGTGAAATCTCAACAGATTTTACCAGTTCAGACCTGGCTCAATCTGTAGTGAGTTAATTAATACATGGATTTCATTTTTGTTTTAAACAGTGGTGGCATTTCGCGCAAATGAGATCATGGGTTTTTAAAAATTATGTTGGGGTCTTTGAACTTATGCAAATGGGGTGGATATATATCTATCCAAATTTAAAGTCCCCCCAAATATATTTTTAAAAAACCCATGACAGCATTTATGCAAAATGCCACCACTGATATAGATGGTTTTGTGAAAGTCTGCCTGTTCCCTATGTATTGCTATTGTAAACACCCTTCTCATTTTCATCCTTTTCACAAACTACTTCATGTAGCCCAGCAGAACAAGATTCTGTGGTTGTCAAAGAACTTGTCAATTTCATCCTCCACTTTGGCACATGGTCACACACCTTCACTCCAGAAGCACAGAAGTGGAGGGTGATTGGCAACTTCTTTGATGACCACAGAACAAGGCTCTACTGGCCTTAGTGAACCAGTGTATGGAGAGAGTGAAACTCAGAAGGATATTTATAATGGGAATACATTGATACCCATGTGCACAAATTTAAAGAGCCCAAAAATAATTTAACCCCCCTCCCCTACAATCCCATTTGTGCAAATTTAAAGACTTGAGAAAAAACAACAACAGTGCAATCCCATTTGTGCATACTATTACCCGTCCAATGCATCCATTTATTTAATATATGCAATAAACAAACAAACAAACAAAAACTTCTGGAGTTGGACAAATTTAGACGAGGGCTGAAAACCTATTTGTTCAATCAGAGCCATAGGTGTTGGTGTATGAACTGAGGAACGCTCAGTTTGTTTTTGAGTTTGTAATTGTTTGGTTGTTTAAATTGATTGGTTGTGAATTAGTTTATTGTGTCATCTGAACAGGGTCTATGTCTGTTCCCCCTCTTGCAGTGTTTTATCCATGAACAGAAGAGCAAATGCCAATATCATTAAAAACACCACACAAAAAGAATTGTGATGAGATACTGGCTCAATTCAGACGACACAATAAACAACTGGTGTGGGGGAAACAATCATCAGTTGTTTTGACTATTGTGTCATCTGAATGCTGCCATAGTCAACTCAGTGCTGATCCTCATCTACACCACAGTTGATTATTTATTACGATGTTGTGTGGGGGGTGCCCCCTAGGGTTAGCGTGAGGGTTAGGGTTAGTCAACCCACCATTGACTATCGTGTCGTCTGAATTGAGCCTATATTTGCCATCCCATCACAACTAGATTACTCTTTCAAAGTTTTTTTTAAAAGGGTGACTGGAACTTGGGCCCATTGCACTCGTTAGCTTTGATTTCTCTGAAAATGGTAACATAAAGCATTCCACTGAGGGAACATTCATTTATTACCAATTTCAGTGAAGGTTATTAAAATTTTGAATTTTGACATCAAACAGCGGAAGAATTAATTTATTCCTCTGCACACAACTTTCGTCCAATATTAAAATTATCTGTAAGGAGCAACTGAGCATATGCCTTTATTCTAATAATGAACTCGATGTTAGCCTCTGAGTGAGCTGCTAGGCACTTATCCATGCCCAAAAGATATCGATCATTTCAATTTAAAGCATAGAACACATAAAGTGACAGAAATTGGAGGTTTTCCCAATTTGCTCAAATCAGAGAATTTTGTTAAAAATAAAATAAATATCTGGTTTAAGCTCCTAAGAAGATACGAACATAAGTAGAGCCCTGCTGGATCATACCAAGGGTCTATTTAGTCCAGGACTCTGTTCACACAGTGCCCATCCAGCTGTCGGCCAGAAACCAACAAGCAAGACACAGGTGCAACAGCACCCTCCCAACCACGTTCCCCTGAAACTGGTGTATATAAACTTACTGCCTATATATACCAGTTGATGGGGCATGCAGACTTCATAATCTCCATAGCTATTGGCTGCAGGAATCCTGGCTTCACTTTATAGGGAGTAAAGTTCTCTCCCCCCCCGCCCCAATTTTCAGACTGAGAGCACCATATGACCCTTGATGGGAACGTTTACGAGCTTTACATCTTGTGCAACAAGAAATATCATTTGGAGCCACTGCATCGGCCAATCCAAAGCTGCCTGCCAGTGTAACATCTGGCTTAAATAGCTGCTTAGAGAAGAGACATCCTTTGCATCCTTTCAAGCACAGGGAAGTGTAAATTGACAGGCTGTTATTGCTCAGAACACTGGCAAGATGAGACACAGAGAGACTCACATGCATATCAATCAATGGTTAGAGCCAGAACAAGAGGAAGCCCACCTCTGCCAAGCTCAATGGGCAGAGTTCCAAAAAATCTCTGAGGAAACATGTCAGAATCCAATTAAATCATGCGACTGTAAGGCTGGAAGGATCTGGAAGGTCATTCCGTCCATCGCATTGCACCAAGGAAGGACTGAATCCTCATCCTTACATAATCCAACCTGATTTGCTGCAGGAAAGGAGTTAGGCTGAGCCAGCCCAATGGTTTAGGGCAGAGATGTTTCGATGGCAAGAAACCAGCTTACCAAAGCCAGATCAAACAAAGGCACCATACTACTGCGGGAAGGACAAAAATGCATGGGCCAGGGAGCTGATAGGACCAGGAAAAAAAAATCCTGTCTTTTCTCCAATATTCCAATTTGTTATATCCAAAGAGAAAGTGCATAGACCAGTTGGTGAGCATCTCCAAGAAGGCACGTTGGAGTGGGGTGGGTGGCAGAGAATGTCCTTAATTCACAACTTTCAGTGCATAAGGCTACTCCATTTAAAATTCAGTTTTCTTCCTTGACCCGTCTGGTGCTTGAGAGCAGAGATGCCCTGGAATGTTGCCTTAGGTGAAACTCTGGGAGAATTTGGACATGACTGCTTGAGTGAAGCACCTGAGACTCTTTGAGAAAAGCTAAAGGAATCTCAATCAAACTTTAGAAATCCCTCGAATAGCAGGATCACAAATAACTGAAGTCCCGTTCATTCCAATGGGTCTACACTACATAAGATGAACATTGGACATAAGCGTGTTGTGTTGGATCATGGCCTCCAAGCCTCCACTAGTCTTTCCCCATCAGGAAAATAATCCTGGAAAAGGCTGCCCCTGGGCATCCATCCACATAGGGCAGTGGGGGGAGTTCAAAACAGTAGGATGTTTGATGCAGGCAAGACCTGAAGAAGTGTCTTGGAAGAAGGAAACTCAGGAAACAAGGGCAGTGTTGGTGGATTCTCTACGCTATTTATTTTCTTGCTTTCCACTTAATAATATGCACCAACATGTTCCATTCACTTTTTGAATGCTAATTTCCTGACTTGGGGGGGGGGGGCGGAAATGGAAAGAAAGAAAGAAAACAAAAGAAAATAAGGCAGCAAATGGCACATATATAACCATTGCTCATCCAACCACAGTTTCTCCGGGCGCTGCACAGCAGTAAAGTTAAACGAAGCATTGAATGCACATTTATTAAACTAAAGTATCCATGGGAGAAACCTCGATGGGGCATGTTGTGTTCTCTGTAGAACATTTGTAAAATAAATAAATAAGCAGACAAGAAAGTTGGTTTAACCCTGAATCTAAATGTTGCAAACTTTGGATTTTTAAAAAAGGGGAGAAATAATGGCTCTTGCCTGGTAGAATCAAGGTAAGTGGAACCAAATCAATATTGTGGCAGGACTTGTGGAAACTGATTGACATGGGGTAGAGCCTAGACAGATGATTGCTGTTCCCCTGGCGACTACGTGGTACTCCTTTAGGAGCCAGCTGAAGAGCATTTTATTTTCCCAGGCATTTTAGCATTCCAGTCTTTTAGCACTGCTGTTTCAAATCTGTATCTTAAATCACTGCACTGCTGTTAGGTTTTATTCTGGTTGTGATTTGGTATTGTAGTTTTAAACTTTAAACACACACACACAGAGGGAAGGCTGGCATGCTGCAATGCAAGAGGCTGCCCTCCAGCACCATCTTAATTTGGGTTCCAAAGAGTGGTTTTGTCTTGCACATAGGTTCATAGGTAAGCTATTTATCATGAATGTTTTTTGACCAGTTGTGCTCACCATAGCAAAACAAAAACATAAGCCTGGCCAATGGCAGCCATTTTGTGAGAATGACCACAACACTCTCTCAAAATTCTAAATGTGTGCACTGACCCAAACAGTTGGGGACCCCTAGATTCTACCATGACTCTCCAGGGTTCCTGGTAGAGGCTCTTCCCAGCCCTATCTGGAAATGCCAAAAATTGAACCTGAGCCCTTCTGCATGGTTCACATTTTACACCTACTAGGCTTGCCAGCTTTCTACCAGCCCTGATCCTGTGCTTTTAACAACAGCATGGCCAATGGACAACAGCAGGTAATGATGCAATCCTGCTCCCTACGTCTGGCCTCCCTGTATATCTACCAGAGAGAAGGCCTTGTTGGCTTGAAAGAGAGGTGGGCAACTTAGGGAGGTTCATAGGTTAGTTTGCCCCCTAGCTGCCCCCCAACAGGCCACACCTCCAACCCCACAGTACTGAAAATAATAATAATTTTATACTACTACTACTACTACTACTAATAATAATAATAATGGCTTCCTGAGCAGCTATGCAGCAGCTGTGTCAAATTAGGGTCCAAACTGCCACTCTAGTAGACACTACTCTTTTAATCATGTTGCCCACCCCTGTCCCCTCCCAGACTCCTTCTTTACATGTAATTTGGTTGGGTGTATTACAGGTGCAGGCTGCAGCCAGAATCCTTTGCACATTTATGTGGAAATCAGCCCCACTGACCAAAGCGAGACTTGCTTCTGAATAAACATGCATAGGACTGTACTGCTATTTCCTGTGCCGTCCATAATTCTTAAGGCACAATGCCGCAGAAGCCAAACCTCAATTGCAATTAGGAAACTCCGAGGCTGGCTGTTCAGTCATTTTTATAGACAAGCATGCACCCTGTCATTGGCTGCAGCAAGCTGCATCTGTCTTGCCACCAACTCTTGCCTGTTGCCTAGCAGAAAGCAAGGTATGCATTAACACGGATGTAAATATTAGCAAAACAGGCACTTTGAAATGAATGCAGGTGTTGGACACCAGTTAGCAGGGATAGGCGCCAACAGCTTCAGCCAGGTGGGAGAACCCATCAAAGAAGTTCTCACATTATTGGCTGTCCCCTGGTGTCTGATCGTTAACCTTGCTTTGCATCTGTCCCTTAGCTCTTCTGAGAGTGATGCCATGTGCTGGTTATGCAAGCTAAAGAACCATCAAGTGTGATGCACAAGAGAGTGGAGGGGACGCTAAGTGACATTCCTTTTCCCCAACCCCATTTCTCAAACTGTCTTCCTCCCCTCGCTTAGGCCATCGACAGGCACAGCAAAGAGTAGAGTAAGTCCTTTTTATACTCCTGCCCCTGCCCCATGGTTCTGGCTATGGACTAGGGTGGGTGCATTCCTGTGGGCTGCAGTTTAAAAACCAAACCAAACCAATCAGGGAGCAGGGGCAGCCCGACACATTTTGCTGCCTGAGGCAAAGAACAAGATGGCGCCCCCTCCCATTCCATGTACAACAGCTGACTCAGCTGGCAGTTGAGTCTTACTTCAATACTATGGATCGGATAGTACCCTCCACGACATCTTTGAGGGTGCAGGGCAAGATGCATTGGACATCTCTCTCTCCCCCAATGCCTTTCTGCCACCTCCCAGCATGTGCCGCCTGAGGCAACTGCCTCACTTTGTTTATGGTAGGGCCATCTCTGAGAGAGAGTCCAGCCTGTTATCAAGCAAACGTTTTAACAAAAGGAATATGAATTTCTGCAAGATAGTTTCGCTGGTTTCCCTATAGGTAGGGAGACAAGGATCTGTACTAGAAAAGTATGAGAAATTCAATTCAGTTCATTTTTAAAAATCAGAATTTACCCAGTTCACAATCACTGGACTGAACACAGGCTTGGACGGAACCTGCGGTTGAAATCTGTACATTTTTGAGCTTGCAAAGGGATTAATGGACCAAAAAGAATGGGTTGAGCGGCATGCATACATTTGAAAAATGCATACAATGCACTTTGATCAATGGGAGAAAAATCCATATATTTCAAATACAGTTGATACGTACATTCGGAAAACTATATACAAAAATATGCACAGATTTTCATGGAGGAGGGGGGACCTGAAAGCTCACAGTCTGATATGGATTCAAGTCAGAATGAGTTTTGAAATGGAATTCAGAGAACTCAGCAAGCCTGAGTTTTGCTGATTTGCACATCCTGGTCTATGCCTCCCTTTCTCTTCTGGAATCCCTCCCACAGGGCAGTTGGTGGTAGATGTCCCTGTTTGTGTAGGGTGGCTGCTTAAGAATTGCCAAAAAAGAGGAACTGCACCACCAAAAGAGACAAGAGAGAACAGCAATTTGCATAAAATTTGCATATGTGAATTTACATATATAGATGCAAATTTAGACATCAGTGTTATAATTTTATCAGAATAAAGTATGACTTGGTTTGATCAGTGATGTGTGCTGGACGCTAATTCCTAATGATCAGCCTGGGCGTGGGTTGTTGTATTGTCCGAGCTGGGACGGCATGGCTTGTTTGAGGGGGAAACAACCCTTAAATATAACCCATGGCCTGTTGTAGGGTTATTTGAGAGTTATTTTCTCCTCAAACAAGACATGCTGCCTGGGTTTGAGTGACACAACAAAACTGCACCTGGGTGGGTAATTAGGGAAATGGCATCCAGCCCACACCACTGTTTAAAAATAAGCTACCAAGGCTTAAATAAGCCATGGCTTTTTTGTTTGATCATGTGAACCAGCCCTTTATCTCAGCATAGTATGGAAATCTGTGAGCAAGTGCCTTCAAATAGAGGTCTGTCTTCTGTAAAAGAGGACCATGTGGCCGGCATGTGTGTGCGGACAGCCCGTTTGGGGCAGGCTCTGCGATCTCCTTCACCTGCCCCTCTCACACATTCTCCAATCTCTTCCAGGGCTTTTTTTTTTTTTTTTAAATCTTCATCTGGTTTTTGGTAACTTCTTCTTTGAATTGGATTTGCCTTACGAGCGCCTTCTCATTACGAAAGTTACTAGGAACCATGAAAATGCTTTGAGAACAGCTTTCAGGACAAATGAGCTGGCGCCCGCTAAAGTTTACCATCAGTGGCTTGGCTTGTTTTGCCAAAACCTACCCAGAGGATCTGAGCCACGTGCGTCCTGGAAGATGGCAAGGCTCAGCAGAGATCCTTGAACTGATTACAGAGAGTGGCTGTCAGAGAAAAGCAATAAGGGCGCATGGACAAGCATCATGTGCTGTTGCAATGTGTCCTGCTTATGGGTCCCTGGTTGACAGCTGGTTGACAACTGTGTGACCAGTGTGCTGGACTAGATGAACTCTTGGTCTGATCCAGCAAGACTCTTCTGATGTTCTCATCAGCTTTGGAAAGGGGCAGATTTGAAAACAGAAAGAAAAGAAACCAGCCAAGTAAAATTCACTTCTGTCCTGCAAGTTGGTACTTTTCCAATAAGATGGAGAGATGAAAGTGGTAAACTTCAGGGTTAATGGAAGGTTATTTTTCTTTTCCTTTCATAAAGAGCAAGTCTTCTCCTGAAAGCCCTAAGGCAGACAGATGAAGCATTCCATCATGGAACAAGGAAAACTTTGCTCTTGTGTCACTGATTCTGAGAATGTGTCTAAACAGGGATGTCTATCTGAGCGATGGGTGATTGGTCAGTTTCACTTTCTCCTGCATTCAATTTTTTTTAAAAAAAGAAATCTTGAGTTCTTTCCATCTTGTATATACCGCATTTCCTCGATTCTAAGACACACTTCCCCCCCATATTTACCTCTGTAAAAATGGAGTGCGTCTTAGAATCGAAGGCGTCTTAGATTCGCCGGTTTTCTCCAGCGCTGGAATGGGTTTGAATCTACACCCACCCACCCATAGAGCCTCCACAAAGGGGCTCTGCATGCCCCCCCAGCAACTCGGCCTCCCCACTCACTTCCCTCGCGCCCTGGTTCTTGCCGCCAGGGCGCGGGATTGCGGCCTACTTCATAGAAACGCTGCATTTCCAGATCTTCCCTGCTGCCACCGCGGCCGCTGAATCCCAGGAAGGGGTGAGAGAGAAAGAGTGAGTCCAGAGGGGCCCAGGTGAGGGAGGAGGAAGAAGCGACAAGCAGGAAGGGAAGGGAAGGGCGTGCAAAGTTGGGCAGAGGCAGTGGCCGTGGCAGCGAGGGCCCGCATGCACCCGCCCCGCCAGTGACTCAGCCTCCCCACTCACCTCCATTGATGCCCTGGTCCTTGCTGCCAGCGTCGCTTGCAGCGGGCTCCCCAACCTGGAATCGTGGCGTTACTCCAAAGTAGGGGCAGGTAGTCCTCGACACGCCCTCCCTGCTCCACAAGCCCTTAGGAATGCTGCACCCCGCCCAGTATTTATCGAGCCTCGGAGGCTCTGCTTGTGCCTTCACTACAGCCCCACCCTTTCATCCCTGCTGGTCCTGGGGAGGGAGGAGGGAGGGTTGTAAACAAAAGCCAGCGATTGGGAGAGGGATTTCCCAATCAATAGCTTTTTATAACCCTCCCTCCCTCCCTCCTCCCTCCCCTCCCCTCCCCCCTCCCCGGACCAGCAGGGATGAAAGGGCGGGGGCTGCAGAAAAGGCACAAGCAGAGCCTCTGAGGTGCGATAAACACTGGGTGGGGTGCAGCATTCCTAAGCAGCTTGTGGAGCAGGGAGGGCACATCGAAGACTACCTGCTCCTGGGAGGCCGCTGCAAGCGGCACTGGCAGCGAGGACCAGGGCAGCAATGGAGGTGAGTGGGGAGGCCGAGTCGCTGGTGGGGGGGTGCATGTGGGCCCTCACGGCCACGGCCGCTGCCTCCGCCCAGCTCTGCGTGCCCTTCCCTTCCCTCGCCTTCCTGCTTCTTCCTCCTCACTGCCGCTGCCGCCACTCCTCCCTCGCCTGGGCCCTGCTACCACCTACCGTATTTCTTCCATTCTAAGATGCACTTTTTAAAAATATAAACATGTCTGAAAACAGGGTGCATCTTAGAATCAACGCAAAGCTTTTTACCTATTGGTGGCCCTGAAATTAAGGTGTGACTTAGATTCGATGGCATCTTAGATTCGATGATAAATTAGCAAATGCTGAAACTGAAACAGCATTCTCACACATTTGCACCATCCAACTTTTTTGGGTGTGGGTGTAAAATTCAATTTGCATGAACGGCACCTCAAATTTTTGCAAATGGCACAAATTTCGGCTGCAATTATGGCTGGAATTTGGTAAGTTGCACAAATGGCTTTACACAAATAATAATACTCAAATAATATGCCTTCTGCCATATGTACCTGGCCAGTCCCTAAGATCATTTTCAGGGGTTATTCTCCATGAGCCCCTGCCAAAGAAAGTGAGGCAGGTGGCTACCAGGAAGAAGGCCTATTCTGCTGTGGCACCTTAGCTGTGGAATGAGCTCCCTAGAGAGTTTCACCTGGTACCTATGTTGTACTTGTACTTCTTCTTCTTCTTCTTCTTCTTCTTCTTCTTCTTCTTCTTCTTTTTAAATCAATGCTCACGTATTTTAACATTTAAGCATCCTAGTCTTTTAGCTCTGTTGTTTTAAATCTGTATTTTAAATCTCTGCATTGCTGCTTGGGTTTATTCTAGTTGTACTTTTATATAGTTGCTTTAAGCTTCCATATTTTATATTTTAGACTGTACTTTGTGGTTTTAAGTTTTGCGACCTGCCCAGAGATCCTCAGCCACTGGATGATATATAAATGAAATAAATACATCAGTAAATAACCCTTGGAAATCCATGAGCTGGCCTGACATGATGCAGACTGAGTGAGGCCAGCTCAGTGTCTGCAGGAGGAGGGACCACCATCACCACCCAGGGAAGAGGAAGTGCTGCCTGCCTGCTTGCCTGCCTTTGTTTCCTCTGTTTAGCTTTCTGTGGGTCTTGAACTATGTGCCTGGGAGGGAGGAGACAGATCCAAGTGGGGGACTTGAGGGGGCCCCAATCGGTGTAGTGACTGATATGGTGGAGGGAGATATGGTGTTGTGAAGGAGGACTTGCCAGGTAAGGGGAACATGGCCCAGACAGTTAACGGCAGTGCTGTGTTCCAGTCCTCCCTGCACCTGCAGGTTTGTTAGTTGCCCTACCAGCCAGCCCTCAGGTCTCTGGATGCTGCTTTTAAATGCCAGATCAGTGCATAATAAGACCTCCTTCATTCATGACTTAATTGTGGATGAGGCAGCTGATCTGGCATGTATAACTGAGACCTGGGTGGGTGAGCAGGGAGGAGTCAGTCTCTCCAGTTCAGCATCAGGGTAGACCTGAGGGCCGGGGAGGGGGGGTTGCTGTGGTCTATAGGAACTCCATTTCCCTCTGCAAGCTCCTTGTCCATGTGACTATTGGTCTGGAGTGTTTGGTCAGTAGGACAGATTGGGGATACTTTTGGTGTACCGCCCACCCTGCTGCTCAACGGACTCCCTAGGTGAGCTGATGGAGGTGGTCTCGGATGTTCTGCTGAGATTCCCCAGATTGTTGGTTTTGGGGGATGTCAACATTCATGCCAAGGGCACCTTATCTGGGGCAGCTCAGGATTTCATGGTCTCCATGACAACCATGGGACTGTCCCAACATGCCATCGGCCCAACGCATGTAGCAGGGCATACTCTAGACCTGGTTTTCGCAACTGGACGTGGAGATGGTGATCTGAAAGTGGGGGACCTCACATCAGTCCCTTTGTCATAGTCAGATCACTGCCTGCTGAGGTTTAGACTTACAGCAGCTTTTTCCCTCTGCAAGGGTAGGGGACCTATTGAGATGGTCCACCCCCAGAGACTAATGGAGCCAGATGGTTTCCAAATTTGAGATCAATCCCTCCAACCCTCGATTTTATATGAATTTTTAAAATATTGTTTCCGTTCTGACAGGTCTGAATGAACGCACGTGGTGAGCTGTCATTCTGATCTGTCAGAACTGAAACAATCTTTAATAAATTCATATAAAATTGAGGGTTCGAGGGATCGATCTCAAATTCCATACACACACTTAGGCATATCCCATAAGCACTGTGACCAAGTTTCAAGCCTCTAACTTTTAAAATACAGAAGTTATAGGCCTGCCGGGAGAGATCCCTGAACTTACCAGTCTTCAGGAATTTAAACGATCTATAAAGACTGAGCTCTTCCGGCAGGCCTACTCAGATAAATTTTAAGTGTTTTATTGGTGTTTTATTGGTATTTTAATGATATATTGGTTTTATGTATTTTTAATCAGTTTTGTGTGTTTTATGATGATGTTGTTTCCCGCCTCGATCCGGAGGGAGAGGCGGGTAATAAATAAATAAATATATTATTATTATTATTATTATTATTATTAAAAATAGGCCTGCAAAAATATCATTTTTTCACGATAATTATCGTGAAGTCGATACGGTTCACCTACAATATGAATGAAGATGATAATTTTTTTTGGTCCGAAATGACGATAACGATAAACGATGATATTTTTTGGCATGCACACCCCTAATAGTAAGGTATATTCGGGGGCAGTGAGGGCGGCAAAAAACCAATACCTTGCTGCCACTATCAAATCCTCAATCTGCTGCTCAGTGGAGCCTCTCAGTGTTGCCCGGGGGCTACTACATGCCAGCCCCAAGGACATAGTAGAACCATCTGAGGCCCACTGTAATATATTTGCTAGGCACTTCCAGAATAAAATCTTTGGCATCTGTCACCAATGTTATAGTAGGTGAATCAAGTGAGGTATCTAGAGCACAGGCTTGTCCTGTTTTCTTGGATGAGTTTCAGTTGGTACAGCTTGAGGATGTTGACAAGGTGCTTGGACAGGTTCGTGCAACCACCTCCATATTGGATCCTTGCCCCTCTTGGCAAATAAAAGCTAGCAAGGATGGAACAGTCGGCCGGGCCAGGGAAATGATTAATGTCTCTCTGCGAGAGGGAGTGGTTCCAGGCCTCCTGAAAGAAGCGGTAGTAAGACCACTCCTGAAGAAATCCTCACTGGACCCAAAAAGTCTTAATAACTATAGGCCGGTGGCAAATGTTCCATTCCTGTGCAAAGTCCTTGAGTGAGTGGTTGTGGGCCAGCTCCAGTTACTCTTGGACGAGGCTGATTTTCTGTATCCATTTCAGTCGGGTTTCAGGCCTGGTTTTGGCATGGAAACAGCTTTGGTTGCCCTGTATGACGATCTATATCGGGAGAAAGACAGGGGGAGTGTGACTCTGTTGATTCTCCTTGATCTCTCAGTGGCTTTCGATACCATCAACCATGGTATCCTTCTGGGACAACTGTCTGAGTTGGGAGTTGGAGGCACTGCATTGCAGTGGTTCCGCTCCTACTTGGTGGGTCAGCTCCAGAAGGTGGTGCTTGGGGGACATTGCCCGGCCTTGTGGACTCTCCAGTATGAGGTCCCACAAGGGTCAGTCTTGTTCCCCATGCTGTTCAACATGTACATGAAACCGTTGGGTGTGGTCATCCAGAGTTTTGGAGTGCATTGTCATCAGTACGCTGATGACACGCAGCTCTATTTCTCCTTTTCATTTTCATCAGGTGAGGCTGGGGATGTGCTGAACTGGTGCCTGGTTGTGACAATGGATTGGATGAGGGCTAATAAACTGAAACTCTATCCAGACAAGATTAAGATGCTATTAGTGGGTGATTCTGCTGACTGGATGGAGGGTGTTCAATTTTTTCTGGATGGGGTTGCACTCCCTCTGAAGGAGCAGGTCCGTAGCTTGGGGGTTCTCCTGGAACCAACTCTGTCACTTGAGGCTCAGGTGGTCTCAGTGGCATGGAGTGCCTTCTACCAACTTCAGTTGGTGGCCCAGCTATGCCCCTATCTAGACAGGGATAACCTGGCTTCTGTTGTCTATGCTCTGGTAACCTCCAAGTTAGATTTCTGCAACGCACTCTACGTGGGGCTGCTTTTGAAAATGGTTTGGAAGCTGCAGCTTGTGCAAAATGAGGAACCAGATTAATAACCCAGACCAAGAAGTTCGAACATATAAGACAGACTCTGGCCCACTTGCATTGGCTGCCTGTATGTTTCCGAGCCCGATTCAAGGTGCTGGTTTTAATCTATAATGCCTTACACAGTTTGGGACCACAATACTTGACGGAATGCCTCTGCCAACATGAACCTACCCATACACTACGCTCAACATCTAAGTCCCTCCTCCAGATGCCTACTCCGAGAGAAGCTTGAAGAATGGCAACAAGGGAGAGGGCCTTCTCAGTGGTGGCCCCCAAATTATATAACGATCTCCCTGAAGAGGCTCGCTTGGCACCAACATTGTTATCTTTTCAATGACAGGTCAAGACTTTCCTCTTCTCCCAGGCATTTAACATTTAACATCATGTACTGAGTTTTTAATTGACCCCAGAACTATATTTAGGCCTGGCTGAGAATTCACAGTTGTTTAAAATGTATATTGTTTTTATATGTTGTCTGATTTTATGCCTTTATGGTTAAAAATTTTGTAAATTGATTTTTAATGTCCAAAGTTTTAATTTTTGTAAACCGCCCAGAGAGCTTTGGCTATGCGGCGGTATATAAATGTAATGAATAAATAAAATAATAAATGAGCCGAAATCTGAGGGCCCAAGATGACTAAGATTCAGTGAGCTTCACCCCCCTTGACAGAGTCCTCCAACATCCCTAAGTTAGCTACACTGAGCTTTGAAGTGAAGTTTGGAAAACTTCAATGAGCTTAGTTCTTCCATTCCTAGAGGAGCTATACTATTTGGAAGCTATACTATAGAAGAAGTATAGCTTCCAAATTGTGAGAGATACTGGTTCCCCTCTATTCGGCACTGGTTAGGCCCCATCTTGAGTATTATGTCCAGTTCTGGGCACCACACTTCAAAAATGATGCAGACAAGCTGGAGGGGGTTCAGAGGAGGGAAACAAGGATGATCAGGGGTCTGGAAACAAAGCCCTATGAGGAGAGATTGAAAGAACTGGGCATGTTTACCCTGGAGAAGAGAAGATTGAGGGGAGACATGATAGCACTCTTCCAATACTTGAAAGGGTGTCACACAAGGAGGGCCAGGATTTCTTCTCGATCAACCCAGAATGCAGGACACAGAATAATGGGCTCAAGTTACAGGAAGCCAGATTCTGCCTGGACATCAGGAAAAACTTCCTGACTGTTAGACCAGTACAACAATGGAACCAATGACCTCGGGAGGTGGTGGGCTCTCCCACATTAGAGGCATTCAAGAGGCAGCTGGACAACCATCTGCCAGGGATGCTTTAAGTTAGATTCCTGTGTTGAGCAGGGTGTTGGACTCGATGGCTTGTTAGGCCCCTTCCAACTCTACTATTCTATGATTCTATGAATGGGCACCATCCTGCTCTCCCCCCCCCCCAATCTATGCATTAAGTGAATTTGTGAAAAGGGCTAGAGGCAATGTTAGTCCTCATTGTTCAGTGTATTGTTCAGCATGAGGGCAGGGTAATTTATTGGCATTGTGAGCCCTTGATTATCATTTGACGGAACCAAGCTGTAAATAAGAAATGGTGAGCCTTGAAGATTTGTGCTTTCTGCTGAGTGGAAACAGGTAAAAGTGTGGCTTTCCTGGATGCTGTCTCTTAGCGTTCGCTAGCACCGTCTCAACCACTGATCTGTAATGGCTCAGCCTCAGGACCACTGCCTCAGTGCACAGGTTAACTCCAGAGGACAGGGTGGAAAATAAGCTGAAACCAGAATGTGTTGAAGTTGCAGAGAAAAGTACAAGGTCAAGCATGGCTTTAGGTTAATCCTTGGGCCTAGTATATATAGAACCTGGAAAAGAAGCCATTTGAAGAGACACTTTGGGTTGCTTGTGGCATGTAGTACAGGAGGCTCTTTAGTGTGGAAATCATCCTCATCCTCATCCTCATCGTACCAGGAGTGTGCTAAGCTGCTATTTGCAGTCTGAGGTCTACTTAGCATGGCTACTTACGGTTTGCCCAAAAAAGACAAAATCATCACAAACATAGAGGACAATGATTTTTATAAAATGTGCTTATGCTATGTTTTATGTATTGATGCAAATTTAGAAAGAAGTATTCGAATCTAAATGGAAATGCAGTACATCTCCATATAGTGTGGAAGAATGTGGCCAGGCAACCTGAGTGTCTGCCTGCCATTGTGGAAAGGTTCAATCTTCTTTTCAGACGCTCACTGTTGATGGGCAAAGTTGTTACCATTCTTTATCTTTAAAGAACCAAGGGAAGGCCATGCCCTAACATACCTACCCTTGACACTTCCCTTGGCTGCAACAATGGCTGTGCTGTCTGCGGGTCGTTAGGAGTTGTAATCCGACACATCCAGAAGGGGGAAGATTGCAATGGACATAGGCCTACAGTAAACACCCCAAATAATATGAATAACAGTCGTCGCTGGAGAAGTTCATGGAGTCACGGCTTCCTTTTGCATCGCCCCTGCGCGCCTGGAGAAGGAAGCTGAGCTGGCAAACAGCACACTTCATTGTTCACTCAGCATATTTCAGCTAATGCTGCCTTGACAGAGCTATAATTTACTTACAGGAGAAGTGTGGTGTCTCTTCTTGCATGTCAGCTAGTGGCTCTCTCTATTGTAAATCATGTCCGATCCTTGTGTACGCCTCATTGGCAAGTACCGAGTCACCTTTCATCACTCCGGTATCCAGAAATCTGAAATGTCACCTAAGGAGAAAACCAAAGTGAAATTGGAGGGTGCTCCTCTGGAGAAATATCAGATTTCAAGGGGAGACAAATGGGTTTTGATGGTGTGTGTGTCTGTATCGACACATGCCAAGACATTCAAGAGGCAGCTGGACAGCCACCTGTCAGGGATGCTTTAAGATGGATTCCTGCATTGAGCAGGGGGTTGGACTCGATGGCCGTATGGACCCCTTCCAACTCTACTATTATTTGATTCTGTGAATATAGAAGCAGTTAGTGGGGATGGGGAGAAGACAAATGTAATTGTATGCTTCACACTGGAAAACCACAGTTCCAGGAAATTGTCATTTGGAGCTGCTTGTTACTTCTAGCATAGAGGAGTGAAAACGAGCCCTATGGAAACAAAGCCCTATGGGGAGAGACTGAAAGAACTGGGCATATTTAGCCTGGAGAAGAGAAGACTGAGGGGAGACCTGATAGCACTCTTCAAATACTTGAACGGTTGTCACACAGAGCAGGGCAAGGATCTCTTCTCAGTCATCCCAGAGTGCAGGACACGGAATAATGGGCTCAAGTTACAGGAAACCAGATTCCGGCTGGACATCAGGAAAAACTTCCTGACTGTTAGAGCCATATGACAATGGAACCAGTTCCCTAGGGAGTTCATTGGCTCTCTCACACTAGAGGCCTTCAATAGGCAGCTGGACAGCCATCTGTCAGGTATGCTTTAAGGTGGATTCCTGCATTGAGCAGGGGTTGGACTCAATGGCCTTAGAGCCCCTTCCAATTACTATTCTATGATTCTAAGGTAGTTTCCAGATTTCCCCACCAATGACTGTTTAAGTAAATTTGGGGATGTCTTCACTCACTCACTCACTCACTCAAATATTTAAGGGATTTTATTTATTCGTATGATTTGATACCTCACCTTTTCATTTTTAAAAAAAATAGTGTTCAAGGTGGCTCAAAAAATAAAGATATACAAATAAAAGGTAGAATTATAATTAAAGCATGAAAACAACTCAATTAAAACATGAGGATAAACACATCAAACCCAAAATAATTTAAGTAAAACTACCGGTATTTTAAGGGAGTTTTGTACATCCTTATTATAATTGCGGGTAGGGGTATGATAACACAAACGGGTTTGTGTGTGCATTGCTTTTGTAATAGGGTTCAATGAACAGCCCTCCCATTCTTCTCTGCATGCTTTGATAATTAATATTCACCTACCAGTGATGATATAATCTGTGACTTCCTCAAAGTACATTAGGGATCATTGGTGGCACCTGCACAGAGGTTAGCCATGGAAGCTAAATGTAACCTTCATTTTTGAGGCAGGGTTACTGTGAATTCTGAATGCTTGAGACAAAGGATGGGGATGATGTTGCCTTCATGTTCTGCTTAAGAACCTAAGAACAGCCATGCTGGATCAGACCAAGGGTCCATTTAATCCAGTATTCCATTCACACAATGGCCAACCAGCTGCCCATGGGAAACTCATAAGCACCCTCCCATTCGTGTTCCTAAGCAACTAGTTTACACAGATATACTGCCTCTAATAGTGGAGGTAGCATATAGCCGCGAGGACTAGTAGCCATTGACTAGTAGCCTTACCCTCCATGAATTTGTCCAATCCCCCTTTAAAGCCATCCAAAGTGGTGGCCATCACTACAGTTTTGGTAGCAAATTCCATAGTTTAATTCTGCACTGCATGAATAAGTCCTTCCTTTTCTCTGTTCTGAATGTTTCACCAATCAGCTTCATAGGATGATCCCACTGGGTTCTAGTATGAGAGAGAGAGAGAGAGAGAGAGAGAGAGAGAGAGAGAGAGAGAGGTCTCCCTACTCATTTTCTCTGTACACCATGCTTGCTCCTCACTGGCTGTTAATGGAAACCGGATGCTGGACTATTGGTCTGATCCAGCGATTGTTATATTCTCAGCTGAAGAAGTACTGGCTTGCCAGATCCATTGATTCCTGCATGAGTCAAGATTCCTGGAGTTTTCCAAAGGTTATTGCATTTCCTGCTGTGAGGGAGAGAAGAAGGTAAGGCACCAATATAAAATGAACAGAAAATCAAGTCTCCAAAGTTCTGCTTGCAACAGAGATGGCCGAATAGAGCGCCCCATCCTGAACTCCCAGGGCTGCCAATCTTGATGGTTTCCTCTTCTGCTGTTTTTGAGTTGCTTGCAACTGATCACATCAAATCTAGGCCTGCAACAGGAACTCATGCTTCCAGTGCATGTATACCCTACCACACATACAGCATCCCCCTCCGTAGATCTTTGCAGTATGGGTAGTATGCAAATCCACCATAAGCAGTGCAAGTTTCAGGATGGGACCTGTTCCAATTACACTGGGGGGGGGGCGGGGGAGAGGAAACTGCAGCACAGACACAGGCACTGAATGGAAGGAGCGTGGCCTCTGCATCATTTATCTTAAGAAGAAAGGATTGTCTTGCAAGACAAAAATCAGTCAGACGGAGAAGGTGAAACACCGAAAGCTCATTACGCTAATTAGTGGCTGTGTGTTCAAGCTATTGAGAGGCAAAGGGGGAGCTGACAAAGTGATGCTTCAGAGGAGCATTTGCCCAGAGGAAGCATTGTGCACTGTGGCTTCATTAGTGGGAGCTAAAAGGAGGAAGGCATTGCCCCCCTTGCCCACTGCCGTGATGTCTTCCCTCCGTGAGCAGGAATGAGACCTTCAGCAGCATCATTAAGCTGGTTGGCAGCCAGATGGCACAAACGCCACTTAGCCTGATCGGCTTCTGACGTGTGTGTCTGTTTGTTGAAATACAGACGAGAAGGGAGAAGCGGGGACCTCTGTCCATATGATGCAGAGGCCTCTTTGGCCATTGGGCAGGGCTGCGTGAAGTGGCCAGCTCCCTTGAGACTTGGGGGAGAGAGCTGGCAGGGGGCAGAAGATTGTTCCAGTAGGTCTGGAGTGGATCTTGGTGGACCTGGAGGAGGTGGAGTGGGATTGGCTTGTCTTAGGGCTTGACCTGAAGTTTCAATGTTGTTGCTTTTTTGAGATGACACCAGCAGGGGGAAATGGAACAAGAAACCCCAGGGCTGAACTGAAAAAAAGCCAACTGAGTTTTCACCCACTCCAAAACTGAATTCTCATACATCCTTAGTGAAGATACACAAAGATAGGACCAGAGGAAATTGGCATGGGCCATTACATGTGGCTTCCTCATCCTGAGACATTTTGCCTCTGCCCATATATCCGAAGAGGAGGCTAAACCCGTGAGAATACTTGAGAAAAGAGGATGGTCTTAAACTGGTGTCAAAAAGATAACAACGTTGGCACCAGGCAGGCCTCATCAGGGAGATCATTTCCTAAGTGGGGGCCACCACCGAGAAGGCCCTACACTTTGTTGCTGCCTTCTGAGCCTCCCTTGGAGGAGACATCTTGAGGAAGGCCTTAGATGATGAACGTATATTTTATCCATTTTACTTATGGGGACATTGGAAGATCCCTTAAAAAAATGGGTGAGCACATGAATGCTACATGCAGGAACATATGAATGTTCATTCTTGAGGTGTCAGCCCCCTCATTGAGATCTGTAAAAGTAGTTTAAAGTAGGGATGGCTCAAGCGTCTGACCGAGTCCATGAGGGAGGTTGCCAGTAGCGTGATGGAGGGAAATGTACATTTTGCAGAGGCTCCAGAAAGTGCACTTCCCCCAAGCTCCAGTGGGGGCCTTAGAGGCCCTCTTAACACAAGGACCACATTAGTGGAGCCTCTGGAAAGTGTGCATTTCCCTCCGCTGCGTTACTGGTGGCTGCCAGTTATGCAGCAGGGGGAAAGGGTGGATGCTGAATGCTCGCGAGCCTTGCGAGTGCTTTGTGGAGGCTCACGAGCCCTGTTCTGTGGAAGCGGGCTGAAGTGGCAGCAGGGTGAGCACTGACTGAGTTTGGCCTCCCCTAAAAGTCTGATGGTATATGGGTTGGTGCAGCAGGGTTGGGGTTTGGGGGAGTTAATGTATATGTGAATGCTCCTGCATGATCACTAAGGCATCAACAACTATTATGAAACTCAATTGTGTTTCTCTTTTTTTAGAAGACTTAGTATTATGCTCAGTTTATGAGCACCCCTTGCTTTAGAAGTAGGTGGAGGTTAGGTTATTGTAGAATAAGTAATTATAGTGTAGAGAAGAGTATCCTGCAATATGTCGTGTGGTGGGGGACGTGGTCAGGCAGCAATCTCTATGCAATAATAAGAGTGTTCTAACTTAAGTGAGAGCCGAAGTGTACGGATTAGCTAAGCCATCATGGAGGAGGGTAAAGTCTGATCTTTCCTCCTTGGGTTCTATCTCCAGGGGTGATTTTGATATGGGAGAGCATTCAAGCATGTGGCCCCGTATTGTGGATTCTTAGAATTGTACCACTTGGATTGTTCAGGATGTTCAGCTAGGCTCTGAGTCAACTGCAGGCAGGCCATTCATCTTGGATAGAGTTAAGCCATCTGACATCTTTGCAGAATCCTTTTGACCTGACCTCTTCCTTACACACACCTTGAGGCTCCTGGATCTTTCCTATGCCGAACTCACACCTTTTTGTTTCAATAGTGATGTTGCAATGACCTGCCAGCTGGTACTGCTCTCTTGTGTGTGTGTGTTTTTGCAGGGGCAGGATTATGTGTGGAGTCAACAGTTTTAGCATTTAAGTCAGCTTTGTCTGGAAGGGGCAAGGGGCAAGGGTAACATTGCACGGAGAGAGAAGGTGCAGCAAAGCAGATCGGAAGAGATTCATTCACAAAAAAGGTTTGCTTCTGCCCCGTGGCTTTTCAGCTGTGTCTTGTTATGTGCTCACAAAACAGTCTAACGCTGTTTGGCAAAGCAGCCACATTGGCTATTCCCTCTCTCTGGGCCTATCGGGGCGAAAAATCTCCTGGATGTCATGCTGGTGAAAGCCCTTTGGCTAACCTGGATGTGGAACTGATGGCTTGCAGAAGGAACTGACAAAAGGCCATCTCTTGGGCTCGGGAGGTGCGATTCCTGAGAAATGAGGAGACGCTGCGGTTTTACATTAGGCTGACCTGGAGCATACTAATAACGTTGCAGAAAGATAAATGGGGGCTCTGCTTTTAACATTGGTAAAAAGCTGTAGTGCAGCTTGTCAACTGATTCAAGGATTTTGAGTTGATTTTGCTTTTGGTGATATTTAAATGCAACTTTCTGTATGTGGAAAACAAAACAATAGAAATCCACGAACTGGCCTGACTCACTACAGATTGAACAGTGAGCTGGAGTCTGGGACGGGAGGAGGAGGGGACTGATGAAAGCGCAGTGACATCCCCTCTCTGGATGGATTGCTCTGACACCCTATTGAAGGCCACTAGCCAGATGGGGACCCTATCATGAGGCAAGGAAGGACGGAGGTCCACAGTGGCAGATTCTAGGTGAATTTAATAGAGATGTGTATCGTATTGTTCCAATGTCCAATAACAATCCAATAATGGCGTTATAGGACATCCAATTAACGATAATGATACGATACTGTTCCCCTCCAAAATTATCGGATCTGAAATTTCCGGTCCGATAATATCGATTTTTTTAAATTATCGGACTGCCATATAAATAAACCTATAACTTCTGTATTTTAAAAGTTAGAGACTTGAAACTTGGTCACAGTTCTTATGGAATATGCCTAAGTATGTGTATGAAATTTCAGAACAATCCCTCTACCCCTGTATTTTATATTAATTTTTGAAAGATTGTGCAACTTTTTGACAGTTGGCACCAACTCTTATGCAAAGACGAACAATGTGAATGGCATCACCTTCATTTGGCCCTTAGAAGTAGCAGCTTGAAATGGAGCTGAGGGGAGACACAACATGCTCTAACTAGATGGAAGAGAGTCCATGGATGAGACGGAGATAGAAAAACAGAAGTGAAGATAAAGATGTGGGAATGAGCACCCATGGGAAAGGGACACTGAGCTGTGCGTGCATGTGTTTGTGTGAGTGAAGGCCATTCTTGTAGATCATTAAAGTGTAGCTCTTCTGAGATGTCCCCAAGCCCAGAACACACATTTGCAGTCCATTCTTCCAAACCATGAGGATGTGAGCTTATCAAATCACACATGCACACACATCACTGGATGGAAACCTAGGCCCTTTCCGCACCAGGCAGTTTGCCTGGGATGGACCCCGGCTTCTCCCTGTGCTCCAGTGGTGTGTATTAGGTACTTCCAGTATCTCCGTCCCTCCCGCTACACCCAGGGGCTATCCCAGGCAAAACTCCTGGTGTGGAAAGGGCCCTAGAGATGTGCAGAACTTCCCCCACCATGATAATTCCCCCCTAGAGTTATTGAAACTATTTTGGTGTCCTTTGAAGATCTTCAGTTGATTTGCCTGAGGAGGATCTTCCAAGGTCAATTTGATCAGTGAAAAAGTATGGTGGCAATACTAGGTTGGATGGGTTGCATCCAGCTTTGGTCATACTTTGAGTAGACTCATCAAAATTAATGGGAATTTATGGTACCTCTGGTCTTATCTGACATCTCTTATGAATATATAAGCTTGCAGAGCATTTATACTTGTAGGACAAGTACTTGAGGGCAGAATTTTGAAAATCTCACTTCAAAACAGATTGTGTCCACATAAAGTAGGAGTTCCTGAAACTGACAAATGTACTCTTATACTGAAATTTTTACTCTGATTTGAGATGTTGGATAATTTATCCTCTTCTGATTAACTTCCCAGGGCATTCAGATGAAAGATTGGTTACCAATTTATTGGATAAGGTTCCACATATCACTGATCAGGTGGCTAACTTTATTCTAATCTCCATGTGTACAAGAGTTCAGCTGGTTGAGTGTATTAACAAAATTGAAAGAAATTGTAGCATTGTGTCCTGATACGTGTGCCTTTGTATTTTAACCTGTATGGCTCTAAATGACCTTAATAAAGAGATCCACACTATGGGAATTATGAGTAATGTTATTTCCATTGATTTCAATGGGTCTACTCCAAGTATCTAAATCTGGATCCAACCCATTGACTGAATAATTGCCTTCATAATTTTGTCATTGTTCAAATCAGAGTTGGGAGGACTAAATCTAGATTCAATCCAAAAGTGGGTTTAGTAAGTAATAACTAGTTACTGCTCCAGTAAAAATGGTCACCTGCCTTTAGCTGGTTCCCATATTGGCTCCATATTTTTTTTGGGGGGGGGGGACGTGCAGGGGCTTAGTCAAGATGCTTCCTCCTTGTTTGGGGGGAACTCCTTGGCCTGGTGGCCACTGCACAGTCACTTGGCCTCACCCTCTATTTGCACCATTGCAGAGGACGAGAAGTCAAGGCAAATGGAGACTGCCACTCCTTCTCTTTCCTCTTCTCACTGCTCACACACTTGGAGAGGTCAGGTGAACAAGTGCCAACAGCAAGAACAAGGAGGAGGAGGGCCAGGTGCTCTGGGGGTCAGCAGCAATGCTGCTGCTGGGGCATGAGGCTAGGCAAGTGTCCAGTGATGGCAACCCTTAGGGCAATGGTTTTCAAACGTCTCTTCTAGAAACATGGCTGCATCCCAGAAACCCCTGCACATTGCAGAAATTCTGGGAAATATTATAGTAGGGCACACTGTTAAATCATGTACATTGATATTCACAAGCTTAACAGACCTCCTAGTTTCCCAGCATGAATTATGAGTACTCCCTAGCACACACCCAACACTCTTCTGCATTGTTCATTTCAGGGGGGAGAGTGGCAGTGGTGAGTAAGTCCATTTATCCTGCCCACCATTGCTGATCTTCTCATCGATGAACCCTTAATAAGTTTCCAAGAAAGCCCAATGTTCCCCAGAATCAAGGCTAGGGTAGTCAGGTGTCCTACTTGAAAGAGGACTGACTTGTCTTTGAAGGGCTGTCAGAGGACAGTCCCCTTTTGTCCGGGTTAGAGATAAAGAACCATAAATAGCTAGGAGACATCTCTCAATAACATCTGGACAACAGACAAGAGCAGGCACCTGGGTCACCTGGTCATACTCTTCCCCACTCTGGTGACACGGACTGAATTTAGTTCAATGAAAGCTACCCTTTTTACATCTGTATTTATACATATCAATTAGTATATGCAAATTGTATGGAAATGGTGTCCTCTTTTGGGGTGGTGGTGATGCATTCCCTCTTTTGTGGTGCTGTGTCAATGGGCACCCTAATCAAGGCTGCTTCTAAGTTTTTGGAGCCCATGCAAAGCAGTGCCTGCTGGGACCCCCTCTGGCATCAGCCCCCACCCACTTCCTGGTTGGCCTACCAGCAGCAGCACTGATATAATTTGTGGTAGACAGCTGAAAGCTTGTTCACCATTTTACTTTTCCTACAATGCCCTGATCTAGCGTCACTTGGGAGCATTCATGGCCGGTGGCTCAAAGTCATCTGTTGCTGGATAAATCAAATAAATGGAACAAACATGGAACCAGGAAAAATAGGTAGGTTGAATCCCAGGAACCAGCAGCTGGACCAGTGGGCTATTTCAGAGCAATAGGTCCCTGGCAGCTGCCCAAGCATGCCAGGTTGTGGTGCCAGCCTGGCTCAGGATAGACTTTGCAAAGGACTGCTTGATGAGGAGATGTTACCTGTGGAACGTGGCATTATGCTCCAAAGCTGTGAAAAGAATGACAATTTCCTGCTTTTCAAAAACGTTTCTCCTGAGAACTCAGTCCAGAAATTCCATAACTGATGGGGACACACACACACACGTGGCTCTTGTTCCCTTTTTCCTGGGCAGGAACCATTTAGCTACACATCGCCTTGATGCTGCCCCATGCTGCTCCAAAGGCATCCTGGTGTGCACTTGCATCTCTTTCCCTTCTGTAGAGATTCTCACCCCGTACCGCCACTGCTGCTTCCTTGCTCTTATTAGGATGCGCCGTGAATTGCAAAGCTGCTCTCCAGCTATCAAACACAATATGTCCCTTTAGATTTTTATAGCTGGCTGTGCCCCAGGTGCTATTATTATCATCGCTCCGAACATCACTCACTCGATATGATGGGCCCCTGTCTTTCTAGTTATCTGTAATGGGCAGAAGATTTTTGGAATCATTTTTATCTCCCAGCTGCAGTGGCTTTTTCTCCCTAAGAAGTGACTCACGGCTCCCTCCTGGTCTCTTTGTCTCTGATTCTCTCGCGTGCTCTCTCTCTTCCCTTTTGTATTATGCCTTCTGCTTTTTGACTCCTTATCTGCGTTGGCATCTGAATTTCTCTTTGTTTTCTTTCTGGCTTTTTCCGATTTCTCTTTCTTGGTTAATTTTTCTTCCACCGAACCTTTCTCTACCACCCCCTCTCCGCTTTTCTTTTTTCTTTTCTTTTCAAAGCTCCTTCCTCTACCTTCGGGCACAGTCCCCAAGTCAATCTTATACATACTAATTGCAAACTCGCTCTCCGAGTGCCGATCCTGACGTAGCCAAGTGCGGCATTGCTCACCCACAAGACGCGAGGCATCAGCAGGCTCAGAGGAAGCCCAAGGGTTTCAGACGTACACATTTTAAAAAATATCCCTAAGTGGGGGGGAACCTGAAAAGCAGATCAACGAGGTCTGGACATGTTCCGTGAGCGTAAGCACACTGTGTGATCGGGGGGACGGGACCAAAATGGGGGAGGGGAATAGAAGCAATATTGTGGAGGATAGTATGACTGAGTGGCTGGAGCCCTGAATGGGAGCACTCTACACAGTGCAAGCATGCAGGGTAGGCCCAGTTGGGCCTACACCAATGGAGGTTGGTGGCTCCAATTTTGGTGGGTCTGTGAATCCATATTTGGTTTCAGCCAGGACCAGCTGAAGGAGCTATCTGAGATGCTGAACCGGATCCCCAAAATAGGTTCAGCACCTTGGATAGGTCCATTAGAGTGCTGGGTGGTACTGACCGAAACCCAGAATGGGTTTTTTCAGCCCCACCAAAATCAGAGCCCCCAGCGTCCGCTGCCTACATCCTAGCAGGGGCCCCCTGGAGTTGCTCTTCCTCTTCACCTTTGCGACCCGCTTGTTCACTTGTCTCTCACTCTGGCCCAGACAATACTGCTGATGAGAGGGAAAGGCAGGAGATGCCACCGCCTCCTTGCTCACTGGCTCTCTGTCTATCTAGCAAGCAAGTGGCAGCAATGATGACAAGGACAAAGAACAATAGCAGCTGGCAACAATGGCATGTGAGGAGGTAGGCTCACTGGAGGAGGGGGGGCTTTGAAGGGGCTTGTGCAATGGCCCTCAGAAACCTGGAGTTGGCGCTGACTCAACACACAAGGATGAGGCAACGAGACTGGCCACAAAAGAGGAGGCAAACTCCGGCGCTCAAAACGGAGAGGAAATATTTATTAAGCTCAATGCGTTTCAGAAAAGTCTCCTTCAGGAGCTATAAATCAAGTAAATAAATAAATTACACGTAAGAATAATATCTCGTAGACAACACCCTGATCCTTTTTTTAAAAAAAATATACAGTTCAAGTGGCTTTTCTGCATCAGAATTCTACATTACTTTAAAAACACTTTAAAAACAAAATTTCCAACTTTACCATGATGTACATTGTTTCTATTGGTTTTTTTCT
This sequence comes from Anniella stebbinsi, assembly GCA_029215795.1. Taxonomy (NCBI): domain Eukaryota; kingdom Metazoa; phylum Chordata; class Lepidosauria; order Squamata; family Anniellidae; genus Anniella; species Anniella stebbinsi. Next base: position 385,974,089 of record JARDYH010000001.1, read on the forward strand.
GATTAAGACAGTAATGAAAAAATGATTGCATGAACAATGAAACAACAAAATAATATACAGTAAACTAGAAAATTCTTGTATATAACCTTTAGCTAATATTCTTTTTATACAGCCCATTGTTCTCTCAATCCTCACAAACATGAACCAACCTGTATGTAGCTATTCAATTGCTTAATTCCAAAACAGCAAAAAATCAGTAGAAATTCCTTCTTCTCAGTGCTTATATTTGCTGTGTTTTAGAGCATATCATTCTTATACCAGATGCACATCTGAGATGTATCTAATGTATCCCAGGTGGTTCTTAAATAGTCTACACCCCTTTAAAGGTCAGGCATTAATCCTGCTATTACTTTAAATTAAACTTATTAACCACACACCCATCTTGTCTAGACTGCATCAAAGTTTGATAGCCCTCATCAAGTCCATGGCTGGTTTCGCATGATACATTAGGCAACGGAGGGGGGGGGGAAGCAGCCGTCAGTTGTGTTGCTTATTGTGTAGTGTGGAGGGTTACACACCACGCACACACAACTGACGGTAAGCTATTCCGCTCAATTAAGCAATGGAGAGAAACAACAGGCTTGCACATTGTTTAGCCCAAAGCCCGTTGTTTAAAGTGTTGTCCGAAACCAACCCCCCTCTCTCAGTGGACTATTCCATTTGGTCATAGAGTTCTGTCGGCCGGAGCAGCCAAAAACTCTCAGTTGCTCTGATACAGCCAGTAGAACATGTGGTGCATGCTGGGATATGGCTGGAGGACAGAGGTAGGGGGGAGGGAGGAGACACTGCAGCCAAGATGGATGCTGGAACTTCTAGCTGCTCAACGGACGGCAGAGCAACATGTCATGTGGGGAGCACCACCTATGTAATGCATGATCAATACGCTATTTCCCTCTCTGTTGCTTAATGTGTCATCCGAAACCAGCCCATAACTGTGCACAGGTAAAACCTAAGTGCCCCAGTTCCTAGCAGAACAACAATCCAAAATTCAAAGAAACTAAAGAAGATGGACTTCCTGTGGGACAGTATTTCATGATTTGGGACTATTAAAACTAGGGTGACCATATGAAAAGGAGGATAGTGCTCCTGTATCTTTAACAGTTGGGAATTTCAGCAGGTGCCATTTGTATGCAACATCTGATGAAATTCCCTCTTCATCACAACTGTTATTGCTTGACAAATTACAGCGGTTTTTTTTTTTAAAAAAAATTAAAACCTCAAATTTTAAAAATTCCTAAAACTCAAGGGATGAACCAATCTGATCCAAATTTGGCATGCCTAAAGCCCTACTTAAGAGCTATTATCATGCCAAGTTTCATCCCTTACCTTTAAAAATGACGGAGATGTATGCATTTTTGTTAATTCCCATTGATGAAAATGGAGTGGTTTTCCCAGGAGTAATCTGGCAGTGCGGAGAGATGGACCCCCTCCAAAAATTGGGGGGATCACCTCATTGGAGCACTGCTCTGAATTTTGGGGTGGAGAAGACCCGTTCTGCACACCCCTATTAAAGATACAGGAGCCCTGTCCTCCTTTTCATATGGTCATCCTAATTAAAACCCAAAGCAGCCTGCAGACACACCCTAGAGCAACATCTTTGGCTTGCTTGGCATTACCTTGAACCAGCTACTGACTGATCCTTGCTGATCAAAAATAGCCTGGAACAAAATTTCTTGAGCATCCCTAGACAGGAGTGCAATTCTGCTTGGAAATAAGGTGCATTTTCCCCACATGCCTTCTTTCCCAAGAGAATAGATAATTCTGCAATGAAATGGGGCATTCAGGGATAGCTCCTTCATGGACCATGCTTCCTTCTAGAATGAGACTCCTGATAGCTCTCCAAACAGCTGGAAGCCTGATTCTGCTGGACAACAAGATGCATAGTGTCTCTTTGTTTCCCAGCAGAATTGCTGCAATTTCAGTGGCGGCCACTTCTGGCTGTGGCGGGGAAGGATGTGGCTCCCTCTGCAGAGTTCTGTGGTGGCCAATGCAACCCCTCAACCACTGGAGGTTCCCTGACCCTGAACTAAAGAAACATTGTCCCATTCCTTGGATTTGTGGCATACTTGGAAGTATGGTGGCCCCCTCTGGCATATTTGAGTCTGGATCAGATGGGCATTCTTCATTTACCGATATCTCACTAGTAGCTGCCAGCTCACTAGATAAAAGCAATAGCAAATATGTTGCTATCTACAGAATGAATAGTAAAGCCCCCCGCCCCCGGAAAATTTAAATTATAGGGTCGAGGAGGAGATTCAAAAGAAAGGAACAAAGCTGTATAGGAGCTTGTGATGCTGTAAAAAAACACCGTGAGCACATTTCCCTTTTATTTTCTTTTAAAAGTTTTAAATTAAGCCATGATAATGACAACAAAGCAAACTGCAAAGTATGTAATAAATTGCTTTATGCAGAACAAGAGATAAAATCCTCAATACTGTGGGCAATCTATAAAAGTCCATAACTTGTGCTTGGTACATACCATTAATATTTTACAAAAGCAGATATTGATTTGGGGTAATTCGCTGGAGAAACTGGAGTCCCTTTGGGCTGTACACACAGGCTATATAACTCAGTGGTAGTTTACTTTACATAACCATGACACAACAGACTCCAAGTTCAAGCACTGGATGCTGAAGTTAAAGTATATCAAATGGCTGCTCAGGGCTTGTCCATAGCAGGATAGAAACAATCCTCTGCTGTTTCTTCTACCCTGCATGGCTCTTCCTGACTGTTAGAGCAACAGGACAGTGGAACCAATGACCTAGGGAGGTGGTGGTCTCTCCCACACTAGAGGTATTCAAGAGGCAGCTGGACAGCCGTCTTTCAGGTATGCTTTAAGGTAGATTCCTACATTGAGCAGGGGGTTGGACTCGATGGCCTTATAGGCCTCTTGCAGCTCTACTATTTTATGATTCTTGCTGGGAGGGTATTCAATGGATGGGCACTCTTAAATAGGACCCCTCTGACTAAAGACTGGCAACCCTTTTGGATACCAAAGAAACTGTTTCCCCATATATACACCAAATCAACTCTTCTGATCTTCTGAGGAAGCCTATTTGGTCATCCCATTACTGTTAGCAGACCATCAGGTAATGGTATGTGCGTGGGTCTTGTCAGTAATAATTCCCATCCTTTGGAACAATCTCCCATGTGTGGTCTGAGAGGTGGAAACTGGCGAACGGTTGACATTTTTTGAAGACACATCTGTTTACTCAGGCTTTCCCTGACATAATTGCACTACCCTGTTTTACTGCTTCTGTAATGTTTTAAAAGTATTTATTCTTTTTTATTGCTTGCATATTGACTTATATATTGCATTTTATGTATTTCTTATGTAAACAGCTTAGAGACCTTTAGATATAAAGTGGTAGATAAGTAGTATAGATAAATAAATCTTTGAACAATCCAACACCTGGGTTTTTTATTCACCACCTCAAAACATGTCTAAGTATTCCAAACTGAGAAGACTGCATTGCCTAATTTAATGCTATTTTGTTATATGTCAATATATCACATGATATCTGATGGTGATTGTGAGGAGGCATCGGGTCACTCACTGTACAGTCCCCTAGGTATTCTAGTTTGCCTTGGAGCATTAGCCAGCCCCATGGGGCCAGTTCAACAGAAGAAAAGGGAATCAGGGCAGGGGCTCTTTAAATGGATCCAGGATTCTCAGGGAAGAGGAGGAGGAGGAGGAGGAGGAGGAGGAGGAGGTGGGCATGATGGAGCTGGAGTAAGGAGGGTCAGACGAAGGAGTAAAGACAGGAAGGTAAAGAAGGAAATAGGAGGAAGCGGAGAAGAGCAGCTGGGCTTCCTTGAAAGCCAGAGACCTACAGCAGAGCTGGGGTTGCTAGCAAACATAGAAGAAACTTCTGGTCCCAAAGCCAGAGCAGGATTTATTTACCCCAGCGAGTGCAAAAGCTTTGTGAATATTTTTTTGTTTATATATGTATGACATAAGTGTCTCAGAAAAGTGAGTCTTACAAAATTCCAGTGGTGGTGGTGGTGTTGGTGGGCTGCGTGATGAGGCCATCAATATGGCTGCCGCGCTATTATGTAGTTGCCACATTTAAATTTGCATAACTTCTCACCCGTTTATGCTACAGAGATGGATTGTTTTCTGAAATGTTTCAAATTTAATGACAAATACTTTTTGTAATTGCACAGTTTTTGTTAACCGCATTAGTTTTTGAGATAATTTCATTTGAACTTATAAAATCAGTGTTCACATTGGTTATGTGTGATGTTTAACCATGATTTACTCCAAAACTATACAACTTTCGAAAGAATACTGAAGAACAAAAAAGTTGCATTTTTTAATGAGGATTAAGAAAATGTATAATAACATGGGGTATACCCCAACGCTTAGGAATTATGAGTGATATCTCGTTATATGTCCACTTTCTCAGGATTGTATGATTTAACAGTTTATCATTGATTTTTACACTTGAACATGTTCAAATGTTCTTTACAAAATTTCAAACAGGACGAGTATGATGATGATGATATATATATATATATATATATATAATACTATTTATTAGGTTGAATTGTTTTTAACAAATGTTTTTTAAATCTTCAGCAAAAAATTACAATTTACAAAATAAAAACTATGTTCTGTGAGAAGGGTTAACAAATAAATTTCATTGGATGTCCTCTTCACTTTCATTGGAACTGCTATCATCACTGTCAAAATCACTTTCCTCGTCTTCTTTTTCACTGTCCTCTTCTGTGGCCGTTTCAAGATTTTCTGGGAGTGTTGGACCATCGTACCATTTTATGTGGTACCTGACATTTTCCAAGTTAAAACACAGTGAAAATAAAAAGGTCTTTACCTGGCGTCTAAAGGAGTATAATGTAGATGCCAGGCGAACCTCTCTGGGGAGCTCATTCCAGAGCTGGGGTGCCACAGCAGAGAAGGCCCTCCTCCTAGTAGCCACCTGCCTCACTTTGGCAGGGTTTACGAAGAAGGACCCCCGAGGATGATCCAGGCAGGTACATATGGGAGGAGGCATTCCTTCTTAGCAAAGCACTGTGAAGGAAAGGGTTTTTTGCTTTTCATCGCTCTCAGAGTACCAGAAGATTGCTCCTAATGTTGTTCACTCCAGCTGCACAGGCCTTGGCAGTTAAAAAAAGGGATAATCATTACAGGGCATAAATGAATCCTCCAAAATCATCCACTCTGGAGATTTGATTTCATACAATCCCATCTCAATAAACAGTTCTCAGGGATAATGAACAGCATGAGAAGCCAATCCTGGCCTGGCACTCACACCTCTGAGGATTATTGCATTGCAATTTTCAACTGTTTTTCATGCTAGTTTCGCCTTCTTCTTTGATTGCAGCCAGCGATGCTCCTTAAGTGGGGATGACTTGAACAGGCAGTGGCTGAATCCCGATCCTGCACGCCAGCCCACCATTTACCACACCAAGGGTCTACTTTACTACCTAAGCAGCCAAGGCCGAACGCCTGTGGTGAGTCACCGCCATTTGAACTTTGGCCTTCATCTGGCCTTTCTGCCCTGTTGCCCTCCTTGACCATAGAAAATTGTTCTTGAGGATTAGAAAGTGAATGCTGGAGGTCAAGTCACAAACTCTTTTACTACTGTACCACCTTCAATAGACTTTATGCACAGCTGTTGTCTAGAAAACAATATTGGCTTACAGAAATCATAGAATCATAGAATAGTAGGGTTGGAAGGGGCCTATAAGGTCATCAAGTCCAATCCCTTGCTCAGTGTAGGAATCCACCTTAAAGTATCCCTGATAGATGGCTGTCTAGCTGCCTCTTGAATGCTTCTAGTGTGGGAGAGCCCACAATCTTCCTAGGTAATTGGTTCCATTGTCGTACCATTCTAACAGTCAGGAAGTTTTTTCTGATGTCCAGTATTGATGTGACATTTCTGGAAGCTTTCAAAGAGATTCACCCAATCTTTGAGCTGTCACGAGCTGAGCCCAGCCATGCTTGAAATTTCAGGTTGACTTGTAGTGCATGGAACCAGACCTCTCAAATGCCTCCTCCCCACCTTTCCCACCTAGTCACAAACTTATCAGTGTGTGTGTGTGAGTGTGTGTTGGGATGGGGAACGGCAGCTGAGGTTAAACTGAAAGCTGCTGCCTGTGGACATGAATTCTCAGAATCATAAAAGAATGACACTTCCTAGAGTTAAGCTAAGAGTTAAGCCATCCTTCTTAGAGTCAGTGCAACTCCTCACTCTGGACCAATGACTTCTGAGTATACTTGAAAGCTGTGCTGTAAACTCAATCAATCAAATATTTATTACAGTCCTAAGACCAGCATAATGCTGTCGACTTTGGAAAATATAGTTCCTTATCTCTCCTGATTATTTCCCCAGGAGGATTTCTTTTTGAAATCAATGGTGGGTTTGAGAATTTTCCATCAATAGCCTCTATTGCAGAGAGATCAAAACTTAGGGGAAACCATTTACTTTTGCATGCCCTCTTTTGAATTTTCAGATAAAGCCAGAGCTTTCCAAAGAATTCCACAGACTTAGGAGGCGCCAAGCCATTCTGAACTGAGATGGTCAAGATTCACTCATCTGTGGTTATGGCTCAGTGCTGCTGCTGCTGCCTACCACAGTGCTTCCACTAAGCCCAAGCTGATGTTGAAGGCTAGAAGCATGTCCCCTGAAATTCCTGTAACTCACCTGACCCTATTTACCAGTGAGAGGCCTGGTAAATCAGACTGTACCATTAGAGTGAGTTGCTAGAGTTGTAATTCCTCAGGGTCCATGTTCCATTCCAGGGTCTCTAGAAGTTAAAATTTAGAGCTGAGAGTAGCTGCATTGTGTCTAAGCCGCCTTGAGAGCTTTTTTTTTTGGCTAAAGGGTGGGATAAAAGTGCTATAATAAATAAATAAATAAATAAATAAATCAAATGGAGGTTCTAATAGTAAGTGAGCTGATGTCCCACAGATGTTTGGAACTAAAATTCCCATGGCCTCCAACCAGTGACCATACCAGTTGTGGGGGAGGGGAATGGGTATTGTTGTATAAAGCATCTGGAGATCACCAGGTTGCCTACCTCTGCTCTAGAAATTAACATTGGGGGGGGGGGGAAGAGCAGCATAGCCTCTATGGTCAATGTGTATGTATTAACACTAAGGATCCAAGCAGTACACACTGCCTGCCATTTCACACATATTGCAGCGGTTGAGGTATATTTTGAGCAGCTCATGACCTAGGCAGGATAGTTGTGTTTTTGCAGCATTTCCAAGTCAAATAGAACAAAAAAAAAAAACCCTCCTGGCTTTTAAATTGGTGGAAGACAGTCACAGAGGAAATGAATGCAGCATACAAGGCAATGTATAGCTTTCGGCAGCGTATAAAGTGTGTGTGTGTGTGTGTGTGTGTGTGTGTGTGTATTAGGACTCATAGCCTTAGGGTGATGTATGTAGGGCTGGGTGAGAAATTAATCAGGTTCACATTTTAATGCAAACTTACGAAATTTCTCAAACTTACACACAACCCAGAATCCAGTGACACTGCAGTCTTCAAATTTTCCCTAAGGATGTTCTGCAGTGCGCAAATAATAATAAAAAAGTGCAGAAAAATGCATAGAATAGTGGATATTGTGTACAATAACAATAAGTGCATGAAAAATGTGAATATTAGAGGAGCGTTTGCACGAACCCACATATTAGGAAAAGTACCCCCACAAATTGTGTGTAAAGAGAACAAAAGTGTGTACAAAAATGGGTATCATTGGAAAAGTGCATATAGAAGTATGTAGATAGAGAGAAATGTGCATAAAAAGGAGACGCATTTTTATACAATCTTTTTTTTTTTTTTAAATCAAACTGATATGGAAACAGTACAGAACAAGCTTAATGAGAGAAATGAGAAACTGCGTGGAATTGAACACAAAAGGCTTTTCCGTCCCTAGTCAGAATTGTACCCTATTTTGTTTGTGAGATATTAGAAGATATGGTAATTTTCCATATGGAGGGATTTATTTATTTTTTTGCATGGAGGAGAATTCAGTCACAGGAGTCTCCACCTGCAGTGTGAAGTGGTACAGTCACAGGTGTGCCACCTCCATGAGAACTAAGCCAAACTGCCCTTGACTCAGACTTTCCATGGAACCAGTAGTAGATTTATTATTATTATTATTATTATTATTATTATAGCACTTTTATCCCGCTCTTTAGCCAAAAAAGGCCCTCAAGGAGGCTTACAAAAATAATTATTAAGACAGTCCCTGCCCATAGGCTTACATTTTTTTTTAAAAAATGACACAAAAGGAAAGGGGGTTGGGAGGGAGGAGGAAAAAAAGCAAATTTAGGCACTAGATTCTTAGTTGCAAAGTTCAGAAGGTCATGGACACAGGGGAAGGGGTGCTGCTTCCCCTCCCTCTAATAGCCTCATACAGATCCAGTCATGATGGAGGGATTCCTGATTGCCACTTCCTTTCTCTCTGGTGGCCTCAGCAGTGACACTTGGTAGCAGGAAGGAGTAGGGCTCTCAGCTGGAACTGGATCCAGGCATGATGGAGAAGTGTCTGGCTGCTGCTTCCTTTCCTTAGATGTGACAAAGAAAGGAAATGTTCCACAAATATTCATACCACTGTGGTGAAGGGATTTTTTAAAAAAATCCATTTCGGATCATTTTTGATCAGAATTTTACCCAGTTTGTACCTTTCAGACCAGACTCGGATGTAATCTATGATCATAGTCCATACATTTCCGAGCTTGCAATGTGATTCATGGCCACCTGCCCCTGCAACATGTTCAAGGCCCTCTCCACAAGGATTCGCTTTTGCGCCTGGTTAAGTGATTATGCGCTTCATCCCTGAAGCGCATTTACCCCTAATACCTCTGCACGAGAGGCAGGCAGGGAGAGGGGAGGGGGGAGGCAAGACCCCCGGAGGCAGGAGCCGATCTCGGCCGGGGAGCAGCGGAGGGGGCAGTGAGAGTCCTCCGCCAGCCTTTCTCTCTGCAAAGGCAAGAAACCGGGGGTGGGGGTGGGGCGCTCAGGGGAGCCGGGAGGAGTTGTCACTGCTGGACGGGGAGTGTCTCCTTCCCGGCGGGGGCAGCGGTGGCGGCGGCGGGGAGAGGGGGGGCGGCGGCAGGGCGACCCCTTCTTCGGCCATGCGAAGCTCTCCCACGTGCGTTGGCTGCAGCCTCAGCGCTCTGCTCCATTGCCTGCCTGCGTGCCTGGCTGCTTCGCCCTCCCCCGCTGGAGGGAGGGAAGTCTGTCGAGGGATGTGGGCGGGCGAGGAAGGCAAAAGACGGAGCCAGAGGAGCCGGCTAGGGAAGCCAGGAGCCGAGCGGGGGAGCAAGCAGCAGCAGCAGCAGCAGCACATCCCGCCGCAAAATAAAACTCGCTATTTAACGCGCATTCGATAATGCGCACAATCGGAGGGATAGCGCGCCTCTACGCCCGATTTGCACTCCCTCCTTGTAGAGGTAGATTTTTTAAAGCGCCTTGAAAGAGCTTTAAACCTCTCTTGTAGAGGCAGCCCAAGAGCATGTGTAAATTAGAGGAATGTGCTTGAAAAAATGTATACTTTTGAAAAACAAAACATGCACAAGTATGCTTTAATGAGAGAAAAAAATGTCAGTTTCAAAGATGCATCCAATTGATGTATACATTTGGAAAAATAGGTATTAAAATATGCATGGATTGCCATGTAAAAAGAAAATAACAAACCCCCAAGCTCGCAATCTGATATGGATTTGAGTCAGAACGAGATTTAAGATGGAATTTGGAAAACTTTGGGAAACTCGGGTTTTGCTGAGTCACACATCCCTGCAGTGTAGTGGTCAAAGTGTTGGAGTGGAACTTGGGAGATCTGGATTCCAGTCTCCACTGAGCCATGAGGCTCACTGGGGACTTCAGGGCCAGCCACTGACTGGCAGTGTATCCTGCCCCACAGGGTTATGGTGAGGATAAAATGGAGAGGAGGACCATGTAAGCCACCTTACATGATGGGACATAAATGTAACAATAAAGCAAAATCAATAAATACCTGTGGCCCTACTTCATCACTGCCCAGAGTCCAGAAAGACCCAGAATTGTATCTCTTTGCCTGGAGCCCAATGTGAACTATCAGTAAACTTTGCATTACACTAGGGTATCGATTCGTCTGTCACACTCTTTCTTGGCCTTCAGAACATGACAGGCTTTGAGAGAACTGAATTTTCCTTGCCTTTGAAGAGGTCATTGATTTTTGTTAATACATGCTCAACCCCCATTTTTTCTTGCTTTGGAAAGAAGCCCCCTCTTTCTCTGAGCCCACACAGCCAGGTCCACTGATCACCAAAAGATTTCAGTGAAGTGCTTTTAGTCTCATTTGTCCTGGTGACATGTGAGGAACGTTTTTTTCAAAGAAGTAATACTGGCTTACAGGAGAAAAGGAAGATGCGGAATGGTCACAGCTCACCGAAGATTGAGCAGTTGAATTGTTAGTCACTTTTCTCAAGGAAGAAAAGAACAACAGGCCGAGAACATTTTCCTGTGACTTCTGCAGTGGTCCTAAAACACCATGACCCAAAGTAGGCTCTACATTGCTGTTTTATAACGGTATTGAAATGTACAGACTCCTCTTGGGGGCTCATGACAATTCCATATACCCTTTTCAAATGGCTTTCAAAGTGTTATATCTTGCTTGGTGTAGATCTGGCCCCAGAGCACCATCTTCAGAATGACATAGAATCATAGAATCATAGAATAGTAGAGTTGGAAGGGGCCTATAAGGCCATCGAATCCAACCCCTTGCTCAATGCAGGAATCCACCTTAAAGCATGCCTGACAGATGGCTGTCCAGCTGCCTCTTGAATGCCTCTAGTGTGGGAGAGCCCACAGCCTCCCTAGGTCATTGGTTCCATTGTCATACTGCTCTAACAGTCAGGAAGTTTTTCCTGATGTCCAGATGGAATCTGACTTCTTGTAACTTGAGCCCATTATTCCGTGGCCTGCATTCTGAGTTGATCGAGAAGAGATCCTGGCCCTCCTCTGTGTGACAACCTTTCAAGAATTTGAAGAGTGCTATCATGTCTCCCCTCAGTCTTCTCTTCTCCAGGCTAAACATGCCCAGTTCTTTCAGTCTCTCCTCATAGGGCTTTGTTTCCAGACCCCTGATCATCCATGTTGCCTTCCTCTGAATAGGCTCCAGTGTTGGAGAGCCCTGGGCCCAGGACTGAGCCTGCAGTACCCCACTTGTTACCTCCCCCCAGTGTGAAAAGGTACCATTGATAAGCACTCTTTGAGTTCGATTATGTAGCCAACTGTGGATCCACCTAATAGTTGTTCCATCTAGCCCACTAGAATCAGAATGTCATGGGGCACTTTGTCAAAAGCTTTGCTGAAGTCAAGATATACTATGTACACAGCATTCCCACATTCCCACAGTCCACAAGGGAGGTTACCTGATCAAAAAATGAGATCAGATTAGTCTGACAGGATTTGTTCTTGACAAATCCATGCTTGCTTCTAGTAATCACTGCATTGTTTTCAAGGTGCTTACAGATTGACTTCTTTATAATCTGCTCCAATGGATGAGAAAACTATCTGGGCCCCAAAGTTCTTGAGTTTCCGTCCTAGAGCTTCAACATCTGACTTTTTTCTTTGTAGCTCTGCTTGGCAATACCATTGTTCCCACATGGATGAGAAGAAAAGAATATGTGTCAGTGGGCTTTATGAGCTTTGGCAACCCTTCTATCACATCTCTAATATGTGCTCCAGGGAGATAGCCAGGCCATGGGTCTTCGCAACATACTTGGGTTTCAATCCCACACAGCAGGGAGTCTCCCACAACATTATTTATAGGGCAGTGTTTATGGTTTCTACTGTCTCCTACTCAGGGATGGCTTAAGGCATGTTTCCCCTGAGAGCTTCTCCAAAGTTGAATTTCACTCTCAGGCTGAAAGAGGTTCCCCATCCCTGGTCTCCTGTTCCAAAGGACATCAGACTAACTTAAGGAATTCAGGGCAGTTTGTGTGGCAAGCTTAGCTTGGTACTCCCATATCTCAGTGCTACTCCTCACTTCCTTAGCATCTGCCACCTGAGGTGGCTACCTTACTCTGCCTAATGGTAGGACTGGCCCCATTCCTGGTGGCTGGAATCAGAGCTGCTTTCCTTGCATCAGAGCTCCGAGACAGCTACCAACTCATACATTCCAACAATCGACTGGTGAAGTAGGGACACTCTTGTGTACTTCCGGAGGGGTTGCTACTTTAGCCTAAGAAAGAGAAGCACAAAGAGAAACTTGCAGAGAGTAACAGGTTTATTATGGTTTAAGGTTTTGTGGCCTAGAACATCTGGACATCTGCTCAAATGGGCTTTTGCCATGTGAGCCTTTGGCCAAATCTACACCAAGCAGGATACAATATTATGGAAGCAGTTTGAAAACAGTATATGGAATGTGCCATGGGCCCCAACAGTTGTCAGTGCATTTCAATGCCCTTATAAAGCAGTAGGGTAGATCCTGCCTTTGAGGTGCCAGAAACAGGGGGACTCCATTACAAAAGAGTGGCAAAGACAATTACATGGGGATGAATTTTATCCATTCCATAGTAGTATATAGGACCTTCATATGTGACTGAAAGCCAGGGGAGGGAATAGTGTAGCAGCAAATATTTTAGGGGAACGCTGAAAGCCTAACTGCACTACTGCTGTTATAAACCGTTTTAAAGCAGTATTGTAGATAGGCTCTGACTTAGGGATGTTGGAGAAATCTGCAATGGATTGAAATGAGTTTGAATTTCCCTGAATCTGACCTGTGTGCATTTTACAGTGTGCTTGCATTTTTTAGTCATGTGGATTCTATGCACTCCTGGACCAGTAGTTCACTTTTGGGAGGAGGGAATTTGCACTGGTTTGCATTAGCACATTCACTAATCTGCCTTGATGCATTTGTGAATGAGCTCTTATGTGAATTATTAAAAGTACAATGAAATTCTGGTTTAAAAATAAAAACAGGTTCTATTGATGACTGAATGTCAGGAAAAAAAAGATGCCTGACAATCTTTAAATGGAGATGGAACAGATTTAACAAAATCCGTCCAGGAGTGCGCTCACCACCACTTGCTATACTTTGGGATAATTCCTGGTCACAAAACTCATTTTGTGTGTCTTGTGAACTTGTATGACTCCTTAAACCAAAGATTGCAGCCTTAACCCCCCTCCACCACCTTTGCAAATGGTTTTTCTGTGTCTTGTCTATATTAAACTGACTATGAAAATTTGTCCCTTTTTTAAAAAAAAGTTTAGAAAGGTTCATAGGATGCTTAATCCCACAATGGCTGTAGTTGTGCTTTTATTTAAAATGAAATCATTTGTATCCTGTATCACATTGCATCCCTTTAAGGTGACTAGTTGCAACTCAAACCTACTGAGCAGCATTTCTTATCTGGAAAGGGCAGTATCTGGATATCTGGGAAGTGCATTGCCATTCTGTTCATTTACACATGGGTTTACACATGTGTGCACTAGAGTTAAAATGCCCAAAGGCAAAGCTAGAGGTGTAATAGTGACAATGATTAACCAAGAACCTATACCAGGAAATTGGGGCTGTCCCTTGTACATCAGAGCAAATGAAACAAGGGACAGGGGAAAAATTATTTGATTCACATTTTAATCTGAGCTGACCTAATTCACTCTTCCCAAACTGATATAGGAACTGGAACATAATGATTGTTCAGTTTTTGTACTTCTCTGAAATTTGAGATCCGATCAAGCTATCAAAGAATGCATACTCAAATGTATGTTGTGGAAAAGAGCATATAAAAAGGCAAATATTAAGGGAGAGTGCTTACCAAAAGTGGGTATTTTAGAGAAAAATGTGTACAAAAATGCATGGAAATGTTTGTATGGACTTTTAAAAATAATTACCATAAACCCCTGCTGAAATGGAACAGAATGATTTAGTGCTTGGAAAAATAAATGTGCACGTTAGAGAAGGCGAAACAGACGGATACGTCTATCCCTAGCTGAAGCATATGCCAATAAAGAAGAAATACAGTTTTGCTCAGATGTTAGAAGCTCAGATGTTCTTTTGGAAAATGTGCAGGATGAGTTCTGTTCTAAAGATGAGCCTCTGAATGCTACCAGGAAGTTCCTGATCCAGTCCACTGCTTTTGTTCAGATGAGAAGTCATGATCTTTCTCACCACAGCCTGGCCAAGGTTGCTGTAATGGAACAGTTTGTCTGGTCGCTATCATTTCCCTCTTGCCAATAGGCTCGCTGCCTTTAGCAGGGGAAGGGTAAATTCTTCAGCACCTCCCATGACTTTTCTTCTCCTCTAATCTGATAACTCCTCTACTGGTAAGTGGGGCTACAACTTTCAGCAAGCCAATGACTGCCCTATAATTTAGGATTCATTGGTGCTAATCTCTAGGATGCAAAATTATAAACTGGGGAAGTTTAAGCTGTCCAGCGGTCTGGTGTGCTGAGCTTCCCTGGGTACTTCCTTAAAGGGGAAAGTTAGATTTTAGCTGGATAATGTAAAATCCTTTCTCTTGCTAGGAGTGCGCTAAATTGGCAGGTAATTGATACCCAGTGGAGTTGGGTGTCCTGTCTCCATATGGGTCTGAGGCAATGAAATCCCATTCGATATCCAGAAAGGAAGGTGGAGAAAAAAATGTTCCATGCTGTGTTTGTGATTAAAGCAAGCTCAAGTAGCTGAGCACTTAGATGAAATGCTAGAGCCAGGAAAACAGTATGTGTCTCTATAGTGCCACTTCCTGTAATGATGAACTTGGCTGTTCAGATGGGACCATTACTGGGCAATTGAACACATTGCAGAGGCTCACTTCACGATGCATGGGCTGAAGACTGTCCAAAGATCTGGGCACAACTCAAAGGCTCAGGCCTTAGGCTGGTTTCGTTGGCAGCACTACGTACTCTTGGCTTTCTAGCAGGGGTGAACAATGCTATCAGAAAAAAAAATGCTTGGCAGATCCCATCTAGGGTCAAGCTAGGTCAGTAACAGTGGGCAATTGATTGATTGATTTTATAGATCTCCTGCCCAAAATGGTGCTCAAGGTGGCTAAAAAATTAAAAATGCTTTAATTAAAACACTACATAAAAAGAAATTGTTTAGCACAATTAAAAGAAGAAAGAAGAAAGAGCAAAAGCTCTTTATCTCTTCTATTGTTGGCAGGGAGTTTCAGAGCCTGGGAGTGGCTTCCAAGAAGGCCCTTTCTCATCTCTTGTCCCCACCAAATAGGCCTCTGATGGTGGGCAGCACCCAGAGAAGGCCTACCCTGAAGATCTTAAAATCCAATCAGGCTTGTACGGGAGTAGCCAAATTCGACCTTGAAGCTCGTTCCATCTCATGTCCATCTCAAATTCTGAGCTTTTTTTCCTTCTCCTTTTCGCATACTTTCCATATGCATATTTTCCAAAAGGTGAACATCAGTTGCGAGCATTTTTGAAATGTATACATTCTTCTTCTATGGATGAAAACACATTTGTGTGCATTTTCTTCAAAAGCACACATTTGTCATGTGTGTTTTTGAAATATATGTATATTCTTGAACACATTACTTTTGGTCAGCTATTTATAGTGCAAGCTCAGAAATATGCAGACTTCAACTGCAGATTGGTTTGAGTCCATGTTCAGGAGGTTCAAACTGGGTAATCCTGATCAAAAATGAAAAGGAATCCATTTATCATACATCCCTACCAGGCCCTCCCACTGAGACGTCTCTTCACACCTGAAGAGAGAGTGAAAGCTAGGAGCTATCCTTTAAACTTAATTAGGCTAACAGAGCATGGCAGTTGCCTATCAATTAAATGGACAGTTTCCCGCAGTGCCTGACTTCAAGTTGTAACCTCTGGCGAGTGGCTAACTTTGCAGACTGCCTTCACCTCCTCTCAGCTCTGGGATCTGTCATTTGTGATGTTCCTTCCCCCTCCGACAAAGACTGAGTTCCTAGGGGTGGGGAGGATGTTCCCTGAGCCTGGGCCTCCTGTCTGATAAGATCCTGGGAAGATTCCTTCTTGACTCCTGGAGCGTCTTGGAAAATTTTCTTCCCTGCTTCCTGTCTTGACTCATCTACTTCTTCTTCAAGCTCTGAGTCCCATTTGGGGTACACACCAGGGAGGCTGGGCCTGAGCTTGCCGCCATTGCTGCCACCTCTCTTATGCCTTGGAAGCTCCTGGTTTCAAGGGAATTAATGCTAGGAAATCAGAGATTGATCCCGCTGCAGATTTCCCCCATGCAGCACTCCTCATTCCTTTTGGGATATTATCTTAAATAGGAAACTAATTCCCATAAAAATCTATGTTCATAATTTAGAGGTTTCCTAATACTGTAGTGAAGATGTGGGGTGGTTATGAAGCACCGAGGGGTATTGACTTCCTATCTCAGCAAACTAGGCAATTGATTGTTCTTCAAAAGCTGAGGACAATATTTGCCTCTTGCGTCAATAAACCCCAATTTTTCACTCTGATCGGAGTCAATATCTGCTTATAAAGGCAATCTAAATTTGGTCTCGATGATGGAAAACAACCACCACCTATGTATTCATGCAACAGCAGAGGCTAGGCAGGGGGATTAGGCAGGCAGATGAAATGGTGAGAAACATAACTATTTGCCACAAAGGTAGGTCATGTACTGTTCTTTGCTTTACCGGGATGTACACAATGAAATAACAGTGTACAACAATGGTTCACATAATTGCATGCTTATGCATTCTCTCAAATTGCATGGAATAAGCTTTCAGTTTGAAGAAAACCAAGTGGTGCTTAATTGCATCATAAAGAGCAGGCTTTGGTTCTTGCAAGGATAACAGGAAAAAGTTTGGACATAAAAAAAAGAAATAAACTGCCCTGTTATTGTACAGTAGTTTATCTGGAACTTGTCCTCTGAGGGTGTTATCTGCACTCCAGAATTAAACTGGTTTAACAGTAACAGTCATTTCTTGTTCCTGGGGGTCCTGACAACTGTGGTGATGTGAGTGGGGCAGCCAGGGGTCACTTACATGTTCCTATGGCTTTAAATGGCAATTAGATAAATTCTTGAGGGATAAACCTATTTGACAGCTATTAACTGTGATAACGAAGTGGCATGTTCAGGTTCAGAGGCAGTATGCTAATAAATACCAATCATGGGTAAGTTACCCCAAATGAATTTGTTATTTCATTAAAAAGTAATGGATTCATCTGTGTAATTTCTGATGAGAGTTCTCTTTTAATTTGAGATCTCATTCTGTGTACACGAGCTTTTGCACCTGTGCAATATTAAAATACTTCTTGGGAGCTGTAAATTGTAATTGCATTAAGCATCAAGACATCATGCATGGTCATATTATGTACCCCCTCTTAACTGGAAGGTTGTAGATGGTGTTCCTACATGATCGTGTAATCAAATGGGATGGGGAAAGAGTTCAAAGAGTTTGGGGGTATTACTACTAAATACCAGTTTTGGAAGGGGTAATCACAGAGGAGTACCACTGTCTTCATGTCCTCCTTCTGAGACTGTGATGACTCCAATTGGAGATGAACTGGATCTAATCCAGCCAGCCCTTCTTATATTCACTTCACACACATTGGATCAATTCGGACGACACGATAGTCAATGGTGGGTTGACTAACCCTAACCCTAGAGGGTACTCCCCAAACAACATGGTAATAAATAATCAACTGTGGTGTGGATTAGGATCAGCGCTGAGTTGACTATGGCAGCATTGGAATGACACAATAGTCAAAACAACTGATGATTGTTTCCCCCACACCAGTTGTTTATTGTGTTGTCCGAATTGAGCTATTGTCTCAAGAATCCTTCCCTGTTAAGTATGTTATATAAGACAGGTGTACTCCCATCCTCATATTGGGGGATGAGTGTGGTTGGCTGAAGGATGGTGAAAGAAGCAACCTTCAAACATTGAAAGTCCTGATTCAGAGCTACAGATGCTTGAGGAATTCTTTCTTTGCTTATGAGCTGGTGTGCTCCACACCTTTGCCCCGGACCAACATACAGATCGGAATGTCGGCATCTTTTGGGTTTCAACCTTCTCCAAATTTTGCAATGCCATTTTCTGTTTTTTTTTTTTTAAAAACCTTAATGAAATACATTTGAAAATATATATGGTTAGGTCAAATATGTTTAGAGATGCACATTCCATGAGAAAATACATTCAAAAGATAATGCAGATTTATATGCAAGAACAAACGTATGAATGTGAAAGTGTCATTGGCTGGAAACAGACAGATCTATCTATCATTCATAGTGCAGACTCCTAGGGAGCAGTCCTATACATGTTTAGAAAGAAAGAAAAAAGTCGTATAACTCCCAGCATTCTCCAGCAAGGACCCCCAACTTGTCTGAACACACACAGGTTCTTGCCCTTAGCTATTGAGCTGCTCTAGCTCTCGGGTTAGTATTTATTTAGAATTAATTTATTGGAGGGAATTCTATCCTGCCCTTCAAACATATTCCCAGGACAGCTTATAAAAAAGAAAGAAACAGAATTAAAACAATAAAAAGTGTTCAATCACCATACTAAAAGCAGGACATTTAAAGATAGTACCATAAAAACAAGCAGCAGAGACAGAGCAGTGTAGATTAACAGATTAGATATATATTTCTTTGCCTGGAACCAAAATGACATTAAGGGGATTCCCTGTAAGTCTGTCTGGGGACAATAGTCCATAGATGCCAAAAAATCATGGTACTAGCACCACCGTCAGCTAAAATCAACTGTCCAAAATGGAGCCATTGTTCCTAACCCCTATATGTCTTTCCTAGTCATTTGTGGTGTGCATGGCCAAAATTATCATATTGTATCGTTATCGGAAATTCCAATATAATTTTTTTTGGATCCGATCATATTGGTGGGGGGGGGGGGTACCCGGATTTGATAGGATTAGAAATATCAGAAGTTCTGATACGATAACAGTGTTTTCCCCATAGGTTTGCATTGGGGGAAAGAAAGTTTTTCCCCAATGCAAGTCTATGGGGAAAACATTGGGCCAGCACTCCCTCCCTCCCCCCACTCACGCTCCTTACCCGCTGCCTTCGCCTCCGCTTCCGCCGCTGTCGCCGCCTCCGCCTCCTCTGCCGCCGGCGGTCCATAGTACTGCTAAACAGGCTTTGCAGCCTGTTCATCAGTACAGAGAGGCGCTGAGTGACGACATCATCACTCGGTGCCTCTCTGTACTATGGACTGGCGGCGGCAGCGGTGAAGGCTGCAGGTAAGGAGCGCGGGGGGGAGGGAGGGGTCCCCCCCTTACCTGCAGCCTTCCGGGCTGCTGTCTGCTGACTTCCGCTGCTCCGGACTACTGAGAACTAGGCTTTGCGGCTTAGTTCTCAGTAGAGTGTCGGCGCGCCGGGTGATGACGTCACCCGGAGCGTCGTTGCTCTACTGAGGACTAGGCTGCAAAGCCTAGTTCTCAGTAGTCCGCAGCAGCGGAGGACAACGGACGGCAGCCCGGAAGGCCTAGGTAAGGAGCGTGAGGGGGGAGGGAGGGAAGGCCAGCCCTAAACTGGCGGTCTGATAATCTGATATGTCCGATAGTTATCGGACATATGGATTTCAGTTCGGATCAGATAGGGCCTCCTGGAATGTTTATCATTATCGTTAATCGGATGTCCGATAACGACCTTATCATTATCGTTAATTGGATGTCCGATAACAACTTTATCGGATCGTTATTGGACATTTGAGCGATATGATACACATACCTAATTTGTGGCATATCAGCCACAAGATACCTATTTTGTATCTTCCCTGCAGGGTTGCTAAGATGCTGTATTCAGCATAAGCGACTAGGCAACTGAGTATTTCTGGCTTTTTGCACAGCTCTCCCCTTGGCCTGTAGGTAGCAGTTTCTTAGCCACTGTGCAACCCTCTCCTGTGAGACAACAACATTTAGCAGCCACTTTTTCTTTAATCTCCAGGTGTTTTGCGACTACCATGGCCATTCCCAGAGGAAGAATGTGTTCCTGTATGGATGTAGCATTAAGGAGACCTTGTGGCAGGCGGGGCGCACAGTTGACACAACTGTTATCAATGAGGATGTCGGATACAGGGTAAGACATGCTTCTTTTAGTTTGCACTTCTGCACAGAAATTCCAGATGAAATTGCTTTGGTCATCCCTGGTTTAGACCATGAATAGTTTACTCTAATACTGAACTTAGGTGATGAGTACCAACAGAGATGGAACCCAAATAGGCCACTGACACAAGTGGGAGTTATACGCATATTTGAGGAACCCTGAAGCAAAACAGAATAGGCCAATAAGGACTGAGCATGACCAGTAACCACAGAGGGGTGTGTGCCAGTCGGGCAAGAAAAATGGGAAAAGGTGGTGGATCGCTAGGATGAAATAGCATGCTTGAACACCTTACAACTGATAGTATCCTGTAGGGGTATGACTGACTAGCTGGCTGGAACCCTGAACAGGAGCATTCCTATTAGGATGTGAGGATACCCTAATTGAGCTCTGTTCCAGCATTCTGGAAGGTGCTGAATTAAATGTGTGAGTAGAGACAGCAAACTAGCCCTGCCCCTTCCTCATGTTTTTCCACCATCACACTCTACTCATGGAGTACAACTTTTTGAAGAGGAGATCCTCCATGTGGAGAGCCACCATGTGAGGAGGAGAGCCAACATGTGAAGAGACGAATCACCATGTGTAGAGCCTCCTTCCATGGAGGCTGTCCACATGATGGAGAACACTGGGAAACCATGGAAATAAGAGGCTGTCCTCTTCAGAAAGTTGGGCTCCACAGGAAGAGGACAATGGGACTGCACAAGGAGGGGACAGAGCTGGAATAGGGCTCAAGTCCAGGTACTTGCTCAACCACAGCCAACATGGTCAGTGGTCGGGGTTGATGGGAGTCCAGCAACATCTGAAGAGCCACAGATTGTCCACCCCTCCTCTAGCTAAGGGGTGGGTGGTGCATTTTATGAGATGCTTGGGGCACACCAGTGAGGAAACTGGCTGCATAACGTACAGGTGGTGAGGTTCGCGCCCCCATTGTCATTATGAAACATAAGTTTGCTTCTGGCTCAAGCAAACTCGAGCCAGAAGCAGATTCAAGATACAGCCTTTTGATTCTCTCTATGTGCTTGCCAACTCTCCCCGGTCTTCTAAAGTTCAACTGCAACAAAACTACTGAAGATGTGCTGACTGTAAGCTTTTCCCCACCCTATCCCACTCTAAGCTTGTAGGAGACAGACAGACAGAGACTGGAAGAGAGGACACACATGCACACACGCACACAGAGAAAGAGAGAGAGAGAGCAGGCTAAAGGTCCTTTCCTTTGGTCAATGTTTCAGACATTATATTAAGATCACTTGAGGAAATACTTTAATGGTAGGAGCTGAGGCTGTTTCTTAGCATTGCAAAGTGCCCAAACCATACAGGTATATAAACTATTTTATCCATTACAAAAATGTTACCTATCCAAATAAAAAAAAGTTCTTAAAAAAGTGTGTGTGTAAAGGCGCATGGTTGCAATTTTATGTGCACTTAGCTGAGTGTAAGTGCCATTAAACCCAGTCCCCTCCTCCGCATGAAAAAGAATGAGATGGCACGGAGACTGTGCCACTTCAGACTGCAGGGGGAGAGATCACATTTTCCTGTGCTTGGTCTCCCGTATAAAAGAGAAAATTAAATTCTGTGCATGGTTCTCCCCCCACACCCCCCAAATTAGAATATGAGGTAGAATTTTCTTCTCAAAATTATGCACACATACACACACACACGACCAACTTGCAATCTGAAATGGTGAAGTCCATTCTGCCACCTCAGGACTCTACGACCCCACTCCTACCTCATTATCCTGCTACATGTGTAGTCCACAGGGTGACATGATTATAGGGGAGACTGGATATAAGAAGGATTTATGTGCTCTGACTCCTGTAATATTAGAACTCAGGGTCATCCAATGAAATTGACTGGCAACACAATCAGGATAGACAAAAGAATGTATTTCTATCTCCATTCAACAACTAAGACGTTTATAGAATTCACTGCCACAGGATGTGGTCATGGCCATGAACCTCGAAGGCATTTAAAGGAGGTGGTTAGTAGGGATGTGTATCGTATTGTTAAAATGTACGATAACAATACGATAAGGTCATTATTGTGCATGTTTTTAACGATGACGATACGATAGAAAATCCTACGAAAATCATCGGAGATGATAATTTTCGGGCGATTTTATCGTTTTATCGGACTGCCATATAAATATACATTTAACTTCTGTATTTTAAAAGTTAGAGGCTTGATACTTGGTCACAGTGCTTCTGGGGTATGCCTAAGTATGTGTATGAAATTTGAGATCAATCCCTCGAACCCTCGATTTTATATTAATTTTTTAAAGATCGTTTCCGTTCTGACAGGTCTGGCGAGCTGTCATTCTGAACTGTCATAATGGAAACGATCTTTAATAAATTCATATAAAATCGAGGGTTGGAGGGATCGATCTCAAATTTGGCACATGTGTGTAGCTTTCTCTATTACAATTCCATACTTTCTAATAGTTGAAGCTCTCTGTTTGGTTCACAGTGACTTGTATTCCTTTTTCCCCCCAAGGAGCTCGGTGTGGCCTACGTGGTTTTTATCTGATGCTATCCAATCCTGTGAAAAAGCTTGAAACTGAGAAAGGAGGGGTCTTGTCTGTAGCCACCTAGTGAGTTACATGGCTGAGGAAACACACTAGCTCTGCCCCCTCCTCATGTGTTTCCATCACCTCTACTTGAGGAAGATAATTTCCATGGAAGCTCTCCACTTGATGGAGAACACTGGGGGAATCATGGATACAGAAAGTTCTTCTCTTGGTCCCGACTGGTAGAGGTGATGGAAGGGAGCAGGGCTAGCTAGTGTGCTTCATCTCCTCACACATTTAGTTCACACACACCCTCAGAATACTAGAATAGGGCTCATGTCCAGGGCCTTTCTTAGACATAAATCTTGTGTGGTGTCTTGGACATCACACCATCTCCAGTTGCTGGGAGGACAGAATGAAATGGAAGTGGGAACATAACTTTCCCAGAGCTCTGGGAGGTGTGGTTTCATGTCATTGTACCAAGAGCTGGTCAGAAATGGCTTCTCAAAATCCTTCACTCTATTTGTTGGCAGAAAAACTGAGGGAACATTTTACTGAATTTCTCCAGGGGCAGGAGGAGGTCTCCAACAGGTTCTCATGGGGTGGGCGGGAACCACCATTAGCAATGGCAGTTACATTGCATTTTGTTGTCGTTGTTCTCCTCCTCCTCCTCCTCCTCCTCCTCCTCCTCCTCCTCCTCCTCCTCCTCCTTCCAACCCCACCTCACCTTCTCCTTTTTTGCTGCTGAATCTAACATTCATTTGGGGCACTGTAGGGGCGGAAACGGTGAACACTTGGAGCATATTCAAATAAAATTATGTAAAGTAGTCTTTTTCCAGTGGGGGCGGAACATTCCCCCCCCCCCCCCAGAAATATCCCTAGAAAAATGTTTTCTGATAAATTTAGGCTCAGGACTAACTGTACTCTGAAAGATGGGAAGTGTCTGTAAAGGTAGGGTAAACAATTCAGCAACTTTTTGTCACTGGATCTAGCTCAGCCCCAAGAAACAAACATAGGCAGCTCACACCTGTGAGGCAGAAGACTTTAATAAGACTAAGGGTAGGATATACGTAGGAAGAATAACTAAAAAAAAAACTACTAAAAGAATGCATAGCCTAAAACCCGATAAATTAATAAAACAAGAAATCTTTTAACTAAAATACTTACTCCTCAGCAGAGCCTTGCTCTCGCCCCCCCCAAGCTCTTGCCTATCCATCTCCAGAGAAAAGACCCCCCCCTCACAAAGAGAGGCTCTAGCTAAATTTCTTTTTCCTCCCATCTCTTCTTTGGCTCCCCCTCCCTTCCTTGGTACCAGCTTGGCATCCCCGTTTCACCCCCCCCCCCCCCCACACACACACACCACTCCACGGGATGGTTTTACAACCTTGAAGTAGATAAGTCATTTTTTCTTCCTTACTATCTGCCTCCCTCCTCCCTCCAGGTGGTCTGGCCAACTACTTCACCCATCTCGTCCTCCACCCAGCCCAGTCTATCTGCTCTCCTTTAGAGTGACTTCACTCTTAGTGACCTCTGAAATATCTGAGAACAGGAGTAGAGAGCGAAAATTCTCCGTAACAAATATTTTGCACGTTGTAACAAATGATTCTCTTTGTTGTTGGGTTTTTTTTGGGGGGGGGGAAATGTACAATTAAAAGTTAATTAATGAGAAAATAAACAGAGGGGAAAGAACCATTAACTTGAGACCTGAGAATCACGGTTAGAACAAACAGAATATTAAATTCTTATTTTCTCATTTTTACAAACGAGCACCACACATGCTTACATTCCACTTACCTACCAATATTTTTTATTTAATTAACATTAAAAAGGTTGATTATAAAGACAAATTCTGTTGTCTTAGGGAGATAAATTGAATGAGGAAATCTGCATACAGTTTTTTTTTAGCGCATTCAGCTGGGTTGAGCAAAGACAAGATGAGGACACTCAGGCCTCTGTAGAGGATTTAGACTGCATCTAAGGTTTGTGGCCATTGGTTGTGTGTGTGTGTGAATATCAACCAGGGAAATGTGCCTGGGGTCCATAGGTGTGAACGGACTCCTGGCATCAAGATAAAGCATTGCATGTCAGGTTATATGAGGTCCTATATCTAGGGATGGATGGACTCACCCATGCTTGGCTTCATTAGGCACTTGCCAAGCTGCCACCACCATCATCCACACCTACTCAAAGTGCCATGCGAGCTTCTCAACAGCTTGGTGAGCGCCCAGACAAAGCCATGGGGCTGTCTGTCCTCTTACCAAGCTGCCATTTTTCACAACAGTGGTGGCTCAGGCATTTCCGGAACTGTTACGTTGTGGCAGTGGCGGCCACAAAATGCTGTATAAGATGGTGGCTCAGCGGAGTCCCCGTCACCGCTCACCAACCCCTCGTCCTCTCTGTGCAAGGAGAGATTGAAGGCTTGGCGAGCAGTGCAGGACTGCAGCCCCTGCTCCTTGCCAACCCCTTGTCCTCTCCTTGCATGGAGAGAAAGAGGGCTTTGCGAGTGGCACAAGGCTCCTGCCCCACTGCTCATCCACCCTTCATTCCCTCCTTGCCAGGACAGTGGGAGGGGTTGGTGAGTATCAACGGACTCCTGCCTGCTGTCAGCTCCTTTTTCTGCCCTTGCAAGGACAGAACAAGGGATTCATAGGCAGTGGAAAACCGTGCGTTTGCCTGATCCTTCACGCGGATCTGCAGACTATCATCCTGGGGTCTGAGCTGGCGGTTTCGCGCCAGGCTTTGAGCCCCAAAGATGATATAGCTTGCCCTCCCAAGCTATATCATCTTGGCCTCCCCTTTCTGCACCTTCTCCAGCTATACAATATTCCTTTTGAGACGGGACAATCAGAACCATATAGACTTTTTCAAATATGCTTTCGCCATCGCTTCATCTTATAAGGGCATTACGACACTGGCCATTCCTGTGAACTGCGATCTCATTGATACTGTATGGACCTAGGCACCAGAATCAGGGATGGGCCAGCAAGTGCTAGGATGCTCTGAACATCATCTCACCGCTCCTCTTGTCTTGAAGCCCCATGCGCATTTGCAATTGCTGCTTGCCTGGTGGGAATGGAGGATTTGCGTACATCTCCCCAAATTTGCACAAATTTCATCTGAAGTGGGGCCGGTTCAGTCTTCTGAGGGAATTTGTGCAAATTAGGGAATTTGTGCAAGTCGAACTGGGAATCTGGAATGAGATGAATGCAAACAAAGTGCTTACAATTTGCGAACATTTTCAGCGGACGTGCCGTCATGTTTTGTGAGCGCAAGCACAATGGCCACACATCCCTAACCAGAATCCCTTTAAGCTCACTGGTGAATGCTTTCCCAAGCAACGTGTTTCGGACAGTGACAGTGCAGGGCAAGGGGAAAGCAGATCTGTGCATCTTCAGGCTGCCTTGGCGGGAGAAGCAAAGAGTGATCATTTATGCTCTCTAGTTTGACTGACGACTTGTGGGCCTTTGTGTGGTGTGTGTAATTGAGAGAATGGGTTTCAGTGTACATGCCCTCCTGCTGTTTGCTGGTAAGCAAGACCACACAAGTGTGTATGTGTGTGCATGAGAGCAAGAGGCCGGGAGGGAGGATTGCAAAGGGAATTTTAAAACAGGCACCCCTCCCCCCCCAGTTTCTCGCTGTTGCCAATTTTAAAGGGATGGTGATCATGCTGTGCCATTGTTGTTTGGTGACATGTGATGCCTGAGACCTTCCGCTGAGGGTTTTGCGGCCCCAGTGGAGGGGATAAGGATTACCTGTGAGGCCGACTCACCTCACTCCACCTGGTGTTTTGTGGCCCAGAGGGGGGGGGGAGTGACATGGAAAGGTCTCCTCTCCCCAAAAGAGGTAGGCCTGGGGGTGGCGATCACCCAGACGCCACTCTCCAGGCATAGAATGCTTTGCCCGATATAAAACGCCTAGCTAGTTGCTGGTGTAGTTTAGGGTCTGCCCAGTTTCCCTTTGCAGAACTTCGAGAAATGTGGCCCGAATTTGCCACCATACATACTTGTCTTGGCTCTTTATTGCTGTTTTCCTTTCGCCCACAATGTGTTTCAGTGTACATGCCTTCCTGCTGTTTGCTAGTAAGACAGCACAAGTGTGTACGCATGTGCGTGAGAGCGAGAGACTGGGAGGGAGGATTGCGGAGAGAATTTTAAAACACACACGCACACACACACACACACCAGTTTCTCACTGTTGCCAATTTAAAATGTTCAATGCGTCTCCCAGATCCATCCACGTTTCTCCTAAGCAGCGAGCCACAATCTCTTAGCATTGGTCAATAACATTAACTGTAGGCAGAAAACAACATGAAGCTTTCAAATCCACTGGCCAATGAGAATGAAACGTGAAAGCAAACAAGCAGGATGCACAAGAAAACAAATAATAATTCCATTCACTTTTGTAACCATAGGTGGCGTTATGTGCTCAGGTAAAGAGAGGAGGTGTATAAATATCTCCTAAGTACTGGCCTAATGGATATTGTACCAGTTTCCTCCAGAAAATTATTTAGTGTATAAAGTCTAGTAGCTTTGCTTGGGGATATATATATATATATATATTATAATATAATATATTAGAGGCAGATACACACAGATATTAGGAAGACTCACCTGATCTTCAGTTATCATTTGCATGAAAATAAGAATAGCTAGTATAATGAACACATACTAGGAACTCCCCTTTCCGTCCTCCCTATTACTAAGAGTTAGGAATGGACAGATCTTCCTATTTCATTATATGTCACACTATTTGCATTTTTTTCATGCACAAGTTAATAGCATCCTTTTTCAGCATCACTTTGTAAATGTTTTAGTTTGCAAAGGTTTGGGTTTTTTTTTAAATCCTGCATGAAAATGCGCACACACAGCATCATATGACCAGACATACACAGTTTGGTATGCAGTTTTCCTTAATATGTGCACCTTTTGAGCTATTTCCCCTAATATATGTATGTTTTCCCCGCCACTTACCAAATGTATGCCTTTTGTATGTAATCGTCCTTACATTGTATGCCTTGTTTGGTCAGGGAACTGCATTGCAAAAAAAGGTATTGTACTGATATTGTGTTTATAGATTGATTTGTATTAAAATGAGAAGTAAACAGATTTCTCTCCCATCCCCTACTAAGAATATAAGAACATAAGAAAATTCCTGTAGGATCACACTTGGTTTCCCACATTGGCTAGGCAGATGATGATGATTACATTTATATTCCACTTCCTTTCCTATTGCAAAGATCCAAGGTGGCTTACATAGTCCTCACCCTCTCCATTTTATCCTCACAACAATCCTGTGAGGTAGGTTAGATTGATAATCAGCAATTGCCCCCAAGTCACCCGGTGACCTTTGTAGTCCAAGTGGGGACAAGAACCCTGGTCTCCCAAGTCCCAGTCCATCACTCTAACCACTACGCCATGCCGGCTGTCACACATCTCTGGCTGTCCTATGGTCTCTAAACATGAATCTATAGCTCATCAAGTTCACTACAAGTAGTAGTAACTGCTGCTCCCCGTCTTTTGAAATCTCCCCGCCCCCCACCGGGCATCTGACTGCCTCCTCTATTGGTGTGATTAATCACCTGATAAAAACTCAGCTCTTCACTCTGACATTTTTCAGATGAACCATTTCTACTTCCCCTTTCATTTTCTAGGCAATTGTTGTCATTATTATTGTTGCTGTTGTTATATATTTATGGCGCTTCTCCAATGTGTTCAAAGCATTACACATTTGTGCAATACTATTTTGTTTTTGTTTCCATACATTTTCATCGTTCGAAATTTAATTCATTTCCTTGATTAATTTCTTACATTGGCGTCATTACTGATTTGGAACTATTTCATTCATTTCCATAACTTTGAATTGTTTTTTTTTGTTTCCCAGTAATTATAGTGGCAGAACAGGCCAGCATTTTGTTGCTCATCGTTTTTCATCCTTTTGGCAGGACATTTTCAGGCACTCTACTAGCCTTCCAATTGACTGAATCTGCCAATTTGCAGATAGATGGAATACATTTATAGGAAACTGAAAAAGTGGGCCGACCAGCCGGCCTACCTTCTCTTTTTATTTCCTCTTCCCAGTAACCTTTCTTTGACCTGCATAGGCTGTTCCAACAGGGCTCCCATGGAAATGGCCAGATTTTCACAGGTCCTTCATTTGGATTCCCGTTCATTTTTATAATGAAAAAGAATGTAGGGGTATATCAGGATTTGTTTCAGTTCACAAATCACTCTAAAATGCCCTGTTTGCCGTGCGCAAGAAGACATGAACGCGAGTTCATGTTCTCTGAAAATGTTTGCAAATGTCCAAACTTGCATTCAGGTTTGCAAAATGTGCATTTTAAAAACACACAATTTTGCTATGTGTGATTAGGAAAATGTTTAGAATGGACCAGTAGAATCTGGGTAAAATAATTTGCTGGCAAGCTACTTGGATGTACGCTTCCTGAGTGGCCCTCCAGGAAAACCAATTGCTCAGATGGGGAATCCAAGAGCCCTACATTGTAACTAATATTACAATCCTCATTGGTCAGGCAGGGGCTGAGGCTACAAGATAATGGTTTGTGTCAGGACATGTAGTGGGTTTCTCAGTGAGATGAGAGTTGAATCTGGGATGTCCTATATTACAATTGAAGCTCTTAAGCACTACGTTTTTTTAAATAAGTCCAACAAAGAACACATTGTGCTGATGGTAGTTTCATCCTCTGTGTTGCAGACCCTGCCAAAAATCTTGGACAAAGTGGCTCCTGCATTCCTCCTGAGCAGCTGCAGCTTCCTGGTGGAGAAGTCACGTGACTCTACAGCACGGGTGGTGGTTTGGCGGGAAATGGGAGTACTGAGGAGCTACACCATGGAAAGCACTTACTGTGGTTGCAGTCATGGCCTCTACAAGGTACTGTGATGCTTGCTTAGAAAACCAACTGTATTAGTAGACTTGCCAGTTATCCGAGCAGCATGGGCCTCTAGCAGAGATCTGCATTTTCCAGGGCTTCCCCAAGACAGAATGGCAAGACATGACTCAGAATCTTAGGTAAGCACTTAGGATGTAGGATAGTACATAACTATTGGTTGGAGGTGTTGCTTTGATCATCATTGCAGTATACGTAGCATTCTCCTACGGAGTTCTATCCTGCAGAGTTCTCGTTTGTGTTTGATTCAGTGTGTTGCTGGGCAGGGCCAGCATCAACAGTTGGCCTGGTTGGGCACTTGCTGAGGTTCTACACCCCAGTAGGGCCCCCCTGCTCCTCCTCTTCACCATTGCAATGTGCTTGTTTACTGGCCTCTTGCTCTAGCCCAGACAATGGTGGTGGTGAGAAGGAGGAGGAGCAGTAGAAGCCACTGCCTACCTGCTCACTGGCTCTCTGCCTATTGGACAAGCAAACGGTAGCAATGATCAGAAAGAGGACGAGATGATGAGAAAGAGGATGAGGAACAAGGACTGCCTGTGAAAATGGCAGTGAGAAGGTAGACTCATGGAGGGAGGGCCCTGTGAGGGTGTCTTGTCCAAGAGCCCGCAAAAGCCATGGAGCTGGACCTGACTCTGGGTGGTCTGAGTATTCCTTTCAATGTGTATAGACCTCCTTTTGGTCACAAGACCCTCAAGGCAGTGTACGAACCCCTATTTACAAACCATTTTAAACCACAGCAAACTAAAAAAAACCCAGAGCAACAGAAAAACCTTGGTGTCATGTGTCATGTGCCTCAGTAGCATCTGCTGAAAGCAATATATGCCATTCTAAGGACTGGATGTGACAAGCAGTCTGGGGATGCTTCCAAAACTGGCCACGTCCCTTCCCTTTCCCCATAATGTGTTTAATGGAAAATTGTGGTGTAGAATTATTGCATTATCCATCCCCTTCCAAGCAGCCTAGGATGTGAAAGAAGGGTAGGAAGATGTGCAACACATTACAACACATATTTTCACTACTAAGCGTTACATGGAGCTGAAAAGGGAACTTGACACTGAGTTGCCATTTATGGTGTGCAGCACCATGTTCCTAGATCTACCTCTGCTGTAGATTTTGCATCCCTGGAGTAAGAGGAGAGATGTTTTCAAGTCTGCACTACCAAGGATGTATTCTTTGAACATCAGTCTTATGCCTTCCAGGGTAGAATGTAATCAGTGTTATCTTGGATCTTCATGGGCATGTAATGCCAGTGCAAAGGGATGGTGGCTTGAAATATTTCCTGAACCCCCAGCTGATGACATCAGACCACCACATAGCCAATCAAATTAGTATAGAAATGTCACTGATTTTTTATGCAGTTTTAA
This sequence comes from Anniella stebbinsi, assembly GCA_029215795.1. Classification (NCBI taxonomy): domain Eukaryota; kingdom Metazoa; phylum Chordata; class Lepidosauria; order Squamata; family Anniellidae; genus Anniella; species Anniella stebbinsi. The sequence goes on from JARDYH010000001.1 coordinate 386,004,882, forward strand.
TAATATGTGTTATGTTTTAATCAGTTTTATGTATTTTATCATGTTGTTGTTCCCCGCCTCGATCCAGTCGGAGAAGCGGGTAAGAAATAAATTGTTATTATTATTATTATTATTATTATTATTATTACTATTAGGGCAAACAAAGTCCTCACATTGCCCTCACTGGAGAGGTGGGGGAAACAACACAGGATACCATGTCAAAGCAACCGGATGGGCACTCCCTTTTCTTGCTGCATTGGATGGGTTCTTTTATTCCTTCCTTCCTCTTTGTGGACACTTTTACTCCTCTTCCCCATCAAAACTGCATCACAAAAAAGGAGGATGCAAAATCCGCAAAATCTGGACTTGTGTTTTGACTCAACTCTGTGTCTCATATTGAGCCTGTTCAGACAACACACTAAGCCATGGTTAGGCTGCTAACCCTTTTGCAGCATATGGATAGTGAGCATGTTTAAACTGTGGTTATGTAGTTACCATGGCAAGGAATGGTTCACACGACACGTTAAGCCATAACATTTAGCTCAAAATGCTTAACCACCCTGGCTTAGTGTGTCTTCTGAACAGGGTCATTGATAGTTAAAGAGGGGTGCCTAGGGATGTCCTAAAACATGTTGATTCCTGAAGCAGAAAATCCCCAAACAGTGTCCCCCACTGTGGTAAAAATATCATTATAATATAAATGATTGATTTTTTTTAAAAAAATGATACTGTCTTTTTCCTGAAGTGGGTTTCCCAGGAAGGCCGATTTCCAGAGAAGACATGCCTGCCTGCTTAAAGACCCTTGCATAGATCTTGTGCAAAGGAGAAAGGAATCAGGGCCAAAGAATAAATGTTTTATTGGTTATATTAACAAGGAGCACTTGTAATTTAATTAAAACCAAATCTCCAACCTTCAGAAAAGCTAACATTAGTCCTTGCAAACATATTCCACTCATTCTTCTGATAAAATTACACAAGCTCCAACTGGAAACCTCCTACCACATGCATAAACTCAGCGTGATTTTTCTAAGTATCCAATAGCGATGGGTGAGAATTTTGTTGGGTGTTTTTTTTTTTTTTAATGAGAATGTTTCAACATTTACAAATTTCTCCATCAACACGATGGGAAGAACTTCAGATTTAACAACATTCAAATGAGGGAGAAAGCTAACAACAACAACAACAACAACAACAACATACAAAAATGGACAGAACTCACCAAATTTGCACATGAACCAAAAAGCAGTTAGAATTTGATTTCTGTGCTTTCCCAAAGTTTGTGATGCTGTTCTTAAAAAGCCCCCCAAAATGCGTACATCTGAATAAGTGTGTGCAAGAATAAGTAGATTTGAAACAGTGTACTGAGGACTACTTTTTGTCTTCTCCAATGATTGTGGAAATGGGATGGGATGAACTTAGCCATGGAAAACAAAATGGGATAGGGAATATCTGGAGTATCTGGATAGGGAATTCCCTGGGGATCCAAAAGTCTGCTCAGGGTTCCTTGGAAAGGAGGAATGTTGTGCTACAGCTCCTTTATTTATAGAGGACATGCTCATGGCATTCAGCAAATACATAGATGAATGATTATTTAGCAATCAAATTTATGATCAGCCTCAGGGACTTCAGAGCTTGTTACGAACTCCCTAGGGCTGTTGCGCCACACATCAGCGAAGCGTAGGAAGGAGAAGCAGAGCAGCTGTTCCAGAGCACACTGGATTCCAGAAGAAATGTTTGGGAGAGGGAACAGAGGAGCAATAGGAAGAGATCATGAGGGGGGCTAATGGATTTGCTTTCCATGGCTGGAACAGTGTGCAGAATGCATCCCGCATCTGAGAAAAGAGGCAGGCATTTCCAAACACACACCTGGAGTATACGGGTGGATAGTGCCAAAGGCAGCTTTTCGGTAAGGAAGAGCAAAATACGTAGGGGCAGAAACAAGTGTGTGCTTAACTTGTCTTCCTGTTTTATGTTGCACCAACCTTTTTTAGTTAAGAGACTTCACTAGAGCAAGCTGCAAGTACTCGAGTAACTTCAGCCCTCCTCTTAACAAAGGCAGCTTGAGGATATTTTGATATCTGAGTAAGGAGATCTAGTTGGTGCCCCTTCATGCTAGTTGACACTGAACGCAAGCTATCAGGACAAATATTGTTTGCTGTAACCTCATTGAAATGACTGGAAGCCTACACATTTCAATCGGGCTTGCTGAGGAGAGTTCCTAGTGAGTTGTGGCCTATGGGTGCAATCTATTCATTTCTCCTGACTCTTCCACCTTTAGGCTGCAATTCTATGCATGTGTAGACTGAAAGAAACTTTTACAGCTCCCAGCATTCCCCAGCTAGTGTGGATGGCTGGGGAATGCTGGGAGCCGTAGGAGGTTTTTCTATCGAGAAACAATGTCAGCATAGAACAAGTCACCAGGATACTTCCCACAGGAAAGTTAGTCATAAAATGACCCTATTGGAGGAAGAGACAGTCCTGTTGAAACAGCAGCAGGTACCTAAGATCTTCTTGATCCACCTCCCTTGCTCTTCTGGGATCCTTCCCACAGAGTAGTTGTTGGTAGTTGGCCCTGTGGTGGAGGAGGGGAGGGTCCACCTGGTGGAGGTTCAGAGGTCTTCTTTGTCTCCCCCAGAATTTGTACCTCAATGTTCAGAGATGGGGTGGGGGGGAAACCGAAGCATGCCATCACCTTCAAGCATCTCAGAACCATCCAACTAGCCACTGGTGAAAACAAAATGCTGAATTAGGTAGACCTGGGAGGATGTTTCCCATGTGACTCCTCATTAATTGTGACTGCTCCATGCTGAAGCTTGGGAAATTATTTACTACTTTAAAGGATTGATCTAAGGATCAGCCCAATGTGTCCAGCAGCCGTTTATACCTGGTAGGCAGGAGAGGTAGGTTTCAGAGTGACAGGCAGAAGCTGATCCAAACAAGGTGCTCACAAACATTGCCTGCTCTATTCTCCAGTCACATTTATGGGCCAGAGCAGCAAAAAAGACCAAGAGCCAATACTGTCCCTCATGACCTGAGTTTAAATATCCCTTCAGCCTCAAGGCTTACCGAAGGCCATGGGCTAATCGGTACCTGTCTGCCTTATCTACCTTCAAAGGGTTGTTGTGAAGATAAAATGGACTGGAGAAGAACTAAATATGGTACCCTATAATCCTGAGAGGAAGTGTGAGGTAAATGAACAAACAAACATTTGCCCCAATGTATCGGTCACAATAGCCATGAGTTTTCATGATTGGTTTGTTGGTCTCAAGCAGAGTTGGCCTCAAAGGTAGGCCTGGTTGGGCACCTGCTGAGGGCTGACAATCCAACTGCAGCCCATTAACAAGAGTTCCCTGAACCTGCTCCTGGTCTTCACCATTGCAACCAGCTTGTTCACCTACCTCTCACTCCGGCCCAGACAATGGTGGTGGTGAGAAGGAGGAGCAGGAGATGCTCCTGCTGATATGCTCACTGGCTCTCTGCCTGTAAAGCAAGCAAGTGGTAGCAGTGCTGAGAAAGAGGATGCTAATAGCAGCTGGTGACAATGGAAATGAGAAGGTCGACTCACTGGCTGCATTCGGACAACACATTAAGCAACTGGGGAGGGGAACAATCATCAGTTGTGTTGCTTATTGTGTTGTGTGGAGGGTAACCCACCGCTCACAAACCACTGACAGTATGCTATTCCACCCAAATAAGCAACGGAGAGAAACAACTGGCTTGCAAGTTGTTTAGCTCGAAGCCAGTTGTTTAAAGCGTTGTGTGGAGGGGTGAGTGTGTTAATGGCATGTGGTGAGTGGGTTAAAACACAAGCCCATAGAGGCAGGCGGCAAGAGCGACCAAAGCGGCGGCTGCCACTTTGCTACAACTGGTGCAACTTGAAGAGGCTGCTGGGATAGGACTGGGAGGACTGAGGGAGGAGGGAGGGTGGGGAGAGGGGCAGGGGCTGTATCAGTCAAATGCTGGGTTGACTATTAGTCCACTCAACGCCAGCCCCAACCACCCATAGTTGTGTAGGAATATGTTGTGTGGGGAGTACCCACAAAATAACCAACTGTGAGTTGGCTACTCAACCCACCATTGACTAATGTGTTGTCTGAATGCAGACACTGAGTGAGGGGTAATTTGAGGTGGTCTGGCCCGATGGCCTTCAAGAAATGTGAAGCTTGCCCTGGTTTTGAGGGATATGGACTTCAAAATTCTTAATTCACTTTCATATTTTCATTCCCTTGTCTGGACATTCTGGGGCATGGGCCCAAATTGGCAGTCTTATCCACTGATAGTCTTCCGTGTTCTATAAAAGAACAGAAATGGGTCAGAGACAATCTTCCTTCTTCGTCAATGCTAGGAGAACCATAGGCAGTTACGAAGAGATTTTATTCATAATTGTCCATATGAGGCATTGTTGGGGAAGAGAGAAAAGAGAGCAGTCTTTTTTTCTGGTCCATAAGGAAGCAGATGAGCTATAAAGTAGTATAAAAATTTCCGCTCTGAACATATTGCAAATGATTTTGGTATGTTGGAAAGCTTAGTCCCAGTTGGATTATGAGGCTATTATTGTAAGGTCATCTTTATTATTATTTTTTCTTCGTCTTCTTTTTTTTGTTTAGCATTACCATTTATCCAAAAGATGGAAGACACTTAAAACATGCCCAGGGGTGTATTTTTCCCTCTTCCATCATAAGAATATAAATATGGTTGCAGTTTCTCTGGTTCAGGCAGCCTTCAAGTAGTTCCAATCATTCTCCTGCATACAAAAGTCTCTGATTTGTTAGTCCCAAAATGAAATATCATTTCTTCACACTGACATTTATGTTGGAGCTACAAAAGATAACATAAAGCTATTACCTTCCTATAATTGACATTTTAAGACCATATAACTTACTAGTAAAATGCCCACGAAATAGCGGAAATGCCTATGGAGGTGTGCCTGTAAAGATGCCTTTAGTCAAGTAGCTGGGAGAGCGTCAACCTCAACTTACCTTCTCCAGTTGTGTTTGCCCATTTTTCTTTCCCTAGGCCTGTTTACTCCCATCAATTCCTTTCAGCCCTCAGTCACCACCTCTGCCCCTGCTTCTCTGAGTCCTGCATTACCCAACAGTTATTTTTCCAGATCTTATAGTGGTTCTGCTGATTGTTGTCCAGCTCTCTATCCCTTTCATTCCTCTTTGATCTTTTGCTTTTGGTCAGGGCTCCTCTGCTTATTATGAGGTGTGTTGTTTTCTAATCATGCAAATATGTCTGAGATGAAGATGGGGCTTAGAGTCCTGGCTGCTGATGTCATATATCTCCCTGAAAGTTGTGTCCTACTTGAGTTTGGACTATGGTTGGATTGTTGAACAGAGTCAAGTTCAAAGACAAAGGAGAAAGCCCAGGGTCAAAGATGGTCTTGGGATCAAGGCAATGCTGGGAGTCAATGGCATGGGGAGTGGAGCTGGGGTTCACGGGCCCATTTTGTTCCAGCAGTGGCTAGACTGGAATTCAAGGCTGATTTTCAAAGACCTAGCTGCAAGTATTTAACCCAGTCCACCAGGCTTCCTGCTCCAGAGAACTCCTCTACTCTTGAGGAACCCTCCTACTCCTGAGGAGTTCTCTTACTCCTGAGGAATCCAGTTTGTTTAGCCCCTCAAGGGTGCACTTGGCCAATGGGAGGGAGGGAGGCTGCTTGGGTCTAGACCTTTCGGCACTAATGCTCTTTAGGCCTGGATGGTCACTCACCTCCTCCATAGAGGAGATAGCATCACCAGGATCCCTGTCCTTGGGTGCCTCAAGGAGCACTGTGGCACACGGGCCTGTTGTGGCCTTTCCTGGTGCCTGTGGGGGCTACGAGAATGCTGGAGTCAGGAGGTCTCCTTGGGTGATTGGCCTCAGAATCTTCACCAAAGGAAGCGAATTCCTGGCCTGGGTCTAGAGCAGGCATGACAAATTGGAGCAGACAGTACTACTCCCTTGTGCTGTTTCCATAGGGAAGGGTTAGTGCATGTGCACGTGTGTGGGGATCTGGCTCAGGTGAAAGGCTGCAGGTCCTCCAAATGTAGGCTACTGACTTCTCCCCCCCCCCCACCTTTCTTGGAGTCTTTTCTTCCATCTGCACTGCAAAGTAGTTGAAGAAGAGAAGGTGGACAGGCAGGGGGGAACACATGGAGGTTATTGTATCATTCCTATGTCTGCTAGCCATAATAAGTGAAATACAGCATCCACAACTGGGAACTGCGGCAAAATATCACAGCATCTGGAGGGCAGTCCGTCAGGATTCCAGCCATGTCATTTCCCCAACATATTCTATTCCACTCCCACCCTGCCCCCTGTCCCCAAAGTCAGCTAGCATGCTCAGTCCTTATTGGGTTGTTTTTGTCTCCTCCCCCTCCACTAAAGAATCCCTCCTCATGAATGGCCATATTTATGGCAACCTTGGGTTTTCCCTGAGCCTGCTGATACTTCCCTCTTCCCTCTTTGCCATGCATGGGATTCACACCCAGAGAATGAGTTTATGATTAGTATATGAGATATCCTGGTGCAGAAGGCATTGATGCAGTATGCCATGGGAGGAAGGGGTTCCACTTCATGTTCTGTTTCTTGGCTTCTTGGAAACATCTGCTTAGCCACTGTGGAGAACAGAATGCTGGATTATGTTCACATTTGGCCTGATCCGGCATGGCTCTTCTTATACTCCAAAATTCTCAGAGGTGTGGAACATTTCTCCTTTCTCTGTTGTTGGAGTGGAGATAAATACAAACACACATTCCTCTCCCCACCCCCCAACAGCTTGGCATTACTTTTTTCTTTTTTTAAAAAAAGGCAAAATGTCGACTTAATGCTCAAAATCCAAATCCCCGAGTTTACGAAGAAATCGATCGGCCTGAAACTATTGCTGTATTTGCTGAAAAGAAATCACTGTGGGGGCGGTATGGACCACAAAAGCTTCAGTCTATTTATTGACAGTGGGCTTTATCCAGCAAGAATCAGTCCTTTGAAAGTACAACATCTGAAACAGTGCAGAGTTCTGTCAAGAGGCCTACAATGGTGGCAAATGGAAGATAGTATGCTAATAACTAGCAAAATGCCCGTCTCTGTGTCAGGAGAATGGGGCAAAGCCTGAGGCTATAAATCCCTGGCTGTTGCTGAGGTAATTTGGCTCTTGCCTTTCTTGTAGGATTGCTAGCATCACTCTTGAATGCAAACCGCATATCTCTGAGACAGTACCTGTAGTCTGGGTTTGAATTAGCAGTGTGCCAAATTTTTTGAACTATTTATTTTTGACCATTGGTTGGGGAGGGGTGAAAAGAGACTGCACCCAAAACTTGTGGGAAGGGGTGAGCATTTCAGAGACATTTCTCAGGGCGCAGGGCTTCAGTGCTTACATGAGAACCCAACTGTCTCCCTTTACTGGGGTGACCATATGAAAAGGAGGACAGGGCTCCTGTATGTTTAGCGGTTGTATAGAAAAGGGAAAATCGGCAGGTGCCGTTTGTAGGCATGTAGAACCTGTTGAAATTCACTTTTCAACACAGCAGTTAAAGCTGCAGGAGCCCTGCCCTCTTTTGTATCTGGTCAGAGGGCAGGGCTCCTGCAGCTTTAACTGCTGTGATGAAGAGGGACTTTCACCAGGTGCTGCATGCAAGCAAATGACACCTGCTGAATTTCCCTTTTCTATACAACCGTTAAAAGATACAGGAGCCCTGTCCACCTTTCCATATGGTCACCATACCTTTACAGAACATTCCTTTCCTAGAAGAGGCTATGCCACCATTTTGCACAAAATGGTGACTTGCAGTGAGAGGTGGGCTGCTCCCAGTTGCTTGCCAAGCTGCAAGGCACCTGACCAGCATGCACACAAGTGCCCTATGGTTCAGTGAGCTGGGGCTGGGTGGTAGGGTGCAGAAGAGTCTGCTGGACTTCCGGACATAATCGGGTGCATGTGGCATACTTAACCGCCACTTCCTGACTGTAAAGGAAGCACTGATGTCCCCTAGAGGATTTAGGCTAGACTTTTTCCCTTGTTGCTTTACATTGTTGCTGCCTGCTCAGCATCTGGAAGCTGAGAGCTGATCTTATTCTTCTTATCCTTGTTATTGCTGCTGATACTGTTGCTGCGGCTGCTGCTGTTGCTGCTGTTGTTGTTGTGGAAAGGACTTAACAACAAAGCAAAACCAAAAATGCCTCTTTCAGCTTTCAGGTACTAGGAGGCAGCAGCATGGGAGAGCCCAAAGGAAGAAAAGCCTGAAAATACATTAAAAACCATCACCACCATCACCACCACCACCACCAATTTTTAAAGTGCACAGTTTGCAAATGCAAGTTCACTTCACTTTATTATTATGGCAACTCAACCAGGGGTTTTGCCAGCTACAGTACATACAGTTTGAAATACAATACAATGTATACAACCTATAACGTTGCCCACATCAATACAACTATATTAAACTCTATACATTTAAAATTAAGATTATCCATCATTTATATTATATCTAACTACTTTTCCATTTATACCAGGGCTTCCCTGATTTTCCCTAATTTTCATCGCCTTCATCGCATATATGGCTAAATTCAACGTGACCATTTTATCCATTGATGTAAAAAGATACTTAATTTTATCCAAATCAGAGCATTGGGACACCTGTACTAGTTCTCTGTCTAAATGCCTATTCCTGGGAGTCTCATATAATTTACAGTGTATAACATAATGTATCGTATCCTCTACAGCTTGTTCTCCACATATGCAAAATCTTTGTTCCCTTGGCGTATTATTTTTCCTTCCTTCTCTAAAATTGGTCGTCATTGTAAATGCAAGTTCAGGAATTTGTAAAGTTTTTGTTTTGGGAGGACATGCGCTCCCGTTTGCAGTTTCAGGTTTGTAAACTGAAACAAAATCCTTTTACATCTTCTGTGTCTTTTGCCTAGAATTCAAAATTTGGAATCTGATTTGGGTTGAGTGTTTGTTTGTGTATGTGTGTGTGTGTGTATATATATGTGTATAGCACATGTCTTTTGCTGGTCTGTGACCAGAATGCATAATAATGGATTATTATTATGCATAATAATGGATTATTCTATGATAATAATAGAACATGTCAAAAGATTAAAAGAGGACAGCGTTTGATATTGGTGATATTCTAATCAGAATACAGAGTGACCATCCCTTCTGTCTGGCCATCTTGTCTCAAATTTTTTTTGCTTCAAATTGCTCAGAATTAAATCGCAGCTCTCGGCTGATCTCCACTGAGCTGCCCTGTGTGTGTGCCTGATCAATGGAAATGCAATAAGGCAGCCGCCCTTAAGGAACAGCAACATAAAACCAAAGAAACTATTGATCTCATGCAAGGTTTTATTCTCCTGAAGGAAGAGGAAGAGAAAAAATAAAATAAAAATAAAACCCTCCTCAAGTCTTCCCCCCCCCTCCATTTGCTCTTCACTGCCCAATTGAGTCATGCAGCAATAAGGTGGCAGCAATAAAGAAAGAATGCTCTCACTACCTCTACTTGAAAATGGCAAAACAAGAGGAAAGACAGCTATTAGTAAGTACAGGGAAAATGGTCTTTCTGTCACCTGTAAAGAGGCTGAAGGCCGGTAAGGTTACCAAAATCAACAATCCGTTGTTCTCTTCCGTAACAAATTCTCCGGAGCCTACATTCTTATGTCTCTCTCTCTTTTCTGGAACTGTTTTTGGTATGCAAGAACTGTAAGAATATGAAAAGACATGCGCTGGTTCAAACTAAACAATCCTTTCCCCCACGTTGGTCAACCAGATGGTTTATTTATTGATTGATCTATCATATTTTTACCCCACTCCTCAGCCAAAAAAGGCTCCCAGAGTGGCTTACAAGCAATCACCAAAGAAGACAGTCCCTGCCCTCAGGCTTACAATCTGAAAAAGACATGACACACAATAGGGAGGGAAGAGGGGAGAGAGAGAGAGAGAGAGAGAGAGAGAGAGAGAGAGAGAGAGAGAAATTAAGTAGACAGGCAGCAGGGCTGATGGGATTGTCTTGCTCCTGAAGGAGAGGAGTCAAACTGGAGCAGGCCCTGGTGTTTCCTCTGCCTGCTCCTGTCCCCCTTGCTCTTTCTTCTTCCCTACAGGGTCACGATGTCAGTTAGCCCTGGGGGGTGGAGTCAAATTGGAGTGGGCCCTGATGTTTCCTCTGTCTGGTCCTATCTCCTTGCTTTTTCTTCTTCCCCACAGGGTTCTGGGTAGCCCACAAGCATGGACTGTTCAACTCCAGTTTTATAGCAGGTGAATCTAGCAAGGTGTCCAGAGCACAGGCTTGTCCTTTTTTCTTGGATGAATTTCAGCTGGTACAGCTCGAGGATGATGACAAGGTGCTTGGACAGGTTCATGCAGCCACCTCTGGATTGGATCCTTGCCCCTCTTGGCTAATAAAAGCTAGCAGGGATGGAACAGCCGGCTGGGCCAGGAAAGTGATTAATGTCTTTCTGCAAGAGAGAGTGGTCCCAGGTCGTCTGAAAGAGGCATTAGTGAGACCACTCCTGAAGAAATCTTCCCTGGACCCAGAAAAACTTAATAACTATAGGCCGGTGACAAATGTTCCATTCTTGGGCAAGTTCCTTGAGTGAGTGGTTGTGGGCTAGCTCCAGACACCCTTGGATGAGACTGATTATCTGGATCCATTTCAGTCCGATTTCAGGCCTGGTTTTGGCACAGAAACAGCCTTGGTTGCCTTGTATGATGATCTATGTCAGGAGAAAGACAGGGGGAGTGTGACTCTGTTGGTTCTCCTTGATCTTTCAAAGGTTTTTAATTAGGCTGACCAGATTTTAAAAGTCAAAATCCCGGTCCCCCCCGCCCCCCCACCCAAAACAACCCCCCCACCAAACCACCCCCCCCAAAAAACCCAGCCTGGACCTACCGCCGGGTTCCTCCGTCGCCCGCGCGGCCGCGCGGGGTCCTCTGTCACTGCCCGCGCGGCTGCGCCGGGTCCTCCGTCTCCCGCGCAGCCGCGCAGGGTCCTCCGCTGCCGCCCGCGCGGCCGCGCGGGGTCCTCCGTCGCCGCCCGCGCGGAAGAGGCGGGAGAGGGCCGGATCCGGAAGTGACGTAACCGGCCCTCTCCCGTCTCTTCCGCGCGGCCTCTGGCCTTTCTGGGGCTCGTCGCGATGGCGACGAGCCTCGAGGAGCCCGGACGCCCGCGCGGAAGAGGCGGGCGTGGGCGTCCGGGCTCCTCAGGGCTCATCGCCATCGCGATTGAGCCCCAAGGAGGCCAGAGGCTGCGCGGAAGAGGCGAGAGAGGGCCGGTTACGTCACTTCCGGATCCGGCCCTCTCCTGCCTGTTCCGCGCGGCCTCTGGCCTTACGACCCCAGCAGCGGCGGCAAAGGCGGCGGAGGAGCCCGGGAAGCGGCCGCCCCAGCAGGTAAGAGCCCCCCTTTGTGCTTACCTGCAGGGGCGTCTGTTTCCCGGGCTCCTCCACCGCCTCTGGGTCTCGCTGCCACCGCCGCGTGACCCCCCGCCACCCCGGTTTTCCCCCGGTTGGCCCGGTTGGCCCGGTTGGCCTCTGGATTCCCGGTTAGGACCGGGAAATCCCGAGCCACCTGGTCAGCCTACTTTTAATACCATCAACCATGGTATTCTTCTGGGACGAATATCTGAGTTGGGAGTGGGAGGCACTGCATAGCAGTGCTTCCGCTCCTACTTGGCGAGTCAGCTCCAGAAGGTGGTGCTTGGGGGACATTGGTCAGCCCCATGGATTCTCCAGTATGGGATTCTGTAGGGTTCAGTCTTGTCCCCCATGCTGTATATGAAACCTTTGGGCGCAGTCATTCGGAGTTTTGGAGTGTGTTGTCATCAGTGTGCTGATGACACAGAGCTCTACTTCTCCTTCTCATCTTTATCAGGTGAGGCTGTGGATGTGCTGAACCGGTGCCTGGCTGCGACAATGGACTGGATGAGGGCTAATAAACTGAAACTCAATCCAGATAAGACTGTGATACTGTTAGTGGGTAGTTCTGCTGACCGGATGGAGGGTCTTCAATCTGTTCTGGATGGGGTTGCACTCCGCCTGAAGGAGAAAGTTTGTAGCTTGGGGATTCTCCTAGAACCATCTCTGTCACTTGAGGCTCAGGTGGCTTCAGTGGCACAGGGTGCCTTCTACCAACTTTGGCTGGTGGCCCAGCTATGCGTCTATCTGAACAGAAATAACCTGGCTTCAGTTGAATCAGCCGTCTAGGGAGGAAATTTGGACAAATTAGGAAATTTGTGTTAATTTAGGGAGATTTGCACAAATGTCCCATTCAAGGTGCTGCTGGAGTTGTACAAATTTCCCATTTGAACAGAGTGAGCAGTATTTGCAAATGGAAATGGGAATTGGGCACAAAATAAGTGATGAAGTTTGGAAAACCCTGGCCATCTTGAACGTTGCCCATTCACCCATCTCTACTCACAACAAATCAACTTTCAGATCAAGCTACAAAAGGATTGTTCTAAACTACAGGGAGCAACAGAAATGAGTTTTAAAATGATTACAGATACTTTACCGGCCTCTCTTGAAGTGGATTTTACTTGTGATATGGATTTCTCTTTGAAGAGAGCCTTGGGGAGGCTGGAAAGAGGAGAGTTTCCACGGCCCACTGTAGTGTTTCTAACTCGGGGAAGCTGAACAGCTCCTGTTTTCTCATTTGTATGGAGTGAGACATGGAGGAGGCACAGTGATATGGAAGCTTAAGGCAGCATGATACCCAACAGGTATCCTTTGAGACTTCATTGTCAGTGCTCTGAAATTTTGAGGAAGACTTGAAAGTAACTAGCAGGGACATTCTGAACAGCCAACATTTCCATCCCAAAGGCTTTGCATCTGAATAGGAGAGCTTTGAACAGATGGTCTCCCAGGGATCATTGACAGAATCAGCTGCCCTGTTCCTTAATTGACAGTGGTCGCTGCCTGGAATACACAAAGCTAGCTCTTTTGAGTTGAAACCAAGAGAATGCTGGAATCATTAAAGGCTCATGATTTGCTTCAGTTCAGTGGGATAGCTATAAAACAGTGGCCTGTCCTTAGCTTGTATTCAGAGGAGTGGAGAGTTAATTGTGGATACAAAGAAGGCCAAATTGCCTGTTCTAAAAATGCAAAATGCTCTGCCCCCATTGTTTGGCTGTAATGACTGATCATGCCCTTGCCAGTGACACCTGCCTGTAACAGCCCTGGACCAAGAACCCTCAGAGACTGAATTCTTTAATAGTAGGAACACTGAGAAAGGGAGTCGGACTCACACCTCAGTTCCACCCAAGTAGGGCCCTCCACATTAGATCCAAACTCTGTCTGCTAAATTCTGCGCAAGTCCTCACCTGAGGAATAAGGTCTCCTTGTGAAGAAATGGAAGTTTGTGAGCAAGACTCTACTGATGAGTAGACCATTCCTCAAGCAACCCTGATGGTCTGCAGCTGTGCTCTGGATGGGGCTCTGGATGGCTCATGCATCATAGTATTTAGTTCTAGGCACAGAGTGCTGGAATGTTGTCGGTGCCTCAGTTCCCAGACACTTGCTTTGTATTTTCCCTGATTACTTAGCCGGACTCTGGCACTCCCTGTGTTTGGACTGCCTCTTGATTTTGCCTTGGGGTACCAACAGTTTTACACCTTATTTTGTCTAAAACCCCTAAACCCAACTGAGGATTTGACTGTACAATCCCCACCACCGCCACAATCATTTTGTTTCAGTTTTACTTACAGAGAAATACAGCCTACACACTTGCACACCCCCTTTCAGCACTGAAGACACATCAGCAATGAAGACTCTGCCTCTGCTCTAGTTTCCTGTACCATCATAAGTGGGACATGGCTATAACTTGTTCTGGTGTCATGAGACCCAATCACATTGGAGCATATTATTAGTGGGTAACATGCTACTAAGGTAAACTCTAAAAGAGCTCTAGGGTGGTGAGTAAGGGGACTACTACAAGTGAGAAGGATCTTGGAGTTGTTGTAGACCACAAGCTGAATATGAGCCCACAGTGTGTGATGTGGCTGCAAAAAAAGCAAATGCTATTTTGGGCTGTATTTATGGAAGAATAGCTTCCAAAATGCGAGAAGTACTGGTTCCCCTCTATTCGGCACTGGTTAGGCCTCATCTCAAGTATTGTGTCTAGTTCTGGGCATCACACTTTAAGAAGGATGCAGACAACCTGGAGCAGGTTCAGAGGAAGGCAACACAGATGATCAGGGGTCTGGAAACAAATCCCTATGAGGAGAGACTGAAAGAACTGGGCATGTTTAGTCTTGAGAAGAGAAGACTGAGAGGAGACATGATAGCACTCTTCAAATACTTGAAAGGTTGTCACACAGAGGAGGGCCAGAATCTCTTCTCAATCATCCTAGAGTGCAGGACACGGAATAATGGATTCATGTTACAGGAAGCCAGTTTCTGGCTGGACATCAGGAAAGCCTTCCTGACTGTTAGAGTAGTATGGCAGTGGAACCAATGAACTAGGGAGGGAGTGGGATCTCCCACATAAGAGGCCTTCAAGATGCAGCTGGACAGCCATCTGTCAGGTATGCTTTAAGGTGGATTCCTGCATTGAGCAGGGGGTTGGACTCAATGGCTTGATAGGCCCTTTCCAACTCTATTATTCTATGATTCCCTGCATGTTTAAGCAAGGCAGCAGCAAAGAGTTTAAGAAAATGTGATCTCCTTTTTATGAAAAAGTTTTGGCTACTTTGCAATGGAAAAGCATGTTCCTTGATAGAACAGAAGGTTTCTTATCTCTTTCCAGTAGGTAACTATTAGAGCTGGTTGCTTGTTCACTGCCAAGTGGTGGTCCATCTGTTAAGGTGCCATGAGGATCCATCTTTGGAGAAAAGTTTCCCCTGGCACGTGCTTTGGTGGATTTCAGCTGTCACACAACCAAACTGTTTCCCGCTCCCATCCTGAAAGATTCTGGCTTTAGGTGCTGGAGGAATGCACTGTTTCTCTTTGATTTATAACAGTAGTGAAAGTAGCATAGGGGGATTTTAGAGGAATAATGTGGTCCACTTAGCCTCACTACTACTATCAAGTGGTAAAAGAGAGTGTGCAAGTGTGTAGGCTATAGTTCTCTGTAAGTAAAATTGAAACAAAATGATGTTGGTTGTGGGAATTGTGTAATCAAATCCTAAATTGGATTTAGGGGGATTAGACAAAATAAGGTTTAAAACTATAGGTATCCAGTGAGTACTAGTTAAGACATGGAATGGACAAACTTACTTTGGCTGAATTCATTATCTTCTTGAATAATAATGAATCCACACATGATGAGAGTTCTCCCTTGGAATGAACTCTCATTCCATGTAATTGAGCTTTTGCACATGCACAATATCAAAGTATATCTTGGGAGACGTAGTTTCAAAATGTGTAATATAATCATGGATCTCCATGCGTACTAACCAGGAAAAAAATACTGGATGATCAACGACAGCACAAATCTGATCTGACAAGAATAAGAGAGAAAGTGTGCTGAATAGGAAACCAAGCCATGTGTGAGAACGAAACAGAGAAAAGAGGCATGTAGACATTTCTTTGAACAATATTGGTTGTGTGGCGAAGTGACATCATCACAGTTTACCATCAAGAAGAGAAGGGTTAATCTATGAAATCAATGTGTGCATGGAAATCATGTTCTTTTGATACAGACTATGGATGCACAGAACTTCAGTCAATTGCAAACTTAATGGCGAATTCATAAAATGCCAGTCCAGGCTCATTTAAGAGGTGAGCATTATGAATGGGTGAAGATTGACCAGCAAGCTGACTAACTACAGAATTTGGCAGCATCATTAGTTATGAATGGGAACAAGCATGCTCACAACGGATCTTATGTGTATTTGTTTGGAAGTAAACCCCATTGCTCAATGGAAGAACATCTGATGTTGTTATCCATAGGGCAGAAGCTTGGAAACAGGCTCCATCCAGCTCAATGGGGCTTACATTTGTATATATATATGTTAGTATCAGCCATTCTGCTCTCATACTGGCTGTGAATTTTAGGCAGAAGGCTCCAAATCAATCTCAATAGCAATATAGCACACTTAAACGTGTATGTATGTAAATAAAGGAGAATGTGCTGGTACTGATTTAATCAAGGCTAGATAGATTTACTTGGAACTACAGTTGTAATAGAAGAGAATCCACCTTGGTTTATTTTGTCTTGCTCTGTTTATTTCCTCTGGGATGCTGGAACCAAAATTTAATACCAACTTTTATTCAAAATTGCATTAGGAGTGAATTTTGACCTATAACTTGGGAGAGAATTACAGGGAGCTTTCCATCTTAAGGTGACCTGTGCATGGGCAAGAAGGTCAAAGCAAGGTCTAGAGGAATTAGCATCCGCACTGTGGTGTTTACGCATCCCAGAAGGAGTCTGTAAGTAGTTTCTCGTAATACAAATTAGTAACCTGGCTCTGCGCATTCAAGTCAAATCCAAATCGGGGGGGGGGGGGGAAATGTAACATGAATATCTAGCTTGTTGGGGAGAGAGAGGGGGAGAGAGAGGGAATATATATATATATATATATATATATATATATATATATATAGTCAAGGATAAAATTCCACTTTGGTTGTAAGGCAATTCTGTTTTATTGAGTGTAATGCAGCTCCATGGAGATGGTCTTACAGACAAAGAACCTCTCAACTGGGCGTGAGAAAAGGAGGTTGCTGGGGCCATCAGTGGGAAAGGAAACAGCAGCCAGGCACCTCTCCATCATACCTGGGTCCAGCTCCAGCTCCAGCTGAGAGACCCCTCCCTCCTGCTACCAACTGTCGCTGCTGAGGCCATCAGTGGGAAAGGAAGCGGCAGCCAGGCACCTTTCCATCATGCCTGGATCTGTATAAGGCTATTAGAGGGAGACGGAAAGGAAGCAGCTGCTGAACTTTGTAACTAAGAATTGAGGGCCTGGATTTGCTTTCACCTCCCTCCCTCCCTCCCAATCCCCTTTCCTTTTGTGTCAGGTTTTTAAGATTGTAAGCCTGTGGTCAGGGACTGTCCTAAGAAATACTTTTGTAAGGCGCCTTGAGAGCCTTTTTTTGGCTAAAGGGCGGGATATAAGTGATAATAATAATAATAATAATAATAATAATAATAATAATACATATTAGCGTCTTAACTAATTAGCAGTTCATAACATTCTGAAGCTAAACAAAGACAGATGAAAGAAAACTTCTTCATTATACTTTATCAACAGGTGGCCCATAACTCTTCTAGCAATGTCAGATTGATCTAGATGATCAGGGTCTTAACAGTTAGAAATTCCAGTTAAGCATCACAGCACATTCAGGCACATATGTCATTCCAGTCCCATCATGCAGTTCACTTGCAAGAACCAAACTACATACAGAGGGCTACATACAGAGCAGGTCTATCAAGGCTTGTGGCTTTGCATTCTCAATATATATAGCTTGTTGTAACAAGAAAGTCTCCTTTGTTGCAAAACGTCATGATGATCCAAGGATGGTGCATTTAGATCATTTTAAACTCTGTGCTTAATGGTCTTATACACCCCTCCTTTAGATGATAATGTGCTACCTCCCAGAGTTAGGCAAACTTTTTGGGCCCATAGGCAAATGTGATATTTTATTGGATGGGGGGTGCCACAAATTACCATAATGGTTAAAATATTTGGAGCAACCCCCCCCCCCCCCATCTCTGGATTCTCACCTTTCTTGCCAACCCTCCAGCTGTTTTTTGGCAGAGCATTTTTGCCCCCACCTGTATTAAAGTCAGTGGAGTGAGACCTTTTCGTTGACTTTAGTAGAAGTTTGGAAAAGGAGTCCCCTGACAAAAACAAACCAAATTGGGGTGGGGGGGGGAAGTCCACCGTCTATAAAGGACCCTGTTGCCCCAAAGGGTTCTTTGTAGGGAATGGACTTCCCCCGAAACCATTTTTCATTCAGACACCCTTTTCCCCACCTGTATTAAAGCCAATTGAGTTGTCTCATTTCATTTCATAGTGTGGCCATGTTCAGGTTTTATGGTGGACACCAGTGTAATTATGAGGTATGCTGGCTCCTGGGATACCTCATAATACAGTAAGCCATCCCTGGTGTGTTTGGGGATGGTCTTCTTGTTCTGCTAATTGGGGCCCTGGATTTCTGCCTGTGTCTTGCCATGACAGCACCACTGGGGACAAAGAGAAAGGAATTGAACCACTAAGGATAGAAGAGTCTCATTATATCATGTAGACAATTAGGTGGATCCGTAGCTAATTAAGCAACCACACTCAGTGAGTGCTAATTAATGGCTTGGCGTCCTCCTGGATGGGCAGTCTCATGTGGAGTGTCACAGGGCTCTATCCTAGGCCCTGTGTTGTTCAACATGTTTATAAATGACTTGGATGAAGGTGGACTTCCTAAGAATGTACAAAGGTATTGCTAAGGGTTCCTCACTCCCCAGACTGGCAAGAGGTTTCAGAGGCACCCTGAACCTCAAGTTACTTCTTGCCTTATTGCTACCTCCTTGCCTCTCTCTGCTTCCACCCCCACTCCTGCGCAGCCTGATATTTCTATACACACTCACATGTGCCCACATCCATGTGGATGCACACCTGCACAAACATGGCCCTTCCTTAGTTACATTTCTGGCACTGCATGACACTCTTTTTATTCACACAGGCCTTTTTATTCACACAGGACTTTTATTCACACAGGCCATTTTAACCAAACAAAATCTGGGCACCCTTTGTAAGTCATGTTTGGTAATTTGAGAGGAAGGTTTTACGGCACATTTTACTATTTGTTTAAAGTTTTAATTATTATTATTGTATTTTAATGATTATTATTTTTTTCTTTGTAAGCTGCCCAAGGAACATATTGAAAGTGGCCATATAAATCCAGATACTGCTACTACTACTACTACTACTACTAAACCATAATCTGCAATTAAGAAAACATTTACCCATCATTCTGTGACATTAATGAGTAGAGATGTGCAGGGACGTCTGATTTTCGGATCGGCTGCCATTTTTGGTGTTTTCGCCATAGGCTTGCATTGGGGGAAAGAAAGCTTTTCCCAATGCAAGTCTATGGGGAAAACGTGGCGGTGGGTGGGTGAGTGGGGGCCTAACTCCCCCCTCCCTGTCCCTCCCCCCACTCATGCTCCTTACCTGCCGGGGCGGCTGCTTCCTTCCGCTGCTTGGATCTACTGAGAAACAGGCTTTGTGGCCTGCCTCTCAGTAGCGCACCAGGTGATCATCACGTGGCACGCTACTGAGAGGCAGGCCGTGAAGCCTGTTTCTCAGTAGATCTGAGCACCGGAGGGAAGTGGTCGCCCTGGCAGGTAAGTGGGGGCCCCCTCCTGCCTCCCCCCTCCCCCCTCGCGCTCCTTACCTGCTGGGGCGGCTGCTTCCCTCCGGTGCTTGGATCTACTGAGAAACAAGCTTCGTGGCCTGCCTCTCAGTAGCGGGCTAGGACCTGGTGTGCTACTGAGAGGCAGTCCGCAAAGCCTGTTTCTCAGTAGATCCAAGCACCGGAGGGAAGCGGCTGCCCCGGCAGGTAAGTGGAGACCCCCTCCCCCCTTGTGCACCTTACCTGCTGGGGCCATCCGCTGCCATCTGCTTCCACCCGCGGGTGGTAGCAGATGGCAGGGGACGGCCCCGTCAGGTAAGGAGCACAAGGGGTGGGAGGAGGTCCGATCCTCCGATCTTATCCAAACCGGATCAGGTCCTTCCAGACCGGTTCGGATCAGATCGGATGATCCAGATGCGGGGATCGGAAATCAGATAATTGTATCCGATTTCCCCTGGATCGGGTCCGGATCGTGGATCGGACCCGATCCGGTGCACACCCCTATTCATAAGCCCTTTCCCTGACAAAAGGCATGATGGGCACCCCTAGGAGTATTTACCTTGTCCTACCTTTCATGCCAGTGTGTTTGCAAAACAATTCAATCTTTACATCTAACAGGAAAAAAAATAGCAGTAATACCTTTTCCATGTGAGTGTTGGGGAGGAGCCATAGCTCGGTAGTAGAGCACATGCTTTACATGCAGAAGGTCCCAGGTTCAATCCCTGGCATCTTCAAGTAAGGCTGAAAAAAGAAAATCCTCCCTGACACTAGGGATGGGTGAATCCACATAGGTCCAATTCATTAGACGCTTGACCTGCCACCATCTGCTCCGATCCCCGTTCAAGCTTCCTTTGCGGCTCAGTCAGAACCCGATCCCTGTTGCATAAATGGCAGCTGTAAATGCCCCATTTTCACAAGAGTAAAGGTGTCCATGCAATCAGGACTCAAGCATGATAGGGTGCCCTACATTTGACCAGCAGCTCAAGTGTATGCATTTTACCATCTGAGGATCCTGCTGATGTGTGGATGACTGTGGGTCAGGCTAGGCAGTGCTAGGTAGGGTCAGGAACACAAACTGCTCCCCACTAACAAGAAACATGTGAAGGGGGCTAAATATAGATGGACATGCACATGACATTTTTTTTTTTGGATGTCATAACTGAAAAGGGTAAGTGAAATCCAGTTTAGGTCAACATTTGGGTATGTGGCATGAGCAGGGAAGAGATACACAAGGATAACCGAGAAAGAGGAGGGGGAAGCAGTGGAAAGTTCAAGGGAAGTTATGAATGGGGGCAAATGCCATTCCACATACTTGGGATTCATTTCAGTCGAGGATGAGAATCAGAGGTTAAGCCAAAGGCTGTGCAGAAGAGGTTTTGGGGATGCAAGAGAGCTGGCATGACACAGTGATTTCAGTAATCCTAATCAGAAAGGGGCAGGGAAGAAGAATAGGTGGATTTGTTTAAAACCTGAGCACCTGAGGGTGGCAATGTTGGAAGAGCAGAAGTCATGGAAAGGGATATATTGGGATGTGAAGGGAGGGAGGGAGAATGGGGCACGTGAAATCTAGGACAAGCTGTTCTTCCGATGATTTTCTATGTTGGGTCTACAGTTGACCGTTCCATGCCCTTCCTCAACTCTTGGGCTTGCAAATTGGATTTTGAATTGAAGCCTGGAAGACAAGTGGATGGTACATCATCTCAGGCTGTTTTATGTAAAAAAAAAAAACATTACAAGAATGGGGATAACTGGCCTTGGACCACAGATTGTAAAGACAGCTTGGGCTTTGGAAGCAACATCAAAGTTCTCTGCAAGTGGGATTTTAGGAACTATTTCTGCTGCTCTATTAGCAAAAGGCCTAACTCCCTTTAGTGGAAATGGCACATCTTAAATCAGTTCTTTCCTCTCCTCCGCTGACATGTTTTTGGGTATCACCCAGCCTGTAACTAGAGAATAAGAACTGTGGCATATGGATAAATTACAGAGCTCACACAAACTATGACACGGATGAAATCAGAATAGATTTGAACAGGTAGGGGTGGGAGACATCCAGTGCTTTTCAGGTCCAATATCTTTGTCTGGGGCTGAACAAAATGATACAGTAGCCTCCTATATTTCATATCTGAACAGTACAGATAGATAGATATGCTATTATCAGGTTTTTGTTGTATGGGAACAGCATCCGGATTCTTTATTTCTGCTGTGTCTCTTACAAACATTGGCTTCCCCTTTCACTCATTAATGGGTAATGATGTTACACATTGCCAGAGAAACCAAAACAAAAATAGTTTGCAAAATCATTGCTTTGGGCCACAATGATCTCTTTGGGATTTGTAAGATAGGGCAGGAAGGGGGACTTCAGTCAGAGTTCTCTCCACAAATATGGAATGAGAATGAAATAACACCAATGGACTTATCCTCCAGTAATCACAGAGCTCGTTCCCCCAAGATTTATTTTAAAAAAACAAAAACTATGGCCATTTTATTGCCTCATCCCCAATGAATTCCAAAACAATTGGTTGACATCAGAACAGAAGAGATGTGATCTTAGGGCCATCACCAGAGACTAAGAGGCCTCCTGGACTCCAATCTGTGGTTGGTGCCACTTACCCTGGATGAGCCACCGCCACCGCAGTTCACAGGTGCCCAGCCAGTGGCCAGATGACCCCTCAAGCAAGCTGCTATTTTACAAAAAAAGAAAAAGAAAAAAGTGGGTTGGCTTTTTCACTAAATGTAATGTATAATGGGCTCAAGTTACAGGAAACCAGTTTCCAGCTGGACATCAGGAAAAACTTCCTGACTGAGAGCAGTACGACAATGGAACCAGTGACCTAGGGAGGTTGTGGGCTCTCCCACACTAGAGGCCTTCAAGTGGCAACCGGACAGCCATCTGTCAGGTATGCTTTAAGGTGGATTCCTGCATTGAGCAAGGGTTCAACTTGATGGCCTTATAGGCCCCTTCCAACTCTACTATTCTATGATTCTAGAAATGGTGGGTGCAAAGTGGCTGTTCACACAACATTACAGGCATGAGTGGAGCATTTATGCCTGTCATGTTGAGTAAATAACCCCTTTAAGGACACCATTTATGCAACATTACATTTACAGAAAAGACTGAGCTGATTTTATTGCTTTGCAAAATGGCAGCTCGCTGTGGGGTGTAGCGGCTTGCGCAGCATGATGACCAGGGCCCCCCGGCAGGCAGGTGTTTGTCAAGTGGCACTCAGTGAATATAGAGGCAAGTCCATTTATCCCTAAGTGGTCCCCATATTAGGTGGCATCTTCAAGTTGAATTATAAGAAGAGGGGATGAATAAATTTAGGTTTACTCTTCTCTCTGTTACATTTTTTTCTTAACCTAGAAGGAAACATGATTGTTCAGTAAAGGTGAAAAAGACTTCTACCTGTTTGTCTCATGGAAGTCGGGCTTTTGTCATGCCTAATTGGCCAGCACAATCCTGGGGTTCCCATTCTAAACACCATCCATAATTCTGTGCACCTTTATTACGTCTCCCCTTAGCCTCCTTTATTTCCTAAGCTAAACAGTCCCAGCAGTTGTAACTACCCCATGTTCAGCAAATTCCCAAGGTTCTGAGAAACTAGTGTAGCCACTGCTCACAGTATCTATCCAAGTAACTGAGAGCATCCAGGAAGTGTAGTCCCTTGTGTTTCCCTTCCTGATTCCTGTTCTGATTGAATTTATTGTTTTTTTCTCTTGATCTCACACCATCTGTTCTGCCCCTTGTGTGGTCCAGCCTGCCCTACTGAATCTTGAAGCACCCTGTTGCTCTCAGGCCTCTAAATACTGCCTCACTCTTTCCCTAACGCTCCTAATGTGTCAAACCAAATCACTTTGCATCTTCGTCTCTTGCTCTATTATTAGGAATAGTCTGCTGGAGGTGGTATGCTAATCAATGCTTTTCTTTCTCTAAATGTCTCTAGTACAATGAATGGGTGGTATGTGCCAGGTTGGCAAAGGCTGCCATGGATACTCCCATTACAGAATTAAGTTTATAAATTCTCCTAATTCCTATTTTAATTTTAAATTGTGCCCTTTGAGGAAGAGCAGACTTGGCCTCACTGAACCCCCCCCCCCCTCCACAAGCTGGCTCCTCTCCTAACCCTCCTGAATTGAGTGGGAAGTAGAACTGAAAAGGTTCTTAGACGACGTCTTTCTGATAACATTTCTGAGATTTCTTTTTCTTTTTCTCATCCCAGCTGGTAAAGATGACGACTTTGCAGTATTTTCTCTCAATAAATCTGGGTGATAAGAACACTACTGTCACTCCTATGTGGTATCATCCTGTATTCTCCTCCTCCTGAATTCCAGTTTAGTGAGATGTCAAACTTCAACAAGGACCAATCTATACGGAAGCAGCATGAGAAGCGCTTTGTGATTTTTTTCTGGGTTTTCACAAAATCAGCTTTGGTCTGTCTGCAGCACACAATGCAAGAAAAGCGGAGTGCATGTTACCTAAAAAACCTGCTTTCACAGGTCAAACTGCAGTTGAAACCATCTTAGTATGGGGCTGTGTGGGTGGAGTCCAACCAGTTGAACTGAACATCATCAGTGACATAGAGGCTGCTCAGTGAATGAGAGAGGCTTGTTCCCTGCCTCTGTCCACGTTCCCCTGCTTTGGGAAGTGGAATGGAAGCACTGAATTATGCACCTGTGCTTCACCCCACACCTCTCCCCTCTAATTCACCACGGTGAAAGGTGAAAACAGTGCTACATATTGTGAATGGGTAATTGAGGCAACTGCGCTGTTGCAAATGGGAGAAACAGCGTGACTGCACAGTAGTGCTAAATGGGAAAAGACACCTGTGTCCAAAAATGCCCTACTGCAAATGGGTCAAAAGGGAGAATGGGCCCCATCCCTTGACCATGTCACTGCTAGGTCACAGAGGCATGCCTAGGATTTAATGCCGGGGGATGGGGCACAGTACAGCAGAATAGCGTGGGAGCCACCCTTAAGGAAAAAAGTCACACTAAAAGGACTTTCTGAAAATGTGCTTTTCGCAGAAGGAAGGTGTGGGGTTGTTGTGGATTGGTGACAGTGTCATCTGTCAGGAACGACCCTGATGTGGTCTCCCTCTGCACAAAGTTGACTGTCTAGATTGGGTCCTAGTCTTTTGAGCAAGTTTCCCCCAGTGCATAATCTGCTCTATGCATGGCACTCGTCTACAAACAATATATTGGTTGAATACACCTGTACAGATGCAACTTGGCATATAAAAGAAGACACACAGTAATAATGCGGAACAGGAGAGGCTCAGGGAAACACACCGTCCAATGACAATATGAGGTCAGTTATCATAGAAATAGTGGAACTGAATGAGACAAGCGGACGCAGATTTCAATAGCAGTTCTATGTTATCCATAATGTTCAATTCTGCCCTGAAATTGAAAGACATTTGGGAGGGACCAGACCCATTATATATCAGTGGGAAACAATGGCTGAATTCGGACGACACAATAAGCAGCTGGGGGGGAGGGAAACAACCGTCAGTTGTATTGACTATCGTGTCGTCCAAATGTTGCCATAGTCAACTCAGAGCTGATCCTAATCCACCCCACAGTTGATTATTTATTACCATGTTGTGTGGGGAGTACCCCCTAGATGAACAACTGTAAAGCTGATTATTACCCCACCATTGACTATCGTGTTGTCCGAATTCAGCCAACGTCTCTCTAGCTGCATTCCTTTACTCTTAGGTGCTACTACAATGGCAGTGTTATGAATGCACTCATCACCCCAATTTCGATACAACACTATCTGACAACTCAGTAGTCTGCAGCCGTGCTTGTATGACTGCTAGTGAAGGGAACTTTACATACACATGAGTGTGTGTATTTGTGTGTGTCAGGAGGGGCAGTCTCTTCACTTGCAGAATCTATTCTGGTGGGTGCCGATGAGAAATCAGATCTGACAAGAAATCCACTGGGTAGTTTTATCACTTTAGTTACATCAGAGGGTGTTTTTGAGGTCAGGTTTGCTCTTAACTGAGAAACTGGCTAGAGGCAGAGTTTTAGCTGACCCCTGATGGGGGCACCATCCATCTGTGATGATACTGGTAAGCAAACCTGGGGCCTCAATGTCCTTTCAGTGTTAATAATGACAAGAGCTAGGGGTTAAGAAGGTAAGCTACCAGTCTCTGGTTTGAATCTAACTTCTGCCATGAACTTGCTAGGTGACCTTAGGCAAACTGCCCTCTCCCATTCTCAGACTCCCCACCACCAAGTATGGGATAATTATATTGGCTTACATTGCAGGGTTGTTCTAAGAATTACAACTACACATGAGAACAGCAATGCTGGATCAAGTCCAAGGGTCCATCTAGTCCAGCACTCTATTCACACAGTGGCCAACCAGCTGTCGACCAGGGACCCACAAGAAGGACATGGTGCGACAGCACCCTCCCACCTATGTTCCCCAGTAACAGGTGTATATAGGCTTACTCTCTCTGCTACTAGAGGTAGCACATAGACCTCAGGACTAGAAGCCATTGATAGCCTTCTCCATGAATTTATTCAACCCTCTTTTAAAGCCATCCAAATTGGTGGCCATCACTACATTATGTGGTAGTGATTTCCATAGTTTAAGTCTGTGCTGTGCGAAGAAGCCCTTTTATCTGTCCTGAATCTCCCACCAATCAGCTTCATGGGATGACCCCACTGGATTCTAGTATTACGGGAGAGGGTTGAAAAATGTCTGCCTATCCACATTCTCCATCCCGTGCATAATTTTGTACACCTCTATCATGTCTCCTCTTAGCCTCCTTTTCTCCAAGCTAAACAATCTCAGTGATTTGGTGTGAAGGGAGGGCAGTTTGAGCTCTTTTGCAACACATGATGCTGACACAGTGGCTGGTTTTGGATGACACATTAGGCAACGGAGGGGGAAATAGCATACTGACCATATGTTAGGTAGGCAGTGCTCCACACACGACATGCTGCAACTCTGGTGTTTGTGCAGCTGAAAGTTCCAGCAGCCATCTTGGTAGCTACGTCTGCTCCCTCCCCCTCCCTCAGTCCTCCAGCCATATCCCAGCATGCACCGTGAGTTCTGCTGGCTGTATAGAGCAGCCAGGGGTTTTTGGCTGCTCCAGCCGGTAAAACTCTATTCCCAAACGGAATAGTCCATGGAGAGAGCGGGGGGGGGGGGGGTTGGTTTTGGACGATACTTTAAACAACGGGGCTTCGGGCTAAACAACATGCAAGTCCACTGTTTCTCTCCGTTGCTTAATTGGCCGGAATAGCGTACTGTCAGTTGTGTGTGTGTGGTGTGTAACCCTCCACACGACACAATAAGCAACACAACTGACGATTGTTTCCTCCCCCTTCCGTTGCCTAATGTGTCGTCCGAAACCAGCCAGTCTGTAGCCAACCAGCAGGTTCCCTATTGAAAAGCCACATTTTCTGAAAGACCACACTTGGTACTTAAAAAAAACAGTTCTCAGGTGGTTCAGCTGCAGGTTGCCCTGTGCCTCCACATGAATCCTGGGTGTGCCTCTGTGATGTGGCTGTGTTCCGGCAGCTGCCCCTTCCTGCCTCCATTCCCTCTTTTCCCCGCAGGAGTTGCTTTCAACAGGGCGAGTCTCTAGCCCACCTTTCTCATTCATAAAATCACATCAGCAAGGCTTCTCCCCTTTGCAATTGTGCAGTGCTTGCGTTGGCAATTCGCAGTGGATGTAGCCTTCTTTCTGAGTGCAGCAGCAAGGGGCAGCATGGAGAGGAACAAGAAACAACCCTACCTCATTTGCTGAGCAGGGTTGATGGCTTTCAGTTCTACTCTGCTCATCCAGAATGAGAAGCACAATGGCCAGCCTCTGTGAATCTTTTCAGCTTCAGAATCCTGGATGTATGCACACCCGTCTAGCACTGCATTGGCGTGCCCTCGGTGAGGATAATGTAATGTTGTGTGTATTGCAGTGTGTGTGTGTGTGTAGACATAGGCAGACACACACACACCGAGAGAAGATAGAGAACATGCCTTCCTTCATTTCTAAATAGCTGTGAATGTTTCGCGGTGAGCTCTATTCAGCTGGGACCCAGCTAAATAAGTACAATGGCAACAGGAAAAAGAGCCCCAAAGTGGGAATGACGGAAAAAGAAAAGGGAGAGAGGAGGGGGGGGAGGAGAATATGAATTGCATGATGTTGATGGTCTCCCCTTAAACCTCCTAAATATCATTCCTACATCATCCTTTCAAGTTTACTGTGGAATTACAGCAGCTCGTTTTTTGATTTCGGAGCTCTCTCTCTCTCTCTCTCTCTCTCTCGTTAATCTGGCCCCGTGTGGATTTATTGTACAAATCTATTTGGCAGCTGAAAATTGCCCTTTGATGGAGCTCATAGTCTAATCATGAACTCCTCAGGCATAGGAAATAAGGATGGGGAGGCGGGGAGACATCAGGGCTAAAAGAGCTGCAGCTTGTGTTTCCATTCAGTATGGATTTCTGAGGTGCAGCGGAACATTTCAAAGCATCTCCCATGTGCTTCCCCACCGCCTTTCTTTCTCAGAGGGTCTGATATATCTTTGGATCACAGAATTAGTGGTATCGGTTCAGGATGCGGGCCTAATGCAGCCAGCCAGCTGTTCTCTTCAGCCTGCAGCATGGGGGATGAAGTGAAGCCCCCATAAATCCACCTCCTCATTTGTGTGCCGCATTGTTGATATAGGAGGGGAACATTCCTTCCCATGTAGACCATCTGGCCTTGTCCATTGAGTCCTGGAGCAAGTAATTGGACAATCCCTATCATAATCCTGGAAACAATTTGTTAAATGATTGAGTCTGCCTTTACCTGTGCAGAGGAGAGATCCGGGTTACTCTTGTACAGTATTTATAGAGCAGCCCTGGCTTCTAGTATGAAGAATGTGCCCTTTGTTTGTCTTTTAGTTCCCTTGGGAGGTGAGTGGTGAAAGGATGAAAACAATAGGGATGGATATTGTGGTAGGGAGGGGGAGCTTGCTGATTGAACTGGAGAATAGCAACCTCAATGGTCAGAATATGTACGAGCTCTCCCCAACCTGGTGCCCCTGGGTTGTTGCTGGACTATAACACCCAGTGCTTCTGACCATTGGCCATGCTGGAGGAGCTACATGGGAGCTGATGTCCAAAACATCTGGAAGACGTCAGGTTGAGGAAAGCTGATCTACACCCTATATCAAGCTCCAGGGGCCTCTTCTTCAGAAGGACAGGGTCTGGAACTTAAGGCCCATTGATCTATATCAGGGATATGGAGCGTGGAGTCCACAAAATGTCCTTGGATTCTAGCTCCCATTGACTCCATCGAGCATTATAGTCCAATACTATCTGAATGTCTGCAGATGTCCTGCTGTCTACTTACAGAGCACCACTTCAGACTGCAAAGACCAGCTTGAAGGACCTTCCAGGTTGCAGCATAACTCCTTCCACGCAGATAGTGCTTGGTCTGGCTTTAAACACTTGACCTGGGAAAACTCTCTCATCGTTATATTTTATAGCCTCTTTTTACAAGAAAGGTGATCTTGACTGGCCCATTGGGATATTCCATGAAGGCCAATCCACTTCAGGTGAGAATAGGGGAAGATCCCAAGGTGATTTCAGGATTGCTCAGGAATGTTCACCTCCCTCTTCTCCATTCCCACAATGTAAGAAGAGTTTTGATGGATCAGATCAAGGGTCTGTCAAGCTCAGCATCCTGTTTCTCACAATGGCCATGATTATAGGAAACTGATAAGTAGGGTGCAAAGACAACTGTCCACCCCACCTGCACCTGAGACTGAAAATCAGGCAGCCTCTAAACATGGAGGTGGTATTTAGTTCTGATGGCTAATAACCATTCTGCATACATTTCTCCAGTCCCCCTTCAATCCATCCTTTTAAGCCAGTGAACATCACCACATCTGGAAGCAGCAACTTCCACACAGTGGCTGAGTTTGGTAATTTTAGACTCTGGATTTAATGATCTAATCCGGGGTGGACAACTTTGGGCAGTCCACAGGCAAGGTTCCTATCGCCCAATGGATGACCCAAAATTGGTGGTTCACTACTGAAATTTGGTGGCAAACTACTATGGAACTTTAGAAAGCCTCAAATGATTTAGAAAACAAGCTAATTTGGGTCTTGTTAATTCTCTGTGGATTGCTGCCAAATGTCAGTGGCATTCAGTCACATGATGGTGGGGGCTGCAAGGTACAGAAGGGCACATCTAACAAGAGCCCCATCCTATTTAGATGGTAATGTACTTTGAAATGTGGTAAGCCAACCCTGCTATGTTGGGGTGGGGGTGGGATTCCTGCCCATTCTGCTGAATGAGGCCCTGGCTGCCAACTAAGTCCTATCCTGACAACACCATTGCTTCTACATGCAATTATGTGTTGTGTAACAAAGTGCTTTCTTTCATCTGTCTTCTTTTGCCCGTCATTTTCCAGGTGGGGTTTACTCCCAGGTAAGCATACTTTGTATTGAAGCTTCAGCCCAGATATTAGGCAATTTGGATCCTGGTGGTGATATCTGAATTGATTGGACCACGAGGTGTTTCAATTATGGCAATGTCTGGGTATTTAAGAAATGGATCCCATTGTGTTGCTTGGAACTGTCTCCCATGCTGGAAGAGCCCAGATAAGGTGTGGGAGAAACATCTGAAAGGTTCTTTACGTAGGGTTGAGAATCTCGTGCTTGAGGTGTGATCTGGCAAGCCAAACCTTGGGAAATGTCATTATTTATCATCTTGATAGCCTTTTCCAGGAAAACGTATCTATACGACATGATCTTTCTCTGTTTCTGACTCAGTATGGTTTTATTTGTTTCGGCCGTAGGCCATGGCAGCAGTACATAACAAGCAACAGATTAAAACAATCTGATGTTAAAAAACAGATTGCAAGCCTGATTGGAACAAAAAATATGGGGATTTCATGGGCCCTTGGACTGCAGTGTTTCCCAGAATAACTCACGGAGTACCATTTTAGGTGCCCCTCGGGGTTCCTCAGCATTTTTAAGAGCAGAAACTAGCATTCTTCTAGTGAGTGTGTATATCTCCTTGTATCTTTTCAGTTATTGGTCTAAGTTGCTTTATATGTCTGAAAACAGACTCCCGAAACTTTGCTTAAGAAAACAAACACAATTTAGTTTATGTTTAGCCATTGAACCCCCGGTTGCCGAAAGCTAGAGCAGATGTTCCATTCATATGGCTTGTCTGTGAAATGCTTTGCTGGAGTTAAGTTGTCTGTTGCCAAGATGGATTTTTTTTTAAGAAACAGCTTTGAAAGGGCCAATCTGAAGGTCTTTTATGGTAAAATACGAAGATGTAGAGATGAGTGAATTTCCTCCATTTTATTCCTGTCCCCCCCCCCCCCCCCCCACAGGTACATTTGAATTATGCCTGAATAAGGCTTAGGAGAATTTCTTCCTATTCTTAATTCTGAAATTGGAACATTCATGTTTTACTACAGTGATATGTTCCTTCAGGCCATGCACAGCTTCATTCCCCACTCTTCATTACCAGTGCACATGTCACATTGAGAAAAGGCTGCAATAAATCTACCTGATATTGTGTATGCATGATTGCATCGGTATCAGTTTTATAAGATGTTTTACCTATGCAGAGAAGCCGAGCTGGAGTCAAGGTTAGACACGGTTGGCTACCTGCCAAGGGCCCACTCTCCAACCTGAGCTCACTGAGAAGAGCTCCTCCTCTGGAGTTGCTCCTCCTTTTTACCACCGTTCACCCGTCTCTCGCTCAGACAATAGTGGTGGTGAGAAGGAGGAGCAGCAGCTGCCACTGCCTACTTGCTCACTGGCTCTCTGCACTGGTAACAATGATGAGAAAGAGCCTGAGGAGTAATAGCAGTGGGTGACGATGGTGCTGAGAAGGTAAGCTCACTCAGGGAAGCCAGCATTGCAGAACAGTGCCCCTAAGCATTGCTAAAACACTGCACTAAAAGCGCCTTGGCACAATTAACATAACCTGTTCACATTAGGAATAACATCATACCACTCCACATGTTCAATATAGAGGTGGATGAAAGACACAAACGAGTTAAAGGGAATGAGTAACTGACCTCAGACTGCAAATGCAGTTTCTGTACAAATGTCAGAAATTAAATAAAAAATCCACTCCAAAACCAAAGTAATTTAGAACTCCAAAATCCAGATGAAATGTCCAGATGATAAGAATTAAGAAAGTGTCCCTATAGAAGAACCCTTCGGTACGTTTTGTTTACATTCCTGCTTGGGCTCAAATTATTTTACATCCCACTGTTAGCATGATGAGTCTGCCGCTCTTCCCCCAGCTGCATTTTTACATCGAATTGCCTGTTTTGTGCCTCCGGGCTATTGCAAAGAGGCTGCTGTTCCCTCACTATGAATCTTCCTGTTAATGAAACCTGTGGGGGTGATACCACTGGAGAGCAAAGTCTGCCAATAAGGCAGAAAGAAAATGGCCTGTGGCATCAGTAAGATGGGTAGGCTTCTCCAATTCCTCTGGTCAGATTGGTTGCCGCTCCTTCCCCTTTCGTGTAATTTATTCAGAAACTAGAAGAGCTGTTTCAGCATGGACTTGGTGGGTGGCCTTTAGAGGTGGTGTCCTCGTCTTCATCAAGATTCATCACCTATCATCATCAGCATTCTCCTCCAGGCCCTTCTGCTTCCCCCAATCCTCCCTCTACTTGCAGGGCTGCTGGATGCTCAGATACTAATTGAAAATCAGCTGACTGAACATCTCCCAGACTGATTGAACATCAGCTGGACCCCTGGCAATGATGTCATCAGGTGCATATGTGAGGTCTAGAACCTTTTGGTTTTGTTTTGTTTTGTTTTCTGTGAAAGACTGTTGACCCATGGGAAATATTATTCAGTGGTCAGAGCTGATGGTGGACAGAGCCAGAGCTGACAGAAGACAGAGTTTGCAACATTGCAACATTCCATAGCTCTCTCTCTCTCTCTCTCTCTCTCTGGGATGAGCAAATGAGTGATGTTCAAGATTGCCAGGATTCTCCAAATGTGCCTGGTTCCTATTCATGTTTGCGATCACTACACACACTGTGAGAATGGGAAATCTGTGCAAATTGAGCAGTGATCAGATATGAGAGTTGCGCAAATTTCCTAATTTGTGCAACTTTCCTCCATAGATTAAAGCAGGGCTTTCAGTCTGCAGGGGAGATTTGCACAAATTAAGAACCTTGTGCAAAATTGATCCCTAGAAAGTTGCAGAAATTGAACGCAAAGACATGCCTGGCAATTCACAAACATTTTCAGCAGATGCATGCTCATGATCGCAATCACATTTGGGGTTTTGAAAAGGGCAGGCTCACAGGTTTTGTGAGCAAAAGTGAAATTCTATTACATCCCCTCCTCCTCCTCCTCCTCCTCCTCCTCCTCCTCCTCCTCTCTCTCTTCCTTTTCCTTTTCTCCCCTCCTTCTCCTCATTTCCTGCTGCCCCTTCCATGCCTAACTACACAGAGTTTCCTCCCTGAGCTCACCCTGCAGCAGATGCACCTTCTCTCTTGTTCTTTTTAACACCCACAAAGGCAAAGCAGACTTGATTCTCAGAGGGGCAGTCCAGATGGCAGCAGTGGGACTGCCATGCCTAGGCAGCCAGATGATACTGAGGGCTGCATGTAGTTAGGCCAACAGCCCAATATCCTAAGTCTGCAGGCTTCAGGCAGTCTGAGTCATTTTGCCACCATTTGTCCAAACTTCTGACTCCAGGCATTTAACTTGGACTCTGAAATAGGTCTAAAAAAAAAAAGAAAAAAGGATCCATCTATTGTTGTCAACAGCTTCAGTCATAATGGCTGACATGACCCCTTCCCCCCACACTCCCAATGAATCAATTTTCTTACCTATTCTATGAGCAGAGCAGCCCAGCAAGCAATTGGCGAAGAGCCAGTTAATGTTCTCTCCTGTCTAATGCCTTTCATCAAGGTGTCCCTTCTACAATCCCAGGTCTCCATTGTGTTTGCATGAAGATACAGGGCTGTCCCAAGCAATGCTGCTGTCACCTCCACCCCAGGCTATGTTTAGGGGCTTCAAGACTCATTGTCTCTCATATACCGCTCTGTTGTCCCAAAGGCAGGGACAGCCATGCAGTTGAGGACAGATAGCGGTCTGTGGCTGCTGTCCCCTGGCAACTGCTGCCTGAGGTGATTGCTTCACTCTGTTTAATGGAAGGTCTGGCCCTTCCGAAAGGCCTACTAGACGCTTTGAAGAAATTCAAGAACTGAAAAAGCAGCTGTTCTGGAAATTTAACAGGAAGTAGAAAAGGGAATGGTGGGTATCCGTGTCCTTTACTGAACGTCCTTCGTTCATCGAGACCAATGAGAATTTTTTGGAGATAGGAATTTGGGAATGGCTGTCCCATTTTGAGAAGTGTGGAAACTGGAGCACAGAGTGATCATGGAGTTTATGGAGAGCTAAAACTATGCTGGGGCAGAGTCAGGAATGGAAAACCAGCTCTGTTGAGTTTCCCCGTCCAGTGGCCTCCCCATAATCCACCCTGCCTATTTTAGAATAAAAGCAGGAAGATGAAATACAAAAAAGAGAGGATTTTTGGAGGTGACAGACACATTTGCCAGTGACTCAGAGAGCCTCTCATGCACGGCAGGGGGTGAGAACCCTACGGAACTCGGTCTGATTGGAGGGAGCGTTTTCTGCCAAGCTTCTATTATCTTTTTCTAACCAATCTAATCAGAAAACCAATTTACATTTCAGTGGAAAGAGTGTTCTTTTAAAAACAAAAGCAAAAAACAAAACAAAACCCAACCCTCAGCCTGACATTCAGCAAGCTGTAGCCAGCAAGATGTCAACTTGTTCAGAGAGGAAGCCAGTGGTTTATAAAATGATTTCATCTTTTAAGATGAATGAGACCTGAGAGGAGACAAACGTTTGTTTTGAAATGCTAGTTCAACATAAAGGCAGCAGTGGAAAGGACAAAATATTTTTTGAAAGGACTGGGGGAGGAAAAAAAAGGGAAGAAGAGCATCTGGAACTCTGTCAGTGCAATAAGCTTTTTGTACGTTGTTCCTGAGATCTTTTGTCCCTTCTTAATTGCTGTTTCTTTGTATTTTATCATATTTGGCAATCGGGATTTGAGACATGCTGAGTCTAAATGTGTCTTAATTCCTATTTCAGGCTTTGACTTACCTTAGCTCCTACTAACCATCCAATGTCACCCACAAAATGTGGCCTAGGGAGAAATTTTAGGGTTCCCCAACAGCAAAATGGTGCGTGGAAATGGAAACTTTGTTTTTATCCAGAAGTGCTCTACTGTTCATTCAGTGGCGAGACTAAAAAGTCAATGTTCCCTTGTGACTTTGAGCAGAGCTACACTTGATGCAGCTGCAAAACTACAAGACCCATGATGGTATGCTTGTGTGGGCTAAGGGTACCTGAATGAAAGCATCTAGGGGTAATATTTGGAACCCTGGACCAGGAATGCAACAAAATGAGTGGGAACAGAAATTCAACAAAACTAATGAGACAAGCTGACATTCAAACGGCAGTCAATAGAGCTAAATAATTCCATAAGAATATAGTCTGGATACATCAAAAGCATTAAAACTATTAGTCCGTTATGATTGTTACTGCTACACTCGTTACTCACAATTTGTAATTGAAGTTTAGCTGCTCCCAGTATGAAGAGCACTAGGGATGTGCACTGGATCGGATCCGATCCACGATCCGAGTCCGGTCCAGTGGGAAATCGGATAAATTATCCGATTTCCGATCCCGCAGCTGGATCGGCCGATCCAATCCGAACCGGTCCGAAAAGGCTCCGAACCGGTTCGGCGGATCGGCGGATCGGCGGGCGCCCACTGGCGCCCACCGCCGCTTCCATTGGCGGGCACCAGCGGGCGCCCGCCGATGAAAGTGGACAGCGGGGGGGGGGAGGAGGGGGGCGCTTACCTTCTCGGCCCGTCCGCTCCCGTCCGGCACTAGCAGCTACTACCAGCGGGCTCCGCGGCCTGCTCCAGGGTGGCGCGCCGGGTGATGTCATCACCCGGCGCGCTACTCTAGAGCAGGCCGTGGAGCCCGCTGGTAGTAGCCGCCGCCGCCGGACGGGAGCGGACGGGCCGAGAAGGTAAGCAGGGGGTGCGTGGAGGGGAGGAGGGGGCGCGCGGAGGGGGGAGGGGGGCCCTTACCTTTCCGGCCCGGCCGCTCCCGTCCGGCGCCGGCGACTAGTACTCCCAGCAGGCTCCGCGGCCTGCTCTAGGGTGGCGCGCCGGTCATCACCCGGCGCGCTACTCTAGAGCAGGCCGCGGAGCCTGCTGGTGGTAGCCGCCGGCGCCGGACGGGAGCGGACGGGCCGAGAAGGTAAGCAGGGGGTGCGTGGAGGGGAGGAGGGGGTGCGCGGAGGGGGGGAGGGGGGCCCTTATCTTCCCGGCCCGGCCGCTCCCGTCCGGCGCCGGCGACTACTACTACCAGCAGGCTCCGCGGCCTGCTCTAGGGTGGCGCACCGGGTGATGTCATCACCCGGCGCGCTACTCTAGAGCAGGCCGCGGAGCCTGCTGGTAGTAGCCGCCAGCCCCGGACGGGAGCGGACGGGCCGAGAAGGTAAGCAGGGGTGCGTGGAGGGGAGGAGGGGGCACGCCGAGGGGGGGAGGGGGCCCTTACCTTGCCGGCCCGGCCGCTCCCGTCCGGCGCCGGTGACTACTACCAGCAGGCTCCGCGGCCTACTCCAGGGTGGCGCGCCGGGTGATGTCATCACCCGGCGCGCTACTCGAGAGTAGGCCGCGGAGCCCGCTGGTAGTAGCCGCCGGCGCCGGACGGGAGCGGACGGGCCGAGAAGGTAAGCAGTGGCGGGAAAGGGGGCTTACCCCCCCCCCGAGCTGTCCGCTTCTATCCGCTGGTGCCCGCGGGCGCCAGCGGATGGAAGCGGACGGCCCCAGGGGGGGTAGGGAGCGCGGGGGAGGGGGCTTACCTGCCGGGGCCGTCCACAGCGGACGGCCCCGGGGGGGGGGAGGGAGTTAGGCCCCCCCTCACCCACCCGTCGCCATTTTTTCCTCATAGACTTGCATTGCAATGCAAGTCTATGGGGAAAAAAATGGCGGCCGATCCAAAAATTTACGATTTTTGGGTCGGGATCGGACTCGATCCGGTCCGGGGGGTCTCCGATTTTGTCCGAACCGGTCCGTGACAAAATTGGAGGTCCCGATCCGGGTCCCGATCCGCTCCGGGGGGTCCGTGCACACCCCTAAAGAGCACTACACTATAAGTCACCATCATATTAATGTCATTCAGCCCACAGAAAGAAAGGAAAGAAGAGTGAAGAATGAAAGAATCAGTTTAACATTTGTTGGCTATCCAGACATTTCGGTCATACATACCCATAATTAGGGATTAGAGTCAGATTTCATTTGCTCCATGTTTTTAAGTGGAACAACCTGATTTGCACATCCCGAACTACTACACTCGTTAAAGTGCAGTTATTCTTAGGTTTCACTCTTTACTGAATTTTGTGGTACAGTTCTCAGCTGAAAAAGTACCAAAATGTATCTACAATGTACATCTTCGGGGGACGTGCATACAGAAATGCATATTTTCTGAAAAAAAAGGAATTGAAAATAATGCAAAGGTTTATGTGTGTGTGTTTTCAAATGCTGATTGATGTGGAAATGGGATGGGATAGGCTTATAAATGAGCACATAGGGAACTGACATGGTCTAGAAATTGACTGATCTGTCTATCCCTATCAATGATGCAGATAGAAACCGATGGTCATAGATTAGTGGCAGGCAATATAAAGTACATCTTTGCGTAACACCTAACTAATAACAGATTTCACTAGGTGGCTTCAAGAGGAGAGAGGACAAAGTCAGGAAGGATGCCCTATCAGAGGCTCCAAGCCAAAAATACCTAAAAGTGTGTACCTCTAAGTGAATATCTCAGAAAAACACATATTTGAGAAGAACAACAAGGATGGGCCATTGCTTTCCTGCCCTGTTGTGACCTTCCCAGAAGCATCTAATTCAAGTGTAGGCAACCTATGGTCCTCCAGATCTTTTGTTCTACTACTCCCATGATTCCTCACCATTGGCAACTCTGGCTATGGCTGATGGGAATTATAGGGCAAAACATCTGGAAGGCCACAAGTTGATCACCCCCAATCTAATTAGATACACTGAATTCGGACAACACAATAGTCAATGGTGGGGTAATAATTAGGGATGTGCACTGACCCCCCGGATCAGATCGGATAGCGGATCGGAATCGGACCTGGGGGGTCGGATCGGATCGGATCGGATCGGAGGCTGGTCGGATCGGATCGGACCAGATGTCCGATCCGGATCGGACGCCATTTTGAATGCTTTTTCCCATAGCCAAGTATTGTTTTACAAAAACGCCTATAACTTTTTCATTTTTAAAGATAGAAGGATGAAACTTGGGCACATTATACACTGGTTAGGGATAGTTATCTGTGAGAAATTTCAGAAAGATTGGTGCATGCATTTTGTGGCAATTAATTTTTTAATAAATACCCAGGAATGCCTATAACTTTGTCATTTGTAAAGTTACACACATGAAACTTTGCCACATTGTAGATGGTAACTTGGGACCTATGTGTGTGAAATTTCAGAAACGTAGGTGCTTGTCTTGTGTGGCAATTAATTTTTAGAAAAATGGGTAGTAGTGGGGTAAATACATTTATGCCTCCCATTTTTTTATTTTTGAAGATACAAACAGGAAACTTGGGCACATTACAGGGAACACTTGCCTTGATATGTGTGTGAAATTTCAGAAACATTGGAGCTTTCCTTGTGTGGCAATTAATTTTTGAAACAATGAGGAAAGAAACACCTATAACTTTGTCATTTTTAAAGTTACACACATGAAACTTTGCCACTTTGTAGGTGGTACCTTGGGACCTATGTGTGTGAAATTTCAGAAACATAGGTGCTTGCCTTGTGTGGCAATTAATTTTTTAATAAATACCCAGGAATGCCTATAACTTTGTCACTTTTAAAGTTACACACATGAAACTTTGCCACATTGTAGGTGGTACCTTGGGACCTATGTGTGTAAAATTTCAAAAACGTAGGTGCTTGCCTTGTGTGGCAATTAATTTTAGAAAAATGGATAGTAGTGGGGTAAATACAGTTACGCCTCCCATTTTTTTATTTTTGAAGATACAAACAGGAAACATGGGCACATTACAGGTACCACTTGGCTTGATATGTGTGTGAAATTTCAGAAACATTGGAGCTTGCCTTGTGTGGCAATTAATTTT
This sequence comes from Anniella stebbinsi, assembly GCA_029215795.1. NCBI lineage: Eukaryota > Metazoa > Chordata > Lepidosauria > Squamata > Anniellidae > Anniella > Anniella stebbinsi. The sequence goes on from JARDYH010000001.1 coordinate 386,043,329, forward strand.
TGAAACAATGAGGAAAGAAACACCTATAACTTTTTTATTTTAAAAGTTAGAAGTCTGAACATTGCTCACTTTGTAGATGGGTTAGGGGTAGATATGTGTCAGAAATTTCAGAATGATAGGTCCAGGCATTTGATGGCTATGGAATTTTTAAATTAAATGTTTCAAAAAGTTTTCCACAGAGGCCCGGTCTTCCCCTCCCGCTTCCCGCGAAGAAAAGGAAACACTCTCTCGTCTCGATCCCTTTGATCCTTGCTACTAGTATCCATTACAGGGCTCGTGTTTCCTTTCCTACTTTCACTTTTTACTCAAGCAGAACGGCTGAGCCTAGCTGAGTTTTGCAGCCATGCGTGCAAGGAAGGATCACTCTGGTCTCGATCCCTTTGATCCTTGCTAGTATCCATTACAGGGCTCGTGTCTGCTTTCCTCTCTCGATCTCTTTGATCCTTTGTTCCTCCCCTTCTCCTCCCCCTCGCCGGCGTTGTGTGTGCGCCCCGCCGGTGACCTCGCGTGCGGGCCGGTTCCTGGGCAGCAGAGGCTCTGCCTGGCTGCTGTGAGGCTCCTGAAGGGCTTGCCTAATGCGGGCTGTTGTGCTCCGCTGGGCCGCGGGGGTAGGTTGATGATGAAGAGGATGATGGGGAGGGCGTTCAATGCGCCGCCACAGCTCCCTGAGGGGCGGCCTGAATGGCCCCTCCGCTCCAGACACCCGGCCTCGGCAGCCAGGATACGCTGCCAAGCCTGCCGCCGCCGCTGCCGCCGCCCGCGCGCGCGCACACACACCACCCGTCCATTATCATTTGGGCAGCCCTAATTAAGGAGCGCTCAAGAAATGGCGAAACCCCCTTTTTTCTTAATTCCTTGCAGCTCCCATGATTTAACCCTTTCCTATCAGCTACAATTAATTAATAGTAGGATGACCAGTACCAGGAGACTGGTGTGTACAAATGTTTTTTTTTTTTAGGCTTGAGATCATAAAGAGGCAAATATTCTACCTACAGTATTGGAAGCAGTATGTTGGGAAACAAGATGCTTTTTTTTAGGCTTGAGATCATAAAGAGGCAAATATTCTACCTACAGTATTGGAAGCAGTATGTTGGGAAACAAGATGCTTTTTTTTAGGCTTGAGATCATAAAGAGGCAAATATTCTACCTACAGTATTGGAAGCAGTATGTTGGGAAACAAGGGTGACCATATGACAGTTAAAGCTGCAGGAGCTATACTAGAGTGACCAGATACAAAAGAGAGCAGAGCTCCTGCAATTTTAACTTTTGTGATGAAGAGGGAATTTCACCAGGTGCCGCATGGATACAAATGACACCTGCTGAAATTCCCTTTTCTATTCCACTGTTAAAGCCCTGTATTCCTTTTCATATGGTCATCCTACTAATTACATTTTTTTAAAAAGTAATAATACCCCCGCGGCCCAGCGGAGCACAACAGCCCGCATTAGGCAAGCCCTTCAGGAGCCTCACAGCAGCCAGGCAGACCAAAAGGGATCGGATCGGATCGGATCGGATCAGAGGTTGGTCAGATCGGATCGGATCGGATTTTCCCGATTTTGGGTCGGATCGGATTCGGATCGTGGATCGGATCCGATCCGATGCACACCCCTAGTAATAATCAACTTTACAGTTGTTCATCTAGGGGGTACTCCCCACACAACATGGTAATAAATAATCAACCGTGGTGTGGATTAGGATCAATGCTGAGTTGACTATGGCAGCATTCGGACGACATGATAGTCAATACAACTGACCACCCCCAGTTGCTTAATGTGTCTTCCGAATTCAGCCAGAGAGAATGCTGAAGATGAGCTATAGATCATTGGATCAAACCAGCAGGGGTCTTCTTCCCATGTTCTTCTTCCCAACCTTAGGTCCTCAGATGCAATTGGATTACATCTCCCATCATCTGTAACCACTGGGCATGCTGGCTAGGAATGATGGGAGTTGTCCATCCCCATATGGAGATCCAAGGTTAGGAAAGTATATCTTAAATAGTCAATCTCTAATGAAATGGCCCATGTAGTTGCCCATTTGCTTGTCTGACATGAGCAGCTAAATTGCTCTTGGTGGGTGAAATCCACATCTGATGCTCCCCCCCCCGCAGCTTGACAGCCATGTGGGTTTCTAAGGGTGATGGCTGGACAATGATTTCCTAATGACCTTTAAGGAATGGTTGTTTCCTTTGGCTCAGAGGGGTGGGAATCAAACACACTGGACTTGAGAGAGAGCAGAAGATGGGATGTCTTTTAGAGCCAGGCTGAAAGAAAGGTCACTTCTTTAACAAAGCCATGATGGATGGAGATTAGAAAAACATATAGGGGACATCATGCTGAAGCTTTCATAAGCATGTGAGTGAAGCTCAGGAGGCCAGAACAGGATAGCCTGATCTATATGACCCACTGTGGCAAAATATTATAAAATCCCAGAACTGCCATGACAGTCCAGCGGGATTGCTCAAGCTGGTGCTGCAGATGGGTGAATCTATCAAGGTCAGTTTTGCTCAAGTTTTCTCCATTCAAAAGCTAAGTTCATTTCATCCTGATTCCATGTCGGATTGTGCCCATGTTCAAAATTTCCACATTGTTGTATGCATTTTTCCCAACTGTGTGCAATGTTGTGTACACGATTGCAAATGTATGCATTTTGTGCATATAAACAAGCATGTACATGTGGAATGTATGCATTCACCACTTCGATAGATTTGTAGAAGATGGTATATAAATCTGGGCAATACAATATTTTTTTCCCATTGAATATAACATCCTGCTCTACAATTTTTTAAAAAGAATATACACATTGTTGTACACATTCTGAAATGTATGGATTTCAGGGGCAAGCTGTTTTTGTGTTTAGGTTTGGGGAGTGCAAATTTGGGAAGTTCACACTGAAATGTTAACTGTACAAATTTCTCACTCATCCCTAGCTGACAAAGAGAGATCACCTCCAATACAATTTCTCTTAGGATGACTTGATATAGTTTGTAATTAACGTATAGAATCCATTCCAAACATAAATGGTGATGGCTGCTTTCTTAGATGACTTTAAACCAAAAAGCAAACAGGGAAAACCAATGGGAACAACGATAGATGGACTTCCTTTGGATCCTTGCATAGGATCCAGCTGTAATCCACAGAGGATTTGTCTATCAATGGTTACTAGTCATGACAAGAATCTAGACCTTCACATTGGCTTCTTTTTTGGGCCTTTACACTGATCACTCTCCTGTATTTTAAACACCCCCCACCCCCCACCCCCCTTTGATGGAGCAAATTTCTCAACCATCCACAGACCAGACTATGGCCTATGCTTAGACAATAGCACAATAATAGTCTATACAACAACAGTTTCCCACAGCTTTTAGTTCCTTCATGTCTCCCTCCCTATATCACTGATGTCAATGTACACATAGATAGAACGTTGCAATAAAAATGTCAGTCTTGATATGATAACATGTATGATTGCATCTATATTCTTTTTGCGTCATTTTTGCATAAAGTTGCATCACGGTTCGTTTAATGAGGTATTTTAAACCATGTGCAGCTGTCCAGGTCAGTGTGCATAAAACACCTCACAAAAAGGGATCTCTTCCTGATGGCATGACATCAAAGTTGCTTTCTTGCACACCTGTGCACCGATAAAGTATTGCATCGTTAACGTGGCAGGAGGTGGTGGCGAGATGCAAATGACCGAAAGGATTGAAAACTTTGGCAAATTGCACGTTGTTCAATTCTGGAATTAATTTTAGAAATTATTAAACTAAACTGGAATTTGGGAGTTTGGGAATGTGAATTGGATGAGGAAGGAAGGAAGGAAAGGGAACATTCTTTTCAATCCAGCTATGAAGACACAGGAGGTCATCTGTGGATTGCATCCTGGCCATTTTAAGAAGTTGAGACAAATGCATTGGTTACATTGACCAAGGCAACAACCAAGACCATACCAGTCAGAAGCAAGGTAAATGACACTGCAGAAACATGACTTAAGATTTTGCCTTTGGAACAAGACTCTGATTCTGGGTCGTGTTCACGAGTGAGATGATTAGCTTCATTTCTGCCTGGGGGCTCGAAGCTTACAGAATGGAAAGGCAGGAAGTGTGTTGAAAAGCCACTCAGAACAGGGAAAGCAGGTGGCCTTCTGAGCCAGGGGGACCCGAGTGCGGTAGCAGACATGAATGCCAAAGCCAGTAATGAAATCGCCAAATGTGCTTCAGGGCAGGATTGATATGCATTAGTAGTGAAGAGGAGGCTCGAATCTACATTGCTGTTTCCATTTAAAGTGAATGCAGATCCCCACAATAGCGATGTCCAAAGCAAAAGAAGCGATGAAGGCAAGCACACCTAGTTTTATGGAATGTAGACTTCCTGATGGATAGCCATATTCCATTGGAGAAAGACTGGATGAAAGAAATTGGGGATAGAGATGCATGAGAAATTCAGTTTTTTGTTTTGTTTTTATGATCAGAATTTTATTTATTTCATAGAATCATAGAATTATAGAATAGTAGAGTTGGAAGGGGTCTACAAGGCCATCGAGTCGAACCCCCTGCTCAATGCAGGAATCCACCTTTGCTGACACAGACCGAATCATGCTTTGAGATGGAGATCCTTGATGAGTTCAAAGGTCAATTTTAAATTTTATTTTTTAAAAAATATATTGCAAAAACAAAACAAAACAGAAAAAGTTATACTCCAGGGAAAGCTTGTCTAAAAGATGTGTTTTCAGGAGGCGTTTGAAAGGTGTTATATTTTCTGCCTCCCAATCTGCAAAAGGATGAAAAACCTGATGAGCTCAAATTTTGCTGAACTTCACATCATACTTGTGAGGCCCACTTGTTTTGGTAGAAGCAATACAGGCTCTGCCCACAAACTGTTGACTCTTTATGGGGATCAACTCTTCGTCAGATCTGTCAGCTCAGGAAAAAGAACTGTCCCTCCCAACAAATGTGCAACTCCTTCCCATTTTCATAAAGTACACTCACTGGAATTAGTGATGGGCGAATTTACCCTGGGTAAATTCATTATTTGCTTGGAAAATAATGAACTCACCCATGTAGCTCCAATGAGAATTCTCCCTTAAAATGAACTCCCGTTTCATGTAAACGAGCCTTTGTGCATGCGTAATAGCAAAGTACATCTTGGGAGCCATAGTTTGGAAATGCATAATGTGCCATGACATCATGCATCACCACATTATGTACCCGTTTTCTGATTGGTTGTTTTTGTGTGGCTTCTCACAGAAACATTCCACCCGCCACCAGATGTAAGAAAAGGACACATTTACTGATCAAACAAAATGAAAGAAAGCACTGCATGAACAACAACCAAATGTGATCCAAGGAGAGTAAGAGAGAGACGTGAGATGTCCATAGTTTACCATAAGCAAGAAAAAATTCAATCCAAACAACTCAGTGCGTGCTCAGAAATAGTGTTGTTTAGACATTGACTGTGCATGCTCAGAATCTGTGTCTGGATCCATGTTCGGTCCTGAAGGTGCGAAAGGGGTAAAATCCTGATCAAAAATGAACTGAATCAAATATCTCATACATACCTAATCATAAAATACCATGAATGAGGCAGGGAAATTACACAATAAAAGCCTTGTTTGGAAGCATTCATACAGGAGCTAAAACTGAGGGTGTTTTTCACGAGTTCTGCAGCAGTTACTGGGTTTATATGCTAACTTTGGTGTCTACCTAACCTTGCCTGCATACTGATGCTCTCCCCTCTGTAGTCAGCATGCTGGTCACTGCAGCCACGAGAGGATGGAGTTGACAGTGTTCGATTGAGGAGCGCTTAGTGGTTATTGATCTGGAATGTCTTCCACACCTGGTGTGAGGATGTTGGCTGATTCCAAACTGCAGATGCTCATGTGGTACAGTCCTCTTGCTTGGTAGTAGTAGTAGTAGTAGTAGTAGTAGAGTGCAGAAGCAGTGGGCTGTGTAGGAAGATTGCTCATCTGAAAGTATGTTTGCATCAAAATCTCCCTGTATTCTGAAGAGCTTGCCTGATAGAAGCTTTTTAAATAAGTAAAAAGAACCCATACACATTGGGATCAAGGTCAAAGCCAAAGAGGGGAAAAGTCAGCTGGCAGAGTGGGATCAAAACCACAGGAATATGAAGGGTGATATAGCAGTTGGGAGCACGATCAGGAAAAACAGAGAGAAGGACTCCAAGGAAAGATCGAAGAGTCATGGTCACACAAGGTGAGCTGTGACAGGCAAGCAAACCAGCTGAGAGTGACTTAGAATTAGAGATATTGCCGGCAGGGGGCAGAAGGAACCAGTCCTGCAGTAGAAGGATGTTCTGTCCGTAGGCCAAAAAAAGCAAATAGTAACTCAGAGCCTTCCCTTCATGTATTTATCTTGCACCTTTTCCATTATAGGGATGTACAGGAATTTAATTTCAATTTGCAAATCATTCATGCTTGCCCTGTTCACAATCTGAAACACTAATGGGAATGTGTTCTTTTTTTAAAAAAAAATTGCAAATTCCCAAATGTGCAATCATGTTCAGGAAAAAAAAATGCATGTTTTTAAACATGTGTGCTTTAAAATACACATTTTAAAAATACACAATTTCAGGCTTTACTCAATGGGGTTGGGATCTTCGCATCTTTGAAAAAGATATACTCATGGAAATGTGGACTTTTCCTGTTTGAAGTGTGTACTCCCCCCCCCCCCCAATTTGAAGGAAAAGAAAAACAGGTTGCAAAGCAGAATAGGAGTGAGCCAAACCGAGCCATGAAATGGAGTTGGATTGGATCTTGGCAAACTCTAGCATCCTTGGTTTTCCCATCCTTATTCTAGGAAGAGTTGCTCTATTCTGGGAAGGCCCAGTTCAAATCCCCATTTGGCTCATCTTGGCCCAGTTACTATGTCTCAGCCTCACTTGTTGATGAGGATGCAAATGGCTAGAGGTGGGGAAGAATCAACTACACTGGCCAGAACTCCTTGGAAGAAGGGCACAATAAAAACACAGGGTTGCTTCCAGACTTAGTCATAGTTGGAGTAGACCCATTGAAATCTATGGGACTTATAGTAGGGCCATTAAGATCAATGGTAGTTAATGATGGCTACATCTGAATCCAACCTTAATAATAAACTTGGTAATTTTTGGAGCCCTATTTGTCTGGCACTGGTGACCAGCCAAATGACCACCTTCCACTGGGAACAGGAAGTGTCAATTCAACTGCATTGGGACTGGAAGCCTTTAGGTCCAGATACCAGGATAAAAAGCCAATTGCAAGTGCAATGAAGACATTTTTTTCTCCTCTTATACCATGAAGCTGATTGGTGGGAGAGTCAGTAAAGATAAAAAGAAGGGCTTCTGCACACAGCACATAATTAAACTATGGGATTTGCTACCACAGGATGTGGTGATGGTTACCAATTTGGATGGCTTTAAAAGGGGGTTGGATAAATTCTTGGAGGAAAAGGCTATCAATGGTTACTAGTCCTGATGGCTATGTGCAACCTCAAGCATCAGAGGCAGTAAGCCTATATGCACCAGTTTCTGGGGAACATGGGCAAGAAGGTGCTGTTGAACTCTTGTCCTGCTTGTGGGTTCCTAGTCAACAGCTGGTTGGCCATTTTGTGATCAGAATGCTAGACTAGATGGACCCTTGATCTGACCCAGCATGGCCCTTCTTATGCTCTTATGTTCTTAAGCAGTAGTTGTTCCTAAAGATAGGCACCAGTTTGGAAGGGATTTGCATTAGTGCTACTGCTGACAGTGTGAATTTGCCAGATCTTCTGAGACTCATAATTAGATGTGGACTGGTCAAGGGTAATTCATGGCAGGGAAGGGAGCAGAGAGAGTGTGAGAGAGCAAACCACCTTATTTATCATCAGAGCAAGGTGCAATAAGAAAATAAAATGATTGCACTCTTTTCTAGGTGTTTTCAAAATATATTTGTTACGTCTCATTGGTGAGAGCCTCTCAATCACTCAGTCCATCAGAAAGAGAGTAAAACATCCTGAAAGTGCAACCTCTGCACATCTGCTGTGAAGTGAGTCCCATTGAATTCAAATGGAGCTGTCTCACAGGCAAGTGGGTGTAGGTTTGCACTCTGAGATTGAGAACTGGAAGACCAATCGATGGCTACTAGTCTTGAGGGCTATACACTATCTCCAGTATCAGAAGCAGTATGCCTATGTACGCCAGTTGCTGGGGATCATAGGTGGGAAGGTGCTGTTGCACTCATGTCCTGCTTGTGGGTTTCCCATGGGCAGCTGCTTGGCCATTGTATGAACATAATGCTGGACGAGATGGACCCCTGGTCAGATTCAGCATGGTTCTTATGTTCTTAAGGCTGGGAGAAAGCAGTGGTTTAAATTTCAGGAGGAGAAGGCTGGAGATGGGCCGTGGATCCCCCACTCTGCTACTCCTCCTCGGCCGCTAGCATCTCACCCTGAGAGTTGTTCTTGCTCTGGAGACCCTGGAAAGAGGCAAAGAAACTTGACACCTTAAGACCTGACTGTTTGGGGGCACAGATAGCTGTGTGAGTTCAGGAAATGGAAGGAACAGAAAGACAGTTTTTTAAAAATGAAAATACCAAAGGAAGGCCATGAAGTTAATGATGAAGTTCAGATCTGATTAGCCTCCAATATCACTTTTCAGTAGGGGAGGGAATCGCACTTCCACCATGACCTTTTAGCAAATGCAGAGCTAGGGGGGAAATATGTCCTTTTCGGCGCTTTTCCATTTGCAAGTAATTAAAGATGAGCTACTGACTGAACTGTACTGTACTTCACCATAGCAGCACTACAACAAAAATGTGTGCGATCGTGCATGCAGCCCCATGTGCATCATCCTCTTGGCATGTGCTTTGGGGTGGCTGTGAGCTTGCAAGTTGGGAGAATGGGAGGAAATGGAGCCCTGACACATGGGCTGTGTTTTTCACATAGGGCTGGAAAGCAGAATCAGACAAACAGAATCAAACTTGAAGGCATGTAGAAGAACAGTTGCTGGGGATTATTCAAGAGCATGGAACGATCTGCATGATAATCAATTATATCAGTTTTTGGAGTTGCCCTCCCGAACCTATTGCCCTCCAGATGTTTGGGACTACAACTCTCATCTTCCCTGCTCGCTGGGGTTGGTGAGAGTTGTAGTCCAAACATTTCGAGGGCATCAGCTTGGAGAAGGCTGCTTTTGAGTTTTTAAAGCACTCCATATAGATGTATTATCTCAGTAATCTTTACAACTGCAGCATCATTATTGTACATGGTGAGGACCCTTCTCTGTAGTGATCAGGTCATGGATGATTTGACCAGGGATTTGTCAATACACAGTGACAGGAATGTGTCATATCCCACATCAATTTGTCCTTTGACCAGTATTATATGCTGTGACTGGCAGTGACTTTCAAGGGTCTCAGACAGAAAACAGCTGTAAGCAGATCCTTTTAGCTGGTGATATCAGGAATGGAACATGGCACCTTCTGCATGCAAAACATGTGTTCCACCGCTGTGCCATGGGGACAAGGAATGGAGTCAGGTTCCATTTTGGGCATGACATCTTGAAGGATTTTACCAGTTTGGTCTGGGTGGATTTTGTTTCACCCCCACCCCACCCCGGTATTGACTTGATCTGTAACAAATAAATCCAATACACAGATTTTTGGATTTTTTTTTAATGGTGGGGCAATTTGCACAAATAGGATTGTGGATTTTATTGTTGTTATTTAAATAATCAACTCTGCACAGCATTGGTTCTTTGCATGGGTTATTTCATCTAAATAACCAACAGTTGATTATAAAAAACTTCCCACCACACAACATGATAACCCACCTGGGTTAAATAACCAACCACTGGTCATCGTGCTGTCTGAACCTTGAGTCAGTCCATTAGTTCATCTAACCTAATGTTGTCAACACTGACTGACAGTGGCTGTCCAGTTTTTCAAGCAGGGTTTTCCCAGCGCCCTTACCTGGAGATGCTAGAGATTGAACCTGGGACCTTCTGCATTCAAAGCATGTGCTCTACCTTCAAGCAGTAAGCTATGGCCCCTGCCTATTAGGTAGTCACTTTATCCCGGCCCTCCTTGAAGTAATCTGCAATGGCCCTGTGGCCTTGTATATATTTTTTTCTGAAAAAGATTGCTGCTGCATCCTAGTGTTTGTGCTTAGAATCATAGAATCATAGAATAGTAGAGTTGGAAGGGGCCTATAAGGCCATTGAGTCCCGCTCAATACAGGAATCCACCTTAAAGCATACGTGACAGATGGCTGTGCAGCTGCCTCTTGAATACCTCTAGTGTGGGAGAGCCCACAACCTCCCTAAGTCATTGGTTCAATTGTCGTACTGCTTTAACAGTCGGGAAGTTTTTCCTGATGTCCAGCCGGAATCTGGCTTCCTGTAACTTGAGCCCGTTAGACCGTGTCCTGCACTCTGGGATGATCAAGAAGAGATCCTGGCCCTCCTCCGTGTGACAACCTTTCAAGTATTTGAAGAGTGCTATCATATCTCCCCTCACTCTTCTCTTCTCCAGGCTAAATATGCCCAGTTCTTTCAGTCTCTCCTCATAGGGCTTTGTTTTCAGACCCCTGATCATCCTTGTTGCCCTCCTCTGAACACGCTTCAGCTTGTCTGCATCCTTCTTGAAGTTTGGTGCCCAGAACTGGACGCAACACTCAAGATGGGGCTAAGCAGTGCCGAATAGAGGGGAACCAGGACCTCACGTGATTTGGAAGCTATACTTCTAGTAATGCAGCCCAAAATATCATTTGCTTTTTTTTCAACCACAGCACACTGTTGGCTCATATTCAGCATGTAATCTACAACACTTCCAAGATCTTTCTCGCTTGTAGTATTGTGGAGCCAAGTATCCCCCACCTTGTAACTGTGCATTTGGTTTCTTTTTCCTAGGTGTAGAACTTGGCATTTATCCCCATTAAATTTCATTCTGTTGCTTTCAGCCCAGCGCTCCAGTCTATCACGATCACCTTGAAGTTTGCTTCTGTCTTCCAGGGTATTAGCGATCCCTTGCTTCTTTATGCTGTTTTCTCTGGTTGTTAATGTTTTAAATAATGGCCGATAGCTATCTTGAGAGAGTCACGTTAGAGATGGAGAGGTGGGGTATTAGTATTTCACTGAAATATATAAACCACGTTTTCTTACACATAGATTTTTTTAAAAGTACGTGTCAAAAAATGTAACGAAGTGAAGGGAGCAGTTGTATTTCCTGCAACCACATGAATCATACTACTGTACCCATCGGAGACCTAGTATTGTTTGCAGCTCCCTGTGAAGAAAGGAGCATGACTTTAGGACTGACCCTGCTATAAGGCAAAGGGAAGCAGAAATCTCAGGCACCAAATATTGCTAGCTGGAGAGCAGCGGCAAGGTATTGCATGGCAAAGCCGTGAATCCCATGGTGAACACCCTGTTAAACTAACTTGCTGTCCTTAGAAGCAGTGGAGGATGATTTCCCATTGCTGGTGTTGAACTAAGATTCATCTGACAGTCCAATTGACTTCTGTACATGGGGGAGGCATCATGTCCTTCTTCTCAGGCAGCAAAATGTATTGGGATGGCCCTCCATAGCTTAGTGTAGGGACGGTCACAGGCCCAATCCCTAACATGTCCATTCAAAAGGATTAAGTAGCAGGTGATGTGAAGAACTCTGGAGAGTTGTTGCCTGCCACAGAATAGGTGATACTGGTCTTGCTGGTCTTGATCAGAAGTCACCAACCTTTTTGGGTGGGCAGGCACATCTTGAGGGGCTGCTTGGGGTGCTCTTATGGGAGGGGGCTGGCCATTCATAAAAACTATTTTATAGACCTGGTGAAACTAAAAGAAGAGCAACGTCCTTAAGAACAAAAGCAAGGCAGAGATCAAAGCATGAAGCCACAGTTTGAACCCACAATTTTCTCTGCAAAAGCCATTTACATTACAGGCATAAATTTATTTATTTATTTATTTATTGAATTTTTATACCACCCAATAGCCAAAGCTCTCTGGGTGGTTTACAAAAATTAAAACCATGACAAGTATTCAAAACATAAGACAACAACAGTATAAAAACAAAATATAAAATACAGTATAAAAACACAACCAGGATAAAACCAAGCAGCAAAGCCAAAATTAATACAGATTTAAAATACAATTTTAAAACAGCAAAGTTAAAAATTAAACTGATGAACCGTTAAAATACTGAGAAAATAAAAAGATCTTCACATGTTTTCTAAAAGAGTGTAATGTAGGTGCCAGGCGAACCTCTCTAGGGAGCTCATTTCACAGCCGGGGTGCCACAGCAGAGAAGGTCCTCCTTCTGGTAGCCACCTACCTCACTTCCTTTGGCAGGGGCTCATAAATGCTCAATTTATACCTGAAATGTTGCTTAATTATCATTTTTGCAGCCACCATTTGCACAATTACTTTTTGCGGATATCCCAGAGCTGCCATTTCTATGCAAATGGTGGCTCACCATGGGGACGGGTGACTGCCAGACACACCTGTTGGGCGTGCGGCTGCTTGGTGAGTGGATCTCCAGGGGGGCCAGCAGCAGAGGCTTGGTGAGTGCCTGAAGGTCATCCATCCTTACATAGAAGTAACATACCTGGATTTGCTGCCACAGAATGGGTGGAAGACCCTTCAGTCCAACACAATATCAGCTCCAGGAACAGCAGAGGGGTTATTGTGAAATGGTCCCACAGCTGTTGAGCATCCTTTCAAATACTTTTACTCACATTTGCGAAGTGAGGAAAGGTTACAGTAGCGGGAATTGTGTAGCTTGGAGAAAAGTCAGGTTAGGGGAGACATGCTAGAGTTGCACAAAATTATGCATGAAGCGGAGACTGCGGATAGGGAGACATTTTTCTCCCTCTCTCATAATACTGGAACCCAGTGGGATCATCCCATGAATCTGATTGGTAGGAGGTTCAGGACAAAGAAAAGGAAAGACATCTTCACACAACGTATGGGATTTGCTACCACAAGATGCAGTGATGGCGACCAACATGGATGGTTTTAAATGGGGGTTAGAGAAATTCCTGCAGGAGAAGGATATCAGTGGCTACTAGTCCTGATGGTTATGTGCTACACTGACTGTCACAGGCAGCATGTCTATGTACACCCAGTTGCTGAGCGACATGGGCAGGAGGTTCCTGTGGAAGTGGCTGGACCTGGCAGTGGCTGGGCCAAAGCAAAGAGTTCTTCCTCCCAACTCCGTTCTGCGTCCAAGAGCTTGATTTCCCACCCACCTCCCCTCCTCATTTAGTCCATTTGTTATGGCGCCTTTCCCCTGCTCTTTCCTGAATAAATCCACATTAATGCTGAAGCAAATGCCCGGAAATTAGGGAAAAACAACAACGATCTTGTTGTGCCATTGCTTAGGATTTATTGGAGGCTGGCAAACATGGCATTTGATTGTGGCTGGGTGTAATCAATTCACTTCCAAAATGGAAGAGATTAGCACTAGGCAGGAGGATATTACCCTCCTGTTGTATCTCTAATTAGCAGCCCTAATTTGTGTTGGTCTAATAAATGCACAAGCACCGGGCGCACGCAGGGTGTTTTGCTTCCAAACATGCACAATTCAGCTACTGCTCCATTTGTCATCTATTTAGGGCATTTAACACTCCCACATTTGTGCAGTTTGCATCCTAGTGCCGCTTGGTCTTTTTAAATGTAATTTCATATCAGCACCCTCATAATTAGGGCTGAGACAAAAGCACTCATGGGTTTTCTGTGAACATTTGCAAGCGTGTCAGAAATAAGGAGGCACGACTCATGAGTTGGGTTAATTAGGGCCATCTTTATTATTGCATATGAGTTCTACATTGACAACAACCCTGGTAGTGCAGGATGTAGCTGAACTAGGGATTTCGTGAGTGCCCGGAATGCGCTCGCCAACCACCACATGGTCCAGCAACACTCCGAAGCCCTCATGTGACCTACTGTTTTTGCACAAGATGGTGGCTCCATAATTTTTGCATTCTTAAGGTGGCGCAAAATGGCGCCCGTAAAGGAGCATTTCCACAACATTAGAGGCATAAAGCGGCCATCTGGGTCTCTAACGTTGCGGAAATGGCCCTGTATGGCTGCCAGTTTGCACAGTATTAAAATATGTACATTATAGTGGTACCATCTTGTGTAAAAATGGTGGTTCCCATCAAGGAGCAGGCAATTGCAGGGCACTACCAGACTGCTCATTGAGCACTCCAGCGGCTCATGTGGTCTGGCAAGCTGGGGGAGGGGATGGCAGTGGTGACTCCGCAAGCACCTCCTTAGTGTGGGTTCAGGTGAGTTCATCTATCCCTATCCTAATAATATATTTATTTCTTACCCGCCTCTCTCTCTGGATCGAGGCGGGGAGCAACAATAAATATAAATACAAAGACCATAAAATAGATAGAACATTAAAAACAAATAAAACTAATACATTATTAAAAACATCTTAAAGACCTGCTGGAAGAGATCAGTCTTCATGGCTCTCTTAAATTCAAGAAGACTATTAAGTTGATGAATTTCTTCCTGCAGGCCATTCCACAGTCTGGGAGTGGCAGAAGAGAAGGTCCTCTGGGTAACACTTGTCAGTGTAGTTCTGGCTGATTGAAGTAAATTCTTCCCAGAGGACCTGAGTGTGCAGGGCAGATTATACGGGAGAAGGCGATCCCGCAGGTAACCTGGACCCAAACCATGTAGGGCTTTAAAGGTAATAACAAACTAATCTCCGCCCGTAAATGAATTGGCAGCCAGCGTAGTGAGTTTAAGACTGGTGTAATGTGGTCCTAGGTTATCGTGTTCACCAGGCCTTGCTCTGGGAAACCAGCCAGCAGAGTGGTTATCAGTCCATTCTGGGAAGGCAGCCAGCAGGATTGTTTGGAGTTGTTTTATCAAAGAGATTTAACTCTTGCAAAGACTGAAGGGCTGGGTCTCTGCAAGGTTTCACAGTTTCCAGTATCCACAGACCAGTTCAAAAGCCAAGGGGAAAATCCAGATAGAGAGAGTCCAAGAGCCAATTCCAAAGTCCAGGGTCAGAGAAAGTCCACAAGCCAAATCCAAATCCGTAGTCAAAAGCCAATAGCCAAAGCAGGAGTCCACAAGATTCCCCAGGAGGGGCCATGACATAGGTGTACCGGTGACCAACCTGGCTGCCATATTTTGAACTAGTTGAAGTTTCTGGACGAGGCACAAAGGTAGCCCTATGTACAGCGCATTGCAGAAGTCGAGCCTCAAAGTTACCAGCATGTGCACTACCATTTTTAGGTCTTCCAACTCTAGGAAGGGGTGCTGTTGGTGTATCAGCTGAAGCTTCCCTCTCCTATGCCTTCTTACCTGGGTGAGCCTGCCCTACTCCAAGATGAAGCCAAGACATTAACTACCTCCAGGCCCACTGGCTACCTCCTTAGATGCTGAGAGCAGCCACCCCAAGTCACTACTGCCCCACAAGCCCCACAGCATAAGGTTTATGATGTGGTTAAGCCCCAACAGGGCTCCTGTCCTTGCTACTAAACCCCCCAAGTTCTCAGAGTCCAGTCAAGCATAGCCTGATCATCGTAACTGTGCTCTAGGGCATTCCCCCTCCCCCTTCTGCTTTTCATTCCATCACTGCCATCCTAATGTGACCTAGCTGTACCAGGTGCCTTTCAGTGCAGCTAGGGAAATCTGCAATGGAATCAAATGAGTTCAGATTACTATGGATCTGAACCATGGATTCTGCAGCGGATGAGCTTTTTTTTATGGACTTGCAGGCTCTTTTTTGTGTTTGTTTTCACTTTCTGAAAATTTATACAAATTTAGTAGTAGAGTAATACTCAAAATAATAACATTTAAAAAAAAACTGGCCTAAAAAGCACATTTCCTCCATAGGCTAAAGCACAAAATTGCACATGTGGGTGGGGTGAGCATTGTTAGAAATGTGAATTTGCACAAATTCGGGAAATTGAAAACAATCCATTTCCGCCAATGAGCGGATGATAGAACAAAAGACACCTGACAATTTACAAAATACAGATGGAATGGATTTTACAAAATCTGTACATCCCTGATGCGGTATAGAGTGGCTGAAAAAATAATTGGTGACCAAGGCTAAGTGGAAAGCCAGATAATTTCTCCCCCACCTAAAAACACCACCTTCCTTGGCCTTACTTGATTGACATTACCTTCCTTGATTGATGTTACTTACACTGACACTACAGGGTGAGTATTATGGATGTTGCAATGTCTGAATGTTGGCCAGCCACTGGCCCTACACCTTTGATTATACACATTTGCAACATGCATCCTAAGAACAGAACAAGAGCCATGCTGGATCAGACTAAAAGTCCAGCTAGTACTGCATTCTGTTCACGCAGTGGCCAACCAGCTGTTGAGAAAGAATCCACAAGCAGGGCCCAAGGGCAACAGCACTCCCCCACCCATGTTTCCCAGCAAATGGTGTGCAAAGGCATACTGCCTCTGATACTGGAGGTAGCACATAGCCATCAGGACTAGTGGCTATTGATAGTCTTCTCCTCCAGGAATTGATGTAACTGCATTTTAAAGCCATCCAAATTGGCGGCCATTGTTACATCTGCCTATTAAACAAGCAGGAGATGAGAGAGAAGAGCAAGAGCTTCTGGTCCGAATGACAATAAAAAAGTAGAGTCACTGATGAAGGGGGTAATGGAGGCTGTCTTGCCCAAAGGCCCTCAAAAAACCAGAGCCACCCCTGTGTCCACCCCTGCTTTAGCTGCTATCTCTGATCTAGGAAGCTGCCTAGCACCAGATTGGACCATTTTTCCATCTTGTCCAGTATTTCCTATTCTGACCGGTACTTTCCCATGGCCTGCTATCTTCTCCTTTTAACCAGAGATGACAAAGGCGTGTGGCACTCCCTGGTTTTGCCATATTTATCTAATTTTTTAAAAATTGTCCTCTTGTTACAAGGCCCATTTAACCTCCTCCCAGCAAAAAGTGGGACACAAATCCCACTAGTAAGAAAGTGAGCAAGCAAGTCAATAAATTCGTGAAGACTGAACCATCAGTCTGAAGAAGGACATACTTGAAGTTGAAGCGGGGGCATTCATGAGGCAATTATGCGTACCTGTGTACATGCTTGGACTTCTGAGCAAAGAGATCAAAGGCCAGCTCTGCCACCTGTCCTCACGGTTCCTTCAACAGTGATTCTGTTAACTCGGACTGTGGAGAATTTCTGTTCAGAAATGGAAGGAATCAATCTGCACTGTGTTATCTGAGAGCAGCCGAAAGTGTCACATGGGGCCTCGGGGATGATTCGCTTTTTCCTCCTCTGCCTTAACTCCACATAGATGAGACTCCGGCTAATACCAGCTAATGTGGACTTTCCCCCACCTTTTGCACCATAGTTCATTAGTGGAGGTTTGCATGAGCTGTTGCTAGGAATTGCTAGAATATCCCATATAGGCTTACCTGATCCTTATGATCATCATTGGAGACCGTGTCCCGAGTGCCCACCACAATATAAGGCGAGGTGGGTGGCTACTAGGGAATGGGGCCTTCTTGGTGGTGGAACATGGGCCCTAAAACAGCCTCCCCAGAGATGTTCACCAGGGCTGCCTTTATGGTCTTCTTGATGCCAGGGGAAGACCTTTTTTATTGATGCTTTTTAAACAGATTGGCTTATATCCAGACTTTGGCATGCTTAGAATACTCCTATTGAAATCAAAGGGGCAAGAAAATCTTGGCTTGTGTAAGTCTCATTGATTCCATTGGGGAGCCATAAAAATATCGTTAAATACATAAAATAAATACCCCCCTCAATAGTCGTCACTTTTTCCCCTTTCCCCTCTGAACGTAGGAATTCCACATATAAGACTAGAAATGTCTTTATATTTCAGGAGCTATTATTTATTTCTTATAACTGTGTGTGTGAGTGGGGGGTATTATTTTGTTGGGATGCTACCTGGCAGTCCAGATGATCTACCTTGACTTTTAATCACATTGTTGTAGCTGGAGAGGTATTACACCACTGTCCCTTCTGCCCAGTTCCTTCCTAAGACCTGTCGCTCGTCTTCCTCAGTCTGCTTTGGGTCAATGTTAACATCCTCCTTAATTTAGAAGGTATGGAGCATAGTGATGGACAGGACCTGGAAAGGAACAGGATGCAAGATGTGGAGGCAGAAACTGTGCCCACTGTACCTGTACCATTAAAGGTCCAGCTAGGTTGCCTGGACTGCACATTGCACAAATAAGAATTGCACAAAGCTTCCACTATCCTCTTCCAGTTGGAAATGGTCTCCATCCTCTCCCAACCCTGAGAAATTTCAATTTCAAAGTTTCTTGAAATTCTTTTTGATTCTCTCTAAAAGTTCTCCAGCGTTTCAACTGAGCAGAAACTTTCAAATTCACCTCAAGGTTGTGGTTTAGGTTAAATTTGGTGGAGACTCTAATCAGTCTATCTGTCTGACTATCACACTTGAATCCCACTCTTCCTCCCAGGAGTTCAGTTGGAGTCCCCTCTTCTTTTCCTCACAACAACCCCATCAGCCAGGTTAGTCTGAGAGATGGTGATTGAACTAAGTGAAACCTTTATGGCTGAAGAGGGATTTGAAATTGGAACTTCCCAGTCCATGTTCAAGATTCTTCTGAGTCATCTTCTACTACAGCTAGTATAATGTAAAGTCATGGGTCATGCCTACAAACTTTAGAAGAGGCCCATACATGGAAGATAAATGTTGTGACTAGGCCTGTTCCCCTTAGGCTGGGGGAAGGAGTTTTTGGCTATCAATCGGAATCAGATTCTGAAGCAGAAGAGCCAGAGCCAGAAACATACTGACCTACAAGTGAAGTGGGGGAAGTGATTCTCACAGGCTCTTCACCAGCTGGGGATGAACCTTTGCCAGACCTTATCATTGAAAACATTAACAACATACAGTCTTGGGGAAATCATTCTTCTTCAGAAGGTGAGGGCAGAGCTAACTGATCCTGGAATCTACCGCAGACTCAAATGGGCGGAGCTAAAGGAAGGCGAGAGAAGGTCGGCCCGGCTAGCTTCTTGCCAAAGTCTTCTTCAGAACCAGCCTTCTTGAAGTTAAAGCATTCTGGGAAAAGGCTTTCCCTTTTCCTTGAAAAGACAATTGTCTTGCTTAGTTCACATGGTTTTGCCTTGAAAGAGGTTCCTAGAAGTTAGACTTCTCTTTAGGTGGGAAGAGATCTTTATTGCCTGAATAAAGCTTTGTGGATTACGTGGCAGACCTCTTTATTGTCTCCCATATTGGGAAACACAACAATAAGGCTATCAATGGCTTTTAACTATTATAGCCATATATTACATCCAGCATCAGAGGCAGCATGTCTCTGCATCCCATTTTTTGGCAACATGAGTGGGAGGGTGCTACTGCACTCATATCCTACTTATGGACTTCCCATGAGCATCTGGTTGGCCACTGTGAAAACAAAATAGGTGTGTGGTTTGATCCAGCATGGTGGTTCTTATATTCTCATGTGTCTTATGCATAGAGGTGGCTGAAGGTCACCAGGGTTCATGATAAGCACCGTTGCTTGGTGGACTTTCTGGAGTGCCTCCTGTCTCAGGAATTTGAATCAGCTCATTATGTTTATTAATGCTTGTTCAGATGTTTATGGGAAATCGCTGATCTTCACAGGCTTCACCCTGTGTAATTATCCTCTGTTGACCATAATATGCATCATAATTATCTCCACTGGAATAGAGATCCCTGGGATTGAACAGTATGGTTTAGTTCGCTTTCCAAATTTCATATTTAACCCCCAGTGTATTGAAAACAATAATACTCTTTTGATACTATCAGTGGAGTTCCCCTTCTCCATACACGTTCATCCTGACCCATTGTTTGTAAAACACTGCAGAATGTAAATTAGAGAAGGATTGTTACTAGGGGTGTGCATCGGATCGGATCCGATCCACGATCCGAATCCGATCCGCCCCAAAATCGGAAAAATCCGATCTGATCCGATCCGATCCGATCAGCCTCCGATCCAATCCGATCCGATCCGGCGAGGTCCGATCCGGATCGGACGCCATTTTGAATGCTTTTTCCCATAGCCAAGTATTGTTTTACAAAAACGCCTATAACTTTTTCATTTTTAAAGATAGAAGGATGAAACTTGGGCACATTATACACTGGTTAGGGACAGTTATCTGAGAGAAATTTCAGAAAGATTGGTGCATGCGTTTTGTGGCAATTAATTTTTTAATAAATACCCAGGAATGCCTATAACTTTGTCATTTTTAAAGTTACACACATGAAACTTTGCCACATTATAGGTGGTATCGTGGGACCTATGTGTGTGAAATTTCAGAAACGTAGGTGCTTGTCTTGTGTGGCAATTAATTTTTAGAAAAATGGGTAGTAGTGGGGTAAATACATTTACGCCTCCCATTTTTTTATTTTTGAAGATACAAACAGGAAACTTGGGCACATTACAGGTACCACTTGCCTTGATATGTGTGTGAAATTTCAGAAATATTGGAGCTTTCCTTGTGTGGCAATTAATTTTTGAAACAACGAGGAAAGAAACACCTATAACTTTGTCATTTTTAAAGTTACACACATGAAACTTTGCCAAATTGTAGGTGGTACCTTGGGACCTATGTGTGTGAAATTTCAGAAACATAGGTGCTTGCCTTGTGTGGCAATTAATTTTTTAATAAATACCCAGGAATGCCTATAACTTTGTCATTTGTAAAGTTACACACATGAAACTTTGCCACATTGTAGGCGGTACCTTGGGACCTATGTGTGTGAAATTTCAGAAATGTAGGTGCTTGTATTGTGTGGCAATTAATTTTTGAAACAATGAGGGATTCATTGGACAGCACTTGCCCATAGGGATTCATTGGACAGTACTTTTCCATAGGGAATCATTGGCAAGGTGTCTGCACACACCACTTTGAAGACTGTAGAAAATTTCTCCTGTAACGATCCTAGCGAGAGAGAGAGTGATCCTAGGCTCAGCCGTTCTGCTTTAGTGAAAGTATCAAAGCAGACACGAGCCAAGTGCTACTTTGTTTCTCCTTTTGTAATGGATACTAGCTCAGTTGCAGCCAAGCGTGCAACGATCAAAGAGATGAGAGAAAGTGTTTCCTTCTTCTTCCCGGGAGGCGGGAGGGTGCAATTGACAGCCCCAGCCTCTGTGGAAAAACGTTTATAACTTTTAATCTAAAAAATTCGTAGCCACCACATGCCTGGACCTATCATTCTGAAATTTTACACACGTATCAAGTGAAGTGTTCCCTGTAATGTGCCCATGTTTCCTGTTTGTATCTTTAAAAATAAAAAAATGGGAGGCGTAAATGTATTTACCCCACTACTACCCATTTTTCTAAAATTAATTGCCATATAAAGCAAGCACCTACGTTTTTGAAATTTTACACACATAGGTCCCAAGGTACCACCTACAATGTGGCAAAGTTTCATGTATGCAACTTTAAAAATGACAAAGTTATAGGCATTCCTGGGTATTTATTAAAAAATTAATTGCCACAAAACGCATGCACCAATCTTTCTGAAATTTCTCACAGATAACTATCCCTAACCAGTCTACAATGTGCCCAAGTTTCCTGTTTGTATCTTCAAAAATAAAAAAGTGGGAGGCATAACTGTATTTCTCAATGGGAAAGTGCTTTCCAATGATTTCCTATGGGCAAGTACTGTCCAATGATTCCCTATGGAAAAGTACTGTCCAATGAATCCCTATGGGCAAGTGCTGTCCAATGAATCCCTCATTGTTTCAAAAATTAATTGCCACACAATACAAGCACCTACGTTTCTGAAATTTCACACACATAGGTCCCAAGGTACCACCTACAATTTAGCAAAGTTTCATGTGTGTAACTTTAAAAATGACAAAGTTATAGGTGTTTCTTTCCTCATTGTTTCAAAAATTAATTGCCACACAAGGAAAGCTCCAATGTTTCTGAAATTTCACACACATATCAAGGCAAGTGGTACCTGTAATGTGCCCAAATTTCCTGTTTGTATCTTCAAAAATAAAAAAATGGGAGGCATAAATGTATTTACCCCACTACTACCCATTTTTCTAAAAATTAATTGCCACACAAAACAAGCACCTACGTTTCTGAAATTTCACACACATAGGTCCCAAGGTACCACCTACAATGTGGCAAAGTTTCATGTGTGTAACTTTAAAAATGACAAAGTTATAGGCATTCCTGGGTATTTATTAAAAAATTAATTGCCACAAAACGCATGCACCAATCTTTCTGAAATTTCTCACAGATAACTGTCCCTAACCAGTGTATAATGTGCCCAAGTTTCATCCTTCTATCTTTAAAAATGAAAAAGTTATAGGCGTTTTTGTAAAACAATACTTGGCTATGGGAAAAAGCATTCAAAATGGCGTCCGATCCGGATCGGACATCCGGTCCGATCCGATCCGACCATCCTCCGATCCGATCCGATCCGACCCCCCAGGTCCGATTCAGATCCGCTATCCGATCCGATCCGGGGGGTCAGTGCACATCCCTAATTGTTACCTCTCTGGTATTGGTCTTCCATGGTATCGTAGAGAAAAGGTCATTTTTCTTTGGGGTGGGGGAGAAAATAGATCGGCCTTTCAGTTCTTGTATTACCTATGAAGCCAAAGCTAAGAAGCCCTGGATTGTATATGTCGGGAACTCCCCAGAGAGCTTCAGCCATTAGATGGTATAGAAATGTAATTAATGAAGGAATAATTATAGAATTATGCTGCCAGGATCCTACCTGATTTAACAAAGGTAGACTTATGGCTATGGATGTTAGGATTGAATTTAATCTAGTCTGTGTGAGGTCCACAGTTTGGGTTGAGTTTTTCATTCCACCATTCACAAACACATGGACTTGGATTATGTTTTCCCCACCTGAAAAATGTGCTAATACATTCAAAGCAAGTTACAGAAGATGTAACTTTCTTATAAATTTAGTTGTGGGGGGTCAGTATTGCGCTTAGTGAGCATCTGGTTGGCCACTGCTTGTCTTTTTTCAATGACGTCTCCCATGTCGGTGCACTTTCTGGACCCTAAGATCACTGGCTGAGAGATTGCCTGATCATCTTCAAAGATGGAGGGAAAGCGCTCTTTCCTTGAAAGATGCAGGCAATATCCCGGCCAGCAAATGTAGGGGAATGCCAAAGAAAAGTATTGAAGTTCCAGGAAGTGCAGCAACGCGGGAGACTTCATTCTAAACACATACACTGCTCACTACGCTACCCTGCATGGTTTTACCCTGGTTGTGCTTTTATATTCTATTTTTTGTATTGTGTTCTTATACTGTTTTGTATTTTGAGTCTTGTTCATGGTTTAAACTTTTGTGAACTGCCCAGAGAGCTTCGGCTATTGGGCGGTATATGGATGTAATATATAAATAAATTGATACCAGTAAATACAATACTATCCTCACCACATTACTAAAATTCAGAAATTGGAAGGGGGGGGGGAGCCGCATGTCTGAAGTATCTGCTTGACCTGCAGATGCCAGTCTGGTGTGGAATTCATGGACCAGATAGCAAGAAATCCAGGCTCATTTGAGTCCTTTGTGGATTTCTTCAGCATCCCTACTTATAGGCTGCATCACATAAACTGCAAACAAGGTGGTAAACCTGTTTTTAAACCCTCCCATGAACATAGAGGACTAGATGTCAGAAAGAATAGTTTTATCACAGTATTCTGTTTTGCATGTGCAGGGTTTATTATTATTATTTTTCACATGGTGAAGTGTTCAACCGTGCATCTTCTCTCAAACAGTCCGAAGTGTCACAAACCAAGAACAATTTTGTCATCTCATCTTTTGTACAACGTTCCAAAGAAGTGGGAAGGGAAACGTTAATGACCTCTGCTCCCTCATGCCACCGCTGATTTGGGGGACTTAATGTGGGGTGTGGATTCTCAATTTGGTGACAGGACATACATGCATAGCCTGATCTTGGTGAGATCCGGAAGTCTGTGAAGCAGCTGCACAAGCACTGGGCATATTTTCTCTCTTCCTGTTTTCATTGAAGATGTTGGTGGTTGCTCTTAGGTTGTCGTGTAACTTTCCATGACACTTGGGTCATTCAATCCTGACAAATGTGTCAATGCGGCTCTTGTATCAAGAAGGATCATGACACTTGATTGAATTCCATTTCCTTCCCTCCCCCTTCATTCTTGTCCATACATTGCCACCAACATCCTTGTGGTGTCTTCGCCAGCTTATCAGAAGTAGTGAAATGGCTTTCATTCTGTCCATCATGGCAGGAGCAGGGCTTAACGTTTTCCAGAGGTTGTCAGTCCTGTGGCAGTCAGGCGCAAAGTTAAAAAGAAAAATGAGCAGAGCAGCAACATTCAAAGAATACCTGCATGGCCTCTAGATTCCGTCTTGAAGCATGGAAGGAGCATGCAAAGGAAGCATGCAAAGCAAGTCATCCAGAGAGGGAAAAAATTTAGGTGGCTCTGCCCTGACCTACAACGGCCCTGTAATAGTGCTAGGGATGTATGGGAAATTAATGTCAGCTTGTTTTTGACCAAGATTTACCCAGTTCACACCTTTTTGGACCGAACAAGGACTCAGATAGATACATATGTATCTGAGCTTGCAATGTGACAGCAACCATGCATTTGAAAAGCGTGCATAAAAATTTTGTAGTTTGTTTGGGAGGGATCTCCATAAAAATGCTTTAATCAATGGTAAAAGAATGGCTGAATTCGGACAACACAATAGTCAATGGTGGGGAAATAATCAACTTTACAGTTGTTCATCTAGGGGATACTCCCCACACAACATGGTAATAAATAATCAACTGTGGTGTAGATTAGAATCAGAGCTGAGTTGACTATGGCAGCATTTGGATGACACGATAGTCAATACAACTGACGATTGTTCCCCCCCCCCCCCCCCGTTGATTATCATGTTGTCCGAATTCAGCCAATGAGTACATTTCAAAGATGTACTGACAGGTTAAAATTGATGGGGACTAGGGAAGGCAACCATGGCTCAGCTTGTCTTTGTTCCAGAAATCCTGGAACTTTTCCTGTATTTTCTTCCCCCCTCCTCTGTAAACACTGCAATTCACAGAAAATATTCTTTTTTTAAAAAAAAATATTATTATTATTTCAACATATAATAAACATAAAATAAACATAATACATAACCAAAACCTTAACATCCCCCCGTGCTCCCCTACCCTTGAGACCTACATTGCTCTAGTATATTATACATTTTTCCAAAATTGCAGGGATTCTTTTGAAGGTGTACAACCTCTCCCCTTTATTAAAACATAATCTATAAATGGTCCCCAAATACTGTCAAAGTCATTCTTTTTGGATAATCCCATCCTAACTTACATTTTACTTGTTAGTCTGTCATTAATTGCAATATCCCACACCCTTTTATACCATTCTTCTATACTATAATTCCCTTGTATTTTCCAATTCTTCGCTATCATTAATCTAGCCGGTGTCAGGAGATTGTTTATCAGTTCTTTTATGCTTTTATTCCCATATTCTTTATCAAACATCGATAGTAAAGCTATATTTGGACTTGCTTCCACTCGATTAGCCAGTATTTCACTTATTTCTTTAAAAACTATTTTCCAAAATTTTTGTACATACTCACATGTCCACCACATATGGAAATATGTCCCCACTTCCTGACAACCCCTCCAGCATAGCATTGAAATTTTCTTATCTATCTGATGTAGTCTTACGGGAGTGAGATACCATCTCCAAATTATTTTATAATGATTTTCTTTTATCTTTATTGATAACAACTTTAAAGTTCTTAGTTCCCATATTTTCCTCCAGTTATCCTCAGTAATTTATTTTGCTAAATCATCTTCCCAGAATGTTTTCAAAATGTCTTGTTGCTCCCCCTCTTCTAACAGTATATTATATATTTCACTTATTATACCTTTTTAACTTTTATTTTCCCCCTCCTTCTCTCTTAACTCAATGAACTTTTCAAATCTTGTTTCCTTTCAACATTCCTTATTTTTCTTTTTCCATTTCTGTGTCCATTGTTCCAATTGTATACACTTAAATCATAAGTTTTTTTGTCCTCTTAAAACTTCTTCTATTTGCTTTTTATTAACCATTCTCTTCATCCATTCTTTCACTTTAATTATTTTTCTCCCCTCAATAACCCTTCCAGTTCTCTTCTCAAATTACTGAAAATATTCTTGTCATGCTGCTGCTGCTGCCGCCCATCACACTCAACCATCTCTCCCTGCCAGCCCATAGAGTGCCCAAACATCAGAAAGCTGATCTCTCTGGGCAGGGGCTGATGGTGCCAGGGATAGAGGGAAGGGTGCAATGGTGGCGGTGATAGGGAGGGAGTGCTGTGACCCGCAGCCCCGAAAGCCCACCCCCTTTCCTTTCTGATGTGTGGGCTCTGATTTGCATGTCATTAAATGATGCTATGTCAAAATGAAGTTTCATTCTGGGGAGGGACATAGGAAGACAAATCACAACTCCTGGGCGACCAATTGAAGTTGAGGTGTCACTGATGGTCATCCCAAAATGAAAGGAATGTTACCATTAGGGATGGTGCGAGTGCCCAACAGGTTCCAGTTGTTTGGCGGACTCCCCTATGCCCATGCCCATGCCCAGGATCCTGGACCCCGCTCAGCAAGCCACTATTCCCACTCAGCAAGTTTTGCAAGCCCCCAGCCCTTACTAGACTCATCCAGGAGTGCCTGGAAGCTGTCCATCACCTCAGCAGGACACTATTTGAGTAAAAATTGTGACTCGTGTTTTCCTGTAAATTGATTCTTACGGATGTGGTGGCCATAAAGCAGCCTTTAACGTAATATTACAGGCGTAAATGGTCCATTCATGTCTGTAATGTTGCGTAAATGTCTGCTTTATGGCCAACATTTGCACAACATTTTTTTTACGTAAAAACACGAGTCACGAGCAGGGGAGCGGGCACCGGCTTTCTGAGTAGTCAGACAAACCGGACTGAAGCAAGTCCATCCATCCCTACATTCCATGAAGGACCACGATGGCGAGTCTTCTCTGTAGTGGCACCCACCCTCCAGAAAACCCTCCCGCATGCTAATTTGGGAGGCAGAAAATGTAACATCTTTCAAATATCTCCTAAAAATGCATCTTTTCACCCAGACTTTCCCTGGGTGTAGGTAAACTGTTCATTCTGCTCCATTTTGCTGCTCCTTCGGCAGTTTTTTTTCTTTTTTACTGCCATTGTTTTAATGTCATCCTTTTAATGTTGTACTTTTAATATAATACCTAATGTATTTTAATATGGTGAACTGCTGAGGGATTTAAATATATTCTGTGGTTTATAAATACTAGGGGTGTGCACGGACCCCCCGGATCGGATAGGGACCCGGATCGGGACCTCCAAAATCGGAGGCCTCCTGGACCGGATCGGGTCCAATCCCGATCCAAAAATCGGAACTTCCAATTTTTGGATCGGCCGCCATTTCCCCCTCCCCCCCATAGACTTGCATTGGGGGAAAGAAAGCTTTCCCCCAATGCAAGTCTATGAGGAAAAAATGGCGGCGGGTGGGTGAGGGGGGGCTAACTCCCTCCCCTCCCGGGGCCATCCGCTGTGGATGGCCCCGGCAGGTAAGCCCCCTCCCCCGTGCTCCTTACCGCCCCTGGGCCATCCGCTTCCATCTGCTGCCCGCCGATCCGCCGATCCATCCGATCTGGATCGGAACCTTTCCGGATCGGATCGGATTGGATTGGCCGATCCAGCGGTGAGATCGGAAATTGGATAAATCTGCTAATTTTATCCGATTTCCCCCTGGATTGGTTTCAGATCGTGGATCAGATCCGATCCAGTGCACATCCCTAATAAATACCACAAATAAATAAATACATAAATACTAGTGGCAGCAAAACTACCTGTGGGGGAAAAGTGGGAGAATGCAACTATTTATCCCAGGACCTCTCCCAGTTACTACAATTTGTCCTGTCTCCCCAAAAGAGTAACCAAAACCATCTCCTAAATTTGCCACCTCCAAATCAGCAATTGGCAGGGGCTATCCACTTCAGTGTAGGCTCAGGTCTAAGCAGGATTCATTCCAGATGTTGGTGGACTCCTATACATCATTTTCAGGAAACTCGTGTGTGTGTGTGTGTGTGTGTGTGTGTGGTGTGTTTCAGTTGCACCATCAAATCTTCCTCAGAAAGATTCGTCTAGCCTGTGCTTCATCATGTGCCAAGTGGAGTCTTGATGTACATCATTCCCTTCTCCCTCCCACCTCCTCACGAGACCTCTGCTTTGGCGTCTTCCCAAGCTCATTTTCTGAACCTGAGTCTGTGCTTCATGGCATTGTGCATGAATCTGCCAGGGCTGGAGTTCAAGGATGTGTGGGAGAAAGGAGAGAGGAGGAAGGAGAATCCCAGTGTGGCAGTTCAGACAAATCCTGTCAGTGCAGGGGAGTGATGCGAAGAGCAGGCTTTTGTGCGTGGGCAGAGGTGGTGGTGGTGGTGGGGAAGTACCTGTGTAGTTGTACTTCGGTGCCTTCTCAGGATCTGTTTTCTTTTTTGGGGAAAAAAAATTCCAGCCTGTCCATCAGGCATCATTTACTGCCTGAGCTAAGAACATTCCAGAACTTTCATCGTGTTTTTTTGTTTTTTAACAGATTACACGAGTATGGGATTGTTAAATGTAACAATCATTTTGCTGTTATCATTTCTGCAGCCTCCACCTTCCATTTGACACATTCTTTACACCACCAGTCTAATCTGCACCAGCAGTTTTGAAGCTTATTACCCTGGCACAAGGCCTTCTGGGTAATCCCATGCAAATTACTTTTCGGGGAGAGCTGTGCAGCATTCTGTTTCTTATGCAGAAAGACCAGAGAGAGAGAGAGAGAGAGAACAGAAGAAGATGCAGAAACAACCCCCAAAAGTCCTTTTCTCCTCCAACTCTTTGTTCCATGGAATTCAAGGCAAAGGTTTCAAGCATTTGGCATCCAAAATGGTGCATGGCACTTCTGCCTCCTGCTCGCCCTTGGTGGATTGGTCCCTTAATAGAAGGGAGAGGATTTCTGTATGTATGTGATATTTCGCTTGAAAAATGTCACTATCTTAATAAAATAGCAGTGGGGGAGCAGCAGAGGACAAAAATCTGCCTGCTGATGGCTTTGCAGACACTTCTGTACACATCTCTGTGGGAAATGAAATTTCCCTTAAACTCAAAGAGCATTGGGTGCCTCCTGAAAGCAGAAGAGAGAAATAATCCCATGTCACAGAAGATCCGTAAATCTATTTTTCTCTCCAGGTCCATTCATCTGTATTAACAGCGGATTCTCTGATGTCCATTTGCCCCACCTCCTACTAGAAATAAGTAACTGTGCCAATTCCAGTTGGCCTGGGATTACAGAAGCAAGTGGGAAGGATACTTTGCCATTGCCCAGACCAGGGATGAGTAACATTTGGCCCTCCAGTTGCCATTGGACTACAACTCCAATCATCCTGGAGTGTTTAGTGCTGATGAGAGTTGCAGTTCAAAAACATCTGGAGGTTGCCCACCCTTGAGTCAAACAAACATGAGCCACACTTTCCCCATGGTAAGGAGAAAGCCAGTGGGTTCCTAGACATCGGCAAGAGAATGAACAGCTGCAGGGGATGAATTTCCCCTCCTTGTGTGAAAGAACTCTACTGAAACTGCTGTGGTGTAGTGGTTACAGTGTTGGATTGGGACTTGGGGATCCAGGTTCTAATCCCCACTCAGCCATGAAGCTCACTGGGTGGCTTTGAGCCAGTCACTGGCCTACCACACAGGCTTGTTGTGAGAATAAAATGGAGAGAAAGAGGAGGACCTTGTAAGTTGCCTTGGGTTCCTTACAAGAGGGAAATGGGCAGGATTTATGTAAATATAATCATAAATAAATAAACTGCAGAACCACCCATCATCTTCATCATCGGCATAATTATTTCAGTATTGGTCATCCCCTTTTTGGTTTGGGCCACACCCACTATTACTCTGGCCCCTCCAACCTAACCAGTTGCACAGCATGAAAAATTCCCCTCAGCCTCACAGACATTGCCTCACCTCCTGGAAAAACCTTCATCTGTTGTTTCCAGTCTGTCTACAATCATTGATAGCAGTTGGGATTCCCATGGTAGACTGTCATCTCCAATCTCAGATCAGATATAACAGGGGAGATGTGGGTGGCAGGGACTCAGCTGGTGCTGGGAAGGGTGGCCACTCTTCCCACCCTCAGCCAACTTGCTTTGCATGCTCACGACATGGGGATGCTGAGTGCCACACCAAGCCAGGGACTCAGTCAACACTGGGGAAAGTGGTGGCTTTTCCTGGCATGAGCCAAGTCCCTTTCTCCATCTACTTGCCTGGATTCTGCTCCATGACCAGTATTTTCAAAATGAAAAATTGCGAACAAGGAGGGTATCACAAAAGAAATCAAAGCTGGTTTTGCTGGAAGATAGAAACATGATAGCATGGTGGACTTCCTAAATGATGTCATTCCAAATGTTCTGGGCAGGAAATTCACAGGGTAGTAGAATTGGGCAGATGTAACAGAGAGCCAGTCTACTATCTCTTTTGCCATTTGGCTTTTCCAACTTTACTAGGCATGGGCAACTGGTCCTCTGAGAATCACAGGCTTTTAATGTTGTTGCTTATTGTTGTATGAGATACTGACCCAAAGTGTCAAGTCTGGTTTCAGAATAATATTTGTACTCCAGTGGGAGAGGATTGGAAAAAACATAGGGATTTGTCAAATTTGATTCTGTCAATTTCGCTTAATTTCAACATTAAGTTGTTCTGTCCCATTTTCACTTCTGTTTGCATTGTTTTTACAGTCCACACAAACATGTGTATATATTTTAATACACATTTCTCCAGTTATATGCATTTTTGTGCATTCCTTCCCCACATATGTCCATTTTGTACATGCTTTTTGAGACATACATATTTTTTGCAAGTGATTTCCACTAATATATTGGGAATTTGCATGCAGGCTTTTACATTTGTGACTTCTATTAAAAAATTCAGAAAACTGGAGGGAAAACACCATGTACCTGTGTAGGCTTGGGAAGTGCGATTTTTGAAGATTCACATTAAAATGTGAGGGCAACACATTTGTCACCCATCTGTTGAAAAATCCCAGTAAAGGGAATACTAATGGAAAATTGGAATGTCAAGGCAAGCAAAAGGCCTACCAGTCTGGCAGCGTGTCATCCAGACTCTTGGGGAAGCAGATAGGAAAGCTAGCAGACTGGAAGGGGGTACAGAAAAGAAGCAGACAAGCATTTCCAGAGGTGGATTATTAGGATGATGACGGGCCTAGAAACTAAGTCCTGTGAGGAGTGTTTGAAAGAGATAGGTATGTTTAGCCTGAAGATGAGAAGAAAAATAAGGTGAGACTTGATGTGAATCTTCAAATATCTGAAGGACTATCATATAGAATAGGGTTCTGCTGTGGTGTCTTGTGCAATTTGGACCTTTACCCGAGCAATCTAAAATGAAGCGGATAGGAGCGAACGACATAATAGACATGTTGCCTGGCCACCATTCACCAATGTCTGCTCAAGCACACAGGGCTTGCGGGATGATGAAAGCCATGGCATTATTATTATTATTATTATTATTATTATTAATAATAATACATTTATTTATTTCTAAACCGCCTCTCGCTCTGGATCGAGGCGGGGAACAACAATAAATATAAATACAAAGGCCAATATAAATACAATTATTATTATTATTTATTACATTTATATACCGCCCCATAGCCGAAGCTGTCTGGGCAGTTTACAGAAATGAAAAGATGGCGTTGGATGTGGCATGGCATGCAGGAGGCCGTCCCGGGGCTCTGCAATGTGATGTGAGCTCAAGAGGGCCCTTCATGGAATTAGAAGGAGGGGGAAATAAGCCTCACTCAAACGTGGCCCATAATTAACCTGTGGATATTATTAATGCAAATCACGCAGTCAGGACTCATAGAAAGGATTAGCGGTTTGCATTAAGTGCAAGATCAGACCTTTGAAACGTTTAGGTGTTTTCCGCTTGTGAAGGCGAAAAAGCTCCTTGCGTTTCTCTCCCAGGGTGTACTATGAAAATCACATGTAAATTTACATGGAACGTATGTTGGTATATGCTGTCTTAATACCATGCTCTGGGTGAAGGTGATAAAGTTTAGGGGCCATAGTACACATTTTAGCTGTGGAAATTGAAGAACATGAATAAACCAGGCTCAACAGAGACGCTGAAAGCCTTGTCAAACTTTACTGATTCATAAAGCAGCAGAGCAGAGAAGGTCAGAACAGGCTTCTAATAAAGAAACACTACTACCACATACTGAACATGCTAGTGTTTTTATGCACAAGCAAACCAGGTTAAAAGGAAATTTATTTGGCTCTACCTGGCCGCATCTAGTCAACACCCCTCCTCCGTTGTGACACCTATTTGCATACAAAGCTCTCTGATGTATACAGAACTGTTAATTAGCTTTGCACCTCGAGCGACACTTGCTATTGTACCAACTACACGCCAATGGGTAATTTGTGCACACTTTGACACTGACAGCTCAGGAAGTAGGGACCAGATCACCCACTTAGCAAAGCTGATCCTCTGGATTTGAACTGACCTTAGGGGGCAGCCTATTTCCATTGCACACTTACCCAAGTCTCAAGCAAGTGCTTTTAATATAGGTGTAGCCTTTCCACCCAATGCCCCCTGCTCCCATTTGCTGTAACCACAGCAGTACTTTCCAAGCAAGGGGGGGAGGGGGAGAGGGGGAATTGACAAATTGTTTTTCAAGTGCAGGATATGGCTGCCTTGGGCTAAATGTAGTCATGTGTGGAGTGCATGAAACTGACAAGGATATTGACAAGAGGCGTATATGCCTTTAAGGGGCTACGTTGTGAAGTGGTGGGCCTATAATTATGTACAGTTGTACAAGAGAGGATATATATATATATATATATATATATATACACACACACATACACACATACGTACACAATATTTGTGCACATTTCAAGATCCTTTTAAAAATAAAATTGAAATTCAAAAATTACAATTTGCACAAAAGATGGAACCTCTTTCTCTCTGTGTGTGCAGAATAATAATAATAATAATAATAATAATAATAATAATAATAATAGAAATAACCAATTGTAATTGCACCCACCCTTGTTAACTGTCCTATCAGGGCCCTTCATTGTTTTGATGAACCTGACAGCTCAAGAGAAACTGCTGAAAACCCTTGGCTGGAGTATTATGTGTTAACTTCACTTAACATCACTTCAAACAGAAACAGGGTTTTACTTTTCTCCTCCTCCTCCTCCTCCTCCTCCTCCTCCTCCTCCTCCTCCTCCTCTTCTTTTAACTCAGCAGGATTCTCAGCCTTCTGTTCTGCTTGATTCCATCCCTCTTCCCCGAGCATCTTGAAAGGCCAGTTGTAGGATTTGGCCCAAGCCCAAGCTGAATTTGTCCTGTTCAGACCATTTAAGGTGCTTCCTGAGGCTAAGCGAGCTTCCCTCCACAGTGACGAGAACAGAAGCTCAGCCCTACATGATGCTTCATTTGTGATTCAGCTTCTGAAGGGAAGGTTGTGTGTCTCCAAAATGAACATTTTTTGCTTTTTTCTCTCTAAATGCTGATGTCGAGGGAGAGGAAGGTGAGGAAGGAAGAGAGGGGAGGTAGCTGGGTTGAATGACTGACAGATCCACCGAATGATAGAACACATTTTTACCAGGAGCTCTCTAGTCACTGTGCTTTGGGAGAGGGTGAAGATGGGATCTTGAGACATCATTCCAAGGATACCAGGCTTCACTATGAATAATTCCTTAAACTGGATTTCAGTCATCGTAACTTCTTAACCATTGCACTTATCCTTCTGAAACTGCAGGTTTCTTGCTTGCAGGTTTCAGCTGTAATATGTGTACCATTTTCATTCAAATCACCCCCAAACAACACAGAGAGAGGGAACGGGAAGCAAATTGCTTACAAACCCAAATTTGAGGACTCCTTTTCCACAAAAACAATTGTACCTTTCCTTCTGAAACTTTTCAGTTTTCATACGTACTTACGCTTTCTTTCATTTTCAAATAAATGGTCCACATGGCTTTTGAATCAGTCTGAGCAGAACTGGCTTGCTTTCTCAACTACTGAATCTGGGTCCAAGTTGAATCTTGTGTTTGATGCACACCTCTGGTGGTTAGAACTAGGGATGTGTATCGTATCATTATGATGGTCGATAACAAACTGGTAAGGTCGTTATCAGACATCCGATTAATAATAATAATAACGATTTATTTCTTACCCGCCTCTCCGTCTAGATCGAGGCGGGGAACAACAACATGATAAAATACATATTCCCTCAGGCCCTATCTGATCCGATCCGAAATCCATATGTTCGATAAGGAGTGGGTTCGTCGCTTGTGGGTTCTCCTAGAACCATCTCTGTCACTTGAGGCTCAGGTGGCCTCGGTGGCATGGAGTGCTTTCTACCAACTTCGGTTGGTGGCCCAGCTATGTCCCTATCTGGACAGGGATAACCTGGCTTCAGTTGTCTACGCTCTGGTAATCTCTAAGTTGGATTTCTGCAATGCACTCTACGTGGGGCTGCCTTTGAAGATGGTTCAGAAGCTGCAGCTTGTGCAAAATGCAGCAGCCAGATTGATAACAGGAACCAGATGGTTTGAGCATATAAGACCTATTCTGGCCTGTTTGCATTGGCTGCCTATATGTTTCCGAGCCAGATTCAAGATGCTGGTTCTAACCTATAAAGCCTTACATGGCTTGGGACCACAATACCTGATGGAATGCCTCTCCCGACACAAACCTACCCGTACAATACGATCCACATCTAAGGTCCTCCTCCAGTTGCCTACTCTGAGGGAAGCATGGAGGGTGGCAACAAGGGAGAGGGCTTTTTCAGTGGTGGCCCCCCAATTATGGAATGATCTCCCTGACGAGGCTCACCTGGCGCCAACATTGTTATCTTTTCGGTGCCAGGTCAATACTTTCCTCTTCTCCCAGGCATTTAACAGCATATGATGAGGGTTTTGTGTTGTTGTTGTGCTTTGACCCAGAATTGTTGTTTGAAGGATATTGTAATTATAACTTGTTTTTATGCTTTATGCTTTTAAATTTTGTATATCAGTGTTTTTAATGTTCAATGTTTTTAATTGTTGTAAACGACCCAGAGAGCTTCAGCTATGGGGCGGTATATAAATGGAATAAAATAAATAAATAAATAAATTATCGGACCTAGGGCCGACCCTCCCTCCCTCCCCCTCCCCCTCGCGCTCCTTACCTGGGCCTTGTCTGCTGCCGTCCGCTGCTATCCGCTACTAGCAGCTGCTAGGAACTACTGAGAACTAGGCGCAAAGCCTAGTTCTCAGTAGTTCCTAGCAGCGGATGGCAGCGGACAAGGCCCAGGTTAGGGGGACCCTTCCCTCCTTCCCCTCCCTCCCTCCCTCCTTCCTTCCCTCCCCCCTCTCGCTCCTTACCTGGGCCTTCTCCGATGCCTTCCCCGCCGCCACCGCCCTGTAGTACTGCTAAATAGGCTTTCCGGCCTGTTCGTCACTACAAAGCCATGCTGAGTGATGACAACATCACTCGGTACTTCTCTGTACTGACGAACAGGCCAGAAAACCTGTTTAGCAGTACTACGGGGTGGCAGTGGCAGGGGTGGTGGTGGTAAGGAGCGTGAGTGGGGGAGGGAGGGAGTGCCTGCCCTGTGTTTTTCCCCATAGACTTGCATTGGGGGAAAACACTGTTATCGTATCGGAACTTCCGATATTTATTGGATTTCCGATCCAATCAAATCCGGGTATCCCCCAATATGATCAGATCCGAATTTTTTTATGCCTGAATTTCTGATAACGATATGATAATGTCGGCCGTGCACATCCCTAGTTAGCACTGTAATTCTTAATTTAGTACCAACACTGCAAATGGCACTTGAAGGAGTAATTTCCTTGCCCTGAGGAGTTTGCAATCCAAATTTCATGGAGGCAAGACATTTTTTTTCAGTGCAAATGTATCTTATAGAAAATGGATGGTGTAAAAGTTGAAGAAAAAATATTAGTTGGGAAAGCATTCAGGAATAACTTTGGTGAGAGATGCAGGGGAGAGCAGAAAGTCATTACTTAAACAGGACTTGGGAAACTGGAACTATACAAATAATTACTTAGCAAGATCTTATATATAACAATGGAAGGGTTATTATTATTATTAGACCAACTGCTCTACGGAGGGTCTACAAAACTAAGCAGAAATATATGAATCATTACACTTTTGGATATTGTTATGACCATCAGAAATGCTATTGAACAAGGTTCATCTATAAATGGGGTGGGGGACACATTACAGAGGTCCATGCAAAAGATCAACAAAGGGGCAGCCCATTTAAAGTCCAAAAATACATTGAAGGAGGTTTCTTGAGAGAGAGAGAGAGAGAGAGAGAGAGAGAGAGAGAAGCTAAATGTTTCCAGGTTTGAAAAATTGACCTCTGGTGGATGGCAGAGTCACCCATGTGTTCTCTCTTGGGAATGTGGCTTTGCATTATCCATCCATTTATTTCCAGCTCTTCTATACATGTATCTACACCAAACACTCTCTGCATCACAGTAGCTTTACACACACACAAAGTGGTGAAGCCCTGAGGCAGGGTATAAATAAATTGTCAGTCTTCTTCCCCACGAATTCCTGCAACAATATCTCAGGCAGCATACTAATAGGAGCCATCCATTACACCACCTGTGAGTGACTACTGCCTTTCACCTTGTCATGCTGGTCAAGCTGGGAACGGCTGCCGTTCAGTGGTGGGGCACATGATTCGCATGCAGAACCTTCCTTTGTCCCATGTTTTGCTTTTGCTGTTTTGTTGAGAAGAACTGAAAGTATGTGTTATAATTGTCCCACCCCAGGTACAGGGATGTCAGAGACATTTATTGGGGGTGGATGGAGTTCAATGGGTTCTCCTTGGCTCAGGCCCCTGAGCTTCAATTCAGTTCCTGCTGAGTTGATCTGCAGCAAGTTGGGCCAGTTTGCAGATTTTCCGGGGATGTTTTGGAAGATTCTGCAATTTATGCAAATTGCTAAGTAATCTGCAGTAATTGCATCCAAATTTGCATGAATTACATCTGATTTTTTTTTGCAATTTATGGCTGAATGTCTGCAATTTGTGTGAATTTGGTCGTAATTTGTGTAAATTGCTGAAATAATTTGAACAGATTGCTGACAAATTTGTGCAACTGGTGGGACCATCTGGAAAATGTGCAAAAAAGTTCCCAAAGTTTAGGGAATACCTGGCAGCTTGGCACGGCGATACAAAGCATTTTGTACATGCCGCAGAAGTCCACTGGGCCAAATAATTAATAATAATAATAATAATAATAATTCACCAAATTTCCCAGTGACCACTGTGAGGAAAGCTGTGCTGACTTAGAATGTATAAAATCCATTGGGATTTGGATCTTTGTCACATTCTGGCATCAACAAGAAAATGCAGGTGAGCGGGTGGAGGCTTGTAGATTAGGACAGGTTTAGGTTTCGCTTGAATACTGTTGGATAACGAAAATGAATGGGTCCCAATCCATGACACAACAGCAGTGGGGAGGCAAACAACAACAACAGCAACAACACACACACACACACACACACGGGTTTTTCTTTACCATATTTACACTTGTTTTCTTCAATAATGATAAGGATGCAGGAGGATTTCATTTCTGCTCACAAAACATTGAATTGGCTCCATTCACAACCCTGAATGCAAATACATCTGCAGTTTCAGAGAAGATGTTCTGAACTGACAAGATGGTTCAAAATTATGCATTTTTCATGGTTTATTGAATGGTGGGGGATGCATGTTTTGGGTGCACACCTTAAAAATTCATATTTTTTTCCCAATAGAAAATGCACAGTTTCCCCAATTAGAAATAATAAAAAAGAAAGGAAAAATATGATCCTGTTCTGGAAGGCGAACAAGACAAACCAATCTTCAAGGAGGAATTCAGAGAACCCCGATGAGCTCCAACATTGCACGTTCGCCCATCGCTAAGATGAGCATTTTGCTAGTTAGTAATAATCCCCTATATCTTTGAGACAAGCATTGAAATGAAACAGAACCATGTTGGAAAGCAGCTCACCCTTCGGAACTGTTTGATCGCTGTTACTAAGGAAACCTTCCTTAGTAGCGATGGAACTGTGAACTGGTATCAGTGAGTAGGTGGCAAAGAAAGGCTTGTGCGTAACGGTCGGAATGGCTAAGGAGCCAGCAAATGTGGCATCTGATCCTGTCCTCACAAGAGATACAAAGTGCATAGACTTGGGGTGTGTGGGTCAATAGGGGCCAAAGCAGAGCATGGTGGTGGTGGTGGTGGTTACAGGCATGTTCTCAGGCTCATCCTTGCAACTGAGCTCCAATTCCCACCGCCCCGGGATATAGGAGCTCCTGTTGAAAATAATTGAGAATGGCTTCCTTTCCTGCAGTGACTGTCTCATTTCAGCACCCTGCACTGTTTGGAAGTCAATGTTAAGCAAGGATGGGGAAAGCATAAAAAGGTTCTGCAGTTGCTGAGGCTGGGGCCAGCGTTACTTTGCTTGCTGAAGCCAAGATGTGGTGGTTTGGCAGAGCTGAATACAGTTTTAAATCAGTCATTGTAGGGTAGTGAGTGGATCAATTCTGCTTGGATGGGGAACTTACCTTAGTGCACTCTTTGTTGGCTTAGCTGAAACTACATATAACAACAGGGATGTGGCTGTTGCCCAATCGAGCGCAGCTCCAGGTAGGGATGCATGAGAAATAAGGATGCATGGATTTTGTAAAATCTATTCTGCCTGTATTTCACGGATTGTAAGGTGTGTTTCATTCCATCATCCGCTCATTGGTGAAACTGGATTCCCCCCCCCATTTCTCAATTTTGCGCAAATTCACATTTGCACAACTCACACTCACAAAAATGTGCAAATCCTCCCTGAAATGCACAAATCTCAAACTGTGCATTTTCATGCCTTAGCCTATGGGGGGGGGGGGAATGCATAGTTTTGGCTGGCTTTTTTAAATTTTAAAAGTTTGTTGAGGTTTTCTGATTACCATTTCAAACTTCATTTTGAGTTGAGTCCTTATTCGATTGCAAGTCTCCCCAAACCCACATGGGAATTTATGCATAGTATGGTGTGCATTCTTTGAAATTTCCACAGTTTTTGTGAGCTTTCCCACTCTGCCCCCACATGGAAATTAATGCATATTATGGTGTTCATTCTTTGAAATGTCTACATTTTTTTCTGGGCATTTTGGTTATACACCTTTTTCTCCCATTGAGAAAAGCATGTGCGTATGCATCATTTCTAAATGCACACTTTCCCCCCCTGTGCATTCCCCACATGTATGTATTTTGTTGTTTGCCCAATTGCATTGAAAGCTTGGAAATGTACAAATATCCACCTGCAAATCTGAATAGGGTGTGAACCCTGCTTAGGTCTTTTTCTTGTAATTGTTTATTGATTTTGATAAACCTGTCCATAATTTGTTTATGTTCTGTTGACTCTCCTTCCTGTTCATTTCTGCCCCTGGTAATGATTACAAGGGGGTTTATGCCAGTTCTTGGAAGCCTGAGGATGAGGGGGAGCTAGCAGGGAACAGCACAAACTAATTCTCAAGACAAATGGGCAGTCCAACTGAAGGTAT
Source organism: Anniella stebbinsi (assembly GCA_029215795.1). Lineage (NCBI taxonomy): Eukaryota > Metazoa > Chordata > Lepidosauria > Squamata > Anniellidae > Anniella > Anniella stebbinsi. The sequence continues at coordinate 386,082,895 of JARDYH010000001.1, forward strand.
CTACCATTGGAACTACCCACTGGCTATAGAGTCATTGGGGTTATTGTTTGCTACTGCTTCTGCTTTTGCAGAAACTTGCAACAAATTGTGATTAGGGTTTTTATTTTATTATTGCATTTATATCCCACCTCCCTCCAAGGAACCCAAGGCAGCATACATAATCCTCCTCCTCTCCATTTTATCCTCACAACAACAACCCTGTGAGGTCGGTTGGGCTGAGAGTCTGTGACTGGCCCAAAGTCACCCAGTGGGTTTTCATGGCCAAGTGGAGATTAGAACCCAGATCTCCCAACTCCCATTCCAACACTTGAGCTACTACACCACATGGGCTGTGCGTGAATCAGCAAAATTCGAGCTCACCAAAGTTCCTCGAATTCTATCACGAACCTCGTTCTGACTTGAGTCTGAGCTTTGTTCTTTTTGCATGACAGACAGTGGCTGAATTTGGACAACACGATAGTCAATGGTGGGGTAATAATCAACTTTCAAGTTGTTCATCTAGGGGGTACTCCACACACAACATGGTAATAAATAATCAACTGTGGTGTGGATTAGGATCAGCGCTGAGTTGACTATGGCAGTATTCGGATGACATGATAGTCAATACAACTGACGATTGTTTCCCCCCACCCCAGTTGCTTACTGTGTCGTCCGAATTCACCCTATGTGTCTTTCTCCCCATATTTTCCAAATGTGCAAATCAATTGTGTGCATCTTTGAAATTTACACATTCTTCTCCCATTGATCAAAACACATTTGTGCACATTTTTCAAATGTACGCATCCTGTCAAATGCATTTTTGGGGGTTCTGTGCACTCTATCACACAATCACAGAATCATAGAATAGTAGAGTCGGAAGGGGCTTATTAGGCCACTGAGTCCATGTTTGGTCTGGAAGCAAACTGAAACAAATTTCTCATACATCCCTAGTCATGATCTAAGTCAATCCTATTGCAGCGATTCCTTTCTAAGATCTGGTGGGTTCTGCTTTTTTGCACGCAGGGCCTACAGATCGGGACTCGGGAGCTGGAAGAGATGGGAGCCAAGTTTTGCCTCGGGCTCCTTGTTCTGCAGCTTAAATCCTTGCCCTGCACCAAGACAGTGATGGCACAGGCAGCAGCTCTGTTGGACCTGGAAGAAACTGCAGATCTTCGAGCACAAAGGTAGGGATAGCAACAGTTTATTTGGAACAATGGTAGTTTTGGTTTTCAAGGTATCAGACAATAGTTCATTCATTCCCCCTCCCCCTCTTGCTGCAATATGTAGTTGATGTTATATTTGTTAATCATAGTGGAGGCTGGTGGCTCTGATGCCAGTGGGGCTGTGAATCTGCTCTGGGTATCAGTCAGAACTCTAAAGGAGCTATCCAAGTGGCTGTGAACCTATTTTAGGGTTCAGCACCTTGGATATCTCCTTCAGAGTTCAGTCTGATTCTGACTGAAACACAGGGTGGATTCACAGCCCCACCAGCCTCTGCTGTCTTATAGTAATGCACACCAGTTGTTGGGGACTGTGCTCTAATTTGGGGTGAATAAAATGCTGGACAAGATGGACCATTGGTATGATCAAGCACGGCTCTTCTTCTGGTGTTCTAGGGTTCTTCTAAGAATTGTGGAAGAGGAAAGCACAACAATTTGGAAACAATTTCTGCTTACACAATGGGTCCTTTGTTTGAAATGATCCTCCTCTTCCCCCTTTCAACACAGGAAGCAAGGTTTCACCTACTCTCTCCAGTAGCAGAAACGCTCGATGATTTATGGTGGGTTTCCATTCTCTCCCTTCAGGGATGCTTTAACTGCCATTAGTACCACCTGTTCTTGATGCTGGAGACCATATTTACAGCCTTGTTCATCATTTTTAATGTTTATAGAGGGAAAGGGGAGGAGGGAATAGCCTTAAAAATGGAGACATTTCTTTAGATTAGTCATGCTTACTTGTACATGTGAGCGTATGAATGAAGCAATTACGGTGTGTTCCAAAAACCAGCCATGTCACGGACAGCCGCCTGACAAGCAATCCGCGTGTCATTAAAGGGAACCACTCAAGCCTGGCCAGACGGAAGGATTCCAGGCATAAATCAAACCCCCCACTGACGCTGCAGAAGCCTTTGAGTTAAAATAATTTTGAGAGATAGGAAAGGAACATTCCAAACACCTGGCAAAGCTGTGGAATTAAATAAAAGAGGTAGCTCTTGTGAGCAGGGAGGGGGGTGTGTGGTTGTGGGAAAGGTCAAACCAGTTCACAAGGAAAAGGTGCCAACAATAATTGAGGTCGGAATTAAGTCTGTCAGCATCACAGGCTTTTGTCTGAACCCAGACAAGAAATGTACAAGCGCTTGGCCGTTCCTTCTCTGCTTAGCCTTTCTTGTTGAGTTGCCATTATTTGAATAGTTTCCTGCCTCCTGGCCTTTGGGTGACATGACTAGAGAACAAGATGTGCTGAAATAAGAGCTAGAAAATGAATTCAAGGCCCATCTGTAATAATAATAAAAAATCCAATATCGTGTACTCATATTTCTGAATTATATGCAAGAGTCTATATTGCAAGAGGGATGTCCAAGGGGTACAAAGGGGCCATAGCTTAGAATTAGAACACATGTTTTGCCCAGGTCCCAGGTTCAATCCCCGGCTTCTCCAGGTAGGGCTGGGAAAGAACACTGCCAGAAATCCTGGAGAGCTGCTTCCAGCCGGTGTAGACAATACAGCGGTGCATAGGACACCACCCTAAAGTGAGTTGGACGTTGGTCCATCTAGTCCAGTCTTGTTGACACTGATTAGCCGCAGCTCTTCAGGGTTTCAGGCAGGAATTTAACCAGCCCTACCTGGAGATGCTGGTGATTGAACCTGGGATCTCCTGCATGCAAAGCAGGTGCTTTGCCACTGGGCCACCGACACTCCATCTGGGGTATCCATGTGCCCTATTTTTGCCAAAGACATTCCTCTTTATGAAGGGCTGTCAGAGGAAAGTCATCTGTTTGAAGACATCTTCAATTTGACGGGCTCTCTTGTCTAAGTCTAGTTTAAAGATAGGCAACACTAAGGAAATGGGAGAGCTGGAGCCTTGAAGTGGCCCGCCCACACTTTGGGCTCAGACAGCAGTACTGAGCAGGCACACAGGTGACCAAAACCACAATTATTTCTAAATGTGCATCTGTAATTATTTCTAAATTAGCATGTGCAAAATATGCAAATGGCTGTCCTCTTTATTCCTCATTTTTGGTGATGCATTTCTTCTCTTTTTGGGGGAGCAATGCAAAAGTGACCACCCAATCCAGTGGAGGCTGGTGGCTCCAATTTTGATGGGGCTGTGAATCCATACTAGTTTTTTAGCTAAAACAAGCCAGAACTTCAAAGGAGATAAAAGTTCAGCATCTTGGACGGCTCCTTTTAAGATCTGGCTGGTTCTAACTAAAACCCAGAATGGAATCACAGCTCCACCAGTATTAGAGCCATAAGCCTCCACTCACCTTATCTGTGACCCCAGGGTCTTTTCATCCTCCATCTCCATAGGAACCTGTGTTGTACCAGATCTGGCTCTTTGTTCCTCTAGTCCACTGTTGTCTATTCTGAGTTCTCTAGGATGTCAGGCAGAGACTGCTAACTAAGTTCCCTTTAACTAGAGATGCCAGGGACTGAGCTCAGGGCTTTCTCCATTGCCATTCATTGCCTTTGTATTACAGATCTCTATGTGGTTCCCCCCCCCCCCCCATACATGTTTCTCTTTGCTCCAGAGCCTGATGCAGTTGGTACTATTGCTCTCCTGATGAACATCATCCCATAAAAGCAACCGATTCCACCTGTCAGAGCTTATCTGCATACATGCCCAATATGTGAAACATTGCCTACAAGAAGCCATCAGATGCATAAAAAGACACTGTTAATTGACCAGGTGTGGCATGCAGAGCTGTAGGGGTGGGCAAACTCACCATGTCTGATCTGTCAGATGCTTGCCCTGTTGCCGCCACCTGCCGCCACTTGTCGAGACGTGCGAGCTTCCTTTGAGGCTGGGCAAGGCCCGGTGAGCGCTTGACAGCTGTCTGCCCTCAGTCTGGAAATTGTGCATTTCCTCCGTTAAGTAAATAGCAGCCTTTACTATTATGTACATAGGGCCTTTACAACCACCATTTACACAACAAAGGAAATGCACAAGTTCCAGAGCCTGAAATTGCACATTTCCCCCCGTTGCGTAGATGGGGCCTTTATGGCTGACATTTATGCAGCAGGGAGAATTATGTAATTTCTGGAGTGTCCACTGTTGCACAAAATGGAGGCTCCAGAATGGGGCAAATGGCTGCCAGATGCTCATCAGCCACACGGATGCTCAACTTGTGGATCCGTGAACACATCACAGGTGCCCAACTGGGTCTGGGGGAGGTGGATGTGGGGGAGTCCATCAGACTTCCAGACCTGGTTGGGTGTCTGTGACATCCCTACTCAGAGGGCATGGCTTCCATATTGACCTCCATATTGCTCCATTTAAGTGTTGAGACAACTTGCTCATTCTGTTTCAGCTGCAGGATTGTTGCCCATGACCTTAAACTTTAGCCACGGAGCTCTGATTCCAGGGTCCTGTGATTTTCTTATCACCAAGTTGGCCCCAGAAACCCAGACATGCCTGATATCAGGTATGGATCTCATGTAAGGCTGCGGAGGCCTTGCAGGTTATGGGTAGATTTAGTTAGAACTAATTTGGAATGTCTGTGCAAGCTTGTCTCTGTTAGAGTTCTCACAGGAGTAGCTCACTCACTCCCTGTCTCAGCCTTGAAGCTGTAAGACTTCTGTGGAAGACTGATGAAGTGTTTAGAATGGTGGAGGCCCTGGGTTGAAGGGGTCACTCAGATTGTAGCATCATCTTGGTGGGATGAGCAGTGTCGCCATGTTTGGACTAGCTCCCTTGGGATGGTTTGTTAAGCCTTTCAAGAATTCCCCACTGTGGATTGCCTGAAGGATCGAATCAAGAATCTTTCCTCTCCCTTGGTCAGGTTTGGAACCTGTTTTTGGAGCCATTGAGATGGCGACTGGGAAACCAGGTTGTATTGTAGTGAGTAGCATCTTGACTGTACATTATCTTGGAGCCTAAAGGTTTCTGACCATCAATCAGCTTTAAGTGTTGTTGAAGTATGTAACCCTTAAGCTTTTCACCATGAGATTACCCTGCTTAAATAAACTCTCACTGATGTAAATGTCCCGTGACAGTTTGCCGGCATGTGTGAATGCCGGAGGGAAGGGGTGCCACGACAACTTTGGGCCATCGCCTCCTTTTGGTGTTGAAAATAGTGATGGATCAGGGCTGATCAGTTCACAGACTCTCTCTATGTTCACCTCAAACCTTCAGGAGTTCTCTCAGTGAGGAAGATAAAGTGGCAGCGAGCACTTCAGACATCATGATTTTTGACAATAGCTTTCATGCCTCATTTGCCAGAAAAGCGATTAGGTTCTTGCTGAAGCTGTCTGAGTTACTTCGCATTTGTCATGACCAATGGGGAGATGGCGATTGTGATTGTTTCTTCTCTTGCAGCAGATTCGAGAGAGAAGCAGGACCTCCATTAGGGTTGCCGTCCTCCCTTTTCTTTCTCTGCCTTTTTTATCTGCCCCGTCTTCTTTTTCTGCTGTTCCTCTGCTGAGTTTAGGCTTGGAAATCTTTTGCATGCTCTGAGCAAATATTAAACTGTTTGTTTCCAAGATGACACTCATACACTGAACTAGGATTGCTTCAAATGGAATTTGCAGCAGATGGGTGGCACATTCATGATCAGATTATCCTTGATGGTGCCTGCTTGTGGAATCCACACACTTCCATCTAGTATAGGAGGCCCTCCCTTTTCCTGACTGCAGATCAACCGTGTCTGAATTATGCATGCACAGGTGCATGCGATGCTGCTATAGATGAGTGTGCATGTTCTCACCTGTAATTTAGTGATAGTTACACAGCTTCATTGGTACTGTAATTCGTAATTCACTCTCAGTTGTCCAGCTCCAGAAATCTAATGGACTATGAACCAGGTAGAACTCAGCTGAGTGCCTATATATTCCTAGGAAACATTGTTTCATAATCTAGGCACACAGATGGATCACTGGAATTCTTCTGCTGGGTTTCACTAGGGATGGATGTCCATCCAGGATCAGCAGTTGCTTGCCAAGCTGCTCATTGAGTGACTGGCAAATGTTGCATTGCTGCCTATCTGCATAATGTTGTATACATGGCGCCTTTATGGCCACAATCTATGAAACATTACTTTTCCAGAAAGACTTGAGCTGCCATTTTGTGTAAAAATGGCAGCTCAGGTCAGGAGCTGGTGGCTGTCCCCCATTCACAGACTGTGCGGCACTCATCAAACGGGTCTGGTAAGTGCCATGCAGTCCATGAATGGGGGCCTGGGGGCCCAAGTGTGGGGGGAGTCCTTCAGACTCCACCCTCATATCGGACTCTCATGACATCCCTAGATTTCACCCATCTCTGTTTCATGCCTATGCAAAACACACTAGATCCAAAACTCTTCCCCTTCTTTTTCCGCTCTATTTCCTTTTTGCCCAGTTCTCTCCAACTCCTGAAAACAAGTTATATATTGCCACTGTGTCATGGTGTCACCCTATCGCACCATCATGCATCATGAGGTTTAGCTACTGCATGTGGCATAATGGCTGACTGGGTAATTATTAGAGCTATCTGTCATTTGTCATAGATCTCAGTTCTGCAGTACAGAGGAAGCTTGGCTCACTTACTTGAATTTAGTTACCCGCATTGTCCGGAGCTGCCTTGACACAACTTCTTGGGATCCATCAAAATTGCTAGGATCAGAGTCATCATTTTCTTTGTCATTGTTCATTGCATCTAAATTTGGAATGTGAGCAAAATCCCAAATCAATTATGATTGCGATGCCCAGATGCATATGGAGCCTGGGGGGACTTTCAACCACTTTAGTATTTTCGTTACTCAAACTAAGATTGTAATTTTTGCTCTGCACTAATGCAGTCTACATGGCCAAGCAGCTAAATTCCATCATTTCTGCATTGACCTTGATGTTGGTCAGTTTAACCTTTTACTTTCTGAATGCTCATACTCACAACATTTTGTCATTTTAAGCTTTTAGTTGCTCTTTTCCAATCCATCAATATAAGAGTTTGAATCTGAAACCCTTTGGCTTTTGAAACAAAATACAAACAACAAACAAACAAACAAACAGCCATGTATGTCAAGGTTACTTACTTGGTAAGTAAAAGTGTGCTTTAAACCTGGGTGTTGGTGGGTGGCATTGTGAGGGGAAGGGGTGTGGCTAAGTGGTAGAGCACTTCAGTCCAGTGGAGGCTGGTGCCTCCAATTTCAGAGGGGATGCATATCCATTCTGGATTTTAGTCAGAACAGAACTCCAAAGGTCCTGAAACCAGTCCCCAAAGTAGGTTCAGCAACTTGGATAGCTCCTCTAGATTCTGGCTGGTTGTGGTGGCAACCCGGGATGGTTTCACAGCCCCACCAAAATGAGAGCCACCAGCCTCCATTGCCAGGTTTGATTCCCAGCATCTCCAGGTAGGGCTGGAAGAATTCCTGCCTGAAACTCTGGAAAGCTGCTGCTGGTCAGTGTCATGTTCCCCAGCCTTGATCCATCCTCTGGCTCTGAAGAGGACAAAGAGGAAGAGAAGACACCCTCCATTAATCCAACCCCTGCTATGCCAGAGCCTTCCAGATCAGAGGATGTACCTCTACCTGACTCCTCCAAAGGAGAAGCCACTCCTCCATTACAGCCTTCACCCCCCCTCGCCCCACAGGAGTCAGTGGCTACAAATCAGGCAGTAGCCCTTTAAGAAACAAACTGCTTCTCTAAAGGGGTGAACTTAACTGCAGGTCTTGAGCTGCTGGCCTTTATAAGGATTCAGAAAACCTTTGACTCTTGCTGAGTCAACAGCTCTCCTTGCCTGCGTCTTAGCTAACTTGGAGCTGGCCAAAGTCCTGAAAGACCCTGCCTGGTCTAACTTGCCTGGCTATTCAGAACCCCAAATTGGCCTGGCCTGGATTTCACCTGACCTGACTTGCTAAATCCATACCTGTGTGAGCCTTGCTGGCTTTAGCATCTCTGGGTGCCTTGAACCAAGTTGGAAAGGACACAGTGTCAACAATACTGGCCTAGATGGACGAATGGTCTGGCTCAGTATGTCCTTTGGGATACAGAGACAGGAATTAAAAGAGGAGAAGTTTGGGAAGGGAGCAGCACAACCCAGGGAAGCTGGTAGGCAAGGAGGAGATCTGAGCTTTGGCAGATGGAGGTCCCTCTTTCACAGCGCCTACTTCCACTACTTATCCCACATCCACTCTCTTTGGCTCCATCAGCTCCATCCTGACTGTGGGCTATTATTATTATTATTATTATTATTATTATTATTATTATTAATTACACTTATATACTGCCCCATAGCCGAAGCTCTCTGGGTGGTTTACATGCCTAAACAATAGGGCATGTGAATAGGGCGTGCCTAAACAATAGGGCATGTGAAAACAGCCAGTCAGAGAGGGGGGAACATATTGAATCAATTCATGACATAATGACACCTAGCATGACGCCATGCTAACTGTTCCCAAGATGCACTTTGCTGACAAGCATGCGCAAGTCATTCATACCCAGTGCGACCTCAAAAGAACTGAGAACTTTCATCCAGGGTGGGACCAAGACATTTGTAACTTGATGAGCACATTGCGATTTCTGCTGGAGTAAATTCACCCAGCGCTAGTACTAATAGTGATAGGGAAGTTGTACTGAAGATGAAATGACCCCTGCTTGCAGGCTTGCGATCTAAATTATTGCCAGACCCAGTTTCTGGGCAGGCAAGGATGTGTGAGGAAAAGTCAGGCGCTGGGGGGAAAGAGTAGATGGTCTGCAATTCTGAGTTCAGCAAGAACAAAACACTTAGTTGCTTCAACCAGTGGGCAAGCTTGGCCCAGAAGCCTTCATAGGGAGATGTCCTTGATCGGTGTGGCTTGTTGCTCTTCTAGTGCTGAATTAAACATTCCCAAAGAACATTTGCCTTGAATTTGGCAGGAGGGGGTGAAATAGGGACTCCTCACCGTTTCTCAGGAGCAGGGAATTGAAAGTAGGCGTGTGGACTGCCTGAAGCTGATTCAAGTGGCTGGCTGTTGGTCACCACTATTTTCCTTTCCCCAAAGCCCCCGAGGAGTGTTGCTATGCATTGTTGTGTTGCTCATAGAGGAGGCTTTCGGATAAGGACAATGATAGCTCGGAGGTGCCAGCCCACCAGGAGGAACTCTGGAGACTAAGTTTTGTGCTCCCAGCTGGAGATTTACTCCTTCCCCCCCGATGGGTCCCCAAACCCCCTCCCCATCTACGGGGCCTGAAAACGGGGCCACAAAAGTGGAAAGCCTTTTCTCTTAGAAGACTGGTGGCCCACAAGGCTAAACCTTTCCCCAAAATTTATCAGGATACCTAGATTCAAGCCCTACCTACACATCCACGTGCTGATATTCTTAGATATCTGGACTTACTTGCTCCTTAGTACCTCTCCTGCTTTTAATCCAGGCTGCAAAACCAAACTCCCCCCCCCAACCTCTATTTGTACATGAGAGAGAAGGTGTTGTCATTTCTTTGTGATCAAAAGGGTTCCTCCAAGGTGGAACGGCTTTTCCCCTCTGCCACTGATGTTTCCCTTCTTCTTGGCATCCTTGCAAACCATGTTACCGTCCCTTTCCTCCTATTACAGGAGCTCAGTCCCCACGCATTCTTCAGAGGCTCGGTCAAGCAGCGCTGGCGGTAATGAATATGTTTGGTATTCCGACGGACGGCACAGAGGCGTTCACAGGTGGCCCATTCTAATTCAGCAGCCTTTCATTACTGCTTTCCCGAGCCGTCTGCGCCCATCCCTCTGTTTGCTCATTTCTGTATGATCCGATTGACATTATGAAATTGCCGTGAAGCTGCATGGCCTCGGAGATCGTTATCGAATGCTCAAGGCCCAGACTCGAGCGCCAGGCGGAGTTCAAATTGTGCACCACCATCGCTGCGGTAATTAATTTATCAAATAGCATCTAATAAATCTTAGGATGGGGCGGGTGAGGGTTGGCATTTTTGAAACAGAAACGGGAGACATCAAAAGCCAGAAACTTCAAACTCCTACAATTGAGTTGCTTGTTAATGGGATTCACAGGGGTTATTCAAATTATCTGTGAGCTGCACAGAGCCAGAGTCTCCAGCAGAAGTGTATTATCTGACTGACTCCCCCACTTCTTTTGTCATGGAATAGCCTAGGAGCTGCATAGCCCCTGAGGTCATTATCAAATGCTTGAATGAGACTTGAGTGTTGTTTCCCCTTCCAACTTAGGCACTACCTAGAACAGGGAAGCCGTAAAGTCTAGGCTTCATACATGCATTCCCAACAACTCCATGTACCCAGGAACCATGAGACAATAGCAGCAAATCCCTGTACCACCATAATTGTTCTCCCCAGGGATAGCCATCACAGGGAAATCCTGTCCTTTTGGGTCTTGCCAGATTTCCCCAGAGCCACCTGCTGGTGCAGTCTAGGCATTATGTGATCCAGTCACCTCGACCCTACCATTACTTGACTGGCTGCATTCTGCACCAGTTGAAGTTTCTGAACTGTCTTCAAAGGCAGTCCTATGTGCAACACATTACAGTAGTCCAGCCTGGACATGACTAGCATGTGGACAACTGAGGCAAGGTCCATCCTCTTCAGATAGGGCCACAGCTGGTGTACCAGCCTAAACTGGTAGAATGCACTTCTGGACACTGCAGCCACATGGGCTTCCCCAAATAGCTCCGAGTACAGGAGAACTCCCAAACTGCATACTTGGTATTTTAGGAGAGTGCAACCCCATCTAAGATCACCTGTGAACCTCCATGCGAAGTAGTTGGTCTCTCAACCCACAGTACCTCCATCTTGTCAGGATTAAGTTTGTGCTTGTTCACCCTCATCCATCCCCAAAGCAGCCTCCAGACATTGGATGGCCATTTGGCGAGGATTCTGAAATTGCAAGAGCTCCTCCTGGTTTTTGCTCAATTTTTGTGGGTGCAGGCGATAAAGTCATGTTACTCAATCCTCCGCACACTAACTTGGGAGTAAGCCCCGTTGAACTCAGCGGGACTTTCGTTTGAACAAACACGCTTAGACTTGCACTGCATATCCTTACTGTTAGTTGAACAGATAATTTGTGTGGTAATATATCCTTCATTGAATTGGGGATGTAAGAGAAATTTGTTTCAGTTTGGTTTTTATCAGGATGTATCCAGTTCACGCCTTTGGGATTGAACATAGACTTGGACTTGAGTTTAGAGATAATTATTTTGAGATAAAATTATTAGGGATGTGCACTGACCCCCCGGATCGGATCGGATAGCGGATCGGAATCGGACCTGGGGGGTCGGATCGGATCGGATCGGATTGTGTGTCGGATCGGATCGGATCCGATTCCGATCCGCGGATCGGATTTTCCGATCCGGATCGGACGCCATTTTGAATGCTTTTTCCTATAGCAAATTATTGTTTTATAAAAATGCCTATAACTTTTTCATTTTTAAAGACAGAAGGATGAAACTTGGGCACATTGTACACTGGTTAGGGATAGGTATCTGTGAGAAATTTCAGAAAGATTGGTGCATGCAGTTTGTGGCAATTAATTTTTTAATAAATAACATGGAATGCCTATAACTCGGTCATTTTTAAAGTTACACACATGAAACTTTGCCACATTGTAGGTGGTACCTTGGGACCCACGTGTGTGAAATCCCAGAACCGTGGGTGCTTGCCTGGTGTGGCAATGAATTTTTGAAAAATGGGTAGTAGTGGGGTAAATGCAGTTATGCCTCCCATGTTTTTATTTTTAAAGATACAAACAGGACACTTCGGCACATTACAGGGAACACTTCCCTTGATATGTGTGTAAAATTTCAGACAGCTAGCTCCAGGCATGTGTTGGCAATGAATTGTTGAAAATTGGGTAGCAGTGGGGTAAAATACAGTTTTGCCTCCCATTTTTTTATTTTCAAAGATACAAACGGGAAACTTTGGCACATTGCAGGGAACACTGCACTTCAAATGTGTGTGAAATTTCTGGAAGCTAGGTGCAACATTTTAGTGGGAAACGAACGTTTATTCATGGCATTTCACATGGGATTTATGGGTTGGTTTTAAGAGCTACAAAGCTCTAACTCGCTCACATGGCACAGGACCTATGCCCGCTCAAACGCTGAAAATTTCACAAACTTTGGTGCAATGCTTTAGTGGGAAAACAAAGGTTTATTCATGGCATTTCACATGGGATTTATGGGTTGGTTTTAAGAGCTACAAAGCTCTAACTCGCTCACATGGCACAGGACCTATGCCCGCTCAAACGCTGAAAATTTCACAAACTTTGGTGCAATGCTTTAGTGGGAAAACAAAGGTTTATTCATGGCATTTCACATGGGATTTATGGGTTGGTTTTAAGAGCTACAAAGCTCTAACTCGCTCACATGGCACAGGACCTATGCCCGCTCAAACGCTGAAAATTTCACAAACTTTGGTGCAATGCTTTAGTGGGAAAACAAAGGTTTATTCATGGCATTTCACATGGGATTTATGGGTTGGTTTTAAGAGCTACAAAGCTCTAACTCGCTCACATGGCACAGGACCTATGCCCGCTCAAACGCTGAAAATTTCACAAACTTTGGTGCAATGCTTTAGTGGGAAAACAAAGGTTAAACTTTATTATTTTAAACCTTCAGGAAGGGGACATTGCCTGCCTGGTGTGGATTGGTAATGAGGGAAGAAAGTTTCACTTATTCATTTGTAAAATGTAAAGTGATTGTAAATTGCTTTAGGGACCCATACATTTACATGACAAGACAGGTGTTGGTTGCAGGAATGCTACCAAATGCACTAGTAGCTAATCCCAGGTAATAGCTATTCAGATCCTAGCTAATAGCTATTATTCAGATCCTAGCCTGGGAAGGGATCTTGCAGGATAAGTGATTGTTCTTTTCTTGTGTAGTATGTAATTCTAAACCAGAAGGCTGCTTTGATGTAGAGCCAATCCACATGGTCTCTTGCAGCACCTAGTATTATTTATTTCTCCTTCCACAGCAGAATCTGGAAGGCGGGCAGGCAGGCTGGCATTTAATGGGCAAAGTCCAACAGCGGCGTTGGGGACTGGGTGACATTCTCCTTGAGGGCGAATGCCAAGTCCCATGGCTTGTGCGAGGAGGGCGGCTTGCTCTCTTTGCAGGAAGGATCTGGAAGGCGGAAGGCGGCATCAGCAGCGGGCGGGCAGGCTGGCATTTAATGGGCAAAGTCCAACAGCGGCGTTGGGGACTGGGTGACATTCTCCTTGAGGGCGAATGCCAAGTCCCATGGCTTGTGCAAGGAGGGCGGCTTGCTCTCTTTGCAGGAAGGATCTGGAAGGCGGCAGGCGGCATCAGCAGCGGGCGGGCAGGCTGGCATCCAGGGCAAAGTCCAACAGCGGCGTTGGGGACTGGGTGACATTCTCCTTGAGGGCGAATGCCAAGTCCCATGGCTTGTGCAAGGAGGGCGGCTTGCTCTCTTTGCAGGAAGGATCTGGAAGGCGGCAGGCGGCATCAGCAGCGGGCGGGCAGGCTGGCATTTAATGGGCAAAGTCCAACAGCGGCGTTGGGGACTGGGTGACATTCTCCTTGAGGGCGAATGCCAAGTCCCATGGCTTGTGCGAGGAGGGCGGCTTGCTCTCTTTGCAGGAAGGATCTGGAAGGCGGCAGGCGGCATCAGCAGCGGGCGGGCAGGCTGGCATCCAGGGCAAAGTCCAACAGCGGTGTTGGGGACTGGGTGACATTCTCCTTGAGGGCGAATGCCAAGCCCCATGGCTTGTGCGAGGAGGGCGGCTTGCTCTCTTTGCAGGAAGGATCTGGAAGGCGGCAGGCGGCATCAGCAGCGGGCGGGCAGGCTGGCATGTAATGGGCAAAGTCTCTCCTTTCCCGGGCACTGTGGCAGTGAGAGTTCCATAGGCTGCAAAAGAAGAAGGGGGGGGAAAAAAGAATGAATATTAGTTGACCACTTCAACACAACTAGCTCCCTTCCACCCAGGATTGCCCTTCCTGAGTGCCCACGCCCCAGCAGGCACACGGGGCTGCCTGCTCACTCGGAAGTTAGCAGGCAGACAGCCAACCTTCAGTTAGGTGGAAGGTGCCCCCCCCCATTCACAGAACACTTACCGTAGTCCTCCTGAGGGCGTTGTTGATAAGATGCCACTTCCAGGCGGGCAGTGACGGGCAGGTGGGCAGTCTGCATTACCGTCTCTCCTGGGCACTGTGGCAAAGAGTTCCATAGGCTGCAAAAGAAGAAGGGGGGGGGAAGAATATGAGAAAAATGATACTTTTCCACCACTGGCTCCCTCCCACCCAAGACTGGCATGTGCCCGGTCCTGAGTGCCCACGCCCCAGCAGGCACACGGGGCTGCCTGCTTGCTTACTCGTGGGTAAGCTCTCTGACAGGCTCTTACCAGAGTCGTGCGGGCGACGTGAATCGATGGGCCACCTCCATGCGGCCGTGGCTGGGGCAGATGGGCAGTCTGGATTCACGGGTGCGCTTTGCGCAGTGGCGAAGAGTTCCATAGGCTGCAAAAGAAGGAGGGGGGGGAAAAGAATGAATATTAGTTGACCACTTTAACACAACCAGCTCCCTTCCACCCAGGATTGCCCTTCCTGAGTGCCCACGCCAAAGCAGGCACACGGGGCTGCCTGCTCACTCGGAAGTTAGCAGGCAGACAGCCACCCTTTAGTTAGGTGGAAGGTGCCCCCCCATTCACAGAACACTTACCGTAGTCCTCCTGAGGGCGTTGTTGATAAGATGCCACTTCCAGGCGGGCAGTGACGGGCAGGTGGGCAGTCTGCATTACCGTCTCTCCTGGGCACTGTGGCAAAGAGTTCCATAGGCTGCAAAAGAAGAAGGGGGGGGAAGAATATGAGAAAAATTATACTTTTCCACCACTGGCTCCCTCCCACCCAAGACTGGCATGTGCCCGGTCCTGAGTGCCCACGCCCCAGCAGGCACACGGGGCTGCCTGCTTGCTTACTCGTGGGTAAGCTCTCTGACAGGCTCTTACCAGAGTCGTGCGGGCGACGTGAATCGATGGGCCACCTCCATGCGGCCGTGGCTGGGGCAGATGGGCAGTCTGGATTCACGGGTGCGCTTTGCGCAGTGGCGAAGAGTTCCATAGGCTGCAAAAGAAGGAGGGGGGGGGAAAAGAATGAATATTAGTTGACCACTTTAACACAACCAGCTCCCTTCCACCCAGGATTGCCCTTCCTGAGTGCCCACGCCAAAGCAGGCACACGGGGCTGCCTGCTCACTCGGAAGTTAGCAGGCAGACAGCCAACCTTCAGTTAGGTGGAAGGGCCCCCCCCCCATTCACAGAACACTTACCATAGTCCTGAGGGCGTTGAGGACTCGGTGAGATTCTGCTGGAGGACCCCTAGTCCCATGGCTTGTGCAAGGAAGGCGGCTGGCCCGCCTCGCAGGAACGATCTGGAAGGCGGCAGGTGGCATCAGCAGCGGGCGGGCAGGCTGGCATGTAATGGGCAAAGTCTCTCCTTTCCCGGGCACTGTGGCAGTGAGAGTTCCATAGGCTGCAAAAGAAGAGGAGGGGGATAATGAATATTACATGAATACTTTTATACTGCAAAAGAAGAAAGGAAAATAAATAAAGATTTGTATTAAATAATTAATACATGCAAGTCGTAGTAGTCTCCCACCGGCTCACTTCTCTTGTTTGTGATGCAATCCTCTTTCTCCTGCTGCACCCCTCCCTTTCTAAATCACTCTTCTGAGCCCATTGTTAGAGGGATTGGCTATCCTTTTGTGTCTGGCAGGACACAGCTTACCGGATCATTAGAGAATCACCATTTCTTTTGTCCTTGGGTTATTCATTCACTCCTAATAGCACCCTACGTTAGGCTGACCAGATCAAATCCAGGTCAGGGTTCCTAACTTCAGCAGTTGTAGAGAAAAGGGAATTTCTGCCAGTGTCATTTGTATGGAATTAGTTCCTGCTGAGATTCCCTCTTCATCACAACAGTTAAAGGTGCAGGGGCCCTGCCTTCTTTTCTATATGGCCACTCTGCCTGCACTCTTACCTGAGTCGTAGGGGTGACGTGAATCGAGGGGCCACCTCCATGTGGCCGTGGCTGGGGCAGATGGGCAGTCTGGAATCACGGGTGCGCTTTGCGCAGTGGCGAAGAGTTCCATAGGCTGCAAAAGAAGGAGGGGGGGGGGAAAAGAATTAACATGAGATAAATCATACTTTTCCACCATTGGCTCCCTCTCACCCAGGACTGGCATCTGCCCGGTCCTGAGTGCCCACGCCCCAGTAGGCACACGGGGCTGCCTGCTTGCTTACTCGGAAGTAAGATCTCAGACTGCCCCACTTCTGGACACTCTCAGGTGTCCCTGCGTTGACTGCACACACTTACCTTATTCGTGCGGCCGCTGTGGATCGGAGGACTCCAGTGGCACATAGGCTCCTCCAGGCAAAGTCACATTGGCATAGGCTCCTCCAGGCAAAGTCACATTGGCATAGGCTCCTCCAGGCAAAGTCACAGTGGCACATAGGCTCCTCCAGGCAAAGTCACAGTGGCACATAGGCTCCTCCAGGCAAAGTCACATTGGCATAGGCTCCTCCAGGCAAAGTCACAGTGGCACATAGGCTCCTCCAGGCAAAGTCACGTTGGCATAGGCTCCTCCAGGCAAAGTCACGTTGGCATAGGCTCCTCCAGGCAAAGTCACAGTGGCACATAGGCTCCTCCAGGCAAAGTCACATTGGCATAGGCTCCTCCAGGCAAAGTCACAGTGGCACATAGGCTCCTCCAGGCAAAGTCACAGTGGCATAGGCTCCTCCAGGCAAAGTCACGTTGGCATAGGCTCCTCCAGGCAAAGTCACAGTGGCACATAGGCTCCTCCAGGCAAAGTCACATTGGCATAGGCTCCTCCAGGCAAAGTCCCAGTGGCACAGGCTCCTCCAGGCAAAGTCACAGTTTGGCACAGCTCCCTCCAGGCAAAGTCCCAGTGGCACAGGCTCCTCCAGGCAAAGTCACAGTTTGGCACAGCTCCCTCCAGGCAAAGTCCCAGTGGCACAGGCTCCTCCAGGCAAAGTCACATTGGCACAGGCTCCTCCAGGCAAAGTCACAGTTTGGCACAGCTCCCTCCAGGCAAAGTCCCAGTGGCACAGGCTCCTCCAGGCAAAGTCACAGTTTGGCACAGCTCCCTCCAGGCAAAGTCCCAGTGGCACAGGCTCCTCCAGGCAAAGTCACAGTTTGGCACAGCTCCCTCCAGGCAAAGTCCCAGTGGCACAGGCTCCTCCAGGCAAAGTCACATTGGCACAGGCTCCTCCAGGCAAAGTCACAGTTTGGCACAGCTCCCTCCAGGCAAAGTCCCAGTGGCACAGGCTCCTCCAGGCAAAGTCACAGTTTGGCACAGCTCCCTCCAGGCAAAGTCCCAGTGGCACAGGCTCCTCCAGGCAAAGTCACAGTTTGGCACAGCTCCCTCCAGGCAAAGTCCCAGTGGCACAGGCTCCTCCAGGCAAAGTCACATTGGCACAGGCTCCTCCAGGCAAAGTCACAGTTTGGCACAGCTCCCTCCAGGCAAAGTCCCAGTGGCAGAGGCAAAGTCCCAGTGGCAGAGGCAAAGTCCCACTGGCAGAGGCAAAGTCACAGCTGCATGGGCCCCTCCAGGCAAAGTCCCAGTGGCAGAGGCAAAGTCCCAGTGGCAGAGGCAAAGTCCCACTGGCAGAGGCAAAGTCACAGCTGCATGGGCACCTCCAGGCAGGCAGGCGGGCAGGGGCAGAGGCAGAGGCGGGCATGATGCCAGGCGCTTGCGCATTGCACAAGTAAGCAATAGAACCGTGAGACCAGCCCACGCATTCCGGCTACTTCACAATGGCGGCAACCTAGCAGGCGGGCAGGCAGGCAGGCAGGCAGAGGCAGAGGCAGAGGCGGGCATGATGCCAGGCACTTGCGCATTGCACAAGTAAGCAATAGAACCGTGAGACCAGCCCACGCATTCCGGCTACTTCACAATGGCGGCAACCTAGCAGACGGGCAGGCAGGCAGGCAGGCAGAGGCAGAGGCAGAGGCGGGCATGATGCCAGGCGCTTGCGCATTGCACAAGTAAGCAATAGAACCGTGAGACCAGCCCACGCATTCCGGCTACTTCACAATGGCGGCAACCTAGCAGGCGGGCAGGCAGGCAGGCAGGCAGAGGCAGAGGCAGAGGCGGGCATGATGCCAGGCGCTTGCGCATTGCACAAGTAAGCAATAGAACCGTGAGACCAGCCCACGCATTCCGGCTACTTCACAATGGCGGCAACCTAGCAGGCGGGCAGGCAGGCAGGCAGGCAGAGGCAGAGGCAGAGGCGGGCATGATGCCAGGCGCTTGCGCATTGCACAAGTAAGCAATAGAACCGTGAGACCAGCCCACGCATTCCGGCTACTTCACAATGGCGGCAACCTAGCAGGCGGGCAGGCAGGCAGGCAGGCAGGGGCAGAGGCAGAGGCGGGCATGATGCCAGGCGCTTGCGCATTGCACAAGTAAGCAATAGAACCGTGAGACCAGCCCACGCATTCCGGCTACTTCACAATGGCGGCAACCTAGCAGGCGGGCAGGCAGGCAGGCAGGCAGGCAGGGGCAGAGGCAGAGGCGGGCATGATGCCAGGCGCTTGCGCATTGCACAAGTAAGCAATAGAACCGTGAGACCAGCCCACGCATTCCGGCTACTTCACAATGGCGGCAACCTAGCAGGTGGGCAGGCAGGCAGGCAGGCAGGGGCAGAGGCAGAGGCGGGCATGATGCCAGGCGCTTGCGCATTGCACAAGTAAGCAATAGAACCGTGAGACCAGCCCACGCATTCCGGCTACTTCACAATGGCGGCAACCTAGCAGGCGGGCAGGCAGGCAGGCAGGCAGGGGCAGAGGCAGAGGCGGGCATGATGCCAGGCGCTTGCGCATTGCACAAGTAAGCAATAGAACCGTGAGACCAGCCCACGCATTCCGGCTACTTCACAATGGCGGCAACCTAGCAGGCGGGCAGGCAGGCAGGCAGGCAGAGGCAGAGGCAGAGGCGGGCATGATGCCAGGCGCTTGCGCATTGCACAAGTAAGCAATAGAACCGTGAGACCAGCCCACGCATTCCGGCTACTTCACAATGGCGGCAACCTAGCAGGCGGGCAGGCAGGCAGGCAGGCAGAGGCAGAGGCAGAGGCGGGCATGATGCCAGGCGCTTGCGCATTGCACAAGTAAGCAATAGAACCGTGAGACCAGCCCACGCATTCCGGCTACTTCACAATGGCGGCAACCTAGCAGGTGGGCAGGCGGGCAGGCAGTTTTTTAAATCATATAGCCAAAATAAACACAACACACAGTGACAGCCCTGCAAGGCTGCCACATAAGTCCATAAGACACAGTCAGAAACAGTGTGGGATGCTGCTTGTCATCCACTCAATGTAGGAGCCTGGAAGAGGAATCCTATCGCGTCCTTCGTTCATAGTCAGAGAGGTGCATGCGTTCCTTGGCGATAAAATTAAGCCTTCTTCTTATCCAAAGTTCTCATGAGCCTCTGACGTGGTCTTACAAGAAGAAACGCCCATGGAAGTGTGGGACCTTACAGAAGGCCTGGAGGGAGCCATCGGAGTCCAATTTCAGAGGCACACGTGCAAGCACATTGGTTCAAGTCAAACAACATAGAATGTGTGAGATGCTTGTGCATCCCCTCAATGTAAGAGGCTAGGAGAAGAAACTAGATCCCTTCGGGATCCATCGTTCAGAGTTGAGTTACTGAGCTGTAAACAACACAGCCAGTAAATTAAAGTAAAGAAAATTAATTAACCGAAAATAAGAATTAAAAAATCAAGGGCCTGCTGGTGCCTGCCCAAAGGTGTGGGATGGATGGGGGGTGCCTGCCAATTACTCCCCCGCGGGCATGAGGGTGGGGTATCCCAGCAGGGGCAGATTGACCTTGAGGAAGACCAGCTGCTCCACAATCTCAGCGTCCAAGCGAGAGCGGTGGGGTGTGACCACGTCGCCCGCCATGGAAAACACCCGCTCGCTTGGAACGCTGGACGGTGGGCAGCTGATTCTGTCCATGGCCACCCGCGCCAGATCAGGCCACATCTGGCGCCGAGATGACCAGTAGGCCAGGGGTTCGATGGAGCCGTCCTCCATCTGCTCCGCCAGGTAACGCTGCACTGCTGCTGCAGCGTCATCCTGGCGGCGGCTGGGTTGAGTGCCTCTATGCCCAACCGCAGCCTGCAAAGCCTTGTCCCAAAACCCCTGGCCTGTCCCCCTGCTGGGTGTGGTGGTGCTGCTGCCGCCGCTGCTGGTGGTGCTCAGCGGACTTAGCGCCTGGGCTTCGGTGGGCTCCTCCTCTGCCTGCCCAATCCTGGCATCCCGGGCCGCCCGAACGTCCGTCACCAGCATTTCCACCCAACCTGCCCGGGAAGTCTGCCCACATAACCCATCCTTGATGCGCGGGTCGCACATGGTGGCCAACATGTACTGCCTCTCGTTGTAGAGAGGCTGGACCCGGCGGGATAGGCTTTCCCTCAGCATCGTCACCACTTCCCGCACCTCTGGCAGGAAGCGCCTGCCGGTGACGGCATCCCCGGCCTCCAGAAACTCGCCCATCTGATTCTGGAGATGCCTGGCCACGGGGAGCACCTGGCTGAGAAGGGCAGTGCTGCTGCTCAGGGTCTCGGTGGCCTCAAGGAACGGCTTGAGGACCACCAGAAGCTGGGACATGGCCTCCCACTGCTGCCTGGACAGTGGGGCCTGGATGCCAATGTCCCCGACCCTGAACATCTCGTGGACAACACGCTGTTGCTCCACCATACGCTCGAGCATGTGGTAGGTGGAGTTCCAACGTGTTGCCACGTCCTGCACTAGCCGGTGCTGCGGAAGTCCCAGCTCCTGCTGCTTCTCCCGCAGCAACCGACTGCCCTTCACGCTGTGGTGGAAATGCCCAGCCACCTTCCTGCAGCTCTCTAGGAGATTACGGATTTGGGGAGGGAGAGGGGCCTTGCTGCCTCCAAGGCCATCCCTGACGACCAGGTTGAAGACGTGCGCGATGCAGCGGATGCCCTCAAATCCGCCATCGCGCACCGCCTTCAGCATATTGGCTCCCCCATCCGTGACCATGTAACCGCGGGTGTGCTGGTGCCCGCCCAGCCACCCTGCCACCATGCGGTTCATGGCCTCCGTAATCTCCTCCACCGTGTGGGACTGGTCCATGACTGCGGTATGAAGGAGGGCCCAGCGGCAGCCCTCCTTCCCAGTCCCAGAAGTCCTGGGTGCTTCCTGCCCTGAGGCTCCCCACCAGTGAGCCGTCAGGGACAGGTAAGCGTGCACTCCTCCTTCGCTGGACCAGATGTCTGAAGTGAAGTGCACCTTCTGTGCCTCTGCCTGGCACAGACGACCCAGAACTAACTCCCTGCATGCCTGGTACAGGGAGGGCACCACACGCCTGCTCAGGGTGGTGCGACACGGCGGCTTGTAGTATGGAACCACAAGAGCCATCAGCCTCTTGAAGCCTGCGTTCTCGACGAGGCTGAATGGCTGGTCATCCAACGCCACCATCTCACCGATGCAATTGGTGATCTGGTTGGGCGCTGGAAAACGCCACCTTGTGGCTCCATACTTCCCCCACCCCATCTCTTCCATGGTGGCCTGGCGAAGCCTCTTGGGGATGGGAGGTCGAGAGCTGGCAGAAGTTGCAGGAGCCTTCTGCTTGCCCTTGCCGCTAGCACCAGTCTGCTGCGAGGTGCCCGCCTCGGTCCCAAGCAAAACAGACTGGTGGTGCCTCTGCATGTGGCGGGTGAGGTTCGTGGTGGTGAAGTGGCCTGGCATTTTTCCCCTGCTCACTGACATCTTGCAGTGGCGACAGACAGCAAAGCGGGAATCCACTGCCACCTCAAAGTGGTCCCACACCTTGCTTGCCTGTCGCTTCTGGGGTGACACAGACGGCCTGCCGGCGCCTTCGCTCTGTGGTGTCACCTCAGGAGCAAGGGAATGAGTGGAAGAGAGGACGGATTGTGGAGAGTAAGTCTCTGGTGCTGCCTGCTCTTCCTCTTGCCCCACATCAGAGTCCTCCTTCTCACTCTGAACCTCGCTGACTTCCACAAGATCTGGGAAAAGATCAGTCAGCGGGTTCACAGGCTCACCCACCAAAGAAGGAGCTGGATATAGTGCTCCTTCTTCATGCCCACTGCTGCTCCCAGCACCTGCCTCATGTTGCTGAAAGAGTGCCCTGCAGGCACTACTTTGAGTTGCCTCTGCCTGCTTCTGCTGCCCCAGTGGAGAACGCCTCAGTTTAACTGGGGGTGTGGAAGTAGGCTGCCTGCTGCTGGTCCCAGCAGCAGCAGCAGCAGCGCCATGCCCAGAGCGGCCTCTCCCAAATGCTGCCTTGGGAGCACCCCCCCTTTGAGTGCCACGCTTCATTTTATTTTTATTATTATTTATTTTTGTGTAAGTGTGTGCTTTGCTGACTTTTTTTGTGTTTGTAGCAGCAGGCTACACAGCCCAGCAACACACACTCACTCACAAGCGCGCACACACACACACACACACACAGAGAAAGAGAGAGAGAGAGAGAGAGGATAGAAATATTTTTTTATTATTTTTTTGGGTTTTTTTCAGAAAGCGAAAGTAGAACAAACACACTCACTGCAAAGACAAACTGAACTCACAGACAAACAAACGTGCTATCTAAGAAAGGAAAGGCAAGAGAGAAAGGAAAGCCAAGAGAGAGAACAAGAAAAGCTGAAGTAAAAGATAAGAAACTCCTCAAAACCACCTCCAAATGCAATCAAATCAATTCAATCAATACAGTCTCTCCAACACAGCTCCAAAACACTCCCTAATCTCCTCCACGTTCAACCCACAAAGAGCCAGAAGGGCAGGGCTGAGAGAATATATACTGGTGCCCTCCTCCAGCATTGCGATTGGAGGCTGAAGAAAGTCTTCACAGGATTGGGTGATTCAGTCATGTATTCTAAAGCACAATTGGTGGATCAAGCTGTCAAACACACACACACAAACACAGCCTCCCCCTCCCTTTCCTGAAGGTTTAAAATAATAAAGTTTAACCTTTGTTTTCCCACTAAAGCATTGCACCAAAGTTTGTGAAATTTTCAGCGTTTGAGCGGGCATAGGTCCTGTGCCATGTGAGCGAGTTAGAGCTTTGTAGCTCTTAAAACCAACCCATAAATCCCATGTGAAATGCCATGAATAAACCTTTGTTTTCCCACTAAAGCATTGCACCAAAGTTTGTGAAATTTTCAGCGTTTGAGCGGGCATAGGTCCTGTGCCATGTGAGCGAGTTAGAGCTTTGTAGCTCTTAAAACCAACCCATAAATCCCATGTGAAATGCCATGAATAAACCTTTGTTTTCCCACTAAAGCATTGCACCAAAGTTTGTGAAATTTTCAGCGTTTGAGCGGGCATAGGTCCTGTGCCATGTGAGCGAGTTAGAGCTTTGTAGCTCTTAAAACCAACCCATAAATCCCATGTGAAATGCCATGAATAAACGTTCGTTTCCCACTAAAATGTTGCACCTAGCTTCCGGAAATTTCACACACATTTGAAGTGCAGTGTTCCCTGCAATGTGCCAAAGTTTCCCGTTTGTATCTTTGAAAATAAAAAAATGGGAGGCAAAACTGTATTTTACCCCACTGCTACCCAATTTTCAACAATTCATTGCCAACACATGCCTGGAGCTAGCTGTCTGAAATTTTACACACATATCAAGGGAAGTGTTCCCTGTAATGTGCCGAAGTGTCCTGTTTGTATCTTTAAAAATAAAAACATGGGAGGCATAACTGCATTTACCCCACTACTACCCATTTTTCAAAAATTCATTGCCACACCAGGCAAGCACCCACGGTTCTGGGATTTCACACACGTGGGTCCCAAGGTACCACCTACAATGTGGCAAAGTTTCATGTGTGTAACTTTAAAAATGACCGAGTTATAGGCATTCCATGTTATTTATTAAAAAATTAATTGCCACAAACTGCATGCACCAATCTTTCTGAAATTTCTCACAGATACCTATCCCTAACCAGTGTACAATGTGCCCAAGTTTCATCCTTCTGTCGTTAAAAATGAAAAAGTTATAGGCGTTTTTGTAAAACAACAATACTTTGCTATGGGAAAAACGCATTTAAAATGGCGTCCGATCCGCCGATCCGATCCGATCCGGATCGGACCTCGCCGGATCGGATCGGATCGGATCGGATGGTGTGTCGGATCGGATCGGATCGGATCGGATTTTCCGATTTTTGGGGCGGATCGGATTCGGATCGTGGATCGGATCCGATCCGATGCACACCCCTAAAAATTATGTTTAGTAATATGAATTTAAATGTGTGTTCTTGAGTGCAGATTGCTATTATTATTATTATTATTATTATTGTCCATAGATTCATAGAATAATAGAGTTGGAAGGGGCCTATGAGGCCATCAAGTCCAAACCCCTGCTCAATGCAGGAATCCACCTTAAAGCATACCTGTCCAGCTGCCTCTTGAATGCCTCTACGGTGGGAGAGCCCACCACCTCCCTAGGTCATTGCTTCCATTGCCATATTGCATTAAGAGTCAGGAAGTTTTTCCTGATGTCCAGCCAGAATCTAGCTTCCTGTAACTTGAGCCCATTATTCAGTGTCCTGCATTCTGGGTTGATCGAGAAGAGATCCTGGCCCTCCTCTGTGTGACAACCTTTCAAGTATTTGAAGAGTGCTATCATGTCTCCCCTCAGTCTTCTTTTCTCCAAGTTGTTGTTGTTGTTGTTATTATTATTATTATTATTATTGATTAATGCAGACATGGGATGGAATGGGCGTGTGGCTGAACCCATGCAAAAGTGGTATGGACTGAAAATAGTTCTTTATTTAGAAATGTATTAGTATCAATAGGCTGATTCATCCACCCTTAATGAACACCTACTTTTCATTGTAATTGTAATTGTTATTTAGGTGTTTTCTTCCAGTCTTTTAGCTTTATGTCATCTTCCCAGAAAACATTTGTTTTCAGAAAAAGTAGAAGGCTGCTGAGTTTCTTCCTTGCACTGACACACATCCATTCCTCAACTCTCTTCTTTGTGCAATGCTGCTTTTGCATGCCAAGACTGTCACTCACACTGTTTAAAACAACTCATCTTATAAACAGCCAGCCGGGGATGTCCTTGATCCATCATTAAAAACACCCTTGATGGTACTATCACCAGGCTCTGTGATACTGATCTCTAGCAACTATCTTCTACGATAGCCATTACACTGAAGGTGCTTGAAATTTGGGGAAGTTATATTATTATTATTGTTGTTGTTGTTGTTGTTGTTGTTATTATTATTGTTATTATCATTATTTCATTTCTGGCATTTCTATACTGCCCCATAGTTGAAGCTCTCTGGGCAGTTCACAAAGTAAATAACTGGGTGATTATTTACTTCACTCAAAGTGGGTGGAAGTAACTTCTCTTGTCTTCCTTGATCCCAAGAGATGTACATACTGGAAACTGCAGGCAGGTGAACAAATTAGAATGCCATTTTTCACCAGACTTGGGCCAGATCTTCATCTTGTGTCAATCATTACAAATTTGGAATAAATAGCACTTATGAAAGCAGTATATGGAATGTGAATGGTACCCCGACAGTGATCAGCACACTCCAATACTGCTAGAAAGCAGAACTGTAGATATAGTCCAGGTTTCTAAACTGTTGTGAGGAACAATCTGTCTCCAGTGTGTGAAAAGCTGCCATGCCTTAGAGTTGCTGGCTATCACTATGATGCATGATTCAGGAGGTTTACTTTGTCCTGAGCCATCAACTAACCACCACAGGGTACCCAGAGATTACCATTTGGGGATCATATAGCCAGGAATTTTCCAGTTTCTAGCCCCCCCACTCAGTTGTGAAGCTCACTGAGTCTCTTTGTGAGAATAAAATGGAGGGAAGGAGGGCCATGTAAACCTCCTTGGGGTTTTTGCAAAAGGAAAAAAATGGTGGGATAGACATGTAATAATAAAATAAATAAACAAACAGGCATCCAACTGATTTAAAGATACCTATTTTGAAAGAACAATAGATTTATTAATATGCATTTCAATATGATTTTTGGTGCAGATTTCATTTGTCAAAAAACAAACAAACATATTAATGCAACCTAAACTATCTCATAGGGTTGTTGTATGGTAAAATGGAGAAGATCAGGGGGTTGGACTTGATGGCCTTATAGGCCCCTTCCAACTCTATTATTCTATGATCATGTACATCACCTTGGGCTCCATGGAGGAAAGGCAGGATACAAACGTAATGAATGAATAAAAATAAGCGATAAATAAGCATGGGTGGGATGCTGCTGTCGCACATGTGTCCTACTTGTGGGTCCTTGGTCGACAGCTGGTTGGCCATTGTGTGAACAGAATGCTGGACTAGATAGACTCCGGGTCTGATCCAGCATGGCTCTTCTGATGTTCTTATGGACGAACACCATATAACACATTGCAAAATAAGAGGCATAGAAAATATTTATCCAGCAAACAAATGCACAAATTTCATCCCATTAAAACTAAAGAAACAAGTACTTAAACGAAAAGGAAGGATTTGATGTGGTGTTGAAAAGAAAGCCAGGCCAAAGCCTATCTGCTTGGCCTGACAATGCAGTTCTCTAGGATACCTAGCAGAAGGTCTTTCACATTATCTGCTTCCTGCTCCTTTGAAAGAAACAAAGAAAGTGTGGATGCCTGAGATTGGACCTGGGACTTCCTGCATGCAAAGCATGTGTTCAGTCACTGGGCTATGTCCCACCTTCTCATTTCCCTGAAATCAAGACTTCAAGATGAATGTTTATCCCCCTGCATCAACACAAATGTCTCGCTAATTGCAAGGGAAGGGGAAAGAATGTGGATAGTGAGAGACGGACACGTTTTCTCAGCATGGTTCCACACGTTTATGCTAAGAAAAGAAGATGCAATATGATGTTTCTAACCAAACCCCTGGGTTGGGCCCAGATTTTCCCCCATTGGTATTTGTATGATACATGGAAGATTTTAGAAATGTTGAAACTAAAGCATCTGTGGAGATCCATCGCTCCTGCTCCCTGCTTTCTAGTGATTGATTTTTATTGCCCTTCATGCTTTACAATTCCAGAAGTGTCCTGGTTTTAGAACAAAGAGAGCAAATGGCTTCTCCCTCATTTAGCCCTCTGTAGATGGGTCTAGAGTGTAGATTAATAAGCTCAGAAATGTGTTTCCTACTCCGCGGCTAGTAAAGGGAATTTATTGGCACTAAATTAATCATGAAACGGACTCAAAGAAGACAAGGGGTTTAAACTCATAAATTAGGACAGCAGCAAAATTCAGAAGGGGATTTTCCAATGCAGCATCTTGTCTGGTGTTGCCAACTTGTAATTTCAAGAATTCCAACCCATT
This sequence comes from Anniella stebbinsi, assembly GCA_029215795.1. Lineage (NCBI taxonomy): Eukaryota > Metazoa > Chordata > Lepidosauria > Squamata > Anniellidae > Anniella > Anniella stebbinsi. The sequence continues at coordinate 386,110,333 of JARDYH010000001.1, forward strand.
TCCCCAGGTGGGACAAAAAACTGGAACTGGATCTCGACCTGGTGGTGACCAAGAGATGGAAACAAGGTGTAATCTGATGCATGTGATGGAAAGGAATGTAAGAGGCTAGGCTGTGATTTGAAAGGTATTGCTGTCAAAATTCTAGATTCTCAGAGAGATTGCTCTAAACTTGGGTCCACTCAGAAGATGCTCTGCAGGGGAAAGACTCTTGGCTGCTGCAGTCCAATGAGGAGCGGAGGACTAGAGTCACATCCACTTCTTGATTTATCATTGCACTGTATTACATCCTTCCTCCAAAGAAGTCAGGATGGTGTGCAGAGTTCCCACTTTTATCCTTGCAACAAGCCTGTGAGGTAGACTAAGTCAAAGGATAGCAGTCCAAATCCTCCATCCTATCCCAGTCTTCCCCAACCTGGTGGCCTCCAGATATGTTGGACTGGAACTCCCATCATTTCCAGGCCCAGCGAGCATAGCCAAGAGCCATGGAGTTTCATTCCAACACATCTAGGAGCCATCTGGGGGAGGCCATTCTATCCATTCCATCAGAATGCCTCTTTTGCATTCTTTCCAAGGTTTCATTCAGGACACATGCCCTTATCACCCTTTGCCTACTGACTCTACTGCCAATTCGCTGTTCTATTCATGCTTGCACCTCATTCCAAAGGGATCCAGTTGATCCTTTTGTCCTGAAGGGGGGGACCCCATTTCTGCTCAAGACTTTCCATGCAAAATTGTGATGTGCAGCAGATTGTAAACTCTAGCAGGGGACTCACACAGAGACCCAGCAGGCATCTCAGACATCTTCCTATTGTGTGAGCTTTTAACAAAAACAACACCACAGTGCATTGTTAATGAACTAGCAAGGCCCATGATGAATGCTCACGGAAAGAAGATCATATGGGTGAGAAAATGGCCCCCTGCTCTCACTCCCCTTGTTTTTCAATACATCCCAGCATGTAGGCAATCAAGCTCCACTCCGAAAATGTTTTGAGCCATGCCCTCAGCCACTTAGGACGATGTGCGGTATTGGATTTTTCAGGCTGGTTGGCATAAAGTCAAGTATTTGCTGGGCTGCTTATCATCATCATTCAGAACCTACTGACCTCCACAATCTTCAGTCTGATTAACCTCCTGAAGTTTCAAAAGCCTCTGGGTCACATCTCTCCCCAGCATACTTACGCTTGTTGGATGGGAAGGCAAATGCATTGAGAAAAATGCCTTTCATAGCTGAGGAATAAACACAGGTTCAAAGAATGGGTTCGATGTATCAGAAACCAAATCTCCTGGCACCTCTTCTGTTCTGTGCATGTTCAATGATTCTAAAGCACTGGTTTTCGAACAGCATCCAGCGTTAGCAGGTTTTCCGCAGTAGGAAGGTCACTAATGACAAGAGATGGTTGATTAATTTTATCTTTGTGAAAATTATAGAGAGGAATAAAAGTGGACCAAAGGGGACGGAGTCACAGGGTCCTTATCAGATTGTGAACTTTGGGGTGGGGGTGGGGTTGCAAGAAAGATTTCTTTTTTTGTGCACATTTATTTTCCAAATATATTCATCAGTTGTGTACATTTCTTTGAAATGTACGCATTCTTCTCCCCTTGATTAAAACATGTTTCTGCATTTCCCCCCCTCAAAAGTATGCATTTTTTTCATGGACATTTTCCCCCCAAATGTACACATAGTGCTGAATGGATTTTTGGGGAGATCCACAAATCACATTACAAAGCTAAAAAATTTGTATGGAATTCAACCACAGATTGAATTCAAATCTGTATTTGGTCTGGAAGGTGTGGACTGGGTAAATCGTGATCAAAACCAAATTGAAATAAATTCCTCATACATCCCTACACTGGACTTGGCCACGAACTCATGAGAGCTCTGTTTTTATCTTCAAACCATATTCAAAGATTGTATGGAGAGTGGAGAGAACATGAAAGCACTTTCAGAAATACCTCCTGGACTTCCAGATGCCCTGCAGAATGTGCCCACAGAGGTCAATGCATAGGGTTCCTGATTGTGTATACAATTTAATGTGCATTGATATGTATTCATACAATCTGTTAAAAGTTTGGAAGTCGGGGCCACTGGGTATGATCCTGACCCCATTCAATATATTCCAGGGATATGGTTTTAAGGTAAGAATAGGGGCTAGGTGAACTTTGGCAAGCCACAATCCCTGCAGATGCAACACAGGGACAACATTATGAAGTGTCCATATAAAGTATTTTGAATGCTACAAAATGCTATATGTATGGTATGTCTAAATAATAATAATAATAATAATAATAATAATAATAATAATTTTATTTATTTATTTCTTACCCGCCTCTTCCTTTGGTTTGAGGCAGGCAACAACATTAATACAACAGTACAACATAAAGCAAATGCATAAAACTAATTAAAAGAGCACATAAAGCCAATACAATATTAAAATAACTATCAGGGCATCTTAAAATTCATCTGGGTAGGCCAGTATTAAGTTGGCAAATCTCTTCCGGCAGGCCATTCCACAGTCTGGGGGCAACAGAAGAAAAGGTCCTCTGGATAACTGTTGTCAGCCTACTTTTGGCTGACTGAAGTAAGTTCTCCCCAGAGTACCTCAGTGTGTGGGGCGGATTGTATGGGGAAAGGCAATCCCGCAGGTAACCTGGAACCAAACCATGTAGGGTTTTAATGACCAACACTTTATACTTCAGTCCAAAACTGAGTTGAACAATCTTGAAATCACAAGGTGTTGAAGCATCATCAGATGTCCAGTCCAAAGGGTCAGGATACATCCAGGCAAGAACAAGGTTACAGGGAAATGCAGAAGAATGGTTAGGATACAGTCCAAGAGTCAGAACAAGTCTAGGCACAACACTAAGCTGAGAAGCACGAAACAAAGGCAAAGGCACCAGATATGAACATTGCTTCCAGCACTCTGGCTGAGCGCTGGCCAAACATTTACAGGAAGTAAATCAACTGCTGTCAGCTGGATTGAAACTCAGCTGGTCCCTGCTTGCTTCGATGAAGTGTCATGCCCCCAACACTCTCAGGCTCATCTGTTTCCTCTCTCCCGCTGATTCCTTAACTGACGCACAACACTAGTTGAAGTTTCCAAACTAGGTACAATGGTAGCCCTATGTACAGCACATTACAGAAGTCAAGCCTCGAGCTTACCAGTGCGTGCAGTACCATATTTAGGTCTTCCATCTCTAGGAAAGGGAGCAGCTGGCGTAACAGCTGAAGCTGATAGTAGGCACTCTTGGCCGTCACATCTATCTGGGCTAGAATAGAATTTATTATGGTCACGAGACCAGCAAAGTAGAGCAGCACTATAAACACAATCATATTCACAAGGCCAACAAGGTAAGATGGGGCTATAGGTACAATAATGAAAAGAGGTAATAATTAATGAAATATACAGATAGATAAACAGTAAACAATTTTGATTTCAAAAAAATTGATTGAATTGTACATGTCCCATTCATGATAATATAGGATTTAAAACATTAAAACATTAAAACATTATCACAGTCCGACGGTATCATCCTACGCCAGCAAGCAATTGCAGCAGCACAGAATAGAGCCACCTTGGAAGTTATTTGAGAATTCTGGTTGGCCAGGAGATAATCTGTATAAAACACATCAGGGGTACCTCTAGACGGGAGCTTTTCCCCACGGTGGCTTCGGAGTGGTGGCAGGTGATGCACATGATGCAGCCGCCACTCCGAAGTCATTCAGGGCCAAACCCCTAAAACTCTGCTGTAAAAAAGTCGGGCACTTACCCCAACTTTTTTTCCCTGTGGAGCCTGCACAGCCGATGGCGACAGCTGATTAATTGTCATCGGCTGTGATTGGTCATCATTGGCGTCCCTCTCTTCCTCCTTCCCCCCATTTTTTATACAAGCGGGGGAAGGAACGGAGCAGCCGGAGGGGGAGGAAGAGAGGGACGCATGGTGCCCAAACCAGCTCACCTCCCTCTGACCTCCCTCTGGCTGCCCCTTTCCTCCCGAGAGCGGAGGGGAGAGGAATGAGGCAGCCAGAGGGATGTGAGCCGGTTCACGTCCCTCCCTTCCTCCCCTCTGGCTGCCCCGTTCCTCTCCACTCCCTGGTGCTCAGGCGGTGGCGGCAACTCCGCAATTGCGCTCCTTTCCATGCAGATGCCAGGAAGGCGTGTGAGGGCCCAAGGCATCCTGGCGCCAATGGTCCGCTGTCAAAATGGGGCCCAGATCTCCCAGGTATTTGTTGTAAGATAGGAATCAAATTGAAAACATTTATTGCTCAGTCTACAGATCATTGCAACACATACAAACTTTTTATGAGCTCAACTCCAGAACATCTGGAGACCTACATTCTGCCTGCCCTTGCTCTAGAACAGTCTCCTAGCATTCCTGACCATGGGACATACTGATTTGCAATGATGGGAGTTGTAGTCCAACACCTTTGGAGGGCACCAGGTTGGAGAAGGGCTGCTCTAAACAAAAAAATAGAAGTAGGTGGCTCTAAGTTGTTCGTCATCAGTTTTCCACAACCCCACAGTCACCTCTGCATATCATATTCTCCATCCTGTCCTCATGGTTTATCTGCTTTGGGAGAATGAGAATTTCACTTGCACTTTCTGCCTCCTTAGGGAGGATGTGGCGTTAAGGCTTGTGAGCCTTAACTCCCAATTTCCCTGCTTTTTAGTGCTTGGTTGGAAACTGTAGAGCCTTAATGTTGTTTTATAAAGCGTAGTTTTTTTGTTTAATGAATATATTCACAGGTGGCCAACAAATGAGTGTTTACATGGGTGTGGGGAAGCTAGCACAAACTTTTGGTGGGCTACTGAATTTTGTGAACCTATTTGCTAGGCTGGTGTAGCTCCAATCACCAAATGCTATTTAAAATAAAATAAAATGATGAGCTACAGTGGCTGAAATACAGGCCTGTGCAAGATCAGAAAGAATTATTTATTAGCCTGTTGAAACCAATAGGACATTTTGCATTAACTTCAATAGGTTCTGAATCAGAGCCCAGGAATGTGGCAGATGAAAAGATGGCAATTCCAAAAGAAGATTTCAATTCCTCCCCACACTTCATATTTCAAGGTGTTTTGATTTTCTGATTTTTTCATCAGGCTTTTGTTTCCAATCGTGTTTTGCATCTTTCTTGGGGTGAAGCATGCTCTGAAGTCTTGACTGCAATTTAGAATATAATAATGTCTGAGATGCGCCACAGCCTCTTTAGCTTGTATGCCAAGGGGGAGAAGGAGATAAGTGGGGGAAAAAACCAAATAATTTTCCTGGGATCTTATTCTGAGTACCTTGAGGGGAGTTACTGGTGTAATTTGAAGTCCATTGTATTGTCAAAACAAAGAATAACTGTGAGAGAGGGAATATGGTTAGAAACTAAATGTGAGAAGGTGGAGAGATGTGGGCAGGGCTGCTTAGAAGTTTGATTCCAGAGTAGGAGTTTTCAGTTCTGTTTTCTCTTCGCCAGTTTCCTTTTGGTCTTGAGAAAGATTTTGCTGAGCACTAGAGATGGGCAAAAACAAACAAACAAGTAAAAAAACCACAAGAGAGGGGAGAATAGCCCTCAAGGCCTTTTAGCTTTTCTGAAATTCCCTGATACTCTCAGCCTGAGCTGGAACCTATGAATATTTTAGCCTCCCCCATGGGGAGTAAAGATGGGAGGGGGATTTGTTCAATTCAGAAATTCACACCATGCAAACCCATACACAAACTGCAATGTGGGGAAAACACTGATACCTGCAGTTTTCTTATTTTCGCAGTCAAAGTCTGCACACTAGAGCCAGTGTGGTGTAGCGGCTAGAGTGTTGGACTGGGGATTGGGAGATCCGGGTTCTAGTCCCCACTTGGCCTTGGAAGCTCACTGGGTAACTTTGGGCCAGTCACAGACTCTCAGCCCAACCTACCTCACAGGGTTGTTGTTGTGAGGATAAAATAGAGAGGAGGAAGATTATGTATGCCGCCTTGGGTTCCTTGGAGAAAAAAAAAAGGGATGGATATAAAAGAAAAAAATGCAAACAAATATGTGTATAGTACAGAAAAGTGTGCATGGAAATGCATATGTTGCATAGAAGTGTGCATGGATGCTTTATTAAGGGGGGGATCACCTTCAAACATGAAATGTGCATGATTGGGGGGGGGAATGCCTACAGAAATGCCTACAGTAAACATACATTTTGCAAAATGGAAATGAAAATACATTTCAAAACACATGTAGACTTTGGGAAAATTAGAAAATGAAGAAATCTAACTTGACAGATTCATCCATTGCTAATAGGAAGTACAGCATAGTGGTTAGGAAACTGGTGTAGCATTGAGGTCACCGATGTTCATATTCCTATTCAACTATGAAGCTCACTGGGTGTTTTTCAGCCACTCATATTCCCTCCTCCACCCCCCCCCCCCTTATAGTCTAACCTACTAGGGATGTCATGAGAGTCTGGGAGCTAGGCTGACCAGATAAAATCCAGGTCAGGGCTCATGTAACTTTAATGGTTGTAGAGAAAAGGGAATTTCAGCCAGTGTCGTTTGTATGCAATTAGTTCCTGGTGAAATCCCCTCTTCATCACAATAGTTAAAGGTGCAGGCACTATACTAGAGTGACCATATACAAAAGAAGGCAGGGCCCCTGCAACTTTAACAGTTGTGATGAAGAGGGAATTTCACCAGGAACTAATTGCATACAAACGATACTGGCTGAAATTCCCTTTTCTCTACAACTGTTAAAGTTACATGAGCCCTGACCTAGATTTTATCTGGTCACCCTACTGGGAGGGAGGTGGGGTTTGGCAGACTCCCCCTGCTCGGCCTCCCAGTCTCCAGTCTGCAAACCACCTTCTTGCCCAACCCGGTGTGTGCCAAGTTGGCCAAGAGTAGTGGTCCCTGCTCCCTTGCTGAGCCAACATATTGCACAAAATGGTGGCTTGTTGAGGGCGTTGTCAACCACACGCCCCTCACCCTCACCCTCCATCAGTTCATGTGCTGCACCAAACAGGGCGAGGTGTTTGACCGTGGTCTATCCAGTGGCACGTGAGGCGGGGTTCACCCATCCTGCAACCTACCTCATAGGTTTGCTGTAAGGACATGATAGGTGGAGTAGCTATGTACTAAGCTTCTAAGAGTAAAGGTATGATATAAATGCAATAAATAAATAAATGACCAAGGAGGGAAATGTGCGCCTTTTAGCCTCCCTCAACATTGCTGAGGTGTTTTAGGCAATCAGGAGCCTCCAATTCCATCCAGATTATTTCAGTGGTAATTCTATTAGGGATGGTCCAGAACAACTTTCCCCACCTCCCCACACACTTCACCTCAGAAATCCCACCTGTTTTATCTCTCAACTGAATTTTGCTTCCCTCCATGTTTTACCTGACCAGGAACAGGCCTCTAAATTAACTTCAGGACATCTCTTTGCAGCAGCTCATAAGAAATGGATGCCTCGAACTCTAGAATGTTTTTTCTTTGGGGGGGGGATGTGTTACCTTCTTTCTCTTTGCTTTTTCTCATGGGCTCATAAGAGGGCCATGGTTTCTATCCAAAAGAAGCCTGAGGCTTTCCCATATCTGCTCAAATTATGCACACAAAGGAAGAGAGATTAGGAGAGAAAGTAATGTAGACAATATTCCCTATTATCTGCAGATAAAGGTGAAGCTCAAGAAGTTATGATCTTTGTAGGCTCCTGGTTATTACATGCTCTACTTGACTTTTAGCTGAGCCGTTAAGCAACAGCTAACACCAGAATGGAGTCGGTAAACAGCTCTTTGCTGGGTATTAGCTGGATTGCACATGCAATTTTATTCACTCTCTTAGATAATCAGAAGTTCTCTTTTTCTAACCCAACCTTCATTCACTTGGTGCCCCTCAGATGTTTTGGAATTTGATCTCTCCTCAGCCCCAGCCAGGATGGTCAATGTTCAGGGATGCTGGGAGTACAAGATGTAGGGATGGCCACCAATTTGGATGGCTTTAGAAGGGTATTGGACAAATATATGGAGGAGAAGTCTATCAATGGCTACTAGTCCAGATGACTATGTGCTACCACCAGTATCAGGCATTCTATGCCTTTGCACACCAGTTGCTGGGGAACATGGATGGGAGGGTGCAGTTGCATTCATGGCATGCTTGTAGAATTCCCATGGGCAGCTCCTTGGTCACTGTGTGAACAGACTGCTGGATTAGATGGACCGTAGGTCTGATCCAGCAGGGCTCTTCTTACATTCTTATGAGGTGACATTTTAAAAAATTGGAAGGACAACCAATTGGGGAAAGGCTGTTCTAGCCATTGCTTGTGCTAGCTGGGAAGGTGGGAACACCTCTGCAAGACACTAGGTGAGGAAATCTTTCTTATCTAGTTATTCTCCTTTTGAACTCTACTGAGATCTTTCAGTTTCTTTCAAGAACTGTTTCACGCTCCCACCTGTACCATCAGTAAAAGGCATGAGCTTTAAGCTTACTTACTGAGGTGGGCAGGAGGGATATAAATAAAGCAGTTTAATTTAACTAAAGAAAACTCTTTGAAGATGGCCAATAGAAGCTGAATGCCATCACATGTATGGTTTTGTCAGGATAGGTATTTTTGTAATCTATTTCCCCCATTCTTTTCTTTATTGTGAATTTAACCAAACAGAACAAAAAAATAAACCATGAAAAAGTGAGCAAGCAAACAAACTACATACATTAGGGTGACCAGATAAAATCCAGGTCAGGGCTCATGTAACTTTAACAGTTGTAGAGCAAAGTGAATTTCAGCCAGTGTCATTTGTACGCAATTAGTTCCTGGTGAAATTCCCTCTTCATCACAACTGTTAAAGTTGCAGTGACCCTGCCTTCTTTTGTATATGGTCACTCTAGTATAGTGCCTGCACCTTTAACTGTTGTGATGAAGAGGGAATATCACCAGGAACTAATTGCATACAAATGACATTGTCATGAGGCAGTCTGAAGAATCTTCCTCTGAGGAGGAAGAAGGGACAGAAACTGCAGCTTCGCCCATTCCCCAGGACTTACCGGAGCAGGAGGAACAGCAGGGAGATTTCTCAGAAGAGCCTCAGGAAAGCCACCCTTTCCCACCCCCTGTTTCTAATGAGGAAGATTCGGGGCCTGAAGGGGTTTATCCAGTAACTCCCCAGCAGAGGCGGCAGCTCAAACGGGCAGAGCAAGCTAGGCCCACAAGATGCAGCATGAGACTGAGAAAACAGAGCACAGCTGACGTGAGCCTTAAGTAAGATAACGAAGAGATTGCACGCAGCTGTGGACAGGCTCAAGCAACTATAAAGGAGGAAGAAGGCAGAAGCTAAGATTCGTTGAGAACAACTGGCGTTTTCGGCTTTTGACCTCCTGAGTGATTTAGGATCAGAAACTGTGGACTATACACCTGGCTGGACTGTTTGGCTTTGGATCTTGGACTTCTGGAAAACCTGGTTTGACCTTCGGCTTTGGCAACTGGACTGACAGAACTATTGGCGTGACCCCTGGCAATTGGCAACTGGACTTTCGAACTGTAAATAAAAACCCTTTAAACAATTAAGGCCTGGCATTTTTCCTAGACATTCTTAGATAAAGGAGTTGGCAGGCTTCCTAGACCAAGAATAGTGAATACGACAGACATTGGCTGAAATTCCCTTTGCTCTACAACTGTTAAAGTTACATGAGCCCTGACCTGGATTTTATCTGGTCAGCCTAACATACATAGGAATGTCATCATTTTCTCTCTCTCAAATATGCCATTCATAAAAAAAGGGGGGGGGGAGGAGAGAGTTATGTGTAAGTCTCAAGAAAATCAGACCAAACATGCATGCACTTATCCACTCGCAAGTGGCATCTATATTACACTCATTCAAACGTTGATAGCGTTGTTAAGTCCTCAGTCCATTGCATTATGGGAGGTGAGCATTTATCCTTCTACCAGAATATTATAAGTATTTTAGCTGTCATAAGGGCTCTAAAAACCCATTAGTGCTAACCATGCGTCAACTTCCAAGAAGCTGGTAGGTAGTCTAGGAGGACATGCACATAATTCCATATTGAAGATCGTTTCAGTACAAAGTTTATCCTTATTATAACCTCCTCCCAAAAGGGAGGCAACTATTGGGCAAAACATGTGAATAAAATTAGTATTAGGTGCATTACATCTCCAACAATTATGCAAGTTAGATAAACCCTTATTAAAAAGGCATTGTGGAGTCCAATAAACCTGAAACATTTTTTTTTTGCTGAATAAGACATAGCCTAAGATCAATAGAAGCTTTAGATACAGATGCTACGACAACAATCCATTGATTACGCAAAATAGGACACTCCAATTCTCTAATAATAATAATAATAATAATTATTATTATTATTATTATTTCTTACCCGCCTCTCCCTCCTCCTAGGTGTACTATATACTACACCTCTCTAGTGGCCAAGATTGTAGGAAGGGGTTTATTTATTCTAACATGTTGAGAATAAGGCTTGTTGAGTAAAGACCCATACCTGGATGTATAGAAATATAGAACATTTTTTCCAATACTGCATGGAACTGTCATTTAAAATAGATTGACAAATTCAATATTAGCTATTAGGGATGATGGGTGTGAAATCTGTTGCAAATCAGCATGAGAAAGAAAAGGAGGTAAAATATTATGGTAACTGGAAATCAACTGCAGAGAGCTTATTGTTTATCTTGATATGTACAAGACCATTCTTTCCCACTGAAGGACTAGACAGCCCTTACAAGGGCATCAAGTTAATATTTGAAGCACACACACATACCCAAAACACCCAAACCGTGAATGACTGGGCCAGTCCACATCTGGCTTTGAATAGACGGTAGAATGGAGTTTTCCCTGAGATAGTGCTCTGAAAAAAATGTAGAGGATATATAGTAGAGACAAGCAACCAATTGGAGGATATGGAGGAGGGATAAGCAAATAGTAGCCTAGGGGATCATTCTGTTCCCCAGGAGGTTCCCACCACTCCTCCAGCATAACCCTCAAGTCTAAGAAGATATTATTATGTCAAAGAGGAGCCATAGCTTTCTGGTGCAACAGTATGCTCTGTTTGCATACATGTGCTTTTTATAAAGAAGGTTCCAGACTTAAACTCTGAGAACTTTGTTTGTTTGCTTGTTGTAAATAGAATTTATTTTAGCAAATACCTTGGAGTAGGGATGGAGAAATCAGTCATTGTTGGCTTATCTCAGTTTGTTTTAATTTTTTCTCCAATTATAAGTTTGATTCGTCCTGAACTTTTAAGACTTTAAGATATGGTGATGGTCACAAATTCAGATGGCTTCAAAAGGGGGTTGGATACATTCCTGGAGGAGAAGGCTATCAATGGCTACTAGTCCTGATGGCTATGTGCTACATCCAGTATCACAGGCAGTAAGCCTGTAGACACTAGTTGCTGAAGAACATGGGTGGGAGAGTGCTGTTGCACCATGTCCTGCTTGTGGGCCCCTGGTTGACAGCTGGTTGGCCACTGTGTGAAAAGGGTGCTGGACTAGATAGACCCTTGGTCTGATTCAGCATGGCTCTCCTTATGTTCTTCATCATCTTTTTTTGGTAAATAGTATAATGCATTCATGAATGTTATTTTTGGGAAGATACACATTTTGTTTGTACATGCTTGGCCCTAATATACACATCCCCCCTACCTCACCTTGGAGACCTACTGCCAATTGGGCAGCACTGGGTACGATGGACCAAATGGTCCGAACCGGTGCAAGGCATGTTCAAATGTTCAATAATGCATCTGACTTGGACAAAAGTCCTACCTGTGGGGGTAGATAGAAGAGGCTGGATTTTGGCAGCATTATAAAGACATGCCAGGTGCTGGAAAACACACTGAGGACGGAGGTATTGATTTTAGAAACAATGGGAATGAGGGAGGGGCAGTGTTTGCGGTGCTCATGCAGAAATCTCAATTATGTTTTTTCCCCCCATAAAGCAAGATAATTAAATTTTCCTGGCCCCAGAACATTTTTAGAAAACCATACTTGGCTGGCGAGCAACTCCTCAATTGAGGGGAGGGGAAGGTAGAAGAAATAATTAATTCTCCATCATCCCTCTGAAAGAGATGCATTTAGGAAACAAAAAGTTATATCTAAGAGAGGTTGGGTATTTCAGCATTGTGGCTGGCAGATTTATAAAATCAGGGGAAAGGAGAAACTACATGCAGTGATGTGTCCCACTTTCAAATTAACAGGAGTTTTGCTATTGACTTAATTGGATGAGGGGTTGCATCTTTTCTCCAGTGGGACACGGGTTCCATCTTTCATGAGCTGACAATTGGATGCGCCCAAACACAAGGCTGCCTTCCTTACTCAGTGAGGTTGATGGGACAGGGTTGCAGCAAAACAATGATAGGTGGGAATTGTGTATGCCATTTGGCCAATTGTGTGCACCATTTGACACTTCCTGGCACCCCCTAAGGTAGTGTGCTGCCCTCGGGTGCAGCAGAAGATGCTGTCCCACTATACCAAGTCCAACCATTGGTTCATCTAGCCCAGTACTGTTGACTCTGACTGGCGGCGGCTCTCCATACTCTCAGGTAGGTGTTTCTCCTGCCCTACCTGAAGATGCCAGGGATCAAATCTGAGACCTTCTGCCTGCAAAGCAAGTGCTCCACTACTGAGCTGCATCCTTTCCCTAGTTAAAAGGATCAGGTAGGCTGTGATGGGAAAGACACCTGCCCAAGACCCCAGGGAACTGCTGAAGGGGAGATCTTTTACAAATCCATACATGCAAATGCAGAGATTCTAACTGTGCTTTGGCAACAGAGCAATATCAAAAAAGCCTTACAGCTAAATCTCTTGCACTAAAGGCAGCCATACACATCCTCTCCCCTTAGTTGGAATCCCTCTCTGTAAAGCAGGTGTTCTATGAACTCCCCTCACTGTGTTGTCCTTGGAAGGACAATGAGAAAGATATTATTCCCAGTTGGCTGAGGACACTCTGAATCCGCCGCTCAGTTGGACATCATAAATACTCAACGTTTCTTGTTGTTATGCCTGCCTTGTTGGCGGTTTATTGTTCATGCCTTCTAGTGACTGCATTAAATAGTGATAATAGAAGTAAGGTAAAAAAAAAGGCCTCCATTTGCCTCATTGCCTCTGTTCTCCACTGCTTGGCACAAAAGTGCAGTGTATTTGGCAAAGCAGGATCACAAAACCATAAAAACAGGAAGCATGGGATGAAAAACTCCATTCAGCCCAACCAGTTCTATGCCTCTCTCATCGACAGCTCCTTCAGCTTCACATTATCTTTACGTGTGATTCTCACTGTGAAACTCACTGTGAAGCGTGGCCATTGTATCTCTTGGTATCTCATTACATCAGGCTTCCATTGCCAAGTAGCTTCTTCAAAGATCTTTGCTGGAACAACATGTTCAAAAGGAAATTGCATCACTATTCTGCCAAAGAAGATGAGGCAGAAGAGCCATAGAAGCTAGAACTGCTGGTGAGAATATACTAGCATATATGCAAGGCTTAAACAGTTGCATGAAGTTTCTGTTCTATGGCATTTAATAAGTCCAGCATCCCCGATTACTGTAGCTGTCTTAAAAAAAAAGAAAGAAGGGGGTTTCGACCTTATGTATTTGATATTTTTATGTTGTTCCTGGTGGTTTTAATTTTGTGAACTGTTCCAGAGAGCATTGGCTATTGGGTGGTATATAGGGTGACCAGATAAAATCCAGGTCAGGGGTCATGTAACTTTAACAGTTGTAGAGAAAAAGGAATTTCAGCCAGTGTCATTTGTATGCAATTAGTTCCTGGTGATATTCCCTCTTCATCACAACAGTGAAAGGTGCATGCACTATACTATAGTGACCATATACAAAAGAAGGCAGGGCCCCTGCAACTTTAACAGATGTGATGAAGAGGGAATTTCATCAGGAACTAATTGCATACAAATGACACTGGCTGAAATTCCCTTTTCTCTACAACTGTTAAAGTTACATGAGCCCTGACCTGGATTTTATCTGGTCACCCTAGTGGAATAGAAATGACATAAAAATAAATAAATAAATAAATATGTGTTTATTTACAATATTTATATACCACTCTGCATCTAAACAAATTCCATGAACAATAAAAACAAAAAGAATAAAATACCATCTTAAAAGTTAAAAAAACGAGAACAAAAACAGGACAGCCATAAAATCGGTGGCTGGTCAAATCTGTTGTTTTCGCTTTCTCCTGCATTCAGTTTTTTTTTTAAAAAAGCCCTCTCTCTCTTGTCTTGTTTGTTTTTGGTACTCTAGCACAGAGAATGTGAAGCAAATGAGGGCAATATAAATATTGCATATTTTCACCAGGAGTGCAAAACACCCCCTCCCTCCAAAAAAACAAACAAATATAAATCACTGAAAAGGGGAGGGCTCATTTTTCAGCTCTGACAAAACATTTATATGCTCATACACATGTACACACGGGCGTGCGCGCACACACACACAGAGAAATTTGAGTAGTGTGGATTCAGGTCAGGTATAACTCTTTTGGATTTTCAAATGTGACTGGGAAAAGTTCAAACTAGTTTTGCTGAGCTTCTCTGATCCAGCCCCATAAAGTGGAGGGATATATATCTCTTTGACATTTTGTTGTTCAAAGGTTTCCAGTCACCTCTATGACAAAGAGGGGTTGGAGAGTCACAGAGAATTTAGTGCTGCAGTTAAAGGGATGGTTTACAGGCTTGTGATACTATCCATGTTCCCCCAGCTGGTGAGTTCAGATAAGGCTCTTAAACAGCCCCTTCTCCTTTGGATGCTCGATAGAGTTGGCTCCTGTTTCCTTGGTGCCGAGATCTATTGCCAGGAAATGAAAAGCGGATTTTGAAAGAGGTAGGGGCTAATGATGAAATGTATCGGTGGACCCGCTAAGCTGTGTGAGAGCAAGAGCCTATCTACACGACTGCTTTAAAACGGTTTATAACAGTAGTGACTACTGTTGAGGCCCAGGACGTTTTCAAAGTGTTGTATCCTGCTTGGTGTAGATAGGCTCCAATAAACAGATGGCAACTGAAGCATACTTCAGGGTGGAGATGGTGAGGATCCTGAAACCCAGAGTATCTTAGGCTGGAAGGGCATCTTATGATTGATATGGGGTACTGTTGCCAAGATCTTCCTTTCCCCAGTAACCCTAAGAATACTTAACCATGTTTTGATGTCATCCCATTGTGTTGTCCTTAGGGAATGGGAGAATGAGCAACGTTTGAACTTATTGAGGTTCTCCAGTTTTCATCTCAATGATCATTTCTCCTTGTCCTCTTTCCTGAAGATGAGGGTCTTTTTTTTTGAACAGGAAAAGTGCACATTTGTGAACAGGTTTTTTTTTAAAAAAAGTTTTTTTAAAATATATATATATTATTGCATTTATATCCCACCTTTTTTCCTACAAGGAACCCAAGGCAGCATCTATAACCTTCCTCTCCATTTTATCCTCACAACAACAACCCTGTGAGGTAGGCTGGGCTGAGAGTCTGCAACTGGCCCAAAGTCACCCAGAGGGTTTCCATGGCTGAGTGGGGACAGGAACCCAGATCTCTCAGCTCCCAGTCCAACACTTTAGCCACTACGCCACCCAAATGTGCATTTCCCCCCAATGATTAAAGCATGAAAATGCATCCTTAAAAAAAGAAAAGAAGAATACAGAATGCACATTTAAAAGTGTGCATTTCCCAAAAAAGATGCATTTTGTAAATGCGACCACGAAGTTGAGAATGCGCGCACTCGAAAAGTGCCTTCACATTTCAGGTTGTGAGCAGGGCATATTCAAGTGTTTTTCAAATCGAAACAAACCTGTGCATATATGCCTGGCCATCCCCTCCTTCGCTAGTGATGTGCAGCAGAAGCAAAACAATGTTCAGCATCGTGGTTGTGGCATGGAGAAGTGTCCCTGAACTGCAACCTTCCTTAATCTGGTGCTACCAACATCCCCGCCAGAATGACATCAAACTTTTTAATGTTGGACTATGTGACCTATATAAATGATGGACCTTCCTGCAGTCCAATCCAGAACAGCATGAAGAACCTCATTCATCAGGAGGGCTTTAAACTGAATCCTACGGGGCTGGGAGACATAAACTTTGAGGCTACAACGGATGAAGGCTTATGCACCATAACAGAGAGAATAGCTCCAATAGTGCCCCAAAACAGTGTTCACAACGATGTAGGAAAGAAGCCAGACTACAAAGCACATGGGCTTCGATGTCTATATACTAATGCCAAGAGTATGGGAAACAAACAGAACGAACTTGAACTCTTAATACATGAAGGGAAATATGACTTGATAGGTATAACTGAAACTTGGTGGGATGACTCCCATGACTGGAACTTAGTAATTGAAGGATATAACTCGTTAAAAAAGAACAGAAGAAATAGAAAGGGAGGTAAGGTCGCACTATATGTTAAAATCCTTATCCCTGCACAGAAATACAAGAGGATGAGCCTGGGAGCCCTGTCGAGAGCATCTGGGTTAAAATAAATGGGGAAAGGAATTACCTAGGGAGGTCGTGGGCTCTCCCACATTAGAGGCATTCCAGAGGCAGCTGGACAACCATCTGTCAGGGATGCTTTAAGGTGGATTCCTGCATTGAGCAGGGGGTTGGACTCGATGGCCTTATAGGCCTCATCCAACTCTACTATTCTATGATTCTATGATCTCAGGTCTCGGACAGGCAGATATAGGGAGAGGCGCTCCCTTAAGTATCGAGGCCCCAAGCCGTTTGGGGCTTTAAATGTCATTACCAACACCTTGAATGTATGCACCTGTCTCCCATTGATTACAGAATGTTTGTGCACCTTATTGAAAAATACACATTTTTCAAATGTACTTAGGGGTGGGGGAACTCACCTGCGTACCACCTCATTGAGCACTTGCCCTGTCGCCACCACTGCCTGCCCCTGCTCGTTGGGCCATGTGAACTCCTTCTGCTCGAGCATGGGTCTGCGCTTGTGCCAGGGATACCCAATTGGTCTGGAGGGGCAGACGGGGATTCCGTTGGAGTCCCATGCTCAGTCGGGTGCTCAAGACATCACTAGTTCTCATGGTGTTGTATCCATTTTTGTCGGGTCCACAGGGCATATTGAATGCTCGGAAATGTATGAACTTTGATGGCAGATTGAGTCCGAGACCCTGTTTGGTCTGGAAGGTGCAAACTGGGTGAATCCTGATCAAAAACCAACCAACATGAATTTCTCATGCATCCCTAGTTGGTGGTGGTGGCAAACATTGGCTGAATTCGGACGACACAATAAGCAACTGTTGTATTGACTATCGTGTCGTCCGAATGCTGCCATAGTCAACTCAGCGCTGATCCTAATCCACACCACAGTTGATTATTTATTACCATGTTGTGTGGGTAGTACCCCCAGATGAACAACTGTAAAGTTGATTATTACCCCACCATTGACTATCGTGTTGTCCGAATCCAGCCATTCTGAGGGATTTGGAAGAGATGGGAAAGTCCTAAGACATTCAAGGGAAAGAATGTAAAAAGCCAAGAGTTGAACAGTGAAACACTTGAAACAGTGTTTAGCGTGAATACTGGACATGATTGTTAATTACTCCTTTTGTTTCAATAATTACTTCTAACTTGTTTTCAAAACCCATTCCTGCCTCTGCTATGCTTTTGGTATTTTTAATACCTGTTGGGCAACTGTTGCCCAAATGAGAAAGGGATGATGCATGAGGTCTCCTGACCAATATTAACCCCTGCATGCCTGTTGCTGGGGAATGCAAGCAGGAAGTTCCTCTTGCACTCATGTCCTGCTGTGGGCTCCCAAGGTGCATCTGTCTAGCCATTGTGGGAAACGAATGCTGCAATAGATAAGCTTTTGATCTGATCAGCACAACTCTTCTTACGTCCTTAACTTTACTTTGTTCTTTCTGTGGAATGAGTAATTTCCCAGACTTTGCCCCAAGTGAAAAGGGGGGAAATCTAGTGTGCACATGAGATTGTAAACTATAATTATGGGCTTATAGGGTCTCTAGGAATGCATGAAACTAATGAGAAACTAATAACAAGATAAATCTGCTTTAACATTCAGTATTCATCCAAAGAACAGCCTACAATTATTCTCCCAAGTTGCCATCAGCGGTATCCAGATTATTAATCTTTAATTTCTGGTGAACACGCCAGACAATTTGTGGAGGTTGATGACCCGGGTGGGGGAGCCATGAAAAATAAATGCACCAAGGTTCACAAAATGGTCATATATAACCTCTGTGGGAGCGAAACACATCCTGGAGATGCCCATAGGTTTAAACCAAGGACTGTGCCAAATACTATTCATTTTAGCTTTTCAGGTTAAAACGTAGGTATCTCAGTGGGGTAGGAAGTTCTCTTAAAGAAAACATGCTCTATGCTAATTTTCAACTTTTTAAAATCCTGTTTCACCTGTCTGCTTCTACATCCTCCATCCTGGATGAGTCACGTGGGTGATTCCACCCAATTATGAGCTTTTCTGCATGAGGCTGTAAATCTGCTGTATCTACTTTCAATTCCATTGCAGAATTGAGACCCAGCCTCTACATACAGAGGTTTTCCTTTCCTGTTTTTCCACTACATTACCTCTAGGTAGTGCTGTGTTATGGTGGAATAACACAATTGCACAAGTAGGAAAAATATTTTCTTTTGCTTTCATAAATACTATTCCATTTCCACCTTTTTAAAAAAAAACAAAAAAAAAAACCTGAAGAAGTGCTCATAAAAAACAGAAGTGACATTGGAGGGTCATGCAACATTGTCTAAAGAACATATAAGCAACCATGACTAAGGGATAACAAGAGCACAATAAATGCCTTGTGTGGAAAAGATTCATGGGAATGGGATGACCTATAGAGGCAACTACACTGCTCTACATAATGGAAGACATTACACAGCCAAACAGATTTGTCTGCACAATGACATCACTGAGAGCAAGTGTTGTGCATCTCGACAACATTGCAAACCTATGCATATCTCTTCAGAGTGAAGTCCCATTAAGTGGGACTTGGAAGAACTTACTTTGAAGAGGGGAACACTTTTCAGACCGAGGTCAGGATTGCCTCTGGGCAGCTACCTCAGGTTTCACATGCCTGCAGTTGATGGGGGATGCAGCCCAATGTGGGTGAGGGTCACAGCCGCTGCTGCCATGTGGCCCCTGACATGCCTGCCCCACATTTACTCACATGTACACACGTAAACACTTTCTGCACCACCCATTAGCTGAAGCTAATCACTCACATTCACACAAATCCACACACAGATGCTCCTTGAGGCTAGGGCTGGATGGACCCGCCTATGTCGCGCTTCATTGGGTGCCTGACAAGTTGCCGTGGTTGCCCACCACCACTCATGGTGCTGCATCAGCTTTTTCACAGCCTGGCAGTGCCTGGTGGAGCCGTGGGGCCTCCTACCCTTGTCTGGAGCCACCTTTGCTCACAACAATGTCGGCTCCAGAAATGGTGCATTTCCCAATTTGCAGAAATGGTGGCTGTAAAACCTCCAGTTACGCAACATTAAAGGTGTGAATGGAGCTCTGGAATCAAATGCATTTGGATTTTTTTGACTCCAACCTGTGGATCCCACAGCAGAACAGTGTTTCCCCACTTGGGCAGAATCTGTGAACCTATGGGCTGGTTTTTTCCTAACTTTTTGGAATGTTTCACAAATTAAGAAATAGAAAAATGTGAAAAATAATATTTTAAAAAAATGGCCAAACATATTTATTTCCACCAAAGGCATGGAAATGTGCATGGGGGGGGGGAATTCATGCATTGGGGGCTACACATTTGCCCAAGTGCAAATTTGTGCAAATCCTAATTGGGCAAATTCGGAACCTCAAAAAAATAAATAAATACCCAGTTCTGTCGATGAGCAGACGATGGAGCAAAAGGAATTGACAACCCACAAAATGCAGACAGAATGGAGTTTCCACAATTCATACATCCATAGTCTAAACACACATAGACGCTCAGTTCCCAGTTGGTGCAAGTCACACACCTTTTGTAATTTGCTGCATGAAATCTGGGAAAGGATGACTACCCACGGTCTGACAGAAGCCAACTGTTGACTACCTGGTAATCTGATCCCATCAGGGAATTCCTTCAGAGTCCCGTCACGGATAGGGAAAAATGCCATTCAGTTTGCATTTTGATAAACACCTTGCCACCTTCACAATTCCCTGATCAATAAGTGAATCAAAATACAGCCAGACTTTAGTATTAATACTTCTTGGAATTTTGCAATATACTTGTCTGAACAAGAACAAAGCCTATACACAATGTACACATTAGGCGAAAGTGAACACTAACATGCATATAGTAGTGAAAAACATGGAACAAAGTTTTAGGTAAGGGGAAATGGCAAAAATGTGCCAATTAGGCAAATACGTGTATAATTGCAAGAAATGCAGTTAAAATGCATAAGAAGTTTTAGGTGGGTATTCATTCATCTTTCAGATTTCAGACTTTTTCAGAATTTTGCAATACAGTCCTTGATGCAAAAATATGTATTTTAGGATAAAAATATGTTTAGAAATACGAATGCCAAGAAAAAAAGTGTACAAATGTGTATTTAGAGAGAAAATACTTTAAAAATACGTATTTGACACATATTGCAATGCAAATTTCCACATCCACTCACACAGACAGACATTGCAGACGGGATGAAAAAGACTGAGCGAAAATGTAAGAAAGTGACACAACAGTAATAGATTGATTCTTCCACCCCAAGTCTGCCATCAGGAGACTGTGAAAGTGTGAGAATTTTCTTGCAATCCACTGATTATGCAAGTGGTTTACTTACACGAGCAGATAAACATCAGAGAATTGCATAATTTCAAAGTACTACCTTGCAAACAGGAATGTTTCGTCTCTAGTTTTTCTAAGCCAGCAAAAGGAGCCACAATCTCATGATAGTCCTCTCGTTTGGCAGATTTGTGAATGGACCATTGGATAAGTTGGACAAATATGATTGGGTGATGTGGGCACGTATTGGAGTAGGGATGGACAGATTCACCTGCATCCAGCACGGTTGGGTGTCTCCCAACCCATCGCATGAGGTTTTTCAATGAAGTCACAGGGCAACTGCAGTCTTCCAGCGCCTCCATTATGCACCATAATGGCGGCTCCAGGACTTGCGTATTTCCAAAGTTGTGTGACTGATGGCTGTAAAGGCCCTATTTACGCAACATTAAACATAGTCTCACTGCTTGTCTTGTGCCAATTCCCTTATTATTTATTTATTTATTTATTGCATTTCTATACCACCCAATAGCTGAAGCTCTCTGGGTGGTTTACAAAAACCATTCAAAATATAAAACAAACAACAGTATAAAAAACATGATATATAATATAGTATAAAAGCACAACCAGGATAAAACCGAGCAGCCATGCAGGAATTAATACAGCAAGGCTAAAAATAAAACTGATGAACTGTTAAAATACTGAGCAAATAAAAAAGATCTTCACCTGGCGTCGAAAGGAGAATAATGTAGATGCCAGGCGAACCTCTCTGGGGAGCTCATTCCATAGCTGGGGTGCCACAGCAGAGAAGGCCCTCCATCTGGTAGCCACCTGCCTCACTTCCTTTGGCTGGGGCTCATGGAGAAGGACCCCCAAAGATGATCTTAGGGTCCGGGCAGGCACATATGGGAGGAGGCGTTCCTTCAGATAACCTGGTCCTAAGCCATTTAGGGCTTTGAACATTAATGCCAGCATTTTGAATCGGGCCCAGACTTGAACTGGATCACATCTGTGATCATTGCTCATTCTGTGTGAATGGGAAACTTGTGCAGATCAAGCATCAACTTTCATCCATAGACAAAAGCAGGGTTAATTCGGTCCACAGGGGAAATTTACAAAAATTAGGAAATTTGCCAAAATCAACTGGAAATCAGAAATGAAATGAACCTAAGCACTTGTTGGACAGTTTACAAATATTTTCAGTGGGTATGTGCTTGCTCACATGCTTCCCTATACTTATGAATAGGGACTGTTTGCATGTTGAGTCAAAGAAGTATTTGTGTGTGACAAAACAGAAAACATCCATGAATTCGAATGAGCTCCCTTAACCTTGCAATGTCCCCTAACGTCTAAAAGTTCCCAAAACTGTTGTGTGAACATGAATGTCTCCTGGCCCCTACTTAGTAAATATGTGTCTCCTTGTGTTGATTATACAGTCTCGACTTTGCTGGAGCTCGGCTGTGTTAGTCACCAAATTAAATTTGGGGCTAAGTAATAGCCAGGCGCTTGCAGGTAGCTTTGTTCAACAAATAATGAAAAGCAACCCTAAAATCAACTTACCTAGCCATTTATTCTGCAGATAAATGCAGGAGAGAGCAATAATAGCCATAACTGAGATTTATATTGCTCCTTTCATCCCAATGGATCCCGAGGGCTTTATTCATGACAACACAATGAGGTGGCTTGCTTGCTCGCTACTGGAATGCAATGCTTCTGGGGAGGAACATGTCTGTTGCTCCATGTCAGTCATAAAGACATTGCAGTTTTGTTTTTGTTATTTAAATGAGTGGCTTCTAATTATACTGGGCCTTGGTATAATCAGTATGTAGCGTCTGCAGTAGATATTAGAAGATCACTTCTGAATAGACCAAAGATGTATCTAATGCATCCAAGTAAATGCCCCAAACTGAAGCCTACAAGCGGGACATGACGGCAACAGCCCTTTTTCACTGTTGTTCCACCAGTGACTCATATTGAGGACATGTTGCTGCGCCAGTAGGCTGACCATATGAAAAGGAGGACAGGGCTCATGTAACTTTAACTGTTGTAGAGAAAAGGGAATTTCAGCCAGTGTCATTTGTATGCAATTAGTCCCTGGTGAAATTCCCTCTTCATCACAACAGTTAAAGTTGCAGGCACTATACTAGAGTGACCATATACAAAAGAAGGCAGGCCCCCTGCACCTTGAACTGTTGTGATGAAGAAGGAAATTCACCAGGAACTAATTGCATACAAATGACACTGGCTGAAATTCCCTTTTCTCTACAACTGTTGAAGTTACATGAGTCCTGACCTCCTTTTCATATGGTCAGCCTATGCTGCGGATCTTGGAGGTTGCATATAGCCCTCATGCCTATTAGCCAGTGATTGTTTAGCCTAGGCTGACCAGATAAAATCCAGGTCAGGGCTCATGTAACTTCAACAGTTGTAGAGAAAAGGGAATTTCAGCCAGTGTCATTTGTAGTCAATTAGTTCCTGGTGAAATTCCCTCTTCATCACAACAGTTAAAGTTGCAGGGACCCTGCCTTCTTTTGTATATGGTCACTCTAGTATAGTGCCTGCACCTTTAACTGTTGTGATGAAGAGGGAATATCAACAGGAACTAATTGCATACAAATGACACTGGCTGCAATTCCCTTTTCTCTACAACTGTTAAAGTTACATGAGCCCTGACCTGGATTTTATCTGGTCACCCTAGTTTAGCCTGGTCCTCTTTTAAAGCTATCTCAGTTGGTGTCCATCACATCTTGGGGTAGAGAATTCCATAGTTCAACTATGCACTGCATGCAGAAATGCTTCCTTTTATTTGTCCCCAATCTTCCACAATTCTGTTACAGTGGATGACTCCAGGTTCTAGTACTATGAGAAAGCGAAAGAGAGAGAACCCCAGCATCAAAGAGATGGAATCCCAGAATCTTCTGCCACTGAAAAAAGAAATAAAAAGGAGGTGGGAGAAAAAAAATGTTATAGGAATAGACTCTGTGATTCTTGCCATAGAAGCCTTGTTCCTAGAGCATCGTAGGAAGACATGCTTGACAGTTCCTGCTTCCTAAGACAGTCCAGGTGTACTCCAGGAATGAGGCTTCTATTACAGGGTCATAGAGCCCAATCCTAGAGTGTCTGTTTTTTCCTGGCAGTGAAAGGAAGGAAAGGGTTAAATTTGAACGGGAGCAGCCTTGGGACTTTGGTTGAGGGATGGGTTTATTTCTTTAACAAAACAGAAGCCCTCTAAGGTACACTTTACATCATTAGGGCTCTAGTGCTGATTCATGCCTCTGAGCTCTTGCATCATCAATATCTTCCTAGTACAGGTAGCTTGCCTCTATCCAGAAGTTCCAGGAGGATTCTTATATATATATATATCATGTCGCGGACTCTCCCGACCCCAGTTCTTGTGTTCTGACAGTGCTGCAAATTAAGAGGTGCTGGCAGCCCATATGCTCTACGAGCTGGCAGAAATATCTCCCTTCCCATGACCTTCGTGGTTCTGGCACAGGGTAAGGATCATCACCGCAGCATAGATAAATCGAGGGATTTTTGTTAGGGAGTCTAGTCATAAAGCAATCATGGAGGACAAGGACATCAATCTTCAAAGAAAGGAGCAGCTCATGTTCAGCCTATAGATTGAGATAAGATTAGACCAAAGCAACAGGCTCCCCAACCAGAAGAAGAGTTGACTTACTGAGGCATCTACAATCCTCACTCCCAACATATTTTGCAAGGGTTTTAGCTATGCTGCAATTTTTCCTCCAGATATTTCACCTGAGCAGGAAGCTCACCACAGATAGCATTTTATGCTGGTTTTGATAGGAACTCTGACAAAGCTCAAAAGATGGAGATCATTTAGTTGGTGGCCTTAAGAGGAATTTGGTGGCAACCTAGATTTTTGGAACTAGTTGACCCCTCACTAGCTTCCTCAATATACAATTTACTTTCAGTGAGATGCCAGATTCATCTCAAATTTCGTTTCCAGAATAATTCACTGACAACTCTAGTTGACTTTAGAACTGACACTTGATTAGCGAAAGCCTAACTGATCAATCATATGGGTGCCCCTGGGTCCATAGGACACCCCCTCCCTGAGGTCATAGACACAGCTATGTCCTTGGGAGAGGGGAATCTGAGCAGGAATCCCCCTCCCCTCCCAGTCACTGTAGAAAGCCATTGCTGTTGTGACCTTTGAAGGGAGTGGGAAGGAAGTAAAGGGTTCAAGGGTGGGGATATAAGAGATGTGCTTCTTCTGGACCTATTGGCCCATCTCTGCCCACAGCACAGTAAGTCAGCTGGACAGGCTGACAGGCCCATCTAGCTGAAAATTATTACATGCAAGGCTTTGGGTGGGTGGAGAGCTCCAGTCTCAGAGCCCTCTGTCTAAAGCTCATACTTTCATTAGGGCTGCACTCTGAACTAATGAATCAATGAATGAGTCAGTTGTTTTTTGTGAGCTTCACTGGCTGCCAGTCCAGGTCCGGACCCAATTCAAAGTGCTGGTACTAACATTCAATACCCTAAACGGCTTGGGGCCAGGTTATCTGAAGGAACGGCTCCTCCCATATGTACCTGCCCGGACACTAAGATCATCCTCAGGGCCCCTTCTCCGTAAGCCCCTGCCAAAGGAAGTGAGGCAGGTGGCCACCAGGAGGAGGGCTTTCTCTGCTGTGGCAACCCGGCTGTGGAATGAGTTCCCCAGAGAGGTCCACCTGGCACCTATTTTTCACTCCTTTCATCGCAAGGTGACAACCTTTTTATTCTTCCAGCTTTTTAACAGCTAAATTAACCCAATTTTAACCCTTGCTGTTTTAAATTTGTATTTTAATCTATATCAATCTCTGCTGCTTGGTATTATCCTGGTTGTGTTTTCTATATTGTATGTTATTTTGTGTTTTTAGATTGTTGTTTGTTTTATATTTTTTAAAATGATTTCATGGTTTAAATTTTTGTGAACCGCCCAGAGAGCTTCGGCTATAGGGCGGCATAAAAATGCAATATATAATAAATAATAAATAAATGGAGGGAGGGAGGTGTTCAAGACTGTGTCTTTCTTTCTTTCTTTCTTTCTTTCATTTATTTACAAAATAAGATATTTCTTCCGTGGCATAGTTGTATTAGACCAGGGACGGACTCCCCACGTCCTGTTCTGCTCTGCTTGCCAGACTCCCGCCGGTTCCCCAAACCTGGTGTGCACACAGAGTGAGCCACCACCGCCAAGGCAGTCCGTGGGTGCCCAGTGAGGGCTCACATCTTTTTTCTTCTTCTTTTGTTTTCCCCACAAACCATGATATGCGCAAATTTGCAGCTGGGAATATTTATGAAAATCACAATTTGTGCAAAATTACGGCCATCAGGAGCACAATTTGTGTACACATGCAGGTGTAAAGGACCATTTACACCTGCAATTTTATGCCAATTGAACTATTTACGTCTGCAATTGTGTGCAAATTGTGATTTCCATAAATGTTCCCAGCTGCAATTTGCACAAATCATGATTTGCACAAATAATAATAATAATAATAATAATAATAATAATAATAGTGGGAAACCATGATCTTGCACAACTTGGCGCATGCCAAGTTGAGCCAGCTCAGGGATCCATGACCTGGCATCTGGGGTCTGAGCTGGCAAACCCCGCTGAGCTCCTCCCCCTAAACGTATTCCTCCATTGTCCCTAGTAGTAATTTCTAAACAGAAATAGACATGAAAATAATGAACCCAAGAACCCTGCTGGATGATAAGAGCCTTGCTGAAGCTGAACAAAAGTCCATCAAGCCCATCATTCCCATAAACATGCATGCTTCAAGGAAGACCACAAGGAAATTGTGCTCTCCTGTCTTTTCACCCAGCATTTATGCTTGTTATGCAAGAGCCGACTCTGCAATCCAATTTGAAATATGAGGTGCAGAAATGATCCTACAATCCAAATCCATCGTATGAATTTCCTTGAACACATAAGCACTGCGGACTGAAAACATGAGCTAACTCTAGATCTGAAATACGGCACTGTCTGCTGCTTATTGAGACTGCAGGTGTTGGCAAAGTTGTCGATCAATATTTCTTATTGAGCCAACATTTGCACACGTGGTGTCCTCGATGCTTAGGTGTAATGATGCAGTTACTGTAGCTATAAATCTGGTCCGTGGTTTACACAGGGCCTATGGTATTTGATTTCATTTCAATCAATGTTTGTAATCTCTGCCTCGCCGGGTTGTCTCTTTTACATTCCGACAGTCGAGCAAGGAGTGGTGTTGATGGTCTGTGAGCTGCATGAAAGAACGTGCAAAGCTGACATGCCTTTGAAATGAGTCCTAATAAGACATTTATTTTAAATGTAAAAGCAGTGTCATATTTTTGTTTTGTAACGTGAGGAGTTGTGTGTGTGCTTAGCTTAGGGGAATACACTATATTGCCAGTGTAGTGTAGTGCTTAGGACAGGGGTGGGCACAAGGTAGATCTGGATTTCTTGGTAGAACTATGGGTGACGTGCGATGGAACAGCAAGGAATTCTGATTCCCACCAGCAAAATTCTCATCCTGCACCCCAAAATTGTACTGCTGAAAACTAAGAAAACCAGACCTAGATCTACACAAGTGCTTTATAGCAGTATTGAAGTGCACTGATAACGGTTGGGGCATATTTATCGGGATGGGCATCTGATCTGATGGATGCTCACCTGCATCTGATTTGATGGATGCTCACTCTGCTGGCACCACCGTCTGTTCCTGCTCATTGGGCTGCGCAACTTTCTTTGAGGCTCAGTGAGGCCCAATGAGCATTTGGCAGCCATCCGCCCTCACTCCAGAAACTACGTGTTTCCCTCGTTGTGTGTAGAGGGGCTTTATGGCCACCATTTATGCAATGAGGGAAATATGTAATTTCTGAGCCTCTATTGTGGCGCACAATGGAAACTACGGACGAGGGCGGATGGCTGCCAAGCTCTCATCGGGCCTTGCGGGCCCTCGGAGCACATGTCTGTGAATGTGCCGCTGTGCCCAACTGTGGGGAGGCCGATGCAGGGGAGCTCCCAGAATCAGTCAGATGCTTGTAACGTTCCATATCCCACTTTCATAGTGTTATTTCCTGCTTTTTATTCCACATTATCCAAAACATCACAGCAAATGTCATTGTGTGTCTCAAAAGACATGGTTTTGAGGGGATTTTTGAGATTTTTCTTGTTCCTATCCCCACTCTTAAGTATTATGATTAGACAGAATTGGACTCAAAGAGTGCTTATCAATGGTACCTTCTCACACTGGGGGGAAGTAATGAATGGGGTGTCACAGGGCTCTTCAACATTTTTATTAATTATTTGGATGAGGAGGTGCACGGAATGCTTATCAAATTTGTAGATGACACAAAATTGGGTGGGATAGCAAATACTCCGGAAGACAGAAACAAACTTCAAAGAGATCTTGATAAGCTGGAGTGCTGGGCTGAAAACAACAGAATGAAATTTGATAGGGATAAATGCCAAGTTATACACCTAGGAAAAAGAAACCAAATGCACAGTTACAAGATGGGGGATACTTGGCTCAGGAATACTACAAGCGAGAAGGATTTTGGAATTGTTGCAGATCACAGGCTGAATATGAGCAAACAGTGTGATGTGGCTGCAAAAAAATAATAATGCTATTTTGGGCTGTATTAATAGAAGCATAGCTTCCAAATTGCGTGAGGTACTGGTTTCCCTCTATTCGGCACTGGTTAGGCCCCATCTTGAGTATTACGTCCAGTTCTGCCAGTAGATCTGACAAGTCTGAAGTCTGCCCGCCTAGAGAAAATGTGGTGTGCTAACCAGGCATTGCAGCCTTGTGGGATGATGATGAGAAATTCTCTCCAGGAATGAGAGACATCACGAAGACAAGTCAAGTTGCCTTTACTTTCCCTCTCATGGAGCATCTTTTCCATCTGAGCGACAATACAAAAGGCTCAAGAAAATACCAATGGGGAGTAGGATTGGTTCTCTCATCTCCCCTCCTAATAACACTTTCTTTTTGACAATGCTCTGATGTGAATCAGAGACCTCTTGAGTGGCAGAGAAAGGACTACCTGACCATTCATCAATTAACAAACCATTAGCAGATCTGAGTATCTCATGGTTGTTGTCAGTATACAGAGGCAACATTATAATTGGCAGAATATTTCACGGCTCTTTGTTTCAAGATGACCTTCTTAGTTTTAGAGCTGCTAATGGGTTTAGTGCATCCGTGCAACACGTGTGTGTGTGGGGGAATTGTGTGCTGATGGAGGGAAGGGGATATTTTTCGCATTCTTTTCCTCTCCAGCCTCTCTCAACTCCTTTGGAATTACATTTCTTTCAGAGTTGGCGAGAATGAGAGGGTGGGCTCTGTAACTGGAGATTGTTTCAAAAGCTCTCCATTCCACAGCGATGGCCTGGAAATTGTATCATCCGTATATTTGTCTTCCTAGAAACAT
Source organism: Anniella stebbinsi (assembly GCA_029215795.1). NCBI lineage: Eukaryota > Metazoa > Chordata > Lepidosauria > Squamata > Anniellidae > Anniella > Anniella stebbinsi. Next base: position 386,139,461 of record JARDYH010000001.1, read on the forward strand.
AGGATGCATAAGTACAGTGCTGCTACAAAAATGCAGGCTGCTTTGGTTGGCATCTGCTACCTTAAAGGGATTGGATAGAAATTTGGAAGGGAAAGGAATGGTGGGTTGGGGATAGATGATCTCTTGTGGGACGTCTGCCATCGTTACAGAGAAGGGCTCAGGCAGTTTGGCTCTAGAAAAATATCCAATCTGGCCCAACTTGAACAATAGAAAAAAAATCTGCGTCTTCATTAGGGATGGACATATCAGTATATTTCTGTTCTGTATCATTTTTGCATGCGCTCATTTGTAAGTCCATTCCATTTCTGCATCAGTTTCAATTTTTAAAAATCTGCATGGGAATCAACACTTAAATACAGCGGGAGGGATCCAGAATGAGTCATAATGAGAGTAGCCCCATTGAAATCAACAGGACTTAAATTAGCGACAACTAGTATCCGTCCCATTGATTTCAAGAGGTCTGCCTTTCTTACTTTGACAAAAAGAGAACACTGTTGGCTACAAGTCCAAGGAATGGAGCACATTGATGTCATAGGTATATACGACTTCCTCTGATCATCTTAGGCCCTGCCAGGCTGTTGGAAGAATGGCAGATAATTTGATTTGATTTTACTTTTGCTTCTCTGACTTCTCTAAGAGCCTTTTTCATCAGATGGGTCTCAGATCTAATGCATCTAATGTATTCTTTCTGGTGGGGCTAGGGGCCTGTTGAATCCAATGGATCCACAGCCTTTCCCTCCCCTCCTATCGGCATACCTCTGACATTCCCACTTTCTCCCTTTCACAAGTGAGATTCCTAACCTTGCGGGAGGGAGCTGCCATGGGGATCCGTGGCTGGATCGCCTCCTCTTAATCTTTCCTGGAGAAGGACAGCGCCCAGTACTTTTGCTTGAAGATGGACGCTGAACTGTGTGGAGCTAATTTTAGACAGAATTAACCCAGTTCCCCATTAGCTGTAAGAACGTGGGATAGCCTGCAAAATCACAATCTCTTTTGGTGTCCTAATGAGTGCATCGTCGTGCCAGATCCAAGCCAATGATGCCTATTCTCCCACTTCCCTGATTTTTGTAGATGTTTAAAACAACACTTATTGTGGGAGGACCCCCCCTTTCCCCTCCTCAAAGGCTGATGATTAGATAGATAGATTTCCCACTTTTTCTTTTCCTCGTCATTAGAAAAAAATGAGACATAGAGAGGGAAGTCTGTGGGTCTGCTAAATTGTTGCCAGCTAATAAAACTTCAGGCATGGTGCACTGGGGTGGGGGGTTCTTACCATAAATCAGCAGAGGGGAGAATTGGATGACAGGAGATGGAAAGACAGTGTTTAATCAGCGCTTGTAGAAAACCATTAGCTTCACACCCTCATTCGTCTGCTGGCTCATTCATCTTCCCCAATTGCTGTTTTTGCCACCAGGCCATTAACATTTTCCAATGAGATCTAAAAGTAGAAAATGATAGGCGGCAACAGGCGAGAGAGTCCCTCCCCCACTCACATTGTCAAAGCGCTAGCGGGTGATACAGGAAAGCATAATCCACCTTGTTCTCCCCCTCGTCTTCCTTTCTCGCCTGATTTTAGCAGTAAGAAGGTGGTCAGCTAGGATGCTGGATATGAGAGCAAGCTTCATACCTGGCTTTTCACAGCTCAAACCAGCGTGTTCATATAAAGGGATGGATCTGGACTGGGATTCTTGATTAGGTGGACCATTGTGACCACCTTCAGTTGAACATGGTCACAGTTTCCCCTCGGTACCTCCCTTGTCAACATGGTGAGGACGAGGGAGTGAAAGTGGAGGCAGGTATGGAGAGCACTTTTCCACCACCTGCCTGCACTTTTTATTTCCAAATCCTGGAATCTTGTGTGCCTATAACTCCTTTGAGCTGCAATCGGATGACACTTATTTTATTTATTTCATTTCATTTCTATACCACCCAATAGCCAAAGAACTCTGGGTGGTTCACAAAAGTTAATACCACAAGTACAGCATAAAATATAACATGAAAGCTTAAAACCACAATGGAAAAGTACAACCAGAATAAAACTGATCAACAATGAGATTTAACAGACAGATTTAAAAAGCAGATTTATAACAGCAGAGTTAGAAGAGTAGGATAGTAAATTGCTAAAATACTGGTGTGTGTGTGTGGGGAGGGGGCAGGTCTTCACCTGGCGCCGGAAAGAATACAATGTAGGTGGCAGGCGAAGCTCTCTAAGGAGTTCATTCCGTAGCTGGGGTGCCACAGCAGAAAAGGCCCTCCTCCTGGTAGCAACCTGCCTCACTTCCTTTGGCAGGGGCTCATGAAGAAGAACCCCTGAGGATGATCTTACCTGGGAGCATGCCTTCAATTAAACACAGTGGGCCTTCCTTCTTAGTACACATGTGCAGGATGGCACTATTGTTCTTTTCACACCGCCACCATATTATTTCACACTGGTGAAACCCCTTCACTGTCAATTGCATCCATTTACTCTGCAGCAGCATACGCTGCAGTGTCTTCTCAAACAGGTGTGTGGGTGTGGGTGCATTGTGTGAGTGTGGCAGGGGCATAATGAATTCCCAGTTTCCCAATGGATCTGGCAGCATTTGTTATAAAAAAGTTGAAGCAATAAAAAACCGGGGGGGGGGGAGATTTGGAGAGGAGTACCAGTATCAGAGGCAGGAAGCCTATATACACCAATCGCTGGGGAACTTGGGCAGGAGTGTGGTGGTGCGCCCATGTCCTGCTTGTGGCTGCCTGGTCAACAGTTGGTTGGACATTGTGTGAACAGAGTGCTGGACTAGATCGACCCTTGGTCCAATCCAGCATGGCTCTTCTTATGTTCTTAGGAGCCATAGCTCAGTGCTCACATGTTTGCATACATAGTTAAAAGTATCTGGGCATGGGAGATATCTCTGCTGGAGACTCTGCACAGTCACTGCCAATCAGAATACTGGGTAAGATGGACAAATAGTCTGATCTGGATTACAACAACTTCCTAGAGAGAGTGGTGTAGCGGTGAATTTTGGGGCAGGTGCTCATCAGGACAGTCCTCATAGCCACCCTCCAAGGAGAGACCAAAGACTCAGGAAGCAGTGTTGATTCCTATCAACACGCCAATTATAGCAGTTTCCATCTCCACCAGCAGCAGGTCTTTTGTAAAGATAATGGCTCAATTCGGACAAACCCAATAGTCAATGGTGGGGTAATAATCAACTTTACAGTTGTTCATCTAGGGGGTACTCCCCACACAACATGGTCATAAATAATAAACTGTGGTGTGTGTTAGGATCAGCGCTGAGTTGACTATGGCAGCATTCGGATGACACAATAGTCAAAACAACTGACGATTGTTTCCCCCACACCAGTTGTTTATTGTGTCGTCCGAATTGAGCCAATGGCTGAATTCGGACAACACGATAGTCAATACAACTGACGATTGTCCCCCCCCACCCCAGTTGCTTATTGTGTCATCTGAATTCAGCCAATGAGTCTGAATTGCCCATTCAGGAACAAGCCCATTCAAGACCAGGCATTGCACGAGGGATAGCTCATACCAATAGATTGTTGCAGGGGAAATCCATTCCCCCACCCCCTCATAGCTACTGTGAGGATTGCTGCTAAGCTCAGAGGGAACAGGGAAGCCCAAGTAGGCTAGCAGATATAAGGATGTCAGAGAAATCTGACTGGGGGTGGAGTTCAATGTTTTTTTCCTAGGCTCAGCCCCACGGACTTTGTTTTGGTCCCCACTGCAGCTTTCCTGGAAATTTTGCTCATGGTGGGGGGGCGGTTTCTGCAATTTCCACAACTTTCCAAGCAACTTGTGCAAATTACTGCTGAATTTGTGGATGTTGTGCAAATCCAGCTGTGATTCTCACAACGAAATTGGTTCACATAGTTGTACAAATTGGAAACCTAATGAATGTACAAAAAGATTGCAGAGATTGGGGAACAGCCCACAACTTGGCAAACAGATGCCAAGTGAGTTGTACACACCTTGGGAACTCCATGGAGGCAAATAAATAAATAAATAAAAAGAAAGAAAAGAAATGGATTTCCCAGTGATGGACAGCATATGACATCATTGACCCTGCCAATTAAGAAGTCCCAGTGCTTCAATCCTGTAAGCCCTGGCTCCACTACGCTGTTGGAAAAACAACAGTTAATGATATGAACAGCATGCAAAAATTGCCATTCTCTTTCCCCCTCCTTCTTTATTCCTTTTTTCTCTGCAAAAGAAATGTACTTAGTTAGGAGGGTAAACATTTGACCAATAATCCAGAAAGCCATTACTCCTCAGAGCCAAATAATCATACATTATTATTATTTCAAAATTAATAGCCCAAACGACTTTACCGATTGCTTCATAAATTCCGCACCACCCCGTGTGTGCAATTTGATGTTGTCAACTAATCACAGAGTGGAGGGCTGGGAAGCAGTAGGATTTCTCACTTCGGTGGTAAAATGTACTCAAAACTGTGAGGTGGACCTCAAACAGGATGCAAGAACATTAATGCAACCTTTTCAATTGCTCCTTGGAGATCAGACTGTGCTGTAAATTGTACACAGAACCCTTGATTTAATCTGTTCTCAGTATCTAATCTCCACATCTAGGGTTGCATAAGACGGATCGATTTCACCTCATGAAAGGTCTATTTCCAGTCCATGTCTTTTTTTGCATGTGTTCACTCATCAGCCTGCCCTCCCATTTCTGCGTTAAACTGTGGCTTTTTTCTCTTTCTCTTTTAAAGAATTGCATGAAAGTCCACATTTAAATGCCCATTTCCACACAGACTTTTAAACTCTTTTTTTTTAAAGATGCCCATTCCTAAATGTATTTCCCCCCCCTGAAAATACACATTTCAACAGTGCGATCTTATGCATGAGCACTCAGAAGTAAGTCTCGACTTAATCCAAGGTAAACATGTATAGGGCTGGAGCTGCAATGTATTTTCTCTGAAAAAAGGCATATAAAATAGTGATGCCACTGAATTTTGTAATCAGTTGGCTTGTTGGTCGAAACTCGTCCATTTGTAATGCTCACATTTGTTCTGAGTCTGTTGACGGTTTAAAATTTTGTACATCGATTTTTAATGTTTAATGTTTTAATCTTTGTAAACTGTCCAGAAAGCTTCGGCTGTGGGGCTGTATAGAAATGTCATAAATAATAATAATAATAAATAGGGATATGCAAATCAGCAAAACCTGAGCTTGCCAAATTTCTCTAAATTACATCTCAAAGCTTGTTCCAAATCAAGTTTGTATCAGGTTTCAAGCTTTTTGCTTCTTCTTTCCAATGAAAATCTGTACATATTTTTCAATTGTACGAATGCTTTAAGTGTATCACATTGGTCCATGAATCACAGTGCAAGCTCAGAAATGTATGGACTTCAACCACTGAGTGTGTCCGAGTCTGTGTTCAGTCCAGAAAGTGTGAACAGGGTAAATACTGATCAAAAACAAATAGTTCCCATGTTGCAGGCTGATACTGTAGATGTGCAAAAGCTAGATATGTTGGATAAATCTGCAATGGAATCAAATGCGTTTGGATTTCAATAAATCTGACCTATGGATTCTGCTGGAGACTGGCTTTTCTCTAGGCGCCCTGATTCCACGGAGTTGCAGACTGCGTTTCTGGAATTTTACACAAATTTAAAGCATGACATTTAAAGCATAAAAATGCACATTTGGGGGGAGTTTTTGTAAGCATGGGTTTGCGCAAATGTGAAAATGCAGTGGACTGGAAATTTAGTTGTAGACAAATACATTAAAGACTCTCACACACAAGCCAGAAATGTGAATTTCTCCCATGGGCTAAAGCATACAAATGGACATTTGGGGGGATTTGCACACTTGTGGGTGAATGTATGTACGTTTATGCGAGTGTGAATTTTCACAAATGGGAATTTCAGCAAATTCAAGAAATTGGAAAAAAAAAACCTGATTCTGCCAAGAATCTCATAACAGAATGAAAGGCACCCAACAATCCACTATATATATATCTATAGATATCTATATATATCTATAGATATAGATATAGATATATAGATATAATCTTCTCACCCCTAATCTGAGCTCTGGTTGGTGAAATTGTTACTTTCCAAGTATATAACGAATTAACTCAGGGTAAGTTAATTTACTAATTTTAAATGCCATTTTAATGCATTTGTTTTGAGTTGCATTGAAACATTGGGGAAGTGCGAAAGCCAGTGGATAGTTAGTCCTTCACCCACATATAGGTCTAGGAATCAGCTCAGTTCATATTGGAATTTGTCAACAGTGGTGCATAACAGGGTGACCCTCTTCCTACTTCATCTTCAGCTTCTCCATGTACTTTTGGTCATCTTCCATGCATGTGGTGTATTAAGCTGCTATCATATCAAGACTCAAATACCCTATATACCAGGGATGGGCAACTGTGGGAGATCCAGGACCCATTTTTGCCCTGCCCCATGGACCACACACACACAGGGCCCCCCCAAATTAAGATTAAAAATTAAAAATGGTATCTGTAGCAGCTATGGGGCATTGGAAAGATCAAAATGTGTTTGCTTGCAAGCTTTTGTTGATGTATTGATTCTACAGATATTTCTTTTCAGGATTTTTTAAAAAAAATAATTCAGTGGGCAACAGGATGAAGTGGGGGGATGCAGCCTACAGACCATATGTTGCGCGTCCCTGCTAAATCCTAATTGCAAACTCAATACTCTGAGTATGGATCGCTTATAGCCAAAGTGGCAGGCTTGGGGGAGTCCCATGTTTGCACAAGTACAAAAATACTTTAGAACACCTGCCTCCTCCTCTTCAACAATGGTGACTGGGCATGCTCAGTAGTCAGAGGCTGAATTCAGACAACACGATAGTCAATGGTGGGGTAATAATCAACTTTACAGTTGTTCATCTAGGGGGTACTCCCCACATAACATGGTAATAAATAATCAACTGTGGTGTGGATTAGGATCAGCACTGAGTTGACTATGGCAGCATTTGGACGACACGATAGTCAATACAACTGTTGATTGTTTCCCCCCAGACAGTTGCTTATTGTGTCGTCCAAATTCAGCCAGAGAATGTTGACTGATCGTTGAGAAGGAAATATATTGGCAATGGGGGTGGGATGGAGTGAGGCTTACCTGGCACCAACTTTGTCATCTTTTGGGTGCCAGATTAAGACTTTCTTCTATTGCCAGGCATTTGACAGCATATGATAAGGTTTTGAATGTGTCCAGGGATTGGCGGTCAGTTGTTTTAACACCGTAATAATTTTGTATACTGGTTTTATAATATGTGAACTCTCCAGCAAAATGCTTGCAAATATTAGGTATCTCAAATTTTAGGAGGGCATTTAGTTTTTCATGTTTTGATGTGATAACCCTCTTGGATGAGAGATTGGCGGAGGGTACCTGATTCCAACATCCTTGCAGCTCAAAAGAAATCTAAACAGTAAGCCATGTTTTTCTTCCTCTGATTTTGAATGAGATCATCATAATGAGTTGTTAATCTCTTGATATCCTGGAACATCATCTGAACATGATGTTTCCGTTTTCTTCTTTCTGGTACAAAAGAGTTTGGTACTGCAATTGCAGCCAAATATTTGCTGAGGGCAATGGGGATATATTCTAAAATATTATCTAACTAGACTAATTTTGAGGGTGTGTGGTAGTTTTTTTTGTTTTTGTTTTGTTTTGGCACTAATAGAAATAACTGACCTATATGTTAGGATTTTACTTGTTTAAGTTATGTGGAAGGTTTGCATTTTATTCCCCTACGTCAAGCGTTGGAAAAGGTTTTATTGTGAGACATGTGGACTGGATCAATAAATGGCTTGATTCATTCATTGAGGTTTGATATTATGGATTTTTAGTGATTTAATCTTTGTGAACCACTGAAAGAACTTTGGCTATTGGGTGTTTTTTAACAAATGAAATGAAATTAAGCAAACGTGAGCTTGAATGAAGGCCTATTGTATCGTATTACTTGGAAAGGGTTAGATTTGTAACCGGAATATGGGGAGTATCTATTGCTGATGAATTCATTTCAGGCTGGATCTCTAGCTATTTGGGGACTGGGTCCCATCTGGAATAGGGTTGGACACTTTGGTTGGTGGTTCTTCTGACCAGATAGAGGGTGTTCAACCTGTTCTGGATGGGATTGCACTCCCCCTGAAGGAGCAGGTTCGTAGCTTGGGGGTTCTCCTAGAACCCACTCTGTCCCTTGAGGCTCAGGTGTCTTGGTGGCACCGAGTGCCTTTTACCAACTTTGGTTGGTGGCCCAGCTATGTCCCCATCTGGGCAGGGATAACCTGGTTTCAGTTGTCTATGCTCTGGTAACCTCTTAGATTACTGCCATGCGCTCTACGCAGGGCTGCCTTTGAAGATGGTTCTGAAGCTGCAACTTGTGCAAAATGTAGTGGCCAGATTGATAACAGGAACCAGAAGGTTCAAACATATAAGACCTACTCTGGCCCGCTTGCACTGGCTGCTTGTACATTTCTGAGCCTGATTCAGGGTGCTGGTTTTAACCTATAAAGCCTTACACCTGATCGAACCCCTCTCCTGAAATGAACCTACTCATACACTATGCTTAACATCTAAGGCCCACCTCCAGGTGCCTACTCCGAGGGAAGCTCAGAGGATGGCAACAAGGGAGAGGGCCTTTCAGTGGCGCCAACATTGTTATCTTTTCGGTGCCAGGTTAAGTCTTTTCTCTCCTCCAGGCATTTAACAGCATGTGGTGAGTTTTAACCGACCCCAGAATAGTGATATGTAATCTGTTTTTATGCTTTTTATGCTTTTAAATTTTGTATATCAGTTTGTAATATTCAGCGTTTTAATCTTTGTAAACCACCCAGAGAGCTTCGGCTATGGGGCAGTATATAAATGCTAATACTAATAATAATAGTAATAATGATAATAATAATATGGTATGAAGAGGACCTGATGCATGGCAATCCAAACAATGCCCAGGAAATTGATCCAGTTACTTAAGTACTGGATCAATTAAGTACTGGACCAGAGCAAATATGCATGGATTTACCCATCACTAGTTGATGGTGCACAGGAGCACTATATTTTAGTCTCAGTAGATGGCAGCAGAAATGTGTTTGTGTGTGTATGTGTGTGTGTGTGCAAAGGGGCAGGGGGAGTCCAGTCTCCGATTGGTCTAGAGGGCACACATTTTAAAGTAAACAGGGTATTTGGACCAAAATGAGTTCCCTTTACACGGTGTGCATCACTGACCCAGGTTTACCTAAGGGGTGCATTGCCAGTCTAGACTTTCTGACAACAGAAGTTCAGGCAACTTGGATTTCCTGCATGCAGGTAATTGGAATTGTACCATGCAAAATTTCTCAGATTGAAGCTTTAGAATTTGCTCAGACAGGCAAATGTAGTCACACACACGTATATAGTTATTGTGCAGAGCGTTGACAGTTGTGTGTGCGAACATTTTCTCTCTCTCAAATGGATTTCAGAGTGGTATCAAAAACACCATTACTGGATGAGTGGGGATGAATTTATTGTGTCTGTTTTGTGGAGTTTTGTGGGTTTCTACCTGCCACTATCATCATCACCATCATCATCTCCCTCTCTCATAATACTAGAACCTGATGGGGTCATTCCATGAAGCTGATTGGTGAGAGATTCAGGAAAGACAAAAGGAAGTACTTCTTCACACAGCACATAGTTAAACTATGGAACTCACTACCACAAGATGTAGTGATGGCCACCAATTTGGATGGCTTTAAAAGGGGGTTGGATGAATTCCTGGAGGAGAAGGCTATCAATGGCTACTAGCCCTGATGGCTATGTGCTACCTCCAGTATTAGAGGCAGTATGCCTATGTACACCAGTTACTTGGGAACACGGGTGTGGGGGGGGGTGCTGTTGAACCAAGTCCTGCTTGTGGGTGATGGGTGACAACTCCAAAATTCATCCCCTTGCTGGGAAAGAGGGGGGGGGGGGAATAGTGCCTCTTTCGCAGAGAGAGAAATAGTTCCCGATAATAGGGAGTAGGATTTGGCACAGCACTAGTCTCAATGCCTCTCCTAATGATTAGTGGCTGGTACTAAGAATGCTAAGTTAAAACATGCTGGTCAGTTTGGCCATGGCCCCTTTTGCCTCATCCACCATTGGAACATGCCCCCTGAGAGCATCTCTAAAATGGAATTTAGCCCTCAGGAGGAATGAAGTTCTTCACCCCTGGCTTAAAACTTGCTATATCTAAATAATAATAATAACAATAATAATAATAACTACTACTACTACTACTAAACAGTTTACAAAGCAAAGATTCAAATGCAGACACATACATCATAATAAATACAACAACAACCCCCCCCCCCCACACAAACACACACACACAGCATAATTAGGTTGCATTGCTTGTTTACCTCCCCATGATCTCCTCCTCTTTTTGCATCGTGTCTCTTTGGTTTTGATGAGCCATTATTGTACACAGCGACCTGCTTTGCTGGGAAGGAGTATATAAGGAGTAGCAAATAAATTAATAAATCACATGTCTCTTCTGTGAAAATCCGCAGCGCTGGGTACGTGCCTGAGATACTCTGTGTTTGTTTATGATAATTGCTACCTTGCCCTTCCGATGTGAACACAACGCTCAAGTAATTGCCTTCTAAACAACACAATAAACCGGTAGAGCCACAAACAGAACACAGCAGACAAAGCAGCCTAAATGGGGACCTGTTTGCTAAAATCCCTCAGCCTAGCAGGTCAAATGCCTCTGGAATAAAAAAGTCTTAACTAGGGATGTGGGAGGCAGGGATGTTTGAGCTTGCTGGAATTCCCTGAACTTTATTTCAAAGCTCGGTTCAGCGTGTTCTCATTCGTCTTTGCAACCTGGTGTTTGTTTGTGTTTGTTTGTTTGGTGATTGTTTGATTGGGAAAAGGTGTGCATTTTTCAGAAGTTGTGCCTTTTGAGAAAGTTGTACATTTTCCAAGCACACGTGTTGTGAATGCAAATGGACATTTGGGCATTTACAAACTTTTTTGGGAGATCATATATTCCCATTCACGTTCAAGTTTGGGATTGCAAACGGGACATTTTCAAGTGATTTGGGGACTGAAACAAAATTCTCGTATTTATTTATTTATTTATCGCATTTCTATACCACCCAATAGCTGAAGCTCTCTGGGCGGTTTACAAAAACCGTTAAAAATATAAAACAAACAACAGTATAAAAACATAATATAAAATACAGTATAAAAGCACAACCTAGGATAAAACCTAGGAGCAATGCAAAAATTAATACAGATTTAAAATACAAATTTGAACAGCAAGGTTAAAAATTAAACTGATGAACTGTTAAAATACTGAGAAAATAAAAAGCTCTTCACCTGGCATTTAAAGGAGTATAACATAAATGCCAGGTGAACTTCTCTAGGGAGCTCATTCCACAGCCAGGGTGCCACAGCAGAGAAGGCCCTCCTCCTGGTAGCCACATGCCTCACTTCCTTTGGCAGGGGCTCATGGAGAAGGACCCCTAAGGATGATCTTAGGGTCTGGGCAGATACATATGGGAGGAGGCATTCCTTCAGATAACCTGGCCCCAAGCCATTTAGAACTTCGAATGTTAATACCAGCACTCTGAGTTGGGCCTGGACCTGGACCAGCAGCCAGTGAAGCTGGAAAAGGACTGGCATAATGTGGTCTCATTGGCCAGTCCCTGTTACATCCCTAGTCTTAACTGGGTGGCAGATGAATAGGACTGAGAGAGGTGGCCAGATGAACATCTTGAGGTAGGGAATTTCACAATCCAGAGACAGTCACAGGGAAAGCCTTCATCCACAGTATCTACCAGTTGTGCCTCCACTACCTATTCCAGAGGTATAGGCAATTTGGTGCTCACCAGATGATTTGGACTACAACAGTTTTTAATTTTTGTAAACCCCCAGAGAACTTTGGCTATTGGCAGGTACAGACATCATCAGCATCAGCATCACCACCACCACCACAATGACAACTCCCATAAGCCCTAGCCAACAAAGTCAATCATCAGAGATAATGGGAATTGTAGTCAAAACATCTGGAAGCCACCAGGTTGCCTACCACTGACCTACCTCCTTAAAAGTGGTGGCACATCCCACTTATGATGGCTCTAAGCAGGAATTCCCCACTTGACTGAATTCCACTTGCTCCTGTACATGAAATAAGAGTACTGTTATGGAAGAAGAACTTGACCAGTCTCTGTAAAATACCGCTTCTCTGTCTCCTGTTGCATTCATTATTTTTCTCTCCTCCTTAGCCAAAACTCCACCATTCGCTAACCGCTTGTGGGGTGGGTGGCATTTGTAAACAGAGCTGCCGTGAAGCAAGTTACAGGGGCCAGCAAATAGAAAATCCAACTTAAGAAGTCGTGTCTCGCTTGTCAAGACAGCGAGAGAAAGATGGAGCGGATTGTGTCTGCAGGCTGTGTCTCTGATGCTTTTGTGCTTCAGTGAACCGAGAAGGTCCACAAAGCAAAACAGATGTTGGGAGCTCACACACCATGCTTTTATCAGAGACGGCTAAAAGGTCCCCTGGTCTACACAATGTCTAGTCATGGAGGAGAAAGGATCTCCCTTGTGTTGGCCTTGTGCAAATTGTCAGAATGGAGGATGCAGGGTTGCACCAGCTTTGCTTACTTCTATGGACCAGGAAGGCTGACATGATGCACCTACATAAGAAAGGAGGAGGTTTCAGGTGTACCACCATATTTGCAATATATCCCCATCAAATAAAGTAATGGATGAAGAGCAATACTAAGATATGCTTGAACACTCTATTTACCTGAAGCACCTCCTTCCCCCCGCCCCCTGCTGTCCATCCTAGTAAATACAATCTCTACATCATCTCTAAATAAGATACAAAGTTGTTAAGGTGAGTTTCTAGAGTCATCATATGTCAGGGTTCTGTTCCACCCATGGATCCCAAGAAGTAAAAGTCCAGAGCACCACATCTCTAGCGCTGATGTTGCCTGCTTTCAGGTCAGGCCTAGATCGTTGCTTGGGTAACAGCCAGACTCTGCCTTTGCTTGTGTGGTTCTGTAGATTTACTCTGCCTGTCATCCTGCCTTACTCATCTCCAATCTCTCTTCTTCCCCCATGCCAGCCTTTCAGGGCCCTGTGCTAAGGTACCATGCAAAGCATCGCCTGCACTTTCATACGCTGCAACTGTGCAGGCAGAGTTTGAACAGTAGGTAGCCCTTTTACAGAGCAGGGGTGTAGAACTGCTGGTCCTCCATATACCGTGGAATTACAGTTCTCATTATCCCTGTCCACCCTGGCCATACAGGCAGTGGCTGATGGGTGTTGGAGTCCAACAGCCTATGGAAAACCACAGGTTCCAATCCCCTGCTGTACAGAGCAAATCTTTTCTATAACAAACATGAGATGCACAGCCATCACTATACTGGAAATAACATGGGAGCTTAAGAGTTATCACCGAATATATTGTTATTTCCAGAACTCTTTTTATCACACCAAAGTCCTATCTATTCTGGTGTTTAGTTGCCACAGTGGCCAACCAGAAGCCTATGGGAACCCCACGAGCAATAACAATAATAATAATAATAATAATAATAATAATAACAACAACAACAATTTATTTCTTACCCGCCTCTCCCTCCTGTTCATGTTCCCCAGCAGCACATGCAGTACTGGAAATATATAGCCATCAAGACTGGTAGTCATTTATAGCCTGGTACTCCATGGATGTGTCCAGTCCTCTTGTAAAGTTGTCCAAGTTGGTGGCTGTCACTACACCTTGGGGTATCCACTTCTGCAGGTTAACTATGTGCTGTGTGAAACAGTACTTAGATCTCACACCATTCCTTTAGAACCATTTCCTTCCCATAATTTAAATAAATGGGAGAGAAGTAAACTACTCCAGTTCCAGGGCTGGGGTAGCATCTTGGCCATTGAAGGGCGTGTTTGGGGACGGGCGGAACTTCAAATCGTGTAGATCAGGGTGAGCAACCTGCAAATATGGCCCGTGGGTCACATGCGTCCCCTGTCCTTCAGGGTGGACCCCACTGCTGCCTTACTTTTAAAAAGAAAATTAAAAGGCTGAATAGGCCCTCTTTTGCCTCTGCTACTACCTTCACCACACTGCTGAATTTTGGCATGAAGCTACCCGTTCTTTTCCTGCCCCTGCATCACCAAATTTCAGCAGCAGATTTCAGGAGCTCAGTGGCAAGGAGGCATCCCCCAATGAACAAAATTGGCCATGGGTCTCCAAAATGTTGCCTACCTTTGTGGTCGATCCACAGTCTCTCTCTCTCTCTCTCTCTCTCTCTCTCTCTCTCTCTCTCTCTCTCCCCCCCCTTGGTCTCTGATGACAAAGCCTCCATGTCAGGAGCACCAGTGGAGGCAAATCTGCCTTTCTGAGGTGGACCTCTCTCTCTGTCCTAGGAAAGGGAGATCATGAAAATCCCATGATCCCTGGGACAACCTGTCAAGAACCATGGGATTACAGCCTAAAAGAGTCTCAGTAAGATGGATAACATTTCTGAGGGACATTCCTGAGTGTCCATTCCAAAACTGACACCAGGGTTTGGGTGTTGTTGAGGTGGTGGTGGTGGTGACGTCAATTTGAGGAAAAATGCGTTGCTTCTTCTTTGGGCAAGAAATCAAAGGAATTTTGATAGGGACCAAAAGAGTTCCAACTAGGCTAGGGACCTCTCTCTCTCTCTCTCTCTGCCTGGGATTTTGCACACCCAGAGGCTGTGGCCTTCTGCTGCCATCCTGAAGCTGCTGGCTTGAGGATGTCAACCTCTCTGACACAAATCTCATTTACTCAAGCTGCGAGTTCAATGACTGGCAAGTCATGGAGCTGATTGTAATGAATATTAGCCTCTCTTGAAGCCATGCCCCAGAACATTGTCCTTCCTCTGAAGGTCAGCGGCAAAATGTTTTATCAGTTGAAGGCAGCGGGGACAACTTTGCTACATATGACAAGTGTTGAGGTGCAGTGTTTCCCTGTCAGGTTATGACGAAAGCCAAATTAGCTATTAGCTCCGACTCAGATTAACAAAACTGCTTTGTCTTTTCTCCTTTCGTATATACATACACAGAGACGCACAAAGAGAGATAAATTTTATTTTATTGTTGAAATGGGGTTACATCTCTTCTATAGTATGTATAATTCATTGAGAGGCTCTGGAAAGCAGCCATCTCCAATCTCCCAGAGGGATTCCTATGATATTGCCTGGTTTGTGTATGTGTGTGACTCTTAGCTTTTCAGATTGTTTTAAAAGAGAAGAAAATTCCCCCATTCATTTTGCCTTCCCCTCCCTTCTCCCACACCCTCCATCTGAAATAACTTTTATTCCTGCCCCACTTTTTATTTCTTTTTTAAGTGTACATCCCTTCAAGTCATCTCCTCAGATAAATTCTCAGTTCTGCCTCCACAGGACTCCTGTGATCCCAGTTTCGGTGTGCATTTTTAGCGGATATATATATATATATATATATATATACAATTCCATCCTAGGACATGTATTTCTTACAACGTTAAAGCTACTTACCTATTGCAAATGTTGAAATGGTCCAAGACTCCAAGGGAAAAGAAAGAGTCAAATTGGGTTACAGAAGCGGCAGGGAAAGAGGAGAATGATGTGAAAAGAGGTGACCTTTTCTCTCCTCTCTTGCTTTTAGGATTATCAGTGATTTTAACTTTTGTGCAAAGGGATTGATTGACAGCTCTGAAGAGTGCAAGCTTCAATATATTCATGCTCTTCATCAGAGGCAGCATTTTCATGTTTCCCAAGTGCATCCTATACTGGCATATTATATCTTCCTGAGCTGTCCAAACTCCGTTGTGTAGTTGGCACCAGCAACGTTGTATTGCTCTCTTCCAAGACTGTAATAGTATACATTGCTATTGATTTAATCTATTTATAACCCGTAGTTGTTGTTTCTTCCCCTGTTATGAAACTCAAGGTGGTGTATGTGGGGTCCCGTGGTATCTCCCAGCCAGGCATTGACTGGACCCACACCTACTTAGCTTCCTACTTATCTATTTTTGGCAGGCAGGTACATCATTGTTCTCTCAGTTCTAATTCAGTGCCACAGCCACAGCCTTGGCTGGAGGCTTGGGGATTTCAACCCAGGCTTTTAAGAATTGAGGCATGGACATTCAGGGCTGTGCAGAGGGGGCCCCAGTGGGGCCAGTTGGCCCGGAACCCACGAGTTTGAGGGGGCACTCCGACGAGGAGGTCCCCCCCCCAGCTTACGCTACTGCTTCCATAGTGTAAGCTGCCCATCGAGAAGCGAGAAGCTCCACCTTGGAGAAACAGCGCAGAAGCCGTCCGTTGTGAAATTCTGAATGTGAAGAAGTAATGTCTTCCATCTTGAATATAAGTGTTTCCCATTATCTTTTTTTATAAATCGTTCTAGTTCATATATGTATTTAGCACTGAATCAATGCCACTGATTAAAAATACTTAATGAGCAGTTTGAAATGGGGGGGCATGCACTTCCCATCTGGCCTGGGCATATTACCAGCTCTGCACGGTGCTGTGGACATTGGATCTCTTTCACCCTGAGGGTTGGATTCCATTTGGAGAAGCTCTCCGGGCCCCATTGCAGTGGCGGGCAAGGGGAAAGGGACAGGGGCAAAATTATTATTATTATTATTATTATTATTATTATTATTATTATTTACATTTCTATACTGCCCCATAGCTGAAGCTTTCTGGTCGGTTTACAAAGATTAAGACAATGGACATTAAAAACCGATGTACAGAATTTAAAACCATAAAAAGCATAAAGACAGATTACATACCAAACATAGCAGCATATTTTCGCTTCCATCTCTTATAGCCAATGACTAAGCCTGAGGAGAGGCATTTCATGGTTTTAGAAAGATGCAGAACAGACAGGCCACCACCAAACAGCCAGTGATTGAGGGAAAAGGGGTGTAAATTGGAATCCCATATGGGCCTGAAGTTCTAAGATCAATTTGCTGGGCTTGGATGGACAAATGTGCCAGTTTTCATATCTCCATAGCTCAGGGGTGTCTGACCAGCCAGCTATCATCATTCCTGTCCCAGACATGATCAATCCATGATGAAAAGACAAATCCTGGAGAGGGAAGTATTTTATAGGTCATTGTGCTATGCCTCCTGCATGCCTTCTCTCTAGGGATGGACAGACTCACCCATACCTGCACCCATCTCAGTTGGCCGCCTGCTGAACCACCACCTGCCCCTGGTTGTGGCACTGCGTGAGCTTCTTCACACCTGGGCAAGTGTCCAATGAAGCAGCGGGGCCACCTGCCCATGTTTGGAGCCACCATTGTGCACAGCAGTGGAGAATTCATGTCTTTAATGTTGCATTAATGGGGTCTTTACAGCTGCCATTTTCTGCAACTTTGAAAATCCAGTATCAGACGGCAATAAGCCTATATACACCAGTTGCTGGGGAACATGGGTGGGAGGGTGCTGTTGCACCATGTCCTGCTTGTGGGTCCCTGGTCAACAGCTGGCTGGCCACTGTGTGAATAATAATAATAATAATAATAATAATAATATATTTATTTATTACCCGCCTCTCCCCCCCGAATTGAGGTGGGGAACAACACCATCATAAAACACACACAAAACTGATTAAAAATACTAGGGATGTGCACTGACCCCCCGGATCGGATCGGATAGCGGATCGGAATCGGACCTGGGGGGTCGGATCGGATCGGATCGGAGGATGGTCGGATCGGATCGGACCTGATGTCCGATCAGAATCGGACGCCATTTTGAATGCTTTTTCCCATAGCCAAGTATTGTTTTACAAAAACGCCTATAACTTTTTCATTTTTAAAGATAGAAGGATGAAACTTGGGCACATTATACACTGGTTAGGGATAGTTATCTGTGAGAAATTTCAGAAAGATTGGTGCATGCGTTTTGTGGCAATTAATTGTTTAATAAATACCCAGAAATGCCTATAACTTTGTCATTTTTAAAGTTACAAACATGAAACTTTGCCACATTGTAGGTGGTACCTTGGGACCTATCTGTGAGAAATTTCAGAAACTTAGGTGCTTGCCTTGTGTGGCAATTAATTTTAGAAAAATGGGTAGTAGTGGGGTAAATACATTTACGCCTCCCATTTTTTTATTTTTGAAGATACAAACAGGAAACTTGGGCACATTACAGGTACCACTTGCCTTGATATGTGTGTGAAATTTCAGAAACATTGGAGCTTGCCTTGTGTGGCAATTAATTTTTGAAACAATGAGGAAAGAAACACCTATAACTTTGTCATTTTTAAAGTTACACACATGAAACTTTGCCACATTGTAGGTGGTACCTTGGGACCTATGTGTGTGAAATTTCAGAAACATAGGTGCTTGCCTTGTGTGGCAATTAATTTTTTAATAAATACCCAGGAATGCCTATAACTTTGTCATTTGTAAAGTTACACACATGAAACTTTGCCACATTGTAGGCGGTACCTTGGGACCTATGTGTGTAAAATTTCAGAAACGTAGGTGCTTGTATTGTGTGGCAATTAATTTTTGAAACAATGAGGGATTCATTGGACAGCACTTGCCCATAGGGATTCATTGGACAGTACTTGCCCATAGGGATTCATTGGACAGTACTTTCCTATAGGAAATCATTGGAAAGCACTTGCCCATAGAAAATCATTGGAAAGCACTTGCCCATTGAGAAATACAGTTATGCCTCCCACTTTTTTATTTTTGAAGATACAAACAGGAAACTTGGGCACATTGTAGACTGGTTAGGGATAGTTATCTGTGAGAAATTTCAGAAAGATTGGTGCATGCGTTTTGTGGCAATTAATTTTTTAATAAATACCCAGGAATGCCTATAACTTTGTCATTTTTAAAGTTACATACATGAAACTTTGCCACATTGTAGGTGGTACCTTGGGATCTATGTGTGTAAAATTTCAAAAACGTAGGTGCTTGCCTTGTATGGCAATTAATTTTAGAAAAATGGGTAGTAGTGGGGTAAATACATTTACGCCTCCCATTTTTTTATTTTTAAAGATACAAACAGGAAACATGGGCACATTACAGGGAACACTTCACTTGATATGTGTGTAAAATTTCAGAATGATAGGTCCAGGCATGTGGTGGCAAGGTGTCTGCACACACCACTTTGAAGACTGTAGAAAATTTCTCCTGTAACGATCCCAGCGAGAGAGAGTGATCCTAGGCTCAGCCGTTCTGCTTGAGTGAAAGTATCAAAGCAGACACGAGCCAAGTGCTACTTTGTTTCTCCTTTTGTAATGGATACTAGCTCAGTTGCAGCCAAGCGTGCAAGGATCAAAGAGATGAGAGAAAGTGTTTCCTTCTTCTTCCCGGGAGGCGGGAGGGTGCAATTGACAGCCCCAGCCTCTGTGTAAAAAAGGTTAATAACTTTTAATCTAAAAAATTCGTAGCCACCAAATGCCTGGACCTATCATTCTGAAATTTTACACACATATCAAGTGAAGTGTTCCCTGTAATGTGCCCATGTTTCCTGTTTGTATCTTTAAAAATAAAAAAATGGGAGGCGTAAATGTATTTACCCCACTACTACCCATTTTTCTAAAATTAATTGCCATACAAGGCAAGCACCTACGTTTTTGAAATTTTACACACATAGGTCCCAAGGTACCACCTACAATGTGGCAAAGTTTCATGTATGTAACTTTAAAAATGACAAAGTTATAGGCATTCCTGGGTATTTATTAAAAAATTAATTGCCACAAAACGCATGCACCAATCTTTCTGAAATTTCTGACAGATAACTATCCCTAACCAGTCTACAGTGTGCCCAAGTTTCCTGTTTGTATCTTCAAAAATAAAAAAGTGGGAGGCATAACTGTATTTCTCAATGGGCAAGTGCTTTCCAATGATTTTCTATGGGCAAGTGCTTTCCAATGATTTCCTATAGGAAAGTACTGTCCAATGAATCCCTATGGGCAAGTACTGTCCAATGAATCCCTATGGGCAAGTGCTGTCCAATGAATCCCTCATTGTTTCAAAAATTAATTGCCACACAATACAAGCACCTACGTTTCTGAAATTTTACACACATGGGTCCCAAGGTACCGCCTACAATGTGGCAAAGTTTCATGTGTGTAACTTTACAAATGACAAAGTTATAGGCATTCCTGGGTATTTATTAAAAAATTAATTGCCACACAAGGCAAGCACCTATGTTTCTGAAATTTCACACACATAGGTCCCAAGGTACCACCTACAATGTGGCAAAGTTTCATGTGTGTAACTTTAAAAATGACAAAGTTATAGGTGTTTCTTTCCTCATTGTTTCAAAAATTAATTGCCACACAAGGCAAGCTCCAATGTTTCTGAAATTTCACACACATATCAAGGCAAGTGGTACCTGTAATGTGCCCAAGTTTCCTGTTTGTATCTTCAAAAATAAAAAAATGGGAGGCGTAAATGTATTTACCCCACTACTACCCATTTTTCTAAAATTAATTGCCACACAAGGCAAGCACCTAAGTTTCTGAAATTTCTCACAGATAGGTCCCAAGGTACCACCTACAATGTGGCAAAGTTTCATGTTTGTAACTTTAAAAATGACAAAGTTATAGGCATTTCTGGGTATTTATTAAAAAATTAATTGCCACAAAACGCATGCACCAATCTTTCTGAAATTTCTCACAGATAACTATCCCTAACCAGTGTATAATGTGCCCAAGTTTCATCCTTCTATCTTTAAAAATGAAAAAGTTATAGGCGTTTTTGTAAAACAATACTTGGCTATGGGAAAAAGCATTCAAAATGGCGTCCGATCCGGATCGGACCTCGTCGGATCGGATCGGATCGGATCGGAGGTTGATCGGATCGGATCGGATCGGATTTTCCCGATTTTGGGGCGGATCGGATTCGGATCGTGGATCGGATCCGATCCGATGCACACCCCTAAAAAATACACACAACCAATACATCATTAAAATACCAATAAAACACCAATAAAATACTGTTGGACTAGATAGACCCTTGGTCTGATCCAGCAGGGCTCTTCTTATTGTCCTACAGTCTTATATAGATGACTGTGCTATTATTAATAAGAAACTGAAGTGCACTTGGATTGCAAACAATAAATCTGGGGTGACCTATTAACAGTCATCTTCATCATCATCATGGGTTCTGGGGAAGATGAAGCTTAACAAGGTTTCCTCAGCAGGTCAATAATGGTGGGCAAGCTTAAAGGCCTTGAGCAAGGCCCACTAATAATGCTGTCATGCTGTTTCTCAGCTCACACTAGGTAATGGTAAAAAGCTGAAGAGGCTTACACAGTGGCAAAGATGAAGCATACACCATATAATATGTCCCAGAATTTCCTGCACAAAGATCCTCTATCAGACACTCAGTGGTTTCTCAGTAGCCAAGGTAGAAAGTTTGCTTTCCAGTGATGCAGGCCAACGATCAGCATAACGTAATAGGGGGAGCTATGTACTTTGGAAAGGAACTGGAGAAATGGCAGGTTTGGGAAGCCTAATGAATATGGAGTCAATATATTTCCTCTTCTCCTTCTGACAGTGGTATGGGAAAACAGCCAATGAATCTACTGCAGATCCTATGTTGCTTTATGAATGTGGTGCAGAAAATATTCCTGCCAACTGCGATGCTGGTGGAAAATATTACCATTTCTCCCCCCCATTCCTCCCTCCAAACAATGTGCTAAAATGAAGATCAGCCTTCCTACTGGCGTCGGCATGTGAAAACTCATAAAGCCCACATCAGTAACCAACTCCCTGACTGTGTCTGAATAAAACCGATGGCTGGGTTAAGGGGAGAGAGAGACCCCTTGTTCCCCAGCTCTCACTACAGCAACTAACTGGGTAGGTTGTGAAGTAATAACATAGCATGAGAGATAAGCAGTGTTATGGGAAATGAAAATCTTGTGACTTTTTACCTCTAACTAGGCCTTGGCTGCACTGAGATCTTTCCTTGGAAGAGATTCCCGCGCAGTGGAATTGCAAGGCTGCAGGGGGGCAGGATGAGTGAAATACACATATAGGAGTCACATACATCTTTCTTGGAAATGCAAGAGAAAAAGAAACGCTCCGCTGATTCTTTACTTGAGTCTGAAAATTGGGAAGGGGGCAGTTACATCTAACACATTTCAGCAAACGTTCCAGCGGTTCCCTCTCAAATTTCACCTGCCTCTGCCTGATCACTTCCATGCAATTTTCAGAGAGGAAGGCGGATATTTCCATTACTTTGTATTTTTTATAAGGTTTTGTCAGCTATTTGGTAATGTCAAACAGAAACAGCTGATTGTGAACGGACGAGACGCACGCATTTCCGCCCGCCCGGCGTGCATAATGCCAAGTCGTACGCAAGCAATGAGCCTTTAAATTATATGTCTTCCAAAAATTCCCCTATTCTATGCAAAAGCTGCAATCAGGCCTCAGTCAACCTTAATGGCTGCTATGCCGGTTTCAGTGGCTTCCCACAATCCATCACGGCACCGTTCCATCTCAAAAAAGAAGAAAGAATGAACGAACCAGGTAAACATAGGAAGTTTCTCTGCATAATGCAAACACACACCTCTCACTGTCTCTCTCTTTGCGTATCTTCGATGAACAGAATGAATCTCTTGTATGACAAGTTAATTATTGCTCCGAAATCTACTTGTGAACCACTGCTGGACTGAAGTACTTCCTGTTGTACATAAGTGGACCAACACTTCCAAAGCAATTACATTATTCTTATGGACATGTTTTTACTATGCTTCATGATTTGTGCAGATGTTTAAGCACAATGTAGCCCTCCCTATTTGTCCAGAGCCATAGGGCTTGATACATGCAGGTGAGAGCACCTGCTTTGCAGGCAAAAGGCCCCAGGTTCGAGTCCCTGGATCTGCAGGCAGGGTTGGAAAAATTACTGCCTGAAGCCCTGGAGAGCCACTGCCAGACAGTGTTGACAATCCTGGGTTAGCTGGACGAATTATCTGACTTAGTATAAGTCAGCTTCCTATGTTCCGGCATTCCCATGGGACCCCTTCAAAAGACAAGCTAAGCCATGGTGGTTAAGCATTTTGAACTGAACATTGGCTTAATGTGTCAGGTTCTTATCATGTTGTGGGAACCATTCCTAACCATGGTAGCTACATAACCATGGTTTAAATGTGCTCACTAACCACTTGCTGCAAAAGGGGTAATGGTTTAGCATGTTGTCTGAACAGGCCCATGGTCTCCGTACTTTCAACCCTGCTTCACTATTATTCAGTGCATTGTGGTGATGGAGAAGGAGGGAGAAAATGGACATGTTGAAGCGGGAAGGATGACGACTGGAGCGCCTATGACAAAAAACTCGATTTAGATCTGACATGACACAACATAGAGAACATCCTCGTACCTATGGGGTGGCAATACGTGCGGCGAAGAAAGCGTTCTTCTTTGCACACATTGCGTCTGCGAATTCATGTCCAGCAGAAACGTTCAGAGTGGTGAGGGGTCTAATGCAGACACCTTTTGCCCTGAACCCGATCTTAGAGCCTTTGGTAGTTCGCTGATCATTTCACAGATAAAATCTCTCGGATAAGAGCCGACTTAGACACCATCAGAATAGCAGAAGCTGACAATGGAGTGTCCAGCCATTCTGCGAGTAGAATTACACTGGATCAGTTTCAGTTGGTGAGTACCGAGGATGTGGACAAGCTGCTTGGATGGGTGAGGAGGACAACTTGCCCTCTCGATCCCTGTCCTACTTGGCTGGTTGCCCAGGGAGGAGATGCAATTAGTCTACAATTACAACCTATTGTTAATGCATCTCTCAGGGAGGGGAATTTTCCAACATGTTTAAAAGAAGCGGTAGTACGGCTGCTTCTAAAAGAGCCCTCCCTGGACTCCCTGGACCTTAATAACTACAGGCCAGTGTCAAACCTTCCGTTTTGGGGCAAGGTGATCAAGAGGACAGTTGCCTTCCAACTCCAAGCAGTTTTGGATGATACTGATTTTTTAGACCCATTTCAAACCGGCTTCAGAGCAGGATACGGAGTTGAGAGATCGCTATGGTCACCTTAGTGGATGATCTACACATGAGTATTGATAGGGGGAGTGTGTCCCTATTGGTACTTCTGGATCTCTCAGCAGCTTTCGACCATGGTATCCTTCTGTAATGCCTGAGGGGATTGGGAATTGGGGGCACTGTGCTTCAGAGGTTCTGGTCCTATCTCTCAGGCAGGTTCCAGATGGAGATGCTTGGAGATAGCTGCTCCTCAAAAAAGGAGCTGTTGTATGGCATACCACAAGGCACCATCCTATCCCCAATGCTGTTTAACATTTACATGAAACCGCTGGGAGAGATCATCTGGAGGCATGGGGCAGGGTGCTATCAGTATGCTCCCATACAATCCGCCCCACACACTCAGGTCCTCTGGGAAGAATTTACTGCAGTCAGCAAAAACTAGGCTGACAACTGTTACCCAGAGGACCTTCTCTTCTGCCACTCCCAGACTGTGGAATGGCCTGCCAGAAGAGATTCACCAACTTAACAGTCTCCTGGAATTTAAGAGAGCTATAAAGACTGATCTCTTCCAGCAAGCCTACCCAGTTGAATTTTAAGATGTCTCTTAATAATGTATTCATTTTACATTATATATATATATATATATATATATATATATAGTGTGTGTGTGTGTGTGTGTGTGTGTGTTTTGTAATTGTTGTTGTACCCTGCATCGATAGATTATGTCTATCTCGTTCTCCTGTAATTTACTGCTCCAGAGCTGGGGAGTCTCCTGAGAATGTAGGAACCACTTCTTTATTTATGGTTGCACAGTTCACTGTCAAATTGATAGGCACCCATTAGGGATGGGTGAGAATTCCCTCCTCCTCCTCCTCCTCCTCCTCCTCCTCCTCCTCCTCCTTCTTCTTCTTCTTCTTTTTAATATGAATATACCAAAATCTGCACATTTCTTCATACCCCAGATGGAAAGAGTTTGACTTTTAAAAATAAGGGTGTCCATCACTGTGAAATCCGATCCTTTTGGGGCTTAACAGACTCCAGGTGATCAACCAACCTAGGTGGCATTCACGGGCTGGGCCATGGGGCTCTTTGTGAAATCTACAAACTTTTTTTGTTTTTTAAACATTTACATAAATAGAAATGTGTGCAAATTTTGGGCGCTGGTGTGATCTCGCACATGTCAGCCACAATTTGTGTAATTCATGCAAATTTCAACCACAAATTGCATCATTTCTGCAAATTGCTGCTGCAATTTGTACAACTTATGCAAATTACAGCCAAAAGTTGTGTACGTCATGGACATTGTGTCCCTCAATTTGCTCACATTTTGATGTATGTATTTAAAGACAAACCTTTTCACAAAGCCATTTTCCTGGACTGCAATTTATCTGATTTTATACTGCATCCTTAAACTTTTAATATTTTAAATATATCGTATTCTTAATGTGAGAGAAAGCAAAACCAACAGTTTTGTCAATCCTTAGGCATCACACCACCCATGACTGGCATTGAGAGCAAGGGTTGATATGATCCAGTTCCCTGGAATCTCTTTCTCAGGATCATAGAACGAACTGTACCAAACAGGTCATCAGACAAGGATAGGGTTGGGAGCAGACATGCAAGAGACACTTAAGCCCCCCAAGGATGCTCTGAACTCCAATTCAAAGCTCAGTTTATCTTATTCTTGTTTGCAACCATTTTTTCCCCTTTTCATGGGAAATGTGCACATTTTAGACAGGAAAATTTCACATTTTTCAAAGGTGCACACTTTGCCCATGACTAAAACATGAAAATGTGGGGAGTTTGGCAGGGTGTAAGGGCTTTTTAAAGGTGGCACCTAATAAAGCTGAAGGTCGGAACCTCTCTACTTGTAAACAGACTGAGGCTGGATTTACACTGCTGCTTTATAATGGTACTGAAGCACACTGACAACAGTTGGGGCCCATGATACATCTGCACCGAGCAGGATATAACACTATGAAAGTGGTATGGATGCGGTATATGGAATTTGCCAATGAGCCCCAACAGTTGTCAGTGCACTTCGATACTGCTATAAACCAGTATTGTAGATCTTGCCTCCATATACCGCTTTCATACCACTTTCGAACTGCTATCTCCTGCTTGGTGTAGTTCTGGCCTCAGAGGCCACAGGCAGACAAACAGAACAGGTAGGTGCATTCACGGGGCAGCAGGTGATTTCCAGAGTCCTTCTTCTATGCACGTTTCTTACGTGACTGCAAGATTGGGAATGTGCAAGCTTTTTGGGGGGAAATTGCACTCGGATTCGGGTTTACAAACAGAGCAAGTTCTGATGATTTGAAAACAGGAGGGGGGATGCCCATACATTCCTAGACAAGGACGGAGTGAAGAAATAAAGTGGTTTTGCTCCTTCCTTAACATCTCCTCCTCCTCCTCCACCACCTCCTCTTCCTCTTCTTCTTCTTCTTCTTCTTCTTCTTCTTCTTCTTCTTCTTCTTCCTCCTCCTCCTCCTCCTCCTCCTCTTCTTCCTGAGATGATGGAATGGCACTATGGTTGAAGGCTTAACGGTTATGCAAGCCCCCTGACAACATCTAGCATTGTGAAATTCAGCTACGAGGCTCTCTGGACTTTTGGGGTGTATGTGCCATAATGTTAGTTCCTATTGTCTCACATTGCACAATCTCTGGATGTAAACGAGGGAGAGGGAAAGGGGTGGGGATAAAGCTTGCTGGTTTGGCCAAGGTGGCCTGAAGCCATTCCTATAAGGCAGGCTTGTAGTACATTTTCAGTTGGGAAAAAGGACACAAAGCCAGAATCAGCCAAATCACTCAGAGGTTATGTAGATTTGCTAATGAAGCTGTCCTAAATGGTCCCCTCTTGGGCCATTATCTGGACAAGGAGGCCTCCAGCTATGCTTTCCTGAACTTGGATTAAATCATTCATGGGCTGTGAAGCCAAACATCTCCAGCTGAGTTAAGCAGAGACATTCGAGCTACTGATATGCTGGTTCATTCCGCCCTTTTCCCTTACAAGGACTTTAGTCTTTTTTCAGGGAGGAGAATTCAAAAATGGCAAAACAAAAACAAATTCACACACACACACACACACACACATGGCATTTGGAAGTGCTACAGTTTGTTCAACCACCTTCTCCTGCAGGGGTTCATCATAAATAGGCTGACCAGATAAAATCCAGGTCAGGGCTCATGTAACTTTAACAGTTGTAGAGAAAAGGGAATTTCAGCCAGTGTCATTTGTATGCAATTAGTTCCTGGTGAAATTCCTTCTTCATCACAACAGTTAAAGGTGCAGGCACTATACAAGAGTGACCATATACAAAAGAAGGCAGGGCCCCTGCAACTTTAACAGTTGTGATGAAGAGGGAATTTCACGAGGAACTAATTGCATACAAATGACACTGGCTGAAATTCCCCTTTCTCTACAACTGTTAAAAGTTATGTGAGCCCTGACCTGGATTTTATCTGGTCACCCTATCATATCATCTGTGGCTCCTCTGCTTGTTCTTTGGGAATGGGAGCAAAGCTTGCTTGGGGAAGAGATGGAAGATGGTCCTGGGGCTTTACACATCACCCCACCAGGAAAGAAAAAGTCACCATTACGGCTAAGCTGAAATGCCCTCTATTGTGTTGTGTTCATTCAAAATGACTTTAGGCTGCTTTTAAAGGTGGAAATCTGTATTTCAATCCAGTAAAAGCAGCGGGGAATTCAGGGATAGGGAGAAAAACTCACCCCCCATACCCTAGCGTTCCACCTGGTATTTTAATGCAATGCCTGGAGCTGCCTCCGGTAGTGGAGCTCCATCCGGGGTGAGGTAGGTGGTTGCAAGAGAAAGTGGCTTTTCAGTGGTGGCACCACATTTGTGGAATGCTCTCCTCACAGAGGCTTGCCTGATGCCTACTTGATGGTCTTTTCAGCACCAGGCGAGTTCTTTAAAAAATAAATAAATCCCAGGCATTTTAAAAATTTCTTTTAGTCATTCTAGCTCTCTATTCTGCTACTGGTTTTAATTGGTTGTAAGTGCTGGAATGGTTTTATTCTTTGCTGCTGTTTTTTTTTTAAATCTTGGTTTTATTCTGGACTGCCTTTATTCTTTGTTGGAATTATATATATATATATATATATATATAGAGAGAGAGAGAGAGAGAGAGAGAGAGTATTGTCTGCCCACAACTAGATTCATCTTAAGTCTGGCCCAAAGGAGCTTTTCAGAATTGGGGATACAGCTGAGAATGTGGGAATATGTAAATAAGGCCAAGCAATCAACTAGGGATGGACAGACTTACCCACGTCCAGCTACGTCGGATGCCCGCTAAGGTGCCCCCACTCGTGATATTGCACAAGTCTTGTTGCGGCTTGGCAGTGCCCAACAAAGCTGCAAAGCTTGGCTTCCCTCAACGGAGGATCCAGAAATCAAGTATTTCCTATGTTGTGTAAATGACGTCCATAAAGACGTCCGGGGGAGGGCAGACGCGGGGGAGTCCATTGGACTCCCAGGCCCAGTCGGGTGCCTGTAACATCCCTACAAACAATATTAATAGTGCAATGCTGTACGGATGTACTCAGAAGTGAGTCCCACTGAGTTCAATGGGACTTATTCCCAGGTAGATGTAATAGGACTGCAGCCTGAAAATAGTAGACTTAGCTGCAAAGGCTTTGCACTTCCTCTGTTTAACATTAATCTTTATTCACACCTGTAGGATGATCCCTAAGTCTCGAATGAACTCTAATGCATTCCAAAACTTGAAGCAATCTTGCCTCAAGGTAACAGATAATAGCAACAGCGCTGAAGCATCTGGGATGGCACTTTCAGCTAAAGCCATATTTTAAAAATCAGTTCTTATTACAAGGCTCTTGGGTTCTTTTTTCTTTTCTTTTCTTCTTCTTCTTTCTTCCTAAGGGGGAAAGAATTGAAATGCTTAGGTGTATCGAGTGATATTTATTTAGTTTTTCAAATTACGTTGCTCTTGAAGGTGAAGGGAAAATAAGAGTTAGCTAGCCGGAGGCGTTACGGATGTTTGTGGCACATAGCTATGATGACAAAGTACTCTCCCCCCCCCCACACCTCCATTTTGACATGTGCTACATCTAGCTAATTGGAGCATCAGTCCCCTCACATAGCCCCCGCATCACACTTTATTGTTTTCAGACAACTGATATGCATACACAGGTGCAAAATACATGCACAACCTATCAAGTGTGAAGGTGCGTGCATATAGAATGAAGTGTACATCTCTTTAAAAAGAAGTGACAATCTAATCCTTTCCCAACTCCTGCTTTTATGCTGTTTTTTTTTTTAAATGAGGCAGCAGATGTTCCGTGCCTTGATTGATTGATTGATTGATTGATTTACAAAATGTGTATACCACTCCATATCTGAAACATATTCCGAAGTGGCAAACATGAGAATTAAAACAGTAAAAGATGCAAAAAAATAAAAATAAAATAGAACACCATTATTATACTAAAAACAAACAAACAAAAAACCCAGAATGCCAATAAAAAGCCAGAGTGGATACACAGCCCCACCAAATTTGGAGCCATCATCCTCCACTGTATGGGCAGCTTGGAATCCGTGCCTTCCACCAAATCTGAACAAACTAGATTTGGTACGCTGTGCCCCTGTGTGTGAAGGAGCCTTAGGGCAGTCAACATCTGCACCCCCCCCCCCTTGGGATCTTGCTACTCTCGCTGGCCATATACTTCTCATACTCTTCCTTCATAATCCTGGAGGAGAAAGGATACCGGTGCCACCTGGCTCTTTCTATGAACCAGATGGTTCTATAATGGTCTTGGGAGACAGAATGCACACAGGGCCAGATGGTGGCAAGCTGTCACGATGGAATGGGAAATGAGAGGCAATTTCCAAAAATCAACACCACCATCTCGCTGCTCTCCTTCTGTGCCTAGGTCTCTGTGTGACAAGAGCCTCTTGTTCTGCGGCCACATGTTGACATGCCCACTTCAATTCCCCACTCCCCTCAAATGCAACAGCCAAATTACAAATGGCACTAATTGCTGACAGTCCCCAATTGATCTTTCCATTTGGCTTTTATGTGTCTGATTGCAAGTTGATGCTTCCATCTGATCGGAGCAATGACAGGCCCGATGGGAGGAAGAAGGAGGAGGAGAGAAAAAAGGGGACACCAGAAAGAGAGAGAGAGAGAGAGAGAAGGGGAGAGAGATAAGGTGTTTGGGAGGAAGAGGAGAAGAAGGAGTTGTTCTGTATAAATCTCCCCAGAGCTCAATGTCATCACGCTTCTGGTACCTTTTCTTCTAATGGCCAAGTTCTTTGGCAAGAATGATTCACTCTGAATTATGATTTGCTTTGAGAAAAAATATCTATTAAGGAAATCTGGAGGATCTATTGAATACCCTAAACAACATTTGACAATCTGGGGATAAATAAAGCCAGGGTTGTAGCTGAAATATTGTGCACAGCAAATTGTGAAGTGAACTGGGGCCGGTGGTCCTCTCTCAGGTCAACCATCCAAAGGAGGTCAAGGGAAGCAAGAGGAATTTTAGGAAAGCCAGTGCAAATCCCCGCGGAGGAAACTTGCACATTCCAAGGTAAACTTATTTCTAGATTGAGATAAAATATATGCCTTCTGCCAGTGTGGTCTGCCATTCCCCCACCCCACCCCAGAATGTCCCAGAAGAGCACTGTGCCCGGGGCATTGTTGGGGGGAAATGGTGGCTGCATCCAGCCAGCAATGTGGTGATTTTATATTCTGGTCTTAATGGTCCATAGAGTCCTTGCATCCAACTCCATCACACACACACACACTTTTTTTAGATGATGATGTGTATTTTATTTCCACATGTAGTAAGCCAGCCGGACTGCATTTGGAGGCCCTCTTATTCAATCTGCTGAATGGAGCCCTGGGCCACTGCCCCCAACTCCTACTTTGATGACACTGCTGATGATGAAGGAGTATTTTGCTGCTGCCAACTCCCCAATGAATAGGGTGGTGAATTTGTGGAGGTGGGCATTCATACTCAGCATTATTATACACATAATGCCCTACTAATATCCGATTGGGAATACCGGGTGCCATCTGTGGTGTTAAAATGGGATCCTGTGATTCTTCCTTCTGCTCTTTTCAAAGAAGGTGGTTGTGGCAAACTCTCAGTAATAAGGACATGCTTTGCATGCAGAAGGTTCAATTTTTGGCATCTCCAGGTGAGGCAAGGAAAGAATCTTGCATTAAATCCTAGAAAGCTACTGCCAGTCATTGTCGACAGCATTGGGCTAGATGAACCAATGGTCTGACTCTGTGTAAGGCAACTTCCTACCTTCCTAGGTCCAAGGGGTTAGATGTTTTGCAGTCTTCTCCAGATCCACCAGGTGTTCCTGCTGTCACTCCTTATATGGCAGCAAGCAATAAAAAGAAGGACCAAGCAAAAGATAGCAGGCAGGAAAGGGGAGGGAAACAGGAGAAAACATCTCAGCTCCTTCCAGCTTGTGAATTATTTGCATGCACCAGCTAGTAATTAATTATAATTAATGTCTGCAGAGTGCTTTGATATATCCACATGAGCGGCACTATGGAAAACATGACTTCTGTTTGAGATCTGAAGAAAGATATATCTTTGGGCTAAAAGCAAAAAAAACTACCCAAGTCATTATCCTCTTATGATATGCTGGCTGACTAGCAGTATATGCAGATGAAGATCTTGTTAAAGGACCAGATTATGGTTTTCAAAATGTAATCCCCCACCACTAATCTGATTATTCTTTGGGTCAAAAAGTAAATTGGTACACTTGTTGTTATTGGCAGTGCTGGCGATGCTGGGAAATGGCTGAGCACTTGGGCTTTGTCGCACGGCCGTTGGGGGCAAAGAGAAAAGCCTCCATATGGCAAGGCTATCATGGCTACTAGTCATTGACTAGCGTGCCTGTAACTTTAACTTTAATACTTAGATTATCTCTGGATTCTTTTTCTTTTCTTTTTTTTTGAATTTAGGTTTTTATTTATTATACACACACAAAATAACAAAACATCGACAACATCAACTACATACTAAAAGAGGACTGTATACAAAGTTAAGGTAGTTCCAGAATTTCCCCCCTGCAAAGATATATAACCGTCTTTGTTCTTGTCACTAAAAAAGCAACTAGTTTCCCCCCTCCTTTACCTTAATGCTTCTCAATCGTTGAATCTGCAGATAAACAGTTTATTTTTTTTCTTGCCCTTCAAATAGTCTATAAGAGGTTTCCATTCAGTCCTAAAACCAGACGTTTACTTTTCCCTTATAATTGACATAAGTTTTGCCACCCCTGGTTTCAGGAGCAGTGTGCCTCCCTTTGACAGTTGCTGGGGAACGGGACTGGGAGGATGCTGTTGCATGAATGGTCCATTCGTGGGACTCTCACAGGCAGGTGGTTGGCCATTTTATGAATAGAATGCTGGACTAGATGGACATTTAATTTGACCCTACATGGGTCTTCTAATGTTATGTTCTTATGAGTGCCCTTGGGTATGCACCAGTTGTCACAACTGGGTTTTGGTTTTAGAACATATTGAGGAGTGCTATTTCTGATTATATGAAGGGATGAGCTGATGCAGGGGGCAGGGGGCAATTTCAGAGGTCAGGCAACACTCACCTTGAAGTTCAGGGATGCTTACACTGCTGCCTGGGCAGTTTTTTTTTCTCTATTAAAAAAACCTCACCTTTGCAGCTACTGGTAGAAGCCTGATGAGGTAAGCAGCCCTGATACCTCGGGGTTAATTTTACCAACCACCAATATTGCCAAAATGGGTCCCTTGGAAAATGGAGGTGGGAATTGGAGAGGGTTTTTTAAAACCCATTTAGCTCTAGTTTTAATCAAGATACCTTCATTGTGGACCAACAAACATGAATTATTATTATTATTATTATTATTATTATTATTATTATTATCTCTCACCATTCTTCCTCCAAGGAAGACAAGGCGGCTTACATGCAAGGATGTATGAGAAATTCAATTCAGTTGGGGTTTTGTTCAGGATTTGCCCAGTTCTCACCTTCCCAACCGACTGGGACACTATCTGTAATTGAAGTCTAGATGGATCTTTGGTCTGACACAGCATGGCTCTTCTGTCCCAGCATAGCAGTGGGTCAATATGATGGTGGTGGGAAAGCTTACGACGTGATTTGCAGACACCCCAAAATGAGTTTGACAGCATGCATACATTTTAAAAAATATTCATGAAAAATGCATGCTTTTGAAAAATGTACAGAAATACACTTTAATCAATGGGAGGAGAATGTGAACATTTCAAAGATGTGCCCAACAGGAAAAAAAATGTGTGCATAAAAACACAAATTTTCATGAAAGAAGGGAAAGAAGAAAAAAACCCAAAGCTTGCAAACTGATATGGAGTTGGGTCAGAACAAGTTGTGAGATGGAATTTGGAGATTTTTGTTGAGCTCATGTTTTGCTGATTTGCAATCACTGCATATATAACCTTCCCCTCCTTTTTTAATAATAATAATCATCATCATAATAATCATAAAAAAAATATTCTTACCCTTATCTCCCTTTGGATCGAGGTGGGGAACAACATTGAATACAAAATTCTATAAAATTCATAAAACTGATTAAAAACATATAAAATTAATACATTATTAAAATAACAGTGAAACGTCTTAAAATTCAACCAGGTAGACCTGCCAGAAGAGATCAGTCTTTATGGCTTTCTTAAATTTGGGGAGACTATTAAATTGACATATCTCTCCCGGCAGGCCATTCCACAGTCTGGGAGCGGCAGAAGAAAAGGTCCTCTGGGTAACGGTTGTCAGCCTAGTCTTGGCTGACTGGAGTAAATTCTTCCCAGAGAACCTGAGTATGTGGGGCAGATTGTACAGGGGAAACAAAACTTAAGCTATAGATTAATGTTAAGAATAGATTAACACTTCCCCCCACCCATATATCAAAAGAGGCCTTGATGTTGGGGAGTCATTCATCTGTGTTTCTCACTTGAGAAGAGGGCAAGCCCTTTGATTTAATACTTCTGTGCATCTTCTCCAGATGACCCGTGTATCCGCCATTTCCCAACTTCAAACCTCATCTCCTTTTTTTTTTCCCAGGAAAGATCATGGCAGCTGTTTTAACTTCCTTTCTGGGTCAAAATTGTAGCAGGAAGGAGAACAAGGAGAAAAGGTTTAGAAATAATGAATGCGAAGAACAGTAAAAGGCATAGTGTGGCAATGAAAGTTTGAATGATAAAATCACCTGCTTTTTAAAGATCTATTAAGAGACAGTAATAATGAAAAAGGAAAAATCTAGTGCGTACATAATAAAACTAGGGGTGTGCACTGGATCGGCTCCAATCTACAATCCGGAACTGATCCAGGGGAAAGCGGATACAATTATCCAATTTCCGATCCCCCCTCTGTATCGTCCGATCTTTTTCGAACCAGTCCGGACAGCAGGGGGGTGGGGGTGGCTTACCTGGCGGGGTGTCCTCCTGTAAACTGGCGCTCTCCTGTAAATTAGGCCACGAGGCTTAGTTCGCAGTAGTTTACTGCCGGCAACGGACGGAGGAGGATGTCCCGCCAGGTAAGGAGCGGGGGGGACTTACCTAGGGGGGCTGTCCGCTGCCATCCACTGCCATCCGCTGCCATTTCCGAGATCTTTTATGACCTCTGTTAGTGGACAGTTCTGTGTGAATCAAATATGCCATTGAAACTCGTAATGTCTGGATCTGGATCTGAGCTCGAAAAATAAGTTTGCATTTTGAGACCCTTACAATTTTCTCTGCTCTCTGGGCGGTTTACATAGGATTAAAACAATTAAAAACAATATACAAAAAATTTAAACAGCAAAAACATACAACATACACACAATACACACATACATTTAAAACCACTGCAACAACCCCAAAAGCTACAAAAACAAAAACAAACCCAGACTCCTCAGATATTGCCAAATGCCTGAGAGAAGAGGAAAGTCTTGACCTGGTGCCGAAAAGACAACAATGTTGGCGCCAGGGGGGCCTTGTCAGGGAGATCGTTCCACAATTGGGGGCCACCACAGAGAAGGCCCTCTCCCTTGTTGCCGACCTCCGAGCTTCCCTTGGAGTAGGCACTCAGAGGAGGGCCTTAGATGTTGAACGTAGTGTTCGGGTAGGTTCATGTCGGGAAAGGCGTTCCGTCAGGTATTGTGGTCCCAAGCTGACTAGTTTTGCATGTGTCGATTTATCAGCCCATTCTGTCCTGTTTCTGTATCAAACTTTGTTTTTTTTTTTAAAAAAAATAAAACACAAAATTTCCATTATTACAAATCTGAGGCCCCCCCCCACAAAATATGAGCTTTTTTATTGCATTTTAACTTAAAATATGGCATTTTATAAGAATCTTGTTACATTTTTTCTTAAACTAAAAAGCAAAATTGTGTTCCTATCCATGTAGTAATCTGGGGTGCGTGATTCAGGTTGGTTCACTTAACATATGGACTGAGTGAAATCCTCCAGCATCTCTATTCCCATCCAAATACCTGTGATAGTGTTGGGCCAGCCCTTGGAAGAGTGAACAGGATCTGATCTCTCTTCCTTACCACGGTACACTGGGAGAATCAGGAATGCTTGATCTTAGAATCATAGAATCATGGAATCATAGAACAGTAGAGTTGGAAGGGACCTATAAGGCCATCGAGTCCAACTCCCACTCATTAAAGCTTCCCTGAAAGATGGATGTGCAGCTGCATCTTGAATGCCTCTACTGTAGGAGAGCCCACAAGCTCCCTAGGTCATTGTTTCCATTGGCGTACTGCTCTAACAGTCAGGAAATGTTTCCTGATGTCTAGCTGGAATCTGGCTTCCTATAACTTGAGCCCATTATTCCGTGTCCTGCACTCTGGGATGATCGAGAAGAGATCCTGGCCCTCCTCCGTGTGACAACCTTTCAAGTATTTGAAGAGTGCGATCATGTCTCCCCTCAATCTTCTCTTCTCCAGGCTTAACATGCCCAGTTCTTTCAGTCTTTCCTCATACGGCTTTGTTTCCAGACCCCTGATCATCCTCATTTGCTGAACGTTTCTGAACTTTACTTCAAAGCTCAGTTCAGCTTGTCCCTCTTTCTTCTCTGTAACCTGGTTTTTGGTTCATTTGAATAGGAAAAGTTGTACATTTTTCAAAATGCGTACATTTTGAGAAATCTGCACATTTTTCAAATACACATGTTGTAAAAGCGAATGGAAGTTCAGGGATGTCCCAACAATTTTGGAGATCATGCACTCCCATCTGTGTTCTCCAATTTACATTTGGAAACAGGGCATTTCTTTTCAGGTGATTTGCAAACTGAAATGAAATTCTCAGACATCCCTAGGTAGCACACCAGAACCAAAGGCCATAGTGGTGTTTGGGAAACGTAGCTGGGAAAAGGCAGCTGTAGCCTTTGGGAAAACTACATGTCCCACGAGCCAGCAGAGTGGCCTCTCATCCTGGGCAGGTTTTGGATAGGGGTGGGAGGAAAGAAGGGTGAAGGGAGATCTCCATTCTTCTCACAACTGCAGGTCTTCAACTCCTATTACCCCACCTGGAAAGGAATGTTGCTTCAAGGGGAGCTTGACAGGGGAAATCCAAGAGCTAGGCGGGAGAGAGGGGATGGTTGTGCGGACAACCTCTGAACTCTGATTGGCTCAGAAAATAACCAGAGCTGTTTCTGATCTGTTGGAAAAGAGCTCAGCTCAGTTCCCAAGCCAGTCTGTCATGAGATGGGGACAGCACTAATGTAAATACCAGGCAGCTCCAATAACGCATGGACCAGCTTTTTGTTGAAATCTTTACTCAGTTTATGCTTATGACATATAACTGAAAAATGGAGGAACACATCACCTGTCAACTTCTTGTGGATATTATAAAACTTGAGAAAGAATTAAACTGTATCTAGCCTGTGGAAATAAATCCTGTAAACATTTCAGATGATTGTGAGGGATTTAACTGTGCCTAGTGCCTTTTATGTGTGTGTGTGTGGGGGGGAATAAATGGGCCACAGAATGAAGCCACTGAGCAGAATTCATTGGGTCCCGGCCAGTCAATCTAGAAATGTGTCTTTACTGCCTTGAAAAGTTGTAGGAAACCCTTCATGGCTTCCACTGCTTGTATCCCCGAGACCACTACAGCTAAAATGTAGGTGCCTGATAGTCAAATTTGGAGTGCTTTTTTCCAGACCCACCACTCAAATTTTGAATGTGAATTCCAAATTTAAATGCACATTTTGAATATGAAATGTTGCTTTCAGATGAGAGAAAGAGAGAGAGAGATTTGAGCTTGTTGGCATCTCATGTGTTTTTATTTGTTTGTTTGGGTGGTCAATAAATATGACAGTCAAATATAATGTACTCTTGCATACCATCTATCAAAGACTCTCAGATACTAAATATCAGCTTTTCTCAACCTGATGGCCCCCACATACGTTGCAGTCCAGGGCATATGGAGGACACCAGGTTGGAGGGAGGCAGGTCAATTACCAATGAGTGATAAAAATATTACTGCAGGTCATCTTTCAAGTACTGTTACATGAAAAATGCCAACACTCAAAGGCTCAGTTCGGACGACATATTAAGCAACGGAGGGATAAATAACGTACTGACCGTGCGTTAGGCAAGAGGAGCTCCACAGACGACACACTGCAGCCAGCGCTGCTCGGAACTGGCAAACGCCCCGACTGCAAGGAACTTACGGCGGCCATTTTGGTTGCAGCTTCTCCTCCGTGTGTCCCCCAGCCGTATCCCAGCATGCACTGTGAGTTCTGCTGGCTGCATAGTTCTGCTGGCTGGGTTTTTTTGGCTGCTCTAGGCAGCAGAACTCCATTCCAAAACGGAATACTCCACGGAGGGGGGGGGGGCTGAATTCGGACGACACTTTAAACAACGGGTCTTCGGGCTAAACAACGTGCAAGCCTGTTGTTTCGCTCTATTGTTTAAAGTGCCTGATTAACATACTGCCAGTTGTGTGTGCGTTGTGTGCTGCCCTCCAGACAACACAATAAGCAACAAAACTGACGATTGTTCCCCCCCTCCTCCGTTGCCTAATGTGTCGTCTGAACTGAGCCAAAGAGTGTCAACTATAATTTGTCAAATATCTGGTACTGAAATCAAATATTGTAGAATATCAGGTATTCAGAGAGTATTCAGAAAGTAGTGTCTTTATCTGGAGAGTATACACAGAGGAAAATTGTCAGATAATTTTAGGGGGAACATATTGGTTTTGAGAGTTGCATCCTCTGTCTTTGCAGGGGAGACATCTATTTGATCTACCCTTGAACTGAATCCATTTTGCTTAATACTTCACAAAGGACTCGTCTGTTTGATGCTATAACTTTGCCTCTTCTATACATGATAATGTGGGTTTTTACTAGGGTTGTGCACGGACTCCCTGGATCCGACTGGGACCGGATTGGGACCTCCAATTTTGTTCTGGATCAAATCGGAACAAAATCGGAGGTCCCCCAGATTGGATTGGACCCAATTCCGATCTGAAAATTGGATGTCCGATTTTCGGATCGGCCGCCATTTTTCCCCATAGACTTGCATTGGGGGAAAGCAAACTTTCCCCCAATGCAAGTCTATGGGAAAAATGGCGGTGGCGGAGGGATGAGTGGGGGCTTAACTCCCCCATCCCTGTCCCTCCCCCCTCATGCTTCTTAGCTGCAGGGGCCTTCTGCTCCTATCCGCTGGCGCCCATGGGTGACAGCGGACGACAGTGGACAGCCCCGGCAGGTAAGTGGGAGCCTCCTCCCTCCCCCCCCACAATCCTCCTTACTTGTGGACAGGCCCCGGCAGGTAAGCCCCCCCGGCAATCCTCCTTACCTGCGGGGCTGTCCGCCGCCTTCACCTGCCGTAGATCTACTGAGCACTAGGCTTCGTGGCCTAGTCCTCAGTGGACATCATCACCTGGCGCTCTACTGAGAACTAGACCGCGAAGCCTAGTGCTCAGTAGATCTATGGCAGGTGAAGGCAGCAGACGCCCCTGTAGGTAAGTGAGGGGGCCCTCCTTGCTCCCCCCTTGTACTGCCCCGGCTGGTAAG
Source organism: Anniella stebbinsi (assembly GCA_029215795.1). Classification (NCBI taxonomy): domain Eukaryota; kingdom Metazoa; phylum Chordata; class Lepidosauria; order Squamata; family Anniellidae; genus Anniella; species Anniella stebbinsi. The sequence continues at coordinate 386,178,408 of JARDYH010000001.1, forward strand.
CCCCCTCCTTTGTGCTCCTCCTTACCTGCAGGGCCATCCGCTGGCGTCCTCTGGCACCCGCTGGTGCCTGCGGATGACAGCGGATGGCCCTGGCAGGTCAGCCCCCTCCTCCCCCTTTCACTCCTTTCATGCCAGGACCGTCTGCTGTGGACAGCCCCAGCAGGTGAGCCCCTTCCCCGCATTCGCGCTCCTTACCTTCCGGGGCTGTCCGTGGATGGCCCTGGCAGGTGAGGGGCATGAGTGGGGGGAGGGGGTCCGATTCTCTGATCCAACATGATCCGGATTGGGTTCTTTTCAGATCAGATTGGATTGGATCGGCTGATCCAGGTGCTGGGGATCAGATCGGGTAATTTTATCCGATTTCCCCTGGATTGGGTCCGGATCATGGATTGGACCCGATCCATTGCACACTCCTAGTTTTTACCAAAGCTGATGAATCCAAATATATTTTCACAGGGAGATGCAGTGTAATTCCTTCTCGGCCCATGCTTTTCACAGTGCACAGTACACAGTACACAGTTATTTTACCCAGAGGGATAAGTTGAGTCCGTTGGACTTTTAATTTTTTTTCAAGTCAAATAATATGAGATTTATATGTCTTTATGAATTCTTCCAGATTCTTGGCACAATATATAAAGAAATTGAATAATCTGTTATATATCGGAACAGATCTGAAGCATGTGCAAATTGCCATAGTTGCATTGACATCACAACATGCCATAGTACATTTGACAACAGCCATTTCTATGTCCTGGTCTTCACCATGTCTGAGAGATGCTAAATATAGATATATAAAAAGCAGTGCTCAGGGGGGATAAGAAAAAGGAAAAAAAAGTATGAGGAGCAACAAGCTGAGGGTGTGAAATTTATGTACTGCAGAGGAAGAGAAGACTCAGTGGGAATGTGATCAATGTCTATAAACATCTTTGACAGACCAGTATAAATAAAGAAGGAGGTTATTTACAGCCTCAGAATTTGGTAAGACAAAGAACAATAGCTTGGAGCAGAGAATGGAAAAGTTAAGGGGAAATAGTTTGGGGGAAAAGTTTACTAATGGGAAGAACATGTCGTAACTTTGAAGACTGGGCCAGAAAACCCACAACAGAAATTACAGAGAGAATTGGCCATTCAGACGACATGTTAAGCCATGGTTAGGTCACTAACCCTTTTGCAGCAAATGGTTAGTGAGCGTGTTTAAACCATGGTTATGTAGCCACCATGGCAAGGAATGGTTCACATGACATGCTAAGCCGTAATGTTTAGCTCAAAATGCTTAATCACCATGTCTTAGCAGATGAGAGAGCTTTGGCTGTTGCGGGGTATAGAAAAGCAATGAATGAAATAACGGCTCAATTCGGATGACACGATAGTCAATGGTGGGGTAATAATCAACTTTACAGTTGTTCATCTAGGGGGTACTCCCCACACAACATGGTAATAAATAATCAACTGTGGTGTGGATTAGGATTAGCGCTGAGTTGACTATGGCAGCATTCGGATGACACAATAGTAAAAACAACTGACGATTGTTTGCCCCACACCAGTTGTTTATTGTGTCGTCTGAATTGAGCCAGCATGTTGTCTGAACAGGATCAGTGAAGTCTTCCTGGAACTGAGTGGGGCTCCTCTCTAGAGTTACATAGCAGTGGGGATAGTTGGAGATTTTGTTTCACATTATTTTGATAAGAACTTACCCAAATTAATACATCACTTCATACCCAGGATGCAAACTGGAATGTGGAAGAAGTCAAAACTGACAAATTTGTCCTTCTGGGTCCAAGGTTTGGATGGCTTAGGTCTAGTTTTGAATGCCTGTGTATTCAGCCATGATGGTGGTGCTGAATTGGGGTTGCCACATTTTTCCCCCTGACCGGCTCCTTGTGTTTGATACCTGCATGTCAAGGAGATACAACATGGACTTCTCCATAGTTAAACTATGAAATTCACTACCACAAGATGTAGGGATGGCCACTAATTTGAATGGTTTCCAAAGGGGATTAGATAAATTCCAGGAGGAGAAGGCTATCAATAGCTACTAGTCCTGATGGTTATGTGCTACCACTAGTAGCAGAGGCAGTAAGCCTATATACACCAGTTGTTGGGGAACCTATGTGGGAGGGTGCTGTTATGCCCATGTCCTGCTTCTGGGTAGCTGGTTGGACACTGTACAAACAGAGTGCTGGACTAGGTGGATCCTTGATCTGATCCAGGATGGCTCTTTTGTATACTGAGAATAGCCAAGCTTCTTTAATTAGGCCTCTGCAGATGGGTGAGAATTTTGTTTCAGTTACGTTTTGGAAAGAATTCATCAAAATTTGTCAATTTCTTCATAGCTGGATGGAAAGAACTTAATAAAATAATGTAGGGGAAAGCAAAATTGACAGAATCACCCTCCATATGTCCAAGTAGCTGACTACTAAGTGTGAAACCACCTCGAGAAATGTTGCTGGTCTTAGTGAAAGTCTCACATCCCCCCACAATCCATCAGATATTTTGCTTGGCATTTTTTTTAATGTACAGTCTCTACTTTGTACTTCTTGTAACTGTATGCATTTGTCTTTATCTTTTGGAGAGAGAGAGAGAGAGAGAGAGAGAGAGAGAGAGAAATGGAAAAAGTATTATGAGTACATACTGTGATTCTGATGGTTTGATAGACAGGTGATTTGATGGGGGAGCAATTCATTTGGTCCATGCTTTCATATGAATTTAATCCATTCAAATGTCCCAAACCAATGTGTGAACCAAAACACAGTACTACTTCAATATTCACACCTCTTCCAATTTTGTGATGCTGCTCTCCAATAAAAAAAAACAACATACATATATATTAGGAAGAAGTATGCACAAAAATGTTAACATGATGTGCAAACATGCCTAGCATTAGGGAAATTTGCTTTTAAAATGGATGTATTAGTTCAAATTGTATACAAAGTGTGTCTTTTAGGAGAAATGTGCATAAAATACACATATGGATTTCTGAGCACACTTAAAGTAATAATACTAATCATAGGCTGAGGTGGAGATGGGATGAAAATAACTGAAGAATTGAAAAAAGAATGAGAAAGTAAAGGAGCAATCCTAAGGCCTCTAGACAGCACTTGAGGGGTCACTGGATTGTTTGGATTTTTCTTCTGAGGTCGGAGACAGTGCCTGGAAGGGGGAATCCATTCTGACTGTCCTCCAAGGTCAGAAAAGCAACCTCGGGGGGAAGGGGACAGGGAGTGTTTCATTGGGTGGAGAGGGGAAGAGATGGGATAGGCTGGGATACAAGTTATTTTGAGCCTCTTCCAGCCTCCTTCCTTTCTTTTCCAAAACACTGTCGCTAGATGGGCAAAAAAGCCCAAGCAGCGAAAGTGCAGGGCGGGAGGATGGGGAGGTGAAGTTCACCTCCGTCACTCCTCCTGACCTGCATTGAACGATGGGGAGCCTTCAAGCTTCCGATCATCAAGGGTACAATCCTATTTATTATGGCAAGAGAAACCGAGGTTGACAGATCTGTTAATCCCTAGATAGGCTTATAGGGCACATAAAATATTGGAACATGGAAAGCTGCTTTATACTAGGGATGTGCAGGGACCCCCGGATTGGATCGGGACCCGGATCGGGACCTTCGATGTTGTCCTGGATCGGTTTGGACAAAATCGGATCCTGATCCGAAAATCAGACGTCCGATTTTCGGATCGGCTGCTGTTTTTGGTGTTTTCGCCATAGGCTTGCATTGGGGGAAAGAAAGCTTTCCCCCAATGCAAGTCTATAGGGAAAACATGGTGGTGGGTGGGTGAGTTGGGGCTTAACTCCCCCTCCCTGTCCCTCCCCCCACTCGTGCTCCTTACCTGCCGGGGCCATCAGCCATGGATGGCAGCGGACGACCCCGGCAGGTAAGGAGCATGAGGGGTGGGAGGAGGTCCGATCCGCCGATCTTATCCGAATTGGATCAGGTCCTTCCGGACCGGTTTGGATAAGATCAGACGATCCAGTTGTGGGGATCTGAAATCGGATAATTGTATCTGATTTCCCCCGGATCGGGTCCGGATCGGGGATCAGACCCATTCTTCTTCGTGGTCTCTGTGCATCACACACTATGGGCTTGCGCTGGCACTGAGCCTCATTTCGGAAAAAACTTCTAAAGCCTAGACTCTTGGCGGGAACCCCTCCACCCACTGCCCTATCGCGCATGCTCGGGTTGCTGCCTACCTCAGTTCTTTTTCGACCGCCGTGCTGCTTGCCTCACGGAAGACTTCTGAGAGAACTTTCGTTCGTATTATCGTTGTTAGCTTAGACTCTAGTTTTTCTTTCTTCGCTATCTTTCACTTCTCTTCTCTTTTCTCTTCGTTCCTATAAAAAAAAATAAAAAAAATCTTATAGTTACCTCAGAAGGTTGGGGATTGCTCCCCTCCTTCTCTCTCTCTCTCTTCGTTCTTTCTCTTTCTCTTCCAGCTTCCGGGGGGGGGGGTATTTCCCTTCTCCCTGTTTCCCCCACCGGTAAATACAATACTATGGCACAATCAGATCTTTTTAAGAACTGTACGTCGTGCAGCGCCAAGCTCACGTTGTCGGACGGCCATTCTTGATGCCTATTATGTCTCGGAGAGACATATGTCGTAGAAGCCTGCATGCACTGCATGGACTTCTCAAGACAAACCCGAAAGAACAGGGCTAACAAACTAAGGGCTCTTCTGTGGAAAAAGGCACTGGATACTTTAGGCATATCAATTTGAAGTGCCCTTTTATAAATGTTTATTCATCAGCACTGATGAATTCAGTGGAACATATTCCCAGATAAACATCTATAGGATTGCATCTTTAAAGTTCTTGATGCTGTTCAGATGTGCTGTGCAGTACAAGAAGTCTAGTCCATGGATAGATGCCTACAATCACACATGCACCGTTTTCTGTCACCCTCAGCTAACCATGTCTCATCTAACCATGGCCAGTCTCCAACACAGCAGGTGGCAAATTGCCTCGTGTTGATGATCCCAAATCCCATTTTCATAATGTTCCTCATTACATACAACTTCACTGGGGACCTTTCCATAGATTCATCACATGAGGATTTTTATTTTGAGAAAAAGAAATAATTTCAAACTCCTCTAATTTCAAACCAACAAACAAAACTTTTTTTAAAAAAATCCTAACCTCCCTTCATCATCTAAGGTGGGCAAATCTCTCTGCTTCCCAAACCCCTCACCTCTGCATTCTCCACTTTGCCCTCCTCTAACTCTTGTTTGCTCTTTAAAGGAGGCTTTGCCTCTTTTTTTTTCTCGCTGACACAGGAGTTGTGTTTGCCTGGCAAATCTCTCCCGAAACCATTAGAGTGAAAAATAAATAAATAAATCTATTGTGCCTAAAGAATCAAGGTAACACATTAATTCAGTGTTGAGTTTATTCCATCTTAGAGTAAGAGACTTGGCAGTAGAGCTCAATGTGTCTCATAAGAGTTCAAAAGCATGTAGGTTCTGTAGAAGAAGAAGAAAAATAACCCAGCAGCTGAAACTCCTATAATAAGATGATTTTCAGTTCTGTTATGCTGAAGGGAGGTGGAGAGAGAGAGAGAGAGAGAGAGAGAGAGAGAGAGAGAAGGAGCAGCTACCTGTAACTAAAACAGCATCCTGTATCTTGAAACAGGAGATTGTGGAAGTTATTACTTTTTTCTCTGCCCCCCCATTACTTAGGACTCTTTTTTTTCTTTTCTTTTGCTGAAGCGTCAAGAAATATAAAGCCAGCCACTGGCAAAATGAAAATCATATTTGTCTCCCAATGCATGTGTTTCCTTAGGACGCCCCAGATGTAAAATGTACAAAATGGCTCTTCAGTTACTGAGTCAAATTACTGCTCTGCTGTCCTCTTCCCAACCTCCCTCACAAATAGTCTTTCATACAATTATCAACAGTCTATGACAAAGAATAAATATTTAGAAGACTAGGGTTTACACATTAATACACATCCACGGGATTACACAACTCACTGGCAGCTGAAGGGATGTGTGAACTGACTCCATTTTGAGGAGGGGTGAAATCATGCTAGAGTTCCACATGTATTATTTTGATCTGAGGTATTTCATAAGCACAGGGGAGGATCCCAGTGTTGGTGGTCTGCAACTCCCATCAGCCAGCATGGCCAGTGATAAGAAAAAAATGGGAATGACAGTCCACCAACATCTGGGGGGGACACATGTTCCTCACTCCTGCATAAGCACGTCAAGTGATGTGTATGTATGAATGAGTACAGCAATTGCATTAATTTCATTCCAGATCCAGGCATCCTGCATTCTCAGTGCATCGGCCAGGTGATGTGAACTGACCCAGAGTCAATCACGAACGTTCAATGACTGAAATATTTCCACTTCACATGAATAAATTATTCCGAATCATGAGATCAGGTTACGTCTTACTTTTGCTTACAACTCTTTCAGGAAGTGAAGAGATGTTCAAAAATGAGCCCCAATTGAACTGGTACTTGAGCAAATACCAAACAATTAAGGGGTGGATGATTTCCTATTTTGAAAGCCCACCTCAAATGTAATCACTCCCCAAACCACCTTCTGCAGATTAACAGCTTTGGAACTTTAGTGACTCACACACAAGGGCTGCGATTAGCTATGGAGGTGCCTGCCAACATAAGCAAAGCACATAAAGATGCCAGAAGTGATATGAGACAGTTTTTGCACCAAGTGAAAAATGATTTGGAATTGGTGGGAACAGCAGGCACTCTATCGGCCAGATTTGCACCCTCCCAATTTGATCAGCCCTCCCATAGTTGTCCTGGCAAATTTCCAAGGTTTGGCAAACATTGGCTCTCTTTTTGATTGGTAAAAGAAAGGATGATGATGATGGCGACAACAACCTTGTGATGAGCAATTCAACATATTGGCTCCCTTCGGATGTTCATTGCAGGTATTTCTGGACTGCATTCCTTTGTGGTTTTTTTGGGGGAATGGAGAAAGTGACGTTTCTCAACAGTGCCCTCTCTCTCTCTCTCTCTCTCTCTCTCTGCCATGGGTAGGGTAGCAACAACAAAGAAGCCACCATTTGATCCCTCCCAATGTTAGAAGAGATTTGATACCCCCATTTTTAAAACTCTTCCCCATGAAAATATCAGTTTTCTCAGTGACCTGAATGCCATTTTCCTTTTTTAAAAATAAAATAATGAGTTTCATGTCTCCGTTTGAAGCTATTTCAAAAAACAAGTGAGTGCATACCAAAACTCATCACTTTGGCCACCATGAAAATCCTTGAACCATTTTGGGATACACTGAGTTCCCTGTATTGTGAAGGAGATGCACACATCTTCCATTTGCAGATTCCCCCTCCCCCCTAATCAGGGTATCTTAGAAAGCACACGTTCCAGAATTCCATGGTCCCTAGTCCATGAGAAAGTACCCTACCCATTCTGGTAGTCCTGTGAGTCCATCTGTGAGGCCAAGGTGACTTTAAGGAGAACCCTTTGGGATAATGGACCTTCAAGTCCATCCCCCTTTTTTCACAGTAGTCCACCCAGATGCCTCTGAGAAGTCCAGAATCATAGCATGGCAGGAGAATAACCTGAAGATGGTGGTTCCCTATTGCCATCATAACAACTAGTCATTGAGAGACCAATCCTCTATGAACTTGTCTAATTCCCTTCAAAGCCATCTTTAACCAATGAGGGAGGGTGATTGCATTCATGTTGTGTTTGTGGACTTCCTGGAAGCAGCTGATTGGCCACTCTGGGAAATAGGAAGCTGGGATAGATGGATCATTGGTCTGATCCAATAGGGCTCTTCTTACATATCTTAGAAAGCTGCCTTATATTGAGTTAATAATAATAATAATAATAACAATAATATTTATTTATTACCTGCCTCTCCCTCTGGATTGAGGCAGGGGACAACATCAAACATAAAGTACACAAAACTGATTAAAAGCACATAAAACTAATACATAATTAAAATACCAATAAAATACCAATAAAACAGACCTTTGGTCCATCTAGCCCAGTATTGTGAAAACTGATAGGGTGTGGCTCCCCAAAGTTTCAGACAGGATGTTTTCCTAGACCTTCCTGGAGATGCTAGGGATTGATCTTGGGACCTCCTGCACACAGAACATGTGATCTGCCACTGAGCTATGGCAGTGTATTCCATAAATGAATTATGTACCATGTGAAGAAGTAACTTTCTTTTGACTGTCCTGGATCTGCTGACAATCAGTTTCATTTTACACATGTAATATCATGCACTGTATATTTTAAAAAAATGAAATTAAGAAGAGGCACATGACCTGAGTTTATCTGGGAATGATCCAGCAGATTTCTGATGAAATTCATCTGGTTGCATTTGCACAGCTGGCAAAGGGGGGGTTAATTAAGGAAGGAAACCTCTAACTGTTATCTTTAAGTTGTGAGACTTGAGCCTCTCTGCAGCAGCCATCATCTGAAATTCATCCATGGATAATTGTCTAGTGGAACTAAGTTTCCGTTAAGGACCATTTTCATGCCGTCTCTGTGTTGGCAGCCCAGTACATTGTGGAAAATGGGAACCATTGCCATCTCCGTGATGAATGCATTCCTCCATTGAGTTGCAATTACAGGATTTAATCAGTCCATTATTCCACCTAGAATTTGGGTCTTGACAGTTATGCAGTGGAAACTAATTGAATTGGCTTCCCCTCAAGGCGTTCCTGTGGGTTTCTTTTTAAAGGAACTGATCTAGCCGCTGGGGATGGGGGTTGGTAGACTAATTGACCAACTCACATCTAATTTCCTAACTGCGCCCCTTACCCTTTTTCATCATTCCAAAAGAATGAGGAAAGATGCACCTTCCCACTGCCCAACAACATATCCCCAAAGCTTTTTATGTTCCAAAACCAGTCCCCAAATTACTTGACATTGTTCTGATCATGTGAAAGAGGCTTCCATTTCTCTGCCTCATTCTCAAGGCATTTCTTTAGAATTTCAGGGGATGGTATGGTGTTTTTGAGTGGCCAGTTTGGCAGATGGAATTAGGTGAATTGCAGCAACTGTAAATAAATCCACCATCCAGCCTTTTTCAACTTGGTGCCCTCCAGATGTTTTAGTATGGGAATCCCATTATCCCCAGCTCTACAATCATAGAATCATAGTAGAGTTGGAAGGGGTGTATAAGGCCATCAAGTCCAACCCCATGCTCAATGCAGGAATCCACATCAAAGCATACCTGACAGATGGCTGTCCAGTTGCATCTTCAATGCGTCCAGTGTGGGAGAGCCTACTACCTCCATAGGCCATTGGTTCCATTGTCATATTGCTCTAATAGTCAGGAAGTTTTTCCTGATATTCAGCCAGAATCTGGCTTCCTGTAATTTGAGCCCATCATTCCATGCTCTGTACTCTGGGATGATCGAGAAAAAGGTCCCGGCCCTCCTCTATGTGACAACCTTTGAAGTACTTGAAGAGTGCTATCATGTCTCCCCTCAATCTTCTGTTCTCAAGGCTAAATATGCCCAGTTCTTTCAATCTCTCCTCATAGGGTTTTGTTTCCAGACCCCTGATCATCCTCGTTAGTACTGGGTAGGGGTCAGGCCAAAACACCTGGAGGTTAGCAGCAACTCACCATATTAATCTGCCTCAACCTTACTGTTGGATACCATTTATATATGGATACCATTTACAGATGGCAATAGGAAGCCAATTTCAGCAGTCAGTGGAGACCAATTCAGACATCAACATACAGCATCTGGAGGTATACATGCCATTGTTGCTCTTATTTTCCCCAAGTAGAAGCAATCAACTACTTTCATGAATTTTCCTTGAGGAGGTGTCCGTAGCTCATTTCTGCACCACACTGGCTGAAGTTAGATTTCTGAAAGAGAAATGTCAGAAGATAGAGTTCCATAATAAGTGTATTTTATCTTAAATAAGTCTTATTGATTTCGATGGAGGGGAAGGGAGGCTACAGGCAAGAGTCAAATGTCAGTGACTTAAAAGGGAGCCTACTGGATACCTTCCAGCTTCAAAGTATTCTTCCCCATCTTAGTTCTAGCATCAACAGTTGGAGGTGACCCCCTGGGGAATGACTCTTTATGTATTGGTTATATAAGGAAAAGCAGTTTGTGAAAACTGTTTTTCCTTCAAGTATCAACAGTGTGTGTGTGGGGGGGGAGCAACTTCTCAGGGGTGTGCATGTTTGTCCTTGGCACTGCCTATAGAACTAAGCTGTTGAGGAATATGGTACTATCATAGGAATATGGTATTGCCCCTTTTGGGGTTTCAGACTGTAGAGGCTGGTGGCTCTGATTTCGGTTGTACTCCATTCTGGCTTTCAGTTGGAGCCATCCCCAAAATAAGTTCAGCACCTTGGATAGCTCCTTTAGAGTCTCAGCTGGTTCTGACTGAAACCCAGAATGGATTCATTGCACCACCAAATCTAGAGCTACCAGCTTCCACTGGTTCCAGTATGTGGCAAGATCAGAAGCTGAGATCACTGCATTTATGTGCATTGGGATATCCAGCACCAGACAGGAATAGGCATTTGAAATCCTCCTCCAACTTTCAAAAGACCACCTGCACACAGATCTTCCCTGGCCAAGTTACCCTCCACACATCCCAGTGCCACCTTGGTGGCCCTCTCTCTTTCACTGAGCGTATCAAGGAGCAGTGATGGATGGGGGACAACAGGCAGCAGCTAGGACAGGTGATAGCTAAGGATGTTGTGGGCACCTGACTGATTCCAGGAGTCCAACAGACTCCCTTGCACCTGCCCCTCCCAGACCCAGCATGGTGGGTCATGGCTCTTTTGCAGGCCCACTGGTTGAGCACCCCACAAACTGACAAGTGCCCGGCAGCTGTCTGCCCTCATCTGGATCCTCCATTGTTGTGCATAGTGGAGGCTCTGGAAATCCCGTATTTCCTACCTTGCATAAATGGCGGCCATTCACACTCCTTTCATGCCTTTAATCTTGCATAGATCGGGCCCTTACGGCTGCCATTTACACAACGTGGGAAATATACAATTTCTAGAACCTCCGTTGTGTGCCACAATGTAGGCTTTGGATGAGGGCGGACCAACTCGCAGCTTTGCCGGGTGCTCGCCGCAAGAGGGGGGCAGCGGCAGTGGATTGGCAAGCATCCAATGGTGCCAAACGTGGGTAAGTCCATCCATCCCTAGTGACAGCGCCCCTCCAGCTACCAGGTGCTCCCTCAGCCCAACCAAGAAAAGCCACCATACCCAGAATGCCTCTGTGCAACAGTATGGTGCCTATTGGAGGTAAGGAGGATGGCAGCTGTTGCAGCCGCCTTACCCTGCACTTCACTTCTCATTGCCAACCCCTACAATTTCTTGAAGAGAATTAAGTGAAGCATTGCCGGCAGAAGCCACGGTAGATCTTCCAGGGCCCTATCACTTATCTGACCATGCTGTTGGCTGACACTGGACCTGCTTGGATGGCTATCAATGAGGAAATGGGATTCCAGCTAGCTTACGAATTCTGCAAAAGTGATAGCTGCTCTTTTCAAGTGTGCTTTCCCATGGGCTGTGAATACTGAATATTTATTTTTATATATATATTTCACCTCTAATAGTCAAGAGGACAAGCAAGGAGATCAGCCAGTAAGGGACGTCTCCCTTTCCCTTTCAAGATCTTTAGCTTTCAGCATGACCATTTTCCTTCTTTTGCCTGGACGTAGATTTCATCAGCTGTATGAGTGAGAGAATGGCAGTTGACATTTCCGCACAGAGAAACGAAGGATTCAGTGACCCTTGCCATGCTGAGATGTAACAAAAATAGCCTCCAAAAAAAGGGTGTGTGTGCGAAGCTTTGGGTTCATATTTTAACTGAGATTTGCTTTGCTCCTTGGATGTATCACCCCAGAGATCAGCCAGAGTGCTGAACAGAGAAAGATACAGTCAGATTGCTACAATTCAGTATAGGTTGGTACGGTTCTCTTGGGGGCAGGGACAGAGATGATGGAGATCCTTATCTGAAAGATGAAAAAAAAGTAACAGGCTTTCTGATGGGTCCCTCTTCTGTGATTTCTGCCCTTTTAAATGAATCAGAGCGCATCTGAGTTTGGTTTTCCAGCTCTGCAGGGATTTCTCTGACCAAGGAAAAGGGCCCAGGAGCATTTGAGGGCACCATTCCCTACAAGCTTTATACTTGGAAGGCTTTCCTCCTTGATGAGGGCAAGACACATGAGCCGCACTGCCGGTGTCGAAGGGAGGGCATTGTTGAGCTTCGCCACTTCAGGGTCCAGGTTTCTATTAAAAGCAGAAAGCATCAAGATTCGATTAAAAAGCATGTACTTCAGGTGCCAGTGGGGAGAAGGGAGAAGGGGGCGACATGCTGACAAAATTGATTAAAAATACATGCAGCCGTTAACGGAGCATAATCGGAACACTTTCCTCTCTTCATTCTTTCAGATATTAAGATGTAGGTATTGTCAGATAGATTGTGTCTTTGAAAAGTAACTGCAGCCCTCTTCCATTTAGTCTTGGTGGTAGTTAGTCATTTTCTTTATTTTTAATCATAGTCAATCTCTTTTTCTGCTAACGATGAGCATGTTCTCATAATCACTTGCTCCAGTATAGGTCTTCCCTATCTGCGTCTGACTTTGATTTTGTTCTGATTTTTCTTCTGAAACGTTTAAAAAGGGGTGTTCTTTTTAAGCAGCAGACTTTCAATTAAATGCGAGTTAAGGAGCCCATTATAAATGGTAAGGGCGCTTTTGTTCATTTTGTTTCACTACAAAAAGAAATTTGTTTGAACAGGTCCCACATTTAGCACCCTGTACCTAGATGGGTGCCTTTGGGTACTTGACAAGGATTAAATAAGGAATGTGACTTTCACAGTGAGTGGCGTTCCCCCATAGCTGATCAATATTGAGGGATGATGGGTTCCCCCAAAGCTGACCAATATTGGAAGAGCATGGGATCCCCCAAAGTTGACATGAATTGGGAGACAGTAGGGTCCCCCAAAGCTGGCCAATGTTGGGAGACAGTGGGGGTCCCACAATGTTGACCAACTCACCTCATTTCCTCTCCCTATTTCCTACCCCCACCTGATTATAGAGCATGAAGAGTACCCTTCAAATGCTACAGTTGCACTGCAGGGACAATGGTTCTGTGGGTTAATCCCATTGATTAATTAATGCATTTGGTAATGCAGGACAGTTTTTTTAAAAATAGCTTACAATATAATACAATAACATCCAAGAGCCTACATCAGAATAAAGGACAAAGTGTTGCAAAGCCAGGAAGAACAGATGAAGCTTTGCTGGACACTGACCCAGTCGTAGGGTGACCATATGAAAAGGAGGACAGTCATTTTAAACAGAACAAAACAAAAGTGTGCAAGAGCAACACAATTTTAAACAGTGACATAAAAGGTGATCACTGGAGATGAAGCAGGTTGGGTTTAAAAGCTTGAGGAAAATGTCTTCATCTGGTGCCCAAATGACATCAAAAATTCACCAGACAAGCTTTTCTGAAGAGAATATTCAGTAGTCAAGGGAGTCACTCCTGCGAAGGCCCTTCACTGGTAGCCACTGATGGAGGAACCTGGAGGAGGACCTCTACCGGCACATCAAGTACCCTGATCGAAGCTATGAAGAGGTTTAATGGCCAAACTGAGGACATTGATTTGAGTATGGAGACAAACTCAGAGACAAAAAATACCTACCTCTTACATGTTTTCGAAAGACCACACACAAAATTGAGTGGTATTTCTCTGTTCGTAATAGCAGGACAAGATCAGGACACACAGAGAGAAAACACAAGATATTTCTTGTGAAAATGCTGGAAACGGAGCTGCTGCATTGTATGCCCCTGTGATTGCAAAACCTCCAATTGCGCCTGCTTTGCAAATGAAGGAGCACTCTCTCTGCAAGTTTAAAAAAGCCACCAGACAATCACAGCTCCCCTGATGGGGAAAACAATAAATAAATAAAGCTGTGTTGTTTAAAGAGCATGCAACTGTATCCACCATATCCGGATGCTTCTGACAAGGAATTGCAGAAGGAGCAGATTGGATCAGCAAAACTTCACTCAGCCCTGACAGTTTGATTGCACGGCTGTGGAGGGGATGACAGATGTAGGAACAGCGTGAGCAACTTAAACAAAAATGCATCAAACGCAACTGCCAAAAGCTTGGCTCTCCCCCACTTAAAATGATTTGCAAATGTGGGAGGGGTCAAGCTGCAGGGTCCGCAGTTTGGACAGGAGAGGGAAATCAAAGAGGAACTGCAGGAGTGGGGATAAAAGCACTTCCGCATGATGAAGTACCCCATGATATGTGACAAAGCGCACCAAACCCCAACCCTGCTGTTTGACTTTCATGGAATTATTATTCCAAAATGAATCATCGGTGGTGAACAAGAGCTTCTGAGGCTATAGGATATAAAAGCAGAGATGGAGCAGTGGAACATGTCTTGTTCCACTTGTTTGCATATAAGCAACAGACATGTGTGAATTCACAAATCCTGAGCTTGCCAAAGTCCTCTGAATCCTACCTTCAAGCTCATTTGGACTTGAGTCCATATCTGATTGAAAACTTTTTTCCTTCTTTTTTCCTGAATGAAAAATCTCCCATTGATTAAAGTGTATTTGTATGCATTTTTTAATGTGTATTTTTCCAACGTACGTATGCTGGTTACTGAAAGGTAGATTTGGCAAGCCTGAAGCCCCCCCCCACCCCTCACACCGGTCCTACGGTCCAGTGATAGCATCAAGGCTGTGCAAAATGCCCATTAATTTCCTCACCCTTTCACCTCCCCTTTCTATTTTCCTCTCAAGCAGCTTTCCTCAGTCTGGTCCCCTGCCAGGTATTAGCCCAAGATAACAAAGCAGACCCATTCATCTTGCTCTTGTGATATGATAGCCATCAGCCTGATCTTTCGCAATCAGCCTTGTCAGTGAATACATACCGTGAACCAGAAGCTTTCCATTGCTTCCAGTCCTTTCTTAAACCTGGATGTGTTGCATTCTGCATCTGGAAACAGGAGGAGGCTGATCAGTAGTAGGGGTGTGCACGCCAAAAACTATTGTCATTTATCGTTATCATCATTTTGGACCAAAAAAAATATCGTCTTCATTCATATCGTAGGTGAACCGTATCATCTTCACGAAAATTATCGTGAAAAAATGTTATTTTTGCAGCCCTATTTTTAAAGAAAATAATGCCTATAATTTCTATATTTTAAAAATTAGAGGCTTGAAACTTGGTCACAGTGCTTACGGGGTATGCCTAAGTATGTGTATGAAAGTTGAGATCTATCCCTCCAACCCTCGATTTTATATGAATTTTTTAAAGATTGTTTCAGACCTGTCAGAATGGAAACAATCTTTTAAAAAATCATATAAAATCAAGGGTTGGAGGGATCGATCTCAAATTTCATACACATACTTAGGCATACCCCATAAGCACTGTGACAAAGTTTCAAGCCTCTAACTTTTAAAATACAGAAGTTATAGGTATATTTATATGGCAGTCTGAGAAAATGATAAAATCACCCGAAAATTATCGTCTCCATTGATTATCGTAGGTTTTTCTATCGTATCGTCATCGTTAAACACATGCGCAATAATGACCTTATCGTATCGTTATCATACATTTTAACAATACGATACACATCCCTAACCAGTAGCCCTTTGGGGCTCTTTGTTATTGATTGAGTCTCTACCCTTCATCCCTACTATAGGAAGACACTAGCAAGATAGGAGTACAATAGTACCCTTCTGCTTCCCCCCCCCCCTCAGCAACTGATATTCAGAGGCATCCTGCCTCTGTTGCTGGAGGTGATATTTAGCAATCATGTCCAGTAACCTATTGATAACAGGAAATGGAAATATTATGAAATGAATCCATAAATGCATGTTCTATCTAGAAAGCATCTGACGAGCCTCCAAAAATCCTAGCAAATATTCTGACAAACCACTCCATGGAACATAAAGGAGATAGTCTGGTAGGCTTCTGTGGGCCGTGACTTCCACATGGTTAGCATTATTATTGGGGGGGGGGGGAATGTCCTGTCCAATTTCCTTCTTTAGGTGCTCCAGAATCCACGTCCTTCTATGTAAGACTAGATCACTTGAAAAGCCAAGCAAAACCAACCGCCTGAAATTTGGCACAGCACCAGTGAAAAAGCAAAACACCTTTGCCTTCTTGTTTTTGGAGAGGTTTTCCATCACCTCTTTTTTTGTAGGATCCCTCCTTGAATGATAAGCTTCCCTTATCTTGCCTTTGGAGAAAGAAACACATCTCCAAGTGTATGCCTCCCCTCTGGTCTCTGGGGAATATCAGCAATATATTCCTCTACCATCCAGGACCTGAGAAAGATCCACTTGGCTTTTAATGGGCTCCCTTGTGCCTGGCTAGAGAGTGTTTGTCAGGTAAACAGCAACAACAGGAGGAAAATCAAAACAGCTGCACGGAGGAGGAAATAGGGATATAAATACATGTTTAATTGTAGTTTAATTACAATTACCTACTAAACTAAGTTTATTTAAATGCAGTGTAATTAGAGCAAGTCCTTGATTTAATCACAGCCATATCAGACATGGTTACTACTGATTTCTTCTGCTTCCTCTGCCAACTCCCCTGCCCCCAAATGCAAATGTATCCTCTCACAGCAAAGTTTAAGTCAAGAAGAAGAAGAAGAAGAAGAAGAAGAAGAAGAAGAAGAAGAAGAAGAAGAGAAAGGCTGCAGAAAGAAAGGGAAATAAGTGACGCCACCTCAGAAAGCTTTCTGATTTCCCAGAAGATTCAGCACCACGCTTGCCACTTTATGCATGCCATTTTTTTCCAGATGACAAAAAGCTGCTTGTGGAACTCCTGGCTCTCCCCCACATTTGTCACACTACAGGAGCCACTGGATGGTCTGTGAGTGTCCGGTGAATGGCCACCTGTTCCCTCAGTGAGCCACCATTTCCCCTAAAAATGATGGCTTATTCTTTTACGTAATGGCACTTCCACATAAATGGTGGTCATAAAGCAGCCATTTACGTAATCTTGCATAAATGTCTGCTTCACGGCCTCCATTTGCTTAAAAGACCCTTGACATTTTTTTTAAAAGCCACTATTTTTAAACAAAATAGTAGTTCAGTGAGGGAATGGGGGGCACTTGGGTGCTCGTGAACTGAGAGTTCCCAAATCCCAATTTTTTTTTCTAATATCACCCTTATAGGAATCTAGCCAACTATCTCATTCCAGGTTAGACTGTTTGTTCACTTGGCCTGTTTTTGTTTCTTTTGACTGGTGCTTTTCACGTTGACAAAATCAGAGAGATGTGAGTAGGAAGGGGGGAGCAGTTCATTTGGTTCTCATTTTAATGCAAATTTACCTCATTTCATACTTTTGAAGCAATACCTGAAATCAGAACTCAGCCTTCAAAATTGGCATGTCTCTGAATTTTGCAATGGTGTTCTCCAATCAACAATGCCAAACTGAATATAGTAGAGAAAGGCTGTATACCTTAGTGAGCGTTGTGTTAAAATGCATTCTGTTTGGACAATTGGTTTCCAAGAACATGCATATTAGGCAAAATTGCATAGAAAAATGCATGAATTAGAAATGCACACAAAAATGCATATGGATTTGAGAATGATCAAAGTTTGGATGAACCAAACATAAAATCGGGGACTGTGTGGGGGAGAGAAACAGAGATAAACCAAATTTGACAGATTTGTCAATCCCAAATTTGTGAACTTCCCTGGATACCTCCTCTTAGCTGTTGGTGCAAGGGTATCAGGTCTTCATCACCTAGAAGAATTCTACTGGAAGTCGCCCTCCCAATCCCCCAAACACCCTGCCAGATGTAGTATCTTACTCAGAGCCTATGTCTCTATGCTCTTGGATCTTTGGATGCCCTTAGATCTTCTTTGCTACATCAATCAGTGCATGTTTTTACCCACTCTCCTGATGGTTTTCTATGTGGAAGTAAGAGGAGACATTTGAGTTGTAAAATAGGTCTGAACTCTCTGTTGTCTGTACCCTGTCCGAGTTCATTTCCTCATGCCTAACCTTTCCCGCAAAAGGTGATACATTAATTGGTATTTTTATGAGGCAGACTGTCACAGCTTGAAGAACAGAAGGAAGATCTCAGAGTCCCAGAATCCCCAGCTATACCAAGTGAGCTGGGAGATGACTGAGAGATGGTGAGGCGTGATAAAGCGATGCCGTCAGGAGATACAGTAAACACTTTTGGATAGATGTACAAGTTAGATAGTGTGGATATATAGACAGCATTGAAGAGATGGATACTGTGAGGAAACCTAAAATGATTCGGTAGACAGGCAAATATTGTGGATAGATGCTCCAGAGAGAAGGGCCCTGCTAGATAGATAGACGGTATGAGAAAACGGATAAAGCTACAGCTTACACTGCAGCTCGCAATTCTAAGATAGATACTGTTGATAGATAAATGCTATAAATAAATACTGAAGATAGATTCCTCAGCTCCTTCTGCTATCTATGAATATTTCACACACATACACATTTCTAAGGAATGGCACAGTACCTCATCCAAAATATAAAAAGTAACCAAGCAGCCAATAGGCATGTGTTTAATTGTGCTGTTAAACATTTAAGAGATGTTAGCTGGAGCAAGGATAACAACCATATATCAGTGGGTTCCAAACTCCTCAGGCCTGATGGATGTCTTACTGATGGCACAGCTAGGAATGACATACATTACTTCTGAGGGAAGGAAGAGCCTGTTCTAAGATGCTCAGTGCGAAAAATAACTTGCTAAGTATAATGTGCGTATAACACACACACACACCCAAAGAGAGAGAAAGAGAGAGAGAGAGAGAGGTTCTTTTGCAAACAGCAGGCCTGAATTTTCCAGTTGGCTAGTAGTGCAATGAAAAGAAACCATCTTTTAAATATAAAATGATATCTACATTTGTAACCAACCGCATGCCCCCCCCCCAAAAAAAAGACAACATGTAGCTAGAAATGGGCTTTGGAAAGTGGGTGAAAAGGTACCGCCAGAATAAGGATGCTTCAATAGGGATGGATAAATCCACCAGTTTTGCTTTCTTCCACCTCCTTTTTTATCTCAAGTTCTTTCTGTCCTGTGGATGAAGAAGTTTGCAAATTTTGGTACATTCTAATCAAACAATGAACTAAACAACATTCTCACCCCTCAGCATCAGCCAATTGTTTACCCATGCCTGGCTCAAAAAGATACAGAAGAGGGCAGCGAATATGATGGAGCGACTGAGGGATCTTCCCTACGAAGTGATAAATAGAAAATATAGTGTGCCTTTTCCCAGTGGGACATGGCCCAGAGTTAGAGCGCATGTGTTGCATGCAAAAGATCCCAGGTTCAATCTCTGGCATCTCCGGGCAGGCCTAGAGAAAGGCCATATCTAAAATCCTGGAAAGCCACTTCCGCTGCTGGCCATTGTAGAGTGGGGATGTATGAGAGATTTGTTTCAGTTCCTTTGCGATCAGGATTTACCCATTTCACACCTTGTGGTCTGAATATGGAGTTGGATGCAATCTGTGTTCAAAGTCTGTTTATTTCCAAGCTTGCAATAGGATATGCACCTTCCCAACGCATTTGACAGCATTTTTAAAATGGGCACGAGAAATGTGTACTTTCAAAAAAATGCACACAAATACAATTTAACCAATGGGAGAAGAATGCATACATTTCAAAGATGCACACGACTGAAAATAGTATGCGTAAAAATTAGGGATGTGCACTGACCCCCCGGATCGGATCGGATAGCGGATCGGAATCGGACCTGGGGGGTCGGATCGGATCGGATCGGAGGCTGGTCGGATCGGATCGGACCAGATGTCCGATCCGGATCGGACGCCATTTTGAATGCTTTTTCCCATAGCCAAGTATTGTTTTACAAAAACGCCTATAACTTTTTCATTTTTAAAGATAGAAGGATGAAACTTGGGAACATTGTAGACTGGTTAGGGATAGTTATCTGTGAGAAATTTCAGAAAGATTGGTGCATGCGTTTTGTGGCAATTAATTTTTTAATAAATACCCAGGAATGCTTATAACTTTGTCATTTTTAAAGTTACAAACATGAAACTTTGCCACATTGTAGGAGGTACCTTGGGACCTATGTGTGTGAAATTTCAGAAACATAGGTGCTTGCCTTGTGTGGCAATTAATTTTAGAAAAATAGGTAGTAGTGGGGTAAATACAGTTACGCCTCCCATTTTTTTATTTTTTAAGATACAAACAGGAAACTTGGGCACATTACAGGTACCACTTGCCTTGATATGTGAGTGAAATTTCAGAAACATTGGAGCTTGCCTTGTGTGGCAATTAAGTTTTGAAACAATGAGGAAAGAAACACCTATAACTTTGTCATTTTTAAAGTTACACACATGAAACTTTGCCACATTGTAGGTGGTACCTTGGGACCCATGTGTATGAAATTTCGGAAACGTAGGTGCTTGCCTTGTGTGGCAATTAATTTTTTAATAAATACCCAGGAATGCCTATAACTTTGTCATTTGTAAAGTTACACACATGAAACTTTGCCACATTGTAGGTGGTACCTTGGGACCTATGTGTGTGAAATTTCAAAAACGTAGGTGCTTGCCTTGTATGGCAATTAATTTTAGAAAAATGGGTAGTAGTGGGGTAAATACAGTTACGCCTCCCATTTTTTTATTTTTTAAGATACAAACAGGAAACATGGGCACATTACAGGGAACACTTCACTTGATAGGTGTGTAAAATTTCAGACAGCTGGGTCCAGGCATGTGGTGGCAATTAATTTTTGAAACAATGAGGAAAGAAACGCCTATAACTTTTTTATTTTAAAAGTTAGAAGTCTGAACATTGCTCACTTTGTAGATGGGTTAGGGGTAGATATGTGTCAGAAATTTCAGAATGATAGGTCCAGGCATTTGATGGCTATGGAATTTTTAAATTACATGTTTCAAAAAAATTTCTACAGAGGCCAGGTCTTCCCCTCCCGCTTCCCGCGAAGAAAAGGAAACACTGTCTCGTCTCGATCCCTTTGATCCTTGCTAGTATCCATTACAGGGCTCGTGTCTGCTTGAGTAAAAAAGTGAAAGTAGGAAAGCAGACACGAGCCCTGTAATGGATACTAGCAAGGATCAAAGGGATCGAGACGAGACAGTGTTTCCTTTTCTTCGCGGGAAGCGGGAGGGGGAGGAAAGGAAGACCTGGCCTCTGTGGAACATTTTTTGAAACATTTAATCTAAAAATTCCATAGCCATCAAATGCCTGGACCTATCATTCTGAAATTTCTGACACATATCTACCCCTAACCCATCTACAAAGTGAGCAATGTTCAGACTTCTAACTTTTAAAATAAAAAAGTTATAGGCGTTTCTTTCCTCATTGTTTCAAAAATTAATTGCCACCACATGCCTGGACCCAGCTTTCGGAAATTTTACACACCTATCAAGTGAAGTGTTCCCTGTAATGTGCCCATGTTTCCTGTTTGTATCTTAAAAAATAAAAAAATGGGAGGCGTAACTGTATTTACCCCACTACTACCCATTTTTCTAAAATTAATTGCCATACAAGGCAAGCACCTACGTTTTTGAAATTTAGCACACATAGGTCCCAAGGTACCTCCTACAATGTGGCAAAGTTTCATGTGTGTAACTTTAAAAATGACAAAGTTATAGGCATTCCTGGGTATTTATTAAAAAATTAATTGCCACAAAACGCATGCACCAATCTTTCTGAAATTTCTCACAGATAACTATCCCTAACCAGTCTACAATGTGCCCAAGTTTCCTGTTTGTATCTTCAAAAATAAAAATGTGGGAGGCATAACTGTATTTCTCAGTGGGAAAGTGCAATGCAATGATTCCCTATGGGAAAGTGCAATGCAATGATTCCCTATGGGAAAGTACTGTCCAATGAATCCTTATGGGCAAGTGCTGTCCAATGAATCCCTCATTGTTTCAAAAATTAATTGCCACACCAGGCAAGCACCAATGTTTCTGAAATTTTACACACATATCAAGTGAAGTGTTCCCTGTAATGTGCCCAAGTTTCCTGTTTGTATCTTCAAAACTAAAAAAATGGGAGGCGTAACTGTATTTACCCCACTACTACCCATTTTTCTAAAATTAATTGGCACACAAGGCAAGCACCTATGTTTCTGAAATTTTACACACATAGGTCCCAAGGTACCACCTACAATGTGGCAAAGTTTCATGTGTGTAACTTTAAAAATGACAAAGTTATAGGTGTTTCTTTCCTCATTGTTTCAAAACTTAATTGCCACACAAGGCAAGCTCCAATGTTTCTGAAATTTCACTCACATATCAAGGCAAGTGGTACCTGTAATGTGCCCAAGTTTCCTGTTTGTATCTTAAAAAATAAAAAAATGGGAGGCGTAACTGTATTTACCCCACTACTACCTATTTTTCTAAAATTAATTGCCACACAAGGCAAGCACCTATGTTTCTGAAATTTCACACACATAGGTCCCAAGGTACCTCCTACAATGTGGCAAAGTTTCATGTTTGTAACTTTAAAAATGACAAAGTTATAAGCATTCCTGGGTATTTATTAAAAAATTAATTGCCACAAAACGCATGCACCAATCTTTCTGAAATTTCTCACAGATAACTATCCCTAACCAGTCTACAATGTCCCCAAGTTTCATCCTTCTATCTTTAAAAATGAAAAAGTTATAGGCGTTTTTGTAAAACAATACTTGGCTATGGGAAAAAGCATTCAAAATGGCGTCCGATCCGGATCGGACCTCATCGGATCGGATCGGATCGGATCGGAGGTTGGTCGGATCGGATCGGATCGGATTTTCCCGATTTTGGGTCGGATCGGATTCGGATCGTGGATCGGATCCGATCCGATGCACACCCCTAGTAAAAATACACTTGGATTTTCATGGGAAAAGGGGGGAAAACTCCCAATCTGATAGGGACTCGAGTTGGAATAGGCTTTGAGATGGAATTTGGAGGACTTCTGTGAGCTCGAGTTTTGCTGGGAGAAGTGCAAAAGGGCTGGGCCAATCATCATCATCATCATCATCATCATCATCATCATCATCCCATCCCAGAATATTGTAGCTCTAATCTTTTACTGCCAGTATCCAAGCCTTAGGAAAGACATTTCAAGCTTTTAGAATGGAGACAAAAACTACAGAAAAGACAGGCAAACTCCAGACAGTCAGTGCTTGGGGGGGGGATTAAATTTGGGATCCCAGGTGAGTCACATTTGGCTGTTGGAAGGCTGTGAAATGCTATGTGGCCAGGAAAAGGTTATGTGGCAAATTGGGGGACTTCAGAGGACCAAATTTGAGCTCCAGGTCTGAG
The DNA here is from genome assembly GCA_029215795.1 of Anniella stebbinsi. Classification (NCBI taxonomy): domain Eukaryota; kingdom Metazoa; phylum Chordata; class Lepidosauria; order Squamata; family Anniellidae; genus Anniella; species Anniella stebbinsi. Next base: position 386,201,660 of record JARDYH010000001.1, read on the forward strand.
GTTCCAAACCCCTTGCTCCAGATGTTTTGGGCTATAAGACACATCAGCCCCAACCATTGGCTGTGATGGCTGGGGTTGATGGGAATTGTAGTCCAAAATATTTGGAGAGAACCACGTTGTGAAATGTCAGTGCGGAGCTACCTTTTTCCTGGAGCAAGGAACGGCTCCACAGAAAAATCTGTGAGGCCCATCAAAGACCAATTGACTGACTAAGAGATGGACTTCTCCAGTTCATTCCATTTCTGTCCCGCACATGGCTTGCATCATGGCATTTTAAAAGATGAAAGGCAAGGCGCATTAACCTTGGCGCTTCTCCTATGGCAACCACTCTTAGCATAATTAAACCTTCAAAGGAGTCTGAAGTCATGAAGGCTTCCATTTCCCTTCTTCCTTAGAGAGGCATTATCTTAAACTATATGTTTAATAAATCATTTCATCTGAACAAAATGTTAACATAGGAACAGCTTTGCACACCCTGATATTTTAGCCCTCTGTCCAGCTGTCTCCAGGGTGCCTAGATTCTGAACAGTTCAGAAGAAATTATGCACATATATATTTAATTGCTTCCAACACCAAATTAAATGTGAAACTAGCCTTGAACTCTCCCACTTACTTCTGGTAATGATGCTTACTGCTATGGTGGAAGGATCTAGTAGATGCCAACTGGTTACCTTGAAAAAGGCTGGAAGCAAGCCTGTAGGTGATATCTAAGCACCACATGCCAAACATATGATTAAATAAACTCCAGGTTAAATAAGAAATGTCCTTTCCTCCTTCTTCAATTGAGCTATTTTTTAAAAAAGCATCTGCTGTTTTATCGAGAGGTTTCAACCTATCATAAGTGCCCTTAAAAAAATCAAATAGATATTTTTCAAGGATTTTAAGGAGAGCTGAGCAAATCTGCAATGCAGCTAGCAAATTTTTAAAACATGGTTTTCTCTGGCCCCCAATCCAGTGACCAGGGAGAGTGTCAGGCGGCTGTGGTGTAGACAGAGAATGGGTTGGATCCAGATTTATTTATATGTAGAGTAGGTCCATTAAAATTAATGGCACTTATGTCTAATACAAGTCCCATTCATTTTAATTGGTTTAGTCTCATTATGACTAAATCTGGACCTAACTTAATGTGTGTATCACACAAAGTTCAGTGTACTAAGAATGGGTGTCTTTCCATCCATTGGTCACTGCCATAGCTCCAAGACTGGGAAACCTAGGCACCTGATACTTGGCATGCATATTAAGAGGAAACTGGGGATGCGCAATTTTTCTTTTGAAGCTTACTAATACATTTTAATTACTTTAAATGTGCCCATCTTGTTGAAGCCTGCAGTAACATCTTCAGCCATGAGGGGCCGACTTCCCTAACAGACACGTCACTTTGCAGTCCATAGAGTTTGAAGTCTGGGGAGATTAGTAGGCTGATGGACAGAGATATATACCTGCCCCTCCCCATCCTGCTATGGGACTATATTAAATATTGAATGCTATGCGAATATTGGCAGTTCTGTTAGAGGATGGATGGCCCACTGTGCTTCCCAGGCACAGCTTGTGTGGGCAGGCAGCAAGGATAGCTCGGCAGGTGACTGCACCAACCAGATGGTGACGAGTCCATCCATAACTCTCTCCAAATGGGATGGCAAATGTGAGGGGCAGTTTCAGCTCAGGATTAATTTGTAGATGACATTGGTTCCTAAACAATTGTCCTCCAAGATGTGGGTCTCAGTTACTTTGAGGTGACAATGATCCATACACAGCAAGCGAGAACAGTTCTCCTAGACTAGTTGCTCAGACCTGGAAGTCATTACAGAGGTCACAGGAAATCAACTGAAGCACTCTGGCTTACAGGTTTCCTTCGTGGGTGTGGTCATTTCCCTGGAGGCCTTTCCTTAGGGCACCCTGTATTTTGTACAGGCTGAATAATAGGGATGTGCACGGACCCCCCAGATCGGATCGGGACCTGGATCGGGACCTCCAATTTTGTCATGGATCGGTTCGGACAAAATCGGAGGCCCCCCGGACCGGATCGAGTCCGATCCCGATCCAAAAATCGGAAATTTTGGGATCGGCCGCCATTTTTTCCCCCATAGACTTGCATTGCAATGCAAGTCTATGAGGAAAAAATGGTGGCGGGTGGGTGAGGGGGGGGCCTAACTCCCTCCCCCCCAGGGCCATCCGCTGTGGACGGCCCGGGCAGGTAAGCCCCCTCCCCCGTGCTCCCTACCCCCCCTGGGGCCGTCCGCTTCCATCCGCGGGCGCCCGCGGGCGCCCACGGATAGAAGCGGACGGCTCCGGGGGGGGTAAGCCCCCTTCCCCGCCACTGCTTACCTGTTAGGGCCGTCCGCTCCCGTCCGGCGCCGGCGGCTATCGCCAGCCGGCTTTGCGGATTGCTCTAGAGTAGCGCGCCGGGTGATCACCCAGCGCGCCACCCTGGAGCAGGCCGCGGAGCCCGCTGGTAGTAGCCGCCGGTGCCGGACGGGAGCGGACGGGCCGGAAAGGTAAGGGCCCCCTCCTCCCCTCCGCGCGCCCCCTGCTTACCTTCCCGGCCCGTCCGCTCCCGTCCGGCGCCGGTGGCTACTACCAGCGGGCTCCGTGGCCTGCTCTAGAGTAGCGCGCCGGGTGATGACATCACCCGGCGCGCCACCCTGGAGCAGGCCGCGGAGCCCGCTGGTAGTAGCCGCCAGTGCCGGACGGGAATGGACGGGCCGGGAAGGTAAGCGCCCCCCTCCTCCCCCCCCGCTGTCCACTTTCATCGGCGGGTGAAGCGGCGGTGGGCCCTAGTGGGCGCCCGCCGATCCGCCGAACCGGTTCGGAGCCTTTTCGGACCGGTTCGGATTGGATCGGCCGATCCAGCTGTCGGATCGGAAATCGGATAATTTATCCGATTTCCCACTGGACCGGACTCGGATCGTGGATCGGGTCCGATCCAGTGCACATCCCTACTGAATAACTGCCTGAGACCTCTCTGGCTGTCCGTTTAAGTCCCACGCAAATCATTTGTGGATCCAGGAGTGAGATTCCACTGTTGAGAAAGTAATTCAATGCTGTAGGCCCAAGAAAAGTTAGCTGACAGTATTGGCAAAGGCCGAGTATAGCAACAGCATTCACCCTGTCAATATTTTTCTTCCTCCCCCATCTCAAAGCAGCAGTTCATATAACTCGAGTGTATTACTTTTTCATCTGGACAGATATTTGATCTTAGTTGCTACCTGCTGCTTGGAGAGATGTATGAAGTTTTCAAACAAAGTTTCAGGCTTAAGGTAACATCTAAAATATAGATTTCTCAAATCGCCTTGCCAGTTGTTGCTTGATAGGCTGCTTTGTGAGATAAGCTGATAACCCATCTTGCCTGAGAGATGTTTCCTGCTCCTTGATAACTGAACTGACTATATCGGAGCACCATTAAATCTGACACAGTGTATCTGTGGAGTGACCATGCAGGGGAAAACACACACACACACACACACGCCTGCCATAATCCGGGGAAGAGTCGGCTGCCATCTGATTTAGTTTCAAAGCTATGGACCTTCCCTACACTTCCATCAGAAGAAGCCCAGATTTAGCCTTTTATTCCCCCACCCAAAAATCACTGATGAATAGTTTCTCTTGGCTACATCCATGGGAGGTATTAAAGTAATGAGGCACAACTCACATGCCCAAAACATTGACATGTTTTACAAACACATGTCTATGGTGTTCTTTTGTGGAAACACAGAAGAAACAACAAATTCAGCATCTCTCTCTCTCTCTCTCTCTCTCTCTCTCTCTCTCTTAAATAGCAGGTTTCTAGTCCTTATTCTCTAGAGATATGTTTGGAAATGTGTGGGCAATCCCTACTGAAATCTCCTAAACCAGATAGATTTGAATAATAGGATTTCCACTTGGGACAGTGATTATATATGTGTATTCAGAAAGCACATCTGTTGAGTTCAATGGGACTTACTCCCAGTAAAGCATTTATTGGATTGTAACCTCAGTACCCTGCATAGCTCCTCGCTCCTCCCCAGTAAGCAGGGAAAACCCTCCAGGATGGATTGTGGAAAATAGCAACAATTGCAGACTAAGTCATCAGAGTAAGGTGAATTATGGAAATCAGTCCTGGGCTGAACTTTCAAAAACCAAAAAGGTTGACCCAAATTGATGGTGGGGCAGAGAGGGAGTTTCACAATAATGAATCAGAAAAGTGAAATGTTCACCTTTGGGGGAAGCAGGCAATTAATAATACTAATAATTAATAAATACCACCACCACTACGAGCAATGATAACTGATAAATTGGGATGGCGGGAGCAACACTAATTAATGGGTCGATGGGCTCCCCACACTTCCCAAACTAATATGAAAACTGAAATGCATTTATCTTTCAATTTTCACACTTCTCCAAATTTTGTAGTACAATTGTCCATTATTATTATTATTATTATTATTATTATTATTATTCATCTCTCTTTTCTCGCTCATGGTGATTTTTCTAGATGGACATGACAGGCTTTGCCAGATCATGCTGTCTTTTACTGTCTCAGAAACTTCCTGACAATTGAGCATGTTTTAAGTACGACTGCTTTCTGGATGTTGGTGTGGATGTATTTTGGTAGGCCCAGTTTCTGAAAGCTTTCTGTATAGTTTTTTGATATGATTCCGGTGACTGCTGTGACTAATGGAATAGTTGTGACCTTTTCTTGTTGTCATAGTTCTTTAATTTCCATGGCCAGTGGCTATTATTATGTACATTAAGTGGAACTATATACAAAAATGCATGAAGTAGGGGAAATAGTGAACAAAAGGCATTTATTAGGGGGAATTGTTTGCCAAAAAATGCATATTTTATGGGGACACATGAACAAAATCCATATGGAGGTTTTAGTTTTTGTATTTAATTGCAAACTGAAACCAAATGGGATGGAAGGAATGTCTATTTGCGGGGCGGGGAGAATCGAAATAGGATTTTTTTAAAAAAAGAAATTGGTCCAGTGAAATAGACAGTTCTATCCATCCTAGGACCCTGCTATTGAGGCTTGTGGTCATCATTTGTTTTCTCCCAAATGCCCGAGAACAATGCTACATCATGATGTGGCGTCACTCAGAGTGACATTTTGAAGAAAAAGAGTGTCCCTTAGAAGGGGCACCAGACTGCCACTCAGAACAGTGTTAAGTCACAACATAACTAGGGATGGCACCAGTGTCTGGATGGGGCTCAAAGCCTGATGAGAAATTGCTGACTAGGAACCCTGGATGCCAGTCCATGGTTCCAAGCTCTTGCCCAGCTCAACCACTTGTAATATTACATGCATTGCCCCTTCAAGGCCACCATTTGTGCGAATGGGACATTCGCAGACAAGAATGAGCTGCCGTTGCTATGGAAAATGGCGGTTCACTAAGGGAGTGGACTCTCGCGCTCTGCTGCCTAGTACATGTGGTCCACCCGGCAGTTTGCCCCATGCCACTCACTGAGGCCCATGTAAGTGGCAGGGTGTTCAGCGCACAGCAGGGTCCATTGCTAAACATAACATTGTTTCGGGGAATTTGATGGGGAGGTTCTTTGATGGGGTGCTTGATGAGGAATTCTGATGGGGAGAATATTTGATGGGGAGAATATTTGATGGGGAGGGAGATTGGTGGCTAGAAGCAGTGGAAAAGCTGTCGAAGTGCTGGTAAATTTGCCCTCATCCTCCAAAGTATACCCATACCCAGCAAAGTAGCTGAAATGCTTCCTACACACACACACACACACACACACACAGACACACAGACACACACACATTTTTGCCATTTTGGCCCATCCCTTCCCTATCCAAACTTTCTCAATGAGCATAATGTATAAAGCTTCCAGTGCTATTTGGGGTATTGGGGCATAGACTGCTGTTGTTTTTTTGTTTGTTTGTTCTTGTTTTAGAGCATGTTGGCATACATGTCACCTGCTGGAATCCATTTCCCAGAAACCATTGAGGAAGAGAATGAATCAAAAGCTCTGCTTCTAAATGAGGGATGGCAGCTTATGGCTCTCCAGATGTTTTGGCCTCCAATTCCTATGATTCCCCTACCACTGGCTATCCTTGCTAGGGATGTCTGTCACTTGGAAATCCAGCCCTTTTTGGGCTCGACAGCCTGACTCAGCATGTGTTTGCAAGCTGAATCACAGCTTTTCCCCAAACTCTGGGGACTTTTTCCTCATATTTTCTGAGGACATGGATGTCACCTGCGATTTGTGCAAACTGAGATTTGTGCAAATTGAGGCTGTAATTTGCACATTTTAAAAAAAAAAATCCCACAGAAAATCTGCTGACTGGACTGACTCACAGGCTGAGTCAGGCAGGTTAGCAGAAAATGAAAACCCATTGAGTTCCATCCCTCAGATGGATTCCTCATACCCACACCTGTTTGAGCGTCAGCTGCCCTTGGTTCAACTCAGAGTTCCCTCCAGTGTTTCAGTTGGGGATTCTTATTGTGACAGTCCCCAAGAAAAGTCCCCAATCTAAACAGCTGCCCCTCACCAAATATGCACCCCCCCCCCAAGCACTGCATTTTCATGCTTTAGTCTATGGGAGGAAAGTGTGCATTTGGGTTGTGAGCTTGGAAAAGTGTGCACTTTCTGTATTCGAAAATGCACACTATTTTCTTTTGGGGGGGGGGGGAGATTGGGCAAGCATTGAGGTGGAACACAAAGAACCTACCAGGTAGTTGGCATTGCTAGGGGTGGCAGAATCATGCCATTTTCAAGGTCCCCAAAATTCTACAGCATGCCATTTCCAACTCGTTTCACGTCACTCTCATTTTTTCTTTCTGGTCTGTTTTTCAGCCAGTTTGAATGGCAAAAGTGTGCATTTCAGTTGGGAAACATTTACATTTTGTGTCCATATTTTTCAAGAGTACAGTTTTCCAGTATTCACTAACACTTTCAAAAATGCACAATTTTTAAAAATGTGATCACAACTTTTTTTGGATTTGCAAACATTTCTCCAAAGATATATATTGCCTGTGCTCACATTTGGGATGTGCATTGATCCACAGGCTGCTGACTACATATATGCATAATTTTATTTTAGTTTCCAAACCAGAAAGGACCCTTTGGGAAGAAATTATGTTTCATAGTTCATGCAACAGAGTGTGATGAGCTGGACGTATCCGGACTCTGAACCAGATAATTAATGAACTTTGCTGCAATATTGCTAGTTCCAAGCACTGCTATTCAGGGAATAGGTTCTATTGGCCTTAATGGAGCTGTCTTTCAAGTGCAAATGTACATGAACACCCCCAGATTACTGAGGGAAGCTTCAATCACTCTAATGTGCTATATTAATGCAAAGTATCATCCTTATGGCTCACCTGAGACTAAATAAACCCACATTTTTCTTGTCTGCCTATGGCTCCATAAACAGAAAACCTGTCCAGCATCTAACCAGCCACATTATATGGAACATGGGTGACTTTTGGCTTGACTGGAAATTGTGCAGGCCTGGATTACAGCAAGGGGTGCTGGGACAGAGAATATATCTTTGCCAACACACACACACATACACAGAGACTGGTTGGTATCCATGTCTTTCTCTTGCTCTAATCAGAGCTCACAGATAGGGATATCCGGATTCTGTGAAATCCATCAGGCTTATGTTCTGTGGATTGGGCATCATCTTTTGTTCCAGCTTCCATTCACAGAAGGATTCAATTTTCTTCTAGGGTTATGCAGGGGGGAAAATATGTAAATAATTTCATAAGACTGCAACAATTTAGATACTGTATGTTAGTATGTAACATTTTGTATATTGTCCCTCATTCCATTCAACTTACCCATATATTTTTCACCATGGCATATGTCTCAGAAGAAACTTGTGTATTTCTCCTGTGAATAAATTTGTGAACATTTTGTGAAAGTAAAGATAATTGTTTTAAAAATCCAGAATACTGTGGACTCTGCGCAGCCTTGGGAGGTTGGTCCAGAGACTGGATTCTTAAAAATCTGAACCCATTTTAGTTTGTATCGAATTTCTTCAGCATTCCTACTCACAAGTGTATTGTGAGGCGAAAAACCAGGTAGATTAGGAAAGCTGGTGGAACTGGATTTCTGGGAGAAAAAACATGTGGGTTTTGAATTACTGCCTGGGGTTAACATTTTCCCCCACATCTTGGTTGTGTTCCCATGCTTTTTACTAATGATGATCTCCTTTTGAAAATCAAAGGTTCAGTAAGACTGTAGGGATGGAGAATCCCAGTTCACTTTGAATTGACTCAGAATATGCCTGGATTTCCTCAAAATTGGGGAACTCAATTCCCTCCCCCAACCTAAGAGTCATCCATCCTCTTCCTTCTCATAATCCTGCGTATCTTCCAGTTAATGCTGTGACCCTTGGTGGTGGGAAGGAGGAAGTGCTCTCTCTCTCCCTTTCGACCCCTTCCCTTGGAACTACTACTACAGTAGTAATCTAGGCACCAAGAGTAATGGGGAAACTAGTTAGGTAGGGAAAATGGAAGGGTAGGTGGGAAATAGGAAGTAGGTAGGAGCCGTTTTCTGGCTTGGATTTAAACCTGAGCTGGATAAGATCTCAGGATTCAGCATCTAAGCCTACAGCTTCATGTCTAGGTCATCCCCTAACTAAAAGATGGTTAAAAAGTCTCATCAAGAGGTATTGTCAGCAGGTTGGTGCGTGGTGGATCTGGTCACCTGGGATTCATAAAGGGTTGGATTCAGATTTAACCTTAGGGATGTGTGGTTCTGGAAAACCCGAGCTCACCAAAATTCTCTGAATTCCACCTCAAACCATGTTCCAACTCTAGTCTGTATCAGATTGCGAACTCTGATATTTTTTTCTTTCCACTTGAACATTTGTACATTTCCTCAAATATGTGCATCAATTGTGCACATTCTTGGAATGTGCACATTCTTCTTTCATTGATCAAAGGGTATTTGTTTGCATTTTTCAAATGTATGCATTTTTCATGCACATTTTTCAAATGTACTCATGCAGTTGAACACTTGTTTTTCTTTTTTTTTTGGGGGGGGTGTCCATGAATCCCATGACAAGTTCAGAGATGTATGGATTTCAGCTGCAGTTTGCATCTGAATCAAGGTTCCATCCTGAAGGATCAAACTGGGTAAATCCTGATTTTTTAAAAAATGAAACTATGTTCTCATATATCCCTAACCTGGATCAACTGAAGTCCACTTCTGGTGGAAGTGGACTTCTCCACTCTCTTCTTCCCATGACTACCCATCCAGCACCCTGAAAATGCTACACAGATAGTTAAGACACCCTGCTGAATGTGGTGTGTGTGGAAAGGGGTTTTCCCCCAAAACCCAGTACTTTCCATGTTTTCTTAGGTAAGGCAAATCCTTGATCCAATGCAAAGAATGAGAAAAGGGAAATTAGTTCTCATAGATGCTAACAATGAAAAATCTATTGCAACCCATTGCATTTGGGAGCAATTAGCCCCTTCTTCAGGAGCAATCTGCTACACCCAAATTCTGGGAAAAGGCTAAGCCTTGTTAGTGAGTGATGTAGGTCAGGCTCCTTTACTGGTCCAAGAGATTGGGAGATCTGCTCTTGCCATCTACAAATCGTCTTCTTCAGAGCTGGTTCCAAGTGGCATATCCATTAGGCATATGCCAGCTCATTACCAAGAGCATTTGTATGTGAACAAAACACTCTTTCCCCCTTTCAGCTATTGTAAAGAACAAAACTGACATAAGGTTTGTGATCAGAGCTTTCAAACAGACAAAGGTTCATTAGCAAGAAACGAGTTCAAAGAGTTCACTGTTACAAGCAGGCAAATGTTAAAGCTTCCTTTTAAACTTTTTGGTTTTGAAGCTTTGAAATCTCTCCACTGGCTGCCAGTTAGTTTCCGGGCGAAGTACAAAGTGTTGGTCATTACCTTTAAAGCCCTACATGGTTTGGGTCCAGGTTACCTGCGGGATCGCCTTCTGCCATACAATCCGCCCCGCACACTTAGGTCCTCTGGGAAGAATTTATTACAGTCAACAAAAACTAGACTGGCAACTGTTACCCAGAGGACCTTCTCTTCTGCCGCTCCCAGATTATGGAATGACCTGTCGGGAGAGATCCGTGAACTTACCAGTCTTCAGGAATTTAAATGATCTATAAAGACTGAGCTCTTCCGGCAGGCCTACTCAGATGAATTTTAAGTGTTTTATTGGTGTTTTATTGGTATTTTGATGATATATTGGTTTTATGTATTTTTAATTAGTTTTGTGTGTTTTATGATGATGTTGTTCCCCGCCTCGATCCAGAGGGAGAGGCGGGTAATAAATAAATATATTATTATTATTATTTTAAAAAAAAAACCTTTCCCATAGCATCAAGAAGTTGGACTGAGATCCAAGGCCTTGACTCCTTCCCACCCCCCACCCCCCTACAGCTGTGCAAGAAAGGGCAAAGAAGAACTTACCAACCGTGGTTTATATAAACACATTTACATAACCCCAGACTCAAACTTAATAGATGTTGAATACATGATTCATGAATAACCTACAGAGAATTATGGATTTGCAAAGCAATTGTATCCACTTTCTCCATAAACTCCCACTGCCAAGTTGCGTATCTGAGAAGCATATCCAAGTCCCATTCCAACCATCCATCCATTTGTGAAATCTTTTCTTCTCAAAAGACCACTTCCACACTACTCAAGGGTGGGTTTATAGCAGGGGTGGAGGGGAACAATGGTCCTGCAGATGCTGCTGGACTACATCCCATATCACCCTGGTGTTGCCACACTGTCTGGGAGTGACTGATGGGAGTTTGTCCAACAGCATCCAGAGCTCCACAGGTTCAACAGCCCTGGTTTCGGGGAAGAACGCACACACATTAGAGCACTGATTGACATGGGTTCCTTTTATTGTCACTATCATTTCAATTTATTTATTTATTTATTACATTTATATCCCACCCAATAGCTGAAGCTCTCTGGGCAGTTCACAAAAGTTAAAACCATCAACAAAAGAGTATAAAAAACATGATATAAAAATACAATAGGAAAACACAACCAGGGTAAAACTGCGCAGCAATGCAGATTTAAAATACAAATTTAAAATACAGATTTAAACAGTGGAGTTAAAAGACTATGATAATAAACTGTTAAAATATTGTGAGAATAAGAAGATCTTCACCTGGCACCGGAAGAAGTATAATGTATGTGCCAGGTGAACCTTTCTAGGGAGCTTATTCCATAGCCGGGGTGCCACAGCAGAGAAGGCCCTCCTCCTAGTAGCCACCTGCCTCACTTCCTTTGGCAGGGGCTCACAGAGAAGGACCCCTGAAGATGATCTTAGGGTCTGGGCAGGCAGATATGGGAGGAGGCATTGTTTTGTTACAATTCATAATTTTGCAATTATTCTGGACTGATTTCCATTTGACCCTCCTGTTTTTGTCATGTTGTATGACAAGAAAATATTGTATTTGATTTCTGAAAATAGAAATGTTCTTTGATGATCTTATCCTTTATCCGTGCCTGAAAGCTGGGGCTATTGAGCAAAATCAGCGCATAATTTCACCTCAAAATTTCCACTAGAAGTAAAATTCGTTGGGAGTTCATGGGCCTACTGAAAACCAAACCAAACAACCAAACTTGTTTGCTCTTGTGCCTTTAACACTCCTCTGATTTACAGGAATTTGAGGATGAAACTTTGCATGGAAAGGGTATCAGAATTCCTGCCTGCTAATGTGTACAGACCAAGGTGCTAATAAGGCGCAAGATTAAGCACTGGCAAAAAAGTGTTCACCTTTACAACATTCTTAAGCCTGGAAGCAAAGACCTCTGAAGAGCATCTACTTCCTTGTGTTTTCTTATGTTTAGGGTGACCAGATAAAATCCAGGTCAGGGCTCATGGAACTTTAACAGTTGTAGAGAAAAGGGAATTTCAGCCAGTGTCATTTCTATGCAGTTAGTTCCTGGTGAAATTCCCTCTTCATCACAACTGTTAAAGTTGCAGGGGCCCTGCCTTCTTTTGTATATGGTCACTCTAGTATAGTGCATGCACCTTTAACTCTTGTGATGAAGAGGGAATATCACCAGGAACTAACTGCATACAAATGACACTGGCTGAAATTCCCTTTTCTCTACAACTGTTAAAGTTACATAAGCCCTGAGCTGGATTTTATCTGGTCAGCCTACTTATGTTACCTCTGAGCAAATTTATTGTTTTAATGTGGAGGGTAGGAGCCCGAAAACTCTGGGTTCAATCTTATGTCAGTCAGAGTAGGAGAGCCCAGGAGGTCATCAGCACTCATGATGGGTGGAGGGGTTATTGAAGTGGGGCTGTCCAGCAGCCCATTGGCAGCAACAGCTCTTGGGACACCAGCAAAGCTGAAGCTGTGTTGGAGGCGAGGTCTTTCAGGGATGGCAGGCTCCCACCCACCTGTGACGGCCCGCCGCTCCTCAGCATGGTGGCTAAAATGACAGCGAGGCCCATAAGGGCAGAACCAATGGGTATGAGAAGTGCGGCAGAGCTCCGTCTTGTACTTGGGATGGCGGGTCAGGCTCCGCAGCTCGTGGATGCCATGGGAAAACTGGCTCTTGTCTCCATATTTGCAGGCCCCATTCTCCTTGAAAGGGTGGCACATCTCTGTCTTGTAGTGACCTGAGTTGACTTGGCTGCCAGGCTGCTTTTGCTGAAGCAGTCGCTCACCACCTTCAGAGAAGGAGCGATCCCGAAAGCGATTCTCCCTGGGGCCCAGGGCTGGGGCTGGCTCCCCCTTGAGGCTGTTAAGGAGCTGGGCTTGGTGGAACTTGGAATTCGGCAAGGTGACAGAATGCCTCCTGGGGAAACCCCCGCCAGCTGGAGTTCCCACTGCCTTCCTGTCCAAGAGACACCCCCCAACAGCTGAGGGGTTGTAGTTCAGCATCTTGTTACTTTTGCATAAAACCTCACTCAGCTCAAAGATGGTCGGAGACACGAGGGCTGTAGACATCTTCAGCTAGCAAAAAGAAGGATGAACGTGTGGAACAATTCTAATGAAAAAAACAGAACGAATCACTGTGTTGCAAGGCACAGCCTCCAGTTTCCCTGGGATGGACTCCTTTTACCCCCTCCAGCTCCAACTATTCTCCTTCCTCCTTCCCTCAATCTTATGTGCAATCATTCATTTTCTTCCTTAAAGATTTTTTTTAAAAATCCCAGTGTCAGTGTTGTGCTAACACTACATCTTTTAACATCTCTCTGATAGCTTTAGGCCAAGCAAGCATTAATAAAACAAACTGACTTGAACAGATGCAAGGGAGTCGCGAAACAGAGATGCGAGCTTCTACAATGGAGTGGTCTCCAAAGCTCCCTTATTTATTTATTTATTAATTTATTTTTTATTCTATTTTTATTTAAGGAGTTTTTTGGGGAGGGTTGGTTTTTTTTTCTTTTTGCTCATTCTTGCCATTAGAAAAGAAAAATATAAATACTCCAATTAAATTTCAACATGATATGCATGTTGCATGTTGCACATGATATTCTTGAAGGGAAAGTATTATTTCATTTTTAGATGCAATGATGTGCCTCTACCAGGTTGTAGCTCTGCAACAGGGATGCACAACTTAAATCACACAGAGGGCCACTTCTTCATTTGCATTAATTCAAAAGAGGAACATCACTATGGCAACTACAAAAAAGCATCTTCATTACCATTTCAATTTGGTGTTTTCTTGTTAAGCCACTCTTTGATCACCCTCCCTATTTTTGTCACTCTCTCAACCCTGAAGGGTATATTATTATTATTATTATTATTATTATTATTATTATTATTATTATTTACATTTCTATACCACCCCAGAGCTGAAGCTCTCTGGGTGCTTTACAAAGATTAAAAACATTGAACATTTTAAACCAATATACAAAAGTTAAAACCATTAAAAAAAACCCTGCATATCAACTATCCAGGGGTCAGTTAAAGAAAAAAACTGAACATATGCTGTTAATTGCAGGAATGTGGAGTGTGGGAAATAACGAGGCGGACACAAAGTTGGGATTTAAACTGGGCCACATTTATTAATAGATCTGCAGAAAAGGTAAACCTAAGTGGGCAACTTCTCCAATCCAGCCTCATGCCATTGTTTTATCAGGTGAGACATTCACGGCCTGAGAGTAGTGCCTCAACGTTCGCCATCTCCTAGGCTTCCCCTTTTGGGGTAGGGAGGCTGTCCGTGTCACCTCCCCTCGTGTCGCAGGGCTCCGAGTGGGTGAGGAAGGTTGGCCTCAAAGGTAACCCTTATCACCACCAGATGGACCACGGGGCTTGCAGCTAGGGAGCCTCGGGCATTACCCATCACCGTAACAGTGCCTCTGAATGCTCACCAATCCTAACCCGCTCATGATGCCCACACATACCTGCCACAGGGAGCGACAAGCCTCTTGCTTAGTCGTTCTCCCCCCACCTGCACAGGATCTCATCCAGCAGGCCCTTCTGCAGATCTAGCAAATGCCCGTCATTATTGAGGTCCGACAATTGTGCCCTGTCTGCCTTGTAATGCTCCCTCCGCGATACTACAGTCGCTGGGTCTTGGGTACTCAAATCCCCATGTTTAAATAATTCATTATAAATTTACAACTCTCTATTAAACTTTTCATGGCACCCCATAAGTGGGTGCATGCCCTTCTTAGAATTGAGCATGATTGCATCACAATTCTGGGCCACTGCCCAAATTGGTACCTGTCATCTTCCCAGCTCACTCTGGGAATCCGTCAAGGCTCAGTACTCGCAAGCTTAGGAGTTCACGCACTAGTGGTCCATGCCATCATTCCCGCACCAGCTAGGAATCTGGCAGGATCGCTTCACTGTTTAGGGCTGCAGCCCAAGTGGGTACATGCCATGATCCCGGCTCACTCTGGGAATCCAGCAAGAGCACATACTCACCATCCCAGGCCAATGCTGGCAAATATCCTTAAAACTGCAAAAGCCTGTAACTCCCAGGCTTCTCTTTCAGCCCCACACATCATTCCACCTGTAGGGCATGACCTCCCTTATGGGGTGGGGAAATAAACAAAGCCTCTCTGGGACAATGCGGACTGGTGGTTCATGTATTGCGTGCTGCATCTGTCGCACGGCTGTACTTCGGCATACTAGCGAATTCGCATCTGTGAATTAAAGATTGATGTGAATGTGACGGTTGCACATATTCAGTTATCTGAGAAGAAAAGGTCTCTTAAAACTTTCAAGGATCACTGGACATATGTATGAAAAGACTTTGGAATGCCCTCAGTAAACAGTTTTCGTGTAAGGCCAAACACGGTGGCCGTAGGGCAGCCCTCTCAGGTAAACTTTAAATTGCCCAATGGTGTTTAGTTAAGTCCCCTTACCGGCATGAGGGGGGCATTCAAATGTCCTACCAAGGACAGAAAAAGATCCCAGTACTTTTAAATGGATATGATTTAGCCACCCATGGCAATTCACACTCATGAGGCCTTGCCTCGCTGGATGGTCTCAATCACCGAAGCGTAATAAAGACTGCACCCTTGGGAGACACAATGTCTTGAACTGGAAGGGGCCCATCTAGATGTACTATCCTTAGCTGATACCTCTTGGTCAGGCACTCTAACGCACACAGAAATGGTGATAAGGCTGTGACATAGCACAAGGAGAATTTGGGCAGACCTTTGTGCTTCACAAACCACGTTGCTAGAGATTCAACATGGGGGGGGGAGGGGTTGCTGCCTGACATCAAATTGCAGGAGATTCAGGGCTACCACTTTGTTAGATGCCATCAATCTGGATTTCCACTGAATCATGTATACCCTTGTTCTAAGACGAAAGTCCTGGGCTACCAGGGATAACTTAGGCAGAAAGCCTCACTTGAAACCACCTCCTATCAGACACCCCCAGTTCTAAGCCATAGCTGCCTGCCTACCCAGGATCATTCTGGCAAAAGCCTCTGCAGTGGGGCTGCATCTTACAATGTACTCACTACTCCTAGAAAAGGACCCAGGCTACTGTCTTGTTGTAAGTAGATTGGCAAATTCTCCCCTATGAGATGGTATTATCTGGCACTTCCTGCCACCCTTGATCGAAAAGGCCAGATCAGCATCTTACTAGGGATAGTTTCAGCCCAAAAGCCACAGTTGTGAGACACACCGAAAGGTCTATGGGAATAGGTCACTACTGCATTAAATGTCTGTCCTCCTAAAAGCAAGGGATCCCTGCAAGTTTAGCATCAGGCAACCTGTTGCTGGTGGCTAAGGATTGTGTCCTAGTTTATTCATCTTAATCTCACAAATCTCCCCATGTGCTCCTGGCTGGTCTCTGGATATGCCCTTACCCAGGGGGCACTCATGAACCCTTGTACTGGCTGGCACAACCCAGCATCAGCATGTTAACTAAAACTGGTCCTTCATATGTAATAACCAGATGTTATGCTGCAAGAACAAATATCATAATCCCTGGACTATATGAGGGTGGTGTGTATATGTCTGAACTACTACTCTTGTCACAGCAGAATACTCAACAAGATTAGAGAACGGTTTTCCCATAGTTGCAAGCTGCAGCGATAGGGAAAACTTCAAACAAAGGAGGCTCCTCTCCATCCCTGCAGAAAATCAAGACATCCAAGAGACATGCCCTTAGATGCTTCCTAGCGGCTGTGCAATCTGGCCACCGCAATGCACACATCACACTAAAACCACATGCCCTTGAATGTCTGCCATGTCACAACAGGGAGGCGGATATTCCATCTTGCAGATATTGTTCTAGCCCTAGATGTAGCCACCCCAACTCTAGATGATAAAACAGACAACATTCCCAATGTCCAGCAGGACATGGAGTGTAACCTTGTGTGAGTATATTAAATGTAGTTTTAAAACTTCAAAACCAGAGTTTTGCAACATAAGGAGTTGTCCTTTAAGCAGAACCTAAATTGTTGCCACCCTGGTGAATGAATGAAGCCCGAGGGAGGACACTGATCAATGCAGCTAAAATCAGGTGAGCAGGAGGTGCTCAGAACGCATGCCACATCTGCTGCCTAGGTTAAAACTGCTGCTTTAAAACAACAGGACACACTACATATACAGTTTTCAAACCGTTTTCAAAGCGTCATATCCTGCTTGGTGTAGATCTGGCTTTGGTCATGTGTCTGATGATTGTTTTCTGATACAGGGTTGTTGTCCTCTCTCCACCCCATCTTCACTATTTGGCATGGTGATGGTGGTGGTTCTGTTTTCTTGTTTTCTTTTTATTCTTTGAGTTTGTATTACATGCACATTTTATGGTAACATCCTCTTTAAATAACATTAGTAAGCTACCTTGGGGTCTTCTAGTTCAAGGGTGGGGTGGGATTAAAAAGTATTTTAGAGAGATAAATAAATGGTGAGCTAGAAGACATTTGCTGTGGGCTCGCAGCTCTCCCTTCCTGCCCAGCATGTTTTCCCCTTCCTTCGACATGACAAAGTTCCGCCAGCCTCCATCAGGCATCCATTTTTAATCTGGCTCAATCAATTATGGACGTTACAGGCTGCAATTACCTTGGGAAGTTCTGAAAAACTAATTAGAACAAGTCCTAACAATGAATTATACCTTCTATTTGACTTTTATGGAGAAAGCAATGGTTGCGGCCATTAAGTGGGGGGAGAATATGAAGTCAGAAAGAGACTTCCCGTGGGGTACTCTTAGCAAACAGAATCTAGGGACTGTTCATAATTGATGTTCTGTTAAAAACAGTGTTGCATCGGACAGTAAACTAGGACATTTGCCATTGCTTTACACTGAACTGGGAATGTATATCTGCTGTCTGATAAATGGCCCACTTTGGAATCATAGAATCATAAAATAGTAGAGTTAGAAGGGCCTATAAGGCCATCGAGTCTAACCCCCTGCTCAGTTCAGGGATCCACCTTAAAGCATCCCTGAAAGATGGCTGTCCAGCTGCCTCTTGAAGGCCTCTAGTGTGGGAGAGCCCACGACCTCCCTAGGTCATTGGTTCCATTGTCGTACTGCTGTAACAGTCAGGAAGTTTTTCCTGATGTCCAGCCAGAATCTGGCTTCCTGTAACTTGAGCCCATCATTCCATGTCCTGCACTCTGGGATAATTGAGAAGAGGTGACGGAGAGATGGGTCACCACAGATTGGATGCTGTGACGTCATAGGGTGCACATTAGCTCGGGCTGAACCACTGAACCTGAGCCTACCCGATTTGGCCCACCTTGGCCTGAATACAAGTGTGGCTGCCGAGCACTCGCCAGGCCAAGCTGGGCCTCAGAAGAGTCTTGCGCAGCCTGGTGAGTAGGGGGCACATGTAAGGCAGTGGCAAAGGGCGAGGGTCTGCTGAGGCAGGTGCAGGCAATTTCAAGGATTCAGTGGGGCTGCAAATCCATTCTGGGCTTCAGCCAGAATTAGGAAGCTATCCAAAGCACTGAACCTATGTTTGGGAATAGGGTTCAGCACCATGGAGAGCTCCTTTAGAGTTCTGGCTGGTCCTGACTGAAACCCAGAATGGATCCATAGCCCCACTGACATTGGAGCCACCAGCCTCCACTACTTCTCAGAGTTCACAAGCTTGGGAGCTTCATCAGCATGTCCAGCTACACTCACTTGCACATCCTTTCTAGGTCTTCACTCAAAAGACGTAAAGATCTCTAAGGCAGGCAGGCATCTGGGGATGTTTGGGACACATCCATGTACTCCCCTCTCCCCTCTCTGGTTTAGGGCTGCTCACGTTGTAAGCGCATGCCAGCCTAGACCTCTTATGAACGGAAGACGTGCATTTGGAAGCACAGGGACAGTTATTGTTCACATCCAGAAGCACATGGCAAGTGCCTGGACCTCGTTTGGGGCAATTGCTCTTTCGTCCAAAGGCTTTGAGAATTGTGTACATTTGAAAAAGCATAAAGGACAACATTAGAAATTTAAAAAGAGCAGCACCAGCACAATCTTGTAAAACACATAAAGCTCCAGCACGAAAACCCAGTCTGAGAAATTGTTCATTCGGAAGTGCAAAGTAGGCATTTATGAATCATTATTGCGCAGATCTAATGCCATTCTGAACTACAGTAGCACAATTGGTTTCACTGCCTAATATCATACAGATCTGATTGCTGCTTTTAAGAGAGAGAGAGAGAGAGAGAGAAAGAGAGGGTGATCAAGGAGGGAAGATAATAACATAAGAAGAGACATCTAGCCCAGCACTCTGTTCACACAGTGGCCAACTAGCTGTCGAGCAGGGATCTACAAGCAGGACACGGTGTAACACCACCCTTCCACCCAGGTTCCCCAGCAACTAGCTTACAGTATATAGGCTTACTGCCTCTGTATGGCTATTCCCAGCATACAAAAGAGCCATCCCGGATCAGACCAAGGGTCCATCTAGTCCAGCACTCCATTCGCACAGTGTCCAATCAGCTACCCAGAAGCAGGACATGGGCATAACAGCACCCTCCCACATAGGTTCCCCAACAACTGGTGTATAGAGGCTTACTGCCTCTGCTACTAGTGGTAGCACATAACCATCAGGACTAGTAGCCATTGATAGCCTTCTCCTCCAGGAGTTTATCCAATCCCCTTTCGAAGCCATCCAAATTGGAGGCCATCACCACAACTTGTGGTAGTGAATTCCAGAGTTTAACTGTGTGTAGGGTGACCATATTTGGCAAACCAAAAAAGAGGACACCCTGTGGGGGTGGGGTGGGAAAGCGGCTTTCCAGGGCCTCTGGGAAGTGCATCATCCCCCCCCCCCTTGCCACCTTAAAGGCCCTGGAGTGGAGGAGGGGAAAGTGTGTCATTCCTGCCCCCCACTGCTCCAATTGGGGCCTTTTCTATAATGTCCAGGAAAGACACACTTTCCCCTTTAAGGCCCTGATTGGAACAGCGGGAGGGAAATGACCCACCTCCAGAAAGCACATCATTCCCTCCCACCATGCTAATGGCGGCCTTCAAGGGGAAAGTGTGTCTTTCCAGGACATTGTAGAAAATGACAGAAAATCCCCCCTGACACCCAGGATGTTACAAAAACCAGGACAAATCCGGGGAAATCCTGACAGTTGGTCACCCTAACTGTGTGCAATGTGAAGAAGGACTTCCTTTTATCTGACCTGAATCTTCCACCTTACCTTACCATGGAGTCAGAGGATGACATAACCAGCACCATGCAAGCTGTGTGGGCGTTTCCTTTCTCTCCCCACCCCACCCCATGACGTCTAGCATAATTTAGTATAAATCTCTTTATGCCAGTAACCATGCCTTAGGAGAGGCATTTCACACAAAAGTGGGGAGGCCATCAAATGATCACTAATCAGGGGAAATGAGTCCTGGGGGAAGACATGTGGCCTCCAGGGCACCACAAAGGGCCACCTTGGGATTTCAGGTTGGGCCAGGTTTGTCCCCAGGGCCTGAGGTTCCCTCTGGACTGTAAGGTATGGATTGGAATCCCCCTCTCTCATTGCTTCCCCTCATGCACCACCTGCCAAAACTTTCAACTAGCCAACCACCTCGAGCAACAATAGAGGCTGGTGGCTCTGTGAGCAGTGGATAGGTTGACCACGTTTGGGAAACTAAAAAAGAGGACACCCAGTGGGATGGGGGTGGGAAAGCAGCTTTCAGGGGCCTCTGGGATGCATGTCATTCACCTCCATCACCTTAAAGGCCCCAAATGCAGTGGAGGAGGGGAAAGTGTGTAATTCCCACCCTCCACTGCTCCAATCAGGGCCTTTTCTATAATGTCTGGGAATGACACGCTTTCCCCTTTCAGGCCCTGATTGGAGCAGTGTGAGGGAAATGATCCACCTCCAGAAGGTGTGCCATTCCCTCCCACCATGCTAATGCAGCCTTCAAAGGGAAAGCGTGTCTTTCCAGAACATTATAGAAAATAACAGAAAATCTCCCTTGACACCCAGAAGAGAACAAAAACCAGGACAAATCCGGGGAAATCCTGACAGTTGGTCACCCTAGCAGTGGAGCCATGAATCCCAGAACCACCAGCCTCCACTGCTGAGGAAACATGTAATTTCACTCAGGGAGGAGAAAAATTGACTGTATTTGTGATACCCCCCATGCAATTCAAAAGGACAGCTAACTTCAGAGGGTTGGCATGCATCCTCAATGTAATGTTTATCTCAGCATTTAACAAACAAGAAAAAAACACTGTTTTGAGAGAGAGAGAGAGAGAGAGAGAGAGAGAGAATTTGACATAAGAATACATAGCAACCCCAATGGGGTTGTCTTTTCTCTTGTTTTGGTTATGTCAGCAGGAACGTGGCATTCCTACTCATTCAAAGCAGCCTTTCAAGAACACAAGCGACTAAACAAACAAATGTGCACACACACATACAAAGCAGAACTAATTAAGATCAAGTCATCTCTCAATAAATATGCAAATTAAAAATCAAAACAAAGGAATTCTATTTATCACATCATAAAGTTGCAAATTGCCGCTGAGACTTCCATAGACCTCACCTAATGGGGGTTATGGGATGCTAGGCTTTAAATGTGCAGGCCAATCAACCTCTATGCACATATGTGCATTGAATCAATACAGTTTCGTTGTGTGATGAGTGAGGGCTCTCCAGCCCCACGTTCAGCAACCACAATTTTGCCCATGATGTATCAGAATCCCAGGTTAATAATAATGGAAAGGATGTTAAATCTGGCCTATAGCTTCGGTGTTCTCCTGAAGGTGCCAGTAGTAGTTTTGTGCATGCTCTGAGTCCCCCCCCCCCAATTTCTCTTCCAATTTCAGTATGAATTTTAGAGGTTTCAACTTGGGTAAAATTTCCAAGGCATTTTTGAGGGAAGCAATGCAAACAAAACGTCTTAGGAAAGTAAGGTGAAGCATCAGTCCGTTTCCACAGACTTGGTCTTAAGTCAGATTTGGAGGCTGACTTCACCACTTAAAGAATCTTTAGGGAAACAATGGGAGTGTTTGTCAATAGGAAAATGTCAGGAGGCAAAACTCTAGTGGAATTTCCAAGGTGTGGTGGTGGTTCCACACTTCATCACCTGGGACTTGCAAAAAGTATTCAGGCTAGGCCATACAAAGATGGCCTCTTGAAATTCTCACTCTATTCATGGGCAGAAAAAATGGGAGAGCATTTTTTTTTCCCACGGGGGAGAACATGTTTTTCAACAATTTCTAGGTGTGGGGTGGCTCACCATTAGGAGGGGCAGTAACACACCTTTCTTTTTTTTTAAGGGTGCAGCTGTGTTGGCAACTTGGCCATCCTATTATTATTATTATTATTATTATTATATTTATTTATATCCTGCCTTTTTCCCAATAATGGAACCCAAGCAACTTACAAATTAAAACATGTACAGTTAAAACAAATAGCGATATACAAAAAAATAAAAGTATAATTAAACATAGTACAATTTAAAAATATTTAAAACATTTAAAAACATTTTAAATACACATAATTTAAAAAATCCAAACTATAAACAATACATCCACAAAGGTCTGAATTACTCCCCAAAGGCCTGCTGAAACAGAAAGGTTTTTGCCTGCCTCTGAAAGCACACCAGGGAGGGAGCCAGTCTAGCTTCCCTGGGAAGGGAGTTCCAGAGCCCCAGGGCAGCCGCCAAGAAGGCCCTCTCTCTCGACCCCATCAGGCTTGATTTTTCTATCCTGCTGTGGGCTTAGTGTTGATTGGGGTCACTGTGGGGTGTGTGTGTGTGTGTGTGTGTATGTAGGGAAAGGGAAGATAACATTAATTGAAAATTATGACAATTGGCATTCATTGTGTAGAGGAGAGGGTGGGAAAATTAAATCTCAGAACTGTTCTCGAGGGGGGGAGGAATCTAGAAGCAACCCAGAGACTGATCATTTGTTCAGTATCACATAGGAAGGGATTAATTTACTTCTAGGGTATGTCACTTCTGCGTGTGTTGTAATTTCATTTCCTCTAGTTTCCATGTTAAGTTTTTTTTTTAAAAAAATCTGCATTAATAAATCTGAATTTAAAATATATACCTTTAAACTTATTTTCCTTTCAAAACATTTTCATTCTGAATACAATGTGAGGTGTGGAGATCAGGACAGTTTGTATTGCGATTCAAATTCCTTAAAGATCAAATAGAGCATAAGAAGAGCCATGCTAGATCAGACCAAGTGTTCAATGTTCTGTCCACACTGTGGCCAATCAGTTGCCCTCAGGGAAGCCACAAGTAGATCATGAGGGCAATAGTATATCCACCCGCTCACGTTCCTCAGCAACTGGCATACAGAGGAATACTGCTTCTGATACAGTGGGTAATGTTAAGCTCTTATCCTCCGTGAATTTGACTAGCCCCTTTTCAAAGCCACCCACATGAATGGCCATCACAACATCCTGTGGTAGGCAATCTCATATTTTAACTAAGTGCTGTGTGAAGAAGGATTTCCCTAAAATCACATGGTGTCATTAAAGATAGTCTAGAAGATGGAAGTATCATTTCCCTGCACAACTATGATGAGCTAACCAGACTGCCGATTTCATATTCAAAGAACATCCTATTCAAAGATTTCAAAAACATACCCCCTCATTCACACACACACACACACACACACACACACACACACCATTGACAGCCTCAGAAATAAGTTGCTAGTCCTCAGGGTTGCAGCGAAGTAAAATAAATACTTTAAAATTTACAACTTCTGCCAATGTTTGGTATCCACTTTCTGCCTTGTCCAGTCACCCAAGAATATACAACGGTGTACTTGGATGCCTTACTAGGCTCCCTGATGCCTTGCCTCCATTCATCTCTCTCTCTCTCTCTCTCTCTCTCTCTCTGTGTGTGTGTGTGTGTGTGTGTATGATTTTCTGGCAGCAGAGGCAGCAACTGTAGCCTGGAGACGGATGACGAGCTTCCCGGCGGAGATGAAGTGGATTATAACACCGACAGCTGCTCTGACCAGGAAGGAGACTTCTCAGAGCTGGACAAAGAAATCCAGGAGCATCCCAACTCCCAAAGCTGAAAATGGGAAAGAAGCAGCCGAGGCCAATGCAGGGCAGATGTGCTCCCCCTTGCTCTTTGGAGGACTCTCACATCTCCAGTTCGTGAGCAGCTGGTAGCAAGTGTATCCTACTGCAGTCAACACAGTTTGGGTTCTTCAGTGGAACAGCGAGCAGGACGGGGCTTTCCGTTCCCAAGCAATACACCTGCTTGCATCAGCTTCTTTGCTGGTGACAGTTTCAGTCCCAGACGTTTTGTCTCAGTTGTGTTCCAAAATAGACACGTGTGTGTGTGTGTGTGTGTGTGTGAGTGTGCTTATGTTATTATCTAGATCCCATAAAAATAGGGAAAGGCTATTTGCAGTTTTTTTCCCCAGAGCTGTGCACTTATGGCCTCTCAAAATTCCCCACCCTAATTGTTGGCAGAGGAATTGGGGGGCAATTTCACCTCATTTCTTTCTCCAGGAGGGGAGAAATTATTCATCAGTTTCCTGTGGATGAGGTACACCATTAGCAGTGACAATAGCACAGTTCCTTTTGGGGGCTGGGGCTGGGCAGGGAGATTGATGCTGCTCAAAGTGACAGCAGGGGAAAGTGTGTTCCAACCTGGCTGCCATTTTGCATCTTCCACCGTACCCAAAATTAGCATTAGTGGAGGTACAGCTGCCACCCAGTAGAAATGCTGGAGAATATTGGGGGGAAACTTCTCAAAATAAATCGCAGAAAAATGTAGTCTGAGAAAGTTTGGCTCAGCTCTAGTATGGATAGGAGAACCGGTGAGTTTTAAACCCATCTACATTCTTGGGAAATCATTTAGATGCTCATTCTAGGTCACTCCCATTTTAGGTTTTGACCTTTTAATTATTATTTTCACTTGTTCTAATGGAAAACATGTAGATTTTGAAAGGGGAGAGTGAGCACTTCTTTGTGTATTTTTCAAAAGTGTGCACTCCCCCTCCCATTGAGTAAAGTGTACAATGCATTAATGATTATTATTATGATTATGATTATGATTATTAAAAAGAAGGCACATTTCAATGTACGCATTTAAAATCAACTGCAATAACAAATTCAGAAATTTGCAAGTATTTCTCAAAAACAAAGCGTCCCTGCTCACATTTGCATTCAGGATTACGAACAAGATGTGTTTTCTTGGTTTGCAAACACAAATGAAATGTTCATAGATCTCTTAGCTCTAATATCAATCTCTCTGTATGGGGAGGCATGAGCACTAATTAACCAGCACTGTCCAAGATTCTCCAGGTGGGACATGTAGGAGAGATATTCTTTCACTGCTAAATTGCTGTTGGTATTTCTGTCTACTTCCACACAGCCATGGTTTTATTGACTGGTATGATCATTTGTTGTGGGAGTAATTCTTGTATATAATTTATTTTGGGTATTTATATGCTGCTTAATATAATAAAATCCCTACACATTTATGCAGAAATAACTAGAAATCACTGTTAAAATGAATATACAATAGAGCGTAACAATGAACAGTTACAAGAAATGTAGAAATTACAAGGTGGAACAGTGTTGTGATCAGTTACAAGCCAGGGAAAGCTTGTGTAAAGAAATAAATGCCTTTTCAAAAGTGGTATGAAACTCACCGCATATTCTGTCTCCCAAATGGCGGAGGGCAGAGGGTGGGTGCTACCACTGAGAAGGTTCACTTTCAGGATGTTACATGAGAATATTCTGTTGGTCATGACATGGATGGCCTAACCTTCTCATAGGGGATACTGATGGATAGGGATGTTGTGGGCACCCCGAACCGAGCTCGCTGAGACATGGCATATTCACTGCCCACTCTTTGAGCACCCAATGGCTCAGCAACAGTTCTTCTTCGTGGTCTCTGTGCATCACACACATGGGCTCGCGCCGGCGCCGAGCCCCAATCGGGAAACTTCCATAGCTAGCCTAGCGTTTTGGCGGGAACCCCTCCCCCCACCATCTCACCGCGCATGCTCCGGGTTCCCGCCTACCTCAGTTCTTCTTCGACCGCTGGTGAATTCGCCTCGCGGGAGACTTCCTCCGACATTCGTCGTTCGTATACCTTTTTAGATAAAGTAATAATAGTTAGTTAGCTTAGCGTAGTACTGTTATTGTTAGTTAAAAAAAAAAAAAAAAAAAAGTAAATTAGTTAATAGTTAGTAGTTTCAGCTCAGGTTGGGCTCGTCTGCTGCCGTTATGGCGCAGGCCGCCCTTTTCAAGCATTGCCTGAAATGTAAGGCAAAACTCACTCTCACGGACGGACACTCCCTCTGCCTACTGTGCCTGGGAGAAGGCCACGTCGTGGAAACCTGCTCCCATTGCATGTCGTTTTCCCGCCAAACCCGCCGAAATCGAGCCGATACGCAACATTGGCGGTTTTGGAAATTGTGTATTCCCCAAGTTATGTAAATAGCGGTTGTAAAGGCCCACGTACAGAAGATTAAAAGCGTGCATGAAAAATGGGTTGGAAGAGAGGGCCTGGAATGGACTCTCTTGTAAATGGGCACGGTTGGCTGACTGGAATGCAGAGCAAGAAGCACTCCACAGGGCAACATTTTGTTGCAGGTCCCACTTGCCTATCTGAGTTGCTACCGTATTTTGCTTCACAATGAAACACGAAAATTATGTTTTTGGGGGGGGGATGGACAAATGAGTGCCGCTTGACATCACCAGGATTCTGTCCAGTTCCCATTTGTGTTTGTGATCCCTGCTTGCTCTGCGCGAATGGGAAACTTGT
The DNA here is from genome assembly GCA_029215795.1 of Anniella stebbinsi. Lineage (NCBI taxonomy): Eukaryota > Metazoa > Chordata > Lepidosauria > Squamata > Anniellidae > Anniella > Anniella stebbinsi. Next base: position 386,228,232 of record JARDYH010000001.1, read on the forward strand.
GGAAATTGAACAGCGGTCGAACGGGAGGTTTGCGTAAATTTTCACACTAGACTAAAGTGGCGCTGATTCAGTCTACAGAGGAAATCTGCGCAAATCGGGAGGCTTTTGTAAATCGAACTTGGGAACCCAGAATGAGATGGATGTGAACCTGTTTGAGAATTTGCAAATATTTTCAGCAGAGACATGCTTGCACCCGGGCTCGCGTTCGGAGCTTCAAACAGGGCATGCCCGCATGTTTTGCGAGCAAAACTGAAATTCTCATACATCCCTAATTCTGTTTGGCATAAGCCTCTTAATGGTGGTAAGTTCTACCCTTCTCCTGTCTATAAAAGAACGTGACTTCTATAGCCCCCCCCCCGCACCCCCCCCGGCTTGATCTTTGAAGTGAACCCCTGCCAAGAGAGTGGCTTCCTTGTAGGAGATGCTATGGAAAGCATCAAACCCAAAGCATCAGCTGCTTAGTTCTCATCTCTCTTGCTCGCTGCTGCAGAGCATTAGAATTCACTGAGGAGGATTCGTCTCCCCTCCAGGGTTAGTAGCAAATGGGATTGACTTTCACCCCCGTGCGTGTCATAGAAATGTTTAAAATGTCATAAAATAATAAAGAGACATGGGAAATTTGTGACAATACAAGAGCACCACAGGCCACAGCTGCACCATTCTTGGCCTTTCTAATGCTTTCCAGGTCAAAGGCAGAGCTGTGAGCCTTGTATGGTACATAGAGCGGGGAAGGTGGTTTTTTTTTTTTTAAGTGCCATTTATTATATTATCTTTACTGTCAGGCAGCTTCCTTGAGCTTCAGGGAAATGAGACAGATGTTAAGTGGCAGAGGGGGTTATTCATTGCTATGCAGTCCGTTCACCACATCTGGCCACATTTATGCTCAGGCAGTGCACAATGATTGACGAGTGAAGGATGGTGCTTAGCAAGCCTTTGTCAAAAGCTGGGGTGATCTGAAAACATTTAGCATTTGGGCGTGTAGGTGGGGGGCATTTTCAGCACTGTTGAAAAGTTCCTCCCTTTGCAATGACTTCTGATGTGCGTAGAAATAAAGGGTAGGTTCACTGAAATCCTCAAAATTTCACTGTGAAGCCTGAGCCCATATCAAACTGTAATCTTTGTGAGGTTTTTTTCTCTTATTTTCATGAAAATGCATGTGCATTTCCTTGCATATATTTTTTCCAAATATACTCATCCATAGTGCACATCTTTCAAACGTATGCATTCTTCTCCCATTGATTAAAGTATATTTGTGTGCATTTTTCAAAGGTATGCGTTTTCTCTTGCACATTTTTTAGATGTATGCATGCTCATGAATGCATTTGCGTGTGTCTGCAAATCACCCAACTTGAGACAATATTCTCCTCTTCATTTATACTGGCCCTTTTTGCTCTCATTGTAATTCATTTGCTCTCAGTAATGTAGCTTTGCAAACCGTATTTGATAGGTGATGTTGTGGAGTGATGTTGTCCCAGTCACTGCTTGCTCCCTGATTGGTCAGGGAGAGGGATGTGAAATACTGTAAACCTCAAGCTCCACAAGTTTCTCCTATTCCCACTTCAAAGCTTGCCCCGACTCGTGTCCATACTAGGTTGCAAGTGTCTTCTTTTATTGCTAGCACAAAACCCCATGCATTTTTGGTGCATATTTCTCCAAATGTATGCACTAACAGTGTGCATTTTTTCAATAGTACAACCCCCTCCCCCCATTGATTTAAGGGTTTTTGCATACAATGTTCAAAAGTACATACTTTTTCATGTGCACTTTTCAAACATGGGCATTTTTTAATGCAGTTTTCTTTTGTTCACGATTCACATCACACGTTCAGAAATGGATGAACTTTGACAGCCGATTGAGTTTGAGTCGACAGTCGGTTTGGCAGGTGCAAACTGGGTAAATTCTCTTTTCAAAGTAACTGAAATGAATTTCTCATGCATCTCTAGTCAGGGATCATGTACATGAGTCACAATTCTAGTATTGAGAAAGGAACAGGAACAAGGTGAATTGTGGCACCAAAGCGACAGGATGTAAGGGATACAAAGGCAATGGACAGGATTCAACCAACACAAAGTTTTGGGCAGGAACTATTTCTGCCTTCCAAAAATCTGCCTTTTCTGGGACAGATATTAAAAATGAGGTATAATTGGCACAGCCTTACTCAAAAATAGTTTTTAAAGTGTTGTCATCAAATTTCACCTAAACTGAAACTCTGATTAAATTTGGGGTCCATGAATGAACACATACTAGGTTTTATCTTGAGGGCCACATCCCATCAGACTCAAATAGAATGGCATCACACATCCCTAGGCTTAATCTCTCAGAGGCTGCCTGGTGGCATTGGGTGGGGACAGATGCAATTTAGGTGGAACCACAGCCTAAACTGGCTGGAGAAATCTGTTTGCCCCCCTCTCTCTCCCCCTCTCTCTCCTGTGCCTCATTCTCTCTCTACCCCACCTCTCTGCCATCCGATCTGACCTGCAGATTCAGGAGTGGACTGGCTTGTCCTGAGTCATGCAAATTTGGCAGATTTGCAGACCAGTTCTTCACTTTTGGAAGGATTTGTGCTAATTTGCATTCACTGATGCGCATTAGTGTGAGTGTGTATTCATGCTGATGAGAATAAGATGATGCAAATTAGTGGAAGTAGAGTGACATTCTGGTGAAAAAAACACCGCAAATCTGATTCAATCAATGAGAGTATAATGGAATGAAGGGCACCTGCCAATCCACAAAACAGAGATGGAAAAGATTTAACAAAATCCACATGTCCTCAGTGTAACCCCATCTCTCTCTCTCTCTCTCTCTCTCTGGCTCAATTCGGATGACACAATAAGCAACTGGGGAGGGGGAAACAATTGTCAGTTGTTTTGTCTATTGTGTCATCCGAATGCTGCCATAGTCAACTCAGTGCTGATCCTCATCCACACCACAGTTGATTATTTATTACCATGTTGTGGGGGGAGTATCCCCTAGGGTTAGGGTTAGGGTTAGGGTTAGTCAACCCACCATTGACTATTGTGTCGTCCGAATTGAGCCTCTCTCTCTTTTCTCTTTTTGTGATCCCACCCTCCATCTCGTCATCTGTCCCCCCCACAAGTTTTGCATTGCAAGTCATCTATGCAATACCGTTGGACATTGGTTTCAACTGCATGCCTGCTGGTACTGCCTGCTTCTGCATGTTCACTCTCAGGTCCTGTCAAATACTGACTACCACCATAGGTTACAGATGTAAAATATTGTGAAAAACCAACCAGAAGTTGTATTTATGTTTCTTTAAATGCTGAGTGCCACTGCAGACCATCTGTCAGGTACCGTAAACGCTGAACTCTACTGAACATCTTTGGAAGTCAAATGATGCTACTGAATGCTCAGCATTCAGAGAATATCTGCTGAATAGTTGCTCATTCAGAAAATCGATGGGAAACTTTCACAATTAGAGTTTGCGGTTGAGAATGTTTTTGAAAGAACATCTTGGAGCAAAGACATTTCAGCTCTGCCTGAAACCTACCAGAAGTCATTCTACAGAATGTGATGGTGATTTGATGGCTGTCCAGAGAATTTGACAGCTATCCAGTCGCATCTGAGACCACTTCAAACATGACAATAAGTGGAGGGGGTCCGGGAAATGCAACTGACTTCTTTTTGCAACTGACTTCTCTGCCATGTGTTTTCTGGAACAATATATAAGTAGCAGTGAAGGAGCACTGTGAAGTTCAACCCCCAAAATGTAACACTTTTTGAGAGCACCCAATGAGAAGGGTTCATTCCTGGCACCTCTTTCCCCCACCCCAAACCAAACAACTAGCCTTGGGGGGCAGGGAGCAAAGAAAGCTCTGGGGGCCCTTCTTTCTGGTGGAACTGATGCGATGAGCATTGTTTTCCTGCTAGGGGATGATGAGATTTGTAGTCCCAGTCCCATCCGCAGCACCAAAAACATGTTCCTTTCCCAAGTAAAGTAACTGAATCCATGGGGTAGGAACCACTTCACTTCATTTTTGTTAAGAATTCACCCCAATCTACGTGTTTCTTCATATTGGGGTGGGGGGGGGACAAAGAAAAAAAACCATCATCAGCTCATTCTCAATACAAATTTACCACCATTTCTTCATCATTCAGACCAGAAAGGACTTGAGATTTGTTTCCGCGTTGTTGTTTTCCAAACAACAAATGCAGGAGAAAGCAAAGCTGGCAGACGCGTGGAACGCAATGCGTGCTCTCAGATGCGGGGCCTTTGCTTTTCAAGCAGCCTTGCCTTGAATGCTCACAACCGCCTTGTAAACATGTTCCCAGCGTGAGTGCGAGAGAGGCAGAACTCATGCATCTCCCTGCATAAGTAATTGTTCCTCCTCAGATTTGAGGAAGCAGCCTGTTTCTCTAAAGTGTGGGCTGGAAGCGGTAACACAAAGTCATGTGCCAAATTTGTTCCCTCCTATGCAACTATCCTGTGTGCAGGAGCCTTGCCCTTTGTTGCATCTGGTCACCTTACAATTGAGGAATCGCAGTAAATGACACCTGAAGGACCCTTGGAAAACCTCGCTTATGCACAGCACCATCCTTTGCCTTGAAAGTTGATCATCTCCTCCTTCTTCACCCATCTGGCCTCTAGAGGTCAGAAGAGGTCCTCTGATGCTGCTCCTGCCTGGGTTCTCTTGCAATTAGCATTCTCCCTGAGTCATGGTAATTAAGCAGAACTAGGCTCTGCACAGAGGAACGGAAATGCACCGACTTTAATAAAACAGAGTGTAAAACAATTTGAGATTAACTCCAGGCTTGTTTATCTGTTTGCATTTTTAATTCTCCTTCGGTGCTTTCCTGCAGAATGGGCACTTTCCCCTGGGTTGCCACCCTCCCCACCGGATGGAGCTCTCCTGCTTTCCATCTTTATGGTAAAGGGAGAATTCTAGGAGGCGTAGCTTCATTGCCACAGTGATAGGAAGAGTGGCATCTTATGATCAACTCCTCTCTGGGCAGCTATCAAGTGTATAGCTCATACTTTTTTTTTAATGTGGTCACAGGACATGGTTCAAAGGTAGGGTGACCAGATAAAATCCAGGTCAGGGCTCATATAACTTTAACAGTTGTAGAGAAAAGGGAATTTCAGCCAGAGTCATTTGTATGCAATTAGTTCCTGGTGAAATTCCCTCTTCATCACAACAGTTAAAGTTGCAGGCACTATACTAGAGTGACCATATACAAAAGAAGGCAGGGCCCCTGCAACTTTAACTGTTGTGATGAAGAGGGAATTTCACCAGGAACTAATTGCATACAAATGACACTGGCTGAAATTCCCTTTTCTCTACAACTGTTAAAGTTACATGAGCACTGACCTGGATTTTATCTGGTCACCCTATTCAAAGGCACAAGGTGATTCAAGCATCGGGGGTGGACAACCTGCAGCCTAGTTTTAAAAGCCCTATGCAAGAGCTCTGGCAAGAGTGATCTGTTCATCCTACAGCAGCCTGCTGGTCAGGGAGTAAAAGGGATACCTTTTACTTAGCATGACCAGATAAAATCCAGGTCAGGGCTCATGTAACTTTAACAGTTGTAGAGAAAAGGGAATTTCAGCCAGAGTCATTTGTATGCAATTAGTTCCTGGTGAAATTCCGTCTTCATCACAACTGTTAAAGGTGCATGCACTATACTAGAGTGACCATATACAAAAGAAGGCAGGGCCCTGCACCTTTAACGGTTGTGATGAAGAGGGAATTTCACCAGGAACTAATTGCATACAAATGACACTGGCTGAAATTCCCTTTTCTCTACTACTGTTAAAGTTACATGAGCCCTAACCTGGATTTTATCTGGTCACCCTAGTAATTAATAAATCAATAGACCCGGAAACTCAAACAGCGGGTTCACACAGGCATTATCAATGCTTGATTACAGCAGGCCATAAGGGCTGCAAGGCAGGAGACAGAAAGTCCATATCCCTTTGCATCGTCACAAACGCAGTGCCTTTCCTTGATAATAACCATGTGCAGAGAAGCTGAGTGATGTTCATGAAACATCGATTGAAAGGTGTTGAGAACAAGGGCCAAGCCCGGTGCCCCGTGGGCTTGGCTTCCTTCGGGCAAGAGGGCACTGAGAAGACTTTTGTTTTCATGTACAAACATGCAATAGGAGCATATCTGAAGGCGAGCAGCGTATCTACTCCTACAAGGCATGAGACCGAGTTCCTCTCATGAAACCCCCAACAAGGACCTCATGGTCCTTGTCCCTCTCTTGGCCCCAGACAGTTGTTTGTTTGTTTGTTTTCATACACACATAGAATTATCTTCCTGGTGAGATGTCTTTTTTCTGTTCTAGTATCCCTGTTCTTAAGACATTAGGCTGCAAACCAATGGATTGGGAGTCAGTCCCATTGGAATCAGTGGGATTTATTTCAAAACAGACATTCATGGGACAGTGTTGATTGTTTTGTTCCCAATGTCTCCTTGTTCATAGAATCATAGAATAGTTGAGATGGAAGGGGCCTATAAGGCCATTGAGTCCAATCCCCTGCTCAATGCAGGAATCCACCTTAAAGCATCCCTGAAAGATGGCTCTCCAGCTGCATCTTGAATCCCTCTAGTGTAGGAGAGCCCACAACCTCCCTACTTGTTTCCATTGTCATACTGCTCTAACAGTCAGGAAGTTTTTCCTCATGTCTAGCTGGAATCTGGCTTCCTGTAACTTGAGCCCATTATTCCATGTCCTGTATTCTGAGTTGATCAAGAAGAGATCCTGGCCCTCCTCTGTGTGACAACCTTTTAAGTTTTTGAAGAGTGCTATCATGTCTCCTCTCAATCTTCTCTTCTCCAGGCTAAACAGGCCCACGTCTTTCAGCTTCTCCTCATAGGGCATAGTTTCCAGACCCCTGATTATCCTCGTTGCCTTCCTCTGAACTACACCCCCACCCCCACAGCTTGTCTGCGTCCTTGAAGTGTGGTGCCCAGAACTGGACACAATACTCAAGATGAGGCCTAACCAGTGCCGAATAGAGGGGAACTAGCACCTCATGCAATTTGGAAGCTATACTTCTATAATGCGGCCTAAAATAGCATGTGGGTTGGTTTTTGGTTTTTTGCAGCCACATCACACTGTTGGCTCATGTTCAGCTTGTGATCTACAACAGTTGCAAGATCCTTCTCATCTATGTCCCTAAGTCCACACTTAACTTAGAGAGAAAGAAGGATGAGTAACTTTTAGGGGTGGGTGAACTGATCCTATCATAAGTTTACCCTTGTGTTAATAGGGTCTTTAAGGCCCCCATTAGTGTGGGGGGGAGCATGATTTCCGGAGCCTCTGGAAAGTGTGCATTACATGAAATAACATGATTTCTGGAGTCTCCATGTTTGCACACATTGGAGGCTCTGGACAAGGATGGATGGCTGCCAGACATACATTGGGCCGAGGGGGGCAGACACAGGCACCCACAACATCTCTAAAAAAAACCAAAACAAAAACAAAAAAACAAAGCTCGCAATCTGATACGGACTTGAGTTGGAACAAGCATCAAGATGGAATTCAGAAAACTTCAGTGGTTCTTGGATTTTGCTGATCCACAGATCACTAGATTTATGAGATCATTCCTCACCCATCTGTTAAGGAAATCCTAAACCCTTCCACCTAGGGTAATAATGCTTTCTTGCCTGTACTCTCCTTTACACCAGTAATCCAGGGTGAGCTTCCCTCACGCCAATATGGCGCAACAATGTCCAAGATTTACAGCATCCACTATTATCTTCTTCACTTTGTAGCCTCCCCCCCCCCTACACATATTAGCAAAATTGCAACAGTCTAGTTCATTGGCAACCAGTGACCTTTTCACAGCTTGAAGCTGTTTCCTTTGATGCCCCACTGAGCTTTGGGTGAATTTGTCTTTTTAAAACTCTCTGAGGTCAGAGCTCAAAACAAATAATTAACTTGAGAGAGAGAGAGAGAGAGAGAGAGAGAGGGAGAGGGAGAGGGAGAGGGAGAGGGAGGGAGGGAGAATGAGGAATGGGAAGACAATCAGATCAGAGCTGTTATACTGAGGACTGCATTTGCGAGCTGGCCTTGTAGGGTCTTGATGTGAAAATAAATCAGCCTTACTCCATTCCAGGACAATTTTTGATAAATTTGCAATGGAGTCTGTTGGTTCCGATCACAGTGGGGCTGTGAATCCACTCTGGGTTTTAGTCAGAACCCACCAGAAGTCTAAAGGAGCTATCCAATGTGTTGAGCACAACCCCCCCCCCCTGCCCCCAATGGGTTCAGCAAGTTGGATACCTCATTTAGTGTTCTATCTGGCTCTGACTGAAACCCAGAGCAGATTCACAGCTCTACTGAAAGCAGAGCCACCAACCTCCGATGTAAATTACTCCAATATATCTAAAGCTGGGTCAGATAAAAGGCCCCATCTGGTCCTGCAGGAAGGCAATGCTCTTCTCCCTCAATGGTTGCCCACAGCATTATGTATTGAGTAGCATGCTGTTTCTGTACGCAAGAGTTTTAAGATCTACTTGGCTATGAGGATGAATAGTCTCTGAGAAGTGATCCAGGAGAGACCAGGGCCCGATCCATCATTCCCAGGCAACAGAAGATGTGGAGGCCTCTAAGAAGAGTCCCATTTGAAATAGATATCCATTCCTGCTTGGTGTTAAGCCATGTTTCCTACAGGTTGATGGATGAGAGAAACGGCTTGGTTGGAGAGAGTTGAGATGATCCAGTTTCCACCTCCGAGTTTGATTCCCATTCGTGAACACAAGCTTTTTGTTCCTTTTCAAACTAAAACGACAGTGTGCATTTCGGTGTGCATTTTTAAAGTACACATCCCAGAGGCACACTCCCTCCACATAAACTAGAGCATGGAAGTGCACAGTTTTCTTTACAAAAAAAGAGAGCACAGGGCAGTGTATGTGGCCTTCCTCCTCTCCGGTTTTGTTCTCGCAAGATCCCTGTGTGATAGGTTCGGCTGAGAGTCAGTGAACTTCATGAGGAAGCTTCATGAGGACTTTAACCTGGGTCTCCCCAATCCTAGTCCAACACTTGGATTACCACGCCACACTGTCTTTCACATCCTCAAAACTCCTGCCCATTCTCTGAGAGCTAGGACAGGGCATTGAAGCCTCTCATACGCTGGTTGCATTGTCTCCTTGTCTTTTCTGTGTCACAGGTTTTTGCAGACATCAGAATAGCCATGCCAGGGTGGCAATGTCCTGAATATAATGAACTGAAACACACACGTTTGATCAGAACACAAGAAGTGCCATGCTGGATCAGACCAAGGGTCCATCTAATCCAGGATTCTGTTCACACAGTGGCCCAACCAGCTCTCAACCAGGAACCCAAAAGCAGGACACCAGGTGCAACAGTACCCTTCTGTCCATGTTCCACAGCAACTGGTGTGTATAGGATTATAGTCTCAGATACTGGAGCTAGCACAGAGCCATAATGATTAGTAGCCATTGATACCCTTCTCCTCCAGAATGTATCCAACCCCCCTTTTTTAAAGCCATCCAAGTTGGTGACCATCACTACTTCTTGTGGTAGTGAATTCCATAGTTTAACTATGCACTGTGTTCTCAATTGATTCTCAGCCACTACAATGCTAAATACATCCCTTTGGATATATGACCCACTAACTGTGATGTCATATATTTCCCTAGTAAATCTGCTTAGGATAGGTGTGTGTGTGTGTGTGTGTGTGTGTGAGAGAGAGAGAGAGAGAGAGAGAGAGAGAGAGAGAGAGCACAGTACATTAATCAGAAGTGACAAATACAGAATTGCTGCCATCATCTCTTCCCACCACCTGGCTGCCAAAAAACTGCAGATACAGAGTTGTCCAAGTAGTATATGGGTCTCAACGCTTGAGTCCTCCCTTTGCTGTTTGGTTCTACCCTCCTGGCGCATGAGGATACTCCTCATTTCATGGGTGCAAATTGATGCTTTCAGCATTTCAGATGAAAGGTGCGGGAGAAGGGGTAAATTACTTTTTGACATGAAGAGCTGCCGAGCTGTTCCATTTTTAAATATATATATCGGTCACTCATCAATTTAACGGTGCATATTGACTATGTTAAGTGTCCATGAGATGGTTTTGTGCTTCAGCTTAATAGCTAAGTATAATTTTTTTAAAAGCCATTCTTCCCTTGCCAATTGCTTATCAACCTGGGGTGTTTTTAGAGAGGTGAGTTATGGCGGGAGGAAATGGGACAGGTCTTCACTTTGGCAGGCAATTGAGTTAAAGTGGAAGGGTGGAATGTGGTAATACATGGCAGATAGCTGCCTTTCATACATGATCTTGGAGTTGAAACAGTCATGCCACCAGCAGGAAGAGCAAACTCTAAAGCCAAGGGATTGGACATTTTCCATTAACATCCCCCCATAGGCATCCTACCCCGGGAAGATCCAGGTGCTACAGTTCACCCAGCTCCATCCTTCCAGGTCTAAAACATGGTGCTATCTGACCCTAGTTGCTAGCTAGCACACATCCAGGGTAAGGGTGTGTGAATCAGCAGAACTCAAATTCATCAAGGGATGTTGGAGGAATCTGTTTGAGTGGATCTCAGCAAGGTTTTGTCAGCAAAGCCCCCTGGACTCTAGCTTTATCATCTGGTCTGAGTTGGTGCACCTCGTAAATAAAGGACCCTTCATGAGCAGGGCTGTCCTCATGATGAGGACTTCTTCCAGATGCCTTTGGTATTCTGCAACTGAGTGTTGGATGGAGTTCTGGAAGTTCCTTCTTAGAAGATTTAGTCCTCAGCAGAAAAGATAGTTGTAACAATATCTTTATTCATTAAACAAAAAACCTATGGTTTACAAAAACAATGTTAAGGCTCTACAGTTTCCAACCAAACACCCCAAAGCAGGGAAATTGGGAGTTAAGGCTCACAAGCCTTAACATCATATCGTCCCTAAGGAGGCAGAAAGTGCAAGTGAAATTCTCATTCTCTTAAAGCAGATAAACCATGAGGACAAAGTGGAGAATATGATATGCAGAGGTGACTGTGGGGTTGTGGAAAACTCATGACAAACAACTTAGGGCCACCTACTTCTCTTTTTTTTGGTTTAGAGCAGCCCTTCCCCAACCTGGTGCCCTCCAAAGGTGTTGGACTACAACTCCCATCATTGCAAGTTGGTATGTCCCATGGTCAGGAATGCTGGGACTTGTCATCTCAAGCACCTGGAGGACAGCAGGACGGGGAACCAACATTTCTTTCTGGCACATGTAAATTCCAGGAAGATTGGTCAAACATTTTCAATTTTATGGATGTTAGAATGACCACCCCCCAACTACCCCTTTAACATGGTGGAATGTGTTTTTTACTAACCAACCTTAACAAGAGACTCACAACTGTGAGTCTCTTAATACTAGAATCATAGACTCATAGAATAGTAGAGGTGCAAGGGGCCTATAAAACCAATGAGTCCAACCCCCTGCTCAATGCAGGAATCCACATCAAACTGTGCCTGACAGATGGCTGTGCAGCCGCACTTTGAATGCCTGTTAGAAGTTCTATAAGATTTCTCCCCCCCTACCCCCCAGCCTTTTAGCTATTATGAACCAGACTGCATTTGACTGTTTGCTAGAACCTATTTCAACTCTGATTCATGGCCATGGGCTACCAGGACAGTAATGCTTCTAAGTTTCTTCTCCGGCAACGTGCATATTGTCATTGAAAAGTCCCAAATAATGCTTCTTTCTTCTTAGTTATTTACAATCTATGCTGTTGTGTACAGAGCTAATCAATCAAGCAATTGACTAATCAATTAAACCTTGTGTGTTTAATCCTGTAATTCATCATTCCTATTTTGCAACCATAGGGGCTAGTAACTTCCTTTTAAAAAAAGAAGAAAAAAAGAGGAAAAATAGATAATTGATATTTTCAAGGATGCTGAATTCCACCTTCAATGGCCACATTTCCTTAGCTCTTGCTCTATCACAGCGTGTACACAGTTCAGTGTATAATTCCATATTGTTCCAAGCTTTTTGCCCTTCCTACAAAAGCCTTTTGACCTTCACTTTAGAGCAGAAAGACTGAGAGGTATGGTTGGGGCCAGAGCCAGAGCTAACGCTCCCCAGGAGATATGAGCAAACCATTTCCCTTGGTGCCAGCTGGCTGCCTCACCCTGCCAGTTGTGGTGAGAGCTGCTTTGTGCTTCCTGGATTCACTGATGTGAAGAGAACATTTTGAACTCTGGAAGCCTTCTAACCTGGCCGGCACATGGGCAGCAGCACACTGCTGCATATAGAAGCAAATCGGTTAAGAACAGAGGGTTTCTTAAAAGGCAAGTTTAGATGTTAAGTCACTTGGCTCAACGGGATGAACAAAAAGGGTGCCTTGTTACTAAAGCTGATTGAGTCATAACATGGGCATAATGGCACTGCTTATTCATTATCTATTTTTGGATGGATTTAATTGCTAGTTATCTCAAGTCATGCTTCAGAATCTCGGGTCATGTCTCTGAAGGGATGTTGTACAACTCATGGACTGTCTATCCACAGGGGCACTGTTCAGGTAGGGCATCATCTCTACATATTCCCTCCTCCTCCTCCAGAATCATGCCCTCACCCCATTGGCCACATTCCATCCAGATTCTGAAAGTTTTGAAAGACCACCTATTCCCATATGAACATGCCCAGAGTCTATATTCATCACATGAGGTCTTGCTACATGCCCCACCTCCTAGAGAGGTGAGGCAAATGAGAACAAGAGATAGAGCCTTTTGTGTAACAGAACCCAAGTTGGGTCATTCCTTCCCCAGTAAGGATAGGCTGCAGGGCTGGTATCAAGGATAGGTATAGTTGGGTACCTGCTGAGGGGCCTAATGACAAGAACCCACTGGAGTTGCTCCTCCTCCTCCTCACCATTTCTTGTACACCCACTTCTCATTCTGGCCCAAGCAATGCTAGTGGTTGGAAGGAGGAGCAGTAGATGCCATTGCCTACTACTGTACTGGCTTGATGCCCATGAAGGAAGCAAATAATAAGAGGATGGGGAGCAATATGGTAAGAGGATGAGGAGCAAAGTTAATGAGGATGAGTGACCATGGTGGTGAGAAGATGGACTCACTGAGGGAGGAGGTCTCTTGAGGGTGTCTTCCTTCCCAAAGGCCCTCAAAAACCTAGAGCTGACACTGTTAGGTTGGGTGGCTCATGATTGCTCTTGAGATTCAAGAATATATCAAATAATTTCATAAATACCCACATGCCTACTCTTTGTCCAGTGAGCCAGACAGTATCTTACAAAGCCCTAAATACTTAAATCATTCCACCCATAGGAGAATGGGAAAGGCAAAACACCTAATTTAGGCAAATGTCACTGGCATTGCAGTAGAGTAACTAGGAGCTGAAATTGAATCTGATGGGTTTTTTTAAAGTCCTCTCCAATGGAACAAAATGCAATTCAAGTTGCTTTGCAGCCTCTCAGCTGAAACTGTAGTCTCCATCGTCCCCATTGCCATGAATCAGTTAACTAGCCACCCTCTTGAGGACCACTGGAGCTGTTGCCTAGCAACCTCACACCATTGTACAAAGATCTGCAAACAGACAGCACATCTCAGAAAAGGGGAAAGATAAAAGATATCACCTGTCTTAGCAACAATGCTGCCCTTGTCCTGGTTATGTTCCATTCGGTTCAGAGTAATGAAGTCCATTGTACTAAAGGAGAAACACTTGAAGGATCCTAGGTTTCCTCTTTCTAATCTCTGGGACATTTGGAGCTGGATAAAGGGGTCCTGATGTATTATGTCATGTGTCTTGCTTTTAAGCAGAGTGTATGTATTGATGGAATGATGGATAAATCTTCAACGAACTGCAATTGAGCAAATGACCTGTAGGGCTTAGGGGGGAAATACTAATGTCATGTGAAACCTGATCTTATGAATATGGTTAATTAATCTAAGATAAGTAACATTTTCAGCCTGTTTGTTCACTGACAACTTGGGCATCCCTGCTTTTCACTCCACATTATTTTAAGTAGTTCAGTATTTCACTTTCCTTCCTCTAAAATTGTGTAGAATATAGCACCGAGTTCATTGTTACAGACTCTATTCACTCAATATCCAATATTCATTTCCGGATTGACTGGTGTTCATCACATCATCACACAGTGCAGGGGGTCTGTTATTGCAGCCCTGACATGACTTTTAATAAACTTTGACTTCAATTTGTTCGAGTATTTTGCTGCTTAATGAACTAACGAATGGGGACTACTTGATGGGAGCAAAGCTGAAATTCATGTCGACGTATGCAGAGTGTTTAAATTAAATGTGAAAATCCATTAATTGGAAAGAAAAAAAAATCTAAATTTGATTTTGAATAATTAACATCGGATTTGTTAAACATTAATTTGGTTTCCTTGTCCCAATGATAGATCAACTTTTATTTATTTTGCCGTTGGGCAGGCTATGGAAAATGGTGTGTGTGTGTGTGTGTGTGGTTTTGCTGAAGTGTGATAGATCAGATACAAGTCACACTCCTAGCTAATGTCCGCACTCCTGGAGTGCATTCAATCTCTCTCTCTCTCTCTCTCTCTCTCTCTCTCTCTCTCTCTTTCCCATTCAATTTATCACTGAGGGAGAAAGAAGCTAACAAGATGTGTAAAATGCTCACATAAAAGAAAGGCTCAAATATTTTGTTAATCATATTGTTGTGTGTGACATCAGTGTTATGTGTCTCTGATCAGTGAGAATTACAGGGATTCCAGATTTACCCAAAGTTTGGACTTCCTGGGAGTGAGATCACTGGAGACTCATGGCATTTCTTTCATATTTACACATGTAAACACAAGGTGAGCATAAGATGGAGGTTCATCGCTCTAACACCCTAACAGATGCAGCTTCTACGTTTGGTTTCAATGGACAGTATCCAACGGTGTCATTCCGCAATCTCAAATAGTGTTAGCGGAAGTCCTCCAAATCTTTCCGGAATGCGAGTGGTTGCTCATTACCTGGTACCTGGTTTACTGCATTAGGAATGTCCAGGAACTCAGGTCCCACTAGCCTTTAGGAAAACTGCATGCCCTGAGGGCTACTGATGTTGCAGAGGCCATCTCTACTCTTTCCCTCTCCCTACAGCAACTAAACACTGCTTGAGTGTCAGCACAGTTATGCCAATCCAGTAAATGTTGCTTTAAAAGACAGCAATGTTCACTCTAGTTCCAGGCCTTATTCAATGTTACAAACTGCATGGAGGACTTCTGCAGACTAACAAAAACTGTATCTGCTGCTGTAGAGAGACTAGCGATGTGCAAAAGTTCTCCAAATTCCATCTCAAAATTCGTTCGGACTCAAGTCCATATCGGATTGAGAGTTTAGTGGGGGGTTCCTCTTTTTTGCATGAAAATCCATACATATTTCCATATGTATTTCCCCCAATGCATACTTCTATTTTGTGCATCTTTGAAATGTACACATTTTGAACTGTATTCATTTGTAATGTTTGCATTTTTGGAATGTACTCATTTTGAAGTGTACACATTCATCTCCCATGATTAAAATGCATTTGTGCACATTTTTAAAATGAACTCATTTTGAAATGTACAGGTTTTTGAAATGTACTCATGATGTCAAATGGTTTTTTTTTTTTTGCAGGTTTAGAAATGAATGATGTCAACTACATCTGTGTTTGGTCCAGAAGGTGCAGACTAGTTAAAATCCTGATGACACAAATTTCTCATACATCCCTAAGAGAGGCTGATCCGAACAACTACAGCACAGTGTGACTAACAAGCTGTCTTAGTATTTCCTGTGGGTCCCAGGTAGGGATGTACAACACCTCCCCCACTACAGAAATTTATCTACTTAACCTGTTAGCAAAGTTACTCCCCTAGAAATATACTTCAGTTTAGAAAACCTTGATAAATTAGGGTGACCAGATAAAATCCAGGTCAGGGCTCATGTAACTTTAACAGTTGTAGAGAAAAGGGAATTTCAGCCAGGGTCATTTGTATGCAATTAGTTCCTGGTGAAATTCCCTCTTCATCACAACAGTTAAAGTTGCAGGGGCCCTGCCTTCTTTTGTATGTGGTCACTGTAGTATAATGCCTTCACCTTTAACAGTTGTGATGAAGAGGGAATTTTGTCAGGAACTAATTGCATAGAAATGACACTGGCTGAAATTCCCTTTTCTTTACAATAATAACATAATAATAATAACGATTTATTTCTTACCCGCCTCTCCATCTAGATCGAGGCGGGGAACAACAACATGATAAAATACATAAAACTAATTAAAACATGACAAATATTATTAAAACTGCATTAAAACATCCTAAAACATCCTAAAAACATTCTAAAAATTACACTGGATATGCCTGCCGGAAGAGAACAGTCTTTATAGCTTTCTTAAATTCTAAAAGACTGTTAAGTTGATGAGTCTCCTCTGGCAGGTCATTCCACAGTCTGGGAGCGGCAGAAGAGAAGGTCCTCTGGGTAACAGTTGTCAGCCTAGTCTTGGCCGACCGCAGTAAGTTCTTCCCAGAGGACCTGAGCGTGCGGGGCGGATTGTACAGGAGAAGGCGATCCCGCAGGTAACCTGGACCCAAACCATGTAGGGCTTTAAAGGTAATGACCAACACTTTATACTTTGCCCGGAAACTAATTGGCAGCCAGTGGAGTGATTTTAAAGCTGGCGTAATATGGTCACTCCTAGATGTACTGGTGACCAACCTGGCTGCCATATTTTGAACTAGTTGAAGTTTCTGGACTAGGCACAAAGGTAGCCCTATGTACAGCGCATTGCAGAAGTCGAGCCTCGAAGTTACCAGCGCGTGCACTACCATCTTTAGGTCTCTGTTAAAGTTACATGAGCCCTGACCTGGATTTTATCTGGTCAGCCTATGATAAATAAAAAAAGCTTTAACAGGGCCTGTTCCTGAGATTGCAATGTTCTACTACCTCTTCAAAAAAGAAATAATTGCCTCCAAGTAACATGTAAAGACACCATCTTTTGTTGTTGTCCTTAATGAGGCCGGCAGGGCAGGTGCCTTTGAAGTATTTTTCATTTGGCGCATCTATTTCCCACCCACCCATTCTTGGTTATCTGCCCTCTTCAGCTGCTTTGAAAAATCTTGTGCATTATTTGGGTGGGTGGGTGTCATTTTCTCAAGCCAATATGGCCTGCTGGACTGGCCCTACCATTGGGCAATGTGCAGTGGCCACTACAATCTGTGCTTGTGGCTGAACAAATCTTTTTTGTGTGTTTGCTTGCTTGCTTGCTCACTCACTCACTTGCTTGTTTGTTTCCGCAGAACATATCACAAGTTTGGAAATGTACAGACTTGGGTCCAAGAGGAGGAGCAAAATGGGTAAATCCATTAAAAAACTTTCATGGAGCAAATTTCTCACACATCCTTACTCATAAAAGAAAGCATCATAGGGAGGGAGAGAAGAGTTTGACAACTCTTGCTTTTAACACAGGATGCTATTAGAACATGACCTTTGCCAAGAGTATAACTGTATGCAGCATAATTTCTTTCCCCTATTTGTGGGCAGAGAAATTGGAGGGACGATGTCACCACATGTCTCCATCAGGAAAAAAATAACGTTTATTCCATCTGAACTATTTTTTTTCCCAATTTGGACTGATGAAAGTTTGCCCACCTTTTCCCGGAAGTGCCACGAGTTTCCACATTGTCTTAGCAACTGCAGCTAAACACAGCAGCTTTTTAAATCAAAGTTTGATTTAAAACAAACAACACAGGAACAAGAAGGATTGTTGCTAGGAATAAGAAGCTGTTTCTAAGAAATCACTAACTTCCACACCTGCTATTGTGCATTTTCACACAGGGCCTTTACACTGTTGAGGAGACTAGAGAGGATTTCACTTCTAGTTTGTTTGAAAAGACAAAGTGCCACATGGGGTGTAATGGGGATACCTTTGCATGAGCGCTGCATACTTTTTGCCCGTAATCAGCAGATTCTTTAAAGTCCTATGGGGGAGGCCTAAAATGAAGCAACACCCTTATATTCCACAGACCTGTCAAATTCTGGAATAAAGGCCATGACCTGAAAATAAGGGACATCTGTGGTAGGGATGGGAGATCAAGGTTTATTGAAAACCTTGGCTCGGCTTGGTCTCATTCTTGTCTGCAACAGTTTGTCTGTTCACTCAAATGGGAGAAGCTGTGCGTTTTGAGGAAGTTGCCCACTTTTAGGAGTTTTGAGACAGCTGTGCAATTTTGAGAAAGTTGTGCATTTGTCAAGCGCGCATTTTGCAAACCTAAACATAAGTTTGGAAACTTGTGAACACGTTTGGAGAACATGCACTTCCGATCGCACCTGGGGTTACAAAGGGGACATTGAGTGATTTGCAAACTGAAATGAATTGCTTATACATCTGCTATCAGGAGCAAAAAGAAACCAAGACAAACCCCACAAACTTTTTGTACGATGTGATTCTGTCCGTGGTTATTAGTAGAGGAACAGCTTGGCATTTGGGTACTACTGATGTTGGTCCAGACTGAATGCATTGGGATAGGTTGTACACCAGTAGAAGAGCACATACCTTGCACATGCAAAAGATCTTGGGATCAATACTTGGCTTCCCCAGGAGTTTAAAACCCTGTGGACTGCTATCAGTCAGTGTATACAATATACCAATGGTTTCACTTGGTATAAAGGGAGCTTCCTATATTGTGTGTGTGTCTGTGTATATGCGTTTAATGTAGGGTGACCAACTGTCAGGATTTCCCCAGATTTGTCCTGGTTTTTGTTCTATCCTGGGTGTCAGGGGGGATTTTCTGTAATTTTCTATAATGTCCTGGAAAGACAAGCTTTCCCCTTTAAGGCCACATTAGCGTGGTTGGCGGGAATGACGAGCTTTCTGGAGGTGGGTTATTTCTATCCCACTGCTCCAATCAGGACCTTACAGGGGAAAGTATGTCATTCCTGGACATTATAGAAAAGGACCCGATTGGAGCAGTGGAGGGCGGGAATGACACACTTTCCCCTCCTCCGCTCCAATTGGGGCCTTTAAAGCAGTGGGGGTGAATGACATGCTTTTCAGAGGCCCCGGAAAGCCACTTTCCCACCCCCCACCCCACTGAGGGTCCTCTTTTTTGGTTTCCCAAATGTGGTCACCCTAGTTTAATGGGGCATAACCATAGCCTAGCAGCAGAACACAAGCTTCATATCCAGGCTGGGGGTTCCACCCCCCAAAACTTTAAAATAAAAAAGGCCTCTGAAGCAGTTACAGAGTACCCAAAAAGTCAAAATTAAATTGTACTGGTGACAGAGCACTAAAAGGGGATTTAAAGGGCTCAAAATGGATGCTCTAGATGCCATGTTGGGCTCAGCTATACCTTCAGCCCTTTTGAGAGGGAGGAGGGATGATCGCAAGGTTTCCTGCTGCTGCGATCATAAAGAAGATCCATTGCAGACAGACGTGTGCCCTGTGATGGCAGTTCCGATGTGTATCAGCAGAAGTGGGTGGGACTAGTCAAATGGGTATGGGGCACGGATTTTTTTTAATAACTCCTCTGAGATGCACACAAGCGCAAACACATAGCAACACAGGGGCTGATAGGTACATCGTCAAAATTGTGCAATTGCATGTCAATACGTTTGTGCAAAAAAAAAGAGACAGTCAGCGGCGATGCCCATGCACACTCCCCTGACAGTGGGTTGGCTATTCGCCAAGCCAGAGACAAGTGAAGGGGGTGGTGTATACCAGCCAGGGACTTCAGGATTGTAGCAAGAGATGGGGAAAAGCTGCTACAAAACCAGTCAACGATATTCTGGAAAAACTGAGCAGTTGTACCGAGATCACAGCGGGACTAGGTGAACATGATGTGGCCAGGGAGGGACAACCTTAATATTATTTCAGAATAAATGGCTGGTGTAGATGGCCCCTTTGTTTGTTAAACATATTTTAAACAATATTTTGGAAGACAATGTGGGGACAGCAGGGTTCAAGTGCAGCCTGTAGGCCACATTTTGACCACTATTGCTCTACATGCAGAGGGTATACATGATAGAAGTGTACAAAATTACACATGGTGTGGAGAATGTGGGTAGGGAGACACTATTCTCCCTCTCCCGTAATACTAGAACCCAGTGGGGTCATCCCATGAAGCTGACTGGTGGGAGATTCAGAACAGATAAAAGGAAGGGCTTCTTCACACAGCTCATCATTCAACTTTGGAATTCGCTACCGCAGGATGTGGTGATGGCCACCAATTCAGATGGCTTTAAAAGGGGATTGGATAAATTCCTGGAGGAGAAGCTATCAATGGCCACTAGTCCTGATGGCTAAGAGCCTGTATACACTAGTTGTTGGGAAACATGGTGTAGGAGAGTGCTGTTGCTCCATATCCTGCTTGTGGTCCCCTGGTTGTCAGCTGGTTGGCCACTGTGTGTGATCAGAGTGCTGGACTAGATGAATCCTTGGCTCCAGCATGGCTCTTCTTATGTTGTTGTTCTTAGGACCCAGGTCCAATCTTTGGGATCTGATCTCAAGTAATTAATATCAGATAGTTTGTCCACCAGTATAAGGCACCTTCCTATGTTACTATGTATACTAGGGATGTATGGGTTGTGTAAAATCTGTTCCATCTGTGTTTCATACTTTGTCAGACACCTTTTGTCTTGGTTTGTGTTTTGGTTCAAAAATGCAAAATTAGCTAAGTTTGCATTAAAATACGAACCAAACTAATTTCTCTCTCCTCCTTACAATGGAGAGTGGGTTTGAATTTCACTGATTTATTTGACCTAACCAGTACTTTTTGCCTCCTTGCTTCTAGTAAAGTGTAAATCACCCCCAGTCTGACATCTTGGTGCAACTGCAAGCAAAATTCAACCTCCCTTGACTGTCTCTTGTGAAAGCAGTGTGAAATTTGTATTAGTATGACAGAGGAAATAATAGCTTTTGCCCTCAATCACAGGGAAAAAGAAATGACTCCCCATGCTCAGTGCAACCTCCTTTTCCGTTCATCCACGGATGCAGTTCAGCTCAGCTCCTAATGGGAAAACCAGCCACCCAGCTGCTCTGTCTGGAGGCCTGAGCATTAACCATGGATCTTTGAGGAATTAGTTGTTACCAAAAGTTAACAATCTGTTTATTAGTCAGTGGGTCCCGTGTGGAAGCCCAGGCTGGCTGACAAGCTCACGTCATTGCTGTTCTCAGCTCTATTTAATGGGCCATTTTATTTGGGGGATTTCCTCCCCCAGGGTTCATCCAAGAAAGAATGATTGGGTATGATGGAGTGAGCTGTTAACGCTGACAGATATTGGAGCAGAGTAAAAACAGGCAGCAGTAACAAAAGATAAGCAGACATGAAGATGTGCGTTATCGGGCAGGAGGCTTTCACTGAGTTCGAACCCACCCACTCACCCAGTAGTTGTACTAGAGTCACAGAACATTCAGCATTTTGGCAGGAAAGATGTACTTGCATGTAGGGTGACCAGATAAAATCCAGGTCAGGGCTCATGTAACTTTAACAGTTGTACAGAAAAGGGAATTTCAGCCAGTGTCATTTGTATGCAATTAGTTCTTGGTGAAATTCCCTCTTCATCACAACAGTTAAAGTTGCAGGGGCCCTGCCTTCTTTTGTATATGGTCACTCTAGTATAGTGCCTGCACCTTTAACTGTTGTGATGAAGAGGGAATATCACTAGGAACTAATTGCATACAAATGACACTGGCTGAAATTCCCTTTTCTCTACAACTGTTAAAGTTACATGAGCCCTGACCTGGATTTTATCTGGTCACCCTACATTTGTGGCTGACATATTTGTTTGAGACGGGCAAAGAATTCTTGATCTTGATTTCCATAACATTAAAGGCATGAGTGGAGCATTCAAGCCATTAATGTTGCGTAAAAGGGGCTTTTACTGCCACCATTTCCACAACTTTTGAAATAGGCAATTTCCAGAGAAACCATTGTTCTGCTGGACTCCTGGATCCAGTTGGGCACCCGTGACATCCCTAGAAAAACATGCTAGTAGAGAAACATTAGTGAAGATCTCTGCTAGCAGCAGAACAGAGTCTCCAAAGGAGAAAGCTTAAAGAGGTAACATTTATTGATAAGTTGAAACCTCATATCAACGTAAAGCCAAGATGTGTATTAGTTGGCTTGATTGGCTGTTGAATACAAGTGTTGATTGTTAATCCATGTTCCCTCATTAAGTTTTGGCCTGCTCCTAATTAATTCTGGATCAGCTTATAATTGGTATTGCAGCATACTCTTATTTGTGTCTGAAGGTGGTGTTTTACACCAAACGTTTCCCATTTTAAAACCCTAAACCCTATAATATTGGAAATTTTAGATTTTTAAAAATAAATCTATTAGATAATTATAAACTGGATGCACTAATGCTGGTTGTTTATTTTGAATGTTTGTGTGTTAATAAAGCATGTTCATCCCTTTTAAGAAATCTGTGCTTAAGGCAGGAAGTGCAGCAGAGAGAAGGTACTGCAAGATCTATGAAGCTACTAAAGGGATGGCCTGACTTAGAAGAAATATCAGGAGCTTGCCTTTCCCCTTTTCTGGTCAACAGATTTATGTCTTCTGCTTGCTGCATTAGATAGCATGCATACATTTGAAAAAAAATGTGCACAAATATACTAAAATGAATGGGAGAAGACTGCATACATTTCAGAGATGTGCACAACCGATGCATACATTTGGGGAAAAAAATACGCATGAACATTCACATGGATTTTCTTGCGAAAAGAAGGAAGCAGAACTCGCAATCGGATACGGACTTGAGTGGGAACAAGTTTTGAGATGGAATTTGGAGAACGGCTGAGAGGTTGACTTTTATTGATTTGCACATCCCTTGCTGCAGGGCTGCATCAAGGGCAGCCAGGAGGCATGTGGCTTGTGAAACATATGTTTCCCAGGTTAGATGGACCAATGCCGTGGCATGGTAGAAGGCATAAGGAACATACTATGCACTGCGAGCTTAACTTTCCTGCCACCAATATTTATTAAACTAAGCACTCACTGTCAAGGCCTAGGCCATGTCTACACCAACTATTTTTCCTGGGGTCGTCCCTGTGCATCCAAATGAAGCACAGGGGATCCAGGGGATGACCCTGGGAAAACCCCAGGATAGCGGATACCGGGGATATCGTGGTTTTCCCGCCATCCCAGGATGTGAAATGGGCACGGAGCCATGTGGGATGGCTCCGTGCCCATGGGGGTGGGAGGAAGCAATTCCACCATCCCCAGGATGGCACGGGGGGGGGGGTCCCTACCTTTTCTGCAGCGATCCCGCTGCTCTCTGTTCCTTTTCGACTGTAAACAAAATGGCGGCTGTGGTATCCTGGGATGTAGCACTTCCTGTTAGAAAATGGGAAGCAATCTCAGGAGCAAGCAAGCCCGAGATTGCCCCCAGGCCCTCCCTCTACATCCTTAGGTGTAGAAAGGACCCTAGACCCAATTGGAATGTGATCTTGAATGCAATGTCATAACTTGACTTTATCATACCTACTGATGGGGGTTCTCTTCACTTCCTCCGGGAGACTAGTCCAAAGGTACATTTCATTGTCAGATTGAATTGTCCTTTTGCTCACTTTAACGTTCCCCACCGCCTCCGCCGCCTCTCTCATTTCCGCAACCTAGCTGCTTATTTCTATCACCTGCTTGTCCTCACACTTCATCAGACTACTCCCTTCCTGGCAGATAACACCTTTCAAATATCTGGAGACGTTTATCATCTCCCCACCCTCAAGTCATTTTCCTGCCAAGCTTGGCAGATTTCATTATTTTAATCTTTCATTGTAAATTATATTCATCACCTGTAACTCATTTTGGATGCTCTTCTTTGAATGCTTTCCAGTGTCTCTGGGCTTCAAACATTTCCCTGTCTCTCTATACTTAATAATAATAATTTAAAAAATGGTAGAGGAACCTTCCAGAGGAAAAGAAGTTGAGTTACAAATTAATATCATGGAACTTCTAGAGCACCCTTTAAGAGGCCAAATTAGTTCACACTCATTACCTCTCAATAATTCTTGCAACAAGCCTGTGTGGTAGGTCACTATTATTAAGCCAGTGATGCTGCAGATGGCTTGATAGATAACTGTACAGTGCAAGACAGGACACTGACACACACACACACAACTCATACCTAAATTAAGTCGAAGAAACCCATACTCCACTAACTGATTCCTCAAGCATCACTTATATATGTTCTAATCAGATCCGGTTCTGTTCTACGGATCGTCTCCTCCCATATATAACTGCTTGGATTTTAAACTCATCTCCAAGAGTCCTCACTGAATGAAATGAGGTGGGTACTAAGAACAGGGCCTTTTCTGTTGTGGCACCCTGACCGTTGTGGAATGAGCTCTCTAGAGAAGGTTGCCTGGTACCTACATTGTGATCTTTTCATGCCAGGTTGGGAAAAAATATTTTCCCAGGCATTTTAGTCTTTCTGTTTGGGTTGCTTTTAAATACGCTACTGCAGTTTTTAATTCTTTGCATGGCTGCTAGATTTTATTTTGCTTTTGAGTTTGGGATTTGGTTTTATTCTGTAGTTTAAAATGTTTTTACTCTATATTATGTTTTATGATGTATTTCATGGTATTCATTGCTGTGAACCATCCAGAGAGCTTTGGCTATTGCATGGTATAAAAATGTCATATATAGATAGATAATAATTTCATCAAAATTTCCCTTCTCTTCTTTTTTTCAAGAGCAATTTCTTTTCTACCAACTTGATTGATTGAATGAGAATGGTAACCAAGTTAAATAAATAAATAAATAAATAAATAAATAAAGTAAAATAAATTTCCAGCACAGCACCGGTATTTTCTAAATCCATTTTACCAAAATGAATGCATTTCTAAATATATTTCACCACAAAATGTTTGCATTTAAGTGCATCTCGGTCCATTTATTTCAGCTGGGAACTGCATTGTAAAATTTGCAACTGCGTGAAATCCAAAGGATACTTGCGTTTTCATCCAAACATTTGCCTAGGAGATGCGGATTGGGGCAGTTGTTATGAGAATTGATAGAGATTGATTTCTTCAAGCATCACTAGTATCTGTCTCATCAGAGCCACTTCTGTTCTTAGCTTTTCCAACAGCTAGAGGTGCTGTGCCCCCCCCCCCATCTCCATTTATTGTTCAGGAGAGAGAACCAAACGCATGGCCCACGTCCCTAATTAGAGCGTTGTGTTCCCCAAGGTCTTTTGCTCTTGCCAATCATTCTCTCTTTTTAGCCAACGCTTGTTGATTTGTTTGCTCTTCCTACTCCCCCATCTTCTACTTAACGATCTCTTTACAGCACTTCTTTATACGAGGTTGACTATAGATAACAGCCTTTTTGTTTCTTAATTGATCATGATGCCTTGGTTGCAGCTTTATGTTCGAAAAGCATCTTTTAATTCCCCATTCCATTTAAGCAAAATTGCTTAATTTTATTTAATAACCTTGCTCATTTTTTATTTTTGTTTTGTTTTGTTTTTATATAAAAAAGATGCCTCTTTGAATATTTAATCCGGTTCCCCTTGGCTTGTTTGGGTTGTTGTCCATTTATTTTGCCTTTTAATTGGGATGAGACGCACTCGGGAAGGAAAATTTAAAAATGGAGATGGGAATGCGGGTGAATTCTTGGGCGTTCGTGTATTTCTTCAGTGGTGGAGAAAGATAAGAGAAAGGGAATCTCTTCTTCATTCAGTTTTGAGCCCATCCATTATCCCCTGCATTCGGATGAGCATTAATAGGGAAAAAGGAAGCTAGCGCCTGGCGAGGAGGGAGTGCCAACTCTCTCCTGCTCCCTTCGTGAACCAGCCTCTGAGGAGATGCTGGCAGGGCCAAGCAGTTGCCGGAGAGGAGGCTTATTATGCAGAATTGTGTCAAATACTGAGGAGTGGTACAAAGAGATAATCAGAGTCCTCCAGCACTAATTACCTGAGCCCAATAGAAGGCCTAGCTCAATTCACATCATTAAAAGAAAGAAAAGAAGCAAGACGTCTCTCTGAGCCATGAATGAAATGATGGTTTTGCAAGAGCCTAAAGGGATGTGTCAATAAAAATGCAGACAGGGGTAGTAATGATGGGAAAGAGGATGAGGCACACGAAGAGCTGGCAGCAATGGTAGTGAGTAGGTGGAGAAGGGGCCCATCAATGGTGTTATGCCCCTCTGAAACCTAGAGTTGGCACTGGGTGACAGATCTCTGAGTTATACCTAGAGATGGATGTACCTTCCTCAGCCATAACTGCCACTCGTCTTCGCCTGAAGGGCTTGGCAAGTGTTTCAGGAATGCCCCGTTGTCACCCACTCCTAGATGCAAGCTGTGGTCTTCTGTTAAAATGCCATCTTGCAGGGAGGAACGGGCAGCTGTGGGGTGCTCCTGGACCACATGGGGCTTGATGAGCGGGGTCTGGGGTCCTGGTGCAGGGGAGGTCGCTGGACTCCCAGATCCAGTCAGGCACCCTCGTCATCCCTAGTGATACTCTGGACAGTCACTGCCAGTCAAAGTAAACAATGGTAGGCTAAATGGTACAAGTAGTCTGCTCTACTACAAGAAAGCTCGCTGTTCCTTTGGGGAGTCACTGAGCTCAGTAGTAGAGTGGAGGCTTCACAAGCAGAAGATGCCTGGTTCAGTCCATGACATCTCCAGGTAGGGATGGGAAAGAGTCTTGTCTGAAGCCCTGGAGAGCCAACACCGGAGAAAGTAAATGGGGCTAAACTAGACAGACCAATGCTTTGACTCAATCAGAGGCAGATTCTTCTGTTCTTCCAGTCATCATGGCTGGTGGACGCTTATTGGCATGGTGTGTCACACCTTGTGGAGGCTTCTTCTAAGTGATGATTATTCACATACTTCCTTTTTTTAATTACTACACGTTGCCAAGCTTAATTCTAAATGGAGTGGAAAGGAGTTTGACTATCATACTGTTACGAGCTCTGACATTTGAAAATGTTGATAATTTCTAATCTATGGGGAAGATGGTTTTTGGGGGGGGACTATTCTCCTCCTTTAAAATATTCTTTGCTGAGTCATGGAGATCTCTTTTTCTAATTAGGCATTTCTATTTGATCCTTTGTGTTTTATCAATTTAAGAAATTGGACCTGACTAAGATGGATATTGAATGGTTGTATTCTTCTGAAACCAAGCACTTTCACTCAGCATGGGAAGGGTGATCGTTACATGGTAAATATGTGCACCTTTAAAAAGGAATTTGCATTTGCTAGCAAATCTGTCCCCTTCCTTCTTGCTGTAGCAATATTTCTTTTTTCCCGTCTCTCTCCTTGGAAGCCAGAACAAATCCTATGTTTCAGTGTCTTATCAGCATGATAGAAAAGACAGGACAGCCAAAGGGTTTCCAGATTTCCCACAGTTTTACCCAAGTACTTGATTAGCTTCTCTCTATCCCAATCTTCTATCTCATTTTCTGTTCTGCTTCTGTTTGAGTGAAGTTCTTCTTAGCTAGGGTTGTCCATCACGGGGAAATCTCGCCCTTTTGGATCCCCTGCATTTGCGAGCCAAGTTCCCAAAACTTGGGAAGTTTATCCCAAATTTGGGAACTTTGTTGTTGTTGTTATTATTATTTGTGGAAATCATAATTTGTCCAAAATTTCAGCTGTAAAAAGCACAATGAGTGCATTTCTTTTGCTGAAAATAGCATAATTTGCACAACACTGCAGGCATAAAATGGTCTAATTTGTAATCAGGAAGGGGGAACCCTTTGGAATTGCTCTCCAGACAGCTCCAGGTTTGGGGAAACTGGTTGTTGGCCATCTCTTGCCTACCTCATCAATCTAGGATCAAGAATTGAGTGTTGCTGGCACCAAATTAGAATTAGAAATGTGAAGGCCCGGATTTTTTTTTTTTTTTTTAAAGGGAAAAATTGAAAAAAATGAAGAAAATACAGATTATGGAATGTTTTATTACAGCATGATGCATAAAATGTTTAAGACAAGGTGTTTATATATTTACATCTCCAAAAGATTTCTAAAAACTATGTACAGTATTGGATTATTACAATTTCTGTGTACTGAGGACAAGCAAGTCCTAGGTTGCAAACTGAGACTACAGCTCTCAAATACGAGAGCAAGATGCATTTCTGCCTCTAGGGGGCACTGCCATTGAAGCAGAGACTAAAACTGAAAGTGATAGCTGTAGCTCAGAAAATGAGTCTGATTAAATTTTATACATATTCATTGAATCTCAGTCCCCCCCTTTTTTCTCAGTTCTTTTTATGAGAATGGGTGCTTTATGTCTGCTTGATACAGTGGAGGACTAGCAGAGACATAAATAATTTCCCTTGTTACTGATGTTAATGGTTTGTTCTGTTTGTTCTTTTAATAGATTTTTTGTTTTTGCTTGCTCCTCATAAACTGGCAAAACCAAAGAGGTTCCTTATAGTTCAGGAGCTTGTAGCTCCATTTGTTAACCCCCCTCCCATAAAAGGTAAAACTTTAAAAAAGTAAATTCAATTTGTAATAATTGCTTGAATGCACTATACTTTTAATATACCAAATGTGATAATTTTATGCCAAACCAACTTGTACATAACTACCTTTTATGTTCCTAAAATTACAAAGTGACTTTCAATCCGTAAAAAGTGCTAATATTGCATTTTTTCAATTTTTCTGAAAATTTCAAATTTTTCCTGAAATCCCCCCAAAAATCTGTTTCCCCCCCCATGGTTTCAAAATTTCTGGAAATTTTACATCTCTAATTAGGCTACCTGGTAATTTCTGACCTATGTCTATTTGGTTCTGCACAGGGTGACTGTCAGAGCCACCTCCCGATTTCAAGGACTCTTAGCAAGGTGTCTTCTTGTAGGATTGCTGCTCTGTTAGTGGGCCTTAGTAGGCCTACCTGGCCGTGCTGGTAGTGGCTGCCATTAACCTATCACAGAAAATAAAATCAGCCATTTTTTGGCATTTGCAGCTGCAAAGCACTCACACTTACATATTTTATGTCATTTGCAGCTTCCCTTAGCTTATTACGTCTTCTCAGAAGCTGGAGAGCTGCCCCATGGGAACTGTTGCAGGAGCAGGGGTGAGAGTGGCCACTCTGCTGTGGACCCCAGAGGTCAGGTTCTTTGGAATCTGGCCTCATTTGAGTCTGTGGTGGATTTCTCCAGCGTCCCTAGGCCAGAGGCATTGTGGGAAAATAATAAGATGACTAGATACAACAGCTAGGCACTGCTCAGTTGCCAGACTAGGACCAAATAAAAAAAGTAAGTAGGGTTCAGGTAAAGCATCAGCAAGGGCCTTACAGCTGCCCAAGGGTGCCAGCCAAGCACTGACTTTGGCCATCATGGTGTTAACAGATAACCCTGATGGAGCTGCACTCCAGGCCTGCCAGCTCTGTTCTGTAATGACTGAGAAAAAAAAAGTTTGCATCTACAGAGCAGCGCCAGAGATTGACATCACTGGGCAACTGATGAGGCCCATACTAACATACATACATAAATAAATACATAAATAAATAGCTGGACCACTTGTGACCAATGGGCCGTGTGTTCCCTACCCCGATCTACCTCAATTCTGTCCACACAAGCTTTGCCAAACTAGCTCCCAGCATTCTCAAACATTAACCATGCTGTCTGGGGTTGATAGGTTTTGATGTGCAAAACATCTGGTGGGTGCCAGGTTAGGGAAGATGGTCTATACTCATTGCCAGAGGTTCTCCAGGCTTTCTGGCAGGTGTCGTCAAGGGCCAACCAGAACATGCTCGGAATTGAGCATGGGACCTTCTGCATGTAAGCATGTACTATTTCCCTAAGCTACAGCAATGGTGGAAGGACCATAAAAAGGATGGAAAGAAATCTCTCCCCATGCACACACAGATGTGTTTGACAAATACTCGTAAGAGCAACAAATGGCAAATGTGTCATTTCATCTGTACTTTAGATGAAAAGTAGCTACAGAGAGCGTAAATAAGAATCTTGATCTTCATTCATTGTGGCAGTATTTATCTCTAACATGAACAATGAAAACACTCTTGTGTTTTCTTCTGCTTCATCCTTGGCAGCTCCTTTAACGTTGTTTGTATTTATTATGATTGCTGTCTTGGCTGCTCAATGGTTTTTAGTCACTGTAGCTGAGGGCTGCTTATCTCTTGGGAAAGACTTCATACAGGCCTCCAGTGCCAGTTCTAAGAAGCAGCTGTGTGCCATCCCTAACAGTTCCAGTTCCTGTTCCAGTTGCTATTGCAGTGTCTGATTGCAGTGAGTTCAGGCAGTTCACGGATTTCATGGACCTCTTTTTTTGCACATTTTATTTTCACAGCTTCATCAATTTCCACAGATTTCTGAGCAATTTGAACAAATGTCTGAGCAATTTGCATAAATTATGGTCGAATTTGCTCAGAAATTCGCGCAAATTGCAGTTCTTCTGGAAAATGCAGAAAAAGGTTCCTCGCATTAAGGGGAAAGCTCACAGTTTGGCTCACAAATGCAAACTGAGTCATACACTTTCTAGAATTCTGTTGAGCTGAAAAAGAGCCAGGTTTCCCAGTGACGAACATATACTTACTAGGGAGTATATCCCATTGAAAGTAAACATGCACAGGATTACACTGTTAATCCCTAGAAAGGATAATACATTGTTTGAGTTTGAAGTAATGTTGAATTTAAAGTCCAATCCTCTGCTGAGGATCCTGATTGCCCTGGTCAGTACTGGGCAAATCATGTGGGCTTCATAAGACCTAAAAAGGATGTGAAGATAAATGCTGAGATCCTGCCAGGAAAGAGGCATGCAATTTGTTTTCTAGGCCGTTAAGAAGAGCAGAGAAAAGGGGAACTTTCAGCAGGAGGAGGATGGATCTGAAGGTGCATTTCCATGAATGAAATGTGTCTTCCTCCAACGGAAAGATTTTTTTTTTCTGATCCTAGAAGGGAACCTTTGGTTGGAAATCATCACTGCAGCCATCAGTTTGCATCAATGTAAAACTGCTGCAACATTTGATAGGTTGCAGAACCATTGAAGGGTGTTATCTAGTTTTAAGTACAATAACCTCCAGGACTTCTGCCACAAATCTGCCATCCTTGAATTGCTTTAATCCAGCCAGCGGATCCCATCAAAGGGTATTCAATTCAATTTTTATTATTATGGTCACAAGACCAGCAGAGAAAACAACAATGCTACAGGCAGATATAATATTCCAACACAATATAATGGGACTATAAGTATAATAGTATATAAAAATTGATTAATTGAACGTACATCATACATATCCCACACATTTTAAGAGGTTAAAACACTGTCACAATCAGTTGTTGCCATTCCATGCTGACAAGCAATTGCAGCAGAACAAAATCTTGCCACCTTAAAGGTTATCTGAGAATTCTGATCGGCCAGAAGACAGTCTTTGTAGAAAACATCAGATCTCCCGGGTATTCCTTGTAGAATAGGAGTTATGAAGATATGCCAAAAATCACAGTAAAAAGAGCAGTACAACAACACATGACCCACAGTTTCTATCATACCAGCTTTACAGGGGCATAGGCGCTCAGAGTATGGAGTGTTACTGTATTTACCCTCCAACAGTATAGAAGGAAGCACATTAAACTTAGCCAGCGTAAACGCTTTCCTGTATTCTGGAAGAGTTAAAAGGGTTAAATAGGTTGCAGGTAGAAAAGCCTGCCCCCTATCTCTAAATTCAGGATATGAGGTTCCTGCTCTTATATGATCTTGTAACTCAATATCCCCAATCCGCTGGCATATAACCTCTTTGGCTTTTAACAAACCTAAGGCCAGAATGGCATTTCGCGAAAGACCCCTATTGCACAGTTTCCCATCCACAGCCCCATCAAAGGGTATTGGTTGACAGAAGTTTTCGCCAAGTATCTGAAATACTGTATATGACACAAAACGCATTGAACACCTGAGTTTCATATATGTGGCAAAGTCGGAAATGGGGGAGAGGAGGAAAGAGTCCCTCCGTTGTGAAATCTGTCAAAGTCCAGCTGTTCTCCTTGCTGTTTCAAATATATGGCAAGCGCTGGTGCGGGTGGCGCCATGTCTTGAATGCGCGTTAACGTCTTGCTGCGCTCAAAATGTATTGCACCAGATTCATCATCCCAAGGGGCGGCAGCACCTTTCGTGTTAGCAATGTTAATGAAGAGAGGAAATGGCACTTCCCACATTATCTATCCAGCATTACCTACATGTGGAGTCTAAAACAAATGAACCAACAAACGAGTGTTGTCGCACACTTGCAGTACCATATTGTAGCAGTTAAGAGAATGAGGGTGCAATCCAATCAGGATGCTTTTTCACCTGTCTAGCTGGGTTTCTGTGGATTGGGATGGGAGAGGCTGGGGAGGCCACAGGGTACTTCATGAGCTGACTAGGGGACAATAGGTTTGCTGTCTTAGTTACTATCCAGGGAGTCATTGAATAAAATTAGGGTGAGCTACCTGCCCACACACACTATGAAAATGGTGATTGAATCCCCTGTTTCATTAGTGAGGCACCTTGAGGCAAAGCAGTTTGGTATCAAAGTCCTCAGCTTGCCTTGGGTCAATTGGGGGGGGTCATTCCCCCCACCCACCTGCCCATGTGGGAAAGCTGCCACACAGCTGACCGTGAGTCCACTAGTTTCACTGGACTTACTTGTCTCTCCCTCCCCCATCTTCGCCTTCCCTGGTCGCCACTTGCTGCCTCTGGAACTTACCTTGCCATATATCCTCCTCCCTTAGAGACATGATTTAAAGGTAAGGTCATGGGGGTTCTCTATTTTTAATAGCTCTATGGCTGTAAAGGGCCATTTCCCCAGTTTGCGATCATAGATCTATTGAAAAGAGAGAGCCCCATGATCTTACCTTTAAATTGTGACTCTAAGGAAGAGGATGCACAGCAAACTACATCCTGGTGGTGGCCCTGGGTTTGGGCTGGGAGCGGGGGCTGGTGAGTTGAACAAGCAAGCCAGAGAAATACAGACAAGAGGTGAGAAATAATTTGGCTCGGCTTGGGAAAAGCCAAACACTTTTCTAACTTTTTGGGAAATCGCATGCATTATTCCAAGGGAAACGTGTTTGAACCTGAGGGAAGTCTCTCCATCTAACTACTGTATCATGGTCTGAAGGCACATGGGACAGCCACCTTGCTTAAGCTAAGTAGGTCTGGGTCTGGTCAGTGCTTGGAGGGGAGACCACCTGGGAACAACACCTTGAGCTCCATGATGGAAGAAAGGTGGGATAGAAATAATAATAATAATAATAATAATAATAATAATAATATGCTAGAGTTCTATCAGTTGGATATTGGGACCCATTTTTTTTAAGCATTCCCAGTTTGAGATTGCAGCTACACCTCCTTGCAAAATGAAAACCTGAAATAATTAATGGAACTAAATTCTTTAATAGAGAAACACGGCTAATACCAAAAAACAAAAACATGTTGCTGCAGTTACAATAGGGCAGAGAAAGAAAATTAGTTTATGGGAGAAACACATTGAAACTCCATTGGCTTGCCCCAGTACGTGCTTAATCTCCCTTTTATGAAAGCTCTTACAAGTGGAGGAGGAGGCATTTTTGAGTCCTTGTTATTGTGGCTGCATTGCAGCTATTAATAAACAAGGTTGGATTTGGAAGGTTGCTTTGCATCAACAAGAAGCCTGAATCCATACCTCCGGCTTGCACAAACATCACACAAAGTGGGGAGGGTGAAAAAAGGTGCTGAGTAGAAATGTCTGCAGTGAAAGGGTGGGATTCAGTGCTATGTTCTGTTTCCCACATATACGTGGCTATGCAGAGGGACCGGTCTATTCTCACAATGAGAATTTGTCCTTGCCTATTGCCTTTAATATTTACAGTTTCTGGGCTGACTCATATTTACAAATGGATGTGTGTGTCTGTGTTTGCATGTGTAACGTTTTAAATTTTTTAAAAAAATATTGCAAGAAATATTAAAATAGTGTTAAATTGCCCTTCACTAAAATTTGAAGACAGTTGATAACAATGTAATCACAGACACACTAGATGAGGGGTGGGTAACTTCAGGACCAATCCCCCCAGCCTCTCCTCAGCCACACACACCCTACGGGTACTGAAACATTTTTTTAACGGCATCCATAGCTGTTACAGAGCACCAAAAGAGTCAAAATTACCTTGCAAAAAAGCTAATTTTGTTGCTCCCTAGCTGCTATGGATGCCCCTCTATTAAAAAAAAAAAGGGTAAATCCCGGGGTGGTAGGAGGTGGTTTGAGGGCTCACAGCAATAGATGGCAGGCACCACATGTGACCCCCAGAGGCTGCATATTTTCCACTGCTTCACTAGATAGATAGATGATAGATAGATAGATAAACAATAAATACAATAAAACCACATTCAGTGTGTGTGTGGGGGGGAGGTGAAACTATACTGAAACCATTTTTCCCCACTTGCTACTGAAATTATATCAGGGTTGGCACCAAGCAAACTTCCCTGGAATTCTGTAGACTGAGCATGAATTTCATGTAGGGATGTACTGGTTTTATGAAACCTGCTCTGTCTTTATTTCACGGATTGTCAGGTGACTTTTGGAATCAGTTTTTTTCCCAATTTCTTGAATTTGCTCAAATTTGCATGTGTGCAAATTCATACTTGTGAATGTCTGCAAACCCCACCTCTGTGTGCAATTCCCCCCCCCCCCCCATGCATATTTTCATGCTTTAGCTTATAGGGGAAATGCACACTTTGGCCTGGCAGTCTTTATTTTATGTATTTTTATATGACTAAATTTGCGTAAAATCTTGATAGTGTTGTTTTTTTAAGGTCTACACGTTGGCAGAATCCACGAGACTCAAGGAAAGCTGCTCCACAATGGAATCTGTGGGTTGGATCCATAGCAATCTGACCTCATTTGATTCCATTGGGGATTCCTTTGACATCTCTAACCAGCTGACCATTTGCCAACTCCCTAATTGTAGTTGGTGGGTGGATGGACATGGAGAAGGGCAAACACGTGCTCACCCTTTTTTTTTAAAAAAAATGGTGGAATGGTGGAATCTAGCAGTGATCATGGTTGGTGCCAGGAGCCTTCAGTATTGGGCAGCTGCTGAAATCCATATCCATTGTGGATGAGCCCAGTCAAAAGCTGGGTTCAACATTGGCCTAATCTACACCAAGCAGGATATTGCACTATGAAAGCAGTATGAAAGCAGTATATAAAAGGCAGGAGCCACACTGCTGCTGTATAGCTGTATTGAAGTGCACTGAAAACTGTTGGGGCTCATTGACACATCTAATATACCATTTTCATACCGCTATATCTTGCTTGGTGTGGCTCCTGCCTTTTATATACCGCTTTCATAGCGATTTCATAGTGAAATATCCTGCTTGGTGTAGATTAGGCCATTGTTTCTTTCCTGCTACATAGGGATCAGACAGGTCTAAGACAAGATATGCTGTGTCTGACCTGGCCAGCCCAGGCCTCATGTAAAGTGGGAATCCATCCCTGAGGCCTTGCCATTAGCACAAGACCTTGAAGCGGTCATCTTTTGCTCAGTCTAAGCTACCTCACAGGGTTATTGTGAGGGTAAAACGTGTGTGTGTGTGTGTGTGTGTGTACAGACCATGAAAGCCACCCTGAGCTTCTCAAATGAAGGGAAAGATAAAAAAAGTGTCATAAATAGTATTAAAAAATGAATATTGAGCAAACGTTTGGATATTCAAGAAATCTCTGGCAAATGTTCCACATCTAAATTTGTAGAAGAGAATTTATGAGAGCAAGCAAATTCACTTCAGTTCTAATCCTAGTGCTGTATTTCACATTTTCTTTCCTGGAGGTAAAAAGCAAACACACCCCAGGAGATCACACTGAGGAAAAGAAAAAGAAGAAGGAAAAGCCACATAAGATGACCAGCCAAGTAGGAATAACAGCAGTAATATTACCACAGAGATTCCCTGGCAGATAGGACAGCAATACTCCAGAGGTGACAAATTAAAGTATTTTAATCCAATTTATCCAGAAACCATCTGCTACTACCAAAGCCAGCAAGGTCGCATCTGTTCATATCATCTTCATCAACGTCTGACCTGTGGCTGACCCACAAGTTTACAGGCAAAATGAGAGAGTGAGCAAGCAGGAGAAAGAGAGAGAGAGAGAGAGAGAGAGAGAGAGAGAGAGAGAGAGAGAGAGATGCCTTTTCCACACCAGGCAAAATGCCTGGGATGGCCCCTGGCTGCTCCCTGTGCGCCAATGGTGTGTATTAGGTACTACCGGAATCACCCTCCCTCCCTCTACACCCCTATGGTGTAGAAAGGGCCAGAGAGAGCTCCTCCAATGTGAGTGGACAAAAATGGAAAGCTTAGCAGGGTAAGTTTAGGTCCAATTATTGAAGAGCCATAATAGAAATTTTATCAGCTGTCAGTTCAGAACAAGTGCAGTAAATACTCACACTCTCCATGGTATAATGGGGAGAAATGCTGGTATTTTTTTTAATCACTCTATCTTCTTTCTAATGCTTTTAACCTACTGAGGAGTGGAGCAGGACAATCCCCCCACCCCGAGGATAGAGAGAGAGGGGGGGGGGGAGGGAGGGAGGGAGGGAGATGCAGTAAAACAATGCCCAGGGCACAAATTCAAAAAGGAATAGTGGCAAATTAGAATGATGCACTGAAGGATCAGTTTATATCTGGTCTGTGACAGTTTCATAATGGTTCATTCTGTTCCATTCCATTTCTGCAATTGTCATTAAAACAATGAACATTTGCATGTTGTCCTAAATCTATACATCTTGTTCCATATAGCAGAGATAGGAGGAAGAGACAGGAGGGGCTCCCTTCTACCCCTCCTGTGCCTGATACTGCAGCAGCAGTGGCAGAGATGGGGACAGCCCAGTCGTTTTATGTAAGTCTCTGACACTGGCCTAAAATGACCAGCCTGTACCTTATGCCACCGCCGCCATAGCGCTGATGGAAGGAGGAGAGGGGCTGTGCACCGTCCCCCCTCCCATAGCTACTACTGTGGCTGCAGCGGTGGCGGTAATGCCAGGGATTAGCTGGTGACCCTATGCAAGTCTCTGACCCTTCCAGAAAATGCTCAGAGCTCATCCCTGCCACCACAGTAGCAGGGACAAGAGGAGGAGGCGGGAATTCTGCTCCCGTTTCCTCTTCCTGTGTCTCCTACCACAGTGACAACGTCAGGGCCGTGCAGAGCTGGTACTATGCCCAGGCCAGATGGGAATTGTGTGCCCCCCCCCATTTCAAACTGCTCATTAAGTATTTTTTTAATGTTTCTTTTAATGCCCACCAACATGTCCGTTCTACATAACACCTTCATATTGAACCTGTTCTACAACACCTCAATGTTGAATCAGAAATTAACATTTAGTTTTAGCTGCTGTACAAATAGAAGCAACAACCATAGAACAGTCCTTCATCATTATCAAACATTATCATCATCATCACCCTCACGGTACCATCATCATTATCATCATTGATAACTATCATCATCATTACCTAACTCTCCGCTCCAGAGATGATATGCCACTGAGGCACATCTATCCCTGCCCCGCATGTGGCATATGGCCCTCTGGAGCTTGTAGTCTGACCATGGTATTCACAATGGATGGCTTCTGTGCTGTTTCCGCAAGGCAGGCTCCTCGCTGCTCAATGGGCCTCTTATGCTATGGAAGCAGTAGCGTGAGCTAGGGGGGAACTCCTCGTCAGAGTGCCCCCCTCAAAATCATGAGCCCCGGGCCAACTGGCCCCACTGCCCCCGTCTGCATGGCCCTGGGCAGTGTGACAGCAATGGATGAAAGATGCCTATGAGAGGGTCCCCTCTTGCTCCTGCCTGTGCTTTCACACTACCAGCTGTCCCGACTCGGCAAGGACCAAGCCTAGCCAGTTGATGGATGGTCGGGTTTAAGTCTGGTGGGGGGGGGGGGGAAATGAGCTGCCACAGTTTGCGGAGCTCCACCACCACTCCAACTGGATTCCTCTGACAGCCCTACTTACAAGCTCCATGTAGACCTCTGCCCACAGCCTTGTAAAGTACAATGATATTCATTCCAAGTGTAGCCAGAACATTACCTACATCCCATCGGGTCAGTTTCCCTCTGACCTGCTGCTCTCACTATTTCACTGCCTGTGTTCCACCTGCCCTCAGATCTCTCTGTTCCTATTCCAGTGAGACTCCATATTCCCTAGTCCCCTCCTCCTTGCGCTCCCCTCCCAATCCATCCTTCTCACTTCCTTGCCAAGAACATAACTAATTTCATCCATTCAGAGTACAGTTCTCACAGAAGGCTTGCCAGCTCATTATCATTATGATGCTGTTTAAAGTGATGCAGCTCTACCAGGTTAATTTCACCCCAAACCAACTTGTGCATTTCAGGAGCATTCTATAGCAGCCACTGAGAACAAAAGTTCTGCTCATGGTCGGTGTGCCATGGACTGGGTTGGGTGTATGGATGTGTGAAACGGCAAGATGCAAGCTC
Source organism: Anniella stebbinsi (assembly GCA_029215795.1). NCBI lineage: Eukaryota > Metazoa > Chordata > Lepidosauria > Squamata > Anniellidae > Anniella > Anniella stebbinsi. The sequence continues at coordinate 386,266,541 of JARDYH010000001.1, forward strand.
ATTCTGACTCGAGTCCATATTATATTGTGAGCTTTTCCCCTCCCCCTAATATTAAAATCTCTGCATATTTTCATTCGTATTTATTTTTCAACTGTGCATATTGAAACAGTTGAATATGCTGTTTCAATATGCATATTCAACTGTCCTCCTTCTCATATGGAGACCATATGAGAAGGAGGACAGGGCTTCTGTATCTTTAATAGTTATATTGAAAAGGGAATTTCAGCAGGTGTCATTTGTATGCTCAAAGCACCTGGTGAAATCCTCTCTTCATCCCAATAGTTAAAGCTGCAGGAGCCCTGCCCTCTTTTGTATCTGGTCACTCTAGTATAGCTCCTGTAACTTTAACTGTTGTGATGAAGAGGGAATTTCACCAGATGCTGCATGCATACAAATGACACTTGCTGAAATTCCCTTTTCAATAGGACTGTTAAAGATACAGGAACCCTGTCCTCCTTGTCGTATGGTCACCCTAGTATTAATTCTTCTCCCATTGATTAAAGTGTACTTCTGCATGCTTTTCAAAAGTATGCATTTTTTTTAAAAAAAAAATCATGCATATTTTGCTGATGTGTGCATGCTGTCAAATGCATTTTTGGTGGGGGGAGGCACAAATCACATTACAAGGCCAGAACTGTACAGACGTCGACCTCAGCTTGTGCCCGAGTCTGTGTGTTGGCGCAGAAGGTGCACACTACATGAATCCTGATCAAAAACAATCTGAAATGAATGTATCATAAGATACATCCCCAGTTAGGCAGGTGTCTAGGATAACTTTTGGAGGCTCACAGGTAGAGACATAGGAGAGTTTTGTTCAGCGGGTATCATTTGCATGCATGCAGCACCTGGTGAAATTCCCCCTTCACCACAAGAGTTAAAGCTGCAGGAGCCCTGCCTTCTTTTGTATCCGGTCACTCTAGTATAGCTCCTGCAGCTTCAACTGTTGTGATGAGGGGGAAATATCACCAGGTATTGTATGCATACAAATGACACCTGCTGAAATTCCCCTTTCTGTACAGCTGTTAAAGATACAGGAGCCCTGTCCTCCTTTCCATATAGTCACCCTACCTTTTCAAAAGCTAGTCCCCTGAAGGGAATCTTCCTCAAGCCCAGTTTACTTCTACCCTCCCAAAGCAAGGTAAGAGTAGCGAGAGCAATTCCTCTCCTCCGCCCGACAGGGGCTTGTTTGACTCGGTGCACGAAATCCTTGCAAAGGATTACTAGAGCCTGAGGGGAAATGTCTCCCTAAACTTTTTCCAAGTTGAAGCATGGCTTGTGCCTCACAGTGTGATGGTTTACAAATAGCCTAAGGACCTCTGTAACCTATGTATTTGTTTTTCAATGGCCCCTTTGGGAGTGTTATGCCAGTGTGGAACTCATGAAGTGGTGGCATTTTGGTATAACTGCCGAGTCGTGAGAAAACAGTATATGAGGGAGGAGACAGAAGGTATAGTTCAGTGTTGTGTACCTCACAGTCGCTCACATCTGGAGCAGCAGTGGCCTTTCTGGGGATGGGTTGGGGAGGGGATATGAAGTTGGATGCCCAATAGCTGATGAAACAAATTCATGACAGGGAGTTTTGGGATATACTGTCTAAAGAAAGTGGTGCAGTTGTTGTCTTACGTAACTGTTCTTTAACGGTATTCTAGGGAGTTTCTCTGGACTTAGCTGTTTCCACAACATAGAATCATAGAATCGTAGAGTTGGAAGGGGCCTACAAGGCCATCAAGTCCAACCCTCTGCTCAGTGCAGGAATCCACCTTAAAGCATAGCTGACAGATGGTTATCTAGTTGCCTCCTGAATGCTTCTAGTGTGGGAGAGCCCACGACCTCCCTAGGTCATTGGTTCCATTGTCATACTGCTCAAACAGTCAGGAAATCTTCTCTTCTCCAGGCTAAACATGCCCAGTTCTTTCAGTCTCTCCTCATAGGGCTTTGTTTCCAGACCCCTGGTCATCCTCGTTGCCCTCCTCTAAACATGCTCCAGCTTGTCTGCATCCTTCTTGAAGTGTGGTACCCAGAACTGGATGCAGTACTCAAGATGGGGCCTTACCAGTGCTGAAGAGCAGGGAACCAGTACCTTATGCGATTTGGAAGCTATACTTCTATTAATGCAGCCCAAAATAGCACACACACACATCAGTGTGTGTGTGTGTGTGTGTGTGTGTGTGTGTGTGTGTGTTTAAAGGCCTGCATGAAAATTCATATAGATTCGTGTGTGCATTTCTCTCAATACCCTCCTTTTGTATGGACTTTTACTAATGTGCACAATTCTGTAAGCCATGTCCCATAATATATTATGCTTTATACATTATTTTCACTGACATGCACAATTTTTGATTTGCACATGTTTCCCAAATATATACGTATTTGTACACATTTTTTTTCGATTGGAGAATTGAGTCACAAAATTCATAGTAGATAATACTATACTAGAAACACTGGTGGTGTGAAAGGCGGTTTCATATAATGTCAGCCCAATGCTATTTAGATAGGGCTGCCTTTAAAGAGAGTCTAGGCTGGAGATTTCATTGCATTCTGGGCTCAGATTAAAGTACTAGTACTAACCTTTAAAACCCTAGAAGTTCGGGGACCAGGTTGTTTGAAGAAGTGCCTATTCGCATATGAAGGACTAGATCTGAACTGCTGCTTCATAGCGGCATTGAAGTGCACTGATAACTGTTGGGGCACATTCCACATTGCATATACCGATTTCATAGGGTTATTTCCTGTTTTTATTTCGCATTATCCAAAATACCGCAACAAATGTCATTGTGTGTCCTACGGGGTATGGATGCGCAATACAGGTACAGTGATACCATGATGGGATCGTAATGATTTGACACAAGGTGTAGATATGGCCCAAGACAGATCAGATTGGCAGGTTCCAGGAACAAGGTCTTTTTCCATTGGTGGCCCTATGGTTATGGAATTCCCTTCCGCTAGATGTCCACTCAACCCCCTCTCTTGCAACCCTGAAGCAGACTTTTAAGACTTGAGTATTCTGCCAAGTTATTGCTCTTACCGTTATTTATTTATTTATTTATTTATTTATTTTTTTATTGTCATTTTCGTCAAAAGCTACCTTGAAAGTGTTTGACTTAAAAGACAGGGTAGAAATACAATACTGTCTACCTGATTTTTACGAAGGGGGATTATAGGCGGCACCCAAACTCTCACCCTATTAGTTTGTTAAATGTATCATTGGAATGATATGCAAAATTTCTTTTAGAGATACTGAATGGCTAGAACTCTCTTTCCCTTGAAATTATTCCATTGTTTTGCCCTAGGAAGAACTTCTCTTGAGTTATATTTGAGCCAAAGTAATTCATTTCATTTATTACATTTTTATACTGCCCCATAGCCGAAGCTCTGCGGGCGGTTTACAAAAACTGAAAACGATTAAAACAAGTTATACAAAATATGAAAAGAAAGGCATTTACATAAAGCCACAGACAACGTACATCTATAAACTATTCGTTAAACCGTCAGCCAAGATGATACAAGAACTCATTTATTGGCAACGTTGGGACAAGCTCTTGAGCCATTGAGCAAATGTTAGGGATATGCGCTGCTCGGAATTCCATTCTGTTGAAGCCCAATGGGATTCCAGAACATTTTTGTCCCAGTAAGCGGTAGCAGATTGTATCATTTATTTTTAATTCTGATTCCAGAAATATTTTGCACATTTTTGAGATGTTATCCACTTTCCCACTCTCCAAAATGTGCAATTTTGTGCCATTAAAAACAAACAGACAGATTAAAAAAATGCAATCTATGAATAGACTCTCTACAGATCGACTTGACCCCAGTGGGGAAAACCGATCAAAAGCCTCAGGGCCGACCAGAAAAAAAATGAGTTCAATTTTCACACACACATACCAAATGGAATTCTTATACATCCCTAGCAAGCAGGCAGTGACATCTATGGCTCCTCTTTCTCACTACCTCATTAACTGGGACAGAGCAAGAGGCAGGTGAACAAGATAGTTGCAGTGATGAAGAGCAACTACAGGGAGCACTTATGAGTGGGCCTTTGATGCTAGCCCTGAATTCAAAGACCCTTGGTGATGTGGACTCTTTCCACACCGGGGATATATCCGAGACTGTCCTCTGGTCATGCCTGTGTATCCACAGGGACTTCCGGGGGCAGGGTGGATGGGCATGGGTTTTCCCAGGGATAACGTAACCCTGGGAAAACCCAATTCTTCCCGTGGTCCCAGAAATGTCCCGAGACCAATGAAGGTGTGGGCGCCTGTCCTGCCTGGTGCCCACTTACTCGCAAGTAAGTGGGCACCAGAAACGGGCATGGGGGTGGGGAATTCCACCATCCCCAGGATGGCAGGGTTGGAGGCATGCCTGGGGGTTTCCCTACCTTTTCTGCCATGCGACGCTCCCTCCTGTCCCTTTAAGGTAAAAATAATAATAATGGCAGGCACGATGGCGTGACATCCAGGGGAGGAACCCGGGACATCACACTTCATTTTTGGAAAGAAGGGGATGATCCCGGAAGCTGATAAGTCCATGATCGTCCCCAGGCCCTCCCTCTACACCCTTAGGTGTAGAAAGGGCCTTGGTGAAGGTCTAGATGGTCCGTAAAGTGCCAGGTGCAAAGAAGGCATTCTGAGCCAGGCTAAGTGGTCCTTGGGAGCATCCGTGGGACAAAGGTGAGGAACATAGCATGCTCTGCTGCACTGTTATTGTTTTCTAATAATGGCTTAAAGAGATACAATGAAACTCTGGAAAGGGAAAGCATCTTGCTCTCAGGGAGATCATTAGTGGTAAAGGATAGTGCAGTTCCTTACTGCTGCTGCCTCCATGTTCGAAACTGAGTCGGCTAATCCCTCTTTCTTGAAGAGAACCACAGGGTGCACTTCTAACAGTATGCAGGTTGCTTTGGGGGTTAGTGCAAAACCACTTTGATAATAATTAGCTCTCTAAATTGTCTTATTTCCAATTCTAATCCCCCTTCTCTCCCTGCTCCACTAATCTCATGTGGTCAGGGATTTTTATTTTATTTTTTCCTGGGTAATAATTTCCTGTCGACTTCCTCATTATCAGCCCCCATATCAAAACAGATATCATTCACACCACTTTTCACGGAGTTTCCCTTGCAGTTGCTGTCACTCCTCAAAGAGGATCACAGAGGCCTTGCTTGTCATGGTACTGGGGTGGTGCTGAGGTGGATTTTCATGACTTTTGATTTTCAATACACTACGTGGGCCTGCAAGAGTTTTGAACAGCCCTTCCCCGCAAACATACACACACACACACACACAAACATACATATTTTTCATGCCTGTTTATTCAAAGCCCTGATGTGCTATTTCAGCACAATTCTTGACTTTGTAATCTCAGCCAATCGGGGATGAGACAACAAATAGGGCGATGCCAGACAAATCAGACTGTGAGATGACATTGCAAAGGACAAATGAAAGTATTCCTATCATCTTACGTCTAAATTGGGTGAGAGGGTAGGGATATAGCGGCATAAGACATTGCCTTATACTGAGTCAGATCATTGGTCCATCTAGTCCAGTACTGTTGACAATAAATCCCCCCCCCCCCAATGAGCCCTCCATGGGCTAGATGACTTCAGTGGAAGTTGACATGCCGTATCCCACCCACTCACGGAGACAGGAATTCACCCAATGCCAGCCAAGTTTCTGGCTTCATGAAGCATATGCCATCTCTATGGGAGTTCTGTGCAAAAAGAGTGGCTACTTCTCTTGGTACCAGTCATAGGGGCAAGGCTTGAAGGTCAAGCCTCATGCCCTGGAGGAACCCAAGGAATCTGTGGGCAGGATATGGAGCCTTCATGGACTGGATTAGACCCATAGACAGGAAGTTCCTCATCCCTGTTTCAAGGGTAGATATGCATTCTTCCCAATTTTGTCTCACAACTTTTCTATGAGGTTCTTAGGCTGAGCGATTCAATTCTATGGTGTGGATGAGGAGGAATGTGAACCCACATCTCGCCAGTCTAAGAACATAAGAAGAGCCATGCTGGATCAGACCAAGGGTCCATCCAGTCCAGCACTCTGTTCACACAGGGGCCAAAAAAGCTGCCGATTAGGGAACCACAAGCATTTAAGTCCAATGCTGTAACCACTGCACCACTCTGACACTCATCATGGGTAATTTCATTGTCCATCAGTGCTGCATGACAAGACTTTCACATCTCTAGTTAGACTATCTCTTCCCCCCTCTCTCCCTTATTAGTTTATATCCTACCCTTTTCTCATAATAACATTACATACACAACAACAACCACACGTCTTGAAATAAGCATGCTCTCTATTTCCAATTCAAATTTCAATTGCTCATGCAAATGTAACCAAAACTGCACCACCCACATCAAAGGGGTAATCCCAAGATTTTCTGTGGAACAACAGCAGCAGCAACAACATCAACAAATCTTTAGCAAAAGTCCTAAGGGCAGAACCTGAAAGCAACCCAATGTGAACTCGATGGACATGGAATATTGACTGACTTAGCGGGAGAAATTGACTACGGGTTGGGAGGGGAAATGGAATGGAATAGAGTGGCTTGAATTAGAGATGACTGAACTCACCTCTGCCCATGCCATATGCTGTGTGCCTGACCCCCACAGTCTTCCTAGTTAGACCGTTTACGCCTATTGTGTTGCATAGACGACCCCTTTATGGCTGCCATTTGTGTAAATGGGCATTTGCGAAAAAGGACCAGCTACCATTTTTATGCAAATTGGAGGCTCAGCAGACTGGGGGTGAGGGATGGACCACCCAGCTCGGCTGACTTGGCATGCGCTAAATTGGGCAAGCATGGTGGTTTGCAGACTGGAATCCAGGCAGCTGTGTGGGGGGAAGTCCGCTAGACTCCACCAACTTCCCGGAATTGTGTGACAAGCTTAACTTGAAGGCTCCTGATCCCATTCGTTATGGTTCTTTATCTTCAAACTAGACATGGACTGGACAGCCAATTCAAGGAGAGAACTCCTTCCAATTGTGGACTGTCCTATAAACTTGGATACATGGCCTCCTTGGGATTGTTCCGTTGTTGTTGTTGTTGTTGTTGTTGATCATCACCATGGTCAATTTATTCTTGTACCTCACTCCTGTAGGTACAATAATCACAGCTTAACATGGGAGACGATGAAGACATGCCTTTAGCTCTAGGGAAGGAATGGATGTTGAAAAAATGCATTTGCACATTTTTGCAAGTACAGATTTGTGCAAATGCAATTTTACACACAGCCCATAATGCCCATGCTGACCTAGTTGCTTATGTCACTGCCTCAATCACCTGGCACTCTCTGGGTGCTCATTTGGGCAATCCCTGGGCAGTGGGCCCAGGGTTTTGCTCCCAAGGTACAGCTTTAGCTGCACTCCTGAATGGCCAGTTCAGAACTATCATGTTTCCTCCTTGAACCATACCCCCTTTTGGATCAATAGCTTGCTTGACTAACTTGCAACACGGCATGTCTTTCTTGGGTACACACTTCTTAATACTCTCTGTATTATATTCATTCAGTCACTAGATAGATTAATGTAATCAAACAACTCATAATTGTCTCACTTCCATCACACATTTTTCTGGTAACATTTGAATAAGATTTGAGTTTGTCTGCTTAGCATATAAATGCAATCAATTGTTCCGACATGCACACACACATACACACAGACACACACACAACCTTTCCTCCCTCCCTCTCTCTCTGTCTCTCTCTCATACACACTCACACACTAACTTTGACAAGCAGTCTGATCTTATGATCGGGAGCTCTAAGAAAAATTATCCTACTTCCTCTTTCCCTTTAATTGTTATGTTCACACTTCAAATGAAGTGTGTGAGTTGATGGTTTAATTCAGATTTAATAGGATAATTATTGCATGACAAATTAATGCCAAATAACTATTAACAACATTTCAACGTTTTTTTAAAGGGAATTTCTAACAAGATATCTATCAGAGAGTTGGTGATTTTTACCTTGAAAAATATGTGGCATTTTATTTTCACATCCCTCTCAATCCAACTTCTGGTGTTTGATTGATTGATTGATTTTTGTACTGCCCAATAGCCAAAGCTTTTTGGGTGGTTTATTATCAGTGAATTTAGTTCCTGGAGTCCCAAGACTTCTAGGACCAACTGATGTGTGGTGTGAAAATTATGTGAAATTGTCCTCAAAGAACCATCCACCGGGAGCAAAAATACCATTTGCCTACCATGTTGAAGAAAGGAGGAGTATTTCATTTGGTTTGCATTTTTAAGTGAACCAAACTAATTCACAATCCCCAAATTAATGTGCAAATCAGAACCTAGCTTCCTGAATTGCACATTTCTCCTAATTTTGTGGTGCAATTCTTGGCTACAAAATGAAGTATAAAATGTGTATATAAGGGAATGTTGCATACAAAAATGTGTATATTAGGGGGGAAGAAACCAATGCACATTGTTTTGCTGCTTAAAAAAATAAAATCACAGACAGATGCATAAATTGGATGCATCAGACTGAATATATGTGAAACTGAAATGGACTAGAGATACATGGGATAATCCACCCAAGGCCAGAGTCAAGGGTAGGCATGGTTGGGTACTTGCCAAGGGTCCACACTTTAGCAAGTTCCTATGGAGATCCAGGTTCTAGTCACACTCTCATAGAGTTATAGAATAGTAAAGTTGGAAGGGGCCTATGAAGCCATGGAGTCCAACCCCCTGCTCAATGCAGGAATTACCTTAAAGCATCCCAGACAGATGGCTGTCCAGCTGCCTCTTGAATGCCTCTAGTGTGGGAGAGCCCACAACCTCCCTATGTCATTGGTTCCATTGTCGTACTGCTCTAACAGTCAGGAAGTTTTTCCTGATGTCTAGCTGGAATCTGGCTTCCAGTAACTTGAGCCCATTATTTTGTGTCCTGCACTCTGGGATGATCGAGAAGAGATCCTGGCCCTCCTCTGTGTGACAACCTTTCAAGTATTTGAAGAGTGCTATCGTGTCTTCCCTCAGTCTTCTCTTCTCCAGGCTAAACATGCCCAGTTCTTTCAGCCTGTCCTCATAGGACTTTGTTTCCAGATCCCTGATCGTCCTCGTTGCCCTCCTCTGAACATGCTCCATTTTGTCTGCATCCTTCTTGAAGTGTGGTGCCCAGAACTGGACAAGATGAGGCGTAACCAGTGCTGCATCGAGGGGAACCAGTACCTCATGTGATTTGGAAGCTATACTTCTATTAATGCAGCCCAACATAGCATTTGCTTTTTTTTTTGCAGCCACATCACACTATTGGCTCATATTCAGCTTGTGGTCAAACAACAATTCCAAGACCCTTCTCGCTTGTAGTATTGCTGAGCCAAGAAACTCACTGGGTAACTTTGGGTTAGTCACTGGTTCTCAGACTAGCCCACCTCTCAGGGTTGTTGTGAGGATAAAATACAGAGGAGAAGGGTCATGTGTGCCTCTTTGCACTCCTAGGAGGAAAGGTGGAATATAAATGTAATAAACAAATACATCATATACATATTTTTGCAACCTTTAAAAAAAAAATCAGAGAAGTGTGAATTTCAAAGAATAAAAGAGTTCCAGTTTGGATAGAGCAAAATCAAGTAAACTGGTATTAAAATTAGAACTCAACAAATTTCTCCCCCATTCTTCTGTGTGCAAGTATGTATGAACATGCACAAGGGGAACTGAAACATTGTCACTTTGTGTACTAGTGCATGCATATGCATGCATATCTATTACAGACATCCTGTTAGTACCCTCTTCTTTAATATTTACTTTGCAGATATGGGGTTGTATGTCAGGAGATTAGAGGAACACATGAAACTTCCTTATAGCGAGGCAAAACATTATCCCAGTATAGTTGACTGGTAGTGGCTCTCTAAGCTCAAGAAAAAAGGTCTTCTCGGTCCTGCTTTTGAATGGAGATGCAAAGGCCTGAATCGGGTCTCTGAGCTATAACCTGGCACATTACACAGCAAGCAAATGAATTAGATCCCAGTGAAAAGGAATGTAAGTCTCTGTGTGGAAATGTGTCTCTTTATTTTTACAGTTATATCAGTCTTTCACACACTGGCATTGCAGGCTTGAGATATTTATCCACAAATCAAATCTACTTTCAAAAAGCACGTCCTAAATATTACTAGGTATCACAGCCATTCATTCATACTTTCAGCTGTATTTATATACCACTTTTCCAATTTAAAGCAGTTTACAATTAAAAACAAATAGTTTCATAGTCCAGACCAATAAAAACAGTAACACAAAAACATTTTCCCCCAAGTAATATCAGCCACTATTAGAATATCAAGTGAACTTTTTTTTAAAAAAAAGTATGTTTTCATCCATTTCTGGAAGGCAAATGTGTTGCCAATTGTTTTTTCAATAGGCAATGTTCTTTTTGGATATTCAGAGGCAATGGGCAGACCAATGGGTGAAAGGACAAAGTTGATTTAGCTAAAAAGGATGAATAAAGGAAGAAAAAAGCAAGGCAATACATTCAAAGCATAAAACATACATTCCTTTAGTCACTAACAATTCCATACATTTTGCTTAAGATCACAAAATCAGATGAGAGCAGAGCCAAATGTGACTTCATAAGGGCCTGGCCCACAGCAGCTGTTCTGGATTGGCCCACAGCAAGGTTCTGAGCCTCAAACCTCTCTCAGAGATCTATATACACCAAGGCCATGTCTACACCATCCATTCATCCTCTGGTCAGCTCGAGATCATCCCTGTGGATCCCGGGGTCAACTGAGGATGACCTCTCACGTTGCCTGGGATAAAATGGATGGCACTTATCCCGTTTTTTCCTGTGGTCCCGGGACAACCCCAAGGACCACAGGCAGTGTGGCGCAGGCTCCCAAGTCTCCCTCCTCCTCCTTGTGAGTAGCAGGGCTTTGCAAACAGGCATGGAGCTACATGAGGGGATTCCGTGCCCATGAGGGGTGGGGAGGCAGCAGTTTCACCATCCCCAGGATGGCTGCTGGCACTGTTTGGAGCCGAGTTTTGGGGGTGGATGGTTTTTTTTTTTACTTACTTTTGCACAGGATTGAGGCTGCGCAGTTGTGTGTGCACACTGGGGAACAATCCTGGAAGCGGGAAAGTCCAGGATCCTCCCCCCTCCTGCTCCCAGATAGCCGGTGGGTGTAGATGAGCTCCAAGTGTGCTCTTTCTTCTTTCTCAACTGGGAGAAAAGAATGATCTTCCTTCACTGGCAGGCAGCTAAGCCAGATGGCAGTAGCAAGCTCTGGCCATCCTTGGGTCTCTTGGCTAAAGATAAGCAAGAAACTGGGGGAATGCATACAGTTGAAGAGGCGTTGCAAGGAAGACCGACCAGGTCTGGGAGAGAAATCCAGACATAAACATGAGCTAGACTCTCATTAGAGAAGTTGCGGGCACCCAGCTGAGTCCAGGAGTCCAACGGATTGCCCCACAGCCGCCCCCCTGGACCCAGCTGGGTGCCTGTCACACATTCAAGGACCTCTGGGTTGAGCACCCACGTGGCCAACAAGTGCCCGGCAGCTGTCCACCTTGTTCCGGAGCCTCCATGGTGTACTTTCTCGCACATTCAACTTTTTAAGAAAAATCTCAAGCTCTTTCTATCCCAAATCTGAAGAAATGTGCAAATTTTGATATTTATTTATTTATTTATCTATCAAAAATACACTGAAACAGAATCTACACCCATCTTTATACACATGACACCATGAGCTCTGCATGCATGGTTTCTCTAGAACCAGATCCAGTCCAACAAGCTGGAATTGCTTCTATGCCTCTCCATTGTTCAATAATTTTGTTTGCAACATAGTGAAACATGAAGGGACACTACCTTTCCCTGGACATCATAGATCCTCAAGTCAACTCCACTGATAGCAGTTTAAAATCCAGCCAATTCTATGCCCCCCCTCTTTCTCAGTATGGACAAATCTGTCAATCATGGTTTTGCTCAGTTTTTCATTTCTCCAGTCTTAAGTCCAGTTTGTTTTGAACTCTGAGATTTCTTAAAAAAAAAAAGTTTGCATAAAAATTCATAAAAATTGCTTTGTACCTTTCCCTTAAGCCATGCATTTTGGCTAATATACACATTTCATGCAAGCAATTTTCCGAATATAATTCAGTTTTGAACAATATTTTCTCCCATTATACCCAGATTTGTACGCATTAAAAAAAATACTTGAGGAACTCCATTGCAAAACTCAGAGAAGTGTGAGTTTCAAAAGATAACTAGGTTTCAGTTTGCATAGTGGTTTGACAGTGTGAAATTAGGTGAATTTGCATTACAATGCAAACAGAATGAGACTCTGAACAAACTCCCCATCCCTGCCTCCCACCCAGCCTCCCTGCCTCTCCCTCAGCTCTTTCTTCCAATCTCAGAATGTTGCTGGCAACATCCAGAGTGAGCTAGAACACTCTCCAACCCAGGTTAAACTTGGCTCTTGGCAGATTAATCTGCCCCAAACAGGGTTATTTTCAAAACTATTTATTTATTTATTTATTTTATTCCATTTATTCCATTCCATTTATATACCACCCCATAGCCGAAGCTCTCTGGGCGGTTTACAAAAATTAAAAACGTTCAACAATTATTATTAATAATAATAATAATAATAATAACGATTTATTTCTTACCCGCCTCTCCGTAAAGCATAAAAACAAGTTAAAATTACAATATCCTTCTGGGTCAAAGCACAACAACAACACAACAACACAAAAACCCTCATCATATGCTGTTAAATGCCTGGGAGAAGAGGAAAGTCTTGACCTGGTGCTGAAAAAATAACAATGTTGGTGCCAGGCGAGCCTCGTCGGGGAGATAATTCCATAACTGGGGGGCCACCACTGAAAAGGCCCTTTCCCTTGTTACCACCCTCCGTGCCTCCCTTGGAGTAGGCAACCAGAGGAGGACCTTCGATGTGGATCGTAGTGTACGGGTATTTTGTGTCAGGAGAGATGTTCCATCAGGTATTGTGGTCCCAAGCCATGTAAGGCTTTATAGGTTAAAACCAGCACCTTAAATTGGGCTCGGAAACGTATAGGCAGCCAATGCAAGCGGGCCAGAGTAGGTCTTATATGCTCGAACTTTCTGGTTCCTGTTATCACTCTGGCCGCTGCATTTTGCACAAGCTGCAGCTTCTGAATCATCTTCAAAGGCAGCCCCACGTAGAGTTCATTGCAGTAATCCAATTTAGAGATTACCAGAGCATAGACAACTGAAGCCAGGTTATCCCTGTCCAGATAGGAGCGTAGCTGGGCCACCAACCGAAGTTGGTAGAAGGCACTCCGTGCCACCGAGGCCACCTGAACCTCAAGTGACAGAGATGGTTCTAGGAGAACCCACAAGCTACAAACCCGCTCCTTCAGAGGGAGTGCAACCCCATCCAGAACAGGTTGAACACCCTCCATCCGGTCAGCGGAACCACCCACTAACAGTGTCTCAGTCTTGTCTGGATTGAGTTTCAGTTTTATGAAGTAAAATTGTTTTCTCCCTCCCCGAAACACACACACCTCACACATACACACCTATAATCCCCTCCAGGCCTTTAGTCTTACAGGGTTGCCATCTCATTTAATTTAATTTATCCCACAGCAATTAATGTCCTTGACTGGCAATCTTTAAACAGCAAACGATTTCATCCTGTAAGTGGAAGCTTGCCTCCAGGAACGGGAAGAGTCCTTCAGCGATGACATCAGATTGTATTTCGCTGTGACAGGCAACACTATATTAGGCACGTGTTTATTCTCCTGGATGCTACAGGTTGCAAATCTCTCCCTCAGCATAGATTTCCACCCCACCCAAATTCCCCCCTTATTACTAAATGTCTGTCAAGGATTATACCTTAATAGATTCCTGCCAGGGACCTTGATATCTTCAAATGGGGGTGGGGGTCGGAGTTCTTCCTCTAAATGGCAACATTTGAATGAATTCTCTGTGTCTTTTTTTTTTTTTTTAGGGCCGCTGTGTACCACAAGATGGTATTTTCACAGAAATATCCCCAGTGGAATACAATGAACAGGGCTATGGTGTTGTTGTTTTCCCTTTGTATCTTTTTTTTTTCTTTTTTAAAACCAATGACCTTGAAGTGTTGTGTTATTTCATAGCTAGTTCCTTTGAGGACTCTTATTTTTTGATGCAGTTGTCAGGGGAGACAGGGTGGAAACTGGAGCCTGCTGCAGCAAATGGGTTGCCACCTTTGTTTATCACCCCTGCTCCTGTGCTTTTAACAACTGCTTGATCTGCATGTATTGGTCTATTGCTGTCTTCCCCTCCAGACGTTTTTGACTATGTGCATGTGCTAGGCACATATGCTAATGCAAGTTTAGACATAATGACTACTAAACTCTTGTTTGCCAGGCTTGGTGAGTGTGTGTGTGTGTGTGTGTGTGTGTGTGAGAGAGAGAGAGAGAGAGAGAGAGATCCTGTGTCCCAGAAATATCACTGGGAGTCGGAGGTGTTGCACTGGGGACCAGGAGAGGTGAAAAACTCCCCCTGGGGAGCTATGCGGTTCCCATCTATAATTTTGGACTTAATGAAGGCTCATGCCATGACCTGTTTCTCTGTAGAAGTTCTCTCCCTCCAGCCTGCCAAAGAGATGTTTGGCAGACTGGGTGAAGGGAGCACAATTCTGTTGAGAAACAAGGTGTTTCCCTCATGCTTTGTGTCCCAGAAGAGAATGCAGTGGAACAGCTGTTGCAGCTGTGGTAGAGGATGGATGCAGTACCCAGAGGGTTCGTGGGGGGGGGGTGTTCCAGTGAAATTCCCTACCAAAGTGCAAAGGTTTCTGGGACTATTTAGTTTGCCTGTGTCCTAAACAAGGGTCCAGAAACTGTGTCAGAGGGAAGCATAATGGCCATTTTGAGGCCTAAGGATCACCCTCCCCTTCATACTCTCTCCGGAGTTGTGGTTGTTGGATGGTACATGGTACACATTTTGGAAAAGGAATCACAAATTTGCGAGGGGCAGCTCAGACTGTCACCGGTTTACCCGCAAGTTGAGGGTAATTTTGGCACTGGCTCAGAGGGCCAAGCACTAATTCTTTGACATGTTAAGATTTTGTTCCTGTTGTTCACATCCACCCCTTCTCCTCTGAAACTTGTCGACATCAGTAAAGCAAAGTTGTATTTCTAGTAGAAAGTTTCTTCTTTTGCCTTCTTTCTTTTTTTCTTTTTTCAAATGCCATTTTCTTCTGAGACCTGATCCTATGAAAATGGAAACTTCAAAAATGCTAGCACAGGCAGGTTGGCTGTCATGGGGGTATGCCAAAGAACAGCATCTTTGTTAGTCCCATTAACATTTAATATTTTCCTACATCAGTTTTTAAAATATAGGCTTATTTATTATTCAGCATTTTCCCAGCTGGTATTTCACCTGCTGTCAATCCTCGCAAGCTGCCATGGTCTCCTGGGGGTCTTTTTTCATCAAAGCAGATGATACCAACACTGCCGAAGACAAATAGAAAGACAGATGAGTAACCTTTCCTTCTTCCAGACTGGTGAGTTTATGGACAAGATTACAGTGTGGCTTTCTAAAGGAAGATTGATCTTCTTCATCCATTGTCCCATCGTACCTTCAAAAAATGACAATGAAATCTGATCTTCATTGCCACCTTAAATGTCTTTAACATGTTGCACTAGTTGCCTTTATACTAGAACACTAGCTAAGTGCCTGTCATTATGAATCCTGGGTTGCACAAGGAAAGGGGCTATGTATTGCATTTCTCCATGAAATCACTGTTGGAGGGGAATGATAGATCTACTATCAGGGATGGTGACCTGGATTTGCTCCTGCACATTTGGGGGGAGTTTGCACATTTTCACACATGCAAATTTGCGCAAATTTGTATTTGCACAAATTTGGAAACTGAAAAACAATATGATTCTGTCGCTGGGCGGATGATGGAACAAAAGGCGCCTGACAATCCATGAAACACAGATGGAGCAGATTTTGCCTAATCTGTACATCCCTACTTGCCAGTTCCTTTGAGTTCGACGAGTTCAATAGGAGAGCAAATGGATTGTGATCAAAGCCCATGGTTGGATCATGCCCGTTGTTTGTTTGCCTGTTGTAAAAGGAAGAATTTTGAAAGTCTTGGTGGATTTCTTCTGCACCTTTCCCCCTTTAAATAACAGTGTACAACAATGTGTGATATCATTTAAATATTGCCAACTTTATAGCACTTTCAGGTGTTCGGAAAATTCCCACAGTGTACAGCATATGGCAATATATATATATGCATGTACATACGTGGCAACTGCAATATTTCCACCCCCCCCCCCAGGGCGGAACGTGACCAGTAAGTTGCAGAAATGTGCACGATACCATCTGTTTCATTTCAAATTGCCATCTTGAATGTCTAACACTTATTGAATTTGTTACAAACAAAATCCCTCCTCCAAGCCACGTGAGCAAGGCTTAGTCTACAAGGTACAAATTGCTGCCTTGATGTAGATGGTACATTGAAAAAGCCGTGGTCATTTTCCTGGTTGTGTAATTCCCACTCCAACTCCTTCTTCTTTGCTTGGTCCTTTTTCTTTGCTCATGCAGGTAAGTTCAATTTGTTATCCATATACTCCCCCCCCCTTATTCACTGTAACCACAAGTTTTGAAAGGCAGCTGGGACTTGGATTGTTGCATCATCTTGATTTGTGTATTTAATAAAGTCCCACAAACCAGCAGTGAATGTTTCCCATTTTTTCTGTCTCCTTGATAACCTTATTTTTGATGTTAGTTTTTTTCTGATAGTGCAGGCTCCCATACTATATTGTACCATTTTTGTATCTTCAGTCCTGTTGCATCTTTCCAGTATCTAGTAATAATTTGGCTGCCACCAGTAAAAATCCTATTAACGTCTTTCTTAGTAAAAGTTCATTGGTATCTTTGAATATGTGAAAAGGGTTAATTCCGGGGTTACATTAACTTTTGCTCCAATTATATTAGAAATTTCATGAAAGACCTGTTTCCAGAAGTTTGCAATTCCTGCACATTCCCACCACATGTGTTGAAATGAACCAAACAATCCACACTTTCGCCAACAGAGTGGTGATGAGCTCTTATCCATGCTGGCTAGACGTTAGATACCACTTTTGTATTAACTTTATGGATATCTCTTTACAGCATGCTGAAGAGGCCTTATATGGAAACTTACCCCACATAGCAGACCATTGTGCTTCTTCTATTTGTAAATTCCAATCTGTTTCCCAAATCTTACATTGGCTCAATTTGGATGACACAATAAACAACTGGTGTGGGGAAAACAATCGTCAGTTGTTTTGACTATTGTGTCATCCGAATGCTGCCATAGTCAACTCAGCACTGATCCTCATCCACACCACAGTTGATTATTTATTACCATGTTGTGTGGGGAGTGCCCCCTAGGGTTAGGGTTAGTCAACCCACCATTGACTATTGTGTTGTCTGAATTGAGCCATTGACTTTGCTGTGATCCCATATCTTTTGAGATTAGTAATTAATATAGTCTCAGTATCAGTCCCTTTTCTTTTTCATCCATGTTTATCAATATTGTTTACAATATAGATGTATATGAATTGTTGAATGGACTTTCTACCAAAAAGTTCATAAACTGATGCAGAAATAGGACAGAATGAATGTGTGCTTCAATATGTTTTAAAGTTGTAAAAACTGAAATTGAAAGATTCATTCATCTCTAATTGGAATCATCCCAGGTGATGATGTACTAAGGAGGAGGAGGAAGAGATGATGATGATGAAGAAGAAGAAGAAGAAGAGAAGAAAAAGAAACCGTCAATGACATATGAAGCTCCACACCAAAATAGTGCAGAATTATACTGTCCCCAACGTTGAGTTTTAGGCTGAAATCCTGTGCATATTTATATGGGAGCATGTCCCATTGAACTCAGTTGGGTTTATATCTGAGTAGACATGTAATCATTAGATTTACAAAATCTAAATTTGGATTTTGCTGTTGCTGTGTGAAAGAAGGTACAAAGAGAAGAAAAAGGGAATGGGACATAAGATGCCCTGAATCTGATCTAATGAAGGTTGACACCAACTGAAATAATTATGAGCAGAAGAACCCAGCTTATGTGTGCATCTCCCTCTCTATTTTACACACACATAACTGAGAGCTTTTTAGGGTATATAAGACTGTGGCTGCACATTGTTGAAGTCAATTCTGCAAAGTTCACATTGCCTTGTGAATGGCTCCCTAGTGCATTCTTTAAATATTAATTCACTTCAGGTTGTTAATCAGCTGGAAAGCAGAAGACTTGATACCTCTGTTATGCAGAAGAGTGAAGAATAGCTTCAACTTTCTATACAGAGAGGAGGCAGGCGCTATTAAGAATGTGTGAAACACCCCTGAGAAATGCGGCTTGTCTTGTTGAGAAACTCTTTCAGCTGCCTTCAAAATTTCCTGAGACATTTTGACCCAGCAAAAATCTCCAAATGTGTCTCAGATGTAGCTTCAGGTGAAATTCGATGGCAGCTCGTGTGCTTTTGTACAAAGATAAGAAGAGCTTCCCTTGTGGTAGTGTTGAGCCAAATGAGGGAGGAGGGAATTTTTTTTTAAAAAAAATACAGAAAACTCTAAACTCCACTCCACCTATCAGCATCCCCCAGAAATCATTAAAAACTGAGAAACTGCTAATATCATAGAGAGTGGTCCCTGATTGGCTATGATCTACTATGACCAGTACAGAAACCAACTCCCTCAAACAGATTAGTTTCATTTGTCCTTACTGAGATCAGCACATAACTATATCTGATTGGCTACATACTGCTTTAATCACTTTAAGAAGGAATGAAAAAAAATGTTCCTGTAGCAGCAGCAGGGGGGAAAACTTGGGGGGGGGTGGAGAGAGAAGTAATTGCAAATAGTTGCAAACATCTATGAGAAAACATAGGATCTAAGGAGGCATTTCCCATGAAGAAATCATGATAAGGGTAGAAGAAGCTTGTTCCACGTAAACCTTTAGGTACTCATGCAGGCCTTTGAATATTTTTTCCCCAAGAATGAACCCAGAATATGAAGAATGTTTCTGAAGAGGGGCTTTGGAAACCCCACCCACCCCTGAGATATTTTGCTGCTCTTCTTGGAACTCCTTAGACTTCCTTTAGTATTCCTCATCTACATCGCCTGGGGAGGATCCTCAACATTCCCACTGAATTTCACTATTGGGATGATAATGAGAATGACAATGATGATAACAGCAGCAACAACAATAACAACAAACAGTAGATTTTGAGACAGATCTGCTATCAAGGCAATTTTAACAGGCCCCTGACAAATGATAATCAAATTATGGTGAATGTTTGTTCACAGTTAAGCTGGTAAGGGGAAAACAAATAATGTTTTTAGCATAAAATAAACAGAGGCTTACTATACAAACTGTATGCAATATATGTCAGTGTGCTCCATAATATGAAGTCCCTACTGCCAGATGGCACAATTATGGAGCTTTGAGATTGTCAATTTGGGCAGCAAAATTCACTTCTGGCCCATGGGCCTCTGGTAAGACTACAGAACTCTATGAGATGCAATTGTCATTCCTGTTGCCCAATGTAGCCAGCCAGCCAGATGCTTCTGGAAATCTGACAAGCAGGCCATAAAGAAGTGCCAGCCATCCCCTGATATTTGTTCTTAGCATCTAGGACTCAGAGCTATGCTGAACTATAGGGAGAGTTGGTGTAGAGTAGTGGCTAAAGAGACAGAGTTACAAATCAGGAAATCCATGGTTCAAATTTCACCACCTCTGCCATGATGTCGCTAACAGTATAATCCTGAAATGTGGCCTAGAATCATCATCATCATCATCATCATCTTGATTGAGCCACACTCAGAGACATGATCTGAAGGCAGATAAGACAAACTGCTTCATCTAAAACCCTATTGCACTCACGTCGACAGACTAGATGTGTGGGAGAAATAGCACTTGAAACCGACAGGAGGGAATTAACCTTTGCCAACGACTGGGTTGACATGGATCTGTCATTGGTTGGGGGTCATCTGTGGATGAGGAGGTTGTAGACCCATCACATAGCTCCTTCCTCCTCCCAACATAAAAGATAAACCACCCACAGATGTTTCCACAGCAGCAGGGTGGCTTGCAAGTTTGGATCGTCCCCTCTGAAGGTGGATCACTCGCTCTTGCCTCAGATGGGGAGATCCTCCCAAGAACCACAGGCCTGCATATGAAGTGTCCTTAGACAAGCCACTTTTTGTAAGCCTCAGTCCCTCCACCCCATCTGCAAGTTGTATGTGTGTGTGTGTGTGTGTGTGTGTGTGGCTAATTCTACTAACCATAGAGAGTTCTGGTACAGATTGTAAGCATAGATCACATGCGTGGAATATATTGAAGGTTTGATAGTAGCACTGTAGTCTCATGCTCCCATGGCATTAAGTCTCATGCTCCCACGGCATGCGTGGAGGTTCTGTTTAGCCATCATGCTTGCCGATAGACCCATCCTTCACAACATATCTCTCATCTATAAAAAGAACAACTATCCATCCCCACCTCTCATGGCAGTGAATGCCATAATTATGCATACGTGTGAATGCCTCCCCTCACCACCACATGCAGAACCTCTCCAACCCTGTGGATCCTAAAGCTCTTTCTTCCCCTACAGTCGTATTCCCCCCCCCCCCCCCCGCGTGCTGCTGTTAATTTACAAGACCAGGAGCCTTGTCAGAAGGTGTCCACATTACTATCAGATTCCAAGCACAGCATTCCTCGAACTCTTAAAGATTAAAAATGCAGCAAGTATAAATATTTGAAATCCCCTGGAGCTGGCATATGTACTGTCTTTAAGCAGACCCTTTTGATCTGGTATCTGTTTTCCCTAGAACAGCAACATATCTCATACAAGATTCTTCTTTTTTTAATAATTTTCTTTCTCTCCCTGTAGCGGCAGAAGGCTCTCCATAGCCCTGGCGAGACTCAAAGGTGCCTGCCGAACTCCGCTGCCTTTTTCTTCTGATGGGAAGTGTTGATATGAAGCCTCCTAGCGCCAAAGGATCCTTTTCTCCACCACCCCCTTCATTCTTCCATTATCGTGTTCTGCTTTGATTTCATTGGACCCTGAATCTACTGGGCCACGTGAATGCAATTTCTGAACGGGGAGGCCACATAGCGTATATCCAGGCTGAAATAAGAACGACCATTGTTCACTTTTGATTTCGAACAGGAGACTTCATACGGGACAGGCACCAAGGGTAAGCATGATTAGGCACCTGCTGAGGGCCAACATACTCTGGAGTTGTCCTTCCTTCCTCTTCCCCATTGCAACCTGGAGATGGAATTAGAAGAAATTCAGCAAGCTCGAATTTTGCGGATTCACACACCCTAGGCCTGAGCAGAACAGGAACCAAAATATATGTGAATTGTTGTCCTGTGTAGTGAGACTTTAAAGCTATAGATTGAATCTTTCCCTGAGAAGGTTAAGGAGCTGCTGCTACTTCTGTCAATGCTGGAACTCCAAGGCAGGGTGAGAATTCCCCTTCCCAAGGAAAAAAAATGGTGAAATGAGGATGGTGATATTGCTACACCCCAATTCAAGATAAACATTCTCTGCTGAGAACTGTTTTGGGTCATCTCTATTTCCTAGGCTCTGGAACAGCCTTCTTCAACATGGTGCCCTCCAGTTGTTTTGGACTACAGCTCCCAGCATTCCTGACCACTGACAATGCTGGTTTAATCTGATGGGCATTGAAGTCCAAAACATCTGGACAGCATGAGGTTGGGAATAGCTTTTCAGGACTAACTCCTCTTACCCAGAATTGCCATTGTCTTCCCCTGACCTGGGATGAGTGGGTATCCTTTCCTAACTTAAAATAAAGGGGAAAAGGAGATGCTGCTCGATACAGCTATCAACCAGAATAGATTTCCTTCTTACCACAATACAATCAAGATCTACCTCTGACTCAGTTTTGATTTGAAGCTTCAGTCCCAATGTTAGCACCACGTCATTCAAACATTTACCCCATCCTTTATGGGTCTGAATGTTGCCAGATGTTTCTTGGGCCTTTCATAATCTGAAAACTGAACAGCAATCTGAACTCATTGCTTCACTCAGTCAAGTTATCTGAGAATATAGCTGGCTGAATGATGGGGTCAGAAATGCAGGAAATTCCTCCAGGACTACTTTGATGTCCAAGCTAACAAACTGGAGTGTATCTCTGAGCAAGAAAGGCAGGATGAATGTCTTTTTCATGGATTTATTATGTGTCTGATAAAACGTATTGCTCCTGTGTTGACTATATTGCTGTCAGACATTAAGAATGTCTCACAATAATATGTACTGGGAACAAGTTCTCCGGATGTATTGGCAAGTTGTCAACCACATCCAGTTTATTGCCCCAATATGGTGTTTTCTGCCAATGCTACAATGAACTCATGGTGTTCAACAACAATATGGTGTTTCATGCTCATGTACGACAACCTATTTATTTTTTATTATTTACTGGTCCCAACTCTTAGGGAACTGCTTAAATCAAATCCATAACTAGTCCACACATGGCACTGTTTGGTGTCTCTCAAATTCCTCCGCTGGTTTTCTCTAGCAGACCGAACAGGCTTGAAACATTTGCCTGTCTCTGTCCTCGCTTGTATTTGTTTACAAGATTTCTATACTGCTCTGCATCAATAAAGTGTCAGAGTGGTGGACAACAAGAAGAGGAGAAAATAATAATAATAATAATAATAATAATAATAATAATAATAATAATAATAATAACAACAAGAACACCTTCTGGAACCATTGGTGGTTAGCCCTGACTAGTGGTGGTTGGCTAGAGTCCATGGGTGTGCCATGCCCATGTAACCCCTTGTGGGATTACCCCTTGCGGTAATAAAAATATAGAATTAAAACTTTTAAAATCAGATTGTACCAATAAAACCATAGCTGGTTAGTCAGGGAAGGCTTGTTTAAATAATAATTAAAAAATGTCTTCAGCAGGAGCAAAAAAATGAGACAATGTTGGTGCCTGTTGGACATCAAAATGTAGAGAGCAAGCAAATCACGATAAAGGCTCTACTCCAAATAGACTCCAAATGGACTCGAAATGGACTGTAACTTCATGTGGAGTACCACCAGGAACATGCCATCTGAAGACCTCTCTCAAATATCCTGGTCTCAAGTTGTTTAGGACTTTATATACCAAGACCAAAACCTTTAACCTGGCCTGGTAGCAAACAGGCTGTCCAGTTCACTGCATAGAAACATTAAATGCTGAAAAGGGGCAGCCCCTGACAACTTCTGGAAGACGGACACAAACATGCTTTAATCATTGGGAGAAGAATGCATATATTTCAAAGATGTGCACAACCGATGCCTGCATTTGTAAAAGTATGCAAAAAAAAATGTGCAAACTTAAAAAAAAAAAATGGAGCTCATATTTTGATACAAACACGAGCAGGCACAAGCTTTCAGATGGAAGTCAGACAACTTTTGTGAGCTCAGGTTTTGCTGATTCACCCTCCCCTCCAGCTGAGTTTTAGATCGACACATTTGGAGGGCCACAAGTTGCCCATCCATGATAGACGTTGCAATGTAGATGCCAGCATTTTGTCTACACATTAGCATGTTCTACACATGTTCTTTGTCATTAAAACATTTCTTCTCCCCCTCATTAAAGGGTATTCCCACTCGCTGGATCATCACCTTGAAGTGGTGAGTGGGCTTGCGTGTTCCAACGAGCCCTGTGAGCGATGCCGTCGGGAGTTACGTACTCCTGGTAGGGTCACCCATGGCGGTAAGATCAAGGGGGAGGAACCAGACAAAGAATGATCCAAGAAAAGAAAAGTCCTCAATGGCAGAGCAGGCAGAGGATAATAATGTGTCATGTTACAATGGCTGTGAAGGCAGAGGAAGGCTGCAGCAGACAAAAGATTTCAAATCATTGTGGTATCCATGCCGTTGGATTAAAGCCTTTTTCTGTCAAGGTTTGTTTGGTGATCATTGTGCACCAATCTCCCCACATAAATACATTTCATGCACAAGTGTCTTCCAGTTTCCTTTGGGAAGACTGGCCCAGGAGAGTCTGAACAGGAGATTGGCCATTACCAAAGGTGCTATGGATTTTGAAGAAAAACGAGGACAAGGTGACAGGATAAATGAGCTAAGCGGAAAGCACGTCAAACAAATCCTCATTGTGACCATCTTCCATCTGGGAACCTGTGTCCTCACTGTGGAAGGCTGTATGGATCCAGGATCGGCCTTCACAGTCATCTGCAGACCCACCGTTAAAGTCTGTAACTCTGGAAGACAATCTTACTTAGGTAAGACTGATCACCATCATCATCAATCATCTGTGAACGTATTCCGAGCACATTTTTCAAATCTAGGTATGCTGTTGGAGTTTTTTGTTTGTTTGTTTTTGTCCGGAAATCATTGTCAAGTTGGAAATGTATAGACCACCGATCGTGTCAATGTCATGTTTGATCCAGGAGTGCAAATGTGGCAAATCTTCATAAAAAAATGAATGGAAACAAATTTCTCATACATCCCTAACTGGTTATGCCACATTTCTGGTAGGGGCCTAATGTTCTGGTGCAGGTCTCAGACTTTCAAAGAATTGACCTTGTGCTCGTATTACGAATTGAAAGGTAATGATGTCTTCACCCCCTAGTGCTGCAGTTGTTACGTTGTTCTTCTTGACCATGTCTTGGCTTTAGAAGTCTGATTAGAATATGCCTCTGAGCTATTTAATTAATTAGATGAACAAGTACTCCATTCAGGTGATAGAATTCTGGACTGTCACACTTTAGACTGTTGTTACTTATTTATTATTATTTCTTTATATTACATGCATATCACACTTTTCTTCATTTTGCAACCAACCCACAGTGGCCAAGTGGAGATTAGAACCCAGATCTCTGAAGTCCCAGGCCAACACTCGAACCACTTCATCATACTGGTTGCTGTTGTTGCTGTTGTTGAAGTAGCAACAGTGTTATTATATTGTGACTATTATTTTTGCATTTTAATTATTTCTATTCTGCCTCTCATATATCCTTGGCATCTTAGTGCAACATAATTTGAAGATCTAAACAAGAAATAAAACTAAATAAAAAGAAACAAACAAAAATAGTATTAAAAACAACAAATGTAGCAGCAGCAAAGCAGCTTAAAAACAAACACTCCCCCAATAAAAATAAAAAGAGATCATCAGCAGCATAGATCAGAAACAAGATGCAAACAATCCAGCAAGAAATCATCGATAAGGTCAAGTTTCCAATGAAATGCTTGAATAAATATTAGTTTATTTAAGATGGAGATAAAAGCCATCAGGAAAGTAGGTGTGAAAACGGACAGGTGATGGTGTTCCACAACCAAAAAGACTTTTCTGAAGTTGGGGCCTCTGAGCTGATCCTTGAATGAATATCTTAATAGTTGGACAGGTTGATATGGGAGTAAACCAGCCTTCGCCAACCTTCCGGGTGCTTAGACTTCAACATCAGTCAGCCCCAATCAACATGGCCAGTGGTCAGTGATGATGAGAACAGTAGTTTAAAACATCTGGAGGGCACCAGGCTGGGGAAGGCTGGAGTTGGCTGTCCTATAGTATTTTAGGTGGAGGAGGGAATCAAATTTTTGAGAGCTCCATCCTGTAAAAAAAAGGAACAAAAACAAAAACACCTTCCAACTTGTAGTACGCAAAGTCTCCAGGGAAGGTGCTAATACATTAAATTCCCCCCCCCTTTTCACTAAGAGCTCCATCACACCAGTGGTTTAACCCACTCTCACCATGTCTGGTATCTGGTTTTGCAGCACGGGAATCACATGACATTGTCCCTGTCCTGCACCCATCTCGGCTCTTTTCCTCTGTTTTGCGTTTTATTTGGGTTCAGGGAAAGTCTGGATTCTTTTCCCCAAGTGGATTTAATGCTCCCTTAAGCCTCCGTGTATTGCTGTCCTCTCACTTTTTCCATTGTTGGGGGCATGTGCTTTGAGAGAAGGGGTGGGTTGGAGTGGAAGAGCAAACAAGTGAAAGGGGGGGTGCACGGTGCAGCACAACACCACAAATCCACATGAAAGGCACCATTAGCTTGACACTGTTCTGAAATGGAGGTAAAAAACGCAGAGGCAAACCAGGGGGAAAACATAGATGTGATGGAGTCCTAAACCAGGTGTGCTAATTTACTATAGACAAGGTTGTGTTAATCATACAAAATGTCTGTTCCCCACCTGCAATTTAAAGCAGTCCAATCCAGAGAATTCATCCACCTCATTCCCTGGCTCTCGCTTCACTCAGCATCATGCCTATTTTGATGTATTAAGTCATCACATTTTTCTGTGCATGCTTTTTAATCCTTTTAATGCTTTTGATTACTGGATGTCGAGAGAGTGGGGGGATAAATAACAGGAGGACTAAATATGCATGCTACAGGGGCACATTTCCGTACGCTTTCTTTTCTTTTCTTTTGAAGTACATATCTGCCATTCAAAATGTGCACTTTGTCCATATGAACGGAACAAAAGAACTAGATGTGTGTGCCCAGGGTCTCTCAATAGTCCCAGTCCTATTTGTGGACAGAGAGATGGAGGGGGCAATTTCATTGGGAAGATAACTTTCCCAACAATTCCTCATAGTTAGAACTCACCGCATTCCCACTGCAACTGGCAACAGCCTCCACTGTGTTGGCAGCCTTGTACACATTATGCATTCGCCACAATGCCCCATAACTAGCATTTTTCTGCTATGTAGCCCCACAGAGGCATGCTCCTCGCTTGTAAATATCCTTGTCTCTTTCACCCTCTCCACACACCACTTCATTTAGCCCAGCAGGGGCATATTCATAAGAACATAAGAAGAGCCCTACTGGATCAGACCAAGGGTTTATCTAGTCCAGCACTCTGTTCACACAGTGGCCAATCAGCTGTTGACTAGGAAGGAACCCATAAGCAGGACATGGTGCAACACCATCTTCCCACCCATGTTCCCCAGCAACTGGTGTATACAGGCTTACTGCCTCCGATATTAGAGGTTGCACTTAGCCATCAGGACTAGTAGCCATTGATAGCATGTAGTTTGTTTTTATGCTTTTATGTTTTAAATTTCGCTTATTGGTTTTTAAATGTTCAATGTTTTTAATTTTTGTAAACTGCCCAGAGAGCATTGGCTATGGGGCAGTATATAAATGTAAATAATAATAATAATAATAACAACAACAACAACAACAACAACAATAATAATAATAATAATAACAATACTCCAATAATTTATCCAATCCCCTTTTAAAGCCATCAAAATTGGTGGCCATCACCACATCTTGTGGTAGTGAATTCCAGAGCTTAAATATGAGCTGTGTGAAGAAGTCCTTCCTTTTATCTATCCTAAATCTCCCACTAATCAGCTTCATGGGGTGACCCCATTGGGTGCTAGTATTATGGGAGCTGGATAAAAAATGTCTCCCTATCCACATTCTTCACAGTATGTATAATTTTGTACACCTGTGTAAGTGATCCCCTTAGGTTCCTTTTTTCCAAGTTGAATAATCCCAGCTGCTGTAACTTTCCCCTTGATCATTTTAGTTGCCATTTTCTGCACTTTTTCCAGCTCTACAATATCTTTTTATTTAGGTGTGGTGACCAAAACTGCATACAGTATTCTAAGTGTGGTGGCACCATAGATTTGTATAAAGGCAGTGTGATATTGGCAGTTTTATTCTCAATTCCTTTCCTAATAAAGCCTAACATGGAATTCACCTTCTTCACAGTGGCTGCACACTGCATTGACATTTTCATCGAGCTGTCCACCACAACCCCAAGATCTCTTTTTTGGTCAGTCACCGCAATACTTATGAAAGTACTCTTCTGTGTCATCCTCTACTTTGGTGGAGCCAAGTGGCAGGGCTGATGCCTCAAAAGTAAGTGTGGAAGAAATTCTTGGCATAGCACTAAAAATGGGGAAAAAACATGGATGAATGTGGGAAACGAGGCAAACCAAGCTTCAAGGTGATGTGCATAGACTCTAGGTGACTGTGAAAATTGCTTGTTCCATACACTTATCCTTTTTTGAAGCCATGGCAAACAAAGCCATGGCTGACAAATTATGAATAGATTTTGTCATTAGAAGTTCAGCCTGAGGACTTGAGAGAAGTCTTGCCTTACCCTCATTAGCCAAATCCTCAGGAAGGCAATGGGTGAAAAATTGCCACCGCTGACTCCTTTGAGGGTGCCTGCTGATCAGCAAGATCTGTCGGTGCTATTGGGAATGTGAAGCCCAAGCTTATTCAAACAAACAAGCCCCCAAATCCCACACAGATTGATAATGAAATATGGATTGATGGAGCGTGAGTTGCATAGATTTTTCACTCTTTTCTCTCTCTTTCTTTTAATGGAGCCCTGAGGTTTGAAGGCATCCTTGTTTACCTGCCAGAGGGGCCATTAATGTCGACTTCTTATGTTCAGACTCTTTAAACTGTGTGTGATGATGATCGAGGCATGTTTTTGAATGTGGGAATGTTTCTAATTTTCTTGTTTGCCTGGGGGCCCTCTCTTTATTATTATTTCAAAATGAGAACGCAAATCTTGAAAAACAACAGGAAAAAAAAAGCCCACTGCTCTGTAACTTAGAAGCGTCCCCCATGGCTCATTCACCCCTTATGTTCAAAATGTCTTTCCCCGGTTCTCCTTCCCTTCCTCCTCATCCCCCCCAGCACACACACACACACACACACACACACACACACACACACACCCCCTTATCCCTGAACATGAAGACAATCAAAGGGATGCTCTATAATGTTACAGGGATTGATTTGATCTTTCTTCTTTATTTCTGAAAGCAAGCCGTATGGGGATGGATTAGCAGCCATGAAGGCTGAAGAGTTGTGATTGCAGATTATCAATCTATATGTATCGTCCCTTCTTTATGATCAGATCTGGAGCTGCACTGGGGTGTTCTGAATCCAAATGATTTCTATCATATATAGTTCACTTTCTAGGCTCTGTCTCCTCATCCAACTGAAGCCCAACCAAGAGATCAATCTGGGATGGTGCCAGGCTGACAAGCAGTTCATGGCATGCAGATAAGGTGCATGCACATTCCCAGTGGCTGTTATGGGAAAAAGTGGACAGGCTGCATTACAGGATACAGCTGGGTGATGTGACATCTATCTCATGACCACTGAAGATGGGGGATACAGTAGAAAGCCTATATACACCAGTTGCTGGGGGACATGGGTGGGAGGGTGCTGTTGCACCATGTCCTGCTTGTCAGCCTGGCACTGTGTGAGTGCTGGACTTGATGGACCTGGGTCTGATCCAGCATGGATCTTCTTTTGTTCTTATATGTGAACCACTCTCAGTTCCTTTCAGTCCTAGCACCTGAAAATCTGAATCCCCAGTGTCTGCTATTTTCCGTCCGTTTATACACATACTCTGAAACCCCCCACCCCCAGCACAATCAGTACAGCGCCACTGAGGTTTAGTCTGTATGGTTTGATACCTTGTTTGGTTTGTTTGTTTGCTTTAGTTGATTTGTAATTTGCTTTTCAACTGAAGTCTTCAAAGAAGCCCATAAAATTAATAAAGTGCATTGAAGACATTAAAAGCCATGCACTTATAACAAAACAAACCCAGTCCAGCTGGAGTATGAACAGACATCTGCTGTTGACTTTGCCTGCTCCTCCATCTCTCTCTCTGTGTGTGTGTGTGTGTGTGTGTGCGTGTCCCTCCCCTCCCCCCTGCATTCATTCCCAGAGAACTATTGGTGGCAGATGGCCTTATAGAGACCATGAAGACAGTTACATCAGTACCATTTCTATACTTCAATTATGGATGTTGGGTAAATATGGTGGTGTTCCTTCTCATACATCATTGCCTGCCCCCTGGGAGGGTCAACATGGATGTGGAAGATAACCATATCACCTGCCCATCACACATGGTTTCAAAATACATTACCAGGCTACCTTGGAGAACAACCTCTCAGACATGATGATTACACTCCAGAATAACATATTAATTGGCCCTACAGTAGCTACTGATGCATTGCCAAAAAGAGGGAATGCATCATTAAAAAAAAAGACAGCAGAAGATCCAATTTTGCATACTAATGCATATTCAGATGTATAGGTATAGATGCAAATTTGAAAAGCGTGACTATAATTTAAGTAGAAATACAATACATCTCACCAAGGTAGGAAGACCATGACCAGCTGACCTAAGTGCCAAGTCTGCCCACTGTCCAGTTGCTAAATGTTGTTCAGCAACTTCAAGGCCTCCTGCTCTACCTTTGTACATTTTTTTTCCTTATCATTAAACTGGACTTGAACTGGAGAGCCCTTCAAATGGAGGACAACCTTAAATAGAAGGATATCTTCTGAAAAGCAGGACAGTGCACCCTAATTGGTCCTCATATTTCAGAGGTTTCTTGCAGCCAATTGATTACCTATCACCCCACCTCAATGATCAGGATGTTCCAAAGACTAACGAAGAAATCCTTTTGTGTAGAAAACCATGGCCCTTTCCGCACCATAGGGGTGGAGAGGGCGGGAAGCGGGCAAACCTTGAAGTAGCCACTTCCAGGTTTGGCACGCTGAAACTGCATCACCAATGCGATGGCCCAGGCTTCTTCCTGGCCATCGCAAGTCGCAGCAGCCATTTTTTCAAAGATCCAAGGAAGAGCGCACGAGCGCTCCTCCGCAACTGTGAACATATATATAAAAAATATCCACACATGATTGTGCCCCCTCCCCCCGCCATCCTGGGGATGGCAAAATCGGGTCCTCCCCTCTCCTGATGGCCTCGGAGCCATGCAGTGCGGCTCTGTGGCCATTGGTGCAGCCACGTTTACTCACGGAAAAGCGTGGCTGCGCCCGGGATGGGCAGGCACACCAGCTGCCCATCTCGCTCTTGTCCTGGGAACAGGGAACAAACCGGGATAATAACGTTCCCTGCTCCCCCGTGAAAATGGAAGGCTGGCCCTGGCCTGCTTGCGGGATGCTCTATGTGTCATGTGAATTCTCCGTGAGTAGGCAGGGGCAGCCCCGGGGAAAATGGCAGGTGCAGAAAAGGCCCATATCTCAGAACAACACAAAATCAAGGGCTATGGTGTTTTCATGTGGGTAGCTGACCTGCAGTAGTGTCATATAGTTAAGCAGGTGATCAGTTGACCCACTTGGGGTTCTTTCATGGACAGTCTCCTACGTCGCCTGACTTGGAGATTGCCTACGTCTTTCAAGGAAAAAGCCCGTTC
The DNA here is from genome assembly GCA_029215795.1 of Anniella stebbinsi. Taxonomy (NCBI): domain Eukaryota; kingdom Metazoa; phylum Chordata; class Lepidosauria; order Squamata; family Anniellidae; genus Anniella; species Anniella stebbinsi. The sequence goes on from JARDYH010000001.1 coordinate 386,297,694, forward strand.
TAGCCGTCTTTGTAAGACACTCAGTCAAGTCCCTTTAGGGATATAGGAAATGCACCAACATGGAGACCGGCTTTGGATCTGGATCCGGAGTGAGATCCAGACATCCAAATTGGGTTGGATGCTGTGGGTTCCTGGATGCTAGGCTAACTGGGAGCCCATTGGACCCCCCTACTCATCCCCTTTCCAGTTTGCCCGCCTGACACTGGTGAGCCACTGCTTTGTACCTGAGGCTGTGCACAGCCCTACAATCTAGGAAACAAATGGTGTCTGTAAGCAAGGATGTTCCTTAGGCAAGCTTTGCATGGGCAATATTTGTCCATTTCAGTTAGAAAATATTGAGCTGGGATTAATCCACCAGCTCTTATTTTTATTCAGCAGCGGGAAACACTCTCTTCCCTCCCCCTTCTTCTCTGTGGCTGTGCATCCCACGTACTGACATGGGCTTTCTCTCCCCTTCCACCTTCAATGTACAGGACACATGTTCAGACCCACAAGTGTCTGCATGTATGAAAAGGAGGAACTTTTGTAGAGCTAATTGAACATCAGAGAGTGAATGTTTAAAGCCTCATTTTTAACAACCGGCAAATGACGAAAGCAGATAAATAACAACAACACCTTTGATGATAGCGAGCGTGATTTATACCCTTTGTGGAAAAGACATAATAATTACGGATTAATAAGAAATGCTCTCAAAAATGCGTTCTTTAGAGGACCTAGTACTTAACAAGTATGTTTTTGCGTCTAATTTAATTCACTGCTTGACGGGCAGGGGGAATCTTGCACTACAAAGAAGACAGGCACATAGCACGTCTCTATTCTTTGCTTTCAAAACAGACATTCTGTTTTTGTTTTGTTTGATTTTATGGCTTCTTTTGGAGTATTTATGTGAGACCAATAATCCAAAGTTCTCTGTTATCCACTCCTCAGGCTGTGATTCTCTGCCTGGGAGCCTCAGGCAAAAGTGCTGAAGCTCATGCCTCTTGCAAAGCAGTTCCCCAAAGAAGTACCTGGATCAGGCGAGGGGAAAGCAAACTGAGTAGGCATGACCATCACTGGGAAATCAGATTCTTTTTGGGTTTGACAGAATCCCACAGGGTATACAACTCACATTGTGTCTGCAAACCAAGCTGCAGCCTGTTCCTCAAGCTCCAGGAACCTTATTCTGTGTGCAGCGGCCAGACTGATATCAGGAAACAGAAGGTTCGAACATGTAAGACCAACACTGGCCTGCTTTCATTGGCTGCCTGTACATTTCCAAGCCTGATTCAAGGTGTTGGTTTTAACCTATAAAACCTTACACGGCTTGGGACCACAATACCTGATGGAACGCCTCTCCTGACACAAACCTACCCATACACTACGATCAACATCTAAAGTCCTCCTCCGTTTGCCTACTCCAAGGGAAGCATGGAGGGTGGCAACAAGGGAGAGGGCCTTTTCAGTGGTGGCCCCCCAGCTGTGGAACAATCTCCCCAACTAGGATCGCCTAGCGCCAACACTGTCACGTTTTCGGTGCCAAGTGAAGTCTTTTCTCTTCTCCCAGGCATTTAACAGCATATGCTGAGCTTTTTCAACTGACCCCTGGACAGTTTAAATTATATGTTGTTTGTTTTTAGGCTTTTATGGTTTAAAATTTTGTATATTGGTTTTTAAATGTTCACCGTTTTTAATTTTTGTAAAACGGCCAGAGAGCTTTGGCTATGGGGTGGTATATAAATGTAAATAATAATAATAATAATAATAATTATTATTATTATTATTATTATTATTATTTATGAAAATTCCTGAGCAATTGGTGCAAATTATGGCCGAATTTGCACAAATTGTACAAATTTGGCTGTGATTTCTGTAGTTTGCCCACAGTTGGCCTAAATTTGCCTAAATCACTAAGAAATATGTGCCAGTTACAGAAACTCTCTCCTCCCAGCATGGAATTCCTGGAAAATCCATGAAATGCCCAACTTACTGCAGATCAGGTGGGGCATTGCAGCAGGATCTAAATCTCAGTTGCTGGCCCCAGGTGCGTGCCATCTCTCCCCCCAGCCAAAGTTTGGAAGAGGTGTACACAATTCCACATACACACACACACAAAGCCACTGATGTTTCCACAGGAGAGAAGCCAGGCTGCTGTGGAATCCACAGAACAGGTTAATAGAACTCTGAACCAATGTGAATTGATTGTGGATTTCTCTGAAATCCCTCACCTTGCCCCTGATAAATTAGCACTCCTCCCCACTGAGAGATTGCAACCCTTGACAGGAAAGAAAGGGGTTCCCCCATCTGTGGGCTAGAACATACGGGGATGAGGATTCAGCCCCAAGATGCCATATTTCAATCCTTCATGGGAGTGAAACATGGGTGTCAGAGAAATTCACAATGGAATCAAGTGAATTTGCAGATTTGGGTGTGGAAATTTTTATAGGTTGGCAATTGCAAATTGGTGCAAATGCAAATTGGTGCAAATTTCTGAAATTGAAAAAAAAAAACTGATTCCATCAATGAGTGAGCAGCAGAACCTGGCATCACACAATGGCCAAGCCCCTTCAGTGTTTGTGTGCCTGAACTCACTTCAGAACCAAACCCGAACCTGGTTGTCCCGGTCCGAAAAGCCCTGAGTCTAGTCAGGATTGATCTGGAGCTCCAAGGAGATTTTGGGTGGCTGGGCTGTGCACAGCCCTAAATGTGTGCTACACAGCTTGCCCTGTGCCCTTGGGTAGATAGAGCCATTGTTGAGGTAAAATTCAGTTGCCAGTCTGGTCAGCATCTCTACCTGGAAAGGGAAGGAAGCATCTTATTCGTCACCTCAGGCTGCAAAATATCTTGGGCCGGTCCTGTCATTCAATCATCTTGGATGTCTACCACCCAGTCCCACTTCTTTCTACATGTGCAGAAGATGACTACATATAGAATGACCAAGAATAGACAAATCAAAGGATGTACATGTCTTTGTGAAATAGACCATGCTCAGGCAGGATGAAGGCCAGTGTTTCTCTAGCAACAGAGTAAAAATATCAGGAAAGGGCAGACTCCATAGCCCCTGAATACATAGGGCCTTATTGCATATCCCAACTATGGGAACTGCCGCCACCACCACATCACCCAGAAATAGACTCTTCACAACCACCCAGGTCCTAAGAGGATTTTAAAAAGTAAAAAGAGTGTGTGGAAAGAGAACACTTTTGTATCTTTTGCTAAAACAAAAAGTGCTGCTTGAAAATGAATCAGAATCAGCGAACAAAGACATGGGTTTGCCTCTCAAACAGCCTCCTGGGCTTTTCCCTGAGTGATTTTAATGCCAAAGAAGAGGGCTAGGAATAACGTTACATCAAATGTTCTTGTGGAAATGAAGGGAAATAATTCCGGTAATAGAATTGTTTTTAAAAGAGAAAGCACCTGTTCAGCGTATGAATGGCAGCATCTCCCTCCCTCCCTCCCTCCCTCCCTCCCTCTCTCCTCTCTCTCATTGTTCTCTAGGAATTCATTTTCAGGTTGTTTCTCCCAAAGGGACAGCTTTGTCTGTGAGCAATTTGTCTTTTAGCACCATTAAATGAGAGATCACATCCCTCTGTTATCCAAGCTGTGATCCTGCTTCTGTTGCTCAGGTAGCTTTGTTCTGCTTCTGGCCTACCTTTTGTTCCTAAGGGCAAGACCAAAGGCGAGTTGTAACAAGATGGAGTTTGCCTTGCACCTGAAGGATAACAAGGAAGGGACCAGGTGGATCACCCTAGGGAGGGAGTTCAACAGCCCAAGGCACAGGCACAGAGAAGTCCCTGTGAGGCAAGAGAGAGAATAATTCTTCCCATACATTGAAAGAATGGAGGGTCTGTGAGACCTTTCTCCACCACCACACAAAGCCAGCAACATATGGATTGTGTAAAATCCATTCCAATTTTTTTTCACGGATTGGCGGGCACCGTTCCTTCTGTTGTCCGCTCATTAATGGAATCAGATTTTTATTTTTATTTATTTTAGTTTCTGGATTTGCACAAATTTGCATTTGTAAAAATGCATAAATCTCTAGGGATAGTACAGGCACCCGTCAAGGTCTGGGAGTCCAATTGACTCCCCCCTGTCTGCCCCCACCAACCAGTTGGGCAGACATGATGTGTTCACAGGCCCGCAGATCGAGTGCTCACATGGCCTGATGAACACCCAGCAGCCCTCCATCCTTATCCGGACCCTCCATTGTCCACAACATTATGTAATTCCCTTGCTACAAAAAAGGCAGATGTAAAGGCCCCATTTATGCCAGAGTGAAGGCACAGATGCTCCAAAGAAGGTCATATAGCATAAGAGTGGGGGAAAACAGAGGCAGTGGCAGGGCAAGCATTCCACAGGTCAGACCCAGGTGAGTTCGCCCATCTTTGCATCCCTAGTTTTATGTGGCCCCAAACCACAGGTAGATTCCAAAGATGACCCTTGAAGACATAGGCAGTGGAGCAGCAGCCATGAGCCTCATCAACTCCCTCCATGCATTCATATGTTCCCATTTGAACACAAACATCTTTAACGTGCCTCGTGACACAAGGCTCATTTTGATTCATACTTTGCAGAGGGGCAATTTCTTCCATATGTCCCCCATCCATCGAGATGTTCTCTGGGGATGTCATCAATTTGTAACCCGATAAGTGGAGATTTTGTGTGATGTCAAAGTGCCTCCCTAATGAGATATGCCAGAAACTGCCCCCATCACCTTTTAGAAATTAGGTGGGAGTGTTGATTAGGAAGGCTTTTATGAATTAATTTCCCCTCTCTTGAATGTTGATGGTGGAACTTGTTTTATGGCAGGGCTAGGGAATCTCTTTCATTCCATTTCAGAGAAGCTGTTGGGCTCCATGTTCCGGTGGTGGGTGAAGTAAAAGGCAAAATGGGCAGGGCCAAAATACAACACACACACACACAAGCATATTGTAGCTTAAAGATTTTACTGCCAGAAACTATGCCATAGGACAGGCATTTCAACCCTTTAGAATAGGCTGGGTGGGTGCTCTCGCAAAAGCTGTTAAACCACCAAATGATGGCTTGTTAGGAGGAGGAGATATGGGCAGAATGAGTTTCCTCCACCCCCGGTTTTGTGACATATGCTTTATTGGTGAATTTATTTGTCCATGCTTTTAAACCATCTTAGATTTCCTCTTTTGATAGAAGTGTGATACACACACACACAGCCCAGCAAGGACCCTGTTTAGCAGTGATGTTGGTGCAGTAACTCTGTAAACATATAGACAATGGCAAATTGTGTGTGTGTGTACATGTGTAAGCACAAAATAATGAATGCACTTGGAATTCACTGTGAAAAAATTAATTAAAAAACCATGCAACTCATGAAGTGCAGTCCACCTACTGTGAAAATACCTGAACAGTTTTGGGATACATTCCATGCCTCCCTCCTTTGAAGGAAAGACGGTATCAGCATTGTTTAGCACTTCAGGCCTCATTTGAACCCTTTTATGTCACCATCAATCAAAAGGAGGCAGCTAATGTGAGGTTTCTGTATGCATGTGTTGGTTTAGAAGCTTGCAGGCTGCCTTTCCACAATATGTACTCAAGGCAGGTTGGAAGAGATAAAACAGGACAAAAGATATACCTCAATATGAAATGCCAGTTACAATTCACAGCCACATCTGAGCTACAATGCTGAGGATAAACTAACAAACCAACCAACTGCAGAAACGGAGCCATAACACAATACTGATACTGTACTGTCAGAGCCAAAAAAACAAACATGGAAAATCAATTAAACTGAGTAATAACATTCCAACATGATGGAGTTTGCCTTGTGCAAGGAAGGGACCAGCTGGATCACCCTGGGGAGGAAGTTCAACAGCCAAGGCATAGCCACAGATAAGTCTCTGTGAGGTGAGAGAGAGAGCGAGAGAGAGAGCGAGAGAGAGAGAGAGAGAGAGAGAGAGAGAGAAGGTGTAAGGAACGTGATGTGCAATTAAAATATGGGCATCAACTGTTGCCCTCTAGCTGAAGGTATAGTCCAAATGAGACCCTCTGTGCCAATTATCACCGAGGCAGTCCTTAGATCAGGGTAGGCAACGTGGAGCCCATGGGCCCTTTATCATTGCCTGCCAAGCCCCCCCCCCCTTTTAAAAAAAAGTTAACATGCTTTCTTACTGAGATTTCTGTAAAATAGATTTCTGAAGGGGCGGAATGGTGTGTGTTCAAAGGAACTGTTTAGCGTATTGAGCCCCAGACCCCATCTCTTCATTTGATCTTTTGGGCAGGTTACTTGTCCTTTGCCACACCTCCCATGGTAGCCATTTTGTGTTGGTGCCCAGGATAATTCCTCAAATTGCTAGATGCGCCCACGGCTGTAAAAGGTAGCTTCCTCTTGCCTCAGACGATGAAAGGCAATTTAAGTGTCCCCATGACTTCCTGGGCCAAATCTCTGCATACCTTGGAATGGGAAGCACTATTTTCTTCCTTTCCTTCTCTCTCTTTTTAAATATAAGTTGCTGTTGTTCAGCAAAGCTCTCCCTATCAGTTTTGACATAACCACCATATTCTGCCTGTAAAATATAATTAGAGCAGTGAATCAGAAAGGAACTGTCCATTGAGCAGCACAGTATGTTCTCAGCCAAAGAAAAGGATGTGAAATTCATGCAAATGTGCCTTGGCTCCCATGCTTCTTTTTTAGGAAACTGATGTGTGACACAGTCAGCAGAAAGCACCTGCATGGCGCCAGGGAGACTCACATGCCTCTGTGAGTCAGTTGGCACTTTCTAGCCGCACATAATGACAGCCAAGGTGCTTTATTCTCCTCTTTCGGCTTTTGGTCACTGATCTGAAATGTTCTGCCATGGGTGGTGGCTTGGGAGGCCAAGCTATAACCCACAAGGGGGGAAAGCCACAGGCCCAGGTCCAATTCCAGCGAGCAATGCAGCCAAGACGTGTGAAAGCCACCGCTCTAGTGGAATGGAACCATCCCTTTGGTGTCGGCTTGTCTTTATCCAATAATTCATCATTCCAGAAACTCAGCTGGCTTGCTTCATAGACTCAAGGAAAGGAGAAACAGAGTGCTGGGTGATTTAAAGTGAAACAAAACAACAACAACAACCCCCCCCCAATAATCTTTATTTTTCTGAAGTGTGTTTTCATCTGAAACAAAATGTGGCAGTGTTAACTTACAGAGTTAATTGGAGGTTAAGTGCTGGCTTCAGTGGAGCTCGCAGAGCCTCCTGCAATGGGGATTATCTTCAAGCCTTGGTTGCTTGTTTTTCTTAGGGTGCATCAAGATGGTGCTGCAGGATGACGGGAAAACAGGAAGTGGAATGGGGCAAAGGGAAGAAGCAGTAAGTTGTGCTGGGCTTTAACAACACTTCCTCAACAAATCCTACTTGGGCTGTATCAAGCAGTATGCTCAAATATGGTATGGGGTTGCAAGGTTGTAGCTGTAGCACAGTGGTAGCGCATCTCCCTTGCATGGAGAAGGCCCAGGGTTCAGTCTCTGGCATCTCCAGGTTGGGCTGGGAGAAAATCTGCATCTGAAACCCTGGAAATCCACTGCTAGTCAATGCAGACCAGGGATGGCCCTCCAGGTATTATTGGACTGGAACTCCCTTCACCCCTAGTCAGAAAAGCCAATAGGGTGGGTTCATGGGAGTTGCAGTCCAGCAACATCTGGGAATCCACATATTCCCTATCCCTGGTATAGACAATACAGAACAAGGCATTGTTGGTTTTCTTTTCTCATTGTTGAAAGTCCTAGGGACAAATGGGTTGTCAGGAGCTATGATAGGGCTCAGGATGAGCTTGAAGGGGTTCTTTGGGAGCCCAGGCAGGGCATTTCTGTGACAGGATTATTCAGGCTGCCCCACATCTTCCCTGAGAGTGGGGTTTACCACAGACTCCCAATCCTCCTCCTCATTGGACCTTTATACAGATCATTGGTCCGCCTAGCCCAGTTGACACTGAGTGGTAGTGGCTCTCCAGTGTTTCAGGTTGCGACCCAGCAAAACCTAAGATCAATGGAATTCTTTGAATTTCGTCTTGAAGCTCATTCCAATTTGAGTCCATATCAAATTGAGAGCTTTGCATATTTCTGCTCCTGTGAGTGTCAAAATGTTCTCTGTGTATGACAACACACACACACAAGCAACAACCCCCCAAATCATGAACAATTTCTTCAGGCTGAACTGGAAGGTCTGAACATGAGTAGAAGCTTCAGCAGAATCAGGGATCCTCTTTTTAGACCTTTCCCATTAATGTGGGTGGGGACAGGGATGTTGGGGCGGGGCTAGCATGCATGTCCTTGCCCCATCTCCTTTTGATCACTGATGTGAGCAGGTTTAAAATCTTCACAGGGCTCTCATGATGAGGATAACCTGAAAACTGGACATTTTTGTGCATCTCTCCCTCAAAACCGGAAGAGTGAGTTACATGACCTTTACCCCTCAGTTGCTAAGGTATTTCCACACCTCCTAGAAACTTGAAATTTGAGTGGGGCACATTTCCACCCTTCTAAGTATGCTTGAGGAATTCAACCTTGTTCCACACACCCTGGATTAATCTGTTGACCAGACCTTACTCATCCACCAGTTTTTGCACTTTCCAGATGTACTGACCCAGTTCTCAGCTTAGAAAAGCTATCCAAATTTGGGAAAAATAGAGTTTTAGACATATCTATCAATTGAAGGGCATATTTAAATGCAAATTTTCATGTAGATTCTTTATTGTTGCTTAACAAAAAAAAATTGCAAATTAATGCAGAAACAGTCTGGAACAGCTTATGGGTGAACATGTGGGTCGTGATACTTCCCTGCTATATTAACGTGTTTTAATGTTTGTAATTATTTGTTATTTTATACTGTTTTTATGGCTATATTGCATTGTTCATGTGAATTGGCTTAGGGATTTTAGTTTATATGAGTATATTTTGTTGGGCTTTTTTTCTGCTTAAACATGCATAGGATTGCATTTTCAGTCTGGAATCCTGTTCCCTCTTATCAGGGATTAAGCCCTATTGACCTCAGTGGGACTTACCTCTGAGTAGACATGCATCAAATTGCACTGCAAGCAGCATAAAAGTATTTCATTATTATTAATAATAAAAATTATATAGTGCTTTCTAACGAAGCACTGTACATGAGATAAAGTAGGTCAGGAGTTTACCAAAAAATTGAATAAATACAATAATTCTAATAAAAGACCTTAACTGAAATTAAAAGAACATAACACTAAAACTTTTAAAACCCATTTAAAACGTGTTGTGGCCACCACATAAACCATCAGCATGCTTCATCTCAGAAACATCTCAGGAACAACCAGCCAACGAATTATGATTAGTTAATTAATTAATCACTGTGGAAAAAAGTGATACAGATTGGAAAGAGACTGTTTCACTCATTAGAAAGTAAGGATGTAAGAAGAGCCAAACTGGATCAGGCCAAGAATCTATCTAGTCCCCCAAGCTGGACATGAGTCCAACATCCCCCTACCATCCCCCACCCCCATTTCCCCCAGCAATTGATGTACATAGGCTTACTGCCACTAATACTGGATGTCACATAGAACTATCAGGACTCATAGCCATTAACTCCTCCGTGAATTTGTCTAACCCCCTTTTCAAGCCATCCAAATTGATGATCATCACTATGTCTTATGGTCGCAAGTGCTGTTGTTTGGTTATGTGCTTTGTGAAGAAATCTTTCCTTTTGCCTCTCCTGCATCTCCCACCAATAAGCTTCATGGGATAATCCTGGGTTCTAGTATGATGGGAGAGGGAGGAAAATGTCCCCTTATCCACATTCTCCACACCAGGCATAATTTTGTACAGCTCTGTCATGTCTCCCCTTGCTTGCTACGCTAAACAAGCTTTTATAACCTTTCCTCATAGGGGAGTTGCTCCAACCTATAGATGATTCCGTTGCCTTTTTCTGCTCTTTTTGGGGCTTTCCGATATGTAGTTCAATCACACCAGGGAAGAGATGCAATTTTGCTTTCTTCATCAATTGCCTTTGCCCAACTTTCCTCAAGCTGACGACGGAGAATATGAAGTTGAAATGGGTCAGCAGGCCAGGAAGCTGTCTGCTCAACCAGAAAGTTCATCCTGAAAAGAACATATCAGAAGCGCACTTACCTCTGTTACAACCGCCTCCATAACTCACCAGAATTGTAATGGAGTCAAATGTGATTTACAGCATGAAGCTATCACACAAGTGAAGGTGTTTGTCTCTGATATAACTACTTGCATAACTCATCATTGCCACTCCTGATTTTCTGCTCTCCCAAGACAGTTCGTCATCTGTCACTCCATCCATTAGGACTGACTGAGGCAGCGTGTATTTTCTAGTGGAGTTCTGGTTCTAAATTGGTGCCTGATATCAGTAATGGACTGGATGAGGACAAACAAATTGAAGCTTAATCAAGACAAGACAGAGGTACTTTTGGTCAATGAGGAGGCAGATCAGGGAACAGGGTTTCAACCTCCCCTGGCTTAGGTTTAGGGATAGATGGACTCACCTGTGTCTGGCTCCATTGGACGCCCACCAAGCCACCACCTGCCCCTGCTTATGGTGCTGGGAAAGCTTTGTGGCTCAGGAAGTGCCCGGTGAAACTGCAAGGTCGCCCACCCTTATCTGGAGCCCCTATTGTGCACAACAATCTCGACTTCGGAAATTGCGTATTTCCTAAGTTGTGTCAATGGTGGCCACAAAGGCCCCATTTACGCAAGATTAAAGATATGAATAGAGTGAGTCCATGAAAAGTGGGCCCACAAAGATGCCACGGTACAGAGAGCTGGGTCCAGAGTAGGGCAGATACGAGGATGTCTATTTGCAACCACCATTTTGTGAACTGTGATTTCTGTAATGTTTCCCCCTGTGATTTTTGCTAAACCACCTGGCAGCTTGTTCCATGCACCCACCAGAGTCAGGCAGCTGGTGGGAATCTGTCAAACAGCCCACAAACAGGATGCAGGGATACTCACCCATCCCTAATACACACACAGACACACACACACGCACGCACGCATGCACACAAACACAAGCACTTAACAAAATCCACAAATGACTTCATAAATGTGATGGAAAGAATCCAATTTTTTTTTTTTTTTTTAAAGAAGAATGTGAGAGAAAGTGAAATTGGCAGATTTTTCCATCCCTACTCAAATGGGAGAAAACTCCATTCAGTTTACATTTTAAGGTAAACATATCTCATTTCACACTTTTGAACCAATATCATTCAAAATTTGCACTTCTCTGAAATTTACATGTGTACATTCAAAATGCATACAAAAAAATCAATGCATTAGGAGAAATGTATACAAGAACGCTTATTAATTTTCACATTAAAAAAAATCTCAAAGTTCAGGATAAACCAAGATTGAGAAATTCTCCATCTTCAATCCAAACCAAACTCAAGTTAGGAAAAAATGAGAAAATGAAAGCAACTGCACTTAATGGATTCATCTACGGCAGAGGAAGAATTGGAAGGGATGTGTCAAAATAGCACTGAAGGGTTAAGTGTGTCCCATGTATATCTTACAACTAAGGCATTTCTGGGCAGAAATTCACCCCCCCCCCCACACACAAATAAAGCTTGGAAATAAGCAGAAATAAAAAGGAACTTTCTGCTGAAAATACGGTATGAAGACAGGTTCTGGGGCAAGCAGTATGTCCTGCCCAGTGGGCAGAATGACAGAGCTGTTTATCTCAAAGGGCTGGAAGGAAACTTTCTCATTTGTTTCTGGAGAAGAAAATTGTACTGAACTGCTAAATGCAGCAGCAGCAGCAGAAAAAGAAATTGCGACAAAGATAGCAGAGAGTGACACTTTTTTAAAAAAGGCAGCAGTAATTACAGGCATCAAAAGTCAGTTCAGATTAGGCAATCCTTCTTTGTGGAGCTATAATTGGCTGGTTTCATAATACCTGAAAGTACTTGTTGCTTGATAAAAATGAAATGGCTAACTGATTATCTCTGGAAAGAAAGTCCATTATTGCTTAAGGCTGGAGGGCGGGGGCATGTCATTGGTTGTGGGTTGTTCTTTCCTTCCTTACTGCCTTTATGCACTGCCTTTAAGTCAAAGCCCTTCAGGTGGGTTGCATTTTTATAAAATACTGTGCAAACTCAGCGACATGATACAAAAGGGAAAAGGAAGGAGGTCTCAGGAGCCAAATAAAGTCTACTCAGGGGCAATGCCCACTAATGGAGACAGTTCCAAGAGCGGAGGAGCCAAATGGCAGTAGATCCCATCTAGTCCAACGGAGGGCTCTTCGTTGTCTCACTTTTCCCTCTGAAGAAGCCAGGTGAAATGGCTGCTGATGGAAACCATTCTGAGAGGGGAGAATCCATATGGCAGTTGTGGACAGCTGAGAGGGTGAAACACTGCTTGGATTTCTGGGTCCAACATGAAGTAGAGTTTGGAAATTCCTGTTTGGGCAATTTCTCAGAGGAATTTTGATTAAAACTAAAATTTCAGGGGTGGTGGTGGTGTCCTCACATAGCCAGTGTGGAAATTCTGAAGATTCCTGCTTGGAAAAAGTTGCACAAAAAAATGCAAGAGAAGCTGAAAGAGTTTTGATACTGGCTAGTAAATTTTCTCATGGATAGCCATGGTTTGCACATTGCCCCAGTAAATACACCTGAAAGGGAGAGGCAGTGCGAACATACAAAATGGCATTTGAGCCAAAACTAGTTATGACAAAGCAATGGAGGACTTGACAGAATCAACAATTTGGAATGCAACCACTGGAAGACCATTCTCTTGTAACCCAAATGCAGCACCATTCAAAACCTCCCCACACCAATCTGTCTAACTTTAGAACCCAGTATGTTAGGACCAAAGGTTGTTATATCTAACAATACATGTAGGCTATCAATGGCTACAAATCCTGTGTATGCATATGTATACTAGTTGGTTGGGCACATGGGTGGGAGGGTGCTATTGCACTTGTGTCATCCTTCTGGGTTTCCAGTTGACAGCTGGTTGGCTACTGAGTGAACAGAATTCTGGACTAGATGGATCCTTGATCTGATCCAGCATGGTGTTTCTTATGTCCTTATATCAGAAGAGCCCTTCTCGGTCAGGCCAAGGGGTCAATGAGACCAACCAGATGCTTCTGTGAAGCTCAGAAGCAAGACAAGAAGGCAATAGCTCTTCCCATGCTAATGATTCCCAACAACTAGTTAATGACTACCATTTAACCTAGGATCATAGATGGTCAGACTATTTGTTCATGTAGTCGAGTCAAGGATGGATGAGTATGTGAATTTCAGTTTCTCTGACTTTCTCATTTTCCAGTGTCAACTTTGGTTCATCCTGAACTTGGATATTTTTTTTCCAATCTTATGTTTAGTTCATCCTAAATTGGAGGAGTTTTTAGAAAGTTTGCATGGAATTTTGTATGCATTTTTGTGTGCAGTCTCATAATACCTGCCTTTCTGCATCCAATTTTGAGCAGGAAGATGAGCAAAATCTCTATATCGATGTTGACTGTTCTTCCCTTTATTTAAGGCAGCTTTCCCCAGCCTTGTACCCTCTAGATGTTTTGGATTACAACTCCCAGTACTCCTGACTACCAGCCATGCTGGCAAGGGCTAGTGAGAGTTGAAGTCCTAAACACCAGGGCCAGATCTACACCAAGCAGGATATGGCACTTTGAAAATGGTTTATGGAGTGTGTCCTGGGCCCCAACAGTTGTCACTACTGTTATAAATCGTTTTAAAGCAGCAGTGTAGATCCTGCCCGGGTTGAGGGAGGCTGATTTAAGGACTTATAGATCAAATACCTCCACATTACTCAAACAAGTTAAAATAGGCTGACCAGATAAAATCCAGGTCAGGGCTCATGTAACTTTAACAGTTGTAGAGAAAAGGGGATTTCAGCCAGTGTCGTTTGTATGCAGTTAGTTCCTGGTGAAATTCCCTCTTCACCACAACAGTTAAAGTTGCAGGGGCCCTGCCTTCTTTTGTATATGGTCACTCTAGTATAGTGCCTGCTATACTATACTATACTAATACAGTTATATACCACCCCATGGCCGAAGCTCTCTGGGCACTTTACAAACATTAAAAGACTGAACATTAAAAATCAATATGCAACGTTTAAAAACATAAAAAACAGCTAACTCCTAGCCAGGCCAAAAATTCATTTAAAAACTCAACATAATCTGTTAAATGCCTGAGAGAAAAGAAAAGTCTTGACTTGGCGCCGAAAAGATAACAATGTTGGCGCCAGGCGGGCCTCACTGGGGAAATCGTTCCATAATTGGGGGGCCACCACAGAAAAGGCCCTCTCCCTTGTTGCCATCCTCCAAGCTTTCCTTGGTGTAGACACCCGGAGGAGGGCCTTGGATGTATATTTTAGGGATGGCCATTGTGGGGAAAGCTGGCACTTTTTGGGCTCGCTGGATTTCCCTTGAGCTCCCAGCTCGGCTTGCATTTCAAAGCCAAGCCATGGCTTTTCCCAAAAATCTGGGAACTTTCTCAGCCCCCTCCCCCTTCAATCTCTATTTACGCAAATTGCAATTGAATTTATGCAAATTATTTATTGTTTTATACTGTTTGTTTTTATCTGTATGCTGTAGGGTGGGATAGAAGTGTTTAACTAAATAAATACATTGTGGGAATAATACATTTTATTTTGCACAACTTGTGCCTGCAATTTGAGCAAATTTCAACAGAAATTTGTAGAAATTAATCATATTATGGCAGTAATTTGTGCAAAGGAAGCAAATTATGGATGACATTTGCATAAATGGTGATTTATTTATTTTTTAAAAATCAACTCACCCCCCCAATTGATACAGATTGAGTCAGGACAGCTCACAGGTAAACAAGCCAGCTTCTAGGGGGCTGAGGTGGTGAAACTCAGTGAGCTTCACCCATCCCCTTCAGATTCCTCCAACGTCCATAGTGTAATTTCATGCATTTTTCCCTAAATGTGCACATCAATTATGCAGATCTCCCATTGACTAAAGTGTATCTGTGTGCATTTTTTCACATGTATGCATTTTCATGCACAGATTTCAACTGTATGCATCCTGTCAAGTGTATTTTTTAAAATCTGCAACTGATATTGCATGCTCGAAATGTAAGGACTTCAGCCACAGCTTGTGTCTGAGTCCATGTTCAATTTGGAAGGTGCCAACTTGTTAAATCCTGATCAAAAACAAACACATTTCTCATACATCTGCAATTTAGGGGAAGATGGCAAAAATCCCTCTGAAAAGGGAAAGAGGCTAGCCATCTGAATAGGAGTTTGTATCTATATTCATTTAATTTTCGACACCTTTCTTCCTACGCAAAAGGTCCCTCGTGCAGCTGGAATGTAAAGCAAAATGTGCCTCACATCCTCAGTTTTGGTACAAAGCACTCAATGAATATTGAGGAAAGTTCAAATGTTTAACATGGCTAGTGAAATTTCTTAGAGGTACATAAAGGGTGTCATATTTCCCTACTTTGAAGGAGGGTTGGTGGGAGGGGAGGAACCCTCTTCTCTACATGAATATTCTTTCCATTAGTCCAGATGATTTTATTTATTTATTTATTTATTTATTGCTAAAAATAATAGCTCTGTTTGATATGTGCAGCACGTAGAGAGAAATAGGCTAGTTTCAGTGAGTACAACAGTCCGCATTTGCCCCTTGCATCAAAGACATGACAGTGGGGAAATAGGATAAAGGTTATGCAGTTTTTCATGGCACAAAGAAAGTGAATGGGGTGGGGGAATCCCCCCTCTCCCACTATACTAATAATCAGGGACACCCGATGGATCTGACAGGCAGTTGATTCAACACATACGAAATGGTGCTTTTGTATGAGAATATGTGGTTTTGTGGCTGCAACTACCATTTGCTAGGGGTAAGGCTTTCTCCACCCAATAAGGGGGAAAGACCCTCGATTAAAGCGTTTCGATGTGCATTTCCCCGAAGTACACTTTTTTCCACACACATTTCCCCGAAGCATGCATGCCGTTGAACCCTTAATTGGCCTGTGAATCACATTGCAAGCTCAGAAGTATATGTGCTTGGACAAAGATCGTGTCTGAGTCTGTGCTCAGTTTGGAAGATACAAATTGGGCAAATCCTGAGCCAAACGAACTCCTATGCCCAGGGAAGGCATAGGCGGATCTGGAATGAGGGTGATAATATTAATCAGTGCAGAAATGTTCTTTGGGACTCCACATCCAATCAATGCTACCTAATTCTTCTGTTTCCCCAGATGCAAGTGGTAAACGCTCATCTGCAATGAGACGCTTTACTTGGCAAAGTGGCCCAGAGGCACAGCTATGCCACTGTGTTTTCGCATGGCAATAATGACTCATTAGTGCTTAACATTTCCTAGTTTTTGTGTTTTTGTACTGTAGGGATGTGCAAATGGTAAACAAAGCTCTTTTTTGAAATTATTTACACTACAGGGATAACATAAATCCCTTGTTGCGTGTTCATTATCCTGATCCATCTAGTCATTTCTACAGTGTATCCCCTCTCTATACACTCTCAAAGGAAGAGGTCCAAATGATCCTAGGGTCCCCGAGGCTCACTGTACCCTACAAAATGTGGACAATAACAGTAACAGTTATAATGGAGAATAGTAGGGCCGGCTCAAGCCTGAACAGCAACCCACCCATCCCAAGTCATGGCGCATAGTATCCAAGGCTATCCAAGTAAATTTAGCATCTGAGGTGCCTGAGGCCACAAGCTCCCTTCCTCTCCTTGGGAGTAAAAATACAATTATAATAAATAAAATAACCAGTGGTTTGCTCTTTCACGACACCCATGATCAGCTGCCTGGGGCAGCCCTCTCCCTCTGCCCTGGAGAATTCCTAATGCATCAGTACCACTTTGGAAAGGAGCTTTCAGGTAAGGTGAAGATCCCCCCCCCCAAAAAAAAAAAGAAAAGAAAAGAAAAGAGAATTCCAGAAACATTCCTGTGGCTGCTGGAAACATATGCACTGTTCTCTCCTTTGTCTCACTCACTACAGGGGTGATGAGGAATGACCTGAGGCGAGGTGTCAGATACCACCACTACAACCACCTCTTAGGTTACTACTGCACTTTAATCCGCAGCAAGCAGATCCCTCACCTTTCCTATGGTCATTGATGCATCTGCAGCCACAAGGATAAACCCAAGGGATGCTTGAGAAGAGAACACAAGTGGAGCCCTGCTTAATAATCACCACTGAGTTGGATGTGTTTTAGCGAGACATCCTGAGTGAAGTCTGCAGCGACAGGGGATGAGAAGGCAGCTGTAGTGTTGAAAGAATAAGGCGATGAAGAATCAGATCCTTCAGCTTGAGGTTTTTTTAAATGTGTGTGGGGGGGGTGGGGGGTGGAGGGGGACCAAGGGAATTGAATTGGCCACTCAACATGTGCTTCGCTGATACCTGACAATCTCCGGCTTGCTCTGGCTGTGATATGAAAATGTGGATGGTGAGTGAATCTTGATAATTCCCAACTCCCCTATACAGATTATCTCATCACTGCAACAAGATTTGACAGGCAGTAAGTGAAGTAGCAACCAGCATACTTTCCAGAGGCCTGTTTGGAAGGTCAGAATGCTATGTGTGTGTGTGTGTGTGTGGGGGGGGGTTAAGGAGACCTGAATTCCAGCATTCGCACCAGCTTGCTGTGTGGAAATAACCAAGGTATAGCTGGTTGGGGAATGGTGGGAATTATAGGACTTTTTTCTGTCTAAACATGCATAGGGTTGCACCTCGAATTGTCCTCTGTCACTCTGTGGGTCAGAATTGCAAGTCACAAGTAAGGCAGGGCTACCACTACTTGCACCAATATATCTGCCCTTGTATTATTATTATTATTATTATTATTATTATTATTATTGTAGAATCACAGAATAGTAGAGTTGGAAGGGGTATACAAGGCCATTGAGTCCAAACCTCTGCTCAGTGCAGGAATCTACCTTAAAGTATCCCTGACAGATGGTTGTCCAGCTGCCTCTTGAATGCCTCTAGTGTGGGAGAGCCCACCACCTCTCTAGGTAATTGGTTCCATTGTCATATTGCTCTAACAGTCAGGAAGTTTTTCTTGATGTCCAGCTGGAAATCTGGTTTCCTGTAACTTGAGCTCTTTATTCCGTGTCCTGCACTCTGGGTTGATCGAGAAGAGATCCTGGCCCTCTTCTGTGTGACAACCTTTCAAGTATTTGAAGAGTGCTATCATATCTCCCCTCAATCTTCTCTTCTCCAGGCTAAACATGCTCAGTTCTTTCAGTCTCTTCTCATAGGGCTTTGTTTCCAGACCCCTGATCATCCACGTTGCCCTCCTCTGAACACACTCCAGATTGTCTGCATCCTTCTTGAAGTGTAGTGCCCAGTACTAGACGCAGTACTCAAGATGGGGCCTAACCAGTGCTGAATAGAGGGGAACCAGTACCTCACATGATTTGGAAGCTATACTTCTATTAATGCAGCCCAAAATAACATTTGCTGTTTTTGCAGCCACATCACACTGTTGGCTGTGATCTACAACAATTCCAAGATCCTTCTCACTTGTTGTATTGCTGAGCCAAGTATCCCAAATCTTGTAACTGTGCATTTGGTTTCTTTTTCCTAAGTGTAGAACTTGGTATTTATCTAGGGTGACCAGATGGCCCGGTCTTAACCTGGAAACCTGGGGCGATCCGGCCCAACTGGGGGGTGGCGGGGGCAAACCAGGGTGGCAGGGGGTCATGCGGCGGTAGCAACAAGCGATGACCGGCGGTAGACCCGGCGGTGGTGGTGGCGGAGGAGCCCGGGAAGTGGCTGCCCCAGCAGGTAAGTGCCCTCCCTCGCGCCTCGCGCTCCTTACCTGCAGGGACGTCCGCTTCCCTCCGGTGCTCAAATCTACTGAGAAACAGGCTTTGCAGCCTGTCCCTCAGTAGCGCGCCGGGTGATGACGTCATCACCTGGTGCAATACTGAGAGACAGGCCGCGAAGCCTGTTTCTCAGTAGATTCGAGCAACGGAGGGAAGTGGACGCCCCTGCAGGTAAGGAGCGCGAGGTGCAGGGTGCGGGGCGTGAGGTGCGGAGCACTTACCTGCTGGGGCGGCCGGGTCCGCCGCCGCCGGGTCCTCCACCACCACTGCTGGGCTCGTGAGGCCAGAGGCTGTGCGGAAGGGATGGGAGAGGGCCAGATCCGGAAGTGACGTAATCGGCCCTCCCCCGCCTCTTCCGCGCAGCCTCTGGCCTCATCGGGGCTAGTCACGATGGCGACGACCCCCGAGGAGCCCGGATGCCTGTGCGGAAGAGGGGAGGGGAGCTCCCCCGCCTCTTCCGCACGGGCATCCGGGCTCCTCGGGGGTCGTCGCCATCGCGACTAGCCCCGATGAGGCCAGAGAGGCCACGCGGAAGAGGCGGGGGAGGGCCGATTACATCACTTCCGGATTTGGCCCTCCCCCGCCTCTTCCGCACGGCCGCTGGCCTTACGAGCCCAGCGGCAGGGAACCCAGCGGCGGCGGAGGAAAACCTGGCGGCGGGGGACCCGGCGGCGGAGGAGGAAGACCCGGCGGCGGGGGACCCGGCGGCGGTGGAGGAAGACACGGCGGGGGACATGGGGGGGGCGGCGGACCCGGCGGGGGCGGCGGCAGAAGAGAACCCGGTAGGTCCGGGCTGATGTTTTTTGTGGGTGGGTGGCTTGGTGGGGGGGTTGTTTTTGGGGGGGTGGCTTGGTGGGGGGTGTTTTGGGTGGGTGGGGTGTCTTGGGGGGTTGTTTTGGGTGGGTGGGTGGCTTGGGGGGGGTTTGGGTGGGTGGGTGGCTTGGGGAGGGGTTTGGGTGGCGGGAGAGACCGGGATTTTGGGTTCCAAAATCTGGTCACCCTAATTTATCCCTATTACATTTTATCCTGTCGTTTTCAGCCCTGCGCTCCAGTCTATCAAGATCACTTTGGAGTTTGTTCCTGTCTTCCAGGGTATTAGCGATCCCACCCAATTTTATGTCATCTGCAAATCTGATAAGCATTCCCTGCACTTCCTTGTCCAAATAATTAATAAAAATGTTGAAGAGGACTGGGCCCAAGACTGAGCCCTGCGGTACCCCGCTCATTACCTCCCCCCAGTGTGAAAGGGTTGTTGAACTGTTGTTGCCCCATCAATGTAAAGAAAGAGGAAGTATTGTGGGACAGCAGCGGGGGAAAGTGACGGTAGAGAAACACAATTCCCCCCGTCCGATGATGCTTGAAATGTCTCATCACAAAGAAAGAAGAAAATGTGGTGTCCAGAAAAATGATTCACTAATGCACACACAAGTCTGTGTTCATGCAGGAACATTAAATAATTCTTGGAAAACATGCAGCAGGGATTTTTGAGCCTTTTTAATGGCTAGAGGCATTTTTTTTTTACTTTGTGCTTTTTCATTTCCCCCCACAACAACCAGCTGAGTGGAGTGAAACAAAACCCATAATTAAAGATATCATTAAACCAATGAAAGGGCACGTTCATTATTAAGAAGCTGATCAAATGATTAAATTGTAAGGCATGCCCGTTTCTGAGAGTGTGAGTTCGAGTTACTATTGGTATAGCATTTTTGTTGTTGTTCATTTCTTTACATAGCACTATAACTGTGCATGCTGTTTTACAGAATAACATAAGCAACAACAACGAAAAGGGTCTGTCCTTGTTTTGATGGTGATTGAAGCAACAGAAGCTGAAGCACGTATCTGTGACTATATTTAACCATTCAGAATGATAGAAAGAGACTCAAAACACTACTGAAGCTCCAATTTCCTGGCCAGGAAATATACATTTTAGGGGCTCATACACTCTAAATACTCAAGCAAAGGAAAGCTTGCCACTTCCCAAGTATAACCTCATAGGATCTGAGCTAGCAGTGACCAACCAGGAAAGAGATCTTAGGCTTGTGGTGGACAGCTCGATGAAAATGTCAACCCATTGAGTGTCTGCTAGGAAAAAAGGCAAACTACATATTGAGCATAATTAGTAAATGGTTTATCTGCTTTGGGAGAATGAGAATTTCACTTGCACTTTCTGCCTCCTTAGGGAGGATGTGGCATTAAGGCTTGGGAGCCTTAACTCCCAATTTCCCTGCTTTTTGGTGCTTGGTTGGAAACTGTAGAGCCTTAACGTTAGTTTTGTAAACCATAGGTTTTTTGTTTAATGAATATATACTGTAGAGCTGGAAAAAGTGTAGAAAAGGGCAACTGAAAGGATCAAGGGGCTGGAGGATCTCCCCTATGAGGGAAGGTTACAACAGGTAGGATTGTTTAGCATAGAATAAAGTAGGATAAGAGATGTACAAAATGATGCTTGTCCTGGAGAATGTGGAGACATTTTTCTCCCTCTCCCATAATATTAGAACCAGGCTCATCCCATGAAGCTGATAGGTGGGAGATTCAGGACAGACAAAAGGAAGAGCTTCTTCACACAACACATAGTTAAACTGTGGAATTCACTATCACCAATTTGGCCACCAATTTGGATGGCTTTAAAAGGGGTTAGATAGGTTCCTGGGTGAGAAGGCTATCAATGGCTACTAGTCCTGATACCTATGTGCTACCTCTAGTATCTGAGGCAGTAAGACTGTGTGCACCAGTTGCTGGGGAACATGGGTGGGAGGGTGTTATTGCACTGTGTCTGCTTGTGGGTTCCTGGTCAATAGCTGATTGGCCACTGTGTGAACAGAATGCTGGACTAGATCGACCCTTGGTCTGATCCATCAGGGCTCTTCTTATGTGGCAGCCTGTTCCCACCAAACTGTTCTGACCCTTAGTAATTTTCTCCTAATATTTATCTGAAATCTGATTCCCTGCAGATTGGTTCTAGTCCAATATTATACTATCATGTTTTATTCTTTTTGTATCATTTATCTTTCATGTTTTAGCACTCCAGAATCTGTCTAGATGGTAAGTGGTATATAAATGTAAATAATAAATAAATAAATAAATAAATAAATAAATAAATAAATAGTCTGGCCCTCTGGAACAACATAAAACAAGTCTGTTGCATCGTTAAGGTCTATGTAAATTTTCTGCTTTATTTCCTAATCCTCATTTGCATTCCTCCTTAAATTATGTTTTCAAACTGGTGCCTGTATGTGATAATCAAAGGGAAATGAGGCCGGAGTTCTAAGAAGGAAGAGTAGCATGGCAAAAAATAGCTTCGTCCAACTGTCACACTCAGGTTTCAAGTTCCATTTGGTTCTGACGGCTCGCTATAGATCTTGTGAATGTTTGTTCCTTGTTCTCCTCCATCCCTCTGGTTTGACTACGATCTTTAAATTACATCCAGAAGTTTTTAATGCAAGTAATGTCTTTTAACTCTCTCTTCATTAACTCCTAAGAGGGAGTTCCTTGTGGGTGAATCAAAGCAAGCAGAGCAACCCAGGAAGGCAGGCAAACCGTGGAAGTGGTGGGATGGTGCTGTCCGAATAGGATAATTAAAACTTGAAATGAATGCTCCAAACAAAATTCAGTCTGTGTTTGAAAGCTGTTGCAGCTGAGGTGAGGAAGGGGGAATTGATCTATTTCCAGTCCATGTCAATTTCATATGTGTTCATCCATTAGCCCACTTTGTCCTTAAGAACGTAAGAGGGGCCATGCTGGATCAGTCCAAGGGTCCATCTAGTCTGGCATTCTGTTCACACAGTGGCCAACCAGCTGTTGACCAGGAACCCACAAGCAGGATATGAGTGCAACAGCACCCTCCTGCCCATATTCTCCAGCAACTGGTGTGCATAGGCCTGTAATATAAAACTCTCAATTTGACCTGGAAAGGAATGGCAGCCACTGTAGGGTGACCAGATAAAATCCAGGTCAGGGCTCCTGTAACTTTAACAGTTGTAGAGAAAAGGGAATTTCAGCCAGTGTCTTTGTATGCAATTAGTTCCTGGTGAAATTCCCTCTTCATCACAACAGTTAAAGTTGCAGGGGCCCTGCCTTCTTTTGTATATGGTCACTCTAGTATAGTGCCTGCACCTTTAACAGTTGTGATGAAGAGGGAATTTCACCAGGAACTAATTGCATACAAATGACACTGGCTGAAATTCCCTTTTCTCTACAACTGTTAAAGTTACAGGAACCCTGACCTGGAATTTATCTGGTCAGCCTACCACTGCAGATGGTCAAGTACTGGCATTTTATGATCACATTGTCCAGTCCCAGTTAGTTGTTTTAACTACCCTATTTTGGACTAAATGAAATTTCCCAGTCATTTTTCACATGGCTAACATCAATCTCCTTTCCTCTGTGCTCTCTCTCTCTTCCCTTCCTCTAACCTCCAGCTGACCTTGGTGGAAAACAAAAGGAAAACAAATAAGTTCTGAAAGAATTGTGAATGGATAGATGCCATTCTGAACTCATTTGTAACTCTGTCATTTGTTTAACTAATAACAAATGGAAAACTTGGCCCCATTTGTTTTTGTTTTATGTGTTATGAAATAGATGCAGAACCCCACTGAGCTGTGAATAATTCACTGTTCAAAGCTTACGTATGCTATGAAACTACTAGGCAGCCTTGGGGGGGGGGAAATCCTTTTCTGTAAGCCACCTATCAAATTAGAGCAGCAATACTATGAAACTGTGATCATGGCCAGATCTACACTTCATCAATATGATCCCGTCATGGTGAATCTATATCCCTCTTTTACATTTATACTTCATAGCTCAAACAGCTGTTGCACCAGTTTGGATAATGTGGAATAAAAAAATCAGGAAATAATGCTAGAAAAGTGATATATGAAATGTGTAATGTGCCCCGACAGCTATCAGTGCATTTCATTGCTGACAAAAAGCACTAGTGTAGATTTAGCTCATGTGAGCGATTACATCAGGAATATTAATTTCCCTTGCTTTCAATTATCCTTATTTGCCCATATGGAAATCATCATTAAGCCAGGTCAAATTGGCTATACAGCATCCCATTCACAACCCAAACCCTGATTGTTTGGGCTATACCCATGTAAACAGTTCAAGAAGGAGAAAGAAGCTGCAGTCATGGGAAACAATGGCACGGATTGAATGTATCAAAAAACGAACATTTGAGCAAAGTACTTCAGTCAGTTATTTCTATCCCACTAAAAATTACTAGCACTACTGTGGACCTGAAATCAAAAATGGAGAATATTCTGTCCAGTCCTGTGTTATTTTTACAGAAGACTAATTGTACATACTCGCTACAGGCCTGAACATGTACCTAGAGCTAAAATAATGGCACAAAGGAAATGTTAACCAGGAAAAGTCTAGGAGGAGACTGAGAAGTTTTATACATGTTGTTAACTACCTCTCCTCCCAATTCAGCAGTTGCAGCTGGGTCTGCTTCCTCATTGCCTGCAGCTGGGACATTTCCTCCTCCTGAGTAGACTCTCTGGGCAAAATAGTCTTCTGGAAGCCAATCAGATGCTCCAACAATGGCCTGGTTCGGATAACACGATAATCAACGGGGGGTGGTGGTGGAAACAATCATCAGTTGTGTTGCTTATTGTGTCATGTGGAGAGCAACACACAATGCACACACAACTGACAGTACACTATTTGGGGCACTTAAACAATGGAGAAAAACAACAGGCTTGCACATTGTTTATCCTGAATTCCGTTGTTTAAAGTGACGTGTGGAGAGAACCCCCTTTCTCCATGTACTATTCTGTTTGGTCATAGAGTTCGCCTGCCAGAGCAGCTGAAAAACCTCAGCTGCTCCGATACAGTGGGCAGAACTTGTGGTGCATGCTGGGATATGGCCAGAGGACTGAGGGAGGTTGGAAGGAGGAGACGCAGCAGCCCAGAAGGATGCTGGGATTTTCAGCCACGCGACTGGGGGAGGGGCAACATGTCATGTGGCGGGTGCTACCGCACCGCCGCCAAAATAACGCACTGTGAGTATGCTATTCCCTCTCCATTGCCTAAAGTGTCATCTGAATTCAGCCAATGACTCTTTATTCCACATATATTTCACTGCCAACACTGTTCTGGAGACCCACAGGATGAGGGACAGGCGTATGGGACCAAGGCAGGGATCAGAATGTGGTTGAAGGGGTTGTTTGCAAGTCCAGGTAAAGCTTTCCTGTTATGGGGCTCCTCAAGTTGCCCCACATCAACTTTAGAAGTGGGGCTCTTTGGGTTGGTAGAATCCCAATTCCC
This sequence comes from Anniella stebbinsi, assembly GCA_029215795.1. Lineage (NCBI taxonomy): Eukaryota > Metazoa > Chordata > Lepidosauria > Squamata > Anniellidae > Anniella > Anniella stebbinsi. The sequence continues at coordinate 386,322,729 of JARDYH010000001.1, forward strand.
ACTCTCTAAAGAGGTCTCCCTTTGGCTCAGGTCACCTTGGGAGCATGATACATCTGCATTTTTTTTTTTAAAAAAGCCGTGCTCTAAAAAGTAGTAATAGTAGAAGAGGCTCATGCATAAATAACCCTGATGACCCTGCTCTAAAATTTATCTGTTAGTGAATGCAGGAAGAAGGAAGAAAGCAATGAGGAAAGAGATGTAGGGACTTGTCCACCTCTCATAATCCCATGGAAGAAAAAGGGGCAACATGGCTTGGCTAATGAAGGTGTGTTAAATACATTCCTCTTGGATGCAATACTTACTTTTACAGGAGTTAAGTGTTTTTGAAAAGAGGGCAGAAGACAAAAAAGAGAATCTGAATTATTGTCCCTTAGGTACTTTTTAAAAATAATAAAAAATGCCCATCCAACTTTATTCCAGATCTCAAAAATATATGAAGTATTTTGTAAACTTGTGAGATTGCAGAGAATATTCTTGGCATAGATGCCAGGAGGGTAATGGGGAAGTTAGAGATGAATCATTTCAGATTTCCTACATATATGGGAAAGAGCTCTTTCTAACATGGGTCATTAAGAAGATAAGAAGAACTTTGCTGAATCAGATGAAAGGTCTATGAAGTCTTGGGCAGTATCCAGTGCTGCTGCTCTGCTTATGCCATTGATGTTGTGTTAGTTCAAGTGACCATGAGTTAGGGTGACCAGATAAAATCCAGGTCAAGGCTCCTGTAACCTTAACAGTTGTAGAGAAAAGGGAATTTCAGCCAGTGTCATTTGTATGCAATTAGTTCCTGGTGAAATTCCCTCTTCACCACAACAGTTAAAGTTGCAGGGGCCCTGCCTTCTTCTGTATCTGGTCACTCTAGTATAGTGCCTGCAACTTTAACTGTTGTGATGAAGAGGGAATTTCACCAGGAACTAATTGCATACAAATGACACTGGCTGAAATTCCCTTTTCTCTACAACTGTTAAAGTTATATGAGCCCTGATCTGGATTTTATCTGGTCACCCTACCATGAGTAGAACGTCTTTTTAGGAAGCAAAGCCTAGCACACACAGGTAGACTGGGTGCATGACCAACATGTACAGCCCCATCCTTCTATGCACTTTTAGCTTGTCATGTTCCTTTGGGTCTAATCCATGCAACCACCCAGGTGGAGAGTGCAATGAAAGTGAAGGATAGTATACCATCTCCTTATTCTTGTCATTACATGTTTGAGAGTTGGCCTTACCGTCAGGCATAGTTAGGCTGACCATATGAAAAGGAGGACAGGGCTCCTGTAACTTTAACTGTCGTAGAGAAAAGGGAATTTCAGCCAGTGTCATTTGTATGCAATTAGTTCCTGGTGATATTCCCTCTTCATCACAACAGTTAAAGTTGCAGAGCCCTGCCTTCTTTTGTATATGGTCACTCTAGTATAGTGCCTGCACTTTTAACAGTTTTGATGAAGAGGGAATTTCACCAGGAACTAATTGCATACAAACGACACTGGCTGAAATTCCCTTTTCTCTACAGCTGTTAAAGTTACAGGAGCCCTGTCCTCCTTTTCAGATGGTCAGCCTAGGCATAGTGAGGCGGCCACCTCAGGTGGAAGATGCTGGGAGGAGGCAGCAAGGTGTTGGAGGAGATTGCTGTGGGCTATGCAGCCTGCCTTGCATCCCCTAAGCAAAATGGCATCTCATCGAAGGAATAGGTAGCCACACACCACTCATTGGTGCCTGCGGACCAGCTAGTGGCTGATGCCCCACAATGAAAAAGGTCAGCAGGCTAGCCTGCTTAGTCTCCAGTCCAGGTGGCCAAGCAGGTGGATAAACGTTGGACACCACCCCCTCTTTGGAGATCCATGACATCCTTAGCAAAGGGAGTCTTTCCCCTCCCCCACAGAATTCATCAACAATCAAGCCGGCTTTCATTGTCAATGAGTTCAGATCATTCCCCACCCTTTTCCTCTGTGTTTTTCCATGTTTGTTGGCATAATCCCCAGCTGAGTCCCTCAATTTAGTATTTTATTTTAAAATTCCTGTAAGCTGCTTGGTGCACACAGAACTATTAATTAATCCTATTATGAAAGAGACAACTGCAGACACGCTACTGTTTCGTACCTCTTCATATGAATGGAGGAATGTACAATGCATTCCTAATGAAGGAAGAAGTAGGCCTTATCTGCTTTTAAAGCGCACAGAGTCTCTGGCACAAACCAAGTTATGTGACCTTGGCTTTTTGGAAGAGTTGGCTGAATTATTCTTACAGGAAAAGGATGGCTTTCTTGCTTCACTAGATTCATTTATGCAACTAATCAGTCTATTTATTTTTAAAATAAATAAATAAATAGTTTGGAGGCTCTCTTATGGAGATGACTCTTGAGCAAAGTTATCAGAAGATGGCTTTCAATGCTGACTAGTCCTGATGCCTATGTATACCAATTGATGGGAACATGAGAAAGAGGGTGCTGTTGGACTCGTGTCCTTCTTGTGGGTTCCTAGTCGACATCTGGTTGGCCTCTGTGTGAACAGCATGCTGGACTAGATGGATCCTTGGTTTGATGCAGCATGGCTCTTTTGATGGCCTTATGCTCTTAAGATGTAGCAAACTGCCTTATAGTGAATCAAACTATTTGTACAGCTAGGACCATGTTGTCTATGCCAGGGGAAGGCAGAAAACAGGTGGTTGTGGTGGTGATGATGATGATGATATTATAGACCTGCAGATATTTTGGATTTCCAACTCCCAGAAACCCATGCCAGCCTGACCAATGGTCAGAAATACAAAACACTGGTAATGACAATGCCAGTTGCAAATGCAGGGGCTTTTGTCCCTCTGAGCTATATAAGTCTATCTATTCTAATATGCTGCACATGAGAATGAAGAGTTACAACCAACCATGCCAAGGAGCCCAGGTCAATGCTTGTTTGCCTTAATTTCTGTGCAGAGTAGACTCGATGAGTGGAAAGATTGATGCGGTGGGAAGCACAGTTCAAGTTCTGTGCTGTTTGTTCTCCCAGAGCCCATTAAAGGGGAAGATTTAGGTGCAGCCATGATGATTGGAATGACTGGAGAGTTAATTCTACAAGCAAGGCAATTAGTCGGGGAAACCTGTTTGCAATATGAATTCTTATCCTCATCTGCCAAGTATTATGGGTATGAAACTCTTTGGGAATGGGGGTGAAATAAATGCCAAAATCCTTCTGAATTGCCTTCAGCTCTTTTTTTGATGGTTTGCATCCAAACCCACCAATTAAACATATAACCACAAGGGGGTCAGGGGTGGTGGTGGTGAGCTGTAACCATAAGGGGAACTCCCCCCTCATGGATACTGGAGATCTCCCCATGAATTTTCAGCCTTCATTGTGAAGAGAGAGATAAAGCTTCTAGTCCTGTGAAACTATATTCACTTAGGTAGGGGTAAATCCCATTGAACGTTGTGTGGCTTAGCACCGAGTAAATATTTATGCATGCAGGTATGTCTGTATTTGATAGATTTCTATCTCAACATTCAGGATCTGCTGCCCCCATCATGTGGTTTATAACAACATCATAAGAATACCAATGCCTACAATAAATTATAATTTCAGGAACTATCTTTTTATATTCTTTAAATGCAGCAATTGGGAAAAAAGAATTTAAGCACAGCATAATCATCAAACACAGACTATATTTGCGGAGTGGAATGCGGAAATAAGAGACAAGACAACTGTATGGATTTAAATAAGGGCCACATTTATTAATGATCTGTGAAAGGGTGGAATTCCAAGGCGGGCATCATTTTCTTTGGTCTCCCTCAGGCCGTCTAAGGATTGGGCGAACCATTCACCAATCACGAGGTGGCGCCTGGCTCTTCGCCACCCTGCGGTCTTCCCCCTTGTGGGGCAAGGAGGCCTTATGGTGTCACCCTTCCTGTGCTGCAGGGCTCTGAGTAGGATGAGGAGGGTTGGCCTCAAAGGTATACCTTATCCCAGCACCTGGTTCCACAAGACTCCCTGGCGTGGGCCTCAGGCACTACCTATCACCTTAACGGTGCCTGTGAATGCACACCAATACCACAAACCCTCTAGAGATGCCCGCTCCTACTGCCAATATTAATGTGACCAAATGAATGCAAATTGACCTACTTAATACACCCCATCCGTCTTGCAGTGTAAAGCAGGCGAAAAAAACTCTCAGCTAAATTAGGCAAAGAGTAAACAATTCCTACTTGGCCTCCTACTTGGCCTCCTACTGACAACCGATATGCCCATACTGCCTACGGAGAGGGGAGAGAGGGAGGGAGCTGCGCAATTTGAGATGAGGGTGGTTAGGGATGGGCGAGGCAATATATATCCTACCAGTCCCCACCTCGCATGGTGGCACTACCGGGAGGCAGCGAATAGCAAGCCTCCACCTCGTCTCTACCACCCTCACGCACAATTAACCTCCCCCGCCCAAGCAAGGGACACTCATTTGTGTGAGTGTGTGCATTTATCATATAAAACAGTAGGCCATATATATTTCCATGGGAGAGGAGTTCCAGATTTTTGGGGCCACCAATGAGAAGGTCCTGTCTCTGATAGAGATAGGCGAACTCCCCCGCATCCTGTTTGCACTCTGCTTGCCAGACTCCTGCCAGTTGCCTGATCCTAATGTGCATGCAGGGTGAGCTGCCAGACAGCCGATGGGTACCCAGTTTTGTTTTTGTTTGCAAGCTGCGATTTGCACAAATTCGCAGCTGGGACTACTTTCAGAAATCACGATTTGCACCAAATTGCGGCCATAAATAGCACGATTTGAATAAAAATGCAGATGCAAAGTACCATTTTCACCTGGTACTTTCTGCTATTCCATTTCTGCTATTCCATTTGGTAATAGCAGAAATTCATCCCAAGTTGGAACGGGGGAAATGGGGGAAATGGTTGATTGTTTCCACTTTGATATAATCCCCTTGACTAGTTCCCAGACAGGGTTAATATGCAGCAGGGATATTTGGTTGCTTAGAAACCAGTTTCTAATGGTGAATTTATTAATGTCTCTCCTCAGTTTGCTCTCATGAACCTTTGCAAAGCTAGTTTTTCTGCCTTCTGTCTTAATTAACAGGCACCTACCAAAAATAAATGTAAGTGCTCAATAAAGGGCAGAGGGCACTTTTGTTCTTCCTTTCTGTATCTCCACACTTGTACTCCTGGGAATCTGTGGCTTATATGGCCTCTGCATTTCTGATGTTGTTTCAGTAGCAACCAGAGACTCATTCTACCCGCAAGGGGGAAAGTGAGACTTCTCAGAGCTGCTAAGAAAGCCTTGTCTTTTTTTTAAAAAAATATTTTATTGATAATATACATGAAATACAATGAAAATGACCCAAAAAAAGATGGAAAACAACAACCACAACAAAAACATATGCATGCAAAACAGAAAAAGAAAAGAGAAAGAAAAGAAAAGAAAAGAAAAAGGGGGAAAAATAAAGAAAATAATATTCCACAATAATTCAAATAACATTTGGAAATTTAGTACAGAATATGGTCATGAATGATAAAATAAAAATCTTAAGGAGATATTACAAATGCAAATATAATGGATATTGTATTTAAAGGAATGATTATTGTGAAGAAAGGGGCCAGGAAGGCTACAGTCTGGCTGGGATGGGCAGCGTTGGCCTGCCTTGCAGGACGAGGGCTTTGGAGTTGGGAGGGGGGAAATCCCAAGGAGAAATGTTACAAGACTTCAAGCTGCTGGTTCCCAGCACCCACACCTGGCCCTCTTACCCTTATCTTGGGAGGCCCAGCCAGGGCCCAGCTTCAAGGTCAGAGTTAATTGGAAGTAGGCTGCAAGTGCTTCAGCTGTGGGAAACGGTTGTTCACAGGGAGGGGGCTGGTGGCATGAGCAGGACGGTTTTGGCTAGTCACGGTAACAGCTAACCAAAAAAGGGAAAAAGGGAATAGTAACTGGGTGGAAGCCATCTTCTCCCAGACCGGTGCGTGGAAGGAGGGATCCCTACTCTGTAAGGAGATGCTGGGGAATAGATAGATTTATTGCTTTCAGATCTGGCGCGTTCCAGGGAAAGACTTGTCACCCTCTGGGTGTGATTTAGTGTGGATTTTATTGTTTTATTGCGGCTGACTTCTACCTCAACCCTCATCCTACCCCCCACCCACTCCCCGCTACCCCTCCTCTTATTTCCTGGCTTGCATTTTAAACGGCTTATTGGAATGACTGGAGCCCTACGTGATTAGATATTAGGATCTTAATAAATTGCTTCAGTCCTTAACTTGTGTGTTTATTTCTAATGGCTGGCTTGGGGCCATTTGGCATTGGGATAGGGAGGTGGGCTTGGGGGGAACTCAGTTAATGAATTCTGCGCCTACCTGGAAGGAAAGTGGTCTCTTTCCTTCACAATTATATCTGAAGTAAACCAAATATTCCTGAATGCTTTTGGGACTAAATGCACATTACTATCTTTATTCATGTATGAAATAAATGTCCCCCACTCAGCAGCAAACATATCTGTTTTGTTTTTTTTGTCCTTTTGCTATATGTAACTTTTGAGTCATTTTTTCTCTTTACGCTGCTTTCCATACCTTATTATATCATTTAGTTATTGAGATTCCTTGTGGATCCAGTATCTGGCAATAAGCACTCATGCTTCTATTAATAGATATCCCACCGGTTTCTTATGTAATAGGTCTTTATGTTGTCCATGGAATAAGTTTAGTGCCAGTTCTGGAGATTTAGTTATAGTTGTTCCTATAAAGTTTGAAATTTCCAAAAACAAAACCTGGTCCCAAAAATCTGAGACCTTTTTGCAATCCCACCACATATGTGGGAAAGACCCCACTATATCACATCCCCACCAGCATTTGGAAGAACTGTTCCTTGACCTGTGAGAAATCCTCAATGGGGTGAGATACAATTTCTGGACTATTTTTATTGATGTTTCTCGAAACATGGCTGATGTAGACTTATAGGGAAATTGCATTCGAAGAGAGGTCCATTCCTCCTCTTCAATCTCAATGTTTCAGTCTCTTTCCCATATTCTGTTTCAATTGTTCATAGAGCCCATGTCTATACTCCATAAAATATCATAAATCACAAAGATTAATCCTTTTTCTGTGTCTATAGAGTCTGCTATCAACCTTTCAAACTGAGTTAGGGACCTGATTCCTTGTTCTTTAATATTGGGTTGCCTTATGAAGGTACTCAATTGGTACCACAATAGCCAATATGTGTTGTATTGTCGGAATTGAGGCCTCCACGTCTCTTATTCTATTGGTTACAGGTTATTATAATAATCTCTTAATCTATATAGGTTCTGTTCTTGAAGTGATTCTACCTGAATTTTCCTGTCTTTGTTTTTGAGTTTGGGTGATATTCCTGGCATTAATTGTTCTTTACGACATTTCCAGATCCTAAAAATTGGGAGCATGCCAGAGTTTTGATTCATTAAAGTTTTTTTAAAATTCCTTTTTCACAAATGGAATGCAGTGATCACCTTCTTGATTTAATAAAGCCGTTTCGATAGTTGACCAATGGCTATTTTGATTATCAGCCATAAATGCCAATAATGCCAAAGCTGATAAGCTTCCTAATAAATTCGTAATTGTGGGATACTCCACCCCCTCTGTCATCGCTCTGTATCGAGATGTCCTTGACACCCGAGGTTTCTTACTTTTGAAAATAAATGTTTCGCGTTTTAAAGTTTTTTATTCTTTTTCCAAACTTAAAAAACATTTAACACATAAACAGTACATACACCCACAAAACAAGAAAAGCTACACACTAAAAGAGGTATTCAATCAAGTTATAGCATGTTCTGATCTTCTCCACAGCAAAGGCTTACTAATCTAATTTTCCTCTCTCCCTTTATTCATTAACCCTTTCTTATTGGTTGAATCCACAGATTAATAAGTCATTTTTCTCTTGCCCCTTCACATAATCTATAAGAGGTTTCCATTCAGCTCTAAATCTAACTATTGACTTGTCTCTGATTATTGATGTGAGTTTCACCATCTCTGCCATCTCCAATAATTTCAAAATCCAGTCGTCCATTGTAGGTAACATTGTATTTTTCCAGTTCTGTGCCTATAACATTATGTGGTATGGCAAAGCGAAGATTAATGTAGAATTTAACAATCACTATGTGTTACGTGCAATCCTGAGAACCTGGAATAAATATAAACCCAGATTGTATCAGAAGGTCCCACTTTGGATATCAGCCCAAGAAGGAAACCATAGAAGAGAATTGTCAAGTTTACATAAGTGGTTAACTTATTATGATGTATTAGGTGTGATACAAGGGGAACATAAATTAAAAACAAGAGAGGAGCTAATAAAAGAAGATTATGTATTTCAATGGTTTTCCTGTTTGCAAATTGCGGAAAGGTTTAAAATGGATAAAAAACATGGGAATTTGAACAAACAAAATCTGAATTTGAAAAGGCATTATGTACAAATGATGAACATGTTATTTCAAAAATATATAAGTTGTTGAAGTTTGAGACAGAAGATGAGCAGGCGAAAGATTGTATGATAAAATGGGCACAACATTTCAGGTGCAATATAACAATGGATCAATGGGGGGAAAATGTGGTCGAAAGATTTAAAATTTACACTAAGTATCGGACTAAAAGAGAACTTTTATAAGATGATGTATGGATGGTATATTTCTCCATCACAATTAGCAAAAATGTATAAAATTTCCTTGTCTGCCTTGATTTCCTCCTTTCTTGCCCCCTCCTTCCATGGACTTCCTCTTTTCCTGTCCCTTTCCTCTTTCCTCCTCTCCCGCTTGGAATTTCATCCCTTACTTTCCTCCTCCTCCTCCTCCTCCTCGCTGCCTGCCCACCCCACCACTTTCCCCATCTCCCTATGCCTCTCCAGTCCCCGCCCAATCCATGCCCCCCATCCATGCCACTTCTTCCACCCACCTCCCCACCCACCCATTGACTGCTTCCGCTCACCTCAGTAGCAAGGAAGCAGGAAGTCAGGAGATCTGGATGCCCACTGTGTGCTTCCTGGCTGCAAAGGTGAGTGGAAGCAGCAGTGAAGAAACAGGTGATGGAGAGAAGAGGAGGAAGTGGTGGCTGGTCCAGCAAGCCCACTCAAGGTTCCTGATGGGCACTGTGTTGCCAACTCTGGTTGTAGGCCGAGAAAGTCTGGGGGCCCACACTTGGGTAAGGCTGTCCTAGGTCATCCTGACCTTCCCAGTGATGTTCTGAGTGATACCATATATGAAAGATGCCAGGGAAAGATAAATGTTATTGCATTTCCACCTCTACTATCTCTGATCCTCTGCCAGAGGTTGTAATAAACACATCTGAATTATTCACTGTATGCAGTCGAGGTGTTTTAACAATGCATATGACAAAGAGGGGGGGGAGTGAGAATGAGGGATGTCTCTGTTTCATACAGATGAGCTCAATGTACCATGACGTGGATGATTACCCAGGACCACTTGTAATTACTCATGATAAAGATCTTCATTCAGTGGCAGAAATGTACTAGAGGAGAGAGAGAGAGACTATAATCTCCACTTGACAGCATGCTTGGTAACACCTATGGGAAAGTGTTTCAGGGGGGAATAGGACTAAGTTTGATACTTTGATCAGCCCTTTCTTCCCAAGCAGGGTGTTTGTTCTCTCTGCTGGAAAGATCTGAGATTGTCAATATTATGAATTTTGGACTCAGACCAGATAGAACTTTTATTGTACACTTGCCCTGGCACATTTGTGCAATTTTACGGGGCTCCATTCATCATATTCCACTTGTAATCCTCCTCCTCCTCCTCCTCCTCCCCCCCCTCAAAAAGCCCATTCATGAAGAAAAGCTGCACAGTTTCTTTGATGGGTAGCACTAGGAACCTTGCAACTCGACACACCATCCACATTACAGATTTTGAAAGCTACACATAACAATGACTAGAGTTGCAAATCTTATCCAAAATTAATTTAACTGCCTCTTCACCTGCTCATAAACAACATTTTTATATGTTTTCACTTCAGTTTATTTTATAGGGGTGTGCACGGATTGGGACCGGATTGGGACCTCCAGTTTTGTTCCAGATCAGATTGGAACAAAATTGGAGGTCCCCTGGATCAGATCGGACCCAATCCCAATCTGAAAATCGGATGTCCGATTTTCGGATCGGCCGCCATTTTTCCCCATAGACTTGCATTGGGGGAAAGAAAGCTTTCCCCCAATGCAAGCCTATGGGGAAAAAGGGTGGCATGGGGGGGTGAGTGGGGGCCTAACTCCCCCCTCCTTGTCCCTCCCCTCTCATGCTTCTTACCTGCAGGGGCCTTCTGCTCCCGTCCGCTGGCGCCCGCGGGTGCCAGCGGACAGCAGCAGATGACCCTGGCAGATAAGTGGGGCCCAATCCCTCCTCCCCCCTCACGATCCCCCTTACCTGCTGGGCCTGTCCGCTGCCATCCATTGCTGCCCAGATGGCAGTGGACGGGCCCCAGCAGGTAAGAACCATCCCCGGAGCTCCTTACCTGCCTGGGACGTCCGCTCCCCTCTGCTCCTGGCTGCTACTGCAAAGCAGGCTTCGCGGCCTGCCCCTAAGTAGTGCGCCAGGTGATGACATCACCTGGCGCGCTACCTAGGGGCAGGCTGCAAAGCCTGCTTTGCAGGAGCGGCCAGGAGCGGAGGGGAGCAGACATCCCAGGCAGGTAAGTGGGCCCCCCTCCTCCTCCCCCTGTTTACCTGCCGGGGCGGCTGTGTCCCTCCAGTGGCGCCACCGGAGGGAAGCAGCCACCCCAGTAGGTAAGCCCCATCCCTGGCGCTCCTTACCTCCCGGGGCCGTCCTCTTCGATCTGCTGGTGCCTGCAGGTGCCAGTGGATGGAAGCAGATGGCCCTGGGGGCGGGGTAAGCCCCCTCCCCCACTCTCCTTACTTCCCACGGTCATCCACTTCCATCCGCTGGTGCCCGCGGGCGCCAGCAGACAGCAGTGGACGGCCCTGGCAAGTAAGCAGCGTGAGGGGGGAGGGCCCCCCAATCCTCCGATCCAATCCGATCTGGATTGGGTCCTTTTTGGATTGGATCGGCCGATCCAGGGGCAGGGGATCGTATTGGATCATTTTATCTGAGACTTGCCGGATCAGGCCCGGATCGTGGATCGGGCCAAATCCGGTGCACACCCCTATTATTTTATTTGTTCTTCTGTAATTTTTTTTAAAAAACTATATTGTACTGGATTTCGTGGGTTTGGGTTTGTTTTTGTTTGTCTCCACTGTTTATTTATTTTGATTTGTTTTTTTCCTTTGTTTTTTCCCCCTGTTTCCACAAGAATCTCTTGGAAGTCCATGAATGCCTAAGGGTATGGTAGAGTGTGAGAAATGCTGAGAGCATCAGGTTAAAGCTAAGTGACGCAAGGTTAAAATTTGTTCCCCATTCATTTCAGTGAAAATGAAATGCAAACAGGTATTATTTGCTGCGGTCGTTAATTACGCAGAGGGAAAAGAGTATATGCGGATGTATATACTTGTCTAGATAAGTACACATGCTACTGTGTGTTTCTGGCTGTGCTTCTACAGAAAAGGTGACTCTGACAAAGACCTAACGAGATTTCCAGTGTTTCACAACCATGAGACACTCATGCATAATACTTAAGTACTGTCAAGGACATTTCCTTCTGTATCGTGTTGGATTTTATAGGTGTTGAAGGTTAGCAACACATTTTACCAGGGAAAAAGTGCTCCCTGCTAAAATCCTACATCACATTTTGTGCCATTACAGAAGTGAAATTAGCTTTCCCTGTTCCTTAAGACTTAACATCTGTGCGCCTGGCAGGATGATTTCCCCCCCCCCCCCCATCTTTCTGGTTATACCTTGGTTTCATTTCTTGAACAGACTCCTCATGGAATTTCATTTTTCTCTGCCAATCTCTCCATGACATGGATTGAAAGGATTGCTGCCCTGGCGTATAGCAGCTGTGAACCTGGCTTAGGTACCACAGCTGTTATAAGGAATCGTAATTATATTCATAGTTATATAAAAGATTGTTGGGGACATCTCTCATTTCCAGATTGTTACACATTCTCCAACTGATCAAGACCTGCTGGGAGTTGAAACACATTCAGTTGACTATCTGGATTTGGGTATATTGTTTCATAATATATAATTTTGGGGTGGTATTTACTGCTTCTTGAATATTGATAGATATTTGGGTCCATTTTATATATTTGTTAATTTATATCAGGGTGCACAGTCTTTTTGGCCTGAGGCCACATGTGATGCTGGGTCAGGGCCTGAGGGAACACACACACACGTAGGGATGGACAGACTCAACCACGTCTGACTCCATCGGACATCCATCAAGCCACCACCCACCGCTGTTCATGGCATCACACAACCTTTCTTTGCAGCCCAACGAAGCCACGATGCTGCTCACCCTCATCTGGAGCCTCTGTCGTTGCACACAATGAAGACTCTGGAAATTAAGTATTCCCCACATAATGTAAATGGTGGCCATAAAAGCCCATTTATACAAGATTAAAGGTGTGAATGCTCAAGATCACTGGTGGAGGGGTGGAAAGAGGTCTAGTCTAGTGGAGGGGGGGGCTGCAGTTAAGGCCTTGGAGGGCCACATGTTCCCCCCTGACCTGTGGGTTGTGTACCACTGATTTCTATGGGCATGAAAACTTAATGTTTCTCAGTTTTAAACTTCTTTCCCACCACTTTGGTTTCTTGAGCAACACATTTTACTAGGAAAATAATTTTCATTAAAAGTATACACTGAGTTTCATAACATGAGAGAAGTGATGTGAGTCATCTCCATTTCTGATTTTAACTGCTTTGTGATTCCATATTGCACTAAAGCTCAGAATACTCAGTTTTCTAGTGAGCCTGGATTGTTGTATTATGAACTGGCTTTTACATCTGGAATTGAATGCAAGCTTTGGAGATTGTGCAATGAAGTAGTGCACAGAGTCTCTACCCGAACTGCCTAAATTTTCACTCATCCTACCACCTAACTCCCATTACCAAAAAAAAAAAAGTCCTTACTTGAAGCAGTCTCATTGGATGCTTCCCTTGTCACCACCACCACAGAAGCTCTGGATCCAGGAGGAGGAGGACTCTGTGGGTTCCATCTTCATACTGGAAATGAGTAGGGACCCAGTTGGACACGCTTAGCATGAGAGCGGATCTGAACCTGAGTGCTTACAAGTCCCCCATGAGCGCTCAACAAATGCCTACTTTAGTTTCCGGCATTGCGCCTTTCTCCGTGCGTTAATGGTAACACCATTATTGCAGCGGGGGAAGTGTGTGATTTCCAGAGCCTCCAGAAGTGCAGGGTTGTGCATGCCAGACCTGCCCCGATGTCCCTTTCTTGCTCCTCTAAGGCCCTGACCAACGCCATGTTGAGCAAGGTGCTCTGAAGGTGATTCCTCATCATGTGGAGACTTGCACTAATGTTCAAGTGAATGCAAGTAAAATGCAAGTAAAATCCCCTTCAGACCTTCCTGCTGAACATGGGACTTAAAGGCTGGGCCATCATGCATGAAGATAAGAACATAAGAAGAATCATGCTGAATCAAACCAAGGGTCTATCTAATCCAACATGCTACTCACACAGTGGCTAACCAGCTGCCTGTGGGAAGGCTACAAGTAGACCATGATTTGAGGGATTGGGCCAGTGTGTATGTTCCATGCCTCTTTCACATATTCCTGCACCCTGTTGAGGCATAACTCCTGAATATGGCTTTTCTGGAAACAAAGAAGACATGCCTTCTGTTTAAATCATTCTAATTTAAAAGGCACACACACACACTCTTACTCCTATTTAAAGATTGTCTATTTTTAATCCAAGTCCGAGATACTAATAGATGCGCAGAGACACCATCAGCACCATATAAAGATCACTAAGATTCAAGAAGCCTGATTGATGCTATCAATCCTTGGGAGAAATAATCTGTGAAGCAGGGTGGGCAGAATGCAGATCTCCAGATGTTTTGGACTTCAACTCTCAGAAGCCCCTGCCAGTATGGGAATTGGTCAAGAATTTTCAGAGTTGAAGTCCAAAACATCTGAAGATCTCCCTTCTACCCACCACTGCTATACAGCTCAAGAATGCATCTATCCATAGTCTAATGAAGGAACTTAACACACCCTAAGTGTACTAAAGATTCTTCTAAAATGGCACACTTAAGTTAGTCATAACTAACTTGTCCCATTAATTGGTAGCTATGTTTCTCAGGTGCCAGGGTCCCTGGGAAACAGTTTTCCTATGGCACCCGAATACATAGTATGGGCTTAGGCAGTCTGAAAGCCACTAGCCCCATTAGATAGAAATGTGTATTCCAACATAATTATGGAGTTCAGAGACAACATTTGGTTGTCTTGGTCATGACAATACATCTTCCTCATTTCTGGAGATCTTGGTCTGGGTACTTATTAGGTACCATCCATTTAACAATCATGCAATCAGAATTCTTAGGAAGGCAAAATCTTTTTGAGTACAGTGGATTGTTCCTCAGTGTTTGTGTTACTGGCTGAAGATTGGACTGTGACCTGTAACTCCCTAAGCTAAACCACCCTCCGAAAGGCAAAAATAGGAATCTCCACACTTTTCAGTAGTGTGCCTTCCAGTGTAGGCTGGTGCAGGGTTGTGAATCCATTCTGGGTTTCAGTTAGAACCAAACTGAACTCTAGATGAGCTGTTGTCCAAGGTGCTGAACCCCCAAATAGGTTCAGCATCTTGGATAGGCCCATGAAGTTCTGATTGACACAGGCCAAAACCCATAGGTTCAGCACATTGGATAGCTCCTTTAGAGTTCTGGCTGGTTCTGGCTGAAACCCAGAATGGATTCACAGCCCCTACCGAAACTGGATATGCCAACCTCCACTGGCTCCCTCCAAATCATCCAAAATTTCTATTTTGAGAAATTTAGCCCCAGCACTAGTAACAAGAGACCTCTCTTTAAATTAAAATGATTCAGAGAGCATGATCCCCTGCTTAGGATAATTTCACATCTAGTTGTCTCTTTCCTGTTCCTTAAGGTAGCATTTTTGCTTATGTATTTGTTTAAAGTATTGGAGGAACTGAGACTGCTAGGTAGCAGTGGAGAAAGAGTGAAAATCCATTTCTGAATAGACTCCATCTCCAAGAGGCATATTGGGACATTTTTTTTTTGTTTATTTTGTAAGGAAATTGTACTTGGAGTAGGGTTAGGTGAGAATTTAATTTCAGTTCATTTTTGAAAAAGAATTCACCAAAATTGACAAAACTTTCCAAATCTGTGGGAGAAAGAACTTGAGATTTAAAAATCAATCAATCGATCAATAGGATTGGGAGAAAGTGAAACTAACAAGTTCATCCATCCAAGCCAAGGGTTTGAGAGCTTAGCTTTTAGAAGTCTTAGTTTGAATCCCTGGCTACTCTATCATATTTCTGGTACTGAATTAAGGGCTTCCGCCTCCTCCACCCACACGGCAGGCTTCTCATCTTTAACAGCAGCATAGCAGGAAGAGGCAACATGGTCCCCTATACAAGGAATAACTCTCTCTCTCTCTCTCTCTCTGGAATTAGTCTGTTGCTGGTGGGTTAAAAATGTTTCTGTTCAGTTTTGATTTTTAAAAATTACAATAATTATTATGTAGAGTTCTTCATATTCAAGAGAGAAAGAACTTGAGATTGAAGAAATGCAAATATAGGATAAAGTGAAATTGACATCTATAATTGACCCATCTTTAACACTGACTATCCACCACCCCCATTTGTAGTCTCACGCCATTTTTTACTCACAATGGACAGTAGTTGGTCTAGGTCTCTCAATGGACAACAGCTGACTCCCCACCACTGAGATTTTAGCATTTTCTCCAAGTCTCCTGGGGGAAGGTTTTAAATCCTGAAAGATCAGGCTGAACCATGAGGCTCAGCAACCCTATGAATGGCGTGTGTGCCAGTAGCAATATGTGATCCATGTGCATGGTTGTCTATGGCTTAGATTTAATAAGATTAATACAAAAGGGTTCCTTTGCTTATTGTTGTAAATAAAGGGTGTCACTGAAGAATGTAGATTGCACAGTCCATTGAAACAGCCCATGGCTAAAAGTCAAGGTTGCAGTTCGAAGCCGAGTTGAACAATCTTGGAATCACAAAGCGCTGAAGCATAGTCAGAAGTCCAGTCCAAAGGTTCACGATATGTCCAGGCAAGAACAAGTTTACAGGGAAATGCAGAAGAATGGTCACGATACAGTCCAAGGGTCAGTACAAGTTTAGGCACAACACAAAGCTGAGAAGCACAGAGCAAAGGCAGAGGCACCAGATATGAATGTTGCTTCCAGAGATCTGGCTAAGCGCTGGCCAGACTTTTATGGGGAGTGGACTAATTAACAAATGCTATCAGCTGCATTGGATTTCAGCCAGCCCCTGCCTGCTTCCATGAAGTGCCATGTGCCAAACACTTCCAGGCTCAGCTGTCCCTTTTCTCCAGCTGATCCCTGACACATAACACTTAACTAACACCCAAAAAGTGTCTATTTTTATCCCAAAGGTCATGCATTTTATAATTCATTTGTTGGTTCAATAAAAGGCATTAGATAAGCTGCTTTCATACACCATTGAAATCAGCTTCTTCTTGTAATTGAATTAGGGTTGGTTCCAGAAACCTGATGAAATTGGTTTATTTTATTTTATTTTTGGTTAGATCAAGCCCAAACAATGTTGAAGCTAAATGAGTGAGCAGTGATCAGGGAATATGCGAATAGCCACCTTTCCAAGCACAAATGGCCAATAACATTTTAAATGGTCAGAGTTACAGGTCACAGTCCAATCTTCAGCCAGTAACACAAACACTGAGGAACAATCCACTGTACTCAAAAAGATTTTGCCTTCCTAAGAATTCTGACTGCATGATTGTTAAATGGATGGTACCTAATAAGTACCCAGACCAAGATCTCCAGAAATGAGGAAGTTGTATTGTCATGACCAAGAATTCATTTTTGTCTAGTTACACCTGATTCACCAGCTTTGTCTCTTTCTGGAGGATAAAGGATCTGACCACTTTCTTGCATGCTTCAGTACTTCTCAACTAGACCTGCAATGCACTGCATGCAGGGTCGCCCTAGAAGAAACTTCAGAAACTTCAACTTGTTCAGAGCATGGCAGCACATAAGAATGTAAGAAGACTCCTGCTGGATCCAACCAAGGGGTCATCTTGTCTGGCATATAGTTTGCAACAGTGGCCAACTAACATATTTTAGGGGAGTGCATGGCCATGGGCAGCATGAATGAAACAACTCATTTTCCTTCTTTGCCCTTTCTTTTGGCAGTGCTTGGCACAATCACGGCTGACATGGAACTGGAGGGAGAGGGAATTGACCCAACCTAGCTACCTCTCCATCACCCTGATTAGCCTGGAGGAAAAGTGAAGTGTCCCTTGAAATCATTCAGTAGCCCTTGGCAACACTCCATCTCTCAAGGGATGCTGACCCTTTCCTGATGCCAGATCTGTTTCCCCTCCTTTCCTCCCATGACACCTACTGCCAGCACTAATTTCCAGGTAAGGAAAAGGAAGCAGGAAGGTGTCTCGGGGAGTAGCAGTGTGGTAGGCACACTGTTCTAGGGAAAGGAAGGGTGGAGGAAAACTGGCAATTTTCATCTCAACTGTGGGGAAAATGAGGGCTGAGAATCTTGTCACTAGTTTGAAGCATGCTTCTGTGAGTCCATTAAATTTGATATATTTTGTTTTGTGTTTCAGCCTGGATCAAGAGAATTGTATTGGCCATTTCAAATTTGGACCCCTCTTAAATAATTCCAATAGATCCCATTTAGAGTGGGTCTTCAGAAGGTTGATCTACCATGTGGTGGCAAGTAGGGATGTGCGGGGACCCCCCAGATCGGATCGGGACCTGGATCGGGAGCACCAATTTTGTCCCAGATCGGACAAAATTGGAGCCCCCCCCAGACTGGATCAGGCCCGATCCCGATCCAAAAATCGGACATCCGATTTTTGGATCGGCTGCCATTTTTGTTTTCCCCATAGACTTGCATTGGGGGAAAGAAAGCTTTCCCCCAATGCAAGTCTATGGGGAAAAAATGGCAGCGGGTGGGTGAGTGGGGGCCTAACTCCCCCCTCCCTGTCCCTCCCCCCCATGGTTACCTCCCGGGGCCATCCGCGGGTGCTTGCGGATGGCCCCAGCAGGTAAGCCCCCCCTCGTGGTTCACCTTACCTGCCGGGGTCTTCCTCTGCCATCCGCTGCCGCCTGGGTGGCAGCGGATGACAGCAGATGGCCCCGGCAGGTAAGCCCCCCCTCACGCTCCTCCTTACGTGCTGGGGCGTCCTCTTCCTTCACCTGGTGAAGATCTACTGAGAACCCTGTCATCACCTGGCGCTCTACTGAGGACTAGGCCGCGAAGCCTAGTTCCCAGTAGGTCTCCGGCAGGTGAAGTAAGAAGACGCCTCAGCAGGTAAGTGGGCCCCCCTCCCCCCTCCTCCTCACCTGGCCGGGCTGTCTGCTTCCATCGGCGGGCGCCCGCTGGCGCCCTACGATGGAAGCGGACAGCCCCGACAGGTAAGGCCCCCCACTCCTTACCTGGTGGGGCGTCCTCCTCCATCGCTGGCTGTAAACTTCTGCAAACTAGGCCTCGTGGCCTAGTTTACAGGAGAGCGCCAGGTGCTCTCCTGTAAACTAGGCCGCGAAGCCTAGTTTGCAGTAGTTTACAGCCAGCGACGGAGGAGGACGCCCCACCAGGTAAGCTCCCCCCCGTGATCCTCACCTGGCCAGGCTGTCTGCTTCCATGGGTGGGTGCCCACTGGCGCCCACCTATGGAAGTGGCGGCGGGCGCCAGTGGGCGCCCGCTGATTCTCCGATTTTTCCTGAACTGGATCGGGTCCTTCCGGACCGGTTCGGAAAAGATCGGACGATCCAGAGGGGGGATCGGAAATCGGATGATTGTATCCGATTTCCCCTGGATCGGCTCCGGATCATGGATTGGACCCAATCCAGTGATCACCCCTAGTGGCAAGCTCACCAACTGACATAACACAAGACAGTTGACACTTTTCCCTATGATTATGTGTTTAGGTAAGTGTTCATGAGTATAGGCACTTACTCACCCCATACAGGTAGTAATCCAGAAGTACTGCAGAGACTATGGGTGTAGCTACTCTCCCTAGAGAATGCTGGAATTTGTAGTCCTGTGGGCAGCAGGGGGTGGCTTTAACAGAGAATTCTCACTAAAGTACCATTCTCAGGATTCTTGGTAGAAACCATGACAGTTCACACACACACACACACACACACAGGGTGTAGTTCAATGTTAGAGCACATGTTTTGTATGCAGAAGTTCCCAGGTTTGATTCCTGGCATCACCAGGTACATTCTTCCAATGCCTTGTTGTTCTTAGAGATAGCCTTCCATTTGTGTATGGCCTCTACACATTTTTGTTACTCTATACATATTTTCCCCATGTGGACAAGTAGAATGAATTTTAGTGGGTTTGAATCTGTCATACCCAGTAAGAATTCTCTGTGGATTTCCCGCTAAAGTTCCTTATATGTATAGACCACCTTTCCCCTCACTACTGGAGCTGGAATCCCAGCAGCTGGAGCTCCTGGGAATTGGGCCATTGCCATAATATGTGTGAAAGTATCCAACTTGTTGAAAGCAAGGCCCTTGAAACACACCACAGGTGTCAGGAAGGATTAGAGATGTGTGCCTCAGCAAAACTCAAAGCTTGTTTCACCTCATGCCCATTTTGGTCAAAAGCAGACTGAAACAAATATCTCATCCATCCCTTGTAACAGTTAATTTACTTCTGATGCACTACTACTGTTCACCCTCTTGACTCTGCTAAATTCCCATGAGGCCTCTTTGTTTATCACACTTGAGCTTTGTAAAAGATGCTATGCATCACTGGTAACATGTCTGGCATTTCTATTGTGGTAAGCTTGCGGCAGAAGATTGCAAGTCCTCTTCAGGGCTGGAAGGAGTCCGGTAGAGATTTAAAGTTTGATTAAACACACCGACATTATAACAGTGATGAGTGTAAGGAGATCACTAGAAGATTGCAGCCTAGTTACAGAGATAGATCTGATCCTCCTGTCTCCAAGAAGCACTTTAGGAGTAACTAAGCCAAGGTGTATATTGTTACTGGCATGGAAGAGATGAAGGGATCTGGCCTTGTCTTAGCAAGAATCTTCGTATTCCCCCCCCCCCCCCCCGTTTGATACAGTGCAGAAGGCCATATTGGAAGAGCTCAGTTGGTATTAACCTTTCTTGATTCTGTAGTGAACGTGAGATGGGAGAAAGGCTAGAAGGCTAGAGGCTGTCCCATGCATAAGTACGCAAGATGGATGGAAGTACTTGGAGTGTATTTTCCACTCCGATCAATGACCCGGTTGAGGCTAATTACTGCATACTCTGACTCTAAATTAAAAAGGACCTTAATAACTGGAAAAACCATTATGATTAACTGGCTCCAGAGATTAACTGTGATAAGGATGACTGGATGCTTCCAGGTTTCCATCATGGTACCTATTTGTCTCTTTCAGAGTACACTATACAGACCCAGAAGCTGCATTTTAGAAGAGCTGGGAAATGAACTAGGAATAATTTACTGGGAGAGGAATGGATGGGCAAGGAGCTTTTTCATGCACCAACCAGCTTGTGTCATAGAGGTGGAGGCTCCAGTCAAATATGACATTTCCCCCATTGGATATGCAAGGAAATGGAAGGAGATGGAATGACATTATCACAGCTAGTTTGAAGACTAATGGTACCGTTATTATTGATACTATGATTTACAGGGTTTTTTCTGACTCTTCTTCAAGGAGCTCAAATGAGTACACATTATGTTCTTCCCATGCCATCCTCAAAAGAATCCTGTGGGGTAGGTTAGACTGGAAGATAGTGTGTGGCGGTGTGGAGATTTTAATCCATATCTCCCCATCCAGTGTCAATCTGTTACTCCCTCTTCTACAGAGATTCCTGCTCAAACGAATTATTATTTTTTCCTATGTTATTTATTTTATAGACACAATCTAGCTAAAGTTAAGCACTGTAATGCTGCAATCCTATGCACACTTTTCTGGGTGTAACTCCCATTAAATTGAGTAGTGATTGCTTCTGAGTAAGCATACATAGGATTGGATTACATAGCTGTTTAATTTCAACAGGAAAGGGAGTTATTTAGCTTCAGAGTTCCCATACACCAAAAGACAAGAGCTGATCATGGAGTTGAATCTATCTGTCTTAATATCTATGATAGTAAGACAGATATGGGGGGGGCGGGGGGTTTGTGTTTCCTCATCGTTGCTTCTCCGCCCCGGCTTCTGTCCTTCATTACTTCCTCTTCTGGGAGAGAAAAGAGGAAGTAAACAAAGAGCACGTGCCCCATTCAGGGTCCGTTTTATTGCATCACAGCAGGAGATTGTGGCACATTCCGTTGTTTTTTTAAAAAGTCAGATTAAAAGGGGTCTATTTTCCAAGGGAAAAACAAGTGAAAGGAGTGGGAAGCACATGGGAGGCGGACATCATTGTGGTTGTCTAAAGGACACATGAACATCCCTAAGTGGGCAGTCGTGAGCATGCGATGAAATGCTTGTCCGATGCGCCCTATAATCTATAGCTGTATTCAGATAGCAATACATGATCACAAGTGATGAAAACTCATTCATCTGTTTCATTTCAATCTCTACATGATTGGGTGTATGACAATATCTAACAAATGATGAACATGTACTATAATTATTACATTGGACAATTGCTTTAATTTTATTCTACGTTTTCCAAATCATGTCAATTAATGAATTGATTCCCATGTGATCTACCATCATTTGTGGTCAATAATCTCACAAATGCCCTGACATCGCATCGACAAATTAGATCTTCACAAATTTCCGTAGAAACTGACCTGATTTGCAATGCCTGGACTAATATGCAGAACTATTTCACATTTCATCAATGTTCTGGTGCAGTTCTTGGCACAAAGAATGCACATGTTGTGGAAAAGACATACATTTAGAAATGCATATTTTGAGGGATTGGATCTTGATGAATCTTGACGTGAAGTAACTTGATCCACATCTCATGATGTGTGGATTGGAATGTAATTTATCTCTTGGATTTCACACTTTTCTCAATTTTGGAACGTGTTTCTCATTTTTTTTTTTAACCAAACATCAATTCGAAATATGTATTTTGCAATTAAATACATTTAAAAGCATCTTCGTTGAGATAAAATCTCATTTTCTGGTGTGACCATTTCCTGATTCATATTGAAAAACTATTTTTTAAAAACAAAGTTCCTATGGATGGAATTGAGTGCTGCCCATAAACCTCAATCAAGAAATCAAAGGCTTTACTGTAGCTAAGGCAAGTATGCCCACCCCCAAACCACCATCCATGATGGGGGAGGGGAATCTTGAAATAGAAAACACAATCCCAAACCGGTTGAATGAGGATTGACTGTGCTTAGTGGTTATGGAACCTGAGTCAGGGGAGTGGAGGCTGGGAGGTCAGGAATGGGATGAAGTCACTGACAGCATGCTAAATTTTGTTGCATGATCACACTTGTAAAAATACTATTGTTGCTACCTATTTTATATTATGTTGTTTATACTTGTGTTTTGGATTGTTACTGACTTAGAATTGCCTGGAATAAAAATTATTCTAAATAAATAAACCATAAAGGATGGGGCAATAAGACAGGGAAAGAGTATGCCCTCCCCAAATGAATTAAAAACAAATCTTGCAGCATGACAACCATTCAGAAATGGATAAGAAAGAATGGAATGGAATGCAAAAACCAGGAATAGCAGGAAGAAATCCACATTCAGATCAACTCCAGTACTGAATGGCCATACAGCTGAATTAACAGCAGAAGTGAAAAAGCAGTTCAGCACTGCAGATGGAGTGTCAAAAGCAGCTATTTATGAACAAATATGTTATTAATCAGGGAAAATGAAATTCAAATACACTCATGACAGTTTAATAGGATTTTGCTGCATCCGATGCTCTTTCCAGGTTTTTTTTTTGGCATTCTGACAAGAATTTTGAAAAAAAAATCTTTTTCATTTTTTACTGGAGGTTAAACAGATTTAAACAAATCTTGGGTGAGATTTATTAAACATTATGTAGATTCCTTTCTCTCTTTTCAAGTCCATTGGAGACTCAATAACAGTCATTTTAGAAGTAGCAAAATCTTCCACTGTGCTTGCAAGATTTCTTTGTCGATTACATGGAGAGGCTGGGCTGGCAAACAGAAAAAAATTAATATTTAAAGTCTGATTGAATCAACGACGTCCGCTTTAGTCAATGACATGTTCAAGATTCACCAAACATTGCCTCATCTCAGGAAAACAAATGCTAAGTAAGAACAACACTAATATGGTTTAGTGAGACAAGAGCACCGTGTTTGCCAATCCTTTATTCATGTAATAAATACATTTATTAAACCAAGTGCCCTGTTTGCTGGCGATGGTATCGATGTGAGGAATTCATCTCCAGTATGACTTAGGCAATCTAATTCCCCATTCATTAAATGCAATTTCTTGTTGAGATTTCCAAAGCTTTGTTTAAGCTTAATGTGCATCTCGGTAATTCATTTAAATATTAGGGACACATGGAAGTTATCATGAAAGAAAGAACAGGAGGCTTAGGCTGGGAATAGGTCTGATTCTAGCTGATTAAGCACATTCTTTGGTGTCACTCAAGGAACATTATCGGGGGGAAAATGAGTCTGCTCTGATTCCACCCCCATTTCAATCAGGATTGGGATTTTCCCCAGTTGAGTGTTCAGCACTGAGGCTAGTTGTCCGTTGTTCCATATTCATACCACCTACTCCTCAGTGGAATCAACACCTGCAGATTATCCTCACCATGGTATCATTTTAGAGCTTAATCCTTTACATATGTATTGTAAGGATGGGATGGAGGTTGGTAGCTCAGTGCATCTCTTCTGGGTTTCAGCGAAAACCACCCCAAACTCTAAATGAACCATCCAAGGTTATAAACATAGTTTGGGGATAGATTTCAGCACATTGGATAGCTTCTTTAGAGTTCTGGCTGGTTGAAACCCAGAATTGATTTACAGCCCCACCAAAATCAGAGCCAGGATGGAAGGTAGTCATTATGCTTAGAGAGATGGGCATCTGGACCTATAGGAGTGAGCTTCTGAGGTATCAGGAGCCCATTGAGGAAGCTGTTTTGAGCTCTTTTATAAACCTCACCACAGAAAATCAGGAGGCCATTTTGGGTAGGCTTGAAATTAAGTAAGCAGGATCCATGCTTTTGTAATTACCATTCTTGACTACTGCAATATGTTCAATGTGGGGTTGCCCTTGAAAATGGAGCTTTAGCTGGTTTGTCCTCAAGTCTACTACTGACAGGAGTGCAGAGCAGCATCAAACACACAAGTAAGGAACATCAAAGGTGACACCTCAAAACAGTGATGAGAAGAACTATAGAGAGCTTTAATCACAGATAGAAAAGCCCAACATGTTTTAGATTGTACCTTCTTCAGGGGCCCTCAACAATAATGAATCATAATTCAAATTACTCAACCCAAAATTATTCATGGACACAAATTATGTATAACATACACAATCAAGGAAATGAATTAGAATGCAGTGTTTTGCATAATTGCAGTCCACAAATAATTTTTGACGCAGTAATTTGAATGATGGTGTATTGTTTTTGAGTGCTTCTGAAGAAGATGTAATTTTGTCTAGATTTTTCCCCCTTTTTACCTGTCTTTTGAGATGCCTGCTTGGAGGAGCTGATGGCCAGAAGGTGGCTCAATTATATACTTTTGTGTGAGGTTTCCTGCAGTGTATATATATGAGACAAGGACGAATGAGTCTTGCTAGACGTGTTAGACTTGAGATTTTTGTAATCATATGGAAGTGGGATCTCAGAAGTTTTTGAATGCAAACCCTCTTTGACATTAGAACACATTTATGCTGGGTGGAAAACACAGGGAGGGGTCCAGAAGCATAGAGTGGAATGGTGAGGGGAGACCTGATAGAGCTGTAAAAAATTATGCACAATGTGGAGAACATGGATAGGGAAACATTTTTCTCCCTCTCTCATAATACTAGAACCCAATGGGGCCATCCCAGAAAGTTGATTGGTGGGAGATTCAGGACAGATAATAGGAAGGACTTCTTCACAGGGCGCATAGTTAAACTATGGAATTCCCTAACCACAACATGTAGTGATGGCCACCAATTTGAAAGGGGGCTGAATAAATTCCTGGTGGAAAAGGCTATCAATGGCTACTTGTCCTGATGGCTATGTGCTACCTCCACTATCAGAGGTGGTAAGCTTATATACATCAGTTGCTGGGGGAGTATGGGTGGGAAGGTGCTGTTGCACCATGTCCTGCTTTGTGGGTCCCTGGTCGACAGCTGGTTGGCCTCTGTGTGAACAGAATGCTGGACTTGGTCTGATCCAGCGTAGCTTTTCTTGTGTTCTTATATTCTTATTTGAGTCATATTCTGAGCCAAAGAAAGAAACCGTGCATCCTAAATCAAGAATTCCCACATTCTGATGATCAGCTCAATTATGCAAATCAATACAAATGTGGAGAAATGGCACCACTAAGGACTAGGAATGGATGAATCTTTCCATCGTGGCTTTTCTCAATCTCCCTTCCCCCCCCCCCCATTTTAGGTTCAGTCTATCACATTTTCACATCAATTTTCCATCCAAAAAAGGTTCACGCAACGATCCATATTATTATTATTATTATTATTATTATTATTATTATTATTATTTACACTTATATACCGCCCCATCCCAATACACACCTGTTTCTGTGCATTCTTTGACAGGGAAACTCCATTGCAAAAGTTGGAGTGTAGATTTTGATAGATGACTGGATTTCTGATCGTGCATACCATATGTTGCATAGCATGTGTGCAGAATCTCAGGCCGGGAGGCATATGTGGCCCTCCGGAGGTCCCCAGAAGGCCACATCATTTCCCTGAACACACCCACTTTTCCCCCAAACACCTGATGTTTTCCCTGCATTTGTTCAGTTTCTCTGCCCTCCAAAGGAAATTTGTTCTTTGGGCTGAAAAAGATCCTGCATCCCTGCTGTCTAGGTTCGGAATTGCAAATGCAGGTCAATTTGCATTAAAATGCAATGCAACTTCTTTCCCCATCCCTACTAAGGACAATCTCCAAAGGTAACTGCCTGGGCTTTACTGGTCATTCAAACATCCCCTGTGAGCATGACTTGCACTTGTGAAAGTAGAATGAAATTCACATACATTTATTATTTATTTATTACATTCACATTCCACCTTTTT
Organism: Anniella stebbinsi; assembly: GCA_029215795.1. NCBI lineage: Eukaryota > Metazoa > Chordata > Lepidosauria > Squamata > Anniellidae > Anniella > Anniella stebbinsi. The sequence continues at coordinate 386,348,952 of JARDYH010000001.1, forward strand.
TTCCTCCAAGGAAATAATCCCCCCAACAACTACAACAATCCTGTAAGGTAGCTTGGGCTGGGAGTCTGTGACTGGCCCAACGTCACCCAATGAGCTTCCAGTGGGGAATAGAACCCGGATCTCCTGACTCCCAGTCCAACCCTCTAGCCGCTACACCACACTGACTCTCCCAAGCAAACAAATCATAAAACTATTCCATCAATGGACAGATCTTAGGGAATAGCATCTGAGTGCAATTCTGTGTGCCTTATTGCTTTTGTCTACTCCACAGCTCAGAGGCACAGGAGTGAACCACCCACACCCATGTCATGTGCATACATCTGTGAGCCCTGTAGTCCAAGACATCTGGAGGGCACCAGGTTGGAGAAGACTGTCCTAAGTCATTTTTACAACCTTTTAGAGGTCAGAACTGGGATGGGGGTGGGTGGGAACAGAAACGGGCCAGCTGGATCTCAAATTTAATACATACTGGCCTACTATTTACCACTTAACTGCTATCATTTCAAAACAGATCCGCTAAAGAGATTTCCCAGCAGCCAAAACCCCATCCCTCAAAGGAGATAATAATCTTAATTGAAATCAGAAAACCTTCAAGTATCTTTGTGCGTTCAGTAATAGCACGACATTTAGAATCACAGTGGGATTAATAATTGGGAGCGGCATTCAATCATTTTTGTTCCGTTCCATTTTAGAAGGGGTGGGAAAGGGTTGCTGGGGCCATCATTGAAATTCCCTCCACTTTGTCCGTGAGAAATAGCCCTGGAACTCATCAGCATCCTGGGCCGCTCACACCCTGGAGACGGGCTAGTGGGGGGGGGGGGGTGACACCTATTTCGGTAGCGTAATTGAAGGAGTGATCAAAAGATCACACTCCTATCTCTTCCATCCTGATGGAATCAGAGCTATTTAACATTCTGCCACTCCACAGGGGTGGGGGGAGAATAATAATAAAAATAAAAGAGAGAGAGACACAGCTGTGCTGCAATTCAGCTCACACCGTCCTTTGCAGAAACAATTATAAAATGCAAATTGCACGGATATCTCTTTAATGGAACAAATCTATCCATTGCCTGCCTCTGTTCTTTTATCAAGCATCTGTTTAAAGCAAGGGCTGGGGGTGGAGGGGGGAGATTTTAAACCTTTCTCCATTTTTCCCCCTGTGTGATGTTAATGCAAGTTGTCTATCAGATTTCTCATGCCAGGGCCAGCTCAGGTACATCTAAGACAAGCACAATGCCTGTTTAGCTGCAGCTCACTCCAGCACTGAGTGCTTCGGAGGGCCGGCACAGCGTAGTGGCGAAGAGGTTGAGCTTCGAATCAGGAAGTCCCGAGATTGAACCACTCCTCTGCCATGAACTCACCAGATGACCTTAGGCAAGCTATTCCTGGCATCAATTCTGTCATTTTCACAATGGGGGAGAGATCATTCTACCAGGTTACCTTGAAAGTTGTTGTAAGGATTACAATGAGATCAGTGCCAGGACACCAAGGGCCACCGGGAGCCTTTACCCCACCACCAAGATGACCTAGTGTGTGGCAGCTGCAAACTCCATGTTAGGCATTATAAGAAAAGGAATTGAGAATAAAACAGCCAGTATCATACTGCCTTTATACAAAAATATGGTGTGACCACATTTGGGATACAAGTTCTGGTCACCAAAACCACAAGATGGCCACCAATTTGGATGGGTTTAGAAAGGGGTTGGATACATTCCCGGAGGAGAAGGCTATTCATGGCTACTAGCCCTGATGGCTATGTGCCACCTCCGGTATCTGAGGCAGTAAGCCTGTGTGCACCTGTTCAGGCGACACTTCAGGCTCTATGGTCAGCAAAACTGTGGTTCTCTGGGGTTCGCACTAACCACAAGCCGTGCTGTCGCACACACTTTAAGCCATGGTTGGAGCCACTAACCCTGATGCAGATGGTCTGACTGTGGTTAGTGAGTGAGCAGGGTTTAGCAAAACGCATCACACAAGGTACCTTAAACCCTGCTGCTTAACCAAAAGCCTTAACCAGCAGGGTTTAAGGTTTCTTCTGAACAAGCCCACTGGCAACCAATGCACCTGGTGCAAAATCAATGTCTTATGATCAGTTTCCTTAGCCTTCTAAAGAAAAGAAAAAAGCCTCTTTTAATTGGAATGTTGAGCTACCACTGACAGCCAAGTATATGGAGAAGGAGCAAGAAAACATGAATGGTGTCAGGACTCCATGTGGAGCTCAAGGGTTCCAAATAAATGCACTACTTTGCATTTGGCTTGCCTGACAGCAGGGGGGGGCATTGCCCTCCCCTTCCCTCCCTTCCCTCCCCTCTGCTCCCCTCCCCTCCCCTTCTCTCTTTCACACACACTCCTATTAGCCTCATTGTCCAGTACAGATGGTGGTATACTAATACATGCTTCTTTTCTGTAAATATTTGTGATAAAATAGATCTGGTATGTTTCAAACTTTATGCTTGTAGGTAATCTTGAACACATTTCCCCTCTGTGACTAATTAGAGTGCATCATCTGCAGGATTCTGTTAGCGCTGGGTCAGTTGAGTACATTTGTATTAGTGCTGTGCTGAAATTTTTGATTCTTCCATTTTTGGCATTCCTTGGGGGGGTAGAGATGAAAACTCTAGCAAAAGAAGCTGGGAGGGGTGAGAATTTCAAAAGAAACCTTTCTCCTTGGGGAGGACAGAATTTCAGCTTTCCGTTTTAAGTGTAGGCTATGTGTGTATAAACAACAGCACCCAAACACTCTTCTCTAGCCTAGCAACTTTTTTTCTGTACTCCCAGGAAACCACATGACCCCACCCCCTCCAATAGACACTCATTTACAAATTATCCCCAAAATGCATCCCTACCATGTTGCGGTCCATTTGTTCAGTTTGGAGAGACCCTTTTGGAGGTTTTCACAACCTGAATAGATTTTCATCATCCTGAATAAATTTTAAAGTCATAAGACCTGCTGAACTGTTGAGATTCTTGTCTCCAAGACAATAAATTCAGAACTTGGCGACATCTCTAATAATATTTTGATATGAAATATGGAGGGAAGCAATGCCCCTGCCCTTCCTAAATAGTGCTCCTGTTTAGCAGTTCTGAGTCTACCCTCTAGGTGCCAGTGGTGATGAACGTACTCTAGTTTGTTACATATTCTGACTTCATGGAATTTCTTCTACTACCACCAGCTGAACTTCATGTATAATTTACCACTGACCATTTTGCTATCTTCAGCAGTATTTCCTTAAACAGATCATTCAAAATTAAGGTCACTCCCCCCTCTCTTTCTTATTAGCATTGGACTGTCTTTACCTTGCATGTACATGGAAAATAAAATTTAAATGAGATGCCATTTTTATTAGGATATTTTGTTTTAAAATGCTGTGCTACGTTCTTTCCCCCATTTCCTTGGAGTGATCAGTTTTACAGTCTCTATTTAATTCCACCGACAGGTCCAATGGTGTGAGACCAGAGGTAAAACCAAGGCTTAAGGGCAGAATTTAAAAAAGAGAAAAAATCGGAAGAAAATTGGATTTTATATCACCCTTCTCATGCTAAGTATGTTGTAATGCATGCTTATATGTGCCTATAAAAGATGCCGAGCAGGGAAAGGGAAATGCAGAAAATGAAATGCCAACTATAACTGTTTTTAAATGTCCACAAATTGCTAGATTTGATCTTGGGTTTAATTTGCACAAATGTCCCAGTTTGCTTTTGCACGCATGTCCTAATTTCTGCAAATTTCCCCTGCAGTCTGAATCGGCCTGCTTTAGTGTATGGAGGAAAGTAGAACAAAATTGTGGACATTTGTGCAGCTTTGGTGGAATTTGTGCAAATTTCATATTCGTTTCTGGCTTGATTTGTGCAATGTTGTTATTCGCGCAGGGCAAGCAGCGACTGCAAATGCAAACAGCAATCAGGCACGAGTCAAGTGGTGAGACGATGTTAGGTGAATCCTCGTGATCTTGAACATCGCTCATTTGTCCATCCCTAAGATTCATGGAGGTGTACCGCATGTAACCAAGTGCAGCTATAACTGCTCATCTGAAACGCCAACGTGGAGGGATGGAAGGGAAAGAGACAACATTTGGATATGTCCCAGGAAGGAGGCTAAGGTGAGGTAGCAGGACACAAAGGCCATGTCTACACCAAGCAGGATAGAGCGGTTATGAAAGTGGGATATAAAAGGCAGGAGCCACACCAAGCAGGATATAGCAGTATATGCTATGTGTCAATGGGCCCCAACAGTTGTCAGTGCACTTCAATACCACTATGAAGCAGTAGTGTGGCTCCTGCCTATTATATACCACTTTCATACCGCTATATCCTGCTTGGTATAGATCTGACCAGAGCACTAACCAGCATAGTTTCCACCCCCTTCGACTTTCACTACTATTAATGCAATGGTTTTGACATTGGCTTTTACTACTATTCATGTGCATCTTCAGCCATGGTGATAACTAACCAACCCAGTTCCTTTTATCAGTTCAGTTCAGTTCGTCAATATTTTCTCTCTCCCTCATAATTTGCTTCCCAGCTCTATGCATCTCTACCATGGCCATGGAACCTTGTTCTAAGGTGGCCATGTGTCCTACCTTACCGAGGACAATCCTCTGTTTGAAGGAATCATCTGTTTGAAGGGCTTATGAAAACCCTAAGAAGGGAGAGCAGAGGCCTTGGAGTCGCCCATCAACAATTTAGCACATAGTTCTCCTAGTTGTCTTCCCGGCCATGGTAAGCTGTACTAAATTTGTATTTAAATTATACTAATTATTTCTAAAAGTACATCTATACATATACATTATTTAATTTAATTATTTATATAGTACCATCAATGCACATGATACTGTACACAGTAAAACAATAAAACATCAACACCCTGCCATATAGGCTTACACCAAAAAGGCACAGGGGACAATAAAAATAACAGTATAAAAGTAAGATCAAAATCAAGTTCTAAAAGCTTTAGAAAAAAAGAAAAGTTTTCAGCTGAGCTTTAAAGACTGTAATTGAACTCGTGACCCACAAGTGCTCTGGAAGAGAATTCCAAACATAGGGGGCAGTGAGAGTAGGGTGACCAGATGCCCGGATTTGTCCAGACATGCCTGGGAAATGGGGAGCAAATCCGCATCCGGGTGGAAAAACCGTTTTGGGGGGCCAAATCCGGAAATTTACCCCCCCAAAACGGTGACCAGATGGCCCTGGGGCGAGCCGGGCCAACTGGGGGGCGGCGGGGGCAAACAGGGGTGGCGAGGGGTCATGCGGCAGTGACAGGAGGCTGGCGGTACGAGGCACTTACTGGGGCGTCAGTTCGCTTCCCTCCGGTGCTCGGAATCTACTGAGAAACAGGCTTCGCGGCCTGTCCCTCAGTAGCGCGCCGGGTGATGACGTCATCACTCGGCTACTGAGAGACAGGCCAGGAAGCCTGTTTCTCAGTAGATTCCGAACACTGGAGGGAAGCAAACGGACGCCCCAGCAGCAGCAGGTAAGGAGCGTGGGGCGGGGGGGGGGGGCGGCGCGGGTGCACGGGGCACTTACCTGCTGGGGCTTCCCTCCGGTGCTCGGAATCTACTGAGAAACAGGCTTCGCGGCCTGTCCCTCAGTAGCGCGCCGGGTGATGACGTCGTCACTCGGCGCGCTAATGAGAGACAGGCCAGGAAGCCTGTTTCTCAGTAGATTCCGAGTACAGAGGGAAGCGGACGCCCCAGCAGCAGCAGGTAAGGAGCGCGGGGCGGGTGGGGGGTGGGGCGGGTGCGCGGGGCACTTACCTGCTGGGGCTTCCCTAGGGTGACCATATGACAAGGAGGACAGGGCTCCTGTAACTTTTAACAGTTGTGTAGAGAAGGGAATTTCAGCTGATGTCATTTGTATGCATGCAGCACCTGGTGAAATTTCCTCTTCATCACTGTAGTTAAAGCTGCAGGAGCCCTGCCCGCTTTTGTACCTAGTATAGCTCCTGCAGCTTTAACTACAGTGATGAAGAGGGGATTTCACCAGGTGCTGCATGCATACAAATGACACCAGCTGAAATTCCCTTCTCTACACAACTGTTAAAGATATAGGAGCCCTGTCCTCCTTTTCATATGGTCACCCTAATTTAAATGGAATTTGCTTCTTTCCATGTACTTAAGCATGCTTAAGGAAAACCAGGTACAAAAGCGGGCAGGGCTCCTGCAGCTTTAACTACAGTGATGAAGAGGGAATTTCACCAGGTGCTGCATGCATACAAATGACACCAGCTGAAATTCCCTTCTCTACACAACTGTTAAAGATACAGGAGCCCTGTCCTCCTTTTCATATGGTCATCCTACCTTTGGTGGTTATTGGAAGTCCTGTTCCAAGTGCCCTCATACGCTGTGGTGTGGTGCAGGGCTACATGGGAGTGAGACTTTTCAGTAGTAGCCCCCTGTTGTGGAATACTGTCCACAGAGAGGTCTGGCTGACACCTACTTTGCTTGAGTTGTTTGTGCCCACCTGCTTCCAGAGTGCAAAGGAAGAGGTGGGTGTCTAGCTGGTGCTAGAAGATAGCAATTCATTTTTTTAATAATGCATTTTGACCCATAGACCTTCCTCTCCAATTTGCTTTGAGATAATTGGCATGATATATATTTTGTAACAATTGCTGATACTTATTCATCCTTCTTAAAAATGTTTTAAGTATGACTGCTTTCTGGATGTTGATGTGGATTTATTTTGGTAGGCCCAGTTTCTGAAGGTTTTCTGTAGTGTGTGTGTGTGTGTGTGTTGCTGGTGACTGATGTGATTAACTGAATAATTGTAACCTTTTCCTGCTGCACAGTTCTTTAATTTCCATAGCCATTTTTTTCTCTCTTTTCCTATTCCTTTTCTGCAACATTTTTGCCATTAGGTAGTGCTAAATCAATGAGGTAGGTGTGTTTTTCTTGTTTATTACTGTAATGTCTGGTCGATAACAAAGTATTGTCTTTTCCCAAAATTGTTCTGTCCCAGCAAGATAACATGTGAGTGCATAGTGTGGCTTGTCTTGGCTTGTCTGAGTGTGTCTGGATCTCCTAGGCTCTAAAAGCGTCTTTCTGGAGAGCACCTGCTGGTTGCATGATCCATGAGGCCAGGTTCTCATGAGTGCATAGTTCTTCTTGACAGGAGGGCCTTGCACTTGCTAGAGTAAGCTGAACATATGTGAAGTGGCTGCAATCCTATATTCATTCATCTGGGAGTAAGCTTTATTGAAATCAATGGGACTTGTTTCTGAGGTTTCTTTGAGCAGTTTTCTTTGGGCCCCTGATTGAGATTTCTGTTCTCTGCACACTGAAACAGTGTAAATTCAGGAGATATTTGTCTAGCATTGTGATAATGGGCATCTGTTCTGGCCTTTCTTTGTATTGCTACTGACCATGGTCTTGTTTACATGGCTAATGAACCAGAGATATAATGACACATTGTTAGATTAGTTTCTCATTAATAAATCAGAAGTTGAAACAAGCTAAGAGGTGCTAGTGAGAAGTGACAACAACAACAACAACCCTTTAGTCCATTTTATTCCATGGCTAATGCTTGTAGGGTAATAGTATTTTATACTCTTTCTTAATGCTTGGTTGCTAGTTTGTTGTACTAGCTTTTTCTGTACTTGTCAACTGCTTCATTTGTTCAGTGGTAGCAGTATGCTGAAGCTGTGAGTATGAATATGAGAAAGGTGATGGGGAAAGAGTGTTAAATGTTAGGAAAGGTGAGACTATGGTCATCCAATGAAGGATTTGCAGTCAGAAAAGATATTTGAGGGAAAGGGAGACTGTATCACACAAAGTATAGCAAAATCTTTAAAGTACTGCAAAAGCTACAAAAGTAGGAGTGAAGGTAATTTCAAATACATTGAATGTCTCAGTGATTTTAACATTAAGATGTTATGTAGAACAGGTTTGCCTTAATTGTGTGCTGTGAAATCAGAAATGTGACCAAGGCCATCTTTGGGTGGACATGTCCCTTTGGGAGCCGGCCATATTGGTGGGCATGCCCCCTTGGGGCGGCCATGTTGTCCTCCTTTTTGGTTTCCAAAATATGGTCACCCTAAGTGAGAGGAAATGGACAAAGCCAAGCAAGAGAAGGAGGGACCCTTTGGCGGGTAAGAAACATAACATTCAATGAGCGAAGAGCACAAATGGGTCAATAATGTGAAATGGATATTGTATTTATAACCTGTTTTTATGTTTTTATGCTCTTTATGGTTTTAAATTTTGTATATCTGTGTTTTTTTTTAATGTTCAATATTTTAAACTTTTGTAAACCACCCAGAGAGCTTTAGTTACGGGGTGGTATATAAATGCAAATTAATGATGATGATGATGATGATGATAATAACAATAATAATAATAATTAAGAGAAGAAAGATGGGAATGAGCTAGACTGTGACAAGCTTTGAAAGTCAACAGGAGAAGCTTATATTGGATACTGAGGTGAATCGGAAGCCAATGAAGGGATTTCAGGAGTGGATTAACATGATCAAAGCGATGAGCCAAGAAGATGATCTTAGCAGCAGAATGATGAATAGAAACCAATGAACTAAAATGAGAAGAATGAAGGCCAGTCAGGAGAAGGTTACAATAGTCCAGCCGAGAAATGACCAAAGCGTGAACAAGAGTCTTGGCAGAAGAGACAGATAAAAGCAATCGGATCCTGTCAATATTATTTAAGAAAATATGACAGGATTTAGTTACTGTCTCAACATGGGGAGTACAAGAAAGTGAGGAATCAAATATAAAACGCAGACTATGAGCTTCCTCAACTGGATTACGTGTAACATTATTAACAGTAGGGATGTGCACTGACCCCCCGAATCGGATCGGATAGCGGATCGGAATCGGACCTGGGGGGTCGGATCGGATCGGATCGGAGGCTGGTCGGATCGGATCGGACCAGATGTCCGATCCGGATCGGACGCCATTTTGAATGCTTTTTCTCATAGCCAAGTATTGTTTTACAAAAACGCCTATAACTTTTCCATTTTTAAAGATATAAGGATGAAACTTGGGCACATTGTAGACTGGTTAGGGATAGTTATCTGTGAGAAATTTCAGAAAGATTGGTGCATGCGTTTTGTGGCAATTAATTTTTTAATAAATACCCAGGAATGCTTATAACTTTGTCATTTTTAAAGTTACAAACATGAAACTTTGCCACATTGTAGGAGGTACCTTGGGACCTACATGTGTGAAATTTCAGAAACATAGGTGCTTGCCTTGTGTGGCAATTAATTTTAGAAAAATGGGTAGTAGTGGGGTAAATACAGTTACGCCTCCCATTTTTTTATTTTTAAAGATACAAACAGGAAACCTGGGCACATTACAGGTACCACTTGCCTTGATATGTGAGTGAAATTTCAGAAACATTGGAGCTTGTCTTGTGTGGCAATTAAGTTTTGAAACAATGAGGAAAGAAACACCTATAACTTTGTCATTTTTAAAGTTACACACATGAAACTTTGCCACATTGTAAGTGGTACCTTGGGACCCATGTGTGTGAAATTTCAGAAACATAGGTGCTTGCCTTGTGTGGCAATTAATTTTTTAATAAATACCCAGGAATGTATTTATTATTACTTTTTTAAAAAATGTAATTAGTAGGATGACCATATGAAAAGGAATACAGGGCTTTAACAGTGGAATAGAAAAGGGAATTTCAGCAGGTGTCATTTGTATCCAAACCTGGTGAAATTCCCTCTTCATCACAAAAGTTAAAATTGCAGGAGCTCTGCTCTCTTTTGTATCTGGTCACTCTAGTATAGCTCCTGCAGCTTTAACTGTCATATGGTCACCCTTGTTTCCCAACATACTACTTCCAATACGGTAGGTAGAATATTTGCCTCTTTATGATCTCAAGCCTAAAAAAAAAAAACATTTGTACACACCAGTCTCCTGGTACTGGTCATCCTACTATTAATTAATTGTAGCTGATAGGAAAGGGTTAAATCGTGGGAGCTGCAAGGAATTAAGAAAAAAGGAGAGGGGGTTTTGCCATTTTTTGAGCACTCCTTAATTAGGGCTGCCCAAATGATAATGGACGGGTGGTGTGTGTGCGCGAGCGGGCGGCGGCGGCGGGCTTGGCAGCGTATCCTCCTGGCTGCCGAGGCCGGGTGTCTGGAGCGGAGCACGCGCTGTCAGTTGGTGAGCGGAGGGACCATTGAACGCCCTCCCCATCATCCTCTTCATCATCAACCTACCCCCGCGGCCCAGCGGAGCACAACAGCCCGCATTAGGCAAGCCCTTCAGGAGCCTCACAGCAGCCAGGCAGAGCCTCTGCTGCCCAGGAACCGGCCCGCACGCGAGGGCACCGGCGGGGCGCACACACAACGCCGGCGAGGGGGAGGAGAAGGGGAGGAACAAAGGATCAAAGAGATCGAGAGAGGAAAGCAGACACGAGCCCTGTAATGGATACTAGCAACAGGATCAAAGGGATCGAGATGAGAGAGATCCTTCCTTGCACGCATGGCTGCAAAACTCAGCTAGGCTCAGCCGTTCTGCTTGAGTAAAAAGTGAAAGCAGACACGAGCCCTGTAATGGATACTAGCAACAGGATCAAAGGGATCGAGACGAGAGAGTGTTTCCTTTTCTTCGCGGGAAGCGGGAGGGGGAAGAGGGGAAGACCGGGCCTCTGTGGAAAATTTTTTGAAACATTTTATCTAAAAATTCCATAGCCATCAAATGCCTGGATCTATCATTCTGAAATTTCTGACACATATCTACCCCTAACCCATCTACAAAGTGAGCAATGTTCAGACTTCTAACTTTTAAAATAAAAAGGTTATAGGCGTTTCTTTCCTCATTGTTTCAAAAATTAATTGCCACACAAGGCAAGCTCCAATGTTTCTGAAATTTTACACACATATCAAGTGAAGTGTTCCCTGTAATGTGCCCATGTTTCCTGTTTGTATCTTAAAAAATAAAAAAATGGGAGGCGTAACTGTATTTACCCCACTACTACCCATTTTTCTAAAATTAATTGCCATACAAGGCAAGCACCTACGTTTTTGAAATTTCACACACATAGGTCCCAAGGTACCACCTACAATGTGGCAAAGTTTCATGTGTGTAACTTTAAAAATGACAAAGTTATAGGCATTCCTGCGTATTTATTAAAAAATTAATTGCCACAAAATGCATGCACCAATCTTTCTGAAATTTCTCACAGATAACTATCCCTAACCAGTCTACAATGTGCCCAAGTTTCCTGTTTGTATCTTCAAAAATAAAAATGTGGGAGGCATAACTGCATTTCTCAGTGGGAAAGTGCAATGCAATGATTCCCTATGGGAAAGTGCTTTCCAATGATTCCCTATGGACAAGTACTCTCCAATGAATCCCTATGGGCAAGTGCTGTCCAATGAATCCCTCATTGTTTCAAAAATTAATTGCCACACCAGGCAAGCACCAATGTTTCTGAAATTTTACACACATATCAAGTGAAGTGTTCCCTGTAATGTGCCCAAGTTTCCTGTTTGTATCTTCAAAACTAAAAAAATGGGAGGCATAACTGTATTTACCCCACTACTACCCATTTTTCTAAAATTAATTGCCACACAAGGCAAGCACCTATGTTTCTGAAATTTCACACACATGGGTCCCAAGGTACCACTTACAATGTGGCAAAGTTTCATGTGTGTAACTTTAAAAATGACAAAGTTATAGGTGTTTCTTTCCTCATTGTTTCAAAACTTAATTGCCACACAAGACAAGCTCCAATGTTTCTGAAATTTCACTCACATATCAAGGCAAGTGGTACCTGTAATGTGCCCAGGTTTCCTGTTTGTATCTTTAAAAATAAAAAAATGGGAGGCGTAACTGTATTTACCCCACTACTACCCATTTTTCTAAAATTAATTGCCACACAAGGCAAGCACCAATCTTTCTGAAATTTCTCACAGATAACTATCCCTAACCAGTCTACAATGTGCCCAAGTTTCATCCATTTATCTTTAAAAATGAAAAAGTTATAGGCGTTTTTGTAAAACAATACTTGGCTATGGGAAAAAGCATTCAAAATGGCGTCCGATCCGGATCGGACCTCGTCGGATCGGATCGGATCGGAGGTTGGTCGGGTCAGATCGGATCGGATCGGATTTTCCCAATTTTGGGTCGGATCGGATTCGGATCGTGGATCGGATCCGATCCGATGCACACCCCTAATTAACAGTAATAGAAAATGAAAGATGGGGAGAAGGTTTGGGAGGAAACACGTGCAGATTTTAGGCAAACCTGTGTCCCCTTTTGCCCTCTTTTTTGGTGAAGCATTTCTTCTCTTTTGGCAATTTATTTGTTTATTTATTTATTTATTTATTTTATTACATTTGTATACCGCCCCATAGCCGAAGCTCTCTGGGCAGTTTACATAGGATTAAAACAATTAAAAACAATATACAAAAATTAAAACAGCAAAAACATACAACATACACACAATCTGTACATTTAAAACCACTACAACACCCCAAAAAGCTACAAAAAACAAAAACAAACCCAGGCTCCTCAGAGATTGCCAAATGCTTGAGAGAAGAGGAAAGTCTTGACCTGGTGCCGAAAAGATAACAATGTTGGCGCCAGGCGGGCCTCGTCAGGGAGATCGTTCCACAATTGGGGGGCCACCACAGAGAAGCCTCTCTCTCTTGTTGCTGACCTCCGAGCTTCCCTCAGAGTAGGCATTCGGAGGAGGGCCTTAGATGTTGAATGTAGTGTTCGGGTAGGTTCATGTCGGGAAAGGCGTTCCATCAGGTATTGTGGTCCCAAGCCGTGTAAGGCTTTATAGGTTAAAACCAGCACCTTGAATCGGGCTCGGAAACATACAGGCAGCCAATGCAAGTGGGCTGGAGTAGGTCTTATATGCTTGAACCTACTGGTTCCGGTTATCAATCTGGCCACTGCATTTTGCACAAGCTGCAGCTTCCGAACCACCTTCAAAGGCAGCCCCACGTAGAGTGCATTGCAGTAATCCAACCTGGAGATTACCAAAGCATGGACAACTGAGGCCAGGTTATCCCTGTCCAGATAGGGACGTAGCTGGGCCACCAACTAAAGTTGGTAGAAGGCACTCCGTGCCACTGAGGCCACCAGCGCCTCAAGTGACAGAGATGGTTCTAGGAGAACCCCCAAGCTACGAACCCGCTCCTTCAAGGGGAGTACAACCCCATCCAGAACAGGTTAAAGACCCTCCATCCAGTCAGCGGAACCACCCACTAACAGCGTCTTAGTCTTGTCTGGATTGAGTTTCAGTTTATTAGCCCTAATCCAGTCCATTGTCACAGCCAGGCACCCATTCAGCACATCCACAGCCTCACCTGATGAAGATGAAAAGGAGAAATTTGACTGCCTACTTTATTTCTCCAGCTTCCTCTAGAGGCCATTGGTTCTGGGGCAAAGGGAAGGTGCCAGTTGTAGAGTTGGTAGGCAGTCATCTTGCACATGCTTGGTAGGAGTGAAAGCAAAGCTTAGAGCTTCCTCAGGGGAAAAATGGGGATGCTAGTCCATCCCTAATCAATATTCAAAATTAGTGTTAAATGAGACTTAAGGACAACCTGTGATTGTGTGGACCATGCTGCAATCTTCTTCAGCTTAAATGTCACAGTGGGGAGATTTTGGTGGCATCTTTGCCACCGATCCTTGTTGTCATAGCAAAAGAAACATTTGCACCCTGAAGGCAGCTACATTCAACATACACACACACACACACACACATACACACACACACACACACACACACACATCTCTGGTTAGGGAGGGAAATGAAACCTACAAAGAGACCCAAATTGTCTCTCTGTGACTAAGCTACAGATCCAATTATCTTAACCAAAGATACCCTTGATGTCCTCTGATTTCTCAACAAAATTTAATAACCCTGGTTTTGTATTACTAGAATCCATTACTTTTAACACAATATGCCGGAGTGCCTTTATGAGTGTACTGAGTAGGGCCATAAATAATTGAAAGTAAATGACACTTGTTAAAATAAATGATGAACAAAGTGCATTTTGTAGTGCAGTATTGTGGGTTGTGCTAAATGTGTTTGATTGCTCCCTTCACGAAGGGAAGGGAGGCCTGATGAAGCTGGTCTTTCAGCAAAGCTGGGAAAATGGTCCTGCATCTGATCTCTCCCTCTGTTGCAGCCCATATTGTTGTACTAATCTTGATCTTAGAATCTTATTGTTGTTATTATTGCAATTGTTGTTACTTAGGGATGGATGGATTTACCCATGTTGCCCGACCTCGCTCATGACACTGCACGGATTTCTCTGTGGCTCCATGAAAGCCTGATGAAGGTGCTCATCTGGAGCCTCCCTTGTCCTCACACTGGAGGTTCCGGAAATTGTGCATTTCCTACGTTGCATAAATGGTGGCCATAAACACCCCATTTACGCAATGGAGGAAGTATGCATTTTCCATAGCCTCCATTGTGTGCAACAATGTAGGTTCCAGATGGGGGTGGATTGCTACCAGGCAGTCAATGACCCACAGGGCACTCAAAGAGAGGTCCCGTGAACATGCCATGGTCCAGTGAGCTGGGTCTGGGGGGAGCAGACACGTACATTCTGTCAGACTCACAGACTCAGTCTGGCATCCGGAACATTCCTAATTATAATGTGCAGCCCATATAATCTGCAACCATATTATTGCTATAATATTGATCTTATTTTCTTATTGTTGTTATTGTTGTCATTAGGGATGAGCACGGCCAGAAATATCAGAATTGGAATTGGATCGGAATTTCTGATCTTAAAAATATTGGATCTGATCATATCAGGGGGTACCTGGATTTGATCAGATCTGATATCTGATAAATATCAGAAGTTCTGATCTGATTACAGACCACCATTTCAGGTATTTTCCCCATAGGCTTGCATTAGGAAAAAGAAAGCTTTCCCCAATGCAAGCCTATGGGGAAAAACACTGGGCCGGCACTCCCTCCCTCCCCCCACTCATGCTCCTTACCTGCAGCCTTCCCCATCGCCTGTTAAACAGGCTTTCTGGCCTGTTTCTCAGTAGAAAGATGAGCTGAGTTATGACGGCATCACTCGGTGCATCTCTCTACTGAGGAACAGGCCAGAAAGCCTGTTTAGCAGTAGGACGGACCAGCAGCGGCAGCGGGGAAGGCCACAGGTAAGGAGCGTGAGTGGGGGGGAGGGAGGGAGGGGGGGAGGGGTCCCCCTTACCTGTAGCCTTCCCCGCTGCTGCTGCCACCGCTACTCCGTACTACTACTAAACAGGCTTTCTGGCCTATTCCTTAGTAGAGAGACGTGCTGAGTCTATGCAAGCCTATGGGGAAAACACCAGAAATGGTGGTCAGAAAATCCGATATGTCTGATAGTTATCGGACATATGGATATCAGATCCAATCAGATAGGGCCACCTAAGGAAATTATTGTTATTGGTCATCGGATGTCTGAGAATGACCTTATCGGTTCATTATCGGACATCGGACCCGATACGATACACATCCCTAGTTGTCATGATCTGCAGCCCATATTGTTGCTATAATCTTGTTGCTATAATCTTGATTTCATCTTTTTTTTTTTTAATTAAAAGCTGCCTTGAAGAACCTGAAAGGTGGGTTGTGAATAGATAGATCCTTATGTTCAAAATCGGGGTGAAGAGGCTGAGGATGAGAGAGGGTGACTTGCCTAGAGCTACTGAGGGATGTATGTGAAATTCATTTCAGTACATTTTTGATCAGGATTTATCCAGTTCTCTCTTTCCTGGCTGAAACATGGACTCGGCTGCAATCTGCAGCCAACGTGTGTATATTTCCAAGCTTGCAATGTGATTCACAGATCAAAAAAAGAGAGCACTCAACAGCATGTATACATTTAATGATTTTTTAAAGCACATACATTTTTGAAATACAGACAAATACACTTTAATCAATGGGAAAACAAAGAGTACGTTTCAA
This sequence comes from Anniella stebbinsi, assembly GCA_029215795.1. Taxonomy (NCBI): domain Eukaryota; kingdom Metazoa; phylum Chordata; class Lepidosauria; order Squamata; family Anniellidae; genus Anniella; species Anniella stebbinsi. The sequence goes on from JARDYH010000001.1 coordinate 386,364,840, forward strand.
AGATGCACATAAACAATGCATACATTTGGGAAAATATGCACAGAAATATGCATGGATGTTCATCTGGAAAGGAAAAAGCACCCAACCATAGAAAAAAAAATACTTAGTGATGCCACTTCTGAAAGCACACAATCAAACAATTTGCACCCCTGGGGTATCATTCAAAGACCAACCAGAATGCAGGTGCTAATGTCTAATATGACCCCCTAAGCACTCAGCTGCCCATCTGTGATGTCAGAGAAGAATAGCTGATGATATCAATTGAAATTGGACCAGTGGAGGGGATGAACACAGAAGAGGAAAGCACAGAAGTATGATTGAAGGAGATGAAAAGTGAGATTTGCAAGACAATTTGATACATATTTACTCAGAAATATCACCCAGTGGCTCAATTTGGATGACATGATAGTCAATGGTGGGTTGACTAACCCTAAACCTAACCCTAGGGGGTACTCCCCAAACAACATGGTAATAAATAATCAACTGTGGTGTGGATTAGAATCAGCGCTGAGTTGACTATGGCAGCATTGGAATGACACAATAGTCAAAACAACTGACGATTGTTTCCCCCACACCAGTTGTTGATTGTGTCGTCCGAACTGAGCCACTGTGTACAATAGGTAAATGTCTAGGGGACTTGCTGCTCATTTCTTGTTGTGCTGGTGGAGCCTTTACTAGTGTTTCAATTAAGATGTGGGGAAAGAAAGAATTAGATTCATAGTTTGGTGCCTCGGTCAGTTCTGGGTTAAGAAGAGAAGTTAGAAAAACGAAACACCTTGTGTGGTAGTCTCCTTATTCAGATGGGATAGTCCATTGAGGTTTGTGAGTTTAAAAGTGCTAGTGACATCATCACAATCATTTTTTGCAACTCCCCTCCCATGACTGACATACTTCTGGCTTCTCCTCCTCCTTCTCCTCCTTCTTTTTTTTAACAAACAAAACCAATTAACTGGAAACAACAGGAAATGATTAATCACATTAATTAAAAATAATTTTCTTTCCCCACTCCTAAAAGGTCAGATCCTCAACTGTATGGAAAATTGAGTCTTCATGCAATTTCATTTGATTTCCTGCGCAAAGCCTAATTAGTTAAAATGTGTTGTGAAAGAGAGGCAGCACTCCATAATGCCATCACTTTTGATCATTTCCGCCCTCTCCTTAGCACAAATGATGTTGTGTGTGCTGACGATGGGGTATGTGAAGGAGAGGTTGGTTTTTGCTTTTGATTTTGGGTTGTTCTTTTTGTTCTTTTTTTTAAAACGCATGTAAAGCCCATTGCTAATTTAAAAATAATGGACAAGCATTTGATTGACAAGTGCTTTCGAAAAATGCTCATGCACTCAAAAGCACGTTAATGACACAGGTGTTTCCCACCCATCAATGCAAAAAAAGGCATGAATGACATGCTGCTGCCCAGTGACCCATTCTAAAGGAGCCATATTCTGAGTGAGAGCTTGGAAGCATAGCTAGCAGTGGAGAAGGGGCTAAGATACCGATGTATGAGGGTAATAAAAAAACATTATTTTATTTTAATCAGGACTTTACTTTGGACCGAACACAGGCTTCGGCCCAATTGGCAGACAAAGACCATACATTTCTAAGCTTCCAGGGGTTCGATGGGATGTGTACATTTCAAAAATGGGTACATTTGGAAAAGAATATGCAAGGAAATACACATGGGATTTCATGAGAAAGGAAAATGAACAAACAAAGCTCAGAATCTCATACAGAGTTGAGTCGGAATGAGCTTCCAGATGGAATTTGGACACATCTTTCTTGACCTGTTGCAGTTGACAGCTCCCAGGATCCCCTGAACAGTGATGATTGCTGGGGAATGCTGGGAATATCTGGAGAAAAAAGAAGCAGTGGTGGTAACCCTAATTAAATTCAAACATGGCTGAATATGCAAAGACTCAAACCCTGGCTTTTAATAGCTAAGCACTCAGGGAAGGATGAATGTGTGTGTTCCACTCTCTACCAAATCCATTTATTTAATTTTATTTAATTTAAAAACACACACAACAAGTCTTCATTCTGTTTATGAAGAGATTTGGAAATCTTGGTAAGTTCTTCTTTAAAAAAAAACACCACTGAGTGAATTCTCACCCATCTCTCCTCCCTAATCCCTATAAAAAAATTACAAAACCAAACCAAAGCATCAGGGTCAAGTTCGCTTAATGTTCTCCTCTTGCTGGTCACCACCTTTGCCAGAGCTGGGTCTGACATATTGCTCTCCATCAAACACACTGGGTTCATCTACATTAGGGTGACCAGATAAAATCCAGGTCAGGGCTCATGTAACTTTAACAGTTGTAGAGAAAAGGGAATTTCAGCCAGAGTCATTTGTATGCAATTAGTTCCTGGTGAAATTCCCCCTTCATCACAACAGTTAAAGGTGCAGGTACTATACTAGAGTGACCATATACAAAAGAAGGCAGGGCCCCTGCACCTTTAACTGTTGTGATGAAGGGTATTTTTAGAATAGGATGCTGGGAAACAGATAAAAAAAAAACTCCACATCCAACCCAGCAGAATTGCTGCCCCCACTCCCATGGGCGTGAAGCTGCCCTGTGCAGCTCTGTGCCCATTAGAGGACAGAGCAGCCCACACCATGCCAGCCACGGTCCTCAGGGTTGTCCCAGGACAGCAAAAATAATAATTAAAAAAAATGGGACATCCACGGTTGCAGTTATCCCGGGGAAATTCTCTGGTCATCTCCAGTTGACCCCGGGATCCCCTGTCCATCATTTGGATGCACATGGATGACCAAGAGACGACCCCTGGATAACTGCATGGTATAGACATGGCCACTGTTTTCCTTCCCGGTACAAGCTTAATTAATGCTGATCCGACACGTAATATAAAGTTAGAATTAATGAACTCCATGTCATTTTTCATGGGTGTTCCCAAACAGATGATTATGAATCTGGGTTTAATAGCTAGTTCATTCAGTACTAAATAACAACAACAACAACAACAACAACAACAACAACAACAATGTATATATGTTCTGCAGAAAGAGAGTTTCAGTCCAATTCCCCATGTCTTAATAGAACCCGCCAATGCAGAAAGCTCATTCAATAATGCCAGTCAAATGAGAAACCACTTAGCGGAGCAGCAGTGTAGGAGATTAAAATGCCTTTTTGTTGAACATAAAGGTCATTGAGGCAGTAAACTCCTTAAAGGGGAAGGCAATGCATTTCACGCATGAGGGGCTTTGCCTGACAAAAGAGATGCACTGCTTATTTCAGCCGATCATCCTTCCTCCATGGAGATAACATTTGAAGACCTCACTTAGGGACGTAATGGCATAAAAAGGTAATAGCACCATTGGGACTAGTTGCAGGAAGCCTGGTTGTTTCAGCTACTTCAAAGGGTGGCAAGGCCATAATGGTATAGTTAGTTAATGTGGCTAGAAACATTTCCTTGGCTTAGAATCATAGAATCATAGAATAGTAGAGTTGGAAGGGGCCTATAAGGCTATCGAGTCCAACCCCCTGCCAACTGCAGGAATCCACCTTAAAGCATCCCTGACAGATGGCTTTCCAGCTGCATCTTGAAGGCCTTTAGTGTGGGAGAGCCCACCACCTCCCTAGGTCACTGGTTCCATTGTCATACTACTTTAAAAGTCAGGAAGTTGTTCCTGATGTCCAGCTGGAATCTGACTTCCTGTAACTTAATCCCATTATTCTGTGTCCTGCACTTTGGGATGATCGAGAAGGGATCCTGGCCCTCCTCTGTGTGACAATCTTTCACATATTTGAAGAGTGTTATTATGTCTCCCCTCAGTCTTCTCAAGGCTAAACATGGCCAGTTCTTTCAGTCTGTTCTCATGGGGCTTTGTTTCCAGACCACTGATAATTCTTGTTGCCCTCCTCTGAACCCTCTCCAGCTTGTCTGCATCCTTCTTGAAGTGTGGTGCCCAGAACTGGACACAATACTCATGATGAGGCCTTGATTTACTATTATTTTATATTTGGTTATTACAGGCAGGGATGTCTCAGGGTCCTTTTCAGCCACTCCTCACTGCCACAGGTAGGCTTATTGAGACTCTGGAAGGCTTCACCAAGGCATAGCTGAAACATAAGAACATAAGAAGAGCCATGCTGAATTAGACCAAGGGTCCATCTAGTCCTGCATTCTGTTCACACAGTGGCCAACCAACTGTTGACCTGGGACCCACAAGCAAGACACAGGTGCAAGAGCTCTCTCCTAATCATGTTTCCCAGCAGAATTCCTATTCTTCCCATGCTTAACATTAGGATATTGGAATGTGCCTCATTTTCCATAGTAACGACCTTCACCCATGATTTGATATTGTAATAAAATCCAGTCTGCTCTCCATGGAAAAAAAAATGACATTGAAATGTTGGGAGGAAGCTATTCCAGATAGATAGTTCACTGCATTGCTGCAAAAACATACACACAGGAAACTCATTGCAAACAGATTAAGAAGACAAAACTGAGTACGCCTTGTGGCATAGATGGCAAAGTGGCAGAAAAGGCTCTAGAATTTTTCATCCCACATTCTCTACATTGAAAGGTCTACCAAAGCTCTTTGTTGTTATTCCCCCTGAAAAGAAAGTGATTGCAAATAAAAAGCTGTTTTGGCTCTTTCAAGCTAACACCTCTTTGTTTGCAGCACATTAATAGAGCAATTTTTAAATAATGGCTTACATCCCTCCTTTAAATAATTCCGTTTTTTGGTCATCTGAAGCAAGTTATTATTATTATTATCATTATTTGTTATTGCTATTTTCTGAGCCTGCACTCTTTCTCATTAGCACTAGTTGCATCCAAGTTGTAGGGCTTTATTCATTCAGCTCAAAATGGAGACATTAACGTTTTAAGAGGGTGACGTGTAAGCTTTTAGAGATAATATTCTCCCTGCCCTATTCTTTCTTAGAAATTGCAGGAAGTGCCAGATTCTGTCCGCCTGCTTGAAAACAACAAGTTTATTGTAAACAGTTTATCACTTGGGGGATATTTTTTCCTTTCTTAAATACCCCTGTATTTTCTTTTGGCAAACACTGTGAATTCTGGCATGCACAAATTTAGCACTCTGGAATGCTGAAAGACATCAGGTAACGGGAAATACATAAAGCTTCATTGAGATTATTGGGATTCAGCCTATTTTTTTCCCATTAGATTTATATCCAAATCTTCCTCTTATGCAATGGTAGGAAACCTTTAGGACAACTTCAGAATCTGATGCATTCATATGAGCAGTTGACTGACAAAAGAGAAGGGATGTATGAGATTTTCCACCCCAGATTGTTTTTGATTAGGATTTACCTAATTTGCACTTTCCAGACTGAACATGGACTTGGATGCAATCTGCGGTCAAAGTCCATGCATTTCCAACCTTGCAATGTGATTTGTGGACCAATAAAATGTGTTTGACGGCAGGCATACATTTCAAAACTGTGCTTGAAGAAATGTATCCTTTTGAAAAGTTGTGCACAAATGATCAATGGGAGAAGACTGCATATATTTCAAAAAATGCACACAACTGATGCATACATTTGCATAAATACACATGAAATTACAAATGGATTTTCATGCAGAAAGGAAGAAAAAAAGAGATAAGGTTCATGTTGGATAGGAGGGTCCCCATCCAGGAGGGAGGGAGACCCAAAGATATGTCTCCTCTCTGAGAAGCAAGAACATGAAGAAGGAGGAATTTGGAAGTTAGGTCAGCAACCTTAAGAGTATCAGTCTAGCATCAGAAGGAAGGTCAGCACAGATCAGCCTGGACAGCTTGGAAGTCTTTCTATCCTGTTTTTCTTTGAAGCTAGCTGAGTTTCATCCACACTTCCAGCTTCTCACAATCTGATATGGACACAAGTCAGAAAAACTGTTGAGATGGAATTTTGAGAACCTTGATGGGCTCTATTTTCATTTATTCTCATAACCCCAGCCCCATCACATTCAATAGCTTCAGTGCTGGCCTAAAATGTTTGCCGACTTAAGCAGAGCCTCCCTCCCTCCCTCCTTCCCTCCCTCAGGTTCCTTCATCATACTTCATGGTAGGACCAATTGATTTCCACCCCCAACTGAAACTAGAGTCTATTCACTGCCACTCTATTAAAAGAAATCCACCCTTTGGTGACTATAATTTTCTCCAGCAATTACAACAGAGGGGAGTATTTGTAAACTGGGAGAATATTGTTCCTCCACCCATCCCACATTTTCACGTTAACACTATGCTACAGATGTATGGCTGCCAATCTAAACTGTAGCTTTACTGCGTTAAGGAAGGGTTACGATTACTCATTGGGGCACATGACAGTCTTACTGTAACATTTTTATAGCCCTGTTTTTTTCTACGATTTTCTGTGATATATTCCATTTTTTAAAAAATTGACAAATCATTGTAAATTGAAGAATGTGTCTTTCTTTACCATATTGGAGTCACAACTATCAAACTTCCTGTATCCAATAACTGATATGTGGACGTGTACTTTCTTTCTGGGGCCCAAATGCTTTGTATTATCGTTGGCTTCCCTGGTGGTTGCAGGTTTTACGTTTTCTACTCTCTTTTCTATACTGCCTTTTTGTGGCCAACCTAGGTGGTCTAGAAAAAAATTCAGAACATTCAAACAATAGCCAAGTATGCGACAATTTGTGGCACGTGTTTTTCACACAGGTCAAAAATAAGAACAATTATAGGAAATAGAACAAGTTTTTAAATGGAGATTGAGAGAGAGAGAGAGAGAGAGAGAGAGAGAGAGAGAGCAGTGAAGGGGGCAGCCTCTGCGGCACTCCTTCCCCAAGGGCTGTGCCCGGGTATCCTGAGGGGAAGCTCCAGCGCCCCCTGATGGAGCCCTTTTCCCACTCATGGGACCTGAAGTCCCCATCCTCCCTATCCTCTCTCGGCCGGGCGCTGCCTTGTGGCAAAGCCAGGTGACGACAAGGGAGGTTGGGGTTGGGCGGCGGCATCTTCATCCCAGCACTTATTGTGTGTGTTTTCTCCCTCCCTTCCTTTGCTCTGCGTGGGTAACTTGAGAAGGGGTGGGCGGGCCAAGACGGCGGAGCTCCCTGAGGAGAAAGACAAGAGCCGAGCGGAGGAATGGCAGGCAGGGTTTGCCTGACAGCGGGAAGTCTGGAGTCTGCGAGTACGCCTCACCCTGCCTCATAACATTGCCCAGTGCCCTGCCAGTGGCCCCGATGTGGATGAAGGTGGCGGCAGTGGCAATGGAGAGGTAAGTAACAGGCAGAGACGCACAGAAGAGTCAGTGGCTGAATTCGGATGACACAATAAGCAACTGGGGTGGGGGAAACAATCGTCAGTTGTATTGACTATCGTGTCGTCCAAATGCTGCCATAGTCAACTCAGCGCTGATCCTAATCCACCCCACAGTTGATTATTTATTACCATGTTGTGTGGGGAGTACCCCCTAGATGAACAACTGTAAAGTTGATTATTACCCCACCATTGACTATCGTGTTGTCCGAATTCAGCCAGTGTGACCTTATTAAACGCGGTGAAGACTGGAGAAATGATCAACTGAAATGTAAGAATACGATAATGCGGCATACCATGTCTTAAAATGCACTCATGAACAATGTAACAATCAACTATTTAAAACGTAACAAGCATGTGTGTAGATTGGTCCTGGCATAGGTGGACCAGGTGGAGGGGCTGTGGTAAGTGACTCTCTGGTAGGCCCTTTTTGGCAAAAGTGATCTGCAAGACTGAATCCATCAGATGAGGAAATCCTCAAGCCATCTTCTGAATTTTCCTGGCTTTCATCAATTTTCTGTCAGCTGTGACCTTAATGGTATTTGGACATTCCATGTCAGCAATTAATAGTGACAGAAGAACATTGTATTCTTTGCTGGAAACAAACCAACAAACAAACTAAACTCCTGACACCTATTAAACACAGACCAATCTAAATAATTGATATTAATTACATGGTCTTTTCCAGCAATAACCTGAACAAATCAATGCTGAAATGGGAAGATTCGAGACTGCTGGTCATAGGCAGTGGTCAGTCTGGCGAAGGCATGCCAAGGTTCAGGTGTGTAATGAACCTGGTGGCTCAGAGACTTCAATTCATCTTAAATTCCTGCAGACGAATGCTGGTGGAAAGAAGCCAAGGGCCCACCACTATTTGCATATGGGGCAGTGCCATGCTGAATGTTCAACAAGTTATGAAAGGGACTAGACTGGCATGCTCCATTTTTCTTCCTTTCTTATAATTGGCTTCACACTTCTGGACCGCGGGATGCAGGATGTTCTCTACAGGAGTGGTCCAAGACATTTCGCTGCCAGAGGTGATGCACAAGGTGGAATCACCTTGTGCATCACTTTCCCCTTTCATGCACAGATTCCTTCCCCTTTCAGGCACAGAAGCTGACCAGACTGTGTCTTCCAGGGAACCCGAGAGCAGCAGGCTGCCCCTTGGCAGGAAGAGAACGGGCCACATGGCACTTGCAGCTCAGTCCTCCAACATCTTGCTGCTGCTCCCCACCCCACAGCATCTTCCATCTGAGGCAGCCACCTCACTCTGCTTAATGGTAGGGCCGGCCATGGTTCTCAACATCAGGTGATGCTTTATCTGAAGCTCTCAACTAGAGTTCTCTCTATAGCAAATAGCCCCAGCGATGAGAGCTGTAACCTGTCCTGCTTCTTGCTTCTCCCGCTTCCTTTTAGGGATGGGAGAACCAGGGACGTTTCTGCTCACCAGAATTCTGCAAACTTCCCTTCAAAGCTCTGTTCAGCTTGCCTCTGTTTTCATTCGGGGCCCCTTCTTTTGATTTGTTAGGACAGAAAAAAAGTGTGCCTTTTGAATGGGAAAAGTGTGCATTTCTAGGTACATTTTTAAACGGGCCCACTTTTCACCCATTGACCAAAGCATGATAATGCATTTTAAAATAAAATAAAAATGCATTTCAAAGTGCCCAACATTTTTTAAAATGTAATTTCAGGTTCAGGAATGTGTTGAGATTTTTTTTTTAAAAAAATCTCCTCTTTATGTTTGAAATTGCAAATGAGGCAAGTTTGGATGATTTGCAAACTGAAACAAAATCTCTGTACATCCCTATTCCACGTAAGTTCCCTCTCATGCTAGGTGTCTCCGTTTTTCTCCCTGCCCTGTCCGTTTCTCCAAATATGTCTGAATTCCAGCACACCATGGCGAGAAGGAGGTAGAAGGTAATAGGCCAGGCTGGTGCGGTGAGTCCATCTGTTGCCATAGGGATAAATTTATTGGCATATTTCCCCAGTACTCTCTTTAGAAACATTGATTTTTATGCCAAAAATAGTTTATGCTGTTTTGCTGTTTCACAACAGTTCTTGTTGCGTATTTTAGATTCTTCAGCCCTGTGGTATTTCATCTCCTCAGGAGAAGGCTTCCCAGCCTGTCCTCCATCTAAAGGTGTATGCATTAGTATTCTCTTTCCCCATTTGTATTGCTTTCTTTTTTCTATGATTTCTGTAGGGACCAAAAATCTCTTTGTTGCTTTCTACAACATTGGAAGAATATTAGTCTCAACTTCTTTCCACTCCTTTTATGAAGACATGTGTGAATGTTCATATAATGGCTGCTTCTCAGTGTCTCCTCTTTGCCATGACAGTGGAACACTGTTGGCTGAAGGCACCCAATGAGTTTGATTGAGAGAGGGCAATCCAGCCACCACCACTAATAGAATGAGTGTGAGAGGAAGGAAGGAAGGAAGGAAGGAGGGAGGGAGGGAGGGAGGGAGGGGCAGACATATGTAGGGGCTCAGAAGCCCACACATGGGGTGCACCTGATAGAGTGGCAGTCTGAGCTTCTTCATGCATCTGTCTGCTTCCTTCAGGCATGTGACTCAATGCTCTCACTGGGTGGAGACAGAAGCTATGGGCTACAGGTTCCCTACCTAGGTGTTGACACAACATTGAGGTAGATGGAACAGTGACCTATGCAGCAGCTTCTTATGTTCCACATCATATTATGGAATGATATTCCCAATGAGGCCCGCCTGGCACCACTACTGTTATCCTTTCGGCGCCAGGTCAAAACTTTTCTTTTCTCCCAGGCATTTGAACAGCTTAAGTTGAGGTTTTAACTGACTGTGTGGCCAGGCTTAAAAAGTTTAAAATGTTTTAAATATCAGCTGTTTTATGGTTTATGGTTTTAAATTTTGTATATTGACTTTTTAATGTTTAATCTTTTAATTTTTGTAAACCGCCCAGAGAACTTCGGCTATGGGGCGGTATATAAGTGTAAATAATAATAATAATAACAACAACAACAACAACAACAACAACAATAATAATAATAATGTTTGACATGAGGCTGTCATTGGGGGGGGGGGGGAAAGGCCTTCATATTCAACTGGCTACTCTACTGTGCAATATTTTGAAATCATTACCAGACTTGCCATATTGCAATTCTCCAGGTTGTCCCCTGCAGCCACATAGGATATCTCAATGGACATTGACAATACAACTAATGAACCAACCAAAAATGTCATGATTTCCTTGTCTCTATGCTTCGAGCGAGATTTTATTTTGGCCATGTCTGTTGATACAAGGTGTTACCCCTCAAGTGACTTTTGCTGACAACATGGTGATGTATTCCTTCTGAGGATGTGGTGGTTCATGTGAAGAAAGGGGCCAAGGTGGATACAGTCTGGTTAAGAAAGGCACTGGTGACCTACTTTGCAAGTCTGGGGCCTCTTGGCTGGGAGAGGGAAAATTCTGATGATTAAATTATGATGATGTTACAAGACTCAGAGCTGCTGGTTCCCAGCAACTGCATCTGGCCTCTTATCTTGGGGAGGCTCAGGCACCAAGGTCAACTTGAATTGGAAGTGGGCAACAAGAGTTTCAGCTTTGGGAAAGGGCCACTCTCAGGGAGGGGGCTCTCAGAGCGAGCGGGACAGCCGGGGATTGGTCTTGACCAGTCACAGTACCAGCAGATCTAAAAAAGGATACATGGGATAGTAACCGGGTGGAAGCCATCTTCTCCTGGATCGGTATGTAGGCAGAGGGATCCCTAACCAGCAAGGTGACAGCTGGGGAATAGATAGATGTTTTGTTTTAGTGTCTGGTTCGTTGCAGGGAAAGACTTGTCACCTTTGGGTGTGATTTAGGGTTAATTGGTTAATTGTGTTGCTAAACTCTATGTCAAACCCTACCCTTACCCTCCATCCCCCTCCACCCCTCCTTTCACCCCTTGCTTGTATTTTAACGGCTTATTGTCCCTACGAGAGATTTTAAGATTTTAATAAACTGCTTCAGTCCTTAACGTGTGTGGTTATTTCTGAAGGCTAGCTTGGGGCCATTTGGCATTGGTCTAGGGAGGTGAGGTAGGGGGAACTCGGACAGTGAGTCTTTAGCCTACCTGGTAGGGAGGCAGGGTGAGCCCCGCTTTCCTTCACAGTACCTACCCTGTCTTTCTTGAAGCCATCACTGTTTGTAACTCTAAGAGAGTCAGAACTTTGCATAATGCACGCAGATGACTGCTAATCACTCTAATGGCTTCTATTTCTGGAGCTTCTGCCATTCTGTAATATCTTGAAATACTTTGCAGACAATAAAACCACATTGTTTCATTTTTAGTTGCAACCCACAATATTGTGCAATGAAGGCAATTTCAGTGGAGGATGTTCAATAGACAAGTCTTTTGAGAAATAACGTAGTACCGTGTGAATAGAAAGGAGGTGTTACTTGATACAAGAAGTATCAGAAGCAGTAAGCCTATATACCAGTAGCTGGGGAACATGGGTGGGAGGCCGCTGTTGCATCTGTGTCCTGCTTGTGGATTCCTGGTCAACAGCCGGTTGGCTACTGTGTGAACACGGTGCTGGACTAGACAGACTTTTGGTCTGATCCCACATGTCTCTTCTTTTGATTTTACACTCTTAGAACAAGGATTAGACAATAGCAAACCTGTCAACATCTTGAATGGTAAACAACACATGTGATGATACAGGCTATTCAGGTACACTGCCTCTGAGCCTGGAGGATCCATTTAGCGTTCATAGTTAAGCGCTCCCAATCAATGTATTCCCCGTGGCTGTGACTCATGTTCTTTTAAGACAATTAAATTAATTGGAATAGATGATCCGATGTGTCTGCTCATTTAATTGCAGTCAGACATGCCTGCCGGTTTTCAAAGCAAAGCCCCTCCTGCCCATAAAAATGAGACTCAAGTTCTGCAACCGGGTTTCAATACACTTGGTTGTTTAGAGCAAGAGGGGTATCGGCTATCAGCATCCCCGTGCCAAAAGCTCTCTTAAGGAGGTTGCATTAGCTATCTTTTTAATGGCCCCTGGGCTGCTTACAGACAGTGGTACACAATCACTTCCCTCACATATACTTTAAATGGGAGACAGGTGCAAGCTGAGCTGAGGGCAGGTGAGCTCAATGTATCACGACATGATGGTCAAGTGTGCCAAAATCCCTCTTCCATTCTCTTTCCTTGAGTGGAAGGAGCTGCACCTTCCATTTTTTTTTTTTATGAGACCCTGATCTGGGTATTAAGAGAACACAGAAGTCTGAAGCCATCTTTTTATTGCAGGGGTGGGGGAGGAGGAAGTAGGGGATTGGAGAAGAGCACATTTGGCACAGCACATCTGAGAACCCACGTTCGTTCAAACGCATTTTGGCTTCTTGCAAAAACTTAATGCATTTTTTATTCGGGGACATAAAAGCCAACGTTTTCTCAAGCCCCTTCCAATAATTAGCGGAAACCCCCCCCCTCCTAATACACGAAGACTTCGTGCAGTTTGCTGCAAAGCATCCATTATATGCCTGCCGTGAACTCAATTTCATCCCACACCAGGGAGGACAAAAGGAGAGGTTGAAGTGCTCAGACATTACATGCAATAGCGGCTCATAAAAATCAATGTAAAATTTAATTCAAAAGATCTGCAGGCACCCAACCATTGAAATCTGGTGATAAGGTTGATGTAAACCAGCCTTGAGGTCCCCCCACCAAGCCATCCATCCATCCTTGTGTGTGTGTGTATGTTATTTCTAAGCTCTGAAATTTTGTCACTGTTTGAGCCAAAGTATTGAGGAGCAGAGTTGCTGCCATCATGCTATTTACAGTGTGGTGCATTTGGGGTTCCATATTCTTTGCAGAAATCATAGAATCATAGAGTAGTAGAGTTGGAAGGGGCCTCTAAAGCCATCAAGTCCAACCCCCTGCTCAATGCAGGAATCCACCTTAAAGCATACCAGACACATGGCTGTCCAGCTACCTCTTAGACACTTCTAGTGTGGTAGAGCCCACCACCTCCCTAGGGAATTCATTCCAAATGTCTTTGCTTTGTCTTCAACTGCTTTTGAATTGATACAGAGTTTTATTTAACAGCCCCATGCTTGTTCTTGAAGTAACATGGATGAAACATAACCTAAAGATTGCATTGGCATAAATGTGTTGTGTTCCTTGTTCCAATCACAGACAGTCCCCAATAAAACTGGCTATGTGACAGATCCCTCCTCTAAGTCATGCTGCTTGATAAAAACATATGGAGAGCCATGTTGGATCAGCTCAAAGGCCTGTCTAGTATGTGCAGGAGCCAACCAGATGCCTGCGAGAAGCCCACAAGCAGGACACAAGACCAATAGCATCATTTGGTTCATGTGTCTCAGTAACTGGTACTGAGGGGCAGCCTCTGATATTGGCATATAGCCATAATGTCTAGTAGCTGCTGCTAGTTTTTTTTCCGCCATGAAATTGTCTACTCCTCTTTTGAAGCAGTCCCTGTTGGTAGAAACTACCACATCCTGGGGTAGCAAATTCCATAGTTTAACTACGTGTTGTATGAAGAAATATTCCAATTTATCTCTCCTGACTCCTGAATCTTTGGAATGGGGGTGGGGGAAGAGGCTGGAGAGGCCTCAGGATAATTTGCATCCTGGCCTCTCCAATCTTCTTTCACTGTCCACTGAAAGTTCCCTTCTCCCCTTCTCTGAGGTTAAATTCCTGACCTCAGAGAGCAGCAGTGCATTTCTTTCCACACTGATTGTGAGGGGGAGGGGGAGAGGCAGGGGAGGGGAGAGGGAAGGGCAGAACTCCAATTCCCCCCTCCATGATCCAACCACTGTCTCCAATCTTGGATCAGGGAACCCAAAATATCCTATTTCCCCTCAGACGATGTATACAGGCCATGGGATTGCTCCCTAATATGCTTAGATTCAGCGGAGGAATATGAATGTGTGTATTTGTGTTTGTTTGTGTGATAGGGTTGTGTGAACTCACTTGCACTTGCCGCCAACCACCCCCACCCCACTCACCTGGCCACACGAGCTCGTCTGAGGTTCGGCTTGGCCTGGCAAGTGCTTGGCGGTAGCCACCTGCCCTCATGCTGAAATCACACACTTCCCCTTCCTAAGTCAATGGCGGCCCCCATTGATGCAATGGGGGAATTGTACAATTTCCAGAGCCACTGTAAATTGCCCCTCCCACTTATGAGATGGCTGAGTGTCCTGTCTTTCATTGTACAGTCATCTCTCTGACAGCCTGTAGCATCCTCAGCTTCCCACACTTCAATTAATGCTAAGGAGAAGGCTTCTTGATGTAATTCCTCCCATAAGGCCTTTTTAAGATCAGGAAGCACAGGCAGCTTAAAAGGTTGCAGAGCAATGAGGATAGAAACACACACACACACACCACTATTTTAATAATGTTTGCCATGTTTTAAATCAGTTTTATGTATTTTATCGTGTTTTATAATTACTGTTGTTCCCTGCCTTGGTCCAAACGGAGAGGCGTGTAAGAAATATTTTTATTATTGTTATTATTATTATTATTACAGTGATTAAGTTCAAAGACACCATAAAAGTAAATTCAACATCAGTTATAAAACACCCTGAGAAAGAGGCAGAAAAAAATGGAAGCTTCTTTAGTTGGGGAAGTCATCTTTCAGGAAATTGGAAGACAGATTTTGGCAAAGCACTAGCTCCACCTCTTCCCTAGAGCTGGACTGCCCCCTCACATCTGCATTGTGGGGGACGCAAAAAGGGTGAACATCAGTTGATTGTGTTCCTGCCTGATTCCCAGAATGGTCTGGAGGGATGGCTGATACCTGCAGGCCTGCAAGATGGTAAATAGGCTCAGAGATATCAGACAAGGAGGGAGCTTCATAGACAGGATGGGGTTCATTTGACCAATTTGGGTGATGATCTATTCCTGTCTGATCTACGAAGGCACCTGCAAGAAGTTTCAGCACAGGTGGGAGGGTGAACAACTAAGCAGTGGGCCTGTTGTCCTCCTGTGACTCTTAGGGATGGGCATGCTTAGAGGAAAGGGATGGTGATCATGTTGTGCCACTGTTGTTTGTTGACATGTGATGCCTGAGACCTTCCGCTGAGGGTTTTGTGGCCCCAGTGGAGGGGATAAGGATTACCTGTGAGGCCAACTCACCTCACTCCACCTGGTGTTTTGCGGCCCAGAGGGGAGAGTGACATGGAAAGGTCTCCTCTCCCCAAAAGAGGTAGGCCTGGGGTGGCGATCACCCAGACGCCACTCTCCAGGCATAGCTAGTTGCTGGCGTAGTTTAGGGCCCACCCAGTTTCCCTTTGTAGATCTTCAATAAATGTGGCCCCATCTCTTTATTTCCCCCTACCTTTCGCCTGCAATGGTGGAATCCCCCCTATCTCTCATATACAGGAGGGAATGCCTCTTCCAAGCTGATATACGTCATTAAAAACAAAGAAATTAGGGATGGCCAAATTCACTAGGGTCTGCCTCACACGCTGCTTGATGGACCCCCTTCAGCTTCCTTTCCCTGGTTTCCATGCAAACCAGTGGAACTCTTCAAGCACCCAGGAAGTACCTGATAAGTAACACACAGCCACTCTTCTCCTGAGTGAACCACCATTGTGCATAAAAATGGCGGCTCGTTCTTTCTTGTAAAGGGCCTTTTATGCAAGCAGTGGCTGTAAAGCGGCTATGTACGCAAGGTTACAGGTGTCAATTTGCACTTGTAATTTTGCATAAATGGCTGCTTTATGGCTGCCCGTGGCATAAAAGTCCCTTCATGCAAAAGAATGAGATGCCATTTCATGCAAAATGGTGGCCTGCTGAGGGAATGGACAGCTCTGTGCACTACTCACTGGGTGCTAACTGGTCTGTCCTGTAGTTCATGTGGCAAGCAGGGCCAGCCGGCCGATGTGGAATCTGGAAAGTTCAAGAAGCGGAGGGGGCAGGGATCTGTCAGACTCAACCTCTGCCCAGACTTTTAAAAGACAGTATACATTTGCTTCTGAACTATTTTATTCATAGACAAGTACAGCAGACAGTGACACTAACATGCAAGTTGAGCACATAGACAGACAGTGCTAACTTTAAAACAGGACACCTACAATTATTTGGGCTTCAGTGGCAATGGGCCATGGTGCAAAATGTACCTCACACATGCTGATGTGTGTCTCTAATACACACACACACACACACACACACACACACTTGTCAAGTACAACTTTCCTAGAGCTTCCACTGATAATACTTTTATTTTGATTGATTGATTTCTTGCAATTTTAGATCTCACTGGTATATAGCATTTTTATGGGAATGACTAATGGTTTAGGCAAAGTCTGGGGGATGTTTAAAGACTAAATGAAACCAATTTATAATATATAAGCTTTTAAATTGGCTGCTATTTGACAAAAGAAAAGCAAAAAAACAACAAAAAACAAATGCAACACATTAATCATGTTTTAGTTTATTTAGTGTTTTCAAAAACTGTGTTTCATAATTATGTGACCATTTCAAGTCAGCTAAATGTCTATCAGGAGTTTTTCTCTTCTTTTATGAAAGCACACACACGTGCAGTCTCTCTTTCTGATCAAGTACATTTTGTTAAATCTGTTCCCTCTGTGTTTTTTGGGATTGCCGGGCATCTTTTATTCCATCATCCATTCATTGACAGATTCATATTATGTTAGGAATGCATGAGAATTTCATTCCACAGGCACAAATGTGCATTTGCACCAATTGGCACTACCACAAAGAAGCATGAGTGCAAGGGCAGTTTTAAAAAAAAATTGTGCAAGTCCACAGACTCTATGAGGCTCAAAAAAGCCAGTTTGCTATGGAATCTGTAAGTGGGATTTATAGAAATCTGAACTAATTTCAATCCATTGCAGATTTCTCCAGCATGGCTAGTCAGTATCCAGCAGGGGTGGACCACTCTCTGCCAGCCTTCTTAAGCCTCAATTGACTGCAGTCCTTCGCTGAGACAACATCTCCTTTTGGGAGAACTCTCCAGTCAGTGGTCCATGCAATGGTGCTCTCCATGGTCCTGGTTGAATTGATGTAGACCCTGCCTTGTCTCCTGCTGTGGATCCTGCCCTGCTTAGCAGGACCCAAAACAGACTGTGAATGCTGTGGTGGGGAACATGGGTGGGAGGGTGCTGTTGCACCATGTCCTGCTTGTGGGTCCCTGACTGACAGATGGTTTACCACTGTGTGAATAGAGTGCTGGACTAGATGGACCCTTGGTCTGATCTAGCAGGGGTCTTCTTATGTTCTTATGGTGCAATGTGCTTCCCATGGGCCTTGTGTAACCTCAGCAATTATGAATATAAATATACATTTATTCATCCGCTATGCATAAAACTTGCTCCTTCCCAATATGCCAGTTCTGAACATTTCATCACACTCATGTGTGAACAACAAGAATTCAGAAAGAGGATATATCCAGGGCTCTCAAACTAGTTTGTGGTGTTAACTGAGTCTTTAAATGCTATGATTGGGATTATCTTGTTTACAAACAAACAAACAAACAAACCAGCTGTGGAAAGGAAGGGGATCTGTTACCCAAATTGGGGGCAATTTAGTTTGTTTATTTGTTTGTTCTGGCTGGTATGCTATGAATATTAGCTTTGGGAGGGAGATGATTTTCAATGGGAAACGATGGGGGAACTTTAAGGGGGGAAGCCCTCTTCACATTCGACATTCCTCATCTGGATCAGCCTCTATCCCTGCAGCTGCTGTTAGTTACTTAAAAAAGAGCAGGGAAATCCCAAACATGGGATCCAAAGACAGAGTGGTTAACATTATGTCTCGTGGGACCCTAGAAATGAGTATATTTATATAGAGGCAGGTGCAGGATTCAGTGTTAATGGCTGAGGCTAGGAGAAGAGATAGACAAATATGTCATGTTTGGAGGTTTCTCTCCAGTTTTTCATCTTCCTACTCTGAAATTGTTTATTTCATCCCATATCTTCATTACCATTTCTTTTTTTAAGTCAGTATGCAACCACCCTTTTTGCATGTGTTTCTCCAAATACATGCATCTTCATCTGCAATTTTGCCTAATATATGGATTTTTCTATAAACTGTTTCCTGCAACATAATGCATTCCTGTTCATTGTTTTTTCGACTATACACATTTGTGTGTGTGTGTGTACGTGTGTGTGTGTACTTTCCCCGGTATGTATATTTTTGTCAGCATTTATTATTATTATTATTATTATTGGGGAATGGCGTCTCCAAATTTGGAGAATTCCAAAATGTAACTACGTTTTGGCTTGTGTATTGAACCAGGACTCGCAAATGAAAAGTGAACGAATTCCTCCTCCATCCCAAGTCATAGAATCATACAATAGTAGACATTCTAGGGACTGCGTTAGACATTTTAAGAATAATTGTGACCCTGTTCTTGAAGTGGTGTTGTTGTTTAATAAACTTGCATTTTACGGTACACCGAAGGGCAGTTCATTGAAAGATTGCAGCTGACAGCTGTCTGCGGCTCTCTCCATCAACCAAGCTCAGGTTCATGTGACAGGAAGTCATGTCCCCCATGCCTGTTGGATAAAAGTATTTGTAATGTAATGTAATCTTAAAGACCCTGTCAGATAAGCTATAGAACACCAAATTGAGGGGGGGGGGGGTTTGGAGCGGGAGAGCAGCTAAAGTTTGTCATGGCTAGAAATGGAGGAGAAATTGGTCTGGTTCGCATTTCAGTGCACACACAGATAATTTCCCATTTATGAACCAATCTGCAGACATAATTTGCATTTCTCTGAATTTTACATTTGAGTTCCAAATATGCCATTAAAAAGCAATTTGAAATTGAAAATAATTTCATAGTCTGTTTAATCCAGTAGCCATACAGTAGAGACATTCAAGAGGCAGCTGGACAACCATCTGTCAGGGATGCTTTAAGGTGGATTGCTGCATTGAGCAGGGGCTGGGCTTGATGGCCCTATAGGCCCCTTCCAACTCTACTATTATGATCCCTGAGAGCAAGGTCCTTCTGGACCCAGCCAGCAATCCCCTCCTTATTTGATGTAATAAGCCATGAAGGGCAAGGGTCAAGCACACAGGTGGCTGACCAGACTTGGCCAAGCACCTTGTCCACATCCTCGGACCTCGGTAACTGAAACTCATCCAATAAGGCTGGACCAGACGGTGCTCTGAATGCCTCTACTAGTGGAACTGCACTAAGCATGGTGTCCAATTCATGACAAATCTGAGTGACTTTATCTTCAAAGTGTTGTGCAAACTTGTCACAGCATGCTACCAAGGGTTCCACCATCTCTCGCCCTGGCCCAGAATGTAGCAGGCCACAAACCATCCAGAAAAGCTCCACTGGATGACACTGAGAAGATGCAATGCTGGTAGAAAAGAACTGTCTCTTTGCCACCTTCACTGCCACAGAGTAGGCTCGATAGTGAGAATGTTTTTAGGATGTTTTATTGCTATTATAATAATGTGGTTCCATATTTTTAATCAGTTTTATGTATTTTATCATATTTTCTATTTACTGCTGTTCCCCACCTCGATCCAAACGGAGAGGCAAGTAAGAAATAAATTTCTTCTTCTTCTTCTTCTTCTTCTTCTTCTTCTTCTTCTTCTTCTTCTTCTTCTTCTTCTTCATCTGTGTCCGATAAGACGCAGCACAAATTTTCCTCCACCTGCATTCTAGCTGTCTCCCCTCTTGCTTCATTGCCCTCAACTCAGGTGTCTACCAAGGTGCTGGCCGGACTCTGCTTAGAGGGAGAGGGCACTTGGGCACGATCGTGTCAACCGCCCAACTCATCTCTGCATTCCAAAGAGCAACCTGGGCTTCGACAGGAGCACCAACCATATCAGCAGGAAAATCCCCCAGAGCCCCCTGGAATCCATTTGAGTCGAGAAAACCAAATCAAGTGTGTGTCCTTTTGCATGTGTTGGGCCACTGATATGTTGAGACAGCCCCATGGTTGTCATGGTGGCCATGAAGTCCTGAGCTACCCCAAAACCATTATCCTGGGGTTTCTCAACACCAGATCCAAGACAACCTCCGTCAGCTCAGGCAGGGAGATTGTTGGGCAGCGGGGTGGGCGGTACACCAGCAGAATCCCTAATCTATCTCGAGTACCCAACACAAAGTAGAGCCACTCAAGACCATCACTTGAATGAAGCCTAGAGAGGAAGATTGTTTTTCTATAGACTGCAGCAACCCCCCTCCCCAGCCCTCAAGTCAGTGCTGGTGCTGCACCGAGTACCGGGGAGGGCAAAGCTGGGTGAGAGTGACCCCTCCCAGGTCTCAGTGATACATGCCAGGTCAGCCTCCTCATCCACAATCAGATCATGGATGAGGGGGATTTTAATTTGGACTGACCTGGCATTCAGTAGAAGCACCACCAAACCAGAGGGCAAGATGGTTTGGGGGGAAGTACCAGAAGAGGGGATAGCTGTGAAAAATCTAGCATTAATGGAAGCCTCTGGAAATTGCACAATTCTCCCCACTGTGTCAGTTGTGGTCACCATTAACATGATGGGAAGAAATGCAGAATTTCTGGAGGCTCCAGGAATCCTGAACTCCCCACCACCGCTGTTTCAGTGGCCGCCACAAAGGCCCCATTAATGCAGGGGAGGGGATGTGAGCAATTTTGACAGCTAGGACGAGTGATGTCATGGTTCCATGCCCTCCCGCTGGAGTGCAAGACAATAAAGAGGTCTGCCAAGTAATCCTCAATGCTTTATTCAGTAAATAAACATCTCCTTGCACCTCAAGAGGGTTTGAACCTTGGAACCTTAATCTAGGCTAACACTTGGCTAAACTGTGTGAGACAATTGTTCTTTCAACAAAGGCGGTGGTCTTTTCCCTGAGTCCCTTTCACTTCAAGGAGGATTACTTTGGAAAAGCCTTTGGTGAGAGGCTAGCCGAGCTGACACCTCTCACCTGTTTGAACCTATGCCATACTCTGGGGTCAATGAGCTCTGAAGTCCCCTCCCCCACAGAGGATTCCTGAGTTCCCACAGACTGTGGGTTGTTAATGTTCTCATTGATAAGGTCTTGTGAAGATTCATCCCTGGTGGGTGAAGAGCCTGGGAGAATCACCCCTCCACTTCCTGTGTAAGGTGGGACATTTCTAGTCCAGTGTCTTCAGCTTCAGAATCTGATTCTGATTGATAGCCTGAAAGTCCTTGCCTCACACCAAAGGGAACAGGCCTGGTCATGACAAGCGGCTGCCAAGCACTCACGGAGGCCTAATGAGTGCTCAAGTGCACATGTGTGCTCGTGCCGAGTGTGTCGAACTGGGTCAGGAGGCGCAGACTTGGAGGGGGGTCCGTAGGACTTCCAGTCCCAGTCGGGCACTGGGGACATCCCTCATGGCAGCTGCCACAAAAATTGCTGGCATAGATTGGGAGACAATCTGCCTAGTGACCTTCTTTTCCTAGGGGCATGAGAAGAAGAAGGGGGGGGGGAAATCTGAGAAATGTACTCAGAAAAAAGAATATCTTCTGAGAAACTTCAGCTCAGCTCTAGTTTAAGGTTTTGTAAGTGAACCCTGACGCTACTCCCAGTGTATCGGGAAAGTGAAACCTACACAGAAAACCTCCAGGTTGGACCTGGCAACCTCTGATCCGTTCCACTTCATTTCTCTGCAGCATCTTGCTGGTGCTGCTACCTTGGAACAGGAAGGGATA
Organism: Anniella stebbinsi; assembly: GCA_029215795.1. Taxonomy (NCBI): domain Eukaryota; kingdom Metazoa; phylum Chordata; class Lepidosauria; order Squamata; family Anniellidae; genus Anniella; species Anniella stebbinsi. The sequence goes on from JARDYH010000001.1 coordinate 386,386,712, forward strand.
TTTCATTATCAAAGGGCAGAGAGATGTCTGAAGTTGTCCCTTATCTTCTCCAATTAACACCAAGTGTATCCACAGGGTTACGTTTCGTAAGCATTGAATGCCAAGTTAAGTGCACAACAGTATGGTATTAACAATATAAAGATCAAGTAAATACATGATTATCTTCGCCCATTAAGCTTCAGTGCAGATTCCACTGTAATTATTCTTCCCCCCCCCTTTTTTTTTTTTTAAAAAAAGAAGCCTATGAAGCTAAATTACCGAGAAATCGGCAGGAATAGATAATGACTATACTTAAGAAGCAGGTAATTTCCTTAGAAAGCCTCTTGCACTGTAGTTACCACTCAGGAAGAAATTGTTTAAAAGCATCCTAAAGCCTGTAGGTGATGCAATAGGGCATTTCAAGGGCAATTTTGTGTCAACACTTGAATGGATTAATATCAGTAATCCTGATTGGAACTAGAGAAGTGTGGATTTTGTTCAACCCATTCCATTTATGTTTTGCAGATTCTCAGGCTTCTTTCATTCTGAGTTCAACTCATTGACAAATTTGGGTTTTACCAGAATTTCATTCTACTTGTGCTGATGTGAATTTGCTCAGATCCCACCCACCCCTCCATGGGATCTTTGTGACTTGGGGGGGGGGGGGAACAGTCTGCTGCAAAAGTCCCCAGGTCAGATTCATTGAAATCCAAACTCATTTGAATTACTTGCAGATTTCTCTGACATCCCTAATTGAAATTCTGATTATTATTATTATTATTATTATTATTATATTTTTATTTATTCATATCCTGCCTTTTCCCTAATACTGGGGCTCAAGATGGCTTACAAATTAAAACATGTGCAGTTAAAAACAGATAGAGATATACAAAAAATTAAACTATAATTAATCATGGTCCAATTTGAAAATATTTAAAACATTTAAAAATGTTTTGAATACAAATAATTAAAAAAATCCAAGATATAAACACACATCCACAGAGGTCCGAACTACTCCCCAAAGGCCTGTTGAAACAGAAAAGTTTTAGCTTGCCTCCAAAAACACACCATGGATAGAGCCAGTCTAGCTTCCCTGGAAAGGGAGTTCCAGAGCCCTAGGGCAGCCACCGAGGAGGCTGTCTCCCGTGTTCCCACCAGGTGTCCTGTGATGGTGGTGGGACAGATAGAAGGGCCTCCTCTGAAGACCTGAGGGGATGGGCAGGCTCTTAATGGAGAATATGGTCTTTTGGATAACCTGGAACCGAGCTGTATAGGACTTTGAACTTCAATTCTTCATCTGATTACTGCCTCTCCCTGTTGGTTTACTGAATAGCTGTGGGAGAACTCACCCACATCCAACTTGGGTGGACAATTTTCCTGTTGCTCCCACCATCTGCTTCCACTTGTCAAGTTGTGCCAGCTTATTTTGAGGCCCAGCTTGACCTGATGAGCATCCGGCAGCCGCCTGCCCTTGCTGCCGAAATTGTGCATTTCTATCATTCATATCTTTCAAGACGCAGTCCTGGAAATCCACCATTAAAGCACCCCAGACTCAGTCAGGCATCAGCGGCACATTCGCGGGCCTGCAATTCGAGAGACTGCATGGTCCAATGAGCTGGCCTTGTCAGGAGCCTCCATTTTGCACAACAAGGGAGTCTCCAGATATTAGGTGTTTTCCCCATTATACAAATGGCAGCCATCATTGGGCACTTGCTGAACGACAAAAGAAGTGAGTCTGTCCATTCGTGTGTGTGTGGGGGGGTTGTTTGATTGTTCATTCCATTTCCCTCTTCTGTTTGTACTTCTGCAAAATTTTGGGTTCCCTCAAGCCCCCTGATACTTCATTCATGCACGGATAGTGCCATTTTGGCTACATAAGGTACACATTTGGAGAAATGTCTTTGTAATTTGTGTATGCGATAGACACACACACACACACACACACACACACACACAGAAAGAGAGAGAGAGACAGAGACAGAGACAGAGACACAGGCAGAGAGATTCAGACAAACCGGTAGATATGGAAACCCTAAGGAAGGGAAAGGAATCATCAGAACCAACCTCTATTAAAAGAGAATTTGCAGTGAAATACTGAATAAGTATTATACACATAGATAAACTGGGATGACATTACTCATATTCATGTGTTCTTTATGCAACTTGCCTGCTTGAGTCATCTGAGCTTATCTCATGAAATGCAATGCATTCTCTACAGATAATTCAATTATCGTTGCTCCTTTTCCAATCCAGGGCTCTGTTTGCAGCACATGCTCTCCATGTGCTTTTAAAATTCATTATTATAACTGTTGCCCAGGTTAAGGAGAGGTAGATTTTGAGAGAACAATACTTCTGTATGGCCACATATCCTCAGTCTCCTGGAGTGTGTAAGACTGGGAAGAGGGAGGGACGTAGAGATGGGTTTCAATGTAGACCTGTAGGCAGGGTTGGCATCGAGGGTATGAATGGCCAGGCACCTGCCAAGGGACCAAACCACAGCAGGGGCCCATGACAAGTGCTCTTGGCATTGCTCATCCTCTTCACCATGGCAACCTGCTTGTTCATCTGCCTCTCACCCCGGCCCAGACAATGGTGATGATGGGGAGGAGGAGCAGGAGATGCCATTGGTCACTTGCTCAATGGTTCGCTGCTGGTCAAGCAAGCAAATGGTAACAATGATAGGAAAGAGGATGAGGAAGAAGAGGATCTGATGGTGATAAGTGAGGGAGGGGGTATTAGGGAGTCTTGCCCAAAGGCCCTGAAAATCCTGGAGTCAGCACTCCCTATATGGCTAGGAGACTCTGGCTCAGTTCGGACGACACATTAGGCAACAGAGGAGGGGGGGAACAATAGTCAATTGTGTTGCTTATTGTGTTGTCTGAAGGGCAGCACACAATGCACACACAACTGACAGTACGTTAATCAGGCACTTTAAACAATGGAGTGAAACAACGGGCTTGCACGTTGTTTAGCCCAAAGCCCCGTTGTTTAAAGTGTCGTCCGAATTCAGCCCCCCCCCCTCTGTGGACTATTCTGTTTCGGAATAGGGTTCTGCTGCCTAGAGCAGCCAAAAAAACCCAGCCGCTCTATGCAGCCGGCAGAACTCACGGTGCATGCTGGGATATGGCTGGAGGACACACGGAGGAGAAGCTACAACCAAAATGGCTGCCGCAAGTTCCTTGCAGCCGGGGTGTTTGCTGATTCCGAGCAGTGCCGGCAGCAGAGTGTTGTCTGTGGAGCCCCTCCTGCCTAACGCACGGTCATTACGTTATTTACCCCTCCATTGCTTAATATGTTGTCCGAACTGAGCCTCTGTCTATGGCTGCACAGCTATATGCCCAGCTGGCTGCTGCATAGGTAGAGAGCAATCTTATCTTGCACATATAAAACATCCTCATTTCATAAATACGGTACATTAATATTCATTAAGTTGCACGCATTGTCATTTTGGAAGGCGATTACTGGGAATTTGCTATTTTCTCTCCATCACATTTTCCAATTAGGAGTTCCTCTTTTGCAAATAATAAGCTCCCCCCCCCACACTCCCCTCCACACTGACTACTTGCCAGAGGCTTTGCAGCAAAGTTTCTAGCAAGCACTTTGGTGGCTTAGCCTTCATTTAAGAAACAAGTTGAATGTAAGGAACAATTAAGTTTTTAATGACAGGTTAAAGCTGGCTGTACTGAATGCAATCCTCAAAGAGCCAGCCCAGAGACTGGTGATGGTAAAACTGAGCCAAGAAAATCTAGATTTGCTACCTTATTTAAACCCAGTAACACAGTATTCTAAAAGCAAAAGCTACTTCTATTTGCCTATGGTGAGTAAGACTCGCCTTTAGGTGACCAGATGAAGAAGGGAGGTTTGCAAACAGGTGGTCCTTTAGATGCACCGGACACTGCTCTCTTTTGTATGTATCTAACCTTCTGGAAGAATAGCAGAGAGAATGGATTGGAAAAAGTGGAAGCAGCTCTTCCCTGCTAACTGATCCCAGAAATGTGGGAGAATCCCAAGACCTTTCAATCCACGACTGACTTGACACCAGTTCATCTGTCAAATGAAGAGTGGAGGCTCGTGGCTCTGATGTTATGGCACAGTGAATCTTCTCTGGGTTTCTGTCAGAGCCAGACTGAACTTTAAAGGAGCTGTCTAAGGTGCCAAAACCTGTTCTCAAAATAGATCCGGGACCTTGGATAGCTCCTTTAGAGTTCTGACTGTAACCCAGATCAAATTCACTGCCTCACTGACATTGGAGCCACCACCCTCCACTGCAAATTAACTATATATGTCTTGAGTATGGAAGTCAGCAGTACAGTGGACAGCAGGTACAAACCCAAGAGAAGTGGGTTTGATTGAAATCCCCCAAATTGTTTGTTCAGTACTTATCGATTCCCTCCGACAAATGCATACAACATGTGTCGATGCAATAGCAACAACTCATTCCCATTTTCAAGTCCGTCTGAAAAGTCTGGCACTAGGGATGTCGCAAGAGTCTGGGAAAGGTATGGACGACAGCAGACCCTCCCACCCTTGCTGTGCCCCCAGGACCCACTCCCCGAGTCTCTGCACTCGCCCTGGCCCACTCGTTGACCAGCCAGATGCCCAACGAGTGGGTGTGGCAGCCACCCATCCCAGGAGCGAGCCGCCATTTTGCCTAGAAATGGAGGCTTGGGTATATCTGGAAATCTAATGTTGTGGAAATGGCAGCCATAAAGTGGCCATTTATGCAACACTACAGGTGAAGAGCCGTTCCTGCCTCTGTCATCTGTCAAGCGATCTGTCAACTTCCATGTTTCCAAATTCATGATCAATAGTGTGTATCTTTGAAATGTATGTATTCTTCTCCCACTTATTAGAGTGTATTTCTGTGCATTTTTCAAAACTATGATTTGTTCATGGGCAATTTTCCAATGTACAAATGCTGTTGAATTCACATTGGGGGTAGGGGGTTCCATGAATCACATTGCACACTTGGGAAACGTACAGACCTGGACCACAGATTATGTCCGTGTTCCATCTGGAAGGTGCGAACTCGGTAAATCCTGGTTAGAAAAGGAAACTGAAATGAAGTTCTCATATATCCCTAATAGTCACCTTCTCCAACCTGGTATCCTACAGATGTTTTAGATTTCAACTCCCATCAGCCCCATCAGGCCATCAGGTGGATGAACACTGGATAACTATTGGGTGATATAGAGATCTAATAAATAAAAGAAATGAATAAATATGGTAACAAAATATTGGGGCACCTGCCCCAGCCTCTTCTAAGATCTTGCAGAATGGCCTAGGGTCTCTTTAATTCGGATTATTTAGGCAGTTTCCAGCACTGCCTTTTGTCTTGGCCTGTCCTCGGTGTATCCCTCATCAATTTCAATTAAGTTTCCTTTCAATTCCTACTTCTCATCTCTAGATGCCATTAAAAAAAAAAAAAAAGTGAAATCTAAATCCCCTCTCCTCCTGTTTGTGAACATAGCAATTCCCGGCGTGCCCATGAATGTGCTGGTAAAACAGCTCTCTAAAGTTGTGAGTGTTGTCAGTTACAAGTGCAGCATTTAACATATAATGGTTCCTTCTTGGTCAGAGTTGTTACTTTTCATTGTTTGTAAGATTTGCTTCTAAGTTTTCCTTGGCTGCGTGCCGTGCACTCGCTTACGTGGCTTGCTTGAAATTGAGTTTGGGGTCGAAGCAATTCCCCCCTTTCTACTTCTACTTTTGAAGTGTTTCCCCTCCCTACCAGATGACATATTGTAAAATCATTTTTTTGTTTTGTTTTGTTTTGTTTCCCCGTCTACTTAGTTCCATAGCTCTTCGATATGCAGACCCTGATGTCTATCTGGAGAGCTTCAGATTTCATTTCTATGCCCTTTAACAAAACAGATCCAAAGGAAGAATTGAATTCGACCATGCAATAGAAGCACAAGATGAGCCATTTGCACTAGGGATGTGTATCGTATTGTTAGAATTTACGATAACGATACGATATGCTCTTTATCGTGCACATGAGTTACAATAACGATACGATAGAAAAACCTATGATAATCATCGGAGACAATAATTTTCGGGCGATTTTATCATTTTATCAGACTGCCATATAAATATACCTATAACTTCGGTATTTTAAAAGTTAGAGGCTTGAAACTTGGTCACATGCTTCTGGGGTATGCCTATGTATGTGCATGAAATTTGAGATTGATCCCTCCAACCCTCGATTTTATATGATTTTTTAAAGATTGTTTTCGTTCTGACAGGTCTGGCGAGCTGTCATTCTGATCTGTCAGAACAGAAACAATCTTTAATAAATTCATATAAAATCGAGGGTTGGAGGGATCGATCTCAAATTTGGCACATATGTGTAGCAACATGTGCTACATATATGTGCCAAATTTGAGATGACATGAATGACGACAATTTTTTTTTGGTCCAAAATGACAATAACAATAAAAAATGATATTTTTTGGCATGCACACCCCTAATTTGCACTGCACTGGCCTCATCATCAGGCTATGCCTGTTATGCAGGACAGGCACCAACAGCTGGCATTCTTGGGCAACTGCCAGGGCCCTTCCACCCCATCAGGGGCAGCCTCCAATGTTTGCCCTGGGCCTACTTTATTTATTTCAGCCTAGCACTCCAAACAGTAGCCACCTGGCAGTCCAAACAGGCGCCAGACACCTTCATCTAGCTACTATTTCAATTTCCCATAGTGCACCATTTCAATTTCCAAGAACGCACCCAAATTTACTTGCAAGTAAATGGAAGAGACTTGAAAATCGCTGACAGTGGAGTTGGAAGGATGTTAGGCATGTGTGTTAAATTTCAGAACCATCCCTCCACCTCTATATTTTATAGGAATATTTGAAAGATCATGGTTCTGGTTTGACAGCTGTCAGTGTCAAAGACCTGTCAAAGCAGCCAGAACCACGACAATCTTTCAGAAATTCATATAAAATACAGGGGTGGAGGGATTGTTCTGATATTTTGCACACATGACTACCAACAACCAGTCTGCACTGTGACCGAAATTCAAGTTTCAAACTTTTAAAATAACACTGTTACAGCAGGGGGGTGGGCTTTTGGGGACCCCCTATAACTTGTTTATTTTAAAAGATAGAGACATGAAACTTGGGGAGCCAGGACTAGCAACATCCCATCTGCAAAGTCCAAAAAGTTTCATGTCTCTTTCTTTTAAAATAAAAAAGTTACACCCATTTATTAAGTTCTTCAATACAAGCGTATGGCAAAAATGGCATCATACGATAATAATCGGATTTCCGATTAATTATCAGAAATCTGATCCAATTTGTTACAAAAAACTCTGAAATAATCAGATCCTATTTTTTTATATATATTGGAATTTCCGAAAATGATATGATACAATATTTTTGGCCATGCCGTGTGAGATCAGTGAGATTGGAAAAAAAATTGACTGGACCAGGATCACCCATTTAATAGTTGTGCAGAAGAGGACCTTTTGGTGAGTGAAGCTTGTCATGCCATAGTAGGGATGTATGAGACATCCATTTCACTTTATTTTCTAGCACGATTTACTCAGTTAGCATCTTCCAGACTGAACATGGACTTGAATGCAAGTGCAGTCGAAGTCCAAACATTTCCAAGCTTGCAATGTGATTCATGAATCTCCAAAAATGTGTCCAACAGCCTTCACATATTTTCAAAATGTGCATGAAACAAATGTGTTATTTAGAAAAATATGCATAAACATGCTTTAATCAATGGGAGAAGGATGCATATATTTAAATTTTGAATGGATGAACCATTAATATGTACTCTTGAGAAAAATGAATTCTCATGTGAAAAGAGTTTCGAGATGGAATTTGGATAACTTCAGCAAGCTCAAGTCTTCCTGATTCACAAATCCTTATTGTTTCAGGAGAAAAGTGGTGCAGTTGAAATTTCCTTTTCTAAAATATTGGGAATGGCACATAAGGCTTGCTTTCAGTCAATGGCTTTTGGCCACTATTTCCTCATGCCTATTTTCAGAGACAGCCAAAGCAAGAATCCCCAAGCTTTTGGGGATGATGGATATGTTTGGAATTCAGAGAGTTCTATGGTAGGCTGACCATATGAAAAGGAGGACAGGGCTCACGTAACTTTAACAGTTGTAGAGAAAAGGGAATTTCAGTCAGTGTCATTTGTATGCAATTAGTCCCTGGTGAAATTCCCTCTTCATCACAACAGTTAAAGGTGCAGGCACTATACTAGAGTGACCATATACAAAAGAAGGCAGGGCCCTTGCAACTTTAGCTGTTGTGATGAAGAGGGAATTTCACCAGGAACTAATTGCATACAAATGACACTGGCTGAAATTCCCTTTTCTCTACAACTGTTAAAGTTACATGAGCCCTGTCCTCCTTTTCATATGGCCAGCCTAGATATGGGAACTCTTACAAACTGACTGCCATGGGGGGGGGGGAGTTTCCCATTCATAAAATGTCTGCCATGGTGGGCATGATCAGTCAGGAAATGCTCATTTCCCAGAAGGCAACAGGTGAGACTGAAAAGAAATGGGAGTAACTTGCCCTTGGTCTAATCCAGCATGCCTCTTCTTAAGTTCTTCAGAACCTAAGTGCAAGACAGAGGTGGGCCGTGAACTCCAAATCAGAAAACCACTCTTTTGAACCCAAATAAATATGTCACTGGAGGGCAGCACTTCACTTTGCAGCATACCAGCCTTACAGCTGAAATAAATAAATAAATACTCAGAGAAATTAAATAAAAATCAGATGGGACAGAGAACCTGGTAGGCATACAGAGAAATATCTGCAGGCACCATGTTGGAGACTTCAGGCCAAGGGTGAAAGCATTGCAAATAGAGGAAGATATGTGGATTTATGGACCAGTCTATTTCTGGTCTTTACCACTTCCCAATGTTTTTACCCATTAGTCTGTTCTCTCAGTGATGTATCAACCTGCACCCCCCCATCTCTCTTTCTCTCTCTCTCTCTCTCTCTCTCTCTCTCTCTCTCCGTAAAACAACCACCACCATGAAAAATGCTTTTAAATAGCATTTAAATATGCATTTTCAAATGCATTTCCTCCACAATAAGCATTTTCCTTTTGGAGTGAAAAATGCAGTGGGACATCTGGCACATGTGAAAGCCAGCAGATAACCAAGTTCCATTCCACACATTAGTCGGGGAAGTACAGATCAGGTCAATTCATAATGAAATTCACTTAGATCAAATTCCTCCCTCCTAGACTTGGACAGGTGTAACATTGGCTTTATTTCCTCCCCCCATTAGTGCGAGTTTAATTATTTCCTAGCAAAACACGTCTCTCATTTAACAGTTCATTTGGAAATCAATCCGGAAATATCGGTTAATCTAGTTGCTGTTTGTAACATTTACCAACTCACTGACCTCTAGGCATTGAAATTGCAGGGCTGGTGATGCTATTACATGTTTGCCAGCTTGTTCGGAGTGGTTCTAATTAATTATTTGTAATTGCACAGGCAAACCTTCCTCCCACTCTCCCACCTTCATTTCTTGCTTCTCTTCCAGCCTCGGTAACAAGATCTTTAATATCTAAAGCTTACTCTGTCTGGGCGGGGGGGGGGCACCCAATTAATAAATAATTAAGTTCCAAGGCTCCAGCAGTGATTTTGAGTCACATCTTTGACATCACATGGATGTAGTCTCCATGGCGACTTGGCGGTGTGAACTGAAATGATCTTTCTGGGACCAGGAGGAGGCACAGCAGACGGAGGGAAGGAGAGCAGCTTTGCAATGTATTAATATATTCTCCCTTATATTTTATTAATGAGCTTGTTTTGTGTGTGTGTGTGTGTGTGTGTGGGGGAGGATTCCATAGCACCAATTTACAACAATATGAACAGCTGTAAAAGCTGACTCCACCTCTCTACTCCTAGAAGAATACTGCAAAAGGCATACACACACACAGCTCTATGTTTTAAGTACATTAATTGCATCAAAGATCCAACTCTGCATTTTTATACATGTGTTAAGTACATTAATTGCATCAAAGAGCCAACTCTGTTAGTGCCAGGTGCTTGTAATATAGACCATGCGCCACACCTCTTATGCAAACAGGCATCTCTGAGATTTTTGAGGGTGGTGTGCGCTCTTTATTTCACATACTTTGTTGTTCTGCAATGGCCTATGGCCAAAAGCAATAAACACATATGAGATTATTTCACATAAAGCAGTGATGGGGAAACTGTGCCCTCCCCCTGAGATGTTACTGGACTTCAGTTCCCATCACACCTCACCACTGGTTATGCTGGGTAGGGATGATGGGAAATGTAGTCAAGGTGGGAACAGGAAACCATATTGTTGATTATGTGCCAAACTGCAGTTGGTATCAGAAAGGAGTTGGAGCAATGAATGCCTGTGTCAAACCCGCATTAGAATCTAATTTCCCTACCTGTGAGATGTATGGCAGTAAATTGTCAATTATGACTAAAAATGCATGGACTAGAAGGATGTAGGGGTGGGTGGGATCACCTTCCTGTGCACATAGCAGAATCATACACAAAAAAGATGCTTTCTGCCGTGGCCATGGAGGCCCAAAACTGTTCTTGCAACTGCTAATAATTGCTTTCACCCATTATGCAATTGCCAGATGAGATGGGGGGAAGCATGTCCCATACCCACCCACCTTATCCAGAATGGGTCTCCAGTCCTAGGCAATTATCTTCTTGGATGTTAGAGAAATAAGATACTGAGGCTGGGGATATTTAACTTGGAGCATTTTGAAAATGCCACACTATTTACTTTTCATAATATTATTCCCATTTGCAGTGCCTGATGCAGAATCTTGCAAAATAGATAAAAGCTTTGCAAAATCAAGTACTGCTTCTCTCATTGATGATTTCTCTCTGCAGTATGGATCTAACTGGAGAGTGTTGCATTTGTATGCTTGAAGATTCATTGCGGTATACAAGCTGTCTATCACTGAAGCTCCTAGATAATCTTTCATAATTGACGGACACCAGGTAATCTATCACAAAACCCCACAGTTATCCAGAATGTAGTTTTAGTCCCGTTTGATTAAGGGATTGTTCACTTTCTCCCAATGCATTGGGGCTATTCTTGGGTCCAGGCTAGGATCCTGGAAAGCCTTTCAAGTAGACGATTCCTCAAAGAGAGGACTGTCCTCTGACAGCTCTTCAAATGGAGGACTCTCCTCTGTAAAGTAGGACACATGGTCACCCTAGGTGGGGGAGAGGATGCAGCAATTGGCCACACCATGATGGAACAGGCTCTGTAGCTAGGTGCTTAGGCTTCCATCAGCCTTGAATTATTGAATTACCTTATCCTTCATGGCACTCGCAGACTTTGGGGAATATTTTATTTGGAAAGTACTATAGATCCCAGGGAGAAAGGAGGGAGGAATTACACTAGCCGCGTTAGTCATCCGGGATCTGCCGCCTTTTAAAATGCTCCTTTCGTCTGCCTGTAACCAAGGGCTTTAATATTAAAATGTTCATAAGCACCAGCTTTATTAAAATTAGGGCTTGGGGAAATGGCTCGGAATAGGAGAATATTATCCAAGCATTTAAAAAGATGCTAATTAATGAACTTCTGAAGCCCACGGAGGCCGTCTGACTGTGCGAGGTTCTGCTACCAGACAGAAATTGTAGCTTGTGGGGAAGTGCAGCACACAAGGAGGTTGGTAGAATGAAATGTGAGTGATGCTGCTCCAGGTCCAATGGGAACTCCAGAGTTCAGCTCTATGCTGCAGCAGTCTTCAGTTGTTTGCCTACAAGCTCCATGCATTCAGATTTCCCAGACTAGCAGATAATAAACTGTGCAGCTCTCTCGGTTTGGAAACATCTTTTCTTGCTGCTAAGAAATTGTTCGACATTCATGATTTTGTTTTCAACTTGAAGCTCCTCTGTTACTTGGCCTCTTGGCTGTTAATGTTGATTGACCATATATGAGTGGGGATAATCTGGCATCAGTGCTCTGGTAACCTCTGGGTTAGATTACTACGCCACATTGTACATTGTGCTGCCTTTGAAGATGGTTTGAAGCTGTATTTACTACAGAATTTGGTGACCAGGTTATTGACTGGGAATAGACAAAACCTCCCCAAACAGATGCTCTCCAGTTGTTTTGGACTACAGAATCCCTGGCCATTATAAAACTAAATTAATCCAACAGCACAATCAAATACTAAAAATAGTAAAAACAGTTCTTAAAATGCCTGTGAGATCAAAAAGGCCTTCACCCAGTGCTAGAAATATCATAACATAGGTACCAGGCAAGCCTCTCTGGGGAGAAAATTCCAGAAATGCATCAGCGTTATCAGAGTTCTGATGCTAGATTATCCCCACTCACATATGGTCAACCAAATGGGTGCTACCACTGAAAAGGCCCTCTCTCCTGTATTCACCTGCCTCACCACAGTCAGTGGGGACACCTGGAGGAGGGCCTCAGGCAATTATTTTAACATCTGGGTAGGGCAATATGGGAAGACATGCTCTTAAATGTCTATTTGCATTCCTGTGTATTCGACCAGGTTAGTGCTGAATTAGACTAGCCAATTGTGCATCATCCAAAAAAAGGATACATTTTTTTGCATAAAAGTTGTTTGTGCTAATAGATGCAAACTTAGAAATAATTACTAGTGTGGAATAGTAAGACCAGGTTATGTGTCTGCCATCCAGATGATAATTGTTGGTGGGTAACGTCAAGAGTCTTGCTCTTCCAGCTTCTTATGCTGTTTCATCTTTAAACAAGACTTGGACAAGACTAGATATGTTCAAATACAGGATTATCCTTTGATAGCTCTTCTGATAGAGCTGTAAAGTAGGACACCTGGTCACCATAGGTCAAGGATTTTTCATTTGTTTTATCCACCCTCCCTTGTATGGCTTTCCTATGTCCAAGCCACAATGACTCCTTTTCTCCCTTACAAAACAATGAGAGAAAAAAGAAAGAAAGAAAGAAAGAGATACATTGACGTCCTAGTAGTATTTATAAACATTGCAATGACAGTCTCCTGTATTAATCTCTCTCTCTTTCTCTCTCCCACTCTTCTGCTTTGGCCCAAGGCAATATCTGAACAAAGTCCTCTGTGGAGTAACAAAATAGATTATTTATGTCTATGTACACAGATGCATGCGTTACACAGAGAAAATAATTTCTAGCATCTGATAATGATATACTGAGCCACTAGGGTTTCAATTGTATGACCTGTTTGTTGATTAATGAAAAAGCCTTTCAGGGCTTGGCAGTGTTCAACAGAAAAAGGTGGGAAATACAGAACAATAATTTCATGGTAGGAGGATGTACTGAAATATAGATAGAGGAATGAATGGGCGGTGAGACCAAATTTAAAGTTTCCAAAGGCCTACTTTGACCCAGGTGGAGATGAGATACGTAGAAACAGGGCTGAATGAACTATTAGGGTATACTTGCTGTAGAGTAGGAACCCAGGCAATTAGAAGCCTTGTTGTTATACCTTGTTGTTATACCGTAGTGAACAGAAAGTAGATCAGGATCTACTGGAAGATACCTAGGTGGTTTGCTGTAGATCAAGAAGAGATTCAGTTCCTCTCCTTTTCTCCTTTTTCCAATCTTAAATTCAGTTCATCTCAAACTTTGAGACTTTCTCCTGTCCAGTCAGGAGGAGAAAGGGAACCCAGTATGGGAGTGAGATTAAAAAAAACCAAAGGTCCATCCAGTTTGGTCCATCGAGAACTTTGAGAAAAAAATTGATAGATAGATAGATACAGATATTTCACCATTCCAAACTGCCACTCTTGGTATCCATCTAACATTACAGCTACTGATGAAGCCTGAGGCTGAAATTTGTAGTACTATATATATATTGTTCTGTTATTAGTCTATCTTTCATATATATTATATATGCATGAAAATCCATAAGCATTTTTCTGTACATGTCTTCCAATGCATGGATTTTGTATGTATTTTCCCCTAATATAGAGGTCTTTGCAAGCACTTTCCCCTCATCTTTCTAACATTATGTTTTGATTAGAGAATTCCATTGCAATCTTTGGAGAAGTGTGAATTTCAGAGCATGACTCAATTTTGATTTGCATGGTGGCTTGAAAGTGGGTAAGTTAATGAATCTCTCCCCCATTCCAAGAATAGATTGTCAAGCATTTCTGAGTTCTGATTGTTTAGCAGCAACAGAAGCAACAAAAGCTAAAGGTCTTTTCTCTCCTTCTGTCTTGAGTTGCTTAATGTATGGGAGCCTGATTGATTTGGTTCCCATCTAATACCAGGTTCAAGGGTGAGGAAAATGATATAAATCACAAATGAATCAGTTTAACAGTTTATTGAATACACAAAAGATGATCTACAGAGGTAGAAAGAATAAACAAAGAAAGTTCCAAAGACATACGGTACACCTCTCCTCAGGGCCGAACCAGATTCTACAGACTGGTTTGCAACGCCTCCTGAAGCGAGACCGGCTAAATCCCTTTGTGCTCAAGTTTATATAGATCTTTTAGACATTCTACCCTGGGAACTTAATGAGCTGACTTTCAGAGAGCCAAACTTTTCCAAGTGAAAGGAAGAAGAGTCCCATGTTAAGGGATGAGGTAATGCACAGCACCCTTATCACTGAGAGTAGAGGCAAAAGATATGGATCTACAGCTGCCTAGCTCTAATTGGTGAGGTAATGGGAAAGGTCAGAAGGTTTTGCTACTGAAGAGGCCCTACTTCATCTATCTGATGCCTTTGAAAAGCTACTCGCTACATTTGACTATACTAGCCTCTATACATGTATACTATGATATGATATAGATCTATATCTGTATATTGGACATACCTGTGAGAACTCACTAAGCTTCCTGGCCATTATTTTTTCCAAATGAGGTTGCTGATGGAAGAAAATATAGAAGGAAAACTATGAGTGCAGTTTTGTATAATAATAATAATAATAATAATAATTATTATTATTATTATTTATAACCCGCCTCTCCCTCCGGATTGAGGTGGGGAACAACAACAAATATAAAACACAAGAATCACAAAACAGTTAAATGTTTTAAAAAATGAGAAAAATACATCACTAAAAACTAGGGGTGTGCACGGACCCCCTGGATCGGATCGGGACCCGGATCGGGACCTCCAATTTTGTCCTGGATTGGATCGGACAAAATCGGAGCCCCCCTGGACCGGATTGAGTCCGATCCCGATCCAAAAATCGGACATCCGATTTTTGGATCGGCCACCATTCCCCCCCCCCATAGACTTGCATTGGGGGAAAGAAAGCTTTCCCCCAATGCAAGTCTATGAGGAAAAAATGGGGGCGGGTGGGTGAGGGGGGCCTCCCTCCCTCCTCCCTCCCCAGGGCCATCCGCTGAGGACGGCCCTGGCAGGTAAGCCCCCTCCCCTGCTCTCCTTACCCCCCGGGGCCGTCCGCTTCCATCCGCTGGTGCCCGCGGGTGCCAGCAGATGGAAACGGACGGCTCTGGGGCAGTAAGCCCCCTCCCCCTGCTTACCTTCCATTGCCGTCCGCTCCCGTCCGCTGCTGGCTGCTAATGCAAGCAGGCTTCGCGGCTTGCCCCTAGGTTGCGTGCCAGGTGATCATCACCTGATCAGGTGATGATCACCTGGCACGCTACCTAGGGGCAGGCCACGAAGCCTGCTCGCAGTAGCAGCCAGCGGCGGACGGGAGCGGATGGCCACCGAAGGTAAGCGCGCCGCGGGCCCCCTTCCCCCCTCCCCCCTACTTACCTTTCGTGGCCATCCGCTCCCGTCCACCGCTGGCCGCTACTGCGAGCAGGCTTTGCGGCCTGCTCCTGAGTAGCACGCCAGGTGATGTCATCACCTGGTGCGCTACCTAGGAGAAGGCCGTGAAGCCTGCTCGAAGTAGCGGCCAGTGGCGGACGGGAGCAGATGGCCACGGAAGGTAAGCGCGCCACACGCCCCATGCGCCCCCCCTCCCTCCTGCCCCCTGCTTACCTTTCATGGCCGTCTGCTCCCATCCACCACCCCCTGCCCCCGTTGTTCGCTTCCATTGGCAGCCGCCCGCTGGCGCCCAGCGATGGAACTGGACAGCCCTGCTAGGGAAGCCCCCCCCGCTGTCCGCTTCCATCGGCGGGTGCCCGCTGGCGCCCACCAATGGAAGCAGTGGTGGGCGCCAGCGGGCGCCCGCCAATCCGCCGATCCATCCAATGTGGATCGGAACCTTTCCGGATCGGATCAGGTTGGATCGGCCGATCCAGCGGTGAGATCGGAAATTGGATAATTGTATCCGATTTGCCCTGGATCGGATTCAGATCATGGATCGGACCCGATCCAGTGCACATTCCCTATTAAAAACATCTTAACATTCATCTGGATAGGCCTGCCAGAAGAGAGCAGTCTTTATGACTCTCTTAAATTCATGAAGACTGCTAATTTGTATGATTGGACTCTGAGCTCAGTTCTGGTAATAGCAGGGGGAGGGATCCTGAGTAAATATGTAAGAGTTGGGATGCATACAGTTTGTAAAATCAATTCTGCCTGCATTTTACATATTATCCTGTGCCTTCCTCCACGTAATGGTAGAATTGGATTTTTCCCCCAGATTCCCAAATTTGCCCAAATTCACTTTTATAAGAATTTACACTTGTGAAAATGGAGAAATCCCCCAAATGTACAAATCCCCCAATGCTTTAGCATATGGGGGAAATCTACTCTTTGGCTTTTTTTTTTAAAAAAAACATATTTAGTTTTACAAATTTTGTGTAAAATTCTGGAAAGTAGAACAAAAACAAAACAACAACAACACTGCTCCACAAGTGCACAGAATCCATGTGACTCAGGAAGAGCAAGTCCGCTGTGGAATCCATGGATTGGAATCATAGAAATCCCTTCTCATTTGATCCTGTTGTGGATTTCTCTACAACATCTCTAGTTCAGAGCACACTTGTTCCTTAACTCTAAGAGAATGTTTCCTGCCCTGCCAAGCCACTATTTTACATCTGGCTCCAGCTGATAGAACTCAGGGTTGTAGAAAAAACAAAATAAAGTAGATTCAGCAAGCCTGATGACTGTCTATCTCTGCCTAAGTGAGCCCAAACATTCTGAGAAAATGTCTGAGATGTTTTTTTTATCCAAATTGCCACCACGAAAAAGATGCACTATTCTGTTTTGTCATGTGTTAGTTGCCATCCTAACCCTCTCCATGCCCTTTCCAAAGAATAATCCTATATCTGGGGCATTGGGGAGGAGCCAAAATATTGGGCAAGGTGGAAATGCAGTTGCTGCTGCTGCCCCTTGCAGCGGCAGCCATAGGACCAATTTCCTAATTTCTCTTCCCACTAGGGCGGACGATTTTGAGAGGCCTCTCAGTTTGTATGTGGTTGCCAAAAAGCAAACAAACAACAAAAACTAATATACATGGACTGAGATTTTGTATTAATAGAGATCTCCTGCCTGAGGCAACATGGAGAGATGCATTACCTTACAAATAAGTAACAATTTCACTCAAGGTAGGTTCTCCCTGGATCCTTGTGTTTATATTTATTGTTGTTCCCCACCTCGATCCGGAGGGAGAGGCGGGTTATAAATAAATTTATTATGATGATGATTATGATGATGATGATTGTTGTTGTTGTTGTTGTTGTTGTTGTTGTTGTTAAGAACAATTGCGAGAGAGGCAGAATCCAAGGCTGGATCTACACTGCTGCTTTATAGTGTTATTGAAGTGCACTGACAACTGTTGGGTCCCATGACACATCTACACCAAGCAGGATATATCACTATGAGAGTGGTATAGGGAATGTGTCCTGGGCCCCAACAGTTGTCAGTGCACTTCAATACATCTAGAAAGCAGTAGTGTAGATTTTATCTGGGTACCCTAGTATAGATCCTGCCTATATATATATATATATATATATATTGCTTTTGTACCACTTTCACATTGCTGTATGTACTGCTTGGCGTAGATCTGGCCTAAGAGTGTAGTTCTACCTATACTTTTATTAGGTTGACCAGATAAAATCCAGGTCAGGGCTCCTGTAGAGTTGTAGAGAAAAGGGAATTTCAGCCAGTGTCATTTGTATGCAATTAGTTCCTGGTGAAATTCCCTCTTCATCACAACAGTTAAAGGTGCAGGCACTATACTAGAGTGACCATATACAAAAGAAGGCAGGGCCCCTGCAACTTTAACTGTTGTGGTGAAGAGGGAATTTCACCAGGAACTAATTGCATACAAATGACACTGGCTGAAATTCCCTTTTCTCTACAACTCTTAAAGTTACAGGAGCCCTGACCTAGATTTTATCTGTTCACCCTACTTTTATTTCTCATTCATTCATTCATTCATTCATTCATTTTAAATGTTGTATATGCATACCTCACTCTTTAGAATTTGCCAGAAATAAATAAATAAATAAAATAAAATAAACCAACCCAACAAACAAGAGGTTGCTTGAACGCCAGATCTACACCAAGCAGGATATGACACTTTGAAAACGGGTTGAAAACCGTATATGGAGTGTGTTCTGGGCCCCAACAGTTGACACTACTGTTATAAATTATTTAAAAGCAGTAGTGTAGATCCTGCCTTGGTCTCTCTCTCTCTCTCTCTCTCTCTCTCTCTCTCTCTCTCTCTCTCTGGTGTTTCTTCATAAATGAAGAGGAAGGAATAAAATATGTAGTGAATGTATTTGCTGCTTAACCATCCTTCCTTTGTAAGGATTAGCAAAGATTGGCTTGTTTAATAGGTCACAAATGAATCCAGAGCAAAACCAAAGAGAGACATCTCTTGTTGATGTTGTTAGATTAAATGGTTTGTAAAAGTACTTCGAGTGTAGCTGGTTATATTTAATGAGGTCATGTACAAACACCAGGGCTCAAGAGCAGCTGAACCATCCTCCATAGCAGGTTTCTTTTGTGAAATAACTGGTGGGAAGGAGTGTCCCCTGTGGACAACATTGCATTAACCCAGCCCCCGTGGTTCTCAAAGGCACTCGGCCCAAGGATCCATATACAGTCAAGTATAATAACTCTGAATTATGCTTTACATTTATAGCTAGAGAGCTACTAAAGAGTTTTAATGACATGTAGTGATGAAAGCCAATTGGAATTGGAAGGAGAGTTCTTATTAGGGATGTGCACTGGATCAGATCCGGATCCACGATCCGAATCCGATCCAGGGGGAAATCGGATAAATTATCCAATTTTCGATCTCACCGCTGGATCAGCTGATCCAATCTGATCCAGTTCGGATGGATCAGCAGATCAGCGGGCGCCCGCTGGCACCCGCCGCTGCTTCCATTGGCAGGTGCCAGCGGGCGCCCACCGATGGAAGCGGACAGCTGGGGGGGGGCTTCCCTAGCGGGTCTGTCCGTTTCCATCGGCGGGCGCCAGCGGGCACCCGCCGATGGAAGCGGACAACGGGAGCAGGGGGCAGTGGACGGGAGCAGACGGCCAGAAAAGGTAAGCAGGGGGGAGGGGGGGCGTGCAGTGCGCTTACCTTTCCTGGCCGTCTGTTCCCGTCTGCCGCTGGCCGCTACTGTGAGCAGGCTTCGTGGCCTGCTCCTAGGTAGCGCGCCAGGTGATGACATCACCTGGCACGCTACCTACGGGCAGGCCACGAAGCCCGCTCGCAGTAGAGGCCAGTGGCAGACAGGAGCAGACAGCCAGGAAAGGTAAGCAGGTGGCAGGGTGGAGGGGGTTTACCCCCCCGGGGCCATCCGCTTCCGTCCGCTGGTGCCCACGGGCGCCAGCGGATGGAAGCGGACGGCCCCGGGGGGGGGTAAGGAGCACGGGGAGGGGGCTTACCTGCTGGGGCTGTCCACAACGGACGGCCCCGGGGGGGAGGGAGTTAGGCCCCCCTCACCCACCCGCCGCCATTTTTTCCTCATAGACTTTCATTGGGGGAAAGCTTTCTTTCCCCCAATGCAAGTCTATGGGGGGGAAAAATGGCGGCCGATCCAAGGATCGGAAGTTCCAATTTTTGGATCGGGATTGGACCCAATCCGGTCCAGGGGGCCTCCGATTTTGTCGGATCCGATCCGTGACAAAATTGGAGGTCCCGATCCGGGTCCCGATCCGATCCGGGGGGGGTCCGTGCACACCCTTAGTTCTTATGCGTCTTAAGAGGGGTCTTCTATGTTATTACATGAGGAGGGACTTAAGAGTCTACTAGAACCACCTTCCTTGATTGAAGTTGCAAACATAGCTGGCACTTGACAAGAACAATCAGGACTAGACCTGTGAAATCATGGCTCTGTGTACAACTTCTCTATGTAGTGTCTCACCAGGGCTGCAAGCCAGAGTATATCCATAGGCATTTAAGGTCTCCTGGATACTGGAGAGAATCATCCCACCCAGGCTACTCATTTCCCCTCCTCATCAGGAAGTTCTGTGAAGTCTTCCTGTTCAGACTTGGTCTTTGTCTTGTGAATGATAGTCTTTCTTCATTCTCCTTCTTCAGCTTGGTCTGTGGTTCTGACATTATTCTCAACCCTGACTGCCCCATCCTAATGATGTCCTGATCCCTGGCTTGATCCTGGATTCCTCTCAACTGCCATCTCTGGAAAGGGATGTATGGAAATTTCATTTTTGCTCACAAAACTTGCAAGTATG
Organism: Anniella stebbinsi; assembly: GCA_029215795.1. Lineage (NCBI taxonomy): Eukaryota > Metazoa > Chordata > Lepidosauria > Squamata > Anniellidae > Anniella > Anniella stebbinsi. Next base: position 386,407,228 of record JARDYH010000001.1, read on the forward strand.
CCTCATTTGAAACTCCAGATGCGAGCTTGTCCACCAGGAATATTCATAAATTCTCAAACACGTCCTCATTTTTGGCTTATTCCCGCTTCCCAGTTGGATTTCCACATTTTCTCAGTAGACTGAATCAGTCCTCTGTTAGCCTGTGTAAATTTGCACAAATTTGGGAAGATCTGTGCAAATCTCCCCTTCGATCACTGCTTGATTTACAGATTTACAAATCAGCATAAATTTAGGGAAATTGTACAAATCGTTCAGCAATTGAAAATGAAATTTGTGCAAGTTTTCCCCTTTTCAATTTACACCACTTCCCTAAATTTATGCAAAGAGAGGGAATTTGCACAAATTACAAAATGTGCATGTATGGAGTCAATTTGCGTAAATTCAGGCAATTGACATAAATTTCAGCAATTGGCATGCAGTTGCAAATCAAATGCAATTCATGAACATGTTCAGTGGCCCCTTGCTCACACTCATGATCACTTCCAAAGTCATGAACGTGAGTTCACATGCTTTGCGAGCAAAACTGAATTTCTCATACGTCCCTAAATATAAATGTTGGCATTAAAAAGGTGACATCCCCTCCCCCATCCTAAAGTGGTCCAGATCACACAGGGAGTCAGCACACAGTGGCTACTGTGTCCCCAGCACCCTTTAAATCTTGAGCCTCAGGCCCCAGCATCCTTCAAACACAATTTATTTGGGTGTTCCAAACAGCACTGAATTGCTAAGTGTTAGAGTTGCTATTTCTAGTTTCCATTTCACCCCTGATGCAGCCTCACCCTCAGTCACTGTGGGAAATTAAAATGTCAGCCCCCAGACCCAGCTACTAAATGCTACTAATGGAGCATCACATCTGTTCATTGCCGCCTCTGGGAATATCTGCATAGACAGCCCATCAGAAGGCACTTTGACCACCAGTTCTGAAGCCCCCCTGAGAATCCTATCACCTCATGGCTTTGCTGCTTTATTGTCTTGTAGGCATAGATCCAGCCTTCAAATCATCCCAGTAGGGATGTAGAAGAATTTAGTTGCAGTTTACAAATCACTTGGAAATGCGGCGTTTTTCAACCCTCAGCATGAACAGGAGTGCATGTTCTACAAAAGTTTTCATTCGTGTTCGAATAAAGTAAACTTTAAAAATGATGCACTCTTTTTAATGTGCACTTTAAGAAAGGAACACTTGTTAAATGTGCATTTTCACACTTTGAAAAATGCACATCTTCTCCACTTTGAGTGCCCCCCCCAAATAAAAGGAGATAAATGACTTCAACAAATGATTTCAAAAATACATGCCCTTCTCTAAGGAATAATAATGCAGAAATGCATGTCAGAACACAGCACCAAGCTTTGAAACTAAGCAAGCAAAGCTCTTTGCCCATTGCTATGTATGACATTGTGTATCACAAAGAGCCACATAGATCCTTTTCCGAGTGTCAATCAATAAGTCACATGTGGCTTAATTTATGCATATTATCTCAGTCAGCTGGGCTTCCTAATCCTCCCTGGAGTCATTCCAAGGTTCAAAATGAAAGACATTTCCCCTGAAAAATATATATAATCCAGATTAATTGCTTTTGATGAAGGTGAGCAGGATGGGCCGATAGCAAAGCGATTTAATTCTTAATCATGACAGCTCAGCAACAAATTGACCTCCAAATAGCTTCAGCTTGGACAGATCTCTCTTCTGTATTCTCATGACCACGGTTACTTTATTTATTTAGTTTTTGGAGAAAAACACTGTTCACCATATTGGTTGGTGCCACTTTCAGAATGATGGTAGGAGTGGGGAGGGAGGGAGCAAGCTCAAATAAAATTCAGCCCAAAGATGGACAATGGTTAAAGGTTGGAAGTTGATATGGTACAGGCAGCATTACCTTGATGTGTATTCTCTCTCTCTCTCTCTCTCACACACAAATACACACACACACTTCTATTTTCTAAAGCAAAATCCAAGGTCAAGTTGATTTCACTCTTAGGCAAAATATCAGGGACAATCAATTAAGGTGTCCCTTCTTGGCAAACAGGATTGCTATGTAGGACAAATATTCTGTTCATACAGAGGGAAGGTTGCCCATCCTTGTAGCTAAGTTTGTGTTATTGTGTCATTCCTGGGTTTCAGTAATCTGAAAGCTCTGTCGACAGAATCCAAAGTCAGCTGTTCAGTGACTGATGTCATCTCCCCCACCCCCACCCCAGGAAGTATAAAATCTACCGCTCTCTCCAAATCCCCAGTTCCTCATGCGTGGAATTAAATTTCCAGAATGAGAAATGAAGAAAGGCTGTGGGGAGAGTATGTTAAGACTTCTCTTTAAATTATACATTTGTGATTCAAAGATATCTGTCCACGGTTTAGGTCTTTGGGTTAAATGGATCACATTGTAGAATCACACTTTCATTGGTTAGAAAGGGGTGTGAAGGTTGCTGTAGTTTGATGGTTTTCAAACTGCAGTTGGCCTTTCTGGGGGGAACTCGCTGTTCCCATGGGACCTACCAGAGAATCAGGACTAGAACCAGAGGTTTGGCATTGCTGGGCACCTGCCAAGGCTCATGCTACCTTAACAATACTCTTGGGAGTGTACCTATCTGCAACACACAGAAGTTCTCTGGTAGAACAGTTGTGATGAAAAAAACCCACTGCTCTTCTTCAACCACTCACACATGAGAGTGATACTTCTTCTGTTGTAATGGAAGCATTCCCTGTAGAGATAGTGCAGTGAAGTTAGACATTTTTGTATAGTTGGTTCAATAGAAAGTAATCTGCTTATAAGTGGAGGTAGTTTATTGAAAGCTTCACATGTGTCATGGGGAAGGAGACGTGGGGACATGATAACTGGAGTTGAGGGGCCTCCATCCAGGTAGGGATAAATGGATAAGTATATTTGTGGTCTATATGAGTTCCGCATGTGCAATCATAAATCCATCTTATTCCATTTCTGCATTGATCTGTGATTTTAAAGAAACACACACACACACACACAGAGATTATTTTTGAATGCATTATTTTGAACATTGTTTTTGAATCTGTTATGGTATTAATCTTATTCTAAAATATGAATTTTGAACATAAAATGCAAGTTTTATATATGCAGATTGGCATTATTTTTTTCTTTTGAGCTGAGGAGTGCATTGCAAAATCGGGGAAAATGTGAAAATCAAAGGATAATTGTGATCATTAGATTTTTCCCATTTGGCCCTGGTGGATTTTGTTCCATTTCCATCCATTGGCATTGACTTTACCTGTACTGAGTTGAGCCAATATGCAGAGTCCATTTTAAAAAAAAAAAAATGAAAATTTAAGCAAATTGGATTTTCTGGCAGGGAGATCTCTAAACTCATCTTTAGACACCACCACCCTTCACCCAGGAAGCACCAAGGTAGTGCTTTGGTGTTCTTTGCCAAGTACAGAATAAGGCTTTGATGGGCTAAAGGAAGCATTGTGTGGAAAAGATGAGAATGACAAGGATATTGACAAGAAGGGAATATGCCTCGGTGGGGGGGTACATAGCAGACAGGTGGACATTGTGATCGTGCATATGTGTGCATGGTTGCCAATAAAAAGAATATCAGAAAAATGCAGTCCCATTTACACAAATTTAAAGATTTCCCCCATATCAAATTAGGGCAAATAGCCATAAGATGAGATCTGCTGGATCAAACCCAGGGTCCAGCTAGTCCATCACTCTGTTCACACAGTGGCCAAATGGTAGGACCCAGAGGAAATGCACAAAAAGTTTCCAGAACTGGAAATATTAAATCTCCTAAAATCTGCCTCTGCATACAGGAATAGAAACACTGCAGGATCCCGTTGGGCTTAAACAGAATGGAATTCCTAGCATCGCACACCCTTCTTGTGATCATATTAAAGTATTAGCCTAGGAAGTGTAGATCAGGTTAATTAGGTTAAAAATGTGGATTGGACAAAATCCTCATCTATCTCTACCTCCATGACTCAATACGGAAAGAGAAGGTAATTGTCTCCCCTTGATTCTTAATACCTGCATCTTTCCAAATATTCAAAGAAATCCTGCCCAAAACTCAAGATTCTCGTCACCCAAGAATTCTGTGAAAAAACATACACACAGAAACAACAAGCCCAATCTGAATCAGTTCAGGTTCACCCATCTCGCTGTGCCAGTAGTGGAAAGAATCAAGATGTTGCTGAATCAGTATGAAAGCAAATCTTCATTGCCCCCTCAGTTGAATCTTATTGATTTTTAATTAGCTGAATTTATTTTGATCATCTGGGGACTTCCCAGACTATCTCAATGGGTTTTCCTCCTCCTCCTCCTCTTCCTCCTCCTCCCCCCTTCTTGTTCTTTGAACAAACATAATGTTGTCTACTTAGAAGGTGCCTTGGGGGTTAATCAAAGACTGTGAAGATGTAATGAGGAACAAAAGGGAAGAGGAGGAGGCCAATGGGGGGAGGAAAGTTAGGGGTTTGAGAAACAAACAAACAAAAACAATAATGATGAATAGTGGCAAAGAATTTATTTGACTTCAAACACATTGGAAAGGACAATAATTGTTTTAAATTGAAAGCTGCAGAATTATAATTGGGAGTAATTAGAACTCACTACAATATTGAATAAAACATTAGATATTTTAAACAGTGTTATCTTTACAATTATCTTTGGGGATAATTGGAGTGAAGCCCATGAACTGCTGTGAGCAAGAATGTCACCCAGGGCCCATTGTCTTCCGTAGTTGTTACTTTCAAACGCTTAATGGGAAGCTATTTATATGTAAGTGTTGGAGCCGATTCATTTGTCTTTAATGCAGGAGTTCATGAGTAAATGCCAGTCCTGCTGAGTGCAATAGATGAGTGGTGAAGGGGCTTATTTTATTTTCAAAGCATCTGCTTTTCAAATTAGGCAGGAAAAAAAAGCCCACCTTGGCAAAAGCTGTCCAATGATGGCTTTGCTTCCTCCCTCAACCTCTGGCTGTGTCATCGCTGGGTGTAATGGAACTAAACTAGAGGTGTGCTGAATCATCCAAAGGAACTTCTAATGAAAACTTTTGGGAATAATTAATTCCATTTTTATTTTTTTCCTCCTCCAAAGGAGCAGAATGAATGGTTTCTCCATCTTCTATCTACACAAGTACCCTGTGGCTTAGTGTGCCTGTTTGTGGGTGTCTCTATGGGTGTCTTGTTCATCGAGCAAGCTTTATAGCAAAACACTTTAGCACAGGGTTTAACTGACATGAGGCTTACAGGATCTACTTTTCTTTTTTCTTTTTTCTTTTTGTAGAACCCCAAAGCTTGGTTTCAAAGTCATGTACTTAGAAATATAGAATTCTAAGTCCAGGAATTTGGCTTGAGTATGATATCACAGATCAATGGAACTCACGATCCTTGCATGCAAATTTCCACTCCTTGTTACCCCAAGCCTTCAAATAAGTGGGTGTCAGAAATCTTTGCTGATCCACTATAAATCAAGGTGCAATCCTACACACATTTAGACAGAAACAATAGGCCTACAATCCCCAACATGCCCCAGCCTCATGATTGACTCCTCATGATCGCCTACTCATGCTCGCGATTGACTACTCACAGAAGTTTGTGGGTCCATTACATGATGTTGTCAACAGCCAGGATGTCTCCTGTGCTATCCCACATTTTAAAAATCCAGAGATAATATGTGACACCTAGTAGCATCTCTCTGCCACTAGATGGCACTGTCTAACAGGGCCTTTCTGAGAAGGGAAGTTTTCAATTCCAAATCATGTGTTTGCATGTGATGGAGCAAGTTGTGATGGTGGGAATACTGCTGGAACAAAAGCCATGGTAATGCAGCAGGACACTTCTTCCCCCCCCCCCCTTGTGTGTAGAAAAGCTCTAATTCTCATTCATTCTAATTTAACCTAGAGAATTGTACATCTTCTCCTTCTCCTTCAGATTGCCTTTATCCAGTGCTACAGTACAGGAGTGATAGTTTACAGAGCAGACAGTTTACACAGTTGACTGAGAGCCATTAACTGGGGGTTCACACATGCACATTCCTCACTCATTGACTATAGTATTGATGGGTAGCATGCATGTGTGAAAGAGTCAACCCAAGACAGTAGTTTCATATTACCTAAAATAATTTCAAAGATAATACTTTCCAGGGGCATCAGCTCAGATGCTTGGGAGTAAACTTTATTGAACTCAATGAACCCTACTTCTGAGTAGATATGTCTAGGATACAACTCTGATGAGTGATCAAGGGATGAGAAAGTGCAACTTGCACAAACCTGTTAAAATCCTTTTTTGCAATTGCTGTTTTTGCCAAACCAGGGCTTTTTTCTCAGTTGCCCCAGCTGCCAAATGACCAAGCCCTATAGATTTTTTAAAGGCATTTGATTTAAATTGAGGTTTTCAAAGACTATCTTTTATTGTCACTGTTCCTAATTGCATCTTGTTGATCTCAGAATACAATAGCTGCTGCTTTAATTGCATTGGAAATGTTTGATAGTTTTCAGGTTATGATTCTTAGCAGCATATTAAATAGATAGATTTACCATTCAGCTCTTTTTTTCCTGAAGCTGATCACAATTTTGTTTTAAAAGTGTGTCTTTAAGACTTTTAAAAAATATTTTAGGCTTCTCTTTTATATATTTTATATGATATGCATGTTACTTTATTTTATCTTTCATTTTTTTAAAAAAATGTTTGTTTTTGTTTTTATTTACTTTCAACAACTTGATGGATCACTGGGATATAAATGACTTCAATAAATGATAGATTTCTCTACATTTGGTTTTTGTCCACTTCCCAATCCCATGAATGTTTGCTCAGAAGTAGATCCCATTATGTTCAATGGAGCTTACTTCCAGTCCAAGGTGTTATAAGAATGCTGCCTTAATGACTGGATGGACTGATGAAAAAGTGTATGGACGTTGATGGCAGTTTGCATCCAAATCTATGTTCAGCCAGGAGGAGTGAATTAAATAAATTATTATTATTATTATTATTATTATTAAATGGACTGAAATGAACATCATTAAGAAGAATTACGTTGGTAGTGTATGGCAATATAAATGTGTTTCAATGCCCCTTTCACACATACAACCCATAACCTATGACACAAGGATATATTTTCCCTTCCTTTACACTGTGTTAAATAGCTGCAGAGTCCCATGTTGTATGCATGTGTTTTGTAATATGCTGCATTGTGCATGCAACTGAACTTTTAAGCCTTAGTAGTATCTTTTTTCACAGACACAAACACACACACATACACACACACACTATCTATCTATGTCAAGATATTGTAAAAGTGCAAATTAAGGAAAGCTGCACATATCCATGTCAGGAAACGCAAGCAGATGGAGGCTGAGAGCTAACAGGTTCTGCTCGGTTCCTGCCACTTCATCAGGGCTAATTAAAGTGTTCTCTCCCTTATGTCCTTAAACAGATCAGGTATGACAGCAAACAACTACAAATGAGATACCAAGAGTCTGGATTGGGAAAGATGCAACACGAAAACAGCAGCATGCATCACTGACTCGATGCCTGATATGTCCCATGGAGAACATCCAAAGCAACCAAAATAAAGGTCAGGAGAGGAAAAAAAGAAAGGACACTGTCAAGTTGATTACCCTCTCCCTCTCCCCCCCCCCTCTCTCTGCTATTAGGGACAGGAATTTGTTTGTTGGTCTTTAGGAAAAAGAAATGGATGGGAAACAGAGCCACACATAGCAATGTCAAAAGACAGGATTTTTTTGTAATGTTTCAGCAGTAGGTGAACATTGGAGCTTTGTTGTGGCTAAAGGTTTGGTTATTCATTCTTTCAAATCAAAGTGGGATTCCTCACCTCTACGGATCCTGGCTCCCTTTGCCTCTCTGTTCTACCCATTGGGTTTCCCAGTTTTGCGTCACCTCTCGGTCATCCTTTTGGCCTCCTATTGTTTCCTGCATCCCTCTGGATGACAAGCGGTTTTCGAACAGTGTAATACACCTGATAATAATTGCTAACCTTACATATGCTTAAACCCTTCCTATTTATCAGGGTCAAGTCAAAGTATCCTCAGATCTCTGTGCATAGTTAACTGCTGTCCCAGTTTTGTTGCCTTTTGAACGAACCCTGCTATGAGTATTTTCACTGCCCCATTAACATAGGAGCCATAGGCCTGTGACCAGCCTCCACTGGTCATAGGCCATAGACTAAAGTATGGATGTCAGAGAAATTCACAATGGATTCAAAGGCTTTGGATTTCTATGGATCCAATCAGCAGATTCAATAGCAGACCAGCTTGTTTTCCGAGTCTTGCAGATTTTCTGGATTTGTGGACTTGCAGACTGGTTTTTCACTTTGGGGGTGGGTTGCACTAATTAACATTAATTAATGAGCATTAGCATATTTGCTCAAGTGTGCAAGTGTACAATAGTGCTAATGCACAGTAGCCCAGGTGTCCCTGGTTGCCTAGCAACAGTAACCAACCACTACTATTCATAAAACCGCAGTTAGGGCTGGTTAAACAAAAGGAACAGGAATCAGGGCAGGGGCTCTTTAAATGGTTTTAGGAAAGTTACATCACAGGCCTAGGACTGGCCTACCTTGAAGGGTTGCCATGACGGTGCAAGAGGAAAAAAAGAAATGAATTAAATTTGTTTAAAGTTTAACTCAGTCCTAGCACCGGCCTGCTACTTTAAGATGATTACCTTGCAGACATATATTTTAGGCCAAGCAGCACCAGATAGAAACTTGAAATCTGGCATGCTGATAGGTCTGGCTGTACAATGTACCAGAAAAATCTAAAAACATGAAATTTGGGATTTTAAGTATTTTTATGTCAGATAAAAGGGCCATCCTGGCTCTCTGCCAAAAACTGTTAAATGTAGATATTAAATAGTAAATGATGCCAATAAAGTAATCTGTTTTCTGGCTGCTTTCATTTTTTCATAATAATAACTTCAGAGCACATGCATACAAAAGTTCCTCACGTCCACTGAGATCTGCTTCTCTACTATACGTTATTCAGATATCTGGGCAATGCCAGGTCTATTTTTAAAATGTATTTTTAGGTTTGGATCTATTTTAGCTGTTAGAAAGGGTGTTGTGTGGCCTGATTGTTTTTGAAGTTTAAATGGCTGCTCCGGCCAAGGCATGATGGGAGGTGTAGGCATTCAGGTAAAACAAAAAATGTGGTTTATCACAAATCTCTAATTTAAAATACAGTTCTTATTAACACAATTTTCCATTTATTCTAACAAAACAATTTATAAACTCAACTAAACTAAAAACAACCAAACCTAAATATGAATAAGTTGCAGAGAAATGTATTATTTATCAAATAAATGCCATAAACATTATTCACGGGCCCAAGCAATGCCGGGCATATCAGCTAGTTTAATATAAAAGTCTCACTGCCAAAAGGAAAAAAAAAAGGACTTCAGTCCTACAAATGTGATAAATCAATTATGAAACCGAAACCTTGATTATAGCGCTGTCTGCTTAATTATTTGACAAGTTAATTAATCTCCTAAGCAATTGCTATTGCACTGCCATTGCCTTGGTAAAATGGCAGGATATAGCTATGCCAAGTCCCGGAGACCTTGACATTATAGAATTTCATAAGACACCTGGAAGATGCCTGATGATAGGCGCTAAGTGAGGTCAATCTACCTTCGAAGGAATCACAAGAATAAGTTGCTACTTCTTGCCTAGAGGCATTCATGCTGCTAATTATTTCACTGCACAATTAATTACAGCATGTGTTCATTGGCACAAGCTTCCTCCTACCACTTTGCACACATATTCTTTCCAAGATGAACCCCACCCGCCCACCCACCCCTGCCCTTCCATAAAACCATTGAGCTATGTCATACCAAAAGATAATGCCTGTACTTGACTCAATAGAACCATGGTGGTGTCACTCTTTCCCTTCCTAGGAGACAACACTATTACATCTGCCACTGTAATTGATGCTGATAGTTTTAGTGAGAGAGATGGACACACATTATTAGCTCATCAATCTTGTGCCGCACAGTATCTCGTCTCTGGGTTTTCTATTTCTTCGAGCAATCTGAGTGGTCTTGTTGAGGTCTGACATGCGGCTGGAGGAAGGAAAGAGAGAACCTGATGGGAGAAGGGACACAGACAAAATCCAGAAGCTTAAAAAGAAAGAACCCCCATCCCGTCCTGAAGTACCTTGGTCCCCCTTAGTCCAGGTCACATTGTAAGATCAATACTTTCTGTTTTGGCGTGTAAACTTCGCTTGTTGCAAAGGTGGAACGAGGTCTATCAAACACTGAAAGTCATATTAAGCATTTGGCAGAAAACTTCATTCTACTGCAAAAGAGGATGTTAAGGGGGTGTACGTCAAATGTGAAGATTAGGGCAGTGCTTTGCCCTCCTCCACTTTCGCTCACTTGGTCTGACAGCTACAGATGTGAAACTGTAGCTAAAGTTTGAGGATGTGCATGCGGAAACAGTTAGGAGAGTGGGTTAAGCATGTCCATATCTCCCCTGCAAATCATCTCCCCAAGACTACATTGGTGTAATACTTTTCACACTACACCCACTGGGGCAGTGGCTCAGTGTGATAGAGGTCCCATGTTCAATACCCAGCATCTCCAGGTAGGGCAGGAAAACCTCCTTTCTGAAACCCTGGGGAGCTGCTGCCAGTCAGTGTCGACAGTACTGACCTAGGTGGACCAAAGGTCTGACTCAGCATAAGGCAGCTTCCTGTGTTCCTAACCACAGATCCGTGTTTCCTAGAAATGTGTGAATCTGCAAAACTTGAGCTCACTGAAGTTCTTCAAATTCCATCTCAAAGCTTGTTCTGACTCAAGTATGTCTCAGATTGTGAGCTTTTTCCTTTTCACTTGAAAATCCATGCATATCTATGCATACTCTTTCCAAGTGTATTCAGCAATTGGGCACAGCTTTGAAATGCCATCAATCTTCTATCCATGGATTAAAGCATATTTGTGTGCATTTTTTTAAAAGTAACACATTGTTGCATGCACATTTTTCAAATGTGTTCATCCTGTTGAACACATGTTTGTTTGTGTATTTCTGGTCTGCAAAAGACATTTCAAGTGTATGAGAAATGCATTTCAGGTCATTGTTTGAGTGGGATTTACCCAGTCCGTGTGTTCTGGATCAAAGATGGATGCAATCTGTGGTCAAAGTCCATATGCTTCTGAGCTTGAGATGTCCAAGAAAAATCTGGAGGGCGTTCTAAGTAACATGGAATGTGAAGGGATGTGATTCCAGGACTTATACTAGAAATGGCACAGGAGGTGGTAACAAGTCTTAAATAAAGAACTCCGCTCCCCACTCCACAAAATAACCCACTATAGGCCTGGGAAGGACAGTTCTTGAACCAGTGTTGATGTCATTGTGATCTCAGCAAATCTCAATACCTGAGGTGGTAAGTAACCAGAAGAGAAGAGGACAGTGTGATGGACGGTATCTGGAAGAGATCAACAGATCTAAAATAACAAATGAGAGTTGAGAGTCAAGGCCCCATCAAACCCCAGCCTGCCCTCCAGATGGAATTGTGAACCATGAAAACGAGTTAATCCAAATTCTTCAGACAGCCCCACCACCCAGTTTGTTTTCTCTGAATCCTTTCTTCTCATATGTCTTCCACCAAGCTCCTTAGAAGTAGAACAGCCCTGCCAACTTCATAAAGCAGACTTTCTTAAGAATCAAGTTGGCCATCCTGTTTCCAAGGTTGCCTGCAAGTACATTTTAGTTTTTTTAAAGAAAAATCTGAGTTGTCCTTTGGGGTGAGGCATAACAGGTTACCATATTCTGAAGTTACCCACAAAGGAAACAGCAAGCCTTTTGTTTTCAATCCCTCAGGAGCATCTTTAGAAACATGCCTGGCTGTGGCTGGGAAGGGAGAGGTCCCCTAGGGTTCTGATTGAGCACAGACAGTGAGAGAATTGGAAGATAGAAATCACAAAGCTACTCACATTTTTAAAGATACAATTTTTGTCTTCATAACTTGCTCCCCCCCAACTCTCCTTTTCTCATCCTATCTACTCCCTAGCATTTGTGTTTTTTTGCAGCCACATCACACTGTTGGCTCATATTCAGCTTGTGATCTACAAAAATTCCAAGATCCTTCTCACTTGTAGTTTTGATGAGCCAAGTATCCCCCATCTTCTAACTTGCTCTTACTTGTTCTGATGGCTGTAGCTCATTCTCACTGCCTCTCACTCACTCTAACAACTTGCTCTCACTCTACTCCTCTCTCTCTCTCTCCCGCTCCTTCTCTCTTTCCATACTCCTCACAAAGACTACTGAGTCTCCCAACAGAAGGCCACTTAAAAGCTAGTCAGCAGGTGAACTGGCTGCCAATTAGCTACCAAGCCACATACAAGGTTATGCTGTTATCCTACAAAGCCCTAAACAACTTGGGACCAGCATACCTAGCAGACCGCCTTTCCCTTATATAAACCTGGACGACAACTATGATCCTCAGAGGAGACCCTACTGGCCATTCTGAGATGAACAGAATGCTGCCATGAAGAACCTCGGTGGCGGGCCTTCTCTGTAGTGGCACCCACCCTCTGGAAAACCCTCCCTCGTGCAGTTCGGGAGGCAGAAAATGTTACATCTTTTAAATGCCTCCTCAAGACATACCTTTTTATACAGGCTTTCCCTGGTTTTTAATGTAACTCCTTTTACACTGCCTTTTAAACTTTTTTATGTTTAAATTTGTATTGTTATTCTTATGGTTTTTAATTGTGCACTGTCCAGAGAGCTTCGTCTGATGGGCAGTATAAAGATGTAATAAATAAATAAATAAATCATGTCACAATGGAGGCCATGTCAACCATTACTACAGCAATCTTGCTCAATGTTGGGCCTTCTTCCTTTTAATAATAGTTTTCTTTTGTTTTTAATGGCTTTTACTCCATTAATGGCTTTTGCTGTTTTTACTCCATTAATGGCTTTTGCCGATTTTAACTGCATTAATGGCTTTTACTCCATGCATTACAAAAGTCTACCATATTTGGCCAAACCCAAAACTGTTGTTGTTCAAGTGCTCTCCCACCCTTCCAAAGAAGCCCCTCAACTTGTAGGCTTCATATTTTTACACAAACATGACCCCCCCCCCCCAGCTCTTTTCAACAGATCTGGGGAGGTAGTGGGAGAGTGAAAAGCCTTCCCAAATATTACTTTGGGGTGGCCAATCAAGATTTATCTATATATATAAAAAATAGCTCAAAGTGGATGTTTGTGTCTCAGGATCAAAATGTCTCTGCCACTCCAGTTAGACAAGTGACTAGAATCCCAGTTGGAACAATGCTAGATCATGCAGTGGTTGCTTAGTTCCTCTCTTAGGAGCGTGTGAATCAGCAAAACCTGAGCTCGCTGAAGTTCTCTGAATTCCAGCTTGAAGCTTGTTCTGACTTGTATCCCTCTCAGATTGTGAGATTTGTTTTTTTATATTTGCATGAAAATCAGTGCATATTTTTCTGCCTATTCACCCCCACACACCAAAGTATGCATCAATGATGCACATCTTTGAAACATATGCATTCTTCTTCCATTGACTAAAGTGTATTTGTGTACTTTGTCCCTTTCAAAACTGCACATTTTTTTCATGTACATTTTTCAAATGTATGCATGCTGTCCAATACATTCCTTTGGTCCACAAATTGCGTCGCAAGCTTCAAAATGCATAACTTTGACCTCAGATTGCATTTGAGTTTGTGATGAGACCAGAAGGTGTGAACTGGGTAAATCCTGATAAAAAAAAAAATGAACCAAAACACTTATTCCTCATACAACTCTACTCTACTCTACTCTTCTCTCTCTCTCTCTCTCTCTCTCTCTCTCTCTCTCTCTGTTTCACACACACACACACACACACACACCTCCCATCTCCAACTTCTGTACATCCTGATCTAGTCCAGTATTTAATTTCTGACAACAGGAAGGAGAGATGGATGAGGGTACTTCATTTCATATTGCTTCTAATAAGAATTTACCAAAATTAACATGTTTCTTCATATTCAGGATGGAAAGAACATGAAAATGAATGTGGGGGAAATAAAAACTGACAGATGAGTCCATCTTGGGCCAAGGCTTTGAATGTATAGGTCTGAAAAGTTTGGGTTTGAATCTCTGCTCAGCCATGTTAGTACTGAATTAGGTTGCTACATCTCCCTCTCTCTCTCTTTTTTTTTTCTATGAGCCTCATCATCTTCACCATGATGATAGGCAGACACAGCATGGTCCTCACCATGCTGTGAATAGTTGTATTGAATTTGACTGCTGAAAATTTAGTTTCAGTTTGTTTCATAAACCAATGGGAAAATAAATGTGATAAGAATGAATGTAGGAGAAAGCAAAACTGACAGATTTACCCATGTCTAACTGGCAGTCAGGGACCGCTAGGAGCAGTCACTCAGGAAACAAAGATAGTAGACATCCTCTGATACTTTGAGATTTATTTCCTTTGGATATAGAAGCTTTATTTCATGCTCATGGATAGTAGATACAGGTAAACCATAACAATTGCCTTTGCTGTATCAGACCATAGGGCCATCAGATACACCACAATATATCCCACAGGGGTCATTTAAATTGGGCTTAAAAGGGGGGGGGAACATACCACTGGATCGGGCTCACTCAATTTTTTTTAAAAAAAAATCCAATGCAGCTAAAATTCCAGTGTTTTGCATACCGGCACAATTCAGATGATGAATAAATGTGAAAAGACATTATTGTGGGTGCATTTACCATGCTGCACAGTGAATAAAGTTCATTCGATGGAAAATTGTATTCCAAGGGAACGTAATGTGACAATACAAATGTATAACTTGGGGATTAATATGTATTTAATTCACAGCCAAATGCCCAAATGGAGCCAGTTTTTACGTAGATTTGAATGGCAGACGATGGAAAGGAAGTGCTTGGGTCGAGTGAAATGGAGTGGAAAAGTAGCAGGATGCCTTCTCCCACATGAAGGGGCAAACCACTGAAGTTAGCAGTTAGAAAAACTCCCATCACAAATCACAATATAAGTGTTTGATAGACCAGGTTGCTTAATTGTACTGTTTTATAAAGTGATACCCCCCACCCCCACTGGTAAGAAAAGCCTTTCTTCAGGAAAGTATATTTTTAATTAGCAATAATAACAAAACATACATACACACACACACACACATAATAGGAAGCATCCCATTTGCCTTGACGCCTCTGGGATGCAGAAACACCGTTACCGTTATGCCTGCCTCTCTGCATATGTGCTTACTCAAGTTTAAAATGTGAACACAATCAGATCATTCATATACTGGCAATTCACAGTGTCCCATAGAAGCTCAGCTCACACAAATAGCACAGCCTAGAGGGATACATATCTTCGTGTCTGTCCTCTAGGGGGCATCTTCACCAGTGTGGAGTCGATCGATCCATCAATAGACACTGGATGGGCATACACAGTTCTTGCTGTCCAGGAGTCCAGTGAAAATAATAATAATATAATAATATATGTATTTATTAACCACCTCTCCCTCCAGATCGAGGCGGGGAACAACATCAAACATAAAATATACAAAACTGATTAAAAGCACATAAAACCAATACATCATTAAAATACCAATAAAACACCAATAAAAACACTTAAAATTGATCTGGGTAGGCCTGCTGTAAGAGATCAGTCTTTATAGCTCTTTTAAATTCTTGAAGACTGGTGAGTTGGCAGATCTCTCATGGCAGGTCATTCCACAATCTGGGAGCGGCAGAAGAAAAGGTCCTTTGGGTAACGGTTGTCAGCCTAGTTTTTGTTGACTGTAGTAAATTCTTCCCAGAGGACCTAAGTGTGTGGGGCGGATTGTATGAGAGAAGGCGATCCCACAGGTAACCTGGACCCAAACCATGTAGGGCTTTAAAGGTAATGACCAACACTTTGTACTTCGCCTGGAAACTAATTGGCAGCCAGTGGAGAGATTTTAAAGCTGGTGTGATATGGTCACCCCTAGGTGTACCAGTGACCAACCTGGCTGCCATATTTTGAACTAGTTGAAGTTTCTGGACTAGGCACAGAGGTAGCCCTATGTACAGCACATTGCAGAAGTCGAGCCTCGAAGTTACCAGTGCGTGCACTACTGACTTTAGGTCTTCCAACTCTAGGAAGGGGCACAGCTGACGTATCAGCCAAAGCTGATAGTAGGCACTCCTGGCTGTTGCATCTATCTGAGCTGTCATTTGGAGCAACAGATCCAGGAGCAACCCCAAGCTGCGAACACAGCCTTTCAGGGGGAGTGTAACCCCATCCAGAACTGGTTGACACACCTCCAACCCCAGCTTGTGGCTCTTGACAGTAAGCACCTCTGTGGGGGGAGTGGCCTAGCGAGAATGGAGTGAAGTTGGAGATTTCTCACTCTCTCACGGAAGCTTTGGAATAAACATATAATCCTTGTCTTGGAGATGACGGATTTCAAATTAAAGACTTGATATAAGGCTCGGAAGTGTTGCTGTTTCTTCTGAGTGAAAGAGAAAGTAAAGCGGTCCGGGATTCCTGGCAGGCAGCCAGAGGCTGGTAATTGAGACTTTTATTACTCCAGCTAACGAGTTAAGACTGGCTGATAAAGGTGTGGGTGTGGGGGGAGGCTTAAGCAAATAATTGAAGCTGGGTGGAAGGAGGATTTCAGTGCCCCCAGCCGAGCGTGTGAGAAGTTGAAATACATCTGTCTGATAAGAGCCGAAAAGATTCTAGAACGTGGCAGTTAAGATCTATGTGGAGGGGCACGGATTTATAAGTGTAGCCCGATGAAAAAGAGATTAAAAGATGACAAATCAAGTGCCCCCGGCTGGATCAGACTGCCGAAAAAGCATCCATCAGATAGCAACTGGGAACGGCTCACTAGAATAATGGCTGACAAGGAACAGCCTTCTGATCGAGGCGAGAAGGCAGCTCCGCTTCCTTCCGGAAGTGGGAGTTCTAAAACTGGAAGTAAGCCAGGAACAATTCCTAAAACACCTAAAGAAAGTCAATCGTGGTCACCGAGAGAATTAATGGATAACTTTCAGAAGATGTTAGATAATGCTCTGGCAAAGCAGGAGGAGAGAATTAAAGGCCAAATTATGGGCTCGCAAATCGAGGTTTTGACAGGCTTCCAAGCAGTGGTGGAGAAAATGGCTGAATTGGAGAAGGACAATGAGCAAATTAAAGAAACTACCAAGCAGCAGGGGGAGCAAATGCAAGGAATGGACCTATGTTTAATTGCTTTGGAGGACAGAGGACAGAGACAGAAGAGTAAATATTCGGATTAGATCCTTTAAGGAGCAAGAGGGGGAGAACCCAAAGATTTTGAGAGATATAATATTGACATGAATTAAAGAATTGGACCCCCAGGAAGTGTGGGAGATGGCTGACATTGAGAGGATCCATAGAGTGGGCTATAAAAAGAAAGGAATGTTTCCAAGGGATATAATTGTCAAATTTGCCAACTATTACAAGAAAGAAAAGCTAATGCTAATGTTTATTCCTAGAGCCAATCTACACGTTAGGTTTTTAACGTTTTATAAGGGTTATGAAAACTCTTTGGGCCACATGACACACTCCCTATAACATTGTATACCTGAGGTTTTTTAAAACTCACTTCAGCTATGTACAATGGTTTCACTTTTAATAAATCATTTTAAGTAAAATAATGTGTCCTTCCTTACCGTTTGTGATTCATGGGGGCAGTGCTTCGTTTACTGGTGCCCAAATGCTTAGCAGTTGATTGGTGGGGAAGAAAGCAGGTCTAAGGAGGAAGTGGCAAGTGAACTACAACACCCACAATTCTTAGCCCTATACTCGCTAGGGAATGACAGAGGAACAAAGGAGGAAGTGGGTGACTGAACTACAATGCCCACAATGCCTTGCCCTAAACTCATTGTAAAATCGAAAGAGAAAGAGACAGGGCAGAAGAGTGTGTGACTGCACACACCGCTTTAAATTAAAGAATTTTTCTCCTGTAACGTGAGTACTCAGTAATGTGGCCTAAGACGTTTTAGAACGCACCTATTTGGAACGTTTTAAAATACTATTTAAAATGTTCCAAGGGACTGTGTAGATAGGCTCCTAGTGTTGAAACCTCCCCTTTGTCTGGACAGCCATAACTGAGTGATGAGACTATGGGTTATATCCAATGTTAGTCTTAGAGTAGAGCCCTTGAAATGGCAGGGATTGAAGTCAGACTAACACTGAAGGCAATCCCATTCAATATAACCCCACTTCTTTCTGGGCAATTGTGATACTTTGGGGATTCTCAGGACATTCTTATGCCCTCCCTTGGGATGATGTCACTGCCCATGTATTGGCAGTGATGGGGGGAAAACTATGCTTACAAGGCCTCAAGGGGCTTAGAGTGGTAAATGCATCATAGGGTGACCATATTTTGGAATCCAAAAAGGAGGACAACATGGTTGGCCCCAAGGGGGTGACCCCACCAACATTTCCGCCTCCAGGGGGCATGTCTAGCACCAAGGGGATGTGCCCACCGGAACATTGCCTTGGTCACATGTCTGATTTTACAGTACACAATTAAGACAAATCTGTTCTACATGACATCTTAATGGTAAAATCACTGAAATAACAAGTGAGACATCCAATGTATCTGAAATTAACTTCACTCACTCCTTCTTTTGTATCTTTTGCTGTACTTTGTTACTATGCTCTGTGTGATACATTCTCCCCTTCCCTCAAATATCTTTGTTTTAAAAAATAAAATAAAACTCAAATTTACAAAAAAATCTAAAAATCAACGGATGAATAGATCCAGTTAAAATTTGGCATCGCTAAAGCTCTACCTAAGGGCTATCATGGTGCCAAGTTTCATCTCAACTTAAAAAATGACGGAGATGTAAGCATTTTCTGTTATTTCCCATTGACTATAAAGTAGAGCTACCCTTTGGGGTGGGGAAGGATGGGAAAAATCCAGATTTTTCATCAAATTTCAAAATTCCCCCCCTTCCCGGATTTGTTACCCAAAATCCTGACATGTCCTGGATTCTCCTGACATATGGTCACATGGTGGATTGATTTTTCAAGACACAGCACAGAACCCCTGAAACACAATTCAGGAACCACTCTTTTAAAATCCCTGAAGACCAGCTGGGGGCCAGAGCAACACTATTTCTTCTTATGGATTCTACAGCGGTTGGGGTCCCTTGAAAATTCCGCAGACCATGGCAGCTGGGGTATTTCCCCCCTTGTCTCCCTTTTAAATAATAATTTCTTCCAGAGCCCAGTGACATCCTAATGCGTGTATTGGATTTTCAGTGGTTGAAGGGCTTTTGTATATTATTTATGAAGAAGGAGACATCTCCCTCTCTCTCATGTGAGTATATATATATATATATATATATAGTCTTTTGCAGTGTTTCAGTGCTTGATGTTTCTTGATGTAATCATTTCTTCCCAACAGTTTCAATTTTGGTATGTTATTGCCAGGGGGATTATAAAACAAGGAGACATTTTCTTTAATATTGTATCTGTTTCTTGCCGAATAAATGAAGTGCATATGATTTTTTCCCCCTTCATTATTTTTTCAAAAAAATATGTTTTGGAAAGAAAACATGACATCAACTGGAGAGTAGAGGGCAGAAGAATACTAAAGACATCCCAGGTGTAATTCACATCAAATTAATTAGGCACCACCAGGGATGGAAGTAGCTTAAGGAACTTGCTTGCGAGCAGAGAAGAAATCACACGAAATAAGACACAGACACCAGAGCTTGGGATAAACTAGGGCCTCTTTATTTAACATGGAGATTCTCCCCTCCATGGATCTGAGCATGAACGTGCAGGAATCTCGCTTATTAATCTCAGGCAACTAGCCTGCCAATCAGGGCGAGCCACTCCATTGAACCCAGGGGTCGGGTATACCCAGCCCCCTATTCAAACAACACTTGAGTGTTTGGTGAGACCATCTGCGTCATCCACAGCCCGGGCTGCACAGCTCGGGTAGATGAGACAAGCCGGTCCCCAAAGGCAAGCCATATCCTGACATGGGAGCTGCACAGCCCCCGAGGAGCAGGGCCTCTGACTTGCCAATCACCTTAAAGGTGCTTGAGTGCTCACCATTCCTATCCTCATCCCCCCAAAATTCCCGCACCATCCGCCAAAGAAGGGAGTCAAGCCTCAGCTTTGGCAACCTACCCCCACCTGAACTGGAAGAATTCCAGCAGGGCCACACTCAGATCCTGCAGGAAAATGTCATTCCCTGCATCGGAGAGATGAACTCCGTCTGCCCTGTATAAATCCCCTCTGGCAATTAGAATATCCAGGTGTGGGATAGTTACTCCTCACCGGTCATGAAAGAATAACATAAATTCCCTAGTAACATTTTAACTGCCCTATTTACACAGTGGGCGTTCCAACCTTCACGCCATTGAACTCTAGGGAGCATGTTCGACCACACTATCCAAGTGTCTGGCCGCTGGCTCCATATGAACTCGAAATCTAACTTAGCTTGTATAATCAGGGCCTTCCCCTTAGAAGGCCCAAGTCATTCCCACCCAAGTGTACACCAACACCTTGGGCACCACGGGCACATTACCAGATCTGAACAGCAGGTGGAGGAGACCTCCCCAGCGCAAGCCGCGCCTCCCCAACCACTGGACGGAGGCTGATGGACCAAGATCCAGCTGTGTGCCGGCAGCTGCTCGCGTCACCCTACGGCTGGCCCAGAACACCCATTGTGTTCACTGGCGAGGACCTTCCAGGCGCTGGTCTCCTCCTATGCCCTGCAGAAGACAAATATCTGTTTACCATATACTCCTGAGTGCCCATTTCCAAACATAAGCCTTGAAGGCACCGGGCCGCCATCTCCTTATGGCGCGTATCTTAGCACTGCCCATCCCTATTGCGGCCACAGTAGATGCTGCAGCAATCGTAAATGAATGGATGCCAAATGGTAATTTCCCAAACCCAGTGCCCTTAATGCCTTCTTTGCCACCATCCAGAACTGATATGTAGTTAATGGGGACTTGTTTAAATGACGGGAGAGGAAGCCAGGCTCGCTTCCCCTGAAAGCCAAGTAGCAGTTCAGGACTGCAACGGGGCAGAGCTCCCTAATTGGGGCCTCCGCCAACGGAATGAATGAGCCTCTGCCTCCCTGAACAGTCTTAGACCTTTGCAGCCCTAGGACTACCTTGTCCTCCAATCTCTGCACATTTCCCCACTGCAGTGTTCCGCCTGCTTGATCTGACTTGGAGCATGCGAGAAATCCCCTAATTCTAAACGCGTCAGAAAAGGCAGTAACAGCCAAGGCATGGAATAACGTCTGTTCAAATACTGAAAGCAGAGGGATACCCATTGTCTTTCAACCAATTAATAAGTTGGGGGGAATAGGCTGACGTGACTCAGGAGCAGGCAGGGCCAACCTAGCCCATCCCTCAAGCATCTTTCTTATGCGGAAGCCCTATGTGACGCCAGGCCACCCATATGCCTTTAACATAAATGAGAGTCCAGCCAGCTGATGTTATGAGTGGACAGGCCAGTGTGGTGTAAAACCACACAGAACTCTATCAAGTGCTCTATTGGAATAGGCCAGAGGACTGGAAGATGCCGCCTGGGCCTGAAAACACCGAACTCCCTATCTGCACTCTCTTAAGCTGTACGTGTGCTGGGAGCCGCCGATCTCATAATGGCTTCCGCCACCTCACCTCTCCAAGACCCCATAGAAAACTGGGCATGGGATCTGGGTGCAACCTGGCTGTGGAATCTGGACATCCTGAACCATTGTGCTAGCAGCCGTAGCTGTTTCTGTCTCACGGACTTATGCTTCCGGCACTGGTTCCTTTGAAGTCATCACTTGCTCCACACGTGTTTCAAAATCCCCAACTGGGGCCATAGTTACTCTCCTAGATCCCCAAGCACACTGGGCCAACTTCAGGAACCTGTATATCTGGCTACATGACCCGGTGTTGCCGACTTCATTATCCAGCCCAGGAATATGGTGGCCAAAATAGAGATTGCTTGATGGCTACCAGGACTCATGGCCCTGTCAATCCCATTCCTGAGGTTCCTTAGAGGACAAAGAAGGAACGACGTGAACAATGGCCAGCTGTCAGACCAAAATGAACATAGGTTAATAACTTTGGTCCAAAACCCAATCACTACTGCAAAAGGAAAGATCTCTAGGAATAACCAATCTTGACATTGTAGCTTCTATAGTATGCCAACCAGTGCTAATACCTATAAGGAATAAGCATGGCATCTTAATGGATTAAACCTTGGGAACACTTTAAGATGTGCAAAGGGGGATAAGGGATAAGCCTAAAACATGGCTGGCCTTTACATCACTAACTTAGTTCTGGTCCCAATGCTCACTGGTTCTAGGCTAAACAGGTAGCACTAGGGCCCCTTAAGAAGGGCTCTAAACGATCAAAGAATGCCTTCCCTATACAGGTAATTGGCAGAAGGGCCAAGCTACGAATTTACCTATTGACTTTTGGCATTACTCTATGGGCATCCCTACCCTCACACTTCCAGCACACAGGGAGCAAGTTATCTGGCTATTCAGATATCTCCCAAGTCTGCCCTAGCCTGTAAAGTTGAGGACTTCCGGTCTAGGGACCCTATGGGCACCATAGCTGCAGCGGGGCAGAAACCATTTATAGAGGAGATGCCACTACAGCATGCCTAGCTTGCCACCCCACCAGGATGGAGGCCAACTGACCAAGACCAAACTGTGAGACAACAGTTGCTCGTGTCATTCTCAAGCTGGCCCAGATGCCTTGCTGCCTCAGCAGATTAGGATCCACATGGTCTGTAGTGTCCTTCACCAATCTCCCTTGACTAGGACGGGCCATAAGGCCTAAAACTCCTCTCTTTAGTTCTGAAAAACTAAATTCCCTATCTACTCGGTGGTATGCCATCACGGGTCACATGGCTTGGGTCATTGCTTGTCCCAGATCCCCAGGCACACCAGGCGTAGGATCCTGGTACTGTCTGGCCGCAAGGGCCAACTATGTGAACATGGACGTCTGGCTGTTTGACAGGTGACGCCAACTTCAGAAACCTGCCCAAATATGACAGGCAAAATGGAGTGTAACTGAGGGCAACCAGGACTTATGGCCCTGACCAGCCCCATCCTGAAGTTCCCCAGGTGACACGGAGGCAACTACATGAGTCGTAGCAAGCTGGCAGGCCAAGTTAAACAAAGGCTAATTATAATTTTTTGGCCTGAGCCCTATCACTACTGCAAAACGAAACGAATCTCAATATCACTGCTTCCAACCCAGGTGGAGACCTAAATGTTTATGTAGCCATAAGGGTGTCTGGCCCCACAAAATTATACTCCTCCTCTCCACTTTATCCTCACAGCAGCCTTGTGAGATAAGATATGCAAAAAACAACAAAACCAGCAACTGGCCCAAAGCCAGGCAGTGAGCTTTATACGTAGCAGTGTGGATACTAGAACGCAAATCTCCTGAGTCCCAATCTAATGATCTAACTGCTAACCAAACTGTCTGTTATTTATTATTGGGGACAGCCTTCTACTGAGTGAGTCCAATGGTCCACCTGGCCCTTTATAGTTAACACTGGAAGGAGCAGCTCATCATGGCCTCAGTCCCCCGAGGAAGCAGTCCCCAATCAAACATTCTAACCACTACACCACACTGTCCATTACTATGTTTTGTTTATTATTGGAAGGCAGCCTTATACTGAGTTAGACCAATGGTCTGCCCAGCCCTTTTATTGTTAAGATTGTTTTGTTGTTAAGACTGAATTGCTAACACTGAAAAAATAAATAAATAAATAAATAAATAAAAAAAAGGCAGTAGCTCATCATGGTCTCAGTCCACCCAAGCTAACATTCCAACCACTACACTCCGCTGTCTCTCATTTATTATTGAGAAGCAGCTTTATACTGAGTCAGACCAACATTCCACCCAGCCCTTTTATTGTTAATACTAAAAAGTCAGTGGCTCATCATGGCCTGTCTACCCAATCTAACATTCCAACCACTACACCGCACTGCCTCACATTTATGTATTATTAGGAGGCAGCCTTATACTGAGTCAGATCAATGTTCCACACAGCCATTTTACTGTAAATGCTGCAGCTCTCTATAGCCCCAGTCCATGCAGAAATGCCTGGCCTACACTTGCTGACAAGCACAGGCTAGTGTGTCTTTGAGGGAGGTGGGGCCGCTGCAGAGACCCAGCCTCCCAGACCCTAAATGCAGCCCCACTTAAAATGGCTCCTGCCTACCAATATCCCTTTGCTCCACAAAATGGCTGCTAGGCCAACTGAGCCCATGCTGCGGCCTGCCAATCCCCAGGGCTGTTAAAGTGGGGCCTACTGAGTAGAGGCCTGGCTATAGCCCCAGCACTCCAGCAGATTCTGCCTCCCAGCCCCACACTGGACGTTGAGGGTAAGAAATTGGGAATGATCCAGCCGGATCACGCTTCCCCAAGCTGGTGCCCGCGGGCATCTCAGCAGCTTCTTGAGGGAGGGAGGGAGGGTGGGGGGGAGAAAGCACTCCAAGCATAGCAATCCAACCCACAAGAGGGGAGTGCAAAAGAAAGCCCCCCAGAAGCAATACTACCGCCTAGACCACTCCACCCAACCCCAGAGAAAACTGACGCTTAAGCAGCAGGTAATCCCAGCCATGCCCCTACTCATGAGTAACAAATACTACTGTAGTCTTTGTATGAGGCACCCTCTGCTCCACGGGGAGGGCTAAGGGCAGGCAAGCCGCTCTTTCAAAAACCCATCCCCCCAACTCCAAACCGTTTGGGCGGGAAGCCCCTAGCCCCAGCTCTCCCGATGAGTTTGCGCTTGCACCTCGTGGCTGCAAACTGTCTCCTCGCTCCTCGAAGCAAAACAAAAACCTCCGAGCAGAAATAAGCATGCGGCTGTGAGTAAATGCCTCATGGCCGCACGCTCCATCCCTGCTCTGTCGCCACCCTCAGTGCAAGAACAGCAGAGGAATTACGAGGAGGGCGACTGAAAGGGTGAAAGCTCCTCCAAGCCTGCCCTCCAATCTCCAAACCCTTAGGGCTGGGAAGCCACCCAGCCCCAGCTCTCCTGAAGAGTGTGCGGTCGCTGACAAGCCTCCTGGCCGCACACTATCTCTTTCCAGCAACATCTCCCGTCTCCTGGCCAGAAGAAAAAGAGGCCGGATGGCTGCGCAGGGCAAGGCTATATAGGCTTGGCTCCGCCCCCACGCTAGGCTATACGCATGGCAAGCATGCGTATAGTCTTCTTTCGTCTCTTCCTCCCGCCCGCAAAATCCGACCCCTCCCAAGCCATTCTGGCTGGGTGGGGATTGGGCATGTGGGGTATCTGTACTTCAGATGTGTGTTTTTTCCAGCTTTCTTTTATATTGCTCTATAAATCCTTCAGGCTAATTGGCAGAACAGAAGGCATAACTCAGGGATAGGGAAACTTCTTCTTCTTCTTCTTCTTCTTCTTCTTCTTCTTCTTCTTCTTCTCTTGAAGGGCTGAATCCCAACCTGGCTAAAGTCTCAGCGGCTGCATTAGGAACTGGCTTATCTTTCAATATCTGTACAGCATATAGAAAAACAAATAGGTACTTTTAGAGATAATAATATTAATAATAGTAATAATAATATCATTTCTATACTGCCCAATAACTGAAGCTCTCTGGGCAGTTTATAACAGTTCATAGGATAATAAAATGCATCATAAAATACAGCTTAAATATATAAATATACAAGATTTAAAACAATTCAGACAACGCAGAACAGTTTCAATAGAATACTAGACCTGTTAGATGGCTGGCTTAAGTGTTCCAACATATGTTGTTAAATGCCTGGGAGTAGAGGACAGCAAGCCACTGTTTTCCAGATTTCACCCTCAAGCTCATTCTAACTCAAGTCCACATCAGATTGTGAGCTTCTCTCTCTCTTTGACATGAAAATCTCTGTGTATGTCCATTTATATTTTCCCAAATATACCCATCAGTTGTGCACATCTTTGAAATGTACCTGTTATTATCCCATTGATCGTACTTGTTCACATTTTTCAAAAGTAAGTCCCCCTCCCCCAAATATACACATGCTGTTCACTGCATTTGGGGGGGGGGCATGAATAATATTGCAAGCTCAGAAATGTATGGATTTCGGCCGCAGATTTCATCCGAGTCCACGTCTGGTCTGCTAAGTGCGAACTTGGAAAATCTGGATAAAAAATGAACTGAAATGGATTGTTCATACATCCCTGACTCCATTTGACCAGGGCTGGATCTCCACTACTGCTTTATAGCTGTATTGAAGTGCACCGATACCTGTTGGGGCACAATCCACATTCCATACGGCTCTTTCATAGTGCTGTTTCCTGCTTTTTATTCCACATTCATAAGGATTTGACACAAGGTGTAGATCTTGCCCAGCTCTGCTTATCCCATTGGTTCTCTGCTCAACTCCTTCTACTTAACCCAAAGCACCTCTTTAAGTCTAGGATTCTATTCCTCTCTAGTTCTGATACCATCATGAAGGTCACTCCTTTCCTCCTTAACTCCCTTGCTCAGCTAATGGTCCTGCAGCGAAGACAAAAAGGAAAAAACACCATACAGCGTGGGTGTAAAAGAGATAAACTCTGGTGTTATGTAAATTCTTGAATTCTGTTTATTGATGTTAATAGTCAAATATCCACATGCTCGACGTTTCGGAAAACAATCCTTCGTCAGGAGCTGGATATTGCACAGGCACTGCCCGAGAGTTGTTTTATTATTAGGAGATACCCATTGTACTGCTTTTTCTGTATCCTTCTTATTACAACAAACTTTGAAGATTGGTTCTCTGCTCAACTCCTTCTACTCAACCCAAAGCACCTCTTTAAGTCTAAGATACTATTCCTTTCTAGTTCTGATACCATCATGAAGGTCACTCCTTTCCTCCTTAACTACCTTGCTCAGCTAATGGTCCTGACAGCCGTAACATCCCACATCCGTGCCATACTCTGAGGCTGTGCTCCAGAAACAAAAAAATCAAAATTGAATTTGAACCAATTTGCTTCTGACCTCAGGCATCACTGCCTCCTGCTATGGCAACCTGTAAATGCCAATCATGTCAGATTTGTTTGCCAACATGTGCATCACTCCCTCGGCACCTGCCAACAGAGTGCGCAAACCAGGTACAGCGGAGGCTGGCTGCCTTTTCCTAATGGAGGAAAACAGCCCCTTTTGATGGCATTGAGCCTCTGTCAAGAAGAGGACAAGGATCCTCATTAGCCAGGGAGGAGGCTGCTTCACGCGTATACAGATTTGTGGCATGCAGGGACATACAGATTTTGTACAACTGTATGCAGTCACACATCTACAGTTCCATATGCTTCAGTCCAGTTCAGGCTGCACCCCCATAATACTCTAAATTGTGAAAGTTTGGAGCTCTTAGAGCAGCATTAAACATACAGGAAGATAAGTGCTAGAGACCTTCTGTGAGCCAGTGCCCAGTGCCGGCTCCAGGTTTCCGAAGACATCCTCAATTGGCCCCTGCCCTCAGTGAGTCTACAGTAGGGAGACCATACCTGTTTCTTAGTCCGGATTGGTCCGGGAAATTCATGTATCCTGTTTGTCAGGGAGGATTTTGTATAATTTTCTATCATGTCCGGAAATGACACGCTTTCCCCTGTAAGGCCTTGAGTGGCCCTGAACGTGTGTCATTCCAGAAAATGATAGAAGAGGCCCCAATAGGGGCAGCAGGGATGGTTGGGCAGGAAAGACGGAGGAAGGAACGCATGGCAGGGGAGAATGACACGCTTCTGGAAGCCACGCTTTCCCACCTCCCCTCTGTTCCAAATGGGGCTGGAAGTGGGGCTCGGGGCTCTCCCTGGTGCGCTCTCCCTCATATACAAGTGAATTGTTCCTGTTGCTTCCGGGGCCCGGATCTGCTTCTGCCACGCTGCTGCTACCTCTGCCTATCCCCGCCTGCTACATCCTCATTGCCATTGTCACCAGCTACTGTTGCTCCTCCTCCTCTTTCTTGCCATTGCTGCTACTGGCTTGTTTGACAGCCAGAGAGCCAGTGAGCATACAGGCAGCGGCATCTACTGCTGGCCCCTTTCACTACTACTGTTGTGTGGGCCAGAAGGAGAAGAAGAAGGAGAATAAGCTGGCTGCCATGGTGAAGAAAAGGAGAAAGTCCAGGGGGCTCTTGTCATTTGGCCCCTGCTGGGGTGTGGGCCCTCAGCAGGTGCCCAATCATGCCTGCTTTTGTGTCGGTACCACCTCAAATTATATGTAAGATAGAAGCTTGTTTGTTTGTTTGTTTGTTTGTTTTTGAGTGCTAGCTTTGGTCCCAAGGCATGATCAAAAGGTACACAGTGCAGTAAACCTGCTGAAGCTAACGAGGTCTGGATCCATGCCTGGTTTGGAGGTCAACTGGGAACACTATACATTCTGCCTTGAGTTCTGGGATGGAAGAAAGGTGAGACCTTATAGTGTCTGGAGATTTTCTTGGGGTCGAGAGGACAGCATTCAAATATTCAGTCATTGTCTGCCTCTGCAAGTGGTGAGGTACTGCTGCCAGGCTTGATTCATCATGAGCAGCAATCTGAGTGAGCCAGGAGCTGGGACCCAAGAGTGTAGGTTGCTAAGTAGTCAAGATGGGAGGAATAGCATGAGGCAGGATTGGAGAACCGGCCAAGAGTCAGGACTAAATGGTGGTTAACAAGAACATAAGAAGACCCATTATGAATTAGGCCAATGTCAGCATTATGTTCACACAGTGCCCAGCCAGATGCCTCTGGGAAGCCTACAAGCAGGACATGAGTGCAGCAACACCCTCCATCTCATGTTCCCGAGCAACTAGAACTGAAAGGCATACTCCCTTTGATACTGAAGGCAATAGACAATTATCATGATTAGTAGCCATCAATACTCTTATTCTTAAAGTTTAGAAAAGGAACCAGTGAAACAGGAAAACTTCTTATACCCCTTCCTCCCTGGAAGGAGCCATTGGCCAGCCTTGGAGAACAGAGCCAGAATCAGTTCTGGAGTGGTCTTTCCAGAGAAGCTGTAGTTGCATAGCTCTGCACATGAGGCAGAGGTCCGCAGTTCTTGAAAGGCTGCAGTTATATACTAGCTTACCATTGGGAACAGAGTTCAGCATACCTTGAAAAATAAAACCCTGAGAAGATTGTACTGTATGCTTCAGAGGAATGGATTCAAGTCTCATGACAGCCCCTGAGAATACAGTAATCACACTGCATTTAACTTCCAGTCCTGTTTTTTTTTTCTTTACAAGAATACAATTGAACACACTGGAAATCAAGTGGAACTGGTACAATAATGAGACACTCAGTCAGAATAAACACAAATAATTTTACAACAAAGATAGCAGTAGAGGACAGAAAGAAAGCGGTTTAACCAGTGTTTCACTTGTTTCACATTGAGTCCCTATTATTATTTCTCTTTCTGTGAATGCACAAAGAGGTGGCAATCCCATGCAATACTACTTGGGAGAGAATCCCATTAAAAGCAACATGTCTTACTTCTGAGTAAACATGTACAGGACTGTAGTGTCAGAATGGCCCTGTTCAGAAGACACCTTAAACCATGGCTTTAACCATGGTAAATAAGGCAAAAAGCCTTATTCATCATGGTTAAAGCCATGGTTTAAGGTATCTTCTGAACAGGGCCATAATGAACTCAGAATAGTGTCAGGACTGCAACCCACTTAAAGAAAATGCAATTTATTAATTGCATGAGTTTTAGTCCAGCAATCAATTAATCTAATAGTTAAATTTCTTCTGAGTAAAAAAAGAAAAACATTTCTGAAGCAAGAAGCAGACATTCTTCATGTCGAGATTATGGCTGCCTCTACAAGAGAGGTTTAAAGCTCTTTCAAGGTGCTTAAAAAAATTTACCTCTACAAGAACGGAGCGCAAATCAGGCGTAGAGGCGCGTTATCTCTCCGATTATGCGCATTATCGAATGCGCGTTAAATCGCGAGTTTTATTTTGCTCCGGCCGTTAAAGCGCATTTTGACTATGTGAATAAGCACATTTTGGTCATCCGTTAATGCGCTTCGCCGCCTCTCGTGCAGAGGTATTAGGTGTAAATGCGCTTCTGCGATTATGCGCATAATCGCCTAACAGGGCGCAAAAGCGAATCCTTGTAGAGGGGACCTATGTATACATGTGTCATAGTAGCGGGCTTTACCTGAGAAGCAGTATTCCTCCTGTGTGTGAGAGTAGGAAAAATGACCCTTCTACTATAGTACATATCATCTGCAGTTGTATAAGCAGTGGCATATAAAATAAACATTGGCAATTAATCAGGGACACCATTTTTAATCAATTAAAGCTTTAAATTAATCAGAGTGAGTATTGCTTATACATTGCAGCCTCTCTCTGTATGTATGTATGTATGTGGGTGGGTGGGTGGGTGGGTGGGGGTTGGGTATGACTTCTAAAGCCTCAAACATCACTCCTGGCAAGTTTGTTCTGGATCCCAGAGCGATGGAGTTAATAACCAAAACTGTGTATTTATTACAGTGCCTAACATAACATAAATATTAAAGTCTATGCAATGTTTACTTACTGTCGCCAATGTGTTCAGCAGAGAGGAAAGACAAATGGCGCTGCCAAGTCCTCATGAAGCCAGAGCCACAACAGAAAAGACAGAAGTTTAATCCAACTGATTCAGCACATGCACGGAAATGCCATAACTTAGATTCAGATTGTGCATGCTCTGAAGCACGCAGGCTATTCTCAAATTAATAAGGCATCCATAAGACAGCGATCCAAGATTGCTACAAAGATGAACACTATGAACACACACATTTCAACTCATGAGCTGACAAATTATAAAATTTAGTGGCATCACTAACAATAGGTAGCAAATATCCATTGAACTAGTGCAGATGACATTACAAATCAATGCTGAAATTACACTCCTACTTCTCACAAATGTATGTATTTCCTTGGCATTGCCATGTCTACAGTTCTCCAAGAACACAGTTCCTTCCAACAAATACACCTACTACTAATGTATACATGCCATGCAGTGATTGCAAGAGTCCATAGAAGTGCAAATATTTCTTGTTTTAAATAACCAGAGTTTATGAGTTTACATCACATCCAGTCCTGCACTGTTTGCACACAATGGATCAGGACTGTGACAGCCCCCCCCCCCCAACTCAGATGAGAAAGAGAGACAGAGGTGGGTATCATCTGCATATTGATGACACTTAATCCAAAATCCCCGGTGACTTTTTTCCAGCTGCTTTTGTGAATTTGTTAAACAATTGGGGGACAAGATGCATCCCAATGCAACCCTATGGACTAAAATACAGATGTTGAGGAAAAGTAGAGGTCCCCCAGTACCACATTTTGGGATCTACCTTCCAAGAATGAGTGGGACCATTGCAGAATAGTGCTTCCAAGATCCATTCTTGCCAGGTGGTCCAGAAGAATACCATGGCTGATGGTGTATAGAAAGGCATTTTTAGGTCCAGCAGAAGCAACAGGGATGTTTCCTGTCCAGCCCCTGACCAGTTTGTGGCATTGACTGTCCACCAGGGTGACCAACATGATCTCAGTAACAAAACCAATCTGGAAAGGGTACACATTATCATTTAGAGGTCATTGAAGCTGTCATGTTATCAAACACTGTATTGGCTTCCCTGGCACTGGTGACTTTGTTATTGGATGATAGTTGTTTATCACTGTGGCATCTAATGAAGCTTTCTCCAGTAAAAGGTCTTACGATAGCAGATTTTTAAACTGTTGCCACCACACCAGCTCTTAATGAGGCACTTATAACCTCTATTATTCAGTCAGTCAAATGTCTCCAGCTACTTTAATCAGCCACAAGGGAAAGGGGTCAAGTAGGCATGC
The DNA here is from genome assembly GCA_029215795.1 of Anniella stebbinsi. Lineage (NCBI taxonomy): Eukaryota > Metazoa > Chordata > Lepidosauria > Squamata > Anniellidae > Anniella > Anniella stebbinsi. The sequence continues at coordinate 386,438,989 of JARDYH010000001.1, forward strand.
AGTAGGCCTCCCCTCTCCAAGTATCTGATTCACATCCTCAGGCTGCATATGCTAAAAAGAACCCATAGAAATATGACAGTCTAGGAACCTTGGATGCATCTAGAACAAAATATGTAATGGGTGTTGAATCCATGATTGCAGCAAGCCATTTTTCAGCAGAAAATTTTATATGGAAAGTTTTTTATTTGAAAAGTGTCTCACTTACAAACTTGCTGGGGTAGGACTTTAGGTCAGCCATGGAGTGCCTACGTTGCATACAAAACATTCCAGGTTAAATCCCCAACTTCTCCATTTAAAAGGACCAGGTTGCAGGTGTTGGGGAAGGTTTCTGCTGCCAGGGCTGCTGCCAGGCAGAGTAAGCAAAAATGAGCTAAATTGTCCTATAGTCTAACTTGGTATAAGCCAACATCCTGTGTATTCACACTGGACCACTGGGGGTCCACCACTTCTCCCTGGAGCCAATATATCAAGAAGTCCTTTCCCCTTGAAACAATCCAATTGGATGATTATGTCCAGATGCAATGCATAGAAATACAATTTCTTCACTACTATCATTGCCATGGAGTAGGTTCTAAAATTAACTCTTTAGCCTGCATTCAGTAGGATTCGTTCCTCATCTTCCTTCACCAACAATGTTGGATCCAGAAGCACTCCCAAGCAGAACCTTCCCTGACTCTATCTATCTATCTATCTATCTATCTATCTATCTATCTATCTATCTATCTGAATATGGATCATGTATGTGCTATTTATCTTTAGATGCAGATTGAAAAATAATGGCTATAATTTAAATAGAAATACAAATCCATCACGTTCTAGCAGGGAGGATTTGCCTAGATGACTTGTGATCCTGCTCTGCTCCATCTGCTGTCTAGGTGTTAACTATTGATGGATAACTTCATGCTCCCTGCTTCTTCTTTCTCCTTAATCTGGATTTGGACTGGATAGTCCTTCAAAGAAAGGACATCTTCAAATAGTGCCCTGTCCTCTTTAATGTAGGACATGTGGCCACTCTACTGCACACGTATCACTAGTAATGGACTAAACATCCCCACCCAGCTGGGGCAAAACCTACCTGCGGCTCCTCATCATGGAACCTGTTACCTGCTAGATATGCTGAATGATTTCAGTAAGGGCTGGAAATATTTTGTAGATAGTTTTACCCCAGTGAGAATCCATAAATTTATCCCATTCCAAGTGGGGAGAAATCCAGTGGTGATCACATTCTCAGCTATCAGGAGGAATCCAAGTGGTTTGTCTGACTACTTCCCATATCTTCTTTTTATATTAGGATACTCACTTCACATCCTGTGAGAGGACAGGGAAATAATTGGTTTTGCTGAAGAAACAACCTCAGAAATAAATGACTCGAGGACAATAATTTACTCTCTCTTCTCTCTCCTCTCCTCTCTTTCTCTTTTTCCGTCCCTTTCCTTACTTTTCTTTTCATTTTGATGTATATCATCCTGGTTCTGCTGAAATTGCTAAAAATGAAAAGCTTGTCATAAGTGATATTAGAAGACCTATTTTTAAAAGTTTTAAAGGGGCCTTTCCACTAATTCAGAACCCCAGCTTGGAGCCATGAACACTGGCATCACTGGGTGCCCCTTCTGTCATCTTTGTGAAGACATCTAAAGCCAGTGAAGGTCCTTTGGAGACTGGTGAGGTGTTGGAGTGGTAGACCTTAAGTTGGTGATCTAACAGCTTCAGGGGCAAAGTCAGAGACATCAAGTTCCATAATAACGTAAGAAGCCCCCTGTTGGATCAAACTGAAAGCAAATCGACTCCAGCATCCTGTTTCCCACAGCAGCCATCCAGATACCTATTTGAAGACAAGAAGCAGAACAAGAGGGCAATAGACCTCTCCCACTGTTGTTCCCCACCAACCAGTATTCATTGGCACAGTGCCTCAGATCCTGAAGTCTACATATAGTAGTCATTGCTCTGACTAGAGTGCTATTCCTTGGACTTGATCTTAGGCCTGCTTGTGGTCTGCAGGACCTCTAAAGTGGACTCCTGATGGCCCATGTCTGTAGAGGACTCTCTACTATGGAATTACTATTCCCATGGGAAAGAGCAGTTTCAGAGCTATCCCACTACTGGGGTAATGTAAGAATCTGCCCTAATGTTACTCCACAACCTGATCTGGGGAAAGGCAACACCATGCCAACTTTCAGACTGTCCACCTAGGAGGACTGTCCACTTAGGGAGAGGACAGCTCTCGAAAACCTTATCAAGTAGCCATATAATTTATCAACATACTCTCAGGAGACAGTTCTGGGGAAATATGAAGGGAAGAACATGAGAAGAGCCATGCTGAATCAGACCAAAGTCCAGCATTCTTTTCACACAGTGGGCAACTAGAAACCTAGTGGGAGCCCATAAGTAGGACAATAGCTCCCTCACTCATTTCCCCCCAGAACAGGCATACAAAAATATACTGCCCTCCAATACTGGAGGTAATATATAGGCATCATGGTGAGTAGCCATTGTTAGCTTTATCATCCATTAATTTCTCTAATCCCTTTACAGAGTTGTCTACATTGGTGGTAAAAGAAATAATCTTTCTTGGATGTTCTGTTGGTTTGGATGGATATATGCCACTTGTTTGAGTGGGTTGCACTCCCTCTGAATATCCGAGTGTGCAGTGGGGGGGGGTGTCTCATGAATCTGACACTATTTTTAGTGATAGTCAGGAGAATTTGGTGGCTAGAAGTGTCTTTTACTAGGGCTGTGCACAGATCCTGAATCCGGATCAGATCAGGCTGATCCGGCCCTTCCAGATCTGAACTGGATGGGATTGGGCCCAGATCGGGACAGATCAGATCTATGATCCAGATCCGATTTGAATCCATGAACAGCACTCCCCTTTGCTCTCTCCACTCTCCCCTCCCTCCCCCACTCTCCCTGCTTACCTGTTGCCTCCTCTGCATTGTCCTGCCATCTATTTCTCTCCTCACTGTATGCTGCCACATTTCCCACTCGTGTTGAGTGATTATGTCATTCACAGTGACTGGCAAATGTGGCACTCTAATTGGTTAGAGCACTACATTTACCAGTAGTGGTAGATGACATCATCACTCAATGCAGGCAGAAAATATGGCGGTACACAGCGAGGAGAGAGGATGATGGCAGGACGATGCGAAGGAGGCAGCAGGTAAGCAGGGAAAGTGGGGGAGGGAGGAGGAGAGTGGGAGGGAGTGCTGTGCACGGATCAGGCCCGATCTGATTCAAGTCACATTGGGCCCCATCCGAACCTGACAGTTCGGGATCCGGATTGGATCGGGGGGGGGGGGGTCTGTGCACAACCCTATCTGTTACCACCTTCAACTTGTTTACCAACTGCAACAGTAGCTGGAGAAAGAAGATCTAACTTAGTTTATACAGGTACTTGTACAGTTCTGGTTCCCTACAGGCAGCTGCTTTTAAAGGCAAGTTCAAGAACAGCAATTGGTTGAAAGGTTGCTGGGATTTCGATAGAAGCACAGATAATATACCAAGTTTGCACAATAACATTGGCTAGATCAAGGCTAGGTTTAAGGTGCTGGTGTTAACATTGAAAGCCCCAGGTTATGTGAAGGACTGTCTGCACTTATATAAACCTACTAAGTCCTCTGCTCTCTGGCACACAATTGCCAATGTTCAGATCAGTCAGTATCAGGGACAATGCTTTGTTAGTGATGACTCCACAGTTGTGGAATTCTCTTCTTGGGGGCTTCCTTCAAACTCATTCTCTTCCTGCTGTTAGTTGGACTTTGAAGACAGTCTTATTTTGAAAAGGGTTTCGTGAGTAGATTTCTGTTAGCTCTATAAATTCCAGATGTGTTCTTAATTTGTTTGATTCTATCTTATTATTATTATTATTATCATCATCATCATCATCATCATCATCATCATCTCTTTCTCACTCATAGCAGTTTTTCTAGACAGACATAACGGGCTTTGCCAAGTCATGCTGTCTTTTACTGATTCAGGAATTTCCTGACGATTGAGCACGTTTTAATTTATGACTGCTCTCTGGATGTTATTATTATTATTATTGCTATAATTATTATTATTATAATCAACAACCTTGGGGAAAACACATTTTGGATGCAAATTACAATAATAATAATAATAAATAAAGTAAGAAATAATTAAAAAGAACATGCTTCCCCAAAGCGCAAAACCAGGCTTCAGCTATATCTGCACAACAGAAGGGAAGATGGACTGGCTTGATCAGAAGAAAATGGTAGGGTCATGAACAAGGAGAAGAGAAAGAGTCAGCAAAGGCCCAGGTTGACTTGAATTGCTCATCCATTGCACCACAAAGTCTATAGAGTGTGATGCACTGCCTCTCCACCCTTTTCCGGCTGGTAAATCACCTCCCTGCTCCACACTTAATCATGGGCATTTTAAAACCGCTTTTGAAAGCCCTGCGAAGATAATAAGCAAGCAAGCTATAGCCAGCTTGGGAGGCCTGCTGAGATAACCACACAGCTTGAACATTGTGATGAAGGCAACAAGTCAGAGATCTGTGCCTAGTAGCAGTAAAGGAAAGACTCGAATATCTCAGCATGTTAGGCTCCTCTCAGGGGAAAAGCTCATAAAAGCTTCAGGGGGCAAATAGCCTTATGTCAAGACTGTGTTACCAGCCTTGGGGTGGAGGCTGTGATGGCCCATGTTCTGCGATTCGACATGAGAACCCATCTGCCCGATTGTGCAGGTTAAAATCTTGCTGAACAAAAAGTCATCATTAGCTGCACCCCAAAGTTAAGCAAGAATTAATTGCAGCCCTGATTTTTTTCTTCTCATTTTCTACATCAGGGGTGGGCATCTTCAGTGAGTCTAGGGGGAAATCTCCCCCAGTACCCACTGGAGGCAACACCTGTCCCTCTGCCAAAATTGCCTCTGCTGACTGCACCACTGACTTTGCCACCGTGGGAAAAACAGGCACACATGGTTTTCCTTTAAAGCAAGATGCATGGGGAACGCTCGCCTTGTTCCCAGGCAAAGTCACACTCCCAGGAAACCTCCAGGCAGAAAGGGCGGTGGGGGGGGCGCAAAAACAGCCATGGGGATGATGTGGAACCTACTCTTGCTCTACGTAGTGGCTGCTGGGCATGGCAATTGGGTTGTATGGTGGTGGTGGTTGCTTCTGCTGCTCTTTTTGATAAATAAACCCACAACATCCTGCTCTATCCGACTCTTTATCAGACTTATAGAGGCACCTTGAATCGAAAGTCCTGTTAGGAGCCATGTCCCACATGATCATATTTCTGTGCCTAGGCAGAGATAGCTTTCCATCCAGTGGGGCTTGAGGTAAGTAGCACAGTCTAGGGAGGCAAAGAGCAAGTTCCAAGAGCAACATCTAATGATGAAAAAGGCCAGAGGCAGTTACATAATTCAAGTGAGAAGGATGTTGTCGTGATTCTAAGCCTTCCCACCAAGACGTGAGACAATAAAGAGGTCTGTTGTGCAATCCACAAAGCTTTATTCATTACATACTCTTCACACCTGAGGAATGTGAATGCTAGGAGCTGTCCTCTTAGCTTAATTCGCCTAACAAAGCAAGGCAGTTGCCTATCAACTAAATGGACAATTTTCCACCATGCCTGACAGGCTTTTACCAGACTCCTCCTTCAGGGAGGGTAACTTCTGTCAAGTGGCTGGTCTTGTCGACCACCTCCCACCTCCTTTCTATCCATCTGCTTGACCCTGCTGTGGATTCTGGGATCTATCAATTCTGATGCTCCCCACCCTGACAAAAACTGAGTTTCCATGGAAGAGAGGAGGGAGAAGATGATCTCTGAGCCTGATATTCCTGTTTGATAAGCTCCTAGGAAGATTCTTCCTTGACTCCTGGAGAGTCTTGGAGAATTTTTTTCCTTTGCTTCCTGTCTTGGCTGTTCTACTTCTTCTTTTTCAGGCTTTAAGCCCAATTTGGGATCCTCACCAGGGAGGCCAGGCCTGATCCTAATAAATATCAAGGTTCATGGTGTCAAGTCCTGCCAGCTCCTGGAGACAGAATTGGATGAGGCTTCTGCATCAGAGGAGGATCTCACTATGGTACCCATAATGTGCCAAGGAAATGAAGGGAGACAGAGTACCCAAGACCTAAAGACAGTGGTGCATGTGCTGGTAACTTTGAGGCTCGACTTCTGCAATGTGCTGTACATAGGGCTACCTCTGTGCCTAGTCCAGAAACTTCAACTAGTTCAAAATATGGCAGCCAGGTTGGTAACTGGTACACCTAGGGGTGACCATATCACACCAGCTTTAAAAATCACTTCACTGGTTGCCAATTACTTTCTGGGTGAAGTTCAAAATGTTGGTCATCACCTTTAAAGCCCTACATGGTTTGGGTCCAGGTTACTTGCAGGATTGCCTTCTCCCATACAATCCACCCCACACACTCAGGTCCTCTGGGAAGAATTTGTTACAGTCATCCAAAACTAGGCTGACAACTGTTACCAAGAGGACTTTCTCTTCTGCTGCTCCCAAACTGTGGAATGGCATGTTAGAAGACATTCGTCAACTTAATAGTCTCCTTGACTTTAAGAAAGCCATAAAGACTGATCTCTACCTGCAGGCCTACCCAGTTGAATTTTAAGAGTTTTATTCATATTTTAATAATGTATTAGTTTTATGTGCTTTTAATCAGTTTTATGTATTTTATATTTGATGTTGTTCCCCGCCTCGATCTGGAGGGAGAGGCGGGTAATAAATAAATAAATAAATAAATATTACCATTAAAGTGGTCTTATAAAATTTAGAGGTGGTTAATATTCCCTAGTGTAAAAGTAAACTTTAATTTGGACGAGATACTAAATCAGTCCAAATATCTTGTTGCCTTGAGGCCCACAAAAAGGCTCAAGAAGAAATTGCCTGCAACAATTACACCTCACATACCAGAATAGCAAAGACACACGGAAAAGATACATCAAATGGCTTTGCCTTGCTCTGCCATCTTGCCTTTCCCCCCTCTTCCTGCCTGAATGTTGCAAATCAAGCCTGACCCATCCCGACCTGTGACACACATTTCCTGAGGGAGGAAGGCCCCCATCCTCCAATTTGTATAAACATGCAAACGATCCCCTCATGAGAACTGGTAATGTTCCAATAAAATGGCTGTTCAAGTTGTTCTTGGTAGACATTACAATGAGTTATAAGTAGCGCCAAATACCCCGGATATTGCTTAGATAATGTTTTCTAGTGGAATATGTTAGTTGCAAAGTTTATTAACATGTAATCTGTTCAAGAAGGTGGGCGGGAAAGCAAGAGTGACTTTGAGTCTCACAGATGTAAATAAAAAGTGGTGTTTTGTCTATGGAAGACAGAGGAGCTAGAGTCCAGCTTGCTGGCGCTCTCTCTCTCCAACATGAGCATATTTTTGAATAAAGATTGTTGGATCGGGACTCTGCCTGTCTGGAATTTCTTCAAGTCTGGTTTGGTTGGCTAATTTCCTTGACACTAGGAGATTGAGGGAGGTAGATTTATGTGTACAATTTAGAACAAACTTTAAAGTGTCTTTTAAAATCTTTTACTTATGAATAAACTTTATTCTTACTTTGTTATTTCAACCACGTCTGTTCAGTCATTTACGTTATATCAGCTGGTAAATACTCTCTCTCTCTCTCTCACACACACACACACATACGTAATTAAAAGAAGGTGTATCATTCTTTCAGAGAGATAAAGGCCGTTTCTACACCAAGCTGTTTGCCTGGGATGCCCCCCGGCTGGTCCCTGTGCACTGATGGTGTGTATTAGGTACTTCTGGGATCGCCCTCCCTTCCTCCTTCCCTCCCTGTGCGCCGATGGTGTGTATTAGGTACTTCCGGGATCACCCTCCCTCCCTCTATAACCCTATGGTGTAGAAAAGGCCAAAGAATAGGGTGGTGGCAGTGAAGGAGAGGTTGAAATAGACATCACAGAGGCAGGTGATGCCACAGTCTTCTTTCTTTCTTTTTTTAAACACCCCCAGCATTTTTAGGAGCCCAGGAACGCTTACTGGATGCTTATTGGAGAGGGAGAGGTCACATGGTCTAAGAAATGCTGGGTTCCTTCAAATGTTGGAGGAAGGGGGTGTTCTTTAAAAAAAATAGGAAGAAGGACCCTCAGCAACCGTCTGCATTTAAAAAAGGTGTGTGGAAATCATGTCCTCCTCCCCAAGGAGAAAAGTCTCTGAGAAAGAATGCCTCTTTCACAGGGAGAGAGAAAGTCCCCAAAAATAGGAGGCAGGTTTCAGCCCAGCTCATAAATATAGCAGGCAGGTACATCATGGTATTCTCTAGGCTGGGCATAACTGCGCCTTTTGAATTTGGCTGATGGAGATGGGCGAGAACTTAATTTCAGTCCATTTTTTATAAGAATTTACCAACAGTTGTAAAAGTTTTTCATATTCAGGGGAGAAAGAACTTGAAATTATTTTATTTTATTTTTAAAATGTGAATGTGGGAGATCCACCCATCTCTAGGTGGGATCCTCAATGCATGACTCTTGCTTTCACCTAGCACAGATGTTCAGATAAGCATTTGACCTTGACCTAGCAATCACAGCCCTTGCTGTGGACAGACTCTGCCCTTGGGAACACCATTTTGGGGAAAGAGCCTCTCCTTGCAAGTCCCTGATTGGTTGTGCTAGCTGTTATTCTGAGGCCCTGCTGAGAGGGATCATTAGCATTAGCATTAGCATTAGTATTGCCAAAGATGAATTTAGATCCTTCTTATCTGTCCCACTCATCAAAGAAACTGCTACATCCCGGTGGAAATCTTTCTGCTTTTATAATCCATCTCATTCTATTGTCCACTGGGCCCATTTGCCATATAATGAAAACTCTGTGTCCTGTCATCTAAAATATACTCTGACAATTGCTGCAAAACTTCCCTGGGGGTGCATGGGAGGGAGGGAACAAGGCCATGCAGCCAGCGACTAAATAGATTAGTCTGTTGCCACATAGCAAGCTACAAAACTGGCTCTGCTGTTGTCGAGACGGATCCTTTCAAATGCTAGGCGATGCTCTTTTGGATGAAACGTTGATGCTGCTTATTCCTCAATCACAGGCCGCTTTTTCTCTCTCTGCCAGATGGATGGGGAGACAAGAGGCGCCATAGCAAGCTTGAATACAGTCCTCCCTATGAAAGGGGAAATTATCCAGAATGCTCCCTGCTTGAAAATAGATATGTGCACGCATGCACACGCAATCCCTGTTCATGGAGACTGTCGAGATTAGGAGTTGTATAAGGAGGGGGCGGAATGCATAGAGCAAACAGATTTAGACAACAGTGTTGCCTTAAAATTCTTCAGCAAAACTTCATGTACCCAATGAAGCTTCCCAAGGCAGCATAAGCGTGGGACTTGCACCAGGAATCTTAAAGTCTATGCCTGAGATACCAACAGAACTACCTAGGACTTGTGTGTGTGTGTGTGTGTGTGTGTGTGTGTGTAAGGTTTAGGGGCTGCTCATTAGATTTCAGATAGGGTCTATTTCTAGGGATCTTCACCAATTTCCCTTCCCCAAAATATATTTCTTCTGTAGCGAATCTGCATCAACTGGATTCCACCCTAGATTTTCCATTTCGGTACTTCCGAAATCCACTCTGCTAAGTTCTGATATGGAGTCCATTCCAGAAGGATGGAAACATAAAACCTGGGGTGGAATCCAGTTGATGTCTGGAAAAGTGTTTCAATTATTTACTTTTTCTTTTCTTCCAGGGTAGCAACTGAATTCCTAAATTTGTGAAAGTATCAGTTGTTCTGTTTTCTCATTGGAAAAAAAAATGCAAAATTGTGGACTTAGTGCAATGGCACAATTCTACCACTGCACTATTTTGTAAATAAAAATGGGGGGGGGGGATAAAAGAAGCCGTTCTTTAAAAGAAAGCATTTTGGCTGATAGAGCATCATTTTAAGATTTCACTGTTACCTAATAAAGGCACCCTGCCACTCTGATTTGCTGTTGTGTGCAATTGTACTCTCTCTCTCTCTCTCTCTCTCTCTCTCTCCCTCTCTTTCTCTCTGTCCTCTGCATGTGTTGCTTTATTGGTTTTATGCTGTGAGCTGCTTGGGTTTATTTCAATAATGAAAAGAGGGATATACATTATTTAAACTTAGAAGAAATAATAAATAAAACTCTGGTACAGGCTGCTCATTTAAAAAAAATAAATAAATTTGAGACCGCTCTTTGGGAAGGGGTAGGAACTTATTTCTTCTGTCCATGGCTTTAAAAGACCAGTTATCTTGCTCTTTGGAAATACAATACCTCTTCCAGTTAATTTCAGATTACAACCCTAGCTATCCTATGCACAATTTCATCGGAATCATCTTCCCTGAGATCAAGAGGGTTGATTCCCGAGTAAAAATGATTGGGATCAAGATGCATGATGGGAGAGGTGTACTGTAGTACTGAAACAAGTGATCAGTAGTCCTACATGAAGTCCCTGAGGTTGGACTGTCCTACTGTGGCCTGCAGGTGAGGCTACGAATAACATATGGTGCCTCGGATAAACACAAAACAAACTATTCTCTCCTTAGAAATTCAAAAGTATTACATTCCTCCTTCACATATGAGTTTTATGTGGCAGAGTGTTTTCTCTCTCTCTTCCTCTTCTTCAATAATTGGAAGCACTCAGATATTCGATTCTCTACCTGCTGTCTGAAATGGCCCAGCCCAGCTAAATCTGCACAACATGACTCCGCTGTTTGTGTGTTTCAGTTCCAAGACTATGGAAGAGAAACTCTATGGGGAATCACCACAACTTCATCTGGATTCTCATGATTCATCAATGCAGGGAGGGGCCAGTTCTTATATCTTTAGTCAAGCTGAGGGAACAACAGTCAGTTTTTACTAATGAGCTATTAGAAGCTGGGTTCGTTTCCCACCCCCCTCCAGGTGTACACTTTGCCCTCTTTAGTTAAAGCTATGTTCCCAGAAGCTAAACTTTCTGGCTGTTGTAAAGAGAGAAGGATGGAGTAAAGCCTGGCTGTAAAGAGAGACTGCAACATGGATGTAAAATGCTAAAAAAAACAAAAAACAAATCAGCCTCATCTTGAAAATTGCATCCAGTTCTGGTCATCACACTTCAAGAAAGATGCAGACAAACTGCAGGGTGTTCAGAGGAAGGTGATGAGGATGATGAGGGTTCTGGAAACAACACCCTATGAGGAGAGACTGAAATAACTGGGCCTGTTTAGTCCATTTAATGCAGGTTTGGCATCGTTGTGCATTTTCAGGATGTTGGCACTTTTTGTGCCTTTTTCGGCCTTTTCTTGCCTGAAATGCCAGAAATCTGAGACATGGCAAGAATGCAGGTTTAAGCTGTTTGAGGCATTTGTACATATTCACAATTTTAGTGATAAGCTGAAAATGCACACTCTTGCCCCAATTCAGGGCTTGTTGCCCTTCATGCAGATTTAAGCTGAGGCATCGTTGTGTGTTTTCAGGATTTTCACGCATTGTTCAGCAATTCCTTGCATTAAATGTCGGAAACTTGAGACATGGCCAGAATGTCTACGGATAAGCTTAGAATTAACACTGTTGCTTAATTCAAGATTGTTCCCCATTTCATGCACTGTTAAGCTCTTTGAGGCATCTTTGTGCATTTTCAGGATTTGGGCACTTTCTGTGCCTTTTTCAGCCTTTTCTTGCCTGAAATGCCGGAAATCTGAGACATGGTCAGAATGCCTGCAAATAAGCTTAAAATGCACACTCTTGCCCCAATTCAGGTTTGGTTCATGCCAACTGCAGGAATCTACCTTAAGGCTTACCTGACAGATGGCTGTCCAGCTGCCTCTTGAATCCCTGTATTGTGGCACAACCCATGAAATCTCTAGGTAATTGGTTCTGTTGCTGTACAGTTGTAACAGGCAGGAAGTTTTTCCTGATGTCTAGACAGAATCTGGCTTCCTGTAACTTGAGCCCATTATTCCATTTCCTGCACTCTGGGTTGATCAAGATGTTTGGGGATATTTTAGAATGTTTTAATGCAGTTTTAATAATATGTGTCATGTTTTAATCAATGTATTTTATTATATTGTTGTTCCCCGCCTCGATCCAGACAGAGAGGCGGGTAAGAAATACATTTTTTATTATTATTATTATTATTATTATTATTATTATTATTATTATTATTATCCTGGCCCTCCTCTGTGTAACATGAAGAATTGGAAGAGTGCTATCATGTCCCTCAATCTTCTGTTCTCCAGGCTAAACATGCCCAGTTCTTTCAGTCTCTCCTCATAGGGCTTTGTTTCCAGATCCCTGATCATCATTGCCCTCCTCTGAACACACTCCAGCTTGTTGGCATCCTTCTTGAAGTGTGGTGCCCAGACCTGGACACAGAACACAAAATGAAGCCTAACCAGTGCTGAATAGAGGGGAACCAGTACCTCGTGTGGTTTGGAAGCTATTATCCTATCAGCGCATCTCAAAATAGTGTTTGCCTTTTGTTGCAGCCACATCACACTGTTGACTTATATTCAGCTTGTGATCTAGAAGCAGAAGAGATGAACCTAGAAGAGATGAAGCTAAACTTTTCTTGCCTGATCCCTAGCTCAGTCTCTTAGCCCCTGCACTACATCAGCTGGACTAGAAGTAAATTGTGTTGGACTATTCTACATTAAGGATACAATTTTATTTCTCTTGGTTGTTTAGCTGTTCATGAGCTACTTCTTTCTCTTTAGCCTTACTTTTTCCATATGCAAAACAGTGCACTGACATTTGCATATGGCTTTACTGACTAGGTGTGTGCAAACAGATATTTAATCACCCTCACTACCTCAGCTCCATTCCCCCAGTAATTGCAATCAGTCCTGTGCATAAAATATCTACTTGTCAATGCAAGGAGAAAGCTGAGAAGCTGAACTCTGCCCTTCTGCCAACCAGCGACGGGGGACCATGTTGAATATATTTTAGAGTTCAATATCATTGTAATTCCCCCAAACCATTCTCTCTCTACATTTTCATATTCTAGTCCCAAATAGCTGCTCCAGATCTCTGTAAATCTGGGTGTGCCCATTCTTGGAATATGATGTATAGTTCTGGTCACTGTACTCTGCAATAAAGGATATTGCAGAGCTGGGGAAAATGGTGCAGGAAAAGGGGACCCAAGTGTTCAAGGGTTGGAGGAGCTCCCCTAGGATGTTGTGTGTGGGGGGAATGAAAGAGGTCTATAAAATTGTGTATGGTGTGGGAAAATGAATGATGCTATAATATTAAAACTCAAGCTTAAGGCTAAGATGGGCTAAGGACAGCTGAACTTATTCCTTAACACAATGCACAGTTAAAGTATGGTACTCACTAGCACAAGATGTAGTGATGACAACCAATTTTGACTAGAGATGTTGGAGGAATCCAGTTTCGGGGTACAGCTCAGCGGGTTTTTGCCAGCTCACCCCCCTCGAATGCCCGCTTATGGATCCCTGAGCAGGTAAGTGGGGCCCTGTCTCTCCCCCCCACTTGCTCTCCTTACCTGCTGGGGCACCTGCTTCCGTCCGCTTCTGTCTGCTGTTCCAATCTACTGAGAAATAAGCTTCAAGGCCTAGTTCTCAGTAGAATGCCAGGTGATGACATCTGTTTATCAGTAGTACGGAGGCCCGTTTATCAGTAGTATGGAAGCAGCGGATGGCAGCGTGGGATGACGGCAGGTAACGGGGGACCTCCACTTCCCTCCCCCCCTCGTGGTCCTTTCCTGCTGCTTCCTTGCTGCCGTCCACTGCCACCGCTGCTTCAGTACTACTGAGAAACAGGCCTTGAGGCCTGTTCCACAGTAGAGCGAGGGCACACCGAGTGATGACTTCACCCGGTGCGCCATCACTCTATTGTGGAATAGGCTGCAAGGCCTGTTTCTCAGTAGTATGGAAGCAGCAGGAGGCAGTGGATGGCAGTGAGGAGGCAGCAGGTAAGGAGTGTGAATGGGGGGAGGGGGGAGGAGGTCCAAGGTCTGATCCTCCAATCTTTTCCAAACTGGATCGGGTTCTTTCGGATCGGATCAGATTAGATCGAACGATTCAGCTGCAGGGGATCAGAATTGGATAATTGTATCCAATTTCGCCCAGAACGGGTCCGGATCGTGGATCGGACCCGATCCGCTGCACACCCCTAATGACTATGGCTATGAATAGCTATTAGTCATGATGGATATATATTACCTCCAGTATCAGAGGCACTAACACTCTCAATACAAGTTGCTGGGTGGAATTGCTCTCATGTCCTGCTTGTGGACTTTTTATGAGTATTTTGTTAGACTCTGTGAGAATAGAACACTGGACTAGAGAGCCCGTTAATCTCATCCAGCCTGGCTCTCCTTATGCTTTGTTATGTTTGTTATTATGAAATTTAATAGGGATAAATGCCAAGTTCTACACCTAGGAAAAAGAAACCAAATGCACAGTTACAAGACGGGGGATACTTGGCTCAGCAATACGACAAGTGAGAAGTGTCTTGGAATTGTTGTAGATCACAAGTTGAATATGAGCCAACAGTGTGATGTGGCTGCAAAATAAATAAATAAATGCTATTTTGGGCTGCATTAATAGAAATACAGCTTCCAAATCGCGCGAGGTACTGGTTCCGCTCTATTCGGCACTGGTTAGGCCTCATCTCGAATATTGTGGGCACCACACTTCAAGAAGGATGCAGACAAGCTGGAGCATGTTCAGAGGAGGACAATGAGGATGATCAGGGGTTTGGAAACAAAGCCCTATGAGGAGAGGCTGAAAGAACTGGGCATGTTTAGCCTGGAGAAGAAAAGACTGAGGGGATACATGATGGCACTCTTCAAATACTTGTCACACAGAAAAGTGCCAGGATCTCTTCTCTGTCAACCCAGAATGCAGGAAAGAGAACAATGGGCTCAAGTTACAGGAAGCCAGATTCTGGCTGGACATCAGGAAAAAAAAACTTCCCAACTGTTAGAGCAGTACGACAATGGAAGCAATGACCTAGGGAGGTCATGGGTTCTCCCACACTTGAGGCATTCAAGAGGCAGCTGGACAGCCATCTGTTAGTTATGCTTTAAGGTGGATTCCTGCATTGAGCAAGGGGTTGGACTCAATGGCCTTATAGTCCCCTTCCAACTCTACTACTCGGTGATTTGATGATTCGATGAAGCTGTTGCTCTCTATCACACCCAGGGTAGATCAATAGCCTAACCACAGCCTGAATACTTTTGTGCTACAAAAACTAGAATTTGTTTTCATGTTGATTTTAACTTTGTAATGTTTTAATTCTTATTTCTCATGTTTAAGCTGCCTTAAATTCAGGATAAACCCTGAATTTAACCCAGGCAATCCAAATTCTGCACTAATAGGCGGGTTAATTCTGCAACTTGGATCAATCCAGCCAATTGAACAAATACATTTGGTTTCTCTTTACATTATGCATTTTAACTAGTTTACATAGTTTCTTCTACACAGCTTTGTCATGGAAATTTTGCAGGGATTGAATTCTCTTGCTCAGTTATGGGAAAGCATATTCATCAGATGCACTGGTTTCTGGGATCTCAGTATGTGCTTCATTTTCTGACATATCTCAGAGCCAGAAAGGCAGAGAACACCACAACATTTTAGGCAAAATGAAAATTTTATAGGGCACAATCCTGTGTTGGCTTCTTCCATGCCTATAATCCTAAGGGATGGATGAATCTGTCAATGTTGTGGTTTGAGGTTTTCCCCTCATTTGTTCATTTTTCCAGTCTTAAGTTCGTTTTTGTCTCATTTCTGCATCAGAATGCTATTTTTATTTTAGACGTCCACATTTCTTTACTCAGATTTCTCATAATATACACGTTTTTGTTTGCAATTTTGCCTCATAGATGAATTTCATTGCAAGCAATTCTTCCTAATGCAATGTAAATTCTGGGTTTCACTAATATATGCATGTTTGTGCGTCCTATCCCTTAATATTAGTATTTTTATTAGTGGTGGCAGCAAAATTCAAAATTAGTTCTTTGGTAGAATCTAATATGTTCATTATACCGATATGTGTAACCAGCCTTGCTGTCAATCTAACAAGTGTTAGTATTTTCATTATTCAAACCAAGATTGATTATGATATCTATGTTCTGCACCTGCGCAGTCTGTATAATGTATCTGAACTCCTCAATTTCTGTGCATATCATGATATTGGTTAGTTTAACCTTTTTTTCTGAAGGAAATATTCCTGGTGGTTCTATATTGTTATGTGATGTGCTCTCATTAGACCCGTGTACAAACTTCACACATTCTAATGAGACCTACACACCCACTTATAAGGAATCTTTAGACATTGGCAATAGAGCGTCTGTGGCTAAGTAAGGCAATTCTTGCCCAAAGAAATCCACACTATTGAAGAGGATAACACCACAATGGCTAGGGCTGTGCAGGGTCTCCCTGATCTGATCTGGATCCCAATCTGGGAGGTCTGGATCGGGCCTGATCCAATCTGCCTCGGATCTGGATCTGGATCCAGATCAGCTCCAGGTCCAATCAGAGCCCTCCCTCCTGCTCTCCCTGCTTCCTCCTCCCCCCCAATCACCCTGCTTACCTGCTGCCTCCTCCGCCTTCGTCCTGCCGTCATCTTCTGTTCTTGCTGTGGGCCGCCACATTTCCTGGTCGCACCAGGTGATGACGTCACTCGCCACGACAGGCAAATGCGGCACTCTAACCAATTAGAGTGCCACATTTCCTGGTCATGGTGGGTGACGTCATCACCCGGCGCGAGCGGGAAAGCAGCCAGCCAACATTGAGGAGGCAGAACGATGTGGGACAATGCAGAGGAGCTGCAAGTAAACAGGGTGATTGGGGGGAGGGAGGGAGAGAGTGGGGAGAGTGGCAGGGCTCTGCACGGACCCAGATCATGGATCTGATCTAGCCTGATCCAAGCCTGATCCGATCTGGTTTGGATCGGGCCCAGATTGGGCCGGAACAGGCTGATCTTCTCTGGATTTGGGATTTGGCTCTGGATCCGGTCGCAGCCCTAACAATGGCACATTTATTGAGGTATAGACAGATTGAAATGCACAAGCTAATTTTGGAGAAATTAGCTGAGCAAATGGAAGCTTAAAAGTAGTTTCAAGACTGTGAGACGGAGTCTTCTTAAGACTTAGAACATACACACACACACACAGAGCAGAGGAAAGAGGGGAGGGAATCTCTTAAAGCAATATACCTTTCCCTGGGCTAAAGCTCTTTCCTGAAGACAGCAACCAGTTGGCACTGAGGATCCTGACTCTCAAAACCTGAGGGTTGTTATACAATCTAGAGAAAAGCAGTGACATCACTGCTCATAAGCACTGGAAGTGATGTTACTTGCCATGGAGGAAAGACATAACAAAAGAGGGTATTTGGGGATGTTGGCTGCACTTGCCAGAAACATTCTTTTAACTAAAGATGATTTCACATGCTAATGACTGTCTTAACGACTGATGTCCAGGCATGACAAGATGCATTACCAGCTACCACTGTTGCCATTCAGCATTCATATTTAGCTCAATTTTACTCTCACCTTTGCCTCTGGGGAATGCATTTTAGGAGGTCTATTAGGAACTGAATTGCCTGATCTCACCTTATGCGATGATGGCTCTTAGTTCCATTTCTGTACATTTGTGGGGAATGAAGGTGCCTTGGCTTTTTGGCTGCTTCAAAATGGAGTCAGTACTGCTCATTTCAATATGGTCCTATAGCCTGTCAGGAGTCCACCCAGGGAAAAGCCTTCAGTGTGGTGGCCCCTTTTCTTTGGAACTCGCTGTCCCTGGAGGCAGGCATCAACACTGTGCTCCTATGGAGGAAGGATTGGCAAGAAATTTAAATTGGGCTAAATACTGCAGTGGCCTATACTGAGAAGTAGAGGTGTGCACGGACCTCCCGGATCGGATCGGGACCTGGATCGGGACCTCCAATTTTGTCCTGGATCAGATAGGACAAAATCGGAGCCCCCCCGGACCAGATCGGGCCTGATCCCGATCCAAAAATCGGACATCCGATTTTTGGATCGGCCGCCATTTTTGTTTTCCCCATAGACTTGCATTGGGGGAAAGAAAGCTTTCCCCCAATGCAAGTCTATGGGGGGGGGAAATGGCAGCGGGTGGGTGAGGGGGAGCATAACTCTCTCCTCCCCCCTCGGGGTTCTTACCTCCTGGGGCTGTCCGTTGTGGATGGCCCCGGCAGGTAAGCCCCCTCCCCCTGCTTACCTGCCAGGGCCGTCCGCTCCTTTCTGCTGCTGGCCGCTACTGCGAGCAGGCTTCGCGGCCTGCTCCTGAGTTGCGCGCCAAGTGATGACATCACCTGGCACGCTACCTAGGGGCAGGCCACGAAGCCTGCTCGCAGTAGCGGCCAGCAGCGGAGGGGAGCGGACGGCCCCAGAAGGAAAGTGGGGGGCCCTCCTCCTCCCCCTGCTTACCTGCCCCTGTTGTCCTCTTGCATCGACGGGCGGCCACTGGCGCCCGCCAATGGAAGCGGTGGTGGGCGCCAGCGGGCGCCCGCCTATCCTCCAATCCATTCCGATCTGGATCAGGTCCTTTCCCGATCAGATCGGATTGGATTGGACAATCCAGTGGGGTGATCGGAAATCGGATAATTGTATCCGATTTCCCCTGGATCGGATCCGGATCATGGACCGGACCCGATCCAGTGCACACCCCTACTGAGAAGTGTGCTGCATGTGGTACATACAATGTGTTTTTCTATATATGTGTTTTTTATTTTGAGTCTTACCTTATATACTAGTCCATATAGTTAGCAGTTGTTTAGCACATTGTATGTCAAAATGTGTTTGGTTTATTTGGTATTGGGTATTTGTTTGTTTGTTGGTATGGTTAGGTTTTTATAACACAACAACATTATATTCTCTCTTATTGGTTTGATATATATAAATTACAATCCAATGATAGTATATTCTCACTTATTGTCTTTACATATATATTTTAACTGTATAGATAAAATAAATATTATTAAATCTTGTTCCAATTATATTTTCAATCAGTAGTACACTCAACCCCATTGTTCTGTATGTACACACAACAATCCATATATACACAATGAAATCTCCAAAAACCTGACAACTTTCATCTGAGATTAGATCGAATTCTTAACCTGACAAGCAAATTCTGATTTCTGTTGGGTAAATTTGCTTATCACTGATTTTGCTACACTTTTTTTTTTTAAAGGAGAACTGCATCTCAACATTTATAGAGCTGCAAATACTGAAAGGATCATTCCATTTCAGTTCACGTATTGTTTGGCAAAGTGTTAATTAAGGAGGTTCCTATTAAAGTTTGAGCCCAACAAATCTCTGCTTCACGGCCACAATGATCTGCCACTCTGAACCCTCCATGACATATTCTCTCAGTGTGGGAAGAGATTGAGCACTGCCCAATAGCATACATAACACAGGGATGCTTGCCTAGTTACCAGTCCTATGCTATGTGTCTGCAGCACAGCAAAGGATGAGAATAATCAGTGTTGCCTAAGCAACATGGGGATGCTTGTATGGTTTAGAGTATTGTTCTGCAAGGATGAACTTCACCTAGGTTTTTAACCCCAGATTTCTTCAATATCTCTGAAGAATTGACAAAACAGGTTTCAACTTTACAGCTTGAGAATGGATTCTGCTAAGTTGGAGGGGCAATCTTCATTTTCCTTTTATAGGGAAACAATATGATCATTACAAACAATTTGTGAACAATAGGGACTTAAAACAAGACCTTCCAACATGACTTGGGACCACAATTCCTGATGGACCTCTCCTGGCCCAAGGCAACCTATGCACTACACTTAGCATCCAAAGCCCTCCTTCATTAGAGGCTTGGAAGGCAGCAACAAGGGAGAGGCCTTTCCTGGTGGTGGCCCTTTAATTATGGCATGATCTCCTGAAAATTTTAATAACTACAGGCAAATGTTCCATTCCTGGGCAAGGTCCTGGGGTGGGTGGTTGTGAGCCAGCTCCAGGCACTCTTGGATGAGACCGATTATCTGGATCCATTTCAGTTAGGTTTCAGGCCTGGTTTTGGTACGGAAACAGCCTTGGTCGCCCTGTATGATGACTTATGTCAGGAGAAAGACAGGGGGAGTGTGACTCTGTTGATTCTACTTGATCTCTCAGCAGCTTTCGATACCATCGACCATGGTATTCTTCTGGGACGACTGGCTGAGTTGGGAGTGGGAGGCACTGCAATGCAGTGGTTCCGCTCCTATTTGGCGGGTCAGCTCCAGAAGGTGGTGCTTGGGGAACATTGCTCGGCCCCGTGGATTCTCCAGTATGGGGTTCCGCAGGGGTCAGTCTTGTCCCCCATGTTGTTCAACATCTACATGAAACCGTTGAGTGCAGTCATCCGGAGTTTTGGAGTGCGTTGTCATCAGTACGCTGATGATACGCAGCTCTATTTCTCCTTTTCATCTTCATCAGGTGAGGCTGTGGATGTGCTGAACCAGCGCCTGGCTGTGACAATGGACTGGATGA
Organism: Anniella stebbinsi; assembly: GCA_029215795.1. Lineage (NCBI taxonomy): Eukaryota > Metazoa > Chordata > Lepidosauria > Squamata > Anniellidae > Anniella > Anniella stebbinsi. The sequence continues at coordinate 386,459,405 of JARDYH010000001.1, forward strand.
GGGCTAATAAACTGAAACTCAATCCAGACAAGACTGAGATGCTGTTAGTGGGTGATTCTGTTGACCGGATGGAGGATCATCAACCTGTTCTGGATGGGGTTGCACTCCCCTTGAAGGAGCGGGTTCGTAGCTTGGGGGTTCTCCTAGAACCATCTCTGTCACTTGAGGCTCAAGTGGCCTCAGTGGCACAGAGTGCCTTTTACCAACTTCGGTTGGTGGCCCAGCTACGTCCTTATCTTGACAGGGATAACCTGGCTTCAGTTGTCCATGCTCTGGTAATCTCCAAGTTAGATTACTGCAATGCACAATGCACATGGGACTGCCTTTGAAGACAGTTTGGAAGCTGCAGCTTGTGCAAAATGCAGCAGCCAGATTGATAACTGGGACCAGAAGGTTCAAGCATATAAGACCTATTCTGGCCCATTTGCATTGGCTGCCTGTATGTTTCTGAGCCCGATTCAAGGTGCTGGTTTTAACCTATAAAGCTTTACACGGCTTGGGACCACAATACCTGATGGAACGCCTTTCCCGACATGAATCTACCCGAACACTACGTTCAACATCTAAGGCCCTCCTCCGAGAGCCTATTCCAAGGGAAGCTCGGAGGTCAGCAACAAGGGAGAGGGCCTTCTCTGTGGTCCCCCCCCCCCAATTGTGGAACGATCTCCCTGATGAGGCTTGCCTGGCGCCAACATTATCTTTTTGGCACCAGGTCAAGACTTTTCTCTTCTCTCAGGCATTTGGCAATATCTGACGAGCCTGGGTTTGGTTTTTTTTGTAGCTTTTTGGGTTGTTGCAGTGGTTTTAAATGTATGTGTGCATTGTGTGTATGTTGTATGTTTTTGCTATTTTAATTTTTGTATATTGTTTTTAATTGTTTTAATACTATGTAAACTGCCAGAGAGGTTCGGCTATGGGGGTGGTATACAAATGCAATAAATAAATAAATAAATAAATAAATAAATGAGGTTCACCTGGCACCAACACTGTCATCTTTTCGGTGACCGGTAAAAACTGTCCTCTTCCTCCAGGTAGTTGGCAGCATATAATGGATTTTAACTACTTCCTGGACTAATCATTGGCTAATCGTTTGGCTAATCGTTTGTTTTTTTTAAAAAAATGTTTTAAATATATGTTGTCCACGCGTGTGTTATCAGTCTGTATGTAAATACTTCGTTGTACATTGTGTTTGTCTGTCTGTCTGTCTGTTTGTTTGTGAACCACCCAGAGAGCTTTGATTATGGGGTGGAATAGAAATATAATAAAAATGGATAAAAATGAATGACCAAGAAACTCTCTCTCTCTCTCTCTCTCTCTCTCACACACACACACACACACACACACATACACACACACAGATAGAAAATAAAATGGATGGGGAAACTAGGTAAATTATCTTCATCAACAGTTCATTCTGTAGATCACTCATTATTTAACAAGTGAAGTTTTCTTTCATTTGCTTTCAGTTGAGTAGACCAACCGAGAAAGATGCTTGGGAATCTGAGAAACGTAATCCAGACGAACCTTTGTTAATGTACATTATAAAGAGAAACTACATTTCTATTATATTATCATTCTAAGTTTCTTCCCTGATTCATCTACTTTGAGATGTTAATATTGCAGGTAATGCTATTTGCCAGGCCCTCCCACCCAACCATGAACAGTATATCCCGAGGATGCTAGCCAATTCTTTGAAAATTCCATATTTGCTGCTGCAAGCACAAGAGTTATTAATTTTTAATGCAACATTTGCTACAACAACCACATTCCTGAGCATATTTTATCTCAAAGTACCTACATTTTGATGTTTTGTTTTGTTTTAAAGCTGAGAACTCCATTGCAAAATTGGGGGAAATGTGAAATCTCTGAATTATGTTTGATGTACAAATTCATCCGGGAGATGAAAATTGGGTCAATTCATACCAGGATTCTTATGGATAGAATTCCTTAGGCATCCCTAACTGCAGCAGAGGGAGACCTGAGACTGATGGAGGCATTGCTCAGTGGAAGAACAGATTATTACATGCAGAAGATCCCACTTTCAATCCTCATCATCTCCTGGTAGGGTCAGAAAACTTCCTGCATGAAAACCCCAGAGAGTTGCTGCCTGTCAGGGTTGACAAGACTGGAGCTAGATGGACCAATGATCTCACCTCTTATGAGATAGCAAAGACTCCTACATTGGCTAGTCTATGACCAGCTGCTCTTTGGCTCCTTCCTGAACAAGGATTGTCTCCTGCAGTGATCTCAATATGTTTATTTTCATCTTCTATACAACACCTCTTGCACCTAATTTAAGGTTGCTTGGGTGTGCCTATGGGAAGGTGGTCTGCTAGGTAGCCTGGTCCCAAGTTCTTTAGGTGTGAATGTGAAGGGAAAGGCACTGTGAACAGACCATGAGAGAGAAGGCAAACTCCAGTGCTCAAAGAAAGCAAGATTTATTGTGCTCACTGTCTTTCAGAGAACTAATCTCCCTCTTCAGGAGCTTTTTTGTTCTTCTTACATTCCTTCTCTTAAAAAAAGGTATTAAAAGCACCCAAAAGAAGAGGGAAATATTTCCGTTTTTGTAGAAAAGGAATTTGAGGAGAACAAAAATCAGCTCCTGAAGAAGAAGATTTGGGATACCTCTTCATGGGCACTTTGCCTCGCGGTGGCTTCAAAATGGTGGCAGTTGGGTTACATGACACTGCTGCCAATTCAAAGCAATCTAGGGGCAAAGGCCCTTTGCTCCACGCTACAAAAGTCAGGCATTTAGCCTGACTTTTTTCAGAGTGGAGCGGGCTGGGCAGGGAAGGGGGTGGAGTAGCCTCCGCTGTCCACCCCACCATTTAATTTTTTTTTAAAAAATCGCTTACCTTAGAGTAGGTGGGCCGCCGCTCCAGCTGCCCTCCAGCTGATGCTCAGCAGGCACAGGTGCGGCGGCTACAGCAGCAGCGACAGGAAAACCCGCCATGGCGCTCCTGCCATGGAGACTGGCGGCAAGAGCGTCAATGTGCAGCGCACCAACTGCAGCCACCACTGCATGCCAAAAGAGGCCCCATGAAGAGGCAGCCTATTTCTCCGAAACGCATTGAGCACAATAAATCTTGCTTTCTTTGAGCACTGGAGTTTGCCTCCTCTCTCGTCCCAAGTTGTTTAGGGCATTATATGACAATAACGTAACTTTGCACGTGGCTTGGTAGCTAAGAGGCTGCCAGACGTTATATCTAGGTGTCCTAGGTAGCACCCTAGCTGCTGCATTCTGCACTAGCTGCAGCTCCTGAACTTTTGTCCCTCATAGTAGTGGATGCTACTGGCTGAGAAAAAGTCAAGTTTGACATGAGACAGCTTCCTAAAGAGCTTAGATCCATTGCCTTGGATGGCAGAATAGCTTGGGCACTTGACCAGCTTTGTTGGGCCTGGCTTTCAATCGCCTTTGGCTGTGTTTTCATAGTATTCGGGGATTTGAAATTACAACTGTGGAAAAATGTCAAACTGTTTCCCACCCTTCCTTTTTAAAATGTTTTTTTCATTATGAACTGAAGCTATACAGGCAGCAAGGGAAATCAGCAGTAGCGGCTCGCAGACTTAAGAAAAATTACTCTGAATTCAATAGATATCATGCATGGAAATAACAACAGCTGTGTGCGGAAGGAAAACAAACAAAGTCATTATTTCTCCTCTTTTAAACAAATAAATAAATGAACAAACATGGAACACCTATGGTATGTTACTGATGTTTGAAAGACAATGTTGGGCTAAAATTAAGGCAGAACATAAACTGGTGGCCATTTCAGGCCATGGAGAGTTTGTTCACGTATTGTTTGGCTCCTCAAGCTTCCATGCCAAAATATTTCATGCAGTTTCTTAGATCGTTGTTTAAATCATGTATCTTATTAGAAACAGTGTGGATGGTTTTAATACAGTACTGTTCCAACTTGGTGTGCATAGGTGACAAGCTTACCATCTTGCGACTAGAAGGGAATACCTGGGTGAGGAATTCATTTGGTTCACGTTTGGTTCAAACTTAGCAGATTCACACTTCCTGAACCGAAACACAAACTGGAACACACACACACATGCCAAAAGTAAATAAATAAATAAATATCTACCTACACAGAGGAAATCAATTTATTCTCCACTACAGCTTTGCCAAATTGGAGTGGCAAATTCAGCAGGCTGTGGGGCTTACATCATTTGCGGGGGGGGGGGGGGTTGCAGTAAGCAGAGAAATGTGTGATTTTCTACATTCCATCTTGAAACTCCTTGTTTTTATTTTATTTTCATTTTTATATGAAAATCCAGCAGTATTTCCATGTGTTTTCTTCCCCCTCAAATATATGCATCAATTGTGCACATTTTTAATGTGTGCATTTTTGAAATGCACTCATTTTTGAAATATACTATGTTTTTGCTCCCACTCACCACACGGCATTAACACACTCACCCCTCCACACAACACTTTAAACAACTGGCTTCGAGCTAAACAACTTGCAAGCAGTTGTTTATCTCAGTTGCTTATTTGGGAGGAATAGCATACCATCAGTAGCTTGTGAGCGGCGTGTTACCCTCCACACAACACAATAAGCAACATAACTGACGATGGTTTCCCCCCTCCCCCTCAGTTGCTTAATGTGTTGTCCGAATGCAGCCAATTTCTGTATTATTCACACCTCAACAAATCTTATTCCATTAAGGGGTGTTTCCCACCCTTGGAACTGCAGTGGCAATTTTAATCATTCTATTCCACTGAAGACAAATGAAAGCAATTGAGAATGTGAAGGTATGTGAGGATAGAGTAAATTACTAAGACATGTTTTCACAAGGAGTAGCAAAAAAGAATTAAAACGATCACCCAGATGGGACGTGATTTTGGCCGCTGCCCACACACTTTCCAAAAAGCTGTGCATAGTTTTGACGCAGTCCTAAGAATAGTGTTAATAGCCTTTGCCATACATGTAACTAGTAACAAAATTCTGGCATTACTGTTGCTACATTTGATTTGTATTCAATCAGTTGTGTGCACTGCATTCCTTCTCCCCTCTTCCACTGTGCTCTCTTGCCACAGAGTACCGCACGTCTTGGAGGGTTGGTGTTAAGGGCTAATATTCAAGTCACAGAAGATGCTGTAATTAGACAATTTCTTTGTAGCATAATGTAAGTGTCAGGATGACCTCAGAGGCCATTTTTCTATCGCAGGAACATATTGGATCTGTTCCTCAGCAGCTGTGGAGGAGCATTTGTTATTTAATGGACCTTTTATCTTGCCATTACTTTTGTGCCATTTATTTAGCCTTTCTTAGCTGGTGGTTGCGGAGAGGGAGATACACATTCCTTTCAATGTGCTGCCAAAGGTCACCTTGGATACATGTATCAGGCAATGATGACAACAACTTGGGGGGCCATAACTAACATAACTTATGGTTTTGTGTAGAAACAATTCCATAATTATTTAACGTTCATTGCGCTGTGTGACTCTATCTGTGAAAACAACTTTTAGTCTGCTTTCTATTGACAGAACTCATGTCCTCCTAAAGATCCAGAGATGGAAGGAGAATCAGTTGTATGCATATAGGGCTTGGGACCAGCCCATCTGATGGCCAAATTATCCCTTATGAGCCAGCCCAGATTTTAAGATCTCCAAGAAGCCCTTTTCTGTGTTCCGCCGGTGTCAAAAACATATTTGGCAGAAACACAAGAGAGGGCCTTATTGGTGGCTGCTCCCCAGCTCTGGAACCATGCATTAATGTATGCTTTAACGCAGAGATCCCTAACATTTTTGGCTCAGTGGGCACAGCTGGAATTTTGAGAGAGTGTCATGACCACTCTGACAAAATGACTGCCATGGTTTGGGGCTTTCCCATTCAATAAATGGCTGCACTCATTTCTCAGAAGGGGTGAGACTAAAAGAAAAGTAGCTTGCCTCTGAACAAGGCAGGGTTGGGTTCTGAGCTCCTAAATGCAAAAACTGCAACCCAAATAATGATGGTACTGGAAGACAGAACTTTGGTTTGCAGTGTGCCACACTACCCATTGAAATAAAGTATATATATATATATACATTTCATACATATATATATATATATATATATGAATTAAAATAAAAAATTGGGAGGGTTAGGGAGCATGGTGAGTTCCAAATGAGGTGTCCGCAGGCACATTGGAGCTCAGGGGCACCATGTTGAAGACACCAGCATTAATGTATGCATTTTTGCATGATTTTTTATACAAACACATTTTTGGATGCATGCACCAATACACTAAAGCACATTTCTGCACATTTTGGAAATATTCCCATGTGGTCAAACACGTGTCTTGATTTATTTTTCAGGATGCATTGCAAGGTCATATCTTGCCAATTCCCTTCACATCAGCATTTGGGTCTGGGAGGTGTGAATTGGGTACATCCATTTTAAAAACAACAACAACCTTTCAGCAAAGCACATTTCTTACACATCCCTAGTACTGAGTTTGCAGAGGAATGAATGAGGTTGAGTTAGATATAAGTAACTGAAACCCCATCTAAATAGGAAACTGGAGTCGTCCAATTTCATTGCGAATTCAGGATTTCAGGCAAACAGGCAAATATTGATGTGCCTTTCTGCCAAATCCTACACTTCCATATAAAATGTGAAACAGGTGAAAATACATCTCCTGCTTGGTTGTGTGAGGAAGACAGGCGGTATCAGTTCAGTGGATTGATTAGGATGCATCAAATCATAGCAGTTAATAACCTGCTTCTCGTCATATTGTTACGTTCATTCCAAAGCATTATAATGATTATAAATGATCCCCTAGACATATCGGCTACAGTCTGCCTTGATGAACAATATGTCAGTGGGGCTAGGCATGTCTTCACATCTCACATAATAGAGATGTAATAACATCATGAATACTGTAAGTGTGCTTGGAGAGAGAGAGAGAGAGAGAGAGAGAGAGAGAGAGAGAGATGTTTTTCTATGTCCACCATCCCCTATAGACTACCCATCCTGGGAACTAGATTGAAGGATTGGGGAATAGATCCCCAAATAATAAGAAATACACACTAATACCTGATGCTGTGCCCCCAAAAAATCTCATACATTTTCCCCTGACCATTCCATTCAATTTGATAGAAAGGAAATTACCTTGGGAAAGGAATTCAAAGGATAGATATATGTGTTGGAAAGTGTGGGCAGCCTAGGAAGCTGGAGAACAATGGAGAGATGTGTGAATTTCCTCCCTTTCTATTACAAAACACCCTCAGGCACTTCACAGTAATTAGGTAAGCTCAAAAACACCCTTCCCCAAAATTCAAAATGAATTACAAAATATCCTCAGAATGACGCAGAAAAATTGAAGTATCTATCATGGGGGAGGAGAATTGGAGGACAGAATTTTGACACAGCACTTGGGCTGGACACAACACTTCCCCCTTTCACACCAGCTATGGGGCTTTCAGGCAAGTAGTGTTATTATCATAGAAACATAGAAACATAAAACAGTAGAGTTGGAAGGGGCCTATAAGGCCATAAAGTCCAACCCCCTGCTCAATGCAGGAATCTACACTAAAGCATCCCTGACAGATGGTTGTCTAGCTGCATCTTGAAGGCCTCTAATGTGGGAGAGCCCATGACCACCCTAGGTAATTGGTTCCATTGTCGTATTGCTCTAACAGTCAGGAAGTTTTTCCTGATGTCCAGCCAGAATCTGGCTTCCTGTAAGTTCAGCCCATTATTCCATGCCCTGCATTGTGGGTTGATCGAGAAGAGATCCTGGCCCTCCTCTGTGTGACAACCATTCAAGTGTTTGAAGCGTGCGATCATGTCTCCCCTCAATCTTCTCTTCTCCAGGCTAAACATGCCCAGTTCTTTCAATCTCTACTCACAGGGCTTTGTTTCCAGCATGTACATTAGAGACAAATTGTATCCACAGTCACCCCTCTGAACTGGAATATTCTGTAGAACCTGGGGCGGTGCTGTATTCTGAAGAATGACAACTAGAGCTGAACCAACATTTCTCAAAAGATTATTATTATTATTATTATTATTATTAATTATTATCTCTCTTTTCTCACTCCTTGGCAGTTTTTCTAGATGGACATGACAGGCTTTGTGAAGTCCTGCTGTCTTTTACTGATTCTGGAATTTCCTGATTATTGAACATGTTTTAAGGATGACCACTTTCTGGATGTTGGTGTGGATGCATTTTGGTAGGCCCAGATTTTGAAGGATATCTGATGAGAGAGACAGAGAGAGAGAGAGAGAGAGAGAGAGAATATGATGTAAGACCAGTGACTGATGTGACTAATACATCTCTTTTCTAAGTGGCTGCTGTTGCCACTTACGAAAATAGAAACACGCTGTGCTACAACCCCTGCCAATGGCACACCCTTACCTGTGAGAAACCATTGATGAACTTCTTCTCCCCTTGATGAAATTTGGTGAAATTGTGCAGCCCCCCCATTTCTCTGTGCACAAATAGGTGTGGGATTTTGAGAGGCCATTTGTGCATAGCTCTACTAGTATCCCAATAAAATTGATTGCCTCCCAACTCTCCTCTCTTCTTCTCACACCATTTACTGGTAGGTCTCTTCATACCAGTGAACAGTAGGAGGATTGCTTCACCAGGGAGTGGTAATGTCTCCTGGGGAAGCTTGGTCAGACATGGGAGGGATAGTTACTTGGGTGTATAGCCTTCTGCTTCTGGAGCATGTGAGCATTTGACAGTATTACAATAGTTTTACAATATTAGTAGCAGTAGTTGCAGTGTAGTAGTAAAGCTGAAATAGTGCTACTAGTAGTAGTACTAGTGGATGATGATGATGATGATGATGATGATTGATTGTTATTGGCCACTCTATTGGATAACCGTTTAGGAATGGAATTGAATGGTATATGTGGAAGAGGGCATGAATGAGTGATTGGAACAATTAACAGAAGCATTTCAGTGGGGATGGGAAACCAAGGATGTTCAATCTTACTAAGATCCTCCAAGATCCACTCCAAACCCCAGTTTACCTTGCTGCCATTTTTGTTTGCGGCTTGTCTTTTCATTCGAATGGGAAAAGTGTGCATTTATATGCGCAATGTTCACAAGTGCACACTTTTCCCTCTGTTGACTAAAGTGTGGAAACGTGGGGGACTTGTGTTCAGAGTTTCGAATGGTGCAAGTTCAGACAATTTGCAAACTGAACTGAAATTCTTGTGTATCCCAACACTCAACATGATGATGATGATGTTGATGATGTATTCATTCATTTATTTATTTATTTAGCAGGGCCCACTTGATTTTTTAAAAGGTATTTTCTTCCATTGATCTTGTGGTTGTGAATCCATGCTTGAAAGTGTATCAGCGATGCCTACAGTGATCTCAGAAGGCTGTGAGATTTCCAGTGACTGGGGAGGGCACTGTAGTGCCCTGGAGATCACTTTGCCCTTCCCCTTGCCTCACAAAATCAGAATCAATTATGCAAAATAATAACAAAATGGCAGAAGCAATGATGCCAGATAAGAGAAAAATATGTAAATTTGAAGTGGCATAATAAGGTCAGGCCCGATTATTTATTTATTTATTTATTACATTTATATACTGCCCCATAGTCGAAGCTCTCTGGGTGGCTTACAAAAATTAAGGTTCAAAAATTGAGGTTCATAAAATCACGTGTGGTGTGGAGAAAGTGGATGGAGAGAAGCCCCTCTACCATAAATGGGAGGGTACCATTGCACTCATGTCCTGCTTGTGGGTCTCCTGCAAGCAGCTGGTTGACCACTGCATAAACAGATGGACTTTGACTGTAGAATGGCACTTTTTATATTCTTCGGTTGATCGTACTAGAATGCAAGTATTACCCAATTACATTTATTGGGAGTGGATTCCTAGGGCTCCAAACTAATAGGGCAAAGCATTTTTGATAAAGATCTTAGTGCCTTCTAATGCATCGCATGTCTTGCTCTGTGCTACTCATCCATCATCGACGTGATGCGTTGGGTTGAATTAGAATGGCATTTTGTATTGACTTTTAAATGCCATGAATTACTTTGGGAGCCTTAAAAAAAAAAAGCAGAAAAACGGGATTAAAAACGTAGTAATTCAGATCAAATAGTCCTGCATTTTCTAGTTTAGCCATTTGAGACTTTCCATATGAGACCCTGCAGCTCTGAGTCACTGAGGTATTATTAATGAGATGGATGATGAATATTTATTTTAACAAAAATGGGAGGGGAGAGAGTTGTGTATAGCTGCAGGTCTGGAATACTTTTGCAAATCCCTGGTATGGGTGGACTAAGAGGCTTCCCAGCTAATTTCCTTCTCTATAGTGGAAAGACCCAGTTAGGAAGGGAAAGGCATATGGGGTAAAGCACAGCCAGAGAGATCCATTTCTGTCTTCCCAGTGGTTTCTTGGTCCCTTCCAATAGCCTTGTAAACCTGGGGTGTGGGACATATTCATACTGTAAAATTGCAATTAAACTGGGTTACACAAGGTCAAAAAAGCTTCCCATGCAGCAATTAACAGAACTTTGTTTTAAGCTGTAAGATCTTTGCTGGAAGCAGTATAGTATTGGCAATGTAGAAACTCCCAGCAACTAAGATTGACAGTTTGGTGGCCACCTTGTTTACTCCTGGAAGGAGTTCAGCTCTAGTGACACAACCACATAGGAACTGCTTTCTTCTCTTTGGATCGCTCCTTTCCATAATCTGAAAAGTACAGCTGCCCTAATCTGTCTGATTGAAATACCTCCTGGTCCCAGTAAGGTCTATTTAGGGATGTCAGACGAATCTGGTTAGAGGATGGAGGTTGACTAGCTTTCTTCCCTCCTCCAGATTCCATTCCATCTTTCACCAGCTGGCTTGACTTGATGTGCAAATGAGTTGGGCCAAGTGGCATAATTTTCATCTTCTTTTTTCTTCTCGTTTTGCATTAATTTTTTTTAGCACAAATTTCAGCTGTAAATTGGGGAAAATTGCATAATATGTGCAAATGATGCAAATTTGTACAATCCACCCCCCCCCTTTCCCCAACCACATAGTATTTCACTTATTTGGGGCATATGATTCAGCACCTTGGACAGCTCCTTTAGAGTCCTGGCTTATTCAGACTGAAACCTGGAATGGATTCACAGCTCCAGCAAACCTGGAGCCTCCAGCTTCTATTGTTTGTGGCCGAACAAGTACCCCTTGGGACATAACCCAAAAGAGACCATGTTCATAAATAAGGCCATATCTACCCAGGTGCAAAATAAAGGAAAATCAAATACTGTCTGAAGACCAATCAGGAAATGAGAAATACCCGCCCCCAAACTCTACTTGGTCCCCAAAGGACAGCTAGTGAATCTTCAACCACCAGAATGAGGGTTGGAGTGAGGGCTGCTTTGTCTGTTCATGATTCTGCTGAGAAAGAAGCATGACTGCCTTAAAAGGGCTGTGGCCACAACAGCTCCCATTGCATGGGTTGAACTAGGTCTGGGGCATCTAAACATACATCAATTGGCCACAGTTGTGGCTCTATCTTGAAGTGTGAAGTTATTAGTAATCCTGGATTTGGTGTAATATACTACTTGGAATGTCAAAAAAGGTGCAAACTGTGATAGAGCATTATCGGGCAGGAAACAAACGCAAGAAGTCCCATTGATTACCATTGCAGAGGTAGAAGTATGAGCTTAACTCCCCTGGCGGAAAATGAATGGAAGTTTGACATGCTTAACTTTGACTGAATCATCCACCTAGTTTCTCTCCCTGGTCACAAAGAAATGGTCATCCAGGAAGGGAGGGGCACCTTGACAGAATTGAAATTTGAAGTTAATTTTCATTAGCAAAGCCGCTAGTCCTGGGCAATTGGTTCTTGGCTCCAGATGTTCTTATTTTAACTAAATGCTGTAGCAAAATGCTTAATTGATTAGTGCCTTGAACACATTTTAAAAATGTTGGTTTGCCCTATGGCAATAAAATTCAAGGCAGCCAAGCTGAAGGGATTTTCTGCTATTTCCAAGTTAACTTTATTTTATTGCCTTTAAAAAAATAATAATTTAGTGAAGTACAATGCTATAGTCATCTGTTGGAACAGAAACTGCTAATCCTGTTTGTAAACTCGAAGGACTAACTTAGGGAGGCCATGCAAAGATGTGGCCTTTTAAATGGGATTTTTCAGTGGTGGGGGGAGATGTTTTAACATTTATGTACCAAAAACAACAACAAAAAAAGAAGGATTAAAATAAGAATGAACTTGAATGCAAGAAGAATTGCCTTGTTGAATTTCTCCCCCAGTCTCCAACTGTATTCTTGTGAATGTTCACAAGTTTAGGCTGCAATTCTACATACAGTTAGATGGGGGAAATTACCATTGAACTCAATAGGAATTGCTTTGGAGTAGACCTCCATAGGATCATGCTTTGTTGGCTTTATTTCACACACACACAAACACTTGCAAACAACACTTCAGGATTTCATCCAAGATCACAAATGTTAGAAAAGAAGCCACAAGAACTGAACGTTCATTTCCATCATTTGCCACCCACTCTGCCATATTGAACTGTTGGGAACTGATCACAATTAATGCCAGGTGAAAGATATAGCTGGCAACCTACAGGAGGGTTAAGAGGTCCAGTGGTGACGATGGCTGTAACATTCATGGAGCCAGTGTACTCACCAGAAGTTCATTGTCCCACACGAAAGATTAGAATTGTGGAATATCAGAGACAAGTCCATTGGCCCTTCTCCCTCCCTCCATCCCATCCCTTCCCTCACCTCAGCAGTGCACATATGTTGAGCTGAATAGCTGCAGCAAGGAGCTGGCCCTTCTTTGTGTATGCTCCCTGCACATCTTCGAACCCAGAAAAATCCAAAATTGTCTGAGGAGCCAGGGCAAGTAGAGGAGGATCTCCAGTGAAGAAGTTGCCCACATGGAGGGTTACAGGAATGGATGACAAATGACAAGATGCAACATCACTTCCCCCCTGAAGTGATGCTAATCCTGTCAGGTGTGTATGTATGTGGTGGGGAGTGAACTGTAGGGTTACAGTGTTCAGTAGAAACATATCTGTTCCTCTTCTGGGCTGTGCTCAGGAAATAAGACTTCTTCAAATTTGCAGCATAAGCCAGATGTGAAGGGTGCTGTTAACACAATCTCTATGAAGGCACCAAGACACCTCCCCTAGGGATGGGCAAACCTGCCCCCCCCATCTCTTAAGTTTGTTTCATCTTAAATTTTGATAATGTCTCGGGTCTTAAATTTGGGTCATCCCCAACTCTGAGGTTTTCTTAAAAGCAAATACCTTTTCATGTGAACTGAACAAATTGTTCTCCCGTCCCTATTCAGGTTTTTGCACCAACCAGATGGAACGATGCAGTCAAACTGGCCAAGCTGCCATGGGCTGTTGCTGAAATTTGTTCACAATACTTGTCAACTTTAAAGGGCGAACATGATTTGATGTCAAATGCATCTTTGTACTCAAAAATGTCTTTGCACTCTTTGAAAGTGTGTGTTTGTACTTTTAAATGTGCATTTTGAACTTTTAAAAAAGGTATATTGCTGCAGGGGGAGCTGATGATTTTCAGGATCACAGCAAGCACGTAGGAGTAGTTTAACTCTTTCTTCTCTTGTGGCAGGTGTAATGAAAACTGCTGTTCGTAATTTGCTATTTGCATTTGGAAGAAAGCTCCCTTGAGCTTGACTGGGAATTTTCTTCTGATGTAAGTAGAAGCTTCAGAAAATGATTTTTCCTCAGGATCACAGAATAAAAGTGTTAAACTGTCTCTTCCACCTCCTTGCGATCTTGATAATAATCACACAGACCCCCTCTACAAGAATTTATTTTGACGCCTGGTTCTCCGATTATGCGCATCTTCTCAGAAGCGCTTTATGGTAAATGACTGTATGCGGGAGGTAATTGAGCACACAACTAGTGGCCTTACCAGTTGTTTGAAATGTGCTTTAGAAGTAGTTAATGTGGAGAATTGCTTGTTTACATAGTCAAAATGCGCTTTAACGGACTGCAGCAAAATAAAACTTGCTATTTAACGCGCATTCGATAATGTGCATAATCGAATAGATAAAGTGCCTCAACTCCCGATTTGCACTCCGCTCATGTAGAGGTAAATTTATTAATGAGACTTGAAAGAGCTTTAAACCTTTCATGTAGAGCCAGCCACAGACACACATCACCCCCCCCCCCCGTATTTTATTGTTAAAGTCCATGTTACTCTACTAGCATGGGCCTAAAATGAACTTTTTAGCCATCAGAGAATTGATTGGTGGCAGAATCTTTCTTCCACTACAGAGGGGGAGGAAAATGAAATTCAGTCCATATTTATGTGGGAAGGGGTGGGGTGGGGAATTGAAAACAAATGCTGTGATTAGAACAGGCATCTTCCATTCAAGGATTCATCCACATAAATGACACACTTCAGTGCATGCACAGAACTGCACATTTTGGAGAGTAGATGAGAGATAGCCAGGGACTGAATTATCATCCCACCCCTGGATGCTTCTCATAGCTTGCTGCAGCTGAAGTCCCAAAGGATTACTATCTTATGCAGAACAGCAACCGCCTGATTTCATTTTGCTCCGATTAGTACAGATCATCCACCTGTCTGCCAATTCCTTCAATACTTCAACTGCTAAGAACACCACACAGCCCTAAACAATGGATCCCTTTCGCAGGGGGAGCGTGGCTGTGTGTGCAATGGATGAGACTTTCAGTTTAGTTCATTTTTGATAAAAGTTTCCCCAAACACACACACACACACTTTTTCATATTTGGGATGGAAAGAACTTGATTTTCTTTGTTGTTGTTTGTTTGAGTGCTTTTTGTCAAATGCAGGAGAGAATCTGAAACCAAATGATTCACACAACTAGGCACAGGGCTTTGAATGCTTTGCTCCTAAAAGTCTGAGTTCGAATCCCAGCATATTTAGCCATGTTTTCAGTACTGAATTAGGTTTGCCACCTCCTCTCTTTCTCTTTCTCTTTCTCTTTCTCTTTCTCTTTCTCTTTCTCTCTCTCTCTCTCTCTCTCTCTCTCTCTCTCTCTCTTTTCTGACAGGTTCCTCATCTTTAATAGCTATATGGCAGGCAGGCAGAACACAGCACATAGTTAGACTATGGAATTCACTACCACAGGATGTAGTGATGGCCACCAATTTGGATGGCTGTAAAGGGAGTTGGATAAATTCCTAAAGGCTATCAATGGCTACTAGTCCTGATGGCTGTGTACTACCTCCAGTATCAGAGGCAGTAAGCCTATATGCAGCAGTTGCTGGGGAACATGGGAGGGAGGGTGCTCTTGCACTATGTCCTCCTTGTGGGTTCCTGGACGCCAGCTGTTTGGTCACGGTGTGAACAGAGGCTGGACTAGATGGATTCTTGGTCTGAAGAGTATGGGCAGGGCTTGGTGGTGCCACCAGCTGGAGGAGGAGTTTAGGGGGCATTATTAGCCCATGAGGCACACCTTTCGACCCCTCTGAAGCAGGACTTCTTCCTTCCCTGTATGCTGTGTAGGGTCTTTACTGGTTGAACCAGAATTTTTGATACACGGTCAGATAGCCTGGGCTGTGTATCGTTTTGCCTACTTAGTTTGATTTGGTGGGTTTTCTTTTGGTCTAGTTGGTCACATTCCCCTATGGAGGCTGGTTTGGGCAGGTTGTGTGCATCTGGACAGGGATAGTGATCATTCTGAGGTATCCTTGGTGGTGACAGATGATGACTGAGGCCTACCACTGAGGGTATTGTGGCCCCAGTGGGGGGTGGGATAAGGATTACCTGTGGGGGCATCTACCCTTGCATGCCTGGTGTTTCATGGCCTGGGGGGATGTGACAGGGGATGTCCCCCTTTTCCCAAATGGGGAAATCCTACAGAGTACCTACCAATTCCATAATCAACATCCAGCAGGAAAACCATGTTTGGCCCGATTACATTGACCGGCTAGTGCCAGCATAGTGGAATAGCTGCCCAGGGACCCCCCTATGCAGACCTAATTCAATAAATGTGGCCCAATTTTTAATCCATACAGTTGTCTCGTCTCTTTATGTTTGTTCTCGCCTCCTTGACTCGCAACGTCAAGCCAGCAAACTTCACAGCCACACATATGTGCCAGGACATTTTGTATTGATGAAATTCAGGAAGCTGCCTTCTCCTGCAGGAAGCCATTGGACCCTCCAGATTTCTACTCTGACCAGCAGCATCCCTCCAGGGCTAAAGCCACAACCCTTTCCCATCACCTGCCCCCACTGATTCTTTTAGCTGGGGATTCCAGGACACAATGGAAAAGAGAGTGCTGTGAAAGGTTGTTTTCAGCCTTTTCCTGAGTCAGCTCTTAAACAACCAGAGTGAAGCTGCTCTTATCGGCTAGAGATGTCCCTGGCTTGTTCAGAAGCTCTTTGCCAGGTTGTTGTTTTTTAAATTGAAACTATTGAGCAGCCCATTGTTCAGCCATCTGATGGAAAGCAGTGATTAAAAGGTGCTAATAGGGTCTTTAACTGTGACATCTCACTTTCTGAAGGAAGCGGAAATCTTGTTTCGTTAAAATAGCAGAGTGCTTTCAAGTCAATGGTTTATTGCATCTTTGTCTCAGGAAGGAAAGTTACCAAGATGGAATGCCAGCAAATTTGGATCACCTTGGACAGCAGTTCATGAATGACATTTACCCAAATCCTCCCCATGCTTGAGGAACTAGAAAACACTCATTGTTGTAAACAAAACTGTCCAGAAGGCTCAAAATGCTCTGTGACCATGTCTATGGGAAACATTTTTTAAAAAAAATGTAATCAGCTGTATGCAGGGCAGACTGAATTGGAGGACGAAGAATGGAATTAAAGCAGGGAGGGAGGATCCTTTCCTGCCAATTTTATATTGCAGCAATGCATGTATAACTTCCAAATCACTGAACAGAGCAATAATCAAAGATAAGCACTTGCTCAACTTGTTCCACAGTCCCTCGTATTTGCCAGTATTAACCATTAGGATAATATATCTCGGAATGACTCATCAACAGAGAAGAGAGTGCAGAGTCAATTAAAAGGACCCGAGTTTTCCAATCAGTAACTCAAATACCTCTATTAGCTGTTCAATGAACACAGGATGACTCAACGTGGCAGGCTTCCTTGTAACCTCACAGCAATATTGTTACAATAGCACCCCTTAGTTAAAAGAGCCTAGGAATGGGATTGAACTCATTTCCATTTCAATTAGCCCTACACAGGCAGGCAGCCTGACCACAGGAGGGCTAAAATGTGGGGAAGGCAGGACATCCAGACAACCCCCACTTGCCCATCGTTTTTGTAGATCTTTGCACATTGAACACAAGCATTGCCAGCTCTGGGGGTTTGATGGCCTTTGGGCAAGAGATTTTTGATGTGCCCATCCTGCCTGTCAGCCTACCTTCACACCTGTCTACCTCCTCACCATCATTGTCAGCTGCTATTGCTCCACGTCTTCTGTCTCACCATTGCTACCAATTGCTGCTTTCCAGGCAAAGAGAGTCTGTAAGTAAGTCATCATTGGCATCTGCTGCACCTCCTTAAGAGGGACGTGCGAATCCACAAAACCTCTCCAAAGTCAATCTCAAAGCTCACTTCGATTTGAGTCCATATCAGATTGCAAGCTTCGTAATTTTTTTCAGTATGGAACTCCATGGGTTTTAATTCATATTCTCCCAAATGTATGCATCATTTGTGCACATCTTTGAAATTTACACATCCTTCTCCCATTGATTAAAGCATAATTGTGTGCGTTTTATAAAGGTACAATTTTTTCATACACATTTTCCAAATGTACGCATTCTGTTCAACATATTTTTAGGGTCTGCGAATTATATTGTTAGATTGAAAATGTATGGAGTTCCACCACAGATTGCATCAGAATCCGTGCTTGAACAAGAAGTTGTGCATTGGGTAAATTATAAACAAAGGTCAACTGAAACAAATTTCTCATACATTCCTAATCCTTGACACCACTGTTGTCTGGGCCAGTAGAGAGAGGTGAACATGCAGGTTGCAATGGTGAAAATGTCCAGGGAGAGCTTGTCAGTGGGTCCTTGCTGAGGGATGGGCCTTTGGCAGATGCTAAACCATATTGAGCTGTGTAACTTCTACATGCCTCAATGCCGGCATTCTGGCCATGTCTCAGATTTCCAGAATTTCAGGTAAGAAAAGGCCAAAAAACTCATGAAATGCGCCAAATCCTGAAAATGCACAAAGATGTCTCAAACTTCTCAAATCGGCATGAAAGCCCTGAATTGGGGCAAACATGTGCATACTAAGCGTATCTGCAGACATTCTGGCAATGCCTCGGATTTCTGGCATTTCAGGCAGGAAAAGGCCGAAAACACCACAAAAAGCTCCAGAATTCTGAAAACCAAAAAGATGCCTCAAAGCGCTTTAATCTGAATGAAATTGGCAACAAGCCCTGAATTTGGTCAAGCATGTTCATTTTAAGCATATCCATAGGCATTCTGGCCGTGTCTCATATTTGCTGTATTTCAGGCAAGAAAACCTTGAACAAGGCACGAAAAGCGCCAAAATCTTGAAAATACATCATGAAGCCTCAAACAGCTTAACTCTGCATGAAATGGGCAACAAGCACTGAATTGGGGCAAGCGTGTGCGTTTTAAGCTTATCCGCAGGCATTCTGGCATTTCAGGCAAGAAAAGGCCAAAAGAGGCACGAAAAGCGCCCAGATCCTGAAAATACACAAAGATGCCTCAAACACCATAATCTTGTATGAAATGGGCAACATGCTCTGAAGTAGGGCAAATTAAGATTATCCATAGGCATTATGGGCCTATCCCGAAGTCTGGACTTTTGAGGCAGGAAAAAGCCAAAAACTGCAAGAAAACAGACAAACATCCTGAATATGTACAAAGATGCCTCAAACAGCTTAAACCTGCATGGAATATGCAAAATGTCCTGAATTAGGGCAAGAGAGGGCATTTCAAGTTGGAGAAGAGAAGATTGAGGGGAGACATGATAGCACTCTTTAAATACTTGAAAGGCTGTCACACAGAGGAGGGCCAGAATCTCTTCTTGATCATCCCAGAGCACAGGACGTGGAATAATGAGCTCAAGTTACAGGAAGCCAGATTGCAGCTGGACATCAGGAAAAAAAACTTCCTTGTTGTGATTTGAGATTGTGAGCTTTTTTCCCCCTTCCCCCCATAAAATCCAGGCATACTTTCTTGTGCAATTTTCCAAATGTACATATCAATTGTGTGCATCTCTACCATGTCTGCATTCTCCTCCCATTGATTAAAGTGTCTTTGTGCACATTTTTCAAAAGTACACATTTTTTCATGTGCAAATGTGTGCATGCTGTTGAATGCAATTGTTTTGGTTGGCAAATCAGATTGCAAGCTGTAGAAATGTACAGACCTCAGCCACAGATCGTTTCTCAGCCCATGATTGACCTGGAAGGTGTGAACTGTTCAAAAATTGAACAGAAATGAATTTCTCATACAGCTCCAATACATTATGCTTGGCCCAGCTTGGGTGGAGGCTGCTGTAGTTCAGTTGCGTTACGTTTATATTTTTCTTTTCTGCTGCAGGTTGATTTGTGCTGGGTATTTTAACATTAAGTCTCTTAATAGGAATTGCTTAATGGATTGCTTAATGTGGATATAATGTAGATGTTATTGGAATTGGATGACTATTAATTGACATCTTGGTATGTGTTTTATACTCATTGAAACTTCTGATGTTTTAAATGAACTCTTAATTGTTGAACTCTGCCTTCTAATGTGCTGGTATTATAATTATATTTATATATTTTGGCTATTATTGTATTTAAATGGTCTACTTTCTGCAAACTGCTTTGAGCACAAATGCATTTGTGAAAAATCTGTTATACAAATAAACAATCACTTTGAAATTCTCACTCAAATGGAATCAGCAGTGACAATTTTGAGGCAAGGACCTGCAGAATTAGATCCACCCAGGCAATTGCACCAGACACTTTTGCATATATCATTTCTAGATTTGAAGTATTTATATATTGCTTTTTATTAAAATATCCAAAGCAATTAACACAATTAATTAATTCATAAACAATTTAAGGAACAGAACCATCATAAGATCATAAGAAATCCTGAAGGTGAAAAAGAGAACAATAAAACAGAGACCACCAATCTTCCATTGAAACCATAATCAAATTAAAAGGTTTATCTCCTGTTGCCCAAATGATAAGATTTGGTGTCTACTAAAGTTGCTTCCAGTGGTATTCCATAACCAGAGTGTCACGACTGCCTATCCTCTGAAGACAGCTCTTTTGGTATGGGCTGGATCCTATGACCTATGTATCTGAGAATATACAGAAGACCTTTTTTCATTTAAATTTGACCCTGCCTCTGGCTAGGATTAAGCTGATAAGGGGCCACATTTTAATCTTTGTTTGGTTCTATAAATTGAATATAACTGCTTTGTGTGCATTAATGTTCTTTAATGTCTTGTTCTCTGCCAAAGCCTTCTTGGTGAGATACATTACTGACCTTTTTCTCTTCTAGTATCCCCCTTCTTATGCCATTAGGCTGCAATCCATTGGATTGGGAGCAAGTCTCATTGAAATCAGTAGGTCTTACTTCAAAACAAACATTTATGGGGCAGTGTTGATTACCTTGTTTCCAACTTTCCCTTGTTCCTCCCATTCCCTCCCAGGTTTTCCTTCTCTCTCTCTCTCTCTCTCTCTCTCTCTCTCTCTCTCTCTCATTGCCCTTTCTACACCATAGGGGTATAGAGAGAGGGAGAGTGATCCCGGAAGTACTTAATACACACCATCGGCATACAGGGACCAGCCGGTGTGGGAACGGCCCATATAGGGCCACAAGAAGACTGGGCTGCAATCAGATGCAGAGATAAGAGGCAGACACACTGGCTCAATTCAGACGACACAATAAACAACTGGTGTGGGGGAAACAATCATCAGTTGTTTTGACTATTGTATCATCCGAATGCTGCCATAGTCAACTCAGCGCTGATTCTCATCCACACCACAGTTGATTATTTATTACCATGTTGTGTGGGGAGTACCCCTCAGGGTTAGGGTTAGGGTTAGTCAACCCACCATTGACTATCGTGTCATCTGAATTGAGCCAAAGTCTGGCTCGGCCACAGCAAGGAATGCCAGAGAAATCGCGGTGGATTCAAATGACTTCAGCTTTCTCTAAATGTGATCTGTGGACCTGTGGATTCTGCAACGGACTAGCTTTTTCGCATCATGAGGACTTGCAGACCATTAAATGGGAGGGGATGTCCATAAATGCTTATTCCATTAGTGTGAATGCACAGTCACAGCAATGGTTTTGCACATGAAATTCTCATACTTCCCTAAAAAGTATACTCCTTCCGGGGCCTACCTCAGACTTCGTGTCTGACTCTTATTTCCGAAGGACACTCCCTCTTCCTCTTTTTTTAAATTTTTTGAATCCATTATGAAATATAGAGAGATTTTCAGTCCAGTATTCAGACCAGAAGGCATGGGCTGGATCACAAATGAGCTGAAATAAATCTAGCAAACATCCCTAGTCACCATTAAGAACTAATTAACAAATACCCTTAGAATATGGTTTACAAAAACAATGATATATGAAGCAAAAGGGGTGGGTGGGAAGGCAACGTGGGTACTTGATTAATCTGCACTGAAATAAATGCAAAGCACAGTGGAAAGCAACACTGAACACTCTCATTTGACATTCCCTAGTATTCTTTATCATTATAATTGAATGAATTATGGGCTATAATAAGCATTACACTCAATTATTATATTTAAATTTACACCAAATACTAATGATTTAATATGACAATAATAATGCCATTTAGTCAACCAGTCAGTCATTATTTAAAGCACATTAATCAAATTAAATTGTTTGTATTTTAAATCCCATGCATGTAGTATTTAAATATGTTTAATAATATTATTGGATTCTTTATTTTCAATGCAATCCGGCGCATGTTTATTCAGAAGGAAGCCCCTCTTATTTATGCTTGGAAGTATGTTTTTAGATAGTGTGTTTAAGTCTCATCAACATTAAGTTGCAAAGATTTCAAATGGTCTTCATGCGAAATTATAGGGTTGCAACCAATCATAGAAGCACTTACGTAGCAGTAGGTCCCATTGAACTCATGTATGTAGGAGTAGAATTGCACCGTAAAAAAAGGGGGAAATATGTAATATATTTATAAGGATAATAACTGCATATTAAACATTACAGCAGTGCCATGAGATGAACCTAGAGAAAAGTGGTATACCACTGTGCTATTCACATGATCAAAACACTACCATAATACAGTGTCTTAAACTTATTGATAAAAATATATTTGTTTGTAAAATGTAAGACTGCGCTGAGTATTAGGGGTGTGCACGCTAAAAAAATTTTCGTTTATCGTTATCGTCATTTTGGACAAAAAAAATATCGTCTTCATTCATATCATAGGTGAACCGTATCGCAGCACAAGTTGCTACACATATGTGCCAAATTTGAGATCGATCCCTCCAGCCCTCGATTTTATATGAATTTATTAAAGATCGTTTCAGTTCTGACAGATCAGAATGACAACTAACCACGCATGTTCATTCAGACCTGTCACAACGGAAATGATCTTTAAAAAAATCATATAAAATCGAGGGTTGGGGGGATCGATCTCAAATTTCATACTCATACTTAGGCATACCCCATAAGCACTGTGCCAAGTTTCAAACCTCTAACTTTTAAAATACAGAAATTATAGGTATATTTATATGGCAGTCCGATAAAACGATACAATCACCCAGAAATTATCGTCTCCGATGATTATTGTAGGTTTTTCTATCATATCGTTATCGTTAAACACATGCACGATAATGACCTTATTGTATCATTATCGTACATTTTAATGATACGATACACATCCCTACTGAATATTGCTACCACCACTTCCGCTAATCCATTTGTAGCCCATGATACTAAGGAGAGATACCAGCAATTTTTGGAAGGTGGGGGGTGCAGCTGGTGCAGCTGGTGCAATATTGGCATTATATGATCAAATTGCCTCACTCCTACCAGTACTTGGGTGGCTGCATTCTGCACCATTTGAAGTTTCCAAACATTCGTCAAAGGAAGCCCCATGTAAAACGCATTACAGTAGTCAAGCCTGGACATGATTAGTGCATGAATAACAGAGGGCAGGCACATCCTCTCCAGATAGGGCTACAGCTGGCATTCCAGCCTAAGAATGCACTCTTAGACACCTCAGCCACCTGGGCTTCCCTGGTTAACTCAGTCCAGGAGGACTCCCAAACTGCATACTTAGTCTTTTAGGGGGAGTGTAACCCCATCTAAGGCTAGTTGTAAACCTCCATCTGAAGTAATTGGTTTCCCATCCCATAGTACCTCTGTCTTGTCTGGATTAAGTTTCAGCTTGTTCTCCCTCATCCATCCCAAAAAAGTCTCCAAACCCTGGTTTGAGAGTTCCACAGTCTCCCTGGGATGTGCAGATGGAAACGAGAGGTTGAGCTGAGTATCATCCACATACTGATGACACTTCAGCCCCAACCTCCTCATACCTTCCCCAAGCAGTTTCTTGTAGATGTTAAAAAACATGCGGGACAAGATAGAACCTTGTGGCACCCCATAGGCTAATGGCCATGGGGTGGAATAGAAGTCCCCCCAACACCACCTCCTGAGACTGCTCCTCCAGAAAGGACCGGGACCACTTTAAAACTGTGCCTCCCAAGCCCAGTCCAAATAAATGATCCAGAAGGATACCATGATTGATGGTATCAAAAGCCAATGAGAGGTCCAGAAGAATCTCTCTACAGTGGTTATAGAACAGCTTCTCCCGACCCCCGAGGTGTATGTGTGGCCCTTTCCACACCAACAGGCTTTCAGGGATGGTAAGGGGTTGAGAGCAGAGGTTCCTGCTGCTGGGATTGTCTCGGAAGGGCCACACCTGAGTGACGTATCCCAGGAGGGAAGGAGAGGTGGTGCGCGAGGAGGTGTGGATGTTTGACCCAGTTTCCCAAATATCTTGGTAGAAGTGGGAGGGTTCACCCAGGTCACGTGGCACCTGATCCCGAGAGGAGAGAGGGATGCGTGGCCGCACCTGGGTAGTTCGTTGGAGATTTATTTTTAATCGGACAGTTGACTTGCACAATTGCGCAATTGCGTTATATCGCGGAGCTGAAAAACAGCTGATGCCCTCCTCCTCCCATAATCTTCCCACCAGTCCATCCCACATCTGCCTGTAGTTGGTAGGGGAAACAGCATGACAGAGCTTGGGCAGCCACTGGGACGGTGCCCCACTGCCTCTGCGCTTTGGATGGGAAGAGAAGGAGAGTGGGGGATGATTGGAAATGACAGGGATGGAAAGCAATCTGGACATAGGCACCAGTGCCATTCTGTGGGCAACGTCCTTGTCGGTAGCTGTTGTGGCTGCATATCGCAAGTTTCAGGCCACGTTTGCCACACCGCCACCGCAACATACTGGCCAAAGCCATTCGTGGGAGGACAGCAACTGTTCTCAATTTTGCTGACCACATGGACCATACAGTGGGCTGTCATCGCTACTGGGTGTGCCCCAGTAGCAAGGACTGGTGGGAGAACTTCATGCTGAAGGAGTGGGATGATCAACTATGGATTGAGAACTTCTGAATGAGCAGGGGCACCTTCTTCAAGATCGTAGAAGAATTGCGGCCTCTTCTGGAGAGAAACCTCCACACACATCACTGCTGCAGCACACAACCAGCTACAGCAAATCACTTAGCAAAAATGGCGGCAGCCCACTCCCACAACCCTTCGCAGCCACTAGACACACCCCAACATCTGGTTGGCTGCTGCATGAAAGCCTGAACTCGGGCTGAACTCCGCCAACTCGGGAATGGCAGCCACACCAGCCGCCCATCTCGACGTCATCCCAGGAACAGGAGGAAAAGCGGGGGGGAAACCTTTCCTGAACTTCCATGAAAATAGAGGACTGGTCCCTGCCTGCTTACGGGATGCTCTTTGCATCATGTGAATTCACCAGGAGCGGGTAGGGGCAGCCCCAGGAAAAGTGGCTGTTACATATCTCTCCATCACTGTGCATCCTCCTGGCTGCCCACACATTGTGATGTGAAAAAGCCCCATCAGAGAGGAGTCACAAGGTTTCTTCTTTGACTGAAGTAAGGGAAGCTGGGGAGGCTACAGGTTGCTGGCAAAATGAATGTTCAATGACAGAACTCTCTCACACACTCCTTGGCCACCTCATAAGCAGTGTAAGCACAAGAGCCCTGAATACCACCCATTAACAATGTCTTCAAACATTTCTTCTCATATGAATACTTTATTCCCCCCCCCCAAAAAAAATCATTGTCCCCCACATCTTTTATATCAAATTGAATGAGAACGGTGGTGGTGGGGAAACCTGTGGAAGATTTGTTTTGGACAGAGCACTTATTTCTATCTCTGTCTCTACCACTAGCCCTTTCTTACTCTGCTTGTGAACTTCCCAGGGGGCTCTGCTTTGCCACTGTTTGAAACGGAATGGTGGACCAGGTGGGCCACTGTCCAGTTTGATCTGGCATCATATAATTTAGCAAAGAGGCTGCATTAATATTGCAAGCTGCTCAGGTGTAAATGTTAAGGAGTTGGGGCAGCTGCATATTTTATTGGAAGCAAAACAGAATCTGGGGGTGGGGAGAGAGCACAGCAACCAGTCTGACTGTTTTGTGAAACGCTGCATTGAAATCCCTATTTTCTCTCTCCGTAGAAAGGAAGAGGAGTATGGCCTACGGCACTTACAGCCCACTTCCATTTACATGAAAGGCCTTGCAGGCCTTGAATGCTCATTTGGATTTGGCAGGAATAAAGGCAATCATTGGATAGCAAGTCCTTCCCCATTTTTCTCCCTCCTGATTCCCTGGCAAACATCACTTTATTAAACATTGTTTCAGTTCTGACAGATCAGAATGACAGCTCGCCACGTGTGTTCATTCAGACCTGTCAGAACAGAAACAATCTTTAATAAATTCATATAAAATCGAGGGTTGGAGGGATCAATCTCAAATTTCATACACCTACTTAGGCATACCCCATAAGCACTGTGGCCAAGTTTCAAGCCTCTAACTTTTAAAATACAGATGTTATAGGTATATTTATATGGCAGTCCGATTAAACGATAAAATCGCCCGAAAATTATTGTCTCCAATGATTATCGTAGGTTTTTCTATCATATCGTCATCATTAAACACATGCACGGTAACGACCTTATCGTATCGTTATCGTACATTTTAATGATACGATACACATCCCTACTATAAATATATTTCCTTCAAGTCAAAAATAGTTCACTGGAATAGTTCACTGACTCATCAACTTGGGTGGCTATAATACTTATTTTCCCTCTTCCAGCAACTGTCCAATATACATTAGGGCTGACTCTTAAGAAAACAGTGTTCCAAATTGAGGAGTGGTGTCTTGCAAGATTTGGCTGTATTCTAAAAAAAAATGCTTTGAACATTGGCCAGTTTGGATGGCAACAGTGTCAGCAAATGCCCCTTCGTATCATAAATCTTACATTTGCCATACCGTGTGGTTCATAAAACAATCATTGGCCACTGGCAGCAGGCAAGCAAGATCCTGAGTTTTCCACACTTTATAAATTTAATAGGGCCATTTCTGTATGCATTTTTCTTTTTTCCTTTTCCTTTTGGATCAGCTAACTGCATTTCAGTATGTGTAAAAGCTTGGGAATTGTGAATTAAGATGAAATGTATCAAAATGCAAAACAAAGGAATTCCCTCCCTTTATCCCTACTGTGAATGGGGCCAAAATTGCAGGTTTTCATCAGCCAATCCTTGTCTGGATAGAATTAGAAGCCAAAGAATCCTCCTCATGATCAATGACTGGTATGATTGCACCTTCAAACATTAAAATAACACTGTTTGATGAACCCACCCCAAAGTGGCTAGCCTTCTGCCACTGCTGTAGCATGTACAGGGCATCTCAGAGTTAAACAAATATAGGCACTGCCTGATCCATGTAACAAATTCCTTCCCCTTCTCAGCTGCATATCTCTTTGCTGGGCCTCTGCTGCCCGTTTGGTGGATTGCTTCGTGTAATCTTGCTTCTTTTTCAAACAGTAAACTTGTTCCTGATGTAATTACCATGATAAAGCTCTGTGGCATGACGGATCATCCTTAACTGTGCTGTCGCTGCTAGCTTCAGACAAGAGGATATTTCATCCAATGCCTTCACAGGAGGCAACAGTAAACAATGTCGGGGAAACGGGATGGGGCCATCTTCTCTTATACCCCCTTCAATGGGGTTGTCCTGCACAAGTCAACTGCATGCTGGCTTATCAGCCTACCTTCTGAGGAATATAGCTTATTCAGAGTTTTCTATGCTTGTTGCTCAGGCGGCAGAACAATACAAAATGCAGACAGTCAAAAACCACAATGAGCTTTTGGGGGCAAGTCCAGATGAATGCAACAGACCATTCATATTTACCTGGATCACTCCCGTGCGTCTGTCCAAAAGTAGGAAGATGACCCTGTACCTCTGACACCACTGACTGGCCACATATCTCCCCAGAGCAACTCTGCATGAATCACATATGACTAGGATTCTCCAAATATCGTCTCACTGCTCCTCTCATCCCATATTCCTGTTTGCGTTTGCAGTCGCTGCTCATTCTGCGCAAATGAAGAACTTGCGCAAGGCGAACCGCAATCGAATGTGAAATTTGCACAAATTTCCCAAAGTTGTGCAAACGTCTTAATTTGCGCATCTTTCCTCCGTGGATCAGAATGGGGCTTTGAGTCTGCAGGGGGGTAACTTTGTACATATTAGGACGTTTGCACAAAGTCAAACTGGGAAAGTTGAACAAATTGAATGCAAGCACATGTCCAGCAATTGTCAAACATTTTCAACGGACAAGAACTCACACTCACATTCGGGGCCTTGAACAGGGCATGCTCATACTGGTGAACATTTTTGTTTTGATTTATTTGATTTTCACCAGGTGCCCAGCAATGTACAATCAAAACATTAAAAGATGTGCAAGCCTCTGGCTACACCTTCCCTGAGTGGAACACAGGAAGATGTTTTGGTCTATGTAGTCCAGTATTGCTGGTGGTGGCTCTCTAGGATTTCAGGCAGGGCAGGATTTTTCCAGCTCCACTGGAAATGCCAGGGGTTGAACATGGGATCTTCTGCATCTAAAGCTACCCACAATTTGGCAATTGTCTGATATAAGATGGTCAGACAGACAACGTCTGTATATATATGTATGTCCAGCAAGAACAAAAGCAGTCACAATCAGTAGTGGTAAGGGGGGGGGTGCATCATCATCATCATCATCATCATCATCATCACAGCTACTATCCCCCACCCCCAGAATATTCCAGAAATAAAACCCTCCAGAACATTTTGGATGTGGGGGACCATGGCATACTAGGGAAAAGAAAATGGTGGCCAAGTTGAGCTGCTTCAATGAGTTCCCCTGAACACAGAGACCCTCAATCAAAATACAGAGGGGTGTGTGTGGTGGGTGGGTGGCTGTTAGTGAGAGCATGAGAGTGGACTGAGAGGGCAGTAAGTGATTTGAATGTGTTATGGAATTCTCACCAAAGAAACTTGACAAACTGTATTGATATGACTATTGAAATTTGTCAGGCAATGGTGTACAGTCTACTCAGGACTTTTCCTTGTCTTACTATCCACATATACCTGCCCATGCCCCAACCTTAGGTCTCTCTAATTGCCATAGTGCAGGGATTGATGACCTGGTGTTCTCCAAACTCCCCTCCACCCCATCCAGTATGGTGAATGCTCAATGATTATGGGAATTGTAGTTCAAAACATCTGCACAAGCCTGCCTATCCTTGTATCTTTGTGTGCATCTCTCTGTGTGTCTGTGCATGACATGGTATATGATGTGAATCACTTCTTATTCTATAAGACTGCTTGCAAGAAACAGGGGCTGTACTAGTCACAGCTATAAAAGGACATATTTAGCGGCAAAGGCTTACACTCTGTGAAACATAGCTGATAATTTCCCAGATGGCCATCCTCCTTCAAGGGTTTTGCCATATTTAATCTCAAGCTGAGTCTTCCTGGCAGAGTGCAGGCAGACCCAGGGAAGACGAAAATAACAAATGCATTGAATGAAACACTTCCGCATAATGATACAAGCTTTGCATGGTGTTCAGCTTGCATTAGGGGCACTGTACAAATTGATCCAACCTGTATTACTACCTCTCACATTGTGTGGTTTATTCAGCCTTTTTGGAGCACCCTGTGTCTAAGCCCAGTGGGGGTCAGACCCACCACCAAGCATCTCTGAATCTACAGATATACCTCTTGCCAATCCACAGGCAGAAAAGCAAATCATGATGTCCAGGGAGTCAAGTTCTACATCAAAGAGGGAAGAGGCAGGTCATTTTGCCCAAGATCGACAAGCGCTCATCTGAAGGAGGCATTTGAAAATGACAGCTCTCATTGATGATGGGCAGCTGCCTGATGGCTCAGGAAAGTCCCATGGTGGGTGGGCAGGTGGGTTCACCATCACCCCAAGTCAGGCTGAGGCAGCCTGAAGTTCTTCGGACAGCCTCTCCCCAATCTGGTTCCCATCTGGATTCAGGCTGAGATGGGCTGAATTGGCCAACCTCAGCTTGGATTCAGGGTTTGGGCCCAAAGCAATGCACAGCCCTAATTTTGAGTGTTTACGCACTACAATTCAAATGCATAGATGTAAAAGAGAAAATGTAGTCACAGATTAATCTGAAACAGAGTGGCCTTATGGGTGAACTCCTGCCAATGTGGCCCGGATGAGGAATTGACTGACTTATCCAATGCTCCATTGCTTTATATCTAATTTGTTTCCATATCTAATGAAATGGAAGTCTAGTCGAAAATACCTTAAGCATACCACTTACGGGATGGGAGATCTTCTGAACGAAAAGGAAGCAATTGGATGCAGTGTCCAAAGAACCAGCAGCCATTCTATAAATCCCAAAGCCATGAATAGGAAACGTAACAAGAGCAGCTTCACTTAATCTTATCTTTCCCAGACAGTTACTGTGTTCCTGATGTAATTATAGTGATAAAACAATGTGACAAAACTGCTGGCTTCTATCACAGTATCATTGCTGTTGACTTAGATGACAGGGTAATCATTTTCTAAGAGACCTTTTATTTTTCCTTCTCTTTCCGAGTCGGTACATGTGTTTAAACTCGGGGCACATCTCCATGATAAATTGCATTATACACATTCTCAGAGTCCTTAAATTTTATCTATTTTATGCATGAGCTGTTCTTTGGGTAGAAATTTACATTTTTGGCCATGTAGGACAGTATGTGGAGGGAAAGTGCCTCTCTTGCCGGTTTTAGGAATTTGCTCTTACACTACCAGATCCGATCAACAAAGTTGGATATATACAGCAGCCAGTGAAAACGGAAACTCATGCAATTCATAAAGTAACTGAACTGGCAAGAGAGATATGGATGCTGCGCAGCTGAATTGCTTGCTTCTTGGGCCAAGAGCTCTACTGCTTCCAGAATTTCCTCATCGAAATTACCTCCCTGGCTGTTGGAGCCCCATGTGCATTCCTGACAGACACAATGGCTGGTTTCGGACGAGACATTAGGCAATGAAGGGGGAAATAGTGTACTGACCATGCATTAAGTAGGCGGTGCTCCACACATGACATGCTGCAACTCCGGTGCTTGTGCAGCTGAAAGTTCCAGCAGCCAACTTGGTTCCTACTTCTGCTCCCTCCCCCTCCCTCAGTCCTCCAGCCATATCCCAACATGCGCCACAAGGTCTGCTGGCTGTATAGAGCAGCCAAGGGTTTTCAGCTGCTCCGGCCAGCAGAACTCTATTCCCAAATGGAATAGTCCACGGAGAGGGGGTTGGTTGGTTTCGGACGACACTTTAAACAATGGGGCTTCGGGCTAAACAATGTGCAAGCCTGTTGTTTCTCTCTGTTGCTTAATTGGGCAGAATAGCATACTGTCAGTAGTGTGTGTGTGGTGTGTAACCCTCCACACAACACAATAAGCAACACAGCTGATGATTGTTCCCCCCCTCGTTGCTTAATGTGTCATCCGAAACCAGCCAATGTGTCCCTCAAGAGCTTCGTCAAAATAGAATTCATCCTTTGATCTGGTTTAAAGGATGAGGGGGAATTCAAAAGCCCTCAAACCACCTTGTATAATACCCCAAGTTAGCCTTGCCCAACCTAGTACCTTCTAGGTGTGTTAAACTAGAGAGCCAGTGTGGTGTAGTGGCTAAAGTGTTGGACTGGGAGTTGGGAGATCAGGGTTCTAGTCCACACTCAGTCATGAAGTTCACTGGGTGACTTTGGGCCAGTTGCTGACTCTCAGCCCAACCTACCTCACAGGGTTGTTGTTGTTGTGAGGATAAAATGGAGAGGAGGAGGATTATGTACACTGCCTTGGGTTCCTAAAGGAGGGGAAAAAAGTGGGATTAAAATGTAATAATAAATAAATAAAATTACAGCTCCCATTATTATGCTAGCATGGGAATAATGGGAGTTGTAGTCCATCACATCTGGAAGGCACCAGATTGTGCAGGCTTCTGTATTTACTACAGAACAACGCTGCAATTGTCTGCTGACATCCATCCCACCCCATGATGCCCTCAAATTTTCTCCCCCACTTTTCTGGGTGAGCTTTTGCATGACTGATAGAAGTGTGTGGGGTGTGCATGGAAAAAGCTCCCATCATCTCTGATCTTGGCCGTCGTAGTCCTATTGATTGGGACTAGTCTTTGCAAATGATGATTCCCTTCAGTTCTGATGGCTTTGCAAAATGTCTAAGCTGTAAAGATTCAAAGAGGAACTGGGTGGTGTTACTTGATTTGGATTAGAGTGAAATCACCCTGCTTGATAACATCCCAATGACTGTGTCAGCCAACTTTTCCTTTTACCAAAACAGATGGTGAAAAGGGTGAGCTTCTTTGGCTGTAGCCCCATAGACTTGATCAGGGGTGACTGGTAGTGGTGAAGGCTTAGGATGTATCAGGATTTCATACCAATTTGCAAATCACTCAGAAATGCCCCTTTCACAACACCAAATAAAAACAGGAGTTCATTTTCTCAGCAAATGTTAGCGAATTCCAAAATTTGTCTTCACAGTTGCAAAATGTGTACTTGAAAAATGTTGGCAACAAGGGAGAGGGCCTTCTCAGTGGTGCCCCCCCCCCCGCCGTTATGGAATGATCTCCCCAATGAGGGCCATTTGGTGCCAATATTGTTATCTTTTCGGCACCAGGTCAAGACTTTTCTTTTCTCCCAGGCATTTAACAGCATATGCTGAGTTTTTAATTGACTCCAGAACTATATTTAGGCCTGGCTGACAGTTCATGGCTGTTTTGAATGTATACTGTCTTTATATGTTGCCTATTTTTATGTTTTTGTGGTTTAAAATTCTGTGTATTGATTCTTCATTTCCGAAGTTTTAATTTTTGTAAACCAGAGAGCTTCGGCTATGGGGCAGTATATACATGTAATAAATGAATAAATAAATAAAATCCACAACTTTGCTACGCAATGCACAGATTTTCAACATTCACATCTTTTTCAAATTGCACGATTTTGGAAATTTGCAGACATTTGGGAATTGTTCGCACAACTTTCACAATGTAGTGCCTTGTCACAGTTTGCCACTGAAAATCATGCCACAGGTTGTGGTGGCAGCAAGGAGTTCAAGCTGGAGGAAGGGTGGAGGAGCTAAAATGCACCCAGCTCTCTTAATGCTGCCCAACCCTGGGGTAGATGAAGTGGCCAGTGTGTAATTCCTCCCCCCCCTTTAAAAAAAGACTAGAATAATCAGACACTACTGGAGGGGGATGAGGGTTTGGGGGCAGACAATTCATAGCCCCAGGGTCATTAGTGCCCCTGATCTTAAATATAACTGCTCATTACCTACTCTCGGTCTTGCTCAGTGAACTGGGCATGCCCACATTGGCTGTCTCTGCAGTTGCCTGGTGATCTGAGCCATACTAGTCTTCACAGTTCGGTTTTAGGTATGAAAATAAACTTTTGACAACAAAAAAAGAACAATGTTATTCCCCCAGTAATCTCTCCAACAGAAAGGTGGCTTTTGATTGTTTAGGGTAGCTTGTGTTATGCAGGCAGGCGGCATCCCACTTCATGGGCAAGAGAGGCTGCAGATTCCCATTCTGCTGTTCTGTTTGAACCCAGATGAGATAGCATCTTTCATCTTGCAGCGTGCTTGTGGGTTTCGAGTCCTCTCTCAGCCGGTAAAATATTTATATGTTACCTGTGGCCTAGTGGAGGCAGCTCCGGCTTCACTGATGGGTGTTATGATATTTACTTTCTGATAAAGAGGAGACAAGCTCAAAGATGGAAAACCTACTTTCTGATAGAACTTGTGCACTAAGGACCACCCCTATTGTCTGGTCCTTGACTCTTCTAGTCCTTGAGATGATTCACATTTTTATCTTTTGGTGATGCCTTGCTGGAAATGCTGCTATTCGCAGTTCCTACTAGAATTGTCATTCATCCCCATTCAATCCCCCCCCCCCCAGAGTCTGTAGAAGTTAAATCTCTCTATGTGGGGAGTGGCTGTTCCTTGAGTCCAAAGCACTTGCAGATGGCCTCAGGGATGGTGGCCATGTTGCCCACCAGGAGAGATAAAAAGAAGCACTTCTTCACACAGCACACAATGAATGTGGAGGTCGCTACCACAAGACGCAGTGATGGCTGCCACCTTGGACAGCTTTAAAAAGGGGATTAGACAAATTCATGGAGGAGAAGGCTATCAATGGCATCTAGTCATGTTGGCTATATATTACCGCCAGTGCGCCCCTGTAAACTAGTTGCTGGTACTATTGCCTTCATTTTCTGCTTGTAGGCTTCCCAGTTGTGTCTGGCTGACTACTGCCCAAACAGTATACCAGGATGTTGAAGCTGTTGATCTGATTCAGCATTGCTCTTCCTATTGGCTATGCTGACTGGGAATTGCAGTCCAATGATATTTGGGGGACCACACATTCCCCACCTCTGCATGGACCTGAAACAGCAGGAATACACTGTGATGAACTTTGGCCGGTAGAGGGCTTGGTGGGGGAGCATCATCCCCTCCCCATTTTCTCTGCCCACCCCTGTTTTAAGAACTACATGAGAATGAGAGAGGGTGGGGTAGATGAGAGATCATCTGTGAGGGTTGTAAGAAAACTGGTGGCTATTTCCGTCACCGGACACATTGGAGGAACTTTTCTGCTGGTTATATTACTGACTGCAGTGGAACGTATTCGCATCTCTGACTCTGCCATGCGTGTTCACACAACGGATAAATAATCTCAATTGATATTGTGTTTTCGTGACTGGTAGCGCCTATTTTGCAATGAATTTAAAATGTTCTAATGTTTATGTGATAAAAACAAATGGTTTGTTTGGGTTGTTAACACAATGTTTTGAAATGAATGGGTATGAAGCAATTTATTCTCACAATTATACCAATACCTATTCTACTTGCATTGCTGTACTTGTGTTTTGAGCCATTTGGGGAACATTTATGGGGGAAAGTGACATGAAAATTAAAAGTGACAATGAACTCCAAGGCACTTTGAAATGCACAGTCTGCCATGTTATGTATTGCAGATGTTGATGTATATTTTGTTATACATTATTTTGATAACGTAATATAGTACAATTATGCCTCCCACTCCGCTATGTATTGTATCTTTGTTTCTTTGCTTAAAAACCCTCCATTGATCATTGGGAGATCAGTGGCTGTGAATAAATTAGAACTAAATGAATTAGAACACAGGTGTTGAATGTCTTTCGGCCGTTTGGGCCAAATTCTATTTCAGAGATATTCTCAGGGGGTGCAATCCAGGAATGAATGAGGCTGAAGGCAAAAGGAACCAGGATGAAAAATACCATCATAGGTTAGCTGAAAGTTATTGGTGCTAGTAACTGAGCTGTGGGAGAGGCATTTCAGTCTGATAGAGGGGGTGAGGAGGGAATGTGCAAAAGCCATGAAACAATCAAACGATTGGTGGTTGAGGGAAAGGAGGTGGAGCTAGGGGAAGTGGGAATGGCCCTCTGGGGAATCCATATTGGGACCAAAGGTAGGCCAGCTTTGACCTGTAGGTCTGAGCTCAGCACCACTGAATCAGAGGTTTTGGTCTTTTTATCATTTATGGAGGGGGAGCTAACACACTGCACATAAATAGAGATGGGGAGAAGTTTCACCTATTTTTGGATTTGCCACTTTGAGTACTTAACTTTACAAGTTGCCCCAGGTTAATTTTCCTTGTTTATAACTTCAAACAAAAGAAAGCAAAATGACCCCCTAACACACACACACACAAACACACACAACAAGATCATGACCACAGAGCACA
This sequence comes from Anniella stebbinsi, assembly GCA_029215795.1. Taxonomy (NCBI): domain Eukaryota; kingdom Metazoa; phylum Chordata; class Lepidosauria; order Squamata; family Anniellidae; genus Anniella; species Anniella stebbinsi. The sequence continues at coordinate 386,494,700 of JARDYH010000001.1, forward strand.
AGGCTCATGGCAGCCTCCCAAATTATGCTTCCCTTTGGGAGTGATAGTACGCTGTGTAGCATCAAACCTATGGACGTTGCAATGCGTGCAGGTGGGAGGCTGCAGAGGACAGCTACAAGGCATTTATTTGTGTCAAGCTGGAAGAAAGTAAGAAAGAAAATTCCCTTGGCCATCTAGCAAAATGCATAGCAAAGCTCTCTTCCCCCAAATTGGGGGAAAATGGCCTCACTGCAAATAAAGAAAGTAAAATAATCCCCCCTTTTTTTGCAAGAGATGAATGGAGCCATGAAAGTGTGTGTGCCTGTGTATGCATGTGCACACATGCATGTGTGGGAATGATTTTGGAATCAACTAATGAATACAACCTAATCGACATTTAGCAGGTCTGGGCAGCCATAACCCACTTGGAGCTCTGAGCTTGTGCACGTTCGCACCAAAATATTCATGTGTGCCAATTGTCAAACATGAGCTTCAGTCCATCTTGATCCAGATTCCCAGTCCGATTTGTGCCAATTTCCCAATTTGCACACATTTCCTCAGTAGACTGAATCAGCCCTGCTTTAGTCCTTGAAGGACAGTTGCGCAAATCTCCCATTCAATCGCTGTTCAATTCGTGCAAGTTTCTCATTTGAGCAGACGGAGCAGCAATCGCTAATGCAAACAGGAATCAGACATCAGACAAGCAGCAAGATGATGTTCAAAGAATCCTGGCAATCTCAAACTCCTCTCGTTTGCCCATTCCTAGACAGGAGGGTATGAATGGAGCCTAACTGGCTGCAAATGCTCATCAATAGTCAGTGCCAGAGTTGCCAGGAACATCCTTTGTTGGGGAAATGAGAGATGAACAGCCCAGCAATCCTCGGAGTTTACATTTTGAAGTACACTGGCAAAATGTGTTTGTCTCAAACCTGCACACATACCAGAACTTGGATATGCAGCAAAATTCACAGTTTTCACATTTTATGCAACACAGTTTGTGAATTTAAAATGTGCAGCCAATTGAGAATAATAGGAACAAGATGCACGCAAAAGGTGACTATTAGGAAAAGTCTGCACAAAAATGCATTATAGTAGGGGGGAAATCACTTGGTGGGAGGTGCATATATTTGGAAAAGTGCACAGAAAAATGTTTATAATTCGAGAAACACAGCTGGCAATAAGCATGCCTTTTCTGCAGTCTTTTCTGAGAGGGGAATTACAAACCAGAATGTACATAATCTTGGTAACTTGTGGAAATAAGGGGAAATGAACAAGACAGGCTTGCCCATCCCTATCTTTTAGATAATAGAAGATGACTCATTCTCACTTTCCAGCCAGAGGGAGGGTAAAGCTAGGTATGGGGGGGGGGGAAGGAAACTGAAGGTGTTTGGTAGACTATAGTTATTGAATGGTTCAAGGAAAATGCAGAGAGCTTGTGTTGAGTTCTGGAAAGTGCCTTGGAGCCCTACTCCCTCTGGAGATGAGATGTATGGCCATGACATTTGTAATGTTTAAATTGTGTCTCTACCTCTGCTAAACCTGCATATCCATAAATCAACCCAATGATTACAAAATGCCATTTGCCTCCAGTGAAACCCAGGTCAGCATTGCAACCTTGGAATGTATCACCACATGTAATAATGTAGCTGGCAGTGTCATCTTTATGTCTATGAAAATGTATGTCCCATTGTTCTAGGCCAACTATCCACTCCAGGTGCCTGGCCATGTCATGAGCTGAAATCAGATGAGACAAGTTTGAAATAAGGGGAAAAGGGGAAATTAACAGATGTGTCCATCCAGGCAGAGGGATTGGAATGCTTTGCTCTTCAAAGTTTAGGTTTGAATCCCTGTGCATACATCCATGTTTATGCTGCTGAATACGATTGTTATCTCTCTTCTCTGGTAGGCTCCTTATCTTGAACAGTGTAATGGCAGGCAGATGCAAGATAGTCCTCTGGATGTACAGAATAGCTGTGCCAATTATATATGACCAGTGCAGTTCAGTGGGAATTTTGAATGATTTGTTGTTTGGAGGGTTCCACCCTTAGAGGTGGCATGGAAATAATTTTAGTTAGATAGATACATAGATAGATAGTCAGAGGAATCCATCCAGTGGGTGAGGTTTGTTGAGCTCGGAGCCCCAGACTTTGGCTCGCTTTCCTGCAAGCTGGCCTGACTTTATTTGCATTGATTGTGCCAGCTTAAAGATTTCTATTTTTTAAAAAAATGTGTAAAGCAATTTGCATAAATTACAGCTGTAGTTTGTGCAGATTATGTAAATTGTGGATGTAAGTTACACAAAATGTAATTGTAATTTGTGCAAATCACACCAGTACATTGCACAAATTGCTTTTTATGAGAAAAAGCCCCCAGATTTCTGGAACAAACCTGTGGCTTGGCTAAAAAATGCCAGCCAAAAAAGGCAAGCATCATAGGAATCCATTGTGCCCCAAAAGGGCTAGCGACGGATATCCCTAATAGATAGATGCTTACAAACACTTCATGTTCCCAGAGACATGCATCCCCTCCCCACTTTGCCTCCGGGACTTGGAGAAGCAAAGGTGGACCATGTGCAAAGAAAGCAAATTCCATTTACACCCCTGAAAATGAAAGAGGGTTCCACATCTGATCAAACAGGACCCAGGTACAAATCACAATACCCACACTTCCAACCTTTCTGTTCTGGCAGGCATCCTGGCTGATGTTTCAACTCTGCAGAGGAGATATGGAAACAAAACATCTAAACTGAGCCTTGGTTATATTCTTGGCTATTCATGGGAGCAGCAGTTCAATTTCAAAGCCTTTTTTTTAAAAAAAAAATCAAAATGCATCTCATGTGCTGTCTGTCCTCCTTTGATCCATCACAGCTCTGGGAACTTCACAAACCAAGTGGATTGCTGGATTTAAAGCAAGAGGTTAAAATAAAATAAAATCAACATTACTCTTGGCTGTTAGCTGGCATGAACAAGAGGTTGCACCTGTTTCTATCAGGCTGTTTGCTGAGAATTCAAAAGGTGTTTGTTTGTCAAGGCCATGATTTGGTTGTAAAGAAAGAACCAAAAGCCATCTGAACACAAATGTACTTTGGGGAGTATAGCACATGGCAATTATTCTGTAAATAGACAGCCAACTAGGAACTAACAGTGTATCCTGATTCACAAACCAATACGCAAGCCTTTAAATTACATTTTGAGTTAACAGTACTTTACCATTCCAGATATATTTATTGTTATATCTCTCTCGTTCATGGTGGTTTTTCTAGACATACATGACAGGCTTTGCCAATTCATGCTGTCTTTTCTCGATTCAGGAATTTCCTGATGATTGAGTATGTTTTAATGATGACTGTTTTCTGAATGTTGGTGTGGATGTATTCTGGTAGGCCTAGTTTCTGGAGGTTTTCAGTAGGGATGTGCAGGGACCCCCCGGATTGGATCGGGACCCAGATCGGGACCTCCAATGTTGTCCTGGATCGATTTGGACAAAATCGGAGGTCCCTTGGATCAGATCGTATCCGATCCTGATCCGAAAATTGGTCGTCCTATTTTTGGATCGGCCGCCATTTTTGGTGTTTTCACCATAGGCTTCCATTGGGGGAAAGAAAGTTTTCCCCCAATCCAAGTCTATGGGGAAAACATGGTGGTGGGTGGGTGAGTGGGGGCCTAACTCCCCCTCCCTGTCCCTCCCCCCTACTCGCGCTCCTTACCTGCTGGGGCAGCAGCTTCCCTCCAGTGCTCAGATCTACTGAGAAACAGGCTTCACAGCCTGCCTCTCAGTAGCACGCCACTGAGAGGCAGGCTGCGAAGCCTGTTTCTCAGTAGATCTGAGCACCGGAGGGAAGTGGCTGCCCTGGCAGGTAAGTGGGGGGGCCCTCCCGCCTCCCCCCACGTGCTCCTTACCTGCTGAGGCCGTCCACTTCTGTCCGCAGGCACTCGTGGGTGCCAGCGGATGGCCCTGGCAGGTAAGCCCCCTTCCGCCCCTTGCACTCCTAACCTGACAGGGCCATCTAGTGCTGCCCATGGGCGGCAGCAGATGGCAGTGGACGGCCCCAGCAGTTAAGGAGTGCGAGGGGCCACAGGAGGTCCGATCCTCCGATCTTATCTGAACCGGATTATGTCCTTCCGGACCGGTATGGATCAGATTGGACTATCCAGATGCGGGGATTGGAAATCAGATAATTGTATCTGATTTCCCCTGGATCAGGTTCAGATTGTGGATCAGACCCGATCCGGTGCACACCCCTAGTTTTCAGTATAGTTTTTTAACGTGATTCTGGTAACTGATGTAACTAACAGAATAACTGTGACCTTTTCTTGTTGTCATAGTTCTTTGACTTCCATGGTCAGTGGTGCATATTTTTCTCTCTTTTCTTCCTCCTTTACAACAACATTTTTGTCATTTGGTATTGCTTGTCGATGAGGTATGTGTGTTTTTCTTTTTTGTCTATGACCGTTATGTCTGGTAGGTTGCAAGGTATTGTCTTGTCCATATTAATTGTTCTGTCCCAGTATATTTTATGATCTGCATTTTCCAAGATTGTTTTGGGTGAGTATGTATAGTATGGTGTAGGTTGTTTTATAAGGTTGAATTATTTTTATTTTTATTATTATTATTATTATTATTATCATCTTTATTTGTATCTTACGTTTTGCCCAATACTGGGCCTCAAGGCGGCTTTACAAAATTAAAACATATACAGTCAAAAGTTAAAAATAAAAATATACAAAAATTAAAAATATAATTAAATAGGTTTCAATATTAAAATTCAATATTTGAATCTTTTTGCTTCTGTAAATCCCTTTCATCTACTCAGTACTTGTAAGACCTACCTTCTTTTTCAGTGGTTACTGCTGGAATATTGCTTGTTTCCTTGTATTGTTCATTTTATTTGTGTTCATTTTTTAATAAATAAATAAAAATAAAAGCATGCATATCCCACATTTCCACTAGAAAAAGAAACCACCCACAGCAGTTAAAATGAAGGGTGGGCAACTCACAACTGCATGCAACACATCCATGATTTTCATCACTCACCATGTTCCATTCCACCATCACTGTTTTTTGACATTGCTGGGGGGGAGGGGGGAATTTCCTATTTAAGTAAGAAACCAAACATGCAGGGAATGCACACCTTGTTTCCAAGCAGTGATGCACTTGTGGAAGCTTCTCAGAAGCCAGGCTTCTCATGTACTGCGTCCTTGCTGAATCAGCACTTTTGTGTGTGTGTGTGGGGGGGAAGTACCACCACAGCAAACTGAGCAGCAAATTCAGCAGTGACAGTAATAAATTTGGGAGTGACAAGGGAGGGGAGATTCCCCCAGGGGGCTCAGGGGGTCAATATGGCCCTCCAGCCCACATATGTTGCTGAACTCCTGATTAAAACACTTCACAGCATGTCCTGGACAGATCTGTACCATCTGGGGCTCGCTCAGGAAGGGCTGTTGTCTTAGTAACAACTGAAACTTTATGATTTCTCACAGGGCCAATTATATACTTTAAGTATATGGAGGAAGTGATTCTCCAGGCAATGGAAGGTCAGCAAAGAGAAGACAATACACCCTCTCTGGGTAGTAACAGGGCTTAGGCATGGTCACAGAGAAGACTCTCTTTTCCATGTCCCAACTAGTCTTACTACTGCACAGGAGCAGAAGACACTGTCTCATACTAAGTCAGACCAATGGTCCATTTAATCCAGTATTGTTGACACTGAATGGCAATGGCTCTATTGGATTTGAGGCAGGATTCTTTCCTAGCCCTAAATGGAGGTGCTGGGATTGAACCTGGGACCTTCTGCATGCTAAGTGTGTGATCTGTCACTGAGCTATGATGGCCGGACATGACAAAGACCCTCCCCAATAGATCTTAATAATGTGCATTGATAAAAAGTCTGTAAGAACTGGTTGTGATATGATCATACGGCAACAGCAAATCTTCATGCAGAGCTTTACTGATGTGCATGTACACTCATGTGCATCAGTCAATCACTGTCCACAGAGGATCTTGGTGCAATAATCTGCAAGATGGCATCAAGGTAGGGATGTCAGAGAAATCCCCAATGGATTCAGATGAGTTTGGATGTCTGCGAATCAAACCTGCAGATTCTGTTTTGGCCTGGCTGTTTCCAAATCAAACATATTTTGTGAACTTGCACTTTTTAAATTACATTTGAGTGGGGATGGATTGACCACCCTACGCCTGCCCCATGTTGAACTCCAGCTGTTACCTGGCCCAGGTGAGTGGGGGGGGGGAGAAAGCTGCTGGGCAGTACTCAGCAGTAGTGTGTGGGTGTCCATTGCCGCACCGAGCACCATTTTCTACTGAAATGGCTGCTCGTTCTTTTCCAGAAATATCCCATTTCCACAAATGGAGGTCTTCAAGGGTCCATGTCTTCTGCATTATGGGCTTGGCTTGCAAATGGAAAGCAAGCTTTACATGCCATGGAACTCCGACAAGCCAAAAAAGAACTATATTTCTTCGCGAAGATTCAATCCGCAGAATCTCCAGGTAAGGCTAGAGAAATTCCTGCCTGAAACTCTAGAGAGCTGTTGGCAATACTGGGCTAGATGGACCAATGATCTGACTATGTTCCTTTCAGAATGCGATGTTTTCCACCCTACAGAAGCTATGCTTCCAACTTATATATTTCCATTACCTCAGTAGAGAAAATTATGGGATGCATATGTGTGTGTGTGTGTGTGTGTATGTATGTGTGTGTGTGTGTGTGTGTGAGAGAGAGAGAGAGAGAGAGTGTAGTAATAGCAGAAGAGGAGGAGGAGGAGGAGGAGCCAAAGGAGGGAAATAATCCAATGTTCCTCCTGCCAACCAGTCTGGCCACAGTATCCATTTAATATGTGTGCATGGTGGGGGTGAATCAAGAGGACAACTATGCATTACAATGCGGCGCATAAAGGCATGAAGTCTCCTTTTAGCAAGGGCTGTAATCCTATTAGAAGGATTAGTCTGTTGTCCTAGGATATCTGATTGTGGTAAGAACTCATTTAGGTCAACAGTTAGGAAATGTACACATACAACTGGGCAGGGGGGGAAGGGCAGCAAGCGAGGAAAAGAATGAGCTATTTGCCGCATTTCACAGGGATAGACAATCTTCTTTCAGACTGTCTGCAGTTACGTCCCTGCTCTTTAGTGCTTTTGCATTCATCAAGCTGAACCCTCAATGTAAATGACTCGCTTCCCTCCTGCCGCCACCCCCTTCGAACTGCAGATGTTGAAGAGACTGAGCTGGTGTGCAACCCTCAGTATTTCTGGACCTTGAAAGGATTAGAATTTTAAATGGCATCAGAACTCCTTGCTTTGACTCGGGGTGTATGGGGGAGGAGCAGGGGAGGAGGGCTGTTATGTTGCAATGCAGAGAGGGGAAAAAATAATTTTCATCCAATGGGAAAATGATGTAGCAGTTAAAATATGATGAAAGCTAAGGCCAGTGTGGCAGAGCCCCAATCAATTTAAATCCCTCAATCTGTTGATTATCAGCAATGTTATAATTTAATTTGAGGCCTTTTTATTGAGGAGGTCATCAAAGCACTCTGTGAAGTGGAAGTGTGCATGGAGAGTCCACCTGCAGAGGTTCGAGAGTTTACTTCCCAGGGCATCCTAGTAAGGGAGTTTATTTAGGGATGGGCAAAAAAGCCATGCTCACATTCACCCAGATTCTCCAAACATTGACTTGATGCTCGTCTGCCCTTGTTTGCTATGTTCATTTGCAATCTGTGCTCATCATTTTGCATGAACAGAAAATTGGACAAAACGAACAGGAGAAATCTCCTAATTATGTCTGGTCTAGGCTTGAGGTTGCAAACCTGGCGTGTTCACATTATTTTTGAACGTCAACAAAATTCTCATTTATCCCTCAGTTTATTATTCCTCCACTTTAGATATCAAGAAGTTTAACCTAGATACAGGTAGGAATGGATGTATCAGCCTATGTCTGGTCTGTGTCAGGTTCATACATGTTCAAGTGAGGATGAATCCATCTACTTCTGGCCTGTGTCTGTTCTTTATGTGTTTAGTTATGAGTACATTCTCTGTGCAGTGTTTAGTTTTATTTTTAATTTAAAACATGCTCATAAAATACGTGTCTTGCATACAACTTTCCCTAAAATATTCATTTTTTGTACACTTCCCTCCTAATATACACGTGTATATGTGTATGTGTGTGTGTGTGTGTGTGTGTGCCATGAACTGCATCACAAAATTTGGAGAAATACTCTGTGTTCAACTTGGACATCTTTGGTCTTCTGATGGAAGTCCAAGAAGAAATATGGTGATACTATGGGGCTGACGATGAGAGAAGTTTGGAAAGGTTGATTCATAGCTGCTCACATGGAGACTTCATACTAGGGATGTTCACAGACCCCCCGGATCGGATTGGGACCCAGATCGGGACCTCCAATGTTGTACTGGATTGGTTCGGACAAAATCGGAGGTCCCTCAGATCGGATCGGACCTGATCCCGATCCGAAAATCGGACATCCGATTTTCGGATCAGCTACCATTTTTGGTGTTTTTGCCATAGGCTTGCATTGGGGGAAAGAAAGTTTCCCCCCAATGCAAGCCTATGGCGAAAACATGGCGGTGGGTGGGTGAGTGGGGGCCAAACTCCCCCCTCCCTGTCCCTCCTCCCCCACTCGCACTCCTTACCTGCCGGAGCCATCCGCTTCCCTCTGCTGCTCCAATCTACTGAGAAACAGGCTTCATGGCCTGCCTTTCAGTAGCACGCCAGGTGATGATGTCATCACCCAGCACGCTACTGAGAGGCAGGCTGCGAAGCCTGTTTATCTGTAGATTGGAGCAGCAGAAGGAAGCGGGTGCCCTGGTAGGTAAGTGGGGCCCTCGTCCTCCTCCCCCCTCACACTCCTTACCTGCGCTCCTTACCTCATCATCCAGAATGCTACTGAGAGGCAGGCTGCGAAGCCTGTTTCTCAGTAGAAGGGGGCAGTGGACAACAGCGGACAGCCCCGACAGGTAAGGAGCATGAGGGGGAGGAGGAGGCTTACCTGCCGGAGCCGTCCACTGCCATCTGCTGCCGCCCGCGGACAGCAGCGGACGGCCCCAGCAGGTAAGGAGCGCAAGGGGAGGAGGAGATCTGAACCTCCGATCTTATCCGAACCAGATCAGGTCCTTTCGGACCAGTTCAGATGAGATCGGACGATACAGAAGCCGGGATTGGAATTGGATAATTTTATCCGATTTCAGTCAGATTGGCTCCGGATCATGGATTGGACCCGATCCGATGCACACCCCTACTTCACACCACACAGAGCCTTATTCACAGGCTCCTGATTGAACTGGGGCTTTCCCCTGAAGTTCCTCAAAAGGACTAGAACATAGGAAGCAACCAGGTCAGATTGTTTTTCTGTATAGCTTAGTGTTTACCTTCTAGTCAGTCTCCAGGTTCTACAGAACAGCTCTTTCTGACCATCCAACCCTTTTAACAGGAGATGTCAAGGTGTTAAAGTGCAAGCTTATCCAAGCAAAGTATCATCTCATGCTTGCATTGTGCCAACATTTTCTTCCACATTCTTGTCAACCATTTTCATTCAATGTAGAGCATTGCAGAAATTAAGAGTTGTTAGTTTTGGCCAGTTCTGCATCCTTTGTTCTACAATGGCTACAAGTCCTGATGCCTAAGTGCTACCTCCAGTATCAGTGGGCCTGCATGCACTAGTGCTGGAGAACACTGCTGTACTTATAGTCTTATATTTGTCGCTATATTCCAAAAAATGTAAATATGGTAAATTTTCATTGAAATGTGAATCCAACAAATTCTTCCCCTTTCCAGCACATCAAACTTTTTAATATCCTAAAACATGTTTAGACAAGGGATTATGTACAACAGAATATTAATAATTACTACTTCTTACTTGTATTTTACTTTATTGGATCTACCTATTATGAGTCTTTCCCTTTGTCTTGATATATTCTTACTGAAGATTGTATGGGAGAAGGAGATAAGGGGTGTTATTTTTGGAAGCTTGTCAGCCTTGCACAGCATGCACACATTGTGAAACACCACCTATTCTCCCCCGGCCCCAACAAAATGCTACCATAAGAGAAGATGATAACCTTTATATAGCATTTAGGGAAACATGCAATCATCCAGCTGGGGAAAATCAGCAGTCAATGACAGCCCTTCATTTTGACAGCCTGCCAGTCAATCAACATACAATTTGGGGATCAAATCTTGTGAAGTGCAAAATTCAGTAAACCCATTATTATTATTATTATTATTATTATTATTATTATTTTAGGTAAGAAGTCAAAATCTCCCAAGGGGCAATTTTGAGGGGTTGAAGCAGATGGTATCTCACCAGAAGCAAATAGTTTCCATGGATTCTATGCCAAACTCTCTCTCTCTCTCTCTCTCTCTCTCTCTCTCTATTGCAGGGAGGGTGCATTTTGGATTTCTTGAAACTTGACTTTATAAGTGTGAAGTTGTTTATGATGCTGTTGAAATCAAGCACTCAACGTTTCTTCCTAAGAACATAAGAAGAGCCATGCTGGATCAGACCATGGGTCTATCTAGTCCAGCATGCTGTGTATACAGCAGCCAACCAACGATCGACCAAAGACCCACAAGCAGGACAGAGATGCAACTGAATGTTCCCACCCATGCTCCCCAGCAATGATGTATATAGGCTTGCTGCCTCTGATACTGGAGATAGCACATAGCCATCAGGACTACTAGCCATTGATATCCTTCTTATCCAAGAATTTATTCAACCCCTTTTAAAGCCATCCAAATTGGTGGCCATCACTATGTCTTGTTGTAGTGAATTCCATAGTTTAATTTTGCACTGTGTGAAGAGGTCCTTCCTTTTATCTGTCCTGAAACTCCCACTAATCAGCAACTACTTTCCCCATACTTCAGCCATCTCTGGTAAAAGAAAGAGAATGATGTCACATCAGCATGTTCCATAGACCAGCAATGCCCAGTTCCCTGTGTGGAAGGAAACCCAGGAAACTATGTGTGCACCATTCTTTTTCTTTCTTTCTCATACCTTTCAATGGTATGAGTGGAAATATTTTACCCTTCTTGCTGCTTCCACTAAAATAGCCTGAAACGCCTTTGATCCCAAGGGTCCATTTTTAGATAGTGTGGGAGTTGGCTATGAGACAAAGTAGACCACAAAGTTCCAAACAGCAAAGTTGAAAGATTTACTCAAAAAACAAAAATTTTAAGAGGAGCAAGTTTTCTTTCTCATCCCTCCCCCCTCTCTGCCTTAGGCTTTTATATCTTAAAAAACAGCCTCTTCCTTCTCAACTTCACCCAATCAAGAGGCTAGTTTCACTTTTTCCCAAATGTTTGTCTCCTGGTCCTTCTTCTGACCTCCAGCAACCATGGTTATTTTGTTTCTCCCGCATAGACTTCATGACTCCTATATCTAAGTACACCCTTTTTCAACTCAGCTTCTGGTGAACCTCCTGCCCAGCTCCTTTTCTCCTGTTCTTCTGCAGACAACCTGGCTCCATGAGCCTTCTGTAAAGTGAATCTCCTGCTAACCAATTCCATTGGGTTCAAAAGTATGGGAGAGAGAGTAAGCTATTCCATACCATAGCATTCCTACTTACATCCATCTGCATCACACTCTCTGTTAAACCCAAGGCTCAAGTGGGAGAGACATGCTCATGAGGATGGATGCTCAGGATTAGGATTGTGCCTATTCCCTGACTCTATGAATTGACTGTATCTTCTGCACAAAGGGTCTGCATGCATATATTGCTTGATCACCTTCTCTTTTCTCTCTTACTTTCTCCTTTTAAATCCAACCTTTCCTCCAAGAAGCTCATTTGGGCACATATGACTTGCATTGCTCAAAAACCCTGGGAGCTAGGTTAGGCTCTGAACATGTGGCCTGTTCTCTGTGAAATGGGAAGGGCACAAATTGCATGTTCAGAAACTATATAGTTTTAATTCTTTATTTTGAGGGCTCATATTCCACCTTCCTATCAACTGACCTTCAAGGCAGCTTGCAATAGATTGTGATCCCACACTTGCATGTTAACACAATCCCCCAAACTGACACAGTCCAATAACCCTTACTCCTGGGCAGGAGGTTGGGGCCAGAGTGTGCTTCCCCGAAGCCCCAAAGTCCCATGATAACTGGCTGTTGGAGTTAATATGTTCTCCTTGCAGGAAGGGAGGCACCCTGCAGCTTCTCCTTTTCTGGCCAATGGATGGGACCAAGCTGATCTTCTCCTTGACATGATGTTATTCCTGGGATGCAGGAGGTGCAACCTCCCAGGGACTCTTGGTTTCCTGGCCAATATTAAAGGCCAAAATGTACATTCCTTCAGCCCTGCAGTACCGGGGCAACAAGGGATGTATGAGAAATGTTTCAGTTCATTTACCCTTTTCACACCTTCTGGATCAAACATTCACACTTTTCCGAGCTTGTAGTGTGATTTGCAGACCCAAAATATGTTTTTGAGGTTGAGAGCATGTGTGCATTCAAAAAATGGGTGTGGAAAAAAAAATGAGTACTTTTGAAAAATGTGCACAAACATGTTTTAACCAATAGGAGAAGAATGCATACATTTCAAATACGTGTATGACCAATGCACACATTTGGGGAAAATATATATCTATATGCACACAAATACATGCAGATTTTCACGCAAAACGAGAAAAGCAAAACCAAAGGAAATCAAAGAACACCAAAGCTCACAGTCCGATGCAGACTCAAGACGGAACAAGCTTTGAGATGGACTTCCGAGAAACTTTGCCAAGCGCGAGTTTTGCTGATTTGCACATCCATCGTTTGGAAGTCTGCAAGTACACTCCAGTAGAAATGATCCTGAATGCTCTGTGTGCATTTCAACCCAGCCTGTTTGCAGAAAGCTAGGCTCATCTCCCCCCCTCCCCAAAATAAAACACTTGGAAACATTTACCCTTTGCTGATAGAAGAGATGCTCCGAGCCCTTGATCGTTTTGGTCGGCACTTTTGCTACACCTTTCCTAACCGTGATGTCCGTTTTGGAACTGAAATTCAAACAACAGAGAGTCCTTAAACATCCCTTTCCTCCTCCGAGATCATTTCATCTCCCAAACTCTCCAAACTGTGGGTTACATTTTTGCACTTTGCTGTAGATGCAGATTAATGCAACAGCGCTTGATGCTGAGGGAGGAACAAGTTGATGTCTCCATGCATTCCTGGATCCCTTCTCATGCATAATATTTATATTTCCAGTGTATTTTCTCCTTTCTACAGAAACTTAAACCGCTGACTTTTATCTCGGAGAAATACAGTGTATGTAACCCCGCAAAGCAAAGAGGAGAAAAACAGCAAAAAATAAATCAAATCAAAGCCAAAGCCACTGAGTTTTGCTTAGCAGTTTTGCTTAGCAGAAGCTTTAAAACGAAAGCCTTTGATGGGTTTTTAAAAAGTTGAGAAATGCAGCAGGAAATTTACGAAACCCAAAAAATCCCAGAGATGGTAATTAGTGGAGAAAGAACAGTTCAAACAATATTAATGCTACAGTTGACAATGACACATTGGGCATTTTGGAAGAAAGATGAAAGCAGCTGAAATGTATACTAATGGTTTATTTAGGCCAGTGTTGTAAACATATTCCCAAAAGTAACTAGATTGCACAGTCAAGGGTTCAAGTGCAGCACAACTCTTTTAGTTGTTCAGATAATTTCATCAATTAGCATTAGCTTTCATGGGTTCCAGCCCACTTCATCAGATGCTGTAAATGGAAGTGGACAGATATGTAGGGAGAGCCATCATGAGGTTGGTTGGTTGGTTGTAAACGGAAGTGGAGGTTTTGAGTGTGAAAAGAACGAAATATAATACAGAAATTTGACTGTGCCCCTCAGGGATTCAATAGGGACTATGGTTTCTTTCTATGCATATTTTAAAGACTCTTCATGCACGTGGTGGTTTGCAATTTGTTCCACGTTTAACCCTTGAATTTGTAAACTGAAGGCTAACACAATTATACTATAATATTATTTGGGCTGCAAAGATTTGATCCATAGATCAATAAATAGATGTTAGATCAAAATATTGAGTTGGAGATTGAGTTGGACCAATTTGTGGGGATATGAGCTGAAGTCCAGGGCAATGAACAGATAGAAGCTCCATGAACTCCACCTCCTGGCATTCCTAAGTGCAACCTACCAGTGGTGGATCAATCCAAGGGTGAGAGGATTTCCCAAGCCCCATTTATTTCATTAACATCCCTCTGGATAGCTCTGCAATGCCAGCCCATTCTGTGCATGATGGTTTGAGATGGAACACTCAGCTCTCTAAAAGTGCAGATCTGGTTCTATTTTATTGCCACCAGATGAACTGCAGAACATCACATCTAATGCATCACTGTTCCTCAGCCATTTTAAATACCTACCCAGCATGTCTCAATCCGAGATAACCAGCCTCATCTCTTTGTAAAAGAGGGATGCTTATTTGTGGTGGTAAAGGAGAGAGAGAAAGAGGGAAGCCTCGTAAACGATTCACGGCCCACATAAAAAAGACTTGATGAAAATAAATAAGGCCGAGTAGAATCGCTAAGGGGAAACAATTATATGCTGCTGAAGATGCAGAAACCAAGGATTTATTTTAAATTAAGCAAAATACTGCCCAAGGGCAGACAGCATCATAAGGTTAATCTCAGTTTGCTGGAGAGGTCTGCCCTTGCTAAAAAGGATGAGGTTTTGGCTGCTGTAGTGGAAATGCCCCATGTCTCCATGGAGGAAAAGCTGCACTTAGGAATGAGCTCCAAAAGACATCAATGTTTGTCATGCCTTTTTTTCATCATTTCAATAGAACTTCACAGTGCAGAATAGAACCTTGCTTCATCATCCATACCCAAGGATGTGTGTAGAAGCAAACCTTATCAATGTTCTCCAAATTCACCTCAAAGCCCATTCCTTCTGATGTCTGGATCAGATGGCTAGCTATTATTATTATTATTATTATTATTATTATTATTATTATTGGTGGGATTTCATTTGTGTGTGTTTTCTCCAAATGTACACATCAAGTATGTGCATCTTTGAAACATATATATTCTTCTCCCATTGATTAAAATGTGTCTGTTCCCCCCCCAAAAGTACGCATTTTTCAGACCCCCTTTTCAAATATACACATGCTTTTGATCTGTGAATCCTATTGCAAGCTTGGAAATTGACAGATTTTGACTGCAGATTGTGTGCAAATTGGGAAAATGAACAAAATAATAAATATATATAAAAATGACCCTAACTGGATTTCTCATGCAACCCTATTCAAACCTCATCTGCATAAACATCTGAAGCTGCCTCATGCCAGGTTAAACCTTTGGTATTTCTAGACTAGTACTGAATGCTCTGGCTTGCTGCTGTGGTTCTCCAGGATCTCAAGCTCAGAGAAGCCTTCTCTAATCTTGTACCTAAGATCCCCAGAGGAAGATCATGGAGAGTGGGACCCCTTGCAGATCCTTATACCACCAGTGACCCTAGGGACATGTAGACCGTTGCACTGATGGCTTGTTCCTGATATAGTTTGAGAAAATATTTTTTATCAAGAGAAATTAAGAACATAAGAAGAGCCTTAGTGGGTCAGATCAAAGTATTCTGTTCACACAGTGGCCAACCAGCTGTCAACCATAAGTAGGACACAAACACGACAGCAGTCTCCCACCCACGTTCCCCAGCAACTGGTAGTAGCACATGGCCATCAGGACTAGTAGCCATTGATAGCCTAGATAGATATTCTCTCTCTCTCTCTCTCTCTCTCTCTCACACACACACACACACACACCTGCGTCCAGACCAAAACATCGATGTACTACGTTTTTGAAACCCTTTTGTGGTAGCTGATTCTTCTTACTGAGACATTCCAGCTGCAGGACTGGAGGTCTCCTTATCAGTTGCCTGGGTCCCTGGCCAGCTCCTAACCCCCTCCCTTGTTACTCTTAGGGTCATAGGAGCAGAGAAGATGTGAGCTAGACAGACGTTTCAAGGCTGCAGGCAAAGTGTCCATTCACTGAATGTGAATCTACTCAAAAGGAAAAGGAACTTCAAGTGAACAACTTCCAGGATCAAGGTGTGGCTGCAAGACAGGAAGCAGCGGAGCTTCCAGAACTGTTGAGCAGGATTGTTGTTGACCAACAGCTCCAACCTCCAGTCTTTTCTAAACTGTGAAATGGATGCTAGTATGGGTTTCTAGGTCAAAGGGAACATGAAAAGGAGAGTTCCCAAACCACATTTTTAAAGCAATTGTGGTTAAGAAAACTCATGGTGTAAAGTTGTCTCCATATCTTTTTCTCTCTGGTTCAAGATCCATTTAACAAAGACTGCTAGATCTCTAGCATTTGCATTTATTCAACATTAATGCAACATTGCACTCAAGATCCCCAAACTCATTTAACTTCCTAAGCTTTATTATCAAAGGGACAGATTGTTGAATAGTTGGAGATTGCAATGTACACTAGAAGGAGGTGTGGGAATCACATAATCTGTAAAAGGCAGCATATCTCCACAACAAATCCCCTATTTGAAATGCACTTCCCAATGTTTTTCCCCACTTGAAATTCCTTTGACAATTCCTTGTCCACAAAAAAGAAGAAGAAAATGTTGGCCTATGATTGTGCCAACAGACCATTAAGCATTAATTGCTCTACACATAGGCACTTGGGTTTGTACATTCATTACTATGGGATGGATGAGTGTTAAGTGTAAGAATTTATTTTACAAACGTAGCACTCGCTGCAGCAGTTAGAAGAAAGATGGTTTTGAGAATTGGCTGCTGCTAGTCGAAGGTGGAGGCATGATATGTTTTGACAAGACTAGTCAATTATGGCACTCAGAAGCAGTAACCTTCAGCAGTTCAGAAAAATCAGATGGAGCTTCAGTTTACCTCCAAAACATCCATTGATGTTCCCAACTTGGGGGTGGCGGGGGGAAGATATAATTCTTGGGCTAAAAGTCTTAGAAAAAGAGATGCATGTGTTACGTAAGGGTGAAAGTGAGCACAGAAATGTCTTGGAGCAACTTCACAGAAGAGTGAGTTTCAAAGTCAGATAAGAACACAGTCAGTAATATTACATGGTCAACCCTGCCCTTCCTCCAAGCAGCTCAGGGTGCATTTGCATCTCCCAGACATCACAACAATCTTGTGAGATGGTTTAGGCTGCACTGATTGAATCTGGCCAGGGCAGGTGGGTGAGAATGTTATAATTTAATCTCATTTATTCAGCCACATTTTCTCTGGCTTCTCCTGAGATTTCAGTTCATATTCTTTGGCACATGTCTACATCAGCCTCTCGGCTAGAAAGTCAACCTTTTCCCCAATGTTAGGCTCAAATTCTCAGTGAATTTAGTTCTGAGCTTACGGCTGTATTCGGTGCCGTTTCTCTGCTCCTATGGAATTGCACAGTCCTGCTTGTTGCTGGGACCACTTCCCTTCTGCTTGTCAAAGTCCTCCTCCTTCTTTGGAAATGGCCGTGACTGGAAAGCCAGTGTGCCTTTGCCTCCATGACGGCCATTAACATATGCCCTCTTTGCACCTGAGTGAGAAGCACCACAGCCAAAAGCTTCCCCGTCACTGCAAGAAGATGCCAAATGGGATGAGTGCTAGATGGCAAATGCATATCGACAGGGATACCCACATGCCAGACAGACTCCAGTAGCTTGGCTGGAATCTCCCTGTTCTTCTGAATTAGACTCGCTGGGTTATTTCGGTACAGACAGGAAATCAGCTCTGCGGAATCGGAGTAGCTAATTAAAATGAGGCAGACGTTCATTCTTCTTTATCAATGCCTTGTTGAAAAGTCCCCCCACCCCCCGGGAAGTGAGCATTGTTTCCTGTAATGGAATTTTTTTTTCTGTTTAAACACAACGTCACCTCCAATCGCTTGGTAGCACATCCCTCCTGCCTGCCTGTTGCTAGGAAATGGATTTATTTCGTTGGACTCAAGAGGAACAATATGACAATTAGTTAGCAAGGGAAACATTGACTTGTCTTTGCAAGGGGCCACAAGCAGCAGCGTTAAGCGGAGTGTGGGAGTGGCAGAGTTCTAGTGGGATGTGGCACAGGGTTGGCTATCAGCGGCTACTAGTCCCGATGGCAAAGTGCAACCTCCAGTATCAGAGGCAGCTGTGTACACTAGTTGTTGGGGAATACGAGTGGGAGGGTGCTGTTGCTCCATGTCCTGCTTTGTTGGCCCCTGGTCGACAGCTTGTTGGCCACTGTGTGAACAGAGTGCTGGATCAGATGGACCCTTGGTTTGATCCAGCATGGCTCTTCTTATCTTCTTATGGATGGAGCCCTGATGCAGAAGCGGCCAAGCTAGAGTCGCAGAATGCAGGCTCTTATAGCTGAGTCAAGAAGTCCACTTGAAGGGAATTGGAGTGAGGATGGGAGGCCAGCACCATTGGTTGATTGCTGAGTCCCAGGCAATAACAGGGACCTCCACTACTAAGGGATGTAGCTCTCTGGACTTCTTGCTCTTCTTCATCATTACTGCTTGCTCACTTGCCTTCTTTGTCAAGTGTGACAGGAGCAAGGTTATGGAGAAGCGGCCACCTCCCCATCATCTGCCCCTGTTCTTCAGTGCAGTGGCGTGAATTCAGAGCAGAAGAAGAGGTAAGTAAATGGGCAGCAGTGATGGCAGTGATATAGATGAGGGCCCATTCAGGAAGGAGGGGTAGTGTGGGCATCTTGTTATAGGGCTACCAAAAGGCCAGATCCAGCACTGAGAAACACAGCAGGGCCAGCTACTGAATATGGAAGCAGACAACCCAGGAGGGGAGCAGGCAGGCAGAGAGATGAAGGACAAATCAATAGTCTGATAGGCAGAGATCCCTGGAATAAAACAGACATGGCTGGAGTCTGGCTGTTGCCTAAGAAAAGACACAGGGTGTCTAGCAAGGAAGCAATTATGGCCTGGTCAGGCCAGATCAGGAGGAACCAAAGAGTTGCCTGAGAGGTACAGCAATGCCAGGGCTTGGAAAGAGGACTCTTCAGCCATCTGATGGCTCACCCCACTAATGATACATATGCATTTTATTTTGGTTTGTTGGTTTTATAACTTGAGCTTTAAAAAGATGTTAATGAATGAATTAGAGAGAAACACTAGGGATGTCCCCAGCAGGGAGATAGGAATGCTTGCGCAGCAACCATCTGCCACCCCTGTCACTACCATCTGTCCTGAGTCACTGTGGGCCAAGTCAGGCTAGCTAGCATGAGTCCTGAGGGCCGAGCTGGCGAAAGTTCACCAAGCTCCAGCTCCCAAATGGATTTCTCTAATGTCCCTAGAAAGAGATGAAGCAATGGAACGTGAACAGGCCCCCATTGCTCCAGTGTCTAATAGCTCCACATGGGTGGTCGATCCAATACGCTCCTCTTGATCATCAGTTAACACCAAAAATGGCGGAGCTTGTAAGAAAACTACCTGCAGAACTGTAATGCCAAGCATTCAGTTCTATGGTGCTTCACATGCAGCTGGAGCAAAGCAGCCCTGTGTTCAGCGACCTGGGCTTGTTTACATAATAGTTTGATTGAGCTCCATCTTTTGCCCATTGACCTTTTTAGACGTTTTCCTGTTTGTCCTCCTATGGGGGCACTTGAGTGCTTAAGTGGCATCCTCAGCTGAGCAAATTTGGCAACGTGTCAAGCGGACTTATTTGCGGATGTATTTACACTTGTCAAATCTAGTACTCTCCAGGCAATTGAGCTTACTTCCTGCCTACATAAAAAATGATTTCATTAACAGGATCCATTTGGTTATTATCGCGTGTTGTCAGTTCACAATGCTTTGATTCAACAACACCCAAGGCCTAGCTGCTATTCTGTACAGACTAATGAAATGCCCACCTGAAAAGGTGGGAGGGTTTGATTTCTGCAGCATGAACCATTTTTCATTGTGAACTTAAAATTTCAGTCATGCAAATAGGGAGAAGGAGAGTGAAAGGAGAGGGTAGGTCTACTGGCTGCTGATGTCTAGGGCGGCCATATGGAAAGGAGGTCAGGGCTCTTGTATCTTTAACAGTTGCAAAGGAAATGGAATTTCAGCAGGTGCCATTTGTATGCATGCAGCACCTGGTGAAATTCCCTCTTCATCACAACTGTTAAAGGTGCAGGCGCTATACTAGAGTGACCAGATGCAAAAGCGGGCAGGGCTCCTGCAGCTTTAACTGTTGTGATAAAGAGGGGATTTCACCAGGTGCTGCATGCCTACAAATGACACCTGCTAAAATTCCCTTTTCTATGCAACTGTTGAAGATACAGGAACCCTGTCCTTTCCATATGGTCGCCCTACTGATGTCACAATGGCCCTTAATTCAGACAACTGGTTTGTGCTGCAGTTCCTAGGAGGATATGGCATTTCATAGGATCATAAAACTGGAGGAGCTATTTTAGGCCATGTGAATCAGCAAAAACTGAGCTTGCTGAAGTTCTCAGAATTCCATCTTGTGTCCATATCAGATTGGGAGCTTTTTTTTTTCATTTTTTTTTCCGCATGAAAATCTGTGGGTATTTCTATGCACATTTCCCCTCAAATATACTCATCAATGGTGCACATTTTTGAAATGTTTGCATTCATCTCCCATTGATTAAAGCGCATTTGGGTGCATTTTCCATAAGTACACATTTCTTCATGCACAATTTTCAAGCATACACATGTTGTGAAACAGGGGTGTTTTTTTTGTGGGAGTGGGCTGCGGTTTTTTTTGTGGGGGGTGGGCTGCAGATCACATTCCAAGCTTAAAAATGTGTGGGCTTCATCTGCAAATTGCATCCCAGTCTGTGTTCATTCCACAGGGGGCAAACTGGGCAAAATCCAGATCAAAAACTAACTGAAGCAAATTTCTCATACATCTCTAGTGCAACTCCCCTGCTTAAATCAGGAAGTCCAGAGCTGGAACACTCCCAAGAGATCCTCTCCATCTTCTGCTTAGTCCTCCAGCAAAGCAGAGCCCACCAATATTCTGGTTAAATGGTTCCTTTGTCAAATTGTTGTCATCAAGAAGCTTCCCAAAAGGTTCATCTGCCATCTACCCTTTTGTAACCCAAGCCCATTAGAACAAGTCCTGCCTTCTGGCTTAGCAGAGAATAACTCTTTGCCCTCTTCCATATGACAGTCCATTTATTTATGGAGTGTTGTTATGAAACAGACCAACATCCTCTAAAGAAAGGGTAATCAGAGCACCTTGAAATCACAGAAGCAGAGTAGGAAGGGGGTCTTATAGTTTGATCTCCTGCTTGATGGAGGAAATCCAGAGCTAAGCATCCCTTGAAGGTGATATATTTCATTGTCAAATAGCTCTTATCATCACGAAGCCTCTTCAAGCAAAACCTACTGTCCTGTCACTGAACTCCATCCAATCTAGTCCTGCCTTCTAGAGCAACTGAGAACACATATTTATCCATTGCAGTTTTTTTTCCCTTCCAGGTAGAGTTTATTACTTTTCCTTTACCCTCAACTTTCTGAAGATCCATCTGCCCATGCTGGTGAGATTGGCCCATGATGGGAGGGACTGTACCATTTAGGATTGCAGGTCTCTATGTTGAGAGTAGACCATATTGGATTCAACCATCTCGCACTGCAGGTGGAGGAACAGATTGCTGAATGCTTCCCCAAGTAAAAAGAAAGAAAGAAATGGGGATTCTAACCTAATCTTACTGAACTGCTATTTTTCTATGAACGTGGAGCAACATTTAGTCACGTAGTACATACACCCCACATACACTTTGAAGTGGTACACTCCAGGTACCAAGAACAGTTGGCAAGACTAGGCTGGAGCATGTTTTAGTGTGGGAGGTTTTCCCATGATGCATGCCTGAGACTGCTGTCAGCTTCGACTTTAATTAATCCTTCATGATTAGCTTTGTATCTCCAGTATGGCCTCATTACCCTACAGCAACATTTCCAAAACATGCAATACCTTGGGCCTGGCTTCTTTCTGGTTTGCAAGTGGAGGAACACTTCCCTTCAACCTAAGACATATATCTGCAGGATCATATTGCCAGTTCATATTGCCTCTCAATGTCCCATCCTCCCTTTCCCCAGTCATTCAGAGCTCAGAAAAGGCATGAATGAGGGCTATCTGGGACAACCACAATGGACAAAGTTGTGGAACTCTTTCCCTGGGGAAGTTAACTCTGCCCTCTCTCTGGGGAAGTTTTCTCCATTCTCTCCCTTTGGATGCTTAGGTGGCAAGCTAGGGGTGTGCACAGCGTAAAGGGGCAAATCTTGTGCCAGCCTTTCCTGCTCTGATGAGCACAGAGTAATGGATGTGTCCAACCTGGTGACTTACATTTTCAAGGCACATGGCATCCCTCCTTGTAGCATCCTAGTGTCTCCCAAGCAGGGACGGGGGAATGAGCAACGTTTGAGACTGCTGGGATTCTCTGAACTTCATCTTGCCACTTGTTTCATGCCTGATGCCTGCTCAGGTTTGGGATTTCCACTTGCTCTGTACAAATGGGGGGGGGGGGAGAATGCACAAATCAAACAGTGATTGAATGTGGAAATTGTGAGAATTTCCCTAAATTTGCACAACTAGAGTGGGGTTTTCCATCGGCACTGGAAATTTGTGCAAATTACTAAATTTGCGCAAAATCAAAATGGGAAAGTTGCACAAATGGAATATGAGCACATGCCCAACATTTTGCGAACATTTGGGGGGGCATACTCACACTCACAATTGCACTGGGGCTTCTAGCAGGGCATGCTTGCATGATTTGCAAGCACAAATGAAATTCTCATACATCCCTGTTCCTAACACACAGATTGGAAATCACTGGTCTATAATTAAGCATAAGTGTGTCCCCACAACAAAATTTAACGATGTTGAGTTTAAGGTCCCAGCCCACAAATAGGGTGGAGAATTTCAAGAGGCCATTTGTGCATAGCTTAACTTTTGATGTGTGCGTATGGGTGACCATGTGTGTGTGGACACACTTATAGCCAATGCCAGTTACACTAAATTATTTTATCCCCCCCCCCTATTTATGTCTATTAAAAACTTCCTCCACCATGGGAATTTTGAAATAGCTTCTCAATGAGAACTAAAATTGACCTATTCAGACAATGAGATGGTTCTTTCTACACTTTTGTTATCCATGAGTCTCTTCCTCCCTTTTGAGCCTCTCCATCCCTGTTTTCTTCCCACTAAGTTTTCATCCCCCACCCCCACACACTTACTAAACATTCTGTGTCATTGAATTCTCAATGGACTGTTTTTGGGATTCCCCTTCCCTATAGTTCCCCCCCTCCTAGATATTTATTTTGCATATCTGCGAACCTCAGGGTTATGCTGAGTCTGATTATACCTCTCTCTTTTCCATGGGTGGTGTGGATTGAGCTGCAGCTCCAAAAGCATGGGGAGACTTGAAGGAGAACCAGAAGACTACATATCTATTGCAAGGAAGGAACAGGGAAAAGCATGGTTTGAAGACACACGCTGCAGCAGCCACGCACAAGAGAGAAGTATTATAATCAGACCCAGCATAACCCTGAGGTTTACAGATATGCAAAAAATAAAATTAAAGAGCTACATATGGTACCCAAATGGAAGTCAGTTCCAACCAAGACAGCAGAGAGGTACTTGCTGACTCACCTCGCCTTCTGATGAAGCCAGGTGGAATAGTGCATGCCCAAATGCAGCCTTGACAGCTAAAGATAAAGGCAAGATATAAATGCTATAAACAAAGCTTTCATTACAACTGTGGAAGGGAAGAGAAAAGTTGGATTTGTATTGCTGATTTCCATTAATAATGTATTCTTTGCGACGCAGGGACTTTGCTTGATTTGGTGAAGGATGGGTTACTTAAATGTTATTGATTTCGCCAAATTGCTTTTTTCCACTTATATTATTTATTTGTTTTATTTTAATTTTAAGCATAAACTAAGCAGAGCAAAAACAATTGAATGTGAGTGAATGAAATGAATCTAAAGCAGTAATGAAATGAGTTTAGACAAGTCGAACGGTAACATTCAAAGGGGAGTTCTCAAAGGCGCTTGTATGTTTGCAAGGTTTTCATAGTCGCTAATTTTCTTTCCTGGCTGAAATGGATGCGTTTGTTTTATGTATACACTGAGGCTCAAGTGGCACATTACAAGTAGCCCTGGGTTTCTTTTCGCCACTGTTCTATTTCATCCAAAATTAGCCTGGGCAAGCTGTGAGGCTGGGCAAATAGGGATGAATCAGGAATTTGCTTTTGAACAAGGTTTACCCAATTTTTATGTATTTATAGGCATCATTTGTACACTGTTCCATATCTAAAATGGATACTGGAGCGTTAAACATAAGAGGTAAAATAGTAAAAAGATTAAAAAAAGATTAAAACATCATATTAATGTTATTCTTTTTAAAAACAGAATGCCAATAAAAACTGTGGTTGGTCAGTTGAGGAAAGCTTCCTGGAATAGAGCTATTTCTGGAAAGTGCTGGAAGCAACAGTGTTGAGACCTGCCTAACCTCTAGGAGCAGGGAATTCGAAATAAAGGGGGCCACCACACTGAAAGCTCTTCTCCGTGTGTACTCCAATCAGGCCATAGGTCCATGTGGAACCACTAGGAGCAAGCCCTCTGATGACTTCAGTGGCCAGGCAGGTTGGAAAGGGAGAAGGCTCTCACACTGTTTTTTGGATCCCAAGTTGTTTAGGGTTTTGTACACTAGTACCAAAACCTTAAACCTGGCCCAGTAATGAACAGGCAGCAAGCACAGTTCCCTCATCAAAGGAGTTCCATGCTGAAAAGGGGCAGCTCCCTTGAAGTCTACACCTCCAGACTGAACATGGATTCAAATGCAATCCACTGTCAAAATCCACATATTTCTGAGCTTACAATATGATTTATGGACCCCAACAAGAGAATGTTCAACACATGTATACATTTGGAAAATGTACATCAACAAATCAACACTTTTTTTAAAAAAAATGGTCATGAAAATATTCTCATCAATGGAAGGATGCAATATACCTAAACAAGCATTAGCCCATGGGTGGATGCATATAAAAATGCTTTTAATTTGAAAAGCACCCCAAAAATGGAACACCGCCAGAAGAAAGGGAGTGGAAATCCATATGGATTTATTTCTATTTTTTTTAAAAAAGCCACACAGAATCAACATGGAGCAGACTTGGAGGTAAGAAATGGAGGCAGTATATAGAAACAGAACAGGCAAATATGCTCATCACTAGAAGAAACAGGAGGAAAGAAGCAGTCTAGTCATTTCTCCTACAACAGAAAATTGTTATTTTTTTCACCCATGGAGAAAAAGATACAGGGTTACTCTATTGTTCCCATAACTTCTTCCCTCCGTGAACAAACCTTGGAGAGGACAATTTTGAGCTGAGATTACATGGACAAACACACCTGTCAGTCTTGGTTTCTCTCTGTTTTCATTAATTTTTCTTTTACTTTAAGTTTTCATAGTGTTTTAAAGCCATTAAATTGTTGCAACTGCCAATTGCCTTGGAGGCCCTATTTGGGCCAAAAGACAGCTCATACACTTTCATATACACACATTTGGCTTGTTTTTGTTGTTAAAGTACACACACACTGGCTGAATTCGGACAACACGATAGTCAATGGTGGGGTAATAATCAACTTTACAGTTGTTCATCTAGGGGGTACTTCCCACACAACATGGTAATAAATAATCAACTGTGGTGTGGATTAGGATCAGCGCTGAGTTGACTATGGCAGCATTCGGACAACACGATAGTCAATACAACTGACTATTGTTTTCCCCTCCCCAGTTGCTTATTGTGCCGTCTGAATTCAGCCACTCAAGGAAACCAAGAAAAGAAGACGGTAAGGGAAACATAAGAAAAACGGAATTCTATGTAAATGATACTTTGAGTCTAAGATTGACTCTCAAAACCTTCTCTTTCGCCTGAAAGCATTCAAGCCATTAGAGCTGTTGCTGCATCTTAACACTGCTGCATCTTAACACCTCTCAAGATTGTCTCCCTCCCAACGTTGGCATCTATATTTGCCTGAAGGGGCAAGCAACAGCAATCTAGTGAGACTCTCCACTGTGAATGATGCTAGCAGCTTAACACATGCAGCTTAGATGCTGTGTGAAGCTCGCTGGGAACACTTAGCAACTCCTGTTGACAGTCGCAAGCCAAGATTTGGGGCCTTGAACCATGGAACGGGTGGTCTAAAATGAACCAATAGGAGAAACATTTCCCACCAACGGCAATGCATCTCAAAGCTTTCATCTGCTTTCCGACTGTTAGGCAGATGTGTCATGTACAAAATCTCTGCCTCTAAAATGGTGGCACGTCTACATTCTTTCAATGTGAATTCAAGACAACAGAATGGGTTAGTTGTTTATTTAGTTAGGTAGGTCCTTTATTGCTTTTCAAAGCAAAATAGCCTCCACAAGTTGCAAATACTATTAAACTAATCAAATGCAAAACATAATACAATAACAAAGAAAAGCCATTTAATATCAGAGCACAATAAAAAAAAAAAGAGAGAGAGTCAAAAAGGCCTTCCGAAAAAGGAAAGATGTTAGGACACTTGACACTTGCCCTATGGGCAATCCCGAAAGTGAATGTGAGCAAGAGTGCTTCCCCCCCCACCCCAAGAAAAGTTACCAAATTCCCAAATTTGTGATCAAGTTCAAAAACTGTTCTTTTTTTTCAAGTGCCCACTGTGAAATGCACAGGTGTGAAAAAAGTACATAGTTTCATGCACTCAGAGGCACACTTTTCCTGTTAGAAATGCATAATTTGTCCTGAAAAATAGAAAACTGGAGCAAACAAAAATGAGTTGCAAAATGTTTTGGGGAGAATTTAGGGGAGATTAAAAAAAAAAACCAAACGGGTGGTTCTCGCAGCCTATTTTCTTTCTTTCTTTTCCCTTTAGGTGGAGTGGAGGGGGACATAACTGGCCTACGCCATATTAGAAACAGTTCAAACGGAGAGGTCTCTTTGATCACATGACAGCCTTCACAATAATGATAATATCATGACAAGAAGCAAGATGTGCAACAAAATGCTGCAGCGTGGAGTGCTTCTCTTCACTGTTCCAGTCAGTCCACCCATGCCTTCTTCTAGGATGCATAATTTCACAGGCGTACCCCCGCACACATTTTTTTTCCAGATCTCCCACCCAACAAGCAGAGAGCATTCTGTGGCTACTGAACACACCAAGTTTCCATTAAACTCTTTGGAGGTTTTCTCTCCCACTTAGACTTTCCCCTCCAGGTTTTGTGTGTGTGTGTGTGTGTGTGTGTGTGTGTGTGTGTATGTGTATCTATACACACACACCTGCAAATTTTGAAGATACCTCAAGCCTGATGAGATCTCCCTCTTTTGCATGAATGTGGTATCATCTGGGCCATATAAGGATTGGCACTTGCCTCTGAGCATCAATAATTTTGGGTTTACTAATCCCTAGTGGGAGAGCAGCATGGACTTAATAGGATTTCACAACTGGGAAATGAAATCGAAGAGCTGTCCATGGCAGTGCTCAGCTTCTCAGCCATCACACATGCCCAATAGAAGAAGTGTGTTTGAGGTACCCACATTCATTATACATCGTGCACCCTCTGAGCTGACATTCTACCTACAATGCAATGTATTCTACTTCTACCCAAATATCTATTTTTCTCCCTTCATCTATATTGCATTACAACCTTGAGGTCTATCACTGGGGAGAGAGGAAGGGAGGGTGGAGCAGGGTGGGGGATGGGATACAATTGTCTTCTTGCACAAAGCATTTCATTCCCAGTTGCTGTATTAAATTTATTCCTATTTGAAGTGGTTTCTGCCAGTATAAATCATTGAAGTACACAGGTTTGTTGTCACCGTTGCCCAGGCAACAGTTTGGCTAATTGAATTCCAAAGCGTCTCCCTTGATTTCCAAGCCATGATAAAGGGCATGTATATTCTCTAACCGCAGGTGTCAGGATCGAAAAGAGTGTAAGCGCAGAGCATTCAGGGACCCCCCACACACACGCACACACACTAGCACAGCTTCAATTTCCTGAGCAAAATAATCAGTGACCTCTAGCAACCTGTGTGGTCTTTCAGCTGTTTACACACCTTATCCCTTCCTGATCTTTTCTTTCTCCTCTCTTCAGGTTCTCACTTTTCTTCTTACTTGCTCCATTAGCATCATTCTTCTCCATCAACTGCATCTTCCATTTCCTGACTGCAGACTTCACTGGATGCTTTACCTCCTGACTCCACCCCACACACATCTCCATCCAAGCTGACCTTTTCTGCTTCCCTGTTCAAGCGCTCATTAAACCTTGCCTTTTGGGGGCTTAAACGATTAACTTTCTTTTACCTTTCTCCTCCCCTCCCTTTTCTCTTGTATCTTCGGGCTCCTGCATCACCAGCCTGTAGGCAAGGCTTGTTGCTGTTCACCGGTGTATTTCTGATTTGACTGATAGGAGGGTCAAATTTCGTGGTAAAGAGCAGGACGGAAAAAGGGCACAGTCAGAAAATGGAGGGTGCAATTTTGGTTTATAGAGAAGAAGGATGCCAGCAGAGCAAAAAACAGGAAGAGACATAAAGACAGAGGTCAAGTGAGTATCATGGAATCATACGATCATAGAATAGTAGAGTTGCAAGGGGCCTACAAGGCCATCGAGTCCAACCCCCTGCTCAGTGCAGGAATCCACCTTAAAGCATGCCTGACAGATGGTTGTCCGGCTGTCTTTTGAAGGCCTTTAGTGTGGGACAGCCCACGACCTCCCTAGGTCATTGGTTCCATTGTCGTACTGCTCTAACAGTCAAGAAGTTTTTCCTGATGTCCAGACGGAATCTGGCTTCCTGTCACTTGAGCCCATTATTCCATATCCTGCACTCTGGGTAAAAGAAAGATAGAATGAAAGCACCTGCCAGCAGCCCTAAAAGCATAACTGCCACTGTTTGTAAGTTCAACACACACTATTTTAGCCCTATCTGCAGCACTATCCACAAAAAAGTACCTGGCTATTCCCTCATAGGGATGAGGGAGAAATTCCTTCACTTATCTTATTTTGTACTTTTGAACCAATAGACAAATTGAAACTCAGCTTTCCCTTGAAATTTGCACTTCCCTGAGTTTTACAGTTTTCTTATCAAAGAATGTGTCAAAAAATGTGAATATTAAGAAAAAGGTAAAAAATAAAAAAGCATAATGAAAATTACTTGAAAAATGTGTGCATTAGGCAAGATCATCTACAAATAGGCATGCATTTGGGGAAAAGCAAACAACACATTCTTGCAGAACATCATGCCAATTTTTCAAAAAAATATAAAACTCAACATTTGGGATGAACAAAATTTAAGACTGAAAACTGAAAGAAACAAAAATTGCCAGATTCATCCATCCCTCAGATATGCAGTCTACAAATAGGGTGAAAGTGCCTGGGGAAATATTTTGGCTCAGCAGGACTCCATTCCAAATCACACAATAAGGAACCATGTGTAGAAATAGGCAAACCTCCCTAATTTGAACCAGCATGCAAACCAAGAGATATCCATTATCCATGCTTCTACAGACTCCTAGAAAAATGCATCTCAAAATCGGTATAGAAAGGAAAAATGCACAAAAAAGGGTATATGAATGAAAATGATGTACAAAATATCATTATACTCATGGGAAAAAAAAGTTTGTAAAAGTGTGTAAACTGGACAAAGACTGCGTGGGAAAAAGACATACATCGTGGGCAATGAAGACATGTTGTTGGGGGAGTGTTGATGTTGTTTTAATGTGGAAAGTGATGTGAAAACGGGATGAAGCAAGCTGAAGGTCAGAACAGTGAGAATCAGAGAGAAACCAGAATTGGCCTCCATTCCCACCAGTGCTGTGCTGAAAATTTATCCCGCCTTTCTTCCAACCATTCCCATTCAATTAGTAAAATAAATAAATTGCTTTCAAAAAGTAATTTCATGGTGAAGAAGGTTTCAGAGACATTCTCATGGGTTGAGTTTGGGTTAATTGTGTTTGTGTTACTCATGAGGTGCCCGAGGAGTGCACACGGGTTTCCTGCCTTTCACTGTACAATCATCTCTATGGCAGTGTGTTGCCTCCTCAGCTTCCCAAACTTCTAGCAAAGCCCAGGAGCAGACATGGTGAAGTAATTCCTTTGTTAGGCTTTTTCTTCCACACCAGGAGTGCAGGCAGCTTGGGAGGTTGCAGAGTGATGGAGAGATGTTTAATAGACCGAAAAAATATGTATAGCATCCTCAGCCACCTCAGAGTGATAAGGTAAGTTCAAAGCACCACAAAACTGAATCATGAAACACCCTGAGAATGAGGCAGAACAATGGAAGCCCCTTTCATGGGGGAAGGGAACTTTCAGCAAATTGGAGGAAAGCTTTTGGCTGACCACTAGCTCCACCTCTTCCGTGGGACTTGACACAACACTGCCCTCCTCACATCTGCATTGTGGTGGATGCAATATGGGGTTCAGGCTGCCAATATGGCAGATGTTGCTGCCACTTGCAGTGACAGAACAAAGAAAAAAAATATTAAAGGAACTGTGCTACATCTCCTTCCAGTGGTGAGCCCTACCGGTGCGCGACTGTTGAGAATTCATCCTTCTCCATAACAGAGTGGAGAATTTCAAGAAGCCATTTGAACACAGCTCTCAATCCTATGCCCAGCCTATGTATCTGATAATTCTGTCAGTCAGACGAGCCAAGATCAGGGACCATATGAGGTTCCTCTAAGTCAACTAATCATCTGGTTGAGATTCATGACATTCCTGCAAGTCACCTAGACAACGTACACCATGTCCTTCAAAAGAGAGCTAATGCATTCGGGTCACTTTAATGCCCTACCATTCCATTAAATTCTGAGCTGGATGCCAGTCATCCAAGTCCCAAATAGACACACAATGCATTTGATAACCTTTTCAAGGTCCAAAAATCTCTTCACTGATTGCCCTTCAGAAGCCAGCTGTCTCTTCCATCTGTGAGGTAGAGAGACAAGTAGGGTTGGGCTCCCAAGATCAGAAGGAAAGGTTAGCAACAGCATCTCATGCGCCGCTGGTCCCATGAAGGAGTTTGGGAAACCCTGGAGAGATACAATGTTGCCTTCCAAAAAGAGAATGGCCCCATTCAGAAGACACCTTAAACCATGGCTTTAACCATGGCTTTTTGTTTTAGTCAGCATGGTTAAAGCCATAGTTTAGGGTGTCTTCTGAATGGGGCCAATTGTTAAGAAAGCAGTGATGAAAGGCTCCTGCTGAAATCACTAGGCATTTTGCTTGCCAGAGCAAGGTGCCATTAGTGGGTGCCTAGCCTCTCCTAGGCACACACACACCTGTTTCCCTTGCTGTTCACTGTAACCAGAAGCTGCAACATACACTAGCTGCTGTTGACAGGAACGGGCTTCAGACCAGGGAAAGGTATATTGCTCTTAGAGGCTCCATCCCTTCTTTCCCCTGCGTGTATGTTTGTGTGCATGCTTTAAGTCTCAGGAAGACATATTTTCTCAGTCTTGAAACTACGTCTAGGCCTCAGCCAATTCCTCGAAAATAGCTAGTGCATTTGAACCTGTGTAAACATCAATAAATGTGCCATTGTGGCATTATCCTCTTCATTGGTGTCTGCATGTAGATCTCTTTGGGTGGGAATTGCCTTCTTAACCATAGATGCTCTATTCCCAATGTCTAAATATTTCTTATTAGTGGGTGTGTAAGTCTCATTCGAACGTGTGCAAGTTTGTACACAGGTCTAATTAGAGCTCATCGTGTAACAGCATTTTGTAATTCCCCTCACATAACAAACACAGAAATATGTGGATTTCCAACAATAAATTGGGTCTGGTAGTGTCCTATTTCCTCCCTAGGTCTTCAGAATTAGTAGTTCAAGGGACAAGAGAGGGATAAGCCAAGCTAAGCTAAAGTCCACGAACAGTCCTAGCCAGATCCAAAGTAGCAAAAAGCAAAGCCAGGGAGCCGAGACAAAAAGGTCCATGTAGAAAGAGTACTCAAATATGGGCCAAGATCACTTTCAGAGGAGAGTCTAAGCAGAAGGTAGAATGCACAAGCACATAACAAAGACAAACACAAATGTTTCCAACTTTCCATCAGCGTCTGTAAGCTTCTACTGGGCTTTTTTATCCTGGAACTGCCAGAGTCCCACCCAATTCCCAGCTGCAGCCATAAACTTTGCTTGCAGGGAGTCCTCCTCGTGAGGAGGTCCCTCTACTCACCAGGAGCTCCTTTCCTCCTGAGTAGACATCTGTGCATCCTAGCACTTTGTGGAGGTTCTCTAAATTGGGCCTGTCTCCTCTGACGCTGTTGCCTGAGCACCGCCTTCGGTTGGGCCTCTACCTCTTCCTACTCCTTAGAGTCTTCTGAGGGGTGCGTGACACATAAGTGTAACTTGAGTAAACACATTTGAAAACAAAGCAAGAATAAAAGACCTTGTCAGAGCAAATTTCTCACACATCCCTAAATTGAATACAACAATGGGTAAAAACAAGTGAATATAGCACAGACCAGATATAGACAAATTAATTTATCCCTAGCTGTGAACACACCCACTACTTGATGCTCTGGAGGACCAGGACCAGACAATACTGGACTAGATGGAGCAATGGCCTGACTCAAAGTACAGTAGCTTCATATGCCCAAAGGACATCTTATTGGGCTCCTATTTTGGGGCCGTTGTACAGCTGATAAGAAACAAAATGGAGCTTTTGCTAAGGCGCTATCATGGGCAAGTTCATGGGCATAGCATTCTTTATGATTAGCTCTTTTAAGACTAAGCAGGTTTTAGGCTGTGGAGTGGCACTGGCAATCACTATAATCTACTGGTGCCAACTGAAGATTTATAGTGCTACCGTTTGTACACCAAAGGCTTCACTTTCAGTTTAGCAAATTTCTAGTCCTCATGATTGTGTTTTTTGGTTGTTGTTGTTGTCATTGTTTTCGTTGTTTTAAAAAGCAATAACTCTGCATAGTTAAAAAAAAAAAAAGCTGGGTAAGCATTACTTTTGGCTGCCTGAATCTGAATCACATTTATTTATTTATTTATTTATTTATGGCATTTGCACACTGCTGAATATATTGAAATTCCTCAGCAGTTCACAATATTAAAATACATTTATAAAATATTGAAACACAATATTGAAAACACAACACTGAAAGCACAACATTAAACCAACTGGGGTAAAAACTGTCTAAGGAGCAGCAAAATGAGTGGCATGATTAGTTTAAAATATATTATTATTATTATTATTATAATCATCATCATCATCAATGCAATAATAATAATAATAATAATAATAATAATAATAATAGAAATATTAGGTAACATGGAAGAAAATGAAACATACAAATATTTAGGATTCCAACAAAACATGAAAACGAATCACTCCACAGTAAAAACTCAACTAAGAATGCAATATAAAACCCATCTATCACAAATCCTAAAATCCAAACTCAACTCTAAAAAAAACATTTTCAAGGCCATCAATACCTACACAATACCCATCCTCACATACCCATTCAGAATCATATATTGGCCACACACTGAACTCGAAGAAATAACCAGACTCAATTGCACCAAACTCACGAAACACCACATGCTCCTTCCCAATTCATGCATTGAAAGAATAACAATCAGTAGGAAAGAAGGAGGAAGAGGTCTGCTGGACATTAACACAATTCATGCTAAACAGATAAAATCACTGAGCAGAATTACTCCCCACTCAACCTAGCACCAAGACCAAACATGACCACTCACACTCGCAGAGAAAAAAGAAAAGAAAAATAAGAACAAAAAGCACTATATATGGGAAGCACTACAACATAATACAGAACCCACAGATAAACAAAGCACAATTGTATGAATGGCTCAGGAAGGGTGAGCTATTTCCAGCAATAGAAGGATTCCTAATAGCTATACAGGATCACATTATAGCAACCAAGAACTACCAAAAATATATCATAAAAGATAACAGTGTAACAACAGATTTATGTAGGAAATGTCATCCATTCCAAGAAACAATAGACAGGAGGATGTAAAATTCTGGCAGGAATGGATTATACGGGCAGACACAAAAGAGCTGTAAAAATAATTCACCAACAACTGGCCATCAAATTCAACCTCATCAGACAACCTACACCATACAATACATACAAGACAATACCTTGCAACTGACCAGACAAACACACATACCTCATTGATATAGCAGCACCTAATTACAAATATGTTGTAGAAAGGGAAGAAGAAAAGAGAAGAAAATATACACCACTGGCTATCAAAGTTAAAGAACCATAGCAACAAGAAAATATCACAATTATTCCATTAGTCACATCAGTCACCGGCATCACATCAAAAAATTGTACGGAAAACCTTCAGAAACTGGGCCTACCAAAATACATCCACACCATCATCCAGAAAGTGGTCATACTTAAAACATGCTCAATTGTCAGGAAATTCCTGAATCAGCCAAAGGCAGCATGACCTGGCAAAGCCTGTCATGTCCATCTAGAAAAACCATCATGAGTGAGAAAGATATTTATTATTATTATTATTATTCCCTGCATGTACATAGCTAACTTAAGATACCTCATTTTTCTGTTGACTTCCAAGTAAGGCTGAACAATACCTTCATTTCAGTTCACAAATCCTCAGAATTTGCCCTGCTTGCAACTCTAAACATGAAAAGGAAGGGGTGTGGGGGGGAAAGCTCATGCTTTTCTGAACATGTGATTGTGTTTGAAAGATGCATATATATTTAAATCATATTTTTAAAAATACACTTAAAAAATCACACTTTAGTCAATGGGACACAGAAATGGGCACAGAAATGGGCACTTTTCCCATTCAAAGAAGTTAATCATCCCATTCAAATGAAAACAGGTTGCAAATACAAATGGTAGCAAGGCCAGCCAAGCTTTGAAACAGAATTTGGAGTCTCTCATGAACTGAACCATCCCTGGAGGCTGTTGTCAGTCATCTGACAAGTGACAACTGTAAGCTGATGGAACATTTTTGCCTTTTGCATGTGTGCACACATGAGTGTTGTGAAAGTATCAATCAGCAGGTAACGAGGCATGTCTGGATCAGCTGCCCTCAACCGTCTCGTCCTACTTGGTTTCTTGGCTAATGTTTATTTCTTTGAAATTCCATGCCCAGCCTCATTAAATGGCTCTTCAGCCACTGAATGCCTCCGCGATCACATCATCTCTTATCGGCAAAGTTAAATATCAGGGGTATGTTGCCAGTGTGGAAGCTCGCAGTAGAATAATATGATACTGAAATAAATCTTTGTTGTTCCTGCTACAAGGGACTAACGCAACTACCCCTCTGGAAACACATGGATTGGGACAGGATCGTGTCTTTTGTCCCTCTAACACACTTTGTCTGATCTTGTTCTCAACACCCTATAGATACACAAGTTGTACCCAGAGAGGTTTTGCACACAAAGTCATATAAACACGCAAAAGGTAATGCCAGTGGAGATGATCTGTCATGAACAGCAACAGCAGGAATGTTGTGTGAACTAGGGAGGTACAAGCATTTTGTTTCTTTGTGCACATCATGTGTGCATGTCCCATTCACAATCCCAAACACAAACGCAAGCAGGAATGACTTTTGTTTTTAAGGAAAGTTTCCAAATTCCCCAATGTGTCCTTGTGTTTGAAAAATGAAGGGGTATTTTAATTGTGTACTTTGAAATGTGCATCCCCCCAACCCCCCAAAATAGGCATTTTCACGCTTTCAGTCAAGGAGGGAAAGGTTTGCACTTTCAGAAAATGCACACAGAAATGTGCAATTTTCCCATTTGAAATTCACACTTTTCTCAGTTGAACAAGCTGAAAAAACAGGTCAAAAATGAAACTGAGAGCGAGCTTTAAAGAATTTGACAGCTTTAGGGTGATGTAAGAGTTTTTGTTGGTTTTGCTACAAGAGACTAACACAACCACCCCTCTGGAAGTGGCATCCTACACTACAGCTTTGTTAACATGACCTATCAGTAAATATCAGAGAGCTTTTGGAGAATTTAGATGAGATTCACAAAACTGGCTGTTTCACCCATCCATCGTGTGAACTACGCCTGTCAGTTTCATACATATTCAATCATAAGTCTCGTCTGTCCAATTTATGTATTGACTTGATAGTTTAAAAGCACACCCCCCCCATTAATTTCCATATGCTATTTCCCATTTTGTACACAATTTCGCTGAAAACACACTTTTTTGTATGAAACTTTCTGTAATCTATGCATTCTATACACAATTTTATTATTATTACATTTTCTATCCAGACTTTTTTCCTCTTGCAAGGAATCATTTTATCCTCACAATGACACTGTGAGGTATGTCAGGCTGAGAGTCCATGATTGGCCCAAAGTCACACAGTGAGCTTCACAGCTGAGTGGGGACTAGAACCTGGATCTCTTGATTCCCACTCTAATACTCTAACTGCTACACCACACTGGCTCTCATGTCGAGCCAAAAAACCTGCATTATGAAATTTGGACATGTACACACAATCTGAAGTCCACAATCTAACTTTGTCCTGATTTATATAAGTCCCCAAAGTGTGAATTAGATAGGTTTGCTTAAAAATGCAGACCAAACAAAATTCATCCCTTTCTGTTGTGTAAGCAGGGTGTCTGTGAACCCTGATTGGTTAGGCCCCATAATTGTTCCTAGTCCAAGAAGGAGAAATAATTAGTTGCTATAGGGAACAGGCAACAAATCAGCAGTAATCAGAGGAAACAAATACCTCAACAAGATCAAAGAAGCTGAATATTTATACAAAGCATTTCCCAGGAAATATGTCTACCCTACCCAAACCATATTTTTAAACATACGAATCAAATCTGGAGAATACTTGATGTAGCCCCAGTCCTAAATGTTGCTGGCTGCATCACACATGGATGGAACAGAGTTCAAACAGAATCAGAATCCCAGCACTGTCTGGGATGCAACACAAATGGAATAATCATCTAGTTCTTCAAAGGGCTTCTAGGCTAGAGATGGGGAGAAATTTCTTTCGTTCACACAGTAAGGTGAATCTACCTAATCTCCATTCAAAACATGTGTGTGTGTGTGTGTGTGTGTGTGTGTGTATGGGGGAAGTTCAAAATGCATTAGATTAGGAAAATTGCTTGCAAAAATGTCTCTATATTAGGCAACAGTATGTACAAAAATTCATATGAATTTTCATGCAAACCTTAAAAAATCAAAGTTCAGGATGAATTGAATTTAAGCACATCATCAGATGAGCATCTCATCACACACTTGTTACTGGCACTCATGGTTTTTCACAGGTCTTTTTGACAACACCATCTGCCTCCTGCGTGTCTCCTGCCCCTTCTGCCTGCTTTCCTTCCGCAAAAGAAGACCCGGAAAATCTGGCTTTTCCGACTGTAGCAAAATGTCCCGCTGTTTCCTGCTGTGTGCAGGAGAAACAGTGGGTTCAAAATGCCCACTGAATGGACCATGTGGTCATTGTTTACTTCCTCTTTCTTCCCCGTGTAAAGAAAGAGGAAGTATTGTGGGTTAGAAGTGTGTGGGGGGGGAAATGACAACAAGGAAACATGATCCCCCCCCCCCATCTGATGAACCCTACACATGACCCATTGTGGAAACTGTTTTTCTCTTACTTTCTGATCCACATCCACATGCAGTGGATGCCTGTGGTCGGCCAAATGAATTCACTGGTGCCAACCTGAGGTTGCCTCGATCATTTTATGATCAATAAATATCCAAGCAGACATTGTGAAATTCCAATCCAAAGAATTTATACCATTAAGGTTGATATTATATAGGCACATATAAATAAAAAAGGAATTGTCAGTCAAATTCTTGGCAGCCAGAGTCTGGCGTCAAGAGCAATATTTTAATGTTACACCACAAATCAACTTTACAGCTTTGCCTGGAAAGCATAACAGCTAACGGTTGCTGTAGATTTTAATGGTAAATAATATAGAAGGTCCCTTTGAGGATAGAGAGGAACATCCTTAGGGCAAAAAAGCACCCGTGGGGAAAAGGGATTTGAATAGAAAGGGTGAGTCTTTGTCTCAGCTTATCTCTAGGGATGTCCCAAGAACCCAAGTGAGTCCAGGAGTCTGATGGACTCTTCTGCATCCACCCTCCCAGACCTGCTTTCAAGCATTTGTGACCCCCTGGCAAGCGCTTGGCAGTCATCCACCCCCACTGCAAAACTTCGTGCTTCCCACCCTGCGTCAATGGGGCCTTTAGGGCTGCTATTGATGCCACGTGGGAAGTGTGCCATTTCTGGAGCCTCCATGCAATGTAGACTCTGGAAATTGTGCATTTCCCCCTGCTACATTAATGGCAGCCCTAACAGCCCCAATTACACAAGAGGAAAGGTGTGAACAAAGCATTCGTGGCCTTTACGGTTGCCACTGATGTAGTGGGGGAAATTGCACACTTTCTTCCACTGTGTTAATGGTGACCATAAAGGGGGGGGCAGTGTGTAATTTTGACGGCTGGGGTGGACAGCTGCCGAGCCTCAGAGGACAATTGTGCAGGGTTGGCAGTGACAGGCGAGTGTCCGACGGGGCAGACACAGGTGAGTTATCTCCATTAGCTTTCTGTTTATTTGTTTTTGTTTATTTGTTTGTTTG
Source organism: Anniella stebbinsi (assembly GCA_029215795.1). NCBI lineage: Eukaryota > Metazoa > Chordata > Lepidosauria > Squamata > Anniellidae > Anniella > Anniella stebbinsi. Next base: position 386,533,208 of record JARDYH010000001.1, read on the forward strand.
TTTAGTGGCTACTTGGCTAAAGTACTATTCCACCATTGATGCTGAATAGGTGTTGAATAGTAGCACTGTCTCTTATCTGAAGTACTAGCCCAGCATCTAGCCAGTGAAATATCAATAGTAATAGACATGAGTAAGGTAGCTGCTAGATTCCAGCAAACCCCAGAATTTGGCAATTCATTCTGGAGTCCAAGCAATCTGAAGGAACCTGCTCAAGATAGGGACAGCAAACTCACCTATTCCTGTGCCACATGTTGGAGGCCTACTGTACGAAGCACCCAGCAAGTGGATAGAGGCCTCCCGTTCACTCACTGAGTTGCCTTTTTACTGAAAAAGGTGGCTTGTTCTTTTACATAAAGAGGCTTTTTACTCAAATGGTGGTTGCAAATAAGTATGGGATGGATAGATCGCCCCACTTTTGTCATGCGTCAAACCCCCATCACATACCCAACCCTAAAGTAACATCAGCAAAAGCAGTGGTAGGCTCTGATGATTGTGTGGACTTTCCTTTGAAGAGGAGGTACAGCTTGCTTACTTTCCCAAGCAGGTAAGTTGTTTTGTTTCACCAAGGTTTTGCTTCACCAAGCTTTTAATCTCCTGGAGGATTTCAACAGGATCTTGCCTTGGTTTGGAGAATTCACTGTATGTTTTATAACTTTTAAATGATGTGTGGTATATTTATCTTTTTTGGGTCTGGAAGAAGCTGCCTTGGTTTTACAAAGAAGGGTGGAATATATCAAGGGTGCTCTAGGGTTGGCCAACATTCCCTTCTTACTCATAGTTCTCAAGTTTCATCTCAGAATTTGCCAGTCACTGCTGTAGACTTGGAATCTATTATTAGTTGTTACCCTCACCAGCTGTGCAACATTTGGAGAAATAATTAGGCACCCAGTAGAATGCTGTACTGATAATAGGACGGGGGGGGGGGACAAAACAAAACTCAAACACACCTTAGAGCAGATCAATGCAGAGGGGAAACCTTGTTATTTAAGGTTGAGCATACTTATCGTGATCAGAATTAGCTTCAGCACCACACCGGGGGGGGGGGGCAGCTCCTTCCTCTTTGAAGTACTGAAACCCTGAGGATGTGCAGTAAGAAAGAGAATGCCGAAACTTCCTGGCGAGTTATCAGATAGTTAGGGCAAAGGGGGATTTCCAATTCTACATCTCCCCGTCTCTCCAGGGGGTTAGTTGCCTATTTTTGTTCTGCCTCTTTTGTCCCTTTGTGCATCTTATTGCATTTTGAAGCATGACAGCCCTCTGCTGGTTTCAGTAGCAATTCAGAGACGCTGGGAGAAGTTTCAAAAGAAGGGCTCCTCAGCTGTGTTTGTCAGAACAGAAATACATCAAGGGTGGCAAGAAGGCAACATATTCATCTCTATCACTGCAACCAAGTGACCCTCTGGTGGCTGAAGAAGGGGCTGCAACTAACCTTTGTAAATATAGTGCTTGAGTGAATGGGTAGGTTTACAACAAAGTGGAAAACTGGAGGCAGAACTTCATATTAGGCCCAACACGATATCTCCTGCAAATACCTCCTCCTTTCAAAACCACAGACAAGTAAAAAAATGTATCTATATGATGACAATATCCCATCACATATTCCTTTGCAGTAGTTCTACATCAGGGGTGGGCAGATTCAGGTTTGTGGTATATATATATTGTCTTGTACCAGAACCCTGAGATTCCCCAATCAGAGCATGATTGTAGAATTACAGAATTCTGAAGCCAAGAATTTGTGCTTGGATGTCAAATCTGAACTGGGCTTACAGTCCTTCCCTATCAAAGTCTACTCATGACAACTCTCCCCACCCACCCCCCACCCCCCGGACACACACACACTTTCTTCATTTCAGCAATATCATTCACAGGGAGTCATTTTGATGCCATTGTTATGCCACTGGGTGTCAGAGATCCTTTCTAGTCTGCTCCGAAGCATGCAAAGATCTACCATACATTTTGATCTGCCCAGCCCAGTTCCATATCATTCTACACTGTCAAAGGAGGGACCACAAAATGATGATGGAATTACACTGGTAAGTATTCCTACACATTGGGGTGGGGGAGAGAGAAAATAAACTAAACATGGCACAGTACCTCTCTAAAGTATCTGTTTTGTTTTGTTTTCAGAGAACTGCATGACAAAATTCAGATAACTGCATAGTCCAAAGGATACCTACACTCTATTCTGTGTATTATTCCAGGAAATGTGAATCAGGTCTGTATGCTCATAAATGGGGCAAACACAGTCCTTGAGTATCCCTAGCTATAAGTAATCTCCAATAGTCATGGATAGGCTGACCATATGAAAAGGAGGACAGGGCTCATGTAACTTTAACAGTTGTAGAGAAAAGGAAATTTCAGCCAGTGTCATTTGTATGCAAGTAGCACCTGGTGAAATTCCCTCTTCATCACAACAGTTAAAGTTGCAGGGGCCCTGCCTTCTTTTGTATCTGGTCACTCTAGTATAGTGCCTGCAACTTTAACTGTTGTGATGAAGAGGGAATTTCACCAGGAACTAACTGCATACAAATGACACCTGCTGAAATTCCCCTTTCAATACAACTGTTAAAGTTGCATGAGCCCTGTCCTCCTTTTCATATGGTCAGCCTAGCCATGGATTCAGTTGGCTACAATTGTAGGGATGGATTCTGTGTAGGTCATCTAATCCAGTCAGCTGTTCCAACTGTGGAGTGCTGGGAGTTGCAGTCCAATACATCTGCAGGGTGCCAGTGTGGAATAGGCTGTTCCTGTCTACCTTACCATTCCTTCTACCACTATGAGATGCCCTGCCATCTGTGTAGGATAGGGGGAGGCACTATAAACCTGTTGTGACTCTCTTCTGGCCTGTGGTAAGTAGTTTTCCAAGATTTCAGAAGGAGGAATAAGGGTTGACAACCATCCTCAGGCCTCTTCCTCTCTAAGCTTGCTTATCCTAGGGATATAGAAATTATCAAAACATGAGCTCACCAAAATCCTATGAATTCTGCCTTGATGTTTATTCAAAATGTTACAAATTTTACTAATATAATGTATTTCCGAATGTTATTTTCACTAAGATGCATATTGTTGCATGCATTTTTTAAAAAAATGGCAATCCCCACTAAAAATTTGGAAAAGTGCAAACTCTGAATTACTTCTGAGTTTGGGTTTGTATACTGGTTCGAAAGTGCAACATAATGTAACTTTGCATTTACATTTGAACTAATGAAATTCATCTCTCATCCCAGTGCCTTCCTCCTCTACCTCTGGCCTGATCCGCCATGTGCCCCAAGGACTTTGTAGCCCATGTACCTTGAATCAGTGTTTGCTCCTGAGTTTGCTGCACCCTTGGACAAGATGATCTCAGGCAGCAGGCTTCTTTTCTTTTTCAACACACTCACCTCCTCTTTCTTGCCAACGTCCAATGCTTTGCCTTTTCCCCTGGACCCAATTTGTACCACCACCAGAGGGGGAGGAAAAGATGTGCAGAGGTTATGGAAGCTTCTCTTCGCTCAGTTAGGGAAAGCACGTGAACAGACAGTAGCATTGAGGAGCAGGAGCGGCACTGTTAAGGACCTCAAGAGACTGGCTGTGGGACCCCCTACTGTTGACCAATGATGCCAATCCCAGATGCTGGTGTTACTTCCAACCCTCTTAAGGCAGGTTCCCTCTCTTTGCCTTCCAAGAAAGAGAACTAATGGAGGAGAATCAAAGAGGAGGAGAAACCAGAAACAAGAAGGCCGAAAACGCCAATGGTTGTTTTTGTACTTTATTTGAGAAGGACCTACATAAACTATGTCAGGAGGATACAGGTCTACACACAGGTTTTATCAATCAATAAATGGCATTGTTAAACATAACACTGAGGATATGATGCTATGAGAAGACAGAAGACACATGACAGAAGAATTATTTACAGCTCTAACATACAATATATTTATACTTGAGAGAAATATATGTGCAACTGTGGTTGTACACATAAACGCAAGGGTCTAATGATGTACATTTTGCCCATGTACAAACACACACACATATATATGTGTAGAAAAGGCTTCTTTTGAAACAAAAGTCAAGGAATGAGATTGCCTTCCAAGGGCAGCAGCCATGTGGTTCAAGGAGGCATTTCCATTTGATGGTGGTGGTGGAGTTAGACCTTCATCTTCCGAGGTCTGATCGCATAAGGGTCTTCTCCACCATTCTATACAATGCATTTACTTGGTATTGGGTGATATGTATAAGTAGATCAGGGGGATGGATGGGAATACAAAGGAGTGTGTCATGTTGATGGGATAAGTGACCTTTGGTGATGCCATAAATTCATCTGTCATACTAAACATAAATTATCATTAGTTTTTTTAAAAAATAACTTTTCTCTCTTTTTCCAAGGTTTGGGAGTGGGTGAGGGATGTTGGGCAAGGGGGGAAAGGGTAAGAGGAGCAAATATAACTCAGCTTTTAAAATATTTTAAAGCCATTTGGAGTATGCTTGTTTTGTTTTTAAAAAAGACTTCTCTGAGACAGACTAACAATATAACTGACTTTCCCCCACCCTTATTAACAAAAGGCCTCCATATAAATCAGGGCTGCACAACCTATGAGCCTTGGTTGCACCTTGTGTGGCTCCCAGAGCTGGCAGGACTCACCCACCTTTCTCTGCATCCCAGCTGGAAAAAAATGTGGTCCCCTGGCATCTGAGATCGCTGTCTTCCCATTGCTAGCAGCAGAGAACTGAGTATCTCAGTGGCAATTGCTGGGTGATTGGAGAGGATTTTATCACAGCCACCCTCAAGAGATCCTTAGGTCTCAGTGGGGAGGCAAGATGTGTATGTGTGAGAGAGAGGGAGGGAGGGAAATGTGTGTGTGTGTGTGTGTATGTGTGGCCCCCAACCCCCCCTCCAGCTGACACTGAAAAGGATTGTGGCTGAAGAGCTTGTGCACTCCTGGTCTAAACTGAGGATGAGAGCACCATCCACTGTATTTGGCTGGAACCCCAGCTGAGATGCAATCCATAAAGATGCCCATTTACAAAGTGGTAGCTTTGCCATAGCATGCATGTGACTGATTTGGTAAGAGAGCCACTTCTAAGTTCAAGACAAGTGGTGAGAAAAGTTAGGGGCATAGGAAGCCACCTTCTACCAAGTCAGGCCACTGGTTCCTCAAACTCAGTTCCTCAAGCTCCCTGAGATTTCAGCCATCTAAGCCCTACCTGGAGACACCATGGATTGAACGTGGGACCCTTTGCATGTGAATCCTGTGCTCTTCCACTGACCATTTCACCACTCTTCTGCATCTGATCTGAAATCTGGGGGAAGAAGCTCACGAGTTGTAAGATTCTCCTCACCACTTGGCAGGGCAACATAACCAGTGATTGCATACACCAGTAAGTTCACCAATTGATATTAAATAGCTGGTTGCAGTCATCCACTCTTCAATACATTTCAAACCACTAAGAGACATACCGAGAAGAAGAAAAAAGGAGCAGGAAGTAAGTTGTATCATGGTGAAAAGGAAGAAGGTGTCCCCTTGGAGGAAATGTTGTGGAGGAAGACCATGAAGCACAAGATCAGGTGTGGATTTGAAGGAGAATCAAAATAAAGTTGCTTTACATAGCTTAAGGCAGAACTATACAAGGCCGTCTCCCTCCTTGAATACATGGTTTCTGTTGGATGACATAAACTGAGATAAACACTAAAGACTTACACATCTAACCAATTGCTTCCCCCCCCCCCCAACTCTCTGGATGGTGGTTTATGCCAGATTTCCCCAAATTATCTTATGCAATGGACCTAGTGGGGTAACACGAAGTGGATGCAAACCAGCCATAACTGAAAGTGCTCACATCCCATTTCTTTCAAGAGAGATACTTAACTTTCCCAATTGGAATCAAAGGGATTTAAAAGTGCTTAATGGTGGCTGGGTTGAATCCACTCTGGCCCCAACCCAGAGAGAGTCCATTGCTGTTCATCCCTGTTGAAATCAATGGGATTTAAGCTGGCTGTAATCAATGGCTGAATTCGGACAACACGATAGTCAATGGTGGGGTAATAATCAACTTTACAGTTGTTCATCTAGGGGGTACTCCCCACACAACATGGTAATAAATAATCAACCGTGGTGTGGATTAGGATCAGCGCTGAGTTGACTATGGCAGCATTCGGACAACATGATAGTCAATACAAGTGACGATTGTTTCCCCCTCCCAGTTGCTTATTGTGTCGTCTGAATTCAGCCAACGTGTCTCCTCAATTTCGGTTGGACTTCGGTGTGACTCACATTTTCTGGATTGGGGCCAGAGTGCTCCTGTGATATGCTGGAGGAATTCCTTGGAAAGATCTGGCTATTTGGTCTGCTTCCCTTATTAGGAATATGCATCGTGCAGTTAAAAGTAATGAGTCTCTTCTTCTGAATCCCCCAATCAACAACAACTTCATATTGTTGTTATTTGAATGCCTATGAAAAAGGCAAGAGAAAGTTGTTGCTGTTTTAATTCTCTCTATAGAAGCCAGGTCTCAACATTATGTCATACACTAGCATGACTAAGAAACAGAACCCAGGGTGGGGCTATGCAAATGTAGAGGTGATACTATTCAGTTCAGAGCAGGTGCCATCAGACCAGGGGTTGGCTTTCACTTTCACCCTTTAGGGTTTTGTTTTGTTTTCTTCTCATTTGTTAGGGCTTTGTTTTGTTGTTCTTAGTTGTCTCCCAAAATGACACCCAGATTTGTCACCCAATTCGCAGCCAGGCTATGACTTTCGTGGGCATTTTGGTATTTTTGTTTGTTTGGTTCTGTTTTCAGAGGAGGATCTTACCTATGTAGCAGCAGCACAATAATACAAATGGCCTACACACACACACACACACACACAGTTTTCTCTAGATTGTGAAGCGGAAATCGTCTCACTGCCCCATCTTTCAGATAATGTTTTGAACCGAGAACTTTCCATTCAGCCCTAGATAAGCAAATGGTTGTCATCCATTTCATGGAAGGACATTAAAGCCTTGCAGTTGGAGATAGAATTGCAGTCAGGGTGAAAGGCAGATTCTGTGCCACCACCCCCGGGCAATGGTCAGCCCAGCCATCACTGGTGGTGAACCCACGTAGCCCATCATCTAATGATAGGAATCTCACAGCAATGAGTCCCCTGTGCAAAGAGCTGCACAACGCCATCAGGGGTCCTTACGATGTACAAACCGTCCCACCATCTTGACAGACATTTTGCTAGTGTTCTTAGAATCTTCCCCTCTAAGCTTTACTTTTAGCTGAATTGCTGATACATGCTATCTCTATCCCATTTGATAAGAAACTGAGGTTTATGATGCTTTGTCTCTGTAGTTCAGTGGTGTTAAGTATCTTTCAGACCAAGAGCTAAATCCCTTGTGAGGAAACACTCTCAGGGGCCATAATGCAGTGATGAGTGGAGCCAAAGGCAAAAGAGGTGGAATCCAAAATACCAAAATATCTGCATGTTTTAGTTTAAAGCTCCTACTATCAATAACTAAGCCTTAGGAGAGTCATTTTGACCTTTCAGAATGGGGGAAAAGCTGGACAAAAGTTGGAAAACCACCAAATGGTTGGTAGTTGGGAGAAAGAGGATGAGGCCAGGGAAAAGTGGTGTGGCCATTTGGGGAATCACAGAGAGCTAGATTGGGATGCTTGGAGGGTCACATATGGCCCTCAGGGCAGAGGTCCTACACCTCTGCTGTAGTAACATGTCTACTTCTTAATGCTGGGCATCCCTGCAGTCATAGACATTGTTAAAAAAAGCTACATACATGCTACTTCTGACCCCTCCCAGTATAATATGACTGTAACATGTGCTTAGTATAGGGATTCCAAAGGGATGCGGAGACACCACTCCTAAATGTCATTCCCAAAATGCCCTGTCATCAACCAGGGAGATGGACAATCCTGCAAGCATTGCAACCTTCTCAGCACAGCAGGAGGAACAATCAATGCTCAGCAAGAACCAAATCAATGTGTGTAATTTATACTGCTAGAAATTATTCCATTCCCTCCCCAGCTTTAGAAATAAGATATGTAAAATAGCACTTCTACAAGGCCTGCTCATGCAAGAAATTACCTTCACTTTAACAGTAATTTTGAAAAGAGACTTCTCTCAAGGGGAACACCCCCCCTCAACATCATCACACTTTCATGATGCTCTGAAGCAACATTTGGAAAAGAAAATCACTCACAGATGTGTTGGTGCTACCGGAGAACACAATGAGCAGATGTGAGGATTGATATGTTCCAATGACTTAGCTTTGTTGGCTAGCTACTGGAAAGGGTAGGCCTACCTAGTTATTGTTACCTTAAGGTCTTGGGTTACATTAACAGAAATCAATAGAATTGTTTAGAAAAGTACATACCACTAAGGGACAAACTAAACATCCTTCTAATCACGCATCATGCATAGAGGAGCTATGTATCATTGGCTTATTTGCCCCAGCGTATGCACAGGCAGCCCTGATTCAGCTTGGAATAGAAGTGTGTGTATGAATGGAATTTGGGGATAAAACTGGCAAAGTTTAACCCCCCTCCCGAATGCCATGGTCCCACTCCAAATGGGGACCATGTGCATTTACACTGGAGTGTACAAGTCTATAATTCAATTATGTGTGATTAGCTTGACCCTATTTCATACCCCCGTCAGCAAAATGGGTAATTCCATTCATTCTAATTTCTTCTATGACAGGCTAGAAAAATATACCAATTTTACAAATGCATAATTCCTTGGAAATGTGCTACGTATATGCATATTTTATGTTCTGTGACTTGATGTATAGCGTGTGTATGAGATCACACACTTGCATTATAGATACTGTGCATGTTTCTAGCTCTTATTTTGTGCTAGTGGCACATTTTACCAGTCTGGATAATGGTTGATTGACAGTAGTGGCCTCTGGAAGAGGCTGGTGGCTCTGATTTTCATGGGGCTATGACTCCATTCTGATTTTCAGTCAGAACCAATCAGAACTCTAAAGGAGCTATCCAAGGTACTGAATCTATTTGGACAGTAACTTGGATACATACTTCAGAGTTATGGCTGGTTCTGATGGAAAACTGGAATTGATTCACAGCCCCACCAATATTGGAGCCTCCAAGATCCACTGGTGACCTCATATCATGTGTGGGGGGCTGCTTTCTTCTTAAGTTAGAATTTCACCATTGCCTGAGACCATAGAGCACTGTAACAAGTCAGACTGGTCAACCCTGGACTAGATAAACCAGCCAACTGATCCAGTATAAGGCATCTTTGTAATTCCTGTTTTGCAACCAAGGCCTCATCTACATCAAGCAGAAAATTACACTATGAAAGCAGTATAGAAAAGGCAGGAGCCACACCAAGCAGGATATAGTGGTATGAAAGCAGTGAGCCCCAACAGTTGCCAATGCACTTCAATACACTTCAATACACAACAGATATCAGTGCACTTCAATACACACTACTGCTATAAGGCAGCAGTGTGGCTCCTTTGTATACCGCTTTCATACCACTTTCATAATGCAATATCCTGCTTGGTGTAGATGAGTCCCAAGAGTACCCTTGAAGGTAGATACATACAATCCTGGCTTCCGAGGTACCTGTTTGATAACATGTATCTCATATGTTACATTATTAGACATGGGTTTAAAAATTCCTAGATGTAGGCCTTAAAATTCAAGGACCACTCATCCCTATTTCAATTTGCCAGATTGGTAAGGGGTTGGATCCAGCTCCAGTTATACTTAGAGCAGACCCATTGAAACCAAAGGGACATGTTAGTCATGACTAACACATGTCTTATTATTTTCAGTGGGTATTCTCAAAGTACGATTAAATCTGGATTCAAACCAAGATCTTCAACTAATGCCCTCGTCATCAGAGTTAAGGTTGGTGGTAATGAAGGAGAAGGCATTTTCATCTGTGGGGTGTCCGATTTGAAACATTCTCCCCAAAGAACTCACCTAACACCACACTATTGTCTTTCAGGCTAAAGGTTATGGCATTTGCATCCCCATAGGCATTTCTTCAGCCCCATTAATTTTCCCATTCTGTGGTTTTATGGGGTGGTTGTTCTCTTGGTCTTTGATATCCTGTATGGTTTGATTGTTGCTGTTTTTAACTCTAAATTGTATTACAAACCATTATGTTTGAAATATGGGGAAGGTGTTTTTTAAAAAAGATTAAACCTGGGTTATGTAATTCAGCATACCTGCCTCAAAATCACATCCCATTTTCAGAAAAAAAATAATCAAAATCATCCCCTCCTGAATTGGGACATTTCCAGAAACTGGGTGAACCTAGCTCAGTCGGAGTTGTTTCCGGCGTTTCGGTCTACTTTGTCCAAAGTGAACATGCCAGCACTAGGGAGACCTGAAGAACTGTGCCAAAAACAAACAAAACAAATTATATTGTATGTTATTTTGTGTTTTTAGATTGTGGCTTGTTTTATATTTTTAAAATGATTTCATGGTTTTAATTTTTGTGAACTGCCCAGAGAGCTTCGGCTATGGGGCGGTATAAATATGCAATAAATAAATAAATAATAAATAAACAACCCTCTTCTGTGTGGTTTGATCATTTTCATTCAGTTTGATGGTACTACTTTGGTTTCCAAAGGGGAAGAGCATGTAGGTGTGGAGTACTTACACTCCTGTTAGTTGCAAGGTGGGTGAAAAGTTTGCATGAGTGATTTAACTTTCATTGTACAGTCTGCAGCCTTCCTGGCTTCCCACACTTCAGTTAAAGCCCAAGGAGTAGACATCATGAGGTAACTTCTCCCCTGGGGCGTTTTCAGATCAGGAAGTATGGGCAGCTTGGGATGCTGCAGAACAATAGAGCGAGGGTGTGTGTGGAATGAAAGCATGCTCAGCCACTTCACAACAGTAATGTAAGCTCAAAAGGAATCCAAAAAGAAATTCTAAAGTACTCTGAGAATGAGGCAAAACCCAGAAGCCTCATTGGAGGAGAAGAAAACTTTTATGAAATTGGAGGATTCTCTAGAAACAGATGATCAAGGGTATGGAAACAAAGTCCTATGAGGAGAGACTGAAAGAACTGGGCATGTTTAGCCTTGAGAAGAGAAGACTGAGGGGAGACATGATAGCACTCTTCAAAGACTGGAAAGGTTGTCACACAGAGGAGGGCCAGAATGTCTTCTCGATCATCCCAGAGAGAGTTATCATGTCTCCCCTCAGTCTCCTCTTCCCAAGGCTAAACATGCCCAGTTCTTTCAGTCTCTCCTTATAGGACTGATCATCCTTGATGCCTTGTTCTTGAAGTGTGGTGCCCAGAACTGGATGCAGTACTCAAGATGAGGCCTAAACAGTGCCAAATAGAGGGGAACCCATACCTCACACGATTTGGAAGCTATATGTCTATTAATGCAGCCCAAAATAGCATTTGCTTTTTTGCAGCCACATCATGCTGTTGGCTCATATTCAGCTTGTGATCTACAGCAATTCCAAGATCCTTCTCACTTGTAGTTTTGCTGAGCCAAGCATCCCCCATCTTGCAACTGTGCATTTGGTTTCAGCTGCTATTCATCAGACAGCATAGTGGAACAGGGATCCCCTCAAAGTCCTAATGCTGAACAGATTCTACCTTTGTTTAACCCTGGCTCCACAAAAGTGCTATGTAAATATGATATTGCAGTAACAACAAGAACCCCTTGATAAATTGTTCTGAAACTGTTTTAAATTAACTGTCTTTTTAAATATGCATACATCCCAAAGCTATAGCAATTGCTTTGACCACTGGTTAAGACACTGTTCAGGAAATGCTAGTATAACCATTTTCAAATACAAGCTTTTTTAAAATTACTAAAAAGATATTAAAATCTACTATTTCAATCCCCCTCCCCCACTTCCTATTTACAGTGTGATAAAATAAATAACTGAACATCCTCCTTATTTGGCCAGTTTTACCTGGAAGACACTTCAATTTTTATTTTTTCAAACAGAACAGATCTCTAGCATGTCTAAAAACAGATCTTTAGTATGTATATAATCTTGTAGGGATGTTGCTGTCTCAAAAGCAGGTAGAGTAAAGTGAAGCAGTCTTACACACCAAATCACCTAAATGATCCATTCTCCAGATGAGTTGGACTACAACCCCTCCCACCTGCAGCCAGCATAGCCAACACACTTGATGGCTGTGGATGATGGAAGTTGTAGTCTAGCACATCTCTGAGGCACTGGAAAAGCTGACCTAAAACATATACATGCGGACAACCAATTGGGTACACTTTGCGGACTAAACGTGGGCCTGTATTGTAGTTTCATTTAATTAACCAGGCAGACCACTGTCCATAGTGCTGAAAGTGCCAGCACCCAATTAAATGGTCTCAGGAACATGCGCTCTTTGAAACCTGAGACTGGAATGAGGGATGGATGGACTCAAGCCAGTCCGTCTCACACAACATTCGCTGGACCCCTACCAGCTGCTCATCCCGGTCCATTTATGACTTTAATCTTGCCTAAATGGCTGCATTATGGTTTGTGTAAAATGCCTTTTACATTAAAGAATGAGCTCGCATTTTATGCAAAATGGCAGCTTGGCAGACCAGTGGGAACCACCACACTTGCCTGACCCAACACACATTGAATCAGGCAAGCATGGTGGTCTGCACACTGGAGTCTGGGATGTGAACCAGGGTGGGGGGGGGAGTCTGCTGGACTCCCCTTCCTGACTCTGGTGATATCCCCATTTGGAGCACACCTGTCTGACAGAGAAAACACTCAGCCATTACCCAGAGACGGTGCATTGCAGACTGCTGCTGGTAATGTTTACCTCAGTGGCCATCGTTTTGTTTTATTTTATTTTTTAATTTCTTATTTTTAAGCAAAGCTGTCTGGAAAGGATCTTTCCAAAGATACGGAGTTCTCGGTCATGATTACAGAATGCCCCTACAGCTGTGGTAAACATGTTGTGAAAATCTAGGTGCAGGCAGGTTACCAAACAATCTGGTTATTTGATTTCCCATAAACACCTTCTTTGGTGCCCGCCAGCTGTTTGTTTGATATTCAGGAACTCTGCAGGTATTCAAGGTAGTAGCATTCTGAGCTGACTGACTCCACCTCCCCCACCCCGTGCAGCTACAGCCTCAGAAACACAGTTGGTTCACTCTGATGAAGGGGGAGGGAAGATACCCCAGCAACGTAGATTTTATAGAAGTACAGTTATTTGTAAAGCTATAACCAGCTACCTCGTGGTGTTGTTGCAAAGATATATCTGAGGCAAACTGTAAAGCATAATGAAACATAATGCAAAGCCACTAGCCTATATACCAGGGGTGGACAACATTGGGAAGTCCAAGGGCCAGTTTGGCCCCCCAAGCCCCCTCCAGCCCCCATAGACCACATTGAAGAGAGAGAGGGAGGCCATCTGGAATGGCTACAGAATGCAAAAGGGATTTTTTAAAAAGGCATCAACATCGTGATACAGAGCCAGTGTGGTGTGGTGATTAAAGTGTTGGACTGAGACTCAGGAGATCCAGGTACTAGTCCACCCCCCTCGACCATGAAGCTCACTGGGGGACTTTGGTTCACTCATTGATTCTCAGCCTAGCTTACCTCACAGGGTTATTATGGAGAGGAGGATGACCATGTAAGCTACTGTGGGTTCCTTGGAAGAGGAAAAAGATGGAGGTATAAGTTTAATTGATAAATGCAATGGTCACTCAAGGTGCCATTTTGTTTCTTGGTTTAAAATTATCATTATCATTATTATTATTATTATTAATTATCTCTTTCTGGCTCAAGGTGGTTTTTCATAGATTAAATGACAGGCTTTGCCAAGCCATGCTGTCTTTTACTGATTCAGACATTTCCTCACAATTGAGCATGTTTTAATTATGACGCTTTCTGGATGATGGTGTGGATATATTTTGGTAGCCCAGTTTCTGAAGATTTTCTGTATAGTTTTTTGATGTGATGCTGGTGACTAATGTGACTAATGGGATAATTGTGATCTTTTCCTGTTGCCATAGTTCTTTGACTTCCATGGCCAGTGGTGTATATTTTTCTCTCTTTTCCTCTTCCTTTTCTACAACATTTTTGTCATTTGGTATTGCTATGTCAATGAGGTATGTGTGTTTTTCTATTTGTTTGTCTGGTCAGTTGCAAGGTATTGTCTTGTATGTATAGTATGGTATAGGTTGTCTGATGAGGTTGAATTTGATGGCCAGTTGTTGGTGAATTATTTTTACAGCTCTTTTGTGTCTGCCCGTATAATCCATTATTATTATTATTTCCGGGGCAGTGAGAGCTGCATGTACTAATAGTGAAGTCATTCCCTAAGTGTGGTTCCTTATGTAGCCAAAAAGGGGGGCTGTGGAACCCCAAGTTTGCAGACTTTATTATAATCATTCTAGTGGGGGGGGGCAAAGGGTAGTGGAAACAGCTCAATGGAGACTGAGCATGTTCAGTGGTCATAGAATCCTGAGTGTTTTTTTGTGGGGAAAGCAACAGTGTGGGGGGGGTGGACTTCCTTGGAAGCAGCTACCCAGGACCCTCAACAGGACAACTGTAAAACACTACTATTACTAATAATTAATTAAATACACATTCCTATGCTTGTTTAGACAGGCAGAAATCCTAAAACTCCCACCATTCCCCATCCAACTTAGTTTAGCTGGCTGGGGATTGATGGGAGTTGTAGGATTTCTGCCTGTCTAAACGTGCATGGGATTGTGCCCCAAGATGGTTAAAAGACAATTTGGCTTTTGTGAGCACATCTGTGCATGCTTCCTTAATTTATACAACATGAAGGTTCACACGGCATTGCAATCATGATCATGCAAGCAGATGCAACACAATATCAGTTAGCACATGCAAATCAGAAAGAAAAAGGTGTGGCTGGGAAAGAAGGCTCCACTCATATCTACACCTTTTTTTCAATGTATGTAATGCGGGAGGAAGCCTTTAAAAAAGAAAAGAAATAAAACAAATGCCGTGTATACTTGCAAGTCTAAAACATTTGTGTAACGGTTTTGTCCTTTGCAGCTAATTGACTTTTGACATGTGAAAGTGCTGGTTCAGGCTAGTGTAATGGGTTCTTTGCTCATTCATTGTCCAAAACCAAGGGAGGCTGACTGCACTAATTAGGCACATCTTTCACAAGGCATGAAATTTGTTCTTTACTTGGACGCTGCAGCCGGCTTTACGTATTATGCATGGGTGCTCTGTTGTGTTGGGATGTCTTGAGAGAGGAAAGGAACGTATAAACGGCAGCGTGTGTGTATCATTTATTTAGACGTTGAAATGCCCTTCAGGTAAAGATGTCAAGGAAACTGAGCGACCATGAAGGAAGAGATAACATCACGGCATGGAACAAAGGCAGACATAGGAAGATGGAAAAGATATGACAGGAACTGTGGGGCTGTTCTTGGCAAGCAAAGAAGCAAGGGGACCCTATGCATAAATACCAGAACTCTAGCTTTAGTCAATATAATTAATAACGACAAGGGGGAGGGGATGAATGAATGAGACAGCAGCTCAAATCAAGGAAAATTATTTAGGTTGGGAGAAATGATCAAGAGAAGAGACAATCGGTTTATGGTCAACTAGATCTTAGCATCAATAAAACTGAGAAACAGAAAACTGGATGGGGGACTATAAAACCTGAACACAAAGCAACAGACTCAGGACAAGCTGGGAAACTCATGGACCTTCCCCCAGGTCTCAGATGTTTCCACCACAGAAATGACGGCAAAATCAACCACACGTTAAGAGGTCCTCATGAGAGAGTCTTTCTCACCCAGGATCCCACTGCTGCTGCTGTCTCTTATGGATCCAGATGTTAGGGAGGGCATCATGTGAAAGACCCTGAACTGTCTTTCCAATATGGTCACTGGAAAGCATTTTATAGGAGTCTCTCCATGTCTGGCTTACCTTGGAAAGGGGATGTGGTTGCAGGGAGGGTGTGGAGAGAGAAGCGTGATGTCCTTGCATTGATATTAACTGGCAGATCCCCTCTGCATGCCTCTTTGGACTTCTGACTCCCTCCCACCCTCTTTCCAATGAAGGCTTTGCTGGCTGCCTTTTGGGATCGATAAGGACATTTTGGCTTGTTGCCTGACTGGCCAGTGGTGGCATTTCCCCCCTCCTCTATAATGACTATATGGGAAGGTTATTTAAGGGGATGTTGTTCTTTGGGTTCATTTGGTCACATTGGATTGGCAGGTAAGTATGGGGCAGTTCAAGTGAAGTTGAGGGTTTGGTGATCACCCTGAGGCTCCTTTAGGTGATGCGTGAGGCTTGCCGCTCATGGCTGTGAGAGTTGGGGGATAGATTCAGATCTCTTTTGAGGCGAACTCAGCTCACATGCTTGGAAGTGTGAGGTTATGGGAGAGGGTGACATGGAAAGGCCTCCCTACACCTGTATCGGTGGGCTCCTAAGGGGCAGCAATCACTTAGATGCCACTCAACAGGGATAGGAAAGACTCACTTAATATACGTACAGTCTGGTTGCCTACATTTAGATCTTAGATGCCCACAAAGAACTCCCCTTGCAGATCTTTGTGAAATAAACATGGCCCATGCTTATACCATATGATGGTGCCTCCCTTCTTTATTTCTGCTTTCACTCACAAAATGGCATCCCATGACCTTAGTATGAGTAAATGCACAGTCCACTCTACCACTTGAGATTTGTACCACTTCATTCTATGCACATATAGATCAGGCTTAACAATCTCTCCCCCCTGCCCAGGTTTATTGATCTTACAAACTCACCCATTGCAAGGGGCCCTAGAGAATGCATAAGAGTCATAGCAAGTCCATTTGTACACCTACATCTGAGCATTTTTATCTCTCTTGGCAAGGGTCCCTGAGATTTTTCAGAGGTGAGATTGCCTGGAAACTCTGCTGGAGCCAAAAAAAACAGTTTTCAAGCCAAACTGCTTCGAACTCGGAAGCAGCTTTTCTCCTATCCTCCCCCCTCCACCAAGGCATTTCCACTCACAAAGAACACAAAGCCATCTATGGGCTTCGAAGAATGAGCAAACAACTCTTGTGCAAGGACTCTGGCTCCAACAAGAGGACACGTGAGCGTCATGACATTTTGCAGCATCAATAATGCAAGGAAAGAGGAAATCTGATTTGCTGAACATCAATGCACAGATGTCGAAGGAAAATGCAATACCAATTACCTTTGAAACTAGTCTGTTATCTTGTGACTGGCAAACCAACAGCTTTCCAAAAACCCCAGGATAGTTTGCAAGCATAGCAAGCTTTTATATATAACATTTGCCTCTTTATGATGCATTAGGCGGAAATGCAGAATAAAAGAGCTACCTCAGTTCTTACAATCTGCGATGGTCCTCTTAGTAAAGTTCTGAAAGGCTACAGTAGGCACATGTTGGTTAAATAGGGGAGGAAAGTCATGGGGGTTGTGGATTTCATTAAAGCAGGAATGTTGAACCTCTTTCAGCCCAAGAGCCAAATTCCATTTTGGAGACATTCTTGGAGGATGCATTCCGGTTGTGGGTTGCCAAAGGAACAAGTGCTGGGGCCAAGAATACTAAAGTAAAATAAAACGAGCATATCTTAGCTTAAAACATTTACTGCCAGTAACTAAGCCTTTTGAGAGGTATTTTAACCTTTTAGAATGAGGGGAAATCTACACAGAAGTTGGGGTACCAACAAATGAGTGGTGGTCAAAGGGAAAGGAATGTGGTCAGGGGAAGGGGATGTGGCCATCTGGGAAACCCCGAACAGCCAGGTTGGGAGCAAAAGATTTGGATTTTGCCCCAGAGCATGAGGTTATTCACCCTTACATAAAGGGCACCCCTTTCTCCTCCCAATTTCAATCCCTGATCTTAGATACATTTCATTTGGGACTCTTAAACTGGCTTCTGTGTGCACTGAATATACAGTGGATGGGTGTGAAGAGGGTGGACATTCTCAGCAGGGGCTCGGTGCATGAATATGTCAGGGGCTCCCCCTTGAAAATGCAGCTTTCATCCCCAAAATCAAACTGGGTGAAGAAGCACAGCCCTAACAAGAATATATTTCTTTTGTGAAATAATGATTTAGACCTGAAATATCCTTAGAAAGATCGCTGGTATCGTTTCTTTGGAATGGTGACACTGTGTGCTCTTAAGCCCAGATAACAGCATGCATGCAATGAGTAGGGACAATTAAGATCTCTAGGATAACAATTGCATGTCAGGAACATGCAGCAGTGGTATGGGAGAAGGTGGCAAACATTTCATTGGAAATAAAAGAACAGCTTTCACACACAACCCTATGTCTGATTCACCGACAAGCTTCCGAGTCATTCGCAGGCACTCAGAGAGACTGAGTCCTTCTAAGGATGCCCATCTGGCTTCTTTGCCTATGAACAGGGAGAAGCACTTGCCATAAGCAAAGAATAGCCAACTGTCTTGACTTAAAACACTAAATGCCAGAATGAAGAAGTGAGGAGCAAAGAAAAGAAAGAAAAGGAACAGGTGAAATTGTGTTGCACACATGTTTGTATGTTTGGCAGAGCAAACAGTGGCTGCATTCGGACAACACATTAGTCAATAGTGGGTTGAGTAGCCAACTCACAGTTGGTTATTTTGTGGGTACTCCCCACACAACATATTCCTACACAACTGTGGGTGGTTGGGGCTGGAGTTGAGTGGACTAATAGTCAACCCAGCATTTGACTGACACAGCCCCCGCCCCTCTCCCCATCCTCCCTCTTCCCTCAGTCCTCCCAGTTCTATCCCAGCAGCCTCTGCAAGTTGCACCAGTTGTAGCAGAGTGGCAGCCGCTGCTTTGGCAACTCTTGCAGCCTGCCTCTATGGACTTGTGTTTTAACCCACTCACCACACGCCATTAACCCACTCACCCCTCCACACAACACTTTAAACAACTGGCTTCGAGCTAAACAACTTGCAAGCCAGTTGTTTCTCTCAGTTGCTTATTTGGGTGGAATAGCATACCATCAATAGTTTGTGAGCGGCATGTTACCCTCCACACAATACAATAAGCAACACATCTGACGATTGTTTCCCTCACCCCCCTCAGTTGCTTTATGTGTTGTTCGAATGCAGCCAGTGTCTTTCAGCAATACCTTGTTTTGGGTAAGGTCAGCTTCGCATACTCCTGAGGCAACTGGCTATGGGCTTTTCTTTTTGGAGGGGAGGGAGTATGGGACTCCAGTTGCATCGGGGGGGGGATATACAAGAGATCATGACCCCTCCTGCAAGCAGCACAATGAGCTTCGCTGTAAAATTCACTGCACAGAGGTTAATCTAGATGTCAACACTGGCAGACAGCAGTGAAATTACGCCAGGGTAGTGCTCCTTCCGAGGTCTTAATATAACAGTCAATTCCATCCTGTCTGCAGGAAATGAAAGTTTTCGGCTTTGTGTGCGGGTTCATTCAGCACCAATTTTCTCGCAGTTTGAAGTCCAAACTGTTTGTGGTCTTGGGATTCACCTCACATTAAGACTTTTGTTTAGTTTGAAAAGTCCGATCTTTTCAAACTAAACAGAAGACGCCATGGGAATGGACAGCCAAAGAGGGAGCATGGTAAGTTGTGTGTAGTGGGAAAGGGAGGGAAAACCTTGCTGCTGGTAGCCACATTCACTCAAAGACTGTGCAACATTTGCTCTTTTATGTTGTGTGATTGGCAATGCAAGTGTGTGTGTGTGTGGAGGGGAGAGAAAGGATTCAACTAAGAATTAAACATGAGTGATCCACTAGGGGCTTCAAACACCCACATTGTGATGCATAGGCCTAAACAGGAGATGCCAGTGTTGGGTGTAGCCCAGCTGTCCCCAACCTGATACCCTCCAGATGTATTGGACTACAATTTCCATCATTCCCAATCATCACAGCCAATGGGAGTTGCAGTCTAACAAATCTGAAGCGCATCAGCTTAGGGAAGAACAATGAGATGCCCGTCTCTGGGAATTCCATTTTTCTGTTCACTTAACGGAGATCCATGGCATGCCTGACTCACCTTGCATTTGTGGGCCAGGATGCAGGTTTTTCCCAAAATCCAGAACCTTTTGTTTTTTGTTTGTTTTAAAAATGTGCAAAAAGAGATTCATGGAAATTGTGGCTGCAATTTGCACAAGTGTCTATTTGTGCATTAAAAAAAGGGAAATCCACAAAGGGAAATCCACAAACTGGCCCGACTCACTGGTGCTCGAGTCAGGCTCTGTTGTGGAAAATGGACTGAATTCCCGGGGCTGAGCCAAGGGAAGCTCATTGAGTTCCACCCTCAAAACAGATTCCCCTGACATCCATAGAAAAATGTAGCCTCATAGGCTGCAGACTTGGCCTTCCCATGCTGTCCCCAGAGCAGTGGCCGTTGTGTTATTTTAGATTCTGGATTTCAGGTTCTTATGCCCTCCTCTCTCTTTAGATGTTTTTTTTTAAATTTATTTTCTTCAAAATGTGATAAGCCAGCCCTGCTGTGTTTGGGGGCCCACCTGTTCCAACATCCTGCCCTGAAAAACCCACTGTCCCAGGGTGTCTCACACCCATAATACCCCCCCCACCAATAATGTCAGCAGAGTTCACACATCCCTGACCAAACCATTAGATAGAGGGTGATGCTTTTGCTACAATCCGTGATTTCAGCCTGCAGATGGGCATGTGCCACTTGTACAAATGCTTCCCCATTCATAAAGCATTAAACTCTCTGTACATAAAGGCCAGAAGGAAGGCTAGGATAAAACTCTTCATTCTGACATGCTGGTTCTGCTCATGCAATCAGAAGGTTTTAATGTGGAAGAGAATTTAAAAAAATAGTTCTCCTCCACACACAAACCGGTCTACTTGCAATGATTCAGCCCAGCAAATGCTGCACCCCATGATGTCTCTGGTCATGTGCTGTATCTCCTAGCTATCTAAACACCATGCAGAAACCTCCCAGAGAGCCGAAACCCTGAACAAGAAAGTAACTGTGATTTGAGATCTGTCCACCCTCCTACTGTTCTCATTTCTTTCAGAGGCATTGTAGTTGGCTCCTACTAAGAAGCTAGTAACTCCAGTAAGGGGGGAAAATACCCCTTCAGGAGAACTGCTGCTGTTCAAGTTAAAGGTTCACTTGCTTTGTTGTCTCTGGGAGATTGGACCCCACAGGGAAAATCTGTATCTGGTGAGAAGCATCAGATTGGGGCTGATGTTCCTGTGTCGGGGCTTATTTGTTCCCCCACCCAACCCCACCCAAGAATGCTAAGGTCAGTTGTTTATGCAAAAGTGAGAGGGGCAGGAAAAGAGGACCGTCCGTTGGGTTTGAAGATGGCTCTGAAATTGGGGGCAATGGGGCATCGAAGATGGCAGAGATGAGAATGACCTATTAGGTAAGCCAGACTGCCTCCTGGAGGCAATGTGAAATTGTTCTCTGCGGTACGTTTTCATATCCCTGGGCTGGTTGTTGTAAGTTAGAAAAGACGCAAATGACAAGACGTCTGATACCTGTGTTGGGAAAGCAGTCCTGAGTTGGCTAATGGGTACAGAGAAAGTCAAAAAGGGGTAGAGAGCACTCACTGTGCCAAAAACATCTGGAATCAGTTGTTACATCCTGCCTGAAGCAATGAATACAGAAGTGGTGACGGGTGCCACAGGATTCAGAAAAGAGCCCCTGTAGGTGAGGGACTAATTCCCTATTCCCTGCACCACTGCACTGAATTTCATTACAATCCTCATAGCCATGCCTCTAAGGAGGGTCCCCCCCCCAAAAAAAAAAATGCAGTCACTTGTTGAGCCAGATCAACAAACCAATTCTAGGAGTTTTAACTCCACCAGGAGCAGGTCTTCTGTAAAGCGAATGGCTCTTAATTATCCATTGAAGACCAAGCCATCAAGCCAACTACTTGAAGAATTGCAACGAAGCTCAGAGGAAACCAGGAATTCTATGGGGGTGGCAGAGTCCCTAACAACAACAACACTGCACCCTGTGAGCCCTGGTTCTATGACACCACTACAAACACAAGAGAAGAGACCTGCTAGTCCTATGGTCCTAGTTGTCCTTGAAAGCCAATCATGGGGAGCAGCTTGCAATATAGCTCTATCTTCAACACACCTCAGTCTAGCCAGTTTCAGGAAGCCATGTGCCATATGAAGGCCCTCCAGCTTGTTTCCCTGCTGTTGTTTTTTCCAGAGATTTGCTGCCTCTCCAGATGTTGGCTCCAGCTGTTAGCTGAATGGCCATTAGCTTTCTTCCCAGACAGGCTCATCCCAAAGATGCACCACTCATTTCAGCTCCATTACAAAGACCCAACGTCAACACAGCATACCAGACCATCCTGGGATACATCTTCTTCCCTACCACACAAAGTGAAATCCTACCTGATGGAGCAATGGTTACAGCTCCCTTCCCCCCTTAAAGGACACTAGTGTATATAAAATGGTGATGGCTGGAATAGGAATCTTGCAAGGGCCCAACTGTGTCCAGGAGTCCAGTGGACTCCTCTGTTCCGCCCCTTGCCCCCACTTGCTGATTGATGGGGTGCCCACAGCTATATTTGTCAAGTGCTGCATGGTCCAGGAACACTCCTCAATGCAAGCTGACATCTGCTGAGTCTGTCCATCCCTAGGCTGGAAGTGATGGGTATTGCCCAAATCAAGAGACAAGCCATATTTTAGAATATGTTTCTGGATGGCAAAGAAACTCCCAGTCCAACACTCTAACCACTACACAACACTATGGAACCACAACAGACCTTTTTCCAACCAATTCAAAACACCTCAGCTGGTTCGTAATAAAATATGAGACAAACATTAATGGTATAGGATCTTACTTTGCCTTGATCTTTACCAAACACATGTTCAAATCAAATTTTCATTGTTGATTTTTCTTGTTATTGTTTATGGATGCAACTGCCCTTCGTGGGGCTAATTTCTACCTTTGGAGTTCCATGCCTTTGGGGCTCCATGCTTCAAAAATAGACCAAAACCAACCACACAAATAAACACATAGCAGCCTCCCATTCTGCTAGGGCCATTTATTCCAAATCCTGCTGTCCATTACCCTCTGAACTCTGCCCTGGGTTCAATTCCTTGAAGGACAAGCTTCAGATCTCATGGAGAATTTAAAGATGGGTCAGTCCAGATTGCATTAAAGCTGTGGGAATATGTTGAGAGGTGGAGAATATCGAAAGGGGAATTGAGATATAAAAAAGAGCAGAGTAGATGATTAGACCCTTGAGGGAAATGTTGAGCTCCCAGGGACGGGGGAAGCATATACTCCCAGCCTCTTAGATGTCCAGCCATCCCTCCCTGTACTTTAATAAGAGATGGATGAAATCCACAATGGTTTGTAATGGATGATTGCTGGATGTACTCCCTACACTGATCCAGTCAGCCTGAATTTCACAATCCAAAAAAAAAAGCCAACAAGGCTGCAAACAAATTTTGGTCACATTCGGTGTTACCATTGACTATGTCTGCACTGGGGATTTTTCCCGGTGTCATCTCTGGGTCGTCCCTGTGCATCTAAATGATGCACAGGGGATCCCAGGGGCAACCAAGGATGACCTCGGGATAGTGCAACCTGGGGATATCCCAATTTCTCCACCATCCTGGGTCCTAAAGTGGGCATGGAGCCATGCAGGGTGGCTCAGTGCCCACAGGGGTGAGGGAGGAAAGCAATTTTGCCATCCCCAGGATGGTGGGGGGTGCATGGGAGGTTTCCTACCTTCTCCGCCATGCAATGAGGGCTCCTGTGCATTTTTAAAAAATGGCGGGTGTGACGTCCCTTTCCTCCCGGGAAGTCACACTTCCTGTTTAGAAACTGGGGGATGATCCCAGAAGCAGGTAAATCCGGGATCGCTCCCCCTCCCTCCCTCTACACCCTTAGGTGTAGAAAGGCCATTGTCTCTTCTTTCCTTCTCCGTTGGTTCTGTCCTGGATGTTGGAGAAATCTGCCATGGAATCAAATGACTTCTGATTTCTACGAATCCAACTTGCAGATTTGGCAGTGGACCAGCTTTTCTCGTCACGCAGATTCTGTGGAATTCCAGACTTTTAAAAAAAAAATCCAAAATTTTATGCAAATTTAGTCATGGAAAAATACTTAAAAGGAAAAAGAAAAGTCACTGGCTGGAAATGTGCATTTCCCCCCATTTCAGCATATTTTTTTGGGGGGGAGGTGTTGCACATTATTTGCACAAATGTGAATTTGCACAAATTTGGGAATGGGGGAATCGAATATCACCTATGAGTGGAAAATGGAACACAAGGCATCTGACAATCTGCAAAACACAGAAAGAACAGATTTTACAAGATCTGTGCATCCCTAACCAGAGGTAGGTAATGTGCTAAGTGAGGGCATTAGTGTGCCTCCACACACAGAAGGAAAGCTTGCCCCACCCCTCCCAGCCTTCTCACTATTTCTTTTTTAATTAACACAATTTCTTTCTGGCAGCTGGGATTACTGTGAAATCGTTTTTTGTTGGTGCTTAGTGTGTTAGAGGTGAGACAGACCCAATCTCTGAGTTGTACACAGTCTTGGGGTAGGTTACTTGTCCTTTGGCATGCCTTCTATTGCAGCCATTTTGTGGTGGTGCCCAGGATAGTTTGTCAAACTGCCAAACGTGACCCAAGAGTTCTTTCTGAAGGCCTAGTGGAGACGGTGAGGTCATATGATCTCTAACAGGCATTCAAGAAGAACTGCTGGGCCCCTCCGGGTCCCGAGGTGTTTTAAAAATAAAATTGAAATAGAAAGATGACCCCCTCAACAACTGGCTACACTGAAAAAAAAATATGGGGAAACCCTGTCCCCCTCCCCAAGGAGAAAATTCTCCAAATGTCTTTCCCTCCCTGTGAAAGAGGCAGGAAAAGAATGCTCCTTTTGCAAGGAGAGAAAAAGTTCCCAAAAAAGGGGCGGCATGATTCAGCATAGCAATAATACTTCTAATACTGCAACTTCCCTGAATGCCCTGTAGTGTCTGTGTGTTTGTGTGTGTGTGTGTGTGTGTGTGTGTGTGTGACATCAGACAGGGCACACATGCACACTCCTTGGCCACCGCAACATTTCTCCAAAACTTTGAATTCCTGTTCGAAAGCAACTTCTTTTCTATCAAACTGAATGAGGATGGTCGGGTGGGGGGAAGTATGGGAGACATTTTTAGTACCGCAGTAAGTGGAACAGCCAAGCCTCCACTGAGGCAGAAATGTTGGGTCAACTACTCGGGCAGCATCACAGTCAGTTCCAAGAAAGGGAGTCCTTGGAGTAATGAAGAACCACCCCACCTAGGCAAACCACCCTACTTCTCATGCTCTCCTCCTCCTCCTCCTCCTCCTCCTCCTCCTCCTCCTCCTCCTCCTCCTGTTAATTGCGGCTGAGCATCATACCCTGCCCTCATTGTGATTTGAAAGAAACAAGCCAGAAACAGATGCTGCTGCAAAGACTGTATGAAGCCAGGATTCGGACCTCTTTCCCTCTTGAAAGAGACCGGGATTGTCAGGGAGGCCACCTTCGCTCTCCTCTTCTCTCTGCCAAGGCTCTGCTCTCGTTGAGATGCAAGGCTGGCTGCTGTTTCCTGAGCCGCCTCCTCTCCAAAACACCTTCCCTCCAATATTGCCCTCCCCTTCCTTCCAAGCTGCCTGTGGAGCTATTCTTCAATTCACAACAGCCCGAAAGCGGATGCATCAATCCTTTCAGGGGGGCCGCCAACGTGAGAGGAATGTCAACCAGACGGGAAAAGAGGAAGAGGGCTAGAATGTTTACACAGACGTTGCAGTTGTACCCACTCCATTTGGGTGCAAAGCTATGAGGCAGCAAACTGAGGCAGACGGGAGTGGGGGGGGGGAGAAAGAACAGGATGAGGATGAGGGGAGAGAGGAAAGGTAGACTGCTTTGAAAGACACCCCCCTTCTACTAGTTGATATTTCAGCCAGATTCCAAACTGCGGCTGTGTGGAAAACCTTTTTCTGACCGCACTGAGATTGTAAAATGACCAAGGACACAGCTATGGATCTCGACATGAAGAAGAACTGGGTTCAATGTTGTGCTTCAGCATGAATTCACCATGTGGCCTTCATCCAAGTTAACCAGTCTCCCCATCCCAGATGTCCCCGCCCCACCCGCAACACACACAACATGTCCAAAATGGGGACAGACATTACCTATAACACAGGATTGATTGGAAGCCGGACCAGCTAAGGATCGTAAAGCATTCTGTACAAGGGGGAAAAAAAAGTGCGATATAAATTATCATGAACAGCAATAAGAAAAGGGACAAATTTGGCCTGTGTGTGAGTTTCTCTCTGTATATATATGAAGGACTGGGATTATCTTCCTTTTCCCCCAGACCACCTCCATTGAAATCATGGCTTCCAAGCCTCCCTGTTTGGGACCGATGGCTATATCGAGGTTACGGTTGTAAATGCTGGATCTGTGTGTGCATATGGAGAATTATTCCAGTGGTCAGATCTGGGGGTTTGTCCCAAGCAGATCTTCCTCATAGCCATTTCCCTTTATGGCTCTTGCAGACAGAGGTTCGGGTCCTCGACACCATTCCCAGGACATTTTGTTTTTGTAGGGGAAAAGTACGGAAAATAGAGGATGGGGAGATGCTATATCCATTCCTGTTTCCTTGCAGCCAGGCGATTGTTTTCTAAGAGCTGTCCGTTGTTTTACCCGTAGGCGATGCAATCCTTTTGAACCTTCGGCGTCCCAAAACTGGAGAGTATCCACATGTAAAAGAGTCAGCAAACTCAGGGTGGGGCAGGTTTGCGATGGCATCGGTCCCCCAAATGCTGAAAATAGGAGAGGGGAGGGAGGAAAGAGTGGGAAGGTGGGTGGGTTTTGTAAAAGGAAGATCCTCTGAAGGGCATCAACCTGGAACAGAGCCCAGATTTTGGCCGTTCTGTGCCAGGGGATTGATTCCACAAAGTGCAATTGCGGCTCAGGCACAGTCTCTGCAGCTTTCGCTCCTCCTCTTGTAGGATTATCTCTCGGCTTCCTCGAGCAAATTGAGCTCTGCCCAACAGCTGGGATCAAAAGCACACAACAGGATTCACAGTTCCACACCTTGAGTTAAAGATTCTGGGTTTTGTTTTTCCGTTTTCTTTTTAACACTGTAGAAGGTCTCCCTCTCTCTCTCTTTCTCTGCTCCTTTTTCTTTCTGTTTGTAATGTTTACATTTTCTGTAACAGCAGCTACTGGTACAGGTTTATCTTTCTCTCTTTCTCTGAATATATTCATATATATATATATATATTATCTCTAGATATATATAAGCCAAACTGCCGTACAGGTTGATTGTTGGGGCCTTCCTGTGTTTTGTCCTCTCTCTCTCTCTCTCTCTCTCTCTCTCTCTTTCAGTGTTGTATGTGTAGCAGGCACTTGAGTTTATATAAGTATGTTGGCTTGAGGTCAAGGGAGAGGTAGGGAGGGGGAGAAGATGGACAGAGCAACTATTTCTGAAAAGTGGCCACTGCTAGCCAAGGATGTCCAGGTAGATTGGTGTGGCTTTGCCCAGAGTGCGAAGGATCTTGCAGATTTCCTTGATGTTCAGTCGTTGCTGAGGTTCCCTCTGCCAGCAGCCCAACATGATGTCATAGACTTCCTTGGGGCAGACTCGAGGCCTCTCCAAGACTCGGCCTTGGGTGATGCACTCAATGACCTGCAATGCATAACAGAGCAACTGAATCTCACACATCTCCCAAACCATCCCTTTTATATTTACTCATCTGTTGCTGATGACAATGTTTTAAGTAACCCATGCAACTTCAGTAGGGCATTTCTGGACCTTCTCTGGCTATTTTTAAATGTGGCTTGTGCCACAGGTTGATTGAATGATATAGGAGGGGCACATAGCTTAGCAGAATTGCACATCTTTTGTGTGCAGAACTGCCGGTATCTCCAGAAAAAACATTGATCCTGAAAGATACAATTTCTGCTTGCGATCGTGGAGAGCTGTTGCCAGCCCGAGTAGACAAGATTGGGCTAGATGGACTAATGGTAATAAGGCAGCATCCTCATTATTGCTTACTAATTACTGTTCTATTAACTCAGGGAGGGAAACTGTGGGACATCCAGGGCCTGTTTTCATGTCCTTGATCATCCCCACCCCAGGTTGCAGTGTGCAGGGAGCCACACACTCATAGGGCATTCTGCGGGAGGATAATAATGGTCAACTGGCCCCCAAAATTTAGCAGCAAGCCTCCCTAGTACTTCACTAAAATGGTCAATTTCAGCTTGTCCTGAAGCTAACTTTGAACTTTTCTAGATGAGGCTTGCATTATGTACACAGAGAGAAGGAGGCATTGTTCTCTCTCTCTCTCATAATACTAAAATCCAATGGGGTCATCCCGTGAAGCTGATTTGTGGAGGATTCAGGACAGATAAAAGGAAGGACTTCTTCACCCAGTGCATAAACTATGATATTCAGTACCACAAGATGTCGTGATGGCCACCAATTTGGATGGCTTTGGAACGGGATTGGATAAATTCCAGGAGGAGAAGGCTATCCATGGCTCCTAGTCCTGATGGCTATGTGCTACCTCTAGTATCTGAGGCAGTAAGCCTGTGTGCACCAGTTGCTGAGGAATATGGGTGGGAAGGTGCAGTGT
Organism: Anniella stebbinsi; assembly: GCA_029215795.1. Lineage (NCBI taxonomy): Eukaryota > Metazoa > Chordata > Lepidosauria > Squamata > Anniellidae > Anniella > Anniella stebbinsi. The sequence goes on from JARDYH010000001.1 coordinate 386,561,700, forward strand.
CCTGCTTGTGGGTCCCTGGTAGACAGCTGGTTGGCCACTGTGTGAATGGAGTGCTGGATTATATGGACCCTTGGTCTGATCCAGCATGGCTCTTATATTTTTCTGTTGTTAGCATGCCTCAATCACATACTTTTACAACAATCCCCCTCCTGTGTTTCTCCTGTCATTTCCAAACACCTTCGGAGGTTTTTTTTTTCTGAATGGGGAAAATGTAGTATTTTGTGGGATTGTGAAACCAAAACCACAGCATTCACCCTCTTTCCCCAAAACAGAAAGTACTACTTCAACCTTGAAGAAATGAAACTTAACTGGAGAAATCAATCTTAACCAGTTAAATGAATTCTAACCAGAGAAATGAAAGTACACTTCTCAGGGCTACCCCTCCCAACAGAATAACCCTAGGCATCGGTGGCCTGGCTTTATTGTCTTGTCTCTGTAGGCCTCGAACCTTCGCACTCCTCCTCATTATTATCCCAAACTGCTATCTATACACCACAATGGGAGCCATGAAGAACTAAGCTATCCCTATCTGTATATTTAAAAGTTGTACTCTAGGAGAACATGAGGGGGGGAGTGACGGAACTATTCGGAATGGATTTCATATAGTTATAGTAATTGGCCTTGAGGGCTAGGTTTGGTCCATGGCCCACTGCTTTCACCTCCCCCTAGAAAAGGGGAAACGAAAGCTGCATGCAACAGCAAAGCCGGGGCACTGCCCCCTGTATAGTCTTTCCATTCCAAGGTTAATTGGCCTCATCTACAGAAACGGAAATGGCAAAAAGAAGACGTCCATTCAAATCAAGCTCACTTTGGTAAGGAAGCATAAAAGGAAAAAAAAGAACGAATGAACGAAAGCCCTAAGCCTCATGACCCATAGCTGTCAACACTTCACTCTCAACCCTCCTGCTGAAGCTAACAAGACAAACACAGAGCAGTAGAGCTACATGAAGGCACTCCTTCAGAGTGATGCTGCGGAGAAATCATGCCCTCTCCCATCCTCCCTGGTTTGAATCCTGATCTGCACAGGAATAGGATGTAAAAGTGGGGAAGAGAGGCGGAGTGATTTGTCTGTTTGCTATTGCTGTTTGCTCCCCAAGCCCCTTGGAGCTGATGAGCAGCGTCCCAGCAGTGTCCCAATAGGCTGACATGGGCCACCGATAAACGCAGATCTTGAACAGCACACTGAAGAAAGCAAATGCCAGCTGGGGAAGTCGGGAGCAGAGTTTATCACTTTTGAATAGTAATGGGCACTGCCACACATCCAAACAGAGAGCGATCACACTGGTGTTTGCATATAAATATAGAGGAGCATGTTAAGATTAAGTGGTGTTGCAGATTATAAAGAAGAGGAAAGTGGGGAGGATATATGAACACTACAGCAAACAAAGCTGGTCTGTGGCAAAACTAAGAGTGGCAGTGGAAATAGCAAGACTTCTTCGCAGAGCCATGGCCCATGTGATGGTTCCAGCCCTGCCATTGGATAAAATATACATAGCTACATCCTGCCAGGAAATGGAGCTTTGTGGGTGGAACATGGCTAAGGAGTGGCCATGCACTGCCCATTTAACTGAGGCACACGGTTGACTCAGACATTGATTCAGTGAAATTGGAAGGAAACAGAACATGCTCCAGATGTAGTTGACAACTCTCATCAACTCCAGCTAGCATTGGCCATGTTGGATGGGGATAATGGGAAATATAGTCAAATGCATAAGGAGGGTGCCAGGTTGGTCAATGGCTCTCCAGGTTTTCAAGCGTTGGCCCACCTCCAGTCTAAGATTGCTTGTATGCAAAACTCTACCACTGAGCTATGGTCCTTCCATTTATCACTTCAGAGTCCTTCTCTCTCTCTCTCTCTCTCTCTCTCTCTCTCTGTGTGTGTGTGTGTGTGTGTGTGTATGTGTGTGAAGATCCTTCTAAATGGAAATGCCAGAACTTGAACCAAGGACCTTCTGCATGCAAGATGTGCCATGAGCTATAATCCCTCCACTCAATTCAAATTAAAGTGAAATGTGTTCATGAGATTAGCAAAATTTGCCTGATTATTATATATCCTCCACACTTTAACTGCACCCAAGATGTATTGTCTTCCTACTGAACTCACACAAACCTATGTGTTTTGTTTCCTTACATTGACCATGTGTGTATCCATGCTATTTTAAACAGTCGCACCAAGCCACATTGAGTGTACAGCTGTGCATGTATTAGGTATGGAAACACTATTCATCTTTCTCTATTTGCAATACACTTAATTGAAGGATCTATGTCCAGAAAGCAGAAAGTTCACATTTCTCTCTCTCTCTTTTAAAACTGTGAAGTTTCTCAAAACCCATTAGATACACAGAAGGATAAATTAGAACAAATTCCCCCACACAGAGGATCAATTTTGCATCTCATTCTCATCCATTGCACCCCCTGCTAAGCTGTATTATAAACTTTACAAGATATTTCTGCTGAGGCACCTGAATATAGCCCAATATTTCTCTCTTTGTAGGTTTAGATCATTTCTTAAAGTGGCTCCCCCCACTCCCCCCCCCAGTCCTGACTGGCAATACATTCTTAATGCTGAGACCTAGGGAATTTGTCATGAGTGGAACTGGAGGGGCTTCAGTTTTCTCCTTCCTCAAACAATTTCTGCTGAAATCCACAAATCCACACACACACAGAGACTACTAGTCAGTTTCAGCCAAAAGATTATCCATAGTTTAGAGGTCAAAAGTTTAGCTGGAATGCAGATGTCAGAAAGTTTGCTCAGGAAGCCAGGAGATTATAAAGTTCAACAAAAGGTCAGAGGAAGAAAGGGGAGGGGAAACGGTTTGCAACAAACCGTAGTTTGCAGAAATGAACAAGGAACTACCCCCCCCCCCAAAAAAAAACCCGGATTGGTTGGAGTTGTAGAGAAGAGAAACTAATTTTAGGAGATAAAAGCCTAAGACAGATAGACAGAGTGAGGAAGAGAAGCAGAAGGAAGATGAGAGAAGGAAGGAAGGAAGGCCAGAGCCCTAGAGGCAAGAAAAAGCAGAGGTGCTGGAAACTGGATAACTGATTGAGAGAGTGCTGAGTCCATGGCCCCCTCTAGATGGATTCCGTTTAGGCCTGGTTAGCCAATTATGTGCATAATCGCTGAAGCGCTTTATCGTAAATGCGAGGTATTGAGCACTCAACTGGTGACCTACCGGTTGTTTCAAATGCGCTTTACAAGTAGTTAATGCGGATAATCGCTTGTTCACATAGTCAAAATGCGCTTTAATGGCCGGAGCAAAATAAAACTCGCTATTTAACGCGCATTCGATAATGCGCATAATCGGAGAGAAAACGCACCTCTACGCCTGATTTGCGCTCAGTTCTTGTAGAGGTAAAAATTTTAATGCGCCTTGAAAGAGCTTTAAATGCCTCTTGTAGAGGCAGCCCATGATAGTAAGAAGCTGGATAAAATAGGGAGACAGACTAGCTGGATATGTTTATTCTTGGGTATTTTATTATCCTGCTGCTTGTATGATATTCTGAGTGGATGCTTTAATCGGGTTTTAAAAGTTTTTTCCCCCTATTGATATTTTGCTTCAGTAAAAAAAACCCTAATCCATGTGATTTGAAAATGTGTGGTCTCTTTTTTGGGATACCAGTGTGGTGTAGTGGTTGGAATTTGGGGCTGGGAGTTGGGAGATCCAGGTTCTAGCCCCCACTTGGCCATGGAAGCTCACTGGGTGACTCTGGGCCAGTCATAGACCCTCAGTCCAACCTACCTCACAGGGTTGTTGTGAGGATAAAAATGGAGAGGAGGAATATTATGTATGCTGCCTTGGGTTCCTTGGAGAAAAAAAAGGTGGGATATAAATGCAATAAATAAAATAAATACCCACTCCACATCTAACAGTCCCCACCTCACCCTACACACCCCACACTACTTAAAGTACATACATGAGACCCAGTGAATGTTAAGGACGGTTTGGTGAAGGCAGTCAGAGAAATAAGAAAATATATCTGGTGGCATCCGAAAAGGCCACCGGAAGGGAAGTTCCAAAAGGAGTGTGTTGTTTTGCCTCTTTTTCCTTCCTGTTACAAAACAGGACATTGCTGGTCAGTGACATCTGCAGGGTCTTGAGAAAGTCCATAGAGAGACCACATATAAGTTGCTGGTAGAATCTGTATCCATTATGCTGCCAACCCAAACAGGTTCATTGCGCCCATTTTGAAACTGTGATAAGCATACAGGAATCAAGTGTGCTTTTAATGTGTGAACCGGACTATAGCATTTCATGTAGCCACGCATTGCGGGAGCCACGTTAAAGGTTTTGGTGCTAGATGGAAGATGAAATTCTGGGGCTTCCAATGCTATAGTTGCTGTGTCCCGGGTCATGCTCCACTGGCGATAGGGCTGCTGCTAGCCTGTGCCCTAATGTTTGCTACCAGCTCAATTTCTCCATATATTCGTCTTGCACCTTTTGGTCTCTGCCTTTTGCATCTTTTTATCTGGTAGGATGTGACTCGTCCTACCTTTGCTGTTTCACTACCTAAATATATGGTGTTCATTATACAGTCATGCCAAGCTACTGCTTCTGCTAGTGCCTGTATGTTTAATACCTCTGTGTTTGACAGCTGGAACCAAGGCTGTTTCCCATATGTGAAGATCTCCCAGAGGATCACTCCAAAACTCCAGACGTCACTCTCTGTTGTGAATTTCCGGTACATGATGCTCTCAGGAGGCATCCAACGGATGGGTAGCATGGTGTGTCCTCCCACCTACATAAAGGAAAATAAGGTACAACAAAACTGTGGTTAGCAGATGTGTCAGAGAATCTACCATGGCCAAGGGGCACAGGAAATTGGCTTTCAAGCCTTGCTTTAGCCAGAAGCACATTTGGGTAGTTTTTTCAGCTTGCAATGTCAGCAGATCATGTATTGAAAAGGTTCCTGGGTTGTACCTCTGCTAACTATAAATTGAACCAGTGGGGTGCCTAGGGAAGTACAAAGTGTGTAAAATCCAGATTGTCAGATGCCTTTCGTTCCATCATCCACCCACCTATGGAACCGATTTTATATTTTATTTTCTGTATTTGCACATGTGCAAAAATGCACAAAGGCCTCCCAAATGTGCAAGTTCCTGCCAAATGCATGCTTTCACACTTTCGCTTATGGGGAAATGCACATTTTTGGCTTTTCGTTTTTAAATACTTTTTGCATATTTTTTCCTAAGATGACATTTGCCCAAAATTCTCAAAAGTTAGAAAAATGGTCCGCAAATCTGTGGAATCCTACTGACAGGGGGAAAGCCGATCCACTGCAGAATCCACAGGTCGTAATCATAACAATCTGAACTCTTTTGGTTCAGTTTCAGATTTTGCTGACATTCCTAGGGATGTCACATGGCTGATGCTCTGCACACACACACTTTTCCAGATATATGATTGAAATGGGGCGGGGGGGGGGGATGAGCATTTTCTACACAGAACTGCTTCCAGGGTAGGAACTGTATCATTTGATGCAAGTTGTAGGCGTTGATTTCATAAGAAGTGCCATGCTGGATCAGACCGAGGGTCCATCTAATCCAGCACTCGGTTCACATAGTAGCCAACCAGCTACAGACCAGGAATCCACAAGCAGGACACGGGTTCAACAACACACTCCTGACCATGTTCCCCAGCAACTGGTGCATATAGGTTTACTATCTCTGATACTGGAGGTAGCACATAACCATCAGGTCTAGTAGCCATTGATAGCCTTCTCCTCCAGGAATTTATATGCTATACTAATAGCACAGACATTCTCCAAGTGTCTGTCCTTAGATAGACAAAATATACAAGACAAAGACATCAACAGACTCATGGAAATTGCAAGGTTTGCAGAAGTACCCCTTCAAAACAAACTAATTTGGGGGGGGGGATTCTACAGGGTGGGCAACCAAAACAGCTCATTAAAGGCTTGTCATGCTCTATGGATATGGATGCTGACTGAATGTTGGGAGGAAAAATGGAAAATAGGGGAGGGAAATGTAATGGGGAATCCTGGAAGAGGGTATGGCTAGCTGGTTGTCATTCTGAATAGGAACACTGCAACATTTTTATAGGTTCCAGGTGTTCTTCTTCTTCTTGAAACAGTGGCATCAATGTACATTGATGTAGAGGCAAAAAAGACTGGTCCCAATCTGAGGAGATCAAACATCTTAACAAAGAGAGTCACTGTTTCTATATGAACCTGTCCATTAGATCTTAAATCAGGACTAGGGATATGTGAGAAATCCATTCCATCAGATTTGGGGCTGCGGGGGAGGGGCTCTCCAATCCGCATCACCCAGAAATGGGCATGGATCAGATGCAACTAGTATCAGACCTGCAATGCATTTCATGGACCAAGAAAAGAAACACATCTGGGGGAAAAATGCATATTTGAAAAGAATGCAAAGAAAATTGTGTGTGCTTTAAAAAAAAGGTAAAGAACATGCTGTAATGAATGGGTGTTTCACTCCCCCAAATTGGCCACAATTTGAAAAAAAAAACAATGCACAAAAACGTACATTTTTTTAAAAAAAAGAAACACAAGAAATCAATTAATCCATAACAGATTTTACTCCACACAAAACATACCTCCCACACATCAGCATGGTACAGTGGGAAAAGAAGGAATCCCATGGAAGTGGACTGGACAGATCTGACCATCACTAATCACACCCCTTGTCTGAGTGCAACGCCATCATAGGTTCGGTATGTGGCAAATGGGAAAAGAACCTTATCTGTGAGGACACCATTAGGTTGGAATTCTCTCTTCAGGACTGCCCATACAATGGCCAGTTTAAGTGACCAGGGTAAGGTTTTTTATTTGCCCGTAGTTTTGCTGATAAATACATTGAAGCTGCAAGGGCAAAACCCGACCCCACCTCCTCTGTTTTGACCACTACATTATTCTCCCCCTATTTAATATAATGGAGCTGTAATGCTCCATGGCATTGAATAGAGGGAGATTTCAGAGGTTGGAGGGGGGGCTTGGCTTGGCAATATCATCCTAGATCTCCAACCTCCCACCACATTTTCCCCCTTCCATATCATATCCCAAGTTCATCAAAGGCATGTTTAGAAAAGCTCACTCATGTGTATCCAAGATTTTTTCACAAGTACAAGTTCTAAAAACCGGTGCAATCTTTTAATACAGAAGCTTAGATTCTCAGAAACCTTAACATCATATTCTGGGCTCTTTATCTTATGTTTCCATGAAACCTTGTCATGCATATGGACTGATGAAGAAAGAAAATATCTGAAAGACTTTTGGATTTCCTGTTTTAAATGATATGCTTTTGAGCATAAGCCATTTTTTTCTATCGTGGCTATTTTTGTGCCCAGTTGGTTCATTTCTGATTTGTTTTCTTTGGGCTTGCTCTTTTTAGAAAATCTACAAAATGGCATCAAGCCATTTGAAGCCATGGGACGCTCACACAACCGACTTGCAGCTGCAGTTTTTCAAAGATGTATTAGCCCTTATGTACACCATACATGGCAATGGGAGTGCAACGTGAATGGTGAAAGGCATCGCACTTCTGAAGTGCTGATGTTTGCATGGCTCTCTAAACATCTGCATCAAGGTTTCATGACCCCAGGGGATTGCAGGAGAGGAGAACATTTTTGGAGGACCAGTTTCCTCCTTTCCTTTAGATTGCTTCTGTACGCCAGATGGATGCATAAAAGCAGAGGAAAACAGATGCAATCCATGTGAACTAAATAAGAAATGTCTAGGAATGAGGCTGAGTGTGGAATCACAGGGAAGCATCTAAGGTAGCATGGGCTGACCAAAGGAGGATCATGTGATGACTTCCTCTATTTCCTGGCCAAGAGAAACAGAATCTGTTTGTCATTTCTTTGTCAAGGTTAAGCTGCGGTTGCAGAACTGCACTGATGAAGTTCTGAGCGTTAAACTGAGCTTTACAGTGAATTGATGTATAAATTAATTAAGATCACTGATCTATCAGTTGCTATAGACTAAGTGACAACTAAGAAAGGAAATGCCTGAGTAAACAGAAAGCAACTGAAGCACTAACAGCTGTGCAAAATCAACTGTCACACTGAGCTACAAACTCCGAGTTGTGCTGCTAAAGCTATACAATTAATAGGAGTTAGAAAGTGATTTATATAATGTACCTTTTAAAAGAAAAGGAAATAAGCACTGGATATTGGATGTGTTTAGCACTCTGGCTGATTAATTTTATAAGAGGACTGGAACAATATTATGTAATCAACATGTGCAGTGTGCAATGCTTTACCACATCACTTTTCTGTATAGGCAGGGGTAACTGTTAATGTTTCAGGTTCTTTTTTTACAGAAGAAATCACAATGACATCAAAATCATCATCATCATCATCATCTATTTGTTTCTTACCCGCCTCTCCCTCTGGTTGAAGGCGGGGAACAACATTAAATACAAAACAGCATAAAATAAATAAAACTGATTAAAAACGTATAAAACTAATGAATTATTAAAAACATATAAGACTAATGCATTATTAAAATAACAATGAGACATCTTAAAATTCATCTAGGTAGGCCTGCCAGAAGAGATCAGTCTTTATGGCTTTCTTAAAGTCAGGAAGACTGTTAAGTTGGCGAATCTCTCCTGGCAGGCCATTCCACAGTCTGGGAGGGGCAGAAGAGAAGGTCCTCTGGGTAATGGTTGTCAGCTGGAGTAAATTCTTCCCAGAGGACCTGAGCGTGCGGGGTGGATTGTACAGGGGAAGGCGATCCCGCAGGTAACCTGAACCCAATACATGTAGGGCTTTAAAGGTAATAACCGACACTTTATATTTTGCCCAGAAACTAATTGGCAGCCAGTGAAGTGATTTTAAACTTGGTGTAATATGGTCAACTCTGGGTATATTGGTGACCAATGGAATTTAACATTTAGAGCATCACCAGACAGGGGGGACTCATATTTCCCTACCCTTCATCTGGCCTCCTGCTGCTGTCCCACAATGGTGATGATTTCTTTACATGGGGAAAGAAAGAGGAAGCAGCAATGACCACGTGACCCATTCTTGCAGACAGCAGAAAACTGCAGCAAATTTCACTTTTTTTAAAAAAAAAGTTAGATTTACTGCAGTCCAGTAAGAGGCGGAAGACCAGAAGGGGCGGAAGACGAGCGGGAGGCAGATGGTGTCATCAAAAGGATGTGCAAAAAAACCATGAGTGAGCAGTAACGAGCGTGCAAGAAAATGCTTGTCTGATGACACCCTTAATTAATAAAAGCCATAGGAAAATGACCTTCATTCCGTTGAGAATCAACACGTGGAGAGGGAAGCAGAATTGTGCCCCCTTGATCAAGTCTCATCTGCACAGTTTGAAGAAAAGGAACCCAACATGCTTGCTACTTGTGAATGTGTAGGCTTCATTTAGGAGACCCAAGTGCAGGAAGGGGGCTGGACAAGTGGGATTCCACCCCACTCCACCACACGTCAGCTGGCATCCCATTCACCGGGCTTCAGAAGTGTATAGAATGCATTGTCTTTTCTGGTTGGTAAATTAGAAACAAGTTTCAAGGAAGTGAGCACTGCATTGGAATGCATGCTATCAATCAAGGTGCAATTCATTACATGCAATTGATTAATCAAGATTGTGCGATATCTCCTGGAAGATATTTGAAACAGCACGAAGAAAACTAGACTCTGGTATTATTATGGATATTCAGTGTTTTCTGACAATGGAGAAGTTTTAAGTTTGGATTGTTTATTAAAGAAAAATGGTTGAAGAAATTAGAGTAACAACTTTAAACCTTTGGCTCTGTTTATGGACCCAGTGTCAGGCAATATAGCAGATCCTGTCAGACAATTATTGAGCGTTATTAACTATTGTAAAATACATAAATCTCCTTTAGCTATTGTTGCTTCAGACCTATATAAAGCCTTCGATAGCGTGAACTGGACCTTCATATTAAATTCCTCTGGTTACTACAAATTTGGCCCTAAATTTTCAATGATATTAAAGACAATTTATGCCCCAACAACAGCTAAAATTAAAATTAATAATTCCCTTTCCCAGACTATTAATCTATATTCTGAAACAAAGCAAGGATATCCCCTCTCCCCTCTCCTCTTCACATTAGTAATAGAATTCTTAGCTAATAAACTACGGCAACATCCTAACATTGTAGGAATACAAATTAAAGAACAGTCCCATTTATTAAGCATGTAGGCTGATGACAAAATCCTGATGATGCTCAGTAATCCATCTCAGGCCATCTCTTATTTACTTACAGAATTGCATTCTTTTCAGGAAGCAGCAGGACTAAAAGTGAACTATAATAAATCTGATTTATTATTCTTCAATATCCCTCCTAATACTTAATTGAGTATATTTAAACAATCAAAAATACCACTGGCACATTCTTCCTTTAGATATCTTGGCATACATTTACCTATAAACATATATAAGCTTTATAAGGTTAATTATGGAGTGTTATGGGGGGAAAATGTTGTTGATATAAAAAGATGGGACCGTTTAAATTTATATCTTTCAAGATGGATCTTGGTAGTCAAAATGATGATCCTCCCTAAACTCACATATCTCTTTTATGTACTCCCTCTGGAAATACCAATTGGATGCTTTAAAAGATAACAGGCCAGGATTGAAACATTTATTTTCAAAAGTAAGAAACCTCGGGTGTCAAGGACATCTCGATACAGAGTGATGACAGAGGGGGTGGAGTATCCCACAATTGCGACTTTATTAGGAAGCTTATCAGCTTCAGCATTTATTGACATTTATGGCTGATAATCAAAATAACCATTGGTCAACTATCGAAATGGCTTTATTAAATCAAGAAGATGATCACTGCATTCCAATTGTTAAAAAGGAACTTAAAAAAAACTTTAATGAATCAAAACTCTGGCATGCTCCCAATTTTTAGGATCTGGATCTGTCGTAAAGAACAATTAATGCCGGGAATATCACCTTTGATTCCAATCCATATTCATCCCAAACAAAAACAAAGACAGGAAAATTAAGGTAAAATAACTTCAAGAATAGAACCTATATGGATTAAGAGATTATTATGAAAATCTGCAACCAATAGAATGAGAGACTTGGAGGCCTCAATTCCAACAATACAACACAAATTGGCTATTGTGGTACCAATTGAGTACCTTCATAAGGCAACCCAATATTAAAGAACAAGGTATCAGTCCCTTTACTCAGTTTGAAAGGCTGATAGTAGCCTCTATAGACACGGAAAAGGGATTAATCTCTGTAATTTATGATATTTTACTGAATATAGACATGGGCTCTATAAACAATTTAAAAGGAATATGGGAAAGAGACTGGAACATTGAAATTAAAGAGGAGGAATGGTCCTCTCTTTGGATGCAATTTCCCTATAAGTCTACATCAGCCATGTTTCGAGAAACATCAATAAAAATAGTCCAGAAATGGTATCTCACCCCGCTGAGGATTTCTTACATGTCCAGGAACAGTTCTTCCAAATGCTGGCAGTTCTTTCCCACATATGTGGTGGGATTGCAAAAAGGTCTCAGATTTTTGGGACCAGTTTTTTTTGTTTGATTTTTTTTTTTTTGGAAATTTGAAAATTTATAGGAACAACTATAACTAAATCTCCAGAACTGGCACTTCTAAACTTATTCCATGGACAACATAAAGACCTATTACATAAGAAACTGGTGGAATATCTATTAAGAGCAGCGCAAGTGCTTATTGCTAGATACTGGAAAGATCTACAAGGGATTTCAATAACTAAATGGTGTAATAAGGTATGGGAAGCAGCGCTAAGAGAAAAATTGACTCAAAACTTACATATAGCAAAAGGACCAAAAAAAATCAGATACTTTTGCTGTTGAGTGGGGGACATTTATTTCATACATGAATAAAGATAGTAATGTGCATTCAGTCCCAAAAGCGTTCAGGAATATTTGGTTTACTTCAGATATAATAATTCCTTTAAATACAATATCCATGTTTATATTTGCATTTAATAACTCCTTAAGATTTTAATTTTATCTTTCATAACCATATTCTGTACTAAATCTCCATAAATTGTTTGAATTATTTGTGGAATATTATTTTCTTTATTTTTCTTTCCCCCTTTTTCTTCTCTTTTTTCTTCCCCCCCTTCTCTTTTTCTTTTGTCTTTTTCTTTTGTTTTGTGTGCGTATGTTTTCATTGTGATTGTTGTTTTACTTTTTTGGGGGGTCAATTTATTTGAACTTCATGTATATTATCAATTAAATATCTTTAAAAAAGAAAAAGAAAGAAAACTGGACATGAGAAAAGACAATAGAAGTAAGGATGGAAACCAGTTGCCCCATTGGTAATATGGATCAGATATTAACCAATACAGAATTAACTCAGAGACATCCACCAATATGAAAATAGCAAGAGATACTGTGGTAGATTACATGGCTTAGAGAGTTGGGAATGAATGCTATCTATGGAACAACTGGAATCAAATTAGACAATGCAGAATGTCAGAATAACATTTTGATATGACTTTTCTCTAATTCACCCTGCCCCAAATACAGAAAGGAATAAAGAAAGTAAAAGAAAAAAATGATTTGAACTTTTTTTAGCAGATAAATTAAGGTACTAAGTTCCAAACGGTATTTTCCATTGCAATTCATTGTTAGACAGAACAGTGGGGTACAGAGAACCCTAGAATATTGGAATTCCAGAACATGGGGGGAAACTTTATTTTGATTGATAATTGGCAAGCAGAGGACACTGATATACCAAAAAAGACTAATCATACTGCAGCTATTACACATTAACTACAGAGAAGACATTCAGCATTGGAGGGGGGGATAGGTGGCAGATATCAACTCAGTGGATTTTAGAACAATCCTAAATTATTGAAGGGAATAAAGTAGTGGATCATCCATCACTTCTAATCCCTGCTAGCTCACACCAAACAGGATAGTCAGTGGGGGGAAATCTCCTCCTCCTCTTCCTCCTTCTTGTGGGTTTCTAGTTCTTTATTTTTAAATTATCTTTCCTGTTGATTTCATTGGGTGAGAAAATAACTATATCACAGCTAGGCTAGGATAGGTGAGGGGTCCAATCCTGGGAGCTCTCAGGGCAATAAAAGCTACCTCAACCTCCAGATCAACTTGATTCAGGGCCCACCACCAGAGGAAAACACCACCAGCATTAGATCTAACTTTTCATGGGTATAGCAGGGGCCATTCAAGGGGATGCACCCTCCCACTAAGGGAGCTCTTCTGTGCCAGGAGAGGTCTTGTCTCTCTACAGTTTAGCACATTTCTGCTATGTGCTACCTCCATTATCAGAGGCAGTAAGACTATATTCACAAGTTGCTGGGGAACATGGGCAGGAGGGTGCCATTGCACCCATGTCCTCCTTGTGGGTTCCTGGTCAACAGCTGGTTGGCCCTGTGTGAACAGAGTGCTGGACTAGATGGATCCTTGGTCTTGATCCAGCAGGGCTCTTCTTATGTGTAAAAACAGGAAAGTCTTTTTCCCCGTCTTTTAATCATTCTCTTTTTATTCCTCATTTTATTTCAGTATTATACAACTCGGTTGGAATGCTATCAATAATCACATGCATTTAATTGATCGATGCAAATAGGTTGAATGACATTTTTTTTATATAGGATCAAATACTTATGAAATCATACAAGGGAAAATATTCTATTTGTTCAGGAAAATCATATCACATACACATATTGGAAAACAGTAGATTGGGAACAATTTTGTGCCTCTTCTTGTAATACAAAGAAAGAGAAAAGGAGTGACTATATATTTAAAGAATCTCAGTCTAGAGGTTAATTATATCTTTGAATAAAGCAGATCGATATTGTTATAAAAGGTGAAAAAAACTTCAAAGAAGAGATTGAGAATGGGACACACACACACACACACACACAATACTGCACGAAATATTATTATATTTTTAGAGCCTTGAATACATTCTAATAGATCTTGCAGCAAGGGAAATTATTTTAGGAGGTGATGTGAATGTATTCATAGATAATATGTTAGATTGAGCTGGAAGAAATAAAAAATCACAAAAAAAATATTTCACCATGTTATTTAAGAAAGGAATGTGATATTCTCAACTTCTATACATATGGAGATACCAGCATTTAGAAGCGGGGAAATGACTATACATTTTCCTCCAAATTTCCTTATTCTAGAAATACTTCAAAAACAGCATAAGGCAAGTCATTCTGGAGTGATATTTAGAACATCTGAGAGTGTAATCTTATACATGTCTACTGAAAAGTAAACCCTTATTGATTTAAGTGGGGCTTAATCCTATTTAAATCCATATAGGTTTGCAGCCTAAAACTTTTTTTTTAAAAAAAATAGATAATGTAGATCCTTATAGGTCTATAGAAATTTCACATACTCTAAGCAAAAATGTTGCAATTTTAGATAATAAGGTTTACAACAAACTCCTATGTGTGTCTACTCAGATTTAAACCCCATCGCATTCAGTGGGGTTTATTCTCAGGTAAGTGGCTATAGGATCATAGGTTTACACACAGGTTTTTTTTTGTTGTTGTTTAGGTTGTTTTTTGTTTTGTTTTTTGGGTAATCAGATCTCAATACATTTTACATAAATTTGCAGCCATCCAATGTGAAAACATTCGCAAAGAGAACACTGAAATTAAATAATGCATTATTAAAGAAAAAGAATGAATCTAGCAGATAAAATAGGAATGTAATCCGTTTATGATATTCATAGAATGCCAGAAAGTGAACAAAATAGGAAATGAGTCAGGAGTATTCCAGAGGTTATTCAGGTATTCAGGAGCATATCTGAACTGGGAAGGTTATGAAGAGAAAGTGTATTTGAAAAACAGCATAAAGCAAGCTGCTTTGGAACAATACTACAAATACTAAATCTAATAGAAAAGAAATTGGTTAACATAGACCCTCAGGAAGTATATAGAAATATGATATACTATTTTGAGGCAGGTGACAGGCTAGGAAAATTATTACAGTATAAAAGGGCAAAGAAGCACAGGAAAGACTTAACTCTGTCAGAAAAGCTGATTTAACAATCATGAAAAACAAAGCAGCTATACATGAATGTGTTAGATAATATGAAATCAGGGATGTGGAAATCAGAAACACCAAAGTTCATCAAGGTTTCCCAAATTCCACTTGATACTTGTTCAAATTCCTGCCCATATCATATTGTGAGCCTCCCCCTCCCCCCCTGAGGAACATTCATGCAGATTTTCCCCAATGTATGCATCACTTATGAAGCTCATTGGTGGGAGACTCAGGGCAGATAAAAGGAAGTACTTGTTTACAGAGCACATAGTTAAACTGTGGAATTCATTACCACAAGATGTGGTGATGGCCTCCAATTTGGATGGCTTTAAAAGGAGGTTGGATAAATAAATTCCTGGACGAGAAGACTATCAATGGCTATTAGTCCTGATGGCTGTGTGCTACCTCCAGGATTAGAGGCAGTTGCTGGGGAATATGCGTGGGAGGGTGCTGTTGCACCATGTCCTGCTTGTAGATCTTTGGTTGACAACTGTTTGGCCACTGTGTGAACAGAGTGCTGGACTAGATGGACTCTCAGTCTGATCCAGCAGGGCTCTTATGTTCTTAATTGTGTGCATTTTTTAAATGTAACTTTGATTAAACCATGCATGCAATTTTTAATGCACATTTTTCAAATGTGCACATTTTTTTAAGGATGTTCGAACATTTAGTTTCTACTCGCAATAAGCACGAAGAAGGCCTGTTTTTAACCCCGAATATAAAGGTGTGTACCTTTTTACACAAAACCCACAAGCGGGACATGAGTGGAACAGCACCCTCCCACCCATGTTCCCCAGCAATGGATATATTTAGACTCAGTGCCTCTGATACTGGAGATAGCACATAGCCATCAGGGCTAGGAGTCATTGATACCCTTCAATTTCAGAAATTTCTCTAATCCCCTTTAAAAGCCATCCAAATTGTTGGCCATCAATAATTTCTTCCATAGTTCCATATTTCATCCATAGTTCCATTATTCCATAGTGAATTCCATAGTTCAACTATGCACTGTATAAAGAAGTCCTCCCTGAATCTGAATCTCCCACCAATCAGCTTCATGGGCTGACCTTGGGTTCTAGTATTATGGGAGAGGAGGGGGAAATGTCTCCTTATCCTACTTTCTCCACACCATGCATACTGATACTGGAGGTAGCATGTAGCCATCAGGACTAGTAGCCATTGACCAAAGATTACATTCATATCTCCGTTCAGTTTTGGGAGGTGCAAGCTGTGTAAATTCTGGTAAAAAATGAGCTGCCACAAATTTATTATATATCAGTCTATAAAATAACGTGAGACAGATCCAATCCTTTCCATGAACATGCGAGATGTATGGGTGGTCATCCATGGAAGGAAAGATGAGATGTTCTTCCAGTTGCAATCAATTATGTTCTTGACTAGGAGTTACACTGATAAATCTTTTGCTCTATGTATCCACCATCAATGTAAAACAATACAGTGCATATCTAGTAAAGCCATCAATATAAATTCCTTATATGCTGATGGTAATGCTTTCTTATATAGCTGGGCAGACATAACCAGCTCTGTAAAAGCATTACAGGAGCCTACAAGAATTTAAGTTATCATATCCAGCTATAAGCTTAAGTGAGAAAAAGAAAAGGAAGTAATGCCATTTAACAAAAACAGGGATAGGGCATGATCCTCCCACCCCACCCCACGACCACCACCACACGCACACACCATACAGGAATGAAAGACTTGCATAGTATTTCAGATTCTGCACAATATTCTTCACAGAACCAGAGAGCTGCCATATTAATAGCTTTCTTGATGAATTAAGTATTCAGCAATTAAGTACAGAAGATATTTATTGATTTTATTTTATGTAGTTAAATATTTATAAGCAGCCTTTCTGGACCGATAAAAACTATTTTCAGAGTCAGAGTAATAAAGCATCGGTAAAATGGAGAACTAAAAGAGTTGGTCATCATACTTATAAATGATAAAACCAGTTGAGAGAACAAACCTACAGTGCCTAGACGGCCTAAGAACACAAAGGGATTTTCTTGGCCTCGGAGCCCTCTTTCTGGGTCCACCCAGCCACTGCAGAGGTTTCCACAGTGTCTCCCTCTATGAGGTCAGAGCTCCAACCTCACAGAGAGGGGAAAATGGGCATGTTTGGGGCATGACAGTGGGTTGGGAGACAGTGGCCAGAGATCTGAGAGATCCTAAGCACTCTCAGCTCTCTAACCATGATCTTGACATGAGAAAAAGATATTCAAGATGCAATCCTATCATATCAATCGTCATCAGATGGAGAGCCAGTAAGGAAGGAGAAATGGCAGAATTTTGTTGTGTGTGTGGTGTTTTTTTTGCCTCTCATTAATGTCAGACAGGCTTGTTTAACTCTCTTACTTTGTTGCAGGTGGGCTTAGGAACTGAAAGGCCTGTGGCCATGTCTACACCTAAGAGTGTAGAGGGAGGGAGGGGGGAGGATCATGGATTTACCTGCTTCCACGATCCTCCCCCAGCTTCCAAATGCGAGTGCGACATCCCAGAAGAAAAGAGGGACATCACGGGCGCCATTATTATTATTTAAATGAAAAGGAGCCATGCGGCCCCAATCTGCAGGAAATGTAAGATTGGATTTTTTAAAAAACATATATGCTCCCAATCCCCCCTGCCATCTTGGGGATGGTGAAATTGCTTCCGCACCCCCACCCCCTTGGTCACAGAGCCAGCCCCCACAGCTCTGTGCCCATTTTAGGACCGGGACGGTGGAAAATCTGGGATATCCCCCATTTCCATTATCCCGTGGTCATCCCCAGTTGCCCCCAGGATCCCCTGCGTGTCATGTAGATGAACAGGGATGACCTAGGGACAACCCCAGGATAAATCCTTGCTGTAGACATGACCTTCTCCATCTTCTTCCAAAGGCTAGAGTGCAAACTTCAGAAGAGGAGCCACTACAGAGCTTTCTGGGGCAGCAGTAAGGGGGGTGAGGGAGATACTCACTGAGATTTCCCCATCTAGATAACAGATGGGGGAGTCTAGCATCCTACGCCCCCTCACATGCTGTCTTGGAACCATAGGATTTCTCTCTAAATATATTTATCCCATTTAGAGAAAAGAGAGGGACTGATTTTTTTCATCTGACCAGGGATGGAGGAAAAATATTGAAAGCACCACTCCCCCACCCCATGTTGGCTCTTGCTGACAGGGCATAGGAAGGGGAAGAACTTCCAATGTCAGAGGCTTAGCTCAGAGAGTATGGGATTGCTCTTTAAGGGCAATATCCAATATTGCCCATGCACTAGTAGGACCTACTGTTCACACAATGTAAACCTAGTGGTTCCAGAAGCAATCCAAAACTACTCGAAACACTCATGCCTAGAAAAGCATGATCAGCAGAGCTCAGAGAGGGGAGCTCCAATGTCCAAGCTCCATTCAAGAACCAAGCATACATTTCTGCTTGTTGCTGGTTTTACTTTTACAATCACATTCACATATTACTGGAAGTAGGCCCCACTGAATTCAGTCTGACTTACTTCTGAGTAAAAATATAAACGACTGTACTATAAGCCTGGTAAAGCACCTGGACTGGATATTTCTTTATTTTGTATTCGGATAATTCAAGGGCTCTGTTGATATATTAAAAATGCTACTTATAGAAATAGTATAGGAAATACATAGGAAAGGATTGTCCGCTGATTCATGGGCTGAATAGCAAGTATATAGCAAAGACAAGGAAAATATAAAACCAATCTATTGTACCATCAACTAATCAGGTAATTAAATTATAACCAATATCCTAACAATAGTTTTAGTTAATAGATTAAGAAAGATCACTCATTTTAGATTTTTAAAGAAGTGCTGCAGGCCTCTGTTTTAAGACTCATCTATATTGGTAAGCTGACCTGAGCACAGTGTACACAGTTGAAGGGTGGGTTACAAATTGTCTGAAAAATTAATAAATGAGTCAATGAATTATCAGGGATCAAATAAGTTTCACATTAAAATTTAACCTGGATTGTAAATGTAATTTGTTAAAGATATATGCACTGCAAACTTATACATGTTTACTTAGAAGCAAACACAGAGAGTTCAATGGCACTTAGTCCCTAGTAGGTGAAAATGAGCCCGAACCTTTATTAATAAACAAGTACAAAATTCCTGAAAATATCTCTTCCGGCAGGCATATCCAGTGTAATTTTTAGAATGTTTTTAGGATGTTTTAGGATGTTTTAATGCAGTTTTAATAATATTTGTCATGTTTTAATTAGTTTTATGTATTTTATCATGTTGTTGTTCCCCGCCTCGATCTAGACGGAGAGGCGGGTAAGAAATAAATCGCTATTATTATTATTATTATTATTATTATTATTATTATTACTGGTCTTCTATTTTGGGATGCTTAAAAAAGCATTTGATAGAGTAGAAGGAAATATATTGTGGGCCTATTTAATTTGGGGAATTCCATTGGAAAATATACTTGAATCATATATGTACAGCCTAAAGCTCACGTTCTGAACAATATTTTCATATGAGATTAATTGGATATGTAAACAGGTGTGAGGGGAAGATTCCCACTATCTACCAAGCTCTTGGCTACCTTGATTGAACTTGCATGATATGTATCCATCAGTGAATCCATCTGTTGAGGACCATCAATATAATAAAATCAACGTACATGTTGATATCATATTGTGTCATATCATAATCAGCTCTAGAAAAGCATTATTAAAAGCTTACAAGAATTTAAGCTTAAATGAGGTGCCATTTAACAAAAAGAGAGATGTGTTTATGGTAGGGATGGGTGGGAATTTCATTTACTTCTGTTTTAGTTTACCAAAGCTCTTCACTCTTAAAAATCTAGCTTCTTCTATAGTAGTGGTGTGTGGTGCATTCTAGAACCGTGTTAGTGCTTAATTAGGGTTGCTAGTTCTTGACAGCCTCCTCCTCTTTAACCATGAAATGATAAGGCTAGTACATCATAGCCCTCCTCATGTTAGGAATAGCTGCACTTCCAGAATCTGACTTGTGAAGAAGGATGAACATTTAGTTTCTCCCACTTCAAATGTGGGAGAAATTGAAAATGACAGATATGTCCATCCCGGGACATGATAGCAACATAGGTATCTGACTTGAATTAAACTATTATGATATAAATATGCATGGGTATAAAGGAATATGAAGAAAACACATTTATTATTATTATTATTATTATTAGTAGTAGTAGTATTAGTATTATTATAATGAAAGATTGAAATTGGTGGGAGGGTGTGGAGAATGCAGGGTATTGAGAATGTGGATAGGGAGACATTTTTTCTCCTCTCTCAAAATACTAGAACCCGGGGTCATCTCATGAATCTGATTGTTGGGAGATTCAGGACAAGTAAAAGGAAGTACTTCTTGACACAGGACATAGTTAAATTATGGAATTCACTACCACAAGATGTAGTGATCGCCACTAGGGATGTGCACTGACCCCCCGGATCGGATCGGATAGCGGATCGGAATCGGACCTGGGGGGTCGGATCGGATCGGATCGGATCGGAGGCTGGTCGGATCGGATCGGACCAGATGTCCGATCCGGATCGGACGCCATTTTGAATGCTTTTTCCCATAGCCAAGTATTGTTTTACAAAAACGCCTATAACTTTTTCATTTTTAAAGATAGAAGGATGAAACTTGGGCACATTGTAGACTGGTTAGGGGTAGTTATCTGTGAGAAATTTCAGAAAGATTGGTGCATGCATTTTGTGGCAATTAATTTTTTAATAAATACCCAGGAATGCCTATAACTTTGTCATTTTTAAAGTTACACACATGAAACTTTGCCACATTGTAGGGGGTACCTTGGGACCTATGTGTGTGAAATTTCAGAAACGTAGGTGCTTGTCTTGTGTGGCAATTAATTTTTAGAAAAATGGGTAGTAGTGGGGTAAATACAGTTACGCCTCCCATTTTTTTATTTTTGAAGATACAAACAGGAAACTTGGGCACATTACAGGTACCACTTGCCTTGATATGTGTGTGAAATTTCAGAAACATTGGAGCTTTCCTTGTGTGGCAATTAATTTTTGAAACAATGAGGAAAGAAACACCTATAACTTTGTCATTTTTAAAGTTACACACATGAAACTTTGCCACATTGTAGGTGGTACCTTGGGACCTATGTGTGTGAAATTTCAGAAACATAGGTGCTTGCCTTGTGTGGCAATTAATTTTTTAATAAATACCCAGGAATGCCTATAACTTTGTCATTTTTAAAGTTACACACATGAAACTTTGCCACATTGTAGGCGGTACCTTGGGACCTATGTCTGTGAAATTTCGGGAACGTAGGTGCTTGCCTTGTGTGGCAATTAATTTTAGAAAAATGGGTAGTAGTGGGGTAAATACAGTTACGCCTCCCATTTTTTTATTTTTGAAGATACAAACAGGAAACTTGGGCACATTACAGGTACCACTTGCCTTGATATGTGTGTGAAATTTCAGAAACATTGGAGCTTTCCTTGTGTGGCAATTAATTTTTGAAACAATGAGGAAAGAAACACCTATAACTTTGTCATTTTTAAAGTTACACACATGAAACTTTGCCACATTGTAGGTGGTACCTTGGGACCTATGTGTGTGAAATTTCAGAAACATAGGTGCTTGCCTTGTGTGGCAATTAATTTTTTAATAAATACCCAGGAATGCCTATAACTTTGTCATTTTTAAAGTTACACACATGAAACTTTGCCACATTGTAGGCGGTACCTTGGGACCTATGTCTGTGAAATTTCGGAAACGTAGGTGCTTGCCTTGTGTGGCAATTAATTTTAGAAAAATGGGTAGTGGTGGGGTAAATACAGTTACGCCTCCCACTTTTTTATTTTTGAAGATACAAACAGGAACCATGGGCACATTACAGGTACCACTTGGCTTGATATGTGTGTAAAATTTCAGACAGCTGGGTCCAGGCATGTGGTGGCAAGGTATTTTTGAAACAATGAGGAAAGAAACGCCTATAACTTTTTTATTTTAAAAGTTAGAAGTCTGAACATTGCTCACTTTGTAGATGGGTTAGGGGTAGATATGTGTCAGAAATTTCAGAATTATAGGTCCAGGCATTTGATGGCTATGGAATTTTTAAATTACATGTTTCAAAAAAATTTCTACAGAGGCCAGGTCTTCCCCTCCCGCTTCCCGCGAAGAAAAGGAAACACTCTCTCGTCTCGATCCCTTTGATCCTTGCTAGTAGTATCCATTACAGGGCTCGTGTTTCCTTTCCTACTTTCACTTTTCAAGCAGAACGGCTGAGCCTAGCTGAGTTTTGCAGCCATGCGTGCAAGGAAGGATCACTCTGGTCTCGATCCCTTTGATCCTGGTAGTATCCATTACAGGGCTCGTGTCTGCTTTCACTTTGTACTCAAGCAGACACGAGCCCTGTAATGGATACTACCAAGGATCAAAGGGATCGAGACCAGAGTGATCCTTCCTTGCACGCATGGCTGCAAAACTCAGCTAGGCTCAGCCGTTCTGCTTGAAAAGTGAAAGTAGGAAAGGAAACACGAGCCCTGTAATGGATACTACTAGCAAGGATCAAAGGGATCGAGACGAGAGAGTGTTTCCTTTTCTTCGCGGGAAGCGGGAGGGGAAGACCTGGCCTCTGTAGAAATTTTTTTGAAACATGTAATTTAAAAATTCCATAGCCATCAAATGCCTGGACCTATAATTCTGAAATTTCTGACACATATCTACCCCTAACCCATCTACAAAGTGAGCAATGTTCAGACTTCTAACTTTTAAAATAAAAAAGTTATAGGCGTTTCTTTCCTCATTGTTTCAAAAATACCTTGCCACCACATGCCTGGACCCAGCTGTCTGAAATTTTACACACATATCAAGCCAAGTGGTACCTGTAATGTGCCCATGGTTCCTGTTTGTATCTTCAAAAATAAAAAAGTGGGAGGCGTAACTGTATTTACCCCACCACTACCCATTTTTCTAAAATTAATTGCCACACAAGGCAAGCACCTACGTTTCCGAAATTTCACAGACATAGGTCCCAAGGTACCGCCTACAATGTGGCAAAGTTTCATGTGTGTAACTTTAAAAATGACAAAGTTATAGGCATTCCTGGGTATTTATTAAAAAATTAATTGCCACACAAGGCAAGCACCTATGTTTCTGAAATTTCACACACATAGGTCCCAAGGTACCACCTACAATGTGGCAAAGTTTCATGTGTGTAACTTTAAAAATGACAAAGTTATAGGTGTTTCTTTCCTCATTGTTTCAAAAATTAATTGCCACACAAGGAAAGCTCCAATGTTTCTGAAATTTCACACACATATCAAGGCAAGTGGTACCTGTAATGTGCCCAAGTTTCCTGTTTGTATCTTCAAAAATAAAAAAATGGGAGGCGTAACTGTATTTACCCCACTACTACCCATTTTTCTAAAAATTACTTGCCACACAAGACAAGCACCTACGTTTCTGAAATTTCACACACATAGGTCCCAAGGTACCCCCTACAATGTGGCAAAGTTTCATGTGTGTAACTTTAAAAATGACAAAGTTATAGGCATTCCTGGGTATTTATTAAAAAATTAATTGCCACAAAATGCATGCACCAATCTTTCTGAAATTTCTCACAGATAACTACCCCTAACCAGTCTACAATGTGCCCAAGTTTCATCCTTCTATCTTTAAAAATGAAAAAGTTATAGGCGTTTTTGTAAAACAATACTTGGCTATGGGAAAAAGCATTCAAAATGGCGTCCGATCCGGATCGGACCTCATCGGATCGGATCGGATCGGATCGGAGGTTGGCCGGATCGGATCGGATCGGATCGGATTTTCCCGATTTTGGGTCGGATCGGATTCGGATCGTGGATCGGATCCGATCCGATGCACACCCCTAATCGCCACCAATTTGGATGGCTTTAAAAGGGGGGTTGGATAGATCCCTGGAGGAGAAGGCTATCAATGGCTACTACTACGTGATACTTCCAGTATCCTAGGTAGTAAGCCTGTGTGCACCAGTTGCCGAGGAACATGGGTGGGAGGGTGCTGTTGTACCATGTCCTGCTTTGTGGGTCCTTGGTCAACAGCTGGTTAGCCAGTGTGTGAACAGAGTGCTGGACTAGATGGACCTTCAGTCTGATCCAGCATGTCACTTCTTCTGTTCTTATGAAATGATCTGATTTTATATAGTATAATATGAAACAGAGCATTGGTTATAAATTATAATCTGCATAGGTAAGAGAAATGTGCTTCTATATAAATGATGTGGATACAGAAGTCTTCCAGTGCCCTGCTTGGGGCTTCTCAGGGGCAACTAGTTGGCCACTGAGGGAAACAGGATGCTGGAGCAGATAGATCTTTAAACTAATCGAACAGGTATCTTCTTATGTTCTCATCTTCTTGAAACTATATCCACAAGGAAGGGGTGATGTTGCCCCAATCCCCATGGGAGAATGCAGCTGCAGCACACAATAAGATGGAAACTAAGCAGCACCTCCTCTTCTGCATCTGAGTGAGCTGAGATGTGCTCCACCCATCCACCTGATTTGAAAGAATAAGTTTAGGTGGCACCCTTAGGGGCCAGATGAGAATTTTCCCAGTTGATTGTGGGATACCCCCCTCACTTCACTCCAAAGTGGCATGTTAGCCAGTCAGGACTCATATGTTTTCTACACTAGTATGAAAAGGAGCAGGTAAGGTATACAGGCATACAGGTATGAAACAGGGTGTACAGGTGAGTCCCCTGAGGCAACGTTATGGTGAAGCAGTTTTATCCAACCCAACTACTCACAGCTTTGTGACTTAAGAGGAACTGGGAAGGGGGCCACTGATGGCCCCATGAGTCCTAAAGGTTCTGCATCTTGGGGACTGATGACACTGTCAGCTGTCTCCACAGCACATTTTGTTGTAGGATGCAATGGGGATCAAGGCTCAGCTTCAGCAGTGATCTGAAACTTTGCAACAGATTTATTACATGCAGGGCAGGGGCAAGATTCAAACCAGGAACTTATTCACTGTGCCATAAAAGCTCAAAAGAGTATGAAAGACTGTGGTTCAGAAAATGAGTAAGTGGCAGGGCATGCATACTAGTGTGGCGTAGTGGCTAAAGTGTTGGACTGGGACTTGGGAGTTCTGGGTTCTTTGGGCCAGTCACTGACTCTCAGCCCAACCTATCTCACAGGGTTGTTGTTGTGAGGATAAAATGAAGAGGAGGAGGATTATGTATGCCACCTTGAGTTCCTTAGAAGGGAAAAGGTGGGATATATATATATATATATATATATGCATGCCTAAGGTAGACTGATGGCAATCAATATTAGGTGAATTGTGGGATAGATCCCAAGGAACAAGATAAATCCTCTTGTCCTGATTGCAATGCATATGGAGCATTGGAGGATTCTTTCAAAATTGGTATAATCCAACGAGCACAAAGTTCCTCGCCTGCATGAGGCACCTAGAGTCACCAGAGAAAATGTGTGTTGCCAAAGGCACTGGAAGAAAGTGATTTGGAGTTAAACATGGCTCAATATGAAAACAGCCTTTGTTTTCCCCCTCTCTTGTAGAGCCAATTTATATTCCACGTCCTGGGCTCCAGAGAGAATCATTATGTATTTCTGTACATGGAAGCTGCACTAGTCAATCAATCAATCTGGAGTTTGCTGAGAGAGCGAGGGGCTGCAGAGTCATGCAGAGACAAGGATGGAAGCAAGTGAGGAGTGGGGACCTGAATGCAAAACGATTTGGAAATGATCTCCATTTTTAATGACCCGTGCCATACTAAACATCTTTTGCTGGAATTAAAAAGATCTTCCAGTTGGTTGCCAGGCCAGGCCAGGCACCAGCTCATGGCACGTCTGGCAAATCCTGGGGTCACTGGTTCTGGCAGGCCACCAATGTATCTCCCAGTACAGCACAGAACTGCTGGGAGGTATACTGGGAGATGCAGAACCACTGGGAGCCACAGAAATTACCACGGCTATGGGCCAACCTCTTTCTTCTCTCCAAAGCTTCTGGGCCCCAGCCCTGTTCTGTGTCAGGGTGTGGCCCAGAGTTATTGAAGAAGGAAGAAGATGACAGTGATAGCACTGTGCTCACCTAGGCCAGCAAGTAATGGAGAGAGGCAGTGACTCCACCTGTGCTACATTGGGCAGGTGGTTATGGCAGAAGGGAGCACAGAGTGGTGCAGGCCTCTTCCGTCACTGCCACCCACCAGTGCCTAGTAAGCCCACAATGGGAGAGAGACAGAAGCCCACCACGTGTAGTGGTAAAAAGACTTAAGGCCAAGCACATCACCTTGACTGGGCCCTGCTCAAACTAGAAGCCATTCCTGTTTGAGACACAATTGAAAGTATCATATTGTATTTTTTTTTTAACCTATAGAGCTCTAAGTGCAGTCATCGCCAAAGGCCCAAATCCAGGTACCCTTGGCTTTGGAGATCAGGGAGGTGGTGACCAGGGACAATATCTTCTCTCTGGTGGCATCTTTCCCATGCAACACCCTTCCTGGAAATATTCACTTGGCATTCATGTTTGTATCCCTGATGTATGTTGGGAAAACTGCTCTGTTTTCTAAAGCCTTTACTGAGTGATATCATGATCTGTTTGCTTCTTTAACTTGTGTGTTGTTATATTAATAATTGCATTCAGATTTTTTTTTAACCGATCTTTTCATTCGACAATTTTGAGTCATAACCCCAGCTTGAAGGTTTCGTACCAGGTTACATGTAGTTCAAATAAACAAGTAATGCCTTCCTATGCCACCTGTTCCCTGCGGAGTTGGTAGATTCAGTACTACCCTCTGGTCATCTGCAGAGGTGGCCCCGTACCACAGCAGAAATGGAAATGGAAGATCCTCCCTTGCACAAGGTGCTTAGAGGAAAGAATCTGGGGATCATTAGTACAGCTTAAAGATGCATTGCAAGCTGCAAGAAATAGCTTTTATCTAACCCTGGTTTTCTTTGAACAACTTGGC
This sequence comes from Anniella stebbinsi, assembly GCA_029215795.1. Classification (NCBI taxonomy): domain Eukaryota; kingdom Metazoa; phylum Chordata; class Lepidosauria; order Squamata; family Anniellidae; genus Anniella; species Anniella stebbinsi. The sequence goes on from JARDYH010000001.1 coordinate 386,588,655, forward strand.
ATTATTCTGTGCAAAGTTATGTACCAAACTAATTGCATGTTAGTCATCTTACATGTGCGTGTTATTGGTTTTGACATAACTTGCAAAATATTTTTTAAAAATAAATATTGAAGAATTCATCCACAGCTTTGACTAATTTTCTATGAACATGTTAAATCACATTTCCCCTCCTTTTTCCAGACATAAGTGCATCTCCCCTCCCCCTTCTGCTCCTGTCCTTGCCCCATGTTTTGAGATTTGTCATGCTTCCTCAGAAATGTTCTCTGCTCTCTGGAAGAATGTTTAGTTGCCAATATTTGAGTGTGATCATAGTAACATTCTTTTTATTAATATATTGAATATCAACCAAAATCTCTCTCTCTCACACACACAAACAAACACACACACACACACAAACCTCGGTATCTATATTAGTTGGTTATGAATTGTAACTTATAATTTGCCTTCATGCATAATGTTAGTGAAAGTGATTCAACACCCAAGGCTGCCAGGATGGTTCCTTCTGAGTATTTGTTGACGTTTTCTAGGTCAGTAGTGTATTGTAGGCAACCGTTACCTACTTAAACCAGTAGTGTGTTGTAGGTAACTGGTTGTGAACACAAATTATAGAATCATAGAATAGTAGAGTTGGAAGGGGCCTATAAGGCCATCGAGTCCAATCCCCTGCTCAATGCAGGAATCCACCTTAAAGCATACCTGACAGATGGCTGTCCAGCTGCCTCTTGAAGGCCTTTAGTGTGGGAGAGCCCACAACCTCCATAGGTCATGGATTCCATTGCCATATTTCTCCGAAGGTCAGGAAGTTTTTTCCTGATGTCCAGACCGAATCTGGCTTCCTGTAACTTGAGCCCATTATTCCGTGTTCTGCACTCTGGGATGATCGAGCAGAGATCCCGGCCCTCCTCTGTTCGACAGCCTTTCAAATCCTTGAAGAGTGCTATCATGTCTCCTCTCCAGCTTCTCTTCTCAATGCTAAACATGCCCATTCTTTCAGTCTCTCCTCATAGCAGACACATCCTATTGGTTTTCGGACGATGTCTGTTAGAGCATTAATGCCTGAGAAAATTGCTCATCAAAGTAACCAGGTTTATGGAATTTAGGCAGTAAGTAAAATTTCCAAGCACAAGGGGGTGGGGGAGTGTGTGAGGTGCATTTGCTTAAGGCACGGGTGGGAAACCTCTGTCAACCCAAAGGCCAAATTTAAATTTTGGGGAAGTTCAAGGGCGCTGCATCCCAGTGGTGAGTGGGGCCAAAGGCAAATGGGGCAGAGCCAAAATGCATATATATATATATATATATATATATATATATATACGCTCGCACACACACACACATCAGCCTATTGTAGTTTAAAGCTTTTGCTGCCAGTAACAAAGCCTTAGGAGAGGCCATTTCAGTCTTTTAGAAAGTGGAAAATACTGCACAAAATACTTCGCCAAAATGATGGGGAAACCCAGAGGGCCAGATAAGGATCCCAGAGAGTCTGACCTCCCTGCCCCACACAGGCCTGAGGTTGCCCACCCTTGCTTAAGGAAAACATCATGGGACTAAAGGAATCCTTTATTCTTCCCTAAAAATACATTTGTTTGAATTACCCCAACACTAAAACCGAGGGACAGCTTTACTATTTGGAGTTTTTGTTTCCCTTTTTAAAAGAAAACTCATGGTTCGTTGAACACTATGCTTGCTTTATGACTGGTAATTCTTGACTTAAGCAGTGTTAATTTGCAAAAGGGGGACCTGTTCTACCCCCACCCCCACTTCCTTCCCCTTGTCTCTGCTTTTTAGGTTTGTTTTTATCCCACGGTTTTGAGCAATCCTAATGAGCCATTAAGAAGCTGCCAATTACCTATGCAAATGAAGAGCTACAGACTGGCAGGGGTTGTTGCTAGAAGTAAAAGTCTGTTACCTCAAAAGAGGCTGAGATAAATCACTTCAGCTCAGCAAGACGCCTACACCCAAGGGCCCTCTCTTACATGCACTGTTTAGAAATGCTAGCAATAACATGGAGGGTGGTTTATGTGTTCTTCATGCTATTAGCAAAGGGGGGGAGGAGGATAGACTTCTACCTTCATTTGAAAGGTTTCTTGAGATTGAGAATTCTTTTGAGCTTAAATACCTGTTGAAATGGACCACGCTAAACAGCCTATGAACTCACATTAAAAAGTTGACCATTTCCTCACTTTCCCATTCAAGGTTCAACACATCTGTCTTCTAAATTTTGCCTGAGGCAAAATCCGAAACAAATCCAGAGGTTCCTCTACAGATGAAACTGGTCTTGCCTGGGAGTCTTTAACTTTGGTACTCAGGTGTCACCTGACTTCCCAGACCAAGGTGATTATGGGCTGCCCTGGCCTGAACAGAAAGGCTTGTAATTCCATCTTCCAACCAGACACACCAGTGGAACAGGGAGCCAGTACTTGATCCACAGGACTCTTGATTGGAACCCAATGGTCCCAGCTAGTTTCTTGAAAATGGCTCCATCCAAACATGTCCTTTGAATCTATCTACGTAAGCCATGCCTTTGTGCACTCCACAAGAACAAAGCAAACCAACCAACACTGAATATTTGATACATTTGTATTTCAATAGCCTTCTGTAATGATGTCTAAAATGCATGCTGTTTGTCTATCTGTCTGCCTTCTCCTACTAATCTAATTTGCTAGGGTGACCATATTTGGGAAACCAAAAAAGAGAACACCCAGTGGGGTGGGGGTGGGAAGGGACACTTTCTTTCCAGGGCCTCCAGAAAGTATGCCATTCCCCTCTGCCATGCCAATGGCGGCCTTAAAGGGGAAAGCATGTCATTCCCAGACATTACAGAAAATTTCAGAAAATTATCCCTGAAACCCAGGATAGAACAAAACCCAGACAAATCTGGGGAAATCCTGACAGTTGGTTACCCTAAAATTGCCAATATGAGTAGCGGCAGTACCATCAAAATGCTGAGATGAAAAGCAATAGATGAGGGGTAGACTAGACTGTGGATACATCTGGCAATTTTTTTAAAAAAGTATTGTGGGCTCCAACACAAAATGGCTGCCACCAAAGGCATAGTTGGTCACAAAGGAAAAGTAATCTGACCAAATGAGTGTGTACACTGCATAGGTGGGGCCTGAATCACAACAAAATTAAACAATTCCTTTGAACCCAGGGCGGATCTACACTATTGCTTTAAAGCGCTTTAAAGCACTTTAAAATAGTAATGACAACTGTTTTGGAATGTGTCCTGGGCCCCAACAGTTGTCGGTACTGTTATAAACGGCTTTAAAGCACTTTAAAACAGTACTGACAACTGTTGGGGCCTAGGACACACTCTAAAACAGTTGTCACTACTGTTATAAAGTGCTTTAAAGTGCTTTAAAACAGCAATGTAGATCCTGCCCAAGTTTCAGTGACATCAGCAGCCATTATACAATTCCCAGTTTTCATCTCATTCCTATTTGCATGCCTAGCAATCAACATACTTCAGACCTGAGGACAGGTGACAAGGATCAATGACTGAATGGAGCATATAGAGGGAAAACAACAACCATTGCAGTAGCTTCTCCGTATGAAGGTCTTTTTACTAATATCACCATAAAATCCACTTTCCTTTAAAACTTTAAATGTATTTGTTTGTCTGTTATAGGCCACAGCTCCCCGTCTTCTCAACAACACACTTCTTTCTTCCAGTCTGGCCACTGCAAAATCAGCAGCTAGAACCAGTACTAAATAAAAGCGCACATGAATTAAACAAAGCTCCCATTAACACACACACACACACACACACACTTCCTGATGCCACATAATCAGTTCTGCTGCTTTGGCATTAATCATAATAATATTCTAAATGCATTAGACTTGATTGTTTGGAAATCTATTTTCCATTAATATCAAATCCATGAAGCATGGCTTTGGCAGTGGAAAACAAAAAGGCAAAGCAACACAAGACAAGCAATATCCCTGCAAACCTCCTGGCCCATTAACTATTCCTCCTCCTCCTCCTCCTCCTCCTCCTCCTCCTCCTCCTCCTCCTCCTTCTTCTTCTTCTTCTTCTTCTTCTTCATATGGTTACAGGTCCTGAAAGCTTTATTCAGCTGACACCTACTGTGCCATACAATGGCATAGTTAGCTAGCAATTGGATGAGCATTTACACATGACACTTCTCCATCATCTCACTTCCAGCATCACCTGGCCAAATTTCTTTGGACACTCATAAACAAAACACGAACGCAATGGCTAGTGTACACAGACCGTTATTCCCTAAGTGTCTTGGGACAAAGGTATTTGATGGATATATATATATGCTCTCCTCCCAAATATACTTGCTTACCTGGACATTTAGCAGATTAATCTGAGGCCCTAATCCAGGGGCCATACGAAATAAGCAGGGTCAGCCCTACTGTTAGACAGAATGAGGCACTCACATCAGGCAGCATATCCTGGAACAGGACAGCTACTTGGAGGAGAGAGGTGTGGGCCATGTGGCCTGCCCTGCTCACCCTAAGCTACCTTGGTGCTTTCAGGTGTGGTGAAGGCTGCTGCCCCATTGCTAGAATCAAAGATGATTCAATTTCCTGCCCAGTTCACTTTTGCACACACAATGGGTGGGAGATCATCTTATCCATTGCCTCGGGCAGCACAATGTCTTGGGTCGGCCCAGCAAATAAGATTTGGTGGGTGGCTATGAGAGAGAGAAGACCTTTTTAGCAGTGGTGCCTCTCTGTGGAATGCCTTCCCCAGAAAGGCTCCCTGGAACTTCTGTTGTGGCCGTTTCAGGGCCAGGTTATTATTTCAAAATACTAAATAAATCCTAGGTTTTTTAACATTAACATTTTAATTTATTTATTTCTTTTTTCCTGCTTTTAAGACCTCCCTATAGCTGCTGCTCCCTGTTGCTGGTTTATTTATCCTGATGCAGTTGTTGTTGTTGATAATAATAATAATAATAATAATAAACTGTTTCATCATCATCATTGCCATTATCATTTATTGTCTTTTATTTCCTTATTTTATCTAAACCACCCTGAGAATAACCTGCTATCAGAGAGTATAATACATGCATATATGTATATATATATATATATATATATATATACACACACACACACACACAAATGGTTTTCAAGTGATGTTTGTTCCCTGCATCTGGTTCTCAAGTCCAAGACAGTTCCACTCAGCTGCTTCTTCATACACGGAGATAATTTGCAACTCCAGATGCAGGGACATATTTGGATATTTTGAAAACGATAATTTTAGGAGCATCCCTAAATTCCAACTGTTTACCATTGGCCAATCTACCTCAACAACTATCTTCCACAAGATGCCTAGAAAATACTGGCCAGGCAGCTGTGTACGCAAAAGAGCCTATAACATTTGTTCTCCAGGGCTGGTGGGGTTTGCTGTTCTGCAAACTCCATCATCCCTGTTGTACAAGATTAAAGTCTCTTTATGATGGATAGATGGATTGTCTTCATTATATGACCCCAGTCTCAACAAACCCTGCTTGAGTGGCATTTAGTCAATCTATCGTGAACCAATACGGGATGGTTCCCCAAATGTACATTTCCAAGGGCTTTGTCCCGTCAATTTCAATATTCCGGCCAACACACTTCTCTGCTTCCCTCAGGATGTGTGGTATTTCATTCCTGTATTAGCAATGGCAGGCAGGTTATCACAGCAGAAATGTCAAATGCACAGAAATGCTGTGTAACTATAGAACAAGTTGAGGATATGAACTGTTGGAGCATGTAAAGTAGGAAGTTGCCTCATACTGAGTCAGATCGTTGGCCATCAAGCTTCGTATTGTCTAAGGCTGATTAGCAGCAGCTCTCTGGAGTTTCAAGCCAAGGTTTCTGCTATCACCTACTACTTTTGGCAAACATATGCAAACCGAGCCCTGATTGAATGGCAGATTTGCACAAATCTCCGCAAATTTGCTTAAATTTCCTCCATGGACTAAAGGGGGCAAATTCAGTCTACTGAGCAAATTTGAGGAAAATTAGGACATTAGTACAAATCAAATTGGGAATTAGGAACAAGATGAACATGAGCAGGTGTTCAGCAATTTACAAATATTTTCAGCAGACACATGCCTGCGCTTATGTTCAGACCATCTAACAGGGCATGCTCACATGTTCTGCGAGCAAAAGCGAAATCCTCATACATCCCTAGTTCTTAACTTGCAAGACAGCTAGGGTGGCCATGGGTCCTATTTTGTAGGGAAATCAATGCTCTATTGGAAGGTCTGCCAGAGGACAGTCCTATATTTGCAGGTACACCCTATTTAAAGGGATGTCCAGTCCATGGGAGAAGGGAGAGAAGGAGAGGTCTTGAGGTTGTCCCTCAATACTTAGCACCTGAACACCAAAGAGACCCTGCACACTGCTCACTTGCTTGCAGCCTTCTTCACTATGTTGAGATGGGTTGTATTTCTATATTTAAAATTACAGTAATTGCTTCCAAATGTCCAGCTGTAGCTGTAACTTAGCATGTTCAAATAGTATGCAAACCTGTATCCTTTTTTATCTGCTTTTTAAATGATGCATTTCTTCTTTCTCTCTCTCTCTCTCTCTCTCTCTCTCTTCCTGGTTTTTCAAGATGACTATGTGGCCACCCTAATGTCAGCCCCTGCAACTGAAAATAAGGGCATATGCGCATCTGTCCCTGGCATTTTATAATCAATATGAAGTCTCTGGATGAGCCGGACTAGGTATCAACCAAACAGCATTTGCTGAACATTATTTAAACTACTAAAATCCCACATTTCTATTCATTGGGACATCCGATGTGGTTAAGCAAACATATTGAACAACTACAAAACAGTTTAAAGGAAATAAGGGGAGTAGAAAATCATGATAGAAGCATGTCTAAGCTGCAGGATCAATAGGTATTTCAATACTGAATTATCTCCAATGCTTTATGAAGCAACATAGACAAGCAGCAACAGAACTAAAATGAGCCTCCCTTGGAAGGTATTTTCACAACCTAGCTGCCACGATCAAAAAGGCCCTGCTTCCTATAGTCATCTGCTATCCTTCAGTTGAAGCTCAACACCCTCATTTCCCACAAATGGACAGGATGGATTTTGGATTAGAAAACCTTTATTTCAGAGCTGGATTCTAGCACAGGCATTCATGGCCCTGGGATGAAACTTCTGGGAAGATACCACACTCACGATTTCCTATTGGTTGCCTGCTTGGTACATACTTGTTAATCAGTGGTAAAATAATATAGAACAGCCTTCACCAATCTGGCTGTCCTCCAGATGTTTTGGACTTCAACTCCCATCAGCCCCAGCTAGCATAGTCAATGGCTAGGAATCCTGAAAGTTGTCATCTAAAACATCTGGAGTGGAAGACCACCAAAGAATATCTCTGCTAGCATTAGTATATTCAGACAATGGGGTATAGATTACTTTTATGTTTAATTTTGCCATAGAACCCCCTTGACAGAATGTAACATTAAGATAGTATCCTGCTAATCCTAATTTCCTGTAATAGGGATTCACTTTAGAGAAATGGAAGACAGTGAACGAGGAGGAGAAGATAAATGCCATTGATGTCTGAGCTGTAAAGACCATTAGTGTGGGAAAGATTCGAGAAAGCATTTGTGAGCTTGCCCTCTGAAATCCCTTCCACCGCCACTTCCTTCTCTTCCTGAAAGCATTTGGAGGTCCTAAGCCATCCAGCCCCCAAAGGAAGCATTTTGCTAAAATCATCAGCCAGGTAGGATAGAACTGAAAGCTTTTTGCTGTAAGACTTCATTAGCCCCCTGGTCAGTTGGATGACTTAACCAGCTAAACTTTCCCAGATGTGTCTCTGGGCACTCTCACTCCATTAGAGGTTAGCCACAAATGGAGGCTGAAAGGAGACAGAGAGTGAGTGAAAGAGAGAGAGAGAGAAGCTAATTTAAGCTGCTCCTGGTGGAATGAATGGTGCCATGGCAGTTATGAGCAGGAGGCCACATAACTGGGAGTCATTTCAAGCCAGACAACATCCTTGTAAAGTCATAGATTTTCTAAATGTCTCTAGGTCAGGACCCTTGCTGGAGCCTTATCTACTTGCATTTCGTTGTCTGTCTTTAGTGAAGTTGCTCCAACCTACAGATGTTGTTGTTCTCCGCAGTGTTATCTGATAAAGCACCAATATTGTCGAAGTACGGGGCGAAGATTAAAATATAAGATGGGGATGTTGAAATCAGCAAAACCTGATCTTGCAGAGGTTCTCTGAGTTCCACCTTGAAGCTCAGTGAAACGCACACCCATATTGGATTGCGAGAATTTTTCCCCATTTATTTTTGAATGAAAATTGCAAAGCCCTTGGGTGCATACTTGGGTGCATTCAAAACGATGTCATCTCCCATTGATTAAAGTGCTTCATGTGCAATTTTTTTTTTTTAAGGATCGTTTTACCCCATGCACATTTTTGCATAATGTGTGCATTTTCCAAATGCCTTATTTCCCCCATGTACTGCATAACAATGTCGGGAATGTATGAACTTTGACCACATGCCAAAGCTCATCCATCATGTTCAGGTTTGGGATGTGTGAATAGGCGTAGGATGACTAGATAAAATCCAGGTCAGGGCTCATGTAACTTTAACAGTTGTAGAGAAAAGGGAATTTCAACCAGTGTCGTTTGTATGCAATTAGTCCCTGGTGAAATTCCCTCTTCATCACAACAGTTAAAGGTGCATGCACTATACTAGAGTGACCAAATACAAAAGAAGGCAGGGCCCCTGCAACTTAAACTGTTGTGATGAAGAAGGAATTTCACCAGGGACTAATTGCATACAAACGACACTGGCTGTAATTCCCTTTTCTCTACAATTGTTAAAGTTACATGAGCCCTGACCTGGACTTTATCTGGTCACTCTATCCAACTCTAGGAAGGGGCGCAGCTGGCATATCAGCCGAAGCTGATAGTAGGCACTCCTGGCCATCACGTCTATCTGAACTGTCATTTGGAGTGACAGATCCAGGAGCACCCCCAAGCTGCGAATACAGCCTTTCAGGGGGAGTGTAACCCCATCCAGAACTGGTTGACACACCTCCAAATCCAGGTTGTGGCCTTTAACAGCAAGCACCTCCATCTTGTCTCGATTCAGCTTGCTTTTCCTCATCCAACCCATTACCGCCTCCAAGCATTCATTCAGAGGAGACATGCTATCCTTAGCTGACACTGTTATCGAAGGCACAGAGAAATATATTTGGGTGTCATCAGCATACTGATAGCACCCGCCCCATACCTCTGGATGATCTCTCCCAGCGGTTTCATATAAATGTTAAACAGCATTGGGGAAAGGATGGCACTTTGTGGTATGCCACACAGCAGCTCCTTCTTTGCTACTTCCTTAGAGGAAATCAGACCCTCTTCACTTCCTGGGTGATAGAACTCAGACTTTTCACATACTGTTCCCATCAGGCCCAGCTATCATGCTCCTGGAGGTTTGAGATTATGGAAGTTGTAGTCAAATACATCTGTAGGATCAGATTGGGAAATGCTGTGTGCTGTGTGAAGGAGGTTTGGCACTTGTAGGGTTGAGAGGAGTTGCTCCCTTCAGGGCTTCCTAAAATGTGCACTACTGCATATGCCTTCTCAGTAGTGGCACCCACCCGCTGGAATGCTCTCCCATGTGTGGTTTGAGAAGAAGAACTGTGGAGAGCTTTAAATGCCTCTTGAAGAGATTCCTTCTGCCATGGCAAAATTGGTGGAATGAGTAGCCCCCTGATCTTTATGAATCTCTCACGCTCCCTTACTCTCTGCTTGAGCACTCCCCTGTTTGCTTTCTTCTAGATCCACTATGGGAAACAAGTATATACAAGTGTATATATATATATATATATATATATATATATATTATATATATATATATATATATAATCTTCTCTGCCATTATGACACCAGGTAGTAATGCAACATTTCAAAAGCCTGTCAGAGGTGAGCACGTTATAGAACTCTAATTATATGGTAGCCAGTGACCTTGTAAGTACGGGGTAATCTACCACATCATTGCAGGGTAAATTATCTGGGTATTTTGTGCCTGCACCACTACAGCCGCATCTAGAAACTGAAATGCAGCCACTGAAGTGGCAATTAATCTCTTAACCTGCTCGACTCTGCCTGACTTGGGCATTTTAATAACCTTTGAGGGCACCCCATCTCTCTGGAGGGTCAGGGAACTGGTTGCTGTAGTGATTACTAAACCGAGAGAGAGAGAGAGAGAGAGAGAGAGAGATTTTTTTTTTTTTAACTGGCTGAAGCCATCTTGCAGAGGCTTGAGGATGCTGGGAGGAAAGCACAAAGGAGCTTAATCATGCCTGCCTCTTCTTTAGGAGCTGGGAAATGAGTGCAGGTTAAACCTCTGAGCAGTAGATTTTTATTTATTTTTTAAAAAACCTTGTGGATGACAAGGGGAGGGGCAAAATTCCCCAACACTGACATCCTGAAGGCACCAAGGAAGTAGGGGAGTGTGAATCAGCAAAACTAGATCCTGCTGAAATCCATCTTGAGGCTCGTCTCAACTTGAGTCTGAAATACATTGTGGGTTTTGATTTCTCTTTTCTTTCCACATGAAAATCTATCCATCCTACCACAAGTATTTTCCCAATGTACACATCAATGGGGCACATCTACGAGAGGTATGCATTATTTTTCATTGCTTAAAATGTTTGTGCATTTTTTTTACAGTACACATATTTTCATGCATTTTTCCCCAAATGTATGCATGCTGTCGGATGCGATGTTGTGGTTGTTGTTGTTGTTTGAATCAAATTGCAAGCTCAGAAATTTATGGATTGCATCTGAATCCATGTTTGGTCCAGAAGGTGCAAACTGGGTAAATCCTGATTAAAGCCAAACCACTGAGGCATGCATGGCCTTTCTCCTAGGATCAAGTGTAGATGCAGTTGAATTTTGCTTAGAGGGATCCAGTTCTCATGCCCAATGGATGTCCAGGAAGTTGTGTGTGTGAAGCACTTCCCAAACAGGGGCATGGCGATCTTGCCTAGGTCTGTGCTCCCACACCAAATGAGCGGCTCCGTTGACGAAGAAAGGGAGATGCTCTTCCATTCAAGCTCCCTCCCCGAGATATTTACTACCCAGAATCTTCCACTCTGTCCTTGATCTTGATTCAGTAGATGAAGCCCTATATTATATCCATGTTGGATATCAGAAACCATTTTGTACACTGATAGTTTAGCCTTGCTACAAGACTATCAGGAAAGTTATCCCCAAACCACCAAGTGCATTTCATGGCCAAGTGAAGATTTGAACCCAGATATCTCCGGCACAACAGTCCACACATGATGCCACCCTTGTTCTCATCCAGTTGCCTCTCATACGGGTCAAGCATTTCTACCTTACATTATTTGGATGATCAGTATATTTTCATGCACATTAAGTCCACTCATTTCGCTCCCTCGGGAGTAGTTATGGTTTATAAAGCAATCGCTGCAATGATTTTCAGATTATTGTCTAATAAAGTCTGTTAATTTGTTACAAAGCATTCAGGCGGGTATTATATAGCTCTTCTGACATTTAAAAATAACACTTCACAGTCCATTTTTCAAGCCTGGGTGCTGTCTTAGGATGGCCACATTCACCACTCCAGCATGCAAACGGGCGCTTAGTCTAGAAACGTATCTCATTTTATATGTATGAGCGCCAAGTTAACAGACGATATGTCCCACTAAAACAGAGAGAGATTTACATTTGTTAACGAAGCTCAATATGCATTTTTTTTCAATTGCCTCCATACAAACTGAGGACATCTCAGCTTTTCCTGGAGGGAAAAAATCCAACAACAACCTCAATATACGCCAACTGGATTGCCAACATCCTCATCTGACTTAAAAAATTACTGCCTCATTGATGGTAGATCTTTACAGGACAGCAAAGTAATGAATGTTAGATAAAGCATACATTTTACAACTGATATTAAAAGAAAGAAATAATGAAAGCTGATATGATTATTTATTGACTGGATGATTCATCCTCCCGGTTAGCCAAACCTTTACGGCAAATGTGGAGTAATCAAGTAATGAGACATCCCAACAAAATGCCATCCCAGTGAGCCATAGCCAATCCTGAAGTATTAACAAATCTACCTCTGTAATACACATGATAGCAACCTTGTGTTTGTTACTTTCACATAGGATAGGGTGACCAGATAAAATCCAGGTCAGGGCTCATGTAACTTTAACAGTTGTAGAGAAAAGGGAATTTCAGCCAGAGTCATTTGTATGCAATTAGTTCCTGGTGAAATTCCCTTTTCATCACAACAGTTAAAGGTGCATGCACTATACTAGAGTGACCATATACAAAAGAAGGCAGGGCCCCTGCAACTTTAACTGTTGTGATGAAGAGGGAATTTCACCGGGAACTAATTGCATCCAAATGACACTGGCTGAAATTCCCGTTTCTCTACAACTATTAAAGATACATGAGCCCTGACCTGGATTTTATCTGGTCACCCTAACATAGGACATCCCTGCTTAGAACTATTTTTTAAGAGGGGAGGATGTTTTCATTTTTGTTTTTTAAAAAATTGAGTGCTAGCAGAAGAGATAGCAACATTCGTTCCATCCAATGCCCTGTATGAGCCCTGGAACATGCAAAATGCTCTTTACATTGTACCTAGGCACTACGAACAGGGGCTCTGGCATAATTCTCCTCTTAGGTGCTTCCTTTACCCTCCACAGGCAGATGGGGGTAATTAACTATGGTACAGATGATACAAAGCCTTTCTTGTGGTTTAATATAGGGAGGAGCAGTTTATAACTAGGGATGGACAACTTTTGGTTGCTCTTCGCATCTCATTTTTTCATGCTTACGTTGGTTCACATCCAACCTGGAGATTTTGTTTTAAAAGTTTTCATGAAAATTCATAAACATTTTCTTGCACATCCCTTCTGCCGTGTGCATTTTTGTCTAATAGGCACATTTGTTGTGCACACATTTCCTAATACAATGGACATTTCAATGGATTTTTTATCTATTACATGGATTTTTTGATTGGAGGAGTCCATTGCAAAATTCAGAACATTGAGAACTTCAGTTAATGGAGTTTAAATTTGCTTGGTGGTTCAGAAGCATGGAATTAGATATGTTTGCATTTACATGTGAAATAAATAATTTTTCCCCATCCCTACTTATAACATTTCTTGTATCTTATCCAATATGGGTAGGGTGACCATATTTTGGAAACCGAAAAGGAGGACAACATGGTCGGCCCCCAGGGGGGCGTCCCCACCAACATTTCTGCCCCAGGGTGTGTGTCCAGCAACAAGGGGGGGGGTGCCACCTGAACATAGCCTTGGTCACATGTCTGATTTTACAGCATACAAGACAAATTTGTTCTACATAACATCTTGATGTTAAAATCACTAAAATAACAAGTGAGACACCCAATGTATCTGAAATTAACTTCACTCACTCCTACTGTTGTACATTTTGCTTTACTTTGTTGCTATACTCTGTGTGATACATTCTCCCCTTCCCTCAAATATCTTTTCTGATTGTATCCTCACTCCGCTGCAAGCTGTTGCTTAACACGGCTTGCTGCTGGCTTGCTGGCTTTTTTATTTTTAAAGTTTTTTTTTCTTTTTGAAACTTGTGTATGATTGTCATAAGTTTCTCTACTTTAACATTTGGGTGGGTGTTGTGGGCAGCACACACTACTTTGCCCATTCACACTTCTCACTTATACAAATTAGCTTCTCAAGGCTTTTGCATTGGCACTACTTTTGCATTGTCACATCCAGATTTGAACTCCTGTCTACTTCCTGCACAAACACACAACTCTGAGACTCTTTTTTTCTAATGCCCTGCATTGCATGCCAGCACCATAAGGCTAAGTTATAGCAGGTGTTTCTGGGTTGTCTGTTCAGCCTCTGTTGTCTCTCTCTCTATGTCATGCCAACCCAAAGCCTCCAACCTTAATTTTAAAACCTCAAATGTTAAAAAATTCCTAAAAGGCAATGGATGAACAGATATGCTTTAAAATTGGCATGGCTGAAGCCCTTTTTAAGAACTATCATGGTGCCAAGTTTCATCCCTTAATGTTTAAAAATCACAGTTTTAAAAATAATAATTTTAAAACCTCAAGTTTTTTAAAAAAAAATCCTAAAAATCAATGGATGAATGGATATGCTTTAAAATTGGCATGGCTAAAGCCCTACTTAAGCCATCAAGATGCCAAGTTTCACCTCTTCATCTTTAAGAATGACAGAGCTGTAAGCATTTATGTTAATTCCCATCGACTATAACATAGAGCTGCACTTTGGGTGGGGGGAGGATGGGAAAATCTGGATTTTCCTTCAAATTTTATCATTCCCCTCTTCCCGGATTTGTTACCAAAAATCCTGACATGTCCTGTTTTTTTCTTGACATATGGGAGAAATAAGATGTTGGGTGGGTGCAATCCAATGATCCAAGGCCCAGTGTCTTGTGGCAAAATAATTCAATGAAACATGTCTGGAGAAGACTTCTGTCCAAGCCTTTAGAGAGCAATAGCTAGAGCAAGTCAACAGTACTGTGTCTAGGGATGGATAAATATGCAAATAATCCTAAATTCTCTTAGGGTGCAATCCTATGGGATGCACCATTTTCCCCATCCCCATGCTTCATTTTGCAAGAATGGAAAGGTGCTGGTATGATTCTCGCCACATCGACTATGAGAGGGTGAGGAGCATAGTTTCCTGGCTCCAAGCTTGCAGCCCTGTCTATGAACTCGGAGCCAGAAAACCAATCAATCCTATGCCTAGGGGACAGACAATTGCTCCCTAAAGTTCTCAATTTTTCTCCTGTTAAATTCAATTCATCTTCAACTGAAAAGATTAAAAAAACAAACAAACACCATCCACCCCCAAGAAACATTTGCAGGAAAATCCATATGTATTTTTAGTGTACAATTTTGCTAATATGTACATTTTTGCAAGCTATTTTCCTAGCATAGTGCATTTTTAATGTTATTTTCACAAATATGTGCTTTTCGCGTGCACTTTCCTCTAATACATGTACTTACGTATGCCATTTTTAATTGAAGGCCTCCTCTGCAAAATTCAGGGAAGTGTGGACTTCTATGGAGATGTTTGCGTATTGTTTCGGAAGTGCCAAATTAGGTGAGTTGGCATTGAAATGGCAACCAACCAAATGTCTCTCCAAATCCTATACAGGACTAAATGGGCCAATGGCCAGACAATAAAAGACAGCTTCCTTTGTTCATTAATCAAGATGCAAAATGGAAGGAGTACAGTTGATGACTAGGCTGGGACCCACATGGAAAGGCCACAGTGGGGGAGAGATCAGGCCTGTGGATTGCCCAAGCTGAACATTCTTACCTTGTGTGGAAATATTCCACCAATACACCCTATGTAAAATAGTCCTTGCTTCCAAGGTTGTGTGTGCGTTAGAGAACATGTGTGATTTCAGTGATTCACCGAAAAGATAAAGTGGCATGGAGAATGCTCCCTCCCCCATAGAAGTTTCACTCCTTTAATTGCTCTCGTCCCAGTATGTTAACATTATTTCATTGCTATATTATTAAATAGTACAAGATGCACTAAGGGATTTTTTATAGACTGGAGAAAATCAGTTATTGAAAGAAAGGAAGTATGTTAACAACTGGAGGGTATCTGCTGGGTGAAATGAAATAACTGGAATGCTTATATAATGTAACAGGGAAGGGGGTAAATCGTGGTTGTTTTTAAAGAGCATTATCAGAAACCATTCCTCACTCATACTTGTTTACATTTTTGTTTTGGTTTTAGATGATATCATGACCCTCTAGTTTTTGTTTTTTTTTTGTAGAGCAGTCGCATGGTTGTTGTTGTTTTTTAAAGCGATGGGGCCACAGAGTAATATTTGTGAAAGTGAAATGTATGTGAACTGCTCAGAGAGATTCGACTATCTGGTGGTATAGAAGTGTGATAAATAAATAAAAATAAAAAATAATTTGTGCAATTGTGTTATTCCACTATAGCACAGCACCACCTAGAGGTTATGTAGTGGAAAAGCAGGACAGGAAATACTCTTCGTATAATACCCACATTTCAATGCTGTGCAAAACTGAAGCTAAATACAGCGAATTTACAGCCTTATGCAGAAAAGCTCAAAGAAGTAGGCTGACAAAGAAGGGAGCAAATCAGGCACTACCTTTAGAACAGGAACTAGAACTTAGGCTGGGCCAGGCCAGGCCAGAAAGTTTGATAAATCAAATTGCAGGAAAATCCAAACAATTTGTATAGTCAGAAGGTGGGAGAAGGTAGATCTGGATCAAGCGGATGATCTCTGGGCCATTGGCTATAAATTGGCAAGTATTTCTGGCTCCCAATTGTTCAATAAAGCAGCAAGAAAATGACTCCCCCTCGCCTGCACTAAATTATGCTGCTGAAATGAAAAACATTAAAGTGAGGGCATGGGAGGCTGGTGGCTCCAATTTTGGTGGGGTGGTGAATCCATTCTAGGTTTTAGTCAGAACCAGCCAGAACTCTACAGGAACTCTCCAAGTGCTGGACCCTATCCTCCCAAATATGCTCTGCACCTTAGATAGCTCCTTTAGAGTTCTGGCTGGTTCAGATTAAAACTGAGAATGGATTCACAGCCCCACTAAAATCAGAGCCACCAGCCCCTGCTAGGTGGGGGTGCAAAAACAGGAGCAGATTTTTGTGTGGAAAGGAAGGGCCATGAGCTCTGTTCTGCTCCTGAAACCCAATCCCTGGGTTCAGAGCTCCAGTTGGGGGACTTCTAGTTTCTAGTGAAAATGACCACAAAGTACCCCTTCCCCACCATACACTTGAAGCATGCCCTCCTGTCCAATTAAAAAAAACAACAAGGAGTTTTGTTAGGTAGGCTGACCATATATAAAGGAGGACAGGGCTCATGTAACTTTAACAGCTTTAGAGAAAAGGGAATTTCAGCCAGTGTCATTTGTATGCAATTAGTTCCTGGTGAAATTCCCTCTTCATCACAATTGTTAAAGGTGCATGCACTATACTAGAGTGACCATATACAAAAGAAGGCAGGACCCCTGCAACTTTAACTGTTGTGATGAAGAGGGAATTTCACCAGGAACTAATTGCATACAAATGACACTGGCTGAAATTCCCTTTTCTCTACAACAGTTAAAGTTACATGAGCCTTGTCCTCCTTTTCATATGGTCAGCCTATTGTTAGGGGCAAAGGAAGACAGTTTACACCAGCTCAGACTATTTGTTTGCGAAGCCCACCACTTCCTAATCTGGTATGCAGTGGCTTGCCGGGACCTCAGACAGAGGTCTTTCACATCTCTTGCTACCTCATTCTCTTAGCGGGAAATGCCAGGGACGAAACCTGGCACTTTCTGCATTCAAAGAAGCATGTGCTCTACTTCCTGTAGCCATGTGTGGGCAAGGCCTCTACTAGCGATCAGAGCAGTCCAGCCAATGTCAGAGAAAGGCAAGACGCACCATGCATTCTGTGCATTGATTGGCTGAGCTGTCTTGATCCCAGGGAAAGGCAGAACAGGCAGATGAGCATAGGAGGGCAGGAGTGAAAGATGCATGGTCCAGGAAACCAGGAGCTAGTGTCCTGAGAAGGCAGCAGGGCAAAGCAAACAAGGAAGCCTGGAAAAGGAAGATTGGGAATCTTAGGGATGTGTGATTCAAGGGGAGGGGAACACCTTGCCAAAGCTCTCGAAATTCTATCTCGAAGTTCATTCCAACTCAAGTCCGTATCTAATTGCAAGCTTTGTTTTTCCCCCCCTTTTCACATGAAAATTCATGCATCTTCGCATGTACGCAGCTATTGTGCACAACTTTGAGATGTGTGCATTCCTCTCCCATTGACTAAAGTGTATCTGTGCACATTTTTTAAATGCACACATCATGCTGAACACTGTTTGGGGGAGGGGGGGAGAAGGGTTCTTGAATGATACTGCAAGCTCAAAAGTTACGGACCTCAGCTGCAGATTTTGCCCAAGTCCATGTTCATGAAAACTAACTGAAATAAATTTCCCTAGGGGAAAAAAAGTGGTTCAAAGGAATTGGGATGGGGGAGAGCAAAGAGGAGATGGAGGAATCGAAGAGGGAGAAAGAAGCTTAGGCAGAGAGGAAAGCCACAGAGATAGGGAATTGCACATGGGTTTGAAGTGTAATCCACCATATCTCTGACTACAGCCCTCTTGTTTGAGAAAAAGGCATAGCTGAAGACCAGGAGGAGTGTGGGACAAATTAACCAATTGCAGCAGAGCTACTACATTGCTATGTCTCAGCATGCAGTCTGTCCAAGGACTACAGCATGTTTAGCATCATTGTTAATCTGGTCCCACCTGCAGTCACCATGTTCTCAATCAAACAACTGGAGTCGAAATCCACTCACTGTTGAAGTTGCCATTGCTGCTAGTCTCTGCTGTTGCCACGTTGTGCTGAAATAGCCCTTCGGATGCGGCACTTCCTGACAGTGAATGGGTGAAGACAAGGGAAAAGTTGGGGAGAAGGAATACAACAGAGAAGGAAAGAGGGGAGGTAGGATGGGGAAAATGTGAAGGGATGAAGCAGGGGACAAGAAGGGAAAGGGTGTATCTTTAACTGCATCATTTGTCTTTTCACTGGCTGCAACATTCCCACAGCTTAATGCACATAGAAACATAGAATCAGTTGGAAGTGGCTTGCAAGGCCATCGCGTCCAACCCCCTGCTCAATGCAGGAATCCACCTCAAAGCATACCTGACAGATGGCTGTCCAGCTGCCTCTTGAATGCCTCTAGTGCGAGAGAGTCCACAACCTCCTTTAGCAATGGTTCCATTGTTGTACTGCTCTAACGGTCAGGAATTTTTTTTCCTGATTTCTAGCCAGAATCTGGCTCCCTGTAACTTGAATCCATTATTCCATGTCCTGCACTCTGGGATGATCGAGAAGAGATCCGGGCCCTCTTTTGTGTGACAACCTTTCAAGTATTTGAAGAGTGCTATCCTGTCTCCCCTCAATCTTCTCTTCTCCAGGCTAAACATGCCCAGGCTTTGTAAAATAAAAAGGTAGTCACCTTGGGCATGTACGAATTTTCCTCCAGGCGACTGTCTGGGGAAAACCATTACAAATGACAGGAATGGGTTCATTTTTTTTTCTTTCTTTCTTCGACCCCCCCAAATTGTTATTATTAATTATGTGCCAGAAACAGCTGATGCAAACATATGCAGGCTGGTCAACTAGTAAACATCTTGTAGACGTATTTGCAACACAGATACGATTAACACTCAAGATGGAATCTCATTGGGTTTCCTGTTAGCCCAGCCAATCCATTGTTGTTTTCCTAACCTCACAGTCAGATTAGGAAAAAGTATTTGGAAACCTTTCTGTTGTTTGCATATGAAACAGCTTTGGCTCAGACTCTCTCTCTGTATCTCCAAACCAAATAAAGCTTAAGTATGGGTAAATGCATTTGCTCACATATATGCCTCATTACTAGGGATGAGAAAATTTCCTCTGTCCTGTCTCCTTATCATTCCATGGATGTATTTGGCTGTGCATTCCAGTCCTCCCAAATTCTAGTTCAACTAGGAGATTTTCTAAAATTAATTCTAGAATTGGATCATATACAATTAGAGATGTTGAAGGAATCGATCTGGGGTGGGTGGATGAAGCTCACCAGCTTTAGTCAGCTCAGCCCCTCAGGACTTCAGATTGGATCTAGTTCAGCCAGTTCATAGAAGCCTTTCTGTTTTAATTTTTTTATTGTTTCCAGACAGAAATAAAACACAAACATTACAACATACAACATAGACTTGTTCAAAGAAGTCTTGTTGTTGTTAAGAACATAAGAAGTGCCATGCTGGATCAGACAGAGGGTCTATCTAGTTCAGCATTTTATTCGCATAGTGGCCAACCAGGGACCAACAAAGTAGGACACGGTGCAACAACACCCTCCCACCCATGTTCCCCAGCAACTGCTGCACACAGGCTTACTGCCTCAGATACTGGAGGTAGCACATAACAATCAGGGCTAGTAGCCATTGATAGCCTTCTCCTCCAGGATTTACTGAACCCCTTTTAAAGCCATCCAAATTGGTGGCCGTCACCACGTCTTGTGGTAATAAATTCCATAATTTAACTATGTGCTGTGTGAAGAAGTCCTTCCTTTTATCTGTCCTGAATCTCCCACCAGTCAGCTCCATGGATTCTAGTACTTTGAGAGAGGGAGAAAAATGCCTCCCTGTTAACATTCTCCACACCAGGCATAATTTTGTAATTGTCGTAAAGCAATTTGTGCAAATTTTGGCCATAATTTGTGCCTATTACACAATTTGTGCCCATAATGTGTGCAAATTCCGGTTGTAATTTGTATCATTTATGCAAATCATGGGAGGGATGTACATAATTAGCATGAATTGTAGCTGCAGTTTCCTCAAATTGCTTTTTACGCTCCCCTCCTTCTCAAAGCCTGAAAAAGTTCCCGGATTTTAGGAACAAAACCCTGGCTTGCCTCGCAATTGCAAGCTGAGTCAGGGGTGCCATGAGAATCTGTTGGGCTGGATTTCCCAATGACAGACATCCCTATATACAGTTAGTCACGCCTTTCATTGCCTTCTGTACACCTGTATTTTATTTCTTCTCATCGGTTGCTGATGTGCATGTATGCATTGATAAAACACTGAAGAAAAGCCATCCATGAATGCATTAAGGTATTTCCCCCCCCCCCCAGTGAGTTACTCATTCAAACACATTACTGTATGTTCATAAAACCCCCACACACATACAGAGAGAGAAAGAGAGAGAGAGAGAGAGAGAGAGAGAGAGAGAAAACTCTTGATGAAATAATGTATACAATCACATCAAGGCATGCACACATGTCCAATACTGTGTAGGGAAAGACACAAAGAAACTGAAAATCAAGGCAAACTGGCCATGAAGACTAGTCTGAACAAAACTTATAATAACATTTTAACAACAAAACTGTACAATATTGACTTTCTAATGGTCCTATTCTGGATAGAATGCAAATAATTCAGAACTCAAAAATCCAAGAAGAACTTCAACTGAGGAGAATCAATTAGATATCAATTAGATATCCCTAACATATCTGAAATAATCTTAAGCAAGAAGAAGAATGAAGCCAAGGCTAGGCCCATTTCAACAGGAGAGTTAAGAGCAGTCTTAACTTCCTCACATGGGAATTGCTGGGATTTAAAACACAGTAGGGTGACCAGATAAAATCCAGGTCAGGGCTCATGTAACTTTAACAGTTGTAGAGAAAAGGGAATTTCAGCCAGTGTCATTTGTATGCAATTAGTTCCTGGTGAAATTCCCTCTTCATCACAACAGTTAAAGTTGCAGGGGCCCTGCCTTCTTTTGTATATGGTCACTCTAGTATAGAGCCTGCACCTTTAACAGTTGTGTTGAAGAGGGAATTTCACCAGGAACTAATTGCATACAAATGACACTGGCTGAAATTTCCTTTTCTCTACAACTGTTAAAGTTACATGAGCCCTGACCTGGATTTTATCTGGACAGCCTAAAACACAGCTAATTTTATCAAGATGGCTCCTGAATTTGGTAGGGCAAAAGGTTCCACATATGAAAAAGTTCAGGTTTCACATCTTGGTCATTTGTTCTACTTTAAAGAGAACTGCCCTCTATTGGAAGTTCTGTGTTTTAAGGGTTTCCCACTTCAAGGGCAGTTTAAGGATAAAGAAGCCATAAAATGGGAGGCCTCAAAAGCTGGCCATCAACAGTCAGCACCTGGATAGTAGACTGAACAGGTCACCTGGTCACAGTCTCCCCCACATATAAATTAGCACATGCACATTTTATGTAACCCAGTCTCTTCTGTTATCCCTTCTTTGGTTATGCATGAATGGCCACACCTATTATGCATGAATGGCCACACCTATTTTTCCCCCTAGTTTGCCTCCGTATTTTTTACCTCTGTTTCATAAGCGTGTCAAGATAATGGTCCCTTTCACATGGGTTTGTGTTATTGCACTGCACCGTGAAACCTCCCTTTCGCTTGTTTGTTCTTTCACTCCACCCTGCCCCTTCTCCTTCCGCCTCCAGTTCATTGGTTGTGGTACTCTGATGGGCGGTTGGAGCAGTAAAAAGTCCATTCAACCAACTAAGCCCAAGTCCATTTGGCATGCTGGAGGAGGAGAAATGCCCTGCCCTCCCCTTTCATCAGCAAGATTCCATTCAAAGCACACGCACTCAACAAAGGAAAAAGCGAGAGGAAAGCAATACACAGAGGCTTAAGGGTGCATTAAATCTGCTTGGGGAAAATAATCCAGACTTTTCCCGCACCAAAATAATTCTCAAAATGGAGGAAAGGGGTGAGCTGGGAGCAGGACAGGGACAACGTAATGTGAGCCCCGTGCTGCAAAACCAGATGCCAGACATGGTGAGAGAACATTAAATCGTTGGTGTGATGGAGCTCTATATCTAGCATGAATGAGTTTTGTAAGGGACAAATTTCAAAGGCAACCCTCCACTGTTCCTTTTAGAGCAGGGGACCCCAACCTTTTTGGACCCATTTGGGGATTTGAGAAACTGCTGTGGATATCACTATAAAATGTTTTCCGACAGAGAATGTGGCTAGTCCACAGGAGCATAGCTAGTTAAAGGTGAGCAGAAGAGGCGATATGTGGGGTGGGGTAGAGAATTAGTGAGGCGAGAGGTTGAATGGAAGGGGGCAAAAGCAAGGCAATGTGAGGGGTTAGAGGAGAGAAAGAGAAAGACCAGAGGCTGGGAGTGGGGAGAAATAGCAATGTATAGGAGCTGGGAGAGAGGGGGAAACAGCCAGGGAAAGAGCTAGAGGGGGAGAGAAAGAGAAAGGCTAGTGGCTGGGAGGGGAAGAAACAGCAAGGTAAAAAGGTTGTGGGGAGAGTTAGAGCAAGGATAGAGGCTAGGAAGAGAGACAAACATTTTCAAAGGTTCTCATTAATAAAGAAAAAGAGGAGGAGGAGGCGGAGGAGGAGGAGGAGGAGGAGGCAGGAAGAGCTTTGTGGGTGCTGTTGGGGGTATACATGGGTGTCATGGCACCCACAGGTTCCATGTTGGGTCCCTCTGCTTTAAGGAAAGGGTATAAGAACTCCAGAGACATCCTGCTGGATCAGAGCAAAGGATCAGCCATGGTGGCCAGCCAGATCCTCCTGGGAAGCAAGGCCCAACTTCAGTTTTGTGGGTGCACTGAGTAAAATGTTTTCTCCTCAATTGGTGGGCTTATCTGAAAGCAGCTGTGAGCAACGGTCTAGCTGCCATTTAAATTTCTCACAATGCTTTGGACTGACTCTACATGGGAGGCATTATGGGAAATTGAAATGGTGGTTATACCCAGTCAACTGGTGCTGGTTGGTTGGAATGCCAGGCCAAAAAATAAACCAAATCAAAATGAAAGAAAGGCCCAGACCCAGGGCAAGAGTCAGCAGTGGGCACTGCCAAGGAACTGGGGGCCTGGTAGTTGCCCAAGAATGCTAGTCAGTTGCTTATGTTGGGGGCCTGTGGGAAGGCACCCACCAGGCATGAAGACAAGCGCCATCAGGCATTGGTTCAAGGCGTTCAGTGGCAGTTGGAGGTTGAAGCTTGGGAGTGGGGAATCGTTTTGCTTTTGTTTAAACATTTCCCCCACAATCAAAAGTTTCAGTCCCTCTGACATGAGAATCGCACAACCAATGATGGCACATTATGCACAAATGAACCCCAAGCAAGAAAAGCAATCAAAAATCCGGACGGGGGAAATGCAAATTTAATAAAGAATAATGCTAATCTCATCTAACATGCTGGGATGAAAGACAGGATTTCCCCCTCCCCGCCCACAATGCAAGCAGACACACACACACTGACTGTCCCCATGCAAATAACATAGAGAGACAACAATCCAGTGTTGATTTACAGCCCACTTTGAGTAAATAGGAAGAAACGACCATAGCTTCTGACTATATAAAACACAATGTTCTCATACATTTTCTTCATACGAGACAAGGCATGAAAAAGACAAGAGGGGAAGAAATGCTGTTTTGCAGGGTGCCATAGGATTCCAGGAAGGATATACAGGAAATATTTTTCGGTTCATTCATGGATAGGATTTTCCCAGTCTCAATCATCCTAGAAATGAACATGGAGCAAAATGCAATCTGGGGTCAAAGTCTATGCATTTCCAAGATTGTGATATGATTTGTGGAGGGGGGGAGGAAACTTGAATTTGAAACATGTGCACTGGTGGGGGGGTGCATGGAATCATGCATAATTTGAACAACGCAAACAAACCATCAATTGGAAGAAAATGTGAACATTTCAAAGACGTGCACCATTGATGCACACATTTGGAAACATGTGCATGAATATTTTTCATCTGTAAAGGAAAAAAGCAAAGCTGATACAGACCTAAGTCAGAAAGAACTTCAAGGTAGACTTGAGAGGACCTCTGCAAGCTTGAGTTTTGCTCCTTTGCACCTTCTTGGATTGGAGCAAACATTCCAAACCTCATGGTATATTATTGCTAATGACATAATACTATTTCTCAAAAGCAGCTCCTTCTTTTTCTTTGCTGGGGTATTGCATTGTCAAGCTGCCCCCAAGAAAGCCAGGGTTCTTCATGGCCCCCCCATGCACTTACCCCATGAGAGTGAGCTTTTGACCCTCGCACACAGATTTATTTATTTCCTTATTTACAATATTTATATATCATATAACTATTGTTTACAATATTAATATAATTATACATCACTCTGCATCCAAAAGATTTCAGAGTGGTGAAAAACAGATACAATAAAAGAATAAAAACACCATAAAAATACTATTTTTAAAAGAACAGAGCTCTGATAAAACCCGAGTTCTGGTAAAAGCACAGCCAGTTACTCAAGGAAAGCATCCTGAAACATTTTCTGGAGGGGACGGAAGCAACACAATGTTGATGCCTGCCTGACCTACAAAGGCAGGGAATTCTATAGGAAAGGGGCCACCACCTTGATGGCTCTTCTCCTGATAGACTCCAGTCAGACCATAGGTCCATGTGAAGTCCACCAGCAGAAGAGTCTTCAAGTTTTCTTGGCGGGAGCCTTCAGAGCAGCCTCTTAGCAACCCTCTCCATTGCATTGCTGTGTGTGTGTATTTTGAGACCCCAAGCAGCATATAGCATTATGAAAGCGGTATATAAGAGGCAGGAGCCACACTACTGCTGTATAGCGGTATTGAACTGCACTGGCAACTGTTGGGGCCCATGACACATACCATATACCACTTTCATGCCATTTCCATAGCGCTATATCCTGCTTGGTGTGGCTCCTGCCTCTTATATACCACTTTCATAGTACTATATCCTGCTTGGTGTGGATTAGGCCATTGGCATCTTCTCCAAATTTGATTTCAATCTGAACTAGAGAAGACTGGAGAGATTCCAGCACTCACATCTGCTCATGCCTGGGCCTGAATCGAGAAACCATGCCTCCATATCTATATCTATTCACACCACCCCTTAATTGTCTTTAACCACCACAACAACAGGGCCAAATGTTTTAACCTGCCTTCACAGGGAAATTGTGACCTATGAGTTCTATGATTCAAGGACTGCCATTCATCGCTAGAGGAGAAAAGCATGAGCTTCATTTAGAGACATTCCAATAAGGTAAAATTCCTCCCTCTTGCCTTTGGGTTGTCCAGTACGCACTGTCAGGCAGACACACAATGACACGCAATGACAGAAGAAAGGAAGAAAGGCATGTATTTGCCCATCATGGCATTTTGCTCGTTTGCTGCTCCCCCCTTTTTTTCCTTCTTCTTCTTTTAAATACAGATCCAGAGAGAAAAAATTCTGACCACGAACTCATCCAGAGGTTTTTAAAAAGAAAAGAAAAGACAACTCCTTCCATGCAAATATCTTAATTACGGGAAGTTGGGAAGGACATTTGTGTGTAAATTTGTGTCACTCTGTCTTCCGTATGCCTTTCTGAATGGCCCTTTGCACTAAGAGAAGCCTCCAGGTGTGCAGCAATTAAAGAATTTCTAACACACTCAACAAGCGATGATGTGTGTGTGGTGACGTTGCGACGGGTGGGGGAGGGGGAACCACAATCACACACAGAGCCATCTTATCATCCACCACATTGTCTGTTTCATGTGCTTCTGAGTTTAACAAACTGGGTATAACTTTAAGAACGGTATTTCAACCTATTGGAATGGGGGGGAGGGGGATCTGCACAAAAGCTCAAAAAACACCCAATGGTCAGAGGAGAGGGGTGCAGCCAGGAGATGGGTATGTGGCCCTCTGGGCAATCCCCTGAGGTAGGGTGACCATATTTTGGAAACCAAAAAGGAGGACAACATGGTTGGCTCCCAAGGGGGCATCCCCACCAACATTTCTGCACCCAGGGGGCGTGTCCAGCACCAAGGGGGAGGGGTGCGACCTGAACATAGCTTTGGTCACATGTCTGATTTAATAGCATACAAGACAAATCTGTTCTACTTAACATCTTAATGTTAAAATCACTGAAATAACAAGTGAGACACCCAATGTATCTGAAATTAGCTTCACTCACTCCTGTTTTGTAGCTTTTGCTGTAGTTTGTTGCTATACTCTGTGTGATACATTCTCCCCTTCCCTCAAATATCTTTTCTGATTGCATGTATCCTCACTTCGCTTTGGCTATGGGGCGGTGTATAAATGTAATAAATAATAATAATAATAATAATAATAATAATAATAATAATCAGGGCTTGCTGACAGCTGGCTGGCTTTTTATTTTTAAAGTTCAATTTTTGTTTTGAAACTTGTGTGTGATTATCGCAAGTTTCTCTACTCTAACGTTCGGGTGGGTGTTGTGGGCAGCAGACATTACTTTGCCCATTCACACTTCTCACTTATACACATTAGCTTCTCAAGGCTTTTCCGTTGACACCACTTTTCACACCCAGACTTTGAACTCCTGTCTACTTCCTGCACAAACATGTGACTCTGAGACTATAAAGTAGAGCTGCCCTTTGGGTGGGGAGAGGATGGGAGAATCTGGATTTTCCTTCAAATTTTATCAACCCCCTTCCTGAATTCATTACCAAAAATCCTGTCATGTCCTGCTTTTTCCGGACATTTGGTCACCCTACAAGGGCCAGATTTGCCCCTGACCTATGGTAACCTCCAAGTTAGATTACTGCAATGCACTTTATGTGGGGCTGCCTTTGAAGACAGATCAGAAACTGCAGCTTCTGCAAAATGCGGTGGCCAGATTGATAATAGGGACCAGGAGGTTCTAACATATAAGGCCAACTCTGGCCTGCTTGCATTGGCTGCCTGTGTGTTTCTGAGTCTGATGCAAGGTGCTGGTTCTAACCTATAAAGCCTTACATGGCTCAGGACCACAGTATCTGATGGAACACCTCTCCCAACAAGAAACTACCTGTACACTATGCTCAACATCTAAGATCCTCCTCCAGATGCCTATTCCGAGGGAGGCTTGGAAGACAGCAACAAGGGAGAGGGCCTTCTCTATGATGCCCCTCCAATTATGGAATGATCTCTCCAACAAACACCCCCCCCAAGCACCAACATTGCTATATTTTCAGTGCCAGATCAAGACTTTTCTCTTTCCCAGGCATTTAGCAATATGTGATGAGCTTAACCGATCCCAAATCTGTTTTTAGGTTCGGCTACCAGTTTATTTGCTAAATTAAAAACAAAACAAATGCTCTAATTCTCCCATGCAGAGAAGATGGTCCAAGATGATCTTTTCATCATTTCACTTGTCCTTTGTTGTAACTCTTCCAGCTCTACGATATCCTTTCTGAGAAGACTTGGATAGAACATAAGACAGTGTTCCAAATGTGGCTACACTGCAGATTTATATCAGCCAGATTTCCCTGACCTGGTGTCCTCCAAGTTCTTTCGACATCAACTCCCACCAGCCTCAGCCAGCATGGTCAGTGGTTAGGAATGCTGGGAGTTGTATCCCAAAACATCTGAAGAACACACCCCTGTAAATAGAAAGTTGCACAAATTTCTATTTTGGCCACATTTGGCACAACTTTCTATTTAAGAAAAAATTGGAATGTTCATGAGCTGGCCCAGCTCAACGCAGCTCGAGTCAGGCTGGCTTATGGGGAAGTAAGCCAAAGTCCAGGGGGGCAAGCTGATGAAATCCAACACCTCTCATTTCAACACGCAGCTCAACACCAGCAGCAGTTCACTGTCACTTAGGCGGGATCTTCACTGCTGCTTTATAGCGGTACTGAAGCGCACTGATAACAGTTGGGGGCCCATCATGCAGCAGGATGCAACACTAAGGAAGTGGTATATGGCAGATGTCCTGGGCCCCAACAGCAGATTCGGCCTTACTCAGCCATTTGGACTGACTCCAGCAAGGGTGAGTAAGGTGAGTACTTTCCTGGGGGGTGGGAGGGCACACTCCTGCCCCCTGCTTCCACCACAGCATCATATGTGGTGTCAAGATGTGGTAGCCTGACAGTCAGCAGCAGCAGCCCCGATTTTGCTTTAAAACAAAGCATGCCTTGTTTAAAGCAGAATCACTACTCTTTTCTTTCTTTCTTTCTTTCTTTCTTTCTTTCTTTCTTTCTTTCTTCCTTCCTTCCTTCCTTCCTTCCTTCCTTCCTTCCTTCCTTCTCTGCTGCCATTCTGCTGAATTTCAACAGCACATCTGGCTGTGCAGCAGCAGGGGTGAATGGGGGCCACACAAAAGGCCTGGTGTGTGTGTGTCTGTGCGTGTGTGCTGTGCGTGTGTGCAGTCTACATGGATGCATATGCAGAGGTCCTATGTCGGCCAATAGTCAACCCAATGGGAACTGCTTTCCCTTTTCCTCCTTACCTTGCAACCTCTATCCCCCCCATCTCCCTTTCCTCCCCATTGACCCCAGTCCAGCCTGTTGCAAGACATTTCAACTCACCTGCACACAGACTGTCTGATTTACAGTTGCTTCTAATAGAACAAAACAAAAGACACCGGCAGGCTTGACAAAAGGGGGAACTTCTGGATCGACAGACTCTTAGTCCAAATTACCTTAATCTGGAGGGCAATTCATAAGCATTGTTACAGCCACACCTCTGTTAACACAGAGAGAGAGAGAGAGAGAGAGAGAGAGAGAGAGAGAGAGAGAGAGCATACAAAGCCCAAGGAAGACCACGCTTAGCCTAAGTGACTCTTCGGACTCTCAGTCCAAATGGCTTTAATCTGGAGGATAATTCATATATATTATGCCAGCAACACTCTTATAACACACACACACACGGACCATACATAGGGTGATCGTATTTGGAAAACCAAAAAAGAGGACACTCAGTGAGCGGGGGGGGGGGGGGGGCGGAAGCACACTTTCCAGTGCTTCAAGAAAGTGCATCATTCCCCTGCCATACTATTGGCAGCTGCCATTAGCATGGCGGTTGTGAATGACATGCTTTCCAGAGACCCCAGAAAGTGTGCTTTCTCCTCCTCCACTCCAATTGGGGCCTTAAGGGCCCCGATTGGAGAGGAGAAGGGGAAAGCATGCCATTCCTGCCCCCCCACTTCTCCAATAGGGGCCTCTGGAAAGCACGTCTTTCCCCCTGCCACACTAATGGCGGTCTTAAGGGGGAAAGTGTGCCATTCCATGACATAATAAAAAATTACAGAAATCCCCCCCCCCCCCAACACCCAGGATAGAACAAAAACCGGGGAAATCTGGGGAAATCCTGGCAGTGGGCCACCCTACAAGACTCAAAGAAGTCCACCCTTAGCCTAAGTGACTCTTTGGATCATGGCTGTTGATTCTATGAACAACAACACCATCACCACCCCTTTTACTAGCCTCCGCTTGAGAGGCTCCCACCGGCCTGACAAGAGCTCTTCTCTCTCTCTGTCTGCGTCACTCTCATTACCAATAATAAAAGGAACAGCAAGCGCATCCAAAAACATCATTCAGGCAGGTGGAGAGCTGGTGGGGGGAGAGTGAAGTGGCCTAGGGTGGAGGGGTGGGGAAAGAGAGCCTGAGTATCAGGTGTTGCAGGGTGGTGGAAACAGAGAAATTAGAATAATTACCCTTCCTGAGATGGTGCCATGCAATGTAACGCAGCCTAATTGCCCTGATTAATTCCTGTGCACTCACAATGCTTTGCGAGGAAGGGCTCTTCACATTTCAAAAAGTGTGTGTGTGTATCATTAACAGTTTGTTTTTCCTGTCTGGTGTGAACAAGGAGGAGGAGAAAAAACCAGGGAGGGGAATGCTCCCTTGAAACTTACAAATTCTACTGTAATGGCTTCAGTTAAAGTGATCAGGGCTGGCATTTTCGGAGCTGCATTCTTGCGTCTCAAGAGACATGAAATGCCCTGGGGAGTCATCTTACTATTACTTTTGTAAGCCCCTCCCCCATACCCCACCACAACAGGCCAGAAGGGCAATTTTTAACCCTGCGGTGTTGCCTTAAATGTAGGGATGGACAAAACCATCAGTTTCTCTGTTTCTCAGTTTTTGTTTTTTCCCCATCTTCAGTTAGGTTTGTCTCAAACTTTTGAGATTTTTTTCCAGTCTGAAGTCCACTCCATCCAAAACATTATTCTTTCAGACAAAGTCAGCATGAAAATTCATGAGTGTTTTTAACACAAATTTCTTTTAACACGTGCAATTTTGCCTGCAGTTTTGATGAATGTATACCTATTTTGCAAGCCGTTTTCTGAATGTAATGCACTTTTGAATGATTTCCCTCACAGACACATGTTTGCGTTGCATTTCTGTCATTGTTTTGTTTTTCTTGGAGAACTCCATTGCAAAATTAAGATGGAAAGGTGAATTTCAAAGGACAACTGAAGCTTCGGTTTGCATAGTGCTTTGGAAGGATGAAACGGGGAAAGTTCGCATCAAAATGTGAATGAATTTCTCCATCCTTCTTTTAACATCACGCCATTTGGAAAAGCCAGAGTAAAACGCTACCTCAGGGAGGCAGAAAACACATTTGATGCATGCCCTCCCTCTAGGTGTGGTAATGATGGTATTGGGATCACAGGCAGTTCTTTGACTGACTCTATTTAGCTGGAAATGACCAGCATTTCACAGGCCATTATTTCTTCAGTTTTAATCAAGGGGAAAAGGCCTAGAAGCTCATTTAATTTGCGTCAATCAAATAGGGAGGGATGACAGAACTCCTGAAGGGCAGGTGAAGAATCGATTTCTTCAGTACACTGCAACTGCGTTTCCAAGACGAGTGGCTAAACACTAAATATCCCATGAAATATTTGACATACCAAAGAAAAAGGACCATGCCCTCACAGACTGAGCTGCAGTTCCAAAACTATGGGGCAGAGCATCTAAGTAATGATGCACATCTACTTAAAATCTTGGAAAATTTAGATGTGGCCTGCTCTTGTATCCATTGCCTACCACACTACTCCGGAGGCTTCTTGGGTGGTAAATGCTCTTGTAGAGTATCATTTTTGCAGGGCAAATAGCATGCAATGCCCACCCCACATCATAGCAATATGAGACATACTGCTACTTCACACATTGCAGCAGGAAGCACATATAATTTCACTGGAGGGAGCGAATCTGCAACGGAAAAACAATGTAGTGCCTGCAGACACAAATATACCTACAGACAACTTTCTTGGCACCTACCAAGGGACCCTATCCCTTCCACGTTAAAAAGAAATACATAAAAGAACACATTTTCTCATCAGCTGCTGGGATCACTGCTCTATTGAAAACTGTGGGTTCAAAGGAGTTGTTTCGTGACTAGCACCACAAACCCCACCTCTGCCTTGTACTCAATCTTTTTTCACAGCTCACTTATTGTTTGCCATGTCTTCCATGACAGCCATTTTGTGGTGGTGTCCAGGACAGTTTCTCAAATGTGGGCCCAATGTGTTCTCAGGCCCAAAAAGGTTGCCTGCCCCTGATTAGCACACACCTTCTGCTGGGTCTGCTACAGCCATCCAGATGAATGGGATAGCTCTTGCTGTCAAGAGAATACCATCTGTGAACTGGATTTCCCCACACCTAGAAGAAATCATTGGATAGGGGCAGATGTTTTCTTTTCCCCCAGATCTGGAAGGAATCTTGTAGTTTTGGAACAGGAAACACAACATTCACACTTTAAGGAGTGTCATGTAGGGTGACCAGATAAAATCCAGGTCAGGGCTCATATAACATTAACAGTTGTAGAGAAAAGGGAATTTCAGCCAGTGTCATTTGTATGCAATTAGTTCCTGGTGAAATTCCCTCTTCATCACAACAGTTAAAGGTGCAGGGGCCCTGCCTTCTTTTGTATATGGTCACTCTAGTGTAGTGCATGCACCTTTAACAGTTGTGATGAAGAGGGAATTTCACCAGGAACTAATTGCATACAAATGACACTGGCTGAAATCCCCTTTTCTCTACAACTGTTAAAGTTACATGAGCCCTGACCCGGATTTTATCTGGTCACCCTAGTGTCATGAGCATTATTTTATTGTTTTGGTTTCTGTTGCTAAAATGTCACATTCTCTATTGCAGATAATATCCTGCAAGGTCAGGTGGTCTTAAGGGTATCATCAAAGAAAGAAAAAAGTGCAAGTTGAATATGCAAGATGATACAGAAATAAGTCCATTAGGGGCAATAATACACATGGGTAGCAATACACAACCAAGTTTCTTGAGTGCATTGCAAAACTGAATAGTGTGGTGTAGTGGCTAGAGTTTTGGACTGGGACTTGGGAGATCTGGGTTCTAGTCCCCACTTTTCCATGGAAACTAACTGGGAAACATTGGGCCAGTCACAGACTCTCAGCCCAACCTAACTCACAGGGTTGTTGTTGTGAGGAGAAAATGGAAAGGAGAAGGATTATGAATGCCACCTTGGGTTCCTTGGAGGAAAAAAAGGTGGGATATGAATGCAATATGTCTTGAACATGTGATGCTGGAGTATGAGAAGACAGAATTGTGTGCAGAAATATAAGTTGTCCACACTTCTCCTCTCAGGAAGGCAGATGAGAGGTGAACCTAGGGTGATGTAGAGATGAGTGAACATGCGATGTCAAAATTCTCCCTTGAAGCTTGTTTCAGGTCGTTTGCATTCCTGAATGCAAATGTTTCTCTTTCTTTCTTTTTTTTAAAAAAATCAGGAGGGGAATGTGCATTTTTGATTGGGAATAATGTGCATCATTTACCAATTGAAATACAATATTAACAACACTTTAAAAAAAAAGAGCGCTTTTTCCCCCTCCTGAAAATGTACATTTTCTTACATAAGCTAAAGTGTGAAAATGCGGAGGGGAGGATTTCCACCTTTGCACAAGTATACCTTTTCAAATGTGAAACACAAGTTTAGGAAAAAATATTACCAAGAACTCTGTTCCTGCTCTCATTCAAGGTTGTGAACGGCGCATGTTCACATGATTTGTGAACAGGAACGAAATGCTCATACATCCCTAGGGTAATGTTTGTAACTCCAAACATTAAAGCTTGCAAATAAGACAGCTTTCTTTTGACTTTACCCCTTCTTGAAAACCTATCTTCAAATTCTTTGTTGTTATTATTATTATTATTATTATTATTATTATTATTTTCAAAAAATCTTCCAAAAGCATAAAACAACCCCTCCCCCCCGTCTTGTCAAAAGCAGGATAAACAACCCAACACATTCCTAAGTGATCCACTTTGGAAAAGACGCATCTGTCTTCAGGCGGAACATGGAGATGCTTATGGGAAGAAGAAGGCCAGCGATGCAGCTGGTTTCGTTACGTAAATGTCTGTTTGTTGTTTGCAGATGTGTATCAGGAAATTAAGCAGTTCACCTTTGCAAACTGCTTTGCATCCCATGTACGCTGGAGCCAGATGGTGCTTTCCCCCCTTTGTTTTAGAAGATTATAAAAACGACACAAAAACAAAAACGAAGCAGAAATGAAAGCAAAGAGACAGGAGTTAATCCTGAGCCCAGAATGTATTTATGCATCCCCTAGCGCGTTTAGGGAAAATGCAGAATGTGAGCACTGACACACATGCACACCCAGAGAGCAAGAAAGAGTCACACGGTAACCTGGTGGATTTTAAATTTGGCAGCCTGGAGAGGGCTTTAGAGCTGCCATGTCCATGTCAGCCTTCAGATGGAACCCTGCACAGCCTCCCCACCCCCAGAAAATGATAAATTGTTGCATTCTCAAGGGGGAACTCAGCATGGACGCTTACAATAACATTTCACTGAAATCACCTGAAACTCAAGTTTGCTTGGTGTTCTTGTGCTGGGAATTAGGAATCTGAATCAATCACAAGATGTTCTGCTTGTAGGCTGGGAAACCTTTCAACATTTCACTGAAAGATTCATTGCCTAAGGCCAGGATGGCATTGATTAAGGTCGGGTGGGCAACTTGCGGTCCTCCAGATGCCTTCTGTTAGGGTGACCAGATAAAATCCAGGTCAGGGCTCATGTAACTTTAACAGTTGTAGAGAAAAGGGGATTTCAGCCAGTGTCATTTGTATGTAGTTAGTTCCTGGTGAAATTCCCTCTTCATCACAACAGTTAAAGTTGCATGCACTATACTAGAGTGATCATATACAAAAGAAGGCAGGGCCCCTGCAACTTTAGCTGCTGTGATGAAGAGGGAATTTCACCAGGAACTAATTGCATACAAATGACACTGGCTGAAATTCCCTTTTCTCTACAACTGTTAAAGTTCCATGAGCCCTGACCTGGATTTTATCTGGTCACCCTACCTTCTGTTCTACCTCATGCCTGTTAGCTTTTGGGTGCCACAAGCTTCAATCATGTCCCCATGTCATGTTTTATGGCATAATAATACAATACAGCAGGCAACAGTTGAGATAATCCAAATAGAATAATGATAATCAGCACACAACAACCAGAATATTAAACAATATTCAAAGAATGGGGGTAAATAAATGTTTTATGTAACATATTAATTATAAATCAAGTGTGGAATATTTAACAGAAACTCAACAAGTTATCAAATGACAAAAAACAAGGTAATA
The DNA here is from genome assembly GCA_029215795.1 of Anniella stebbinsi. Lineage (NCBI taxonomy): Eukaryota > Metazoa > Chordata > Lepidosauria > Squamata > Anniellidae > Anniella > Anniella stebbinsi. The sequence continues at coordinate 386,623,538 of JARDYH010000001.1, forward strand.
GATATGACAACCTAGCAAACAGGGTTTACAACAACCACAAGCTAACTTAATAATTGCAGTAATTAAATAAAGTGCACTCAATAGTTGCAATTAGGGATGTGTATCATATAGTTAAAATGTACGATAACGATATGATAAGGTCATTATCGTACATGTTTTTAACGATGACGATATGATACAAAAACTTACAATAATCATCGGAGATGATAATTTTGGGGCGATTTTACCATTTTATCGAACTGCCATATAAATATACCTATAACGTCTGTATTTTAAAAGTTAGAGGCTTGAAACTTGGTCACAGTGCTTTTGGGGTATGCCTAAGTATGTGTATGAAATTTGAGATCGATCCCTCCAACCCTCGATTTTATATGATTTTTTTAAAGATCATTTCAGTTTTGACAGATCAGAAAGACAGCTCGCCACGTGTGTTCATTCAGACCTGTCAGAACGGAAACGATCTTTTAAAAATTCATATAAAATTAGGGTTGGAGGGAGTGATCTCAAATTTCATACACATACTTAGGCATACCCCAAAAGCACTGTGACCAAGTTTCAAGCCTCTAACTTTTAAAATACAGAAGTTATAGGCATTTTTTCTTTAAAAATAGGGCTGCAAAAAATATAGTTTTTTCACGATAATTATCATGAAGACAATATGGTTCACCTACGATATTTTTTGGTCCAAAATGATGATAACAATAAACGATGATATTTTTTGGCGTGCACACCCCTAGTTGCAATATCTGTATGAAGGGCTACAGACCGCCGGCTTCTTATGCCTGTTTCACAACTGCTTCTTCGGACTAATATAATGGTATCTCAATGTTTATGGTTGGGGAAAAGGGAGGATTTGTAGGTTACATTCCTCAGTCCAAAAGGCCTTATTAGCCCTCCATAAAGGATTGACTGTAGAAAAGTATAAACTATTTATTCTAAAGAATGCTAACAACAAAAGTAAAAGGAATAGCAAACCCTCAAACTTTGAATCCCCAGCCAGCCAGACACTAATCTTCTGGAGTGGTGAGTTCTTAACCAGCTGTTAAGAACGGCATGACATGAAACCACTGGGGGAAGTCATCAGGAGGTTTGGCTGAAGTGTCATAAGTATGTGACTGATAGATCTACCTCTTGCTTCCATCTACACATCCCAGGGAGCCTGTGGAACACTTTAACCAGTGTCTGGAGGCGGTTTGGGGTTGGATGTGGGTGAACAGGCTGAGACTTAAATTGAAAAAGCTGGAGATACGGTGGGTTGAGAAACCAACTATTCTGCATGGAGGTTTATAACTGGTTGCAAATGCATAGTCTGGGAGTGCTTCTGGACTCCGTACTAACTGTGGAATCTCAGGTAGGAATGTATGAGAAATTTGTTTCAGTTCATTTTTTATCAGAACAGTTTGTTCCTTCCAGTTTGAACACAGACTGGGACACAATTAGGGATGTCTGAGAAATGTGCAATGCAATCAAGTGAGTTCAGATTTTTATGACGCTGACCTGTGCATCCCACAACAGACCATCGCTTTCTAAGTCTCAGGGATTTTGCAGATTTATGGAGCATTTTTTTTCTTTTTATTCATATTTAGTCATTGAAAAATATGTTGTCGTTGTTTCAAGCCAGGCAATAGACAAAATCATGAAAATGTGCATCTTGGGGTGTGGGTTGCACATTTGGGGGAGATTTGCACATTTTCACATGAGTGTATTGTGCAAATTTGGGAAATTTGGGGGAAAAAGATTCTCTCAATGAACAGACAATGGAACGAAAGACCCTTGACACTCCACAAAATGCAGATGAAACAAATTTGACAATACCTGTATATCCCTACACACAATCTGCGGTTAAACTCTGAATGTTTCTGAGCATGCAGTGACATTTGCAGATTTAAAAAAAACCTGTGTGTTCAATAGCACATGTGCATTTGAAAGATGTGCATGGGGAAAAAAACCAGACTTTTGAAAATGCGCACAAATATGCTTTAATCCATAGGAAAACTGTGTCAAAGTTGTGCACAGTTGGAAATGTTTTCACAAAAATAGTATGGATTTTCATGCAAAAAAGATAAAAAAGAAAAAGATTGCAAACTTATGCAGGATTGAGTTGGAAGAAACTTTGAGATGGAATTTGGAGGATTTGGGCTTGCTTGGGTTTCGCTGATCTGTACATTCCTATGCTTGTGTGTCTGCATTATCTAGGAATGCATTTACCAGCTTAGGCCAGTACACTGGCTGCAACCCTACCTGGAGAGGATGGAACTTGCTCTGGTTATCCATGCACTAATGACATTCAGGCTGGATTATTGCAATGAGACCAGCTTCGACAATAATGCAGAAACTTCAGATGGTGCAGAATGTGGCCACTTGAGTGTTGGTGGGGGTAAAAAGGATCAGATTGCATAATGCTTATACTGCACCAGCTGCACTGGTTAACAGCATGTTTCAGAGGCAATTTTAAAGTTCTACTTTTAATCTTTAAAGCCTGAAATGGTTTGGGACCAAATTACTCGAAGGACTGCTCTCACTATAAGATCAGAAACCAAGGCCCTTCTCACTTGGCCAACTTTGGGAGCAGTTTGGTGGACGTGTAAACATGAAAGGGTTATCCGATGGCTCCTAGATAGGATAGTTCGGATTCCTGGATCTAGGCTCAGGGTCAGTTCTCCAACCTTGGACCCAGGAGTCCAAGTCTCCCACCCACCCCTGCCAGCTGGCATGGAGAGAACTGTCCTAGCTGCCTCTCTGAGGTCTCAAAGATGACCTCAGAGGGAAAGTAAAAAGGCCGTTCCTGTGGGTGGCTGGGGAAGCCAGCTTATAAGGAATCCCCCAGCCTCCACAGCCTCCTTCCCTCCCCAATGCCTCGGCTAGATGGGCGTAAAAGCCCATCTATCTGAAATTCAGAGCAGGAATCTGCATCAGAAAGCCATAAGCCTCTGATGGCCATAAGCCTCCAACGTTGGAGGCTTACAATCATCCCTATAGGATTACATCCTAAATACTCTATGTGGGTTTTAGGTATGATGGGTAAACACCCCTCTGTTTGTCTCAAAAACAACCAGGTATTATATTATTATTATTATTATTATTATTTATTATTATTATTATTATTATTATTATTATTATTGCAGAAAAAAAGCAGACTAGACACATTTTAAAATAAAATAAGCAAAAATACAAAAAGTGCTCAAGGCCAATAGGATCACAGTCCTCAGTTTTCATTTTGCCTGCAGTGGCTGTTCCCGAAGAACAGATTGTGTGACTCATGATTCATGACCAGAATTTTCATTTTTGCACCTCACTCTCATCCATTTGAAGAGATTGGGGGGAGGCCAGTCAAAATTGCAGGCTGTGCTTGTCAAATAACACATTTGCCACCAGAGATCCTCCTCCGTCCCTGATCCTGAGCCTCGCCAGCTTATCTACTATCCTTCTGAACCATCCCAATGATGGCGCCCAACCATCTACCTCCAACAAATAATTCCCTTGTCTAAATTGCGTCTGGACTGGATGGAGAGTACCGAGGTCGGGCCTAAATTGCCTATTATTTCCTCTCCCATATTTTATGCACAGTTATCAGTCACTCTTCCAGTCGCCTTTTCCGTAAGCCCCGTGTATTAAGTTTCCTTAATCTCCCTCTGCAGGTCATGGCCTCCAATCCTTTAATCATCTTCGTTGCTCTCCATTGGATTCTCTTTAATTTATCAATGTCTTTGCTTTAATGAAAGACACAGAGAAAAGCAAGAGAGAAAAAGGAATGTAGAGCTTGTACCACAGTGATGCCTGTTTCTGGAGGAGGGGGCAAGAAAAGGAAGAGGATGGATGTTAAATGCACGTGGAGGGATGAAGAAAGGATGCGTGCATGACTGGGCAAAATGTGGTGTTGGAGATGTGTATGAAATGATTAGAGAAAGAGAAAATAATTGCATGGTTTTTCTAGGGGAGGAGAGCTGCTTACGGAATGTTCTCTCTCACTCTCTCTTAAGAAGGGGTGCCTCCTGGAGTCAATTATGTGTCTTCACATGCATTCAGAAGTATCCTTTGAATGGGAAATATGGGGTGGCTCCTCACTAGACCTGTGGATTGTAACTTCCTAGAAAAGGCTCTGCAGTGCTCAGGGGGATCAATGAGCTGATCATGGGCGTAATTCATCCAGTGTATACAACTTTAGATTTTACATTGATGGAAACCTGAACGTGAAGAGCAACCATAAGCATGAGCTCATCTAGAGAAGGAAAACTGTTGTGCCAACAAATACTATTGACGTTGTGCTAACACAATGCTTATGCTAACACAATGCGATTTATATAAGCAGTAGTGTCAAATAGGAAACAGCCCATAATGTCTTTCCATGGGCTTTAGCTGAAGGGTAGGAAATCAGCGAAACTGCAGACTGCCAGAGAATTATTATACAATGAATGAAAGCATACACACATATATACAAACACACACACACACACACACACACACATACACACACACACCTTAGCTATGTCAGAAGTGAGGTAAGCACAAGAACCCCCCAAACCCTTTATTCTCCTTTGAACACATGTTTTCAAAAACATAGAATCAAAGAATAGTAGAGTTGAAAGGGGCCTATAAGGTCATGGAGTCCAACCCCCTGCTCAGTGCAGGAATCCATCTTAAAGCATCCCTGACAGATGGCTGTCCAGCTGCCGCTTGAATGCCTCTAGTGTGGGAGAGCTCATGACCTCCCTAGCTCATTGGTTCCATAGTTGTATTGCTCTAACAGTCAGGAAGTTTTTCCTGATGTCCAGCCAGGATCGGGCTTCCTGTAACATTATTCCACATCCTGCACTCTGGGAAGATCAAGAAGAGTTCCTGGCCCTCCTCTGTGTGACAACCTTTCAAGTCCTTGAAGAGTGCTATCATCTCTCTCTCTCTCTCCCCCCCCCCCCCAGTCTTCACTTCTCAAGGTTAAACATGCCCAGTTCCTTTAGTCTCAACTCATGGGAAAGGGGTGGGGGAAGTGGAATGCATTTTCAGCACAGTATTAATTTACATACACATAGCAGAATGAAGGGGTAATATTTGTCCAGGACTGTACCACCTCAAACGGCATCATCATCATCATCATCATCATCATCATCATCATAGTTTCTATGTTTTAAAGCTGAGCCAAAAAGATTGAATCTTTGAACTTCTGGCCCAGAATAATGAGGCCAGAAACTGAGGGTGATTTCAGCAAGGGGAGGGAAATTGCCAGAAATATTCAGTGGGACTTAACAAGTGGCATTTAGCAACAGTGAAACGCAATCATCTCTTTAGTGGAAGCAGTGACTGTGCAGGTGTTCTTGGTGGCTGCCTGCCAGCAGCTGCCATGTTATTTCCTCAGAATCCCCTCATCCTCTTCTTCCCCGCCACCCAAAATAACACGGCATCTCTGCCATTCTGGGAGAAAATTGGCAGCTGCCAGCCACCAAGAAAGAGCTTTGTCCACCCCCCCTTGCTAAATGTACACCACACCCATCTTGAGAACCTTGCCAAATTGCCCTTCTCCCTTTTTGTTTCCCATGAATGGGGCAGGCATTTCAGCCCAGCCTTAGTATATCCCAATGCCACCCAGTGAAAATGCCCCAGGTGTGTAGGGGGGAGGGATGATGAAAGAATGAACTGAAGAGAAGGCTAGACTGAACCTTACTCCCTGATATGCTGCCTTTCTACATGCAAGTAGATTTTGGGGGATGCGGGAGAATTTGGTTCGGTGTGTCTCAGATATGCGGGACTGCCTTATGCACCATTTTGGAAGACATCTGCACCACCCCCATGCCAAGGAAGGATGCCACATTTCCACATGATGACACCAACATTGAACATCTATCATGGCTCCTGTTGTGAGGTCCATACTCTCTAAATGGGCCCTTATTTTAGTGCCATTGCCAACCACTCTCCAAGATTTAAATTTTAACCTTTTTATGAAAAGTAGATCACCATTCGGTCTTACCTGCATTATCTCTTGGCGAAACGGTGTGGGAGAGCCATGACCAGTGAAGGACATAAAAACAAACAAACATCAGAGCTTTCCCCCCCTAGATTGGAGTCTCTTGTCCAACTTCCTGTTACTTACATTGGCCAGCCCCAGGAAGGTTTGGGGTGTGTGCCCGTCTGCTGTTGTTTGTACCCAGTATATGGCTTTTCGGGGTATACTACCTCTGAACAATGGAAGTTCTGCAAAGTTGCCGTGGTTGATAACTCCCGGTAGATCTATTCTCCATCTACACTGCATGGATATTCCGTGAGAAATGATAGAGCAAGAATACAATGCATCCACGGCTCCATTTCTCAGGCCTCCCCAGTACCACCCTCCCCAAGCTCTCTTCCCAGAGCTGCCTTACCCTGTAGTAGTCGGTGCTGTAGACGTCCCTGGACATCCCAAAGTCCCCAATCTTCACCAGCAGGTTCGCTCCGACCAAACAGTTCCTCGTCGCCAGGTCTCTGTGTACAAAGTGCTGGGAGGCGAGGTAAACCATCCCGGAAGCAATCTGGCTAGCAATATGAAGCATTTGAGAAAGGCCCAGCTCCCCTTTGGCTTGCCGGGGCTGCCCATCCACAAGGATCAGTGCATCTGGGCCATGCGCCCTGCAGAAGGGAGGACAAGATGAAAAGAAAAAAAGGGGGGAAACTTTGTGAATTACACAGCAAGTGGAACCATTCTTTTAAGGGCAGGGGTTTTTCAAATGTGTTCCAGCCAGGGAACCACCACTGAGTTCCTTGGCAGGTTTTGGGGGGTTCCCCAATATGAAAAGCAGCTTCTGATTCCTGAAGGACAGCTGGCTGGTGAATACTGCAACAATTAGTAAGGACTGGACAAACTACAATTCCCAGGGATCCTTTATCAAGAGCTTCCTTTCTGTAAGGCTCTAGGGCACCCTTCCCCAACCTGTCACCCTCCAATTGTTTACTTTTTAAATTACATTTATATCCCACCTTTTTTCCTCCAAGGAACCAAGGCAGCATACATAATCTTCCTCCTCTCCAGTTTATCCTCACAACAACAACCCTGTGAGGTAGGTTGGGCTGAGAGTCTGCGACTGGCTCAAAGTCACCTAGTGAGCTTCCATGATTGAGTTGGGGCTAGAACCTGGATCTCCCAACTCCCAGTCCAACACTCTAACCACACAATGGACTCCAGCTTCCATTGTACCTGGCCATAGCCCATGCTAGCTAAGACTGATGGAAGTTGTAATCCGAAATGGAGGCTACTAGGTTGGAGGACATTGTTTTAGGACTTAAGAAGGCCTGAGAGAAAGACTACTTCTTTGGTACCCTCCCATCATAGCTGTTCAAAAGTAAGTTGGAAGAGGAAACAAAATGGTGCATGGTGGGTATAGTGTGGCAATGTATCCTAGTTTACACAGGACAGTCCTATTTTGAAAAGATGCCAGAGGACAGTCCTCTTTGTTGTAGTGCTGTGCCAAAAAATACTTTGTGCTTCCGTCTCCCGAACCCCCGGCAACTTGCAAGGATGGTTGAAGAGAATCAAATCCATTCTGAAATTGTGGGTGGGGTAAAACAAAACACAATTTATCTGAAACATTTGCAGGGGCAGGACCTGCTGCTTACCTCAAATGTATGAGGTGGCTGATAGTTTTTGGTTCTTGTCCCAGACTTGTCGTAAGCTTTATAATTTCCTGGCTGGAATAACTGTGGAGGTCTCCAATGCTATGCTGATGGGTGGCAAGGCACACCTTGGGAGCAACATGACAATATTGCTCTGAAGTCATTCTAGGATGTGTGGGAAGCAGAAAGCAGCAGAGAGGGTCTCACTCCATCGTGTGTGCCATGGGACCCTTGTTTCAAAGTCAACATAAGAGCAAAAAAAACTCTTGGCCATCTCATAAAGTTAAGGTAAACAGAAGACCCTCTGCAATGACTTTGGAGAAAGTTCTCTCCCACCCAAGAAAGCAAGATAATAGCACACCCTATTTCCATGTGGAATCAAAGATAGTTCCCAGTTACACAACTGGTATTTGTGGCCCAAACTGTATGAACTGAAAACTGGAGCATCATTCTGAACAATATTCAGCCTTATTGGAGTCATGTTGCTTCACACTGTTGACATGTTCATTGCATGTTATGTAAAGAAGTTCTTGCCTTTTTGTCCTTCCTGAATATTGGACAGAGCCATAACATGTCAACAAGGCCTTCTAATGTTGTGATGGGATTACATTTCCCCGGCTGGATCCCTCTGTCTCTTCTTGTCATCCACACTGAAGTTCAGCCAGAATTGGAGAGCCAGGGGTTAAATGCTAGACATGACTAATACACGGTGAAAGAAGAGTGATGTTGTAGTGGCCTTCCGTCTCTTTCGCTACATGAAGCAGCACAATTTCCTTTCTTCTCACTTTCTTTGAAATGATTCCTGGTATTTCACCCTTTTCAGTGGCAGCAGCCATCAGAGAGCTAGAAATTGAAAATTACATGTACAGATGGATGCTGCTTTCCCAAAATGGAGATATGCTCCTTGAATAGCAAGCTCTGACTTGCTTGCACCCTGGATTTCCTCTTTCTGATTTGCTTAAGGGGTGTGTGTGTGAGCACGCCTGTGGGGAGTCAGGGACTGGGATGGATAGGATATCAGATTTCTAGCCAACGATTTCCAGTGCAATTGCAGCAATTTTGCACGACCCTTTTCAGTTGCTTTCTAAAATGCATTGTCAAGAGAAGGGGAAGGCAAAAATGAGGCTTGATCTTCTCTGTTCCACTGGAATCAAGATCCGACAACACTTAGAATCAAGAAATAGGATGCATCTGATCAGTCGCTAAGCACAGGAATTTGTTTTGAGAGCCAGAACTGAGCTGGGCTTCCATGTACAAATCCCATGCCTTGTTACCCCAATATAGTTTAATTTGAGCAGTCTAATTTGGAGGGTAGGGGAAGTCAGTTTATCATTACTATTCTTGCCAATCTACTGCAAATTACAGAGATATGACATGGCAAGTGCCCCAAATTATAAAGTAGATACAGGGATTAGGGATGTCTGGATTGTGCAAAATCCATTCCGGCTGTGTTTTGTGGATTGTCAGGCACCTTTCGTTCCATCCACCATCCATTAAAGGAAGAAGATTTTCCCACCCCCATCCCAGTTTCTGAATATGCACAAATGCATTTTGCAAATGTGATTGCAGGCTTGGCAATGTCCAAGCTTTGTCTAAACCAGGTGCTTGGGTTTGTGATCGCCAACGAGGCAAGTTCAGATAAGGGATGTATGAGGATTTCTGTTCTTGTACACAAATCGTGAGCGCATGTCCCATTTGCAATCTTGAAAATGAATCTCAGCAATTCTCGGGTCCTTTTTGCAATTTCCTGAACTTGGGCCTGTGTCCAAAAGTGAGCATCTGCACAAGCGCACACTTCAAATCTGTGCACTTCCACAAAATGGGCACTTACAGAAGTGTGCCAAAATGTCTCCCTCCACCCTCCAAACCCTGCATTTTTGCGTGTTACACTATGGGGAGAAATGTGCATATTCCAACCGGGAACAAAATGCATTTTTTTTTCAATTAGGAAAAATACACATTTTTTCCTAATTGAAAATGAGACCCTCACATTTGGGGATGTGAACAACATGAACTGAGCTCCGAGAATGAATTCAGAGAACCTTAATGCACCTGAACATTTTGTGTTCGCCCGCCTCTCGTCCTGACGTTTGACGAACTGAAACGAATTCTTGTGCCTCCCTAGCGCAATGTCACAGAGGCTAGGTTTACGCATGAGGAAAATGAGGGGTGAAATTGTGCTCCCTTTCCCCTCTGAGAAGAGCTATCGATGCTTCTTCCTGACAGGCTGTTTCAAATGGGAGCTGCCATTTCAGCACTGGCCCTTTTGTCATCCCGGACACTGCAATTCACAGCAGACCTTTTGTATTCTATGACAGTCCCACCCTCAGGACTGACATGTCTCAAGTAGCAGAGAGACTCACGCAGCTGGCACAAGAACGGCTAGAGCAGAGTGACGGGACCCTACAAAGTGAGCCCGCCCCCTAGCGCACGCGATCCTTTATTTTATTTATTGCATTTCTATACTGCCCAAGACCCGAAGCTCCTTGTCCTAGCAGATGATGTAAATACAAATGACTCCCCTCATCCCATTGCTCGTCTCCACTGCTGACATGTTCTCTCAGAGGAGTTCAGCATTGCACAATTTTGAAACCAAACCAAACAAGAAAATTGACATCTCTGGCTCGTCAAGAGAAATCATCAGGAGGGAAAGTGGGCAGCAGTGGACATCACGTTTTCTGGGGTCATGAGTCCATGGGAAGTCTGAAACAGGCCTCCTCTGTTGCCGCCATTAGAATTAATAGCCCAGGGGAGGGGCACCCCTTTTTTTCTTTTTGGGGGCCATGTTCCCCAAGGGATAATGTTTCAGTGGGTGAGACTGGACTCCAAAGTGGATATGTCCAGATCCAAAAATGGCCACCCAACACTCTCATGCACACCCACCCACCCACCTCTGTCCATCAATCTATCCATCCATCCATCCATCCATCCATCCATCCATCCTCCCTCCCTCTCTCTCTCTCTCTCTCTCTCTCTCACACACACACACACCATTTATGCACCAGACATTCATTTCTCTTTCTTACCCAGATCCTCTCTTTCTCTGTCACAGATACACACACATACACACCTCTGCAATTGGGATTGGGAACAAGCCTCCCATGGGTAGTGCCCCCCCATTGCAAATAGCAGGCACTGTGGGCTGAATCTGGGTCTGGACCCTGGTTTGTGGAGGTAGAGAGGCTTTGACACTCCCTCCACTGTGTTCCTGATCCATATTGCCCCCCAACACCTGCAATTTACATTGGAGGGGGTGAAAAAAAGCCTCTCTTATTGGAGCAAATGGCCTCTTTGACCTCAGCTGTGTAGGGGGAATATGCCAACATTCTTTTGTTAACTCCAGTGGAACAAAGCTTTTGGCTTGCTTGCCAGAGTGACTTGGAAAATGCATTTAATCTCTCAAAGTCGCCCAGACCCAAAACAGGCCTATAGGGCTTGGGAAATGAAAATAAAGTAGACACATCAAGAGTTCGGACTCTTCAAATCTCCGCTAATGCTACCACAGCCTGAAGATTCCAGTTTTGCCAGCTTCGAAAGTGTCTGTGTTGTGAATAAACAGAAAGGCCCATCCTTTGGGAGCTTCCCAACACATCTTCAGTGCTATTTTTCCTTGGTAGAAAGGTGGGGTACTGAAATCAAATACATATTGTACTCTGGATGCCAACGAAAATGAATGAAGCTTGGGAAAAGGGATTTAATTCCCCCTCCCCCAGTTGCACGGCAGCTTCCACAGTGACGTTATTGCCTTGGCAAATGTTAAAGGCCTTGCTTTGATGTGGATGTGCCTGTATTTTCATTGGTAACACAATTGTGCTACACCGCAACAGGCAGAACACACACACATACACAGCATGTGTTAATCAAGCTCAATTTCACGCAGGTGCTCATTTTTCCCCCCCAATGCTAGGTTTCTTCCAACTTGATTCTGGGCATTTTTGTACACTTTTTTTTTTTAAGTGTAGTTTTGTGTGCACCTTTTATGTGTATGCATTTCTGCTGTGCTTTTCTGTTTTTCTTTTTTTGTTTTTGCAAACTGCATCACAAACATCAGAAATGTGTGGGTTTTAATGACAAAGATTCTTCAGGTTCGTGTTTAGGTTTTGGACATGCAAAGTTGGTAAGTTTGTATTACAATGTGAACTGAACAAATCTGTCATCCATCCCTAACACACACACACACACACACACACACACACACACACCAAAGGTCTGCTTTTCTAAAGACTGGAAGAAAACAACAGTAGCAGCAGCAGCTGAAATTACATCAGGATGTAAATATAATTCTATTATTGCTGAAAATCTTGTCTCTGCATCACAAGAGATTAGCATCACACACACCCATCTTTGCACTGTACCACTGATGCTTCATGCTGCTCAGAAACCAAAGAAGGAACAAAACACGTATAAGATTGAGTGACTGAGATTTCTGCTGGCTGGAAAAAAGTTGATCCCACTAGCGGCCAATATTTCTTGGCAAATGTGTCTCCAGCCAAGGCCAACCTATGAGATAGTGGGACTCCAGTGAACACTAAAGTCCGTATGCAGCTCAACATTTCTTGGGATGGTTGACTAAGCTGGGCAGCAAGAAATAGCCTGCTGAAAAAGCAAGAACTACTGAACTGACCCTATGCCTGCCAGGAGCTACCGATGCCAAGACTAGGGATCTTTGGTTCTGTGTGTGGCTTCCCCATGTGATTGATGAGCAATCAGAACTGCAACTTGGAACATCTTCCTGACGTTGAACTTCTCAGGTTCTGGATTGGGAGCAGCTACTCAAGCAGGCTCTCCTGAACAAGAAGGTCTATAAAAGTCTTCCTGTTTGGGTGGAGACTTTGCCTGAACAAGTTCTTCCTGGCTATGGTTTCTTTCTGTGTATTCTTTGCCTCCAATCTCTGGTTTCCTCCTTCAGCTCTGACTTCCCGGGCTCAACTCCTAGCTTGAGACTCATGGCTGCCCTCCAACAGTTGCCTACCACTCAGCCTTATCAATGCCACACCTCCTGCCCCTGCCCAGGAGAGCACAGACTGCCACTCTTTGAACATCCATAGGCTAGTGCCCTATTATCAGTCAATCCCTTGTGCTGAATGTCCAACCTGGGTGGGATAAATAGAACAATTCTCTCTTCAGAAGGCTTTATGGTTCCTTAGGGTCTCCCCTTAGGAATCTTAAGTCATTGTAAATTGAGCCTCCTCAACATTTCATCCACCAAGCCTAATGCAAACCACAAGCCATCTATGGAGTTCCACCAAGACCTTGTTAATCCAAAACCTCTCTATTTGGGTCCCCCCGCTTCAGCAAATGGCAGGTTCACCTGCCAGATCCAAACAATTGTCTTATGCACACTTCCAAACAGACTTAGGATGGTGTCTGTTTTTGTTTTTCTAGTATGAAACTATATTCAGAAGTAGTTAACAAATATGCCTAGTCCTACTAGGGATGGGCAAATCTGTCAATTTCAGTTTATCTCAGTTTCCCATTTGTTCCAATTTAAGTTGGGTTCATCTCAACTTTGAAAAATTCTCATTTTAAATTCAGTTCATCTGAAGTTTGATCTCTTTTTCTTTCTGTTTTCAATTTTTCATTTTGAAAATGTAAGAGTGGAGGCTTTTTGTCTCCTAATGCATGCATTTTTATGCATTTTGCCTAATATACATGTTGTTGCAAGCAGTTCTAATGAAATGCATATTTGCACTTCTCTCTCTCTCTCTCTCTCTCTCTCTCTCTCTCTCTCTCTCATATATGCATTTTTGCATGCAGTTTTAATTGGAGAACTCCATTAAAAAAAAGGAATGGTGTAATTTCAAAGGATAACTGTGTTTTGGTTTGGATAGCAGTTTGAAAATACAAAATTAGGAAATTTCGTATTGACATTTTAATTTCTCTACCACCCTTACATCCTATCCCATGGGTTCACAGATGCTTACAACAATGTTATCATCCCTTTCACTAAAGCCTGGATGTTAACTGGAAGGTAATGTCAGAGGAGCCTATCATCTCCCCTTTTACTCAGGGGACACCTTTCCTCCCCTTCTACAACCCAGTGATAGCTTCAAGATTTACCTCAGAAATTTATTCAGGTCCCCATGCTTCATGTACTCAAATACCATGATGAGAGGGTCTCCATCTCCACAGACGCCATAGAACTTTACAATGTGGTCATGCTGCAAGTTGGTGAGCAGTTCTGCCTCTCTTTGGAAATCCTTCCGGGCAGCCAAAGTTGGGTCCTTCAGAGCCTGAGTGAAAGAGGACAGGACACAGACAAGATGGGGAAGTCAGCAAAAGCTACTTTCCTCTTAAATCCCACTATGTTTTCTCAACTCCTTGACTCTACCCTGTATCATACCCACCATTCAATTGGCTATCAGTGAATACAGATGCTGTGGCAAAATCAGCCCTCCAATTCCCTGAAAGTTTTCTTCCCCTACGAAAGAGGCTTCCATTGTTCTATCTCAGTTTCAGGGTGTGCTATAATGTATTTTTGTGGTGTTTTTGAGCTTATGACATCACTGCAAGGGAGTCGAGAGTGTTGTGTGTGAGTTGCCTTCCTAGTACACATCTCCCAATTGCTCTGCAGCCTCCCGGGCTGCCTGGACTTCCAGAACTGAAAAAAGCCCTGTTGGCAGAACTGCCTCATAATGTCTTCCCCTGGGCTTTAACTGAAGTGTGGGAAGCCAAGGATGCTACAGGCAGCTGAGATATGATTGTTCAATGAAAGGCAGAACATCCATGCACACTGCTCAGTCACCTCCCAAGTGAGAAAACTGAACCCAAACTATGAGAATTTCTCTGTCTGTGTCTTCTTCTTTCATTTTCTTTTCAAAAGCAATTTCTTTTCTATCAAATTGAATGAGAACAGTCAAAAACTGTGGACAAAGAATCAGGATAGACAGAACTTGACCTAAAACCCTGGCAATCTCAATGATTGGCAGAACCATCAACCCATAGACTCCTCCTCAGGCAAAGCAGTCCAAGACCAAGAGATGTTGAGGGAATTGGAATAAGATTTTTTATTTAGTTAGTTGATTTTTTTAGTTGGTGAAGGCCTGGATTGGGCAACATGTGTCCCTGCAGATGTTTTTACCTATAATTCACATCCTCCCTTACCATAGGTTGTTAGGAGGGCTGATGGACTTTCTTGGTCAAAACTTCTAGAGGGTCATAAGTTACCCATCCCTGCTGTAGATTGTCCTCACTTTTTTATTGTCTAATGTGAAATCTGATTCAAACTTGGATGTTCTCTCTCAGGTGCCACATCTGTGGAATCTTAAGGTAAGCCAAAAGAAGTTTTAGCAAGAGAAGTGAAATTTCCCAGGTGGGTTTTGCATATCCATATCTGACAAAGCCTAATGGCAACTACTTGGAGATAGGTCTAAGGAACTGGGTTTCTGAGAGATTTTTAGAGGGAGGGACGTGCATGGAGTTCATTCAGAATTATGAGTGATGTCAGAAGACCACCAAATATGAAAGTGTTTCTATGGATACCAGCTCACCTTTAATCACAGCAACATTTCTCCCAGCTCCTTGTCTGAGAGAGCAGCAAACAGCCCTCAAAGGGTAATAGCATCCACTTATTTCTAGCCCAACCAGAATCTAAACCCCATGAACTTTGGGGCAAAAGGCTCCATATCTCATTATTATGACTCCCAAACCAGTCAAACCTTTTATTTTGGAAGAGCTGACTTTGCAGCCTTTATTCTGAAGATGGATGCACTCTGAGGTTGAATTTATTTATTTGTTTTTGCTTTCGTTTTGGATCTTTCCTTTTTCTTTCCCCCCCTAAAGACAACCAAATGGGGTGTGTGTGTGTGTGTGTGTGTGATTTTTCTTTTAATAATTTCCAAAATCCCGTCTCATTCTCTGTGGTTCATAATCATTTCTTGCAAGATCAGACTCACATTTGTATCCATATTGAAAATGGCATCTCAACCACACTCTGTCTTGTTATGATGAGGTCATTTTGTTAAACACATGCATGGAATCATTGCTGAAAAGGATTACTTTTTTGCAGAAGTAACTGAAAGCACACTACACCTGTTTTTTTTCCCTCTGTTTCCTCATGGAGACTGGGCTTTGAAGTGAAGGTGCAATTAATTTGCTTCCAAAAATTCTTCTTTGTGAATTTTGATGTCAGATATATATTTAAAAAATCGCACTTGACATCAGTTGGCACATATATTTAAAAGTCATCATAAGTGATATCCAACAGTATTTGAGAGTGAACATATAATAGCATTTGACCACTTGATAGCTGACAATGGTACAGAGTATTTGAAAGATGGCATGTGACTGACACTGCACCATCACCTCCCCACCTGCGGTAATATGGATGACCTCCCATCTTCCACACACACACACACACACACACACACATGGGTGATGAAACAAACCTGATCTGGGACTGGACAATGCATGTGGCTCCTTCAAATAGCCTCACTCCAAATAACTAGCATGACACGCTGCAGCCCTGTTGCTGGTAAACCTTGCTAGGTGTCCACTATATGTGAAATCAGGAGAATGGGTCAAAGAGGAAGAGCCTTCTCTGTGTTGGGGCCACAGTTTTGGAACTCCCTCTTGGTGGAGATACATCAGATATACTTCCCATCTTTCAGTGATTGGTAAAGACTTTTTTAAAAAAATCCATCTAGATTTTAATGAGTGGCCCTACTGTATTGATGATATTTGCTGGATATTTTAGTGCTTTTGCCTTTTTGTATTTGCTATTTATTGCTTTAATGGACACCACATTTTGTTCTTCTGTTGTATTGTGTTGCATTTTCCCACTTTTATTGGAAGCCACTTTAGTTAGTACTGTAACAACAAAAAAGAGGGATTTAATAATAACTTACTTAAGGAACCACCACTTCAGATGACAGGTGGGGCCTCTCCTGGTTGAATGTTTCTCCATACAAAAAATATTCCATCCACATAGAAAACTATTATTCAGTGGAGTATAGAACACTAAACCCCTTGCCCTTGACATACTTTTTTTTCTATGTACATTTCTCCACCTATATGGAGCAACATTCCATAAGTCCCCAACTGAAACCTTAAGTGGCTAACCAACTCAGTTCCTGGGTGTACTTCAAATGGTTATCACCTTTAAAGCCATAAATGTTTTGAGTCCAGACTAATTAAATGAATGCCTACTCTCTTATGACTTTTCTCATATGCTTAGCTTATCAGCCAAGGCCCAGCTTCAACTGCCCTCATTTCCAATGGCTTGGAAGGTAATTATGACAAAGGGTCATCCCATGAAGCTGATTGGTGTGAAACTCAGGACAGATAAAAGGAAGGACCTCTTCACACAGAGCATAGTTAAAGTATGGAATTCACTATCACAAGACGTAGTGATGGCCACCAATTTGGATGGCTTTAAAAGGGGTTGTATAAATTCCTGGAGGAGAAGGCTATCAATAGCTACTAGTCCTGATGGCTATGTGCTACCTCCAGTATCTGAGGTAGTAAGCCTGTGTGCACCAGTTGCTGGGGAACATGGATGGGAGGGTGCTATTGCACCTGTGTCCTGCTTGTGAGTGCCTGGCTGACAGCTGGTGGGCCACTGTGTGAAGTAGGGATGTGCACTGACCCCCCAGATCGGATAGCGGATTGGAATCAGACCTTGGGGGTCGGATTGGATTGGATCGGATCAGAGGTTGGGTGGATCCGATCTGATCCGATTCTGATCCGAAAATCGGATGTCCGATTTTCGGATCGGATGCCACTTCGAATGCATTTCCCCATAGCCTAGTATAGTGTTACAAAAATGCCTATAACGTTTTCATTTTTTAAGATAGAAGGATGAAACTTGGGCACTTTGTAGATGGGTTAGGTGTAGTTATGTGTGAGAAATTTCAGAAAGATTGGTGCAGGCATTTTGTGACAATTAATTTTTTAATAAAAAACCAGGAATGCCTATAACTTTTTTATTTTTAAAGTTCCACATATGAAACTTTGCCACATTGTAGGTGGTACATTGGGACCTAGGTGTGTGAAATTTCAGAAACATAGGTGCTTGCCTTCTGTGGCAATTAATTTTAGAAAAATGGGTAGTAGTGGGGTAAATACAGTTATGCCTCCAACTTTTTTATTTTTAAAGATACAAACAGGAAACTTGGGCACATTACAGGTAACACTTTGCTTGATATGTGTGTGAAATTTCAGAAAGCTAGGTCCAGGCATGTAGTGGCAAGGTATTTTTGAAACAATGAGGAAAGAAACGCTTATAACTTTTTTATTTTAAAAGTTAGAAGTCTGAAAGTTGCTCACTTTGTAGATGGGTTAGGGGTCGTTGTCTGTCAGAAATTTCAGAAATGTAGGTCCAGGCATTTGGTGGCTATGGATTTTTTAGATTAAAAGTTACAAAAGTTTTTCCACAGAGGCTTGGGCACCCCCCCTCCCCCGCCTCCCCTCCCTCTTTTATCTGTCAAAACTCCATGTTGTTGTAATTTTTACTAGAACTTTGGAGGAAAGTGACCATGTAATACTTGAGTTCTTGATTTTAAAGGAAGCAAAAGCTAAGTGTAGCCATCTGCATACTCTGGATTTCAGGAAAGCCAATTTTAATAAACTCAGAACTATGACAAGTAAGGTCCCATGGCAAGTGACCCGAATGAGAAAAGGAATCCAAGATGGGTGGGAATTTGCACAAATTATCCCAAGAGATCCTAATCAGCCCTGCTTCAATGTATGGAGGAAATCTATGCAAATTAGAGCATTTCTGCAAATTTGAGGAGATTTGCACAAATCCCCATGTGATCACGGCTTTGTTTGTGCAGGTTTCCCATCTGCGCAAAGTGAGCTGTGACTGCAAATGTAAACAGGAATCAGGCACTGGATGGCAGTGAGATAATGTTCAGAGGATCCTAGTGATCTGAAGCAGCGCTCATTTGCCCATCCCTAGTTGCAAACACAGCTCCTCTTTATGCCTGGAACCGTCACACTCTGCCATTCAGCAAGGATGTCCTTGGGATTTTACCTTCACAGCCACCAGCATCTTGTCCTTGGTGGGGCTGAGGTTATAGCACTCAGCCAGGAACACCTTCCCGAAAGCACCTTCACCAAGCTCTCGCTTCAGAATTATATCTCTTCTCTTAATATGCTGTACATCTGCAGGCGGCAAAGAGGGACAGGAGGGAGGGGAAATGCAAATGGATGTTAATGTAAAGAACAGCGAACAAATAATTTCTTCTCCCTCTGCATAACAGACTCCCATTAATTTTCATTTTATGCAATGTCCTTAGAAACAGCAAAAACAACAATAACACAAATTGCCTTTTATAAGTTCTGAGCTGCTTATCCAGATATCTCCACCTTTGAAAAGAATCCAGCACTTCGCTAACTACCTGTCAAGTACTTCTCAATACTTGGGGCATCCCATCTTGTTAAAATAGCTTGCCTGCCTTCCAGAGCATTGCAATTTGCAAAACAACCTCTGTCTTCACTGGAAGTGGTCAGGCTATCGCATTTGCCTCCTTTTGATGGACTGTTCTTTGTGATCAAAATTAGGGTCCCATCTAGGAATAGGTGAACTCACTTGCATCCGTCTCTTGGGATGCTCACCCCGGCTTGTGCATTGCACAAGCTTCTTCAGGACCTCAGTGAGCGTGCAGTGAGCTCTTGACAATGGTCATTCCTATTCCGGAGCCTCGTTGTATGCAATAATGGAGGCTCCAGAAATTATGTAATTCCCCCACTGCGTAAATGGCAGCTGTAAAGGAAATTATCTCATTCCCCCTGCTGTGTAAATGAGGCCTTTACAGGGGAATTATATATTTTCTGGAGCCTCCATTGTCATGCACAATGGAAACTCTGGAACAGGGTGGATGGGTGCTAGGCACTTGACCCTCAGGTAGGATGACCAGATAAAATCCAGGTCAGGGCTCATGTAACTTTAACAGTTGTAGAGAAAAGGGAATTTCAGCCAGTGTTATTTGTATGCAATTAGTTCCTGGTGATATTCCCTGTTCATCACAACAGGTAAAGTTGCAGGGGCCCTGCCTTCTTTCGTATATGGTCACTCTAGTATAGTGCCTGCAACTTTAACTGTTGTGATGAAGAGGGAATTTCAGCAGGAACTAATTGCATACAAATGACACTGGCTGAAATTCCCTTTTCTCTACAACTGTGAAAGTTACATGAGTCCTGTCCTCCTTTTCATATGGTCAGTCTACTGGAGGTAGCACATTGCCATCAGGGTTAGCAGCCATTGATCACCTTCTTCTCTAGGAATTTATCCAACCTCCTTTAAAAGCCATCCAAATTGGTGGCCTTCACCACATATTGTAGTAGTTGAAATCTCATCACGCTCCCAGTTATGTCATTGGCAATGCATTTGGAACTATGTTTGGAAAGCACAAATTGTTTTCACGAATTATTTAGGTGATTGTTCGGTCTGCCAAGCCCAATTCCAAACTGAGCCAAGGGGTGTTTGCTCATTATTGCTCAACACACATGCAAACCACATCTGATATGTAGCTATGAGTAGTGCAAAATATCGGGAAGGAGGAGGGCCTTCTCTGCTGTGGCACCCCAGCTGTGGAAGGAGCTCCGCAGAGAGGTTCGCCTGGCATCTACATTTTACTCCTATAAACTCCAGGTGAAGACCTTT
Organism: Anniella stebbinsi; assembly: GCA_029215795.1. Lineage (NCBI taxonomy): Eukaryota > Metazoa > Chordata > Lepidosauria > Squamata > Anniellidae > Anniella > Anniella stebbinsi. The sequence continues at coordinate 386,643,720 of JARDYH010000001.1, forward strand.
TTATTTTCACAGTGTTTTAACAGTTCTTCAGTTTGAATTTTAATCTGCTGTTTAAATTTATATTTTAAATCCCTTTCAATTTCTGCATGGCTGCTCTGTTTTTATCCTGGTTGTGCTTTTATACTGTATTTGAAATCAGGTTTTTTATACTGTTGTTTTATATTTTGAATGGTTTTTATGGTTTTAATTTTTGTAAACCACCCAGAGAGCTTCGGCTATTGGGCGGTATAGAAATGCAGAAAATTAATAAATAAATAAATTGCTTGGAAGAAATTCAACTATAGTTCTTTCCTTACCAGCCCATATATGGATATCGCCTATGAAATTCAGGATGTTCTTAGACCTGGTTCGGAAATTACTAGACATCTGTTTGATGGTCCAGTCCTGTTGGATTAAAGGTCTGGGGGATAACAGGAGTCCCCACTTACAGGAGGAGGGGATTCCATTATCATGGCTTACATGATAATTGCAGCTATTGTATGCTACCCTATTTGGTCTTCTCAAGTTTCAAACATATTTCAGCTTTGTCACATGGAGCTATTACACCCAATCAAAATAACATGTGCACACACACACCTACAATACAGTCCTATGCACTTTTACCCAAATGTTAGTCCCAGTGAGTTGTTGTTGTTGTTGTTGTTGTGTTTGTGTTTGTGTGTGTAGGAAAGACATCCAAACATATGGTCACCCAACAATCTGAAGTGGTGTTGTCCAGGAACAGTTCTGACCATGCGTTCTGCTATTTTGCTACACCTCAGTCTCATTGAGAATCTGATTAGTCTATTGCTCAGTACTATGCTGACTATATTTGGGAAACCAAAAAGGAAGACATCATGGCCGTCTCAAAGGGCCCACCAACATGTCCAGCCTCCAAGGGGGTGTGCCCACTCAAACATGGCCTTGGTCACATATCTGATTTCACAGCACACAATTAAGACAAACCTGTTCTATACAAGATCTTAATGTTAAAATCACTGAAATAAAGAACAAGTGAGACATTCAATGTTTCTGAAATTAACTTCACTCATTCCTACTTTTGTAGCTTTTGCTGTACTTTGAAGCTTTTGCTATACAATGTGTGATGCAGTCTCCCATTCCCTGAAATATCTTTTCTGACTGCAAATCCTTCACTGGATGACCACAGTCTCACCTTTCCTAACATTTAACACTCTTTCCCCATCACCTTTCTCATATTCATACTCACAGATTCAGCATACTGCTACCACTGACCAAATGAAGCAGTTGACAAGTGCAGAAAAATCTAGTACAACAAACTAGCAACCTGTCATTATACCTCTGGTTCATTAGCCATGTAAACAAGACCATGGTCAGTAGCAGTACAAAGAAAGGCCAGAACAGATGGCCATTATCACAGTGCTAGAAAAGAATCTTTCCCTCATTTTATCCAAATATCTCCTGAATTTACACTGCCTCCGTGTGCAGAGAACAGAAATCCCAATCAGGGACCCAGTGAAAACTTCCCAAAGAAACCTCTGAAAAAGTCCCACTGATGTCAATAAAGCTTGCTCCCAGATGAATAAATATAGGATTGCAGCCATAAGTTCTTAAGATCAGCTGGAAACACCTCCTATTTCTGTTTGTACACTAAAGATAGCTTGAGAGGCATTCTTGGTGCCTGCCCCGAGGGAGGCTCGGGAGATGGCAACAAGACAGAGGGCCTTCTCAGTGGTGGCCTCCCAATTATGGATGATCTCCCCAACGAGACCTGCCTGGCACCAACATTGCTATCTTTTTGGCACCTGGTCAAGACATTTCTCTTTTCCAAGGCATTTAGCAGTATGTGATGAGCTTCACTGATCCTGGACCTGTTTTTAGGTTCAGCTGACAGCTTAACGTTGTTTTTAGATGTACATTTTTGTGTATGCTGCATGTTTTCATGGTTTTAAATGTTGTATATCATTTTTAATTGTTTTAATCTTATGCAAACCACCCAAAGAGCTTCAACTATAGGGCAGTATAGAAATGTAATAAATGAATAAATAATAATAAAATGCCTATTCTAGCTTTCATCAATGCTTGGCTAGACCATCTTCAGTGTAACTCGTGATTAATAAGGCTGCCACCCAAGAATCTCTGTTGCAAGAGCTCTGAGGATGTTGATCTGCATGAAGCTATTTACAGCCTCCTGGCACACACTGAACGATGCCTGATAAACAGCTGTTGTTTGTTGTTCCAAGAAGATGTCAGGTGTTCTAAGCAGAGTTGTCTGGCTTGGCTGGGCTACGGTCAGCCTTTCTAACAAGGAATCTGCAAATTCCCATCCCTCCTTGTGTCTCTTATCGTCCCAAACTCCTCCAAACATCATTAATTGACAACAAGAGCCAACAAGATAATTCTAGGAATTATCCTGGACAACAGACCGCAAGCACAGCAGGCAGAAAAGTGAAATATCTTCTCTGATTTAAAGGTAGCCCAATGGCTATTGGGTTGGAATGACAATGGAATAAATCTAGCTTCAGTCCTTTGCTATTTCGTGCTTCCTCCTGCTTCCCAGATGCATCAACTACAGTTCTGAGCATCGTAGGAATGCCCCGCTAGTTTTTGCTAGTTGTCTACCTGCAGGGATATTCAGAAGTGTCATCATTCAAGCTATCTGAAGTGATCTGGTCCAATTTTCCACCATCTCAGTTTGCATGACTTGGTTTTGGTCAGCACATATGCAGCAGAATGAAGTATTGTAATTCTGAGATGGGAGAATGGTCTTCAGATTGCATTGGGGTGGTGGTGGTTCAGAATGCATCTTTATGTAAACACTCCTGGGGGTGGGGGGGAGGAATCACCCTATATATTAATAGTGTCATCATTCTCTGTGGATCCTTATGTTGCCAATCTGACACCATCCATGCACAAGAGAGGCTTATCAGCATGATCAGGGAAACCCCAATGTTTGCAGAAAAACCCAAAACAGCATTCTCATTGTGCGGAGTGAAAATACCATGTGTGGGGGGGAATGGAATTGCCTAGAAAAGGGTATGGCTGCCTGGCCAGAATCCTGGACAGGAGTCACTCCACACATAACACTTTGATGCAAGTCCCACTTATACAGACTATCTGAAGAGGACGGACATTGCCTCATTTATCCATGTGCTAGTCATATCCAGGCTGGACTACTGTAATGTGCTGTATGCAGGGCTGCCTTTGAAGACTGTTCAGAAACTTCAGCTGGTGTAGAATGTGGCCGCCCAAGTATTGGTGGGGGCGAGGTGATTTGACCATATAACACCTATACTGTTTCCAGCTGCCAAATCCAATTCAAAGTGCTGGTTTCGACCTTTACAGTCCTAAATGGTTTGAGACCAAGTTACTTGAAGGACCACCTTCACCCATATCAGCCTGCCCACACTTTAAAATCAAACAGAGAGGCCCTTCTCACTTGCCCAACAGTGAGAGATATTAGATGGGTTTCCAAATGGGAGAGGGCCTTCTCAGCAGTGGCCCCACACCTGTGGAGCAAACTCCCACTGATGATCCACCATGCACCATCCTTACAGGCTTTTAAGAAGGCATTAAAATGTTTTATTTTACTATGGCCTTGTGGTCCCTTCCAACTCCACAATTCTATGAGTCTATGATTATCATCATCATCAAAGTCGGTGCATCATCCATGGGAGCCTTGGATCCACTACAACACTGATTGCAGGTCCCCTAACAACAGCAGCAGCAGCAGCAGCCTGGGATATCAGGAAGAAAGATTGCATAGCAGCCTGTTCTCTGCTGTGTTGGTTTTCTATTTGCAGGGAGATTTTTCTCCAGAAACTAACATTCAAGACTGATCACCCCACATCTAATTTTACCAGATGATACAGCTCCTTCTAACACATCAGGGCCCTTCCACCTCACCCAGCTCTGTGTGTAAATGGCTCTTTGAAGGGCTGACAGATCATCCTGGAAATTGGAAACACACAAAGAGACCTGGAAATCCATGCCATGGAGCTTCACGTAGGCAGTGCCAGCTTAATTCCACCAAAGAGAACTGGCTCATATCAAATGTGTCTTTCAACGTTTGTGTATGATACACCATCCTCAGCGAATCTCCAAGTAAGTGGAATTCCTTAACAAATGAGAAGTGTTCTCAAGAGAACAAAAGGGTCTTAACCTTATGCCAGATTGTGTTTAAGAAAGACTTTTTGTTGTTTTTGCTGCAATAGACTGAGATGTCCATCCCTCTAGCAAATTGTGAAGTCTTCTGTAGGTGCCTTGGAACATAATTATATAGCAGAAATATATGGAACAACCCTTGCTGGGCTGTGCCACCTTAGATTACACGTGTGGGTGGGAGAGAGGTCAAATTTAAATGCTTCACCATATAAAAGCTTCTGACTGATAAAGACCCAGCTATGAACTTTTTTTGAGGTTGACGGCAACTCCATGCCATCCTCTGCCCTCATAGTCAAGTGCAAGATGTCCGAGGACACCAACATGGAAGTTGTTCAGATAGGTATAATACTCAAATCTCTTTACACTCATCCCAAGGGTACTCTGCTGTGACCATCTTTTGGGGGCCTCCTGTAGGCAGACTATCCTGTCTGTGCCCATCACATGAAACATCAGAAGGTGGCTGAGATGAAAGTCCTCCACCCATCTTCTCCTTGAAGGCGGTTGCCACTCAGGCTTCCGAGTCTGCTTCCCCACCTTTCAGGGCCAGCATTAAGGATAGGCGTGGTTAGGCACCTGCCCAGGTCCCTAACTCCAGCAAGGATGACCTGCATCATTGCAACCTGCTTGTTCATCTGTATTGTCTCACTTTGGCCCAGTCAATGCTGGTGGTGAGATGGAGGAGCAGGAAATGCCATTGTCTGCTTGCTCATGGGCTCTCTGTCTGTCAAGCAAGCAAGGGGTAGCAATGATCAGAAAGAGGGTGAGGAGCAAGAACAGCTGGTGACAATAAGAGTAAGAAGGTAGACTCATTGAAGGACGGGGCAATTGAGGGTGACTTGCCCAGGGGCTCTCAAAAACCTGAAGTTTGGGGCTACCACCTTTCCTCCTCTTGGACACTTTCCACTTCTCACCCCACACCTAAGTGGCCCTGTAGCCACTTTAGGGGCTGGTTTATCAGTGGTGTAGTGGAGCCAGAGCTCACTGGGATGAAGCACAGTCACTGCTTTCCTTTGCAGGGATGCCGATGTCATCTGCCACCCCACTTGGACTTTCCTGTCCCTCCAAAGTTTAGCTGCTACCCTGAAGGCAGCTGGGGGTGGAAGGGCTGAAACAATATATTGTCCCTTATTATACAGTATTTTGGGGTGGTTTGGTCTTCAATGGACAATTAAGACCTGTTAGCTTTTTCACAAGCCTTGTTCCTCACAGATGAAAGCTCATAGAATGAGTTTGTTGTTATGGATCTGCCTGCAATTTTGGACACTCCTTGAGGGCGTGGCTGTGAGAACAGACATGATGAGCACCTGTACATAAAATTTACCATGGTGGCTTATGCAATGTGTCTTGGTGGCACTTTCCACTAGTGTTGTGCACCGCCTCAGGCCAAATCCCCGAAACAGAGGCGAGGTGGGCTGATTAGTAATGGATTCAAAATGCAGTCAACTTGAAATGTACCCAATTCCTGTGTGTGCTGATTGTTTGGTGCAATCTAGGCCTGGATGTTCCCTTGCAGTCTCCCTACACCTTAGTTTTTAAGCTAAACAAGTGTTCTACCACATGCATGCGCCATCTAGTGTCATGTTGCGCCACAGAACTGGTGAACTTACATCTGCACAGTAGCTGACTCAGTCACACATGTATGCATATGTCTGTACAAATCATCCCTCAGCCTCACCTAACCCAGGGGTGGGCAGATGGTAGATCTTCAGATGTGTTGGACTTCGGCTCTCAGAAGCCCCTGCCAAGATGGCTAATGATCAGGAATGCTGAGAGGTGAAGTCTGAAATATTTGGAAACTGTGGAGGCTGGTGGCACTGATTTCAGTGGGCCTGTGATTCCATTCTTGGTTTTAGTCAAAGCCAGCCAGAACTCTAAAGGAGCTATCTAAAGTGCTGAACACTATCCCCAAAATTAGAGCCACCAGCCTCCACTGTATGGGCATCTACTTTCTGCTCACCCCTCTTTCACCCCTAATTTAACTCATGGGGTTGTTTGGAAGATACAATGTGTAGGGTGGGGGCAGAGAGAGAGAAATCATTATATTACCCTGGGCTCCTGGGAGGATGCATAAAATGCAATACATAAATAGCCTTCTTCGTTAACAAGCTGGTTTTACATGCATGGCTATAATTTTAAATTTGAGGAGTCATTCAAACATTCAAATATATAAGAAGAGCCATGCTGGATCAAACCAAGGGTCCATCTAGTCCAGCACTCAGTTCACATAGTGGCCAGCCAGCTATCGACCAAGAATCCACAAGCAGGACACGGGTTCAACAACACACTCCTGCCCATGATCCCCAGCAACTATTGCATATAGGTTTACTATCTCTGATACTGGTGGTAGCACATATCCATCAGGTCTAGTAGCCACTGATAGCCTTCTCCTCCAGGAATTTATCCAACCCCCTTTTAAAGCCATCCAAATTCCTGGGCATCCCCACATATTGAGGTAATGAATTACATAGTTTAATTATGTGCTCTGTGAAAAAGTCCTTCCTTTGATTTCCCACCAATAAGCTACATGAGATGACCCTGGGCTCTAATACAACGAGAAAGGGAGAAAAAATGTCTCCTTGTCCATATTCTCCATGTCATGTATACCTTTGTACACCTCTATCATGCCTCCCCTCAGTCTTCTTTTTTCCAAGCTAAGCACTCCCATCTGTAGTAACCTTCCCTCATAGGAGAGATGCTCCAGCCCCTTAATCACTTTAGTTACCCTACATTCCCACAAACCTTCAGTCTGGAATAGTACAGTCCACTAACATATGTACATAAATTGGCTTCGAGAGTTTCTTTTCGCCCCTTCTTCCAGCGGTGCTTTTGTTAGCCCATCCAAAATTTCCCTTTAGAATTGTTTCCTTCTTCCTGTTCTTCTGCACCTCCTTTAAAGTTTCCTGCTTTCATGTGCTCCCCTACAGCACATTGATCTCCTGAGTCGATCTGAAACTCTTCCTGGCAGGGGCGTCCTTTTTCATGTGCTTCTAAAGCCTTGCGCGCATCCCTACCGAGCTTTATGAATAATGACAATGGGCGAGTGCATAATGCAAAACAGAGAATAATTAATTCAAGAGGAGGTGGAGGAGGGGGGGTCCCTTCTTCTCCTCTCCTCCTGCTCCCAATCTTCCTGTTCACAAGTTGTCCGTGGAAAGATACAGAAACTGTCTTATTTATTCATTATTCAAAATTATTCACTAATCTCGTCTTTGAATAATTGTAACAATAAATCCAACGTGGATGAGCACCCTGCAACTATGAACATCAATTGTAAAAATTCACAAATCTGAGAGGCAACTTGTGTAATTAAGATACATAACTAACCGGCGCTGAATGTATTTCAGAACCATACAGATGACTGCAAATTATTAGCAATTCAGACGTTGGCTGCCCGGTTGCTCTGATGACTGACATGAAATACTTTGGCTGACAAAACCGGGAGGATCACACAGGCCCGATGAGGAACCCATGCACCTAACACAGAGATCGACATTCTCTTTGAATGAGGTTTTAAATCTATGAGCCAGATACAAACCCACAATGGGAAACATGACAGTGAGCAATTCCCCCTGGTCAATTTCAGTCACGCGAGCCAATTGCAAGATCTGGGGTTCATATTAAAACCTGATTAAGTTCATAATGTCATCGCTTCATAAAACGTTTGGAACTGTCACACATGCATGACTTTTCAACATACAGCATCATACGAGGCATCTCTCAGAATGCTGAGGGGGCATTGCTAGTGTATAAAGTGGTGGGCATTCCTGGGCACCTGCCAAGGGCACATAGCAGAGCAGAGAGCCGCTGAGAGCCCCGTGGAGTTGCTCTTCCCCTTCATCATTGCAACTTGCTTGGTCATCTGCCTCTTCTTCTGGCCCAGACAATGATGGTGGTGAGAAGGAAGAGCAGCAGATGCCACTGCTCAGTGGCTCACTGCCTGTCAAATAGGCAAGTGGTAGCAATTATGAGAAAGAGGATGACGAACAATAGCAGATGGTGAAAATGGTGGAAAGAAGGTCAATCCACTGAGAGATGGGGGGCATTGAGGGGATCTTACTCAAGGACCTTCCAAAACCTGGAGCCACAACTGACGATAGAAAGATAGATGACAGATAGATCTTAGTCACAAGTATTCTTAATATAATGGCTGCTGTTAGTTTAATGTTCTAAAGGTTGAAGAAAAATCCCCCCTTTGGTGGCTGCAATTTTTGGTTGTGGCTGCATTATTAATTATTCTTATTGGTCTCTAAAAGATCCTGAAATAAAGGTATGCCTGGGGCACTGTGGAGGATACAAAATGGCCACTAGACCGCTGCCACTTTCTCACAGATCATTGGTTTAACTAAGTCTGTTTTGTCTACACTAACTGGCAGCGGCTTCCGGGATTTCAAATAGCCCTACTTGAAGAAGTCAGTGAATGAAACTGGGACCTTTTGCATGCAAACCATGTGCTTGACCATAAGAAATGTGGTCCTTCCTACTTGTGGAAGAAAAGAGAACAGAACAGAAGCTTGGATACTGTCCCTATGTGAAAAAACTGCTTGTTGGGGGGGGGGATATTGCCACTGGAGATTTTCTCTTACCCCTCCCCCTCTTCTGAGGAATTACAGTTTAGGGGAATCTTACAAAGCAAATAGGACACTTAACTTAAAATGCTAAAATGAGTAGGTTTTTGCAGGGAAGGAATAACAGGCAAAGGTGCTTAACCTTTACCCAGCCTACCAGTTTGCTCTTGGAAATAACCCAACAGGCCATTTAAAGCCATTTTCCCAAGCCAGGCTCTGAAAGTAGAAATTTGGCTGGCTGGGGGGTGGGAGGAATAAAGGGGAAAACACAGATGGGGATTAGTAGATTTGGGGGAGGGGGCTGGAAAAAGTTAAGCATCCATCTACTGATTCTCCTACAAAAGACTCCACCCTGCTCCCACCTCAGTGTTACTTTGGCAAACTTTGGCTACATTGAGCTAGCAGTTCTGAACTCTTTCTCACATTCTGACTGTGAAGAAGGGGTTGGGGCAACCTTAGGGCACCCAGAGGGGAAAAGTCTTACATGCACATTATTTCTTGCCTATCTACACACACAGGATAAAACACTTTGAAAATGTGTTTATATGGAGTGTGTCCTGGGCCCCAACAGTTCTCAAAACTGTTATAAAGTGTTTTAAACCGTTTTAAACCATTTTAAAGCAGTAGTGTAGATAGGCAGAGAGTTTTAGTGTAAATTGTAGTGATGCTCAAGGATTTTATTCAGTCCACATTTTAAAGGGGACCCACCCGATCCTCACTTCTTGAACTAATACACAAATCAGAACACAGATATCCTTCAGTTTTCATGCTTCCCCAATTTGTGTGATGCTGTTCTCGGCAGCACATTTTAGGATAAAACGGATAAGAATGTGCATTTTATTTCAAGGTAGCACTCACAGATTGGCATGTACACAGGACAGAACAGTCTTATGAACGAACATCAGAGACTGTGATGGACCAGAAACAGAATGAACCATCCTAGGGTTAGACAAGTTCTTATCAAAAACTGAACAAAATTCTTGCCCATTTCTAACTGATTGATCCATCAACTGATCCTTCCATCCACCCATCGATCAATCCAACTCTCCTCTCCATTGACAAAGAGCTTCACCCACCCTACTTCTCATGTTTTAACATAGCTTTCTAGCCATGTTCTCTCTCTCCCTCCCTCCCTCCATTGTCTTGTTCCTGAGTAGGCTTTTAGATCCAAGCAAACTATTGACCATGAAGGCGTATCCCCTCTTGCTCAAGGGAGCCAGCAAAAGGTGTGTGTGTGTTCCACTATCAGAACATCCCTTGAAGTTACCCACCACCATTCACCCATCCATCTCCTTCTGCCCCTCCATCATGGGCCACCATGTTCCTCTCCCTGGGCATCCTGGAAGGCGAGGATATCACTGAAGCTCCACATTAAGGTCAGATCTACACCAAGCAGGATATAGTACTATGAAAGTGGTATATAAAAGGCAGGAGTCACACCAAGCAGCATATAGCACTATGAAAGTGGTATGAAAGCAGTATATAGTATGAGTCTTATGGGCCTCAACCGTTCTCAGTGCACTTCAACACCGCTATGAAGCAGTAGTGTGGCTCCTGCCTTTTATGTACCGCCTTCATGCCACTTTCAGAGTGCTTTATCCCACTTGGTGTAGATCTGCTTTACTCTCAAACGTTAAAACTTGATCCAAACCTTACAGGGGGGGGGGGAGGAAATTGCATATGGCCATATATTCTCATCATCAACACATGTACCAGAAAGCCATCTACCACATCAGTCAGAAACAGACGTGCACCCAATCTGTTTCCAAGGAACGCAGCCACAGAAAATCACACGGGTTCAAAACCTTTACATCTAACATTTCACATGGTGCTGAACGTTCATGTCTGGTCGAAACTGATGACGGTGCAGCTGATGTGCTTCCAAATGATGGAAGTGGTGGAGTAGGGATGGGGTGGGGCGGGTAAGGCAAAAGAAGTCATGCCTCCAGGCAGAAGAAAACAAAAACTAGAAGGACTGGGTGCAAGTCAGCTGAGATAAGAACATTATAAATCCCATCGTGTCCCAGGGGGTTTAACCTTCCATAAGAATCAAAGGGTCTTGGACATACTTAACTTCCATTGGATTGTACCCATGAATCTCTCCCCCCCTCTTTCCTCCACCCCAACAGCATCACTGCAGAACCTTGTAAATACAACTGATGGGAAATAAGATATATTACTCCTCAACCTTGCTGGAACAATCCAGAACCTCTTGGAAACAGGAAGGGCCCAGTAGAAGTGAGGGGTGGGTGGGAAAGAGAGAATTGACTACTTGGCAGTGAGAAGAAGAAAAAGGAATCCAAGAGGAGAAGGGAAACTTTCTGGTGAGTATATTTTATTTTCCACCAGCCAGCCGCCTTCTTCCCCACCCCCACCCCCCTCCCGAATCCCATGCTGCCAAAGCACTTCAGCTGCAACATTAATTCAATACCACACGTTTAATTACACATTATTTGGAAGCAAATTTGTTTGAATGGAGGAAAGCAGTCTTTGGAGAGCGGCTGCTCTCTCCCCAAACCTCGTGTGCCTGGCAGGAACAGTCATGGTAGTTGTGGGGTGTGCGTGTTCCGTCTGGAACCAGGGAAAAGAGTGGTTTGTTTTACATCATCCGCAATTGCCATTCTGTTCACCCTCCCCAGAAGGGAAGAGAAAAGAGTTGCAGTTGCACTTTGCTGGAAACTCTACAGGGCGAGACTACTCCAACCAACCAACCCAGCCAGTTTTTTAATTCTCCGAACTCCTAAATCCCATCTCCCCTTCCCACCCTCTCCTTCCAAGTCTCTCAATTGGAACGTGCGGCGTTAGACAGATTCCATTTGCAATCTGCCTTTTCCCTTCTGGAAAGCGACGTGAGTGGGAGAGGACAAAGGGTTTTGCGTCCCCACTGGGCCCCGTGCGGTAATCAGATTGCAGTGCTTTAACAATGCAGCAATCAGACGCTTTGTGGCATCCTATTGCCAAGATGGATAATCCCAATAAAGCTTGGGGCTGAGAGCTTTTAAGTGGCAGGCTCAAAACTCTTACAGGCCAGACCTCTCTCTTCAAGAAATGCGAAGGCATTCAGTATCACCACCGCAAGCAGTTCCCTTAATTTACGAACATTTTGCATAACTCACCTTTGGACATTGTGGAATGTGAATTAAGTTGGCTCACACATTTTGCTTCAGTACAAAATACATTAGACCCAAGGTAGCTGTGTGTCCTCTTTTACAGTCCTCTATCTGAAGGGCTGCAAGAGGACTGCATTTGCCGTCTATTTCAAGGGATCCTCTATGTCAATGGCTGTCACGTCCAATTCCCATTTAAAGATAAAGAACTATTAAAAAACCTTTGTCCACCAACAGTTGTTCCTGGATTTGCAGCTGTAGGGAATGTGTGTCCGTCCAGATGTTGTTGGACTACATCCCCCATGTTCCCTGATCATTGCCCATGCCTTTTGGGGCCAAATGGAGTAGCAGAATTTCAACAAGAATTGTTTAGAAATATGGACTCTCTTGGAAATGGCATGGGTTGGTTGCTGTGAGTTGGAAACTTCATGGAACTAATGGAATTGGCATATTTCATAATAATGATGGAAGGGTGCCAACTCATTAAAAAAAACAATTTAACAGTTGGAATTGATTTTGCAACTTTGGGTAAATTAACACTGGACAGTTTTAATCTATATGTGAACATAATATATGTGCAAGTATTCAGCAATCTGCTCATACATTTAATGTTTCAACTTCAGCAGTATCTTCTCTTTCAATAGGTCACTCATTTTTTTTTAAAAAAAAGTTTGTTGATTCATCAGATATCTGTGACTGATTGGATAGACAATGACATTTGCATATGGCTAACAAAGGAGTCCTATACAAGTCTACCAAAAATTAAGATGCACTGAGTTTAATAAGACTTACTCCCATTGAAGTGTATATAGGGTTGCAACCTAAAACAATAGATTTCAAGGAAGCGGAAAGAACACTTTCTTTGTATTTGGATGGCACCTTTATGTGCTATGGCAGGATCAATCATATAAAAGGCACTACCTTCTGGGTGAGATTGTAGGGGAAATAAGAACTTAAGAACATAAAAGCCATACCAGACCAGACCAAGGGTTCATCTAGTCTAGCACTCTGTTCACACAGTGCCCAACTAGCTGTCGACAAGGAACCCACAAGCATCACCGTCCTGCCCATGTTCCCCAGCAACTGGTGTGGAGAATGGCTCTTCTAAACTGGTGTCTGTCATCTCCAGTTTTCATGAGTACTTACATTAAAACTATTTAACAGGCACAGCAGTTCAACGATGAGGGAAGGAGAACCCAAGGTAGAAGAACCACCAAATCCAAAGGCCTTGTCAGCTCATGCCAGCAGAGAAGAAACTAGATGGAGGTGGCTGGAGGGCTGGCAAACCCCTCTCCCACTTTCAGGGGAATGAGAGAGGAATGGGAGCACTTTGGATCCTGTGGATTCAAAACCTTCCTTGCTATACCGACACCTCCTTTTTGGTGGTACTCAGTGACATCCTTTTTGTTTTGGTGTCAGAGCAGCAAGGACAATGGAAATTTCTATTAGGGATGTGTATCGTATTGTTAAAATCGCCGATAACGATACGATATGCTCTCTATCGTGCCTCCATTTAAAAATAACAATACGATAGGAAATCGTAAGGAATCCACCGATAAGTATTGGAAACGATAGAAATTCCAACGCTAAGTATCGTATTTTATTGTGTTATCGGAAGGCGCTTTCTCTTTTGCCGCCACATGGGACGGAGCTAGAAAGCGGGATGTGCTTGATGAGACTGACAGTTTCAGTGACTAATCGTGCAGCAAGGATTCCAGCAGAAGCCAATCACAATGTTGGAGGAAGGCGGATATCCCCGCATAAAACCCTCACACTTGGTGTTCCAGGCTCTGTTGGGAGTTAGGCGTTGAGGGGAGAAGGGTGGATTTGTTGGAGCTCTGTCCTTGCTCCTGGGTCTTGGTGGTGAATTGTTGGAGATTCATTGTCATCTCTTGCATCTTTGTGTTTCAGGTTCGTTTGCCTATGCGTTGCTGCCTGTGTGTTTGAGACTTTGAGTTATAATTTTTATTTTTATAGTACGTTTTCTAGTTGGGGTTAGGTACTTAGCATGAGTGGGGGTACTGTGACCGAGGGAGAGTGTGTTTGTCCTCTGCCCTGTTGAACTTTCTTAAAAAAAAACAGAAATATATTATATTTTTAAAAATTATACTTATCTCCCTCTGTCTCTCTGGGGGTGTGTGTGTTTGCTTGATTGACTGTGAGTGTGCTGCTGCTGTGTCTAGCCTGCTACACAGGATCTGTGTGGTCAAAGCAGCACACGAAGTCACAACTGTGGGCAAAGCATCCTTTTTTGTTGCAATCATTTTCTACTTTGTAGCAGTATGAAACGCGGCTCTGAGACACGCCTTGGGAGACGTGGCTCTGGGTCTAGGAGAGATGCTGTTGCTGCTGGGGGCGGTTTTGGGGTGCCTGTCTCTCCCTCTCATCCATTTTTTTATTTCTTTTTGAAAGACACTGCTCCAGCCAATGGTTCCAGTCTGGACTGGAGGGACTGCTTTAGGGAGCCTTGAGAGAGATTCCTGTATTTTTATTTTTCATCACTACGTCCCCTGGGTCTGCTCCTCGTGGAGTCCGTTAGTGAGGGACTGCAGAAGCATCCCCCTCACACATTTGTTTTTGTTGTTGTGGTGGTGGTTTTGTATTTTGAGACTTTGGTTCAAGCAATGTGTCTATGCCTACCCAGAAGGGGACTATTATTATTAATTGGCCAATGTGCCTATGCCTGCCCAGAGGGGGACTCTTATTTTTAATTGGCCAATGTGCCTATGCCTGCCCAGAGGGGGACTCTTATTATTAATTGGCTAATGTGCCTACCCAGAAGGGAATTCTTATCAACTGGCCAATGTGCCTGCCAGGGACTCATATCTTATCAACTGGCCAATGTGCCTACCTCTATTCTAAATGTGACTTTTATTTGCCTCTGCTCCAGCCAATGTGCGCAGCTCTGGCAGGAAGAAATGCCAACCTGCCTGCATGGGGATGGTGGGCAGACTGGGTCATTTGCAAGCACAATGAGGTCAAGGCAGTGCGTGAGGGTAGTTTTGATGGGATCCTGCTGGTTGGCACACCACAGGGGTATGTCCTGGCCCATTGAGGCCCTGCCTGCCAAGGCTGGCTGAAACAACTGTTACGCCCATGCCACTCCCCTACCCCCCCAATCCTTTTATTATTTCATTTGTACTTAGACATGCATGGCTTAATCTCTTCAGGCAGCAGCAGTTCTGCTACTGCGGTGGAATGCGGCCATCATCCACTCACTGTGCCAGGCATAGGCGCTAGTGGGATCTTCCAGGTTTCTTCGCTTCCTCTTGCTGGGTATCTTCTCTCCTGGCCCAATGAGGACCTGCCTGCCAAGGCTGGCTGAAACAACTGTTACACCCGTGCCACTCCCCTAACCCCAGTCCTTTTAATTTATAAACATGCATGGATGAGACAAGGCAGCAGCAGTTCACACATTTTTCTTTTATGACTGCATATGGAAGGCACTGCTGCCTACGTTTACCATAGGTTTTGAATGTTCACTGTAGTCATAAAAATATACCTAACTCACGTGACTTTTATTTGGCAAAGTGCCTCCCCCGAACGTGAGTTTTCTTTTATTTGGCAAAGTGCCTCCTTCTTCCCCGAACAAACGCGACTTTTATTTAGCAAAATGCCTACCCCGAACGTGAGTTTTCTTTTATTTGGCAAAGTGCCTACCTGTGGTATCCCATCTTCTATCAACTGGGCTATGTACCTACCTGTGGTACCCAATCTTCTATGAACTGGGCTATGTGCCTACCTGTGGTACCCCGTCTTCTATGAACTGGGCTATGTGCCTACCTGTGGTACCCCGTCTTCTATGAACTGGGCTATGTGCCTACCTGTGGTACCTCCTCTTCTATGAACTGAGCTATGTGCCTACCTGTGGTACCCCATCTTCTATGAACTGAGCTATGTGCCTACCTGTGGTACCCCATCTTCTATGAACTGGGCTATGTGCCTACCTGTGGTACTCCGTCTTCTATGAACTGAGCTATGTGCCTACCTGTGGTACCCCATCTTCTATGAACTGAGCTATGTGCCTACCTGTGGTACCCCATCTTCTATGAACTGGGCTATGTGCCTACCTGTGGTACTCCGTCTTCTATGAACTGGGCTATGTGCCTACCTGTGGTACCCCGTCTTCTATGAACTGGGATATGTGCCTACCTGTGGTACCCTGTCTTCTATGAACTGGGATATGTGCCTACCTGTGGTACCCCATCTTCTATGAAATGGGCTATGTGCCTACCTGTGGTAATCCGTCTTCTATGAACTGGGCTATGTGCCTACCTCTATCCCAAACGTGACTTTTATTTGCCTTTGCTCCAGCCAATGTGTGCAGCTCTGGCATGAAGAAATGCCCACCACCACCACTGCCTGCACGGGGATGGCGGGCAGACTGGGTCGTTTTCTACTGCGGTGGAATGTGGCCATCGTCCATTCACTGTGCCAGGCGTAGGTGCTAGTGGGATCTTCCAGGTTTCCACGCTTCCTCCCGCTGGGTCTCTCCTCTCCTGGCCCAGTGAGGCCCTGCCTGCTAAGGCTATACATGTTAAGCCCGTGCTATTCCCCTACCCCCCAATCCATATGACTGCATATGGAAGGCACTGGCAGGCTTATCCACAGGTTTAGAAAGTTCATTGTATTCCATCCAGGAATGCATCCACTCATTCTCACTGTGCCACGCATGCATAGGCACATTCCCTCCGCTCCAGCCAAAGAGCCAACCTCTATCCTGAGCGTGACTTTTCTTTTATTTGCCAAAGTGCCTACCTCAACCCAGAAGGGGACCTCAACCCCGAAGAGGACTTTTCTTTTATTTGCCAAAGTGACGGCCTACCTCTATTGCCGCTGCTCCAGCCAATGTTGTGCACAGCTCTGGCATGAAGAAATGCCAACCTGCCTGCATGGGGATGGCGGGCAGACTGCGTCATTTGAAGCACGATGAGGTCAAGGCGGTGCATGATGGTTGTTTTGATGGCATTCTCACAGTTGTAAAAGCAGCACATGATATGCTTCTGCTGGGATCCTCCAGGGTGCCCACTGCAGGGGTATCTCTTCTGGCCCAATGAGGCCCTGCCAGGCTACAGCTGGCTAAAATAACTAACACCCATGCTATTTCCCTACCCCCCAATCCTTTCATTATTTCATTTGACATGCATGGCCTAATTAATGAGACAAGGCAGCAGCAGTTCCCCATCTTCTGATTAACACATGTTACTTTTATGACTGCATATGGAAGGCACTGCTTGCCTACTAGGTAGGTTTATCTACAGGTTTGGAAAGTTCATTCATTATATGTATTATTCATATAATATAATACCTATAAGTCTCAGCAGCAGCAGCATGTATATATAGTGCATTACTAGAAACAGTGCACGTTGTTGAGAGCTTACTTCCGAGTAACGCCTGCAGCTGTGCATTTGAAATTGGGCACAGACGAGGCCCCTCAAGGCCATCTGTGAGATGCCCATGAGTACTGGACGACAACGTCTCTTGAAAAAGGACCACATTTCAGCCACCTGAAACAGAGTATTTGAAAGCTTACTTCCGAGTAACGCTTGCACCTATTGTTCTGCAATTTGGCACACATGACTAGCAACACTCAGTCTGCACTGTGACGAAGTTTCAAACCTGTAACTTGGAAAATTAAGAAGTTTTAGGCCTTTCAGACTCAAAAGCAACTCTCTCTAGGGCAAAATGTAGAAATGATATAATATCGTATTTCCGATATTTATCGGAAATCCGATACGATATGGACCACCTACGATATTATCGGAGACGATAATTTTTTTGGTCCGAAATCCCGATAACGATACGATAGTTTCGGGCGTGCACTTCCCTAGTTTCTATGTCTGCAATAGGAAGGCCCGCAAAGACAGACCTCCTTCTCTGAGTACCATAGAGAAGCATCCTTGAAAAGCAAACAAAAACATATTGCCCGATTACTCAGGGATGCCTTTGAAGTTAATTAACAGGTTTTTAATTGATCAATCAGTTATATTCAGTTACAGCCTTACTTTAAACAATTAAAAAGATTGAAAAAATAAATAAACAATGGTCAGAAAGGGAAGAAGGCAGGAAAAGTTAAAATTGCACGTGAAAGAGGAAGAAATCCAGTCAAATGCATATACCCACCAATCACTGTATACAGGGTGCGTGTGTGTGTGTGTGAAATTAAACATGGCTGCATAATGAAACTGCCTGAAACTGTAATAAAATCCAGTCGGTTTGGGGGGAACCAAAAAAAAAAAAACACTGGTTAATTAAATTTCTAAAAGTTTACTTTCAGAACTCCCTCTACAAGTTCTGGTTTCTGTCGGATATAGAAGTGCCAAAAATTCCATGAGAAAAAGTTGATATCTTGCAATTTTTGGCCAGGTTGAGAACAGGAAGTGGTGTAAAATGGCGCACAAGAGCCCGATCTCTGGTCCAAAGCGGTTCCTTAGAGGTTTGCTAGGATCACTACTGCTGAAGTTGAGTCTCAGTAGACCCTCACACATTCTTTTGCCCTGCCTTTAAATTGGCCTTTATCTGCTCACCCATCTCCCTCACTTTCCCCTTTGACAGTCAAGCAGCAACGGTGGGTGTTCTTTGGCCACCATCATGCAGTCAAGCTCATGTATCAAGAAGACTCCAGAAGCAAAGCTATATTGTGTGAAAATTAGAGGTATTGAAAAACACTGTTCAGTTTAGGTCAAGGTTTTCATACAACATTTCTGTCTATTTTCCCCCTAATTTCCATTATCCACTTATCTTCCCTGGAAGCCCATGCTGTCTTCCTGCAGCCTCAAACAGCCTCCTCTCTTCATTTACAGCTGGAGTCGCTCTCTATCCCCTGGCTTGACAACGTGTTCTTTTACCCTTATGATTTTCTAAGGCCTCAAATGTCTCCTCTCTGTGTGTCTCGAGATTTCTCGACTTTCCCCCGCACTTCTGTCATTTGCATGCCTCCCTCCTTTTCATCTCGTCAACACTGCTGACCAAACGAAAACCCCCAAAGGCTGAGTAATGTGAGAAAACCCTAGCAGCCCCTTCAATGCCAGAGTCTAAAATTACTGTGGTTTGGCTGCGTTGGCGACAGTGATTAGGCTGAAAATTGCAGCAGGAAGGACAGAAAGAGGGGGAGACGTTACAAAGGAATGAGGTGATCAGATGAGGTTAGCAGCTGCTCTCCATTCAGTTAGCAGAGCTTGGTGCTTCTTCATGAAAGGGTAAAGTCACCTGCATGAGTTGGAATTACACACAATTCTTGCTCATTTATTTGCTTTGGTGCTCCCCAATGGCGCATGTTCCTGGGTGACCTCCACCCTACCCCCACCAAAAATGGCCCTGGTTTTTTTTTTTGGGGGGGGGGGGAAATTCCAGAAGATGGCATAGAAAATAAGAACTATTATTTATTCCTCACCTAGACAGTCCCCGTGTCTTGGCTGTACCATTTCAGACTGAAGGAGCAGGTCCACATCACACATAATGCAGAACCTACGGGCCAAATCCAACATCTGTGATCCCAATATGGCCTTCTCCAATTGGCCACACTTTTCCTCTGGCCCCACCCCTTCCCCCCAACTGCTGATTGTTTCATGGTTTCCTGGCTTCTGCACATTTTCTTCCCATTCTAAAAAGATGAAATGCCTCTTCTAAGATTTCGTTACTAACAGTAGGAGCTTTCCGCTGAAATAGGCTGGCATTTTTTGTGTTTTGGCCACACCCCATTTGGCACCACCATTATGTCATGATGGAGTGATCCTCCATAATCGCCACATGGAGGGGAACAAATTCACAGAAAATTGGCTAGAACTAGGGATGTTTGAGGAATTTGTTAATTCTGACACAAACTGATGTGGTCCCTACCTCAAGGACTAATGTGAAGTTCAGAACTTAGCTTCTATCAGCTTTCACATTTACCAAATCTTCTAATGCAATTTTCTCAGCTAAAATATGTATTAAAATCTGTTTTAGCATGTGTATTTTGAGGGGCAAATGTTTTCAATGTGCGTATTTTAAGAGAAAACTGTTTTTCAAATGTGTATTTAAATATGCATTCATGTCCAGTTTTTAACAAAACCATAAGCACAAACACAGATTAATGTGGAAAAGGAATGGAATGGGATCATGGGTGAACACATGCCAACAGTTACACACAATGGAAAGAGATTGGATTGAATTGCTCTCCCTAGTGTGGATCCTTACAGACTGACATGCTTATTTCCTATGGTCAGTTGGAGAAGGGCATGCAGGAACATCCTACTATACGAAAGCGAGGATTGGGCAAACAAGCAATGTTTGGGATTGCTAGGATTCTCCAAACATCAACTCGCCACCTTCCTCGTGACCAATTCCTCTTCATGTTTGCAATCACTGGTAACTCTGCACAGATGGGAAACTTGCTCGAACCAAGCAGTGTTTGAATAGGACACTTGCACAGGTTTCCCCAATTTTGGATCAATCTAAACTGGTGGTCATCATCATATCTTGCAGCAATAAATTCCATAACTCTGGGCAGACAGTAGGAATGGACGAATCTGTCAATTTCAACTTCTCTCCGTTTCTCCTATTTCCAATCTGAATTTCAGTTCATCTCAAACATTGCAAATTTCTCCGTTCTTCGTTTTCATTCATGTTGAGCTTTGAGATTATATTTGGAAAGCTTGCATGAATATTCATCACATCTTTGTGCACTTTTCTCATAAAACGTGAAGTTTTGCCTAATATCATTTTTTTTGCAAACACTTATCCTAATATAATTCATTTTTGAACATCAGTTCACCCAGTATAGATGCATTTATGTATGCACATTTTAGTTGAAGGCCTCAATAGCAAAATTTGGAAAAATGCAAATTTCGCAGGATACTTGTATCACAGCTCGCATAGTGGTTTGAAATGTCAGAATGTGGTCAGTTCACATTAAAATGTGAACTAAACAAATTTTACCCCCTAGCTGACACAGCTTTTCCTTGCAAAATGATGTGAACTTTCCTCCCTTTTTATTGTTTGTTCTATTTTCTAAAATTTCTTCCATACATAAAGTTGGAAAAAATTGTAATGCCAGGAGAGATTCATCAACTTAATAGATTTTCTTAGTTCAAGAACGCCATAAAGACTGATCTCATCTGGCAGGCCTACCCAGATGAATTTTAAGATGTCTGATTGTTAATATTGTATCAGTTTTATACGTTTTTAATCAGTTTTATGCATTTTATGGCATTTTTGTATTTAATGTTCCCTGCCACAATCCAGAGGGAGAGGCAGGTAATAAATAAATAAATAAATATATTATTATTATTATTATTATTATTATTTATTGCATTTATATACTGCCCCATAACTGATTATGATGATGATTGTTTGATATTTTTTAAAATCAGTTTTATGCATTTTATGGGATTTTTGTATTTAATGTTGTTCCCCACCTCAATCCAGAGGGAGAGGAGGGTAATAAATAAATAAGTTATTATTATTATTATTATTATTATTATTTTCACTATCTGGCACAATATACATCTACACTCCCAACACCTCATGAAGGCAACCAAAATCAGCAATAAGGCAGCTCAGAAAACAAGCTACCGTCAATCTCCCAACCGGCCATTCCCTCGACCTACTAATTTATCTTATGCAAAACAGAAAATCACCCCATGATCAATGGTATTAGTTTCCTTTGGATTCCAAAACTCCACGCAAGGCTGTCAAATACGTTGTCTAATATTTTACCTGGCTATCCATTACTCTCAAAGAATTTACGAGCTTCATCATAGAACCAGCTTCCCGAGCGCTCTGTTGCCATCCTAATATAGTTAGCGTTTTAATGTTTTTCCAATAATGAGAAATTACTGTCCCAGCTGCTGTCAGCAAATTAATGCAGCATACCTTTTGCATCGACTCCTGCATCCCAGAGTCTATAGATTTTAGAAATGATACGGCCTGAATTTTGATTATCTGGTCATCTCAATTGGTGCTTTGACCCCATGCCTTCTTGTATCCCAGACACACTCTTCTCCATTGCTTGTTTAGTTACACTCGCAATGACAATGCTATGCGTGTTTACTCAGAAGTAAGCCCCACTGCATTCAATGGGCCTTATTGCCAGGTAACGGTGTGTAAGATACTGCCTAAGGTCGTTAGATAGATTCATATTGCTAGGTCATGTAACAATTTGTATATAGTTTGTTCCCTGTAAGCGGAAATCTGCAAAGATCTGAAGGCTGGGCTGTGTGTTTGTGTGTGTGTGTGTGTGCAAGCGTATGCATGTGTGTGGGGTGAGGTAGGGTTGAATAAACATATAATGCCAAATGGCGGGTTCAGGAGGTGCACTACCATACCTCCCTACGTCAGTTTACTCTGAAGAAAGTGCTGTTTAGACAAATATGATTCAAGTGACATTTTGCCATGCCTGTCCACAAGGGAAGGGACCAATCGTATAGATCCAAGGAGAGATGCTCCTCCAGTTCACCACTTGAAGATTGGACAATGCATTTCAAGCCTGTAGTCTTGTGTTTACATAGAAGCCAGCCCATCCCCATACAAGAGCTTTCCACATGTTAATTTATCATCCGTGGTGTGCATAGGCTACTTCTCCAAACAAGTGTCTTCAAAGCGGTTTATATTAAAAGAGAGAGAGAGAGAGAGAGAGAGAGAGAGTTATGCATCATAAAATCAGGGCCAGCCCTAGAACTGAGGGGGCCTTTGGCAAAATGCCATCCAATGGGTCCTTAGTGGCTCCAGTTTGCAGGCACCATCTTACTTTAAAAATAAATAAATGCTGTGTCCTGGAAGTACAGACATTCTGTGAGCTTCAGCTATTGGGCAGTATAGAAATGTGATAAATAAATTAATGACCCTCGTCTCCCTTTAAAAAAAAAAAAAAAAGGACCATCCACACACACACACAAAAAACCCCCAACCATGGCAACTGCCATGTTTTTTCTAACCCCATAACGCCACAGAACCCTCAAGTAGCAACAGGTGAGAATCTCATTTCAGTTTCGTTTTTGTTAAGAGTGTTCTGCTCTTAAAAGTCTGACTTGAATCCCTGCATTTTGAACCACAGTAGTGCTGAATTAGGGTTGCCATATCTTGTTTGTTTGTTTGTTTTCTGACAGGTTCCTCTTCTTTATCAGCTATATGACAGTCAGGTACAGCATGGTCCTCTCTATGCTGGAATACCTGTACCTGTTGAATTTGTCCAAGGTAGGGCAGATGAGGAGAATTCCAGTCCAGTTCATTTTTATTTATTTTTTTGAAATACCAAATTCCTCAAAATTCACAATATTCATATTCAGGAGAGAAGGAACCTGATTTTTATTTTTCAAGTCAAATGCAGGTGAAAATGGAACTGACAGATTTCCCAATCACTATATTCAAGGCATTGCATTTGAAGAAAATAAGATGGAAGCAAAAATTATGGTTGCCAGGGTCAAATTGCTGGCTGGAGAATGCTGGGAGTTGGAGGGCTGTTTTCGGCTGCAACATGCATAGGATCACACCTTAAGTGGCTGATCTTAAATCTTAGGGGGGGGATGGGAATCAAACCCAAGACTCAGCCTCTGAAGGACTCCTATAGAAATCAACAAAGCTGACAGGCTGTTTTGGGATTGATTGAAACAGTATGTTTTCCCTGCCGGGTATCAGTGCATTGAGACAACAGTTGCACGTGCTTTATGACACTTGCAGAATTCTGGACTGTACCTCTTGAGACTGCAAGGGTGGTCATAGCTTTGACCCCTCACTTGAAAAGCTCCCTGATTGTAGTAAGCTAGTACACCAGGGCATCAGGAAGAAGACTAACCTAGCCTCTCTGGTGTACTTACATGCAAAACAAACAAACAAACTTGGGGCTATTAAAAAAACGGTACTCCTTTGTCTAGACTTCTACCAACTCACTATGCTCAAGATGAAGACTCTCTCAGGGAAGTTCCATTTGGGACAACTGGAGAGATGATTCAGAGGAATAGGGGGCTGCTTATACTGCTCCAGGTGAACACCGTCTTAAGGAAAACCCCATGCTTTTTGTGTTGTGCTGCTGGTGGTGGCTAAACCTGATGCAGAGGGAGGACAAAAGGTTTCCTTCCCCATGCCCTCTGCCCAGGCTTCCAGCAACCATTTAGGGGTCGCCTTCCACCCAGGAATGCCTCTGCATCGACGCTGGAGAGAGGTTAGACAGCAGAAGAGCCATGTTCGCCTCACTCCAGCCTAAAAGGTTGGGGCAAATCCCTGACTTTTTAAACACAGAGCCTCACTGGAAAACTCTACGGTGGCTTCAAAGTGGCTGCTATGTCATATAACTGATGCAGAACCACTGCACATCCAGCATGGGACTTTTGGAGCATATAAGCCCCCAGGTTATAATGTGGTATCAACAATTATTATTTGATTCAATGTGGCAATGCTAAACCAGCCTTCCACATCCTCTTGTTCTCCAGCCCAGCCTGGCTGGGAGTTGATGGCCATGATTTGTAACCCAACGAAACTGGACTGGGATGCATCAAGCTGAGGAAGGCTATTCACAGAGAAGTTCTTCTTAAGGATATCATATCTATTCCTTTCCTCTCTTTCCCCCCAATTCACTGAAACCAATATTATTCTATTTCCCTACCCACTTCTCTATTCTTTTCCAAAACAGCATCTATCCTTAGTCTATTCTTAGAAAGAGAGGGTTTTTTTAAAGTCTGCAATCAGTTATCCCCAGCGTTAGACTGAATTGAAGGATGAATTTATCCTGGGGGGGAAACAAAGTCTGCAAAAAACCCAACAACAATCATGAATGCAGATTATGAATAATGGAGAACCTGTATAGGCACTCGGGAGGCCTCATCCTGCTGACCTCTTCCCAGCTATCCATTTTCCAGCCAAAACTCAATTGTCATCAACGGTTCACATGCAAAGTTCTCTCCTGTCCTTGTTCATGTTCTGTGTTTTTTTCTTCTTCTTCCTTTTTTGTTGGTCTCAAATCCTGCTCCGGAATTCTTGAACAAGCCTATTAATCTCCAACGTGAAGACTTGTCAAGTGCTTGTTGACAGTCTAAATAGACTTCATGTTGGCTCGGTGAATATATGGGCTGTGGCAGTTCACTCCTCTGAGGATACAAGCATGAACTCCCAAAGTCTCAATCTGGCCAGGACTTCCTAGGACTTTGTTTTTCAGGTGTTTTGCTCTCAGTTCTTTTCCGAGCATGATCCAAAACAGATGTCGAACTTGCTGACTTTAGGGAGGCTCCTAGGCTTATTAGCTCAGTTCAGAAAAGAAGCAGATCAGGTGACAAACTGTTCCTGGACAGTATGTCATAAAGAGTATTTGGGGGGATTATTTTGGTTGAAGTCTTGCATGTAAAAACAAATTCTCTGCATGCGGAAAACTAATGTATCAAGGAGAATGTTAGAATACAATTCTTCTTGTCATCTATCTAGCTCAGGGGTGAAAAAGCTCAGACCCCAGGGGCCAAATCTGGCCTGCCTGTGGTCCCAACCCACCCTCAAGGAATTCCCCAGAAGGCCATGCCCCAAACAATATCAGCCCCTTTTCCCCAAGCACTGATAGCTTGGTGGTTTTCTGCCATTTCTACACCAGCCATACTAAAAGTTTAGAATGCCTCTCCTAAGGTTTAGTCGCTAGCAGTAATATGTAGTGGGGGTTGCTCCACCCCTTTGCTTTTGGCCCAACCCACCCTGCAATGCAGGTGAGAGCTTCTTCAAAATGGAATTTGGTTCTCGGACTTAAAGCGGTTCAATGTCTAGTCCCCCCCACTACATGTATAGTTACTGGTGTTGTTTCTACACATGAGACCTAAATCATATTGCGTTAGTAATGGTACAATAGTGTAAGGCTTATTACTAGAGATCTACCAGGTCTATTTTGCTCATTTTTATTTTAAACTGAAGCTTGAGCAGTGTGGACATGTAGGAAAAAAAAGGCAAGTTCAAAAAAGTCCAAAGCTTGAGCTTAAATAGCAAAACTGTACATTTGCTTTGGGACAAAACTTTCTTCTATTGCTCTCTTTGCTTTGCACCAAAGAGCACCTTAACTTACATCACATGTTTTCAACCTGAAACTTAAAAGAATGCTAACTAATCTTCTTAAAAATGAAAATGCCAAGCAGTAGAGGTGTGCATGCCAAAAAATATCATCGTTTATCGTTATCATCATTTTGGACCAAAACTGTTATCATCTTCATTCATATCGTAGGTGAACCGTATCGTCTTCACGATAATTATCGTGAAAAAATGATATTTTTGCAGCCCTATTTTTAAAGGAAAAATGCCTATAACTTCTGTATTTTAAAAGTTAGAGGCTTGTAACTTGGTCACAGTGCTTATGGGGTATGTCTAAGTATGTGTATGAAATTTGAGATCGATCCCTCCAACCCTCGATTTTATATGAATTTTTTAAAGATCATTTCTGTTCTGACAGGTCTGAATGAACGCACATGGCGAGCTGACATTCTGATCTGTCAGAACTGAAATGATCTTTAATAAATTCATATAAAATCGAGGGTTGGAGGAATCAATCTCATATTTGGCACACATGTGTATCACATGTTGGCAGTGTACATAATCCTCCTCCCCCTCTCCATTTTATCCTCACAACAACCTTGTGAGGTAGGTTGGGCTGAGGGTCTGCGACTGGCCCAAAGTCACCCAGTGGGATTAGATGGACGACTGGGGTCTAGAACCCGGATCTCCTGACTCCCAGTCCGACACTTTAGCCACTACACTGCACTGGCTCTCCCCCATCTCACGTTTTGCTTTTTATCAGGTGGAGGTGGGGCGTCTTGGGTGGGGACTTGGAACATCACTTTCCCTGCAACAGAGGAGTGGCTCTGTCTATGCTTTCAGGTAATGGGAGGGGACTCTTATTGGAAAGAGGGAGGCTAATTGTGTTAGTGAATGAGAGGGAGGGAGGGAGGTGAGATGGAAGGCCCCATTTGCTATGGTGGTGGGGGGAGACTTGCTTAAATGTAGTAGTAGGAGGTCATATTATTGGGATGGGCAACCTCACCTTAGTCCGTGCCGTGTAATGCTTGCCAGACCCCCACCAGCCGTCTGCGTCTGCTTACCGTGCAGGTGCCCCCAAGAGACACAGGACATTTATCTCTTGCAATGCTGCCAAATAAGGACAGGGAACCATCCTTCTTTCTGTCCCTGGTGTCATGATTTTAAGGATGTAAGAGGTTTTTTCCCCCTTTCCCAAATCACTCAAAAGTGGTCGATTTGCAAACCCGAACACAAACATTCACAAATTCTGAAAACTTGCATTCCCATTCACAAAATGCACATTTTCAGAAACGTGCCTAATAAATAGGATGGGTGCACAAGTGATGTTCAAAGTGGCCAGAATTCTCTGAACATTGGCTCGCCACTTGTCTTGTGCCCTGTTCCCATTTGCAATCTCTGCTCATTCTGCTGGAATGGGACACTTGCACAAATTGAACAGTGATTGTTAGAGGAGGGAGAGCAACAAGAAATTTTGAAAACATTCTGGGAAGAAGATTTAAAAAAAGAAATTACTGAGGATAACTGGGGGAAGATATGGGAATTAAGGACTTTAAAGTTGTTATCAATAAAGATAAAAGAAAATCATTATAAAATAATTTGGAGATGGTATCTCACTCCCATAAGACTACATCAGATAGATAAGAAAAGGTCAATGCTATGCTGGAGGGGTTGTCAGGAAGTGGGGACATATTTCCATATGTGGTGGACATGTGGGTATGTACAAAAAAATTGGAAAAGAGTTTTTAAAGAAATAAGTGAAATACTGGGTAAAAAAGTGGAAGCAAGTCCAAATTTAGCTTTATTATTGATGTTTGATAAAGAATATGGGAATAAAAATACAAGATAATTGATAAACAACCTCCTGACACTGGCTAGATTAATGATAGCTAAGAATTGGAAAATACAAGGGAATTATAGTATAGAAAAATGGTATAAAGGGGTGTGGGATATAGCAATTAATGATAGATTAACATGTAAAATTAAAGTTGGGATGGGATTATCCAAAAAGAATGACTTTGAAAGTATTTGGGGATCATTTATAGAATATGTTTTAGTAAAGGGGAGAGGTTGTACACCTTCAAAAGAATTGTTGCAATTTTGGAAAAATGTATAATGTATTAGAGCATTGAAGGTCTCAAGGGTAGGGGAGCACGGGGGGATGTTAGGGTTGTTTATGTATGTTATTATACGTTGAAATATTAAATAAAATAAAATAAACAAATTGAGCAGTGATGGAATGGAGATTTATACCGATCTCCCAAATTTGTGCAAATTTCCTCCATAGACTAAAGCAGGGGGCGATTCAGTCTAGCAAGGAAATTTGCACAAATTAGAAAATTCACGCAAATCAAACTGGGAATTAGGAACACAAGAAATGTGAGCATGTGGTTACCAATCTGTGAATATTTCAGGTGGACACGTGCCTCCGCTCATGTTTGGAGCTTTGAATGGGGCATGCTTGCGACCAATTATTCAGGATTTTCCTGGTCGCTCCAAAGAATCCCTGTCTACTATCCTTCTCCAGGGCAAGGATAAGGTTGTCACTACCCAAGTTTCAAAGTTTGTATATCTCACCACTTGTTATACAACTCAAATGGCTGTATGATGATATATTAATATACTGTCCTGTGAATTTCGATAAAATTGTATATTTGAACCTGTGATATGGTCTGTTGACCGATAATAAAGCATGATTGATGTTTTGTAAGGAAAAATGAAATTCTCATACATCCCTAACTGTAAATAATGCACGTTAAAAAAAAAGCGTGGGAAAGGAAGGGGGGATTGTTTCATGTCCAAATTATTCAGAAAGTGTAATACCAAGTTTCCTGCCTCAGAAATATGCATCTCAGAGACTCACCATGTTTTGATGAAATATTATTTCAATCCAAGCCGGAGAAGAACTTTACTCCTTCTCCCTTCTGATACACCCACCCACTGACAATCATCCAAACCTCCCTTTCTCTCCTTACTTGTTTGCTACTGCTGCTTTTGATGATGGCAAGCGGGACAGCGGAAGGACTCACTCCCTGACTTCTTCTGATACCTAACATGCTGTACTGTGATGCCTCAGCCTTAAGTAGCCCCTGGGAAATGCAGTTTTCCCAAGCATGATTTATTCAGAGAAAATCCAATTTGAATATGGGAGAGTTTGTCCTTGCATGTCCTCATTATGCAGCTGTCACAGCATAAGTTGGTGATTGGGCCCCTGTAACTTCACACGGATCAACACTTTCCATTATTCCCAAGCAGGGTGGGCTTTATGATTTGGGTGGGTTGGGGGATAAACAAGCATTAGTGTTCTTGCTGCTGTTCAATCCTGAATCAGAGAGAGTTGGAATCATTGGCGAATGCAGACAGAAGACCCAAGAGTGCCCAGATGACTCATGCAAACAAGGTACCCCACATTCATTTTGAAAAAAAAAAATGTCCCTTCCCAAATCTCCATGGTATGACTAAAGGATACCTTCATTGATATCCAAACCACTGCTGCCCAGGAAAAGCATCATTCTCTTCACCCTAGTGTCTTGGACCACAATTGACTTTCCTCCATTAATCCAGAGTAATAGCTTTGGTCCATGGTCACAATCACTGATGCACTTTAGAAATCACAAATCTGCAATAGGCATGCACTGAAAGCGGTGTGTGTGTTTGTGTGTGTGTGTGTGTGTTAGAAGAGTTCATCCTCCCATCAGACGGATTATTAGAATAACTAGAGAGTTAACAGATGGGAATGTGTGCTTGTTCCAAGTTGGCTGTTGTTGGTTTCCACATGACAAATCATGCACATTTTGTGTGCCCTCCCTATGTGCTGTGGTTCTCAGTCTAGATTGCATCCCAGTCTTACTTTTGAATGGAACAAAAACAAAGGGAGTTGCATACAATGGGATGGTTTGCACAACACAATGAGTCATGGCATGCACTGGGCATGTGCAGCTGTGTTTATGAATATGCAACCCCCAACAAGGTTGTGGCATGGCATCCAAACCTGGCACCATCGCTTGCTCAATGGTTAAACAACATTCCCATAACCTAGCTACAAACTGAAGATTATGGGAGAGTTGTTTAACCCTCAATTACTCCATGGTGGCCCGGTTTAGATTTCATGCTACAACCTCATCTGGGGGTGTGTATTTATAAAGGTAGTGACATGTGTTGGGGCTCATCATGGGTTGAATAACCCATGGTGCACCTGTCATGTCATGTGAACTGGGCCTATGTATTAATACTAACATGGTTTGCCCATCAGAAGCTACTGAAAATCACTCCCGGCATGATCTATATTTACAGCAATTTGTAGATTGACCCTCACTACCATCTGTACTGTGTAAACAGACCATTTGATAGGGGACGGGGGGGATTAATCACAAGCCAGCTTATGGGAACTTTATATCCTTTTACAGTCTCTTATCCTAAAGGCCAACATTTTTTGTATGGAAAAATGCCCTTTGTAGAGATCCTCTCTGGTGTTTCCAACCTGAAAAGAATACTTTTATGGCTATTTGGAGATGACCTTTTCCCCAGCTTTTTGTTTAGTTCGATAACTAAAAATATTTCTTTAACAAATATTGATACCTAGACGGCCTTTGCTTAAATGAACATTGATGGCTGATGACTACCACAGCGGTGGAGAGAAACACTTTGGCACTTTGAATGTGATTAGCAGAGGTAGTGATGTTTAGTCATTTTCTTTCTGTGCATGGAACTTATCCTGCTTTAAAAGTCCTCAAAAAAAAATCTAGATGGCTACCTGCTCTCACATGTTCAAATTATTATTATTATTATTATTATTATTATTATTATTATTATTATACAAATTAACAGTCTTTTTAATTTATTTTACAAATGCCTCATCTCACATCCGGCTTGCCTCACCACAGGGAGGCTGTTGTGGATGGTGGGGGAAAGAGATATGTGGGCGATAGCCATTGCTGGTGATCGAGTGATGTCACTGGCCAGGGGTGGGGCTTACAAAGCTTTATTAGCCTGTGAGGCCCCAGCCTCTTCAAAGCCCAGCTCCCTCCCTCCCTGTATGCACCCATAGAAGGAGTTTTAAATTCAGAGCAGACCCCTGTGCTTACTCAAGAGTACAATGAAGTGTGGGGGGAATATATGATCTAAAACAATGCCTATTTTGGCCCGCTCCAGGGCTTGAGAGAGGTATCTCACCCAGGATCTTCCAGAAATTCCAGGGATTAAACCAGAGACTGTTTGCATACCACCGATCTCTGCCTGCTGGATTTCTTCTTTCTTTCTTTCTTTCTTTCTTTTTTTGCTATCCTCCATCCAATTCCTGATGCTCCACCTCCAATGCCTTTCTCATGCTACAATATTTGCAAGAATAGCAAAAGGGGGGGGAAGCTTGGCACCTTTCCTGGTGGGTCATTGACACCCCATCCACTTCCTGCGTTGATGTCCCAACCAACTCTTTGTGATGTTTTAGGATGTTTTAGGGTGTTTTAATGCAGTTTTAATAATGTGTGCCATGTTTTTAATCAGTTTTATGTATTTTATCATATTGTTGTTCTCCGCCTCGATCTAAACGGAGAGGCGGGTAAGAAATAAATTATTATTATTATTATTATTATTATTATTATTATTATTATATTAATCTGTACATCATTTGTGTGCCATCTGAAGCATGCAAGGTGGTTTGCAAACTAACAGTGACATCTGGGGAAATAATTTCGGAATCAAACTGGGATTTGCAAACCTCTGCCTTGTGGGCAAGCATGCAGAATGGATCCATAAGAAACAAGACAGCCCGTTTAGAAGTAAAGTATCTATCACAGTCAGAGGCAGATGCTGATATTAATCATCCAAATTTTCCCTAGTTTTTAGAGTTCCAAGTTAAATGGTCTTATTTCTGAAGAGGAACTGATGCATGATTATTAAGAGACACACAGTTGTGAGAATCTTGTTAAGACCACTCAGTAAAAAAACACATTCCACCATATTAAAGGGATAATTGGGGGGGGGGGTGATCATTCTAACATTCATAAAATTGAAAATGTTTCACCAATCTTCCTGAAATTTACATGTGCCAGAAAGAAATACTGGTTTTACATAGCATGAAAATTTCAAGAATATTGGTGAAAGATTGAAGGAAGGAGGGCAGTTGAAAGTTGAAAGGGGGGGAGCTCTCAGGCTCACTTTGGTATTTGAGACTGGGCTGGTGATAGTTTTTGTCAAG
The DNA here is from genome assembly GCA_029215795.1 of Anniella stebbinsi. NCBI lineage: Eukaryota > Metazoa > Chordata > Lepidosauria > Squamata > Anniellidae > Anniella > Anniella stebbinsi. The sequence continues at coordinate 386,675,684 of JARDYH010000001.1, forward strand.
GTCTCCCTATGAATTGACAGGTTAAATAATTAAAATTCAACAATGTCCTCTTCCTTTCACCTTAGAGTTGATAGAATATGTGTTCTTTTCTTGAAATTCCCTTTAGTTTGTTTTAAATTTGATTCATAAGCTCCCATAGTAATGAATGGAGCATCTCCCTCTATCTCTCTCCCTCCCTCCCCCTCCCTCTCCAACTGGATTAGAACATTGAGAGGCCAGGGGGAGTGACTGGTGAAATGAAGGGAGAAGCCAGTTCTCAAGATGCATAATTTTTTTTACAACTCCCATCATTGCAAGTCAGTATGTCCCTTGGTCAGGAATGCTAGGGCTTGTCATCTCAAACATCTGGATATGCAATATAATATGCAGAGGTGACTGTGGGGTTGTGAGAAATGATGATGAACAACTTAGGACCACCTACTTCTCTTTTTTAAGAGCATCTCCTCATGTTGAGAGTTGCAACCCAACACATCTGACAGGCACCAGGTTGGGGAATGTTGTTCTAGAACAAGGGCAGGCAGAATGTAGATCTCCAGATTTTTTGGAATTCAACTCATAAAAGCTCCTATCAGCATGGGCAGTGATCAGGAATGCTGTGAGTTGATGTCCAAAACATCAGGATAAATCTATTTTCTGCCCACATCTGTTCTGAAGTATGATGTTTTCCAGAATTAAGATATGTGATCAATCAACGAACTACAACAGAACTGCATCACTTTAAATAAACTGTCTAAACCAAATGAAGCGACAATGAATGAAACTTGAATACCTAATCCAGATAGTTCATCAGACATCAATATTAGTTTTCAACACATGGCATAGGATGTCTGTTTATTGAATATCATATATGCGCCCCTTCCTAGAGTTGGAAGACCTAAAGATGGTGGTGCACACACTGGTAACTTCGAGGCTCAACTTCTGCAATGCGCTGTACATAGGGCTACCTCTGTGCCTAGTCCGGAAACTTCAACTAGTTCAAAATATGGCAGCCAGGTTGGTCACCGGTACATCTAGGAGTGACCATATTACGCCAGCTTTAAAATCGCTCCACTGGCTGCCAATTAGTTTCCGGGCGAAGTATAAAGTGTTGGTTATTACCTTTAAAGCCCTACATGGTTTGGGTCCAGGTTACATGCGGGATCGCCTTCTCCCATACAATCTGCCCCGCATGCTCAGGTCCTCTGGGAAGAACTTACTGCAGTCAGCCAAGACTAGGCTGACAACCGTTACCCAGAGGACCTTCTCTTCTGCCACTCCCAGACTGTGGAATGACCTGCCGGAGGAGACTCGTCAACTTAACAGTCTTTTAGAATTTAAGAAAGCTATAAAGACTGTTCTCTTCCGGCAGGCATATCCAATGGAATTTTAGAATGTTTTAAGGATGTTTTTAGGATGTTTTAGGATGTTTTAATGCAATTTTAATAATATGTGTCATGTTTTAATCAGTTTTATGTATTTTATCATGTTGTTGTTCCCCGCCTCGATCCAGATGGAGAGGCGGGTAAGAAACAAATTGTTGTTGTTATTATTATTATTATTATGGGGGACTAACATAGATGATTTCTGTTATGTGTTCAGCAGTGTGAGATCAAAGACAGAGCTACCACCTAATACTTTCATGCACAAGTATTTTAAAAATAATAATAATAATGATGAAATGATTTTTATCTTCCCCATAACACGTAACATGAGATTTACAGTGCATTACATCTGGAGAGCACCAGGCTGGAGAAAGTTGGTTTACACATGAATCCTATTCATGCTTTCCAGAAGTCAGTACCACTGAATTCACTAGGGCTTACTCCCAAGTGGTATAGGATTGCAAACTAATCTCATCTGAAAGGAGTTCAAGACAGCCGAACAAAACTTTTTCTACTCCTCTGTCACTTTGATGAGATGATGTATTGTAAAGGGATTGTGGAGAGTGAGCAGTATATTTTGTATGAACACATTTTAAGAAAACACTGGTTCTTTGAAAGGCAGGATATTGATCAAAAGTTGAAAGTGCCTGGCAGATGCTCTAGTTCTACATTTGCAACAAATAGTTCCCCTTTTGTTATCAGTCATGTTGCTATATGCAAGATGTATGTCAGAGAAAAGTATTGGGCAGACCCTGTATTTGGTAAGGATATGGAACAGCATTCCCCCCCTGCTGCCCTCCAGATGTTTGAGATGACAAGTCCCAGCATTCCTGACCATGGGACATACTGACTTGCAATGATGGGAGTTGTTGTCCAACACCTTTGGAGGGCACCAGGTTGGGGAAGGGCTGCTCTAAAGAAAAAAGAGAAGTAGGTGGTCCTAAGTTGTTCGTCATCAGTTTTCCACAACCCCACAGTCACCTCTGCATATCATATTCTCCATCCTGTCCTCATGGTTTATCTGCTTTGGGAGAATGAGAATTTCACTTGTACTTTCTGCCTCCTTCAGGACAATGCTTTTTGGTGCTTGGTTGGAAACTGTAGAGCCTTAACCTTGTTTTTGTAAACCTTAGATTTTTTTGTTTAATGTTATGAATTATAGCAGTGCACAAACGTAAGCATCTGACCTTCCAAAATTCACCATCCTATATGTGGAGAGAGAAATTGGGAGGAGGGGAAGACCGTTCACCAAATTTCTCCAGTGGGAGGAGAAATTCTCCCCAATTTTTCTCAAACTGGAGCATGTAGTGGTTGTAACACAGCTCCTCCCCCCCCCCCAAGTGTGTGAGAGTGTGTGTGTGTCCTGCTGCCATTTCAGAAGTGTTTTTGAGTTTACCTTCTCATTGCACTGTAGTTGAGGGTGCTGGGTGTGTTCTTTGTATAACACATTTCTCCATCACTCTGCAGCTTCCCTGGACTTCCTCACCTGAAAAAGCCCTGTGAGGTATGAGTTACCTTATGACTTCCCCAGGATTTCAGTTCAGGTGTGGGAAGCCAGGGAGCCTGCAGGCTGCAAGAGGAAGATTGTCCAATGAAACACAGGGCATTCACATTCCTCAGCCTCCTCATAAGTAAGGTAAACACACAAATCCAAACCCCAACCAATGAGAATTTCTCCATTTTTTTTCTTCTCATTTGAATATTTTCTCCAAAAAGGAATTTCTTTCCTATCAAATTCAGTGAGTTTAAAAAAAGAATGGCAGAATATTTTTAATCTTTCATTATTCCATGGGTTTGTTTTATGCATTGTATACAGAGGACTTAGAAGAGCAGTTTATTACATCTTTCAGTTTTTCTATGTCTTTTCTGGCCCTCTACATGTCTGGCTGCACATTTACTAGAGCTGACCGAAAATTTCTCAAAAGACCTTCCTTCTGAGAAGAAATTTTGAGATATTACTTTTTCTAATATCATAGAAAAAGCAAGCCACTTCGCACCATACAGTCCCGTTGTCATGGACAGCTCACCACCTGCTGAAGTTTAGACTTAAAGCAGCTTTTCCCCTCTGCAAGGGTGGGGGACCATTTAAGATGGTCTGCCCCTGGAGGCTAATGGATCCAGATGGTTTCCAGAGGGCTCTGGGGAATTTCCTGGCTGATAGGGCTGGCTCTCCTGTCAAAACCCTGGTTCATCTGTGGAATGCAGAAATGACCCAGGCAGTTGACACGATTGCTCCTGAGCGCCCTCTCCTGTGTAGAGCTCATACGGCTCCATAGCATACCCCAGAGCTGAGAGTGATGAAACAAAATAGGAGACCGCTTGAGTGCAGATGGAGACAAACTCCTGATGGATGCAATTAAACACTGGTAAGTGCCTATGGTAAGCTGTATTCAGGGGCAGTGAGGGCAGCAAAAAAAAATACATTGCTGTCACTATTAAATCATCAACCTGTCGCCCAGCGGAACTTTTCAGAGTTGTCCAAGGGCTTTTACATGCCGGCCCCAAGGACATGGTAAAACCATCTGAGGTCTGCTGTAATATATTTGCTAGGCACTTCCAGAATAAAATCGTTGGCATCTGCCAGGACTTAGACTCCAGCGTTATAGCAGGTGAATCAAGTGAGGTATCCAGAGCACAGGCTTGTCCTGTTTTCTTGGATGAGTTTCAGTTGGTGCAGCTCGAGGACGTTGACAAGGTGCTTGGACAGGTTCATGCAACCACCTCCGTATTAAATCCTTGTCCCTCTTGGCTAATAAAAGCTAGCAGGGATGGAACAGCTGGCTGGGCAAGGGAAGTGAGTAATGCCTCTTTGCAAGAGGGAGTGGTCCCAGACCTCCTGAAAGAGGCGGTAGTGAGACCACTCCTGAAGAAATCTTCCTTGGACCCTGAAAATCTTAATAATGACAGGACAGTAGCAAATGTTCCATTCATGGGCAAGGTCCTTGAGTGGGTGGTTGTGAGCCTGCTCCAGGAACTCTTGGATGAAACAAATTATCTAAATCCATTTCAGTTGGGTTTCAGGCCTGGCTTTGATATGGAAACAGCCTTGGTTGCCCTATACGGTGACCTATGTCGGGAGAAAGACAGAGGGAGTGTGACTTTGTTGATTCTCCTTGATCTCTCAGCGGCTTTCGATACCATCAACCATGGTATCCTTCTGAGACAACTGGCTGAGTTGGGAGTGGGAGGCACTGCATTGCAGTGGTTCCGTTCCTACTTGGCGGGTTGGCTCCAGAAGGTGGTGCTTGGGGAACATTGCTCGGCCCCGTAGATTCTCGAGTATGGGGCTCCGCAGGGCTCAGTCTTGTCCCCCATGCGGTCATCCAGAGTTTTGGAGTGTGTTGTCATCAGTATGCTGATGGCACACAGCTCTATTTATCCTTTTCATCTTCATCAAGTGAGGCTGTGGATGTGCTGAACCAGTGCCTGACTGTGACAATGGACAGTATGAGGGCTAACAAACTGAAACTCAATCCAGACAAGACTGAGACACTGTTAGTGGGTGGTTCTGATGACCGGATGGAGAGTCTTCAACCTGTTCTGGATGGGTTACACTCCCCTTGAAGGGGCAAGTTTGTAGCTTGGGGGTTCTCCTAGAACCATCTCTGTCACTTGAGGCTCAAGTGGCTTCAGTGGCATGGAGTGCCTTCTACCAACTTCAGTTGGTCACCCAACTATGCCCCTATCTGGACAGGGATAACCTGACTTCAGTTGTCTATGCTCTGGTAACCTCCAAGTTAGATTACTGCAATGCACTCTACATGGGGTTGCCTTTGAAGTCGGTTCAGAAGCTGCAGTTGTGCAAAATGCAGTCACCAGATTGATAACTGGGACCTGAAGGTTCAACCATATAAGACCTACTCTGGCCCACTTGCATTGGCTGCCTGTATGTTTCTGAGCCCGATTCAAGGTGCTTGTTTTAACCTATAAAGCCTTACATGGTGTGGGACCACAATACCTGATGGAACGCCTTTCCCAACATGAACCTACCTGTACACTACGTTCAACATTTAAGGTCCTCCTCCGAGTGCCTACTCCGAGGGAAGCTCAGAGGTCAGCAACAAGGGAGAGGGCCTTCTCTGTGGTAGCCCCCCAATTGTGGAACGATCTCCCTGATGAGGCCCACCTGGCGCAAACATCGTTATCTTTTTGACGCCAGGTCAAGACTTTCCTTTTCTCTCAGGCATTCAGCAATATCTTATGACCCTGGATTTGTTTTGTCTTATAGGCATATAGCTTTTTAAAGTTATTATCATGGTTTTAAATGTATGTGTATATTGTGTGTATATTACATGTTTTTGCTGTTGTAATTTTTGTATATTGTTTTAAATTGTTTTAATCTTATGTAAACCGCCCAGAGAGCTTCAGCTATGGGGTGGTATACAAATGTAAATAAATATAAATATATAAAAAACATGTAATGTAAAAACATTTTAAAGAATATTCTCCCATCATTTTTATTTCATTGTTTGGGTAGTGATGGCTGCCATTTCCCTCAAGAATGCTAAGGGATAATGCTAGGTCCAGGGTATTGTGGAGGATGCAAAATTGTGAGCAGATGCCTAAGATACTTGCTGAAGCAGCAAAGAGGTAACGAAAATTAATAGGAGAAAAATAAATAAAGAACTTGGGTACTTAATGGTGGGAAACCTGCGGAAATGGTAGATAATTTCTCTCCCCTTACCCCAAATAAATTTGGGGAAATGGTTCAGATTTTCTTCCGCAAACAGGGTGGATAATTTTGAGAGGCCACTGGCACTCAGCTGTGGCATATGCACATTGCATTTTTGCTGCACTCTTTTCAGCCTTAATGCGCATGTGTGTGTGTTTGCATGGACATTCCTTTGTGGGTGGCAGTTTAGCAATGCCCACACGTGCTTCTGCACATCAGTAAAATACTGCAAATGCATCAGAGGAATGGAAAGCTAGGGACAGATTTCATACACTCCCATTCCAAAATTAATATTAGAAATTATCCTATTTAAAATTGAATTCGGGAGGAGAAGAAAAGGAGCCTTTCGACAGAACAAGAAAGACATGTCACGGGGTAAATATTAGGGGTGTGCACTGGATCGGCTCCGATCAACGATCCAGAGCTGATCCAGGGGAAATTGGATGCAATTATCCAATTTCCGATCACCCCTTTGGATCGCCCGATCTTTTCCGAAGGACGCGATCCAGTTTGGAAAAAATCGGAGGATTGGCGGGTGCCCACTGGCGGCCGCTGTAGCTTACATGGGCGGGCACCAGCTGGCGCCCACCAATGGAAGCGGATAGCGGGGGGGGCTTACCTGGGAGGGCTGTCCGTTTCCATCGGTGGGCGGCAGCGGGTGCCAGCCAATGGAAGCGGACAGCGCGGCCAGGTGAGGATCGTGGGGGGGGGGCTTACCTGGGGGGGTCCTCCTCCTTCCACTGCGGGATGTAAACTACTGCAACCTAGGCCTCGCGGCCTAGTTTACAGGAGAGCGCCAGGTGGTCATCACCTGGTGCTCTCCTGTAAACTAGGCCGCGAGGCCTAGGTCGCAGTATTTTACCAGCAGCGGACGGAGGAGGATGCCCCACCAGGTAAGGAGCGGGGGTGGCTTACCTGGGGGGACTGTCTACTTCCATCGGTGGGCACCAGTAGATAGCCCGTCCAGGTGAGGATCGCTGGAGGGAGGAGGGAGGGAGGGGGGAGGGAGGGAGGGCGGTCGACTTACCTGCCGGGGTGTCTTCTTTTTTCACCTGCCGGAGATCTACTGAGAACTAGGCTTCATGGCCTAGTCCTCAGTAGAGCGCCAGGTCACCTGGCACTCTACTGAGGACTAGGCCGCGAAGCCTAGTTCTCAGTAGATCTCTGGCAGATGAAGGAAGAGGATGCCCCGGCAGGTAAGGAGGAGTGTGAGGGAGGGGCGTACCTGCTGGGGCCATCCGCTGGTGCCCGCGGGTGCCCGTGGATGGCCCCTGGAGGTAACTGCGGGGGGGGGAGGGACAGGGAGGAGGGAGTTAGGCCCCCACTCACCCACCCGCTGCCATTTTTCCCCCATAGACTTGCATTGGGGGAAAGAAAGCTTTCCCCCAATGCAAGTCTATGGGGAAAACAAAAATGGCAGCCGATCTGGTCCGGGCCCGATCCGGTCCGGGGGTCTCCGATTTTGTCCAATCTGGGACAAAATTGGAGGTCCTGATCTGGGTCCCAATCTGATCCGGGGGGTCCCTGCACATCCCTATTAAATATATGACCATGCCTAACTTATTGTAGCCCTGATTGTAATGTGCTGCTGCATGAAACACATTTATCTGTGTAGCAGGAAACACTCAGGTATATCATATTGGACTAGTGCCTTTGTAGCATTTTAATTTCTCAGATTACTGTCTGGGAGGTCAGGGACAATGCCTACTTTTTAGACGAGATATCCTGAGGCTCTGGATGGTACAGGAGCCCCATCATGTGTGCCCCTGAAATCCAAGTGTGTGGAGACAGGCAGCGATTGCTCAGTGGTGAAGGAATGACACTTGGCACATGCTTAGAGGTACTTCATGTTATTGAATAGTATCGCTCCACCTCTGAGTTATTGTTATTTTTTATATACAAGGGGTGGAATATCCAAAACTGGAACCTGATGAAGCTAAATGGGTGTGGTTCAGGAAAGCTGGTGTGGCTACACATTTTACAGTACCTGTAAGAGATTTCTCCTGGTTATACTGCTGCTGTTTCCAGGTTCCACGTGACCAGGGCCACACTTAAGAGGCCCATGTTCCTCTATAGCCACTATATGTGCAGCATCTGTGTGCATCAGATCACTGTGTGCAAATACTCCAACTATAAGCTGACACATGAGAAAGTTATTTTTGCATGGAGAAATCATAAATTCATCAGATTTCCATGTAGCTTTGTATTAAAGGCTTGGGGCCAAAGTATCTAAAGGAACATGGCCTCCCAAACGTACCTGCCTGGAACTTTAGGCCATCTTTGGAGACCATCCTCTGGGCACATCCTCTGAATGAAGTTAGGTGGGTGCCTCAAGAAAGAGGGCCTTCTCAGTTGTGGCACCCCGTTTATGGAATGCCCTCCCCAAGAAGGCTCACCTAGAGTCCACACTATTCTGTTTTCAGCACCAGGTGAAGACATTTCTTTTCCACAGACATTTTAGATCTTTTCTGTAAGCAGCATTTTAGCCTGTTTTATTGGGTGAGACACCCTGAGAACTTTTTGTTATAAGGCAGAATAGAAATTAAAGCAAAAATTAAATCAATCAATAGCATTTTTTGGGAGATGCAGGGATGCTCAAGCTCACTAAAATTATCCTAACCTTGTTTGGAAGCTTGGTTTGGCTCATTCCTGTTTTTGTTTGTGATATGCTTTTTGGTTCTTTTGAATGGGAAAAGTGTGCAATTTTCCAAAGTGCACGTTTCCTCCATTGACTAAAGTGTAAAAATGCATATATACTGTGCGCCTGTGTGTACACATTCAAATGTGCATTTGGAGGTCTACATTTTCAATAACTAAAGAAGCACACCTTTTTAGAACATGGTCACAAGTTTGGGAACATGCAACAGTTGGTTGTCATCAATTGTTTGTTTAAAAAATGAATTCACATCTGCTCACAGTTGGGAATGGGCACCTTCAGGTGGTTTGTGAATCACGACCAAATCCTCATAAATCCCTAGATGTAACTTCTGTATGTTTAAATATACCACACACCTCCATTTACCAGGGGATCCGTGGAACAATGTCACTCAGGAAAGTTCTTTCTGCTCTCTGTTAGGGAGGGTGTTAAAACATGATCTGGGTATCACAGATGTAAGCAAAGAGGGACAGGCCCTTGCCGCTAGGGGGTGGCGGAACATGAGAAGTTGATGGGAAAGGTGCCTTGACCCCTGCCTAAAATCCCCTCCACTGGTGAAGCTGCAAGTGCCCCCACATACACACATCCCCCCATCTAATTGGAGAGCTAATATTTTAAAAGCATTGACATAAACAAACAAGGGCAGATTCCATAAGCTGGAAAATCCTTGAGTACATTGTAATTAGCCAGACTTGTTAAAACTCTTAATAAGAGACAGAGAGAGTATGTGACACTATTAGTCTATGTATACTCAAAGGCCATCGTATTTTCTTTCTCCCCCCCTTCTATTTATTTATTTATAAATTTATTATTATTTATTTATTTATTGCATTTCTATACCTCCCAATAGCCGAAGCTCTCTGGGCGGTTCACAAAAATTAAAACCATAAAAACCATTCAAAATATAAAACAACAACGGTATAAAAACATAATTTAAAATACAGTATAAAAGCACAACCAGGATAAAAAACCAAGCAGCCATGCAGAAATTGATCGGGATTTAAAATACAAATTTAAACAGCAAGGTTAAAAATCAAAATAAAGAACTGTTAAAAACACTGTGAAAGTAAAAAGGTCTTCACCTGGTGTCTAAAGGAGTATAATGTAGATGCCAGGCGAACCTCTCTGGGGAGCTCATTCCACAGTCGGGGTGCCACAGCAGAGAAGGCCCCCTTCCTGGTAGCCATCTGTCTCACTTCCTTTGGCAGGGGCTCACAGAGAAGGACCCCAGAGGATGCTCTTAGAGTCTGGGCAGATGCATATGGGAGGAGGCGTTCCTTCAGATAACCTGGTCCCAAGCCGTTTAGGGCTTTGAATGTTAATACCAGCACTTTGAATCAGGCCCAGATCTGGACCGGCAGCCAGTGAAGCTGGAAAAGGACTGGCGTAATGTGGTCTCGTTGGCCAGTCCTCGTTAACAGTCTGGCTGCCCTGTTTTGTACCAGTTGAAGTTTCCAGACTGTTTTCAAAGGCAGCCCCACATATAAGGTATTGCAGTAATCCAAACGAGAGGTTATCCGAGCATGGATAACTGTAGCTAGGCTATCTCTGTCCAGATAAGGGCGCGGTTGGTATATCAGCCTAAGCTGATAAAAGGTGCCACTGAGTTCACCTGTGTCTCAAGTGACAGTTCTGGATCCACGAGCAACCCCAAACTACGGACCCGATCCTTTAGGGGGAGTGCAACTCCCTCCAGAACAGGGTGAACATCACCTAGCCGGACAGATGAACCACCCACAAACAGTACCTCCGTCTTGTCTGGATTGAGTCTCAGTTTATTGGCCCTCATCCAGTCCATTACTATGCCCAGACACTGATTCAGAACAGCCACTAGGAAACTATGCTGAAAGGAAGGATAGGGTCTCACACCCCACAAAAATGAAATATGTTCTCTTCCCCTAGCCCATGCTATGCCTTTTTATAATCTCACTCTGTCCTCCTTTCTTCTAAATCAGTGCCAGATTTAGGAACAAGCCAAGTAAGCCAATGCAGATCATGGTGGGCTCTAAATATGCCGGAAGTACCTAAGATGTAAGTTAACTAAGATGAAATCACTTTGATTAATTAAGTTGGAAAGTCTAGCGTGACTAGCAGCAGAGTCAGCTTTTACATTGAGAAAGCACGGCAATACAGCATATACAGCCACCCTGAGATCCGAGTGATATAGGGCAGGATACAAATGTTTAAATAAATAAATAACAAATATAGTGTTGGAGACAATAAGCACAAACTAGTGCTAGTTTAAGAGAAGTTCAAATCATCTTACTTTAGTAATGCTTTTATGCACATCTTCAGCGACAAGCACCCAGCACCCAATAATGCTGGGTGGTACCCTTCCAAATAGAACATAATACACTTCCCCCCCCCTTTTATGGCATGGGGCCTCTGAACCCTGACTTGGCTTAGGGCTTCAGCCCTGTTCCAAATACTGATGTCTAGAAAAGAGCTAATGTGGGGCCAGCAGGGCCCTACTGTTAAAAGCCCCCTGGACTTGCTCCTTCTTTTCCCCATTGCAACCTGCTTGTTCACCTGCCTCTTGCTCTGGCCCAGACGATGGTGGTGGTGAGAAGGAGGTGTAGGAGATGCTCCATACTACTTGCACACTGGCTCTCGGATTGCCAAGCAAGCAAATGGTAGCCACGATGAGAAAGATGAGAAGGTACAGTGGTGACAATGGACTGGGTCTAGGAGTCTAAGGAACTCCCCTGCATTCCCCCCACACACCAGAATCAGCTCGTCAGGCAATGGCGGGTTTACGGGCCTGCACTTCAAGTGCCTGCATGGCCCGACGAGCACCTGGCAACTGTCTGCCCTTCTCCAGAGCTTCCATTGCTGCAACTCAATGAAGGCTCCGGAAACTGCATATCTTCTACCTTGCATAAATGGGGCCTTTACATCCACCATTTATGCAAGGTAGAAGATGTGCAAAATCCAGAGCTCCCGATGTCCACAACAATGGAAGCTCTGGACCGGGGCAGATGGGTTCACAGCCTCATCGGGCACTCACTGAGCCGTGAGGATGCTCACCTGACGCCACAAGTGGGGGCAGCAGCTTGGGGAGCATCTGACCAAGCCAGGTGCAGGTGAATCCGTCCATCCTTAGGCATGAACATTTTTTTCCCACTAGAGCATAAGCTTTGGTTCCTTCCCAGTTGTTCTGCACAGTGATAGCCAATCAGGGGTGTAGTGGTTGATTTTGAAGTGCAGGCAGTCCTGACAGTCCCCATAGCCGTACTGCCATGGAGAGTAAAAAAAAGGCAGCCAGCTGTGTTGATCCATGCCAATGAACCAGTTGTAGACCTGTACACTGCAATCCACATCTAAGGTCCTCCTCCGGTTGCCTATTCTGAGGGAAGCACAGAGGGTGACAACAAGGGAGAGGGCCTTTTCAGTGGTGGCCCCTCAATTATGGAATGATCTCCCTGATGAGGCTCGCCTGGCATCAACATTGTTATCTTTTCGGCGCCAGGTTAAGACTTTCCTCTTCTCCCAGGCATTTAACAGCGTATGGTGAGGGTTTTGTTGTTGTGGTGGTGGTTTGACCAAAAAGTCGTTGTTTATAAATGATATTGTATTTATAACCTCTTTTTATGCTTTTCATGGTTTAAAATTGTGTATATCTTTTTAAAAAAATGTTCAATGTTTTTAATTTTTGTAAACTGCCCAGAGTTTTGGCTATAGGGCGGTATATAAATGGAATAAATAATAATAAAATAAGAATTTTCATCTCTACCAGGAGCAAGTATTTTGTGAAGCTAATAGCTCTTAGTTATTGATTCATATTCAAGCCACCCACAATGAACCCTTCTACACTGACCCAAGGCAATGGTCACAGATATTCCCAGCATGGAGAGAACCCTATTGTACCTGCCTGCCATGTAGCTGTTAAACTTGAGGCACTTGTCAAGAAAAAGAGAGAGAGAGAGAGAGAGAGAGAGAGAGAGAGTAAATCAAACATTGTTGAATACACAGAGGTTCAATTCTAGAATTTCAAGAGGTGAGCACTCAAAGAGCTGGGCCTACATGGATATATATGTCAGTGTTGGTTTCTCCCACATTCAAATTCTTTAAACCTCAAGTTCTTTCAGCCCCACGTATGAGGACATATGCAATTGTTTGGTGCATTCTTAGCAGAAACGAACAAAACAAAACGCACACCCATCCCTGATGGACAGGAATACAATTTGACTAAAATGTGGGTGAGGAATTGTGTGTTGCTTTAGAGACACCCTGCCTGAGCTGCTTCCATCCTGAGGAAGTCTATGGGGCAAATCCATTTCAAAAGGTAAGGCAGTGATCAGAAGCAAAGCAAACACTCCTAACTACAGGGCCTTATCAAGAATTCAGGGATCAACAGCACAAGAAATCAACTCAAGGAGAATCAAGGTTTTAAGGTACTGGGAGCTGAAATAAGGTTTTATTCCAGGAAGCAGAAAAACTCAACTGATAGTTTATAAGTTGAAGTTACAGAATCCCACCTAGGACTCAGCTGCAGCACATCAGAGGCTTCTGGAAGAAGTCCTCCTTGTGAAAAGGGCCCTACTTACAAGGAGTTCTCTACTCACAAGGAGTTCTCTACTCACATGAAACCTCCCTTTGCAAAGGGGCACTCCTTCCCACAGGAGATGATATGCCCTGCTTCTGGAGACATTACCACTCTCGGGGGCTAGGAGGTAGAGTCGCTAAGAGGTAGAGTTCCTCTCCTTTTGAAGGGATGGATTTACAGTCGTCACCCCAGAAGTTCCAGCCTCCCCCTGGTCTTCTGTCAGGGATGCTTTTTGATCCTGTTTGCCTCTGGGAGCTCTAGCTGCTACTCTGAAAAGGCCTTAGAGTCCCCTTCCAACTCTACTATTCTATGATTCTATTAGCTGGCATGTCTCAGGCCAACTGCCAGGGAACAAGCTGTGGGTTAAAGGAAAGTAGATGATTAGGTCTGGCTTATTATAAACATTTTTTTTTTCAAAAAAAGAGAAATTATGTGCAGTAAATCAGACCACATTGTCTCAGACCACGTTGTCTCAGAAAATGAGGGAGAGGAAGATGTGAAAAGAAAAAAGGTGGAGAGTGCAAAAGAAAGGTTCTCCTAGTTCAGTATCCAGCACCATAAATAATGGAATGTTCTCTTACTCAGACCCTCATCCTTCTCTCCAGCTCTGATGTCTGGTTTCATCTTTTTGGCTATGAATGATTCATGGACTCCCTTTTTATTTTTTTTTAAGAAATATCTCATTCATATATATATATATATATATATATATCATGAGCTAAGTCAGAATTTCTTATCCGGAGGATGGGAGACAGGCTCACGCTGTTTGTCTCTCTCTTCCCAGCATCCCCTTCAGCCTAGGCTGAGCTGTTCTTTGGGGAATTATTCCAGTCCCCATCCCCACCTACACCATCCCTGCTCTAACATTTATTTTCTGACATTTCAGACAATTTGTCAGGTGGAGCTGTCTTTCTGAGATCAAAGACAGAGAAAAGCTCGCGGCTCAAGGCTCCAGCTCTTCCCATCCGACTGTAGCAAACCGAATCAGCCAGCTGTCCGTCTCAACGACTCCCTTATCTCCACATTAGGCACATCAGCAAACTTCCTTCTGCCAAGGCCATGGTTTTGTCCAGCCCAGGCTTTTTGTCACTGACTGGTGGTGGCTTCCCAGGGTTCCAGTCTTGGCTACCCAGGGTTCCAGCCATGGTTAGGCTGCTAACCCTTTTGCAGCAAATGGTTAGTCAGTGGCTGAATTCGGACAACACATTAAGCAACTGCGGGGGTGGGGGGAACAATCATCAGTTGTATTGACTATCATGTGCTGTTCAATATCTACATGAAACCGTTGAGTGCAGTCATCCGGAGTTTTGGAGTGCGTTGTCATCAGTACGCTGATGACACGCAGCTCTATTTCTCCTTTTCATCTTCAACAGGTGAGGCTGTGGATGTGCTGAACCAGTGCCTGGCTGCGACAATGGACTGGATGAGGGCTAATAAACTGAAACTCAATCCAGACAAGACTGAGACGCTGTTAGTGGGTGGTTCCGCTGACTGGATGGAGGGTGTTCAACCTGTTCTGGATGGGGTTGCACTCCCCTTGAAGGAGCGGGTTCGTAGCTTGGGGGTTCCCTAGAACCATCTCTGTCACTTGAGGCGCAGGTGGCCTCAGTGGCATGGAGTGCCTTCTACCAACTTCAGTTGGTGGCCCAGCTACATCCCTATCTGGACAGGGATAACCTGGCTTCAGTTGTCCATGCTGTGGTAACCTCCAAGTTAGATTACTGCAATGCACTCTACGTGGGGCTGCCTTTGAAGGTGGTTCGGAAGCTGCAGCTTGTGCAAAATGCAGCGGCCAGATTGATAACTGGAACCAGTAGGTTCGAACATATAAGACCTACTCTGGCCCACTTGCATTGGCTGCCTGTATGTTTCCGAGCCCGGTTCAAGGTGCTGGTTTTAACCTATAAAGCCTTACACGGCTTGGGACCACAATACCTGATGGAACGCCTTTCCCGACATGAACCTACCCAAAGACTACGTTCAACATCTAAGGCCCTCCTCCGAGTGCCTCCTCCGAGGGAGGCTCGGAGGTCAGCAACAAGAGAGAGGGCCTTCTCTGTGGTGGCTCCCCAATTGTGGAACGATCTCCCCGACGAGGCCCGCCTGGCGCCAACATTGTTATCTTTTCGGCGCCAGGTCAAGACTTTCCTCTTCTCTCAGGCATTTGGCAATATCTGAGGAGCCTGGGTTTGTTTTGTTTTGTTTTGTTTTGTTTTTGTAGTTTTTGAAGTGTCGATGTGGTTTTTAAATGTATAATAATAATAATAATAATAATAATAACGATTTATTTCTTACCCGCCTCTCCATCTAGATCGAGGCGGGGAACAACAGCATGATAAAATACATAAAACTAATTAAAACATGACAAATATTATTAAAACTGCATTAAAACATCCTAAAACATCATTAAAACATCCTAAAACATCCTAAAAACATTCTAAAAATTACACTGGATATGCCTGCCGGAAGAGAACAGTCTTTATAGCTTTCTTAAATTCTAAAAGACTGTTAAGTTGACGAGTCTCCTCCGGCAGGTCATTCCACAGTCTGGGAGCGGTGTGTATGTTGTATGTTTTTGCTGTTTTAATTTTTGTATATTGTTTTTAATTGTTTTTAATCCTATGTAAACCGCCCAGAGAGCTTCGGCTATGGGGCGGTATACAAATGTAATAAATAAATAAATAAATAAATAAACTCAGTGCTGATCCTAATCCACACCACGGTTGATTATTTATTACCATGTTGTGTGGGGAGTACCCCCTAGATGAACAACTGAAATGTTGATTATTACCCCACCACTGACTATCGTGTTGTCTGAATTCAACCAGTGTGTTTAAACCATAGTTATGTAGCCATCATGGTTGGGAATGGGTCACATGACATGCAAAGCCATAATGTTTAGCTAAAAATGCTTAACCACAGTGGCTTAGTGTGTCGTCCGAACTGACTGTCTGTCCAAACTTATTTCTGAATTCTTATCAGTGTATTATCTCACTAGGACATACGGTGGCCAGGTGTCCTACTTTACAGGGAAGAGTAATCTCTTCTGGAGAATTGGCAGTCCTTTATTTGAAGATGTCCTCTGTTTGAAAAGTTGACTTTCCCAAGTCTAGTTTAATGTCAAAGAACCCTAAGGAGGGAAAGTAGGTTGCCTTGGAGTTGCCCATCAACAGTTAGCATCGAGATCTCAGATCGAAGAGGCACACTGGTCACCAAGTAAATGTTCTCCACTATGGTGAGATGCCTTTCTATGTCTTTCTATTTAAATTATATTCATTATTTCTAAATTTGCACCTATGCATATACATTGGCATATGAAAATGTAATGCAAATTGGAGTCCTCTTTGGCCCTCCTTTTGGGGGGATGCGTAACTGGCCACTCTACCAGGACAGCTCCAAATTGGCCTTGGGTTTTGCTTTTGGTGAAATTTAGTAGGTTTCTCTCACAACAGTCCCGACAGGTCAACATGAAACTTTACATGTATATCGCAAGCGAAGTCTGAAAAATGTGACACATGCATTGATAACCAAAGATTTGAAACTAGCTGTTTCAGGCCCATGCTCAGCTTAATAGACCAATTAGACTGCACTGGGTGCTGGGGGGGGGAAGCAAATCATGTAGGAAATTTTCCCCTTCAGAATAAAGTGATCACTTTCCATTTTGTGGGCAGAAATGGGATTCAAAATTCTGTCTATAGGCGTATGTATAGGGTGTGCCAGGGGTTCCTAGAAACACCATAATATCTCTGGAGACCCCAGTGCTATAAGCATGCCTGGGGAAATTATGTACTTTCTGAAGGCCCCCGGAAGCATGCTTTCCTGCCCCCACTCCTCACTGTTCTAAGCAGGGCCTAACAACAAAAACAGCAATAACAATACTAATACATCCCTGGGTGCACACCCTAATGAAATGTGCTGTGCTTGCCTATGATCTTGTCAAGAATGCTTGGGAACCCCATGTTCTTGAAAGTCAGTTGGGACCAGTCCAAGCCCTAGAGGCTCACAGTTGGGATTCAGTCTGATCTTTGAAGATCTTGTTGGGATTCATTCCCATCCTTAAGGATATCCAGGCTCCTTCTTTCTAAAGAATAATAGTCCAAATCCAGCCAAGCGTATCCTCACCCCAGTGTGCTTATGCACATCTACACCTGAACACTGCACAGATTTTGAATTACACACCTGCTTTTATGACCCCGAAAAGAAACCTTCGGTTTCAAAGCTCAAGATAATGCATTTCCTCCCAGTCCAAGCTCCAGGACACTATTTAAAAACAATGAAGCTCCTTCCTTCCGAGGTGCAAGTAAGTAGATCCCCAGCTTACCTGCAATCTTTTTGGACTGTCCACTTCTCAGCTGTTTCCATCATTTGAGGATGTCAGGTGTGATACCTTAGGCAGGATAATTGGCTACTTCTTCACAGGAGTTTTGACTGGGCATATGATTTAGTAACCCTTGAGCACAACCTTCATAGGATCATTGTGGCTTGGAAATAGTTCTGTGGCATGTCCTCCATATATACATGTTGGACACATGGTGGAAACCAACTATGCATACTAGGCTTTGTCATTACCCCCAATGAACAGGCACTGTATCCTACAAATATGCCCAACCCTGTACTTTGGCAGCATATTGCAAGGGAAGAGTGAAAGGTATGTCTGTGAAATAGAAAGGGAAATAAACATGGTGTATTTTAGGGACACATTGAATTTCACATTGAAGGACAGTTCTGTTAAGGTTCCAAAGAATTCTAGGGCATCTAGGACCCAAGTTTGAAAATGACTGGAGTGGAAAAGTATATGGCCATTACAGAGCTCTTCTGGCAGGACTACCCAGTCGAATTTTAAGAGTTTTATTGGTATTTTAATAATGTATTCATTTTATATGTTTTTAATCAGTTTTATGTATTTTATATCATTTGTATTTGATGTTGTTCCCTGCCTCGATCCAGAGGGAGAGGCGGGTAAGAAATAAATAAATATTATTATTATTATTATGTTGTTGTTGTTGTTGTTGTTGATGATGATGATAGTGGAGACCAACGGTTTCATTCTGCAGACAAGGAGTACAGGATTCACTTTGAAAACTAGACTTTATTCTGCATTCCCTCCAAGTTTATAAACCAACTTCTCAAACATTACCTTTTAATACAAATTAATATCGATAGGAGTGGGAGGTCATGAAAAAAGTCCTGATGCATTGCCTCTCTATCAATTAACCTCTCATAATTTAGCAAGCGTATGAAATCTGGGGATAAACATATTCATTATTTATCACCAGTAACCACAAGAATATTAATAAATATGGCTTCAGGAGCTCTACACAATTTGACCATTACAGCTATTTCTCCAAACGATTCCTAGAAATGCAGTTAAAGATAGGGATGTTACAGGTGTCCAACTGGGTCTGGAAGCCCAAAAAACTCCCCTGTGTCTGCCCCACCCAGACCCAGTAGGGCACCCATGGGGTGTTTGCAGGCCCATGCTTCAAGCACCCATGTGGCTCGACAAATGTCGGACAGCCTTCCGTCCTCATCCAGAGCTTTCATTGTGTGCAACAGTGGAGGCTCTGGAAATTATGTATTTCCCCTGTTGCATAAAAGGCCCTACTAACATGTGTTTCCAGCAATCCACCTCCATGGGTGGCAATGTTCTTTTATTTCTCTACTATTTCCTAGCTTAAGGAATAAAGAGCAAGCCCTAGGTCATCTTTCCGACCAGGCTCTCTCCTTCCTGTTTTTTTTTTAATGTGATTTTTTAAGTCATAATAATAATAATAATAATAATGAACTGGAAGTCTTGCATAGTGGAAAAGGACATGCTGCTTTCCAGCACCATATTATTTGGGTTCAAATGAGTGAAATTGTGTTTTGGAACTCTGACCAACCTCTGCATTGTAGTTAGATTCTAAGAGAATTTTTTTTTCCTTCAAGCTTCACCAGCTTGCTTTCCAGGAAATGAGTGTTTTGTGACTTGTCATGACCACCAGGGCAGCCATTTTATGAATGAATAAGGCATCAATGTCAGCCATTTCATGAGAGCACCCACAGTACCTAGGGTGACCAGATAAAATCCAGGTCAGGGCTCATGTAACTTTAACAGTTGTAGAGAAAAGGGAATTTCAGCCAGTGTCATTTGTATGCAATTAGTTCCTGGTGAAATTCCCTCTTCATCACAACAGTTAAAGTTCCAGGGGCCCTGCCTTCTTTTGTATATAGTCACTCTAGTATAGTGCTTGCACCTTTAACTGTTGTGATGAAGAGGGAATTTCACCAGGACTAATTGCATACAAATGACACTGGCTGAAATTCCCTTTTCTCTACAACTGTTAAAGTTACATGAGCCCTGACCTGGATTTTATCTGGTCAGCCTAACAGTACCCCTAAAAAATTCTATCAGTGCCCACTGCCCCCATTGAATGTCTGTTGTGTATTCTTTCTTCACATTTTAAATCAATGCTGTTGAAATATGTGTGTTTAATTATTGTCTAAATCGTGTTTTATCTATGATTATATGCTGCCTCAGGTGCCATTTTTTTTCTTAGCAGAAAGGCAGGGTACAAATCAAAAACATAAATAGAATTACTCACCTGATCTTCATAGATCATAGAATCATATAATAATTCAGTTGGAAGGGGCCTATAAGGCCATTGAGTCCAACCCCCTGCTCAATGCAGGAATCTACCTTAAAGCATACCTGACAGATGGTTGTCCAGCTGCCTCCTGAATGCCTCGAATGTGGGAGAGCCCACCACCTCCCTAGGTAATTGATTTGATTGTCATATTGCTCTAACAGTCAGGAAGTTTTTCCTGATGTCCAGCCGGAATCCGGCTTATAACTTGAGCCCAATATTCCGTGTCCTGCACTCTGGGTTTATCAAGAAGAGATCCTGGCCCTCCTCCGTGTGACAACCTTTCAAGTATTTGAAGAGTGCTGTCATATTTCCCCACAATCTTCTCTTCCCCAGGCTAAACATGCCCAGTTCTTTCAATCTGACAGGACTTTGTTTCCAGACCACTGATCATCCTTGTTGCCCTCCTCTGAACATGCTCCAGGTTGTCTGCATCCTTCTTGAAGTGTGGTGCCCATAATTGGAGGCAATACTCAAGATGGGGACTAACCAGTGCCGAATAGAGGGGAACCAGTACCTTGCGTGATTTGAAAGCTGTGCTTCTATTAATGCAGCCCAAAATAGCATTTGCTTTTTTTGCAGCCACATCACACTGTTGGCTCATATTCAGCTTGTGATCTACAACAATTCCAAGATCCTTCTCGCTTGTAGTATTGCTGAGCCAAGTATCCCCCATCTTGTAACTGTGCATTTGGTTTATTTTTCCTAGGTGTAGAACTAGGCATTTATCCCTTTTAAATTTCATTCTGTTGTTTTCAGCCCAGTGCTCCAATCTATCAAGATCACTTTGGAGTTTGTTTCTGTCTTCCAGGGTATTAGCAATCCCACCCAATTTTGTGTCATCTGCAAATTTGATAAGCATTCCCTGCACCTCCTCATCCAAATCATTAATAAAAATGTTGAAGAGCACTGGGCCTAGGACTGAGCCCTGCGGTACCTCACTCATTACCTCCCCACAGTTTGAAAAGGTACCATTGATAAGCATTCTTTGAGTCCAATTCAGTAGCCAACTGCGGATCCACCTAATAGCTGTTCCATGTAGCACACTTTTCACTAGTTTGTGAATCAGAATGTCATGGGGCACTATGTCAAAAGCTTTGCTGAAGTCAAGATATACTATGTCCACAGCATTCCCACAGTCCACAAGGGAGGTTACCCAATCAAAAAATGAAATCAGAATAGTCTGACAGGATTTGTTCTTTACAAATCCATGCTGGCTTCTAAGTATCACTGCATAGTTTTCAAGGTGTTTACAGATTGACTTCTTTATAATCTGCTCCAAAATTTTCCCAGGGATGGATGTCAGACTGACTGATCTGTATTTCTCAGGTCCCTCCTTTTTGAAGATAGGAACAACATTAGCCCTCCTCCAGTCATCCGGCACTTCACGCATCTTCCATGATTTTGCAAAGATAATGGACAGTGGTTCTGAGAGTTCTTCTGCCAGTTCCTTTATTGCTCTAGGATGCAGTTTGTCGGGCCCTGGAGATTTGAAGTCGTGCAAAGAAATTAGGTGTTCCTTGACCATTTGTTTATCAATCTCAAATTGCAAACCTGCCCCTTCAGCTTGTCCTTCACTTTTTCCGGGGGGGGGGGGGGGCTCATAGACCCGCTTTTGAGAGAAGACTGAGCCAAAGTAGGAATTGAGGACTTCTTTCTTTTCTTTGTCATCTGTTACCAATTTGCCATCCTCATTAAGCACTTGAACCACCATTTCTTTACTCTGTCTTTTACAATTCATGTATTTGAAGAAAGCCTTTTTATTGCTTTTGTTTGGAGTCATGGCCTGGATGGCCTGTGGCTCAAGGCTGCCATCTGTGTTCCATCCACAAGTGGCACTCAAACCAATCTTTGCACTCACTACTTATTCCAAACCCCACAAAGGATTCAAAATCAACAACAACATTTTGCAACCAAGCCTTCATTTCCTCACTTTGTGAGTTCATTGTTTGCCGGTTGTCATTTGCAAGTTTACAATTCCCTGTTTGCCATCCATTATTCCAATATTTAAGTAATGCAGGGTTGACAGCCATAAGGTACATTACTAGGTATTTAAATATTAAATGAATGGCTTGGGACATCATGAATGATTGCAAAGTCACCAAATGCAATTCACACATTGTGCATTTACAAGCCTAGGGATGTTTGTGTGGGTCTCTAAGCTGATTTAACAATAGTCCCTTCAACATTCATTTGGATTTGACTCAATGTTTTGGAACATGGCAGGACAACCTCCCCCACCTCCCACCACCAACACACCAATCCCAGATCCCACTTAACACCAATGCACAAAGCCAATCCACTCATGACGTCTTTGTTTTGTAGAATGCTAGATGTCTCAAATAATGGCGACTCTAGCATGCATTGTGGTAGCTTGTCAAAAGAGGGAACAGAGGGCCTGACCTCTACTGCATTTAGGTTCTACTTATGCAGCTAGCCAGCAGGATGCATGACAGCTTGTTAACTGAGAGCAATGGTATTTTGGCTTGAGTTGTATAAAGTCACCGTACTGGCTCCAGAGACTGAGCAATTTCTCTCTTGTGTGAAAGTGAAGTTAGTATGATTCCTTCCAATAGGTGTGTACAGGAGATTGATATGTGGCAGGAATGTGGTTTGCACTTAATTGCAAACTTACTTGATTCCATACTTATAAATCAATACACAAACAGAAACTCAATTATCCATTGACTTCCCTAAAATTTGCAGTACAGTTTGGTATGGATTAAAAAATGCATACCAAAATGGACATATTAGTGGAAATAACATTCCAAAATGAATTCTGTTAGGAACATTGCTTGCAAAAAAATGTAAATATTAGGCAATATTGCCTCCAAAATTGCATGCATTTGGAGAAACGTGCGCAAAAAATGCAGCAGTACCATTTGATTCTATTAAACACACAGTTCTGAAAACACCTCAATCAAACATGTGAAGATGCCATGTTTGATTGAGTCAGACCATTGTTCTAAGTGAAATCATGTCTCCATGTTTCCCAAGAAGAGATCTTTCCCAATACTGCTATAGGGAAGACGCTTTTTAACAGGAAATGCCAGAAATTGTACCTGGGACCTTGAGCATGCAAAGCATTTACAGCCAGCTATTACCAGGCTAGATTCAGACGGTTCACCCAAACTGGTGGGGGGTTCATATGGGGGGTTAGTATTGGGGGTTAGTATGTCTGCAAAGTTACAATAGTGGGATCAGATTCCTTTTATTTCCCCCCTTTCCTCTACCTTAAACCAGCTTTCGCTTACCTCCTCCACAAGACATGTTGGACTACAACTCCCATCACCCCACCATGACTGGACACCATGTTGTGGAAAGATGATCTCTACATTCAGCAGAGTGAAGTGGTAGGATCTTGAGGTAGTAGATTGGACTGTCCTGTGTCAGAAGACATGGTATCCTACCTGTGTTGAAAGGGAACCAGGGGTTCTGGAGTTGAAGTCCAGAGCATCTGGAAATCTACCTACTGCTGACCCTTGATCTATACCATCCTTCACCAACATGGTGCGATACAGATATCTTGGATTACATGTCCTATAATCCTCTGCCAGCATGTCCAATGTGTTGTACTCCAATACATCTGGAGTGTTTAAGTTGGTTTATATAGTCCGCAGAGTGAAATAGTAGAGTCTTGAGTAGGCGATTGGGCTGTACCATCTCAGGCTGAAGATCAGGGGGAACTTTTTTTAAAAAAAGTATTTCCCCATGTAGTAACTCTCAGCATTCTTCCCCTCCTCAAGTTATCACATTGGGGGAATGGTTCTCTATGAGCCTCCTCCTTATGGGAGTTCTGTACTTGTTGTGAGATTTGCCCATAGAGAAATTCAAGATGTGATTCTTCAGCTTGCAAGCTGAAGAGGTGGACTCTGCCACCTCTTTAAGACCACAGGGACATAAGACGAGCCATGCTGGATCAGACCAAGGGTCCATCTAGTCCAGCATTCTGTTCACACAGTGGCCAACCAGCTGTTGACAGGGGACCCACAAGGAGGACACGATCGCAACAGCTCCCTCCCTCCCATGTTCCCCAGCAACTGGTGCATGTGTAGAGCAGGTTTGCAAATCAGGAATGGGCAAACCAGTCACCTTCTGGTCTGCGTTACTTTTTATGTGTTTACCCATAACTGTGTTCAGTCACACTTTTGGCTTAATTTGCAATTAAGAAAAATCCTGTGCTAAACCTGCATTTAAATAGGCACTGAAATGCATGCTTTATTTTCTTTCAAAATATGCATCTTAAATCTCTTTTGATGAGTTTTTGACTTGCATGTTCAGAGCATTCAGGACATGTGAAAGCCAGTAGAGAACTATGTTCCGATGTGTGGATCAAATCAGTTCATACTGGTATTCACAAACAACAATTTCTTTAAGCATCTGGATAGAAGCCATCCCATTTGTACTGCTCACAAATTGACCCCTAGAAGATGCATTTCCTTTTCAAAGCATGTCTGGCCAGAATTCTTGCGGCTTGCTAAACCATTGCACTTGATAGATCATTGCTTTGGTGGGCAGTGGTGAAGAAAGGGTTGGATCTTAGGCCATGCAGAGTGTGGCAGAATTGGGGACACTGACAACCCCCCATCACACCTGGACCCACTGGGGCAGATCCTGGTCACCATAGCTTCCTTCCTTCCTTCTTGACACATACATTCTTACAGATGCTCATTATAATATGTATCTATTCTCATCTTTCATGTATATGAAAGATAGTTGAGGAGCTGCCCCTCTTGGTGCCACCCAAATCACTTTGCATGGGCAATGCCAGGTACAGCACAAATTCAGGGACTCCGGTGGTGCTGGGTAGAGTGGGTGCTCCTCTCACAACGAGTGGAGTCCCTTTCACCATACTGAAGCCGCACAGGTCTCTGCACCTCTCCCAGCACGGGGAAAGACATTCCAGCCACGTCCACCAAAATTATCTGATCTGTGGAGGGCCAACTGGGGGACAATCGGTCATCCGACCCAAATACTGTTCAGGACCCTGATCTCAAATAACTAGGAATGTCAGAGGAATCCATATGGGGGTTGGAGCTCAGCAAGCTTTGCTGGCTCGGCCCTCCCTGCCCCAGACTCCGGTCCAAATTCTGCCAGCTGGTTCAACTTGGTCATCACCAAGTCGGGAAAGCTGGTGGATTTTTCGGTGGGGCAACAGTGAGGGCAGTCATTAGAGGGGAGCCCCCTCATCCTCCTGTCCTCATTACCGCAACAGCAGCGGTGGGACAGCAAGTGGAGGAGAGGGGAGCACCACTCCCCTGTCATCCTCCCTTTTGCTACAGTGGTGTTGCTGTGCGCGCAAGTCTTTTGTCCTCCCTTCCAGGGTCGCGCACAGTGACCACAGCACTGTAAACAACTGGCTTCTTCTCCCCATTCCAGGAGTGGTAGAAGGAGCCAGTTGTGTGCAGTGGCAGAGCATTTTTTGCACAATGGTGGTGGTGGGCAGCGGTGAGGACTCCTGCTGCCACTGCCTGCCGCCATTTTGTGTGAAAAAGAAAACAACCCCCAAACCAACAAAAAAACCCTACTTGGCAAAGTTCCTGGGTTTCAGGACATTTACCACGGTTCGGCTTGCTGATGCAAGCCCTAAGCCGAGTCTGCTGCAGTGGTCCATTGGACCCAAAGTGGGCTGGATATCCTCATGATGGACAAGCCTAAAAATAACCTAGTTACACCATTGTGCATTGGAAGATATCAAGGGAAGACGGACACCACTGGTGTTTACATAAACTATGGGAAGGGATGTTCAAACTGTTGAACAAATACACAAAAATCCACAGAGAGAGAGAGAGAGAAAGAAAGGTGACTGCCCTCTCTCTCCGTTGATTTCTGTTTCACACATTTTCCCCAGGTCCTTCAAGCCTGTGTTTAAAGCTTTACCACTGTAGGTACACTCTTTAATCCCCATCTAAATCTTTTGCTTAACCTTAAGCATTCGCAGATTGCACCAAAAGTGCAGATCAAAATGAAAGGAGGATACTCTGCTGACGATGTTGCCAAACTCTGGGTGGGGGAGGATGTTAAGATTTTCTAGACCTGGGCAAAGCTTGCTGAGAACTTTATGTGGCCCTCTGCTTCCCAGCTTCTGAAAGATAAAGGTATGGAAGACCGGAAGATGCAGAACCCTGGAGCTAGGAGAAACATGTAGAGGGAAGGTGTACTATTTTGGATTTTGTCACAGAAGGTGGAAAATATATTGCATAACTCACAGCTTTTGGATGCATGAACAAGATTTTAAATTGCAAAACAAACACGATGTATATTGAGTTTCTTGTTCTGCTTATCTCTCATGCCTTATGATCATTATAACAGTGTTGTCTATACAGGAGAAGTACAAGAGGAGAGTTATTTTGCAAGCATGTTTTGTCTCCTTTGCCATTAAACATAGGGTGACCATATAAAAAGAAGGACAAGGCTCCTGTATCTTTAACAGTTGAATAGAAAAGGAAATTTCAGCGGGTGTCATTTGTATGCATGCAGCACCTGGTGAAATTCTCTCTTCATCACCACAGTTAAAGCTGCAGGAGTATAGCTAAAGTGACCAGTTACAAAAGAGAGCAGGGCTCCTGGAGCTTTAACAGTTGTGATGAAGAGGGAATTCCACCAGGTGCTGCATGTATACAAATGGCACCTGCTGAAATTCCCCTTTCAGGAGCCCCGTCTTCCTTTCCACACGGTCACCCTAATTAAACATGCACTCTATTTCTTGCAATTTTGGTCAAAGGGTTAGCAGTGTCAAAGTGTTAGCAAAAGAGATGGGTGTCAGGGAAAGAAAGAACACATACATTTTGCCAAGGGAGCAGGGACAACTGTCTCTCACACCCCAGTCCTATCATGCAAACCTGACTAGTTGGCACATAATTACTAGTGCTGGGCTGAAACCTGCCCCCTAATTTTGAGAAATTTCTCTCTCTCTGCGAAAGAGGCACTGTTTTTTTCTGCCTCTTTCGCAAGGAGGAGGGAAAATTTGGAGAATTTTCTCCTTGGGGAGGAGGACAGGATTTCCACATATCTTTTTTTAAGTGTAGCTGGTCGCTGAAGGCCCTTCTTCCTATTTTTAGGGGGGGGGGAGGTTAAAGGTTTTTTTAAAACAACAAACACTCCCTTCCTCCAGCATTTGGAGGAGCCCAGCAGTTATTCGACCATGTGACCTCACGCTCTCCAATAAGCATTCAGTAAGCACTCCTGGGCTCCTGAAAATGCCAGGGGTGTTTTTTTTTTTAAAAAAAAAAAGAAAGAAAGCCCCCTCAACACCTGTCTACATTTAAAAAGGTATGTGGAAACCTGTTCCCCTCCCCAAGGAGAAAATTCTCCAAAAGTCTCAGCTCTCCCAGACTCTTTCACCTGAGTTTTTGTCCCCCCACCCCACACAAATGCCGAAAATGGAATGGTTGAAATTTTCGGCACAGCACTAATAATTACTGTCATTGGGATGCACATTCAGGTGCATGTCACAAGGTGTACGTGCAAGCCCATCCAATTCGCAAACCCATCTACCCATGGTTAGATACCACTAGAACAACCTTGGTGCTAAAGTCTTGCTCCACAACACTTGACAACTCCCGGTGCCTTTGAAGAATGCAGCACAGCAAAACGGGAAGCAGCTGGATAATAAGGATGTGTTCCCCTTCCTGGAGGACTTCATTTGCTTTCAGTGCCACCGTTAGTCCATAGCAAAAGACAATTCACCATGTGGCACCATAGGAATTTAGGATGCAGCTGTATACTGAGTCAGACGATGGGTCCATCGAGCTTAATATGGTTAATGCTGACTGGCAGCAGTCCTCCAGGTTTTCAGGCAGGGTTCTTTCTAAACCTATGGGGAGACTCTGGGCATTGAATCTAAGGCATTCTGCATGAAAAGCATGTGCCCCCTCCCTGTGAACCATGGCATCATCAGGTTCATTGTGTGTACCCAGATTGGTTGGGAACGTGCAGTAAAGCCCAAACATTTGTCACTGTAAGCCCTAAATGTCAATAGCAGCAGTACATCTGGGTTTTGAACGGAATAACAGATAGCAAGGAAAGACAAAAAATGGAGACCTGGGACTGGGTTCCAAGGAGGAGCAGTCTATCTGAGCCAGCTTTCCATAGTCAATTGCCTTCCAGAAGTTCTGGACTTCACCTGGGGCGGATCTACACTGCTGCTTTAAAGCGCTTTAAAGTGCTTTGTAACAGTAGTGACAACTGTTCTGGAGTGTGTCCTGGGCCCCAACAGTTGTCACTACTGTTATAAAGCACTTTAAAGCACTTTAAAACAGCAGTGTAGATCCTGCCCTGCTTTCAGTCCCAATGTGCATGACTTCTGGAGGACACCAGGTCACCATAGACGTGGGATTTTGGGTGCAATCTCTTTAATTTCCACAATCATTTATAATTTCTCCCATTGCCAGTTTTCCTGGTGAATGGGGCTTTATGGGTGTGTGTGAAGTTAGGAGCTTCTCTGAGTCCAGAAATAATTGTCCACTGCGCCTACTCGCCAGGCATAGAGAAAAACCTAATTAGATGTGAAGAGAAGGGGGGACATTGCTCCAGATGGCAGTGAGATGTATGTTACTGGAAGCCAGCTTTGGACATCAAAGGGACAAAGCACTTTTGGAGAACGATGTCTTTATTTTTGCTCGTTAGGAACTATAATGTGAGAATATCAAAACTTCCTATTGCTTCCCCCCCTTTGCCCAAGACACCTGTGGTGAAGCTATTCTAGCAACATCTACTGATGTTAGTTCAAACCCTTCTCCATCCAGATAGCGGGCAGTTGGTGGCAATAATAGGGAGAGGATTTTATATGTGACCGCTCTTGTCCTCATGGAGCCGATGGGCAAGATCTTTCAAGCCTGGTGTGACTGACAGACCACACGGGGCCTTGAATTTCAGCCTGGAGGTACCTCAAGACCATTCACAATGCCAAGGAAGCAAAGAGTCACAGTCGTTGGGTGACACACATTTGCTTTAACTATGAGCTACTTTCAATCCATGCTTCTTGGTTAAAGGGAAGGGAATTTTCCTCCATTGTGATTTCTAGAGATCTTTCAAAGCTCTAACTGGGCCTCAAGGGAAAGAGAGAGAAAATACTGATGGGAACTTGTCAGTCACCCTTAAGCAACACTGGTATACAACGCTGAAGGCAGCTTCACAGTTCTGGTTAAACAAAAGAAAACAAACAAGCAAACACGCCAACAAACACGGGAACTCTCAGCTCAAGTAACCCGTTTGAAAGGGCATGTCCTCACTTGCCCTTAAAAGCTGCCTCTCACAGCCAACATTTGCTTCTGTGGTGGACTACCTAGGGTCAATTTTCAATCTGCAATTACATCACTGGCTAGAGATGGAGCTGAAAAGTTGCCCAAATCAAAATATGAAGAATGTGTGGTCATTCCTTTGCAGTTAGAATGTTTGAGGCATTCTAATGGTATTATTGTTATTATTATTATTATTATTATTATTATTACTATTATTTTCCTGTCTATTTTTCCTCTTGTGAGGAACCCAAGACATTTCTTATTTATTTTGTTACATTTAGATCTTGCCTTTCCTCCAAGTAGCTCAAATCACCATACATATCATTCCTCTCCATGTTATCCTCACAGCAACCCTGTGAGATAGGCTAGGCTGAGAGTCAGGGATTGGCTCAAAGTTGCCCAGTCAGATTCATGGATGAGAGGTCTCCCAAGTCCCAGTTCAACACTCTAGCCCCCATACCACCCTAGATCTCAATTAATGCAAGCCTTCCTTGCAGCCATCAATGGTGATCCCTTTGGGGTTTGAACTTTTAGGAAATTGCATTGATGCACTTAAAACAATTCTTCACAGCTAAGGGGGCAAGACACATCATGCCCATGCTCCAGTTCTGAGCAGCAGCCAAGATTCAGAAACAGGTAGGAAGAAGCAGATTGAGTCTCTCATACCCACATCACCACTGGAGGAGCAAGACCCAGTTGTTGATCTCAGCCCTGAACACAATGGCCTGGAAACTGGACTGGGGCTCTAGAAACTGCCCCTCCTGAGCCCTACCTCCCCACAGAACTTGTTCCCTGCTGCCTGATCACTAACACAATGAGTGGTCCAAATGTGACATAAAGGAAAGGGGCTAAGACTTCAAGCCCAAGAGCTGTCCATTTGAGTATCTCCTTGGCCATGTGTCTATGTGGGAGGAAAGGTAGAGCTTGGGAAGGGTATTGAGGGAATGGAAATGATGCAAGACATTATTTGGAGTTTGTACCCAGTAATTGTCCATGGTCCTGCAAGCCTTCCTGCTTTGCCAGAACTCCAGACCTGCATCAGCCCTCCCTCCCCCCCCCTCTCTCTCTCTCTCTCTCTCATTCTCTCTCTCCATGTCTACATTGCACTGCACATGTCTTTCCTAAATGGGTGCCCTCCAGGTATGTTGAACAACAGCTCCTATCAACCCCTGCTGTTTGGGGATTATAGGAGTTGTAGGCCAAGACATTTGGAGGACACCAGTTTAGGAGAAGGCTGTCCTAGACTGTCCTCCTCATTAAGCCTGGTTCTTTTCATCACCTGTAATTGGAGGCTAGATCACCTGCCTCCTAGCCCATCTGTCAGTAGTCATGTCTGTTTTTTGAAACACCAGTCCTTTATGGGGCCAGTGGATCCCCACTACCCACCTAGCTCAGCTTACATTTGTGAGCTGAGCAGAGGGATTTTCCTGAAATCTGGGAAGATTTTTTTTTGTGAGGTGGTGGTGCCTTTTTTCCTCTTGTCAATAGAAAGATGCACAAATTTGTGGCTGCAATGTGCATAATTTGAGCAAATACCAGCTGGAATGGGTGCAAATTAAGAGTGTGATTTGGGCAAATGGTGTAATTTGCACGTGTTTCTATTGATGAGAAGGGGGAAATCTGCAAGCTGCCCCAATTCAATGCAGATCAGGTTGGACCAGCCCATGCAGAAGTGAGCCAAGGACTGGGGGGGGGGGGAGCAGGGGAAGCTGCTGAAAACTCAGTGAACCCCACTCCCTGAACAGATTCCCCTGACATCCCTACCTTTGGTGTGATGCTGTAAAGTTCACTGCTAGCCCAGAGACAGAACTCTATTAAAAAATAAAGATGAGAATCTCATTATTCTGTGCATCCACTAATTTCATGATAAGGGACTTGTTTTCTATGTGAATACAGCTATCAATTATAAGATTCCTCTAGTTCTGAATCTGTAGTCCACTTGGTCTCTCAACTACTAGTTCCCTAAATCAGGAGTTCACAATCCATGGCTCAAGGGGCTGCCTGCAGCCTTTAGTTGCTCCTAGAGTAGCCCACAGAACTATGGGGACCCCACCCACTTGGGGGCTCTTTCCCCCCAATCACAGATCAGAGATAAAGGCAGGATTTTCATTACTAGCACTAACGAGATGAGCCCCTCTCGTCTCTAATAACTGATTAGGTCAACAGGTACCAGAGCTCAAAGATGGCTCACACATGCCTGATCAGAACTAGTTGATGACACCATTACAATGACTTCCATGCATGGAAAAGCACACACGAGAGACACATCTATCCAGACAAAACTTGCATTTTTACTTATTTGTCAGCCTGCTTGCCAGAAATGGTTGAACCAAAGTCTGGGCATTTAATGAAAGAAGCAAGCATATGGGAAAGAATCCCCCCCCCACACACACACCATAAATAAACAAACACAGAAGAAGTTGCAACTAGCTATGTGTGATGAGCAAGGCAATTGAGTAAGGAAATAAGAAAAGTATTCCAGTAAGAGAAAGAGACCAAGGTTCTCACAATCTTGGAGGACCTAGTCCTCATGACATTGTCATCATGTTTCCGTAAGACTAACCAGAAGCTACATAAACTAGGAGCCTATCTACACTACTGCTTTAAAATGGTTTAAAACAGTTTAAAATGTTTTATAACAGTAGTGACAACTGTTGGGGCCCAGGACACACTCCATATACAGTTTTCAAAACTTTTTCAAAGTGTTATATCCTGCTTGTGTAGATAGGCTCTAGGTGACAGTAAAACTGTTCTTACCAAATGTAGTTAGCTAACTGTTAGTTCTTGAAGAAGAGAATGGGCTCAAGAGACAAAGGGTGGCCATTTCTTCGCAACGAGATGACCTAGAGTGCTATGGTAGAACACTTAATTCTTCCACCATGCTTGAAGACATTACAAAAGTCAAGAATCCCTCCAGAGGTTCTCTTTGCCTAGCCAACAAGGAACATCTCCAAAAGACTCACCAGCTAATGCCGACTTGGATCTTTGTAAATGACCTTCCTGAATTAGCTTATTCTATTTTCATAAATTTTAGCAGTACGACTGAATCAACTGATTAATTATAGCTCTCCTTCATTCTGCTCAGCAACTTATCTCCACTCACGTCAACTCAAAAGCAAGGCATTTCAGTGGAATCACCTCACATGTTGGGATGTGGGTGAATTTCCTTTTGATTCATTTTTGACCAGAACTTGCACACGCACCCCAAAACAATAATAACAACAACAATAACACATGAGCACATTTTCTGGGCAAAGCGTGTGATCGCTTCTGATTGCGTTTGCAGAATGTGTCTGTTAGACATATATATATATATATATATATATATATACACATACACACACACACACACACACACACACAAATTTCCACACTGTAGAAAAACCGATGTGCACTTTTTTAAAAAATGTGTGCACAAATGTGCACCCTTACCACCCATCTGAACAACAACAACAAAGCTCACATTCAGGAATGGGTACGAAGTGGACTGAGCTTTGAGGTGGGACCCAGGAGAAAACCTCAATGCGCTCGACTTTGGCTACTCCTTCCATACCTGCGCATGCACATTCCGCTTCCGCTCATTGTGGGATAAACATGCATGTATGTACCAGCTCCAAGGTCAAGTAGTTTTGCACCTTATGCTACAGAATCCCATTCCCTCCCTATAGAGAGTGCACTGCACATGCCATTTGGATTCCATCAACGCCACCATTACGACCACAACAAAAGTAAAAGACACATCATTGGGAATTTTATTGATTTTTTTTCCTTCAAAGAAAAAGACTCTGTGCAGCAGTTTAATTAGAAAATAAAGTGTTTATTAAGAAACTAGACATCAAAGACCCCTAGAGTCTCTGTGAAAGGGGATGTTCCAATTTTCATAGCACAAGATGATAGACATGGCAAGAGAGTGGGGGGAATGTTCAAGAATGGAGCAATCTGGTTGGTGGGAAATGAGGTAATGGATTACAATAATTAAAATTGGAAACAGTTTTTTCCCTTAAGACTCACTGCTTAAAGCCACCAATTGCAAGTGCCCAAGGCTGGTTTCCCCACCCTTTTCGGCATTAAGGAACCACTAATTCAGTTACTCAAGTGACTCCTTCCCAAACTGTGTGCTGTGTCTGCTGAAACTCTGCATGATCCATTGGGTGGAGGTGAAGTCAGAGCCATCGGCTTCTGATATGGGTTGAGGAATTCTGCCATGACTCTGCTTTTGTTTGGAAAATTCAATTGCTCCTGATGCAAGCACACAGTAGAACTAACTGCCCTCAGAGGGGGCTTCATGTTGAGTCTCTGTATGGGCACCATTCTTGGTCTACCTCCATCCAGTCACAAAAGCATACCCAGGACAGTGACCAATATAAGAACAGCTTGAGTGGGCTCCTTTGTGGATGCTCACTTTTAGACTGTATAAGAAAACCTTTTTTTCCCCCAGGTGAAGGCACAAACTGTGCTTCCATTTTGAATTCAGACAAAATATGCCACAGCTCTCACATGTTTAGGAAACAGTGGCTTAAGCTGATCACAGTGGAGAGAACTGCAATGGCATCCTTGTGTATCAATAGAGTCAACACCAGGATAGGGCACTTAGCCTTGAACTGACCTTAGACCTGGATTGAAAAACAAGCAAGACAAATGGTCATGTGAATGTAACCCAAGTTGGAGATCAGGCCCAGTTACGCTCGCTTCCCAACATTCCCTGTTCTGACAAAGAGCCTCCCAAAATTACACTTTGGTTAATGTTTTGGTTTTCTGTTCTCATTTGATTCCATCTGGATCAGCTCCTCCAGACTTGATAAGTAGGCAAACCTGTGCATCTGCCACAGCCTTTCCCAACCGGATAGCCCTAATATGTGTTGGACTGACTGGGAGACTTTGGGAGTTCTGGTCCAAAACATTTCAGGGGCACCAATTTGGGGAATGCTGGTCTACTGAAATTTCATTAACTCTGCTGGCAATTACTATTGCATTTATACTACAGTTCACTTGGTTATCTGAGCAAACTCAGATGGAATAAACGGATGAATGGTTCTAAGAAGAGCCCTGCAGTTCATTCCACCAGTTTCCTAAAACCTTCAAGAAAGGGCACCCAATGACAACATGCCTTCACAATGTCCTATTCTTAAAGTTCTTCAATTCTGGTACCATGGTATTCACTTCTCCCGCCCTGAGGAATTAACCTACTTAAATAAGCAATTCTGGATACTCCGTAGCATGGTGGGACCATTTTACAGCTCCATCAGAGATGAGCTTGTGAGAAGGTCCCATGGATCTCTACCACCTGTCAGAAACCTGAAAAATATTTTGGTGCTACGCTCTCTAGAAACCTATCCTAGGCAATAATTTAGCATCAGCAAATCTTCCTATAAGTTTGTTGGACCTGGAATCTGAAGGGGTGGGTTGAGAAAGCTATCTCATGTTGGCCATTCCAGACTACAAGTTCTGACCAGCAAACAAACACACAAACCAAAATCTCTAGAGGCTGGAGATCAAGGTCTATATTTCCCCCTCACTGGAAAGGTTTTG
The DNA here is from genome assembly GCA_029215795.1 of Anniella stebbinsi. Lineage (NCBI taxonomy): Eukaryota > Metazoa > Chordata > Lepidosauria > Squamata > Anniellidae > Anniella > Anniella stebbinsi. Next base: position 386,710,316 of record JARDYH010000001.1, read on the forward strand.
GGATGGAGTTAAAAGATGATAGGAAGAATATATATATATATATATATATCAATATTGATCCAAGTCCAAAATCAATATTTGGGTTTATGTCAGAGAATAAGCAATGGAATTCTTATTCTGAGCCCTCTTTGCTTAGTTTGTATGCCTAGAGCCAACCATTCGGTGTGCATGACTGAATTATAATACATCTCTAACTTGGCGAGAAAGAAATGGAAGTTGATGGAGATGGAAGAAGGCGTCGGGGAAGGCAAGAGAGACTGTTAGTTTGCAGATTTGCATTGGAAAGGCTCTTCTATGCCTTCTGTTCTTCTCTTTTCTGCCCTAGACCTGTTGAAACATCACTGGCCTGCAACACCACTCCTCACCCATCCGGTTGTGAAGTCCAGGAGTGGCCCACCTCCACAATCCCCCACACCTCCCATCCCCAGATAAAGCCATTATACAAAGCAGCAGGGAAGAGGCTGGTGTACAAAAATGGAACACTGAGATAGCTGAAGAGCGGCTCTAACACACAAAACACACGCGCACACACAAACAGAAAATCCTCCTAGGACATTTGTATTTTAAACAAAGCCACTGGTATCTTTTCCTCGGGGCAGAATCGTGCAACCTTCTCATCGTTGCTCTGAACATCATTTCTGCGCAACAGCTTGGGACTAGGCAGACGCAGGGGCGGGGTGGGGTGGACAGAAGCGGGGCAGAGGGGGCTGCCTTTGATCTTACCAAGGCTCTTCACTCTGTTAAAGCATCTTCTGTACTCCCCTTCTCCTCCTGTTTTGGGGCAACTCCCATGACCTGGACACCATATGTAAGTGTTAGAAAGCAACCTTAACAGAATGTCGAGATGTCACAAAGACTCCAGATGGGGAGGACCACAGCTAGAATTGCCAGGCTTGGATTGGTCGGATTGGTTCTTTCATTTTATTTTATTTTTCGTTTCAAAGCAAAGTGCAACTGTTAGGATGACTCCTTGGAGGTTCTTTTTTTTCCGTTCTAAAAAAATAAACTCTGTTGCTTTGCTTTGCTCTAGTTGTGCCTTGCAGGAACACCGTGACCAATGGAGGAAAAGAACACAGTGACCAATAGAGGAAAAGAAGAACCCTGTGATCTGGTGACAGGAAGGGAAAAAAATAGACCCCCTTGGTTTTTTCAGCATGGTTCAGTCCCACAAGGTGGTGGCTTTGATCCGTATACACACCAGACTCTCCCACTGTGTCCCGTGACTCTCAAAGGGCACAGCCAACAAACTTGACATCAGAACAAGGAACCTTTCAAGGAGGTTTTCAATTTTAACATGTTTTTGTCTTTCAACATTTTTTTAAATTTTTTTTGCACTGTTTTTTTTGTTTGTTTGTTTGTTTGTTTTTAAAAGCCATGGCGTCCTTTGCTGAAATAAACACTGACATCCTCAACATAAATTCCGTGATGGTTAAGAGGATTAGAATGTCCAGGAAGGGTTATTGGATTCAACATAATTTCTCTGAAACCTAAAACAGGGGAAAGGGGTTGAGGAACGAAGGAAGGGGGTGGGGGAAATAAAGCAGAAGAGAGAAAAGGGGGGAAGAGGGAAAAAATAAAGCAACCCCATAAAACAAATTTACAAACTATAAAAGAACAGAGAGATAGTTGACATATATAAATATAATTAGTTTTTTTTTAAAAAAAAGAACTAAAAGGGATACTAAACCAGACTGCAGCTGAATTATATTCATGCCGGCTCATAAATTGCTACCTTTTTGTTTCTTTCAAATGAAAACAAAAACTTGCATAAAGAAAACAACAATCACTCTTTAGTATTAGAGGAGAGGAGATAGAGAATTTGTGTTTCTTTATTTCATTGATAACCCAACTTTACTGTGTTGTATATAATGTGTCCCAGGCCTGTAGTTGGGAGGGGGGCTTTCCTAGGGTGACCACATTTGGGAAACCAAAAAAGAGGACCCTCAGTGGGGTGGGGGGTGGGAAAGTGGCTTTCCAGGGCCTCTGGAAAGCATGTCATTCACCCCCACTGCTTTAAAGGCCCCAATTGGAGTGGAGGAGGGGAAAGTGTGTCATTCCCACCCTCCACTGCTCCAATCGGGTCCTTTTCTATAATGTCCAGGAATGACATACTTTCCCCTGTAAGGTCCTGATTGGAGCAGTGGGAGGGAAATAACCCACCTCCAGAAAGCTCATCATTCCCTCCAACCACGCTAATGTGGCCTTAAAGGGGAAAGCTTGTCTTTCCAGGACAGTATAGAAAATTACAGAAAATCCCCCCGACACCCAGGATAGAACAAAAATCAGGACAAATCCGGGGAAATCCTGACAGTTGGTCACCCTAGCTTTCCCCTAATTCCCCCCCCCCAAAAAAAAAACATTTGTACAAACTAATAATGAAAAAAATACTGGCTAGGGCTGATGGAAGTTGTAAGTCAAACCACCTGGAAGGCACCAACTTGCCCACTGCTGTTACAAGAATATGAATACATTGGGTGTACATCAAATTGATACCTAATCCTGAAGGTTATCTGCCCACTATTGTTATTTCATGGCCATCTCTGGGGAACTGACTCTCAGTTTTGCTAGTGTGTAGTGGATTTTGGAATTTTGAATGTTTTAGTAATGGGGGAGCAATATAAAAATGCCATAAAAGATGCACAACTTTATGGAACCAATATTGATCACCCAAATTGAAAATGTTAACAAAATCTTCAAATGTAACTTTCAAAAATGGCTCCAATTTAGCATGCCAAAAGATTCCCTTTGACGGGACTTGCTCATTTGGCTTACCCTCTTCTATACTACAAACTCTCTCTCTCTCTCTCTCTCTCTCTCTCTTATTTGATTTAAAACACATGTATCTTTTTGAACTTATCTGCAATTTCAGAAGTGATCTTAGAATCTGAAAGATGTTTCATCTTTTCCCTATCTCAAAATTTACTTTGGATAAGCAGGGACAAACACATTCCATGAGCAATATATGAAAAAAAATAACACCACTCATTATGTAAGGGGGGGGAAAAATTCAGAGATCTTCACTAGATGAAAATGCTGTTCATCTAGTTGGAGATTCTACCGTCTCTTGAAAGAACAGTCAAGTTGGATCCATAATAGATGCAAATCTATTTAACTTTGGGGGTCTGCTTCTTAGGAAGAGGAACTGAGGGTGGGACCTCGATGGGATCCTACATCATAGTCAGTCTCTCTTAATGCCTACCCAAGCATCATCAACATTTTTTTTCCTGAATTGGCTAATTCAGCATTAGAAATAACAGATTCTTCATAGCTTTTCTTAGAGCATTTTCGCACATGAGACTCCAACAGGCTTTTGCACTTCTTGCATGTAAAGTTTACATTGCCTAAAGAGCTGAGACAGATTCATTCTCTCTCCCTCTCTCTCTCTCTCTCTCTCTCTCTCTTACTACAAGAATTTGGCAGTTGCTTATTGATATTGATTCACAATAGGCTGAGGAGAGACAAAAGGAAGTCCTTCTTCACATGAAACGCAGTCAGGAAAGGCAGCTAAGAAATTACATTAAGTAATTATGGTTACTTAATGATGGTTAAGCACTTTGAGCTAAACATTATGGCTTAGTGGGTTGTGTGAACAATTCCTAACCGTTGTGGCTACAAACCATGGTTTAAACATGCTGAAGTATTTGGATTCTCCAAACGTTGCCTTGCCACTTATTTCATGACTGATCTCCACTTGTGAGTGTGGCTCACTTCGCGCGAACAGGAAACATGTGCAAATCTTGCCACAATCGAATGGGAGATTTGCGCAAACCTCCCCAAATTTGCACAAATGACCTAATTTGCACGCCCCCCATCAACTAAAGCAGAGCTAGTCCAGTCTATTGAGGAAAGGTGTGTAAATTAGGAAATTGATGCAAATCAATCTGGGAGTCAAAATGAGAGGAATGCAAGGATGAGTTCAAAAATTTGCAAACACTGTGATGTGTTTCTGCTCCTGCTCAAAATTTCAAATGGGAGGTGCTCACATGTTTCGTGGGCAAAAGTGAAATACTCATAATCCCTACTGGTAGGTGAAACCTCTGCATTTGAAGGCAATATGGCTCAAAACACCATACGCTGAGGAGATACAACAGGAAAGCTGTAGCTTTCCTTGGATGCCTGTGTGCATCCAGGGGCATCTGTTTCACTGGCACCGGAGATGGAATGCAGGAATAGAAGGCTCTTGAGTCCGATCCAGCAGAGTGCCTTTATGTTCATGCGCTGTACATTCACATTTTGAACTTCTCTGTTGCTTTATGTGCTGTAGTGAAGATCATTTGCAAATGTGCACAACCAAATTAAGATGCTCAAAGGCCGTTTTAGTACCACGTGCGACAATGCTCATACAGTTCCCCCTACAGTTTCTTCACAATTTCCTCCTTGTCCTAAAACCCAGTTTTATTTCGTATGGATCAGAAACCAAGATGGCTCTTGCTAGACGAACATCATCTATTGCCATGTGTGAGACGGATCATGCCACCAGTGAGCAGGAGTTTGGTATAAGTGGCTCTCAAAAGGCTTTGGAATATGGATTCAACTTGGAGGAAAATCACTATACCATCAGCAATCTCCTGGGATACACCTCCCCAAATGCCTGGCTCTGAGGAAGGACCCCTTCAGACCAAAGCATTTAGGCCTGGCCAGATCTTTGAAGAGCTGCACTCACCACTTTCTCCAGTGAATGCAGTCCTTCAGAGCATCCACCTTCCTCTGGCTCACTCTGAGAGGATCCTCAGAGGAAAGCAGAAAGCAAGTGATGGGGTGGGGTGACACAGTGGTGGCAATGGGGATTAATGTGACAGTGTCACGCTTCTCCTATCACACCTCAGGAAGTGAGAGAATGGCTCAATTCGGACGACACAATAAACAACTGGTGTGGGGAAAACAATCGTCAGTTGTTTTGACTATTGTGTCATCCGAATGCTGCCATAGTCAACTCAGCGCTGATCCTCATCCACACCACAGTTGATTATTTATTACCATGTTGTGTGGGGAGTGCCCCCTAGGGTTAGCGTGAGGGTTAGGGTTAGTCAACCCACCATTGACTATCGTGTCGTCTGAATTGACCCAGAGTGTGTGCCGGTGCTGCTCTGAATCAGATTGAGAATCAGATGAAGGAGTTCCTCAAGTTACATGTAGCTTTGCCCTTAATTTGTAAAACTTCCTTAAACACAGCTGCTTGGTGATGTTTTTTGTTTTGTTTAATCAGGAGTCTTTTCAGAGGGCTGTGGGGTGGGGGATGGAAGGACATTTCTACGCCATATCTGAAAAGACACAGAAGGCCCAAAGCTATCCAAACCATAATGAAAATTTGACTAAGAAAATGGACAAGCATGTTGGGCAAGGAGGGTTTTCCTTCCTTTCACTCTATACCCAGAATAGGGATGATGATACCCATCGTAATCATGAAATAGAAGAGAAGCATGAATATGGGAAGGCTCTCACAATTGCTGACAAAGACAATGGGCTCAGGCTGCGGGTGGGGATGTTGAGGCTGGTCCACACACCATGATATCAATCCTATACAATGGTAAGGTAGGAAAGACCGGAAGGACAAGTGAAATGATGCTGTTTGCAATGGAGCAGTGTATGTTCACTATCCCCTTTGACCTAACTACGCAACTTCTTATCAAACATGTAACCACCTCCTCTGCCACGCTCGCTGTCCCATAGTTTCTCCCCCCCACACACACACACTTTTATTGCTGCCCAAGCACTTCCCATGCTCCATTTGCAATTGCAAGGAAACCTACTTTTAACTAAGGATGGGCATATCTGTCAGTTTCATTTTCTCCCGCATTTGAATGATTAAAACCTCAAATCCTTTCCCTCACAAACATGAAATCATTTTGCGACTTTGGGGAAATGCTTCTCAAAAGTGAACTGAAAGAAAAATCCCAATGATCTGCACTAGCCATGTTCATTAGGTACAGCTATTCTCAAGCATGGAAGAAAACAGGTGGGTTATAAATGTAATAAATGAATAATAATAATAATAATAATAATGGACAAGGACCATGATGTGCCTGCCTGGTATATAGATGTCAAAGATAAGGAGCCTGCCAGGAAAAAAGGGAAAAAGTGGCAACCCTAATTAAGCCCTAACATGCAGGGATGGGTCAGTTAATGCCTGGCCCTGCTGCACCCGCTGAGACACCATTTTGCGCAGAATGGCAACTCAACCTCCCTGTTCATCACCATTTTGCAGAAATGGTGGCTGTAAAGGGGTCTATTTATGCAAAACCACAGGTGTAAATGGTCCAATGCCTGTGATTTTGCAAAAATGGACCTCTTTACAGCTGCCATTGATGCAGCAAGCGATTCACGGAAAAGGCCAAACTGCCATTCTGTGCAAAATGGCGGTTTGGCAGAGCAGCGGGGGCCACCATGTTTGCCCAACTCAGTGTGCACCAAGTTGGGCAAGTGTGGGGTTCCTTGGACTCCAGGCCAGGGGGACGAGTTGGCGGGGACCTGCCAACCTCGTGCCCCCCAACCAGACGCTTGTGACATCCCTACGAATGATCTACGCCTGAGTATTGACAGGGGGAGTGTGTCCCTGTTGGTACTCCTGGACCTCTCAGCGGCTTTCGATACCATCGACCATGGTATTCTTCTGGAACGCCTGAGGGGATTGGGAATCAGGGGCACTGTGCTTCAGTGGTTCCGGTCCTATCTCTCGGGCAGGTTCCAGATGGTAATGCTTGGGGATAGCTGCTCTTCAAAGAAGGAGCTGCTATGTGGTGTACCACAAGGTGCCATCCTTTCCCCAATGCTGTTTAACATTTATATGAAACCGCTGGGAGAGATCATCCGGAGGCATGGGGCGGGGTGCTATCAGTACGCTAATGACACCCAAATATATTTCTCTGTGCCTTCGACAACATCGTCAGCTAAGGATAGTGTGTCTCCTCTGAATGAATGTTTGGAGGCAGTAATGGGCTGAATGAGGAAAAACAAACTGAAGCTGAATCCAGACAAGACGGAGGTGCTTGCTGTCAAAGGCCACAACCTGGGTTTGGAGGTGTGTCAACCAGTTCTGGATGGGGTTACACCCCCCCCCCCGAAAGACTGTGTTCGTAGCTTGGGGGTACTCCTGGATCCGTCGCTCCAAATGACAGCCCAGATAGATGCGACGGCCAGGAGTGCCTACTATCAGCTTCGGCTGATACGCCAGCTGCGCCCCTTCCTAGAGTTGGAAGACCTAAAGATGGTAGAGCACTCACTGGTAACTTCGAGGCTCGACTTCTGCAATGCGCTGTACATAGGGCTACCTTTGTGCCTAGTCCGGAAACTTCAATTAGTTCAAAATATGGCAGCCAGGTTGGTCACCGGTACACCTAGGGGTGACCACATAACACCAATCTTAAAATCACTCCACTGGCTGCCCATTAGTTTCCGGGTGATGTATAAAGTGTTGGTTATTACCTTTAAAGCCCTACATGGTTTGGGTCCAGGTTACCTGCGGGATCGCCTTCTCCCGTATAATCCGCCCCGCACACTCAGGTCCTCTGGAAAGAATTTACTCCAGTCAGCCAGAACTAGGCTGACGAGTGTTACCCAGAGGACCTTCTCTTCTGCCACTCCCAGGCTGTGGAATGGCCTGCCGGAGGAGATTCGACAAATTAGCAGTCTTCTGGAATTTAAGAAAGCCGTGAAGACTGCTCTCTTCCGGCAGGCCTATCCAGTTTAATTTTAAGATGTTTTTAATAATGTATTTGTTTTTACCTGTTTTAATGGTTTATCTATTTTATTGTTTTTATAGTTATATTTGGTGTTGTTCCCCGCCTCGATCTAGATGGAGAGGCGGGTTAGAAATGAAATGAAATAAATAAATAAATAAAATAAAAGAGAGATGATGGTTCCAAACAAGCTATATTCACCATCACCCAGATTCTACAAGCACCTAGTTGATAGTTAGGAACACAGGAAACTGCCCTATACTGAGTCAGACCATTGGTCCATCTTGCCCAGCATTGTCAACACTGATGGGCAGTGGCTCTCCAAGGTTTCAAGTGGAAATCTCTTCTTGCCCTACCTGTAAAAGCTGGGGATTGAACCTGGGACATTCTGCATGCAAAGCAGGTGGTCTATCGCACTTAAGCTATGGTTCCTCAAGATAAGCTCCACTCAATACTTGGAGTGGGAGGGAGGGCTCAGTTGTAAGAGTGAAGCCTACTGGACAACACTTTGTGGTGAGTCTTCCCACACTGCTAACCCTGATGTCAGACTTCTGATGGGGTACTCATTTCAGACCACCATTTTGTATACTCTCCTGTGTAACATCTCTCTGTAAAACAGCAGTAACAACAAAAAAATGGAGGTCTGCTCTACATGTGCAGCAAAATGTATTCTCTCTGCCAGGCTTGCAGAGAGAATACTATTCTCTCTGCAAGCCTGGCAGAGAGAATAGTATTCTCAAGCAACTGTTGGGGTCTCAGCCATTTCCAGTCCCAATTCCAAACATTGGCCTTTGCATCAGCTTAAAAAGGAAGGTGTGACATTAAGACACCTCCTCCGGACCCCTTGACTTACAGGGGTGTTTGGCCTTTCAGCAAGGTCCCTGGCCAAAGGGGGCATCACAGTCCTCCAAGATGATACTTCAGTCTTGATGATGCTTCTGCAAACTCCCACCCCTCCCCTGCCAGATTCTCACAGAGAGCTACCAGTCTCCCTGCTTGTCAAGGTTGACTTCACAGATGGGCAGGGATAGTAGAGCAACTCCTGCCTGCTCTGCTCTAAGAACACTGACAGAGATGAACTCACACAGATTCTAACATTCTACAGGCTGAATAGGCCCAAACACTTCCAAACTACTTCTAACTAAATCTTAGCTATAAACTACAAGGCCCACTGCAGTGCTGAAACTGTTCCTTGAAAGCTGCTGCCCTGAGATCATCATCTGAAGCCCTGCTCAAAGTGCCCCCACAAACCGAGATCCAGTTGGTGGCTATACATGAGTAGGCCATTTCTGTGCTAACCCCCAAACTATGAAACACCCTCCCTAGCTAGATTCACCATGCACCTACGTTATTGACTTTTCCATGCCAGGCAAAGAGCTTTCTATTCTCCCAATTTCTAAAATAAAATAAAAGTAGTGTATTCTATTTGTAATGATACATTTAAGGCTATGTTTTAAAATAGTACTGTCCCATGTTTTGGCTGCTTTGTTCTTGATCGTTCTCTCTTAAAGCTATTTCAAATTATTTCTGCTGAATTTACATGTCTTTTATGTTTTTTATCAATGTTTTTATTACTATATATAGTGTGTCGCCATAGAGTTCCAACTCTAGGGCAACTCATAGATTGAATAAAATGAATAAATAAAAAGTGGTGTATCAAAAGTAGGGATGTGCACTGGATCGGACCCGATCCACGATCCGAGTCCGGTCCAGTGGGAAATCGGATAAATTATCCGATTTCCGATCCCGCAGCTGGATCGGCCGATCCAATCCGAACCGGTCCGAAAAAGCTCCGAACCGGTTCGGCGGATCGGCGGATCGGCGGGCGCCCACTGGCGCCCACCGCCGCTTCCATTGGCGGGCGCCAGCGGGCGCCCGCCGATGAAAGTGGACAGCGGGGGGGGGAGGAGGGGGGCACTTACCTTCTCGGCCCGGTGGCTCCCGTCCGGCGCCGGCGCCTACTACTACTAGCAGGCTCCGCGGCCTGCTCTAGGGTGGCGCGCCGGGTGATGTCATCACCCGGCGCGCTACTCTAGAGCAGGCCGCGGAGCCTGCTGGTAGTAGTAGGCGCCGGCGCCGGACGGGAGCCACCGGGCCGGGAAGGTAAGGAGGGGGTGCGTGGAGGGGAGGAGGGGGCGCGCGGAGGGGGGAGGGGGGCCCTTACCTTTCCGGCCCGGCGGCTCCCGTCCGGCGCCGGCGCCTACTACTCCCAGCAGGCTCCGCGGCCTGCTCTAGGATGGCGCGCCGGGTGATGTCATCACCCGGCGCGCTACTCTAGAGCAGGCCGCGGAGCCTGCTGGAAGTAGTAGGCGCCGGCGCCGGACGGGAGCCGCCGGGCCGGAAAGGTAAGGAGGGGGTGCGTGGAGGGGAGGAGGGGGCGCGCGGAGGGGGGAGGGGGGCCCTTACCTTTCCGGCCCGGCGGCTCCCGTCCGGCGCCGGCGCCTACTATTCCCAGCAGGCTCCGCGGCCTGCTCTAGGATGGCGCGCCGGGTGATGTCATCACCCGGCGCGCTACTCTAGAGCAGGCCGCGGAGCCTGCTGGAAGTAGTAGGCGCCGGCGCCGGACGGGAGCCGCCGGGCCGGAAAGGTAAGGAGGGGGTGCGTGGAGGGGAGGAGGGGGCGCGCGGAGGGGGGAGGGGGGAGGAGGGGGTGCGCGGAGGGGGGAGGGGGGAGGGGGGCCCTTACCTGCCCGGCCCGGCGGCTCCCGTCCGGCGCCGGCGCCTACTACTACCAGCAGGCTCCGCGGCCTGCTCCAGGGTGGCGCGCCGGGTGATGTCATCACCCGGCGCGCTACTCGAGAGTAGGCCGCGGAGCCCGCTGGTAGTAGCCGCCGGCGCCGGACGTGCCGAGAAGGTAAGTGGCGGGGAAGGGGGCTTACCCCCCCCCCGGAGCCGTCCGCTTCTATCCGCTGGCGCCCGCGGGCGCCAGCGGATGGAAGCAGGCGGCCCCAGGGGGGGTAGGGAGCGCGGGGGAGGGGGTTTACCTGCCGGGGCCGTCCACAGCGGACGGCCCCGGGGGGGGAGGGAGTTAGGCCCCCCCTTACCCACCCGCCGCCATTTTTTCCTCATAGACTTGCATTGCAATGCAAGTCTATGGGGAAAAAAATGGCGGCCGATCCAAAAATTTCCGATTTTTGGATCGGGATCGGACTCGATCCGGTCCGGGGGGCCTCCGATTTTGTCCGAACCGGTCCGGGACAAAATTGGAGGTCCCGATCCGGGTCCCGATCCGATCCGGGGGGTCCGTGCACACCCCTAATCAAAAGTTCTATTTGGTGGAGTTAGACTCAAGATTGATCATTCACACATGCAGGTGGTGCAGTCACCCATGGATAAACATGCATGTGTGAACCAGTCCAATGACCCTGCTTGGCCAATACCCTAGTTTAAATGCATGGGAAGGGGGGAGTTTGAAAAGGTCACAATGAAGTCAGTATGGTTTCTTTGAGATTTCCACATTAAGGTCATGGGATCTTTCAGAATTCCATGCTGGAGTAATTAAATGTCTGGTAAGAGCCCTTCCCTGAACCCATTAGAACCCTGCCATTTCCCCGTTTAATGTGAGACATGTCTTTATTAGCTGGAATCACACATTTGTTTTTTCTGGAAACCTTGTATGGATGGAGCAGTTCCAAAGTACTAAATGCTGCAGTCTGATAGACTGGAAGGGGCACAGATCCAAAATCTCTCTGACATGTCCCCTTCCACTGACCTGTGTAAAGGAGGGGAGTATTTAGTAGAGCGAGGGAAAATAATTTCAGGATGGTGAAATTAATGATAAAAACCTTCCACTTTAAGCTGAGTTGCAGGGATGCCAAATCAGTGGTTCCCTGGCAGCTACTTCAACCCTGACATGCTTTTCTAAAAGGGCAAGAGGAACACTTCTTCCCACAATGCCCTGAGTGGTCCAGGAAGCATTGCCAAATCAATTTGGCTGATCCAACATTGTTTTTACTAGATCAACGCCAGGGCTGTGTAGGAGTACATAGAAAAGGGAGGGCTCAGATATATTCAGATGCAAAGGCTGCAACACATTTGCCCAGAGAAAATACAAGGAGACCTCATGCCTACCCAACATGTTTAAGAAAGCTAGTGAATATCGAAAAATGCACAGGACAGCCTCTCAAGAACAGCCTCGTTCTGATGTTGCAGGAATGCAAACAAAGAGGGTTTGGTGCAAGGTGTGAAAGAGCTCTCACAGATACTAGTCTAAGCATGGAGAGGTTGCACCACAAGATTGGTAACGCAAGAGAAAGATTCTCCATTATCTGGGGGAGATTCTCCATTATCCCTCTGCACCTACATACTTCCCTAAGCGATACACAAACCAAAATCAATTCATGGGGGTGATATTTGCACTTTTCTGAATGTAGTGGTGCAAAGTTCACAAATAAAAAAATGCAAACATGTATAAATGAATCTAATAGGAAAAAAATTGCACAAATATGTGCACCTTATTAAAAGATGCACCCAAATGCGTTATATGGGGACAATATTTGCAAAAAAAAAACTATATTACTGAAAGTGTGCACAAAAAAATGTATTAAGAGATATGCACATAAAAATCCGTACGAATTTGGTGCAGGGCTGAAAGGGGGAGGAAGCAAACCTATGCAGAAACAGGATAGAATTAATCCAAGGAGAATCTAAACAAAATCAACCTTGACAGATGTATCCATTCCTACTAGCATACATATGAAACACCTGAAGAGTCCCATTAATATTGCCTCAGTGTCTCTTGTCACTCTGCTCTACTCATGTGCAAGTCTCATAAATACAAATGCCTTTCATTCACTTCTTTCATATATAGTGTAACAGTGGATCAGCACTTCAGTAGTTTTGCCTGCTCCTTCACCGTTGAATTGCTGTCAACAATATCCACACAGTATTGTCCGCTTTTCTTGAAACCTATGTATAATTCTCTCCTTTTGTTGATGAACGGTATACTTGATGGGAAAATGACGACATTCCTATATATGTAATGTGGGGGATTATTCACACATTTTCTGTTCTGTTTTGTTGATATTCACAATTAAAACAGGGGAGACCACACAGTATCCCTTCCAGGACTTGAATGCTAATGTTTTTGGTTTGCTAGTTAGTTTTTAATGATCAGTTGGGATATCCATAAACATTCCTGGAGACCTCCACAGGTGAGCCAATGGTTAAGGAGCCAATAGCTACAGATATTGTGAAGATTTGGTTTGCTTTTATGAATGGCACCAAATTCAGTGTGTCTCTGTATGCTTCACCTTGGAACATTTATATCAATCAATCAACTGCAAATCTACATGTAGTTACCAAGGAGCTCAGTCTCACTGTCTCCATCTCGCTCCCCCCCTGCTCCCACTGCAGAGGTTAATGAAACAGAGGCTCAGTGAGAATTGGGTAAATCTTGATCCAAAATAAACTCATACTCCCCTACTTAAAATAGTGGTGTGTGTGTGTGTGTGTGTGTGTAAAGACAGCCACTGTGCTACCTACAAATAAATATAAGGATGCAATAATTTGTTGATACACAACAGATCAAACAAATTTTGTGAAGAAGTCCCAAATGTGGCTATACCTGATGCCATTGAACTTTTGCTCCCGTCAAGGATGTGATAGCTTTGAAACAAGAGCCTTTCTAAATGATCAGACACTGTAACAACAGGGGCTTGTTTGAGGAGAGATATCCCTAACCTGAGAGTTACTGACCATGGTATGTTTAAACTAATCAGAGACACCTGTATGAATTGGGCTACAACGGCCAAATGGTTTCCACTTTGCCAGCCTTAATCTGCTAGCTACCTTTTCATTTTAGCCCAGGGAGATGGTGACCCTGATGGAGCTACCTGAGCCAAAGGATGGCTATAGCAGCTAACATTACAGAATTCCCTCATAATCACTGAGCTGAGGAAACAGTACCATCTGGCATGGAGGATTGGACGATAACATGCCAGTTGACAACATCAAACAGATGGCATTGATACTATAATTGTCATGAAATTTTGCCTAAAAGCATGCTGGGGCAGGGTGGCTACATGCAAAAGAGGAAAGGCCTCTTTGAATATGACTAAAGATGGCTGCTGTTTGGCCTGCTGCCAATTAAGGATGCTGAATCTACCATTTTTGTCCATTCTTAAAACTGGTTCTTCCCAAACTTGAAGAAATATATTTTTAATGATCACATGAAAGCAATATGAAGGACTGGGAGAGAGAACCTTTCCCCCTAATGCCCAAATCCAATCTCACTTGTGCAGGATAAATACACGCCAACACTCATTGTATTGGATAAAGATGCTGTGTGAATCTAATGGTGATCTGGGAGACTTGACTATTTTCCCACTTCCCATCATGGGGCAAAGGCGGCCGGGGGGTGGGGGGGAACCACCCATCAAAGTTGTAGTAAAGCTTAGATTCATACCCTGCCTTCCCAAATCCATTTTAACCCCCTTTTAAAATCCAGATCTGTCGAACATATAAGACCAATTATCATAGGCTGTGCCAGTGAAGGATTTAACAACAACACAAAAAACCATGCACACACACGCAACAAAAGGAAGACATAAGACATAAAGTGAAGATCATGGGATATAGCCTAGTAAGTACCTGGAACGGTGTGTCCTAACATCAGCACCTATGATTGGCAGGAAATATAAAGCTTCTGATGGGTCAGGATTGATGGAAACTGGCTTCTACTCTGGTCAACAGAACAATACCTACTATTCAATGTAGCTCTAGGTTCCACAAATACATTTTAGCCTGGTACGTATGTAGATGTATACACACACACACACACACCATTTCAACCTATTTCCTAGTCTGATACCTCGCCTTTTGCAAGGCGCCGAGAGATGGATGGATGAACGAGCAGGGCACCGTGTGAGTGAGTTATGTGGAGGATGTCAGACAGCAGGATGCTAACAAACCAGATGCTAAACACCAAATTGTCATCAAGCGGCAGCTATTTCTCCCTCCAAAATAAATAAATTAACACCAAACCAACAGTGTTCTGTTTTTGTTAATCAGCTGTTCCATTATCAACGGACAGACAGCTCTCTAATGGACACCAACTGGGTTGTAGCCTATGCAACTTACATTGCTGTTCCTTTGATCGATTTACCCCCGAGATCATCAAGTAAATGAGGGAGGGCATCATGTTTCTTCAGGAAATGTTCAGTGGTGGATACATTGATTGCTGCACTTAGCTGTCTGCTGTATGAAAAACCTCATCCTGAATTGGTTCCACAGTGCCCCAATCCTGCCTCTCGATTAAAGACCCATCTCCAGATGGGGAAGGGAAAAGAAATGGAGCTGTTCTAACATAGCAGGTCTTCTGACAGAAATCAACCCCACACCAGTCAACATCCCATATTCGGGGGAGGAAGAGCACATTGCTCAGTGGTACAGCACATGCAGGAGGTCCCAGGTCCCATCCACAGTATCTTTGGTTAGGAAACTATCTCAGGTAGCCCAGGTAGACAACATCTCTTCTCTGAAAATTCTCTAGCATAGTACCTGGCTAGATGGACCAATGGTCCAACTCGGTAAAAGTTGGCTTAATATGTTCACCAGTGAATCATGCCAGCTTATTACCACTGCATTTGTTGATAAGGAGTTCATTTGGTGTGTATGGCATCCACAAGTTCTCAAAGCGGGATTTTTAACACCCAGTAAACTTGTATGGTATGTTAGGCTGAGCAGCAGTGACTTGCCCCAGTGAGCTTCACTGCAGGGCAGGTACCATAGGCTCCCAACTTCCCAAACAGAACATCATTACCCAAGATGCCCATGTCTTCCAGTCAGTTTCTGAACGCAAAGCACAGGGCTGTGTAAGTGCTGTATTGACCTATAAAGCCCCAAATCAGCCTTTTCCAATCCAATGTCTTTCAGGTGCATTGAATGGCTACTCCTTTCATTCTCAGCCACCATGAGCATGGGAGTTGCTCTTGAGATGGGAGATGCAGCCCAACAAATTTCAAGAGCATAAGATTGTGGAAGGGACCCTTAAATGATCCATGATTTCTGAATGGCTGCCTTCTCCGATATGAACTTGCCGTATGAACTTGCCCAGCTTAATGCACTTGAGATGTTTTGGACTATAACTGCAAGCTATGGATGTTGTGAGTGACAGACTGGGTCAGGGAGTCCGGTGGACTCCCCTGTACCCGCCCCCCAGATCTCACTTGCCAAGCCACAGGGTGCTCATGGACCTGCTTGCCAAGCAGTCGTATGGGTGGGTCTGGTAGCCGCCCATCCCCAAAGCGAGCCTCCATTTGCATAGAAATGGCCACTCAAGGATTTCTGTAAAAGTAATGTCGCACAAGTGTCAGCCATAAAGAAGCCATTTATGCAACATTGCAGGCCTGCAGGGACCAGATAGAGGTGAGTCTGTCCATCCCTACTCCCAGCATTCCTGACCATTGGTCATGCTGGCTGGGGATGATGGGAGTTGGAGTTGAAAATATCCCTAAGGAACCAGGTTGGAGAAGCCTGATTGAAATCATTCCCAAAGGCCCTATTCCAATTTCCAAGTGCCCCTGTCAGAGATTAAGTGGATGATGACAATAAGGACACAAGAAGCGCCATGCTGGATCAGACCAAGGCACCATCTAATCCAGCACTCTGTTCACACAGTGGACAACCAGCTGTCAACCAGGGACCCTCAAGCAGGATACGGTATCCCATGTTCCCCAGCAACTGGAATATATAGGCTTACTTTCTCTGATACTGGAGGTAGCACATAGCTATCAGGACTAGTAGCCATTGATAGCTTTCTCCTCCAGGAATTTATCCAACCCCTTTTTAAAACCATCCAAATTGATGGCCATCACCACATCTTGTGGTAGTAAATTCCATAGTTTACCTATGTGCTGTGTGAAGAGGTCCTTCCTTTTATCTGTCCTGAATCTCCCACCACTCAGCTTCATGGGATGACCCCACCAGGTTCTAGCATTATGGCGGAGGGAGAAAAGAGGCTCTATTCTGTGGTTGCATCACTGGAAATAGTCTCTATTCTGTGGTTGTACTCTATCTTTGGAGCATTCCTCATCTGTGGTTTTGTCATTTAAGTGCCGGGGAAGACTGCTTAATTTCCATGGGCTTTTGTTTCAATTCTATTACCTCCTGCTAATTTGAAGGATTCTGGTGTTGATGCTATGGCTGATTATGTTTGACTTTTTTTGCAATAATTGTCGTCATTGTTATAATGACTTGTTGTTGTTGCCTTTTAACTTCACATTGTAAGCTGCCTTGAACATATTTGATGGGAAGATGGGATAGAAATGTTTTAAAGAAAATTAGCAATTGGGTGACTATTTAAATAGGGCTCCTGAAATGTGTGGGGGGGGAGGTTCAAATACGGCATTCTTGATAGTCGTTTTCAATGAGAGGGTCATTGTCAAGATCCTCCTGGATTTGCTCTTTCACTTGATCATTACAATGTGCTTGTTCACACCTCTCTCTCTCTCTCTCTCTAGCCCAGAAAGTGGTGGTGATAGAAATAGACAGCAGTAAATGCATTGTCTGTTCACTCATTGGCTCTCTGCCTCTTGGGTAAGCAAGTGGTACCAATGATGAGAAAGAGGATGAGGAGAAATAGCAGCTGGTGAAAATAGTGGTGAGAAGGTAAACTCAATGGGAGAGGGCCCCTTGAGGGTAACTTGCTCAAGGTCCCTAAAAAAACTTGGAACCGGCACAAGATCACTGTGGACACTAGGGATGTGCATGGTCCAAAAAATTGGATCAGGATCAGGATCGAGATCAGAACTGGACCCGAGGCCTCAGATCGGATCATATCAGATTGAAGGCCTCCCTGGTTCGGTTCAGACCCAATTCCAATCCAAAAATTGGACGTCCGATTTTCGGATCAGACGCCATTCCCCCCCCCCCCATAGACTTGCATTGGGGGAAAGAAAGCTTTCCCCCAATGCAAGTCTATGGGGGGGGAAATGGTGGTGCGTGGGTGAGGGGGGCCTAACTCCCCCCTCTCTGTCCCTCCCCCGTCCCTCCCCCCCTACTCACGCTGCTTACCATCCAGGGCCGTCAGCTTCCGTTTGCTGGCGCCCACGGGCACCAGCAGATGGAAGCCGACAGCCCCGGACGGTAACCCCCTCCCCTCCTCGCGCACCTTACCTCGCCGGGGATGTCCGCTTCCCTCCGCTCCTGGATGCTACTGCGAACAGGCTTCGCGGCCTGCCCTTAAGTAGTGCGCCAGGTGATGACATCACCTGGCACGCTACTTAGGGGCAGGCCACAAAGCCTGCTTTGCAGTAGCTTTCAGGAGCGGACGTCCCCGTCAAGGTAAATGGCCCCCCTCCTCCCTTGCACTGCTTACCTGCCAGGGCGGCTGCTTTCCTCCGGTGGTGCCACCAGAGGGAAGCGGCCGCCCTGGCAGGTAAGCCCCCTCCTCCCCTCACGCACCTTACTGGGCGGGGCTGTCCTCTTCCATCAGTGGGCGCCCACTGGCACCCATGGATGGAAGCAGATGGCCCCACCAGGTAAGCCCCCCTCATTCTCCTTTCTTGGCGAGGCGTCCTCCTCCTTCAGCTGCCAGGTGAACTACAGCGAAACAGGCCTCGCAGCTTAGTTTTCCACCTGGCACTCTATTGAAAAACTAGGCCATGAGGCCTGTTTCACAGTAGTTCACCTGGCAGCAGAAGGAGGAGGACACCCCGCCAGGTAAGCCCACCCCGCGATCCTTACCTGGTGGGGCTGTTTGCTTTCATTGGCGGGTGCCTGCTGGCACCCGCCTATGGAAGCGGATCTTTTCCAAACCAGATCGGGTCCTTCCGGACCGGTTCGGGAAAGATTAGACGATCCAAAGGGGTGATTGGGAATCGGATAATTGTATCCGATTTCTGCTGGATTGGGTCCGGATCATGGATCGGACCCGATCCAGTGCACACTGCACACCCCTAGTGGACACTCAAAAAGCCTAATTCATTTTGGGAGCAGGCGACAGGATGGTTGCCCATCCCTAAATAAAACAGCAATAGGACCAATGAGTGTTCTTGTTTGCCACTCACAACAGCCTGCCTTGCTTTCAAATGGCCAGCCCAACTTCAGATGGCAAAACTTGTTATGAAGAACAAATCCAAGTCCTACAGGCCTTACACAATCGTTGGGTTTCAACCTTTCCCGGGCCCCTAAATTGCCCACCACTTGCTTGCTTGCTTCTTACAATGAAGTTTGTATTGATTGACAAGGAAATCAGACAGCAGTACATGGAACGTGACCCTCAATAATTGAATTATAGCATTATGGCCCCACAGTGGACCTACAGTCTCTTTGCAATCTCCACGGAAGGACAAGGAGAATTGTTTCAAAGGAGCAATTATAGAAACCAAAAGGGGTGGGAGGGAAACTTAGCAGGGATTCCAAGGAAACCACTGCTCCAGACCCTGGCATTCATCATTGGTCTGAAGCAGCACACTGTTCGGAGGGCTCCGTTCCTAAAATGGCATATCTGAGTCAAAGATAGTTCAATCAGAGCTTGCCTCCTGTCAGGACGCAAGACCACCAAGACAGCCGAGAAAGCAAATAGGGGCGAGAAACAAGAGACTCAAGTCCTTGGGATGAGAACTGGCAGAGGATCTGGCAAATGGAGGAGCAAGATGCTATACAAGAGAAACGGTGTTTTCATTGTTTGCAAATGTGGAAATCCCCTGAAATGTGCATTTTCATGCTTTAGCCTGTGAGGAAATTGTACATTCTGGACTGGATTATTATTATTATTATTACTAATATTAAGGGGTGTGATCCATGATCCGGATCCAATCCAGGAGAAATTGGATACAATTATCCAATTTCCAATCCCCGCATCTGGATCATCTGATCTGATCCGAACAGGTCAGGAAGGAACCGATCCGGTTCGGATAAGATTGGAGGATCAGACCTCCTCCTGCCCCTTGCGCTTCTTACCATCCAGGGCCATCCACTGCCATCGTCAGTGGATGGCCCTGGCAGGTAAGGAGCACAAGGGGCAGGAGGGGCCTTACCTGCCGGGGCCGTCCACTGCCATCTGCTGCCACCCGTGGGCGGCAGCGGACGGCTCCAGCAGCTAAGGAGGAGGAGCGGGAGGGGGAGGGGGGCCTACTTACCTGCTTGGGCGTCCGCTTCCCTTCGGTGCACGGATCTACTGAGAAACAGGCTTCGCAGCCTGCTTCTCAGTAGCACGCTAGGTGATGTCATCACCTCGCGTGCTACTGAGAGGCAGGCCATGTAGCCTGTTTCTCAGTAGATCCATGCACCGGAGGGAAGCGGACACCCCAGCAGGTTTGAAGCATGGGAGGGGGAGGGGGCTTACCTGCCGGGGTGCCCGCTGACATCCGCTGCCGCCCGTTGCCGCCCGCTGGTTGAATCTACTGAGGAACAGGCTTCGCGGCCTGTTTCTCAGTAGATTCGACCAGCGGGCGACAGCGAGCACCCCAGTAGGTAAGGAGCATGAGTGGGGGGGAGGGACAGGGAGGGGGGAGTCAGGCCCCCACTCACCTGCCCCCATGTTTTTGCCATAGGCTTGCATTGGGGGAAAACTTTCTTTCCCCCAATGTAAGCCTATGGCGAAAACAGCTAAAATGGCATCCGATCTGAAAATCGGATGTCTGATTTTCGGATCGAATCAGGTCCAAACCGAACTGGGAAGCCTCCGATCTGATCCGATCCGAGGCCTCGGTTCCAGTTCCGATCCTGGTTCCAATCCGATCTGGAGGGGGCATGCACATCCCTATTATTATTATTATTATTATTAGTCATGTAGGTTTTTTTTTCTAAATTGAATGAAATTCCAGAAAGTTTTTTTTTTTTTAAATAGTCTGTATGTTCATGGAATTCATGTGACCTGGGAAAAACTGGTCTGTCGTAGAATCCATGGGTCATATTCACAGAAATCCCAACTCAGTTGATTCCGTTGTAGATTTCCTTGACATTCCTACTCAAGATATGCTGACTGAAGGGCTATAGGATGTGGTGGCAGCTCCACTATATTGGTGGAAGGCCAGATGCACAGCCACCATACCAGATAGGCGAGTAGAACACTGATAGAGCCATTTTGCTCATAAAGATGCACTGGTGGAATGGCTAAAATAGGATTTGTGAGTAGGGTGGAAGAGCCCCTGGGAGGATCACACTTATGCCATCTCCCAGGGGTGCAGAATCTAATGCCTGAGGGTCAAATCTTCCTGGCCTCTGGGGTTGAACAGGCTATTTCCTGCACACGCAGAATCCTGATGCACCCCCAAGGAGGAAGAGGGGTTATGCTCTCAATCACTGTAGTCTTCTGCTCCCCCTGAATCCTAAGCATGAGCACTGGCTATGGATGTCAGAGAATTCCATTTGGGGGTGGAGTGTGACATGTTTTCCTAGGCTTACACCACCATGGGCTTCATTTTGGTTCCTGCTGCGGCACCCAACTTGATCTGCAGCGAATTGGGGCACTATGGTAGACAAAGGGGAAGGTTCTACAATATGCATAAATTTCTGGGCAATTTGCTAAAATTCTAGCCAAATTTGCACAAATTGTGGCTGTAAATTTCTTCTGGATTTGCATAATTTACAGAAATTTGGCTGTAATTTCCACAAATTGCTCAGAAATTTGTGCGACTTCCAGAGCTGCCTCCCACACATGCACAAAGCGAGTCTTAAACACTGAAGAACTCTGTCGAGCCCAAAGAGAATTAAAGGACCCCCCAAGCAAAGGCTGAGTACTCAGTGGCCCTTTCTACACCATAGGGGTGTAGAGGGAGGGAGGGAGGGTGATCCTGGAAGTACCTAATACATACCATTGGTGTACAGGGAGGGTGGGCAATCCCGGAAGTACATAATACACACCAGCATAGGGACCAGCTGGGGGCCATCCCAGGCAAAATGCCTGGTGTGGAAAGGGCCAGTGATACCATTTGCTCACCTCTCTCAGAAATACCTGTTCCTGCCACCACCACCGCTGCAACAGGGATGGGAAAAGGAAAGAGGAGGTTCTTCTCTACCCCCTCCCATCCCTGCTACTATTGCTGCAGTGGAAGCGAGGACAGGCCCTGGTTGATGGACTTAACTCTGGCTGGTTTCGGACAACAAAATCATCAACAGAGAGGGGAAGAGGCAACCATCAGTTGTGTTGCTTATCGTGTTGTGTGGAGGGTTACACACCACGCACACACAACTGACGGTATGCTATTCTGCCCAATTAAGCAATGGAGAGAAACAACGGGCTTGCACGTTGTTTAGCCTTAAGCCCATTGTTTAAAGTGTTGTCCGAAACCAACCAACCCCCTCTCTCCATGGACTATTCCATTTGGGAATAGAGTTCTGCCAGCCGGAGCAGCCGAACCCCCCCCCGGCTGCTCTATACAGCCAGCAGAACACGCGGTGCATGCTGGGATACGGCTAGAGGACGAAGGAGGGAGAGGGAGCAGACGTAGCAACCAAGATGGCCGCCGGAACTTTCAGCTGCACAAGGACTGGAGTTGCAGCATGTCGTGTGTGGAGCACCACCTACCTAACACACGGTCAGTATGCTATTTCCCCTTCCGTTGCATAATGTGTCATCCGAAACCAGCCTCTGTGTAGTTTTGCTACACCAATGCTGCCTGCACCAACTCACTGAGCCACATGAGCTGCTGGATTGGCCAACAAGTGCCCAGGGTGTGCCCCCCCATCCCCTAAGCAAGCTGCCATTTTGCATAATAATGGTGGGTCATGTTTTCCAGAAATCTAATGCTATGTAAACAGCAGCTGTAAAGGAGACATTTATGCAATATGCAGGTGCAACTGGACCATTTATGCCCATAATGTTGTGTAAATGCTCCCTTTATGGCTGCCATTTATGTAACATTAGATTCCCAGAAATCCCCAAACCAACATTTGTATATAAAATGACTTGCTAAGGGGACATGCAGACACAGATGCCACCCCCACCCTCCGTGGACTGCCGTGACATCCCTAGCCACAGCAGTAGAAAAGAACCAGCTCCGGGTCATTTTCCTTCCCCAGCCCTCAACCTCAAGTCCCAGGCATGCATGAAGGCAGCCCATGGGCTGCAGCTGCAGGAGGAATCCCTTCATGGGTGGAACACATGTAGTAGGTCCCAGGTTTGATTCCAGAGTACAGCTTCACACTGGGAACGGTGGGGAGGGACCCCCAAAGCAAGGCTCCCTTGAGTCAAGCACGAGGGTGTTACAAAGACAGACACAGACAGGCAGTGGTGGGAAATTAGCCATGGGAACACTCAGCCTCTAGACCACTGTGACTGTACTTGGAAAATCCAGTTCTATCTACATATGCAGATCAGTGCAATGAGCTGTCTGCACACCACAGTCTCAATGCGACGCAACACTGAAATCCGATATTTTGTTGTCAAAATAAGTTGAGTCCGGTAAGAAGCACATACCAACAATGTCACTAGCAATTAACTCCCAGGCAATTGGCTGAATAGCAGTAAAATGTTTTTCTTTTCTCTCTTTTTTGGACATCATTTGACAGGTGCTGCCGGAAGCGGACTCACCCTTTTTGGTAATAGAATTTGCTTTGTCTGATGATGAAGTTTGCAATTTCTGATGGGTGGACAAGAAACTGGACCTAAACAGTATTTGGGATAACAATGTATGGTGCAATCCTATAACACCTGCTCAGAAGTAAGTCCCAGTGATTTCACTGTGATTCACTTCCAGAGCAATCCTAGATGTGCTTGTGTGTTGGGATAGGGAATTAGGTAGTGGATCATCTTCAAGAGCCCTGCTGGATCACTCTGGCCAGGGCATGAAGTGTGTGTGTGTGTGTGTGTGTGTGCGGGGGGGTTGCGTTTTACCCCTCTTGTGGATTTCTTAAAACAAAAAATCCCTCCCATTGGTCTCAATGAAAGTAAAATACTAGGAATGTATACCAGGAATTCCATCAGACTTCATCTTTAGTTCCAATTTACCCCATTGGCAACCCTGAACATCAATACAAATAGGAACATAATTTTGAGGAAAAACTCACAAGTTCCTGAACATGTGGGCATTTTCACACTTCAATCTGTGTGTGTGTGTGGGGGGGAGGAAATGTGCATTTTGGTTGCACACTTCAAAAAAATGTATGCTAAAAATTTGCATTTTTTCATTTGGAATAGAAAGGGGGAAAGTTTGTATTCGGGAACGGGCATGAGATGAACTGAGCTCAGAGGTGGAAACAGGAGAATCGTGATGAGCTGAAACCTTGCTGGTTCTCCTACCCTAAGAAAATACCTTCACCATGGCAGGTATAGGTATGTGAACTGATCCTGTGCCTGGGGAGTAAGAAAGCTTTGGTTCTGGAATATCTCATACCCAAGGTTGCCTCTAGAAGGCCCAACTTGGACCCAAACACTAGCAGAAAGACCAGCAGCAAAACGTTTCTGCACCCACAGGGCTTTCATTAGGCATTCTGGAGGCCTGCAGTGTGGAACGCCACCCCACTGATGGAGTTTGCCTCTGCCAACAGAGGGTCTGTTCCACGCAATCCTAACTCCCTCAGCCAGCCTCATTGGGATTTATGGTTGTTCTTTAGTCTCTACGTCCTCACAGAGATGACAACACAGGAAATCACCTGCAATCGTTTCTCTGCAGAAAACAGATGAGATGAAATTAAATTATTATTATTATTATTATTATTATTATTATTATTATTATTATTATTATTATTATTTGTTGCTCGCCTCTCCCTCTGGATCAAGGCGGGGTACAATAACAAATACAAAACATCATAAAATGCATATATAACCAATTAAAAGCATATAAAATAAATACATTATTAAAAGGCCAGTCCACAGTCTGGGAGTGGCAGAAGAGAAGGTCCTCTGGGTAACAGTTGTCAGCCTAGTTTTTGCTGAATGTTGTTTGGATTTCATCTGAGGAAGCCTCCTCAGATGAGGAGGAAGCAGACTTACAATAGGTAGAGGTTATTTCCCCACCCACAGCCAGGCCAGAGACCAGCGCACAGATAGAGGGAAGCCATGCAATGGAAGAGGACGCAGGTCCCTCGGAGGAGCCGCAGGTCAGTCAGACCTTTCCTCTGCCTGTCTCTTCTGGGGCAGAATCAGAGCTGGAGGCAGTTCGACTCCCCAGCCCCCGTGAGAGGAGGCGCAGGAAAAGGGCAGAGCAGACTCAGGCAGTCAGACAAAATATGCGCCTGCAGAACTGGCAGGGAAGAAACACTGAGCTTAAATAAGGGGCTGTGGGTCAAAAGGTGGAGTAATGAGGCAAAGCTGGGATCTGGGTGGGGTCATATTGGAAGGGCTTGAAAAGGAAAAAGCCAAATGCTGGCTCGGCCTGGCAAACACCTTTTGCTCTTCCGGTGGCCAGTGTGTTTCCTTGCCTTGCCTCTTGTTCATGACCCTGGGTTATTGACTTGGACTGGCTTGATCGACTTTGCTTGGACGCTTGTCCCTTGCATTCTGGACGACTGACTCGGCTTTTGATATGGACTGGTTTTTGGACTCCCGGTTACTCTTGGCTCCACAATATCAGCACCCCCTGTTTGGCTTCCCAAACCGGACCAGTTACTTCACTTCAGTACCTATTGTCCTTATCTTTGAGCAGAACTTCTGTATTATATTTAAAGGACTGTGATTCTCTTTAACAGCCACAGTTCCCTCCTGCATTCTTGGCCAGAGATTTATGGCCAACTAATTAGGCCAAGCAATAAACACTTAAAGATATAACATCTCTGCTCTCAGCTGGTCTTTGAAAACTGTAGAAAATTCTTTCCAGAGGACCTGAGTGTGTGGGGCGGATTATACGGGAGAAGGCGATCCCGCAGGTGACATGGTCCCAAACCATGTAGGGCTTTAAAGGTAATAACCAACATTTTATACTTCACCAAGAAATTAATTGGCAGCCAGTGGAGTGATTTTAAAGTCAGTGTAATATGGTCAACCCTAGGTGTACTGGTGACCAACCTGACTGCCATATTTTAAACTAGTTGAAGTTTCCAAACAAGGCACAGAGGTAGCCCTATGTACAGCACATTGCAGAAGTCAAGCCTAGAAGTTACCAGTGTGTGCACTACCTTCTTTCGTCTTCCAACTCTAGGAAGGGGTGCAGCTGGCGTATCAGCCGAAGCTGATAGTAGGCACTCCTGCCGTCACATCTATCTGTGCTGTCATCTGGAGTGACGGATCCAGGAGCACCCCCAAGCTGCGAACACAGTCTTTCAGGGGGAGTGTAACCCCATCCACAACTGGTTCACGCACCTCCAAACCCAGGTTGGGGCCTTTGACAGTAAGCACTTCCGTCTTGTCTGGATTCAGCTTCAGTTTGTTTTTCCACATCCAGTCCATTACCATTGATTTTTCATCAATATTTTTGGTTGTGTTCAAAAATACCCACCCAGCCCCAGGCAATGATTTGAAACACCTTACAATGTTTTTTAGTAGTTCATCAACTTTGTCCTCAGAGATAACATCTCATAGGTAAAACTGGTTACATTGTGTTGTGATTTCATCCGATTCGTTAAGATGCCTCTTATGACAAATCCAGACAGGGGAAGTAACAGCAGCTAGAGAAAATAATGATGCCAGATAGGATCAGAAGAAGTGAATCTTGGGACAATCCATTTTGAAGTGAATATTCATACAATCCATTTTGAGAGAAAGACAAAAAAAACAAAACACTTCTCTATCAACATTTCTAGCCTTGACCCTCAAAACAAAACTGGAGAATATGCCGTGCAGCTCTGCCTGAGATGCAAAACCATGGCTTACATGATATGTTTACTCAGAAATTTGCATTATCTATTTCAACGGGAATAGATGAAACAAAGCACTTGAATTGCTACATCTAATTAATATATCAGTCATGACTCTGCACACCGACTTCAGGATTTGAGCGATTGCTTGGAATCATCCACAATTTTAGAAGAACCCAAAGAGGGTGGGGGAGATTAGTGAAGTGTAGATGGTACTTTCTTCCCCACTGCAATGTCTCAGAATGAACAGAGTGATTGAGTAGTGCATTAGTGTTTCCTCACCCTGATGTATCCATATCCCAAAATGCATCAAATCCTTCCATCCCTGGAGTCTGCAATTGCCCTTAACAGAGGAAGAGCTAGAGAAGATCATTAATAGTCATTGACACTGGAGATACAGCATATTAGAAAATGACTGCAATTACTTAGATACAGGCCTCTGTATTATTCATAAGGCCCATATCTATTAAGAGGATATTATTTATGCTACTAAAGGGAGATGTAATAAATAAGGCAATAAGTTACTCTCCCCTGCAGGCCAAGACAAAACATGTAGCACAGAACATCCATTCTGGTTGGTCAGCATGTTGTAAGTCCCATAGAGTCACCATGGTTAATCCACTCAAGGAAATAGCCACATGAAGGAAATAGCCACATTAAGAAGTCAGGCAGCAGAACAGCACAGGTTCCTTCCGGGTTGTTCTGCACAATCCATGGAATAATGGAGTCAGAAAGACCTCGATTCTTTCTGACTGCAGGGTGGGGGGAATGGAATTTGACCAAAACATATTCTAGCTTTGCACGTTATTCCTCACAAGATTGCATATTACAACTGTCAATATTGTCACATGCTGATCTGAATGGAATGGCTATTGTGTGTGTGATGGAGGATAGATCAACCAATGATTACAAGTCATAGCTAAATGAAACCATCATATGTATTGAAATAGCACATCTGTGGGAATGCCAGATGCTGGGGACAAACATCTGGGAAAGGCTACTGGCTCCCTAGTCCATTTGGCTTAACTAACTGGATCTGGGACTAATCCAGCAAAGCAGTTCATAGATTCATAGAACTAGATTCATAGAATAGTTCAGTTGGAAGGGGCCTATAAGGCCATCGAGTCCAAACCCCTGCTCAGTGCAGGAATCCACCTTAAAGCATACCTGTCAGATGGTTGTCCAGCTGCCTCTTGAATGCCTCTAGTGTGGGAGAGCCCATGACCAACCTAGGTCAATGGTTCCATTGTCATATTGCTCTAACAGTCAGGAAGTTTTTCCTGATGTCCAGCTGGAATATGGTTTCCCGTAACTTGAGCCTGTTATTCCGTGTCCTGCATTCTGGGTTGATAGAGAAGAGATCCTGGCCCTCATCTGTGTGTCAACCTTTCAAGTATTTGAAGAGTACTATCATATCTCCCCTCAATCTTCTCTTCTCCAGGCTAAACATGCCCAGTTATTTCAGTCTCTCCTCATAGGGCTTTCTTTCCAGACCACTGATCATCCTCGTTGCCCTCCTCTGAACACTTTCCAGTTTAATCTGCTTCCTTCTTGAAGTGTGGTGCCCAGAACTGGACACAATACTCAAGATGGGGCCTAACCAGTGCCAAATAGAGGGGAATCAGTACCTCACATGATTTGGAAGCTTGCAGCCCAAAATAGAATTTGCTTTTTTTGCAGCCACATCACACTGTTGGCTCATATTCAGCTTGTGATCTACAACAATTCCAAGATCCTTCTCATTTGTCGTATTGCTGAGCCAAGTATCCCCCATCTTGTAACTCTGCACTTGGTTTATCCCTATTAAATTTCATCCTGTTGTTTTCAGTCCAACGCTCCAGTCTATCAAGATCACTTTGAAGTTTGTTTCTGTCTTCCACGGTATTAGCGATCCCACCCAATTTTGTGTCATCTGCAAATTTGATATGCATTCCCTGTACCTCCTCATCCAAATCATTAATAAAAATGTTGAAGAGCACTGGGCCCAGGACTGAGCCCTCCGGTACCCCACTAATTACCTCCCCCCAGTGTGAGAATGTACCATTGATAAGCATTCTTTGAGTCTGATTCTGTAACCAACTGTGGATCTACCTAATAACTGTTCCATCTAGCCCACTTTTCACTAATTTGTGAATCAGAATGTCATGGGGAATGTCAGAGGGCACTTTGTCAAAAGCTTTGCTGAAGTCAAGATATACTATGTCCACAGCATTCCCACAGACCACAAGGGAGGTTACCCAATCAAAAAATGAGGTCAGATTAGTCTGACAGGATTTTTTCTTGACAAATCTATGCTGGCTTCTAGTAATCACTGCCTATTTTTCAAGGTGCTTACAGGTTGACTTCTTTATAATCTGCTTCTAAATATTTCCAGGGGTGACTGGTCTGTAGTTCCCAGGTTCCTCCTTTTTGCTCTTTTTGAAGATAGGGACAATATTAGCCCTCCTCCAGTCATCCGGCACTTCACCCGTCTTCCATGATTTTGTAAAGATAATAGACAGTGGTTCTGAGAGTTCTTCTGCCAGCTCCTTTGTTACTCTAGGATGCAGTTCGTCAGGCCCTGGAGATTTGAACTTGTTCAAAGAAATCAGATGTTCATTAACCATTTTTAAATCAATTTCAAACTGCAATCCTGCCCCTTCAGCTTGTACTTCACTTTTTCCAGGACGGTCAAAACCAGCTTTTGGGAGAAGAATAAGGCAAAGTAGGAATTGAGGACTTCAACCTTTTCTTTTTCATTTGTTACCAATTTACCATCCTTATGAAGCTGTTAAACCACCATTTCTTTCCTCTCTTTTTTACTATTTAAGTATCTGAAGAAAGCCTTTTTATCGCTTTTAGGATCCCTTGCTAGCCTCAGCCCATTCTCAGCTTTAGCCTTCCTGACACCATTCCAGCATTTCTGTGCTACTTGTTTGTACTCTTCTTTTGTAGCCTGGCCTTCCTTCCCATTCTTATATGTATCCTTTTTATTTTCAGGTTATCTCCAAGCTTTTTGTGGAGTCACATTGGTTTCTTCTGTTGTTTTCTATCTTTTTTCCTTGTTGGAATTGTTTGTAATTGGGCCTGTAAAATTTCCTTTTTGAAAAATTCCCTCCAATCTTGGACTCCTTTTCTCATTAGGGTCACTTGCCATGGGACCTTACTTGTCATAGTTCTGAGTTTATTAAAATCGGCTCTCCTGAAATCCAGAGTACGCGTATCGCTACACTCAGATTTTGTTTCCTTTAAAATCAAGAACTCAAGTATGATGTTGTCACCTTTCCCCAGAGTTCCCATAACTGCCACTTTATCCACGAAATCATCCCTATTGGTCAGTATCAAGTCAAGGATAGCCGTTCCTCTAGTTCCTTCCTCTACTTTCTGTAGGAGAAAGTTATAGTCACACATGTCAGGAATTTCTTGGAGGGGCCACTTTTGGCAGGATTTGTCTCCCAACAGATATCAGGATAATTGAAGTCCCCCATTACTACTATATTGGAGTTCCTTGAAACACTGCCAATTTTCTTTTCAAAAGTTTCATCCTCATCTTCTCCTTGATTGGGTGGTCAGTAGTAGACTCCAACTATCATGCTCCTTTTATTTCTTGCTCCATTTATTTTAATCCAGATACTCTCGATGGGGCTCCCAGGCTCATCCTCTTGTATTTCTGTGCAAGGATAAGTATTTTTAACAAGTAGTGTGACTCTGCCTCCCTTTCTATTTCTTCTGTTCTTTTTGAACAAGTTATATCCTTCAATTGCTATATTCCAGTCATGCTATATTCCAGTTCATATATTAAGAGTTCAAGTTCATTATGTTTGTTTCCCATACTCTGGGCATTAGTATATAGACATCACAGTCCATGTGCTTTGTAGTCTGGCTTCTTTCCTACATTGTTGTGAACACTGTTTTGGGGCACTATTGGAGCTCTTCCCTCTGTTATGGTGCATGAGCCTTCATCCATTGTTGCCTCAAATTTAACATCTCCCGCCCCCATAGGAGTCAGTTTAAAGCCCTCCTGATGAAGTTCTTCATGCTGTGGCCAAACACATTCTTCCCAGCATTTGTGAGCTGCAACCCGTCCCTTGCCAGGAATCCATCTTCCAAGTAGCGTAGCCCGTGGTCCCAGAATCTGAATCTCTCATGTCGGCACCATCTTTGTAGCCAGTTGTTCGCCTTGAGTATTTTTCTTTCCCTTTCTAATCCTCTTCTAAGAACTGGGAGGATGGTTCTTATGTCCCTAAGAAGGCCAGTTTGAGTGCTCAAAGGAT
This sequence comes from Anniella stebbinsi, assembly GCA_029215795.1. NCBI lineage: Eukaryota > Metazoa > Chordata > Lepidosauria > Squamata > Anniellidae > Anniella > Anniella stebbinsi. Next base: position 386,740,922 of record JARDYH010000001.1, read on the forward strand.
CAGGTGGATTCAGGCCCAAATCTTGCAGAACGAGGTGGTTCTTGGTGTTACAGGACACCTGCAAAGTGGTATCTACATCACCAGTGCCCCCATCCCATCTGTAATGGTGGTACTGAAGCACAGCTGAGAGCAGACATAAGACTAGAAGAAGAGCTGTGCAGGGTCAGACCAAAGTCCTATCTAGGCTAGCATCTGGTTTCTCCACAATGGTCAACCAGATTCCCCTGGGAAGACCACAAGAAGGATACAAAGGTATATAACAATATCTTACCACTTTCCTCCCTAACACCTGGAATTCAGAGGCAACCAGCCTCTGATCCTGGAGGTAGTAGATAAACATCATCATGACCAGCCATCTGCTTCACTGGGAAAGTATTTAATGGAGCAAATAGTAGAACAGCTGAGTTACCCTGCTAAATTCTGTGGTTTGAGATCCAGGGTACCATAGAGCAGGTGTAGAGAACCTGTAAACCTCATCATCTTCATCAATGGTCAGGCAGGATAGGGCAATGGAATTTGCAGTCTGACAATATCTGGAGGGCCAGAGGTACCCCAGCTCTGCCTTAGAGGAAAACCCATGTGCCCATTTTCTTCTTCATCATTTTTCCCAATCTTCTGACCCAAAGAAGCGCAATGAAAAAATACACTCCTGTCGCCCGTTTCCCTGGGCAGATGGGATGCTCTAACCAGCTCTGTAAATTACATGGCAGTGATGTAAGATGACTGATACTTTTAATACAAGAGGCCTGTCATTAATTTATTAACCAACGATGGGCTCTGGGGGCTAGGACTGATGCATTATAAATCAACCACATTCTTGGCTATTAAAAATTCATCCAATTCATAATATAGGGCATTAGTAATTTCATTATTAGTCTTGAGTGTGAGAGCCCTTACCTACCCACCCACCCCCACTCCTCTCTATATTTCCACTTACCTACATTTTACTCTTTTGCTTTGCTTACCAGCAAGGTAAAGCTCCATTCAGGACTATGAAAGTGAGACATCAAGGGGCGAACCCGGGTAGAAAGGAGGCATTTACCTTTGATGAGGTCATCTTTCACAGTACTAACAAATGGGTTCTGAATGGGTTCCAAATGTTTCAGTACCTTTAGAGAATACTTTCATACCAACCTCTCTGCTCATCAACTGCAGAGCACCACACTTGGTTTCTGGGACCCATATGATGTTAGTCTACAACCAGTGGGTTGTGACCTGGCCAATTGTGGCTCACATCGACGGCTGGGAGGATCTATAAGCTTTGGTTCCTCCCACATTTTATTTATTTTAAATTTCCAGGCCCTTCTCTCCCAAAAATAAAGAATTTTCTGAGTTTTGGTAAATTCTGATCAAAAACGTTCTGAAATGAAATTCTCACCCATCTCACCACCCAAACTTGATAGATGCAGTTATTCCTAGGATGGAGAGGACCTTATTTATTTATTTATTTATTTATTATTGCATATATATCCCATCTTTTTTTCCTCCAAGGAACCCAAGGTGGTGTACATAATCCTCCTCCTTTCCATTTTTTATCCTCACAAGAATCCTGTGAGGGAGGTTGGGCTGAGAGTTTGTGATTGGCCCAAAGTCACCCAGTGGGTTTCCATGGCTGAGAGGGGACTAGAACCTGGATCTTCCAACTCCCAGTCCAGCACTTTAGCCACTACACCACACTGGTGGCATGGCTACAAAAAAGCAAATTCCATTTTGGACTGCATTAATAGAAGTATAGCTTCCAAATCGTGCGAGGTACTGGTTAGGCCTCATCTTGAGTATTGTGTCTAGTTCTGGGCACCACACTTCAAGAAGGATGCAGACAAGCTGGAAAGAGTTCAGAAGAGGGCAATGAGGATGATCAGGGGTCTGGAAACAAAGCCCTATGAGGAGAGACTGAAAGAATTGGGCATGTTTAGCCTGGAGAAGAGAAGATTGAGGGGAGATATGATAGCACTCTTCAAATACTTGAAAGGTTGTCACACAGAGGAGGGCCAGGATCTCTTCTCAGTCATCCCAGGGTGCAGGACATGGAATAATGGGCTCAAGCTAGAGGAAGCCAGATTCCAGCTGGATATCAGGAAAAACTTCCTGACTGTTAGGGCAGTATGACAATGGAACCAATGACCTAGGTAGGTTGTAGGCTCTCCCACACTAGAAGCCTTCAAGAGGCAGCTGGACAGCCATCTTTCAGGTACGTTTTAAGGTGGATTCCTGCATTGAGCAGGGGGTTAGACTTGATGGCCTCATAGACCCCTTCCAACTCTACTATTCTATGAGTCTACGATATACCTGCCTGACATATACCTGTTAAAGATGAGATTCCTAATATAGGTGCCTAACACAGCACTAACACCACTGAATACACAGGGATTCAAACCCAGAGAGTTAAGGAAAATGCACTCAAAACCTGAGCACATGGATGGATGAATCTGTCAATTTCAGTTTCTTACACATTCATTTTTTTTTAAAAAAAATCTCATGTTATTTCTATCTCAAATTTAGAGAACGTTGTGAATTTTAGCAAATCCTTACCAAACCCGAACTGAAACAAAATTTGCACCAATCTCATCTCGCATCTATCAGTTGCATCATGAGAGAGAGAAAGAGAAAGAGAAAGAGAAAGAGAGAGAGAGAGAGAGAGAAAGAGAAAGAGAGAGAGAAAGAGAGCAGTACAAAGAAATGGCATGGGAAATGAACGAAAAAAGGAGGCTATGTCTCAATGACCATGTTGGCTAGGGATGATGGCAGTTGTAATCCAACATAATTGGAGGGCAACATGTTAGGGAAGGCTGCTGTTTACCATGACTGAGCAAGATGGACCAATGGTCTGGCTCAGTATAGGGCAGCATCTGCGCACAAAGTGGGCCGGTGTGCCATCCAATTTCTTTTCAGATGGAACTTTTTTCTTTCTTTCTTTCTTTCCCCCCTTTCTTTTCCCTTTTGAAGGGTTTTCTTTTTAATGATAACATTGTATTTTACAAGAAACAAAACAGAAATTAAACCATAGTTTCCTATTTCGAAATTGGAGGAACCGGTTGCAAGACATTTCAACTCTCCTGACCTGCACATAGTTTCTCAGAGTTACGGTTGGTTCCAATAGAAAACAACCCTGAGATGCTTGACATAAGGGGAAATTTCTAGATCTGTAGACTCAGAACTCTTAGTCCAAATGGCCTTAATCTGGAGGACAATTCAGAAGCATTGTACCAATCATACCTCTCTTTGTTTCTCCTAAGGAACTTTAGTCTCCTGGCACTCCAAACTGCCACTCCTAATACCCATTTAACAATAGCTACTGATGAGAGCGGAAGCCAAAACATGCAGCATATATTATGTTGTTAGTCTTTCTATCTTTCTTATGCATTTTACCTTAAAACCCTGTATACACAGTGGCTCCAGAATCTCCTTGTTGCTTTACTGTTATGCCACTTTAAACCTCTCTCTCTCTTTGATCCTATCTACACATGCAGGATAAAACACTTTGAAAACATTTTGAAAACTGTTTATGGAGTGTGTCCTGGGCCCCAACAGTTCTCAAAACTGTGAGCCTATCTACACTACTACTTTAACATGGTTTAAAATGGCTTATAACAGTTTTTGAGAACTGTTGGGGCCCAGGACACACTCCATGTACAGTTTTCAAAACTTTTTCAAAGTGTTTTATCCTGCATGTGTAGATAGCCTCTCTCTCTCTCTCTCTCTTGCATACAACCATCATTGTTAATAATATTGTTATAGTATACCCAATAAAGCATAACAGTGTACTACATTTTGGACTTGGCTATTCCTGTACATGATGAATACATTCAATTTTTCAATAAAACAATTTTCCTGCTATCTTCATTTTTCCCCCTCTGATTTTATTTGTTAGCTTGACCATATATCCCATATTCTGGTGAGCCATTCACCCAGAGAACTGTGTGCGGTGGTAATACTTTCCATTTTAAACTAATAGCTATTTGTGCAGCAGCTGTCAATAAATAAATAATCATCATTGTATCTTTGGATACAACATTTTCAATATAGCACAACAATAGTATTATGGGATCTAAAAGTAATGTGCATCCTGTAATATTTTCAATTTCATTTATGATCCAATACACTCTGAACTTGGGGCATGTCCAGAATGTAAGCTAGCTAGCTAGCTAGCTAGCTAGCTAGCTATGCTTCAGGAATGGATTGCCAACAATGCTCATTTAGCTGTGTATAGATTTTGCTAAGTGGAGCTAGAGTGAAACACCAATGAAACAGTATTTTACAAATACTTTCCTTAAAATTCATGCAAACAGTCTTCTATGCCGTGTTGTTGTTGTTTTCCAGATCCAGCTCACCCCTCTGATTATATTTTATTCCTTATATCCAATTTCCATTTCTGTTGATATACATTTCCTGACAACCCTAAATCACCAATTAAATCAATGCTCTTTTAATTGGCCTATCAGATACAAATGTTTTAAATGGTGTCCTATCTCTGAGTGGACCATATTTTCCTCAGTCATTTAGTAAAACACATGCCTGATCCACGTATATTGAAACATATAGAACTGATGGAAATGTGTCATTTAATCAATGATGTCTACATATGTTTTAACTTCAGCATGTCTCTTACTTCAGTGAAGGTCCCCCCCCCCCCCAGGTATTAAGCTTTAAAGAGCTTTAACTTACTTATTATTAATTATAGTCTATGACAGCAAGTGGAGAAAAGCCTGGATTTAACATACTTCTGAATCTGTTTAAAGAGTTAAATATATTTCTAGTACAGCAGTTCATTTTTCTAACATCTTTTCAATAGGATCTATAACCATCCCACATCTTTTCAAGAAGGCATAACCAAGTCTGATCTAACCATTCCACTTCCTTCTCCAAGTCCCTGCTACCCCGAATTTGAATCCATCCCACGCGAGCATTTTTTGTCAGAAATCTGGAAAATATGAAAAAAAAAAAAAAAAGATAGGGGAAAATGCACATTTTTAAAATGGTGCATTGTTACCAATTGTGTGTGTGTTGGGGGGACTTGCACTTTTCTTTTCTTTTTTAGAAATGTGCATTTTCCTGATTGATGTGATTTGGGGGGGGATGTAAAACTGAGCAATTTTAGAAGTGCATGCTTTTGAGTGTGAATGCAAGTTCCGGTAATAGTGAGACTTTCTCAAGAGTTACATTCCTGCTTGCACATGTGTTTGGAGTTGTGAATGGGACATGTTCACATTACTTGCAAACAGGAACAAAATGCTTGTACACCTCTACACAGCCTATTATCTTTCCAGCTGCTGAAACCATAGGACATCAACATGATACTACTGTCTAATATAGTTATACTTCCCATGCTGATCAGGTGCCTTCATTCAGTCTAGGAAACATGATGAGGGATGGGTGGATGGGTGATGTTTCAGATCAATCATGATTCTCTGAACGTTGTCTCACCCTCATCTCAAGTCCGATTCCCATTTGTTTTTGCGATCACTGCTCACTCTGTACAGACGGGACAGTTGTGTAAATCAAGCAGTGATCGGACAAGAGAGTTGCACGAGTTTACCCAAATTTAAACAAATGTCCTAATTTGCTGAATCTCCCTCCATAGGCTAAAGTGGGGCTGATTCAGTCTGCAGAGGAAATTTGCACAAATTAAATAAGGGAATCAGGAATGAGACAAACATGAGGACACGTTCAACAATTTTCAAATATTTTGGTCAAGTGCACACTCACATTCAGATCTTCTAGCACACCTTGTGAGCAAAAACGAAATTCCCATAAATCCCTAGTTTTCAGGCTCACAAGGGATGGCAATGGTGTCTGATGGCATCAGCTGAAGGCAGGTAAAGTCCAGTTCAGTATGCAGAGACAAGTCAATTAGGCAAGGCAGATGTAGTCTGATCAAGGTAGGTAAGTCAAAACATGACTGGCTATATCAGGGCAGCAGCCCTCTTAAGCCGTGGACAAATGAAAACAGGACCTTGGATAGCTCCAAGTTGGCCCTGTTAGCTGGAGTTTCCTTCTACGAGGACAATAGGAAGATGCTATGTCATCTTAAGCAGAGGACAGGTGGAAACGACACCTTTGATATTGTTGCCGAAGTAGTCTAAGACACCAGGGGACTCCATTTGGGGACTCAGTCAGCTTATCCATATGCCTTATTCTTTGCACACAGTGCATAAACTCTGGAATTCACAACCACAATCACTTACTTACTTCTTGCATTTCTATACCACCCAATAACTGGAGCTCTCTGGGCAGTTTACAAAAATTAACTGCTGCCGCAGGCTTTTGCCTGAACGGTGTGTTGCACTGAGTAGAAATGAAGTTTCTCCCTCTTGCCATACCATGTCTGCCCTATGCAAATCAGACACGGCATCGAAAGAGGGAGCAATTTTATTGCTACTCAGTGCAATACATTGCTGACCTGGCCTACCCAATATCTGATCACCACCTGAACTAACCACCATTTCTCCTGCCATGGGGCTTTGGTCATTGTTTCCCTGAGCTTGAACATGATGCCCTCAATGTCCACACCCATGCCATCTGCCTCTAGATCTCAGTCTTCCTGTTTCAGAACCAGGCCCACTAGGACTTGTCTGTCTCCAAGGATGGGCAAAGCCTCATCAGAAAGCAGCAAGGTCCTTCCTCTGCATCTACTGAACACTGGCCTCCATCCTGGTTATCTACCTGCTTCTTATCCAAGATACTCAGCTCAGTGTTCTCAACACCCAATTCCTATCTCTGGTGTTTTAACAGGAAAGCGACATACCATGTGGACAATCTACCGATATATCTCTTTGAGCTATGTTTGCAGAAGCCCCCCTCCCCACCATGAGGCACCATTTGAGGGTGGGGTGTGTGGATTGCCATATATTTACAGTTTTATGTAATTATATTTAATTACTCGATTAGTTTGAATATGTGTAATTACTAACTTGGAATATGCAATTATGCCAGGGCAGGATACAATAAATGAGGTTGTAAAAACACTCTTTGGAAGGATATCTGTTCCATCCATGTGATGAGCCTAGCTCTGTTGCTGAGGCTGCAGATATCCAGTCACAACAAAAGAGCTACCCTCAAACCAGGTCCACTGAGTACTGGTACCCAAGCTGTTGGCCAAGAACCTCAGCCCCTTTGTTTTACTAGCGATACTGCAGCTGATTCTAAATGATAAACCTGTAAAACAATGTTAGTGACCTGCTTTGCAGGGTTAGAGTGAAGATGGCGGCAGAATGACTACCTGCAGGGAAAGTATGATGTCGGGCGGGTATATCTTCGTTCAGGAGGAAAATGAGTGATGGTGGGCATGCTAGAGGTGTATAAAATGATGCATGGCATGGAGGAAGTGGAAAGAGGCAGAGGGAGGGAAAGAGACTTTTCTCCCCTCCTTAGAATATTGACATAGTGGTAGATTCAGGAGAGACAGAAGGAGCATTTCTTCCCACACTGCATAGTGACGGTATGGAATTTGCTGCCACAAGATGTGGCGATGCCCACTAATTGAGATCACTTGAAAAGGCGATTAGGCAAATCCATGGAGGAGAAGGCTATCAATGGCTCCTACTCCTGATGGCTATATGCTGCCTCCAATAGCAGAGGCAGTGTGTCTATGTACATTGGCCTCTGGAAACACAAGCAGAAGGACACTATGGCTCTCGTGCCCTCATTGTCATTTCCCTTGGGGAGCTGGTTGGCCACTGTGTGAACAGAATGCTGGACTAGATTGATCCATCATTTGATCCAGCAGTGCTCTTTTTATAGTTAAAGTCTTTCCCACATTTTCTTGTCTGCAGAGGGCCTTCTAAGCACCTGCAGCAGAGGATATGCATATTGCAGAAGATTTTAAAGACTCATTTCAGAGCACATGCTCAGTTTACTTGTTGGGCCTTATGAGTTGGGCCTTAACGTTATTCTGCGTGAACTAAGATTGTGCCCTAGATAGGACTGGTGGAGTATTTTGTTTGCCCCACATTCTAAAGTGAAATGACCTAATTAACACTTCCCAGACTCTTATGCAGATCAGTACACTGTTCTCCTGAGGTTTGCACTTTTGTCAAATTTTGGTGATTTTTTTTCTCAGCTCAAAAATTGCATAGCAAATGTATGGATTAGGAGATGTTGTGTACAATAATGCATATATTAGGGGAAGTTGTTTAAGAAAAATATGTTGTTGTTGTTTTAATTTTGTTTGTTTTAATTGCAGACTGGTGGATATGCTCGGATACATATGAAATGGGCATGGCCAGGATACAGACTAATTCATCCATCCGCCCCTAATGCTAGAACACACCCTGTGGCTGAGCACTGGAGAAGAAGATCAATAGTGATAGGGAAACTACCTTATAGGGATGCTAGTCCCCATTACCAACCTTTTCATTGAAGGACACCTGAGGATCCCCAGGATTTAGGGGGGGAGGGGAAAGAGATTAATCTTAATAAGTACTGAAGGGAACAATATGATTTATTTACAAAAGCACTGAAATTTTCTGTTGCTGTGACTAACACATTTTGAGTATAATGACTCTTCATCAGAGGCCACTCAAAACAAATTCCACTAATGTATCATAAACTGTTAATGTATGACTTTGAGGCTACAATTTTAAAATACAGTTACTCAGAGGTAGGTCCCATTTCAGAGTAAGTGTGCAATTTAGAAACATGATAGTGATATATAGATACATAGATAGGCATAAAGAAGCTTCCTGTGTTTCTAGGAGAGGCTTATGAGTATAAAGTGCAGAGCAGGTGGTGCATGGCCTCTCCAGCCCCCTCCCCTCCCATGAGAACACCTCCTTTCCTGCGAGGGGGGAGCTCGGATTCCTGGGTCCGAGATCGGAATGCTGTCTCTGGCCTTGGATCCAGGAATCCTGAATGTCCTATGAAGCCACCAAAACATAACTCTGTTGAGAGGTCATGAGATTGCTCCCTCCATGAACACAATGGTGTCATCCAACACACATTTTCTCTAACCATGTGCCACCACTAACCACAATGTGGCCAGCCTCACTATGTTGTGCAACATGGTTAGTGGCACTAACCGTGGCTAAAAATGTCATCTGACATGTGTCTGTGGTTAACGGGCCAAAGACATAGAGCTTCCAGTACAGAGCAGCCTAACTAGGTGGGACTCTCTAGCCGGTGGGTTCTATGGCTGCTCTGGACTGCCACTTCACTGATATACTCACTGCGGCCGCCATTTTGTGCTTTCACATTAGTTTTTTTTTTAGTGATTTTTTGAAGCGTCATTGCACCCCTCAGCTTCTGATTATTGTGGCGGTGCTGCCTGATGACGCAGCTAGTGCGGCCATCTCGGAAGGCTTCCACCTCTGATGACTGTAGAGGTATAGCAGGCATATAAATTCTTGTATATGGAAAACATATGGTGAATCTGCCTGTCATAGTGAGAGTCAGGGCTCTTTGCACTCTGAAATGGCAGCTGACCAATTGTCCTGCAGGGCGCTCAGATGGCGATGCAGAAAGCAAAGAGATCGCTCACTAAAAGGGGCAATGTATGTATTTAATTGCTGATTTCATTGGTGCCTGCACTAAAATGGCAGCCATAACTGCCAGGGTTCCTAGTGCTAGGGTTGCTGGGATATGAGGTGGATCACTTGGAGGACTCAGGTGCTCCAGTTTGTGCATGTGGTTAAGGAAAACATAGCCACAAAAGGGTTGACAGTGTCGCCTGCTACCGTACCACTTGTGGTTAGCATCAATAACAGATGAACATGGTTAAGCTAACCACAAAGCCCTGAGTGTCATTTGAACGGGGGCCAATCATAGCACATACCTATGTTTTAATAACTGTAGTCTTTTCTTTCTAACACAATGAGTGTGTCTGTTCTATGTGATCAAAGTTCTGTGAAATTGGGTGTCATCTTTGTCAGTTTGAGCGTCAGGTAAGGTTCAGTATTCATTCTGCTTGTGCATTTGGCCTTGAGAAGTGATGGAAATCCCATCTTGCACCAGAATCTTATTACAGAAACCATAGGCCAGGGATTAGTTAGCTTGTCTGGACCAGACCAAAACAGCCTCAATCTCCATCATCAGGAAGAAAGAAAGAAACCTTACAGGGCCAAATACAGTTATTTTCAATAGTTCTGCAATGTTTCCACTGATCTCACTAACCACCTGTGTTTCATCTGCCACCATTTGGGGACCTCTAATATAAAGGGTTCTATACCACCACTTTCTTGCTACGTATAATTATTCACCATTTCCCTCTGGCATTCCCTGATTTAAAACATTTGATCATTGTGTAACAATGCTCCCCCCCCGCCCCCCCCAAAAACCTACTCTAGAGTCATCCAATTTAAAAGCAGTGTTGTTGTTACTGTTGGTGGTGGTGGTGGTGATGGTTTTCATATTGCAGCTCCTGGAAACTCAATTCTGGGTAATTCCTTGTCAAGTATGCCCAGCCACACCCAAACACACACATCCTATCAGAAGCACTCACTTCCTTTCAACATTTGGCCAATGTTGTGAATTGGAACGCTGATCCAACACAAAGACAAATGGCATCTTCAGGGAGATCCAACAGGGCATCCGTCTCCTTGCAAAGCCTTTATTAGCTAAGAATAAAAGCATCACCATTTGCATGTAAGGTGTGGCTCACCTAAGGAGGCAGCAGAAAGCCATGTTCCGCAGTCCATCAGGCATTTCCGTTACAGTGAACTAAGCAGCTAGGAATAAACATCAGTCATTTCTCCCTTCCCTTTCCCCACAAAGTGGTAAGCAATGTTTGTTAGTTTAGAAGGTGACAGAAAGCTATATCACTCCGATGTACTATTAATAGTGTATTAAGCATGTAGAGTTCTCTCATTTCAGCTCGGTAACCTGTGCCGGTGTGTCCTTCATCCACAGAGGGATTTGCCATGTAGACTACCCAGATAAATTGTATTGATTTTATTTCTAGAGAAATATATAACCCACCCCAGTGTTATTCCTTACATACAAGGTGCTGAAACAACCCCCCAAAATACGTTCAGCATCTTGGATAGCTCCTTTAGAGTTCTGCCTGGTTCTGATTGAAACCTGGAATAGATTCAAAGTCCCAAAGGAATCAGAGCCTCCAGCTGCCACTGCATGGACCTCAATGCGGCATATACAAGATTCCTAGGCAGCCTTCAGGCTGACCTACCCCAGGCTCGCTTCGTTTCGGCAAAGTTGATGTTCCACGGACCTATTGACCAAACCTCCAACTCATGACAGCGGGTCATGATTTCTTTATTTCCTTTTCACCTCGATCTTAACCTTCATGAAATATCCCAGTCCAACATACCTGCAACTGTACAGTGCTCCTTGCCAATCCAGAAACTGCAGACTGGCCTGAGGGGGCTTTCCTGATGCTCGGCAAACACTAATCCACGGAGTCAACCAATGCCGTTCGCATCAGCAAGGTGGCTGGCATGTTTTTTTATATAAATGCCACAGATGACAGTAAAAGAAAATACCAAGCCATCATGGTTCATAAAGCACACAATACACAGTGCATTCTAGGAATACAGAAGGCAAGGTATGTGTGTGTGTGTGTGTGTGTGTGAGAGAGAGAGAGAGAGAGAGAGACCTAAAAAACAAAACACAAACTGCTTTAGCTGCATTTTCTCCTTAGTTTCCTTCACTGCCTAGGCAGAAGCACCCCCACCGGCCAAAAGGAATATGTTATACTCAAAGTCAAGGGCGAGTGCAATTAAGTGGACACAGCCCATTGCGCTGGTGACTGAAATGTTGCCACAGTTTGATGCACTCACTCCAGATTAGGGCCATGAACTCCCCTCCTCCCTCTTTCCAGCTACGGTGCCTGCAAAGCACAGGGCCGTCTCAAGGGAAGCATTCCATCATGGGAGAAAGGGAAGATGTTCACAACAACCATTGCTTCATTTAAACAAGCCCGTAATGCACACTTTTGATCTTGTTTGGTTCAGGCTGAAAAGAGAGTTAAACGACAATGAAACTCCCCCTGAAAGAGAGGATCACATCACCAGTAATGGGACTCACACACACACACATTTCAATTTGGGAACAGTAAAGCATTCTGTTTTTCTGAAAGTTCAGAGGTGGGAGGGAACCTCTCTCCACACACACACCCTTGAAGCGGATTCCAAATTTGGAAATGGAATAATCAGGAGTGTTTCCAAATGGGATGACCTCTTATGCATTGCCAAAAAAAGAAAGTGCATCACAAAAACAGGGAGCGTCGATTTGCATTATATTTGCATATGCTGATTTGTAGGCAAATGTGCAAATTTAAAAAGAATTACTACCATTTAAGTAGAGATACAACACACTTCACAATCATGGAGAAGACTGGCACCAGGTGGACTCTAGTGTCCAGGTGCTAACTGTTGATGGGCAACTTCAAGACCCTGCTGCCCTCCCTTCTTCTGGTTCCTTTATTTTTATATTATTTATTTTAAATATTTCTTGGTTGCCTTTCAGGACAGAAGCCTTTTCAAGGTGGTGTACAGCAATATTAAAAACGGATGTCCACAGGTCATCTTTTCTAAAAGAGGATACCTTGAAATAAAAGACTGTCCTTAATCATGTAGGGCACATGGCCACCCAATTCCCAAGTGCCCCCATAAGAAGGGGATGAGGAGGTGGGTTTGGGGCATTCTTCTTTGGCTCAGATCTTGATTCAAGTTGGAGGAAAATGTGGGGATGGGAGAAATTAGTTCAGATTACTAGTGATCGTTACCGTGAGTGCCACAAATGTATATCCCAACCAAATCCCCAAATGTAGTTGGTTGCACCACTTCAACTCTTTATGCAAAAATCGCCAAGTAAGACCCGCCCCATCAAGCCTCCAGCAGACTATATCCAGCCTAGAAAGCGGAGGATCCTGGTACCCCATCTTATAATTTTACTGAGCAGGATCCTCTTTTGGGGAGGGAAAGCACAGTATTATTCATAACCAAGTGTGAACATACTGAAACAAGACATGAATAACCCCCAACAATGTTTGCCTTTGGACGACAAGGGAAAAATTAATGCAGGGTTCCATTTCCTAAAAATGCCTGGGAGGAGTCTTGGGAATATCATTCCCTTCTATTTCCATGTACAAGTTATGCCGCCTAAATGGCATGCCTCACACAAAATATTTAGATAATGTTTACAGAAATACACACACCAAATTGATTGATTTAGAAGCATTTATACCCTGCCTTTCCTCTAAACCTGTGCTCACCGTGGCTTACAGAATCTGAAACAAACAGCCCACCCCCAATTCAAATAATAAAAATACAATAAAAAAAATAGCTCCAGCAGCTGAATTCAAGTCCCACTGATTAAAATTGGTCCCCCGATTCTAATCAGGACTGGACTGAAATTGCACCCTATTTTTTCACAAACATTGTGAGCAGTATTAGTGGCAGCAGAGGGGGGGGGGAAACTCTCTGCCTTTCTGTGATTTTTCAACACTGGGAAGATGCCCCCTTGGTTTCAATTCCTTTGTCTTCAGTGATGGCATTGGATAGTTAACTATGTGGCTATATAGCACTGTGAAATATTCCCGTTTCATAAAGAGTTTTCTGACTGGATGGAATAGCCCATGTGATTAATTCAGAAAGGAGGACGAAGGGTGGAAGAGGGGATGGACGGTACCAAAGCAGCAACATCCAGGGGAAAGAACGGCGTGGAAGAAGGTTCAATAAAGGTGAATCTAAGTGGGAGAAGGGGCTTGTCCTACTGAAATTGCTAATTTTAACCTGAAAAGCCTAGTGTGTAAATTTTTGACACAGCCCTAATTGTAGTTAAATCTACGGATTAAGCCAACCAAGTATACAATCCTATACACACTTACCTGGAATTAAATGAAATTGAACTTCTGAGTAGACATGTCTAGGATGCTGCTGCATAGCTTTCAGCCCTACTAAAACATTTTAGAACCTCTGGCTTTGCAACAACTCCAAACAACATTCCCCAAGCTCCACGTTTGAGCCCTAACAGACCAACAAAAGCACAGGATTGGGAATCTATTGACAATGGACCCTTCCCTAGAACATCTGGACTTCCCAACTCTAGAAGCATGGTGACAGTCATTTTCCCACACCCCCTGACTTCAAGCAAGAAACACAGACAATGGCAAGCGCATGAATGGGAAGCGTATGGGACAGGTGGGAAAGCAGAGGTGGAACCTTTCATATGGTTTGGTTTGGAGCCATTCTGGGAATCCTGCAAAACCAAGGATGTATCTGGTGACAGAGGTGACATGCTCTACATGAGTATGTTTCTGTATTCTGAAAAAGTGTTCTGATTAACTAGAAAGAGTGAGTTCTCACCCAGTGATATTTAATGGGAGGAGTTCATTGTTCACAGGGATAAAATGACTTATCCCATGAGAATCAAGGGGCAAGAAGCAAACCACCGGGGATAATGATTCAATAATGGAAAAGAAAAATGGTTCCGTAAGTGTGCCATAAAATACACCTTATTTTGCAAACTGGATAATGCCAACTGGTCCCGCTTGTGGGTTGGGGACCGAAATAACAAATGTGTTGCTCCAGATAAGCTACATGACATAAGACAAACCTTTCAAAAATCAATAATATTAGGGCTACTAGTGGAAAGTATAAATGTAGGCTTCATTCTATAAAGGAAGTTCCAGTTCCTGGAATACTTGCAGAAGTCTGGTACTCTCTTCTAATTCAGTCTTTTAGCAATCTTTGAGATTAGAACACTTGGCGAATGCAGCCAAATTTCAGAAACCAAGTCTTCCATGCTATTTAAATTCCACGCAGTTAGAGAAAGTGCAATATTCCTATTTGGGAAGACATATCCATTACCATTTTCATTATCCCCATTGGTTCACTTCTTTCTTGCCTTTTGTATCTCTCAACACAACCGTAGCAGAGGAAATGTATCGTGTATTGCTGTATTCCCCTTTCTCCAAGTGGTATTCACATTTTAATAGGACAGCTCTGGTGCTACAGCCACAGGACAGCCCAGGAAGACAGAAAGTTGTGTTTATTTTTATTTATTTCAATTTAGCTAAACAAAGCTGAAGGCCTCTTATTGCATGGAATGCAACCTCTTATAGGCCCTCTCTTTAGGATTCACTCGCTGGGGTCTCCTATGTAATTTCTCCAAGGTAGATGAGATTCTAGAAAGTTAGTGCCACTTTCACAGGAACTGATTATTGGAAGGTGAATGCAATGTGTCACCCTCTGAAACATCTACATCAGTCTTCCACATGCAAGTGCCCTTCAGGTGTTTTAGTCGACAACACCTCCTAGGATCCTTGGCCACTGGCCATACTGACTGGGGCTCATGGAGGTCAAGGTCCAAAACACCAGGAGAGCACCAAGTAGATAAGGCTGATCTACATGTATGTTGTGATTTCGGAGACACAAAATTATCTTCTGGTTTCTGGACCATACAAGACCCACTATCCTCCCTCTCCAACCCTCATGCTTCTTAACTTCAAACTCTTCACTTCTTCCAACTTCCTTCCTTCCTTACCTTCCCTATCTTCATCTTGACATATGGAAGGGGAAGATATTACTTACATGTGTCTGGCTTGTGGCAATTGTGGCCCTGCCGGAAATACTGTGGGTTCTCGATGACGGGGATGCGGGTCATGCCAATCACAACAGTGTCTGGGCCAGCATCCAGCGATGAAGGTGTGGTGATGCCATGATTGATATGATGAAGAGGGCTTGCAGAATCTTCTTCCCCACTGATCACAGCTACAGGACCTAGAAAAAAAGAGAGACAAAAGTCCTGAAAACTCTAATCCACATATATTTATTTTCCTTCCACATCAAGGATATTTCATCTTAGAGCCACAGTGCAGACATTATACCCATTATGGGGAAAAGTGTCTCAATTATAAGTATTCCACAACACACTACATGACTCAGGAATGGACACTATCATATTGTTCTTTATTCATGTGTTAAGTTTTTTTCAAAACAAAAAAAGAAAGTTAAGGGGCAAATATGTAATGAATTTTAATACTTAATAAAATAATATATTTATCACCAAAGAAAACTATTTGAAATACATATGTATAATAACATGTATAACATATGTATAATATTGTATAACATATGTATAATAACATATGTTATTCTGGTGTTTGGCCAGAATCATAAGAGCCTTGTTTTTACTTTGTTATTATACATATGGATTTCAAATAGTTTTCTTTGGTGATAAATATATTATTTTATTAAGTATTAAAATTCATTACATATTTTCCCCTTAACTTTCTTTTTTTGTTTTGTTTTGAGGATTTTGATTAAGGTTAGCACCCTGTTGTTTGTGTGTATTTAAGTTTTTTTCAACCCGTGATCCATGTCATGGACATTTGAAATTCATAATGTGATGGCCCCTGACTCACGCAGCAAGTTGTTGTTGTAGTTATTATTATTATTATTACTTTATTATTTTATTATTTCTTACCCGCCTGTCCCTCTGGATCGAGGCAGGGAACAACATTAAAAACAAATGATATAAAATACATAAAACTGATTAAAAACATATAATACCAATACAATTTTTAAAACCATATGAACAGTGTGCAGGACGCTTGTAGCAGTGACGTAAATCTCCTTGACAATTCTAGCATCTGGGCAAGCTCTTGGTTAGCTATTGTCGACTGAGAAAAGATACCAAACTAGGAGTGTTGGAGGAATCCACAACAGATTCAAATTAGTTTGGATTTCTATGAATCCCACATGTGGATTCCATGACAGATCAGCTTTTTCAAAGTCCCCAATGGATTCCACAGACTTGCAGATCAGTTGTGTAGGTTTTGGGTGGATTTTTGCAAATGTAATAGCACAAGTGTACACTTCTGCAAATGCAAACAGGAACAAAATTCTTACACACACCCTTCCACCAAAAAAACAATTTCTGTCAATGAGTGGATGAAGGGATGAAAGATACTGGCTAAACCACAAAACACAGGCAGAACAGCTTTAACAAAGTCCAGAGATTCCTACACCGGAGTAAGTGAATAAGTCACTCACTTCAGCAGTCCCCAGCCTCAAATGGGATTCATTTCAGTTCCTGCATTCCATTATGAAATTATCCAAGTTTCTGCCCCTTCCAATCCACCTCGCCTCTGTACAGCTCCAGCATCTTCTGCCATAGTCGAAACTGTTATGTTGCATTCTTGCTATATTCTTGCTATGACATCTTTAGATTTCAAGTAGTGATGGGAAAGTAGCAAGGCTTACACTCACTGACTTTCTCCCAAATTCCACTTCAACCTCAGACCCCCATCACACCTAATTTTTCCCTCTGGTTTGCTTCCGCACTTTTTTTAAAAAAACCTCTGAGGCTGAACCACATCTTTTTTGCTCCTTCGGTCCTTCGCTCCCCTCCCCTCCCCCCCTTCCCTTCTCTTTTTCCCTCCACTCAGGTCCTGTCAGATGAGCACTTCAACCAGACCACTTTTCTACTGGGCAAAAATGGAATGACCCTTTAGTCTGGCTCTTTGGGGGCATCGAGGGAGTACAATCCTGTCTCTGCAGAGATTCAGGCCTTGTATGATTTTTAAAAATGCTTTCGAGCCTGGGATTGCAAGGTTTGGGTTTTATATTGAAGCTTAGAGCTGGCTGCTGGGAGAGATCGTTTTTTTTCCTGCCAGGACCTGATGAAATCCATTCAAGCCCCCAGTTCCTTTAAAACTACATGGAGGCTTAGGGCGCATTAAATGCACTTAGAGAAAACAATCCAGACTTTTAGTGTTCTAAGAAAGGCTGGGGAAGAGGCAGGGTGTCAGCAGGACAGGCATGGCATAATGTGAGTACCATGCTGCAAATCCGCACTCCACGCATGGTGAGAGTGCACTAAATCGTTGGTGTGATGGAGCTCTCAGTCTGCCTCATTCCGACTCCCAATTGTGACGTCGGAGGAGGTACCAGAGGAAGGTTCAGAACCCCTCTGCTATGTGCTCCTTTTATGAATAAATTTAAGAACCATCAAGGACAGGCCAAAAATGTTGCAAAAGGCAGAGGCTAAAAATGTTGATGAATCCATATCAACAAACCAGTTTTAGCATTTATCACTTCCAAGACAAGCAGATCTTATATAAAGCTAATGCATCTTAATTGTCCATTAAACACAAAACCACCCCAAAAAAACAACAGGGATAGTTCACAGTAATATATACTTCACTGGGAAAACACTAGGGATGTCCATCAGTTGTATATCTGTCCCTTTTTCAGTTCAATGGATATCTATTGCTTGCCTGACTTGGCTTGCATTCACGAGCTGAGGTGTGGGTTTCCCCAAACTCTAGGGACTTTTTATGGCTTTATTATTTTTTTCTGGTGGAGTCACAATTTGAGCAAACAAACAAATATTTGTGCAAATTACAGCTGAAAGTTGTGCAAATTACACAAATGGCAGCTGCAATTTGCACAATACGTATTCGTAACTTGTGCAAATAATATTTTTTTAAAAAAAGGAAAATCCGCTAACTGGCCTGACTCATTACGGACTGAGTCAGGCCAGAAAGTAGAAAACAGAGTGCAGTCCAGGGCTCTGAGTCCACAAAAGCTCAAACTACAAACCCAAAAAAGATTTCTCAGATATCTCTAGGAATTATATTTCCCTGCAGTGAACCTCAGAGGGAACAGATAATTCTATCTATCTATCTATCTATCTATCTATCTCTATCTATCTCTTGGCTCAATCCTATGTATGTCTAAACAGAAAAAAGTCCTACAACTCCCAGCATTTCCCAGCTGACAATGCTGGCTAGGGAATGCTGGGAGTTATTGGACATTTTTCTGCTCAGATTTGCACAGGATTGCACCCTAAAATTGTTTGTACACAAGCTATGGCATCATCACCCCGATGATCAAAAGGTCATGGTATGCTGTCCCTGGAAGCCCTGGTTCCACTACACCACTAAATGAAAAGAAACATGTGTCCACGCAGCATCTTGTCTAGCTTGGCCAAACATTTTGCCAACTCCCAGTGAGGTTCTCTCCTGCCTGATTGGTGGGCAAGGTAGTAAAGCATAGAAAGTAGGGATGTGCAGCGGATCGGATCGGATCGGATCTGATCTGATCCATGATCCGAAGCCGATCCACCCAAAAATCAGATAAAAATGATCTGATCCGATCCGTCAACCATCCGATCCAATCCGAAGGGACCCGATCCGGATCGGAAAAAATGGAAAATCAGACGCCATGTTGAATGCATTTCCCCATAGTCTAGTATTGTGTTACAAAAACGCCTATAACTTTTTCATTTTTAAAGATAGAAGGATGAAAGTCTGAAATTTCTCCACATTAGACATATCACTTTGGTTCACATGTGTGATAAATTTTAGAAGCATAGCTTCAAGCGTGTAGTGGCAAGGTATTTTTGAAAAATGAGGAAGGGAACGCCTATAACTTTTTTATTTTAAAAGTTAGAAGTCTGAAAGTTGCTCACTTTGTAGATGGGTTAGGGGTAGTTATCTGTCAGAAATTTCAGAAAGATAGGTCCAGGCATTTGGTGGCTATGAATTTTTAGATTAAAAGTCACAACAACACAGAGTTTTGACAGATAAAAGAGGGAGGGGGAAGCAGGGGAGGGGGGTGCAATTGACAGCCCAAGCCTCTGTGGAAAAACTTTGGTAACTTTTAATCTAAAAAATCCATAGCCATCAAATGCCTGGACCTATCATTCTGAAATTTCTGACAGATAACTACCCCTAACCCATCTACAAAGTGAGCAACATTCAGGCTTCTAACTTTTAAAATTAAAAAGTTATAGGTGTTTCTTTCCTCATTGTTTCAAAAATACCTTGCCACTACATGCCTGGACCTAGCTTTCTGAAATTTCACACACATATCAAGCAAAGTGTTACCTGTAATGTGCCACATTTCCTGTTTGTATCTTTAAAAATAAAAAAGTTGGAGGCATAACTGTATTTACCCCACTACTACCCATTTTTCTAAAATTAATTGCCACACAAGGCAAGCACCTATGTTTCTGAAATTTCAAACAAATAGGTCCCAATGTACCACCTACAATGTGGCAAAGTTTCATGTGTGGAACTTTAAAAATGAAAAAGTTATAAGCATTTCTGGTTTTTTATTTAAAAATTAATTGCCACAAAATGCCTGCACCAATCTTTCTGAAATGTCTCACAAATAACTACCCCTAACCCATCTACAAAGTGCCCAGGTTTCATCCTTCTATCTTTAAAAATGAAAAAGTTATAGGCATTTTTGTAACACAATACTAGGCTATGGGGAAATGCATTCAAAATGGCGTCTGATCCGAAAACCGGACATTCGATTTTCAGATCGGAATTGGATCCGATCCGCCCAACCTCCAATCGAATCCGATCTGGTCCACCAGGTCCGATTCCGATCCACTATCCGATCCGATCTGGGGGGTCAGTGCACATCCCTAATAGAAAGAAGTCCAGGAATCCATCACTGAACTTGGACGGGAGAAGAAGAGAGAGAGAAAGGACGCATTCCTCAGCACCCTAATCAAGGAGCTGCAATTTATTCATGCAACGGAGGGAAGAAAAATCTGTGCTTGGGGAAGTTTCTCTTCTGCTTTGTCGAAGCTGCCAGGGGCTAACAGAAGGCCAATGCCAGATGAGGAAGAGCCACTACATTCACATGTCAAACACATTCAAAAGGCCTGTCTTTTACCTGAGCCTAAGAAGGGGGAGATCTCTCTTCTGCCACCTAATCTATTTCTAATTGCATAATTAGTTCATTATGGAACATGAATAACAAAAGAGAAGAGGCTTCAAGACGTTGGAGTCTCTGGGTGCTTCTGAGAGCAACCAGAGAAGGCGGGCGCCTATGCAGTAATCCAAATGTGGCATAATAAAGTTGCTGCGCAATTAGCAGGACTCCTGGCAGCCGTGACAGCTGTTTTACTCACAAGGAAGAAGCCTTTACACCCTGCACCATCTTTATCATAAACTCCGTTCAACAGACTTGCATTTTTGTTCGGTTACTTCGGCTTGGCAGAAGCTACAGTCAGCATTGCCGGCGTTAATGACAGACGGAACGCCGAGGCAGCTCATCCCTGCTGCAAGATTGCACCGGTAATCCTCATAATGCGTCTGTTTCTCCACAAGCAAAACGGAAGCAAGCTGTTTCCAAAGCAAGCAGCCTTTTTCTTGTAGACTGGCAGAATGCCACTCATTATGACTGGCAGAGAGTTGTGAGGAAAATGGGGGGGGCGGGTTCTCCAGTGACCTTTTCATTAGAGACATCACCAGGCTTCACAATTTCTTGGCTCAAGAGATGAACTTTGGTGATCCATGATTGTTGTGTTTCTCAAAACTTCTCGCTTTATTCGGAGACAAGAAAGAGGTCTGCTACGTAATCTACAAAGCTTTATTCGGGCAATAAACATCTCCTCCCACCAGAAGGGACTCTAACTTCTAGGAACTTCCCTCTGGACAAAATTATGCAAACTATGTGATACAACTGTCTTTTCGTGAAAAAGGGAAAGCCTTTTCCCTGTACACTTTAACTTCAGGGACACTGGTCTTTGGTGAGAAGCTAGCTGAGCCAACCTCTTCTCACCTTCTTTTAGCTCTGCCCATTTTAGTCTGCGGTGTATTCTAGGATTAGCTAGCTTTTCAGTGCCCTCTCTTTTTGGACGAATCTTCAATTCTTAGTGCTTGTGGGTTGCTTATACTTTTATAGATAAGGTCTGGCAAAAGTTCATTCTCAGCTGGTAAAGAGCTTGTGAGAGTCACCTCTCCCACTCCCCATATAGGCTGGTATGTTTTTGGTGCAGTCTCTTCCGCTTCAGAATCTGATTCTGACTGATCATCTCAAACTCCTTCTTCCAGCTTAAGGGGAACTGGCTTAGTCATGACAATGATGTTTGCCTCAAACACAAAGTGGGCCTTATGAGGCCTTGATTTTAATCTGAGATGGAGGGGGGTGAAAAACTCAGCTCTTTCATCCCACCCCCACATCCAATGTGCTTGCATCCAAACCCTGACCAGTAAGTCTCTGGTCTGAGTAGGAGGGGAATCAAGGAAGTTCATTAAGCTCCATCCCAAACAGATTCCTCTGACACCCCGACCAACAATGCAGTTTGGAATATGTCCCATCATAATCAGCTATGAAGTGAATACAAAATGGTAGCAAACTCTGCAGTAAGGAGGGAAATGGGTGGTTCAGGACATTATCTTCAAGGGCCCCAACAGGCAAGCACACTGAAACAACAGTGCCCAACAATTCCTTTGACTTAACCCTGGGCATGGATTTGCTATAGACAGTATCATTCCCTCTCCTGGAAGAATCCTTGTTTGAGGATTATCCAGAGGCCCTTGAGCCAGATGTCCACAGGGCACAGGGGCCCTGAGACTGACCAAGGAGATCCAGGACCTTGAAGGAGATGGCACTGGGTACGCCACCGTAAGACTGTGTTTCTAGTCACAGGTGGATGTTGAACTTAGCCCCTGAGAAAGCCAGTGTCTAAAGATACAGACAAAGAAGTGCAAAAAGTGAGATCCTCGTGAGAAAAAGGAAACTTGTGTGCAATCCTCTCCTCATGAGAACAACCTCTTTCAGAGAACCTCTGATGACCCTTAACTGAATCATCGAGGAGCTCAGTGAAGTCAGGCAAAGGGTTGATGGAGCAACATATGGGCACTAGCTTCTACTTTGATACCCCCTGACTGCCTAGCCCTCTTCACTGGATCCCCTTGTGTTTGGACCTCGGAATGCCTTCAGGCCTGTCTTTCAAATTGACTCTCCTGGACTGCTTGGACCCTGCCTGCTCAGACCAGGACTGACTTCTGACTTTGCCTTGGAACCTAACCTTTGATGATGGCTTGCTTCTTGCCTTGTGCCCATCTGGACCCAGTGACCTGATGTGACACAGTAAGACAAGGCTCCATCTGAGCCACAAACAATGGGGGAAGGGATGCTATTAAACAAGGAAGTAACTCTATGATTTGAAAGCATTTTTTTACCTTGCATTCCCACTAAAAACTGTTAACAATGGCCTGCAGGATTTGAAAGAAACACGCAAAATACAAGCAGGCAAAGAGATCACAGCTCAAAAGAGACCACCAAAAAAGGAGATTAAAGTTAGCAACCTGGATGGCAAGATTTTTGTACAGCTGCAGAAAACTGTCAGAGAGGAGGAAAGCTGGTCCTCACCTGGCAGGCAGCTCCACAGTCTAGGTGCTGCTACACAAAAGGCCTGCTCCAAACCAAATGCAAGTCAGACGTTGTTGAGACTACAGGTGTGTTGAATACCAGCACACATATTTCCATGGGACTATTCATCCCCACAAATTGTGGAGGGATTTTTTTCTGGGGGTGGATTATAAGGCCTCCCATAGAGTGGAAGATCTCATCTTTGAAATATGAGTTAATGGAGCTTGCTTATTTCCTCCTCTGCCTTTATTTAAAGGGTGGAAGTTTTGCCACATCATCAAGCAGTAGCTTGGGTGACTGCATTCAGATGTTCCTGGGGACACAACACCCCTGGAATGAAGGCTATGATGTGATGCCCTCCACAAATGGTCTTTGTTTGTTCCCCCAAACAATTGTATCACTTGCGCAGGGGGGGGGGATGTTTTTGCTCCATCCTTATGAAATGATAAAAACATTCCGCCTATCTTAATATGCAAGCAGATTCCAAGGGAAAAGACAGTCCTTGAAATATCCTTTTAAGCATAGCTGGACAACTCCCTCTTTTTTCTCCAATGGAACTGGCTCCCCCCACACCAGTTTGCATCTGTTTACAAGGGTTGTAATATCCAGACAAGCAGAGACCCTCATGTCTGCTTTTAAAGCCAACTGAGTTGTGAAGTTGTGATCCTTTGGTGACCTCAACCTTGAAGCTGGGACACTAGTAATTGTAAATCTGCATTCACTTAGCTACATTGGCATACACAAGCCAGCAGAGGCATTATTAAGATCAATAGTACATTGATCCTGCACAGCTGAAGTTTAAGGGGGAAGGGTCTGTATAGAAAGTAAGTAGAGCAGCTGATTGAACATCCTGATAGTTGGCTGGGGGAACCCTGTGGTTTCCAAGAGTACAAGAAACCTTTACATTTTTAACGATGTATTTCTCTTAATAGGGGATTAGGTCTATCAATAGCTCAGATTGATGCCTATATAGAACCTCTAGGTTCAGAGGAAGTATACCTCCAAGTACAAAATGCTGAGGCAAACAATGAGAGGGAGGGGGGTGGGAAAGACTGTTGTCTTCATATCCTACTTGTGGGATTCCAAGAGACATTAAAAACTGGATGCCGATTAAGCAAAACTCTTGTTATGTGGGGTGTATATGCCTAAGTATATATGGCTATAGACTAGTGGTTTCCATTTAGGAATGTGTAGAGTTTGTAAAATCCATTCTGTCTGTGTTTCATGTGCCTTTCATTCCATCATCCTTCTGCCCATTGATGGAATCAGATCCTCCTCCATTTCTTGAATCTGAGCAAATTCCCATTTCTGCAATTTTGCATTTGCACAAATTTGCACTTGGAAAAATGCACAAATTCCAACCCTCAAAAAAATCACAAATCCCCAGCAAAATGTACCCCAGAAAAGACCCCTTTCCTAAAATGACACACACACCCCAAGCTTCTCCCAAAAGGGCCATATAGACAAGGGCCTCTGAAGCTGACTGCAGGGATCAGGTAAGTTCATATGGGCAGGGGTGATCCTTGAGTCACTGGTGCCTCAATCCATGTAGAGCTTCATAGGTTAAAATCAGCACTTTTGATATGGATATGAATATATTTTGATATGAATGCATATGCATTTTCATGCATTTTTTTAAAAGAAGTCTCAGAGTTCAGGTTGAACTGAACTTAAGCTTGGAAAAACGAGAAGCTCAGGAACACCGAAATAGACAGACTTGACCACCCTCAATAACCCAGGAACTGGCAGGGAAACACAATGAAAGACTATTGGAGGCAGCTTATGGCAAACAGTTTCACACTGCCAGAGAGTCTGGAGTTAGCAGAGCTGACAGGCACTCTGACAAGGAAGTGTCACTGTGTCTCAGTTTTTGACACCTACCAACTGTGAATCTAGGTGATCCACACAGCTGGAAAACCACGCCTCATGGGAGTGGATGTTTCTGAAAGCCTTACACCACACATACATACAGACACATGCACACACACACACACACACCCTCATGTGCATTGACAATCTTCCTGCCAAGCTCCTTGACTATCTGCTGTTTTCATTCAATTCCACAACTCATTTGTCTCCCTACCAGCCACCTCATCTTAAAGGAGCTTCCAGTGGTGCTCTGGAAACACTGTTCTTCACCATTACCTCCTTTCAACATGCTGCCTGGTTGTTTTGGCATCCTTCCAGCCTCTGCATGGGTTCCTTGGACAAAGGAGAGCCAAACTGCACATGGATCCCAGGGATGGGAAGAACTCCCCCATGTCCTGCTCGTAGTCTGCTCTTCATATTCCCACCCATTTGCCCAATCCAGGTGTGCATGTGGTGCAAGCCACCAATCGATCTGCAGACACCCAGTGACAGCTTGCATTTTTCATTTATTTATTTGGTTCATGAGCCATGATTTGCGCAAAATTGTGGCTGGGAATATTTACGTAAATCGGGATTTGCACAAAAATGCAATCATAAATAACACAATTTGAGTAAAATTGCAGGCATAAAGGACAATTGCATATTTTAAAAAAACAACAAGAAGAGAATGGTGAGCTTGCCTGACTCAGTATATGTCAAGCTGAGTCAGCTCCGGAATCCCTGAGCTGGCACCAAGGGGGTGGAGCTGGTGAAAATACACCAAGCTCTGCCCCCAAACTGGATTCCTCCAAGATCCCTACTCCTAATTCACCAATGAAACATTTATGTCTCCTCATTCCCTTGTATTGCACTGTTGAACCACCACTGTTGAACCACACACACACACACACACACACACAAACACCTTTCTCCCAGATTCATTCTTTCATTCACATCCCACCAAATAGCCAAAGTTCTCTGAACGGTTTACAAAAATAAAAAAGCTTAAAAATACATGATTAAACTCTTTGCAGATAAACAAAGAACAGAGAGAGAGAGAGAACGAGAGAGAGAGAGAGAGAGAGAGAGAGAGAGATCTAAAACAACTACAAATAATAAACAATAAGAAGGATCCAAGACCCGTTTAAAAACTACATCACATGCTGGCAAATGCCTGAGAGAAGAGGAAGCTCTTAATCTGGTGCTGAAAATATATCAATGTTGGTACCAGGCGGGCCTCACTGGGCAGTTCATACTGTAATTGGGGGGGCACTATTGAGAAGGCCCTCTCCCTTGAGGCACCTGGAAGTGAGGGGAGCTTTGATGATGAACATAGTGTAAGTGTTGGTTCATGGGGTGCACATGATACAAGCAATTACCAAACAAGAACATTATCATCAACATCACCATGAACCAATAAAAGAAAAAAATCAAAATAAATAAATAAACAACAGCAAGAAGTTAGCCCAAAGACATCATATCATTTATGCACAAGCCTGGGAAAACAAAATAGAATTCACTTGGCAGCTAAATTACAAAATGCAGGCAGTGAGGATACATTTCTGGGGGAAGTATTTTAAAGACTGAGAACTAGGGCTATTGTGAATATTGTATGTATGGAGACCAACTGATATCCACCTGCTCACCCCCTTGAACTGGAGTCTATGGTGTTCACATTTCTCAAGCTTCCCAATTTACATTGAACATTTCATAGAATCATAGCATAATAGAGTTGGAAGGGGCCTATAAGGCCATCGAGTCCAACTCCCTGCTCAATGCAGGAATCTACCTTAAAGCATACTTGACAGATGGCTGTCCAGCTGCCTCTTGAATGCCTCTAGTGTAGGAGAGCCCACAACCTCCCTAGGTAATTCATTCCATTGTCGTCCTGCTCCAACAGTCAGGAAGTTTTTCCTGATGTCCAGTCTGAATCTGGCTTCCTGTAACTTGAGCCTGCATTCTGGGTTGATCGAGAAGAGATCCTGGGCCCCCTCTGTGTGTCAACCTTTCAAGTATTTGAAGAGTGCTATCATGTCTCTCCTCAATCTTCTCTTCTCCAGGCTAAACATGCCCAGTTCTTTCAGTCTCTCCTCATAGGGCTTTGTTTCCAGACCCCTGATCATTCTTGTTGCCCTCCCCTGAACATGCTCCAGGTTGTCTGCATCCTTCTTGAAGTGTGGTGCCCAGAACTAGACGCAATACTCAAGATGGGGCCTAACCTGTGCCGAATAGAGGGGAACCAGTGCCTCACACGATTTGGAAGCTATACTTCTATTAATGCAGCCCAAAATAGCATTTGCTTTTTGTGCAGCCACATCACACTGTTGGCTCATATTCACCTTGTGATTTACAACAATTCCAAGATCCTTCTCGCTTGTAATATTGCTGAGCCAAGTATCCCCCATCTTGTCACTGTGCATTTCATTTCTTTTTCCTAGGTGTAGAACTTGGCATTTATCCTATTAAATGTCGTTTTCAGCCCAACGCTCCAGTCTATCAAGATGGAGTTTGGAGTTTGTTTCTGTCTTCCAGGGTATTAGCGATCTCACCCAATTTTGTGTCGCCTGCAAATTTGAGAAGCATTCCCTGCACCTCCTTGTCCAAATCATTAATAAAAAATGTCAAAGAGCACTGGGCCCAGGACTGAGCCCTGTGGTACCCTGCTCATTACCTCCCCCCAGTGTGAGAATGTACCATTGGTAAGCACTCTTTAAGTCCGATTCTGTAGCCAGCTGTGGATCCACCTAATAGTTGTTCCATCTAGCCCACTTTTCACTAGTTTGTGAATCAGAATGTCAGGGGGAATGTCAGGGGGCACTTTGTCAAAAGCTTTGCTGAAGTCAAGATATACTATATCCACAGCATTCCCACAGTCCACAAGGGAGGTTATCAGATCAAAAAGTGAGATCAGATTAGTCTGACAGGACTTGTTCTTGACAAATTACATGACTGTGTGTCTGCATGTCTATCTGTCCCATTCTGCAGTTCTGAGACACACAAAGGAAATCAATAGCATCTGATGGTGTCAGCTGAAGGCAGGTAAAGTCCTGTCCAGTAAGCAAAGCCAAGTCACTGTAGGCAGATGTAGTCCAGTTAAGGTAGATAAGTCAAAACATGACAGGCTATGTCAGGGCAGAAGCCCTCTTAAGTACTGGGCACATGAAAACAGGACCTTGGATAGCTCCAAGCTGATCCTGTTAGCTGGAGCTTTTCTCCAACTAGGCAATAGGAGGATGCTGTATCAGCAGGAAGCCAAAGTCAACTGAAGCCTTATGTAGGCTGACAAGACCTGCAGTGTATTCAGCTCTGTCCCTCCTGAAGGAAATGACTGGACTCTGAAAGAGTCCTTGCCTGTTGTTGTCCTCTATGATTTCTGCAAAGCTAGGGAGATGGAGGTTCGGCTGAGGAGTCACCCTCTGAATTAGATGATGGTAGCAGAGCTGTGTCCGTTGGCCCAAAGGACCCAAACAAGTTATACACTGTTCTAACTTTGAGGAAGCAGGTTGTGCCTCATTGTAAGAAGAGTCCTCTGCTACACAGCTGAAAGTTGTGAAAGTTGGGTGTCATGGCGCTCTGTAACCGGGAACATAGGAAGTTGCCCTATATTGAGTCAGACCATTGGTTCAGCTCGTCCAGTATTCCTGAAATTGATTGGCAGTGGCTCTACAGTTTCTGGCAGGATTCCTTCCTAGCCCTACCTGGAGATACTCTGGGTAGAAGCAGGAATAGTATTTTGATATACAAAGCTTATCCATCTGTAAATAGTATGGACTGCTTTCTATATAATGTGTGCAAATCAGTGTACAATATCATTTCACATAGCGCTTTATGATTCATGTTAAGCCCATTTCCAAACCCTCAGCCTTCTCTGGACCTTATATAGCTCAGTACTCTAGAAGAAGACATTTGATTAAGTTGATTTGTGAGTTACAGGCACAGTTCTCTATTCTTTGTTGAGATCACTTCAAATGTAGGGATGGGTGAATTCCTCCCATGCCAGCCTCACATATCGCTTCCCAGACCCCTGCTGCTTGCTCAATCCTGGTGTGCATGCAAGGCATGCTGCAGGATGATCTGTAGGCACATGGCGAGCAGTGTGCAGTGTTCCCAAAAGCCACCATTTCCCACAAAATGGTGGATAAGCCTTCTATGGAAATCACCATTTTGCATAAAATGGCAGCTGTAAATAGTATGGCTTATGCAAAATTGCAGGCATAAATGATCTATGTAGACTATTCACACCTGCAATAGTGTGTAGATTGTGCTATTTATGGCCGCCATTTTACACAAAATGGTGATTACTATTAAAGGCTTACCCACTATTTTGCGCAAAATGACAGCTCACAGAGAAGGAGGGAACTACACGTTTGCCGGACTTGGCACAAACTGAGTCATGAAAGCTTGGGGGTCCATGAGCTGGCATCTGGGGGGGGGGGGCAAGCTGATGACAACTCACCAAGCTTGAACCTCCAACCAGATTCCTCCAACATCTCTGGTGTGTTCTGGTGTGTTAGTCTAATACAGAATGGAAAGGGAAATGACACAGAAAGCCTTTCCTTCTGAGAGGGAATGGTAGATTTCATTTATTAAATGGTAAATCATACTACATTCACTTCGACATCTCAAAACAAACAAACAACGAACAAACAAGCCACCTACATGGAGGTTTTACTAATACTCAGGCTTCTTTTATGCCGTTGCCTAACTAATCTAAGGCAAATGGATTATCACCTAAAAAAGACTTGACTCCATCAACAGCCCTCATTAAATTCCAACCTTTCACTGATCCAAAATCATGTGCTCACTCATTCCTCAGGGGTGAGCTATCTGAGCCACTAAGGATAGAAACTGCAACTCATAAAACAGAGTAAGTGAAAGCACAACAAATACAATTAAAAATCTGGCTGTGCTCAGAGATGGATTGCATTTACTATCTCATAAAAAGAGCCTTCATCCTGTCAGGCAAACAAAAGGAAATCAATTTCTTAATTTTTATTGGCAGACTTGGGCCGGGAGCCAAGTCTGCACTTGCTTATCTGAAAGCCAGTGACCTGACTGGAGGAAAGCTGCCAATGACTCTGTTTTGTCCCCAGTACAAAAAGGACACTGACCCAATCCAGGAAATGTTGCTTCTGCTCCCATTTTTCTGCCGTGATACCTCCTGGGAGAGGCAGGCTGAAGTCCTGAAGTTATCAGAATTTCCCTTGACCTGTGCTTTTTGGATTTACACAATGCTCCTGTGATGGAGATCACACCTGTACCCATTTTGCAAATGAAAGGAGAAGATAGACAGACAGTGAGTTGCCCACCCACTAAGATAACCACCCTAGAAACTACACAGGTTAACTTCCTGCAAATCCACTGGAGGGCTGCAATCCTATAACCACTTAAGCGGGAGTAACCCCCCATTGAGTTCAATGGGATTAAAACCAGGTAAATTGCTATAGGATTGTAGCCTTAAAGTTCAGTTCTAGCTACATCTATTCAAGAGTAAATCCCATTGCATTCACTGGGTCTTCTCTCCATGGAAGCATGTGCAGGATTCTATCCACTGTAAAGCACCATGCACATTGAAAGTAGGGATGGCCCGAGCATCCGACTGGGTCCATGAGCGCAGCGGACACCCCGTGACTGCCCCTCACTGACCCAATTGGACATATCCAGGTGCAAGTGTAGACCTGCCCTTTTAAGCGCTCGGACGTGGGTCTACCCTGGCTTCTGGGATCGTGCCCTCCCTCCCCCCGTTAATGGTGGCCACCATTACTGCAGCGGGCCAATGCGGGTGGCTGCACAAGCGCTTGCAAGCCTTGCGAATGCTCAGTGGGGGCTAACACAGCCTGGTTCGTGGGAGCTGGTGATACAGGGACAGTGGGGCAAGCACGCTCTGACTTCGCCCACCCTAATTGAAAGCATAAGGGTGTATTGTGAAATAGCAGAGGAAGGGTAAAATTTGCTGTTTCATGAACAGCTGATTTCTATTGGGCCAAGCTATTGGTCCATCTAGCCTAGTGCAATCTACTCTAATTGGCAGCAACCCTCCAAAGACTCTGGCAGATGCTGTTGGCATCCCTGCTACCACAAATTCTTTTTGCTACATACCTGGGGTCCTGCTGAGGCTGGTGGCTCCAATTGCTGTGGGGCTCTGGGTTTCAATCAAAACCAGCCAGGACTCTGAAGGAGCTATCCAAGGTGCTGAACATTCCTTCCAAAATAGGTTCAGCACCTTGGAGCCACCAGCCTCCACTGTTTAGGTTGAACCACAGCCTGGCAGGTGTGCTGTGAAAAAGCACATGCTTTGCATGTAGAAGGTCCCAGATTTTATCCCTGGCATCTCAAGTTAGAAGGATCTAGTCACAGACAGTTACCCAGAGGACCTTCTCTTCTGCCGCTCCCAGACTGTGGAACGCCCTGTCTGGAGAGATCCGCCAACTTACCGGTCTTCAAGAATTTCTGAGAACTATAAAAACTGATCTCTTCCTGCAGGCATACCCAATCGAATTTTAAGACTTAGTTGATTTTAATGATGTATTAATTTTATATGTTTTTAATTAGCTTATGTATTTTATATTTTTTGCATTGATGTTGGCATTGGTATATAGACATTGAAGCCCGTGTGCTTTGTAGTCTGGCTTCTTTCCTACATTGTTGTGAACACTGTTTTGGGCACTATTGGAGGTGTTCTGTATGTTATGGTGCATAAGCCTTCATCCATTGTTGCCTCAAATTTAATGTCTCCCGCCCCTGTAGGATTCAGTTTAAAGCCCTCCTTATGAAGTTCTTCATGCTGTGGCTGAACACATTCTTCCCAGCCCTTGTGAGGTGCAACCTGCCCCTTGCCAGCAGTCCATCTTCCAAGTAGTGTAGCCCGTGACCCCAGAAATCGAATCCCTCACGTCAGCACCACCTTCATAGCCAGTTGTTCGCCCAGAATATTTTTCTTTCCCTTTCTAATCCTCTTCGAAGAACTGGAAGGATGGATGAGAAAACTATCTGGACCCCAAAGTTCTTGAGTTTTTTTTCCCACAGCTTCAAAGTCTGACACAATTTCTTCATAGCTCTGCTTGGCAATATCATTTGTTCCCACATGGATGAGAAGAAAAGGATATGTGGCAGTGGGCTTGATGAGCTTTGGCAACCCTTCAGCCACGTCTCTACTTTGCGCTCCAAGGAGACAGCATAACTGGTGAGTCCATGGGTCTTTACGACATACTTGGGTTTCAATCCCACACAGCAGGGAGTCTCCCACAATGACTACTCTTCTCTTCTTCTTAGTCGACTGACCTTCTACCTCTTGCGCATTGTTGCATGGGGTCCCCTGTAATTCTTCCTCTGCAGGCTGTCATCCTCCAGTAGCTGAAAGCGATTGCATAACTCTAATGGTTCCACTGGTGCAGAGTGACTTCTTGTGCTCCTAACTGTCACCCTTTTCCAAGGAGTTTCCTCTTCGTTGGCTTTCCTCATCTGATTGCTCGCTCCCTGGGAGCTCTCTTCCTTGTATTCCTTCTAGTCCAGCTGGGGCAGCTTCCTCTTCTCTGCTCTACTCAGCTAGGAGTCAGGAAACAGTTGAAGTTGTGCAGTCATTCATTCTCTGTGGAACAGCATCATCTGTTGGGTGCTGCATCTTTTCCCCTCCCAGGAGGTCTGCATAGCCAAAACCCCAACTCTTCAACATGCTGCTCTTTATTTTCTCCTACACTGAGTTTATCTCCTGTTTTTATCAGCCAAATCCACCAAACCATCTCCTCAAAGGCACCTTGAACTCTAGAACTATGTGCTTTACGATGCCAGAGATGGCCAGTTGCTGGATATAGGCCTCGGTGGTACCTATTAATCTCTTAGCTCACTCATCTCTATCAGAGACACACTGTAAAAATGATATAAGTGTTTCATTCAAACAGCACTGCAGAGGGAGTGGGGGTTGAACATGGGGGCGATTGATTTCCAGTGTGTCTGCTTTTTACCTTCAGGTATAAATACTACAGCAAAATCAATCAGAATAACATCATATCAGCTTTCTAATCTCTTCTGGTCATAATGTGTATTTTATATACTGCAGTCCTCATTCCCATTTGTGCCTGCACATATCAGAGTGTGCATTTGTGTATCTCACACAGTCATGCTCATGTGTAGATATGTTTACTTCTCTCTCTCCTGCTCTATGCCTATGTACATACATGCATGCATACAGGGTAATGCCCCTGCTTTGGGCTGTTTAAAGGAAATGATGAATGTGAAATACTTCTTATTTTCTTACTGCAAAGAATGCCCCAGAACAACCAAAATGTGTTGCTGAAAACCATCCAGCCAAATCATAGGAAAGCTAGCAATGGCATTAAAATCCCTTTGACTAAGCTAATCCTGCTATACTAATCCAGACCTTGCTACCCTTTGGAACAAAGGCACACTTTACTATAGCTGTGCCTATCTAGGTCCATTTGCTAATGTTCATGCATATTCAGATAGATTCACTTAAAATGCCTGTGGGGGGATACTGGGCACCTCCACCCTTGGTAGGATTGAACAAGTCCTTCCTTCTCACTGATCATTCTTATCTATAAATGGTAATGCTGATATCATTCTTCATGACATAGTTCTTAGGATATGCAAGGTGGCTGGTTGTTCCTCTTGATTAGGGCCCCCTCCACAAGGATGCGCTTTTGCGCCTGGTTCCGCGATTATGCGCATTATCGCGGAGGCGCTTTTACTCCTAATCCCTCTGCACCGGAGGCGGTGAGAGGCGGCGAAGCGCATTAATTCATGTCCAAAAAGCGCTTTACAAGCAGTTAATGCGCGTAATCGCTTGTTCACACCGCGAAAATGCGCTTTAACGGCCGGAGCAAAATAAAAGTCGCTATTTAACGCGCGTTCGAAAATGCGCATTATCGGGGAGATAACGCGCCTGTACGCCCGTTTTGTGCTCCGTGCTTGTGGAGGTAAATTTTTTAATAAGCCTTCAAGGCTCATTAAACGTCTCGTGTGGAGGAGGCCTTGGAGTCCTACTGGCTAAAAAGGTGTCACTGCGTTTTGTTTTGTTTTTTGTCCATTGTCTTGAAATGTCAGGAACTCTTCTCTTGTGACTGACTGTTGTGGTGGCACAATAAGGAACCAATGTCCAATTCCCTGATTTGAGCCATCAGGGCACCCAACAATTAAATTCAGGCATGCCTAAAATTCCTGAACTGCTTTTGACATTTTTTCCCAGGTGTCTCACATGTCCCCAGCAGGTCTGATGACATTATTAGATAGTGGAAGGGAGATGGATTGCCTGTCACTGACTTTTTGAATTTTATTTTATTATTGCATTTATGTCCTACATTGATATGGTTCTCCTGCTCTCCATTTTACCCTCACAACAACCCTATGGGGTAAGTTAGGCTGAGCATCAGTGACTGGCTCCAAATGACCCAGTGGGCTTCATGGCTGAGTGGGGACTAGAACCCTGGTCTCCCAGGTCCCAGTCCAGCACTCTGCCCATTAGACTACTCTGACGGCTCTACTACAACTTCAATAGAAGTGTTTCTTCAGAATCTGAAATGGAGTTTCAAAGCTGAATGCACACACCCGCTTCATATCATTAAGCCTACCCGTATTGTAGGATTTATAGCCTCCTCATCTGGCCTCAAGCCATGACTGAGCAAGACTGTGACAAACTGATAAATACATCAACTCTTTTGATCACATAGTGAGCTGAGCCTGAGCAAAGGTTGCTTGGTGCACACATTTCAACTCCAGCCGTGCTGTGTCAGGAGTTCTGGCTAACTCCGGGTGCCAAAATGTCCTTGCACCTGAGTTGGGAATAACACCATTACAGAGGTTACAAATCACATTTCCTATGCAAGTTACAATCAAAGCTGGGAATTAAATGCTATGCAAAGTGGGTTGCAGAGCAGGGACCTGAGCCAAATTGTTAAAGCCATGTTACGGAGTAATTTCCATCCAAGTGCACCTCTGTGTAGCCTCATCGTACGCCTACGGGAATCACAGCTCACAATACTGGGGCCTGTCTTCATCACAGGACAAGGGAGCAGCAGCCAATTTCACCATTGTGTGGGAAAGTATTAAGTACAAGTAGCCGTTGTTGGTGTGAAGTCCAGACTTGCCATGTTGAAGAACAGAGACCTTAGAGGAAGGGTGGGCAGATGGAACATATATGGAACTGCTTTATACTGAGTCAGAACATTGATCCATCTAGCACAGTATTGTCCACACCAGCTCTCGTTAGGGATGTTGCAAGTGCCTGAAATAGAGGTTGGTGTCCGATGGACTCCCAGACATTGCTTGCCAAGCCACGAGGCACTTGTGGACGTACTCACAAAGGACTCCACAGTCCAGGAATACTCCACAGCCATCTGCTCCTCAATATGAGCCACCATTTTTATGCAAGATGGTGGCTTCATCATTTTTGTATTTTTAATGTTGCCCAAAATGGTGTCCATACAGGAGCATTTTCGCAACATTAGAAGTGTAAAGTGGCCCTCTACCCCTCTAATGTTGCAGAAACATTATGGCCACCATTTTGCACAACATTTAAAAATATGAAAATTACAGAAGTGCCATCTTGTGTAAAAAGTGGCTCCCATTGAGGAGCGGGCAGCTGCAAGGCACTCCTGGACTGATCGCCAAGCCTTCCAGGGGCTCGCATGGCATGGCAAACAGGGGCGGACGGTAGCAGCTACTCTGCGAGTGTCTACCAAGTATGGGCATGGGTAAGTCTGTCCATCCCTATCTCTCATAAGAAGAGCCATGCTGAAACAGATCAAGGTCTATGCAGTCCAGCATTCTGTTCACACAATGACCTGCATGAAATCCTCTGCAGGCTTTCAAGGAGGATTATTTCCTAACCCTATCTGGAGATGGCAGAGATTAAGCATGGGACTACGTGCATGCAATCCATGTACTTGGCCACTGATGACCTGTCCTTTTAGTTCTGTTTCCTTCCACTAACGGGGATGGTCTACTGGTGGACCACTGGCTAATTTCTAGCAGACCATCTAAACACAGTTCTTTTATCGGATGCTTAGAAACATTCTTACAAAGAATCCTGTAGTAAGTGGGCCTTGTTCTGATTCAATAAGGCACTTCTATTCATAAGCAAGAGTACATATTTAGAAACACAACTCCTTGATTCATTAGAGCTTAACAGCTAGGAGAACTTGAGTGTGCAGACTAGTATTGTAAATTTAGTACATAAAAACGTAAGAAGAATCATGCTGCTTCTGACTGAAGGTCTATCCTGATGAGCAAGAATGCTGGAAAATCAGCAAGTTCATGTGGAGGGTCTTATGAAGAGGAGACATTCCTCTTCATAAGAACATAAGAAGTGCCATGCTGGATCAGTCCAGCACTCTGTTCACACAGTGGCCAACCAGCTGTTGGCCAGGGACCAACAAAGCAGGACATGGTGCAACAGCACCCTTCCACCCATGTTCCCCAGCAACTAGTGCACACAGGCTTACTGCCTTGGATACTGGAGGTGACACATAACTATCAGGGCTAGTAGCCATTGATAGCCTTCTCCTATCAGCATCCATGAGAAGAGGAGGTGATGGATTTGATGAAAGAGAGAAGCAGGGTTGGAGCTGTCTCTATCATCACATGTTTGCCCTATTCAGAAGGCGCCAATGGTCAGCCTGGGCAGAATCAGTCCAGATTATTCTTCACTGAGAATCTGTTACATGGGGCAGTAGTAAGCAGTTCCTAACACTCTATAGCTCTCCTCCATCCAATCTAAAATGAATACTTTTTCTTGGTTGCATTGCTTATAGAGGTTGTATTTGTTGAACATGTTCAATACCAGGGGTTGGGGAATACAAAGCTGTGCATGCAGGTCTTTCTGTCTTTCTGTCTATCTGTGAGTCTGTCTTTCTGTGTATATTTCTCTCTCTGGGTGTATGGGTGTGGGGGGCATTAGCATGTAAAAGCCAATATTATGAGTTAGACAAGAACAACAACAACACAGACACAATACAGCTGCAAAAATAGTTCACCAATAACTGGCCATCAAATTGAACCTCATCAAACAACCTACACCATACTATAATACTCACCCAAAACAATCTTAGAAAATGCAAATGATAAAACATACAAGGACAGAACAATTCATACAGTCAAGACAATACATTGCAACTGATCAGACATAATGATTATAGACAAAAAAAAAGACAAACACACATATCTGATCGACATAGCAATACCTAATGACAAAAATGTTGTAGAAAAGGAAGAGGGAAAGAGAGAAAAATATACACCACTGGCCATGGAAGTCAAAGAATTATGGTAACAGGAAAAGTTCACAATTATTCCATTAGTCACATCAGTTACTGGCATCACATCAAAAAAAACTACAAATAAAACCTTCAGAAACTGGGCCTACCAAAATACATCCACACCAACATCCAGAAAGCATACTTAAAACATGCTCAATTGTCAGGAAAATCCTGAATCCGTAAAAGACAGTATAATTTGGCAAAGCTCATCATGTCCTTCTAGATAAACCACCACAAGCGAGGAAGAGATATAACAAAACAACAACAACAACAACAACAGAGGTTTCCCCCCAAGAGTTTTCTGGAAAACAATGGTAAATTCCAAGCTGATTCCAAACCTAGTCAAGAAATGTTTTCTCTTCATGACTTAACACAGGTAAAAATAGACCCTCCGTTTTGCTTCATTAGGGGGAAGGGAATGGAGAAAATCCCCTCTTCCTCTCCATCTAACAACATTTCCTCATACTGAGGGAAATTTCCCTCAAGCTTCTCTTTTCCCACTCCTCCCACCCCTTATGCTTGGCCACAGAACAGCTGCTCTTCAGCCCTCTCAATCTACTTGGAAGTTGTAAAAGTCCAGGGGCTTTTACATGCTGGCCCCAAGGACATGGTAGAACCATCTAAGGCCCGCTGTAATACATTTGCTGGGCACTTCCAGAATAAAATCTCTGGCATCCGTCAGGACTTAGACTCCAGTGTTATAGCAGATGAATCTAGTGAGGTATCCAGAGCACAGGCTTGTCCTGTTTTCTTGGATGAGTTTCAGTTGGTGCAGCTCGAGGATGTTGACAAGGTGCTTGGACAGGTTCGTGCAACCACTTCCATATTGGATCCTTGCCCCTCTTGGCTAATAAAAGCTAGCAGGGATGGAACAACTGGCTGGGCCAGGGAAGTGATTAATGCCTCTTTGCAAGAGGGAGTGGTCCCAGGCCTCCTGAAAGAGGCGGCAGTGAGACCACTCCTAAAGAAATCTTCCCTGGACCCTGAAAATCTTAATAACTACAGGCCAGTAGCAAATGTTCCATTCCTGGGCAAGGTCCTGGAGCGGGTGGTTGCGAGCCAGCTCCAGGCACTCTTGGATGAGACTGATTATCTGGATCCATTTCAGTCGGGTTTCAGGCCTGGTTTTGGTACGGAAACAGCCTTGGTCGCCCTGTATGATGACCTATGTCGGGAGAAAGACAGGGGGAGTGTGACTCTGTTGATTCTCCTTGATCTCTCAGCGGCTTTCGATACCATCGACCATGGTATCCTTCTGGGACGACTGGCTGAG
Organism: Anniella stebbinsi; assembly: GCA_029215795.1. Classification (NCBI taxonomy): domain Eukaryota; kingdom Metazoa; phylum Chordata; class Lepidosauria; order Squamata; family Anniellidae; genus Anniella; species Anniella stebbinsi. Next base: position 386,779,387 of record JARDYH010000001.1, read on the forward strand.
TTGGGAGTGGGAGGCACTGCATTGCAGTGGTTCCGCTCCTACTTGGTGGGTCGGCTCCAGAAGGTGGTGCTTGGGGAACATTGCTCGGCCCCGTGGATTCTCCAGTATGGGGTTCCGCAGGAGTCAGTTTTGTCCCCCATGCTGTTCAATATCTACATGAAACCGTTGAGTGCAGTCATCCGGAGTTTTGGAGTGCGTTGTCATCAGTACGCTGATGACACGCAGCTCTATTTCTCCTTTTCATCTTCATCAGGTGAGGCTGTGGATGTGCTGAACCAGTGCCTGGCTGCGACAATGGACTGGATGAGGGCTAATAAACTGAAACTCAATCCAGACAAGACTGAGACGCTGTTGGTGGGTGGTTCCGCTGACCGGATGGAGGGTGTTCAACCTGTTCTGGATGGGGTTGCACTCCCCTTGAAGGAGCGGGTTCGTAGCTTGGGGGTTCTCCTAGAACCATCTCTGTCACTTGAGGCGCAGGTGGCCTCAGTGGCACGGAGTGCCTTCTACCAACTTCGGTTGGTGGCCCAGCTACGTCCCTATCTGGACAGGGATAACCTGGCTTCAGTTGTCCATGCTCTGGTAACCTCCAAGTTAGATTACTGCAATGCACTCTACGTGGGGCTGCCTTTGAAGGTGGTCCGGAAGCTGCAGCTTGTGCAAAATGCAGCGGCCAGATTGATAACTGGAACCAGTAGGTTCGAACATATAAGACCTACTCTGGCCCGCTTGCATTGGCTGCCTGTATGTTTCCGAGCCCGGTTCAAGGTGCTGGTTTTAACCTATAAAGCCTTACACGGCTTGGGACCACAATACCTGATGGAACGCCTTTCCCGACATGAACCTACCCGAACACTACGTTCAACATCTAAGGCCCTCCTCCGAGTGCCTCCTCCGAGGGAAGCTCGGAGGTCGGCAACAAGAGAGAGGGCCTTCTCTGTGGTGGCTCCCCAATTGTGGAACGATCTCCCCGACGAGGCCCGCCTGGCGCCAACATTGTTATCTTTTCGGCGCCAGGTCAAGACTTTCCTCTTCTCTCAGGCATTTGGCAATATCTGAGGAGCCTGGGTTTGTTTTGTTTTGTTTTTGTAGTTTTTTTGAAGTGTTGAAGGTGGTTTTTAAATGTACAGATTGTGTGTATGTTGTATGTTTTTGCTGTTTTAATTTTTGTATATTGTTTTTAATTGTTTTTAATCCTATGTAAACCGCCCAGAGAGCTTCGGCTATGGGGCGATATACAAATGTAATAAATAAATAAATAAATAAATAAATAACTGCTGTGGAAGTAAATCACCCGTCCTCTGGCTCCAATGACTTACAAAAATTAGTGCCAATGGAAGTGTCGGTATCAATTTCATAATGTTATTGGATGAAGGCAAAACTGGGCCAAGTCCCATACTCCTGATGGGCTGTCAAAGTGATGAGGATTGTGGGTAAGGAGACAGACAGCTCTGACAGGAAAGGCAGTGACTCAAGATCAATTACCCTGACAAGGCTATCTTTAAGCCTCATCACTTAATGCCAATACTGGCGCACTCTCCGTCTCAGGGGAGACACCCATAAGCCCAACAATCTCACACATACACCCCCCTCAACTGAAACTTGAAACCCCTGGAGTCCTGTGGGGCACTTTTCTTCTTCCCTAAAGTTTTCTGATTTATGAGACTCTGAAGGCAGCCCATGATTTGGCTGTGATTGTGGGGCAATAATTTTCCATCCGCCATTTTGGTTCAATTTTCCATCAAGATTACATGTGAAAATTCACAAACAGGGATAAAAAAAGTGTGTGTGTGTGTCTCCGAACAGCAGATGGAACTCATAGGAGGATTTAAGGAAAACGTTCAAAAATCTTACAGGATTTGAAAACTGAAATTTAAGGGCAATTTTTCCTCCCGCATACGAAAAGTTCAGCTTTCTGAGTCAAACTCCACCACGCTCCAGTTAAAAGCTATCTGTGAACATATAATTTTGGAGGAACATTATCTTGTGATGTTGCTATAAGCCCCATTTACTTCAAAACAAGAATTGCCTGCTGCTGGTTTGCTGGCTAGTGAAAACTTAAGCAAATGCAGTTAAATTATTGTTTATGCACCTAAACTTGTGATTCCACATGCGCTGTTACAATAATGCTGTATGCAAACACAATACCCCCATCTGTTCGTCATGCATACTTCTGCACATTTGCACACACCACTACAATTACTCCATGAGTATATACTTAGCTCCCCTTCTGGACCCAACAGTTTCAAAGCACAGACCCGACAAATGTAAGCCCAACTTGGGTACATCAATGCTGACAACCCTGGGCCTGTCTTGAGGATGACACATTGGCACCTTGAGTCTTCAAAACCCTGTGGTTTCACTCCTGCGGGGTTATGTCACGTTATCCACAGGCCAAGGAGCGAGCACAGGGTTTCTATGGATCATCGGGGACCCACTGCTGCCATTGCTGCTACTGCCCATCCTTCCCTGGCTTTTTTCCCCTTACCTCGAAGGGATTGAAGCCAAGGGAATGGGGAGCTTTTCCCCCAGCAAAAGGGAGATTCCTCTCCCCATGCTGGAGGCAGCCTGGGGCATTCCGGTTGCCATTTGGCTCATTAGCCTGCCACCTCTCCTTGGGCTGGGCGGACAACAACCAATCAGGGGTTGCCATCTGCCTGGCCAACCTCCAACTTGCTCCGAAATGGCAATGGACATGGATGCATAATCCTCGCCTCAATCCGGAAAAAAAGTTGGGTTTGGAGCTTCAGGGGAAAGCCCCAGGATGGTTCCATAGTGGCTGCTGCATCGTATAAGCGACAAAGCCACTGCAGAGCCACCTTGGGGCTTTCACCATGGATAGAAAGCCCCCCATATCTAAAACTAGTTCCAACTCTTTGGCACACTGCAAAATGGGGAGGGAGTAGTCAAAATCATCTGTCCCAATGGTTGACAATGCACTAGGGGGAAGCAGGCTTCTCCTTGCTAGTTATGCCTCAGTATACCAATGCACATCACACACACACACACACACACATAGGAGGATGCTGTTGCACTCAGGTCTTGCTTTGGTCAGTACCAGCTCCAGTTTTTGATGGCAGGACACCCTCAATGGGCCCCTTCCCTCACTACATTCACCTTCTCACCACTATGGTCACATTCTAGTTTTACTCCTCATCCTCTTTCCATCATTGCAACCCCTTTGCTTGCTTGACAAGCCAAGAGCCAGTGAGCAAGGAGGCTGTGGCATCTTCTTCTCCTCCTTCCCACCATCACCAGCGCCTGGACTAAAGCGAGAGGCCGGTGAACAAGTAGGTTGCAGTTATGAAGAGGAGGAACAACTTCAGGGGGTTCTTGCCATTGGACCCCTGCTGGGGTATGGGCCTCAGCCGGTGTCCCAGCATGCTTAACCTTCCCATGGGCCCTGCTGGTGGGCTTCAGGTTGGCCACTGCTTTAACACTGAACTAGATTGGTCTTGGCTCTCATCCAGTGTGTCTCTTCTCTTTTTCGTATGGCTGCACGTGCGCACGGATGTATGCATGTGGAGCCCCTTCACCCTGATGCTGAACATGTGGCTGCTGGGTGGCATGGTTAGTATGGAGTGGGCATGACCTGCTCCCCTCTTTTTGTGAGAAGTGTTCATTTCAACCTCCACCGTAGCGGTTAAAACAAAGGCCAGAGTTGGAAAAGCAGTCCATTGCTCACAAACCGGAGGAATGGCATTCTGACTTTGTCCTCCTTTCCATTCCCCACTTCCTCCTTCATGCTGCTGAAGGAAAGCGACCTCCAAAGTGCCTCCCAGAGATGGACTGAAAAATCCAGTGCTACCATGGAGCTAATTGCTTAGCTGAGCACTCAAAGCATCTGACACCTTGTCTAAGACAGTTCTAAGAGAGTTGCTTTCCCAACTCTGTGCCTCTCCCATACAACACACACACACACACACACACTACTTTGTGAGTAGTAGGGATGGGTGAACTTAGCTGCTGCCTCCTCACCCTCCACTCACTGGACCTCCACTGGCCACCCACCCCTGCTTGAGCCAGGGTGTGAGCCACCCAGGAATCCAAGGCACCCAAAGAGTGGCTGCCCTCTTCCATGATGAGCCATCATTGTGCACAAAATGGCAGTCCATTGCACAGCACTTCCCTCTCGGCTCCCATCCTGCGGCCACTGCGACCTCTTGTGCTCTGCTTCCTTGCAAGGCGAGTGTGAGGGGTTGGGGTGGAGGGCAAAGGAGTGGGACCATCGTGTTTGCCAGACTTGGCACATGCAGAGTTGGGCAACCGTGGGGGTCTGCAGACTCCCATATGGGGGGCCAAACTGGCAGGAACCCGCCAAGCTTGACCCCCTAACTGGACGCTCATGACATCCCAACACTCAAGTTTGCCAGAATTCTCCCCATTTGATCTCGAAGCTTATTCCAACCCTGGTCTTTCTCAGATTGCGAGCCTCTTTTTCCCTGCCTGAAAATCCAAGAGTATTTTTCCCCCCAAATGCATGCATTCTCGTGCACAACTTGGAAACGTATGCATTCATCTCCCATTGATTAAAGTGCATCTGTGCGCTTCCTACCCCCAAATCTACACATTTTTCATGCACATTTTCTCAATGCTGTGGAACACATTTTTAGGTCCAATAATCACATCGCCAGCTAGGAAATGTATCACATTGCAAGGTGGGAAATGGATGCAGATTGTGTCCCAGTCTGTGTTCAGTCCAGAAGGTGTGAGCTCGATAAAACCTGATTAAAAAAAAAAGAACTGAACCCAATCTCTCATACCTCCCTATTGGGAAGGAATATGATATAGAAAGGAGCAAAGGGAAAGGAGCTTGGAGGGGAAGAGTCGAAATCAGCTGCTACTCCAAGAATTTGATACAGTGCCGATACTTCCAGCCTATATAACCCCTTCAATAAATTAGAGAGCTATTCATTTAAATGGATTCTGCTGTTGCCTCCGCTGCCAGTTAATCTGTAATTCAGATACATCAGTCGGGAGGCAAGAATCCAGAATGTAAAATGATTGATTCCTCCAAGGGCTTGAGCTTTCACGTTCTAAAACAATTTGGCATGCACTCATTCTTGCAGGTGCTTGGGCACGCTGCTCCTAGGCGAGGTCAGCAGGGAACACAGAGACCATTTGCATAAAAGGCACGCTGCCTGTTTGGGAATGCCAAAATCAGAGACAATTCCGTTCTGTCCTTTGGTCACCATGGCTGCTTAGAGCACAGCTGGCGGTGACCTTTTGCCCTCTGCTGTCATGCTCACTAGTATGATCTATTATTATTATTATTATTATTATTATTATTATTATTATTATTATTATTGTGTTTGGATTTTCAGTAGAAACATCTGCAGGTCAGTCCTGTAAAAAATGGGTGGGACTAACGGGAATGCAATTTCCATTGTGGAATTTGTACAAATGCAGAACCACAGTGCAAACTTTCTCCCACATTTGGCTGAATGAATAAATGAATAAATAAACCTCAAACTCTTTCTCTGCCAAATACAAAGGGAGTTGTGAATTTTGTAAATTCTTACCAAAATCAAACTAAACCAAAATTCTCACCCGTTTGCACCAGCCAAATTCAACAGGTACAGCAATTCCCAGCATGGAGGTAATCATGATGTACCTACATGCCATACAGCTGTTGAACATGAGGAACTTGTCAGAAAAAAAAAATAGAGAGGTGACAACCCTAATTCAGGACTAACATTGTTGAATACACAGGGATTCAAAGCCAGACTTTTAAGAGCAAAGTTCTTGGAGCCCTGTAACTAGATGAATGTATCTGTCAGTCTTGGTTTCTCACACACTCATTTTATATATATAAAGAACTTTATATAAAGTTCTCCATTCTCCCAAGAATGGAGAACTTTGCAAACGTTGGTAAATTTTGATTAAAACCGAATTGAAACAAAATTCTCACCCATCCGCAGTCTAGGGCCTAAACAGGAGATTTCTGGATGAGCAGCAAAACAGCCTTTCAGAAAAGATCATGGAGGTACTTAAGTAGCCGTGAATCCAAGCTACCAATCAGGCTCCTGCTGTTTGCTGATCGAAGGAGAGTGCAGGCTCCCATCAATTTCTTACAGACAACGCGACTATGTATCCAGAGCTTGTTTACAGTCAGCCTTTCAAGGCCAGAGAGATTTTACAGATAGGGGTTGGGAGTTTATTCGCAGGTCAGATGGGGGACTGAATCTGAAAGATCAGATGGCAGTCAGCAAATGAGATTATGAACAAAGCAGCCCCCGGTTAATAGCAGGGCTTTGTGAAGCGCCTGCTTCAGCATGGATCTCTCAACAGTACCTTGTTAGGGAGGCCATATTCCACATTTAGTGAATCCACACAACTGGTTTCAGAGTTGGAAAATGGGTTAGGGGGCTGAGAGGTAGCAGAGGAGTTTATTATTTATTTAATGTTCTGCCAAGAATGATGCTGAAGGCAGAGAAGAAGAAGAAGAAGAAGAAGAAGAAGAAGAAGAAGAAGAAGAAGAAGAAGAAGAAGGAAGATTAAAACAAATTCTTGGATAAAATATAATATGAAAACAAATCCATTAAAAACACAGCAAGGGCATTGGCAGCACCCAACCAGTTAAACTCCCTTTAGCAGCTTATATGTCAAATACCACCCTAAATTTTTTAAAAATTGCTTTGTCTGCTGGTGGAAAGACAACAGAGATGAAGCTAACCTACCTCCCCATGACAAGTAGGGAGCTCCCGAACCTGGGAAGCTCTCTTTTGTGTCCCTTTGAATTCTGCCCAGAAACAGACTGTGGTTCCGTTGTAAGAAGCGAGTCACATGCTCTCTGTAATTGGCCCTGGTCAACACCCTGGCCACAGCATTCTGGACCAGCTGAAGTTTCCAAACACTTTCACAAAGCCAGCTCAAGATACAGCGCATTGAAGCTGTGAATTAAGGAAAATCAATAGGGGGGGGGGGGGGATGAAATGAAATCCAGAATGATTCTAATAAGGAGCAAAAATAAGAAGTAGAATCAAGACACAAAAATACTGTGACCTCAAAATGTGGAAATTAGTTCACGTAATTTCCCATATAAACACTCTCCCAAAAAACTGGGCCACCCAAGTGCAAAACGGCACTTTGGAAGCCAGGCTTGGCGATGTATGTGGATTTCATTTCTGTTCGATAATCATTCAAAAACTCCCTGTTCGCAACCCCGAACAAACACAAACAGGAGTGTGTGCTCTCTGAAAATGTTCAAGAATTCCCAAAGTTGCACCCCTGTTCAGAAAATGTGCACTATAAAAAAATGCACAGTTTAAAAAATGCATCCTTTCAAGTATGCAATGTTAAAAGTGCACTTCTTTTTTAAAGACAGACTTTAAAAAATGCACACTTTTAACAATTCAACCCAAAACGTCACAACCGAAAAGGGGAGCGAGCTGAGCCGAAGTTTGAAGTGGAGTTTGGAGAATGTTGCCACGTTCAGGCATCCCTGGCCCTCCAAGCCTTGGCTCGGTTCTTGCTCGTGCTGCCACAGTTCCAATCCCTTTGAGCTATTTTTCTTCATTTCAGTGGAGAGGAAAGGAACTGTGGTCACTAGGGTCTTGTTCCTTACCTGCTGTTTTTTCCTCTTGCCCTACCATCATCCAAAAAGGAAGAGGCAAGAATGAAACCAATATGAATGCAGATCAAAAGATGAGACGAAAACACGATCCTATGCTTTTACTGTGTCTCTGCTACATATGCTCCATTCGTTGGTATTTTCAACACACTGATCCAAACTCCATGCTGAGCTTCTGTCAAGCTCCCTAGATACAATATTGTGCTCTCAGTAAACAATTAGCTGTCAAGTAGGGGAGCGGGAAGGGGTGGTAAAGTGAGGACGAGGAGGGGAAAACTAAATTTAATTTGGAACTAATTCCAGGACTTGGGGAGGCAAAGTGTAATCACATCCATCTTTATTAAAGGTCCAGAAAGGCTACCATGTTAGACCACCTAAAACCGTGCAAACAGTGGTGCCACCCAGATAGGACATTTGGGGAAGAGGTCCAGCGTCCCATTCAGGAGAGTGTACCCAAATGTAGCTGGTCTGGCTTACCACTTTTTGAAGTGAAATACTACACATTACCATCTAAAGCAGAGGGGTGGGAGTTAAGAGCATTGGGTCTAGAGTCTAAAAGCACATAAATGCACTGCTGGTACCACCAATGAATGAATAAATGCAGAAGAAAGCAGTTGCTGGCTGCTATCTATCACACAATGCCAGATAGCCTAGGGAGATCCATCAAGAAGACTATGAAAGCTGCCGGCACTCTCCACAACCAATTTCTTTTGCAATTTCCTGAACTTGTGCTTGTGTTTGAAAGTGGGCATTTGTGCAAAAGTGCATTTCTGTTAATTACCTCTTAAATCCCATTTTTTCATGATTAACCTGTAGGGGAACATGCACATTTTTGATTGGGAAAAAATGTATTTTAAAAAAATGTGCACTTTTAAAGATGCTCATTTTTTTCCAATCAAAAAATGACAGTTTTTTCCCAATTGGGGAAAAAAGACACTCATGTTTGGGAATGCAAAGGAGGTGAAATGAGCTTTGTTGAAGAATTAGGAGAACCTCAATGAACTTGCACATTACATGTTCACCCATCCCTGCTTGGTGTTCCCCACTGAAGCTGATTTCCAGTAACTTCAAGGTAAACAAAAGATACTTCACACCATGCATTTTAACTTCTTGAATAACCTATTGATAGCCAATGGCTTTTTTGTCTTCTTTTATTAAAGGGTAGGGCAAATTCAGTAGGTCTACCAGCCATTCGTTACAATAATAGCTAAATGGAACCACTATGGACAGGGACAGTGAACAACTGACTATATCTAGAGGGCTGACATCATCTTGCCCAACTTGTAAGCTTCCCAAAAGCATCTGGATAACTGCCGGTAGAAAGAATGCTGCACTAGATGAACTTCAGTCTGATCCATCCAGGGAAACATTATGGAGATTTCTCTTCCTTCCTTCCTTGCCAACCCTGGCACAATAATGATCAAGTTTCAGTTAAAGCCATGGCAGAATGGTAGACAGGATTACCACTTCACCAGTGCTAAAGAAACGTCATGATCAATGCCAAATGAAAGGACTGCCTGTCCAATGGCTCCGAATTAAGGTGCAACTTGCCTAAGTGATTGGCACTGGATCACTTGCCTGCCATTGTCTGTCTGATGCTGTGCAACACAGCCATCAGAATCTATGAAGAGCTGCCAGAGGACTGGGAACAATCACCTCTGTGTGCGGCTCTCTTGTCTTGTGTGCTTTCAGAACTGTTCCCTGGAGCATCTTCCTGACAATGAATTCATTTCAGTCTCTGGATTGGTCCTGTCCATCCAAGCTGGCCACCAGCTCTTCAAGGACAGGAAGAGATATTGAATATGTCCTTTTTGAGATGATAACTTGCTTGAGCAACCAGATCTTCCTGGCTCTATTGTTGTTGTGTTTTGTTTCTGAGTCCCCCATTTGTTTCTCAACTCCCTGGCTCAACTGCTGGCCTCCGGCCCACCACTGACATGTGGCCTACAGTTCATCCCTGACAGGACCAGTCTGAAGATGGACACAGTCACAATTCCAGGGCTTGAATGAGGTTGAGGGTAACTCTGGTGCCAGGCTAATCCCAAGCCACATTTCCCGTGCAATTAAGAGGTGCACAACAATCGAGGACCCTGTTGATTTGAAACACTGATCGGAGAAAATGCAGACACCATTTTGGAAAGTGTTGATAAGCAAGAGAGGAAGACAAGAGAAGACAAGTTATAGATCTTTGAAAACAAATGCTGAGAACAGAAAGGGACTGAGATGGTATGGTACATATGAACAGCATATGAGACACCAATTGTGTAAGAGCAATGAGGGGGGACACCATGTTTTGTTAATATTTTTGTTTTCCCCCATGATGCCGAACCATCTTGAAATCTGTAGTAGAGGCCATGTGATCCATTCCTGCCCTAGCCTAGCCAAAACCTACAAAAAGGCACAAAGGCCACATCCACCTCTCAGTGGTTCGGGAACACACTGTTTTACAGGATTTTGCACCATCCATGTATGGAGTGGAGATGGAGGATGTGGAGGAGTCCCACAGTATTGATGTATTTCAGTGATAACCAGATGACTGCAGCGATTGGAATGCAAAAGGCCATTTACCAGATGGCTCCCTGGAGGATCCCACCTTCATAAGGAACATCAGAAGCTGGCTTATACTGAGTCACACCATGGGTCCATCTCACCCAGCATTGTCGACACTGACTGGTACTGTCTCTCAAGGGTTTCAGACAGGATTCCTTTCCTTGTCCCACCTGGAGAAGCTAGGGGTTGAACCTGCAATCTTTTGCATGCAAGGCAGGTGCTCTATCACACTGAATTATGCCCACCCTCACCTTCACATTTAGAAGGTCAGGCAGAGGAACTTGTGTGTGTGTGTGTGTGTGTGTATGTGTGTGTGTGTGTGTGTGTGTGTGTGTGCTGATTATGCTTTTGGTGTTGGAGAATTTTTGTATGGAGTTACCTTACCACTGTGGGCAGGTGCAGGTGAAGAGCTCATTCTCCATGGCTCACTAGATTCTTGGGATTTAACAAAGAGAGCCTTCAGTGACTCAATTGGTGTAGGAAATATATTAGACTGCAGCCCACAAATTTGTTTTCTACCCAACTTCAGGCAAACAGAGGGAGGAATTCTCAACAGAGAGACACCAGTAGAAGATAGAAAAGAATTTTGCAGGAATTATTAGTCTTCTGTTTCTTTTTATGAGCCTGGATTTATGTTCTGTCTTTCTTGAATAAATGTTACTTGTGTTTAACTAGATTCTTCATTTTGTTCACCTGTTATTCAAAGCTCTTCCAGCAAGGAAACACAAAAACAAAACCCAAATGGCTTGGGGGGGGGGACAACTACCATCACCCTATTCTTGATAAAATACAGACAAGATAACAGGGAGTTTGGGAAGCCATCTGAACGAAGTAAGGAAAGGGTCCACAATGCAAACATTCCATCTGGAGAGTAGTGGTGCGGTACAACATTGGAGGCAGCAATCTATAAAACTGTATGCAGTGACAGCATTTAATTATAACCAATTATCCCCACTCCTGCCCACATTTATTCAACAAAATAAGTATGATGTCTGCAAAAGTAGCACTCAAGGCTTTATTCGGTGGATTTAAGGTGGATTCCGTCATTGAGCAGGGGGTTGGACTCTATGGCCTTATATGATTTGAAGTGAATCTAGTTTAGATTAATCAACTGAAAGTTTAATTTATTAAGCTTAATTGGTGAGACTGCAGGTTTTGGACAGACCTGTTTTTGCTGCCCCCCCCCCCCCAGCAACAGGGAGTGAAACAGAAGTTTAATTATGACCTTTTCTTTTCTGAAGCAATATCTTTCCCTTTATTACATGTATGTGAGGCTCCATGTGAGAGATGACTGGGAATGACTGAATGACTGGGAGATACTTTTATATTGCTAGTGGATTAGCTAGCCTGATGCCCTTTTTGTGACCAGTGGCCGGCAATTACCACAAACTATCATCTATAAGTGTGCTAGTTGGATGTGTATGATTGATTGGTGGAATGGAGTATCAAATTGAGCTACTTAATTGTTAAATTGTCACTGATAATTGTAGTCTTGTATTTTGTTTGCTATTGTGTGTATTGTAGAGCATAATGTGTGAGGAAAAGGGAGCGGCAATATGTGTTGTGCAGGGCAGAGGGAGCTATGGCGATGGCAGGGTGAAGTGCCGTTACAGGGGAAGGAGGGATAGATATTTAACACCCATCTTACCTTCCGGTCTCCCTGCCACCCCAAGGACCTTGGAGCATGAACCAGGCCAACCACAGAACCTCTCCTTGCTCCTATGCAATGCCAGGTCAGTTAAAAACAAAACAAATATCATCTATGACCTCCTTACAGATGAGGAGGCCGACCTGGCATGCTTCACAGAGACCTGGCTGGGAGATGACAGTGGCCCGACATGGGCCCAGGCCCTTCCAGCTGAGTACTGTGTTAGTGAGCAGGTGAGGAAAAGTGGGCGGGGTGTGTGTGGAGTAGCTGTGGTCTACAAAGACAATCTTAACCTGACCAGACTTCCTGTCTGGGAATTGAATTATATCGAGTGTGTATACCTGAGTCTGAAGACCAGGGATAGACTGGGGATTCTGTTCATGTATCGGCCACCCCACTACCTATCTGATTCCCTGGCCGAGCTCATGGAACTAGTCTCGGAGCAGGTGTTGGAGTTGCCTAGGCTTTTGGTCCTGGGCGACTTCAACATCCCATTCAGGACCAGTTTGTCAGGTGCAGATCGGGAGTTCATGGCATTCCAACTGATCTCTGGACCCACACATTCAGCAGTTCACAATCTCAATGCTGTTTACAGTTTCGAACAGACAGATCTGTGAGCAGAGGTGATAAATACCTCTGCATTGTCATGGACAGACCATTTTCTGGTCAGGGTTAGTATCACGGCTACCACCCACCCCTGCAAGGTTGGTGGATCTATTAAGATGGTCCACCCTCAAAGGCTGATGGATCCTCTTAGATTCCAGAAAGCCTTAGAGGGTTCTGTGGCTGGTATCATCGACGATCCTGTAGAAGCCCTGGTCAATAGATGGAATCAAGATCTAATTAGGGCTATCGACATAATTGCCCCCAACCGTCCTCTCCGACCCGCTTCCAATTGGGCACCTTGGTAAACAGAAGATCTCAGGGAGTTGAAGCAGGAGGGACAACGACTGGAGTGCCGATGGTGGAAAACTTGACTTATATCCGACAAGACACGACATAGAGAACATTGTTCCTATAGGGTGGCAATCCATGCAGCCAAGAAAGCTTTTTTCTCTGCATGCATTGCGTCTGCAAATTCGTGTCCAGCAGAACTGTTCAGGGTGGTGAGGGATCTACCCCAGACACCTTCCCCCTTGACCCCGGTTTTAGAGCCTTCTGTAGTTCGCTGTGATGCCTTTAATGATCATTTCACAGATAAAATCTCTCAGGTAAGAGCCAATTTAGATGCCGTCATTATAACAGAAGCTGACAATGAAGTGTCCAGCAACTCTGCGAGTAGGATTACAATGGATCAGTTTCAGTTGGTGAGTACCGAGGACATGGACAAGCTGCTCGGACGAGTAAGGAAGACAATTTGTCCTCTTGATCCCTGACCTTCTTGGCTGGTTGCCCAGGGAGGAGGTGCAGTTAGACTACAACTACAACATATTATTAATGCATCTCTCAGGGAGGGGAATTTTCCACCATGTTTAAAAGAAGCGGTGGTACGGCCGCTTCTGAAGAAGCTCTCCCTGGACCCCCGGGACCTTAATAATTACAGACCAGTATCAAATCTTCTGTTTTTAGGCAAGGTGATCAAGAAGACAGTTGCCTTCCAACTCCAAGCAGTCTTAGATGATACCGATTTTCTAGACCCATTTCAAACTGGCTTCAGAGCGGGATACAGAGTAAAGGCAGCTATGGTCACCTTAGTGGATGATCTCTGCATGTGTATTGACGGGGGGGGGGGGGGGGTCCCTGCTGGTACTTTTAGATCTCTCAGTGGCTTTCGACACCATCAACCATGGTATCCTTCTGGAACGCCTGAGGGGTTTGGAACTTGAAGGCACTGTGCTCCAGTGGTTCTGGTCCTACCTCTCAGGAAGGTTCCAGATGGTGATGCTTGGGGATAGTTGTTCCTCAAAAAAGGAGCTGTTGTGTGGAGTACCAAAAGGTGCCATCCTATCCCAATGCTATTTAACATCTACATGAAACACCTAGGAGAGATCATCTGGAGGCATGGGGTGGGGTGCTATCAGTATGCTGATGACACCCAAATACATTTCTCTATGCCTTTGATAACAGCATCAGCTAAGGATAGTGTGTCTCCTCTGAATGAATTCTTGGAGGCGGTAATGGGCTGGATGAGGAAAAACAAACTGAAGCTGAATCCAGACAAGACGGAGCTGCTTGCTATCAAGGGCTCTGACCTGGATTTGGAGGTGTGTCAACCAGTTTTGGATGGTGCTTCATTCCCCCTGAAAGACTGTGTAGCTTGGGGGTGCTCCTGGATCTGTCGCTCCAAATGACAGCTGAGATAGATACGACGGTCAGGAATGCCTACTATCAGCTTTGGCTGTTGCGCCAGGTGCACCCTTTCCTACAGTTGGAAGACCTAAAGATGGTAGTGCACATGCTGGTAACTTTGAGGCTCGACCTCTGCAATGCGCTATACATAGGGCTACCATTGTACCTAGGTAAGAAACTTCAACTAGTTCAAAATATGGCAGCCAGGTTGGTCACTGGTACACCTAGGGGTGACCATATTACACCAACTTTAAAATCACTTCACTGGCTGCCAATTAGTTTCCTGGTGAAGTACAAAGTGTTGGTTATTACCTTTAAAGTCCTACATGGTTTGGGTCCATGTTACCTGCAGGATCACCTTCTTTTCTACAATACACCCCACACACTCAGGTCCTCTGGGGAGAATTTACTCCAGTCAGCCAAAACAAGGCTGACAACTGTTACCCAGGGGACCTTTTCTTCTGTCACCCCCAGACTCTGGAATGGGCTGCCAGAGGAGATTCATCAATTTAACACTCTCTCTGAGTTTAAGGCACCTATAAGAACTAGACTTTTCCAGCAGGCCTACCCTGATAAACTTTAAATCAAGAATTTTAAAATGTGTTGATTGTTTTATATACTCTTTTAATTAATTTATGTATTTGATCTATATTGTTATTGTATTAATGTTGTTCCCCACCTCGATCCAAAGGGAGAGGCGGGTAAGAAATAAAATTATTATTATTATTTATCTTTTTCTCGCTCGTGGCGGTTTTTCTAGACGGACATGACGGGCTTTGCCAAGTCATGCTGTCTTTTATTGATTCAGGAATTTCCTGACAATTGAGCATGTTTTAATTATGACTGCTTTCTGGATGATGGTGTGGATGTATTCTGGTAGGCCCAGTTTCTGGAGGTTTTCTGTTTTGTTTTTTTGATGTGATGCCGGTGACTGATGTGACGAATGGAATAATTGTGACCTTTTTCTGTTGCCATAGTTCTTTGACTTCCATGGCCAGTAGTGTATATATGTCTCTCTTTTCTTCTTCCTTTCCAACAACATTTTTGTCATTTGGTATTGCTATGTCGATGAGGTATGTGTGTTTGTCTTTTTTTGTCTATGAACTTTATGTCTGGTCAGTTGCAAGGTATTGTCTTGTCCGTATGAATTGTTATGTCCCAGTATATTTTATGATATGTATTTTCCAAGATTGTTTCAGGTGAATATGTATAGTATGGTGTAGGTTGTTTGATAAGGTTGAATTTGATGGCCAGTTGTTGGTGAACTATTTTTGCAGCTGTATTGTGTCTGTCCATATAGTCCATTCTTCCTGTTATATGGTCCATTGTTTATTGGAATTGATGGCATTTCCTGTATAGGTCTGTTTTTACGCTTTTATCTTTTATGATGTATTTTGGTAGTTCTTGTTATTATTACATTGTAGAGTATCTCAGGGCCAAAGCAGTCAAGTGCTGACTCGATCTCTTATCTTGTTGAACTTTCTTTAAAAAGTATCAGCAAGCAGGCAGAAAGGAGGGGGGTCAGTTGAATTTAATTGGGACAACAGTGCTGGTGATGGAAGACTTACTGCTTCCCCCCTACACCGATTACTTGATGTGTATGAATTCCATTAGGGCAAACATTCTTATGTTTTCCCCAGTGAGGCAAATAGCAGCTTTGTGGGGAGGTCATTGCGAAAAATCGCACTGGGGAAAAGGTTAAGTCTCCCTTTACATCACGGACCCAATCAAATTCCCCCTCCCCTCCCAAGCATGTTTGTTTTTTAAACAATCCTGCGCCCACCTGCCCTGCATGCTGCTGTCTGGACCCCCACTGCCTACCTGACTCCAGAAGATGAGCAGGGCGAGCCGACGGACAGTGCTCGGGAGCCTAGTCAACAGCATGCACTGTATGATGTCTCTTCCTCCACACGAGTGCCATTTTACAGAAAACGGTGGCTATGCTTTTTCCATAAATCCCTATTTTGCACAAAATGGTAGCCGTAAATGGTCCCATTTTTAGCTGCACAATATGGAGATTTACAGAAAAAGCTTACCCGCGGTTTTCCGCACAATGGTGGCTCACGGGTAGACAAGGATCCCTGGGCTTACCCACCTCGGTGCATGCCAAATTGGGCAAGAGCAGAAGCCTGCACACTGGCATTGGGGGGGGGGTAGGAACCTGGCAAAAACCCACTGCGGTTGAGCCCCAATCAAATATCCTCCAACATCCCTAGACAATAGATCCAAGGGACAGATCTCCACCTTCTCATCCAGTTTCACCCACGACACTTGAATCTTCAAAACGAGGCAGTACATTAAGGTTTCAGTAATGGGAAAAATAATATATTTTACTCAGTTAGCCTGCTAAAATGCAGGTAGCTTTGAAGTCCTTAACATGGTTAATAGTTCCCAATGAAATGCCATAGAAGAGGGATGGGAATTTCAACCCATGCTGGGGATAAACACACACATGCATGCAGAAACACACACACACACAGGCCAGCTATTTCTTCTAAATTCTACCCAAAGGAAGCTGGAGTTAATGAAGATTAGCCTTTGCAAAGAAGGAGGACAATGGCATAGTGCCAAAGTGTTGTCTCCTTGCGACTGTGTGCCTTCATTATTCCTCTCTATTTACAGGTCTAAGCAGCCATCTATCTACATAATTATCTACAGTATCTGTCTAAGTGTTTGCATGTAGCACCCATTTATCTATGAGCAGAGACTTCTTGTCTATTTATCTTTCTCTTTCTGTAACCACTAAAATTTGTCTCTATTTTAACACAATGGAGGCTGTTTTGCCTTGGTGCTGGGTTGGTTTTTGTTGTTCTTCTTCCCCATTCTCAAAAGTGAAAGATAGATCCCAAAAGACACACAATACTCCCACAATGTAGCAATTGGATTGGAAGTGGTGGAGTGGAGCCAGGATTTACAGTGATGCAACACCAACTCACACACGCCTCCTCCTCCTCCTCCTCTGCTATACACCCCCTTTAGACTTCCCATGGACTCACGGGGCAAAAAAATAGCTAGTCAACTTTTCTTCCATGTTTGGTTTGTCCTCACCTCTGCAGAAATTCTGCCCACTTTGAATCAGGGAATGAATAAATATCTATTTCAAAATAAATGCAAGGTGGTAAAAGGAGCCACAGCTCTAGATTGGAAATTATTTTCCCGGCCTTGGTGCTGTGACGATCTGATTAGGCTTCAATACTCATGCATGCTTCATGTGCTAAGTCATCTTTAGTGAGTTTAAGCTGCTAGAGGGAGATGGATGTGAGAGTAGGCGCAGAGCATGTGGGAGCCCTGATACACTGCAATATTGAAAGGATATTGTGTTCGCCCTCTGGCCACCTGCTAAAATGAGAAATTTCCTTGAGCGTTAGAGGTTCCTATTCTGTAATGTTTTCAGCAATGCCTTTTTTTAAAAAAAAAAACACATACACACACACTCTTTAAGGGACATAGAGCTGCACACAGAGTCCCAGGTTCCATTCTCAGCAGCTGCAATAGGGAGCACAGTGCAAAAAAGAATATTTTGCATTCACCTATAGTGGTTTAATTCATGTACATGTACATCAGTGCAGAGAGAGAGAGAGAGAGAGAATCATAGAATGGTAGAGTTGGAAGGGACAAAAAAAGGAGAGAAGCAGGTTCTCAGAATGCAGGCTCTCAGATAATAAAGTATCTCAGCATTCTGAGGACCTGATTCTCTCCATTTTTTGTCCTGAGTGGATGCTCTCCTCCTTTTGGTTTTTAGAGTTGGAAGGGGCCTATAAGGCCATCAAGTCCAACCCGCTGCTCAATGCAGGAATCCACCTTAAAGCATACCTCACAGATGGTTGTCCAGCTGCCTCTTGAATGCCTCTAATGTGGGAGAGTCCACGACCTCCCTACGTAATTGGTTCCATTGTCGTATTGCTCTAACAGCCAGGAAGTTTTTCCTGATGTCCAGCCGGAATCTGGCTTCCTGTAACTTGAGCCCATTAGTCCATGTCCTGCACTCTGGAATAATCAAGAAGAGATGCTGGCCCCCCTCCATGTGACAACCTTTCAAGTATTTGAAGAGTGCTATCATGACTCCCCTCAATCTTCACTTCTCCAGGCTAAACATGCCCAGTTCTTTCAGTCTCTCCCCATAGGGCCTTGTTACCAGACCCCTGATCATCCTTGTTGCCCTCCTCTGAACACGCTCCAGTTTGTCACCATCCTTCTTGAAGTGTGGTGCCCAGAACATGACACCAGTGCCCAGAACTGGCCTAACCATTGTTGAATAGAGGGGGACCAGTACCTCGCACGATTTGGAAGTTATAGGTCTATTTTCAGTAACCTGCAAGAACTGAAAGAAAATAAGATGCAAGCTGAATGCTGGACATATGCAATGGCCCAATGTAATGGGAGGTCAGCCCCTTGGGGCTCACCCTCAAAACTCAATTTGTCCTTATAAGTAGTCTGGGGTAAGCAGCATTGGGGTAGCCATGTCAAAGTACCTGCCTAGGGATTGACTCCATTGAGAGACAAATACAGTGCCAAACTATGCTGTGGTTCTCATCTCCTCTGTACTCTTTCTCAAGCATATGTAGTTCATGCTCTACCTCAAATGCTCAATGGTGGCCCTGAGCTAAGTAACAGCAGAGCAGACATTTCAATGCCCTTTGGCTTAATCCAGAAAGCTCTGCTTTAAGACATTAATGAGCCATGCAGTACTAGAAGAGCTTGATCAAACCCAATGCTTACACTTGCAAAGTGATAAAGCCAAACGTTAGCATATGTGAGCTGGTGGATAGCTCAGTTCTAATGTGCATGGTCAGACCATGTCGGAGAAGCCTAGCTCAGTATTGGCAAATGATACAGAAGACTTCAGAGTGCTGTCCTGTGCATGCCTAATCAAAAGAAAGCCCTATTGAGTTCAACAGGGCTTCGCCCAGTTCAGTGGCCATATGCTTGCCACCTAAACCTACTACTCAGGTGTAAAAAGTGGCAACTATGAAACATTTTAATGTTTCTTGCCTCTCTTGATAATAATTTGAGGTTCTGAACTGAATAAACCATAGAGACGAAGAGACTGTAAAATGTTAGAGAAGATGCAGGAGGGCAAGAAAACTGACACAAGCCGTCTCTCGTCTGCCTTCATTTTATTCAGTGAGGTGACACTAGATTGACAGCCCTAGATGGCAATGACCTTTCCTGACCTACAAAACAGACATGGCATGACATATGAGCAGAGTAGAGCTCCCTCACACAGTCCTGACAGAGCAGCGCTTCCGCGCACCCCTGCTGCAACCAAAATTTAGGATGGCTAAACTCTGAAAGACATCCTCCTCCTAGCCTCTCCACAAGCTGGTTACTTACATTCAAAATTAATATGTTGATATAAAGTAACACAGTTGGCAAAATGGGACATATTCTTCCACTTCTAGCAAACATTTTGGCCTCCACCTTTGTTGGTGACAGTGTAAGAAGTGAAACACAGCCCCCAGGGTGACAGTTATAGAAGGTTAGTGCTGTAGATGGAATTAGGGATGTTTCAAGGATAGTATGAGCACCTCACACTGTTGGGAAGCTGCCAGGGCCCCAACACCTTGATGTGGCTCATTGATGCTTCCACACAACTGGATGTAGGCGCTGTTCTAATTCCCATGATATCATTACTCTGGGGGATTCTGGGAAAATGAAAAAAATAGTGTCTAGACACAGCAGCCTCGCACTGTGGACTGAGCAGGGGTTTGGACTTGATAGCCTTATAGCAGAGCTGTGCACGGATCTGGATCCTGAATCCAAAGTGGATCGGGGTGATCTGGACCTACCAGATATGGATCCGAACTGGATCAAGGGAGGTCCAGATCGTTCCAGACCGGATTGGATCATTCTGGATCGATCCGGGGTCCATTGCCCTTCCTGGTCCCTGTGTGCCGGCTGACCTCACCCAGCGCAATGTCGCTCTACTGAGAATCAGTCTGTGAGGCCTGGTTCTCAGTAGAGAGGAAGCAGCGGCAGGCGGCGGCGGGGGCTGTGCACAGCCCTACCTTATAGGCCCCTTCCAACTCTACTATTCTATGATTCTATGGTGCCACCATTTGCCCACAATGCCACTTAGGCCTGCCAGAGCCCACTGAAACAAATGTGTGAACTGTCCAAGGGAATCTGAGCAACGAACAAATAGTACAATCTACCCTGGGGAAAAATGGGCCTTAGATTGTTAAAACACAAACACCATGTTCTCCTTTGCTTCAGCAAAGACCATAACCCCTGGAGTCTTACAGTAACTATTGTTGATATGCCAGCTGTCTGGAGAAGTTGCACACGCTGTTCCATGTTTTGTTTTCGTTTTGCAACATGTTTAGTTTTTAACTAAGAGCTGGCTGTACTTGGGAAAAAGGCTGAGGAAGAATCAACGTGACAGTATGTTATAAAATAATGAGAAAAAGGATGAACAGAGTACATCAGAGCTGCTCTTTTAGCCTCATCAAATGTCCCTGGAAAGAGAGAACATTTGGCATTCAGAGGCAGCATATCTGAAAGGGCAAAAAGGGCAGAATTACTCAGATAATTTTGTGTCTCGTTGGCATAGAGGTGTAGCTCACTGAAAGCATTTTTGAAATGGAACGTTTGCCATCTATCTGTCTGTAACCAGTGTTTCTGTCTAGTTTCCATACATTCCTGCATCCAACAAAGTGGGTTTAGCCCACAAAAGTGCCTGTCTTAATAATAAAACACCAATAGTCTTTAAGATGCCACAGACTCTGTTGGTTTTCATACTACATGCTAGCATGGCTGCCCTCATCTGGATCTGTTCAAAGCATTTATCTGCTAAAACAAACCCAAGCCCAATAGGAGAAATTCACAAATGATGACAACTGGACACATTTTGGCTCCAACTGATGCTTGAAGAATTTGAACTTTGTTTTTGCCATATGAACGGACCTGATCCACACCTCCTGGACTAATGTGCAGATCACAGTGGAATCCTACACTCAGAAGTCAGTACTATTGAGAAGTCAGTATTATTGAGTTCAATGGCACTTAGAGGTAAGTGTGTTTTAAGATAGAAGCATTTGTTATAGTGCTGTGCCAAAAATGTCGATTATTCCATTTCAGCATTTCATCGGATGTTGGGGTAAAATGAAAACTCTGGCAAAATAGGCTGGGAGAGGTGAGAATTTCAGAGAATTTTCTTCTGGCAGGGAGAGGGTTTTTACATACCTTTTTAAGTATAGGAAGTTTTGAGGGGTCTTCTTTCTGTTTTTTTTTAATTCTTAAAAAAGCACCCCCAGCACTTCAAGGACCGCAGGAATTCTTCCTGAATGCCTCTTGGAGAGACCAAAGTCACATGGTGTCCAATAGGCATTCCCAGAGAACTGCCGGGCTCCTCAAAGTGCTGTTTTTTTAAAAAAAAAAAATAGAAAGAAGACCCCTCAGCAACCAGCAACACTTTTAAAATGTATGTGGAAATATTGTCCCCCTACCCAAGGAGAAAATTCTCCAAAATTATTTCCTTCCCTGTGAAAGAGGCATTACAAAAATGCCTTCTTTTGCAGAGAGAGAGAGAGAGAGAGAGAGAGAGAGAGAGAGAGAGAGAGAAAAGTTCCTGAAAATAAAGGGCAGGATTCAGCACAACACTCATTAGTCATCTGATACTGAATTTTACACTTTTGATATGATGTTCTATAGTTCTTGGATGAAAATGAGGTATCAAAAGAAGTTTATATATTATTATTTTAAGAGAATGTATGTTAACACTGAGGTGGGGAACCCCGATCCGGGGGGCTAGCAGCCCTCCTGGAGCCCTAAACTTTACCCCAGTGTTCTCCAGATGTCTACACCCCTTCCCCTGGTCCCACTCTGGTTCCCCAACCACAGATTGTTTAGTAGCTTCCTGACTTGTGTGCAGTGTTTCTCCCATTCTAAACCTAGGGAAGTGCGAGTGAACAATGTTTGAGATCGCTAAGGTTCTTCAAACGCCATGTTGCTTCTTATCTCATGCCTAATTCCTGCTCACATTTGAGATTGCCACTCGCTCTGGTCAAATGGGAAAATTGCGCAAATCGAGCAGAAGTCGAATGTGACATTTGTTCAAATTCCCCCAAATCGTCACAAATTCCCTAATTTGCACAATTTTCCTCCATGGATTCAATTGGGGCTGATGAATAATATTAATGACATGGAGCTCCATCTATGTTTAATACTTTTAAATTTTAATATGTATTTTAAATGTTGAAATGTTTTAATATTGAAACCTGTTTAATTATATTTTTAACTTTTGTATATTTATATACACCTTGAGGCCCAGCATTGGGCAAAAGGCGGGATCATCATCATCATCATCATCATCATCTACAGGGGAATTTGTGCAAATAAGGAAACTGTAAAACTGCAAAAGTAAAAGCAAATAAACAAACAAACACAACAAATTGGGAATGCAAAGATTAAATCCTCATAAATCCTTATCTAAAATGTGTAATGGTTCTCCTAAGGCTTTTGTTACCGGTAACAAGAACCTCAAGCTAAAAATCGCCATATATATATATATATATATATATATATATCCCTCCCTTGCCTTTAGCCCTGTCCGCCATTGGATTGTAGCCACAAGAGCTTCTCCATCACTATTACCACAACTGCTTTTTGCTAGATATCTGGGGTTCATAGGAGGCTGGTGGCTCCAATTTCTGGCTGGTTCTGAATCCGTCCTGGGTTTCAGCCAGAAACAGCCACGACTCTAATGGAGCTAAATCCAGCTATCTTACCATGTTGCTCCTCCAACACAACTACTCATAGCCAATCACAGGGATGCATATTTAGTCCAATGAAATTCAAACGAACCTGCTGGAGATCGAAACACATACTTGTATGTGTGTTTCGGTCTCCAGCAGGTTTGAGTGCCACCTTTCCGGAGCTCTGAATGCAAGCACAAGCCCACGTCCACCAAAAATATTCACAAATTGTCGGACGCAGGCTCGCATTCATTTCAAATCCTAGTTCAGTTTGTGCAAATTTTCTCTGCAGAATGGATCAGCCCCTACTTTATCTTGTAGAGGAAAGCTGTCCAAGTTTGGAAATTCGCACACATTTTTGAGAACTTGTGCAAATCTCACATTGGCTTGCTCTTCAATTTGTGCATGTTTCCTGTTTGTAACAGCTGGGAATGAGATGAGCAGCAGGTCACTATTCACAGAGTCCTGGCCATCTCGAGCATAGCTTGTTCTCCCATCTCCAATCACCCCATTTCCGCATCTCTTTGCATATTCATTTTCATATGCATTTTTGCCCACATTGTTGCATGCACTTTCCCCTAATATATGCATTATTGCAAGCAGTTCCCCTAATATATGCCCCTTTGTATCCTGTTTCCCCCATTGTATGCATTTGTAATGCAATTCCCCCTGATGTGTGCATTTTTCTGCATGTGTTTTGATTGGCAAACTACATTGAAAAATTTAGAGAAGTGTGAAAATGGAGGAATAATTGCATTCCAGTTTCTATATTAGTTTGGAATTGCAAATGAAGTCAGTTTGTATTAAAATGTGTGGATGCTATTCTACTGTTGATTTCAGTTGTCTTAATTGCTTTGCATTTTATTCTTTTCTTCCTTTAAGCTGTTGTAAGCTGCTTGGAGATCATTTGATCAGAAGTAAGAACAAGTATTCATTAATTAGGGTTCCTTTTTTATTATTTCAAAACACTCACAACAAGGCCTTAACAGTTGAAGGATCACCCACCAATGCAATTCCCTTAAGGTTATCTGAAATAGGGATGTGTGAGATTTCCATTTCTGAGCACAAAACACTCAAACAAGGTTCTGTTCACATCCATGAATGTGAACATGTGTTCATTTTAAGACAATTTTTTCATGCGTTTCTGAGCTTGCAATCCCATCCCCCCCCCCAAAAAAAAATCTTTGGGCAATTTGCTGAATGGGAAAACGTGTGCATTTTGGATGAATGCTTTTAAAAATGCACATTTTTCCTGATCAAAAATGTGAATTTCCCCAGTTGAGAGTTGAGAGAAAGAGAGAGAGAGAGAGAGATGGTCACATTTGGAAATGTGAATGAGGAGAACCAAGTGTTGAGGAGGAATCCGGAGGATCTCAATGAGATGAAACATTTCATGTTCATACAGCCCTAGCCTATAAATCCCCCATTCTTTAAAACAAAACAAAAAGAACAATTTGCAAGCAGCCATACCAGCTGCTTGATGGGTGCCTGGGAACCCACAATGGCTGACCTGCTTTGGGTGTCTGGATCTTGCTTCGGATCCAGATACGAAGCGGGTTGACCCAGGCCCGAAGCAGCCCAAGTCAGATCGGGGCTGATTCAGAAGCTCTGAATCAACCTCTGACGTGAATCAGGGGTTCTGTGCACAGCCCTCCTTTTTGACACACTACTTCCTGCACACAGTACATTAAAAAAACACAGCCACTGAGCTTAGCTTGGTGCCCCCTCCCCACAGTTCAGCACCCATGGCAACTGCCCAGCTTGACCACCCCAACAGCTGGCCCTGCTCCCAGGCAACCCATTGATTCCCCCACCATCACCATCACCCTGCATATGACAAATATCCCTATGATTCCTCCAAGGTAGGTGATTTTTTGTTGTCTGCGGAGTCTAAAAACTCTATGCAGCCACTTCAAGAGTACTGCTACCAATTTGTCACACGCACCAGCTTGAGGAGAGTCAGCATAAACAAGAATGATCTGTCAAAGGCAGTCTTACCAGAAGGGGGTAGAACAGAAGCCCATCTCTCCCCCCGCTCCGCCAGAGCTTGGCAGCATGAGCCTCCCTCACTACAGCCTGCCTTGGCCTGTCCCTGTGCATGATGTACTCTGAGTAATCTTCCAGTGTTGCACTCAATGCTGTGTGTAGGAGAACAGCACATTCCTGGCATATGGTTCAATCTGCTTTAGCAGCCAGGGCAATTTCTTTCCTGCAGAGACAAACCAACGCAGCACATCTAAAGGGCAATTTAAATATCACAACCGGAGAAGCTTGAGGAGACCTGCACAGCCCTTTTTAGACAGTCGACATTGCAAGAGGGCCTACTGTCAAAGCCTCAAATATCTGCATTGACACGGCAGTGCTAAAAGCCATTGATCAGCCTTCTCCTTGGCCATGCCCACATCTCCGTGATTTGTGCTCTATGTTTGGAAGCCTAAGACTCATGAAACATTCAGTGAATCTAAGCCAACATTCAAAGTGCAATGCGTTACATGAAGACATAAATGCGGACCAATTCCAGAAATGTGTTGGTGTAGAAAAACCTGGGAGGTTTCCATGTGAGAGAACTTCCTTTGTTGATTATTTTGTTTTGTGCTGTTTTACTGTGCCTGTTTTGTTCAATCCCTTTCCTTTCCTTCCCTTCCTCCTTTGGTTTTATCTTGAGCTCTTATTGGAATGTACACATTGTGGCAGAGACTTGCTGTTTTATTCTTGTTTTGGATAGTGCCATGGGCATTGATGGTGCTTTGTAACAACAACAACAATTCCAAGAAACAATAGACCATGTCACAGGAGGATGTAAAATTCTGGCAGGAATGGACTATATGGACAGACACAATACTGATACAAAAAATAATTCACAAACAAATGGCCATCAAATTCAACCTCATCAAACAATTGTTTGATTGGAAAATGCAGATCATAAAATATACTGGGACAGAATAATACCTTGCAACTGACCATACATAACGGTCATAGACAAAAAAGAAAAAAAAAGATGTACCTCATTGACATAGCAATACCTAATAACAAAAATGTCGTAGAAAAATAAGAGGAGAAGAGAGAACAATATATACCACTGGCCATGGAAGTTAAAGAGCTATGGCAACAGGAAAAAGGTCACAATTATGTCATTAGTCACATCAGTCACTGGCATCACATTTTTTAAAAAAACTAAACAGTAAACCTTCAGAAACTGGGCATACCAAAATACATCCACACCAACATCCAGAAAGTAGTCATACGTAAAGCATGTTCAATAGTCAGCAAATTCCTGAATCAGTAAAAACAGCATGATTTGGCAAAGCCCATCATGTCCTTCTAGAAAAACTGCCATGAATGAGAAAAGAATGATGATGATGAATCACTGTCAACAATTTCTTGGGATAGTCACAAATCCAGACATTCAGACTGAAGAAAGTTTGTGCTAAGGATGAGCAAACATGTAATGTTTGGACTTATTGAGGTTCTCTGAATTCTTGTTGCCTTTCCCAAACATGAGTGCCCCCAATCATTTTGTTTAAAAATCCATTCATTTTTAAAACTCTGCAATTTTTCCCAGTTGGGAAAAAAATATATTTTTTTAACACGCACATTTTTCCTGATTGAAAATATGCACATACACACACACACACACACATCATAGGCAGCAGCAAGAAAATGCAGATTTTGCAGGGATTTGCAGAAATGTGCACTTTAATATTCTTGAGAATTGCATTCCTATTCACGTTCAGGGTTGCAAAGAGAACAGAGAGCCTATCTACACTACTACTTTAAAACGGTTTATAACCATTTTAAACAGATTAATAACCGGTTTAAAACGGTTATAAACCCTTTTAAAGCAGTAGTGTAGATAGACTCATATTTGCATATTTGAAACACAGGAACAAAATGCTCATGCACCCCTGGGATTTTGTGAGCACCTAGTGTGAGTCAAAAGAGAAAGCCTGAACATTTGGTGAGCACCCGCTTTGAACAATCACGTAAGGTTTAAGGGCACTCAAAAAGGGCCCATTTCTGCCCTGTTTCCTTAACCAGTAAGGGTGCCCCAACTTATCTGTGTTGATGGGAATAGCCCCAAAAGTACCACTTGCTGATCCACATTCAGAGTGGAACATCCACTCCTACTTGGACTGAGACTAAGGAACCCAGCAAAAAGAGACACGGATGCCATCATTTTCCTGTGAGCATGGTGTCACTTGTAATTCCAGGTGCTCCAGGAATTTGAAGTGTCCCCTGCTTCCTCTTCTGCCCTCCTCACCCCTGCAGATAAATTAATGAGCTCCTTGGGGAGCAGTATAATGGGGCCAAAGACCGACAGAAGTGGGCACTTGAATTTGGAGTCCAGGAGGTGCTGTTTGACTCATACCTACTTATGAATTCAATTTTTTTCACAATTTGCCCAGGATTAGGGACGATGGAGAAATTAAAAACGGACTAAATTGAGCTCAGATTTCTAAGAATCCAACCTGCAGAATCCGCTGCTGACCAGCCTCCCCGGGCCATGCAGACTTGTGGATTAATTTATTTTTTTATTTTACTTTCTTGAAAACTACACATATTTATTCACAAGAAAATATAAAGTTTCTGCTGAGACATATGCCATGCTGGAAGATCGATGCGGGGAAAAGTTGAATGGAAAAGACAATACATGAAATGCTCCATAGTAACATTCATTTTGTAAACTGGTGCAAACTTTCTCATGGAATTATTTACATAATTTTTCGGCATAACCGGGGCCGGGGGGGGGGGGGGGCGGGGAATCAAATCCATCTGTGAACAGACACCGGAATGAATGACACCACACAATCTATGAAACACATGAGGGAATGGTTTCACAAAATCTGGACATCCCCACCTAGAATGCACAAGTTTGTATCTACCAAACAGGGACATTCCCCAAGGGAAAGCTATGAATCCCGATCCCCAATTCATGATGGAAAATAATAAGAAGAAAAACAAAATATCTGCTTTGTATTTGAATGACCATGAAGGCTCCAGAAATTGCCATTCCCCCGTTGCATAAATGGTGGCTGTTAGGGTGACCAGATTTTGAGAATCAAAATCCCGGACCCTCCCCACCACCCCACCCACCCAAAACAACCCCCCCACCATGCGCCCGTGCCACCCCGCCCTGCGCTGCCCGCATGCCTCGCGCCTCATCACCCGGTGCGCTACTGAGGGACAGGCCGCGAAGCCTGTTTCTCAGTAGATTCCGAGCACCGGAGGGAAGCGGACGCCCCAGCAGGTAAGTGCCTCGCGCTGCCCGCCTCGCACCGCCCGCCCGCCTCCCGCCACCGCCGTGTGACCCCCCGCCACCCCGGTTTGCCCCCGCCGCCCCCCGGTTGGCCCGGATCGCCCCAGGGCCATCTGGTCACCCTTTTGGGGGGCTAAATTTCTGGATTTGGCCCCCCAAAACAGTTTTTCCTCCGGATGCGGATTTGCTCCCCATTTTCCGGGCATGTCCGGACAAATCCGGGCAGATGGTCACCCTAGTGGCTGTAAACACCCCATTTATGCCCCCCATATATGCAATGGGGAGAAATGTGCAATTTCCGGAGTGAGGGTGAATGGCTTCTGAGTACTTGTCAGGCCGGGCTAGGCCTCAAAAGAAGCTCGCACAGCTGACAGGCAGCGGCAGATAGCAGCAACAAGGTGAGCATCCGACAAATTGGATGCGGGTGAGTTTGCCCATCCCTACATTTGATCCTCATTTTTTTTTATTCAAACTTGCCCAGTTTTGTACTTTCAAACAAAAGCACAAATGTAGGATCACAGATTGTATACGTCAGGGGAAATTGCATACAAACAAAAGGCATGCATTTGGTGAAATTAGAATCATAGAATCAAAGAACAGTAGAGTTGGAAGGGGCCTATAAGGCCATTGAGTCCAACCCCCTGCTCAATGTAAGAACCCCCTGCTCAATCCTTGAAAAAAACAAAAAACCTGTGCATAACAGAGAAAACTGCAAACTGAGTTTTTGGCCTGGGTGAGAGTTTAAAATTGTTTTAAATGTTAGCTGTCTTTTTTTCTCCTGTTTTTATGGTTTTAAATTTTGTATATTGGTTTTTAATGTTCAGTTCTTTAATCTTTGTAAACCGACCAGAAAGCTTTGGCTATGGGGTGGTATATAAATGTAATAACAGTAACAACAACAATAATAATACTAATAATACAAAGCCTACAAATTTTCACATAGATTTTTATTTAACACATTCACAAACTGATGCAGAAATGGGAAGGAACAAACTTAGGCTTTCGGGGGGAGAGAATGCAAACGTTATAGAAAGCAAACCTGATGCCTGCTTCCCTACCTGAGCTTCCTATGAATACCAAGGCACCATGTGACACACAGCCTGTATTTCACACACTGCAGCTGCTGGCATCTATTTTGAATTGCTCACATCATCTCGTAGGAGCATATGTTTTGTTGTTGTTATTTCCTAATATCTCCTTAACCAAGAGAACTGAGGCCATGTTGGCTTTTAAACTAAGTGGAAAACAGGCTTTTGCACAGCCAATGACTAGGGTGTGGAGCTGATGAAGATGTAGCACTGTGTGACATGCATAGGAGGCCTCTCCAACATTCCTTTGAATGCAAATAGGGGTGTTACAGGCATGTTCCCATTTCCGCCTAAGAAATGTTGGGAAGGTGTGCCAGGAG
The DNA here is from genome assembly GCA_029215795.1 of Anniella stebbinsi. NCBI lineage: Eukaryota > Metazoa > Chordata > Lepidosauria > Squamata > Anniellidae > Anniella > Anniella stebbinsi. The sequence continues at coordinate 386,808,808 of JARDYH010000001.1, forward strand.
GTGATGCTAAGGTTGATGTGAAGCTTCCCACAGCTTCTGGGAGGACTTGTTGGAGTCTTCAAAGTACTCTTCCAAAGACTGCACATGATTTGTTTGGGTTGTTTGTTTGTTTTTCAATGGGCTGGAAGGAGGTGTCCAATCAATTATTTATTTATTACATTCACAGACCAGCAAAATCAATATAAAACATACAAAATATAGGTTTTTGGGCCCACAGCACCCGGAATTCCCAGGTGGTCCCCCATCCAAGTATGAAGCAGGCCCGATCCTGCTTAGCTTCTGAGATCACACGGGATTGCATTCTGGGTGGTATGGCCATCAATGGAAGGAGATGTTGTGTCTGGTCACAGGGCATTGAGTGGGTGTCCTGCTGCTTCCAGGGCCATCAAAACGGATTTTTGCTTTCCTTCTTGCTTTGGGGCTCATTTGGACACACTTGCTTTTCTCTGGCAAGTGCTGAAGTTTCATTTGTTTTTTTATGCTTCATTAAAAAATGGGGGCAGGGGTGAATCCAGCAGCTTTGGGGAATGCATGCTTGGCCATTAAAATCGTGGTCATTATTGCAGGAAAGCAACCTTTCAGTTTAGAAATTATTGCTCACTGATTAGCATGGAAAACATTCTTCATGGTTTTTCTTTGGGGGGGGGGTGGAGGGGGTATTTTAATATCAGCATCTCACTTTTGGAAGACTTTGCTCACCAACATGGTTCTGGTCATTTCTACCATGTTACACACCCCACCCCCAGCATCTCCAGTACTAATGGATGGACTCTGTCATCTTTCTTTGGTGAATTTCTGCTTAGGGCTGCAAGCTTTAAATGGTTTTGGGGATGATTCTATGAATGTTTAGACAGAAAAAAGTCCTACTACTCCTAGAGATCCCAGCCAGCATACTGGGAGGTCTGTCTGTCTGTCTGTCTGTCTGTCTGTCTTTCTTTCTTTCTTTCTTTCTTTCTTTCTTTCTTTCTTTCTTCCTTCCTTCCTTCCTTCCTTCCTTCCTTCCTTCCTTCTTTCCTTGTCTAAACAGGCATAGGATTGCACCCTTCATGAACTGGTTATTTGTGATGTGGGGATATTTAATCAGGTAGACTGAGTGTTAAGGCCAACCTTGCTTGTTTTGCTTTATTTACTTACTTGTTTTGGTTTGAGCATGTTATGGCTGTGGAGGGGATTAGGCTGAGCTGCCATGCTTACCCGATCCCACTGGCTGAGCACAGCAAGGTCCCTGAGTGTCCCTTGGCAAGCCACCATTTTGCATAGAAATGGTGACTCACATGCCGAACAACAAGAGGAGTGCAAGGTGAACATCCCAAAACAAATGGCGAAGATGGTTTCCCCGCTTTCAAATAACAAACAGTAGCTTGCATTAATTCAGTTGTAAGCTACCTCTTCTTATTATCTCGATGAAAGAGCAGTATTGTCCTCCCTGATCCCTGCCTGGCTTCACATTCATCCCAGAAAGTGTGTTTGATTCCTCCTAGGCTGGCTATAAATACTTCCAGGTCAGGCCTAGATCATTGACCGGACAATGGTCAGACTCTGCCTTTGCTTATGTGGTTCTCCAGTTTTTTCCAGGTATTCTGCCTGCCAGCCTGCTTTCTTCCCCCAAGCCTTCCCAATATCTCAATATTCACCAGAGGTGCAGAACCTCGAGCCTGGGGGCAGGGGATATCTGGCCCTCCATGTGTCCCTGTCCAGCCCTCTGGGTTTGCTAGAAGGCCATGCCCCTTTCCCCCAACCAACAAAGGTTTGGTGGCTTCCTGTCTTTTTGTGCAGTTTTCTCTCCAGTCAAAAAGGTTGAGGTAGCACTGGAATGCAGCCCCTGAGAGCTTCTCTTAAATGAAATTTAGCCCTCCAAATGAAAGGGGTTCTGTACCCTTGTTACACCCTTCGCTGCCTACCTACTGACTCCTTTTTCTAGTCCTTTCTTATGAACTTTGTGGCTCAGATTCTGGTCTGCAAATGATTCTGCCTCTGCACTGGCCCAAGGGCCATCCAAATCTGGCTCCAGTCTTACTGGGATTCTAGCTTCCACCTTCCAATCAGAGGGCTACCAGCTCAGGCATTGCCTAGGGCCCAAGACATAGGGGCTGGAAAAGGCTGTCCTGGCCCCAACGGTATCATCTTTCTTGTTTTTGATCAGGGCTCCCAGGAAAGTCAGAGACAGCATAAGAGAATTCTCCATTTCCATAACTTGGCTTTTTCAAGTGAGGATGTTTTGACCAAGAGCCACCAAATTCAAAGAGCCAGGGTGGTCCGGTGCTGATATCTTGGGCTATTTGATTGAATCTTTCCTGCTTCCATTTTTAAAACATGAGGAGGGAAGTCGTAACATCCTAAGTGACTCCCCAAAGGGTATTTTCGCTGTGAAGAATGGGAGGAAAACATTGCCAAGCAAGGCAGGAGTGCACTGTCCAAACAAAACAAAACAAAAATGTTCTGGGAAGTTTACCAAACACCTGAACCCAGCAGCGGTGACGGCCCTACGCTCTCTTGAAATGCATCGAAAACAGAGTTATGAGTCAAGAAGCTCGCTTTAACAAAGACGACGTGCGTAAAAAGGCTTGCCAAATGTTTCCAAACGGAGCGGGCAACAAATATCTCCTCCTTCCTCTCCCTCTGCTTTTCTGTAAATTACCAGGATATCGCCACTAATTATCAGGCTCAACAAGTGAAGTTGGGCAATTTGTTAAAGACACGTCAGCAAAACCGCACACATTGCAGGGTTGTGAGGGGGGAGGAAGCGAAGCGAACGCCAGAGAACCCATCTAAGAACATGCGGGAGAAGACAAGGGAAAGCAATGCCGATGGAGGGAGGACTCTCTCTCTCCCTCCCTCCCTCCCTCCCTCCCTCCCTCTCTCTCTCTCTCTCTCCCTACTGGCAGAAGGGGGGGGGGGTTGAAAGCATATCAGCCATAGCTATTGTTTGCCACCTCTCCCATCCCAATGATTACTTCACATACTGCGCTCTGTGGCTTCACAAAAAGGATGAAGCCGTGAGGTGGCCTTGCCAACTTCGAGGGAATTAATCAAGAAGTAATAGGAATGGAAATTAATCTGAAGAGTTCATTCAGAAGCCAAGGCTTGGAGAGCGCAGTCACCCCTCCCTATCATCACACCTCCCAGTTTTCCGTGTGGTACCTCATGGACCCAGCAGGGCAGCCATGTGGAGGATGGGGGCAGAATCCGAGCAAAGGGAAACGAATCAAGCAGTGAGTTTTTTCCCATTCTGCTTTTGAAGATAAAGGGGCGGCAGAGGACCCGCAAACTTAAGCTATTTGCTCATTCTGCTCATTTGTTTGTTTCTTCTGGTTTCCAGTTCAGTTTGAGGGAGTGAATGTAGTCCTCCCATATCTCTTTAGCAATGCCCCAGGGTTGTTGTTGTTTTGAGGGGGTGGGATGAGTGAGGAAGTATGTCTTCTCCTCCTGAACTTCTCATCAGAAAGTATAGTTTGTAGGCAGCGGTGTAGTGAAGAGAACTTTAGATCCTGGACTTAGAGCACAAGCTTATACATGTGTAGACAGAAAAAAAAAGTCCTACAACCCCCAGCATGCCTCAGCATGGCTGGCTGGGGAGTGCTGGGAATTGCAGGACCCTTTTCTGCCTAAACATGTAAAGGATGGCACCCTAAGGGAGCAATCTCATGTCCCTTAGAGAGCATCTAGGGGGACGTTGTATTGTTCAGTTTCCTGGCTCCGAGCTCAGGGTTCCAAGCTTGGCTCTAAGCTTGGAATCAGAAAACCGCACTCCCGCCCCCTCCCTCTCATAGTTGGCTACCTCCCTGCCCTTGCAAAATGGAGCACAGAGGCGAGGGAAAGGGCATGTTTCTGGGGGCAAAAAGGGGAGGAGACCAGGGCAGCAGCCATACGAGAAATCTTATGGCTGCTATGCACCCTTCCCTCCCCTCCCCGAAGCCTCCACTAGATGGGTGAAAATGCCCATCTAGCGTAAATGCAGAGCAGGAGGCTCAAGGTGCTTCTCTCTCTGCACTGGATACACATAACCCTCTGAGTTTGGAGGCTTGCATTGCTCTTCTCCTTCCTCATGTACTGCCATGCTTTACAACTGCTTCTACATTCCTGATACGTTAGAAAACAACCGCACAGTTATTTGCCCACAACAAACACCTGAGCATGCAGTTTTACATTTTGAACTCGCTGAAATCATAGCACCACCAGGACTAAAGAAATAAAATGGAGGTTGCTTCTGCTGCCCTCATCAACTGCCACCAAGTGGTCATGAAGGTGGGGGGGGGGGCATTGACTATGGATGTTGGTTGCAAGGTCAAGCCCAAGCTGAACCCTGAGGGTAGGGGATGTATGGACAGCATTATGGGGGAGCTTGTTATTTCCTCCCCTCTTATTCCCTACAGGGCATCTCACAACACATTAAAAACATATAATCAAGCCCTCAATGCCCTAGACCTGGGGTAACTAAAGGACTACCCCCTCCCATACCATCCTTCCCACAGAAATACTGACTCAGCGCGAAAGATCTTGGAATTGTTATAGGATCACAAGCTGAATATGAGCCCACAATGTGATGTGGTTGCAAAAAAAGCAAATGCTATTTTGGGCTGCATTAATAGAAGTATAGCTTCCAAATCGGGTGAGGTACTGGGTCCCCTCTATTTGGCACTGGTTAGGCTCCATCTTGAGTTTTGCGTCCAGTTCTGGGCACCATACTTCAAGAAGGATGCAGACAGGCTGGAGCATGGTCAGAGGAGGGCAATGAAGATGATTAGGGGTCTGGAAACAAAGCCCTATGAGGAGAGATTGAAAGAACTGGGCATGTTTAGCCTGGAGAAGAGAAGATTGAGGGGAGACATGATAGCACTCTTCAAATACTTGAAAGATTGTCACACAGATGAGAGCCAGGATATTTTCTTGATCAACCCAGAATGCAGGACACGGAATAATGGGCTCAAGTTACAGGAAGTCAGATTCTGTCTGGACATCAGAAAAATCTTCCCAATGGTTAGAGCAGTATGACAATGGAGCCAATTCACTAGGGAGGTCATGGGCTCTCCCACACTAGAGGCATTAAAGGGGCAGCTGGACAGCCATCTGTCAGGTTTGCTTTTAGATGGATTCCTGCATTAAGCAGGGGGTTGGACTCCATGGTCTTGTGGGCCCCTTCCAACTCTACTATTCTTGTTTTCACACCAGATCTCTTCCCCTCCCCCATTTTTTTCTGCTCAGATTCCATTTTGGATTACTTGTTGTTGTTGTTAGCATAAAAATGTCTATACATTTTCATGTGCATTAAAAATACTTTTGTACATTTTCCATACATATACACAATTTTGGATACACTTTTGTAATGGAATATGTTTTTTTTTAACTCCAGTGTTTCTCCCCCAATAACCTAGTGTTCCCAGTTTGCACACTGTGAGGGGAGTCTCTTGATGGATGCAAATGGTACATTGCAGCTGAAATTCACCTTCGTCGTGTGAGGGATCAGGAGGCATGTGATATCACAAGTGAGCCTATGTATACAACCTTGCTGTATCCATTTTGCCTCTTTTGCGTGAATAATGCCTGAATAGGTCTATCATGGAGGAACTATCTTCAAAAAACTGTCACACATGTGAATAGGTGGAAAACATGGAGGACCCTAACCCCAGTGTTATCAAAAATGCATGGCCAAATCTAAAAAAAAGTTAAGTAGTTTTGGACCCATTCATTTCCATGGGAAAGTTAAGCTCATGCTTAGTACTTTCCCTTGGAAATCAACAAGACATTCAAGTACATACCTTGCTCAATGGATTCTATTCCCCACCTTCTTACAAAATCTCAGAGACTGCATTAAGTCAAGTTACATTACCACACCTTCATGCAACCTTGCCTTTCAGTTTTGATGACCGGCTGCATAATTTCCCCATAAACTCATGCAAATTTGTTGTCCAGTGAAGGATTCATTTGCATAAGTGGCATTAAAGATGCTGCTTGAAAGTGCACATTCTCCAAGGGAGGTGGAGGGGGGAAGCAACAAAAATCCTCTTTCCACATGCAAGAAAAAGAAACAAAAGCCCCTTGACACGATGGATGATACAGAGGGGAAAATAACACATCCCATGAAAGATGGAAGCAACCAGTTTATGTGAGGCACTAGGTATGTCTCTCTCTCTCTCCCTCTGTAACTTTAAATACTCTACTTGCCAAGGGTAACATATGTACACACCATGGAGCACCAATAGCCTGCACACTAGGATAAATGTGTCTGCGCACCACATCCCAGGCAGCTCACTGTTTATGTTAAAAAGCATTAACTAATTCCCAAGACAAGCGACAAGGTCATTAAAAGGGAAAGGCAGCCTATCTCACTGCACAATGCCAACAGGAGGGGAGACATCACTGGTAGCAGAAGGAAGCATAAGCCCAATTGTGAGTCACTGCAGCTAATCTAAATAATGCCATTCTGAAAATAAGGAATGAGCCGATCAGCACCCCACGTTTGAAGGATGAATGTTTCTCAGAATGCAATTGTGGACTTAAAAATAGAAATAAAAACAAATCAACAATAAAGACAAAGAGAGAGAGAGAGAGAGAGAGAGAGAGCTCTATTACTTGATAATAGAGGAACCATATTTCAGTGACAGATGACATGAATTTGTCCTGTTTAAAAAGTATTAGGTAACAGGTAATAAGAACATAAGACATGAATGAGATTTAAGATTGAGGGGAGACATAAGAGTGTTCTTCAAATACTTGAAAGGCTGTCACACAGAGGAGGGCCAGGATCTCATCTTCATCATCTCAGAATGGGCTCAAGGTACAGGACGTGTAATAATGGGCTCAAGTTACAGGAAGCCAGATTCTGGCTGGACATCAGGCAAAACTTCCTGACTGTTAGAGCAGTATGACAATGGAACCAATGACCTAGGGAGGTTGTGGGCTCTCCCACACTAGAGGCATTCAAGAGGCAGCTAGACAACCACCTGTCAGGAATGCTTTAAAGTGGATTCCTGCATTGAGCGGGAGGGAGAGGGTTGGACTTGATGGCCTTATAGGCCCCTTCCAACTCTACTATTCGATGATTCTATAATCATGACTAACTTAAATCTCATTCATTTCAATGGGTCTTCTCTAAGTAGGACTTTAGTTGGATTCTATCTTAAGTGACCTGACCTCAGGAAGTGGTACATTCCCTGCATAGGAACTGGCTAAACAAAAAGAACACCAATGAGTGAAAAGGAGTGGAAATTTCCAAGGAAATCGGTCGTTGCAAGTGCGGAGGGAGGAATAAGGGCACTTTGCGTGTCGTGGCCTCATGTGCCATGTGAGGCAAGGCGGGGTGGTGCCTATAAAGGCCATCCACACACCATCCATCGGCCTCTTTTGTTTTTGACTGCTGGATGGAGTCGTCACTCGGGAGAGCTTCCCAGCGAGCGGGTCTGCAACAGCAGCGTTCGGTAGTGGCGGCGGCACAATGTGGGCGGCGGCGCAATGTGAGCGGCAGAGCTTGGTGGCATTCGGCAGTGGCAGGACGACAGTGGCAGAGCTCGGAGGCAGCAGTGCTCAGTGGCGGCAATTGAGGTGTTGGGCGGCTGTGGTCAACAACAGCAGCAGCAGAACACAGAAGCCAACATCTTTGCAGGCAGGAGATAAGGAGGGGGCTGGGACTGGAGGACTGGTTTGGGCTTCACCCTCCCTCCAAATTTTTGTGGTTTGGGAGTCGTTCACCAGGGCTTTGGCCTCAGCGTGTGGCCTTGTAGCCGCTTTCCTTCCTGAAGGGGCCTATCATAGGCGTGGGGAGGGAGTGGGGCACGGGGCAACTTGCGCCTTCGGCACAGGCCCCAGCCTTACCACACGTGGTCCTCACCTGCTTATAAGAGCTCCTTTTGTGGGTTACAGAGGGCGCCCCCCCCCGGCCAAGTTGGGGCGACATACAGGCCCCAGCCATTCTGCGTGCGACCTAGCAGCTGGCACTTGACCCAAAATATTAAACTGGGCCTGGCAGAACCAGTGAGCTCATCTCTCAATTAGGACACACATGTCCTGCCTTTATCATAGCTGGTCGTTCCTTTCTGCCCCTGTTTGATACAGGCCTATGGGTTATCCCAGCCCCCTTCCTTTGGGCAAGGCATTGACCCAGGCCTCAGGGCAGGCCCGATTATAAGCATTGCTAGTGCATTTGGCCATTATACTAGAGTAGTTTGATTCAGCAACAAAGATGCCCCCTAAAAAAGGAATGGGGGGCAAGAAGGGAAAGGCACCATGCCCCCCTGCAAAATGCCCTTTGCCACAACCTTTGTCTTTTTCCGATGACAAAGAACAGGATCTTAGTCACGTATTAAAGTGCATTGCTGCTTCAGAGCAGGATAATGCTAGGTTGAAGCAGCAATTGAGCACTAACAAAGCTAAGGCCCCCGGTGCCAGAGCACAAGGGAGATGAGTGCCTAAAAGGGATCGAGTTATTATTCCTGAACAGAGATACAGCTCAGTCGAAGAGAGGCCTTCGGACAGAGCAACCGGGGGGTTCCTGTGGCCAAGTCAATCCCAGTGGGACAAGCTTCCGACCCAGCAACGACCAAGATGACTACTCCAACCTTGACGCCCAGTGGCGCTTCTCAAGGTGAGTACAGTACTCAATTCGCAACAGGTTCACTCTCACGGCCGTCATTTGGTCCTTGGGGATTGCCTCCTTGGGTTTTGAGTCAAACGTAGCCCTTTTCTCACCCCATTGAATATGATGAGTCACGGGAAGCTGGAAGACAGCAGACAGCAGTGGCCACATGCACGCCTGGATGGCAGGCAGGATCCAGCTCAACTTATGGTTCAGCCTTCACGGAACAGGTCCTCGCAGCGCCTGTGGATTCAACCCCCTGGTATCCCAGCACGTCTGGTCACTGTTACTCAAACAACACAAACTGAGCCAGCGCCTGAACCATCTGCAGTGGCCAGTGATCCCTATGCATCTGCAGAGGGATGTAAGGTGCCTTGTGGGGCAGTTTCTACCCCGTTGGGCTATCTTTTACTTCTAGCGACCAAGGAAAAAATCTGGAAGTGTGAATATGTTGACATATTTCACATGCAGATCCAGGGAGGAATGAATCTAGCACATTGCTAAATAAAGAGGCCCTAGTTCAATCCAACTCTGGAGTCCGCGTCTTTATTTAATGCTCCCTCCTCCACTTGCAAGAATGGTTTGGAAAGAAACCCAAAGAACGTGAAGAGGAATGAAGTGAAAGTAAAGAAGAAACATAAGGGGGGGGGGAATAATGAATGCACTTAAAACATGATAACAAAATTTTAAATTGGATATGGAAATAATAGGGTAACCAATGAAGACAAAGCGAGTCAATGATGTGATTTCTGAGAAGAGAAAATGTAAAGTAGCTGAACGAAAACCTGAAATATAATAGGCATAAGATGAGACATAGGTAAAAACATTATGGTAATCCAAGTGAGATAATAATAAAGAAGAAACCGAAGAGTGAGCCAAATCAACAGAAAGCAAAGAACACATTTAAAAGAGATTAACACTTTGATGGTGACATGCTTTTTTAAGGGAGAGAAGAAATGGGAAAAGGACAGGTAAGGGAAGAATCAAATAAAACACCTACAATCACAAACTCAGAAAAGCCAATAGTTACACTGGATAGAGACACAGATGGGAAGCTATACCAGAACAAGAAGGAAAGTTGAGTTTCAGCTCAATGAAGTTTATGGAAATGGGTAAATAACCAGGAAGAAATAAGCAACAGTCAGAAAGATTAGAAAATGAAGAAGAAAGATCAGGCATAGGAAAACAGAAGTGGAAATTATCTGCATAGTTTGCAACCATATGGACTCATTCACAAAAACACTGTTTCTATTATTGTGCTATACTGTCATCATGTTGTGGAGAACCCTGAGCATAAAGGCCAGAACGAAAGGAGATGCTGCCACCAATGTAGGCAATAGAGACTAAAGATAGATAAACGTACCTTTGTCTGTGCTCACTGGACCCTAGTCAAACTACCCCTGCTACCTGTCCCATCCCCTTAGAGAGCTGCCATTTTGTGTAAAAACAGCAACTCATGGTTTTCTGGAAATGTCATGTTGCATAAATGGCAGCCATGAAGGGGCCATGTATGCAACATTAAAGGCATAAATGTGCCATTTATACCTGTAATAGTGTGTAAATGGGCCCTTTATGACCACCATTCATGAAACATCACATTTCTAGTAAATCCAGATGGCAGCTTGCTGGAGAATTGGATGGCCACTGGGCACTCATGGACCACATGGCACTTGATGAATGGGTCCGGTAAGCATGTGGCAGCTCAAAAAATGGGGCTGGGAAGCCAAGTGGGGGGAGTCCACTGGACTCCACCCCCCCCCAGACCCCCACAACATCCCTATTCCAATGAGAGCCCAGGGTGGTCTGTCCATCCCTAGTATACAACCGATGTATAACAAGTTCATGGCTGTCCAGCAATAAAGGCACAGCCTAGTTTAGGAAGTGGAGCCTCTTCAAAACTGTTGGGAAGTTTGGTTTGGTAGAGCAGCTTTCCCAATCATGACGCCCTCCAGTTGTTTTGTACTTCAACCCCCATGATTCCTGACTATTGGCCATGCTGTCTGGAGCTGATGGAAGTTGTAGAAGAGAACATTAAGAGGAAATATTATTATTATTATTATTATTATTAATAATAATAATAATAATAATAATAATAATTTATTTCTTACCCGCCTCTCTGTTTGGATCGAGGCGGGGAACAACAATATGATAAAATAAAATCAGGTCAGGGAAGGCTGGAGTAGAGCATTACGTATTTCTTTGCAAGTTCATAAAGCAGACAAGACCTGCATAGCTTGTACTTCTGACAGAGAAACAGAATTATTTGAGGTTGGGGAAAAACCTTCATAATAGTTCCATAATATTTCAGAAGAGTGTTCGGAGAAGGTAAGATTTAAATTCTTCTTTTACTTCAGCCAAAACCAAAACCAACTCTTGGTTCAGCCGCAAGAAATCATGTTGCCGTTCTAAGCATGCACATCCTTTCTCAAAGGCTCAGTCCAGACAGCACATTAGTCAACAGTGGTTTTACACCACCATTGAGAAACGTGTTGTCTAGCAGGAAAACTCCATGCAACGGTGGAGTTTTTTTGGAAAACACTCCACACAGAATATCCACACTCTGCAGAGGAGAGTTGCTGTACAACCGTTGTGTTGTATGGCAGGCTTCGTGGAGTTCTCCATTGCATTGAGTTGACTTTTCCCACTGGGTACAGAGTTCCCTGGCAAGAGCGACAAAAGGAGAGAGTGCTGCTCTAGGAGAGCTGCCGGGATTGGTTTATTTTTTGCAGGAATGGCTGATGGGATACCATTGGGAGGACCAGGGGAGGAGAGAGGGCAGAGGAACTGTCAATCAAACGTTACGATGGATTTTACTTCACTCCACGGTAGCCCACAGGCACACAACAGTGGAGTTAGAACATGTTGTGTGGGGAGTACCCCCTAAAAACTCAACCACTGAGTGGAGTTATCATACTGCATTGACTAACATGTTGTCCAAACTGAGCCAACGTATTATTATTTTTTAGAAATTAATAAATACAGAGGGAGGGAGTGGTTCACCAAACAAAACCTTAAATTTATCTCCTTGAATCTGCTGTCTTTTCCTATGTTTCCTTGCTCTCTGTGTTTGTACATTCAGCTGCTTTCCCTTGATTAAAAATCCCAGCTTACTAAATATCTCTGTGTTAGCCATTCTTTCCAAATGACTCATGGGATTTCCCAAAATAAAATCTTTGTTAAAGGAATGTGAGTGGAGTTGGGGGGGGGGGGGATGTAAGCCAAGTTTAGGAGCCCATTCCTGAAACTATGTGTCCATGTGCCTCATTCCCTCTGAAGATGCCCATCCCAATTCAAAGCATTCTGCAAGGTCATACAGTGGATGTAATATTTACATAGGGCCAGCACAGCTAAAGTGCAATGGCATGAACTCTGCATTTATTTCCTGGATTGTAGGTGGGTTAAGGGATGTATGGCAAGAAGGATTGGAAATCTGACTTGATGCAATAGCCAGGTCTACCAGCCCTCTTGTTGCAATCCAAACATGCCACAAATGCCTGCAAACACCATTTCTTGTTTGTGGGGAGCATTTTTTATAGCAGGGCAAGGGAACTTCTTACAGTACAAGAGAATCTGAGAAAGGTCTCAGGACCCACCTTCCAATGGTGGACGGGGCCAAAGGTGAAGTGAGGGTGGCCGAAAGTGATTCTTACCTAGTTTAAGACTACTCTAAAGTACACCAGACAAACTTTTGTATGTTTACTCAGAAGCAGAACTTAATGACCCAGCTGCACTCTCAACTATCCCAAATACAAAGTCTTCCCATTTCTGTTCAGAAGGAAACACGAAGAGTAGACATGCAGGGCAACCCTCTGCATATCTACTCAGAAGTAAGCAGGAGACGCCTCTATGGGTCAAACCTCAGATGTAAGCAAGACTCAGCCATTCAGCAGTTTTTTCCCCAGGCCCTGTCCCCAGCAGGATAAAGCTGTTATCTCCAATCAGCACCTGATCAGAGATAAGAGCTTTTCCCTGCTGAGAGAAGGGGTGAAGATTAGAACAGAAGCTGGCAGGCTGGATGGGCAACCCCGATGGATTGGGCTTTGCCATGCCTGATTTGCAACCGTCTTCAAAGGCCTGCTCTTGCATATTCCCCAAGAATAAATTGTAAAAGATCAGTGCATCTGAGGAGCACTTGTTAGGATTGCTTTTTTTATACCATCACAGACACACTTCTTAGGACAATCAAATGTTTTCTAGCGGCCATTTGGAGCACCCATGATGCTGATTGGCCACCAACTGTCATGTATTCATCTTAATAAACAAAATCAGTGGTTCAAGAGATTTCACTAAAGATGCTAGAAGAATCTGATATCAATGCCATAAGGAATTGGCATGATCCACACCTTCTAAACTAAAGGTGGTGATCGAACTTAGTTATCCACTGGCTTTCATACTGACTTTCACACATCTTGAACGTCAGCTCAAAGAATATAACAAAACACATTTAAAATTAGGGATGTGCACGCCAGAAAATATCGTATTTTATCGTTATCGTAATTTCAGACCAACAAAATTATCGTCTCCAATAATATCATAGGTGAACCATACCATCTTCACGATAATTACTGGAAATACGATATTTAATTTGCAGCCCCATTGTGCCCTATAGAGATGAATGTTTTAGAAACAATGCCTATAACTTCTGAATTTTCAAAGTTACAGGCTTGAAACTTGGTCACAATGCTTATGGGGTATGCCTAAGTAGGTGTATGAAATTTGAGATCAATCCCTCCAACCGTCGATTTTATATGAATTTATTAAAGATCATTTAAGTTCTGACAGTTCAAAAGTTGCATGATCTTTCAAAAATTCATATAAAATACAGGGGTGGAGGGATTGATCTGAAATTTGGCACATATGTGTAGCAATATGTGCTAGACAAGTGTATGAAATTTGAGATCGATCCCTCCAACCCTCGATTTTATATGAATTTATTAAAGGTCGTGCAACTTTTTGACAGGTCTGAAAGAACGCACGTGGTAAGCTGTCATTCTGACCTGTCAGAACTTAAACGATCTTTAATAAATTCATATAAAATCAAGGGTTGGAGGGATCGATCTCAAATTTCATATACATACTTAGGAATACCCCATAAGCCCTGCGACCAAGTTTCAAGCCTCTAACTTTGAACATATAGAAGTTATAGGTTTATTTATATAGCAGTGCGATAATCTGATATAATCGGGCTGAAAATTATTGTCTCCAATGATTATCGTAGGAAGTTGTATTGTATCGTTAATGTTTATCGTATGCACTATAAAGAGCATATTGTCTTGTTTTCGTACATTTTAACGATACGATACACATCCCTATTTAAAATGCATATTTTGAAAGAAAATGTGCATTTTGGGGAAAGTATGTTTCAAATAAAAAATATGGATTTATTTTTATTTTAAAAAAACAGATTAATGTGGAAATGGAACAGAGCAGGCTTATGGGGAAACACATGGAAGTGACATAGACAAGAAATTAACTGAATAGTCCATCCCTAGGTTTAAGAAGCAACACACCCAGAATAGCCAGATGCATAGGGATGATTATTTCTTTTGGAAAGTCAAACAGTTATTTCTATGAATGCTCACAAAATTCTCCCCATCCAAGTTTCTCCCCAGTTTTGGGAATCCCTAATTACCTGACCTTGTTTCCAGAAGGACATTGGTGCATTTTTGATCGGGCCATTTTCGATTTTGGGTTCCCAGATTTTGCCTGCTGCACATGTGTGCTTTGCAATTCACACTTCCTTCTTCTTTTTATAGGCAACTGATGCACTGTGATACATATGTGCATTGATTAAATCCCAGCGAGGAAAGGAGTCTTGATGCAAACACAGAATTGTATCATGACTCCTTTCCCAATGTCACTTTGGTTTAATCAATGTGCATATGCTCTGCAGTGCTTCAGTAACCAGCAAAGGGGAATGTGGGGAGAGAATGCATCAACTGAGAACTGAGGCAAATTAAATCCCAAGGAAAGTGGAGCAGGATGTGGGGCAGAGGATACAAACCTAATACGTACGGAAAAGAATGGGGACTATCTGCCCATCCTTAGATATCACAATCTTAACCATGCCTTACACAGTTCCTCTCTGTACAATGTTGCCAGTCTAGTGTTAACTGATGCCACTTCTTTTTTTTCTTTAATTTTTATTTTATTTTCAACATAAAATACAACATAATCACAACATAAAATACAATAGACATCTAACAACCCTTTACAACCCCCCGTGCTCCCCTAACCCAATGAGACCTTCATTTATTCATTTATATTATACAGTTTCCCAAAATTGTAAAGAATCTTTTAAAGGTGTACAGCCTTTCCCCTTTATTAATACAAATTCCAAAAATGGACCCCATATACTTTCAAAAGCATTCTTCCTGGATAATCCCCTCTTAACTTTTAGATTACATGTTAATTTATCATTAAGCGCAATATCCCATATTTCTTTATACCATTCTTCTATTGTATACTTCCCTTGCACTTTCCAATTCTTAGCTATCATTAATCTAACGGGTGCCAGGAGGTTGTTAATCAATTCTCTCATGCTTGGATTCCCAATTCCTTTATCCCATATTGAAAGTAAAGCCAATTTTGGACTTGGTTCCACATTACTTCCCATTATTTCACTTTAAACACCCTTTTCCAAAATTTTTGTACATACTCACAAGTCCACCACATATGAAAATATGTTCCAACCTCCTGACATCCCCTCCAACAGTTCTTTGAGATTTTCTTGTCTATCTGATGTAATCTTACTGGTGTTAAATACCATCTCCATACTATTTTATAATAGTTC
Source organism: Anniella stebbinsi (assembly GCA_029215795.1). NCBI lineage: Eukaryota > Metazoa > Chordata > Lepidosauria > Squamata > Anniellidae > Anniella > Anniella stebbinsi. The sequence goes on from JARDYH010000001.1 coordinate 386,824,170, forward strand.
TCTTTTATCCTAACTGATAATAACATCCCAAATCCTCCCCCAGTTATAATCACTAATTTGTTCCTTTAAATCATCTTCCCATATCGTTCTAAGAGAGTCTCGATGGTCTCCATCCTCTATCAAAATTTTATAAATTTCACTAATCAAACCTTTTTTACTTTTATTTCCCCCTTTCTTTTCTCTTGATTCTATTAAATCTTCAAATCTAGTATTATCTCTACAATCCTTATTCTTCTTTTTCCAATCCTGTGTCCATTGTTCTAATTGAATATATTTGAACTGAGATATCTTATGTCCTCTTAAGATCTCTTCTGTTTGCTCCTTATTAATCATTCTTTCCAACCAATCTTCCAACTTAATGATTTTCTAACCCCTCAATCCCCCTTCCAACTCTCTTTTTAAATTCCCTGGGAAGTTTTCCATTACTACAACTGGAGTTAGAAGAGAATGCCACTTCTTCTTCTTCTTCTTCATCATCATCATCATCATCATCATCTTTTTAAAGTAACTCTCAAGTAATTGACATCAATTAACTTCAGGGGAAAAAAGCTCTCAAACACACACAGATGCAGACACAAAACCTAGACTCCGCTTTATAGATGATAGCAGCTTCCCTGGCTCCTCCACTGGGAGCCATCATGCTGCACTTAATCTCTTTGTTAAACAAACAGAGCTATACCCTGAGACAGAACAGGTGCCAGAGAGCTGGCGAGGGGGACCCCTAATGAGAGGTGGGCAGGTTTGACTGTTAAACAAGACAGATGCCACAAGCAGACTCTTCGCCGCAGCAGCATACTCATATGTGACATGTATTGGTGGCACAGCCCAAAGACGGGAAATGAATGATGGAAGGGATAAGGGGAGGAAGGCGTAGAGAATGATGAGCCAAGGCTGGTGGGAAATCCAAATGCAAGGGAATGGCCATGATTGATGCAGGGCTGGTAGTGGTGGAAGATAAGCCATGTAGAGATGGGAGGTAAGCCATGTAGAGAGGACTTCCCATTTCCACTCTTCCTACCCCATTTCCCCAACAGAAATGAAAGTAGCTGGAAGCCTTGGATTTTCCTGAGCTTCTTCCAGTGTTAAACTGCTGATGGATGGAGAATTCATTGGAATGAATGCAAATGCCCCACAGATTTTAACTGAAATGTGTTCATCAAGGTCTTCTGATTCCACCTGCTTTTCTCTCGGAGGATATTGCTATATATTCCATGGAGTCCCATCATACTTTTTCCACAAGGACTTATTTTTATCATGTACAGGAGTTGTTGATGGCTTCAGAGTGGGTAAAGGACATTGGTGGTGGTGCAGAAAGAGATTTGGGGGGGAGGGCTTATCTCTTTCACAGCATGAGACAGATTGGGAAAGAGTGTATCATTAGTGTATCATCACCTCATTCTGATGAGCTGTGCTGGACATGAGATACATGAAGTGGATGTGTAATATTCTTTAGGGATGGGCGAATGAGAGCTGCTTGAACTTGGAAAGGATCTTTGTTTTCCCCCTAGAAGCACGACTCACATCATTCTTGCTCTGAAACACAAGCTGTTTTTTGAGAGGGGGGGGACATGGAAAGTGTGTGTTTTTAGACATGAAAAATTCACTTTCACACACACACACACACCAATGCACACTCCCCCCTCTGTAGGTTAAAGTTGAAAATGGGGTGTGTGAAATGCACATTTTTAGATGTTGGCATTTGCAAAAGTGCACATTTTTGGACATGAATCCAAGTTTAGGGAATTGCAAGAAGGAGGAGGAGGAGAGAGAAAGAGAGAAAGAAAGAAAGAAAGTCCTGAGAATTATGCACCTGGTCATGTTTGAGGTTGTAAACAGGACATGTTTGCATGATTTGCAAACATGAATGAAGTTCTCATAAATCCCTAATGCTCTTTCATTGTTATGATGTAATGTGATTTTTACTGTTTGATTTTATTGTGACTTTATCATTCCATTGTTTTATGATTTTGTTGTAAGCTGTACCAAGGGGCCATACTGAGACAAATGGCAAGGTAGTCAAAATTGATTATCATAGATGATGACTATGTTCATGATTATTGGCTTAGCAGAGGGCAATGATGAACCAATATGTACAGGATGTTCTAAGGTTTCTATTGAAACCAACAGCTTCCTCATGAGTATACCATAATTTATACAGAATATTTGAAAAGATCAGAGGCAGTGTATTATAAAGAAATGCACACGACTGAACAACTACAACTACTTCTCAAAAATCAATCGTCATCATGTATTGTATAGATTCCCCAATCTTTACTTGAAGTCTTGTGCCCAACTGCCTAAGGTCCCAAATGACTGATCAATATAATAATCTTAGAGTGAGAAATACAGTCATTCAAGAAGCCTCTTGCAATAAATATGGAAACACCACTTATGAACCCTAAGGCTCAGGAGACTCAAGTGTTTAAGTCGTGCCTCTTCCATTGTATGGCCTTTGCCAACTCACTCTGTTGAAGAATCTGAGTGATGTAATGGATGAAGGACCAGATTTGCACTGGACAGAATCCAGTTCAAATCCCTACACAGGCATGAAGCTCACCAGGAAGTTCCTTAGTGGGGATGTCAGGAAACTGGTTGCTAAAATTGTGCAATTCTACACATATGTCAACCATAATTTGCACAAATCATATCCGTAATTTGTGTTGGCCACAATTTGTGCAAATCACATCCATAATTTGAGCAAATTTTTTATTTTCACAAATAACAACCAAGACAAAATAAATCCCTGGAATTTGGGGGAAACCACAGTTTAGCTCGTAAATGCATTTCCTGGAGATGGACATTACTAGTCCTTAGGCACGTAACTATTACTAGGGATGTGCACAGAGACCAAAAATGAGATCGGAATTGGAATCGTACCTTCAGATTTTGAAAAATATTGGCTCAGAAAAACCGGAGGTCCATCGAATCAGACCCGATACTGATATTAAAATCGGACATCCGATTTTTGAATCAGATACCATTTTGAATGATTTGTGCTTTGTGCTTTGACAGCTAAAAGAGAGGGGAAGGCGGGGGAGGGGGTGGGGTTTGACAGCTGTCAAAGTCTCCTTTTTTTAACTTTTGGAACTTTTAAAGTAAAAATTTCATAGCCACAAAATGCCTGGACCTATCTTTCTGAAATTTCTCACAGATAAGTACCTCACACCCATCTGCCACATTGGCAAGTTTCATGCTTCTATGTTTTAAAATAAAAAGAGTTAAATGGGTTTCTCTCCTCATTTCTCCCAAAATACCTTGCCACTACACGTCTGAAGCTATGGTTCTGAAATTTCTCACACATGTCACACAAAGTGGTATATCTAATATGGACAAGTTTCATGTTTGGTAAGTGCCTGTGGTAAGCTGTATTCAGGGGCAGTGAAGGTAGCATAAAAACAATACTTTGCTGCCACTATTAAATCATCAATCTGCTGCCCAGCGGAGCTTTTCATTGTTGTCTGGGGGCTTCTACATGCTGGCCCCAAGGACATGGCAGAACCATCTGAGGCTCGCTGCAATATATTTACTAGGCACTTCCAGGATAAAATCTTTGGCATCCGCCAGGACCTAGACTCCAGTGTTATAGCAGGTGAATCTAGTGAGGTATCCAGAGCACAGGTTTGTCCTGTTTTCTTGGATGAGTTTCAGTTGGCACAGCTCGATGACGTGGACAAGGTGCTTGGACAGGTTCGTGCAACCACCTCTGTATTGGATCCTTGCCACTCTTGGCTTATAAAAGCTGACTGCAGTGTGTTTTCCACGGAGTTGCTTGTTAACCATGCAGTGTGCCTTGTTAACTACATTTTCAGGTCATCTCTAAGCTTTGTGTGGAGCCACATTGGTTTCTTCTATGTTTTTTCCTTGTTGGAATTGTTTGTAATTGTGCCTTTAAAATTTCAGTTTTTAAAAACTCCCACCCATATTGGACTCTTTTTCTCATTATGGTCACTTGCCATGGCACCTTACTTATCATAGTTCTGAATTTATTAAAATCAGCTTTCCTGAAATCCAGAGTATGCATATGGCTACTCTCAGCTTTTGCTTCCTTTAAAATCAAGAACTCAAGTATGACGTGGCCACTTTCCCCCAGAGTTCCCATAACTGCCACTTTATCCACTAAGTCCTCCCTATTGGTCAGTATCAAGTCAAGGATAGCTGTTCCTTTCATTCCTTCCTCTACTTTCTGTAGGAGAAAGTTATCAGCCACACATGTCAGGAATTTCTTGGAGGGGCCACTTTTGGCAGAATTTGTCTCCCAGAATCATCAGTATCATAAGTCTCCTCTCTTTCTTGAACTCTAACAGCATCATTCTACAGCACAATGGAGAACCAGACATTGGGGAGACACAGGAAAGGGCTCCATCATCAAAGCCTGCCCTGTAGCTTCATTTGCTAATGCAATTGGCTCAAGGTCAGAAAGAGACAGAGAAGACACTACCAAAAGCTTGTCCTCATCCAAACTTTAGAGGGAGGTTTGGATTCCTATGAGTAATCCAGGTTAGGTTGACAAGATGTTGCTTGGGGCGCGCTGCCTCCATGCAGCAGCCTCATCGTGCCACCATAAAAAGATGAAAATGCCTCCATCCAAGGACAGCAGCCGCACCTGCTCCTGCAGTGATGGCTCCACTTAGCGTAATGATTATTAAGTCCTGTCAGCAGATATGAAAACCACTGGATGCAGCTCCGCAGGCAGGCACTGAGAAAGCCTCGGAGACGCCCCAGCTTACAGGTTTTCATTATCCATCTGGAAAATTGCAGATGTCACAAGAGCTTTTAGGGGATCAGATAGAAATTGTCTTGTCAGCAACAAAAAGGGACAGCTTCTTTGCCCCCAATTCCAGTAGCTGTCTCAGCGCTGCAGGCTTTGGTGTGAGCGGCAGACACTGAGCTGTGTCAGACAGGGATCCTGTTTGGCGTGGAGAGCTGGCTTTTTCATCCCGGCTACTTTTGTAGCGAAAAGATGGGGAGTGCAAATGAGAGCAAAGATGCAGCTTTTGTCCTTTCCTCATCCCACCCATGCCCTACACACCATCACTTTGTTTTTTTTCCTGATGGGAATGGGTTGGATCTAGATATAAGAAGTTGTCTTTGATGAGGCCCAACTGTCCATCAACCCCGGTGTTATTTACCCTGAGTAACAGTGGCTTTTCATGGTCTCATTTCTTCTCATTTCCCCCCCCCCCCCAATCTTACTTCAGTTCATCTCAATCTTTGATCATTTCTCCGTTCTTGAGTTTGGATTGTCCCAAACTTTGAGATTATTTTAAAAAATCATAAGCATGCTTTATGTACCTTATCCTAATACATGCATTTTTCCTAATATACATTTTATATTTTTTATTGTTTTGGGCAAGGGATCATCCCAGTATAATGCACATTTGACCATGATCATCCGACACATACATATTTGCATCCACAATTTTCTTTTAATTCAAAAACTCCATTGCAGAATTCAGAGAAGTGCACATTTTAAAAAAGATAATTAAGTTTTGGTTCACAGAGGCATCCAAAAAATGCTAAAATTATGGTAGTTTGCGCTAAAACGTGAACTGAACTAATTTCTACTTTCACATCGCCAGCAACTTCACCAGCCTGAAACCCTACAGAGCTTCTGCAAAGCAGAGGAGATACATGGCTAATTGATAGACCCCCCCCCAAAGATCTAAGGCAGCTTCCTACCTAAATTCACCCTATGCCATGCAATTTTCTAGTTGCAGGGGGTTAGATAGGGCAGCTTTAGTCTTTTGATCCACCTCTTTCATGAAGTGGTACAGACCAGAGACGCTTTGACCACCTCACCCACTTCTTGTGGAGACCCAGCCACAGCTTCCCAGTTTGAAGGCACAGAGTGAGGTGCCCTGGTAGCATTTGGGCTCTTTTGCAAGAGAATTATGCTAAAGTATATCAGTGTAGGCAAGATGAGAAGAAGGATACAGGAATGGGTTTTGCAATCCAAGGCAAAAGTTATCTGCAACATGTTTTTCAAAAAACTGCATGACCAATCCTCATACTGTCTTACTTTCTTTTTTCTTATCATAGCCCCAAAGGTGTCTTAAAAAACATCACACCAACAGGAGCCTGGAACATCCAGAATGTACTCCCAAAGTTCTTCTCAAATTCTGCACTCAGGGGGCAAAAAAAGTCAGTGATTCCCAACCACCCTCCAACAATTCCTGACCAGTGTCTGTGTGCAGCACACCCAAAGAGATGGATAAAGCATGGAACTTCCTCATCGGCAGGGATGAGGCATAGCGGAGAAATTGGTTTGGTGTCCACTGTTTAAGCAAATGGGCCTAATTCCCTTTACTCTGACTAATATGGGCATGGGAACACAGCGATCCTTTGGACTGCACGCAACTGCAAACGTTGTGTTGAATTTCTAAGTGTAGATTGCATACAAAAACACATATAATAGCAATAGGGATATCAGAAGAATCCATTTGGGGGTGGAGCTCAATGAGCTTTCCTTGGAACCTCCCCCCAGACCCTGATCTGCCATCCACCAGCTGGCCTAACTTGGTCTGCAGCAATCTGGCCAGCTGGCAGATTTTCCACCTTTGTGCAGCAGCCGTCATGGCGATGGTGACAGGGAAGGAGGGTTCCACCATGCCGTTGCCCTCCCTCCCTGTCACTGCTGCCGTCGCACAACCCTCCCCCTCTCCCTGCCAGTGCCAACTCTTTCTAGAGCTATCAGTGTCTTCACACACATCCCTTTGCTTCTGCACATTATCCTCATCACCGTCATCGTGATGTATATGCCACCATTATTGCAAGTAGCTCAGGGTGTGTTCATTCCCCCCCCCCCAGACAATTATATCTTCACAATCACCCTGTGAGGGAGGTTAGGTAGAGTGATGGTGACTGGCTCACCATGGGTGAGTGGGATCTGAACCTGGGTCTACTCGTTCTTAATCCAACATGCTAATCCAGGAGCCAAGCTTTCACCACTTTTCCCATAGTAATTGCAACACCAGGACTTCCCCCAGCTGTCAATGATCCCCTTGTGTCTGCCAGACACTATTTTGTTTTCCCTATAAGGCACCTGTGAGCGATGCTACATCATCATGGAGTGTTTTGATGGATGGTGCGGTGGCATTTCTCCACTGGTGGCCAATCTGCCCAGGAAGAAGTTTGCCACCCCCCAAAAAACACACACACCAATATGTCCCTCCCCTCCTCTCACTGCTAATGAATGGGGTGGCAAAACGTGGGCATTTCAACTTCCTGGTTGCCGAGCCGATGCAAACAAAAACATCTTGTGTCCCTCAAGCAAACAGAGAATGAAGAACATGATGAATGCCTACCAGCGGCCTCCACAAAGCACATTTTTATCGCCGCTAATGGCCTTGCAGCATCTTTCAAAAAGAAAAGGAAGATAACAACAGAATAAACAGGTCTCAATTAAAACATTAATTAGAGCCAATGGGGGAAGAAGCAGCCATGGCTGCCGCCACCCCACCCCCCAAACAGCTTTACTCCCTGTTCTATTTTGAGGAATTATTCAATTCCTCTTTAATGCTGCTAATGGCAAGGAATATGCCATGCATAATCATGCCAGGATGATAAAGAACCTACTGCATGGACAACCATTTATTCTCCTATAAAGTCTCTCTGCTGTCGCCTCATCCCACATCTCCAGTTCCTTCTTTCCCACCCTTACACTAAGGGATGTGAGAATAAGCTAGACTCAAACTCACAGAGGACCTCTGAATTCTACCTTGAAACTCAAGTCTGCCTCACCCCCATTTTCAATAACAATGTGTTTGTCTTCTTGGTTGAATGGACCTGCCCAGCAGTCTAAGTAGAGGTTAGGAAAGTCGGACCATGGACTAACCATAGCGGGCCTTGCTGGCTGGAGCTCTTCCTGCTTATTGGAGCTATGGAAGGATGTTGTCCCAGAGGAGAGCTAAAGCTATCTGAAGCATTACATAGGCTGTTAAGGCGTTTCCTGTAATTTGCCCCATCTGGCTTTGTGTATGTACATGTGTTTGTGTGTTTTTAAATGTGGCTGACTGATGTTTTATCTGTTGGTTTTGGTGAGGTTGGGGAGATGGATGTATTGATGGGGACTTACTGATTGAATCCCAAGATGAAGGTAGGGCAATGTCCTCCTAATAGGTACTGAAGATTCTCCTTGCATGGAACAGCCTGTACTCAACTTCCTCTGAGTCTTTCTCAAGATACTACAGAATTCTGATGTCAGCGGTCATGACAATAGAGGAATGAGGCAAAGGCTCCCCCCACACCATTTGGTTTGCATATCCATCACCTTTCATGTTAAGGGGGGTGCACAGCTCAGAAGGATTAGGGTGTTTTGGTGGGTGCCTGTTTCAGTGAAACTTTTAATCAAAATGACATTGCACTAAAAGAAGCAGAGTGTCATGTGTAAGTTAGATTTATTAGGAATAGTTTTAGGATGTTAATGCCTCTGCAAGCTTATCTCTCTCAGAGTTTTTCATGGGACTAGCTTGCTCACTCTCTGGCTTTGAAGCTGCGAATGCTCTGGGAACTGATACAGTGTTTTACAAAGGTAGGGGCCACTGTTTGAAGGTGTCACTCAGATTGTAGCATCATTTTAGTGGGTGGAACAGACTCGCTCTGTTGGCACATGGGCATGGTTAACAGGTCAGAGAACTTGTCTGTCAAGTGGTTTGAAAGAGGCCTATGTCTCTCTTTATAATAGCTGGAGCAAGGCTAAAGAACCTTGCTAGAGATTGTCTTTTGACGCAAGGCTTGAAATATTTCTTGGTTTGGATTCTATCTCTGTTTAAGATTTTGAAAGCACTCTGCACATAGACTCTCTTCTATTTGGACTTTGGATCTCTAAGGTCTGTGCCATGAAAAGTACTGTGAGGCTTTTCATAATCTTGAACTTGCATTTGGTGTAGATTAAGCTAGACTCAGGTGGCAGGGAGTTGCCCCATGCTAAACTGAAAGCATGGGACTCTTGTGCTTGAGGTTTAACTTTCTCTTTGATCATGCTCACTTGGTCAGCTCAGTGTTTGGCAGGCTGGGTTTGCTAGTGCATAATCTCTCTCTCTCTCTTTCTCTTTCTCTGCCATACTCAGGTGGCAGGGAGTTCCCAGTGCTAAGCAGAAAGCATGTGGCTTCTGTGCCTGAAGTGTTACCCTTCCTGTGACCTTGTGGCCATGGGCCAAGTCCCCTGAGTTACCAGCATATGTAGCATCCAGAAAAGCTCCCTTGGGATGGTTTGCTAAGCCTTTCAAGAATCCCCCCTTGTGTTTGCCTGAAAGACTGTATCATGAATAGAGCCTAAAGCTTCCTGACCATCATTCAGTTTTAAGTGTGTTTTGGAGAAACGTAACCATTAAGCTTGTTACCAGGAAATTTCCGCAATAAAAATAAGTCTCACTGATGTGAGTGTCTCGTGTCAGTTTGCCAGCATGTGTGAATGCCAGAAGGAATGGGCATGCACACGACACAAGAGTAGACATGGTCATGTCAATTTTATGACTGTGATTCCTGCAAATTCCCAAACCTCACCCTACTCATAAGTACCCTCTTGTTTTAAAGTGAGCATAGGAAGGGATGGGGCAGATGCCAGGTGTTTGCTGGGCAGATGGTTTGGCAAGTGCCCAGTGGCATGGAAGGATGTGAGGATTGCATCCAGTTCTGGGCACCACACTTCAAGAAGGATGCAGACAAGCTGGAGAGGGTTCAGAGGAGGGCAGCGAGGAGGATCAGGGGTCTGGAAACAAAGCCCTATGAGGAGAGACTGAAAGAACTGGGCATGTTTAGCCTGGAAAAGAGAAGACTGAGGAGAGACATGATAACACACTTTAAATACTTGAAAGGATGTCACACAGAGGATGGCCAAGACCTCTTCTCAGTCATCCCAGAGTGCAGGATGCAGAAGAATGGGCTCAGGTTACAGGAAGCCAGATTCTAGCTGGGCATCAGGAAAAACTTCCTGACTGTTAGAGCAGTACAACAATGGAACCAATTACCTAGGGAGGTTGTGGGCTCTCCCACACTAGAGACATTCAAGAGGCAACTGGACAGCCATCTTTCAGGTATGCTTTAAGCAGGGGGTTGGACTCGATGGCCTTATAGGCCCCTTCCAACTCTACTATTCTATGATTCCATGAGTCTGTCCACCCCTAGTTGCCATATCTCCGTCTTACCTACCTAGCAGAGTTCCTCTGAAGATAACATACAGGAGAGGACAAAGTATCCTGCCATGAGAACCTTGAAAGAGAGGCAAGATAAAAAAAAATGGCATGAGCAAATAAATCAGCTGTATCTGACTTCATCCTTACTTATATCTAGGCTGGGGAAATACAAGAATTCCATTTCTGTTCACAACTCATAAGAACCCGTCCTGTTTACAATCTGAAATGTGAACAAAACCAGGAGTGCTTTTTTCAGGAAATATTCACAAATTCCCGCATTTGTAGTTATGTTCAAAAAATTATGTTTTTTTGTGGCTATTGTTTTGTTTTGCTTTTTTAAATACAAACTTTAAAATGGACACTTTCCAAAAACAAGAGCTCATTTTCATACTTCAGTAAGTGAGGAAAAGGGCCCACTTTTGAAATACACATATAAAAATGCATGCATATTTCCCATATAAAATGCAATTCTTCCCCCCCCCCCCCCCATTCGAGCGAGGAAAAATACAGGTCAAAAATGAAAACAGGAATGAGCCAAAATGAACTTCAAAATATTTTTAGAAGATTCAGATTAGCTCAAAACTGCTGGTTCTCCCATCCCTATTGTAGAGGGTTTTGTGCTGTTTTTGTCATTGTTAAAATATTGGTAAGTTCAGAAATGGGACAGAATGGACAGATGAGTGAACACATCTGATAGTGACACAAACTGAAGATAGATCAATTCACCTATCCTTGGTGATATCACCTAGATCTTTTTTGCCCATTCTCTTCATTCTATTTCCTTTATCATATGAACCTCCACACATGTCAACAATCAACCAACCAACCATGAACATGGAGCATCCATACTAGAAACAGGAAATGAGGATGGGAAGGGAAAGATAGAAGGATAGGGTAGGAGACAAGTCTATTATTCAAGAACCTCCAATTAAAGTACTTAAGAAAACATGTCCAAATGTCATTTCTAAAACATCTATCTCTCTTTTTAGTTTGATTTTTTTTTTAAAAAAAACAACCCTCTCCACTTGCTCCCTACAGCACCAGCCTTTCTAGACATTGTTGCAGTTAAGAATAATTAACAGTTTTCCTACGACAGGAAATCATTAAAAACTCACTGATTGGACTTCCCTGGAGACCAACATTCATTATCTATGGAACATGTTCCACATATAGCAACCCAGAACTATTTCTCAGCTCCTCAAATATTCTCGGCCAAGCAAAGACTGACTGGAGGTCAGAAAAGGGCTTGGTTCCTTTGCAGCCCCTTCCTTTTGGCTCTATGCTAAAGCTGCCAAGAACAGGAGATGTTGGATCGAATTTACTGTACTGATTTCAGAGGGGATAGATTCTTTGGCTGAATTCGGACAACACGATAATCAATGGTGGGGTAACAATAAACTTTACAGTTGTTCATCTAGGGGGTACTCCCCACACAACATGGTAATAAATAATCAACTGTGGTGTGGATTAGGATCAGCGCTGAGTTGACTATGGCAGCATTCGGACAACACGATAGTCAATACAACTGACGATTGTTTTCCCCACCCCAGTTGCTTATTGTGTCATCTGAATTCAGCCTTTCTCTTTCCTTCTTTCTTCAAGGAAGTGAATCATGCAAAGATGAGCTGCTTGAGTGAACCTTGTGTCTCACGCTTCCTTGGAACCAAATGCTATTCTGGTCTTCCCTGTGGATGTGTCTTGAGATACGTTGCCACACTTCAAAGGAAATATTGCACTGTGCTTCCATAACCAGAAAAAAGGGGGTTAAGTAATTTTCTGGCCACCCTTGAAAACACCACTTTTATTGTCAACAGAGACAATGCATCCATCTTCTGGAATAGGGCCATTATAGCAATGAGGAATACAATGAGACACACAGAGAGAGGGGGGAAGAGAGAAGGAGAGAGAGAGAGAGAGAGAGAGAGGGGGGGGGAGTGATTGAAAGTATCCAAAACCTTAAGAAAATCCTGCTTTAATGAGCAAAAAGTCAGGCAGTGTGGAATGTTGAGGCAAAGAGAAAGACAGGGCACCAAACTGCCCTGTGACTCAGTCACTTCCAAATTTGCCATGAGCAAAGGAGATCTTCTCAGCTCCTTCACCCTGACTCAGCCTGACACCCCCTCTTCCTGCAGGCTCTGACAACAGCTGCCATAGTTAGAGGATTCATATGACGCCAGCAATACTTTGCCAGGTCACCAGCCTCCTACTGCTCCTCATTAACCCATTGTCCCCACAACCTTCCTGATTTCAGCTTGCTCTGTCCTACGGATGTTCCACAAGGCAGAAATCTGCAACAGACTCTTGTTCAGGGATTCTGCTGGGATTTAATAAACCAGCAAATCACTTTCACCAGCCCCATGTTAATAGATTGCATCCCAGCCTGGCTATAAACAACTTTAGGAGTCACTGCTGTGTACTCACGGAACCCACAGGAGAAAGAGAAACCAGATGTGGTCACTAAAACATCCTGGCTTTCAAGAACAAAAACAAAACACTAAGATACATTTCCTCTAGAAAAAGGATAATGGAATCATTTGTATTTATTCCTTCCAGCACTAATTAGGCAATCAAGGTTAAACCATTGGCTGTTTATGTTAACAATAGATCAAATATCCATGAAAGTTGTTCAGTTCAACTGTTCTTTTAGAAGAAACCTGGAGATGACTTGCACGTGAGGTTGAAACACATGTCTCAAAACCAACCCATGCATGAAATCAGAATTGGCCAGCACCACCTCCTCAGAAGAGGGAGTAGAGAACCCCATCACATGCTGGGACCATGAGGAACAAGAGTTTGCACCTAAGAAAACACCCCAACTGGAGAGGCTTCAAAGTGAAATGATTTGATGTCCCCAGAGTCCAGCAATGATGTGGAGATGGACTTAGAGGCTGAGGAGTCAGTAGTGTCAACGGAGGCCCAAGCACCAGTATGGAGCCAAAGACCCCCGAGCTTGAGATGCTGGAGAAACCTGAACCTGATACCCTTGAGCCTTGATCAATAATTGAAGCACCAAGCCTACCTCCATCACTGGGCCAGCACAGCCTTCTCTGAGAGCTCCTAAATCCATGGAGGTGGAGCTCCAATCCTGGCAGCATGTCTGGCATTAGTTCTTGGAGATATGGAAGTGTGCTAGACTCCAAGACAGAGGCCTGAACCTTTACGGTTTACTACTTTGTGGCAAGAGATGGAGTCTAGGAAGAGACTTCTGGAATGAAGCATCGAAGACTTCAGTCTGGCCTGAGATCTCCTCAGAGCTAATTGCTCATGAGGAGCTCTCCTAGATGCTGTAATAGATAGCGTCCTTTGCTGCCCTAAGTCCCTTGGGCTTCTGCTTGAGACCGGAACACAGCACCCCCAGCCTGTCCAGCTCCAGACCCTCCACAAACACCCCCAGGCTCACAAAAGCAAAAAATTGTGATGAGCCTGAGATAATGTCTCGCCTAAGAACTATACTATGTATCGGAAAACATGAAACCATCCATCTCTGGGACCTACTTGAGAGGAGAACATGAGCATATGCCAGTTCAGGGATCTCCTGATGTTTCAGGAAAGGATGGGGGCAGTTATAGTACTTCTTACTTGCTACATGGCTGCTGGTGGCGCATCGTCTCTTTTAGTTCAACACCTTGTGATCTTTGGTTGGACACAAAATATTGCCACAGTCATGCTCCTTGCCCTGTTAGATAGCAACCCAGTCTCACCAGTACAACAGGGCACACACTCAAGGTTTCTAAGAGCAGGACACATGGGAACCCAGCCATATACTATGATAGAGGCCTTTATGTTCATAGCCAGATATCATATCCATGCTAGAGGCTCTGTAGCTAAATCTCTGTAGATAAGACACATGTGTCCAAGCTCTATTAAAAGCCAGGGAGAGGGTGCTCCTATCGGGAGGGCATATGGGTCCCTCCTGTGCAATCTTTTTTTCTTTGTTTGCTCTGGGGTGCAACTGAGAAAACATGCACAAAAGTTCTGCTAGGTTATTGCTTTTCATGACCAAAGATTGTGTTTTCTTTCATGGATGGCAGGGAACCTACAAGCAGGAACCAGGCAATTTTTATGTTGCTGAAATCAATATATATATATATATATATATATATATATATTCGATTTGGCAAGAGATAAAGCACTTATGGTTGTGAATTCCACTAAAATCATTCCTCAGTTCAAAGGCAGGTGAAAGCAAGCAGTATCGACAAAGGGGATCCAGAGGCTTTTAAAAACCCAATAAAGAACAAAAGGTACAGACACAGAAAGGGCATAACCCTGACAAATGCAGAAAGCCCTAAAGCTCAGATCACAGAAGAAGAAGAAGAAGAAGAAGAAGAAGAAGAAGAAGAAGAAGAAGAAGAAGAAGAAGAAACTTCACCACTCAATGGAGCACAGGAGCAGATCCAGATTACGACTGGTAACAGTGTTGCAGGTGCTAACTTCTATTTTGGAGCATAGCCATTGATAGCCTTCTCCTCCAGGAATATAAAGCCATCAAATCAGTGGTCTTCACTACATCTTGTAATAGTGAATTCCATAGTTTACCTACGTGCCATGGGAAGATGTACCGTATTTCACCGAATCTAAGATGCCATCGATTCTAAGCTGCACCTTAAATTTAGGGCCACCATCAGGAAAAAAGCATTGCGTCGATTCTAAGCCACACCCCCGCCGCCCCGGTCCTCCCCGCCAGTGCCGCCCAGCAAGGCGCTGCTTCCGTCATCGTGACTCCCTGGCCTGGAAACGTGGCATTACTACAAAGTGGAAACAAACCTGCCTGCCCGAGCGCCTCTCCTCAGGGGCTCTTTTCCTTCGACGTCGCTTTTGCTGTGGTTGGTGCAGCCTCTGCGCTCCTTTTGTGTGTGTGCGTGTGCTGCTGTTTGTGAGGAAACGGAGCGGCTGCCACGTGCAGCGCGGGGCGGGCAACGAGGCAGCGGCGGCGGTGGCGGCCTCCCCTTGGTTGATTCCTTTCCCCTCAGCCCTTCCGTTTCCTCCTCCTCCTCCTCCTCCTCCTCCTCCTCCTCCTCCTCCTCCTCCTCCTCCTTTGTAATGTTGCCTGTCTCCCCCACCCCACCCCTGGTCAGACTGAGGGGACAATGACGACGGAAGCAGCACTAAGAAAGGACTCACTAGCGAGATATATAAAATATTAATAGAGGAGGAATTTCAGGACTCACTTAAGGTTATAAAAGAGGTATGGGAAGAAGATCTAAGGGAAAAAATTAATGAAGATAATTGGGGGAAGATATGGAATGGAAGAATGTTGAAATTATTGTCGATTAGAATTAAGGAGAACTATTATAAGATAGTTTGGAGATGGTATCTAACACCCGTAAGATTTCACCAGATTGATAAAAAAGTGTCCAAGAACTGTTGGAGGGGATGTCAGGAGGTTGGGACCTATTTCCATATGTGGTGGAGCTGTGAACAAGTACAAAAATGTTGGGAAAGGGTTTTTAAAGAAATAAGTGATATAATTGGAAGTAAATTGGAATTAAACCCGAAGTTAGCTCTACTAGCAATCTGGGATAGTAGGAATACGCATATAATTAACAGAGAATTGGTAAACAACCTCCTGGCACCAGTTAGAATAATGATTGCTAAAAATTGGAAAGGGCAACAAAGTTATAAAATAGAAGATTGGTATAAAGAAATTTGGGATATTGCATTGAATGATATGTTGACATGTAAAATGAAAATAATGAGGGGAATGTCCAGTAAGAGTGATTTTGGAGATATATGGACTCCCTTTTTGGAATATGTTTTAAGATCGGGAAAGGGACAATCGCCTTCAAAAGAATCATTAAAATTCTGGAAGGATGATGGATGAATGTGAGTAGGTCTCGGGGGGGGTGCACGGGGGTAGTCGAGGGAGTTAGTTTGTTTATATATTATGTATGTTTGTTTTGTTTTGTTGAAAAATTAATAAAAATTATACAAAAAAAAAAAAAAGGAAGCAGCGCCTCGCTGGGGGTCTGAGGAGTGTCGCCCGCAACAGGGCAGTGAAGGGGGGAGGGAGGCGGATCTTGGCACGGGGCGACAGCCGCGGTGGCAGTGGATGAGCCGGAGAGGCCGCTGCAAGCGGCGCTGGCACCGAGGACCAGGGCGGCAATGGAGGTGAGTGGGGAAGGGCTTCCTTACTGGCAGCGGCCTCCCCGGCGCTGGTGCTGGCGGACCGGGGCGGCTCGGACTGGGGTGGCACTGGAGAAATCTGCTGATTCTTAGACACCATCGATTCTAAGTCGCACTCCATTTTTACAGATGTAAATATGGGGGGAAAAGTGTGGCTTAGAATCGAGGAAACACGGTACGTTCTTTCATCTCCCACCACTCAGCTTCATGTGATGATATCAGGTTCTGGTGCTATGAGAAAAAGAGAAAAGCCTTCAACTTTTGCTGGATCATCAGAACAGGACTTCCTACTTAAAATGTATCTTCAGAATCTAGCTTTTCTAGCATCTGGCGTATGGCATCCAGGCCTGAAGAACACAACTTCCAGGTCAAAATGTCAGTACAACCCTCCACAGCTCCTCTTTGGCTCTGTTGAGCCACCTCTGTATGTCTAAAAGATGACACTGCATGAGCCGGTCCCCTTAAAATCAGAATGCTGCCATGGTTGGGCTATCAGCTCAGAGGACAGTTACCATGTATTTATAGGGGAAGTGTTAAGGAGCCCCAATCATAATCAGATAGGCAGCCACTTTGCTTTAAGCGCCTATTAACTGATTCCAAATTACAGCATATCGGCTCCACAAGTATTTTTGACATCCACATTCATATAGCCACTCTGATCAGGGCTATCAGAAATGAATACCAAATGAGCCAATGGTAATGTAATTCCTAAAATATCACATAATGTGTTGTAAGCAATCATTGATTATCCTTTCTTCCTCCTTTCCATAGCTGTTCTCTCCCTCTTTCCTTTCATCTCAGAAGCTTAGTGTTTTTAAGGACCCAGAATAAGGAGATTTTCATTGAGATCAAATTCTGTGTGTTCTGTGTGTGTGTGTGTGTGTGTGTGTGTGTGTGTGTGAGAGAGAGAGAGAGAGAGAGAGAGTTACATTTCTAGTCCACCCAGTAACTAATTCTAATTCTCTCTCTCTCTCTGAGAATTTTCTCCTTGGGGAGGGGACAGGGTTTCCAGATAGCCTTCTAAATGTATCCACTTGTTGAGGGGTCTTCTTTATTCCTTTTTGCTTTTTCAAAACACCCCCATCATTTTCAGGAGCCCAGGAGTTTTTCCTGAATACGTATTGGAGAGGGCAAGGTCACATGGTCTCCAACAGCATTCACTTAGAACTGCTGCACTCCTCCGAATGCTGAGGAAATGCTCAGCAACCAGCTACACTTAAAAACGGTATGTGGAACATCTGGTCCTCTCCCCAAGGAGAAAATTCTCTGAATTCCCCCCACTACAAAAGAGGCAGAAAAAAACAATGTATCTTTCTTAGGGAGAGAGAACGTTCCCAAAAATAGGGGGCAGAATTTGGCCCAGCAATAATAATAATAATAATAATAATAATAATAATAATAATTGAAATCTACAGTATTTGATCTATATTCTTATCCATTTGCTTCCACTTCTATTTGAAAACATCCCTGCATTGAGCCATCCAGGTGGCTAACAACTTGATTTAAGGACAATAGAAAATGCCATAACTAACAATTTAAACAACCTAAAACCTAAGGATGTGAAGCATCAGAGATAAGCAGTGGATCAATGTCATTTATCATCAAAGCCCTGAGAGAACAGGACAGTATTAACCTAAAAGATAGGAATGGACGGAGCACCCCACGCCCACCCCATGTGGCACTCATCAAACCCCCGCCATGTACCCGACCACTGAGAACAAAGCAGATGCGCAATGAGCTGGGACAGCTGGCAGAATTTCTGTGTATGTATGTGTGTATGTGTATATATATATATATATATATATATATATATATATATATATATGCGTAAAACAACATTTGCACAAATTCCAGCTGCAAATCACACGAATTTGGGACTGAAATTGATGCAAATGGTGCCCGCTGGGGAAACCGTGCTTTTAGACATAAAACCTAATTAAGCTGGTGGAGTTTGTGAAAGAACTCATGGTTTGGCTCGCAAATGCAAGCCAAGCCAGGGGCTATAGGAAAATATGATGAGCCCAAAAAGAGACGGATATCGCCGTTACAGCCATACCTAGTTTCAAGGATGAATGTATGGAAGAAAGGAGCTCCTGCAGTATAATCAAATATTTACCAAGCCCTCAATTATGATTTTCACCAAAAACAAAGAAACAATAGAAAATGTTTGGCAGGAACTTTTAAAAATGAGAAAACATGTTCAATATTGCAGGTTAGGGATATCAGAGAAATTAACAATGGGATCATTGAGTAGTTTGGATTCCTATGGGTCCAACTCATGGATTCCAGAGCAGACTGAATTTTTCCAAGTCATGCGTATCCTGCAGATTTACAGACCATTAAAAAAAAAAAAAAACTTCTCAGACATTTACACAGATGTAGTCATAGGAACATATATTAAAAAAACAAAACACGAGCCCAAACAGTGCATTTACCCGATTGGCTAATGCTTCAGGGGATTTGCGTGGTTTTTTGGGGGGGGGGGGAGTGGGATTTGTGCAATTTCGCACATGCAAATTTCTGCAAAGTCAGGAAATTGGGTGGGGGGGACAAATCCAGTTCCATCAATGAGAGGATGATTCAACAAAAGGCACCTGAAATTTTCAAAACATAGATGGAACAGATTTTTCAAAATCTGCACATCCCTATTGCAGATTCAGATAAGATATTCTGGACCAGCTGTAATAGTGGTGAAGTTGTTAGAGCCAGTCACTAACTCTCAGCCTGACCTACCTCACAGGGTTGTCATGAGGATAAAATGGAGAGGAGGAGGACCATGTGAGCCACTTCGCATTTCTTACAAAGATAAAAATGTAATAACACTATTATTATTATTATTATTATTATTATTATTATTATTATTATTATTGAAAATCAAAGGCAGCTCCAAAGGTTACATTTTGCCGTTACCATCCCTTGGCCTGACTCAACGTAGCAAGTAGAAATGCACAACGTTAAGCTAACAACCAACTCAGGTAGGTCTTATTCGCTCTGTACTAATGGATAGGGAACAATGCAGAGTTAACCAATCATGCGGGCAACAACTATTTTGGAAATTGATAGACTCTAATCAATTTGCAAGTGTCACAATGGCTTTTGTGGATCAGTGCCCCGGACATGCAGCGCTAGTGGTGTGGAAGTGGTGGGGCAAGAGAAGGCAGGAAGAAAGACCCACACAAATAAGTAAGGGACATTCACGTGTGCCTTGTACTTATGGAACTCTTGACTAGATAAATCAGAGGATGAGGGGGCCACCCTCCTATGTTTGAGGCACCTCCATGTACTGTGGATCCTACTTAATGGTCTTACCGATAAAATGCCTCTAAAAAGAAAGGGGGGGAATAAAGAAAAAGAATTAACTCTGCAGAGGGACATTTATGTCTGTGATTTATGAGAGAAGCAATGGAAACTACAAGCTGTTCATGGAGCTTATCAGAGGAAGAACACTTTTCCCTCGTTAAAAGGCACATAGCATCCGAATAACACTCTCCCACATGCACACAAACTCACTCTTCGAAAGAGGATCATGGGATACAATGGCAATCTCACACTTGGTTGGGGGTGGTCCATGGGGCTGCAGCAGTCATTCAGAGTTGGTATCAAATGGATCCATGCGCAAATGAGTTCATCCATGTGTCGCTGTCTTGTGCTAAAGATAGAGAACCCACTCCTGCATTCTGTTAAGACTTGAGGTCCAGAACCTTGTTGGAGGAAGTTGTCTGGAGATATCCAATGTGGTGCTGCACTTCCATTAAAACTTTCCCTTCCTTTTATTGATTTTTCCTGCTTCTTTCTCATGGAGGGGTGAAATTTCGATGAAGTTTCTCACTGGGGAGTGGTTCTATTTACCTTTGCAGTGTAGGAGGTGGCAGATGGGTCTCCTTTCTGTTTGTTTGTTTGTGTGTTTGTGTGTTTGTTTTTACTTAAAAAACGAAAACTCCGCATGCTATTGCAGTGCCACAGCGCTTTCAGCTAGCAATGCTTCCTGGAATGCGCAGGAGACCACATGATGTTACACAATATCTTGAGACTTCAAGATCCTCGTGCAAACAGCCCCACGGTGTTTTGAACAAGAATGGGGGCATTTAGAGTTTCACCTCCTATACTTAATAGAAAAATGGAACCCCTGCCCAGCTGGAAAATTCTCCAAAATGTTCTCCCTCCCCTTCT
Source organism: Anniella stebbinsi (assembly GCA_029215795.1). Lineage (NCBI taxonomy): Eukaryota > Metazoa > Chordata > Lepidosauria > Squamata > Anniellidae > Anniella > Anniella stebbinsi. Next base: position 386,844,599 of record JARDYH010000001.1, read on the forward strand.
TTCACTGGAGTATTCAATTTGCTCCTAACCACCACCACCACCATCCCAAACTACCAAAAGTTACAAGCTCAAAAATTTTGGCATGATGCTACTACAACCCCAACCCATTCCTATCTGGGACGTGAAGGACTAAGCCACCCTCAAGCATCCGCCATGCCCAGTGGGCTCCTGCTCATGATCAGAAAAGGATAGCTGGTGTGTGTGTGTGTGTGTGTGTGTGTGCCAAGCCCTACTCCAAAGCAACCTCAAGGTTAGGCATGAACATCAGAAGATCCAAGACAAACTAGGCAGTACTCTGTAAGCCAGGCCTCATCCTCTTATCATACACCCCAGTATCAAACAACACAGACAAGAAGCCAAGGGACTCAACCCAGCATAATAGACCTTGAGCCAAAGAACATTCCTATCAACCTTTACATCTCTGTAGACTTTCTCTCTTTAGACTATCTTTAGATTTCAGGAATGGAACCACCCACATTGTCAATGGGACAAATACCATCCTCTGCTAAGCAACATTAATAACTGACCCCACCTCCCAAACAACGCATTAGAAACAGACCGATAATTAACACTTATGATCCACCATCACAACCTTGCATGAGCTATCAATCTTTGAACAAAGCTCAAGAGACTCCTGTTTTACAGCACAAATCGTGAGAGATTCCTGATTTAGGTCAACTTAGCTGTGTTTCCAATACAGCATTACGTTCCTAATGCAATTCTACATGCAAATCCAGGACCAAAATCCATCAGAATACAAAGGGTGTGAAAACAATCCACCCCATAACTCGCCCGGCATAGGATTCATTAGAGAGATAGGGGAAGATATTGATTTGTACCTTTCATTCCGAACTTTGATCGCCGACCATATTTGTTGATCATAATGAAGAGGACTACCAGAAGGACACAAGCAAAGGCTGCAAGTCCAACAGCTATGGATACCTGTAAAGGATAACCTAGATATTAGAGAATTGTTGAGTAGAGCTATTACAACATTCAAGGACACTAACACCCCATTGTACATATTATATTATGTGATTAAATAGATAGATAAATGCTAGATAACGCTGTGCTGCTTATCAAGTAGATGCCAGCACCATCCTACATGTGTCTTACTCAGAAGTAAAGTGGGTTAAGTGAAACTTGCTTCCAGGTAAGCGTGTATTGGATTGCAAATAGGGGTGTGCACTGGATAGGGTCCGATCCACGATCCAGATCCGATCCAGGGGAAATCGGATACCATTATTCAATTTCCGATCTCACCGCTGGATCATTCGATCCAATCTGATCTGATCCAGAAAGGTCCCGATCCATATTGGATGGATCGGAGGATTGGCAGGCGCTCGCTGGTGCCAGCTGCTGCTTCCATTGGCGGGTGCCAGCGGGCCCCCGCTGATGGAAGCAGACAGCGGGGGGGGGGGGCGCAGCCCACTTACCTTCCGTGGCCGTCCACTCCTGTCCACCGCTGGCCACTATTGCAAGCAGGCTTCGCGGCCTGCCCCTAGGGGCAGGCCGCGAAGCCTGCTCGCAGTAGCGGCCAGCGGCGGAAGGGAGCGGACGACCACAGAAGGTAAACAGGGGGAGGGGGCTTACCCCCCCAGGGCCGTCCGCTTCCATCCGCTGGCGCCCGTGGGCGCCAGCGGATGGAAACGGATGGCCCCGGGGGGGTAAGGAGTGCGGGGGAGGGAGTTTACCTGCCGGGGCTGTCCACAGCAGATGGCCCTAGGGGGGAGGAGGGAGTTAGGCCCCCCTCACCCACCCACCGCCATTTTTTCCTCATAGACTTGCATTGGAGGAAAGCTTTCTTTCCCCCAATGCAAGTCTATGGGGGGGGGGGGGAAATGACGGCCAATCCAAAAATCAGATGTCTGATTTTTGGATCGGGTTTGTTCCCAATCTGGTCCGGGGGGCCTCCGATTTTGTCCGATCTGATCCGGGACAAAATTGGAGGTCCCGATCCGGGTCCCAATCTGATCCGGGGGGTCCATGCACATCCCTAATTGCAATCACAGGCTTCTGGTTGAGATATTGTAACTGTATGGCATAGAATATTCAATAACAAAGCAGAAACCAACAGAATGGTGAGATTTCAAACATTATTTTCCAACAACAACATTTCTTTATTGATGTATTTATTTATGGACATTTGTAAATGGCTTCCATCTAAAGATTTCAAAGTAGAGTACCCAAACCATCGAAACATTTAAAAAAATTACTAATACATATAGTATGTTGTAACTACATAAGGTGGTAGGCTGCACTGCATAAGCAAGGCTTGTATAAACATCTGCATCAAAATAAAAAAGTGTTGGTTTATGTCTAATGTCTGAGGGAGACATGATAGCAGTCTTCAAGTCCTTGAAAGCTTGCCACACAGAGAAGGGCCAGAACCTCTTCTCAATCCCCCCTAGAGTGCAGGACACAGAGAGCTTAGGCTATGGGGCGGTATATAAATGTAAATAATAATAATAATAATAATAATAATAATAATAATAATAATACATGGGGCTTAAGTTGGAGGAAGCCAGATTCCAGTTGGACATCAGGAGAAACTTCCTGACTGTTAGAGCAATACGACAATGGAGCCAATGACCTAGGGAGGTAGTGAGCTCTCCAAAAATAGAGGCATTCAAGATGCAGCTGGACAACCATCTGCCAGGGATGCTTTGAGGTGTATTCCTGCTTTGAGGGGAGGGGGGTTTGGACTCGATGGCCTTAGAGGCCCCTTCCAACTCTGCTATTTTATGATTCTATGATTCTGAACAACTGTGGAATGGAGCTCAGAAGCCTGTGGCATGACCAGGAGAACTTCACCAGATGACTTCAAGGATCAAATAGCTCTGTAGTCAAGAAGGCAATGTCTCAGGTAAGCAGGTCCCTCCTTTTTATACCTTTATATATTAACAAACCCTTAAAGCAGGCCTGCTAGCAAATAGGCACCCACGGCAGTTTCTTCAGCATAGATGTAATATGCTAACAACAGGTCTCCCCAATCAACAACCTAGCTGAAGTATTCTGCACTAGCTTCAACCTGCAGACCAGTCTTAAGGCAGCCTCACATAAAACACCTCACAATAATCCATTTTGAGGTTCCCAATGCCAGAACCACTGTGGCCAAGCTCTTGGCCAAGATGGTCACAGCTGCTGTAACAGCACAAGGTGATAAAAGGTCCTCTGGAACAGTGAGGCTATTTGAGCCTCTGGCAACAAAGATGGATACAGAAATACCCCTAGACTGTTCACTTATCCTTCAGAGGAAGTGTAACTCCATTCAGAACAGGTAGCCTACCTATCTCCTGGACCTGGAAACCACTTACTCACAAGGGCTCTGTCTTGCTAGGATTCAGCCTCAGTTTATTAGACTTCATCTAGCCCACTACTGCACCTAAACACTGGTTCAGGGCCTACATGGCCAGACCTGATTCAGATGTAACTAAGAAATAGAGCAGGGTGCCGTCAATATTTTCCGTAAAGTTCCCCTCCTCAAATTAATTCACTTGTTCCTAATGGACGCAGTCTTGCCAGCTATTTCCCCTATAATGACACATTTCTGTGCATTATTTTCAGCCCTGTATGCTTTGTGTGTGTGTGTGTGTGCATGTTTCTGCAGTACATGGATTTATGTTTTGCACACTTTTCCCTGGTTCCCCCGTTTTTTGTCGTTGTTCATTTCTCACCCCACCCCAGTGTGTGGCTCCGTTTTTAGATCATGCATTCAGTCGGCATATCATATCAGCAAATTCATGTCAAAATTCAGATGGAAGAAATGTCTCACCCATAGCTAGGAGGGAAGGCAGAAGAGTGAGGGATACCCACAGACAAAGCCAGAGAAGAGGCAAGAGAGAGAAGAGCAGGCAGGGGCTTGGTTAAAAAACCAAGAGCTTTCCTGGAGGAACTCACAACCCCTTCTTTACATATTGACAGAATATTTATTACCGGCTTTTTGGCACACAGAAAGCTTTCTCTCAGGGGCTCTTCCCTCTGCATTTGGGAAAATATTCATTTTGCTTTGTACAACTGGCTTGACTTGTTAAAAAAAACCCAAAAAAACCCTCCTTTCCTTGAAAAATGAAATACATATCACATGAAATAAAGAGATGTTTTGTTCCTTGCAGGCTGGTTCTTTATCCCATCCTGGATTATCCTCATGCTTTTATTTATACATGTCGTGCTTTATCAAAACTGCCTAGATGTTTTCTGCATTTCTTTCTGACTACAGGCGGCAAGACGGGAAATGGGACGGGGGGTGGGGGAGGAAGTTGCCCGGGAGAATATTCCTCTATATACAATGGACCCTGCACTCAAAAGATGCACACAAAAAGACAACATGAAAAGCTCAGCGTAGTTTTCCCCCTAATGTGCTATATTTCTATGCCTACAGAGTGTATTTCCCCCATGGGATCGCTGAAATATAACCACCACCACCTATTCCACTGTCTGAAGTAGTCCAGGCCAGGAAATGATTGACCACCAGATTCTGCTGAATGTACAAACTGAGCCTAGGGCTTTGTTGCAAATGGGGAAGGGGACGTGGGTGAGGGCTAAGGAAGGCTTCAAAGGATTGGAGGCTTTGAATAGACATATGGAGGGAGGGAGAAGGAGGGAGGTTCCTTGCAAACAGGGGCAGCAAGGGATGATGGGTACAATCATAAATGCAAGTAGGGAAGATATCCAAGTGTGTGGGTTCCCAGCTGTACATAATACATATTTTAAATTTTAAAAAAATGTAAGGGGGATGGGCAAACAAGTGATGTTCGAGATTGCTAGGACTTTCTGAATATCATCTTCTGCTCATCTTGTGCCCAATTCCCATTTGCATTTGCAATCGCTGCTCACTCTTCATGAATGAGAAACTTGCGCAAATCAAGCTGCCATTGATCGGGAGATTTGCGCTAATCAATGAGACTGCACAAAACTCCCAAACTATGTGCAAATCTCCCCAGATTTGGGCCAATTTTCTAATTTGCAAGAATTTTCTCCGCAAACTAAATGTGGATTCAGTCTACTGAGGAAATCTTGCATATTAGCACATGTGCATTGAACTGAGAATAAGATCAATGCAGGCACGTATTCAACAATTTGCAAACATTTTCGGTGGACATGTCCTTGCGCTCATGTTCAGGGCTTTGAATGCATGTTCTTCAAGCAAAAGAAAAAAAAATCTCATACATCCCTAGCAAACCCCCCAGCAGTTTGGTGAGGACCAAACATGCTCAATCCCCATGGAATGCCAACTGACTGTCAATGAAATGGCGCATCCTGGAAGAGGGCATGGCTGGAATGCCGACCAGCATTTTATTGTGTGAAATGCTGTCCAGGGCTCCAGGGCTCCTTTTGATCCAGAAATATCCCCCAAGAAGGCTTATATCACATAATCTAATGTAGGGTTGAAACATTTAGTTGATTAATCATTTAGATGAATCGGTTTAGTTAGTCTGTTTTTATTGACCAAAAAGGTGCTTCAAATTAATTGGGCAGCAGATTTGAATGTTTCTTTAATTATTTTTCATTCTTAAAATTGCAGATGGCAAGTAAAATGTTAGAAGAGACATTCCTTACACTATGAGATGTAGGGAAAATGGCTTTTTGGAAAGAATGTGTGTTTCTTCTCAAAACAAATTATGGATTCCCCCCCCCCTTTGGAGCCATTTGTTTTTCACATATGCAAATGTATGCAGATTTTAACAAATTGACTTACAACCATGTAAAAAGCCAGCTAAGATGTCTTTAATTGCAAACATAGGTATTGTGCCTAATAAAATGTCATTAAATATTCCCCTTCAGATTATTTCATAAACACTGTTCAGACTTTCCTCATCTACCTATTACTCTCTGCCCTCAAACGTCACTCAAAGCTCTTTCCTGAGCTTGGATAGGGATAGGGGAGAAATTCTTTTGGTTCCTGTTTCAATAACAATTTATGAAAAATATTTCCTGAATCTAAGCATAAATCAGAACACATTTGCCATCAAAATCTGTACATTTCTGAGGTTTGAAGTGCAGTCTCCAAAATGAAACAATAACAAAGCATGAAAATGTGTACATTTAAAGAGAGAAAAAGAGGGGAAATCTGTATTATATATATATATATATATATATATATGTGTGTGTGTGTGTGTGTGTGTGTGCGCATGTGGAAATATGAATATTTGCTATAAAGGTCACAAAATGTGTTTTTCAAAGGAGGCCCTGTGTTGTTCAGCATTTTTACAATCAACTGAGATAAGAATGAAGAGGGTTTCTTTATCAAATTTGCACATGGCATGAAGCTCGTAGGGATAGCCAACACCATAGAAGACTGAATCAAGGTTCAAAAGGATCTACATTGGCTGGAACACTCTGCTCAATCTAATGGGCTGAGACTCAGCGGAGATGAATGTAAAGTCTTGTGGTTAAGTACACAAAATTTAAAGACACATGTATAGGATGAGGGAGACCTGGCTTGGCAGAAGTACATATAAAACAGACCTAGGTGTCTTAATGGGTCATGAACTGAATATGAACCAGAAATGTGATGCCAATGATAAGCAACCTAAGGCAATCTTGGACTGCATTAACAGAAGCATAGATTCCAAATAAAGGGAAGTACTAGTTCACTCTATTCTGTATTAGTAAGACCACATTTGAAGTCCTGTGTCCAGTTGTAGGAAACACCATTTTAAGAAGGACATTGACCTGTTGTCCAAAGAAGCACAACCTGGGCATATTTAGCCTGAAGAAAAGAAAATAGGGTTAAAAAAAAGATATAGCAGCAGTCCTCAAACAACTGAAAGGCCATCATGCAGAAGAGGGAGCAGACTTGGAGCAACAGAGAAGGCAAGAATAGGATCCAAAGGTGGACATTGCAGGGGAACAGATTATGGCTAAAGATTAAGAGAAACTTCTTAACGGTGAGAGCTCTTCAGTCAGCAGATCGGATTTCCTATTCAGGCAGAGGAACAGATTTCTTCGGGAAGTGGAGGGTTCTCCTTGGCTCAAGGTATTTAAGCAGAGGCTGGGTGGTCTTCTGTTGGGAATGTTATAGCTGCACCCTGCAGTGTAAAGCCTGCATTGAACATGGGTTGGTCTAGATGATCTTCAAGGTACTTTCTTTCTATCTCAGTTAGCAACGCCCATGTTTTCTGGGGATCATGCAAGCTGTAGTCCAACACCTCTAGAAGGTACCAGGGAAGGCTTCAACAAACTTTCAGGGCAGCTTTCAAGAAGTGAGTAACCAGCAAACCACAGTGATAATCATGATAATTTGGCCTGAATACCAAAGAAGGGTTTTGTACTGTGGCACTTTCCATTAGAGACCAGAAGATCAGGACGCAGGCTGAGCAAGGAGTGCAGGAGCAATAGTGGTAAACAGCATCCCTTCTGGCCTCCATAAAACAAGCCCCAAATCCACTTCCTCCACCATCTATCCCACGAGTCTTACCCCAAACGTGTCCTCCTCTGGCTTATGTGTCACCGTGATAAGAGGGCTGGGACTTGGAGTATACTCAACTGAAACCAAGAGAGCAAAGAAGAAACATTTATTTAGTGTTTCGGGGGAAATACTGCATTTCACAATTATATATATATATATATATATATATATAATCTAAATTATTTGATGTCCCTACCATCAAAATGTTTCCATTGTACTGATGTCTTATCTCTCTGCCATCAGAGTCTGCTACATCCATGATGCTCCTTGCACCCAGAATTCCCTCCCAGAGCTCCTTGATCCAGTGTCTCTTCTATCCCTCTCCCTGCAGAATCCTTCAAAATCCACCCGTTCCATGAAGACCTTGGGCTACTCTAGGGACGTATGAGAATTTAATTGTTGCTTACAAGATATGCAAGTATGCCCCATTCGAAGCCCCAAATTTGAGTGCAAGCACATGTCCACCAAAACCTGTCTGCAAGTTGTCAAACAAGTGCTTGCGTTCCTCCATATTCATGCAAATTTCCTAATTTGTGCAAATTTCCTAATTTGCGCAAATTTCCTCAGTAGGCTAAATCAGCCCTGCTTTAGTCTGTGGAGGAAACTTGGGCAATTGAAGAGATTTGTGCAAATTTGGGGAGCTTTGAGCACATCTCTCATTCAATTGTTGCTCGATTTGGGCAGTTCTCCCATTTGTGCAAAGCGAGCAGCGGTCACAAAGTGCAAATGGGAATTGAGCAGTGAGAGGGTGGTGAGATGATGTTCAGAGAATCATAGCAATCTTCTGAACTTCAGTGTTGGCCCTTCCCTGGGCTATTCCCCAAATAGAGACTTGGAATCAGCACTACACACAATCAGGCAATCGCCTTCTCCTATACAATCCGCCCCGCAGACTTAGGTCTCTCTGGGAAGAATGTATCACAGTCAGCCAAGACTAGGCTGACAACCATTACCCAGAGGACCTTCTCTTCTGCCACTCCCAGACTGTGGAACGACCTGCCGAGAGATCTGCCAACTTACCAGTCTTCAAGAATTTAAGAGAGCTATAAAGACTGATCTCTTCCAGCAGGCCTACCCAGTCGAATTTTAAGACTTTGTTGATTTTAATAATGTATTCATTTTATATGCTTATAATCAGTTTATGTATTGTATTTTATATTGTTGGTACTGATGCTGTTCCCCGCATCGATCATTATTATTATTATTATTATCATTATTATTATTCCCAAACCTGATACTCACCAGGGTTTCTGAACTAAAACTCCCACTATTCCTGATAACTGGCTATGCAAGTTGGGGGTGATGACAGGGTTGGGTGAACTCACCCACATCTGATTCATCGCATTCTCTCTCAGCCGCTGTGGTTTGCCCCCACTCACGAAGTCGCACAAGCTTTTGTTACAGCTTGGTGAGCATCTGATGCCACTACAAGCCTGTCTGCCCTTCTCCAGAGCCTCCATTGTGCACAACAAAGGGGGGGGGGGGAGTCTGGGAATTTAGGCAATGACGGAAATATGCAATTTCTGCAGCCTCCGTTGTTGTGCACAATGGAAGCTCCAGAAATTGCATATTTCCCCCGCTTCATGAATAGTGGCCGTAAAGGCCCCATTCATGCAAGAGTAAAGGAGCGAGTGCTCTGTATATGGGACCTTTACAACTGCCATTTATGCAGCAGGGGAAATTACGTAATTTCCGGAGCCTCCATCATCAACACACAATAGAGGCTCTGGATGAGGACAGGTGACTGCCAGAAGCTTGTCAGGCCACGCAGGTGCTTAACCTGCGGGCCCGGGAATGTGCCGCAGCCACCCAACTGGGTCCAGGGGGCAAATGCAGGGCAGTCTCTTGGACTCCTGGACCCATTTGGGCACCTGCAACATCCCTACTGATGAGAGTCGAAATCCAAAGAATCTGGAAGTCACCAAGTTGGGGAACGCTGGCATGTAGGATGCTCCACCGTTCTTCGATAGAAGTCAAGGCAGTATCCCAAAAGGTTCCCAAGCCATCTATCATCCAGACAAGCTCAGCTAGTTGGTGCATCATCGGCCTTCAGACCATATTCCTGGCCACAGTAAAAATAAAGTTCACTCTTTTGTTTTTACTTTTGATTGGCAAGGGTTTGCTCACCTTCACCTCCACCCACCCACAAGAATATCCACCAACTGATGAAAGGTGTTGGTAACACAATGATTTTATTAGCAAATTAGCAGTCTTCTGGAATTTAAGAAAGCCGTGAAGACTGCTCTCTTCCGGCAGGCCTACCCAGTTTAATTTTAAGATGTTTTTAATAATGTATTTGTTTTTATCTGTTTTAATGGTTTATCTATTTTATTGTTTTTATATTTATATTTATTGTTGTTCCCCGCCTTGATCTGGATGGAGAGGCGGGTTAGAAATGAAATAAATAAATAAATAAATAAAATATTTATTTATTTATTTATTTGTTTATAAATAAATAAAATAAAGAGAGACTTACATGGGAAAATGCCTTCTGATATGCCTGCGAGACAAAAGAAGGAAGGGGGGGAGAGAAAGCAGCAGTATGGTTACTGGCAGCATCCACATTATGAAACACACACTGCACTGGATGGATTCCCCCCCCCGCCCCGTTTCTTACAGCTTCTTTGCACCCGACAACTAGGACAAATCTGTCAATTTTGGTTTGTCTCAGTTTCTCTTTTTTCCCAATTTTATGTTCATTTCATCCCAAACAATGTTCCTCCCAGTCTTAAGTTCACTTCCCCCCCCCAAACTGTGAGGATTTCTTTTTAAACATTGCATGAAATTTCATAAACATTTTGCATGAACAATCCTTCTGATATATGCATTTTTGCCAGCATTTTTTAATTATATACATTGTTGCAAGCATTTCCCCCCTAATATAAAGCCTTTTAGCATCACCAGCCCTGAAAGAAATAGCTTTGTAAGTATATTATGATTGGAGAACCCCACTGCAACAATTCTGGGAAGTGTGAATTTGGGGTCACCTAGGAGCTCAAAGTGCAAAATTTAGGTCATTTGCATTAAAATTCCTCCCTGATCCCTACTGGCAACTTGACTCTTTGCAAGTAGTTACACATGCCCCCCACACACACCTGGGGTGACCATGTCTCCTATTTTACACCATTGGTACAACTTCTTGAAAGCTCCTTGAAAGTTGTAATAAAAATGTAATGTTAATCCAACAAAGAGAGGTATCTTCCCTCCACCCTATTTAAAGGAACAATAGATTAAAAAACTGAATGCTAACTCTCCACACCCAATACTTCTGAGATAGGATGAAAAACAGATGATGATGGTGGTGATGATGGGCATGTTTCAGTTGTGAAACACCATTCTCAAAACCAAAGCTCCTAGGTCTGCTCCACTCCCTCAGAGAGGCTTTTTGCTTGGAGCATGTGTTCTCCCACTGAGCTACAGCAGTTCCTTAAATACTGTGATTAGGAGACCCCTTACATAAGGATTCTGCAATCCCCTGAGGAAGACTCAGAAGGAGATGAGGCACACTGCTTCAAAGCAGAAAGTTCTGAATAGCCTTTGGAAGCATCGCAGAATTTAATTGCACTTGATGAAGAGAGATCTCTCAAAAAACACCAGGAACACAAATATATTATGACATTGCAGCTGTCTGTTTTGATTACATTTGAATTTTATAGCAGTCTTTTTCCCCCCTTAGGTTTTCTTTTTTTGGCCCAATTCACCTTTGGTCCCATCTTTTTCCCTTTGACTCTGTCCATCGCTGCAATACAGCCCTAGAGAATGTCTCCAAAAATAAAACGAAGCCCTCACCCTGAAAGAGATTCAACACCCCTGACAAACATGGTAGAAATGCTTATGTGTGGAGAATGTGGAGAGGGAGACATTTTTCTCCATCTCTCATAATACTAGAACCTGGAGTCATTGCATGAAATTGACTGGTGGGAGATTCAGGGCACATAAAAAGAAGGACTTCTTTATACAGCTCACAGTTAAACTATGGAATTTGCTACCACAAGATGAGGTGATGGCCATCAATCTGGATGGCTCTAAAAGGGGGCTGGATAAATTCCTGGAGAAGACTATCAATGGCTACTAATCCTGATGGCTAAGTGCTGCCTCCAGTATCAAAGGCAGTAAGCTTGTATACACAAATTGTTGGGGAACATGGGTGGGAAGGTGCCCTTGCACCATGTCCTGCTTTTGGTTCCCTGGTTGACAGCTGGTTGGCCAATGTATGAACAGAGTGCTGGACTAGATGGAACCTCGGTCTGATCCAGCATGGTTCTTCTTATGTTCTTAGATGCATGGTGTTATGCGGTGGGGCAGGTTGATCTGCTATCAAGGTTTAACGGTGAGCAAACTTCTCGTGGCTCACCTTGATTCTCACTTTTTAAATTACATTTGTAAGCTTTTGTGGGGGGCAGGGGATATCTTTAAAAAGGCCCTTTCTTTTCCAGTTCCCCTACCTCCATCTGAAGCACAAAAATACCTTTCAGGGGGTGGGGTCACCAGTGGAAGGGAGGGTTTGCTTGGAAAAAGGAAGATCTGGTGGATCCTCTCATCTTAACTGGATGTGATGCGAGTATCATTGCTTGCCAGGGAGCATGAGATTTGTAGTTCCCTCTGGCACTTAAATTGAATCGGAAAGCAAAGGAGAATGCAAATTGCATGCTCCTCAGGGAAAAGAACGAAACTCCTGATCATGAAATGAGACATCTCCAGTCAAGGAGCAGCCAGCTACTACCTTTCCCTTGCCCTTTGTCAAAGGTAATGTTTCATTGGTCCATCTGGATTTTCGCATGGACTGTCTGAAGCAAGCTCCATTGCAAGCCAGGCCCAAATCCAAAGACTCCCACCCCCAGCCAGATCTGCAATAGTAGGAGGCCTTTTCAAATTGTGGAATAGGTATTGCAACCCCTTCCATTCAAACTTAGCTCTCGCCATTTTCAACATATTTGAGCCACGTCTTAGAAAGAAGTCTCCAAATATGAGCAACCCACAAATGATGATGATGATAATGGTAATAATAATAATAGTAATAATAATAATGTCACAATTATTCCGTTAGTCACATCAGTTACTGGCATCACATCAAAAAAATTATACAGAAAACCTTCAGAAACTGGGCCTACCAAAATATATCCAGACCAATATCCAGAAAGCAGTCATACTGAAAACATGCACAATTGTCAGGAAATTCCTGTATCTGTAAAAGACAACATGGCTTGGCAAAGCCCATCATGCCCATCTAGAAAAACTGCCATGAGTGAGAAAGAGATATAATAATAAAATAACAATATAGTAGCACACAAAGATATTATTAGTCACTTCTGATTTAACGGAGGAGGAGGAGGCAACGACAACAATGACAACTCCCTGCAGGGTCACTTGATGCCATTTTCTTTTTTTTACTCACCATAGGTGAATAGAACCTCCTCCCCTTTTAAAGCCTCTGTGCACTGGAAGACATCCAAAAGTACCTTATACTGAGTCAGACCACTGATCCACCAAACTCAGTACTATCTATGTTGCCTCATAGTGTATTTCCAGGGTTTCACACAGGCGTCTCTTCCAACCATACCTGCAGATATTAGGGATTCAACCTGGGGCCTTTTGCACACAAAGTGTGTACTCTGTAACTGAACTGTGACACTTCGGCATGTACCAGAAAAGCTGTTTTGTGCCTGTGTGATCCAGCCACACGTCAGTCTCTTCTAAGCCCTTGACTCATGAAGTTTGACATCTTCAAATAAATATTTCCTTTAGCCCGACACCCGGCCACAATCCTCAGTATACTCTTTGAATGCCTGTCAGTGACTCTCGGTTTACACACAGCAAAGGAAAGAATGCCAGCTTTCCATTTACCCACTGGCGGAGCAAGCTGAAACCTGATGTGAAGAGGACTTGACATGGTTGTGGAGACAGAGGGTGCCCAGAATGATTTAGCAGTGCTATCTGTTAAGAGGGGCATCTGGGACACAATTCAAAGGGTAGGACAGCACAACGCCCCAGGGAGGGCCGGAAGCAGAGCTCACTATAAATGAAAAATTCAGTTGACAAAGAGGGATTTGGTTGTGCTGAGACACCATCCGCCAGATCAGCACTTTACGACCCCAATGTAGGTCACAACTAAGCTTGTCTTCGGGGAATGGATTTTTTAAAAACATTATATGGTTGGGTTTTGGGGAGGGCAGAGTCTAAACTTGACTTTAAAACCCAGGTTAGCAACATTTATTTTCTGGTCCCCCTGCCTTTGGAAGGGAGGGACACTTTGAGAAGAGTGGGGGGTGGGGGGGCACTGCCCCAATTTGTGAGTTTGATGTTTATTTTTATCCAGGGCCTGCAAGCACCTTATCAGGGTGACCCACACCAACATTTTTTTTTCAAAGCCATGTAATCAATAATATTAAACACACACACACACACACACACACACAACAAGCTAAAAGAGAACAAACCTGTAAAAGAAGCATACAAGTACTACACAAGCCAACATAAAAGAGATGATGATGATGATGATAGATAGATAGATAGATGATAGATTAGATAGACGATAGATAGATAGATGATAGATAAGAAAAACTGCTTTTGCCTAGAGCCAGTAGGGCCGCTCTGGCAGGGTGTTTCAAAGTGTGGGCACCGCCACTAAAAAGGCCTGTCCTTAGCTAGCAGGCCTTTTCTGATGATTCCAGCTGTCACTCCCCAAAATTGGTCTGTTGGCAAGTTGGGGAGGGTCCCTGACTCAGTGTGGAGCACATACGTTGCATAGGTCCAGGTTCAGTTCCAGACATCTGCAGTTAAAATAGGGGTGTTGAGCCTCTTTCAGAATAAGGGACAAATTCCGCTTCAGAGTTAGGATGACCATATGGAAAGAAGGACAGGGCTCCTGTATCTTTAACAGTTATATAGAAAAGGGAAGTTCAGCAGGTGTCCTTTGTATTCGTGTATAACATACACTCGTGTGGGTTCTATGGGGCTTAATTAGAATAAACTTGTGACAACAAAAAATATAACTTGAACAAAATCTGTCTTTCGTAAATATTAATTTACACAAAAAACCATGCCACAATTTGCCCATTTATGTCCAAACAACAACAACAACAAAATAGAGATTGCTTGCTTGAAGTCCAATCCCGCGTGGTTCTGTATTTCCAAGCACTGAATATTTTGGAAGTCTTTTGAGTAGAGAGTTCTTAACTTTAATTTCTCAAGTCAATCCTCAATCAGTATTTCAACATAATAGTTCAAAGTATTATCTCTGCATTAATATAATTAGGACAAATACCAAGGATACAAAAAAAAAAAAAATGATTGCCCGCCCCTTAAAATTCCACTGTACAAAATTAACAGCACAAAATTTACCTTATACAAGGTGACAAGAGCCTATAATTAAACAGAAATCTTTCAAATTCAGCTTCCAGCAGAACCAACAAACTCTCTCTCTTTTTTAGTTCTCTCTTCTCTAGCCTTCCCTCTGAGTGAGGACTCTGCCCAAGAGACCAAACCATTCGCTCCATAGGGGTTGCACATGCAGCACATGGTGACATTCCCTCTTCATCACGACAGTTAAAGCTGCAGAAGTCCTGCCCACAAAAGAGGGCAGGGCTCCTGCAGCTTTAACCAATTTAACATTAACTGTAGAGGGAATTTCTCCCGGTGCAGCATGCATACCAATGACACCTGCTGAAATGTCCTTTTCTATACAACTGTTAAAAATACAGGAGCCCTGTCCTCCTTTCCTCATGGTCACCCTATTCAGAGTAGCTCTCAGTGGTGAGCGGGGCCAACGGTAAAAGGGATGCAGACAAAATTATTGAAAAAAAGCTTCATATTTTAGCTTGCAGCTCCCACTGCCAGTCACTAAGCCTTAGGAGAAATATTTTCAACCTTATAGAATGGGGAGGGGAGACTGCACAAAAGCCAGGTCACCACCAAATGGGGACCAGAGATAAGCCATGGAAGAAACACCTTCTATGCAACTCCATTAAAAGTATTAATTGCAGCTCAATCCATACTGCAGAAGCATTTCTATGCTGCAACTTTCTCAAATAATCATTTCCTCTTCCTAGAGACAGGAGAAGAGACAGATACCTTTAACTCAGCCATGCCAAACTAAGATGCCCTCCAGGTGGATAGACTTCAAATCCCAACAGCCCCAGTCAGCATGGCCCATGAGCAGGAATGCTTAAGCTGAAGTCCAAAACAGCTTCATGGCACCAGGTTGGGGAAATCTGCTAATTCAACATCCCCACCAAACTACAATTCCCAAAACTCTTTGGTGTATCCCACAACAGTGCAACTGGTACCAAACTGATATATGTTTATAGTGCAAATATGTATTGAGAGTGTTGGGCTGGGACTCGGGAGATCCAGGTTCGAGTCCCAACTCAGCCATGAAACTCACTGGATGACTTTGAGCCAGTCACTGACTCTCAGCCTAATCTACCCCACAGGATTGTTGTGGAGACAAAATGGAGAGGAAGATATATAATAAAGAAATAAATGCTATTTCATAGTGGGGTGGGTGTGGATGTATATGCACACAGGTGCTCAGACAAACAGACAAACGATCCAGACGGAGAGGCAGGTAAGAAATAAATTGTTATTATTATTATTATTATTATTATTATTATATGTCACTTATAAACAACAGTGCTCAACGTTTTATGTTAAATACATCTGAATTACCAGTATAGGTGGAGGATTTTAAGTCATGGCCAAGCCTTAGCATATCCTTCTGGCACAATAGGATGACACCTTAAGCTCCGATCTGCAAAAAGGCTTACCTGTGTGCTAAATACTGCCTAATCCCCAGGAAAATGTACAACATCCCTTGCTAGTTAAATTAAGCACCTCTTTTCATCGCCCAAAGATTGGAGGAGGCAGATTTGGATGGAAAGCACCTGAGTCATATTGTGCTCAAAATAAGCCAGCAGTTTAACAGGAACACTGCTTTGACAGAGAAGGGGGGAGGAGGGGCAGAGGATACAGGACTTGGATGCATCCTTCGCATGAGCAGAAGTCTGCTAGCACAATGGGACTTCCGCTCACAAGACGGGGCATGCCCATCCCCTCCTCCCCCATGTAGTGCCCCATGTGCCTCAGCCCTGCTCCAAACGGACCCCCCACCCTCCAGCAGAGTTGGGGGGGGGCAGGCCGAGACAACTACAAGGCTGGGAAGGGTAACTCCATTTGACCAGCATTTCCTTCCCGCTGTCCAAATGACGGAATTGGATACAACCTAACTGGAACATGGGAAGACCCCAGAAATGAGCTTAAGCTATTGGTCTGAAACCCTGGTAGCATCTCATCAGAGTCTCAGACAGAGAAGGCACTTTTCCCATCTCCTGCTATCTGATGCTTTTAACTGGAGATGCTTGATAAGCTCACAAAGTGAGTGAGGTAGTAAAAGTTTTCCTGAATGGGCCACTTTAGGGTACAGATGGAGGCTGAGGGATTTGTTAGGGATGCCTGAGGAAACCAGCTGTGGGGTGGAGATCGATGAACATTCATTGGCTCCACCCCCTGAACTCTGTTCCAACTTCTATCAGCTGGCCTAACTTGCTGGTCTTCAGCAAGTCAGGTCAGCTGGTGGATTTTCCATATATAACAATGCAAGCAAATGCCGATCTATGCATTAAAAAAATGTTTCAGATTTCTAGGAAAACTCAGGGCTCAGCGCACAAATGCAGACTAAGTCGGGGGCACCACAGAAATACAGTAAGGCAAAAAGGGCTGGATTTCCTGGCAACAGACATCCCTAGGAATTTTATAATTAAAAGCGAGACCGAGAGATTATGAGGTTGCTAGAGAAATCTGCAACAGATTTAAATGAATTCAGATTCATCAGTGCAGCAGCTTTTTCAGTTGCATGTTGGATTCCATGGACTTGCATACTGTTTTTTCTTTCCTTTCCTTTTTTTTCCTTGGGGGGAGAGATTTGTGCAAATTTGCACTTGCGTTAATGCACATTAGCATAAAGTGAAGTGAAGCTCTTGTACATCCTTAAAAAAAATTCAATTCCATCAATGAGTAGGCGATGGAGCAAAAGATGATTGACAATCCGTGATATGCAAAGGGAGTGAATTTAAACAAAATCTGCACTTCCGTGTGTGTGTGTGTGTGTGTGTGTGTGTTTGTATCCTTGCATATAGACAACTAGCCTGTTAAGGGAATGGGTTCTAGCTTAGCTTTCTACTTGGCAAACTGATTTGTATGGATAAGGAACTGTTTTCTTTTGATTCAGCCATGCAGTTTCCCACCCAAAGCCTGGAGTGGCACAGCCTAGGGATGGTTTAAAAACCTCATTTGCTGTTTGCATGAACTGGGCCTGCTTATCGTCCTTAAAGTCCCAAATACATTTTTCCCCGGCTCCTGTCTAAATTGGCTGGGACCTCTGCCTATAAGCTAGTAACTCCGAGGGAAGGATTCAGGTTTTAATGGGCTCTCTCTCATCCGCAGAGAAGGCTCCATGTACAGTGAGGTATAAATAATAAATTAGAATGTCATTGGTATCATATTCTCTATATAGCAACATATGCTATTTTTGCCATGGGAGATAGCATAGGGTGCTCCTCTTTCTCACAACAGCATGCCAAACGGAAAGAAGCATGCTGGAGCCTGCAGAATTTAATTCTACAGGGGTCTACTTTAGCTAAAGCTGGGAAGGTACCACACAAACCCAGCTGCTCTTTTCACTATATTAGAGGACCATATTTGCCATCTCCTCTTATAGAAAGTGGGGGTGGAAGAGAGGCAGAGATAGAATTGGGGACCTTTGCATATATCCCCAATGGCATGACAGTAGGCATGCCCGTTATTTGGAAATCTGTCCTTTTTGGGGCATGACAGATTTCAGCTGCCTGCCAAACTGGGTTTTCATTCGCGAGCCAAGCAGCGGGTTTTGCCAAACTCCAAGAACTTTTGAGGCTTTGGAAGTGGGTGGGTTGGGGGCAGCGATTTGTGCAACTTGCAGGCATAATTTGTACACAATGAAAAAATACGGAAAATCTGCTAAGTGGCCTGACTCACTGCAGACCAAAACAGGCCAGTTTACAGAAAACAGAACAAAGTTTTGGGGTGGGGGCAAGCTGACGAAAGCTCATCGAACTCCACCCCACCCCAATGGAGTCCATTGGCATTATTACATGACAGCCACTATCTCTGCCATTGCTTGGATGGATTGGACAAAAAAGCTCTCTGGTGCAGAGTTGCTGAACCTCTTTCAGCTCAAGGGCCAAATTCCATTGCCGTGAACCTCTCGGGGGCCGCATTCTAACGGTAGGTGGGACCGAATGGATGGAATGGTGGCTATAGTGTGGTGGAGATGTTTGTAGTGAAGAACTGGCCTGAGGGGAAGGGAATGATCTCACACATGTTCTCCCACTGACCACTTGCCCTTCACCTGTTGCCCTCTACACACACACACACACACACACACACTTGCCCAATGAGGAAAACATGGGATTGGGAGCTCCATATTCTCCTCCTAGCACCCTCAATGGGATTTGTTCAGTAAGGGGAGAGATAGAGAACATCATGAACTCCAGCTTGGGCAGAGCTCCAACCTTGACTCTGTCTGAACCAGATTAGGAGGGGGCATCCAGATCCATTGGACCAGCAGTATGGGTGGCAAAGGTGTTGGGTCAGCCAACTTGATGTCCTCCAGGCATGTTGGACTACAACTACAGATGTCAGAGGAACCTGTCCAGGAGTGGGGCTCATGTCTGCTAACTCTTTAGCAGCTTGTCCCCCACCACTGCCAGACTCCAGCTTGCTTGTCCATGAGCTGGCCATACTCAACTTGTGCCAAACTGGGCCAGCTCACAGAGTTCTGCTGTCGTCATTGCTGATCTCTCTGCACAACTCCCTTGGGAGAGTGAGAGAGTTGTGCAGAGTGGCCAGTGGGTGACAGCAGCAGAGAGGGAAGGAGCCATGGTGCTCCCTTTCCTGTCACCACTGCCCCACCATCGCAGGGCCCAACTCTCCCACTCCTCCTGCCAGACATCGGTGGATAAAATGGGAGAGTTGTGCATAGAGGCAGCAATCCACAAGTTCCATTGGGAAACTGAACCATCTGGGTGTCTGTCAAGTCCCAAGAGGGGCACATTTCCCTAACTACACCTACCATCATCCCCATTGAGATGGCTGCAGATAAGGAGAGTCATAGTCCAGCCTACTTACAGCATGCCAGCTTGGGGAAGGCTGTGCTGGATAGTGACTTGGGACATCAAATCAGACAAGGGGGCTCAGGTCATCACTCTCCCCACCACCAAATTGGGACCTGCAGGGAATATAACCCCACTGTGTAACTGCACCCCTCCACAACTAGCAATCCCAGACAATCCTCTGTTGCTGCACCGGCAGATATGCCAATGAGCCTGGAGTGAACTATCAGTGAGGAGGTAGAGTGCTATTCCTTGAAGAAGTTCCCAAGAAAGGGGTGAAGCTTGGGAGGAGCGACCCAGCACAGGAGGGATAAAAGGTCCCTGTTCAGCACCAGACCTCATCAGAGCATGTTGCTCACTTGGCACTGTCTGAGGCTATTTGCTCCACTGTAGGCTTCTTCTGAAGGACAGGGAGGGGAAAGGGCACTATGGAACTCTATGCTGTGCTGTCTCTCACTTGGAAAGGGTTTCTCCAGGAAGTGCCCTTTGACCGTCTGGTTGGTTGTCCCCAGGTAGTTGGTCGCCACGATGGTGTAGTTCCCGTTGTTGTAGTGGGTCGGATGGTTGAAGAGCAAGCAGCCATCGGATACTTCCCCCTCTTGGAAGAATTCCATGCGGATGAAGTCCGTCTCCCTGAGAAGCTGCCCGTTGAAGAGCCAGTAGATTTGGGGTGGAGGGTTCCCATGCACCAAGAACTCGATGCAGTGGTCCATGTGAAGGATGGGCTCTAACAAGCTGATGACACGTGGAGGATCTAAACAGAGAGAGAGAAATACAGAAGGAGTTGCAAATGGCGCCCACCAGCAACAAAACAAATCGGACAGCTGAAGATTACTGAAAATTAGGGTGGATGTAGAGTTGGACCAAACTTCAAAATATTTTAAAGTGTCACCCCAGTTGTCTGGGGCTGCAAGGCAAAAGCAGAGGGAACGCTATCTCCCCGTTTTACATGTATTTTTTTAAAAAAAAAACATTTTAAAGGAAGCCCACTACTCAAACTTTGTCCCACTCCCAAACTTGCCAAACTACTGTCCCCACTTTTGCAACTTGCAAATGAGGCCATGAAGGTGGGGTGGGGTGTATTTTGCCCCCTAAATAAGAGATGCTTTAGAAGTCCAATACCTTTGTCTGGCGCTCAGATAGTCATCTGATAGAACAGCCATCCTCAACCCAGTTGCCTTACAGATGTATTTGCACTATAAGTCCCATCACCCTGCACTCCAACACATCTGTAGGATTGGGGAAGCTCATGACACACCCAGCTTAAGGCGCATACAGTGGTGAAGTACTGTACATTACACACCACTGAATGGTCTTCAAACCAGCGTTCCCCAACCTAGGTTCTTCTAGATGTTTTGTACTAAAAGTCCCATTGTCCATGACCACTAGCTACCCTGGCTAGGGCTGATGGGCATTGAGTCCAAAATATTTGGAGAGATCTAGTCTGCTTTAAAATGTGATGTGGTATTCACAGTTATGGTAGCAAAGGTAAGGTATATTTCCCCATCTTGCTCCAGACTTCCAGTGGATGAATTCTAGTAGCAGTCTTAATGTAGGCTAAATATTATGCTGTTGGAATGCAGTGCAATAAACAAGGCAGTATTGCCATAGAATTTAAGTTGACGATTTTCATCTTTCTTTCTTTCCTTCCTTCCTTTTTATATAGCAAAGTTCAAGCCCTTATGACTAAAAAGATGTGCTTGAAAACTGAACCAACTCACAAGCCAGAGAGGTAGCCAGGCAATATCTTTACTTTTGGGAGAAGAGAAATTCAGTGCTCTGTCAAGCATCTCACACCTCTCCAGGGCTAGCAAAATCAGAATACGTTTTGCAAAATACATGTTTTTTTCAAAGGGAAAAAATGTATTTTGGTTTAATTTATTCAAGTTGCCATATTCAACTTTTCTTGGTACAGAATGTTAATATTTTAACACAAAGCACACACAGCTCGGCAGAAACCCACTTCAGGGAATACAAAAATGGATAGCAGCAGATCTTCTAGAATCAATTAATACAAAACTTGATGGTACGATACTTTGTTCAAGGCATAAGATACCAGGGTACTCATCTGTTTCGTGTCCGTCAGGGGCGGAGGACCAGTTCAAATGTTAACCAGTGGCATCAAAAAGCTTTTTCCTGTTAGGGTGACTCATCCAGAAGCTGTAACATCTAAAAGCTTGTGACCTTATGTCACATATGCACGATGCTTTCCAGCAGCACTGTATGCTGTGGAGCAGGCACAGGCAGTCAAGAAATTTGAGATAACTGAGATGCTGGGTTTGCAACCAGACTGTTCTAAATGCCACATGCACAGAACAGCACGGAGCTGCCAAAACCTCCAAACTGTAGGTCAATTTAAATGGGAGTGTGCATCCATATGTCCCAGTAGTGATTGGGGTGTGCATCCCAGTGGGCAACGTTACATAGCTTTAAGCCATTGGGTAGGACTAGGAACATCACAGATGGAGAGGATCACCTCCCCGCTTTTCAATTTTTCATTCCAGACTACCTTACTACATACCTATGGGATTCTATTCAGCCGCTGCTCTGTGTAAATAAAATTGGACTTTACATGAATATAGGGACAGGCTGGAGAGGAAGGTAATTTCTCTGCCCTTTGAAAGCCTCTAGGGGGTAAAGAAGTAAGTGTGCACATATTAGCAAGGATGCCCAAGGATTTAGCTCATGGGAAAACGTTTACACTTGTAGGAATGTACAACAACACGTCACAGACGTCTGAGCAGCAAATTCCAAGGCTGTGAACCGAAGTAGAAGAGCTAGCATGGTGTGAGAGAAACTAACAAAAACAGGGTAGATGGTGCATCCAGAGCCCCCCATCTTCAGAAGAGTATGCCTGTTGCAATTCTGCATGATTTACTGTTCTGGCCTCAACTCTTTCCAGGCAGCTTTTCCTGGGATAGATGTGTGGAATCTCTGAATTGGCTGCACTGGTTTCACTTCCGATGCAAGGATGAAGCAGAATGACTTGCCCTAATACAGGGGTGTAGAACTTCAGGCCCGGGTCTAAATCTGCCCCTCCGGGATTCCCCAAGTGGCTCCACCTCCTTTCTCCCAATCATTTTGTGGTTTTCTGGCACTTACGCAAGTTATTTCTCCCCATTCTGAATGGTTGAAACGCCTCTCCTAAGACTTAGTTACTGGCAGTAGGAGCTTTAAGATCAAATGTTCTGGTATGTTTGGGTCTGACTATTTCCCCTCTCCCCTGTTTGCCTTCAGCCTCATCCACAACTGGATTGCTGCTCTCAAGAACTTATCTGAAATGGAATTTGGCCTTTATGGTTCCAACTGCCTGGTCCTACGTAGAAGCAAGAAATCTCAACCTTGCTGAAATTCTCCTAATCCCATCTGAAAGCTCGTTTGACCTTGAGTCCGTATCAGATTGAGAGTTCTTG
Organism: Anniella stebbinsi; assembly: GCA_029215795.1. Classification (NCBI taxonomy): domain Eukaryota; kingdom Metazoa; phylum Chordata; class Lepidosauria; order Squamata; family Anniellidae; genus Anniella; species Anniella stebbinsi. The sequence continues at coordinate 386,867,569 of JARDYH010000001.1, forward strand.
CATGTTTTTTTTTCCTTTTGGCATGAAAATCCACGAGCATTTTCATAAATATTTTTCAAATGTACACATCAGTTGTGTGCATCTTTGAAATCTACCCATTCTTCTCCCATTGATTAACGTGTATTTGTGCACATTTGTTTTTCAAAAGTACACGCTTCTTCATGTGCATTTTACAAATATACACATGCTGTTGAACATATTTTTTTTAGATCACAAATCACATTGCTAGCTCAGAAATGTACAGACTTCAACCATAGATTGTGTCCAACTCCATCTTTGTTCCAAAAGGTGTGAACTGGGTAAATCCAGATCAAAAATGAACTGAAATGGAGTTCCCATACATCCCTAGCCCTAAGAGAGGTAACCCAACGCACTCCAGTCTGGGTCTGTGCCCATTGCTCCCAAGAATCAGGAACCATAAAACATATTTGGGTATTGACAATAAACTGGATTTAAGTTTTGTCCTGGGCACCTTTTACATGACGCTTGCCAATTTACAGTCCCTTCATTCGCTGCATATAAGCAAGGTGACATCTGACTTGCTTAAAAACAAAGGGTGAATCAGTTGATGCTTTGGGAACATGTGGCAAATTAGGAGATAACCTGAGGTTGCAGCAAAGGCCACTGAAAACTACTCCACATCTGCCAAGACATACATAGCCAGCTCTCTTTCAGCACACTTTAAGAGGAGCACATGAAAAGTACTGAAGATGCTTGCCTCCTTTAATGTGTCAACTAACACTTTAGAGGAGACCATCTACAATGCAATCCCTTTCCTGTTGTGGGATTTTTGGAGGGAGGGGGTGTTCAAAGATGCACCCCCTGCACCCCAAAATGGCACCTTCTGTCATGAAAAATGAATCCAAATTCGGCACAGTTTTATTAGCAGTTAGAACTATTATTGTTCAGGCAAGACAAAGACGCTCGGCACTGATGCCAATCATGCTACTTCGGGCAGATGAACAGCTGCTCGAACATAGAGTGCCCACACCTTCCTCTACCTGCAAATGTTATTTGGAGAAGGCAGGTGGGCTGGCTGCGTATGCATTCTGGGTTTCAGTCAGAACCAGCAAGAACATTAAAGAGACTATTTAAGGGATAGGGTTCAGCACCTAGAATTACTCCTTTGCATTCAGGCTGGTTTTGACTGAACCTAAGAATGGATTCACAGCCCCACCAAAATTGGGGCCACCAGCCTTCACATGAGTTGGTGGAAACAGCAGGTATTAGTATTACACTATTTCATCATTCACCTCAAGTTACTGTGGAGACATTTCCACCCTTGATGAACAATTCTCAGGTCTAGGGATGTATGAGAATTTTGTTTCAAGTTGCAAATCCATCACCTGCCCCATTTGAAACCCCAAACGTGATGGGGAATGGGAATACCTTTTTTCCTTTTTTTTCTTTTTTGGAAAATGTACATTAACAAAGTGCGTTTATTTTCAATGTTCACACTTCAGTCAATCGGAAAAGTGCATACTTTTGAAAAATCCACACAGAAGTGTGTACTTTTCCCCAAACTGTCCATGACAGTTGAGCAGAATTGCCCTGCTTTTACAGATGTTATCTTCTGCAGGGTGTGTGTGAATGTACAAAATTCCCCCATGCTGTCACCTGCCCTCCGTCCCTCCCTCATTCCCGAGCCCACAAGCTGCCCCCTCCCCATCAACTTACAATATACAGTGAGAAGCACACTGGCATTAGACATGCCCACTACGTTTTCGGCAATGCACGTCAGCAGGAACCCACTGTCCTCACTTGTGACATTCACCAGAGTTAGATTGATGGAATGAACATTGGTCCAGTTGGCGTTTGTCTGAAAACGATCACCAAAGAGAAGGATAAATATATATTTCTTTAAAGTACTGTTGAACCTTCACCCACTTGATGCCCCTAGAACAGCAAGGCAGAACTTCCAGCCTATGGACCAAATTTGGCCAGCAGAAGATCCCAACCCGCCCCTCTCCTAGGCCCTACCTCCTTCCCGGACTTCATTTCCACCCAATTTTCTCTGTGCTGAGAGATGCGAAGCGTGCCACACCTCTCTCTGCACAGAGAAAGGGGTTCAGCCGGTGCTTGGAAGAGTTCCTCCAAGCACCGTCTGAGTCCCTTCCCTTCATATGCCACTTCCCATCCCAATCAGGATGGTGTGCAGTGTGTAAAGGAGATGCCTGACTTGGAGAGTGCTTGGAGGAACAGCTCCTCCAAGAGCCAGTCAAGTCTTTTTCTCCATGCAGTGAGGAGCCTGGAGCTCCATGCCTCTCTCTATAAAGAGGAAAGAAAAGTGGGTGAGTCATGGGTGGATGATGTCGCTGGGGGGTGGGCTTTGGTGCAGGAACCACCCTAACTTCATCAGATCTGCCAGACTGGTTGGAGGGCCTGGGGTGGGATAGGGGGGAATCTGGACCCACAACCAAGAAAAAAACTTTGCCCTTTTCCTAAAACAACAGACTCTTACATCCTGCCCATAGTACAACCATGATGCACAACCTTAACAACTTAAAAACAATTGAAGGCTGCATGAAGACCAACTGAAATCCTTTTGCTAATCCTCCATATATGTAGAAGAGTCCCGGGTTCAGATGACTAAAGCAGAAACGTGGATCTGGATTTAGCCTCCTACCTGATGAGTGTTGATAGAGCGTAGATTGACCACCATCCAATCAACATCAGGCAGAGGCGAGCCGGAGCCATTGCAGGTGATCACAGCATTTTCACCTTCGCACACAGTCAGATTCACATGGCTGACACTGATTTCAGGCAGATCTAGAGGAACCCAAGCAACACGAAAAACCTCTGTGTCAAGAGAATGTTCAACCAAGGCAAATGAGGAGAAGCCCTAAGGCTCAAACCTCCATTCCCTCATCTTATTTACAGTGCAACCACATGCACATCTACAGGGACATAAGTCCTATGGAGTCCAATGGGACATGCCCCCGAGTCAATGTGTATAGGATTGTAGACTTAGAAGAAGTGTCATGCCAAAAATTCCATCCATATTTTTTGACTATTCGCTTTCAAATTTGATACAAAAGAACTTGCCTTTTGGGGGGGAAATGTTCAAGGGAGAAGAAAAAATGATCACGGGTGAGATTTGAGGTGGCCAAGGATTGAGTGTCCTGCATTCCATTGTACTATCATCTCTCTGACCACCACCAGCCACCCTGGCTTTTCACATTTCAATTTAAGCCTGAGGTAAGACATCATGATGTAATTCCTGCTCCACAGGGCTTTTTCAGATCAGGAAGCGTGGGCAGCCAGGGTGGCTGCAGAGTGATGGAGAGATGTGCGACAGGAAGAAAGAACAATCTCCTCAGCCACTTGGCAATGAGAAGGTAAGAGCAACAAATACCACCAAGCTGGAGACAGTGCAAACAGTGGGGGGGAAAATAGGGAAAAAAAGAGAGATCTGTTGTACTACAACCACTGCTAATGGTGAGCCTCCTGGTTGATTAATTTCTCTTTCCCCTGGAAAAAAAGGGGTGCACCCCTGCCCTTTTTCGGCTCATGAATATGGCGGCAAATTCTGAGATGTCATTCACTAAAAATGACTTGGGACGTTGAACGAATTAACAGGGAGCACAAAGGTTTCACACTTCATATTTGTCCATGCTGAAAAATATAGGAAGGGGGAAGTGCACGATTTTGGGGTGTGGGCGGGCGGGTGGCTGCCAAACGCTCGCTGGACCAAGCAGAGCCCCAGAGGAGGTTTGTGTGGTATGCTGAGCAGGGGTGGACAGCAACAATGATGGGACAAGTGCCCCCCAACCTAACACAGGTGAGTTTGCCCACTTCTAAAAATGGGGCTCATTTTTGTCCATCCTTGTCCCATTTGAGTAAATGGCAGCCTTAAAGAGGTGATGTATGCAACATTACAGGCATGAATATTGTGTACAATGCCCCTTTAAGGCTGCCATTTTTGAAAATGGAACTTTTACAGACAAGAAGAGCCACCATTTTTGTGGAAAATGGCAGCTCACTGATGGAGCAGGGTCTCAAGCCCTGCTTCCAAGTGCCCGTGGTCTGCCCAGTGGTCTGCCACACGCCACTCGCTGGGGTTGCATAAGTGGTGGGGTTCAGTGAGCAGTACATGGGGCTGGCATGGGGGGGGGGGTTTGTCTACCCAGCCCAATTTATGTGCAAAATTTAATATACATCCCTAGTTGTGATCACATTTAAAGCCTAAATAGCTTTGGGCCCAAATATCTGAAGGAGCGTCTCTTCCTGCATTGCCCTGCTTCTGCATGAAGAACTTTAGAGGTGGCTCTCCTCCAAGGACCTTTAATGAGAGACATGCATTACGCATTTACAAAGAATAGGCCTTTCTTTGTGGTGGCACCCAATGCTGGAATGCCCTCCAGAGAGAGATACAATTGACACCAACTCCGTGTTCTTTTTTTGGTGCCAAATCAAAATGTTCCTGTTAACTTAAGCATTTTAAACGTTAAGTCCAGTTCAAATGGATTTTAGATTGATTACTTGTCAGTTTGCTGTTGAATCACTTTTTTAATGCCTGTTATTGTTCATAAGTTAATTTCTGTTCTCATAGTAGATTTTGTTTATTTCATTTATTTATTTATTTTTATGAAGACAAACCACTATACCTTCTTGAGATCCTTTGCAGATGAAGGAATAATTTGGAAATTTAATAAATAAACAAGGATGGATCCTACGAATATTCAGGCAGGAACAAATCCTGGAGCTCCAAGCATGGCTGTCTGGGGCATGCAGAGAGTTGTAGGACTTTTCTTCTTCTGTCTAAACATGCACCGGATTGTGCTTTTAATAAATCTAAATACAAGTGGGACCCTGCAACGAGTGTGGCATGCTCCCTGCTCAGAATTCCATCTACTCTATTGCATTTCCATTTCCCCCTGTTTCGTCTGCATAGTTATTACATTTATATCCCACCTTTTTTTCCTCAAAGGAGCCCAAGGCGGCGTACATAATCCTCCTCCTCTCCATTTTTTATCCTCACAACAACAACCCTGTGCAGTAGGTTAGGCTGAGAGTCTGTGACTGGCCCAAAGTCACCCAGTGAGCTTCCATGGCCAAGTGGGGACTAGAACCCGGATTTCCCTACTCCCAGTCCAAACCTTTAGCCACTACACCACAACCTGTGTCAACATTCTGTGGCTCCTGAGCATGCTCAGTCCTCAGTCAATTGGTCTGGATCCCCCCCTCTTAACTATTTTCTGTACTTCTGTACGACTGGGGGTTCCCCAAGCCTGCTGAGATCTCCCTTTAGCGCATGGGGATGGGCAACATTTCAGCTATAAAAGCAACAGTCGTCACAACCGGAACATCAGAAATAGAAAGGATGATTAACTAGGCAAGCCACAGCAGCCTCTTGGATCCAAAATATCAGATCCAGTTGGAGAATTCACTGAATCACTTTCACAACGGAGCACTAGGCAAGCTGGTAGAGCTCCATTTGGGGAGGGAAAGATCTCAGTAGGGAGATTTCTCTCTCCAGCTGTGACAGGCAGTACCATGGGGGGCAAGCAGGTCAGGCAAAGTGTTCACCTCATAAGCCCAGGAAATTAATGCACATAAATCCACCCTGGCTAATAGCAGAAGAAGCCTTCCCAGCCTACTGCTTTGCTCACTAAGGATTTCCTAATCACTGAAGATTATTCCTCCAATTTGTTGAGGGATTTCCAGTTGTCTTCCGAAACCCCCTGGCTCACCTACACAGAGCTGCCCTGGCTTTATTCCAGCATTTAATAAAAAATGCATTGAGGGTTGGGAGACCAAAGTATGTGGCTGATTTTTGTGTGGAGGGGGGAGTGTATTAGCCTGTACAATTCATATGAGTCCCCATGGTGAAGTGGAGATGGGGGGGACCCTATGAATTCATTCGCATTACTGATTTCCCCTACATAATCATGTAAACAACTTCAGCTTCATGACTTTAGTGGTCTTTGAATAAGTCACCATCAGTGAGACCCTTTAATCTGTGATGGATGTGAGAAATGGGACAAGCAACCTGGAAAAATAACTCTGCCCAATCAAATCAAGCTGCATGGTAATTAAAAAAAAATACTGGATATTTATATTAGGGGAAGAAATGCATTCAGTTTGCATTTTAATGTAAATGATACCTAATTTTGCACTTTTGATCCACTACGTGAATCAAAACTCACAACCCTTCAAATCAAAATTTTCACTTCTCCGAATTTTGCAATGTAGTTCTCCCAGCAAAAAAAAATGCATACAAATATTAAGAGAAATAGTGCAAAAGGGTGTATATTGAGGAAAGTCACATAAAAACACATTATGTTAGAAAAATTTTGCTTGCACTAAAAGGGGTATGTCAGAAAAATATACCTATTTAGGAGGATAATCATGCACAAAAAGTGTTATGAATTTTCATGCAAACTTCAAAGAGTTTTCTCAAAGTTTGGGATGAAGTGAATTTTAGACGGGAGAAATTCTCAAAGTTCAAGATGAACCGAACTTATGACTGAAATAATGGGAGAAATTGAAACTCACAGATCTAATTTGTATTAGAATTTTGAATCTTTGTTTTGCGGGGGGTATGAAAATTTCTTTTTGGTTCACAACATATGTGAACATGCCACATTTGAAGCTCTGAACGTGAGTGTGAACACGTATCCACCAAGGGAGCCAGTGTGGTATAGTGGCTAAAGTGTTGGACTGGGAGTTGGGAGATCCGGGTTCTAGTCCCCACTTGGCCATGGAAGCTCACTGGGTGACTTTGGGCCAGTCACAGACTCTCAGCCCAACCTACCACACAGGGTTGTTGTTGTGAGGATAAAATGGAGAGGATAAACATTATGTACGCCACCTTTGGTTCCTTTGAGGAAAAACAGCGGGATATATATGCAATAAGGAATAAATAAATGCATTAGCATATTCACACTGCTGATTTCCCATACTCAATCATGTAAACAACTTCAGGAAAAGTTGCACGAAGTTCCTCAGTAGACTAAATCAGTCCCTCTTAAGTCTATGGACAAAGTTGACATAAATTTTGCAAGATTCGCACAAATCTCCTGTTCAATCGCTGTTCGGTTTGTGTTTACGAACTGTACATAGCCAACGTTGTAGAGTAGCTGGGGGTGTTGGTGGCTGAGCTTCAAATGAAGAAACCTCCTTTTTCAATATCGCCTCTGCCCTGAACACACTAGCGAACAGGCAGTGGTGGAAATGGTGAGGGCTTATTACAGAATTTCGTATATCATCAGTTTTAAAGAGGCAAGTGGGAAATTATCTTGTCAGGTTTAGATGCAGTGCATTTGACCTCAGTGCAAATGAGTTGAACTGAAACGCCCTAAAGCCATCCTGCAGCAAGGCAGTCAGGAAGGAAAGGCAGAAGATAGAACTACATATGGGGATCTGTTCTACACACATTCTGAAACAGACCAAGCTTGCTATAGTTTCACAGTTCCACCAAGCCAGCCAGCCAGCCCATCAGCTGTGGCCTCCTGGGAACCCTTCACTTTGTTGCAGTCCCAGTCAATCAGCATAAGCACATTTATCATGCCACGGGGAAGCCACCATAAATGGTTAGTGGGGTGTATTTGGCTTCTTGAATCAAACTTTTCAAGGTGAAAGACAGGCTGGTGGTGGAGAAAGCAACCCCCCACCCCATGACTAAACCGAAACTTGTTTTGCTGCCATTGTCAAGAATTCAGAGCACTGCCCCATGATTTCCCTAGCAAATCAGAGATCACACAGATAGTGAGGTGGCATCATGCACCACGTAGCCAATTCAATTTGCATATCTGACAACATCTGCCAAAGCAAATGCAATCCAAGCTTTATCCCCCATTTAAATTTGTGCAGGAAGGGAGGCCACATCCCTGCTACTGAGGCCATCATGCTGTCCAATAACAACAAGGACATCCTCCACCATCATTACCCGGGAACGTTGTGATGCCTTTAGACCCACAACCCAACCTATCACTGAAAAGGGGGGGAGTTAGTTTACAGCAGGAACGGGGAACATGTGACCCTCCAGATGTTGTTGGAATGCAACTCTCAACAGCCTTAGCCAGTATAGCCAATGGCGATGGGAGCTGTAGTTCAGCAACGTTTACAGAACCACACATTCAGATCAGAGGTGTTCTTTGAATATGCTCACCTATGATTTACATTAGTGAACCAAAATGTACCTAGACAATGAGGTTGCTATCAAATGCACACACACACACTGAACGTTTTCACATACACCATCTAGTCTGCCCATCCTGTTTTTCTATATGATGCAACAGAATAGCCATCCATGGATGAGCAAATTTTCAGCCATTCTCCTCCAATAGGTTTTCTTAACCCAGTATGCCACTTTTCCAGGAGCATATGGGTCAAGATACACATTATTGTAATTGTGTGGTTTGGCGCCCATATTTGTGGTTGATAGGAAGGAGGAGGAGGAGGTGTTATACCAGTTAGACAGTGCATTGGCAATTTTCATTGGGACTGCAGGCTATAAGGAGAGGAGTTAACTCTTCTCTCCCCAGATATGATCCCAAGAAAATCACCAGCAGTCCTGCAGTGCAATTAGCATTTGAAATAAGGTTCCCATTACTAAAATGGGAACTTCCCTCACCTGAATTGCAATGTGTGTGTATGGGGGGGATGATTTTTATTGGGAACATAACTGGGGAGGGGATGGTTAAATCTTCCCACCCCATGCATTGCAATCCCAATTAAAAAAGAATCCACACACACCTAGTATTAAGAAACCACATATGTGGTTGCTAGCCATGCATTAAGTATGCAGTTTCATCCTTTTTCTGTGTGCATTAGTGTTAGGCTGAGGAATATGCCTTAATGATGCTTTTAAAGGGTGTATACTCCTTGGGGCAGCCACCTGCCTTTTTATAATTTTGTAAATCTCCATACTCATCAGTCCATATTGATAAATAATGAAAACAAATGGGATCCACAACAATGGCTGAATTCAGACAACACGATAGTCAATGGTGGGATAATAATCAGCTTTACAGTTGTTCATTTAGGGGGTACTCCCCACACAACATGGTAATAAATAATCAACCATGGTGTGGAATAGGATCAGCGCTGAATTGACTATGGCAGCATTCGGTCGACACGATAGTCAATACAAATGACGATTGTTCCCCCCACCCCAGTTGCTTATTGTGTCGTCCGAATTCAGCCAATATGTTGCAGCATGGAGTGCCTCTTTCCAGGATGCCAGCCATCATATCCCATCTCTCCCCTGCCCATTTCACATTTTTCTCCATCGGTCAACATTCTGTCCAACTTAGCATGTTCTTCCTTCACTAGGCTCTTTTTGGGGCCTCCCTACCACTCACCCTGGGTTCTTTCCAAAGAGGCTCTCTTTTCTTTAGTACTTCTGAAAACTCTGGAGTTACCCCAGGCCTGCTGATACCTCCCTGTGGTGGATGGGCAGTGGTGTCATTTTGGCTACATAAGCCATGGCATTCACAGCCTGAGCATCAGAAAGAAAGAAAAGGTAATAACGTACTGCAGGTGTCCAATTAAGTAGTTTTTTTTCTTTTCTCCTTACCACAATGGCCGATATTCATCTTCTTTATGGGTATGCGGTTGGTCTCCATGCTCATGCAGTGCAAGTCCTGGTTCTGCATATTTGCTTCACCTTTCTCCTGCCACAGCTGGATCCAACGGATATCACAGCTGCAGTTGAAACTATTTCCATCTAACCTCCTACACAGAAAGAGAATGTGAAATTGTGAGAAAGGAGGGGGAGAGGTGAAGAGAAGTTATAATACAAAAATGTTCCTCTTGGTTACATGGAGTCTTTGCAGCAAAACTGCTCACGTCAGAGACTGCTTGAAAGGATTTAGGGAAGAACGAATACAAAAAACAACCAGGAAGCAAAAGGAGATGAAATTGACATACTTGGGGGCAGAATGGTTTACGTTCCCAGTCCAGCAGGCCAACCTGGCTCAGGTAGCACCACTTCAAGCCACAATGGGAAGTCCTATTTAGCCACACTTTCCCAGAATGATACTAGGGGCCAAAGTAATTGCTCTCCTAATCACAATTAATGGCGGTATGAGTGAGCGTTCACCCTAACGCCTGCAAGTAAGTGCTGCCCTGGTTCAAATCAGGAGCATGGTGCGTTGGGAAAGGAGGGTTTAAACGCCCCCACTCATTTTCATCCCAAAATCCCACCCCCTGGAAGGAGGGTTAAAAAGGGGTGAGAGGCATCCATTGATTCTAATGAAGACTTCCTCCCCCCTCTTTTTTTTTTTAAGGAAAAGAAGGGGGGAAATGGAATTTCCAGACACAAATTGGGGTGGGGTGGGGGTGCTTCAACCCTCCTCTGCCAATGTGTCATGGTCCAGATCTGAATTGGGGCCATGTGTGCTTCCAGGAGAGGAGGGACAACATTCACGCACAGCTCCACTATGTATGGAGAAAGCTTAGATTGAGTGGGTGCCTATGGCAGCCCTCTGTTCTACTTTACAGAGGGCAGTCTATTGGGAAAGCTGTCCAGTCCATGTCCTGTTGAAAGATACAGAACCATAATAAGGGAAAGGAAGCAGGGGACTGGAGGTCGCCCTCCCACGCTTAGCACCTGGACAGGTTGTGTTTCTATTCAGATTACAGCAATTATTTCTAAATGTGCACCTATCAATTGGCAAATGAACATTGTATGCAAACCTGTGTCTTTTTTTTTGGGGGGGGTCCTTTTTTTCTTTTGGTGGTGCATGTCTTTTTTTCTTGCTTGCTTGCTGATTCATCAGTGGCCACCATAAGTGGGGGGCATTGTGGAAAATTGAAAGGGCACCCAGTTCCACTGTTAGGAGTGCCAGGACGGAACCAATAAATGAATTAACATAAACAAGGGGATCCAGGACAGACGTTAACAGCAGCCTTGCCAAGGTGCTGGGAGCCTCATAGCTGCTGGAAGGTGCCGTGTGCTGAAGCCAACCCTGCATTTATACCCCACCTCTCTACAAAACCTAGGCTGCCGAATTCACCAATTACAGTTATGAACCATCTATAGCCAACTATAACACTACAATAACACGTTTAAAAATAAGAAGCAGGTCTAGGCAATAAGGACAATATCAACACAAATTAAGTACTTGGTTTTATTAATAGTATTTCTATCCTGCTTTTTAATGCAGTAAAACTTGCAAGATGGCTTACAGGAATTATTTAAAACAACATACGGAATAAAGTAGATAGGTAGGTCTAAAATAGTGGTGGCCCTCCAGATGTTGGTGGAATGCAATTCCAATCATCCATGGCCAGCATAGCCAATAGTGAAGGAAAATAGGAGTTGTATTTCAATAAGGGATAGATGTTCCCCAGCCCTGATCTATAAGGTGTTAAAAGGGCAAAGATGCCAGCAAATAAAAGCAGCCAACAATGGAATGCAGCAGTTAAACCATCAGTTACTGTTCTTTAATGCCTCAAACAAATAAGAATTTTAACCTGGCACAAGAAACATTGGAGTTGGCTCCAGATAAATGACATTCCAAACCTGTGGTGCCACCACCAAAAAGACCCTGTCCTCAGTAAGCTCCCTCCTCACCTGTGAAGGTGGGGACCCACAAAACAAAGCCTCAGCAGGAAGTTAGTAATCAGGCTTGTTGTCAGCATGTGGCAGTCTCAGGCAGTTACCAGTGCCCCAACCAGCTGACACCAACCTCTTTGAAAAATCATCTGCATCAGGTGCCACCATCTTGATTTCACGCAATGGCCTAAAGTAATATTGTTCTGGGACATTCATGAGACATTGACGTGATAGTTTCTGGAACCAGCCATCCAGTCTTGCCACCATGTAAGATGGAGGGGACCCACCAGGGGTCCCTTCACCAAGGACACCAGCAAACCTGGATGTGGCTGTGTTATTAATACACAGGAAGATTCACACCAATTGCTCTCCAAGTGTTGATTGCTCGGATTCACTACAACCCATTAATGGATGAACCCACATGAGAGGCTTCACCTGGCCTTCCCGATTCCCTGATTTGCACTTTAAATAAAATTTCCTCTCAACTTTCCTTCAGCTTCAAGCAACCAAGATAAAGGTGTTGACTTGCTCCCCTTTTTTCTAGGAATGGGGAGACTCACCCATGCTCAGCAGGCACTCACAAAGTTGCTGCTGCCATTCACCCCAACTCGTCAGGACATGCAAGCCCCAGAGGGCTCAGCAAGAGGTCCATTTTTTTTTACATAAGATGGCAGCTCTGTATTATCGTATTTTTAATGTTGCACAAAATGGTGGCCATAAAGGACCATTTACACAACATTAGAGGTATGGAGGCCACCATTTTGCACAACAATAAAAATACAATAAATGACAGAGCCACCATCTTGTATAAAAATGGTGGCTCACATCAAAGAGTGAGCTGCTGTGTGGAGCTCACTGGGGTGCAGTCTGCTCATGACATCCCTACTTTTTTCCCTGTAACACATAGCAAAGATTCACCATTTATTTATTTATTTATTATTGCATATATATCCTGCCTTTTTTTCCTCCAAGGAACCCAACGCGGCATATATAATCCTCCTCCTCTTCTCCATTTTATACTCAGAACAACAACCCTGTGAGGTAGGTTGGGCTGAGAGTCTGTGACTGGCCCAAAGTCACTCAGTGGGTTTCCATGGCTGATTGGGGACTAGGACCCAGATCTCCCGACTCCCACTACACCACACTGGCTCCCTCTCAATTCTTGGAAGTCAAAGACCTCCATGCTAGAAATTATTTTGAATGTCCAACATCCTCAAGTGATGGGAAATTCTAAGAACAAAGGTTTGGCTGTTTGTTTTACATGGTTTCAACCAATTAAAGAAGTTTTAGTGGACTGCGGATTTGCTGTTTAACCAATGAATTGATTAATAAATTCATCACATTTACATCAGTTTTCAATATTACTGTATGTATAACCTTTTGCAGAGACTGAAATGAATAAAAAATTACTTACAATTTCATAAAATAAAGGTTACCTCTCATTGTTAGGCCATGTTTAACATTTCCTTTTTTATTTACACACCAGAAACAAAGCAGCCTCCAAAAATAAGAAATGATCAAACAAAGTTCCCCTTACAATTGCTGTCCTATATCAAAATATTTGGAAATGAGCTCCATTGAATTCAATAGGACTGGAGTAGACTCCTAGCTGAGCAGAGCAGAGCAGAGGAAGCTGTCCCAGCTGGACTAGAAGGAATATAAGGAAGAGAGCTCCCAGAGAACAAGCAACCAGAGCAAGCGAAAAAGGGAGAACAAACAGGAGTTTGTCAGGGGGGAGTGTAGTAGAAGAGGAGACCAAGGTAGAGAGGAGATAGACCTCAAGTAAATCCAAGAGGCTGCCTATTGAAAGCTGCCATGTGCTCCTCAGGGCTGTGTCCTGAAAGCTGCTGCTAAAAGCTGCTGCTGGGCCTGGAAGGGTGCGGCCTGATTGCTCTCAGCAACTGAGTGGGTGGGGAGATTCATTCTGTCTTCCGACTCCTATCTGAGCAGAGCAGAGAAGAGGAAGCTGCCCCAGCTGGACTAGAAGGAATATAAGGAAGAGAGCTCCCAGAGAGCGAGTGAACAGGGAGAGCAAACAGGAGTTTGTCAGGGGGATTCTGGCAGGGGAGGTCAAGGGGGAGGTCCTTAACAAAATTCCAACACAATCAGAAGGCAGAAACAAAACAGAAATGGAGACTATGAATGGAAAGGAGTCTCTAGTGGTGGTGACCTGCAAAGTGTGTGCAATGCTTGTGTTCCTGACTGAGATCAACATTGCGTACACTTCCAATAAGTGCAAGCTGGTTGCACTATTGGAAGATAAAGTGAAAGTACTTGAGCGGCGAGTGTCCACCCTCCAAGGAATAAGAGAAGGTGAAGCATTCTTAGACAGAATGGTGGAACTGCAACAGGAACAAGAAGCGCAAGAGATTGAAGAGCAACAGCAAGCCGAAGCAGAAGTGGAGAATGCTGAGATGAGGAAAGCCAATGAAGAGGGAACTCCTTGGAAAAGGGTGACAGTTAGGAGCACAAGAACTAGAAGACACTCTGCACCAGATTTTAATAAACTCAGAACTATGATAAGTAAGGTCCCATGGCAAATGACCCTAATGAGAAAAGGAGTCCAGGATGGGTAGGAGCTTTTAAAAAAGGAAATTTTGGGCTCAAGGTATAGGAAGCCAGATTCCGGCTGGATATCAGGAAAAACTTCCTGTTAGAGCAACATGACAATGGAAGCAATTAACTAGGGAGGTGGTGGGATCTCCCATACTAGAGGCATTCAAGAGACAGCTGAACAACCATCTCTCAGGCATGCTTTAAGGTGGATTCCTGCATTGAGCAGGGGGTTGGACTCGATGGCCTTATGGGCCCCTTCCAACCCTACTATTCTGTGATTCTGTGATTCTATGTGCAAGATTGTGGTTCACCAGTTAATCAACTAAAATGTAAAATGATTATTCCAATGGGTTACACCTATTGTAGCTTACAACCCTTCCTAGCTGCAATATAGAGATAATAAAGGAATACTGGATGGAAATGAGAGATCAGCATTCATTGTCTCCTATTAAATCTAAGCATATTTCTTTCAAACATATGCTTTCTAGAAGGTGGATGCTCTGAACACCTCAGCATATGTAAGGTCATGCAAGGATCCTGTGGAGAGTTTTTCATGGAGCTTGTCCCCTCTCCTCCTTGCTCACACATACTCAATAAATTCAAGGCTTTATCCATAATACTCTGTCTCAACACATTGACTCAAAGCTCCTGCTGCTTGGGGACATGAGGCAACTTGCAACCCATCATGCATTTTAATTGAATGAAGAAGCTCGTTTTGTGACCTGGCTGGGCAGGGCAGATGGGAATACAGCTTTTTAATGTACTCCATTTAAAAGACACTTACATGCATTTTATATACTGTTTTTTTTATTGTTATTGATTTCCCCCCACTCCATTCTTAGCCCTAGCACTGGGTTTTTTTTTTCCTCCCAAACTACTGCAAGTTCCCCTCCAGAATGGTGGGGCTGATAGATCCCTTGAGAAGATATGAAAGCCAAAACAGATTGATTGGCTATAAAAGGGAAGGGAAAATTAGAAATACAGCAATACTAAAAAAAGAAAGAAAAAAGAAAGAAAGAAAGAAAAGATTTTGAAAGAGTTTGCTAGGCTGACCATATGAAAAGGAGGACAGGACTCATGTAACTTTAACAGTTGTAGAGAAAAGGGAATTTCAGCCAGTGTCATTTGTATGCAATTAGTTCCTGGTGAAATTCCCTCTTCATCACAACAGTTAAAGTTGCAGGGGCCCTGCCTTCTTTTGTCTATGGTCACTCTAGTATAGTGCCTGCACCTTTAACTGTTTTGATGAAGAGGGAATATCACCAGGAACTAATTGCATACAAATGACATTGGCTGAAATTCCCTTTTCTCTACAACTGTTAAAGTTACATGAGTCCTGTCCTCCTTTCAGATGGTCAGCCTAAGTTCGCTGGCGGAGTTTAGGGAACAGACCTCAAACGCAGTTGCAATATTGTTGATTTCCTTTTCTTTGTGTTTTAACCCCTTCCCCCATTTCTTTCCCTTTCCTCCTCTTCCTTTTCTTCCCTGTGAAGGAAGCATGAAGGCAAACTCTGGGGTATGCTGTGGACAGAGGTGCAGCTAGGGTAGGATCTTAGGGCCAAAGCCCAGGTTGTAGCCAAATTCCAGGGTTCTGCAATCCATCCCAGCCCTCCCCCTCTCCCTGCCCCTTCATGATCAGTGCAGGTCATCAGAGCACAGAAGCAAATTCCATTTTATTTCTGTAAGTCATGATGGTGCTATGATTTAAGAAAGGCTATGGCCACCTGGGCCACCATGGAATGCCATTTTGGAACTTGAGGAGGTCCAGAATTGGCCACTGTGCCTGAGATTCTACACTCATAGACTACATTGACTGCCAATGCCATTCTAACAAGAATCTTTCACAGCCCAGACCTTTTGAATGCAAGGCACATGCTCCCTTTCTGCCCTGCTATGGCTCAGAGTTACATTAAACTAAGGGGAAAACCAAAAGCACATCAAGAAACAGGTAATGGTCAAAAGTACAGTTTTACCAGGCAAAGAGCGATCCAAGACAGAGGTCTGAAGAGTAGCCAGAGTCCACACATAGTCATATACAGTCCAAGAAGCAAAATCAAACAAGAGCCCAAGGTCAGCAGTACAAAGGTTCAAACACAGTGCAATGGAACTACTAGAAAGCTTTGCATACAGCAATGGCTAGGCACATAATGAAGGCTTATATTGACAGAACTTCCGGAGCCCCACCCAGGGCTAAGCTGCAGTTCATTATAGGCCCTGTGGCAAAAGTTCTGCTCCTCAGGAGGGCCTTGCTCCTCAGGAGGCCTTTCCTGCAAGTGGGCACTCTTTCAGCTGGCCATGGTCTGAGCCTGTACCTTCAAGCAATAGTGTTCTTAGGGGGTGGGGGGTGGCTCACCATCCCCACCTGAATCAGAATCACCTTTCAAGGCCAAAATCTGAAGTCCTCCCTTTTGAAAGCCCAAGACATTCTTGGCCAATCCCAGGATCATTGGAAGAAATTGTAATGTGAGCCTAATCCTGTTCTCATAAGCAGGAGAAAGGACAGTGAGCCAGATTGTGAACTTGACCTTTCAAAGGTCAAGGAAGAGAGGAATACTAAACGTACTCTAGTAACAAATGTAGACTTAGCAGAAAGTAAGATGCTTGCTAGCATACACCCTTGTTTACTCTTAACCCCCACATACTCCACCCTGCCAAAGCCATACACATAGAAGAGATAAGAAATTGTATAAGTTGTTTTCGTGTGTGAATGGTGATATAATCAACTAATTACATAACACCGCAATCCTATAAAAGTGTGAATCTTTGACCATAAGTCAGCCTCACTTTGGACATGCTCTAGAGTGCCGACTCCTTGCAATTGCTTGTAATAAACTTCTTCTTAAAGAAGGAGACCGCGTCTTGAGATTCCTTGACACCAACTGAAAAGTTCCAAAAGAGAGAACAGAAATTCCTCATCAATCTTGGTGTTAGAAGTGGGACTGAAAAGTGGGATACTCAAGGCTGCCGTTGTTTCAAGGAGACAGGCACGGGAACTTCCAGTGCACAAACTGGGTAAGGAAGGTGCTCATTTGAAGAAAACCCTTGAATGAGACTCCCGTAGTCATCTCTCCTGGAGGCTGTGGGACCATGGGTGGTAAGTGTCACTAAATTTATTGATGGCTCATTGAAGGCCAGTCTCCTTTCTTTAAGAGACACCAGGGAAACTGGGAACCAATGCTAAGTTGGCGAGACCTTACTTGCCTGAATGTGAAATGATGTTTGTTGATGCTCAGGGGATGGGCCACTCCTAGGGCAAGGCCCACCAGCTGCTATAACCCCTAATGAGTTGTGTCATGACTGAGTTGAATGGGACAGTACTCAGAGTTCTTATACACCCTTGTACTGGCCAGACCGTGTTGTGTATAGCAAGTCCATAATCTGAGGGATGCAATTTGGGGAATTTTGAATTTTAAGTAGAGAACATAAAAATTTAGGACACGATTTGAGAATTTTGAAATTTAGACGTAACAAATAACAAATAAAATAACAATATTGTATATTGTTTGTATTGATGTTGTTCTCCACCTCGATCCAGAGGGAAAGGTGGGTAATAAATAAATAAATATATTATTATTATTATTATTATTATTATTATGAAAATGAATGAGTAGAAAATTAGAAATAAAGATTTAGGGTTCTGGGGTACACCCCCATAAGCCGCAAGGTGGGTAACCCTTAAGGATTAGGGGAAAAATTGATAAAATTTTGAGGGGCTGCCTTCAGAGAAGAAATTAATATTAATTCAAATTCCTAGATGTAGGAGCCCAGGCTGACACCACTATGCCCAAAATTTATATGTTCAAGATAGCTGGTTGGGGTCTGGGAAATACAAGGGAAGAGAAAGTCAAACTGGCATGCTTCTAAGGATCTGTATAGAAGCGGCCTGAAAGAGTTAGGGAAACAGTCAGGAAAACATCCGGTTAAACGGAGAAAAAGGTTGGACTCCCAAATTAACCAAAAGACCTAAGCAATACTAATCATACCATCTTAGGATAGGAGAAAAATAATAATAACAATAAAAATCCTATAAGTCGGCATTAGGACCATCAGCCTATAGGCCAGTGTGAGGTCAAACGGCCAAAGACCGCTGGGCGTTTGTCTACCCACATCTCTTTTGTTCTCTTTTGTTTGTTTGTTCATCCCTTTTTGTCTATAACTCTAATAATAACATGGGCAGTTCTGGATCTAAATCTGAGTGCCCTGAAACAGTGCACACCCCATTAAAGAAAATGTGTAAAATTCATGCAGATTGCATGCGGGCGAGAATGAATCTTAAAAGATTAATAAGATCACGTGAAAACATTTGGCCAGACTTCGCAAAAGAGAAACCACAATTGCAATGGCTAAAAGAAGGTACTTAGAAGCAATAGCCGAGGTCCGCCACCCCAGCAATGGAGCACCGTCAGTTGTTTCAGTAGAAGAAACCAAAACCATACAACAAATTGCCCCTCTGCAAGATTACCTTGTGGAAAGATATGTAACTCCTTTACTAGACAAAGGGAACGGCATTCAAGTGTTCAATTACTCTGCGCTTGAACTACAGTACTGTTTAAAGAGACCATCGAGTCACATGCGGGCCGCAAGACTTAACGCCGAAAACAACAAAGTCTATCTTACAGGCTAAAGCTTATCTTTAATGTTCAATTTAGACATATTAAGACATTGTGAGACTGCTAGAAAAGCTCGCCTCTCCGAAATCAGGAGAAGAGTCTCAGTTGACACAGGTGTAAGCCAGTCTCCTTTTCCCACAACTGCATATAGACTCTGTCTTGTACGCACCTAACCAAAATTTACCAATCCAGCGCAAGCCCCAATAAGAGCCTATCAGCCCTTGAACACAGCAGACTTTTGGAATTTTAGAGAACGAATGCCCCCTCTCAGGGATGACCCTGAAAAAATTATTGAAGAATTTAAAAAACTAAGCTTTGCTGTATAGCCCCACAGCCATAGACTTGCAAAACTTGCTAAGAGTCATGGTGCCTAAACAATATTCCGATCGTATAATGGAAAAAGCTAGAATTCCAGGTGACCCAGCTTTTACTCCTTGGCCAGCCAACCCACTGGGTCAAGAAGTAACCCTAACAGATGGCCAATTTACAAAGAATGAGATTTGAAAGATAAACTTTGTTCCAGGCAATTTGCCAAGTTTGTGTAAAAAAGATAAACATGGCAGCTATTCGGGACACTAAACAACAGAAAGATGAGAGCCCATTGCTCCATCTTGAAAACATGATTTGAAAACATTCCAATATTGATCCAAGTGACCCAAATAATTCCTGGCTAATAACTCACTTCCTTCTGAATGGGCTTCTTAAGCAGAATCACATGACGACAGAGTGCCAAAAATCACCGCAGTGTTACAATTGTGGCGAGAGAGGGCATTTTGAAAGCCAATGTACAAACAGACCAGCCCAACCACCATTTACCAACTGAAAGAAATGTAGATTTCCTCCTAGTAAAGCCCCCTGAGGCTCCAAAAGAATCTCACGTCGTAAATAAAGGGTGTCACTCAAGAACGCAGATAACAGTGTCCGATGAAACAGTCCGTTGTGAGAGCCTGAAGATTCCGTCCAAGCCGAGTTGTAACAATACGCCTGTTGGGCAGGTTTGGTCTATCGGAAATGCCCCTTCCCCTTCAGCAACTCTGAGATGGGTATGGTGAGTTGCGCGTAGTGGGAGATGAACCGGCAATAATAATTTGCAAAGCTGAGGAGTCGCTGCACATCCTTTAATGATCGCAGAGCCTGCCACTGCCCCACTGTCTCCACTTTCATGGGGTCCATCTGGATACCTGCTGCGGAGATGCAATGATCCAGAAAATCCACAGTGGTGAGGTCAAACTCATGGTTCTCCAGCTGTGTAAATATGCTGTTGTCCCTTAAGAGCTGCAAAATAGCCCTAACATGCTAATCATGTTCCTGGGGGCTCTGGGAATAGACTAGGATATCGTCTAAATAGACGATCAGCAAGCGGTCCAAGAAGTCCCAGAAAATGTCGTCCATCAGATGCTGAAAGACAGCATGGGCATTACACAGCCCGAATGGTATTACCATGTACTAAGTGTCTGTACTGGGTTCGAAACACCATCTTCCACTCGTCCCGCTCCCTAATCTGGATCAGATTATGTGCCTCATGAATATCCAACTTGGTGAAGATCTAGGCTTCCCAGAGTCATTCCATCAGTTCCGGGATCAAGGGTAGGGGGTACCTGTTCCAGATTGTGATCTGGTTAAGGGCCCTGTAGTTGTTGCAAAGCTGGAGCTCCCCACATTTTTTCTTTACAAAGAGCACCAGAGCTGCTGTGGGTGAGGTAGAAAGCTTAAGAAATCCCTGGTCCAGATTCTTCTTTATGAACCCCTGCAGCTCTGCCAACTCAGGCCCAGACAATGAATGACTCTGCCCCACTAGTATCTTGGAACGTGGGACCAGGTCGATGGGGCAGTCAAATGGATGATGTGGTGGCAACTGATCTGCTTCTCTCTTCCCAAACACGTACTAATATTCTTGATATTTGAGAAGCAACCCCTCCAGTTGGCCTCCTCCTTCACTGGCCAAGAAAGCCTGTTCTCTTTGAACCATACAATAGTCCCAACAATGTGGTGAGGAGGAGGATATCTGCCCTGTTGACCACTGAATCTAGGGATCATGACGTTTGAGCCAAGCCATTCCAAGAACCACTGGAAAATGGGGAGCCTTGGCCAGATAAAAGGGAAGCTTCTCTTGATGCTCCTGGATGGTCATGGACAAAGCCTCTGTTTGATGCACCACCGGGTCAGAAGATATTATCCTGCCATCAATTGTCTCAACCAGGATGGGGTGCTCTAGAAGTCACTGGGAGGCCTAATGGTGCTCTGCAAAGGAGATGTCCATGAAATTACTAGTGGAACCTGAGTCCACCATGGCCCATAGCCGGATCCTCCCTTGTCATGGGACTGACAGGGTCACTGGCACCGTTAGATGCTGGGAGGCATGGGACTGGGAGCATTGGGCCCCCTGGCATGTGACATCACCTCAACCCTGGAGCCCACAGGGGTTGAGGTGTGGTGTTTTCCCGGCTTAGCAAGGCCTGGCACTTTGGCTGGACAGAGGCTTCCGAAATGTCCCTTCTGCCCACAGTGCAGACAAAGGCCCAGCTGCTGCCACCGCTGCTTCTCTCCTGGCAACAGGTGAAGGTAGGCTCCACCCAACGGCATTGGTTCCTCAGGTAGGAGGGTGTATTCAGCTCTAGGAGCTCCCTGGGTTGAGGGCTGGGGGCCAGCCTCAGGGCTTGCTCTAATCTTGGAGTAGCCTCCACTTGATTCCAATCTCCCCTCAATCCCCTCAAGAGTTTTATTTATAATAAATAAATAATGATTTATTTATTTATTTATTTATTACATTTACATCCTGCCTTTTTTCCTCCAAGGAACCCAAGGCAGCGTACATAATCCTCCTCCTCTCCATTTTATCCTCACAACAACAATTCTGTGAGTGACTGGCCCAGAGTTACCCAGTGGCCAAGTGGGAAAAAGAACCCAGAACTTTTATATCATTTGTATTTGATGTTGTTCCCTGCCTCAATCCAGAGGGAAAGGCGGGTAAGAAATAAATATATTATTATTATGAATCAAGTATTAAAGAAATGGTGTGCCCCTAGAATACATATAGAAGAAATTGTCTAAATCACACATAAGACCCAAAACTAGAGCAAATCCATAAGTCTATAAGTCTATGAACAATTTCAACACCTACAAATTAATTTAACTTAATATTGTCTAAGTACCTTTCGTGGCTGAGTAGAATGTTTTCCTGTAAAACACGCAATAGCTGAAGCCACAGTGAAATGTTAAGAGCAATGCCAAGAACCTCACTGAGGCCAAGGGGAAAGTAATCATTTGTGTTACAGATATCGAAATTGCTGAACCAGCTACAAGGGAACTCCAGAGACAGACAGTCACTTCCAGTAGATATACCCTGGCACAATATTCACCCAAGAGAAGCAGTATTGGTAGGGTGACCAGATAAAATCCAGGTCAGGGCTCATGTAACTTTAACAGTTGTAGAGAAAAGGGAATTTCAGCCAGTGTCATTTGTATGCAATTAGTTCCTGGTGAAATTCCCTCTTCATCACACCAGTTAAAATTGCAGGGGCCCTGCCTTCTTTTGTATATGGTCACTCTAGTATAGTGCCTGCAACTTTAACTGTTTTGATGAAGAGGGAATATCACCAGGAACTAATTGCATACAAATGACATTGGCTGAAATTCCCTTTTCTCTACAACTGTTAAAGTTACATGAGCCCTGACCTGGATTTTATCTGGTCAGCCTAAGCATTGGTGAAAGTCCACAAGAACAAAAGACTCATTAGCCCCTGACTGAAAAGAACTGTACATGCTGTGTCAAAGTAGCTGAAAATAATACCTGGATACATGCTGCCCACGTCAAAAGACTGAAACTCCAGAAGACAGACAGCAAACCAGACGATAGTCCCGAGTCTGAAGAAGAGTATTTTCCTGAAGTACTCCAAAAGATGGAGAGAACAAAGAACAGATACATCTCTCTCATAACCTCCAACCGTGGGCCAAACTAACGCCCCCATGAAGGCTGTAGGTGAGCCGAGCGCCCTGCAGCAGAACTAAGCCGCAATACGTTTTTCCAGCCTTTAAACCCCCCCCCCAAAAGGTGTGCTAATTAATGACTATGTGATAGCAATAATAGGAGTGTACTTTGTTTTCCTTTCATTCACATTCTGTTCATAGTATTGTTAAGTGCCTAAGTGAATGATGTGTTTACGTTATTTGCTCATATTAAGTCATATGGTAAGCTACCTCTCTCTCTGTACTGCTCCAGATATTCCCCATATCAACAATGTAATTGCAGCCTTATGCCAATCAGCAGTCTGTAAGCGAGATTAATTTTCTTTTGTAGGGAGTGAAAGTGTTTGAATTAATGTGATAAGGCGGGTCTTAGAATTTATTCCTACTGCAGGAAGACGTTGAGAGCCACAAGCTTTGTGGCAATATCAGATATATGCCAAAATTGAGTCTGTGCTGTTTGTAGCGTTACAGTTCTCTCCACTCTTGCACCAGAAAAATCTTTTTTTTTACCAAGTTCATCAAGTCTTACAGAACTTCTGCCTACAGATCATTCTGCCATGTATGAACTGTGACCATTGCCTCCTATTGAAAGTGACCTCCATCCTTATTGTTTAAAAGTGAAGAAGTCCTAGATATTCTGGCTGAGATGTCTTGAGAAAGAACCAACACCGCTGTGAATATGTGGAATTTCCAGCAGGGGTCTATAGGTGATTCAGCTTAAGTTGGAAAGTGTTCAGTACTAGTCACAAGAGCTGATTTGGCAAATATCCAGCTTGTTCCACAGGAGCTGAAGCATGCAGTAGCACTGGCAATCTACACCCGAAAGATTCTTAAAGAACTTAGCAAACAAGATCACAAAAGCCAGAGAAGCAACAGCCTGCAGTACCAGATGTGCTCAGTTGTAGTAATTCTTGAACCAATCAATTCCAAATGAGCAAAAGCTGATGAGAGACAAAGAAGCTTGGCAAGAGGAGAGAGATCCAGAAAAGCCATGAAACTCCATATCCCTCTTTGGCAATATAAGTAAGTTTAAGAAAATGTCCAATTGGACTTGAAAAATAGCCCAAAATGAATAGATATCTACAATCAAGATGAAGCCAAGATACGTACAAGACTGGGTCATGCCCAAAAATGTTTGACAAAATAGTGAGCCCTCCATGGGCTAGCTATGAGATATTTCTTTTGAGACGTAGCAACAAATGTCAAGATTTTTAGAATTTGTGAGTGCTGGAACAACAGGACCATGGCAAATAGCATGTACTGATTACCTCAGGCCTTTTTGTAAAGTGGGATACTGAGTTTATTTTAGAAAATAAGTAATTGGTTTAAGCAATATTGGGTCTGTGTATTTTCTAATATGCCTGCATGCATTTTTAAAGAAAAGTTTGAAGTGTACAGTAGACCTGTTGTTGAATCAAAGATCCAAACCTGTACAATTTAATAGCTCTTTGTGGTTGCTATACTGTTAGCATAGATTTACGTATTGCAACTTTCCTCCAAAGATTTGAAGTGGGGCTTTGACTCTGCAGGTGAAATTTGTTCAAATTAGGAAATTTGCACAAATCAAACACCAACGTGTGTTTGGCAATTTGCAAACATTTCAGCAGACACGTGCTGGTGATTGCGTTTGGGGTTTAGAACAGGGCACGCTAGTATGTTTTGTGAGCAAAAATGAAATTCTCATACATTCCTAACTACAGCCCCCATCTCCCTGCTTGTGTGGGGTTGCCCGGGGGGGGGGGGGGTCTGGCTGAGTGCCATGGATATTTCTAATGAGGAAATCTGAATCAGTGTGAACACATTTCCCTGAAATCAGGCTGCCAAGGCGATCTGCCTTCGCAGCACTTCAAGGGTAGAACTATAAGTATTAATAAGGACCAGCCTTCCCCAGATCATCCTTAATGCATGAGTCTCCACCATGATTAATATAAGAGCAGTGTGCCTCGGGGGTGGACTTTACCAATGGCCTGCCCCAGCAGTGTCGGTGATGTAATGTGTCCTAATTGCAGTACCCAGGGGAACTTTTGTGCAAATTAACTACTGGGATTTTACTGGACATGCCACCAGCGTACTGGCACTCTGCTACTTAAGGGACTTGGCTGGGGCTGAGTTTCTTTTTTTAAAGAACATCTGGATACTGGTTTTTTCCAGATTTGCAGTTTTGTTTGCAGAGTTCCCAGCACGCCACAGATGTCTGGTCCTCTGCACTGTGGTTACAATATTGCCTGGAGGACCACTTAATGATGAGATCTAAAAACACAAGGATGGACAAATGGGCGATGTTCAAAATCGCCAGGATTCTCTCATCACTGTCCCACTGCTTGTCTTGTGCCCAATTCCTGTTCGGGTTTGTGATCGCTGCTTCTATCTGCTCAACCAGATACGAAAGAGGGCAGGGCTCCTCCAGTTTTAACTGTTGTGATGAAGAGGGAATTTCACCAGGTGCTGCATACATACAACTGGCATCTGCTGAAACTCCCTTTTCTATGCAACTGTTGAAGATGCAGGAGTCCTGTCCTCCTTTCCATAGGGTCACCCTGGTTTTCTCTCTTTCAAAACCTGACTCACCACTGGAAACCTGAATCCATAATTTCCCAGCTCCTTTCCCCTCTTTCAGAGCACATAAACAATGGGCAGTTGCCTCACCAATTGTTGTCAAATTCTCTTAGAAACTCCCCGTTCCTTGCTACTTCATCTAACCTCCCTTAAAATGGATGACACTGCTGATGCTTCTTCGGTCGCTGTTGCTGCTGCTGCTGCTTGCTTGCTGGACATCTAGATGCCACCAAAAACTAGGCTGACCATCTGAAAAGGAAGACAGGGCTCATATAACTTTAACAGTTGTAGAGAAAAGGGAATTTCAACCAGTGTCATTTGTATGCAATTAGTTCCTGGTGATATTTCCTCTTCATCACAACAGTTAAAGTTTCAGGGGCCCTGCCTTCTTTTGTATATGGTCACTCTAGTATAGCGCCTGCACCTTTAACAGTTGTGATAAAGAGGGAATTTCACCAGGAACTAATTGTATACAAATGACACTGGCTGAAATTCCCTTTTCTCTACAACTGTTAAAGTTATATGAGCCCTGTCCTCCTTTTCAGATGGTCAGCCTACCAAAAACCACACATGCTTTTAACACTTCCAGATGGCTAGTCATTGGTTGGTTTTGGAGTGCAGCCAGGCACTCACCATGCCTAAACCTCAATAGATGTCAGAGTAATCTCTATAAATGTCAGGGAAATCCCTTTGGGGTGTAGTTTGAAGAGATTTCCTAGCCCCCCAACTTTGATTCAATTCCCGCTGTGGTTACTGAGTCAGTCAACAGCGAGCCCAGCCAGTGTGTGGGAAATTTACTTATTTTGTGGGGCAGGGGGAAGGTCCTGCAAATTTGTGCAAATTTCTGAGAAATTTGCGCAAATACGGTGGAATTTGTGGACATCACACCAAAATTCCACAGATTATGCAATTTACAGCTACATTTGCCTAATTTGTGCACATTTGGCTCTACTTGCACAAAGCGCTTAGAAATTTGCACACATTGCAAAACTCCCACCACCACCATGAATCCAAAAAAATGTGCAAAAAGTTCCCAGAGTTTGGAGAACAGCCCACAGCTCAGCTCACAAGACACAAAACGAGATGTATTCATTGCAGAACTCTGTCGAGCCAAAACGTAACTGGATTTGCCAGTGACAGACATCCCTACCATAGACTAGTTTATCCATCCTTAGACACAGCATTAATGTCAGACTGATCAGACCATGTGTTATCTACAAAAGGTACATCGTAAAAAGAATTTCCAAGTAGGAGCCAGCAATTTTCTTCTGTTCTTAGCACCCTGTGGAAGTTAATTTGTCGTGGTTGCATCTGTCTGCTTAAGAGCCATTACTGAGCTGTAGCCAAATCTGAGCTGGAAGTTTACTTCTCAGGAGACTTATTTAGCACAGCTTATTCCTGTAAAGGGCAAATACATTCAGACGGCATTTTAATTTGTACATTCAAGATGAAAATGTTGCCAACCTAACATCTGATTCCAACATGATTCCCAATAGGTAAACAAGATGAAAGGATGGGAAGGGAAACAGAAAGAGAAATCAGAGAAGCCCAGAGGAATGGGGAAAGAAACACCATAGAAGAAGCCCACTTAACGTAGGGCTACTTTTTAAGGTTGGTTGGAAGTTTCCTCAGGGGCGTAATGCTACAGCTTGGCTGTTATCAGGAGCTGTGGAGAAGGTAACCACTATTTTGTCATCTCTCCCCTCCCCATCCCATCACACCTGGTGTTGGGCCCCAAATACTCTGGGAGAGTACATCCTTGACACCTGCTTTGGCCCTGCTTTACAAACAATTAAGTACCTTTAAAAAAGTTGGGGGTACTCCAGTGCTGAGTTGCTTCCAGCCACCATCTTGGCTTTACCCCAGTGCCCCAGGAGTTGAGTCATTCCAGAGCACTGTGGGGAGGAAAAGATGGCTAAAAAAAGAAATAAAATAATAATAATATATGGTGGCTGTCATGTGTTTGTGCTGACCGCCATCTTTTGTACCTCACAAAGCTCCAGAATTACTCTACTTTCTTGGCAATGAAGACATAGCAAAGATGGTGGATGAAAGCCACTCAGTGCCTGAGCACCATTTTGTTTTTAAAGACACATGTTTTCTCAGTTTTTTTTTTAAAAAAGGGGGGCTCAGCATAGGGAGGGGGTACCAATGGGAAGGAACACCAGGTTACACTCTGGTGCAGGCCCCTTCAACCCTAGAATCAGCCCTTCCTGGCATAATGCTTAAACTGCAAAGTCAGCTAATGAAGTTGATTAGTAACAGTAGATTAACAGGCAGGAGGATACTAGACTGACTACCTTCCCCTTTATACACTCAGTTGACTTCTGAGACCTTCAGAGAAAGCCTTATTGCTCATTTCATGACCAATAGAATGTCACCAGGTGATAGCACCTACACCAGCCTTCTCAGTAGTGGCACCCACCCTCTGGAACACCCTCCCACATATCATTCGAGAGGCAGAAGTGGTGGCAAGCTCCAAAAGCATCTTGAAAACATACAGGATTAATCCGACCTGTTGGGGACCCTGACACAGCCAATTTCATTGTTGTCTTTGCTGGAATGTTTTTATTATTATTACTTTATACTGTTTGCATATTGTTGTTTAATATTGTATTAGTAATGCTTTTTGTGATAGCTTAGAGATTTTATTATATCAGGTATAAAAGTATGATAGATATAGATATAGATAGACAGACAGACAGACAGACAGACAGATAGAGATAGGAAATAAATGGGTAGTTAGATGATAATAGATAGATGATGGATGGATGATAGATAGATAGATAGATAGATAGATAGATAGATAGATAGATAGATAGATGTGATAAATAGATGGATGGATGGATGGATGGATGGATGGATGGATGATAGACAGATAGAACTATGTGCAATGCATGGTTGAATTTTGAAAACCACAGCCATAAGATGTAGAAAGGGCTGGCATCACTTTAAAAGGGCATGAGGACCATTCATGGAGGAGATTACTTCTCTCAGTATGCATCCCTCTTGATGGCTAAATGGAATCTCCATGTGAAGAGGCAGTATAACTCTGGATATACCAGACGCAGAGGAACAATACTTCAGGGATGCTATTGCTTGCAAGTTCTACTTATGAATATCCTGGAAGCTTCTGATTGGCCATGGTGGAAAACCAGATTAGGAATGGGGACGAAATTTATTTGGATCCCATGTCAATGCAACCTTGGATATTTTTGCACTTTTAAACCTACATGTCAGGAGCATTGATCCCAAATTTGGCCCAGTTGTGGTCCTATTTGGCCCTCTGAGGTTCCCCAGAAGGCAATTCCTCTTTTCTGCTTCCCCATCCCTTCCCCCCCCCATGAATCATTCAGTGGATTCCTGGCTTTTGTGCAGTTTTTTCCCATCCCTAAAAGCTTCCATGACTTTCCTAAGGCTTAATTACTGGCAGAAAAAGCTTTAATCTAAAATATGGTGGCATTTTTGGTATTTCTGATATTATGGGCCCTGTTCCCTGAAGACCACCAGCAACATTGTGATGCAACCCCCTAGAGATTTTCCAAAATGGGATTTGGCCTTTGGGTTGAATGAGGTTCAATGTGTGAGCCAAAGCTCAGTCAGCCTTCAAAATGTGGACTTCTCCGAATTGTGTAACAGAGTTTTACAATCAAAAATATACATACGAACATGCATACATTGGTGACAGTAACATTGATAATGCATTATATTGGGGAAATTGCTGGCAAGTTTCTGTGTATATTAGGCAAATTGCATATTAAATGCATGCATTACGAGTAATATACTTAAAAACAGATAAGGATTTTCATGCAAACTCTTAAAAAAATCTCAAAGTTCAGGAGAAAGCAAATTAAAGCATGGCCACATGAGAAACTGAGGCAAGCTGAAATGGACAGATTTGTCCATCCCTAAACTGGATGCTGGACTAGATGACAGGGATGTTGGAGAAATCTGAAACCAATTCAAATGAGTTCAGATTTCTACAAATTGAACCTTAAGACTCTGCAGTGTATTGACTTTTCTTATTATTTTGTTTTATTTTTTGAGTTGTGCAGATTCTGTGGACTGGTTTTTCACTTTTGGGGGTGCATGGATTTTAATTAATGCTAATCTTCATTAACACAAGTTGAACAAAATTATCACACATCCCATAATAATAATAATAATAATAATAACAACAACAACAACAACAACAACAACAACAACAACAACAACCTGATTCTGTCAATGAGCAGACGATAGGACACACGATGCCTGACAACCCACGAAGCATAAATGGAATGGAGTTTTGGTCTTCTCCAGCAGGGGCTTTTCATATTCCCTATTAGCTTGTGGAGCTAATGGAAAGCACTTCCATGTTGGCTGTTCATTATAGAGAACGAAGCAGTGATCAATCTAAGCAGCAAGATCTAGTATAGTTCAACAGCAGCAAAATGCGGCAGACATGGAGAAGGAGGGGGGGAAAGCTGGCTTATGTTTTGGGGCACAAGCTGTTTAGGACTTTATTTCCTGAAACCAACTTGAGTTGAAATAATGTCCCACAGTGTCATCCTCATTGGGAAGCTGGCTGAACACTGCACGCCAGCTGAAGCATTGGGCAGCTCAATGCTCAGAACATCTTGCAGTGGTCTTTGGAATGAATGAAGCTGATCCTGAGTCAGATGTTTGGTAGATACAGCCTAGCACTGCCACCATTGCTGCTCCAAGGTGTTTTGCTGCCCAAGGCAAAGGACAAGATGGCACCCTTCTCCATGCCAATTACAGAACCAAACTGGACCAGCAGTTGAATTATATTTTGGCAGTTCCAGCAATCTGAAGGTACAAGGCTAGTTTAGGGGGTGCACAATAGGCTGCCCAGCATACACAGCTATGTTCACCAACAGAGGTGGACTGGGCAGGGAGCTGATGCTGCCCCAGCCAGCATCTGCCTAATGGTAGAGCTGGCCCTGCTCTGAAGTGCAGCAGCTCTCCATGGCATCCCCAAGGGATCTATTCCCCAGCCTTGTCATCCCAGGTCCTTTTGATGGAGATTGAACTGGAGAGTCTATGCTTAGCAACAAGTGACCTACCACTGTACCATGGGCCCTCCCTATGGATCCACCTCAAGTCTAAGCTTGAGTGGCAGAGAAATCCAATGCTGCAAACCACTTACCTCCTTCAAACTACTAGCCAAAGCCAGGGCATGCAAAAAAAATGTGCTGCCATTAGCACAAATGTTCAATTCCAACTCTCACCAGACCTCTCCCTTGAGTATAGGCGTTGTTTTCTTTCTGCAATATTACTATCAGTCTCCCCCCCCCCCCACCTTCATTTAATGACTTGACAGGTGATAACACACTGGCTCCCACTTGAGGGACTGGACTTTATTCATCCATAAGTCACTTCTCACTTACAGCTCTATTGATCACAGGTGAAGATGAATGGGAGATTCCCATGATCCTCAGGGATGAATCCTACATAACATATATGCTTTTATTTCCGACGCACAACTATTTCTAAAACTCCACAAAACAGGTCACCAGGGCAGCGCTCCATTGATTTCATGTCCACTTATTCTTCTCATGCAGTACTGAATGCTTTATCTATAATTCAAGAGGCTGCAGACCAGCAAGGCCTCAAGGGAGACGCGAGCCGATCTCACATGCAGCGGTAGGGAAAGCGCTTGAGTCGTGCTGCAGAGGAGAGCGGCCAACAAGTCTCTGCTTCTCTTGGCCTGCATCACAATCACAGTCACACCTGTGTGTGTCCCATGATGGAGTGTTTGGTACCTGATACACTGAGGTTCCAAGTAATGCCCTCCCAGCGTTTGGGAGGTCAGTACTCTCAAAGGTCCCAGTAAAACAACAGCTAGAAGAGATGTGCATCCCTGTGGAAGACATTTGCCACTGCCTTCTATATTGCAATAACTAGGCATCTTGGGATGGGGGGGGGATTGCCTTGGAAATCCACAACACTATCTAATGTGAATGAATGACTCTCCCCAAAATCTCGTGGTCCAACTAAAACAAATATCACTGTTGTAGAGTGGTTCGAGAAATGTGTCAATATTTATTTATTTATTTATTTATTTGGTTGGTGGCAATTTAGTGAACTGCCAACATGATACAACCAATGTACTGCTATTTTTTATTGATTTCTGTAACCTATTGGGATGACCAAAGGTTAATTGAATTCAGCATTCATTACACACAGAAACACACATACACACACACACACACAGTCCTTACTGCTACAGTAGGCTGGAATGTGTGGGCACATGCCTATTCATATCACAAGGCATCTGCACATTGCAAAAATGTGCCACCAGACAGATGTGTCGTTACTTGTACATTTATATGTGCATTCAGCTGGTCCTAGAGATGTCTGGCTCTGGGATATCCGGCCCTCTTGGAGGCTCAGTGGATTTCCCAGGAGCCCCTGGCTCGGCTTGCATTCGCGAGCTGATTTCCTGGATTCTCCTGTCTCTGTGTGCAAATCTCCCTTCCCTTTGCTAGGATGCCAGGGAGAAGGGACACTTGCGCACCATGACAGGCAGTGGGAAGCAAAAGGCACTGGACTTGCCCACCTCCTCCCATTGCCTCCTCCACCACCAATGTTGCCCCCATTGCAGCTCAATTCAAGGTGCTGGTTTTAACCTATAAAGCTTTACATGGCTTGGAACCACAATACCTGACAGAACACGTCTCCCAATATGAACGTACCCGTACACTACGCTCAGCATCCAAAGTCCTCCTCCGGGTGCCTACTCCGAGGGAAGCCCAGAGGACGACAACAAGGGAGAGGGGCTTCTC
Source organism: Anniella stebbinsi (assembly GCA_029215795.1). Taxonomy (NCBI): domain Eukaryota; kingdom Metazoa; phylum Chordata; class Lepidosauria; order Squamata; family Anniellidae; genus Anniella; species Anniella stebbinsi. The sequence goes on from JARDYH010000001.1 coordinate 386,899,554, forward strand.
TGTAGTGGCCCCCCAATTATGGAATGATCTCCCTGATGAGGCCCACCTGGTGCCAACACTGTTATCTTTTCGGTGCCAGGTCAAGACTTTTCTTTTCTCCCAGGCAGGCATTTTAACAGCTTAAGTTGAGGTTTTGACTGACTTTTTTGGCCAGGCTTAAAAGTTTAAAATGTTTTAAATATCAGCTGTTTTATGTTTTATGGTTTTAAATTTTGTATATTGACTTTTTAATGTTCAATATTTTAATTTTTGTAAACCGCCCAGAGAGCTTCGGCTATGGGGCAGTATATAAATGTAATAAATACTACTACTACTACTACTACTAATAATAATAATAATAACAACAACTCTACACATCTCTCTCGCTCCAGAAAGTTGTGCAGAGCAGCCAGCGGGCAATAGCAGAGGCGGTGGCAATGACAACAAGAAGTGGCAATGACAACAAGTCCAGCACCATTCATTGAGGCCATATCTCCTTTTCCCCTGCTGGTACCAAAGCAAGGAGAAGGCCGACTTTCGCATGATGACGGGTGGTGGGCAAATCTAGCCCTGGTTCCTCCCATCCAGCTGTGCCTCCTTCTGCCAGGTGGGATTTGGAATGGAAGAACAACAGTAAACCCCTCTCAACTCTCACCTTGCGGTGGACAACCCATACTGTTCTTCTTGCTTCGGCCAGCAGCAGAGTGCGAGGGGTTTGCCAGTGGCAGAACTCCACAAGCTGGCCCAACTCACGCTAGTTGAGTTGACCCAATCCATGAACAAACAAGCTGAGAGTCCAAGGCGGGGGGTGGGGGGTGGGCAAGCTGCCTAACGCTTGGCAGCCCCAACCCCTGGATGGATTCCTCCAACATCCCTAGCTAGTCCTGGGTAGTACTTATTTTTAATACTCAACGGTCGTGTAGGACGTGCCTGCTGGCACAGTTCATTCTGGCACTTATTTTCAAGATCCAAAACTGTTCTGAGAAATCAACGGCCCTTCAATAAAGCTTTTATTTGCAACACCCCACCCCCACAAAATAATGATGGGGATGCTGCCATAACCTGCTAGGTTTCGTCTCCAATTTAGATACCGCTGTTCTGCTGTAATGGACTAGTATCATGGCCCCAACTTATGTTGGATTCTATCCAATGTAATTTCTATTAGAAGGGGGAAAAATGCTGGAGGCTGGATGAGATAAATGGTGCACAAGCAAGCTCAGAGATATCAGTTCACAGGGCTGCAATGCTGAAACTGATGCTTTCCACCAAACCTCTGCAGCAAATCCTAGAGACGTCCCTTCACTGTGGAGGTGAAACTGACAAGGTATGTCACAGCTCACTGTAAGTTTCACCTCTGCAGGAAAGGGGTATATGTAGAGCAGACTCAAAGCTTGTTGTGTTGTGTTCATTGCTGCGCTTTGTGTATGTTTTCCAGGAAGGGTGCCTGGAGGCACCAACCACTATATAGGAAATGGGGAGAGGGGATCAGCAGGTGTGTGCATGTGGATTTACACGTGCAAGGAAGTTGCTTGCAAACTCAATAGATACCCAAAGCACTCTGTGCAGTTTCAGTAGATATTTCACAGCATGGGGCAGAAGGACAGACAATGCCCCTAAAACACAGGAACAAGGTTTCACACATCTCTATCACTACCACAGAAATGGGCCATATCCTGTATGTCCCTCTCAAACCCATGAACTTGGATTCAATCAAACATCTGCATACCTTGAATGCCATGACCTGTTGAGATTAGCATTACCTGTGTTGCCCCCATTGCAGCCCCCCATCAAGAGAAAAATGAGTTGACTCTGGTGTATCTACTATTCCATAGACGTACCCCAGGAGTGGGCTACAGGCAGCTCACATGTGTCCCCTGCTGCTGCCCACTGAAGCCCCCATCACCCCTTACAGCCCCCCAAAATTGTAAAAAAATAAAAATTCGCAGCTGAAATGGCCATTTTGACCCTTTATTAAACGTTTGATGCTGCATAGCTGCTCAGATACTTATTTTTATTATTATCTCTCTTTTCTAACTTATGGTGTTTTTTTCTAGATGGACATTATGGGCTTTGCCAAGTCATGCTGTATTATTATTATTATTATTATTATTATTATTATTATTATTTCAACACTTTAGGGAAGAGGTACAGCCTCCGGTGGAGAGGGGGAGCAAATCTACTGGACCTGCCAATATTGCCTACCCCTGATCTGTCCTAACACAGTAGGTTTGGGAGTGCATCTTGGTTTTAAATGGAGGTGTGTTACCCACATTTCTCACTTATATCAAGAAGAGAAAAGAGAAGACTGAGGGGAGACATGAGAGCACTCTTCAAATACTTGAAAGGTTGTCACACAGGGGAGGGCCAGGATCTCTTCTCAATCATTCCAGAATGCAGGACACGGAATAATGGGCTAAAGTTACAGGAAAACAGATTCCAGTTGGAAATAAAAAAAAACTTCCTGACTGTTACAGCAGTATGACAATGGAAGCAATTACCTAGGGAGATAGTAGGCTCTCCCACACTAGAGGCATTCAAGAGGCAGCTTTAAGGTGGCTTCCTGGGTTGGACTGGATGGCCTTATAGGCCCCTTCCAACTCTACTATTCTATGTTTCAATGATTTAAAAGGCAGCCCTATTAAGGATAGGACTGCTTGTATTGTGAAACATGGAACTGCCGGTGAAAATAGAAAATTCCATTACAATTTTTCTTCCTTCCATAATGTGAGGCAAATCTAACCCCATAGCCTGACATCCACCAACCCTCCTGCCCCCATCATTGGCTGCTGGTGGTGGTGATGGTTATGAAGTGTGCCATTTGATAACAGCAGGACACAGGATGGGTTTTACTACATTTCCAAAAGAGGAGGAGAGGTTGATGCAGGGCTGCCATTTTCCACAGCAGCTACATATTTAATCAGTGAGCGCCAGTGTGGTGTAATAGTAAGAGTGTTGGACTGGGACTCAGGAGACGCAGATCCTAGTCCCAGGTCTGCTCACTTTGGACCAGTCATTGACTCTCAGCCTGACCTACCTCACAGGGTTCTTGTGAGGATGAAATGATGAGGAGGAGGAGCATGGAAGCCACCATGTATTTCTTGCAAGGGGAGGAAGGTAGGATATAAGTATTAAAATATACAAAAATAGTTTTAAATTGTCAGAAAAGATAAACCACAGACAACTGTAGGATTACTGAACATTGATGAACTCAGCTGTATTACAAGTGAAGGAAAACTTCCCCAAGAAGTGAAACTGAACTTCCCTGTTCAAGTTAAAACTTACAGTTCAATAAGTCTCAGTGTCTTGAACAGTAGCCAGGACAGAGTTGTTAGCCGGTTACTAGAGAGGTTTCTGGGGGGAGAAAGAAAAAAAATATTCAGTAAATTATTCTCTCTGCCTTGCAACTTTCACAAAGCTCTTAATTTCCCTGTCCAAGTAAAAATGCTATAAGTCTAAGCAAAACAATAGTGACTGTAGAAACAAGGAAATTAATAGGTTGGAAAAAAGCTCCCCCACCCTCTCTGAACAACCCAAAAATAGAAGGAGAAATTGACATATTGTAAAATGCTCTCCCTAAGTAGGGATTCTAATTCAATAAGGGGAAATCTATTGCAGTACTTCCAAGGATTCATTGATACTGTAATACCAATGTCAAAGTATTCATCAGTGTGGTATAGGAACAAAGGAAGCTGCCTGATATTGAGTAAGACCATTGGCTCAGCTAGTCCAGTATTTTTGGCATTGACTTGCAGTGTTTCTCCAGGGTTTCCTGGAGAAACCATGGCTTTCTGCATGCAAAGCAGGTGATCTACTACTGAGCTACAGCCACTTCCAATGACCCACCTCCCTTTGTGTATTCTAAGCACACACACACCTGTACACACACGCTATGCCCAGGCCATACAAATTCTGCACAAACAACTCCCCGAATTCTGCCTACCTATAGAAGTTTTCCAAGGCAGGAACTACACTACTGCTTTATAGCGGTATTGAAGTGCACTGACAACTGTTGGGGCCCATGACACATCTACACCAAGCAGGATCTAACACTGTGAAAGTGGTATGAAAGCGGTATATAACATGTGTCATGGGCCCAAACAGTTGTCAGTGCACTTCAATATCACTATAAAGCAGTAGTGTAGATCCTGCCTTTATATAACACTTCCATAGTGCTATTTCCTGCTTGCTGTAGATCTGGCCAAATCAGCACATTTGCATTATTTCTTTATGTTTTGCTTATTTTGTTCCACAAGTTTTGCAAATCTGAAAAATGTAGTCAGTTTTGCACCTTGTTCCATGTTCAGCTGTGATTACGGTAGGGCAGAATTTAAGGTCTGTATATTTAAGCAAACCAATCTAATTCACACTTTACAGATTAGTATGCAGATAAGAACATATTTATCCTTTGGCCTGCACACTTCTCTGAATTTTGTGGTGCATTACTCCACAACTGTGTGCAAGGATGTGCATAATAAAGATTTGTACCAAAAAATGTGAATATTAGGGGAAATTCCATACGGAAATAAATGTGATCTTTCAAGCATTTGTTGATTAGTTTTGTTTTAAATCAGACTAATGCAGAAATTGAATGGAATGGACTCATGGTTGAGTACATACAGAACTGACATAGACCAGAAATAGGTTGACTGATTCATCAATCCCTAGATGTGACTAGAGATGGATGAATCAGTCAAATTTGCTTACTCCAGCATTTGAATTCTTTAAATCTCCAGTTCTTTCTATCCTGAGTATGAAAACATTTTGCAAATCTGGTAAATTCTTATTTTAAAAAATGAACTGAAATGCAATTCCCACCCATCTGCACCAGCCAAGTTCAATAGATGAAACTAATTCTATGATGGAGAGGACCATTTTGTGCCTGCCTGTCATAGAGCTCTTTAAAATGTCAGAATAAAGAGGTAACAACCCTAATTCAGCACAAAAATGCTGGAATACACAAGGATGTCCATACTTCAAACCCTCGGCCTTGATGGACAAATCTGTCAGTTGCGTTTTCTCCCACAGTCCATTTCCTCTTCCTCTCACGATCTTTCTGTCTCAAATATGGAATAAATTTTCAAATGTTGGTCAATTCTCATCAAAAATGAATGGAAATGAAATTCTTCCCCATACCTAGCTTTGTCGCAGATGTACCCACACAAAATGTTACATCCCAAGGAAAGTTACATGAATTGTGGCAGACATTTCTGCATATTTTTTTTCAAATAGCGGGGGGGGGACTCATCTGATGCCTGAAAATCTGCAAAACACATCCAGAATGGATTAATAATTCTTTACAATCCAATACAGGACAACAGCCTAAATAAGCGAGACTTCATCACCAGATTTTTTTTAAAAAAAAATCAGAAATGGGTGGGGACACATAACCAGAGTTTTAATCAAGAATTGGTAGGGTAGGTTGTAGATACGCTAGGAAAGTGTTAGCAAGCCATCCCTTATGAGACTACATTAGGGATTATTCTTTTTTAACATGGGAAGGATTTCTCTTTCTTTTTTTTTTGTTTGAAAAAGGGATCTAAATTTGCCTTCTGTATCTTTGCATTATTCACAACGAAAGAGGCTGCTGCCATGGCAACCCAAGACAACCTCCACGAAGTCCCCACTACTCCGGCTGGGAAAGACAAAAAAAAAAGAAGTGTGAAATCTGTTCTCTCCAGGAAGCATTTACAAACCGGCATCTGACACCCCACCCTTTAAACATTTTTCAAAGCCATTTAGGGAGCTGAGAGAGAGTAAGGAATATCTGTATTTGGGGGTGAGGGAACGGCAGGAGGAAAAGGCAAACCGTGGAAATGCACTCTTGTCCAAGGACTGGACACCAATTCAAAACTATATGTGGAAAATAGGGGTGTTGAACCTCAGGGCATGGGCCAAATGTGGCCCACCCAGAGGGCCACATCTTCTTCTCATGGCCCCACCCCTTCCCCCAAGTGCTGATAGTTTGGTGGTTCCGCAGTTAGGGCATTGTTTTTCACCATTCTGTATTGCTGAAATGCCTGTGCTGAAGCTTTCGTTACTAGCAGTAAGAGGATTAAGTTAAAATATGCCAGTGTTGTTAGCACCAGCACTTTTGATGTTGGCCCCAATGCCTGGTGCCACTCCACCATCCTCACCACTGCCGCCACCACTGGAATGGGCCCCTTGGAAGATACTCCAATATTGAATTCAGCCCTTGGATTCCACACTGCAATCAGAGGGTTGCATAGGAACAAAGGAAGCTGCTTTTTACCAGGTCAAACTATTTATCCATCTAAACTACTCCAACTGGCAGGAACACTCCATGGTTTCAGGCACAGAATTTCCCTATCATCTGCTACCTATTTAGGGATGCAAGGATCAGCAAAAAAAATTAGTTCATTGACGATCTCCTATTTCATTCTTGAAGCTCATTCTGACTAGGGATGCATGAGAATTTTGTTTCTCTTTGTTTGTTTGTTTTTATCAGGATTTACCCAGTTCGCACCTTCCAGACCAAACACAGACTCAGATGCAAGTATGTGGATTAGGCAGGATGAAAATCCTTGTTTGAGGTCAGGTATCAGGCCTAGGGTCCAGGTTTGCAGGTGGATGCATATTGGGGGTGGATGCATATTGTCACAAAGGCAGGCATAAATAATTATAAGAACATTGGAAGAGCCCTGCTTGATCAGACCAAGGGTTCATCTAGTCCAGCACTCTGTTCACACTGTGACCAATCAGCTGTGGATGGGAAACCCACAAACAGAAAGTGAGTGCAACAGCACCCTCCCACCCATCTTCCCCACCAATGGTTTATACAGGCACACTTGAGCTCTGATGTTTAATCCAGTTCGATTCCCCACTGCTTTGTACCGGGGTAACAAGTTCAATTCCCCACGGATTCGTCTCCCTTTTTGGTTCTGCCCAAAAAGGAAGGTTAATGGAGGAAAAAGGAAATAGCTATGGAATGCCCTTTGACTGGTTGTGCTTGGAGCTCTTTCTCTGGAAAAATCCATCGATTCTAAGCATCTCAGGGCAGTTTGGGGTGTCATGGTTGTTGTTTGCTGCTGATTTTGTTCATTTCGTTTTGTTGTTTTGCCTGATTTCTTTCCTTTATGTTACTCTTTAAAGTAGCATGCACAATGATTATGACAGTAACGGAGAACTGAACCTATCCTTCATGCAAAGTTCATCCATCTTCCAAGAGAAATGTCCTGCCTAACTGGGGCAGAAGTGGTCCAAGAAGCATTTTATTGCTGCAGGGGAGGGGGGGGGAAATGAGTGTGAATTTTCTGCAACCTCCTCTTACATAGTAAAAAAGAATAGTGCGTGGGAGAGAGAAAGCAGATGAGAGAAAGACAAAAGAAGAGCAACTCCAAGTCAGAAAAAAATAAATAAAGGAATACTCATCTCGCTGGAAGAGTCCTTTGCAAAGGTCATGTTTTGCTACATTAAGCAGAAATGTCAAGACAAAAATTGGATTCCAAAAGAGGAAAGGGGGGTGGGGGGAAGTACACAGAGAGACCCTGAGCTTTCCACGCAAATACAGAATCAAAAATAGCATGAGCTTGTTATTACAATTTGGGCCATGGGCACAATGGGAGATAAGAAACAGGTTCTTCTCACTAGGCAGAGGTCTACAGAGAGAAATGTTTTCTGTTTTCAGTGTCGTATGTTCCGTTTGTTGTCTCCCACTGGGCGAGCTCCAAAATAATAAAACCACAAACCACCTTTTAATTCATAATTGGCAAGAAATCCTGTGTCAGAAACACAGTAATATCCAGAAAGGGAAAGTGGATGGAGCACAGCTTCCATCTTGAGTTTTCACTAAGAGGATTAGGGATGGCTGTAATAGGGGAAATCCTGTTTGCTTTTGGCTCGACAGATCCCTATGGTGGGCATTTGTGAGCTGAGAGGGGCATCAGTTCCCAAAACCTGGGAACTTCTCCACTTTTATTTTTATATGTGCTAGACACAATTTGCGCAAAATCGCAGGTATAACTCTTTATGGAAATCACAATTTGCGCATAATCGTGGGCGTAATTACACAGTGCAAATTACACAGTGAAAACAACGAGCTTTCCCAACTCATAACACAATGGCTGAATTCGGACAACACGACAGTCAATGGTGGGGTAATAATCAATACCTGATTAATACCAGATCAAACCTCAAAAGAGCGTCTCTCTCTGTATTAGATGACATTCCTACATAGAAGTCCATAATTACCTGGCCTGGTATATGAAAACATTTTTTTAGCATATTTGTTCAAAGTTCTTCATATAGAATTGGAAAATTGAGAGCCAGTGTTGTGTAGTGTTTAGAGTGTTAGCCTGGGCATCAGGAGACCTAGGTTCTAGTCTGAACCCTGTCATGAAGTTCACTGGATGACTTCGGGTTCGTCCCTGACTCTCAGTCTATGCTACCTCACAGGGTTGTTGTGAGGATAACACAGGGAAGAAGAGGACTATGTGAGCCACCTTGGATTGTTTGTAAGAGGAAATAAAAGTGGAATATCAATGTAATAAATACAGCAATTACAAAATACAGCAGAAAAGATAAATGACAACCCAATTGTTGGATTACTCAATATTGATGCATTGAATTACCAATCAAACAACACATCCCTGTATGCACACCTCAAAAAGAAGCAATGAGACATGTAGTTTCCAAGACACCAGTGTAGTTAGTGCAAACATCAGGCACCCTGGGAACTATATAGTTCAAAGCTCCTTGTGGCTGGGATCTAACTTGGAATGCTCACAACAGTTTCCAGGTGCAAAGAGCTCTGGGAAATGTAATCTCCAGGGTGCTCAATATCTCTACTGAGTGCTCAGGTGGCCTGGGAAATTACATTTCCCATGATCTTTAGGTTGCTGACATTTCCATGTCCCAGGCACCAGAGATGAATGGAAGCCTCACAGAAAGTCTTCCCAGTCACTGCCACTAGTAGGATTGAAGTGAAGGGCTCATGGATGGGAGGTTCGAGCATCCATGATGGATTGCGGAGGATGGGGATGTATGAACCCTAACATCCGATCTGTGGGGGCATCATAGGGAAATCCATTCCTCTTGGGGCTTAGTTGATTTCCCTGGAGGATATGCCACATCCTCCGGATTTGGGGCAGCTTTTTTTTCCTCTTCAAATTGGGCCAGATATGCCAGTTGTGGCCACAATTCATGTATCTTGGGCAAATTATGGCCATAATTTGCCTATTTTATGCCATTTGTGGCTGTAAAGTGGACGGCCCCGGCAGGTAAGCCCCCTCCCCCGCGCTCCCTACCCCCCCTGGGGCCGTCCGCTTCCATCCGCTGGCGCCCGCGGGCGCCAGCGGATAGAAGCGGACGGCTCCGGGGGGGTAAGCCCCCTTCCCCGCCACTGCTTACCTTTTAGGGACGCCTGCTCCCGTCCGGCGCCTGTGGCTACCGCCAGCGGGCTTTGCGGCCTGCTCTAGAGTAGCGCGCCGGGTGATCACCCGGCGCGCCACCCTGGAGCAGGCCACGGAGCCCGCTGGTAGTAGCCGCTGGCGCCAGACGGGCGTCCCTAAAAGGTAAGGGCCCCCCTCCTCCCCTCCGCGCGCCCCCTCCTCACCGTTCCGGGCTGTTCGCTCCCGTCCGGCGCCGGCGGCTACCGCCAGCGAGCTTTGCGGCTTGCTCTAGAGTAACCCGCCGGGTTATCACCCGGCGCGCCACCCTGGAGCAGGCCGCAGAGCCCGCTGGTAGTAGCCGCCGGCGCCGGACGGGAGCAGACGGCCCGAAAAGGTAAGCGCCCCCCTCCTCCCCTCCGCCCCCCCCACGCTGTCCACTTTCATCGGCGGGCGCCCACTGGCGCCCGCCAATGGAAGCAGCGGTGGGCGCCAGTGGGCGCCCGCCGATCCGCCGAACCGTTTCGGAGCCTTTTCGGATCGGTTCGGACTGGATCAGCCGATCCAGCTGTTGGATCGGAAATCGGATAATTTATCCGATTTCCCACTGGACCGGACTCGGATCGTGGATCGGGTCCGATCCAGTGCACATCCCTAATTTTTACGCCATTTGCAACCATAAAGTGCCTCATTATACATAACTTGCAGCTGCAATTTACATAAAATGAAGCACTTTACAGCTGCACATGGCATAAAATACTCTAATTTTGGCCGTAATTTGCCCAGGATACACTAACTGCACCCACAATTGGCATACCTTGCCAGGAAAAACTGTGCAAAATTGAGAGGATACACTAGCAAGGTGAGTTGGTCCACTGCAGACTCCGCAGGTCAGAATTCGAGAAATCCAACCTTATTCAGGTCCATAGCAGCATCCATAGGGCGGAGTTGTTCATGCTCAGTCACACTCACAGAGATGTCATCTGAAACATGGTGTGTGTGTGTGTGTGTGTGTGTGTGTGTATGGTGGAATTGGAAATATGTTGGGATCGGGGGGGAATGCTATTTACCAGTTTAGGGGGGAAATAGCTTAGTTTGCTAAACTCATTTCTGAACTGAACAATAGGAAGTTTGTCCATCACTATTTGGTGTGTGTTTGCATGTATGTCTGATGAGCAGAATTTGTTGAAGGGTGGAGTAGCTGGGCTGGATTGCATAGTTCTTTGTCTCTGTATAATATTGCAAACATTAGATTTACATGTCCCACACAGTCCAATGGGGCTTACTCCCAGGTACATGGGTATGAGATTGCAGCCTAACACATGCAAGTCTACAATTTACAAAACTCATACAGATTGGTGAATGCAGCTCCTAATTCATATAGATTGAGGAATGCAGCTCCTAACTCAAACAGATTGCAGGATGCAGCTCCTAATTTATACAGATTACAGGATGCAGCTCCTAATTTATACAGATTGTGGAATGTAGCTCCTAACTGATACAGATTGTGGAATGCTACTCCTAAATTATACAGATTGCGGAATGCAGTTCATCTTTCCACATAATTTGGTTTCCTTAATGTTGAGTTTTGATATCTCCATCTTCCTCTTCAAAAAGAAAGAAAAGAAAAAAGGACAAGGTAGACAGAGCCATGTGTGTATGTGTATATATATATATATATATATATATGATCATCCACAATTTATCCGTGCAGCAAAGCAGTCAACATAGGTCAAGGTGGCACAGCGGAACAAGCGCTCCCCTCGAGCTTGTGGTGTTGTTTATTTGTTTGCATTTTATTTAAAGCTTCTGAGGTTTTACGGTGTTTTCTCTTCAGCAAAACCCAGAACAATTGGAATTTAGTGTGAAGGGAAATGGCATGTTTGCTTTTCCCTCAATTAAGCGCCAGCAAAAAGGGCTCTACTATTAAGAGGCATTTTTATTCAGCTAAATTAAGCCAGATGCCTCATTAATGACACTTACAAACAAGAGCCTCTGTAATTAAGCTGCAAACTATATTATTGTGATCTGTCCAAGGAGGCAGGAGGATGCTTCGGCTGGAAAGGGGTCTTTCTGCATCCATTTCTCTGAGCTTGTGTTTGGCTTGGGTTTCCAATGTCCACTCCCCCACCCACCCCCAGCCCCCTTCCAATATAGCCGCCCTTTCTTATGGTCACCTTTGGCTTCAAACCTGACACATTTGTTTCTGCACAGGAGATGCTCTTAACGCATTTTAATAACATGTTGCCAGCGCCGAAACCCTGATTCAGAGGATTAGCTGCATGGAGCCGCCAACGAACGAGCGCATGCTTGGAATAAATTAGAAGTGAAGCACGACCCCCTTAAACTGCTTCCCCACACCCCATGTCAGCTTTGCCGGCAGCACAATTCAGAGTGGATGGGAAACATCAGCCCGCTCTGTGCCGCACACAGCCCTCCTTAGGTAATAAATAAGGACACCCCCTGAAAAGGACACACAGCGCATTGTTCTCACTTGGCTGTAGTAGGCAGACTAATGCCTGAGGTGGAGTATTGTGGTGCTCTATTCCACACAGCAAAGCGCAAAATCAAAGCTTGGGGAAACATTTCATCCACCTGCCTGTCCTGATAAGGTTTTTGAAACACATCAGGGTCTTCTTCACTTACACCATCCTTCCCCAAGCTGGGGAAATTTTGGACTACAACTCCAGAATTCCTGATTATTAGCCATGCAGGTTGGAGCTGATGGGAGTCAAACTTCAAAACATCTGGGGGCACCCATTTTGAGAAGGATGATATATACTACGGAGGTGCATATCAGCAAAACGTGGGCTCCCCGAAGTTCGAATTCCACCTTGAAGCTCCTTCCAATTACAGTCCATATTGGATTGTGAGCTTTGTTTCTTTTTTTTAACCACACAGAAAACCATGTGGGTTTCCCCAAATTTACACATCCATTGTGCACATCTTTAAAATGCATTCATTCTGCTCCCATTGATCAAAGGATATTTATGCACTTTTTTCAAAAGTACGTGTGCTATCAGATACTTTCTTTTTCTTTTATTATTTGGCCCGCAAATGACATTGCAAGCTCAGAAATGTAAGGACTTCGACCCCGAATTGTGTCCGAGTCAGTGTTTGATGCTGTGGAAGCTGATACGGAACTGAAACAAATTGCTCACACATTGCTTATCTGCACATGCTTCTCACAAACACAGGTCAGTTGCTCACTCCCTTCCTTCCTTGGCACTCCATTCCTAGTGGTTGCTGAAATGGGTCCAACTATGGATACAGCTGGACACCATCAAGCTTGGAGGAGAACTCTAGAGGCTTGCAAAAGCCCACTTCAGAGGAAAGGTGAGTTTTTCAAGCCCCAAAATCTTCTCTTATCTCAGATTAAAATCCAAGCCAGAGAAGTATTTATAATATCTCTATTACTCAGTCCCAAGGCATAAAATATGCACTATTGAATGGAATAGGGTTAGGTGCATTAAGAGGCTGCAAATGCAAATTCCAAGGGTGGGAATGTAATTCCACCACCAAAGGGGACCCTCTTGCCCTGAAGGTCCTGCACCAGGAAGTTGGATCTCAAGTGGGAGTCTCTGCCTGCCCTCCAAGTTTGGTGTTGCAGCCTCTCTCTTCTGCCCTCTATCCAATCCCATGAAGCGAAGCCACTCCATCATACTGAAGAGAGGAAGGTTTAAACAGGCTGCATAGGTACATGTAGACAGGGGCACAAATTCAGACTGGCTTGGGAATTAGCTGAGGCATTTCCCTGTTTGGGGGAGAAATGGCTCGCCTTATGCACGGGCCAATCCAATGCAGATCTTAAGGTCCAACACCCACCCACACCAGCATTGTCAGGAGATCTAATGTCTTTGGGGAAAATGTTTAAAAGCATCTATAGAGCCAGCGAAGGGCGGGGGTAGGGGGATATGTCATCCTGATGTTTCAGTTTGAAGCAGCAGCACTGGTTAAGGGCTGGGCGGGTGTCGTAGGGTGACCAGATTGCCCTGGGTTTCCCGGTCCTAACTGGGAAAACTGGGGTGGCGAGGGCAACCCGGGGAAAGGGTCAGCTCTCCTCCCACCCTAAAATGCCCGTGCTGCTCCCCATTTCCCAGCCTTGGCAGGAAACAAGTGCTCAGCATTAGGGAGCGTCAACAAATTCCTTGTCGGGTGGCTAAAGCAGCTTTAATAAAGCTGCTTTTGCCACCTGACAAGGAATTTGTTGACGCTCCCTAATGCTGAGCACTTGTTTCCTGCCAAGGATGGGGAGCAGCGCGGGCATTTTAAAGCAGGCTCTTCTTCTTCCTCCTGCTGGGAGCCCAGGAACAGGGCAAGAAGGGTGAGGGGGCTGCAGGGAGTCATGCAGCAGTGGAGGAGAGCGGCAGTGGCAGCGGAGGACCCGGTAGGTCCGGGCTGGGTTTTTTGGGGGGTGGGTGGCTCAGTGGGGGGGTTGTTTTGGGTGTGGGGGTGGCGGGAGTGTCTGCTTGTTGGCCGCATGGCAGGCGGCCTTTTTAATTTTTTTATTTTATGTTGGGGGGGGGCGGTTGCTTTGGTGGGGTGGCCATTTTGGACTGGGATTTTGCTTTCCAAAATCTGGTCACCCTACAGTATAATGCATTCTCTTGTGCTGGTTTTCTGAGTGAAATCACTTCCCAAGGCTGCTAAAAGCCTGTCTTGGGGAAGAACAATAAATGAGCCGACAGCAGGTTTTGGGGAGAGGAACAGTATCATCAGAGGAAGGGAAAAAACAGCATGGGGGAAATATAGAAACATAAACATAGAATAATAAAGTTGGAAGGGGCCTATAAGGCAATTGTGTCCAACCCCCTGTTCAATGCAGGAATCCACCTTAAAGGAGAGTAAAACACCTGGTCCCCCAATGCCACAGTCCTGAGTCCATCCAGTCCTATTGTGACTGATTTTCAGCTTAAAAACAAAATCACCAGGGGATCCATCCAATCATGAATCTGCCACACCCCATATATTTTGTCCACAGCTGCTCACTGATTTCTTGTGTGTGGTTATCCATCCACACAATCCACCAGAGGGGTTGACCAAGCCATGTGTCTGCACAGCAATATTTATTCATCTGGAACAGGCAATCAAGCACTTCCTCTTGCTAGGTACCTGAGCTGTGTATTTGCCAAAGGTGTTTTTTTATGAATGGACCAAAGCCAGCCTTCATTCAGATTATCCCCAACAATTCTTATATGACAAAAGCAGATGTGAATTTGCCTTATACTGATGCGAAGGACTTCTCCTGGACGCCCTAGAAAGCCACTGCCTTCTAGAGAGTAGACAATACTACCTATGATGGAGGGACCAATGGCTTGCCATTGATCCCTCCATCATGGACAGTATTGTCTACTCTCTGAATGTCAGTAGCTTTCCAGGGCTTCCAGGAGAGTACCTTCCCATCACTGACTACCTGGCCATTTAACTGGAGATGCCAGGAATTGATCTCGAGGACCTGTGAATACAAAGCATGTTCTCCATCACGGAACTATGGCCAGCCCCTAGGAGACTGGCTCCTTACATGTCCCAGGGACTAAAAGCAATTAGGAATGAATACACTTCCTATCTGCCAAAACAAGATGACTAGAGATGATTTTTAATCACCCCAAATGAGAACAAATAACAATTTATTGGTTGAAACAACTGGCCAAACCCACAGCCTATATCAGGGATGTCAGATGTGTGGACCTCACCTTTGACTCTGTTACCCGGGGATGACAACATCTGGAGAGCCACATGTTCCCCACTCCTGTCCCATATTTTAAGTACAGCCTGGTCGACACACACAGCTGAATAAATGGC
The DNA here is from genome assembly GCA_029215795.1 of Anniella stebbinsi. NCBI lineage: Eukaryota > Metazoa > Chordata > Lepidosauria > Squamata > Anniellidae > Anniella > Anniella stebbinsi. The sequence continues at coordinate 386,914,679 of JARDYH010000001.1, forward strand.
TAAGTCCTGAAATGGTAGGGTCCCACTGGAGGTGGGGGATCACATTTTTAATGTTCCCTTCTACATGACTGCTTGTCCCTGAAAGTGTGGGGGGCACTAGCCTACTCCCAGTGAGACTAGTTTTCTTCTTGCACAGAGTTATTTCTGTAAGGAGGTATTCATAAATGTGATCCACCACTCGCAGTATGAAATGGCACAACTCATCTGACTCTTCAAACACTTCCATATTGTTTATGGAAACCAGATCCTGAGTTTTCAAATATTTTTTTTAAAAAAATGGGTTTGAAGTTAAAAGTAGTCCTCATATACTGAAGCAGCTCCATTTCTCTGAGCCTAATAGGGTTGCCTTTCTACAAGATAGACTCAATCAGAATCAATAACAGAAATACTCCATACCAAGCAGCAGCAACGGAGTACATCTGAGAAGTCAACAGAGACCTACATTTGAGAAGGTACAAGTCAGTATGCAAGGTCCACCAAGTTTGCTACGCTGGGCAGAAAACATTTAGGACTAAACTCCTGGGCCATTGTTTGCATGCATGCAGCACCTGGTGAAATTCCTTCTTCATCACAACAGTTAAAGATAACTGTTGTATGTGACCAGATACTACAGAGGGTGGGGCTCCTCCAGCTTTAACTATTGTAATGAAGAGGGAATTTCACCAGGAGCTGCATGCCTACAAATGACACCTGCTGAAATTTCCTTTTCAATACAACTGTTAAAGATACAGGAGCCCTGTCCTCCTTTCCACATGGTCACCCTATGTGAGAGTTCAACTGTATTATGAAGGGTTAAATTGAATGTAAATGAGTTAAAATGTATGTACAATGGGTAAACTGTTAAGAATCAGCATACTCTCAGGAGGTGTCCTGGTTAGTTTAGCTTGAAGGTATGGAAGTGCAAATGGGAGGAAGACATTTCAGTGTAAGATTAACATACATGCAAAAGGTCCCCTGATTACATTAATGACTCTCTGGCCTGGTAAGATCAGGTTTCTAGGTGAAAGTTAGAAAGCTGAGAGCAGGAAAATTACTGAGAGAGGAAGAGTTAAAACAGCAGTTGGCTGTTCAAACTGAGAAGTGGGAAAAAAGAGCCAATGAGAAGAGCTAGTCAGAGAGCCAATGGAAAGAGCTAGCCAGAGAGCCAATGGGAAAGGCTGGCTGGTCAGCTGGAGAGAGTTTTAAAAAGGAGAAAGGCGAGAGGGGAGGCATTCAAGTATTGGGGATGGAAGATTGAGTCATCCCGGAGAGATGCAGGACAATTGGGCACTGGGAGGGACTCAGAGCCTGATTGATGAAAGCTGGACTGAACTACTAAATTTCAGGTAGCCAAGCAAGATTAAACTGCGGTTTTATTTCTGTTTGTTTGTATTGCCTTTGAAAGTAACAGCTCTATGTGTGTAAATACCGTAAGCAAGTATGTCTTACTATGTCTGGAATAGTAAAGAGGTTTTTTGGGGTTTAAAGCCTGTGTTGTTGGAGATTCCATTTCACACCCACCTACAGCTCAAAACTCCACGCTACTGAGAAGGGAAGGAGAGAAGGTGGAAACTTGGGTCCCACAGGGGACAGTGTGGCTCTTAAAGAGGCAACATATCTTTAAGGAGCAGGGTCAGAAGTTCCAGACAGGAAGGTGGAACTCTGACAGTCGGGGTGGATCCCCGACACTCTAATTAAAAGTCCTTTTAACAAGAAGAAGAAGAAGAAGAAGAAGAAGAAGAAGAAGAAGAAGAAGAAGAAGAAGAAGCAGAAAGCAGCACAGGGAAACTGTCCAGGGGGTGAAGAGCCCCAAGCTCACAACAGCTCCCAGACTTTGGTTCCTTTTTCTGAAAACCGTCTGAACTCAGTTTACATTGAGTTGGGGCCAGTTTGCAGATTTTCGGCAAATTGTTGTAATTTTTGTACTTCGTGCACGTTGCGGGTGTGATTAGTGGAAATTATGCAAAGGGCAACTGAAATTTGCACAGATTGTGTGAATGGTGATTTATGCAAATAAAAACAGCAATAGCAAATTTCCTGGATTTGGGGAAGCAGCCCGCAGCTTGGTTCACAAATGCAAGCCAAGTCGGGGGCGTCGGAGGTAAAAGACAAAGAAAGGACTTTCCCAGGATGCTGGCGTATGCTCCGGCTTCCTTGGCTCTATTCAGAAGACCCAAACTGACCTCCAAATGAAAATATAGCCAGCCTTGTGCTCCCAGTCTCTTCCTTCTCCCCCTCCTCCCCTCCATTTCCTGTTTAGTAAGCAGCTTTCCTCATTAAGGCAGAACGAAGCACCCTCCCTTAATGAATGTGTGCTGAACATTTTCTCCAGCAAATCCCAGAAGCAGCGGCAGCAGCTGAGGCTCTCGAGCCTTCGCTGGGGATCAGCCTCTGCAAATATTAGCCTAAATTGAAATCTCAGACTGCTCAGCACAAAGACTCTGCAGGCCACGGCCAAGATGAGGAGGCCTGTAGAAGCGCCCAAATAATGCCAAACTTGGGAGGGGCCTGATCTCCCTGCATTCGCAGACGGGAGAAAGTGGATGTCTTAGCAGAATGGGGCTCATCAATAAATTGATGAGATGAGAGTTTCAAAGCTTCAGCCATCTCCTCTCTCTCTCTCTCTCTCTCTCTCTCTCTCTTGCACAATCTCTGCCTGAGCTCCTCCAGGTGTCAGGAGGAGCTAAGGCAAAGATAACTCTGTTTTGTAAACAGAGAAAAGCGTGTGGGAGAGAGTGAGAGTGAAGGAAAAGAGGCAGGGGAGGAAACTTGGAACCAGGTTTTTGCTTGGGACGCCCATCCACACTGCAAGTGTACAGGGAAAACCAACCATAGTGCTTGATTCACTGCACATCAACCTGGGCACCACAGCGGGAACCAAAACCAAGTCTGTGAGGTCAAGCCTAGAAAACCTAATCCCAGAAGCACATTTCTCTGACATCCCTACCAGCACTCCAGCAGGGGCCCACACACAAGAGTCCCCTGGAATTGTTCCTCCTCATCTGCTTCTCATAGTACGGAGGAGGAGCAGGTGCTACTGCTGGCCCGCACACTGGCCCTCTACCTGTCAAGCAATCAAGTGGTCACAAGGATGAGAAAGAGGAGCAGCAGCAGCAGCTGGTGACAAAGGTGGACAGAAGGTGGACTCAGTGAGGATGACTTGCCCAAGGGCCCACCAAAACCTGGAACTACCCCCACCTGCAGCAAGGTAATGGATAGCCAGGTTTTAGCAGGATTCTGGTTGGTATCACTAGGCCTGTCAAAATCAGATTGCACCCCACCACACACACACACACACACACACACACACAAACACACTGCATTATAAAGGCATTGACTGTGAGCTCTCTGGGCCGTCCACTTCCTGGACCCTCTTCCAATTCTCAGATACGACACACACACCACCATCACACAGTTCACCCTCTCCCTTCCCCCTACCTCAGGGCTGTTGTACCTCAGGCTGGTGTGCCCAATCTAGCTTGCCTGGGAAACAAAGCCTGTCCTCTATGGCTCCCAGATGGTCACGCCCCCTTCCCTTGGCCACAACCCTTCCTGGCTTTTGTGCAGTTTCTCTCCCCCCCCCCTTCTGACAAATTGAAATGCCTCTTCTCTGGCTTCGTTACTGACAGACTTAACACTAAAGTATGTTCCCATTTTGGCCACACCCCTTTTCCTTTGGCCCCTCCCACCACTGGAATTCAGCCCCGGAGAGCTTCCCTATAATTGAACTCAGCCCGCAGGCTAAATGAGGTTCAACATCCCTGTCCTATTTACCATCAACATCGGTCTCTCCTGCCCCTAGATCCCATGTGAGCCTCTCCCCTTTTCAAAACGTAGGTTCTTTCTCCATAGCTTCTTAAACCTGGATTCTGCCCCCTTCCTTTAGATCCCTATATTGACTCTTTCCCAAACTCCCCTGGGTCTACTCAGTTCCCCAGTTTCACCCCAGTGATAAGGGGGAAAATAATGGGCAGAAACAGTGTGCTTCTGCTCTGAGAGGGTGGCAGAATAGCTCTCTCTCTCTCCCTTGGCAACCATTTATGTCAATTCTCAGATGATGTTCTTGAGACAAAAGCTGAGTGGCAGAGGAGAAGCTTTTAAGATATGTTGGAATAATAGCATTGAAGCAAACCCATAATTGTCTTGCAAGTGAGATTAGACACTTTGAGGAAGAGGTGCTTAGCTTGTAAAATGGGAACCAGGGAGGGGGGCTCATTAGCCTCACACACTAAATCCATATTCATAGGGCCTATATGTCAGTGGTATATTCCTGCACTCTTGAATTGGAATGGTGGTGGGTAAATCTGGCACGAAGGAGAGAACATATTTGATTTCCATGTGCAAAGAATGCCCTTCATATAGCAGTCATTGTGGGGGAAACAACACATGCAAATGAGTGCTTAGTTTCCCTGCATCCTAGAATCTTTTTCCACCATAGGCTAATTCCTATCCACTCAGCTCCTCCTACCCCTAAAACCCTTGTGAGGATATCCCCAGATCAAGCTGACCTTTCACTTTCCTCAAAGAAGCTACACTGTTTGTGTACATTCCATTGTTGATGGCTTCCTATCCCCCATATTCAGAATGCTCATGATTGTTCTATCACATCCTCGCAGCAGGAAAGGCTTCACCTGCATCACTACATCTTGGGTTAGTTAGGACATTACAACATAGGTATGATTTCCCAGCTGCATATCTTAATTAATACGCAGCTTGGAGAAGCACATCACTAGTAACAGATAAGAAGCTTTATCTGTAAGTAGACATTCACAAGAGGGATATATATATTTAAAGTAACAATTGCTGTGTGTACACATGCGACTTTCCTTTCTTTTGTTGTTAGTGGGGTTGCCTAATGCATAATAATGGAGGATGTGCTATGTAGGTAGCTACAATTATGAAGAAGCTGTGCTGTCTGTAGCAAAATATACACTTCACACATATCCTTTGAGCTCACATGCCTGAGTCTCTGTGGGTGATGGCTTGCATGTGTGAATAAGCCTTCATTTTTAGGGATGTTGCAAGCTCCCAGCTGGGTCCTAGAGTCCAGCAAACTCCCTGGCATCCCCCCCACACGCACACACACAGTTGGGCACTCTTGGCATAAGCAAGGACCGCACTCAAACACTCGTGAAGCAGCTAGAGCACTCAGAAGCTGTCCGCCCTTCCACCAAAATTGCTCACTTCCCCACCCCCGTGTCAATGGCAGCCATCATTGATGCAACAGGGAGGATTGCGCAATTTCTGGCGCTTCCGGAAATAACACACTTCCCTCCTACAGCATCAGTGATGACCATAAAGGCCCCATTTACTCAACGGTAAAAACGTGAAAGGAGCATTGATGCGGGGGAGGAGGGGTGCACAATTTTGGAATTCCCTGCCTCCAGAGAGAACTTTGTATTCCTTCCAGCGCCTCCTGAAAACACTGTTGTTCCAGGAAGTCTTCCCTTAATGACCAGCCACCGTCTATTTTGCACTTTGTTTCTTTTAAAAAATCTATTTTAATGTGTTTTTATTCTGTCTTATTCAGTTTTATTTGTCCACCGCTCCAAATTTTTTAATGGGGAACAGTATATAAATATTGTCAATAAATAAATAAGCCTCACGCGTCCGACGAGAGGGGGCAGATGGCACGGGTGATGGGGGTGAGCCTCTGCCAAGGCGGGCACAGATTAGTTTGCTCACCTCCCTCTATTTCTGATGTTCAAGTATGAGTGCCAATGGGCAACTCTCACTCCCAAGAGGACAGTATCAACATGCTCAGCGGAGCCGAAGGGTTTGCAGAAGTAAAAATATCTGCCATTCCAATGAGAACTGAGCATGCTCAGTGGCCACACACTGACTTTAGGGGTAGGAATGGAAAACTAGGTGAGAAAGGGAATGGAATGGGAAATCTTAGGAGAGGGTAAGGCTGGCTAGAACACTAAACAGGAACATTCCCCACCGCAACGTGTTTGTACAGGTCCCACTTATTATATCTAGTAATATCACAAATATAACTTCCACATGATCATTACTAATAAAGCACCATCCATGTACGTGGCACTTTACAGAGAAGGAGAGGTCTGGTCCATGCCTGGAGGGGCTGGTTTCCAATCCAGGTGATACATCATTTCAGCCAGAAGTGAGCAATGGTAAAAAAAAAAAAAAAAAAAAAAAAAATGAAGTGATGCACATATCTACATGAACTTGTCCAAGGTAAGAAAATGCAACATGAGAACTGAACCCCCAGAGCCTTCCAAGCTACGAGAGACTTGACTCGGCAGTATCGTGCCGCTCAGCCAGCACTGAAAATCCCTTCCGAACCTCTCTCCCTGCCTCCTCCACCCACGCCGTGATAAATTTAGATCTATCGGGTCTGGAACACACCCGTACGCAGGGCTTTTTCCTGCTCCAGTGCACAGCAATTGTATGGGAGATGTGTGCCGATTGTGTCAAGGCCAGGAGGTACCAGCCTGCACCGCCAGTGGAAGGGGGTGAAGTTTAATGTGCTTGCTTTGATTTCAATTGCCTGTTCCGGGATGAAAGCAGGCAGCGTGTTGCCATGAAAAAACATCATCGGCAGCATTCCTTATTACCTCTTGCACGATACACAAAGGCTGTTGTGGAGCTCAGGGGCAAATGAACTCCACTACCTCCCTATGAGAAGAGAATCCTGCATCTACCAGAGGATGCTGAAGAACAGGATTTAGAGCAGCCTTCCCCAGCCTGGTGCCCTGGAGATGTGCCACATTACAACCCCCATTATTCGCAGCCAGCATGGCCAATGGCCTGGAATGCTGGGAGTTCTAGGAAGCTGGCTTAAATTAGGGTGACCATATGGAAAGGAGGACAGGGCTCCTGTATCTTTCACAGTTGCATAGAAAAGGGAATTTCAGCAGTTGTCATTTGTAGGCATGCAGCACCTGGTGAAATTCCCTCTCCACCACAACAGTTAAAGCTGCAGCAGCCCTGCCCTCTTTTGTATCTGGTCACTGTAGTATAGCTTCTGCAGCTTTAACTGTTGTGATGAAGAGGGAATGTCACCAGGTGCTGCATGCATACAAATAACACCTGCTGAAATTCCTTTTTCTATAGCATTTTAAAGATACAAGAACCCTGTCTTCCTTTTCATATGGCCACCCTACTTAAACTGAGTTAGACCCACTAATTCAAATTTGTCTACACCAGCTTTCTTCAAGTTGGGGCCCTCCAGAGGTTTTGGAATGCAACTCCTGGCCTTCCTGATCATCAGCCATGCTGGCTGGGGCTTATGGGAATTGAAGTCCTTATGTTTTACATTTCCTTAGTGCCAGGGTCAGTTCTAGGTTTGGCAAGCTTTTGCCCCTTCCATTGGCCTCCCCCTATATCAAAGCCCTCTTCCCCATGGCTTGTCAGCACTGGCAGCCAACTATGAGCCACAGGCTACATATCTTAACAATGCCCTGGAGTTCCCAACACATCATCGCTCCAGAGCATTGTGGGAAATGTTAAACAGACCACACACACACACAGGGCAAGCATTTGGCACCAGTGGACCCAGCTGTATCACTGCGACCCTAATGAATCCCCAAGGAGTCAGGTATTCCTGCTCATGCCAGGTCTATCTGGCCCTACTTCAAAAGTGTGGCTGCTGCTGGTGGCGGAAATCCAGAAATGACATCAGAAAATGGGTAAATTAAGTCCTGCTAGATATTAAAGCAGAGGGAGCGGGATATGTGCCCATCGCTTTCAGCAGAAGTCACCGCTTAGCACACAGGCAGGCAACGTGGGGCCTTCTAGATGTTTTGGCCTACAAATCCCATACCCCCTGAACATTGCCTCTGCTGCTTGGGATTTGTGAGAGTTGTAGAGCAAAACCCTTGGAGGGCTGTGGTTGCTTCCTTCTGGGTTTAGCATACATTTATGCTTGACCTTATCTATCATTCCAGTTAGGACGAGGATTAAAGAGGTTCAGCCCAATTTTTCATGGAAAAGGCAGGGTCCGAAAAGGAAGGAAAATAGGAGACACCAAGGAAAATGGCCCTCAGACTAAAGTCTCTTTGTCACATGCCAGTCCCTCCTGCTTTTCACCTAGATCCGAGCTAGGATGGGACAGACCCATTTCTGCAGGAGCATCAAAGAGACACCAAGAAGGGCACCAGCAGTTAACAAAGCCACCAAGCGAGTCTAGGCAAAAGTCGCCTGGCAGGCATCGCTAAATGATTTCCAATTAATTAACTGATTACACCAGAGAACAGAAGGGGGATTCATGTGAGTGCTGTTGACCTTTAAGAATAATTAATATCATCAGGATCACAAAACTCATCCAAGCAAAGTAATTGGGAACATTTCAATATCACATCTGATCCAATGTCAGGGGAAGGAGATGGGGGCCAAAGGGGAGGATTCTAGCTAATTTTATCTCTTACCCCTATTCCAAACCTTTTCAGTTCCACACAAAGCCCTGTTTAGTTTGGCTTTCTTCTAGAGATGGGGGAGAAATTGGTTCGGTTCTAACTAATTTTGCATGTCTGAACCACTACGTGAAATGAAACTCAGTTGTCATTAGAAATTCGCACTCTGATGGAATTTTCCAATTGAGTTCTCTAATTTTTAAAAAGTGCATAACAGAGCATGTAGTAGTGAAAATAATGTTCAAACTGTATGATATTAGGGAAGTGCTTGCTTTTTTATCTATTATCTATTTATCTATTCATGTATTGGAAAAAATATACCTAATTCAATGCAGATCAAGTTGAGCCAGCTCATGGGGAAGTGGCCAGAATCTGGGGGGGGGGGGGGCAAAGCTAATTAAAGCTTGGTGAACTCGCCCTCCCCCCCCCCCCCGACAGATTCCTCCGACATCTCTAGCTTGGCACCTGGGGAGAACCGGCACTGTGTAAAACAGAACTAGTTCTCTTGAAAAGCTCCACTCAAATCTGCAGTCATCTGACAATGCTTCAAATATGTAGGGATGCATTCAGCTTTAAAACCACCACCACCACAGCATGGCTACCTGGAAGCCAGCTGTGGACAGATGCAGATTTACTACTGAAAGCCCGATTGCAAAACACTGCTTTGCTTCCGTGTCAGCAGCTACATACTTTGTAGGGGCTGTGGGAAACAATTGTGGAGAACAGAGGGGGAATTGTTTGGAAAGAGAAAGAAGGAAAAATAGGTGCATATGATGGGCTAAATGCAGAAAGGGTGCTAGCTTTTGCACTGTTGGTTAGAACATTACCGGCACAGGCTCCAATTTTGCATGGAACATCCCTGCAAAAAGAGTGTGATAGGGCTGTGGCAATTCCTTTTGTTTCTTGACCCTAATGTGCCATTTCTTGTTTTCTTACAGATGGGGCAGCTAAGGACATTTTGCTACCTAAGGATAAGGATGTATGAGAATTTCATTTTTACTCGCAAAATATCCAAAAATGTCCCCGAACGTGACTGCATTTTTCGGGAAAAGCTTGCACATTCCCAAGCGTCCAACTGCGTTCATAAAATGCATGTGTTTTGAAAAATCAGTACTTTAAATTGCTTTTAAAAAGAAAAGATTGCCATGCTTTCAACAATGGGATAAAAATGTACATGTGGGTGTGTTCATTCTTTCTTTTTAATGTGCACTTTTTATGTTTGGAAAAGATGCTCGCATTTGAGAACGGATTGTTGCGGGGAACGATGGAGAATCTCAAACATTAGTCATCTTCCCATCCCAACCCGAGAAGGACGTCTACAGTTGTGATGGGACTACATCCTCCACCATACAGTCTAGCCTAGCTCTGTCCTGAAGCAGAAACTAATAGCCAAGGGTCTCAGAAGGGACAAATAGGGTAGCAGCCACTTCTGCTTCCCTCACACACCCCAGCATCTGCCTCCTGGGGCAGCCACCTCACTCTGCATAGAGGTGGGCAAACCAGCAAAATAAATAGATGGAGACACAATGTGAATTTGAAGTTGCTGTGTGCTCCAAAGAGACTGGTGGGAGGCAGGCAGAAGAACTTCAGGCGTGGGGTAATTTTTGACCCTGCATGAGCAATTTTCAGAACTGCAAGCCCTTTCACTGTGCTTATTGAAATCAGTGGAGACTTTGGCCTGGTCTACACTGAGCAGGATATTGCACAATGAAAGTGGTATATAAAAGCAGGAGCCACACCGATCAGGATATAGTGGTATGAAAGCGGTATAGGGTATGTGTCAATGGGCCTCAACAGTTGTCAGTGCACTTCAATACCTCTATAAAGCAGTGGTGTGGCTCTTGCCTTTTATAGACCACTTTCACAGTGCAATATCCTGCTTGGTGTAAATTAGGCCTTTGTCTCCGTATCGATTCCCATACAGAGAGCAAAAAAGCATGTAGCTCAAAGAACGGCTAGTGTGGGGCAAAACGCAACTCGCCTCTTTCCCAAGGGTCTCCAGGGGTAAGCGATTTCTCTGCAGATGCCGTTTTTGGAAAGGCAGACATTGGAGTCTGAGGTCATGGCACAATTAGCTGCGCTTGTTATCTCTGGTTCCAAAGGATGGCAAATAGAGTTGTGCACTGACCACCCATTTCAACTAAGATCCAGATTCAGTGCTTTAGGAAACAGCACACTTCTACTCTGGCTGATGTAAAGTCAATCCCCTTCAACTCGGTACTGCGCTCACTCTCTCTCCGACCCCTACAGAGTGTATAGAAATGAAATCAAAAGATGCTATTTGGAGAGGGGAAATCCGGGGCTGCTTATGGAATGACTTTGTTTCTGTTGAAAGACCACTTTGCCTTGAGATCCGATAGAACCAGACTGAAGCAGCCCAAGTCTGCTCAGGCGTTGGACTTCATCTAAATCTGATGGGCCTTGGGGGATTGGGGGTGGGTTAGGGGACCAGCAAGAGTGGGGCACAAGCCAAATCGAGCTGAAGGACTGTTATTTATTTATTTGAAGATGCATATAGACCACCTGTACGAGAAAAGAACCCTCTCAAGGTAGCTTACAAAATTCATAAAATATCAATACTACATGGCTGAAGCCCAATTAATGCCTTAACTCGTAACAAACAATTGTGCTGAAACCAAATACATGCATTAAAATCAATGTGCTGAGCTTGCCTTGGAACTGGAAAGCAGAAGGGGGACACATCCTGGCTTCTGTCATCAGCCAGGACACCTCGCATTACTTGGAGATTATTCCATCTACTGGCCAGGAATAACCTCAAGTCAAGAAGCAGTTGCACATAACTCACTTCCCCTTCCCTGGCAGGAAGAACATTCAGCTCCCACTGACAGGTGCCCTGGGACCGCAGAAGGAGAAAAAACATTGAGGCCTATTCATCAGCCAAAGGAACAAGATCCACCAAGTGCTACTCAAGCAGGAAGACCAGCAAGAGACAACTAGCCAGGCCCAAAGTGCATTGAAATCATCACATCGTTCTGGCCAATCATCACAGTCATCATCAAACACATAAAAATGAAAATGATATCCTTCCCCTTAGTTTGTGAGTCTGGTGGCAAGGTGTGTTTCTCTTCTTCTTAATGTGACCTGCTTTTGGAGACAATAATGGTTGGAAAGGTGGAATAAAAGTGCAGAAAGTAAATAAAAGTGCAGTAAATGAATAAATGAAATCATCCGCTCAAACAGTTTCGTGTGGGTTGTGCTCATCTTGATCCTGCTTGCAGCTGAAGCAGGGGTGTTCACCCATGTGAGGACACCCTCACTCTGAACGTTGACTCCTTCCTCATTTCAATCCGTGTTCTCCACCATCTCAGAATATGGCCAGTTTGGAACGGCCAAAATGAAAACCACGGCATTCCTCATGAAAAACAAGGCGGTCTTCTCGGATTGCTTTTATTTACATGCACATATAACGTTTATTTGTATTGAAACATTTTGAACTGTTTCAAGGTGTTAAGCACCTTGCCTGTTTCCATCCTCGCATTTCTGCACCTTGAAGAAATGAGCAGCTCCTGTCTAGTATCCTACTTTCCCCATACATTACTACTGACAGATTCTGTTCACAGGCCATGTTGTGCTGACAGAACCAGAATGACAATGCAGGACACGCAGTTTTATCTCTGCGATGACAGAGCCTCCAACGTGGAGTCTGTGCTGATGGGATTCTAAGCATTCCCACCTGGTCTCTGTTGCACTGCATAATTCTCCATTTGGCTTTTAACATATATATATATATATATATATATATATATATATATATATATATATATGGTGTGTGTTTTAATAGAAAGGGGAGGGGGAAACTCTACAATTTCATACTAAAATTTTATACTTCTAATAAAACACAGTCGCGTGGAAGTTATGGCATATTAAATTCTCGCCTAGCCCTACACGAGGTGCGAATTAATGTCCCATCAGTCAACACCCTGTCATTTCGTATTGCTTCGACAACATAGTCTTGGGTATTTCTATTACAAACAGTGCAATGCTCACTTTCTGAACCTGACTCCTCTCCATCCAAAAAAGTGACATTGTTAGCAACAGGCCACTTTTATACTGTTTAAATGCCTGGTCTCTGATTGTCCAATTTCTCAACTGCCTCTAGATTTTCAAAGATTGTGTTTATTTATTTTATACTTGATTTCTCTCCATTCCATTCAGGGTGGCATGCACAGTTCTTTCCTCTTTTTACCCTATGGATGCATGAGAATTGTGTTTCATTGTGCGAATCATCTGAACATGTCCCATTTGCAACCTCAAACGTAACGGGAGTACATATTTCTGGAAAACTGTTGACAAATTCCCATACTTGTGATGGAATTTGGGGGGGAAATGTGGCTTTTTTGTTTTGTTTTTTTTCAGTGGAGTTTGAAATCACATTGTTTTAAAAAATGAATTTTCATGCGTTAGTCAATTAGGGGGAAGTTCATGCTTTTCCCATTCAAAATGTGCACTTTCCCCATTGGGACATACTGAAAAACGAATTGCAAAACAAAATAGGAGCAAGCTGATCCATGCTTCAAAGCGAAATTCAGAGAATTTCAGCATCCTTGTTCTGCGAGCCCTACTTTAACCTAACAACAACTGGAAGATAGTCCACAATGGGGGGGGGGGGGAGAGAGAAACTCCCCTCCATCATCCTAGTTAGAGGGCAAACTCACACCATCATAATGCACTGTTGGGTTGTATAGCTATGAAGCCAGCATTCTAAATATAAATGAAACATCTCAGTTACTACAAGTTTTTGAGTTATCTCTGCATTTTTTGTATAAATGCATCACAAAAGTGCATTGTGAGACTGTGGCATGTAATATGGAGAGGTTACACTCTGAGCCCTAACTAGGGTGATCATATTTGGGAAACCAAAAAAAAGGACACCTAGTAGGGGGTGGGAAAATGCACTTTCCAGGGCCTCCAGAAAGTGCATCATCCCCACCACCACACTAATGGTGGTCTTAAAAGGGAAACTGTGTCATTCCAGGACATTATAGAAAATTACAAAAAATCCCCTGACACCTAGGATAGAACAAAAACCAGGACAAATCCGGAGAAATCCTGACAGTTGGTCACCCTAGCAGGTATCAGGTGAACATGGAGGGGTTGGAAGGGTTTGAACTGTCAGGATTAGAAAAGCATGAAAGGGGCAGTCTCAGGGAGGTGTGGAAACTCACATCCCTGATCTTTTGCATCTCTCCTCCATCTGCAGTTCCTGTGATACGATGAGACCGCCTAGCCACTGCCTCCAGCTTTTCTGTCTGCAGTGTGTGTAAATGTTGATCTACATTATGTACACATGGCTTGGTCTTAACATCCTTCGTTGGATTCTGTGCTGCAAACAACCACTCAGCCTACCTGTGTCTCCTTCCTGGTTTTGAACAGAGGGAGATAATATTTAATTTGATTGCTAGGATCATGGCAGGTGCCATCTCCAGCGCATGGTGATTTGGAAAGCTAGAAATCCTTGTCATTAGGGAGATTCGTGGAGGAGTGTTTCATCCAGAGCTCCTTGTCATGATGGCTATATGCTACCTCTGGATTTAGAGGCAACATGCTACTGCATTCCAGTTGCTGGGGAATTATGGTCTGCAGGTACCGTTGATCTCATGGCCTGTTTGTGGGCACTGCTGGCTCCAGATTCTTTTAGGGTTCTTGGGCAGTGAGTTTCCCTCAGTGAGTTTCCCTTTTCGCCACCATTGCCACCAGCTGCTATTGCTCCCCATCCTTTTTCTCAACAGGAATACCATTGGCTTGCTTGATATACAGAGAGTGAGTAAGTGGACAGACAGTGGCACCTATTGCTCCTCCCCCCAGTTTCTGGTGGTGGCTGAAGGGTTCACCTGTAACAAAGGGGACAAAGTCTTCAACTATTTCCCTTTGAGATCATTCCCTAACCCTAACCCTAACCCTAACCCTTAGAAGTTTTTATTACATTTGTATTCTACTTTTCCTTTCCAGAGCTTGTGATTCCATACACAGATAGCACACACTTTATCCTCACAACAGCCCAATGAGGTAGGGTAGACCAAGTATTTCTGGTCTGTGGTTACCCAGAGAACTTCCTGGTTGAGTGGGGATTGGACGTGGGTGTCTCCAGTCCAACACTCTAACCACTACACCACACTGCCTCTCCATGGCAAAACAGATGGTCGCCATCTCTTTCCCTGACAACAGGCATGGAGAAACTCTGGCCTGCAGGCCAGATATCACCCACAGGTGTTTCCCACCTAGCCTGATGAATGCTCTGCTTGACCCCAGTCCCTCTCCCCATGCAAAAGCTCTTAAAAGCCCTGTGGGGAGAAAGCCAGCAGAAGGGCAGTGACTCCAGGACAGTCCCCAGATTGCAGCTTCCCATGGCTGCCTAAAAGCAACGTCATTCTATTTATTTATTTTAGTTTATACTGCACATATTTCCTTATACTTGCACCCATGCCGAAACTATCTCAGATGGTGCTGGCTATAACATATTCACCTTCCATTGGCAAATGCCAAAAGTCGTTTGTCTTTGCTACATAATTAATCAAAACAGGAAATGCATAATGCATGCCACTCATAACCTCATAACATGGCTCCTGCCTGTGGGCATCGTGTCAAATTTGGCTTTCTAGGTATGCCTTTCTTTTTTATATATTATTATTTTTTATGTTTTTACAGTTGCACTGATCTAGTATTGCTGCCAATGGGCATCAGTTCAATGTTTTCAATTGTTTTGTTTTTGTTTTGTTTTGAGTGCCTGAGAAACGCTGTCATGTCAATGCACTCTGGATGCTAGAAGGCAAGCGGATTCCCATGTCCCGTGTTGGCATCTGAGGACAACGGGTGCAGCCACGTCACTCTTCTGTGTGGCAGCCTCTTCACGGGGCTTCCTCAGTTCAATTCCCTAAAGGGCACCAAACGGTGTAAGTCTTGTCCAGCAAGGATTGTGAGGGGCTGCACATCTGGGCAGCATGTGCCAATATTTGTGCTGTCACTGAGGCCCACATAGGATTGCAGATCTTCTAAGGGCTTCAGGCAAAACATAAGCTCAGGAGCAGCCCACCTCTAAATATTAGAGGCATAATTCAGTTTGCATTCCAGTGCAGTTGGCAGGTCACTGGATAACCATTCCAAGCCCCCCTCCCCTCTCTCTTGCTGATGGAGCCAAAAAGATGTACCTCCATCTTACGAGCGTCTGTCTCATTCATTGTTCCTAACATGAGAGATAGATGCTTATTCTTGTTTAAATATTGGTTAGCCTTGATTATTCTAAGGGCCCTGTTTTGACATTTTGCACCACTGGAAGAATAATTTAATCCATAGCATTTATATGGCACTTCTTCTGGGGAGTGGGAGCCTGGCAGTTGGGATGAAGGAGTTTGATAGGCGGGGGGAGAAGTACCAAAACTTTCCCAAACCCACCACTTTTCCTCTGCATCCCACTGAGATGCTTTCCCTTTATGTTCAAGTTCCAGGCATGGAAAACAGCATCACCCATAACCACCCACTGGTTTTCCTTGAGGAACCACCCTCATCCAAGGCCACCCTGCACTGGAGAAGATGCAACAGACAAGACTCAGGAGTAACCCGGTTTGGATGTCACAGATTTCGCCTTGGATTTCCACCAAGGATGTATGATAAAATTGTTTCCATTCATGTTTGATCAGATTTTACCCAGTTTGCACTGCCCAGACTGCCCAGAGTCGGACACAATTCGTGGCTGAAATCCATACATGTCTGAGCCTGCAATGTGATTTGCAGACCAGGAAAAATTGTGTTCAACAACAGGCATACATTTGAAAACTGTGCATGAAAAAATGCATACTTTTTTAAAAAATGAACAAAAATAGTCTTTCATAACTGGGAGGAGAATGTGTATATTTCGAAGATGCACACAACTGATGCATAGATTTGGGGGGAAATACACAGGAAAATTGACATGTTTTACATGCAAAAATAAATAAAGCTTGCAATCTGATACGGACTTCAGTCAGAACAAGGTTCGAGGTGGCATTCGGAGAAATTTGGTGAGCTCAAGTTTGTCTGATTTGCACATCCCTAGTTTCCTACTCTGGGTTGTCTCTTCTAGGGATGTTGTAAGAATCCATCTAAGGGATGGAAATCACTGAGCTTTCATCAACTCAACCCCCGCCCCCAACTTTGGCTTGTTTTCCTGAGAGCTAGTCTGACTTAATCAGTATTGATTTGGACCAGTTTGTAGATTTCCCGTATTATTATTATTATTATTATTATTATTATGTAAATAGAATCTTGTGCAAATTATGGCTTCAATCTGCATACTCTGCGCAAATCATGTCCATGATCTGTGCAAGTTACAGCTGTAATTTGGACAAATTATGCAAATGGCAGTTCACGCATGTTTCTATTTAAGCATGCAAATGCAGGCCAAGTCGGGGGCAATGCAGAAATCTGGCGAGCGCATAAAGAGCTAAAGGTCCTGGCGACAGACAACCCTAGTCTATCCTCTGATAAACCAGAGTTCCTCATTCACACACAATGGTATACAACCCAGCAACAGAACATCCCTGGGTTGTTTAGCCTCTCTAACTTTCCACGAGAATGACTGGGCAGCATGAGCCAGCACACTTGCTCACAACGTATGACATCTGAACTACAGACTTTTCTGTGCAGGAGGCCTCAACTGAAGACCAGTAATTCAGGTGTCCCATTAGGCAACTTAGAGCTTTCACAAATCTTCTGAAAATAGACAACTCTTTAAGAAAAAAAGACTGCACACAACACAAAAAGAAGTCACCAAAGGCAGATGGATAAAGCCATTATTAATATTTTAAATGGAATCCTGACTGCTTCAGCTCTGTTTAAGTGTATGCCTCAGTACATAATTACAAGACCTTAATTTGTTTTCTTGAACACACCGTAAATAAAGGCGCACAAAATTACCCTCAGCTGACTACAGTCACGCACCTGACAGCAGGCTGCCTTGGCACACTGTTCAGAAGCAACTGCGGCCCAGTTACTAGAGAACTTGTTGCAGTAGCAGCAGCAGCACAGGCCACCATATCTAAAGAAGGGTTGGGATGGTGAAAGCCTTCAAAAGGGGGGTTGGGAAAATGGGGACAAGGCTACTAACAGCTCTGAATGCCAGTTGGTGGGGAACAACAGTGGGAGAGAGTGATTGTCCCTCATGAGGTGGCCAGGTGTCCTACTTTGCAGAGAACAGTCCTCTCTTGGAAGGCCTGTCCAATCCAAGTCCAGTTGGAAGAAAAAGGACCATCAGAAGGGGGAGCAGGGGCCTTGGCATTGCCCATCAACAATTACCAGCTGGACAGCAGGCAACGGAAGCACACCACACAGGACACCAATCACAACGGTTTCCACTATAGTGAGTGGTATTGTATTTCTATTACGTAGTGCTCCTGCTTTGCATGTAGAAGTTCCCAGGTTCAATTCCCAGTATGTCAACTCTAATTTTGTGCAACTGCACCTCTTTACAGCCACCATTCTGTGCAAAATGGTGACTCGGCAGAGGAGGAACCACCATGTTTGCTCAACTTGGCCTGAACTGGATGCTTGCAACATCCCTACTCCTAAGCATGTTCATTCAGAAGTAATCACCTTTGGTTTTAGTGATATTTTTCAACCCCCCCCCCCCCCATATGAGCATTTAAAAGTTCAGCCTCCTTGACCAAAGTGAAGTTTTGAGGCCTACAGAAGTAATAAAATCAGGCTTAGAGGCCTGGAGTTTTTCTGCTGGGAGGGGGTTAACCCTGAGAGGAATAATTTCATTTCTCCGGTTAACACTGATTTCTTCAAAGTTAGAACAGTACTTTATGTTTTGGGGAACAGAGTATAAAAGAGTGAGAGCCAGACAGAAAAGAGCCAGAAAAGGACGAGAGCATGAGGAAAAGCTTAAATGCAGCTATGGTAAAGGATCTGAATTTTGCAACTTTTATTTTATTGCCTTTGTACCACTCAGCTCTATTGAATAAATACCTTTAAATGTAAATTACTCATTTTAATGCACTAGTAACTGTTGTTTTAAACCGAAAGGGTCTGGTGTGCCAATCACCCCACATCTACAGCCCAGAGCCTATATTACCAGGAAGGGGAAGGTAAAAGAAGGAAGGTGGGTCGCTTAGAGAGGCAAAAGATGTTTCAAAGGTTTCTCAGAGGGTCCAGGACATGGAAGGAACCCTGACAACCAAAACCCCCTGTTGTCTAACTTCAGAAACAAGGACTGCTTGAGTTGAAGGAAATGTCATATGCATGTATTCAGAAGCACTCCTCTCTCCAGCAAGTCAAAATTATCTAAGAGGCTCAGCAAATGAATAACATGTACAAACTTCAACAAGACCAAAAAGGTTACTAGTCCATAATCATTTTAATTGCCTGCTTGCCCACTTACACCTATGACCATCATGTGTAAACACACAAGGAAGATAATTCATTAAGTTCTCCAGTTTGGTTGCCCAGGGACCCTTCTTACTCGCCAGAGGGGACCAGGTAGGAAAATAAAGCTAGGATTCTATAATACAAATTACAACACCTCTACATCAGCTCTCAAGTCAGTATTATGGGATACTGAAGAATGCTGGCAGCTTCAAAAGCTGTGCATCTTCTCAATGGCTTTATACCTTCCTTCCTTCCTTCCTTTCTTTCTTTAATTGCGAAGGTGGTTTTGTTTTGTTTTTGAAAGGAAAGATAACCACCCATTCACAACCAGACTCCTGAAAATGAAATCAGTGATCAGCTTGTGCTGGCACAGCTGGAGGCTGCAGACTTGGAAATGCAACAAGGAAGGGACAGAAATAGAGATGGCAAAGAATGAGAGAGGAAAGGAGTGATGGGGCGGGGGAAGAGAGTGACAGCAATGGGGTTGCCAATTCGGTCTGTCAAAGAGTTCATGTATTATTGCCAGCTGCCCCGACCCAAGCTGCCCTGGGACTTCCTGTCCAACCTAGATTTTGGGAAGTGTCTATAGCCACAACAGAGTAGATCTTCCGGCTGCCCAGAGCAAGCTTGACTTAGAAGCTTTAAAATAAGGGGGTAGCTTGTGGTGCCACATAAGCTAAAACCCCATCTGATATCCCTTAGGTAGTGCTGAGTGGAATCTTGCCCCATTTTGGGGAGCTTTCTCTCTCCCTGCAATAGAGGCATTATTTTTTCGGCCTCTTTCACAGGGAGGAGAGGAAATCTGGAGAATTTTCTCCTTGGGGAGGGAGACAGGATTTCCACATACATTTTTTAACTGTAGCCGAATGAGTAGCTGAGGGGCCTTCTTCCTATTTATTAGTTTCCCCCCCCAAAAAAAACACCACTCCCCCTTCCTTCAGCATTTGGAGAAGCCCAGCAGTTCTTAGTGAATGCCTATTGGAGACCATGTGACTTCTCCCTCTACAATAAGCATTCAGGAATAACTCCTGGACTTCTGAAAATGTCGGGGTTTTAAAAAAAGAAAGAAAGAAGACCCCCCAACAACTAGCTACATTTAAAAAGGTAGAATCATAGAATAGTAGAGTTGGAAGGGGCCTATAAGGCCATCAATGCCAACCCCTGTTCAATGCAGGAATCAACATTAAAGTGTACTTGACAGATGGCTGTCCAGCTGCCTCTTGAATGCCTCTAGTCTGGGAGAGCCCATGACCTGCCTAGGTCATTGGTTCCATTGTCGTATTGCTCTAACAGTCAAGAAGTTTTTCCTGATGTCCAGCCAGAATCTGGCTTACTGTAACCCGAGCCCATTATTCCACATCCTGCACTCTGGGATGATTGAGAAGAGATCCTGGCCCTCCTCCGTGTGACAACCTTTCAAGTCTTTGAAGAGTGCTATCATGCTTCCCTCAGTCTTCTCTTCTCAAGACTCAAGGTAAGTGGAGACCCTGTTCCCCTCCCCAATGAGAAAATTCTCACCTCTTCCATCATCTTTTGCTTGAGTTTTTGTTTTTCCCTCACACCTCATGAAATGTCAAAAATTGAATTGTTGAAATTTTGGACACAGCACTACTCTTAGGTCACCGGTTTAAGGCTCATTGTGGGCTCAGGTCTTGACATTTTGGATCAATCACAAAAGCAAGTACCAAAACAATAAAAGATGCACTGATATGTTTACTTCATTTGCCAATTGTTCTTTCTTCTTTCCCCCTCTCAAGAGCCAGGGGACTTTTCTGCACCCTCTGGGAGCCCTGAGAACTGTAAGACAGCTATGAATCTCCCTTCCCTCACTCCTTAGGAACCCTGAGAACTGTAGGTAACTGTGGATCTCCAATGGAGATTTTTCATCCCCCACCCAAGTGATCTTTTCACAGGATTCTTTTGATTTTAGAATGGAAAACAAGGCATGGCTACGAATGAAAAACCATCAATGCAAGCAATGCAATATCTTTACCGAGGCTTTGTCTAACTCCCTATGGCCCCCTAAAGTTCTCTAATCCTGGAATTCGGTTGCAGCCCCATCCTTATCACCCCTAAAATGCACATGGAGCTGCTTCTCACAAAGCCATCCACATGCTGTTGTGTTGGGATAGTTTCCTTTTATCTCACCAGCTACTATACTCAGATTCTGCTGCCCAGAAGTCTGAAGACAGTGGTATTTCCACTAATCCTTTTATCCCCAGCTCCTTTGTGTGGCACCTATGGAAAATGTCAGGCCCTTGGCAAGCAGAGCTCTACACAGGGCAGCAGCCGGCTGAAAGCAGGAAGCCCTCCCGTCCCAATGCCAGCATGGTCTCACTCCCAGCTTCTCACAGACAATCTCTGGGGTGCTTCCAGATGTCCACATCATCAACCTTCCAGCTGAGTTATGAGGCTGCCAGACTGTAAGCGGGATAGGATTTGGGAGGAGGAGTACAATGGGAAACTCTCCAAATAAGGAGCGACTGAAAGAGCAACCTCTATATTGCAACCATCAGGCCATTGGCCAGAGAATGGAGCTTAGGCATTTGCAAGAAATGGCAAAGGGGAGGGGGGTCCAAAAAAAGGAATAAGCTCCCCCCCCTGAAATTTGCAGGGCCTTGCCTGTGCTACACCATCATTAAAGAACCCTCTGGATCGGACTGGTGGCTCTGGATTCTGTGGGACTGTTGAACCTAAATGGTGGTGGATGTGAATAGTGCCAGGATGGGAGAAGCCCAGCGGCACTGCAGAGAAGCTGCCTCTGCCAACTTCTCCCTCCTCATGCTGCTGTTTCCACATCTTCCTTCACGCTCATGCCTCCTCCTCCTCCTCCTCCCTGCTTTTACAGTTCTCATGGAAATTGCCACCATCATGGGTCAGATCTATCCGTTTTTTGCTCGCAACGAGTGTGAGAATGCCATTTTCAAGGCCACGCGCACATGTCCACCAAAGTTATGTGCAAATTGTTGAACACAAGCTTGGGTTCATCTCATTCCCAATCGCCAGTTCTATTTGCCCAAATTTGGAGAGATTTGCGCAGGTTTCCTGTTTGTTCGCTGCTAGATTTGCACAAACTTCTTGTGCCACAGTGTGACAATCTTTGGGGAATTCCAGCAATGTCAAACATCACTGATTTACCAGTGTGTGTGTATGCACATGTGTGTCTCTGTGTGTGCATGCATTAAAACAGCTGTTTCTTCCAGGCAGGACACATCACAACACGTAGCTCAACTCACTTAGAAGGAAGCACTTAGAGAACAAAGTTCGAACTGTATTTTTTTTTTGGGGGGGGGGGGGGTATTCAACCAAGACAACATGAAGGTTACCGCATTGTGACAAGCTCACAACTTCTTCATGGTCGATAAGAATTATGGCATGCATTAATTCAAGGGGCAGTTCAGTGCCCTTAACAATTCCTGACTATGCTTTGTTTAGCCAGCTGGCTTTTACAAAGGTAGTCTCTTTTATGTCAGCATATTAACTTGCTATCATTTCAAACTCACTTCCATTAACGTTAAGTCCACAGCACCAGAGTTAACAGGAATAGGCAATTCATCCATTTCTCCATGCCTTGCCTTCAAAATCAGGCCTCTCCCTTCAAGCAGATCCTTCCTTTAGGGCTGTGCATGGACCCCCCGATCTGATCTGGATCGCAGATCCGATCCAGCCCGATCCAAGCCCGATCTGATCTGGTTCAGATTGGGCCCAGATTGGGCCAGATCAGCCTGATCTGCTCCAGATTCTGGATCCAGCTCCGGATCTGATCACAGCTCTACCTTCCTTGCATTTGGCGTCATTCAAGAGTGGAGGTTGGTGGCTCCAATTTCAGTGGGAGTGTAAATCCACCAGTTTCAATCAGAACCAGAGAGAACCCTAAAAGGAGCTATCCAAAGTGCTGAGCCTATTTTGGGGGTAGAGTTTGGTACTTTGTATTGCTCTTTTAGAGTGCTAGCTGGTTCTGACTGAAACCCAGCAGCAGAGAAGGAACCAAGCTTAAGAAGTGAGACTTTTTGTTCACAAGGGGGTAGATGCAATCCTATGTCTGCTTCCGTGGTAAGCCCCCTGCCCCCTGAATATTTTGAGAATTTCTCCCACCTGGTGAGAACACCCCTCCCCCAATCTCCAGCCTGAACACAGGACTGTAAAGGAGGGCGGCTTTCATATTGACTCATTTGCTCCTCTCATAAGCGTCTAACTCATTGGTTGGAATATTATATTGCACTGTTTTTGTGGTGAGGAAGCCTCACCACCCGGGGCTTGGGAAGAGGAGAGGGAGGTGGGAAAGAATGAACAAAACGGCAGCCAATGACACAGGAGAGTTAGAGAGAGAATTGGTGTTATCAGAGCAGTTACAGGAAGGGGGGAGCGGAACAGAGTCCTGAGAGCAATGTGTGTGTGTGTGGGGGGGGGGGTAGAAAGCAATTAATACTGAGGGGGGCATCAAGAAAAAGAGCAATTAACTCCATGGGAATGGGAGAGGGAGCGATCAATTGTGAGGGAGGAATGAAGAGGAATGCATTTGGAGAGGTTTTCTGCATGTGAAGAGAGATGGAACAATGCATTCTGAAAGGGGTTGAAGAGGTATTGGGAGGGAGAGCATGCCCATTAAAGGTTTTTTAATTATTATTATTCCTAATAATAATCACACACAGGGCTGTTCCCCAGCAAATTGCTTTCAGAGTACGGATGCATGGATTTTGTTAAATCTATTTCAACTGTGTTTCATGGATTCTTGGGCATCTTTCATTCCATCATCCGCTTATTGATGGAATCAGATTTTTTTAAAAGGGATGCATGAGAATTTCATTCCATTTGTACAAAGGCACAGTTGCGCAAAGACAATTTCTGTTAATGAACACTTACACTATTAACACAGGTGCAAATTTACACAAATCACATCCCCAAGTTTTTTTTAAAAAAAATTGATTTGCGACTCTGCATGTTCTGCATGACTTCGAAAAAGCTGGTCCACTGCAGGATCTGTGGGCTGGATTCATAGAAATACAAACTCGATTGAATCAGTTGCAAAATTCTCCAACATCCTTCATTCAGGGCATTCTGCCTCTGATCCAAGAGATAGTAGATAGCAACCTTCCCCGACCTGTTGCCATCCAGATGCATTGAACTATAACTTCCATCATACCTAGCCAGCATGGTCAATGGTTATAGGAGTTTTAGTTCAAGATATCTGGAAGGGACCTGTTTAAGGAATCCTGCTACATAGGCATCATGACTAGCAGCAGGATTGATAGTCTTCTCCTCCATGAACCTGTCTAGCCCCCTTCTAATGCCAACTAAGCCAGTGGTGGTCACATCTTCTGGTAGCAAACTCTGTAATTTAAGTATGTGCTACAAGAAGAACTTCATTTTGCCTGCCTTGAAGCTGAATGGTGGGAGATTCTGAACTGGCTGAAAAGAAAGCATGTATTGATGAGGTTGGCAATGGGGAGGCAGGAGAAGCCATTGAATCTTCTCAAACTCTACACCTTTGTCTACTTTTAAGGCAAGGGTGGGCAACTTGTGGCTGTCCAGATGTTCTTTGAATGCAACTCCCTAATGAGCATAGCCAATGGAGGTGCCATTGCTCAGTAGTAGAGCACCTGGTTTGCATGTAGAAGAACTCAGGTTCAATCCCTGGCATCTCCTAAGAAGGAATCCGGTCTGAAACCCTGGAGAGCCGCAACTGACACTTAGAGTCAACAATACTGGGCTAGATGGACAAATACTGTGTCTCAGTACATGTTCCTACCATTTGGACAGCCACAGGTTGTACACCTGGGCTTTAAGGTGAAGCAAAAGGGATTCAAACAGGAGATTCCACTTCCCATTTGCTCTTCAATGGTTTGAAGATTCGGAATATGAAACCATGGTTAGGGCAGAAGGCATGAGCCAACCAAGACAGTTAGAGAAAGGGTCAGGGGAATAAATGGAACTTCCTTGGTCAGAGGCAGTATATCACTGAAGACCAATGGCTGATGGGCAACAGCAGAAGAGGTCTGTTTGCTTCCATAGCACCTCGTGTGTTTCCCAGAAGCATCTGTGGGAAATCAGATTCTGATCTAGAGATCTTTCTTACCTGTCCAAGTGATGTTCAAGATACCTAGGATTCTCTGAACATAATTTTGCCACTCATCTCATTTGCAATTACTGTTTGCTCTGCGCAATAGGAGATTTGCACAAACCGAGCAGAAATCAAATGGGAAATTTCTGCAAATCCCCCTAAATTCATGCAAATTTTCTCCATAGACTAAAATGGGGCTGATTCAGCCTACTAAGAACATTTGCGCAAATTAGGAAATCTGTATAAATCAAACTGGAAACTGAAAATGAGAAGAATGAAAGCACATGTTCAACCAATTGCAAATGTTTTCAATGGATATGTGTTTGCGCATCTGCTTGGGCCTTCAAACGGACTACGCTCAAACGTTTTGCGCACAAAAATAATAAAATGTCAATCCCTATTCTGGACAAGGTGGAGTTTTGGTCTGATCCAGCAGGGCTGTTCTTATGTTTTGCTTTGGGTTTTGATGTGGTCGTATATGGCAAACAGCACATGCGAAAGCAAAGCAGGCAGCATGACAGAGCAAATAGAAGGTCAAAGAGAGAGCAAGCGATGGGTAACATTGAGGTCGTGCATGTGGTGAGAGGCAGTGAGAAGCGACACAAGAGAAAGGCATTTTCCCATCATCCACTGATTAGTTAGCTGGAGATAGAAAGGGCAGTGTGCATGGAGATCTAGCATCAAAAAAATTGGCCAAAGTCTTCCCATGCCCTGTGAGTCTTCTAAACTTAATGTCTGTAAAAGTAAAAAAAAAAATTGAACAAACAATAAAAACAACAACATATCCCTTCCATATGGTGAAAGACGGGCACAACTTCAGATCTGAACATCTGAATATTTTCAATGCTTGCAAGTTAAATTTTTACAGCCGTTAGGGGCACATTTATTTATGCATTTAAAAATCATATGAAAGGAAACAAAGTTCACAGTTTCGTAACTCTGTGGTTTAGAAATTCTGGGCAACAAAATCCAGAAATTTATGCGATAGAGGCATTTCTGAAAAGTACCAACCATATAAACTCAGCACTGAAGAATGGTAGAGCTGAGCCAATAGTATTTCAGCGTATTTGCAAAAACGTTTGGCAGTGTGATGCCAAAGAAGTTCCCAATTTTCAGCTTTGCTTTTTTTTTCTCTTTCTTTCTTTCTTTTTTTGGCACTCCTTGCCAAAAATGTTGTTCCTTGTTCCTTCCCATCACTTTCTTTCTCAATCACATTCAGTTGCCTTCAGTGCCATCGTTGCATGGACCTCCATGAACCATGAACATTGCATTCATTATCTCATGCCCTCCCCTGGTTGCCTCCTCCAAGGGACGCTCATAAGGTGGTAACAAGGCAGAGGGCAACAAGGAACAATCTCTCCAGTGATGCCCGTCTGGCACCAATCCTTTCAGAACCGATGCCAGTGGGGTGGTGAATCCACTCCAGGTTTCAGTGCGAACCAATCAGAACTCTGAAGGAGCTATCCAAAGTCCATTTCTTCTTTAGAGTTCTGACTGAAACCCAGGAGCAGGTTCACCAACCCACTGATGTAAGAGCCACCAGCTTCCACTGGGCATTGGCAATATGGCAGTCTCCTCTGCTGCATCTCAAGGCAGCAGCCTACCTTAGAGGGCACACGGCAAGCTAAATGACACACAAAGTCTGCCTTGCAACACCTCGCCACTGCTCTCTGCCCCATTCCCCAGCATCTGCTGACCTCTGCCTAATGATAGGGATGGCCCTGGATCTCACAATCTTGGTGTTCCACAGGAAGAAAAAGTTAACCTCACTGAAATGGATAGCCCTATCCACAAACAGAAATAGAGGGATATTTGGAACCACAATATTCTACACAGCTACATGCTTTTCTCAACTGCTCTCCACAACTGTCGAACTTCCTGGGGTTAAAGAGCAGACTCTCCTTTCATTGCCAAGCTGCCTTCCAGGTTGGCTGTACTCCGTCAATAACCTTTAGCAAGAAGCAACCGTATCATACCCAGTTCCCATCTCGCATGCCTCTTTAACGAGTCAGTAATTAAGAGCACAAGCTGTCAGCCATGTGCCTGAGGTATGAGAGGGGAAAGAGAGAGAGAGAGAAAAATCCTGCCTTGCTTCTCTCGTTCGTTAAGTGTTAATGACTCAAACAGTTTCAGGCTGTGCAGCGAGCCAGCATTGCTATTCTGGACTCCTCCGCCCTCCCATGGCATTCCCCCGAACCCATGCTGAAAGGGAAACTTCCTACTGGCCACTTAAAGGGCGTTAATGAGGAACTGCTCATTAGCATGGCAATCAAAGTTGCCTTGGTTATTAAGACACCTAAATCTGCCAGCTGCCCAGTAGGGAAGAGTCATCCGTGGCATTTGCTCTTGGCCGTTCCCTGGTCCCTTTGATTTCCTCTTTTTCTCCTTCATTTCATCTTCTATCACATCACCTGTTCTCCCCTGCTCTTCCCTCTTTCACCCTCCAGAAATCACAAGGAGAATAACCTTTCTAGGGGGGAAAAGTAGCTGCACACCACGACAGTGGGAAGAGAAAGAAGGAAACCTACTCACATGTAGCGTAGGTGAGGGTTCTTATCAAACGCTCGTGGCTGGATGCTCTTGAGCCCTGAATCCTTGATTGTCCTGCAAAAGAGGCAAAAAGGACAGTGATGGAAGAAAGGACAGTTTGAGAATGTGGATCGGAGACTGCTGTGCCAAGTAGGTGGCAGAAACAGCAAGAAAAATAAACATGCTCTGGAAACTGAATAATAGAGGAAAGGTGATGGGTGGATGCTCCCCTCCTTAGGTCTAAGGTCCTCCTCTGGGTGCCTACTCCAAGGGAAGCTCGGAGGACGGCAACAAGGGAGAGGGCCTTCTCTGTGGTGGCCCCCCAATTATGGAATGATCTCCCTGATGAGGCCCACATTTATTTTCTCCCGAGCATTTTAACAGCTTAAGTTGAGGTTTTTAACTGAATGTCTGGCCAGGCTTAAAGTTTAAAATGTTTTAAATATTAGTTGTTTTTATGTTTTATGTTTTTAAATTTTGTATATTTATTTTTTTTAATGTTCAATCTTTTTAATTTTAATTTTTGTAAACCGCCCAAAGAGCTTCGGCTATGGGGTGGTATATAAATGTAAATAATAATAATAATAACAACAATAAATAATAATAATAATGGATGAATTGGTCAGTTTTACTCTCGCACTCCTTAGAATTTCTTCATCCTCAAATTATTTTTCTCCTCAAAGTGAAAAACTTTGCAAATGTTTGCAAATTCTTTTTAAAGAAAAAAATAATGTCTGGAATGAAATTCTTACCCATCTGCACCAGCCAATTTCAATAGGCACCGCTAGCGTGGAGAGGATCATGATCTTAAAAATGAGGAGGCTGTCAGAAAAAAGAGGGGGCAACCCTAAAAGAAATGTTAACATGGTTGAATACCCAGGTATCTAAACCCAGTATTTTAAGGCCTAAGCACATAGTTGCAGCAATTCCTTATACCTAAGGCCTTGTTCAACAGATGACCAACCTATGTCTGCCCTCTACCGCTTCAGATTGTAGGTGTGAGGAACTATTCATCATGCTAACCCCGCTCGTAGTCTGAAGTGGTACATTCCAGGTGCAGGTTGACCACCTCATCTGCTGTTTCTGAATACTAAGATAAATTTTCCCATACTACTGTGCCACGTTCCCTGTGTAAATAAAGGGGGACATTTGTAGGGAGCAGGGGAGTTGCAGATAGGGATGTCCATCACTGGAAAATCTGGTACATTTTTGGCTGAACAGAGTTTTGTGGCATGTACAACTTCCTCTGCATCTTCAAGCTGAGCAACAGGCTGTTCCCCAAACTCTGAAAACTTTTTTGCACATTTGTGGGGAGATTTTGCATCTTGTGGCAACTTCAGAACAATCTGTATGAATTACAGCTGAATTTGCGCAAATTATGGCTGAATTTGCACAAATTCAGCCATAAAGTTTGCAAATTACAGTTCCCTCCCTGAAATTTGCAAAACTCCCTGAAAATCCATGAACTGGCTCGACCCGCTGTAGATTGAGTGGGGCTCCACAGCAGGAACTAAAACGAAGTCCAGGAAGCAGATCCTATGAAATCTCATTGAACTCCAATACTTAAATGGATTTCTCCAACATCCAAGCAGCCTCCCCACCTTCAAATTTTGACCCAGTCTCTATGCACATAGTTCTCCACACCCTCCTTTATATAGCTCTTACAAGACTTACTGAGACAAAAAGAAACAATGCCTCATTCCAATGCTATGCATGCTTAGATGGGGAAAAATGCCCTATAACTCCCAGCATTCTGCAGCCAGCTATAAGAAATGGGAGAGTAGGCTCTTTGATGTATTTCTATTTAAATTAGTTATTATGTCTTAATTTGAGCTATATATTAAGGGACATCAGTAAAAAACACATTCCACCATGTTAAAGTGATAATTGAGGGGGGGGGGTCATTCTAACAGCCATAAAATCAAAAATGTTTCACCAATCTTCCTGAAATTTACATGTGCCAGAAATAAATGTTGGTTTTACATTACCTGAAAATTTCAAGAAGATTGGTGAAGGATTGAGGGAAGGATGGCAGTTTAAGTTAGAAAAGGAAAACAAACCTGTCTCCCTGATGTTGTATTCATTAAACAAAAAACCTATGGTTTACAAAAACAACGTTAAGGCTCTAAAGTTTCCAACTAAGCACCAAAAAGCAGGGAAATTGGGAGTTAAGGCTCACAAGTCTTAACACAACATCCTCCCTAAGGAGGCAGAAAGTGCAAGTGAAATTCTCATTCTCCCAAAGCAGATAAACCATGAGGACAGGATGGAGAATATGATATGCAGAGGTGACTGTGGGGTTGTGGAAAACTCATGACAAACAACTTGGGGCCACCTACTTCTCTTTTTTTGTTTAGAGCAGCCCTTCCCCAACCTGGTGCCCTCCAAAGGTGTTGGACTACAACTCCCATCATTGCAAGTCAGTATGTCCATGGTCAGGAATGCTGGGACTTGTCACCTCAAACACCTGGAGGGCAGCAGGATGGGGAATGCTGTTCCATGTCTTTACCAAATACAGGATCTGCCCAATACAGGGTCTGCCCAACTGTCCTGGCATGAGCCACCAATGACACCTAGTACTACTATCAGTGGCCAGCAGCATGGTCTAAAGAGTCACTGTTTACATCAGTCATAATGTCTCCAATATAGCTTCAATCCAGAATATTGTGGGAAACTGAACTAGCCGCTTACTGCCCAGCGCTGATCATTGCTGCCTGCCACTGCCAGCAGGTAATCCTGGCTAGAGTTGTCACGATCTGTTCTGGTCAGCTGGCAACCCTAATTGATGGGGAAGCACTGCCAGGATTCGGGTTGTCCTGTGAACACACAACACTCACAGTCTCTGGAGTCCCGTATACAGCTCCATGTCTACGGCGTTCAGCGTCTGTAAATTCCTCCATTTCTCTATGTGTCTGTGGAGAGAGGAGGGGAGGGGAGGGAGGAGACTTTAGGACAACAAAACAGATACCCAAGCTGCATATAAATGGTTTGCCAGTGAGCAAGGCACAAGGGGTGACATTTCCCATTTCCTTAGCATTCCACTTTCAACATGGCCCAATCTGGCCTTGCACCCGTGTCTCCACGAACCAAGGTCATGCCATCTGGATTTGCCAAGAAAGCAAGTGAATTTCAGAGTGGGACAAAGGGGGTTGCAAGAGAAATTTGCAGAAGTGATAACAGAAGGAAGAATTGCCAAGTTGCTTTTCCTTTCCTGCAAGGTTGCCATATCCATCCTTCCAGGGTTTCCCAGAAAGCCACACCCTTTTCCCTGGCTCCACTTTCCCCCATCATGTGGTGGTTCTCCAGCTTTTGTGCCATTTTCCCCTCTATATTAAAAGGTTGCAATGCCTTTCCTAAACTCAGGAGACTAGCAGTAAAAGCTTTAAGCTAAAATGTGCCGGTACTTTTGGAATTTTGACTCCACCCCTTTTGCCTGAAGCCCCACCCACCACTGGAATGTGACCCTCAAGAGCTTTTCTGAAATAGAATTCAGCCCTTGGGTTGAAAGAGGTTCAACACCCCTGGTCATGTTGAATAAAGTGCAATTCTATGCCGTTGCACACTGCTTTGCATGCTCATTGCAGGCAAGTGATATACACCTTCAGTAACAAATAGGGGTGCAATATTTAATCCAGGGGTGGGCAACTGTGTCTGGGGGACATTTTTACCCCGGTTCCCCCCCTCCACGGGCTGCACTCCAACAGCAAACCCCATTTTTGGCTTCTGTAATAGTGGCGGCAACCTGTCCATATTTTTAATTTAATTTAATTGCTGCTACACCTGCACCATTTTGCCCACCCCATTTTTAGTTGATCCGTCCATTTGATTTATAGATTAAAACACTTCAGCTGCAAAGGCATCTCCAATTGATTGATTGGCCAGCAGATTGATTAGTTTTAGCACAATTACCAAGAAGAACTGCAAATGTTGAGTACCTGATATGACATGTGTACCCACCACGGAAAAACAAAGCCTGTGCTTTTCTTTACAAATGCTGTTTTCCCCCTTTATTTACAAATGAATGCCCATTTAATTGATTGATTTCAACTCATGCACCATACAATTAGATTAGAGATAGACTGATCGGTCAATTACAGTGCTTTTGCAGCTTCTCTTTTATTTATATTTTCCAACTGGTTCAACTTTCAAAATTCAGTTTGCATGAAAAATCATTAAGTATTTCTACTTTTAGTTGGATGCCCCCCCTGCAGTAAGTGGGGTACATAAATGTACTGTTTCTGATACTGCAGGTAATATATAGCCATGAGGACCAATAGCCATGGATATCTTAATCCTCCATGAATTTGTCTAATTCCCTTTTAAAGCCATCACAATTGGTGGCCGCCATTACGTCTTGTGGTGGTCAATTCCACCATTCATCTCTGTGTTGTGTGAAGTACTATTTCCTGTGTTGTGTGAAGTAGTATTTCATTTTAACTGTCCTCAATCTCCCATCAATCAGCTTCATGGGATGACCCCATTGGGTTCGAGTATTTTGAGAGATGTCTTCCTATCCTCTTTCTCCACACCATGCATAATTCTGAACACCTCTAACATCTCCCCTTACTTGCTTTCCACCCTCCCTAAGCTTGCCTTGTCTAATAATCCCAGACATTGAAACCTTTGCTCATTGGAGAGTTGTTCCAGCCCCTTGAACATTTAATTTGCTCTTCTTATATTCTCCAGGACCTGGCATTATTGATGGATGTTCAAATGAGGTCGGTAGCTAATTGTGCCTGCAAGTTTTGGTAAGGACATCTAAGCTACCAGTTGTCACTACATTTCATTATAACACATTCCATGTTTTAACAAAGAACTGTGTGAAGAAGTACTTTGTTTTCTTTGTCCTGAATCTCCAAACAATCACCTTAATTCATATAGATCAACAATACAGCATTCTTTAAATACAAAAGCAAGAAACTGGCCTTGAAAGCAGTTTGACCATTGGATGACAAGAGAATTAAAGGAGTGCTAAGGAAGGTTAAGGAGATTTCTGGGAAGCTGCATGAACTTTTTGCACCTGTCTTAAGTGCAGAAGACATAAGGCAGGTACCTGTGCCTGAATGTATATTTTCAGGGGTGGCGTCTGAGAAACCGAGTTAAGGTCTAGGTCAAAGATAGCCAATGAGCAGCACAGGGGACATACTGTGTCCCCACCCCAGTGTTTCACAACCTGTAGGGTTTCGACAGACCGGAGACATGCCTGCTTGGTAGGTATTGAACAACGGTGTTCATAAACATCCATTTAGTGTGTTCATTTTTCCCCCATGTCGGTGAAGAGGTGTTTTGGTAGAGCAGTGTCAGGCGTCCGTTATTTTAAGTGTGCCTTCATTAGAGTGATCTCCATGAGTCCAGGGCATTCAGTCAGGCATGTTATAAAAAAAGGAAAACTGAAATACATCTGTCATTTTAGCACATCCTGTTATTCTGTGGATATCAGAGCAGGACCAACAGCTTCAGAGAGATTGAAGTGTCATGTTTATCAATATGATAAGGAGCAACCCAAACGAGGCTACAACAGGGCTTTCTCCCTTTAGTCATCACACCATTTCAACAAGCTCAAGACCTGACCTAAGAGGACCTTCCCCACCTAAAGATGTGGGAAAATTCTGTTCACCTCCTCCCACTCTTCTGCTGTTTTCAGGAAGAGTCAACTACAGTCTACAAAAAGGGACAGAGTCTCAATAGGAACTGAAGGGAATATTCCCTATTTGAAAAAGTTTACAAATCAATCATTTTTTGTACAGATCTTCGAGACACCCACAACAGAATCAAAAGAGTTCAGATTTTTATGGAGCTGACCTACAGATTCTGGAGCAGCCTTTCCAAAGCAACACAGTTTTGGTGGACTTGCAGAAGCAGGATTTCGGTTTTATTATTTTCTAGAATTTGATGCAAATTTAGTTGTAGACAAATTTCTAAAATTACAAAAAAGAGTCTAAAAATCTGTATTTCCCACATAGCCTAAAACATGAAAATGCACATTTGGGAGGAAGGGATCTGCATATTTTGGGGGGGAGGAGATTTGGGGGGATTTGTGCTTTTTCTTAAGTGTAAATTGGCACAAATACAACTTTGCAGAAATTGGAGAAAAATCCCTTTGTATGTATGAAAGGAGCTTGTGTGAATGGCTATAGTGCACAAGAATAAGGCATATCTTGTATTATGCACATTAGGAAGCCAGATAATTAATGGAGGCACAGCCGTGCCTCCATTGTTAAGGGCCGTCAGTAAAAAACACATTCCGCCATGTTAAAGTGATAATTGGGGGGGGGGGTCATTCTAACAGCCATAAAATCGAAAATGTTTCATCAACCTTTCTGAAATTTACAGGTGCCAGAAAAGAAATGTTTGTTTTACATTACCTGAAAATTTCAAGAAGATTGGTGAAAGATTGAGGGAAGGAGAGCAGTTTAAGGTAGAAAAGGAATACAAATCTCTCTCCCTGCTTTTGTAAAATTTACTTCTGGGTTGCGACTTTTGTGCTCTCAATTTGCATAATTTCTAGAGCCTTATTAACTAATCCAGTGGTGGGGTCTTCTTCCTCCTTGACTGTAGTTGGTGGAAAGCTTTTCGTTTTTTTAAAATTCCCTTCGGTTGACTTTTAAGGACTATTTTAACCTTTCATTCTAGTCAATGAGGCGGCCATCTTCCCTCATAACGCGACACACTCTCCCCCCTCCCTCCTGCCTTAGAATGTGGGGTGGGTGAGTGAAATGGCCTCTGCCTCTAGCACAGACCTTTTGAGAGAAGAAGAAGAAGAAGAAGAAGAAGAAGAAGAAGAAGAAGAAGAAGAGTTTCTCTTTTCTCTTCTGGAATATGCATTCCTTTGGCTCTTGAGAGTATTTTGGGCTATCTTCATGAGGCCAGTTTGCTCTTTTGCTCCCTGGTGAAGCAGGGTGTGGTTCCTCTGGATCCATGATAACCTGATCTTCAGATCTCTCCTGGGAATAGGTAACTATACCTTTCTTTCTATCCCCCCTACCCCATACACACACAGTGCTCCTTC
This sequence comes from Anniella stebbinsi, assembly GCA_029215795.1. Taxonomy (NCBI): domain Eukaryota; kingdom Metazoa; phylum Chordata; class Lepidosauria; order Squamata; family Anniellidae; genus Anniella; species Anniella stebbinsi. The sequence goes on from JARDYH010000001.1 coordinate 386,948,994, forward strand.
CCTCTTTTCTAAGAGTTTGGTCCATACTGCTATAAAGTTGAAAGCTCCAAACACTTCATTTAATTAGTTTGGGCTGGTGTTAAGTTTTAAGTACAATGTTGAAACCTTTCAATGTGCTTCTGGGCCTACAACATTGGTTTCGGCCTAGTCACCCTGTTTTTCTAATAAGGTTTAGAAACAGTTGAGCTGTCTTTTATTTTGCATAGTGTACACACATGGATTTTCTTTCTAATCCTTGCAGTCTACACTGGCTCCCTCCTGGATGTGTTTTTGGATGCAGACAAACCCTTTTTTGTTCCAGCAGGCCTTTGGCAAATAATCTGGACCTCTGTCTATACCTTTGACTTTTAAATTGTTATGTATTTAAAATGTTTAAAATGCTTTAATATTGAAAAGTATTTAATTATATTTTTAACTTTTATATATTTAGGCTGACCATATGAAAAGGAGGACAGGGCACATATAACTTTAACAGTTGTAGAGAAAAGGGAATTTCAGCCAGTGTCATTTGTATGCAATTAGTCCCTGGTGAAATTCCCTCTTCATCACAACAGTTAAAGTTGCAGGCACTATACTAGAGTGACCATATACAAAAGAAGGTAGGGCCCCTGCAACTTTAACTGTTGTGATGAAGAGGGAATTTCACCAGGAACTAATTGCATACAAATGACACTGGCTGAAATCCCCTTTTCTCTACAACTGTTAAAGTTACATGAGCCCTGTCCTCCTTTTCATATGGTATATAGTATATTCCTATTTATAGGTTTTAGCTGTATATGTTTTAGTTTTGTAAGGCTGCCCTGAGGTCCAGCATTGGGCAAAAGGCAGGATACTACTACTAGTAGTAGTAATGTTTCAGATTTCACTTCTGCATCTGAAGTTCTTTTGCATTTACTTTTCTTTATAAACCATTCATATCTTAAGACTTCTTGTGTGGCATGTTTTCATTGGTTTAACAAGTTAAAAGGGGTATTCACTATTTTCATGCTTATGTTATAAAATCTATTTTCGACAGGCCTAGTAACTTCAAGAGTAACAGAGTTGGGGAAAATCCTCAATCTCTTTGCTATCAGAGGCACTGAGTAAGGGAACCCTAGAGATAATTTAGACTGACCCCAACCACAAAACACTATTCCCCCTTCTGAAGAGATCTGGACCACAGACTACTAAAGACAAACAAAGTAGCAGGCCATAATAACAGTTCTCATGTGGCTATTTGCCTTATGAGGCAGGTGCTCTGTGGGCTACCAAATGGAGGGACTAACAGGCCATAAAGTTGCCTGGCTGGGTCTGCCAGAAATCCACCCTCAATACTGCTGGAAGGTCCATGTTCTATAGCACCTGCTCTCAGATGAACTTGAGGGAATCCCACCCTCCACCCCTGGGTTTAATTTACTGGCTTCCCCTGGCTGGACCTTGCAGGAAACTATAGGGACAGACAGAGCAGGCATTCATAACACACATAGAATGCCGAGACTGGCAAATCTAAAGCAAGTGTGTTGCTTTTCAAGAACCAAGGAAATTCAATGGGTCTTACTTTTGAGTAAATATCTAGGGATGGAAATGCAGCCTGTGCAAGAACTGAGTAGGGTGACCATATTTGGGAAACCAAAAAAGAGGACACCTAGTGGGTGGCAGGAAAATGGCTTTCTGGGGCCACCTTAAAGTCCCCAATTGGAGCGGAGAAGGGGAAAGCATGTCATTTTCACCCCCACCCCACTGCTCAAATCAGGCCTTTTTCTATAATGTCTGGGAATGACACATTTTTCCCTTTTAAGACCTTGATTGGAGCAGTGGGAGAGAATGACACACCTCCAGAAAGCATGTCATTCCCCCCTGCCACGCTAATGGTGGCCTTAAAAGGGAAAGTGTGTAATTCCAGGTCATTACAGACTATTGCATAAAATCCCCCCTGACACCGAGGATAGAACAAAAACCAGGAGAAATCTGGGGAAATCATGACAGTTTTTTTTATTTATTATTGCATTTATATCACACCTTTTTTTCTGCCAAGAAACCCAAGGTGGCATACATAATCCTCCTCCTCTCCATTTTATCCTCACAACAGCAACCCTGTGAAGTGGGTTGGGCTGAGTGTCTGCAACTGGCCCAAAGTCACCCAATGGGTTTTCATGGCTAAGTGGGGAGTAGAACCCAGATCTCCCAGCTCCCAGTCCAACACTTTAGCCACTACGCCACACCCTAATGGTCACCCTAGAATTGAGCCATGCCAAGTTGGAAGCAGATCCGTTTGTGCCTTAATTTTTAGGATAGTTTTTTAAAAAGTTTGACTTCAATTTTTTTTCTAAAATTCAAGGCATGAACCAATCTGCTTTCAACTTGGCATGGCTAAAGCCTTACTTAAGAGGTACCATGGTGCCAAGTTTCATCTCTTCATCTTTACTTTCTTTTTTTTTAATGTACTGCTCAAAGCCCTAGACCCCAAAGAGGAGTATTGGGTTTGAAGTTAAAAAAAAATCCTAAAACTCAAGGCATAAACAGAACTGCTTCCAACTTGGCATGGCTCAATCCCTACTTAAGAGTTACCATGCTGTCAAGTTTCATCCCTTTATCTTTAAAAATGATGGAATTGTAAGCATTTTAGTTAATTTAAAAAATTAAATTGAAGTTTTAAACATTTCTAAAAATCAAGGGATGAACGGATCTGCTTCCAACCTGGCATGGCTAAATCCCTACTTCAGAGCTACCATGGTGCCAAGTTTCATCTCTTTATCTTTAATTTCATTTTTTAAACTTGTACTGCTCAAGGTCCTGGACCCCAAAGAGATTTCTGTTTGAACTTTAAAATATTCCTAAACATCAAGGCATGAACGGATCTGCTTCATACTTGGCATAGCTATATCCCTACTTAAGAACTACCATGATGCCAGGTTTCATCTCTTTATCTTTAAAAATGAGGGAGATGCAAGCATTTTGGTTGATTTATTAATGTTAAAAGTGAGTTCAACACATAACACTAGCTTTGATTTTATATTGGATATCAAGATGGTATAACATCCTGGCTGACGCTAGCTTGGTTGTCAACTGTATAATATCCAGTCATCCATTACACAAAGCCATGAAATTCATTAAACAAAAAACCTATGGTTTACAAAAACAATATTAAAGCTCTACAGTTTCCAACCAAGCACCAAAAAGCAGGGAAATTGGGAGTTAAGGCTCACAAGCCTTAACGCCACATCCTCTCTAAGGAGGCAGAAAGTGCAAGTGAAATTCTCATTCTCCCAAAGCAGATAAACTATGAGGACAGGGTGGAGAATATGATATGCAGAGGTGACTGTGGGGTTGTGGAAAACTGTTCACGAACAACTTAGGGCCACCTTCCCCAACCTGGTGCCCTCCAAAGGTGTTGGACTACAACTCCCATCATTGCAAGTCAGTATGTCCCATGGTCAGGAATGCTGGGACTTGTCATCTCAAACACCTGGAGGGCAGCAGGATGGGGAATGCTGTTCCATACCCTTACCAAATACAGGGTCTGCCCAATACTTTTCTCTCACACACATCTCACATATAGCAGCACTCTTGATAACAAAAGGGGCACTATTCATTACAGATCTAGAACCAGAGCATGTGCCAGGCACCTCCAACTTTTGGACAATATCCTGCCTTTCAAAGAACCAATGTTTTTTTTCTTAAAATGTATTTATAAAAAATATACAGTTCACTCCCCGCAATCCCTGCACAATACATAATCTCATCAAAGCAACAGCAGAGCAGAAGAGGTTTAGTTTGGCTGTCTTGAACACCTTTCAGATGAGATTAGTTTGCAATCCTATACCTCTTGGGAGAAATCCCTAGTGAATTCAGTGGCACTGACTTCTGAGAAGACATGTATAGGAGTCAACCTTCTCCAGCCTGGTGCTCCCCAGATGTGTTGCACTGTAACTCCCATGTTATGTGTTATGGGGAAGACAAAAATCAATTCATACTTAATTTTAAAATAATACTTACGCATGAAAGTATTAGGTGGTAGCTCTGCCTTTGATCTCACACTGCTGAACAAGTAAGAGAAATCCTTTATCTGCTATTCAAGAAACAGACATCCTATGTCATGTGTTGAAAACTAATGTTGATGTCTGAAGGACTATCTGGATTAGGTATTCAAGATTCATTCATTGTTGTTTCATTTGGTTTTGACAGTTTATTTAAAGTGATGCAGCTCTTTTGTAGTTCCTTGATTGATCACATATCTTAATGCTGGAAAACGTCATACTTTAGTACAGATGTGGGCAGAAAATAGATCTATCCTGATGATTTGGATATCAACTCGCGGCATTCCTGATAACTGCCCATGCTGATAGGGGCTTTTACAAGTTGAATTCTAAAACATCTGGAGATCTACATTCTGCCTTTCCTTGTTCTTGAACAACATTCCCCAACCTGGTGCCTGTCAGATGTGTTGGGTTGCAACTCTCAACATAAGGAGATGCTCTAAGAAATGAGAAATAGCTGGCCCTAAGTTGTTCATCATCATTTCCCACAACCCCACAGTCACCTCTGCATATCAAATTGCATATCTAGATTTTTGAGATGACAAGTCCCAGCATTCCTGACCATGAGACATACTGACTTGCAATGATGGGAGTTGTAGTCCAACACCTTTGGAGGGCACCAGGTTGGGGAAGGGCTGCTCTAAACAAAAAAAGAGGTGGCCCTAAGTTGTTCATGATCAGTTTTCCACAAACCCTCAGTCACCTCTGCATATCATATTCTCCACCCTGTCCTCATGGCTTATCTGCTTTGGGAGAATGAGAATTTCACTTGCACTTTCTGCCTCCTTAGGGAGGATGTGGCGTTAAGGCTTGTGAACTCCCAATTTCCCTGCTTTTTGGTGCTTGGTTGGAAACTGTAGAGCCTTAACATTGTTTTTGTAAACTGTAGGTTTTTTGTTTAATGAATATAGCCTCCTGGCTGGCCAAATGCCAGTTCCTACTTTAGTAGCCTGGCCAAATAGCTGGACTCCTCCATGAATGACCACTGGTCAATATGCTAAAATTCCTTAGTTTGTTGGGCTCTTAACCAAAAGGCTGATGATTCAAGCACAGCCAGGGAGCAGGGGTGAAGAAACTCAAACTCAGAAGTGAAATGTGGTCCTTTAGGGTCTCTCAGAACACCACACACCCCTCCCCTGTCCCTGTTCCCTTTCCCCTGACCACTGATCGTTTGGTAGTTTCCTGGATTTGGGGCAGATTCCCTCCCCTTCTTCTAAAAAGGTTGAAATACCTCTCCTAAAGCATAAGTACTGGCATTAAGAGTTGATGGACAATGGAAAAGTGGCTCCCTCTTTTGGAAGCAAAAAGTAAGGTGTGTGGACCTGGCTGCTCAAGTGTCCGCCATGGAGGGTAAAGCTATCAATGGGTACTAGTCCTGATGGCTGCATGCCACTATATGCCACCTCCAGTGACAGAGACAGTATGCCTATGTACACCGCTTGCAAGGAAACATGAGTGGGAGGGTGCTGTTGCACTCATGTCCTTCTTGTGGGTTTCCCACAGGCAGGTGGTTGGCCACTACACAAACAGATGTGGTGACGGCCACCAATTTGGATGGCTTCAAAAAGGGGTTGGATAAATTCCTGGAGAAGGCTACCTATGGCTACTAGTTCTGATGGCTATGTGCTCCCTCCAATTTCAAAGGCAGTATGGCCATGTACAGCAGTTGCTGGGGAACATGGGCAGGAGGGTGCTGTTGCACTTGTGTCCTGCTTGTGGGTTCTTGGTCCACAGCTGGTTGGCCACTGTATGAACAGAGCGCTGGACTAGATGGCCCCTTGGTCTGATTCAGCATAGCCCTTAGTATGTCCTCTAATGCTCCTCCTCACCCCCACCCAGCCAGCTAGCAGGCCAAGGGCAAGACAAGGCCTCGAGTCCAAATGAAATGAAATAAACTCCAAATTCCAGCCGCTAAGTGGCATGCAAACAAGACGGAAAAGAAAAACATGTGATGCGGGCCGACACTGAGCTCTCGCAGGGTGGCAAGAAAATTGATTTGTCATCCAGCACATTATGCCTAGTGATCCATACAGGAGTGTTAGCTTTCAATTATCCAATATATTTAGCATGATAAACAAACAAAAAAATAGAATGGCGAGGCAGCCCAGACCATGCGGAAAAGAACAAAGGGAAGGTGGGAGGAGAACAGGAACTTCTTCCCCAGCGCATCTGCCTCTCTCCAGCAGCTGTCAGTAGAGGGAAAGCCATGCAACTTGAGTTGACGGGTACTTAGGAAGTTGATATGCTCAAGAGCTCCCTTTGAAGCCCTCTTCAGCTGCGTTCGGCTGCCTGCACTCTGCTTGGTGAAATGGCCGCAATGGAAAACACAGTGCCTGCTTTCCTGGGCCGACATATTGGAGCAGCCAACAGATCAATTGGGGATCTACCATGTAATCTTCAGTGCAGTTCTTTTTTTAAAAAAAATAGTATGTATAGCCTGCCCTGTTTTTTTAGTTGATTTATCATCTGCATTTTTCAATTAAAGTGTTACATTTAAACACATTTGCATATTATCAAACCCTCCATCTACGTGCCTCTTTGAGGCTATGGAAAGAGGGAAAGGCCATGAGAAATGACTTGCAATTTAATTTGCAAAACCTACTCATCCAGGCCATCTTTTCTATTTCTTTCTCCTTTCCTTATTGCCTGCTACAGTTACACAACACAGCCAAAATGATTTTTTTTAAAAAATGAAGTATTTTATCCATCAATCACAACCCCACCTATTAAAATTATCATCGTGATTCAGAAGGGAATTCAATAGTCATTTTTTGTGTTTGCCAAGAATTGATGACCCTCAGGGTGACCACGTACAAACTGACAAAGAAAAGGAAATGCATCACCCCAAAAGGGAGCAATTAGCATAAAATGTGCACATGCTAATTCATATGTATAGATGCCACTTCAGAAATCATTACTATAATTTAAATAGAAATGTGGTACATTTTGCCATAGTGTGGAAGACTGTCACCAGGTGAAAAGTTATTATGTTTCTTTACCTTTAAGCTGGAATTGGACAGGGCAGTCCATAGGATAGAGGACTGTCCTTTCTGAAAGAGTACATCTGGCCACTCTAAACCTGGTCTTGTAGTTCCAAACAGGAAGGTTCAGCAAGTCCTTTGAGATCCACCATGCATGGCTAGTGGCTGAGTTACATTGGTAGGTCATACGTTGCACCTTTTGATCTAATGACTTCCAAGGCAACTTAAAACAGATGCTAGAAATGCAGGGAGAGTGGATCTAGATCAGGGTTTGGCAACTCCGTCGAGCCAAACAAAGAACTACATTTCTGCACAACAGACATTCCTAAGTAGATGCTGGTGGTCTCTTGATATTGAATCCTCTTCCAAAATCTCAGGTATTCCAGTTGCTGCCCCATCTTTAAAGAACATACAGCAGACAAACAATGGAGGATAGGCTTTCAACTCACCCCAACCAGATGCAATATTATAAACAGTGTTGTGTGATGGTCTTCATAAACATATTCTCACACACACACATGTGCTCACACACCCATACACAGTGGGGAACTTAAAGTCTGCATTCCCATGCCCCTTGGAGTAAGACCCATTGAATGTCGTGAAGCTTACCTTCTGAGTAAACACAGCCACGATTGCGCAGGGAAATATTTAGAATTTCAACACCATTCCATTTATTTATTTAAAACAGGGGTGCGGAACTTCTTACAGCCCAGGGCCAAGTTCAATTGCAGAGCGGCTCTCAGGGGCCACATTACACCAGGGCTAAGGCAAAAGTGGTGGTGCCCCAATACAAAAAATATATAAACATATACCAGCATCTTGTAGCTTAAAGCCCTTAGTGCCAGTAATTAAGCTTTAGGAAAGACATTTCAACCTTTCTGAAAGGGAAAGAAAACCCGCAGAAAAGTTGAGAAACAACCTAAAAACCACTGGTTGCTGGAATGGGGTGGGGCCAAGAGAAATGGGGTGTGGCCATCTGGGAATCCCAGAGGGCTGGATTGGGACCCAGGAAGGCCAAATTTGGTAGCTAGGCCTAAGGTTCAACACCCCTTGTTTAAAAATCATGGCATTTTAAGAACTCAAAACAAGGGGAAATAGGAAAGCCAACAGAACTGCAGCGGAGAATAGAGAACAGATAGCTGGTCTTGACATCCACACAGCAAATCAGGAATTCAATGTGAAGCATTTCCATAAGTGTCAAAATGAAGCAAGACTCATCAATTAAACAAGGAGACCCTTTCTTCAAAAAAAAATTCAATTATAATTTATATAGCACTTTAAATGTGATTTAAAAATCATTGGGCCGTTCATCTATGCAATAACCATGCAAGAAGGGCAACTGTTACTCCTGATTTATATGTGGGGAATTGAAGCCGGCAGAGAAACTTGGCAAAGCAAACCCATGCAACAGGAATGGCGGAGAAAAAATCAAAGCCAGATCTCATGGGACCATACCCAAATCTCTATCTGCTGAATCACACCACTTCTCCATGCCCTGACTGACATACACATGCAATGTTTCTATTTTTACAGTCTCAGAAATAAGTTTGCTGTAATGACTGGCAACTGAGAGTTCCAACTGGGCCCCCAAAGCACCTGGCCGATTCATCAGCAAACAAGACTCCAATCTTGCCTGGCTATCGCTCCTAACAGGCAAGGTGAGGACTGGATCATACAAACTTTTCTGATGGTTGTCTTTCCTTCAGCTTGATTTGAAATCAGCTCAATATTTTACCAAGATCTCTCAGAGACAATTTGGAGAGGGGTAGGGGAGAAAATATGGTTGTTTCCTGAGTCGTTTTTTCCCCTCTTTTCTTTCTCAGGGGTTTGCAAACAAAGCCCTATGAGGAGAGACTGAAAGAACTGGGCATGTTTAGCCTGGAGAAGAGATTGAGGGGAGACATGATAGCACTCTTCAAATACTTGAAAGGTTGTCACACAGAGGAGGGCAAGGATCTCTTTTTGATCAACCCAGAATGCAGGACACGGAATAATGGGATCAAGTTACAGGAAGCCAGATTCTGGCTGGACATCAGGAAAAACTTCCTGACTGTTAGAGCAATACGACAATGGAACCAATGACCTAGGGAGGTTGTGGACTCTCCCACACTAGAGGCATTCAAGAGGCAGCTGGACAACCATCTGTCGGGTATGCTTTAAGGTGGATTCCTGCATTGAGCAGGGGGTTGGACTCCATGGCCTTATAAGCCCCTTCCAACTCTACTATTCTATGATTCTCAGATTGCACTCCTTGCACACTCACTCACACTGATGGTCCTGCATTCACACATAGCAACATATTGACCTTGCCAATTTTAGTTGGGTTTTGCTTATTCTCCACTCACTTTACAATGCCAGCGGTACAACAGAGCAACTTGAACATTAAACCACCATGCCTCCCCTCCCACCCCATGAAAATTCAGATATGGGAACAAGAGAGCGTTGTAGATAGGAGTGGCCAAACAAGCGATGTTTGAGATTCCTCTGATTCTTGATCATCATTTTGCTGCTTGTCTCATGCCCAACTCCTATTTCCGATCGTGATCACTGTTTGGCACAAGTGAGAAATCTGCACAAACTGAGCAGTGATTGAACAGGGGATTTGTGCAAACCTCCCCAAATTTGTGCAACTGTCCTGATTTGTGCAAATTTCCTTCCTAGACTAAGGCAGGGCTGATTCGATCTACTGTGGACATTTTCACAAATCAGGAAATTTGCGCAAATCCAACTGGGAATGAGATGAACATTTTTGACAATTTGCAAATACTTTCCACAGACACGTGTTCACACTAGCCTTTGGGGCTTTGAGCAGGCCACGCTCATACATTCTGCAAGCCACAGTCACAAAAGAGAACCAACCCAAACAGAGAACCTACTCACCACAATGAAGGGATTCTGGTTTACACAAGGAGCTAGCTTGGTCAGGAGGATAAGGGGCACATATTGTGGAGGTACAGCCTAGTCTGGTTTCTAACCCAGCCTGAGCTGGAACTTCTCAGCCACAAGTCCCTAGAGTCAGAGACTTCCATACTAGAACCTCCAATAATATTGACTACTACTTGGGTGGCCACTTGAAAATTACCAAAACAGAGAAGATGCAAAAATAAAAGGGGGGGGGGGGGAGACACAGATTCACATGCTAATTCATAGGTGTTGATGGAATGCTTTTTTAAAATAATAGTTACTATAATTTAAACACAAATACCTGCCCAGTTGATGGGCAACTCCAAGGCTCTATTCTCGCTTCTGATGGTACTTAACCAGACAGCCCTTCAAATTCAAGACACCTGCAACCCTAACACTGCCTGAGAGCCTAATCCTTTCTATAGTAAGGTCCCCCATGCTCCGCAGTGCCCACTCACCAGCACAGGCAAGGCACAGGCTAGAAGTTGAATGAGTGATGTCATGGTGGACTGCCCCCTTAAGGCACTCTTCCAGAAGGGACTGGAGCTTGGGAAAGTATCCAGGCCCAAGGGGGATAAAAGATAAAAGCCTGTTGAGCTCCAGTACTTGTCGGAGAAACATGTTTCTTATTCCAACAACCTGGGCGGAGCTATCCAAGGTTCTGTAACTCCAGCCTGACCCTCCTGATCCTCAGGCATCTGTTGTATCTCCTAGGCAACTATTCATGATCAGGCTATAATCCTGAACTCCTATTCTTCAAAAATGATTTGCCCTGTTGATTCCTGTCTGCCATGCTACTACAAGCGTCTCTCTACAAAACCAAAAATGAAACAAAACACACACTTGCCCCAACCTGAAGCTTGATCCATTAAATCACCTTGGGTTGTCATGTGTTTTTCTTATGGCTTCCATGTGCCCAATGGCTGTCATCAACTGTCTCAATTTGCACTTGTATAGGGCTCCACCAAGACCCAGATTTAAGTCAGATAACAAGGATTGTGGCACTATAAAGTTTGAACAAGGGTTATCCAAAAACACCTGCCATGGTTTCAAATGGGTTTGGGTTTCTCTATGAATCTGACCTGTGGATTCCGCAGCAGACCAGCTTTCTCCCTGTTGCACAAACTTGCAGAAGACTTTTCGATTCTGCTTTTGAACTTTCTGGGATTGTACGCAAGTTTAGCCATATGAATAATATAATTTCAATAACAACAACGGCTGAAAAAAATGAATTTCTTCCCCAGAGGCTAACGCATGAAAATGCAGATGGGGGGATGCATTTGCACACATCTGCATTTTTGGAAGTGCACATTTGTGCAAGTTGCAATTTTGGAAAATTTAGGGTGGAAATCCAATTCAGTTAATGAGCAGACAATGGAACATCCATCTGCAATATGGGTAGGATACTAATGACCTACCTTACAGGGTTGTTTTGGGATAAGTAACCGGTTATATAAATGCTCACCATTTCTGCAACATTTCCCCTCTCACACATGTATTGCCTCCTCCAGCTTTCCAGTTTAGAATTAACACACTGACCCTTACCCCCCCAAAGCACCCCCCCAAAAAAAATCAAATCGAAATGCTGACTATTATTTTTATCCCATTTCTTCCTCCTTGTCCTCTCACTAGAGTCCTTTTTAGAGAGGACAATCCTCCATTTGAAGACATCCTGTATTTGAGGGGCTTTCCAGTCCAAGTCCAGATTAAAGCTAAAGAACCCTAAGAAGGGAAGGCAGGGGCCTTGTAGTTGCCCATGCACCTGTAGGACCTGGACAGCAGAATGAGTAGGCCCAGAATTTGGTCACATTTTGTTTGTTTTTAAAAGAAGAAGTTGGGAGAAACCAAAACTGGTTCTAGCCCACGGCTTTAACAGCTTTGGTCTTAAAAGTCTGGGTTTTTAATCCCTGCATATCCAACCATGTTAGTGTTTAATTAGAGTTGCCACTCCTTTTTTTCCCTGACAGCTCCTCCTATTTAACAGTGATATGGCAGGCAGGTGCATCATGCTGCTTCCCATGGTGGGAACACCTGTATCCATTGAATTTGGGTGATGCAGATGGGAGGAAATTTCCTTCCAGCTCATTTTATTATAAGAATTTACTAATATTCACATTTTTTTTCATATTTAGGGAAGGAAGTACTCAAGATCTAAAAAAAAGTTCAAATGCAGGAGAAAATGAAACTGACTGATTTGCCAATCTCTAATAGCCAGGACTGTGGGATAAACCAGGAGGCAACATCAAAGCGCAAGCCAGAAGAACAAACCCAAAGATACAGGAATACGGATGAACCTGTCACTAAAAGGGGGTGAACTGGAATAGGAAACCCTCTTATACAGGAAGGGGGCATCAGTACAGATCCTGAAGGTATTTTACTGAGAAGGCTGCCATTGTAGCTCACTGGTTCACCATGTATCCACCAGAACCAGCCAGAACTCTAAAGAATCTATCCAAAGTGCAGAACCAATTTTGGGGTTGAGGTTCAACACCTTGAATAGCTCCTTTAGATTTCTGGCTGATTCCAACTAAAACCCAGAATGGACTCATAGCCCCACCAAAACCAGACCCACCAGCCTCCTCTGCATACTAATACACACACAACACACTTGAGTTTACACTGGGTTCCCTCCCTATGTTATAAGCCTGGACACATCTCTGACAGATGAAAAGCTTGTTTTACAAAGGTTAATGTGGCCCAGATGCTCACTGTCTCTGCTGAGCAGGTTTCCCTTTCAATGTTCAGATGCATTTGCCTGTGCGGAAGAGTCAGAAATCAGAGGTTCGTTCAGCCTAGGGACTAGGGATCAAAGGCAATGACTGTGACAAAGAATAAATGAGCAACGGTTGGCAAATTCCGCCATATCGGGATGACAACAGACCCGGCTTTTCCCAACCTCCAGCTCAGACCTGGCTGTGCCTTTCTCAACATTTCCTCACTGTGACATGCCCTGCAATACCCCCTCTGCATACTGATCAGGAATTAACGGTAAGTACAGAGCAATGCATGCTAGGATAAACTATCCAAATGGCACATTGATGCTCGCGGGGTCGGGAGAGGCTTTGACCACCCTGGGAAGAGGTTTTCCAGTCCTGGGGGAAAACTCACGGAAAACGTCTATTCAGCGGGCTGCAGCAAACTCAGTGAAAACTCTGTGCTACAAATTATTTGGCTGGAATTGAATGTCACCACTGACCCGATGCTAAGGATAGGCAGACTCACTCAAATCCGCACTTGGCGGGCACCCAAGGAGCTGCTGCTGCTGCCTGCCCGTGCGAGCCCCTCGAGGGCTCGGCAAACCATCCGCTTGCATCCCAAAGCTTTACGTCAATTGGCCTTTATGAAAAAGGGTCCCCCTCAACCCTTCTTGCTCTCCTTGCAAGAAAGAAGCATTAGGAGCTGCCACCATGGCCACCCAGCGACTGTATTTCTCTCTGCCGGACACCGGCAGGGGGAGGCACAGTTGCTCAGTGAAACAGTGGTGGTGGCCCCTTTATGGCTGACATTTATGCAACGTTATTTCTGGAGCCTCCATGGTGGCACAAAATGGAGGCTCCAGATGTGAGTGGATGGCTGCTGAGCATTCGTTGGAACTCGCATGAGCTTGAAGTGTGGGTCCGTGAGCATGCTGCTGTTGCCCAACTGGGTTGGAAGGGGGGGGGGGGAGGACAGGAGAGTTGAATCTTACATCACTGCAGGTGATGGGACAACATCATATACCTGAAGGCATCGGATTAGCTTCGGGGTTGCAGTGCTGGGGAATGTTAGTTGTAAGACTTTTTTTCTGTTTAAACCCAAGTTTGGAAAATATCTGTTGACCTTGATTTGTTGTACACAACAACACTGTTATATACAAAATGGTTTGGGGTCATTCAATGGGGAAAAAATTGAATATGTGTGTGATGCCAATAGGATGTAAAATTGCAAAAAAAGTAAAAAAAAAGAAGAAAAGGTTTTCAAAATTGTAAGCCTTATAGTGGCATCATTTTGAATCAATGAGACAGCCATAATTATAATGCTGGGCAGACCTCTGGTTGTCCCATCTCCAAGAGGCTATCGCAGAGGCGGGAAAGGTTTAGAAAAGGGCAAGAGGAATGATTAAGTGGTTGGAGGATCATCCTGACAAGAAAAAGCTACTGTGTGCTTGTTTTGGTTTGCATTCACTGAAAAGATGGTGGGGAGGCATGGTTGAAGCTTATACATGATGAATGAGGCAGAAGTATGATGGATAGACAGAGAGGGAAGACAATAATACCACCTTCCACTCTAATACCAGTATCACATCATGAAACTGATTGGCAGTCAGTTTCAGGGGCAATCCTCCTTCACACAATGCAATATTCGTTTATGGACCTCATTGCCACAAGATGTGACAATGGCCAATTCAACTTTTTTTAAAAAAGAAATGAACGAGACAGGTTTGGCAAAAAGAAGTCTAATAAGGGCTATTCGCCATAGCAGCAAAATGGAACCCTTCATGTCCCAAGACAGTGTATCTCTGAATAGTATACCAGATCCTGGGGGACCCACAGTAGGGACTGCCTTCAAGTTCTGAATGTGGAGGCATCTGCCTGTCTAATACCAAGCTAGAACTCATTTTCTGTACTTAAATCAATTGTGCGGCATTCCACTCTTTCCCCTCCCCAGCTGTTTGTGGGAGGGTTGCCCCTTTAAGATTTGAACTCTCCCCCCCTTCAGCCCTCAAGGTTCCCTCAGGAATGCTAATGCCACCCTCCTGTTTTGCAGCGGACCCATGTTGGCTCCATTTCCGTCGGCACTCAGCGCCTGAACTTGCTATTAGAGGGAGTGTTTGAACAATTAATTCTTGAAATGCATTTTTTTATACACACATGCTAAATAGTTCCATATTTGTGTTACAGGGTTGCTACATGGGTGGAGGTGGGGAGAGAGAAATATTTGTTTCAAGTGTGCAAGTACTCAGCTGGTTGGAGCGAACAGAGCACTGCAAAGGGTAATTAGAAATGACAGTTACCTGTTTGCATGGGGCACAGGGAGATGAGAGCATGCATGGGCTATTCCACATTGCCTACAGCCAAATTAGCAGAACACATCTTTGTACTTTGTTCTCTGCTTGAAGCAAGCTAGGTTTATTTTGGGGTAGGGAGAGAAGGAGGGAGATGCTGGAGGAAAGTGGCAATGATTGAAATTTGGGTTAAAGTTCATGCATCTAGCCTTAAAAATGTTTGGTGGACCCTTCTGGGTAATGTTTTCAACCCCTGCATACAAACATCCAACCAAAAGGAGGAATAATAGATTATCTTCTCCCCACTCAATGGTTAATTTTTTAAATTCTTTTGGATAGTGGTAGAGTCCAAAATGGGGTGAGGGAGTTAGACAACTGGACCTTAGAGTCTGTCTTCTCCTGGATACAATTAGTACCCATTTGGAGTCCTGTTCTAATTGGATCCATTTCCCTGCCACCTCTGTGCCTGAGATGAACCTCCCCCAATGTCCCATTTTTCCTAACATCCTGGGGCAGCAGGGTGGGCTCTCTTGTCAGGAACCCTGGGAGATATCAGAACCATGGGGCACTGCAGTACTCATAGGGGTGGGCAACTTGTAGCTCTTCAGATGTTTTGGCCCACAACTCCCATCAGGCCTAGCTAGCATAGCCAATGGTGAGGAATGATTTGGATGGCTTTAAAAGAGGGATGGATAAATTCCTGGAGGATAAGGCTATCAATTGCTACTAGTCCCAATGGCTATGTGCTACCTCCAGTATCAGAGGCTGTAAGCCAATATACACCAGTTGCTGGAGAACATGGGCGGGAGGGTGCTGTTGCACCCATGTCCTGCTTGTGGGTCACTGGTTGACAGCTGATTGGCCACTGTGAGAACAGAGTGCTGGACTAGATGGACCTTTCATCTGATCCAGCAGGGCTCTTATGTTCTAATGATGGTGAGGAACGTACGCCAAGACCTCTTGAGGGCAAACAAGTAGTCCAGTCTTGCCACAGATGCTAGTAACCACAGGAACTACATTCCATGGTTCCCAGTGCTATTACCCAATATGGGCTCTTCCAGTTACTAGAAGAGCCCATGTAGGAAATTGGAGATATCATATCTGGCAATGTAGAGACATAAAGCCTGATGCACACTGGGCCCAAATTTGGGGCCTGAATTATTTTTACCTAACATTAGGAGAGCATTTGGCACCATTATCCATTTCCTCCAGATTGTTTTCTGCTGCAGATTGGGTGGAGCAGGGAAGGTGATAGCAGGGCAGACAGGCAGCCACCCCTCACTACCCCCTGAAGGAGCCATAAATAATTTTGTGGCTGGCCTTTATGGTGTTATACATTTTAGTAACTGCAAACACAGAGGACTTAATACCTTCAATATGGCAGCAATAAAAATTCAGTAACCGAGCCTTAAAAAGGAACCGCCAAGTTCTTTTGGAGGACAATGGTTTCTCGCCATGAAAAGGATGGGGAGGGATGAGATATTCCCGCCATGAATAGGATTGGGAGGGATGAGATATTCCCCTTTCATATACCCTGTTCTGCACACAAGCAACCAAAACAAAAAGTTAAAGAAGGTTAGCTCATTTAAGAGGAGAATTTAAGGTCACCGGATTAAACAAAAAAACAACAACCAAAAACCCACACACGCCAATGAATCCAGCTTGGTAATTATCAGCATAACCGTAGGGTGTAATTGTGATTTGTCAAGGTAATGATCATAAAACCTAACATTTGTGACACAGTTCACTCTGTACTTGCAAATCTCTACTTATTTCCAGATTTGGAGAGCTTCTTTTGGAAAGTGATGATGCAGGAATTCTAGCACCGAAAAAGCAGGAGATGTTGGAAAATAGCCATCCAAAGTTGCAGGGAGTCTGGGGTGGGAAGAAAGGAGGGGAATCACCATGTTCAGAGCAGCCTGCATACAGCTGCAATCCAAGCAATCTCCCATGGGGTGGTAGCTTTAGGAGTTAGTGTGGTGTAATGGCTAGAGTATTAAACTAGGGCCAGGAAGACCTGGGTTTTAATACCAACTCAGCCATGATGCTCACTGGATGATCTTGGACCACTCTCAGTATTCCACTCTAAACGGAGTCCTGGCTCTTAGATAGCCAGTGTAGGGATATTTTTTTAAAAAAAGAGTGGTCAATTAAGCAGACAAATGGTCAGACCCAGGCAGTCAGATATGTGGGCTCAGGCTAAATCAGGAGTGGTAAAAAAACAAAAAGGCAGAGATCAAAACACAACTAAGCAGTCAGATACATTACACAGCCCAGAAGCAGAGTCAGAAAGAAGTCCAATGCTCAGGATCACAGAACATCAACCACAGGATAAGGTACAAGGCCCTGGAACTGCTGTGAAACAGGGTTGTTTCCAATATTGGGTTAGACAAACACTGAAGCCTTTAACACAGAGTCTGTGCTCCACCCAGGGCTCAGCTGAAATACATTAGAGCTCTTTGGTCAGAGTCCTACTGATGAGGTGCCTCCTTCCTCCTGAATGGACCTCTGCTGCCGCTGAGTACTTCATCAAAGTTGTCTAAGCTGGGCCTGCCTCCTCTGCTGCTGCTGCACCCTGGTGTGTGTGTGTGTGTGTGTGTGTTCAACCTCCTCCTCTGAGGCAGAGTCCCCTCTTCCTGAGTGGCTGAGACCTAGGCAGGCTCCCCCATAGACTAAGGCCCCTGTTGTGGTGCAGGTGGTGGCAGGAACTGGGCATCATTTTGCTGCACTGAGCAGGAGGTTGGACTCGATGGCCTTATAGGCCCCTTCCAACTCTACTATTCTATGATTCATCCTCACAGGAGAATTCCAATAGGGCATGACTTTTTCACACTCATTCGCTAGCACTAAGCTTAAGGAGACTATATGGAAAGGAGAACAGGGCTCCTGTATCTTTAACAGTGGCACAGAAAAGGGAATTTCAGCAGGTGCTATTTGTTTGCATGCAGCACCTGGTGAAATTCCCTCTCCATCACAACAGTTAAAGCTGCAGGAGCCCTGCAGTTAAACAGTTAAAGCTGCAGGAGCTATCCTAGAGTGACCAGATACAAAAGAGGGCAGGGCTCCTGCATGTCCCCCCTTACTAGCCTTTTTTCCCTAAGCTGAGCAGTCCCAGGTGTTGTAACCTTTCTTTATAGTTTACAGCCCCTTTCATAATTTTAGCTGCCTTTTTCTGTCTAATGATAGGGCCGGCTCTCTCATTATGATACAATGGGGTCTGATTTAGCTCAGAATTGGTCTTGAAACAAACCAACAGGTCTGTTTCCTTAGTTTTGAGGGGAGGGGGAAATTAACTTCCTTGCAATTCCATGTCTGGCAGGGCGAATTTGCCCCATCACAAATCCAAAGTGGCACCAGAAGGGAGGGGCTATTTGTAGGGAGCAGAGGAAAGTAGGGATGTGCATGCCCAAAAATATCGTATTTTATCGTTATCGGAACTTAGGACCCAAAAAATTATCGTCTCCGATAATATCGTAGGTTAATCATATTATCTTCACATTTTAAGTTCTGACAGGTCAAAAGTTGCACGATCTTTCAAAAATTCATATAAAATACAGGGGTAGAGGAATTGATCGGAAATTTGGCACATATGTGTAGCAACATGTGCTAGACATGTGAATGAAATTTGAGATCGATCCCTCCAACCCTCGATTTTATATGAATTTATTAAAGATCCTGCAACTTTTTGACAGGTCTGAATGAATGCACGTGGCGAGCTGTCATTCTGACCTGTCAGAACTTAAACTATCTTTAATAAATTCATATAAAATCAAGGGTTGGAGGGATCAATCTCAAAAGTCATACACTTACTTAGGCATACCCCATAAGCACTGTGACCAAGTTTTAAGCCTCTAACTTGTAAAATACAGAAGTTATATGGCAGTCCGATAATCCAATATAATATATGGCAGTCCGATATGGCAGTCCAATAATGGCAGTCCGATAATCCAATATAATCGGGCTGAAAATTTTCAGATCGGATATTTATCAGAGGTTTTTCTATCGTATCATTATCGGACATTTTAACGATACAATACACATCCCTAGAGGCAAGCATGAGGAAGGATGTTGCCCCGACTCACACACAGGGCATTGCAGAGCTGGTATTATGCCCAGGCCAGATGGGAAGTGTGTGCCCCCCATTTCAAAAAAGGACAATGTGGCCACCCCAAAGGGCATACCCACCAACATGTCAGTTCTACATAACACCTCCATATTAAACCTGTTCTACAACACCTCAAGGCACATATATCCCCACTCCGCATGTGGCATGGCCCTCTGGAGCTTGTAGTCTGACCGTGGTATTCACGACGGACGGCTTTGCGCTGCTTCCGCAAGGCGGGCTCCTCGCTTCTCGATGGGCCGCTTACGCTATGGAAGCAGTAGCGGGATCTAGGGGGGACCTCCTCATTGGAGTGCCCCCTCAAAATTGTGCGCCCCAGGTCAACTGGCCCCAATGCCCCCCCCCTCTGCACGGCCCTGCTCACACACACCCAGCACTGTGTTTCCTCACTTGATAGGGCAAACCAGGCTGGGGGGGGGGGGGGAACATATATTTTAGCTCTTGGCTGTCTATTGGAACGGTGCCATTGCTGCCTTCAACTTGGTGGGTGATGAGCTATCGCTCAGACCCCCTGCAAAAGTGATCGCTCACAGCGAAAGAGGCAGTTTCTGCTCTTGGTTATAAGAACTTTCTCAGCTGTGTGTTAGCAGCACATGCTTTGGATTAGAGGTGATTATCATAAACCTGTTCAGGTTTCATTAGGCTGGAACCCTGAAATCGGCACACGTGTTACATGTTTCCGGGTCCCCCAAGGGAAACGCTCGCCTCCAAGAATCAACGGAAGGGCATGCGAACTGCCAGCTTCAGGAGATGGCATGAATCATGTCCTTCCTCACACCATCTCAGCTGAAGCCAGGGTGAGCCTGGCAGAAGGGAAAAAAAGTTCAGCTTGATGGACAGATTTGATTTTGCCCTCCCTGATTCCACAAGCAAGGGGAAGTTCTCGGGTTCACTTCCCTCGTGACGAGAACAAATGCACCGGAGAGTCATAGTACCTATTTCAAGAGCACAGAGCCATTTTAATTTACAAAAGGTACAGGTTGAACAGATGGGAAGCAGGCAAACCTCCCCTCTCCCGAGGAAGCACTGGTTTCTCAAAAACAGCATCAGTCTCAAAAAATCAATAGCAGGTAGGGATGGGAAGGTCTGTCAAGTCCGTTTCCAGGGACTCCTCCCTTTTCCCACCTTCAAGCCTGTTCAAAGTAAATTATTCCTTTATTTTTAAGAAGGGAAAACCCCTATGTATTTTTGAACTTCCCCCCTCCCCAAATTGATACATTAACATGCACCTGCCCCCATTGGGAAGGACAATCGCCTGGGAAAAAATAAAATAAAATAAATAAGATTACAACTTTGAAACTGCTGAGCTTGCCTAATACTGTATTTGTAATTGTTTTGTTTTGGGCATCCATACATTGTTCCTAATGAACGTATGAAATGGGAAACATTCCATGGATTTCCCCCCCGCCCCACATGACTCCCAATCCCCCAACCTTTTAGAGCAGACTTCCCAAACTTGGAGCCCTCCAAGTGCTTGGGACTTCAACTCCCATCATCCCTAGCCAGCAGGAAAATTGGCTGGGAATGCTGGGACTTGTAGTCCAAAACATCTTGAGGGTTGGAGAAGCCAGGATTAGAGCTTAAAAACCCAAACACTGTTGGTAACATGAATTCACTTTGCTGGTGCTCTAGGCTTTGCCTTGAAAACATTTCTCTTCCATACCAGATTTTTCTTCATACTTAACAGTGCAAATCCAAAAGCGTTGGGTTCCCCACCACCACCTCATTCAACTCCTCTGACCTATATATAAAAACTGTGCGGAAAGCAAGCCTCCCAAACTCCAAGACGCATGCTGTTTCTCCAAACGACAGGGGATTTTAATGAACGACAGACGCGACACCCTTATCCGCACAGTTGGCTCTCCCCTTCATCTCCCTGCATTTCCTGAATCCTCCCTCCCTTGCAACTTATCAGAGCTATTTCAGACACAGTTTCACCCCCCCTCCTTCCCCTTGCCACACAGGCACACAAACCCACCAGATACCACAACGCCTCTCGCTACGTTGATGCCGGAGGTGGAGAAATGATGATTTATCTCTCTCGGGCCTTTTGCTTTGCTCCCACGGAACATTTATGTATGCCCTCCCCCCAAAACAGTTCCCAAGGAGATGGCATTTTCATCCACTTACATAAGAACATAAGCAGCTGCCTTATACTGAGTCAGACCCATGATCCATCTAGCCCAGTATTGTCAACACGAACTGGCAGTTGCTCTTTGGGGTTAAAGGCAGGATTCTTTCCTTGCTCTACCTGGAGATGTTGAGGATTGAACCTGGGGCCTTCTGCATGGAAAGCATGTCTTCTACTACTGAGCTACAGTCCCCACCCTCGGCTCCCACAGGTTTGCTGAAGGGTGACCAACAGGACAGAGATGCCCAGTTCAGATGGAGAGGTGCCAGTTTCCCCTTTTGCTCCCTACCCCATCTCCGTCCTGCTCAAGATCTCCTCAAGGGCAATAAGTTACTAAAACAAAAACATGGGTGAGCATTTTGAACGGGCCTCAAAACCACAGGGATTTGATCCTGCTCTGATTTTGGATGAGATCTATCTGCAGACTTTGGCTTAGCCAATGTTCCAATGCGGCTGCCAGAATCAAATGCTGAACACACAATAAATAATCCAAATGAAGATTGTTTACTCATCTAACAGCAAGATCCACAAGGGACAGTATAATCTGGGCCTGGTGCAATGAAGGGATAGGAGCAAAGGAAATAGCAAGTCTGGGTCATAACAACTTAAGTTATGACCTCGACCTTTTAAAGTAGGGTGACCAACTGTCAGGATTTCCCCAGATTTGTCCTGGTTTTTGTTCTATCCTGGGTGTCAGGGGGGATTTTCTGTAATTTTCTATAATGTCCTGGAAAGACAAGCTTTCCCCTTTAAGGCCACATTAGCGTAGTTGGAGGGAATGACGAGATTTCTGGAGGTGGGTTATTTCTATCCCACTGCTCCAATCAGGACCTTACAGGGGAAAGTATGTCATTCCTGGACATTATAGAAAAGGACCTGATTGGAGCAGTGGAGGGCGGGAATGACACACTTTCCCCTCCTCCGCTCCAATTGGGGCCTTTAAAGCAGTGGGGGTGAATGACATGCTTTCCAGAGGCCCCGGAAAGCCACTTTCCCACCCCCCACCCCACTGAGGGTCCTCTTTTTTGGTTTCCCAAATGTGGTCACCCTATCTAAAGTGGTTTGAATATGTGAACAGTGTTCGCATGATCAGAATGTTGGCGCATTTTCCCTTTGTGGAAAGGTTAAAAAGAAGTTTGGCGCTGTTGCTTCTTCAACTTGCATCAAAATGTTGGAGTGTACAGTGTTCCTGTTCAGGGTTCTAGCCAGCCATGCCCTTTGGAGGATGCTCTGTTCCATTCTACCTTCCCATTCTGCATGGATGGTTGCTATTTCTGTTATATAAGGATCCACACGCAGAGAACAGCATAAGAGATAATTAACAGGGAACATGACAGGTTGATAGCATTTTACAGGAACTAGAGTAACTGGATAGAAAGGGCTGATTAAAAAAAATGCAGCCCCCAAATCCCCCCCCCCCCAATTCACAGGCTGTTTATTAGAGGGGCATGTTATCAATGGGAGGGGTAATTTGAAGAGTTTATAGAGTGGAGCTATAGCCCTTTTCCTTCTCTCTTTCACATGTTAGCCTCTCAGTAGCCATTCCAGGGCATTCTGGGCTGGGGAACAATGACTGCTTGCTAACTATTCAGTCTGCTACCCAGATAATAACTGTTGATTGGAAAGACTTGTTATGATTCTTTATCTTTAAACTGGCATTGGACAGGACAGTCCTTCAAAGAGAGGACAGTCCTCTGTAAAAGTGGACAGATGGCCACCCTACTGCCTTCCCAACCAGTGCATCACCACAGATTCTTTTTCTTTTCTTTTCTTTTCTTTTCTTTTCTTTTAAAAAAGCATATTCCGATCATCCAAAATATAAAAACCTGGAAATCCTATTTTGCAAGGAAATGTTTCTGTCGACAGTTAATATTTCATGAATCTGCCAGCAGACCTGCAGAAAAAGGGCTCATTCACCGCCTTGCCTACAAACCATCTGTCTACTTAATCTGAAACAAGCATACCTGTTATCATCTGTCAAATGTCAGAGGCAGATGTACAAATCCAGGGGCCGTCAGTTACAACCTGTGATTCCAGCAGCCATTCAAAGAGACAGCATTTGGATTTCCTGCATTTACTAATGTTTCCTCGGAAGCTTCAATGCCAAAAAGAGATATGTCTTTATTAAGTGTGTTCACACTTGGCACAGTAGGGATTTCCAGACAACTGCTTGCCTGATCCTCTAGGATGAGTTAAAAGTCTCCTCTAGGTGACTAGATAAAGATGTATGAAATCCAGTTCATTTAAAAAAAAAAAACCCTCTTTCTTTCAAGCCAGAAATGACTGGCGTGGGTGAGTCTAGGCAGATTTATTTGCAAGGATAAACTTGTTATTGTCTTTAATTGATATATAGTGCCTCATATATATTAAGTGTTTTACAAGTAACATATTCCATCATCATCATCATATGTGCCAGCATAAAACAGACAGAACTGCCAGCAAGCTGTTTCCCGGCTGTAGGAATTCTTGTAATGCTCTTGGCATCTTTTTTCCATTTTGTTTCTCCCCCTGCCAAAGCTCCAGTTCATTTCCCCACCCTCTTAAACAGTATTTTTTTTAATAAAAAAACTTTGTTTTCTCCCCAGAGTTCCTGTTAGAATACTCCCTAAAAATAGCACAGATGTGCCTCTTTCTTTGTCCCAAAGTAGAAGGGGCCTGTGATGTATCCCAACCAAATACAAAAAGATATTTTAGTACTCCCTTGAACTTTCTTGGCATACTAATAGCTTTAGTAAAGCACAGTGCCTATGATCAGTTTAATCATATATTGAGCACTGCTGCAGGGTAGTGAACATTGGACTGGATGTCACGAGATCTGAGTTCAAATCCCCACTCAGGCAGAAAGCTTCCCATGTGAATTTAGGCAAAATATAATGTCTTCACCTAGCCTACTCCACAGGGATATTTATTTATTTATTTATTGCATCTCTATATTAGTATTGGTATTATTTAAATTTATATACCGCCCCATAGCCGAAGCTTTCTGGGCCGTTTACAAAATTAAAACTTTGGACATTAAAAATAGATACAGAAAATGTTAAAGCATAAAAGCAGACAACATATAAAGACAGTATACATTTAAAACAACTGTGAACTCTCAGCCAGGCCTAAATATAGTTCAGGGGTCAATTAAAAACTCATCATATGCTGTTAAATGCCTGGGAGAAGAGGAAAGGCTTGACCTGTCCCCAAAAAGATAACAATGTTGGTGCCAGGTGAGCCTCATGGAGGAGATCATTCCATAATTGGGGGCCACCAATAGCTGAAGCTCTATGGGCGGTTCACAAAAATCAAAACCATAAAGCACAATTTAAAGTATAAAACTTTAACAACCATGTAAAAGCAATGTAAAAGATTTAAAGTACAGATTTAAAACAGAAAAGTTAAAAGACTAAGATGGTAAAATGTTAAAATACCGGGAAAATAAAAAGGTCTACACCTGGCATTGAAAAGAGTGTAACGTAAGTGCCAGGTGAACCTCTCTAGGGAGCTCATTCCACAGCAGGGGTGCCACAGCAGAGAAGGCCCTCCTCCTGGTAGCCACCTACCTCACTTCCTCTTGTGTAGACCATGGGTAAAAGCCAACATTACTCCTTCTTAAAGTAGATGCATCCAAATCAATGGGACTTACATTACTCTTGACTAACTTAAGTCCCATTCATTTCACTGGGTCTGCTCTAGGTAGAGCTTTTGTTAAATTTTACCTCATGTATGCTGTTTTAAGCTCCTTGGAAGGTGGGTGTGACATAAATGTGATGTTAAACAAAAATAAAAACATCATTCCCTTTTCCCTCTGCACCACAAAGGTAAGTATACTTGGGGGAATCTCAACATTTGCCCCCTACCACACCGCAACTACCACTATGGGGTTTTACTCCAGTGTACCATAAACCCCACAGAGGCTCCAAATTGTTAATTCCTGGCTAGAAATTCCAACACAAGAATATGCAAAACTCCAATACATTTTTAAACACATTTCCTTTAATCTAGAGATTTCGGTTGCAATCCTTCAGTCTAAACCACATTGAACAAAGTGGGAATATGACCAAAGAAACATGTACTGCCAGTTGCGTTATTTTCTTCTTTTTTAAAAAAAAAATGGCATCAATTGGTTTAAATAGACAATCCTCTGACATAGGGAATTCTGGGAACTGTAGTTCCAGGAGGGGATGTAAGGACTTCTAACAAATGTACTCCCAGTGAATGATAGATTCCTAGGACTTTGAGGAAAATGCTGATGGTTAAACTGGCGTAGTGTTAGAGTATGAATATGCCCAGAATATAATGACATGACCCAAATGATGTATTTTTACTCCTGAAATGGTAGTATAAAATCTCATATTTTCATTTTTTTAAAAAGGATTTGAACATAAATTTCTCAGAAGACATTTTTCCCCTGAGAAAATATGAGGGTTTGTTTATTTCTCCTCAACACTACCTTCCCCAATAGAAAAATAATGTCACTGTGCAGAATTTTCTCTGAATATTCTCCATTATTATTATTATTATTATTATTAGGGTGACCAGATACAATCCAGGTCAGGGCTCATGTATCTTTAACAGTTGTAGAGAAAAGGGAATTTCAGCCAGTGTCCTTTGTATGCAATTAGTTCCTGGTGAAATTCCCTCTTCATCACAACTGTTAAAGTTGCAGGCACTATACTAGAGTGACCATATACAAAAGAAGGCAGGGCCCCTGCAACTTTAACTGTTGTGAGGAAGAGGGAATTTCACCAGGAACCAATTGCATACAAATGACACTGGCTGAAATTCCCTTTTCTCTACAACTGTTAAAGTTACTTGAGCCCTGACCTGGATTTTATCTGGTCACCCTAATTATTATTATTATTATTATTATTATTATTATTATTTGTGGAGGTTGCCATTCCCCCCCCCCCTCCACAATGCCACAGGACAATGCTAGGTGTCAGGCATTGTAAAGGCTGTACTATGGCGGCCAGACAGCCAACAAACACAGTTGCTGCTATTGTCACTTGCAATAGCTGCCTCCCCCCAAACAAAGAGTAAAAAAGGAAGAAATTAGGCTACCGCTGCTGCTAACGGTGTGCCAGAGAACTATTGGAAAAAAATTGCTCTTCCCCCCAGAGAAATCTGGTGAAATGTCCTCCAAATTCTCCGCCCAACAAACAAAGTGTAGAATTTTGAACGGAAACCCAGCCAGAAAGTGATTGCCACAGCTGGATAAGCTACAGTGAGGTTAAGGTCTCAATAATGAAGTCATGTCCTGAGGACGCTTTGGGACCGACTCTCGCTTTAATTTACGCTTCATAAAATACATCCATGGCAATCTATCCGGTCTCTGATTTTTGAAGAAAGCCAAACTTTCTGAAATATTCCCATAGGAAGGGCTAATGCTTACAGGCACAATAAAAGCATGGCGAGAGCAACTGAGGAATTCAGAGGTCACTCCGAGGAACAAAATTTTGATCTCCTTACGGTGGTTGCAGTTTCTGTGCTTTGGATAAAAAAACCACGGCATGCATTTTCTAGGACACAACCTCCCTTTTGGCACCATGCAGGGTCACGGAGATACTTCGGTGCCAAGAAACAGATCATAAACAAAAGGCGATGGTGGGTCCCTTGAACTGTTACATATCCCAGTGCAAATCTAGCATGCAGCCCCTGAACCACTTTGCTAAGTAATTGGAGGCTGAGATGTTTTATATTGGATTGCTATTGCTGTTTTTAAAGGTTTTAATCTTTTGTGCACTGCCCAGAGAGCTTTGGGCATTTGCCAATACAGAAATACAACAATAACAACAATAATAATCAAGACACACATCCAGTGTGATGACATCAGAAGTACAGCATGGGCAGGGCTTATCGCAAACCCACCCACATTGTCACAATTCATACCTGTCTCACAAACATCGTTATTCAACCAGCTGTAAGGGCAGGGAAGTGGGTTGGAAAACAAGGGTCCACAAATTTGAGCTGGCTCTTCATTATGCATATGGTCACTCTGATCTATTTGCTTGTGCCAGAGGACTTGGGGGAAGGAAGGCATCACTCTGTCCTTTGGTGGGGCCAAAAACAGCAAGAGTCTCCCAATATCTGGTGCAAACTGAGAGACACCACCCTCAAGTCCAATAGGATTCAGGGAAAGAGTGGGATCATTTGCTCACCTTGTGTCACTTGGAGGCACATGGAAATTGGGGGGGGGGGGGAGGTTCCTGGTGAGAAGCAAGAGGATGACCCGGTCTCCAATTATTTTGTATATGTCAAAGGACTTGGGGTAGGGACAGGGTCTCTCTCCCTCATCACAAAGAAAGAGACTTAGCAATCATAGCTGTGGAATCTGAGGCCAATTGGTGAGGACTAGAAACAGGATTTTCACAGGGGTGGTTCCATGATTGTGGAACTCACTCTGCATGGAGATCACTAATTCACCTTTCCTAGGTTGCCCATGTATCCTTGTATATATAGAACAGTTTACAAAGAACCATCAGAAAGAAAGTTAGGCCTTGATGTCATCCTGCTCTTGGTTTTTTATCTGAGCAAGGCATATTGGTCACCTGGTCACAGTCTTCCACATTATGGTGAGAATGTACTGCATTTTTATTTGAAGTATAAAACGTATTTCTAAATTTGCATATATATGTATAAATTAGCATGTGCAAATTTTATGCAAATAAATCTCCTTAGTTTGGGTGATTCACAAGTGGCTACCCTACCCTTCCCACATGTTTTTTAAGCATGCTTTGAAGACCTTCAGGTTTTAAAAAAGTCTTATTGGATTCCTATTTCAAAGGGCTGTAATACTACTGCATTCTTTGCCACAATCATTTTTTATACATTTATTTAAATTTGTTTATGCACAACCACCAACATTCAGCATGGATGCTGGCAGGGCAGTGAACAAGAAGGTACAATACAACCCATCAATAAAAATATTGAAAGACAGCAGATAAGCTACAAGAAATTAATCAATAAGGGAATGAGGGAAAGCTAAATTCTTTGCAGTGGCATAAAAGGACTACAATTATCTAAAAAGACTGAAAGAACTGAAAAACTCTTGCTTTGCTACTGAAATTATAACATTGGAACCAGGTGAACCTCCCACAGGTGGATATTCCAGAGGCAGAATAACACAACAAGAAAGTTCTGCCCCACCTTTGGTCTCCATCCAGCCTACCTCAAAAGGTCAGGCACTCAGAGGAGAGCCTTAGATGATGACCTCAGTGTTCAGGTGGCTGGTGCACAGGTAGAGTGGGGTGAGGAAAATGTAGTCCAACAATGTCTGAGTCCTCAGCAATGTAGAACTTTAAGGTAAGCACAAGCGTATTACCCCAGTTAATAGCCTAGCAGCTGTATTGTTATCTCATATTAGTTTTCAAGCTGTCTTGAAAGCCAGTCCCATCCATGCCCAGCATATATGGGATGGATGCACCACCCCATGCCCGCCCCACATGGAACTTGTTGAAACCCCATGGCTTACCCAAACCCTGCGAGTGGCACAGGCTGAGGCACGGGGTGGTCTATAGGTGCTCAACAGCGGCCCACGGGCACCATTTTCCCATGGTCATTTGGACGCACAGGGAGAATCCTGGGAAAAATCCCCAGTGTAAACATGTCCAATATCAACAATACTGGGCCAGGTGGACCAATTCTCTGGCTCAGTAGAAGTCAGCTTCCTATGTTTCTAACATTTGGAGGGCCAGTGAAACAAATTCCTCATACATGCTGCTGAGGAGAAACATCAAACATTTCCTTTGATCAATCGTTATTGTTAAACTGGACATGGACTGGGCAGCCCTTCAAACAGATGAAGCCTTCAAAATAGATTAAAGTCCTCAAGCGGATTTTCAAATAGAGGACTGTAAAAGAGGACACACAGCCACCCTCGTTCCATCTTTCTGTGGCCCCGTTCAACTAAGGGCTATTGTCTACCTGCTTCACTTCAACCAACAGTTTCCAGGCCTAGCCTCTGGCACTAAGCTAGAGAGCACAACCTCTGGCCTAAATTCAGGTATGGCCACCTTTGGACTCGGCCTGCCCCAGACATGGCAGCTTCCTCACAAGTTGTGGAGGAGAAGTTATTTTCTATTCTGGGATTTCCAACTCTGCATGTATACTGGCAGGAAAAGCGATGATAGAGCGGGGGTGGGGGAGGCAAGCCAAGAGCATAGGGCAACAGAACAAGGAAATGGGGTGCATTTGAGAGGCGGACAATGGCCAACGTTGCCGCAGAGCAAAAGTCTCAATACCAGAGCACAGTCCCTCAGTTGTTGTGATGCCTGGTGATGTCACTGATCTAAAAGACACATCCAGAGTTGTCATGGAAATGGCAGGCACAAAAGGGAAGACTCAGCACCAAGCCAAGAAGAGGAGGAAGAAAAGCTCAACTGCTTCGAAAGGGGTGAACCAACCCTCCCTATTTTGCTCTACTGCCAAACTTGCAAAGTCAGTTATTAAAGGGAGGGGGGAGTAAATGGGAAGTGCCTGAGGAATCCAAGGAGTCAGAATGAAAAAGGAAGCTCATTCCACTAATGAATGGAGACATTGTTTCACACCTCACACAGAGCCAGGGCTCCCTCGGGCCCGGGGGTGGTTGGTTCAGCAGCTCACAACCGCCGGGATCCAATCCTGCTCCCAAAGTGCCCAGCCGAGAATTTGTTAGTGACTTCTGTTAACATGGGGTGGCACCAAGGACCAGCTCTGCCTGGATTGTAGGCGAAGGCTCAACTGCGATTTCAATCCCATCTGCCCCCTCCTCAGTAGCTGCACAAGCTGCACACACAAACAGGTTTTCCTCTGCCTGTTGAGCTTGCTCCAACTTCATAGATCATGGGTTAAGGCAACACTTTGTGGACTTCTAGCCCTTCAACCCACTCTAGAAAGGGGTTTGGAGAAACGAGATTTTGTTTTTAATCCTGATGGTACCAAATGTCCAGATGCAGCCTGGAATCTGTTCCTGCTTCTAAATGCGCATGGACCACCACTGAACTTGCAAGCATTGAAGTCAAGCGAGTTCCATGACGTTCCAGAAGCACCAGAAACACCGTAGACCAGGGCTAAGCAAACATTTGGGCCCACAAGCCCTTTTGACAATTGAAGACCCTGTCCTGGGCACCATTATAAAATGACTGCTGTGGAAGGTGTGGCTAAGTCACAAAGGACAAGTGACCTTCCCAAACAATCGAATACAAGGCAGAGGGGAGGACTGAGCCCCAACACACTAAACAATTCCTTTGAACCCAGTTTCCCTGTGCCAATAAAAACATGTTTCATGGAAGACAAACCCATTTTCTCCCCCCCCCTCCACCTCTGCTAGCTAATTAATCATAGAACCATAGACTAGTATAGTTGGAAGAGGCCTATAAGGCCATCAAGTCCAACCCCCTGCTCAATGCAGGAATCCACCTCAAAACACAGATGGCTGTCCAGCTGCCTCTTAAAGGCCTCTAGTGTGGGAGAGCCCACCACTTCCCTAGGTCATTGGCTCCATTGTCGTATTGCTCTAACAATCAGGAGGTTTTTCCTGATGTCCAGCTTCCTGTAACTTGAGCCCATTATTCCACGTCCTGCACTCTGGAATGATCGAAAAGAGATCCTGGCAGGTAAGCCCCCACCCCGCTGTCTGCTTCCATTGGCGGGCACCTGCTGGTGCCCACCGATGGAAGCGGTGGTGGGCGCCAGAGGGCGCCGGCCGATCCTCCAATTTTTCCCAAACCGGATTGGGTCCTTCCGGACCGGTTCGGAAAAGATCGGACGATCCAGAGGGGGGATCAGAAATCGGATAATTGTATCCAATTTCCTCTGGATCGTGGATCGGAGCCGATCCAGTGCACACCCCTACTGTCCAGCTGCCTCTTGAATGCCTCTAGTGTGGGAGAGCCCACCACCTCCCTAGGTCATGGGTTCCATTGTCATACTGCTGACAGTTTGACAATGTCAGTTTTTTCTGACATTGTCAAAGTTTTTCCTGATGCCCAGCCGGAATCTGGCTTCCTGTAACCTGAGCCCATTATTCTGTGTCCTGCACTCTGGGTTGATTGAGAAGAGATCCTGGCCCTCCTCTGTGTGACAACCTTTCAAGTATTTGAAGAGTGCTATCATGTCTCCCCTCAGTCTTCTCTTCTCCAGGCTAAACATGCCCAGTTCTTTCAGTCTCTCCTCATAGGGCTTTGTTTCCAGACCCCTGATCATCATTGTTGCCCTCATCTGAACCCCCTCCAGCTTGTCTGCGGGGTGCTATCAGGATGCTGATGACACCCAAATATATTTCTCTATGCCTTCGGTAACAGCGCCAGCTAAGGATAGTGTGTCTCCTGTGAATGAATGCTTGGAGGCGGTAATGGGCTGGATGAGGAAAAACAAACTGAAGCTGAATCCAGACAAGACGGAGATGCTTGCTGTCAAAGGCCGCAACCTGGGTTTGGAGGTCTGTCAACCGGTTCTGGATGGGGTTACACTCCCCCTGAAAGACTGTGTTCGCAGCTTGGGGGTGCTCCTGGATCCGTCGCTCCAAATGACAGCCCAGATAGATGCGACGGCCAGGAGTGCCTACTATCAGCTTCGGCTGATACGCCAGCTGCGCCCCTTCCTAGAGTTGGAAGACCTAAAGATGGTAGTGCACGCACTGGTAACTTCGAGGCTTGACTTCTGCAATGCGCTGTACATAGGGCTACCTTTGTGCCTAGTCTGGAAACTTCAACTAGTTCAAAATGTGGCAGCCAGGTTGGTCACCGGTACACCTAGGGGTGACCATATTACACCAGCTTTAAAATCGCTCCACTGGCTGCCAATTAGTTTCCGGGCAAAATATAAAGTGTTGGTTATTACCTTTAAAGCCCTACATGGTTTGGGTCCAGGTTACCTGCGGGATCGCCTTCTCCCATACAATCCGCCCCGCACGCTCAGGTCCTCTGGGAAGAACTTACTGCAGTCGGCCAAGACTAGGCTGACAACCGTTACCCAGAGGACCTTCTCTTCTGCCGCTCCCAGACTGTGGAATGACCTGCCGGAGGAGACTCGTCAACTTAACAGTCTTTTAGAATTTAAGAAAGCTATAAAGACTGTTCTCTTCCGGCAGGCATATCCAGTGGAATTTTAGAATGTTTTAAGGGTGTTTTTAGGATGTTTTAGGATTTTTTATGCAGTTTTAATAATATGTGTTATGTTTTAATCAGTTTTATGTATTTTATCATGTTGTTGTTCCCCGCCTCGATCCAGACGGAGAGGCGGGTAAGAAATAAATTATTATTATTATTATTATTATTTGTAGTGTGGTGCCCAGAACTGGACACAATACTCAAGATGAGGCCTAACAAGTGCCAAACAGAGGGGAACTAGTACCTCACACGATTTGGAAGCTATACTTCTATCAATGCATAGCATTTGCTTTTTTTGCAGCCACATCACACTGTTGGCTCATATTCAGCTTGTGTTCTACAACAATTCCAAGATCCTTCTCGCTTGTGGGATTGCTGAGCCAAGTATCCCTGTACTTGTAACTGTAACTTTGGTTTCTTTCTCCTAGGTGTAGATTAAATTTTCATTCTGTGGTTTTCAGCCCAGTGCTCCAACCTATCAAAATCACTTTGAAGTTTGTTTCTGTCTTCCAGGGTATTAGCGATCCCACCCAATTTTGTGTCATCTGCAAATTTGATAAACATTCCCTGCACCTCCTCATCCAAGTCATTAATAAAAATGTTGAAGATCACTGGGCCCAGGACTGAGCCCTGTGGTACCTCGATCATTACCTCCCCCCAGTTTAAAATGGTTTATACTAGTAGTGACAACTGTTGGGGCTCAGGACACACTACATATATAGTTTTCAAACCGTTTTCAAAGTGTCATATCTTGCTTCGTGTAGATCTGCTTTTGCTCTTACTTTTTTACACTAAAAGTCTACCTTCACTAGTTCAAAAGTAAGTGTTTTCTAATGAAAGTGTTCTCTGTCTAATCTCTATGTCAAGGAAATGCTTGTGTAGTGACTCTGCCTTGTTTGAAAGCCTATTTCCTTACTGTAATTTAAATTTGGCTAATACATGCTATATTAAATAACGAACACCTAAATTAATCAATATGTGACTTATTTCAGAATATATGGTTAGGATGGCAGTTTTAGTGTGAGATATACCATTATTCTTTTTTCAGAGACCTTAGCATGTGGGACACAACCCGCCCATCTAGAAATATACTTTGCTCCTTTTGTGCCCCCCCCGAATTTTTTTCTGGTTCCGCCATGAGGGCTTGATAGAGCCAGAAGCAGGTGAGTCTGTCAATCCCTATGGAAAACATAATGATGGAGTAGATAAACAACTGGTCAGATCCACAGAGCTTATGTTGTATTTTTTTCGTATAGTAAACTCCCCCCCCCCCCGCAAAAGAGCATCTAATTTTCAAGAGTTGACTTAATGTACAGCTCCTTCTGAGTAAACTAGGGGATGGTTCAAATAGACATAAAAGTCATCCCTTCATGGCCACAGCACCTACTAGCAATTTTCACACACAAATGTGTTCTCGCAGATCAAGGCCACCTGCAGCATACTCTTCATATCACTTCACTCAGACTCAACATTCCGTGTTTTCCAAGGAAGCCAGTTTCCACATTTGGCTGAATCAACATGTGGAGTTGTCCAGTGATGGGAAAACCCAAGCATCCTACATGTATGGGTCACCCCAACCAGCTCCACTATTGTTGGATGTAAGATCTTCAACATACAAATTTGCATTATACCATGTCCATCTAGCTCAGTATTCCCTAAGGTGAGCATCCAGGCATTGTTGGGCTCCATCTCAGCTCCTGCCACCATGGCCAATAGTCAGGGTTCATGGGTGTTGTAGTACAACTAGGGACACACAGGAAGGTACACTTTAAAGATGTGCACTCAAATGCATACTCTTCTCTTTCAAAGGATAGGGATGGAGGGAGCTCACAACTGGAAACGAGGAGGACCAAGTTTTGAGATGGAACCCACAGAACATTGAAAAGCTCAATCGTCACTGGTTCTCCCAGCCACAGATTTTCCCCTTCCAGGTCTACATTGACTGTCAGCAGTTCTCCAGGTTTTCAGACGGAGATCCGTCCCAGCTTCTCCTTGGGATGTCAGAGGAACCAGATTTGGAAGTGGAGCTCAATGAGTTTTCACTGGTTTTCTCTGCCCCAGATGTCAATCCATTTATTGCTGCAGAGCCCCAACTAAGTCTGCCAGTATGCAATTTTTACGGCTTCTTAAAATGTGTGTGAACTTCAGCTGAATTTTGCACAAATAACGCAAATTGTAACTGCAGATTTGCATGAATTTCAGCTGCAATTTGCATGAAATACTGTTTGTGCTCATTGTGCTCACCCCCCCACACACACACACAAATAACAAAATGGAAAAAAAGCTCACAGAGTTCAGGTAAAAACCTACAGCTTGGCCCGCAAATGCAGCCTGAGTTGGGCATGCTGTGGAACTCCATTAAGCCAAAGGAAAGATGAATTTCCCATCCACCGGGAGATATTGGGCATTGAACCTGGGTCTTCTGTACACAAAGCATTTGTGCTGCCAATGAACTACCATCCTTCCCCTTTCCTGTGATAGCAATACATATTTTCAAGCTTTCTTAACAGCTTGGATCTTCTCTCTGCTTGTGCAAAGGAAAAGAGAGAGAGAGAGAGAGAGAGAGAGAGAGAGAGAGATCCACAGACTGCATACTGATGGGGAAAGCATATCCTCAGGAGGGAACATGAAGCCAGCCCCTGTGCCCTGTTAAAGATCCCACAGCAGCTCTCAGACAGAACCAGTGATAACCCAGGCTTCCCACTCAGCATTCCTCCTCGGCATGCGGTAGGCTCCAATGTCCCTGAGCTATCACAGAGCACAGAAATGACGGATGTGTTTGTCTTGAGAAAAGCAGCAGCGTCTCGCCGGCGCTCACACAAAATGCTCCGCAATCCCTGGAGCCCAACACATGCTGGGGCATTTCGGCAGCTTGGCTTATTTATTAAGACCCTATAATAGTATTGGGGGGGGATCTTATGTCTCACCCACAGGGGCTCAATGTCAAAAGAGGAATGGGTCGTATCAAAGCTCCTGCAAAGGGTGCCATTCTTGTGTGTTACAAAAACTAATAAAGAACTTGAAAGAACAGATAAATACTACAGCATCAGGGTCCAATAGTGGCAGACTAGATGCCTCCAGGTCCGAAAAGCCCACAACAAGCAGCAGGGCATATTTATTCCTATTGTGGTTTTAATTTCACCCTTCTCCCAAGGAGCTGAGTTTTGCATATATTATCCTCTCCCGTGGTAGCTCCAATTTTGGTGGCTCTGTGAATCCATTCTGGGTTTTAGACAGAACCTGCCAGAAATCTAAAAGAGCTATCCAAAGTGCTCTATCCTATCCCCCAAATGGCTTCAGTACCTTGGATATCTCCTTTAGAGTTCCATCCGGTTCCAACTGAAACCCCATCAAAATTGAAGCCATCAGCCTCCACTGTGCCCCCCCCAATTTATCCTCACAACAACCCTGAGAGGTAGATTAAATTGAGAAGAACTCCAGGTCCAAGGTCACCCAGGGAGCTTCAAGAATGACTGGGAATTTCGGCCCTATCCCTGCTGCACAGGACTGCTATCTGCTCCGTAATACAGCAGGTTAGAAGCAAAACTGTGTGTGGGTATACATTCTATGGAACTCATTCAAACAGAATTCTTCCACACACATAGGAAGTCAGCTAACATCAGGCCAGACTATTCACTCTTGTAGTCTACAGTGATAGGTAGCATCTCTCCAGAGTCTTGGTCTGGGCCAAGTCTTTCACCTGCACCTGTTTACCTGATCCTTCTAACTGGGTGCACTGTGGACAGAGCCTGGAGCCTTCGGCATGCAAAGAATGTGCTCAGCCACTGAGCTGTGTCCATTCCCCAAACGCATGTAGAACTCCAGCCAGGCTTGGCATTAAGGGTAGGCATAGTCAGGCACCTGCTGAGGGCCCACACCCCAGTGGAGGCCCACTGACGAGAGCCTCCTGGAGTTGCTCCTCCTCTTCGCCATAACAGCCTCCTTGTTCACCTGCCTTTCACTCTGGCCCAGGCAATAATGGGGGTGGGAAAAGTGGAACGGAGGGAAGAGAAAGTTTCATGGATTAATTGTATGCAGTTAGAACAGTGGATAAAGAAGTGGGTAAAAGAAAATAAAAAATGTAGAGAATATACGATATTTGAAAAAATGATAACACAAAGACGAGAGAAGGAACAAAATATGGTATTAAAAGGTATAACAAATGAAATTTATAACATATTGATGGTAAAAGAAGACCAAGGGGATGGTTGCAAACTGGTGTGGGAAAATGATATGAAAATTTTAATAAGTAATCAGAATTGGGCGAAGTTATGGGGAGCAAGGAATTTGAAAACTCTATCAGTAAGGATAAAAGAAAATTATTACAAATTAATATTGCGATGGTATTTAACACCAATTAGATTGAATCAAATAGATAAAAAATATTCGGTATTATGTTGGAGAGGATGTCAACAAACCAGCATGTATGTTCATATGTGGTGGTCATGTAAATATGTACAAAAGTTTTGGCAAATGGTATATAAAGAGATAAAAGAGATAACAGGAATTGATTTGGAGTCATCCCCAAAGATTGCGTTATTATCAATATATGAGGGGATGAAATGTAATCAGAATACTAAGGATTTAATTACTATGTTACTAACTGCAGCAAGATTAATAATAGCAAGGAAATGGAAGATGAAGGATAACTATCAAATGGTTGAGTAGTATAAAGAGGTATGGGATATTGCTATTAATGACAAACTAACATGTAATATTAAAGTAGAAAAGGGAATATGTAATAGAAATGAATTTGAAAATATATGGAAATTATTTTTAGAGCATGTATTGTTGAGAGGGAAAGGACACAAACCTGTGCAAGAAGTATCACAATTTTGGAAAATGTAATGAAAAAGAATTGGTCCTGGTGAGAATGGAAAAGAATGGTGTAATTGTAGTTGAGAGCTGAAATAAAATTATATATATAAAAAAAGGAAAAGTGGAACGGTAGGTGTTCATTCACCAGTTCTCTTGTCTATCATGTCAGCAAGCAGTATCAATGCTGAGGAAGTGGAAGAGGAGCAATAGCAGCTGCGGACAGTGGCGGTAAGAAGGTAGACTCGATGAGGGATGGGTTCCACTGAGTGGATGAAAAAACCCTGGAACCAGCACCATCTCTAGCCATCCAACTCTGCCATAGCACTGACTCAATCTGAGCCAGAGCTCAAGCATGGAAATAATGAAAGCAAAGGTGCTGCCAAGCATGTACAAAGCATTAGATTCTCACGCCGCCACAAGATTCTCGGGATTACAAAGGGGAGGGGAGAAACCCCCTTAACTGTCCAAGTTCCAAGCCATTTTCAGCAGCTCTGGCATGTCTTATTTTGTTTCCAATATTAAGCCCTGTCCCCCCCCCCCAATTAATTCAGGGCAGGCAGCGACCCCCGTTGACCCGCTCCCTCAACCGGCCAGCCCCCCATTCGCCATTCCGATTATCCGCGTTCAAGGCAACCGTGTCAGTCACCTTTGCACACACCCCGGGAACCTCGACAACGTGCCATAGCAACATTCCTAGCAACGACGAGAGCAGGAAGTTCAAGTATGCAAATCAGGGACTCGCACGCCTTCTGCTACAAGGCACCCAGAGGGTTTGGCACAGCTAAGAATATCGTGCACACAAACCGCCATCTCGGCACTTAGGTTGCTAAAGGACGGCATAGCAAGGAAGCAGCGAGCAGGCTCTGTCGCCTGCTCCTGTTGGCGGCTGGGTTAGCAGCGTGCTTGCTTCGGACCAGGGATGAGGGGAACCAAAGCTCCATTTATCCGTCAACATTTGCACTTCTCCAAATTTTGCCATGGAGTTCTCCAAGAAACAAATTGGAGCTGATGCTGGAAAGAAAAGAATCGGCCCCAACTGCGGCTAAAATCACCATTTGGAATCACTGGACCATAGTCAGGTTTGGCTTAGAGATTGTCAGAACTTTAAACTCAGGGTGTTGAACCTCAGGTCCATGGGCCAAACCCTGGGGCCACAATCTGAACCTCTGGAGTTTCCCTGAGAGCCCCACCCCCTTTCCCCATTGCCAATCATTTTGTGGTTGCCTGAATTTTATGCATGTTACCCCAATCTAAAAAGCTGAAATATCTCTCCTAAGGCTTAGTGGCTGGCAGTAAGAGCATGAAGCTAAACTGTGCTTGTATTTTGGCCCTGTTCAACCTTAAACTTTGGCCCTGCCCACCACTGGAATGGAGCTTTCTTGAAATTGGAATTCAGTGCCCAGGCGAAAAGGGGTTCAACACCCCTGCTTTAAACCCACAAACAACAACGGCAGCCTGTCTTGAGGCTGTTTTGAATTCAGTCCAGGCTGCTCTGTGGTAGTAGAATTAAAAGCCCTGGTGGCACAGATACAATTTGTACAAGCTAGGATGGAGCCAGAAGTTCCCATGGGAGCACTTCTGGACACACTGAAGTGGGGGTCAGTGAAATTCAGTTCCGCCCCACAATAAACCTATAACTCAATTGAATTGGAACCATCCAGCTAGGCTCCTAGCACCTCATCTTGACACCCCTTCCATCCTTCTATGAAATCAGTAGAACTGTGGATAGGACCAGGTGGGGCAGAACACAGCTGAGACCATCGTGCACTCAAATCAGAGTGAGGGTGGGGATCGTTGCCTTCACTCAGATTAGGCTGCCTGATTTCATTACATAGCCAGATCTGATTGGCTATATAACCCTGCGATGTCGCCACAGAGACTATATGATCCCTGGTTGGCTGGCTGGCCCAAAGCAGCTGATAAGAGGGACAGGAAATAAGCATGCAACAACACAAAAAAATACAACATTGGAGGTAGGCTGACCAGATAAAATCCAGGTCAGGGCTCATGTTACTTTAACAATTGTAGAGAAAAGGGAATTTCAGCCAGTGTCATTTGTATGCAATTAGTTCCTGGTGAAATTCCCTCTTCATCACAACAGTTAAAGATGCAGGCACTATACCAGAGTGGCCATAGACAAAAGAAGGCAGGGTCCCTGCAACTTTAACAGTTGTGATGAAGAGGGAATTTCACCAGGAACTAATTGCATACAAATGACACTGGCTGAAATTCCCTTTTCTCTACACCTGTTAAAGTTACATGAGCCCTGACCTGGATTTTATCTGGTCACCCTAATTGGAGGTATCTTTCAGGATATGTTTGTCCTCCTCCCTTTTCACCCCCAAAAGAACACTGCTGTGCCAAATATTTCTGCCACATTTGTTTTTGACCATTCTGGATTTGATAGAAAAGAAATTGCTTTTTGCGTGGGGAGGGATGCTGAAAGGAGAAGAAATTTTCAGATAAATTCTCAAGAGTGGGATTCACGATTACTTAAGAGGTGATCAAGGAGTGTGAGAGTGTCCTATATTTCATTGGACAATCACCTCTCTGGCAGCCTGTAGTCTCCCCAGCTTCCCACATTTCATTAAAGCCCAGAGAAAGACATCAGAAGGTAACACCTCCCCTAGGAGCTTGTTTTCTGTTTTGTTTTGTTTTTGAGATCAGGAAGTATGGGCAGCCAGGATGGCTGCAAAGTGACGGGGAGATGTGTAATGGAACAAAAGAACAAAATGACCCTGTTCAGACAACACGCTAAGCCACGGTGGTTAAGCATTTTAAGCTAAACCTTGCTGCTTGACAAGCCACGTGAACCATGATTTAGCATATTGTGCGAACCATTCCTAACCATGGTGGCTACATAACCATGGTTTAAACACACTCACTAATCATTTGCTGCAAGAGGCTTAGCAGCCTAACCATGGCTTAGCGTGTTGTCTGAACAGGCCCAAAGAAAATCTTTAGGCACACTGCAGTAGGGTGACCAGATAAGATCCAGGTCAGGGCTCCTATAACTTTAACAGTTGTAGAGAAAAGGGAATTTCAGCCAGTGTCATTTGTATGCAATTAGTTCCTGGTGAAATTCCCTCTTCATCACAACAGTTAAAGTTGCAGGGGCCCTGCCTTCTTTTGTATATGGTCACCCTGCACTATACTTTTCTCTACAACTGTTAAAGTTACATGAGCCCTGACCTGGATCTTATCTGGTCAGCCTACACTGCGGTGAGGTCGAAAACACCACAAAATGGTGGCAAGCATAAAAGAATAAACGCTAAGGAAAACAAAAAAAGGAAAGCTATATTACAACCACTGCAAATGGCGTCCCCCCCCCCCACTTTGAGAAACTGTTGGAGAATTTCTCCTCCTACTGCATTGTATTGCCCACAAATAGGGTGGAGACTTTTGAGATGCCATTTCCACACAGCCAAAGGAAAGGAAAGGAATGGAAAGGAAAGGACCTAAGAAAATGCCGCTGGGCCTTCACACAAGAGTCTTTTGTCAGCCTCAGCATGGCTTCCTACTCATATTCCACCTCTTCCAACAGTATGCACCACTGCCCATCTTTCTCAGGCACCCCAGAAATAGGGTGACCAGATTTTGAGAACCAAAATCCTGGTCCCCCCCCGCCACCCTCCCCCACCCCTACCACCCAAAACAACCCCCCCACCGCGTGCCCGCGCGGCCCGCACGCCCCCCCCACACCGCGCCACGCTGCCAGCCCGCCCCACCCGCGCTGCCCGCACGCCCCCCCGTGCCGCTCCACCCTGCCCGCACGCCCTCCCGCCCACCCCACCCCGCGCCGCCAGCCCACCTTGCCCCGCCCGCCCGCCCACGCCGCTCGCCCCGCACCGCTCGTGCCGCCCGCCCGCCTCGCGCTCCTTACCTGCTGGGGCGTCCGCTTCCCTCCGGTGCTCGGAATCTACTGAGGGACAGGCCGCGAAGCCTGTTTCTCAGTAGATTCAGAGCACCAGAGGGAAGCGGATGCCCCAGCAAGTAAGTGCCTCGTGCCGCCTGCCTCGCACCGCCCGCCCACCTCCCGCCACCACCGCGTGACCCCCCCCGCCGCCCCGGGTTGCCCCCGCCGCCCCCTGGTTGGCCCGGAACGCCCCAGGTTTCCTGGTTAGGACCGGGAAATCCCAGGCCATCTGGTCACCCTACCCAGAAACAAACCCTGTCCCCTCAGAGAACTGCCGGTGAAGCCGGGAGAAAACCAAAGTATAGTGCCCATTGCCTGTGTGGAGAAGCTGTCACAGCATGAAGACATGAACATAAGACATCTATGCGGCCAATATAGCGAATGAGATTACAACAAATATAAACTAATGATACAGCTGTCAAGACAGATTAGACCGAACAGTGGGGGGAAGGGGAATTGCAGGCCTGTTTAGTCACAACAATATAAGATTAATCTATCAATACAGCTTATG
Organism: Anniella stebbinsi; assembly: GCA_029215795.1. Classification (NCBI taxonomy): domain Eukaryota; kingdom Metazoa; phylum Chordata; class Lepidosauria; order Squamata; family Anniellidae; genus Anniella; species Anniella stebbinsi. The sequence continues at coordinate 386,990,453 of JARDYH010000001.1, forward strand.
TGGCACTGGAGAGAGAGAGCAAATTGAATAAGACAAACTCGCCGACACCTAGGCTGGGATGGAATCTTCTGACCTAACACACAGAGATTTTTCAGACCGAAGAAGCTGCCAGTAAACTGTCCCCTTAACATCAGGGGTGTCATCCCCTGAAGACAGAATGGCTTAGATGTGCATACAAGTCATACCAATATACCAGCAACTACAGGAGTAATAAATCCCCCAAAAGACTGCTACATGGAAATATAGCCATCCTATTTATGTTGCTGTAGTGGCCATTTTGAAGTGCAGGCTCTCAACATGACAGTCCATAAGAATGGAAGGGATTTTTTTTATGCCTCAAGCCAAGACTTGCTCCAGATTTCAGGGACCTGGGGCTTGCTGACCTCAAAGCCCTCCTCACCAGGGCCTGGTGTTCCACACTGGCACCCAAAGTGGAGTGGTAAATTTTGAAGTGCAGGCACTCATTACGAGAGTCTCCATGTCCACACCTCCAAGGAGAGTTCTTCCATATCAACAAACCAGTTTCTAGTCTTTGCTGGTTTCTGGATTATTCCATTGCTGAATTTTCTAGAGAGCACTCTGTCTGTGCAAATTATTATTATTATTATTATTATTATTATTATTATTTATTTCTTACCCGCCTCTCCATTTGAATCGAGGCGGGGAACAACAATATGATAAAATACATAAAACTGATTAAAACATGACACACATTATTAAAACTGCATTAAAACATCCTAAAAACATCTTTAAAACATTATAAAATTCCACTGGATATGCCTGCCAGAAGAGAACAGTCTTTATAGCTTTCTTAAATTCTAAAAGACTGTTAAGTTGACAAGTCTCCTCCGGCAGGTCATTCCACAGTCTGGGAGTGGCAGAAGAGAAGGTCTTCTGGGTAACAGTTGTCAGCCTAGTCTTGGCCGACTGTAGTAAATTCTTCCCAGAGGACCTGGGCATGCGGGGCAGATTGTATGGGAGAAGGCAATCCCGCAGGTAACCTGGACCCAAACCATGTAGGGCTTTAAAGGTAATGACCAACACTTTATACTTTGCCCGAAAACTAACTGGCAGCCAGTGGAGAGATTTTAAAGCTGGCGTGATATGGTCACCCCTAGGTGTACCAGTGACCAACCTGGCTTCCATATTTTGAACTAGTTGAAGTTTCCGGACTAGGGACAGAGGTAGCCCTATGTACAGCACATTGCAGAAGTCGAGCCTCGAAGTTACTAGCGCATGCACTACCATCTTTAGGTCTTCCAACTCTAGGAAGGGGCGCAGCTTTCATCCAAGACTTCCTCCCCTCTATATTACCAATAGGGATGTGCACTGACCCCCCGGATCGGATCGGATAGCGGATCGGAATCGGACCTGGGGGGTCGGATCGGATCGGATCGGATCGGAGGCTGGTCGGATCGGATCGGACCAGATGTCCGATCCGGATCGGACGCCATTTTGAATGCTTTTTCCCATAGCCAAGTATTGTTTTACAAAAACGCCTATAACTTTTTCATTTTTAAAGATAGAAGGATGAAACTTGGGCACATTGTAGACTGGTTAGGGGTAGTTGTCTGTGAGAAATTTCAGAAAGATTGGTGCATGCATTTTGTGGCAATTAATTTTTTAATAAATACCCAGGAATGCCTATAACTTTGTCATTTTTAAAGTTACACACATGAAACTTTGCCACATTGTAGGGGGTACCTTGGGACCTATGTGTGTGAAATTTCAGAAACGTAGGTGCTTGTCTTGTGTGGCAATTAATTTTTAGAAAAATGGGTAGTAGTGGGGTAAATACAGTTACGCCTCCCATTTTTTTATTTTTGAAGATACAAACAGGAAACTTGGGTACATTACAGGTACCACTTGCCTTGATATGTGTGTGAAATTTCAGAAACATTGGAGCTTTCCTTGTGTGGCAATTAATTTTTGAAACAATGAGGAAAGAAACACCTATAACTTTGTCATTTTTAAAGTTACACACATGAAACTTTGCCACATTGTAGGTGGTACCTTGGGACCCATGTGTGTGAAATTTCGGAAACGTAGGTGCTTGCCTTGTGTGGCAATTAATTTTTTAATAAATACCCAGGAATGCCTATAACTTTGTCATTTTTAAAGTTACACACATGAAACTTTGCCACATTGTAGGCGGTACCTTGGGACCTATGTGTGTGAAATTTCGGAAACGTAGGTGCTTGCCTTGTGTGGCAATTAATTTTAGAAAAATGGGTAGTGGTGGGGTAAATACAGTTACGCCTCCCACTTTTTTATTTTTGAAGATACAAACAGGAAACATGGGCACATTACAGGTACCACTTGGCTTGATATGTGTGTAAAATTTCAGACAGCTGGGTCCAGGCATGTGGTGGCAAGGTATTTTTGAAACAATGAGGAAAGAAACGCCTATAACTTTTTTATTTTAAAAGTTAGAAGTCTGAACATTGCTCACTTTGTAGATGGGTTAGGGGTAGATATGTGTCAGAAATTTCAGAATGATAGGTCCAGGCATTTGATGGCTATGGAATTTTTAAATTACATGTTTCAAAAAAATTTCTACAGAGGCCAGGTCTTCCCCTCCCGCTTCCCGCGAAGAAAAGGAAACACTCTCTCGTCTCGATCCCTTTGATCCTTGGTAGTATCCATTACAGGGCTCGTGTCTGCTTGAGTACAAAGTGAAAGCAGACACGAGCCCTGTAATGGATACTACCAAGGATCAAAGGGATCGAGACCAGAGTGATCCTTCCTTGCACGCATGGCTGCAAAACTCAGCTAGGCTCAGCCGTTCTGCTTGAAAAGTGAAAGGAGGAAAGGAAACACGAGCCCTGTAATGGATACTACTAGCAACTTCAAAGGGATCGAGACGAGAGAGTGTTTCCTTTTCTTCGCGGGAAGCGGGAGGGGAAGACCTGGCCTCTGTAGAAATTTTTTTGAAACATGTAATTTAAAAATTCCATAGCCATCAAATGCCTGGACCTATCATTCTGAAATTTCTGACACATATCTACCCCTAACCCATCTACAAAGTGAGCAATGTTCAGACTTCTAACTTTTAAAATAAAAAAGTTATAGGCGTTTCTTTCCTCATTGTTTCAAAAATACCTTGCCACCACATGCCTGGACCCAGCTGTCTGAAATTTTACACACATATCAAGCCAAGTGGTACCTGTAATGTGCCCATGTTTCCTGTTTGTATCTTCAAAAATAAAAAAGTGGGAGGCGTAACTGTATTTACCCCACCACTACCCATTTTTCTAAAATTAATTGCCACACAAGGCAAGCACCTACGTTTCCGAAATTTCACACACATAGGTCCCAAGGTACCGCCTACAATGTGGCAAAGTTTCATGTGTGTAACTTTAAAAATGACAAAGTTATAGGCATTCCTGGGTATTTATTAAAAAATTAATTGCCACACAAGGCAAGCACCTACGTTTCCGAAATTTCACACACATGGGTCCCAAGGTACCACCTACAATGTGGCAAAGTTTCATGTGTGTAACTTTAAAAATGACAAAGTTATAGGTGTTTCTTTCCTCATTGTTTCAAAAATTAATTGCCACACAAGGAAAGCTCCAATGTTTCTGAAATTTCACACACATATCAAGGCAAGTGGTACCTGTAATGTGCCCAAGTTTCCTGTTTGTATCTTCAAAAATAAAAAAATGGGAGGCGTAACTGTATTTACCCCACTACTACCCATTTTTCTAAAAATTAATTGCCACACAAGACAAGCACCTACGTTTCTGAAATTTCACACACATAGGTCCCAAGGTACCCCCTACAATGTGGCAAAGTTTCATGTGTGTAACTTTAAAAATGACAAAGTTATAGGCATTCCTGGGTATTTATTAAAAAATTAATTGCCACAAAATGCATGCACCAATCTTTCTGAAATTTCTCACAGATAACTACCCCTAACCAGTCTACAATGTGCCCAAGTTTCATCCTTCTATCTTTAAAAATGAAAAAGTTATAGGCGTTTTTGTAAAACAATACTTGGCTATGGGAAAAAGCATTCAAAATGGCGTCCGATCCGGATCGGACCTCATCGGATCGGATCGGATCGGATCGGAGGTTGTCCGGATCGGATCGGATCGGATTTTCCCGATTTTGGGTCGGATCGGATTCGGATCGTGGATCGGATCCGATCCGATGCACACCCCTAATTACCAATGCACATGTATGCAGTGGTACAACATTAAACACACACACACACACATACACACACACATTTATTGATGAGATCATATATATATATATATGTGTGTGTGTGTGTGTGTGTGTGTGTGATTAAATCAAGATGTGAACAAGCCTTTGGGAAAAAGTTTATCCTTGCAATATTTTCATTTGTGGTTTTGCAAGGCTCCTTGCAATCCAGTGACACTTTCCACCAGAGCAAAAATATATGCAAAAGTAAAAGGAAAGATTTTGTTCCTGTTTTCATAGTATGCAACCTATATCTTTCCATTCAAATATTTGTTTCGTGTACAACTGTTATATATTATCCATAGCAATATGCAGAGTCTCTGAATACTTGTGCATATGCATCCTGCTGTATATTACACATATTTAGGCTGTGTTTATTTTAAAGAGCATTAAATGCTCACGTATGCAAGTATCCCTCCCTCACATGTACAAACAATAAAACATCCCTCTATTACAGTACAAAAAAATATCAAGTCATCCTGAGACACAAAGAATCTCAACAAATCCTTTGGGTCACTGGAAATCATCTTCAGGATCCAAAAATGGTACAGACCAGGGACAAATTGTGCCTTTCCTTAAGCCATAACCAGCCAAGGTCTATAATACCAAAGGGTTAAACATTTTCAAGTAAATACAAATCCATGCATGACAAATTAGCCACGGTTTCAATCTGTGAAGGTGAGAGAGAACTCAGCATATGCCACAGTCAAGGAGGAAGCACCAGTTTCTATAAATATTGAAGTGTGGCAAGCAATCATTATCATTATCACAAGCCGAGATGTATCCGATACACAATCTCCGACGAGGAAGAGTAACATTGCTTTGCCGCAATTATAGCATCTAAAAATACTTGTTTGTACTACTCCGGTGCTTTGACTGCATCAATAGCCTGACCCTTTCTGCCACACCTGACCTTCACACCCTATCTGTCCAACAAAACTCTCAGAATCAAGGTATTTTGGGGGCATACAGTCCATCTGCAATCACCTGGGTGAAGACTGAACATTGTGTGGGTGCAGCCAGAACGTGGACAAAAGCTCGTTATGAGGTTTCTTGGTTCGATTTCCAACGTCCCTGACAATGTCATCAGAATCCAAGATAAATCCAGCTATCAAAGCAACTGAAGATGACTTGAAAGGTTGTGAGAACTTGTAATCTCTAGCCACATCCTACAGTAAAAAACAAAAACAATACACACACACACACACACATCTTTCTCTTCAGCTACATAGGATGGTATTCCAATTGCTACATCCTGACCTGGACTGAATCCCAGTTTTTAAATACATGGAGAGACCTTGGAGAGACCTTATAGAAAGACTATCAAGCAATAATGGTGCTCTTTCTCAAGGAGGACCAGTTGCTCCAAATTCTCATGAAGAAATTCCACCCTTCCTACCTTTCTGCCTCAGATGTTGCTTCCTGTAAAGCATACGCAATCACCAAGCAAGAACAGCAATACCCAACATTATCTCTGCCATAAAAATAACAACTATTACTCAACATTACTTTGCATTATCATAATGGCAAACAATAAAATTAGGTTCCTTTTTTGGACTCATTCAGCATGGTCATACACATGTCTATGCAGGGCTGGCTAAGTGCATTGCACAACATGGTGGATTCTGAAAGTTGCCGTTTCAAAGGTCCAGCAGTTGTGGGAACCTTTAAACTAGACTTCCCAACCTGATGTCCTTCAGATGTTTTGGGTTACAACTCCCCCAATCATCAACTGCTGACCATGATGGTTGGGGCATAAAGGATTTTGCAATCATTTCTCAGAAAATCATGTTCCTGCTCGCATTTGAGCTTGTGGTCACAACATGTTCGCATGATATGCAAATAGAAGCAATGTTCTTGGACATCCCTAAAATCGACCACATCCAGCACTTCTGATGCTGGTGGTAGTGGAGGGGGAGATGGAGATGCAGGGGAAGAGGAAGAGTTTTTTTTAAAAAAAGCACAACATCCTTTCACTACTGCTCCTGCTCTTAAGTAGGGTGACCAGATAAAATCCAGGTCAGGGCTCATGTAACTTTAACAGTTGTAGAGAAAAGGGAATTTCAGCCAGTGTCATTTGTATGCAATTAGTCCCTGGTGATATTCCCTCTTCATCACAACAGTTAAAGTTGCAGGCACTATACTAGAGTGATAATATACAACAGAAGGCAGGGCCCCTGCAACTTTAACTGTTGTGATGAAGAGGGAATTCCACCAGGGCTAATTGCATACAAATGACACTGGCTGAAATTTCCTTTTCTCTACACCTGTTAAAGTTACATGAACCCTGACCAAAGTCCTTACATTTCTGTGCCTGCAATGTGATTTGTGGACCAAATAAAAAGTGTTTGACAAGCATGCCTACATTTGAAAAAAAAAAAGGTGCATGAATGTGTTTTTGAAAATTGTGCACAAGGATGCTTTAATCAATGGGAAAAGAATGCATACTCTTCGAAGATGCACACTGTGTGTACAATTCGAAAAATATGTCTGAAAAATATGCATGGATTTTCATGCAAAAAGCAAAATAATGAAGCTCACAAATAATGAGCTTTGAGATGGAATTTAAAGAACTTCAGCATGCTGGAGTTTTGCTGATCTGTAAATTCCCAGGTGAACTCTTGCGCCATCCCAAGCTGATGGAGTACTGCTTCCGAGTCGCCAGTGGCAGGGTCTCCCTGCTGGAGAGGAGGGAGAGTCTATATCTTTAGGGAAAGGGAATAGATCAATGGAGAAGCCCATGCTTTATGAGAAGATGACCCCATGCTCAATCCCAGGCACCACCAGTTTATTGATAAAGAGAACCAAACAAAACCATGGAGGTTCATTGTATCACATGGAATCGACCAATAGCCAGACTAAGGCATCTCCCCATGTTCACATGCAGATTTGCCAAGCTGTCCAAGTGCCCGTGCATGGGTGACCCAGTTTCCAAAAACCCAGAAATGAAATTCCCACACTTCAGTGAAAGGAGTGACCCAATTTCAAATACTTTCATGAAGGTGGCAAGCTAGGAGATTTTTTTAAAAAAAAATAGCAATGTATAATGAATGCAAAAGTGGGGTAGAGGAAATGGTTGCATCTAGTTCACTATTTGGGGTGCATATCATGTGGCAATTGCTTGCTTACTGACTCATATTCTACTCATGCAGCCTTAGACTGTGGAAGCTGGAGGCTTTCCTCTTTCTGTACTATAATTGCTTGTTGTTTGTTTGTAAGCGTCACCAAGAGAACATAGGTAAGCTAGTATGTAGGACAGAAAATGTCAAAATGAAGCCAGCTCCTAGTTAGGGGTATTGAAGAAATCCACAACGGAATCAGATGAGTTCAGATTTCTATATACCTGATCCCACAGATTCCACAGCTGACAGAATTTTCCTGACTGGCCTGGAATTCTTGGGCAAGCAAATCAATAAATCCTGGCTGAAAATGTGCCCCATAAACTAAAGCAGCTCAGACTCCCAACCTGCAATATGGGACCAACTTTCACAACTGCCCAACATGGCAGCAACAGCTTTGTCGCGACCCATCTGGACTGATTTCATGACCCAGTTTTGGTTCATGGCCCACCAGTTGAAGACCACTGGGCTAAAGCATGAAACGTGCATATTTGGGGGTGGGGGGGTTGCACAAATTTGTGCACATTCAGGAAAGTGGAAAACACCTGATTCAGGTAATGAGCGGACGATGGAACTAAAGCACCAGACAATCTGCGAAACACAGATGGAATGGATTTTACAAAAGCCATACATCCCTATTCCTAGTGCAAGGGTTCGAACATCTGAAATGGAATGCTGAGAACACTTGTTGGGGACCAGATTCCAGTATTGTGCAGGACTGACAGCTAAAGAGGAGGGGCCAAAAAGCAGCATATTTTAGCTTGAAGCCACATTTTAGCATTAAATGTCAGCAACGAAGACTTAGGAGGGTTTTCCCCTCCAAACCTTTTAGGAAGGGAGGGGAAAAAACTGTTCAAAAGCCAGGAAATGACCAAAATATCAGTTGTCAGGGGAAAGTGGTTGGGACCAGGGAAAGGGCACATGATCATCTAGCAAACCATGGAGGACCAGGTTGGGACCCCCATTGGTCTGGATTAGGCCCTGGTCCTGAAATTTTGCAACTCTATTCTTTTGAAATGGACCTAACAGCACCATCCCTGATCAAGAAAGTACAATTTTGTTTGCAAAGAACTCCAGCAATTACAGTTCTGTGGAGGTGCCAAGAATCACACCCTGGAGATCGCACATTAAGCCAATAGCAAAAGTGGTTTGGGTTAAAAGAAAGGGGCATCAGAAGCCACCTTGGTCATATTTGAGCTCCCCTCCTTTGATCTCCTTATCTGAGCCACTTGGTATTTTTCCTGAGATTGGGCAAACAAAAGTTCAATGTTGTTTGTCACTGACTTTAGAATACCAAGTACAGGAGGGGGGGAAAAGGTAGCTCACAAAGAGCAGGGTGAAAAGGGCAGAGACAATAGATCACAAGACTGCATCATAATTAATACAAGAGTGAATATAACTTATATTTTCACAGTAGTATTTCTCTGCAAGATATAAGCAACAATCATCCAAAAGCAGAGAGATAAGGATTCTTAGATAGGGGACTCAGACAGCAAGAATCTTACAAGGTTCAAGATGGTACAAAAGGCCAGTACAGGAGCATCCTCATACCCCCAATAATGTAATCAAGAGAATATTATGGTATACAGATGCTGAAAGGGGCAACTAAAATGATCAAGGTACTGGAGCAACTATGATGAAAGGTTACAACATTTGGGACTTTTTTAACTTGGGTGGGGGAGCAAGTAAGGGTGGACATGTATGTAACCATATAGACAGTTGTATAAAGTTTTGCATGGGTATGAACCTTAGCCATCCCATGAATATGAATGGTGGGAGAGTCAAGACATATAAAATAAAAGGTCTTCTTCACAGTATAAAAAGTTAAACTGTGGAATTTGCTACCATATGATGTAGTGATGGCTGCCATCTTGGATGGCTTTAAAAGGAAATTAGACCCATTCATGGTGGATGAGGCTATCAATAGCTGCTAGTCACAATGGCTATATATGATATCCAGTATCGAAAGCAGTATGTCTCTGCATATCATTTGCCAGGCGAACATGAGCAGGAACGTGCTGTAGGTGTGTTCATCATGTCCTGCTTGTGAGCTTCTTGTAGGCATCTGGTTGGGAACTAGGGGAAGAGAGTGTTGGCCTGGTCCAGCAAGGCTCTCTTTATGTTCTTAGAGGTCTCCAGACTTGCCATGTTCAACCTGGGATGCACTGGACCTAGGGATGGGCGAACAAGCAATGTTCAAGATCACAAGGATTCTTTGAACATCAACTAGCTGCTCATCTCAGGCCCGATTCCTGTTTGCATTTCTTGTTCAAGCTTCAAGTGGGGCATGTGTACATGGTTTGTTTGTTTTTGTGAGCAAAGATGAAATTTTCATACATCCTTAACTGGGCCTCCCCACCATCTAATCCCCCTCATAACTTTGTGGGTCTGGCAGGAGAAGCCAGGAGGTCTTGATCCACATAGAAAGCTCAGAGGTTTACAATGATGTCATCATGAGTGCAGCAGGGCTGATAAGCCAATTCATAACTGATCCATTAAAAAAGGAAAGGAAAACAGATTTCGGACATCTCCCAGATGTCCTTTTAATTGATGCATTAAATTTGGATTAAATTACAAAGTCAGAAGCCAGGGAGTTCCGTAAATCAGTAATTCTCAGTGGCTGCTTCTCTGTTATAGAAGTCCAGGAAACTCCCCATGCTCGGAAATATATATATATATATATGTGTGTGTGTGTGTGTGTGTGTGTGTATTTGTGTATGTGTGTGTGTGTATTTGTGTATGTGTGTGTGTGTGTATATATATATATATATATATATATCCATCCCCAAAAGCTTTGACAGAAAAGAAGAATTTCTTCACATGTCACAAAGTTCCACTATAGAATTTCTACCACAAGATTAGGATTGGGAGGGAAATGCAATCAGTTTGAATTTTTATGTGAACTTCCCTACCTGGAAAAACCAGGGATTGGATCTAGGACCTTCTGAATGCAAAGTAGGTGCTCTATCACACTGAGGTATGGTCCCTCCTCCAGGGGCCATTATAGGAGACAGGATACTGCTCTAGTTAGACCTTTGGTCTGATCCAGGAAGGCTCATCTGATATACTTTTGCCTATCTGCACTGCCGGAGTTTCGTTTAGGGATGTATGAGAAATTTCAGTTTGTTTGTTTTATCAGGGTTTACCGAATTCGCACCTTCTGGATCGAACACAGATTTGGATGCAATGCGCAGTCGAGATCTGTACATTTGTGAGTTTGCAATCTGATTCAAGCACCACCCCATCCCCAAATAAATAAACAAACAAACATTTCGAAACAATCGAACATTTCAAAAAATGTGTATGAAAAAATGCCTACTTTTGAAAACGGCGTCAAATATGCTCCAATCAATGGGAGAAAAATGCAGGCATCTCAAAGATGTGCAAAACTGATGCATACATTTGGGGGAGAAAATGCATGAAAATACACGTGGATTTTCATGCAATAATAATAATAATAATAATAATAATGATAATAATAATAGAACAAAGCTTACAATCTGACACAGGCTCCAGTCGGCATGTGATTCAAGATAGAATTCAGAGAACTTTGGCCAGCTTGAGTTTCGCTGATTTGCACATCCCTACGAATCGGGATTCAGAGCCTAAACTTACTAATGATTCATACTAACAGACATCCAGAGCTGCACCATGGTGAAAGGCTGGTCGCACAGCATCGGCAAGGAGTAAAATTCTCAACACAAGAAGACAGGGAGAGCAATTGCCTGGGCAATTGCAACCTCTTCCCCTCCACCCACTCCGAAACACCAGCGAAATGGAGGAGTCAGGTCTGAAAACAAGCACGGAAAAAGGAAAGGAGAGGAAGGTTTATCTTTGCAAACATTCCCACGTTCACCGATACGGTAAAGCAGTGTTTTCCAACCTAGTGCCCTGCAGATGTTTTGGACTTCAGCACTCGTCAGCCCTAGCCACAATGGCCAATAGTCAGGAAGACCAGCTGCAGGTTTTTGAGGGCTCTTGGGGAACAACTGCATGGCCTCTCTCCCTCTGCAAGTCCACTTTCTCACCACCACTATCATCAGCTGCTATTGCTCCTGTCTCTCCTCATTGCTACCACTTACTTACTTGATAGGCAGAGAGCCAGTGAGCAAGTAGACAGCGGCATCTTCTGCTCCTCCTTCTCATCCCCACCATTGTCTGGGCCAGGGAGAGAGGCGGGTGGACAAGCAGGTTGCAATGGTGAAGAGGAGGAACAATTCCAGGGGACACTTGTCAATGTGCCCCTTCTAGGGTGTGGGCCTCAGCAGGTGCCCAGCCATGCTTACCCTTGACACTTGCCTTGGTCAGATATACTGGGAGTTTTAGACCAAAACATCTTGGGAGGGAGGATCTTGGAGAACTATGTGGTAAACTATCAGTGCAAAACAGCAGACCTTACAAAAATATGGTGCAACATGAATGTTTTAGTGAATTTGGCCAATGATTTTAGATTTGGTTGAGAGAACCTCCAGGGGACATTCTTCTCTCTATAATCCGAAAACCTTTCTTTGTCTGGCCTGATATTCTGCTTCATACGAGCCCCTTCCCCCCAACCTTCCAGAACCACAAAAGAAAAACGTTGTGATATAATCAACGGGAGAAAGGATTGTAGTAATATTTCTAAGGGATGCTGCTCACGGGTATACATACATCCACTTGCGCTGAACTTGTGTGCAGATACCAGGTGTTCGTAAAAGACAGGCAAGCTGGAGGTAGCTTAAGACGTGCAGCTGCATCAAATATCTGGAGCTCCTGTCATCGATTCGCTCCAGTCATTACTAGCAGAGAAAGCTGGCTTGTGGTTTCATGCAGAGAAAACAGTGGGAATGTGTAGGAGACATGCACAAGGCCAAATTAACAAAATGCCCAATTATGCTGTAGTATAGAGACCTCCGCACTGTCTCCCTGTATCAAGAATCTGAACATAGGACTGTATGCACATAGAGCAACTCCTAGGGACTGGGTAATTGTGCTATACAAGAAGTCAACATAATGACTGGCCACATGGCACCAGCTGCTATTAGGGAGTGCAGAGTGTTATAGATAAGACAAGGTTTAACTCAACAGTCATGCCTAGAGAATACAAGGGATGGGGGGATAGGGATGTTGTGGATGTCCAGTTAGGTCTCGGAATCTGGTAGCCAGCTCCCTGTCTAGATTCCCGGCCCTGGCTCATTGTTGTGCGTCAGTTAAGGGATCAGCCGGAGAAGAGGAACAGCTGAGACTGGAAGTGTTGGGGGAGTGGCGCTTCACGAAAACAGGCAGGGACCAGTCGAAGTCCAATGCAGCTGATGACAATTCCTAATTACTACACTCCCTATAAAAGTCTGCCCAGTGCTCAGTAAGATCGCTTCAAACAACTCTCGTGTGTGGTGCCTTGCCTTCATCTTGTGTTTCTCAGCTTCGTTTTCATGCCTGGACTTGTTCTGCTCTTGGACTGTACCTTGACCATTCTTCACTGCTTCCCTGAAACCTTGTTATTGCCTGGACATATCCTGACCTTTCGATTGGACCTCTGACGATGCTTCAATGCTTAGTGATTCCAATATTGTTCAACGTAGCTTCAGACTGAAATTTCGGCTGTCACTCATGGACTGTTTTACGGATATGTCTCTCTGCTTCTGACACTCATGGGGGCATAGGACATTCATGTGCAGTCCATGAGCGCACACAGTCACCTGTTTCTCCCTGTGAGCCGGTTGCGTGCTGGCATTTTCCATGAAAGCTGGGCTCACGAAAGTGCACAGATCTCATCTTGCGCACAATGGTTACCGTAAATGTTCATGTCTTAAAGGTTAGAGGCATATAAAAGCAGGCTTTACACCTCTAATCTTGTGGAAATGGCCATTTACAGCAGCAAGAGCAAATCTGCATGCTTTTGTGATCCTAGATTTCATGGAAAATGCTGGCTTGCAGGGTGCTAGTGGACTGACCGCTGAGCAATTCAGAGGCTCACGCGGGCAAGCAGAAATGGCAAGCCCATGAATGCCCCTTACTCAGGACCCAGGTGAGTCCATCCATCTATAGGGAGAAATTCTTTTGGTTCCCATTTTAATATGGACCATTCCAATTCACACTTCCTGAACAAATACATGAGCTTGAATGGAATGATGGAAGTTTTTGCACTTCTCTGCATTTTGCAAGCCAGCTCTCAAATCCAAAAAAAAGGCATACAAAAATGTGTACATTTGGAGAAAATGAAATACAAAAAGAAAAATAAAGATGCATGCAATGTATAAATTAGGAGGAAAAAATGTATATATTATAGAAAATGAAACATCCAGATTTCTCCATCCCTAGAGAGTGCTCCATCCCTAGAGAGTACACCCTTCTCTTAAGATGCTTGCAAGATTATTGAGAAATGAGCCCACTTGCTAGTATTTGCTGTGCATAAAGAATAACTGCAGGGCTCAGCTCATACCTCCAGGCTGGCTTGAAATAATTTCAGCTGCTTCGAGTGTTCCATCTGAATGACCTCTAGGGATCTGACACCTGGAAGACCCAGAATTGCCGCCCTCCTTCCTTGTTACTCACTTTCCTCAAAGGAAGTGAGTAATGGAGGAGAATTGAACCTTGCAGATGGAGGGCTGAATTCCATTTTGGAAAAGCTCTCAGAAGCCAATGTCCAGTGGCAGGCGGAGCTTTGTTCGATCAGGATTTACCCCATTTGCACCTTCTGAACAGCAAATCCAACACAATCCGTAGTTGAATCCTGCGTATGTCCAAGCTTGCAATGCAATTCACCGACCTAAAACAATTGTGTTCGAGATCCTGTGTGCATTCAAAACCGTGCATGAAAAAAATGTGTATTTTTAACCATGCGCACAAAGACACTTTAGTCAGAGGGAGAAGAATGCATACATGTCAAAGATGTGCAGAACTGATATGTATATCTGGGGAAAACATGCATAAAATATGCACATATTTTCACATCAAAGGAGGAAAAAGCGAAGATCACCATTTGATATGGACATGAGATGGAACGAGCTTCAAGGTGGAATTTGGAAAACTTTGGTGAACTTTGTTTGTACACCTCCCCTCCCCCTCATTACTGTGTTTCATTGAAGATAAGAGCTGAAACTGCCCAAAATATTTATCTACCATCCATCCATCTATCTCTCCATTCATTCATCCATCTATATATTTTATTTTATTTGTGCCTTACCTTTCTACCAAAAAAAAAGCACTAAAGGCAGCTTACAGAACAATTGAAATTGATTAACACAAAAAACAACACATTAAATGCAATAAAATCATAGCAATTACAGAATCAGACTAAAGGCCTTCTTAAACAATGCGGCCTTTGACTGCTGGTTTTTCTAGAAGAAGTTTAATTCCCCCCCAAGAGAAAATGGCTGCCATTCATTTCTATGGAGGGAGGGGGAAATACTGGCTTCATTTGAGGATCCAATGCATTATAGGGCATTGGGGTGGGGATTTTCCAACGCACAAACAAAAACATGCCTGCCTCCACTGAAAGAGATTACACTGGGCATGTAATCTATGCCCAACCCTGGTCACCTCGAGGACAATTTGCTGGTTTTAACACACAGAGAAAGCAGACTCAAACTCCCCAGTGCTGCCTTTAGCTTCCTCCCCCCACCACCTCAATGTCCCGTAAATCCCAGACTTTCCTGCGCTACTGGCCCTATAAATCCCTCACCACTGACCCCATAAATCATCCTCTTCTTTCTGCAAAGGCCCTGGGCCTTCTTCATCCCCCTAAATCCCTGGCTGCTCCGCAACACCGGCTCAGTAAATCACCTGCTTCCAAGCCTACCGGCGCCTCCATCCCCATCAATTCTCTCCTGGCATCCCCATAATTCCATTCACCTTGCACACATTCCCATTGGACTGTTCTGCAGGGACAAGTTCCCCAAGACAGCAGACAGAATAGAACAGGGCAGAGCAAGCGGCGTGGGGCAAGACACATCGAAATAGACCTGGGAAGGCTCCTATTTCACAACATCCCTCCCACCCAGCTGACCCCCCCGTGGCTGATTTTCACAGCTCCATTAATCCCCCCCCTCCTCTGGCTGTGGCGTGACTCATTTGCCATCACATGCTGGCAAAGGACATTCCGCATGGCTGGTCATGGGGACGGTCACCTTCAGGCTCAAAGTTACAGCTCCGCAAAGCCTCTTTCTCGAAATAGAGAGAACGCAGTGCAAGGATGTCTGCAAATGTTCTTCTTTAAAGGTGCTTCCCTGACTGCACAAACACATGCAAAGAACTTGTCTGAATGAAGAATGCATGTGCTGCTTCATTTTTGTGTGTGTGTGTGTGTGTGTGTGTGTGTGTGTGTGTGTGTGTGTGAAAACACAGAGAGGCTAGGGACATAGCCAATATTGATATTACCTCCCAGGAAGACTCAGGGATTTATTTATTTTTCAGTCCCAAAAGTAATCTCGTGTTCATGATGTGGCAAAACTGATGTAGACATTACTTTTGTGAGAGGATCAACAGGTGCATGGCAAATTTGCCACTTACACTCCAGTGGGATTCTCTGAGCTAAATCTTGACCCAATTTTGTCTGCCCCATCCCAAGGTCATCCAACACCAACACCCCTTTGTGGGGATCAAATTACTTATAAATACAAGATGGTTGAGAGATACTCTCACTCTCACATTCAAGTCTTTTACAGAGAAGAAACAAAGCCTTTTTGCATTGGGCAGTTCTGAGTAGCCCATCCATTCCCAGAACACCACCACAACATGACATAACATTGTTCCTAAGGGCATTCTTGTAGGGGGAGGAACTGCCCACAGCCCAGTGAGGATGGAGCATGCTCACTGGCAATGGAAGGAGGGACAGAAAGCCAGAGAGAAGGGGGAATGGAATGAAGTATACAGGAAAAGGGCTGAAACCCTGTACAAGAAAACCTTGGGGTTTCCTCAAGCCTTCTGACTTGTCCACACTCTTGTCCATAGATGGTGCTGCTTTGACATGATCCTCCACACTCAAAGTCAAGGAGTTTGTTATTAGTATATAGCAGGGATGAGGGATGTCTCTCCCTCCAAATGTTGAGGGACTGTAACTCCCACCACCCCTCATCATTGGCTATGCTGACTATGGCTGATGGGACTTGGAATTCACCAATATCTGGAGGGCCACATGTCCCCCCCCCATCCCCAGTATAAAATTTTAGCTTAGAAAAACATTCACACAAATACATTCATCTTTCATTTCAAATCTTTCTTGGCACTGAGGACAGATTTTTGGGAAGGGATGCATGAGAATGTCATTCCTGTTGGCAAATCATGTGAAGATGCCTCATACATAATCCTGAATACGAACGCAAGGAGGAATGCAATTTTTGGGAATTTTGCATACTTTCCCAAATTTCCAATTTTATTCAAAATTGCACACTTCTCCAAATGCACATTTGCACAGATGCACACCTGAAGTGTGCATTTCTTCAAATACCCCCCAAACCCATGTTTTATCCTATAGTGGAAAATGCACATTTGGGATTGGGAAAATCGCATTTTTCCCCCATTGGGAAAGACTGGACACTTTTTAAAATACACATTTCTTCAGCTGAAAAAAAATGTGCATTCTTCCTGATCAGAAAAAAAGAAAAGAAATGCATTTGCATTTGCATTTCGGAATGCAAATGAGGCAACACGAGCTTCAAGGGAGAATCCAGAGAACCTCAATGACTCGAACATTGCACATTCGCCCATTTCTGTTCCAGAGTTGGACAATGGTATAAATGCAGATGAGATTTGACACTAGGAAGGATCTGTGGATAACAGAGCAGCTTCTAAAATCCTCAGCCATACCAGTCTCAGGGAGGAATCTGTATCTATTATTGCAACAAGAGATTTGCCCTCATTTTCAAAAACACAAGAGAATCCATAATTTATATACATTGCCAAGGCCTGGGAACTGGGGTGGATAAATTCATAATCAAGACAAATTTAAGCAGCTCTTTGACTCCTGTTTCCAAACCACCACGCAGGGACCAGCGAGGCCCGATATGTATCACTGCTTTTAATCACGTTTTGCATTTCCACCTCAGTTGTTTCCTAAAGCTAAAGGCACAACTCTCACTGCTTAATGCAATCAGGTAAGCATGTTAATTTTTGACTAAATGTGTATCTTCCACACTGCATTTAGCATTTATTTTACCTTCCTAAGAGAGCAAACTAACTGCGTAACACTTACCTTCAGCAATAATATAGCTTCATGTGATTTCCCAATTTTTT
Organism: Anniella stebbinsi; assembly: GCA_029215795.1. Taxonomy (NCBI): domain Eukaryota; kingdom Metazoa; phylum Chordata; class Lepidosauria; order Squamata; family Anniellidae; genus Anniella; species Anniella stebbinsi. Next base: position 387,007,993 of record JARDYH010000001.1, read on the forward strand.
TAAAAAAAAAATGTACATTTCAACCTGCTGGAAAATGGCAGAAAATGTATTTCTTATTTACTACGCAATTACCTTCCAGGTTAGGATTTGTGTCGAGCTGCATTAGAATGGCAGCAAGTGTAATGTAATTAATAGGGGTGTGCATCGGATCGGATCCGATCCACGATCCGAATCCGATCCGACCCAAAATCGGGAAAATCCGATCCGATCCGATCCGATCCGGACAACCTCCGATCCGATCCGATCCGATCCGATGAGGTCCGATCCGGATCGGACGCCATTTTGAATGCTTTTTCCCATAGCCAAGTATTGTTTTACAAAAACGCCTATAACTTTTTCATTTTTAAAGATAGAAGGATGAAACTTGGGCACATTGTAGACTGGTTAGGGGTAGTTATCTGTGAGAAATTTCAGAAAGATTGGTGCATGCATTTTGTGGCAATTAATTTTTTAATAAATACCCAGGAATGCCTATAACTTTGTCATTTTTAAAGTTACACACATGAAACTTTGCCACATTGTAGGGGGTACCTTGGGACCTATGTGTGTGAAATTTCAGAAACGTAGGTGCTTGTCTTGTGTGGCAATTAATTTTTAGAAAAATGGGTAGTAGTGGGGTAAATACAGTTACGCCTCCCATTTTTTTATTTTTGAAGATACAAACAGGAAACTTGGGCACATTACAGGTACCACTTGCCTTGATATGTGTGTGAAATTTCAGAAACATTGGAGCTTTCCTTGTGTGGCAATTAATTTTTGAAACAATGAGGAAAGAAACACCTATAACTTTGTCATTTTTAAAGTTACACACATGAAACTTTGCCACATTGTAGGTGGTACCTTGGGACCCATGTGTGTGAAATTTCGGAAACGTAGGTGCTTGCCTTGTGTGGCAATTAATTTTTTAATAAATACCCAGGAATGCCTATAACTTTGTCATTTTTAAAGTTACACACATGAAACTTTGCCACATTGTAGGCGGTACCTTGGGACCTATGTGTGTGAAATTTCGGAAACGTAGGTGCTTGCCTTGTGTGGCAATTAATTTTAGAAAAATGGGTAGTGGTGGGGTAAATACAGTTACGCCTCCCACTTTTTTATTTTTGAAGATACAAACAGGAAACATGGGCACATTACAGGTACCACTTGGCTTGATATGTGTGTAAAATTTCAGACAGCTGGGTCCAGGCATGTGGTGGCAAGGTATTTTTGAAACAATGAGGAAAGAAACGCCTATAACTTTTTTATTTTAAAAGTTAGAAGTCTGAACATTGCTCACTTTGTAGATGGGTTAGGGGTAGATATGTGTCAGAAATTTCAGAATGATAGGTCCAGGCATTTGATGGCTATGGAATTTTTAAATTACATGTTTCAAAAAAATTTCTACAGAGGCCAGGTCTTCCCCTCCCGCTTCCCGCGAAGAAAAGGAAACACTCTCTCGTCTCGATCCCTTTGATCCTTGGTAGTATCCATTACAGGGCTCGTGTCTGCTTGAGTACAAAGTGAAAGCAGACACGAGCCCTGTAATGGATACTACCAAGGATCAAAGGGATCGAGACCAGAGTGATCCTTCCTTGCACGCATGGCTGCAAAACTCAGCTAGGCTCAGCCGTTCTGCTTGAAAAGTGAAAGGAGGAAAGGAAACACGAGCCCTGTAATGGATACTACTAGCAACTTCAAAGGGATCGAGACGAGAGAGTGTTTCCTTTTCTTCGCGGGAAGCGGGAGGGGAAGACCTGGCCTCTGTAGAAATTTTTTTGAAACATGTAATTTAAAAATTCCATAGCCATCAAATGCCTGGACCTATCATTCTGAAATTTCTGACACATATCTACCCCTAACCCATCTACAAAGTGAGCAATGTTCAGACTTCTAACTTTTAAAATAAAAAAGTTATAGGCGTTTCTTTCCTCATTGTTTCAAAAATACCTTGCCACCACATGCCTGGACCCAGCTGTCTGAAATTTTACACACATATCAAGCCAAGTGGTACCTGTAATGTGCCCATGTTTCCTGTTTGTATCTTCAAAAATAAAAAAGTGGGAGGCGTAACTGTATTTACCCCACCACTACCCATTTTTCTAAAATTAATTGCCACACAAGGCAAGCACCTACGTTTCCGAAATTTCACACACATAGGTCCCAAGGTACCGCCTACAATGTGGCAAAGTTTCATGTGTGTAACTTTAAAAATGACAAAGTTATAGGCATTCCTGGGTATTTATTAAAAAATTAATTGCCACACAAGGCAAGCACCTACGTTTCCGAAATTTCACACACATGGGTCCCAAGGTACCACCTACAATGTGGCAAAGTTTCATGTGTGTAACTTTAAAAATGACAAAGTTATAGGTGTTTCTTTCCTCATTGTTTCAAAAATTAATTGCCACACAAGGAAAGCTCCAATGTTTCTGAAATTTCACACACATATCAAGGCAAGTGGTACCTGTAATGTGCCCAAGTTTCCTGTTTGTATCTTCAAAAATAAAAAAATGGGAGGCGTAACTGTATTTACCCCACTACTACCCATTTTTCTAAAAATTAATTGCCACACAAGACAAGCACCTACGTTTCTGAAATTTCACACACATAGGTCCCAAGGTACCCCCTACAATGTGGCAAAGTTTCATGTGTGTAACTTTAAAAATGACAAAGTTATAGGCATTCCTGGGTATTTATTAAAAAATTAATTGCCACAAAATGCATGCACCAATCTTTCTGAAATTTCTCACAGACAACTACCCCTAACCAGTCTACAATGTGCCCAAGTTTCATCCTTCTATCTTTAAAAATGAAAAAGTTATAGGCGTTTTTGTAAAACAATACTTGGCTATGGGAAAAAGCATTCAAAATGGCGTCCGATCCGGATCGGACATCTGGTCCGATCCGATCCGACCAGCCTCCGATCCGATCCGATCCGATCCGACCCCCCAGGTCCGATTCCGATCCGCTATCCGATCCGATCCGGGGGGTCAGTGCACATCCCTAGTAATTAAACATACAAAACAATAATGAGAATAATCTTTCTAACTAAAGAAACAATACACCCATCTCCTTTGAGATACTTAAAATATATATTTCATGTTATTAAGTTGAGCTACTAAAAGCAATCATTACACAAATTCAAATAGTGCTAGAGTTTGCTTTATGGGAAAAGTCAGCTATGATAAGCTATGATTGTTCAGTGTCTGTGATGTCACCAACCTATACCCTCCAATCCATGCAAAGTTTTCCAACTCTCCTTAAATTATTGCGATTTGGGAAAGGAAGTAAAGTTCAGGATCAGCGTTCATACGTATAGGTATAAATGATGGTGAATGAATTATGAACAGAGGAGTGAGAGGTAGTCCAGCATTCTCTTCTCCTTATATACTTACTTATATGCAAGTTGGGAAGCTGGGATCACACTAGGGCTGTGGCCCTGATTCAACTTAGGGTGCTGTGGGGCTGGGCTGCCTCACTTTGAAACTGAAGCGAGGTCCATCCCACCGAAGTGGGTCACCCCTTGTGGGTTCCTGGAGGGGCATGAGAGCTTGCTCTCTGACAGAAACATATCCAGGAATGTTCAAGGCAGCCAAGGCACTTTCAAATCACGTTTCACTTAAAATGTTACATCTGCTTTCATTCTTCAACCTTTTGCTCTGCTCACTATCTTAGACCAGGAGGCAGAATCTGAGGCGTTCCAGAGGCTTGGGGACTCCACCACCCATCAGCTGCAACCAGCATGGCCAACAGTCAGGGATTATGGAAGCTAGATCCAAAAACATCTGGAGGGCCACAGGTCTGCCACCCCAGTCTTTGAGGAACGGGACTCTGTCACTTAAAGTGCCAGTCTGCTAGCACACTTACTTGGAAGGAAGCCTAATTGAACTTAATGGGGCTTACTTCTGAGAAAAGCTGCATGGGCTCAGGAGTCAGAGTTAGAGCTCTCTCCCTTTCAAATTGCCTCAAATTGTGTTCGCAAAATAGAACTGGGGAGGGAGGGATGGAGAGAGAGAGAGAGAGAGAGAGAGAGGAGAAAGAAAAATAGGGCTTATATTAGAAGCAAAAATAAACTATAGCAAATATTTCCAATTCTCCAGCATGACAAAGAAAGAAGCACCCAGGGATCAACGAAGCCTGAGCAATAAGAGATGAGACTTAAAGAAAATACATCTTGCCAAGGAGACCGGATTGCTTCTTTTTGCCTTCGGATAGAAATGCAGAACAGAGAAGTCCTAATATATCTGGATTTAGCACAGCAGTCAATACAGTGTCCCGCCAGTCTCGCCGCTTAACATTAGTTCTCTTTAGCTGGGAGACGGCATTGCAAAATAGGTCCAAGCGGCTTACAGCCCAAAGCAAACAATAGATGCAGGAACACTGACCAAGTGTGCAATAGGGCAATTGTACCATGATCCTTCATGCTTAGAGCCGGCTGGGATGCATGATGGGGGGGGGGGGGGAGAGAGATATGGTCATCAAGTGATATTTGTGACCCCCCAATTTAAATTTCTCCTCCATGATTCCATGAGGAATTGAAGGGGGGGAGCCACCCTAGGCATGTCATAAATGGCCTGACACCATTGCATATGATCATACACCAAAGGCAAAATCAGGGGCCATTGTGGAGCAAAGAATCTTCAAAGGGAGATTTGAGCAAGAGACTGCTGAGTGTAAATCCATTAATATGAATTATATTATCAGAGGGTTGATTCAGGATAAAGTTGGGGTTTGTTTTTTTATCATACTATATATGCTTGTTGGATTACCTAGTGCTAGGATGGTTGTGTTGACGTACGTATTTTCCCCCTAACTGTACCAGTCACGTTCATCTTCTGTGAAATGTGCACATGTATTCAAGCATATTTGTGTGCATTTTTCACAAGTACACACTTTCTCATGGCCATTTCTTTTTTCAAATGCATGCATGTCATCGAGTATATTTCTTTTTGGTCCAGGAATTACATTGCAAGATCCGAAATACGTGGACTTCAACTGCAGATTACATTCAAGGCCGCGTTCAGTCTAGAAGGTGTGAACTGGACAAATCCTGTTTAAAAAATAAATGGAAACAGATTTCTCATATATCCCTAGATATATGTTATTGAGAATGAGAGTATAGACTGGAACTGTGTGTGTATGTGCATGCAGGCACCTATTAACCTAGATAAAATAGATCCATTAGATGGAGTGATAGATAGCTTTCTCACCACCAACATTAGGATATTAATACTGGTCCAATACCAATCTTAGCCATCTCTAACTGCAAAACAAAGGGTTTGGGTGCTGGGACTTCCCCACTTGGTTACTTGGAGACGAGTCCAATTTACTAGAGGTGAATGGTCGGTAACACATACCTATTATATTTGCAAGCCTGGATGCAACCCATGGACCAGAACTTCAGACGGTGGCAGTCAATTAACTTCTTATTTAGCAATTGGATATGACACTGTATCTTTTTCCTTATACCCCCTTAAGAGAGAAAGTGCAAGAATGTGAATGGGTTTCAAAAAATAAAAACTGAAAATTCAGGGAATGGGGGCTGAAGAATCATCCACCACCACCCCGATACATCCTCACTTATGGGCCTACCTTGGAGCATATGTTGATATCTAAATATGAGAGTGAACATCTGAGTATATTGCAACATGTATGCATTGCATACTAACTGGGATGACCATGCATTCAATAATGGAAACTTTGTTCCTCCGCCATTTGAAGAAGTCACAGAGGACAGTTCTCTATTTGAAGGACTCTCCAATCCAGGTCTGGTTTAAACATCAAGAACCCTAAGAAGGGAGAGGAGGGGCTGGCCTTGAAGTTGCCAATTAATCATTACCACCTGAATAGCAACTGAACAGGTAGGCCCACAGGTCACCTGGTTGAATTCTTCCTCTCTGTGATGAGATGAATGTTGTGTTCGCACAATCACAGAGGGGAAATAAGCTATGAAGGCTTATTTTACCTCCCCACACATGTTGACCATGTGCTGGAAGGATTGGCATAATTACCTCTGGCAGCCTGGCTTGTCCTGCCATGTGAACCCTGCCAGGGTGGCTTATCGGTAACAAGCCACCCAGAATTCATAGCCTGTTGTGAGATTCTAGGTGGATTGTTACCCAAAACAAGAAGCAACACCGGCTGGGTTCACATGCCATGACAAGCCGCACTTCTGGGGGAATCCCTCCAGCACATGACCAGCACACACGGAGAGGGAAAATAAGCCAGCATGGCTAATTTCCCCACCATGATCATGAGAACCAGGTCATACTCTATTTCTTTTTAAATAAGAATTATTTCTAAACCAGCACCTATACACATACATCAGCAAATGCAAATGTTATGCAAAACCAGTCTCCTCTTTTTTGTCACCCTCTTTTCGGCATTGCATCTCCTCTTTTCGGGAGAGGCACAAGTGGCAGCCTCCAGCATTAGCAGAGCGGCAGTGTCGCGGCCCCTGGCCACCAGGCGGGCATTGAAAAGATGAAGAGGCTTGCCAGCCTCAGAGCAGAATCAATAAGATGGAAAGGGAGCTGGAATGAGGCAGAGCAAGCTCCAGGCGCTAATGCACCTGCCTGCACAAGGCAGAGAGCCTCCCCTCTTCCCCCTCGATCGGCAGAGAGGGATGGCAGCTATTCAGCACGGAGGGATTATGAGCCATACCAAGTTAATATCCCAATCTGTAATAGTCACTATTACGAGTAACACAAGGGCTCAGGGAAGATGCCATCAATCAACGCAGAGCGACACAGCCTGACTATAGTTATGCTTATGGCACTGACTATAAGCTATGCTTATGACACAGAAGCTGAATTCAGACATCACGCCAAACCACGGTTACAAAAAGGACATAAGAACATAAGAAGAGCCTTGCTGGATCAGACCAAGGGTCCATCTAGTCCAGCATTCTGTTCACACAGTGGCCAACCAGCTGTCAACCAGGAACGCACAAGCAGGACACGGGTTGGACAGCACCCTCCTGCCCATGTTCCCCAGCAACTCGTGTATATAGGCTTACAGCCTCTGATACTGGAGCTTAACTATGGTTTGGTTCTGTGACTAAATGGGCAAACTAGGTTTTCCTCTTGGCCAGTGAACCCGAATCAGAAACTCTTGAGGTTTTCAATTGAGTTTCCAAGCTATGGTTTTGGTGTGATACCTGAATGGACAAACCAGAGTTGTGTCCATCACTCCAGCTCCAAAGAATGCTGAACCATGGGAGTGAATTCATGAGGACCAATGCTGAGAGGGTGAAAAATAAGAGAAGATGTAAACTACGGTTGCCTGTTATACATAGCAACGCCCAAGCCATGGTTTACTGAAATCTCGGAAATGAATGAAATACTTGCCTATAGAAAACTTGCATATCCTAAAACAGATATCAGTACTTTTAGGCAATTTTGTAAGCACACCAGCTGATATGCCCAGTTTTGCTCGGATCTGTGAATAATGTTTATAACATTTTTTTGATAAATAAATTTCTCTGCAACTTATTGATCTTTAGGTTGGTTGGTTGGTTGTTGTTGTTTTTAGTTTGGTTGAGTTTGTAAATTGTTGTGTTAGAATCAATGGAAAATTGTGTTAATAAGAACTGGACTTTAAATTAGAGCTTTGTGATAAACCACATTTTTTTTTTTACCGGAAATGCTTACACCTCCCATCATGCTTTGTCCGGAGCAGCTGTCTAAACTTCAAAAACAATCAGGACACACAACACCCTTCCTACCGGCTAAGAAAGATGCAAATCTAAAAATATGTTTTCGAAACATACCCAGCATTGCCCAGATACCTGAATAACATATAGTAGGGAAGCGGATCTCAGTGGACACGGGGAACTGTTGTGTGCATGTGCTCTGAGGTTATTATTATGAAAAAAGAAAAGCAGCCAGAACACAGAATACTTTATTGCATAATTTACTATATAATATTTACATTTAACAGGTTTTGACAGAGAGCCAGGATGGTCAAGGCCACTGGTGACTTCAGCCTTTTATCTGACATACCTGTGCTCTGAAAACACACCATGGCACTTTTTAATTTTTATCTTTTTAGTTAAAAGAACTTGTGTATAAATTAACCATCTGTACTACAGTAACTGCATACTTAAGTGAATACAACAAAGAATGATACAGCCAAACTGCCTGTGGCTTGAATTGTGCTTGAATAGCATGCTTAAGATTGACCATACCTCTTTCTTAACAAAAAGCAGCTGTGGGGACCCAATTGTGACCAGGGCTGTAGCAGGGGATAATTTAACTCATCCACCACCCACCCATCCATCCATTCTGTTTTCCTGGTTCAAATTTCCCAAAAACTGCTATTTGACCCAGACAGTGTCATTAACAGCAAACAGCACATGACCCTGGTTAATGGTCAACCCACCACCTTATGGTGCTGCTGGCATTATGCCACTGCTATGGAGCCACATAGAGAATAAAACAATTTTCAATCTCTCCTGAAGAAATTTTATTTATGGAATGTCCTGAAGAAATAACAGCAATTTGTACTGGTCATGACTATGAGTCATAGTTTCATGGTACATGAGACTCTTGGGAGTTCCCCCCAAAGTATGCTGAGAGTTGTAGGCATAAGCCTCAGTATTTTATTAAATTCTTTAAACGTACTTAAAATCCAAAATTTCATTATTTTAGATTTTTCTGGTATACTATATTGTACAGCCAGACCTATCAGCATGCCAAATTTCAAGTTTTTACCCAGCATTGCTTGGGCCCTCTAAGATATATGTCTGTGAAGTAATCATTAGGGGTGTGCACGGACCCCCCGGATCTGATTGGGACCTGGATCGGGACCTCCAATTTTGTCCCAGATCGGATAGGAGAAAATCGGAGCACCCCCGGACCGGACCGGGTCCGATCCCGATCCAAAAATCAGAACTTCCGATTTTTGGATCGGCCGCCATTCCCCCCCCCCCCCAATGCAAGTCTATGAGGAAAAAATGGCGGCGGGTGGGTGAGGTGGGCCTAACTCCCTCCCCCCGGGGCCATCCACTGTGGATGGCCCCAGCAGGTAAGCCCCCTCCCCCGCGTTCCTTACCCCCCCTGGGGCCGTCCGCTTCCATCCGCTGGTGCCCACGGGTGCCAGCAGATGGAAGTGGATGGCCCGGGGGGGTAAGCCCCCTCCCCCTCCCTCTGCTTACCTTCCATGGCCGTCCACTCCCATCCGCCGCTGGCCGCTACTGCGAGCGGGCTTCGCGGCCTGCCCCTAGGTAGCACGCCAGGTGATGTCATCACCTGGTGTGCTACCTAGGAGCAGGCTGCAAAGCCCGCTCGCAGTAGTGGCCAGCAGCAAATGGGAGTGGACGGCCACGGAAGGTAACCGGCGCAAGCGGGGGGGCCTCCCCCCTGCTCCCTGCTTACCTTTCCTGGCCATCTGCTCCTGTCCGCCGCTGGCAGCTACTGTGAGTGGACTTCGCAGCCTGCTCCTGAGTAGCGCACCAGGTGATGCCAGCGGGCGCCAGCCAATCCATCCGATCTGAATCGGAACCTTTCCGGATTGGATTGGATCGGCCGATCCAGCGGTGAGATCAGAAATCAGATAATTTATCCGATTTCCCCCTGGATCGGATTCGGATCGTGGATTGGACCCGATCCAGTGCACATCCCTAGTAATCATCTTAAAGTAGCAGGCCAGTGTTAGGCCTATGAGTTAACTTTTAAACAAATTAAATTCATTTCTTTTTTTCCTCTCTCACCCTCACAACATCCCTGCAAGGTAGGGCAACCCTAGGCCTGTGAAGTAACTTTAAAACAATTTAAATTAGTTCCTTCTCCCCTCCCTCTCCCTCTCTCACCCTCAGCGTATGGCCAGGGCCACCTTGAAGCTGTCACCATGATTTTCCTTGTCCCCACAGAAAACAAAAACTACAACTCCTGGCATAAACTTTGCTGTGGTGCCTGACTTGCCCAATGGGAGTCGTGCTGCTGAAGCTCATGGGAAGTGAAGTCTGGCTGAGCCAGTCCACACTACACTGAGGGAGCTGGCTGGATGATTCACGGGTAGCTTGGCCATTGCCATTAGTGACATGCCCAGTGCTGCGACCTCCTTCCCTTCTGCTCCCGATGGAGCCTAGTAACCAAGGCAGCCAGCCCAGGCACTCTCCCTTCAGGCCAAGGATGGAAAGCTACTTCCAGATGACGGCTGCCAAAGCCTAAAAATGCTTCCCTCCTACCCAAGGCATGCTGGGAGTTGTAGTTGTAAGCCTCGCTCCCTGAATAACATGTTAATCGTTCAACACATCTGAGGTGTGTACTGAAGGGCTGAGCCGGACACTTCGCTCCCTTTGTCAGGTCTGTTTCTGGGCATGTGCAGATTGCCTCCCCCTCCCTCTTAAGGGCATTATTGTCGAAACGCGTTTGGCCAGAATCATAAGAGCCTTGTTTTTACTTTGTTACTATACATATGTATTTCTATTAGTTTTCTTTGGTGATAAATATATTATTTTATTAAGTATTAAAATTTATTATATATTTTCCCCTTAACTTTCTTTTTTTGGTTTGTTTTGAGAATTTTGGTTAAGGTTAGCACCCTGTTGTTTGTGTGTACAATTTGTTTTAAAGGCAGAGATACCCAAGGTAGAGGACATGCTCTCAAAGCATCACAATGAAAATGAGTAAAGCTTTCACCATCACCACAACTCCATCCATTCAATTTCTGCCTGTCAGGAGGCCTTGCCAAAATAAGGCAGGGTGAATTCTGGAGAATTCTGAACCTGCAAAATGCAGTGGGTGGGTGGGGGGGGACCAAGAATACAGTTTCAAGCCAATGAGAATGTAGCCCAGTTTCACCCAAGCTGGGTCCTTCCAAGTGTTTCAGCCTACAATCCCCATCATTCCTGAAAGTTGGGCCTGCCAGTGGAGGCTGGTGGCTCCAATATCAGTGGGGCAGTGAATCTGCCTCGGGTTTCAGTTAGAACCAGTCAGAACTCTAAAGGAGTTTAGAGTTCTGACTGATTTGTCAAAAACCCAGAGCGGATTCACCACCCCACTAACATCAGCTTGCATTGGGCCATGCTGGCTAGAGATGATCACAACTGTAGGCTACAACATCTGGAGGGACCCATTTTGGGAGAGGCTGATGCAGCACCTTGAGGAAGCCCCATGGTCTAGCCCCCTGTAAGCATGCCCATGCGTATTGTCTGCAAGCTCTTCTCAGAATCACTGCCTCTTCGGAGGAGAAGCACATCCATTTATTATTTGCTTCCCCCTCCTCTTTCCTTTTTTACTGCAAGATTTTATGACAAAAAGTTGGGAGTGGGGATGGATATTAAACTGAAAGAAGTGAAAACTGCAGGATCACAGGACACATTTCATGGTGCCAACCCCCAGCGTGGCATCCGAAGTTTTGACTAAAGCTCACGAATCTCTTTCCTTTGATCATCTCTTGTTTCTTAATGAATGCTCCAAGGCTGAAGGCAATGAAGGGTGGGGAGAGGCCCATTACATTCACTGACTAAGTTAATGGGGCAGAGATAATCCATTTCGGAAAGATACCCCAGGCTGTTTTCCTGTAGAGTTAAAGCTTCAATAAGCAAAATGGGTGGGGGGGATTAAAAATAATACAGGACTTTGTCAATAGCCTCTCCCCCCACCTCCACAATTTGCTGCACACCAGATCTCCAGTCCCAGCAACATCTGTATGCAGATCAGATGAAATATTATCTTAGTTTCTTCCCTCTGGACCATTGCCACCTGCTATGAAGAACGAAAGCAGGACCCAATTTGTCGATACTCCAGCAGTCAGCCCCATATGCTAATAACAAACTCATTCTCAGAGTTCAGATCCTGAAGTAGACAAAATGGCACCATCCAGGTGCAAGAGGGAAGTATCATCAGGCTTGGGGAAACCTGAAGATTTTCAGAAGTCCACCCACAAAAAAATAAAATCAGAAAAAAAGGGGGGATTCCCCTCCCAAACAGCCAAATAAGGACTGGGGATATGATGTGGACACAGAATGCATAATAATAATAATAATAATAATAATAATAATTATTATTATTATTATTATTATTATTATTTATTACCCGCCTCTCCCTCTGGATCGAGGTGGGGAACATCAAATATAAAATACACAAAACTGATTAAAAGTACATAAAACCAATATATCATTAAAATACCAACAAAATAACAATAAAACACTTAAAAGCCTGCCAAAAGAGATCAGTCTTTATACCTCTTTTAAATTCTTGAAGACTGGTGAGTTGGCGGATCTCTCCCGGCAGGTCATTCCACAATCTGGGAGTGGCAGAAGAGAAGGTCCTCTGGGTAATGGTTGTCAGCCTAGTTTTGGCTGACTGTAGTAAGTTTTTCCCAGAGGACCTGAACATGTGGGGCGGATTGTATGGGAGAAGGCGATCCCGCAGGTAACCTGGACCCAAACCATGTAGGGCTTTAAAGGTAATGACCAACACTTTGTACTATGCTCGGAAACTAATTGGCAGCCCGTGGAGAGATTTTAAAGCTGGGGTAATATGGTCAATCCTAGGTGTACCAGTGACCAACCTGACTGCCATATTTTGAACTACTTGAAGTTTCCAGACTAGGCACAGAGGTAGCCCTATGTACAGTGCATTGCAGAAGTTGAGCCTCGAAGTTACCAGCGCGTGCACTACTGTCTTTAGGTCTTCCAACTCTAGGAAGGGGAGTAGCTGGCATATCAGCCGAAGCTGATAGCAGGCACTCCTGGCTGTCGCATCTATCTGAGCTGTTATTTGGAGCGACAGATCCAACCTCAAGCTGCGAACACAGCCTTTCAGGGGCAGTGTAACCCCATCCAGAACTGGTTGACACACCTCCAATCCCAGGGTGGGGCCTTTGACAGTAAGCATCTCCGTCTTGTCTGGATTCAGCTTCAGTTTGTTTTTCCTCATCCAGCCCGTTACTGCTTCCAGGCATTCATTCAGAGGAGACACACTATCCTTAGCTTACGCTGTTCTTGAAGGCATAGAGAAATATATCTGGGTGTCATCAACATACTGATTGCACCCTGCTCCATGCCTCCGGATGATCTCTCCCAGCGGTTTCATGTAGATGTTAAACAGCATTGGGGATAGGATAGCACCTTGAGGTATGCCACACAACAGCTCCTTCTTTGAGGAGCAACTATCCCCAAGCATCACCATCTGGAACCTGCCCGAGAGGTAGGACCGGAACCACTGAAGCACAGTGCCCCCGATTCCCAATCCCCTCAGGCATTCCAGAAGGATACCATGGTCGATGGTATCAAAAGCAGCTGAGCAGTCCAGAAGTACCAGCAGGGACACACTCCCCCTGTCGATACTCAAGCGTAGATCATCCACTAAGGCGACCATAGCGGTCTCAACTCCGTATCCTGCTCTGAAGCCAGTTTGAAATGGGTCTAGAAAATCTGTATCATCCAAAACCGCTTGGAGTTGGAAGGCAACTGCCCTCTCGATCACCTTGCCCAGAAATGAAAGATTTGATACTGGTCTGTAGTTATTAAGGTCCAGGGGGTCCAGGGAGGGCTTTTTTAGAAGCGACCATACCACCGCTTCTTTCAAACATGATGGAAAGCTCCCCTCCCTGAGAGATGCATTAATAATATATTGTAATTGTGATCTAACTGCATCTCCTCCCTGGGTGACCAGCCAAGGACAGGGATCGAGCAGGTAAGTCATCTTCCTCACTCGTCCAAGCAGCTTGTCCACGTCCTAAGTACTCACCAATTTAAACTGATCCAATGTAATTCTACTCGCAGAGTTGCTGGACACTCCATTGTCAGCCTCTGCTATAATGACAGCATCTAAGTTGGCTCTTATCCGAGAGATTTTATCTGTGAAATTATCGTTAAAGGCATCACAGCGAACTGCCAAAGGCTCTAATATCGGGTTCAGGGGGGAAGGTGTCTGAGTTAGACCCCTCACCACCCTGAACAGTTCTTCTGGACATGAATTCGCAGACGCAATGCATGCAGAGAAAAAAGCTTTCTTCACTGCACATATTGTCACCCCATAGGAATGAAGATATTCTCTATGTTGTAATGACTGTTGGAGTGGAGAAACCAAGGGGGTGAGTATGTAATGGAGTCATCAAGGAAGAGGGCATGGCTGGCTGGCTAAAGATTTGGAAATGAATAACCCATTCTGCAACATTTTATTTCAGGTCCCACATGGGGAGAACCATTTCTCAAGCAGCACCCTTTTTAAGATAGGTCTGTTCTAATTCTTGTGGAATATAATTTCCTTCAAATTCCTCATCATTCTTGCAGGGAGGGGGAGGAAGCAAGTTCCCTTCAGCTGCTCATGCTCTGGCCAATGGAAGGGACCAGAGTAGGCTTCACCTTACAATGATATTCTTTCTAGGGTACAGCCTCCCAGCATCCACAGCTCCCTTAGCTGGTGGCAAAGACCAGGACATGCTTCCTTTCAGCTCCGATGGTCCATCTAGGGATTCATTCTGTTTTGGTTCAGAGGAGTTCCGTGACATGTAATGATTTGCATCTGTGAGCTAAGCTTCAGGCTGTTCCCCAAACTCCAGGAACATTCTTGTGCATTTTTGGAAGGTTCTGGAGATTGCATACATTTTCCAGAAATTTGGACAAATTCAGATATAATTTGTGTAATTTCAATCCGTTCTACTGTAATTTGTGCAAATTCGGTCATAATTTGCACTCTTTGAAGAACCTTCCCCCCAAGCTGTGCAAAATCCCTGGAAAACCTGCAAACTGGCCCAATGCACTGCAGATCCTTTCAACACCAGAACTTTACAGCTGTAAACATCGCACCTCTGGCAACCAACACTTAATTTCAAAAATCATTGCCCATCTGGAGGATGGAAGAGCCAGACTAGGTAAATTTGGAATATATCCTCAATTTGGTTGAATTTTCAAACCATAATATTAATTAGTTCCCAATGTATGGTCTGAGGGAACATCATTCAGTCAACTTTCTTCAAGCTAAGCAGATCTAGCCAAGTCAGTGCCTGGATGGGATATCACCTTGGAACTCCATGCATGTTGCCTTGAGTTCCATGACGGAAGAAAAATAGATGCTCCAAAATGAAATTTTATAAAAATGGCAGACACCATTTTCTATTGCTGCTTGAACTAGTAAAATACTGGCTAGCAATCCAAGTTTTTGCACAACTCTTTGCCCCTATCAGTATGCTCTGCATTTGACAACAGGACAAAGGAATTACTCATTCCCTTGCTGGGTAAGGGGCAAAAACAGCCAACTCTTGGGCTACCACAGTCCTCTGAAGGTTGTCCATTCTTCTGAGCTAGCAGCTATGCACTTTGAAAAATAAAGGCACATCCCAGAGGAAATGAGGAAGGGGAGGAAAGCCTCTGTTTGTAAACATTGAACCTGCTAGAGGTGGTTTGTTGGCTGTTTAATATTTCAAGATGCTAATTAAGTCTTCATATCAACAAATCTATTCTACGAAGTGCACTTTGGAAGTCAAGCAGCTTTTCCCCAAAGAGCTGATGGTGCCAGCAACATGGGCAAGGCAAATTATATTCTGCCAGTGTTAGGGACCCTGTTTGGGTTACTTTCCCCAGGTGCAGTAACCCTGAGACCATCAAGTGTTCAGCAGAGAATTCTGACAAGGATCAGGCAGAGGCTACCCCCTTGGTGGCAGACCAGTCAATACCTTCTTCAGGGCCTCCCAGCCAAAGGGCACAGACCTGCTGTGGTCCTCTGACTCAGAGGATGAGTCCCCAGCATCTCTCCAGTGTTGCAAAAGTCTCAAACTATAAAATCAGGTCACTACTCAGTTCCTCCAGGAGGGGTGGAACAGATCACACCACAGGTCTTGTTAGGCTACATACTTCTTCAATTGTCTTTAGCTCCCTGCTGAGACAACATCCTCCTATTGTTGTGGAAATAAAAGAGTTCCAGGCAGCAAGACCCACTTGGAGCTATCCAAGGTGCTATTTTCTCTTTGTCTTGTTCTGACCGCCATCCAGTGCTACCATCTTCCTCTATGAGGTACCACAGCATGGGCCACCAGTTTCCCAAATCATGGTTTAGAAAGCAGAGAATGAGCATTGGGGTCTAGTGTTCCACCTCTAAGTGCATCTCTTTGGCACTTGTTGGCACTTCAGATGCAAATCATCACAGGAGACGTATGTTCATCACTATTCAGTATAAACCACTTCCAAACAATCTTCAAACAATCCCAGTTGAAAGTAGAACACGTTTCGCCTCCATGTCAGAAAACCATTCTGTTCGATTAAGTTGAATTGAAAGACCATGGGGAGAAAAGCTACAGAGAGGGAGAGCCAGTGTTGTATAGTGGCTAAAATGTTGGTCTGGGAATTGGAAGATCTGGGTTCTGGTCCCCACTCACCCATGGAAGCTCACTGGATAAGTTCAGGCCAGTCATAGATTCTCACCCCAGCCTACCTCACAGGGTGGTTGTTGTGAAGATCAGATGGAGAGGAGGAGGATTATGTACACCACCGTGGGTTTCTTGGAGGAGGAACAGTGGGATATAAATGTAAATAAATAAATAAATAAATAATATTGGTGTTTGATACAAGTATTGTGGATGAACACCCATAACATTTTATTTTAACTTGATACGTTTGTGTTGACTGTATATTGATATTGTACGATCTTGTTCTATTGATTGTGGATTCTGTACTTCGATGTGTATGGTTTCGTTATATCGATTATGTAAGTCACTTTGCGACCTCCTTGGTGATATAAAGCAACACATAAATCTAATAAATGAATGAATGCAAATTGAACGGGAATCCCACTGAATACTAGTATCGGTGACTCTGGTGTGTCCATTTGAGAGAACGGGTTCTGAGAAGATAATGGCTTTCACGGAGGGAATTAGCTGTATTATCTTCTGAGAGTTTGAAACAGCAGATAGGTGGGGCAAATCACGGCTGAACGGAGCTTAGCCGCCAAGCGAGTCATTACATCTCCCTGGAGGCAACTCAGCGGCCATCTGCACGAGAATCAATACAAGGCCCAGGTCTTCATTTCCAAACACATATCCCTGTCCATACACATTACAATTAACCAGCATGTGGGCCTCTCTCACTCCCAGAGGGGGAGAGAAAGAGGGAAAAGTGATAGCAGAACACAAAGTTGAACGAGGGGAGACAGCTGAGGAGAAAGCTAAGTGTGTATGGGCATAAGAGATAGGCTAGTTCAGAAATCCCAAATGCCTCTCGACAATGGTCTTCTGTCCAGGCTGACATCAAGGGTAGGCATAGTTGGAAACCTATGAGGAGAGACTGAAAGAACTGGACATGTTTAGCCTTGAGAACAGAAGATTGAGGGGAGACATGATAGCACTCTTCAAGGTTGTCGCATAGAGGAGGGCCAGGAAACAACAGAATGAAATTCAATAGGGATAAATGCCAAGTTCTACACCTCGGAAAAAGAAACCAAATGCACAGTTACAAGTTGGGGGATACTTGGCTCAGCAATACATCAAGCAAGGAGGATCTTAGAATTGTTGTAGATCACAAGATGAATATGAGCCAACAGTGTGATGTGGCTGCAAAAAAAGCACATGCTATTTTCGCCTGCATCACTAGTATAGCTTCCAAATTGCGTAAGGTACTGGTTCCCCTCTATTCGGCACTGGTTAGGCCCCATCTTGAGTATTGCATCCAGTTCTGGGCACCACACTTCAAGAAGGATGCAGACAAGCTGGAGCATGTTCAGAGGAGGGCAACAAGGATGACCAGGGGTCTGAGGAGAGATTGAAAGAACTAGCCATGTTTAGCCTGGAGAAGAGAAGATTGAGGGGAGACATGATAACACTCTTCAAGGACTTGAAAGGTTGTCACACAGAAGGGGGCCAGGATCTCTTCTTGATCATCCCAGCGTGCAGGACACGGACTAATGGGCTCAAGTTACAAGAAGCCAGATTCTGGCTGGACATCAGGAAAAGCTTCCTGACTGTTAGAGCAGTACAACAATGGAACCAATGACCTAGGGAGGTTGTGGGCTCTCCCACACTAGAGGCACTCAAGAGGCAGCTGGACAACCATCTGTCAGGTATGCTTTAAGGTGTATTCCTGCATTGAGCAGGGGTTGGATTTGACAGCCTTATAGGCCCCTTCCAACTCTAGTATTCTGCTGTTCCACGCCCCAGCAGGAGCCCACTGACAAGTCTTCTGGAGTTCCTCCTCCTCTTCTTCACCACTGCAACCTGCTTGCTCACCTGCCTCTTGCTCTGGCCTAGACAACGGAGGAGGAGGAGGAGGAGGAGGAGGAGGAGGAGGAGGAGGAGGAACAGTAGATTGCACTGCCATCTGCTCAGTGGCTCTCTGCCTGTCAAACAAAGCGAGTAGTAGCAAATGTAAGAAAGAGAAGGATAAGCAATAACAGCTGGGTACAAGGCTGGTAAGAAGGCAGGCTCACTGAGGGAGGGTGCCCATTCAGGGTGTCTTGCCCAAAGGCCCTCAGATAGCTGGAGCTGGCATTATTCCTGGCCCTGTGTCTGCTAGTACAAGGGGAAGGCAACCTCATCCACCATTCAGATGTTTGGGGACCACAGCACCCATAACCTCTGACTGGTGGCTATGTTGGCCAGGACCTATGAGGATTACAGTCCCAAACATCCGGGGGACACCCCATTACCTATCCCCAGTATTAACAGCAAACCATAAACTGTGGTGCAATTTTGATAATTTCAAAATAGTGATAGAGGAGGTTGATAGAGAATGGATGATGGATTGCTCCATTGAAGAGGCACTGGAGAAACACAATTGGTGAAAAAGAGCTCATGGTGCTGGGCTCCATGCTTATATTTTGATACTAACTAGGTAGGGTGACCAGATTTTGGAAACCAAAATCCTGGTCACCCCCCCCCCCCCCCGCCACTCCCCCCACCCAAAACAACCCCCCCACCAAACCACCACCCCCAAAAAAACCAGCCTGGACCTACTGCCCCCTGGTCCCCCGCCGCCGCCAGGTGCCCCACCCCTGCCGCCGGGTCAGCCTCCAGGTCCTCCGCTGCCGGGCTCGTAAGGCCAGAGGCCACGCGGAAGAGGCAGGAGAGGGCCGATTACATCACTTCCAGATCCGGCCCTCTCCCGTCTCTTCCGAGCCCCAAGGAGGCCAGAGGCCGCGCGGAAGAGACGGGAGAGGGCCGGATCCGGAAGTGATGTAATCGGCCCTCTCCCACCTCTTCCACGCGGCCTCTGGCCTCACGAGCCCGGCAGCGGTGGCGAAGGACCTGGCGGCGGTGGAGGACCTGCCAGCGGTGGACCCAGCGGCGGGGGCAGCGGAGGAGCCCGGGAAGCGGCCGCCCCAGCAGGTAAGTGCCCCCCCTTGCGCCTCACGCTCCGGAGGGAAGTGGACACCCCTGCAGGTAAGGAGAGCGAGGCGCGAGGGGGGATACTTACCTGCTGGGGTGGCCGCTTCCCGGGCTCCTCCGCCGCCACTGCCGCCGGGTCTACCGCTGCTCGTCGCCGCTCGCTGCCACCGCCTAATGACCCCCCACCAGCCCGGTTTTCCCCCGCCGCTCCCCGGTTGGCCCGGATCGGCCTAGGTTTCCTGGTTAGGATCAGGAAACCCCGGGCGATTTGGTCACCCTATCTAGGCTTGAGCCAGGTTTGGTCACATCAAGAGTTGAAACAACTTGTCTGGCCCCCCATCATTATTTATTTTAACCCACTTTCCCCTGCAAAATGGAAACTGAAGCAGCTAACGTCATACAACAACAAATGCAATCATGGCAAAAGAGAAATATATGAAAAACGATCCAGCAAATATATTTAATCCCCCTATGTGGAAAAAAAAAACCTAATGACTGATTGATATTGGATTCATCTGTTTGTCAAAGGATGACTCAGAAGGTAATTGTTGTTGACCTTTTCCTACCGTTATTGTCAAAATGGCTTACCAAATAAATTTCTGTCTACCGAGCAGACTGAAATCCTCAATGAAAACAACAAAGAAAGTAGACCCAAAAAAGAAAGTTAAACACACCAAAGCAACTGTAGCAGCATATAGAAGTCATCTCAGACCACCACTCCAAATTTGTTCTGCAACCTCCAGACCTTAGCTTTAAAGAAGGTCAGTTCAGAGAAGTAGGCTTTTCTACAGGTAGGGAATGCCCTAACAGGGAGCCACCACCAAAAAGACATCCCTTTCACATTTCATCCTGCCTGCCACTAGAATGCAGCCCTTGGCTCAAAGAGGTTAAACACTCCTGATATATAAAGCAGGGAATGGGGGGGGGGTCTTCTAAAAATTGAAGGGTGCTCAAATGAGGAGAAAATGAAACCTGTCCTGCATTCAAGAGGCAGCTGGACAACCATCTTTCAGGTATGCTTTAAGGTAGATTCCTGCATTGAGCAGGGGGTTGGACTTGATGGCCTTGTAGGCCCCTTCCAACTCTACTATTCTATGATTCTATGATCTGCTGGTGATTTCCCCATAGCCTCTCCCCATAAGTGTCCTCTTCTCAGCCAAGCTTATTTTCAGTACTGAAGCTCAAATGAGAAGTAAATTGGCTCACAGCTGCAATGAAATAAACCATGGGAAAATTTAGGATCCCTCCCTCTCATGCTACATCATCTAAAAATTAGACCTTCCCTCCCTGCAACACGCACATGCTTTATACACGACTATAGCAGACATGGATCCTGTCTGCCGTTCTCCCATCTGGTTTGGTCCTCTCTCTATTTAGTGAACGGCAAACTGGCTTCTCCAGCCCCCACATCAACATTGCAGAGCTCTGAACAGCTCTGTCACCTCCAGAGTTGATTCACACCCAAGCAGAGGGGTAGCATGTGAGTCATCCGTTCCACCTACCAAACCTCTTAGTCAGTCAGCTGCAGATTTATGATGACCCAAATTTCGTATCATCTGGAAAGCAGGCAAAAAAGAACCCAAACCTAACAGCTGCTGTTTCTACTGCAAAGGAAGATGGGACACCTGGAGCAAAGCAGAGAAGTAAGGGGAGAGAGGGGGAGAGGGGAAGAAAGGGGAGAGGGGGAGAGGGGGAGAGGGGGGAGGGGGAGAAGATTGTCCACTTGTTGAATATCTTCCTATCTCATAGCTGCAAATAAAGCTAGACTCTGCTTGAAAAGGAAGGAAGGAAGGAAGAAATTTGTGCATTGGGCATCATCAGACAAGTGTTTTATTGCACACTCATTACTGGGCACTCACAGATTTCCACAGCTCCCTCTCACAATGTTGTCTGCCTCCCACACGCCTCCTGCCCCTTCTAGCCTACTTTGCACGGCAAAAAAGCCCCTATAAGTCCATATTCTCTTTTAAAGACAGAACTTGCCACTATTTCCTGTAGTGTGCAGGAGAAATGGCATGATAAAGACACCCCCTGAACGGGCCATGTGCGCTTCTTTACTGAGAGAAATAGGAAGTATCAAGGAACAAAGGCGGGGATGAGAAGCAACGGTAGGCAAGCGTGATTTCCCCCCTTCTGATGGAGCTGATTCTGTTTTTTGAGGCATACCCCTGAAAAGGAGAGTTGACAAATGTATAAAGAGGTAGCAGTTCTTACAGCCAATTCACACCGTATGTTTTCAAGGCATGCCCCTAAAAAGGAGACTTACGTGTATGCATAAAAATGTTAATACACAAATGAGGCAAACATGGATCATGAAGAGTATCCATCATGCAGACCGGAATGGGAGTGCAAAACAGGACTCGCTGGAGAATGTCAGAAATCCACAATGGAATCACATGCGCTTCCTGAGTGGCACGGAGTCTACAGACTTGCAGACATTTTTTCCCCAAAATTTTATGCAAATTTAGGAGTAGAAAAATACGTAAAATACAAATAAAAAATAAAAGTACTGGCTAAAAATGTGCATTTCTCCCATAGGCTAAAACATAAAAATGCACATTTGGGGGGAATTTGCACACTTTGGAGATGTGGGCATTTGGGGGGTACATGTTTTCGCAAGTGCAAATTTGCACAAATTCAGGAAATTGGTGTAAAAACAATTCCATCAATGAGCAGACAGGGAAAAAATCACAAAATCCATACATCCCTAGTTCACCACCACATAATGTATGGAGTGTCTCTAACCAGCTGCCTAAATGGATGGATCTCTCAACCAAGAAGGGAAGAGATCCAGGTTAAGATTTATTTTCCCAGGAGAAAGAGGGAGGCAGGTGAGGAAGACATCAGGGCTTGGTCCAAATGGACTTTCCCCTTCCTGGGCTTCACCCCCACCCCACCCTGGGCCATAAACTGCCCTGGGGGGAAGCCTAATGACTTCTTTTAAGTCAATATTGTCGGAGGAGGTTAGACAAATTGACAGTCTTCATGAATTTAAGAGAGTCATGAAGACTGTCCTCTTCCGACAGGCCTATCCAGATGAATTTTAAGATGTTTTTAATGTTGTATTTTTCTCTTGTTTTTAAATTTTTTTAACTGTTGTGATTTTTATGTTTTATATTGTTGTTGTTCCCCGCCTCGATCCGGAGGGAGAGGCGGGCTACAAATAAATATTATTATTATTATTATTATTATTATTATTATTATTATTGCAACATTATTCCTCTATTTCAGTGTTAGTTGCTAGCCAGCTTGGCAAGAAGTCCAATAAATTCAGAACTAATGCACCTATTATCCCAGTTTTCTGTATGACAATTGTATTCCACTCTTCCTTTTGGGAGCTGGGTTAGACTAGGGTGACCAGGTAAAATCCAGGTCAGGACTCATGTAACTTTAACAGTTGTAGAGAAAAGGGAATTTCAGCCAGTGTCATTTGTATGCAATTAGTTCCTGGTGAAATTCCCCCTTCATCACAACAGTTAAAGTTGCAGGGGCCCTGCCTTCTTTTGTATCTGGTCACTCTAGTATAGTGCCTGGTCACCCTAGGTTAGACCTCCTGCCCATTCATTTGATCCTCACAGCTAGCCTGGATGGGACTGGAAGGATGGGGCTGGGAGAGGGTGACCAACCCTGGGCCACCCAGTGGGTTCCATAGTCCAACAAACATCTGAGCCCTATAGTCTCCTGATCCAAATTTGGCACAAGGCTACTGCACAATGCTGACTCCTAGTTCCACCGCACCACCGCTTCCTGGTAAAGGGGTATTTTTCCATTTGACACCTATTAGAAAATGTTGGAGCCCTGGAAGTCAAATCAGATCTACAGACACTGGACAGGCACAGCTAACCATTTACAGTAAAATTGAAGCTCCCCGGTGCTGGCGCCGTCTATCAATTAATTCCCCGAGTCTCCATAGGTGCAAGCCAGAAACAGGGGAATTAGCATGTCTGGAGAAGGCAGTGAGAATTCAGGCAGAATTATTTCAGAGAGGGGGAGGGAGAGAGAGAAAGGGAGAGGGGGGCAAGAGAACAGTAACACAGCTTTTTTTGTGCTATGAAAATCCTGCAATGTTTTCAATCAAAGGGCTGAGTACAGCTTCGCCCCCTGTACCCAACACACTTCCTGCCCTGGACAGGAATTAGCATTTCCAGAGAGCCACTTTGAATTGGGACAGGGTGCCCATCCCAGCAAGCTGGTGTCAGAAAGCTACCAATCAAGTCCCTGATTCACATCTAGCCACTGTCTCTCTTGGCCTCAGCAATACAGAGTCCATCTTGCCCATTGGTACTTATTCTGGGTGAGGATGGAGAGAGAAGGGAAGACAGAGAGAGAGCAAGGAGTAGTAAAGAAAATGAAGCCTATCTTTTACCTATCGTCCTGCTATCACCACTCCTGCTAAGACAGTAAGGGTGTCTGCACGAAAGGGAAGGCAACATGTTTGGGCATGGGCAGACGGCTTTGAAGGTGATGGTGAAAATGGGGATCACGCTTTCCAAAATGTGAGATTTGCCTCAGGGATTTTTCTGGTTGTTCCATGATATTTTGGGGAGGGAGAAGGAGACACCTCAGAGGTTTCTATCGTTCCTTCTACAAAAAATGTATTCTTCCTCTTAAGATACATAGATTTTATCATTTTTCCAAACTTTTAGGTTGACTTCTTTGACTTTGTTACACCGATGGCACATTACAACGGGGAGCCTGGCAAAGACAGCAAACACAGAATGTTGGAGAAATTGTAATCTGCAAGGTTCATGCATTTGTGTGTGTGTGTGTGTGTGTATGGTCATGTCCTGCAGTGTTATAGTTTTGAAAAAGTGTATTTTCAGATCTTTCAAAAACAAAGACGAAAGTCAGACTAAAATGCAGTGCTGCCACTGCTTGAAGAAGAGACCGTCAGGTGACACACTTGTCTCCAACAGAGATGACAAAAACAAAGAGGAGTGGGGAAGCTTCAGGCTTGGGATGGGAGTCTACTTTGTTTTTTACTAGAAGCCTGTCTTACACCAACCAGAGCCTCTGCAAAATAATGGCTCAGGCAGGGTGACATACTCAAAGAGTAAAGGAACAGAGTGTCTCTGAGCATATGTAGGAATTGTGGTCTCAGCACCACAACCAAGCTCACAAGTCATTTTACACACACACACGCCTCTGGTCTCCCTCCCCCCCCATTTTCTTTTTCAGCATCCTAATTTAAGGTGGGGGGAGCGTCATGGTTGTTGCTACTTTTAGATGATCGAGAGTCAGAAAACGTTGCCAATCTACTGAAGTCACCCAGAAATCTAACAATAGGGCCCAATTTACCTTCAGCCCACTCCTTCAATAAGAGATTGTAATGGTCTAGAATTAAAGAGTGATTCACATCCAGCAATTTCTTGCACGGTTATTATTTCTTCCGTCCAGGCACAGGTGCACAGTTACATTTTAAGGATGGGCATATGCCTATTTTGCCATAGATACACAATAGCTGGGGATCTTCACTCCATCACCCATCACTTCCCACAGAAACCAAACAAAAACTCCCTTGACAATGAGCCTCTCCACCACCTCACTCCCTAAAGCTTTTGTGTGCGGGAGACCCAAACCTCTTCTTAGACACAGGTCTTTCTAGACACAGCAATCCAAGACATCCCTTGATGAGTGCTCTCACGGTCTTTAATATACCCAATGTGTTTTCTTCTTGAACACTGTGCTGCCCTCTGGTGGTTGAAATTGCACTTGGGGGGGAAAGAAATGAGGAATCATAGCAAGGTTAAAGAGAACGGAAGGTCTCCTTGGTTCAATGGGATGCTGCATGCATCCAACTTCCAACACAAAATAAAGGGGGCCCTTCATCTACACCTGACAAATGCATCATCAAAATCATCATCATCATCATCATCATTATTAGCATCTTCAGTTCACACGGTGCTATGCAGGGCAACATAAACAACCAAGAAGGTATTCCAAGCTAAATTTTGACAGAAAAGGAGACCGAGGAAGGAACAATGACAGAGGCCAGGATAATAGGACACAATTACAAGACCAGAAGGGTCTGGCACCTAGCCCTTCTTGGAATCCCTAATTCTGTTACGTGTTTGGTATATAGAAAATAAAGAGTTGAGAAGTACCCCCCAGCATCAGAACAAGGCAGAGAGGTTCCTACTAACCTTGAGTTCCCAGATTTTGCTGGACTAAAACTCCCATAATCCCTGGCCATTGGGGGTGATGTGTCATGTAGTTTAGCAGTATCTGGTGAGGATGGGAGCTGTCATTCAACAACATCTGGGGACACATGTTTGGGAATCCCTGGAGTGGGTTTGCAAACAGACCTGCTCCCAGAAAGTGCATCCAGGCTAAGGATAGGCAACCTGGTCCAACACATCTAGAAGGTGCTACACTTCCTGTAATTCCTGAACCATTGGCCATACTGGTTGGGGCTGATAGGAGTTGTAGTCCAAAACATCTGGGGGGCACCAGGATGCTTACCCCAGGACTTACCAAGAATGTAAGAAAAGCCTACTGTAACAAGAAAGTGAGTGTGAGGAATGACTGATAGCTAAAGCCAGAATGGAATTTGTTGTCCAGGATAGACTACTATAACACACTTATATGGGTCTGCCTTTGAAGGCAGATTAGAAAGTTCAGCTGGTGCAAAATGTGGCTGCTGGAGTGTTAGTGCGGGCAAAGCAATCAGATCATATATTTCTGAGTCCAATTTAAAGTGCTGTTTTTCACTTGTAAAGCCTTAAACAGTTTTGGAGCAAATTATTTGAAGGTCATTCCACATCTTACAAACTCAGCAAAACCAGCAGAATATTGAAAAGGGAATGGCCAAACAAGACTCCAACCTCCAGAGCCAGAAGCTAGAGCTGCTGTGTTTTCCATCTCCAGATTTATCAGAGGTCCCATGCCAAAGGCCTGCATGCCCCCACTTCTATTCTTTTCAAATGTTTACCCCCTCCCCATCTTGTAACAGGGACTATCCCAGAGAGCCCTGCACACTAACTATTTTACTAAGAGCTCTACCTGATGGTACTTTAAGGGTGCTTTTATGCCATCTTGTCTCTCCAAATGCTTTGGACTTCAACTCTCATCAGCAGCAGTCAACATGGCCAACGGTCAGTAATCCTGGAAAGTGGAGTCCCAAAAATCCCGAGTGCAGTAGGTTGGGAGAAGCTGGTTTGGGCTACTACTGCCATGGTAAGAAGCCAGAAGATGATGCAGATCCTGTTGGAGCCAGAACTACCCAGTGCTGGCTACTCTGACTGGCATCATCTTTTCATGGTCTCATGGTCTTTTCTCATCACTTGCTATCTGATTTATTTATTTAAAACATGAAGATGCCTGCGATTGAACCTGCAGCCTTCTGTGTGCAAAGCAGGTGATCTGCCACTGAGCTATGGACAGGTTCCAGCTGAGGCCACCATTTGTGCATTGTGCACCACCCCTGCATCCACTCAACTCACTTCCAGGATTCCACATCTCTCCTGCTCCTCTTCCCAATCCACCATCTCTTTGGCCATCCTGGACTCCTGATAAGCCCCTCATACTTCCATTGTTCCAGTGACTCTAGTCCCACAACTTCCTCTTGTGTCAGAGAGAGAGAGAGAGAAAGAGAGAGAGAGATTATCCCTGGGTCTGTTTCCAAAATAAGATTTGGGTACCTCTGAGCTGCTCCTCAATTCTTGGCACACGCTTCTTTCTTGGAAGCAGAGTTATGTACATAAACCTTTTCCCTTGCAAGCTATATTTTTAGACACAGGAAAGAGACTTGTGGGAGTGTTCTTGTTACTTAAAAACGCAAGAGGGGAAGCAACCTTGAGCCATGGTTCACTAAGTATCTTCCGTTCTCCCCCTCCTCCATTACTAAAATTAGACAGTCCTGTCTTCTCTGGTTTCCCTAAGAGCTAGTCTTTTATAAAGAGCTGCCATAAAGCAAGACAATACATTGGTTCATTGGGCCCAACATGATCTATGGCAGGGATGGGCATGGGATAGATCAAGATCTACTGGTAGATCAACAAGGATTTCTGACTCCTAATTGTTTAAAAATAGTGGCAGGAAATAGATTTTTCCCTACCTAAACTGGGCTTCTGAAACAAATACAGCTCAGGGCAATCAGAAGTTGGCCTTTATGTGAAAGGCCCATGAGGTCAGGACAGTTATTTCCAAAAACAAATTCCTAGGCTCAGAATGTTCTCAAGATTCTTGAATTCTAAATGTGTATCTTTTGCTAGGGTGACCATAAGTAAAGGAGGACAGGGCTCCCATATCTTTCGCAGTTGTATTGAAAAGGGAATTTCAGCAGGTGTCATTTGTATGCAGACAGCACCTGGTGGAACTCCCTCGTCATCACAACAGTTCAAGCTGCAGGAGCCCTGCCTAGCGTGACCAGATACATAAGAGGGCAAGGTTCCTGCAGCTTTAACTGTTGTGATGAAAAGGGAATTCCACCAGGTGCTGCATGCATACAAATGACACCTGCTGAAATTCCCTTTTCAATACAACTGTTAAAGATACAGGAGCCCTGTCCTCCTTTTCGTAAGTCACCTTGTCTTTTGCATCTGGTTCTGGTTAAGGGAATCTTGAGATCCTAGTTTTGTGTTTTGTTTTGGAGATTTGACATGACAGGAATTTGTTCACCTCTGATCTGTTCCATTGTTTTTACGAACTAATCTGAGGAACCTGCATGTCCCTCAGAGTTATCAGGGGTTCCTCCACAAGAAGATCAGATATGGGGGATGACCTTTCCAAAAAGCATGGACGGCTCCAAAGGGGTAAGTGAGCATTCCCCCAAACATTTCCCCCAACCTTGCATTCATAGGGTACATTCATTAACCCAACTTTCAGTTACACTATATTAAGGCCCAGTGTAGCATGGACTAAACCCTTGCTCCCCTAATAACGTTTCCCCCCTACTCAGCCCTCCACTTCCCCAAATTAGTTCTCAGTGTTTCAAAGTCGGATTGCCTGCCACTGCCAATCTCCCATACACGGATGGACATATGCATACACACACACACACACACACACACTTAAGGAATTGCAGTCTTCGTAGTCTTACAGAAGCTTCCCTCTTTAGATGGTAATGGGTACTATGTCACTTACTTGAAAAAGTGGCTCGTAGCCCTGCTGCATTTTGGAAGGGGTTCTCCTGCTGAGGGGCCCTGGACCTGGACCCTTGATGGCACCACTGCCTAAGGCATATTCTCAGTTCACATAGGGTAATGGTGAGGCCCAACAGACCTGGTCAATGCTCCAAGTGAACTGAGCACCAGCTCCAGAATACACTTCCTGAAACCCACTGCAATTGACAGGAATTTCCCCAGCAGATGTTCAGGGTTACCTCATCAGTCAAGTCAATGTGGAAAGAATCTTCTGAAGGTAAACCTTGAAAGCCACCATCTCCTCAGCGACCCTACCTGCTCTTGCCACCTGGGATCCCACAACCCAGACAGTACCAAACTGTGTGACGGAGACCACTTCCCCATGGGAAATTCACCTGTTCAAAGATCCCGAGAGTCCATAATTTCCATCCACAGGGGAGACTATTTGTTGAGTCTTTGCACTAAACATAGTGCTCTGATTGTGACAAGGAATGTTACCGCTCTGCCCTGCTTTGCCCGGGCATCACCTGGAGTCCTGGATCCAGGTCTCAGTTGTTTAAGAAGGATAATCAAGAAACTGGAAGGTGGACTAGATCACCTTTGTGGTCCCTTCCAACTCTGTAATTTACTTCCAACAAGCCTTCACTGGGTTCGATGGGTCATTTTGCTATATCTCTCTGCTTCCACTCTAATCGGAGCCATCAATAACTTCTCATGCAGGGGGTGGGGAAATCAGCAGATAACCATGCCGGCCCATGAGAAACATGTAGAGAAAAAGCAGAACTGCTTGCCCTTAGAAGAGGCTGGCAGTCACATCTCTGCAGAAGCCATTGATCTGGGCCTGCTTTCTTCCAGTGGATGGAGGGACCATGGCTTGGGGGTAGAGTGCCCACTTGGCATGCAGAAGGTCCTAGGTTCCATCCCCCGTGTCTCCTGGTAGGGCTGGAAAGATTCCTGTCTGAAACCCTGGAGAACCACTGCCAATCAGTGTTGGCAACATTGGGCTGGATGGACCCATGGTGTGACTCCGTATAAGGCAGTTCCCTATGTCCCTATAGCCAAAACGACAGCATATTCAGAAACACACACTGACCCCTATGCCACACTGGCTCTCTGCCTGAATCGTGCCTCTGCCAAGAATTCACTAAGCAGCCCCTACACAAGCCACTAAGATGGCCATGTGTCCTACTTTACAGAGGGCAGTCCTCTATTTGAAGGTGTCCTCTATTTGAAGGGCTGTCTGCTCCAAATCCAGTTTAAAGATAAAGAAACATGAGAAGGGAGAGCAGGGGCTTAAGTTGCCCATCACCTATTATCACATGGACAGCAGGCTGAGAAAACACACAACTCACCTAGACCAGATCTACACCAAGCAGGATATAACACAATGAAAGCAGTTTGAAAACGGTATATGGAACGTGCCATGGGCCCCAACCTTTGCCAGTGCACTCCAATACCATTATAAAGCAGAAGTGTAGATCCTGCCCCAGTCATGGTCTTTCTCATGATGATGAGATGTTTGATCTTTCTTTATAAATTATAATCATTTCTCTGCTAAAATGCATCCAAATTAGCAAAGGCAAATTTTATGCAACTCCGTGTCCCCCTTTTTTGGGGGGTGAAGCAGAAATTACCACCCAATAAGCTTCTCTCTCTTAGCCTCCCCCAATTTGTGGTGCACAATAATTGCAGCTACCTTAACAGGGTTGTATGTGGTATTTGTCCATGTGAAGGAGCTAGGACTGATTCAAAACAATGGGTTGGATCCAAAGAACCACCACCAGAAGGGAAATCGCCACTGGCTCTAATCCACAGATACTTGCGTGAGGGTGCACCGAGTGATAGAACTGTACAAGAGAAGGCCATCTTTAGATTTAGTTTTACGTGTGCCACAAGACACTGCAGCACAAGGCACGTACACAGGCTCTTCCATGAATAGAGGGGGCATCTTAGGATCTGACCCACTCATTATCAAGCAGTGTCTATCTACATGCAAAGCAGCTCTGAAATACGCACCGTCCTGTTCGCTTCCGCTTTAACCAATGCTGTGCCCAACATTTCTTCCACATTTTTTTGTCAACCATACTCATTCAATTTGATAGCAAAGAAATTACTTTCAAAAAGGAATTAAAAGAAGGAGAACATTTCAGAGGAATTCTCTGCAGTTGGATTTGGGATTCTAATGTTTACCTTACTTATGAGGAGGCTGCGTGTACGTGTCCTCTCTTTCTCCCTTCTTGGTTCCCCACACATCAATTCACGCCCAGAGATGGGGACAATGTCATGAGCTAATTTTTCCCCTACGACTTTTTTTCAGATCAGGAAGCACACACCTGGCCACCCTTAGAAGCAGCAGGAGATGCCCTTTTTAAGACACCCTTGCTCACAAAGCCCTGCTTGGCTTGTCAGGCACATGGTAAAGAACTATCTTCTGTGTTGCACCATCTGGAGTTGCAACTGGGCCCCACTTTTTCTGTATTCAGAAACGGGGGGTCAAGACACATGATTTCAACTTGGCTTTTAAATTGTTATTATGGGTTTAAAGGTTGTTTTTTTATGCTTTGCTATTTTTTTATTATTTTGTTATGGTTGTTATGTTTTTTCTGAACATATTGCAAACTGCCTTGGTTTCAGGCAGGCAGTCTAGAAATACAATCAATCAACAGAAGAAATAAATCCAGATTTTGGAAAGCTTTCCTGCTTTATTACCTGTAAGTAATTGCTATTCACCAAAGGAGACTAAGAAAATGGCTATTTACAGGCATTGACCTCACTCTGAGTATTGCATCCAGTTCTGGGCACCACACTTCAGGAAGGATGCAGACAAGCTGGAGCATGTTCAAAGGAGGGCAACAACGATGATCAGGGGTCTGGAAACAAAGCCCTATGAGGAGATACTGAAAGAACTGGGCATGTTTAGCCTGGAGAAGGGAAGAATGAGGGGAGATATGATAGCACTCTTCAAATACTTGAAACATTGTTGCATGGAGGAGGACCAGGATGTCTTCTCGATCAACCCAGAATGCAGGATACGGAATAATGGGATCAAGTTACAGGAAGCCAGATTCCGGCTGGACATCAGGAAAAACTTCCTGACTGTTAGGGCAATACGACAATGGAACCAATGACCTAGGGAGGTGGTGGGCTCCCCACATTAGAGGCATTCAAGAGGCAGCTGGACACGCATCTGTCAGGGATGCTTTAAAGTGGATTCCTGCACTGAGCAGGGAGTTGGGCTCAATGGCCTTATAGGCCCCTTCCAACTCTACTATTCCATGATTCTATGAGGATTGCTTTCTGTATACACATACTCATGATGTATACTGAACCCTTCCATTTAGAAAGCTAAGGAATAGCTGGCATGAGACCCCTTCCCAGGCGTCACCCATCCAGGTACTGATCAGATGCACAGTCATATGTTGGAGAAATCCACAATGGAATCAAATGAGTTCCAATTTCAATCAATCCAACCCGTGAATTTTGCATCAGATGAATTTTCCACGAGTCGCATAGATTTGCTGACTCCTTTTTAACTTTCTGGAATTTGACCCACATTTAGTCATAGAAAAATATGCATCACACACGGAAGTGCATTTCTCCCATCAGCTAAAGCATGAAAATGCACGTTGTGCATGTGGCGGGGGAGGGAGCACTTTTGCATTTTTGCACGTGTGAATTTGCACAAATTTAAGAATTTGAAATGAAAAAATCTACCAAGGAGTGGACGATGGAAGAAAAGATAACTGACAACCTATGAAACACAGAGTGGAATTTGCAACATCCGTACATCCCTAGATGCACACCTGCTTAGCTTTAGCTAGTGACAACAGGATTATCCTCATTCCATTCATTGATTGTTCCTCTGGTTTGTTCTGCCCTTTGTTCTCACACCTCTGGAATTCTGATTTAACTAGAATTAATTCTGGAACCAGAGCAGTCACAGATTGCCACAGTTTTCCAATCCTTCAGTTTACATGAGTCTTTTTCCTTAACCCCCACCCACATAGCTAACGTGTGCCAACAAAACACTGCAAAAAGGAAAGCTAAACCCAAGAAAGCTGTGCGAAAATGGCAAAGCTAGAGCTGTGCTCCATTTGGGAATGAAGAAATGTCGGGGGGGGGAGGGTTGGAAAGAATCTCACCGAATTTCTCCACAGGGAGTTCTCCAACTGTTTCTCAAGGGTGAGGTTCTCACCATTTGCAGAGGATCCTTTATTTTCAATGAAGTTCTTTGAGCAGGGGTGGTGGTGCAGAGACTGCGTTGGCTGCCTGGCCATGATTTTGCATCCTTCACAATGTCCCAGATCTAATCACATTCTAGGGCATTGTGTGTTCAGGGTGGTGGTGGTGGTGATGGTGGTAGGGGAGGGAATAGTGGTCACTCACCACACTAACAGAGCAGAGAATAGATGGAGAAAATTCTGCAGAGTGGCTTCCCTTTTCTAAGGGAAGAGAAAGAGCTCAGAAAAATGCATTTTGAGAAATTTGCTCAGCTCTAAATCACATTTAAGACTTCACCAAGTTCTTTTCTTTGTGGTTAAGTAAAGCAGAGCAGATATACTCCTCTAAATTGGTAAAAGACTACATAAAAAGAATCTAGATATATCCGTATTAACAATTGCATCAAGATTATAAGTAGGGCTGTGAACAGCCCCTCCCTGGAACCAGGTCTCTGAATCGAGATCCAGAAACCCTCCTTTTCCCCATAGACTTGCAAGTCTATGGGGAAAAGGACACACCACCTCCCCCTTTCTCCCTGCTTACCTGCTGCCTCCTCGCTGCCACCGCCATCCACCGCTGCCATCCGCTGGCTGCCGCTGTTTCCACTCTACTGTTCAGCTGTTCTAGGAGACACAGCGGCCAGAAGCAGTGGCGGCGACAAGGCAGCAGGTAAATAGGGAGAGTGGGGAGAGGGCGGTGAGTCACTGCCGGCCTGTTGTCCCTGGGTGCTGGCTGTGCAGCCAGCACCCATGGACCTGGAAGGCCATTGGGCCCCGGATCTCCAGATCAATCCAGATCAATCCGGAACGATCCAGTTCAGAACTATCAAAACCTCCCCCATTCCAGTTTGGATCCGGATCAGATCCGGGAGCTCCGGATCACCTCAATCCAGTCCGGATTCAGGATCTGGATCTGGATCTGTCCCCAGCCCTAATTAACAGTATTGGGGGCTTTGAGCAGTGTTCCATCAAAACACATTGGGAATGTTGAAGGGGGAGGTAGATAGACTGAAGGAATTAAAAGCTCCAGCAATCAACACTTGTGCAGTACAACATTCTAAAATGAAGAGAGAGGGAGAGAGACGGAGAGGGAGAGAGAGAGAGAGAGAGAGAGAGAGAGAGAGAAGAATCCCCAATACATTACTTCTACTCTGGAACTGTAAAACACCAAGGAAAAATTCAAATGAGAATTTGGGAAGAATCCCCTAGCTTTTAAAAATGTTCCTCCATCAGATGTTCTCATTTGAACTTATACACAAACTAGAATTAGCCTTCAGTTTTCATATTTGTCCAAATACTGGAAGGCAGTTCCTCAGCAAAATAAAATAAATGCATACAAAAATACATCCATTGGGAAACTTAGCATACAAAAAGGGATATATTAAGGGAAATTACTTGCAAAATATAGGTAAATTGCTAAAATAGGTAAATTTCAGAATGTGTATGGATTTCCGTGCAAACTATATTTGGGTATATTAAAATAACTATTAACCAACTGATGTGGAAACAGGATACCATGATGAGTGCTTGCAAAAGTGTGAATAGTTTAAAATGAGAAACGGGCCAGTCATAGATTATACATATTGGTTTCATTTCATTCATAGATTATACATATTGGTTTCATTTCAGTTAGGGATGAGGGTTGGGATTAACATTTGTGTGTTTGGTCAGGGTGGGGCGGGGATTGAGAATGAAGACTGAACACTTTTGTTGCTATATTTATTGTTAACATTTCCAGAGGGGTAGCCATGTTACAGTGCTATCCTATACATAACTACCCAGAATTAAATCCCATGGAGTTCAATGGGGTTTATTCAAAGGTAAGTGTGTATAGGATGGCACACGACGTCCACCTTGTGGCATCTCAAAGCAGCCTTTCCCAACATCTGGATATCCTCCAGCTGCTGTTGTTGTACTACAACTCCCATTGTCCCCAAACAGTTTGGTCATGGCTGACTGGGACTGGTGGGAGTTGTAGTACAGCACAACTGGAGGCTACCAGCTTGGGGAAAACAGCCTTAAAGTCTAACACATTTATTATGGCATACACTTTCATGGACTAGGATGAACTTAATCAGGTGCATGAAGGTGTTATCCTCAGTTGGCAGATGGGGGGGGAATGCAAACAGTGAGGTCAGTTATAAATGAAATGCAATTAATACAGCCTTAGACAATTACCTGGAAGCTTAAACGTGTGCAAAATAACCACAGCGACCATTCACAACAGTAGACACTGATGATTGCACAAACATCTTAGCATCCCCATGTGAACATTATTGCTGGTCTTACATTTTTCCCCCCAAACAGTTAGTGATGGTTTCAAATAGACTATATGCTGTTATAAGAAGCCACCTTTGTGCCCCAATCTGAAAGTTGGGATCTCAATTAAATTTTAAAAGATTATTGTTGATTAATTAACACTAAAGGGGTGTTAGAGAAAACTGCAGACCTTTTCATCAACTGACAGAGATAGATAACAACCTTCCAAAGGCCAGGTTGTTGGGAAAAACACACACACATCCATTTCCTCCCTTAACACAAATGCCCCCTTCCCCTTTATGTTCAGCTGTTCTAGGAGACACAGCATCTCACAGTGTAAAAACACTGGCCCTTTATACCCCATGACGCAAGAGAATAACATCGGATGGATGTTATATACTGAAGAGGGTAGGCGGCTGTGTCCCTACCCAGATATTCGCTAGAGAGAACTACACATGGCAACGCTGAATACCGAGACAAGACAGTCAGAAGGATCCTCCCTCAATAGCAACAGCAGAAGCTGAGAAGTAGGGGTTGGCCAGATGGCCCAACTCCTCCATGCCTGCTTTCTTCTCTGCCCCCATCGCCACACACACACACTCTGCTACAGTACCAGAGTCCCTCCCACGGCATCAGATGGCATGCAGAGAAAGTGAGAGCTACCCTAATGATACCAAACTTTACTGAAGTGCCAACTTGAGTAGTCAGTTCCCCTTATCCTGAGGGGAGGGAATAACAGTAGATTTGTTGAATGAAATCAGCCTTACTTCCAATTACCTAGCACACACACAGAGAGAATGCATTTCTAAAGGATCCAAAGATCAATCACCTAGCCTAGAGATGGGCAAGACACAGCTCAAGCTGGCCTTCAAGGGCTCCTCAGGTGACCCCCAAAATGGGCCGACTGCCAAGGATGTCACTATATTAAAACAGCATGGCTATGTTCTCCTAGGCAAATGAGATGGAAGCACCTTCGCCTCCTCATGAGGAACAGCAGAAGAAGCTCTGCCAATTTCCCCTTAATGCACTCCATCCGCCCCATTCCTTTTGCTTTGGCTCTTCTATGGGAGCGAGCCCCTGGGATGTCTCTCTGGGGAACTCTGCTAGATCCTTTGGAGCTGTTCATCAGAGGGAGGAGGAAGGGGTTTGCCTAGGGTGACCATATGGAAAGAAAGACAGCCCTGCCCTCTTTTGTATCTGGCAAGAGGGCAGGGCTCCTGCAGCTTTAACTGTTGTGATGAAGAGGGAATTTCACCAGGTGTTGCATGCATACAAATAACACCTGCTGAAATTCCCTTTTCTGTACAACTGTTAAAGATACAGGAGCCCTGTCTTACTTTTCATATAGTCAGGCTACCTTTGCCCACATGTCAGGAAGCCAATGTTACTTCAGCACAAGCTCAAATTAGTTGTCAACCAGAGATCAAGTAGCTAACCTAAAGCATCCCAAAGCAGGTATTTCTCCAGCCTCTGGTTTGATCATCTCCATGGAAGAAAATTTCATAGGCACCTTGGGTAGCTGACTCCACTGATGAGCATCTCTTCCACTTGCCCAAATTGTAATCTGATTTAGATTTATTTTATTTTTTAAATTACCTTTTCCTTCCAGGAGCTAACACCCACACCTTTGCTGTCATATCTTTGGCTGATTCAGTAATCAGTTCCAATTCTTCCAGAAGGGTCTGGAATGGGGAGGGGAAGGTTGTTCAGCTCACATATTAATGCAAACTCACCAAATACTCCACTTCCAAATCAATAAGAGTACTACAACTCAATTTTCTTTGAAATTCACACTCTTCTGAACTTGGCAATGGAGATCTCCAATCAAAACTTGTGCACAAAAATGCATATATTAAGGGGAAAGTGCACTCAAAAAATGCAAATATTTGTTTTAAAAGGCTCAAGAATACATTATATTAGGAAAAAATGCTTTCAAAAGATGCATGCATTAGGCAAAATTGTGTTCAAGCACACATATTACAAGGAATGCTCACAAAATATGTATGACGTTTTAAACAAAAGATGTTTGCTATTCTGCTTTTGTTTGTTGGGTTTGTTTTTACAAAAAAAGGCATTAAGGACAAAATGAATGTAAGGTTTTTAAAAATAATGAGAATTTGAGATAAATGAAGAGAAACCAAGATTAAAATATTCAGCCATTTGCTCCCAGTTCTGATCCTGTCCTGTTCATGGTTGTACTGGGGTTGGGCTCTAGGGATCCAGTCAGGGTCAATTCCAAAAGCAAAGTCTGTAGGCAGTCCAAAGTCAAAGAAGATCCAGATAAGGTTTGGGTGTTCAAGCATTCCAGTAGCCAGCCTGGAACTGAAGGCAAGCCTGAGCATTCAGAGCCTCACCCAGAACACAGGTGTAGACCATCTGTACCACCTGAAGAATGATCTGCTCATCAGCAGATCCTTGCACACAAGCACACCTTTATTCATGAGGAGTCATTCCCCAGGTGGGCACTTCTGCATTTGGCTGACCCTGAATCTTTAGGAACCAGTACTCCCTGTATTTAGGTGGCCATGCAGCATTGCCTTTGAGTCTGAGAGAGGACTAGCTACATCATACGAGGGAGGGTTAATGGTCCTCTCTCCCAAGAGCTCCAGAGCTTCCCAATCCACCTCAAGGTCCTCAGAAACAGGCAGCAGCTCTGCAATACTTGATGTGGCAAAATCCAGGTCATCTTCTGAGGCATTCTCCAGACGGGGCATGACAGGATTCTGTAAGGTGACCATATGGAAAGGAGGATGGGGCTTTTGTATCTTTAACAGTTGTATTGAAATAGGAACTTCAGCAGGTATCATTTGTGTGCATGCAGCACCTGGTGACATTCCCTCTTCATCAAAGCAGTTAAAGATGCAGGAGCCCTGCCCTCTTTTGTATCTGGTCATGAGGGCAGGGCTCCTGCAGCTTTAAGTGTGGTGATGAAGAGGGAATTTCTCCAGGTGCCGCATGCATTCAAATGACACCTGCTGAAATTCCCTTTTCTGTACAACTGTTAAAGATACTGGAGCCCTATCCTCTTTTCCATATGGTCACCCTAGATTCTAACCACTACCCACATTGGACCACACCATTGGCCTCTGATCTCTCTGAGGATGTCATATTTCAAGGAAAGTGATTCAATCTAGATGTGCCTTTTTCCCTATGTGCATGTAAAAGGCTGTGCAATAAAAAAAAATACGTCCTATACTCACGAACACAAAGCCCAGCATAACAGATCAGCTCGGACAGTTTTTCCAGGCTTGCTGCAACAGGGGTAGGGGTAGGAAATGCTAATCAATTTCATGAATGGCTTTCGAAGTATATTATATATACTCCAGCTTTCATGTGCACACCTGGAGAAACCATCAGGGCTTTCCCTTTACCTCCACAGCAATTCTCTAGACCACCACTGAAATTGGCAATGCTTGCGAGTTTTACCAGCCTTACTCTGACTGGTGGGGAGGTGGGGGCGGGGACTTTGCAATTTTCACTACTGATGATGGTGATGATAATGATGATTATGATTATGATGGTAACAAGGATTGCCAACAATGTAATGTATTTATCAAATATATAAAGCCACCTTTCCATTATAAAAATACACAGGATGGCTTACAATCGGCTCATAAAAATAAATATTATCAAACTGACACATCCCTAAAGAATAGAATCAGCAATCATAAAATGACATAAAAGCCATTGCTGTTAATTAAAAGCTCTAGAAAAACCAGAGAGTCTTATCCTGGCACCCGAATAATAAAGATAGTTGTTAAGTTCATCTTTGGAGGCTCTTTTTAGTAGGGATGTGTATCGTATCGTTAAGATGTACAATAACGATATGATAAGGGCGTTATCGTGCATGTGTTTAATGATGACGATATGATACAAAAACCTGCGATAATCATCGGAGACGATAATTTTCGGCAGATTTTATCGTTTTATCGGACTGCCATATAAATATACCTATAACTTCTGTATTTTAAAAGTTAGAGGCTTGAAACTTGGTCGCAGTGCTTATGGGGTATGCCTAAGTATGTGTATGAAATTTGAGATCAATCCCTCCAACCCTCGATTTTATATGATTTTTTTAAAGATCGTTTCCGTTCTGACAGGTCTGAATGTACGCACGTGGCGAGCTGTCATTCTGATCTGTAGGAACTGAAACGATCTTTAACAAATTCATATAAAATCGAGGGTTGGAGGGATCGATCTCAAATTTCATACACATACTTAGGCATACCCCATAAGCACTGTGACCAAATTTCAAGCCTCTAACTTTTAAAATACAGAAGTTATAGGCATTTTTTTCTTTAAAAATAGGGCTGCAAAAATATCATTTTTTCACAATAATTATCGTGAAGACGATACGGTTCACCTACAATATGAATGAAGACAATAATTTTTTTGGTCTGAAATAATGATAACGATAATCGATGACATTTTTTGGCATGCACACCCCTAATTTTTAGTGTCATCACTCACAATGATGGGAAAAGAGCTTCTGTAGTGGCTCACATAGAGACCTTTCCTTACCCTGCTCGCTGGGGTGGGGAGAGGAGGTTGCGGGCGAGGATGGGGTGAGGTGACATGAGGGGCCTGCCATTGGCTGGCCCAGGGTGGTACCACCGGAGAAGAGGAGGGGTCTATGGTTACTTAAGGCCCGGGACCCCTCCACATTTTCACAGCTTGCTGCGCAGCTCCCTCCTGCCCTCCCCTGTTGTCAGTGTGGGTTCGCTGGTCGTCTTTTTTAAGGCCAAGTAGGATTTTTTTGCTCACAATCTAACTTGGTTGTGAGTTTTTTTGCCTACTTCACACTGCAAAAGCAGGATGGGTGATAACTAGGTTAATCTGGCTATTTGGTCACTGTTATTGGTGGTAGGAGCGGGCATTTTTTATGTTTTGTTAATGGTGAGCATTCACAGGCACTGTTCAAGTGATTGGTAATGCCTGAGGCCAACCACTGAGAGCCCTGCGGCATCAGTTGGGGGGATAAGGCTTTCCTTTGGGGCCAACCCTTCTCATCTACTCGGAGCCCTGCGGCACGAGGGGAGACGACACCGGAAGGCCCCCCACCTCAGATTGTGGAAGCTCGGGGGGTGGCGAATATGCAGCCGCCACTTCCTGGGATGTGAATGTCTCGCCTGACCCCTTATAATGGCCTGGGTGGCCATGGCAAAATGCCCGCTTAGGATTACCTCCCCCCTTTTTGCTTATTTCATAAATAAATAAAGTGGCCCTTGTTTAAATCCCAAACTCTTGTGTCGCCTCTTTATTTCTCATCCTTCGCTCCGCAAATGGAATACCCTTCCCAGGGAAATTCTCATGGAGGCATGATTATATACATTTAGATGCTAGGCTAAGCATTTAATCTATAATTTGTTGTAATCAGTATCCATTTTACTGCTGAGCCTTTAATATTTCCAATGTTTTCACATTTTCAATGTTTTTAATATCGTGTGTGTGTGTATCAGTGGTGTATTATTGGGTTGCTTGTTGTCTTCTTGTTCCTTGATTGTAAACCACCCGAGGTCATTTGCCACTTGGAGGGTATATAAATCTAATATATAAATAGCACCAGGTGAACCACTTTGAGGATGGGGCAAGGTGATTCCCAAGCTGATGTGACACCACTGAAAAGTCCCTGCCACAATAATCACTTGCTTGACTACTGATGGCAGAGAATGAGGGGCAGATGTGTTTGGAACAAAGAGGACCTCTAGTCTAAGGTGACCATATGAAAAGGAGGATATGGCTCCTGTATCTTTAACAGTTGTATAGAAAAGGGAATTTCAGCAGGTGTAATTTGTATGCAAGTAACACCTGCTGAAATTCCCTCTTCATCACAACAGTTAAAGCTGCAGAAGCCCTGCCCTCTTTTGTATCTGGTCAAGAGGGCAGGTTTCCTACAGCTTTAACTGTTGTGTCCTGCAGCTTTAAGGGTGTCTGGTGCCAACACTAGAAAGAAGCATCCGCAAAGAGCCACCACTCATGAGCCCTCTCTTGCCAGTCAGTTCCATTTCAGGTCCCAGGCAGGGAATCATACTCCCCCGGTCAAATACGCCCTGCGCTTTGAAGATTCCTAGCATGTCAAGAAGAAGAGCAGGCAGGAATGCATTTCTTCAGCTTGCTAGCTTCGTATGTCTGGGATATTATTACCTTTTTCATGGGAAATGTTCAAATGTAAATCCTCTTCACCTGCAATATGAAATGGTACAATGGGCATCCCATGAGTAGCCCATTACCCCAGGTGGTTCTGTATTGTCTACAAGGACTGACAGCAGCTCTCCACGGCTTCAGATGGGAGTCTCACCAACCCTTACGTTTCATTTCATTTTTATATAGCCATACTGCCCATATATATTATATAGCACATCTTCTGCCACTAAGCTACAGCCTTTACTATTCATCTCTGCTAATTTTATGACGGGCATGTTGACAGTTCTACATGACTGTGTTTAGACGGCTTTTCATAAGCTTTGCATTAATATGGGCAATATCTCTCTTGGATGTGCTGTGCACATAACTACCTCAACTCTGAGACAAAACTAGAGCAGGTGAACAAGCAGGTTGTAATGGCGAAGAGGCCACGCCAGTGGGGCTTTCAGTCCACCCACCTAATGCCCTTCTTTGTTTTCAGAAGATCGTACAGCCATTCTATCCTCTTCCTTCTTTATCCCCACCTGAACTTAGGGAAGGTAGCACAGAGCCCCCAAAACAGAAACTTTTCAGCACAATGAACTGTATTGTTATGGATTCTCTCCTTGAATTTTTGGAACTGTAGTCTAGCAAGAAGATCAGTTGCAAAGGAAATGGTTTTTCAAGGAAGTTCATCCACCATTACTGGTCTTCTACTTAAGTGTCCCCTGGGAATCTGTCAAGGATCCTCATAATGCAGTGTAAAAGCTGTTCCCTAAGTAGTTAAATAAATACATCAACCAAGCCAAACTGAAACACACACTTCCTATCAAGCTCAATGAATGTAAACTGCAGATAAATAAGATCCATAAGTCATCGTAATGGTTTGAAGGCATTGGTCTCTGCCAGGTGCATCAAGGGTCAAAATATATCTGGTAGCAATACAAGATGGTGGTGGTTGGGAAGGGAAGATCGTGGTTTTGTTTTTTTGTAGGTTTTACAAGGTTCTTCCAAACGTGGGGACAAAGCATCAAGTCTCTGCAAGAGTGTCATTTGCTGGTGCTCAGTGACACCGTAGCCCCTTGAACAGCTGTTCAGACAAGGATTGTGCTTGACTCTACATGACAACAGATAATAGCTCTGCTCATGTGATCCCCAGGGGACAAGGAAAGCTTAATGGCTCATGGTCAGGACCTTATCCCTGGAGTCATAAAGGCAGATGCATTTGCAGCACTTGGGGGGAAACAGACTAACGTCTCCAGCTACTCAACAGAAAGAACAGGCCTTGGGGAGGAGCAAGATAAGCACATCATCCCCAACCTCCTCTCCCCAGCTCAACTGGAGGGCTTTTTCCTGCTTTTCCAAGGATACACAACTGATGTTGGCCAAACTTCTGATTTTAGAGACACACTTTTATTTTATTTTGTAGGAGTTAAATTGGAGGCACACTCCCACTCTTACACCACCACCACCATCATCATCACCCCCCAAAAGGATTGCTTTTAGAGGGCAAAAGAGTAAGAAGCATCTATCCCCTTCTCCTTGTGTTTCTGCCTGGGGACTGGAAGGAATCAACCTAAAACAGCTACACATGCAGAGATACATCAGGTCATCTCTGAGGGATATTCTGCTGCACTGTTAGTAGTGATGGGATGGTCCAGTCACACCAAATGGAGAGTAGTAGTAATTATTAGTAGTAACAATTACTACCAGTAGTAAATGCTAGTAGTGTTACTACTGCTACTACTACTACAAATTTATTCTGTCCTTCCTCCAAGGAGATTAAGGCAGTGTACATGATTCATCTCCCCACCCCCATGTACACAACTGCATTTTTATAACTGCATTTTTATAACAACTCTGTGAGGTAGCTTAGGCTAAGAATTGTGCAACTAGCTCAAGGCCACATTGGGCTCCATGGCTGAGTGAGGGTTTTGACCCAGGGTTACCCGCCTAAACCCCAAGTAAAAAGGTGATGGGAGAGTTTGTGTGGAAGAGAGACAAGGCTAGAGCAGGGAGTCCTACAGAGACACAGCAGGAAGCTCCCCCTATGGCTGTATGCTTTGGCTCACAGGCAGGTCTCATTTCTCATAGCACATGAGCAAATGCCTCATGGCACATCAGTGGTGCCCCAGCAACAGCTGAGGAAAGATTAAACACTTCACATAGCATGGCATCAGTACTGGCTTCATTTCGGCGCCAGGTTAAGACATGGCTTTTTAATAAAGTCTTTGATGGCTAAATCCACCAGCCTGCACACTATCTTGATTTACTTGGATTTTACTGTTTTAAAATTTTGTATTGGTTTTATTATCTTAATGGTTTAATTTGTTTTAGAATTGTGTATTAATTCTATGTTATATGTCTGATTTTATCTGTACCCCACCCTGAGATCCCTGTGATATAGGGTGGGATAAAAATGTTTTTAAACATAATAATAAAAAAAAAATGTTGAAATTTTGACACTGTCCTTTGTTCTGCTCTGCATTAGCTGGCAATAATAATAATAATAACTAATAATAATAATAATAATTGAATAAAAATCAAATGTTTCATCACAACACCTCCACCATCTCAGGCTGATGTGAGCCATCCTCTCCAAAAAGCTGCTGACTCATCATGAAGTAATCCTCTTCCCACCCACAGCCTCTTGGTCTCTCCCACACACTGAAGTTCCCCCTGACCTTGGTTCTCTTTTGCGACATAAAACAATAACAAGCAGCATTAGTGTTGCCTGTTATGAACACGGCTGCTTTGGTATTGATGGAGAGAGAGAGAGAGAGAGAGAGAGAGAGAGAGAGAGAGAGAGCAGAAGAAGACGGGGAGGAGGAAAAAACTATCTAAAGTAGAATGTTAATTAATTGAGGCTTCTGTTCAATTTCTCGGCAAGAATTTAAACAGCAGGCTGAGTTACACTGAGGAAGACCACGTCACGTAAAGGCAGCAGAAGATGCAGGGGCAGCCAAAAATGCGGCTCAGAGCGGGCCCACCTTGCTGGCTTCCAAAGGAGGCACCTGGGCTTTGCCATCAGTAGAGTGACCATATTTTGGAAAACCAAAAGGAGGACAATATAGCTGGCCTCCACGGCGGTATGCCCTCCAACATATCTGTCCCCAGGGGGCATGTCTGGCACTAAGAGGGTGTGCCCAGCTGAACATAGCCTTGGTCACATGTCTGATTTTA
This sequence comes from Anniella stebbinsi, assembly GCA_029215795.1. Lineage (NCBI taxonomy): Eukaryota > Metazoa > Chordata > Lepidosauria > Squamata > Anniellidae > Anniella > Anniella stebbinsi. The sequence continues at coordinate 387,052,109 of JARDYH010000001.1, forward strand.
CAGCATACAATTAAGACAAAATCTGTTCTGCAGAACATCTTAATGTTAAAATCACTGAAATAAAAAGTGAGACATTGAATGTATCTGAAATTAACTTCACTCACTCCTACTTTTCTAGTTTGTGCTGTACTTTGTTGCTATACTCTGTGTGATACATTCTCCCCTTCCCTCAAATATCTTTTCTGATTGTATCCTCACTCCGCTGCAAGCTGCTGCTTAACACGGCTTGCTGCCGTCTGTCTGGATTTTTTGTTTTAAAAGTTCAATTTTTAAAAAAAAAACACTTGTGTATGATTGTCACAAGTTTCTCTACTCTAACATTAGGGTGGGTGTTGTGGGTGGCGGACACTACTTCGCCCATTCACACTTCTCACCTATATACATTAACTTCTCAAGGCTTGTGTGTTGGCACCATTTCACACATCCAGACTTTGAACTCCTGTTTACAACCTGCACCAACACGCAACTCTGAGATACTCTTTCTAATGCCTTGCGTTGCATGCTAGCACCATGGGGCTAAGTTACAACAGGTGTTTCTGGGTTGTCTATACAGCCTCTGTTGGCTTTCTCTCTCTCTAAGTCATGGCAGCTCAACCAAAGACTCCAGCCTCAAACAATCAATCTCCCCCATTTGCCAAAGTCTCCCAACAGTCCAGCTGGGCTGCGCACTTGAACCCTGTGACTGGGGGGAAGGGTGCAAGCTTATTGCTTGGTCATGTCTGGTAACTCTTACTTCAAAAACCAACTCCACCACCAGCCGCCTTTGCCTGCACCAACACTGGACCCTGAGATGCTCTTAAAAGGCTCTGAATGGCCTGCCAGCCTCTCAGGGCTCAGCTACAGCCATCTCTGAGTTGTGTCTTCAGTCTAACTCTGCCTCTACAAGATATGCCAGCCAGCCAAAGCCGCAAATCTGTCAATTTTTTTTTGACCTGCACATCAAAAGTTCTGTGTTGCATGCCAGTAGTGCAGACAGAGCCTAGTTCACAAGTGAACAAAGTGAAATGGAAGGGAAGGGGTAGTGAAGCAAAGGAACGACATGCCCAGTTCCAACATCCGCAGCAACAGATACGTGAATAGTAAAAGACAGAGGAAAGCAATGGTGGTTCAGCTGCTTCATGAGGATGGCAAATTGGTAACAGATGACAAAGAAAAGGCCAAAGTGCTCAATTCCTACTTTGGCTCAGTCTTCTCTCAAAAGCGGGTCTATGACCCCCAGGAAAAAGTGAAGTACAAGCTGAAGGGGCAGGATTGCAGTTTGAGATTGATAAACAAAAGGTCAAGGAATACCTAATTTCTTTGAACGAGTTCAGATCTCCAGGGCCCGACGAACTGCATCCTAGAGTAATAAAGGATTGTTCTTCTGGCAGAAGAACTCTCAGAACCACTGTCTATTATCTTTGTGAAATCATGGAAAATGGGTGAAGTACAGGATGACTGGAGGAGGGCTAATGTTGTCCCTATCTTCAAAAAGGGCAAAAAGGAGGAACCTGGGAAGTACAGACCGATCAGTCTGACTTCCATCCATGGGAAAATTTTGGAGCCGATTATAAAGAAGTCAGTCTGTAAACACCTTGAAAACTATGCAGTGATGACTAGAAGCAAGCATGGATTTGTCAATAACAAATCCTGTCAGACTAATCTGATCTCATTTTTTGACCCTTGTGGACTGTGGGAATGCTATGGATATAGTATAACTTGACTTCAGCAAAGCTTTTGACTAAGTGCCCATGACATTCTGATTAACAAACTAGTGAAAAGTGGGCTATATGGAACAACTATTAGTTGGATCCACAGTTGGCTAAAGGATCGGACTCAAAGAGTGCTTATCAATGGTACCTTCTCACACTGGGGGGAGGTAATGAGCAGGGTACCACAGAGCTCAGTCCTGGGCCCAGTGCTCTTCAACATTTTTCTTACTTATTTGGACAAGGACATGCAGAAAATGCTTATCAAATTTGCAGATGACACAAAATTGGGTGGGATCGCTAATGCCCTGGAAGACAAAACAAACTCCAAAGTGATCTTGATAGACCTACACCTAGGAAAAAGAAACCAAATGCACAGTTAAAGATTGGGGATACTTGGCTCAGCAGTACTACAAGCGAGGAGGATCTTGAAATTGTTGTAGATCACAAGCTGAATTTGAGCCTATAATGTGTAGTGGCTGCAAAAAATGCAAATACTATTTTGGGCTGCATTAATAGAAGTATAGCTTCCAAATCACCCGAGGTACTGGTTCCCCTCTATTTAACACTGGTTAGGCCACATCTTGAGTATTGCATCCAGTTCTGGGCATCACACTTCAAGAAGGATGCAAACAAGCCGGAGGGGGTTTAGAGGAGGGCAACAAGGAAAATCAGAGGTCTGGAAACAGCCTTATGAGGAGAGACTGAAAGAACTGGGCATCTTTAGCCTGGAGAAGAGAAGATTGGAGCGAGACATGATAGCACTCTTCAAATACTTGAAAGGTTGTCACACAGAGGAGGGCCAGGATTTCTTCTCGATCAACCCAGAATACAGGACACGGAATAATGGGCTCAAGTCACAGGAAGCCGGATTCCAGCTAGACATCAGGAAAAACTTCCTAACTGTAAGAGCAATATGACAATGGAACCAATTACATAGGGAGGTGGTGGGATCTCCCACATTAGAGGCATTCAAGAGGCAGCTGGACAACCATCTGTCAGGTATGCTTTAAAGTGTTGGACTCAATGGCCTTTCAGACCCCTTCCAACTAGCATTCTATGATTCTATGAGAGACTCTCTCTTGATTGGCACCTCACTTTTTGTCATGAGAGTTTTTCTTTAAGGATGACTCTTCATCAGCCATGATGTGGAACTCTGAGAAAAAGGCCTCTGGCTGTTCTGTTTTGCCCTGTGAGCTGCTTTGACTGACCTCTCCTTTCCCACATTTTGATCCGTGGATGCCTCACCTCTGCTGAACTCCTGGTGCCTGACTGCTCACTAAATCTGCAACAGGAAAGTTGCCATGCTCGCCCAGCACTTCTTAGCTAAATATTCGAGATCCCCTTGATGCCAAGGGTGAAACTGCTCAAGGTGCAAGAGCCCAAAGAGGAGGATTGACCAACCTGAGTTTGAAGGGTATGGCTCCAGTGTTTTTTTAAAAAACATTAATTTTAAAAACTCAAACTTTTTTTAAAAAAAATACCTTAAAATCAACAGATGAACAGATCTGTTTCATATTTGGCATGGCTAAAAACCTACCTAAGAGCTATCATGGTGCCAAGTTTCATCTCTTTAGCTTTAAAAATGATGTGTTTTTTTAAAAAAAAAAACGAATAATTTTAAAACCTCAATTTTTTTTAAAAAAAAACCTAAAGGTCAATGGATGAACAGATCTGCTTCAAATTTGGCTTGGCTAAAGCCCTACATAAGGGCTATCATGTTGCCAAGTTTCATCTCTTTATCATGAGCTGTAATCATTTTTGTTAATTCCCGTTGTCTATAAATTCAAGCTGCCCTTTGGGTGAGGGGGGGAGGAGGGGAAAAATCTGGATTTTTCTTCAAATTTCATAATTCCCCCCTTCCCAGATTTGTTACCAAAAGTCCTGACATGTCTTGTTTTTTCCTGACATATGGTATCCGTTCACCTTGCAACACCACTGGGTGCCTCTTGCCAGCCAGGAAGGCACATCTGCAAGGAGCTGCTGGTGGCACAAGCTTGGACAGTACTGCAGGTGTACTGCAGGGGTGTTGAGCCTCTTTCAGCCCGAGGGCCAGATTCCATTTCAAAAAGCTCTCATGGGCCACATTCCAGTGGTGGGTGGGGGCAAAAATACCAGCATATTTTAGCTTACAGCCAGAAGCTAAGGCTTGGGAGGGGGATTTCAAGCTTTTAAAATGGGGAGTAGCTGCACAAGAGCGAGAAACCCACCCACCCCAAATATCACTGATTGGTGGATGGGGCCAAGGGAAGTGTATCAGAACCCAGGCGGGCCGGATTTAGCTCCCCTGAGGCTGAGGCTTTGCTCCCTTCCTGTACTGTAAGCACTGCCCCATCACCCTGCCACTGTTCTGCAGGTGGAAGGAGAAAGGAGAGCACCAAAATTCCCTTACAACAAGGCAATGGGTTCATTGGAAGCTCTACCTTCCAGCCAAGGTTGTCCTAACACAGTGAAACCAAATCCTGGGAGTGTTTTGACCAGTTCCAAGCCTCCAGGCTGCTTCTCAGATGTAGAGAGAGGCAGAGGTCCCCTCCACAAGGATTCGCTTTTGCGCCTGGTTAAGTGATTATGCGATTCATCGCTGAAGCGCATTTACGCCTAATACCTCTGCACGAGAGGCAGGCAGGGAGAGGGGAGGGGGGAGGTAGGGCGGGCGGGCGGGCGCCTGTCTCTTTAAGGCAGGTCCTTGCGAGTTCTTATGCTGGAGAGCGAAGGAACTGACGGGGCGATTGAATGAAACAGAGCAAGGGGGTGGGAACAGGGCAAGAAAAAGGTAAAAGGGAGCTGGAAGACGGAGCCCGGTAGGAGCAGAGCCAGGAGCAGAGTGGGGGAGCCAGCAGCAGCAGCAGCAGCAGCACTCGGGAGGCAGGGCTCACGGGGGGGGGGGGGGGGAGAACAGGGCAAGAAAAAGGGAAAAGGGAGCTGGAAGACGGAGCAAGAGGTCAGCGGGAGCCCGGTAGGAGTGGAGCCAGGAGCCGAGCGGGGGAGCCAGCAGCAGCAGCACTACTCGGGAGGCAGGGCGCCGGCTTCACATCCCCCCGCAAAATAAAACTCGCTATTTAACGTGCATTCAATAATGCGCACAATCGGAGGGATAGCGCGCCTCTACGCCCGATTTGCGCTCCCTCCTTGTAGAGGTAAAAAATTTTAAGCGCCTTGAAAGAGCTTTAAACCTCTCTTGTAGAGGCAGCCAGAATCAGAAAACAGGGACGAAGGTCTCAGGAGCACAGAAGAGTTCTCTCAGGAGGAACCTCTTGCAATAAGCCTGTTGACAGCAGGGCATAGACAGACCAGAACGGGTTGAGCCTTCTGCCATAGCCCAAGCAAAGCAAGACGGAAACAGGAGGGCGATAGCTCTTTGGCTAGAGCATATGTTTTGCATGCAAAGGTCCCAGGTAGGCCAAGGAAAGGCCTCTTCATGAAGCCTTGGAGAGCTATTTCCACCCGTCACCTTGGAGAGCTGTTTCTACCAGTCACGAGGTGTAGGCAACCCGGTGCCCTCTGGATGTTTTCAATGACAACTTCCATAACCCCTGCCCATTGTCCATGTTGGCTGTGGAGGATGGGAGTTGCATTCCAAAGTATCTGGAAGGCATCAGATTGCCTACCTCTGGTGTAAGCAATCCCAAGTAAGATAGCCTAATGGCTTCACTTGGTATAAAGGGAACTTCCTCTCTTCCTAATGTGGTGCCTAATTAAGAAGTTTCCTGCCCACTCCATCCCACTCACATGCCTATGGTTTTGAGAACCCACTACCTTCTCTCCTTTAAGTCAGTGGAGGCTGGTGGCTGATGCCAGTAGGACAGTTAATCCACTCCGGGTTCCAGTCAGAACCAATCAGAACTCGGAAGAAGCTATCTAAGCACTTTGTATAGCTCCTTTAGAGTTCTGACCCAAGCCAGGAGTGGATTCATCTTCCCACTAACATTGGAGCCACCAGCCTCCACTGCTTTGTTCAGTAGCCCAAGGCAGTGGTCACAATGTGATTCCAGATGTTGTCATTTTCATTAGCAACGCCAAATCAGAAAAAGAAGTACTATGATGAAGAAGGAAGTACCAACTTAAGTGTGGGGAAAGGGATGGAGAGTTTTCTGCAGTTGGCATGATGGAGGCCATCCATCCATCCACGAAAATTTCAGCTTGACCATCTGAACTAAAGGCAATCAGCATGAGAGACCAGCCCAGTGAGGAGTGTGACTCTTTAAGGCATGGTTGCATTTAGACCCTTCCTTTCCTCCAGAGGGTTCAAGGTGGCATGCATGGTTCTTAGCTACACTGCCACTTAATTGTCACAACAGCTTTATGAGGTAGGTGAGATTTAAAGACTGCCCCAAGGTCACCTAATGAACTTAATGGCCACATGGAGATTTGAACCTGTGTCTCCACAGTCCTACGCCAGCATTCTTCTAACCACTACAGTACTGTTGCCGAAAGTCAGTGTGGAATAACGGTTAAAAGATCAAGCAGTGAGCCAGGAAGATGCCGGTTCAAATCTCGCCTCTGCCACGAACTCTCTACATGGCCAGAGGCAAGCTATTGTGTTTCCCCACCATTGGCCCCAGATTTAGCCACCATCCACTCCCCTTCTGCAATAGGGAGATGATCATATTGAATGAAGCGGGATTCTTGTAAAGATTACGTGATAATGTACGGTTTGCAAATTGAACACTACTAAATTGCTATATAAATGCTGTTATATCTGGCGTGCTGATGCAGCACTATCGGTCACTCACAAACTCTTTGCCTGGAAGCACCTTAATCCATCACTCAGTGTCAAAGCTCATGGTTTTGCATGGGATAGGTCTCAAGTTCTAGCCCCAGCATCTCCAACTAAATAGATCTTAGGTAGCAATACTGGGAAAAAACCTCTGCCCGTAACCTTGAGGACTTACTGCCAGTCAGAGCCCATCACCTTTTCCAACTGGAAACCCTCCAGATGGACTATGACTCTCATCAATTTGGGAATCATAGGACTTAAGGTCCCAAACATCTAAAGGGAAAGGTTGTAGTAGATAGCAACAAACTAGTCAGAAACAAGACCAGATATGGTGTAAGGCAGCTTCTAAGGTAACAGCATAACTGAGTTGCAGATGACACATGTGTGCACATATTACACTGTTATTCTCTCTCCCTCTAATATGGGATGGGGAACTGTAATTGGATGAAGGGCCACTCAGAACAGCAATCAATGCTGTTATCTCCGCTGAGTAATTGGTAATAACAATTGAGATTCCTCTCCCTGATTTCCCAGAAGGGGCAGGAATTGCAGAAAAGGAGGAACCTCAGCCAAGGCCCAGAAAGCAGGATCATAGAATCATAGAATATTAGAGTTGGAAGGGGCCTATAAGGCCATCGAGCCCAACGCCCTGCTCAGTGCAGGAATCCACCTTAAAGCATACCTGACAGATTGTTGTCCAGCTGCCTCTTGAATGTGTCTAGTGTGGGAGAACCCACAACCTCCCTAGGTCATTGATTCCATTGTCATACTGCTCTAACAGTCAGGAGGCTTTTTTTGATGTCCAGACGGAATCTGGTTTCCTGTAACTTGAGCCCATTATTCCATGTCCTGCACTCTGGGATGTCCTGGTGAGCAAAATTGGCCCACAAAGGCTCCCCATCCCTGCTCATGGAAAGGTCTGACTCTGTATAAGTCAGCTTCCTATGTGCCATTCCCTCCTTTTTCCATATTAACTTGCAGTGTGTGTGTGTGTGTGTGTGTGTGTGTATTCAAACATACATTTTTGGACATATTTTGCCAAAATGCATGCATTTCTAAAGCTATTTACTCTCTCAAAGTGTATATTTCTAAATTTATCTTGTCCTAAAATAAGCCCTTTAAGTACATTTCTGTTTAACCTAAGAATTGCAAAATTCAGAGAAAAATGAAATAACCTTGTGCCAGTACATACATTTGTCTGGGTGATGGAGATCAGGTCAGTTCATCTCGGAATTTGCACAGATCAAATGTCCCAGGCATCCCTAAACATCACTTTATGACAATAATAAATAACATCTGATGCTTAAACCAAACAATACGGATCACCTGGAACCAAAATGAATACAATGCAGGTTCAAGTAGAATTTGTCCCAGAGATGTTCCCTTCTCCTGCTTTCTAACACTAGCCTTTCCCATCCTAGTGCCATTCAGATTTGTTGGACTGCAACTCCCATCATTCCCAGCCAGCTGGGAATGATGGGAGTGGCAGTCTAACAAATCTGAATGGCACTTCCTCTTCAACCACAACTGAGAGGTCCTTTCCCAGAAGCAGGGTCATTCAACTTGAAGCCAAGCAGGCTTAAATACATAAGAAGAGCCATGCTGGATCAGACCAAAGATTCTGTTCACACAGTGGCCAACCAGTTGCTCATGGGAAACCCATAAGCGAGACATGAGTGCAAAAGCACCCTCTCACCTATGTTCCCCAGCAACTGTTGTACATAGGCTTACTGCCTCTGATACTGGATGTAGCACATAGCCATCAGGACTAGTAGCCATTGATAGCCTTCTCCTCCAGGAATTTATCCAACCCCCTTTTAAAACCATCTAAATTGGTGGCCATCACTACACCTTGTGGTAGTGAATTCCAAAGTTTAACTATGTGCAAGGTGAAGAAGCCCTTCCTTTTATACATTGGATTCATGTATTATGAGAGAGGCAGAAAAATGCCTCTCCATCCACCTTCTCCACAACAAGCATAATTTTGAACACCTCTGTCATGTCTCCCCTTACTCACCTTTTCTCCAAGCTAAACAATCCCAGCTCTTGTAATGTTCCCTCATGGGGGAGTTTCTCCAGCCCCTTGATCTTTTTAGTTGCCCTCTTCTGCTTAGATCCATCCCAACTAAGGGCTGGAGAACACTGTGCTCCCCCAAATTAGTACTGCTTTGTTTAAATAACCCCCTAAATCGCCATGCACAGCCTAATCAAGTGTGGTGCTAAATGAGCAGGAAACAGCACTCCTATCATAGCAAACGAACAGCAACAAAAAGGACTGAGGTCTCAGCTGGCAAACAAACTTTGGCTTGCACACTTCACTGGATTTATGAACAACAGAGATTGCTACATCTAGGAACATAGGGCACTGCCATTTAGCACTGTCTATGCAGTGGCTTTCCAAGGTTTCGAACACAGGTCTTTCCTGCCCTTACCTGGAGATGCAAGCGATTTAAACTGGGATCTTCTGTGTGCAAAGCAGGTGCTCTAATGCTGAGCTACATCCCTTCCTCCTATGGCTATCCGAGACTGCCCATCTATGTTGTCCTTCAGTGACTCACCCAACAAATTGAGCACCTTTACCTTTGTTTTGTGAAGCAATGTGCTTTGGAAGGGAGAACCCAGGAAGGATGCTCTTTTCCTGGCACGACCTCCATCTCTAGGGGCTGTTTTGTTTTTAAAAGATCTCCAGACCAAACCTGGGATAGATCTGCATTACTGCTTTATAGCAATATTGAAGTGCATTGATAGCTGTTGGGGCACATTGCACTTCCCATATACCACTTTCATAATGTTATTTCCTGCTTTTTATTTCACATTATCCACAACGAATGTCATGGCATGTCCGATGAGGTATACAAGCACAAGAGGGATATAGCATTAACATGATGGGATGGTAATGATTTGACACAAAGTGACACAAAGTGTAGATAGTTTCCAGTGTAGATGTGTGTATCTCTGCAGCCATCGCAGACCCTTCTGACCTGGAGAGGCTGCCATCACGTTGCGAAGTTGACGGTGATCCACTGCCAAACCTCGTGGTATCCCTGCTGCAGGGATAATCCTCACTGGGGGAGGCAGTGCAGGCTTTCCGGTGGCCATTAGGCTCGCCAGGCCTACCCCCGACTCCAGCTTCCGGTGACCAATAGGAGGTCACCTTCTGCCTGGGAACACCCCTGGGGCAGCGCTGGAGTGAGAAGATGGCAGAAGAACCGAGCTGACCTCACTCAGGCAGGAAAAGTCGGGCTAAGACCCCAACTTTTCAGCTGCAGATCTTCGGCCCTTTGCCCCGGGGTAGCTCCGAATCGGCGGCTGCATCATAAAACTCACACAGCGCAGATTTAGAGCCACCCCGGGACAGCTCTGAATTGGCGGTTGCATCATAAAACCGACATGGCATGGATTTGGAGCCACCCCAGGGCAAAGCCAATTTATAGAAAGCCCCATAGTGTAGATCAGGCCCAGGTTTCCACTGTGGATGAGTCTATCTCGGCAGCCATCACAGGCCCTTCTGAAGCATCATCTAGAGCACAGGGGAAGAGATTAAATATCACCCCCCCCACACTCCCTTGTCTTTCCTGGAGCCTTAAGAACTGCAACAGCATGAGAAAGCAGGGCATGGGAGAGATCAGCCTCTGCAGATTGTAAGAAGTCTGGTTGCTATTTCCTGCATTTGGCACTTTGTGGGGAGCTCTTTGCAGGTTACGTTGTTTGTTAATGCCTCAGTGCGTTGGAAAGGCCCACTGTCTTTGGCTCTGGCTTATGCTTTACTGATAAACAATGAGGGTGGCCACTTGTGAATTGCCCAAAAAGAGGAGACACATCACCAAAAAAGAGGACATTTGCATAAAAAACTATCTATGGTAGTTTATATGTACATAGGCAAATGCAGAATTTATAATTATAATTTAAGGAGAAATAGAGTGCATAGTGTAGCGGGGAAGTCAGTCATCAGATGACCTCTGTGCCTTGCTCATTCTGTCATCCAGCTCTTCTTTCAGATGGTTCTTTATCTTTAAACTGGACTTCTGGGGAGTCCTTCAAATTGAGGATGTTTTCAAAACAAAGGAAAGTCCTTTGAACAGAGGACTGTCCTTTGTAAAAGTGGTCACCTGGCCACCCTGAATTGGCATTATTTTAATAGCTGATATTGACTTTCTTTTCTTTTTCTTCCCCCTTTTTTAATGAATTTACTATAGTGTTATGTTAGTATTAGTAGCAGGAATGGCTCGTTTTTTTCTTACTGCATTATTGCAACAGATTCAATGAGATGCATTCTTGAGGAGGGGCTGTATTGCTGTTGTGCTATGAGATGGTGCTTTACGCATGATTTGTGGGAAAGAGGCACACAACTTAAAATGATTATGATAATCAGGAGACGTGTTTTGGAATGGAGTGGGCATCGTTTGTCACTTCCCATGTGAAAACATCTGAGACCAGCCATCGGAGTTTCACTCTCTGAATCCAGTGGTTTCCTCCAAGTGGCACGGTTAATGAAATTAAAGCCATCTCGAGCTTACAATGTAAGTTGTTCACTCCATTTCACCATGGGAAGCCCAGAAGAGGAGGTTTTCTCTCCTCCCCAGCCCATCGCCCTGTCAGCTGGGCTGTGCCCATCCATCAAGAAATTGCCTTCTCTCTTAAGGGGGTCAAGTAAAGAACTGAGGAAAGGAAGAGGGCAATCCTTGGTCTTTGCTGTGTTTGAAACCACTGATCTGCCACAATCTTGCTGAGCATCGTTCATCAGTTTTCAAACCTGTAACCCCATTTAGATTAATTCTGCCAGCCCCTAAGGTGTATTGCTGGAATCAGCGGTGGGGGGCAGGCAACAATTGGCAGTGTGTCCATACCTCAATGCACCATAAAAAGAGCCCTGCAGGATCAAATGAGGGTCCATCTACTCTAGCAGAGGACAGCCACAAACCCCTGGGAAACCCACAGGAACTGGTGCTCAGTGGTAGATTGCATCTGCTGATGGAAGTTCCATTTAGCATTTGTAGCTGATGGCCCCACATATATTCCAGTGATCATGCTGTCTCTCTATATATTACAACACATTTAAAGAACTGCTCCCCGCCTCCCGCCCCCCCCCCACACACACCTTGCAAAGTTAACAATTCACCTTCGTCCTTTGGCTTGTTAAATCTCAAATCCAAAACCATCATTTTGTAACATTGGCTAACTTGGAAAAGCAACCACATGGTGTATTTTCCTGAGCTTTTTTTTCCCCCTTGCAAGGCCAAAGTTTGGCCTAGAACACACTCGATCCTCCAGCGAACCAGACATATCTAGGGTGACCAGATAAAATCCAGGTCAGGGCTCATGTAACTTTCACAGTTGTAGAGAAAAGGGACTTTCAGCCAGTGACATTTGTATGCAATTAGTTCCTGGTGAAATTCCCTCTTCATCACAACAGTTAAAGATGCAGGCACTATACTAGAGTGGCCATAGACAAAAGAAGGCAGGGTCCCTGCAACTTTAACTGTTGTGATGAAGAGGGAATTTCACCAGGAACTAATTGCATACAAATGACACGGGCTGAAATTCCCTTTTCTCTACAACTGTGAAAGTTACATGAGCCCTGACCTGGATTTTATCTGGTCACCCTAGACATATCATTTCCTGGTTGTTAAAAGAAAAGCAAAAAAGGAAAGAATAAAATAACGTTGTCTTGAACACACACTCCAGTTTCACTTATTCTGGAGTTGGAGAAGGTCCCTCCATTAACTTGGTCAGCATTTCCAAAGCAGTCAAGTTATTTTCTAGATACAAAGGATTCACATAATCATATCTCCCCCAGCAGTTCAGATTACGATATAGACATGCTGGCTTAAATACACATGTATCAAAACGCTTAGAAAGGCAAGTATACTGAGACACTGCTTCACTTACAGATGGTGGCTGGTGGGGTATAGCTCCCCCCAAAAAACTTCAAAGAATGCCCCAAAGGTTAAAAGGCCAAACCCAACAGCCTGAAGACAAACACAACTTTCACTGGCTTTTCCTAGTATGACCTAAGAACCTCCCCAGTGCCATGGAAATAGGGGGGCACATTTGGGAACAGAAGATTGGTATTATGTCCATCGTTGCCTTCTCTAGTTCCTTGGGAGAATAGTTGGTAACGGGAGAATGGGAAATAGGCAATAAGGGAGAGCTTTGCAGGAAATAAGATCACAATAAATGGAACTCATTGCTAAACAGCCACTTGCCTGGTTGCCTCTGGTGAGTCAAAATCACCTCCAAGCAACCAAACAGGGAAGCATTTATATACTGGATAGCAATCACCTCTTGTTTGTTTGTTTTTTCTTTCCCTATCCAACCATGACTCTGTGGTCTAGTAACTTCTGTGGACTTATTTGCAAGCCTGGGAAAGCAGGCAGGACCACTCCTGATAGTACTAAACACACACACCCGCACACACACACACACAACACCAACACCACAACAGCAGCCACACCAGCTTCAGTGCATTATAAAAGCCATCATTGCCATAGAGCAAAATAAAAAATAAAACATGAGGGGTTCGCGAGTGGGCAATTATTGGTAAAGCTGCACTCAGTTTGAACAGCACATCCTTTGGGAGAGGGAGGGGGGAAGAGAAAGAAATATCCCACAGGAGCCTCCCCCCCCACACACACACAAACACACTCCACTCCTCCTTCCATGAAGTGTCTTGTACCACTGGGATATAATTAATTAATTAACAACCAACCCCTTCCCCATTACTCAGTCCTGGCCTGCTCGCATTTGACTACCCCAAAAAATCAAGAAATCCACATTGCTCACGCCGCACACCCCACCCCATTTGACTCGCACGGGCGACTCACTCAGGGGGCATTAAACAGCCCCCTCAGTATGCCTATTCCAATTAGCATGCGGCTAATGAAGTACCTTAGAGCTTGAACCTCACCCACTCTCCATATATATTGCATTATTGAAACTAGCACAATGCAGAGACCAGGCATTTACAGACAGACACACACACACACACAATTAAAATCTAGATGGACGGAATTTGCAACAAGAGGGAAGGGTGGTCTCTCCCCCACACCTCCGGCATCACTTTGATGGGATTTTGCATGGGGTTTAGCCACTGGGATCTTCTAGCAAGGATGAAGGAACTTGGGAGTTGATTTTCCAGATAAACAAGCATACAAGCATGAAAAAAAAGAGGCACTCCACTAAAAATATCGCTGTATTTCAACAACCCCCACCCCAGCGACTCTGAGATCAAAACATTCACTGTAAAGAGAGAGAGAGAGAGTGAGAGAGAGAGAGAAGCTGGAAGGCTGTTTGGCATCAGTGTCCTTGTTTGCAACCAAAAAGGTATGTGTGACACAATTTGAACCTGAATAAACTACGTAAGGGACATCTCTCTGTCCTATTTCCAAAAGATATATAGATATACATATACAGAGAGAGGGGGGACGCAACATTTCTTCTTCTTTTAAAGAACAAATGAGGACATCCAAAGGAGGATCTGATGGAAGAGAGGCATAAAAAAAATTATCCTGTTATCATGGCAAGTCTCCAAAAGAGAGAGAGAGAGACTCTGTGTGTGTGTGTGTGTGTTCATCTTTGGACACAGTTAGAGCAAGCGCTAGATAGAAGGTATCTCTATGTATGATCGTCCAGACACTCCAAACCGCACACACACACACAAGCCAGGGACACCCTACTCTCTCTCTCTCTCTCTCTCTCTCTCACACACACACACACACACAGCAAAGGCTGCTAGCCATTGACTTCATACTTCATAGCCATTTCAAGCCTTATCCAAACTGTTGCTTTTTTCAGCAAAAGGAGGGGGGATTTGGATGTCCCCCTCTCTTCCTCTCTTCCTCCCTCCCTCTCTCCTTGCACAATTTTGGCAGGAAAAGAAAAAGAAAGGAAAGGAATGAAAGAAAGAAAGAAAGAAAGAAAAGAGGAGGAGGAGGAGGAGGAGGAAGAGGAGGAAGAAGAAGAAGAAGAAGAAGAAGAAGAAGAAGGAGGAGGAGAAGGAGACGACGCAGAGTGAAAGCTCCATTCTGTGAAATGCATATGCCCCGATCTAACCCCCCCCCTCCCAACACACACACATAGCAATCTATGCAATGGGGCATCTGATACATCGTATGCACTCGCTAGATTTACACTTCTCCCCACTCCCAGCCCCCATTTTACATACAATGCATGTGTGAACACAGAGGACTTTGGAGAGAGAGAGAGAGAGAGAGAGAGAGAGAGCAGACGAAGCAGAAGGGGGGGGGGGGAATCAAACGGCGGCGGAGCTGGGAGACTTACATAGAAGTGATATTCCTAGAGATGTCCGTAATGTTGATGCTGGTGTTCCCGTTGGTCGTGCCCGAATCTTGCCCTTCCAGAAGGGGGAAAATGTTCCCATCATCTTCCTGCTTGCAATTGATCTCGGTCTTACTGCAAAGGCAGTTGGCAGGGCAACCCAAGACGGAAACCAAGTAGTCTCCCCAAATGCTCCAAAGCCAGAAAACCTTCCAAAAACTACATTTGGTCGGACAAAACGAGACATCCATCTTCGATTTCGCTGTGGCTTGATAGATTTTTTTTAAAAAAAGAGGGGGGGAGAGAACAAAAAAAATAGAGGGAGAGAGAGAGAGAGGAAAGGAGGAGGAAAGGATGTGGAAAGGGAGGGGAAGAGATGGGGGGGAGGAAACCAAAAGAGAGGAGAGGGGGGGAGAGGTTTTAAGGGGGAGCGGGGAAACAAACCCCCCCAAACCAACCAACCACCCTCAAGCGACCGGATCGAGCGAAAATCCTCCCATCGTTGAAATCATGTTGGGAGCCGGAGAAGGGGTGGGGGGGTAATAATTCCGTCTTTACAGTAGCGGCGCGCGGTGCATAGCTGCCGGGGTCCGTGTGTGCGTTGCTCACGGTTCCTGCGTGTGTGTGTGTGTGTGTGTGTGTGTGTGTGAGTACGCGCGCGCGCGCGCGCGTGTGTGTGTTTGTGCGTTGATCCACCGTGGCTCCCTCGCTCGCTGCTCTTCCCGAGACTTGAGAAGATTTGCCACAGAAGATAGGGAAAGCGGCAGAGGGGGGGGGGGGGGGGGGGGAAAGGCGGCGTTGGTGGTGATGGGGTTGGAGGGGGGGGGGAAAGAGAGCGAGAGGGAAGATGATGGTGCTTTAAGTCACCAAGTCCCACCTACTGGGCAGAATTAAAATTGAAACACCTGCAGGAAGAAAAAAAAACCTACCACCAGGCAGAGGGAGAGAGGGTCACGAGAAAAGAGTGTTCCCTTCCTTTTCTCTCCTCCTCCTAGTTCTTCCCACGCCCAGCAGTGCTGCAGAAGATGCATGCAGGCAATATTGTTGTTATTATTATTATTATTATTATTATTATTAAAGATCTCCCTCTATCGGATTGCACTAGTGACTTCAAGGGGGAACCCTCTGGTCTGCATGATATGCAGTTATTAAATACGGGGCTTACTCTCCTGCTTCATAAGAAGGGCTAATAATAATAATAATAATTAGTAATAAAATGTCACTTCTGAGCCGAAGCTAAACCAGGTTGTCGCTCTGATCTTCTGCAACTTGACTGAGAACTACGTCCCACCCCCGGAGTTCAATGTGGGTCTTTGGATGCTCCGGTGAAGGCGGCGATCCTGCGTGCACGTTTTGCTTGGGGGAGGCAGCTGCTCCGTCGAACTGGGCGGTTCTTGGACTTCGTAGGAGATGGTTGCACCACGCGTGCGAGTGTGTGTACACGTGTAGGTGCAGCCTGCAATCCTAGAGGTGCGTAGATGCCGGAGCAACCGAACCTCACTGATGTCAGTTGGATTTAGTCCCGAGTATACGTGCCCATTGAGGATCGGGCAGGCTGCACGTGAGAAAAGTTGGGATTGCGACTGGAGGGGTTCGTGCGGAGGGGGGAGGGGGAGGTGTTTCCCTTTGCTGTGACTCTTTCCTCTCCTACCCCCACCCGCTGTCTTTTATTCCTGCAATCTGGAAAAGAATTTGCAGTGAATACAACCCAATAAGAATTTGCAAAGGATGGACAGATAGGGGTGTGTGTTCTCTTTTCCTGCATTTTTTTTTAACGTTAATGGATTTCATTTCTTTCTTTTTTAAAAGTCAGATCACCAAGCTACAGACGAAAGAAATCAGGTTGGAGAGAGAGAGGGGAGGAGTTTCTAGAAAAGGAGGACCTGCCATAGAGAGAAGGCTGCAAAAATACAAGCCTGGGTGAAAAAAATGAATAGTTTTGAAAATTGCAAAAAAAAAAAAAAAAAAAGGGGGGGGGGGGACGCCAAAAGTGAAGAGGGGATAAATCCTCCCTGCATCTTTTAGCATTAGATTTCGCAGGCATGCATGGATACAAAACTGAGGCTGGGAAAGAGAAGGGAATCCTGGAGTAAGTGTGTTTGCATTAAAAAATAATAACACTGGGGCTGATCTCAGTGAGCAGCAACGGCATCAGGAGATGTGTGTGTGTTGAACACTAGAACGAATTAAGATGCAGGGGGCATTTTGGGGGGCATTCAGAACCCTAAGCAGACCAGAGCACTGCTTAATTTGCTTTGATTTCTCTATGGGGCTTCTCCCCCTCTTCTGCTTCTTTCCTCCACTTCCCCCCCCCTCCCAATCTTTTTTAATAGTCTCTTGTTTCCCTGCTCCTTTGCACACAGACACAAGCATGATCAAAGAGCGGACACTCGCAAGCTTCAGATGCAGGACAAGGGGACTTACAGGTGTATCCTCCCGGCTCCTAGGCATCCCAGGCCTTTGACAATCCTGGAAAAGAATTCGTGGAGTGGGAAAGATGTGCCGGAAAGCTTCATTTCAGCTAGGCCAGTGTTAGCCAAACTTCAGATAGCCAAGTTGTGATACTCCTTCCCTTACCCCACACAAATTATAATGAGCGACACAAGTGAAGTTGTAAGAAGAATGGCCTGCATTGGAGGAAAAAAAATATGTCTTGGTCTTTGTCCAAGAGTCATGATTCAGAAAATGGTCCTAGGCGGAAAGAAGGAAGGGACATAGCCAGTGGAGGCTTGTGACTCCGATTTCAGTGGGGCTGTGAGTCTATTCTGGGTTGCAGGCAGAAACAGCCAGGATTCTAAAGGTGCTGTCCAAGGTGCTGAACATTACCATAATAATAACCACCCAGGTCCTCCAAATAACCACCCAGAGAGCAACAGGTGATGAGAACATTAGAGTAGCAGGTGCAAACTCCATTTTATTTCTGTAGTCATGGTGATGATATAATTTAAGTGATTTTTTAATTTAAAAAATGGATATGCTGGGTGAACAGATTTATTGTTTTTCTAATGTATCAGGAGGGTAGAAGCGCTGGGGAAAATGGTGGTGTGTGGGGTAGAGAAATGTTAATTGTGTGCTTCTGTGCAACAGCACTCACTTGCCCATGTTCCCCAACAACTTGTATACATAGGTATACTGCCTCTGATACTGGAGGTAGCATGTAGCTATCGGGACTAGTAGCCATTGATACACAAGGCCATCTTAAGGGGACCTCTACAAGATCTTTAAGTCCAGGTTCTAAAGTGACCTCACTGCAACACTGAAAGTGAGGAACCACAACTGAGGAGGCCCTGCTCTGTATTTCCTAGGGATGGGTGGATCTGACTGTTTTGTTTTCTCCCTTATTCATTAAAAAGAAAAAGAAAGAGAGAGAGAAAAGAAATCTCAAGTTCTTTCTCTCCTGAACTTCACAAATTTTGGTAGAATTCATTTCAAAAAGAAATGGAATCAAAATTTCTCACCCATCTGCACCAGCCAAATTCAGTGGTTACAGCTATTTCCAGCATGGAGAGGACCACGATGTACCTGCCTGTCACTGAGCTTTTAAAGATGAGGAGCCCATCTGAAGGGGGAAAAAAAAGAATTTGGCAAATCTAATTCAACACTAACGTGGTTGAATGCACTGGGATTTGAACCCAGGCTTTTAAAGGTCCCAGACACAAAGCCCTGTGCCTGGATGGACAAATCGGTCAGTTTCACTTCCTCCCAGATTCATGAGAAAGAAAAAGAAATGGATGTTCTTTTTTTCCCGACTATGGGGAACGCTATGAATTTTAATAAATGCTCAACAAAACTAAAGAGAAATGAAATTCTCATGGATCCCTAGCACTGCCACCCAAGGCACCTCACCCTCAGGGTGAAAGAGCTCCCATCCACCCCCACGCACATCAGTATCATAAGAATGTTTACTCAGATGTACGTTCCACTGAGTTCATTGGGTTTACTCCAGACTGAGGCCTTTATCACATGGGCAGTTTGAAGCACACTCACGATGAATTTTGATCCAATTCTTTCACCACGTGTGATCAAAAGGCTACATTCGCATAAGAAATGGAGGGGGAACTGGGTAGGTGTAATAAAAGCCTGGGTGTGGATAGGAGTCTAGCCATGGGAAGTGCTTCATCTTGCCAGTCCTCCTGGGCTTTCTTCCCCCTTTTCTCTCCCCCGCTAGCTTCCCTCATCCACCTCTTGTCTATTTTGGGTGGCACATAAACGCCTCCCTTGTTTGCGATCTCAACTTGACAACTTTGCCAGCATGTACCGTAGCTCGAGATTCCAAAACTTTAATATTTTGTCAGCAAGATGTTGTGTGACAACAACGTGAATGTGCTAATGTGTAGCACCTTCATGTGAAAATGTGCTCTCGGAATTGGAAAGCCATATGCATTTTGAAGACGGTTTTCTGGAACACCTGTGCTCCTCCTGCCTCTTTAACAGCAATGAGGGAAGGAATTCAACAGGTGAAGCTTCTGCATCACTGCATGTCAATGGGGAAATTTGCACTGACTGAATATCTGTATTTTTGAAGCACAGAACCATTTCAGGAGGGGGGAAAAGTCAACAACCCTATATAGTATAATGACTACCGCATTCTCAAACTCTTGTTTGTACATAAGCAATCTGATCCTATTCATAAACTGAGTTGTCAATCCCAAATAAGCTTGCCAACTAACCAGAAAAAAATGCCATGGCTCACTTTTGTGCCTTAACTATTTCACAGCATAGACAGAAATATTACCACTTCTTAAAATCAGCACATCAAACTTCTATTAATGCAAAGTTACCGCAGCCAGTTGCAAAATTTGCAACATTGTACGGGAAGATTAATCTGTGGATGTTCCCCTACCTTCTAAAATTAGGTGGTTGACAACAAAGAACAGGGCCTTCTAAGTTGTGGCATCTTCCTTGTGAAACTCTTTACCTATACCAGCCTGTTGGCCTCACTTGCTTCCTCACTTTTGTAGGAATATGATTGATTGATTGATTGATTGATTGATTGATTGATTTTGCAGCTGCTTCTGTTGGCTCGTGCCATATGGCTGCTTCAAAAATATTCTAATTGATTGTATTTTAATTGTCTTGTGAACAAGTCCTTGAGAGGCTAGTATGCCAAATATGCATTGACTTGCCTGGACTTGTTTGTTTTACTTTTAGGGGAAATTTGCGCTAATGCACATTACTGTGCTGATGTGCGCTTGCGCAAGTCATAAATCCCTAAAAGAGTCTAATTCTGTCAATGAGCAGACAGTGGAACGAAAGATGACAGACAATCCGAGAATCACATAAGGAACAGATTGAACAAAATCTGTCCATCTCTACTCCCAGTAAGCTGATATACACCAGTTGCTGGGAACATGGGTGGGAGGGTGCTATTGCACCGTGTCCTGCTTGTGGGTCTCTGGTCGACAGCTGGTTGGCCACTGTGTGAACAGATTGTTGGACTAGATGGACCCCCGGTCTGATCCAGCATGACACTTCTCATGTTCTTAACCTAGCACATAGCAGCTCCCTAAGAATCCCAGCTTTTGTTTAAAGAGGTGGAGAAAAAGCAAGTTCCTAGTTCTCATTAGGGATGTTGGAGACACCCATGATGGAACCAAATGTGTTTGGATTTTTATGGATTCTACAGTGGACTGGCTTTCCCTCATCAGGTGGATTCTGTGGGCTTGCGGATAATTTTTCTAAACATTGGGAATTTTGTGCAAATTTCATTATAGAAACACACACACACACACACACACACAAATGGCTAAAAATGTGCATTTGTCCCATTGGCTAAAGTATGAAAATGTTTTGTGGGAATTTGCACATTTTGCACATGTGAACTGGTGCAAATTCAGAAAATGAAAAAAAATCTGATTCCATCAATGGGCGGACAAAGGAATGAAAGATGCCTGACAATCCGTGAAACACAGACGTAATGTGTTTTACACAATCCGTACAGCCCTAGCTCTTATGCTTGAAAGAGATACGTCTAAAAGTGAGCTGGGCAAGAATAAGGTTGCCCCATCCATCTTCTTCTGCAATATCCCCATGATTGCAGAAGCAGAATAAGCCAAAAGTTGCAGAATCTCTGGTTGCAGAAATTGACTTTTCTTGTTGCAGAATTTGAAGTCTTCTTCTTCTTTTCAACACAGACTATGCACACTTCTGGCCACACTTTGGCTACAATCTTGGGAGCCTGGTTTGCCTCCCACCCCCACCCCCGGCCCGGTGCCATTTTCTCCAGTGTTGCTCCTGCCTGACTCTCACAGTTCCTATTCAAGCTCCAAGCTGCAGCCAGGATGTTCAGTGCCTCGAAGAAAGCTGGGGTTATGTCTGAGTTAGCATGATAATGGAGTGTAAATCTATATGCACAGGTTTTCAATTCCTCCATAATGAATTGATAAAGTCACTGCAGCTCCATTTTCCCCCCGGAGCTCATTGTAAACACCTCCAAGACAGCAGCTGAAATCCCCAGATCCCTAGTAAATGGGTTCCTGCACAAGGGAATTTTCAATTTTCCCCAAAGGGTGGAAGGTCTCATCTCTTGGCTTCAGAAATGACGACCGGCCCAACACCACCCAAATCAGCCCACCACCAACAGACACACACACACACACATACACACACAGAGTACAAGGCATTTGCTATGATGTGATTGCACATGGAATAGGTACAATGACTAGCAGTGATGGAGGGATAAGGAACAACAAGAGAAAGGAGCAAGAACGGTGAAGGGAAATGCAGAATGGGACCTCATATGTAACCCCATCTGTTGAATGCGGAATGAGACCCTGTTCCTAACAGCCCTGTTGTGCATTACCCTGATGGAATTTTAGCAGATAAGATGGTATGTAAATTTTAATAGTAGTAGTAATAATAATAATAGTAGTAGTAGTAATCCAGAATATTGAGTAAAAACTTCTTAAAAGCTGCATTCAGAGAGAAGGAGATTAATGGCAGAACACCTGCTTTGCATTCAAATGGTCACCTGTAGTGCTGTGCTGAATATTTCTTCTGCTTATTTTTTTTTCAACCATTCTCATTCCGTTTGATAGAAGCATGTTCTTGATTTTGCTTTCCAAACGTTTTGAAAGCAAAAGGAAAAATCTGGTGGAATCTTCATGGGTGGGGTGCAGAGTTTTTATGCTTATCTTAGTTACACAGTGGCTGAGAGTTGTGCGCGAGCATCTTGCCTTTCACTGTACGATCATCTCTCCCATGGTCTGCTGCCTCCCTGGCTTCTTGCACTTCAATGAATGCCCACAGGAAAACATCATGATGAAAGTGTGGGCAGCCAGGGAGGCTGCAGGGAGATGGAGAGATATGTAATTGAAAGGGTGGGGGAGGAGCAGTAGCCTCAGTTACTGTGCAATAATAAGATAAGCTCAGAACATCACTATAAGAAATCCAAAAGCATCCTGAGAAAGAGGCAGAAAAACGAAAACCTCTTTTTTGGGGGAAGAACACTTTGGGGAACTTGAAGGACATATTTTGGCATGGTGCTAGTCCCAAATTCAATCTCTGACAGCTCCAAATAGGTCTGGAAAAGACTTCTGTCTGAAAAGACTGTATCAATACTGCTTCCTTTGATCTTTTTCTTTTATAAAAAACTGGAGATGATCAAGGTAGAACCTGGGATCTCATGTACACGAAAGCAGACAGATCTGAGAGGCAAGACACAAGGTTGGGGGGGGGGAGAGAGATGGGCAGACAGGTAAGGAATCTAGAAGAGCAATCCAGCAATTTCCCTCAGCAAGAATTTGCCCACACAAAATAATATAGTCAACTTTGAAAGCAAAGATAGCAGGGATTGGCTCTTTTGGATCACCTGGATGGATTCCTCTGCAGACTAGACGCTCCAGAGGCACTGGAAGTCAAGAATTGGTGTGTGGCTGTCTGGTACCTGGCAGGGACTGGGTAAGACCCCTGGAATGGTAAAAGAAAAGTGGGCTTCTACTGCACCCCCAAGTTGGACTACTGTAATGCTATTTTTATGGGGCTGTCTTTGAAGATGGTTCGGAACCTTCAGCTGGCACACAATGCTGATGCCCAGATGTTAATGGGGATCAGAAAGCCTGAACATTGAACGACATTTTTGCATCCCGCCCCATACACTCTTCACTTAGGAACATAAAAAGTGCCATGCAGGATCAGTCCGAGAGTCCATCTAGTCCAGCACTCTGTTCACACAGTGGTCACACAGTGGTCAACCAGCTGGACATTGTGCATCAGCACCCTCCCACCCATGTTCCCCAGCAACTGGCGCATATAGGCTTACTGCCTCGGATACTGAAGGTAGCACGTAGCCATCAGGGCTAGTAGCCATTGATAGCCTTCTCCTCCAGGCCCTGCCCATGTGCCTGCTGGTAAAATTGTTTAGCTCTGTGAGTACAAGGGACAGGGGTTTCCTGGGAGTGGCTTCACAACTATGAAACTCTGCTCCAGACGATTTATGCATAGTCCTTAAGTACAGGTTTTAAATCAGGCTTTGAAAAAAAATGTATCTGTTCTCTGCAGCCTTTCCTTAAGAAGGTGAAGGGCTTTTGCGATTGGCAGCCATTTCCCTCTTCATAGCTGTGCACCTCTGATGTGCCTTATTGTGTCTTCTAACATTCTTTCTGTGTACACATCACTTAGTGAGGGGTTGGCCCTGAAAAGTGACTTATAAATACCATGAATGAATGTCCTGCTCCCACAGTTAAAGCCAAGCATTCCTTGTGGTGGGGTAGTCTTGGTTTTATACACACACACACGAGAGAACGCAGTCTACTTTATGGTCTCAGAGGGCGTCTTAGAGCAAGGGCTTCCCCTATGTGCCCTTCAGATATGTTGGACCACAACTCCCATCATTCCCAACCAGCTTGATCACCACTTTCTCATCTGGGGATGATAGGAAAAGTAGTCCAATACATCTGTAGGGCACCTGTTCTGGAAATAAATAAATAAACAAATAAATACAATAATAATAATATGGCAACTGGAAAAAGTCACAATTATTCTGCTAGTCACCTCAGTCACCGGCATCGCAACAAAAAATTATATAGAAAACTCTCAGGAACTGGGCCTACCAAAATACATCCACACCAACATCCAGAAAGCAGTCGTAATTAAAACATGCTCAATAATCAGGAAATTCCTGAATCTGTAAAAGACAGCATAACTTGGCAAAGCCCGTCATGTCCGTCTAGAAAAACTGCCATGGGCAAGAACAAGATATAATAATAATAATTTATATAGCACTTTATTATAAAGTTCTGTGCTGCAGGGGTATATGATAACCCAAAATGAAATCTAGTGCTGTGCCAAACGTCAGTCCTCTTCATTTCCTGAAAGTTTTCTTCCCCCATAAAGATGCTTTCGTTCTTCTGCTTCATTCTCTGGGCATTTTATCATTTATTTTTGTGGATATTTTGAGCTTACCAAATCATTGTGAGGTGGATGAGGGAGATGCATGTATCCTCCCCCTTTCAATTACACAACAGTCTATTGCTCTGCAGCCTCCTAGACTGCCTACACTTCCCTACTGGAAAAAGCCCAATGGGAGGAATGAACTCCATGATGTTTTCCCCTGGGTTTTAATTGAAGTGCAGGAAGCTGGGGAGGCTACAGGCTCCCAGAGAGATGATTGTACAATGCAAGAGAGGACACACACACACATACACACACACACACACACACGCAAACACACCTTGGCCATCTCATGAGTAAAGTAAGCTCAAGAACCCTGAATCCAACCCATGATAATTTCTCCGAAATTTCTTCTCATTTGAATTTCTTTTCAAAAGCAATTTCTTTTCTATGAAAGGGGGGGGGGGAAATGGTTGAAAAATATGCAAGATATTTTTTTGGCACAGCGCTAGGTGGAATCCATTTTCTTTATTGTTCTTCATAATAACAATTTACATTTAGTCACTTTTCCATAAAAGTGTTGACAAATATTGCTATGTATGTCTCTGATTTGTCTATACAATAAAAAATCATGCATATTTCATTTTTAAAAAATCAGATATTTTGACTTTGCTTTTAGCTAATTTCAGTTGGCACACAGTTGGTTTGTTTCTGCCACTGAATATTTGCTGCAGTTCCACGTACCAAGACTATCTTCATCAAATCGTCCCTCCAGCACAACACTCCCTACTAGAGTGTCATGGCACTGTGACCAACTCAAGTTCCAGGATGAGAGAAGTGCCCCCTGCAGCATCACTAGTGGAGGGAAGAAGAAGAAGAAGAAGAAGAAGAAGAGAGAGAGAGAGAGAGAGAGAGAGAGAGAGAGAGCAAAGAAGAAGATGGAGAATGAAGAAGAATTAATTCTAAGAAGAAATAAAGCCATCATCATTCCCATTGGAGTCTCTCTGTTCCCCTTGCTTTTCCCCAAGCATCAAAAGCAAACAGCATTGAAAGTAGAGCTCCATGCCCCATTTTCCCTCCCCCTGATAGCCCTGGGAATATCTTGAAGGCAGCTTTTGATGTGTCTGCTTCCCCCCCTTTCCTTCCCCCTTTTCAAGTGTGCTGGGAAAAGATGCCCACGTTTGCAAACAGAGCCGCCTTACCCATGAGATGCAGAAGAGA
The DNA here is from genome assembly GCA_029215795.1 of Anniella stebbinsi. Classification (NCBI taxonomy): domain Eukaryota; kingdom Metazoa; phylum Chordata; class Lepidosauria; order Squamata; family Anniellidae; genus Anniella; species Anniella stebbinsi. Next base: position 387,077,342 of record JARDYH010000001.1, read on the forward strand.
GTGTGGGTGGGGAAAGGAGGGAAAGCTACACATGTGTGTGTGTGTATTGCTCTTGGGAGCAATGAAGGCCAATTAGAGACACGCGGACCACAGAGGATCCATCCCCAAGCAGCTAGGGGAGGCAGTAAAAGTTGCTCCTGGCTCTAAATCAGCTCTCCGCAGAATGCTCAGGGTGACCTCAGAAGACAGGGCAACAAGAGCGAGAGAAACCGCCCTCGTGGCTGCTTTCTATGTAATGAATCTCTGTGCCAGCAAGGGACAGCCCAAAAGATAGAGTGTGCATCCTCAACTGATTTAACAGTTGTTTCGTCTTCCCCCAGACAGCCCTGGGAATTGAAGATGTGCAAGTGGGAAAAGGCATCTCCAATGCAGCATTCTTTCCAAAACTACAACTCCCAGGATTCCTTGGAGGTATCCACAGTAGCCGAGCTGATCTAAAACTGGTAGGAACTTGTAGTGTAGATACGTCCTTGGATGCTGCTCTCCTGGAACATCAGAAAAAGAGCACTGGGGGAGGGGGGGGGAGGATGGATTTCATAATTTGAAGTATACCAGATAGCAAGAGCAATCCTGGATTTGAACCCCTTTCTTCCGGCCCAAGATGTTTTGCTGCCTGAGGCAAAGGGCAAGATGGTGCCCCTCCCATTTCATGTACAAAAGCTGACTTGACACACCATTTAATCTTTCTTCAACACTGGCAATGGGGCAGGATCTTCCACCACACCTGAAGGCAGCAGGCTAGCTTAGGGAGGTATTGCAGGTCCCTCTCCTCCAACACTTGCTGCGTCCTCCCAACATCTGCCACCTGAGGCGACTGCCTCACACAGTCTAATGGTAGGGCCGGCCCTGCATTTCTTTTTAAGTTACCCTTCCTTTTTGTTTCGTTTTCTTTCTCGCATTTCTATCTTGTTCCTCAGCCAAAAAGACTCCCAGAATAGCTAAGGTCTCAATCAATAATAAATAAATAAATAATCTGAAAAAAAGGGGGGAAGGAATTGGGGAGGCAAGAGCGGGGGAAGTAAATGAGCTTTAAGCTCTCCTTCCCATCTCATCTCCCTATCAGTAGATCCCAACCTAACGTCTGCCCTCTGCTCCTTGAACAGGGAATTGTGTTTGCTTTCCTCTTAGGAGTGTCGCTGTCCATGGTGCATCTTCATTCACTTTCCTCTTTACCTACCAGATGCATTTTGCCAAGATGAGACCCCCAAGAGGATGCAGAACAACACTGAACTCCAGTTCACATGAAGCTTTACTGACCTGGTAGCCCTTTGCCCTGGGGGTGTAGGGGAGAAACAGCGACTATTCTATTCATAAACCATCATGGGAAAATTAGGAGAACCCTTTGCCCCTCTTGAAAGATCCTCAGTGCATACACAAGTGGTAGTTAAATGATGGAGTAGGCCACCCTTTTTTCTTTTCTGTCAAGTGCCACATTCCCTCCAGGGTGATCTGTTAGAGGCCACATGCTGGCAATGGGAGAGGACAAAGCCTGGAGCCTAAGGCTTTCAATGGTAACTGGTTCTGATGGCTACATGCTACCTCCAGTATCGGAGGCAGAATACTTAAATACACTAATTAGTGAGCAACGTAAGTGGGAGGTTGCTTTTGCACTCGTGTCCTGCTTGTGGGTTTCTCTTGGGCAGCTGGTTAGCCACGTGTCAACAGAATGCTGGACTAGATGGATCCTTGGTATAATCCAGCAAAGCTCTTCTGTTGGTCTTAAAGTTAGTGGTTGGCAGGACCAGAGACAAATCTCTCTTTCTCTTCTTCTTTCTCTCTCTTTTCCTCTATACCCAGGGGGTTCTGGGAAAAGTCCAACTTGTGTTTGCCAGATGTGTCAACTGATCATTTGGAGAAGACTTTTGAAATTAGGCAGAGGGCTGCATGATGTTAGGTTGAGGGGCGCAGTTGAACCTAAGACTTCAAATTGTCCACCCCTATGTTAAGGGGTGACCACTTTATTTGGAGCTTGCACTGTTCTTTACTTTTCTGGGGTTGTTTGGTGGGTAAATAATGTATTTATATATCATTCAGACTTCCAGGGTGTGGCCCTTCCAGAATGAACTCCATTTCTCTTAGCAGAGCAGAAACAATTGCACTGGTTTGGAGTAATCAATATATCACAGTGTGATGATATAATGGGAGTCAATGAGCTTCCTTGTGTTTTATTTTAACATTGGTCATGGCCAAAGCCAGGAGAGGGTAGTGCTAAATGGGTATTCTGACCAGAGGAGAGGTTGTCAGGGTTTGCTGAAGATCAGTAGCCACTGGCTCATGGGCAGCTGCCTTAAACCAGACAAATTATTATTGTTTTTCCATATAGTCCCATGTTGTCTTTTCTAAATATGTGTATATGTGTGTGTTGGGGAGGGGGTGGTTCTCCAGGAAAACAGGGATCTTTCCCTTTAATTTATTTCTGTATGTATTCATTTAAAAGATTTACATACCACTGCCCATGTTTAAAAATATCTCTAAGTGGTTTATAAGAAAATTAAAAACATTAAAACATACCATGATATGCATGAAAATACATAATTGCTAAAACACTTATAGGAAACATTCATTAAAACCAATTAAAACCAAGGATCAAGCCTGGAACATCCTGCATGGAAGCCGTGTCCTCCAACACTGAACAATGGTACCTATGGTGCAGCCAGGGACAACGTCCAGGGCCCTGCAGCCTGGACACCTCAGCCTACAAATGCCCACCCAAAGAGCACAAGGTAATGAGGGCATCAGAGCTGCAAAAGCAGTTTACATTGTGTTCCTCACAGTTATGATGTTGCTAGGACTGAAGTAAGTTTAAAATTCAGAACTGCCCGTTTTCAGAGTTGTTGTTGTTTTAATAAATCTGCATTGGCAAGCAAGGTTTGTTTGTTGGTTTGTTGTTGTTGTTCTAATACAGCAGTGGCAACCTATGGCCCACCAGAGGTTTTGGCCTACAACTCCCATCAGCCCTAGCCAATATAGCCAATGGTGAGGAATGATGTAAGTTGTAGGTCAAAACATGTAGAAGGCTACCAGTTGTCTACCCTTGTTCTAACAGATCTAGAACATAGAAGCAGTTGTAAAGAATAGGATGGAGATGGGGCAGCTGTGGGGGGAAGGAGAAGAGAAATGTTAGTTGTGCAACTCATATGGCAATCTAAAGCCTCCCCTACATGAGTTCACTGCTATATGGTACCACCTCCAAAAGTGGTAACAGGGTCAGAGCACCTAGGTCAGCATGGGGCACTGAGGCAGACCAAAAGCTTGGGTTCTGGAGGTAACAGCTAATTAACAGGTAGGTCATATGGTAGCAGAGAAGTCCAAGAAAGGCAGACATTTGGGTGGTAAGCGGTCAGCCAGAGGGGTTGCAGCCCGGCTTATGGTGGCATGGGGACAGAGCTCTGGGGATTTAGCCAGGGTCAGTTCCAAATGGAAGGTCAGTAGGCAGTACGGAATCCAATCACATGAAGATCCAAAGAAGAGCAAGAGAAAAACGAGGCATGAGTCTAGAAGGTATTGCACAGATGTTGTTCCAACACTGTGTACCTAGAACTGAAGGCCTTTAAACCTGAGCCTTATGAGCCCCACCCAAAGCATAGCTGCAGGCTATTGGTCCCACCTGAGGAATGGCCTACTTTTGAGTAGGGCTTTCCTCATGAGTATACTTTTAGTCACGAGGAGTCCTTATTACCCAGGCAGGCAATCCTGAATCTGGCAGCCACTTGAGCCTGCACTCTTAGGTGTGTCTGCACTTCAGGCTAGGTAGCCACTTGGCGTCTGCCTCCAAGTCTGATGGGGGGCTAAGTGTGTCTTGAGTGGAAGGTACGGCAGCCATCTCTGATCCCTCTGATCTTCTTCAAGGGTCCTCAGCACAGGCAGCTGTCTTCTGTAATGTTCAATGGGGCACTCTGGGTCTTCCTCGGAAGATGAGTCCTCCATAGAGGGACATGGCAGTTGTGTTGGTTCCTTGTGTCATCAGGCCAGGTACTGTGACATCCAGTGGTCCACCATATTGCTTGGGTGGCACCTTCAGAGAGGACAGTTCAGCCTGCTCCAGCAAATGATGTTGCCTCAGTTGCACAGGAGGCATTGCCAAGTGCCCCAACTGGAAACCTTTAGCACCTTACCAGAGTGGGGTTACAAGACCAAGGAGCGCAATCACGCCTGCAAGAGCTTTTGTTGCTACTTACATTGCTGACTTAACACCAGCACAGGAGGATCAGAAACTCCCGCTGTCATTTGAGGACGTCTGGATTGGCTCGAAGGGAGATGTGCAAAAAATATCAAACAAAGAAGCCCCAGTGATGGATTGAGTCTTTACTTCTCTATGTTGACATCCACACTTTCCCCCTCTGTATTTTTGAAAAACTCAAATTTGGGGAAAGAAAGTGTCAGGTTTATTCCCACCCCTGGAAACAAGAGGGCAGATGTCTTCTCCCCCAAGCACTAGTAGTGTGTGTGTGTGTGTTTCAATAGCAGCTTTTTAAATTGTTAACCATCACACTAATGTGTAGGATCTAATCTTTCCCTGCACAAAGATGACAGCAGCCTCGGCGCTCGATGGTATAATTGTGTTTTGATCTGGCGTGCCAAGTTCCCCAAGCCTCCGTTTGACACATTAAGAAGTGATACTGTTAAAGAGAAGGGGAGGGAGAAAGAAGGAAGCCCCTTCCAGTTCCAGTGAGTTCCTCTCCTCCCCATGGTATATGGGGCTATCTTTAGCCTGATCCTGAAAGCACCATCAATGAGGAATGCAAATGTTCCAGACTTCCGAGATCAATGAAGCCCCCAGGCTGATGAAACCCATCTGCAAGCACCAAAAAGCTGTGGTGGGACCCCCATCCCTGTTCACCTCCTGGCTTCCCGTGCCAAGATCTGAGACAGCCCTCGGCCACCCCATTCCCCTGTGTAGCTGTCAGCAAGAATCTGGCACGTAAGAGGCAACAAATGTCCTGCCAACGCATCTGCAATAAACAAATCAATAATTAAGAGAGGAATCATGTTACAGAGTCCAGATGGAGGTTTATTGTAGACCTTATGAGGAACGTGGGGAATCTGGGTGTGTTTGTGAGAAGTGCTGGTGGATACGAGGTTGGTGGGGAAATCACAAAGAGCATGTTGAATGGGCATGAGAGCGAGGCACATGGCGGTGAAGCATTTTTTTCCCACAATGCAATCCTATCCATGCTTGCTCAGAAGGAAGTCGCACTGAGTTCAATGGGGTTTTTGACCTCCAATAAGTTTGTTGAACTCAGCAGGATGGGAAGGCAGAGGTGGGATTTTGATCCTGAGACACTCTGTGACCTTTTCTCTTGTTCTGCTGCCATGATTGATATTTGTCCTCCAAGTCTGGTAGCCAGCTGGCTCCCTGATTCCATTTGCCATGTTTTCATGAGCTAGATCTTGAAAAAATGAAAAGAGAGAACAAGAGCTGTCCTGTGCGAATTAATATGGTGGCATCTTTCTGCTTTCTAAGGCTGTATTGATAGGGAAATGTCAGTAGTGAGAGGGTAACACCTCTGTATTCTATAATCAGAATGAGAAGGGGCAGATTAGCAATCACTCAGGCTATCTATGTATCTATGTATCATTCATTCATTCATTCATTCTAAGAAAAGCAACTGAACAGTGCTGTAATTAGGGAAACCTTTGTACAAGATTCAGAAATCACAACTGAACTATAATAACAAAGAAGACAGAACAGCCTGTAACATCAACCTGTACTTTTGATGGCCACAGATTTTCAGGCATGGTAACATTCCCAAGAGAGCGGTCATCTAATCCAGCAGGCCTTGAAACATGGGGAAACTTTTGGATTTGTAGACTGGAACACATTGGCACCAAATGATCTGAACTTGGAAGATGACACCATCTCCTGGACTTCTCTTGCAATCTTGGCATTCCATCCACAGCACGGCCAGTCTATAACTGTCACCCTGGAGGGCCGTGTTTCAGCTCTTTATACTAGCTGTCACCAACAAAAGTGAATGCAAAAACATTTGAAAGAAATTAGAGAATATATATATTAAAGGATATAAGAAGGACCATGCAAGATCAGACCAATGGCCCATCTAGGCTAGTATTCTGTTCACATGGTGGCCAACCAGCGACCCACAGGAAACTCACAAGCCTGACATGAGTGCAACAGCATCCTCCCCAGTAATTGATGCACATAGGCATACTGTCTCTGATACTGGTAGCATATAGCCATGAGGACTAGTAGCCATTGATAGACAAGGCCATCTAAAGGGGACCTCTACAAGACCTTTAAGTCCAGGTTCTAAAGTTACCTCACTGCAACACTGAAAGTGAGGAACCACGACAGAGGAGTCCCTCGTCTATATTTAAGAACATAAGAAGAGCCCTGCTGGATCAGGCCGAGGGTCCATCTAGTCCAGAACTCTGTTCACACAGTGGCCAACCGGCTGCCCACAGGAAACCCACTAGCAGGACATGAGTGAAACAGCACCCTCTTTTGCAAAATTCAATATTATCCCTCAACTACCAATTGCTTTACCGTGTGTGTGTGTGTGTGTGTGTTGCATTGAGTACACCATTAAGTAAATGAGAAACATAACCATGTAGACTGAACGCAAATACCTCTAACTGTAAACCACAGTTAATTAAAAACACAGTGTCTGCTATTATTAGGACTGTGACAGTCATCCTCACAGCTCCTCAGCCTGCCACCCCTAGCCACTTCTGCTGGGTTCCACCATTCCTCACTGGCTGAAGGCTGTTCTTTGTGTCCTTTTCTCTTTGTCTTCACCACTCCACTGCTTCCTTTTATCCTTCTGTTTCCCTCCGCTGCCTTCTCTTGTCTTTCACCTCTGCCTCGCTCCTTGCCGATCTCTGCTTCTCCTTCGAAGGTTTTTCTCCTGCTCATTCCTTCCCCTCCCAGCTCCATCATCAGTCTCTTTTTTCAAAACTAACCCAACACTCCTTTCTCTCTATTCTGTGTCCCTTGCCCAGTGTTGGGCCTAGGAGAGAGGGCGGGATGTCTGAAGTTCCCCGTCCCTGGTGTAGATGATACGGAGGCAGATGCAATGGAGGCTGGTAGCTCCAATTTTGATGGGGCTGTTAATCCATTCTGGGTTTCAGCCAGAACTCTACAGGAGCCCTATCTCCAAGTAGGGATGGGAAAGACCCATATCTGAAACCCTGAAGAGCACCTACCACTCAATGTAGGCAATACTGAGCTAGATGGAACAAGCATTCCTTTCTGACATTTGAAGCATTTTTCTGGGTAGCAATGTTTGCCAATTGTAATCTAGCATTGCTTTTGGGAATCTGTAACAAGAGAGTTAAGGTGTTTGCTTTTGCAAGTTGCCAAATGCCCCATGGGAAGGAAACTTTAATTTCTGGAATATGTCAGCCCTTAATCAATTGAATTGCTTGATGAATTTATGTAATATGTTTAGTCGCCTTGTGCCTTAATAAATAAAGGCACTTCCGAGAATTATTTCTCCCAAAGTTATTTGTCACAAAATGTGGCAGTAGCTTCTTAATCCTTGGATTTCTGGTTCCCATCTCAGCAACTCCTGAAGCTTGTTTGGAGACAGGTTGTTGATGGTTATGAATGCAGCTGCTGGATGCTTTGGGATTATTCTAGGAAGATACAGGGACTTCTCGGTGATGGCCCCAAAGCTGTGGAACTCCTATTGGCTTGACTTATGGCTTGCCCCTATAGTACAGGCCTTGAAGTAACCCCTTAAGACTATTCTCTTCACAGCTGCCTTTAGGGCACAATCCTATGAGGGCTGAACTAGGAGGCTGCCAAGAATCCAATGCAGGGCATTGTGTATGATGCTTTGTTAGGGTGTGGCTCTAAAAAAGCAGTCTTTGAAATGAATAAGTAAATAAATTCTGAATCATTAATTTGTGGGATTTGACTATAAAATCCATCCAGAGTAATAGCCACTTCAGAACCTGGATTACTCTGACCAACTTGGTGTGCCATCACTAGGCTGACCATATGAAAAGGAGGACAGGGCTCCTGTAACTTTAACAGTTGTAGAGAAAAGGGAATTTCAGCCAGTGTCATTTGTATGCAATTAGTTCCTGGTGAGATTCCCTCTTCATCACAACAGTTAAAGCTGCAGACACTATACTAGAGTGACCATATACAAAAGAAGGCAGGGCCCCTGCAACTTTAACAGTTGTGATGAAGAGGGAATCTCACCAGGAACTAATTACATACAAATGACACTGGCTGAAATTCCCTTTTCTCTACAACTCTTAAAGTTACAAGAGCCCTGTCCTCCTTTTCATATGGTCAGCCTAGCCATCACACACCTCTAGCTCTAGTACCTATGTGGAGAATCTTGTCAAAATTAATCAAAAACTCCAGTAATCATTATCTTTCATTTTGAACATTGCTATTCTTACCCTTTATTTCTTTTATTCCTAATAGGATATTTGTGGGCCTTTTTAACCGTAGTGTGTGTGTGTGTGTGTGTATATATATATATATCAATAATTGTATTTATATTCCTTTCTTTCTTGATTTAATTGAGATCCTTCTGGTCAGACATTCACTTTCTTCGGCATCGTTCTTTGTAATTATGCTTTAATTGTGAGAAATAATTTGATACTTTATTTTCTTTGCAATTGCCATTTTTATAACTTCTTAGCAAAGTGCTTAAAACTTCTAATTAGTCTGATTTGTGACTAAAGGCATTTGAGGGGCAACACACTTACTGCAGGATGGGTGTAAACACTCTGTGCCTAAAGGGAGAAACAATTGAAAGTCCATTTGTAGTCCCACTAGCAATGGTGGTCATAAGAACCTCAAGGGCAAGACACTACTGCCTGTTGGCCCCTCTATACGGAGATAATAATACTGGCCTACCTTACAAGAATGTTGCAGGGATTACTGAACTCATAGGGGGCGGGAACCATAGCTTAGTAGCAGACCATATACTCAGCATGTAGAAGGTCTAATTCTACATCCTTGGCATCACCAAACTAAGATCTCAGATCCCACGGCTTGGAAACGTCTCTCCTGAGCATAGGTTAGCACAGAACAGACTTCCCCAACCTGGTGCACTCCACATATGTTGGACTGTAGCTCCCATCATTCTCACCATCTTGGTCATTGCCATCCAGGCATTAGGAAAAATCCATTCATTCAGAGACATGCATAGTAAACATTAGGGATGTGCACTGGATTGGACCCAATCCACGATCCGAGTCCGGTCCAGTGGGAAATCGGATAAATTATCCGATTTCCGATCCAACAGCTGGATCGGCCAATCCAGTCCAAACCGATCCGAAAAGGCTCCGAACCGGTTCGGCGGATCGGCGGATCGGTGGGCGCCCACTGGCGCCCACCGCCACTTCCATTGGCGGGCGCCAGCAGGCGCCCGCCGATGAAAGTGGACAGCAGGGGGGGGAGGAGGGGGGCGCTTACCTTTGAGGGACGTCCGCTCCCGTCCGGCGCTGGCGGCTACTACCAGCAGGCTCCGCGGCCTGCTCCAGGGTGGCGCGCCGGGTGATCACCCGGCGCACTACTCTAGAGCAAGCCGCAAAGCCGGCTGGCGGTAGCCGCCGGCGCCAGACGGGAGCGAATGGCCCGGAAAGGTGAGTAGGGGGCGCGCGGAGGGGAGGAGGGGGGCGCTTACCTTTTAGGGACGCCCTTCCGGCGCCGGCGGCTACTACCAGCGGGCTCCGCGGCCTGCTCCAGGGTGGCGCGCCGGGTGATCACCCGGCGCGCTACTCTAGAGCAAGGCGCAAAGCGGGCTGGCAGTAGCCGCCGGCGCCGGAAGGGAGCGAACGGCCCTAAAAGGTAAGCAGTGGCGGGGAAGGGGGCTTACCCCCCCCGGAGCCGTCCGCTTCTATCCGCGAGCGCCCACGGGCGCCAGCGGATGGAAGCGGACGGCCCCAGGGGGGGTAGGGAGCGTGGGGGAGGGGGCTTACCTGCCGGGGCCGTCCACAGCAGACGGCCCCGGGGGGGGGAGTTAGGCACCCCCTCACCCACTCGCCGCCATTTTTTCCTCATAGACTTGCATTGCAATGCAAGTCTATGGGGGGGGGGGGGGAATGGCGGCCGATCCAAAAATTTCCGATTTTTGGATCGGGATCGGACTCGACCCGGTCCGGGGGGCCTCCGATTTTGTCCGAACCGATCCATGACAAAATTGGAGGTCCCGATCTGGGTCCCGATCCGATCCGGGGGGTCCATGCACACCCCTAGTAAACATGCATACATTTGGAGAAATGCCTATAAAAATATACATAAATTCTGAGAAATGCCCAGAAAAAAATGCATACGTTTGGAGAAATGCATATAAAACATGCATATGTTCAGAGATTTTTTTTTCTATACATTTCTTCCAATCTATGCTTCTTCTTCTTTTTGCATACAATTTCTCCTGATGTGTGTGTTTCTTTGATTGGAGAACTGCATTGCAAAATTCAAAGAAAGGCAACAGCCGAAGGGTAATTGTATTCGGGTTTGCATATTTATCCAGGAAGTGTGAATTAAGTCAGCTCATATAAAAATGTGAACCAAATGAATTTCTCCCCTTTCTCTGGCCAATAGATGCTCACCACTGGCAGCTTTTTCAGTGTTTTGAATCTGCAGAAAATTCTCCCCAGCCCTGCCAGCCTTGCAGAACTCATCTTGGGAGGTAGGGGGGATACTTGTTTTGAGGCCAGCAATGGTGCTCCTACTCAAAGGCTCAGTTCAGACAACAACATAACCAACAGTAGTCAACCATTGGTTAAGTAGTCAACAGTTGGTTAGTGTGTTGTCTGTTGGGGGACACATCGCACAGTAGACTATTTCCTCCAAATAACCAACTGAGATAACCAATACTCTGCAGAGTTGACTATCTGCACAACGGTTAGTGTGTTGTCTGTCGGGCTCAGTGGACTATTTTGCAGGGTTGAGTGGACTATCTCGGCTGGCTACAGAGTCCACTAGCAAGAGCGACCAAAGCTGAGGACTGAGGGAGGAGCGAGGGCGGGGAGAGGGGAGAGGGCTACATCAGTCAAACGTCAGGTTGCCTATTAGTCTACTCAACACCAGCCCCAACCACTCCACAGTTCTGTAGGAACATGTTGTGTGGGGAGTACCCCTGTATGATCAACCTTGGAGTTGACTATTAACCCATCATTGACTATTGTGTTGTCCGAACGCAGCCAAAGTCTGCAATCCTCTACATGCTCAGCTAGGTGCAGGGATGCATGGATTTTGTTAAATCCATTCTGCCTCTGTTTCATGGATTCTTGGAAGTCTTTTGTTTCATAGTCCACCTACTGACGGAATCCTGTTATTTAAAATAGACGTTCATTCCACTTATGCAAATTTGCATTACTGTGCACTAATACTAATATGCATTAATGCAACTGCAAATGATCACAAATATCAGCCCACAAGTACATGAGACCCACACAACTCAGAAAAAGCCAATCCACCATAGATTCCACAGATGGGATTCATAGAAATCCAAACTCATTTAAATCTGTTGCAAATTTCTCAGACATCCCTATTTGGGAGTAAGCACCAGTTAACACAATGAAGCTTACTTCTGAGTAAACACACATTGGGTTGGCCTGTTAGAATGTTACATCCGTCTTTAGATTTATACCCTCAGTTTCTGCACTCCAGACTAGGAATGGGAGAGAACTTCGTTCAGTTTGCCTTTCAAATCACAGCCATCACCCATGTATTGGTATACTGCAGTTTTCCACAACGCCTTGTACTCACAGTGGTTCACAAAACAAACCAATGCAATCTCCATAATTAGAATACAACATTAACACAATTGCAGTTCATTTAAAACATATCAAAATCTAAATAAGCACAAGACATACCAATAGATCGGCTAACAATATCCAGTACCAATAATAACATATAATTGCATTAAACACTTCACTAAACAGTGTGTGTTAAGAGACCTAACAATGTGATACTTCATCTAAACTCATAGCAAAAAAGGGAAAATGGAAAACAACAACCCACAAGGCATTTCAACCAGCCCACCCTTAAGCAGCAGAAAGAGACCCTCTTCTCACCAGGGTACCACATCCTGGGTCAAGAAAGGGCACTCTCATCCCCATGGCAACAGACACTGGAACAGACATGATGGATAAAGCCTCTCCTTGGACAGATGTCCCCAAGCTGTCCTGGAGGCAGCACAAACAGCTTCACACGCACATGGAAACATACACACACACACACACACCACAAATACACACACCACATTTCCGATGTGAATTTACCTAATTTTTCATTTATGAACCAATGCAGAAATTCAGGCATCCTCTGAATTTTGTACTGGAGGTCTCCAACCCAAAAATGTGTAGGGCGGGGGGGATGATGATGAAGATTTGATTAAGGAAAGGTGCATGCAACAGGCGTACATTTGTGAAAAGAACATTTAGAGAAGCATTATATTAGGAAAAATAGCTTGGCACAAGGGTGTACATTAGCATAGTTACGCACAAAAATGACACGTATTAAGAGAAAGGTGCACAGAAATGCAAACACATTTTCCTGCCAACATTATTGTTTTTAAAGTCTCCAAGTTTGAGATGAACCCAACTTAAAATTGGGGAGGGAGGAAGAGAAACCAAGAGGAACCCAAATTCCCATATTCATCCATTCCTACTTCAGATGACCGTGAAGTTACAATTATGGCATTTGGACAGGTTGTGGCAGTCTATTTGCAAAAGCCTTTCCACATTTTCTGTTATTAAATGCAGCCTGTTATTGTTCCATATAATGGAGAAAGAATAAATCTTCCCAGATTTTGCCCGTTGCATTCTCAGTGACAGGCTAGAATGCTATCATTAGACCACCCTGCCCTGTGGATTGCTTCCCTAAAGGGGCTGATTCCTGAGCACCCCACGAGAACCTGGGGCATTTGAACAGGGATGGGCTGTAAGACCTCTATCCCTATCTTGGATCAGGAGTGAAACCAGCATAGCGGCTGAACAAATGGCACTAGGACTGCGGCGAACTCCTGCTTGCTCCCTTAATAGAAAAGAAGACAGGATTTTTCTCCTGGTATCCTAAGATACCAAATGATATCCTAAGAGGTGCAGCAGATGTTGTTCATCATCTGTAGTCCATGTCACAGTTAGGGAAGAGTGCATGTCAGCCATTGGTCCCAGAGCAGCTTTCTCCAAGATGACACCCCTCCAGATGTATTGGACTGCAACTCCCATCAGTGCAAACATTGATCATGCTGGCTGTGGGTGATAGGGGTTGTAGTCCAAAAACACCTGAAGGGAATCAGATTGGAGAACACTGGTTCCGAGGATCTCTGCCCTTCAAGTCATCAAATTGATTTCCTATAGATACATGGTTGGATAAGAAGGACCACAGTAGTGTCTACAGTATATCTGCCTTCACTAATCCCTTTTGTAACTGCATGACCAACAGTAGGCTGACCATATGAAACGGAGGACAAGGCTCATGTAACTTTAATACTTGTAGAGAAAAAGGAATTTCAGCCAGTGTCATTTGTATGCAATTAGTTCCCGGTGAAATACCCTCTTCATCACAACAGTTAAAGTTGCAGGCACTATACTAGAGTGACCATATACAAAAGAAGGCAGGGCCCCTGCAACTTTAACTGTTGTGATGAAGAGGGAATTTCACCAGGAACTAATTGCATACAAATGACACTGGCTGAAATTCCCTTTTCTCTGCAACTGTTAAAGTTACATGAGCCCTGACCTGGATTTTAACTGGTCACCCTATCTTACTTCCAATTGACCATCTATAAAATTGAGATGCATGTTCCACTGAAAGAGATGGGGCAGATGTCAGTGGCAGATCCCTTTCCCTAGTGGTTTTATTGGGAAGTGCGGCATGAGCCAATGCATGTTTACTCAGAAGTAAAGCCCATTGTGTACACTGGGATTTATTCCCCAGTAAGTATGTTTAGAAGTACAGCCTTAATCCTAACTGGAGCTGAATTGAGGGTTTTGCATCTACATTGGGTAAAATCCAAAGTAAGTCCTAGGCCCCCTCCACAAGGATGCGCTTTTGCGCCCGGTTCGGCGATTATGCGCATTATCGCGGAGGCGCATTTACTCCTAATCCCTCTGCAAGGGAGGCGGCAAGAGGCGGCGAAGCGCATTAATTGATGTCCAAAAAGCGCTTTACAAGAAGTTAATGCGCATAATCGCTTGTTCACACGGCGAAAATGCGCTTTAACGGCCGGAGCAAAATAAAAGTCGCTATTTAACGCGCATTCGATAATGCGCATAATCCGGGAGATAACGCACCTCTACGCCCGTTTTGCGCTCCGCTGGTGTGGAGGTAAAATTTATAATGAGCCTTCAAAGAGCATTAAACCTCTCTTGTGGAGGTAGCCCTAGACAGGTTCACCTGGCACCTAGGTTGTTCTCTTTCCAGTGCCAGGTGAAGACTGTTTTACTTTCCCAGTATTTTAGTATTTTATCATCCTAGTCTTTTAACTCTGCTGTTGTAATTCTGGATTTTTAATCACTGCATTGTTGCTCGGTTTTATTCTGGTTGTACTTTTATATTGAGGTTTAAGTTTCCATATTTTATACTTTAAATTGTACTTTATTGTTTTAATTTTTGTGAACCACCCAGAGAGCTTCAACTTTTGGGCAGTATAGAAATGAAATGAAATGAATAAAAATATACTTAGTGTAGACTCATTGAAACAAATGGACCTTACGCAATCAGTGATTAAATTAACTCCCATTCATTTCAATGGGTCTACTTTAAGTAGGAGTCACATTGGATTTTACCCATTGTTTCTCAACTTTTGTAGAATGTATTGCAGCTCATGCTGCTGTGTTACAAGAGACATGCCTGGAAGGTGTTGGGCTAAAAAAAATCATCATCAACAACAACAAACATGATTATGGGGTACTTTAGGAATGGGGTGGGGAAGGAAGCAATATAGAGTGACCATATGAAAAGGATGACAGGGCTCCTGAAACTTTTAACAGTTGTACAGAAAAGGGTATTTCATTTGTATGCATGCAGCACGTGGTGAAATTCCCTTTTCATCACAACTGTTAAAGACGTAGGAGCCCTGTCCTCCTTTTCATATGGTCATCCGAAAAACACAGTTGGAGCCAAATGAAGAGGAGGATAAAATCAATGCACAAGGAGAGCTGTGATTATCCAACCTCACTCCGGGAATTTACAAGCAATGGAGAGCAATGAAATCAAAATGATAATTCAGTAACAGTGTCCTGTCTATACAACAGGAGCCATTAAACAGCTGCTTGATCCAAACAAGAGAGAAACATTCCCCCCTTCCCATTTTAATTCATGTCCTCTGGGAAGTGTAGAGAGGCATTCCTCAAGGGGTCACCCATGATGAACATTTGCCAAATCAGCATGGAAGGGAGCCAAGTCAGTGAGACATGCTCACAGCATCCCGACCACAGAGAGTCTCCCTTGATGGACTGGCTATCAGATTTAGACTGCAATTCTATGTATATTTGCCTGGCAGTGAGCCCCATTGAATTCAACAGCACTTACTTATCCCAAGGATTGTGCTGCTAAAATGTAATCTTATGCACTCTTGCCTGGGAGTATGTGCTATCGAATACAATGAGACTTATTTCTGAGTAAACAAACATATGAGTGTATTGTGGTGTCCCCTTCAAAGGAGAGCTTCTGCATTCAAAGGGAAAAAATAAAGAAACAAAAAGATTTATTTTTGGACTTCAAAATATATGAACCCACATGATCTCTTATTTGCAAGGTGGTAAATAAAGTGTTGAAATAAAAGAAGAAGAAAACATTGACCAGGATTCAAAGATCTATTGTAGTGCAAACGATTATTATATGACTAAGTCAAAATATATGTACCTTTAGGCTTTTGTAAAACAAATAGATTTAAAGAGATGTGTCGTTAATGGCTTTTGATGGCTGTTGGTTGGGTTGTGCTTGGGTTGTGCTTGGGTTGAAGGCCAAGGAACAACAGGTTGGATACATGGAATGTAGCCACCACCAGCAAAGGAGACAGAAGCTCCAGACTTTGCAAGTAGCTGGCAAGGAAAAGCTTTGCTGGTAAGTGACAGGAAATATTTCCAAGTATATGCTGCTTGCTTTTGGAAGGAACCCATACTGCTTTAAAGATCAGCACTGTCTGCCCGATTTCCCTATGCTCACCGTGTAGGTCTGTAAATCAATCGATATTACACAAACACCATGTTTTCAGAATCTTCAGTCACAAGGATACTGACCTTGTCAAAGACAGCCTCCCAAAACTTCTTCTGCTCCAGAGAGGACATTCTGCAGTTGAAGATGAGAAAGAAATAGCTTTAAAATTTGCCCTTGGTTTCCAAAGAGGGTTTCCAAGTGGCATGGCAGCCTACTGTTCAAGAAACACAAGGTCAAAGTACAATGCAATCCTATCAGTACAATGCTATCCTACCAGTGGAAGCTGGTGGCTTGGATTTCAGTGGGCTGTGAATCCATGTTGGGTTTCAATCAGAACCCACCAGAACTCTGAAGGCGATATCCAAGGTGCCGAACCATTTTGGGGATAAGCCTCAATTCTGTGGATAGCTTCTTTAGAGTTCTGGCAGGTTCTGACTGAACCCCAGAATGGATTCACAGCCCCATTGAAATCTGAGCCACCAGCCTCCATTGAATTCTATACACGTCTACTCAAAAGTCTGCCCCATTGTGTTCTATGGGGCTTACTCCTAGGTAAGTGTGTATTGGATTGCATCCTTAGGTGCCCAGAATGAGTTGCACAAATTGAGAGTCATCTTGCTAGATGGCAGTGATTGTATGCAAAGGACAGAAGTGCTCCATCATTTGCATAACAGATGGGTGGGGGGGTGAGAAATATGTTCGGCTGAGATTTCAATGTGAATGTAACAAATAAGCACCTCCTGAACCTACCCATGATTCCCAATGCAGGCATATGGGAATCGCTGCACTCTTCTGAAATTTTGTGATACTGTCTGTAAATCACAAAATGTGTTCATTATATTAGGAGAAATGTACATGACAATACGTACAAAACTTCATGCAGACTTTTAGGATAAAACCAACGAACCGATGTGGAAATGAGAAGGAAGGAATTTAATCTTGGGGATAATGAGAAACTGAGGAGAATCAAACTTGACACCCACCCAACCCTACAGATGGGATTGTATGGTTGGCAGAGCTGGGCCTACCAGTATACGAAAACATGCATGTAATGACAAGTTAAGGTGCAGGAGCCCAGCCTGTCTGGCAACTGGTCACCTTCTTTCTCCTTGACTTGGTTTCACCCTATTTCCTACTGAGAGGCAGTGGCCTGGTCCGGACAACACAATAATGAATGGGGGGTGGGGGGTGGGGTGGGAGAGGCAACCATCTGTTGTGTTGGTTATTGTGTCAACTGCGGGGGAAACAATGGACACACAACTCACAGTACGTTATTTTGTCAATATAAACAACAGGGGAAAACAATAGGCTGCTTTGTTGCTTATCCAGAGACCCATTGATTAAAATTAGGGGTGTGCATGGACCCAAAAAATCAGATCGGAATCGGAATCAGAACTGGAACCGATGCCTCGGATCGGATTGGATCGGGTCAGAGGCTTCCTGGTTTGGTTCGGAGCCAATTCCGATCCAAAAATCGGATGTCTGATTTTTAGATCGGATGCCATTTTAGGTGTTTTCGCCATAGGCTTACATTGGGGGAACGAAAGCTTTCCCCCAATGCAAGCCTATGGCAAAAACATGGGAGCAGGTGAGTGGACACCTAACTCCCGCTCCCTCCCTGTCCCTCCCCCCATTTGTGCTCCTTACTTGCCGGGGTGCCCGCTTCTGTCTGCTGCTGTCCGCTGTTCCAGTCTACTGAGACACAGGCTTTGCGGCCTAGTTCTCAGTAGAGCGCCAGATGCTGATCATCTGGCGCTCTACTGAGAACTAGGCCATGAAGCCTGTTTCTCAGTAGATTGGAACAGTGGATGGAAGCGGATGGAAGAGGGTACCCCAGCAGTTAAGTGGAGACCTCCCCCTCCCCCCCACTCGCACTCCTTACCTGCCGGCATCCCGCACTGCCGTCTGCTGCTTCCATACTACAGCCTGTTTATCAGTAGTTCGGAAGCAGCGGACAGCAGCACGGGATGCCGGCAGGTAACGGGAGACCTCCCCCTCCCTCCCCCCTCCCCCCACTTGCGCTTCTTACCAGCTGCCTCCTCGCTGCCATCCACTGCCGCCCGCTGCTTCAGTACTCCTTTGAAACAGGCCTTGAGGCCTGTTCCACAGTAGAGTGAGGGTGCACCAAGTGATGACGTCACCCGACGCACCGTCGCTGTATTGTGGAAAAGGCTGCAAGGCCTGTTTCTCAGTAGTACGGAAACAGCGGGCGGCAATGGATGGCAGCGAGGAGGCAGCAGGTAAGGAGCGTGAGTGGGGGGAGAGGGGGAGGAGTTCCAAGGTCCGATCCTCCAATCTTTTCCAATCCGGGTCGGGTCCTTTCGGATCGGATCGGATTAGATCAGACGAACCAGCTGCAAGGATCAGAATCAGATAATTGTATCCAATTTCACCCAGATTGGGTCCGGATCATGGATCAGACCCGATCTGCTGCACACCCCTAATTAAAATGTTGTGTGGCGGACTCCATTGTGTAATCTCCCCCGTCAAGTGCATTATTTCAGAAGGTTATAGAGTTCTCCAGAAGGAGTGGTTGAAAGCACCCCTGTCACACCTGTATAGCCAGCAGAACTTTCAATGCATGATGGGCTAGAACTGGGAGGACTGAGGGAGGAGCACCAGCAGCCCAGAAGGACGTAGGGATTTTCAGCCGTGTGATGGGGGGAGGGGCAACATGTTGTGTGGGGAGTACCGGAAAAATAATGAATGGTCAGTTGACTCTTCCCCCTTCTGTCGTCCGAACTCAGCCATAGTGTAGATCATGTAATAAGCTCCACCCACATTCAATAGGCTCCATCCAGTTGCTCCTGAGCACATTTTCCGCCCATAATGGCTGGCCACAGCTGATTTAGGCACTGCTTCCCATTGGTTATCACTTAATTGTCCCAGACTGCTCCAGGGATTGCAGGCGGTGGGGAGAATAAAGTAAAAGAAACACACACAACCTTTAAATCCTCCCCCCCCCCAAAAAAGGTAGAAAAAGACAAAGAAATCAATGTAAGCATCAAAAACAAATGCTCGTTCAATTAATAATGAAATGAATGGCGTTGTATGCTAAAAATGAATGTGTTAATGAGATGTAGGGAAAGAATCCATCTTGCAGAACTCTTTTCTCCATAAATTGTTAGAATCAGGAACAGTTATTTTTTCAAAATTCAAAGGCTGTTATCTACATACAAAATGAACACCTCTATTAAAAGAGCAATTCTCTGGTTTTTGGGAGAGCATCCCAAAGGCCATAGTATAGTTCAGTTTTCCCCTCCAAGGGCAGAATCAGAGGTTGGTCCTTGAATGGGAAGATCAGCCCTTGTCTGCCTTTCCTAGCCCCTAAGTGTGGATCCAAAGCCTCCTCCAAGCCATCCATGCCATGGCCTCGATCCTCCCCCTTTCTGTCTTTCCAGATGCCAAAGCTCCAACTTTGGTATATGAAGCGCTATGGATGTTTCTGCTAGAGCTGGGTGGGTGAAAGATGCATTGGATCACCTGTTCTGAGGGTGAGTCTCTCTCTCCACCCTTGGAAGAGGAGATCTCAGTAATCCTACAATCCCAGGGATGCCCTCCCAGAGACCATAGGATTGCAGCCAGGAAAACGTTCTTAAACACTGTTATGTGTCTGGGGTCAGCCTAAATTACCTCCAGGGGTAATTCAGAGCCTCTGAGTGCAAAGAGACTAAGGATTTTCCCCAAGCCTTTGACTCTCCAACTAGTAGCCTTTGTTCTACAAGGCCTGAAGGGAGTAAGAGGAAATGAATCTGGGGAAAGGTGAATATAGGAAAAAAGGGAAAGCAGCTTTTGTCTGGCAGAAAAAGATCTGCAGAGAGGAAGCAGAGATTGCTTAGAGTTGTGATGTTGTAGGCCTTCACCCTGAGCACAGTGTAAATAAACCTTTTTTAGAAAAGAAACACCACAATTCTCCTGTGCCCTCCTTCTAGGAAATGGAAGTCCAAGTAAGTGCTGAAAACCCTGCATGTTCTCCCCTCTCAAGACTGGAATGCAGGAGTGTATCAATACAATAGATTCTTGAGGGCTACGACTGTCTACATGTTTAATGAGCCATATGACTGTTCCATCTCACTTCCGCATTTATTCACAAAAGAAAGAAAAATAGAAGAGCCATATAGATATATAGATATAGATATAGATATACACACACACTATATTCTAAATACATATATCTAAACATGTTTTCTCACAAAATATGCCTATCTAAATATACTTCCTCTCAAATCGTGTATTTCCAAATTTTAGCTTTTTAAATCCCAAAATTGGCATTTTTAAATGCAAATTTTTCATGGATTTTTGGAGCTGCGAACTGCATCACACACTTTGGAGAAGTGCAGAACCTGAAGGATGACTGTTTTCTTGTTCACACATCAGTCATAGGAAGCCGCCTTATACCGAATCAGAGCATTGGTCCATCTGACCCAGTATTGTTGACACTGACTGGCAGCCGCTCTCCAGGGTTTCAGGCAAGGGTCTGTTTGCTTTTTCTAGCACTACCTGGAGATACCAGGGGTCAAACCTGTGACCTTCTGCAGGCCAAGCAGGTGCTCTACCCCTGAGCCGCAGCCCAGGAGTAAAAGTTGTCCAGGAGGTGTGGATCTGATCAGTTGATTCTGAAATTTACGAAAGTCAAATTCGTCAAACTCCCTAGCAGAGTAGAATCAGCACACTGTGCCTTGAAGATGAATAGGGAAGGATCATAACACTTCACCCAGCCCCAGTTCGCTTCCCTATGAAGGATACCTGCCAGAATGTGAAATGAGTCCTAATAGCAAACCCACCCTTGCACCGGGAAGAACATCTCGGAGAAACAGAGTGGGAAATCAATAAGCTATTTGCTTAAAGAATTACACCTCTTTGTCCAGCATCTCCAGCTATACTCCTCTAAGTCAGAGGTGGGTTTCTCTAAGTAAATAAAAGCAGTTGCAGAAAGGAGAGGCAAGCCATCCTCCAGGGCCAGCACCGGACATGAGAGGGCACCACGCAAGGTGCCCTGGTGGGGCCCCATGGAGCTTATCAGGGGCAACAGGGCAAATGGTGACACCACAGGAAACAGTGGCCTGGATGGGTGGTGGTGCACAGCCTGGATCTCCAAAGGGAGGAGCCAGGCAAGGCAGCTGCAACTATCACCTAATTTCCCCTAAATGCCTCCAAGCCCTTTATCGAGACCAAAAAAAAAATGGATTTCCTGACTATGCCCTTCTTTCTCCCATTGAGGAGGCCACACTCAACAGAATCAGCAGGGTTGGCTTACCAGATGTTGAAGTAATATGAATTTACCATCTAAACACGCCCCCCACCCACCCACCCATCCACATGCAAGGCCATTAACTCCATAACCTAGCTGCACCATTGGTCCCTTTTTATATTGCACATGGAGGGACCTCTCTCCCTTCTTTCAAACCACTTTTCAAGCACCACTTTTCCCACATGGCCTCCAGCCCATCACTTAGTCTCCATCCAGAACCTGGACATGTACAGCCAAGCTTTAAATGTGTGTAAAATGCACCTGTGCCCACGTTCTTCCTGCTCTACCTTGGTCTGACATTTCTTTTTGTCTCGCTCTCAATAGATGATAAGAAGGAAGGCGTCTTTCCCTTTTCAAGGTTCTCCTCTTACATCCTAAGTTTGAGTAGCAATGTTGTCAACAGCAAGGGCGCCCCATATCCTATGGAAACATGGCTGAATTGATGGGATCTCCCCATATTTTTCCATTGATTACCCGACTCCAATCAAGCTGCTGGCAGCATTAAAGATATCAATTCTCTTTTTAGCAGAGGAATTGTTTGGTCACTATCCAAGCAATTCAATGAAAACATTTTCAGATCCAGGGTGCTTGCCATCTTTTTCATGTCCAGAGAGTTTTGCACCTTGAACAGGTATGTGATGGGCAGATATTAACCAGGGGACATCGCAGGGGACATTTCAGGTTTTAGCAGGAGGGGAGGTTGCATCCAGCCACATCACTGAACCATACAGTGATATACTGATCCAGCGTATAGGCCAGAGACATTAGGCCTTTTCTATCATTCTGGACTATGTAGTATCAGTATGCCTGCTGCCCCCGTACCTTACCTGGCAACGCATTGATCGAGCCTGCTCAGAGCCTATTCCAATGCAGCTTGTAGGATCCCATCACATCGTTCCATGTTGTACATAGAACATCTATATCTGCAGCTTGTACTAAGGTGGTCACTTCCACGTCACCAGAAAAGAGACCAAAAGAGGGAACAGATTTGCGTAAATTTTGCAAATGCTGATATAGGTAGATATGCAAATACAGGAAATTAAATAGCAAGATAATATATCTCACCACAGCGGGAAAGTCTGTGAGCATAGCTGTGTACCTGCTGTGTGTTTTGCGTAGATGCTCTCCGTTAATGGACAACTCCCAAGCCCCTGCTACTCTCCCTTCTTATGTTTCTTCATCTTTAAACTGGATTTGGACAATGCACAGCTTCAGATAGAGAATTGTCCACTGCTAAGTAGGACACATGGCCAACTTAGCTTCTACAGCAAAGACAAGAAGGAAAAACACCATGCAGCATGGGTGTAAAGAGAGATAAACTCTGGTGTTATGAAAATACTCTGCTCAGTTTATTGCGATTAATGTTACAATGTCCACGTGCTCGACGTTTCGGATACCAATCCTTCGTCAGGAGCTGGACAATCCACGGGCGTTGCCCTTGTGTTGTTCTTACTGTTTGTTGATGCCTGTTAAGCTGTTTTTTCGGTATCCTCCTTACTGCACCTATTTTTTAAGAATTTGACTTCTTTAAAAAATTGGTGCAGTAAGGAGGATACCGAAAAAACAGCTTAACAGGCATCAACAAACAGTAAGAACAACACAAGGGCAACGCCCGTGGATTGTCCAGCTCCTGATGAAGGATTGGTATCCGAAACGTCGAGCACGTGGACATTGTAACATTAATCGCAATAAACTGAGCAGAGTATTTTCATAACACCAGAGTTCAACTTAGCTTCTACAGGTATAGGCTGGTCAAAATATGCTTGGTCAGTGAGGGCAATACTGGTTCCCCCACCATTCATTGATCCTACACATTTTGGAATATCTATATGGGAGGGGTGGGGGAGGTATAGGCTGGGAGGCTGATGGCATGTGCTCTGAAACATACATGTGTGTGTGTGTGTAGTGCCCAATCTAAATGACATCCCTGGGCAAAGCTTCTTCCAGTATGGAGCAAGGGAAAACATCACATGATCATGTCCCGCCCCCCATGTAATTGTTCAAGGAACAGAACCTCTGGCCATAAAATAAACTATTTTGGGGACTCTTCCCAGGGAGCCAGAAGATTAAAGCCCTCCTTCCTAAGGGGTAAGCAAGATTTTTTTCCCCCTGCTTGGTTTTCTGTTCATTCTTGTTATAAAACCTTTAATTTGTTTTGTTTAAATTACAGTGGTTATGTCATTCATTTGTTTAATTTGATTTTGGTTTTTTTTTTTTTCATCTGTTTCAAAGTACATTCATGTTTTCTGTCATTGTTCACATTTGCTTTTGTTGGCCTTTACTTTGTTTATTTTCTTCTTTTTTCTATTTCTTTTTGGTGGCGGGGGGGCTGATTTCAGCTGCCGTTTCCTGGCAGTTGCCATTTTATTTTCCCAGAATGCCACAGACATTGCATTATTCTGGGGTGTTATGTGTAAGAAAGAAAAGAAAAGGAGGATGGAGATAGATGATTTACATCAGGGATAATGTAGGCTGACCATTTGAAAAGGAGGACAGGGCTCATGCAACTTTAACAGTTGTAAAGAAAAGGGAATTTCAGCCAGTGTCATTTGTATGCAATTAGTTCCTGGTGAAATTCCCTCTTCATCACAACAGTTAAAGTTGCAGGGGTCCTGCCTTCTTTTGTATCTGGTCATTCCAGTATAGTGCATGCACCTTTAACTGTTGTGATGAAGAGGGAATTTCACCAGGGACTAATTGCATACAAATGACACTGGCTGAAATTCCCTTTTCTCAGCAACTGTTAAAGTTACATGAGCCCTGTCCTCCTTTTCATATGGTCAGCCTAGATAATGGCATGCGGTGGGGGGGGGGGGTTGTATGCTCGTTCCTCCAATTAAAGTCTGAACTCCTCATGGCTGCTTTAAAAGAAGTAAAGGAGGAGGAGGAGGAAGAGCCTAAAGTCAGAAGAACAGATTTTGGTTTTCCC
The DNA here is from genome assembly GCA_029215795.1 of Anniella stebbinsi. Taxonomy (NCBI): domain Eukaryota; kingdom Metazoa; phylum Chordata; class Lepidosauria; order Squamata; family Anniellidae; genus Anniella; species Anniella stebbinsi. Next base: position 387,101,621 of record JARDYH010000001.1, read on the forward strand.
TTGCCACATCTGTTTGGGGCCCTGAGGAATTGAACATAGCAGCTTGCAAAATCGGCATGCAATTAGTACTCTTGCATGGGAGTGAACTCAAAATGAATGCAACGCCACCTGCTGCCGCCAATGGGAAAGGATGCATCACATCCCTCTCTTTTTTTCTCAGATAGGCAACAGGCACATGCCCCCTCCCTTCTCCCCTCTCCTCTTCAGAAGGTCTGATTCGTGCCAGATTGGACCTTTTCTTCGCAGCGGAGGGTTTGGGCTCCCTTCCTGCAGAAGCAGGCACTGTTCGTAATGCAGAGGGTGGAGGAGAAGGAGGTTCAAGCCTGGGCTTCCAGCAGATATGGACACAGCTGCTGAGGAGGAAGTGTTAGGACATGGGGGTTCCTTCCCGCCTGCGACATGGCATATGTTTCCTGACCACATGGGAGGAGACAATTGCACACAGGATGGGGGGGGGGGAAAGAAGGGCAGGAATCTCCAGCTCGACTAAGAAAAGATTCAGAGAAAGAAAGAGAGGGAAGACAGTGGTCCCTCTAGGGCAGATTCTGGGGGCCAAATTCAGATTGCCCATGTTGTGGATTGTGTGTGTTTTGTTCATCAACAGCTCAGTGTAAGAGAAGACTTTTTATGGTTAGACTTTTTCTCTGCAGTCTCGGGTGGCAGGAAGTTCCCTGTGCTAAAGCAGCAGCCCAGGAATTCTTGTGCCTGAGACTCTTACCCACCCCATGACCTTCTTTCGGCTTTGGCCATTTTCCTTGAGTTACCAAAGTGTGGCCGCGTTTGGACTAGCTCCCTTGGGATGATTTGTTAAACCTTCCGAGAATGTCCCATTGTGATTGCCTGAAGGGTCGTATCAGGAATCTTTTCCTTCCCTTGATCAGGTTTGGAACCCGTTTTTGGAACCATTGAGATGGCAAGTGGGAAACCCGGTTGTTATTGTAGCGAGTAGCATTTTGACTGTACATTGTCTTGGAGCCTAAAGCTTTCTGACCATCAATCAGCTTTAAGTATTTGTGAAGTATGGAAACATTAAGCTATTCACCGTGAGATTTCCCTGAATAAAAGAAGTTTCACTGATTGGGTGTCCTGTATCAGTTTGCCAGCACATGTGAATGCTAGAGGGAATGGGAATCCACGACAGCCTGACAAGGAAAGAACTGTTGGGCTGCCCTTGATCTTTTCTGTTGTCACCACTTTCATCATCGCCATCATCATTTCTTGGCTACATTTCAGGACAGAAGCCCTCCCAAGGCAGCTAACAACAATACATAAAAACAGTATAAACATTAAAAAGAAATAGAAGCACTGTAAAATATCAGTTAAAAACAGTAAAAGCTAACCATAAAAACTAACAATAAACTCATCAAGAACAGCAAGAACTATAGCAGCAAAACAGTACTCTTTTATGAGACAGACATAGTAACATGAAACGTTTATAAGGCCTTCTTAAAAGCCTGCAAGGGTGTTGCATGGCAGACCTCCAATGGGAGTTGTTTGTTTCACAGGTGCGGGGCCACTGCTGAGAAGGCCCTCTCCCATGTGGACACCCACCTCATTTCTCGAACTGGTGGGCAGATGAGAAGGGGCCTCTCTTTCTGATCTTGAAGTGCAGGCAGGCTGATATGGGTGAAGGCGGTCTTTCAAGTAATTTGATCCCAAACCACTCAAGCTTGCCCACCTCCTCTGGGCCCGAGGCTGACTGAAAAAACATATGGCAACAGTGAAAATATGAGCAGCACTGTCAATGGACTCTTGGAGCAGGATCAGATGAGAGTTTGATCACACACTCCTTACTGGCCACTCATGTTTTTCATGGGTCCTTTTGACAGCACCATCCGCCTCCCGTGCATCTCCTGCTCCTTCTGCTCTATTTTCTGTGACATAATAAGACCCGGTAAATCCATTTTTTTAGGCGAAACTTGCCGCCATTTCCTGCCGTGTGCAGGAAAAGCAACGCAATAAAATCGCCCACTGAATGGGCCATGTGGTTGTTGCTGCTTCCTCTTCCTTCCCCCTTATGAAGAAAGAGGAAGCTGCGCGTCCCTATTGTGGGACAGAAAAGCGATGGTAGGGAAACGCAATTCCCTCCCATCTGATGACACTCTTGGAAGTGGGCCCCCTGTCACAGCATGACCCTAAGGGTTCGGACAAAATATTTGGGCTAACCTTTGGAGGAGGGAACCAGAGTTTTGCTGAGGGGAGGGCATTTGGCTGGCAGGGACTACTGACAATTACCCAGTGGTTCATGGGCTTAAAGAAGCATTTTTTGCCTCCCTTCCGCTATATAAAATAACCTTGATTGTGCTTTGTCAAATGCTTAGGGCCATGAATGTAGGGATATCAGATGAATCCACAATGGAATCCAGTGAGTTTGGATTTCTATGAATCTGAGGTACAGATTCTGCAAGGGACCCGCTTTTCCCGAGTTCCTAAGTGGATGAGCTTAAGATTCCTCATATCTACAGACATCATTTAAAAACAGGAAGAATTAACCTAAACATAAAATTTAAAACTCCTTTAATTGTGAGCAGCATCTTCCCTGTCCTTTCCCTTTTGCTATGGTTCAAGCAGCAAAATGTCTTGGGTCTTTCCTACACAAATTTGTCTAATCCCTATTGATGTCACCTATGCTTGCTCCAGGCGGGCCCTTGGCCTTGTACTCTCAGTTGGGGGCCCTAACTTGGAAGAGGCAGGAAATGCAAAGTGGGAATCCTCTTGGGTTGCATCTACTTTTCTTTAATACTCTGTGCAAATTGGACATGGTAACACTGTTAGGTTGATGAGCCCAATGTTGGTTTTGGGGCCCTGGCATATGTCCAATCTTGCCATCCTTTGGAGCCAGCCCTGATCTACAAACTGGCCTCCAGACCATAAATGTTGCAATGAATTCCCTACACGGTGTGTGTTGCCTTACATGCTTCATTTGATGCACTCTGTTTCCACTGGAATTCATTCTGCCTATTGTTATACTGTGTGTATGTGTGTGTGCCCATTCATGTGCCTCAAAGCTCTCTTAAAGTAATCAAGCAGCAACTAGTGGAAGGCAATCTAAACACCAAAATAAGGGTAGCAGAGACTTTAAATAAGTCCATTGGATTTAACAATGCAAATGGCTTGAGAGGCACAGTGGATGTGTATATATTATTAAATAGCACTAAATGAGTTTCCAGTAATCATTTGATAGATGGGGCTGAGAGTCAGAAATAGAGGTGACTGCAAAGAACTTAGATCCTGCATCACAATCCTGCCTTGTATATACATTAGTCATTTGGGGGCAGGGGAATTCTGCATCTATCAGGTTCTCTTATGGGGCAAAAAGAGGAGGAGGAAGAGGAAGAGGAGGAGGAGGAACATAAGAACAGCCATGCTGGATCAGACCAGAGGTCCATCTACTCTAGCATTTTGTTCATGCAGTTCCTTATGGGCCTTGTCTTTCAAGGGCTAGTCCTGCTTACTTCTGAGTGGTATTGCAGACATGCAAAGGCTTGCCCTGCTTACATGGTAATAGACATAATGTCCATGCTTACTTCTGAGTAGTTATGCAGACATGCAAAGGTTTGCCCTGCTTACATGGTAATAGACATAATGCCCATGCTTACTTCTGAGTAGTTATGCAGACATGCAAAGGCTTGCCCTGCTTACATGGTAATAGACATAATGTCCATGCTTACTTCTGAGTGGTATTGCAGACATGCAAAGGCTTGCCCTGCTTACATGGTAATAGACATAATGTCCATGCTTACTTCTGAGTAGAAATGATATTTGAAAGAGCTGAGTCCTGCTTCCTTCTGAACCTTGCCCTTTGGCTAAAAAAAGGTCCCCACCCCTGGTCTAACAGCATATCCAGGAGGACAGAATCATACCCTGGGCAAAGTTTAGGGTGGAAAGAGCCATGAAAGGACATCATAGCACTGGGAGCTCTTTAAGCTGCAGCCTAAATGATTTACTACAAAGGTGAGTAGAACATAAATTGGGCCTGTTCACATGACACTTCAGGCTCTGTTGTTAGCGAAGTTCTGGTTCTCTGGGGTTAGCACTAACCACAAGCCATGCTGTCACACACAACACATTAAGCCATGGTTAGAGCCACTAACCCTGCTGCAGATGGTCCGACTGTGGTTAGTGAGTGAGCAGGGTTTAGCCAAACACATCGCACAAGACACCTTAAACTAGGGTGACCAGATAAAATCCAGGTCAGGGCTCATGTAACTTTAACAGTTGTAGAAAAAAGAGAATTTCAGCCAGTGTCATTTGTATGCAATTAGTTCCTGGTGAAATTCCCTCTTCATCACAACAGTTAAAGTTGCAGGCACTATACTAGAGGGACCAGATACAAAAGAAGGCAGGGCCCCTGCAACTTTAACAGGTGTGATGAAGAGGGAATTTCACCAGGAACTAATTGCATACAAATGACACTGGATGAAATTCCCTTTTCTCTACAACTGTTAAAGTTACATGAGCCCCGACCTGGATTTTATCTGGTCACTCTACCTTAAACCCTGCTGCTTAACCAAAAGCCTTAACCAGCAGAGTTTAAGGTGTCTTCTGAACAGGCCCACTGAAAGGTTTCAAATTCTAGCTCTGTTAGCCCATGACAGTATGACTTTCCTCAACCTATGTTCAGAAGGTCAAGAGGGCTGTGATGACATCAGAAGAGTTAAGGCAATAGCAAGCAGGGAGTCAGTTACATTGTCCTCTGCCATGCCTGGCCCATTGTGAAATCAGAGCAAGTCAACCCAAGACATCAATAAAGAGGGTAGAAAGAGAACTCAGGGGTGCAAGGGTAAAGAGATGGAAAGATAAGCAAGGAAGAGTTCAGACATATTATATTCTACCAACAAGCCCTTCATTTGGATATCATCTACAGTCAATCCTAACCCATTTCTGTGTCTTCAGCAGATACTCACCCATTTCTAAAACATTTGATTAGCATTTGATTGCCTCCACCTGCTTCTCTTCTTCCCATTTCCAAATGCCAGATCACACTCAGGTCTCCGCTCCTTTCCACGCCAAACATTTGATCAGAATGTATTGGAATCAACCTGTAAAATAGGACACCCAGGGTCTACTATGTTTAATTTAGCTCAGCCTTGGCTTAAAATAGTATTGCAAAATTGGGGTCAACTCAGTACACACACATTGGAAGCATTCCCAGTTTGGAGAAGTAACTTTAAACACACACACACACAACTAATCTTATGCCAGATGTTCAGTGGTTACTGAGTGGAGTTTCACTGTGTGAATGAACATGTTGGCAATCCAAGGGCTTTGTCAACACATGAAGCAGATGCCTTTAATATGTTTCTTCTGCTTTAAAGTTCTAGGAATGATGACAAAATCTTCTCAATGAATGCTTGGTGCCACTTCATGCATATATGTGCATCACTTAATTTCTCTTGGTGTGATTTGTTTGCACTTGTAGCAGAATATGCATTGTAGTGGATAGAACTGATAGGAACTTCTTGTATCTTGTAGATGTGACCAGTTCTGTATGTAGGTGCTGTGAGATACCTATGAGTCATGGAATATATTCTTGGGAATGGAGGGAAGCTACCACGATTGGGTCAGTCAAGTGTTAGAAGCAGCATGTAGCTATACTTTGCAGGGATGCCTCCCTCTGGGTGATGGTAGTATAAGCAGCAGACCTGGTTACATTGAGAAAAATGGGAATGGTGGTATGACCAAGACTGAAACTGAGAATCAGATTATTGGCATCATGAGGCTCATAAAAGGTGAGGGTTTCATCAGTTTGGGAGAAAGTTCCTGGGAAAATGAGAAACCTGCTGCCATATATGCTTAGGCTGGTTTAGCCCACCATGCCCTCCATTTAGGTACATATGAACCTTTGATATTGACTGTTAGATTTAGAGGGGCCTATTATTTATTTATTTATTTATTTATTTATTTATTTATATCCCACCTTTTTCCCAGGACTGGGACTCAAGGCGGTTTACAAGATTAAAACATGTGCAATTAAAACATATAAATACAAGTTTACAAAAGTTAAAATAAAATTAAACCTACAGTAAAATTAAAAATATTTTTAGAAATTTAAAACAGTAACAATTTTAAAAAACACCGTACATTAACACAGATCCAGAATATTTCCAAAAGCCTGCTGGAATTTTTTTTAAAAAAGGTTTTGCCTGCCTCTGGAAGTGTAGCACAGAGGGAGCTAGCCTGGCCTCCCTCGGAAGGGAGTTCCAGAGCCTTGGAGTAGCCAATATGCCTGCTACTAACTTTGTTGTACTTCCAGTGGTTATAACTTGAGTGTATTTAGGAGTGTTTGTGATCTGCCTCATCTTACCTAAACTTGTTATTCCTTTAGATTGTTTGAGCAATGAAAATGTATTCTTTAATACCATGTTTGTGTTGTCTGGCGTGACAGAAATTTCGGGGACCACTACCCACATACAGTAATTCTTGAAGCCCAAAACACTTGGTAAAGATTTGCAAATAATCTATCACTGAGTGGGGTCTGTCCTTTAAACCCATTATATTCTCTCTTGAACTGGTGAATTCAGATCTATCCATTCAATTTGGGAAACGAGCTAATCAGATGGAGCAAGAAGTAGTTACTCATCTCACGCTTAATGATGCAACTGAGCCAAGTTCTCCACATGCAATAAAAGTGGTGGTAGGCTGCTGAGGGTATAGAATGACGTGTTCTGCTTCAGACTACAGATATTGGGTACTACTTTGGTAGCTTCCTGATCCTGTACTGATTGTGAGTACAGGACCCACTGGGAGATAGAGGTGGCATGCATGGGAAATGACCCACTTACAGTCACTCAGAAAAAGCAGGTAGCAGGACAAGATGGGGTTGCAGGACCTCGGACAGCTCTTAGCAGAAAATTTGCTCCAACAAAGTTTGCAAGATAATGGCATGGAACTAACCCATGGTGTCTTATTCCCCCACCTCCACATGCATGCTGGTTACATGCAGAGGAGCTTTGCCTCAACAGCATGGCTTGTTGTGTCATGCAAACCCAGCCAGAGTGACTTGTTGCCACGGGTAACAACAGCCCATGGGCTCTGGGTAGCTTGTATCTATAGCAAGAAACCACCCTGGCTGGGTTTGCATGACACAACAAGCCATGTTGCTGATGGTAATTATGCAACCTTCCCCTCAACATATGTCTGACACAAGCAACAGTGGATGGGGTGGAGGGATAAGCCACCATGGCTCGTTCCCCCTTGGTGAATGTGTGAAACCAGAGGGAGACAGAAGATGTTCAGGTTGAGTATCCAATTTGGGGCCAAAACAGACAAAAAAGGAAGCACATCGCTTCCACGGTCCACTTGTGAACATCCAAAGGCGGCAGTTGAGAACAGAATGCTCAGCATGACAGATGTTGACTTCATCCAGCAAAAATAATTCTTACATTCTTCTTCACACTTCTACTGAGCTAAAGCTCATCAAGAAAAGAATCCAGGTAAGGACTAAAACATTAGGAATCCTTGCTTTGATCCAAGGTCCCATGGAGTTTTGTTTGTTTCGGTTGGTTGGTTGGATGGTCGGTTGGTTGGTTGGTTGGTTGGTGTTTGCATTTGTCTCACTTAAATGACATCATCTGAACTAACTAGATGCTTCTCATTTTTTAAAAAAAACAAATCTGTTTCACTCGGTTCAGTGGTTTGGATCCAACCAATTATTTGCAATACAAGACTTTAGAAAATTGGAAGTAACCTACATTTTGGATTAGCTTGTTCTTTCTCCTGGTAAGAGACTTTTTTTCCCTGTCTGTGATCAAGTTCAATGGAGGTGAAAGAAAAACCATCTCTAGTGCTGGAATAGATGAGCCTTAATCTCACGCAGCAAGGCAGTTCTTATGCTTGAGAATCTCATAAAGATTAACAGTGCAACCTTCTGCATGCTTATTCAAAAGTATTATGTTGCATGGGCCCTACTCATGGGGAAGTGTGCAAAGGATAGAAGGTTGCTTTTCAGGCCTCATCTTGCACCAATGAGCAAGATGCGAGGGAGGAAGGGAAGAAGTGTGTGCAGATAGGACAGGAGAGGAGAAGGAGGGGGAGAGGAGAAGGAGAGATCAGAAGGAAGGAAGGGGTATAGAAACTGGGATTATATTTGAGTAGAGGGTAGAGGGAGGGAGGGAGGGAGGGAGGGAGGGAGGGAGGGAGGGAGGGAACAAGAAACGAAGAAAGGAAGGGGAAGAAAGTTCCTCACTGTCTCTGCTGGGGTTTCAGAAAAGAGTTGGAGTTTATTACATGACACAAGCAATCCTATTTAGTACCAAAGAAGCAGCACCGGCAGCAACAATAGGATTACAACGTCCCAAGAAAGAGATGAAGAATGTGTGGTTAAAAACACGGACATCAATGAACCACAAAGCCTTTTAACAGCCATTTATCTGCAAGTGCTGCTGAGCCAACAAATTCTACCATGTCAGCCCTGTGTCCCCCACCCCACCCCGATGAAATCCACTGGCCTCAGCCAATTATTCTGTCCCTCCACCTCTCACAACCTCCAGCTCCTGAAAAAGCAAGAAGGGAGGGCAAAGGGAAACAGAGCTCATCTCAAAACCAGCTTTGACTATTCGGCTGGAACCAGTATAAATTCAATCACAATTAGGGATGGGGTGAGCAACCTTCTCAGGACAAGGGGGGCTGTTTTCATTTTTCACACATTTGTAGGAAGTTGGTGGAGTGTGTGTGAAAATGGGCTGAGAATGAGGTTGGGTGGAATGCTTCCAGTGACATGGGGGGGCAGGATTTTCAGGAAAGAGGGACTTATATTGTTTCTTTTATAGCAGAGACAATAGCACACTCAGTGGCTCAATTCAGATGACACAATAGTCAATGGTGAGTTGACTAACCCTAACCCTAACCCTAGGGGGCACTCCCCACACAACATGGTAATAAATAATCAACTGTGGTGTGGATGAGGATCAGCGCTGAGTTGACTATGGCAGCATTTGGACGACACGATAGTCAAAACAACTGACGATTGTTTCCCCCACACCAGTTGTTTATTGTGTCGTCCGAATTGAGCCACTGTCTTTTTGATCTTTTAAAACTATTTCCCTCTTTCTTGCTTGCTTTAAGCAGATTCCATTGCTTCTTCTTCCCATCGAGATAGCAATCCTCCTCCATCAAAGCCATTTTGCCCCACAGTGCAAGGCTGTGGGGCACAATGCCCTCCGATGGAAGAGGGTCACTACCACTGTTCTACTATCTCTGATTGGGAAAAATGTCAGTACCCACCTGTGAGTCATCTGAAATGGAGGTGTGCTGAAGCTGGCGGGAAACATCAGCAAAACTTGTTTCTTGAAAGAAAGGGGGATTTCAAAGATGTAAGAAGGTCCTTCCTTCTTTGAAACTTCTACTGCTGAGATAAAGAAAGTTTTTTGGGGGGTGGGGTAGTGGCCGCTGATAGCTCCGATTTCGCCAGGTCTGTGAATCCATTCTGGGTTTCAGTCAGAACCAGCCAGAACTCTAAAGGAGCTATCCAAGTTGCTGAACCCTACCCCCAAACTAGCTTCAGAACCTTGGATAGTGCCATTAGAGTTCTGGCTGGTTTTGACTGATATCCAGAATGGATTCATAGCCTGGTCAAAATCAAAGCCACCAGCTTCCAGTGGTGGTGGAGTGGGGGGTATCTAGAAGTTTATTTTTGGGTTGAAGGACTGGGAGCTCATACATTCTACTAGTGCTGCAGCTAGGGTTGGAGCTTGAAGCCAAAATCCTCCTCCCAAGTTACCACCCAGAGAGCAGCCAGTGACAAGGGCATCAGGGTAGCAGAAGCAATCACCATTTTATTCCTGTAATCATGGTGGCACTACGATTTAAGTGAGTTTAAAATGCAAGTTTTAAAAAAATCAGGGCTGGCAGACAGTATTGGTGTTCTAACATATCAGGAATGTAGACACACTTGTGAAGCATGGACCAGCAATTGGGGCGGAGAGGAGAGAAATGTTAGCTGTGTCATATGCATGGCTGTCTAAAAGGGCTTCTGCATAGGTTCATTACGTGCAAGGATTAAAATTACCTAGCTGCATCAATGAATGCTACGTTTGCTCAGGGGTCACCACACCTGATAAAGGCTTTTGTAGAGTTGGAAAATGTGAGAACTGGGCAACAAAAATGATCAAGGGGTTGGAGCATCTCCCGTATGGGGGAAGGCTTGAAGATCTGGGATTGTTTGGCTTAGAAAAAAATGTGAGTAGAGAAAGATAAGATAGAAGTGCACAAAATTACGCAAGACGTGGAGAACATGAATAGAGGAGACTCTTTCCTTCCCCCCTCGGTCTTTATCTCATAATACTAGAAGCTGGGTCATTCCATGAAGCAGAACAGGCTATCGAATTTGCTAACAGATGATGTATTGATGGCCATCAGTTCTGATGTCTTTAAAATGTGATTAGACAACTGCATAGAGAATAAGGCTATCAATGGCTATTAGTCATGATGGCTATATGCTACCTCAGTACCAGAGGAGGTATGCCTCTTGTACACCAGTTGTAAGGGAACATGACTGGGTGGGTGCCAGCACACTTATTTCCTATTTGTGGGATTCCCCCTGGCAGCTGGTTGGCCACTGTATGGACAGAATTATGGATGGGATGTTGGAGTTGGTTTGATTCAGCATGGCTCTTCTCATGTTCTTATGTTTCTTTGGGGCATTTCATGAGGGGCTTTGTCAAAAAGCCCTACTGGGTCATCTCTGTCCACAGGTTCATTGACCCTCTCAAAAAACTCTAAAAGTTTAATGAGACCGGACTTAAGCTTTGTGGAAGCCATGTTGATTGTTCACTACCAATGTTTGCAGAGGAGAATTGGGTGGGGAGAATTCATCTCTACAGAAGATAAGTGAGCTCCACCTAGTGAACTGTATAGAATGTGATGGCCACTAACTTTTATGGCGAAAGAAAGAAAGAAAGAAAGATTCATGGAGCATTGGCCTGGCATTTACTATTAGTTAAGACAGTCAAATGAAAACTCAAAGGCAATATATCTCTGAGTATGCTCTGACTCCTAACCATATGCAAAGGATCTACATATAACTCCATTTGTTTCCATCTTTCTTCTTTTCCTCCAGCTTCTCTATCAACATTTAGATCAAGAGTGGGCACTTGTGTCCTTCCAGGTGTTGTTGGACTACAGCTCCCATCATTGACCATGCTAGACTTGGAATCTAACATCATCTAGAAGTCCATACATTCCCCAGTTAGTAAATTTAGTAGGAAAGGAATCTAAATTTTTTGCTCATATTCTGGAACATGTGCTGTCACCCAGTGGGTTTCCATGGCTGAGTGGGGACTAGAACCCAGATCTCCCGACTCCCAGTCCATCATTTTAACCACTAACAACAACAACAACAACAACAACAACATGCTGCGCACAAAGAAGAGGGGATTGGCATAACTTTTGTGACCATTTTTGATGATCCAAAGGCATTTGGTTGTCTACCACTACAAATGTTGGATGGGTGGAAGTTTGATCCGAGCCAGCATTTCCAATTTTCATCTCTATGTGCAACTTTGGAACTGTAACCCTGTAAAACCAGTTCCTGGCAAAGATGCTTCCTCGTTTGTGAATATTTGACTCAATACCTCAGCCCTACTGTTCCCTGCCAGTGCTGCTTCATGCTGACCTGTTTATTTCCAGATTTTAACAATGTGCTTTTTAAGATATTTTTTATGAGTTGCACCGCATTTCTTGGTAAAGCACTTTAATCCATTTTAATGCCTCCATCCTTCTCTTCGGTGGCAATGCCGTGGTTACTCTAATGCATCCCACTCACCTCAAGGTTACTAATGAGGTCACGCGGAACGCAATCTCCAAACTGAATAATTCACTAATCAGATGCTACAGACTCCAGTGGTAAAATTTATTTCTGACACCTAAACAGCAAATGGGTTTGTGGAAACGTACACAAATACTGATGGGCACTCTCTTTCTCGGGAAGAGATGATTTGTGCTGGATTGATAGAACTCCATTTGGCTAAACAAAGGCATTCTCCCATCTCTCCACAGAGGAAGTTTTGGGCCAAGGCTACATTAAAAGAAAAGGGGAACAACCTTGAACCATGTGCCCCATGCACCATATTCAGCTTTCTACCATTACTTGTATACTTTACTCTCATCTTACATATGGTCATTTCCCTTGGCCAGGCTTTTGAAGTCCTAGTAGGCCTCAGCTAGAGGCCTGAGGTCTTGAGTGCTTCACACACTCTCCCCAATCAGGCTCATTAACAGCTAGGGCCACAGAAATATCAATAATATTTCTGTGGCCCATTCACCATATTCAGCTTTCTACCATCATGTGACAAGCATAATTATTCTTAGTGTGCACAATCATTACTGTTTACATTTTGAGGTGTGCGAGTGTGGGAGGGGTGTACCTCTGCAAAACGTCTTTGTCCAGAGTCCAAAAATAGAAGTGGAGGTGAAAGAAATGTGCATATACACCAAGGACAGAAATGCGTCTCTGATACCCCTTCAACACACTTCAAAATACTAACTCCGGGGTGTATAACATCAGGCCCAAGGCCAAATTGGCCCTCTAGGCCACCCCAAAAGCCCCTCCCTCTTTCTCATGTCCCACCCCCTCTGCCCTGACCACCAATCACTGGGGGGGGGTCTTGGCTTTTGTAAATTTTTCTCCCATTCTAAAAGGGAACCTTTCCTAAGACTTAGTTCTTGGCAGTAACTACTTTAAGATCAAGTAGGGTGACCATATGAAAAGGAGGACAGGGCTCCTGTATCTTTAACAGTTGCACAGAAAAGGGAATTTCAGCAGATCCAGGTGAAATTCCCTCCATCACAACAGTTAAAGCTGCAGGAGCCAGGCCCTCTTGACCAGATACAAAAGAGGGCATAGCTCTTGCAGCTTTAACAGTTGCAATGAAGAGGGAATTTCACCAGTTTCTTCCTATAAACAAATAACATCTGCTGAAAGTCTCTTTCCTTTGCAACTGTTAAAGATACGGGAGCCCTGTCCTCCTTTTCATATGGTCACCCTAAGATCAAGTATGTGGGTAGTTTTGTCTTTTGGCCCCACAACTTTTGTCTTTGGCTCCACCCACCAATGGAATGCAGCCCTTGAGAACTTCTCTGACATGGAATTTGGCCTTTGGGCTGAAAACGTTTCTCCACCCTCAGTCTAGCGTGAGGCTCAACCACACTTTATCCAGCTACCACCAGGAGGACTAACTTTCTGTTTTCTGTTATACATATGGAACAAAAGCATGACATGACAGGATTCTCTGTTATACGTATGTCTTCTTGGTCATCTCTGGGGGGGGGGGTGTCATTCAGATCCAATTGTTCCAGGTGAAGGTTTACCCATCTGGGAATTTCTCTCATTTAGGAAAGGCTTTGCTTTGCTTCCTCACAATGCATTTGGCCAAGGTCTCATCCCGTATGTGGAATCTGTGCTGCAGAACCATGCAGGCACCTGTTTCCCATTTTCTTTGATTTCTGTCCTTTTAGGAACCCCATCTGCCCACTCCTTTAAGCTGGGCCGAACTTGAAATGAGTTCACATTGTCTCACAGAGAAAACTGCCTTATTGGACCCATTTGACCTAATATTGTCTACTAGAGTGAGCAACCATAGCTCTCCAGCAGGGCTGGTCCACCCATGAGCTGGGCTGAATCCTTCACTTCATGGAATGGAGGATGGTGGTTTATGCCCTGCTGCTGCCAAGAGAACCATGCATCTTGCTGCCTTATGTCTCAATCTGAAAACCTCTTGGAGTGACACATAAAGAGCAGAAGAATCAGTCATGGTTCTCCAAATTGGCAGTACTACCTTCCCCATGCCTTTCTCTGAGCAAATCCTTCAGCAAAATTGAAATCTGGTACAGCTCTCTAGAATGGTGAACTTGTGCAATCCAGGGCTGCTTCTTTGCCAATGGCACACAATGAGGAAGGACCCTCAGAGAGAGACATTGGCTGCATTCGGACAACACATTAAGCAACTGAGAGGGGGGGGAAACAATTGTCAGTTGTGTTGCTTATTATGTTGTGTGGAGGATAACACGCTGCTCACAAACTACTGATGGTATGCTATTCCGGCCAAATAAGCAACTGAGAGAAACGACTGGCTTGCAAGTTGTTTAGCTTAAAGCCAGTTGTTTAAAATGTTGTGTGGAGGGGTGAGTGTGCTAATGGTGTGTGGTGAGTGGGTTAAAACACAAGCCCATAGAGGCAGGCGGCAAGAGCAACCCAAACAGTGGCTGCCACTCTGCTATGACTGGTGCAATTTGCAGAGGCTGCTGGGATAGAACTGGGAAGACTGAGGAAGGAGGGAGGGTGGGGGGAGGGGAGGGGGCTGTGTCAGTCAAATGCTGGGTTGGCTATTAGTCCACTCAATGCCAACCCCAACCACCCACAGTTGTGTAGGAATATGTTGTGTGGGGAGTACCCACAAAATAACCAACTGTGAGTTGGCTACTCAACCCACCATTGTCTAATGTGTTGTCCGAATGCAGCCATTGATGGACTTAGGTAGTGATGGTGAAGAGAGGAGGGTGGAGGCTGTGGAAGCTGGGCGGAGGATGGGGGAAGAGAAGAGAGAAGCATCAGTGCATCCTTCTGCCTGTGGTGGTAGGATGACGAACTGGCCCTGCTGTCCAAGGTGTGAAGCCCAGATCTTTCCCACAACTTGCTACCTAATTAGATGCTGAGGGTTACCTTCTGTCTCAGCAACGCACGTGCCTTTCCACTCAGATATGGCCCCTCCCCACATCATCTACTCATTTTATAAGCCCCTCAGTTCTTCAAGGGGAATCCTAACTGTGGGGACATGTGTCTTTTGCAATTGAAACATGAGATTTGACTACAAGCCCCATAATCCTCAGCAGGAAGTGATGCATGGAGCATATTTTGTTTGAATCTGGATTGCTGCACTTTGTAAATCTTTGTTTCTGTTCTCCCATGTTTTGCTGTTTTATCGGTCAATCTGATACACATTTATTGTGTTTTATTGGTTTTGTATCCCACTTTCAGATTATTTGATAATGAAAATGGCCAATCAGTTTTATAATAAATGTACATCATTTGCCACCTAAAGAGAAACCTTGTCAACCCCCCCCCCCTTTCTGATGTACTCACCTGCCTTCTGCCACCTCTTACATCCCATGTCTCCAAGGTTTTTATTATCCTTGGGGAAGGGGAGCAACTGGTAGAACGGGTGGGAGGAACAGAAGATGTGAGTGTATTCGGGGGAAAGGAAAATAGAACTGCTCATTTCTTAACTAGCCCCACCATTAGGCAGAGAGAGGTGCCTGTCTCATGCAGCTGATCTGGAGTATCCTGAACAGGTAGCAAATTGTTAGTTCAGTCATTTTATTATGATTGAATTTTTATTGCCAGGAAGGTAGAGAGGTGTTGTGGGATTTTATAGCTAGGGTACCAAAAATAGCTAGGGTACTCTGCTCCTTGAGTGGGGGGGTGGGGGAAGGCACCATTAGATGATCCACCAGAGGCTGCCACGTCCCTTGAGCTGGTCCTGGCTAAAATGCCTTTTTGCATGCTCATTTTGAGCATTTGAGCATAGATGTGCATGTGCCCATCCCTAAGTCTATCTCAGGCCAAGGGTTCTGATGGTGCTCTGCAATGTGGCTTGGGTTGCAGTGTTCCACTATGAATCAGATCTGAAACACTGGTCAAGTTAGGATGGGTCATATTTCTCAGGAAGCAAGCAAGATCAGCACAATGGACAGTTCCAGTTGGAGCTGGGGCTGGAAGCTAGACAGGGTTGGCTTTAAATTGCTCCAACTAGCATCAGAGCAAGGCTGTGGCATGAATGGAAAGTTATAGACCTTTGGACTGCCTCTGCATTGGCTGATGTTTTAACCATTAAAAGGGTCCGGTCTGTTTTAGCAGCCCCAACCTGCATTGATATGGAAGTGTTTCTGGCATGCTAGTGTCTTCAGAGTTCTCAGAGTCTGAGGACAGTAATGGAGCCTTGCCAGGATGGTGGTGAACTGCCCCCTGAGTTTCCTCTGGAAAACTGGATCCTGGGGATATAGAAGCCTTGGAATGCCTTTCTGTGCCTGAATCTTCTACTGTCTCTGGAGCCTTTTCTGAGCATGAGGGTTCAGGAAGCTTGACAGTTCTAGGCACCACATCTCAAGAAGGATGCAGATAACCTGGAGGAGGTTCAGAGGAGGGTAACAAGGATGATCAGGGATCTGGAAACAAAGCATGTTTAGCCTGGAGAAGAGTAGACTGAGGGGAGACATGATAGCACTCTTCAAGTATTTGAAAAGTTATTATTATTATTATTATTATTATTATTATTAATTTATTTTATTTATTGCATTTTTATACCACCCAATAGCCGAAGCCCTCTGGGCAATTTACAAAAATTAAAACCATGACAACTATTCAAAATATAAAACAACAACAGTTTGAAAATGTAGGTTGTCACACAGAGGAGGGCCAGGATCTCGATCATTCCAGAGTGCAGGACATGGAATAATGGGCCCAAGTTACAGGAAGCCAGATTCCGGCTGGACATCAGGAAAAACTTCCAGACTGTTAGAGCAGTATGACAATGGAACCAATGACTTGGGGAGATGGTGGGCTCCCCCACACTAGAGGCCTTCAAGAGGCAGCTGGACAGCCATCTGTCAGGGATGCTTGAAAGTGCATTCCTACTTTGAGCAGGGTGTTGGCCTCGATGGCCTTATAGGCTTCTTCCAACTTTATTATTCTATGATTCTAGGATCTTCTGCTGACTCTGCAGCCTCTTCTGAGGATGAGGGTTCAGGAAGTTTGACAGATTCTAAATGGATGAAGGAGAATTTTGAGATGGCTCCTGGGAAGCAAATACATTTCATCTCTACGTAACCTCATCAGCAATCACTGCTATAGAAAACAGTGCTCGAAATTAACGTTGCCCTGCCCCCAAAACATTTTTTTTAATAGCAACATTTCTGTTAATAAAGGCACCCCTTGTGTCAACTGCTCTTATCTCGTCCTTCCATTCATTGCTGCTGCTTTGTTTTGCTTTATTAGCATCCATTCATGTCTCTCACTTGTTTCCGCCCATTCTCGGTCATTGTCAGGGTACTTTAATGAGCACCCTGGAGAAGGGGGAACAGTACACACATCTAATTAATTAGCGTCGTTACCATCACTCTAAAGCCCTTCAGTGACATGCCCAATAATAATAACAGCAATAACAACTCATCTTCTTGGTTGGGGAATGGAGGGCGGAGTGAGGAGAACAGAACTGTCAGTATCATTGGGAAAACATGATGCCTTGCACGCATGTTGCCAATTCAGAGAACAGGTGGTAATGGCAGAAACTACATCCGTTAAGTTTTCCCTGTGCTATACATCTTGCTAATGCCATTCACTCTGTTTGGAGCTTGGTAGGGATGCATGAGACTTTGCTTCAGCTCAGTTTGGAAAAGAATTTACCAAGATCTGCAAAGTTTTCCATGTTTGGGAGAGAGGAAAAACCTGAGATATTTTTTTAAAAAAACATTGTGAATGTGGAGGAAAACTGAACTGCCAAATTTGCCCATCCCCAGAGGTTGCAACTGCAAAGGGTTCACATCTCTGCAAAGGGCCTTCTCTGCTGTGGAATGAGCTCCCTAGAGAGGTTCGCCTGGCACCTACATTATATACCTTTCTATGCCAGATGGACCTTCTTTATTTTAACAGTTTATTAACATAGCTTTTTAACTCTGCTGTTGTAAATCTGTATTTTAAATTTGTATTTTAAATCTTTATTGCTGCACGTTTTTTTACCCTGGTTGTGTTTTTATATTGTATTTTTATATTGTGTTTTGTTGCTGTTTTGTTGCAGTTTTGTTGCTGTTTTGTGAACCGCCCAGAGAGCTTCACCTATTGGGTGGTACAGAAATGTGATAGATAAATAAATAAATAATCACTTAATAAAACTGAGTGTGGATGGTGCCACTTCAAACTGAAGGTGGAGGACTGTGGGATTGAATCCTCCCCCATTTAAGGAAGGAATTTGAACCATTGTGAAGTCCCTTAACTATGGATGTGTGAATCAGTAAAACTCAAGCTCACTGAAGATTTCCCTCTTGAACCTTCCCCCAACTCAAGTTCATATCAGATTGAGAGCTTGTGGGGGAGTGGCTTTTGTTTTTCATTTTGGCATGAAATCTGTGCATTGATAATGTTAAATTTAAATAAGTTGATTAATGATATTTTACAAGATATTGAAAGATGGGCATCTTTAAAGTTAAGTTTATGGGGCAAGGTTAATACACTTAAGATGAATACTATACCTCGAATTGTTTATGTCGTACGTGGAATCCCCTTACTTATGCCCAGCAAGTATTTTCAAAAACTTAATACTTTGTTCCATAAATTCTTTGGGGGTTCCTCTCCACCAAGAATATCCCTGAAAAGGATGCAACTCTCAGTTAAAGAGGGTGGTTTTGGCTTTCCAGATCTTGCTACATACCATCTGGCTTACTTGCTCATCTGCACTAAATTTTGGTCCTTTCCACTTAGATATGATTTTCCACCTTGGTCAGTTTTGGAAACATCCTGTCTGGAGCCTCTTTCCAGATGGATCACATTAGGTTCTCGGCATATTAAAATGGAAAGAGCCCCACCCACAATCTTAGCACTTAGAGATGTGTGGCATATAATGACACACCAATTGCAGTTTGATTTATTTTCTCATGCCAAACTAACCATATCAGGAAATCCAGACCAAAAAATAGGAAAGAACATGTTTTTATGGCAGACTTGGGCAGATAGAATGGTTTTTGCCCTGCACCCAATTGGTGGGTGCAGATGATGAGTTCTTGTCATTCTCAGCTCTGCGTGATAAATTTAAATTACAAACTGCAACATTTGTAAGAATCTATATTTGGCCCAGCAGCATTCACTGCTTCAGAATCTCCTTTGCTATTGGAAGCACTTATTGAGGCTGACCAGGTAAATCAACCCACAATTCGTGTTTATAAATTCTTATTATCTGTGAATAAATACAATACAATTGGGCTTCAACAGGAATGGAATAGGGAATTGGAGTGTCCTATTTTATCGAAACAATCGACCATTGTTTTGGCACCATGTCAGTGGATCTCCAGTTACGTCTTATCCAGCAAAAATTACTGTTTCGGGTATACTGGACACCACAGCATCTGTTTAATAAAGGTTTGTCTAAATCAACTAATTGTTGGAAGTGTCACACAGCTAATGCTTCTTTTGTTCATATGTTCTGGAAATGTCCACTAGTTGCTGCCTTTTGGGAGGAAATTATCAGTCACATGAATTTTGTATTAGAAAGTAGGGGTGTGCACGGACCCCCCGGATCGGATCGGGACCCGGATCGGGACCTCCAATTTTGTCCCGGACCGGTTCGGACAAAATCGGAGGCCCCCCGGACCGGATCGAGTCCGATCCCGACCCAAAAATCGTACATTTTTGGATCGGCCGCCATTTTTTTCCCCATAGACTTGCATTGCAATGCAAGTCTATGAGGAAAAAATGGCGGCGGGTGGGTAAGGGGGGGCCTAACTCCCTCCCCCCCCCCGGGGCCGTCCGCTGTGGACGGCCCCGGCAGGTAAACCCCCTCCCCCGCGCTCCCTACCCCCCCTGGGGCCGCCTGCTTCCATCCGCTGGCGCCCGCGGGCGCCAGCGGATAGAAGCGGACGGCTCCGGGGGGGGGGGTAAGCCCCCTTCCCCGCCACTTACCTTCTCGGCACGTCCGGCGCCGGCGGCTACTACCAGCGGGCTCCGCGGCCTACTCTCAAGTAGCGCGCCGGGTGATGACATCACCCGGCGCGCCACCCTGGAGCAGGCCGCGGAGCCTGCTGGTAGTAGTAGGCGCCGGCGCCGGACGGGAGCCGCCGGGCCGGGCAGGTAAGGGCCCCCCTCCCCCCTCCGCGCGCCCCCTCCTCCCCTCCACGCACCCCCTCCTTACCTTTCCGGCCCGGCGGCTCCCGTCCGGCGCCGGCGCCTACTACTTCCAGCAGGCTCCGCGGCCTGCTCTAGAGTAGCGCGCCGGGTGATGACATCACCCGGCGCGCCATCCTAGAGCAGGCCGCGGAGCCTGCTGGGAGTAGTAGGCGCCGGCGCCGGACGGGAGCCGCCGGGCCGGAAAGGTAAGGGCCCCCCTCCCCCCTCCGCGCGCCCCCTCCTCCCCTCCACGCACCCCCTCCTTACCTTTCCGGCCCGGCGGCTCCCGTCCGGCGCCGGCGCCTACTACTTCCAGCAGGCTCCGCGGCCTGCTCTAGAGTAGCGCGCCGGGTGATGACATCACCCGGCGCGCCATCCTAGAGCAGGCCGCGGAGCCTGCTGGGAGTAGTAGGCGCCGGCGCCGGACGGGAGCCGCCGGGCCGGAAAGGTAAGGGCCCCCCTCCCCCCTCCGCGCGCCCCCTCCTCCCCTCCACGCACCCCCTCCTTACCTTTCCGGCCCGGCGGCTCCCGTCTGGCGCCGGCGCCTACTACTTCCAGCAGGCTCCGCGGCCTGCTCTAGAGTAGCGCGCCGGGTGATGACATCACCCGGCGCGCCATCCTAGAGCAGGCCGCGGAGCCTGCTGGGAATAGTAGGCGCCGGCGCCGGACGGGAGCCGCCGGGCCGGAAAGGTAAGGGCCCCCCTCCCCCCTCCGCGCGCCCCCTCCTCCCCTCCACGCACCCCCTCCTTACCTTTCCGGCCCGGCGGCTCCCGTCCGGCGCCGGCGCCTACTACTTCCAGCAGGCTCCGCGGCCTGCTCTAGAGTAGCGCGCCGGGTGATGACATCACCCGGCGCGCCATCCTAGAGCAGGCCGCGGAGCCTGCTGGGAATAGTAGGCGCCGGCGCCGGACGGGAGCCGCCGGGCCGGAAAGGTAAGGGCCCCCCTCCCCCCTCCGCGCGCCCCCTCCTCCCCTCCACGCACCCCCTCCTTACCTTCCCGGCCCGGTGGCTCCCGTCCGGCGCCGGCGCCTACTACTACCAGCAGGCTCCGCGGCCTGCTCTAGAGTAGCGCGCCGGGTGATGACATCACCCGGCGCGCCACCCTAGAGCAGGCCGCGGAGCCTGCTAGTAGTAGTAGGCTCCGGCGCCGGACGGGAGCCACCGGGCCGAGAAGGTAAGTGCCCCCCTCCTCCCCCCCCCCCGCTGTCCACTTTCATCGGCGGGCGCCCGCTGGCGCCCGCCAATGGAAGCGGCGGTGGGCGCCAGTGGGCGCCCGCCGATCCGCCGATCCGCCGAACCGGTTCGGAGCTTTTTCGGACCGGTTCGGATTGGATCGGCCGATCCAGCTGCGGGATCGGAAATCGGATAATTTATCCGATTTCCCACTGGACCGGACTCGGATCGTGGATCGGGTCCGATCCAGTGCACATCCCTATTAGAAAGGCCTTTAATATTTTCAGATGTACATGTCATTTTAAATTACGTACCGGCCGCTTGGAAACTAATACACGGTCAATGGAAATGGATTTTTCACGCCCTTTTGACTGCCAAAAGAATTATTTTACAACACTGGAAAGATAAAACCACACTCTCTATAATGCAATGGATTGAAGACTTAACAACATTAGCAACATTTGAAAGAGTGGCATATAGGCGTCATTTGCGAATGGACATTTACTCAGACATTTGGTCGGCCTTTACGGACGTTTATGTGTAATTTATGCTACCTTTTTACTCTTTTGTACTCATTTAGAAATTGTGATATTTGAAATTGAGGCTTTTGAAGTATGTAGCTGCATATGTTTAATTTTTATTAATTTTAAAATCTTCGTTATGGTTTTTTGTTTGTTTACAAATTCACAATAAAAAAGTTGGGGGGGAATAAATCTGTGCATTTTTCATGCATATTTTTCCAAGTGTACACATCAGTTGTGCACTTCTTTGAAATATACACAATCTTCTCCCATTGATTGAAGTTTATTTGTGTGCATTTTTCAAAGGTACACCTTTTTTTATGTGCAATTTTCAAATGTACGCATGCTATCGAAAACATTTTTTTCTGTCTGTGAATCATATTGCAACCTTGGAAATGTATGGACTGCAAGCAGTTATTGCGTCAGAGTCACTGTTTGGTCTGGGCAGTGCCTGTATTATGACTAGGGATGCTAGATTGGATACTAACGTTTGGATACTAAGAATTTGACCTGCCAAATCTGTTCCAGATTGGCCAGACAGAGTCCATGGACTTCTATAAATTACCTAAATTGTTGCAAAGTTTCTTATGGAATTATTGGATATTTTTCTGCATAGCGGGGAAAAAAATGAATCTGTCTGTAAATGGACACCAGAAGGAACCACCCCACACAATCGACGAAACACACGGGACAGATTTCACAAAATCTGGACATTCCTAATTAGGGCCAACCAAATTGGCACAAGATTGTGGAGAATCATATGAGATCTCTTCATCAGGCTTGATGTATTGTATATAGGTAAAAATGTTGTTAGTAGCCGTTAGAGTGATGTGTCAGGTATCACAAACAAATCAAAATCTCCAATATTAGAGTGGTGGCTTCATAAAGGATGGGATGGTGTTTACATGGCAGAACTAAATGACTGGTCCATATTAATGTAATACTTTTCTTAGGCCATCTCTTAAGGTCACCAAAAATGTTCAAACTTCCTGAGACCTTTGAGTTAACCTAATAAAGGTATTACACGAATATGGATTTTGGATTTTTCTTATGGCCGACATGGCTGCTTTTACTTTTTATGTGATTAAATTAATGAGTTGTATTTGTATGAAAGGGGAAAGGAGACTTTTTTTATAGAGGTATTGTAATGAGAATCAAATACATCTTTAATATCAATCAATAGTTTCAGCCAAGGGTGTACAGAACATATCAGCCTTTTGCGTGGAAGGGAAGACCTTTGAGAAAGTCTACTGGTCTTGTACTGTAGCTCAACTTTCCTTTGTTAACAAATGTACTACCATGCTTCCCGTTTGTTTGCCATCACCTATCTTAGAGAAGCAAAAATTTAATTCTAGAATAATATTATCTATCACAGGGGTGAGCAAAAAGTAGATCAGAATCTGCTGCTAGATCTCTGAGTGATCTGCAGTAGATCTGCAAGAATTTTTGAAATGCAGCAATAATTGAAATGCTGTCTTACTTGTCCTTTCTTTTATGTATTTAGTTCATACATTTCTAATCCATGTGATAACTAGTATTCCATAGGTGGATTACAACCATTAAACACACACACACACACTAGAATGCCATTTTAAAATATAGCATAACATATCAAATATAATACAAATATTTAAAATAATAACATACAATACAATGCAAACTATAAACAGCAAAGATGTTAGTAATCTATGTTGTTCTATTTATGAAAGCTTAGGGGAGACAACCAGGAGAGGATCTTTAGTACGGAAAAATAACTGCACTGGGAATGTGCACAGAGTAGGAATGGAGGAGAAATTCATTTGGTCCAAATTTTTATATGAACTTCCCAGTTCTCAGCTCCTGAACAATTCATGAACTGCAATGTGCTTGAATGCTGAAATCTACACTTTTCAGAATTTTGTGGTGCTCTTTGCAACTCAACACATGTGTGCAAGCATGCATATTTTAAAAGTGCATGTGCAAATAAGAATATTAGGGAGATGTACTCACACAATCTCATTACATTAAGGGGCGGGGATTGCTTCAAAAAATGTGCACACTAGGAAATTGTGTCCAAAACTGTGTATAGTAAGAGAAATCCATATGAAAATGAATATGAATTTCATGCCAATGAAAGTTTTGGCCACATTTGCAAACTGATGCTGAACTCAGCCAAAACAAACTCACAGATGGGAAAATGAAAAAAAATGAGTGAAACCAAAAAGACAGATTTGCCCATCCCTAACTCGGAAGCACCCTGTCCTAGGGATATATGGATCAGCAAAACCTGAGCTCTCCAAAGTTCTCCAAATTCCAATTTAGGGCTGTCTATACATGGGGAAAGCCCCATGGTGGCTGCTGATCTGTGCTGTGTCAGTTAGATGACACAGGTGCAGCTTTGCAGCCACTACGGGGCTTTCCCGTGAAGCTGCAGTTTGTAAAGTCAGGGATTTGCCCCGACTTTTTCAAATGGAGCAAAGTCAATATGACGCTTCTGCCATCTGACGTCATTCTTGGGCCAATCCGGGGCCAATCCAGGGGCGGTGCCTGGTCGAAGGTGACCAGTGATTGGTTACCTTCCACCAGGAAGAGGGTTAGGCTCTGGTACCCAGATGGCTGCCCAGAAACCCCCACGCCTTCTTTTCGGCACCCCGAGAGTGGGAAAGCATGGGTTTTCAGAAGGAGGCAGCGCCAACCCTCTGCCATTAAGACAGCTCTCTTGAAGCTCATTCCAACTCAAGTTTGCATCAGATTTTCATGTGCATTTCCCCCCCCCCATTTTGTGAATCAATTGTGCACATTTTTGAAATGTATGCATCCTTCTCCCATTGATTAAAGTGTATTTGTATGCATTTCTCAAAAGTACACATTTTTTCATGTACATGTTTCAAAGGTACACATGCTGTCGAACACATTATTTTGGTCCACAAATCACCTTGCAACCTCAGAAAAGTATGGACTTTAACTGCAAATCATGTCTGGAAGGTGCACACTATGTAAATTCTGGTTTTTAAAAACCAGTACAGCAATGAATTTCTCATAAATCCCTACCTTGTTCCTTAATTCACAACGGATGCCTGTGTCACTAAAGCAGTATTTTGCACTGGCTCTAGCTGGTGGACCTTTGGGTTCTACTTTATTAAAATAAAATAGATCAAGGAAGCCTGAATCCTGCCCTTCTTTGGTTTATCATATTCTATATAAGTCTCCATGAAAGAGAAAATTGTGTTATCTATGCCCAGCCTAAACCACCGAAATGTGATGCAGGACTCTGCTGCCAGTTCCCTGCATGTGACCAGCTTGGCTCATTTTCACCACTCTCCATGTCCAGTATGAAGTTAGTTTTGTTCACGTCAGCTGCAAAAGGCATGTGGGATTACAGGTCCTTCAGGGCAGAAAGGGAGCACATTTCAGCAGATGATACAATCTTGGAGGGAAGCTGCTTGGAGGATTTTATCATCCCTTAGAGCTTTGGAACATGTATGGCTCCAAATGTGGTGAGAAAAAGAAAGGCAGAGCAAACAGTGACCGAGAGGGGGGAGAATTCCCTTGCTACTTCTTCAGTATATTCCACAGCTGAGTCCCTTCCATTGTTGCTCTCTGCAGTATATTTCCCCAACCGCTGGTGGGAGGAAGCTATAAATCCAGCACTAGACGGGGTTTAAAAGGGGGCTTCATAACAATCTCTGACAAAATGTCTACCCAAAAAATAGATGCAGTATAGGGAAGGCAAAGGATAGGGCAAATAGCCAAAGATTAATTGCAATCATAAGTGTGTTATATGCATGGGGACAGAGTTATTCAAGCCAAGTGAATGCCCCAATCCTTCTTTGATCTTCTTCTCCTAGTCATATGGAGGAAGCAGGCCTAGCATTGGCACAGGTCATTGTAAGGCAAACACTTGGGTACCCACAGGAGTGCCACCTTTGCTGATGGCACAGCATCCTTTTTAAACAAATAAATGAATAGCCTGGCATTCCAAAGAAAATCCACCAGGAAGGCTTCTGCAGTTGACACCATCTTAAATCCCCCCAGAATGCCTCTGTGCTTTGATGTACAACCCAGAAGTATGCTGGGGAAATTGAGTTGGTGGTGGCCACAGCTGCCTTGCTTGGTACTTTCTTTAGCATGACACACCCCATCCCAGCTGAAGCCTTCAATGGGGTCACCACTTACATTGCTGCCCCAAGGTAAGCTTGGGGAACACCATCGCATCTTGCCCAGCACCCTCTCAGACCTGGCCCTGGCCCTGAAAGGAAGACTTGTAAAGAATTCACAACAAAGAGTTGCTATTTTACAATGAACTGAAATCAACCTCTGTGATGTGTAGTGTAGAACACAGGGGACAGACTTCAAGTTTGTGAGATCTAACTTTTTTTCTGTTTCTTCCCCCCCCCCCCCAGAGCCCCATGGTCCACTAATTGGATCCAGGTGCAAAACAGTGGCTTGGCAGTAGAATCAATTACCTACTGCAACCCATGAGCCATATACTGCAATAGCTACATATATAAAGACAAATCTATATCTGAATCACTTACTATAGATCTGGGTATTTAACACAAAACACTCTAAAACTGCCCAGAAGAATTGCACAAAGACCTAGACAACAGCAACCAATGAATAGCTCTAATACAGGTGAATAATGATGAAACCAAAAAAAATCATAATTAGTCCATGGTGAATGATGATGATGATGATGATGAGCAATATTGCTTGCTATTGGTAGACAACTGGAAGTCAGAAAATCTTGCTGATCTACTGTACACCACCCAAACGTCTAGCTTCCAAATGACCTTGGTGTAGACATACATTTGCATATCCCAAATTTCTGACAGTCAACGGTGGTTATATTTTTTTCTGAATTAAATTTAGAAGTACACTTCCCTCTTACACCCAAAATAATGTCTTTCTAGAGATCTAGACAGTGAAATAATGATGATGATCAAACTGCAGAGATGCTCATTAGGGGGCAAACTCAGAGCAGTGACTCATGCATTGTACGATCAGGCAACCTCCTCCAAGGGTTCTCCTGCACCTCTCTGTTGGAAGTGATTGAATAATCCAACCACACCTACATTGAGACACAAAAGAATTATTCCCCCACCAGTGGAGCCTGACTGGAAGGGGAAAGCTCAGTGTAGAGCATGTGTTTTACCCAGGTTTAATCTGCGGCAACTCCAGGTAGGGCTGGGAGAAGGATCCTGTCTGAAATCCTGGAGAGCAACTGCCATCAGGGTCAATAGCACTGATCCAGACATACTTGGTATATGGCCACTTCCTGTGTTTTATGGGGAGAGACTGTCTCCCTGGTGGACGCTACCATCTTGTCTCAATGTGCTGGATCAATCAGGTTGCTGATCCCTGCCAGCCTGTTCACGTTAAAGGTGAGCAGAGTGAGTCCCTTGCCGCTCAACCTTACAGCCATTGGCTAGCTGTGGCTCAAAGTATCCAGGGCCCCAATAGGGATGTAGGAGAATTCCATTTATGTTTGCAAATCATGAAAACTTGTCCTATTCAAAATTCTGAATGTGATCAGGAGTAGGGATGTGCACTGGATCGGACCCGATCCACGATCCGAGTCCGGTCCAGTGGGAAATCGGATAAATTATCCGATTTCCGATCCAACAGCTGGCTCCGCTGATCCAGTCCGAACCGATCCGAAAAGGCTCCAAACCGGTTCGGCGGATCGGCGGGCGCCCAATGGCGCCCACCGCCGCTTCCATTGGCGGGCGCCAGCGGGCGCCCGCCGATGAAAGTGGACAGCGGGGGGGGAGGAGGAGGGGGGCGCTTACCTTTCCGGCCCATCCGCTCCCGTCCGGCACCAGTGGCTACTACCAGCGGGCTCCGCGGCCTGCTCCAGGGTGGCGCGCCGGGTGATGTCATCACCTGGCGCGCTACTCGAGAGCAGGCCGCGGAGCCCGCTGGTAGTAGCCGCCGGCACCGGACGGGAGCGGACGGGCCGGGAAGGTAAGCAGGGGGCGCACGGAGGGGAGGAGGGGGCGCGCGGAGGGGAGGAGGGGGGCCCTTACCTTTCCGGCCCGTCCGCTCCCATCCGGCGCCAGCGGCTACTACCAGCGGGCTCGCGGCCTGCACCAGGGTGGCATGCCGGGTGATGTTATCACCCGGCACACTACTCGAGAGCAGGCCACGGAGCCCGCTGGTAGTAGCCGCCGGCGCCAGACGGGAGCAGACAGGCCGGGAAGGTAAGCAGGGGGTGCGCGGAGGGGAGGAGGGGGCGCGTGCGGAGGGGGGGTGCTTACCTTTTAGGGATGCCCGTCCGGCGCCGGCGGCTACTACCAGGAGCGAACGGCCCTAATGGAAGCGGACGGCCCCAGGGGGGGCAGGGAGCGCGGGGGAGGGGGCTTACCTGCCGGGGCCGTTCACAGCGGACGGCCCCGGGGGGGGAGGGAGTTAGGCCCCCCCTCACCCACCTGCTGCCATTTTTTCCTCATAGACTTGCATTGCAATGCAAGTCTATGGGGGGGAAAATGGCGGCCGATCCAAAAATTTACGATTTTTGGATCGGGATCAGACTCGATCCGGTCTGGGGGGCCTCCGATTTTGTCCGAACCGATCCATGACAAAATTGGAGGTCCCGATCCGGGTCCCGATCCGATCCGGGGGGTCCGTGCACACCCCTAATCAGGAGAGCAATCCAATTTGTTTTTCAAAATTTCCCAAACTTGCATTTGTGCCCAGTAAAGGAAAATGTGCAGTTAAAAAAAAAGAAAAGTGTGCATTTTCATGCCTTATAGAGGGAAATACACATTTTGGCATGCTTTTTATTTTTATTGTAAAGAAATGCGCATCTTTCCCCATTTTTCCTGCGCAAAATGAAAAACAAGCACAATCAAACACAGGAAATGAGGTGAGCCAAGGTGGTATTTAGAGAGACTTGGCATTAGCAAAATACATCTATCCATCCATTCCTATGTCCAAGGACAGCTCCCTTACCATACCTAATGTAGATGTGACTGGCAATGAATATGATAGCAATCCCTTCATACCCAGGGTACTGCAGGATGCTCATCAGGGTATCCCATCTTACTGTCCTCCCATGCTGCTAGCTACAACGCAAGGAAAACCATTAACCAATTAGCCAAATCAGATGAACATCACGTGAAGGCTGATCTAGGATGGAGGCTGATCTAGGCAGGAAGAATGGAGTGGGTGAAAAAAAAGGTTCACCCAAAGGCCAATCTCTTGAAACACCCCATCAGAATCCTACTCAGCCCCTGAGAAAAGCAACTGGCTAATGCTGTTTTGATAACCATAGACAGCATGCCACAAACAGGAAATGGGGGGAAGTTTTCTATCGCCCCCATCTAAATGATGAGGGAATAGGATCATTTGCCCATGAATCACTCTCACTGTTTTCTGACAGCAATCTGCAAATTTAAACCAAAAATAGTTACCAAAATGCATATTTTCCGACAGATATTGCTATGTAGAACATTTAATCTTTTGTTGAGTTTTTTTAATGTGGGAGGGACAGATTGTGTTCAAGCCTCTACTTATCTTTTCTATTCCATCTCCTCCTCCAAAAAAAAAGAAGAAATAAAATATGCATACTATCTGATTCCCCCTTTTTATTTTTATTTTTCATTTTCAATTTTTTAAAAATCCCTTCATGTCTTCTCAAAAATGACCTGGTTTGCACGATTACTGCAGTCCAGTGTGGCTTATTTGAGGTACTTCAAGGTAGAATCCCATTGACTCCTGTTGATCTCCACTGACCAGGTAGCTGTGATACCATGGCCTAGCCAGTGGTGGCACTGAGCTACAAGACAGGGCAGGTTGGCAGCTGTCTCTCACAGCAAGCTGTCATGATCATAGAGTCATAGAATAGTTGAGCTGGAAGGGGCCTATAAGGCATCGAGTCCAACTGCCTGCTCAATGCAGGAATCCATCTTAAAGCACAGCCTACAGATGGCTGTCCAGCTGCCTCTTGAATGCCTCTAGTGTGGGAGAGCCCACAACCTCCCTAGGTCATTGGTTCCATTGTTGTACTACTCTAACAGTCAGGAAATTTATAGAATCAGGAAGTTTAATAACATAGACCATTCCAGGGATCTACGGCATAGAGTGTCAGGTAGCTGAGTCCCACTTCTAGTATTCTCCTTTTCAAAACCCCAGGCACCTTGCATGCAGATGCAATGACCAGCTCTCATCGTAAGAATGCCAAATCGTTCTCAAGTAGCACTTCAAATGAAGCAAGCAAGCTCAAAGCAAGACTCTGCTCGGTGGGATGCCTCCAGTTTAATGCACTTGCCAACATCTTCACCCAACCGCCAGGTGAGATTATGTGATAAATGATTGCATTAGCTGAGGCAGCTTCTCATTTTCCTCCGATCTGGCCTGTCTGCCCTTTTAGTATAGAACTCCTGATAGCATTTCTTCCTTCACCAACTTCAGTTTTCCTGCTCGCTTGTCAAGCTGTCAACGTGAAGAAAAAGAGGAGCCATCGACAAGGCAGTTACTGCTTCAAGTCCAACTTACATTTCAAGTATCTCCTGCCAGGTGCACAGGATGGGCATCTCCAAACATGGCTCCCTGCTTGAACAGGTTTCACATGTTCAAAAGAGACTTTGACATTCCCTATTGGTTACCTTTCCCTTTGTCCAGAGGCTGTCCCAATGGATTCTAGCTCAGATTTGAGAGATGATCTTTCTGTTCCAGATATTGAGGCTTCGGTTGCTTCTCTCCAACAACAGGTCATGTTGGGATGCTGTACGCTTTAGGATCCAAGCTGGTAAGTTAAGGACTTTGGACATTGTCCTGCTGGATCAAATCAGGTGCAGGGGAGTCCTTCATACTCCACCCATCCTGGGGGGATTCTCATGACATCTCAAGTCTTAGCCAGGCACCAAAAAGATGACAGGGTTGGTGCCAGACAGACCTCAGTGGGATGAACCTTCCATAATCAGGAATAGGGATAATCCAGAATACATTTTATGGGGTTTAACTCTGCATACAGCTCTATCCATACAGCACTATCTGCTCTTTGGGAGCCTGAGGTATATGAAACCAAAAAACAACCCAACTCGTTAATAGGGGCGGCCGAACTCAGAGACTCCAGAAAATGCACAATTCCCCCTACTACATTCATGGTGGCCACCATTAACACAGTGAAGGGAAAGAGCCCGATGCCAGAAGCCAGGACAGACCCACACCTGAGCACTTGTGGGGGGCTTGTAAGCGCTCGGGCGTGGGACTGCCCTCATGCCAGGCACATCTGGTTGGGTCCATGAGGGCTGGATGTGGGGGCATCCACTTCCCTCATGGACCCAACCGAACACTCGTGACATCCCTACTCATTAATTCACATCTCCTGCAAGAAAGCAATAACCAGAACGATGCCCGGTCATGGTAGCCTCAGCATCACCAGAAAGGCTCACATCTTCCAAGTTCTTCTCAAGCATTTATCCAACACATGCAACTTTCCTCTCCACAACAAGTCTTCCATTGGTCCATCCCCCCCCCCCCGCCTCATCCCTGACATGGGAATAGAAGGGTGAAGATAATTATCCACACTAAAGCAAGAGGGCCTTTGTTTAGGCGACATCCAGCAGAGGAGGGTTATGGTCACGCCCTGCATCCTTGAATATCAATTCCTTCATGTGGTTAGGAGGGTTAGCAGCCATTTGTAATCATATTAGAGAAACGGTTTAATTCTAAAGAGGGCCATTTGCTGGACTCGCTTCCCTTGACTGCATTACAATGAGAAGATCAAACAGAATCAGCTTCAACGGGGAGATTATAACCAAGGAAGGGAGAAATCGTTGACTGGGCGCGCAAGGGAAAAGACAGCTACGTCCTCCTCTGACAATGGAAATCTTTGCAAACATAATTAATGGATGACTGAATTAGAGAGCCAGAGAGCCAGGCTTTGGGAGGGGAGGAGATAAAATGAGAGGCCGGCAGAAAGAACTAAGGACTGTCCAGAGAGTAACTTTACCTAACGTCAGTCAAGTTCTTCACACATCTGCTCCTACACCTACATGTGTCATTCCTCAACCATCCGTGAGCGCAGCTGAATGTGCGAACAGTACTCATTGAGAATTATTGTGTCTTGAGAGACCAGGCAGTGGATGCTATGAGAGTTCCAACAGTGCGGTGTTTAAACAGGGTATGCATGATTCACACTTGCAAGTTGTCGCTCCCTACTGCAACCGTTGAATGATGGGCATGTATGATACCTTATCCTAGCCCCTTGCCGCTGCTGCCCCTGACCAGCCTTTACTATTAGGCCCCACAGCTCCACAGCCCAGCAACCTGGCCTCAGACAAGCATCTATGTTCCCGCTGCCACCAGTACCTTCCTCAGGTACACTTCAATGACCACACCAGTTTGTTCAAATTAACAAGATTTATTAAGAGAAAGTATACTGTGTGCACAGTAAGCTTATTGGTTTCCTCAGTTCATTTGTGTAGCGGTTTCAAGTACAATGCTTATATGTTCCAAACTGTTCCCAAAGCCGAACTTTTTCCTCTCACAATATTCAATCAATCAAACACCTCACTAGATACTCTTTCTCTCTCTCTCTTCTCCCTGCTCAACCCACAATCAACCCCCTTCCTCAATTCATCCCCAAAACAACCCTGTCAGCTCTCTCTCTGTCTGATACATATAAACTCATTTGCTTCCCAGCTCCGCCCACTCTCCAACACCCCACCAATCCAGGTACTTCAAACAACTAGCCAATCAGCACTCACTTACCACTCATTCCATACTCACCCAGGCTTGCAACTCCAAATAATAACTTTTGCAACACATTCACATCCCTAAACAGTAGGATATCACAGCATGCATGTGAGAAATGGTCTGGAGTGACTCTGTGCCAAAGTGTTGCAGAGTGTGTGTGTGTGTGTGTGTGTGTGTGTGTGCGCACGCACATGCGCACACAAACACACAGTCATGGACTGGCAATGCCCTATGCCATTAGTGGAAGGGTAAACAGGCAAAATAGCATGCTCACATTTTTGTTATTTTTTGCCTTTCCCTTTCTATGGCGTTTTCTGCTGCCCCCAGGTGGAAATTTATTTTTTTCCCCTGGCTGCCTCCATTGAATCAGCATTGAAACCCTCTGGGTCTCAGATATCTATTGTAGATATTGTCAGGAATTGCTATTAGATGTGGGGTGGGTAAGCCAAAACAAAAATACCACAATGTTTCAAATAACAATTTAAAAAGAATATGAAAAATATAATAACACTCCATATATTGAGCGTTTATGGCCCTGTAAGGATGGTACGGTAGAGTCTGCGGGCCATGTCCTACTATATTGTACATTTTATTGTGATTTTCGACATATTTTCATAGTCCCCATCTTACAGAAAAAACATGGGAGATCTGATGCATTCTATTTAAAATACCTACTGGCCGATCAGAATGCTCAGATCACTGCTAAGGTGGCAAGATTTTGTGCGGCCGCAATTGCCTGCCGAGGTGGGATAATATTATCTACTTATGGAAACATGAATTTTTAAATGCAGTTTTAGAGTAATTAAGATTATATTTTAGTATTACACCTGTATGTTATATGTATATGTATTATGCTGTGCACTTTGTATCCTGGTCTTATGACCGTAATAAATATTTGATTTGATATGAAAAAATGTTAATAGTTAAAAAGTTGTAAAATCTGAATGGACACACACACAGAGGGAGGAGGGAGAGAAAGAGACCATAAGAGAAACAAGGTGATAACACAATCAAGGATAAACATATTCAGCTTGTTATACCCCTGTTTTATCCAGATTGAAGCAATATTGTATTGTCTCTGAAACAATTCTTGAGTTCCAACCTGAGGCTTTATTTTTTTTCTAAAATGTTGGGTTCTTTCCATCCTCCTAACACTCTTTCTTCTCCTATCTGCTTCTTTTGCTTTCTGTCTTTGGCTTATATCTTCTATTCTCTTTCTCTCCTCCCAACTCCATCCATTCAGAAGGGTAGCTTCTTGATAATTTCTGCAAACTTTCTACTTTCTGAATTAAAAATCCCTCCCTCCGTCCCTCCCTCTCTCTCTCCCTCTGATCTTTTGTTGGAATTGATAATATTCTGATCTCCTGAGGGCAGCTTTCAGGCCTCTACAGTCCAACTAAACTTTTGATATCTACACTATTTGACTGAAACTAACAAGCATACCCGAGGAAGCCTGGATCAACTGAAATCACAATATTAAAATAGGAAACAGCAACAGCATACACCAATACACCTCAAGGGCAAACACAACAGATGAAACACAATTTCTGAGAGAACATTTCTGAGAATTTTCTTTTTCTCACTCCTCATAGGGAAAAAATAGGCCACATTGCAGAATTTGCTCCTAATATTCTCCACTACCCCCCCCCCCCAGCAGCCACTCTTCCCTGCTCCCAGGCACCCCAATTAATGCTAGGTCCAAGTGAGGATATGCATACAAGCAAAACTTGAGCTTCAGTTCTCCAAATTCCATTCAAAGCTCATTCGATCTCATGTTCATATCAGATTGTAAACTTTGGTGTGTGTGAGAGTGTTCGTGTATGTTCTTTTTGCAAGAAAATTTGTATGTATCTTCTGCGCATTTTTTTTGCCAAATGTACACATCAACTGTGTGCATCTTTGAGATGTACACATTCTCCTCCCATTGATTAAACCATGTTTGTGTACATTTTTAAAAAGTGCTCGTTTTTTTAATGTGCATTTTCCAAATGTATGCATGCTGCCAAACACACCTTCTGGGGGTCCACATGTATGGACTTAGACTGCAGATTGTGTCTAAGTCTGTATTTAGTCCTGGAAATGCAAACTGGGGAAACCTTCATTTTAAAAAAGAATGACCTGAAACACATTTCTTATACGTTCCTAGGCCCAAGGATTGCTCAAGTCTGGTGCCCTTTTGCCACTCATCAACCGGCCTTCCTTTTAGCAGCACAAAATGTAAGCAGGGTCACTCCTGTGAAGAAAGTGGGGGAGATAAAAGGGTTCAAACCTCCTTGGAAATTTGTGCTGGTAAGAAGCCTCAGAATTCCCAGAGCCCCATTTATTTTGGTTAATTAAACTGTCAAAAACAGGGAGGGATTAATCTACCCTTCACTTCAGGCACTGAGGAGGTGTCAGTCAGTAGATAGGTAGCTGTTTAATTACTGTAATTGTCTTTGTTTCCTCCTCTAGCTTCTCTTCCTCGCCCACGACTTTCTATCCTGCCTCTGCTCAAACTCTTCCCCCTGTAACTTCCTCCGTAATGTTGATATCAGGTGTGTCAGGAAATGTTACATTGCTCCGGTGCCCTTAGTCTGACATCTCCAGTTTTCAGACCATACATGCAAACCACTGTCCCCCACCCACACGCTGCATGTATTTTTGCTGCCCGCTCCAGCTTCTGAGCAGCTGAGACTGAGGCAGAATTGGCTGCGGCTGAGCCAGAGGCAGAGGTGGGAAGGAGGAAAAGGGCAAAGGTGGTCTGTAGCTAGCATGAATAGGCCTCTGACTTGCCCAGACAGAGGAGGACATGTGACTCCAAAGCTAAACCATGCTGGCACATGCAAAGAGGCCTCTGTGTAGACCAAGAATCCTGTGAGCCATGGTGGCTCCCAAAGGCTTCTGGGAAATGGCTGTCGCTGCTGCCCACGGTACAGCCTGCCAGTTTTGAAGCAGCTTGCTAATTGCTGAGAAAAGGGTTCAGAGAAGTCTCATGTGAGAAACACCTGAACCTTATCTGCCCGGCCTGACAAGCTGGGCAGAGAGAGTATAATGAGTAGGGGTGTGCACGGACCCCCCGGATCGGATCGGGACCCGGATCGGGACCTCCAATTTTGTCCCGGACCGGTTCGGACAAAATCGGAGGCCCCCCGGACCGGATCGAGTCCGATCCCGACCCAAAAATCGTAAATTTTTGGATCGGCCGCCATTTTTTTCCCCATAGACTTGCATTGCAATGCAAGTCTATGAGGAAAAAATGGCGGCGGGTGGGTAAGGGGGGGCCTAACTCCCTCCCCCCCCCGGGGCCGTCCGCTGTGGACGGCCCCGGCAGGTAAACCCCCTCCCCCGCGCTCCCTACCCCCCCTGGGGCCGCCCGCTTCCATCCGCTGGCGCCCGCGGGCGCCAGCGGATAGAAGCGGACGGCTCCGGGGGGGGGGGTAAGCCCCCTTCCCCGCCACTTACCTTCTCGGCCCGTCCGGCGCCGGCGGCTACTACCAGCGGGCTCCGCGGCCTACTCTCGAGTAGCGCGCCGGGTGATGACATCACCCGGCGCGCCACCCTGGAGCAGGCCGCGGAGCCTGCTGGTAGTAGTAGGCGCCGGCGCCGGACGGGAGCCGCCGGGCCGGGCAGGTAAGGGCCCCCCTCCCCCCTCCCCCCTCCGCGCGCCCCCTCCTCCCCTCCACGCACCCCCTCCTTACCTTTCCGGCCCGGCGGCTCCCGTCCGGCGCCGGCGCCTACTACTTCCAGCAGGCTCCGCGGCCTGCTCTAGAGTAGCGCGCCGGGTGATGACATCACCCGGCGCGCCATCCTAGAGCAGGCCGCGGAGCCTGCTGGGAGTAGTAGGCGCCGGCGCCGGACGGGAGCCGCCAGGCCGGAAAGGTAAGGGCCCCCCTCCCCCCTCCGCGCGCCCCCTCCTCCCCTCCACGCACCCCCTCCTTACCTTTCCGGCCCGGCGGCTCCCGTCCGGCGCCGGCGCCTACTACTTCCAGCAGGCTCCGCGGCCTGCTCTAGAGTAGCGCGCCGGGTGATGACATCACCCGGCGCGCCATCCTAGAGCAGGCCGCGGAGCCTGCTGGGAGTAGTAGGCGCCGGCGCCGGACGGGAGCCGCCGGGCCGGGCAGGTAAGGGCCCCCCTCCCCCCTCCGCGCGCCCCCTCCTCCCCTCCACGCACCCCCTCCTTACCTTTCCGGCCCGGCGGCTCCCGTCCGGCGCCGGCGCCTACTACTTCCAGCAGGCTCCGCGGCCTGCTCTAGAGTAGCGCGCCGGGTGATGACATCACCCGGCGCGCCATCCTAGAGCAGGCCGCGGAGCCTGCTGGGAGTAGTAGGCGCCGGCGCCGGACGGGAGCCGCCGGGCCGGGCAGGTAAGGGCCCCCCTCCCCCCTCCCCCCTCCGCGCGCCCCCTCCTCCCCTCCACGCACCCCCTCCTTACCTTTCCGGCCCGGCGGCTCCCGTCCGGCGCCGGCGCCTACTACTTCCAGCAGGCTCCGCGGCCTGCTCTAGAGTAGCGCGCCGGGTGATGACATCACCCGGCGCGCCATCCTAGAGCAGGCCGCGGAGCCTGCTGGGAGTAGTAGGCGCCGGCGCCGGACGGGAGCCGCCGGGCCGGAAAGGTAAGGGCCCCCCTCCCCCCTCCGCGCGCCCCCTCCTCCCCTCCACGCACCCCCTCCTTACCTTTCCGGCCCGGCGGCTCCCGTCCGGCGCCGGCGCCTACTACTTCCAGCAGGCTCCGCGGCCTGCTCTAGAGTAGCGCGCCGGGTGATGACATCACCCGGCGCGCCATCCTAGAGCAGGCCGCGGAGCCTGCTGGGAGTAGTAGGCGCCGGCGCCGGACGGGAGCCGCCGGGCCGGGCAGGTAAGGGCCCCCCTCCCCCCTCCGCGCGCCCCCTCCTCCCCTCCACGCACCCCCTCCTTACCTTTCCGGCCCGGCGGCTCCCGTCCGGCGCCGGCGCCTACTACTTCCAGCAGGCTCCGCGGCCTGCTCTAGAGTAGCGCGCCGGGTGATGACATCACCCGGCGCGCCATCCTAGAGCAGGCCGCGGAGCCTGCTGGGAGTAGTAGGCGCCGGCGCCGGACGGGAGCCGCCGGGCCGGGCAGGTAAGGGCCCCCCTCCCCCCTCCGCGCGCCCCCTCCTCCCCTCCACGCACCCCCTCCTTACCTTTCCGGCCCGGCGGCTCCCGTCCGGCGCCGGCGCCTACTACTTCCAGCAGGCTCCGCGGCCTGCTCTAGAGTAGCGCGCCGGGTGATGACATCACCCGGCGCGCCACCCTAGAGCAGGCCGCGGAGCCTGCTAGTAGTAGTAGGCGCCGGCGCTGGACGGGAGCCACCGGGCCGGGAAGGTAAGGAGGGGGTGCGTGGAGGGGAGGAGGGGGCGCGCGGAGGGGGGAGGGGGGCCCTTACCTTTCCGGCCCGGCGGCTCCCGTCCGGCGCCGGCGCCTACTACTCCCAGCAGGCTCCGCGGCCTGCTCTAGGATGGCGCGCCGGGTGATGTCATCACCCGGCGCGCCACCCTAGAGCAGGCCGCGGAGCCTGCTAGTAGTAGTAGGCGCCGGCGCCGGACGGGAGCCACCGGGCCGAGAAGGTAAGTGCCCCCCTCCTCCCCCCCCCCGCTGTCCACTTTCATCGGCGGGCGCCCGCTGGCGCCCGCCAATGGAAGCGGCGGTGGGCGCCAGTGGGCGCCCGCCGATCCGCCGATCCGCCGAACCGGTTCGGAGCTTTTTCGGACCGGTTCGGATTGGATCGGCCGATCCAGCTGCGGGATCGGAAATCGGATAATTTATCCGATTTCCCACTGGACCGGACTCGGATCGTGGATCGGGTCCGATCCAGTGCACATCCCTAATAATGAGCTGACGTTCCAAAGCTGTTGTGTCAGGAAGCAAGGCCAAAAACTTTCCCATCAGTCAGTTAGTTCCCAAGAAGATATGCCTGCCTATGCTAGTAATGTAACTGCTTCAATGTTATTTTCAGAACAGTATAACCATTGCTTTCGACCCCACACATAGGTCCAGAGGAGTCGACACCTTCGTGCAAAGGCTTTCATCGTCTGAGTCCACCGTTTATTAGGTATGCTTGTATAGGCCTAAAGATGCGTAATAAACTGTCTCTTTGTAAGTAAACCTAGCCTCAGAGCATGCCTGTTTCCACAGCAATTTAAAAGAACCGCACGGGGGCCTACAGCATTAACCCCCGGTATGTACTAGCCTCCTTGGCAGATGCCATATGGCTCTCAGCAGTTTCATCCTGTCACAGTGCAAAAGCTAGGAAACGGTGCAAAAACTGAATCCTCATTTGATGTCCATCCAGTCACCAGCTCAAAGACCCACCATGAGCCAAGTCCTGACATTTCCCAGCATCAATTTCTGGCAGACTCCAAGACCATCTTCCCATGGCCCATAGCAGACTCTAAAGAAGGGGGTTCTTTGGCCAGAACTACATGTTAATCTTTCATTATGCAACCCTTGCTGAAAATGGCAACTATTAATTTAAGTCCTTCTCACACCCTCACTCCATAACATCAAGGGCAAGCTAGTTATTTCCTAGCACAGGGGTCAGCAAGATCAGACCAAGGGTCCATCTATCCAGCATCCTGATCACACAGTGGCCAACCAGCTGTTGACCAGGAACCTACAAGCAGGATCTGAGTGGAGCAGCACCCTCCCACCATGATCCAAGCAACAGATGTATATAGACTCACTGCCTCTGACAGGAAATAGCACAAAGCCATCAGTAGCCTTCTCCTCTAAAAATTTATCCAACCCCCTTATCTTCCAGAACCTTGACCAACTCCAAGTTAGCTGAGACTCTAACAAAGGGAGCTGTTCACTCAACAATAGCCAAAGGCTTTCTGAAGCCTTGTAAAGGTCAGCAGATCAAGACCTGCAGTTAATTCCACCCCCTAAGAAAGCCGTTTGTTTCTTAAAGGGATAATGCCTGATTTGTAGCTGCTGACTCCTACAGCATGGGGGTGGTGAAGGGATTTGTCTATTGCCGTTTCAAAGCCATCCAAATTTATGGGCATCACTACATCGTGTGGTAGTTTAACTATGTGCTGTATGAAGAAGTACTTCCTTTGATCTGTCCCTAATGTCCCACCAATCAGTTTCATGGGATAACCCCAATGGGGTCTAGTATTAAGGAAGAGGGAGGAAAATGTCTCATTTTCCTCTTTCTCTACACCATGAATAATTTTGTACACCTCTAACATGTCTCCGTAGGATCCAGTAGAACCTAAACTCCTCACAGATCCTAAATTAAGACCTAAAAGATGCTGGGCAGATTTTCATCCTATGTCCCATTACTTAGCTCTGGAGAATGTAGGAGACTATTGGGAGATCTGCAAAGAAACTTCTTAACAACAATACTTCTGAGTGAGTTAGGTGATACTGCTGGACTACTACAGGTGCTTCCAGATCAGTTGTTTTGGGAGACTCCCTAATTTGCAAGTGAACTGTGACTCTGTATTCTCTGCAGTCCCCTTTGACAAGACCTGTGGATCTGATGCTCAAGAAAATCTGATTTGGGCAACAATTACACCGCACCTGAAGTGTTATCTCTGCTTATTTTTTGTCCTTGACACTCTAGTTGTGGAGCAAACCCTGGACCGTGAATTTGGATGCTCTTAAGTTAAAGGGAAGCCATTCCTCATCTTTTTTTTTTTACTTCTTTTCTTTTTCAAAGGAGAACTTGTTCACTGCATTTTTAAGTGCCTCTCTCTGGAATGATGCTTGCAGCCATTCCAGTGGGAACATGTGATCTGCATTTAGACTGCATCGGCAGGTTACGGAATGCAGTGGACCATGTAAGTATCAATTTTCCATAGTGGGCAGAACGTGTGTAATTATAGAGCGTTCCAGGGTTTATGGCCATGAAGAATCTTTGCAACCGGCATTAAAATGCTTATGGAGTTGTTTTGAAATGTTTCCAGCAAGGTGATTTCAGAGGAAGGGGGACGGCTCCCAACTCAAGTCCCTCAGAATCCTCATGAGTAATACCAGGTAGGTTGGACCTGTTGAGAACCAAAGAGCATGCCAAGAAGAGACAAACAAATCTGGAGGGCAATCAATCCTAGGAACGGGTGAGACATTCGCTTTATTAAGGATATATATTTAACAGATTTACCCAGTTCACAGCTTCTAAGCCTTTCAGTAAGCTAAGACAAAGGTGCATACCAAAAGCTGCATTTCTTAGAGCTTTCCAATGCAGCTCATCTTGGGTGGAAATGCGTGTGCACATACACAGAGACACACGCACACACTAGGGGAAAATGTGCACAATGTTTGTATATTTGAGAAATGTGCATGCAAAACTGCATTTCAGCAATGCAAAGTACTGGGGAGAAATGTGTACATTTTTTAAAAAAAAATGCACACGAAATCCATACATTAAGGGAAATTTGCACACACACATGTAAGAATTTCAATACAGATTTAAAAATCATAATAATTGCAAACTCATTTTCAATCTCAAAAAAATGGCCATCGCAGTGAAACCAAGATTGACAGATCTGTCCATCCTTAATAAATCCTGAAAGCATGGAGCTGAAAAGAAAAGGAAAGGGAAAGGATAAAAAGCCTCCCAGATCTATCAGGGTACATAAATAGCAAGATTGATCCTGTGGTCCTGCAACCTTGAGAGCTGAGGATGGATTCTAGAGCAGCAACAGAGTTTGTGCACTAAAAAAAAGAAAAAGCAATTTTCCACTTTAGTGCTAAACTATTTATTATTTATCACTCTTACTAGGACATTCAGCTTGCATTCTGCAAGAAAAGATATAGGGCGAAGATGGACATAACACACTTAACAGCTTCGCAGTAGATTCTTCAGAAGTAGTTTGAACCTAGCTTTGCCACATGCCTTATGCAAGTAGATATATGTGAGGTGAACTCTGGATCAGATCTCAGTTTTACCACTCCTCTTGCTGTCTCCAACAGAGTAAAGCATTATTTATGTGTGCACACAGGTGCCTATCTTTCATCTTACCTTCCTATTAAAAAAAGAAAAATTTAAAAAAAGTATTTTGAAACTTGCACTTGCAAACCTACTCCGATGGTTGGAGGTGGCGATGTCACAAGCACTAGCCAATCGTCACATATTATGCCCTGTTTCTCCCTGTGTGCTAGAAACTCACAGAATTTTGTGTGTGCATGTGTATATGTGTGTATCCTTCCAAAGATTGTTCCAGGCACATTAAAATGTATGAATGCCTTCAGTGAAACAATTGTAGCCTTCCACTACATTTGGAATATCATTTCCCACCTAAATTAATCTTTGTGTGACTCCTGTGGGCAATTCCCTCCAGGGCTGATGAAGCAATGGAAGTGTCAGAGTACAACTTCCCATCCCATACTGGAGCCTGAACTGGAAAAACATTACACATAATGGGCACTGATCTCAAAGTTGCTCAAACGGTCTTGAGATGTGAAATTCTTTGCTGCCACTGGGAATTCTCCCCACCCACATCTACTCCAAATGCCCTGGACTACTGTTCTGGGTAGGGGTGTACAGATTTTGTTAAATCCATTCCGTCCCTTTAAGATGCCATCCATTCCATCATCCGCTCATGAACAGAATCAGATTTTCCCCAATTTCCTGAATTTGCACAATTTCACACTTCCTGTAAATTTGCAGTTGTGAAAATGTGCAAATCCCCCCATGTGCAAATCTTCCCAACAACCTGCTTCCTGCCCAGATGGAGCATCTTGCAGGCAGGAAGGAGAAGGAAAGATGTTGCACATGTGCATGGCACATGTGCGTGGCGCGTATGCAGCATGAAGCATGGGCGGGGCAAGGCCTATGAAGGTAGACCCTGCCTTTCACTCAGCTTCTTTTGCTTTCAGCTCCCTCCCTCCCTCCCTCCCTATAGCCAGTATGGGATTAGCTGGTTGCTTCCTTTGGAAGGGCCGAGTAGGAATTTTTCCTGCCACAAATTGGCTTTCATGTACAGTTTTCTTTTTTGCCTACTTCATACTGGAAATATTTTTTTAAGGAGGGTGGTAAATAAGTTGATTGGAATGGGCAGGGACTCCTGACATTATTTATTATTATTTATTTATTTTATTCCGTTTATATACCGCCCCATAGCCGAAGCTCTCTGGGTGGTTTACAAAAATTAAAAACATTGAACATTAAAAACACCAATGTACAAAATTTAAAACCATAAAGCATAAAAGCAAGTTATAAGTACAATATCCTTTAAAACAACAATTCTGGGTCAAAGCACAACAACAACACAAAACCCTCATCATATGCTGTTAAATGCCTAGGAGAAGAGGAAAGTCTTGACCTGGCACTGAAAAGTGCAGCTGAGATATATGCAATTCATGCAAATTGTGGTCAAAATTTGCGCACATCTCTTTTTGCGCAAATTTGCACAAGATTCAGCTCTAATTTCTGCAACTTTTTTTTAAAAAAATGAAAAATTTGCAAGCTGACCTGACATGATGCAGATTTGAGTTGGACTCTGAAGCAGAAAGCTGACCAATGTCTGGGAGCTGAACCAAGGAATCTCATCAAGCTTCATCCTGCAAATGGATTCCTCAGACATCTCTAATGCAGTCTGGCCTAGAACA
Source organism: Anniella stebbinsi (assembly GCA_029215795.1). NCBI lineage: Eukaryota > Metazoa > Chordata > Lepidosauria > Squamata > Anniellidae > Anniella > Anniella stebbinsi. The sequence continues at coordinate 387,144,414 of JARDYH010000001.1, forward strand.
ACGCCATAGTGTGTTGACCATAGTCCTACTCTCCTGCCTAGATTAAGGTTGCTGGAGAAATTCGAAATGGACTAAAATGAGTTTGGATTTCTAAGAATCTGGCATTTGGAATCTCCTCCAAACCAGCCTCCCCAGGCCACGTGGCATCCAGGCATTCAAGAGGCAGCTGGACAACCATCTGTCAGGCATGCTTTAAGGTGTATTCCTGCATTGAGCAGGGTGTTGGACTTGATGGCCTTATCATAGAATCATAGAATCATAGAATCATAGAATAGTAGAGTTGGAAGGGGCCTATGAGGCCATCGAGTCCAACCCCCTGCTCAACACAGGAATCTACCTTATAGACCCCTTCCAACTCTACTAAACTATGATTCTATGATTCTGTGACTTTCGTATCATTATTCTTATTTTCACAAAATTAACGCAAATTTATTTGCAGGAAAATATGCATGTTTCTACTAAGACATAAGCTGTGCTGGAAAAGTTGAATGGAATGGAGGACAATATGCTAGTAGTTACGTATTAACATAAATTATGCAAATTGTTGCAAACATGGAATTATTTATGTATTTCTCCACATAACGGGGGGTGGGGAAAGTAAAATCCATCTGTGAATGGATGCTGGAGCAAATGACATAGCACAATCCACAAAACATACACGGGATGGATTTCACAAAATTTGGACATTTCCTAGCCTAGATTCCAGCTAAACCTCACCCCCTATCTCTTGTGGGCCCCAGCCTGGAACAGGATACTGGGTGATGAAAATGAAGATCTGACCCTTGGCACATGGAGACAAACATATGGTTCATTTAAAAAAAAATGGGGAGAAACCAAGTAAATGAGAAAATTGAGGTATTCTTCAAGGCTGTTTCACAAATCCTTCCCAATGAGCCTGCTTCATAAATGGAACTTCCCAATGAATTACACAGAACATGTACAAGTCTCCGTCCTATGGTGTTGCTCTCTAGAGAACAATTCCATCAAATACTGGCCTCTCCTGTGTGTCAGTAATAAAGTCAGCAGCAAAAGAAGAGAGAGAGGCTTTTGCAAAAGTAAGATGTTTGGGGAGAAAGGAGCCCCTAAAGCCGGCTTTTAATAATACAGCAATAAAACAGGGGGATAAAATGAGATGGGAAATAATGGCCTCTTGGTGACTCTTGTCTTGGATTCTACCCATCACTCCTCTGTCCCTGACACAGCACTCTCTGATCTTGATGCAAAAGGTCTCTCAGGAGCAACCCAGGCTAAAACTAGGGCCGCCATGGCACACAATTAGGGATGGGGTCAGATCATGTTTTAATAGTTACAGGGCACAATCCTACCCATACTTAGACAGAATAAACAGTCCAACAACTCCTAGCATTCCCTAGCCAGCAGGATGTTGTAGGATTTTTTTTTTTCTGTATAGACCTGCATAGGAATGCACCCTTGCCAAATTGCTGCCTCCTGAACCAGAACACAGAGTGACAGCGATATCAGCACATTTCGGAATTTTACAGTGCTTTCTACTTTTTCCCCCCTTTTTTGAAAGAGAAGTGTGCAGAGATGCATATCACGGAGCAAAGTGCACATGGAATGCATTCTATCAGGGCAGGGCGTGTGTGAAGAACTTCTTCCAGGCTACGGGGACGAATTCAATTTCAGAGAAGCACTCAGGGACGAAACTCCAGTCGTGGTGGAGCTAAAGGCAAAAGGGGGCAGGCCCAAGGGCAAAATGGGTTGAGCCCAAAACGCAGGAAAAAGAAAAATGGCAACATCATGTCGCTTAAAGCTCTTAATGCAGGTAAGCAAACTTTAGGAGAGGCATTTCAACTTTTTAGGAGCAGGGACGGGGGACTGGGCAAACGTTGGGAAACCATTAAATGATCAGTGGTTAAGGGAAAGGGGTGGGGCTAGAAAGGGGACATGGTCATCTGAGGGACCACAAAGGGGCAGACAGGGAGACCTGGAGGGCCCTCAGGCCTTGGTCCCCAAGGCCTGAGGTTCCACATCCCTGAATTAGGGGAAATTGCTTGAAGAAATGCATACGTTGGGGAAATGATGTACAAAATGTGTATCTTAGGAGAAATGTGCACAAATGCTATGTATTCTTTAGTGCACCTTTGGAGGGGGGGGAACATGCAAACTGATGCAGAAGAGAAATGGAACAAAGGTAATGATGGGGGAATGGGGAACATGGGTAGGAAGGTGCTGTTGCACCATGTCCTGCTTTATTGGTCCCTGGCCGACAGATGGTTGGCCACCTTGTGAACAAGGTGCTGGCCTAGATGGACCCTTGGTCTGATCCAGCAGGGCTCTTCTTATGTTTTTATGATGCTCAAATGGCTCACCACTCAGGGCAGATCCATCCATCCTTGCACACAGCTGCCTTGTGTGGTGAGCCAGTCAGACTACCAGCTGGAGTATTTCCCTAGACATTAAAGCATGGGTGGAGAAACTCTAGCCTGTTGGTTGGATTTCACCCACAGAACCCACATTCTAGGGAATGCTGGGATTTGTAGGGCCATTTTTTCTATCTAAACATGCATAGGCTTGTACCCCAAATGGTCTAAATTACTTAAGTCCAGCATACCCTACGGAAGGGACAGGCAACATGCTGCCTGGGAGGCACATACAGCCCCCACTAGGCCCTTGCTGCCTCAACTACTGCTCTCAAACCACCACATTCAGTTATGGGGAGATTAGCCATTTTAGCACTATGGAGGGCTAGGCTGACCATATGAAAAGGAGGACAGGGCTCATGTAACTTTAACAGTTGTAGAGAAAAGGGAATTTCAGCCAGGGTCATTTGTATGTTATTCGTACCTGGTGAAATTCCCTCTTCATCACAACAGTTAAAGCTGCAGGGGCCCTGCCTTCTTTTGTCTATGGTCACTCTAGTATAGTGCCTGCAACTTTAACTGTTGTGATGAAGAGGGAATTTCACCAGGAACTAATGGCATACAAATGACACTGGCTGAAATTCCCTTTTCTCTACAACTGTTAAAGTTACAAGAGCCCTGACCTGGATTCTATCTGGTCAACCTACCATAATTCCCTTCTAACTATAGCCACCTCATCCCATACAGCCAGTCAGCATTCTGAGCATGCTCTGTCACCTAGGCTGACCATCTGAAAAGGAGGACAGGGCTCATGTAACTTTAACAATTGTAGAGAAAAGGGAATTTCAGCCAGAGTCATTTGTATGCAATTAGTCCCTGGTGAAATTCCCTCTTCATCACAACAGTTAAAGTTGCAGGCACTATACTTGAGTGACCATATACAAAAGAAGGCAGGGCCCCTGCAACTTTAACTGTTGTGATGAAGAGGGAATTTCACAAGGAACTAATTGCATACAAATGACACTGGCTGAAATTCCCTTTTCTCTACAACTCTTAAAGTTACATGAGCCCTGTCCTCCTTTTCATATGGTCAGCCTACTTAAACATTTGTTCTCAAGATTTGATAGGAATCTTCCACACTCCATAGCTGCTGCAGATCAACAAAAGAGGTCCCATTAAGCTGGAGAACAAGCCAAACTGTCCACTATTATTATTATTTTTTGGTAGAAACCCACTTACTTTTTTCCCAGCCTCCTTACAGAGTGCAGCCCATGGGGGGAGCACCTCAGGGACCAAAATGGTCCTTGGAGCCCCCAGGGTTGCCCATTCCTGACTTAGGGGCTACCTCCTCCCATATCACCCTAGGATTGTTTTTCCTGCACATTGCAGAGGGTTGGACTAGGTAACCCTTGTGTTCCCTTCCAACTCAACAAATCGAGGAGGATTTAGGATCTGGCATAGAAATCTTGATGGCCTGAGTAAGGTGGAAAATCATCTGATAGGGATGAGAGTAAGGACTTTTTTTTATGGATGCATCTAAACTGCGGAACACTTTGCCCCATGAGGCTCAGTCGGCTCCCCTTCTTGTGTCATTTTGCCATATGGCCAAAACCTTCCTGTTCAGGCAGGTGTTAGTTTAACTGTATACAGAATTCATCATCTAATGCCTCTGTTTTATCTGCTGCACCTGTGTCTGCTTTTAATTATATTGTGTTTTTGGAATAATATTGTAATTGTAGCATTGTTTTTACTTGTCATTAGCTACCCTGAGTGGTGCATAAGCGCTTGGAGGATGGGAGATAAATCTCCATAAATAAAAGAAATGATTCAAAACAATGAAGGAAAGCAGGAGGACGATGCAAAGGGTTGGAAGGAACTGAAACATGTAGTAAGCTGTGCATGATCCTGTTCCAAGAATAATTTGAGAATTTCTGTAGGGCAAGGTGAAATCACGGAATAAACGAATGGGGAGAATGCTCACTCCCCTAGTTCACCAACTTGGATCATACATGGATCTGAGGGTGTTTCACTACTAGGGGCAGGCACAAACAAGTATTTTTGCTTAAAGAACCTGTGAACTTACCAAATAAACACTTCAGCTCAGTTCAGACAACACGTTAGTCAACACAGTGTGAAAACTCCACTCAACAGTTGAGTTTTTAGGGGTACTCCCCACACAACATGTTCTACTCCACTGTTGTGTGACTGTGGGCTACCGTGGAGTTGAGTAAAATCCATCGCAATTTTGAGTGACAGTTCATCTGCCCTCTCCTGGTCCTCCCGATGGTATCTCATCAGCCACTGCTGCAAAAAACTGATCCCGGTAGCTCTCCTGGAGCGACACTCGCTCCTTTCGCCGCTCTTGCCAGGGAACTCTGTAGCCAGTGGGAAAAGTCAACTCAAGGCAACGGAAAACTCCACAGAGCCCTCCACACAACATGCAACACAACAGTTGTGCAGGAACTGTCCTCTGCACAGCGTGGATATTCTGCATGGAGTGCTTTCCAAATAAAACTCTACTGTTGCGTGGAGTTTTCCCGCCAGACAACACATTTCTCAACAGTGGTGTAAAAACTCCACCATGGAGTTCGAAAACCACCATTGAGAAATGTGTTGTCTGAACTGAGCCTTCCTGAACAGTGGTGTAAGTAGGGAATTTTTGGCCCTGGACTTAATTGTCTCATGCCCCCACTTCAAATGGCCATGTGTGTTACTTCAGTTGTACAGGACGTTCTCAACTAACATTATCTCTTCCTCCCTCCAAACACCATTCCATGTTCGAGGACTGCTTCTATATTCCTGTTATATTACAACAATCAAAACAAACAAGATTACCAACCATTATTTTTTAAAAAAAATACTCCGAGCATGTGTAACTTTGCATTTTAAATTCACTTAAATCACAGCACCATTGTGACTACAGGAATAAAATGGAGTTTGCATCTGCTGCCCGGATGCCCTCATGAGTTGTTGCTCTCTGGGTGAACATTTGGGGTGCCCTAGGCTGAGAGGCCCCCAAATTTGGCCCCAAGGTCCAGCCCTAGCCACCCCACTGCTCCTGAACATAAACATGAACTGGAACACCGTTTGCTGCCAAACTGTACTTTTCCAAAGTTTGCGATGCAGTTTGCAAAAGAAAATGTGGTGCAAAAATGTGGATGAAATGCTTTATATTTGCATTTGCAAAAGTGTGTATTAAATATGTACATTTGTAAAAATAAAATGCAAAAAAAAAAGTTTGGAAACATAAATGTGTGCAAACACATGTACATATTTTCACGCAGACTAAAAAAGAAACCAAACTTGCTACCTGATGCAGAATCAGGATGAAATGAACCTAGTGCTGGGAAAATGAGAAGCTGAGTGAAATCCTGCTTGGCAGATTCACCCATCCCTAATTAAGATCTTGCATGGGCCTAAAATATAAACCGTAACTCATTGACTGCTTTTTCTTCCATTTTTCAGCAAAGCGAAGGCGCGTACAGGTCAGATGTGAAGGAAAAGGATTCTCACTGGAGTGTCAGAGCATGAACCTATGATTCACAAACATTAGGCTGACCAGATAAAATGCAGGTCAAGGCTCATGTAACTTTAACAGTTGTAGAGAAAAGGGAATTCCAGCCAATGTCATTTGTATGCAATTAGTTCCTGGTGAAACTCCCTCTTCATCACAACAGTTAAAGTTGCAGGGGCCCTGCCTTCTTTTGTATATGGTCACTCTAGTATAGTGCCTGCAACTTTAACTGTTGTGATGAAGAGGGAATTTCACCAGGAACTAATTGCATACAAAATGACACTGGCTGAAATTCCCTTTTCTCTACAACTGTGAAAGTTGCATGAGCCCTGACCTGGATTTTATCTGGTCAGCCTAACAAACTTGAAATATCTATAAATGCTAAAACATGAACACAGGTGGGAAATGGCTCCTACCTGTAGCACTATGGTGTGTGGCAGTGTGACTGAAGGATCATACCAAGCAAATAAAAACAGTCCACTTTACTACTGGGCAAAAGTGCTTGAGCTAACTGTGTTTCATTTGTACCATCTGATCTTCTCAGCATCTGTGTCCCAATTTTTTTGCTGGCTATCTTATTTAAAAATAAACCATTGCCAAAAAAAAAAAAAAAAGGAAGGTGTGGGGGGAGGAAAAAACAGAAAACCCACACATTGCAATATGCTCACCCAAGTCCAACTGCCTTCCTGGTCCTGATGTTATCTGAAAGGAACATGCCGTCCTTGCTGGGCATTTTTTAACCTTTGTGAAAAGTATTTCAAGTGAACAAAAATGGCAAGAAGAAAAAAAAACTGTTGGGTGCCTCATCAAGACATTGGTTTTGGGGCTTTGGAGAGCTGGAATGCAGTATCTCATTTCAACACATCTCAGCATGGCGAGACTTCCAGGAGGGAGCAATCTTAGGGTGTCAAATCATTGTCAAGTTAGGGAAGTGTGTTCCTAGGAAGAGACTGGTTGATCGGAAAAACGTCCACAACAGATGCATAATTCCAAAGTTCACGTACAAAACTCTAGCCAGTTTTAGCAGCATCAATTATATTTGGTTTTTCCGTGTCTATTTCATCTTCTGCAACCAGATGCCCGCCAGATGTTTTTAACTGCAAGCCCCAGCATTCTGGACCATTGGCCATGCTGGTTGGGGCTGATGGGAGCTGAAGTCCAAAACAAAAGCTTGGGGAAAGCTAGCCTTCTTTATTTCTTCGTAACAAATGTGCTTGTTATGGAAGATGCTGGGGTGTCGTATTTGTTGTCATCCCCTTTTGAGTGCAGTAATTGAAGGAAAAGGTCTATAAACAGAATTGACATAAAACAATTCCAAGTCTAACTGAAGTTTAGAATTGTAGAACAGTCAATATAGGACAAGGATGGGGGAATTGTGCATTGAAGCTAGCTGCTTCATGCAAGAGGCAGGACAAATAAAGCTGAACAGTAAACTGTGAATATACGAAAAAGCCATATTGCTCTGTCCAATTTCATAGTCATCAGAAATTGAACAACTCCGCTGCTGTGCCTTCTTGCATGGACCTGTTCTGCACCATGTCCACCATGACTACGTCATTGCCCAGTAAGCAAACAAGCAAACAAAACAGCCCTAGGGACACAGAGAATTGGCAGCCAATGTCTGATCTGGAGAAGTCCCAAAGTCCAGTGGCACCTGGCAATGTTTGAAGACACACACATACACAATCATTACCTTTTCCCCTGACATTCAGCCTCTGAGTGCCATTGCTTATGTTGCCAAAATAGTATCAACCATGCGCAAGAGGGAGGTATCAGCAGGCTCAGGGGAACCTTGAAGTCTGTAGAAGAAGGGAGGGAAACATTTGGTGGTGGAACCCTAAAGGGGGTCACTTCAAAAAGAGCACAATGAGGACTGGCCATGGAATGCTAAATGGCTATTGGGGAAAGAAACAGAGAGCTGGGTGGGAATGGAATGGAGTATCCCAAAAAGGGGCACTCCACAATGCAACATTTTGTTGCTGGCCCCTCTAGGGATTTCTCTGGGGTTTTAGTGAGCAATGTTTGCTCCAGTCCAAAGCTCAATTTGCACCCCTTAGTCTAGTTGGAGGTTTTGCCTCCATTAAAATGAATATATCATCATCATCATCATCATCATCATGTGATGATGATAATGATTTCTAGCCTGCTTTTCAGGGTACATAAAACCCTCACAATGTAGAATACAACACACTTCATGTTACAAAGTAAATAATCAAAGTATAAAAAAACCGATACAGGAATTATGAAACTAACCAATGAGATAGCAGCAGCCAATAAAACCTCCGTTAAAAAGCATACTACATTAATCAAAATGCAGATGGGAAGAAATATATCTTTGTAATCCTCCAAAAAGCCAGCAAAGAGGGGGCCTTGTGCATTTCCTGAGGAAGAGTATTCCAAACTGGTGGAGCCACCACAGAAAAGGCCCCGCCCTGGTCACCTGTCAATCTCATGGCCCTCTACAATAAACCAGAGAGCAGGATATCTAATGCTGATCTTAAGCTTGGGCAAACTCAAACAGGGGCAAGAGTTCCTTCAAGCAGTTCGGTCCCACACCATTGAGGGATTGAACAGGGATGTTCTTACAGACCGAAGAGCTCCATCTGCATCTCTGTGTTCCCAAGCCTCAAGAAATTAGTAAATTGGGATGTTTTTATCTAAACCATCTGTCCTCCTCAGCATAATTATAGTTTTATCAGTGCATTTGCTGTGATCCCTGCATTCTCTGCGAAAGGTGTGAGCAGCCTGTGATTAGATGTGAGCAAGACACTGATTAGTGCTTAATTGGCTCGACTAATAAACTGCCATTTAAGAGAGGGGAGGGGAGACTGTATTCCTTCCAGGAGAACGTTGTTTTAAAACAGAAACATTTGAGTCTATGGTGTGTGTTTTGAAATACACAAAAGAGCCAGGAGATCATCAGAGAAGGGGACCGCATCACCCACACCCACATGCCTGCGAGATTCCAGTAGCTGTAGGTATTAAATTTCTCACCCGAGGGTCAAATCTGTCCTGCCTGGGTCATACTTGGCCCCTCCTGTGTTCCCCGGATGGACATCTCCCTTCCTAAGGCCCCAACCCAATTCTAGTGAACACCGCTCGTTTGCTGATCTCCTGGATTTTGCATCTCCCCCACCATTCAATTCTGAACGGTGAAATTGCCTTTCCTCACCTAAGGCTTAATTCCTGGCAGTAAAAGCTTTAAGCTCATATATGCCAGAAGGCTTGGTAAAGTGGCCCCACCCATTTTGCCTTTGGCTCCACCCATCCCCACCCATCCCTGGAAGGCAGCCTCCGAAAACCCCTCTGAAATGGAATTCAGCCCTCGGGCTTGGAGAGGTTTGACATCTGGATGTAGACGGCCGGACGTTCCATTGAATCTGAATTGAGCTGATGTAGTCTTCCCAAACTTTGGATAGCCGATGAATTAAAAGGGATGGTGCACAAATCACACTTAATGCCTGAAAAGGTTTTACAGAGTGAAGGAATATAAATTACCTGTACTTAGAACACTTGTTCTCTGTGGCTCCACAGGGTAGGACTGGAACCAATGGGTTAGGGTGACCAGATAAAATCCATGTCAGGGCTCCTGTAACTTTAACAGTTGTAGAGAAAAGGGAATTTCAGCCAGTGTCATTTGTATGCAATTAGTTCCTGGTGATATTCCCTCTTCATCACAACTGTTAAAGTTGCAGGGGCCCTGCCTTCTTTTGTATATGGTCACTCTAGTATAGTGCCTGTACCTTTAACTGTTGTGATGAAGAGGGAAATTCAACAGGTACTGCATGCATACAAATGACACTGGCTGAAATTCCCTTTTCTCTACAACTGTTAAAGTTACATGAGCCCTGACCTGGATTTTATCTGGTCAGCCTATCTTTTGCTGGAGGTACTTAAGCAATTTATCAGGAGTACTGTTATTGCTTCCTGCATTGTAAATCTGGCCCTGAGAAGGGTGTGGACTAAGTGACTTCCAAGATCCCTTCCCACTTTGGGCTTCTCTGAACCCTCCCACTGTGTTTTGGCATGAATCAAAGTTCTGCCTTCCTGTTGGGAAGGACAGAGCAGAGCAGAGATTCAACAGGCAGCCTCCCCTGAGGACACACCATTCTGCTGCATCATCATATCAGGGATGATCTGAATGCTGAGACAAGACTGCTCATCCTCAAGGCTACATGGAAGAAGGCAAGGCCAAAGGCATGCATCACGCAGGGGTGCAGCAAGCAGCCTCCTCTCTGAAGGATACTTTCTAAACCTTGGATCAGTGAATATATTCCTGTGCATCAGCAGCTCTCACCGCACACAATTCAGGGAATTACTGGGGTACAGAATAAGAACATAAGAAGAGCCACGCTCCATGCTGGATCACACCAAGGGTCCATCTAGTCCAGCACTCTGTTCACACAGTGTTAGCTGTAGTGTTTAATTTCTCAGATGCAAAGAGTAGAACCCAAGTCTTTCTGGAACACCTATCTTCTTAGAAGCAGTGGTGCTATCAGGGCAGGACTTTGGGGCAAAAGACCAGGGCCCCACTCAGGAGAATGAGCAGGAGTGCCCCTGGAGGGACAGTTTATCACATTTTGAAGAGAGTGCAATTATACACATTGCCATGGAAACAGGGAGGCTCCCATAAGACCACTCAACCTAGAGTTTAATGTTACCTAACTGAACCACTGCTAAGAAGAGCTTTGCTGGATCAGACCAAAAGAATCAGCCCCTCTGGTCTGGAAGTTCCTCTTTCTTCTTCCAGATGTGTGGGGCATGGTTTTGGAGACTCAACAGTGAGGAGGAAGGGACTCTGCCTATGCCTAAAGGCAATAATGCCATTATTATTTGAGACTGATAGTAACTATGATTGCTGACTCGGGATCTCAAAGAAATCTGCAATGGAATCAAATGGGTTGAAATTTCTATGAATCCAGCCCATGGATTCTGCAGCCAGCTGGCTTTTCCCAAGTCACATCAGTTCTGTGCACCTGAGGACCATTAAAACAAAACAAAAAAACTTTCTGAAATTTCATGCAGATTTAGTTGTAGAAAAATATGTAAAATAATAAAATAGACAGCCAAAAATGTGCATTTTGCCCATAGGCTAAAGCATGAAAATTTGCATTTTGGGGGGAATTGTGTCCTTGGGGGGGTTGCACATTTGAAGGGATTTGCACATTTTAGGGGCATTTGCACATTTTAGGGGCATTTGCGCATTTCCGCAAACTAGAAATTGAAAAAAAAAATGATTCTGTCAATTAGCGGACGATGGAACGAAAGGCACCTGACAATCCATGAAATGCAGATAGGATGGGTTTACAAAATCTGTACATCCCTACTGCTGACATTAGCTCCCATCAGCCCCAGCCAATGTGGCCCATGGCCAGGAATGCTAGAAATTGTAGTCCTAAACATGTGGAGGGTACCAGGTTGGGAAAGGCCAATGTAGACAATCCTGAGCTAGAAAGGCCAAAGATCTGATGTGATATATGCAGCAGTTCCCTATATTCCTAGTGTGAATGGGGCAGCACATGGGGCAGCCATACGGTGAGCTGTGGGGTCCCAGTTCTAACCCTAGCAAACCCCAACACTTATCCAGGATGTGCCTTATATGCCCAAAGTCGGTTTAGATAGCTCTGTTGAAATATGGCTCATCTGTAGGTGCACCTGTGAGGTGCCATAAAACTTCCCTATCCCTCCTGAGCATGATCAACTAGACATAGGTATGGCCATGCTGGAAATGGGGGTTGCAGGCTTTAGGTTGCCAATAATTACTACCATCAGTTCCAGCCTGGGTATATCTACATCTAGCCAGTCATTCTCAGGAGACGTAAGGAAGTTGTATGGCACCTCACAAGTGTGCCTGTGGATTAAGCAAGGGCTCATCTACCCAGACGTGAATCTCAGGGTTGTCTTGAGGCCTTCCCTGTGTGTCCAAATGATACCCAGCTGATCCCGGGGTGAAAGGGGGATGAGCGCTCTGTTTTCCCAGGATAGCTGGGACTGGGTTTTTCCCATTTTTTTCCACTGGTCTTGGGACCATCCCAAGCTCTGCCGGCAGTGTGGCTCTCCCCTCCCAGGGTCCTCCCTCTTCCCCATAAGTAGTGAGGCTCAGGAAACAGGCACATTGCTGTGCAGGAGGAGTCCGTGGGCATCGGGGATGAGGGGGAGAGCATTTGCGCCATCTTTGCGATGGTACTCAGCATTTTCCAGTGCTGAGTTTGTTGGATTTTTTTTAAAAAAATGTACCTTTGTGCAGGATCGCACTCACGCAATTGCGCAAATGTCTCCTCTTTTAAAAAAAAATAAAAACGGTCCCCCAGAATGTCCCTCTTTACTTCCAGGACAACTTGCTGCCGTGTGGCCCTTGAGGGATGATCCTGGAAGTGGAAAACTCTGTGATCGTCTCTCCCCCCTCCCCAAAGGGCTGCAGGTATAGATGAGCCCCAAGTATCAACAAAGCTCCCCAAATAGAGTTTGGTTTACTAAGGTTGGCAAACCTTTGGATCGCCCGTTCTTTCATCTGAGCTGCCCATACTATTTATCTCACCCTATATTTTTTTTTTTTATGCTTACTTCTCCATTGTGTTCTGGTCTGCAGACAAACACCATTAGTTTTGACCTCTGAGTAGGGAAACATAAATCAAGGTACTGGGTAATGCATGACAAAAATCTGTCTTGCATTGTATCTGACTGAAAGAGTGGAACAAGGGACACATTCAAGTGTTGGCAGCATTATTGCAGGGGTGTCAAACGAAACCCATTTTCTCTCTTGTATCCCATGGCATGAGTCAAGAACATGTACAATGCTCTGGCATAAAAATAAACCCATCCCTTCTACCCCACTCTTGTCTTGTATCTCAATAATGACTACATATGCCCACTTCTCTTTATATGTAGGAGCATCGGCAGCTTGTTGAAAGTCAGAAAGGGACTTCTTTGCATGATAGTACACACAGCCTATATGTTAGCAAGTTTGCCAAAGGAAACCAGCTCACCCAAACACAACTAAATAATTGCATTAAAAATAATGCAACTTTTAAATTAAGGTTCGCAGTACGGAGGCGAGGTTTGATGGACTAGCAAACTGGGAGGATGGATGGAAATCTTCTTCAGACCCACATACAAAATTGGCACTGGCAAGGTGCCACTTGTGGAACAAACACACTGGCATGGTTTCCTTATGGGTCACTATCTAAGTTTGAGAAGGGATTATTCCTTTTATGGCTCATGATTCATTAATGTCTTGTTGTAGGGGAAAGGACTAAGATCATTCTAGGCTGTGCTAACTGAATTTATCTATATGAAACATGGGAGAGGATTGTGCCTCTCCAGGTGCCACCGATAAGACATCTGTTGGAACATTTACTTGCCACCTTTTAAAAAGAACATTAAGGGTTCTATAATGAGCTAAGAAGAGCAACCAAAGGTGAAAAAAGTTGTGATAGTCTCATTCTCATTATTTCTTATTTATTCAATGTATAAATAACTGCCTGATAACCGAAGGTTTCAGGGTGACATGCGTAATTAGGCTGACCATATGAAAAGGAAGACAGGGCTCATGTAACTTTAACAGTTGCAGAGAAAAGGGAATTTCAGCCAGTGTCATTTGTATGCAATTAGTTCCTGGTGAAATTCCCTCTTCATCACAACAGTTAAAGTTGCAGGGGCCCTGCCTTCTTTTGTATATGGTCACTCTAGTATAGTGCCTGCAACTTTAACTGTTGTGATGAAGAGGGAATTTCACCAGGAACTAATTGCATACAAAGGACATTGGCTGAAATTCCCTTTTCTCTACAACTGTTAAATAGGGTGACCAACTGTCAGGATTTCCCTGGATTTGTCCTGGTTTTTGTTCTATCCTGGGTGTCAGGGGGGATTTTCTGTAATTTTCTATAATGTCCTGGAAAGACAAGCTTTCCCCTTTAAGGCCACATTAACGTGGTTGGAGGGAATGACGAGCTTTCTGGAGGTGGGTTATTTCCCTCCCACTGCTCCAATCAGGACCTTACAGGGGAAAGTATGTCATTCCTGGACATTATAGAAAAGGACCCGATTGGAGCAGTGGAGGGTGGGAATGACACACTTTCCCCTCCTCCACTCCAATTGGGGCCTTTAAAGCAGTGAGGGTGAATGACATGCTTTCCAGAGGCCCCGGAAAGCCATTTTCCCACCCCCCACCCCACTGAGGGTCCTTTTTTTTGGTTTCCCAAATGTGGTCACCCTACTGTTAAAGTTACATGAGCCCTGTCCTCCTTTTTATATGGTCAGCCTATGCATAATGAAAAACAACAACAAAACACAACACAAGTTTAACGTTGATGGAGGTTGTTTTAGTGTGATGTTACAATCCATCAAATGTTAGATCATAAACTGCAGGCAGTTGGAGAGGCTGGAGAGCAATGGAAAGACGTGCAATCGAAAGGGGAGGAAACACACAGCACCCATGGTCACGTCACAGTGATATGGTAAGCTCAAAACAAAAGCACAAAAACCAAGGGAGGAAAGCATCCAAGTCAGGTGAAAAGAAGGGAGAAACAGGTTCCCAGGACGCAAAGGATTTATTGATACAAGGCGCAACGCGTTTCGGCCTGTGTCTTTTCAAAGGCCTTCTTCAGGAGGTTGTCAGAAGTCTACAGATTTTCCTCTAGCACTAGACTGCATCATTTGATACTTGTTGGCGAGTCGCAATCTAGTGTTAGAGGAAAATCTGCAGGCTTCTTTCTCAATCACAACCCCCTGAAGAAGGCCTTTGAAAAGACACAGGCCGAAACGTGTTGGGCTTTGTATCAATAAATCTTTTGCATCCTGAGAACCTGTTTCTCCCTTCTTTTCACCAAGCTCAAAAATACAACCAAAAGAAAATCGGAAGGAATTCTAAAGCCCGCTGCCCTGAAAAACAGGTAGAAAAAGACAGAATCCTCTTTCACGGGGGAAGAAAATCTTGGGGAAATTGGAGAATAAATGTTGGCACAGCCCTTATCTGCCACCTTGCTTTTGCAGTTCTGCCTTCTAAGTTGGTGCAGCTAGGTAATTTTAGACACTGGGCTTAATGGTGCAGGCAGAGGGTTAGATGATCATATGTATTATTTCAGTTGTGGAGGATGCTCACATCTAACATTTCTCTTCTCTCTCCATTGAGCATTCCATGTTTTAGAATGGCTTATTCATCCATGTTATATTACAATGACAGCAACAACCTTTTTGCCAGCCATGATAAAACGAATATACCATGAGCATGTGCAGTTTTGCATGCTAGAGGACTTTCAGACGAGGGGGAAATCATGTTTCCTCATCATTGCTCTCTTCCAGGTTTTCTTCCGCATTTGAAATTAGCACAATTACATAGAGAAGAGAGCAGCGACCATGTGGCCTGTAAGTTTCAGTGGGACAGTGCCCTCTAGTAGGCATTTTTAACGCAACATCAGAAGGGGCGGGTTTTCCGAGGTTTATTTTGGGACGCTGAGAAAAGGAGCGGGAGACACACAGCAGGCTGATGGTGGCGTCAAAAGGACCTGCGAATGTCCGTGAGTAGCCAGTAATGAGTGTGCTATAAATCACTTGTTTAAGATCTTAAACTCACTTAAATTGCTGAACCATTGTGACAACAGGAATACAATGGAGTTTGTATCTGCTGCCCTGATGCCCTCATCTCTGACGATCATTTTGGGGGACTCTGGGCTGAAGGATTCCAGACTTTGGCCAGAAGGTACCACCCTGAGCTGCATAACTGGAGAACATGCCCCAGCTACCACTGCCCACAGGCCTGGCTTGGTCCTGACTGTGACACCATCTGTAAGCCAGGATTAAAACATAGGTGAAAAGCCCAGCACAACTGCTCTTAAAGTACATCTGTCTTCACCCAGTTTGCTGCTTGAACTGCCCTCTCCGATTGAGGCAGGCATTCCTTCTGATGTATTGCTTTCTATTTTCCGCAAACAGGGAAGCAGCATCGTAATTACAAGACCAAAGCAAGGAGGCAAAAGCTGCCCCATAAATGCCACAATCCAACTGGGAGTACAGATCAAAATGAAGAGTATCACAGCTTTCAATGCCAGCCATTACATTTCCAAAGAAAACATTTAATTCCATCTCTTGTAAAATAATAATAAATGGTACGGTAAGATTGCCGGATAGAAAAACACATGATTCCCGCCCCACCCCGCTTTGAAATCTTTCTAATAGGGCACTTATCTGCCATGCCACCTTCACTCCATTCCTAAAGCTATTACTGAACACAACATATACAGCAAAGGAATTGTTGGGTTTGTAAGCTATTATTCTTCTCTTTAAAAAGAAAGAATCACTATATCTGTTTTCGTGTTTTTTTCTCCCTTAATTCATATAGTTTTGGGTAAAATAATATCCAGACCCAATGAAGAAGATAAGCTGCCATCAGAGGTGAAGTATCACCAACAAAGTGTCCTTTGCATGCCACAACCCCCTCCCCCAAGTCAGCTTAATAAAACAGGGAGAAGGGGGAAATGAATTGAACACAATAACACTGTTCATTCTTTTTCTCTTTCATCATGGCCAAATGCATTTTAACCTGTGATGGCTACCTTGGACTACATTTCTTTTTTCTTTTCTTTTTTTGTGGAATGGATGGCCTGATTCCTTCAGTCTCATCAGTAAATAGAGATTTTGGACATCATTGTAATTCTATAGAATCATAATAAGGAAAAGAGCAGTGTTGACTGATGGAGGCTGGTGGCCCCAGTTTCAGTGTGCTGTGAATTAGGGATGTGCACGGATCCCCCAGATCGGATCGGGTCCTGGATCGGGACCTCCAATGTTGTCCTGGATCGGTTCAGACAAAGTCAGAGGTCCATTGGATCAGACCCGATCCCAATCCGAAAACTGAATGTCCGATTTTTGGATCGTCCGCCATTTTTGGTGTTTTTGCCATAGGCTTGCATTGGGGGAAAGAAAGGTTTCCCCCAATGCAAGCCTATACAGAAAACATGGCGGTGGGTGGGTGAATGGGGACCTCCCCCCTCCCTGTCCCCCCCCTCACACTCCTTACCTGCTGGGGCTGTCCGCTTCCTTCCGCTGCTCCAATCTACTGAGAAACAGGATTCGTGGCCTGCCTCTCAGTAGCGCACCAGGTGATGATGTCATCACCCAGCGTGCTACTGAGAGGCAGGCTGCGAAGCCTGTTTCTCAGTAGATCAGAGCAGCGGAGGGAAGCAGGCACCCCAGCAGGTAAGTGGGGCCCTCGTCCTCCTCCCCCCTCGTGCTCCTTACCTGCCAGGGCGCTCACTTCCGTCTGCTGCTCCGATCTACTGAGAAACAGGCTTCGCAGCCTAGTTCTCACTAGAGCGCCGGGTGATCATCACCTGGCACTCTACTGAGAACTAGGCTGCGAAGCCTGTTTCTCAGTAGATCGGAGCAGCGGACGGAAGTGGGTGCCCTGGCAGGTAAGTGGGGCCCTCGTCCTCCTCCCCCTCATGCTCCTTACCTGCCAGGGCCGTCCGCTGGCATCCACTGCCCCCGTCTACTGAGAAACAGGCTTCGTGGCCTGCCTCTCAGTAGCGTGCCGGGTGACATCATCACCCAGCGCGCTACTGCGAGGCAGGCCACAAAGCCTGTTTCTCAGTAGAAGGGGGCAGCAGACAGCAGCGGACGGCCCCAGCAGGTAAGGAACGTGAGTGGGGAGGAGGTCCGATCCTCCAATCTTATCTGAACCAGATCAGGTCCTTTTGGACTGGTTTGGATCAGATCGGACGATCCAGAAGCCAGGATCAGAATCAGATAATTTTATCCGGTTTTGGTCAGATCAGCTCCGGATCGTGGATCGGACCCGATCCTATGCACATCCCTACAGTGAATCCATTCTGGGTTTGAATCAGAACTGGCCAGAGTTCTAAAAGAGCTATCCAAATGTTGAACCTTATACCTAAAAAACAGGTTCAGGGCCTTGGATAGCTCTGTTGGGGTTCTGGCTAGTTCTAATACTCAGTGACCCTGTTCCGATGGCTTGCTAAGCCACAGTGGTTAAGCACTTTGAGCTAAACATTATGGCTCAGCATGTCATGTGAACCATGACTTATCATATTGTGTGAACCATTCCTAACCATGGTGTCTACATAATCATGCTTTAAATACACTCACTAACCATTTGTTGCAAAATGGTTAGTGGTAGGCTGACCATATGAAAAGCAGGACAGGGCTCCTGTAACTTTAACAGTTGTAGAGAAAAGGGAATTTCAGCCAGTGTCATTTATATGCATGCAGCACCTGGTGAAATTCCCTCTTCATCACAACAGTTAAAGTTGCAGGCACTATACTAGAGTGACCAGATACAAAAGAAGGCAGGGCCCCTGCAACTTTAACTGTTGTGATGAAGAGGGAATATCACCAGGAACTAATTGCATACAAATGACACTGGCTGAAATTCCCTTTTCTCTACAACTGTTAAAGTTACAGGAGCCCTGTCCTCCTTTTCATATGGTCAGCCTAGTTAGTGGCCTAACCATGGTTTAGCATGTTGTCTGAACAGGCCCAGAATGGATCTACAGCCCCACCAAAGAAACCTGACAGAAGCAGGATCTTGGATTCAAATTAACATTCTTCTCACCTGGCAGGCCTCTCTTTGTTCTTTGGACTTCAGTCACGTCCATGGATCTCTAGAAGTTAATTATCTGAGAAAAGGGGGGGGAGATGCATTTTTCACCCTAATGTCCATGCCAGCAAATGTTCTGAGGATATGACCTTCAAATTCCACCCAGGTATCTCTAAGTTGCTGCCATCTAAAGAGAAACTTCCATTCAAATCTGAAGCCTCCTGCTTTAGTGAAACATCCAAAGTATGTCAAGGAAACAAAAAAAACAAAACAAAACAACCATATATAGCCTCCAACCACAAAGAAATCCATCTAAATTCACACAGTCTTCATCCCAATCCTGTGTTGGCTTTTGTGTTCATCATGCAATAGAAATAAAATGGAATCTGTCCATCTGAAGCGCTCCAATGAACAATACACACCAGAACTGGCTCTCATTGGGTAGCCTCCATTTTATAGTGTCTCCAGTGAATTTTATCGTGCATTGATTTAGCCAGGCAAAATAATCTCACATCAATCCCAGTTGCAAAAGTAAACCCGTATGGGTGGAGTAGGGATTGTCTCAGTATATAACTTCTTCCCTCTCTTTTTCCAACCATTTTGGCATATTTACGAATGGCTTGAAAAATCCAAACCATGTTAGGTTGAGCCCATGTGTGCCAATAAAATATATTCCCCAGGAGATTGGCTCTGTTCTTTGGTCGAGACCTTTATTAAAAGGGTCACATTTAAGCAACCTAAAGGCCAGCCGTTGCTTGAAAGGCGAGCTGCTACCTGTAAGCCCACAAGGATCTCGGGCTAGTTGCAAATTTCAGATGTAAAGCTGCAAGCAATCATCTCTCACTTGGGACCCATAAAGCAATACAGGATCAAGACTGCTGTGATAAATGGGGCATAAATCACACCTTTCCACCCATCCCATCTCAAAGGGAAGGGGGAAGGGAGCTATTTCCCCAGGGCCTTTCACGAGCCGATCTTGGATCATTTGCACCAGTTCCTGCCTGTATATCTAGTCAATTAGAACTTCATCAGAAATCAATTTGCGAAGCTCAGCTGAGATGTACCTATAGATCAGCCCAGGCCAACCAATTATTACACTAATGGAATATTCCATTGATTAATTGAATATCTAAGTCTTGAAATATAAGCCTGATGGAATTATCAGCAGTTAGTTACTAGGCTGAGTGACAGCCATGTCCCACAGGATAAGGCTGAAGCCAACATCAGTGTCACTGTGGCAAAGTCTGTTCCATTACTAAAGCAAGGGAGGCTGATGCAAAGATGAACATTTTTAATATTCGATATGTATATGGTTCGCTGGTGCTCAGTGGAGGCTGGTGACTCTAATGTGAGTGGGGCTGTGCATCCGCTCTGGGTTTGTCAGAACTCTAAAGGAGCTATCTGAGGTGCTGGACCTAGTTTGGGGGTTGGGTTCATCACCTCGGACATCTCCTTTAGAGTTCTGACTGAAACCCAGAGCGGATTCACAGCCCCACTCACATCAGAGCCATCAGCCTCCACTGCTTGCGTTTCTCATATCCCCATAAAGAAAGAGTTTCCAGGGGAGCTTTGCCAGGGTTAGGCTTCCTTGGGACAAGAGAGCGCTGAAGACTTCAGTGGCTCATTTCTTGACAATGAGAAGGCCATGGGAATGGTACTTTTATGGATGCTTTTGGGTTGCATTTCAATGTAATTTACTCGAGCGTACTAAAAAATACCCCCTTCGAATTTGCACTTCCAGGGCAGCAGGGAGATGGTAGCATGTTGGCATGTTAATAGCTATTTGTGAATCTACCTGAGAAGGGGGGAGGGAGAGAGAGAGTTAGACTTTGCATAAGTATATGAATCATTTAAAAATGAGATGCACGCCTCCCAACACTAATACATTTTTTATTATTTCAGGCCTATTAAATGTCATGCCCAAATTAGCCTATAGGAATTGCTTGGCGAGTGAATACCACAGTACTACTGTGGACCAAAGTAAATAAAATAATTGCCAACGGGAAGAGAAAAAGAAAAAGAAGAGGAAGAGGGCTTTGAATTGTTCATTATAATCTGCCTCTTCATTCCCAAAGCTTTCAAGATGTGCAACAGGTAGTGGTAGCTCTTGGCAACTTATACTTAACGTGATTCATTCTTTTCTCTCCCCCCGCCCTCAACAGAAAGCACTACAGACTGAACCTGTGAAGGCTCCTTCACAGACTGTTTCCATCTGCTGCCACGTATATTGCTGGTGATTTTAGAGGAGAGAAGAAAAGCTCTCTGAAAGCACCCCCACCAGAGGCATATAGGTGTTTGGTGGTTGAATCACCTTCATCGCGTCAAAGTTATCAAGTAGGGATTTATGAGAAATGCATTATTTTATTTATTGGTTTTATTTTATTAAAACATTTGTATCCTGCCCTATATCACTGGGATCTCAGGGCAGCATACAGATAAAATCAGAACAATGTAAAACAATAAAAAAATATACACAGCTAAATATGTATTGAATCGTTAACAAATTAAAACCAGTAGAAAAATTTCAAAAGCAATAGAAACAGTTAAAACTATGTGCAACCATGGAGAATGCAGCCCTCAAAGGCCTTGATAAAAAGCCATGTTTTAACTTGGAGCCAAAATGAAGGCTGCTTCTGCGCCAGTCAGGCCTCCAAGGGGAGGGCATTCCACAACTGGGGTGCCACAATAGAGAAGGCCTTCTGTCATGTCCTACCACAGTATTTGTTTCCCACTGGTGGGACGCAGAGGAGGGCTTCTCCAACAGATCTCAAATCTTGGGCAGGCATATATAGGGAGAGGCGCTCTCTCAAGTACCGAGATCACCCTTATACCACCCTTTGCTAGGTGTGGATGCAGTACTGCCTACAGGTTTCTGAGGACACTTGACCAAGAAGACACCCTCCATGGCCACCTCCCTCAGTGAGTCTACCTTCTCATTGCCATCACCACTAGATGCAATTGCTCATCCTCATCCTCCTCATTTTTGTTACCAAATTCTTGTTTGATAGGCAGAGAGCCAGTGAGACAGTAGGCAGTGATATCTATTGCTGCTGCTTCTCATCACCCCGGTTGCCTGGGCCAGAACAAAGGGCTGGTGAACAAGCAGAGTGTAATGGTGAAGAGGAGGAGCAAGTCCAGGCGTTCACCTGCTGGGGTGTGGCCATTGACAGGTGCCCAATCCTGTTTGATGCCAGCTCTGGATATGCCTGCAATCGTTGCAGAAACCTCAAAGGTACTCCAGCTATCTCCTGGCTTTTCTCAGTGATCAAACAAAAAGGAGGTAATGGCCAGGTCTGACTCAATGATTTGGCTAGTTTTCATGACACCATTTTAAAAAAAAGTCTCCAAAAAAGCAACCTAGAACTTATTGTGCAATTCTGCCCTTAAACAAAATTAGCCTCGGGGGCAATCTAGATGCGACGCCATTCCACACAATTAGCATTTGCAATCTGCATTGGGGCCGTGGTGTGGGGCGTAGCGATTTATCCCTTTGCCCCCTGCATTGGTCCTGACCTGAAGAGTGAGATCAACACTTTCCATGTGTGGCTGCGGGATCAAGCCCATTCCACCGACCTCTTGCCAAGGAAGGTCACGTGAAGTTAATGGAATGGGAGGAGAAGGGGCACTTTATCACAAGAAAAAGGTTACGATATTGACACCACGACCGTTTGGGCTGCATATTTGAGGTCAGCACTTACAAATGTCTAGAGATGACATGGAGGTCTCTCTCTCTCTCTCTCTCTCTCTCTCTCTCACACACACACACACACACACACACTAAACATTAAACACTTCTCTTGATTATTTACAGAGCAGTTCGATGGAGATTGAAGGGGAGGTCTGTAGTAGAGGAACCACCGCTTTTGCTTTTATTTATTTATTTATTTATTGTTACATTGATAACCCACCTTTTTTTCCCCCTCTTGCAAGGAACCCAAGGTGGCTTACATGGTCCTCCTTCTCTACATTTTTTTATCCTCACAACAAGCCTGTGAGATGGGTTAGACTGAGAGTTAGTGAGTGCCCCAGTCCCAAAGTCACCAAGAAAGCTTCATGGTTGAGTGGGGACTAGAACCCAGGGCCTAATTCACACCAATCAGGATATAGCTCTATGAAAGCAGTATAAAAGCAGTACATGGCGTGTGTCTATGGGCCCCAACAGTTGTCAGTGCACACCAGTACCACTATAAAGGAGTAGTGTGGCTCCTGCCTATTGTATACCGCTTTCATACCACTTTCACAGTGCAATGTCCTGCTTGGTGTGATTAGGTCCATATCTCCTGTATCCCAATCCATCACTCTAACCACTACATACTGGTGACAGATCTACACAGAGCAGGATATAACACTTTGAAAACAGTTTGAAAATGATATATGCAGGATGTGTCCTGGGCCCGAGCAGTTGTCAAAACCATTGCAAACCGCTATAAAGCAGTAGTGTAGATCCAGCCTGGCTCTCTTCTTAAAACTTGCCAGGCTCATGCCAGCCAGGGCAGAAGGCGAGGTGGGTTCCCCTCCCCACTTTCCCCTTGTTTTTGTACTACATCTTCCTTTCCCTTCCTCCCATTTGTTTCAATGGGAGGGGAAATAACTATGCCACTTCCAGGGAGGGCACATTTTTTTCCTCCCTTGACAAGGCTGTGTTGAGGGAACAGGAGAGCTTTGGGATCCTTGGATTCAAAGCCTCCCCCAAGTCATCCCTGACATTCCCCCAACATGCCCCTATTCACCCTCTGGTGCAGCTTACCATTACAAAGAGGCCTCCAGCGATGGATCTCTCTCTTTCTCTCTCTCTCTCTCTCTCTCTCTCTCTCTCTGTGTGCGCGCGCACGCACGCTGTTGGAAAATGAGGCCTGCAACCTCCAACCATCCCTCTGGGAGCTTAGGATGGTTCTCCTATTTTATTATACTTCTTTATTCATTCATTCTAAGCATTTTTTGTAGCACCCTCCAATCTCATTCCCAGGGTGGTTTTCAAAGAGGATAAATTAAAGGACAATTGAAATACAGAGAGAGGGAGGGAGAGAGAGGAGGTGGAGAAGGAGGTGGAGGAGATAGAAGGAGAAGACAAAGATGACAACATTTATAAAAGCAGCATTAAGAGGTCCGCAGGATTAAAACAGCATCTTAAAAAAAAGCTTGGGGACAAAATAATAATAATCGCCACTTAAAAATTGTCTGGTGCTGCATGGAGAATGAAGTTAGCTACCAGGTTAGCATTTTTGTTTTTCCTCCCTCCTCCTGTCCTTCGCTTCCGAAACCTCCATTTCACACACCACACATTTTGTCTCCTTGGGCTGGCCTCTGACTCGGGTAATGGTCCTTTGAAAGAAGAGCAGATGAGAAAGCCAACAACTGGATTTCCCGGGTCTGTAAAATGGTAACAACTGCCCACGGTGGCCAATCGTAAGTGACTAGCGGAGGGAAATTTGCTCGGAATAATCTGGAAGACAGCTGTAGTATTGTTTCAGCGGTCACAGCGGATAGCAGTGGATGAACTCCCCCCGGCCTGATTCTTAATGGGTATGATTAAAACAAATTAATTTGTCAAACGTCCAATGCGCTCGTAATTAAATTGTTTTAAATTTAGGCCATTTAAGAACATTGTCGCAGTCCGTACAATGTTGTCAGGAGCAGAAGGGGGACTAGAGGCTTTTGGGATGCTCATCCCAAATCCCCTTCCTTTCCCCAATCCTTAACCAATAGCAGAAGGGACCCTGGGAAGGGCTTGCAACAGGTCCTCTGTTAGACCTCAATCCAGCAATGGCCATGCTCAGCTGCATCCTGGCTCATCAGGAACCATGGGAAACATAGTTCCCATGGCATCTAAAATCCATAGTGTTCCCATGACTCCTGACAAAAGTCCCACCAGAAGTCCTCCCAAACCTACCCAGTGTGTAGTGGGAAATTTTACACACGTGGAGAGAAAGGAGTAGCATTAGCAAAGGCTGACAGAGGTGGGATATTGAGGATCCTTGCAAGTTAGGTTACTCCAAAGTAACTTCGGTCAATGTCCAAATGGGTTTAGGGAGCATAAACCCAATACAGTCATTTCATGATCTCCCTAAAACTGTAGTTCACTCCGTCACTAACAACCTTTCACCTGGAGTGTGAACATGGTTCATGCCAGCCACTCAAATGCTGGGTTGGACCCTCCTCTTGAGCAGGATTTCACTCTTACCGTCTCTACGCATGTCTCCTTGGAACTATGCCCTGTGGAGTTCAATGGGGCTTACTCCCAGGGATGTGAGCATAGGATTGAAGGTCACATAAATCCCTTAGCATGTTCCAGGAAAGCAAATGAAAGGGTATTATTTGGTGACACACAGGCTCGCCCCACCCACTACCAGAACCACGCAGTGCCCCCCTCTCCTCTGTGAACGTCTCTTGGGTGGTCATGAGAAAGGGTTTGGGGCATTTTAACTTAGAAAAAAGATGTGAGGGACATGATAGAGACGTATAAAATAGACATGGGCTCAATTTGGACGACACAATAAACAACTGGTGTGGGGGAAACAATTGTCAGTTGTTTTGACTATTGTGTCATTCCAATGCTGCCATAGTCAACTCAGCGCTGATCCTCATCCACACCACAGTTGATTATTTATGACCATGTTGTGTGGGCAGTGCCCCCTAGGGTTAGGGTTAGTCAACTCACCATTGATTTTCGTGTCGTCCGAATTGAGCCAAGGTGTGGAGATGGAGAGTTTTTCTCCCTCTCTCATGACCTTTCCCCCTTCCACCAGTCAGGGTCAGTGGTATTATTCTCCCTGGTGGCAGTGGTGGCTTTGGCACCATTGCTGTCCCTCCCCACAGCTCATACTTTTTCTTCCTCCTTTAGTCATTCTCTTTACCTTGCTGTTGCTTCCTCTTGCATTAGTCACATCAGCAGGGCCGTGCAGAGGGGGGGGCAGTGGGGCCAGTTGGCCCGGGGCCCACGATTGTGAGGAGAGCACTCTGACGAGGAGGTACCCCCCTAGCTTACGCTACTGCCTCCATAGCGTAAGCGGCCCACTGAGAAACAAGGAGCCCGCCTTGCGGAAACAGCGCAGAAGCCGTCCGTCATGAACTTCTGAATGTGAAGAAGTGATGTCTTACATCTTGAATAAAAGTGCTTCCCATTACTTTTTATATATAAATTGTTCTAGTTCATATATGTATTTAGCACTGAATCAATGCCACTGATTCAAATACTTAATGAGCAGTTTGAAATGGGGGGGGGCACACACTTCCCATCTGGCCTGGGCATATTACCAGCTCTGCACGGCCTTGCACATCAGTGACTCCACAACCTATCAGGGAACACACAGCAAACAGAAAAGAGAGAGGGGGAGGCAGAAAGAGAGTGAAGAGGGTTTGGTCCTGGCTGTTGCTGACTTTCAGACCTCAACAGATTACCCCCAAGGAAATGAAGCCCTAGACGGGGGGGGGGGGGGAATGTCCCCCAACCCTTCTATAATCAATCATATCTGGTGATTTGATGGCATCAGTAGCAACAAGTGATGGCAAGTGAGAGTACAGGCAAGTAAGGGCATTATAAATAAAATAATAAATAAATAAATAAATAAATAATTGAGAGCCAGTGTGGTGTAGTGGTTAGAGAGCTGAACTGAGACTCAGGAGATCCGGGTCTTAGTTCTTGCTCAGCCATGAAGCTCACTGGGAGACTTTGGGCCAGGCCTAACTCTCTGCCTAACCTACCTTATAGGGTTGTTGTGGGGATAAAGAGGAGGGGAGGAGGACTGTCATCTGCTTGGGTTCCTTGCAAGAGAAAAAAAATGGGATACAAACAGAATAATAAAAGAATAATAAATAATATTAATACATAAGGTAACATTGTCATAAGGAGTGATGAAAAATGGCAAAAAGGAGAGAGGAAAGAGAGAGAGAGAGAGAGAGAAAGAGAGTTTTTCTCACTGCTGAAAATGTGTAGTTTTATTGTTGTGCTCCAGGAGATTTATAACATTTATAATGCTTTATAACAATAGAATTCATCTTCCAGTATCCAGTACTCTGGTTTGGAGGCAATGCTACGCACTTCGAGACCTCTCAGAATATTCTCTTGCTTTCTCCTTTTCTGCCCTCTTTTCACCTTCTCTTCCTTCCTTCCTTCCTTCCTTCCTTCCTTCCTTCCTTCTTCTCTTTTCCAGACTGATAAAAAAATAAACCATGTGGGGAAAAGGGGGTGAGAAGGAAAAAAAAACAAGGGTTGATGGAACAGCTCGAAGGAGTAGCAAGTAAAGAACAGGCCTCTCCCTCATGCTGAGTGGTCTGACCTTTCAGCAGCGCTCCAGAAACCACAGGCAACATCCCTTCACTGGAATCACCAGCTGAAATAAAAGTCAGAGTTTTCTCCCATTTGCTTCCTTGGTCTCTCAGCAGCACTGTTTTTTTTAAAAAAACAAACAAACAACTTCAATTCCCCCAGCTCTGAAAAACATAACGCTTCTTTCCCCCAAATTCACTTCACCTGCTGAGCAAGGCTAGTCATGGTCGATGTGTGCCCACTGCCCAGGGATGTTAGAGGACTCCGTTTTGGTATTGGGACTCAGCTCGTGGATCTCTGAACTGGTTTGATTCAGTGCATGCTAAATCGGGCAAGCTCACAGTCTCCTTCTTCTTCTTCGGTACAAATTCTGATTCATGTAAATGCGGATTAGCGCAAATTCACGACTGCAATTTGTGCACATTTGTGGCTGTAAATACTGCAATTTCCACAAAACTGCAGGCGTAAAGGGCACTTTACACCTGCATATTTATATATATATATATATATATATATATATATATATATTGCAACTCATGCTATTTATGGTCATGATTTTGCACAAATCATGATTGCCGTAAATATTCCCAGCCCCGAATTTGTGCAAATCACAGCTTGTGGACAATATGGAACCTCTATTTTAAATTCTGTTTTCAGAAATGCACACTTAGCACTAGAGGGGAGCTAATGTGGAAGCAAGTGTAGAACTGAATAGAGAAAGACCCAGGTTAAATCTCCAGTGGAAAAGGGACTTTAGGTCATAGAATAGGAAAGTTCTTAGCATGGGACTTGAGAGAAAGGCTGCTAATTAGAGTAAGACTCTACTGGGTGTAATGGACCAGTGGTCCAATTTTGTATAAAGCAGCTTTATACATTCTGAAACTGACAGCTAGCAATTCAGGATCAAAAAGACTATCACATTTTCTAAAAAAATGGAAGCAGAATGATGGGAGGGAAATCAATAATACTGGTTTTGTTTTCATTTGGATCTGAAGAAAGAGGTCAAGCATTTCTCCTCCAACCACCCCTTCCATTTTTTCCCACCTCATCACCACAGTAAGGTCCTATAGGATTGTCCCCAAGGAGTGTCCAGTTCACTTTTCATCCTGCGATTGCCAATAAACATAGCTTCACTCTTGTTTTATTTTACCAAAAAAACAGCACAACATCATTGATTTTAAAATAAAAATCTCTAGCCCTTCCGAAGGAGCATTTTTCAGAAAGGGTAAAACTGATGATGTGGCATTATTTTCCCATTATCCTCTTTGTAACCTTGCATTGAAACAGTGGAGTGGCTCTCTCTCTCTCTTTCACTCTCTCCGTTTCTCTTGCTGAAGCTCTCTCATCCACCCCCTCCATTCTGTGTTCATTGCACTTTGGGAACTCACACTTATTTCCTTGGGAGGGAGATTTATTATTTCCAGATTAGGCATTGAAAAAGAGAATATGGACCACCATGCATGCCCATTTGAGGGCTGAATTGGGCTTTTGGGTGGTACTTCTGCCCCAAAGAGAAGCAACAAGGACAGAGCCAGTGTAAAAGGTAGGTGTAAAGGGTAGGCATTTTCTGAGGACCCACACCCCACCATGGGCTCATTGACAAGACTTTCCTGGGGTTGCTCCTCCTCTTCATCACTACCACCTGCTTGTTCATCTGCCTCTCACTCTGGTCCAGCAATGATGGTGGTGAGATGGGGAGCAGAAAATGCCACAGCCTCCTTGCTTACTGGCTCTTGGCCTTTGAAGCAAGGGAGTGGTAGCAATAATGAAAAAGAGGAAGAGGAGCAATTGCAGCTGGTGGCAATGGCAATGAGGAGGTAGGCTTACTGTGGGGGAGTCTATTGAGGGTGCCCTGCCCAAAGGCCCTCCAAAACCTCCATCTGGTGCTACACAAGGGCCATATGTGTACCATGATTCCACCCAAGCAAATATGAAAATGCACAGAATTGGGTACAGGCCAATTCAGCTCACTTCAAATCTGGGTTTTCGCGTTCAAACAATAAAGCCAGTTCTAGCCCATACAACTGCAAAGCTAGGTTCTGTCAAGAGCATCTGGTGCCCTGACCTCAAGCCTGATACTGAAAGCTTGTGTCATTAAAGAGTATGTGAAAACGTCGACCAACTAACCCCAAAAAGGCATTCAGTTTGACATGTTCAGGGTTGAATGCGCTGCTCATGATGAGGTGGGTATAACAAGCAGACCCACGCTGGAGACTACAGCTCTGCATTCGTTTACTGGATGATGCTCTTCTTCTAAATGGAACCATCACCCACTGGGCACTCTCTTGAAACCTACTTCATTCATGAATTTACTCCCTGACAGCCCATATCTGTATGATCAATATGTTTGTTTATTAGCAGCAGCAGTGTTTTAGCGAATCTGGTGGGCTCTGGTAAAAAGCACTGCACATTAACCACAAAACAGCACTCAAGACTTGGGGTGGCGGGGGGAGAAACTCACGTGGGCAAGTGGGAATCGGGATGGATAATGTTTCATGTTAATAACGCTTTAATTGAAACACTGGTTGGGAATGGACCACGGATCAGGGAAGTCTGCTTTGATGGCTTCCAGCTTGGCTCCTCCTCAGAAGAGTCCATTAACTTGGTGGATAATATGTGAGATGAGCAAAGAGAGGCCAGCAATAATAATGGCATGATGGAGGTGCTTAAGGTCAACAGAGGAGGAGCTGTAGCAGAGTGGTGGATCTCCTGTTCTGTGAGCAGAAGGTCCCAAGTTCAACCCCTTGGCATCTTCAGTTAAGTGGTCAGGTAGGAGGTGATGGGAAAGACCACTTCTCTATTGTCAAAGAAGACAATGCTGGATGAGGTGAACCAATAGTCTGATCTAATATAAGACAGCTTCATATGCCCAATAGTCGTGAGCATGATTAAAGGCTGCATCAAGAGAAGTGCATGCAACCCATGGTGTTAAGTAGCAGAGATTAGAGCTGCACCAAAAAATTATTCTACATTTTTTCCCAACTATTCTCATTCAGTTTGATAGACAAGAAATGGCTTTTGGAAAAAAACTTCAAAGAATAAGAAAATTTTGGAGGAATACTCATAGATGAACATGTGCATTATACAATACTCCAGAATAAATAAACAAACAAAATTCCCAAAAAAACAAACACCAGCAGCAGGTCCAGTTTATATTTTTATAGATTTAAACATATTTTTAAAAAATTAGAGAGAAAGAGAGAGAGAGAGAGTATAAAACACCAGCTTAGTCATATATTTGTTTCAAATATTTCTGTACCATCTCTCATGTAAAACAAAAGAACATAAGAAGAGCCATGCTGAATCAGACCCCGGGTCCATCTAGTCCAGCATCCTGTTCACACATTGGCCAACCAGTTGTCAACCAGGATCCCACAAGCAGTATACAGGTGCAGCATCTTCCCTCCCGTGTTCCCCAGCAACTGGTGACTATAAGTCTTACTGCCTCTGATACTGGGGGTAGCACATAGCCATCAGGACTAGTGCTCCTCCAGGAATTTATCCTCCTTCTGCTGTAGATGTAGGCGGGGCTGATGCTTCAAATCTCACAGGATCAACAATCTGATCCCAGGAGACGTTTTGTACACAACTCCCAGACCATTGGCCATGATGGCCGAGGCTGTTGGGAACTGTAGTTTAAAACATTTTGAGGGCACCTGGTGGTCTACTCCTGCTTCAGAAAGTCTTGCTTCATCAAGAGTCACCATGGTGTAGCAGTTAGAGTGTTGGACTGCAACTTGGGAGATCCAGTTTCTAGTCCCCCCCCCCATGAAGCTCAATGGGTGGCCCAGTCACTGACTCCCAGCTTAACCTACCTCACAGCCAGGGTTGTTGTGAGGATAAAATGGAGAGGAGGAGAACCTCTTAAGCTGCCTTGAGTTCCTTGCCAGAAGGAAAAAGGTGGGCTA
Source organism: Anniella stebbinsi (assembly GCA_029215795.1). Taxonomy (NCBI): domain Eukaryota; kingdom Metazoa; phylum Chordata; class Lepidosauria; order Squamata; family Anniellidae; genus Anniella; species Anniella stebbinsi. Next base: position 387,174,979 of record JARDYH010000001.1, read on the forward strand.
TAAATGTAGTAGATGATGATGGTGTCACAATTATTCCATTAGTCACATCAGTCAACAGCATCACATCAAAAACTATACAGACAAACTTTAGAAACTGGGCCTACCAAAATACATCCACGGCAACATCCAGAAAGTAGTCATACTTAAAACATGCTCAACTGTCAGGAAATTCCTGAATCAGTAAAAGACAGCATGACCTGGCAAAGCCTGTCATGTCCATCTAGAAAAACCACCATGAGCGAGAAAAGAGATGATGATGACGATGACGACGACAACAACAACAACACAATATCAGTATCAATATCCAGGGCAGTTTCTTTTCCCTTATGCTTTTGGAGTAATGCTTCTCTGCATCTGTCCAACACCTTCAGACTCCCAGCTCTACGAAAGTATGAAACATGCTTCTGTTCCAGAACCTGCCCTTCTCCATGCTCCAATCAGTAGAGTTCAACACCCCCTCCCCGAGACCTACTTTCCCCTTCTTCTTCCCCCCCTCCCTTTTTTCTTTTTGTCAATGAAGGTTCATTATGGTCTGGAGAAGTGTTAACAAAACATAAGCATATCAGACCCAGGCAGGTTGTCCAGCCCTGCTTTTGTGAGTGGAAAGGTTGATGTGTGTATCTTGCCATGCAGAGGGAGGCCGGATGCGGAGGAAAGACGGTCGTGATCGAAGCGCTTTGAATGAATTTATTATTCCCATTAATTACAATGTCAGCTGAAGAGGACAGCTGTTCAAGGAGGCTGCGATACCAATTTATCAGAGGGCTTGGATAGAAGTCCCCAAGTCCCTACCACCACCACCACCACCAGTGCTGCCGCAATCCAAACTTGGGAGGGTGGAAGACAGAGGCTTTTTTTTAATTAGAACTTGTTATTAACAGGAACCTAGTGTATTAAAAATAGCTCACCCCACCTCGATACATTAAGTTCTGGTCTCAGTTAAAGAGATCAGGGACAAGTCAGTGAATGGGAATTAATGAGATGAAAAGGGGGTTGCAAGACAAAGAATAAAAAGTGTTGGCAATATCAGAGCCGAGGATGCAGAGGGAGGACGCCGTTGATCGTCTTTGCGAAGGAAGTGCTAATGAGAAATTGCAGGCGAGGCTCACGACTGCTGTGCCCAAGCTGCACATAAAAGCCCGCTGGAGACACCTTCCCAATGGGAGGGAAACCTCTAGAGACCAACACTGAGAAAGAATCCCACCATTATTAAATCTTTCATCTGAGGTGCATTCTCAGCCACTCTCAAACTGTTGTAAGCAAAGAATCCAGTGGTGTAGTGCAGCCAGGGCTCATGGAGACATAGCCCTGTCACTTTTTTATTAGCAGGGATGCTGACATCATCTACCACCCCCATCCTCAGAGTAGTTTTGATGGGGGATGGATTTTCCCAGCAACAATATATTGTCCCCTGTTATAATGAAAAGTATTTTCAGGTGGCTTGGTCAATTAAGGGTGTTAACCTCTGCATGTTTAGATCGGGGGGGGGGGGGGGGGTGAGGAAAGTCTGGCTAAGGAATGCTGGGAGTTGTAGGACTTTTTTCTGTCTAAACATGTATAGGATTATGCCCCAAGACCTATTAGCTTTACAAGTTGCTGGTAGAGATGAAAACAGCTATAACTGGTTCGTTGATACGGGTCATTGCAGCTGCCTGAGATTTTGGACTCTTCTTGGGGATGGGGATATGGGGACTGTCATGTCAAGCACCTGAATTTCAATGTCTACCACTGGAAGAACCCATAAATAACTCTGCCACAGGCTTAGAATCACCAGCCACCTTTGATGATGATTGGCCGGCTGCAAGCATTCAGGAAATTCAGAGCAAATGAAGGTATTGGGGATGGTATTTCTCAAAGGCTACAGCTGAAACAGAATACTGGCAAACATTCAAAACCTAGCCCATTGTGACAGTTTCCCCCATTCCAACACATTGAACGTGGAGTGCGAAATGTCACATTCAAAATCCCAAACTCACATTTTGAAGGTGAAATTTGAATGTCAAAAATTTGACCTTGCGTCAGCATCTCATGCTGATTGCTTTTGCAGCGATCGAAAAGGAAATTCGGTCAGCCGCCCACTATGGAATAACAGTGTATTTCCACATTCAGTGGGGTTATGGGGGAGGGGGCAGTTTGGGGATCGCTTGGAGAGTGATGGCCAATGTCATCAGTATCCCGTACTCCACGATTCTCCCATCAGTGCTAACTTACACCTACACAAAAAGGTTGTTAAGTAAAAAATACATCAACTGGAATCAAGGGAGAGCCCCAGATGCTAGCTTCTCTTCCCTACTATGCTGGATGATAGGATTCCTACCAACTTCAACTATCTAATCGCCACACAGTACCAGGGATGCAAAAGCCCCAACAAAGGAACACAAGATGTGTACAACATGGGGTCAATGGAGAGTGTTGGCTCTGGTATCAATGGAGCTCCAGGTTTTAGTCAAAACCAGTCAGAAATCTGAAGACGCTATCTGAGGGGCTTTACTTTGCTCCTTGGACAGCTCCTTTAGAGTTCTGGATGATTCTGACTGAAATCAAGAGTGGATTCACCACCCCATTGACATTGGAGCTATCAGCCTCCCATGCATGGGAATACTTCATTCTCCTAGGGCTATCAGAGAAATTCACAGTGGAAGACCTACAGACCTAAAGTGCTCATGCTGGTAACTTCGAGGCTCGACTTCTGCAATGTGCTGTATATAGGGCTACCTTTGTACTAGTCCAGAAACTTCAACCAGTTCAAAATATGGCAGCCAGGTTGGTCACTGGTACACCTAGGGGTGACCATATTACACCAACTTTAAATTCACTTCACTGGCTGCCAATTAGTTTCCAAGTGAAGTACAAAGTGTTGGTCATTACCAATAAAGCCCTACATGGTTTGGGTCCAGGTTACCTGTGGGATCGCCTTCCCCTGTACAATCCGCCCCGCACACTCACGTCCTCTGGGAAGAATTTACTCCAGTCAGCCAAAACTAGGCAGACAACCGTTACCCAGAGGACCTTTCCTTCTGTCACCTGCAGACTGTGGAATGGCCTGCTGGAAGAGATTCGTCAACTTATCAGTCTATCTGACTCTAAGAAAGCCATAAAGACTGATCTCTTCCGGCAGGCCTACCCACTTGAAGTTTAAGAGTTTTATTGTTATTTTAATAATGTATTAGTTTTGTATGTTTGTAATCAGTTTTCTGTATTTTATATTATTTGTATTTAATGTTGTTTCCCGCCTCAATCCAGAGGGAGAGGTGGGTAAGAAATAAATAAATATATTATTATGATTATTTGGATGAGTTCAGATTTCTAGGAAACTGACCTGTGGATTCTTCAACACACCAGCTTTTTCTAAGTCGCACACAGATTCCACAGACTTGTAGAAAAGTTTTTTTGTTTGTTTTTAAAGTTTGGGGATTTGCATCAATTCGCAATGCTATTCCACATTACTGAGCATTAATGCTAATGCACATTATTGGAAATGTTCACTTCTGCTCATGTCCACTTGCACAGTTGGAATGAAATTCTAAGACATCCTTTTAAAAGAAAATCCAATTCTGTCAAAGAGAGGATGACAAAATGAAAGACACCTAAGTATTCGTGAAACACAGATGGAACAGATTTAACAAAAGCCATACATCCTTACGATCCTCCTACGCACAAATTAATGGGCACCATGCCACTGAAAACACATAACCCGCATTTCATTCACTTAACACCCAGACAAACCATCAACCACGTGCTCACAGCACAAGTTGATTTATACATTTATATCATGGCAGCAAATGCTGCTGAAATCCCTGGCATTGGTGGAATAGTTATACCCAGACATTCTGTAGTGAGTTCATTCCTGTTTTCATCCTGTGTTCTTGTAGCATGATACAAGTGGAAGCTGGGGGTTCTGATTTCAGTGCATCTTTGAATTCTCTATGGGTTTCAGTCAGAACCAGACAGAACTCTACAGAAGCTATTCAAGGTGCTGAACCGTATCCCCCACAATAGATTCAGTGCATTGGATAGATCCTTTAGAGTTTTAGTAGTTCAACCCAGAATGGATTCACAGCCCCCCAAAACAAATTTGGAGCCACCTCCCCTGGATGATACCTACTTCCTCCACCTCTGGCATAAATGCCATAACTGATCAGCCTACAGTCTCAGAATCATCTAGTGATGCAATGGTCCCTCTCCTCTGTCGAGTGCATTTTCATTGGTCCACAAATCACTTTGCAAGCTCCGAAATGTACAGACTTTGTCCACAGATTGCACCCAAGTCTATGTTCAATCTGGAAGGTGTGAACTAGGTAAATCCTCATCAAAAATGAACTGAAACTAATTTCTCATACATCCCTGCAAGCCACCTCCTCACTTATTCACTCAGCCTCTGTGAATTAAGAGCACATTCTGAAAGGCTGAATTCTAAGAATTTGTCTTTAAACCCTTTTTAATGCCCAAGAGATTGGAGGCCAGCCATAAGCCTAGAGGGAGAACATCCCACAGTTTGGGAGCAACCCAGAAGAAAGCTCTTTCATGTGCACCCCACAAATGCCCCCCCAATAGATAACAGTGTCCTCAAGAGGATTTCTCCTGAAGATCCTAAGAGCTGGGTAGAATCACAAAGAGACAGCCGCTTTCTACTCAAATCAAAATCTGCTTAGATCTTTAAAGGCTTAACACCAGCACCTTGAATTGAGCACAGAAAGCAATTGGCAAGTAGTGTCTTTCAGAACAGGTGTAATACAGTCTAAATCACATGGTTGCAAACTAGTTGCTGCATTTTGCACCAGTTGAAGCTTCTAAACATTCTTCAGGGGTAGCTCCACACAGATAGCATTGCTTTCAAGAAAAGGGAGGGAAGGAAGAAGTGAGGAAGGGGGGTTCTGTGTGTTTTTATTATACTTAAAATCAGTTCTTTGGACAGGTCTAAGTGATTCCACCCCCTCTCCCCCCCACACCCCACCCACAGTCCCCAAAACTTTACGTGCGGAGTACTTGCTAGAGCTGAAACCATAAAACCTCTGTATTATTATTTTTAAGACTCAGATCACCTGCAGCCAGGAGCTTCATGTGTTCCTCTGGCCAAGAATCTGTGCCATATTTCGAGGCAGGCAGGGGCCTGAGACAGAAATTGCAGACTTGCTTGCTAATTGCTGCATGTTATCTCTGTAGGTAGATCATTGCTGGCAATTAGCACAAAGATCCTTTCCCACTCTTGTTAAGTTCCTGTGCTGCAGTTAAATACTCCCAGATCCTATTTAAATGATTTCAAATGCAATTCATTTTGGCTCGTTAAATAATTCCACAGCAGTGTCTGTCTTCTTCTTCCTCTCTCTCTCTCTCTCTCTCTCTCTCCCCAACAACCACTTTCTCCTGGAAATAGAGAGGTTAGAAGAGAAATGGAGAAAATGCTGGTGTGGAAAGAGATTTGATTTTCTCTCCTTTTTTTGTGTGCTGTCCTCTGTTTCACCTCTTCTTTCTTTCTTTCTTGGCAACAAATTCACCTGCCAGCAACAGAGTCAGGAGATTTTACACTGATTATCCACACCCAACAAGAAAATTAGTTGGTAATGTTCCACTCGCACTGTTCTCCATGCGCGTGGCCAAATAGAGAGGACCTGGGTCAGTGACACCTTGATTGGCTGCCATCTCACCAACCCTTTGGGGATACTCATTGGATGTGCCTCATTTTGCATTCGGCTCCGGCACAGACGGCACATGTTTGTGCGTGCTTGCATGTTTGCACAGCAGGCCTGAATAACAGAAAAATACCCGATGTTCGCCAGTAGGTCAACAGAGGAGAGGGCTTCCCCTCTACCCCAAACCATCCCCCAGCTAATTTACTTGAGCTTAGCTTCTTTATTCATGATCTGTTGTGATAGGTGAATTGACCCCATTATATGTAATTTGCTTGCTGAGTTACAAATCCCACATTTCAAATCCAGGCAAAAGTTGTCTCTTAGGGCAAGGGTTTGAGCTACGTACAATTGTCTTTATGTGTCACTGAAGGGCGTCATGGGAATGCTCTGCATGTACTATGGTGTTCTTTCCCCACCTGCATGTTATGATGTCATGTCTCAGCAGCTCCAGATGGTCTAAAACCACCCATAAATGACCATCCAGCAAAAGATGGAAGAGAGGATTCTAGGCAAATCTCCACTCGGAGGCAGTTCTGTACAAGGAGGCCCTGTGGATTACCTCCGTTTTCCTGATCTCATTTAAGGATGACAGGACAGGTGTCAAAAGCCAGGCAGGTTTGGTGTCAACTCCTGGCTTTTGAGGGCCCTGAGGCAAGGCAACCTCTCTCGGTGAATCTACCTTCTGATCACCATTGTCACCTGTTCCGATTACTCCTCCTTTTTCTCATCATCGCTACCACTCACCATTGGCAAGCAAAAAGGCATTGAGCAAGTAGGCAGTGGCCTCTTACTGCTCCTTCTTCTCACTGCTTCCATTGTCTGGGGCAATGCAAGAGGCAGTGCCACATTTCCCTACACCCCTTGCTTTATTGTGAGACAATAAAGAGGTCTGCCATGTAATCCACAAAGCTTTGTTCAGGCAATAAACATCTCCTCCCACCTGAAGGGACTCTAATTTTCTAGGAACTTTTCTCTAGGCAAGATATGCAAACTAAGCAAGACAATTGTTCTTTCAAGAAAAAGAGAAAGTCCTTTTCCAGTACGCTTCAACTTCAGGGAGGCTGGTTCTGAAGAAGCTTTTGGTGAGAAGATAGCTGGGCCGACCTTCTCTCCTCTTCCTTTCACTCCGCCTACTTTAGTTTACGGAGGATTCTTGGATCAGCTAGGCTTCCAGTGCCCTCCCCCTTGGAAGAACACTGATTCCCAGCTTGTGGGTTGTTTACACTCTCAGAGATATGGGCTGGCGAAAGTTCATTCCCAACTGGTGAAGAGCCCATGACAGTCACCTCTCCCACTCCCTGTACAGGCTGGTATGTTTCTGGTGCCGTCTCTTCTGCATCAGAATCTGACTCTGATTGATTGCCTGAAAATCCTTCTCCCAGCCCAACGGGAACAGGCTTAGTCACAATGGGCAGGTTACAATGATGAAGAGGAGGAACAAGTCCAGGGTCCTCTTGGAGTATGGGTTCTCAGCATGTGCCTGATCATGCCAACCCTTGAGGCTGTCCTGCCTGCAAACATTTCCATGACAGGTTTGCTCAGTGGTCTAACCAAATAGCATGTGCCTCTCAGCATGTGCCTGGTCATGCTTCCATTAATGCTGGCCCAGGACAGGTTCATATGGGTGTAGGTGGGTTCTGAGGTTACCTGGTCTCAATCCATCTAGTGCTTTAATACAAGTGAATTGCTTGCCACCATCCAACCCCCACCACCTTTCCATTTTCAAAGATGGGGCATTTTCCTGACAATGAGTCCAGTCCAGTCAACTAAGGACCACTTTACACATCATAACATTCACCATTGAATATTTCAGCTGCCTCCCACATTCTATGCCTCATGCGAAAACTTGCTCAATGACTTCTGGACACGTAGAACAACCACTTGCTTTTCCTCTGATTATGGGAAAGAGACTAAGTATAATTTGCTATTTTGAAGAACCATCATGAGAATCTCTAAGCAGCCAAAAGATTCCACCCATATATTTGCCAGCAAAGGAAAAGGAGGGGGTATGTTAAATAGACTACCGTGAGTCAACAATTAGACTTAAATTTGATGTGATGCTATTTTCTTGCATGTATGCATATATATATGTCTTTATCTTTGTAAAATTAATGGAAAATATATTAAAATAAACAAACAATGGGAAACAAAAACAGCAACTTCATCTTCAATGTCTTCTCTTATTTAATTCTTTATTGATTATATGTTCTTCCCAGTCTTCTTCTCAGTTGCTTGGGAGATAATGTGATGAGTGACTGGCCTCCCAACATTTGTCCTCACAGCAAATCTATGAGCTAGGTTAGATTGTGTTGACTCACCCAAGAAACCCACAGTCTCGACTGAGTGAGGATTTGAACCCATCTCCCATCACCTAGTATAACAATCTAGCCTATGCTAATTCCAGACTGGTGTACATGATAGGCAGGATCATGGGGCCTCTCAAGGGAGGGTCTTTGAATCCAACAGATTAGCTCTGGGGGTGCATCAGATACCTCTGACGCATCTCCAGCATTTCCCATTTCAGGGCTTACCATTCAAGGTTTCAGAGGGCATACCAGGACCGTGGCTGGAGCAGCTTCTCTCTAACATCATGAGGCCACTAACACCCAAACCAAGCACTCTGCAGCCAGCAACTCTGGTGTGTGTGTGTGTGTGTGTGTGTGTGTGTATAGAAAATTGGCCCCTTGACATTTTTAATGGAATACTCATAAGATAAAAAAATCAAATAGAACAAAACCCTGGGTGGGGGACTCACAACATATTTTGAAATCATTTCACTGAAGCCTGTTAGGATGGCTGTGTACAAGACAGATTGTCCTCACAGCCTGGATCATTACTGCATATTTATGATGAATAATTAATTTCTTGTCTTTCTATAATGCCCTTCAGCCTGAGGCTTACATCTTGTCAACTAACTGGTTGCCAGTAACATGCCAACTTTAGAATGAATGTCCTATATATATATATATATATATATATATATATAGTTGTTTAGAATGTTGATGGGAGGGGGAGGGGGGAGGGGAGGGGGAGAGAATGTGTGAGTTGAAGATGTGTGGGTGGAGTCAGAATGACAGTTGGGAAGAGTGACAGGTGGTGACAGGTGTGGAGAGTGAGGGGAGTGAGGCCCAAAAGTAGGTACACTGTTTGGTTTTTTAGTTGTTGTTGTTGTTGTTGTCGTTGTTGTTGTTTTACTGATATTGTGAATGATGGCTGCGAACTTGAGTCAAGAACAAAGAAAGTGGATTCTAAAGCAGTCCTGGAAGACTGAAAATGCCGAGCGGGTGCACACAGCGTGGCAAGAAGCATCTGACACTCCTCCACCAACACATCTGACAATTTATCATCTTAGAGATAAATTTGAAGCAACAGGTGCAGTGGCTAAGCCACCTAATAGTTGTTCCATCTAGCCCACTTTTAACTAGTTTGCTGATCAGAATGTTGTGTGGTACAATGTCCACAGCATTCCCACAGTCCACAAGGGAGGTTACCTGATCAAAGAACGAGTTCAGATCAGTCTGGCAGGATTTGTTCTTTTGCAACTCTGTTTACTGGTTTGCAGCGATCAGTAATGATGGGCATGCTGCTTTATAGGGAAGCTGGGCCACATACAGGAATCTTTGATGGGCTTCTTAGGAGTCCCGGGGTACCAGCGCATTGTCTGAACAGAGGCATTGAGGGAAGGGACACATTGGGGGTGCCTTGCCCAGGGTTGCTGATACATCTGAAGCCCAAACTGGGTGGAATGGTGGTGATGGGGGCCACCATCTTGTCTTTTGCCTCAGGCAACACAATGTCATGGTCCAGCCCTGAATTTATCTCCCCATAAAAGGCAAAGGAAAAAATCTTCACTTTGAGAAGGCTGGGGGAAGAAATGCAGATATCCTAGTCTGCTAAACAGAATCTAGGTACAGCCTCAGCTTACTCTTCCTCCAGGATTTATGCAACAATTACTTTTCTAGAAGCAGATTGTCGAAGGAGCAGAACAGATGGAAGGAGACATTCTTATGCCCAGGCTTTTGCACCCAATCTGTAGGCAAGGAATTTGTTGAGCTGGCTTTCCTTCCTTCCTTCCTTCCTTCCTTCTTCCTTTCTTTCTTCCTTTCTTTCTGTGGGGCTTTGCAAGCTTGAGAATGAAAGGTAAAAGTTGCGGAGGAAGGATCTGGGCCACCAGAAGCTCAGAGGAGTAACAGTGGGTACTTAGCACTATTACAAACCTTATTTCTCTTCCAGATGGAATGCATCATGATCCTACGCTGGCTGCCAGATTCGTCTAAGACAAATCCGTAGGTGGCTTTCTTTCTCTGAATCCTACCTCACCATGAGGGTGGCCACTTACGCATTGCCCCAAAAGAGGAAATGCATCACACACATCCATTCACATCCACACACAGAGAGAGATGACAGAGATTTGCCCAAAAGGTATCTCTGCTAATTTATAGATATCAATACAAGTTCAGATATCATTGCAATAATTTAAATAGAAATACGATCCATCTCACCAGAATGGGGAAGGCAGTGAGCAGGTAATCTGTGTCCTTGCCCTGTATGCTGCCCAACAGCTAACCATTGACGGGCAACCTCAAGTAGGGATGTTGCAGAAATCCAGGAAGGGGATGGTGGACATCCTCCCACTCGCCCCACACCACCCTAGAAGCCAGTCTGCAGAACTTTGTACTTGCCCGACTTGGAGAATACCGAGTCGGGCAAGGTCAGGAATCCCCCCTTACCCGTGAGCTGCCATTTTGCAAAAACAATAAAAAAGGAGCAGGTAAGCTTCTTAAGTAAATTGCCATTTTGAACAAAATGGCAGCCATAAATAATACCATTTACACAAAAACGCAGGGCTAATTGGCTAATTAGACCAGTTACGGTAGCATTAGACCACTTACAGCTGCCATTTTGCACAAAATGCCGATTTAAGTAAATAGCTTACCTGCATTTTTTTTCATGACATGTGGGTAGATGGGATGCAATGAGCTCTCACCAGGCACCTGCTGGCTGCCTGGTGGTTCACCCTGTACACCTACCAGGGCCAGGCAAGCAGCAGGTGTCTGATGAGCAGTGCACAGGGCGGGTATAAGTAAAGTCCATCCCTAACTTTAAGGCGCTTTCTCTCCTATTTTTTTATGGTTCTTTATCTTTAGCCCAGAGTTGCACTGGACATTCTTTCAAATAGAGGATTTCTTCAAAAATAGCACGATTTTCCTAGAATGGGATATATGGCCACCCTATCATCACTAGCTGCCCATCTGGTATAAACAGCTGTACAAATAAGAACAGCCCTGTTGGATCACACCAAAGGCAATTCAGCCCGGCTTCCTATTCCTAGAGGTGGCCAGAGATGATCCCCTGGAGCCTGCAAGAAGGCCACCCTCTTGCTTGAATGTGCTGGGTTCAGAAAACACGATAACCCACAGTTCACCAACAACCCACAGATCAACAATAATCCAGACTCAACCACTGTCCAAGTGAGGAGAGTTGAAGGAGAAAAGATTTAAAAGAATGGCACATAGCTTTGTAGGGCATACAGTTTGAAGGTGGGTAGATTAGTAGGACAATGTTATACATCAGCCCCCTCCCCCCTGCTGTGGAGTAGTGCACCTCAGGGGAATGGAGCGGGCACACCCCTCTCTCAGGGTGCTATAGGGGTGCAGCATGGCAGGGCCATGCGAGTAGGCATAGCTCCACACAGACAGGTTGGGCACAACGTATCCAACCCTGACAGCTGTGTAAGTTCACTGGCAGACTTTGCTATATCAAACGGAGGGTTATTTCAACCCCTGAAAAGCTAGATCCATTTGCCGGTCTATATTAATAAAAGAGGACATGTGTCCATCCATCACCACCATAGCTCCAAGACTATGAAATGTAGACACATGAAACATGGCGTGCATACTAAGGTAGGCTGACCAGATAAAATCCAGGTCAGGGTTCCTGTAACTTTAACAGTTGTAGAGAAAAGGGAATTTCAGCCAGTGTCATTTGTATGCAATTAGTTCCTGGTGAAATTCCCTCTTCATCACAACAGTTAAAGGTGCAGGCACTATCCTAGAGTGACCAGATACAAAAGAAGGCAGGGCCCCTGCAACTTTAACAGTTGTGATGAAGAGGGAATTTCACCAGGAACTAATTGCATACAAATGACACTGGCTGAAATTCCCTTTTCTCTACAACTGTTAAAGTTACAGGAGCCCTGACCTGGATTTTATCTGGTCACCCTATACTAAGGGAACCCTAGGGGTGTTCACTCCAGGGTCATTTTGCTGGTAAAACAGATTATTGCTTTGCTGTATCAAACTAAGCACTATTCTAACCCCTCCATTCTTGAGTATATCGGGAGAATAACCCTGACATACCTTACAGGGTTGCTGTAAGTGAGGATTACTGAGGGATCCCCAGGGACAAATTACTGACAAATCAGGAAGACAACATGATTGTTAATGACAAACTGTTTTCAATTCATGGGGAGGGAAAATGCTCTGGTGATGGAGTCAGTTGAAGACAAGGAGAGCTGCGCTTTAAAGGGCGGAAAAGTTCTATTATAATTAAAGCCGATGGCATAATTGTAACAGATGGAAGGCAGGAGCATTCCCTTGTTTGCCTTTCCCCCCTTCTCTCCCTGCCTCGTCCGTTGGGTTTTGGTTTTTTTTGAAAAAACACAAAATGCCAGAAAGGCTTTCAAGAGGATGGCTTTCAATGCATTGAATTTTAATGAGGAATAGCCGCTTTGATTTGTTCCTGATCTGCTGTCAACTTACAATGGAATTCTAGAGAGCATGACTTTCTCGCAATGTATCCTGGAAACAGGAACTAGGTCAAAATCCAGCTATGCACCTGAGATCTGACATTCTGGGAATAGAAATAGGGCTATTAGGTTAGGAAGTACAAGTTGAACTTGGCTGACATCAGAAAACGCTCCTCCCGTCGAGGCCGGTGTTGCGGTTTTTGGAACTGTGCCCGGGTGTTGTCTTCTTTTAAGTTCATAATTTGTTGAACCTTCTAAACATCCATGCAAGGTCCTTGTTTGTCAAACTAGCTAAGGACTTACATATATCATTATGAAATGCAAATAATATTGTAGTATAACGGTGTTAGCCTTCTGTTGACAAATTTGAGAGTTAAGTGTAGCACGCAAATAGACTGTTTTAGCTGTTCAAATATTTCAATAAAGTAGCATGAGCTTTCATGAGTTACAATCCACTTCACCAGATGATTTATTTATTTATTTACGTACTTATTTTATTTTATTTCATTTCTATACCACCCAATAGCTGAAGCTCTCTGGGCAGTTCACAAAAACTTAAAATCCATAAAGTACAGCGTAAAATACCACAAGTGGTGTTCCACTTAACCTGAGACTTTGGGTCTGAAACCACAAACTGCATGATGAGTAGAGATTTGTGGATTTTGTAAGGCAGGAATCAAGGCAGGACCTTAGAGAGTGCATTGCATGAAGGGCCGGCTGGAATATTTTCCCATAGGGATTGTTGTCCCAGCAAAGGACTGTAGTCAACTGAGGCCTTAAAAGGGTTGGCAGAGCCAGTGGTTCCACCCTGACGGGATGCTAACTGCAGTTCTTAAAGAACTGGTCTTGGTTTATGCAGTCGCAAGCTCCTGCATGGTTGCGGGTCAGGAGAAGCTGCAAGGAGACATCCTCACAGTCAGATGATGGGACAGCAATATCCTCTGTCCAGGAAGGTATAGAAGGGGGGCTTCCCCAGAGATGGTGCAACCTGTGACCCATCTGAGTCCTCTTCAGGGTAGTGTGGAGCCTCAGACCCAACAGACATGCCAGTGAACCATCTTGAGCATAATTTGGGAAGATGGAAAATAAAGATGATAGTGGTGGCAGAGGAGGAGGGCATATCCAAATTTGGAGACTCAAAAGTATCATACTAAAGTAACAAAATGGCCAAAGCAATAGAGTTTTTCATTATGAAACAGCCAATAATTGCATCTTTTTGAGTGGCCAAACCAAAAACAAACATCCAAACTCTGATTGGATGGTACTGCTGCATATGCCATGTGATGTCACAGGAGGATTCACCAAGTAGGCAAATCAAGTCAAGTGATATGGCTGGACAGTGTGGGAGACAGATACATGGATTTGATCATCCTTTGCTCTGATATAGCAAACACTAGCCTTATATTCTTACGATCAGGGTTGTCATGGGCATCTGGTGGGGGCTCGAGGCCCAGCAAGAAATCATTGGCTACTCCTCCTCCTCATCCCCGCCCCAGATGCCAATCTATGTATCCCCATGCTTGCCCACCTCAGACACACCGAGGCAGGGAAGTGTGTGGCTACCCAATCCCTCACTGACCTGCCATTTTGCATAAACATGGCAGCTTGGCCTTCCTCGTGAAGGCTCATCTAGGCAAATGGTGGCTGTAAAGTGGCCATTTATGCAAGATTACTGCACAAATGGAGCATTTGCACAGATGGGCCTTTACAAAAAAGGCCGACCTGCCATTTTTATGCAAAATGGCGGTTCGTTGAGGGATCAGGCAGCTGCACACCACTCACCAGATACCCGTGAACCACATGGTGGCTTGCTGCACAGTCAGTGGGGGTCCAGCAAATGGCATGTGACCCACGCTAGGGTGAATTCACCCATCCCTATTTAGAACAATCTCCCCATGTGATTAACCTGTCCAATTAAGCTCTTCCCCAGAGATTCTGCTCAGAGGATTCCCATTTTTGAGCTGAGGTAGAAACAAGAAATAGCTCCACCACAGTCATCATTGTGCCTCACTCCTTGATGTGTCTCACTCTATCTATCCACTAGGGCCAAATCTACACCAAGCAGGATATAATACTATAAAAGCAATTTGAAAATGGTATATGGAATGTGTCATGGGGCCCAACAATTGTCAGTGCACTTCAACACCATTATAAAGCAGTAGTTTAGATCCTGCCCTGGTTCCTTCTCTGTTGATTTTAAGGGGAAATCCCCCTGAAGATACTGTTGTTGTTGTTTTCTTTCATTTTTAATAGAATTAGGTGCTGCTGCTGCTGAATTATAATCAGCTGTTTGCTCTAATCTGTTTACATTTTTGTTGGTGGCTTTACAGTGATGATTTTATATTTTTAGTACAAAAACCTATATTAGCCACGTGGGATTCCTTTGTGAATATGACTCAAAATAGAAATATATGTGGGGAGGGCATAGTTCAATGCTAGAGCACCTTCTTCTCTGCATGCAGAAAGTAGGGATGTATGAGAAATTCAGTTCAGTTTGGTTCTGAGGAGAATTAACCCCTCCCAGAACCAAATGGGAATGCAAACGCGAAGTCCATTCCTCTCCAAGCTTGCAATGTGATTCATGTTAACAACGAAAATGCATTCAAAAATATGTACATTTGAAAATCAATGGGAGTTTAATCAATGGGAGAAAAAAATAACCCAATATTTAAAAATGCACACAATTAGGGATGGATGGATTCACCGAACCCCGCCAACAGAGCAGCCATGTTTCTCACACCATTTGAGCCACTGTGCAGTCCATGGGCACCCATTGAGTGATAAACAGCAACCCAATCTCTTGCCAAGCTGCCATTTTGTGAAAAAATGACACTTGGGTTTTTTTTCAACGTAAACGTGATGTTACATAAATGGCCCCTTTATGGCTACCATTTACACAACAGTACATTTACGAAAAGATCCGAACCAACATTTTTTCTTAAAATGGCAGCTCGGCAGAAAAGAAGGGAGCACACACACCGAATTAGGCAACCGCTGTGGTCCAGGGACTGGAGTCCAGGAGGCCAAAGGGGAGGGAGACTCCACCAGATTCCACCCCCTTCCCAGACTCCCGTGACATCCCTACGGACAATTGATGGAAAATTTGGGGAAATGCACACAAAAACAAGCATTGATTTTCATGTGAAAAGGGGTGGAAAAGAAAGTTCACAGTACAGATATGAATCAGGATGAGCTTCAAGTTAGAATCTGGAAAACCACACAGAGTTCGAGTTTAATGAACATCCACATCCCGAACAGAAATTAGTAGCAGGTTCAATGCTTGGCATCTCCAGTTTAAAATAATGGTAAAGATCTGAGATTGTGGACAATTAATGCCAGCAAGGGATAGGGACAAAAATAATTTGCTTCACATTTTAACGAGAACCAACTTCATTCACACTTCCTAAACTGATAGGGGAACTGGAACATAACAATTGTTCAGTTTTTACACTTCTCTGAGATTTAAGATGCAGTCCAGCTGTCAAAGAATGCATACTAAAATGTGTCCGTTGTGGAAAATAGCATCTAAAAAGGCAATTATTAAGGGAGAGTGCTTACAAAAGTGGGTATATTAGGGGAAATGTGTACAAAAGTGCAAGCAAATTTTTGGTATGAACTTTTAAAAATAATTACCATAAACTGCTGTGGAAATGGAACAGAATGAATTTGTGCTTGGAAAAATAAATGTGAATGTCATAGAAAGCGAAACAGATATGTCTATCCTTAGCTGAAACATATGCCAATGAAGAAGAAATACAGTTTTGCTCAAATGTTAGAAGCTCAGATGTTCTTTTGTAAAATTTGCAGGATGAGTTACATTCTAAAGATGAGCCTCTGAATGCACCCAGGAACAGATCCAGTCCATTGCTCTTGCTCAAATGAGAAGCCAGGATCTTACCAAGGTGGGGAACCTCAGACGCAGGAGCCGAATTGGGACCTCCAGGAATCCCAATCCAGCCCTCCAGGTTTCCGCAGATGGTCACACACCCTTCCTCTGGCCCCATCCCCTTTTCCCTAAACAACATCCATTTGCTGGTTTCCCAGCTTAGTGAAGTTTTTTTCCCCCATTTATGTCCCCCCCCCCAAAACAAGGTTGAAATGCCTCTCCTAGCCTTGGTTACTGGAAATAAGAGCTTTGAACTACAATGACCCTGTTCAGACAACACATCAAGCCATGATGGTTAAGCATTTTGAGCTAAACATTATGGCTTAGTATGTCATGTGAACCATGGCTTAGTGTGTCATATGAACTATTCCTAACCATGGTGGCAACATAACCACTGTTTAAACATGCTCACTATCCATTTACTGTGAAAGGGTTAGTGGCTAACCATGGCTTAGCATGTCGTCTGAACAACCTCAAATGCTTGTATTATTGGGCCTGTTCAGACAACACGCTAAGCCATGGTTAGGCCAAGAACCCTTTTGCAGCAAGTGGTTAGTGAGTGTGGTTATACTGTGGTTATGTAGCCACCATGGGGAGGAGTGGTTTACATGTCAAACTAAGCCATCATGTTTAGCTCAAAACACTTAACCACTGTGGCTTACCATGTTGTCTGAACAGGGTGAATTGTTTTTGTATTTTTGCCCCCACCCCCTTAACTTTTGGTACACCCCACTATTGCAATGTAGCCTCCAAAACCTTCTCTGAAATTGAATTTGGTTCTTGGACTCAAAACATTTCTCTACCCCTGAAGCAGACAATTGCTGGGAAATCATTTGACCTTCTATAAGGCAGCTTCCTATGTTCCATTATAAATAGTGTTACGCCCCCTTGTTTAAGGTAAGGTATCCTTTGGAGTGCCAGGCTACTGCC
This sequence comes from Anniella stebbinsi, assembly GCA_029215795.1. Classification (NCBI taxonomy): domain Eukaryota; kingdom Metazoa; phylum Chordata; class Lepidosauria; order Squamata; family Anniellidae; genus Anniella; species Anniella stebbinsi. The sequence continues at coordinate 387,192,173 of JARDYH010000001.1, forward strand.
ACCTGGATGGGATCTCTCAAACCTTCCCCCAGCAAAGGCTCCCTTCCACAATCCTGGCAGTGATTTCTTGTCCTGCCACGTCATGATGGGCAAAGTGTGTGTTTGTCGTTTGCTTAGTTCTCAACAAAGTGGTACAGTTGTGTTTGGACTATACCACTTTTGACTGAGGAAGAGGCAAACATGATTTAACACCCTTCCCTACACACTCACACATACACACACACACACACTCTCTCACACACACAGAGGTCTTCACATTGTAAACTAGATGTCAGGGGAAAGGGTTTTCCCTGACATGTTGGATTTCTGAAGGCAAAGAGCTCCGGTTTTGTACCCAGGGGCATTCACTTATTCAAGCCTCCACCTGCCTTCCGAAACAGTACAGCCCAGAAACACTTTACCGCATCAGCGAGATGAGAGTGAACCTTCTGTTTCAGGGTTGGATCTTAGTACAGAAGCAGAACATTTTGTGGCTAGACTCTCCACCACCCACCCTCCCTCCCTCCCTCCCTCCCTCTCTCTCTCTCTGCCAGACTTGAGAACAGCTGATCTGAGGAACTGTCACAGGACGCTTCTCAAATCCAAGCATTTTGGTGTGACATTGTGGACTTGTCTACTTGCCTTTGCCCCCTCTAGCTGCACTTGTCTGTATTGGAGGGGGAACACATTCTGTATTGTCCATAAGCAGGGGAGGCTGGTGGCTCTGATGTCAGTGCGGGTTTGACCTCCATCAGTATTGGGTCTGGTGGAGGTCAAACTATGCCAGTACCCCTATACAGTTCTGTACCCCTGCACTTGACAGGAAAAAAGCTCTTTCCTCTTTCCTTATGGATAGTGATGCCTGGTGGCTCCGATATCAGTGGAGTAGTTAATCCGCTCCGGATTTCAGTCAGAAACAGACAGAACTCGTTCTTCCACATCTTAGATAACTCCTTTAGAGTTCTGACTGGTTTTGACTGGGAGTAGAGGGATCCAAAAAGTTGACAGTGCCAGCACCAGGCAGGCCTCAGTGGGGTTGTGTGCTGTTCAGAAATAGTCATGAAGTCAAATGATTGGAATCAGCACGTGTGCTTAGGAAGCCATGGATTGCAGGGGGTTCACGGTGCCAAATTGTCTGCTGAGCAAGAGGAAAGAAGGAACTGGGCAGGGGGTTGAAAAGATGCTCAGAGACTATAAGGAGGTTTAGGAGTCAAGAAGATAAAATAATGAGGGTTTTGCAGAAGGCTCAACAGAAAGTCAGATAAAGGACCCAGGGATAAGAATTTGGGGCAAAGGAGAACAAGAAACTGCTATCCTAATTAGTTTGAGCAGGAAGGGAACAGGGTGCTCTAGGACATAAAAGCCTGAAGCAGAAGGACAGTTTTGGAGAAGGAGAAGGGAGGGTGAGAGGAGTGAGTGAGTGAGTGAGTGAGTGAGTGAGTGAGAAAGAAAGTGTGTGTGTGTGTGTGTGTGTGTGTGTGAGAGAGAGAGAGAGAGAGAGAGAGAGAGAAGCATAGAAGCATAGAAGCATAGAATAGTAGAGTTGGAAAGGGCCTCTAAGGCCATCAAGTCCAACCCCCTGCTCAATGCAGCAATCCACCTTAAAGCATCCCTGACAGGTGGTTGTCCAGCTCCCTCTTGAATGCCACTAGTGTGTGACAACCTTTCAAGTCCTTGACGAGTGCTATCCTGTCTCCCCTCAGTCTTCTCTTCTCCAGGCTAAACATGCCCAGTTCTTTCACTCTCTCCTCATAGGGCTTTATTTCCTGACCCCTGATCATCCTCGTTGCCCTCCTCTGAACACGCTCCAGATTGTCTGCATCCTTCTTGAAGTGTGGTGCCCAGAACTGGACGCAACAAGAGAGGAACAAGAGAAAGAAAGAGGAAAAGGGTGAAAAGATGGAAAAAAGAGAGAGGAAAAAAAAAAGAGAGAAAGGGATCAGAGAGAAATCACAGATGCCAATTGCTTCACTGCATTTAAAAATAAATAATAATCTCCAAGCCAAGCTTGCCGTGCTAACAGGTTTCAGAGTCTGATGCTTTTTCTTCTTCTTCTTCTTCCTCCTCCTCCTCCTCCTCTTCCTCCTCTCCCAAATGTCCTCCTACTCAGGAAGAATGACTCATCTCATTGTATTTCTCTAAGGAACACAACTACAGATAAATGGTGTTATGAGAGTGGGGTAGGCTGGGGGTGTTTGGGTCTGCAAGAGCACTTGTGAATATGGAAGAACATGTAGGAGAGAGGTTGTCACATACTGTAGATTAAAGGGGGTGTTTGTCTCATTGTGTGTGTGTGAGAGAGTGTGAGTGTGTGCCTGGAACAGACTTTGAATCAGTTCCGGCAGTATTGGGGACTAAATGTGATAGAGGTTTATAAAATTATGAACGGTGTGGGGAGGGGGAACCTTGCTCTCTCATCATAAAACTAAAATCTGAGGTTCACCAACAGCACAGTCAAGGTGCACATCTGCTCAACAACAAGTTCCACTGAGTGCAATAGGACTTAGGGTCAAACTACACCAGGGGAGGCTCTGATTTTGATGGGGATATGAATCCATTCTGGGTTTCACTCTGTCAGAAACAGATTTCAACCTGCATGTGAAATTCTGCACCCCTTCTCTAGAGTAAGAAAAGAAAAAAAATGCCTCAGCTATACACTTTGGAATTAACGTAACGTTCACGGCCCCAATTTCAGCGGGGCTGTGCATTGAAAGGAACTGTTCGAGATGCTGAACCCTATCCCCGAACTAGGTTCAGCACCTCAGATAGTTCCTTTCCAGTTTAATACCCCAAATGGATTTACAGCCTCAGCAAAATCAGAGCCATCAGCCTCCACCGGTAATCTGTAGCTTGATCATCACTCCATGAGGCCCACCACAAAATACCCCTGAAGGAATGCAGATCTCAACAAAAACAAAGTTTTCCTCAGCCCTGGGTCTAGGGTGTCTCATTTCTCCCCCCCCCCCCAAGAAAAACCCAACCACTTGAGTGGTGAGCAGAATAATGACCTTGTGCCACATGTGTGGAAGGGACCCCAGGCAAAATAGTACACCCACTCGTTTTGTTTTGTTCATTTTTCCCACCAGATGGACCTTGTGTGAGATCTTGCATGGCTGCTCTTCCATGAGCAGGAAAATCATGACTTGTTGAGGAGTTGTGTAGAAGATGTCATAGTTCAATGATACACCACATGCCTTGCAAACAGAGAGCCCAACGTTCAGTCAACATAATAATAATAATAATAATAATAATAATAATAATAATTTTATTTATTTATTACCCGCCTCTCCCTCAGGATCGAGGCTGGGAACAACATTGATACAAATGACATAAAATACATAAAACTGAATAAAAATATATAAAATTAATACATTATTAAAATACAGATAAAACTCCAGATAAGGCTGAGAACCTGGAGAGCTACTGCCAGTCAGTGTAGACAGTACTGAACCAAGTAGAGCAATGCTCTGACAGCCAGCTTCCTATTTCTTCTGGGAAGGGGCATAGTTCCATGGTAGTGCACACACTTTGCCTGAAGATGGTCCCATGTTCAATCCCCAGCATCTTCTGGCTGAAACCCTGGAGAGTCACTCAACCCACAGTCCACCAGATGTTTTGGACTACAACTTTCATCAACCCCAGTCAGCATGGTCAATGGTCTGAGATGATAGGGGTGCAGTCCAAATGACCTAGAAAGCCCCAAGTTGAGGGAGGCTGGTGTAAACCAAATGTGTGCTAGTTGGAACAATGGCGGTGTCCTATGTTCCTTATGGCTTCCTGTTTCACCAAGCAGAAAATCTTCTCTAATTCTACCAAGGTTATATATCATTTTGATAAGCAGGCTGTTTGTGTGAACAGTGAGTTGCACAAGTGGCCAAGCTGGAATACAATCAGAATCAGTTCTTTGATTGTGTTGGAACAGAAACAGTGTGTGTCCTTAAGGGAACCTATGAATGCGAAAGAGATGATACATTTTTGGGGTCCCCCCCTATATCATATCACATGGATGTGTGTTTGTTTCAGCGACTATGAAACAACCTGTAGGTACCTGCTGATGAAAACCCATTTCCTATTCTCTGTGTCTGTTCTCATGGCCATCCAGGAAGATTTATTGTGCAGCTGAAAATAAACAAGGCTTTGCAAAATGTATGAATCAAGTCTGCATGCTCATTTTACTGTGATGAATATTCAAAATTTCCAACCAGCTTTGAACTTTCTGGCATATGGGAGTCTAACTACCAAATGAATTTTATTCACTTGGGGTTTACTTGAATCCAGAGTCATATTATTGTTATTATTATTATTATTATTAATTATTATTATTTATTCCATTTATATACTGCCCCATAGCCGAAGCTCTCTGGGCGGTTTACAAAAATTAAACACATTGAACATTAAAAACACCGATATACACAATTTAAAAACCATAAAGCATAAAAACAAGTTAAAATTACAATATCCTTCTGGGTCAAAGCACAACAACAACACAAAGCCCTCATCATATGCTGTTAAATGCCTGGGAGAAGAGGAAAGTCTTGACCTGGCGCCGAAAAGATAACAATGTTGGTGCCAGGCGAGCCTTGTCAGGGAGATCATTCCATAATTGGGGGACCACCACTGAAAAGGCCCTCTCCCTTGTTACCACCCTCCGTGCTTCCCTCGGAGTAGGCAACCGGAGGAGGACCTTAGATGTAGATCGTAGTGTACAGGTAGGTTCATGTCGGGAGAGGCGTTCCATCAGGTATTGCGGTCCCAAGCCGTGTAAGGCTTTATAGGTTAGAATTTGAATTATTATTATTATTATTATTATTATTATTATTATTATTATATTATTATTATTATTATTATTATCATTCAAAATGAGATTTTCAGCAAATTCAACCTCAACTAAATGGAAGGTATAAGTCCTGCAATTTAGTGACAATTGTTTGGCAGTTGACTAGAATTCCCATCATTCCCATCCAGCATGGTTTCATCATGCCTGCAGAAGATGATGGGGTTTGCTGTCAAGCACATCTGGGGGGCACCAGGTTGGGAAAGGCTGGTCTACACAATGCAAACTCTCAGTGCTGGGGTGGACCATCCAACCATGTTATCAGTTTAGGTTCCCGGATTGGTCTTGCTCCTTTATCTCAATTTTCAGGGAGTTACATACATCTCCCACTAGGGAGATCTATACTTCCCACAGGGAGATCATGACTCCACAAGCAGCAAGTCAGAGAATGGGCTGGTTTGGATATTAGAACAAAGCTTACCTTGGTCCTGAAGCTGGAATCTGAGGGATATCAAGGAGGGATTTATTGTATGTTCCATCTCAACTTTAGCCAGCTCCAGGTGAATGAGGGCCCTTTGGCAAGAAACCCTCAATTGCCCCTTGCCCTCAGTGAGTCTACCTTCTCACTGCCATGGTCACAGCGGCTATTGCTCCTCACCCTCGTCCTCATCATTGTTACCAATGGCATCTACTGCTCCTTCTTCTTGAGAGACATGTGAACAAGCAGGTTACAATGATGAAGAGGAGAAGGCCAGGGCGCTCTTGTGAGTGGGGCCCAGCTGGGGCATGGGTTCTCAGCATGTGCTCAACCATGCAAACCCTTGAGGCTGGCCCTGCGTACAAACATTTCCAGGGCAGGCTTGCTCACTGGTCTAAGCAAAAAGAAGGCCCTGTGCTGCATTCCTTGACATAGACGTATTTCATTGGTCTTCCATCTCTGTCAGCCTGCTCCCCACTTTGGCATGAACTAATTCTAACCGGGTGGTCTAGCATGCCAAAAATGAAACAAAGCAAGAACGCCACTCAAGTCCGACTGCAGAAAGAGTCAAAATTGGAATCTGTGTTTCTAGGTTCTGCTTCTACCTCTCCGAACTAGACTCCCTGTGCTACCTCTTTGGAGATTTGGTTTCCCCATCTGTTGAACAACGCACCGCCACCTATGCAGGGGTGTTGTGAGTTGCAATTAATTTGTGCTGCAGAAATCACTTTAGAGACCTTTAAAAATGTTCTCTTCTCCTCCTCCCCCCCCCAAAAAAGGAAAAGTACAGGAGCATAAAGAGATGATTCACTCGGGACTGACTGGGTAGGTGGGTGTGAAGTAATTCAGAGAGGAAAGGGAAGGTCAAGTGACTGAAGGCAAGTAGTTTGCTTTGCCAAGAAGCACCCGGTACCTAACATACAGACTGAATTCTCTCCCAGGTGGAGACTGAACACTGTCAACTATGCGGCACACTTTAGCTCCTTTAGTGATGAAAAATGCATAATGAATCTACATCCTGCAGAGCTGCTTAACTCACCGTGGCCGGAGTTATTAGTGAAACCCTGTCATAGCTCCCTTACAGCAGAAGGGGCCATGTCCCCAACCCGACTGAAGCACATTTGAAAAAAAAGGTCTTGTTCCATTCTAGGAAAGCCTCCTGCGTAACTAGGGGCAACCCTCTTGCTATTCAAGGCTCGGCGGAAGAATGGCAAACTATTTTAATCCAACGCTACCTCTCCCCCGCCCCCACCCCATGGTGCCTCATTCTTGCCATTAAATACTCGCCACTAGTAAGGTTTTACAAAGAAGAAGAAGAAGAAGAAGAAGAAGAAGAAGAAGAAGAAGAAGAAGAAGAAGAAGAAGACGTTACTGTAGATCAGGGGAAGGGAACTCGAGCCCCAACAGTTGTTGTTGGACTCCCCGTCAGTCCCAGAACCTGGAATCTGAGGGATATCGAGGAGGGATTTATTACATGTGCCATCTCACAACTCCAGCCAAAGCCATGAACTACAGGAAGGTCTGCAAGGAAGCCATGACACCGATAATTAAATGAGCTCATGCATCTCACTCACACCTGAAAATGTGCTCTTTCAGAGTATGTGAATAAATACCCACCCATTCTCAGAGAAATCCTTCCTCCATAAGGAAAGCTCTGCTGGGTCAGACCAAAGGCCTATCTAGTCTAGCTTCCTGCTTCTATCATGGCCAACAAGATTCCTTTGGGAAGCCCACAATCACATCACAAAGGCAATCACCTAGCATTCTCCCACTGATCCCCACCGAACGGTATTCAGTAGTAATGCTGCCACATTTTGTAATTAGTTGGCTCGCTGGCCGACAGCCACTTGTTCATAATGCTCACCTTTGTAACGAGAGCCTGGATTGGTTTTTTATGGATTCTCTATTAAGTTCAGAATTGATCGCAAGCTTCAGAACATGTGCAGCCTCCCTCCAACCAAGCTGTGCATGTGCTGAGTTGGTTTAAGCCTTGAACGCTCTAGTGCGTCCACCACAGCTTCCCTCATTATTGCCGCCACCACTTTGGCTTCACGAAAAAGAGGAGGACACAGCGGCTCCTGATTCTCCATCATGATCAGTGACTGAAGGTGATGCAAAAACAACCAATCAGGAAGAGAGTAGGTAATGTGGTGACAGATGTCATCACGATGTGCTGCGCATTTTCAAACTGCAGCTTCCAAGATTCCCTTTGATATTGCACATGCGCAAACATTCATCCACATGGGAAGGAGAACTCTCGTTCGAGCTATCGTGGGTGGGGATGTTGGAGAAATCTGCCATGGAATCAAATGGCTTCAGATCTCTATGGATCTGATCCATGGATTCCACAGCTGACTGGCTTTTTCCAAGATGCATGGATTCCACAGCCTTGTGGACTGGTGCTTGCTTGTTTGTTTGTTACTTTCCAGAATTTTACACAAATTTAGTCTTAGAAAAATACATAAAAATGAAATAAAAATAAAACACCAGCTCTGAGAGGGGGGAGGGCTTGTCTCTGCACTACTGCAGATGGGGGATCAGCCCTTTCTCCTCTCTGCCCCATAGGCAGGAGAAGCTGGTGGCATCTGGGGAACAAACCTGGCAGGCCAGATGGGGAATCCCAGTGAGCCATATTCAGGCCATGAGCTGGAAGTTCTCCATGCCTGGGCTACGTGGCTTACTTGCTCTTGAAACATAGGAAACTGCCTTATTCCATGTCAGACTATTTGTCCATCTTGCCCAGCATTGCCTATTCAGCTGCCCAGAGTCTCAGGCAGAGGTCTGTGAAAGGTCATTCACAGCATCTTTCTAGGGATGTCGGAAGAATCTCTCTGAGGGGTGAAGCTCACAGAGCTTTTATCAGCTTGGTGGACTTTGGCTCACTTCCCCATGAGCTGGCCTGACTTGAACTGCATCACGTTGGGCAAACGCGTGGATTTTCCAATTGCTGTGTTTTGATCCAATTAAACAAATTACAGCTGCAATTTGTGCAAATTTCTAGTTACGAAAAACAAAACCAGAAAGGTTCCCAGATTTCAGGAAAAACCCGGGACTCAGCACAGGAAGGCAAGCTGAGCCAGGCGGGCAGCAGGGATCCGGTGGGCCCCAAAAGTGCTGGATTTACAAACAATGGACATCCCTACATACTTCTCACCACTTGCTACTTGCTCTTTTCAACAGGGGATGCCTGGGATTGAACCTGGGATCTTCTGCATGTAAAGCATGTGTTCCACCGCCCAGCTAGGATCCTTCCCCAAAGAGTGATCCTGACCTACTTAGAAAACTTTGCAAGTTCCTATGGGCAAACCTCCTCTCATCCAGCTCATTTTGAATGAGAGAGGCAAGCCTCCAAGCAGCCCATCGGATCGTTTTCAAAACTTCATGATCTCTTGTCTCCGTGGGCGTAAATTTCGCTTTAAAGTATTTTATAAAAATGTCACACAGCCTCACCTGTCAGCACGCCGGAATCCAAATGCCGGTTTTAATTATACTGAATATTTCATTTTCTTATGCAGAGGCATAATCAATTATCTTATTTAAAGGCATTACGATAATGTGTGTGTAAAATGGATCCCTTCCCTGTGTTGCATTAGATTCAACTAATTATAGGAGAATGTTGTGGAGCTAAAATGTCAGCCTGTCATCTGGGCGGGTGTGTAATTCATGAGACGCATTCACAGGAGCATGCGGGATGCCACCGATGGAAACTGATCGTGGTTTGGCTTTAAGCCCACTTGGTCTGGTCCTGTCTGGTCTGGAGGGGAGAAGGCCCTCCAAAACAAAGATCAGGGAACAATGAGGGCCAGTCACAGGGCCAGCTATACCAGCAGGCAGAGTGAAGCACTGGCCTCAGGCGGATGCACGGAGACAGTTGCAAGGGGTTGGAGGTCAGAGCTGCGAGTGATGTAGTAGGCTGTTGCCTTCAATTGTGGTAGGGTAACCATAGGAAAAGGAGGATAGTGTCATGTGTACCACAAGGCCAGAGACCTTGTGGTATGTAAGTTGTTGCATTAGAAATAGGTTTAGAAAGTCAATGGCTCAATTCGGACGACACAATAAACAACAGCTGTGGGGGAAACAATCGTCAGTTGTTTTGACTATCGTGTCATCTGAATGCTGCCATAGTCAACTCAGCGCTGATTCTAATCCACACCACAGTTGATTATTTATTACCATGTTGTGTGCCCCCTAGGGTTAGGGTTAGGGTTAGTCAACCCACCATTGACTATCGTGTCGTCCGAATTGAGCCACTGTCTCTGGAAGCTTATCTCTGTCAGAGTTTCCCATAGGAGTTGCTTGCTGCGCTCCCTGTCTCGGTCTTGAACCAGCTAGTTTCTCTGAGAACTTGGGAGTGTTTTGATAAGGTGGGGACCACTCTTTGAGAGTGTAACTCACATTGTAGCATCCTCAAAAGGGATGGAACAATCCCACCCTGTTGGCACATGGGCATGGTTTACAGGTAAGAGGACCTGTCTGTCAAGTGGCTTTGAATAGGCCAGGCCTCCGGTATATAAGAGGGGGAGGGCAAGGCTACAGAAGCCTTGCTAGAGATCATCTTTTGACACAAGGCCTAAAAACCCTCCTGTTTGGATTCCATCTGTTTTGAGATTTTGGAAGCACTCTGCACATGCTCTCTCACTTGTTATTTGGACTCTGGATTTTCTAAGGATTGTGCCATGAAAAGTACTGGGAGGCTTTTCCTAGACCTGAACTTGCGTTTGCTGTGGATTGTGTGTTTGATGGGCTTGAGGTTTTACCTTCACTGTGATCACATGTACTGTATCAGCTCAGCTTTCGGCAGGCTGTATTTCATGGGATGTGATCTTTCGTCTTTGCCTGGCTCTGGTGGCTCATAGTATAAGGGTTTCCTCTCTGGGATTTTGTTTAGGCTGTTGGCCATGTCCCTTGAGGTGCCAGCATATGTGGCATCTAGAGAAGCTCAAATCGGATGGTGGCAAACCTTAACACACACACCCCTCAAGTGCTTACCTGAAGGATCGTACCAGGAAACGAGCCTAAAGTTTTCTAATGTTTGAAGAATGTAACCATTATGCTTTTGACCGTGTGATTTCCTCAATAAAAAGAAGTCTCACCGATGCGAGTGTCTCGTGTCAGTTTGCCAGTACGTGTGAATGCTAGAGGGAACGGGCATGCTCACGACAGATAGGGCTTCTGTATCTTTATCAGTTGTATTGAGCAGGGAATTTCAGCAGGTGTCATTTGTATGCATGCGGCACCTAGTGAAATTCCCTCTCCGTCACAACAGTTAAAGCTGCAGGAGCCCTGCTCTCTTTTGTATCTGATCAAGAGGGCAGGGTTCCTGCAGCTTTAACTGTTGTGATAAAGAGGGAATCTCACTAGATGTGTATGTTGTATGTTTTTGCTGTTTTAATTTTTGTATATTGTTTTTAATTGTTTTTAATCCTATGTAAACCGCCCAGAGAGCTTCGGCTATGGGGCGGTATACAAATGTAATAAATAAATAAATAAATAAATAAATAAATAAATAAATAAATAGATGCTGCATGCATACAAGTCACAGCTGCTGAAATCCCCTTTTCGATACAACTGTTAAAGCTACAGAAGCCCTGTCCTCCTTTCCATATGGTCTCCCTAAATTGTAGTTGAGGATGCTGTCCCATTGCCACTGTTGGAGAAAGATTCAGCTGCCACTCATCCACCTTTTGGACAAGGAAGGCGAGAGGCCACCATCTTGTCCTTTGCCTCAGGCAGCAAAATGTCTTGAGCCAGCCATAGTCTGTGTGATGAGATGGGTAGAGGGTTCGTCTTAGCCTGGGGAATGGGAAAGGGTGGGAAAGCACATGCTTTGCATGCAGAAGTTTCAGTCCCTGGTATCTATTCCAGGTAGGTCTAGGGAAGACTCTTTTCTGCAGAGCTGCTGCCAGGCAATGTTAACAATACCACACAAGATGAACAAATTATTTCACTAGCAATAAGACAGCTTCCTGTGTTCCTAGGCCTTTGGGGGGAGGGCTGTAGCTCAGTGGTAGAGCACCTGCTTTGGATACAAAAGGCCCCAGGTTCAAACCCCATCATCTCCATGTAGGTTTAGGAAAGACTCCCGTATGAAAACCCTGGAAAGCCATCACAGGTTCATGGGTTGTGCACCCATAGCGTAGATAAGATTTGAGTTAGACAGACTAATGGTCTAACTTAATATAAGGCAGCCACGGACCTTGGGCCTGTCACCATCCTTTTATGCCTAACCTGCCTTATGGGGGGTGTTCTGCCAGCCTAGTTGGCCAAGACTAGGTTGACAACCGTTACCCAGAGGGCTTTCTCTTCTGCTGCTCCCAGACTATGGAACGACCTGCCGGGAGAGATCCACCAACTTACCAGTCTTCTAGAATTCAAGAGAGCTATAAAGACTGATCTTTTCCGGCAGGCCTACCCAGTCGGATTTTAAGACTTGGTTGATTTTAATAATGTATTAATTTTATATGTTTTTAATCAGTTTAATATATTTTATATTGTTTGTACTGATGTTGTTCCCTGCCTCGATCCGGAGGGAGAGGCAGGTAAGAAATAAATATATGATGATGATGATGATGATGATGATGATGATGATGAATATGAAAGGTGGAGATGAAAGGACCATTTACATCACCCTGAGTTGGTTGATAATCAGGCAAAATACAAATGTCATCAATCAATCAATGGGATGCTGAGAACATGAAGCCTGATCCTATCCATATTTCCTCCAAGTTTATTTCCCACTGACATTAATGTGATGTCTTCCCAGTTAAGTGTGAGTAGGATTGCAGGTCAAGAGGTGGTTCAGATTAGGAATGGACCATCACCTACCACCACCTTTGAATATCCTGTATTCCCTTGCATAGGTGACGTGGAGAATAGGCTGACCATCTGAAAAGGAGGACAGGGCTCCTGTAACTTTAACAGTTGTAGAGAAAAGGGAATTTCAGCCAGTGTCATTTGTAGGCAATTAGTTCCTGATGAAATTCCCTCTTCATCACAACTGTTAAAGTTGTAGCGGCCCTGCCTTCTTTTGTATATGGTCACTCTAGTATAGTGCCTGCAACTTTAACTGTTGTGATGAAGAGGGAATTTCACCAGGAACTAATTGCATACAAATGACACTGGCTGAAATTCCCTTGTCTCTACAACTGTTAAAGTTACAGGAGCCCTGTCCTCCTTTTCAGATGGTCAGCTTAGTGGAGAATATTGGGGGGTTTGGGTTGTGGGGGGTGAAATCAGTTTGGTTTTGGGAGGCTGGAATGAGCTACCTGCAATTTTATGAGGTGTTGAGATTTCCTTTCCTTTTCTTCGAAAACTTTTTAAAAATCCAAGCCATGATTTGGCTTGCTGATCAGCAATCTGGCTGCCATTAGTGTGGTGAGGAGGAGGTGGGGAGGGAACAGTGCTATGTTATTCCATAATGCCGTTCCCACATTATTATTATTTTTTAAAAAAATGTATTACGCAAAGAATACTTCCACCACCTCATTCCCTGCTCACCTCAAAATGTTTGCCCCTTTCACCTGAATGTTCGCCCTTACCCTTTTCTTTGGTGAAAATAATCCTCCCTCAACCCTCATGAATGTGTTCAACACCCCTGACATATTTATTTGGATTTTATCTGGCCAGCCTACCCTAAAGCCTAACATCATGCTCCTGCTGGAGGAATCTTCCTCCTCTGAGCTACAGCTCCCAGAGGCAGATAATGCCAAGCAGCCACACATGACAGGAGATCTGGGAGAGCCTGGGCTCTCAAAGAATATCACTGCCAGTCCATCCCTGCAGGAGGATGGAAATTCCACCTCTGAGGCAGAGGCTGGGCAACCACCTAGCCTCCAAGAATATTGCCTCTCAAGAGGCAGGCCAATAAGGCTCCTCTGAGAAGGTGATTGCAAAGGAGAACTTCTCAGGAGCATGGGCCTCCTCCTGGGTAGAATTTTTCTCAGAGGGCCTGTGACAGACTGCAGCTGAGCCCTGGGTGGGGCTCAGACATCTCTGGCTATATAAGTCTTTAGTTTTAGCCTAGCTAGGGCTGGAATAACATTGATCATCTGTTTTGGTGCCTTGCATCTTGCTTTCCTTGACTTGCAATTGACCTTCTGTGATACTGACCCTTGGATTCCTGTTTAACTCTGCTTAACTATGCTTTGATCATTGCTTGTATCTGAATCACTCCTGCTTTTGCCTGATCCCATATTGGACTGGAACTGTTGTGTGTGACCATTTGCCTGCTTTGTTGCCTTGCCTTTTGGATTGCCCCATGATCTGGTCTACCACTGAGTCTGATTTAACCATAGCAGAACAGAGAGCCACTAACTGATCAGAGGGGACAGTATTGGACTATATGGACAAATAGTCTGACCTGGTATAGTGAACCAGATTCCCATGTTGACATGAAGGAGTACATTTGTTTTCTTCTGCTCCCTCAGTTACCAGTCCCCAAGTAGCTTTCTCTGCTCTTGAGCTCAAATGTTACCCTAGAACAGCCTGGGGTGCTCCAGATGTTTTCAACTTCAACTCCCATCAGCCCCAGCCACCATGGCCAAAGGTCAGGAATCATGGGAGATACTCCATAATATCTGGAGGGCACCAGGTTGGGGAGGGTTGTCTTAGAGGGCTTTCCATATGCCCTTAGGGGCAGAGGTGTAGTGGTCAAGTTTGAAGTGCAGGAATTCATCACAACAGTTCCCATAGCCACATCCTCAAGGACAGTCCTAAATGCGAGCAGCTGTTTGGATCCATATCAACTAACCATCTCCACCAGGAGCAGGTCTTTTGTAAAGTGATCTTAATTGTCCATTCAAGACCAAGCCACCCCAAAATACTTTGCATTATAACAGGGAACATATTATTTGGGGGGATCATTTCCCCTCCACCAGCTACTGTGAGGACTGCAGCTAAGCTCTGAGGAAAAGCGGAAGTCAGAAGTGGGTGGGCAAATAACCCTGCAAATACAAAAGTCCTGTTGCTTCATCCCTGTGTGCCCTCGTTCCACTACACCATGGCTCAGAGGAGGAGAACTGAATGGGTCTTGGATTCCGTGGGGGCAAAAGAACTTTGCCTCTGCCTTCTTGTCCCAGGCCCAGGAGACTCCATAGATTCGGACCAGCACTTCTCTTGCTACCGTTCTTCCCAGTACATCGGCAGGAGGTCCAGCTTGTGGGTTTCCTGTGGACAGCTGGTTGGCCATTGTGTGAACAGAATGCTGGGCTAGATGAACCCTTGGTCTGATCCAGTAGGGCTCTTCTTATGATAGCTGTGTTTAAATTCTCACTCTGGTCTCTGCTTGCATGTTCAGAGAATTCAAGTAGTAGCAGCAAGGAGCAGGAGCAGCAGGGCCAGGAAGCTGTGGGGATTGACACTGGGCCCCTTGCAAGGGTGAGGGCCCCAGCAGGCGCCCACTGATGCTTTCCCCCGACAACAGCCCTGCTTTTTCTCCCTGCTCAGCCAGTGAGCTGCCTCTCTTGAGACCAGACTTGAGCCACGTCCTCCAACTCCCAACCCCCATCCCTGCGGCTCCACAACCCTCTCCCTATTTCCAGGTCAGCCTGCAGCCTTCTGTCGCCCACTGATGACATCGTTCCAAGTGCTGCCAGCCACAGCTGACCCTGGTGGACCACTCCCCTGTCCAGTTGATGGGGTAGGGAACACACACTCCTAGAAGCGCCTACCGACTCTGTGACGCAGGTGCCTTCAGCGAGCCGACTCTCTGGGAAAAGGGGGGGAGGAATGAATACCTCTCTTTCTCTCTTATTCTGCTGTCAAGAGAAGTAAAAGTAGCACGCAGGTGTATTTGTTTGTGTGTGCATTTGTTTACACCCGTGTCTACTGAGCGAGTGGGTGTGCAATATGACCTCTTTGTTCAGAAGTCGAAAGAACGATGGCAAAGGAAGTGAAGTGGGGATTGGAAGGGCGCGAATTGTATGGGTTGCATTTGGTTTGTACAGGCTTCGGGGGGGGGGGGATGTTCTCCTCCACGGAGGGAGCTCGGGTGACAAAAGGTGCCTATTCTGCCGAGAGCTGGACAGAGATCTTGAAAAGAATTCTCTCAACACAGGGAGGCGAGCGCTGAGTTGAAGTGTTTGTAGTGAATCGCGTTGCTAAGCAAATAGACTAGCACATCCTCAGTCCAGACAATGGAGCTTGATCAGGGTGTGAGGAGGACTTGTTCTTGGATATGATTATTGAGCTGAAGGATGTGTAAAAACAGAGCCTTCACTCTTCATCATCGCCTGGCAAGGAAGGTCACGTAGAAACAGCAAAACAAGGGTTGACACCTTTTGAACAGTCCTTGCATCTGCACAGTTCTGGTTTAGAGTAGCCATGTGTCCTGGGTTCCAGAGGGCAGATGTCTATTTGAAAGGCTGTAGTGAAACAGTCCTGTATTTGAAGGGTCCTCTATTTGAAGTCCAAGTCTGGCTTAAAGGCAAAAGACTAGAGCAGAAGCCTTGGCAGATGCCCATCAATATTGGTCAGCACCTGGACAGCAGACTGAGCAGGCACACTGATCACCTAGTCACACATATCACATTTCTACTACAACTTATAGTCATGATTTCTAAATTTGCATCTATATCTATTGGTTAGCATATGCAAATCACTGTCCCCTTTTGTCCTTTTTTAAAAAAATAATACTAATGTGGAAGTTGCCTCTCTATTCTGACCACTAGGGATGTTGTAAAAACCAGGCTGGGTCTGGGAGTCCAGCAGACTGCACTGCCCCGCCCCAACCTTGCTCGCCCCCTGTAATGTTATGTAAATTAGGGCGTGCAAGCTTCAGATTTGGAATTCCAAAGCATTGGTGGACATTTTGTGTGCAATCTGCCATTTTCTGCACAGCCCTAGTCCCTAGCCACAGTTAGAGAACTACACCTCCCAGCATGCATTGCGGCAAATCAGAGCGCAGCATTACCTTATCATTGGTGATAAATGGATTAAGCCTTTGAGTGATGCTGTGTCATTTAGAGAATAGAAAGGGGAAGTTAAGAAAACTACACATGACTCTTTGGATTGATGTAGCACATAAACACAATCTACTTAAAGTAAACTACATCAGAACACAAGCCACTTTTCATGGAATGTCATACATTTATGGATTCCTGATGAAAATGAGAGGAGAGAAGCGGGCTTCTCCCTCCCTTTCTTTAGAATTCCATAAATTTATGACATCTTCTCGCCTGAGCTTGGGCTCATTCAAAGATGCTGAACGGTGAGGGAGATTCAGGACATACAAAAGGAAATACATCCTCACACTGACCTAACGAATCTAGTGAATTTACTACCACAAGCTGGTGGCGAAGCCACAGGCTTAATTGCCTGAAAAATAGCAATAGCCAAATTCATGGAGGTTAAATCTATCAATGACTGCTAATCACTATAACTATATAATGCATTCTCCAGATTCCGAAGCAGTGTGGCACAGAGTACCTGCTCCCAGGGAGCAAAAATGGAAGACTGAGGGTTTAGTGGACAGTAGCCCATGCAAGCTGAGAAAAGCTTAATCAATGTGTTAACCTTTAAGGTGCCATGAGACACTTTGTCATTATTTTACTATATGACAAGTTTGTTGTAAGCTGTGATAATGGATGTGAAGTGCTTTTTGAACACCGTAATGGGCTATATGATTTTGAAGGATCATTATGATGATGCAGCTGGGCATCTCCTGATGCAAATCATGCTGAAGGAAGCAAGAAGGGTGAAATGCTTGAACTGAAAAACATAAGCTGGGGATCACAAAGAATGTATTGGTTCATTGCTGCTTTTCTGCAATCAGACTCTCAAATACTCCAACTAAGCTTGTCAACTAGCAAGAAAGAAGAACCAGGGAAGGGCTATATCAGTGGAGGGTGGTAGGTACAATTTTGATGAATCCAATCTGAATTTAGTCAGAACCTCCCAGAACTTTCAAGAAATTGGAGCCACCAGCTTCCACTGGGGGTAATGCAGCCTAGCCTGTTTCTGTCCTTTATGATGGCCAAATCTCTCAATTTCTGTTTTTCTCTAAGTCTCATTTTCCCATCTTAAGTTACGTTCATCCTGAACTTTGAGAATTATTATTTCAAGTCCACATGAAAATTTGTATACGCTGCTGCCCGTTTCTCCCATTATGTGCATTTAGTCTAATATACACAACTTTTTACAAGCAATGTTCCTAATTGAATGCTTTATGTTATCATATAGAAGAATGCAGTAACGTAAGGTTTATTACTTGAGATCTACCAGACCGATTTTGCTCCTTTTTGTCTTTACCTGAAGCTTGAGCAGTGCAGATGTGCAGACAATTTTGAAAAATGAAAATGTTCAAAGCTTGAGCCTTAAAAACAATTAATTTGTTCTGCATCAAACAGGCAGGGCAGCCCCTCTGCCAGCAGAATGATGGAAAGCTCAGTTCAGGCAATCAGTGTGGTGTGAAGGCTGGCCCTGGGCACAGCCACATGGTTAGGCTATCGCCGCTAGCAGGAAAGAAGAATAGAATGGCGGCGGCCAATCAGGGTTCATGGGGAAGGGGAAGGGGCCGTGCTGCATGCAAATTTTGGAGGGGGTCATTATGCATGAGCTCATCTGTGGTAGGGTGACTGAAGGGCAAAAAGCAGGAAAGGAACAGGAATACTAGCACCCAAGGCGGCATGGGCTTCACACTAGTTTTTCACAAATATATGTATTTTTGTGTGCCCTTTCCCCTAATGTACATATTTTGTGTAACTTCTTTGACTGGAGAAACTCCATTCCAAAAATTGGCAAAGTGCAACTTTCAAAGGCTAACTGAGTTTCGGTTCACACATAGATCTGAAAGTGCAAAATTAGGTAAGTTCACCAAAAATACTAACTGAACCAATTTCTCCTCCATCCCCAGTCCCAAATAGAGACTTGCTCTGCAGCTATTCATGGAATGACAATAAAAAATGACATTGCCTGATAATTTCTGCAGATCAGACTGCTGCAACATAGACAGTTTCAGAAGCTGATTTAAAAATTAGCAATCCTAGCTCCATATTTTCCCTGAGTAGCAATGCAATTTCTAATTTCTGGCACCCGTCTCCGATAAAAATGTTGTCCCTGTTTCAACTTTAGGGAAGATGCTGGCCCTACTTTTTTTCTTTTTTTAAAAAAAAATGATGTAATTGTACAAAGACATACAATATAATTTACATGTGCAATATAATTCACTGTGTGCAGCAGCTGTGAAAAAAGGCAAGTTCTGTGCTGGGGAGTATTAGAAAAAGATTGAAAATAAAACTGCCAGTCTCGCAATGCCTTTATACAAATCTACGGTGCAGCTGTACTTGGAACACAGCGTACATTTCTGATCATCATATCTCAAAAGGGTTATTGTGGAGCTGGGAAGGGTGTAGAAGAGGGCAAGGAAAGCCAGCGTCTTCTGCCTTGGCAGTGACCCTTGGTCTGTAATCTACACCAGAGTGTGGTCCCCATTTTCATCTTTGAAATGCAGGCGCATATGTCAATGGTTCCATCATCACATCCCCAACATTCACACAAATAACAGATGACATGGTATTCCTACTTCTTTTGGGACACAGAAGCACTTCCAAGGGCAAGTAGGGAATCTTATAGTTGGATGCTCCTCTATAATGTCAGCATCCCTGCTCATCAAAATCTGGTGGCGCTGTGTCCCTGCACATCCTGGCTCACCGTTGAACCTGAACCCAGGATCATGACAATCAGGTGGCAGGTGAAGACACCCATGACAGAATGCTCCTCCATACTGTTACAAAGTAGCTCTCTTGTGAGTGAGCAGTACTGACTCCATTTTGGAGCAGCCAAAAGGCTAAGGTGTCTTCATTCCTCACTTCCGGCACAGGAATGGGGCTGAGAGCCATCACACAAGGCTAGATCAGACAATTGAGTTTCTGATAGACCTCCTAAAATACATTCCCCAGAGGCAAAGGTGGAGGTAAAATTGAGCAGAATATGTATGCTGTTTGGCAAGAGTGATATCTGGTCCTGCACATGCTAATGTGTTCCTATGGTTGAACTCCAGCCTGGACACCTGTCATTAAGACAGTCATTAGTATCTATAGTCACCTTTTGTTAAAAGAACAGAAATAGTAAGGCTTTTGCTTCTGGCAAGACTTTTGTTTCCAGCAAGTACAGCCATCATGCCCAAGTACCCTCTTTTGTTATCTGAAATGAAAGGCCAGCTCAGTCTTTCTCCCATGGCAAGTAGCATAATTTTCCAGTGCTAATGAGCAGTGATGTCACTGCTTTCCTCCAGATTGTACAAAAATCCTCAGGTTTTGAGAGTCAGGGTCCCCCCCCCACTTCCTAGAGGCATGGGGCCATGCTGCTGAAATCACTGGATGCCTTACCCCCCCCCCCCCCATGGGTAAGGTGCCACACTGCGCTGAAATCACTGAGTCTCTCCTCCCAGAGAAAAGGCTCTTACTCTTTCCTTCTTCTTCACTGAGACCAGGAGCTGCAACTTACACTAGTTGCTGTCTACAGGAAAGGGCTTCATGTCCAGGAAAAGGTATATTGCTTTAAGAGATTCCCTCCCCTCTTTCCTCTGCTGTGTGTGTATGTTCTAAGTCTCAAGAAGACTCCTTCTCACAGTCTTGAAACTACTTTTAAGCCTCCATTTGCTCAGCTAATTTCCCCAAAACTAGCTTGTGCATTTCTATCTGTTTATACCTCAATAAATGTGCCATTGTGGCATTATCCTCTTCAATAGTGTAGATTTTTGGGGGTAAGAATCACCCTACTTAGCTACAGACGCTCTTTTGCCAATGTCTAAAGATTCCTTATAAGTGGGTGTGTAGGTCTCATTAGAATGTGTGCAAGTTTGTACATGGGTCTGATGAGAGCACATCACGTAGCAGTTCTGGTGAAGGCAGGCAGACATGTGTCTGTTTGTACACACTTTAGCATACAGTAGTCTTGGCAAGAAGGGATTCTAGTGAAAACTTCTCCATATGAATGTTTTCCTGTTTTCTGTTTCCATTGTTGGGTCACACAAATGTGTCTGGTCTTAAATATTGTTGCATGTCAAATGTTTTGCTTAGCCTAACTGTTTGCTAAAACTGTGATGTTAGAAACTGCTTTTTAGAACTGCAAAAGTTAGAACTGGTTAGAAGTAGGGATGTGCACTGGATCGGACCCGATCCACGATCCGAGTCCGGTCCAGTGGGAAATCGGATAAATTATCCGATTTCCGATCCCGCAGCTGGATCGGCCGATCCAATCCGAACCGGTCCGAAAAAGCTCCGAACCGGTTCGGCGGATCGGCGGATCGGCGGGCGCCCACTGGCGCCCACCGCCGCTTCCATTGGCGGGCGCCAGCGGGCGCCCGCCGATGAAAGTGGACAGCGGGGGGGGGGAGGAGGGGGGCACTTACCTTCTCGGCCCGGTGGCTCCCGTCCGGCGCCGGCGCCTACTACTACTAGCAGGCTCCGCGGCCTGCTCTAGGGTGGCGCGCCGGGTGATGTCATCACCCGGCGCGCTACTCTAGAGCAGGCCGCGGAGCCTGCTGGTAGTAGTAGGCGCCGGCGCCGGACGGGAGCCACCGGGCCGGGAAGGTAAGGAGGGGGTGCGTGGAGGGGAGGAGGGGGCGCGCGGAGGGGGGAGGGGGGCCCTTACCTTTCCGGCCCGGCGGCTCCCGTCCGGCGCCGGCGCCTACTATTCCCAGCAGGCTCCGCGGCCTGCTCTAGGATGGCGCGCCGGGTGATGTCATCACCCGGCGCGCTACTCTAGAGCAGGCCGCGGAGCCTGCTGGAAGTAGTAGGCGCCGGCGCCGGACGGGAGCCGCCGGGCCGGAAAGGTAAGGAGGGGGTGCGTGGAGGGGAGGAGGGGGCGCGCGGAGGGGGGAGGGGGGCCCTTACCTTTCCGGCCCGGCGGCTCCCATCCGGCGCCGGCGCCTACTACTCCCAGCAGGCTCCGCGGCCTGCTCTAGGATGGCGCGCCGGGTGATGTCATCACCCGGCGCGCTACTCTAGAGCAGGCCGCGGAGCCTGCTGAAAGTAGTAGGCGCCGGCGCCGGACGGGAGCCGCCGGGCCGGAAAGGTAAGGAGGGGGTGCGTGGAGGGGAGGAGGGGGCGCGCGGAGGGGGGAGGGGGGCCCTTACCTTTCCGGCCCGGCGGCTCCCGTCCGGCGCCGGCGCCTACTATTCCCAGCAGGCTCCGCGGCCTGCTCTAGGATGGCGCGCCGGGTGATGTCATCACCCGGCGCGCTACTCTAGAGCAGGCCGCGGAGCCTGCTGGAAGTAGTAGGCGCCGGCGCCGGACGGGAGCCGCCGGGCCGGAAAGGTAAGGAGGGGGTGCGTGGAGGGGAGGAGGGGGCGCGCGGAGGGGGGAGGGGGGAGGGGGGCCCTTACCTGCCCGGCCCGGCGGCTCCCGTCCGGCGCCGGCGCCTACTACTACCAGCAGGCTCTGCGGCCTGCTCCAGGGTGGCGCGCCGGGTGATGTCATCACCCGGCGCGCTACTCGAGAGTAGGCCGCGGAGCCCGCTGGTAGTAGCCGCCGGCGCCGGACGTGCCGAGAAGGTAAGTGGCGGGGAAGGGGGCTTACCCCCCCCCCGGAGCCGTCCGCTTCTATCCGCTGGCGCCCGCGGGCGCCAGCGGATGGAAGCAGGCGGCCCCAGGGGGGGTAGGGAGCGCGGGGGAGGGGGTTTACCTGCCGGGGCCGTCCACAGCGGACGGCCCCGGGGGGGGGGAGGGAGTTAGGCCCCCCCTTACCCACCCGCCGCCATTTTTTCCTCATAGACTTGCATTGCAATGCAAGTCTATGGGGAAAAAAATGGCGGCCGATCCAAAAATGTACGATTTTTGGGTCGGGATCGGACTCGATCCGGTCCGGGGGGCCTCCGATTTTGTCCGAACCGGTCCGGGACAAAATTGGAGGTCCCGACCCGGGTCCCGATCCGATCCGGGGGGTCCGTGCACACCCCTAGTTAGAAGTGCTAGAAATGCTAGAATTGTTTTGCTAGGTTAGCCTCATCCTTTTGAGAATCAGAAGGGTAGTGCAGAATTTTAGTTTGGTTTTGGGAAGCAGTCGTTTGGATTTGGTCCTAAAGACAGGGCGAGCAATCCTCTCTATGCTCAAGCCAAAACCACAGTTGAGTTGCCTTAAAGTGTTGGGATGAATACAATAAGGGGCCACTTTTGTTGTAGATTCTGCTGCCATACAGTGTTACGAGCAGTACTGACTCCATTTTGAAGCAGCCAAAAAGCCAAGGCGTCTTCATTCCCCACTTCCGGTACAGGAATGGGGCTGAGAGCCATCACGTTAGCCTTAGATCAGGCAATTCAGTTCCTAATAGACCTCCTAAAATGCATCCTCCAGAGGCAAAGGTGGGAGTAAAACTGAGCTATAACTGAGCAGGTCATGCACCTGGTCATGCAACTGCAATGGGTCCTATGGTTGAACTTCAGCCTGGACACCAGTCGTTAAGACAGCCATTGGCATGTAAAGTCGTCTTTTGTTAAAAGAATGTTTCCAGCCAGTGCAGCTATCATCCCAAAGTACCCTCTTTTGTTATCTGAGATGAAAGGCCAACTCAGTTTTTGGGTGCCTCTACAAGAGCGATTTAAACCTCTTTCAAGGCGCATTAAAAAATTTACCTCTACAAGAGCGAAGAGCAAATCAGGGGTCAAGGCGCTTTTTACCTCCGAGTATTCACATTTTCGAATGTGTGTTAAATAGCGAGTTTTAATTTGCTGTGGGAGGTAAAGCGTCTTATGGTCATGTAAACATGCAATTCTCCGCATGTAAACAACTTTAATGCACGTTTCATATAGCCTGTAATGTGCTTCACCGCCTCTCGTGAATTGGTATTAGGAGTAAATGCGCTTCCGTGAAGATGCGAATAATCGGGCAACCAGGCGCCAAATCGAATTCTTCTAGAGGGGACCTTTCTCCCATAGCAAGTAACATCATGTTTCTAGTGCTTATGAGCAGTAATGTCACTGCTTTTCTCCAAAATTGTATAAAAACCCTCAAGTTTTGAGAGTCAGGGTCCCTGCCCTTTTTAGAAGCATGGGGCCATGCTGCTGAAATCACTGGGTGCCTTCCCCCACCCCCCATGGGTAAAGTGCCACACTGTGCTGAAATCACTGAGTCTCTCCTCCCAGAGGAAAGGCTCTTGCTCTTTCCTTCTTCTTCACTGAGACCAAGAGCTGCAACTCACACTAGTTGCTGTCTACAGGAAAGGGCTTCAGTTCAGGGAAAGGTATATTGCTTTAAGAGATGCCCTCCCCTCTTTCCCCTGCAGTGTGTGTGTGTATTAGGGATGTGCACTGGATCGGACCCAATCCACGACCGGACTCAGATCGTGGATTGGGTCCGATCCAGTGCACATCCCTAATACACACACACACTGCAGGGGAAAGAGGGGAGGGCATCTCTTAAAGCAATATACCTTTCCCTGAACTGAAGCCCTTTCCTGTAGACA
Source organism: Anniella stebbinsi (assembly GCA_029215795.1). NCBI lineage: Eukaryota > Metazoa > Chordata > Lepidosauria > Squamata > Anniellidae > Anniella > Anniella stebbinsi. The sequence goes on from JARDYH010000001.1 coordinate 387,215,803, forward strand.
GCAACTAGTGTGAGCTGTCCGATCCGACAGCTGGATCGGCCGATCCAATCTGAACCGGTCCGAAAAGGCTCCGAACCGGTTCGGCGGATCGGCAGGCGCCCACTGGCGCCCACCGCCGCTTCCATTGGCGGGCGCCAGCGGGCGCCCGCCAATGAAAGTGGACAGCGGGGGGGGAGGAGGGGGCGGGAGGAGGTGGGCCTTACCTTTCCGGCCCGTCCGCTCCCGTCCGGCGCCGGCGGCTACTACCAGCGGGCTCCGCGGCCTTCTCCAGGGTGGCGCGCCGGGTGATGTCATCACCCGGCGCACTACTCTAGAGCAGGCTGCGGAGCCCGCTGGTAGTAGCCGCTGGCGCCGGACGGGAGCGGACGGGCCGGGAAGGTAAGCAGGGGGCGCGCGGAGGGGAGGAGGGGGCGCACGGAGGGGAGGAGGGGGGCCCTTACCTTCCCGGCCCGTCAGCTCCCGTCCGGCGCCGGCGGCTACTACCAGCGGGCTCCGCGGCCTACTCCAGGGTGGCGCGCCGGGTGATGTCATCACCCGGCGCGCTAATCTAGAGCAGGCCGCGGAGCCCGCTGGTAGTAGCCGCCAGCACCGGACAGGAGCGGACGGGCCGGGAAGGTAAGCAGGGGGCACGCAGAGGGGAGGAGGGGGGGCCCTTACCTTCCCGGCCCGTCCGCTCCCATCCGACGCCGGCGGCTACTACCAGCGGGCTCCGCGGCCTGCTCCAGGGTGGCGCGCCAGGTGATTTCATCACCCGGCGCGCTACTCAAGAGCAGGCCGCGGAGCCCGCTGGTAGTAGCCACTGGTGCCGGACGGGAGCGGACGGGCCGGGAAGGTAAGCAGGGGGTGCGTGGAGGGGAGGAGGGGGCGCGCGGAGGTGGGGAGGGGGGCCCTTACCTTCCCGGCCCGTCCGCTCCCGTCCGGCGCCGGCGGCTACTACCAGCGGGCTCCGCGGCCTGCTCCAGGGTGGCGCGCCGGGTGATGTCATCACCCGGCGCGCTACTCGAGAACAGGCCGCGGAGCCCGCTGGTAGTAGCCGCCGGCGCCGGACGGGAGCGGACGGGCCGGGAAGGTAAGCAGGGGGGGCGTGGAGGAGAGGAGGGGGCGCGCGGAGGGGGGGAGGGGGGCCCTTACCTTTCCGGCCCGTCCGCTCCCGTCCGGCGCCGGCAGCTACTACCAGCAGGCTCCGTGGCCTGCTCCAGGGTGGCGCGCTGGGTGATCACCCGGCGCGCTACTCGAGAGCAAGCCGCAAAGCCGGCTGGTGGTAGCCACCGGCGCCGGACGGGAGCGAACGGCCCTAAAAGGTAAGCAGTGGCGGAGAAGGGGGCTTACCCCCCCCCCCCGGAGCCGTCCGCTTCTATCCGCTGGCGCCCGCGGGCGCCAGCGGATGGAAGCGGACGGCCCCAGGGGGGGTAGGGAGCGCGGGGGAGGGGGTTTACCTGCCGGGGCCGTCCACAGCGGACGGCCCCGGGGGGGAGGGAGTTAGGCCCCCCCTCACCCACCCGCCGCCATTTTTTCCTCATAGACTTGCATTGCAATGCAAGTCTATGGGGAAAAAAATGGCGGCCGATCCAAAAATTTCCGATTTTTGGATCGGGATCGTACTCGATCCGGTCCGTGGGGCCTCCGATTTTGTCCGAACTGATCCGTGACAAAATTGGAGGTCCCGATCCGGGTCCCGATCCGATCCGGGGGGTCTGTGCACACCCCTAGTGTGTATGTTCTCTCAAGAAGATTCCTTCTCACAGCCTTGAAACTACTTCTAAGCCTCCATTTGCTCAGCTAATTTCCCCAAAACTAGCTTGTGCATTTAAATCTGTCTGTACCTCAATAAATGTGCCATTGTGGTGTTATCCTCTTCAATATCATGGATTTGTTTGAGTAAAAATTGCCTTACTTAGCCACAGACGCTCTATTGCCAATGTCTAAAGATTCCTTATAAGCAGGTGTGTAGGTCTCATTAGAATGTATGCAAGTTTGTACATGGGTCTGATGGGAGCACATCACAATACAATGCTCCTCCATCATGTCTTATGGGTTGTTCATGCAACACTTAAGCCATACGCAGTGGTTGTGTATGGGTTGTTAGTTGAACTGTGGGTTAGTGTGTTGCCTGAACACAGAGCATTTTCCACAGTGCGGCTTGTTAATCATCCTGAACAACCCAGTAACAAACCATAGGCTCTAGAGGTGGCTTGTTTGAGGAAAAATAAGCCACACTGCCGAAAATGTCCTGGGTTCAGACAACACTCTAAACCACAGTCCAACAAACAACCCACAGTTCTACAAAAAAAAAAACTCAACCACTGAGTGTGGGTTAACGTGTTGTGCAAACCCAATATTATTTTCATGGAACTCGAGGTGGTGTAAGTAATTGGATTCCCAGTCAACTTCTCCCTTCCCATCCTCCTCCAGTGGTTGGCCTGCTTAGATTCAGCACATTTTTCTCATTATGAGTCTTCACTTGCCTGGTAGTGCAGCTAGGTCATGGACTTAATGATCTCACAGCATGCGCACAGACGCACAACCACATGCACATACACACAAACACCCCTTAGAAGGTAATGAATATTACTCCACTTGCTGAAAAATGTGGTATATATGCCCTGCTGCCCTCCTCCCCCACTCCTGCTCTTTCTGCTGAGTGGGACCATGGATGTCTGCCCATGGCCCTACCCTGACAGCACCATTGCCCTGGCCACATCGTCTGGTATTTCTATTAACTAGGCCTCTGTTATGCATCCCTAGAATGATGTGTGTAGAAGAAGACGACAGAGCTACACGTGGGATGAATGGCTGCCTCCTCGCCTTAACAGAGCAGGGCTTTATGCCCCATTCTGACCCAAAGTGTATGCCATAAAACAGCCTAATGTCTGCCTCCTGTTACTACTTCAGAGCTGTGGTTACAAAGTGGGTAGGCATTAATAAACCCACAGAGTTAAGATGATTCTCGCAAAGGTCTAACTGGTGCCATAAAGTTAAATCCTACCACTTAAGACCTCAGTTGGGAGACGGGCTTTCCATTTACCAGGCTCCCTTTGCATGCTAAAGGGCACCAATCTTGCTAATAAGTGTTAAATTGGACCATCAAATTTTAATCAGCTTCCTAATGGATCGGCAGGGCCCTTCTGGCAGCACCCAGGGGCGAAGCAAGCTGGGCGTGCTGGCAGGCTGCAGAGCTGAAACAAACTTCCTCCCAAAAATTCACCTCCAAATGTTTCCACTCTGAATGTAAATGTGTAATCTTCTCCAGATATCCTTTGGACACCCAAAATTTGATATCTGGATTTGCCATTCTAGGCTCCTTGAGTTTGATATTAACCATCTTTATTATTGATATGAGATTGATTTAGTATTTGACAGTATTCAATAGCGAACATGTTATTGTACTTAGTTTCAGAAAGCATTTGATAAAAGATCTGCAATGGGATAATGGAATGCTTTGGAGGTGTCACGTTTGATGCTTGCCAGAAGGACCACGGGTGGCCAAACTAGCCCGAAGTATTCAAATGCTGAAGAAAAATTTCACATTCCAAATGTAAATGCAAATTTAGAATTTCACACTCAACGTTTAACTGAGCTGGACATTTCAGCTGTTTTTTGGATATTTGTAAATATTTGTTTCAGTCTCTACACAAATTCTGGAATCCAAACACAAGCAGAACCAGTAAGGCAGAAAGTAAAAAAAAAAAAGAAAAGGAAATTGGGTGTCTTAAGAAGGAAATGAAGAGGCTGTTGCTCAGTGGTGGAGCTCCAGCCTTGTACGTAGAAGAACCCATTCTTCAGCTTCAGCTCAACCACAACAGTAACAACTACAATTTCTACAATAAGAGGTGGGGGTGTGATAAGATCAACCTGCCTGCCAGGGCTGTATTTAAAGCTGCTGAGAGTTATGTGACTTGCTTTGAACATTTGAAATGTGCTGTATAAACGCTAAACAAAACATGATCATTCTTCAACCTAGGACTGATCTGAGAGCAGTGGAGGCTGGTCGCTCTGATTTCGGTGGGGCTGAGACTCCATTCTGGTTTTGAATCAGAACCAGTCAGAACTTGAAAGGAGCTATCCAAGGTACTTAGCCCCATCCTCATACCAGGTTCAGAGCCTTGGATAGCTCCTTTAGTGTTCTGGCTGGTTCTGATCCAAACCCAGAATGGATTCATAGTCCCACTGAAATCGACGCCACCAGCCTCCAGTGTCTGAGACTATGATCCAGAGACCCTTGGAATAGCCTAGAACAGGGGTGCATGGAAAGTAGATCTGCAGAAGTTTTTGGCCTTCAACTCCCAATATTTCCGATCGTTGGCCATGTTGGCAGAGACCTTCCAAGGGATAATGGAGAAGATTTCCTTTTCAACCCAGGGGGATTCCTGTGGCCTTAAATATAGGGGAACTACTTCCTCAAGAGAACACACAGAATGTTTCCAGTTCCCCCTAGTGGCCATGCTGATTATTGCAGCACAGATGGGAAACGCATTGGCCTGTTGCACCGTCTGGAATTCTCAGTTGGTTACGGCCGCAGCGAGAGTAGCAGATAAAGCCTGAAGATGTGTAAAGATGTCTACTCATCTCAATGGGAGCTAGAGCAGGGGTTCCCCAATGTGGTGCCCACAGACATCACCCCCCCCCCCCGGGACATCCAGTTACGCCCCAAAGCTCTCCCCTCTCTGCCCCCTTCAAAACAAAAACAATTTTATGGTAAGAAAACCCTCCCAGAATCTAGCCTAACTATTCCCTCCTCCTCTTTAGCTAGACTTGCTCTTTCACTACCCCTTTGCCTTCCTGTTTCTCTCCCCCCACCCCATTTTAAAGCACCTTTAACTATACCATATATAAGTGCCTTGCACCCAACCACCCAAAATACAATTAGGACCCAAAAAATGATAAATCTAACAGTATTTGCATTTATATTTATCAGTGCATAACTGTACTCACATTATTACAATTCATTAAATGCACATAAGTGTTCATAATCCAATTCACAGGCGTTTTAAAGCACACTGTTCACAATTAAACTTGTCAGCACTTAATACATTAAAGCAATCATATAATCACAGTGTTTTTATATATGCACACACAGGATATATTAGTTCAACCAAATCTTAAACCCCACGCCATTTTAAAGCACTTTTAACTAGCCAAGCTCCGATAGCAGCCAATATGTGACCAGCCACAACCTCCATGGGTGATGCTCACAGCGGTTTCTCAAATTCCCACATGTATCCATGGATTCAAAACGGGTGGGGACAGCCATATGGAGTTGCCCTGGGACTGGAAAGCAGAAGAGATGCACACTCTGGCTTCTGCCATCAGCCAAAGGACCAAGGGATGCTAGGAGGATGCACCCCCTCTTTACCAGGAACAGCATCAAGTCAAGGAGGAGACCAGCCTGGCCCATCCATCGGTCAGAGAAACAGAAGTTGCAAGGAAATCACTTCCCCTTCCTGCCTGAAAGAACACTCAGCTCCAAACACCTGTAGGCCCTGGGACTGCAGAAGTAAGGGGAAAGAACACTCTGGCCTTATCCATCAGCCAAATAGCCAACAATTGCTATTCATGGGGGGGAAAAAACACTAGCAAGATCAGCCTGGCCTGAAGTGCATTTAAATACCTGCTTATAGCTCAGCACCACCTTGTTCTGGCCTTTGATCTCCCTCCAGTTCCTTTTTCTTCCGCCCCTCTTCCCTTGAGTGTCATGTATTTTAGTTTGCAAATCTGATATCAGGTCCCCCACCCCTCAATGTGAGCTGCTTGATGTATGCTGCTTTGGGAAACAATAATTGCCCGAAAAGTGGGATAAAAATGCAGTGCAATGCAATGCAATGCAATAAAATCTGATGAGTATGCACAAACTCTGGATTTTCCTGCATCAAGCAGAGGGGTTGGACACTCTGACCTACAAGGCCCCCTCTACCTCTATGATCTTATGACTCAATGGAGCCTTTGCCTGATCCAGTGAGGATGGTTTTCTATTCTCAATAGGCTATTATTGTGTCCTTTGGCCCTGTGACTCACTCCATCGTGGAGAGAGCGAAGAGCTTCTGGGCAGAGGTCACCTGACGTGCATGAGGCCGACAGCTGGCTAAGGCGACAGCAGCAGCTGTGTGTCCATTATGGCTCCTTCCAACCCTCACCCTGCCTCCTTGTTTCAACGTTTCTGGCAAGGAACTGAGTCTGGAGAGACACCTCTTTCTTCTTCAGCCAAGGTGCGGGGTGGGGTGGGGTGAGGGAAGAGAGGGGCGGAGGTGAACTTCACACACAATCTGGAGACATTTAAAAGGTCTGTTTGTTTCCTAGGCTTTATGGGCCTCTTTGGCCTAATAAAGTAATTTTTGAGCCATTCACATCAGTCCCTAATTACTTGTCATAACAATGTGTGTGTGTGTGTGTGTGTGTGTGTGTGAGAGAGAGAGAGAGAGAGAGAGAGAGCTCCATGCGGGTGCAGCGCCCAAGCCTGTCTCGGAGCCGGAGTGGCCAGCGGAGCGAAGCGAGTTTAAATATAGCAGCTCATTTACTCAGCTGTTCACTCGCTGCTCGCACAACTACACACGCAGATCCCAAAGTAGGTTCCGCCGCCATTTTGTATGCACAGGTGTTGACTGTACAAGCATGTTCCATGTTTCTAGACACCAAACCCAGTTAGTAGGTCCAAATTAATTGATTGCAAGAAGCATGGTTGAACAAATAATAATAATAATAATAATAATAATAATAATTATAATTGCATCTCATCGTTTTACCAAATGGTGCAGCAAGGATGCAAATGAAATACAATAAACTGTAAATAAGATACAAAGTAATAAACATAAGGTGGCTAAAAGATCCATAACCCCTCCCCTTTTCTCCTCCTTACACATCCTCTCTTCTGGGTTTTCTTCCTCCACTGTCTCCTCCACCTCTCAGGTGGCACCCTCGTATTTATTAATTTATTATTACATTTATGGCTCGCCTTTTGTTTCCTCTTGCAAGGAACCCAACGAGGCTTACATGCCCCCCCTTCATATTATCCTCCCAAAAACACTGTAAAGTTGGTTAGGCTAAGAGTCCATGACTGGCCCAAAGTCCAACACTCTAACCACTATGCGACACTGGTTCTCCCCTTTCTCCTTTCCTCCTAATTTCAGGGGGAACAAACTTTAATCTGAAATTCAAGCTTTGCTTAATTCATCTACTCCTAAAATCCATTCAAACATGCAGCTCTGGTATTTTTAAAGCTCTAAACACTGGGGTTACCAACCTCTCAGGATCACCCCAGACACCTCAGGAATAGCATAGCACAATTCAGGAGACATTTGAGCTTTCTAGTCTTCAAGATCCAACATCTAGGATCTGAGATATCAACTGGGATTAAAAATGAATATTTTTTGTTGTCAATATAGGAGTAATAGGGATCAAATTTGCCACTTTTTTCATGTGGACATTTGTCTGACTTTGTGCTGCTATTACTCTTAATAATCCTGGGAGTTTGGCCTTTGATTCGTATTTGAAAAATTAGTGTTCTAAATTTGTATCTCATGTAAATATTCAATCTCTGGATTTCACCTTTCCAGTTTCAGATAGTTCTTCTTCTAGGATAATCCCCTTTTTGTTTTGTTTTTATGAGATAGACAGACAGACCCTGTTCAGATGACACACTAAGCTACAGTGGTTAAGTGTTTTGAGCTAAATATTATGGCATAGCATGTCATGTGAATCATGACTTAGTATGTCGTGTGAACCATTCCTAATCATAGTGGCTACATAATGGTTTAAACAAGCTCACTAACCATTTGCTGCAAAGGGTTAGCAGCCTAACCATAGCTTAGTGTGTTGTCTGAACAGGGCCATAGATTAGATAGATTAGATGGATGGATGGATGGATGGACCAAGAATGGGCAACCCACAGTCCAGAGGCCATAAATGGCCCTCTGCTGCTTCTTCTATAGCCCACTGAACCCCCAAAGCCCCACCTACTTTTCACCTGCAGCGCTGATCAGCTGGGATGCAGGAAAAAGACAGCTGTTCAACTGGGACAGCTATCCCCATCCAGGTCACTGCAGTGGGTGAAAAGGTTTTCACTTCCCTACACCCAGATCCTGCTAACGGTGGCAAGGAACCAGCGTTCCCGATTAAGGTCACTGGGGCATGGGAGAGGCTTTAGCTCAGAAAGCCTTAAATCCAAAAACAATCAGCAACCTTTTAGGAATCGGAAAGGGTGGAATCATGCAGCAAAGCTGCATGAAGTCAGAGAATAATAACTTCCACAATTAGGCCAGAGGATAGAGCGGTGAGCCTCTCTGAACAAGCAGATAGTTTTAGGAACCCTTGAGTAAACATCTTGGCTTGTTGCACAAGATCCTGCTCAGGTTCTATGGTGCTCTGTTAGGGCAACAGGTCTGCAACTACTGGAGTGTGAGCACAACATAAAGACAAGTAACATGAGCAGCAGCAGCAGCTTTTTCTTACTGGGGCTGCTCGCACAACACGCTAACCCAAACTCAGTGGTTGAGTGTGGGCTGTCATTGAACAATGCAGTCTGGCTTGTTAACCACCCTGAACAACTGGATGACAGCTATGGGTTCTCAAGGTGGCTTCTTCGAGGAAAATAAGCCACTCTGCATGGTCAACAAGCTACTATGTGGAAAATGTCCTGGGTGCAAGACAAAACGCTAACCCATGGTTGAACAAACAACCAATGGTTCAACAACAACCCACCTAAACCCTGAGTGTGGGTTAGCATGCTGTGTGAACCCAGTCATTAGCTGAAGAGGGACCATAGCTCAGTTTCAGATCTTTTGCAGAAAGCCCCAGCTATCTCCAGTTTAAAAGGTCTTGAATAGCTGTCAAAAGTCTGTAAGCAAGATCTACAGGTCTGTCGAAATTTCCCAGGGATGAATTGCCATATTTTTTCACATTCTGTTTGCAGTACTCGCTTCCTTTTTCTGCATTTGGCCCTCTAGTTAGGTGGCCTGCAGACCCTTGAATGCAGCTTGGAGGAATGGGCCCGAGAGAAAGACAATCCGAAACATGATACTCTGCAGGTTTGAGTCTGTATTTGTGGAGTGTTTTAATGGGAACGCTCTCCGCTTATTACCTCACTTTAATGCTGTTTACTGCGGCCAGCGAACAAAGACATCTGCCATAAAATGAGGTCATAGGCAGTAAGGCACAGTGTTGTTGTTTTTAACTGCGCCACAGAGAAGAGGAAGCAAATAGATTGGCAGGCCATTTTCCCGTGAAAGGTCCTGAAATTGAGGCCTGGGTGGATATGAGGCTGGACTTTAGCCTGTATGGCCCTACCAAGCCCAAAGGAAGGAACTGAAAGATTACAGCCCTGACTGAGAAGAAGTTTCTTAAAAATTAACATGGCAATCCAAGCGTCGGAACCCAGAAACTTTGCCAACATCCAGCAGGTCCCAACACCAATATCTACCTTGCCTCCCGCTAAAAAACAACAACTGTTCTGAGCCACCATTTTATTTTCCCATGATGCCGCGAAGTGACACTGCATTGTGGGGATTGTGGGAAATTTAAGTGGTGGCTCCCAGATCTCCACCAGAGGCTGCCTAGTGCAGATCAGAATGCTGGTGTTAGGGTGAGCATGTGTCCTAATTTACACAGGATAGTCCTCTATTTGAAGGGCTTTCATCAGACAGTCCTCTATTCATTTGAAGGACTGACCAGTCCAAGTCCAGCTTAAAGATAAAGAACCATCAGAAGGGAGAAGTGGGCCTCGAAGCCACCTTGAGTGCCATTTTCTTGGTAGAAAGGACAGGTAACAAATCAAATAACTAAGTTGTCCGTCAACACTTAGCAGCTCGATAGCGGTCTGAACAGGCACACGAGTCACCTGGGCTAGACGTACACTAGAGCTTTTTATCAGTTTTGAACTGCACTGATAATCGTTGAGGCACATTCTGTATTCTATATTCCACTTTTCTATTGCTATTCCCTGCTTTTCATTCCATATTATCCAAAATGCCGCAACAGATGTCACCGTGTGTTCTACGAGGTATAAATGCGCAAGAAGAATATGTCGCCGTGCTACTGCTTTAGAGCATGATTGAAGAGCACTGAGAACTGTTGGGGCACATGACACATTCCATAGACCACTTTCATGGTGTTATTTCCTGCTTTTTATTCCACATGATCCAAAATGCCACAACCAATGTTGTTATGTGTCCCACGGGGCACAAACGCCCGAGACGGGTATAGCCTTACCACGATGGGGGTGTAACGTATTGACACAAGGTGTAGATCTGTCCATGAGCATTTCAAATTGGGCTTCCCCATCCATTTCTTGGTGCTCCCCTCTCCCAACCACAGTGGCGTCCCACACAAGCAGCCTTAAATCAACACTGATGCGCAGCAAGGCGTTTTAACAGTTCCTCTTCATTTGTTCAAGCAAGCAAGCAAACAAAGACGCCAGCAAACAAACAGACAAGCTAAAGCCCATTGTGAGGAAGAGGAAAATTAGTAGCAGGTGGAAAATGGGTTTTAATGAGATCATGCGGTTGTATGGGTTTCTTTAAACACACATAAACGTCCCTCCTCCTCCTCCTCGGCCTTGTTCCTTCGAGTTTCGGCAGTACTGAACATCTGAACTTCGTCAAAGTGAGTCCACGGGTTTTGACAGAGGGCATGTGAACTCCCCTACCAAAGGCACCCAAGCTTCCCACCATGAAGAGATAACATCTCAGCAGCAGCTGCTCATAAACTAAAGCAAATTGGGGAAATATTTTTAGCTGTAGTGAGTGGGCTCAGATTTATTTATTTCTTTTGTTTGGCCGTCTTTGAAAACGAGTTAATTAATGGTGCACGCCTGTACATGTCTACTCAGAAGCAAGCCCCAATAAGTTCAGTGGGGTTTATTCCCTAGTCAGCGCAGATTGGGTTGCAGTCTAAACTGTTTCTATTTCCAATTCATCTTTCTTTCTTTCTTTTAAAAAATACCTCGTTTACTGTCCTTTTTTCCTTAAGAACTGCCACCGTGAAGACTCGTAAGCTTGGCTCTCACTGAAGAGAGGGGGCAAACCTGTCTCAGCCTGTACATTTCGGTGGCTTGTTAGCCTACAGCATCGTTTCAAAACCTCAGGTCTGGGGATCAAATCCATCTCTCTGCGGTTCCCCAGATTCCTCATGTCCCTTTCTCTGATCCCACCCCCTTTCCCCTGGCTACTGTCGCTTGGTAGTTTTCCAGTTTTTGTCCACGCTTCCCCCCCTTCCCATTCAAAAAGGTTGAAATGCCACCTTTTAGAGTGGAGGGAAACCTGCGCAGAAGCAGGGGAACCACCAAGCACTTGGTGGCCAGGGAATGGCGGTGGGGCCAGAGGGAGGGGGTGTGGCCATCTGGGAACCTCGGAGAGGCAGATTTGGACCGCAGGAAGACCAACTTTGACCCATGAATCTGTGCTTCAACACTCCTGTGTTCAAATCAAATCAAAATTTTATTAGGCAACCTAAAATAGGTTTTAACCAAAATCATGAACAATAAACAATACAATACATAGCAGAATAGTATACGAATTCAATCACAGTAAAATATATTAAATACAGTATGGGTAGTATATCAGAATATATGACTGTGAATGGCACATATCCTAAACAAGACCGTTGTCCTCTAAAGCAGTTCTAAGCTGAGCTGCTTTCACTGCTAACCTAGCTATATAATTTTATCCATATCTTTAAGATTAACTACCAGTGCTAGGTATCTCTTTAGGTATTTGTCTCTAGGGACTTTATACAGTTTACAATATAATACATAATGCATTCCTGTGTTAGGAGGTGAGAATACACCACAGTCTTTTTGTTGTCAGTCTGTCTGGATTCACCACCACAAGATGTAGTGATGGCCACTAATTTGGATGGCTTTAACAGGGGGTGGACAAATTCCTGGAGTAGAAGGCTATCAATGGCTACTAGCCCTGATGGCTGTGTGCTACCTCTAGAAGCAGAGGCAGTAAGCCTATATACATCAGTTGCTGGGGAACATGGGTGGGAGGGTGCTGTTGCACCCGTGTCCTGCTTGTAGGTCTCTGGTCTGCAGCTGGTTGGCCACTGTGTGAATGGAGTGCTGGATTAGATGGACCCTTGGTCTGATCCAGCATGGCACTTCTTATGTTCTTACGTCTTGACACTACCACGCCCAGAGAGCCATTCTGAGGAAAGATCAAGATTGCCATTTCTGAGAGCAGCTTCTCTCAACACCAGTAGGTGATAAAGTGCAAATGAGCTTGAGCTTCCTGGTTTTGCATGATGTACAAACGTTAATTTCCACCTGGAGCAATGCCGGCAACTCATTTTTCTGTCCCTGCTTGCTGGGAAACCAGGCACAGACAAGAGAGAGACTTTCCTTCCTGACCCCCATGCTAAATAGAGATTGTTTTGTTCTACGCTGCAATATATGCATGCGTGTTGCCTTCCCCTTTCTCCTGATTTCATTTTGCTTTTGATTTATTGGATCTGCATCCTGCACTGCAGCTGGCTTGTGGTGCTTCAGTAGTGGGCAGTAACATCTTAATGAGGGCAAATTGTAAACAACAATGATGACCTCATCTTTGTAACTCCGTTTCCCCTACCCTGTCTTTATCCATCTGTCATTTGATTAGAAAGAAAGAAACAAGACCCCTCAACAACTAGATACATTGAAAAAGCCGTACAAGCTGTTTCCTGACTCCTAACTGAGCAGAGCACAGAAGAGGAAGCTGCCCCAGCTGGACTAGAAGGAATATAAGGAAGAGAGCTCCTAGGGAGCAAGTAATCAGAGTGAGTGAACAGGGAGAGCAAACAGGAGTTTGGCGGGGGGGGAAGTTTGGCAGGGGAGGTCAAGGGGGAGGTCCTTAACAAAATTCCAACACAATCAGAAGGCAGAAACAAAACATAAATGGAGACTATGGACGGAAAGGAGTCTCTAGTGGTGGTGACCTGCAAAGTGTGTGCAATGTTCATGTTCCTGCCTGAGATCAACATGGTGTACACCAGCAACTAGTGCAAGCTGGTTGCACTATTGGAAGAAAAAGTTAAAGTACTTGAGCGGCGCATGTCCACCCTCCAAGGAATAAAAGAAGGTGTCATGGCCCCATCTGAGGAATCTTCCTCTGAGGAGGAAGAAGTTCCAGAGGCTGCAGCTTCACCTGTTCCCCAGGACTTACCAGAGGATGAGGAAGGACAGGGCGGTTCCTCAGAAAAGCCCCAGGAAAGCCACCCTCTTCCACCCTCTGTCTCCAACGAGGAAGATTCTGGGCCTGAAAAGGTTCGTCCTTTGACTCCTCAGCAGAGGCGGCATCTGAAGCGTGCAGAGCAGATTCGACCAACAAGACGGAGTTTGAGATTACAGAAACACAGCACAGCAGACGCAAGCCTTAAATGAGATTGCTTCAGTAATATGGGACAGCTGAGGAAAGGCGAGTACAGGCTCAGGCGAGGCATAAAAGGCTCAAAGGAGGAGGCAGTGCTTTTGCTGGGAACAACCGACATAGACGGCTTCTAGCATTCCTGCCGGCTTCCAGCTCATAAATTGTGGATTGACTACCTGGCTTGACTCTGGATTTTGAACCCTGGACTTTCTGAATACCTGGCTTGTCTCTGGATTTTGGACCCTGGACTTTCTGAATACCTGGCTTGACCTTTGACTTTGGCGATTGGACTTTTGGATTATCTGGCTTGATCCTGGATTCTGGACTCTGGACTTGTTATCTCTTTGACTGGACCCCGACTTCATTGGACCCTGAACTGGGGATTTTGGACTTTGCAGTCTTGCTCCATAGGTTTGGCACTCTGTGCTTTATTGGGGTTAATTTCTTAAGAATAAACATAAAACAAACCTTCAGTCTGTTTGCTGGCCTTATTCCCAGACATTCCTTAGATAAGGGGTTTTATTGGCTGGTTTCCCAGAAAAGAACAAGGCGAAATACGACAGAAGGCGAAAAGTTCTTAGACAGAACAGTGGAACTGCAACAGCAACAAGAAGTGCAAGAGATTGAAGAGCAACACCAAGCAGAAGTGGAGAATGCTGAGATGAGGAAAGCAGAAATTAGGAGCAGAAGAACTAGAAGACACTCTGCACCAGTGGAACCATTAGAGTTATGCAACTGCTTTCAGCTACTTGAGGATGAAACTGGAGGACAGCCTGCAAAGGAAGAATTACAGGAGACCCCGTGCAACAGTGAGCAAGAGGCAGGTCAGTCGACCAAGAAGAAAAGAAGAGTAGTCGTTGTGGGAGACTCCCGCTGCATAGGATTGAAACCCAAGTATGTCGCAAAGACCCGTGGACTCGCCAGGTATGCTGTCTCCCTGGAGCACAGATTAGAGATGTGGCTGAAGGGTTGCCAAAGCTCATCAAGCCCACTGACACATATCCTTTTCTTCTCATCCATGTAAGAACAAATGATATTGCCAAGCGGAGCTACGAAGAAATCATGTCAGACTTTGAAGCTCTGGGAAGGAATCTCAAGAACTTTGGGGCCCAGATAGTTTTCTCATCCATCCTCCCAGTTCTTGGAAGAGGATTAGAAAGGGAAAGAAAAATACTCCAGGTGAACAACTGGCTACAAAGGTGGTGCCAACGTGAGGGATTCTGATACTGGGACCACGGGCTATGCTACTTGGAAGATGGACTGCTGACAAGGGATGGGTTGCACCTCACAAGGGCTGGGAAAATGTGTCCGGCCACAGCATGAAGAACTTCATCTGGAGGGCTTTAAACTGAATCCTATGGGGGCAGGAGAGGTAAACTTTGAGGCAACAATGGATGACAACCATAACAGACAGAACAGCTCCAATAGTGCCCCAAAACAGTGTTCACAACAATGTAGGAAAGAAGCCAGACTGCAAAGCACATGGGCTTCAATGTCTATATACTAATGCCCAGAGTATGGGAAAATGAACTTGAACTCTTAATACATGAAGGCAAATACGACTTGATAGGTATAACTGAAACTTGGTGGGATGATTCCCATGACTGGAATATAGCACTTGAAGGATATAACTTGTTCAAAAAGAACAGAAGAAATAGAAAGGGAGGCAGAGTCACACTATATGTTAAAAATACTTATCCCTGCACAGAAAGACAAGAGGATGAGCCTGGGAGCCCCATCGAGACCATTTGGATTAAAATAAATGGGGAAAGGAATAAAAGGAGCATGATAGTTGGAGTCAACTACCGACCACCCAATCAAGGAGAAGATGAGGATGAAACTTTTGAAAAGCAAATTGCCAGTGTTTCAAGGAAATCCGATGTACTAGTAATGGGGAACTTCAACTACCCCGATCTCTGTAGGGAGACAAATTCTGTCGAAAGTGACCCCTCCAAGATATTCCTGACATGTGTGGCTATAACTTTCTCCTACAGAAAGTAGAGGAAGGAACTAGAGGAACGGCTATCCTTGACTTGATACTGACCAATGGGGATGATTTAGTGGATGAAGTGGCAGTTATGAGAACTCTGACCACGTCATACTTGAGTTTTTGATTTTAAAGGAAGCATAAGCTGAATGTAGCCATATGCGTACTCTGATTTCAGGAAAACTGATTTTAATAAACTCAAAACTATGATAAGTAAGATCCCATGGCAAGTGACCTAATGAGAAAAGGAGTCCAAGAAGGGTGGGAGTTTTTCAAAAAGGAAATTTTAAAGGCACAATTACAAACAATTCCAACAAGAAAAAAAGATAGAAGACAACAGAAGAAACCAATGTGGTTCCACAAAAAGCTTAGAGATGACCTGGAAATAAAAAAGGATAAATGTAGGAAGGAAGGCCAGGCTACAAAAGAAGAGTACAAACAAGTAGTGCAGAAGTGCCGTAACGGTGTCAGGAAGGCTAAAGCTGAGAAGGAGCTGAGGCTAGCAAGGGATGCTAAAAGCAATAAAAAGGCTTTCTTCAGATACGTGAATAGTAAAAGACAGAGGAAAGAAATGGTGCTTCAACTGTTTCATGAAGATGGCAAATTGGTAACAGATGACAAAGAAAAGGCCAAAGTGCTCGATTTCTACTTTGGCTCAGTCTTCTCTCAAAAGCGGGTCTATGACCCCCCTGGAAAAAGTGAAGTACAAGTTCACGGGGCAGGATTGCAGTTTGAGATTGATTTAAAAAATGGTCAAGGAACACCCAATTTCTTTGAATGAGTTCAAATCTTCAGGGCCCGACGAACTGCAACCTAGAGTAATAAAGGAGCTGGCAGAAGAACTCTCAGAACCACTGTCTATTATCTTTGTGAAATCATGGCAGACGGGTGAAGTGCTAGATGACTGGAGGAGGGCTAATGTTGTCCCTATCTTCAAAAAGGGCAAAAAGGAGGAACCTGGGAACTACAGACCCGTCAGTCTGACATCCATCCCTGGGAAAATTTTGGAGCCGATTATAAAGAAGTCAATCTGTAAACACCTTGAAAACTATGCAGTGATGACTAGAAGCCAGCATGGATTTGTCAAGAACAAATCCTGTCAGACTAATCTGATCTCATTTTTTGATCGGGTAACCTCCCTTGTGGACTGTGGGAATGCTGTGGATATAGTATATCTTGACTACAGCAAAGCTTTTGACAAAGTGCCCCATGACATTCTGATGCACAAACTAGTAAAAAGTGGGCTAGATGGAACAACTATTAGATGGATCCACAGTTGGCTACAGAATCAGACTCAAAGGGTACTTATCAATGGTACCTTCTCACACTGGGGGAAGGTAATGAGCAGGGTACTGCAGGGCTCAGTCCTGGGACCAGTGCTCTTCAACATTTTTATTAATTATTTGGATGAGATGGTGCAGGGAATGCTTATCAAATTTGCAGATGACACAAAGTTGGGTGGGATCGCTAAGACCCCAGAAGACAGAAAAAAACTACAAAGTGATCTTGATAGACTGGAGCGTTGGGTTGAAAACAACAGAATGAAATTTAATAGGAATAAATGCCAAGTTCTACACCTAGGAAAAAGAAACGAAATGCACAGTGACAAGATGGGGGATACTTGGTTCAGCAATACTGCAAGTGAGAAGGATCTTGGAATTGTTGTAGATCACAAGCTCAATATGAGCCAACAGTGTGATGTGGCTGCAAAAAAAGCAAATGCTATTTTGAGCTGCGTTAATAGAAGTATAGCTTCCAAATCGCGCAAGGTACTGGTTCCCCTCTATTCAGCACTGGTTAGGCTCATCTTGAGTATTGCGTCCAGTTCTGGACACCACACTTCAAGAAGGATGCAGACAAGCTGGTGCGTGTTCAGAGGAGGGCAACAAGGATGATCAGGGGTCTGGAAACAAAGCCCTATGAGGAGAGATTGAAAGAACTGGGCATGTTTAGCCTGGAGAAGAGAAGATTGAGGGGAGACATGATAGCACTCTTCAAATACTTGAAAGGTTGTCACACACAGGAGGGCCAGGATCTCTTCTCGATCAACCCAGAGTGCAGGACACAGAATAATGGGCTCAAGTTACAGGAAGCCAGATTCCGGCTGGACATCAGGAAAAACTTCCTAACTGTAAGAGCAATACTACAATGGAACCAATTACCTAGGGAGGTCGTGGGCTCTCCCACACTAGAGGTATTCAATAGGCAGCTGGACAACCATCTGTCAGGTATGCTTTAAGGTAGATTCCTGCATTGAGCAGGGGGTTGGACTCGATGGCCTTATAGGCACCTTCCAGTTCTACTTTTCTGTGATGCTATGATTCTATGATTAGCTGGGAACAACAAAGCAAAAGACCAGGAGAGTTTCCATCCATCCATGAACACTATTGACCTAAGCTTGATAATACTTGAAGTAAACATGGACAATTCTGGACTGGTAAAAATTGGGGGCGAGAAACAGACCTTCAGGAAGAAGAGCCAATGCACATTTTATCATAGGGTAGTTGGACTCCCTATTATCTGAAGGATCTGAAGATACAGAAGATGAGATACCCCTGCAAAAGCAATATGCCCCCTGGCTAGAATGAAGTGTGCAGCATCCGTTGACTCTGGAATTCAGTTTCTACATGGGTGGTGGTAACTTTATTGGTTATTTCACAAGGCTTTATACAAATCCCTGCCAGGATTCCTGATGCAAGTCTGCAGCAGGTGTCTCCTAGGACCAGGGGAGAGGGGGATGGGTAGAGCTTAATAGGACTGTATTTGATTCGCTATGTCTGAATACCACACAGGATTACTGTCTAGATCAGGGATAGGCAAGTTTTGGGGTTGTGGGAATTTGAGAAATTGTCCTGGGCTCCACCACAAAATGGCTGTCATGGAGGGTATGGCCAAGGACAAGTAACCTGTCCAACAGACTGAGTATACAGCAGAAGTGCCATCTGAGCCCCACCTAATCACCTCCTATGACACCCCCCCCCCTGTTTTCAGCACCAACAGATACCTAATTGACAACAATCCCAGCTGTTGATAAGAAATTTGGGCGAGGAGAGTCAGGTGGCCATGTCTCCTCCTTGACAGAGCACAGGCCTTTTTTCAGAGGTGTCCTCTATTTGAAGGGCTATCTAGGCCAAATCGGGTTTAAAGAGAAAGAACTGCAGGGGAAAAGCGCAGAGACCTTGAAGTTGCCCACCAACAGTTAACAGCTGGACTGAAGTTTGAGATGGAGCAGGCATTTAATCACCTGGGGTAATATCCAACTTTGTCATTCTATCAGCATAAATGATGTTGCGCTAGCAGAAACTAGGTTCTGAACTGTGCGGAAGAGAAGAACCCAACTTAAGTTACGTTTTCATAAGCACAGTTGTGCAAGCCATGTTCCATGATGCTTGTGCATCCAGTTGGGCATAACTCTTGTGCAACTGGTTGAGCATTCCGTTTGTGCAGCCTGTCATGCAACCGTTTGCACAGCTGCTCGCACAACCACTTGCACAGGCACAATGGGCAACTGCTTACGTAATGGGAACATTCAACAGAGCTCCCCTAGCAATATTTGAGTTTGCAGAATGACACTGTTGGGTACAGCCCTGGTCATCATTTCCCAACTATGGGTTGATAGATTGGATTTCTATTTAAATGACAGTTATGTCTAAAGATGCCTCCATCCCTATAAACTAGGATAGGCACTTTTTATGCAAACTTGCCTCTCCATTTGTCCCCTTTTTTTGGTGATGCATGCCCCCTTTTTCAGCTATTTGTGAGTGGCCACCCTAGTACCGAGGCAGATGGGTGGTGTAGCTTAACCTACAGTTTTCTCCCCAACTATGCCCACATCCAAATGCTCCAGGAAGATTTAGCAGTCCACATTAGCGGGCAAGTGTTCTCCTTGCTACAGCCCACTCCAAGCCTCTGGCAGTTAAAGATATTTAGGGACACCCGAAGCATTAGAAAGCAATTGTCCTATAATATCTAGAGTATCTGCACAGATGCTGATCAAGGGCACTTACCAAAGCCATAGAGATGTTAATAAAGTGTCGAGTTACAGCACAGGGCATATAGATTTGCTGGGAAATGGTTGTTTTGCCAATCCGCGGAAAAAAAGAAAATGCCTAACTATAAACACGGAATGGCTGCTAGCTGTCCATTTGACTCAAGTCATGAAAGCTTTTTTAGAGTCTGAACTCCAACTGTAAGAATAAAACAAGATGTGGGTGTATGCATGAGCACACGCTGTCTGTCTGTCCATCCATCAGTGCCATCGTGGTAAAACCATGAAACCTAGACACGTGGAACACGGCATGCCTACTAAGGTGATCCTGGGGATGCATACTTTGGGATTATTGTTTTTTTTAATGCATTAATTAATTTTAATCAATTTAAATGTATCCATATGGCTTAAACTTGAAGTAACATTTTCAGCCACTAAGGGCTGACTTACCTTACCAGGACATAGCTTTCCATTCCATATGGTTTGAAACAAGGGGAGATTGGTAGGCCAAGAGACCTAGTTATACATCTGCCCCCTTTTAGGGAGCAGCCTCTACTTAGGGGAATGGGATGGACAGACCCTCCCCTTAGGGGGCTACAGTGGTGCACCATGGCAGGGTCCATGCTTAGGAGTGCCAGAAAGCATGTCTTCACTTAGATGGGGCAGGCACAGCTTCAGCAGTTGTGTAGGTTTCGCTGCATCAAACTAAGGGCTTTTCCAAACCATGTGAAGCCAAATATAATCGCTAGAAAAAACAATAAAAAATAATAACACCAAAGAAGTTCTAGCATCTGCATGCACAGATTGGCATCACCTTATGGGGGGAAATGTGTAAGCCAAAAGAGGTCAATGTACATTGTTTGTGTGTTGGCAGGACACCAATGTGCCATGTTCTGCGGTTACATTTACAGCTTGCGCCCGTTTCCAGGGTCTTGTAAGCCTGCCAGCTCCCTCGGAGGTGCAACACTTTCCGTTTTTGGGAACACAAGGTCCGTGCCAGCGCCTGCTGCACACACCATATAAATAAAGGATGAAAGACGGTCTGCGCTGGGAAAGGGACCGGACGGCTTGTTGGTGGCGGTGATTTGAAAATGGATGGCTTGTTTCTCGTCTTTTGGCTGGGTTAAATTTAATTCAGCGTGCCGCCTCCACTGGGCATCCACCTGTCATTCGATTTGCTTGTAAAGTTCCTTGTAGACCTTGACTGGAGGGGATCTAGGGGAAGATCAGAATTCATATGCGCTCTCTCTCTCGGCTGCGTTCGAGGATTTCTATGATAAGAATTGCTTCCCTGGTATTGGCTGTGCCCAGTGGCATGAAACTGAAAACTGTTTGCATACATTACGTGGGATGGCTTCTTTGCAAAGAACAACTCAATGACTTATTCATTGCAGTAATTGCTGTATGGTCCAGAGGCTCCAAGTGAGCCTCAGAGTCCTTTTTGTGCAAAGGTCTTTTAATACATCACATCTTTCTCTAAGGTCTGTGTTAGCCTTCCTTCAATTTCCCACACTCAGGCAGCAAGAGACGTTGCTTGTGTAGCCAAAATGGCACATGCAAGAGGGATAGACCAGTAGGCTTTCCTAAAAAAATATTGGGAGGGGGATAAGAAGGGGGTACCCCAGAACAGTCCACTGTGGACTGGGAGGCTCAGTTCAGACACATTAGTCAATGCAGGGTAAAAACTCCACTCAATGGTTGAGTTTTAGGAGGTACTCCCCACACAACATGTTCTAAGTCCACCGTTGTGTGACTGTGGGCTACTGTAGAGTTGAATAAAATCCATCATGACATTTGATTGACAGTTCCTCTGCCCTTTCTCCTCCCCCGGTCCTCCCAATGGTATCCCATCAGTCACTGCTGCAAAAAAACCCAATCCCAGCAGCTCTCCTTGAGCAGCGGTGAACCCTTTCACCGCTCTTGCCAGGGAAAAGTCAACGCAACAGAAAACTCCACAAAGCCCTCCATATAACATGCTACATGATGGTTGTGCAGGAACTTTTCTCTGCACAGCATGGATATTCTGCGTGGAATGTTTTCCAAAAAAACCCTCCACTGTTGCGTGAAGTTTTCCTGCCAGACAATACATTTCCTATCCCCAATGCTGTTTCACATCTACATGAAACCGCTGGGAGGGATCATCCACAGGCATGGGGCGGTGTGCTATCAGTACACTGATGACACCCAAATATATTTCTCTATGCTTTTGACAACAGCATCAGCTAAGGATAGTGTGTCTCCTCTGAATGAATGTTTGGAGGTGGTAATGGGCTGGATGTGGAAAAAACAAACTGAAGCTGAATCCAGATAAGACGGAGGTGCTTACTGTCAGAGGCCCCAACCTGGGGTTGGAGGTGTGTCAACCAGTTCTGGATGGGGTTACACTCCCCCTGAAAGGCTGTGTTCGCAGCTTGGGAATGCTCCTGGATCCTTCGCTCCAAATGACAGCTCAGATAGATGTGACGGCCAGGAGTGGCTACTATCAGCTTCGGCTGATACTCCAGCTGCGCCCCTTCCTAGAGTTGGAAGACCTAAAGACGGTGGTGCACACGCTGGTAACTTTGAGGCTTGACTTCTGCAATGTGCTGTACATAGGGCTACCTCTGTGCCTAGTCCGGAAACTTCAACTAGTTCAAAATATGGCAGCCAGGTTGGTCACTGGTACACCTAGGGGTGACCATATCACACCAACTTTAAAATCTCTCCACTGGCTGCCAATTAATTTCCGGCGAAGTACAAAGCCCTACATGGTTTGAGTCCAGGTTACCTCGGGGATCATTTTCTCCCATACAATCCGCCCCACATGCTCAGGTCCTCTGGGAAGAATTTACTACAGTCAGCCAAGACTAGGCTGACAACTGTTACCCAGAGGACCTTTCCTTCTGCCGCTCCCAGATTGTGGAACGACCTGCCAGGAGAGATCTGCCAACTCACCAGTCTCCAAGAATTTAAAAGAGCTATAAAGACTGATCTGTTCCGGCAGGCCTACCCAGATGAATTTTAAGTGTTTTATTGGTATTTTATTGGTATTTTAATAATGTATTGGTTTTACGTGCTTTTAATCCGTTTTGTGTATTTTATAATTGATGTTGTTCCCCACCTCGATCCGGAGGGAGAAGCAGGTATAAATAAATAAATAAATTATTATTATTATTATTTCTTCTCAACTGTGGTGTAAAAACTCCACCATGGAATTCTAAAACCACCATTGAGAAATGTGTTGCCTGAACTGAGCCAGTAAGTTCAGGGAGCGTGGAAGACCTGTTGCAGAGGGAGGGGGAATGTGAAACTGAGAAAGGGGGTGAATGCAATGCAGTGCCTGGAATCCGGAAGAGCAACACTCCACTGCAACATTTTCTTGCAGGAACTACATATAATGCATTAAAGGTGCAATCCTTCATCCCTCAGAGCCCGCCCATTCACCCACCCCCATCTTCCTCTTGGCAGAGGGGGCACACTTTGTGACAAGCCAGGCTTTTCAGCTGTCTTAAGGCTTCTTTGCATGGGTTGGGTTTTTGTTCTTTAAAGAATTCTCGCAGTGGAATTGCATTTTGGCTGGTTAGAGCTCGTTGTTGTTGTTGTTTTAGCTCTTTATTCATCTTATTGTTCTGATTATATTGTTTTTAATTGATGGCATAAGCTGCCCTGGGGGGCCCTTTGGGAGCAAAAAAAAAAGCAGGATGGAAAATATTAAATTAAAAATGATTGTCTGTTAATGGATTTGGTGGTTGTGATGAAGCCCCTGAGGTGGCGACTGGATTAGCTGCCCTGCTGCTACAACAGAGGGCTTCGCAGCCAGAAACATTGGAATCCCATTGGCTGGGCTGCAATGATCCTAACACTCAACGGTTGCTATTGACTGACCTACCCTGATCTCAGAGTGGGGTGGTGCTGGCATCAGGGCTTAGGGCAACTTCTGGGAGTCAGGGGAATGCATTGCTCTCCTCCCTCAACACCCAAACCAGGGAGTCAGAGCAATCCACAATGGAATTAAATGAGTCCAACTATCTATGAATCTGACCCGTGGATTCTGCAGCAGAACAGCTATTCCAGAGTTGCGGACTATTCCATGGACTTGTGGACCATTTTTATTTTTTACTCTCTGGAATCTTACGCAAATTTAGTGATAGAAAACTATGTAAAATAAAGGAACACTGTCCCAAAACGTGTATTTACTTCATAGGCTATTGCACAAAAAATGTGCATGGGATGTACACATTTGGGGAGGGGGGTTGCACATTTTTGCATGTGCCAATTTGTGCAAATGCAAATTTGTACAAATTTGGGATACTGGGTATTTTATTTTATTTTATTGCCAATTAGCAGACAGCAGAATGAAAGGCACCGGATAATATGTGAAACACAGATGGAAAATCTGTACATCCCTATCTAGAACTCACCAGGAGCCACATCTATCCCTAGGCTGCCTCAATTGTTTCCGAATTTGCTATGGCAGTGGCAAAAAAAAAAAAAAGGTTTTGCAAGGAAACAAGACACTTTTCATTTGCAAGAAAAATAATGCCTACTCAGAAGTAAGCCTCACTGAGTTCATTGGAGCAAATGTCCATCTAAATCAGTATAGGATCGCAGCCTATGTTACCACTTCATAATTGGTTGTCTGTAGTCTCCAGCTCTATAGCAAATATCGTTTGAATTTGGACAACACGATAGTCAATGGTGGGGTAATAATCAGCTTTACAGTTGTTCATCTAGGGCGTACTCCCCACACAACATGGTAATAAATAATCAACCGTGGTGTGTATTAGGAGCAGCGCTGAGTTGACTATGGCAGCATTCGGACGACACGATAGTCAATACAACTGATGATTGTTTCCCACCCCCCAGTTGCTTATTGTGTCGTCCGAATTCAGCCATCCTCTCTTCCCCCCCCCTTTCTCTTTCAGATCAAGAATATTACTCTCCGTATAGAAGAAGAAATATTTTCTGACAACTCTTTAATTGAAAGAGTATTCCCCATTATTCAGTCTTGCTCACTACCATATTTTTTTCCTGTGTGCAACACACTCTCTTCTAGCTACTTTTCTCTTATTCTTGGATGAGTGATATCACGATGTGATGTAGCCAATTTGATTTGGATACATGATGATGGTAGTGAGGGCAAACCAAGTCAGTGGAGAGTTGGGATATATTCCTTCTTGGATCAGATGCATGCATGGGCCCATTCAATCGGGATCACATAGTGAATGCAATGATGTTACAATGCTACATGGCCAATCTGTTTTTCGTTACGTGATGGCATCACTGAAGCAAATGAAGCCAGTTTGGAGCTTTACAGGCACAGCCAAAAAAATAGAAAGGGAGGAGCTTTTTGGCTGTGAAAAAAATGTTCTCAAAATACAGTGAATCATTCAAAACTCAGCCTACGGTCCAGGATTGAAGAGCTAATCTACTCATAGTGCAGAATGAGGTGGCGGACTAAAGATGGCAGAACTTGAGACTAAACCACAGGGGTAGACAACCTGCAGCCCCACAGATGTCATCGGACTCCAAATCCCATCAACTTCATTGGACTCCAAATCCCATCAACCCCAGCCAGCATGGCCAATGGCTGGGGGCAATGGGAGTTGTAGTCATGGGATCCCCAACCCTGCTGTACCACTTCAGACTGCAGGTGGGAAGTCACAATTCCGAATGCTTCTCAAAGCAAAATGCATGCACACACGCGCACTGTTTGCAAATACTTAACTAGCTCATCAGGTAGAGCGGTACATTCAACATGTACCCTTAATGGAGAGTTTTCTATATTCATGGAGCTATGTACAGCGAAGAGCCTTCGATAGTATCCTTTTCACGTACAAAGACACACGCTGATTTGAAGCAATACACCTCAGAATTCGGCCACGCCCATCAACCCATTTGTGGTGCATAATATGTGGATCAAACTCCTTGCTCACAACCCTTCAGCAGCCACGAGCGGGAGATGCCGCAGCAATATGTACACAGCACATGCCTTTCAGAGGCATCCGCCGTGGCAGGCGCTGCCCACTGTAGAGGCGAGATGCATGTGGAGCCTTGCAATATTGATAAGGCCTCTTCAATTATCTACCACCCTCTCAGCAGGAAAGCACAGCTACCTCTGTTAATCGCACAGGGAGGAAGGCTCGCTCCGAAAATAGTGGCAGGCAGGCAGCCTCGGGAGACTCCCTTCTTCTGAGGTGGTGTTGGACTACAAGTCCCATCATGTCTGACCATTGGCTGTGCTGGCTTGGGCTGTTGGGAGTTGGAGTCTAGCTACATCTGGACAGCCACAGCTCCCCTCCCCTGCTCTAAGGCACAGCTCTCACTGGGATGGTACACCTGTGTTGGGACTGTACCACCTCAGACTGCCAATGGAGCTCACATGACTGAATATTGTTTGCTGCAAATAAAGGAAGGAATCCGTCCCTGCACATAGAAAACCAGCAAGTAAAGGGGAAGGGAATTCTCTCCCTTAACTGCCACCACCAGTTGCCATTCCAGCCAGCTGTTACAAAGGGAGATGAGAGGAAGCAGGTCTGTTCCACCAGCCCTGCTAAAGACTGCTTTATTTCCCCTCTTCCCTACCCACCCCGTTTTCTTGCGTGCTGTGCCTTTTGGGGTTGTATACCTGTGAGCAGAGGCTGTTTTGTTGAAGCGGTTGTTTGTAAGCCACGCCAAGATCCTGTTTTGGCTGAAGAGTAGGATAAAACTACTTTGAACAAATAACCAACAGGCCCCCTTCTCTCTGGTATTTAGGGCTGGTATTTTTCCCGCCATTCATGTGAAATGACAGATCTGCGTTCTAAAATGGCGCCACCTGGATACAGTCTGATTCAGTGGAGGTTGGCAGCTCTGATTTTGGTGGGGCTGTGAATCCAGTCTGGGTTTCAGTCAGAACCAGCCAGAACTCTCAAGGACCTATCCAAGGTGCTAAAGTCCTATCCCCCAAAGAGTTTACCATTATTCTTTTCATGGTGGCCAAAGGTGCATTTTCATTCTGGGGTTGTCATGATAGTCATCTTAGCTCAAAAACTGAATGGGATGGCACGAGTGCAGGCATAGCATAGTCCATTTATGGTCCTGTGTCTAGGAACCGCAAATTTTGCTCAACGTGGAAGCAAATCCACGTGCAGCAAAGGCAGGCCCGGTTGCAGCCTTGTGATTAAGCTGCTTCCACCAGCAGGGAGGGGGAAGGGGACAGCCAGCCAACTGGGGCACATGCAGGGAGGGGAGGGGCTGTGCCACATGCAAATTTCAGAGGGGGGTTCACTATGCATGAGCCACATTAGCATTATTCATGAGCCCCTCTGTGGTGAGGGGACTGAGGGGCAAAGAGGTGGGAAAGGGGCAGGACTAGTAGAGCCCATGGCAACATGGACATTATACTATACGAGTACTGTATATACTGTAGGAGAAGGTGCCCCTGCTAACTTTACTTCCATGTCTAACAGTCTACACCAGGGGTGTTGAACCTCTTTCAGCCCGCGGGCCAAATTCAATTGCAGAGAGGACCTCAGAGGGCGCATTCCCATGGTGGACAGAGCCAAAGAGGGAAGGGCCAAAGTCAGAAGGAATGGGGCCAAAAATACAACAACAAATGCCAGCATGTTGCAAGTAAAAGCTCTGACTGCCAGTAACTCAGCCTTAGGAGTGGCATTTCAACATTTTAGAGTGAATGGGGGAATATTGCACAAAAACTGTGAAACTACCCAGCTCTCAGTGGTTGTGGGAAAGGGGTGGAGCCAGGGGAAGAGGCATGGCCACCTCAGGAACCCCAGAGGGCTGGATTGTCACTCCAGGCCTGAGGTTCCTCACCCAGGCTGGATGGGGAATGCTGGGAGTTGTAGGATGTTTTTTTCCTGTCTAAACATGTATAGGATTGCACTTTTAGGGCTTTAAAGGTGAAAATCAACACCTTGGATTGTGCCCAGAAAACAATGGGTAACCAATGAAGTCCTTTCAGTCTTGGAGTGATGCGATCACCTTCCCATGCATTGGCTAGCAGCCAACCGCTTCATTCTGCACCATTTGAAGCTTCTGGACATTCTTCAAGGGTAGTCCCAAGGATAGTACACTGCAGTAGTCTAACCATGATGTAACCAAGGTATGATAAATAAAGCGTGATCAGAGTCACATGTTACAGGACATTCAGCCTCTCCAATTTCTAGCCTATACACAGGTTGTAGCCACCCAGGCAGGGGACCGCTTTATGTTGCAGTCACTGGGGAGGGGGGGGGAGGGAGGGGGGAGGGAGAAGGATTTCCATATGTGGGGGGGAGGGGAGTTGAGCTCCACTTCCAGCAGGACTTGGTCCATGCTGATTCTCCTGTCAATCATTGCCAAACTAACGGCAACCCTGCTAAGCAATATTGACGACAGCCCTAATTGTATCACCATAAACATGGTTTATAGTGATGTAACTGCTGTCAGCTTCATGTCGACGCTGCACTAAATCACCCACGTCAGTTTCGTAGAACACCAGCAAGCCGTTTAACCGGCCACTCGGCCGCTGCTACAAATCTGCGGTACTGTACTCTCCCTGTGCAGCCACTGGCAATTTCTAAGCCTGTCCAAGTGTTCCACCCATTCTATGGATAGGAAACTGAATAGATGTGTGTTGAGGGTGCAAAGCATTTCACTCACATTTACTGTAAAGGCATCAGTGGGCTCAAAGCAGGCAATCTGGGATCAGGGCCCAGGCCTCTTACTCCCTGCATTGCCAGCACATTTTTCAGAGGAGGATCTGGTTGGTCTGAACTTTGCTGCTCCACAGTGCCACCCCTGACAGTGGCAGGAAGGGAAACTGCAGCCACTCAGCCGGAAAGGAATCAGATGACTTAGGGAGCCATATATTTTGGACCTCAATTCCCAGTAGTCCTCACCATTGACCATGTTGGCAGGAGCTTTTAGGAGCAAAAGTCCCAAACATCTGGAATGCTACCTTCTCCCCACACCTGGGCTGTATTATCTACCTCTTTCCCTTTGGATCACATCTATATGCCCTGGACCTAACCCCTGGACCTTTGTATATCACTACTTGGTATTTTGACCTCACTCAGCTTAGACACTTATCTCAGTAATCCTTACAACGCTCCTGTATGGTAGGCTATATGATCAGCCCCATGTTACACATGAGATAAATGGAGACAAGCGGCTTACCAAAGAATGCCAAAATATTTCTTTTGAAACAAGAATTACCACTCACACTCTTGTCCTCAATAATCATAATGACAAACCATTTTCTTCCAATGTTTTCTATGTTAAACCTGTATGTTACATCAGGGAGAACCTCAGTCCTGGGGGGCATATCTGGCCCTCTGGGGGGCATATCTGGCCCTCCAGGAGTCCCCAGAAAGCCCTAACCCCTTCCCCTGTTCCCATCCCTTTCCCCCCCCCCATCACTGATCATTGGGTGGTTTACTGGTTTTCGGGCAGTTTCCCCCCTTCTCAAACACTGAAATGCCTCTCCTGCAGCAGGAAGAGCTTTCAGTTAAACTATGCTGCCATTTGGTCCTGCCTTTTTTTGCCTTCAGCCATCCCCAACACTGCATTACAGTCCCCCAAGAGCTCCCCCAAAATGGAATTCAATGTTCTGTGTCCCTGAGTTACATGATCCTTCCTTCCCCAGTGCCATTTTAACCCTTACAACAACCTTGTGAGGTAGGTCAGGATGAGACACAGGCCCTTTCCGCACCCAGGCAGTTTGCCTGGGATGGACCCCGGATGGTCCCTGTGCTCCGATGGTGGGTATTAGATACTTCTGGGATCACCCTCCCTCCCTCTACACTCAGGGGCTATCCCAGACAAAACGCCTGGTGTGGAAAGGGCCACAATATACTGGACTGTGGTTACCCACTGAGCTTCACCGCTAAGCAAGGGTTCAAACACCCAGCCCTCCTCAATCCAAGGCCAATGCTTTACCTGATACACCACACTGCCTCTCTCTGGGGTTGTTCACACAACACATTAACCAACACTGAGAGGTTGAGTGTGTGTTGTTATTGAGCCATGGGTTGGTTGCTGAATCATGAGTTAGTGAGTTGTCTAAACCTCAGACATTTTCCACAAGGTGGCTTGTTAACTATGCAATGTGGATTGCTAACCACCCTGAACAACTCAACAACAAACCATGGGTTCTCATGGGGGGTTGCTTGAGGGGGGAAAGCCACACAACATGGTTGACAAGCTACCCTATGGAAAGTGTCATGGGTTCACACAATACTCTAACACACATTCCAACAAACAACTCACACTCAACCACTGAGTGAGGGCTAGCATGTTGTGTGGACCCAGTCTCTACATCCCACCTGCACACTGTAAGCACTTGCCTCCGCAGGTCGATCTCGCAGGGAGGTGTGGCCTCTCCACTGGCTCTACAAACTGCTCACAGCACCAGATGGGGACGATAAATTATCAGGGCTCTTTGGAGTAAACACAGTCAACCTACCTGGCCCTCAGCCCAAGCACTGGGGTTGGCTCTGCATCCGGCATCCTCCCAGCAGCCAGAGCTGAGAGCAAGACACTTGGCAGGGAGAAAAGCGGCAGTGGAGGAGCGAGAATGGAGACAGCTGCCCTGCCAGGTGGGCATAGAGGCTCAGCCAGATTTCATACCTACCTGGAGGATTTGCTCTTTTTAAATTTGGTTAAAAAAAAAAGAAAGATGCTTCGTACACACGCCACACGTTCTGCCAACAAACTTTATCCCAGAGCTTGGACAAGCTAATGATCCTCCTTGGCCCAGTTAAGGTGGGGAGACTGAGAAATGGCGGGCTGAAAATGTTAGCAGTTTGCCCTTTGGTTGTCAAGCATGGGTTGCAATATGCTGCTGACGCACCCCATGGATATGTGGGTGGGTGGGTATGGGGAGGGAACGCAACTGCACCTGTCGATTTTCTGCTGTCATGCATAGAAACACAGGAAGGCAACAATACCATAACGCATAAGACCCTAGCTCCTGTGCACCCCACTCCTCAACACACTCACACACACACACACATGAAAACACTAAGGTTTCATGTGGAACAGCACTCTTCCACTTTCAT
Source organism: Anniella stebbinsi (assembly GCA_029215795.1). NCBI lineage: Eukaryota > Metazoa > Chordata > Lepidosauria > Squamata > Anniellidae > Anniella > Anniella stebbinsi. Next base: position 387,246,130 of record JARDYH010000001.1, read on the forward strand.
CATCATCAACAACAACAACAACAACAACAACAACAACACTCCTTCTAATAGTGAACCCAGTGCCGCCATGCCAAAAGGAATGGATCCAAAAAGGAGCCATGGAGAAACTACAGGGAAGCGTCAGAGAGTCCTTGGAAGAACTCGGAGCTTCGCGGAATGACCCAAATGAGGGAGAAGAAGAAAATCTAAAACAAGCAAAGAAATGAAGAGGGCAACCTGCTCCACCCAAAAAGCAACCCAGCGAGGACAACCAGGGGCCACACATTGCTGTCAGGTAGGCAAGAAATTAAAAACCCAGGGGAATGAAGCAGTCTGCTTCTGTCCTAAGCGGTTTAGAAGATCCTAGGAAGCATGGCAGTTGGAACTCTGAACAGAAGCACTCCTGTTAGGGGGTAAAGATTCACTGCAGTGTTTTGTTGTAGGTTCTTCTAATAGGGGTGTGTGTTCAGAGGAGGGCAACGAGGATGATCAGGGGTCTGGAAACAAAGCCCTATGAGGAGGGACTGAAAGAACTGGGCATGTTTAGCCTGGACAAAAGAAGACTCAGGGGAGACATGATAGCACTCTTCAAGGACTTGAAAGGTTGTCACGCTGAGAAGGGCCAGGATCTCTTCTTGATCATCCCACAGTGCAGAACACAGAATAATGGGCTCAAGTTACAGGAAGCCAGATTCCAGCTGGACATCAGGAAAAACTTCCCGACTGTTAGAGCAGGCCCAGTTCTCTCAGTCTCTCCTCATAGGGCTTTCTTCCAGACCCCTTGATCATCCTTGTTGCCCTCCTCTGAACCCCCTCCAGCTTGTATGCATCCTTCTTGAAGTGTGGTGCCCAGAACTGGATGCAATACTCAAGATGGGGCCTAACCAGTGCCGAATAGAGGGGAACCAGTACCTCGCGCCATTTGGAAGCTATGCTTCTATTTATGCATCCCAAAATAGCATTGGCTTTTTTTGCGGCCACATCACACTGTGGGCTCATATTCCGCTTGTGATCTGCAACCATGCCAAGATCCTTCTCGCTTGTAGTATTGCTGAGCCAAGTTTCCCCTTTCTTGTCACTGTGCATTTAAAAACAAATCTCCCAAAGCATGGCAGTCAATGATTCTGAAAACAGATTGGTATTTTGTAGTGTTTTCAGCATTCAGCTAGCAGCCTGCACTTCACACATGCCCCTGACCTACAACATAGGGACATCGGAGACTGGCTTATACGAGTCAAACCACCCCTCTAGCCAAGTATTGTTCGCATTTGACTGGCAGCGGTTCTGCAGGATTTTAGGTTGGGTTTTTTCCCTGCCCTACGTGGAGATGCCAGGGATTGAAGCTGTAACCTTCTACATGCAAAGCCACCGCTTCAGTGCTGCGCTATGGCCTCTCTTGTCTCCACAGCCACTTCTTCCTCCTGCCTAGGTATCCTCCTGCCTCCATCACCCACGACTCTTCCCCCTGCCTGAGTACTTTCTGAGAGATGCCAAATCCTTTGCAAACCGAAATCGTTCTCCTAGCAGAGGAAATCTTGCAAATTAAGCAATCTCATGCTAATGGGTGCCAATTTGCATACATTCCTGCAATTTGCTCTGATTGCGATATGAGGAGGTGGGCACATATTACATCCTCGCCTCCTTTTTCCCCTCTTTTCTTCCCCCCCCCACTCCCACTTTTCTTTTCTTTTTTTACCCAAATGCCACATTCCCCAGGTAATTCCATTTGACTCTCTTTCACTTTAGCACCAGGATCACCCCCACTTCGGCACGCAATCAGTCCCCCGGGGCTTCCAATCAATGAATCCCGTTCTTCCAGGCCCAGTTTTTTTTGTGTGTGTGTTTTTTAAAACCCTCTTCTCAGGCAGAAACAGAGGAAAAAAGCTTCAGCTTACAAAAGTGGCAGCAATTTCTAAACTGAGAGCTCTCGAAAAAATCTCTCTGACCCGTTCCCTGTAAGTGGTGCTTGGCAGACCTCTACTAATGCACCTTCTTACAAGCGCTCCATTCTGAGAAAGGAACACTGTCAAGCCGATGGGAATCTCTCCCTCCGCAAGGGAAACTGTGCCAAGCCGGCCATGGATCCGCTAAGATTAGGGATGGCCGAGAATGTCGTTCAGGCCACATCTGTAGGCAAACCAAACCGATTCGCAACTCCCAGACTAATACAAAGATCGGAAAACAGTTCTCCTTCAGTTTTTGCACTTCTGTGGATTTTACTATACAGTTATTGGTTTTAAACAGTAATGAAATGTGTACAGGAATCCATGTTTTGGGCACTGGAGAATGTGAATCTCCTCTGAGCTATGAATCTCCTTTGGGTTTCAGTCAGAACTCTGAAAGAGCTATCCAAGGTGCTGAGTCTAGTTTGGGGTTGGTTTCAGCACCTTGGATAGCTCCTTTAGCGTTTTGACTAGTTCTAACTGAAACCCAGAGCAGATTCACCAGCTTATGGCATCAGACCCACCGGCCTCCACTGGTTTTGGGTCAAGAGGCCTACAAAGATGCCTCTTTTAAGATGAAACCTGTACAAAATGTTTGTTTTAGAGTCAGATTTGTACAAAAATGCACCTTTTAGGGTCAAACGCATACAAACATGCACATTTTTAAGGGTAACTTGCACACAAGTCTATATTTTAGGGCAAATGCATACACAAATGTGTTTTTTGTGAAAACTATGTTTTTAAAAAAGCATGCAAATTCAATTGCAGATTGATACAAAGAGCCTCATGACTGAACACGTGAGTGACTGGCACAGAGCAGAAATAGAATGATCCACCCATATCCCTAATAAAGATCCAGGCATTTATATCCCCATACACATTCAAGGAAGCAAATGTACCATTGGAAACCAATCTTATGCTCCCCATCTTATGCTCCCTCCTCAGTCACTACCAATCATCCAGGAATCTCATAGTTATAAGAACATGGAAAGCCTCCCTTTTGTAACAGCCCTGAGCTGAGCAGAAGATGGAGTCACAAAAAGACTGTAGAAGGGACATCAGCTCAGAGCAGTGTCAAAAGGACCTGCTTGATTAACTGTCATTCTTCAGGATTTGGGGGCATCCCCCCTTTAGCTCCTTAGTTAGTTTTCTCTCCCAAAAAGGACTGATATTAGGGTGCTCACATTTCTGCTTTGGGTTCTCAAGGTGTATGGACACTGAGTGGGGCCTGCTCAGTGGTAGCACCTTTGGAATGATTCATCAGGTTAGTTGTCCTCATAACATTTAGGAAATTGTATTATTAATTATTATTATTATTATTATTATTATTATTATTTCTGATTGATTTTGTTGGCTGTGTTTCTCTGGATGCTTCGACTGCACTCAGATAATTTTATGTTTGCTGCCTTTGCAAGAAAAAGGGAAGGATGCATATTTATGTACACTCTGCTTCTCCCACTGATAAGAAGTTCAAGGGACAGAACTACCAGATTTAGACTGCAATCCTATACCCACCATTGAACTCAACAGGACTTATTTAGGATGACCATGGAGCTTATTTTACAGAGGGAAGTTCTCTGTTAAAAGGGTTGTCAGAGGAAAGACCTCTACTGCAAGTCATCCTCTAATTGAAGAATGCTCCAATTCAAGTCTGCTCTCAAGATAAAGAAACCTAAGAAGGGAGATCAGGGGGGTGGCCTTACAGTTCACCATCAACAGTCAACACCTGGACTGCGGACTGTACAGCAGGCACCTAGTCACAGGCTTCCCTGCTATGGCAAAAAGGCTTTTATTTCTATATGTAAATTACAGCAAGTATAATTAAATTTCCATCTGCAGATATACATTATGCAAATGTTATGCACCCCCTTTTGTCCACTTTTGGGGATAATGTGTAAATGGCCACCCTAAACATATTTCTGAGTTGACATGTATAGATTGCACAACTGATTTCCATTGGGTGAGAAAACACTGGAGTCTTACGGCATCCAGTGCTGTGTTTGCAAAGTCGCAAGCAGAGCATGAGTGGGAACTGACAGACAAAGCCTTCAAGACAAAAGATCTTCACTGAGAGCCACGTGGGCAGCCCCCACCTTTCCAAAAAGGAGCAGCCACTTGTGCATCACCAATCATTGGAAAAAATGACGATAATTTAAACAGAAACAGAATAGCTCTCACCACACTGGGGAAGACCATTATAGGTGGCTTGTGTGCGTGCTCGATCTGCTGTCCAGGTGCTAATTGTTGATGGACATCTTCAAGGCTTCTGCTGGCTCAACTTTCTTATGATCCTTACACCTTAAACCAGACTTGGACTGGGCACCTCTCCAAATGGAGGACACCCATTTGGACACACAAACAACACGGTGCTAACCTTAACCAAAATCCTCAAAACAAAAAAAGAAAGTTAAGGAGAAAATATGTAATAAATTTTAATACTAATAAAATATATTTATCACCAAAAAAACACTATTCAACATACATATGTATAATAACAAAGTAAAAACAAGGCTCTTATGATTCTGGCCAAACGCGTTTCGACAAAAGTGTCTTCTTCAGTGGCCCAATCACTAAATTGTTTGAGTACTAGGCAGAAGTTTTTCACAACGGGGCTGATTTAAATATTTCCCAAATAATGGGATTGTATCACTCCCCAAATTGGTGTGTATAGTACACCAAATGTAATTCACTGGCTTTACTGCTTGTAAATGGTAAGGTACTATACACACCAATTGGGGGAGTGATACAATCCCATTATTTGGGAAATATTTAAATCAGCCCTGTTGAGAAAAATTTCTGCCCGGTACTCAAACAATTTAGTGATTGGGCCACTGAAGAAGACACTTTTGTCGAAACGCGTTTGGCCGAAATAATACTAGATTTGAAGATTTAATTGAACTAAAAGGAAGAAAAGAAGAAATTAGAACTAAGAAAGGGCTGACTAGTGCGATATATAAAATATTAATAGAGGAGGAATTTCAGGACTCACTTAATGTTATAAAAAAGATTTGGGAAGATGATGTAAAGGAAAAAATTAATGATCATAACTGGGAGAGGATATGGAATGTTAGAATGTTAAAGCTGTTGTCGATTAGAATTAAGGAGAATTACTATAAGACAACGAGGAGATGGTATCTAACACCTGTTAGATTTCACCAGATTGATAAAAAAGTGTCTAAGAATTGTTGGAGGGGGTGTCAGGAGGTTGGAACCTATTTTCATATGTGGTGGAGCTGTGAATGTGTACAAAAATTTTGGGAAAGGGTGTTTAAAGAAATAAGTGAAATAATTGGTAGTAAACTGGAATTAAACCCAAAGTTAGCTCTACTAGCAATATGGGACAGAGAGAATGAGAATATAACTAATAGAGAATTGGTAAACAACCTCCTGGCACCTGTTAGAATAATGATTGCTAAAAATTGGAAAGGACAAGGAAGCTATACAATAGAAGAATGGTATAAAGAAATATGGGATATGGCTTTGAATGATATGTTGACATGTAAAATGAAAATAAAGAGGGGAATGTCCAGTAAGAGTGATTTTGGAGAAATATGGAGTCCCTTTTTGGAATATGTTTTAAGATCGGGGAAGGGACAAATACCTTCAAAAGAATCGTTACAATTCTGGAAGGATGAAGAATGATTAAGAGAAGGTCTCATGGGGGGGGAGCACGGGGGGGATTGTTGAGGGTTATGTTGTTTATGTTTTATTATGTTGTTATGTTTATGTTTTATTAAGTTGTTATGTTTTATTATGTTGAAATAAATTTAAAAACAAAAAAAAAAGAAACGTGTTTGGCCAGAATCATAAGAGCCTTGTTTTTACTTTGTTATTATACGTATGTATGTTGGACACCCATTTGGACCATCCAAAATAGAGGACCTCCCTCTGTAATGTAGGACACCTAGCCACCTTAGCTGTACACCCCCCCCCCCAATTTGCAGGTAAGTCCAGCTAGAAACTCTCCACCCTCTCATTCGCTTTCTGCCTCTGTCTCCTCCAGAACTGTCAACAACTACTCTTTGCTCACACATACCCAGCACTCTGTTAGAGGGGTGTCACCTTCACTGGTCTCTGATGGGTTATCTTCATTCAAACACATGGAGAGATTCCCCTCTTCTCAGAGAACCATCTCCTAAGGAGGATCTCCCCATCAAGTGTCCATCCTGGACCACTCAGCCAACAATGCACCTCACAAAAGAACAGTTGGCCAACAGCCGCTAACCATATATAAAGAATGAATAAATAAACACAGCTGGATTGTATTATGGCATGATCTACAGCCAATCTTAGATCTAGAAGAAATTAGCAATTGAGCAGATGAAAGCATTCCGATAATTGCATTCCTGTGCTGGAGAAAAATACACCTGTTGGATATTTGCCTGTTCAAGGGACAGATGTTAAAGGCACGAGATCCCTTCCAGAGACACAAATACTAGGGATGTGCACTGACCCCCCGGATCGGATCGGATAGCGGATCGGAATCGGACCTGGGGGGTCGGATCGGATCGGATCGGAGGCTGGTCGGATCGGATCGGACCAGATGTCCGATCCGGATCGGACGCCATTTTGAATGCTTTTTCCCATAGCCAAGTATTGTTTTACAAAAACGCCTATAACTTTTTCATTTTTAAAGATAGAAGGATGAAACTTGGGCACATTGTAGACTGGTTAGGGGTAGTTATCTGTGAGAAATTTCAGAAAGATTGGAGCTTTCCTTGTGTGGCAATTAATTTTTGAAACAATGAGGAAAGAAACACCTATAACTTTGTCATTTTTAAAGTTACACACATGAAACTTTGCCACATTGTAGGTGGTACCTTGGGACCTATGTGTGTGAAATTTCAGAAACGTAGGTGCTTGCCTTGTGTGGCAATTAATTTTTTAATAAATACCCAGGAATGCCTATAACTTTGTCATTTTTAAAGTTACACACATGAAACTTTGCCACATTGTAGGCGGTACCTTGGGACCTATGTGTGTGAAATTTCGGAAACGTAGGTGCTTGCCTTGTGTGGCAATTAATTTTAGAAAAATGGGTAGTGGTGGGGTAAATACAGTTACGCCTCCCACTTTTTTATTTTTGAAGATACAAACAGGAAACATGGGCACATTACAGGTACCACTTGGCTTGATATGTGTGTAAAATTTCAGACAGCTGGGTCCAGGCATGTGGTGGCAAGGTATTTTTGAAACAATGAGGAAAGAAACGCCTATAACTTTTTTATTTTAAAAGTTAGAAGTCTGAACATTGCTCACTTTGTAGATGGGTTAGGGGTAGATATGTGTCAGAAATTTCAGAATTATAGGTCCAGGCATTTGATGGCTATGGAATTTTAAATTACATGTTTCAAAAAAAATTCTACAGAGGCCAGGTCTTCCCCTCCCGCTTCCCGCGAAGAAAAGGAAACACTCTCTCGTCTCGATCCCTTTGATCCTTGCTAGTAGTATCCATTACAGGGCTCGTGTTTCCTTTCCTACTTTCACTTTTCAAGCAGAACGGCTGAGCCTAGCTGAGTTTTGCAGCCATGCGTGCAAGGAAGGATCACTCTGGTCTCGATCCCTTTGATCCTTGGTAGTATCCATTACAGGGCTCGTGTCTGCTTTCACTTTGTACTCAAGCACCTACGTTTCTGAAATTTCACACACATAGGTCCCAAGGTACCCCCTACAATGTGGCAAAGTTTCATGTGTGTAACTTTAAAAATGACAAAGTTATAGGCATTCCTGGGTATTTATTAAAAAATTAATTGCCACAAAATGCATGCACCAATCTTTCTGAAATTTCTCACAGATAACTACCCCTAACCAGTCTACAATGTGCCCAAGTTTCATCCTTCTATCTTTAAAAATGAAAAAGTTATAGGCGTTTTTGTAAAACAATACTTGGCTATGGGAAAAAGCATTCAAAATGGCGTCCGATCCGGATCGGACCTCATCGGATCGGATCGGATCGGAGGTTGGCCGGATCGGATCGGATCGGATTGGATTTTCCCGATTTTGGGTCGGATCGGATTCGGATCGTGGATCGGATCCGATCCGATGCACACCCCTAACAAATACTGAGCTTATTGAGACTGGAGGATTTCGAATTCTCACATGGCAATTTACAGTTCATCTCCCTCATGTATAGACTGAGGAACCAACTGCACCGCTTAAATCGGGGTGGGAAACACACTGGCCGTGGATTGCATACAGCTTCCTCCATGGCTGTTTGTGGACCCTGCTCCTCCACTGATGCCAAATTTGCTGTTGCGTTGGCAGCAAAACCCCTGCCATTTTGGAAGGAGACGAGGCAGTGGGCTGTGGGGACTTGGTTAAGAAGTGGAATTCAGCTCCGCGTGCACCTGGTCTCATTCCAAAATCACAGGGATTGTTGCTGCCCCAGTGACAATTTTGGTTGTGGTACTGGAGGGGTGAGCCCCCCTGGTGGGCTCTAGGGGGGGGATGTGTGCCTCTGACCCCCGCATGTTTCCCACCCATGTTAAACACAAGGCCAGCATCAAGGGTAGGCATAGTTGGGCAGCTGCCAAGGGCCCACACCCCAGCAGGGGCCCACTGACAAGAGCCCCCTGGACTTGCTCCTCCTCATCACCATTGATGCCTGCTTGATCACCTGCCTCTTGCTCTGATTATACTTACACCCCACGGCTGCTATTTGATGTAGGAAATTACTCATGCAAGGCCAAACTATACATTTAACCAAAGCAGGTTTCAGATTTTTGAGGGCCTCTGGGCAAGCCCCCCTCAATGCCCCCCTCCCTCAGTGAGTCTACCAATGGTGCCATTGTCACCAGCTGCTACAGGTTCTTATTCTCCTTGTCATCACTGCTACCAATTGCTTTCTTGGCCAGCCTCCCTCCCACTACCACCTTTATAGGTTTAAACCAGCACCTTGAATCGGGCTTGGAAACATATAGGCAGCCAATGCAGGCGGGCCAGAGTAGGTCTTATATGCTCGAAGCTTCTGGTCCCTGTTATCAATCTGGCCCCTGCATTTTGCACAAGCTGCAGCTTCCAAACTGTCTTCAAGGCAGCCCCACATAGAGTGCATTGCAGTAATCTAACTTGGAGGTTACCAGAGCATAGACAACTGAAGCCAGGTTATCCCTGTCCAGATAGGGGCATAGCTGGGCCACCAAACGAAGTTGGTAGAAGGCACTCCATGCCACCGAGGCCACCTGAGCCTCAAGTGACAGAGATGGTTCTAGGAGAACCCCCAAGCTATGGACCTGCTCCTTCAGGGGGAATGCAACCCCATCTAGAACAGGTTGAAGACCCTCCATCTGGTCAGAAGAACCACCCACTAACAGCAGTCTTGTCTGGATTGCGTTTCAGTTTATTAGCCCTCATCCAGTCCATTGTTGCAGCCAGGCACTGGTTCAGCACATCCACAGCCTCACCTGATGAAGATGAAAAGGAGAAACAGAGCTGCGTGTCATCAGCGTACTGAAGACAATGCACTCCAAAACTCCTGATGCCCGCACTCAACTGAGATGTTGAACAGCATGGGGGACAAGACTGACCCCAGCGGAACCCCAAATTGGAGAATCCACAGGGCCGAGCAATGTTCCCCAAGCACCACCTTCTGGAGCCAACCCGCCAAGTAGGAACGGAACTACTGCAATTCAGTGCCTACCACTCCCAACTCAGACAGTCGTCCCAGGAGGATACCATGGTCGATGGTATCGAAGGCCTCTGAGAGATCAAGGAGAATCAACAGAGTCACATTATCGCTGTCTTTCTCCCGATATAGGTCATCATACAGGGTGACCAAGGCTGTTTTTGGACCAAAGCCAGGCCTGAAACGAGAGTGAAATGGATCCAAATAATCAGTCTCATCAAAGAGTGCCTGGAGCTGGCTCGCAACCACCCACTCCAGGACCTTGCCCAGGAATGGAACATTTGCTACTGGCCTGTAGTTATTAAGATTTTCAGGGTCCAAGGAAGATTTCTTCAGGAGTGGTCTCACTACTGCCTCTTTTAGGCAGCCTGGGACCACTCCCTCTTGCAAAGAGGCATTACCTACTTCCCTTGCCCAGCCGGCTGTTCCATCCCTGCTAGCTTTTATTAGCCAAGAGGGGCAAGGATCCAATACGGAGGTGGTTGCACGAACCTGTCCAAACACCTTGTCAATGTCCTCAAGCTGCACCAACTGAAACTCATCCAAGAAAACAGGACAAGCCTGTGCTCTGGATACCTCACTTGATTCACCTGCTATAACACTGCAGTCTAAGTCCTGGCGGATGCCAGAGATTTTATCCTGGAAGTGCCTAGCAAATATATTACAGCGGTCAGCAGATGGTTTTACCATGTCCTCGGGGCCAGCATGTAAAAGCCCGTGGACAACTCTGAAAAGCTCCGCTGGGCGGCAGGTTGATAATTTCATAGTGGCAGCAAAGTATCTTTTTTTTGCTGTCCTCACTGCCCCTGAATACAGCTTACCATAGGCACTTACCAGTGTTTGATTGCATCCATCAGAAGTTCGTCTCCATCTGCACTCAAGTGGTCTCCTATTTTGTTTCATCACTCTCAGCTCTGGGGTATACGGCGGAGCCGTATGAGCTCTACACAGGAGAGGGCGCTCAGGAGCAATCGTGTCAACCGCCAGGGTCATTTCTGCATTCCACAGATCAACCAGGGTTTCGACAGGAGCACCAGCCCTATCAGCCGGGAAACTCCCCAGAGCCCTCTGGAAACCATCCGGATCCATTAGCCTCCAGGTGCGGACCATCTTAATGGGTCCCCCACCCTTACAGAGGGGAAAAGCTACTGTAAGTTTAAACCTCAAGAGGTGGTGAGCTGACCATGACAAAGGGACTGATGTGTGGTCCCCCACTTTCAGATCCCCATCTCCATGTCCAGTTGGAAAAAAAAAACAGGTCTAGAGTATGCCCTGCTACATGTGTTGCGCCGATGGCATGTTGGGACAGTCCCATGGTTGTCATGGAGATCATGAAATCCTGAGATGCCCCAGATAAAGTGCCCTCGGCATGAATGTTGACATCCCCCAGAACCAAGAGTCTGGGGATCTCAACAGTACCCCCAAAACCACCTCTGTCAGCTTAGCTAGGGTCTATTGAGCAGCGGGGTGGGCGGTACATCAACAGAATTCCTAATCTGTCCCGTTGGTCCAACACAAGGTGCAAACACTCTAGACCAGTAGTCACATGGACAGGGAGCCTGCAGAGAGGGATGGGGTTCCTATAGACCACAGCAACCCCCCCTCCCCAGCCCTCAAGTCTACCCTGATGCTGAACCAAGTACCCCAATGGGCATAGCTGGGAGAGACTGACTCCTCCCTGCTCACCCATCCAGGTCTCAGTTATATATGCCAGATCAGCTGCCTCATCCACAATAAAGTCGTGGATGAGGGAGGTCTTATTATGCACTGATCTGGCATTTTAAAAGCAGCACCCAGAGGCCTGAGGGCTGGCTGACAGGGCAAACAGCAAGCCTGTGGGTGTGGGGGGGACCGGAACAAGGCACAGCCATTAACTGTCTGGGCTGCGTTACCCTTACCTGACAAGTCCTCACAACGCCGTATCTCTCTCTACCCATCACTACACTAATGGGTCACCCCTCAGATCCCCCCACTTGGCCCTGTATCCTCCCTCCCAGGCGCATAGCTCAAGCCTGGGAAAAAACAAACAACAACAAAAAAAACCCTGGTAGGCTGCGGTAGCCAACACCCGCACCAACCTCCTCCTCCACGGGCAGCACGCCTCCCTCTCCAGCAGGTGATGGCTTTCCCAGGCCTCCTCAGCCAGTCAGCTTAAATATCCCTCCCAGGAAGGGAAGCGGACAGATGGAGTTGTCCACAGCAGCTGGCTTAGTACCTGGGAGCCTGGTCCTGCAGGGAGTGACAGTCTGTTAGGCAGCAGTCCACAGGGAACAGCAGCTGTGGTGGTGGTGGTGGTGGTGGCAGCAGACTGGCAGCAAGGCAGCAGACTGGAGAAAATTGAGAGGAGACATGATAGCACACTTCAAATACTTGAAAGGTTGTCACACAGAGAAGGACCAGGATCTCTTCTCAATCAACCCAGAGTGCAGGATACGGAATAATGGGCTCAAGTTACAGGAAGCCAGATTCCGGCTGGACATCAGGAAAAACTTCCTGACTGTTAGAGCAATGCGACAATGGAACCAATGACCTAGGCAGGTCATGGGCTTTCCCACACTAGAGGCCTTCAAGAGGCAGATGGACAGCCATCTGTCAGGGATGCTTTAAGGTGGATTCCTGCATTGAGCAGGGGGTTGGACCCGGTGGCCTTATAGGCCCCTTCCAACTCTACTGTTCTATGATTCTATATACAGTATGTGGCCCACTCTCTTTCCGTTTCCCTTCTACCTTGGCAAGAGATATACTAGCTACAGTCCTTTGAAGTCAGGTTCCCTCCGACAGATGCTACGTGCCAGTCTGGGTTACTGGTCTATGGCAGACCCAGGCTTCTCTCCAGAAGAACCTATTAATTGGCACCTATTCATAGCAACAATTATAAGGATATTAAATGTGCATTTTTATCTTGTCACCTCCGTTTGGCAGCGGGCACAGCCACAGGGGGTCCCTCATCAAGAGGTAATTGAAAGGAAGAAGAAGTCTTTCTTTTTGGGTGATGGGGAATAGTGATGGGGGTGAAAGAGAGAAATGGTGTTGACTGTTGATACCATTTATAACGATGATGGATTGGAGGGACTTTTCTTCTTTTCTGCTGCCTGAAGTATGTCAAAGGCAAAGGCGGCAGATAATAAGAGATGAAAAGGGAAAGTGGGGGGGCAGGGAGGGGGAAGAAAGATTCCATTAACTTTGTTTCAGACACTTAACTAATGTCCTTTGGGGATGCCGGCATAACATATCAATCCTCATCCGGGCCTTGGAAAAGGCTGCTGATTGAAAAGGATCTTTGGGTGGATATTTATTTATTTATTTATTTTTCTATTTATCACACACACACACACAAAGAGCCCAGGGTGTCTAACAACCCATATAAATACAATGTGACACATAAATACCATTAAAATCATAACCCGAAAATTACAAATGCATAATGAAATACCATAAAACCATCACTACAACACCAGAAAATGGCTATAACACTTGCCTGTGCCTCCCCCACCCCAAAGTTTGCATAAATAAATACGGCTTTCATTGACACCTGAATGACAACAGCACGGGGGGACAACCAAATCTCTATTGGAAGGGGTGCCACAACCAGGAAGTATCTGCCATATGGGTTAGGGCCATTGGCAATGTCTGGTACTGAAAACAGGGTACATGCAGACTGTGGCTAAGTTCTAGGAACAGTCCCAAGTCTCTCTCTCTCTCTCACACACACACACACACACACACCTCTCTCTTTTGGCCTTGTTTTGCCATTTGGGGATACCTTGTTAAAACTTTGTTAGCATTGCTTTAGTGCCTAGGGCAGCAACTTCTGCCAAAAAAAGAGGATGCCAATCTGCATAAATTGTGCATATGCTAATGTTTTGGATCAATAGGCACATGTGTAGGCTGACCATATGAAAAGGAGGACAGGGCTCCTGTAACTTTAACAGTTGCAGAGAAAAGGGGATGTCAGCCGGCATCATTTGTATGCAATTAGTACCTGGTGAAATTCCCTCTTCATCACAATAATTAAAGTTGCAGGCACTATACTGGAGTGACCAGATACAAAAGAGGGCAGGGCCCCTGTAGCTTTAACTGTTGTAATGAAGAGGGAATTTCACCAGGTACAAATTGCATACAAATGATGCCGACTGAAATTCCCCTTTCTCTGCAACTGTTAAAGTTACAGGAGCCCTGTCCTCCTTTTCATATGGTCACCCTAAGAAATAGTGACTTTATTTTAAATTCAATCCACCTCACCCTAGTTGGGGAGACTGTGACCAGGTGTCTTGCATATCCGCTCAGTCTTCCATTCAGATGTTAATGACTGGCAACTCTTTTCGTTCATTATCTTTAAACTGGACTTGGAGTGGGCAGCACTTTAAATAGAGGTTACCTTCAAATAAAGAACTCTCCTCTATATAGTAGGACACACAGCCACAGTATCCCCAGCATCTCTAGAAATTAGATTGCCGCAGAGAGGCAGGAACAATTTAGGCACTTCAGATATGTCTAAGCCATCTTTCAGGGCAAAAAGCCCTCCAAAATCAGCCTACATAAAAACACAGAACTATATACACACACACATACGCACAATATCAGTAAAATACCATAATTTAAAGCGGCATTAAGAAAAAGCCCAAATTCTGGCCAAACAATTCATAAAATTAAAAACATTCTACAATCCGTAGTAAAATAGTCACTAACTGCACTAATATTAAGAAAAGCAAGCTCACGTTCTTAACTCAAAGACGTCTCTGCTAAGAGCAATTTGAAACGGGTCTTCAAAAATCATGTAAAAGCTGGCATTGATGGGCCCCAGCCAAGCATATATCTCGGGGGGGGGGGGGGGGAGTTCCACAAATGAGGAGCCACTGGTATGAAGGCCTTGTCTCTAGTGCCAGACCATCTAACTGGTTGAATGTGTTTAGTCTCTTATGCTTTCATGGCCCAGTCAATTCAGGGGCAAAGATATGGCCTAAACAGGTCCGGCACACACATTCTGAGGCAGACAGAAGAGGATCCAGCAAGCCAAAAGCAGAAGACATGGTCAAGGGTTGACTGACAGCTCCCAGGAGGCTTTGGCAAGCACCTTCACTCACAGACAAGTTGCCCAGACCAGAGAGTTGAGCCTAGGAATGCTCCTCTATAGCACCAGCAGGATCCTTATTGGGCTCCTAGATCATCTGCTTCCCATCTTGGCTGATTGGGTGAAGTTTCCCTTCCAGCCACTGGAAGTGAAGATGGTGCTCTGGAGCAGCAAGGCTCAGTCCAGTCCTCTCTGTGAAGTCTTGTGCGGGTCCAGAGAGGGAAAGGCCAGTACGGGGTCCAGCTTTTTGAGGCCCTTGGACAAAATACCCTCAAGGAGACCCCTCCCTCAGTGAGTCTACCTTTTCACCACCAGTCACCAGCTGTTCATGCTCCTCCTCCTCTTTATTTCTTATTTAATTTCTTTAAGACATTTCTTGGCCGCCTTTCAGGGCAGAAGCCCTCACAACGCAACTTACAACAATAAAATACATGAAATATTAAAAGCAATAAAATCTTGAAAGCAATAAAAGCATGTTCACAATAAAACAGCATTTTTTAAAAAAAAAAAACCCAGCAGGAACAACAGCAGCAGCAATAACGGTATTCATCATGGGAAAGCCTTTAAGGCCTTCTTGAAAGCCTGCAAGGATGGTGCATGGCAGACCTCTGATGGAAGTTGTAGTGGTTGGAGTGTTGGACTGGGAGTCGGGAGATCCAGGTTCTAGTCCCCACTCCGCCATGAAAACCCATTGAGTGACTTTGGGCCAGTCACAGACTCACAGCCCAACCTACCTCACAGGAGAGGAAGAGAGGATTATGTACACCGCCTTGGATTCATTGGAGGAAAAAGGTGGGATATAAATGCAAAAATAAATAAAGTTTGTTCCAGAGGTTTGGGGCTACCACAGAGAAGGTCCTCTCCCATGAGGGCACCCACCTAATTGCTCTCACATGTGGGCAAATAAGAAGGGCCTCTCTTTCAGAACTTAAAGTGTGGGCAATCTGATATGGGTGAAGGCGGTCCTTCAGGTGGCTTTCTCATCATTGCTATTACTTCACAATATAAGAAGAGCTATGTGTCCATCTAGTCCAGCACTTTGTTCACACAGTGGCCAACCAGCTGTCAACCAGCATCCCAGTGAGTAAGGCAGTTGGCAGGCAGAGAACCAGTGAGTAAGTAGGCCGTAGCATCTGCTCATCCTCCTTCTGGGCTAAAGCAAGATGCAGGTGAACAAGCAGGTCGCAATGGTGAAAGAGAGGAGCAACTCCAGGTGGCTCCTCAGTGGATCTACCTTCTCAAGACCATTGTCACCAGATGCTATTGTTTTTCATCCACTGCCTCATTTTTGTGACCACTTCCTTGCTGTGCTCACGCTGCTCCTTACCTTTCACCACCACCTTTGTCTTGTGCCACAGAGAGAGGCAGGTGAACAAGAAGTTTGCAGCGATGAAGAGGAGCAACTCCAGGACGTTCTTGTCAGTGGGACCCTGTTGGAATGTAAGCCCTCAGCAGATGCCTGACCATACCCATCCTTGACCTGGATAAAGCACCTGGGTTCTGCCACTGCCTTCCATGGTTTGAGCACACGGGGGTGTTAGACATGCACAAGAACAGTAAAGGCGCCATGCGGTGCCCAACCTGCCACTTCCTGCACAGCAATTACCGCAGTTCCAAGGTGCAAAGAATAGCAGATGCAGCCAATCTTGTGCTTTTTTGAAGGCATCCTGCAGCCCCCGATTCAAGAATCCCTGCTTGCTGCCTTTTAACCTGGCAAATGATGGACCACTCACTGTGTCAGTGGAGCAAAGCCAGTTGGGCATCAAAGGGCTGAATTTATTGCGCTGTCCTCAGTATAATAATTATGGGTATCTAGTCACATCATTTCAATTTATTTTAATGACTACACAGGGAGTCAGGGAATAGGCCTCTAATGCCTAATGGTCATTATAGGCCCTTTTATTATTCCTACACAGCACTTCCAACATTCAGTAGATTTGAAAGAAAATAATAACACTGTGCATTATATTTCTAGGAAACCATTTGCCCTTATTAATTTGTTTCTGTTTTGATGTAGTGCATGCTTGCTGGTGCTCTTTGGAACTCCAAGATGTCCCTTCAAATACATATTTCCCAAACTCTAACTCAGTGCCACCGCCCCCCCCCTCCCCAGCTAGTGCCTTCCAGATGTGCTGGGTTACAAATCTGATCACCTTCTCCCGGCCTGATGAAACCATGCTGGCTGAGTATAACAAGATCTTGTGTTGAGAAAGGCTGCTCCTAACCAAATGGATGGAAAGTGGGTGGTTGCAGGGGAACGGAAAAGAACACCCTAAAGCAGAGTAGTGTTTACAACAATGCATAACAATCAGTGTTTGTAGAGTGGGGAAAACTCATATCCTTGCTAGGAAAGTTCTACAGCGCAGGAGTTTTCGAACATAGTCGCTGATTACTGCCAGGAATTTATTCCCTTTAGGCCCCTGGTAACCCTTAAAGCTATGCCTCTTCCTCTTTTTGAACCTAATGATCCTGAATCCCTGCATAAAGACCTTCTTAAGCAATTGTACCTGGCTGCAAAGTCATCTATAGTAGCTGAATTCGGACAACACATTAAGCAACCGGGGGGGGGGAACAATCGTCAGTTGTGTTGCTTATTGTGTTGTGTGGAGGGTAACACGCCGATCACAAACTACTGACGGTATGCTATTCCGCCCAAATAAGCAACGGAGGGAAACAACTGGCTTGCAAGTTGTTTAGCTCAAAGCCAGTTGTTTAAAGTGTTGTGTGGAGGGGTGAGTGTGTTAATGGCGTGTGGTGAGTGGGTTAAAACACATGCCCATAGAGGCAGGTGGCAAGAGCAACCAAAGCGGCGGTGGCTGCTCTGCTACAACTGGTGCAATTTGCAGAGGCTGCTGGGATAGAACTGGGAGGACTGAGGGAGGGGGGCTGTGTCAGTCAAATGCTGTGTTGACTATTAGTCCACTCAACACCAGCCCCAACCACCCACAGTTGTGTAGGAATATGTTTTGTGGGGAGTACCCACAAAATAATCAACTGTGAGTTGGCTACTCAACCCACCATTGACTAATGTGTTGTCCAAATTCAGCCAGTGTGTAATTGGAAGTCTCCAAAGCAATCAGCTAAAGAGCAGTAGATTGATAAAATTTGGGAAAACATGACTATGTACAAATTAACTCAGGAAATGCAGTAAGCAAGGAATCCTAACTTTAAGAGAGAGTAGAACATGAGCAGAGCCATGCTGGGTCAGACGGAGGGTCCATCTAGTCCAGCATTCTGTTCACTGACCAGAAAGCCAATCCTACCATAAGGCAAAGTAAGGCAGCTGCCTCAGGTGGCAGATGCTTGGAGGTGGGGAGTGGTGGAAAGATGTTAGATGACAGAGCTATGTGTGCCTTACGACCTGCCCCGCATCCCCTAATCCAGCCTGCTGTCCTCAGGTGCAATAGAAGATATTGGCCCACCACACGTTTTGAAGGAAGATTCACTTGCCAGTAATCAGCTTCTGTATATGAAATGGGAAAGGGCCCTGGCTGACCATCACCATTAGGTAGATCAGCATGCTGGCTGGAGTGATTGGAATTGTTGCCCAACACATCTGGAAGACACCTGGTTGGTTAAGGCTTAGGTAGGTGAATAGGTCTTCCATTTCCAATCTTTTCATTTCTTACCTGTCCTTCTGCAACTGACTGTTGTTTCATGTCCTCTACTCCCATGCATTTAACAGCATATGATGGAGCACTTACCACCAGCCATCTCAACAGGTCCAGTATTCTATCAAAACTGATTTCAGTTGTCTAAATTGTTTAAATTTTTTAGAGTTATATTTTATGCTGTATTCTATGCTATATTTTATTATCTTATGAACTGTTGTAAACCGGCCAGAGAGCTTTGGCTATTGGGCAGTATAGAAATGAAATAAATAAAAATAAATAATAAATGTGAACATTCCATTTTCTTTAAAGGTTCCCTCTCTCTCTCTCTCTCTCTCTCTCACACACACACACACACACACACAATCAGTGACAGAACACTGCCAAACTCTTTGGCTCTCATTAGATAGATAAGACAGATAGATATTGATATATTTTCCCTGATAACAGACACAACATAAAATGCCTCTTAACATATTGCATTACATCAGTTCTTTTCAAAATATCCAGAACTCATGGACTTGTGTGGCTCCATTATATTGAATATATGATAAATGTGCAGCCTGAACAGGTGCATGTTTACCTAAAAGAAAAATAGCTTAACCCCCAATAAGAATGCATAGGATTGCAATAATAATAATAATAATAATAATAATAGTAACACTTACCCAAAATGTGCAAATCCCCCCATATGCAAATCCCCCACCATGCACATGTTTGCGCTTTAACTTATGGGGAAAACATGCATTTTCAGCCACTGTGTTTTAATTTTACGTATTTTTCTATGCCCAAATCTGCGTAAAATTTTGAAAAGTTAAAAAAAATGGTCTGCAAGTGTCTAGAATCCAGGTGACTTGGGAAAGGCCAGTCTGCTGCAGAATCCATAGGTTGAATTCCTAGAAATCTGAACTCATTTCATTCCCTTGTAGTTTTCTCAGACATCCCTGCTGAACCTATTTTGGGGATGGGGTTCAGCATCTTGGAGAGCTGCTTTAGAGTTCTGGCTGGTTCTGACTGAAACCCAGAGCGGATTCACAGCCCCATGGGAATCGGAGCCACCACCCTCCACTGATTATAGGACAGTTATGCTATTCCTAGCCTATCTCCAAACATTGCCTTGGCTTTTAAAACAGATCCAGACAGGCTATGGGAGAAGAAAGGGGGTACTGCAGGCAGAGTGGACTCTTCCGCATTGTATAACGGAGGGGTGGTTTTGCCTCAGACTGTACCCCTTGGTGTGAGACTAGGGATGTAACAAGCGTGACCCTGTTTTCATGTTAATGGGCTCTTCGACTGTACATGCAGGCAAAAGAGCCCAGAGGGAGACAACAGACAGACCAACTGGCAGACAGACAGATTCCCAGAGCAGCGAAGGATGTTATTATGGGAGATGAAGATGCAGGAAGACCACAAACAAGCCACATGCGAGGGTCAGCCTCACCGTTCCGCTATTCCACAGTTCATCCAATTAGCTCATTTGTACCAGAACTGGCATGCAAAAGCAGGCGCAGCTCTTCTTCTGCCACTTCAAATCACACCCTGCTTGGTGAAAGGTACACTTCTGAGACGAGACAAAGGGGCCTCTTCCCTTGGTCAGCACTAACCTGAGGCATTCTCACGTAGGAGAAGAAAAATTGAGATCAATTAGTGGTGCTCCAGTTAGCTGGTAACTGCTATACCATGGCAAGTCGTTTCTGAAGCAAAAACATGAAAAATACATATTTGGGGAGAAAAGGGAAAGGAAGAAGGCCCAAACTAGGGCATGGGTGGCTGGATGTAGATGTCACGTGCACCGTTGTTTGTCGCTTAACCTTGGTTAAGATTCCAAACATACAAAACTGCTATCGAGCAAACCAAGCTGAATCTTGATGCCAGCAGATGTGCATAGGAGGGCACCAGGAGATATGGTGGAAAATGATATTGGTCCTGTTCAGACAACATGCTAAGCCATGGTTAGGCTGCTAACCCTTTTAGAGCAAATGGTTAGTGAGTGTTTAAACCATAGTTATGTAGCCACCATGGTAAGGAATGGTTCACACGACATACTAAGCCATAATGTTTAGCTCAAAATGCTTAACCATCGTGGCTTAGCATATCTTATGATAAGGGTCTTTCTCTCTGATGGTCTCATGCTTCACCATGGTTAGTTCAAATTATTAACCATGGTTAAGCATGTAATCCATGGTTTCACCCCCTGGTTTGTGGCCAATCTTTCATCAATGTGGTGTCGATAAGAAGAGCCCTGCTGGGTCAAACCAAGGGTCCATCTAATCCAGCACTCTGTTCACACAGGGGCTAACCAGCTGCAGATGACTGAGAAGACCCAAGTTCAAATCCCCATTTGGGCATGAAGCTCTCTAGGTGACCTTTGTCCAGTCTCTTAACTCTCATCAGCCAAACCTAACTCCCAGGATTATTGTGAGGATAAAACAGAAGCAAGATATTTGTTTATTAAACAAATGACTGAATAAAAAAATAAAAATAAAACTGATTTGGGGATTAATATGTCATGCTTAATTGCAGTGAAGGACAGCCTGGCAAACCGGTTGAGCATCGTGCGTGTATAGGGCCAAAGGCAAGGAGGCAGAGATTTTTTTATATATACCCAATACTCTATTTGGTTTTTAACACTGCATGCTAGTTTTCATAATTCAGCACAAAGTGCCAAGCACTTTAAATGAGCCCATTAATGACCCTTTAATTTACTTCACTGGGGCTGAATTCATAAAACATTCATGTTCCATTTACGCAGGGTTTTTTAAATGACTCCTCAGGGTGAGTCACTGTCAAGGAATGGCCGAGAGGACAAAAGGGGTGTTTTCAGATGGCAACTGGTTAACCCCCTTTCTTCCCTCCCCACCTCCGCTCCCCCCGCCCAGCGCTCTTTCTGCCTTTCAGACCTTTTCGATGAATTCAGCACATGGCTCTTTAATTTTGCAGGAACCTGTTCCCCTACCAGGCGTATATCCAAAGGTCACAAAGAGTGGAGTAGTCATCAGTAGAGGTCAGCTGAAAATAGTCTGGTAGCACCCTACACACTACAGCAGCATTGAAGCTAAACTGGTCTGGATTTTTGACCCATGCCCGGATATGAGACTACGGAGAGCTCTGTGTGATCCACAGAGCTTTCCAACGAAGAGGGAGGTGTGCATCACGAATAATGCCTAGTAGTTGTTATTTTGGATCATAGGAGACTGTCACTTCCTGGCCTTTACAGATCCTGCCCATGTTCTCCTCCTTCTTTTGGCCTTGTTGGACCACTCCCCCTTCCTTTCATCCCTTCAACCAGAGACCTGTGCCTCTGAGCTCAGCCAATGGGAGCCAGGGACCCTTTTCAGCTTCCCAGCCCTTCTGAGACAGCTAAGCAGCTGGGCCAGTCTTAGCCAAAGGTTGCATTGCCTCCACACAAACACCCAACACCAGCAACTACTAGTTTGAAATGGGCAAAGTACCAGTAAGATTTTTCAAAATATAAGCAGGGAAAGAGGAGTATCTCCTAAGGAAGGAAATATTTTTCCCAAAACACATCCTGAATGGAAACAATAAATGGTCCTCACAATAGAACAACAACAACAACAAAAAGGAAAGTGAAACTACACTAAAGCCACTGCTTTGCCCCTATTGGACCATGTCAAAATGGCTAACCGTAAACTGAATGGTTAGAGAACATCCTTACCATGAACAGAAACCGCAAATGTTCCTCCCAATTTATTATTATTATTATTATTATTATTATTATTATTATCATCATCAACAACAACAACAATAACAACATAAGCATAGCCATTTGTGGGCCAACAGCAGTAAATACAGGAGCAGTGGAGGCTGGTGGCTTCGATGTCAGTGAGGCAGTGAATCCCTTTTGGGTTTCAGACAGAACTGGTCGTCACTCTAAAGGAGGTTCTGGATAGCTCCTTTAGATTTCTGACCCCTTTTGACTGAAACCCGGATCAGATTCACCGCTCCACTGACATCGGAGCCACCAGCCTCCACTGCTCAGAAGCCTGTCAAAGAGTGAATTGAATGGCATGACTATCCTCAGGAAGTATCCACATAATATCAAGCCTGATGTGCAGATGTACACAATGAGCTGGAAGAATCTTGGGGTAATCGTGCCTTGAATCTGCAGGGTGAAGGGCTGAGATGGGACACCATTTTTGAATGCTCTCCCATGTAAAAATATATCGATTTCCAGTTCTGGGGTTCCATATATTAATAAGAAGGCCATTGACAAACTACAATAGGGTGACCAGATTTTAAAAATCAAAATCCCGCCCCCCCCCGCCCCCCCACCCAAAACAACCCCCCCCCACCAAGCCACCCCCCCAAAAAAAACCAGCCTGGACCTACCACCGGGTTCCTCCGCCGCCCGCGTGGGGTCCTCCGTCGCCGTCCGCGCGGAAGAGGCGGGCGCAGGCGTCCGGGCTCCTCAGGGCTCATCGCCATCGCGACGAGCCCCAGAAAGGCCAGAGGCCACGCGGAAGAGGCGGGAGAGGGCCAGTTACGTCACTTCCGGATCCGGCCCTCTCCTGCCTCTTCCGCGCGGGCAGCGGAGGACCCCGGGAAGCCGCCGCCTCAGCAGGTAAGTGCCCCCCTTCGTGCTTACCTGCTGGGGCGGCCGCTTCCCGGGCTCCCCCGCCACCGGGTCTACCGCCGCTTCTTGCTTGCTGCCACCGCCACGTGACCCCCCGCCCCCCGGTTGGGCCGGTTTGCCCCTGGATTCCCGGTTAGGACCGGGAAATCCCGAGCCACCTGGTCAGCCTATACTACAATGCATACAGAGAAGGTCAACAAGGACAGGGTGAGATCTAGAAACCAAGCCCTAGGAGCAACGGTTCATAGAACTGGGACTGTATGGCCTGGAGAAGAGAAGATGAAAGGGAATCATGACATCTAAAGAACTGCTATGCAGGAAATGGATAAAAATTGTGCTCTGTTGCTCCGGAGGGCAGGACTAGAACCAATGGGTGAACATTGCAGGGAAGCAGATTTCAGATGACATGAGTGGGATCTTCGTAACAGTGAGAGCTGTTCGATAGTGGAACAGTCTGGCTCGGGAGGGGGTGGGCTCTCCTTCGCTGGAGGCATTCACGAAGCAGCTGAACGGCCATTTACCAAGGATGCTATAGTTGCATCTTGTACTGAGCAGGGAGTTGGCATGGATGAACCAGATGGTCCCTTCCGTCTCTAAAATTAAAGGGAAACACCAGAACATAAAGGAGAAAGGTTTTAACAGAATGGTCTCCCTGCTTGGGTGGCCACTTATGGATTGCCTAAAAGGTGGAGAAAATGCATCTTCCCCGAAAAAAGAGGACCAAAGATAAAGATTTGCATAACATTGCATAGTCTAATTTATACATATAGGCCTACATTTAGAAATAAGGACTGTAATTCAAATAGAAATACAACGCATCACACCACAGGACCTTCTGTCCCTTCAAATAGAGGACACTCTCAAGTAGAGAACTGTCCTCTGTCAACTCTTCAAATACAGGATTGACCACTGTAAAGCAAGACACAACACCTGCCCATCCTACCCCCCCCCATGCTCTAGTTTTCGAGTTTCAGGTGTTTATGTGTTTTGAAATGAAGAGTAACATTGAATGACGCCTTGCCTCACCTGAGGCCTGAAGTGGTATAAACCTATTCTTCCACCTCAGGACTCTACCACCTCATCCCCACCCCCTTCTGTTTTACATATAGAGTGGGTCTCATGATGGAACTGAGACATGAGGGATGAATTACCTGTTAGTTGTCTCAGCAGCGCAGGTGTGCAGAACCTCTTTCAACACATGGGCCAAATTCCATTTCGGAAACCCTCAGGGGTTTCATTCCAGGGGTGGGTGATGCTAGAGTCAAAAAGGGAGGGACCAAAAATAATAGGGTGACCAGATAAAATTCAGGTCAGGGCTCATGTAACTTTAACAGTTGTAGAGAAAAGGGAATTTCAGCCAGAGTCATTTGTCTGCAATTAGTTCCTGGTGAAATTCCCTCTTCATCACAACAGTTAAAGTTGCAGGCACTATAATAGAGTGACCATATACAAAAGAAGGCAAGGCCCCTGTAACTTTAACTGTTGTGATGAAGAGGGAATTTCACCAGGAACTAATTGCAGACAAATGACACTGGCTGAAATTCCCTTTTCTCTACAACTGTTAAAGTTACATCAGCCCTGACCTGGATTTTATCTGGTCACCCTAAAAAATACAGTATATATTTAGCTGAAAGCTCTTACCACCACTACCTAAGCCTCAGGGTAGGTCTTTTTAACCCTTTAGACTGGAGAAAGACTGAAGAAAATGCTGGGAAACGACCCAATGATCAGTGTCTGGGGGCGGGGGAGTGGGGCCTTTCTGGGGAAACCTGGATGGCCAATTCAGGACCTCCAGAAGGGCACATTTGGCCCCAGGAAGAGCTGAGATTCTGCACCCTTGTAGCAGTTCCATTGTTTGATTCCTAGGGCTCCCAAAGAGCAAGGCAATACGACTGTATTCTGAGACCCAGTGTGCATGTAGAGGCGAAATATCTTCAGAAAGCACCGTAAAATGGTGTCTTCACCCACTGGATGCTCTGTAAGCTTGCAAGTAGAATGTGTAGGAAGAAATAAGTCTTACCATCACAATCCCATCCCTTTCTTGGTTTCCACATATGCTGAATACAGGGAGCTTTAAAGGGGTTCGCTGGCAGAGAGCCTCAAGGGGCGGGTGGCCTCTAAACAGCTCATTGGGGAGCCAAAGCTCACTTCTGGCCTGCCTCATATGCTTGCCATTTGTTTTATTTGTCGAAACAGCCTTTTCCAAACCAGAACCTGGACTGATTTCTTTTGGCTGACTAGTTAGAAACACATGGGTGTTATTTATTACATATACTTGGAGGGGCAGGGAGGGGAGGGAATGCCCAATGTTTTAAATTAAGGAAAAAAATATTTATAGAAAAGTCCAAACATTTTTTTTCCCCATTTTACTAAAACGTTCTCTGCCGTTCCATGGCAACTAGAATCTTCTCCGGGTTTCAGCGCGCTGGTAGATTAACTAAATCTGGAGATTGCCAAGCCTTGATACGCACCAAGGGGCAGCACGGGGCATTGTTGGCTCGGTTGTCAGGAGGGTTTACCCATCAACCACTCTGCCCAATGGTTAGGTTAACCTTCAGGCCTCCTAGGTGCATCCCATTTTCAAGCCCAGACATCCAAGGCTCCAGCTTTTGGACTTTCATTTCAACGTGATTGGCTAAGCACCAAAAAGCATTGCTCAATGGCCCTCGGTCTCACGCCAGATCTGACACAATATTTTCTGCGGGATTTGTGTTGATTTGCTATGGTAACTCAGAGAGAAGGACCGAACTCGACCCGACACCAACAGAGCGGAACATTTTCTCAACAGAGATGGTTCAGGCACGTGGAGGAGGAGGGAGAGTGCCATTTTAGAACAGCGGGCAAACCTCTTGTCTCTCTTTTTGCTTTTTGGGGTGAAGGGGAGGGACAAGTTGCCCGAGCGCTCCTGCAGTATCCCTGTATGTCACGCTTTGGCTGTAGCAAGCTCTAAATGCAGCGGAGTCAGCAAACACTCAAAGCCTGCAGGTGTGAGCCGATGGGGTTCCGGCTACAACAGAGGTGGTCTAAATCCAGGCAGAAGTCGGAACACAGGCAGGCAGACAAGAGGATCGGGCAACAACAGGAGCGTGGTCATGATAACAGGCAAGAAGTCAAACACAGTAAATCAGTCAGGTACTTTATGCAATCCAGAAGCAGGGTCATTAGGCAGTCCAAAACATCAGGAAACTGAGTATCAATCACAGGACACAGTTCAGGAGGCAAGGTTCACAGGATGTATCAAGTTGTTCCAAAATTAGGTGGGTTCAAGTGAAGACGTTTATGTCCAAAGCCTGCTGGTCCTCACCCAGAGCTCAGCTGCAGTAATCAGAACTCCCTTTCCAGATCCATACTCCTGAGGAGTCACTTTCTCCTTAGGAGACCTTTATTGGAGGTGAGCACTCCATCACACAGAAGCCCTACTAGCTTGTCATATAGGGTGATCATATAAAAAGGAGGACAGGGCTCCTATATCTTTTAACAGTTGCATAGAAAAGGGAATTTCAGACAGTGTCCTTTGTATGCATGCAACACCTGGTGACATTCCCTCTTCATCACAACAGTTAAAGTTGCAGGAGCCCTGCCCTCTTTTGTATCTGGTCATTCTAGCATAGCTCCTGCAGCTTTAACTGTTGTGATGAAGAGGGAATTTCAACAGGTGCTGCATGGATACAAATGACACCTGCTGAAATTCCCTTTTCTACACAACTGTTAAAGACACAGGAGCCCTGTCCTCCTCTCCATAGGGTCACTCTATGGCATGGAAACACAGAGAAGCATGCCTTGCACAGACAGATCACAAGGAAATGCAGTACTGGATGAGTTTGTGCATCATTCTGTTGCCAACAGCTGCTCCCCAGATTTTATTTATACATTTATCTAAATACGTCCTACCTTACCTTTGGGCCTGATGGATTCCACCCCCACCCCCATCCAAAGGCAACATGCAGCAGCACATAATGCACAAACACATGCAACAGCAAGTCAAAGGTAGCTTTATAGAAAGCAGCTTCTGGGACTGAGAATGTCTTATGTTCTTCTAACATTTTGGATGCGACACCGAAGTCCTTTCTGACACGTCTTCTGCAATTTGTCCCTGTCATGATTGTGCAAACATGGAAAAGGAAGAAAACAAAACTAGACTGCATACAAGCCAGGACAGCAAAGTTGAAAATATTGGCATCCCAAAGTAGTTACGGCGACACAAACAATCTCTGTCCTCACTCATCCAGCATCCTGCTTTCCCAATGGTGTTTCTTCACTAAACATGTCTGAGGAGGCAACGATACACAGTGCCATCCATTGTTCCAACATCTACTGGTTGCCTTTGGGGTGGAGGTGGGGGCCAAGTGGAATCCATCTGGACCCAAAGGTGGGGTAAAACATATTTAGACAAATGCATACATCGAATCTGGGTGGCCGCTGTTGGGAACAGAACGTTGCACAAGTTGGACCTTTGGTCTCATCCAGTTGCTTGTGATCTCAAACAAAGGGCTGGCAATACACAGTGCTGATTGTTCCTGGCACAGATGCCCCCTGGTCCAAGTTCTTTCCCACTCCTTACATCCTCCCACTCGTCTCTCTGCTGCCTATGGCCTAGGGGCTTTCTTGGGAACTGCCTTCATTTACACCAGGTTTCATGTTTGCCCCCTTGATCTTTCTTCCTGCTTTGTCTTAATGGCGGTACCGGCAGGGAAACATATGGCTCCTTTTCCCCAGCTGCCAGTGGGGTGACCGGGAGACCCAGCCAATCCGAAAGTGTCAACCAGACTCCACAAGCCTGTCTCTCTCTGTGTCTCTCTCTCGCTTTCTCTGGAGACTAGGTAATTGCACGGGTGAAGAGAGGCCTGAAGTTGGAAATGCTTTTTTCCATGATCTCTGCCTCACCCCACCCCCAGGCCCCAAAGGAAATGCGGCCAACTGATAATAAGGTTAGCCTCTTTTACTAGCCTTCCATGGGCAGCTGGAGAGGAATGTATAGGGTGACCATATGGGAAGGAGCACAGGGCTCCTGTATCGTTAACAGTTGTGTGGAAAAAGGAATTTCAGCAGGTGCTATTTGTATGCATGGAGCACCTGGTGAAATTCCCTCTTCATCACAACAGCTAAAGCTGCTCTAGCTAGACTAAAGTAGGCTGACCAGATAAAATCCAGGTCAGGGCTCATGTAACTTTAACAGTTGTAGAGAAAAGGGAATTTCAGCCAGTGTCATTTGTATGCAATTAGTTCCTGGTGATATTCCCTCTTCATCACAACAGTTAAAGGTACATGCACTATACTAGAGTGACCATATACAAAAGAAGGCAGGGCCCCTGCAACTTTAACTGTTGTGATGAAGAGGGAATTTCACAAGGAACTAATTGCATACAAATGACACTGGCTGAAATTCCCTTTTCTCTACAACTGTTAATGTTACATGAGCCCTGACCTGGATTTTATCTGGTCACCCTAAACTAGAGTGACCATATACAAAAGAGGGCAGGGCTCCTGCAGCTTTAACTGTGGTGATGAAGAGGGAAACAGAGAACAAAAAAGGACAAAAATTTGCACCTGCTAATTCATATGTGCATGTGCAAATTTAGAAAGAACTGTGATAATTTAGAGAAATGCAGTCCATCTCACCATGGTGTGGAAGGCAGCAACCAGGTGACCTGAGTGCCTTGCTCAGTGTGCTGGCCGGATGTTAACTGTTAATGGGCAATGTTTCTTAGGGTTCTTTCTCTTTAAACTAGTACCGAATGGGACAGCCCTTCAAACGAAGGATGCCTTCACATAGAGGACTTTCTTCTGTAAAAGTGAGCATATGGACATAGGGAGGGGGTGCTTCCAAGTAAACATACATACAATTGCATAGGGTGACCAGATAAAATCCAGGTCAGGGCTCATGTAACTTTAACAGTTGTAGAGAAAAGGGAATTTCAGCCAGTGTCATTTGTATGCAATTAGTTCCTGGTGATATTCCCTCTACATCACAACTGTTAAAGTTGCAGGTGCCCTGCCTTCTTTTGTATATGGTCACTCTAGTATAGTGCATGCATTTTAAAAAAAATGAAAAACTAAAAGAAGGAGAGCATCCAAATCAGGCTCTGGGGCCTGTCCACATTACACATTAAAACTTGTATAAATCATATAAAAACATTTTTAACAAAAGTATAATGTACAGATTCTTACTTGATAAGAGATGGCTGCAGAAATACTCCTAACAAGATGGTAGTCTCCTACGATAATTACTGGTGACTGGGAAAAACAATCATTCCAGGGACACCCCTTATATTCTAATTCATTTTTTTCTTCCCTTCCCTTCATTTCCTTTTTCTCATTTTTGGGGGGTTCTGACCTGAGATCTTCCAAATTTGTTTGGAAGGTTTCAAGTAATTTCCAAGTCAGCCAAGGTGAGCTCTGAGGAACTTCCCTCTCTCTACTTCAGATCTAACTTTTGAAAGACCACAGATACAGCAGTTTCGTCTGCCAGATTTTCTAAGCTCCAGCCCTGGGGTCTCTCCGGGTTGGAGTTTCAAGGGATATGTCAATCTTCTCTCAGCTGTCCAGAATCTAGAATTAAAGGTGCAATGCTATGCATGTTTAGACAGAAGAAAAAGTCCTACAACTCCCAGCATTCCCCAACCAGGAATACTCGGAGTTGTGGGACATTTTTCTGTCTAAACACATGTAGGATTGGGCCTTAGGCCCCCCACGTGGGTGTCTCAAAGGAAACACTAGTTGCCATGCGTCGTCACTGCTGTTTTGGGGTTTTCTAGCAAGAGAAGGAGGCGGAGAGGAGAAAAGCGAGGAGGGGAAGGGAACGGAGTGGTTGCCCAGTGGGGTGAAAAGAGCATTTATTCAGCTGAGCAGATTAGAACAGTGTGTCACTTCATCCAGCAAATGATCTTTCTTTTGCTCTGTCCCCCCCCCCCCTCTCTTGTTAAAGTCACTCTAGCAGCGCCCCGGCCTCTCGCTGACCAGAATTTGAATGGGAGTGATTTGGGCGGGGGTGGCCTAGTCAAAGAGTGCAAGAATTGCCTTGCTGGATCAGACAAACGCCTACTGTGTACTTCCTTTTCCACCGTCAGCCGCAACCCGAATTGTGACAGTATTTCAGCAGATGTAGCGCTTGGGTGTGTACGGGCACATCCCACCAGTGGGCGTAACACAGCAGTGTGGTCTGCCTTTTTGGCGGCATCTTTTAAGTTTAAAAATAATAATAATTTTAAAAACATGTTCTAAAGAACATAAGAAGAGCCATACTGGATCAGTCTAAGGGTCCATCTAGTCCATCCAGCTGTCGATCAGGAACCACAAGCAGGACACAAGGGCAACAGCACCCTGCCACCCATGTTCCCCAGGAACTGGTGTACATAGGCTTACTGCCTGGATACTGGTGGAGGTAGCACTTAGCCCTCAGGATTAGTAGCCATTGATAGCCTTCTCCTCCAGGAATTTGTCTGACCACCTTTTAAAGCCATCCAAATTGGTGTCCCATCACTACATCTTGTGGTGGTGAATTCCATAGTTTAACTATATACTGTGAGAAGATGTACATCCTTTAACTATCATGAACCTCCTACCAATCAGCTTCATGGGATGACCCCAGCTTCTAGTATTATGAGAGAGTGCCTTCTTGCAGAACCCCGAGTCAGCCGCTTGCAACAGGCCCAAACCTACCAGCCGGTCTTGTCCGCAGCTGGGAGATAATTTCAAATCTCATTAGTGCAACAGGAACAGCCATTGCACACAAGGGATGCAGATGGATCAGACTACCCAGCTTCCACCTCCAAATGTCCTGTGGATGTAGACTCTCAAGCAAGAGACTGCACGAATGCAGTTATCTGGTTCAGATTCTGTAGACTTGTCTTCTAAACGGACAATTGCTTGCTGGCTTGATGTGATTTAATTTCAAAGTAGGTCACCCTTCATTAAAAATAACTGTGGCAGTGTTACATCTCAGCCATAGCAATGTTGCAGCGCAGCCATAGAGAGTACAGCCACGCAGAGCAGGTTGATGAACAATGTCACTAATGCCAACTACAGGTAAGCATCTCAAGAGCTAAGGTTTGCTGGCTTCATGTGAAGCTCTTTGCAAGTGCTTTCTAAATCTCTATTTATAAGCCATGCAAAATCTGAACTACCGGACCAAAGCAACGTTCCCTGCAAGGCCTAAACCCCTTTGGAGGTTAAGCTAAACTTTGCTAAACCTAACCTGCCAACTAGCTGAGATCTAACTTTGATTGCTCCGGCGTTTCACGCTCCTTTCAACATGGCTGATGGCATATATGAGCTAAGAAAAAGCCCACTCCCTGTGTCATTTACAATATCAACTGGAATAATGGCACAAAATCAACACAACTGGGCATGGATTAACCTGGGGCAGGTACCCCAAAAGCCAGAGCCAGACTGATGAATATCATTAGAGCATATGATTTGATGTGCTCCATACCTGTAGCCATTCCTGTGTGTGAAACTGGAATTCTTGCATTTTAGATATGCTTTTCAGAGAGGGTTGACATTTAAGTGGTCAGCAATGTGATACCCTCCAAATGGATTATAACACCCACACTTCCTGAGCACTAGCCATGCTGCCTAGGGGTGATAAGAGTAGTAGTCCCAAACATCTGGAGGGTGCCAAGTTGCCTAGCCTGATGATGTCCAAGAGAGAAGATGGGGCACCTCTAGTTTTAGTTCCCCCTATTTTCTCCACAGGCCAGGCAACCAGAAAAAGGCATCTTCTAGTGTTCTAAGAAATTCAAACCTGAGGAGGAGGCGGAGGGGGAGGAGGAGGAAGCAGAAGAACGGAGATAGAGGTGGAGGAAGAGGAAGGGAGGAGGAGCTCTGGACTGTGTGTGAAGAAATTCCAATTTGGGGGACAGAGATAAAGGGACTCAGAGCAGGGGGGGGAGCTCTGGACTGAAGGCCCCTGTGGGTGCAAGTAGCTCTCTCTAGGGATCTAATGTGGGACAATGGGTCTGTTGCCTGGTAGGGATTTGTATGCGGTTTGCCCCCTGCTCTATTTGTATATTTGTAAATAAACCAACTCTTGCAAGAACAGCACATTATGCATGGGGGATGGATGGGAATAGATGGGAAATCATTCGGAAGGGAATATGGTGAGGAGTTTATACATGTAATGCTTGCTGGTCTAATTTTAATTTTTATCCCTTTTAAGTTTTGTCATCGCCTGGTTCTGGGCATCTCGAACTGGGCGGATTCATAAACCCAAAGCTGGTAAATTTAAAGGGACAAATAAGCAACTCCCAGTGATGAAAGAGATGCACTTGGAAGTCATGCTACGGTATAAATCATCGGATTGAAAGAGAAGGCGGTGGGGGGGAGAACAAAGACATGAAAAAGAGTGGGGGAAGCTCAGCTTTGACGCCCAACTCATCCAACACTTCTCAGTATTGGAAGACGTCAGGGTCACCCAGCCTAGGGCTTGGGCTGCAGAGTCTCGTCGTGCTGGCAATTCACTCCCCACCATGTCGTCTCGCCAGCTGCAGTGCTGCAGGCTGCTCCGCCGTGGCGGGAGGCACTGCTGGCAGCCGGCTGGCTGTGGGCTGCTTCGCCGATGCCAGATGGTGGCTGAGATTACGAGAAATTTGATTTTGAAATAATCCATAAACCTGGCTGAGCCCATGTCGCTCCTTATGCATTATCTTGTAATCCCGCCGAAGAGAACATTTTCGAGCAAAGAGACTAATTCCCCCTCCCTGCAAGGGCTCTAACAAGCTCCAGATAATCCCCTTTTTGTTGTAAGGTGCTTACAGGGAAGCCTGTGAAGGCGAGAGGGATAGGGGGGTGTCTGCCATCTCCAGAATGGAGGCGCCCGACGGCTAGCTCAGTTGCCTCACAAGTCAGTGGCAACACAGTGCATGGAAGGTCATCAGATGCAAAGGAAGATGGTTTGGGACAGGGAAGAGATTCATTGGCATTTTCATGTCCACTTAATGCAAATGTTTCATACATTAACATGCAAACTGAAGTGGTTATACTGCGATACCCACACTATTGCAACTGTTGCGGTGCACTTCTCGAAACTAAAAAAAAATGCACATGGGAATGCATGCATTAGGGGAAAGCGTGCACAGAAAATGCTTGCATTTGTGAAAATGATATATCTGGGGAAATGGCTTGCAAAGAAAGCGCATCTTGGGCAAAACTGCATACAAATTTGGGAGGAAGGCAGACAAAAATGCAGATGGGTTTTCATGCCGACTTTAAAAATAAAAATTGAAAAACAATATGGAAATGGGTCAGAATGAATTTGAGAATGGAAAAATGAGAAATTGAAAGAAAGCAAAACAGGCAGAAGTGACCACCTTGAGACAGGACTCTTGTGGCACAAATAGTGTGCAAGAGATGTGTTGACATGTCACTTTTTGTTTGTTTGTTTTTAAAATATTATTCATTTTTCAAATGCAAAAACAAACGAACAGATGGGGGGAAATGCATCAAATTTAAATCTAGTTATTGACAGGAGATTGAAGTACATTTAACACCCCCCCCCCTTTTATCTTACAAACAAACAATCAAAAATAGACTGAATCCATTGGCTGCTTAAAGGTTTTCTTAATTTTAATGCAAATTCTATTTAGTCTCTTTTCCATAATCTGAGGCAAGGCTTTGTCAGATATTGCTGTGTGCACGGTCGATTTGTCAGATATTTTGACTTCGACTTTAACTTTTGTAGGTACATTCAATTTTTTTTTTCTGCCCTGGCTATTTGCCACAGCTCCAGGTACCAAGCGTTCACTGTACGAATTTCTGCCATTTTCCAACTTTTACCTATTACCCTGCAGGCTGGCATCAGCATGAACACAATCAATTCCTGAGATGCCACTTTTGCATTTTGTTCTTCCCATCTTTTTAAAAGAGCCAACGCTGGTGTGGTGTATGTAGTTTGATGTGTAGATGTTTGCCGTTTCGGAGACTAATATGTTCCAAACCTGTAATACAACTGGACAAGGTCACCACATAGGGCTATATAACCCTCTTGAAGCGCAGGTTTGGTCAAAACTGTGACTGTTGATGCTATGAAATCCCATCACCTGATCGCCTTGAGGTGGGGTCAGGAACCTCAGGCCTGGGGGACAAATCCAGCCCCCTTCTTAGAGTCTCAACCTGGCTCTCTGGGACTCCCTGGAGGGCCACACCTTCTTCCCCTGGCTCCACCCCTTTCCCTCTGTCACCAGTCATTGGGTGGATTCCCAGCATTTGTGCAGGTTGTTTTCCCCATTCTAAAAGGTTGAAATGCCTCTCCAAAGGTTTGGTTACTGACAGCTAATATGTGTCAATATTTGGGGTACTTTGGCTCCACCCCTTTTTCCTTAGGCCCCACCCCCCTTTGCTTTCAGCCCTGCCCAGTAGTGAAAGAGCTTCCTTGCCCCATAGTGTGTCTAGTTAAGACTAAGCAGAGAAGAAAGACCACTTGGTGCCTTTGTTCATCTAGATCCCTCAGCTCTTCTCTGTCATTCACCAAGCGGCTTCTCTGACTGCCTCCTGGAGACACCCACATCAGGGTGGGAGTTGGCCCAGTGGTTTCCAGTTGCCGATTGAAGGGGCTCACAGCCAAGAGAAACTGCCCAGGATGCTGGAGAGAGACCGAGCTCCGATCCAGTTTTCCCCCATTTAAAGCGCACATCCATGCGGAGAGAAGGCAGGGAGATTCAAGGGCCTTTGACGCTGCTGGAGCCATTCTCCCCTCCCAGCCCAGTGAGATGCGAGACCTGAATTATTCCTCAGCTGGTGTTTCCTCCTCCGAATGCCATGGAAACCACCCTGCTCCAGCAGAATCTTGGCTCGATAGAAGAAATAAAACATGAAGCCGTTTTTGCAGGCGCCGACACTCGCTGCATGTGTGAATGGGGCTTGTGGCAGCTCTATCCTCCTTCGTCCGGGAGCATCCAAGCTTCCAAACTCTTCATAAAGCTGCAGTTGCCAAAGCCTCATTGCTGAGCCTGCCACTTCACTCATTCGCTGCTGCAGACATGGGCAGATGTTTTCTGGAGATTATCTGTGGGGCAGATAATTTCTTGAGAAGGTGAGGCTAACTTCTGAATGCTCCCTAGGGCCCTCTCTCTTCCACGCACCCCTTTATCTTAATGTTTCTCTCCACTCCTATGCTCTAAGCTGGCCCTTTCTCTTTCCCAGCTCCTTTCTTCATGGTTTCTCTTTCCCTCTCCTCCCCCTTGCCTCGCTCGCTCGCTCGCTCGCTCTCCCAACCCATTTTTGCTCTTTCTCTCCCTTCCCCGTGTTAGTAGAATTCGGGCTACAGGTCACTGAACCTGGAACTAAAGAGTTAACTTGTACCTGAACAAGGTGGGAGGGGATTACTGGGATGTTTGCTCCGCCCTTACCTGTTTATCCTCCCTCTACCTTCCCTTCTTGCTTTTTCCCTGCCTCATGAACTGCTGAGTGCATGGCTGACCTGAGCCATCCTATCCCAGGATGGAAAGTTGCCTGTTGTTCCTAAAGTAAAGTCTTTTTAAAATCACCACTGGAGTGTTTCTTTCGTCGACACGCGTGGCTACTCACAGGGAGCTGGTTCAGACGACAATACCCCATCCCAAGCCTTGTTCTTTCCCTCCCTTCCCCGTCCCTAGCCTTGCTCTTTCCCTCCCTTCCCCATCCCTAGCCTTGCTCTTTCCCTCCCTTCCCCGTCCCTAGCCTTGCTCTTTCCCTCCCTTCCCCGTCCCTAGCCTTCCTCTTTCCCTCCCTTCCCCGTCCCTAGCCTTGCTCTTTCCCTCCCTTCCCTATCCCTAGCCTTGCTCTTTCCCTCCCTTCCCCATCCCTAGCCTTGCTCTTTCCCTCCCTTCCCCATCCCTAGCCTTGCTCTTTCTCTCCCACTCACCTCT
Source organism: Anniella stebbinsi (assembly GCA_029215795.1). Classification (NCBI taxonomy): domain Eukaryota; kingdom Metazoa; phylum Chordata; class Lepidosauria; order Squamata; family Anniellidae; genus Anniella; species Anniella stebbinsi. The sequence goes on from JARDYH010000001.1 coordinate 387,281,794, forward strand.
TTGTTTGGCTATTTCTCTCCACTCCCAATCTCTAACCTCACTATTTCTCCCAACCTGGCTAATAAAAAAAAAGCAAGCGTACAGCTATAGATGCCATTTTTTTCCCTTTAAAAAATAATAATTGTGCTGTTGTACCTCATGGGATGAGGTCTAGGGAGCAAAGATCCCTCCGACCTCCCAGTGTTGCCAGTCCCTGATGTAAAAGGTCCCAGGTTCAATCCATAGCATCCCTGGCTGAACAATTTCAAGTAGCAGTGCTGGGAAAGACCCGTGCCTGAAACTTTGAGACCTGCTGCCTGTCAGAGCAGAGAGTACCAGGCCCAGTCGGACCGACAATCTGATTCAGTATAAAGCATAAAGCAGCTTCTTGAAGGATATCAACGAACTGGAGTGGGTGGAAGAAAAAACAACTCTTTGCATCTGAGTTTTGGTTGCAAGCAAAAGTCAGAGACATTTTCTTACTTGCAATTACAAGAGAAGCAGTCGGACAGAATGCTCTCTGTCCTTGAGCAAATCTGCAGCCCATGTAGCTTTTAGGAAAGTATTTACACATTTAGGTTATCACAGATAAGCTATTGTGTCATGTTAGAATTTCTCACGATCTCTGAAACATGACTGATCGCCACTTCCGCTTCTTTTCCCTTGTCACATATACAAGTTGTCCAAGATGGCCACACATAGGCCATTTCGTTCTTTTCTACTTCCACAAGTCTGTGGAGTGCAGGGCTTGGAGGCCACCTGGGATGGGGAAGAGTTGAAGAAATTGGAAATGTTTAGCTTGGAGAAGAGACAATTAAGAGGTGATACGATGGTTATTACCTTCAAAGCCCTACATGGTTTGGGTCCAGGTTACCTGCGGGATCGCCTTCTCCCATACAATCTGCCCCGCACGCTCAGGCGCTCTGGGAAGAACTTACTGCAGTCGGCCAAGACTAGGCTGACAACCATTACCCAGAGGACCTTCTCTTCTGCCACTCCCAGACTGTGGAATGACCTGCCGGAGGAGACTCGTCAACTTAACAGTCCTTTAGAATTTAAGACAGCTATAAAGACTGTTCTCTTCTGGCAGGCATACCCAGTGGAATTTTAGAATGTTTTTAGGATGTTTTAGGATGTTTTAATGCAGTTTTAATAATGTGTGTCATGTTTTGATCAGTTTTATGTATTTTATCATATTGTTCCCCGCCTCGATCCAAACGGAGAGGCAGGTAAGAAATAAATTATTATTATTATTATTATTATCATCATCATCATCATCATCATCATCATCTATTTGAAGTGCTGTCACAGAGCTTTTCGGATGCCCTAAGATATAGGACTCAAACCAATGGGTTCAAATAGCAAGACAGGATATTTTGAATAAACGTAAGAATGTCCTGGTGGTCTGAGCTATTCAGCTGTGTAACAGACTCTCCTGGAAGGCGATGGACTTTCCTTTGCTAGATGTTTTAAAGTGGAGGTTAGATGGCCATCCATCCATCTTTTTATTATGTGGTCACAGACCCAATAAGTTAGGTGGCCACTTATTGGGGGTGATGTAGTCACTGGAAGCTGTTGGCTCCAGTGTCAGCAGAGGGTTTCAATCAGAACCAATCAGAACTCTAAAGGAGCAATTCCTGGTGCTGCAGCAGCAGTGGATTTCCTGCTTCGACTCAAGTTGAATTAAATGACCTTTGAGGTACCCTTCCAGTTCTTTGATTCGAAGATTCTCTGTGTTCATGTTTTTATGCAATTCCCCCCTCTGAATTCCTGAATTAGAGTCTAGAATTACATGAGCTTATTTACAGTGATCTACCATTCTTCCATTTGAAGACACCGCTAAGGCTGCTGAGTGTGCACAGTTTGTCACCGTTTTCAGTTCACATCCTTGTCTCCCCTCCCCCCCCCCACTGCTTCTTACCAGTTACCCAACGCACAGGAGCACGGACGTGCATTTTATTATAACACCGCCCCAAAAGCAATCAACCACATCAGGGTTCCTTGTTTGTGCAGTATTTTTGATCAATGTGTATCTGCACGTCAGTAACTTGTAAGCGGGAAGGTCATTAAGGGAGCACTGTGGCAAACCTTTCACGTGCCAGTTCAGACACAAAATTTGGAAATGTGGGGAGAAGAGTCAATCCATGAAACAAATTTCAAAGTGAACTTGATAAGCTGGAGCGCTGGGCTGAAAACAACAGGATGAAATTTAATAGGGACAAATGCCAAGTTCTACACCTCGGAAAAAGAAACCAAATGCACAGTTACAAGGTGGGGGATACTTGGCTCAGCAGTACTACAAGTGTGAAGGATCTTGGAATTGTCGTAGATCACAAGCTCAATATGAGCCAACAGTGTGATGTGGCCGCAAAAAAAGCAAATGCTATTTTGGCTCCATTAATAGTATAGCTTCCAAATCATGTGAGGTACTGGTTCCCCTCTATTCGGCACTGGTTAGGCCTCCTCTTGAGTACTGCATCCAGTTTTGGATGCCACACTTCAAAACAGATGCAGACAAGCTGGAGGGGGTTCAGAGGAGGGCAACGAGGATGATCAGGAGTCTGGAAACAAAGCCCTATGAGGTGAGACTGAAAGAACTGGGCATGTTTAGCCTGGAGAAGAGAAGATTGAGGGGTGACATAATAACACTCTTCAAATACTTGAAAGGTTGTCACACAGAGGAGGGCCATGTTCTCTTCTCAGTCATCCCAGAGTGCAGGACGCGGAATCATGAGCTCAAGTTACAGGTAGCCAAATTCCAGCTGGACATCAGGAAAAACTTCCTGAGTGTTAGAGCAATATGACAATGGAAGCAATGACCTAGGGAGGTGGTGGGCTCTCCCATGCTAGAGGCATTCAAGAGGCAGCTGGACACACATCTGTCAGGGATGCTTTAAGGTGGGTTCCTGCAGTGAGTAGGGGATTGGACGTAATGGCCTTATAGGCCCCTTCCAACTCTACTATTCTATGATTCAATGAAAGAGTAACAAAGATGGAATGTGGGATAGTAGCTTGTTCCAAAGCACAATGCAGGCTGGTTTACAACACTGCTTCCAAATGACAGCCAAGTTATATGTGGCTCATGTCAAACATTTTTGATGTCGGCTTTGCCATACACATGGTGCATTCCAAGTTGGAAAACAAATCATGATGACAACATACTAGCGTGTGCTCCCAATTCTGCTCTAATTGGGAACTGCAGCCAGAACTTGGCTGAGAATATGTATGTGTGTGTGCGTGTAAACTTCTTTCACAGAGATGAAGATTTATGGTGCATTGCCAGTCAACGCTTGCCACCTAGTGGCATAGATAGATTCGTGTGCCTATTTTAGTAGTAACCTTCAGTGGAACTTTAGGTCAAACTCAAAAGCTCTTCTTGAATCAGGCCAAAAATGTACTTGGAACTAAACGTAGAATTCCATGCCATAATGGTGTAAAAATAGGTCTTGAAGACCCTTGAAGTTGGTGGGGTTTTGATTTTTTCTTTTATCCATCTTCCATAGCATTAGAATTGAGAATTGTCCAAAGAAATTGGGTGGCAGTAGGTTTGTGATGGGGGCGGGAGAAGCATTGCTGGAGTGCATTCAGAGGAGGGCAACAAAGATGATCAGGGGTCTGGAAACAAAGCCCTATGAGAAGAGACTGAAAGAACTGGGCATGTTTAGCCTGGAGAAGAAAAGACTGAGGGGAGACATGATAGCACTCTTCAAGGACTTGAAAGGTTGTCACACAGAGGAGAGCCAGGATCTCTTTTTGATCATCCCAGAGTGCAGGATATGGAATAATTGGGCTCAAGTTACAGGAAGCCAGATTCCAGCTGGACATCAGAAAAAACTTCCTGACTGTTAGAGCAGTATGGCAATGGAACCAATGACCTAGGGAGGCCGTGGGCTCTCCCAAACTAGAGGCATTCAAGAGGCAGCTGGACAGCCATCTGTCAGGAAGGCTTTAAGGTGGATTCCTGCATTGAGCAGGGGTTGGATTCGATGGCCTTATAGGCCCGTTCCAACTCTACAATTTTATGATTCATGGATTGTGTAGTGTTGTTCGTTCTGGCATCCATTCACAGACGAATTCAACTTTCTCCCCCATTATGTGGAGAAATACACAAATAAATCCTTAAGAAAGTTTACAACAATTTACATAATTTATGTTAGTATGCAACACTGAGCGTATTGTCCCCCATTTTATTCAACTTTTTCCTGTGTATTTGCATACATTTCGGGAAAGTAAAAAACAAACACCAAAACTCAAAAGCCCATGGACTCCGTGTTGCCTAGGGAGGCTGGTCCACAGCAGATTCTGCAGGTCGGATTCTCAGAAATCGGAACTCATTTTAGTCCTTCTTGAATTTCCCCAGCATCACTACTGAGGATGGGAGTCCATTGAACATGTCTTGCCCACGGGCCCTCAAACATCTGGAGCCGGCAATGCCTGTGTCCTTTTTTTTTATGTGTGTGTAGCAGCATCTCATTCCTAAGAAAAGCCTGCATGAATGAATAAACACTTGCTACTCAGTTTCAAAATTAGCACACCATTCCCTTTTCTTCCCCCAGTCCTTCCAAAGCAACCAGGTGACTGTACCAGTGGGCTATTCAGAATTCAAATGCAAATGGGATTCGTAGTTCATTATATTTCTCGGGAACAGGGCAATGGATTGGGGTGGGGAGATTGCTCCATCCTTTTGGAAATGAACCTCGCCCGAGAGGTCACCCAACCAATTATTCAGAGATCAGAGATCACTAAGCCAGATAGAGAACGTCATCTCAATAAATTCCGATTTGCCCGGAAACAGAGGACCCTGGCTGTCCGCTGGCTTGCCCTCCCTGAGCCGTCCTGTTTCTTTACGTGCCTATTAAATGTGGATTACATCTAGTTACTTTCCCAGATATTTCACTGCTCCACCCACCAACCCCACAGTTTTAATGTTCGGCAGCAGAGTGGTTGGGAGGGTAAAACCCAGCCGGATGAATGCAATGTGCGTCATTACTTTGATAAATGAAAGTGAGAGAGAGAGCGCAGCAAGCCAGGAGCTGAAAGTCTGCAAAAACAGTAGCTAAGCCATTCACTGAGATCATCCATGGAGGCTGGGAAATACATTGTATTTACAGGGCTGGCACCAAGGGGAAGCAGGATCAGGCACCTGCTGAGGGTTCACACTCCAGCAGGAACCCACCGACAAGAGCCCTCTGGACTGGCTCCTCCTCTTTGCCATTACAACCCGCTTGTTCACCTGCCTCTCAATCTAGCCCAGAAAATGGTGGTGGTGGCAGTGGCGGTGGTGAGGAACAGCAGATGCCACTGCCTGCTTGAGCTCTGACTGCCAAGCAAGGAAGTGACAGCAAGGATGAGGAAGAGGAGGATGGGAATAGCAACCGGTGACAATGGCCATGAGGAGGAAGACTCATAAAGAGAGGGGACCCATTGAGGGTATCTTGCCCAAGGGCACTGAAAAACCTGGCGCTGGTACTCGGGATGGTAGTCCTTCAAGTGCCTCGATCCCGGGTTATTTAGAGCTTTTGTACATTAATACTAACACTGTGAATAAGCTCACATCTCACCGCCCTTATGAATTCAGGGGTGGCAACATTTTGCAACAGCTGCACCTTCCAGACCAACTTCATAGTTAGCCCCCGTGTCCTCCAATGGGGACATTATCCGAGCCCTCCAAAATGTCATTGGCTCTCTGCCTGTCAAGCAACTGGTGGCAATGATGATGAAGAGGAGGAATAGCAGATTACAATGGTAAGAAGGTAGACTCACCAAGGGAGGTGGCCCATGGAGGGTGTCTTGCCCAAACACCCTCCAAAACCTGGAGCCACTACTGGGTGTCTCTCCTTGTTATCGTCAATCGTCCCCTACAATACCCAGCTGCAAGAGGGTGTTGGGTATTCCAGAGAGCAGCCTCCCCCAAGACGGCAGCCTCCCAATGTGTTGGACTACAACCCCCTTCATCCCCAGCCAGGTCAGGGAAGGCTGCCCAAGGGCACCCTTTTGGTTCATGCGGAACGGAGAGGTCCGACTGACCTGGCCAGAGCCTTCCATGAACGGTGTGGTGGAGAACCCTTCCCAGAATCCCCTGCCACGTCTAAAAGTTCTACGGCAGACCTAAAAAGGGGTTCCCTGCTAGAAACAATCTTTACAATCACTGCTTTAAACTATTGTGCCACCTGCCTGCCGTGAGAGGGATTTCTTTTGCAACCACATCACAGGCCCGTTTCTACGAAGACCAGGGATGCCAACTCACGGGAGGGGAGAAGCACACACACACACACACAGAGCTTGAACTTTAGGAACTTGCCAGCCAAGCCATTCCCATCCAAATCTCCTCAGGCCTCCAATAGAGAAGAACCCCTGACATAAACAAATACTTTTACATTTTTTACTTTAAGTGTCTTTTACACGAGGGAACAGCTGCCAAGGCAGCTAGAAATCCTTTCCCCTCCACCTTTTTTTCGTTCCGGCAGAACGAGTTCAGTAAAGGAAACATAACAGACAAGGCTTGATTGGGTTTGCTTTGCTTTTCATAAGTAGATAAGAGGAGGAGAGAAAACAGCAGAGCCCCCAGCTAAAGCGTTTCCAAAAGATCCTGCCTTCCGGAAAGCCAGGAGGCCGCATTCTCCAAAACAGAAGATGAGGAGATAAAGCCATTTCTGGACTGCATCATGGCAATTTGCATGCAATTGAATACCTGTCTGTGCTGACTAAATCACCAAACGCAGAATACGAAATGTTAAGGAGACATTTTGTTCTAATATTCGCCCTGAGGGCTGGTTTTCTATAGGCAAGGAATAATTGTCCCTGACTAGATTTCTCCCTCTCTTACAATACTAGAACCTGGAATCATCCCATGCAGCTGATTGGTGGGAGATTCAGGACAGATAAAAAGACTTCTTCATACAGTGCATAGTTAAACTATGGAATTTGCTGCCACAAGATGTAGTGATGGCCATCAATTTGGATAGCTTTTAAAGGAGGTAAGACAAATTCATGGAGAATAAGGCTACCAATGGCTACTAGTTATGATGGGTATGTGCTCCTTCCAGTCTCAGAGGCAGGATGCTTATGTACACCAGTTGCTTATGGAACATGGGTGGGATGGTGCTGTTGCACTCATGCCCTGTTTGTGGCTTTGGCCGTTGTGTGAACAGAATGCTGGACTAGATGATCTGGCATGGCTCTTAAAACACATTCACACACTCTCACACCAGCATACGGCAGCTTAAAGCTCTTACTACTATTAACCTCAGAAAGGACATTTCAGCCTTTTAGAATGGGGGGAAAATGCACAAAAGCCAGGGAAAGATCAAACAATTGGAGGCTGGGGATTGGGACCCCAAGAGGGCCAGATTTGGTCCCTGGAGCTGAGGATCCTCACCCCTGAAAGACAGTGACAGAAGATGGCAGTTATCATTGGGCACCATTCTCCAGTTCACGGCACTTACCCGAGAGATGCAATTGCGCCATTTTCCCCTTTCCATCAGGACTCCACCCAAGCCAGTGAAGAAACCGCACTAATAAACTTTGCCATGCATCTCTCTGTCTCTGTCTCTGTCTCTCTCAACTAATCGCTTCTCCTTCCACACCCCTCTCCCCCCCCGCCCCACTCGTCACTAGAGCTTTAGTTATATCAGGCCTTGGAAAACTAATTTGCAGTTCTCTGGTCTGAGCTCCGTACCCACCTTTTATTTATTTTTCCCTTCGCCGCCTGCAATCGCTCTCGCCTGCCCAGGTGTCGGGAGCTGAGCCGGCTCCCTGCCGAGCCTCCAAGGGGGTTTTCAGAACAGAGGAAGGCTGAGGCGGGCAGGGGTGGGGGTTATGTGCTACAGAAATCTATTTTATTTATTGCAAGCCTGCAGCTCCGGAGCAGTAGCCTGACGTTGAGAGAAAAATATAAAAAATAAAAGTCGGATGTGCTGCACTTTAGGCAGTTCGCGGAGTGATTAAGAAAAATACGACGGGTTCTTTCTTTTCAAGTTTGAGGCCTTCAGCAAGACAAGCTCCCAAGGTGGTTGGCAGAATATCTGCAGCAATCTCTGGCTCTGTGTTTGGAAGCCTTGCGTAACAGGGCCCTGGCAACCGGAGACCGAGTCCTTCCTTATGGCTTGAGAGCCAAGAGAATCTCCAAATGGCCACTGCAGAGGGGAATGGCAATCCCACATGGAGAGGAAGCAGTGTTTCAATCGCTCTTGGGAGATTGGCACCAGGAGATGGCATGATCGGGCAGCCGCCAAGGCCCCGTGACTGCTACAGAGGGAAAGCGACTGGAGATACTGGGAAAAGAGGAAAGCCCAAAGCTACGCTTCTGGGTCCAGCACAAGACATTTTGAAGTCTGGGGTGAAGGAAAAGATGGAAGACACATGCTTATACACACCGAGTGTACACAAGCCAGCTAGACTGGTATTTGAATGTTATTTCAACCCTGCAAATAGACAGCATCTCCACACTGCACCAGGGAGCAGCAGGCTTGCTTAGAGGGCGCAGAGCAAGCCATGTTCTACACCTAGGAAAAAGAAACCAAATGCATAGTTACAAGATGGGGGATACTTGGCTCAGCAGTATGACAAGCGAGAAGGATCTTGGAATTTTTGTAGATCACAAGCTCAATATGAGCCAACAGTGTGATGTGGCTGCAAAAAAAGCAAATGCTATTTTGGGCTGCATTGACAGAAGTATAGCTTCCAAATTGCGCGAGGTACTGGTTCCCCTCTATTCGGCACTGGTTAGGCCTCATCGTGAATATTGCATCCAGTTCTGGGTACCACACTTCAAGAAGAATGCAGACAAGCTGGAGGGGTTCAGAGGAGGGCAACAAGAATGATCAGTGGTCTGGAAACAAAGCCCTATGAGGAGAGACTGAAAGAACTGGGCCTGTTTAGCCTGGCGAAGAGAAGATTGAGGGGGAGACATGATAGCACTCTTCAAATACTTGAAAGGTTGTCACACAGAGGGGTAGGATTTCCTCTCGATCATCCCAGAGTATAGGACACGGAATAATGGGCTCAAGTTACAGGAAGCCAGATTCCGGCTGGACATCAGGAAAAACTTACTGTCAGAGCAGTACAACAATGGAAGCAATTACCTAGGGAGGTTGTGGGCTCTCTCACGCTAGAGGTGTTAAAGAGGCAGCTGGACAGCCATCTGTCAGGTATTCTTTAAGGTGGATTCCTGCACTGTGCAGGGGGTTAGACTCGATGGCCTTATAGGCTCCTTCCAACTCCACTATTCTATGATTCTATGAATCCCATCGGGGAGGTGGTGTAGGGGTATAAACACATATTATATGCGATAAAGAAAAGGTGGCAACTAGCTTCTAAATGGGAAGGCTGATAGACAAATGGGATTCATATAAGAAAAGGCCATGATGTGGTTATAGGGCAGGAGACAGTAAAGAACCAAGTGGGGATTGGAGGAGAAAGTACCGTTCCCAAGAAGGGAAGAGGAGCAACTGCAGGGGCTGACAGATGCAGCAGGCAGAGGTCAGAAGGAAAACAAAAAGATGCAAAGATCATTAGGAAGAGATTGCGGGAAGCCACTCAATGATCATAGAAGAGTTGAAGGGGCCTGTAAGGCCATTGAGTCCAACCCAATGGGATCACTCCACAAACTCAAACTGGAGCTCCATCTCGTATTTCCATTGTGCCACCGGTTGCACATTACACTTGTGCAACTGGTTTCACAACTGTAATGTGCATTTTGTTTGTACAAGCGTTATTTACAACTGCTTGTGCAAACACAATTTTAGTCACATTCTCCACCTGCACATAATTCTGAACCTAGTTTCCATTCCATTTGCACTGATGGAATGATCCAGTTGGATACTGCCCAATGTCTGAGCTTGGCAGCATCTTGAGCTTGCATTGTTCCACAAATCTGAAGACCCCACCTTGGAGAAGGAGGGTCAGTCCCCGGGGCCATTGCAATTCTACACTGTTTTTGTTACTCCATTCAAGACACGAATGAAGCACATCCAGTTAAGAGCTTTTATCCTGATTATTCCCAGAGGGTAGCTGTGTTAATCTATTCTATGAAGACCTCTTCTGAATAGGTGTCACAGCTAATCAGGCAGCTTGGACTACCGTTAACACCATGCTGGCTGGAGAATGCTGGGAGCTGTAGGGCTTCTTTCTGTCTAAACAGGCATAGGATTGCACCCTTAATTTGAAAAACCTGCATTGCTCAAGGTTTGTGGCTGCCTCTAAGCCAAGCAAAGGGAGTTCGCATTGGAGTTAGAAAAGCCTTACAACTGATACCTGGAAAGTAAGGAGCTGTTCCATGCAGAGTCAGATCATTGGTCCATCTAGCTCAGTAATGTCTCCACCAGCTTTCCCCCAACCAGATGTAGTATTGGACCACCTCTGTAGAGCATCAGATTTGAGACTACCGGCCTAACACATACTGGCAGAACCACTTCAGGGTTTGAAACAGGGCTTTCCCAGGCTTACTTGGAGATGCAAGGCCTTAAACCTGGGTGCAAGCGAAGCACGGGCTCGGCCATTACGGATCTATGACCCTTCTTCTTCTCCCTCTGCAAGAGCACACAGAAAGGATCTGCGCATTGTTCTTCCCTCAACTGTCCATTACAGAGTCACCAAAGTCAGAAAAGAGAAGACGCGTCTGCCAGACAAACACTTTGGAGAACAAACTTCGGTCATCTGGGCAAGGCAAAAAATAACACACACCACACACTTCGGCCAATCTTGTGGTACGCAGCTGGGGAAGGGGAGCTGGGGTTACGTTTTCACGTCAAGGGTTCCCAACTGTAACTCCCATTTCTCCACTCCTTAGAAAAGGTGGGGGGGGGGAGGAAGCTTTCATTCCATTTTACTTTTAACGTGGCTGCAATCAAGATGTCTGCGCAGGGGCTCTGTTACACCCTCCCCTACTAAAAAAAAAAAAGAGGTTTCCCAGTTAGCCTGGTGCACCTCCAGTACTTCCACGCCAGGGAGTTACTTGCACTGCCTTTTATTGTTCGGTCAGCTCTACTGGGAGACGAGTATGCAGCTTAAACATAGGACAGATTTCAGCAAGCTGAGCTGAGAGAGATGAATAGCCCTGCTTTTCCCTCTCCAAAAGGCCTGCTGAAAGAACTCCCCCCCTCCCCACAATCCTTTTTTCCTTGCGGGTTGTGTCTTTTTAGATTGTGAGCCAGCGGGCAGGGGCCGTCTTTCTTGCTTGCTTATATGTAGACCACACTGGGAGCCTTTATGGCTGGCATAAAAATGCTTCAAATAAATAAGAAATAATTTGTCATTTCTTGGACTCTTTATTTAGCAGAGACAACAGCAAGGCAGGGGCCTTGTCCCTGGCCAAACACGACTCCTGTAAATGCGTGGAAAAAATGAACAAAACCCTCAGGATCACCGTCCCCCATGCAAGGTTGCTCCCTGTACTCTTGACGTCGGGACGGGACACAGCTCCAGCGTTCACAAGTCCACCAAGAACCGGGCAACCTGGGAGTGGTACTCAGGTTTCAAGTAGTCCGTCAGCTCCTCTTTGCTGACCCACACGTAGTCTGTTTTCTCCCTGGGTAAAGGCAGGTGGTTGCCTTGTAGGAGGGCTTTGAAGAAGAATACCTTGACTCCCATGCTGCTTTCTGTCTGGACTGCCTTGGGTAACCTGTATTTGTAAAAGCCGCATGGTGCATTCCCAAGGAACTTGGCCTCAACATTGGTTCCTTGGGGAGTCAGGAGTAGAAAAAAATGAAAGAGGAAAAATCCGTGTCAGAGCAGACGATATTGCAAGAGCAAAAGAACAGGCTATGCCGAATGATCAAGATCTTTGCCCTCACACCCATTTTTAAGGTGCCGGTCTTTGGACGGAATAATACTTTTAGCACTGAAAAACCTGGGTCATCACAGCAGTAGTATTCAGCGTTTATGCAATGTGTTCAAAACACTTTTCAGACAGTGATCCACAAAGCTGAGCTTGGCTTACTCGCCAGCCGATGGCTGCATTCACACCTAGTAGTATACCAGGATTCCTGGCTTACTGTGCATGTAATCTGTTCACCCACACAAATGGGAAAACAAACCAGAAATGTTTAGCTTAGAGCTGTGTCCGAACTTGGGATCCTGGTTTGTTTCTCCCAAACGAGGCAAGATTGCAAGCCAGCAACAAGCCAGGGACAGTTGTCGGCTTAAAAATCCTGACTTGTTTAGGAACAACAAACCAGGATGGGACATAAATATTTAAAGGTTGCTTTCCCACTCAGGCGAACATGAGAAACATGGAAGTGAACTGGCTATGTGTACCAGCATGTTCCCAGTAAGCTGGGAATCCTGGATTACCATTATGTGCGAACACAACCATTATTTGTGGCCATAATTGACCCTTCCTCTCCCAAAGTCCTTGGGGGAGTAGTCTTTTGCATAAAGCATAAACAGTGAACGCCCAGTGGGGAGGAGAGAAAGTATCACACCTTTACTCCACTTTGTTTTTACAACCTGCAAAGAAACTCAGGCAGAGAGGAAAAGGATTGTTTTCTTTGCTTTCGTACTCTATTCTCCCAAGTCCTATTCTTGTTAAGATAAAAAATTAGGAGGGAGGTAGGGTGACCAGATAAAATCCAGGTCAGGGCTCATGTAACTTTAACAGTTGTAGAGAAAAAGGAATTTCAGCCAGTGTCATTTGTATGCAATTAGTTCCTGGTGAAATTCCCTCTTCATCACAACAGTTAAAGGTGCAGGCACTATACTGGAGTGACCATAAACAAAAGAAGGCAGGGCCCCTGCAACTTTAACTGTTGTGATGAAGAGGGAATTTCACCAGGAACTAATTGCATACAAATGACCCTGGCTGAAATTCCCTTTTCTCTACAACTGTTAAAGTTACATGAGCCTTGACCTGGATTTTATCTGGTCACCCTAGAAGGAGGGGAGAACATCTTTGCGACTGGCATGTGGGACAGGTGTGTTCACCCATGGCAAATGGATATACGGAATCCTATGTGCATACGCAAGCTCAACCGTCTTTACAACAACTCTGTAATATTGGTATCTCCATGTCGCAGATAGGGGACTGAGGCTGCAAAGACATGACTTGCACAAGGCCTCTTACCATGTTCACAGCAGAGGCAAGGTTTGAGCCAGGAGCTTCATGATCCATAGCGCCGTCTCTAAGCTACTAGGCATACCAGCAATCATACCAGTGGCAAGCCCCAAACCCCAGGCCAACCACAAGCTCTTGACTGGGAAGGCTGCCTTGCCTCCACTTGCCAAGTGCAAGAACTCTTTATATACCATATTCTCCAAACAGCTTAAGACCACTCAAAGTTTCCATTTGGAAAGCCAGGCGGGAGATGCATTTAAGGAAAGAGATACATTTGCACGGGGCCATATGCCACTTGGCAAGAGGGTAGACGGGTTTCAGGAGGAGCGAGGGTGGAAAATGGTGAGTGCTGTGTAGCGTAGTATTTAAGAGCACAAGCTATTAATTAATAGGAGCTGAAGTCTGCAGCTCTTTGCTTCGCTATGAAATATGTGTGTCTTTGAATTAATAACAAACTGGCTAACACACACGCATTCCTACATCAAATTTAAAATAAAACCCAGCAACAGACTTCCACTGTGAGCCAAACACATTACAGTAATCACAAACTAGTGTGAAGACTCTGGAATTCCCAATGGAGAAAGGCTAGGTTGACTGCCTCTCTGCTGTCCTTCCACTGAAAGGCAAAGACGTTTTTATTCAGGCAGGCCTTTGGCATGTAAACTGGCCTGTTGCTGAAGGTGATTTGTAATTTCTTGGGTGCGGTTTATTTATGCTGCTGTAGTGTTTTTAATTGTGCGTTTAATGTATTTGCTTTTATATGGTTGTTCTTTATTAAAAATCTGTTTTAATCTTGATCTTATTATTGTTAGCCATTTTGAACACTATTGTTTGGTGGAACAGTAGGATATAAATCAAATAAATAAATAAAGTGGATACTGTGTTTATTTATACAGCACAGTTTATGTACATGATACTTTAGAAAGAATAAGGGGACAACTCCCTGACCCCAAGGGGCTTACAGTCTAAAAAAAAAGACAGACACAAGAAAAGGAAAAGAAACAGAGGTATGGAGGGGACACAGGGGGGTGGGGGGAGATGAGAATATTTTATACACAGATATATGCGTCACTGACCTGAGACAGTAAACAAGACCCGTTCTGCTGTGGCTCTCAGAGTTTCCCCATCTTTCCACTCTGTTTGGGGTAAGAGCCAAATCTCTTGATTGCCAACCGTTTGCTTAACCAGCAACAGCAGGTTCTGGTCCAACTTCCTGTTCAAAGATGTCCGATCATTGTTTTCATCAGCATCTGTGAAGGGAAGAATCCGGCATCACAGACATCCAGCCAGCCAGAACAAATCCAGGCATGCTTCCCAAAAGTCTTTGCAGAAGAGTTATATGAAGCCATACCAGGGAGCAACACTGGGTTCAGGTTGCCTAGACAACACACGAGCAAGCATTTAGATGCCACTTGCAAATGCATCATCCTTTGCGCCTTCAGGTGACAGGCAAAATCGTGTACTCTTTTTCAAAAGGTCATTTAAATAGTTCAATGTCTAATTTCAACACAGTGGCTTATTAAAATTGGCTTTTGGTCTGTAGGGCTCTGACAAAAAAAAATACCTCCAGGGCATCGCAAAATTCTGAAGTGCACGATCTTTTAGCAACATCTAGCTCTAAAAATAAACTGCCCTTCTTCAAAACATCTACAGATGAATTCATGAATCATTTAAGCCAGACTACCTGGATTTAGTCAGATTGATTGTGCACAGTTATTTTCAGACAGCTGAAATGTGAGCGCTCCACTTTGTTCGACTCATTTGGGGACTGGGAAGTCAGACGCTCAACTCTGATCAACCTGGTCACTTGTGATGAGCAGGAATTGCCTCCAGGTGAACAAGCAGAGAAATTAAGTTGGTCCTTTTAGATCACAAATGACTGCTTACATTTGCATGGACAGAAGAGCTACTTTTTTGTGTGGGCTAGTATTTTATTTATTCATTGCATTTCTATATAGCCAAACAGCCTACGTTCTCTGGGCAGTTCACAAAAAATAAAACCCTAAAGTACAACATGATAAAATATAACACCTTTAAAAGTTTAAAGCAGAAAAAACTTAAAAGTAAAATCAGTAGCAGTGTAAAGATCTAAAAAGCAAACAAACCACACAACAAATTTTAAAAATGTAACTAAAGGTCTAACCCCCCCCCAGAAAATAAAAGAACAAACACAATGGCTCAATTCGGATGACACATTAGGCAACGGAGGAGGGGGGGAACAATCGCCAGTTGTGTTGCTTATTGTGTCGTTTGGAGGGCAACACACAACGCACACACAACTGACAGTACGTTATTCAGGCACTTTAAACAACGGAGCGAAACAACGGGCTTGCACATTGCTTAGCCCGAAGCCCTGTTGTTTAAAGTGTCGTCCGAATTCAGCCCCCCCTCTCTCTGTGGACTATTCCGTTTCAGAATAGAGTTCTGCTGCCTAGAGCAGCCAAACACCCCTCCCCCCCCCCGCCGCTCTATGCAGCTGGCAGAACTCACGGTGCCTGCTGGGATACGGCTGGAGGACACAGGGATGAGAAGCTGCAACCAAAATGGCTGCCGCAAGTTCGTAGCAGCCGGGGTGTTTGCCGGTGCCGAGCAGCGATGGCTGCAGTATTTCGTCTGTGAAGCTCCTCCTGCCTAACGCACGGTTAGTACGTTATTTACCCCTCCGTTGCCTAATATGTCGTCCGAATTGAGCCAATGTAGGCACCCAGCAAACCTCTCTGGGGAGAGCATTGCACAACTTGGGTGCCACCACTGTAAAAGCCCTCTCCTTAATAGCCACCCTCCTCACCTCATAAGAACATGCTGGATCAGACCAAGGGTCCATCTAATCCAGCACTCTGGTTGGCCAGGAACCAACAAAGCAGGACACGGTGCAACAGCACCCTCCCACCCATGTTCCCCAGCAATTAGTACATATTTACTGCCTTGGACAGCATAGCCATCAGGGCTAGTAGCCATTGATAGCCTTCTCCTCCAGGAATTTATTCACCGCCCTTTTAAAGCCATCCAAATTGGTGGCCATCACTGCATCTTGTGGAAGTGAATTCCACAGTTTAACTATGTGCTGTGTGAAGAAGTACTTCCTTTCATCTGTCCTGAATCTCCCACTAATCAGCTTCATGGGATGGCCCCATTGGGTTCTACTATTATGAGAGAAGGAGGCATCACCACCTCATTTGGTGGAGGCATCCAGAAGAGAGCGTCTTCCTCTATGAACCTATCTTCTATGAAAAAAAAATCCAACACTGAGCTAAATAAAAACAAAATTAGTGAGAACAGAAACAAAATGTTCCAGTTGATTACAAGGTGTGTGTTCACTTAGTTTCATACAGACTCCATTCAGTAAATGTGTTTAAGGTTTGAACCTTTAAATGTGTTTCTAGTGTGCTTATTGTAATCAATGGAACTTAATACTGATTAACTTGGCCTGGATTATATCGTGGTGGTGGTTTTTGTTTTGTTTTTAAGTGTGTGTGTGTGTGTGTGTGTGTGTGTTGGGGGTGAAATTAAAGGACTTGTCAAACTATAGATGGAATGAGAATCAAAATAAAAATAAGACTTCTGTGTCCTTTTTGAGGGGCAAGGTACCTTGAGCTGTATGAATAAATCATACCATTTTCTTCAGCACAGTGCAAAGTTTGTGGGTGTGCTCATTTTCAGCTTTTATTTGGAAGTGGTATTATTTTCCCCCTTTTCTTGCCCAGAACACACATGTCCTTCAGACACCATCCAGTTTCTCTTGCAAAAGAATGGGCACAGTCAATAGAAGCAGCCCCACTTCCCAGCACGCTGCCCTGCCTTCTGTTCCCACTAGATGAGAATTACGTCAGAGCCCAGACAGAACCAAGCATGCCCAACATTCCAACACAGGGGAGAGCATTGAGCTGAACCTGTTCTCCGCGGGCCAGGACTGAACTTCTGGAATTTCTGTTCCCAAACGTCTTCTAGATCTTGGGCCAGCACAGTCTCCTTCCCGCCGCCGCCATCATCATCGTCATCATCCTTGCATTTCCTTCTCTGTAGACGCTCCTTCTCTGCCAAGCAGCGCAGCTCATGGTCTGAATACAAGCTTTTCTCCATCTCTATCTGGAGAGCAAAACCAGGAGGTCAGATGTAAAAAACAAGCAGGTCACATTCCTGCAAACCATCTTCCTGAATGTTGTATTGCTTAGGAACTCTTTGTTGTGGTGTGTGAAATGTAGCATAGATAGCACTTAAGCAGTAGTTGTGACCATGGTGTCTTGCATAACTAGGAGCAATGTGAACGCACAGAGAATAAAAACCGTGGGTCCCCACACATTTCTCTAAAGCTTCACATCTCTAGCAAGGTATTTGCTATGCTGAAGTTTTAAAGCTCCATTATATTGGGGATCCTACTACAATCGCTAAAAGCCCCCAACACAAATCACAGGATCCTCAGAACTGTCAGCAGCACCCAAATCTTCATTTCCCCTCCTGATTTTTATTCCCTTACACTGGCTGTGTGATGATGAAGACAGAGGGCGGGGTGGGGGTAGGCCACCCATGGTGAGCTGCACAGGCGATCTCGGCCCATAGGCTTTGTGTTAAAAACAGGAGTCGTTTTGTGTTAAAGAACTGTAAGCTGAGTTGTGGCACTAAAGTGTTTGGTCAGAACATACGTTGAGAAGCAGTGTGTTTCTTAATTCAAATTGTGTCGCCTTCAAATTCTTCTTTTTAAAAAAAGCTTATCTAGTTAACCTGAAGTTTGGACACCTCTATCATCGCTCAGTGTTGGAACACATGCCTTGCGTTCAGAAGATCCCATCCCTGGCATCTCTAGCTAAAAGGTTAAAAAGGCAGGTGGTGCATACAACCTCAGCCTGAGACGATGGAAAGCTACATCCAGTTAGAATAGACCGGGGGGGTGGCAACATGTAGCCCTCCAGGTGTTTTGGGCTACAACTCCCATGATCCCTCACCACGGGCTGAACGGGCATGGGCTGGTGGAAGTTGTGGCCCTCCAGGTGTTTTAGTTTACAAGCTCCCCACCCTGCCCTGGAATCGGCAATACCAGATTAGATGGGACTATGGTTACAATAGAAGATTAAGGCATACTTATCTTTAAATAAATACATAAAGGGACGAATAGTCTGACATGATACGAGGCAGCTTCTGATACTATTTGTAAATCATAGTAAAATTGCTCTCCAGGTTTAGACATCTCTAAACTTAGCGGTGGAGGGAACAATGTAGGACTGTTGCTGCCTTCACATCCATGCTTGTCAGTTTTTCAAAATGATCTGGTTGGTTGTTGTTAGAACTGGTTGGTTGTTGTTAGAAAAAATGACTTGATGAATCTTTAGCCTGATCCAACAGAGCTCCTCTTACGTGGCTCAGAAGGGGGAGGGGGGAGAGGTAGGACTGGTGTTGTTCAGGAAAAACATAGGAAACTGCCTCGTTTTATTGGTATTTTAATGATGTTTTATTGGTATTTTAATGATATATTGGTTTTATGTATTTTGATGATATATTGGTTTTATGTATTTTTAATCAGTTTTGTGTGTTTTATGATGATGTTGTTCCCCGCCTCGATCCGTTGGGAGAGGCAGGTAATAAATAAATATATTATTATTATTAAATGATCCATCTAGCTCAGCACTGCCTACACCATCCTTCCCCAACCTAGTGCCCTCTAGGTGTTTTGGGCTACTACTCCCAGCATTCCTGACCTCTGGCTATGCTGGTTGGAGCTGATGAAAGTTGAAATCTAATACATCTGGTTGGGGACGGGTGATTTACACTGACTGACAACAGCTCTCCAGGTTTCATTCCTGGCCCTACCTGAGGCGATGGGGATTAAGAACATAAGAAGAGCCAGGTTGGTTCAGACCAAGGGCATGTTTACTCCAGCACTTTGTCTACAACCAGCTGTCAAATAGGGATCCACAAGCAGGACATGGGTATAACAGCACCCTCCTGCCCATGTTCCCCAGCAACTGCTGCATACAGGCTTACTGCCTTAGATACTGGAAGTAGCACATAGCCATCAGGTTTAGTAGCCATTGATAGCCTTCTCTTCCAGGAACTTATCCCTTTTAAAGCCATCAAAATTGGTGGGCATCACCACATCTTGTGGTAGTGAATTCCATAGTTTAATGCATGGTGTGAAGAAATCCTTCCTCTTATCTGTCCTGAATCTTCATGGGATGACCCCATTGGGTTCTAGTATTATGGGAGAGGGAGAAATGTATCTCCCTGTCCACTTTCTCCACCATTCATAATTTTGTACACCTCTATCATGTCTCCCCTTAGCCTCCTTTTTTTCTCAAGCTAAACAATTCCAGTCGTTGTAACCTTCCCTCATAGGGGAGATGCTCCAATTCTTTGATCATTTTAGTTGCTCTTTTCTGCACTTTTGAACCTGGGACCTTTGACATGCAAAGGACATGCTACCTTGTACCAAGTCAGACTACTGCAAGGTGCCTTGGGAGAGCCTCAGCACTGCCTCCAACATGGTGCCCTCCAGGAATGCTGGACAATCACTCTCATCATCCCCAACCAAAGCAGCCAATGGCCATGCCTTGTAGCCCAACATATCAGGAGGACACATCAGCTTGGGAAGCTGGTGTACACTGACTGGGAGCATCTCTTTAAGACTGGAGACTTTCTTTCTCAGCCCCTAACTGGAGATGCCGGGGATTAAACCTGGTGCCTGCTGCATGCCAAGCCTGAGCTCTAGCCCTGAGCTACAGCCACTGCCAAGCAACTCAAGTTTGTCTTGACTCACAGCAGCTCTGCAGAGTTGCAGGTAAGAGGCTTTCCCTGGCTTATCTAGAGTTGCTGTTGATCTAACATGGGGCCAAATTAAAAGAGGGTAGCCATGTGTTGTATTTCACTAAAGGTAATCCTCAATTTGAAGTCATTCTCTATTTCAGAGCTAAAGAATCTCAGACCAAGTCCAGCCCAGCTGCTCTCCGGATAGGGCCCTCCAGAGTTCCCAAGATGACCATGCCCCTTTCCCTGGCAACACCTCCTTTCCCCTAGTCACCAATCATTTGGCAGTTTCCTGGCTTTTCTGCCATCCCCCCTGTCCATTCTAAACAGCTGATATGCTTCTCCTAAGGCTTATTGACTGAGAGTAAGAGCTTTCAGCTAAAACACAATGGCCTGTTTCGGAAGACATGCTAATCAACGGGGGTGGGGGAACAATCGTCTGTTGTGTTGCTCATCAGCAGCATTCGGACGACATTTTAGGCAACGGAGGCAGCGTTCGGACGACATGATAATCAACACAACTGACAATTGTCCCCCCCCCCCCCCGTTGATTATTGTGTCGTCCAAAACAGGCCAATGGGTTTAGGTTGTGTTTTTTTAGTAATTTTGGCCCCATCTGTTTTGCCTTTGCCCCCCCCCCCCAAAGCTTCTCCGAAATAGAGAATGCCTCCTCTTTTTGAAGGGCTGCACAGTACAATTCTGGTTTAAAGATAAAGAAGAATTTTCCATTCACAGGGAGCAGATGGACAGCACACACAGTTACACAGGTCACCTGGCCAGTCTTCCACACTATGGCAAGGTGTACTGTTTCTATTCCAACTACAGCGATTTGGGGGTCTATTTGGCAGCATAGAGTGTGTTTTCAATCAGATCCTGGGTTATCTAAATAGATACATGTTGTCTCTGCGTGGCATCTGTTCCTTTGTTTTTATGTAAATGACTTGCATAATGTATTTTAACGGTTTTTCGTTTCTGTGAATGCCCCAGAGAGCTTAGGCCACAGGGCGGTATGGAAATATAATAAATGAAATGATTGAAAGTGTTTCTAAATTTCCATCGGTCTATATTAGCATATGCAAATTTCATGCAAACTACAACTTTCTTTACTTGTGACGTATTTTCTTCCATTTTAAACCTGCCGTGAGCGGCCATCCTAAATTAAAAGCAAGGAACAATTCCTTGAAAGGGAAGGGGGCAGATTCAAGCTTCCCTCCCCCCCCCACAACTGCCCGTTCACGCATGCGCCCCGTTCTCTCTTTTACCTGCTGCAGCAACTCAGCCATTTCCTCCTCCTCCGAGCTCATCGCCTGGGTAACCCGAGGCGGCCTCTGCAAGCAAAGCGCCCCGTGAAGCCTCCATTTCGACGCGGTGGGCGCGGAGCCGGAAACTCCCCGCCAGCAAGCGCGGAAAGAACTCGCAGTTCGGATCCCAGCAACAGCGCCGAGCAACGCCCGGCTGAAGGGCGCCGCCATCTTCTCCCGCCGGACCACAATGCACCGCGCCAGTCACCCAATAGCGTTAGGAATAGGGAAAGGGAGCCGGCATTTCCGGTAAACTCCGGAAGCCGCTATTAGCGCAGAGATAAGAAAAGTGTAAAATGACATGCAGGCTAAACTTGCTGATTTGTAGATGTGCTGGGCATGCCCATGGAAAGAAGGAAGGAAAAGAACAGGTAGCGGTAAATATAGGAGCTGCTGATGTAAGCTGGCTCTTATTTGGTGTGATTTATTTTTACTTTTTTTTTTTTGCTGAGGTTTTGAACACGTAGGGTGCATCCTATCTATGTTCAGATAGAAATACAACCCCCAGCAATCCCCAGCCGGTTTGCTCAAACAAACAAACAAATAAGGCCTACAACTCCCAGCAATCCCAAGCCAGCATGGCAGGCTGGGGAGTGCTGGGAGTTGTAGTACTTCTAAGCATGCATAGGATTGTTTAATAACAATAATAATAATATATTTATTTCTTACCCTCCTCTCCCTCTAGATCGAGGCGGGGAACAACAATAAATATAAATACAAAGACCACAAGATAGAACATTTAAAAAAAAAACAAATAAAACGAATACATTATTAAAAACATCTTAAAGTTCAGCTAGGTATACTTACCGCATACAAATCAACGGAGCGCAAATCATCTGCCCGAGACTGACGTCCACATTCGGGCTGGAGTAGGGGCTGAGGGTGCAATGTTTGCATGGAAATCCAAGCCCCAAACCGTTTTATTCTGACCCCTAATACGTTAAGCGGGCGACATTGAAGGGCTGATTTAGCCGTTCTATCTCGGCTGCAACACACCGAGAAAGAACGGCTGGGATTTGAATTGGCAAGGCTGTTTTGCAAAGACTTTTTGAACGCAAACCCAAGACCTGAATGAGAGCAGTGACTCTTGTCCGCTCTGCTACCTTATGTTCGAGGGTGGACAAACCACACTGCCTAGTCATGTCGCTCTACTCGTTTAGTACCTCTATGGTCTGGTAGTTGGCCCTGCACGTTAAGAAAAGACAAGGCGGAACCATCGTCCGTACGGCGCCCTCGAAGCCTGGGTGCCGCCATCTTGAGCCGGGGCGTGGAACTTAATACGAGTCGAAGCAACGGCTATCCGATTGGGCGCCGCCATTTCCCCCCCCCCCCCGCCTGCGACATATCGCGAGAAGGGCGTTCGACCGTCGCTCCGTCCCACCCCACACCGCCTTGAGAGACCGGCGAGGGGCGCAGACGGTGGTGGACGAAGTGATGATTCCTGTCTTGGCGATTGCCCGGGGAGGGCTTTTGCGGGGCGCCTCGGGGTAAGATTGGGGGCATCACTGATGTACATAACCAGTGTGGTGTAGTGGTTAGGGCGCTGGGAGACCCAGGTTCGAATCCTGGTTTGGTTATGAAGCTGTCTGTGTGGCTTTGGGCCCTTTCACTCCTTCTTAACATAACCTACCTCGTAGGGCTGTTGTGGAGACAACACGTGGCGAGGGGAGATGGGAAAGTGCACAGGGCCTTGGGGTATCTTGTAGGAAAGGTGGAGTGAAAATAAAACGAAAACAATACATAGGCAAGAACAGAACCCTGCCCTCAAAGACCTTGCAGTTTTGGATTTAGACAGCATTGGAAGACAATATCCAGGTGCTGTTGATGGGCAACTTCAAGGCCCAGCTCTTCTTTCTGGTGTTTCTCTATCTTTCAATTGGAGTTGGATTAGACAGCCATCCGAATAGGGGACGCCTTCAAAATAGAGGACATTCCTCTGGCCGCCCTACATACGGATATCATTTCCTCTACTGAAACGACTCCAGCGTTGATACCACGCCATTGGTCCTATGTTCACAATCATGGCTGCAGCTTTGTTCCTAAACACGTGTGCGGAAATGGTAAAGGGTTAGGGTTTGCAAAACAGATCAATAATCGAACCCCCCTAACTCAGCCTTGTGTTTCACTTTTGGATCAGAAGGCACAAAGGAAAGGGATATGTGCCCACTGCCCATCCACTCCTGGGCCATTTTCTACCTGCACACCTTAGCACTGAATAGTTTTTCTGCCAGACCCTACCTCGAGGACCCATAAAAAATCGCCTCTGTTTCTCCACTGCGCCTGCTTTAGGCTCCACCCCCTGTCTCAGAAGCTCCACCTATACCCAAGACTTGCTCTGGTACTGAAATCTTTGAACTGCTAGCCCTAGAAGGGCTGGAAGTCTCCTTCACCGCCAGATGGGCAGGGTACACAGAGGAAAGTCCTGGGGCATATCCAGACCAAAAGGATTGTGGGTAGCAGGGGCTGAGGAAGACCCCTTGCCCAAGACCTTAGAGCAACCTTCCCCATCCTGGTGGACAACAACTCCTACCAGCCACAGCCAGCATGACCCATGCTGGATGGTCCAACTCGATACACAATGGCTGAATTCAGACAACACATTAAGCAACTGGGGGGTGGGGTGGGGGGGGAACAATCGTCAGTTGTATTGACTATCATGTCGTCCGAATGCTGCTATAGTCAGCTCAGTGCTGATCCTTATCCACTCCACGGTTGATTTATTACCATGTTGTGTGGGGAGTACCCCCTAGATGAACAACTGTAAAGTTGATTATTACCCCACCATTGACTATCGTGATATCTGAATTCAGTCAATGTCCCTTCAGTTCCAGGGAGGGAAATGTTGGGAGGTTTGGTGGCCACTGTGCACCTGTGAAAATTCTGGTCGTGTTTTTGTTTTATTGTTTTAGTTTATTAAAACTCATAATAAAAAAAATAAAAATAAAAGACTGACTGTGACCCTCCTTACTTTGATGGCAACCTGCAGTGTGGGTTTAAAAGCACACATTTAGCTTGTTTTCAGGCTGCGGGGAGGGGGGTTGCACTAGAGGCTGAAGGGGGACACATATAATTTAAATTATGTTTAAGACCCCTCTCTTTCTCTCCCCTCTACTCCACTTCCAAACTACCAAAACTCCATCTATGGGTGGGGGACATTTAGGAACAGAACCACAAATAGGCTTGTATTACACAGATAGAGCATTTATTAGGCCAGAGGTGATGGTATCTAAATTTCCAGGACTGCGCAAGGCCTTTCTTTCTGCTTATGCCGCCATGGATGATGGTTGTTGCAGCAAGGCCGTTGGTTGACGTGGAAATGCTTGTGCCCTGCCGAAACGAAGCAATCTTCCCTCTACCGCCCCCCGCATACAAGGTTATAGACAGACTCTCTTAATTAATTACTACAAGGAGTTGGACAAGGTTGCTGCATTCCAGATGAACTTTCTTATTCGTCTGTGTCGAACTAGAAATACAGTCTTTCAAACATGCAAAGACTGCCCTTCTTAGAGAGAGAGAGAATGAAATGCATTTTACCTAAACATCCTTGAACCAAGAAGCTGTGTTTGTTTTAATTACTGATAGCATCTTTCTGTTCTTTTTCTCGAGTCTTGTCTGTTCATTATGTTCTGCTTCTGTTCTGCCGGAATTATTTTTGTGCACTTGTACAGTTCTTATCTTTGGAAGTGGGGGGAGTTGTCAAGGTGGGCCAGGTTGGAAGAAATTAGTGGGGCCTTGGTTTTGAATGCAGTCAAGTAGCGGTTATGTGAGGAAGAAAGATCATTCTCTATTTCTTATTTTTATGTATTCCTGAAAGAAAACTTAGTCATTCTCAAAATTGCTCAGGGCATCTCTTCCTCTAATTTTATCCTCCCAACAATCCTGTGAGGTAGGTAAATGGGAGAGAGAGTGACAGCCTTAGGGCCATCCAGTGAGCCTAATGTTCATGCAGGGATTTGAACTCAGATCTCCCTGGTTCAAGTCCAACCCCCTCTTCATTATACCATAGAGGTAGGCAACCTGGAGTCTAGCCCCATGTACAGGAGGGAGGTATCAGCAAACTTGGATGAGTTCCAAAAAGTAAAACAGAACAAAACAAAAAAGACATAAGAAAACAAAATACGAAGAGAGGGTATAACCCCCCCCTCCAAAAAATCCAATGAGATCTAGGCATGCTCAGTGGCCACAGAATGTTAAGTCTTTGTTGTGGGGTGGGGGGATCAGAAAATGAGGGAGGAAGGGGAATGGAATGGAGTTTCCTGAAGGAGGAGATTGCTGGCTGGTTGGCATCGTGAATTGGAGCACACCATGTGGGAACATTTTGTTGCATGACCCATAAGAAGGGTCATGCTGGATCGAACCACCTAGTCCAGCATTCTGTTCACACAGTGACCAACTAGCTGCCCATGGGCAACCTGCAAGCAAGTTGTGAATGCTATGGCACCCTCCCACCCATGTTCCCCATCAACTGTCATATTGCCTCTTATACTGGAGATAGCATATCGCCATCATGACTTGTAGCCATTGATAGCCTTCTCTTCCAGGAGTTTGTCCATTCTCCTTTGAAAGCGATCCAAACTGGTGGCCATCACTATTTTATAGTAGCAAATTCTACAGTTTAGGGGCTGTGTAAAGAAGTCCTTCCTTTTTTCTGTCCTGAATCTCTCCCCAACCTCAAAGGATGACCCTGCTGGATTGTGCCTTCTGAACCCGGCACCATCCTTGAACCCAGTCGGACAACGTTCATATCAGCGGGTAGAATTGATGGGCTAGCTCTGAACATGACTGGAAATTCTGTGACAAATCCTCTGCCCGCTTTTCCAGAGCCACCACTCCGAGCTAATCTGTGTTTCCTGCTTTTCCCTTCTTATGGCAGCTGCAGTCTTGCCCTGCCTCGGGGCGTGAGGACAGGTGTCCAGAGGCTACAGGAGGTAGTGGCCGATGCAGCCAGCCCAGCGGCAGATGAGCCAGAGGTTGTAAAGAAGAGTGACTTCAGGTGAGGCAGTTCGGTGCTTTCGAAGAAAGTGATGGGATGCCACCCTGCCCATTCTTCTGTGGAGAAAGAATGATGCTCGCAGTTGAGGTAGTGAATTGACATCGTCTGATGCAGAGTACTGGTATACGTTTTAGCTGTGGTGCTGGAGGGCTGCTGTGAGAGCTCAGCTTAAAACGTAAAGCATGGGTGAAGAAACTCAGGCCCTCTGTGGTACTCAGATGGCCGTGCTCCCCCTGGTCCCGCTCCCTCCCCCCCGCCCCCATCACCAATTTTTCGGTAATTACCTGACTTTTGTGGTTTCCCTGTTGTAAAAAAGGTGAAATGCCTCTAAGGTGTAATTACAGGCAGTCAGAGCTTTAAGCTGAAATAGGCTGGCATCTTTGGCCCAGCCCTCCTGCATTCGGCCCTGGCCTTTTTGCCTTTGAAATGTGGCCCCTGGAAGCCTCTCTGAAAAGGAATCTGGCCCACGGGGCTGAAAGAAGTTCTGCACCTCTGCAGTAAAGTTTCAAAACACTATTTGGAGTCTCTTTTTCAGAAGGCCGCATATTGGCCTCGGCCGCTTTGGAGTTGTCTTCTTTCCGCTAGTGCTTCCAAACTGCCTTTAAAACGGTGCGCGGAATGGGTTGAAATAGTTGCGTTTATCAAGCTGAGCCGAAAGTTCTCCATTGAGCTCTCAGGGTGTGGGGAAAGCATCTCCGGTTTTCCCACCGTTTTTCACTCTCCCTTCACTGGTGGTTTGTGGTCCTGGCTATGACTTCACTCCTCTTGGGCACCTTGAACACCAGATCTCTGGCTGTCACGGTGACAAATTGGTCTGAGGGCAAAAAAGGAGAAAGGAAAAAAGTGATAATTTCGGTGCACTTTTCATCTCCTTTATATGTGCCCTTTCCTCAAATATCACTCAAAGAGGGGCTCTGTACCTGACAGTGGGAGGGCATGGGGAGGATTTCAACTCTGCCTTAATTCAGTTTCTACTCGGGATGAGCATCTTTGAACCAAAAGAGAAGTTCCCATTTTGAGATGGTGACTTCTAAAACCTCATTTGTTTGCTGGTGGTTCTTTCCTCGATGCCCAGGCTGCTGGAAACGTAGCGCTTCGTTGGCTAACATGAGTACGTCCTTCCTTGCCATTTTCGTTTTCAGCTTCTTCCCCCCGGCACCTGGAAGAGAGAGTTCCCTGAGGTGGGCTGGAAAGAAGTTCGAAGAGATCCCAATAGCTCACATCAAAGCGACGTATAACAAGTAAGAGACCAGTTTCCCCACCTGTGGTGCTTGTGCGGACAGAGCTGCCTGGAGCGTGCAAGGGGCAGGGGGCGGGGAGAGATCTGTGACCTCCGGTGAGGAGATCAGATAGGGAAATGTTCAAGGGGAGTCTGGGTATTTGGGTTCTGGAGTAGTAGGGAAGCTCTTTGGGGCGAGAAGAGAGGGGAATCCGTCCCCGGACTGTAGGTGTTTGGGTGTTTTAAAAACAATTTGTATTCAGTTTTCCTTCACCTTAAAAACTCCAAAGAGTCTCACAGCATTTAAAAATTGACATTATCCCGCCTTGGTGCAAGTTCTCCCACTGCCTGACAAGGGAGAGCATATACGCTGCCATCACCTCCACCCCCTTACCACTGCATCACTCACCACTGCTTGCCTGTTGGCTCCCCCTGACGATCCTCTCAGCGTGACCCAGAGGGCAAGTGGGCCAGCCATCATGGGAGGAGTGTCCCAGGCGATCTCCTAGGCGATCTTCCCACAATGATTCATCCCGCCTCATGGGAGGGCCGGTCCTGACAGTAAAAACA
This sequence comes from Anniella stebbinsi, assembly GCA_029215795.1. NCBI lineage: Eukaryota > Metazoa > Chordata > Lepidosauria > Squamata > Anniellidae > Anniella > Anniella stebbinsi. Next base: position 387,309,642 of record JARDYH010000001.1, read on the forward strand.
AATGAGGATAACCATGAGGTAAAAACATGTTCCCATAACAGTGTCATGAGGCAGTAACCATGAGGCATCAGTGGAGTCTTCAAAACCTAGGCTGAATCCACCAAAAGCTTCCTAAAAGAACCTGGTCTGAGCCAAACACTGGAGAGTGTGTGACAGAACCTGGTGAATCTCTCCAGAGAGGGAATTCACCAAGTTTGGTGCCATTACTGAGAAGGCCCTGCTTCTAGGGGATGCCTGCCTGATCTCGTTTGGCAATGGCTCCCAGCGTGGGGCCTCTGACAATGAACAGCGCATATGGGGGAGGCACATATGGGACAAGGGGGTTGTTAAGATAACCTAATAGTAGATTTTTAGAGCCTTGGTTCTTTGGCAGATAGGGGCGGGAAGAGATGGGGTTTGAATAAGTCCAGCTTGTGAGCTTTTTGCAGAGCAAACTTTGGAACCTGGGGAGTCCAATGCAGTCTTCCGGAACCTGATGCCCTCCAGATGTGTTGTACTGCAGCTCTCATCATTCCCAGCAAGGGATATGGGGTGGAAAAGTTCCCCATACTCCCCCCCCCTTTCCATTCTATAAGTTTATTGGCAATAACGAATAGATGCCAATGGCAAATGCAATAGTAGTCAAGCTTGGCAGTTTCAGCATTCTAATTAATGTTTTTCAGGCGATTATCCCTAGCAAATAAGCGAGAGAAGACATATATGTCACTAATTTGTAAACGAGGGGTAGGGGAATAAAAGCAACAAACAGATCAAGAATGAGTGTGTGTTGTTCTGGGTTTTAATGATAGCAAAGTCATAAAAGTTGGAATAGATTAATGGTTGTCAGCACATCATGCGCAGCTCTTTGAGTTTCTAAAATTAATTAGAGTGTCAACAGTTTTCAGTGCCTTTGTTGTTGTTGTTTTCTTAAATGTAAAAAAATGTAAGGGAAGAACGTGTTTTTAATTTATTTTATAAGTATTCCAATATAATTTCTACATAACATACTATTGAAATCACATTAAGCATACTTAATTCCTCCCTCCCCCCCCCCCCCAATATTTTAGGTCCAATACTTGCGGTTTATTGGAACAAAAACAAAAACACTGAGTTCTTGCCTTGTCTTTTTAAAAAAAGCTTTGTTGTTTACTAAATGAAAGTTCTTTTACTTGTACTTAGTAAATAACAAAGCTTTAAAAGAAAGAAAGAAAAGTAACTCCATGCTAAATTAGATCACGCTCAAGAGCAACACATTTTTTCGATGCAGTCTGAACATTTTTGATGCAAATAATCCTATGCACATTATGTTACTTTTCTGAGAAACCCATGTCATTATTCACAATAATGGGGATGCCCCACACACCTGAAAGATCTAACGTTGGAGGAGGCTGTTTCAGTTGATTTCAAAGACCTTTTGAAACAGGCTTTTGCCCGTGTCATTTTGAGACACATGTTTTAACTGACGTGGGGGGTGGGGACAGCCTTTTCCTTTATGGCACCTCATTTATGGAACACTCTCTCTAGATTTGCTTTGCCAGCAAGCTATCAAGCCATTAAGTTTCCCTGACAGCCAAGGGAAAGCTGGCAGGGTGCACACATTGGCTGCGTTTGGACAACACAATAGTCTATGGTGGGATAATAACTCGACCGTTGTTTATCTAGGGGGTACTCCTAGATAAACAACATGATGATAATCATCCATGGTCTGGATCTGGATCAGCATTGAGTTGACTATTAGTCCACGCTGAGTTAACGCACTCATTCCCTGCCCTCTCTCCCTCTCCTCAGCATCCCTCTAGTATCCCATCAGCCATTGCTGCCGAAAATCTATGCTGCTGGCTGGTCTAGAGTGGCAGCCACTGCTTTGCCCACTCTTGCCTTGCGACTCTGTGGCTGACGAAATGACCAACGGTGTCCTCCACACAATATGATAACCAGCAGTAGTTCAAACAGCCAACTCTGCACAGCAGGTGTTGCCCCGCAGCATCCACAAGAAGAGCCCTACTGGGCACACACTTATCTTAATCCAGTATCCTATTTCCCACAGCAGCCAAACAGCTGTCTCTAGGAAATCCACAAACAGGACATAAGGCGAGTGCCTCTCTCGTTGCTGGTCCCAAGGTCCAAATAGTAGTCCTTTTCCCAGGCCCGGGGTGACAGTTTGCGTTGAAGACGCAGCTTGCCTCAAGCTGGATTGATGGTTTGCTTTGAAGACCCAGCTTGGCTCAGGCCAGAAATGTCTTTTTTGCTTCATCCTTAATGATTTTGTTTTCTTCAGCCACCTAGAAGGGGTCCTTCTCTAATCACAGGGTGCCTGTTCCAATCGCCCCCTGCCATCGGTTGCCTACTTTTTGATCAACATCATGAAGCAGTGCAAGGGTTTAGTTAAAAAATCATGCTTAAGAGCTGTTCTCCAGAGCACCAGAAAAGTTGTCAGAAAGTCTATGGACTTCTAACAGGGTTTCACGTCTGTCTTTTTGACCCTCCTCTTTGTCGTGTCTGCAGCACACACGTCCTGGTTGCCTCGCATGAGAACGTCCCGTTGGCCCTGTCCACCTGTGGCACTGAAGGGTTCAAGAATGCCAAGAAATCCAGTGCCATTGCTGCACAGACAGCTGGAATCGCGACGGCAGTTGTAAGTGTTGCCCCCGTTTCCCCAAGTGAAAGGGTAAAGGCTTGTTTGTACATGTGAGATATGAGTGGAATCGGGCTTACTGTCTTGAATCGACAGCTCTTGTTTGCACAGGCAGGGAATCCCATTGTGTTAATGACACATTCTTTTAGGCTGCTCTTGGATCATTTGAATCCCACCCATCCCTGTAAAGTAGGGGTAGATGCCATTTTGGGGCCAGGAGCACCATTATTATTGTTGTTCTGATTTGTTACATCTCTATACTGCCCCATAGCCAAAGTTCTCTGGCTGTTTACAATAGGTTAAAACATTAAAAACGGTATGCAAAATAAAAAACATACAACAGACTTTGTACACAAAGGCAACATATATCCAAAACCAACTTTGAGCAACCTGCCAAACCTAAAACATGGATCCGGGATCGATTAAAATCTCATCACATGCTGCTAAATGCTTGGGAAAAGTGATAAGTCTTGACCTGGTGCCGACTGTTGGCGCCAGGCAGGCCTCGTCGGGAAGATCATTCCATAACGGGGGGCCACCACCGAGAAGGGCTCTCCCTTGTTGTCATCTTCCGAGCCTCCCTAGGAGTAGGATCTTAGATGTTGAGCGCAGTTTCCAAGAATGTTGGGAGAGGCATTCCGTCAGGTATTGCTGTCCCGAGCCATGTCTTTATAGGTTAGAACTAGGGGTGTGCATGGATCCAAAACATCGGATCGGAACCGGAAACGATGTCTCGGATTGGATCGGGGGCTTTCCGGTTCAGTTCGGAGCCAATTCCGATCCAAAAATTGGACGTCCGATTTTCAGATCAGACACCATTTTAGGTGTTTTCGCCATAGGCTTGCGTTGGGGGAAAGAAAGCTTTCCCCCAATGCAAGCCTATGCGGAAAACATGAGGGCGGGTGAGTGGGGACCTAACTCCCCCCCTCCCCCCCCCCACTCGCACTCCTTACCTGCCGGGGCCGTCCACTGCCGTCCGCTGGTCCCTTCTACTGAGAAACAGGCTTCGCAGCCTGCCTCTCAGTAGCGCGCTGGGTGACGTCATCACCTGGCACGCTACTGAGAGGCAGGCTGCGAAGCCTGTTTCTCAGTAGAAGGGACCGCGAAGCCTGTTTCTCAGTGGCAGCGGACGGTCTCGGCAGGTAAGTGGGGACCTCCCTCCCCCACCCCCCACTTGCGCTCCTTACCTGCCGGTGTCCTGTGCTGCCGTCCGCTGCCTCTGTACTACTGATAAGCAGGCCTTGCGGCCTGTTTATCAGTAGTACGGAAGCAGCGGACGGCAGCGCGGGACACCGGCAGGTAACGGGGGACCTCCCCCTCCCTCCCCCCTCCCCCCACTCGCGCTCCTTACCTGCTGCCTCCTCGCTGCCGTCTCCTGCTTCAGTACTACTGAAAAACAGGCCTTGCGGCCTGTTCCACAGTAGAGCGAGGGCGCACCGAGTGGTGACGTCACCCAGCGCACCGCTGCTCTATTGTGGAACAGGCCGCAAGGCCTGTTTCTCAGTAGTACTGAAGCAGTGGACGGCAGCGAGGAGGCAGCAGGTAAGGAGTGCGAGGGGGGGAAGGAGGCCCGAGGCCCGATCTCCAATCTTTTCTGATCCGGATTGGGTCCTTTCAGATTGAATCGGATTAGATCGGAAGAACCAGCTGCGGGGGATCGGAATCGGATAATTGTATATGGTTTCGCCCAGATCGGGTCCGAATCATGGATCGGACCCGATGCGCTGCACACCCCTAGTTAGAACCAGCACTTTGAATCGGACTCGGAAACATACAGGCAGCCAAGGCAAGCGGTACAGAGTCTGTTGGCAGTCTGAGGAACTGTCTGGGCACCACCACAACATGGGCAACACCACCCCCTAGAGGCAGAAATGCATCTTGCTCTTATATTTGAGAGCTGTAGTCTCAGTTTACAGTAGGGATGTGCACTGGATCGGACCCGATCCACGATCCGAGTCCGGTCCAGTGGGAAATCGGATAAATTATCCGATTTCCGATCCCGCAGCTGGATCGGCCGATCCAATCCGAACCGGTCCGAAAAAGCTCCGAACCGGTTCGGCGGATCGGCGGATCGGCGGGCGCCCACTGGCGCCCACCGCCGCTTCCATTGGCGGGCGCCAGCGGGCGCCCGCCGATGAAAGTGGACAGCGGGGGGGGGGGAGGAGGGGGGCACTTACCTTCTCGGCCCGGTGGCTCCCGTCCGGCGCCGGCGCCTACTACTACTAGCAGGCTCCGCGGCCTGCTCTAGGGTGGCGCGCCGGGTGATGTCATCACCCGGCGCGCTACTCTAGAGCAGGCCGCGGAGCCTGCTGGTAGTAGTAGGCGCCGGCGCCGGACGGGAGCCACCGGGCCGGGAAGGTAAGGAGGGGGTGCGTGGAGGGGAGGAGGGGGCGCGCGGAGGGGGGAGGGGGGAGGGGGGCCCTTACCTTTCCGGCCCGGCGGCTCCCGTCCGGCGCCGGCGCCTACTATTCCCAGCAGGCTCCGCGGCCTGCTCTAGGGTGGCGCGCCGGGTGATGTCATCACCCGGCGCGCTACTCTAGAGCAGGCCGCGGAGCCTGCTGGTAGTAGTAGGCGCCGGCGCCGGACGGGAGCCGCCGGGCCGGAAAGGTAAGGAGGGGGTGCGTGGAGGGGAGGAGGGGGCGCGCGGAGGGGGGAGGGGGGCCCTTACCTTTCCGGCCCGGCGGCTCCCGTCCGGCGCCGGCGCCTACTATTCCCAGCAGGCTCCGCGGCCTGCTCTAGGATGGCGCGCCGGGTGATGTCATCACCCGGCGCGCTACTCTAGAGCAGGCCGCGGAGCCTGCTGGAAGTAGTAGGCGCCGGCGCCGGACGGGAGCCGCCGGGCCGGAAAGGTAAGGAGGGGGTGCGTGGAGGGGAGGAGGGGGCGCGCGGAGGGGGGAGGGGGGCCCTTACCTTTCCGGCCCGGCGGCTCCCGTCCGGCGCCGGCGCCTACTATTCCCAGCAGGCTCCGCGGCCTGCTCTAGGATGGCGCGCCGGGTGATGTCATCACCCGGCGCGCTACTCTAGAGCAGGCCGCGGAGCCTGCTGGAAGTAGTAGGCGCCGGCGCCGGACGGGAGCCGCCGGGCCGGAAAGGTAAGGAGGGGGTGCGTGGAGGGGAGGAGGGGGCGCGCGGAGGGGGGAGGGGGGCCCTTACCTTTCCGGCCCGGCGGCTCCCGTCCGGCGCCGGCGCCTACTATTCCCAGCAGGCTCCGCGGCCTGCTCTAGGATGGCGCGCCGGGTGATGTCATCACCCGGCGCGCTACTCTAGAGCAGGCCGCGGAGCCTGCTGGAAGTAGTAGGCGCCGGCGCCGGACGGGAGCCGCCGGGCCGGAAAGGTAAGGAGGGGGTGCGTGGAGGGGAGGAGGGGGCGCGCGGAGGGGGGAGGGGGGTGGAGGGGGCGCGCGGAGGGGGGAGGGGGGAGGGGGGCCCTTACCTGCCCGGCCCGGCGGCTCCCGTCCGGCGCCGGCGCCTACTACTACCAGCAGGCTCCGCGGCCTGCTCCAGGGTGGCGCGCCGGGTGATGTCATCACCCGGCGCGCTACTCGAGAGTAGGCCGCGGAGCCCGCTGGTAGTAGCCGCCGGCGCCGGACGTGCCGAGAAGGTAAGTGGCGGGGAAGGGGGCTTACCCCCCCCCGGAGCCGTCCGCTTCTATCCGCTGGCGCCCGCGGGCGCCAGCGGATGGAAGCAGGCGGCCCCAGGGGGGGTAGGGAGCGCGGGGGAGGGGGTTTACCTGCCGGGGCCGTCCACAGCGGACGGCCCCGGGGGGGGGGAGGGAGTTAGGCCCCCCCTTACCCACCCGCCGCCATTTTTTCCTCATAGACTTGCATTGCAATGCAAGTCTATGGGGAAAAAAATGGCGGCCGATCCAAAAATTTCCGATTTTTGGATCGGGATCGGACTCGATCCGGTCCGGGGGGCCTCCGATTTTGTCCGAACCGGTCCGGGACAAAATTGGAGGTCCCGATCCGGGTCCCGATCCGATCCGGGGGGTCCGTGCACACCCCTAGTTTACAGCCTAGGACTTGCTTGTCCTCGATGCACAGAAATTGTAATAATCTGATACTGTACATAGTTTTTAGAAATCTTTCGGAGAAGTAAATATATAAACACCTTGTCCTAAACATTTTATGCATCGTGCTAAAATAAAACATTCCATAATCTGTTTTTTTTCAATTTTTCCAGTTTTTCGGAAAAAAACCAAAAAATGCTTAGGAAAAAAACGTGTGTTTTCCGAATTTTTCCAGTTTTTTTTCCAGGCCTTCACATCTCTAGCACGTACTCTATGCGTCTATACTAAAACCGGAGTCCCTGGATGTAAAACAGCACTACATTTGAATGCATTAGTCCTGTGGGTTGTGCAAATGCATACTCTTAGACCTGAATTGCTGGCTCTCTCTTGGTTTTTGCTAATTAGACCTGGATTGCTGCCTCTGCTACCCATTTCCTATACTAAAGGCTGGGAATTTCCTTCCCTAGCAAGGCAGTGGGCAACAGAGACTAAAAGGCTGGCCTAGACAGTAATTCCTGTCCTGGTTGACCAGACTAATTGGCCCCTGCTGTGGAACTAATGTTACTTGCTTCCTCGTGCTGAAGAACCCCGAGGAGTACCTAAAAATGGCATCTTCCAGCAGGAGGCAGAACGTGATGAGAGCTCATCCAGAGCTGCAACTCAGGAATGTTTTCCATCACTAAGGCTGCACTCCTGAGCAAACTGATCTGGGGGTTATCTCCACTGAACGCAGTGCACAGGGTTGTGCTGCAAGCCCCTCCTTACATACTGTTTCTTTCATTAAAAGCAGAGGTGCAGAACCTCCAGCACGGGGGGCCAGATTCGGCCCTCTAAGGTTCCCAAGATGGCTATGCTTCCTTCCCCTGGCACCACTCCCATTTCTCCAAACCACCAATCATTTGTTGGTTTTCTAGCTTTCCTGCGTTTTCTCCCCATTCTAAAAAGTTAAGATACCTCTCCTATGGCTCAGTTACTGGCAGTAAGAGCTTAAAGGTACAATAACTTACCCTTTTTGCCTTTGGCCCCGCCCTCTGTTGGATCACGGACCCCGAAAACACCTTCCGAAATTGACATCGGGCTTCAGGCTGAAAAAGGTTCTGCAGCCCCGATTGAAAGGATTTATAAATGTTTCTGGGTCAACTTAACTCTCTGAGTTTAAAACAGCTATAAAACTAGCCTCTTCCAGCAGGCCTACCCAGATGAATATTAACCCAAGAATTTTAAGATGTCTTGATTGTTTTATATGCTCTTTTAATTAACTTTATGTATTTGATCTATATTGGATTGTACTAATGTTCCCTGCCTCGATCCAAAGGGAGAGGCGGGTAATAAATATATATTATTTATATGTCCTCCTTTGGGCTACCAGGTTAATGTACAATGAAGCATTCTATAAATAGTAATCTAAATACGAAGTACAATAAAAATGCTAGACTACGGCCATCAGAGTGATTATGAGGCAACTGGGGCATTAAACAAATCAGCCCAACTTAAAATGCCCAGGCCTCATAAGAACATAAGAAGAGCCCTGCTGGATCAGACCAAGGGTCCATGTAGTCCAGCATCCTGTTCCCACAATGGCCAACCAGTGTTGATGGGAGATTCACAAGTAGGACATGAATGCAGCAGTACTCTCCCACCCATGTTCCCCAGCAACTGGTGCACACAGGCTTACTGCCTCTGATACTGGAGGTAGCACAGAGCCATCAGGACTAGTAGCCATTGATAGCCTTCTCATCCTGGAATTTGTCTAATCCCCTTTTCAAGCCATCCAAATTGGTGGCATCACTACATCTTACGGTAGTGAATTCCATAGTTTGTCTATGTGCTGTGTGAAGCAGTCCTTCCTTTTCATTCTCCGGAATCTCCTACCAATCAGCTTCATGGGGTGACCCCACTGGGTTCTAGTATTATGAGAGAGGGAGAAAACTGTCTCCCTATCCACATTCTCCACACCATGCATAATTTTGTACACCTCTAATATGCCTCCCCTTACTTTTTTTCCAAGCTAAACAATCCCAGTTGCTGTATCCTTCCCTCATAGGGGAATTGCTCCAGCCTCTTGATGATCTTAGTTTTACCCCTTTTCCATATCTAGTTTTAGGTCTTGTAGAGATTACACATTAGGTGTATGCCTAAGATTCTTGGGTGTGTGTATCTGAAAATGTATGTATCCTGTAGTTAATCCTGCAGCTGGGATTGGCTGCCATTTCTCCAGTAGAGTGCATGCATATTGGGCTGCTGCCGGGAGTCGGCATCACTGGGCACCTGCCTAGGCCCAGATCTCATCAGGGGGCCCACAGCTGAGAGCTAGAGCCCCTTTCCAGTCCGTTGCTCCTCTTATCATGTCTGCTCAGTCTCACTCCCAGAGTGCAAACGAGTGGGAGGACCAAGGAAATGGATCAGCCACTGCTGCTGCCTGGGCATCAGTCGGTTACCTGAGCATCAGCTGTGCAATAGGTCTGAGAGAAGCGACTGGATGCTATTCCAGAGTCTCCCAAGGCCAGGGAGCAATGGGGAGAGAGGGAGTTGGGAGGAAAATAGCACTTGGAGATAGTAAGTGGGTATATAAAAAATCCTGGGGCTAGGGGGTGTTAGTCTGTTGTAGCAAGAACAACGGTCACCTTAAACACGTGCAGGGCAGAGAGAAACTGTTGAGAGTGAGCGGGCGCATAGAAAAGGAAGAGGCGGAAAGAAACAGAAAGGTACAAGGACATGTTCTGTCACACAGATAGACACACACATGCAGATGGGAGGGGGAAGGGATGTGTGCTGGAGCATTTCACCAAGGAATCCACAGCAACTGAATACTGCACGTCCCACTTGTAGCTCAACAGTTCCTGAGCTGCAGTATGGAAATCCACTTCATCAGTCGAGGCCAGATGAGACCACAGTACCCCACCCCAAGAAGGGGATCCCCAGAGCATCCTCTGCCTTGCCTCCAACTAATTGTCCTTCGCTAGAGAGAGAGAGAGAGAGAGAGAGAGAGAGAGGCTCAATTTGGACGACACAATAAACAACTGGTGTGGGGGAAACAATCGTCAGTTGTTTTGACAATCGTGTTATCTGAATGCTGCCATAGTCAACTCAGTGCTGATCCTAATCCACACCACAGTTGATTATTTATTACCATGTTGTGTGGGGAGTACCCCCTAGATGAACAACTGAAATGTTGATTATTACCCCACCATTGACTATCGTGTCGTCTGAATTCAGCCAGAGAGTAATCCTGCCCCAACTATGCATTGGATATAGTTGAATTCTTCCATCGCTCCCAATGCGGGAAATGCAGCAAAATTACTGGACCTCCGAGGGTCCGCAGCTCTGCGTGAGTTGCTGTTCTGGCTTCGCCTCAATCCAGTTGGCCTCTTCTGGGAGCAGGAAATCCTGTCCATCTCTGTTTCGGGTATGTTTGGATCTTTCTGCCCCTCCTGGTAACGCAGTGGATTTACCTGCCCTCAGAGAAGTCTGTGTCGATGCTCTGATCCTAATCGACCTCCTCGTACATTCTCTAAAATAGGCATTAGGAAACCTGTGGCTCTCTAAGAAGTGGTTGGGACTCCCAACTCCCATCATGGCCAATGGGCAGGACTGATGGGAATTGGAATCCAACATGTGGAGTGGCACAGGTCGCAACCCGTTCTGAATGTGTGCTGTTTTTGTTTCAGCGTAAAATTTGCAGGCGGGGCGGGTAGGGAAAGGAAGGTATGGAAACATTGCCGCAGATAAAGGGGCTGGAGATAGCCACTAGATGGCAACCTTCGCATAGCAAAGTCGTGGTCTCCAATATTCTCTGAAAGTTCCCACTAGCCATTTTGGATGTGGGAAACCTACAAGGTAGCTGCAAGCATGGTGGAAAGAACTGCTCTCAAACGAAACCTTCTGATGTTCTCAATTTAACAAGCTCTCTCGCATGCATGGGACCACAGTAACCATCCACAGCCTGCTTTTTTCAGTGGGTGGAGGGAGCTTTTTTTCCCTTTCTTTCCCAGAAGCCTGCAGAGCAGGCTACCACTCTCTTACTCCCAGAATGCACCTCTCATTTAACACGATAGGTCTGGTTGTGAACCACATACATTTATTCTGTGAGATCATTGGCCCATCTACTTTCTGGCAAGGGCTGTGCAGGGGCCGTTCTGCTCAAGAGGTATTTCCTAGCCCGCTCCCTGGTATGTATTGTACTTGGATGTGCCAGGGATAGAACCTGGGACCCTCCTACATGCAAAGTGTGTTTTCTCTGCCACTGAGCTGCGGCCCTCCCGAAATGAAGGGCAGACATTGATATGGCCATAATAATGCTCTGTGGCTAAATGCACAAAATGGTTTATTTTCTCTTCTCTCCCTCCTCCCAGAAAGCCAAAGCGAAGGGCGTGTCCCATGTGCGAATCGTGGTGAAAGGCCTGGGACCCGGGCGAATGGTACGTGGCCGTGATTTCCTTTTTATCCCTTTTTTATGGAGTGCCATCCATGCACGTGGGCACTTGGGAAGAGTGGCAAAATCCAAGGGGATGCCGGGCTTTCCGTTTCTGTGTGGCAGGCAGACCCCATAGACCAGGGGTGGTCAACCTACGGCCTTCAAGATGTTTTGGCCTGCAACTCCCATCAGCGATCACCATTGGTTATGTTGGCTAAGGCTGATGTGAATTGTGTCCCTTCAGATGCTTGGTTTTACAAGTTGTCCAACCGTGGTGTAGACCCGACAGAGCTAGATAGGCCTGCCCGAGACTTGAGATCTCTTGGAGGAGCCCTCCTCCGCATCCCACCAACGTGAGACATACGCTGTGGTGGGACATGGGAGAGGGCTTTCTCCGCTGTGGTACCCCGGCTGTGGAATGCCCTCCCCTTGAAGGCCCAACTGCCGCCAGCGCTGGCTGCATTTGGACGCCAAGTAAAGACATGGCTTTTTAACAAAGCCTTTGATGGCTAAATTCACCAAGCCTGCACATTGTTTAAACTGCTTTAATTGGTTTTTACTGCTTTTAAATCCTATACTGGTTTTAGCTTGATTAATGGTTTAATTTGATTTTAGCTGTGCATATTTAATGTTTTATATTGTTTGTATCATTTTATCTGTACACCGCCCTGAGATCCTTGTGATATAGGGCGGGATACAAATGTTTTAATAAATAATAAATAAATAAATAAATAAATAGACTGACCAAGGGCCCAACATGGTATAAGGCAGCTTTCCCTGTTCCTGTGTGAAGGCCCAAATGTTGTGTCGTCTGAAAATGCAGAGCTTCTCTGCCTCTCTTTCAGGCAGCCATCAAAGGACTGACCATGGGCGGCTTGGAGGTGATCTCCATTACAGACAACACCCCGATTCCACACAATGGCTCCCGGCCTCGCAAGGCACGGAGGCTGTGAAGTGGGGGAGGCTGTGAGGCAAGGAGAAGACAGAGACTGTGTCACGTTCCCCTGGACGCCTGGTTCTGAGGGGGCAGTGTTGTCCCACCCCACCACTTCCGCCCGTGAAACCATCAAAACGGAAGCAGGCTCGAGTTTTGTCTCTAGGAGTACAAGCAAGAGAGTATTTTTTATTTTAATCTTCTGAATGAGAAACGTCTATAAAATCTTTAGGTTAAACCGTTGTCTCTGTGTATCTCTCTTTCTCTCTCTCAAGTTTGCACATTAAACTGCATTTTCATCCTGCTGCTGTTTTCCTCTTCTGAACGTGGCATTTTGGAATATTGTTTATTTGTTTAAACCACATGTTGTAGCAAAACGGGAACAAAAGAGGGTTCTGGTAAAATCAGAAGAGGCTTAACAAGTCACTTATTGTAAAAAGAGCCAGCTACAGCCCCTGCCAAGCAATTTCCCACCCATCTGCATCTGCCAAAGCAAAAGAGGGCCCTTTTCCCATTACGTTCTCCTTGCTGTTGGCTGGCAGAAGTTCATATTTTTTGGATTTTTTCCCCTATGAGCTGACTACCCAAATGTCTGATTCTTGGTTCTTTTCCCCCCCTATTGTGACATGGCTGGTCTTCAACAACTCCTTCGCAAACGTGGCAGGTTGGCTCCAAAGTTGATCCTTCGGGAACAGAAGACCTGCTGCTGGTGGTGGAGAGAAATGGGATCCAGCAGAGCCTCCTCACTGGAGGAAGAGGACAAGGTGGCGGGTTTCGGGCTATTCCTCCTTCCTGCTGCAGCCTCCACGTTCCGCAGGATCCCTGAATGCACCAAGGCAGATTTCTGGGGGTAGAACAGGGATCAGGGAAAATCACCTTCCACACTCCTTTCCGCCCACGAGATCATCCAGTTCACTGAATTCTGCTTGGTGTAACTTTGGATCTAACTCAGGGTCTCCTATAAGGGGTCAACAAATGCACTTGCCAGGGGTGAGGATCCTCAGCGCTCTGGCAGGTGGGACGCCCAGCACCGCACAGATCCGTGCCATGGAGTTCTCATTTCTTCAGCAGTTTCAAACAGGTGAGAAACTGCAGGCATCCCCTTTAGGCAGTGGCTGAGACTCCTGCTGTTCCTTGCCTTCCGGAGAGGAGTCCTCTGTGCATGCCAGAGGGCTCAAGGGAGGGGAGGGAACTGGGGGCAGCAGCAAATAATGGCTGGCTTGCAAATCAAGCCAGCCTTTGCAGACGTCTTTGGATGATGTCACACTGTTATCATCTCCCATAAATCTATTGCTGACATGGTTCACAATTGCAAAAGGATACCTTCGCCGTAAGCAGCAGCTGTCTGTCAAGGCGGCTTTAGCCACTAAAGACGAGCGCCCACATGCACAACTCAAGGAGCCATGGAGGATGGTGGACCTGGAGACTCCTGAGGCCCCGATCCACTACGGAAGCCCCTGCAAGTTGGCCAAAGAAGACACCCCTTAAGAGTGCAGGGATCCAATCTCTCGCTCTTGGGATCTGATCCAGGGTAGTGATTTTGCAGTGCTCTAAGGGTGCTTTGCGTTCTGCCCCTACCTTTGTTCAGCAAATGGTATGGAAAATATCCAGAATCTCTCGTGGGGAGGCCGTAACTCAGTGGTAGAGCACCCGCTTGGCACTCAGAAGGTACCAGGTTCAATGCCTGGCACCTCCAGGTAGGGCGAAGAACAAATCCAGCCTGAAACCCTAAAGAGCCTCTGCCAGTCAGTGTCAACAGTACTGGGCTAGATGGACCGAGGGACTGAGTTGGTACAAGGCAGCTTCCTACGCTCCTAACCCTTCCGGGGATAGCGCTGCTGCCCCTAGAACCTCTCAAGGAAGTGGGTGGAGGAAAGAAGCACATAATAATACATTGATCATGCACAGCAGGTCAAAAAGCAGGGGTTTGCCCTGCTTCCCCTCTGGTTTAAGTGACCCTGTTCTCGCATGTTATCTGCTCCTGATAACCTCCCAGCTGTGGCCCGCAATGTTGACTATTGCAGCCTGGGAGGTTGGCTGATTAGTCAAAGTGGGGAGCGCTGCTTCTAGTTAATGAACAGCTAGCAAACATACTTTGTTTTGTCATGACCGCTAATGGGGCGTAGATGGTTCTCCCTTTGGTCCAGCTGCCAGCTCCAAAGCAAATGTTGCTCTGCCTTCCTCCCTTTGATTCCATTATTTTTTCCTCTCTCTTTTTTTGGTTCCTAATGTTGTAATCAACTCTGCTCTTCTTTAAAAGAAAGGCTGCCATGACAACCAGGCAGCTGTTTTTAACTCCTTGTTAGGCACTGAATCAGGCGTTTTATCTCCCCCCCCCCACACTTTTGTTTTTGAGGAAATGATCTTGTTTTTCATTCTAGCACTTTGGATTTCAACCAATTGAAGCACGAGGTCTAGATAGATAGATCAGATAGATAGATAGATAGATAGATAGATAGATAGATAGATAGATAGATAGATGATAGATAGATAGATAGATAGATGATAGATGATAATTTATTTAGTTTTTCTTAAGCGAGGGGAATAAAGGTAAGCCGACAACAGAAAATGTAGACTATGAAGAGTGCATCAGAAACTTGTCATTGGAGAAAAGATCTATCCAGAGAAGGACACACACACACAGGGTTGCGCTGCTGCTTTCTATAACAGTATGAAAAGCATATGATGTGGAAAGAATGTAGAGGTTCATATTCCTCCCTTAAAACAGGAGAATAGGGAATGATCTGCAGTGAAGTTGATTTGTAATAGGGTTTTTTTAAAAATAATAATGAGCTATTTTCTTTTTTCATTTCCAGTACCAGAGGCAGTAAGCCTGTGTACACCAATTGCTGGGGAACATGGGTGGGAGGTGGTTGTTGCATCCATGTCCTGCTTGGGGTTCCCTGGTTGACAGCTGGTTGGCCACTGTGTGAACAGAGTGCTGGACTAGATGGACCCTTGGTCTGATCCAGCAGGGTTCTTATGCCTGGGCATTTTAAATTGGGTTGATTGTCTTATTGCCCTGGCTGCCTCGCAATCACTTTGATTATTGCATTTTTATCATTTTTATTGTATTTTGCATTTAGGTATGCTGACCAGATAAAATCCAGGTCAGGGCTCATGTATCTTTAACAGTTGTAGAGAAAAGGGAATTTCAGCCAGTGTCATTTGTATGCATTTGTTCCTGGTGATATTCCCTCTTCATCACAACAGTTAAAGTTGCAGGCACTATACTAGAGTGACCATATACAAAAGAAGGCAGGGCCCCTGTAACTTTAACAGTTATGATGAAGAGGGAATTTCACCAGGAACTAATTGCATACAAATGACACTGGCTGAAATTCCCTTTTCTCTACAACTGTTAAAATTACATGAGCCCTGACCTGGATTTTATCTGGTCACCCAACCCTATCCTGGTCCCTCCCGCTTTCCCTGAACTGATGATCATTGGGTTATTTCCTGGCTTTTGTGCAGTCCACCCACCCACCCCCCCCATTTTGAAACACATCTCCTAAGGCTTACTGATAGCAAGGAATAGCTTTAAGCTACGACTTCCTTTTCTGTTTTGTATTTTGACCCCTTCCCTTTGCCTTTAAACCCTCCCACCACTAGAATGCGACCCCCAAAATCCTCCCCAAAATTTAATTTGGTTTGAAAGAGGTTCCCCATTGCTTGGGAAGAGATTGGTCAATATTAAATATTGTTCGGGGCTTCCATCCATCTTCCATTGAAATAAGAGAACACACATACCAGGAGCATGCCCTTTTATTCGAGAAAAATGTGCTGCCTTCTTTTGTATATGGTCACTCTAGTATAGTGCCTGCAACTTTAACTGTTGTGATGAAGTGGCAATTTCACCAGGAACTAATTGCATACAAATGACCCTGGCTGAAATTCCCTTGTCTCTACAACTGTTAAAGTTACATGAGCCCTGACCTGGATTTTATCTGGTCACCCTAAATCATTTAGGTGACTACAGTCAAATTTATTGTGCACTGCCCTGGTAGCTACTAGTCCTGATGCCTCTATGCTACCTCTAGTAACAGAGGCAGTAAACCTATATATACCAGTTGCTGGGGAACATGGGTGGGAGGTTGTTGTCGCACCCATTTCCTGCTTGTGGGTTCCTGGTCAACAGCTGGTTGGCCACTGTGTGAACAGAGTGCTGGACTAGATGGACTTTTTATTGGCCTTTTGGCCGCAAATAAAATTTTCGTTTCGACTAGATGGACTCTTGGTCTGATCCAGCAGGGCTCTTCTTACGTTCTTATTTGGCATTTTTCTCAGGTGCAGAATCTCTGTTGTATTCATTAAGCACCCCACCAATGGCAACAGCTGTTCCCTGCCCCACCTCCAGTCTGTATACGCAGGATTAGTGGGTAGTTGACAAGGATGGCCATGTGTCCTACTTTACCGAAGACATTCTTCTGTTTGAAGGTATCCTCTGTTTGAAGGGCTGTCTGGTCCAAGTCTGGTTTAAAGAGTAAGAATCGTAAGAACGGAGAGCAGAAGCCCTGAAATTGGCCCACAAATGCACCTGGACAGCAGGCTGAGGAGACACATCACACAGGTCACTTTACCTGGTCATAGTCTTCCCTCATTATAGTGAGACTAGTGTAAAGCCCATGTCGCCATGGGTACTAGTAATCTGAGGGAGAAACATGCTGTTCCTTGACTCCCACTCTCTCAGTCCTCCAAAAGCTATATGGTGGTTACTTTCCTGCAATGCGACAGAGGACTTTGGGCCCTCACTTCCTCACAGCTGTAGCACTGAACAACACTCGCTTCTTCCCCTCAGGCCTCAAGCCCACCTCTTTCCCTCTTCCCCACAGCTTAAAACCCAGCTTTTCCTGGGGGTGCTTTTTTCCTTCTCCTTTGCCGCTACCTCAGAGTGTTCGTCACCGTCTCCAGCACCATCCCTGCTACCAATATGGCTGCTTCAAGAGCGGCCTCGACGGGCAACAAGGCCTTCTGACTGTCCCCACCTTCATGTTAGACTACAACTGCAAACATCCCCAGTCAGCATGGAGCTGGCGATGATGGGAGTTGTGGTCCAACACATCTGGAGACACCAGCTTGGGAAAGCTTGGTGCAGTATGTTGGACCAATACTGGGAAAAGCCGAATTTGAATCCCTGCTTAGCCAGGAAACATGGGAGCCAGTTTTTCTCTCTGTGTGTGTGTGTCAGCCTCACTTACCTCACAGGCTTATTGTGAGAATAAAACAAAACCATGCACACCTCCCTGGGATCTTTGGAAGAAAGGTAGGATATAAATAAACATAATACAGAAATAAAATTGGGCACATTTTTGTAGATCTAAAAGCTTTTAACTGATTAAACTTGGTATCAAGGGTAGCACATCCCCTTCTGTATGCAAGATGGCTTACACTTTAATAAACAAAAGCTACCACTTGGTGTTATATAAGGCAAGGCCATCTGTAAGATTTTCTTTGTCGTTCTCTGTTACAGTAACACACTGGAACTGAATTATCTTCAAATAAACAAGGGCAGCCTTCCTTCACTCACAATACACACACGTGCAGACAGGCTGGTGTCAAAGATTGGAATGGTGGGCACCTGCCAAGGGTCCACACCCCAATAGGGAACCCACTGACAAGAGCCCCCTGGACCTGCTCCTCTTCACCATGGCAACCTGCTTGTTCACCTGCCTCTCACTCTGGCCCAGACAACGGTGATGGGAGGAGGAGGAGGAGGAGCAGGAGATGCTACACCATGCTTGCTCATGGGCTCTCTGCCAGGCATGCAAGTTGAGAGTAGTAACAATGCTGCTGTTGATGATGACAATGCGTAGTTCTTGGCAGTGACGGAGGAGAGCCAACTGGAGATGCCCTATCCAAGGCTCCTCCAAAATCTGGAGTTAATCCTGCCCATCCCCTGCCCTGTGGGGTGAATCAATAAACACTTCGCCCAATTGGCCTCACAACTAGATCCCTTGTGGCCTTATCAATCAGTGCCAGCTCCAAGTTTATGAGGGCCTTGGGCAAGACACTCTCAATGGGCCCCTTCCCTCAGTGAGGCTACCTTCTCACCGCCATTCTCAGATCTTGCTCCTCACCCTTTCTCATCATTGTTCCCACTTGGTTGCTTGACAGGCAGAGAGCCAGTGACCAAGTCGGCCGTGGCATTTACTGCTCTGCCTTCTTACCACCTCCATTGTCTGGGCCAAAGCAAGAGGCAGGTGGACATGCAGGTTGCAATGGGGAACAGGAGGAGCAACTCCAGGGTGCTCTTGTCAGGGGCTCTGCTGAGGTGTGGGCCCTTGTCATGTGCCCAACCATGCCTACCCTGGACACTGGCCCATGATATCAATAATGAAGTGGCCCTCAGATGAGGGGAGGTCAATATTTGCACCCACCATCCTCTTCCAAATCAACGCAGCAAGTTGGGAGTTTCAAAGTTTGAACTGACACACAAATGCCAGCCTATGAGTGTGAAGGTTTGAGGCCTATAGAGGCAAGGTAATAAGTTCAGGTCTAGAGGCCTGGAGTTTTTCTGCTCGGGGGGGGGGGGGGGGAGGGAATAGCTGAGAGGAATAGTTTCATTTCCCTCATTAAGATTCATTTCCCTTGTTAAGTTTCATTTCTAAAAGTTTCAAACAGTACTTTCTGCTTAGGGGGAACAGCATATAAAAAGAGAAGAGAGAGCCAGCCAGGGAGAGCAAGAAAAGATAAGAGTATGAGGAAGAAACATCTGGAAAAGCCTAAATGCAGCTAGGGTAAAAGAACACGTGTTTTGCATTTTTCTTTTTCTTTTAATACCTTGGTATCACACAGCTCTATTAACTAATACCTTTACTTGTACTTTGGTTGTTTTAAGTCTAGTAAATTGTTGTATCAAACCCAAAGTGCCTAAACCCCAGGTTATTGGGAAGGGGAAGGTAAAGGAAGAAAAGAAGGTGGGACTCCTAAGGAGGCAAAAGATCCTTAAGGAGTTGCTCAGAGGGTCCAGCAGGTCGTAGAAGGAACCCTGACAGTAAAGTACTCCTGTTTATAATGGTGAATGTGATGACGGACTCAAATTGTAGCACTTGGACCTTGTTTTTCTGTCTTTTACGAAACAAAAAAGCCAACAACCCCACAGTGTTATAATAACATCTGCGGAAGCACCAAAATTGGTCTGGAAATGCGACTGTTGCCAGGAGGGACGTGACCGCCTTATCATGTCGGTGCAATCTGGTGCCTGCTTTTCCATCCCTTTGTGTTTGCTTTTCTCTTCAATTCCTTGCATATCTCGCTTGGGAGAGGCGGGTTTTTGCCTTTCCAGCTGCCCCATTAGGCCACGGAAATGTAACATCTTGCTGTGTTTGCTTCCTCGCCAGATCCTCCAGCTCAGCATAATCTTTGGGAGGGTTTGCAAACAAACTCCATCAGCCCTGCCTTTGTCTTTCACCCTTCTTGGTGGAGGAGGTGGTGGGAACCTCCACAGCAGAATGAATTCTTGTCATATGGCTAATTGACGGACAAAGGGGAGCTCCTGGGAGCGTCCCTAAACTTGAGGGCTGGATGTAGCTAAATAGGGACACTGACAGTTTCTCCCCCAGCCGATGGTGCTGCTGGGAAAATCTGGCATTGCGGATGCATACAGCATGCCTCTGAATTAGGGAGGGGTGACAATTTCATTCCTGCTTAGTTTTAATAACCAAAACGTGCAAGGATTTCCATATGCAGGATAGAAAGAACTTGAGATGATGATGATGATGATGATGATGATGATGATGATGATGATGATGATTTAAACTGAATGTGGGAGAAAACGAAACTGACAGATTTGTGAATCCAGTCCAGGTCTCTGATTGCTCGGCTCTTCTAAGTCTGGGTTTGAATCCCTGTGTATCCAACCTTGCTCATGCTCAATTAAGGTTGCCACTTCTTTTTTCTGATTGGCTCCTCATCTTTCTCAGTTACATGGCAGGCAGGCACAACATGATCTTCTCCATGCTAGGAATACCTGTACCAATTGAGTTTGGCCAGTGCAAAAGGGTGAGAAATTTGTTTCGGTTCCATTCTCATTGATTCAGTGGGTAAGAATTTACCAGCATTTGCAAAGTCCTTTGTATTCAGGAAAGAAAGAAATTGAGATCTTTAACTAAATCAACTGCAGGAGAAATGAAGCTGGCAGATTCGCCCAACCCTACTCAGAATGCCGGCTACCAGGGAACAACAGCATTAGAAGACAATTGTCCTGGTGGCTCTGTTTCCAGGTTTCTGAGAGGGATTGGGTTGGGGAGCAGGATGCTGCCATAGATTGCCCTTTGGTCTCATCCGGCATATCGTGCAGAGTCTGACTGAACACGGGTTAGAGCTCACTATCAAGCCTACATTGTGGCGGTGAGGGTGGCGAAGAGACAGTTCTTTTCCACCAGCATTGCAGCTTCTCAGTGTCGTCCGGCAGAGCTTTTCTGGGTGGTTCATGGCCTGCTACATTCTGGGCCAGGGCGAGAGATGGTGGAACCCTCAGTAGCACACTGTGATGAGGCACTTTGAAGATAAAGTCACTCAGATTCATGATGAATTGGACACCAGACTTAATGCAGTTCCACTAGTAGAAGCATTCAGAGCACCGTCTGGTCCAGCCTTATTGGATGAGTTTCAGTTACTGAGGCCCGAGGATGTGGACAAGGTGCTTGGCCAAGTCCAGTTGACCACCTGTGTGCTTGACCCTTGCCCTTCATGGCTCATCACATCAAAAAAGGAGGGGATCGCTGGCTGGGTCCAGGAGGTTGTAAATGCCTCCCTGAGAAAGGGAGTGGTGTTGGCCTCTTTAAAAGAGGTGGTAATTAGACCACTCCTAAAAAAGCCTAACCTGGACCCTGAGGACGTGAACAATTATAGGCCGGTGGTGAATATCCCCTTTCTGGGCAAGGTGCTTGAGCGGGTGGTTACAGGACAACTCCAGGCACTCTTGAATGAAACGGATTATCTAGATCCATTTCAATCGGGCTTCAAGCTTGGTAATGGAACAGAAACCGCCTTGGTCGCCCTGTGGGATGACCTTTGCTGGGAGAGGGACAGGGGGAGTGAGACCCTGTTGATTCTCTTGGACCTCTCAGCGGCTTTCGATACCATCGACCATGGTATCCTTCTGGATAGGTTGCCTGGGCTGGGAGTTGGAGGCACTGTGTTGCAGTGGTTCCGCTCCTACTTGGATGGCCAATTCCAGAAGGTAGTGCTGGGGGTTATTGCTCTGTGCCATGGCACCTTGGCCATGAGGTCCCGCAGGGTTCCATTTTATCCCCTATGCTGTTCAACATTTACAGGAAACCGCTGGGAGAGGTTATCCGGAGATGTGGGCTGAGGTGTCATCAATATGCGGATGACACCCAGCTCTACCTCTCCTTTTCATCAAACCCAAGTGAGGCAATGGCTGCTGGTATTAACATTCAAAGCCCTAAACGGCTTGGGGCCAGATTATCTGAAGGAACGCCTCCTCCTGCCTGGACCCTAAGGTCATCCTCGGGGGTCCTTCTTCATGAGCCCCTGCCAAAGGAAGTGAGACAGGTGGCTACTAGGAGGAGGGCCTTCTCTGCTGTGGCACCCCAGCTGTGGAATGAGCTCCCCAGAGAGGTTCGCCTGGCATCTACATTATATTACTTTAGACGCCAGGTGAAGACCTTTTTATTTGCACAGTGTTTTAACAGTTCTTCAGTTTTATTTTTAACCGTGCTGTTTAAATTTGTATTTTAAATCCCGATCAATTTCTGCATGGCTGCTTGGTTTTTTATCCTGGTTGTGCTTTTATACTGTATTTTTAATTATGTTTTTATACTGTCGTTGTTTTATATTTTGAATGGTTTTTATAGTTTTAATTTTTGTAAGCCGCCCTGAGAGCTTTGGCTATTGGGCAGTATAGGAATGCAGTAAGTAAGTAAGTAAGTAAGTGTCCTTATCTTTCTCCTTGAATTTTGTATATGGCATGGTTCTGCAGGGCTGCAGGATGAGTGGAACATGTGGCATTGTGTACAACATTCAGCTTCCCAAGTGACTCCTTCCTTTCCTCCCCCGCTCCCCCCTTCCTTCTAGCAACTGTTTAGTCCTTTGACAGGATTCAATGGGAGAATCATCTTTGCTTCAGTGTTGCAGATGGACTTGCCTGGAAGTTATCTAGACAGGGTTAAAGCATTCTATAAAACACTAAGTTATTTCTAATGGGATTTATTCAGCCTCCATCCCCCTTCTGCAGAGCCATTGGCAGGGGGGCTCTCTTGCCCCATCACTCTTTTATCTGGCTTTAAAACAGCCTTCTCTCAATGGGTGCCCTCTAATGTTGATGGACTACAACTCCCATTGGCCCCAGCTAGCATGGGCAATAGTCAGGGATGATGGAGTTGGAGTCCATCAAGATCTGTAAGGCACCACAAAGGCTGCCTCAGGTGTGCCATCCGGCGGACAAACAGAATCCAGGTTTTTAAGGAAGAGATTAAACTTTTTCTGTATGCAGGAGACTCTTTGTATCTGATCTACACGGCTCCGTGCCTAACTTCCCCATGAGTCTGCCTTTTCACTCCATGATCACCAGCTTCTATTGCTTCTCATTGCCCTTGTCGTCATTGCTACTACTTGCTTGCTTGACAGGGAGAGAGCAGGTAGGTAGTGGTATCTACTGCTCCTTCTTCTCAACACCTCCATTATCTTGGCCCAAGTGAGAGGGCCAAAGAGGCGAAGAAGCAGGTTGCAACAGTGAAGAGGAGGAACAATTCCAGGGGGCTCTTGTCAGTGGGCCCCTTCTGGGGGGTGGGCCCTCAGCAGGTGCCCAGCCATGCCTACCTACCCTTGATGCCGGCTGTGCTATGACCGCCGGGGTGCCCTCCTAAGAACCATAGGATTACACTATAATTGAGGTTTGAGTAAAGCCTGGCACCAACAGCCCTAAAGTTTTGGAGGCCTTTGCACTAGTTGACCCCAAGTGTCTTCTTCACTACTTGATCTTTTCCACTCGACGGTTCTTCTATCTGTCAATAGTTGGTCAACTGGTGTTTTAGGTGAGGCCAGGAATCCTTTGTAATCAATCATTAATTGTGAAATAAAATGGGGGAGGAGAAATTTAAAGGGGGACTAATGATAACTTATTAATCAACACAGAATTATCTTTTCATTTTCTTTTTAAAAAATAATAATGCAGGCACTTTGAAGCATCTTAACTTCCCAGTCTGTCATGCAGTGCTTCGTTCTGATGCCTAGGTATGTTGCAATGACATTTTTAATTAAAGGTTAGCATCTTTTAATGCATGGCAGTGGATGTATGGGGAAGGAGGGAGGGGAGATGCAGGGAACACAGGAAAGAGGGAGGGCATGTCGAGAAACTAAATGGAGGTTTCAGGAAATATCTTTGGCAATCACTGCCTCTCTACATGCAGGAGATGAAAAAGCTCTTTCAGCCAAAGGGCAAATTCCATTTCAGAGAAGGTCTCAGGAGCTGCATTCCACTGGTGGGTGTGGCTAAAGGCAAGGGGGTGGAGTCAAAGGGAAAGGGATGGAGCCAAAATACCAGCATATTATAGTTGAAAGCGTTGACTGTCAATAACTAAGCCTTAGGACAGGTATTTCTGCCTTTTAGAATGGGGGAAAATCTGCAAAAGATGAACAACCATCAATCGATCAGGGGAAAGCAGGGACCAGCTGGTGATGTGACGAAGGAGAACCCAGGAGGGCTGGATTTGGGCCCCAGCCCTGAGGTTCATCACCCCTGCTATGTGTGCTTGGGCAGGGAGAAGAATATGACTGGGATCTAGGCTGGCGACTTACACATCATCCCCAAAGAGGAAGCAAATCACCCATTAAAAGAGCCCTAAAGATGTGTAAGTATAGGCACACGTCTAGGAATAACTATAATTTAAGAAGTAGAATTTGAAATCTAAATAGACTTGCCTTGCCTTATCACGCAAAATGTCTACCTAATCCAGGATTTTGTTGTCTCACAGCAGCTGAATGGACAACTCTGGAAACTTACAAGAAGGATACAAAGGGGACAGCAACGGCCAGTTGTTTGTTCCCAGCGCCTGGCCTTTGAGGTGTACTGCCTCCGTGAATGTAGAGAGCTGTGAGTTTGATCAGAGCCTCAGCACTGGGAAGGAGATGTTTCATCCTTTCCACCCCTACCATGGTCCCCGTCTAAATTCCTCTCCCCCAATTGCCCTATTGGGGTGATGGGGTGGATTAAAGGTACCATCCAGATGTTTTGGATTTCAACTCCCAGGGATCCTGACCAACTGCTCATGCTGGCTGAGGCTTATGGGAGTTGTAGTACAAAACATCTGGGCAGCACCAGGTTGGCCCAACCATGGTTGGCCCGTCGTACATTTGGAAGCTCAAACCAAGGCTGATTTAGGTTTTTAAAAGCTTTATATCATAGTGTTGTGTAGGGTTTTATTCTCCTTGTGTAGAGGTTTAGATTATACGTTTCTGGGGGCCGAGACCTGTCTTTTCATGACTCTATACTGTGCTACACTGATGTGGTGCTGCAATCGTCCTCCTCCTTCTCCAACCTTTTGGAGCCCTCGCAGATTTCTGGTTTTTTTGTACCTCCTCCCATCCACTTTCATGAGCCCGTGCAGCTGCAGGCCTTCTTAACCCACTTCCTCGCCTCTCCATGTTCCTCAAACACAATTTGGCAGGGCAGAAAAGATCAAGGGCCCTCCAGTTGTTGTTTTTGTACTTTCACAGCCCTCTCCTCGCAAGACACCCCGGCTTTAATTGGCACTCTTTCCGTCTCGGGAGCTGCTCGGGGGCCTTTGTTATCGAGCTGGCTAAAAGCACCCAAGAGGCCCAGGCCCTGATGGAGGGGTTCGGTAATGGAGGGAGGGGGATTCGTTAGAAGCTGCCAGGGAGCAGCTCCTCTTCGTTTCTCAGAAGCGCTGAACGGGAGGGGAGACACCCTCCCTCCCACTGCTCCTGCATGGGTTGAGCTAGGGTGAACAACCGTGCACTCATCTGGCCAGTGAGGCACCTACCAAGGACAATGCTGGCTCCGTGATTTTGTGGGACCTCAAAAGCATGGAGCCAATGGTCCCCCTCCCTCCATAAGTCTACCTTTGCACCACCATCGTCACCAGCTCCTCTTGCTCTTCATCCTCTTCCTCATCATTTCTCCCACTTGATCGCTTGCCAGGGCAGAGGACTAGTGAGCAAGCCGGCGGTAGGCGTCGGCTGCTCCTCCTTCTTCATTTATTTCATCTATATCCTGCCTTTTCTCCTCCCAGGAACGCAAGGCAGGGTACATAATCCCTCCTCTTCTCCATTTGCAACAACAGTGCTGTGAGGTAGGGAGGCCAGGCTGGCTCCCTATGTGCTATACTTCTGGAGGCAGGCAAAAACGTTTTTATTCCAGCAAGCTTTTGGAAATACTCTGGACCTGTGTTAATGTATGGTTGTTGTTGTTTTTTAATTTGTTACTGTTTTTAAATTGTTTAAATGTTTTTAATTTTACCGTAGGTTTAATTCTATTTTAACTTTTGTAAATTTATATTTATATGTTTTCATTGTATGTTTTAAACTTGTAAACCACCTTGAGTCCCAGCCCTGGGAAAAAGGAAGGATATAAATCATCATCATCATCATCATCATCATCATCATAACAATTAAAGGAGGCACAGTAGTGCCTTCTTTGTTAAGCGTGAACCGGAAAAAAAGCATCCCACCATGTTAAAGGGATAATGGGGGGGGGGGGGGGGGTCATTCTAACATTCAACTTGGCATGGCTCAGTTCTTGCACTGGCTGCATTTCCATCCCTAGATATTTACTCAAAAGTAAGACCGATTGAATTTCCTTGGATTTTGAAAAGCAACATACTTGCTTTTCGATTAGCCAGTTTCAGCACTCTATGTGTGCTATGAATGCCTGCTCTGTCTGTCCCTATAGTTTCCTGCAAGGCCCAGCCAGGGGTGGCCAGTAAATTAAACCCAGGGGTGGAGGGTGGGATTCCATCAAGTTCATCAGTTAGTGTGGAACTCTGAATATGTTCAGAGGCCCCCAAGCCTAAAATCTTGGTAACTAAAAAGCAGCCAATGTATTTGCCAAAGCCATAACCAGTTTAGGACTAAGTTACTTGAAGGGCTGCCTTCACCCATATCAGCCTGCCCATGCTTTAAGATCAGAAAGAGAGGCCCTGCTCATTTGCCCACGCATGAGAGCAATTAGGTGGGTGATCTACAAGAGAGGGCCTTCTCTGTAGTGGCCCTGCACCTTTGGAACAAGCTGCGCCATCGGAGGTCCCCCATACTCCGTCATTGCAGGCTTTTAAGAAGGCTTTGGAAACATATTATTTTACTGTGGCCTTCTTGTAATAGGAGTACTGTTGTTGCTGCTATGGCCACTGCCATTATTGATTTTAATTGCTATTTTACTGTGTTTTATGTTTTTATTGCTTTTAATATTTAAACTGGGGTGGGTGGGTGTTGTTGTTGTTTTAATGTGTTTTGTTGTTGTAAGCCATTTTGCAAAGGCTTCTGCCCTGAAAGGCGGCCAAGAAATATTTTAAATAAAATAAAATGTGCAAAACCTGAACTGAAAACACCAAACTGTGCCCCATGCAGGATTCAGTGGCTTGACACTAAAGCCCCACAGTGGCGACTGACACAGGTCCCTGACTGAAGTGAAAACAGATGATTGCAATCTTCCCCTCTGCCTGCCCTACGGCGAACAACTTTCCTGAGCAATTGTCAGAGATGCCTCTCCTGCCACTCTTTGTGAAACCCCAGGCTTCCATTAACTCCTGGATGGTTTACGGCAGATGCACATCCCTTTATTGGCTTGTCAGCACTCCGATCTGCCCAAGCAGGCCCACACAACAAATGAAAACAAGAATTAACTTGGAAGCAAGCTTCCAAGCAACGCTGGAGCTTCCGGTGTGCTTTTTTTCCCCACCGTGCAACAAATGCACCCTCATCAAATCCAGGACATTTGCAGTGAAATAGATCATAGCTTTGGATCGTTTGTAGGGGCCCGTTTAGTGCCAGAGATAAGAGGCAGGTAGACATTTGCCATTTGTCTCTAGAGCAGGAATGACATGGGCATGATCCAGATACGCTCTCATTCCACGTCCTTTGTCAGTGTGGCTGATCTCTAATTAGGGTGGCCATATGAAAAGGAAGGCAGGGCTCCTGTATCTTTAACAGTTGTATTGAAAAGGGAATTTCTGCAGGTGTCATTTGTATGCATGCAGCACCTGGTGAAATTCCCTCTTCATCACTACAGTTAAAGCTGCAGGAGCCCTGCTTAGCGTGACCAGATACAAAAGAGGGCAGCTGCTGATGGAGACAGTTCTTGGGGATAAAGGCGCCAAAGGGCAATTAGTCCTAGCCCAGGGGTGGACAACATGTGGTCTCCCAGATGTTTTGGCCTGTAACCCACATGATCCCTCACCACTGACAATGCTGGCTACGGCTAATCGGAATTGTGGGCCAAAACATCTGGAGGGCCACAAATTGCTCACCCCTGCCCTAGCCAGATCCTTGGAGAAGCATTGTTACTCTTCCTCTGGCACAGCCCTCCTCTTTTGATCTTTTAACTCACTGCATCTAGCAACCTTCTATAGTATATGCTAATAAAAAAAAAATGGAGCGAGGTGTTTGAAAACCTACAGATGTCAATATTAGGACTCTACTTTCAAGGAGTTTTATTGTTGCATTAATGCAGGAGACAGAATTCAATCATGCAATCCTCCTTACTGACCCCCCCCCCCATTGCCAGCCCTCATCCTACACCTACAGGCGCCTATCGGCTCTGGCAACACGGTCCTGGCCTTTGGCCATGGGTCTGTGGTGCTATTCACAACTTGGGGGTGAAGAAACGGCCCCTGATCCCAATTAAATCCAAGCCTTGAAAAGCTCTTTGTCATTAATCAGGGTGGAAAGAAACAATCCTGCTGCAATGGGGATCTCGAGAAACTCAACCATATCTGAAAGACTGGCATTTGGATAGCATCTTCTGTAACATGACTAAAATAAGGACTGAGGTGTTGTACGATCAGATCTAAGCAACACAAGACAATGGAGACAGCCCTTTCCCGCGCATAGGGTGGACAAAGAACCACTCTTTTCCACTCCGGAGCTACAACCACCACATTGCCTCTGTTGCCATGCGCTGAGGACATTCCCGCGTCGGGAGCCGATCTGGCAGGGCCCTCTCTACTGGTTGCCATGGTTACCGTGATTAGCAAGAGCTTCATCCTGTTGGGCGGGAGGTAAACTCTCCCTTTTCCCCCAAAGCACTCTCCAAGGGCAACAGGTACTTTTAATCCCAGCATTGCTGTGTTTTAAGCCTCCGCCAAGCATCTGACAGCTCCCGAAGGGCCAGCTCAAAGCTTTGCACCAGTTGTTCAGAGAGGCCGACGTGGCATTTGGCTTAATTATATTACTAATATCTCAAATCAAATCTGGAGGTGGGGATTTCCAGGGGCGTCCAGGCCACCTCCGCTCACTGCCTTGACTCAGGATGCTAGTCCAACATTCTAAACATCAGACCAGGGGTAGATAACCCTCCAGATGCACCCAGGGCTCTGGCCACACACAGACCCAGATAGGAGGTGATGCAGATTTCGGCAGGGAAAATATTCCCAACAGAGTTAGATTAAAGCAATCTTAACTGGTTGGTGTATTCTTTGTCTATTTGATTAGATTTTGAAATTTCAGCAGCGGCTAGAATGACCGATTCCTCCCCCAGGATTTGATTTCACTGATGTGTTAGGAATATCATTCTCAGATGGGCACTCTACCATTGAGACTGCTTTGAAAGCAGAAGGACCCAGGTTCAATCTCCAGCGTTTGTTGAAAACTGGCCAGAGAACTTTGGCTACTGGTAGGAATAAAAATGTAATAAATATATAAATAAATCTCCAGCGGAAGGGTCTAAGGCAGCAGAGGCGGGAAAGACTCATGGCAGAGATCTTCCAGAGTTGCTGCCGGACACAGTAGATGGTATGAGGCTAGATGGACCAATGGGATAATCCTTGGATGTGTGCAATAGATACTATGCAAGGAAAATAGCGCAGATAATTGAAATAGGGTAGTGGCTAAGAGCGGTAGTCATGAGCCAACAAATCCCCAATTTCAAATATCGCCATAGCACTGAACTCACTAGGTAGCCTTTGGCAAGATATCACTCAGTCTCAGTTCCCATAGCTGCAATACGGGGATAATATGAGGCTGTGACAAGGGAGCGAAGGGAAGCAGGGCCATTACCGGTTCTGCTGAAGAGCCAGCTCCATCAACTGTCTCCTGGCAGCATCCATTCTGTCAAGAGAGAAGGAAAGTTGGGGCGCTCAAAAGCTCTGCCTAGGGACAAGCAACTTTGAGTTCCTCCTCTCCTTAAACTAGTGCAAAGCTCAGGTTGCCATGGGAGCTAGTAGTCCTTCCCCTTTCTTGTTCTTTTACCCATCAATCCCCTCACCATACAGTGGCTCATGAACAATGCAAATGTGGATCATGCAGAGTAAACCCCTCTGAAATTTGCATGTGGCACGCCCTCACTCACTCACTCCTGTGCCCCAATTGGCTGCCACTACCATCCCCTTTCCCATCCCCACTGGCAGCGACAGCCTAACCGCACGGCTGCACCCAGGGCCAGCCTTCGTGCCACACTGATTGGCCGAGCAGGGTTGCCTGTCATATCGCTGGCAGGATTGCCCTGTCTCTTTGGTGAGGAGGAAATTAATTGCTATTAAAGCTCGAGCTTTGAACTTTTTCAAATTTTCACAATTTTCTGCAAGTCTACAATGCTCGTGCTTCAGTTTAAAATAAAAATGAGCAAAATCGTTCTGGTAGATCTCGAGTAATAAACATTCTTCTCTAGATTCTTCCTATTCCAGCTGTTCATGAGTTGCAACTAACTACCACTATCAGAGGCAATAAGTCTATATATACCAGTTGCTGGGGGACATGGGTGGGAATGTGCTATTGCACCGATATCCTGCTGGGGTGGGGGTTCTGATTGACAGCTGGTTGGCCACTGTGTGACTAGAGTGCTGGACTAGCTGGACATTGGTCTGATCCAGGATGGCTCTTCTGATGTTCTTAAGTTAGTTTCTCCCCCCTCCTCCATCCCAATCTATTTTCCTTGAGTGCTATGTCTTTTAAACTGTCCAGCCTGAATACAGGGACTGTCTTATTACTGATCTTTGTAAGTCTGGAAGTCTTTTTCCAGTAAAAGAGCAGGTTAAAAGTGTTTCAAATTGTGCTGGCCTTCTTTACAGGGTGAAAGTTGCATGGACTGCTGAAATAACGAGAGGGGAAAATTTCAGAACTCCCAGAGGTTGTGTTTCACCCTCCCCAACCAGGTGACCGCTACGGTTGTACTAAAATCCCCAGCATTCCTGACCATTGGCCAAGTTGGCTGGGGCTGATGAGAGCTGAAATCCAAAACATTGGGAGGAAATCAAGTTGAGGAAGGCTATCCTATAGAAAGGCTAGTATGAAACTAGCAACTAAGAGCCAAACTAGATTTGATGGGAGCACGTTGTTCCCGACTACTGCTCCTCTCCCCCATGTCTATTGTTTGCAAAAAAAAAAAAGCGCACATTTCCCACCCTCTCTTGATAAACCAACATAGCAAACACATGAATAAATAAATCTGGCTATCCAGTGGTCTTCAACTGGCCCAAACCCGACCCATCTTGGATTCCCAACCTGCAATATGGGACCCACTTTCACAATTGCCCAACATGGCAGCAACAGCTTTGCTGCGACCCATCTGGGCTGATCTCACAACCCACTTTTGGGTTGTGACCCACCGGTTGAAGACCACGGCCTCGAACATCGGGTGTATGGAAGCTTCGTTTCTGAGAGGAAAGCCTGCTGATAGACCTCTGCAAAAGGCTGCCTGTTCGCATATGTAGGTATTGCGGAGAAAGTGAGAAGGAGTCAAGTCAGCGTTAAAAAATAGAGTTGTGGTTTATTTTGTTTTTTTTGTTTTTATCTCACGCTGGTAACAAGTTTAAACCCTAGCCTGGAGAAAAGAAACATACGAAGTGTACATATTTGCCTGCTTATCAATTTTTCCTTTCATGTCCCTTAAAAGCATCAAAGATTTTAAGAGACAGGGCAGAGAAGGAATGCTCCAGATAATACATTTGTGGACTTGGTCACGTGCATCGAGGTAGCTCATTCCCCCTTCATCAACCTCTCCCCTCCCTCCCCCCGGCCGTATTTTGCATTGACAGCTTTTTCTAAATCATCAGGTCCCATAGCAATGAGGTGATATCGACAATGCTTTTTCTCTTCCATCCTTTTAAATATTAAGCAGGTGAGATCAACACGGCAGAGAAACATAGGCTGTGTAAGCCGTCTTCAAACACCTTGATCCAAATTTCTAATGCAGCATCTGTATAACAATACTAAGATCTCATTCCTGCCTCTTCAAGATAGGATGTCGGGGTTGCTCACAAAATAAATAAAAAAGGGGGCTTTAAAAACAACAGCATTCTAAAGTGATCGCTTCTGTTGATTTCCATGGAGTTCTAGGGCCAAAACAGATGTGATGCTGAAGGGAAGCATGAAACAAGTACTGGACTCGCCACCACCACCACTTCCCCAGTGGGGCTAAATATCAGCTTTGGATGCAATTTTGATCAGGAAACACAGCACAAGGAGGAACGAATTACATATTCCCACCCTAGCACCCATGTTCTGATCAAAACTGGAGCCAACTCAAGGGTATTTTGAAGAGGGGGAAAAAAATATGCCAGGAGACCCAGTGTGACTCCTACGTCACATCTGGTTTTAGGTCTTCAATGGCGGAGTCTAAAGGTTAGTGTAACTTGGGGCTGGGGTAGGGAGAAGTTGTGTTGAGAACTTTCAGAAAGCGTTAAAAGGTGGGCATTTTGTCAATTAACTCTGGAGACTGCAGAAAGGTTTTTACTGACTATAAGGAAGACTGTGTATGGACTTGGCTTGGGACTTGAGCAAACAAAACACTCGGGGAAGTAGGTTAAGACAAAAATGAAGAAGCAGAGTGTTCCAAAGCGGAAAACAATTAAGTACTAGTGCCTGCATATTCCAAAAGTATCCAAATGTGAAATCATCCCCCACAATGACTAAAAAGTCTCTGTCCTGTATAAATCTGATCGGCGAGGGAGCAACTTTGGATATTTTAAACACACGGGGGTCAGAGGAAGTGTTGAGTTCATGCTTCCTGTCACTGTGCTTATTTAGAATGAATGAAGCTAGGCTGACACACCTCCCCAGCCATGTCAAAGACAGCAGTACCTCAGAGAGAAAAGGAAAACTGTGGAACTTACTTAAAGATAATGTAGTGATGGCTGCCAACTTGGACAGCTTTAAAAGGGGATTAGATAAATGCATGGAGGATAAGGCTATCCATGGGTACTAGACATGATTTCTATCTATTGCCTTCAGGATCAGAGGTGTTATCCAGTTGCTGAGGAACTCAAGCGGGAGGGTATGACTGCATTCATGTCCTGATAGTGGGCTTTCCACAGGTATCTGGTTAGCCACTGTGGGGACAGAATGCTGGAATAAATAAGCCTTTGGTTTTATCCTACACAGCTCTTCTTATGTTCTTAGACAGAGAGGCCAACATCTCGGAATGATGCCCCTTGCTCAGTTCTTATCACATCCTTCTTGCTCCAACCTCATCTCTGCTGCCATAGATCTACAAAAGGCAGCAGTAAAGATTGATAAAATGGATGCAGCAGCACGTCTGAACTCCCAATTCATGAATCGTATCTACAAAATGCAACCAGCATTTCAGGAGGAGCGGATGCTCTGACCATCTCCCAATGAGCATCTGCTTTCAAGAACCTCACACTTCTTCGAGGTGTTAGCTCTGCCTCCACGTGCTAGACGGATATAACGAGAATGTGAATAGAACCACTTGCAAAGCCATTCTGAGGCAGCAAAAGTGAGGGAAAAGAAAACCAACCAAACGGTGGCTGTGATGCTCCCAGACAATTATTCCTGCTACGCAAATCTCTCTCACGGCCCAGCACCGTGCCATCTAGCTCACATCTAAGAGGACTACTCATCAACTTCTCAATTCTATACCGTTTCCATGCTTCCTTTTAATCCAGAGGGCCAAAGATGTCTTCAGAAAAGCATTCTCACTTGTTTCCTTCATCACTGGGAACTAAAACCCAAACGGGGCCAAGGATGGAGGCTGCAAACCATTTGTTCCAAAAGGAAAGAGAATCTTCTAGACAAAGCAGCTCCAGCAAACTGCATACAACTGAGGGACAAATCCAAACACCCACATTACCGAGCCAGGTGACGCTACTCACAAGGTTGCGCTCAGACCTCCCAAGATCCGAAAGCTGTTAAGGGCTAATCCACGAGGCCGTGTGGCTTCCCCCCACTCTGGCTGCACACCCCTGGGAAAGGGCAATGGGAAAGTGGGAAATGCTGTGCCTCACTGTATCTTTCCCCCTCTATATTTCTGATTGAGCACAAAGTCCTCAGCTTGGAATGGGAGGAAAGCTCATACAAGAAGCACTTTTAAAGCCTCGCTTCCTCTTGAGAAGAATGGGGCCAAACTGTTGGAAGGAGCTGTGATATGCCAACCTTTCAACTTGGCTGGAAGCTGATGAAGGAGGCAAGATAGCTCTTGGCCTTGACCAATGACTTCAAGAAATCCTGGGCCACGCCTGTGCTGTGGTCTCTGGTGACTGACTCAAGTTAATTAGGTCATCGCTCAGTGCCACTACGAGTCACCAGAAGCCCCTGGGCAGCTGCAACAGCAGGGCAGCAATCTCCTTTGAGTTTTTAGTGAATGGCAAAATAAAATCCCAACCCCAACCCTACATAGTCCATCCCTCCCACCCCGCTAGCAGCACATGAGAAGTGGGCAGGTTTAAGTGGCAGTCTAGCTTTGGTGGAACAGGACAAGGACAGCACAAGGACGAAAGGATGGCTTGTCTGCTTTTCTCTCCGTCCCCCTCACCCCACGACTGTTTAAACAGATGCTTCATCCTTAAACAATGATGGAAGAGCTTGCTCCCAGTTACGAGAAAAAGCTAACGAGAGATGAAAAATGGGAAAACTAAGCTCCTT
The DNA here is from genome assembly GCA_029215795.1 of Anniella stebbinsi. Taxonomy (NCBI): domain Eukaryota; kingdom Metazoa; phylum Chordata; class Lepidosauria; order Squamata; family Anniellidae; genus Anniella; species Anniella stebbinsi. The sequence goes on from JARDYH010000001.1 coordinate 387,343,628, forward strand.
GGTGAAATGTAAATGGTTTCTCTGTTCCATTGTGCTTACCTGGCAGGACCATCCTCCTCACCTTCTAGGTTACTGGAGCAAGGACTTTACAAGATACATCTGTTTGGTTTGTATAGAATGACCAAAGGACTGACGCCTAACAAACATAAAGAGGAGAAGCACAATGAACTCTGGATTCATCAGTACTCAGCTGGCCTGTGAGAGCCAAATGCTATCGGCCAAGACGACACATCGCCATTGGGTCCTCAAAGGGACATGGCTGTTTGGTTTCCTAGAGCATGAGTCTAGCTTTGGTGTGTCTGTGACGAAACGCACTTACTCAGCGCCTGCGACTGCCATAAACTAAAAGTGCACTATGTGCAGCTGTGGCGCATGTGGAAGTTGACAACATATTCGGCATTAGTCCGTTGCACTGAAATAGCAAAGGGCTCGAAAGGGTGGAAAGTGAACGCCACCAAGCGCCGGACTGTGTGATTGATGGGCCGGCCCAGGAGTCCTGCTTGGATTTCAAACTTCAGAAGACCAGAATCTCGGGCATAGAATCTGCAAGAGAGATGGATAGAGAGAGAGGCAATGATGCTTGAAGGACACTCATGAAACCGTGTAAGAGTAAGAGTCAATCTCTCTCAATTCAGCAAGTGAAGAAACAGTTCTTTCGAGTAGAGTAAAAATGAAATAAACAAAAAAACAGGCAATAAGATAGGATTGTTAGAACCATAAATCCCATAAATACAATTGGGGGGGATGTGATTGGAAGGAAACTTTGCCTTTTTTAGATAATGGACAATAATGGGATTAATGTACACGATGGATTAACCAGTGAAACGCCCACCAAATGGTGTACAGGTGGAACCTGATAGAAGTGATTGTAAAGACGGGCTGTGGCTGAGTGGGTTAGCAAACGTAGCTTGATCCTCCTCTCTCCATGGCACAGAATTTATGCCCAAAGTCTCATTCTTCATCATTTGCCTCATGGAATGTGAAGTATAACAGCCTTTGCTGCTTGCCTGAGAGGCACGCAAGGAAGTTTGAAACAAGGGTGGGGATTGGCGTTAATGGCTGCCAAAACCACAAAGGCACAGATGGGTCCTTAAATCAGTGATATTGCCCCAGGTAGCTCCTAGGAAGAAAAGGGCATTTGGGAAGTTCTCCCCACAGATAAAAGGGTTGCAGATTTCCCAAACACAGTCTATTGCCTCCCCCATCTAGGTTTTCAAGGGTACCTCTCCTGGCCATGCCAGCAAAACAATTCCGGAGAAGAGGGTAGAAAGAGAGACTTTACAGAGGGGTGGGACATTATTATATAAAATTTGTGTGTATTAAGTGATCCTGAATAACACCCACAATTGACACTGGTGAGCACTCACACTTGTTGGTTGACCCCGGTTAAGATCGCACACATACAAGCTCTATTTATGTGTTATGCATGGAAACAGATATCCATGGTGAAAGGGGCTGCATTCATAGACCTCCAACCACCAGGCTAGGCTACCCCTTCCACCCTGTGATCATTAGCCCCGTAGTCAAGGTGACGTCTGCAGCAGGGAACAATTTAGAACCCTGATTACAAGTACAACCCTGATTGTAACCCTGATTACAAGTATAAGAGCTGCCCCCTCCCACTTGAGAAATGATGGAGAACATGAGGATGGTGGGAATGAGGGGAGCGTACCATTTTCAGTTGAGGCAGTGTGGTGAAGTGGCTATAGTGTTGGACAGGGACTCGGAAGACCTGGGCAGGATCTACACTACTGCTTCATAGTGGTATCGAAGTGCACTGACAACTATTGGGGTCTATGATACATCTACATCAAGTGGGATATAACACTATGAAAGTGGCATGGAAGCGGTATATGGCACATGTCAAGGGCCCCAACAGCTGTCAGTGCACTTCAATACCCCTATAAAGCAGTAGTGTGGCTCCTGCCTTTTATATGCCGCTTTCATACCGCTTTCATAGTGCTATATCCAGTTTGGTGCAGATCTGGCCCTGGACTCTAGTCCTTACTAGGCCATGGAAGCTCACTGGGTGACTTTGGACCAGTCACAGACTCTCAGACTAACCTACCTCACAGGATTGTTGTGACAATAAAAAAAATGGGGAGGAGGAAGATCATGTATGCCACCTTGGGCTCCTTGGAGGGAAGGCAGGATAGAAATGTAATAAATAAATAAATAAACAAACTATGGGGGCTGGTCCAAACCCCGCTGCTCCTTTCAACACAGTTACCCTATTGAATAGGGCTACCGTGAAACCCCCATTCAGCTTGCCTAGCTATGCGCTGTCTCCCTAGGGCATATACAGCAGGACCTAGATCCTGCCTAGAAAGCAGAGAAATGGGAGAGGAGGGGAAAATTTCTGTACTGTGGCTTGCTCAGAGCAGATGTAGTGCTTGCGCCTGGTTAACGCAAACCATGATTTGCAAACCTGGATTAAACTACAGATTCATCTCCTAGGTGGCAGCCAGTCTAGCTCACTGGTAGATCACATTTTGTGCAGAGATTCCCTGGTTCAGTCTCCATTTAAAATGATCTCGGACAGCAGGGGTGGCAAAGCCTTCTACCCAAGACCCTAGAAAGCTCCTGCCATTTGAGGGCAGGTTATGCTCTTCTAGATGAACCAATCAACCATGGATTGACTCAGAATAAGGCAGGTTCATCGTTTCCCCCCGTGTGGGGATTGGCTCACTTGTTCATGACTCTTTCATGGCTCTTTTGTTCTGCAGGTCTTCCTCCCTGGTGCATCGTCAGCCTATCTGGGGCCTGAACTAAACAAGTTGATACGTGGATGACCAATCATTGCAGCATAACCGGGCCAGATGTCCTTTTGGTCCTTTCAAACTCTTTGAGGGACAAGTTCATAAGTTAGCCACCCAGGGAACTTTATGTTATGGGGTGGCATAGAAATGCTGTTAATCAATCAATCAATTAAACAATTGCCCAGCAGCATGGCTGCTATGAAGAAACTGCATTCCATGAGTGCCCAACCATGGCATTAGGGGCAGTGTTACCATCACAACAAACCACTTTCAGGCAAAACACATTACTGGATTCGTAGAAAGCGGTCTTATGCCAGGTCAGACAGTTTGTCCATCTGTCTACTCCGACCACCAGCACCTTCCCATGGTCTCAAGCAGAGCTCTTCCTCCTCACCCACCGCCTGATCCTTGTATCTGGGACCTTCTATATGTGCACCGTCACTGAGCTATGATCCAAGAGGATCCGAATGCAACTTGGCACTACCAATGTACATTTACCTTTGCAGCAGCAGTTTCCAAACTGTGTTCTAGGAAAACCCAACATTCTTCAGAAGTTCTAATAGGTAACTCTTGATAAGGAGGTCAGACCCATCCCTACCGATCATCCCTTGCAAACTGCAGCCTTGGGGAGGAACATTGATGGGCTCCAGGACACATTTAGGTGTGGCAAGGGCAAGTCCACAATATACATGGACGTTTCCGCCCAGAATCCTCTGCAATGCACTATGTTTCTCGGGAGACGTCCCTGTATCCCTGGCCAGACAAATACAGGTGGAACGTGTTTCCCCAAGGAGGGAAGTTTGCTTCACAGAAAGACATCAGCAAAAGAGACAGAACAGAACAGCCTCAAAGGGTTGCCGTCCCATCTCATGAGTTGCTTCTCTCCTTCCTCTTCTAAGGCTATGCTTGCAAAGCACTCTGCTTTCAGCTCAAAGCCTCCCACTACTCCAGCGGATCCCACGCACTTCACCCCACCCCCAGCAGGCTGTCCTTTCTGTTCCCAGGCTGACCGCTTCAGCTGCAAACAGAATGGGAAGGAAGATGCTCTTTCAATAAGTAGACACCCTCCAGATTTCAATAATGCAGCCTGTTGAATTCCTCACATTCTTTCTAAATGGCCATTATTCTCTTTCTCCTATTGAAAGCCCCAGCTAGCCTGACAATGGACAAGGACTAGGTAGAAGAGCAACGGTCTTAATAGCTTGAAGAGCTGGAACAATCTTGATAGCTGGCTTTCTAAATGGCTCCCTCCTCTGCAGGAGGAGCCGTCGGGGGGGGGGGGGTGGCAGTGGGGGAAGGGAAGAATAAAGGGGAGGGGAACAAGTTCTCTTTCCTCCGTCCCCCCCCCCCCCCAAAGTAAAATATGGTGTGTGTGTTCTGCTCCTCTCATTCCAATTCGGGGCAATTTGCCACACTCAAGAAGAGCGCCCTGTAATCTCCAAGATGGGCTCTGTTTGGTATTTTTAAATCTATTTTTGAAAAGTGCTCTGCAATCAGAGGCCATTTCCACAGGCTCACACGCAATGGATAAATTATACACTGAAATGCAAGATGTGTGTCAATAAGAACAGTCATATCGAGCATTTCCCTCCCTCTGCCAATTGTTATGAAAATAGGAAGTTTACCTGCAAATTGTTTTGCTTCTAAAATGCTTCCAAAATAGGTTTCCTATTAAGCTTTTAAGCCTCCCAGGCCCAAGCCTTCCAACATCAACAGGGGCTACAGACAGAAAATCGGAACGTTCTCATACCTCCCTTCCCCTTTCGCCCCACCCCAAGGCTCTGTGCTTGGCGAGAGGGCAGCTGACACATCCTTTGCGAGTGGGACAACTGGGGAGGGCCAGAAGCCCTGCAGCCACCCAACACAGAGGCTGGACAAGCAAGGGATGGCCAGGCCAGCAGCCACAGCCTGGCATAAGAGGAGAAACACTGCATGGCCGTGGGAGGAGAAGCCAAAGGCAGTGCAAGCGTGACAAAGGAACAAAGCAACGGTTCAGGAGAGCAGCAACAACAATCCCACTACGTGGAAGAAAAGCTTAAAGCCCCTGGGGGGTGGGGAGAGGCTCAGCAGAATGACAGGAGAGGAGCCAAAGCAGCTGGCCAACTGGCCACCACGAGGAGGCAACATGCCTGAAGGCAAGGCTGATGCTGGCACGGCAGCAACGTTGTCATCGCAGCCCACCACCAGCATCAGGAGCCTACATAGGTAAGGCAGGCTGGGTCAGGGACTTAAGGCAGGTTGAGAATTAAGTCTCTGATCCTGTCAAGGGAGCCAGTCCTGCTCCCTAGCAGCCTCCATCTTCACCTTCCTGCTCATCAGCTTCTCAGAGGCGTCTAGTTGGCCACTGGGGGAAATAAGACGCTGGGCTAGATCAGCATCTTATTTTCTGTTGAACCCCTTCCAGCCCAAGGGCCGAAATTGATTTAGGAGAAGCTCTCAGGGGCCGCATTCCAGAGGTGGGAGGGGAGAAAGGCAAAGGGGCAGAACCAGAGGCAAAATGGGTGTGGCTAGAGGGACCAAACCCCCCAGCATACTTTCACTTACTGCCAGTAATTAAGCCTTAGGAGAGGGAATTCAATGTTTCAGAAGGGGAAAAAAAACTGCACCAAAAATGGGAAATCAACAAACAATCCAATGTGAGTCAGCGTGGTGTAGTGGCTAAAGTGTTGGACTAGGAGTCGGGAGATTCTGGGTTCTAGTCCCCCACTGGGCCATGGAAGCTCACTGAGTGACTTTGAGCCAGTCACAGACTCTCAGCCCAACCTACTTCACAGGTTTGTTATTGTGAGGATAAAATGAAGAAGAGGAGGATTACGTATGCTGCCTTGGGTTCCTTGGAGTAAAAAAGGCAGGCTATAACTGCAATAAAAAAATAAATAAATAAGTGATTGGAAGAAAGAGGGGGTGGCCAAGGGAGGGGGTGACTATCTGGGAACCTCACTGGGACAGACTGGGGCCCCAGGCCTGAGGTTCCCCAGCCCTGGACCAGAGGGAGCTTTGGTGCAATCCAGCAGGGCTCTTCTTATGTCCTCTTCTCTGTCTCCATTTAGCAGCTCCAAACTGGAGACACTGATAATTCTTACGTTAAAGCAGAAGGGGTGAAATCCAGCCTTCCCAAGAATATATTTCATTTGGGGGCTGCCTCCAAACAGCTCTACAGAAGGCAGCAGTATCCTGGTCTTCCACAGAATGCCCTTCTTCTCTTTATAACTACTGGAGATTCCCGCAGCACAACTGCAAACCCTTCCTTGGTATACGGGCCTATCCTTCGTGATGCCTTTCAAATTATATTCCCTGCAAGGAGCGTGCCATTTAGAGTGGAATGCAAAAAACAATCACCAATTCAGAAGTTGCCAAGACTTTTCAATTTGACTTTTAATGGTTTTCATCCACCACTTTTTTCCAGATTTCACTTTTGAACGTCAACCTTGACGGAGACTTGCAAGCAAGTCAAGTCCTGCTGATTCATTTTAAGGCACAAAAGGTTAAGCATCAACAGCAGCGTGGCACAGGCAATAAATGACTGAATTAAGAACATCCCCAATTCACATCTCACTTCCACCACGAACTAACTGGTTGGCATTGATTATTCTCCCTCAGCCTCCACATCTTCAATATTTATTCACCATTATTCATTCAGTTTAGGCCTTCTTCCTTTCCTATAAAAGCTCCAGGTGGGTAATCACACTAGCCTAGCCTACAGGGCTGTCGTAGGATTACAGAGACAATGTACATAAACTGTTCTGAATGACTGGCATGCATGATATATATTCTGATAATTGCATTACACCTTCTTTGTTGTTATGGCCCTGAATCTATGGGAAATGTTGTTGTTTAGACATCTTCCTCAAGAAGAAAAAAAGACTCATAGAGACTTACAACAAAATCAAAATATACACAATTTAAAACAGCTAAAATGATTATCTACTAAACCCAATCGCCCCATAAACAACTAAAACATCAGTGACAACTATCATTACCATCAAATGCCTGGGAATGGAGGAAAGTCCTAACCTGGCACTGAAAAGATGACAATGTTGGTGCCTGGTGGGCCTCGGGAGAATGTTCTGTAATAAGAAAGCCACCACTAAAAAGGCCCTTCCCCTTATTACTCTAAACCCCACTCAGCAGAGGGCAGGGATCAGACACTGATCGTAGGGTATGGGTAGGTTTATACTGGGAAAGACAGGGAAAGTAGGTGCTATAACTCAGAGGCAGAGTGTGCATGCTTTGTACGCAAAACGTCCCAAGCCTGAGGGACGTTCCAATGGTGGGTGGGAGTCCAAGGTGATAGAAGTGGGGTAAAAAAACAATAAAAATCCCCAACATATTTCCGCTTTAAAGCTCTTACTGCCGATAACTAAGTCTTCAGAGAGGCATTTCAGTCTTTTAGAATTGGGGGGGGGGGGGGGAATGCACAAAGCCAGAAAACCATGAGATGATCAGTGATTGGAAGAAAGTGGGTGGGTCTGGGGGAAGGGGCGTGGCCACCTGGCAAACTCTGGAGGGCAGGGATAAAATTAGGCCCTGGATCACAACTAGGGCACAGTTTGGATGTTCTGTCTTGGTCAAAAGGCAGGGCTCTCAAAAGGCTGGGGGCTCGCCCCCTCCAATTGAAGGAACTTCTGTTTGGTAAGCAAGCACCGGAGACGCAAGAACTATTCAAAAGCTCCAAAATGCTACATGTTGCCTCTAGCCTTCTAAAACCCCAGCTGCCAAGCAAGCCAGGAGAAGGTGGCTATCTGCTTTTGTTTACTGCATAAGTCTGCTACTGGGAACATCTGCAGAGTTCCCGCTTTCTGTCGGTGGGGGGGAGGGAACCCCGCCACCACCACCTACAGACAAAAGGCTGCCCAAAGGAGCTTCTCAGAGCATCACGGACAGCAGCAAGAAAAACAAGCTGGAGCGAAAAAAAAGCTGGGCTGATTCATATACATGGAGCACTTATGACTGGAAGAGAGCAAGACTGAAAGGGAGGCACCAGGCATCTCTGTCGCACAGAGAAAATGATTATTTTTCAAAAATATATCCTGGATAATAATAAAGGGGAGGGCTTTTGAATCATTGCCCATCTTTCTAGGAAGATGGAGAGAATCAAGGCCTGGAGTGGCTGTGTAGTATCAGCTCTTAGAAGTGCCTTTCATTGCTAGAAGCAATTAAGAACATCAAAACCCAAGAACAGTCTATACTGGATCAGGCTAATCTGCTAAGGTTGGAGAGTAGCCAGTTGACTTTATTTGGGTATCTCAGGCTCTGAGATTCATTGGGGGAGAACAAAAGAATATGTGATAAGGTGTTTCAGGAAGACCCTGGCTTAAAGGCTGCTAAAGGTTCTTTTCCTGCAAGCGCTGAAAGAATGATGCATGTGGAAGAAGAAATGCTGTCATTTATTGACAGGAGCTGATGAATTTCAACAAAATGGGACATTACCGGATGTCCATAGATAGAATATGAATTCAGTGCCTTCTATTCTGACAACGTATGTGCGCAATTACATTTTACGACCCCATGTTGGGCATATTCTTTACCAGCCCTTAAGCACTGGGTATTTGGGTTTCTTGAAAGATACACATGAAATTAGTGCTTCGTATTCCATCCAACATCATGTCTCTTGCATTTAGTCGGTGGATCTTTTGTTACGTTCCTTAGCATAATGTCCATTAACTTTCAAGCTCTGAGTGTTTGGATTGTATGTGAGATACGTATGATTATACTTTGTAATGATATATATATATATATATATATATATATATATGACTTTGGGGGCATACGTACTAGAGTGCAACATTACATCAGCCATGTACTTTTTAGCGCTTTTGGTTGGTTGTTTGGATCAGGTGAAGGACTGTGCAGTCCAGCCTTCTCCCGGTCTTCGGAGGTAGCTTGCCCCTGTACATGGTGGCTTCATTTAGCAACTGCGACTTCCAACGCAGCAGAGAGGTTAGCCAGAATGGAGAGACTATTCTATGGGCGAATCCTAAACATTCCGAAAATTTGCTTCTCTTTTGTTCATTTCGGAACGCAGAACATTTACAACGGAGTCATGCGATCAAACTCTAAACGTGGGAGATGTTCGAGGCACTTGGCATACCTGATAGGGTGATCGCCACATGTCTTGGGCCGCTCCATGACCGAAACCCACTTGTCATCATAGCTGAAGAGGGAGAGGTCGAGGTAGGGGCTGCCGCTGTACGACTGAGCACTGATGGGAAGCTGGCCCAGCAGCCGTCGTACGGCCTCCGTGTGCCCACCATACTTTGCGTTCACAATAGTGTCCTTGAATCTGAAGCAGACACGTTAACAGGATAGAGATGAAAGGAATGAAACAAAAAACACTCCCCCACCCCACTCCACACAAAACCACTGCATCTTAGCCTTGGGAAAAGTAGAGATGGAAAAGCACAGGAAAAATCCCAAGCTCATGAAAGGAGAGGAGGGATTGGAGCTTATACAGGGCCCATGGAAAGCCTAGGAGTGCTGCGGCCAGTCACTGTACAAGGTCAGATGGGCCAATCAATGGGCTGGCTCAGTATGAAGCAGCTTTACATTTGTTCCTCGGTAGACTGCCAACCCGGTACGGTACACTGGTTTGCAAAGTGTGGCCCAGCAGGGAACCCTGGGGTTCCTTGGCTGTTGCTGATCATGGGCTCCTTGGTGAGATTAGTGATGGTGGAGCAACTTGCTCACCACCACGGATGCCACTACTCCCTACAGTGTGAAACCCCAGCGTGAGTTCTAAGCTGGGAAAGTTCTAGGGTGCTGCCTCAGTCTATGCGGGGCAACAGTGAGAATCCTGGAATGCTTTCCAGGATCTCTTGCAACAAAACCAGGGTTTCATGCAAGGCAGATGTGCCCAAAGATCCCAACAGACAAATCCATGTGGATCAGCTAAATTGTTTGGAAACCTCCGCAGGAGTTAATCAATTAAGTGCATCTGAATACTACTAAAACTTCAATTTAGCTACCTTTTTAAGATGTTTTCAAGAAAAGACAAAAGTACAGTTTAGACCTCAATCCTACAGATACTTACCTGGGAATTAGCCCATCAAAGTCAATGGGACCTGTCTAAGGAAAGATATTCAGGACTATGCTGTCTATAAACTAAAGCAGGGATGGGGAATGTGTGGCTCTCCCGATGTAGTTGACAGCAACTCCCATCAGCCCCAGCCAGCATGGCCAATAGCAAGGAAAGATAATAGCTGCAGTCCAACAACATCTGGAGGGCCACACTTTCCCCATCCCTGAATGAAAGCCATCACTCGTTTTCAAAAAAAAGGCAACCCCTTTAATAAGTTCTTTTGCCATCTCCACCAAAGCAACACAACAGAACCAACAACTAAGACTAATCCTCAAATCATAGCCTCATTAATTGAAATTGAATCAATCAATCAACTCAAGCTGATTAATGTTTGTTTTTTGGAGGTAAGTTTTGAACTGAACTGAACTGATACGAATTGGCTTCTTCCCAAGATCAGAAGCCCCTTAAGATACATGATATGGTGGAGATCAGAAACAGGGTGAGATGGATTGGTAAACACATCAAATTAATCTAGTTTCTCTCTGTGAGCTACATGAAAGCCGAAAGGTTTAGCGCTATAGATGGATCTTCTAAGATCAGAACATGATGTCAAAATCCATTCACTGCAGCCATTATTGTTGAGATTAGGAAAAAAAGGGAAAAATGCAGCTGGAGAGCAAAAGGCTTCGAAGAATAGTCTGTCCTTGACCATCTGCCTGAAAAAAAATCCTTCCAGTAAACAGACTAAACTAGTTTTCCTGCCTTGAAAATGGGAGAGAGCTCTATGCTCTCTTCACTAGACTCAAGTACAATTCACAAATAATCAATATTTTCTGTGTTGCCCATTGTGCGTGGAACATCTTCCCTCTCTCATGTCACCTACCTCTCTTTATTTCAAACCCGAGCTCTAAACATAGCACTTCCATGAAGCCTTTGATATAATCCCTGAGCCTCCCTCTGCAACTCATTCGGTGCAATGGTTAGTCTTGGCCCAGGACTGGGAGACCCGGCTTCAAATCTCTATCCAGCCAGGAAGTTCATTGGGTGACCTTGTCTTGAAGATGGGAGATGTTGGGAGATGTTCATTGGGTGACCTTGCCTAAGAAGATGGCCTGGGGTAGGTCACCATCTCTCATCCTAGACTATGTCACAGCAATGTTGTGAGGATAAAATTGGGGGAGAACCACATATCTTGATCTGCTTGGATGGAAAACAGAGTAAAACTGAAATACAACCCATGCACGAAGCCTATGTACGTGTTAACTTGCTTCTGCTCATAGTCACCCTGTTGTCCCCATTCGCTTGGTGGCTTCTTAGCATTTGTGCAGTTTATTCCCATTTTCTAAAGGGTTGAAATGCCTTTGCTAAGGCTTAGTTACCAATAGGGAGAGCTTTAAGCTGCAATCTGCTGGTCGTTTTGTTATTTTGGTCCCCACCCCTTTTGCCCAACCTTCTCCTGGAATGCAGCCCCCAAGAGTTTTTCCAAAATGGAACAGGTTAAACCACCCTGCTTTAAATATTATTTTCAAAGCACCGCCTCCAGCAATAACAACAAAGCCAGTTCAACCTCATTGGCTTCGAAGACCGACCAGCCACCCTGCGCCATCCAATGAACTCACCGACGTTGGATCTGCCTGGCGAAGTTGTTGCTCGAGGCTGAGCAAGGGAACTGGACCACCTCGCTGTGGAGTGTGGCATTCCGGAAGAGGTCGCAGAAGTTCTCGAAGAGTTCTAGCAACTCGTCCGACGTATTCTCAAACACAGCAATCACCTCGGTGGTCACCATGTTATACACGACAAAAAACGAAGGCTGAGAGAGGGAGGAAGCAGAATTAACTTTGGCAGAGTTAACATGAGCACAGGCAGAAGTCCTCTCGGCGAGTAACTCTCCCCATTGACCAGTTAAACCAACCAAGGTAGTCACTATTTTGTGGCTGGACAGGAGGATGTTGAATCTCGCCAGCCCGTTCATTGTACTTTCCAGCCAAACACAACAGGTAACAGATTAACTAGGCTATTAACTGCCATCATTTACAAAGCAATGTGAAATTCCTCCAATTCAGGTTTTGTTTTGTTTATTTCAAACAGGACACATCAGTGTTCCTGTTCCCTTTCTGTGCCAAACATGGTGGGGTGTTGTTTTTTCCCCCCAGAATGGCAGATTTAATTTTAGTTCCTGCTGGGAAGTGATTTTTAAGCCAGGTTTTAGCTGGCAACCAATTATTCCCCCCCCCCCCCCTGTATATGCAGAGAGGTGAGAGTTGGTAGGTTTTATTTGGGGGTGGGTTGGGGGGCACTTATTTTCTTTTCCTGTCTTAATATTTCCAACATGCCGAGATGAGCCTTTTAAAGTGCATTGTGCTCCACTGTTGCCTGTAAATGGTGTACCCTTCAGAGTCCCCCGCTGCTGGGGAAATGAAAGACCGAGTGCCATTAAAATTTCTTTTGAATTACTGGCGTTCTTATCCAAGAATGTCCAAAAGCCTCAGTTTGGTTTTGCAATCAGTCACCTGGGTACTTGTGAAGAAATCTTTCCCTATGCTGCCCATGCTATGGACCAATCATCAGGGTTATGTATATTTCCACATGTCTAAAGACCCAGTGCTCAAGACTGTACAAAGTCTTGGGAATCCTAGATGTCATTTTAAAAAAGCAGAAAACAGTTTCTAGTCTGTATTGCTGAAAATGATATGCCGCATACTCACTTAGAAAGACATGAGAAAGATCCGTTTAAAAAGTTTAAGGCAGTTTACAACACATTAGTCTTCCCCAAGCTGGGGTCATACACATGTGTTGGGACTACATTCCTCATCAGTCCTAGCCAGCCATGGCTAGCTGGGGCTGATGAGGGCTGTAGCCCCCAAACATCTGGAGGATACTGGGTTGTGGATGACTGCAACAAATAATAAAATAATGGGACAATAATTTTCAACAGTGGAACAATTGAAGGCAGCACTTTAAAAACACAATTTCAGCAGGAGTTAAACTCCATCAGAAGTTAAAAGGCGGGGGGTGTCTTTGCCTGGTGCCTAAAAGAGAACTATGCTGTTGTCCCTGGGGAGTGAATTCCACTAGTGGGGCACCATAGCTGAGAGAACCCTCTTCCTCAGTCAACATTCATTTTACTTGAGGTTAGGGAGTCAGGTGACAGGTGTAGCCAGGATTGCCTTTTGCTCAGCTCAGGCCAGTATGCCAACTGCATCTGTTCCTTATGAGGTCAAACCTGGCCATGGTGAACATGGTTGGATTACTGCAATGTGCTCTACCTGGGGCTACTGTCAAAGAATCTTTGGAAATAGCAATTGGTCCAAAATGCATCAGCGAGCATGCCAGGGACACTCACTTGCAGGATTCTACACCTGTCCTCCAAGGGCGACAGCAGTTATCAATTTGTTTCTCTGCACCATTCAAAGTGTTAGCAATGATCTTTAAAGCCCTGGCTCAGGTCCAGGATACTGTAGAGATTGCCTTCTCTTCTACCAGCCTGTCTCTGCCCTAAGACCTGACAGAAAGTCCCTGCTCTGTCTACTATGGTGGAGGCATGATTGATGGGGAAAAGAGAAAAGGCCTTCTCTACAACTATTCTCCACCCCAGATCTGTCATTGTTAAATCATAAAAGGAACCTAGCTATGTGAAACAGAGATCCCCAACAAAACATGCAACTGCACCCCCTTAGAGGAATTATCCAAGCTATGCCCTCCAGATATGCCACACTCCAACTCCCAACATCCCCAGTCAGCCTGGCCACATCTGGAAGGCATCAGCTTGGGTAAGGCTGAGCTAAAGTTGTTTAGGACTATTTACTGATTACATTTCTATACCAACCAATAGCTGAAGCTCTCTGAGCAGTTTGCAATAGTTAAAACCACAAAATACAGCAACCTGGTACAACATAATATCATACTTTTAAAGTTTAAAACTATAATATAAAACCAGATTAAAAACCATCAGCAAATTAAAGATCTAAAAGTACAATAATAATTTTAAAACAATAAACACTGAAGCACTTAAAATGCCAAGGAGAACAAAAAGATCAGAAAGGAATGACAAAAAATGGTAGGGGCATGATAGAAGTTATTTATAAAATTGTGAATGTAATAGAGCAAATGGATGGAGGAAGTTGTTGTTTTCTCTGTGTCTCCTACTAGTAGAATTCAAGGCCACCCAATTAAATTGAAGTGCTATAGATTCAGGGCACAGCCAACAGACAAACCAAAAGTATTGCTTCACACAATGCATAATTATGATACGGAACTCACTACCACAAACCAAGGCGGTCAGCTCTAGAAAGGACTAACAAATTCATGGAGGAGGATAGATCTATCTCCAGCTGTTTGCCAGGGTAGGAAACAGTAGGCCATCTTCTATGCCAGTGGTCTTCAACCAGTCCAACCCGAGACCCACCTCGGACTCCCAACCTGTAACATGGGACCCACTATCACAATTTTCTCCATGCCCAACACAATGGCAACAGCCTTGCCACAACCCACCTGGACTGATCTTGTGACCCACTTTTGTGTCGCGACCCACCAGTTGAAGACCACTGTTCTATGCCATCCTAGGTACAACTGACCCGGCATGGGTGCCTGCTTTTAACATGCCAACACCAGTAAAGGAAATATATTGAAGCTGACCTACTATAAATGGAACCTGCATATTAAAAGCCAGAGCAGCACTGGAAAACAATTGCTGGAGGGACAAGCAATAAGGCAGAGCTGTTGCCTTCACCCCGGGTGCTTACATTTATCACTACTGGGAACAGGATGATGGATTAGAAGAATCCTTTAATATGACCCAGGTTTCTCTCTCTCTCTCTCTTTCTTTTTAACACCCACAATCTGAAAGCAGCATACTGACCAAAAGCATAGACTGCAGCAGCCTTCCCCAACCTGGGTCCCCCCCAGATGATTTGGATTACAAGTCCAATCAATCCAGAACAGTATTGCCAATAGTCAGGGATGATAGGCGTTGACAGGAATGAGAGGGGAAGTAACTCAGTGGTAAGAACATATGCTTTGCATGCAGAAGGTCCCAGCCTCGATCCCTGGCATCTCCGGGTAGGGCAAGAAAAAGACCTGCTGGAAACCCTGGAGAACCATGGCTAGTCTGTGTCAACAGTACTGAGCTAGATAACCTAATGGATCGACTCAGTATAAGGCAGCTTCCTATGTTCCTAAGTGTAACCTGATGCCAGTGGAAGGTGGTGACTGCAACGTCAGTGGGGCTGTGAATCTGCTCTAGGGTTCAGTCAAAAGTCTAAAGGAACTATCCAAGGTGTTCAGCACCTTGGGCAGCTCCTTTAGAGCTCTGGCTGGCCCTGGCTGAAACCTAACATCAGAGCCACCAACCCCCAATCGAGAGACCCATATGTTGGGGAAAGCTGAACTAGAGGATTTATATGCATGAGTACAAATCAATAGCATGTCGAGTTAGTTCCTCATAAAGGTCAGATTCTTACCTGTGAAGGGTCTGTCACCCGTAACGTGACTACGTCCTCGCTTGTGTATTTGATGAAGAGATGGTTTTCATCCAACAGCTGCATCTTCCACATGCGCAACTGCTTCAGCTGGTCAAAATACTGGAAGAACCTCCTTTTAGCCATAGCGCTTCCATCCTGCTCTGCCCGTCGCCACAAGTACACCAGCAGCCTGTGTTTCAGAGAATTTATAAATGGCTCTTTATATGGGTTTGCCATGCCTGTCTGAGAATCCCGTTGGACCTCTGGATAGACAGCAGAGAGCGTGAGAAGGTCATCCTCATAGCAAAAGCGGCCAATGGTTCGTACGTCAATGAAGGTGCCCTCAGGTGTTACCTGAAAGACATGAATGGTTTGCTGCTGTACAGACAGAATGGCCAGAATATTCTTATACAGGTAGAGTCCTTGGTTGTGGGACAGGATGACTTTGTCGCATTTGAACGTCCTGGTGTCACACAGCCTGCCTGTGTGAAGATCTATAATGTGCAAAGAGTAATCTTCCAAAGGGGACCTAGGGTTAGGGGTCACTGATTCGCTGTTGCGGTAAACCTCAAAAAAGGGAGGGTGGGGCTCCTCGGGCAGATAGGCAGCAGAGCCAACAATGACATAGCGGCAATCATCCGTGAACAAGCTACATTCGCGGTTCAAGTGCTCACCATTGGAGGCCACATTGGTAATGTGAAGGAGAACAAAAAAACGTTCAAAGAGCCGCCCACGGATGTTGATTGACCTCTGGTCATTGCCATTAGCCAAGATCTCCCCATCATAGCCCTGGAGGAGGTCCTCTGCTGCTTGACACCCCTGGTATTCATAGATCTCCAAAGAAGTCTGATCTGAGGAGAAGGCAATGAAGTACCTTCCATCAGGGGAAAATTTCCGTAAGAAGCAGGGTGGTTTTTCAACATTGACCACTGTGAAATTGGGGAAGACATTTTGGTGGAAGATGCGGACTTGGTGCCAATGGGTCCCAGTCTTGCCAGAGGTAATCCTTCGACGTTCCAGACGGTAGATGACGTTCTGGTTCTGGATCCGACGAGGCCTGATGGTTGGGGCCTCATGATCCATACTATCTTCTTCAAGTGGAGAATTCCCCAGGAAGGCTAGAATCAGACAGCACTCCAAAGCAGATCATGCTGTCAAGGAAAAGAGAATATGGATGTTGTGAGAAGGAAGTTGCAGGGAGAAGAAGTCATTGGAAAGAGAACTCAACCCTAGACTCCCACATGACATATATTTAAGATTATATCACTGTTCTTGCTAACTACAGCCAATTTATAGCTAAATCTGCTATGAGAAATGGGATAAGGTGGGGCTTTGACCCATGAAACTTATGCCACAATAAATGTGTCAATATCTGTACTGAATGCCAGAGGAATGACTATCTAACTACTGGCCAGCATCTTGTATGCATGCATTCAATGCACAAAGTGTGTTCAGCAAGTATGAGCTGTAACATTGTGATTAAAAGGTATTTGACAACAAATTTGACTAATATATTTGTTACATGCAATTTAAAAATTGCAAGGAGGAAAACAGGGAAGAAAACAGTCTTGTGCTGCTCTTGCAGTGCAGTAGCAATAATCTGGCCTAATAGGTCAGAATATTAGATGGGCAGCTGAACCTACTGGTGCAGCATCTCAGGAAATATGATTCAGACTGAAACATGAACATTCTCTCAGATTATATGAAAGTATTATGAAAGGACATGCCTGCTATTATGCAGCTGAGAGTACACCAGAAATAAAAATAAAATGGGAACCAAGATACAACAGCTTTCAAACGATGACGCTAGAAGCAGGCTTTAACAAATAAAATATCCATGCGGCCAGCTAAAAAGGGCTAAGGTTTGGGACAATACTACAAATCAAACAGTTCTAAAGGCCTCTTTAAGAACTGACTCATTAATCTTCCACACGGTGATTTAAGTTAAGTATCAGGAGATCTGGTAACAGCACAATATCTGCCACAATAAAGATTTCCATCCTCCCTCAAGGAGTTCAGAGCTCCCCTGTATACATTTATTCCTGGGATTGGAAAGTTTTGGGCCTGCAGATATTGTTGGATTGTAACTTCCATCATTTCTCACTACTGACTATGCTGGCTAGGACTGATGAAGTTGCAATCCAACAACTTCTGGAGGCCAACAACTTGCCCATTCCTGTTTTATCCTCGTGTCTGTATTCAGTAGGTTAGTCTGAGAAATAGTAACTGGTCCACAGCCACCCAGTTCAGCAGCAGGGCTGAACAGGGATTTCAATCCAGGTCTGTGGTCCAAGTCCAAATACTCTAGTTCCCAAATTCCTGACGGAATATAGTGTGCCTCAACTGTGTTAAAACTGAATACATATCTGTGCTGTTGTTGTTTTTAAGAGTGTATAAAAATTGCCATAGCACAGTGGTAAAGCATATACTATGCACTCTGAAAATCCTAGATTCAATCTCCAGCATATCCAGGATCAATAATATTACTTGGACAAAAACATCTTTGTATGTACTTGGGAGAAAATCTCCAACCAGAAGTGTTCCTATACACACAGGGTTCCTGCAGAAGTCCTGTTCTGGACATGGGGGCTGGTGAGGAAGAGGTGGAGGAGGATGCAGGCTGGGTGGGTCGGTGGGGTGACCCATAAGTAAGGGCCATGATCCAAACATTACTGAGGCAGATATGGGGCAGTGGAGGTGGACTGGAAGAACACAAGGAGCTGAAATCAGCATATCATGCACAGATACAGATCATGCAGCCTCCTCAGCGGGTCCTTCGGGCTCAAGGGAACTTCCAGTGATTTGACTGGTTTATTTCTCACAAAACACCTTTGGGGGGAAAAGCTCTCTCTCCCCCACCCCCACCCCGGCTCAGTTCCTTAAGGGCGGGAGAGCTGGGAGATGTCTGGAAGACCCTCTCCGAGCGGTCACTGAGCATTTCAACTGCCTCGCTGTGGGGGAAAGGTAGAGACAGGCCTGATGCCAGGGTGAGGGGCGCAGGGAGAAGCGTGGACTCCCTCCCCTCTCCCTCCCTCCCGGTCCACGAGCCGGGCAGGGAGACTTTCCGCCTCACCGGGCCTTCTCCCGCCCATCCCTCACCGGGCAGGACAAGAGCCCGACCCCCCACAACTCACTCAGCGGCGGCACTCGCCGCCATGTTTCCGCCGAGCGAGGAGGGCCCGTCGCTACCAACGACTTCCCCATAGCCTAACGGTACGGCAGCGGCAAGAGCGTACGCGCCTCAAACCGGAATCTCACGCAGCGAGGCGCGTCAGAGCGGAGGGCCGACCGCTTTGCTTTCTTTTCTCCCCCCCCTTCCGCTGCCGCTCCCGGCAGCGCACCCTGTTGGCCGGAGGACGCATGACCCTCCCTCCGCTCCTTCTCCCGCGTCGCCGCCATGGCAACCGCATCACCGCCTAAAATGGCGCCATGGCAACCAGCTTCCTGAGAGGGAGGGCTCCTCATGGCAACCCAGGCGCCTTAGCAACGACTACTCCGACCCCACGGCGGGATGCTCCGTGAGTATCGTTATTTGCTCAATGGCAATGGACACCTTCAGAGGTGGTGCTATGAGATCTACCCCACAGAGGAGCCCCTCTATGGCAGCCTCCTCACTTTATAGAATGGGGAGGAGGAAGCATTATGCCAGCCCCTCTTGTGGTTTCCATGCCAACTACTTTCATCAGTGGATGCCTCTCCACGACAGCCGCTACCTAGCAGGATGCCATGACAACATAAGCACCATGACACCCCCCCCCCACACACACACACAAGCAAGCCATGATAGCAACAATGACCACCTCCCTGCATCATGCCAACCACTATCCCAGGATCATATGTAGACTATTGGACTATTGCACTAGTCCACCACTCCAGTCAGAGTCTTCAGGCACCATGAGAATCTGTTCCCTCAGAAAAACTTCACCATGGATGTCAGGAATTGCTCCCAAGATCCATGCATCATCTTGTGGGAACAATATGACAGCTGATTTTCTCCATGAGTAGGAAAAACATATCCACACACATGGATGCACACACACCTTGTGGTAGTAGGATCCTGGTTTCAAACTCAGAGGAAGTTTGTTCTATATTGTTCTATATTTAAAGGAAACCCCTAAATTAAGCTATAGAACTTCAGAACATTGCAAATAATTTAGGGCATGTTCTAAGAAAAAGGAGGATAGAAGGTAGACTAGGATCTAATTGTATATTTGTAAGTTAAGCTGCAAGGAAAAAAATATCTCTGCCATGGCTGACCTTGTACTAATCACAACTCTCTCAGCCTCAGTGTTCCTCACCTGTAAAATATGAATACCAGTTGGTTGCCTTTGACCAGGTCTTAGTGCAGCTCTGTTGTCCAGTTGTAGAGTTCTGTCTTACAATACTTTATCCATAGTAATTCACATGTACTTGTAGATAAAGGCTAATGGGGGGGGGGCTCCGTCCCCCAAGTCACCATATTTCATATGGCTCCAACACCCCTCTGCCACTATTTTTTGTTTATCTCTGTATCTCCAGTATCAGAGGCCACATGCGTATATTTGCAAGGGAACATGGGCAGGGGAGTTCTGTTGCACTCATGTCCTGCTTGCAGGTTCCCCCATGGCAGTTAGTTGGCCACTGTGTGAACAGAACGCTGAACTAGATTAATCTTTGGTCTGATCCAACAGTGGCACTTTTTATGTTGTTATGTTCTCTGTTTGGGGGATTTGTGGGTTCTAGTAAAAAGTAGATCCCACAATCCTGAAGTCTGTTCATCCCTGTTCTAAACTGCACACACCTTTCATGCAGAGCACTGCCCAGACCTGTCTTCAGCCTCTCTATGGCTCCACATGAACTGAGATCACAAGGAATGAGTAGGAGTGGTGGACAAGCTGACTTTTAGGGACACTTCTCTGCCATGACTATCTTCTGTCATTTGAAAACCCATGATAAGCTTCCAAAGAATTGCAGGGTTCCAGGCACACAATTTGAAAACCACAGTTATAGGGTGTGTCTGCCATGTAATAACGTTGCTAGGTTCCATCTTGGATAGAATCCCTCTGTTTCGAAGAACCACGTGGGATGTTTGGCAAGATGCCACTTTTCTCCATTACAGCAATACAATGGGGAAAATGTAACACCAGATCAACTTGACTCCTGGTCCCTAAAGGAAAGAACTTTTCCTTAAAAAAACCCTGGCAAACTTAGGCTTTCACAATTCTCCTCCTCTGGGAATACACTGGTGGAATGTTATGCTTATGTATCTCTAGCAGCTGTTCAATTCTGCAGTGGAGGGCCAGCCCTTCTATGCTGCCACCATTATGAATATCATAGAATAGTAGAGTTGGAAGGGGCCTATAAGGCCATCGAGTCCAACCCCCTGCTCAGTGGAGGAATCCACCTCAAAGCATCCCTGACAGATGGCTGTCCAGCTGCCTCTTGAATGCTTCTAGTGTGGGAGAGCCCACGACCTCCCTGGGTAATTGGTTCCATTGTCGTATTGCTCTAACAGTCAGGAAGTTTTTCCTGATGTCCAGCCAGAATCTGGCTTCCTGTACCTTGAGCCCATTATTCCGAGTCCTGCACTCTGGGTTGATTGAGAAGAGATCCTGGCGTCCTCCATGTGACAACCTTTCAAGTATTTGAAGAGTGCTATTATGTCTCCCCTCAATCTTCTCTTCTCTAGGCTAAACATGCCCAGTTCTTTCAGTCTCTCCTCATAGGGCTTTGTTTTCAGACCCCTGATCATTCTTGCTGCCCTCCTTTGAACACGTTCCAGCTTGTCTGCATCCTTCTTGAAATGTGGTGCCCAGAACTGGACACAATACTCAAGATGGGGCCTAGTCAGTGCCGTACAGAGGGGAACCAGTACCTCACGCGATTTGGAACCTATACTTCTATTAATGCAGCCCAAAATAGCATTTGCTTTTTTTGCAGCCACATCACACTGTTGGCTCATATTCAGCTTGTGATCTACAACAATTCCAAGATCCTTCTTGCTTGTCGTATTGCTGAACCAAGTATCCCCCATCTTGTAACTATGCATTTGGTTTCTTTTTCCTAGGTGTAGAACTTGGCATTTACCCCTATTAAATTTCATCCTGTTGTTTTCAGCCCAGCGCTCCAGTCTATCAAGATCACTTTGGAGTTTGTTTCTGTCTTCCAGGGTATTAGCGATCCCACCCAATTTTGTGTCATCTGCAAATTTGATAAGCATTCCCTGCACCTCCTTGTCCAAATCATTAATAAAAATGTTGAAGAGCACTGGGCCCAAGACTGAGCCCTGTGGTACCCCACTCATTACCTCCCCCCAGTGTAAAAAGGTACCATTGATAAGCACTCTTTCAGTCCAATTCTGTAGCCAACTGTGGATCCACCTAATAGTTGTTCCATCTAGCCCACTTTTCACTAGTTTGTGCATCAGAATGTCATGGGGCACTTTGTCAAAAGTTTTGCTGAAGTCAAGATATACTATGTCCACAGCATTCCCACAGTCCACAAGGGAGGTTACCCAATCAAAAAATGAAATCAGATTAGCCTGAAAGTACTCCTTTTATTCCTTGCTCCATTTATTTTAATCCAGATACTCTCTATGGGGCTCCTCTTGTATTTCTGTGCAGGGATAAGTATTTTTAACATATAATGTGACTCTGCTTCCCTTTCTATCATCCATCAACCCAAACCTGCCCAATATGGGTTGTCTGAGAGTTAAATAATTATCAGTTTGTAGTAGGGTTCTGTGAAGGTTGTTTAACCCTTTTGTTACCCACAGTACCAGGGTTCAGACAACATGGTGCAACCCCAATGGTGGCTGGACATGTACAACATACACCATGGCACACCGTGGGTTAAATACCCCATGGTGAGCCCAGTGTGTTGAGTGAACCAGCTCAATACCTTCTAATTGGTAGTGTTAGGAGCTGTACTATTATGAATGCAAGTTCCAGGACAACCGTTTACAGTTTTAAAACCCTGATAAAAATGCATTTAAAGGTGCAATTCTGGTGGCAGCAGAGGGTCATGAGGGACACATGATGTAGGCCAGCCTTTCCCAATCTGTTGCCCTCCAGATATGTTAGCCCACATCTCTCAGCCTGCAGGGAATTGTAGTCCAAATGTCAGAGGTGTCTCTATAGTTGGGGCGAATGCGGCAGTGACCTTCTGCCTCTTCCCCACCCACTTATGGTAGAGAAATACCACCACAGTTACATTTGCTCCAATGCACAGCACACGGCTGAGTATTGCCATGAATGGTCTTCTGCAGCTCTTCTCCGACAATCCCTGCCCTCTGCCCCACCAGCCCTGATGGGCACCAAACACCACTGTTCAATCTTCAGAAGGATTCCTCCTCGGTCCTTGGATGAAACTCTTTGGGGTGATGGCAATAATAATGATGAGGCCCTTGAGGGATTGAGCCATTTCATCCATTCAGGGGGCGAGGGAGGGGGAACAGGGAGAACTGTTCCGGCTTGAGTTCAGTGTTTGGAAAACATGTTTTAGTGGGAGGCTAGAAGAATCAATATCCCTGCTGGGTATTGAGGGTTCAAATCCAACTTCAGACACCACGGGTTCTCTCTTGCATTAATGAAAAGTGGCTGAAATCGAAGAATAAATCCATTTTGGGGATATTATGAAACGAGGTAAACAGTCGGACCCTGGTATAGTTTGAGGAACCCCTAGGAGCAACTGCCTGTAGAACCATGCAGCTATCGCAAGCAGTGACCAGCAGACTTCTCTCCAGCGACGTCATCCCCCACCTTCCCCAGCCCTCCCCCCCCAGCCCTTTCAATTATCAATGGGAAGCCTATTTTTTCTTGATCTCATACCTGGAACTATCAACATGATATGAGTTTCTCTACATCAAGCTCCACCAATCTGGTACCCTCAAGACATTTTGGACTACAATTCCCATCCAGTATGAGCAATGGTCAGGGATGAAAGGGGCTGTAATCCAAAACATCTGGAGGGAACTGCATTGGGGAAGGCTGCTCTACATGTATACCAGGGGGTAAGAAACCTCCAGATATGCAGGACTACAGCCTGCATCAACCCCACCAGCATGGCCAATGGTCAGGGATTATGGCAGTTTTAGCCCAAAACCTAAGGTCATCTTCAGAGGCCCTCCTCTGGATGCCTCCCCCAAAGGAAACTAGGCAGGTGGGTACAATTGAAAGGCTACAAGAGAAAGGGCCATCTCAGTGGTGGCACCCCATTTATGGAATAAACTTCCCAAAGATATTCACCTGGCACCTACATTGTTATCTTTTTGGCCCCTTTCCTTTCTCCCAGGCATTTTAGACATCTAGTTCTAGGCTATTATAGCTGTTTAATCAATTCCTGTGTTGTTCATTGTTTATTATATTGCAACTTATTATTTTAAATATTTGTAGTGTGTTTTATATTTTAACTGTGTTTTAAAATGCCAATTTAGTTATTTAACTAGTTGTAGTCTTCCCTGAGAACATTAGTTATTGAGTGGATTAAGAATGTACTAAATAATAATGATGATAATCATCATCATCCTCAGAAGAGCACCAGGTTGCCTACCCCCCCACACACCTCATTATTAGGATTCATATTCTCACTTGTATCAATACTTAGCATCTACCTTTGACAGAAGAAAACTGCCATGAGAAGTACAGCGAATGGGAATAAAAGAGATGTCCTTTTTTGTTGTGGTCCCACAAATGTGGAACACCTGAGATCTACCTTTCAATGGTCAGTGAAGGCATATTTATTCTAACAGGCTTTAGGGGTTGGCTTTTAACTGATAAGATTATATTGTGATGGACGAGGGTGTTGAAGAACCTTTTAAATCTTTCTTCAGGGTGGGAATGTTTTCGATGGTTGTTTTGTACTTTTGTAACGTTTGTTAGCCATTTTGTCCAGTCCTGAAATAGAAAAGCAGGAGAGTCTTAGGGCTTAGAAATAAGTTATTCCTGCTGATTGCAGTTTCTCAGCTTTCTCCTTCCCTGTGTAGTAGGCAGTTCCACAGTTCAACTTAGTGGCATTGAAATCTTATAGTGTAATAGTAATATCTGCTTATTTACAGATTACCTACATTGCATATGGGAGAGGAGACAAACGCTTAGCACAGTGCACATATTTAAACCAGATCACTTCTTCACAAAGACACAGAATCCTCTTAGAACCTCTGTCCTCTGTCCCTATCCCCACCTCGAAAGGTTTCACCTTGTTAACTAGCTACACGAATTCAGATTTCTGCTTCTTTTGCTGACTATTTTCTAACTACCAAACTATTTCCCTTATCCCTCCGATGTGTGTGGGTGTGGGGGTGGGGGTTCAGTAGCTAGCAGCCACCAGTCCTCAAAGGACGTTCTGCATGCATACTATATAACAGTTTCAAGAGTCTTTTACCTATTTTTTTTAAAAAAAACATGTGTACTTGCAGCACTACCTTGACTTCTGATTGTCTATTCAGTTATGGTAGATACACAAATATGTATTCCTCCCTGGATTTTGAAATAAGAGATGGAAGGAAGGAGAATCAGAGCACCTTGAAATGAAGAAGTGTGGGTTGCTATGTAGATGGAAATGATACTGTGTGGAGAGGTGTGCGTGTGTCAGAGAGAGAGAGAGAGAGAGAGAGAGAGAGAGAGAGAGAGAAGTTGCTGATTTAAATAGTGGTACATAAGAATATAAGAAGAGCCATGCTGGATCAGACCGAGGGTCCATCTATTCCAGCATTTTGTTCACACAGTGGCCAACCAGCTGTCAACCAGGAACCCACAAGCAGGACATGAGTGAAACAGCAACCCCCCACCCATGTTCCCCAGCAACTGGTGTACATAGGCTTACTGCCTCTGATACTGGAGGAAACATATAACCATGATGATTAGTAGTCATTGATAGCCTTCGTTTAAAGCCATCCAAATTGGTGGTAGCGAATCCCATAGTTTAACTATGGTAACATCGAAGTCGTGGTAACATGGGGCTTACAAAAGTCTGCACATGGAAGCTTATGGCTCAATTCACTTATCATTACAACCCATGGGTTTTTTAAATTGTGGGTTGTTGTGAATGAAGCAGAAGCGAGCATGTGAGTTCTCCCCACCCGATCAGTCACCCTGCAGCCTTGCAGACCTAACCAACCCAGGGATGCTCCATCCATTCATGTCATTCATCCAAACCCAAAATTATGGATTGATGGGGAAGAGATAACCCAGAAGCAGAACCAAAGAACAAATCATGGATTCCAACACTGGGTTCTGTCTCCCCCAACAACCCACAATTCTGGGTTCAGATGTCATGATAAACAACCCAGGGACAAAGTGTCCTTGGGTTGTTTAGCTCAGTGGGAGCCGGCATCCATGAGCCAGCCTGCTTGCTTTTGCTCATTCAGGACTACCCAGGATTTAAACAAACCCTGGGTAATTGTAATGTGTAGGTGAGTGTAGGGTGAAGAGAAACTATTCATTCCATGTCCATGGATTGATTTCATTTTATTCTGTTATTCAAGTGCTGCTCAATCAAGGATGCCAAGTACTTCAGTACGGGTTTGTATAGCTGCAGTTGACCTGATTCATTTACGCTGACCCATGCTGCCTTCATGCCGCAAACCACAGGTCTGCCTCCCTTGTTTAAAGCAAGTTTCTCACTCTTCCCTACTGGAGCAAGAAACTTCAATGAGAGCAGAGGGTGAGTGGGAAATCAAAAATAGGCCTAAAGCCCCTATTACTGAGGAATTCACCCAGTAATGGATGTATCATTCTGTGGTGTTTTTTTTTATTTCACCCTCTCTCTTCCTCTGCCTAGCTCAAAAAAGATTTGTTGGGAAAGAATGCTGCTCCCCAACAGGATACCTGAGAGCTATAACAGAGAGAGAGGGAAGACAGGGCTGTCTCATCCTTGGGCACATGCGGCAGGCCGGGGATAAGTAAGCAAAGGTCATATCTCCTACACCTCTGGCAGTTTCCTCTCTCATCTTCCATCCCTGGCACTGAAAAGTGGGGGAGGTGATGACAAGCCAAGCAGTGCAGCTCCCCAGCCGATTTCTGTCAGGGTAATTATGAGGATCTTGCCTGGCTTTTATCTAGCCACCCACTATTATAAGTCTGCACTGAGCAGGGTTAGAAATTTAGCCGTTGCATAGTCCTGCAGTCAAGACATTGTGAACTGAGAGGAAAACGATATCTCGCTGAATTAACACTGGCCTATAGAAATATAATAATAATAATAATAATAATAATAATAATAATAACAACAATTTATTTCTTACCCGCCTCTCCGTCTCGATCGAGGCGGGGAACAACAACATGATAAAATACATAAAATGATTAAAACATGACACATATTATTAAAACTGCATAAAAATCCTAAAACATCCTAAAAACATCCTTAAAACATTCTAAAATTCCACTGGATATGCTATGTCTCCAAAGAATCTCTTTATATAAAGCAGGGGTGGGCAACTTCTGGCCCTGCAGATGTTTTGGCCTACAACTCCCTTCATCCTTCAACATTGGCTATGCTGGCTAGGGCTTGTGGGCTTAAACATCTGGAAAGACACAAGTTGTTCAGGCCTCTGTCCAGCTGCTGACTGCAGATGGGCATCTTCAAGGCCCCTGCTCTGCCTTCTTCACCTTGAAACCGGACTTGGATGGGGCAACCCTTCAAACAGAGCAGTCTTCCCCAACAGGGAGGCCTCCACATGTTTTGGACTACAAATCCCAAGGTTCCTGACGATTGGCCATGTTGGCTGGGGCAAATGGGAGTTGAAATCTGAAATATCTGGAAGTTAACAAGGTTGGGGAAGGCTGACAGAGAGGACTGTCTTCTATAAAGGAGGGTGCGTGGCCACCCTGTGATCTGCTGGCCCCTCTTTATCTGTTTCATGTCAGAGTCTGAGCTGCTTTTCACACTGGGAGTCCTGACAGACTCATTCACTCCCCACGGCCAATACTTGCCGTGGTCTCTAAATTTCCACACTTCCACAGCTAGGAAGGTCAGGTCGGATCTATCCTCATTGAGGAGTTGTGCCTTATTTGAAGAGGTTTCGTTTCTGATGCCCCTGCCAGAGTATTCTTTCCCCGTAGATAATACCACAGATTCTTTGTTTGGATATAAGAAGCTGCAGCTGCCTTTTTGACGCATTTCAATCCCAGTCTCCTTCAGTAAATCAAAGCAGGCACTGAATGTCTCCACTCGTTCACTGTATAGGGCCGAGCATGAATGAAACCCAGAGTGGATTCACCACCCCACTGACCTCGGAGCCACCCACCTCTGCTGCCGGCAGCCTCTGGTCACATAGCCATGTACTTAAGAGTGTAGCAAAGTGGGATCAGCAAGTTATCTGTATCGTATGGATAATAATAAATTGGCTCTCTACACCAAGCCCATTGTTTTCAGTGGAATTTGCTTAGCAGCAAACGGTATAGACTGGACCACTAGGCTGTGATTCTTACTTCTGTGGTGGCTAACTATGTCCACGCTTGCATCCTAACTAAGTTTAGTTCTCAAAGATAATGATTTATCCAAGGACACCCAATGAGTATCACAAGCTACCCATGCATTTAACCTGGAATATCAACATACCGACCCAAGACATTGAGCACTCCATCACATTGGCACAATTCCTTGTGTTTCGTGAGTCATTTTAAGGCAGGTGTGTTGAACCTCAGGCCTATGGGCCACCTCTGGCTTGCCTAGGGCCCCAGTATGGCTTGCTGAGAATCCTCAGAAGGCCATGCCCCCTTTCCCCTGGCTCCACCCCCTTTTGCCAGCCCTACCCCCTTTCCTCTGACTGCAGATCATTGGTAGTTTCTCCGCTTTGGCACAATCCCTCTACCCCCATTCTAAAAGGTTGAAATGCTTTTCCTTTGGGTCAGTTACTGGCAGTAAAACATACTCTTAATTCTTTATATTTTGGCCACACCGCTTTTGCATTGGCCCCTCCCACCATTGGTATGCATCCCCTGAGAGTTTCTCCAAAATTGAATTTGGCACTCAGGCTGAAAGAGGTGTGACACCCCTGTTTTAAGGAGATGAATGGATACAATACTATTTTACCACTTAGGAACACAGGAAGCTGCCTTATACTGAGTCAGACCATTGGTCCATCTAGCCTAGTATTGTCGACACTAACTGGCAGCAGCTCTCTAGGGTTTCTGGCAGGAGATTTTCCCAGCTCTACCTGGAGGTGCCAGGAATCGAACCTGTGACCTTCTGCATGCAAAGCAGATGCTCTATCACTGAGCTACGGTCCCTTCCCTTAGGTTGGGTTTCTCTATTCAGCAAAGTATGATTGAAGAATTTTGATGATATTTATTTATTTACTGTATTATTAAAACATTTGTGTCCCACCCTATATCATTGGGATCTCAGGGCGGCATACAGGTAAAATCAAATAGTATAAAACAATAAATAATGTACACGGCTAAAAATTAATTAAACCATTAACAATATTTTATTTGTTAAAATATGTTGTAGATTGGACTGCACCATTTCACACTGTAGTTCGGGGCACTATTTTTGAATGCTCTCCCACGTCACAAACAAAACACATTGTGTTCCTGGAAGTAGTAAAGTAGCACACCAAGGAGGACATTTCTAGCTAGCTTTCTGCTTTTAGGGGATCCTCTCTCTCTTTTAACATATAGGAGCATAGAGGTGGGTGGGAATGTGATCTCCACACTCACAATCAGAGTGGCACAGTCTCTTATACCACCTCAGGACTCTACCACTTTCTTCTCATCTGCTGCGTGAGTAGACCCAGCTTGAGTGTAGCATTGACTTTGCTTTGGCACCTGAGACTTCTGCAGATCAGATGGCAATTAAGATGTACGATACAATTCCAATCATTAAAATGAACGAGGGACCAATTCCACTGATCTCTTCATGAAAAGTTCCCTGTGCAGTTGTGTTGATGTATACGCTTTAAGGTCAGAAGGGGCTGTTACGAAAATCACAGTTTGTGCCTTGTGTGTGATACAGGCAATTGAATTGCTTCCAATTATTACAATATCAAGGCCACTAAATTGTGTTTGGCTAACGGGGCATCTGTTGGCTTGAGTCCTGTAAGTCAATAGCATCAGTGGGAGTTAGGACTGGGTGGAATATGCCTTGTTGTTCGAACAGGTGCATGAAACAATGAGCTGAAGGGATAAATTTGCCACAGAGGGACATAAATTGCTGGCCCTGCGGCAGCCAGATTATGCCACCAAAGATCCATTTCTTTCCTTTCTGGTTTTCTACCTCAGGTGCTTCTAGTCTGCATTGGTAGCCAATTTTTGTTTGTGAAGCATTGTTCCAAGGTGAGCTTGATCTGGCTCGTCTTTCTTCTAAGCCTGGAAATGACTTCATCTAAATAGAGTGTTGTTGCTGCTGTTGCTGTTGCTGTTGCTGTTGCTGCTTGGCTCCAATCCCTCCATCCAGAATGGTAATGAGGAGAAGATCAGCAACAACAAACATGTTACTAGTCCTCAGCAAACCATTAAGGCAGCTCTTCTACCCTCTTCTCGCCCCCACTTACATCCGGTTCTCACTGCTTTGAAAGCCAACCACCCTACCCTCTAGGGAGGTCTCCTGCTTTCTCTCCCCACCTTTCAGCAAAACCATTTGAACACAAAATGCTGCTTTGGTGTGAACAGAAAGGAGCTTTTGAATTGCCACTGATAAACTAATCTTCCACGAATATCTATCTATCTATCTATCTATCTGTCAGGGCCAGCCCTCCCATTAGACAGAGGGAGGTGGTTGCCTCAGGTGGCAGGTGCTGGAAGGTGGTAGCAAGGTGCAGATCTAAGGTGACCATATGAAAAGGAGGACAGGGCTTCTGTATCTTTAACAGTTGTGTAGAAAAGGGAATTTCAGCAGGTGTCATTTGTATGCATGCAGCACCTGGTGAAATTCCCTCTTCACCACAAAAGTTAAAGCTGCAGGAGGCCTGCCCTCTTTTGTATCTGGTCACACTAGCTATACTTCTGCAGCTTTAACTGTAGTGATGAAGAGGGAATTTCACCAGGTGCTGCATGCATACAAATGTCACCTACTGAAATTCCCTTTTTTAAGTACAACTGTTAAAGATACAGAAGCCCTGTCCCACTTTTCATATGGTCACCCTATGCAGATCCCCAAGGGTTTCCAACTCTCAATACTTTAAAAATTGTAAGTTAAACTGCAAGGGAACAATATCCGTGCCATGTACTAATCACCTTGTACTAATCACTCTTCTCTAAGCCTCAGTGTTCCTCACCTGTAAAATATGAGTATCAATTTGTTGCCTTTGACCAGGCTATTGAGCTTACCAAAGTCACGGCGACGTGGCCAAGAGTGCAGTGTATGCTTCCTGATTCAAAAAGCCCTATGGGAGGAAGTATCTCGTGATGCCTTTCCCTGGGCTTTAATTGACATCCCAGAAGCTAAAGTGGCTACAGGCTGGCAGCAAAATGATTGTACAATAAAACAGAGGACCCTCACACACACTCTTCAGCTGCCTCAAAACAAAGGTAAACACAAGAACCCTGAACCCAACCCAAGAGAATTGCTCTGAAATGTTCTTCTCCCTTGAATCTCTCTTCGAAAGCCATTTCTTTTCTATCAAACTGAATGGGAACGGGAAGTGGAAGAAATTTTCACTACACCACACTGGCTTTAAAAGCAAGTTCCTGGATAGATTTATCAACTGTTTCACCATGGCAGCTCAATGATCTATATAGGGTTACTGCCTCTGGTACTGGAGTTAGCCCATAGCCATCAGAACTAGTAGCCACTGATAGCCTTCTCCTCCAGTGTGTGTATCTAGTCCAACACCCTGTTCACACAGTGGCCAACCAGCTGTCGACCAGGGACCCACAAGCAGGACATGAGTGCAACAGCAGCCTCCCACCCATGTTCTCCAGCCAAAGGTACATATAGGATACAGGAGGTAATACATAGGTATCAGGATTAGTAGACATTGATATGCTTCTCCAGGAATTTATCCAACCCTCTTTTAAAGCCATCCAAATTGGTGGCCATCACTACATCTTGTGGTAGCGAATTCCATAGTTTAACTACGCGCTGTGTGAAGAAGTCCTTCCTTTGATCTGTCCTGAATCATCCCCTGCATGGCAATTAAGCCGAGAAAAAAAAACACCTTCTATTGGCACCAATGAGAAATAGAACTGGACAGAAGTGGTTCTATACTGGAGGCAATGATCCTCCACCTGGCCCCCACCCACTTGTGGCAGAGACAACCAGGTGCATGTGCAGCCGCCAAATGCCACACATGATCTTCTCCTGTCCTCTTTTGGAGATCTCAATAGAATATGGAACATCTACCCTGTCCT
This sequence comes from Anniella stebbinsi, assembly GCA_029215795.1. NCBI lineage: Eukaryota > Metazoa > Chordata > Lepidosauria > Squamata > Anniellidae > Anniella > Anniella stebbinsi. The sequence goes on from JARDYH010000001.1 coordinate 387,375,135, forward strand.
CTGCCTTACCAGCTCCAATGGGCACCAGCCGCCACTGGATTCAGGGCTATTGGGGAAATGTTCAGGGCTGGAACCCCATGGGTCTAGGCTTACCAATGCCCTTGGGGTGAGTTGTCAATATTTCTGAAATCACATGTCCAGTCCTAGCTCTGGACTTGTGCTTTAGTTGTGTTGAGTTGTTGGGTTCTGCGTTGGAGGCTCAGAAGTACCTTCTATGGAAGCTTCTGTTCTTCGGGCTTTTGTTGAAATCCGGTGTTGGAATGCACTAGGGCTTTTAGCTGCTCTCTTTCTCCCCCCTTTTCCTTAACAATGTGTGTGTGTGTGTGTGTGTGTGTGTGAGAGAGAGAGAGAGAGAGAGAGAGAGAGGGAAGGAAGTGGGATTTGAGAAAGGTGCTGGAGAGAGAAACAGAGGTACTCACCTATGCCCACTTCACTGCACTTCCTCATCTCCTCCCCCCCACAACATACACATAGATCCGTTGAAAGGGAGAATGTCAGGGGTCTCTCGAGTTCCATTTGCTGTCTGCTGGCCTGTCCTCTTTTCCCCCAGGCTGAGTGGCTTATTATGCATTCCCGGCACAAGCCATGAAGGCACTCAACGCTACTTTGTAAGTGCAGTAAATACGAAAGAGATGCAGGGATTGGGGAGGGAGATGGCTGCTGAAAAAAATACTAGAATTTGAGGGGTTTTTTAAAAAAAATGACTGATGAGTAGGCTTGAGGTCCTCTTCCATTTTGGGAGGGAAAGCACAATCTATCTAGCCCAGTATTGCAGACACTGACTAGCAGCTGCTCTCCAGGGTATCAGGGAGGATTTTTTCCTGCCCTACCTAAAGATGCCAGGGATTGAACCTGGGACCTTCTGCATGCAAAGCAGGAGCTCTGCCACTGAGCTACAGCCCTCTCGCTAAAAGCACAGGAGAACAGGGTGTGATGAAGGGCTTCCTGGTTAATTGCACATCTATGCCAAGACCACTATTCCCCCCCCCCCCACACCGCCATTTTGACTAGTTGTCAGGGTGCCTAGGGCAAAGGGATGCAGCCAGGTATCAAGCCGAACGCCATCCAGGAGGCTCGCTGCCAGATGCGTCCAACCAAGGGCAGAGGCGGAGGCGGAGGAGGGAAGAGGCCATTGATGCCGTGCGCCTTTCCGAGGCTTCAGGGGAAGCGCTTTTCTTCACACAAGGCTGGCAATGAAATTAGAGGTAATTGTGAGGCCGGAAGATTCAATAAAAAAAAAAACCCTGGGAGGATGTCAGGTGAGCGAAGGGGCTGCATAGCCATTTCTGTAAATTGAACAGATGTTCCCTGCCAGTGTCAATAATCAGTTACTGATGACGCTGTTAAACAAACAGCACTGAGACTGCCTCAGGTGCTCTGAGGCTGATAGGGGACATCTGTTAGCGCCACCTTTGAACTTTTTGCAGTGAGGTGGTGGGCGGGGGAGCTGAACGGGATACTCTCGCTTGAGGTCGGGGCCTTAATGAGGCCTGGTGCCATTCAAGAACGCTAACCAGCCTCTTCCTTGCCTGATGCTTGAGGGAGGCGAAAGGGCCTCCACTCTGGGAGAGGCGTCACATCTCTCGAATGCTCATCCGGTTCAGGGCAGCCACAACGTGGGGGTGTGGTGGGGAGATAATTTGGAAATGATAGGCCTCCAGCTCCTGACCTCCATGTGATTCGGCCTTCTACAGCTTTCCTGCCTCCGGGCCTTGGATAGCTCCTTTGGAGTTCTGATTAGTTCTGACTGAAACCCGGAGTGGATTCATGGTCCCAATGACATCAGAGCCACCAGACTCCACTGCAAAACACCCTGCCTTCCTAAATGCCTCCTGCTCCACCTCCATAGAGGTTTGGTTTCTAACTAGTGCGTAGTGGAACTATAGAATTCGCTGCCTTATGGCGTGGGAAGGGCCACCAAATTAGATATCTTTAAAAAGGGATATGACCAGCCTTCTCTCCCACTTGGTGCCCTTCAGATGTTTTAGACCTCAACTCTCAGCATTCCTTACCATTGGCCACAATGGCCGGGCTTGATGGGAATCTATATCCAAAATATCTGAAGGGTGCCAGTTGAGGAAGGCTGGATTAAAAACATTCATGGTGGTTAAGGATATCAATAGCTATCTTATTAACCTGGCTGGCATGTCAAGACAGCCCTCCCATGGCTTAATTTACCAGTGGGGGCTGTCACATCGTGCCAGGCACGCAGATTGCCATGGCTTGTTGTATCATGTGAATTCAGGTGCCCGGGGTGGTTGGACGATTAGACAACCCTCAAATAACCCATGATTTGTATTAGTTTTTTGGAGGGCGTTGTCTATCCCTCAAACAATCCCTGCCGCCTGGATTCATATGACACACCAAGCCACGGTAAGCCAAGCGCCCATGGGCACTATACAAAAATGGGGCCTACAGGATGTAGCAGCCCCCCAAGGGTAAATTAAACCATGGCGGGCTGTTGTGTCATGTGTACCAGGTAAATACCTCAAGGATGAGAAGCAGTCTGCAGATAGGGTGGCCATGTGATCTATTTGACGGAGGGCACTCTTCAATGGAGGTCAGTGGCTCCAATGCCAGTGGGGTGGTGAATCTGCTCCGGGTTTCAGTCAGAACTCTAAAGGAGCTATCCAAGGTACTCTACCATCCTACTGACATCAGAGCCACCAGCCACCACTTGCAGTCTTCTATTTGAAGAGTTGGCAGAGGACCATTCCCTGTTTAAAGGTGTTCTCTGTTCAGTGGGCTGTTCTGTCCAATTCCAATTTAACAATAAAGCACCATAAGAACTGTTTCTGATCCACAGATAGTACTTGGGCAGCTGACTGAACAGGTAGTTACACAGGCCACCTGGTCCCACTATGCCATGCGATAGTGAGATGTGCTGCATTTCTATTTAAAATCTCATATACATTTCTAAATTTGCACCAAAACATGTAATTAGCCCATGCAACTATTATGCAAATTTGTGGCCTCTTTTGTCTTTCCCCCCTACATGACGCATTCCCTCATTTTTTGGAAATTCATAAGTAGCCACCCTAAAGTGGGAGGGGCTATTGCACTTGTGCCCTACTTTTAGGACTCCCAAAGGCATTTGGTTGGCCACGGTTGAAAACAGGATGCTGGGCTAGTTGTTTTGATGTTCTTAAGCCTGCAGCCAACCACAGCGCGCCTACAGGTATACATTAACCCGGTATGGCATCAAGGGTAGGCATTCAATGGAACCTGTCAAGGGCCCACACCCCAGCAGGGGCCCACTGAAAAGATTCTCTTGGACTTGCTCCTCCTCTTTGCCATTGCTTCTTCATCTGCCTCTCACTCTGGTCCAGTCAACGGTAGTGGTGAGAAAGAGCAGCAGTAGATTCCACTGCGGATTTGCTCACTGGCACTCTGGCTACCAAGCGAGGAAATTGCCCATGTTTTAAGGCACCACACTTCAAGAAGGACGCAGACAAGCTGGAGGGGGTTCAGAGGAGGGCAACGAGGATGATCGGGGGTCTGGAAACAAAGCCCTATGAGGAGAGACTGAAAGAACTGAGCATGTTTAGCCTGGAGAAGAGATGATTGAGGGGAGACAGGATAGCACTCTTCAAATACTTGAAAGGTTGTCACACAGAAGGGGCTCAGGATCTCTTCTCGATCATCCCAGAGTGCAGGACGCAGAATCATGGGCTCAAATTACAGGAAGCCAGATTTCGGCTGGACATCAGGAAAAAAGTCCTGACTGTTAGAGCAGTACGACAATGGAATCAATGATCTAGGGAGGTTGTGGGCTCTCCCACACTAGAGTCATTCAAGAGGCAGCTGGACAACCATCTGTCAGGTATGCTTTAAGGTGGATTCCTGCACTGAGCAGGAGGTTTGACTCCATGGCCTTCTAGGTCCCTTCCAACTCTACTATTCTATGATTCTATTATTCTAAGTGGTAGCAATGATGAGGAAGAGGAAGAGGCGCAAGAGCAGCTGGTGAGAATGGCAGTGAGAAGGTAGAGCCATTGAAGGAGGGGCTCCCAGAGGGTGTCTTGCCCAAGGGACCCTCAAAGCCAGGAGCTGGTACTGATATAAATCCCAGACAGGGAGACGATAGGAATGAGAATGAAATTTCAGCAGAAATATTCCTCTTCTAGAACAAGATTTCATTCTTGAAATGCAAACTGTCAAGTCACAAATGTTAAGGCCTGTTTTTTCAAGAAATTCTTAGGTGGTGTGTGAAGCAGCATTGATGCAGGTCTCCCCATCCCACTCACTCTGTGTGTGTGTGTGTGTGATATATCCCACTGAACCCACCCTTAGTATTGCCCTGGTTATTGGTGTTGGTTGTGCTTCTGAGAATGTATGTGCTAGTAGAAAGAAGAAGGTGAAGTTTATCATCTTCTAGAGAAATTCATTATTAAATCAAATTTTATTTGTTTTAGCCATGTGCTGTAACAAAGTTCTGGATGAAAATAGATGCAGCAGAATGAGAGAGAGAGAGAGAGAGAGAGAGGTCCAAAATAAATATCATCCAAGTCAAGCAGATGGCAATCAAATATATTAGAGGTAAGAAACTGAACATATTTTGCTCCCAAATGGTAGAGTTCATGTTTTGCACCCTGATTGGTGATGGTCTAATTTTGCATAGGTTGTGATGGACTGAGAAAGCATACTGACACTTCCCAGAGGTTTCAAATCAACAAGTCTTCTTAAAACAATCTGCCCCATTTTTAGGCTGTCCCCATTTACCTGGGAGTAAGTTCCATTGAACACAGTGGGGCTTATGTCTCAGTAGACATATATAGGAATGCACTATAAGAGAGATTCAAGATTTATCGTCATGACTATGTTGTCATAACTCAGTGAAGAAAAGAAGCAGGAAAAGAGCAACAATGGAATACAGGATTGGAATCATATGTCATCGAGCAACAACATTCTTTACAGAGACTTTTGATGTGGGACTGCCGTATTTACAAAAGCAGCTTCTTCCACAGTTCAATCCCAGTTTACTCCTTCTAACAGGCACATTGTTGTTGTTGTTTGTTTGTATACTGTATACTTAAACTGTTTCCACCCCACCCTTGACAATAAAGTGTTCAAGGTGGTGAACAGCTGATTTTGGGTGAATTGGCCAAAATCTAATTCAGTGTAATGGTTGAGTTAGGTTTGTATCAATTAATGTCATTATAAATGTGGGGCAATCAAGCAAGTTGGCCATGTTGGCTGGGGATGATGAGGATTGTAGTAGTCTGATTAATCTTGAGGGCACCAGGTTGAGGAAGATTACTGGTGCCTAGATTAGGCACAACATTTTTGCATCGTTTATTCTGATTCTGCTGACTTACTTTTTTTCCTTGTGTGTTTGTGTGTAAATGAGGCAATTTGGTTCCCAGGCCTGATGTACTGCTTCCCAGATTAACTGAAAGGAGCATTTCAGTGTTCTGGTTATTGGGCACATCTACACAACAGGCTGAAATGTGATTACCAGTCAATGTTTTTGAACCACCCAGAGAGCTTCAGCTACACAGCAGTATAGGAATCTAATAAATGCAATGAAATGAATACGAAATTTCTTCTTCTCTGAAAAGCCTGGGGGCTTCAGTCCGTGACCAAGGTTAGGTGGTCTCAGCATCCCCAATGAATGACATCTCTCAGGATTCTAGAGGGGAGGGATTCGATGATGAGAATTCAGTGATGGGAGTTGTAGTTCAACACATCTAGAGGATACCAGGCTGTGTAAGACTCTTGACACCTCATCTCCAGCCAACAACGCACTGCAGAGATAGCAAAACCCACTAGCTCAGAACGACTTCTGAACGCTAACCAAACATTAAGTGTGACTTCCACACCGTAGCAGAGAAAACACAGTTTTCACTGAGAGTTGCCCAGAAAGATGTTTATACAAAACACCATCAAGGAGTAGCTGAGATCACTTAATCTGAGGAAAACGGCCATTTCCTTGCCAAAAACTTCCGCCTCTCAAGGATCAAATTCTCAGAACGCGGCTCAGTTTGTCAATTACATTTCCAACAGCTGCTGCAAATCCTAACCTCCTGAAGGAGTGAGCAAAAGGCTTACACAAACGTCGCTTCCTCGCTCCCCTGAATCATCCACCATTCTGCTCTGCCTGTCCCATCTTTCTTTATCTGTACAAAACTGCCAAAGAGCATGTGGTTCCAGACCCAGAAGTATGCACTGCTTATGTCCCCCAAAGAAACTACGTGAAGAACATAAAAATGATACACTTCAGTCCCTAGTCCTGGAGTAACCTTGTGCCACATACAGCTGCTTGCAACTTTTTTCTTTTTTTCTTTCTGTACTCTCTGAGGTGTAACGGAGGGTATTTAAAATCCATGATCCAGCAGACTATGTATATCCATCAAGTTTTTACATTCAAATACTTTGATATTGCGGCGGAGAAAACATTATAGCCAGCCTTCCTACTAGGTCAGGGGTGGGGTAACCGTGATCCTCCACATGTTCCTGCCCTACAACTCCCATCATCCCTGCCCATTGGCCATGCTGTCTGGGGGCTGATGGGAGTTGAAGTCCAAAATATCTGGAAGACACCAAATTGGAGAAGGCTGTCTTAAAGACTAACAGATTTATTATGGGGAGAGTCCATATCATTGCATGCATGAGATTGAATCCTAAACTGACAGGCCAATATACATGGAGAAGAGTGAGATTAGAGGTGAATTAAATGTACAAAGAGCAGTTGCCCTGCAGGCTCTCACTTGTGATCAGGACAGAACAAGGCAGGGCCATGCATTCTGGCCATGGCGGATATTTGTGGGATTCCCTTACGCCAGGGAGGTGTGACCTCTTTCAACCTAAAAGCTGGATTCACCTTCAGAGAAGTTCCGGGAGACCACATTCCAGTGGTGGGGAGGGCGAAAGAGGTGAGCCCCAAATGCAAGCATATTTTAGTCTGAAGCGCTTACTGCTGCCAGGAGCTAAGCTTTAGAGGGCAATCCTATGCATGTTTAGACACATACAACTCCCAGCATTCCCCAGCCAGCCATGCAAAGAATTGTGCCCTTAGAGACATTTCAGGCTTTTACAATGGGAAACACGCTGTGCAAAAACTGTGGAACTACCAATCCATAAGTGGCTAGACGCAAAAGGAAGGGGGTAAGGCCTTCTGGGAAGTGCTGGAGGGGCAAATTGGGACCCCAGGTAGGCTGGATCGGGTGCAGGGCGCGTATGCCCAACACCAAACCACTATAGTGCCAGTGGAAACTGGTGGCGGCGATGTCAGTGGGGTGGTGAATCCGCCCTGGGTTTCAGTTGGAACCAGTTAGAACTCTAAAGGAGCTATCCAAGGCGCAAACCAGAGTTCTGACTGGTTCTGACTACAACCCAGAGTGGATTCACTGCCCCACTGACATCGCGGCCACCAGCCTCCAATGCGTAGTGCAAACTTCATCAGAGAAGTTTAGTTCATCCTTCCTTAACCCTTCCCTCCCTCAGGATGATGTCGCTGCTCATATGCCAACAGAGAAGGAGGGAAAGAATCAACACCACCCGAGGCCTTCTGGCTTAGAGGACTGTAGAGTGGTGGATAAATATCCAGCACAGCTGCTTAATTTTTGAAGACACCCTTCATCCCTCTCTTGTAGCATGCCAGTGTGCCTTGGTATGCAGTTTGGGAATCACTATCCTATAGGAACGGATGAAAAGAAAATGCCTGGCTTCTCAAGGTGGAGGAGCAGTTAGTTCATCTGCTTCCAAGCAGGACTGATGGACTGAAAGAGACAGAAAGTACAGTATTTACTTACCACCTGAGACTATACAGAGACTTAATTTTGTCAAGTGCTCCAATCTTCTAAAATGGGAGGTGTTACAGCACAGCTAAAGTGCCTTTACCATCACAGAACTTCACCTGAATGGAGGATTTGTCTGCTGCTAAGCATGCTAGATGGCCAGAGGTAACCACAGCTGGGAAATTCATTCTGGCCTCATTCCCTGGCAATATCCTTGATTTTAAGAGTTGCCACAATGCCGACAGGATAGATAATGGGCCCCTGTGTTTTGGCTCTGGCCCTTGTGGGCTGCCTTTTCTGTGGCCTATGGATTTTGTTTCACTCCCTTGACATTCTTTGGAGCCAATCCTTATTTTTGTTGGCTGCCATCCCATGGCAGGTACTTGTCACATGAGACACAAGCATGCCTAGCAGGCCATGGGACTGCCTGAAGCACAGTGATTTGTAAAATCTGGTGATGCTCGAGGTGAAGGAGGAAAAAAGGAGGAGCAAAAAAAGTTGTTTTTAACAGAATCATCTTAGAAATGTTAGGCTTAGGGTGAGCATTTTTGTTTCTACAAAAAAGGAGGAAGAAATGCATAATCAAAGAAGAAGGCAAAATGAGAGCCAGTGTGGTTTAGTGGCTAGAGTGTTAGACTGGGAGTCGGGAGATCTGGGTTCTAGTCACCACTCAGCCATGGAAGCTCATTGGGTGACTTCGGTCCAGTCACAGACTCTCGGTCCAACCTACCTCACAGGGTTGTTGTTGTGAGGATAAAATCAGAGGAGTGACACATTTATTTGTTAGTGGATCCAATTGTAATGTCTGTGAAATTTACCTGTGCTTTGGGTAGGCTGACCATCTGAAAAGGAGGACAGGGCTCATGGAACTTTAACCGTTGTAGAGAAAAGGGAATTTCAGCCAGTGTCATTGTATGCAATTAGTTCCTGGTGAAATTCCCTCTTCATCACAACAGTTAAAGGTGCAGGCACTATACTAGAGTGACCATATACAAAAGAAGGCAGGGCCTCTGCACCTTTAACTGTTTTGAGGAAGAGGGAATTTCACCAGGAACTAATTGCATACAAATGACACTGGCTGAAATTCCCTTTTCTCTACAACTGTTAAAGTTACATGAGCCCTGACCTGGATTTTATCTGGTCACCCTAGCTTTGGGTGCATGTAGAAACATCCCATAACCAGAGATCCTAGCCTGTGATTATGAAATGTCTAGCTACCCTTTGGTGAAATCTAGAAAGAAATTAGTTTCTTTTTTCTTTTTTCCTTTTTTCTCTCCTTGCAGTGATGTGAGTAGAATGACAAAGTACCCCCCCCCCCCAAATCTAAGGCCTGGATGAAGAGAAACTGCCATTGGTTAAAGGTTTGAGATGGCATTTGTGTAACCCATTCATCATGGGACTGCATGCTGAGAGCATTTAGCAATGGAGGTTAATGCATATCGTGCCAAATCCTTGGTAATCAGCACAACACAGGGGAGCAATTTGCACCTATTCTTTGGCATTTACAACTGTGGCCTAACAGTGTGTGTTTTGACCTAGAAAGCCCTAGGTGCCCTGGTTGTCAAGGCTTGTTTTGAGGGTGAAAAGCTCTCAGGATGTAAAAGCTTGCAGCCTTTGTAGACTAACTGGCGGTCCCAATAAGAAATAACAGAATACTAATATGACTCTAATGCAGGGATGGGGGAAGTTCAGATCATGGGCCTAACATGGCCCACAGAGATTCCCTGTCTGGCCCGTGGAGGAACTTCCAGGGTCCTGTCCCTCTCCCAAGCCGGAGCTCCTTCGTGTGATGGTTGAGTTCCCCTTCAGGATGGAGAATGGCATGTGAAAAAGAGATCCAGATGGCACATGGAGGTGCTGCTCCAAGGGCTGACAAAATACTCTTTCTTGTGTGCTGTCCTGGTTACCTGGTGTTCTCTGCATGGTGATTTGGGGGCTCTCTAGTCAGAGGTGGAATGAAGGGTGGGCATGGTCATTGGACCCATCCCGACTACTATGGGAAAATATAGAGGAGTGCAAATCAAGCTTAGGCCAACCACCATGCAGGCTGCTGGCTTGACTGCTCAGCCAACCTGGATGTGTAGTTTGAGGGCTAGCTCCCAGCTGGACTGGCTTCTGAGCATGCCCCACTCCAAGGCCCATGAAGTGCCTGCCAAGTCCCATGGAGGGGCACAACTCTGCAGGAGCAGCATCGAGGGTAGGCATGGTCAGGTATCTGATGAGGGCCCACACCCCAGCTCACTTACAAGAGCCCTCTGGAGTTGTTCTCCTCTACATCATTGCACCATTGTTCACTTGCCTCTTGCTTTGGCCAAGGAAACCATGCTGGAGGAGGAGGAGGAGGAGGAGGAGGAGGAGGAGGAACAGTACATTCCATGCTTATTTGCTCACTGGCTCAGTGCCTGCAAGCAAGCAAATTGTAGCAATGATGAGAAAGAGGTTGAAGAGCAAGACCAGTTGGTAACAATGGTGAGGAGAAGGCAGACTCATGAGGGAGGGGGGGCACTTAGGAGCTCTTGACCAAGGGCCCTCCAAAACCTAGAGCTGGCACCGTCGTCGGACTTGGCCCAGTTCTAGCTACACCACTGACTGGAGGGTACCACCTTGGGGAGGGTAACCTAAGGACAAAAGATGAGCGAGGTAGAAGCACCAAGGGATTCTCTAGACACAGCTGGTCACCCCTCTGCAAAAAAAGAAAAGCAAGCAAGAAAACTGAATTTGCTCAATGTGGACACTACATTCCAGTGGAGGCTGGTGGCTCCTATTCCAGTGGAGCTGTGAATCTGCTCTGGGTTCCAGTCAGAACCAATCAGAATGCTAATGGAGCTATCCAAGATGCTGAACCCAGCCTTTGGGAATAGGGTTCAGTCCTGCTTCAGAACTGGCAAAATCCTAAACGAGCTATTCAAGGAGATAAATTCATCATGGGGATAGAGTTCAGCACCTAGGATAGCTCCTTTAGAGGCCTGGCTTGCTCTGAACCAATCAGACCTCCCCAGAGCTACCCAAGGCTCTGAAACTATTTAGGGGACCTGGTTTCAGCACGTTGGATAGATCTGAGAAGTCTGACTCGTCCAGACCCAGCCAGGCCTCTAAATTAGCTATCCAAGGTGCTGAAAGCAGGATTGGGGATAGCGTTGAGCACTTTGGACAGCTCCTTTAGAATTCTGGCTGCAACCCAGAGCGGATCCACTGCTCCATTGAAACAGGAACCCATCCTCCGCTGCTCAGTTCAATGCTCTCTCTCCCTCTGCCCCCCTCCCCACTGGATTGGTGGGAGGTTGGGCATGGTGGGGGACTTTTCTCAGCAGCTTCAAAATGGCCGCTTTGCCCAGGCAGAGCATGGCGGGCGCCTGTGTGCATGCTGCATGCTGATAGCATTGGCAGGCCCTGTTGCTACGGGCAGGTGCCCGGGGCTTTTGTTCTGAAGTGGATGCCTCTTCTTCCCTCCCCGCTACGTCCCTCCATGCCACTCCGCCTCCTGGAAGGTGACGTCATGGATGTCCGCGGCGGTGACGAGGGCCACCTGTGGGCTGAGCGAGGCTTTAAAGAGACAGGGCTCTGGCTGGGAACAGGAGACCTGGCTATTGTCTCGGTCTCTCTCCGCATCGGAGGAAAAGAGGCGGGCTGCTTTTCCCCCACCCCCACCCTGTGCCCGTATACTCCACCCCCGCCACATTTACTCGAAGTCTTTGCTCTGGCAGATCGTCCCCCAGAGAAACTTGATTCAGACCGCCGGTGTGTGTTTGTACACGCTCTGAGCACAGACACGCAGACACAGACACGCACACACCCAAGGCATGTATGGGGGCGGCGGCGGCAGGGGGCATCTCTCCATCAATCGGAGCTCCGTGCCCGAGAGATTTCCCTTCCTGGAGGAGGCCGTGGGAATGAGTGATGTGATCACATCATTCCATTGCAATTTGTTCTTACGCCCCAAAGAGATTACACTGGAGGTAAGATCTCTCTTTCTCTCTCTCTCTCTTTTCCTTCCTTCCTTCCTTCCTTCCTCTCTCTCTCTCTCTCTCTCTCTTTCCACCTCCCCTTTCTTTGGGTTTCTGGTGAGTTGATCTCTCTGGATATGGGAGAGAATGACAGAGACAAGGGGTAGAGTGAAGAAAAAAAGTTTTCTATCGTGGGTTTCTTTTCTTTTTAAAAAAGGTGTGTCTGTGTTTGGCGATATTATCCTGACTGGTTGAAGCTGAGCAGACTTTCAACAGGTAGAGCTGATCTGCTTTTTTCTGAGCTCTTGAGTTAGCAGCCATTAATTGCTCAGCTTCTCGATATTCTGGCAATTTATAACAAAACAAAAAATGGTATATTGTGCAATATAGGAAATATTATTTCTGTTTGAGATATATAGAGTATTCTGTTGGGTTTTTGAAAACTAACTCTAAACAATTCACCATTCTATGAAAACTCTTTGTACTGCAGCAGCTGTCTTCTGAGTGCCAGATGCTTGGTATGAAATCAACAGGAGGGGAAGTTGTTTTGCCTTCCCTTCATGTTTGCTTGTTGATTACCCAGAAGGGCATCTGGCTGTCCACTGTCGGAAACAGGATACTGGGCTAGGTCTGGTCTAATGGGGCTCTTCTTGTGTTCTTAATATTGCCTATAATCATAGCAATGAGGACAAGCAGAGTCAGGAAGAATGTAGCCTACTGCCCTGGCTCTTCAGTTCCAAGACCCAGCTCCAAACTTGACTGAAAAGTGTGGGTCCACCCCCCACCCCCCAATCCACCCTGCAGCGCCTTTATTGAAGCAGGAAAGCTTCAGTCCCCCACTTCCCCACTTCCTTCTCTCTTAGAAGCCAAGGGACTGAAGCAGATTCTTGGCAGCTGCTTTATAGACCTTGCTATTTTAGAATGGGCAAATAGTTGCCTCCTGTGTCCCTTTTGGCTTTGGCTTGAATTTCCTATGCTGTCACTTTTTCTCTGACATTGTTGTTTTATCGGATGGAATCCAATGTTAGTTCTGCTTAGAGCAGACCCATTGAAATGAATTTGACTCATGTTAGACTCATGTTGGATAGAACCCACTGTATTTTTATTTTATTTTATATATTGTTGTTGAACCTACTTGTGGATCCTGAAGGATGGAAAAGTTGGGTATTATTATTAAATGCATAAGTAGGGAACCACACCTGCCCTGTCCACTCCTATGGAAGCTAATCATCAGGGGCATCCCCCTTGCCGCTTTTGCATCCCTTCCTGGCCTCTGTATGTCTGCTCTCCACTTTCTTGTCTGAGTATTTTTGCCCCTCTTCTTATTCTTTAAAATCTTTCCAGGTGTCTCAGCATCTGTCAAAGCTTTATGGAAAGGAGACACCCCCTACACCTTTGATGGTGATTAAGCTGGCTTTCATCTCATTTTGCTGCTGGATTTCAAATTCCAAAGCTCCCCCCCTTTCCCCCCTTTCTTTCTCCGTGCATTTTATTAGGATTTCTAATTCATCCCCCTCCACTTTCTTTCTTCCTGGAACCAAGCTGTTAATGACACCGCAGGATCCTCTTCCTTTGGAAAAAGGAGGCAATTGCCCTTTTGCAGAACTTGTTGAATGCTAATAATAGGATTCAGTAAACTCTTGATTGTGTTATAGGGCTTTAATCTATCTTTGAGTCTCTCTCTCTCTCTCTCTCTTTTTTTCTCCCTCTCTTTTCCATTTCCTTAGGGCTTTTTGCCCCTCCCCCTCTTTACAAGAGGGGAGAAATGGTTTCTTTTGAATTCTCTGTAGTGCAAATTGAATTGGAGAACAATCGCACCCTTGGAGCTAACAAAAGGACTTCATTGGATGTCACTGTCATCCCCAATTATCTGATTGCTGTTTGTCAAATGGTTTTGCTGCAGAGGAGAATTCCAGCCCAGGCTTTTGATTTCTGCATTAAATAGAAATTAGGAGCCAACAACAATTCCCTTTGCTTTCTTTAATGCCAACCCAAGAGAAACACAGGTTCACTGATCATGCTGAAGCCAGCTATCATTCAAAAAACAACAGAACCTCAAAACCTTTAGGGAGAAAGTAAGCACAGAATTGCTGAAGACTAGGGATGAAAGGAATGAAGGAACAGTGCCTCTCCCAATGCAGGACCCCCAAACTGATAAGTGGATATTTTTGAGAGGAGTACATTTGAGGTATGGAGTTCGGATGAGGGATGTAAGTTGGGGAGCCAATCCTTTCAAATTCTTCTCTTTCATTCCCACTAAAGTTATTTATTTATTTCTTTAGCTCATTCACTCCAGTGTCCCCAGACTTTTGGACAGGAGGGAGGAATGCTGTTACAGCTAATGAACTTTCCATGGGCTAGAAGCCATGTCCTTTGCATTGCCATTGTTAAATAATTTAAAAAGTGGATATGATATGCTTTTGTGTCACTAACGTTTGCACAATAATAGGCAATTTCAGTTGAATCCCTAGAAGTGGGGAGATGACTCCAGAACACTCATGGGCAGGTGTTTAATTTGTCTGAACTGGTTTAGGTTAGGGTCATCTGGAAGGTAGTTGCTTCCGGCAGGCTATTCATTTGGGTTGGGTGGCAGCACCAAGGACTGTGGACAGCTCCCCGGCAACACGAAATCTCCAGTTCTGAAGGATAGTTTTCAGCACCAGAGGGGTGGACAGCTCTATTTGGTGCAAATAGACAGGGTTCAGCATCGGATGTCTTTGTAGATACCTTTGAATTGGCAACCTGCAAAACTCTGGAAGGAGTCTCCAAAGAGTACTTACCCTCTCTCTTTCTCTCTCTCTCTCTCTCTCTCTCTCTCTCTAGTCCAGAAGCATATTGTAATAATAATAATAATAATAATAATAATAATAACAACAACTAAAGGTGAAATAGTATAGGTCTATGTTCACACAACATTCATGGAGCTTTTCTCACTTGCCAGGGAGCCTACTTTCAGATAATGTATCAGTTCTGTAGATTGTGCAATGTTGGTCTCCTGAAAACCTCTTGGCCCAGAATTTCAGACTTATCCCTTCCATGTTGATTAGCAGATATATTTTCATCACTGTTTGGCACTCGACATCAAGTTGACAAAAGGTCTGGATGCCACATGGTGATTGTATCTTATTGGTTGATTTGCCAAGCCTTTGGCGCTTTTGATGGAAAGATGGATAATGGAGGGCACGGCAGTCGTTGGTGGATGTTAAAAGGAAGCTATCAGGCAATATGAGTGGGTGGAATAGAGGCTTTACCATAGAGGGTACCATCATCTACTTTGGTGAGGATTGCAGGAAAGCCAGTTGCTAAAATATTTAGAGAAGTGTAGAAGCTCCTGTGGAGTAAAGACTGAGAGAAAAGAAGATGTGGCTGGAGAAAGCCTCTCTGGTCATTTTCTAGCTTCCTGTCATTGAATCCCACCAGAGGAAAAGAAACAACTGGGCTCAAATGCAGGTGAGTTCTTCACTATGTATCTCTATCTATCTATCTATCTATCTATCTATCTATCTATCTATCTATATTTGACATTGATGTTTAACAAAAGACATGTGTATCTGAATTCAGGGAAAGAGTATCCCATATTGTCACTCCTTTTGTATCAAGATGAACTTGTGCCAGCTTTCTCCTTCAAACAGTAAACTGGTGTAAGCTAGGGTCTGAGCTCTGGACTGGACTGGTCTACTTTGCCTCTGTAAATTGATTACATCTCTGTCCTTCCTTTCCTCCATCATGGAGCTGGGGCTGTGCAGTGGTTCCCAGGCTGTCTGCCATTCAAGCACTGACCAGACCCAGAACTGCTTAGCTTTAGCAAGCCTGATGCATCATCTACCATTAGACCAGTTGCTACCTAGAGACAAAAAGTGTTTTGTGCAGCCTTCCCTGACATGGTGCCCTCCAGATGGTTTGGACTACAACTCCCAGGATTCTTGACCATTGTCTATGTTGGCTGTGGCTGATGGGCACTGAAGTTCAAAATACCTAGAGGGACCAGGTTGGAGAAGGCTGGCAAAGCTCACAATATCCGTTCCAGGCATTATGAGGAGGCGAAAGATACATTGGCCTATATTAGGTTCTATGATGTCAGTGGTCAGCCTTCTACACATTATTAATCCTTCTCTTTTCTATGTTTGCTGACAAACTGGACACAAAGCACAGCATTCTGAGAGAGTATCCATCCCATCCATCTTCCCCAGTATCCATCAGCAGATAATCTTCTAGTGCAATGACTACTTGCGGATATTGCTGGGAATGTTATGAAAGATTATATTTGTAACAGGGGTTCAGTGGAAAAGTCCAGTGAAAAGTTACAAATGTCTTTTTCCTCAAATCTCCCCACATTAAAAAAGAAAAAAAGAAACTCCCTCAATGGAATGAATTAGCACAGCAAGGTTGTGGCTATGTTAAACTCTTTCTCTACCCCTGTCCCCATTTAGTGTTAAGCAGGGAGCTTTTTATGTAGGGTAGAAAAGCAACAACCTCCCATTCTGCAATTTGAGTTGGTTTAGCTCACCTCAGTCTACCTCCTCATTCTGTGTAATGGGTGGAACTGCTAAAAAAAAAATGCAGAAAGGGAATAAAGAGCAGCTTTACCTGCCAAATTGCTTTCAATTGCATCCCGCCTTTTTTCACTTGATATTTGTGCTGCAAGAGATGTATTCATAATTCTCCCCACCACCTCTTTCCATTCAAGTAGTGTGTCCCATACACTGTCCTTATTGGAGCTGCTCTCATAATATTCCAGCCCACCAATCTGTTTTGTAAATGGAACACTGTCTTACCGCATACTTCTTTCTTGCTTTTACTATGAGCAATTTTTACAAGCCTTATTTGAATTCCTTCCCAACTCCACAAAAGCATCCAGTAGGGAGCAAAATTTGTTTTTATTTAAGGAATTAGTTTTGTTTTATGTACTATTCTCCTTCTCATTTATAGCCAATTGATCCTCTAAACCATTGCATGTTAGTTCAAATCCTAGCATTGTTCTCTATATAATGGAACAGAAACACAATTTTTATTATTATTGGAAAGGTCCCTCTGTTTTTCACCATCTGGCTATTTCAGAGAGTCTTGTGGTATTTCTCAGCCTTGTTCCTCATTGCCTTTTCATATGGTACCAGGCTATTGCTATCGTATTTTCCTTATGGCTCATCACCGTTCCTTAGTGCAATTGCATTTGCTCCCAGGCTCTTTCTCAAAAGATCGGGTTATTGCGCCTCCTTCCCCACTCTGTGAAATTTGACATAATCGTTCAACATACTGAACTGTTACTGCTCATTTTCATGTATTTATTTATTTATGGGTAGATCTGTGCTAACTGTTTGGAAATCTGTTGCTATGTTTGGGAGCTGTGGAATGCACCATTGCAAATATATGCTTTTCACTTTAAATGAGAACTAGAGCTATTTGGTGTATGCCTAGAAAAAGCCATTGTGGAAGGAAGGGAGAAACTGGTGGGTAGCGCAAAAGAGTCAACGGAAGGGGATAAACCTGCTTGAAGTCAGTTGGGAAACTGCCAGATGAAAGCGAGAGAGAGAGATTAAAGATGTGGCATGGGAAAGAAGGAAGAATAGCGAAGGCGAGAGAGGGGAGGAAGTCAGAAGTGAGTGAGATCAAGTGAGCAATTAGGAAGTTCAGAAGAAGAAAGGATATGAGGAAGCTCAGAAAATGAAACTGGACTAAAATCAAAAACTGAGACGGAGAAAGAGCAAGAGAGGAAATAATTGAAAAGGAACCATTCTCAAGGCAGTTCCCTGATATTACTTCATTGTTTCAAATGGGGAGTAAGATCCCCCTCCCCCCCACAAATTAGAACAATTAAAGAGCCAAAACCAGAACAGCTAAGGCTGTCACCTCTGAAGAGAAGAGGCTTGCATTCGATTTAATTCCCCCAGGTTTTGAGGGTGTGGAAACTAGGGAAAGTCAGCTAATGTGTTAAGGACATGATACGGTTCGGAAGATGCGCCCAGCAACATTTGAAATCAATTCCATGTTCATCATTTCATCCATATTTTCCTGTTCTAAAGTCCTTTCATTACTTTAGGGAACCATTTTCAAAGTTTAATAGCCTCCCCAGTGCAGAAGATATTTGGGTTCACTTAGGCTGAAAATCTATAGCTACTTACCTGAAAGTAAGCCCCACTCTACTCAACAAGCCATACTTCTGAGCAGACATGTAGGAGTGCAGTGTTAGATTCAAAACTGTTCCTTCCTAGTATCTGGAGAGGGCATTTAAAAAGATAAATCTCAGAAGAACATCACCTTTGTATCTGAAGAGCACCTGTAGCAGGAGTCCCAATCCCTCTGTCTTACATCATTGATTACCCTGTCACTATTTATACTGAACCAAGGGAGATTTTTCTTTTGAATTTGACAGGCAGTATTATGATCAATGCAGATCAGTCGGCTAAAACATCCACTCCAATCAAGATAAGTTTGTCACAGACAAGAGTAGACCGATTTTTGTCATTGCAGCTGGGAAGGTGAGAAAGAACTATATTGAGAGCTTTTCTGTGAGCTACAGAGACATTGATTTGACCCATTACCCCCCCACACACACACACACACCTTTTTGTGAGTCTTGTCATGAACAGCTTTAGCAAGTGTTTTATGAACACTGGGAATTTGAACTCATTGGTTGAAACCGTAATATGTATGAGAATGGGGGGAAGAGTAGGGACTCAGAGTCGAAACTACAGTAAAAGAATTTAAAAGTGTTTTGATTTATCAGCTGTTTGGCAGCCCTGTGTTTGAAGCTGCCGTTGAATCATTTAGTGGTTAAGAATCTGGACTATTGATCCTGGAATCCCAGGATTAGATCTCATTTTTTACCATGTACTTATTAGGTAGCATGGGCAAATCTCTCTCTCTCTCTCTCTCACACACACACACACACACACAAACACACACACACACACACACACACAGAGCTAGGTTGCTGTAAAAATGACAACAAAATAATGTAAACAAAGAGCTTTGGACATTTTAATTTATATTTGCAGCTTTTGGAACTCAAGGCATCATACATGGTTCTCCTCTTCCCCCCACAAATTCCCCATTTTCACCCCCACAATGATCCTGTGAGATAGGTAAGGTTGAGAAATTAGTGATAGGTGTTGGGTCACCAAGTGAAAGCTTCCTGGCTGAATGTGAACTTGGACCCAGGTTTCTCCAGTCCTAGTCCAAATATAGCACACTGATTTATTCAAAAGCATGCTATAAATGTGACATCATCATCATACAAAGATGATGAGATCAGCTGCTTCAGGGGTGGGGAGCTTCTTGTCCTACAGATTTTGTTGGACTCCAACTCCCACCAGACTCTGCCAGCAAGTCTGATGGTCAGGGATTCTGGGAATGATAGCCCAGCAACATCTGAACAGCCACAGGTCTCCTACGCATGCTTTAAAGTTTCATCAGAAAGAATTGTCTCTCTGCTGGAAATATTTGTGCCGCTGAGCAGGTACATGCTCCACTCTGTGTATATACCTCAATAAACAGAGACACATTATCCCTCCCACAGTATGTGAGGTTGATTGGAAAAAGAAACATTCTGGAAAAAGAAATGTTCTCCCCAGTTAGTACAAGTTAAGTTGCGCAACCAGCATGTTGAACAGATGGAAGTTTCTGGACAGTCTTCAAGGGTAGCCACACCTAGAAGTTATTTTACCACACATCTGCACCTGGCCAGAACTCTAGAGAAGCAGAGAATTGGGGTCATGTTCTCATCACCACTTTACGTCTCTCAGAAGATCTTTGAAAGCACATAGCCATTCTTGATTCACCCTAGATTTTGCTAGTCACTCCCCATGGTGGTCCATTTAGGGATAACTCTATACTTTCTCACACTTTTAGCTTCTTTACTTTCATCAAACAAGTGATGAAATGGAGCTAGCGATGTGCCAAATGGAAAGAGGACCATAGCTAGCCTTTTGTTTAATGGAAGTTCTTTCCTCAATAGAAGGGATGAATGGACTTCAGACTCATGGGATCTACTTTGCTTTTTTACTAAAACCCCAAGATTCACCCACCCCAGAGTCTAGTGCAAAATTAGAATTGAAGAATTCTGAGCTCATGAGCTTGTTTTGTATACCAGAACTGATAGAGATGGCAGTTCATCTACTCTTCATTTCAACAGTTTAATTTAAGAGATGGGGGGGTGGATTTTATAACTGCTATTGTTAAACAATGGGTGGATAGAGAAATCCTTACTGATCTAATGCAAATCACCCAAAGATCTACAAATAGATCTAGATCTACCTTCTATTCACCCCTGATAAAAAGAATACTGAGACATAGGACAAGGATGAAAGCCATATTTATTTAGTGTACTTTTAAGCTACCCAATAACTGAAGTTATCTTGGCAGCGTACAACACATTAAAAACACACAGAACTAACATGAAATGAATCACACCATCATCTCAGCATTTCCTCTGCTTCTCCCTTTATTGTGAGGTTAATTTCTGTACAGGAAAAGAAAAAAAAAGACATGTTTTGAAGTAGTTCAGGATAATCAGATCTCTCTTTCCAGACTCCAGCAAAACAAATATATACATTCCTGGCTAGCCTCTCCAAAGATTTATGGGAGCCAGACTTCCTATGTTTTATTAAATCGGAGATAGTCTCCTTCTTGTTCTCAGGTACAATGTGTTCCTGGGAATGGAAGTGGTCAAATCGCAGAGCAGTAAGAGCTACACAGCTAAAGAATACTCATGCAGTGTATTATATAAAAACAGGTGCATTTCCATACATGGGCCTTTGTAACGTGTGGGGGGGGGGGGCGGAGGAGGGAGGAGAGCCGAGGACTGTGTGTTGTACGTGTAGCTAAAAGGAAATCTTTTCTGCCAAATGAAGAATGTGGAAAGGGGAGTCACGGTTCTACTGTGGCTGGATCTCTAACCACCAGCCCTGTTTCCTGTCTCCAGTATCAGGTTCAGTACATGAGCATGGAATGTAGACAGTCTCTCTAGGCACAATGTACAGCCTATCCTGTTAGGTTTGCTAGCTTGATTATTTTTCTTTGGTGCTCCATCCCCCCTCCTCCCCCCTCCCCGCGTGCATCCCCCCCTTACAACAGAGCATCCAGCACAGAGGCTGCTAATTATACTAACGATGGGCGTTCTGCAATGTGTCTGTTTGTCAGTTTCATTATTTCCTGACAATGGCAGCAGATTGGGGAAGGGGAGGAAGAAGAAGAGGGGGGCTACTCTGCCTTCTCTGCCAGTGCAAGATTACACGATTACAATGCCGCAGCAGTAAACATCAGAATTACCGCGGCTCCGAGGAAGCTACCAGAGAGACAGACTGCTGTAGCCAGCTCTCCCAGCAAATATCATAAGTAGCTCTGCCAACTTTTAACCAGCACTGCTCCTGCAGATAACAGCAGGTGGATGCACAGATTTCACTATTTTAAACATTTTCACCCTGCCTTTCCACCAATTTAGTCCTCCCTGGTGGCTTACAAACAAAATCGAAATCAATGATTGAGAATTAGTATTTTTTTAAAAAACTAAATAACGAAGCTAAAAACAAATGGGGCAGCAAATAATAATAATAATAATAATAATAATAATAATAATAATAATTTGAAAAATCAGCAGTCAAAGACACCAAAGGCTTTTGCAAAAAGGAAAATACGATGTTTTCAAAAGGCATCTTATAATTACTTTTTAGTCCCATTGCAAAATCTGCTTAGTCTCGCTCGCTATTGCCCCAATAGCTCTCCAGGGTTTCAAAGACTTTCTCATTCTTACCTGGAGATGCAGGGATTGAACCTGAGACCTCCCTGCAAAGCAGGTCCTCTAACTGCTGTGCTACAGCTCCAGTAGGAAGCTATGTTCACTGGAAGCCAGGTCTATGTGAGCTTCCCTGAGATGTCACTTTTGTAGGCAGAGTGCTGGAGTAAATGTGCCTTTGATTGGTGGTGGCAAAAGATAAACCTTATGCTCCGGTGCAAGCCTTATAAAGTCTGACACCAAGTCAGGCCTTGGATCCATCTAGCTTATTATTTCCAGTAGGTGCCTTTCTGAACCCTAACTGGGAATTGAACCCAGGACCTTACACATGCAAAGCCTGTGTTCTCCATCTACAGAGCCACAGTCCTTCAATAGATGCAACTATGGAGAAGGCCCCATCTCTTAGGTCATTTCTACATTGGCCTGGTTACCCGCACAGGGGCTCCTGGGGGCAAGGGGGCCACACAGGATTTCCCAGGGATAAGGGAAGATGTGACTGCCTGTCCTGGCTGCTGCCATGCTTACTCATGAGTAAGCGTGGCAGCAGAAAACGGCATGGAGCCATGTTGTGTGGCTCTGTGCCTGCCAGGGAAGAGGGGGGCGCAAGTCCGCCATCCCTAGGATGGTGGTGGGAGGGTGGGAGCCCCAATTTTAGGTGGATTTTTTTTAAAAAAAAACTTACCCACTTCCGATGGAGCACATGTGTGCTCTCCAGATCCCTTTTGGGGGGGAAAAAATGGCAGGTACAATGTCCTTCCTTCCTCCCGGGACGTCGCACTGCCATGTGGCTTAGAGCAATGATCCCAGAAGCAGGTACTTCCAGGATCGCCGTCCCTCCCTCCCTCTACACCCGAATGGTGTAGAAACGGCCTTATAGTCTCCCCCCCTTTGATTGTGCAGGTGGGGCATGAAGGGCAGGGCCTCCATAGACGAACAGTGTATGAACAGATAGGTCCTTTATAAAGGAGCAGATGGTTCCTTCATATACACGAAGCAGATGAAACGTCTCCTGGCGTAGAGACACCATAATGGGACTAGCATGCTTTTCTTTCTTTGTGTCTGAATGCTGTTAAAGAAGCCGAAGCAGTCCCAAAACACACAAACCAAACAAAAAAGTCAGTGTCCCTATGCCTCACTCAGTCAAGGTAAAGTTACCAGCACTGTGGTGAGTTTTATCTGCTTTCGTGAAAACAAGTGGGACCTGCAGGAACCTATTGCAGTGTGCCGTGTTTCTGTTCACTGTCCCAGCCAGGCAGGCAGCTATACCTTCCTTCGTGGTACCCTATTCCATTCCCCGCAAATAGTTTTCTATCCCACCAACGCCTCCCACCTAATCATCCAGCAATTCATGGCCACTGCATATGTGGAGTACTCACTGGGCTGCTTTTGGAGCATCCCCCCTTTCTCAAGATTCCCCCCCCCCCCAGCCAATATACCTGGGGATTCTCCAAGCCTTCTGAGATTTCCCACTTTTGTGTGGGTGGTGCCATTTTGGCTACACTCACACATTTCCTTGGGCGGCTCAAGTTCTAAGCTTACAAAACGAGGAGGAAAATTCCTCGCCTCTTTACCTCGTTCCTAATTTTATAAACCTGGGTTATCTCCTGCTTAGAGTCAAATTGGACACAACATCGTAAAAGCTGCACTTCGCAGCATGTGCTTCATAAAGCTGGCCCCTCTCTTTCTTTCATATGAAAAATAGCCACATGGGCCCCTGGCCTGGATTTGAACCATGGGTGGGAGGAGGGGGGAGAACATAAGAAGAGGCCCGCTGGATCAGACCAGCGTTCTAATCCAACATTCTGTTCCTGCAGTGGTCAAACAGCCGCTCACGGGAAAACACGGAGGGGAGGGGTTAATCCTTTTCTCTTTGCACTGTTTTCTCACTTGAACCTTCCCCCCTTCATACTGCTATTTTTGGGGGGTAAACAGCTGTGTAGGAAAGGGGTGGGTTAATAATTTGGGGCAGGAAAATGGCATAAAGTAGAGATGGGGAACCTTCACCTTGCGGGCCAGATGCTCCCATCTTGGAGTTTCCCCATGCAGCCCACAAACTTATTTTCCAGTCACCTCTGATCACTGATCAGAGATAAGAGGGCATTAAAGGCAATTAACCTGGAAATAATCTGCAGAGAGATGGGGGAAAGCTTAACCCTTTCTTCTCCTTGTACCACAGCCCTGATCTGGATTGAGCCCTCCTTCCCTGGCTCCTTTTATTTATTTGTTTATTTTTTTAAGGAAAAAGAATGGGCAGTTGTAAACCTGTGCTTATAACTTCTTGTGTAGTTTGACTCTTCATCCTAATTACCTAATCCCCATTTAACTTCCCCACCACACACACACACACATCCCCCTGTCCCATCTCAAACTGTTCCATTCTCTCCATTCGTGACTGGGGTGCCCAGGACTGTACGCATGGAGAACATATGTCCCTCCAGCCATTTTGGACCACCTCCCATCTTCCCTTGCCA
This sequence comes from Anniella stebbinsi, assembly GCA_029215795.1. NCBI lineage: Eukaryota > Metazoa > Chordata > Lepidosauria > Squamata > Anniellidae > Anniella > Anniella stebbinsi. The sequence goes on from JARDYH010000001.1 coordinate 387,399,019, forward strand.
TCCACTCCACTGGCTAGGATTGATGGGACCTGCAATCCCGCCACATGGAATTCTAAACCTGTGAGTTTGTTTTTTTTATAAAACAAAAACAGAACAACACACATAACGGCATTATGGCGTGAGCTGTTTTGCTTTCTTCATCTCTTTCCTGATCATTCTTAATCAAACACCACAACTCTGACGCACACAGAGAGAGTGCATGCATGGGGGGGGAGTATGTGTGTGTGTGTGGGGGGGGGGGAAATCAAAGCACTTCAAAGTGAACAGATCTTTTCACCTGTCTCTGAGCTTCTCTTTCCATTTTCCGTGGCCTCCTCAAACAGCCCGGCCATCTGGCCTCACCTCCCACCCCCCAGTTAAAAGCAAATGTTTGACTCCCTTATCAGTCTCTGCCTTGCCATTTTCACTTCCTCCCTGCCCCCCCCACCCCGCTCCCACACATGCATACATACACACCTCCACTCCAGACAGATGGAGTTTGAATCTGCTCAGAGCCCGAGCCTCGTAGCATTCATGTGTGTGAATGAAAAAATTGAATTATTTATCATCGCGTCAAGAAGGGCAGGCAGCCACCGCCAAATGGAAAAGGGCTGCATTACGTGACAAACACCTGTTGCTATGGTGCTTCTCTCCAATCCGTTCTCCCCTCTCCACAAACTCTTTCTCCTTGTCTCCCAGCTGCAGGCACAAATACATCTTCACACCAGCTTGAATTCCTGATTCTCGATGGGGTAGGGGGCGGCTGCGGCGTTGTTCACTCTCCTCTGTTGGCTTTCTTTGCTTGGTTTCTGACTGCATCTTGGAGTTGACTGGTTGCGTCCTGGAGAGTTGGATGAAAGGAAGAGGGGGGGGGTCTTTCTGTCTTTGCTGGAAAGTCCATATGGTACTCTGAATACTAATGTTAGGATGGGACAAGGGCCGGAGGATGGGTTTTGGATGCGGTCATCCTTGCTCAGCCAGACAGGTCCTCTGATTTGGACTCCTTCTTTTCAATTGCAGGAGAACTCCTCTTCACTGGGGAGACTCAGTGAAATCCGCAGACTGCCACCTGGTTAAAAGAAATGTTAATTGATTGATTTATCAGTTTTAGTTGACTAATTGATCAATCAAACCTGCACATAAGTGCATTTAGGAAAAGGCAGTAGCTCTGGAGGTGTGGGCAGGAAGGGAGGGGAGAAGCCTGGGTGTTTGTTGTTGTTGTTTTGTTTTTAGATGATGTATTACATTTTTATGGCCATCCTTCAACAAATATTATCTGGGAGACAAGGAAAGTGGAATGTAAAAATGCAAAATGCAAAACAACCAATAAAGATGCAGTGTAAAAAATAGAAGATGCATAGGAGTGGAAGAGATGGGCCATCTTGTGAGTGGGGGAAGAGGGGCTGCCTCTTTTGCTATGTAATCCTGAGAGTAAGTCCTATGAATCTCCATCAGAACTTCTGAGTACACAGATATAGGGCCATCTTGTTAAGATGGCACTTGCCATCTGTGAGTTTTTCAAATAAATATTTGTATTAACAAAGAATTGTTTAAAAAGCTGCTGGATGAATGCAGGGGGGGGCATCTTCCTAGTTGATTGAAATGCTTTTATTTGATTAATCTAATCAATTAACCCAGACTTCCCCAACCTGCCTAGTTCAATTTTACACAAATTTCCTAATTTGTGCAAATTTCCCATGCAGACTGAATCAGCCCTGTCGTAGTCTATGGAGGAAAGTTGTGCAAATTTGGAAACTTGCACAAATTTAGGTCAATTTGCACAAATTCCATGTGTGATTGCTGTTTGATTTACACTGTTTTCCTGCTTTCACTGAGCGAGCAGCGATCGCAAAGGCAAACAGAAATCAAGCATGAAATGACTGGCAGGGCAATGGGGTGGGGGGGGAGAGAAGAGATCTTCAGCTCTTCCTACATTGCCCCTTTAAAGACAAGCTCTGAAAAGGCCTCAGCAATCTCTCCTACAGAAGCCAGGAGGAGTTGGCGTCTTTTGGAAAGTACCAAGAGGAAACAGCCATGAAAGGTTTGGCAGCTGTGGGAACTGTTGCTTCATGGGCTCATCATAAGAACATAAGTACCATGCTGGATCAGACCGAGGGTCCATCTAGTTCAGCACTCTGTTCACACAGTGGATAACCAGCTGTCGACCAGGGGCCAATAAAGCAGGACATGGATGCAACAGCACCTTCCCACCCATGTTCCCCAGCAGCTGGTGCACACAGGCTTACTGCATTGGATACTGGAGGTAGCATGTAACCATAAGGGCTAGTAGCCATTGATTGCCTTCTCCAGGAATTTATCCAACCCCCTTTTAAAGCCACCCAAATTGTTGGCTATCATTACATCTTGTGATAGTGAATTCCATCTGAAATAATTAGGTTTGTATTCAAGACGGCAAATGAAAAGTCAGAGTATTAGCCTTCTCAAAGGCTCAATCAGGATAGCAGAGGTGAACTCACAGTAGAACTATGTGGGCAGAATAAGCAGGAGGGGCATCTATTGTAGCAGGGCTGGCTTGACATATTTTGAAGTAGGTGAAATAATACTGTGGTAATAATAATAATAATAATAATAATAATAATAATTTATTTATTACCCACCTCTCCCAATGGATCAAGGCAGGCAACAGCATCAAACATAAAATACAAAACTGATTAAAACACATAAAACCAGTACATCATTAAAATACCAATAAAACACCAATAAAACATTTTAAAATTCATCTGGGTAGGCCTGCCAGAAGAGATCAGTCTTTATAGATCTTTTAAATTCCTGAAGACTAGTGAGTTGGCAAATCTCTCCCGGCAGGTCATTCCACAATCTGGGAGCGGCAAAAGAGAAGGTCCTCTGGGTAACAGTTGTCAGTTTAGTTCTTGTTGACTGTAGTAAATTCTTCCCAGAGGACCTGAGCGTGCGGGGCGGATTGTATGGGAGAAGGCGATCCCGCAGGTAACCTGGACCCAAACCATGTAGGGCTTTAAAGGTAATAACTAGGGGTGTGCACTGGATCGGGGCCGATCCACGATCCGGATCCGATACAGGGGAAATCGGATACAATTATCCGATTTCCGATCCCCCCGCTGGATCGTCCGTTCCAATCCGATCTGATCCGGAAAGGACCCGATCCAGATCGGAATGGATTGGAGGATCGGCGGGTGCCCGCTGGCGCCTGCCGCCACTTCCATTGGCGGGTGCCAGCGGGCGGCCGCTGATGGAAGTGAACAGCGGGGGGGGGGGGGGGGCTTCCCTGGCGGGGCTGTCCGCTTCCATCGGCGGGCGCCAGTGGGTGCCCACCGATGGAAGCAGACAACAGGGGCAATTAAGCAGGGAGGGGGGAGGGCCCCCCACTTACCTTCCGGGGACGTCCGCTCCCCTCCGCTGCTGGCCACTACTGCGAGCAGGCTTCGTGGCCTGCCCCTAGGTAGCACGCCAGGTGATGTCATCACCTGGCGCGCTACTCAGGAGCAGGCCGCGAAGCCTGCCTTCACTAGCGGCCAGCGGTGGAGGGGAGCGGACGTCCCCGGAAGGTAAGCAGGGAGGGAGGGGGGCCCCGTGCCCGCTTACCTGCCGGGTTGTCCGCTCCCCTCTGCCGCTGGCCAGTGGTGGAGGGAAGCGGATGTCCCCAGAAGGTAAGCGGGGAGGAGGGGGCAGGGGGCCGTCTGCTCCCCTCCGCCACGGGCCACTACTGCAAGCAGGCTTTGCAGCCTGCCCCTAGGTAGCGCGCCAGGTGATGTCTGGCCGCGAAGCCTGACCGCAGTAGCAGGTTGAGGGGGAGGAGGCTTACCCCCCCCCCCCGGGCCATCCGCTTCCATCCGCTGGCGCCAGCAGATGGAAGCAGACGGCCCCGGGAGGTAAGGAGAGCGGGGGAGGGGGCTTACCTGCCGGGGCCATCCACAAAGGATGGCCCTAGGAGGTAAGAACCGCAAGGAGGGAGGAGGGAGTTAGGTCCCCCCTCACCCACTCGCTGCCATTTTTCCCCCATAGACTTGCATTGGGGGAAAGCTTTGGGGGAAAGCATTGGGGGAAAGCCAGGAGAGATTCGCCAACTTACTAGTCTTCAGGAATTTAAAAGATCTATAAAGACTGATCTCTTCCTGCAGGCCTACCTAGATGAATTTTAAAGTGTTTTATTGGTGTTTTATTGGTATTTTAATGATGTACTGGTTTTATCTGCTTTTAATCAGTTTTTGTATCTTGTGTTTGGTGTTGTTCCCCGCCTCGATCCGTTGGGAGAGGCGGGTGATAAATAAATAAATATATTATTATTATTATTATTATTATTATTATTTTCCCCCAATGCAAGTCTATGGGGAAAACAAAAATGGCGGCCGATCCAAAAATCGGTTGTCCGATTTTTGGATTGGGATCGGGCCTGATCCAGTCCGGGGGGCCTCCCATTTTGTCCGATCTGATCCGGGAGAAAATTGGAGGTCCCGATCCAGGTCCCGATCCGATCTGGGGGGTCCGTGCACACCCCTAGTAATAACCAACACTTTGTACTTCGCCCAGATACTGATTGGCAGCCAATGAAGAGATTCTAAAACTGGTGTAATGTGGTCACCCCTAGATATACCTTTGACCAATCTGGCTGCCATATTTTGAACTAGTTGAAGTTTCCGGACTAGGCACAGAGATAGTGCATTTCAGAAGTCGAGCCTCAAAGTTACCAGCGCGTGCACTATTGATTTTAGGTCTTCCAACTCTAGGAATACTGAGAGCCAGTGTGGTGTAGTAGTTAGAGTGTTGGCATGGGAGTCGGGAGATCCAGGTTCTAGTCTGCTCTCTGCCATGGAAGCTCACTGGGTGACTTTGGGCCTGACTTGATGCAGATTGAATAGGGCCAACTCGTGGAAAAATGAGCTGAAGTTGGATTCTTCCGACATCTGTACAAAGTTCTAATGAAATCATCTGGAAGGGCCACTCTCTGAAGGAAACTAAGTAGGTCTGGGTCTGGTTGGACCTGGATGGGTGTCAGGGATCCAGCTTTGCTGAGTATTGGTTTTTCATTGGTGTGCAGCATAGCCAAAATGCCTGGGGACATAATGATGTGATGGAGTGTGATCCTGCTGAATGACATCAGTGGCATGGCCCCATTCCTTGACATCATTCAGCCTGTGGAAGGCTCAGTGGGTGATCTGGCCTTCCACCCCAAAAGAGTTTCACATCCCTGGTCTAGACCAGGGGATGTTGGTGGCTCTGATTTTGGCAGGGCTGTGAGTCCACTCTAGATTTCAGTCAGGACCAGCCAGAACTCTTAAGGATCTAGCCAAGGCACTGTACCTATTTAGGGGATGGGTTCAGCACCTTGGATAGCTCCATAAGAGTTCTGGCTGGTTCTGACTGAAATCTGGAATGGATTCACAGTCCAACCCAAATCAGAGCCACCAATCTCCATTAGTCTAGACTTTGCCATCTCAGACTGCTGCTGTTGCTAGTGAACGGTTTGTTCCTTAATGCTCCTCCCTCATAGATAAAGAATCAATCTCTCAATCTCTCTCTCTCTCTCTCTCTCTCAATAGTTGTCAGGGTGAAGTGTCATGACTTAGTTTTGTGAAGCTAGTTTTTTTATATATTTTCTTCCCATGGGGAAGCATTCGGTCAAACAAGACTCCTTGCTGCCCCTGGTCTAGTGATCTTATGAGTGGTGCAACACCCCTATAGAGTTCCACACACAGAGGCAGCATTCGGACGACATGATAATTAACGTGGTGGTGGTGGGAACAATCATCAGTTGTGTTGATTATCGTGACATCCAAATGCTGCCAATAACTTACTGTCCATTGCCTCTTCCCCCCTCTGTTGCCTAAAATGTCATCCGAATGCTGCCGATCAGCAACACAATGGACGATTGTCCCCCCCCAGTTGATTAGCGTGTTGTCCAAAACAGACCAGAGATAGAGAGACCACTGTTAAAATTGTTACTGAGTTTAGACAGTAGCCAAGAACTAATTGTTCTGTTGTTGCTTATTTTAAGATGACATTTTGCAGGAAGCTAGAAACAGGGGACATCGCTTTATACCAGGTTGGTCTATTGGTCCATCGAGCTCCATATTTTCTATACAAGCCTTCCCCCAAACTGGTGACTCTCCAGATGTTTTGGTCTACATCTCCCATAAGAGATGAATCAGAGAGTCAGTGCAATGTGGTTGGACTGAGACTCAGGAGGTCTGGGTTCTAGTCCCCACTTGGCCATGAAGCTGAGCAGGGATAAAATGAAGAAGAGGAGGACCATGTAAGCCACCTTAGGTTCCTTGAAACAGGGAAAAGATGGGCTATAAATGAAAATAAGCCCCAGCCAACATGGCCAATGGTCAGGGCTGATGAGAGTTGTAGTGCAAAACTTTTAGAAGTTGCCAGGCTGGAGGAGAAGGCTAGGCTACATTGACTGGTAGCGATTCTCTTGGATATCTCATACAGGGCTCTTTCCCAACCATACCTGAAGTGTCAGAGATTGATCTGGGGCCTGTTGCATGTGAATCACCTGTTTCACTACTAAGCTGTGAAATACCCTGGGGGATTCTTTAAACTGAAGGGCCACATACATTTTAAATAGATAAATGACTCACTCTCCAAACACCTACAAGATGACACCTCTCCCGTGTTTCCTCTTGTAAACCCACCTCTGTTACACATTCTTGATTGCTCTGCCTTTCCTGGTTATGTATGCTGTATTGGGTTGACTTTGCAACAGTCTGCCTTCTGCTGATGAAAAGCCAAAAGAGCTCAGCTGTTCTTTTAGTTAAAGTCATGCTAGGAAAACATCATGGCCCTGCAATATGTTATCAACAGTTGGGCATATATACCAGCAACTGCAGGGTGTGAAATGGCCGGCTGTGCATGATGTCTGAGGGTTGGTAGGCAAGCATTTACCTCCATATGGACTAGAACCATTATTCATCCACACATACCTACACATAGACTCAGTCCAAGGCCCCGTTAGCTGGGAGTAAACTGAATGCTGACTAGTAATTCCTTAAAGGCCCCCTCCTTGTGTCCTCTGTCTGGAAGCAACTCTGTACTAGAGGTGCATGAGAAATTTGATTCAGTTCATTTTTTATCAGTATTTACCCAGTTCGCACCTTCCAGATTGAACACAGACATGGACGCAAGCTGCAGTTGAAGTCCGTATATATCCGAGTTTACAATGTGATTTGCAGGCCAAAAAAAAGTATTTGACAGCATGCATACATTTGAAAGTGTGTACTTTTAAAAAATGCACACAAATATGCTTTAATCAATGGGAGAAGAATGCATCCATTTCAAAGATGGGCACAATCGATGCATATATTTGGAAAAATCCACATGGATTTTCATATAAAAAGGAAAAAAAAAGCTCACAATCTGATGTGGACTCAGATGGACTTTGAGGTGGAGTTAAGAGAACTTTGGCTTGTACTTTTTGCTAATTTGCACATCCTTACCCTGTACTCACTAACCCATTGAACTCAGTAGAGTTTGTGTCTGAGCAGATATGTATAGGGTTGCACTGTTACCTTGTGGATACCCCTGGCAGGGAGCTAAAGCCTGAATAATGAAAGGTGTCCCCAGGCACAAACAGGAGAACAAAACAAGAGCAATGATTTAGCAGGGAGCATACATATTTTACATGGATTTTATAGTAGATACTAACAAGTTCATAAGCGTTTGAACCATTCTCAGGAAATCAGGAGAGGTGCTCTGGGGATTTGATTAACAGGTGGGGTATGTCATCTCTTAAATACATGGGCCATCTTTCCCCAACCTGGTGCTCTCCAGCTGTTTGGGGCTACAACTCCCATCACCCCGGACCATTGGCCATGCTAACTGTGGCTGATGGGAGCTGTAGTCCAAACATCTGGATGGCGTCAGGTTGGGGAAGGTTGTCATGGGCTGATCTGATTTTATTCCCAACCCCCCAACCCCAACAAAGACATGTAAAGTTAGATAAAAAGACAAGGACTCATTTCATACCACCCATTGCTAGTATTTTTTAGTATTCAAAATTATTAGTATTCAAATTGTGCTTAGTGAATGAGGAGGGTTTCATCCTAAGTCATCCCAGTATCACTCCAACACTCTATCCATTATATCTCACAAGCTCTTTGCAGCAGGAGCGGGCAGGAGGAAAATCAGGATTGACCGGTAGATTGCTGGATGATTTGCAATAGGTCTGTACAGGTTTCCAACAGTGGTGCAGCTAGGTAATTTTAGACCCTTAGACTTAATGGTCTTACATTCACACACTTTAGAGTTTGTCTAAAGTTGATACTTCTCTCCCCTCCACCCCTCCACCACAATGCCATGCTTTTTAGCTGCTTAAACATACTCGATCACCGCATCTTCATGGCTACAGGAATAAAAGGGTTGCTTCTCCTGCCCTGATGCTAACCACATTGAATTGGGAATAAGCACAATTTTGTGTTTAAAAAGAAGGGGGGGTGAATAATACAATTTTAAATTTTTTTAAAAAATACTGAGCATCAGTAACCATATATATGCCTGGAAAAGTTTTTCTTTTAAAGCAAAAAGAAGAAGAAAAGATGCTGCGGTAAGTAGCAGTCAACTAGGGATGTACAGACTTTGTGAAATACTTTTTGTTTGTGTTTCACAGATTGTCAGCTGCCTTTCAGTCCATCATCTGTTCGTTGATGGAATCAGATCGTTTTGTATGAGAATTTCATTTGTTCGCATATGCATGCGCGCCTGCATCAATGTGTGACTGTGCAAATCCCCCCTCTCGAATGTAAATAACTAGTCTGCAAGTCCACGGAATCCATGCAACTCAGAAAAAGTCCTCGGAAGCCACGCAACTCTGATAAAGCCAGTCTGCTGCAGAATTTGCAGGTCAGATTCATAGAAATTTGAACTCATTTGAACCCATTGCCAACTTCTATGACATCCCTAGCTGCCCCCCAGGGATGCTGATGCTGGCTCAGGTGTTGACACTGGCCAGGGCCTATTTATTATTTATTTATTCATTACATTTATATCCCACCTTTTTTCCTCCAAGGAACCCAATGCAGCATCTATAATCCTCCTGTCCATTTTATCCTCACAACAACAATCCTGTGAGGTGGGCTGGGCTGAGAGTCAGGGACTGGCCCGAAGTCACCCAGTGAGCTTCCATGGCCGAGTGGGGACTAGAATCCGGATCTCCCGACTCCCAGTCCAGCGCTCTAGCCACTGAACCACACTGGCTATTTGCCACAACCCCCTCATCCGCTGCCCTCTGAGGAGTCATTTGCAGACATTTGTGGCTCTCAGGGCCTTGGAATTCGGCCACACGGTCCAGCCCTAGCTGCACTACTTGTAACAGCTCTCAACAGTTTAACCATAGCAACTAGCGCCAGCTCCATAATTTGGAGGAGCCTTAGGGAAAACACACTCAATGCACCCCCCCCCCCAGTCAGTGTACCTTCTCACCATTATTGTCACCAGCTCCTCCTCCTTCTCCTCCTCTTTCCCATCATTGCTGCTACTTGCTTGCTTGACAGACACAAAGCCAATGAGCAAGTTGGCAGTTGGCATCTTCTGCTCCTCCTTCACACCACCACTTTTGCTTGGGCCAGAACAAGAGGAAGTTGAATGAGCGGGTTGCAATGGTCCAAAGGACTGTTACTGGTGAGCATCTGCTGGCACGTGAGCCCTCGCCAATGCCCAATCATGCCTACCCTTGACGCCCTGTTAGCAACAACAACAAAAAACCTATGCTTTCCTCTGAGGCAGCTGAATCTTAAAAAAAAAAAAAGCTTGAGGGGTGGAACAGGAGGAGATTTGAGTGTGAAAGGATTTGTGCTTGAGCTCCAGTTGTGGTACTGAAAGCAAATTCTAGGGCTGAGCATGTCCTCAGAGTCATGTTGTGTCTCAATTCTAGATCCAAGTTGTACCTGAGCATGTCCTCAGAGTCATGTTGTGTCTCAGTTCTAGATCCAAGTTGTACCTAAGCATGTCCTCAGAGTCATGTTGTGTCTCAGTTCTAGATCCAAGTTGTACCTGAGCATGTCCTCAGAGTCATGTTGTGTCTCAATTCTAGATCCAAGTTGTACCTGAGCATGTCCTCAGAGTCATGTTGTGTCTCAATTCTAGATCCAAGTTGTACCTGAGCATGTCCTCAGAGTCATGTTGTGTCTCAATTCTAGATCCAACTTGTACCTGAGCATGTCCTCAGAGTCATGTTGTGTCTCAGTTCTAGATCCAACTTGCACCTGAGCATGTCCTCAGAGTCATGTTGTGTCTCAATTCTAGATCCAAGTTGCACCTGAGCATGTCCTCAGAGTCATGTTGTGTCTCAGTTCTAGATCCAAGTTGTACCTGAGCATGTTCTCAGAGTCATGTTGTGTCTCAGTTCTAGATCCAAGTTGCACCTGAGCATGTCCTCAGAGTCATGTTGTGTCTCAGTTCTAGATCCAAGTTGTACCTGAGCATGTCCTCAGTCATGTTGTGTCTCAGTTCTAGATCCAACTTGTACCTGAGCATGTCCTCAGAGTCATGTTGTGTCTCAGTTCTAGATCCAAGTTGTACCTGAGCATGTCCTCAGAGTCATGTTGTGTCTCAGTTCTAGATCCAACTTGTACCTGAGCATGTCCTCAGAGTCATGTTGTGTCTCAGTTCTAGATCCAACTTGTACCTGAGCATGTCCTCAGAGTCATGTTGTCTCTCAGTTCTAGATCCAACTTGCACCTGAGCATGTCCTCAGAGTCATGTTGTGTCTCAATTCTAGATCCAACTTGCACCTGAGCGTGTCCTCAGAATCATGTTGTGTCTCAGTTCTAGATCCAACTTGTACCTGAGCATGTCCTCAGAGTCATGTTGTGTCTCAGTTCTAGATCCAAGTTGGACCTGAGCATGTCCTCAGAGTCATGTTGTGTCTCAATTCTAGATCCAACTTGCACCTGAGCATGTCCTCAGAGTCATGTTGTGTCTCAATTCTAGATCCAACTTGTATTTGGCTCTGGTTGATGGACTTTAGACTTCTAGTGGAAAACAAAAGTTGATCCAGTAACCTAAAGTCTGCTCAGTCTTCTTCATACACTGCATGATGCACCTCATGGGGTTTCTCATCCCCCCTTCTTACCAAAACTGCAAGGGGGTGGTTTGGTGTAGCTCTCAGTTCCCGGTGGCGGGAAACTCGAGATGAAGCCCTTGGCTTTGCCGAGAGCATTATTAATGACACTGGAAAGCCCAAACCTGTTCTCCATAGCCTTGACACTCACAGTTGTTCCCTCAGAAATAACTGTTGCCATGGTTTCTCCCAAGACAACACATTCTTCCCCCCCTTCCCCTCCCACCACCCCCGGCTGGTTTAACCTTGTGGCAGCAACGATGACGCTTGTCTCCTTTGGAAAGGCCACTTCTCGTAGCTATGGAAACAATTAGCTGGCGCTTTATTTTACCTCAGGGGTTATCGTAACGATGCAGGCCCTGATTTGTCCTCCCAGGCTCTGTGTGCTTCCCTCTCTGGTGTTTTGACCAGAATGCTTGTGTCAGGATGGAGGAAGAAGAGGTTGCCTTCTGGTGCTTTTTGTGTGCGTGGGATCACCTGTGGCCTGTGAAGTATTTGTCATGGTCTCCTAATTTCCCCTACTCCAATAATAAGGTTCATTTGCATCAGGTTTCTGAAGGATAAGGCACCCTCAATGCCCTCCTCCTGCAGTGAGTCTACCTTCTCGCCTCCATTGTCACCTGCTGGTATTCCTCCTCCTCCTCCTCCTCCTTTTCCTCATGACTACCACTTGCTTGCTTGATAGGTGGAGAGCCAGTGAGCAAGTCAGCAGAGGCATCTTCTGCTCCTCACCACCACTATTGTCTGGGCCAGAAAGAGAGGCAGGTGAACAAGTGGGTTGCAATGAGGAAGAAGAGGAGGGAATCCAGGGGGTTCTTGTCGGGGGGTCCCTGTTGGGGTGTGAACTCTTGGCAGGTGCCCAACAATGCCTGCTATTGATGCTGACCTGGGTAGGTTCATATTAAAGTAGCTGGCTTCTGAAGTCACCTGATCCCGATCCACCTAGGACTTTAAATTGCATGCCACCATCCAACCCTCACTGCCTCTCTATTTTCAAACAGAAGAACCATTTTCCTAGTGGTGTGGCAAGTTCAGTCAAGTAAGGACTGATGTTCACATGACAACATTCACCCTTGAATGTACGAGCTGCCTCCCCGAGTTCTATACCTGATGTGAAAGCTCAGCTCGATTCAAGATTCGGCTCAATTCAAGATTCATTGGTTGTCTCCACATTTGGTTTAAGAGAGTCTTTTTCAAGTGCTGCACCTGTTTTGGAGTTACTTGGGGGAGCACATATGTTCTATCCTATTTCTGGAAAAGAGGATGTCAATGGCCATGCTAGCTGGCAATGATGGGAGTTGTAGTCCAACACATCAGGAGTGCATCAGGTTGGGGAAGGCTACGAGAGAGAGAGAGAGAGAGAGAGAGAGAGAGAGAGAGAGAGAGAGAAAGAGAGAGAGACGTATTTAGACCTAAGTTGTTGGTCATCAGTCTTCCACAACCCTGTAGTCACCTGTCATGTCACATTCTCCATCTTGTCCACATGGTATGGTTTATCTGCTTTGGGAGAATGAGATTTCATGCACACTTTCTGCCTTCTTAGGGAGGATGTGGTGTTAAGGCTTGTGAGTCTTAGCTCCTGAGTTCCCTGCTTTCTGGTGCTTGGTTGAAAGCTATATATACTTGACTTTTTCTTTACTTTTTGTAAACCATAGGCTTTTTGTTTATTGAATTTTGTGGCTTTATGTAATGAATGTATTGATATTATATGGTTGACAACCAAGCCACTGGCAGCCAGGACATTACACCATGTCAACGTCTAATATAAAATCAAAGCCAGGGTTATGAGCTCAAACCCATTTTGAAATTAATAAATGAGCCCCAGAAGTTATGTTCTCTCTGACTTGCAACTTGATGGTACTCATTTGAACTTCTTAATAGCCAATGTCAGAAAGAGATAAAAGCTTTTAAAGAATTTCCATGAAAAGGAACCATTTCGCCTTTGTCTGTATTTGGATATCATAGAATCATAGAATAGTAGAGTTGGAAGGAAGCCTATAAGGCCATCGAGTCCAACCCCCTGCTCAATGCAGGAATCCACCTTAACACATACCTGACAGATGGTTGTCCAGCTGCCTCTTGAATGCCTCTAGTGTGGGAGAGCCCACAACCTCCCTTGGTAATTGGTTAATTGTCATATTGCTCTAACAACCAGGAAGTTTTTCCTGATCTCAAACCCATTATTTTGTGTCCTGTACTCTGGGTTGATCAAGAATAGTTCCTGATGACAACCTTTCAAGTATTTGAAGGCGCTATCATGTCTCCCTTCAATCTTTTCTTCTCCAGGCTAAACATGCCCAGTTCTTTCTGTCTCTCCTCATAGGGCTTTATTTCCAGCTCCCAATCATCCTCGTTGCCCTCTTCTGAACACGCTCCATCTTGTCTGCATCCTTCTTGAAATGTGGTGCCCAGAACTGGATGCAATACTCAAGATGGGGCCTAACCAGTGCCAAATAGAGGGAAACCAGTACCTCATGCAATTTGAAAGCTATGCAGCCCAAAATAGCATTTGCTTTTTTTGCAGCCACATCACACTGTGGGCTCTTATTCAGCTTGTGATCTACAACAATTCCAAGATCCTTCTCGCTTGTAGTATTTCTGAGCCAAGTATCCCCCATCTTGTAACTATGCCTTTGGTTTCTTTTTCCTAGGTGTAGAACTTGGCATTTATCCCTATTAAATTTAATTTTGTTGTTTTCAACTCAGTGTTCCAGTCTATCAAGATCACTTTGAAGTTTGTTTTTGTCTTCCAGGGTATTAGCGATCCCACCCAATTTTGTGTCATCTGCAAATTTAATAAGCATTCCCTGCACCTCCTCATCCAAATCATTAATAAAAATGTTGAAGAACACTGGGCCCAGGACTGAGCCCTGCGGTACTCCGCTCGTTACCTCCCCCCAGTGTGAGCAGGTACCATTTATAAGCACTCTTTGAATCTGATTCTGTAGCCAACTGTGGCTACACCTATTAGTTTTTCCATCTAGTCCACTTTTCACTAGTTTGTGAATCAGAATGTCATGGGGCACTTTATCAAAAGCTTTGCTGAAGTCAAGATATACTATGTCCACAGCATTCCCACAGACCACAAGGGAGGTTACCCAATCAAAACATGAGATCAGATTAGTCTGACAGGATTTGTCCTTGACAAATCCATGCTGGCTTCTAATCATCACTGCATAGTTTTCAAGGTGTTTACAGATTGACTTCTGGATAATCTGCTCCAAAAATGTCCCAGGGATGGATGTCAGACTGACTGGTCCGTAGTCCCCAGGTTTCTCCGTTTTGCCCTTTTTGAAGATATGAACAACATTAGCCCTCCTCCAGTCGAAGGGCACTTCACCCGTCTTCCATGATTTTGCCAAGATAATAGACAGTGGTTCTGAGAGTTCCTCTTCTAGTTCCTTCATTACTCTAGGTTGCAGTTTGTCAGGCCCTGGAGATTTGAATTCATTCAAAGAAATTAGGTGTTCCTTGACCATTTGTTTATCAATCTCAAACTGCAATCCTGCCCACTCAGCTTGTATTTTTTTCTGGAGGGCAGGGGGACATAGACCCACTTTTGGGAGAAGACTGAGCCAAAGTAGGAATTGAGCACTTTGGCCTTTTCTAAGTCATCTGTTACCAATTTGCCATCCTCATGAAGCAGTTGGACCACCATAGCCTCAACTCATTCTCAGCTTTAGCCTTCCTGACACCATTCTGGCACTTTTGTGCTACTTGTTTGTACTCTTCTTTTGTAGCCTGGCCGTCCTTCCACTTCTTATATGTATCCTTTTTTATTTTCAGGTCATCTCTAAGCTTTTTGTGGAGCCACATTGGTTTCTTGAGTGCTTGAATGAATGTAGTACTGGAATGAAGAAACCCTTATTAATGTGCTTGGTTCTATGGCATGTTCCACCTTTATCCTCACAATGCTTTATTCTCACCACAACCCTGTGAGGTAGGTTAGACTGAGAGTCTATCAGTCACTTTTGACAGTAGATTTGGAAGGGACTTCGGCATTCATTGAGCCTAATTCTCTGCTCTGTGCACAGTCTATAATGCAGGATGCAACTACAACATCCTTGACAGATAGCACCCAGCATTGCTTAAATACCTCCAGTGGAGTAGTTCCCACCTTCTCCTAAGGTGGTCCATTCCTTGTGAAAACAGCTCTTACTCTGTGGATGTTGCTATCAGGATCCAGGGCTGTCATCCCCATTCCTCAGGAGAATTACTCCTGATATCGACAATCTTTTAGACCAGGAATAGTATTAGGCTATGGAAGCACATCTAGAGAACTCTACCTTCCCAGAAAAGCCCTTGAAGCCAGCCCTCCTGCATCTGGAGGAGGTTGCAGTACCATCCTCCAGGATTCCAGCCCTGAAGGTGCCACCACACTGCAAGCACCTCCACATCATCACAACAAAGCAAGTAAGGTCCCTTTAAGGAAGTGTAAGAGGTGGAGCTAACAGCCTAAGGAAAGCCAAACTCCTACTTAAGGATCATTCAGAGTCTCCTAATTGTTATAGCAACATACAAATGAAGTGTCTTTGACCTCCAGCTCCACTTGGAGCTCTCTGTGGTATTATCCATGGCTTTATTTTGACCTGTCTGACTCTGCTCCTGGAACTCTTCCTTATTGGAAATCTCTCTGCTGGTGCTCATTTTTTCCTGCTTATCCAAGACCTGACCTTGGACTTTACCTAACCACACTTTAGGAACTTTCTTTCTGCCATTACTCTAGTGGATCTCCAGCTGGGCTCTTTCTTTCAACAGGGGTGCTGCCCAAAACTGAGCAGTCTCTCCTAATGTTTAGCTGAAATCTGCTTCCCTTCCATTTCCACCCAAAAATTCTAGTAGTGACCTTTGCAGCAACAGAGAACATGCTACTCCAACTCCTTGATTATTATAGCTTCCTTTTTCTTCACTATTTCTAGCTCTATGGTCACCCTTCAGTGTCATATTCTCTAACATTTCATAGATGAAAATAGAAGTTTCTCACATCAAGTATCACTGCCTGATCAACTCTCTTCCCATCCACAATTACTCACTGTAGAAACCCCTTCCCTGACTGCTGTACATGATATTCAGTCACTCCCTGCCATATATAATATTCTCTTCCTATATATGCAATAGCCTCTCCCGTAGGCTGACCATATGAAAAGGAGGACAGGGCTCCTGTAACTTTAACAGATGTAGAGAAAAGGGCATTTCAGTCAGTGTCATTTGTATGCAATTAGTTCCTGGTGATATTCCATCTTCATCACAACTGTTAAAGGTGCAGGGGCCCTGCCTTCTTTTGTATATGGTCACTCTAGTATAGTGCATGCACCTTTAACTGTTGTGATGAAGAGAGGATTTCACCAGGAACTAATTGCATACAAATGACACTGGCTGAAATTCTCTTTTCTCTACAACTGTTAAAGTTACAGGAGCCCTGTCCTCCTTTTCATATGGTCAGCCTACTCTCCCCTGCTGGCTTCTGAAGCAGGGTGTGTTAGTGAAGCAGTCACCATATCCCCCCTCCAAAACAAACAAACTTATGAACATCTAAGAGGCTGCTTAATCTCACAATGGATTTGGTTGCTCATAAGCACATTAGCGCAATCCTTATCATGTCCAGTGTTATCATGGCACTTTGTGCAAACCCAGGATGAATCCGAAAGGACAGGAAGCTAACCTGAATCCACGCGATGTGGTTCCATAGAGCAGTACTGGTAACCAAGCAGGTAATATAAAAGACCTGGAAATCAAAATGACCCTCAGGTGTGGAACAGGTCCTATTAATGCAGGAGGCACATGAATGGGCAATGTGTAGAAAGAGGAATCTTGGAGGCATGTACCAGTTCCTGGAGCTATGTATATTTTCCTGGAGCTATGCTTTCTCTTTCTTTCTTTCTTTCTTTCTTTCTTTCTTTCTTTCTTTCTTTCTGATTTGAGGAATGAATGAAAAAGAGGTGCTACATAGTTTTTGTATGCATGTATTCTAGTTTAAAACACTCTGGCTGAATTCGGACGACACAGTAAGCAACTGGGGAGGGGGAAACAATCGTCAGTTGTATTGACTATTGTGTCATCCGAATGCTGCCATAGTCAACTCAGTGCTGATCCTAATCCACACCACAGTTGATTATTTATTACCATGTTGTGTGGGGAGTACCCCCTAGATGAACAACTGTAACGTTGATTATTACCCCACCATTGACTATTGTGTTGTCCAAATTCAGCCTCTATGTTCAAGACAGTGGTAGTGTAGGGTGACCAGATAAAATCCAGGTCAAGGCTCATGTAACTTTAACAGTTGTAGAGAAAAGGGAATTTCAGCCAGTGTCATTTATATGCAATTAGTTCCTGGTGAAATTCCCTCTTCATCACAACAGTTAAAGTTGCAGGGGCCCTGTCTTCTTTTGTATATGGTCACTCTAGTATAGTGCCTGCAACTTTAACTGTTGTGATGAAGAGGGAATTTCACCAGGAACTAATTGCATACAAATGACACTGGCTGAAATTCCCTTTTCTCTACAACTGTTAAAGTTACATGAGCCCTGACCTGGATTTTATCTGGTCAGCCTATGGTAGTGGAATGGGAATTTGGGAGAGGGCAGCTCCAGTAGGGTGTTTTTTTGTTTGTTTGTTTGTTTTGTTTTTTGTTGGGAGGAGGGAAGGGGTTGGAAGGGGGTGTTGGACGACAGGCTTCGCTTGGCACATTATCTCTTTGTTAGGTAGGCTAGGTGGAAACACTGACTGGCTCATTGTCACTCAGTGAACTTTATGGCTGATCAGGGAAGGACACTGTTTTGTAACCAAATTAAGATGGCACTGAAGGGAAGCCTTTCACTTTGCAGCATGGCAGACTCCCAGTTTATTTTTAAAATAAATAAATAAACCTTAAAAAAATAAGGAGATGCAGGGAGCATGGCAGGCATCATGTCGGTGTCCCTGGGTGTAAAGCAAGATGAACAGAAGAGAGCAAGTCTGAGTTTGGAGCTAGCTGGGAAAGGAGACAATGAGGTACTTGACAAGCAGAAGTAGCTTCTAGCATGTTGTGGCCATGGTCTGATTTTACTCACCATCATCATCAACATATGGTGATGGTATGGTGGTGATGATGATGATGATATTCCCTGCAAAGGTTGCACCACCCAGAAACTTCATGCTGATAAAGGAAGCAAAGAGCAAGAGGAGGCAGCATTACAGAGGAGCAAAACCATCACTCTTGCATTTTGTAGATTATACCCTAGGTTACGAATGACGTCATCCACAGCAGAAGGCAGCAAGGACAAGATTCTGTAGGCAAGGTTGAAGAGGTGCTTGCTCTATTGAGCCACAACTTCTGTTCCCTTTCTTTCTTTCTTTCTTTCTTTCTTTCTTTCTTTCTTTCTTATGTCCTGCAATTCAGAAGATCATGCGCGTTGGTGTCAGAGTAATTGCGGAGGAGATAATTGTTTGATAAGTGTTTATCTGAGTGGAACAACTACTGCAAAGGGGTAAAAGTGAGATGGCAATTTGCTACAGGGAAGCAGAAGGTGAAGTGGAGGCTTAATCCTTCCCCTGCTGCCATGCCCCTCCGCTGCTTTTCCTTCAGCCAGTGTTCCAGTTGCATTTTTGTCACATAGGAGAAGGCTATCAATGGCTATGTGCTACCTGCAGTAGCAGAGGCAGTAAGCATATGTGCACCAGTTGCTGTGGAATATGGGCGGGAGGATGCTATTGCGCTCATACCCTGCTTGTGGGTTCCTGGTCAACAGCTGGTTGGCCATTGTGTGAACAGAATACTGGACTAGATGGATGCTTGGTCTGATCCAGCATGGTCCTTCTGATGTTCTTATGTACTGGGGGAGGAAATGGAGAAGAGAAGGCTGATGGGAGGAGGGATTGAGAAGGAGACATGGGGAAGGTTAAGCCCTCCCCCCTGCATTCTCTTCTTGGACCCACCATCCTCCCCTGCCCCTTCACCCGCCATCGCTTGATAGCTGCTTGGTGGAGACTTGGGCAGCCAGACCTTTGCTCTGCTGTGGAACGTTTCATTCCAGCCCCATGAGCTGAAATGCGACTTGCTCCCAAGTAAGCATGGTTGGGATTTCAGCTTCAGTGAGAAAGTTTACTGCTACGGAAGATCAGCACTCAGAGGGTTTCTTGCAAATGGTTGCAAAAATTCACTGAACATGACATCTGACGCCTGCCGAGAGGGAGTGGGGAAAAACAGGCTCTCCTTCGGCTGGCTGCTTCAGGGAGCCCATGCGTGCTGAAACAGCTGACTGGAGAGCTGATGGGGAGATGGAGAGACAGCTGGGAGATTATATCATGAGGTGATTTCTGGCGGTTGTCTGCCTGCGCCATCCCAAATGACTGGAAAGCAACCTTTGTCTGCTGCATTAGGCCAAGATGGTGAAACAATGCCTGGGCTGGCCCCTTTCAGACTGCAGGTGAATTCTCTCTGAACGTTCCTCATGGGGGGGGGGGAAGCAAGTACATCTAAAAAAGAGCCCTCTCCCCCTTCCCACACATGCACATGTAGAATAATAGAAGTCAGAGTGAAGGGTGGTACAAGGTGCAATGGGGAAGATTCCATGGGGCCCTTGTCAGTGGGTAGTATGGGTCCTCAGCAGGTCCCCAACCATGCCTACCCTGGTTCTGGTTGGGGACCTGCTGAGGGTGCACACCACAGCAGGGGCCCACTGACAAGAGCCCCATGGAATTGCTCTTCATCTTCACCATGGCAACCTGCTTGCTCACCTGCCTCTTGTTCTGGCCCAGACGGTGGTGGTGGTGAGATGGAGCAGCAGGAGATGCCCCTGCCTGCTTGCTCACTGGCACTCTGACTTTCAAGCAACTGAGAGCTATGAGGAGAAAGAGGATGAGGAGTAACAGCAGCTTGAGGCAAGGGTGGTGAGACAGTAGACTCATGGAGGAAGGGGGGCCATTGTGGCCCCAGGCTTGAGTAAGCCTTCAACATACTGCCATGATGGGTCATCACCACCAGCAGGGCCAGCATCCAGGGTAGGCTTGGCTGGGCACCTGTTGAGGGCCTGCATCCCAGCTGGGGCCCACTGCCAAGAGCCTCTTGGTCTTGCTCCTCCTCCTCCACCTCACCATTGCAATCTGCTTGTTCGCCTGTGTCTTGGTCTGGCCCAGACCAACAATGGCGGTGAGAAGGAGAAGCAGCAGATGCCACTGCCCACTTGCTCACTGGCACTTGCTCCCAAATGGTAGCAATTATGTCAAAGAGGATGAGGAGCAATAGCTCCTGGTGACAATGGTGGTGCGAAAGTAGACTTACTGAGGGAGGGCGGCCCTGAAGGTAGAAGGCCCAAGGGCCCTCAGAAACCTGGAACTGGTACTGCAGAGTGGTATACCCTGGTACAGTCCAGACCCAGGTTCTGTGAGAATTAAGTTGTAGACCTCATTATATGCGGACAAGAAATCATTTTCTTTCTGTGGTTGGAGGCCACGGGGCTCCTAATTGGGAGCGTCAGGGTACCATACCTTCGTCTTTATTGATGCTGAACATTCACTGACTAACTAGCTAAAAAGGTGGAAAGGGAGGAAATAACAGGAAGGCTCACATGAAGCCCAGCTCAAGACATTTTGTTGCCAGTGGTGGACCAGCCATAGCACACCTCCTCCGTCAGGTCAAGCTGCATGGGACCCAAGGCTGGTCGAGTTGATTTTAGCATTTGAGGCAAAACATTCCACAAGTGTCTCTTCTTCTCACTGACAAAAAAAGTGATAATAACTTTAAATGACTAACAATTTGTCGCCCTTTCATGACACTCCAAATCAGGTGCTTGATGAGGCCACCTCATTCTCCCTAGTGGTAGGGTCAGCCCTGCACATCCTATTCTCTCTTTATGACACATTTTAATCTGAGCGATGTAGACCAGTAGGCATTTGGGGGACTCTGGAGTTCCTTGAAAGCCTACTATGGGTTCCTCAGAGAAATGTTTTGTAAGGGTGGAAAAGCTTCCCTGGAAGGCAGCTCACCAGCCACTATTTATTGTCCGGCCACAGGTGGGTATTGGGTGTGTTCTAAAGCTACACTTTCTGTTTGTGGGGGGTGACAGTAAGGCCTGACAGGCCTGGATGGTTCTCCATGTCAACTGAGTATATGCTCTGCACATCTCCCCAAAGCCTCTGCAATGGCGGACAGACACTCAGGGGGTTCTGAGGAAACAAATGGCTGTGTCCCCCCACCCCCATTTTGTTCTTGGTTGCTAAAAGAAAAAACTCTCAAAGCCAGGATCGAGGCTGACATGGTTGAGCAACCGCTGAAGTCATCACCCCAGTTGACCCAGAATGCCCCATGCCTCCACACTGCCTGTTTCCCTGCCCTCTCGAAATGTGTCAGCAAGGAGATGAAGCATCGGCCTCCACTTCACCTGTCTTCTCCATCCAGGCAGTGGCCATGTGTCCCGCTTTACAGAGTAGAGTCCTCTAATTGAAGGTGTTCTCCATCTGAAAGGTTATCCAGTGCAGGTGTGGTTTAAAGATAATGAACCTTAAGAGGATCGATATGCATTGTATTTCTGTTTAAGTAATTATCTCTACATTTGCATCTATATGTATCGATCAGCATATATGAACTTTGTGCAAACTGGCATCCTCTTTTGTCTTTTTTTGTGTGATGCGTTTCCTCTTTGCAGGAAGGATGCATAAATGGTCACCCTGCAAGGAGCTGGTTCCTCTCTAGGAGGGCAGGGCCACCCATGTCATACAGCAGGATAAAAGAGACCTGCTTCAAGTGGGACTGTGGATGTGTGGCAGAGAGAGCAGGGCAAAATGTCAGACAGCAAAATGTCTTTGGCCAGCACTGATTGGCTACAACTTGCCCAATGGCCCTGAATTTGGGGCCAACATTGCCTTCCCATGTGTCTTATCATCTTCCTCTTGCTCTCTTTCTGAATGTGTTTTTTTCTTATGATCTAAATCTACCCAATTCCTTCTTGCATACCCCCCATCTAGTAGTGTTCCTCCATTCCAATCATCACTGATGTTTTAGCTATCCAGGGATACACATATTTTATGAGCTTTCAGGGCTTTGGTCTAGTTTCCAGCAGGCGGTCCACATGTGTGCCTGTGAGCATGTGTGCCAGTGTGTGAGGGTTAGTCAACTCATCAGCAATGAATCTAATTAACCTGCAGCATCATCTCTCATTTGTGCAAACTTGTAGTGGTTATTCAGCTATAACCAGCCTATCCTCAATTCTTAATTGCAAGCAAATGGCACCGGGGCAGCCACTGGGAGCATTCTGTCCATGCTTAGACACCTTTTGGTTGGCCTCAAGTGCTCCCAATTTTGTACAACTGTTCCAGTGTCTGCCTCCATCTGGTGCCTTCACAGGAGACGTAACGTCATGCATCAACCTTTGGCATGTGGCGATCCCTTCCGATTGTATGGCTGATTGAGCATTACAGCTTATGCTTGTGTCCTCACCTTTCCAGCATTTATGAGTAAGTAATGTGAATTTACTCTTCCACTTTCTTGACGCGCTATCCCTCACCCCCTTTGTTAGGGTATCTTTCTCCTTCCTAGGATGACCCCAAGCAGTCAAGAAACATGTCGTGAGTGGGATTCTACCTCAATATGTGTAGATTTGGCTATGTACAGATGTCACTGAACAAGACCAGCGGCATGGTCAGATTAGGAATATCTGTTGCTGGGAAATCTGGTTCTTTTTTGACCCGACAAAGTGCTCTGCGTAGACTTGTTTTGCATTTGTAAGCCAAACTCTGGGAACTTTTTTGCACTTTTTTTCACAGGCTCTGCAATTTGCGTGAATTGTGGTCACGTTTGTGCGAAATGGTCGCATTTGCAAAAATTATGGTCTAATTTATGCAGATTCAGCCATGCTTTGTGCAGATTGCTCAGACGTTTACACAAGTTGCAGATCCTGTGAGGGGAAATGCACAAAATGCCCAGAAAATCCATCAACTGGCCCAATTCCTGCAGACTGAGTTGCGCTTCATAGCGGGAACTGGAACAAGGTCTGAGGGGCTGAACCCTGGGAAACTCTTTGAACTCCACCTCCCACAATCAGATTTCTCCAACATCAGAGGTCAGGTAGCTGCCAAGAGCCAAGCACGTCGACACCTGAGTTGGGCCCTCTGGCCTTCCTCTATTCCTTTATTGAGTAGCAGTGGCAGTCAGACAGGAAGATGCCATTTTTTTAATGTCCCCGCAATGCCCTAGAATGTGGGGGTGGGAGTGTTGCACCTGTTTCATGTCAAGAACTGAATTCAATTTCAGGGAAGCTCTCAGGGCTGCGTTCCGGGGGTGGGTGGCACTGAAGTCCAAATGGGATTGGTATAGTTTAGCTTACAGTTCGTACTGCCATGAACTAGGCTTTCGGAGAGGCATTTCAACCCTTCAGAAGAGGGAGAAAGCCATGCAAGATCTGGCAAATTGCTGAATAAATGGTGGTCAAGGGAAAGAGGGTGGGCCAAAATTGAAAACACCCAATAATGGGCAGGTTGGAACATTTATTTGTTTGTTTATTTGTTTATTTATTAATTTACATTATTTATATACCACTCCCCATTCAAGGATTTCAGAGCAGTGAACAGAATAACGAGGCATTAAGATGACATTTTTAAAGGAAACAACGTGCAAATAAAATCAGGCTGGTCATTCAGGGAAAGCTTCCTGGAATACAAGGTGGGTGCCTGCCTGACCTCCAAAGGTAGAGAATTCCATAGGAAGGGGGCCTCCACACTGAAGGTCCTCCTGGTGGACTCCAATTGGACTATAGGAGTGTATTCTATAAAACCCCAAATACCTAAAACAAGGATGTAGAACTTCGGACCTGGAGGTCAAATTGGGTCCCCTTGGGTTCCCCAAATGGCTACCTCCCCTTCCCCTGAGACCACCCCTTTTCCTGTAGTCACGAACTATTTGATAGTGTCCCAATTTGGGGGGGGGGGTTCACCACTGGCAAAAAACCACTGCCAATAGATCTGCACCCATGCCTCCCCCCGCCCCATCCAGCACAGCTCCCCGCTACTGTCGGAGAGACCCCGCCACCCCATCCTAGCTTCCTCCAACCAGCACACCTGGGGCTTAGGCTTGCTCTGTAAGGCAGAGTTCCTCTGCTCACCTACCTGGCAGAAAACCCTGCTGCACACAGCAGGATCCACTCCTGAGCAAAAACGCAGAGAAATGCAGTGTGAAATGGACCGAGCCTGGCATGCCTTGAACACAGAATGCTTTGTTCTCAACAGCATAGGCTTCAGTTTTGCTTCCAAGCATGCTTACATTATTTCCCAAACAGTCCTTCTTCCACCCCCTGATTTCGGTTTTCTGTGACATAAAAAGAAAATCTTTAAAGGAAAAAAAAAAGAATAACAACAAGCAGAACCCAGCTTGTGGCATTGTTGGCTAAAGAAAGAGTAGGGGAGGAGACGAGAGGAAGAGATGCCAAAAAAATATATTGTGCAGGTTTTTTAAAAAAAATATGTATTTAAGTCAAGCCATCTCTCTCTCTCTCTCTCTCTCTCTCTAAAAGGGATTAAAAAGCAGCCAAAGTAGTGAAGGGTAATTATCCCTCCGTTCCAGCTGAAATACAATTAAAGCAGCTCTCAATGAGCCCCTGGGAGATTGTGGTTTACTAATTAACAAGCGGATATGCTGTGGCCCCTGTCAGGGCAATTAACGCACGAGATAGGCTTCAGGAGTTCTAATTACACATCAGTCGATGACATGCGCAGCAATACAAATTAACAAGGGGCCCTGGCTGGCATAGGATGCCGTTTACCTAGCGAGTGGGGAGCCGAAGCCAGCCGAAAAGTGAAGGAAGGCTGCGACGGCGGAAAGAAATGACCGGAGGAGAAAGATTTTTTTTTTAAAAAAATCCACCACCCACCCACCCCAAGTAGCAAATACAAATGCT
This sequence comes from Anniella stebbinsi, assembly GCA_029215795.1. Lineage (NCBI taxonomy): Eukaryota > Metazoa > Chordata > Lepidosauria > Squamata > Anniellidae > Anniella > Anniella stebbinsi. The sequence goes on from JARDYH010000001.1 coordinate 387,423,925, forward strand.
GAAAATGCAATGTATATGGGAAAACAAAAGGAGGGCTGAGGCACGTCAAGGGATAGCACAAGGGTGTTGAACCTCTGCCAGCCACGTTTTATTTTGGGAAAGTTCTCGGGGGGCCGCATCCCAGTGGTAGATGGAGAGAAAGGCAAAGGAGCTGGGACAAAATGCTAAAAAATACCAGCCTGTTTTATTTTACAGCTCTTCCTGGGCGTGTTCAGACAAAACACCAAGCCCCCTTTTGCAACAAGTGGTTAGCAACCGTGTTTAAACAGTGTTTAGGTAACCACCGTGGTTAGGAATGGTTCACATGACACACGAAGTCATAATGTTGAGCTCAAATCACTTTACCATCATGATTTAGCATGTTGTCTGAACAGGGCTATTGTCAGTAACTGGAGCTTTGGCGACTCGGAGGGATAGAAATGTAATACATACATACATACATAACATAAAAATATATAACAAAGTCATAAGAGAGGCATTTCAATGGAGCAGGGTGCACAAATGCCACGAAACCATCAAAATTAAATGCACCCTTCAGACAGAAAGGGTGTAAATTGTAATTGTAAATAAACAATTGCAATTGTAAATTGCAATTGTAAATAAACAAACCAGTTTCAGACCTGTTCTGGTGTCTTGCTTACTGACCGAGAACCTGTGGAAATATTAGGGCGATAGGTCTCTAACCAAGCCTTTGCAACTTGTTTGCAGGAAGCCATTACGGTTCGCTCGGTTTCAGAACAGCTTTATATTTGGAATGTAATGGTGTCTACCCTGAGTCAGCTGTACCAAAATGATGCTTAAGAAATATCCAAATGCAGGAAGCAGAGGGTACAAGCTCCTATAGCTGTTTTGGGGTACAACTCCTAGGAGGCCTGTTCATTGACCATGCTTGCCAGGGCTGATGGAAGTTTGAGTCCAAATATTTGGAGAGCAATAAGTTGGAAAAGCCTGGCCGAGCATTCCCTTCGGAATTGGCCACAGGAAGACTCTAAAATACAGGGATGTGTTGCCCCCCCCACACACACACACACACTGCCAGAGGCCAATAAAATGACGGGCTGCTTTTTGCAGCCATTCTTGCTTTGCTGAGCTAAATGGCTGAGGAAATATTTCATTTAATTCAACTATTTCACGATGTCGAGGCAGCGCCTCCAACTCCAGCTGAGCTCCTGCAAATGCAATTTGCAAAGAGCTAGCGGAGAAGCAGCTGCAAGGCCTGGCGCTAAGCACCTGGCTTCTGAGACAGGAAAGGGAGCCAGCCTTCAGCTCTTTCCTCTACATCCGAGGGGTTCCTGACTTTTAAAAAAACCTAACAATTCACAATTGATGCAGATATTATTACTGTGCCGTAAAGAAGCCCCATTTGCAAGGTGGCAGCAAATCGGTGTTGTTCAGGGCCCTGAAAACAGGTGACAATTTGCTTGCGGGGAGGGGGCATTTTTTTAAAAAGGTTTTGAGGGAGGGTGCAAATTGCAGTAACAAAACAGAGCACCCACTGTAAAACCACAATGAAAAGAGCTCTCTGCAGCCTGTTTTAATATGAGCTCCTCTGAAGAAGGCCCGAAATAAAACAGAGTTGAAATTCATTGGGCTGATCTTGGAATGTGACAACAACAACTTTATTCACAGCCAATAGGCCAAACATCAGCAAATAGCATTTAGACATTGGATCTTGGAATTTTTCAGCATCTTGAGATATGTTGGATGGATTGAAAAGAGGCTTGGGTAAATATCCAGCAAAGAAGGCTATCAATGGCTACTAGTCCTCATGGCTAAGCAACCTCCAGTATCAGAGGCAGTAAGCCTGCATACACTAGTTGTTGGGAGAAATGGGTGAGGGTTGCTGTTGCACCATGTCCTGCTTTTGATTCCCTTGTCGACAGCTAGTTGCTCAATGCGTGAACAGAGTGCCGGACTAGACAGACACAGTATTCCAAGTGTGGTAGTACAAGGCAGTATGATACTGGCAGTTTTATTTTTGATTCCTTTCCTAATTATGCCTAGCATGGAAGTTTCCATTTCCACAGCAGCCGCACGCTGGTTTGACATTTTGGAGCTGTCCACCACAACCCCAAGATCTCTTTCTTAATCAGTCGCTGCTAACCCAGATCTCATCAACTTACATGTGCAGTTGGGATTCCTCCTCTTCCCCACCTCAGCGTCTCTCGCTCTACATTTGCTTATATTGAACCGCATTTGCCAATTTGATGCCCATTCGCCCAGTTTGGAGAGCTACTTCTGGAACCCTTTACGATCCCTTTTTGTTTTAACCACCCTAATCATTTGGTGTCATCAGCAAACTTGGCCCCCTTACTGCTCACTCCTAATTCCAGATCATTTATTCATTGTTTTTTTAAAAAATGCATTTGTGGGGAAATTTGAATCATTAGCACTCATTCAACAGTGTGCATATTGGCAATTGTAATCAGAGCCATGCATGGATTTGATTATCCTTTAAGTACATTGGACCCAAGCGGTAATGGGTTTGAGCAGGCCTATTTCCTCTCTCCCCACCCACCCCACTGCCTTCCATTTCCACCTGCTCCCAACTAGCAGCCTAAAATAACGCATCTCAGGCACAGATGCAATTGCTCTACTCACACAAGCTGTTTCGGTTCCTTTGGATCACTCATCACTAACCTGGTGTCCTCCAGATGTGTTGGACATGACCAGTGGTCATGCTGGCTGGGTAGTTGCAGGAAGGTTGGGGAAGGCTTCTTTGGAACTTTCCCTACTCCATCTCTTGGGAGAAAGTGTGAGATGCCTGTGGAAATCAATGGAGAAATCCAAGGTTTTAGCAAAACTGAGATTGGACAGCAGCATGTATGACAATGGAACCAATGACTTAGGCAGGTTGTGGGCTCTCCCACACAAAAGGCATTCAAGAGGCAGCTGGACATCCACCTGTCAGGGATGCTTTAAGGTGGATTCCTGCATTGAGCAGGGGGTTGGACTCGATGGCCTTGCAGGCCCCTTCCAACTCTACTATTCTATGATTCTATGTCCTCTTTTCCCACCTCAAAACAAAAGTGCAGCAACAAAGGTAGCATTCAGAATGAACCTGGCAAGTTCGTTCTTCATGGGGCCAAGTTATTCTATAATTTCTTGTTTCTAGAGTCTTGCCTGCCAACAATATTCTATATGTCGTTGATGCTCACTGGCCTTGTTCGGCCATTGGGTCTTTTTAAAAACAAAAACCCACATGTCCAAACAGTCCCTCAATGATGTCAGCACTGCTGCCTTAGTTTTGGGTGGCCCTGTTCTGCTTCTAAACTGATTGGCACTCAACCACTCGAGTTTGCTATTAGAGGGAAGATGATGATGGCTCAATGAAACATATCTAGAGGCATTATATCTCCAACTACTGGATATTGGAGATAGAGAATAAGAGAGGCCAGGTGTATTCATGACCTTGTGGGCTCCCCAAATGCTTCCAGCTTGCGACCACTGGAATCAGGATGCTGGACTAGATGGACCCTTTGACTGATTTACCATGGCTTTTCTTATCATCTTACACTGCCCACAGTGCCAACCTGCCCTCCCTTATTTGAAACCTCGAACCCTTCTATGTGCTGCAAATCACTCTCAAATTCCAGGTCCACAATCTTTACCTCTTGCTCTTTCTGCTTGGGTTTTTATAGTGCTCTGGTCCATCTAGGGGTGACAGGGAAATGAGAGATGTAAGGTACAGTGAAATGTCATCTTTGATGGCTGTCAGAGAGCTTGTACCTCTACCCTAGTACGCCATAAGCCATAAGGCACTGAGTGAGGGATAGAGCCCCTGCTGCTGTCAGAACATAGTAATTGAATTTTATTCTCTCAACCCCCCCTCCCCTAACTGGCATGACTCATTCTTCTAATGGCTATGCAGGTGAATAACAGCTTTCACAGCCAGGCTGTTAAATTCTAGAGGAGAAATGAATTGGCCCCATAAAGACATCTCAAAATCCTCCACTGTGGATTTTGATGTTGCATATTTGCTAAGTTTTCACTATCTACTGTCAGTACCACAGACAGTGCTTTAAAAAACAAAAACAAAACTAAACTATGTATTATTCAGTGTTGATTACTTGTTTTTTTATTCTTTTATTAACAACCACTAGTATTGTCCTTCAATATTTTTTTTTTTTTTGCAGAAGCTGCCTTTGCATAATGTGGAAATTTGATTTAGTTTTCTTTTTTAAATGCACAAATCCCATTTCTGGCAATGGAGGAATTCAGGACCATACGTAGGGCAGGATTAAGGCACATTATTAATTATAATTTTATCCCATTTATGACCTTGAACCAATATGAAAACAAACCCATGTCTACTGCCCTGAGCTCCATTTTATGCCCACAACTGAGAGATAGTGGCTGAATTTGGACGACACAATAAGCAACTGGGGGAGGGGAAACAATCGTCAGTTGTATTGACTATTGTGTCGTCCGAATGCTGCCATAGTCAACTCAGCACTGATCCTAATCCACACCACAGTTGATTATTTATTACCATGTTGTGTGAGGCGTACCCCCTAGATGAACAACTGTAAAGTTGATTATTACCCCACCATTGACTATCGTGTTGTCTGAATTCAGCCAGAGAGTGGCCCAAGGTCAGCCAGTGAATATCCTGGCTGAGCTGAGATTTGAACCAGGGTCTCCATGGTCCCCATCTGACATGTAGCCTTCCCAACCTGGTTCCCTTTTGGATTACTAACCATTAGCCATGCTGGCTGGCCTGATGGAAATTGAAGTCCAAAACATCCACACCTGCTCTAAGGCAGAGGTCCCCAACTTTTTTAAACTCATGGGCACATGTAGGGTGACCATATTTGGGAGACCAAAAAAGAAGACAAGCTGGGAGGGTGGGCGGGAAAGCAGCTTTCTTGGGCCTCTGGAAAGTGCATCATTCCCCCTGCCTCCTTAAAGGCCCCAATTGGAGCAGAGGACGGGAAAGTGTGGCAATCCTGCCTCCACTGCTCCAATCGGGGCCTTTTCTATAATGTCTGGGAATGATACACTTTCCCCTTTAAGGCTGTGATTGGAGCAATGGGAGGGAAATGACCCACCTCCAGAAAGCACATCATTCCCTCCCACCATGCTAACGGCAGCCTTAAAGGGGAAAGCGTGTATTTCCAGGACATTGTAGAAAATTACCGAAAATCCCCCGACACCCAGGATAGAACAAAAACCAGGACAAATCCGGGGAAATCCTGACAGTTGGTCACCCTAGGCACATGGGTTCAAAATGGCTCCACAAAATGGCTCCCATGGAGGAAGTGGATAGTCGTATAACGGCCAGTGGAGGGTTGTGGCTCCGATTTCAGTGGAGTTGTGAATCTGCTCTAGGTTTCAGGCTCAACCAGCCAGAACTCTAAGGTAGGCTGTTAAAGGTGCATGCACTATACTAGAGTAACCATATACAAAAGAAGGCAGGGCCCCTGCACCTTTAACAGTTGTGATGAAGATGGAATATCACCAGGAACTAATTGCATACAAATGACACTACAAATGAAATGCCCTTTTCTCTACAACTGTTAAAGTTACAGGAGCCCTGTCCTCCTTTTCATATGGTCAGCCTATCTAAGGGAGCTATCCAAAGTACTGAACGTATCTGGTGGGCATCAAGTTGGGGAAGGCTACATTAACCACTACACCACACTGCCTCTCTTTCCAACATTCGCGAACATTTCACAGTTTGAGATAGGCTTGTAGCTTGTAATACCCCTATTTTCAGACCAAGGACAACTATGCCAGCCCCATCTAAGTGACAATTACTCTAACGCTGTGCTGAAAATTTTGATTCTTCTATTTTTAGAAACTGGAGTGGGGGGAAGTGAAATAAAAACGCTGGTGAAAGAGGCTGAGACAGGTGAGAATTTCAAATAACTTTCCCTTTGGGGAGGAGGACTGGATTTCCGCATATCATTTTAAGCATAGGTGGTGACTGAAGGAACTTCTTTCTATTTAATTTTAAACACTCCCTGCATTTGCAGTTGCCCAGGATCCTTCTTCAACTCAGTAGCTCTTTCTGAACTCCCAGGAGGCTATGTGACCTCACCCTCTCCTATATGCGTTCAGGAAGGGCTCTGGGCCCGATGAAGCTCTGCAAAGCAAGAACAAATGGGGCATTTAGTGCTTTAGAAAAGAAAAAGAAACCTTCCATGCAGCCACATAGAGCAAGCAAAATATGAGGTCTCTCCTCCCCCCCCCCCCCAGTCACATTTGTTTTTGTTTGCAACAGCCAGGGACTCTGCAAAACTTCCGGCAGCCTGAGAGTTCTTCCTGAAGGCCTATTGGGGAGGGTGAGGCCACATGGCCTCATATGCGTTCAAGGAATGTTGCTGGACCGGAGAAGCCACTCTGTAAAGAGTCCCGTGCTGGGGGAGTTTTCCAAGTAAATTTTATTTATTTATTTATTTGTTACATTTATATACCACCCAATAGCCGAAGCTCTCTGGGCAGTTCACAAAAATTAAAACCATCAACAAAATGGTATAAAAAAAACCAATATAAAAATACAATATAAAAACACAACCAGGGTAAAAAACCATGCAGCAATGCAGGTTTAAAAGCCAGTTTTAAAATACTGATTTAAAACAGCAGAGTTTAAAAAAACTAGAATAGCAAACTGTTTAAATATTGTGAAAATAAGAAGGTCTTCATGTGGCATCGAAAGGGAGTATAATGTAGGTGCCAGGCAAACCTCCCTAGGAAGCTCATCCCACAGCCGGGGTGCCACAGCAGAAAAGGTCCTTCTCCTAGTAACCACCTGCCTCATTTCCTCTGGAAGGGGCTCACAGAGAAGGACTTCTGAAGATGATCATAGGGTCCAGGCAGGCACATAAAAATAAAAAATAGAACATCCTTCAACCGTCTCCCAAATTTAAAAAAGGTATGTGGAAGCTCAGTCCCCTTCCCCAAGGAGAAAATTCTTCAAAATCCTCACCCTCCCTGAAAAAGAGGCAGAAAAAACAATGCCTCTTTCACAGGGAGAGAAAAAATATTCTCAAAAATAGGGGGCAGGATTCGGCACAGCATTAGATTACACATAACTGTAGGCTCTTCAATGCCAATTTGTCTCCTGCTTCTATTTACTGATTTAAAAATTAAGAGGCTGGTGGCTCTGTTTCTTAATGAGATACTAGAGGAAAATTAACCTTACAGTTGGTCAACCTTCCCCATCCTGGTATTTTCTACCAGGATTCTTTCTAGCTGGACCCTTGGGGAAGGGCTGAAGCTCAGTGGTAGAGCATCTGCTTTGTATGCAGAAGGTCCCTGGTTCGATCCCCAGCATCTCCAGGTAGAGCTGGAAAAGTACCTGCCTCAAACCCTGGAGAGAACACTGCACAAGATGGACCAATGTCTGACTCAATAGAAACAACTTCCTATGTTTAAGGTGACCATATGAAAAGGAGGACAGGCTCCTTTATCTTTAACAGTTGCATAGAAAAGGGAATTTCAGCAGGTGTCATTTGTATGCATGCAGCCCCTGGTGAAATTGTTGTTGTTATTATTATTATTATTATTATTATTATTATTATTATTTGGAGGGCACCAGATTGTTGAGGAAGACTGTCTTAAATGGATATTGCAGTGTGGTTTTACCTGTAATTATAGAGGAGTGTATCTATTTTACTGGACTCAATGCTTTTATGATAGTGTTATTGCTGGTTACAATTAATTGCTGGTTAATTATTATTTTAGCAATTCATTTTAGTTGAATGGTTTGAAAAAAATATATTATATTGTATATTTATATGTTAGAAGCCGCCTTAGGAGAGGTGGGGGTTTGCCCTAAAATGTTGCCTAAAGATGTTTTTACTAAGAAAACAAAAACACAAACCAAACCAACAGGAATCAGATCACAGCTCAAAGTTAACTAGCACTGAAAAGTGTATTTTGGAAGAACAGTCCCTCTCCCCTCAATACTAAAATATACATTAGATGTACATCTTGAATTTTGCAAAATGGCCTTCAAAAAAGTGCTTAAAGCAGAAATGGATAAATGCCACAGGGTTATATGTCCTACTTCCTACACCAGAACTCTCCACAATGGTTTGCACAGTTGAATATTCTGCAGCTGAATGTGAATTCGTATCAAATATTTGGCTTCTCTAGCATTAGAAGTGAGAACAGATTTTTTATCCCTGAAGCACCCTTCCCTTTATCTGCCCCCCACCCCCATTTAAAATTGGCGGCATTCTTTGCTTGTACATTTTTTATTTCTCAGGTATGTAGGGAGAATTACTCACGCTCAGATGAGCTCACCCCCTATGTATTTCCGCATGAGCCGTTCTTGTGGGCATGCTTCCTCAGGGGAAGGAAATCGTCCCAAAGAACTTTGACTCACACAGGCAGAACAGGGAGCCTCCTCCAAGGGCATGTGTATCTCAGCAGTGGGAGCCATTGGCCGATCCATTCCCATTGGTCACACAGTGGCCTGCCCATGAACAGTGATATAGTGGAGGGGGTAATGCACAGGGCTGGTGTCAAGGGTAGGCATGGTTGGGCACCTGCCAAGGGCCCAGTTTCTCATCAGGGGCCCACTGACAAGATCCTCTGGACTTGCTTATACTCTTCATCTTTGTAACCTGTTTGTTCATTGCCTCTCGCTCTGTCCCTGACAAAGGTGTTGTGGGGAAAGAGGAGCAGTAGATGCCATGGTCTGCTTGCTCACTGACTTGGGTAACAAGCAGCTGGTTACAATGGTGGTGTGAAGGCAGACTCACTGGGGGAGGGGGCATTGACAGTGTCTTGCTCAAGGCTCCTCAAAGTCCTGGAGCTGGCACTGGAAATGCCAGGGGAGTGTGCCTTTCAGAACAGGAGCGAGGAGCGATGACGTAATCTGCCAGAGTAACTGACAGATTCTCCCTGCTCCAGCAAGCGAAAGAGGTGATAATGGGGCTTTCAAGTTGTATTGTTGTTTGTGACAGATCAGCATTGATCAGGGGAAGGTAACCTTTTTGGACCAAGGGCACATTTGACAATATGAGCGACTGTCCTGGGCACTAGCACAAAGTGGCTGCCATGGGAGGCATGGCAAAGGACAAGGAACCTGCCCCAAAGACTTGAGTCCCTTTCGGCTTTTGCCTGGGATGGCCCCTGGCTGCTCCCTGTGCACCGATGGCGTGTATTAGGTACTTCTGGGATCGCCCTCCCTCCCTCTACACTCCTATGGTGTAGAAAGGGCCTGAGTATATATCAGAGTATATATCGGAGTCAGCCCCAACACTCTAAACAATTCCTTTGAACCCACCGTTTTCAGCAACCAACTGAAACCTTTAGCACAGCAATTGCAGTAGGTGTTTAAAAAACGTGTTAATTAAAACAAAATAGTGGGAAGGGTAGAGCACCTTAGTGGCCATCAAGAAAGGTGTCTATGGATGCATTAGTGTCCATGGGAACTATGTTGCCTACCCTGGACACAATGGAAGCTGGTGGCTCCGATGTCAGTGGAGTAGAGAATCTGCTCTGGGTTTCAGTCAGAACTGAGCAGAACTCTAAAGGAGCTATCCAAAGTGTGACCAGTCCTTACTAAATCCAGAGGATGTCAGAGAATGAGGAATAACCAAGCAGGGGCTGGACACCACTTTCCTTTCCTTTGATGGAATTCCTACTTCACACTCTCAGTTTAAGAGATAACACTTCTTTGCAAGATTGATTGTTTGCATTTCCAAATAGAAGAGTTGCATTTCAGCTGGCCAAATGTCTGTTGTTAAAGCTCCATGTGTTTTGCAAGCAGAAACTCTTGCAGTCAGCAGTAAGTACCATCAAGTTCAATGGAGCTTACGCCCAGGTAACTATGCCAAGGCTTGTAACACTGATCCTAATACGTTGGGCATTATACTGTGTGTACTGTTGCAATTTGGGGAGTGTAGATAAAGTGTTACAAACATTTCCACTACACAAGTGTCAGCTCCAGCTTTTCAAGAACCTTGAGCAAGACGCCCTCAATGGGCCCCCTCCATCAGTGACTTTACCTTCTCAACACCATTAGCACCAGCTGATTTTGCTCCTCATCCTCTTTCATATAATTGCTACCACTGGATTGCATGACAGGCAAAGAGCCAATGAGCAAGTAGGCAATGCCATTTACTTCTCTGCCTTCTTAACACCTCCATTGTCTGGACCAAAGCAAGAGGCAGGTGATCAAGCAGGTTGCAATGGGAAAGAGGAGGGGCAACTCCAGGAGGTCTTGTCATTGGGCTCCTGCTGGGGTGTGGGCCCTCAGCCTACCCTACTGCTGCCCATGCCAGAATTTGATTGGAAGGAAGTAGTCACACACACACACACCAGAGCAGCATGCATATGCAACTTCCTCTGTGGGGGTATTTTAGGACAGTGGTGGGCAACTTTGGTGGGTCCAGGGGCTGATTTCACCCCTGCCCAAGAAGCCACAAGTCTGCTCACCACCACCAAAATAGAATCATAGAATCATTGAATAGTAGAGTTGCAAGGGGCCTATAAGACCATCAAGTCCAACCCCCTGCTCAATGCAAGAATTCAACTTAAAGCATACCTGACAGATGGCTGTCCAGCTGCCTCTTGAATGCCTCTAGTGTGGGAGAGCCCACCACCTCCCTAGTTCCATTGTTGTACTGCTCTAACAGTCAGGAAGTTTTTCCTGATGTCCAGCCGGAATCTGGCTTCCTGTAACTTGAGCCCATTATTCTGCATCCTGCATTCTGGGATGATCAAGAAGAGATCCTGGCCCTCCTCTGTGTGACAACCTTTCAAGTCCTTGAAGAGTGCTATCATGTCTCCCCTCAATCTTCTCTTCTCCAGGCTAAACATGCCCAATTCTTTCAGTCTCTGCTTGTAGGGCTTTGTTTCCAGACCCCTGATCATCCTCGTTGCCTTCCTCTGAACCCCCTCCAGCTTGTCTGCATCCTTCTTGAAGTGTGGTGCCCAGGACACAATACTCAAGTTGGGGCCACCACGCCACTGATTTTGCCACTAAAATTTGGTGCTGTAATATCAAAAAAGCCATAATATTTGAAAGGGGAATCCCTTTCTTTTCTTTCCTTCTATCTTTCTTTTTGCTGCCACCATGGTACCAAATGCAATAGTGGTGAGTGCAAAATGGCCAAGGGGGGGGCGCATGTGGCTTGTATGTGGCCCACAGGTAGCCTATCCCTGCTTTAGGCTTTAATTGTTTTATTTATTCTTGTCATGGCAGTTAGGGGATCAATGAGTTCACCGAAAGGCAGAGAGCCTGGTTTTATTGCTCTGAACAGGATCCAGCTACTCAGCCCCAACCTCCACCCATTGGCCACTTCTCCTGCAGAGCACAGCCAATGGATGCAGCTGGACCACCCCCTCCCCTTCCTTTCTCATTTAGGGATATCAGAATAAAACTCATTAACAAATGCAATTAACATGAGGGTGGCCTTCCTTTCTTCCTCTACCCACCCTAGACAGAGACGTACATTTTTAAAAAACTATTTATTGAACAGCGGGTGCACCCTGGCTTATCACTGCAGACAGGAAATTACAGCTCGGAGCTGTATGTTTTGCTTATAATAACTTTGGCAATAAAAGGGTCTCGTCAAACGAGGCCAAGCCGGAGCAATAATGAAGCTCCTGAAAGGCCCATAATTGCCATTTATTCTTCCAAGGTTAAGCCAGTTAAAGGTGTGAGGGGAGGGGAGTCACGTGGAAGTAGGGGCAGAGGGTCTGCTTTAGGCTGCTGCTGGATCCTCCCATCTTCAAGGCTTCTAATTGTTCAATGGGAGGGGAAAGTCAGGGAGAAGTTTGGAATCATAGAATCACAGAATCATAGAATAGTAGAGTTGGAAGGGGCCTACAAGGCCATCGAGTCCAACCCCCTTCTCAATGCAGGAATCTACCTTAAAGTATACCTGACAGGTGGTTGTTCAGCTGCCTCTGGAAGGCCTGTAGTGTGGGAGAGCCCACGACCTCCCTAGGTAATTGGTTCCATTGTTGTACTGCTCTAACAGTCAGGAAGTTTTTCCTGAAGTCCAGCCAGAATCTGGCTTCTTGTAACTTGAGCCCATTATTCCATGTCCTGCACTCTGTGTTGATCGAAAAGAGATCCTGGCCCTCCTCCGTGTGACAACCTTTCAAGTATTTGAAGAGTGCTATCATGTCTCCCCTCAATCTTCTCTTCTCCAGGCTAAACATGCCCAGTTCTTTCAATCTCTCCTCATAGGGCTTTGTTTCCAGCTTCTGTGAGGAACAAGAGATTTGTCAGTTTGGCTGGGAGTGAATCCTCACGTTGTTCCTAGGGACACTAGTTTTGTGGTACAGGTTGTTTTGTGGTTGAGAGTGAGGACTGGGCAGAGAGAAAGGGAGGTAAGGAAATGAAGGAGAAAGACAAGGGGGCTGAAATGAGGGTACCGAGTAGGCAATAAATTAAAAAAGAGGGAGTTGAAGGAAAGGGAAGGAAGGGAAACATGTAAAGCAGAGAGGACAGAGAAGATGTTTAAGATGTTTCATTGTTATTTTACTAGTGTATTAGTATTATATGTTTTTAATCAGTTGTATGCATTTTATACTATGTTGTAATTAATGTTGTTCCCTGCCTCACTCCAGAGGGAGAGGCGGGTAAGAATTATTATTATTATTATTATTATTATTATTATTATTATTGTGAGCCCCAAAAAGGGGTAAATATGAAAGGATGTTCTTTGTCAGGAAGGGGTGGAAGGAGATTTGTCAAGAAACCTGGTGGCTTAAAGAAGAAGGATGAACTAGGCAGTTGGTTGCAAAACAGGGACCAAAGGAAACATTGAATGGTGTCAAGAAAGCTACTTAGGCAGTGCCTTAAAAGATGGAATTCCTCACTTAATGAAGGGGGGCAATAAGAGGGGATATAGATGGGCTCAAAATCTGCATATGCTACTTTTTAGGTATGGATGCCAATTTAGAAATAATAACTACAGAAATACAATCCATCTCACCAGAGTAGGAAAGACCACAACCACCAAGTGACCCGTGTGCCTGCTGAATCTGCTGTGTCCAGGTGTAAATTGTTGACGGGCAATGTCAAGGTCCCTGCTTGCCCTTCTGAGGGTTCTTGATCTTTCAGCCAGACTTGAACCTCGCAGTCCTTTAAATAGAGGACACCTTCAAAGAGAGGACTCTCCCTTGTAAAGTAGGTCACACGGCCACCTTGGATGGTGGAGATATTGAGCTGGAGAAAGGCAGGGCTGGCACCAGGGTTAAGGGGACTTCAGTGAAGTACTGTCTGGTGCCACCACCATCACCACTACATCCCTATCCCTCCCTGGCCACATATCAGTAGCTTCTAGAATGGGTGGAGAACCGTTCTGTACAGTGAGCCACTGAACCGCAGCTGGTAGCTTCAGGGAAGTAACCTCAGGCCCTGGATTGACTCTGTCCAGATGTTGCATTGTTCCAGGGGACGGGGGGGGGGGGGGGGAATTAAATGTTTGCATCCTGGATATAGTCTCCCTCCAAGGGGGACCTAGTGCATACGGGGGCATCCTCGGGTGCTGGTTGCTGATGCCAAGCCTGGCTCTGATTTGAACTAACCAGGCAATTTGGCTGCGGGCTGTGCGAATGTTATGTTCTGCGCCTCATAATAGGTGTTCAGCATCTCCTCTTCTAAGTTACCTATAATGCATCATACTTCAGATATTTGCTTGACGACAGCTTGACTGTGAGTCTTAATATTCCTTGGCAAGCCTAATCCATTCTTCGAATCCTGTCTCGATTTGCTGTAGCGTAGCATAGTCGCTCAGGGCCAAGCAAGACATGAAATACGTGGTTGCATCGCACACATCTGTCTGCTTAAATAACAGCCGCGTGGGAGGAGAGGGGGGGAGAAACAACTGTGATAAGGCATGAGGAAAGGGATTAACCCAGGTCCTGGATTTGTTTAGTTCCCTTTGAGTATATCTCCATCTCAGTCCTTCTCTTTCTCAATCATCTAGATTTGTTTCCTGGTGGGCTGCAGCATAACAACGTGACTATAGAGTGTTTCTTGTTCCCTACTTTGCAGAGTGGTAGAAACTCTTATTTTTGCTTAATTATCAATTTCAGGATTCTTTTAATGGTTGGTTTCATAAACCTCTATGGCGGCAGGGGGATGGAGGAAGCTGGCCTCCTCGGGGAGACGCCAAGCCCCTTCCTTACATTTCCAGTGTTCATTGAAAAGGAATAGAAAGAAAGTCTCAGTCCGCTCACATGTGGAAGAGGGTGGGTGTGCAGAATTCTATCCATTCGTTCCCTTGGAAGGAAACTTCGATTGCGATATCCTTTGACTCTAAGCAAATTAGTTCCTGGTGAAATTCCCTCTTCATCACAACAGTTAAAGGTGCATGCACTATACTGGAGTGACCATATACAAAAGAAGGCAGGGCCCCTGCACCTTTAACTGTTGTGATGAAGAGGGAATTTCACCAGGAACTAATTGCATACAAATGACACTGGCTGAAATTCCCTTTGCTCTACAACTGTTAAAGTTACATGAGCCCTCACCTGGATTTTATCTGGTCACCCTACCTTAGATGCCCCTCATCACAATATTTCTGGCTAAGTTTCCTTATGGGGAGAGAGTTCTAGTAGCTTCACTGCTTTGTGTGGGTGAGTGGATAGGGGAATGAACATTTTGTTTCCCTGTGTTGGGCATGGGGGAAGAGGCAAGCGCTCAGTGTGTAGACATCTGACCATGCATTCCCCCAGGAGCAGATCAGGAGTGATAGTCTGTGGCTGCTAAGCATTGCTTTGTTCAGTGCTCACTGAGCGTCTCCCTTCGATTCGAGCTTCTTACTTAGCTATTTCATACTTCTGCAAACCTTGGAGTTTCCCCCAAACATGCACCCCTCTTGTTTCTCAGTGGCTCCTTCTTGGCTCCATTTCAGAGGATAGGATGTTGCAGCCCAGGGCTTCATTCTGAAGGGAGCCCCGCTGCCCAGGAAAAAAGGGAAAAGAAAAAGGTAAGCTGGCAGGTGGTAGGGAGGTGTCCGGGGGGTGGTAAAAGGGGTACTTTGCCTCTGTGCTTTGTGTATGTGTTTTGCCTGTTTTGTTTTGTGGTGTGTGTGCTGGGGAAGAGAGAAAGAGAGTTGGTTAGGGGACGTGGGAGCAAGTGTGTGCCTTGCCTAGCTTTTTTTGTGGGGAAGGGTGGTTGGTCTGGTGTGTGCATGGTCTGGGTTCTTTTTGGGGTGGAGGTATGGATGGATGTTTTGCTTGGGGGTGGATGTGTTTCTGTAAGCATCGCCACTTTGCCTTCTGTGAAATGAGGGTCTTGTTCTGGCTGGGGATGATAGGGGTTGCAATCCAACCCACTGGGAGGGCACCAAGTTGGTGAAAGGCATGCTAGGTCTTCCCCAGTCACCTCAGCGACAGGGAGGCCACCCAATTTCCAACATCCCCAGGAAGGAGAATTTCTGCTGAGATTGACGAAGCTGGCAAAGCCGAGAGGTGGGGAAATAAATCACTAACACCCTAGGACATACTAGTTTCGCTGATCTCTGCAACTTAACAATCCCGGCTCCTTGATTGTCGCTTCTGGAGGAGACGAAACGAGACACGTCCAGGCCGGGGCTAGGAAATTAGGCATTTTGGAGTCACATCAGGAACGTGCTGGCATTGCCGGAGCCCTGTGCTCTCCACGTTGCTCCCCAGGCAAGGACAAGGCATTGTTATTCAGCATTAGGGGCTCCTGGGGACTTTTCCTGGAATTACTGATCCACATTCATAAACATGATCCTGCTAATTGTCTGCCAGGACAGCAGCTCCCGCCTGTCTTCCGTTGCCGCCTCCACCCCTCCTGGCGCTGGGATGTTGGCCACGTTCATCTCCCTTCCCACTCCAAATGCTGAGATGTCTTTATTCCACATCTGGCTTTGATTAGAAGAGAAGGGGAAGACTGAGAACAGTGGGACAGGCAGCGACTGTGGAAGGTTGAAGATGGGGAAGCATAAATAAGGAAATATAATGAATGAAATCAGGCTAAAACAAGATGAAGGCCTCCGGTCAATTACAACCCTGTCTATCGCACTCTCTTGGGGCATTTCTGAATACCCCTTGTTTGTGGGACCATCTAAGGCAAAGGTAGGTAATGTGGTGCCCTCAGCACTGATGCACCTCTGGACACCTTTCTTGGTGCTTGCCAAGGTGCGCTACCCCTCCCACTTATCATCAGCATCAGCATCAGCATCATCACATTTTCTTTACTGGCAGCTTGGATTTCCGTGAAGTACATTTCTGTTGGTACGGAAAAATGTGGGTTCAAAGGAGTCTTTCAGTGTCCACACCTCTCCCTTGTATTCAGCCTTTTGGCGAGGTTACTTGTCCTTCGCCATGCCTCCCATGACAGCCATTTTGTGGTGGTGCCCAGGACAGTTTCTCAAATTGCCAAATGTGTCCAAAAAGACTGCCTACCCCTGATTTCAGGCCCACCCATACCATTTTCTCAAATCAAATTAAGTATGGGAGAGTGCCCATATTAGTACATTTCCACTGGTCTCTGTCTCCCTGAATTTGGAAGCGCACAGCAGAGTTGGCTACCGGCAACACATATGCCCCACAGTCCACCTGCATCTGATCATTCTTCTTTGGCTGGGGTTTCTGGGAGATTGGAAAGCCTTGTGTGCTTTCCTTAATGTCATTGGGGAAGTGAAGAAATCAGGAGGAGAGGAGAGGGGGACGGAAATCGAATGAAAATAAATGGGAGCTGGGGAGCTGAGAGATGAGACACAGGGAGATCTATAGGGCAGAGAAAAAAGATGGGAACAGAAAGGAGAGTTGGGAGAGACCAGTGGTAGTGCTGAGAGAGGAGAGAGAGACCTATGGCATGGGTGCAGGAAGAAAAGGGGGTGGCATGAGTTTCATAGAGACATGTGGTGTGAAGAAAGAGATGAGGGTGTAGAGAAAACTGTGGTGACTCAGGATATTAGCTATATGCACCTCTCTCACTTTTGACATGAACTATGCAGTAGCAGTGGCCCATGTTCCCAGCATCTTGGGAAATGTAATTCCCCCCTCCCACCCCCAGAAAGCCTGAGATCCAGTTACAGGCATCAGCTGCTACCACCCTCTTTTCAGTCTGACGTCTAGAAAACCTCCCTAGCTCCAAATGTTTGCAAGAGAGAGAGAGAGGGGGGGCGGGGGGGGGGAGATTTCCCTCATATTCTCAAGCAGCCCAGCCATCCAGGAAAACAGGTGGTTGATGGAAGTGGGGATATGATCTGAGCTGAAGGATCAGGGCCATAAATTGATTTTAGTTTGTATGGCCACCTTTTCCATAATTCAAGTCCAAGTTTTGGACGCAGACAGATGGCTAGGCAGCTGCTTTGCCGCTTTGATGTGTGGGGGGGGAGGAATATCAGAGCCCTTATGAGGAATAAAACAGGGCACAATTTTCTGTAATAGCACACTGCTGAAAAATAGCTCAGAGCCATTTGTAATAAGAAAAATTCTACGAGAAATCCAGAATGACAATGGAGGCTTGGGTAAAAAAAAAAGTCAATTTTTTTAAAATTAAAAGTTCCCATTAAAAGTTTCCCATTTAGAGCAGTTTGGAGCCATTGATAATTTACTTCTTGTCTTTGCTTGTTTAAAAATATGTGGGTGGGAAAGCAAGTCAGTGGAGTGGAGGAGGAGAATAAAACTCTCCAATGCTCCCTTTCATCTGAAACAATAGATCCAAGTTCAGGGAAATGGGTTGTGTTTATTCCACACTCCATATGACTGCAAGTAGAAAGAATGTATTCGAAATATAGAAAGAGGTTGATGAGTGGTGCAATTCTATTCTGACACAAGGCCCATTGAGTTCAATGAGGCTTCCTCCCAAGTAAGGGAGGGGAGTACTTGTGCATTATCAAACATAGGAGAAAACATCACCGAAAAAGGAGATCCCAAAATGACACAGCTTTGCATAACATTTGCATATGCTGATGTATTGCAGTGGATGCAAATGTCGAAATAGTCACTGTCATTTAAATCAGGGGTGCACATATGATATGGAATCAGAGGTTGGGGCCGTGCATGCGCATATGTCCTGGTGGCACTTTTCTCTCTCCGCGCGGTAACCCAGAGATCCTGGTACAGATGGTTCTTTCTTTGCTACTTCTACTAGCAAGGAAAGAGTGGTTTAGATTGCTGAGGGAGAATTTGGTAGTGGTGGGGGGAGGTCAGGACAGCCTTGGGGACCACAATGAAGGCCTTGGGAGGGGGGCTGCCATAACCATGTACACTGGGTTTAAAAAGAAACCCCCATCTTTTAGGCCAGGCATGGAGCACGTATGGCTTTCCAGATATTGTTGCACTAGAAATTCCAGCCATGCAGTGAGAGATTATTGGAGTTGCAATCCAGCAACATCTGGAGGGCCCACTTTCACCATCCTGATTTAGGTTAACAACTTCATGGGACAGGTTTCATGGGACATTGAAATGTCTATAAACTGGACAGTAATTCGGTCTCCTACGATAAGGACTTCCACAGTCTAGGTGCCACACCAACAAAGCAGGGCCGATTGAATAATATTGGAGATTTATTCTCCCCCAAACTGGCCCTAGTCTGATCTCTGGCTGCAGCCATTTTTATTTTTTTTTGCACCAGCTGAAATCTGTATTGCTTCTCAAAGGCTGCCCCTCGTAGAGTACATTGCAGTAGATTAACCTGGATGGGAGCAAAGCAGGTGAGACCATGGCCTGATCTGCAATGAAGCCATTAACCATGGGGAGGTGAACCTAGATTTCCTGTCTCATGAAAGTCAATTGGCCTCAGTGTGAACTGAATGGTTAAGATGAAGAAGCCCCAAAACAGAAGACAAAATATTCTCAGGTGCATGAAAAAAAAACTTGTATTATGTCGAATGCATTTTGGAAAGGACTTTCCTTCTCCGGAGCCACTTATCTTTCTCTGAATGTATCGCAAAGAACCTTTCCAAAGTTTCTTCTGTCTTAAAATGTTCAAAGATCATTTATTTTTGGAGCATTTTCACTTTGGAATGGTTCTTTGTAACATGTTTGGGGAAAGATAAACACCCACACACACTAGGGATGTGCACGTACCCCCGGATCGGGACCTCTGAGATTGTCCTGGATCGGCCAGGACAAAATTGGAGGTCCCTTGGATCGGATTGGATCCAATCGCGATCCGAAAATCAGAGGTCCTATTTTTGGATCGGCCGCCATTTTTGGCATAGGCTTGCATTGGGGGAAAGAAAGCTTTCACCCAATGCAAGTCTATGGGGGAAATGGTGGCGGGGGGGTGAGTGGGGGCCTAACTCCCCCCTCCCTGTCCCTCTCCCCTCGCGCTCCTTACCTGCCAGGGCAGCCACTTCCCACAGGTGCTCGAATCTACTGAGAAGTAGGCTTCATGGGCTAGTTCTCAGTAGAGTGCCTATCCAGTTTAATTTTAAGATGTTTTTAATAATGTATTTGTTTTCATCTGTTTTAATGGTTTATCTATTTTATTGTTTTTATATTTATATTTAGTGTTGTTCCCCGGCTCGATCTAGATGGAGAGGCGGGTTAGAAATGAAATGAAATGAAATAAATAAATAAATAAATAAAATACCTGGTGCTCTACTGAGAACTAGGCAGCGAAGCCTACTTCTCAGTAGATTCAAGCACCTGAGGGAAGCGGCCACCCCGGCAGGTAAGTGGGGGTGCCTCCCCCTCCCCCCTCCTTCCCTGCCAGGGCTGTCCGTGAACGGCCCCGTCAGGTAAGGGGCGCAAGTGGGGGAAGGGTTTTGATCCTCTGATCCAATCCGATCTGGATCGGGTCCTGATCAGATCGGATCGGATCAGATTGGATCAGCCGATCCAGGTGCAGGGGATCGGGATTGGATCATTTTATCCGAACCCGGCCGGATTGGGTCAGGATCGTGGATTGGACCCAATCCGTTGAACACCCCTAACACCTACCCACACCTGAGAAAGGAAAATAATTTCTGAAACACATTGTGCATTTTTCTGACACTTGAAAATATTTTCTCTTCTGTTTTAGGACACATAAGTGCTTTCCCTTCTTGCTGTTTCTTGAGATGTTAGAACAAATGCCAACAAGGAAAATCTGAAAGCTTATGTGACTGTTTTAAAATGATTTAACCAAGGGTTGGATCAGGCAGTATGTTCTGGGTCTATCTAATGTGTGGAGGAAGGGGTGAGAGTGCACAACCCCAAGTTTTTTTGTTGGGATGGCACATCCGAATGCCACCCTACACATATACTAGTCTATGTCCATAGGCAAAAAACAACATGGATGACTTCCTATTAAAGCCATAAATCAGATGCAGCTTTCACCCAAGTGCATTGAATTCTATGCACATCAGCAGCATTCAGACATTCTGTCCCTGTATGTACATGTGGAGCCGGCATGCCGAGTGGTCTTGGAGGATCTGGGTGTGTATCCTTCCCTCCCTGGGTTGGTCTGGATTGGGGGGAAGTGGGACATCCTATTGGCCCCAGTGTGATTCAGGGATGGTGGAGGCAGAATAAGTGGGAAATAAAATGGCACCCAAAATGTAAGCTGACCTCTACCAAAAGAAAAGGGAAGAATGGTCTGTCATCTTTGTTCTCACAAAAACAACAACAGAGATTCTTTACCTTGGCAATGGAAATTATGCACCAAGAAGAGCAGACTTTCAGTCATGCACATTTGCATAATATCTCTGTAGTTTTATGGTTCTTCATCATTTAAGGCACAATTCTATGCATGCTTAGACCGAAAGCAGTCCTAAAACTCTCATCCTTGTCTCTGTCACTTATCATGACATGGCCTTTAGCAAAGCACACATAGGTAAACATTCCAAACAAGCCCAATGACACAACCGTTTCTAACATTTGCTGAAGAATCTCAAGAAGTTCTGGCTGTTTTCAATTTCTTTCCAATTGCCATGGCTCACCAGTCAATTACTCCATTCAGACTATACACTAAATCACAGTGGTTAAGCATTTTGAGCTAAACATTATGGCTTAGCATGTTGTGTGAACCATGACTTAGCCTGTCGTGTGAATCATTCCTAACCATCATCATCATCATCATCATCATCATTATTATTATTATTATTATTATTGTTTATTACACTTATATACCGCCCCATAGCCGAAGCTCTCTGGGCGGTTTACAAAAATTAAAAAGATTGAGCATTAAAAAGACAATATACAAAATTTTAAACCATAAATATAAAACAGCTATCATTAAAACACTTTAAAACATTTTAACTGTTAAGCCTGGCCATAATGTCAAACCTCAACTTGAGCTGTTAAAATGCCTGGGAGAAAAGAAAAGTCTTGACCTGGTGCCGAAAAGATAACAGTGTTGGCGCCAGGTGGGCCTCATCGGGGAGATCATTCCATAATTGAGGGGCCACCACAGAGAATGCCCTCTCCCTTGTTGCCATCCTCCGAGCTTCCCTCAGAGTAGTCACTCTGGTTTAAACACACTCACTAACCATTTGCTGCAAAGGGATTAGCGGGTAAACCATGGCTTAGCATGTTGTCTGAACAGGCCCTATGAGTTGTAGGACTTTTTTCTGTCTAAATAAGCATAGGATTGCATCCTTGTTCTATTCTGATAGTGATGGGGAAGACCATGGAGCCCTACAAGATGCTGAAGCTCAACCACCCAAGAACCCTGAAAATGTTATTCAGCCATTTCTTTGGCTGTTAAGCAGACATTGGCTATTCCTTTCCATCCCCCCCCCCCCCAATAAGGACTAGAAATATGATGGGCAGGAGGTTACATTAAAAGTCACGATTCACATGAACTTACATTCTGTGGCCCCTGCCAGATCTTATGCTTTTGGTTTGCTCTCACATGGAATCATAAACTATACACAGCCTGGTCTATATCTAGCAACTACTAACTAATACCTTCTTGCTGCATGGTTGTTTATTTAAAATATTGCCTTTATATCTCGCCTTTCCTTCAAGGAGTTCTTCCCCGACCCCAATTTTATGCTCACATCAACCTTGTGAAGTATGTGAGGCTGAGAGAACGGCCCAATAATAATAATAATAATAATAATAATAATAATAATAATAATAATAATTTATTTCTTACCCGCCTCTCCGTCTGGATCGAGGCGGGGAACAACAACATGATAAAATACATAAAACTGATTAAAACATGACACATATTATTAAAACTGCATAAAAAATCCTAAAACATCTTAAAAACATTCTTAAAACATTCTAAAATTCCACTGGATATGCCCACCGGAAGAGAACAGTCTTTATAGCTTTCTTAAATTCTAAAAGACTGTTAAGTTGATGAGTCTCCTCCGGCAGGGCATTCCACAGTCTGGGAGTGGCAGAAGAGAAGGTCCTCTGGGTAACGGTTGTCAGCCTAGTCTTGGCCGACTGCAGTAAGTTCTTCCCAGAGGACCTGAGCGTGCGGGGCAGATTGTATGGGAGAAGGTGATCCCGCAGGTAACCTGGACCCAAACCATGTAGGGCTTTAAAGGTAATAACCAACACTTTATACTTCGCCCGGAAACTAATTGGTAGCCAGTGGAACGATTTTAAAGCTGGCATAATATGGTCACCCCTAGATGTACCGGTGACCAACCTGGCTGCCATATTTTGAACTAGTTGAAGTTTCCGGACTAGGCACAGAGGTAGCCCTATGTACAGCGCATTGCAGAAGTCGAGCTTCATGGCTAAGTAAGAATTTGAACCCAGGTCTCCACCTCCCTTAGCCAACACTCTTATCCTCTACACCACATTGGCTGTCTTTGCGGTAGCACTCTTGCTGGCTACAGCTGATGCAATACTACCCTCCCTCCCTCTCCCTCCCTCCCTCCCTCCCTCCCTCTCTCTGAAGACAGATTGCTTTAAGGAGAGACTTGTCTCTCTAGCCTCAGCAATTCTCTCAGGTACATTAGTTGTGCTTTCCAGGTCACTGAGAAGGACATGGCAACACGATAAAAAGGTCAGAAAATGCTAGCGACCGGATCGCTCCATGTGAACTGGAACGAAGCGTAGTGTTGGCAGCAGGAATGAGGGGCAGGAGGAAGAATGAGGGAGACGGACCAGTTCTTGGATTCTTTCCACTCCACAAACCACTCACTTGCTTCGGGGGGGGGGGGGGAATCTCCACTCTCTACAAAATTCAGCACACCCTCACTTTCATCTGATTCTGGTTGTTCTCCTGGGCAGTGCTGGGTCCAGCTTTTTGAAGGCCCCTGGGCAATGGGACCCCTTTTCTCCCTGCCATTGTGACCAGCTGCTGCTCTTGCCCCTCCTCCTCTTTCTCATCATTGCCACCACTTGCTTGCTTGACAGGCAGAGAGCCGGTAAGCAAATTGGTGGCAGCATCTACTTCTCCTTCTCACCACCACCATTGTCTTGTTTACCAAAAACGAAATTCATCCATAGCCTTATTATATTTCAGACTTCCCCAACCTGGCAACCTCCAGATGAGATGAACTACAACTCCCATCTTCCCCTGCCATCAAATCATTGGGCATGCAGGCTGGAAATGCGGAGAGTTGTAATCCGTCACATCTGGAGGGCACCAGGTTTGGGGAGTCTGTCATACTTGGAATACTTTTGACAGAATTTATAAGTCCCACAGATCTCTTATTATAGTTTTACGGCTGCTGTTTTTTAAAGTTGTTTTTTTTACCTGTCAGCTTGTTATGCTTGTTGGGTTTTCCTTTTATTTTATGATTCTTGTATTAGCTGCCTTGGATTGTATAATGAAAGGTGGGATATAAATATTTATATAAATAAAATAAGAAAATCAAATAATGCCATTCCTGTGAATGGTACCACACCTAATACAGCGTTGGAGTCAACCATACAGTTAAATTAGGGGTTAAATATTTGTTTGACTAACCCTGCTGTATCTCCTTACCAGATATCCACAGGTTGTTAAAGGAATTCATTGTTGAAAATGCATTCTGGGGACGAATGGGAGGGGAAATCAGGAAGAGGGTGGGACAGCCAAAAGAGAAAAAACATAGAAAAGACCCCCTTGCACACACAGATTGCCCTGTTCACTTGCAATCCTATACACACTTGCCTAGGAGCAAGTCCCATTGAACTCAATGGAATTCCCCGGTATATATGCAGAGGAATACACTGCATGGCAGTCTTACTTGAGTGTATGCCTCCATAAACTGAGTTGGTCTTCCTTCTGAGTAAGCATACATGGGATCGTACTATAGAAACATGGTTACACATTTGTTGTGCCAGTAAATAAGGAACACTTAGGGCTCCTAAAAATGCTCGTGATTGGCACTAATGGATGTTTGCAGGTCCATTACACAATGTCATCAATGACCAGGATGTCTCCCGCTGGAAATTCCACTATGAAAAGAACCACTTTTAATTAGGGCTGTGCATTGACCCCCCTGATCTGATCCGGATCCCGATCTGTCAGGTCCGGATTGGGCACGATCTAGATCCATGCACAGCACTCCCTCCCACTCTCACCCTCCCTACCCCCACTCTCCCTGCTTACCTGCTGCCTGCTCTGCATCTACCCCTGCCGTCCTCTCTCCTCGCTGTGTGCTGCTGCATTTCCCGCTCGCATCGGGTCACTCGCTGCAAGCGGGAAATGCGATGGCACACAGGGAGGAGAAAAGTTGATGGGGGTCGACACAAAGGAGGCAGCAGGTAAGCAGGGAGAGTGGGGGGGAGGAAGGGGGAGAGCAGGAGGAAGTGCTGTGCACGGTTCCAAATCAGATCCCAATCGGGGATCTGATCTGGCCCCGATCTGGTTCGGATCCAGATCCAGGAGGCCCAGATCAACCCAATCCTCTCTGGATTCAGGATCTGGATCCTTGCACAGCCCTACTTTTAATGTGATAATAACCTGAAAAAAAATAGGATCTTCTGCCCATAGATGGCTGTGTCTCAGTTGAAGTGAATGGTGGTGGTGGTGGTGAAAGTATTCAATTCAAACCATGTGGTCGCCCCTCTCTGCCTGTGCAATACAGCAAATAATAATAGCACCAAAGAAGCAGGAAGCACAAATGTAGAAACACTCTTAGTAGCTTTTCACCCAGGTAAGTGGGTATAGGATTATAATGTCAGTCACTTACATTTGGAGCAGCTTTCTTTGTTCTAATGTCATGTGTTAATTTGTCTATAAAGGTACATTCACACATTTTTACCCTCCAGTCCCTTGCAGCTGATAACATGTATTAGTTCTTGATAGCTATTATTTATGCTTTCTGTACAGGTCAGTAGAAATATTAGAGTTTCCTGAGTCACATTAACTCTGGTTGTTCTATTAATTGCTCTACTAATATCGAACCATTATTTCTCAGAACGGGACAAATCTGTCATAAATGCCAGAACATTCCTATTTTCTTTTTACATTTCCAGCATAGGAGATCAAAGGTGCTCTTGATTTTCTGCAGTCTTTTGTGCAGGTGTAATATATCATTTCGCCATTAAATTTATAACATTGTTCTCTTAAATTGGTGCAAGATGAACGAGTACTATATTTCGATATATTTCTTCCTAAATAGCATAGTTTATTGTGAATGACCTAGATATTGTGCCTAGTTTATCATTGATTTTAAATGCGCTCAGTTTTACGATGATCTTCTAACGGCATTTCATGGATTTTTGACAGAGGGGAACAAAACTCTTGCCAAGTAAAAAATAAGGTGGCAAAGATCTATCAAATACCGTTAGAGGGTCATTGTAAAATTGGGTGAATTTAAAATGTATGATCAGCTTGGTCCCAATAATTTCAATTAATAAGCATCATGGCTTGAAAAGAGGGTTGGGTAAATTCCTGGAGGAGAAGGCTACAACGGCTACTAGCCCAGATGGTTTTGTGCTACCTCCAGTGTCCAAGGCAGTAAGCCTGTGTGCACCAGTTGCTGGGGAACGTGGGTGGGAGGGTGCTGTTGCACCATGTCCTGCTTTGTTGGTCCCTGGCCGACAGCTGGTTAGCCACTGTGTGAACAGAGTGCCAGACTAGATGGACCCTGGGTCTGATCCAGCATGGCACTTCTTATGTTCTTAAGTATGTTCTTAACACATTTTGCTGTCTGAGGTGAAGGACAAAGTGATACCCATCACCCATTCCAAAAGCAGACCCAACTGATAGTTGAATCTTTCTTCAATCCTGGCAGTAGGACAGTCATACCCTCTGCTACTCCTGAGGGCAACAGTCCAGCTTAGGGGGTCTAGGGTGAGCCATGGGACCACACAGCTACTTCTTCTGAAACCTCACCACTGATCCTCAAGCACCAGTGTGAGGGATCGGCAGGGCTCGCCATCTCTTACACAACACCCATCATCCCCAGCACATCATGGCCAGGGAGCCCCTCGGCCTTCCAAACAAGCTCAATGAGTTTGGCTGGACTAGGACAGCTGTGGGCAGCAGCAGCGCGATTGAATAACAGCTCTGGTCAGCATAGGCATGAGGAGGGTGTTAATCACTGTGATGACCGACACCTGGAGGAGGGAGGGGGTGGAAGCATTTGTAGGAGGAAAGGCCAGGGAGTACTGGATAAAAGAGAAGAAAAGGAGATAAGGGGGGGAGGGGGACAGGGACGCAGGCCAGCTGCTGTTTCTCAAAACTCCTGGATGGAGCCAGTCAAGGGGGGGGGGGGTGAGAGAAAAGAGATCTTCAGCTCTTCCTACATTGCCCCTTTAAAGACAAGCTCCGAAAAGGCCTCAACAATCTCTCCTGCAGAAGCCGGGAGGAGTTGGCGTCTCTTGGAAAGGTACCGAGAGGAAACAGCCATGAAAGGTTTGGCGGCTGTGAGCACTGTTTCTTCAGGGGCCACTGGCCGGGACAAACTGCAGGGGGGATTACTTCCCTGCCCGTCATCAATCCATGCCATAAGAGGAAAGGGGAAAAAGTTATCCTAGCAAATGAGCTATTTCCCAAGTGTTTATGTCATGTTTAAAGACTATCAGAATTGTGACTGGGAGAGTCTCTCTTATTAAACTGTTGAGCTACCTCTAGTGGCTGTGTGCATGGACCAAGGGGCTTTTGATGTGCCTTTACCACAAGACCCATGCACAACTAGCATCTGCAGCCTGAGGCGGCCTCTTCACAATGCATAATCCTTGTGTTGTGTGTCTGTTTTGTTCTTAATATTCAAACCTTGCCCTTCAAAAAATTATCTGTGGGGCCTACATTGAAATATTGAAAAAACCAATCCTGTGGGCTTGGCAATGTTATACTAAGGGCAGTGATGTCATA
Source organism: Anniella stebbinsi (assembly GCA_029215795.1). NCBI lineage: Eukaryota > Metazoa > Chordata > Lepidosauria > Squamata > Anniellidae > Anniella > Anniella stebbinsi. Next base: position 387,451,031 of record JARDYH010000001.1, read on the forward strand.
AATATGTGGTATGATATTCTTAAGACAGCTGTACTGTGTTTGTTCATTCGGTTCCCCCTTCTTGTTCCTAGGTGTGTGTGTGTGTGTGTGTGTGTGTGTGTGTGTTTATCCCTCACTCCAAATAAAATTTCGTTGGAGTTTATGACTGCACCGTGTCCTGCTTGTGGTTCCCTGGTCAACAGCTAGTTGGCCACTGTGTGAATAGAGTGCTGGACTAGATGGACCCTCGGTCTAATCCGGGATGGCTCTTCTTCCATTCTTATGATGCTTCTTGAATATAGCAGTCCTCTGCATTAGCGCTGTTCAGTTCCCATGATCTTAGATTACTTTGTGTAGCTAAGTGTGAAGCTAAGCAACAAGGAGCACACGCAAGGAACATGCACAGGTATGTTGTGCCGGTGCATGCTATATGCATGTGAATTAGAACCACAAACTGCTGTGCAACTTTGCCTGCCCTCCTTGGAGAGATTCCTGCAGATACCCATGCCTACCATTGAGACTGGCCCTTGCTAGTCTCAGCAGTACCTGGTATAGGGAAGAATCCAATTAGTTGGGTGGACAGAACCATAGACTGGGCAAGTATATTCCTAGCAGCCCCTGCGACTCACAACCCAGGGCAGTGGTTGGTAGCTCTGATTTCTGTGAATCTATTCCAGGTTTCAGTGAGTCAGAATTCTAAAGGAGCTATCTAAGGTGCTGAACCCAATCCCCAAAATACATTCAGCACCTTGGACAGATCCTTTATTCAGCGCCCTGGATAGATTCTCCGAAATCAGAGCCACCAGCCTCCACCGGCTTGAAGATCTTAGGGCTCCCAGTTTGAGCTTCCTCAGCTCTTGACAACTGCACCTCCATTGCATAGCAGGTGCATAGCTGTACAAAGTTTAATGCCGCCTTTCCCAACCAGATGTCTGCCAGATATTTTGGTCTACAGCTCCCAGCCTTTCTGATCATTGGCCGTGCTGAACTAGGAATTGAAGTCTGAAGCAGGGCACCAGACTGGGGAAATGCAAAAAAGGGCAACTCGAATGATCAAGGGGCTGGAGCATCTCCCCTATGAGGAAAGATTACAACAGCTGGGATTGTTCAGCTTGGAAAAAGGGAGTCTGAGGGGGACATGACAGAGTTGCACAAAATTACGCATGGTGCAGAGAAAGTGGGTAGGGAGACATTTTTCTCTGTCTCTCATAATACTAGAACTCAATGGGGGTCATCCCATGAAGCTGATTGGTGTGAGATTCAGGACAGATAAAAGGAAGTTCTTCACACAGCACATGGTTAAGCTATGAGATTTGCTATGACAAGACATAATGATGGCCACCAATTAGGATGGCTTTAAAGGGGGGCAGGGTGGATAAATTCCTGGAGGAGAAGGCTATCAGTGGCTACTAGTCCTGAAGGTTATGTGCTATCTCCAGTATCAGAGGCACTAAGCCTATATACACCAGTTGCTGAGGGACATGGGCAGGAAGGTGCTGTAGCACTTGTGTCCTGCTTGTGGGTTCCTGATCGACAGCTGTCTTTCCACTGTGGGAACAGAATGCTGGACTAGATGGACCCTTCGTCTGATCCAGCACAGCTCTTTTGATGTGCTTATTATTTTCTTAAAGCTGTTTGGAACTATCAGTCCACCCCTCCAACACTACTGCCTTTTTCCATCTTGTATTACAAGTCCTTTCCTTCTAGAGATTTTTCTTTCTTTCTTTCTCTTCAATTTCATATTAATTAATATCTGACAGGTTTCCAATAGAGGTTTTTCTAACTGTATTGGAATCCTTTACTTTGAAAAGAACAGTATTTGTGATTTAAAATTATATCTTTGACTGCTGCACTACAGTAGGCCATTGACTACCTATTTTGTTATATAAGTTGTAAGAATTGTTCTCCTTAGCTTGTTCTCATTAGAACATTTATTAGAAGAATACCCACATAACAGACTTATGCATCACCACTCAATTGATAACTTAACCAGCCATCTCCAACTTTCTGTCTTCCAGATCTTTTGGACTACAACATCCATTAGCCTGCGCTGGGTGGAGATGATAGGAATTGTATCCGAACACATCTGTAGGGGACCAGGCTGGGGAAGGGTGATTATCTGCTGTTTACATCACTTTGGAACAATATGTTTATGTCTGTTTTATCTTTATTGATTTTGAGATGAGCGAGATAACAGTGTTCATGAAGTACCTTCTTGAATGCTCAGAATTTCACTTCACCCACTCTGTCATTGTCACAGAGGGAAATGCCATCCATTTTTAATTTGGTCTTACACATTGTTCCTTTCGTGTTTGTATTTCAGAATTTTTCCGAACTATAATAGCAAGAGGAATTGTAAATGGTTTAAAGCCTTTGGCTATTAGAGTTTGGAACAATACTTAAATACAAGCAGTAAAGGCCGACGCCAAGTTCCTTTGCCCAAATGGAGTTGATTATTGGTTTGGCCATCAGCTACATTTTTTGCTTCAGGAGCTTTGCAAATGGGTTGTATCCAAGTTTTTTTTAAAAAAAAAGTCTTCCATTTTGAAAGCCTTCCATTTTAGATTATTTCTTTTTGTTTCAGAGACAAAACGTCTGCAAAATTCGGAAAGCAAACATTGTGTCTAACCATCGAACCTCTAATCTACCTTAGAAAGGCCTTTTGCTATCATCAGAAATCTTTTTACTCTTTGGAAACATTTTGAATTAGAATGTTGCTGTTGTTTTTGTTTTCTTATTTTTTTTTGTTGTTATTTTGGCGATATTAGCTTTCAGCTATCTGTTGAACAAGGACCTTGCTTGCACATGATCTAAAGGCTTGCGGAGAAATCTGTGAACCTGTCCTGCTAAGACTTCTGATGTAAAAAGAATTATAATCGTGATTTCATAATGAAATAGGTCTCTAATACTTTATTGATGCGGGCTCTTTGTGTGTGTGTGTTTTCAGGGACAGCTGGTTTCATAAAGTACAAAGAAAGTGCTTCACACAATGTGTAAAAATAGTGCCACGAGTTACAGTGATGGCCGTTGACTTAGAGGCCCCGTGGAGAAACAATTGCTAATGTGATAACACTGTCCCTTGTCCGAAACACTTCAGACTGGGGGTGTTGTATTGCATTATTCCAGGAAAACTAAATCCAGCCTGCCTGGAATCACAACCCAGCACTCCAGGATTTCCCAGACAGCCACCTTCCCCTTCCACCCAACCATCAAGCTTTGGTGGCTTCCTGGCTTTTGTTCCAATTTTCTCCCCAAATTCTAAAAAGTTGAAATGCCTTTGCTAAGTCTTTAGTGGCAGGCAGGAAAAAACTTTAGGCGAAAATATGCTGGTATTTTTGGCTCCACCCCTTTTGCTTTAAGCTCAACCCAACATCAGAATGCAGCCCCCAGACAGCTTCTCTAAAATGGAATTTGCTCCTCGGGATGAAAGAGGTTCAACACCCCTGTCTTATTCAAAGCTCTGCAAAATTTGAACAACAACCCTCTGCATGTAGAAAAGGACAGCTAAAGTCCTGCTTAAAATGAAGCTGCATTGACTCCAGTGGGGTGTACTCCTAGGTTACTGGGCATAAGGTTGCAGCTTAAAATGTCAAGGAGTGGAGATCTAGCCTTCTTCATGCTATACAAGTTTAGGAGAGGAACTGCAGCTTAGTGGTAGAGCACCTGTTTTGCATGCAGAAGGTCCCAGGTTCTATCCCCAGCATCTCCAGGTACGACTGGACTTATTACTGGCCGAGACCATGGAAAGCCATGGCCAATCAATGTCATCTAGATTAGGGATGTGCACACCTGAAAATATTGTATAGTATCATTATTGGAATTTCAGACGAAAAAAATTATCGTCTCCGGTGAACTGTATTGTATCGTATTTCCAATAATTATCGGAAATCCGATATTATATCGTTTCTCCATTTTGCCCTAGAGACTCTACTCTAGAGTTGATTTTTGAGTCAGAAAGGCCTAAACATCTTAATTTTCCAAGTTACAGGTTTGAAACTTGGTCACAGTGCAGACTGAGTGTTGCTAGTCTTGTGTGCCGAATTTTAGAACGGTTGGTGCAAGCGTTACTCAGAAGGAAGCTTTCAAATACACTGTTTCAGGTGGCTGAAATGTGGTCTTTTTTCAAGAGACGTTGTCGTCCAGTACTCATGGGCATCTCACAGATGGCCTTGAGGGGATTCATCTGTGCCCAATTTCAGATGCACAGCTGCAGGCGTTACTCAAAAGTAAGCTCTCAACAACATGCACTGTTTCCGGTAATACACTCCATGCTGCTGCTGCTGAGACTTATAGGTATATTTTTATGAATACAATGAACTTTCAAAACTTGTGGATAAACCTAGGCAGTGCCTTCCATATGCAGTCATAAAAGTAAAATGTGTTAATCAGAAGATGGTGAACTGCTGCTGCCTTGTCTCATTGATTAGGTCACGCATGTCTACAAGTTAAAAGGATTGTAGGGTAGGGGAATAGCATGGGTGTTACATTTATTTTAGAGCCAGCCTTAGCAGGCAGGGCCTCATTGGGCCAGGAGATACCCCAGAAGCGCGCCAACCTGCAGGATGGATCCCACTAACACTAAAAAAACTCAAAAGCATATTATTATCCGCGCCTATGCATGTGTGGCACAGTGAGTGGACGCTTTCCACCACAGTAGCAGAACTGCTACTGCCTTGACTCAAGAGATTAGGCCACGCATGTCTAAGTACAAATGAAATAATAAAAGGATTGTGGGGTAGGGGAATAGCACAGGCGTTACAGTTATTTTAGCCAGCCTTAGCAGGCAGGGCCTCATTGGGCCAGGAGATACCCCAGGTAGCAAGGAAACCTGGAGGATCCCATCAAAACAACCCTCACGCTCTGCCTTGACCTCATCGTGCTTGAAAATCAAAATGACCCAGTCTGCCTGTCATCCCCGTGCAGGCAGGTGGGCAGTTCTTCATGCCAGAGCTGCACGCATTGGCTGGAGCAGTGGCAACTAAAAGTCACATTCTGGGTAGAGGTGGGCACATTGGCTGGAGCAGAGGGAATAGTCATGTTTGGGGTAGAGGTAGGCACATTGCCAAATAAAAGTCACGTTCAGGGTAGAAGTAGGCACATTGCCAAATTAATATAAGTCATCTTCTGGGTAGAGGTAGGCACATTGCCAAATAAAAGTCACGTTCAGGGTAGAAGTAGGCACATTGCCAAATTAATATAAGTCATCTTCTGGGTAGAGGTAGGTACATTGCCAAATAAAAGTCACATTCAGGGTAGAAGTAGGCACATTGCCAAATAAAAGTAACATTAGGGGAAGAAGTAGGCACATTGCCAAATTAATATAAGTCACGTTCAGGGTAGAGGTAGAGGCACAATGCCAAATTAATAAAAGTCACGTTTTGGGTAGAGGTAGGCACATTGCCAAATTAATATAAGTCACGTTCAGGGTAGAGGCAGGTACATTGCCTGGACCAGAGTGTAAAAATAAAATGTGTGAGGGGGATGCTTCTGCAGTCCCTCAGTAACGGACTCCATGACTCAGGGACGTAGTGACGAAAAATAATAATACAGGAATCTCTCAACTCAAGGCTCAGTATAGCAGTCCCTCCAGACTGGAAACATTGCATGGAGCAGTGTCTTTAAAAAAGAAATAAAATGTGTGAGAGGGAAAGACAGCCACCCCAGAACTGGCCCCAGCAGCAACAGCATCTCTCCTAGACCCAGACCCACCTCACCCAAGGCGCGCCTCAGAGCCGCGTTTCATACTGCTACAAAGTGATTGCAATTAATAATTACAATGTATGCTTTGACCAGTTTGTGAGTTTGTGTGCTGCTTTGACCACACAGATCCTGTGTAGCAGGCTACATGACACACCAGCACACTCACAGTCAATCAAGCAAACAAACACACACAGAGAAAGAGAGGGAGAATATATATATATATATATATATATATATATATATATACACACACACTATTTTGGTTTTTTTAAAAAAGAAAGTTAAACAAGGAAGAGGACAAAACACACTCCCTCAGTCACAGAACCCCCACTCATGCTAACCTAATCCTTCAATCAAACCAACCAGAAAAAAATTATAACTCAAAGTCTCAAACACACAAGCAACACACAGCCAAACGATCCTGAGACACAAAGATGCAAGAGTACAATGAATCTCCAACAATTTGCCACCAAGTAACTATAAGACCCAGGAGCCAGGACAGAGCTCCAACAAAATCCACCCTTCATCCCTCAACGCCTAACTCCCAACAGAGCTGGAACACCAAGTGTGGGGGTTTTATGTGGGGATATCCTTAGCCCTCCTCCAACATTGTGACTGGAGCCTGCTGGAATCCTTGCTGCACGATTGGTCACTGAATCTGTCAGTCTCATCAGGCACACCCCACCTTCTAGCTCCGTTCATGTGGTGGCAAAAGAGAAACAGCTTTCCAATAAAATGATAAAATACAATAATTATCGTAGGATTTTTTATCATCTCCAATAATTATCGTAGGGTTTCCTATCGTGACGTTATTGTTAACCGCATGCACAATAAAGAGCATATCGTCTCGTTATCGTACATTTTAACGATACAATACACATCCCTAATCTAGATGGACTAGTGAGCTAAATAGGCCAATGCTCTGACGCAGTATAAGGCAACTTCCAGTATTCCTAGTTTTCAATTGTCCAGTTTTGTGGGGCAGGGAGCATTCAATCATAAGATCCCACAGCATGATGGCTAAACAGAATCTCCAGTACAGAAACCATATGGCCCTTAAAGACCACCTGTTAGGGGAAAACAAGGGTTGGCTATCAACTTCCTATGAGGAATGTGTTGCTGTCTTGGTCTTATCTAGCAAGACAAATTTTATCATAGGACCTAGGCTCCGTAGCCACTATTAGATGCACTAGGAATCTCAAAGTGCAAAATGTTAGGTTTTAGAACCAAAATATGGACAAAGAACTAAGCTGCTAGGCTGCACAGAGTCAATTAAAGTCAGGCACTAAGGCTTGGGGCTGGCACTTTCATGGAAGGTGTGAGCTGGCTGGAAGCTTTATAGAAGGGAACACCATAGGACCAGCATTTTGGTATCACCTAATATCCAGGATCAAGGAATATCCTGCCTCAAAGCTGCCTGCAGTTCCCTCCTCTGTCCAGCAGGCCTGATTTCCTGCGCAGCAGCAAGGAAGGGGTGTTCCTGGTCTGCAGACCACCACACCAGCCTAGGGTGACCATTTACACAGTGCCAAAGAAGAGGTAATGCATCATGGAAAAAGAAGACCCAAGAGGGCATTGATTTGCATAAACTTTGCATAGGCTAATATACAGCTAGAGATGCACATTTAGAAATCATGATTAACATTTGAATAGAAATGCAATGCATTTCACCATAGTGACCAGGTGAGCTGTATGCATGTCAGCAATCCGGGTGCTAAGAACGGTTGATGGGCAACTCCGAAGGCCGAACGTATCTTAGGATTCCTTATCTTTAAAGTGGACATGGACTGGGCAGCTCTTCAAATAGAGGACACCATCAGATAGCGGACCATCCTCTGTAAGGATGGACTCATGGCTCCTCTGCATCCAACATCTCAATCCGTTGTGTTTGTTTTCTACCAACACTGATTAGACTTACATTTCTCCTATGTTGACATTCACTCTCCAAAAAAGAGAACAGAACATGGACAATTACCTCCTGCTGTACTCCACGATTGTAGCATGCATGATTAACAAGGTTAGAGATTTCTTAGAACACAGAATGAACGTTTTAACAATTTGGTCATTAGGGAGCATTAATTAGGTTAGCACCAGGGGTTCCGGGAGACCTATCCAGTTGAATATTAAGATGTTTTTAATGATGTATTGGTTTTTATTTGTTTTTAATATCTTAACTATTTTGTGGTTTTTGTGTTTTATATTTGTTGTTGTTCCCCGCCTTGATCCAGAGAGAGAGGTGGGTTATAAATAATAATAATAATAATAATAATAATATTATTATTATTATTATTATGAGAAAATGTGTAGACTTGGGGGGGGGGAATTTAGGAAAGAGGTTTTATAGCCATTAACCAGTTGAAAAGTAGGGGGGAGCAAAATTATCGTTTGAGGACAATTACTATCTTTCTGGTTTCTTCAAGAGAATGATCATGTCCTCAGGTGTCTAAAATGGCAAAGTGGCAAAGCTGATGATTGTATTGTTAAAAGATGGAAATAAATGGCTACTAAAATGAGGAAAGGAAAGGAGTTGCACCCAAATAAAATAAAATAGAAGAGGAGAGGTGAAATTCCAGAGAACCTTGCACTTCTAAAAGACCAGCAGAAAAACCAGCATCCGCTTTTGAGATGCCATTACGAACCATTTGGGGCTTCCTTAACCAAAAATATCTAGAGAAGGTGTTGAGAGAAATGTTGGATTCTGAATTTTTGGTTCATCAGGAAACTTTTTCCTGCGAGTTAGCCATATTCTGTCAATGTATAGGCTGGGGGTGCCAGCAGGGGTGAAGAATTTTGCCTGGTGCCCTTGCTCCTGATCCAATGTAGCGGGTAGAGCAATGGAATTGGATTGGGACAATCTGGATTCAAATAAGGATGGACGAAGGAGGGATGTTCAAAATCGTTAGGATTTTCTGATCATCGTCTCACTGCATATCGCATGCCCGACCCCCCTTTGCATTTGCAGTCAACGCTCGTTTTGCATGAACAGGAGATTTGCACAAACCAAGCAGCGACTGAACACAAGATCCCATGGGAATTAACAGTTTTTGAGTATTGACACTGATGCAGGTGAGCCTTGGAGATTTTGCCATCCTTTGCAAAATAGTGGCATGCTGTGTGTCTCTCCCAGCCTCTCTTCTGCTCTCTGCTTCCTGATTCTTGGATTTTCTCAGCCTAGGAACCTTCTGCCTCCAAGCACCACCATCCTACTCCTTTAAAAAAAAAAAGTGATATTCATGGTATTCCAGGGGGGAGGGTGTTCAATCCTTGCTGGGGTAGGTGAAGTATTGATTGGGCAGCGTTCATTTCTGACATAATCACCCCTTCTGAGGCGCTGAAGAAATAGATGTTGTGAAGGAATGAACTCCGCATTGCTCAGGCTTGCCTTGCTCCTTATGGAAGACTAGTGATTTTGTTGTTCTGTAGCTCATCTCATGACAACAAGTCACAGTCTGCCTTATGGCGCCTGGCCTTTACATCGGAGATGTCATAGAAGCCCAGCAACTCCATTTATAGTTCCGTCCATCGCTGTCTTCCCTTGCAATCCACACGGCAGAGGGAGAGCACACGAAGTATGTCGGACGACACCATCAATTCCTTTGTTTCTGATCACCTCCGTTGTTGCTTTTGTGGGCGCTTGAGAGGAAAGCAACGAGAGGGCAGGTCCGAAACACATTTTTCCCATCTGCCCAAAAGAGAAATTGGGATTGTCAACACACTCCACAGGTATCTGCACTGCAGTCCAGTGCACTTCCAGGATCTGGGGATGGGTGAGTGAGCAGCTAAGAAACAGCATGGGCTGGAGAAATAGGAACCAGCTCATTAGCAGGAGTTCAACGGACATGTGCCTCTTTCCCGACTTATTTGCAAGCTCTTGAAACGTCCGCGTCCGTAGGTGTATCCTTTTCTAGTGCCATGTGTGAATCCCCTAGACACCTGTCATTTCATCTGTTCTTCCGTCTGCTTCCCCTCCCTGCTTTTGCCTTCCTTTGCCATTTTACATCTGCTGAAGAAGATCCATAGGGACTGTTCCTGAAGTGTCACCAAAGTGGTTTTCCCTTTTGATGCATTTCAATTCATCTCATTTATTAAAATGGATATCCCACCATATGGCCAAATAGGCTCTCGGGGCAACTCACACACAAAAAAATCCTCTAGTTCTGGTGTTCAGGTGTGAGAGTCAACGCTTATGTAGCTGAAATGGCACTCCTTGACCAGATCTACACCAAGCAGGATATAGCGGTATGAAAGCGGCATATAAAAGGCAGGTGCCACACTACCGCTTTATAGCGGTATTGAAGTGCACTGCCAACTGTTGGGGCCCATTGACATATATCCTGCTTGGTGTGGCTCCTGCCTTTTATATACCACTTTCATACTGCTATATCCTGCTTGGTGTAGGTCTGGCCCTTGTGGACAAGAGGGAATATAGCAGCAGTTTCAGTAGAGCTCTCTGAGGTTTGCAGTACAATAAATCATGACACATACACAAAATGCCTAAGTGGGGGAGAACCCCCAATGATAGTCTAATGAGGACTAAGTGTGTTTGGTGCCAAGGAAAGCTGCCTGACCTGGAAGGAAAAAAAAAAAACCTAACCTGAAAACCATGTGAGAGCAGGGAACGGAATGGAATATCCCGGAAGTGGGCATGGCTGAGCAATTAGAACAGGAGAACTCCACACTGCAACAGTTCTACCTAGTTTGCACATAACGACAACCCATCTGTTTAAAAACTGATGGGTTGTCAGGAACAAGCGGGAGAGAGCAGGTGTTCCTCTGCTTTTATCGCACAACCCACAATTGGCTTCTTCATAGGTTGTGGAGCGTGACATTGCAACCCCAGACCCCCAGGTTGTTTAGGGGCTAAACAACCCAGCAGTTACATGCAAACAGGGCCTGTGTTGAAGGTTCCACCTGCAGCATATCTAAAATCAGTGCAATAACTAATTGCTATTAAAATATAAATAACTACAGCATACTAAAAAAAAGCATCCACTTCCATGCAACAATTTAACAATGAGGCTCCCAGAGAACCAGAAAGCTAATCCCTGTGTACACCAGCTTTCCCCAGTCTGGTGCTGGACTGCATTCCCATCATACTCTGCCAGCAACAGAGGGCACCAAGTTGGGGGAAGACGGTTGCAGAGCTCCAATTTCACAAGCATGTTAAGCCAATTTTCTAAAGGCAAAACGGATAGTGATTTCCCAAGAACAGGTATGAGAAAATATAGACTGACCATTGCAAATATCCAGTTGGGGATATTGGGAATTCCTATGGGGATTCTTTCCTGTGTCTCCACAATGAGGTACTCCACCGTTTATTAATGCATTTATAACCTGCCTTCCAGACCAAACATGGGCCCTAAGGTGACGTGAAAAGGAAAAGGACAATCCAAATAAATTGGAAGCAGGACCATCAAAGCAGAATAGAAACAACGAAATGAACAATCCCAAATAGCACATCCAGTTTATTATTATATACTTAAAAAAATTAATTTAAAAAATAGATTTTAAAATGTGAAACGTTTTGATATTAAACAACAGCTTCAGTCACAAATACTACTTATTAAAATGCCCCCTCTATGACCTTCCTAGGCATAAATTTCTTGCTATCAGTCTCTGGTGCCTGTGAAACAGACTCCTCCTAGAATAGATAGGTGATCTTCCTTCTGGCGCTGATGTTTTTACTGCTACCCAGGTAGCAAAGTTGGCTTTGGTAGCAAGGAAAATACATGCCAAATCCCAAACAGCTAAGGGTGAATTATTCTGATCCTGTTGGATATGTGTATTTGTGTATATATAAACATGTGATTATATTGTACTGTTTTTCTTTTTATGTATATTGTGGTGGCCATTGGCTCTAAATAAAGTTACTACTACTACTAAATAAGAATATGCTACAATACTACTTATAAGATGAGCCATAACCAGTCTGGAACATGCCAAACCTCTTCGAGGGAAGCGGGATTAACCATACACCAAAACCACCAGCTCTCTTTTCCTTTACCTTATAGATTACAGCCTGTTCTGAAGATTTGCTCAATCTTATGTCTCATTGTCCTATGGGAGGATGCGATCTTTCAGATACCCTGGCCCCAAACAATTTAGGGCTTTGTATGTAAGAAGCAGGACCTTGAATCGGGCCCAGAAACAAACTGGAAACCAGTTCAATGGATGCAAGGCAGGAGTGATATGGTCCATAAAACACACACCAGAAAGCAAACTGGCTGCCGCATTTTGCACCAGCTCCAGTTTCCAAACATTCTTTGAGGGCAGCCCCACGTTGAGCACGTTGCAGTAACCTAGGGTGACCAGACGTCCGGATCCCCCCGGACATGCCCGGAAAAGGGGGCCAAATTTGAGTCCGGGGGGGAAATTTCAAAATATCCCCCAAAGTCCGGAAAATTAGGCCTCTCCCGTGCCATCCGGGCCTTGTTCTTGGCTAGCGCGATTGCGCTGGCCAAGAACAAGGCCCAGATCGGCCGGGGAAGAGGCTGGAACGACGCACACCCACACTTCCGGGTGCGCGTCGTTCCAGCCTCCTCCCCTCCGACATCCGGGCCTTGTTCTTGGCTAGCGCGATTGCGCTGGCCAAGAACAAGGCCCAGATCGGCCGGGGAAGAGGCTGGAACGACGCACACCCGCACTTCCTGGTGCGCGTCGTTCCAGCCTCCTCCCCTCCGACATCCGGAACATCCGCATGCGTGGCCGGCTCTTTCGCTCCACAGATCGTCGAGCTTTCTGTCAAGGAAGGGCGGGCGCCAGAAGCGGCGGCAAAGGGGGTGGGGCTCGGCTCCCTCGCTCGCTCGCTCAGGCGCTGCCGCTGCTCCGCAGACTGGTCGTGGCCAGCTGGTCTTTTGGGGCGAGTCTGAGGGGAGGAGAACGGCGGCGGCTCTGATCCTGAGGTGAAGGCGACGGTGAGTGCGAGAGGGCTGAGGCAGCGCGGATACCAGTGTCCGACCCCTCTGTCGTAGCCTCTTGCGCCCCTGCTCCTTACTATACCCCCACCACACACACACACACTTCGGGCCGGGTAGGGCTTCCTAGCCCCGCCTCGCCTCTTGGTAGCCCACTCCGTTGCCTTCCTCCGTCTCCTATTTGCCTTTTATGACCCCTCCCTTCCTTCCCTTGAACCGCCTCATTCTTCGTCCCACCTCCCCTTGACCATTTTTATGGGCCACCTGCTTCTCCTCCCACCGCCCTCAATTGTCCTCTGCCAGGATTCCTTGCCCACCACGTTAACCCCATCGTGATTTTGGGGGCACGGGCACGCGCACATCCCCCGCCACATAGGTGGAGCCTCCGCGGACAGCGGCAGTGTGCAGCAGCAGCAGCAGCAGCAGCAGGCAGAGACCCTCGCCTGCCTTAGCGCCCTTTTGCCTGGTCGCTCTTGCAAAGGAGATGCTGACTAGATGGACCTCGGGGGCAGGTGATTCTTATTTTGCAGGGGCTCTTTCTCTCTCTCTCTCTCTCTTTCTTACACCCCCCCCCCCGAAGGACCTGTTCTCTCTCTCTCTCTCTCTCTCTCTCTCTCCCCCCTCTCCTCTTCCCGCTTCCTGCTCACCCCTCCGAAGGGCATTGTGTCCTTAAACCATCCCTTTATCAGTTCTTCACTTAATACCTTTTCCCAATCTAGCTGCTATCTCATGGATTTCATTCTGAGACACAAACTCTTTTTCCATTACAAAGGGGATGTTGCCTCTCTGCTTACTGCCCCTCCTATGCCCTATGTGGGCATGGTGCCACCAGGTTGCACCCCTCTGCTGACTGTCCCACCATCCAGGAATTCCACCCCCCCCAGCTTTCTTTCACATTATTCAAGGGTATATTGCCTTCACTTCTTCCCTGTTATTGCCCCTCACTTTGCAGGATCTGCTACTGCCCTTCCTTTATTGCCTCCTCTTGAGCAGTGCCTCTCTTCCCTTGCTCCAGGACCTCCTGTTCTTTCTCTCCCCCATCTTCTCATCAATGTAGTCCATGCCCGCCCTTATGTGTGTTTCCTGTTGTCATTTCTGCTTGGCATTTATTTTACTGTTTATTCTCACTGCTCCTAAAGCAACTTGTTGCCCTGCCTGCGTATTCTATTATTCCCATGCCCCCGCCTCTTCTCTCTAGTTTTCCTACCCCCTTCCCCTTATATTTGCATCTTTACTGCTTGTTCCTCTCCTTGTCCTTTGCTGAACCAGCCAGTCCTTTCTTCCTGTTGTCCACCTCCATTTTCAGAATCTTTTCATTTATTTTTATTGCTTTCCCCCCACCATATAGATCCTGCCTTATTGCTGCTTCATTTATTTTGCTTATCCTCTTTCATATTTCTTGTTGATGTAACTCTTGTTTGTTGCCCAGGCTATTATCCTATCTGCCCCTGTTCCATCTTTGTCTGTTTTAGACATAATGTGATTTCCCACTACATGAATGAGCCATGACATGCCAAGTCCTGGGCTTGTACCCCCTCACGCTTTTTACATGCAAGACAAAGAGGTTAAAAGTATCCATTTCCAGCTTTATATTGTTCTTGTTATTATTATTATATTATACTAACTAACCTTCCCGTGAACTCAGAACTATAGCTTGTTTATGATATAGTTTTAATGATATCAAGCCAAGATCAAACATGGTTTCAGGTCCTGTCTTGTTTTGAAACTATCATTTAAACAAACCATAGTTTAAAATTGGAAGTAGATGTTTCTGATCTCCCCCTTTGGAATGTAAAGTAGGGTGGATACACAAGTCCACAGCTCTCAGCAGCTTGTTCATAGACTGGGAAACCATGGTTTCCCATTACATCTGAACTGAGAATCTGATAGGGTGATATACTTCATCCTTCTCATCCCAAGACATGTTTGTGATAACAATGCGTGCATTGAAGAGAACAGTGTTCCTTCCGTTAGGGAAGAAGTGGAATATTTTTGCCTGTCTCAATTGGAATGTATACTTTCCTTATTGATGGGTCATCACCATTAACACCACCATTGGTTTGTTCCTGTAATAAAAATAAATGTGGCTCCAAAACTGCTTTTGTGTTGATGCTGATGCAAATGTTGTTGATTATTTTTATACTACATGCAAAGGGATACACGCTCTTACAACTGTCAGCTCCGTTCCAAATATTGCTTTTCTGTATGGCTTTGAGATTCTGATTATTTTACAGTGTGGCTTTGTGTATTTACCATCCCCCCACCTGGTGAAAGGTTAGCCGTTAAAGTTGCAGGAGCCCTGTCCTCTTTTGTATCTGGTCATGCTGGGAATTGTCCTGTCCCAGCAAGATAATATGTGAGTGCATAGTGTGGCTTGTTTTTTCTGAGTGTCTGGATCTGCTAGGCTCTGAAAGCATCTTTCTGGAGAGCACCTGTTGGTTATATGATCCACGAGTCCAGGTTCTGTAAATGCATGGTTGTCATTGACAGGAGGGGCTTGCACTTGCTAGTGTAAGGTGAACAGATGTGAAGAGGCTGCAATCCTATATTCATTTATCTGGGAGTAAGCTTTATTGAAATTAATGGGACTTGTACCTGTCATTTCTTTGGGCAGTTTTCTTTGGGTCCCTGATTGGGATTTTTTTTCTCTGCACACTGAGGCAGTGTAAATTCAAGAAATATTTGGATAAAAGGAGGGAAAGATCCTTGTTTAGCTAGCATTGTGATAATGGGCAACTGTTCCAGCCTTTCTTTGTATAGCTACTAACCATGGTCTTGTTTACATGGCTAATGAACCAGAGATATAATGACACATTTTTAGAGTAATTTCTCACTGATAAACCTGAACTTGAAACAAGGGCCAGATCTACACCAAGTAGGATATAGCGGTATATGGCATGTGTCAATGGGCCCTAGCAGTTGTCAGTGCACTTCAATACTGCTATAAAGCAATAGTGTGGCTCCTGCCTTTTATATACTGCTTTCACACTGCTATATCCTGCTTGGTGTGGATCTGGCTAAGCTAAGAAGTGCTAGGGAGAAGTGACTGCAAGCCTTTAGTCCATTTTGTTCCATGGCCAATGTTTACAGGGTAATTATATTTTATACTCTTTCTGAATGCTAGGTTGCTAGTTTGTTGTACTAGATTTTACTGCACCTGTTCAGTGGTAGCAGTATGCTGAATCTGTGAGTATGGGTGTGAGAAAGGTGATGGAGAAAGAGTGTTAAATGTTAGGAAAGGTGAGACTATGGTCATCCAGTGAAGGATTTGCAGTCAGAAAAGATATTTGAGGGAAGGGGAGACTGTATCACACAGAGTATAGCAAAAGCTTCAAAGTACAGCAAAAGCTAAAAAAAGTAGGAGTGAGTGAAGTTAATTTCAGATACAATGAATGTCTAACTTGTTCTTTATATCAGTGATTTTAACATTAAGATGTTACGTAGAACAGTTTGTCTTAATTGTGTCTGTGAAACCAGAGATGTGATCAAGGCCATGTTCAGGTGGGCACGCCCCCTTGAGGGCTGGGCATGTTGGTGGGCACGCCCCCTTGGGGCGGCCATGTTGTCCTCCTTTTTGGTTTCCAAAATATGGTCACCCTAAGTAACCAAAACACGGACCACATAAGGCAGTGATCATTAGGGCCAGATCCATTTTCTCCTGGAACAGGGTACCGGGGGTGCAGCACCAGCTGAAGCTGGCAAAGGCAGTCCTGGCTACAAGAGCCATTTGTGCATCCAGGAACAGTGCTGGATCCAGAAATACTCTCTGACCCATGCTGAAAACCACGGTGAAACTGAAAGCCTGCTTATGCAGAGAGCAGGAGATTTGGTTAAAGAGGTTGTGCAGGTTTTTAAAATGCTACAAAACATGAGCAGAACGGGGGGGGCGGGAAATGAATATACACACTGCAATCAAGGAAGGCTTTACTTTCAATTCTGAGGGAGAGTGAGGGAGAAGGAAGGAAAGAAAGAACCTATTGTCTGTCTCCCGCTTCCCTCTTTTCCAAAAACTCTTCTTTCTTGCCCAGCCTAAGCGTGTCTCTCCTTCCCCACCTCATTTCATTTGAACAGAGGGAGAAGGCCAATGGAACCGGCATTGTCCTCCTTCCCCTCGCAGTCTTTTGCAACCGCCCTGCCTCCTGTCATCCGACTACCGATGAAACCAGCAGGTGTCTGTCCCTATTAGAAATCTTATTTGCACAAGAGGAGAGTGCAAATTACCATCTCTCTCCTCCACACTCGCTCGACTTCCGGGGGGGGGGGGGGTGGAGGACAGAGCGAGAAGGAGGATACAGGTTAAAGAATTTTGGCGCACTGGGAAGCTTCCAAAATTAATGAGGAGTGACCCGGTGGGAGGGTAAGAAACGGCAGGCGGTAGGAAAGACAAAGATGCATGAACGCCAGGCGCGACTCTGAGACATTTTGTGTGTGACCTTTGCCAGTTCTCTTGGATAATTAATAAAAATAATCATAATCATAATCATGCCTTGAGGACATTCCACCCTTAAAGGTGGCTGACAAATAATTGATGATGATGACGATGATGATGATAGCAGCAATAATGATGAGGGTGAGAACAATGTGCGATACAGAAGGGCTGCAGCTCAGAGGTAGAGCTAGTGGAGGCTGGTGGCTCTGATTTCGGCCAGGCTGTGAATCCATTTCGGGTTTCAGTCAGAACCAGCCAGAACTCTAAAGGAGCTATCTAAAGTGCAGAAACAATTAACCAAAATGCAAACAATAACATTATACAAGATTATGTAATACAATATTATGATTAAACATAGTTTAAAAAGATCTCAACGTACAAAATGTAAAACAAATTAATCAGCTAAAACAATTTCAATAATAGACCTGTTCAAGTCAGCTAATGTAAGTGCCCCATCATATGTCATTTATAGCCTGGGAGTAGAGGGCAGTCTTAACCTAGCCCCAGGCAGGCCACATTGGAGAACTAGTCAGGGGCCACCACTGAGAAGGCCCTCTCCCTTATTGCCACCTTCTGAGCCTCTTTTGGAGCTAACATTCGGAAGAAGGCCTCAGGTGCTATGACACTGTTTCAAGCCACTTCTTATGTTCCTCGAAGAGGATGGAACAGGATCCACACTATTAAATCTCAGTTCTGGAATTGTGTTACTAAAATCACCCCTCGTGAGGAATAGATGTGACACAAAATAATAGGGTTTGTTTCTCTTTTTTCTGAGTCTGAATGTGAAGAACAGTGGCTCATAGCTTGAGGAAATAGAAAACAGGGAGGGGGGATGAAATGAGACAGGCAACTGCTGTCTAACTTGAAAGCTGGATCCTCTCCACGCTGAAGCAGACAAGTTCTCTGCAGGGCATGGGATGGAACGACAGGCCACCAGATTCATTCGTCAGGGTTCTTCCCTTTGAAGAGCTGAATAACTGTCTCCGCCAGACTATCCTACCGTTTCTTTCCAGCAGACTGTGGCGCACACCATCTCCGTTGCCTGCTAGCCAAGCCGTGGGCAGGCCCGTTGGCTTTAATGCAAAGTCTGCGTACACGGCCCAGAATATACAGAGCTGACCTCTACTGTGGGATGAGAAGGCAGGAAGAGACAGGACGGAAGGTTTCACACACAATGGCAACCAATTTCCAGCCCACCTGATACAGGCAGAGCTGCTAATGAAAGTCCTTCCAGCGAGGGATGGCATGCCGTGCGCCGAGGCCACCTGCTCAGGGGTTTGAGCGACATACCAGAGCCTGTGGAAAGGCCACGATGCTAACTTTGACCATTAATGCAATGGAATTTGGGGGGGGGGGGTGTTCGTAGATATGGTTGCCATCTTTTTTTCTATTTTACTGGCCCTGCTCCTGTGTCTTCTTTAGCAAGCCCAACGTGCAGCAATTTATCAGGTGAATCCCCGTTGGTTCATGTTCTTTGCTGGGAAAAGCTTTCTCCTGCAACTGTCACTGCTGAGGCCCTCAGAGGGAGAGAAAGCAGTAGTCAAGCATCCAGGGGAGGCTGTTGGCTCTGATTTGGGCGGGGCTGTGAATCCATTTTGGGTTTCAGTCAGAACCAGCCAAGGTGATGAAATTATTTCTCAAATAGGTTCTGCGCCTTAGATGAACCAAGGGCCTGAGTCAGTATAAGGCAGCTTTCTAAATTCCTTAATCTTATGCACAATTTACTGGGAGTAAGCCCGGTGGACTTCAATGGGACTTTCTTCCAAGTAAACACACAGGTCAGGCTGCAAGGCTCGAATCCTATGCACCGTTACCTGGGAGTAAGCCCTGTGGACTTCATTGGGACTTAGTTCCATGTAAACACACACAAGATGGGGCTGCAAGGCTCGAATCCTATGCGCTGTTACCTGAGAGTAAACCCCATAGTCCTCAGTGGCACTTACTTCCGAGTAAACACACACAGGATCGGCTGTAAGGCTCGAATCCTATGTAGTTACCTGGGAGTAAGCCCCGTGGACCTTCCTCCCGAGTATACACGCACATAACCTCCAGCTGCAAAGCTTGCGCGCCAGAGCTCCCGGAGGAGAGAACAAGCAGCCTCCCTGCGATCAACCTGGCTTACTACCACGTAAACATGCGCAGTATATCCAGTGGCCATCGAGGCCACGCCTCTTTATGCAGATCACCTCCGTCCCCTTTTGGCTACGGTAGCCAATCAACGACAGGGGGCGCGGCCGAAAGCCAGGACTTGCCCGGGCATGTGAGTTCTACGGCAGCGGCGTTTGCTTCCGGGAGTGACACGTGGAGAGCCGGCTTGCTGGGGTAGGGCTGTGTGGGGCCAGGAGTGGGCGGGGGGCAGGCATGAAATGGGGCAGGGGGCTGCGAGGGTAGTCGTAGGTTATGGACCCCCTTACCTATTTGGCAAGCCCTTTTTAGATCCTACTTTTAGAAAGTTAAGGAAGGGGCGTAATTGGCTTAAATTGGGAAGGTTGGGTAGATTTCATTACCCCCCTTCTGCGCCCTATAGTCCAAATATTGGGAAGGAGGAAAGTTGGGGGGGGGGGAGAGATGAGGAAGGAGAAGGGGAGGCTATTGCGTGCGGCCTCCTCCAGTTCCTTTCTCAGATTTAAGGGGTGGGAGTAAAGGTGGCCTCTCCTAGCCTGGGAATCTTTGGAGGAGGGTGGCTGGCTGTGTGGATAAGGGCAAAGTAGGTCAGCATGGGGAAGTGTTTTATACACAATGTATGTGCATCAATTGTTCCCATGTCTATTAGTTATTTAGCTCTCGATATCCTGCTTCCTGTGGGTCCTGTTTTCATAGGGAGGGGCTGAAGCTCAACCCTAAGTAGGATGTCCCCAGTTCCTGCCTGAAACCCTGTGGAGAGCCAAAATTGGGAAGAATTGTGTTGGGCCGTGTAGATTTCATTATGTGGTGTAGTGGCTGGGAGTCAGGCGATCCGGATTCTGGCCCCCCACTCGGCCATGGAAGCCCGCTGGGTGACTTTGGACCAGTCCGCAGACTCTCAGCCCGACCTGCCTCACAGGGTCGTCGTTGGGATAAAAATGAAGAGGAGGAGGGTTAGGTATGCCACCTTGGGTTCCTTGGAGGAAAAAAAGTGGGATACAAAAGCAATAATAAATCAATAAATCCCTCTCTCACGCATTGCCTCTGTGATTCAGAGAGTCAGTACTAGGCTGGATGGCAGTTGAACATGAGTGGCAGATTTTTTAAAACACAGTTTTGTTTTTATGTAGTTTTCTGATGTTTATAGTTGGGTTTCCTTTTGGAATATTTTTTCTAAATAAAATTATTTTGGCAAACTGCTGTAAAAACACACTTTTGTTGAAAGGTGAAATATTTTAAACAAATACAAAAGCTCATCTTTAAAAACAGCAATGCATTAAAATATTAAGATAAAGATGTAGAATTCATCTGATTTATTCTTTTCCCCCTTTTACTTTACTTTCTAATATATCATGTCCTTACTTTTTAGAACATACGCCTGAGAAAGGGGCATCTTTTTTAATTCTTATTTTAGTACAGTAACTAAGCAGTTTTAGGTACTTTATGAATAGTAAGAATTATAAATGAGAAGACATTATTAAAAATTGCAGATAATATTATGGCATTGGACAGCTAAGGCAGAAAGGAGAGTGTTCTGCATCTTTCTGAAAGGTCATGATGAATTGGCAACACCAGCCTCTCTAGGCATGGAGTTCCACAGGTGTAGTCCTACCATCAAGAAAGATTACTGCATTCTGTGTACCATAAATTGGGATATATTTGTTCATTATAATACTTTTATACCACTTAATATATTAAAATTCCTAGGTGGGATTTTATACAGATCTACATGTGAGTTATCATAGATCAAGGAATCTAACAAATCAACTAAAACCAGGCAGCAGAGCTGAACAAAGACCTGGTCAGAAGCAACCAATGAGTTCTCCTATTTTACAGATGAGGAACACTGAGGCTGAGAGAGAAGCAATTACTACTAGGCCAGCCATAGAAGAGGGGTTTTGTTTGTTTTAAGCTGCCTTGTTCTTATTTATTTATTTACTGCATTTCTATATCGCCCAATAGCCGGAGCTTTCTGGGCGGTTTACAAAATTTAAAACCATAAAAACCATTCAAAATATAAAACAAAGGCAGTATAAAACTATAATTTAAAATATAGTATAAAAGCACTATTAAAGTCAGAAACCCTTGGAGATCTACTACAATCCACTCTGAAATCTAAGTAGATCCCAATCTACTTGCTGCTTGCCATGGCCTTGAGGAATATATGGGAGAAGGCATGCCTTCCAAATGTCTTTTGGTGGGTGATGCTGACACTTGCCTTGTTCCCTAGTGGGAAGGATGGTGGTGGGGGATGCTGCCTTTCCCTCCCCATCTTGCTTTTTCTCAGACCTGGGTTAGCAGGTTTCCCCCAGCAATGTTGCTAATTGAACTCCATTTTCTTTTATCAGGATGCCCTCTAACACCAGCACCATGTCGGGAGGGGTAAGTCCAGCAAAAGCAGACCAGGTGGGTAGCTTGGGGATGGTTAGCCGAGTTCTCAAACGCCCCTGCTTCAGGTGGGATCCAGGCCACCACCTCAATCAGGCTCATGGGGATGCCGAAACCCATGGCCCGGATAAAAAGAAAAGCCGGAAACACCAACGCTTCATGACACGCAGGGTGCTGGAGCAGAGGAGACCCAGATCAAAGGGAAAGGCCCAGGTAATGACATCAGACGCCTCTGAAATGGGTCCATCGCAGGGCTCCTTGCCTTGGGAGGCCAGCCGATGTGACCAGTTGCTCACGGAGGAGGCAGCAAATGACCGTCAGAAGCTTTGTGCACTCTATCCGGCTGCGCCTGTTCCTTCACCGGGCCCACCCAGGCAACTGTCGCCTTCTGAAGATCTCAAACTTCAGGTTTCCTTCCCCTGTTGCTCTACCGAGGGCACCGGTTCCTTTTCCTGCCCGATGCCAAAGAAGAGCCGGAAGTGTGTGGGCCTCGATTGTGAAATGGTGGGCACAGGCCCTGCTGGGAAAACAAGTGAATTGGCTCGGTGCACAGTGGTGAACTATGATGGAGATGTGATCTATGACAAATACATCCGTCCGGAGCTTCCGGTTGTAGATTATAGGACGCAGTGGAGCGGGATCACCCGGTGGCACATGGTCAATGCGACTCCTTTCAGGGTTGCGCAGAGCGAGGTAAGCAAAAGACACTCAACTGAGAATCGGACTCCATACGGCCCGAAAGTCGGATGTTGTGCAATAATAAATATAACTAAATATAGCTAACGGCTTTTTGGATCTTTGCAGATCTTACAGATCTTGAGAGACAAAATCGTGGTGGGACACGCTATCCACAATGACTTCCGGGCCTTAAAATATTTTCACCCCTGGCCCTGGACCCGCGATACCAGCCAAAGTCCTCTGCTAAGGAAGAAGGTGGGGCTGACTATGAAAGCCAGTGTCTCCCTCAAGTGCTTGGCTAGTCAGCTGCTATGCAAAGAGATACAGGTAATAAAGCAGAGCTTTTCTTCTCTTGGTTGTTTAGGCCTGTCCAATAGGATCCAGAAACAGGGCTGCCACTGAAGTTCAGTAGGATTCAGAAACGGGATTTCTAGAAATAGGCCAATAGGATTCAGAAATAGTGGGCATGTACTGCTACTGAATGTGGAGGCTCAATTCCTCTATCGTGGCTATACAATACAACAACCTTCATCAACCCAGTGCCCTCCAGAAGTTTGGGACTGCAATTCCCAGCATTTATTTCTGGATCCAACCCAGTATCTGGATCATCCTCTATGGAAATGAGAACATTCTGGCTTTTTTTATTTTAAAGATCATTATTGGCTTGCGCAGGTTTCTCTCCAAATATTGCTAACTTTTCCCCCTCTTCCTTGTATTATCTGACCTCATAAACTGAAAAGACAAAAAGATTTTCACTTTACGGAAATTATAATGTACTTTGGTGTGACAACTAGCCATACTGGCTGTGGCTGATAGGGGTTGAAGTTGGGGAAAGGGAAGGCTGCAACCAAAGCTATACAATACAATCCCGTTGAATTCGTTGTGATCTATGTTTAAGGAAGCATGCTTAGGCTTGTGCTGCAAAAATGCCGTATGAAGGATGACTAGGGTAGTTGACCTTGGGTTGGTTCAATAGTACTAGATGGCACATCTTGGAGACAGAACCTGTTGCTAAGTGTTGTTGTTTTTTACTCTTCCTTTCTCTTAGGTTAGCAAAAATGGGCATTCATCTGTTGAAGATGCTCAGACGTCTATGGAGCTTTACCGATTGGTGGAGGCACAGTGGGAACAGGCATTGGCTTGCAGACCCTGCTCAAGTCCTCCAGACAGTGGCACAGACAGTGATTGCTATCTGGATGACCAGTTTTGGCCGGAGGACCTCGATGTTGACTGCAAATGAAGGCATAAATTCTAGGATACCTCCCCCCTGAGTGGGGGCATCAGCTAAACTGCAGGATTCACACATCTCACCTTAGCATAGGGACTTTATTTATTTATTGTTCAATTTCATAACCATATGGATGTGTTCAGGCAACACAGTAGCCAATGATGGGTTAATAGTCAACTCCACAGTTGATTATCAAGGGGTTACTCTCCACACGACATGATTATAATCAAACATGGTGCAGATTAAGGTCAGCACTGAGTTGACGATTAGTCAGAGGTGTGTTTGACACATCCCTTGCCCTCTTCCCCGCCCCCCAGTCCCCCAGTCCTCCTGATGGTATGCCAACAGCCATTGCGAGTTCTGCTGGCTGGATTAGAGCGGCAGCTGCCGCTTTGGTCGCTCTTGCCAGGGGACTCTGTAATTGCTGAAAATAACCAACTGTGTGTGACAAAATAATCGACGGTGCATGACACCATAACCCAACGGCTGTTCAAATAATCAACTCTGCACAGCGTCGGTTATTTTGGCCGAATAACCAACCATGGTGTTTTAAAGTCCTGACAGATGACACAATAACCCACAGTTGACTATTTAACCCACCTTTGGTTATCGTGTCGTCCGAACCCAGTCAAAGGAAGCCCAGTGTTGCTGATGACAAGAAGACTTCTTCATTTGGCACCACAAGACAGTCTTTAGAAATAATGGGTGGTGAGGGAAGGAGGGTAATCTTTGAAAATAAGAAGCGGCTACCCTGGCCCCTTTTGGCTGTAGAGAAGAGGTTGGCAGCGTACAGCCCTTTAGACTACATCTGCCCGCCAAGGCTCTTTGGAATCGGTGTCCCCATCAGCCATTGTCTAGAGTGAGTCACTTATAAATAAATTCCCCTGCAATGCTAGCACAGGCTGGAGGGGAAATTCTTGGTGGGGCAGGTGTGCCTCTTGGGCCATAGGTTGCTAATTTCTACCCCAGAGGGCTAATCGTGGATTTACTGTCTAATTATAATGGTGAGTAAGGAACACACTCTTGTGCCTTCTTGCATCCTAATTTATTGCTGCGGAAGTGTGTGGAGGTGCAATTAGCACACGAGACCATGGTTCATTCACGCAATATGTTTTTCCTTCTACATCACACAATCCTAAACCTCTTCAGGAACGCACTCGCACAGAAATGTAACAGGCACAGATTGATCACGAATGTATCCTGCAGCGTTTCCTGTGTTGATAATAGCTAGGGGGCAAGGTGCTACTCTGTCCAGTCGTATCTGTGACTGACTGATTTGCACATTTTAGAAGTTCTGTGTGTGTCTGGCTGAAGGGGGTGGCAGGGACGGCTTGTGCAATTTCAACGAGTGCTTGTGTGAGTTCCTCCCCACACAAGGACTTTAACACCCAAACAGCTGCTGAAGTGGTAAAACCTGTTCCTGTACTGCTTCAACTGCAGACGGAGGACTGCAAAGTAGAATGTTCCTTTGTGTTAAGAAAAGACAAACAGCAATACACATGTACAAAAACTCTCTCTATGCACGTAGAAGAAAGGTATTGTAGCGAAGGTCTGTTCATCAGACTACTTCATAAGCTATCCTTTAAAAATGAGCAGGGAGATGCTGTTTGCACTGGAGTGTTTGGCCATGCTGTTAACCTCACCTGCAGCCCAAAATGGCATAGTCTCTGACCAGTTTCATTCCTTCCTCTGCTGCTGGTGAGAAATGGGCTTTCACACAAGACAAGCTTTTGCATAACTCTGCTTGCTGTTAACTGATGATGTGGAAACGGCTCCGGGTCCCCTTGCAATCTATTGAATGGGACACTTCTTCCCCCTGATGGGTTGCCCTCCCCCAAGGCCTTACGCCACCTTGTGCCCACCTGATGCCCTCCAGATGTTTTGGACTATTCAGTCCCATCTTTGCTGACCATTGGCCATGCTGGATGGGACTGATGGAAGTTGTAGTTAAGAAGTCTCAGGCATGGACCAGGTTGCAGGAGGCTGCTTCATGCCCTGGCCCATTTAGAAAACTTCCAGAGCATTGCGGTTTGTTCTGCTGATAAGCGCTGCCACACGTTAAGGTTATTTTTCAGGGTTTCCACCCAGCTAGGATGCCATATCAGGAAAAGGTGTTTTGGGGGCAGTAGGTCGAGTCCCTGACTTTTACTCTTTGCAGCACATGGCTCAGGTACAAGACCAGCTGTTAGAGTAAGGTCTCTGTTGTTTCTTGAGTTTCTTCTGGGGGGGGGCATCAAGAAGACTATTGAATCCCTTCACATTGGAGTGGTCCATAGCTGTGGCATAGAGAAGGGACTGGGTCTTCTGCACCTGATTGCAGGTAGTGTGTTGCCTTTGATCTGTTTCCAACTGGCTGGACTTAACGGGATGTACCTGGCTTGCCTTTGCACAGCCAGTTGGCATAGGAGCTTGCCAATTTTCTCCTGGCTGAGTGCACCAGCCACATAAGGTTCCTGAGAGTGGCAAATGATGCTTGGCATAGCAGGCAGCTTTGCAAAGACCCTGGGATGTCTAGTCTTTGGGCTGCCCCGATGGGCAAATGAGTAGCGTTTCTGGTTTGTTGATGAGGAGGTTCCCGTGCACAGGCTTCATGGAACCTGTCTTGCTTGCCCACAGCCCCTCCTTGGCCTGTTGAGGCCTAGCACCTTGAGGACTTGACTGTAGAATAATTTATGCTAGAGTTTTGTTATAGACCAAGTGTGATAAAGCACATTTTAGGTCACAGGTGGGCAACTGGTGGTCCTCCAGATGTTTTGGCCTACAAGCCCATTAGAGCATCCAAGAAGGTATGTGGAGACCTAGGTTCAACCCCCCGCTCTGTCATCTGTCATGAAAGGTACCGGGGGGATTTGGGATAACTGCTTTCTCTGTGTGTAACCTACCTCACAGTTGTTGTAAGGACAAAATGAGAATTGGGGGGTGCTGCCTCGAGACCATCAGAGGAGAGGAGGGTTTATAAGTGTAAGAAAGAAATACCTGAAGGGCATATTCAACAGGAATTATTGCAGAAGATAGTTCTCATAGGCTCCTCTACTACCCTGCCAGGGTACCGCTCCCCCACCCCAAACATTAAAAAACAAACAATAACCTTGCATTTACATAGGGGGTGGTGACCACTGAGGAAGTCTCATAGATAGGCCTGCCTGGCTTCTTAGCTCAAAATAGCACACCTGGGTTCATGGGAATGATAGTTCTTCAAAAGGTTGCCCTTTTTTTCCACCTAGGGGATTACTTTCTGAGCACCCCACTCCAGCCCATCCAAACGGTGTCTGTATTCCTAGTAATCGTTCAGTGAAGAGATCACTTAACACGTGCATCTAAAGGTGGAGACCATTCTGCACTTCCTGTTGCTTTGGAGGGGAGATGTTTTCCGTTTGGAGGGACTATGCCCACCTGAGACAGGATGGTCTCTTGCCAACTTGATGTCTGTTGAACAGGCAGTTGGTCTGTGAATACGTGTCTTGTTCCAGAAGTGCAGATTTGCTGTGCATTCGAATAACCTAATGCCTCAGGGAAGTATAGAAGTTGTGTGCCTATACACCTTTAAATTAAACTGTACTAATGCAGATGCCTATTCGTGTGTTTGTTTTGTATTGGCTGAATGTTTTAACCGCCTCTTATGTTTCCTTTAATTCTGCTTATTATTCAGTCTTCACATAGTTAAGTAGTGTGCCAGAGACCTCCTTTATCTCTGGATTTTGGGTTCGTTTGTTTGTTTTGGTATTCAGGAGTATTTAATCCCCATGACCTTTCTACCTCAAATCTAGTATAGTCCAGAAATGTGGTACAGTCCAGAAATGGCATGCGTCTTCTCATCTGCACTTGGTGTAAACAAAGCCTTAGGTACTTGGAGAAATGCTCTCGTTGACATGAAACTCTGCATTCTTTTTTTAAAACCAATATACTAATTGCACACGTACATTTCTGTTGATGGCTAAAGATTAAAACAGCCTACCGTGTATTCTTGAATTCCCTTCCGTGTTTTTGACAACATAGTGCCTTACAGATGGGTGAAAAAAATGGCTGAGCCTCCAGCAAAGTTATTCCAGCAGTCTAGTTCTCAGCGCTGGCGTTTTAAATAGTATTTTTAGAGACGGCAGGAAGACTTCCTTCCTTGCTCCCATCAAGCAATATTTCCTCTTTGAACCCCCACCCGCCAGTAATTGTCTAGCACAGTTGTAGAAATGATGGTCGTCTTCCTTGAAGCAAAACACTCATTGGGGATTGAGGAAAGATGAGCAGAGATGACGTTTCCAAATGCCAGCGAAAAGCATTAGCGTTCTAAAGATGTGACTCACTTAATGATTTGCTTTCCAGTGGCAAGAAAGCGAAGCAAACCTCCTGTGGGTTGTAAAACCTTTAAGCGCTTTTTGGTTCTGAAAATCAGGGTGGTTTAATTCTTGTTCCTCCCTGGTGAAGGAAAGCAGCTGCAACTTGCAGCAGTCGGTGGGTTTCAGGGGTCAACAGAGGTCTGGGTATAGTGAGAACAGAGGACAGAGGTTCTGTTACCAGGAGGAGGAGGAGGAGCAGATGAAGAAGATAAAGTTGGATTTGAATTTTGAAATTTGAGATTGAAATTCGGCCTTTTCGTTACTTAGGGAAGTTTGCTGTTTGGTTACAAGGCTGAATGCAGTTAGGAAACTAAACTAAACACTACTGCGTGCCAAGCTGTGAGATGTTGTCAATTACTGACTTTTAACATATGAGAGGCGGCCGAGGATTGACTTCTGCATGTTGACCATCAAATCCTCAGTGCTCTTGTTATCGGATGCTCTCAAATTCTGACTGCTACTGAAAAATCTTCAGTTGTCAAATATTGCTGTGGAATATCAAACATTCTCACATCAAGAATGTATTTGTCATGAGAATGGGAAGAGGGTTATTTGGGAGGGTGAACTCATTTCAGCTCTAGCTTGTGTACCTTCAACAGATAAGAAAAGGGATGTAGGGTGAAGTCCTTCACCTGTTTAGACAAAAAAGTCTTACAGCCCCCAGCATTCCCCAACCAGTATGAATTCCTCAGCGGGACGACTTTTCCCAAGCTGCACAGATCCATGGACTTACGGACCAGTTTTTTTTACTTTCCAGAAATTTATGCACATTAGTCATAGAAAAATATATTGAAAAAACAAACACCAGCAAAAATGAGCATTTCCCTTATGGGGCTAAAGCATGAAAATGTGTATTGTGAGGGTTGTACTTTTTTTGGAGGGGATTTATGCATTTGCGCGGATTTTTATTTTTGTGCAAATTTGGGAAATAGGAAAAAAAATCTGAATTGATCAATGAGTGGATGAGAAGCAGCTGACAACCCATGAAATGCAGACGGAATGGATTTTCTGAAATCCGTACATCCTTGCAAGAACTACGCGATCCACAGTTGTTTAGTTTGTGCTGGCATTCCTGGCGCTGGCAAGAGAAGCCAACATGGTGCAGCAGGCAGCCAACGGCTAGACGGAAGCATAATGTCATGACAGTCATAACAGAGCTGCTTACAAGGTTCATGGGCTAACATATGAGAGTGAACACATAGTCAGTTCTCCAGAGTTCATGGGGGGGGGGGGGAAGGCACTACTAGATCCAAGAATGGGTAGTGAAGGTGTGTGCGTAAGTGTAAGATAATCCCCATACACTCACATTGGGGAGTTTGTAAGGCCATAAAGCCTAGCCGCATCACATGCCCCCACAATCTTCCAAGTTTGGCCAATGTGGGAAAGGGTTCTTTGCTTGTACAGATGTCTATTCATGGATCCCCTTCCCATGAGGGGGGTGGGGCTGATTAGCTCTCACAAGGTACTGGTTCCCCTCTATTTGGCACTGATTAGGCCTCATCTTGAGTATTCTGTCCAGTTCTGGGCACCACACTTGAAGAAGGATGTAGGCAAGCTGGAGGGGGTTCAGAGGAGGACAGTGAGGATGTTCAGGGGTCTAGAAACAAATCTCTATGAGGAGAGACTGAAAGAACTGGGCATGTTTAGCCTAGAGAAGAGAAGATTGAGGGGAGACATGATAGAACTCTTCAAATACTTGAATGGTTGTTACACAGAGGAGGGCCAGGATCTCTTCTCGATCATCCCAGAGTGGAGGACACGGAATAATGGGCTCAAGTTACAAGAAGCCAGGTTCCGGCTGGACATCAGGAAAAACATCCTGACTGTTAGAGCAATACGACAATGGAACCAATGACCTAGGGAGGTGGTGGGCTCTCCCACACTAGAGACATTCAGAGGCAGCTGAATAACCATCTGTCAGGTAAGCTTTGAGGTGGATTCTTGCATTGAGCAGGGGATTGGACTCGGCCTTATAGGCGCCCTCCAACTGTACTATGATTTAACGTGCCAGCTGAAAATGCAGATGTCCATCATGACAACCCTGTAGCCATGCCCCCAACGAGTGCAAAAATGCAGGCAGCTGTGTTAATTCATATCAACAAACCACCCTGGGCAATTTTCATCTCCACTTGGTGCAAGTCTTTTATAAAGTGAGTTGGTCTTAACTGTAGGGATGTGCACTGACCCCCCGGATCGGATTGGATAGCGGATCGGAATCGGACCTGGGGGGTCGGATCGGATCGGATCGGAGGCTGGTCGGATTGGATCGGACCAGATGTCCGATCCGGATCGGACGCCATTTTGAATACTTTTTCTCATAGTCAAGTATTGTTTTACAAAAACGCCTATAACTTTTTCATTTTTAAAGATAGAAGGATGAAACTTGGGCACATTGTAGACTGGTTAGGGATAGTTATCTGTGAGAAATTTCAGAAAGATTGGTGCATGCGTTTTGTGGCAATTAATTTTTTAATAAATACCCAGGAATGCTTATAACTTTGTCATTTTTAAAGTTACAAACATGAAACTTTGCCACATTGTAGGAGGTACCTTGGGACCTATGTGTGTGAAATTTCAGAAACATAGGTGCTTGCCTTGTGTGGCAATTAATTTTAGAAAAATGGGTAGTAGTGGGGTAAATACAGTTACGCCTCCCATTTTTTTATTTTTAAAGATACAAACAGGAAACCTGGGCACATTACAGGTACCACTTGCCTTGATATGTGAGTGAAATTTCAGAAACATTGGAGCTTGCCTTGTGTGGCAATTAAGTTTTGAAACAATGAGGAAAGAAACACCTATAACTTTGTCATTTTTAAAGTTACACACATGAAACTTTGCCACATTGAAGGTGGTACCTTGGGACCTATGTGTGTGAAATTTCAGAAACATAGGTGCTTGCCTTGTGTGGCAATTAATTTTAGAAAAATGGGTAGTAGTGGGGTAAATACAGTTATGCCTCCCATTTTTTTAGTTTTGAAGATACAAACAGGAAACTTGGGCACATTACAGGGAACACTTCACTTGATATGTGTGTAAAATTTCAGAAACATTGGTGCTTGCCTGGTGTGGCAATTAATTTTTGAAACAATGAGGGATTCATTGGACAGCACTTGCCCATAGGGATTCATTGGAGAGTACTTGTCCATAGGGAATCATTGGAAAGCACTTTCCCATAGGGAATCATTGCATTGCACTTTCCCACTGAGAAATGCAGTTATGCCTCCCACATTTTTATTTTTGAAGATACAAACAGGAAACTTGGGCACATTGTAGACTGGTTAGGGATAGTTATCTGTGAGAAATTTCAGAAAGATTGGTGCATGCATTTTGTGGCAATTAATTTTTTAATAAATACGCAGGAATGCCTATAACTTTGTCATTTTTAAAGTTACACACATGAAACTTTGCCACATTGTAGGTGGTACCTTGGGACCTATGTGTGTGAAATTTCAAAAACGTAGGTGCTTGCCTTGTATGGCAATTAATTTTAGAAAAATGGGTAGTAGTGGGGTAAATACAGTTACGCCTCCCATTTTTTTATTTTTTAAGATACAAACAGGAAACATGGGCACATTACAGGGAACACTTCACTTGATATGTGTGTAAAATTTCAGAAACATTGGAGCTTGCCTTGTGTGGCAATTAATTTTTGAAACAATGAGGAAAGAAACACCTATAACCTTTTTATTTTAAAAGTTAGAAGTCTGAACATTGCTCACTTTGTAGATGGGTTAGGGGTAGATATGTGTCAGAAATTTCAGAATGGTAGGTCCAGGCATTTGATGGCTATGGAATTTTTAGATAAAATGTTTCAAAAAATTTTCCACAGAGGCCCGGTCTTCCCCTCTTCCCCCTCCCGCTTCCCGCGAAGAAAAGGAAACACTCTCTCGTCTCGATCCCTTTGATCCTGTTGCTAGTATCCATTACAGGGCTCGTGTCTGCTTTCACTTTTTACTCAAGCAGAACGGCTGAGCCTAGCTGAGTTTTGCAGCCATGCGTGCAAGGAAGGATCTCTCTCATCTCGATCCCTTTGATCCTGTTGCTAGTATCCATTACAGGGCTCGTGTCTGCTTTCACTTTTTACTCAAGCAGAACGGCTGAACCTAGCTCAGTTTTGCAGCCATGCGTGCAAGGAAGGATCACTCTCTCTCGATCTCTTTGATCCTTTGTTCCTCCCCTTCTCCTCCCCCTCGCCGGCGTTGTGTGTGCGCCCCGCCGGTGCCCTCGCGTGCGGGCCGGTTCCTGGGCAGCAGAGGCTCTGCCTGGCTGCTGTGAGGCTCCTGAAGGGCTTGCCTAATGCGGGCTGTTGTGCTCCGCTGGGCCGCGGGGGTAGGTTGATGATGAAGAGGATGATGGGGAGGGCGTTCAATGGCCCCTCCGCTCACCAACTGACAGCGCGTGCTCCGCTCCAGACACCCGGCCTCGGCAGCCAGAAGGATACGCTGCCAAGCCCGCCGCCGCCGCCCGCGCGCGCACACACACCACCCGTCCATTATCATTTGGGCAGCCCTAATTAAGGAGCGCTCAAAAAATGGCAAACCCCCCTCTCCTTTTTTCTTAATTCCTTGCAGCTCCCACGATTTAACCCTTTCCTATCAGCTACAATTAATTAATAGTAGGATGACCAGTACCAGGAGACTGGTGTGTACAAATGTTTTTTTTTTTTAGGCTTGAGATCATAAAGAGGCAAATATTCTACCTACCGTATTGGAAGCAGTATGTATTATTACTTTTTTAAAAAATGTAATTAGTAGGATGACCATATGAAAAGGAATACAGGGCTTTAACAGTGGAATAGAAAAGGGAATTTCAGCAGGTGTCATTTGTATCCATGCGGCACCTGGTGAAATTCCCTCTTCATCACAAAAGTTAAAATTGCAGGAGCTCTGCTCTCTTTTGTATCTGGTCACTCTAGTATAGCTCCTGCAGCTTTAACTGTCATATGGTCACCCTTGTTTCCCAACATACTGCTTCCAATACTGTAGGTAGAATATTTGCCTCTTTATGATCTCAAGCCTAAAAAAAAAAAACATTTGTACACACCAGTCTCCTGGTACTGGTCATCCTACTATTAATTAATTTAGAAAAATGGGAGGCGTAACTGTATTTACCCCACTACTACCCATTTTTCTAAAATTAATTGCCATACAAGGCAAGCACCTACGTTTTTGAAATTTCACACACATAGGTCCCAAGGTACCACCTTCAATGTGGCAAAGTTTCATGTGTGTAACTTTAAAAATGACAAAGTTATAGGTGTTTCTTTCCTCATTG
Source organism: Anniella stebbinsi (assembly GCA_029215795.1). Taxonomy (NCBI): domain Eukaryota; kingdom Metazoa; phylum Chordata; class Lepidosauria; order Squamata; family Anniellidae; genus Anniella; species Anniella stebbinsi. Next base: position 387,484,079 of record JARDYH010000001.1, read on the forward strand.
TTTCAAAACTTAATTGCCACACAAGGCAAGCTCCAATGTTTCTGAAATTTCACTCACATATCAAGGCAAGTGGTACCTGTAATGTGCCCAGGTTTCCTGTTTGTATCTTTAAAAATAAAAAAATGGGAGGCGTAACTGTATTTACCCCACTACTACCCATTTTTCTAAAATTAATTGCCACACAAGGCAAGCACCTATGTTTCTGAAATTTCACACACATAGGTCCCAAGGTACCTCCTACAATGTGGCAAAGTTTCATGTTTGTAACTTTAAAAATGACAAAGTTATAAGCATTCCTGGGTATTTATTAAAAAATTAATTGCCACAAAACGCATGCACCAATCTTTCTGAAATTTCTCACAGATAACTATTCCTAACCAGTCTACAATGTGCCCAAGTTTCATCCTTTTATCTTTAAAAATGAAAAAGTTATAGGCGTTTTTGTAAAACAATACTTGGCTATGGGAAAAAGCATTCAAAATGGCGTCCGATCCGGATCGGACCTCGTCGGATCGGATCGGATCGGATCGGAGGTTGGTCGGATCGGATAGGATAGGATCGGATTTTCCCGATTTTGGGTCGGATCGGATTCGGATCGTGGATCGGATCCGATCCGATGCACACCCCTACTTAACTGCCCATTAAGGACCAAGACTTAGTATTACCAAGACTTCGTATTACATCAGGAAACAAAAAAACATTGCTGGGGAAATTAATCCCCTCCTCTAGCAACTGTTGAGAGACTTAGCTAAGCCTGTCTGGGGTGGCAGAAGTTGAACCATGGTTCCACTATGCCCTTTGAAGCCTGGCTCCGCTACACCACTGAGCATGCTACTGAATTGTCCCTAACAACAAAATAGGAGACATGATAGAGGTGTTCAAAATTATGCATGGCATGGAGAATGTGGATAGGGGAGCATTTTTCTCCTCCTCTCATAATACTAGAACCCAATGGGGGTCATCTCATGAAGCTGGTGGGTAGGAGATTCGGGACAGATCACAGGAAATACTTTTTTACACTGTGCATAATGAAATTATGGAATTTGTTACTACAAGATGTAATGAGAGCCACCAGTTTGGATAACTTTAAAAGGGGCTAAGACAAATTTGTGGAGGAGAAGGCTATCAATGGCTACTCAGTGCCTGAGCACGGTAATGGACTGGATGAGGGCTAACAAACTGAGACTCAATCCAGACAAGACGGAGGTACTGTTAGCGGGTGGTTCGTCTGTCCAGCAAGGTGATGTTCACCCTGTTCTGGAGGGGGTTGCGCTCCCCCTAACGGATCGGGTCCGTAGTTTGGGGGTGCTCTTGGATCCAGAATTGTCACTTGAGGCACAGGTGAACTTGGTGGCAAAGAGCACCTTTTACCAGCTTAGGCTGATATACCAACTGCGCCCTTATCTGGACAGGGTTAGCCTAGCTACAGTTATCCATGCTCTCATAACCTCTCGTTTGGATTACTGCAATGCGTTATACGTGGGGCTGCCTTTGAAAACGGTCCGGAAACTTCAGCTGGTACAAAACAGGGCAGCCAGATTGTTAACGGGGACTGGCCAAATGAGACCATATTACGCCAGTCCTTTTCCACCTTCACTGGCTGCCGATCCAGGTCCGGGCCCAATTCAAAGTGCTGGTACTAACATTTAAAGCCCTAAATGGCTTGGGGCCAGGTTATCTAAAGGAACGCCTCCTCCCATATGTACCTGCCCGGACCCTAAGATCATCTACAGGGGTCCTTCTCCGTGAGCCCCTGCCAAAGGAAGTGAGACAGGTGGCCACTAGGAGGAGGGCTTTCTCCGCTGTGGCACCCCGGCTGTGGAATGAGCTCCCCAGAGAGGTTCGCCTGGCACCTACTTTGTACTCTTTTCGTTGCCAGGTGAAGACCTTTTTATTCTCCCAGTATTTTAACAGTTAAATTAACTCAATTTTAATCCTTGCTGTATTTTGTATTTTAATCTGTATTAATTCCTGCTGCTTGGTTTTATTCTGGTTGTGTTTTTATATTGTATGTTATTTTGTGTTTTTAGATTGTGGCTTGTTTTATATTGTTTAAAATGATTTCATGGTTTTAATTTTTGTGAACCGCCCAGAGAGCTTCGGCTACGGGGTGGTATAAAAATGCAATAAATAAAAATAAATAAATAAATAGTCCTGATGGCTATCTGCTACCTCCCATTTCAGAGGCAGTAAGCCTTACATACACCAGTTGCTGGGGAACATGGGCAAGAGGGTGCTGTTGCACTCATGTCCTGCTTGTGGGTTTCCTGTGGGCATTTGGTTGGCCACTCTGTAAACACAATGCTGGTCTAGATGGACCCTTGGTCTAATCCAGCATGGTTCTTCTTACGTTGTTATTATTATTGAGGGTTTTATTCTCTCTGCTAGATCTGTGCAGATAATCTACCAAGCCACATGTGTGACTCTATTCTATTCTCTCTCTCTCTCTCTCTCTCTCTCTCTGGCGCAATTCGGACAACACGATAGTCAATGGTGGGGTAATAATCAACTTTACAGTTGTTCATCTAGGGGGTACTCCCCACACAACATGGTAATAAATAATCAACTGTGGTGTAGATTAGGATCAGAGCTGAGTTGACTATGGCAGCATTCGGACGACACGATAGTCAATACAACTGACAATTGTTTCCCCACACCAATTGTTTATTGTGTCGTCCGAATTGAGCCCGAGTGTATGTGTGTGTCAGTCATAGTATTTTCTCACTGTTCACAGTTTTTTTTGTATAGATTCATAGCAAGTCATTCTTTTTAAAAACCACATTGAGCCAAGCAGATGGAAAACTCTGCTGGCTCTTTACTATTTTTTCCTCCAAGTTTGCAAACTCAAATTTTAATAAGTGTATTTCTATCACAGCATATTCTCTTGCAGTACCACAGTCAATACAACACTTCTCTGAGCTGGATTTTTGAAGGCATGCTTGAAACAAGTGTTGGATAAATCAATGGCCGCTAATCAAAGTGTCTATTGAGGTGGGATGTTAAAGCTATGGGTGAGCCCTATGGGTACCATAAGAAGGTGATCTATTTTCATCCTGGTGAGTGCCGAAATATCACCTCTCCAAGATCACTTGTCACCCACTTCCTGCAAAACAGCATTTCCTGTAAATCTGATAGCTGAAGGATGTTTTAATTTTGAATGACAGTGGGAAGGTCAATTACTCTCAAAAAGGTATACATCGTCATTTAGACTGTAACCATATTCAGGCAACCAGCTCACGTGTTCTATCCTCAATGAGTTGGGCCATGCCAGCTAGCCCCACCCCTGATGTCACACACTCTAATTAGCTCTGCCCCCTGCTTTCCCTATGTACAGCACAAATATTGGAGGGTGGGAGCCTTCGCACCTATGGCTGTACATGTGAAGGCTTCCAAGCAACCTGGAATCCCAATTGCACAGGGTTCTAGATTACCTGAAAGCCTTTGTGCAGACAGTCTCCACCCATCTCTCCCACACAGAGAGATGATTGCACTCCGCGTAGAGATTCCACGGAGATGGGCTAGTTGGAGTGTGCACATTGTTACACATTGATTGAAGAGGTGTGTAGGATTTTGTAAGAGTCAGATCCACTGGCCCAGAATGACGCTTTCACAGAGAACCCCGCTCTCTGTTCCTCTGCATGGGTAACTGTTCTGGGCATGTCTTCTTGAAGGGCAGGCAATTCTGTATCAGGAGCAATTGGATGATCTAGTTACACACACACACACACACACACCGTTTCAGAGAAATGGCAGAATTACACAGCCCCAGCAGAAGCTGATTGCAAAAGGAGAAGGCTAGAGTGGTGACTGTCAGGTCCCCACAGTTCAGCAGTGACCCAGACACACAAAGTGAGGGACCAGTGGTGCCAATAGAGGAGTCACTCTGGGCCCAAGCATCACTACTGAACCTGACCTCCCTGAGCCTGAACCAAAGATGCCAGAGTCTCCTGAGCCTGAGATCAAACTGACCCTGGGCCAGAGCAAAAAGTCTCTGAACCGACTTCCAGCAACAGAACAACACATTCATCTCCAAGGGGCACACGCTCCACAAATCCAGTGAACCTTGAAGAGACAAAAAAGGCTCCTGCTCAGCAAGGAAGGGGTGGAGCTTGAGACGGGACTCCAGATGACAAAGCACAAATAAAAGGCTTCTGTCTGTTCCCAAGCTCTCTTGGAATAAGTGGCTCACTTGGAGCTCTCCTTGGTACTGGAACTTCTGCCTTGCTGCGTCATGTTCTGTAGACTCTTGGTCAAGACCCAACAGTATGGTGCATGGATGTAGCAAGCATCCTCCTTTGTTAGTGGGATGCGATCGGCAAAGGAAGAAGGTGTCTGATTTGGCCGATCCTTTTTCCCATGCAGAGGCACATGCTGGATAGGGCCAGATAATATCACAGGAGGCAGCAGGTACTGGGTGGGGTGCCTCACCCCTTGATGTCATCTGGCCTGGTGGCTTTCTTCAAGGGGGCAATCCGGCCCTTGGTACCAAAAGAGGTTGTCCACCCCTGACTTCAAACCTTGGTCATCTATTCTTCAGCCATCACTCTCAAAGTGGTTTACTGAGTAAGACCGCAAAACTAGGGATGAATCTGTCTGTTTCTCTTCCTCCCCCACTGGGATTTTTAAAATCTCAAATTCTTTCCATTACAAATATGAAGATTATTTTTTTCAAAGTTTAATAAATTCTTATAACAACAACAAAATAAGCCAAAATGAAATTCTCACCCACCTGCACTGGACAAATTCAATAGCTGCAGATGTTCCCAGCATGGATGGAACCATGTTGTACCTGCCCACAGTGCAGTTGTTAAAGATGAGCCTGTGGAGAAAAAGTGGTTGCAACCCTGATTTAGCATCACAAACCTGGTTTGAATGTACAGGGATTCAAACCCAAACACAGAAGAGCTAAGCACTCAAAAAGTCCTCTGTCTGGATGGACAAATCTTTCACTTTCTGTTTCTCCCACATTCATTTTTAAAAGTCTCAAGTTCTTTCCATCCTGTGTATGGGGGAAAATGTGCACACTTTGGTAAGTTCTTATCAAAAAATGAACCACACAAAATTCTCACTCGTCCCGACTAAGATCACAATCGAATACAACATCAAATTACAGCAGGCTGTTAAAAAAACCCAGCATAAAATATTTACAAAACCAAAAAGGCCTGGGCAAAAACTTAAAGGTTTTTACCTGGTGCCAAAAAGACAATAAAAATGGATAATAATGACAGATAATGAGACTCATCTGTATTCCATGACAAAGTTTAACAGACTGTTTTCTTTCAATGAAACTGCTGTTAAAGGTATAGGATAAGGCCTGGTCACTTGGGCAACCCTAGTGACTAGGAATAATAACACCAGCCTACCTTACCAGGCTGTTTTAAGTAGGGATGAGCACTCCCAAAATATCGTATTTTATCATTATCGTAATTTCGGACCAAAACAATTATCGTCCCCATTAATATCGTAGGTGAACCGTATCATCTTCACAATAATTATTGGAAATACGATATTTAATTTGCAGCCCCATTGTGCCCTATAGAGCTGAATTTTGTTTAGAAAAAATGCCTATAACTTCTGTATTTTCAATGTTACATGCTTGAACCATGGTCATAATGTTTATGGGGTATGCCTAAGTATGTGTATGAAATTTGAGAGTGATTCCTCCAACCCTCAATTTTATATGAATTTATTAAAGATCGTTTAAGTTCTGGCAGGTCAAAAGTTGCATGATCTTTCAAAAATTCATATAAAATACAGGGGTGGAGAGATTGATCTGAAATTTGGCAAATATGTGTAGCAACATGTGCTAGACATGTGTATGAAATTTCAGATTGATCCCTCCAACCCTTGATTTTATATGAATTTATTAAAGGTCGTGCAACTTTTTTACAGGTCTGAATGAACGCACATGGCGAGCTGTCATTCTGACCTGTCAGAACTTAAACGATCTTTAATAAATTCATATAAAATCAAGGGTTGGAGGGATCTACCTCAAATTTCATACACATATTTAGGTGTACCCCATAAGCCCGGTGACTAAGTTTCAAGCCTCTAACTTTGAAAATACAGAAGTTATAGGTTTATTTATATAGCAATCCAATAATCCGATATAATCGGGCTGCAAATTATCGTCTCCGATAATTATGGTAGGAAGTTGTTTCATATCATTATTGTTAATTGTATGCACAATAAAGAGCATATCGTATCGTTATCGGTGATTTTAACAATACAATACACATCCTTAGTTTTAAGGATTACTCCAAGTTAGTGGGCCTGTTCCGATAACACACTAAGCCATGGTTTGGCTGCTAAACCTTTTGCAGCAAATGATTAGAGAGCTTGTTTAAACTGTGGTTATGTAGCCACTACAATGGTTCACACGAAATGCTAAGCCATAATGTTTAGCTCAAAATGCTTGACCACCATGGCTTAGCGTGTCGTCTGAACAGGGTCATGGTATGTGAAGTGTTTGAAAGCAACAAAATCAGAGACAGCATGCAACGGTAGTTTGATTTCTCTCAATGTGTACAAGTTGCAGCTCTGAGCTTTTGTTGGCACAAGATTTAGGTTGCCTCAATGCAGAATGTTTTTTCCCTTTTAAAGTGCAAAGTCGATGCCACCCTAGTCTCTGCACTGTGAAGCACTGTGAAGTAGCAGATGCTCCCCAAATCCATTTCTACAAACCTGCCCATTGCAATTGCATAGTCATTTTCCACTCATTGCGAGGGCATCCTGATCTTAAACTTGGAAGGGTTTTTGACTGTCGTGTTGAATGCCTGTGGCTCTGCACTTAAAGCTTTTGACACTCTGATTTCAACTGCAGGTAGCTGAGACCTTTTGCTAATTCAAACCTTTCAGTGTATACATATGTGAGCAGAATGTGCCAGCAAATATTTGTGGGTGATGTAGAGATGTAGCTTAGAGATGTAGCCAGCTTGTGAGTTGCAACTGCTAGTCTCCTGCAAACTGATGAAATCTGGAGAAGTTTGAGTTTGGTGCACACATATGCATGCAAGGAGGGTCAAACCTGAGTGGCAAAAGCAATTGCTCCTGACCAGCGGTTGGGAAGTTGACATCATGTTGAGTTATGACATTATGCAAACTATTCTCCCAGGATATTTATTTATTACATTTATATGCTGCCCAATAACTGAAGCTCAAAAGTGCACGATGCAGCCACCTTCCTGAAGTTAAGCAGGTTTAGAACTGCATGTGTTCCTCTCTGAAACCCATGGGAGGCACTTCCAGTCAGTGACTTGGTATGAACCCAGCTTTGCTAACAAACCATGGTTTGTTAACCATAAACAACCCACAGTTCACAACTCAACAATGGGTTCTCATTTTGAGGTGTCCCTGGTTAAGAAACCATGATTTGTTAACGCAGCTGGATTCATACAATGCAACAACCCACGGTTCAATGACAACCTGCATTCAATGCATAGTCAACCCATACTCTGGCTTTTTGTGTTTTGTGAACTCAGCCAGTGTTGCTCGGGAGGATGGGATCCCTGTGATCCCTCCAAGTGTTGTTGGACGCCATGAGTCTCAGCCAGTATGGCCATTTGTCAGGGATGATGGCGTTTGTAATCCCCCAGCCCTGGTATAGACATAGACAATATTGAATTCGATACCCAGCCCAATGTTCTGTTGTTCCTACTAAGTGTTGGGAGGTTGATTGAGTTTTACCATCTTGAACATCTAGCTGCAGATAAACACTCATCAGTTACTGAGGAAGGAAGGCCAAATCCTTCAGCCTTGGGGACTCAGTGCCTTTCGATCAGACTTTTGGTGCAGAAATAGGTCGACAGAATGAGATTAAGGATCTGATATTACCCCAGGCTATTCTTTGGAGAAGTGTCTTCATAATATTGCTTGTCTTGCCTCCAGGTTTGTAACCCTCCATTCATGAGAACGTTCTTTAATACCAAGCGTCCAGTCCAGTGACAAAATTGAATTTAACTTCTTATTCACCCTTAGCAACAACTGCTGAATGGAAACACCATTTAGTCAATCTCTGAGTACCAGCTGATGGAGGACAAACTGCAGGGAAGAGAAACTCTGTGTCTAATGACCCTTTTAATTTTCCACAATGCCCTAGAACGGTGCTAGGTTGGGGTTATTGTGGGAAGCAAAAAGATTGGCTTCATCCCAGCCAAGTCTGGTGGCTCTGATTTCGGTGGGTCTGTGAATCCATTCCAGGTTTCAGTCAGAACCAGCCAGAACTTCAAAGGATTTATCGAAGGTCCTGAACCATTCCCAAAATAGGTTTAAAATCTTGGGTAGCGCCTTTGGAGTCCTGGCTGGTTGTGACTGAAACCCGGAATGGATTCACAGACCCACAGAAATCAGACCCACAAGCCTCCATTGCTTGATCCAAATGCCTGGCATGACTCAGAGTGCAAGGCCAGAATACGAAATAGAAGCGGTGGGGAGGCAAACACTAGAAGGATACCAAACATCGATGCCAGCTCTGCTGCCTGTTGGTGCTGACCCACCAGTTGATGCTGGCTCTCAGCAGAGAACTGAGTTCATAAGCCATACTACCTCTTGTATCAAGCCTGTTGCTCGACTGGATGAGTAATTTGCATGAAGATGCATCGGTTTCATGCAAATATTGGCTTTCTTTGGATCTGCGTGTTCAGGGTGGCTACCTGCATATTCATTCACAATGAATTGGAACAAAAGGGGAGAAATGGCACTTTTATCGCCGAAGAATATTGTCACAGCTGCTGGGGCTGATAACTGATGATGATGTCATGGAAGTGACATTTTCGCCATCACAACCGACGCCACCGCTGAGAGAAGTCTGGCTGGCCGGCACATGTTTCTTTGCTTTCTGTCTAGCAACCCCCTCCTTGTGAGCAATGTGCGGCAACTCAATTCAAAGCTCCGGCCCAAATCTCTTAGCGGCAATTCACAATCAAGGTGAAGCTTGCAAAATGAATTTGCACATAGCCAATGATTCCTTGAACTTAAAACCACCCCAGTGGTTGGTGTGTGTGTGTGCAAGCTCGCGCAGCCACGATTTCCTGAGGAACAAAAAGGCGAAAGCAGGAAGAGGAACAGTAACCCATTATCCATCACTTCTGTTCTGCAAAGTAACTGGCGATCTTTATTGCATTCATTCCCACAACTGCCCTAGGAGGGTGGCTGGTGGTTTGTTTACATGTCCAGCAATCTCCTCCGCTCTTGGCTGGTGGACCGGGCCTCAGCTTTCAGAACGATCACGATCTTTAAAAAATTCATAGAAAATCGAGGGTTGAGCAATTGCTCTGATTTTTCCCCCACAAATGACCAGCCAGATCCCATCTTCAATGTCCAACAAGTTTCAAGTTTTTATCTTTAAAAATGAAGAAGTTACAGTGGGGGGTGGGGCTTTTGGGGGACCCCCTATAACTTTTTGATTTGAAAAGTTAGAGACATGAAACTTTTTGGACATTGCAGATTGGATTTTACTTGTTCTGGCTCCCCAAGTTTCATGTCATTATCATTTCAAATAAAGTTATGCATGCATTTCCCCCAATGCAAGCCTATGGGGAAAAAAGCAGACAGCAAGATGACCGCACGGAGGCCCGGCCAACCAGCTGTCAATAAAGTTGCACGATCTTTAATAAATTCATATAAAATCGAGGGTTGGAGGGATCGATCTCAAATTTCATACACATGTCTAGCACATGTTGCTACACATATATGCCAAATTTCAGATCAATCCCTCCACCCCTGTATTTTATATGAATTTTTGAAAGATCATGCAACTTTTTGACAGGTCTGAATGAACGCACATGGCGAGCTGTCATTCTGACCTGTCAGAACTTAAACGATCTTTAACGAATTCATATAAAATCGAGGGTTGGAGGGATCGATCTCAAATTTCATATACATACTTAGGCATACCCCATAAGCCCTGTGACCAAGTTTCAAACCTCTAACTTTGAAAATACAGATGTTATAGGTTTATTTATATGGCGGTCCGGTGATCCGAAAAAAATCGATATAATCGGGCTGAAAATTTTTGGATCGGATATTTCTTGGAGGTTTTTCTATTGTATCATTATCATTAATCGGATGTCCGATAACGACCTTATCATATTGTTATCGGACATTTTAATGATACGATACACACCCCTACCCAGTGGTATATCTATGATACATGCATGTGATACACAGGCCTCCACAGCCCAGGGCCCCCACGTATAGGGCTGTTGGAGAAATCTGCAATAGATTCAGATGAGTTTGGATTTCTATGACTTACAGATTCTACAGTAGGCCAGCTTTTTCCAAATCATGTGGACCTACAAACTTGAGGACTAGTTCTCCGCCCCCCCACACACACACTTTGTGGAGGGATTTGAGCTAAGTGATGATATTGCAGACTTGCACAACTGCACATAGGTGTGTAAATGCAAATTCCCCTTCACTAATGTGCATGTGCGCATTTACAGAAGTGTGTGAATGTAAGTAGAACAAAATTCTGGTTAAAAAAAAGTCCAAATCCTTCAATAAGACGATGGCAAAACGAAAGACGCCAGACAACCTGCAAAATGCAGATGGAATGGATTTAACTACACCTGAACATCCCTTCCTACAAATGACCACCTGGAGAGTGGAAGATAATGAGGGCATCATGGTGACTGTTGCAAACTCCATCTTATTCCTATAATTGTAATAGCGCTATGATTTAAGTGAGTTTAAAAGGGAAATGCACACGTTTGGGGGGGGAATAAAATCAAGGTTGGTAAACAGTTTTGTTGATCTATCATGCGACAAATGTAGAAGCAGTTGTACAGCATGGAATGGCTATTTGGAGATGTTGGAAGAAGAGAAATGTTAGCTCTCTGCCCCACAATAGAGGTACTATGCATAGGAAAGTGTCTTAGATTAATTAGACAATTGGTCCTTCTAGCCAGTATTGCCCACATTGATTGACAGCAGATCTCTGGCGGTTCAGGCAGTGGAGGCTAGTGGCTCTGTTTTCAGTGGGATTGTGAATCCATCCTGGGTTTTAGTCAGAACCAGCTAGAACTGCAATCTAATGTGCTGAACCCATGGGAGGGGGGGGGGTAAGGTTCAGCACTTTGGATAGCTCCTTCATACCACTAAGTTATGATCCCACCCAAATGACCATCAAAAGCCCCCCTCTCCTTCAATACCATTTGGTCCATGTTTTCAAATAATGCAGCTGCGCTACTGAGCATACCAATATATCTGAATAAACTAGAATGCTGCTTTTATGTCCTAATTGTTTACTTATGGCATTTGGTGGGGTGGGGGAGGCCATCCATGGCAATTTTGCGATACGTGAGTGAATGATAGCTGATAAAAGGTTGCAAACCATTGGTCTGAACTCTATGCGGGTGCTTCAATAAATATTCATCCCTGTTTGAAAGTCAATGAGCTTCCCCAAATTTAAAACCGCAGACTGCATCTATTGAGGATATTCTCTGACCGGGCAGGGATATGGGGCTGCAAACAGATGTAGCATTTGCAGAGCTTTCTTTTTACCAGTTGGAAAATGCTGTAGAATTGGAAACATTTCCCTCCCCTCCCCTGCAAACACACACACACACACACACACACACACACACACACACACACACACACACAGAGTTTGTACATTTGCTGTTACACACCATACAGGCTCCTGCCAAATCAGTACTTAAAAAGGGGAGGGGAGGGAAATTAAAAACCAGGGAGGCATTATTCACTGGTTTAAGCACCTAGAGAAAAAGCCATACATGCATTTGGGGCTCCAACTGAATAGGCGAGCAAACGCTTGTTGCTGTGTATGTATTCAAGTGAGGGAGCCGGGCCGACTTCTGATTGGTTTAAAACGGAAGCCGGGAACCAATGAAAGGCATCAGTGTGTCCTAGCAACGACATTTCCCTAATGAACACCAAGGCATGATGACTCTGTCTGGAAAAATAAAGGGAGGCTAGATCCTCAGAGCAAGAGCCCAATCCTGTATTGACAGAATCAAGTGTTTGTGAAATCAGGAGGCGAGAGTAGGGCAGTAGAGGCTGATGGCCCTGTTTTTGGTGGGATTGTGAATCCATTCTGGGTTTCAGTCAGAACCAGCCAGGACTACAAAGGAGCTATCTGAGGTGCTGAACCCCCAATAGAACCAGCACCTTGGATAGCTCATTTAGAGTTCTGGCGGCTTCTGACTGAAACCCAGAATGGATTCACAGTCCTACCAAAATCGGCGCCACCAGCCTTTGCTGGAACAGGATTCCGAGTGAGGTTTGGTTTGGTTTAATTAGAATTACTCCCCTTTCTGCTATTCCGATTCCCTTGCTAGTTCTGATTCATTGCTAGGGTTGCCAACTTTTTTCTTTTCCTTTTGCTGGCCACTGCTCCTCCACCTTTAATAGCAGCTTGATCTACAGGTGTTAACCAGTGGCTCCTAGGATGGTGCTTGGTTAAGGGCACGGTGGCAAGGAAGGAGAGTTCTTTGTCTACGGTCTGGTTTCCACTGACACATTTATCGCTCGATGGCTGCTCTTTCAAGCGATGGCCTGGATGTGTGAATGCGCCATCACAGATGTGCTGTCACAATCAATTTCCCCTGCTTCCCCAATACAATGCTTATAGCGGAAGACATACATGTGCAAGTACAACTCCTCAGTTATTCTTGTCTTGGCGGCTTCTCTAGATGACTCATAACCAAAGGTGTGAGTTGACTCCTTTGGAAATCATTGCATTGGGGAAAGTGGACGTGAAAAATAAATCTCTGATGATGTTTCTGCATTGGGGATGGGCCATGGGCAGCCATTTAAGGTGAGTCAGGAGTCATGGGATTTATTTATTTATTTATTTATTACATTTATATAGTGCCCCATAGCCGAAGCTCTCTGGGCTGTTTACAAAAATTAAAAGATTGAACATTAAAAAGTTGATATACAAAATTTAAAACCATGAAACATAAAAATAGCTAACATTTAAATCAATTTTAAACTTTCAGCCAGGCCAAAGACTCAGTTAAAAACTCAACTTAAGCTGTTAAAATGCCTGGGAGAAAAGAAAAGTTTTGACCTGGCACTGAAAAGATATCAATGTTGGCGCTAGGCGGGCCTCATCAGGGAGATCATTCCATAATTGGGGGGCCACCACAGAGAAGGCCCTCTCCCTTGCTGCTGTCCTCCAGGCTTCCCTCGGAGTAGACACCCAGAGGAGGACCTTGGATGCTGAGCCTAGAGTACGGGTAGGTTCATGTCAGGAGAGGCGTTCCATCAGGTAGTGTGGTCCCAAGCCGTGTAAGGCTTTATAGGTTAAAACCAGCACCTTGAATCGGGCTCGGAAACATAGAGGACTGAAGGGAAACTCAGAACAGGAGGACAACCCAGGAGGTGGGATCAAGGACAGATCAAAGGATGCAGGAGCACACCAGAGCTCAAGGAGAACATGTTGTTCAAGAAAGGCTCAACTACAACAGGAAGTTCTCTTATACTCCATCCTCTCTGGGAGGATCCAATGGTTCACCTTGGTGGGCGGGGTCAGCCTGGGCCTGAGGGTACTTCACTGAGCATGACTCCCGTAGTTCTGCAGCTCTCCACACAGGGGAGCTGTGCAACTCCTGACAATCTCTGAAGGCAGTTCGCCCATGCTTGTATGCATCAGCTGAGTGTAGCGTTATAGATTTATTTATTTATTATTGTGTTTATATCCCACCTTTTTTCCTCCAAGGAACCCAAGGCGGTGTACATAATCCTCTGCCTCTCCATTTTACCCTCACAACAACAACCCTGTGAGGTAGGTTGAGCTGAGAGACTGTGACTGGCCCAAAGTCACCCAGTGGGTTTCCATGGCCAAGTGGGGACTAGAACCTGGATCTCCTGACTCCCAGTAAAACACTTTAGCCACTACACCACACTGGCTCTCCATGTGCATACTACCAGCCCTATGTTTGGGCACATGCGTTGATGTTCAGCAGTCTTTGGGAGTTGCTGCACAGAAGAGGTGGAAAGATGACAGGTTTGTCAATCAACCAGAAAGAAACCATCCTGTCCTGCTGCTTTTATTTACTGGCTACATCTTTCTTCTAAGGAGCTCAAAGTACATGGTTCCTCCCTGGATCTTTTTATCCTCACAACAACCCTGAGAGGGAGGTTGGGATGAGAGATAGTGACTGCCTTAAAGTCACTCAGATTTGCTAAGTGAGGATTTGCTTTGACCCTCCCTGGTCCTAGTCCAACACTCTAACCACTGCACCACACTGAACGGACCTTTGATGAAGATTTGGGTGAAATCAGGAAGGGTCGCTTTTCATGATTTGAGTGCAGTCACCTGCTAAGCATTGCAGATTAAATTGCTGCTTGGGGTGGGGGTGGATATTTCAAAAGCTGTGGCATTCTCCTAAGATCATCCAACAGTGCTGAACGACTGGAGATTCAGAAAGACAAAAGGAAGTTCACTTCTTCACACAATGTATCCTTAAACCACGGCATTGGCTACCACGAAATGTGGTGCTGCCCACCAATTAGATGGCTTTAAAGGGGATGCAAGCTAAGGCTGTCAAAGGCTGCTAGTCATGAAGGCTATATCTTACCTCCAAGATGCCTCCAGACCGCCTCTGACTAGCAGGTTGTTAGAGAACATGCAAAGGAGAAGGCTATTGCCTTCATGACCTGTTTTGGAACTTCCCAGAGTGATCTGGTTTGTCATTGCAGGAAACAGGCTTCTGGATTAGATAAAACTTTGGTCTAATCTGGCAGGGCTCTTCTTATGTTCATAACTTGCCTCTTGAGTTTTGTACCCATTTCCCCCAAAGTATAAGGGTTGTACTTTCATTTTTGGCCACAAGATGGAACCCTTGGGCAGTTCACCACCTACCTATATATTCTTAGAACCAGTTGGTATCCGGAAAAGCCACTTTTAACATTGAAGCAGTTACTCCTGGTGAAAGTTTGCAAATTTTCCAGAACTGGTTCAGGATAAACAGTTGACAGGAGTGCTTGGTAGCAAAATAAAATCAAACAAAGGAAAACAAAGCAAGTACAAACACACACACACACACACACACACACACGTATTCTTCCCCAAGAAATGCTGAATTCTGCAATCTATTCATTGCCCAAACTTTCATAATTGCCACAACACCCTTTGGTGCCAGATTCCACAGCATAGAAAGGGTATCAGGACTGATCAAAGTTATAATACCACTGAGCTAGATAACTTTTCTATGTGAGGCTGTTAATTGACCATCACAGAATTGAGATCCGAGCACTAGATTTGGAGTATTTTATTTCCTGCTTTTCCGTGACATAGTCTCTAGGTGGCACTGTGGTATAGTGGCATTGTGGTATAGCAGAATAGCACAAATACACATGAGGAAATCATATTTCCTTTTGCTTTCACAATTAAATTCCAACTTTTTCCTGCTCTAACTAAAAACTGGTTTTTATTGGTTAGACATGGAAGAGAAATGGGCAGGCCATGATGTCGTCCAAAGAACCCGTAAACACAACAATGAGTAGGGAATGACAAGCGCACAATAAATGTCTCATGTAGATAAACTCACAGTAATTCATTATTACACAGGTCTTTCAGGCAGCTTTTCCCAACCTGGCTCACTCCAGATGTGCTGCACTACAATTCCCATCATCCACAGCCAGCATGGACATTGAGGTTCAACACAGTTAGAGGGATGCCAGGTTGCAGACAGCTGCTTTAGGGACTTTCCCTCACTCCCTTCTGCCTCTCAATGAGTTCTGTTGGATTCTGTAACAAGGCAATTGGCTGACCAGTTAAAATAATCACGTTCTGTTTTTAAGATTGTACGGAAAACCTTTTGCGGTTCATGTTTTTGCCCAATATCCTCCCCTCATGTTTGGAAAGGGGGGGAAAGCCCAATAAGCTAAAAATAGCATATTCCGTTGCAAATGGCCCACAAGCAGGATGGGTTGACTCAGTCTGTTTACCTGTTGATCTGTCTGTCTCTCTCAAATAACAGGGAAATGGAAAAGACCAAAGTTGGAGTTATACAGGTCCATGCTTGGCTCTATGTCAGAGACAAATGATTCTAAAAATGACCCAATCTCTCTACTTCCCCTCCCAGTTACTGTTTCCTGACTCCTAGCTGAGCAGAGCAGAGAAGAGGAAGCTGCCCCAGCTGGACTAGAAGGAATATCAGGAAGCCAGCTCCCAGAGAGTGAGTGATCAGAGCGAGTGAACAGGGAGAGCAAACAGGAGTTTGTCAGGGGGAGATCGACAGGGGAGGTCCTTAACAAAAGTTTGTTCTCATTAAGACACACTCATACAGTAGGGGACTCTGTTGTTCACTTTCAGAGAGGACAGGACAAAACACAGGCAATTCCAATGCAATCAGAACGGCAGAAACAAAATGGAAATAGAGACTATGGACAGAAATGAGTCTCTAGTGGTGGTGACCTGCAAAGTGTGTGCAATGTTTGTGTTCCTGCCTGAGATCAACATGGCGTAAACCTGCAACAAGTGCAAGCTGGTTTCACTTTTGGAGGATAAAGTGAAAGTACTTGAGCGGTGAGTGTCCACCCTCCAAAGAATAAGAGAAGGCGAAGACTTCTTAGACAGAACGGTGGAACTGCAACAGCAACAAGACACGCAAGAGATTGAAGAGCAACAGCAAGCCGAAGCAGAAGTTGAGAATGCTGAGATGAGGAAAGCCAACGAAGAGGGAACTCCTTGGAAAAGGGTGACAGATAGGAGCACAAGAACTAGAAGACACTCTGCACCAGTGGAACCATTAGAGTTACGTAACCACTTTCAGCTACTGGAGGATGAGACTGGAGGACAGCCTGCAAAGGAAGAAGTACAGGGGACCCCATGCAACAGTGAACAAGAGGCAGAAGGTCGGTCGACCAAGAAGAAGAGAAGAGTAGTCGTTGTGGGAGATTCCCTGCTGCATGGGATTGAAACCCAAATATGTCGTAAAGACCCACGGACTCGCCAGGTATGCTGTCTCCCTGGAGCACAGATTAGAGATGTGACTGAAGGGTTGCCAAAGCTCATGAAACCCACTGACACATATCCTTTTCTTCTCATCCATGTGGGAACAAATGATATTGCCAAGCAGAGCTACGAAGAAATTGCGTCAGACTTTGAAGCTCTGGGAAAGAAACTCAAGAACTTTGGGGCCCAGATAGTTTTCTCATCCATCCTCCCAGTTCTTGGAAGAGGATTAGAAAGGGAAAGAAAAATACTCTGGGTGAACGACTGGCTACAAAGGTGATGCCAATGTGAGGGATTTGGATTCTGAGACCAGAGGCTATGCTACTTGGAAGATGGACTGCTGGCAAGGGACAGGTTACACCTTACAAGGGCTGGGAAGAATGTGTTTGGCTGCAGCATGAAGAAGAGATCCTGGCCCTCCTCTGTGTGAAAACCTTTCAAGTATTTGAAGAGTGTTATCATATCTCCTCTCAATCTTCTCTTCTCCAGGCTAAACATGCCTAGTTCTTTCAGTCTCTCCTCATAGAGCTTTGTTTCCAGACCCCTGATCATCCTTGTTGCCCTCCTCTAAACCTCCTCCAGCTTGTCTGCATTCCTCTTGAAGTGTGGTGCCCAGAACTGTACAGAATACTCAAGATGATGCCTAAACCAGAGCCAAATAGAGGGTAACCAGTACCTCAAGCGATGCCAGCATATTGTTGCTTAAAGCTCTCACTACTGCCAGTAACTAACTTTTAGGAGAGGCATTTTCAATCTTTCACAATTAGGAAAAGGCTGTTGAAAAGCTGGGAAACACCTAACAATCAAGTGGTTGGGGGAAATGGGCATGGCCTCAGGAGGAACGCTGGAGGGCCTAGTCTGGCTCATGGACATGAGGTTGTGCACCCCTGAAATAAACTGATGCTGCTGGTGGTGGTCCCCCCATTTTAAAAAAAAAACTTGGTATAAGTGGTACATGGAAGAAATAATCCAATATGTTTAAACAAAGCCTGCTTGAGGAATTCAGTCTTTGAGAATTCTGATACAATGGTCCTGATCTACACCTCCTGCACAAATGTAATATCAACTCAGAAGCAGGTCCCATTGATTACAATGGAGCTTAGTCCCAGGTAAGTGGGTATAGGATTGCAGCCTTAGAAATGCACACTTTGAAAGAAAAGCCATTCAAAAGAAAAACGTATCTCGAAAGAACAGTTTGCAGTTTAATGTGGAAATGGGATGGAACAGACGTATGAGTGAGTAGCTGCAGACATGACTTAGACTGATTCATCCATCCCTGGGGGGCTATCTTCATGGTACTAAGTTGGCACCGTATTTCCACAAAATCATGTAGTAGTGGTTGACGAGGATCTAACTTTGGGGTCAGTTTATGACCCCACAGCAGCCTTCCCCTTCCTGGTACCCTCCAGATGTTTTGCTCTTCAACTCCCATCAGCCCCAGCCAGCACAGTTAATGTTCAGGAATGCTGAGAGTTGTAGTCCAAAACATCTAGAGGGAGTCAGAGGTTGGGAAAAGCTGACTCAAAGCACAGATAAGCTAAATTATGAATTTGGGTCAGGGAATGGTGGTAATTCTGAAGAAAAATATTCACATGCCTAATTGTTTATTAACTTATAGTTACATGAATCACTTGGATTACTAGGAACTATGTGTGAATTTGACCTGCTTGCAGCTGGGATCTGGGTGACAGGATGCTTCGAACTGGGGATTTATGAAAACTCTTTTCATGGACAACACAGAGGAATGGCTGTTCTCAGGCCTGTCCTTTAATTCTCATTCTCTCCCTCCCTCCCCCTGTACTTGAAATATACCCAGTTTGCAGCGAACAAGACAATGTGAAGAGAAGAATTTACGGCAGTGGTTCAAAGCCAGGAGCAGTCAAAGCAGGAGCTGGAGTCGGGCTGGATTTTGGAGTGGAGCAGGCCAGTGGCGAGAGGACCTTGTCAAGGCCGTTACTGTAACTCGCTGACGCCAGTATTGCTTTGCGGCTGGAGCATCTTCCAAGAGTTCAGCAGAAGCACAGATGTTCTCATTGTGCATCCAGTCAAAAAGCCTTCTTGGAAAACTTTAAAAAAAGAAAAAGAAAAAGCTTCACCTCACAGTTTGCCTTGTCTATTATGCCTACACTCTCCACCACACACTTTTTACTTTCTCTTACCAGCCATTGATTCCCCCCACGTTTTTCAAGCCTCCATTCCCTCAACCTGTTAACTAATGTTGCCACCTTTTCATTTCAAAAATATTGACCGCCCCCCACTTAAAGTAATACTAGGCACAGAAGGCAGAAATAGAGCCTGGAGGAAGCTGGCAGTTTGGGGTAGGGCTTGAAGGAATCTGGCAGTTCAGGGGGGTGGGGAGCCTGGAGGAATCTGGCAGTTCAGGGCTGGAGCTTGGAGGAATCTGGCTGTTTAGGGATGGAGCCTGGAAAAATCTGGCAGTTCAGGGGAGAAGCTTGGAGGAACCTGGCAGTTCAGGGTGGAGCTGGAACTTTTTTAGAACAGAAAGAATATAGCTATATGGGTGGTATCTAAAGATTTATTTGTGAAGTTTAAACATGCATGTATAGTTATATGTGTATTTTTATTTGGCAAATATATTGACAAATAAGAAGTGATCAATGGTACAAAAGAAAGGAATGTCTAACTTGTGATAGGTGTTGTCCGTATTGTTATTGTTTATTGATTAAGAATGTATTTTATTGTTTATAGCTCCTGAGGAAGGAGTACATCCGAAACGTTGGGCTTTTAATATAAGATAATAAAAACACACGTCAACCAGCACCAGACTTTGTCTCTTTCACACAGTTCAGGGTGGAGCCAGGAGAAATCTGGGGACTAAAGTGGAGTATGTTTTCACAGAAACGGTGGGTTTTGAGGAGGGGCTAGGAAGACCTACACGGGGCCAGGAGCTGCCCAGGTTTTAAGAACTTTGGAGGAGGCACTTCTTTTGGTAGTGCTGCCTTCAGAGGCCCATTTGGTGATAACATGAAAGCGGGCTTTCTCAGTGGCCACTCCCTGGTTGTGGAACTCCCTGCCAAGAGAGGCTCTGTTGGCTCTGTCCTTTGTCCTTCTGCCAGCAGGCAAAGGCATTTTATTCAAATAGGCCTTTTCACATGTAAGTTTGTCTGTTGGGTAGGGTGCTGTTTTTGTTCCATTACTGTTGTGTTTTTTAACTGCCTTTGAAATGTTTCATTCTTGTTGTAAACATGTTTTTATTTTCTATGATTATTAACCACCTTGAGTGCCATTTCAAGTCAACCCATCATCAATCAGTTAAACACGAGGAAAGGGATTGTAAATTAAAACCACCAATATCACAATATCCTTGTATGAATCTGTGGTGTAACCACGCTTGGGATGCCCTGTACAGTTCTGGTCACAGCACATCAAGAAGGATATTGTAGAGCTGGAGATGATGCAGAAAAGGGTCAACAAAATGATCAATGGGCTGGAGTAGCTCCCCTTTGAGGAAAGGTTGCAACATCTGGGGCTTTTTAAGCTTAGGAAAAAAGGCAATTAATGGGGAGAGACGTGACTGAGGTTTATGAAATTAGGCATGGTGTGGAGAAATTGAATTGGGAACTGTTTTTCTCCTTATCATAGAGGAATCCGGGGTCATCCAGTGATGCTCAACGGTGGGAGATTCAGGATGGGTAAAAGGAAGGACTTCTTCACGTAGCACATAGGTCAAATTATGGAATTCTCTACCACAAGTTGAAGTGATGGCCACCAAGCTGGACAGCTTTAAAATGGGATTAGACAAATCCATTGAGGAGAAGGCTAGCAATGGCTTCTGGTCATGACAGCTATATATTACATGCAGTATCAATCAGAGGCAATATGCTTTTGGAGACCAGCTGTTGGGAAACACAAGTGGGAGGTGCTCTTGCACCCGTATCCTGCTTGTGGGCTTCCCATGGGTATCTGGTTGGCCACTGCATGAACTGAATGCTGGACTAGATAGGCCTTCGGTATGATCCAGCACAGCTCTTCTTACATTCCTATTCCTCTTTGTATTGTAAAGCTACTCTTGGCAAGATTTGGGAAGGCAGGACATTTCGCTTCAATATTTTCACATTGATAAACCTTCCAGGCAAAATGCCCACGCACCATATGTTAAGATAAAACCAGTTTAGGAAACAGGACAGTATGCAGTCAAACAACAAACCAACAGCAATCAAATCTGAAGACGCAGAAGAGCAACAACCAGCCGGAGGAAAATTAACATTGAAATTGCCTGCCACAGTAATATAGCTTTCCATGCTTGCTTAAAAGATATGCATATTGAAAAAGAAAGAAAGAAAGAAAGAAAGAAAGAAAGAATTCCTTTGCCCAGAAACAGGATGTGAGGTGGCTAGAAGGATCCATCAGTTAAAATGACTTAGAATATAGTTTTGCTATTTAATAGGCCACACAGCAACTAGCTGATGCATGCACCAGCAATCTGTCGAGATCTATAAATAAATGCAAACAAATATATAACCTTATCAGTGCAGGATGCCAGGTGTGCAGGTTCAGGGCTGTTTTAGCAGCACTGAATTGGAAAAGGCTTCAATGCCACCTGCCTACACAAAGCCTCCTGCAATAGGTTTGTTACTGCTTTCTTTCTCGGAAGCACTCAGGAAACAAAGCGGAAAAGGAAGCAAAGGAGGGCTGAAGGCCTGTGTGTTTGTCTGTGTGCATGATGTTTCCAAGAAAAGATAACCATATTAACAAGAATAAACAATGCTGTGGAACCAACAGTGGTGATTTCATTGCGACATTGGTAGTGCAAGTCTATTTTCCTCCCTTTTTTTCCTTTCAGTGACTGAGAATCTCCTTCCCCACCATAAGTGTGCGCAGCACATTTTATTAGGGTGTACACTCAGGGATATTTTTATACGGCAAACCCACAGAATCATAGAATCACAGAATAGTAACGTTGGAAGGGGCCCATAAGGCCACTAAGTCCAACCCCTGCTCAATGCAGGAATCCACCTCAAAGCATGCTTGACAGATGGTTGCCCAGCTGCCTCTTGAATGCCTCTAGTGTGGGAGAGCCCATGACCTTCCTAGGTATTTGTTTCCATTGTTGTATTGCTCTAACAGTCAGGAAGCTTTTCCTGATGTCCAGCCAGAATCTGGCTTCCTGTAACTTCAGCCCATTATTCCATGTCCTGCACTCTGGGTTGATCTAGAAGAGATCCTGGCCCTCCTCTGTGTGACAACCTTTCCAGTATTTGAAGAGTGCTATCATATTCCCTGCACCTCCTCATCCAAATCATTAATAAAAATGTTGAAGAGCACTGGGCCCAAGACTGAGCCCTGTGGTACCCCACTTGTCACCTCCCCCCAGTGTGAAAAGGTACCATTGATAAGCACTCTTTGAGTCCGATTCTGAAGCCAACTGTAGATCCACCTAAAAGTTGTTCCATCTAGCCCACTTTTCTCTAGTTTGTGAATCAGAATGCCATGGGGCACTTTGTCAAAAGCTTTGCTGAAGTCAAGATATACTATATCCACCGCATTCCCACAGTCCACAAGGGAGGTTACCTGATAAAAAAATGAGATCAAATTAGTCTGATAGGATTTGTTCTTGACAAATCCATGCTGGCTTCTAATAATCACTGCATTGTTTTCTAGGTGCTTACAGACTGACTTCTTTATAATCTGCTCCAAAATTTTCCCAGGGATGGATGTCAGACTGACTGGTCTGTAGTTCCCAGGTTCCTCCAGCACACCCCTTGCACAAGCCTATGTTCCCCAACCAGGGTTGCCAGGTCCCTACTCTACAGAGAACAGTCCTATATTTAAAGGCATCCTTTATATGAAAGACTGTTGAGTCCAGTTTGAAGAAAAGAGAGAAGGGCCCTTGAAGTTGCCCATCCACATTGAGCATTAGTTTGGAGGCTTATGGGCATCAAGGGTACAAACAGCAATATTCTACCCTTAAAAACAGAAAACCCTCAAACTGCTCATCCCTAGGGTCCCCATAGTATGCATGCCAAGTGTCAGGTGTCTAGGTTTCATGGTCTTTGTCTTACAGCACTGATAGATAGATCGATGGACAGACAGACACATATACACTTGGGTAATATCGATGAATAGATGTATCCTCCATGAATGTCTCCAGCTAACCCCCTTTTAAAGTCATTCCAGAGCTTCCCATGTAGGAAACGTGTAAAGGATGAGGCAGTGTTTAGTCACATAGTAATGTGAGTTATTATATGACTAATCATTCTTGGAGAGAGGGCTATTACCAAAAGGAAAACTGGCCATTAGCAACCAAGGCCCAATTTCCACAAGCCCAGCCTGACTCACAAAGATCTGGTCAGAAACTGTGAATATATACTACTTTTATAATGCTGTGATTCCCTCTGTCCAGCTCAAGGTGGGCTGTGTGAGCCTGATGATGTGTAGGTCTTGAATGGCTCTGGCGCAAGAAAATGGTACCTTGTTGAGGGAAATGTTGGGTTAATTTGGGGGACTGAAAAGGAATCAAGAAGGGATGCGAACTGTGGGTTGCCTTCCATAGACATAGTCTTGTCTTCAGAACTGGCTGGTGTGCCCATTGGGGCTGGGGGGTTGGGAGCAGACAAAGGAGCCTGGGGAAGTGGGGAAGTGAATCCATTCCGGGTTTCAGTCAACTGGTCAGAACTCTAAATGAGCTATCCAAATTGCTGGACCAATTTTGGTGCTTGGATTCAAAACGGTTCTACTGTCTTTTCTTACATAGTTCCCTAAATGTTCTGGGCTGGTGGGCCCATTTTGAAGGTTGAGAAAGTCTCATGACACGGTCCCACAATGACTGCCATAGGAGGGGTTGTCTCTTCACAAAACACCTGGGTGTGGCAAGTCACAAAACATTCATTTCACAGAAAAGTAAAACTGGTGAGGCTAAAAGACAGGGACGTTGTACAAGGCAGAGGTTGGGTCTGAGCCTCAGAATACAAAACCTCTCCTTTGAACACACAGCTTTCTCCTCCAACAGACTGCCCATTTCACAGAAATTCAAGCCAATTACATTTCCGAAACTGTCTCTCAAGAGAATTTATTCCACCGAATGTATTTCTCCAAATTACAAGGAAGTTCGCTCCAAATTAATAGGAAGTACACTGCCAAAGAATCATAGACACCACAGTGGAAACACACACAGTGTAAAGTGCACTCTCTCTCAGGCTTGTCCCCCCACAAAACAGATTCCATCTCCCGCTTGGTTACCCTATGCAGCAGGATGGCCTGGGGGCCTTGATGAGTATCAAGGCAGGTGTCTGTGCCACCCTGGTATCCATGGGTATGATGTTGGGTATCTCAGATACATACAGGATTGTCCCCTTAAGCTGCTATTGCTTCCCTTCCACCCACTGAAAGGCCAGGAGGGTGGTCCTTTTTGTTACAGAGCTGGAAGAAAAACACAAGTGAGACCTGTCACAAAAAAACTGCAGAGTGCTGCTAATTTTCCATTTTTTCCCCACTGAGCCACTGAACACACTGAATTGTAGCACCGGAGACAACCATGTAACCCCCCAAATGGTGAATCACATCAAGGGCATTTCCAGTTCAAGTACCCCAGAGGGAAGCCATGACAGCTTTACAAAATACTGCCACCATTTTCCTCGCCCATTCATCCTGGCTCCACTCCAGAAGCGTTAGCCTGTGAAACGAGACCCAGTCTGCCAAAACTCGCACTTTATAGAACAGTTTACACTTTGCGGAACAGTTTGAGTGGAAACATCACCTGTGAACATTTCCACATGTGAGGAGACTGTCTCGCCATCTGAACATATCCCCTTTGATCCCTTCCCATGCTATCTTGTTATCGGATAGCTAAACACAGTAGACCACCAATGGTAGAACTGAGCCGTTTATTCGCTGCAGCTCACTCAATTCTGAAGTTAAAACCACCATCCCCTTCCTCCCACCTACCCCATCAAGGCCTTCTCTTATATGGCTTGATAAGTGTATTGTGAAAATGCTATGGCAAAGAGGGGGATAATTTTGCACTGAATATCATAGAATGGTAGAGTTGGAAGGGGCCTATCAGGCCATCAAGTCCAAACCCCTGCTCAACACAGAAATCTACCTTAAAGCATGTCTGACAGCAGAAGGAGAGGCTGAAATCTCTTTAAAAAAAACAACAAAGAAAAACACCACCACAAAGGTTGCAATCCCATGGTCCATGAGAGGGCATCCCAGGAGCCATAGAATTTGACAGATTTTCCTCTCTGAGGGTGTAGAGTGGGGATGGGGGACCTTCAGCCTGTGTGTCAAATTTGACCCACCAGGATGGCCCCTCCGCAAACCCCAACCCTCTCAAATGGGAAATGGAGCAATCGGGGTGGCCTGAGACATTTTACTGCCTGAGGTGGAGAACAAAATGGCACCCCTCCCAACCCTTTCTTCAAGACTTAACATCTTTCTTCAGCACCAACAATGGGACTGCATCCTTTTCCATACCTGAAGGCAGCAGGCTACCTTAGGGGTACAGGGAAACCCATGTGGCACACAGTTCTCTCCTCCAATACATTGCTGCCTCCCAGCATTTGCCACCTGAGGCAACTACTGCACTTTGCCCAATGGTAGGGCCGGCCCTGGGAACAAGTGAGTGACTGAACACTCAACTGCTTTGCATTCAGCTTGGACTGTGAGGAACTAGCTGGCTCCAGAATTCACTCATTCTTCACCTTCCCTGAGCAAAGGATGAGCAAAGCCAGCTCCCCAGCCAAGGTGTTGGGTGGAGGAACCCAGAGACACCAGGGGAAGGCTGTGAGATGATTGGGATTGGAATTAAATGGCAGCATTGATGGGATCGATATCTGTAGAGATGGCCAATTTATCCCCAGTTCAAGAAATTGTCAAACATAATGGAAGGGCTGGAATTATTTCACTTACCATAATCACAAATGGGGAGTTTTATTTTAAATTAGTTAAGGGAGAATAATTTGAGGACAATTCATTCACCACCAGAACTAAGCCCCCTTTCTGTTCTGATCGAATTCAAGGGCTTGATTATCAGTGATTGGCAATATTCATATCAATTATGTAATACACAATGATGAGTATAAATTACAGTGGGTGAAGGATTTAGATGACAAAACTGACATTATTATATTGGCCATTTATCTGCATTTCAAGTCCTAGATGTTCTGTAAATGCCCTTAACATGCTACCTTAAAAAGAACATTTTGTACAAATTTAGCTTCTCTTTGGGCAGGAGCTTCTCCTTATTGCTTATGTCACTCTGTAAAGTGTTACATACATGGATGCCATTATTATTATTATTATTATTATTATTATTATTATTATTATTATTATTCCACCCCCTCCCACTATTATATCCCACTCCAAGATGAGATCTGTGCAGAATGAAGCATGCCTAATTAGGTCACTAGATGCTATTGCATGTGTTTGTGTTCTGCTTTATGTTTCTGCATGTGGTATGTAGGGATGTACAGATTTTGTAAAATCTCTTCTGGCTGCATTTCGCAGATTGTCCATTGCCTTTTGTTCCATCATCCGCTCATCGACAGAATCAGATTCCCCCTCAATTTCCCAAATTTGTGCAAATTCATACTTGCACAAATCCACACTTTAAAAAGTGTGCAAATCCTCCCTGCTTCACACATCCTGCCCCCAAATGTGCATCTTCATGCTTTAACCTATGGGGGGAAAGCACATTTTTGGGCAGTGTTTCTCTATTTCATGTATTTTTCCACAATTTCCATAAAATTCTGGAAAGTAAAATAAGAGAAAAAAATAGTCCACGGAATCTGTGCAACTCTGCTGCTGCATTTGCATGTGGAATATTGTAGTTAGTAGTTGCATCTTCTAATCCATTTTACCTTATGATTCACTGTATCCACAGTGAATCCAGAGCATCCTTGTTATTATGCTGTTGTGCCACATCACACCAACTTCTCTCTCTTTCTCTCTCTCACTCTTGCTTTACACACACTCACACACAAGCACATCAGGGAGAGAGTGAAGCTAGATCATTTTTCCTGATAGGCTTGTTTTCTAGATGCAAGGAGATTTGTAAAACAAAACAAAACATGGGAGAGTATTTAACATGTCATTCAAGAGATCCCAGCGCATGGTCTGAGGGCAGATGATCCAATCACCTTGCTCAAGCTAAGCCGGTCTGGGTCAGATGAGTACAAGGATGGGAGGACTCCTGAGGACCCCTGCCCATTACCTCGAGTTCCATGATGGAAGAAAAACAAGCTATAAATATACACAATCAATAAATAAAATTTAAAAATCCACTGCAATCTGCAGTTCCAACTTGAGTGATACCTCAAGATTGTTCCAAATATATTGTTTGGTCCTTTAAGTGTGTTTATAGACTAAACACATCCTGAACAAGCTTTATTCCATCCCTTCCCTTTACAGCTCACCTCTTGCTTCCACTTCCTGCTGTTCTAAAAGGGCCAACAGTGTCCCTGTGAATGACCACACAGTGGAGTCCTACAAAGCAACTATTCATGGTTGAATTCCCCCATCCCTAAAAATAAATTACTTACATAAACTCAGCGACACAGCTGTAAAATAGCTCTTTATATACCAACCAGGGTTTAAAAGTTCAATATAATTAAGCTACTCCTCATATACATTTCCCCCGTCTTGAAGCCTCGGATGTCCACAGTAGCAGTAAGAGATTCTCTGCTGCATGGAAATATGTAGAAGGAGAGGACGAAGTTGCGGGGTGTGTAATATGATATTGATACTAGGGATGTGCACTGGATCGGGTCCGATCCACGATCTGAATCCAATCCAGGGGGAAATCAGATAAAATTATACGATTTATCCGATTTCCGATTTCACCGCTGGATCGGCCAATCCAATCCGATCCGATCCAGAAAGGTTCCGATCCAGATTGGATGGATCGGCGGGCGCCCGCTGCCGCCCGCCGCTCCTTCCATTGGCGGGTGCCAGCGGGCCCGCCAATGGAAGCGGACAGCAGGGGGGGGGCCTTCCCTAGCGGGGAGGGGGCCCTGTGCGCATGCCGCTTACCTTCGGAGGACGTCCGCTCCCATCCGCCGCTGGCCACTACTGCAAGCGGGCTTAGCAGCCTGCCCCTAGGTAACACGCCAGGTGATCATCACCTGATCAGGTGATGATCACCTGGCGTGCTACTCAGGAGCAGGCCGCAAAGCCCACTCGCAGTAGCAGCCAGCCGCGGACGGGAGCAGATGTCCCCCGAAGGTAAGCAGGGGGCAGGGGGGAGGGGTGTGGGGGGGGCGCGTGGCGCGCTTACCTTCGGGGGACATCTGCTCCCGTCCGCCACTGGCCGCTACTGCGAGCAGGCTTGGCGGCCTGCCCCTAGGTAGCGCGCCAGGTGATCATCACCTGATGATGATCAGGTGATGATCACCTGGCGCGCTACCTAGGAGCAAGCCACGAAGCCTGCTCATAGTAGCGGTCAGCAGCGGACGGGAGCAGACAGCCATGGAAGGTAAGCAGGGGGAGGGGGAAGGGGCTTACCCCCCTGGGGCCATCCGCTTCCATCCGCTGGCGCCCGCGGGCACCAGTGGATGGAAGCGGACGGCCCCGGGGCAGTAAAGAGCGCGGGGGAGTGGGCTTACCTGCCGGGGCCGTCCACAGCGGACGGCCCCGGGGGGGAAGAGTGAGAAAGGCCCCCCTCACCCACCCGCTGCCATTTTTTCCTCATAGACTTGCATTGGGGGAAAGAAAGCTTTCCCCCAATGCAAGTCTATCGGGGGGGGGGGGTTTAAATGGCAGCCGATCCAAAACTCGGATGTCCGATTTTTGGATTGGGATCGGACCCGATCCAGTCCGGGGGGCCTCCGATTTTGTCCGATCCGATCCGGGACAAAATTGGAGGTCCCAATCCTGGTCCTGATCCAACCTGGGGGGGTCCGTGCACACCTCTAATTGATACCACCTGGCCCAACTGTGTGGGGTATCTGTTAGTCAATGGGGGCATTCTTAACCTGTCCCTGTCTTCAGTCGACTGAGGGCTGGATCTAGCACTTGCTTTCCACAAGAGGAAGGGACCATCCATTTAGAAGAAGGGCTACACCTGAGGAAGATTCCTGCACCTGATTTTTGGGGATTCCCCCTTCCCCCACATGCACCACTGCTTGCCCCATTCTTCAGGATCTCCTGATTCCATGTAGCATTTTCAGGGGACTGGAGAGGCTGCCATGGGAAGAAAGGGGCAAGGAAGTCCAGAACTTGGGGTCACTAAGTGAGGAGGGCCCATTAAGTTTGTCTTGCTCCAAAGCTCCCCAAAACTTGGAGCTGCCATTGCCAACAGAGATTGATTGATTGTATAAACATAAATATGCACAGCTAAAAACATATGAAATTATTAACAAATTAAAACCAGTAGATTTTTTTAAAAGCAATAAAAACAATTAAAACCACGTGTAACCATGGAGAATGTAGCCCTCATGGAGAATTTAGCCCTCGAAGGCTTTGATAGAGAGCCATGTATTAACTTGCTTAAATACAGATATATACTGCCTGTATGTTTCCAAGCCCAATTTAAGATGCTACTTTAGCCCATAAATCCAATTTCTTTATTGTCTCTTGTTCTGCAGTGTCATGCTCCAAACAAGCCCCTGGTTTCAATTTCTTTAGTACCACCACCCTGAGGTCCTTGGTAGCGTGTCTATGGAGGTTCAAGTGTTCACTGACAGATTTATCGATGTTCTAACACTTCACGCCTGAGTTGTGCCCATTTAATCTTTGCCTTCAAGATAGCCCTGTTTGGTCAATGTAAGCAGCTTTTGGGCCCTAGATGCAGGAGATAAAATGCACACGAATTAAGGAGGAAAAGGCAAAATAGCTTCACACTGACTGGTAACGCCAGGCGCCCTGTGTCCAGATGTATCCTCTGTGTGTTTCTATAGCATTCTGTTTTGGCTGTATTTCCTTTGCTCAGATCTGTAGGATTTTTTTTTTTAATTATTTTATAAAATATAATCAAAAAGTGATCAGTAACAATTAATGTCTAAACAACTGTTGCATAAGAAAAGAGAATGATGAATACATGTTTAGGGGAGAAAACAAGACAGAAACAGAAAGGAAAAAAGAATATAAATAATTAAATAAACAATTGTACTAAATAATAAGTGTGCTTCATTTGTTGTTATAATATCCAAATGCTCAAAGCTGAAGCAGGCATGTGTTGCTGTAAGCCCAGTTGTGACATACGTTGAATGAATCTCCTCCATATAGCATAAAAGGTTAGCAGTTCTGTTTTTCCTTGGATTAGAAGTAAGTCATGAGTTTTTTTTTTCTGATATTGCCACAGACCATATATTTTGATACCATGCAGATAAGTTCAGATTGTCCATTTTTTTCAATTGTTGTGCGATTGTCTGGCGGGCAGCGGTTTGTAAGAATAACAATAAATCTTTACATTTCAAACTTGCATGAGATCCTTTGTATATTGACAATAAAAATAATTCTGGATCGTATACAATAATTTCTCCAGTAATAGCCGTTAATTCTCTATGTACGAAAGTCCAGAATCCCTGTATATGTGGACAAGTCCACCATAAATGAAAATACATTCCTTTTGCCCCACAACCTCTCCAACAAAGGGGGCTACATGTTGAAATAATATGTGCTAGCTGTATTGGTTACGATACCATCTATGCAGTATTTTCAGTTTCTCGAATAGAAGTTGATATCTAAATGGTCTATTATTCCATAATTTATTCCAGATCTGTAGGATGATGCAGGCATCCTAAAACAGATGAGGAACGGAGCTGGAGATTTGGCTAACGTCTCTCCCCGCCAGCTCTATTTGCAAGCAGCAGCAGCAGCGTAACCATCCCAGCTGCTAAAGATGGCCTATACATTCACCCACTGACTCCTCGACTAACGTACACTTTCCCAGATTACTAGACTGTAAAAAGGTTATTTTTAAAAGCTTGGCCTCATGTGCCTTTATGGGTTCTTAACTTCCTGTCTGTCAGCTGCTGACATGTTTCCAGTCTGTCTGCCCACGGAACTGTAGTGCATGGAGACAATCCATGCGCTTCAACGTGGAAAGGCTCATGAAACAGTGGCTGCTTCTTTGGAAAATGTGAAATTCTTTTCCTTTATGACATGTTTAGGTTGGCCTGGAATTTCACTTAAAGGAGGGGAGGCCTCCCCTTGGAAGGACCTTTGTGCAGCCAATTCTTTGTGGATGCAAAGAAAGAAAGAAAGAAAGAAAGAAAGAAAGAAAGAAAGAAAATCGGGAAGATTTTGAGTTTAGCCATTTCCTGGCAGAATGGTGCAATTATGACTTGATATCACAATACGTGGCATGGATAGGCAGCAGTGGCTTACAAGGAATTCCATCCAGGCACCATGGTTGACATCATAAACCATCAGAATGAAATGCCTGAATCACCAGAAAGCTGCATGAGGCTGGAATTAATACCACCACAACCCACTGAAATCCACCCATTTGCTAATGCAGTGGATGGCAACCTGGTGTCCTCCACCTGGCTTGGACTGCAACTCCCCTAAAACTGAGCCAGCATGGGCAATGCTCATAGCTTATGAGAGTTGTAGCCCTAAACATCTGGAGGGCACCAGGTAGCCTACTCTTGGCCTAATGGATAGCACAACCCCAATATAAGCAGGGCAATAACTAGCCTCCAAAGCTTTGCAGAAATGCATCTGTAGCTCAGTGACACGGCACCTACTTTGCATGCAGACGGTCTCAGGTTCAATCCCCAGCAACTCCAGTTAAAAACAAACAAACAAACAAAAAAAGGCATCAAGCAGCAGGTAAACAGGAACTCTTCTGCCAGTCAGAGTCGGCACAGCTTTGCATAGGGTAGCCATGTACACGTTGCCAAAAACGAGGAGGAGGATTTGCATAAAAATTGCCTATGCTAATAGGTAGGTACAGAGGCAAATTTAGAAACAAGAGCTATGAATTTAAGAGTGATACAATCCATCTTACCACAGTGGGGAATACTATTGCAAGGTGACCCGTGAACCTCTGCTCAGGCTGCTGCCCAGGTGCTAGCCATGGTTGCTGGCCAATGTCAAGACCCCTGCTGGTTTATTTTCTGATGGTTCTTTAGCCTTATACTGGACATGGACTGAACAGCCTTTCAAAATAGAAGACACCCCGTCAATTAGGGGATTGTCCTCTCTAAAGACGGACACCTGGCTGCTCGAAATGGGTGAGATGGACAACCAGGCCACTACCAATGTTTGGCTTGTGGATGCACCAGAACACCCTTGAACAGCGAGCCTGGGTACACTAGCATGCCCCAACATAACTGCTAGTGGGCGGCTAGAAAGAAACACATCCATGAAGTCATGTGTGGCTCCTACGAGCCCAAACAACCTACCGGCTGCACCTGCACAGCACTGCCCCAAGATATTTTGCAACTTGAAGCAGAGCCCCAATGAGTTCTCCCACCCATTCCTGCTAGGGGCAATATTTTAGGGAGTCTTTCTGAACCATGCAGTCAACAGTGCTGGCTTTCTATGATCCCACTCTCATGGTGCTGCCTGAAGTGGGTAACATCACCCCACTGCATGCATGGCCAGCTAGAATCATAGAATAGTAGAGTTGGAAGGGGCATATAAGGCCAACGAGTCCAACCCCCTGCTCAATGCAGGAATCCACCTTAAAGCATCCCTGACAGATGATTGTCCAGCTGCCTCTTGAATGCCTCTAATGTGGGAGAACCCACAACCTCCCTAGGTCATTATTCCATTGTCGTGTTGCTCTAATAGTCAGGAAGATTTTCCTGATGTCAAGCCGGAATCTGGCTTCCTGTAACTTGAGCCCTTTATTCCATGTCCTGCATTGTGGGTTGATCTTGGCCCTCCTCTGTGTGACAACCTTTCAAGTATTTGAAGAGTGCTATCACGTCTTCCTTCAGTCTTCTCTTCTCCAGGATAAACATGCCCAGTTCTTTCCATCTCTCCTCATAGGCCTTTGTTTCCAGACCCCTGATCATTCTCGTTGCCCTCCTCTGAACACGCTCCAGTTTGTCTGCATCCTTCTTGAAATGTGGTGCCCAGAACTGGACGCAATACTCAAGATGGAGCCTAACCAGTGCCAAATAGAGGGGAACCAGTACCTCATGTGATTTGGACATTATAATTCTAATAATGCAGCCCAAAATAGCATTTGCTTTTTTTGCAGCCACATCACACTGTGGGCTCATATTGAGCTTGTGATCTACAACAATTCCAAGATCCTTCTCTCTTGTCGTATGGCTGAGCCAAGTATCCCCCATCTTGTAACTGTGCCTTTGGTTTCTTTTTCCTAGGTGTAGAACTTGGCATTTATCCCTATTAAATTCCATTTTGTTGTTTTCAGCCCAGCGCTCCCGTCTATCAAGATCACTTTGGCGTTTGTTTCTGTCTTCCAGGGTATTAGCGATCCCACCCAATTTTGTGTCATCTGCAAATTTGATCAGCATTTTCTGCACCTCCTTATCCAAATCATTAATAAAAATGTTGAAGATCACTGGGCCCAGGATTGAGCCCAGAGGTACCCTACTCGTTACCACCCCCCAGTGTGAAAAAGTACCCTTGATAAGCACTCTTTGAGTCCGATTCTGTAGCCAACTGTGGATCCACCTAATAGTTCCATCTAGCCCACTTTTCTCTAGTTTATGAATCAGAATGTCAGGGGGCACTTTGTCAAAAGTTTTGCTGAAGTCAAGATATGCTATACCCACAGCATTCCCACAGTCCACAAGGGAGGTTACCTGATCAAAAAATGAGATCAGATTAGTCTGACAGGATTTGTTCTTGACAAATCCATGTTGGCTTCTAGTAATCACTGCATTGTTTTTAAGGTATTTACAGATTGACTTCTTTATAATCTGCTCCAAAATTTTCCCAGGGATGGATGTCAGACTGACGGGTCTGGAGTTCCCAGGTTCCTCCTTTTTGCTGTTTTTGAAGATAGGGACAACATTATCCCTCCTCCAGTCATCCGGCACTTCATCCGTCTTCCATAATTTCGTAAAGATAATAGACAGTGGTTCTGAGAGGTCTTCTGCCAGCTCCTTTATTGCTCTAGGATGCAGTTCGTTGGGTCCTGGAGATTTGAAGTTCAAAGAAATTAGATGTTCCTTGACTATTTGTTTATCAATCTCAAACCGCAATCCCGCCCCTTCAGCTTGTACTTCATTTTTTCTAGGGGGGGGGGGGTCATAGACCTGCTTTTCAGAGAAGACTGAGCCAAAGTAGGAATTGAGCACTTCGGCCTTTTCTTTGTCATCTGTTATCAATTTGCCATCCTCATGCAGCAGCTGAACCACCATTTCTTTCCTTTGTCTTTGACTATTCACGTATCTGAAGAAAGCCTTTTTATTGCTTTTAGCATCCCTCACTAGCCTCAGCTCCTTTTCAGCTTTAGCTTTCGTGATACCATTCTGGCACTTCTGTGCTACTTGTTTGTACTCTTGTTTGTCCCTCTCCATTTGGCCAATTGCTTGGGTCTTGTTTGTGTTGGTGGAAAGGGGTTTCTTGGGTGTTGCATGGGGGCAAGGGAGGTGACATTGGGTACTGTGTCTCTACTCTGGGATTCCTTCCAATGAGGAAGCACACCCAAACTGGGACAGAAATACAAAGGGTATACTTTATTTTTGGAGTGTGAAAAACTAGATGGGGTACCAGGGATAACTGAATGGCTCCCTTTCTCTGAACTGGTCCTATCTAGGGATGGGAGAATCAGCAAGACTCAAGATTGATTGATTGATTTCTATTATCACATTTACACCCTGCCTGTTTTCCCTCTTGCAAGGCAGCTTCCACGGTCTTACTTCTCTCCATTTTATCCTCACAACAATCTTATAAGGAAGGTTAAGCTAAGAGCCTAAAGTCACCCAGTGAGCTTCATGGATGAGTATGTCAAAAATTACAGGAGTTTGCAAGACAAGCCATGGCTAGAATCATCAATTAACAGTCCGGGGTTGGTATGCCAGAAATATACATCAGGAGCCAAGTTAAACAGTACCGGTTCAGGGATGCGCCAAAGAATAGCTGTTGTCTTTCCAGGAGCAAATCACATTCAAAACACAGTCAAGGACCTGGTAGGCACGCAACAGAAACAGAGCATGAAACAAGACAATTGCTCCCAGCAATGGCACAGTATCTCTGGCTTGCCTTATATTGGGATAGTGATTAGGGACCGAGGTCAGCTATGTTGGCCTGCAGCTAGATTCTGCCTGCTGATGTGAAGGGACACTCCCCAAACACTCCCAGGCTCAGCTGTTCTGCCTTCTTCCTCAATCCCAAACTGAGGCACAACAGAATGGGGACTAGAACCCAGATCCCCTGATTCCCAGTCCAGTGATCTAACCACTACCCTACACTGTCTCCTAATCAGCTTGTTGAGGTTCTCTGATTTCCACTTTGAAGCTCAGTCCACCTCCTTCCTGTTCCCAAACCAAGCTTTTCCTCTCTTTTTTTCCCCAAACTTAAAAAGTGTGCATCAGGGTGTACTTTTTTTTAGACGTGTGCACCCAAATGCCTATTTCCCTCCCTTGGGCAAAGCCTGAAATTGCCTTTTCTTTCTTTCCAATTGTGCCTTTGGAATGTGTGCCTTTTTCTAGCCAACGCATCGTTCAGACGCAATTGCCAGCTCAGGAAAGTTGCGAGCATTGGCTGAGAAATGCACTCTAATGCACAGTCAGGGTTGCAGCCAGGACAAGTCACGGTGCTTGCCGGACTGAAACAAAATTCCCTACTCCAATTTAACAGCAGTCAGCTTTGAGGTCTTAGAAAGCAAATAAACTAGGCTTGAACTGCAGTATCTACTCTAGCCTCCTTGGAAGACAGAGCTTCTTGTCTGTTTTCTTGAAAAGGCAGCAACCAGGGTAGAATCTCAAAGAGAATTCCCACCAGGCACCATGGGTTGGATGGAGCCTCCTATTCCTTCTCTGGACAAACACGTGACTTCCCTGAATCCGACTCTCTTCTGTTCATCTGTCCACAGCCTAGGGAACAGGGCCCTGCAGTCTGAGTTAGTAACGGACTGTAACTCCTTGATAGGCTTAGAAGACTGGCTGTCTTGTTCCATGGCATAAGGAAACAGTGTTCCAAGCGACGCCACTCCCCTGGGCTTTCTCCCCACAAACCGTGTGATTATGTCATGCCTCTGTGAGGTCAGTTACGTTTCTCTTCAGTGAAAGACGTTTCAATCATTCCAGGCCTCCTCTCCCCACAAGGTCATTATGAGGAGCATATGGCTGTTAAATTTCCTGAGGCTCATGTTCTTTTTAGTCGGGGGCCAGAGTGTCTCTCCCCACCCCCCACCCCTTACCCCATCTTCTTTCCCCAGACTCGCCATCTCTGGAAAGAAAAGAGCTTTTCTTCCATACCTGCCTTGAATTATATGTGCTAATTGAAATAGCAATGGTTTGGAAATCTAACACCTCCCTTTACAGAGGTGGGCTAAAAGTGAACTACTGGCATATAGACTGATCCAAAGGATTCTACCCTCTTTTCCTAGGCATGCCCCACCCTAATTATTTATAGCATTTCATTTTTAAAATATGTATGGCTTTGGTAAATATCAGAATCTGGATGTTAATGTTTGCTGGCATGAGGAAGAAGAGACAAATGGCACTTTAAAAAACCTACTAAAAAGAGTCTAGGGGAAGAAAAACACAACATTCATTTCTCTATCATCCCGAACGTTTCTGAGCCTGTTTTAGTCCGTACTAACATTAGGACTGTTCAGACAACATGCTAAAATATAGTTAAGGCTGCTAATCCTTTTGCAGCAAATGATTAGTGAGTGTGTTTAAACCATGGTTATGTATCCATGGTTAGGAATGGTTCACATGACACACTAAGTCATGGTTCACATGACCCGCTAAGCTGTAATGTTCAGCTCAAAATGCTTAACCACCATGGCTTCGCATGTCATCTGATCAGGGCCATTGACTGGTGAACAATAACAATTGAAAAGAAACTGAAAGTAGCCAGAACTTCTTAAGATTCTTCAGTAAATGTTGGAAACGGTTGTGTCATTGGGCTTGATTGGGATGTTTACCAATGTGTGCTTTACTAAAGGCCATTTCATGATAAGCGACAGAGACGAGGATGAAATCTGATCATCAGACAAAGAAATGTCCGTGATCCTTAAGACTTGCTGCTAGGAGTTAGAAATGATCATTGTCAAAGATTGCTCCCATTTCACATCTTTCCAACACCACCCCCCAAACAGCTCAGTTGGTGTGAATGCTGAGGTTGGGGGGAACGAAGAAAATGGGCGGTGGGGGTGGGGAAGCAAAGAGAAATGGAATGAAATGGCTGGAACCCTGAAGAGAAGACCTTCAAGTTCATAAGTTGATCAAATAATTGTGTAAGGCAGTCTTCCCTGAACTGATGCTCTCCAGATGTGTGGGACTATAAACTCATTATCCACAGTGGTTGCATCCGGGGGGATGGAAGATGTAGTCCATCATATCTAGAATGCATCAGCTCAGTGAAGGTTGGCGTAAGGTAAGCTGCCAGGAGTCACAACCTGAGGATGCTAGCAGCAGGACCCAGAAAACCTTGTTATGCACTATCTTGCTAGCTTTTACGTACTTTGGCAAATCTTGGGGTATCCCCACACCTGGGGCGGATCTACACTGCTGCTTTAAAGTGCTTTAAAGCACTTTATAACAGTAGTGACAACTGTTTTGGGATGTGTCCTGGACCCCAACAGTTGTCACTACTGTTATAAAGCACTTTAAAGCAGTTTATAACAGTACTGACAACTGTTGGGGCCCAGGACACACTCCAAAACAGTTGTCACTACTGTTATAAAGT
Source organism: Anniella stebbinsi (assembly GCA_029215795.1). NCBI lineage: Eukaryota > Metazoa > Chordata > Lepidosauria > Squamata > Anniellidae > Anniella > Anniella stebbinsi. The sequence goes on from JARDYH010000001.1 coordinate 387,521,757, forward strand.
GCTTTAAAGCACTTTAAAACAGCAGTGTAAATCCTGCCCTGGTAATACTTCCTTCTTGTCTGTGGGTGATACCATTTTGGCTTCATAAGCATCAGCCCTCACAGCTTGACCATCAGAAATAGAAGGAATGTCAAGAGCTGGATGTGCTACCCAGCTGCCCACCATGAGAAATTCCACTTGCCTGGTTGAAAAACTCTTTTGGCTTCCCTTGAAATACCACCAGTGTTTTACCCAAAGAGGAACCTTTTGATACAGCTACAATTCCGCATCGAGCAAAATCCATGGACAACCTAAGGATGCGTTTGAACACCCTCAGGAAATGTCGCGGGTTTTATTGAAACTTCCACCGGCTTCCCTCAAAATTCCTCAAATATATGTTGTTATTTCATTTTGAAATTAACTTAAAGTGACATTTTGAATGGCATCTTGAAACAAAAGACACCCTATTCTGAAAGCTGGTTGAAATATGGGCTAAATGTCTCTTCCAAATTGGCCTCTTTCTGCACCTCCTGGGCCGGAGAATATTCCATTCACATTGCCACATATGAACCAGGCAGCTGACTGATTCAGATAATAGAGACCTCTGTTCTGCATAGAGGATGTCCAACCCTAACCCAGTATGATTCATTGCTCACATTTTCTGCTAGGAAGGAAAGTATAAATCTTGCAACACTGGCAAAAAAAAATTTTTTTTTTAAACAGCCTTTTATTTCCTCTTCTTTCAGCACAAGGGTTTGGCCTGTATTTTTAGCATGCCAACCAAGAACTGGAATTCCATTGCCAGTGAGCGACATCTCATTTCCCTAGTTCTGATTTCCCAGCTGCAGAGATGCTGAGGTAGCAGGAAGCTTCCTAGAAGCATCAAGGGTATTCCGTTCTGCTGTCTGGCTGCTGCTGAGCTGCAAAGCTGTGCATTTCCAATGACATCACCTATTCCTTGAGCTGCCTTCAAATGGAACTTCTTTCATCGCTTTTTGCCTCTGATGTAAAATATCCATCGTTATTCAGAACACAAGATGCTGCGAAACATGTTGTTGTTCAGTTGTTGTCAAAGTACTTCTACATGTAGCTTAATCATCAGTCCCATTAATAGTGAGCTCAGCTAGTGAGTGCTGACAGGATAGTAGCCAAAATGGCAGCACCAATAAACAACAGGGAGAGATTAGTATGCTCGGGGGAATCTCAGCTTTTGCAGAAGTGCAAAAAATCTTTAGGGAAAAGCAAACTCAGTGTCCATGGAATGCTGAATATCTCTTGGAAAAAGAATACAGAAACTGGAGAGCTGTACACTGCTACATTTTGTTGCAGATTTCACTTGTAGATAAACCAGTTGGTTTCCTACAGCAGGAACCAAGGATGAGTATGGCATGACTGGATAATCCAAGAGATGGTACTCACAGTTAGCACTGTATGGGCTCTGAAGGGTGAACATTTGGGTGGCATTGTTGTAAGTACATTTTGCAATTGGGACACAATCATCCTGCTGATAGCTAAAGAAGCAGTTGAGATACTGCTCCAGGATCTTCCTATTTGTCTATGTGTGATAGGTTGTGGACAGGTGCACTTGTACCCCAAGGAATTCCAGGAATGCTCTTCAGAAATGAGAGGTGGACCATAGTCTGAAGCTATGTTGTCTGGGAGACCATTCCAGCAGAACACCTCATCAATAAACACCTGGGTGGTCTAGGAAGAAGATGGCACACCACTGTGTTTCTTCATGAAGGCAGAATTTCAACAATGAGGTCTGCCAAGAGGTTAGCCAATGGTTTCCAAGGGGTGGGCAGCAGTTGGAGCTGACCCATATTTGGCATCCCTTTGGATGAACAGCCACTAGAAAGTCAGAATCAGGAGCTCAAGAGATGGTTGTTTTGCATGCAAAGCAGGTGGATGACTACTGAGCTACAGCTGCTCCCCTGACAAAGAGAATTTTAGGAGCATCTTTTGTGTGTTTTTGCAATAAATGCCTAGGAATGTACGTGTAACCCTTGGGTCAGAATGCAGGGCTGGGTTCTGTGTCTAGGGTTGTTTGTTCTGCCTTTAAGGTTAGCTCTGGCTCAAGTCCCCACCCAAGAAACCTGGGACACCAATTTACGGATGTCTGAGTAGCAGCCTCACCCACACAGCTAAGGTATAAAGCTGACAATGAGCAACAAGAATAGAACATAGAAAACAACAACAACCATTTGGTCAACACATCTCTCTCCCAAGGTCTAGGTAGGCCGATGGAAGTCTGTGTCTTTGGCTGTACTCACAGTTAGTCCAAGGATATGGCCAATGAATAGGAATCCTCCAGGCATGCAACTAGAGGGTGCTGCAATATGATGTACTGGTAGGTGGCAGCAACAGGAACTGGGGTGCACTGCAATGAGGAGGCTCCACCAGCAGGTGGCAGCAACAGGAACTGGGGTGCAATGAGGGGCTCCATCAGTAGGTGGGCTTCTGTGATTCAGCTGCTCCAAGGCAAGGGTAATTGCTAGCCCCACTGGACTAGTGTAGCACCAAGCCTCCCCTCCTAATAGTGATTTCAGCAAGAGTGATCCAGCTCAGGAGGGTTACAGCAACGCTTAGCAATTCCCTGTGGAGGTATTTAGCATGGAGTTAGCTCAGCTCTTTGGTCTTCTCTTAATTGAAGGAGGGGCACTCTTTTGCAGGCAATAGAGTCAATTCAGCTCCACTGTTTGTCTGTTCAGCCAGCCAGGAACAGCTTCCAGCCAGGGACAAGTTCAGCTCTTCTCTTCACAAAGAGAGAGATGGTTACTCCCAATCCCCCCCCTTTTTAGGCATCTCCTCCCTATCCCCCCTTTTAGACATCTCTTCCTGATCAGAGTCCTGACCCCTGCTCTCCAAGGATCTTTTTCAGTCAGGGTGAGCCAGCACGCAGTCTGAACCCATAGCGTGGGTGGCTGACACGAGATGGAAATACAAGGGTCCCAACCATCCCTTTTGTCCCTTAACTTATTCCATCTGTCCCAGCAAGGCATATGCACAATTCTATCCCACATGCAAATGAGCTCCATGGTAATGAGCTCCTTCATGCTGGGGCATGTTTTCCCTGCTCCCCCCACTGTGTGATGTAATACTTATTTATCTACCGCTTTACATACATATCATGCAAAATCCATCCCATTTGCATTTTGTGGGTTGTCAGGTGCTTGTCGTTCCATCATCCACGCATCACTGGAATCGGGTCTGTTTCCAAATTTGTGCAAATTCACACATGCACACATGCACAAATTCTCCCCAAATGTACAAATTCTTCCCTGAAGTGCACATTTTCATGCTTTAGCCAATGGAGGAAATGCACATTTTGAGTCTTTTTTAAACACATATTTTTCTGTGACAAAATTTGCACAAAATTCCAAAAAAAAAAAAAAGCTTAGCAAAAAGCTCCGCAAATCTGTGGACTCTGTCCAGTGGGGGTAAAGCTGGCCTGCCGCAAATTCATAAAAATCCCATTGAATCATTGAAAAAAACCTCATTAGATTCCATTGTGGATTTCTCCAACATCCCTACTTCTCACTCCTGCATTTTTTGTATTTACATGAATGAACAAGCACCACATGAAACTCCTTTTAGATGGGAGCGATTAAACAGGATTTGTGCACAAAGGTATCAGCTACTGTGGTGATCTATGAAATGTGAGCTAGCCATAGAACTTCTCATTCTCTTGCTTACTGGCTGTGCCTGCCAAGAGGCAATGTAAAAATTCAGCTCTGGCAATACTGGAACCGAATCGCTTAACCAAGACCAGTGATCATGTTTTAATGGTACGGTGCATTTCACTAAATATACTGCTGTGCAGTTTGAAGGCACAAGCTCAAAATTTATTGCCAGTGGCCCCATGCCTATGACTGCGGTCTTGTCAGTTATTCCCAAATTGAATGGGGGTTGGCATTTGGAAGGGAAGGCTTTGCATAGGCCAAGATCCAGGGATCATAATGATTGGGTAAAAGACCATACTTTCCCCTTGAATCAGCACTAAATGAAGTCATGGCTTTTGGGAAATGCTACCGCCTTGGCCACAGATCTGGAAACCCCAAAGGGCCGGCCAGTTCACAAGAGAGAAATCATTTATGTTGGAGCCCATCTAAAGAATCAACAAGGGATTCATACTTTGCAGAGGCAATGTTTGTTTCTTGGGAAGAACAAGCTTAAAAACGAACAAACGTGTGCACACAATTAATGTGGTTAAATGGATAGAGCCAATAGCCCACCAGTTAGTTAATCTCTATGTTTTAGCAAGAAATGATCCTGCTAGCAAAAAGTCTAGTATTCTTACCAGTACATGCCAAGTTTGCTGTAAATTCAGCTTGTTTCTTTCTTTTTTCTTTTACAAACTCACTGCCAATGGAACCTAGTTTCCCAATCTAAACCTGATTCAAGCATGTGAGAGCAAGACGAATCTATCAGTTTATTAGTTCCTTATTTTCCCCATCTTAAGCTTGGTTCCTCCCAAACTTTTAGAATTTTGTTTTATATTTGTATGAAAATTCATAAGCATTTCTCCCAATGCATTCATTTTTACATATTGTGCTGAATATACACATTTTACAAGAAATTTTCCTAATATAATGTATTTTTTCATTATTTTCCTGAATATATGCATTTTGGTATGCTTAATAATAATAATAATAATAATAATAATAATAATACTGGAGAATCCCATTGTAAAAATCAGAGACGTGCAAATTTCAAAGGATAACTGAATTTCGGTTCGCATAGTGGTTGAAAAGTGTATAATTAGATACGTTCATAGTAAATTGCAACCTGAGAGCACAATCCTATGCATGTTTAGAAAGAAAAAAAGATCCTACAACTCCCAGCTTTCCCCTGCCAGACATACTGAATGAATGAATTTCTCCCCCATCCCTGGGGGGGGGGGACCAATCATAGTTCTTGAGCAATTATGATCCATAATTTGGGGCCAACATAAGATAATGCCCTTTCATAAACAAGCTGACAAATGGGCCTCTACCGCTAATGTTTCTTTCAAAAGGGCTTCTCCTGCAGGTCTTAATGCCTGGTCAGGCTTATCGTGAGACAGGTGGTCACTTATCTCTTCTTCCAGCCCATGACACATAACCACACATCATATGGCCCACCACGTATTGTTTCTCTCCAGTTGGTGGACATAGTGTGTCTCAAGTTATCTAAGGTGAAGTTCAGATCCCAAGCCAAATGGCATATATAAATACGAGCATGTTCAAGGAGTATTTAAGTATTCCCCTGCCCTGACTGGCCCATCATCCTTCCCTCCCACCCCATTCCTTTTCTTCCTTCATAAACTACACTTTCAAAAGGGCCTTTGAAGGGAACTTATATGAATAGCTACTTCAGCTGGGAAGCACGGAGCCAACACCACAGAGCTTTCCAGCAGACAAGGGAAAAGGACCACTGGTTTGAGCTTTTCATAACTTCTGTTCATGAAAATATACCCTTAATGCTGGACTGACAGCCCCGAAGAGCAAGGCCCATAGCATATCACCACAAGAGGCCTTTCACCAGGCTGAAGCCTGCTTGACCTGACCAACGGCCCCTTCCATTAGGATAGTCTTTGACAGGCTTCCCCAACCTGATGTTCTCCAGATATGCTGGACTACCACTCCCATTGATCCTAACCTAGGGTGACCAGATAAAATCCAGGTCAGGGCTCATGTAACTTTAACAGTTGTAGAGAAAAGGGGATTTCAGCCAGTGTCATTTGTATGCAATTAGTTCCTCGTGAAATTTCCTCTTCGTCACAACTGTTAAAGTTGCAGGGGCCCTGCCTTCTTTTGTATATGGTCACTCTAGTATAGTGCCTGCAACTTTAACTGTTGTGATGAAGAGGGAATATCACCAGGAACTAATTGCATACAAATGACACTGGCTGAAATTCCCTTTTCTCTACAACTGTTAAAGTTACATGAGCCTTGACCTGGATTTTATCTGGTCACCCTATCCTAACCACCATGTGAGTGGGTTTCCCTCAGAAATAGAGGTTGCCATTGAAAAAGAAATTCAACCTTGAAGAAAATTTCAGAGACATTTTCAACAGATTGGATTTGGGTTTCTTGTGCTTACCTTTCTTAAGAGGTGGCTGAGGAGTGTGCGCAAGTGTCACTTCTGTACAGTCATATCTTCAGCAGTCTGTTGCCTCCTTGGCTTCCCACACTTCAATTAAAGCTCAGGGGAGGACATCATGAGGTAATTCCTCCCATAGGGCTTTTCCAGATCAAGAAGGCAACCTGGGAGGCTGTAGAGCAATAGAGAGATGTGTAATAGAAAGAAAAATGCACCACCTCACAACAATTAGGCAAGTTCAAAACAACACACACACACACACAGCACCCTCGACCACTTTTGCGGTGATTTGGTAAGCTTAGAAACACCACAAAAATCAATGATAAAAAACCCTGAGAATGAGGCAGGACAATGGAAGTCTCTTTCATGGGGGAAGAAAACTCTCAAGAAATTGGAGGACAGATTTCGGCACAGCAGAAGCTCCACCTCTCCTCTGGAACTGGACACCACTGAGGGCCAGCCGAGCTAACACGGTTGCTGCTGTTACCACTGTCAGTAGAAGCACAAAAACATAAAACTCAGAACACTTAGGATTAAAGAAAGACGTTGTGTGTGTTACAACCCTGCCAATGGTGAGCCCTACCTGTGAGAGAGCGTTGAGGAATTTCTCCTCCCCTGGAGAAATTAGATGAAAATGCCCCCCAACCCCATTTCTCTGCCTACAGAATTTCAAGAGTCCATTCATATAGGGTGACCAGATAAAATCCAGGTCAGGGCTCATGTAACTTTAACAGTTGTAGAGAAAAGGGAATTTCAGCCAGTGTCATTTGTATGCAATTAGTTCCTGGTGAAATTCCCTCTTCATCACAACTGTTAAAGGTGCAGGCACTATACTAGAGTGACCATATACAAAAGAAGGCAGGGCCCCTGCAACTTTAACGGTTGTTATGAAGAGGGATGTTTACCAGGAACTAATTGCATACAAATGACACTGGCTGAAATTCCGTTTTCTCTACAACTGTTAAAGTTACATGAGCCCTGACCTGGATTTTATCTGGTCACCCTACATTCATACACAGCTCTAGTGCAGGCTCAGTCTGCTATCCATATGCTAATGACTAATGGATCAAGGCCCCTGCTCTCCATTTATAGAGTTCTATATTTTTAAGCCAGATATGGACCAGAAAGACTTTCAAATGGAGGACTGTCCTGTATAAAGGACACGTGGCTGCTCTATCTCTAGGAAAGATGTTGTCTCCCCCTATCAGAACTAGGAAGAGGGAAGCTCATTCCATGATTTGTCAGTGTAGCTCAGCCTGTTGCCATGACACAACTGAGTCATTCCCTTGTAAACCTCACAGCCTTGCAGGACACCTGTATTTTCCACCAGCATTCAGTCATCACCTGTAAAAAGAAACACAACATTCCCCAGGACGGAATCCACATTTATTGAAACAGGGGAGGAAGGGGGAAATAAACCCCACAAGCATAGTTGCGGTTGGTTGCAGAGGATGAGTGAACAAATGTGATTCCTCTCTCTCTCTTGAACTTCATTTTAAACCCCTTTTTTCACTTTTACAAATCAGAAACAAACTAAACAAAGTAACTCCAAGAACAACATAAATCTCAGATACATAAATGTCCCAGGTGGCATTTCAGCAAGACCTTTCCAGATGGGATCCAGAGTCCTTCTCGATCCCTCTGGGGTCCTGAATTTTTCTCCCGTTTTGCTAATTTCTTCCTCTTTTCTTCTGCTTCATCAGCAGCGACTGGCAACTTCACCGATAGCAAGAAGAGCCGTGCCTTGCTTGCATTCCAGGAGCCCTGCCCTGTCAGAAGGTGGAAATAAAAATAAAATCAAAGGCAGAGAAATGGGCCATGCTGGATAATCCTGGCTCATGAGACCAGGCCAGATTACAAGGCACTTAGACAGCTTTTGGCTTGGACCTCTTGGGCTGGTACCCGACTTAGCTGCAACAATGCAAAGGAAATTGAGGCATCGGTGTGGCAGAAAAACCCACCAGCAAATAAAATTGGGGGCGGGTGGGTAGAAAAACCCATAACTAAATGAGCTTAATCCAGATGTGCTTCTAACTATAGCCCCCTTCATACAAAGTGTCCATGTGTTCAGGAGGGGTGTCTATACGACGATGCCTTGGAGTTAGACAGGGCAGGAGGGAGCGCAGGCTATCTGGTTGGAAAAGCCCTCCCCAACCTTCTCCCTGCCCTTCATTCCCACTCTTTCTCATCCCAACAAAGGACAGCCTCTCTCTCCGGATTGGAGCTTTTTCACGATGCCCACGGGTAACCCACAGCAAATGAAAAAGTCGCAGTAAGTCAGCGACTTTTTAACTGCATTGTTTTGGGAAAAGCTTGTGGTGGGTGCAGGTTGGCGGCTGCACAGCCACCACAGAGTAAACAGGGCCTATAGATGCCCTCCTGGTGTGAGCAGGGGCTATGGCTGTGTCAGCTGGCCATGCCTTTCTGTGCTCAATCCTGCACTCCTCTGACCTTGCCTATGATATGCCTGTGCATTCCGTGGGGCTCATAAAGTTGACACCTGAACCTGCATTGGCTGCTAGGGGTATCAAACCACTTTCAACCTGAGGGTCCAATTCATTTGTGGAGGAGCTCTTGGAGGCCACATCCCAGTGGTAGGTGGGGCTGAAGGCAAAAAGGGCAGGGCCAAAGGCAAAAGGGGCAGGACCCAAATACCAAAAACTTAAAGCTCTTACTGCCAGTAACTAAAGCATTAGGAGAGGCATTTCAACTGTGATGAACTCCAACTCATCTGAAGGGCACCAGTTTGGAGAAGGCCATTGTACATCACTTGCCCCATCACATCATCTCCTTCAGCAGATCTTCATCCCCAAACAGGCCCTGACCCACTGAGATAGGGTTGTTGTTGTTTTTGCCACACTGTGTGCCTCAAGAGCTTTGGCTAGATCAGTTCATAGAGGATAAGACTATCAAAGGCTACTAGTCATGATGGCTATATGCTACTTCCATTCTCAGAGGCACTAATGCTTGCTTATGGCCCTGCCCACCACTGGAATGCAGTCCCTGAGATCTTCCCCATGGAATCCCACCCTTGGCCCCCCCAAAAAACTTCCCCACCCCTGGTGTATTCTAACTGGTAGTGGCTTTCCAGGGGTCATAGGCAAAGAAATATCTGTCCCACCCTCTCCACTAACTGATGGTTTTTCAACTGTAGACGGCAGGGATTGAATGAGAAGACATCTGCAAAAGAAGCACGCATTCTACCACCGAGCTATGGTGGAACCAGTGGAGGCTGGTGGCTCCAATGCCAGTGGGTTGGTGAATTCGGTCCAGGTTTCAATCAGTACCAGTCAGAATTCTAAAGAAGCTATCCAAGGTGGGAAGCACCTTTGGAGTTTGGACTGGTTCTGACTGAAACCTGGAGTGGATTCATCGCCCCGCTGACATCGGGGCCACCAGCCTCCGTTGGGTGGAATGATTGGAAAAGGTATAAGGTGAAGTGTTGGAATAGTGAGGAATGGTTTTGCCATTTCAGGGCAGTCCATTGAGCTGGCGAAGTTGACAACATTTTCAAACCATCCCTCTGGGCCAAGGAGGGTGAGAGCACTTGGGGAGGCATTGAGGGGAAGGAGGGGGAAAACCCACAGCTTTCCCCTGAAGCTTGATGAGCGAGTGGCGCAGTCAGCTAAGTGCCAGGACATGTCCTAAGACTGCATGACAAGAGTTCACTGTGCAATAAGCAAACCAGGACTACCAGTTCTTCTCCAGAATGGGTGTCCCAGGCATTGCTGCGCCACTTCCAGGTTCTTGTGGACATCGGCTTCCTGGCTTTGGGCACCCGAGACAAGGCGTCCAGAACTGGTTTCTCTCTCTCTGATGATGAAGAGATGTTGAACTGCTGAGTTACACAAATTCCACACCTCCTTCACAAACAGGAGAATTAGATTTTAAATTGCAAATTTTTTTTTTTATTAAAATTCAAAAGAAAGATTTGAGGGGACTGGACAACCCGTTGCTGAAAAATATTCTAGAGATCTGGGAGAAAGTTAAAAGAAAGTTAATACCAGGAGACTCTCCACTCACCCCAGTGGTAGTAGTGGGAAACTTCCCAAGAAATTTAAAAGTAGAGTTGGAAGGGAGCCTGAAGGATCAGGAAATTATTAAGTTAAGGAATTGGATGGAAAGAATGATAGACAAGGAGCAAATTAGAGAGTTATTAAAAGGACAAAAGATAGCTTGGTTCAAAGGTTTACAATTGGAAAAATGGACACAGGAATGGATAATGAAAAATAAGAAATGTAGAAATAATACAAGATTTGAAGATTTAATTGAATCAAGAGGAAGGAAGGAAGAAACAAAAATTAAAAAAGGTTTGACCAGTGAGATATACAAAATATTGATAGAGGAAGATGATTATCAGGACTCTCTTAAAATTATTAAAAAGATTTGGGAAGATGATGTAAAGGAGCAAATTAATGAATATAACTGGGGGAGGATATGGGATGCAAGAATGTTAAAACTGTTGTCGGTTAGAATTAAGGAGAATTATTATAAGACAGCATGGAGATGGTATTTAACACCAGTAAGATTTCATCAGATAGATAAAAAAGTGTCCAAGAATTGTTGGAGGGGGTGTCAGGAGGTTGGAACTTATTTCCATATGTGGTGGAGCTGTGAATATGTACAAAAAAATTGGGAAAGGGTGTTCATAGAAATAAGTGAAATAATTGGAAGTAAACTGGAATTAAGCCCAAAGCTGGCTCTACTAGCAATATGGGATAAAGGAAATGAGAATATAAGCAAGAGAGAATTGATAAACAACCTCCTGGCTCCCGTCAGAATAATGATTGCTAAAAATTGGAAAGGGCAAGGGATATATACTATAGAAGAATGGTATAAAGAAATATGAGATATGGTACTTAATGATAAGCTGATGCGTAAAATGAAAATAAAGAGGGGAATGTCCAGCAAAAATGATTTTGGAGATATATGGAGCCCATTTTTGGAATATGTATTAAGAACGGGGAAGGGGCAAATACCTTCAAAAGAGTCTTTACAATTTTGGAAAGATAAATAATGAATAATTGAAGGTCTCCTGGGGGGAGGGGTGCATGGGGGGTATGTTGGTTATGTATTGTATTTTATGTTGTTTTATGTTGTATTATGTTGAAAAATAAATTAAAAAAAACAAATTGTTTTAATGCAAATACAACTACGTTTTTTATTCTAAAGCTCAGCAGCAAGAGGCTAAATGCATCAAGGAAAGTTGCCCAAACTTCTGATTGATGTGGGTCAGTTAGGAATGTGAGATTGTTTTGTTTCCATTCACTTTTGGTCAGAACTTACCAAAATTTGCAAACGTCTTCATATTGGAGATATTTTTATTTTATTTTTAAAATGAATGTGGGAGAAATTGAAATTGAAAGATTTGTCCATCCAGGCGCACGGCTTGGGGTGCTTAGCTCCTTACAGTCTAGCTTTCAATCCCTGTGTATTCAACCATGATGCTGAATGAAGGTTATATTACCTCTTCTTTGCCCCTCATCTTTAACAATGATATGAAAGCCAGATACAACATGGACCTCTCCATGCTGGCAATAGCTATACCTGTTGAATTTTGCTACTAGATGCATCCAAATTTCATTTCAGTTGGTTTTGAGAGCTATTTTTTCAAAATTCACCAATGTCTTCATAGCCAGGACAGAAAGAACTTGAGCTCTAAAAGATTTAAATGCAGGGGAAAGTGAAACTGACAGATTCAGCAAATCCCAAGATATATTTTTTTATACCAGCCGTTCCCAACCTACTACCCTACAGATGCACTGGCCTACAACTCCTATCATGCTCAGCCAGCATGGTCCATAGCCACCCTGTCTGAGAATAATAGTTCTAGGCCCTCCCATGGAGGCTGGTGACTCCGATGTAAGTGTGGCAGTGAGTCCGCTCCAGGTTTCAGCCAGAACTAGCCAGAACTCTAAAGGAGCTATCCAACATGCCTCAAACATCTGGAGATCTACTTTCTGCCCGCCTCTGAAATAGAGGACTGTCTGCTCATTTTCCTTCAAATGGACCTTGAAGCAAAGGCCTTGACCTGTTTTGTTGGTCTTCAATAGACTTGTTGGGGGATATGTGGGGTTCATTTTGTGGACTGAAGGAGACACAAGAAAGGATGTGGGCAGAGGTCAGTAGGTTACCTTATATAGCCATATGCTCTGTCCTTGTATTCAGAAATGGCTGGGGTCCAAGGGGCATGGGGCAGCAGGCAATCAAGGCTGGTGGCACCCATGTTAATGGGGTGGTGAATCTCCTTGGACTGAAACCTGGAGCAGATTCACCACTGCATTGACATTGGAGCCACCGACCGCTCCTGAATCCAACACATCTGGAGCTGATTTACATAAAAAACTGGAGGCACACTGGTCGGTCCTACACTCAGAAAATACTTAGGTTTAGGGTACGATATACCATGAATTTTGTCTGCTGGGAGGAGCTCAACCTCTGCATTTCTGCATGAGTTACTACCACTTGGAGTCTGGGTCCAGTTCTGTGCATGTAGAGGCAATTGATGTGTCTGAGGACAGGATGGAGCCTGGTACCCAGAAGGGGAAGATGAGGATCAAAAGAGCCAGAACCATGACTGAAGATGGACTTGATGCAAAAATATCCCACCTCCTGTACAGGCTGAGTAGATACAACCATTCTGAGTCATGCAGAGATGTTGCAAGCAAAGTGGTATGAAGGTGGAGATATTTGGGGCATAGAAGCCATTGCTTATTTAACTTAAAGCTTAATGTGTTTCCTCTTGGGGGGGAGGAATTCATAAGTGGCCACCCTGATCCTTGCTCATCCATCTCAGTAGGGGAATTATTTCATGCCATAGTCAGCCTGGACAGATGCAATGAAATGTTCGCTGTTGAGAGAGAAAAAGAGAGAGAGAGAGAGAGAGAGAGAGAGAGAGAGAGAATGGAGCGGTCCAGAGGCAAATACACACAATGGAAATCATAGCTCTGCCCAGTTTGTATCACACTTGCCTTTCCAAATCTACCTTTACTGGGACTATATATTTATTTATTGCCAAGGCTCTACCTCAAAACTCTAGACTGGAAAGCAAATGGTGTGGCTTGGAGAGATTGATGGGCAGATGATCTAAATGTCTGGTGTTCATGCAAGGACGACACACACACACACACACACACACAAACTAACCCCACAAAGTACCAGGGCTAGAACTACACTACTGCTTTATGGTGGTATTGAAGTGTACTGATAACTGTTGGCGCACATCCCACATCCCATATACCACTTTCATTGTCTTATTTCCTGCGCTTTATTCCACATTATCCAAAATACTGCAACAAATGTCTTGGAGAATCATCAGACAAGCGTTTCGTAGTATGCTTGTTACTGGGCACTCATGGATTCTCGCGGGTCCTTTTCACGACGCCGTCCGCCTTCTGAGTGCCTCCTGCTCCTTCTGGTCATTTTCCCATTAAAAAAAAGTCTTTGGAAAATCCCATTTTTCCTCCTAGAATGAAATGTGCCACCATTTCCTGCTGTTTGCAGGGAGAGCAGCGTGATAAAAACACCCACTTCATTGTAGGCTGACCATATGAAAAGGAGGACAGGGCTTATGCAACTTTAACAGTTGTAGAGAAAAGGGAATTTCAGCTAGTGTCATTTGTATGCAATTAGGTCCTGGTGAAATTCCCTCTTCATCACAACAGTTAAAGTTGCAGGGGCCCTGCCTTCTTTTGTATATGGTTACTCTAATATAGTGCATGCTCCTTTAACTGTTGTGATGAAGAGAGGATTTCACCAGGAACTAATTGCATACAAATGACACTGGCTGAAATTCTCTTTTCTCTACAACTGTTAAAGTTACATGAGCCCTGTCCTCCTTTTCATATGGTCAGCCTACTTCATTGGGCCACATGGTCTTTGTTCACTTCCTCTTTCTTCAGCATGTGAAGGGAGAGGAAGGTGCTCATCCCTATCGTGGGTCAGTAGCATGAGGCAAAGCGAAGGGAGGGAAATGCAATGCCCCACCCTGCCTGAGGAGGCTCATTGTGTGCCCTTCGAGGTATAAATACACAAGAGGGATATAGTGTTACCACAATGGGATTGTAATGATTTGACACAAGATGTAGATCTGGCCCTGGAGAGCAAAGATGGATAGAAGTCCTGATTTGTTAGCTCAGCAGAGATGTAAGCACATCTAAGCTAATATAGAACCATAGAATTGGAAGAGTTCTAAAAGGTCATCTAGTCCAATCCCCTTGCATCTGGTTGGCCATTATTAGCCAGTGTGAGAAACAGGATGCTGGACTAGAAGACAGGCCTTTGGACTGACCCAGCGCAGCTCTTCTTAGGTTATTGATGCAAGATCTGTAATTCCCACACTGTGCACTCGTTTGCAACGATTTAGTCATTTATTACATCATCATTCCACTCTTCCTCCAAGGTGCTTAGAGTAGAGTAAATTATTCTCCATCCACCCTCGTTTCATCCTCACAACAACCCTGTGAAGTAGGTGAAAAGATCAGGTGGCCCAAGGTGACCCAGTTAGCTTTGTGGCTGAGTGAGGATTTGAATGTGGATCTCCCCAGTATGGCCCCCACTCAGCCATGAAGCTCACTGAGTGATTTTGGGCCAGTCACTGATTCCCAGCCTAACCTACCTCACAGGGTTGTTGTGAGGATAAAATGGAGAGGAGGAGGAGCATGTAACCTGCCTTGGATTCTTTGCAAGAATGAAAAAAGGCAGGACATAACTGTAATAAAAATGAATAATAAATATGGAATTTGTTTTCTCTCATAAGCCAACTTATGGCATGCCACAAGAAATAAATCAAATAATTAAAGTCTCCTGTGCACCCATAGCTTCAGGACTGACCCTGCTGGTGGGCCTGGGTTGTGGCACCCCTGTTTTACAGGTCCCAATCCACATAGAGTGGCCATGTGTTCTCTTCTATAGAGGACCACTCTCTATTTGGAGGGACGTCCCGTCTAATTCCAGTTTCCAGATAAAGAATGCTAAGAAGGGAGAACAGCAGGCTTCTTGAAGTTGCCCATCAAATGAACAGGCTAGCACATTGGTGATCTGGTCACTGTCTTTTGCACTATGGTGAGATATATTGTATTTCTGTAAAATGATATGGAGTTTGTTTTTAGGCTTTTATGGTTTTAAATTTAGTATATTGGTTTTTAAACGTTCAATGTTTTTTTGATTTTTGTAAACTGCCCAGAGAGTTTTGGCTATGAGGCGGTATATAAATGTAAATAATAATAATAATAATAATAATAATAATAATAACAACTTCTAAACTTGCATTGGTATGTATAAATTAGCATATGCTAATTTTAGGCAAACCTGTGGCCTCTTTTGCCCTCTCTTTGATGATGCATTTCCTCTTCTTTTATGGTTCATCAGAGGCCATCCTAAATCCACAGCCCCAGAACTGTGTTACCTTGCCAACCAGGAAAAGGTAGCGCTGAATGTTTTTGTCCCTAGGATCAGGGCTTGTCCAGAGCATCTCAACCATCTGTAGTTCCTAGTTCTTCCCAGTGACAAGGTGACTGATGAAAGCTCAGGAGTGGGACAGGGACAACAATGATGCCAAATATCCTCTCCCTAATTCTAAGGTATCCGATATCTTCTTGATCCAAATGCCAGTTCTCTGCTCTCACAAAAACCTATAAACACACAATAAAATAAATAAAATTGTATCCCCCTCATATTGGTCAAATGCGTTGGGACCATTCTGTGGTCCATTCTCTCTTAGTTTCTCCTGGCACCTGGAAGACCGACCTCAGCTCTTGAAGGGCTTCTTTCTTGCAGCCCTGAACACTTTGCATTGTTCCTCCTCCTTTACCATTCACAGTCTGGAGTCTCTCCAAGCTGCTGACGTTTTCCTTGTTCATTCCCTCAAAATTTCCAGTAAAGCATAATTTTCCATACAATCTCTTCTTGGCTATTATAATTATGTGTGAAATAGTTCTCCCCCATAAACGAAGGAAAACAAATCAACGTACTAGAATCCTTTCTCTTGGCAGGTCCCCGGGGGATTCAGCAAAGAAAATGAGCCAAGATGTGCCACAGCCTAAGGCGGTCTGTGAACTCTTATAAAGTATAATGGTAGAACACATACATTCCTTGATGAAGGTTCCAGGCTCATTCCTTGCCTTTCCCTGTTAGGGCTGGGAAAGAACCCTGTGCCTGAAGCCCTGAAGGGCAGCTGCCAATCAATGCATACCTCTAGGCTGACCATATGAAAAGGAGGACAGGGCTCATGTAACTTTAACAGTTGTAGAGAAAAGGGAATTTCAGCCAGTGTCATTTGTATGCAATTAGTTCCTGGTGAAATTCCCTCTTCATTACAACCATTAAAGTTGCAGGCACTATACTAGAGTGACCAAATCCAAAAGAAGGCAGGGCCCCTGCAACTTTAACGGTTGTGATGAAGAGGGAATTTCACCAGGAACTAACTGCATACAAATGACACCGGCTGAAATTCCCTTTTCTCTACAACTGTTGAAGTTACATGTCCTCCTTTTCATATGGTCAGCCTACATACCTCAATCTTCAGCTGGGAAGGCTACCAATGTGGCTTACAGATCAATAAAGACAAAACAATCTCTGCACTTGGGCTCACAGTCTAAAAGGCACGACACAAAAGGAAAATGTGATGCAGAGGGTAAAGGTAAACAAGAAAAGTCAGGCACCAGTTCTTAATGTAATATGGTTCTTATAATGACCATATAACACAGGCGCTGTAATGGCTGCAATGCAGCTAGAGGTTGCTCATCTTATTATGACCAGCAGGAATGGAAACTGTTCAATGAAAGGAGGAGACAAACATTGCTCGTCTCTCGGCTGAGTCAATGGTGTGGTCCGGCTAGATTCTTAGGAGGGCTGATGGTGGACTGCTTTCTTTCTCTGCTCCTGCAACGCAGCCTGATGGAGTGTAGACAGTACTCTACTAAACGGACCGACGATCTGATGCAGTATAGGTCTGTGTTCGTTTCTCTAATGAGGAAGTCCAGACAGGAGATTTTTATTGGTATGTTTTCCACAGAGGGATTTCACAGATTGGGCTCGTCTACATCTACAGGCCTTCCAGGAGCCGGGGGAGGATCCTGGGCTTACCGACTTCCGGGATCGTCCCCCTGCATCCATACGCCAGCACGTCATTCCGGAGGTCAGGAGGGACGCTCTGACGTGGCATTTTTTTAAAAAATAAAATGTTTTGAAACAGGAACCGGTTGCGCAATTGTATGGCCCCAATCCTGCGCAAAATGTAAGTAGAAAAGAAGAAGAAAAAACCTTGGCACTGGAAAGCATCAGCAGCCATCCTGGGGATAGCAAAACTGCTCTCCCCTCACCCCCTATGGTCACAGAGTTCCCCCCCCCTTGCCTCCGTGCCTATTTGCAAAGCCCCGCTATTCATGGGGAGGAGGGAGGACCCGGGAGCCCATCGCACACTGCCTGCAGTCCTCGGGGTTGTCCCAGGACGGTGGGGAAAATGGGAAAACAGTGGTTGCAGTTATCCTGGAGAAAGTGAGAGGTCGTCCCTGGTTGACCCTGGGATCTCCTGTGCATCATTTGGACACACAGGGACGACCTCGAGCTGACTCCAGGATAACTGCCTGGTGTAGATATGCTCATTAAGGATTTCCCCATTCCTAAGTAATATGAACATTCTACACCCCAGCTCACCGAATGAGAATGGGAAGGATCTTTGGGGTATTGGGTAAGGATGCTTTCTCTGATTGCGGTCTATGCTGGGGAAACAGGAGGTGCTACATGGGGAATTTGCCTGATGTAAGATTTAGACCAGGAATGCTGAAACTCTTTCAGCCCGACTGCCAGATTCAGTTTCAAAGAAGATCTTGGGGCCAAACATTCCAGCGGTGGGCAGGGCCAGAGGCAAAAAGGAGTAGGACCGAAATACCAAAATGCCAACCCATTTTAGCTTCAAGCTTAGGAGAGGCATTCCAGCTTTTGAGAATGGGAAAAGACATGGAAAAGCTAGGAAAGCACCCAATGTTCAGTGGTCAGGGGAAAGATGATGGGACCAGGGGAAAGGGTATGTGGTCCTCCAGATCTGGCCTAGGGGGCAGAGGTTCAACACCTGTGGTTCAGATTAATCACAGTTGTAATGGCCTTTGTGCCATAGACAAATAAAATGTATAATAATAATAATAATAATAATAATAATAATAATAATAATAATTTATTTATTTGTTTATTTATTTATTACCCGCCTCTCCCTCTGGATCAAGGTGGGGAACAACAAGAAATACAAATACAAAGACCATAAAATAGTTAAAACATTAAAAACAAATAAAACTAATACATTATTAAAAGTTTTAAAACACCTTAAAATTCAACTGGGTAGGCCCAGTCAATGTGCCCAGTGTGGAGTGGACTGCTTTAGTGAGGGACTGCAAAGCAAAAGCATCCCTCACACATTTTATTTCTTTTTTAAAGACACTGCTCCAGCCAATGTGCCCAGTGTGGACTGCTGTAATGAGGGACTGCAGTCAGTGTATGCATGGCATTCCAGTGACAGCGCCTTAACAGATTCCTGTATTATTATTTTTCATCACTATGTCCCTGGTTCTGGCTTCACGGCTCTCTTAAATTCAAGACGACTGCTGAGTCATCGAATCTCTCCCAGCAGGCCATTCCACAGTCTGGGAGCGGCAGAAGAGAAGGTCCTCTGGGTCACACTCGTCAGCCTACTTCTGGCTGACTGGAGTAAATTCTTCCCAGAGGACCTGAGTGTGCAGGACGGATTATACGGGAGAAGGCGATTCCTCAGGTAACCTGGACCCAAACCATGTAGGGCTTCAAAGGTAATAACCAACACTTTATACTTCGCCCAGAAACTAGTTGGCAGCCAATTATCCAATTAGCTAATCATTGCTGTTTTGGCACAGCAGTCTCTTTCTCTCTCTCTCCTCTCTCATATTATGGTCTTCCTTCGGTAAGGCTTGACTTGCTGCATCATCATCATCACCACCACCACCACCATTATTATTATTATTATTATTATTATTATTATTATTTCCTGGAGAGCAAGAGTAGGAGATGCCTTTGCTTTTATACCTTGCTTGTGAGTACACAAAGCCATCTAAGTGACTGCTGTGGGACACAGTGCTGGTCTAGAGGGACCTTTGGTCTCATCCAGATGGGCTCTTCTTGTGTTCTTGCCTGTTTTCCTTTGCCCCATGGATGCAGTTCAGGAATGGACGGTGCATTATCAGTCTGATTAAAACAGCCTCCCATCATCCCCACCCTGTAAGTCCAATGAGAATTGTGATCCAACACAACGGTGGGGGCCCAAATTGGGGAAGGTTAGATTAAGAGGGGGCAATACCCTTCCTCTTCCATGACACTGTTGCCCTCCACTACAGAGGACGGCCCTCTATTTGTAAGCATTCTCTAAGAACATAAGAAAAGCCGTGCTGTATCAGTCCAAGGGTTCGATCTAGTCTAGCATTCTGTTCACACAGTGGCCAACCAGCTTCCCATGGTAAATCCACAAGCAGGACATGAGTGCAGCAGCAGCATCCTGCCCAAGTGCCCCAGCTACTGATGTATATGGGCATATTGCCTCTGAGACTGGAGGCAACATATAGTCATCAGGACTAGTAGCCCTTGATAAGTTTATCCTGCGTGAATTTGTTCAATCCTCTTTAAAGTCATCCAAAGTGGTGGCCATCTTGAAGAAGTGAATTCTATAGTATAACTATGTGCTGCATGAAAAGACTATGCGCAGTGCATTGTGTCTCCAGTCCAAATCTGGTTTAAAGAGAAAGAAATCATAAGAAGGGAGAGCAGGGGACTCGAAGTTGCTCCATCCATAGTTAGCACCTGGTCAGCAGATTGAGCAGGGATCCAGGTCACCTGGTCACAGTCCTCCCCAATAGAGTGGGATGCATTGTATTTCCATTGAAATTCTACTCCACATTTCCAAATGTGCACCTATGCACATAAGCTAGCCTGTGCAAATGGTATGCAATTCTGCCTCCTCTTTTTCAGGTGATGCATTTCCTAGTAAGTGGCCATCCTAGGAAGGCATCAATTGACCTATAGGTAGATGGTCTTCCCTTGGGTCAGCGACGTTAGACTAGATGGCCGTTGGGGTTCCTCCCAGCTCTCTAAGACTATGAATCTCTTACAGAGAAGTTCATTTGTGGAAGCTCTACAGTTCAGAGTGCCCATCCCTGTTCACAAATATTGACACAGCAATTGGTGAGTCCAGTGCTAGGAATAACATTTCTAGGGTGGCTTTCATCTGATGAGTCCTTCAGTTAGTGTATTAGAAACAGCAGCACACACACATCAGTTCCACTCCCCACTGAACTTATTACATCAGCCATTAGAATCCTTAAAGTCAACGATCATGGAAGGGGACTTGTAGGACATCTAGACCAACCCCTTGTTTGATGTAGGAAATTTGGAGCTAGGGCATCCCAAATGGTTGGCTATCCAACGTCTGTTAGAAGACCAACAGGGACAGAAATCCTACCACCCCTGTGTTAGAGGACCACTAGGGATGGTGATCCTACCACCCCTCTGTTAGGAGGCCACCAGGGATGGAGATCTTGCCACCCCTCTGTTAGAGGTCCAACAGGGATGGAGATCTTGCCATCCCTTTGTTAGAAGACCAACAGGGAAGGAGATCTTGCCATCCCTTTGTTAGAAGACCAACAGGGATGGAGATCTTGCCATCCCTCTGTCAGAAGACCACCAGGAATGGAGATCTTGCCACCCCTCTGTCAGAAAACCACCAGGGACAATGATCCTATCACCCACTGACAAGTTCCCCCTGGAGTTGCTCCTCCTTGTCACCATTGCAATCTGCTTCTTTGCCTGCCTCTTGCTCTGGCTCGGACAAAGTTGGTGGTGAGAGGGGGGAGCAGGATATGCCACTGCCTACTTGCTCACTGGCTCTCTGTCAGTCAAAGCGAGACAGCGGCAAAAATGATGAGAAATAGGAGGAGGAGCAACAGCAGCTGGTGACAATGATGGAGACAAAGTAGACCCATAGACGGAGGGGCCCCATTGGGTGTGTATTGCCCAGGGATCCTCAAAAACCTGGAGTCGGCACTAAACCTGCTTGATCTTTGAAACCAGCCCTGACATCCACACTGTATATGAGATTAGGGAAACGGGGGCAATCCACAGAGCCCCCTTGTATGGAACTCCCTCCCAGGGTAGGTTCACCAGGATCCCTCTCTTCCCATCTTTTGCTGGATGGTGTTTGTTTGACTTTTTTATGTTGGGCTAGCTTTTAAGTTTCAATCCTGCTTTCTTTTGAAGTTTTTCTCGATGTTTTACTATTGACCTCTTCCTATTTTCTCTTTCGATGGTGTACTGTTTTATTATCGTTTTTTTAATATTATGTTGCATTTTATTCTGAGCTGCTTTGGTTATTCTTTTCATAGAAAAGTGGCTTATGAATAAGGATGCTGCTGATACTCAAGTTTAGCCAGATCATAGGTTGAGTTCAAGAGGTTCAGAGTCCTTAAATGCATAACAAGCCCTGAATTCCCTTCTGATGTAGTGTCAGAGTTTAACTCAAACTGGGTATAATTAGAAGTGGAAACGTGCACTGACTCTGGCTTCTCCACCTACATTCCACTTTTTGTCATTTCCAGAAGTGGCAATCCTCATGTCACCGGTTGTGATCCGCCCAGGACCGGCATCAAGGGTTGGCATGGTCAGGGACTTACCGAGGGCCCACATCCTAACAGGGACCCACTGACAAGAGACATCTGTTGTTACTGCTTCTCCTCTTCACTGTAGAACCTGTTTCTCTCCCTGCCTCCCACTGTGTCTCAGACAACAGTGGTAGTGAAAAGGAGGAGCAGGAGATACCGTGACCTCCCTGCTCACTGGCTCTCTGCCTGTCAAGCAAGCAAGTCTATGATGAAAAAGGATGAGAAGCAAGAGGATCTAAGGCCTCTGGTGGTGAGAAGGTAGACTCACTGAAGGATGGGACCCATTGAGGGTGTCTTGCCCAAAGGTCCTGACAAACCTGGAACTGCCATTGGTACCTAGCAGACAAGCAAGGGAAGGTATTCCAGGCTGCTGGTTATAAGCCACCCAGTGTTTACTAAATGCAAGAGACTGCAATATCTTAACAATGACTACTTTATGAACTACAAAGTAGAAAACAGCTCTAACTATTCTAACAAACTCATTTTTCTTTTATTTTAGTTATTTGTTCCATTTTCATTTCCCAATAGATGAAGCTCTCTGGGCAGTTTACAACAACTCATAAAGTTCTAAAATACAATATAAAATACAGCATTAAAATGTACATATACAAAATTTAAAAGAATTTAGACAGCTAAAAAACAGTTTCAATACAACACTGGACATGTTTAGATGACTGGCATGAATGCCCTATCTTATGCCACTAAATGCCATTAAATGCCCGGGAGTAGAAGGCATTCTTAACCTGGAACCAAAAAGATGACATTGTTGGCGTCAGGTGGGCCTGAGTGGGGAGCTCATTCCATCCATAGTCAAAGGGCCACCAATGAGGAGGCCCTCTCTCTTGTCACCACCCTCCAAGCCATCCTCAGAGAACACACTCAGAGGGGAACCCCAGATGTTGATCATTCAACCAGGTATGTTCAGGAGGCATTGCATAAGGTATCACGGTCCCAAGCTTCTCCTTCATGTACTTCAGTCTTTCTTCCTTTAGTTTCTCTTTTCTGTAATAGTCTCCTGATGGTTTTACTGCTATGTTTAAATCTGGTTTCTGCCATGTTTGTGTTGTTCCTTTCTTGTCAATTAGATTTGCAATTTATTACGTGATCTTACCTTTGATTGTAAGCCAGGTGTGTAGAGCCTCAGGGCCAGGAGGCCAAATCTAGCTTTTCTGGGGGGCCCAGAATGCCATGCTCCCTTCCCTTGGCCAACCCCTTTCCCCAACCACCGATACTTTGATGGATTCCCAGCTTTTGGGCAATTCCCCCCTCCCCATTCTAAAATGCTCAAATGCCTTTCCTGAGACTTAGTTAATGGCAGTAAGAGCTTTAAGCTAAAATATGCTGGCATTTGTGGCCTCGCCCCTTTTACCTTTGGCACCACCCACCACTGGAATGTATCTCCCGTTCCCCACAAGAGCTTCTCTAAAATGGAACTCGGCCCTCGGATGCAAAGTGGTTTGCCACCCCTGCCGCATGCTGTCTAGGGAACGCCAATGGCCGTTGAAGATATGGAAGTAAGCAACAAATAAATAAGTATGCAGGCCAAACCTTATTCACACAGCAATGTCAACCTGTTCAGAGCAAAGAGGTAATAGCAGGATAGACCTGGGGAGGAGATGCTGTTATTATTAGTAGTTGATGGGTATTTCGGACCAGTTTTGCATAGACCTCATTGTCTACATGGAAAAACAAACATTCTGTGAGCCAAGTGACACATTCCAAGCCCTGATCAGAATTGGGAAGGGGGTATCCCTAGAGAAAGTGGTGTGCCACTTCCATGGAGCAAAGAAATGAGTAAGGCAAAAATAAGAGAGAGGGAGAGAGAGAGAGAGAGAGAGAGAGAATCTAAGAATAAATCCTAAAAGAGGCTAAGTGACAAATATTTGCTCCCTCATCCTCCCTCTTATTGTATCATAGTGTGGAAATGTGTTAGACCACAGAGGTTCCTTAAACATCTCTTTGGGAAGTTAATTTTGCACCAAAAAAAAGTGTGAATTCATCTCTAATCTTCCATGGAAACCAATGGTATGCACATGCAACCACTATAGCAAATCTGGAGGGATAAACAGGGGCTAGTGAACTTACAAGCAAGGGCTATCTTTAGTCAACGATATTATAGCGTTATTTATGGGCGAATACAGAACCTGGGAGAATGGGCATCCAAATGGCAAATGTAAGCAAGTGGAAAGTAATGTGCATTAGGGCAAAAAGAAATCCAATCTTCACAAACCTGTAGATAGGATCAGAACTAGCTATGACTGACAAAGAAAGAGAAATTGGGGCTGTGGTAGATAGCTGGATGAAAATGTCAACCCACTGTGCAGCTGCTGTGATAAAGCCCATTTCCAGGTTAGGCATAATTAGGAAAGGAATTGAAAATAAAGCCTTATACAAATGTGTCATGCAACCACACTTGGAATATTGTGTACAGTTCTGGTCAATTCCCCCCCCCCCCCCAAAAAAAAAGGTCTGATTCAGCATGGTGCTTATGTCCATCTATCCACTCCTCCATGAATAATGGCAAATGAGCTGTGTTTCCCTATTCTTATTAGTGATGGATTGAACTTGGAATTGGAAGGAGTTCAACATGTGAACTCTCCTAGTTTGAAAGACTCCAGCCCATTCTGAGCTGAGCTCAGACACCTCTAAATTTGTGTGCAGCTTGAAATGGGGTTCATCCTCACTTCCACCATGAGCCAGCCCTTCATCCCTGCCATTCCCCCCTTCTCGAGTCCACCCCCCACACCTTACCTTTGAACAGTGGGGGGTGGGGGGGGTTTGCTAGAGACAAGGGAAGATTTGCCTTAAAGTAAATGTAGGAGCATCATTTCCAGTCGGGAGTATGGACTCTGTAATTTCCCCTGCCTCCCAGCAGGGAGAGAGTTGCCTAGAAATGTCATTTCCAGTGAAGGAGATGCTGTTGCTCAGAAGCATCATTTTCATTCAAGGCTAGCAAGGCCTCTCTTGTCTCCAGTGAGTCAACCTCACCACTGGCTAATCCCTAAACTTTTTCAAAGGTGAGGATTTTGTTTGGTTGTTTGTTTTCCTTAAGAAAGGGGTAGGGACTGGAAGGGAATGTGGTGAACCCATTAATTTTTTTCCTGTCTTTTCTCAGGAGGGGAGGTCTTTTCAGGTAGGTTTCCCCACCCCCCAACATTCCCATGGAAAGTTTTTAGAAAACAACCATATATGGATTCCAAGGTGACCCATGGAGAATTCCCCCTTTGCTAATTTTCATTGGCTCCCAACATGCTCTGGAAAAGGAAGCAGGAAGAAATGGCTTGTATGAAACTGGACTGTCTGGCCCTGGAACAGCTGCCATTCTAAGTATCCTCCTAATACCTCGACTCTCGAAAATAAAAACATTTTGCCTGGGAAAGGTGACTCAAGAAGAAGCATGAGGAGCCAGGACAGGATGATCTGTATGTATTTGTTGTCCTCCTTTGACTGTATACCTTAGGTGGAGTGCCATATCCTCAGTGCCCAAAGAGGTCTGAGACCTCAGGATCTGTGCAAATGCCTTACTCTAAACCTAGCTCCTTCTGCACACCACCGTCCTGCCACGAACCCATGTGAGCTAGTGAATTGTAGTCCTGGAAAGTTAAAGCGACACGTGAGAAAGCACTGCTCAGATTGGGGAAACAATCGTCAGCCCTGACTGTTAGGAAAGGTTAGGGAACGCCACCCAGGGCTTGCAGGAGGAACCCCGATTGCATCCGAAGTTATCTTAGACACCCTGTTCAATCTTGCACCAGGCAACTATGGCAAAAGAGCTTCTTTTCAAGGTGTTAGAACTTCTACACTTCTTCTCAAGGCTTTAGAAGAAGGGATTCTTCATTTCCAGTTGGTTACCTTTCGCTCAGCCTCCTACCCAATGAGGCTCCAGGTTTTGGAGGGCCCTTGGGCAGGACACCCTCAATGGGCCCCTGGCTCAGTGAGTCTACCTTCTCCCTTCTGTTTTCACCAGCTGTTATTGCTCCTATTCCTCTTTCTCATCATTGCTCCCACTTGGTTGCTTGACAGGCAGAGAGCAGTGAGCAAGCAGGCTGTGGCATCTACTGCTACTTCCTTCTCTCCACTACCATTGTCTTGGCCAGAGCAAGAGGCAGGTGGACACGCAGGTTGCAGAAATGAAGGGTAGAAGCAAGTCCAGGGAGATCTTGTCAGTGGTTCCCTGCTGGGACGTGGCCCCTCAGCAGATGCCCAACCATGCCTACCATGCTCCTTTGGGTATCGCCTTTGCTTATAACCACTAGGAACAGCTTTTTCCATGAACCCTCCACCCACCCACCTGCTACTCTGTCCCCCTTGAGATCTGCTAGTCCTGTATTCTCATTAATCCCTTCAGTGTCTTCCTCTCTGGCCGATATTGGGTGGCTATCTACACCCTATAAGGGCTGTCAGAGGACATGGCTGTCACATTTAAAGATTAAGAACTATAAGAAGTAAGAGAATAGGAACCTTCAAGTTGCTGATCAAAAGTTTCACCTGGGTGGCAGAATGGGGGTGGGTGGGCAGGCACACAGGTATCTGGTCAGTCTTTGCCAATGTGGTTAGATGGATTTCATTTCCATTTTAAATTATAATAATTATTTCTACATTTGCTTCTATGCATTTAAATTAGCATATGCAAATATTATGCAGATCTATGGCCTCTTTTGTCCTCTTTCTTGGTGACGCCTAAGTGGCCACCCTGGACCTGGACCTGAATCTGTGTTGCATCCTGCCTGGATCTGATGATGAGAGAAGGGAAACTTCAGTATTCATGGATGCTTCCAGTCACCAAAACCTTTTCATCGTAGCCACCTTATACACAGCAGGCATCACCCGCGTAGGTGTGTTCAAGGGGTGTGCCAGGTGTGCCCAGGCACACCCTAATGCCTCAAACAATAAGTGTCAAATTGAGGGGGCATTGAGTAGGCATCCAGAAGGGGATCGAGACGCAGCAAGTACTGTCCTCTGGCTGCTCTTCTGCTGCCACCCCTGACAGCGTGCTGTTGTTCCCGACAGCAGGAGGACAAAGGAATCACTTTGCTGGGAGCCTCTCTGCCAGGAGCCACACTTCAGAGAGGCCAGGAGGAGGGATCCCAAAGGCTAATATCGCCTCTTAAGCTGCTCCTCTGGCCAGTGTTACCACAAAGTGTTTAATAAATAAATGAATAAAAATAATGTCCTTTATGACTGAGTATTCAATAAGTGTCCACCTTAAAAAAAATCGTGGGTGCACACCCCAATGAAATGTACTGCACACACCTATGATCATCCGAAAGTATGTATCAGCTATTCCCAACTACCCAACCTGACCTCAGATGGACAAAGAGCTTTGCATACTTGACAAGCAATTCACCACTCCCAAATCCTGTAAACAACAACTATCCACTCAGGCTGATGAAGTCATATTTCCATCCCTCCCATTATTTTTCCTTGTTTTTTCCCCCCACTTTACTTATTTTTCTCCATGTCTAGATACACAGAAGGGAATTTGTGGCTATAAGGGTGGGGTGGGGGAGGGAGCGTATGTCCCAATTCCTGCATCATTGATGTTTCCAAATGTCACCATGTCAGGAAAGGGCCAAATAACAACACAAGGCTTGCAATAACTCTGAGCAATGTTCTTTATTTGCAAATGAAATCAATAAATGACTGGGACGGTTACTACCACAAGGTACATTGAGCCGATAGTCTGTTCACTCCTCATTTGTCCCAAGGTCTACTGTGCTCAGTTTATCAAGCTGGTTTTGAATCAGGAATGGTTACAAAAAATAATAATCGCTATTTGAATTTCATCCCAGGTCTTTGGAGGTCCAGCCTGCCCTGAGCTAAAACAGATCAAATCATTTTGATGCCCAAAATAGCTGCTGAAATCCTGGGCGAGGTTTTTGGAGTTGGAGACCTGTGGTCCTCTGTGCTCAGTTCATCATGGTGGTTTTGAAAAGGGCATGGCTGCAAAACTTTCCCCATTTGAATTTCATCCCAGATTTTGGAGGTTCAATAACCCTGGGCTAAAGCAGTTAGATCAAATCATTTTGATGCCCCCAAATAGCTGCTGAAATACTGGGCGAGGTTTTTGAAGCTGGAGGACAATTGGCAAAATGTATTTTGGGGGGATGTACAAGTTGCTTTACCTTTTCTTTTTAAAGTAGCATAATCTATTAGCCAAGTACTCACTCGCTGTATCACTCTCTTTGGTGGAGGAGGGAGGCAGAGAGAGAGAGAGAGAGAGATGCCTAGTACTATTCAGCATTTTCCACCAATGTGTCCGTTCAGTCTATTGTCCAGGTGCTACATTGCCAGGTGTCCTATTTTACAGAGGGCAGTCCTCTGTTTGAAGGTATCCTCTATTTGAAGATCTGTCAGGTCCATGTCCAGTTTAACCAGAAGAAAGGAGAGAGAAGCTGCCTTGATGTTGCGCATCAACGCTTAGCACCTGGACAGCAGAAAGAGCAGGAACACCCCACAGGGCAGCAATCACAATCTTCTTTACTATATAAGATATATTGTATTTCTATTTACATTATAGGCATTATTTCTAATTTTAATGTATACATATAAACTAGCATAGGCAAATTGTATGCAAATGCACACCATCTTTTCACACACACACACTCCCCATTTTTTTTTTTTTAGCCCAAGGCACTCTCCCTTGATAAACAACTTCAAGGCTCCTGTTCTCCTGTCTTCTTCTGATTTTTTATTCTTAAACTGGACTTAGACCAGAAAGCCCTTCGAACAGAGGACTGTCCTCTACAAAATGATACATGGCCACCTGTGCCACCTATATACTAGGCCCGGTCGTGAGCACCCCTTCTCAAGACAAGCGCTACCGCTTGAATAAGCCTTAGGGAAGGGCAAAATAACACTACCTTCCCCCTCTCTGTGAGGGAACAAGGCGAAGACTTTGGGAAATAGGTTCTGCTTGTGGATGTTGTGAGCTAACATTTTGTTTAGGTGTATCTCATTAATACCTATGTTGAAGCAGGTGAGGAATCCGAGGGGACACATGGTTTTAAGGTAACAAACCAAAGAAAAGTTTATTGTACATGAACAGAACTTTGTTATTATCAATGTAAACCAAACCTACTTATTTCATTGAATATCACAACCATTCTAGTCCCCTAGTAATATAACTCCTTTCACTCTACATGTAACTCCTGACCAACAACTACTCTTTACTCTCCATGCTCGCCTCCAACAAACTGACCCCACCCCCTACCAACCATTTTTTAATCTTTTTTTAACTCCTCCGCCTCTTTCCCCCCAGCATCACCAGCCACACCCAGCTAGGCACTCTCTAGACTCACATAGCCAGACATACTTAGGGACAAGAATGTGGGGTATCACCACACCACCCTACTCAGCCCCCTCTCCCACCTGCCCCTTTCACTTTTCGATTGAGGCACCCCAACCCTGCCTTAGGGCAGTAGACCTGTGAATGATGACCCTGTCACGTCACCCTTGGCCCTTCCTTCTGCCGCTGAGGAGAGAAGTGTTTCATGGGCACAATTATCCAATATAGCAAATGTTCTTCACTTGAGGTAATCCCTCCGTCCATCTCCAAGGTCAACAGAGAGCTGTTTATGCAGTGCTGAACTAGGAAGAAAATTCTGGAAGAAAGGTAAACAGGGGAAATATGCTGTGTGTCCGCATACACAAAAGGCCCTATATTCCCTTACCGACTGGCTTCGTCCAGCGCTGGAACATAAAATTAGCCCTGTTTTCATTGGTTCACTTGTGCCTATGCCTTCACTTCTTTTTTACTGAGTTTTCAGGCCTGTGCGTAAGCAGAGAGGCCAAAGCAGAGAGGAGGGAGCAACTTGAGAAAGAGGGGAAGCCACCGCAAGCAACCAAAGAAAGGGTTTATATACTTAGGTCTGAGGGGGCCCTTGGCAAAATTCCCCATCCCTAGTCTTACATGGCAGCCATGGTGGACAGCTATGAAGAACCACTTCAAAATTTCCCCAATGTGGCATCGCTCTGGGGCATTGTGGGGCATTTAAAATGATGACCCATGCAGGAGGCCCAGAGCAAGCATCAGTGCTGGACTTAGGGTGGTCATCTTTCCTACCTTACGGAGGACAGTCTATTTTAAGGCATCCTCTCTTTGATGGGCTATCTAGTCTGAGTTCAGTTGAAAGGATAGGTTGGTCATCTGGAATCTCACATTGAGCCAACCTCTACAGAGCTGTGCAGAAGGGGGCTGGGGGCGCCAACATCAGTAGAGAAGAGAACCTGCTCCGGGTTCCAGACAGAACCAGTCAAAACTCTAAAGGACCTCTCCAAGATGCTTCACACCATAAGATAAGTCAGTATTATTTCCCTTCATATTTCAGATGGGGGGGTGGCAGGTGGGGAGATTGAGACTAAGGCCTTTTCTATACCTAAGGGTGTAGAGGGAGGGGGCAATCCCGGACTTACCTGCTTTCGGAATCACCCCCCAGCATACAAACAGAAGCACAATGTCCCAAAAAGGAAGAGGGACATCGCGCACATCGCAGCCCCTATTTTTTTTAAAAAAATAAAATAATGGAGCCGGGATCACAATTGCACTCCTCTGGAAAAGTAAGTAAACAAAAACAAAAAAAAGCCTGGACCCTGCTCCCCCCGATGTCCCTGGATGCCCCCCGGCCTGGCTCCTTCCCTCTTGCTGACCCCTGCTATTTGCGGGGAGGAGGGAAGAAGCTGGAATGGGTGCCCACACTCCCGTGGTCCTCAGGATCGTCTCGGGACTGCAGGTAAAATCGAGATAACTGAGATCTCGGTTATCCCACGAAAATGGAAGGGTCATCCCTGCTTGCTCCCGGGATCCCCTGTGCATCATTTGGATGCACAGGGATGACCCAGGGATGTCCCAGGGAAAAAAGGCCAGTGTAGAAACAGCCTGTGAGAGGGTGGCATCCCCATTGCCATTTAGTGAGTTCACAGCAGAGGCATGATTTGAACGGAGGGCTTCCTGATTCATAGCTCAGTCTCTGAAACACTGGGCTACACCACCGCTCAAGTTGTGTCTCTTTCTGGAGAGACCCGATGAGTAACTGGAAAGATACAGAGAGGACCTAAAGAAAGGAGGCTGGGAACGCCTTCTAAATAACCCCCCCTCTGTAAGCAAGTCTTGTCTTTCCTGGAAGCCTCCACTTCTATTTGTGCCAGGTGATGAATAAGCCATAATATTGGGGTGGTGGTAAAGAGGGAGCGGGAAGGAAAAGAGGGGGGGGGAAGGACTGCGGCTGTTTACACCTAACCATGTAAGAGGTGCCCAGTCTACACAAGGAGAAGGAGTCCCATTCAGACCCAGACACTCCAGGTTCAATAGGTACATTGTCCAGGGGGCTACAGGCGAGGGCCAAAGAAGCTCCAAACGGCCAGGCGGGCTAACAAAGAGGGATTTGGCAGTTCCCAAATATGTGCACAAAGAAGCTGTCATTTGTGTCAAGGATGGGGAGAAACTTAATTCCACTTAAGCTCTCGCAACACCAGCACATCAGAAGATCCTGGTTGGATCAGACCAAAAGTCCATCTTGTCTAGCATCCCAGAGTGCCCTAGCAACTGGTCCTCAAGGTATACTGCATCTGAACAGGAAGGTTCTATATAGCCACCATAACTATATAGTCCTCAGATCCTTCATGAATTTGTCAAATTCCCCCTTTAAAGCCACCTTAGAGGTGAAACTACGTGCTGCACTAAAGGCATAGTGTGTAGCTGATCTTAACGTGTGTTTTTTAACTTGGTCAGATTGGGACCACCATGCGTGGGTGGGGTGGGTGTCAACCTTCCCACCCAGCTACTTTCTTCTTCTCCTCCTTAACCATCCCTCAACACACACATATACATGGGGGCTAAGGAAAGGAAGTGAAACCTCCATTGGCACCAGTAAAGGTTATTCTTGTTGGTGTTTTTCATTTAGCACCGCACAGAGAGTGGGGGCAAATTTAAGGATGGGAAAGTGGCTGGCCAGATTCAACGTATTACCATCTAAATTGTTGGAAGGCAGAGTCAAAAAAATTCCCGTAGCCAGTAGATGTTGTTCGTGCAATAACACCGACGTGGAGGACATTGACTACATACTATTTTTCTGTAATTTTTATAACGAGGCAAGGGACGATTTACTGCGCCCTATTTTGCAGGGTTTCCCGGGTCGTACCAGGAAGTCCCTAATGATTAATCTCCTCCAGGGTACAAATAAGCACGTAACCCTGCAACTAGCTAAATTTCTTTGTTCTGTGATTGGCTGTAGAACCCAGTTGATCCAAACCCACAAGGACTAAACTCGCATGAGACATTCTTTGTTGGAAGGACTGTAGACTGTAAATAAAGATTGACTGTAATCTCAACATTAAGGGAAGCTCATGCCAGCTATGATTTGAAGGTTTAAGGCTTAGATGAGCAGTTCCACTCTATCTGTATGTTGAAGGTTTTCCCTTGTCTATGAACATTTTAAATAGCTGTATATCTAACCTACTGTTAAATGTTCTATGGACTGTCAATAAAGATTGTTGTTGATTGTTGTTGGAATGGTTTAACACCACTACCCATGCGCAATGGCCCCTATCTGGATCAGGCTGTTATACAGCTACATTAAAGTTTTTAAAAGTTAGGATCAGCTGCTTCCTACATGTTTTATGTACTGTGTAGTTAAGCCATTAGTTAGTGGTAACCATGACCGTATCTTGTGGTGAATTGCAGAAATGATGCATTGACCACCCTTCTTGTACATCAGGGGTGCTGAACCTGCTTCAGCCCGTGGACCAAATTCAATTTCAGAGAAACTCTCAGGGGCTGCATTCCAAAGGTGGGTGGAGCTGAAGGCCAAAGGGGGCAGGACCAAAATACCAAAAATACTGACATTATTTAGCATTATTATGTACTGATGTTCTTCTAAAGTCATCCAAATCGGTAGCCATCGCTCCATCTTGTGGTAGTGAATGCCAGGGTTTAACTATGCATCATGTGAAGAAGTCCTTCCTTTTAGCTGTCCTAAATCTCCCACCAATCAGCTTCACCAGGTTCTAGGATTATGAGAGACGAAGAAAAATGTCTAGCAATCCACTTTTTCCACACCAGGTGTAATGTTGAGCTGCAACTCATTTTGCCCCACTGACAAGGTGAATGGCTGGATTGTCTCTCATTTGCCAGGTCAAAAGATGCCAAAGTTAGGCGAAACTGTACGACTACTTCTGTATATATATCCAGGTGTGGATACCATAGGTTAATGGCAAAGCACATGTTTAGCATGCAGAACGTCACAGGTTCAATCCCTGGCATTTCCAATTAACAGGATCAGGTAGCGAGTGATGGGGAAAACCTACATCTGAGACCTTGAATACAAATAGATCATATTGGGGTAGGTCTACAAATAGTCTGATTTGGTGCAAGGCGACTTCCAATGGATCTGCATTGAACTGGCCTACGTCTAGATGTCTCTTCTTTCTGCCTCTGATCTCTTCCTACATTTCCAGCTTTGAAAAACAGATTTATTTTGTTGGAATATCAACAATGCTCCTATCAGTTGTTTCTCACTGAAGCCCTCTTTGCCAGCTTTCCATCCATCTCGTCCACCCATTCTGTAATCTGACCATTTTAATACATATATATATATATATATTTAGAAAATAGGAAATGCAAACAGAGGTGGTTCTACGTTGGGTGTGAATAGGGCAGTGACCCCACCCCCCATCCACTTCTGGCAGAGAAATGCTCCCATAACTGGGAAGGATTTGCTCTACCAAGGGCAGAGTATGGAGCTACCAAGGGCTGTTCTTCTGTCCTCATCTGGCAATCTCAGTAGAATATTTAGCATCTGCCCTGCTGCCAATGGAGGCTTTTGACTCTGATGTCTGTGGGGCTGTGAATCTGCTCCTGGTTTCAATCAGAAGCAGTCAGAACTCTAAAGGAGCTATCCATGGTATTAAGTGCCTTGGATAGCTCCTTTAGAGTTCTGACTGTTTCTGATGAAACCCAGAGCAGATTCACCACCCCACTGACATCGGAGCCATCAGCTTCCATTATCTGCATTCCTCGCATTCCCAATGGACACCAGTTGCCTCTGAATACAATGACAGAGAATATGGCTATAGAAGGCAGCCCACTGCCCACTGCCGAAATGCCTTCTTGTGTCCCTTTCCACCCCCAAGAGTAACCCCACATTTCCCCCCAACAAAGTACTATTTTCTATTCAAGATCTACAGTACAGGGCAAGACCGTTACTTCAAGACCCACTTGAAGGACTGTCGAAAGGACAGTCCTCTATTTCAGGAGTGGGCAGAAAGTAGATCCCCAGTTGTTTGCAGCTTCAGCTTCCAGCATTCCTCATCCTTGGCCATGTTGGTGGGGGCTCCTGGGAGTTGAAGTCCAAACCTCTGGAAACCTACCTTCTGTCCACCCATGGTCTATTTGAATACTTGCCTGGTTCAAGTCCAGTGTAAAGATAAAGAGCTGTGAGAAACCAGCAAAGTTGCCCATCCAGAGTTAGTACCTGGATGGCAGACAGAGCAGGCCCTCAGGGTCACCTGGTCACGGTCATCCCCACTATGGGGAGATGTCTTCTATTTCTGTTTCAGTATAGCAATTTTTTATCAATTCACATCTTCTACCTATAAATTATGCCTTATACCTTTTATACAAATCTGTGTCTTCTTTCATCCTCTCTTTTGGTGACGTGGTTCCTCTTGAGGTTGGGGGTTGTGCGTAAGTGGCCCCAGTAAGCGCATGTGAGCTGCCACTCCAATGCCTGGCTCAGTGGAGCCAGAAGTCACACACTCACACCACACCTGGAACCCTCCCTACTTTTGTCTTTTGGTCTGCCTCACATGCTCTCTGGGTGATCCCCTGTCTAAGATGCTCCGAATATTTATTCTGACAGCCCATAGCCAGTCTGCAGTATTATTGACTGCATTGCAGGCACACTCCTTCTCTCTCTTTCTCCCTCTCCCCCACCCCCTCTCATTCTCACTCACCCTCCTTGCTCACGGACTTTAATTAGATTTATCTTATCTTATCACACAAGGCCTTGTTTTCTCTCATTCCCTATATTATTCCTTCCCACTTGTGGTCTGTAGTCTGGCTGCTTTCTCTCTCAGTAGGTGTGTGTGTGTGTGTGTGTGTGTGTGTGTGTGTGTGTGTGTGTTTTAAAATCCTTAAGTCCCTGCTCCTTGTATTCAGGAGTTTGAGTCTTTCTTTCTTTCTTTCTTTCTTTCTTTCTTTCTTTCTTTCTTTCTGTCCTTCCTTCCTTCCTTCCTTCCTTCCTTCCTTCCTTCCCCCAGGAGGATTGGCTTCCCCTTTCTCTCTTGCAGCTCTTCTATGCCTGCCTCCCCCCTCCCCCTTTCCTTCTCCCCCCCCCCCCAACTCATGTCTTATTTTTCCTGGATTCCTGCCTACCTTGACTCAAAGTTTCATAGGACGATTCAATGCCCTTAGTAATCTGCCAGCTATAGCAAGAGGTATCTAAAGAGGGACAGGAGGAGCCTGGAGGTCTCTTTTTACAGCTGGTAGCAGCTCAATGTGGACTGTTGCTTAAAACTCTCTCTTCCCCCGTCTCTTTTTATTTTTATTTTTATTAAAAAAAAATTGTTCCAAAATCAACTTGCTGCTGCTGTTGTTGCCAGTGCCTGATTATACCAATACCAGGAATGCTGAGTTCTTCTTGGGGGAAATAAAGCAAGAAAAGACAAGAAATATCCACAAAACAAAACCAGGAAATCTCATCTGGAGGGTTTAAAGGAGACCTACAGGGATTGCATGAGGTTACGACCTCTTCCTAAATACACACACACGTACGCAAGAATCTTACTGCTCTGTCAGGTGTATGGGACTTAACTTCTTGAAGCACTGAACTGTAAAAGGTAAGATAAAGTACTTTTTCTCTACTTTATTTTTTTTAAAAAGTTTTCATTCATCAAGATGGGATAGATTGGTTGTCTCTCCCTTGAGTTTAGAGACAGCTTCATCTCAATGCCAGATGCTGGAGGCATATAACTGGGGTGGAATGAAGCCTTCATGCCCTGCTTCCAGGCTTCTACCTGGCCAGAGTCTGAAGCAGGATGCTGGATCCTTGCTCTGATACAACAGGGCTCTTCTTCATGAATGTAAGGATGCTAGAGTTGGTGGCTGGTTTCCTCTCACCACAACTTTTTGTTAAAAGTGGCATCCGCACACTTCAGCATTTGAGCTCCCTCGACAGAAAAGTTTGCTTGTGACAGGCAGATAGAGACGCTGAGAGATGAATATGTGATGCCTGCTGTTGCCATGCAACCGGCCAAAAGAACAGACCTTGCTGCCAACTTCTTTCCATGGACATTTCTGGAGGGGAAATAGATCTACAGACAAGAGAAAGACATTGGCCAGTTTGCTTGGAAAAATGAAATAAAACACAATAAAATGAGAACAATCCGGTTTAATGAAAGCACAGTTGATGTACAAGACAGAGATGAGGGAGGGGTTAGGGATTATGCCCCCACCCACCCCTCACCCCTCTAAATCATGCAGGCTGTGTGTGGAGGGTCCTTGAGTAACAAATTGATTCTGGAAGGCTTTCTTCTGTAGGAAGAGTTGCCATGGCTGGGGGATTTTTTCCCCCTCGGTAGAATGATGACATTATTTTTATCCATTTGTCCCACACTATCAGTCGGTTTGGCACACTGCAGAGTTACAAAGACGGCATAGAAGGCTCCATGAACCCCAGGATCTTACATTTAGAGTGGGAAAACAGGGAAGGGGAGGAATGTCCCTGCTGAACTATACCTGTGAAGAGACTTCAAGATGTCATTTAAATCAGAAAGCCATCAAATTTGCAGATCTGCATCTTAAAGTTCTGAAAAAGAACTCTCCTCCTTTAGGCATCCTAAGGAGGCAAAGTCAGCATTACGGAAATTGCTTCCACATCTCAAACTTAAATTCATTGCATCCAGAAACACCATAACACTTGGGTTATAGCGGCTTTACAGTGTTACCTAAATCCTTAATGGACTTTTTACTTTGTTATCTTACACTCTTTCTGCAAGAAGTGAGTTGCAATTGGTATGTACAGGCTTTTCCTAGATTTTCCTCACAACAACCCTATGAGGTAGAGATAGCAACTGGTCCAGGGTCAACCAGGTAGCTTTCCTGGCTGACAAGAGATTTGAAACCATACCTTCAACCAAACTTAAAAGCACTATCCCCAATACCAATCTAGAAGTGTTGGACTACAAGTCCCATCAGGTAGCTAGGGATTATGGGACTTGTGGCCCAGCAAATCTGGAGGGCCCTAGGTTGAGGAAGGCTGCCCTGTACCATGCTACCCAACAGTGACTCATAAAGGCAAGGCACTGATACCAAATGGCAAAATTATAGATTCGCTAATAATGTATTTGCGAACCATTCTGCAAACATTAAATTACAGAGGACGTGGTTGTAGAGACAGATTCAAAAATCACTATGCTGCAAACCCAGAATTATTGAATGAGTTCTTACTTTGATGTCACCTCTTGTCCTAAGCTGCCCATTATTGCTTTCATCATCTTAATGGTAATTGTTCAGTTTGTGGCTATAATAACCATTGACGGGATGATTGAGGAACTTAGCACTTATGCAAGTGAGGGATGAATGGATGCATTAAATGTGGGGGAGGAGGAATGTTTGGCCTATATTCTAATAATACTAATACTAATAAGCAATTGCCTTGGGCATTTAACTGGGATTTGTGGCCGTGCAAAGTTGATCCTAAGTCCCTGATGAGCAAGGACTATAGTGACTTGGCATTCTTTTCAAATGCTGAGAGTCTGCTTCGTATCTCTACAGACCTGCCTGCCTTTTGAGTGAATGCACAGAAAGTGCATTCCCTCCCAAACTGTGGTTTCATTTTTAAGTGAAAGTGCTGTTTCTTCATGGAGAACTGCTGTTTCAACCCCTTCATTACTTCTGAAAGTTTGCATTACCAACCTGATGCCAAAACCCCAATCTTGCTAACCACATCCAGTTAGAAGAAAGTTTTCTCCAACGAGAAAAAGCTGCCATGTACAGAAGAAGCAGGGGACCCGAGTTAGCCTTTCTCCATTATCTTTGTTTTTAAAAGTTTTTTTTAAAAAAATTATTTAGTTAGTTAATTTTAGTCAGACTTCTTCCAACAAGTGATGGGTAGTATCCAAATGGCACATAATCATTTTTTCAAGGTTAAAGCAGATTGTTTAACCTTGAGAAGTCAGAACAAATCAGCCCCAAACGACTGTACATATTTTAAAGATGAGCGCTACCAGAGCTGGCGTCAAGGATAGCCATGGCCGGGCCCTGCTGAGGGACCACTCCGTATCAGGGGCCCACTGAGAAGTCCCCAGGGCGTCTCCTCTTCACCCCTGCAATCTGCTCATTCACCTGCCTCTTACTCTGGCCCAGACAATGGTGTTGATGAGAAAGAGGAGCAGTGGTAGAAATGACGAGGAAGAGGATGATGAGCAATAGCAGCTAGTGTAGGGTGACCAGATAAAATCCAGGTCACGGCTCAGGTAACTTTAACAGTTGTAGAGAAAAGGAAATTTCAGCCAGGGTCATTTGTATGCAATTAGTTCCTGGTGATATTCCCTCTTCATCACAACAGTTAAAGTTGCAGGCACTATACTAGAGTGACCATATACAAAAGAAGGCAGGGCCCCTGCAACTTTAACAGTTGTGATGAAGAGGGAATTTCACCAGGAACTAATTGCATACAAATGACACCGGCTGAAATTCCCTTTTTTCTATAACTGTTAAAGTTACATGAGCCCTGACCTGGATTTTATCTGGTCACCCTAAGCTTGTGACAATGGTGGTAGAAAAGTAGACTCATTGAGGGAGGGGTTGGTGAAGGAGAAAGAGGGCCTTTTTTTTTTTTACCACTGCTGGCCCTGATGAATGCAAGTTTTTGAGGGTCCTTTGGCAAGACACCCATCATGGGTCCCTTCCCTGAGTGAATCTACCTTCACACCACCCTGGTTGCCAGCTGCTATTGCTCCTCCTCCTCTTTATCGGCATTGGTCCAACTTGCTTGCTTGACAGGCAGAGCAAGAACCAGTGAGCAAGAAGGCAGGGGCTTCTCCTGCGCCTCCTTCTCACCACCAGTGTTGTCTAGGCCAGAGCAAGAGGCAGGTAAACAAGCAGGTTGCAATGGCGAAGAGGAGGAGCAAACAAATCCA
Source organism: Anniella stebbinsi (assembly GCA_029215795.1). NCBI lineage: Eukaryota > Metazoa > Chordata > Lepidosauria > Squamata > Anniellidae > Anniella > Anniella stebbinsi. The sequence continues at coordinate 387,560,630 of JARDYH010000001.1, forward strand.
GGTAGTTCTTGTTAGTGGGCCCCTGCTGGGGAGTGGGTCCTCAGCAAGTGCCCCATCATGCCAGTCCTGGATGAATTATTGCAAATCTGGACCTGTCTGAGGTCAAGCAGTCTATACATAATGACTGTGGTGTGATTAGCATTCCCAGGGAGACATATTGATTTGCTCAGTTTCAATTAGGCAGCAGTCTTCTATAACTCGGGATGCTGGCATTCAGAAGAGAGCCACCTTGACCTCTGCAACACCATGGAAGCTCCCCAGAAGACGGAGCTGTAATGTTGGCCTTCTCTCCACTGCACTTTAGCACTACCGCTGTGGATGGTAAGGGGCTGTATTGCAATGAGCAGTTTTGCAAGGATCAGGGGCTAACAGGCTTCACTTCCGTTCTTATAATGTCTATGGTTCTACTCTAAGCAAGAGAGGGCCAAGCTACACATAAAGCATACTTAGAACTAACCATCTCTTTAATTTGAAAAAGCAGCACACACACACACAATCCAGAGGTGGGGTGTGAATGGACTTAGCCCTATCCCCACTGAATCACACACACACACACACACCAAAGCTGCCATTATGGATTCAAATGGCAGCTTTGGAAGTTATTTTTTGTCAAGAAAATGGCACAAGAAAGGGTTAAAGAACCCTTTTCCTCCCCCTCCTTGCTGTGATCCTGAACTGGATGCATACAAGTGACACCTGCTGAAATTCCCTTTTCTATGTAACTGTTAAATATACAGGAGCCCTGTCCTCCTTTTCATATGGTCACCCTACTTTACAGAGTAACATTATCTGAAACGCTGGTCCCTGCCCTGAGGAGATTACAGTTTAAACTTCACTAGTGGCTGAAACAACAAAGTAGCCAGATTACTAATAGTCCAGGTTTCCTTATTCCTATGTCCCATCATGCCTCCCTAACTTCCCTGTTGCTTCCCTTGTGATCCCCCTTCGCCCCCAGTCTTGCACATATTATTCCAAGTCCAGAGGAAACCCAAATAATGCCGAACAAATGCGAGGAAACGATTTGCATTTATCCCAGCCTGTATTATTTGCCGGCTTCATGTGCACCATACAATTTAGGTTTCCTTGGTGCAATGGTTTTTTTAAAATTAATTATTGGCACTGCCCTGCTTTTATTTCTTGAGAAACGGTGATTTGTATGCAGCCAGGGTCAGCTATTTGAGCTTCTCCCCATCCAGCTTTGTTTCAAAAACCAACAGGCACTTTCATGGGTTTTAAATAAGGCATCTTTTCCTCCTTGGGCTCTAACCTGCCTGGTCCTTTCCCCCTTCCCCCTCCTTTCATCAAGGAAGGGCGTCTTACCACCGCAAGGTGCCACCTCTCCAAAGTTGGTCACCTCCTCCCCAAACCCCTCCACCACCACTCCACTCCCGTGGGTCAAACAAGCTGGTCACTGTGCACCGTTCACAGCCAACTTTGCGGCAACAAAAGCCGTGTTCATCACAAGGCTCGGACCACATACAGTGCCAGCTTTCAGCTGGTGAAGAACAGCCCGGAACATTCTAGGTCCTTGAAAGAGAGGGGGGTGTGGAGCAAGAAGGTGGCGTGGGTGGAAGAAAGAGAGTGAAAGGGTTGTTTTATATTAAATTAACTTGAGCAGCACCACGCAAGAACGGAAATCTTGCCGTTTGCTTTTTAAAAACTCACTGCCTCCTTGTGAGAGAGCAGAACAGATTGGCCTGTGTGTATAACCAGAAGTTCTCCAGTCTCCATCCATCTGTGTGTACAAGGGGAGAGGGTGTGAGTGGTGGATTCTGCCTTCTCCTCTCAATAGGCTTACAGTGTAAACGTATAGAAGCTTTTTTGTTGGGCTCGGGAATAGATTAGCCTTTTTATTTTATAATGGGAACTATCCAGCTGCTTTTTTTTTTAAGGTGCATGAATACGTGTGTGTGTTTATACAGAGAGATGTATTTTGTTTTGTTTGTTTGTTTTCACCCTCTTTAGGTTCAGGCTGCTATTTTTAAGAGTTCCATGAGGATGGGAATGAAAACTGGGGACGTATAGGGCATTCTTTGGCTATAAGGAATTTGGAGCATGGCTGAGATGGCTTTTTTTATACACTCCCCCAAAATATAATTTACCTTGGCTTGCTTTACTATCTAAGATTGTCAACAGTCCCTGAGGAAGAGGGAGTAACCCACTCAAGTTTTATTTAACTGTACAGCTTTGTAGAAAATAGACAGCTCTTGTGCTGAGCTCCACCCCCACCCCCCACCCGCACCCCTGGCATCACTTCCACCTTATGGACTCTGCCCCTGGCTCCACCTACTTTCCAGGATTTGTTCTTTCAAGAATTGGCAACCCTAATATCATGGTTGATGATTGTGATCCATCCAGGACTACTGTCGAGGGTAGGCATGGTCAGCTGAGGGCCCCGTAACCAAGCAGGGGCCCAATAAAAAAGACACCTCCTGCTGTTTCTGCTGCTGCTGTGATGGAATAATGGGTTCAAGTTAATAGGCTGACCATATGAAAAGGAGGACAGGGCTCATGTAACTTTTCTCTACAATTGTTAAAGTTACAGGAGCCCTGTCCTCCTTTTCATATGGTCAGCCTAAAGTTACAGGAAGCCAGATTCCGGATGGACATCAGGAAAAACTTCCTGACTGTTCGAGCAATACGACAATGGAACCAATGACCTAGGGAGGTTGTGGGCTCTCCCACCCTAGAGGCATTCAAGAGGCAGCTGGACAGCCATCTGTCAGGGATGCTTTAAGGTGGATTCCTGCATCGAGCAGGGGGTTGGATTCGACGGCCTTATAGGCCCCTTCCAACACTACCATTCTATGATTCGCCATTGCAACTTGCTTGTTCATCTGCCTCTCACTGTGGTCCAGACAATGGTGGTGGTGAAGTGGAAGAGCAGGAAATGCTACTGTCTGCTTGCTCACTGACTCTCTGCCTGTCAAGCACACAAGTTGTGAACTGCTTAGAGAGCTTTGGCTATTGGGCAGTATAGAAGGAATGCAATAAATGCATACGTGGTAGCAATGATAAGAAAGAGGAGGAGGAGCCATAGCAGCTGGTGACAAAGGTGGTAAGAAGGCGGACTCAGTGAGGGAGGAGGCCCATGGAGGGTGTCTTATGCAAGGGCCCTCTAAAACATGGAGCAGGTACTGACTCTGGGTGGTCTGGCCAAGGGGCATACTAAGGTTTCTTCTCTTATGAGGCAAACATTCAGCCCAAATCACCCCCAATAGGTGTACAGGCCTTAACAGGAGTTACAGGTGGAGATGAGCCAGTAAAAAAAATTAAAAATTAAAAAACGCACACACAAAAACTTCCTCCTCAAGAAAGGGAATAAACATCTTGTTGCCCCCATTTTATAGATGAGGAAAATTGAGGCGGCATGATGTTGAAATGGTTCAACAAGGCATGGAATGAATTCCCCCTCCCCCCTCCAAGAACTGCCATGGTTTTAATAGGTCCTGCTCCTGGGCATTTAAGAGCAACCAAGACACGTGGAACTTTTTCTGGTCAGGTTTTCCCAAGGTAGAGAGAGGTGATGGGAAAAAAACTTGATCTGATTGATTTTTATGCATCAGGTCATCATTTAAGTTAGGCGCTGAGGCTGTAACAGAAAAAAAGTGGCAATTGCTGTAGCTTAGTGGTTAAGATCCTGGACTACAAATCAGGAAGTCCCCACTTTGTATCCCGTCTCTGCCATGAACGCACTAGCAGCCTTCTTTCAGTCTCCTACCTGCAATATGGGGGTGAGACTCACCTTCCTTACAGGGTTATTTTTATGATTATGATAGGCCTGTGCAGATGACACGCTAAGTCATGGTTAGGCTGCTGACCCTTTTGCAGCAAATAGTTAGTGAGCATGTTTAAACTATGGTTATGTAGCCACCAAGGTTAGGAATGGCTCACACGACACGCTAAATCATGGTTCACATGACACACTAAGCCATAATGTTTAGCTCAAAATACTTAACCACCGTGGCTTAGTGTGTCATCTGAACAGGGTCAATGTATGTAAAATCCTTTGGACACCATACTAAGCATGATCATCATCCCCCCTTAATACCTGAGTCAAGAATGGCACACATACATACATACATACATGCGTACATATATACATAGGTTCACTTTACAACTGGGCTTAGCAAACTGAGGTTTTTATTTTAAAAAAAATACCTTGGTTCTTTCTGTGCTCAATTACAAGCCAAACTGGACCCTGTTGTATCCCCAGTGATATCCTCAAAAGCAACAGGGAATTCTGAAGGGGGTTGCAGATAACATCAGCATCCTTTCTAATAAAAAAGTGCCAGAGCTGTATCCCTGTAAGCCCTGGCTCCACTACACCACCAGAGCAGGGGTGGGTAACCTGGTGCCCTCCAGATAATTTGGACTACAACTCCCATCACCCTTGACCAGGGACATCTGAAATATCTGGAGGACATCAGGTTGGGGAAGACTGTTTCAAGGTCTGTCCAGTCCAAGGGTGGACTAAGGATAAAGAACCATAAGAAGCTGGGAGGTGCCCATCAATAGTCAGCACACTAATCAGACACAAACACGGTTACAGGCTAGATCTACACTGCCGCTTTATAGTAGTATTGAAGTGCATTGAGAACTGTTGGGGCACAATCCACAGTCCATATGACACTTTCATCGTGTTATATCCTGCTTTTTATTCCACATTTGCTATGATTTGCCACAAAGTGTAGATCTGGTATCTATTGTATTTCTATATAAATGATAGTAATGATGTCTACACTGGCAGCTATTCCTATAAATTAGCATATGCAAATATTATGAAAAGTATGGGCATTCTTTTATCCTCTCTTTTGGTAATTGAGTGGCCACCTTACTTAGCTTAAATAACAATAATAATTCAACTCCATCAAATTAGCTAGACTGTAGATGCAAGGAGGCTAAAAGTCCTTGAGCATCTTAGAAACTGACTTCAGGTAGATGGAAATGTCATGCTGTGTGGCCCAGCAAGGTGGTGGGTTTGTTAGGCCTATTTTATGAAACTAGACTCATTTCAAGATGTATGGTGGAGCTAAGGTTGGCTTAAAAGACTGTGGTGGGAAAAGTGTCTGGGAGGTGAGAGATGTGACGAGGTGTGGAATTTCTATGACAAAGCGGGCTTAGAGAGGGAGATCAGGGGCAGGGCATTTCGTATCCAGCCAAGCCAGTGCCGGCACATGGAAAGCAAACAGAGAGCTATTTGTGAAGCAGAAAACCTGCCTGCAACTCACAGACAAGATGTTTGTGTGACAGGAAACCCATGAGAAAGTTGCATTGACTTTTAACTTGAGGTGTAGCCATTTTCAAACCCATTTTCATTAATCTGGCATGTGGTCTTGTTTAAATGCAAATGTGACTCATTCTGCTCTTTACTCAGGAACATGCCGACTGGAAAATAACACAGCCTTACAAACTCTGAAATGAGAGGGTGGCTAGCCTATTCAGACCGCTGCCAATCTTGTACAAGTTTCCTCTTACAAGCATCCTTGAGATGCATTTGGCATAACCAACACCATCTTGTTTTCTGAAGTGGTCCCAAGCGCCAAATCACTGAATGTATGTAGCATAGGCACTTAGATTGGAATTATACCAATTTGTGACAGCTTCTCCCAAAGAATCCTGGAGACTGTAGTTTGGAGAGAAGTCTGCGATTTCCTTTTTCTTCTTTTGGGTTAGGTGTACTGCTCACTCTACCTTGGCCGCGTACAGGACTCTAAAGCTCCACTTCTCCCACACCATTGGGCTAAGATCAGAAGGGCTAGATAAGATGACCCCAAGATTTGCATTTAGGATGGCGAAGTGTCCTACTTTACAAAGTACCTCTATTTGAAATAGGGCTGCGCACAGATATGGATCCAGATCACAAATCCGGACTGAATCGAGCTGATCTGGATGATCCAGATCCAGATCTGAAATCTGGATCTTCGGATCGATCCGGACACCATTTTTTGTGATTTTTGAAGCCATAGGTTTTCATGGGGGGGGAAGGGCTATAACTTTTTTATTTTAAAAGCTATCAAGTTGAAACTTGGTGACATTGCAGATGGGGTTTAGGTAGTAATGTGTGTACATTTTCAGAAACATAGGTGCATGCGTTTACTCGCAAGTAATTTTTGAAAAAATGACCAGGAAGTGCTTATAACGTTTTTATTTTAAAACATATCAAATTGAAACTTGGGGACATTGCACATGAAGTGGAGGTACACATGTGTGGGAAATTTCAGAAACATTGGTGTACGTATGTAGTGGGCGTGGCTATGAATTTTTGGAAAATGATCATTTCTGTGTTTTAAAAATTCATAGCCACTACACGTGTGCACAAATGTTTCTGAAATTTCTCACACATGTGTACCTCCACTCTGTCCAGATCGTAGGGTCTGTGCACAGCCCTAATTTGAAACCTGCTTCAAAAATAACAATCACAAGGGAGAGTAGGGCTCCTTAACAACACCTGGTCAACAGGCTGAACAGCAAGCATACAGGTCACTTGGTCACAGGTTTCCCAATATGGTGGGATGGATCATATTTCTTTTTCAGTTATAGAAATTATTTTTAAATTGACATTTATAACTATACTAATGCAGGCTGGTGGCTCTGATTTTGGTGGGGCTGTGAATACATTCTTGGTTTCAGTCCAAACCAGCCATAGCTCTAAATGAGCTATTGAAGATGCTGAACCCATTTGGGGAGGGGGATAGTGCTCAGCACCTTGGATAGCTCCTTTAGGGCTCTGACTAGTTCTGACTGAATCCCTGAGTGGATTCACACACACACACATAGGCTGAATTCGGACGACATATTAGGCAACAGAGGGGGAAATAGCATACTGACCATGCGTTAGGCAGGCGGTGCTCCCCAAACGACACGCTGCAGCCGGCACTGCTCAGCACCAGCAAACGCACTGGTTGCTAAGAACGGACGGTGGCCATTTTGGTTCAGCATCTCCTCCCTCCCCCTCCCTCCCTCCCCCATCCATATCCCAGCATGCACCATGAGTTCTGCCGGCTGTATAGAGCGGACGGGGGTTTTCAGCTGCTCTGACCGGCAGAACTCTATCCCCAAACGGAATAGTCCACGGAGAGAGGGGAGGCTCAATTCAGACGACACTTTAAACAATGGGGCTTCGGGCTAAACAACGTGCAAGCCCGTTGTTTCCCTCCGTTGTTTAAATTGCCCGATTAGCATACTGTCAGTTGCGTGTGCATGGTGTGTTACTCCCCACGTGACACAATAAGCAACACAACTGACGATTGTTCCCCCCCTCCTCCGTTGCCTAATATGTCGTCCGAATTCAGCTATGCACACCAGAGCCACCAGCCTCCACTGCTTACCCTGAGGTGAAGCATCAGTCCATCTAGCCCAGTATTGTCGACATAGCTAGCAGCATCTCTCCAGGGTTGCAGGCAGGATCCTTTCCTCACCCTACCTGGAGATACCAGGGACTGAACGTGGGACCACCCACATACAAAGGAGATGCTCTGCAACTGAGGTATGGACCCTAAAGCTCATTGCCCACAGAATGCTGTTGTTATGGGAGTGGGGTGCGGGTGGGGGGACTAGAATACCAGAAATCTGAGATAGAGAATCATGACCTCATCAAGAACAGGTTGAATCCCAGTCCTCAGTCACAATTTCTACTGACCAACAGCACCTCTGCCTTTTGTAGCTTTAATTTTTTTACCTTCATCCAGTTTTTAGACATACCTAGCCCCTCACAGAGATAGGTTGGCCACTTATGCATCATCAAACTAAGAGGAAATGCATCACCAGAAGAGGACACAGATGTGTCTAAAACGTGTTGGCAATGTGTGTGCGTGCATAATCTGCTATCCAGATGCTAACTGTTGATGGGGTTTCTTATGGTTCATTATCTTTAAACCGAGCTTGCACCGAACCAAACTTCATAGAGGATTCCTTCAAACAGAAGACTGTACTTGGATAGCCTTTCAGGTAGAGGACCATCCGCTGTAAAGTCAGACTCATGGCCACCCTTTTCAAGAACGACAGCTCCCCAGATTCTATGGGGAGAAAAAAAGGGCTAGCTGAACAGTTGCAGTGTATATCTGACAGTTGTATCCTCTCTCAGTCAATTTGTGGAAGCTTTGCTTGGGCAGCATAAATTATATTTTGGAGACCTTTCAAAATAATCAAGTGGCCAATCCACCCCATGGTAAAGGCAATTTAGGCTGGTGATGTTAGATCAGAAACAAGCAAAGGCTGTTGTATTTTTTAGGCCAGAGGCAGTGGAATAAGGTAACACCGTTATGTGTGTTACCCCATCCTTGGTGTGATTAGGTTGCTATGACTACTGATATCTACATAAAGGAAATAAACACCAGACTAAAAATGTAAAGTTTATCTTGTGTTATGCATGTAGGTTCCTCAAGGTTATATCCTTGACTACTTTTCTTTCACTTTTGCTACAGCTTTATCACTTCAGGACTATTCCTCGCTGAAAACTGCACACATCCTTTAGACATATAATTCACTGGTACAAGATAAAACAAAGAGTGTTTATCCGTAACAAATAATATTCACCAAACACACAGTTAAGGAATCTTATTTAACATTAAAATATTCAATAGTTTAAAAAATGAATTGTAACTGATAAAAAATGATAAAAGTAAGTACTAGAAATGTACAAATAATTTTAATACAATAATAAAATAGACACAAATAAATTCTTCTTCAGTGACCTTATCTGCCATGGATTACAACACCAATGACTGCATATCTCAATATAATGGCCTGGGCTTTCTTATATAAATAGCCACAATACTGCTTCTTTTCTTAAGATGTACAGCGCTATATTCTCTCTCCATGTTCACTGGTGACAGCAGGAGATATTTTGTTATAAGAATCTCTGCAGATGTTTATATAACCCCCGAAGAAGGTCTTAAAATAACAAGAGGCCTAAAGGTGTTGAGCTTTTTATGAATGAAATCTGTGTTCCATCATCCTGAGATGTTTCCTTTTTGGGTCTACTTTGGATGCTAACCATTTTTGCACTCTCCCCTATAGCTTTGGAAGAAGCCAGGATATTAAGCCAACTTCAAATCATGGCTCAGTATCCTGGCTTGTTATAAAACTGCTCACCATTATAGCTCTTCTGTGGGAATATTTCAGAAGCAGGCATAAGTAGGCTGACCAGATAAAATCCAGGTCAGGGCTCATGTAACTCATGTAACAGTTGTAGAGAAAAGGGAATTTCATTCAGTGTCATTGGTATGCAATTAGTTCCTGATGAAATTCCCTCTTCTTAACAACAGTTAAAGTTGCAGAGCCCTGCCTTCTTTTGTATATGGTCACTCTAGTATAGTGCATGCACCTTTAATTGTTGAGATGAAGAGGGAATTTTACCAGGAACTAATTGCATACAAATGACACTGGCTGAAATTCCCTTTTCTTTACAACTGTTAAAGTTACATGAACCCTGACCTGGATTTTATCTGGTCAGCCTAGCATAATGTTATTCATAGGGTGACCAGATAAAATCCAGGTCAGGGCTCATGTAACTTTAACAGTTGTAGAGCAAAGGGAATTTCATCCGGTGTCATTTGTATGCAATTAGTTCCTGGTGATATTCCCTCTTCATCACAACAGTTAAAGTTGCAGGGGCCCTGCCTTCTTTTGTATATGGTCACTCTAGTATAGTGCTTGCACCTTTAACTGTTGTGATGAAGAAGGAATTTCACCAGGAACTAATTGCATACAAATGACACTGGCTGAAATTCCCTTTTCTCTACAACTGTTAAAGTTACATGAGCCCTGACCTGGATTTTATCTGGTCAGCCTAGTTATTCACCTATATAGTTTTATTTTAAAGTTAACAGTTAAGAGCTGTAAAAGGCAGTTTAAATAGATAGGAACACTTGAGGTTGATGCATCTGTAACTAGGCAAAGCATGATTAGAAAGCTCTTAAAAAACCATTTGGCTTCCATTTAGATCTCAGCCTCAGCTGCTCCTTTTGCGTTTGGCACCTACAAAAGCATTTGTTTTCTTCACTGAGTCACTTTGGCATTGTTTGGCATTGTGCCCATAACTTGGGGATTGGAAGGAATTGTGTTGCTGAGACTCAATGACAGGAATGGTTCAGAATCCCTTTTCCACTGGTTAGTCCGTCTACAGACATTTTCCTTTCTACTTTCCCTTTTTATTTGCTAGAAAACGATGGTTGTTTCATGGCAGCTTAGCTCAATGATGAAGGAGGGGGAAAAGACCAGCCAGGTGCCCTCCCATTGCATTGGATTGCAACTCCCGTCATTCTCATGTTGGCTTCAACACCTTGGGCTGAACTGGGTTGTGGAAAGCTGAGACAGTGCAATGAAAGAGGTCATGATTGGCATGCAGATGGTACCTGCAATCTTTGGTTAAATAAGTAGTCAGTGCTGGGGTAGAGGGACCAACATCCTGATTTGGGGTCAAGTAGAGTCATCTGTTCACCGACTTGTGGACGGCCCATGTTTCAATTGCAGAGCATATACTTTGTATGTAAAAAGTCCCAGGTTCAAAGCCCAGCTTTACCAGTTATTAAAAGACACTTGAGTGGAAGAGCTGGGGAGAAGCCATAGCTCAGTGTGATAGAGCACCAACTTGGCATGAAGAAGGTCCCAGGTTCAATCCCCAGCTTCTCCAGGTAGGCAAGGAAAGAACCCTGCCTGAAGCCCTGGAAAGCTGCTGCTGCCAGTCAGTGTTGACAATACTGAGCTAGACACTTGAGTGGAAGAGCTGGGGAGGGGCCAAAGCTCAGTGTGATAGAGTACCAACTTGGCATGAAGAAGGTCCCAGATTCAATCTCCAGGTAGGCAAGGAAAGAATACTGCCTGAAACCCTAGAGAGCTGCTGCTGCCAGTCAGTGTCGACACTGCTGGGCTAGATGGACCCGTGCTCTGACTCAGTATAAACCACCTGCTACGTTCCTAAAAGACATCTGCTGAGACCTTAGAGGGGTTTGGGCAAGTGGTGCAGCCATGATTTGACTTGGTATAAGGCAACTCTGCATGTCCCCTTATATAAGACACTGTAGAAATTATTTCACCAATACTGGATTTATGATTATGCTCTCACTACACTATAGAGCAGCAGCCCTGTGTTAGATAAATAATAGATCCTGTTAAGGTTTCATATTTATTTGAGTGATCTGGGCCTATTTCAAGGCCCTGTGTTATTTTAAACATCTTAAAGGAGGTTACAAGGCATGCTTATTGAGTTTTATGCTCACAATGATCCTGTGAGGTAGGGTCAGCTGACTGACAGTGGCTCACTTACCCAAGACCACTCAGTGAGCCTGATGGCACAACCAACAAAATGGTTGCTAATTGGAGCACTGTGGGATGCAGATAAAAGAGATTCATACCCCCCCCCCCAACATTGGTGGCTGGTGGCTCTGATGTCAGTGGGGTGATGAATCCAGACTGGGTTTCAGTCAGAACCAGTCGGATCTCTAAAAGGGTGGATTCACTGCCCCACTGACGTTGGAGCCACCAGCCTCCAATGCTCTTCAGCACAGCACTGATGAATATGTTTTGCATACTTGTAACTAGGGATGTGTATCGTATTGTTAAAATGTCCGATAACGATACGATAAGGCCGTTATCGGACATCTGATTAAAGATAACGATACGATAGAAAAACCTCCGATAAATATCCAATCCGAAACTTTTCAGCCTGATTAGATTGGATTATCGGACTGCCATATAAATAAACCTATAACTTCTGTATTTTAAAAGTTAGAGGCTTGAAACTTGGTCACAGTGCTTATGGGGTATGCCTAAGTAGATGTATGAAATTTGAGATCGATCCCGCCAATCCTCGATTTTATATGAATTTTTGAATGTGCAAATTTTTGACAGGTCTGAATGAATGCACGTGGTGAGCTGTCATTCTGACCTGTCAGAACTTAAACGTTCTTTAATAAATTAATATAAAATTGAGGGTTGGAGGGATCGATCTCAAATTTCATACTTAGGCATACCCCATAAGCATTGTGACCAAGTTTCAAGCCTGTAACTTTGAAAATACAGAAGTTATAGGCATTTTTTATTTTAAAAAACCCAGCTCTATAGGTTACAATGGGGCTGCAAATTAAATATTGGATTTCCGATAATTATCATGAAGACGATACGATCAACCTATGATATTATCGGAGACGATAATTTTTTTGGTCCGAAATTCAGATAACGATAAAATACGATACTTTTGGGCGTGCACATCCCTACTTGTAACTCCCCTGTTCTTACACCAAGTATGGCTGATGGAGGGACACCCTTACACGCACACACACACACACACACAAATAAGAGGAGTATTGCACATTGTCAAAAGTTCTTTTCTGCCTGGGAAGGAGTTTGTTGATTTATTCTACAATAGTTTGTCCTTTAGTGACGTAAAAGCAGAGGCGGTGTTCTTTCACTTAAAGATATGCAAGGAAACAAACAAAATTGTTCTTTGTAATATACCGTTATCAAAAGTTCAAGATGAACCTCACCAGCGGCAGCAACTGAAATTGCAAGCTGCTCTCTTCACAATAGTTGACATCATGGACATTCATTTATATCCATGTGCTCTAGTTGAAAGGTACAGCTGTGCTGCTCCCCCACCTCAAGAAATCAAGCTTTTAGACATTCTTCGGTGGGATTCATAGTAATAATAATAATAATAATAATAATAATGATGATGATGATGATGATATATTCATTTATTACCCGCCTCTCCCAACGGATCAAGGTGGGGAACAGCACTAAACATAAAATACAAAACTGATTAAAAGCACATAAAACCATACATCATGAAAATACCAATAAAACACCAATAAAACACTTTAAAATTCATCTGGGTAGGCCTGCCGGAAGAGATCAGTCTTTATAGATCTTTTAAATTCCTGAAGACTGGTGAGTTCGCGAATCTCTCCCAGCAGGTCATTCCACAATCTGGGAACTGTTGTCAGTCTAGTTCTTGTTGACTGTAGTAAATTCTTCCCAGAGGACCTGAGCGTGCGGGGCGGATTGTATGGGAGAAGGCGATCCCGTAGGTAACCTGGACCCAAACCATGTAGGGCTTTAAAGGTAATAACCAACACTTTGTACTTCGCCCGGAAACTGATTTGCAGCCAGTGAAGAGATTTTAAAACTGGTGTAATGTGGTCACCCCTAGATGTACCAGTGACCAACCTGGCTGCCATATTTTGAACTAGTTGAAGTTTCCGGACTAGGCACAGAGGTAGCCCTATGTACAGCGCATTGCAGAAGTCGAGCCTCGAAGTTACCAGCGCGTGCACTACCGTCTTTAGGTCTTCCAACTCTAGGAAGGGGTGCAGCTGGCGTATCACCCGAAGCTATAGTAGGCACTCCTGGCAGTCGCATCTATCTGAGCTGTCATTTGGAGCGACGGATCCAGCAGCACCCCCAAGCTGTGAACACAGCCTTTCAGGAGGAGTGTAACCCCATCCAGAACTGGTTGACACACCTCCAATCCCAGGTTGTGGCCCTTGACAGTAAGCATCTCCATCTTGTCTGGATTCAGCTTCAGTTTGTTGTTCCTCATCCAGCCCATTACCGCCTCCAAGCATTCATTTAGAGGAGACGCACTATCCTTAGCTGACGCTGTTGTCAAAGGCATAGAGAAATATATTTGGGTGTCATCAGCGTATTGATAGCACCCTGCCCCATGCCTCTGGATGATCTCTCCCAGTGGTTTCATGTAGATATTAAACAGCATTGGGGATAGGATGGCACCTTGTGGTACACCACATAGCAGCTCCTTCTTTGAAGAGCAACTATCCCCAAGCATCACCATCTGGAACCTGCCCAAGAGATAGGATCGGAACCACTGAAGCACAGTGCCCCCGAGTCCCAATTCCCAGAGGCGCTCCAGAAGGATACCATGGTCGATGGTATCAAGAGCTGCTGAGAGGTCCAGGAGTACCAGCAGGGACACACTCCCCCTGTCAATACTGAGGCGTAGATCATCCACTAAGGCGACCAAAGCAGTCTCAACTCCGTATCCTGCCCTGAAGCCGGTTTGAAATGGGTCTAGAAAATCAGTGTCATCCAAGACTGCCTTGAGTTGGAAGGCAACCGCCCTCTTGATCACCTTGCCCAAAAATTGAAGGTTTGATACTGGCCTGTAGTTATTAAGGTCCAGGGGATCCAGGGAGGGCTTTTTTAGAAGTGGCCGTACCACCGCCTCTTTTAAACATGATGGAAAACTCCCCTCCCTGAGAGATGCATTAATGATATGTTGTAGATGTGATCTAACTGCATCTCCTCCCTGGACGACCAGCCAGGAAGGACAGGAATCGAGAGGGCAAGTCGTCCTCCTCACACATCCAAGTACCTTGTCCACATCCTCGGTACTCACCAACTGAAACTGATCAAGTGTAATCCTACTCACGGAGTCACTGGACACTCCACTGTCAGCCTCTGCTATAACAATGGCATCTAAGTCGGCTCTTATCCGAGAGATTTTATCTGTGAAATGATCGTTAAAGTCATCACAGCGAACTACCAAAGGCTCTAAAATCGGATTCAGGGGAGAAGGTGCCTGGGTTAGACACCTCACCACCCTGAACAGTTCTGTTGGATGTGAATTCGCAGACGCAATGCGCACAAAGAAGAAAACTTTCTTCGCTGCACATATTGCCACCCCATAGGAACGAAGATGTTCTCTATGTAGTGTCTTGTCAGATATAAGTCGAGTTTTCCGCCATCAACGCTCCAGTCATCGTCCTTTCCGCTTCAACTCCCTGAGGTCTTCTGTATACCAGAGCGCCCTATTAGAAGCAGGTCGGAGAGGATGTTTGGGGGCGATCGTGTTGATAGCCCTAGTTAGGTCTTGATTCCATCTACTGACCAGGGCTTCTACAGGATCGTCGACGATACCAGCCATAGAACCCTCCAAGGCTTTCTGGAATCCAGAAGGATCCATCAGCCTTCGAGGGCGGACCATCGAAGGGGCGGGTGGTAGCCGTGATACTAACCCTGACCAGAAAATGGTCTGTCCATGACAATTCGGAGGTATTCAATACCTCCGCCCACAGATCCGTCTGTTTGGAACTGAAAACAGCATCGAGGGTGTGACCTGCTGAATGTGTGTGTCCAAAGACCAATTGGGATAGGCCCATGTTTGTCATGGATGCCATGAACTCCCGAGCTCCACCTGACAAACCGGCCTCAAATGGGATGTTGAAGTCACCCAGGACCAAAAGCCTGGGCGAATCCAACACCAGCTCCGAGACCAGTTCCTTGAGCTCGGCCAGGGAGTCTGATAGGCAGCGGGGGGGCCGATACACTAACAGAATCCCTAGTCTATCCCTGGCCTTCAGACTCAGGTACACACATTCGATATGATTCAATTCCCAGACAGGATGTCTGGTCAGGTTAAGATTGTTTTTGTAGACCACAGCTACTCCACCCCCCCGACCACTTTCCCTCACCTGCTCACTAACACAGTTAAGAGTTTTGAGCTAACCATTATGGCTTAGTGTGTCATGTGAACCATTCCTAACCTTGGTGGCTACTTAATCACGGTTTAACTAACCACTTCCTGCAAAAGGGTTAGCGGCCTAACCATGCCTATACCTTTTCCGTTATTACATTGTAGTTTTACATGGGGCACCATCATCATCATCATCATCATCATCATCATCTCACACATACCATTAGCAGATGAAGCAAAAAGCTGATGTGTTTATTATTTATTTATTTATTTATTGTCAAAGTTTGAAAGCTTGAAGAGATCTTCAGCTGCAAACCATGCAACCTCAGCATCCGTCAACTCTGCTTGGTCTCTCCTCTTATCTCCAGGCACCATACTGGCCTTCAGTAGCACAGAATGTTGTGTTTTGTCTCTTGGTATCTGCGTATATTCCTCATCCAGCATGCTAGAGAAGATTAAACGGATGCTTCCCAGAGTCCCCTGCCTGCTTGCTGCCCTGGAGGGAACATAACTGCCCCCTTCTTGCTTGAGGGACCCCAGTAATCTCTTTGTCTGATGCAGCTAACTCTGGGATTTCATGCAGACTCAGATCTACCAGCTTCACCTTACAGGTAACCTACCATTTCTCAGAAGGCAACTTTCTGAGGCTCTTTCTGAGATATTTCTTTTTCTCCCCACCCCCCAGAAAAAAAGAAGGCAGTCTTTTTTTTAATGAATATTCACTGTTTTTTTATAGCCATTTCCAGTCCACAGTGTCCCAGAATGAAGCTAGGCGCAGGGCATTGTGGGGGATGCAAAATGAGGACCAGTGATTCCTGTTATCATTTGCAGTGGCAGCAAAAAGAAAAGAAAAGAAAAAGCTGTGCTAGAGCTAATGGTGATCCCCACTTCTGAGAAACTGTTGGAGAACTTCTCCTCCCTGGTTCCTTCCACTCCAGTTTTTCTGCCCACAAATGGGATGGAGAATTTCAAGAAACCATTTGCGCCCAGCCAGCGGAGACCAATGGCTCCAATCTTGATGGAGCTGTGAATCCATTCTGGATCTCAGTCAAAACCAGCCCAGAACTGTAAAGTTGTCCAAGGTGCTAAACTTAGCCAGAGAATAGAGTTCACCATCTTGGATAGCTCCTTTACAGTGCTGGTTGGTTCTGACTAAAACCCCGAATAGATTCACAGCCCCACCGAAACCAAAGCTACCAGCCTCCACTGCGATTTGCGCACAGCCCTATTTCTTCCCTGTCTGAATTCTATCCAGCCAGAAGTGGAAAGGGGAGGAGGTAGGAAGGAAGTTGAATCCAGTAACCCCCACTGTGCTCATTCACTTTGCTGGTTGGGTCGCTTTAAGTACCGCCATTATTTCACTCAAGATTTCTTTGAGCATATTCAAATCTAATATTAATGTGTACCACACATAGGGCGGTCGGATGCACATGAGAACAGAGATCTTGAACCTTTAACAGAAGAGGGATTTACAGCAGGTGCAAGCTTTTACAAAACGATTGCAAGCAACCTTTTTCATCTGCTCTTCCTAACCACCCAAGATCTCTCTCTCTCTCTCTCTCTCTCTCCCTCCCTCCCTCCCTCCCTCCCTCCCTCCCTCCCTCCCTCTCTCTCTCTCTCTCTCCCTCTCTCTAACTGAATGGTGCAGATAGCAGGGAAGGTACTTGATTTCTGCACCAGCTGCACCCCAAATTCAGTCTAATATTGCAGAAAAAAGCACGTTCTGTTGTATGGCGGAGAATGTTTGATGGATGCTAAATTATTTAAATTGTTGTTTGTGTGTTTTTTAAACAACTGCTTTTACATATCTGCCATCTGCACTGATTGTCATGAATATTTCAAGGTATTCTAGACAGAGTTTGGCTCCCGTTTTGCTGTCCTTCCGCTGGCAGGCTAAGGCATGCGAGTGGGTTGTTGCTATTTTTATTCTGTTATTGTTGCATTGTTAATTGCTTTCGGCCACAACCCTATGCGTGTTGAGACAGAAAAAAGTCTTAAAACCCCCAGCATTCCCCAGTTAAACATCCATAGGATTGTGCTCTTAATAGTGTAAGCAAACAATTCCTCCAGTTGTTTAGGGAATCTTCCTGCTGCGATAAAAAGGCTTCAGTATAATCTTGTGTCTAAGGCTGCAATCACTATACCCACTTATCTGGGAGTAAATCCCATTGAAGGCAATGAAATCTACTTCTGACTTGCACAGTAAGACCCTGAGCTATGAATCAGGAAATCTCTTATCTGAATCTTGAGTCTCTGCCATGAACTCAATAGGTGGCCTTAGATAAGCCAGGCATTCACTCACTCTTAGCTCCCCATCTGCAATCCAAGGATGATAATAATACTCACCTACCTTGCAGGGTTGTTGTGAGAATTACATCATTCCAAGTGCTTTGAACACTGAAAAACACTATATAAATGCTAAAGTGATAGTCATTATGTCTATTAGGGGTGTGCATCGGATCGGATCCGATCCACGATCCGAATCCGATCCGACCCAAAATCGGGAAAATCCGATCCGATCCGATCCGGACAACCTCCGATCCGATCCGATCCGATCCGATGAGGTCCGATCCGGATCGGACGCCATTTTGAATGCTTTTTCCCATAGCCAAGTATTGTTTTACAAAAACGCCTATAACTTTTTCATTTTTAAAGATAGAAGGATGAAACTTGGGCACATTGTAGACTGGTTAGGGGTAGTTATCTGTGAGAAATTTCAGAAAGATTGGTGCATGCATTTTGTGGCAATTAATTTTTTAATAAATACCCAGGAATGCCTATAACTTTGTCATTTTTAAAGTTACACACATGAAACTTTGCCACATTGTAGGGGGTACCTTGGGACCTATGTGTGTGAAATTTCAGAAACGTAGGTGCTTGTCTTGTGTGGCAATTAATTTTTAGAAAAATGGGTAGTAGTGGGGTAAATACAGTTACGCCTCCCATTTTTTTATTTTTGAAGATACAAACAGGAAACTTGGGCACATTACAGGTACCACTTGCCTTGATATGTGTGTGAAATTTCAGAAACATTGGAGCTTTCCTTGTGTGGCAATTAATTTTTGAAACAATGAGGAAAGAAACACCTATAACTTTGTCATTTTTAAAGTTACACACATGAAACTTTGCCACATTGTAGGTGCTACCTTGGGACCCATGTGTGTGAAATTTCGGAAACGTAGGTGCTTGCCTTGTGTGGCAATTAATTTTTTAATAAATACCCAGGAATGCCTATAACTTTGTCATTTTTAAAGTTACACACATGAAACTTTGCCACATTGTAGGCGGTACCTTGGGACCTATGTGTGTGAAATTTCGGAAACGTAGGTGCTTGCCTTGTGTGGCAATTAATTTTAGAAAAATGGGTAGTGGTGGGGTAAATACAGTTACGCCTCCCACTTTTTTATTTTTGAAGATACAAACAGGAAACATGGGCACATTACAGGTACCACTTGGCTTGATATGTGTGTAAAATTTCAGACAGCTGGGTCCAGGCATGTGGTGGCAAGGTATTTTTGAAACAATGAGGAAAGAAACGCCTATAACTTTTTTATTTTAAAAGTTAGAAGTCTGAACATTGCTCACTTTGTAGATGGGTTAGGGGTAGATATGTGTCAGAAATTTCAGAATTATAGGTCCAGGCATTTGATGGCTATGGAATTTTTAAATTACATGTTTCAAAAAAATTTCTACAGAGGCCAGGTCTTCCCCTCCCGCTTCCCGCGAAGAAAAGTCGTCTCGATCCCTTTGATCCTTGCTAGTAGTATCCATTACAGGGCTCGTGTTTCCTTTCCTACTTTCACTTTTCACTTTGTACTCAAGCAGACACGAGCCCTGTAATGGATACTACCAAGGATCAAAGGGATCGAGACCAGAGTGATCCTTCCTTGCACGCATGGCTGCAAAACTCAGCTAGGCTCAGCCGTTCTGCTTGATAAGTGAAAGTAGGAAAGGAAACACGAGCCCTGTAATGGATACTACTAGCAAGGATCAAAGGGATCGAGACGACTTTTCTTCGCGGGAAGCGGGAGGGGAAGACCTGGCCTCTGTAGAAATTTTTTTGAAACATGTAATTTAAAAATTCCATAGCCATCAAATGCCTGGACCTATAATTCTGAAATTTCTGACACATATCTACCCCTAACCCATCTACAAAGTGAGCAATGTTCAGACTTCTAACTTTTAAAATAAAAAAGTTATAGGCGTTTCTTTCCTCATTGTTTCAAAAATACCTTGCCACCACATGCCTGGACCCAGCTGTCTGAAATTTTACACACATATCAAGCCAAGTGGTACCTGTAATGTGCCCATGTTTCCTGTTTGTATCTTCAAAAATAAAAAAGTGGGAGGCGTAACTGTATTTACCCCACCACTACCCATTTTTCTAAAATTAATTGCCACACAAGGCAAGCACCTACGTTTCCGAAATTTCACACACATAGGTCCCAAGGTACCGCCTACAATGTGGCAAAGTTTCATGTGTGTAACTTTAAAAATGACAAAGTTATAGGCATTCCTGGGTATTTATTAAAAAATTAATTGCCACACAAGGCAAGCACCTACGTTTCCGAAATTTCACACACATGGGTCCCAAGGTAGCACCTACAATGTGGCAAAGTTTCATGTGTGTAACTTTAAAAATGACAAAGTTATAGGTGTTTCTTTCCTCATTGTTTCAAAAATTAATTGCCACACAAGGAAAGCTCCAATGTTTCTGAAATTTCACACACATATCAAGGCAAGTGGTACCTGTAATGTGCCCAAGTTTCCTGTTTGTATCTTCAAAAATAAAAAAATGGGAGGCGTAACTGTATTTACCCCACTACTACCCATTTTTCTAAAAATTAATTGCCACACAAGACAAGCACCTACGTTTCTGAAATTTCACACACATAGGTCCCAAGGTACCCCCTACAATGTGGCAAAGTTTCATGTGTGTAACTTTAAAAATGACAAAGTTATAGGCATTCCTGGGTATTTATTAAAAAATTAATTGCCACAAAATGCATGCACCAATCTTTCTGAAATTTCTCACAGATAACTACCCCTAACCAGTCTACAATGTGCCCAAGTTTCATCCTTCTATCTTTAAAAATGAAAAAGTTATAGGCGTTTTTGTAAAACAATACTTGGCTATGGGAAAAAGCATTCAAAATGGCGTCCGATCCGGATCGGACATCTGGTCCGATCCGATCCGACCAGCCTCCGATCCGATCCGATCCGATCCGACCCCCCAGGTCCGATTCCGATCCGCTATCCGATCCGATCCGGGGGGTCAGTGCACATCCCTAATGTCTATCATTATGACTATCATTATTAATGTAGTGCTTTCTAAATTGGGTGGAAAGAAGGGACATGTTGGAGTAGGCTTGTTCATTTTTGGAAATGCAGAACCTCAAACCTGGGGGTTCCCAATCTTCCCCCCAGGAGTCCCCAGAAAGTCACCCCCTCTTCCCTAACCACTGCCCCACTGACATCGGAGCCACCAGCCTCCACTGTCTAACTCTGTGCTCCCATACCACAACCCCAGTCCTAATCAAAGACACTCACATCTGCTTCTGAAGAAGTTTACACGGTACTCTGAAGATAAAGTCGCTCAGATTCGTGATGAATTGGACACCAGACTTAATGCAGTTCCACTAATAGAAGCATTCAGAGCACCGTCTGGTCCAGTCTTATTGGATGAGTTTCAGTTACCAAGGCCCGAGGATGTGGACAAGGTGCTTGGCCAAGTCTGGTCGACCACCTGGGTGCTTAGCCCTTGCCCGTCGTGGCTTATTACAACAAATAAGGAGGGGATCGCTGGCTGGGTCCAGGAGGTTGTAAATGCCTCCCTGAAAGAGGGAGTGGTGCCGGCCTCTTTAAAAGAGACGGTAATTAGACCACTCTTAAAAAAGCCTAACCTGGACCCTGAGGATGTTAACTATTATAGGCCGGTGGCTAACTTCACCTTTCTGGGCAAGGTGCTTGAATGGGTGGTTGCAGGACAACTCCAGGCACTTGAATGAAACAGATTATCTAGATCGGGCTTCAGGCCTGGTTTTGGAACAGAAACTGCCTTGGTCGCCCTGTGGGATGACCTTTGCCGGGAGAGGGACAGGGGGAGTGAGACCCTGTTGATTCTCTTGGACCTCTCAATGGCTTTTGATACCATTGACCATGGTATCCTTCTGGATAGTTTGCCTGGGCTGGGAGTTGGAGGCACTGTGTTGTAGTGGTTCAGCTCCTACTTGGATGGCTGATTCCAGAAGGTGGTGCTGGGGGTTATTGCTCTGTGCCATGGCACCTTGGCCATGGGGTTCCACAGGGTTCCATTTTATCCCCTATGCTGTTCAACATTTACAGGAAACCGCTGGGAGAGGTTATCCGGAGATGTGGGCTAAGGTGTTATCAATATACGGATGACACCCAGCTCTACCTCTCTTTTTCATCAAACCCAGGTGAGGCAGTGGCTGTTCTGAATCGGTGCCTGGGCACAGTAATGGACTGGATGAGGGCGAATAAACTGAGACTCAATCCAGACAAGACGGAGGTACTGTTTGTGGGTGGTTCATCTGTCTGGCTAGGTGATGTTCACCCTGTTCTGGAGAGGGTTGCACTCCCCCAAAGGATCGGGTCCATAGTTTGGGGGTGCTCCTGGATCCAGAACTGTCACTTGAGGCACTGGTGAACTCGGTGGCAAGGAGCACCTTTTATCAGCTTAGGCTGATATACCAACTGTGTCCTTATCTGGACAGAGATAGCCCAATTACAGTTATCCACGCTCTGATAACCTCTCGTCTGGATTACTGCAATGCGTTATACGTGGGGCTGCCTTTGAAAATGGTCCAGAAACTTCAACTGGTACAAAACAGGGCAGCCAAACAGTTAACGGGGACTGGCCAATGAGAATACATTACGCCAGTCCTTTTCCAGCTTCACTGGCTGCCGGTCCAGATCCTGGCCCAATTCAAAGTGCTGGTATTAACATTCAAAGCCCTAAATTGCTTGGGGCCAGGTTATCTGAAGGAACGCCTCCTTCCATATGTACCTGCCCAGACCCTAAGATCATTCTCGGGGTCCTTCTACATGAGGAAGTGAGACAGGTAGCTACTAGGAGGAGGGCCTTCTTTGCTGTGGCACCCCGGCTGTGGTATGAGCTCCCCAGAGAGGTTCACCTGGCATCTACATTATACTCCTTTAGATGCCAGGTGAAGACCTTTTTATTTTCACAGTTTTAACAGTTCTTCAGTTTGATTTTTAACCTTGCTGTTTAAATTTGTATTTTAAATCCCGATCAATTTCTGCATGGCTGCTTGGTTTTTATCCTGGTTGTGCTTTTATTCTGTATTTTAAAATATGTTTTCATACTGTCGTTGTTTTATATTTTGAATGGTTTTCATGGTTTTAATTTTTATAACCTGCCCATAGAGCTTCTGCTATTGGGCGGTATAGAAATGCAGTAAATAAATAAATAAATAATAAAAAACAGGGGGGGACAGGAAAAAAGAACACCTGTTGAAATTCCCTTTATTAAAGGTGCAGCAGTTTATTATCTCTCCAGAAGAAGCTGGACTAGCCAACATTCCCACCTTTTGTGTAATTATTAAAGATATAGGAGGATCTCTGTGATTCTTTGCATAGAGTCAACCTTCCTGTCTTTCATGGTCATGCACTTTTATAAGCCATGCGTGTCAATCTCATCCTTGACATTCTAGTTGTCTGCATGCAGGGGATGTTGCTTGTTGGAGAGCCGTTATATGTGCAACATGACCATGTACATCTCTGCAAAGCTGGCATGGTCCATTCTAGGAAAAGCTTTACCACTCTGTCCTGCTGTGTAAACATAGCTCTCAGCAAGAGAGAAAAAGCAGACCCTCCAGTGCGGTGAGCACCAAGAGGAGACATTTTCTTGTTGCCATGCCCAAAGGGAAATCTGTTCCAAGCAAAATGTCTAGGTCTGACAAGTTTCCACTGTGATGGTTGGTCAGGTTCTTGTTGAAATCACCTTCTGGCATTCCACACTGAAAAAAACTATAGAGATGGTTTAAGTTGCTAGGCTTCAGCTGTTGAGTCTGGAGCAGTTGTGCCCTATTTTAAGTAGATCTAGCACTGAGGAATATGTCAATTCGGGTTTCTTTCAATTTCTCATTCTTCCAGTCATAGGTTCGGTTCATCCCAAATTTGAGATTTTTTAAAAATGTTTGCATGAATACTTGTATGCACTTTTATGCACATTTTCTTGAATGCGTGCATCATTCTTGCAAGCAATTTTCCTAACAGAATGCACTTTTGATGCTCATTTTGATAACTTACACATTTTGGTGTTCATTTTGTCATTAGTAATAGTAGCAGCAGCATTGGAGAACGTCACTGCAAAATTCAGAAAAGTGCAGATTTCAAAGAATAACTGCCTTTGCTTTGCAAATTGGTTCAAAGGTGCAAAATTTGGCAGGGCCCCGACCAAATCAATTTCTCCCCCATCCCAAGGTGGATCATAGAAGTGGTGTCACCATCCCTTCCTTTTCATTTCTATTTCATTTTTAGGATGGTCTCCATATGTACACGTACTTAGAAATAAGTCCTTTTGTGTTCAATGCTGTTTTCACCCAGGGAGATGGGTTTAGAAGTGAGGGCCCTCAATGTCCAGCCCTCAGATAAGTCCCTTCTATACCGGTGGGAGCTTACCTGACAGTCGTGCTGTTGTCTTCGGTGCTGGTCAGCTGCCATTTAAATTAGCCATAACACCTTGGAGTGATGTTACACCATTGTAAGAAATCACAAGTGTCCACCAGGTGCTCAGTACTGGGAGGGAAAATAAAGGGGGTTGACAAGTATTGTTTATGGACCCTGACAGGCCACTGAGACCCTAGCAGACTGTCTAAAGTTGAAATCTGGTGACACTGTGCCCGTGAGCTTTAAAAAGGCAATGTTTTATTTTATTTATTACATTTATATCCTGCCTTTGTTCCTCAAAAAGAACTCAAGGTGGCGTATATAATCCTCCTCCTCTCCATTTTATCCCCACAACAACAACAACAACCACCCTGCAAGGTAAGTTAGGCTGAGAGTTTGTGACTGGCCCAAAGTCACCCAGTGAGACTGCATGACCAGGTGGGGGCTAGAACACCGATCTCCCGATTCCCACTCCAACCCTCAAACTTCTACACCACACTGGCTCCCTATAAAAAGAGAAAGAGAATTACTAGATGGAAATTGAGGACAGGGGCTCCTCTGTATCTAACTAGCTGTGTAATACAGCCAAATTACAAGTGAATGTTAATCACACTTTGTTGCTTATAGCACCTTTGGGGACAATAGCAGTCAGAATACAGAGGGAGGGGAAGTGATTTTCAGCAGGAAACTAGCACTGGGCTCCAGTCTGGATCGTGCCAATATAAGAACTGAAATGCAGTTATCCTTTGAAATTTGCATTGAGGTACTGCAATGAAACACAGTATACAAAAATGCATATACTAAGGGGAAGTGCGAGCAAAAAATCTGTGTGTGTGTGTGTGTGTGTGTGTGTCGGGGAGAGAGAGAGAGAGATGTATCGGGGGACTTTCAAAAATGCATTACGTTTGGGGAATAGATTATAAAAAAAAGCATATAATAGTAGGGGTGTGCACGGACCCCCCAGATCGGATCGGGACCCGGATCGGGACCTCCAATTTTGTCACGGATCGGTTCGGACAAAATCGGAGGCCCCCCGGACTGGATCGAGTAAGATCCCGATCCAAAAATCGGAAATTTTTGGATCGGCCGCCATTTTTTTCCCCATAGACTTGCATTGCAATGCAATTCTATGAGGAAAAAATGGCGGTGGGTGGGTGAGGGGGGGCCTAACTCCCTCCCCCCCCGGGGCCGTCTGCTGTGGACGGCCCCGGCAGGTAAGCCCCCTCCCCCGCGCTCCCTACCCCCCCTGGGGCCGTCCGCTTCCATCCGCTGGCGCCCGCGGGCGCCAGCGGATAGAAGCGGACGGCTCCGGGGGGGGGGGGTAAGCCCCCTTCCCTGCCACTGCTTACCTTTTAGGGCCGTTCGCTCCCGTCCAGCGCCGGCGGCTACCGCCAGCCGGCTTTGCGGCTTGCTCTCGAGTAGCGCGCCGGGTGATCACCCGGCGCGCCACCCTGGAGTAGGCCGCGGAGCCTGCTGGTAGTAGCCGCCGGCGCCGGACGGGAGCGGACGGGCCGGGAAGGTAAGGGCCCCCTCCTCCCCTCCGTGCGCCCCCTCCTCCCCTCCGCGCGCCCCCTGCTTACCTTCCCAGCCCGTCCGCTCCCGTTCGGCGCCGGCGGCTACTACCAGTGGGCTCCGCGGCCTGCTCTAGAGTAGCGCGCTGGGTGATGACATCACCCGGCGCGCCACCCTGGAGCAGGCCGCGGAGCCCGCTGGTAGTAGCCGCTGGCGCCGGACGGGAGCGGACGGGCCGGAAAGGTAAGCACCCCCCCTCCCCCCCCCACTGTCCACTTTCATCGGCGGGCGCCCGCTGGCGCCCGCCAATGGAAGCGGCGGTGGGCGCCAGTGGGCGCCCGCCGATCCGCCAATCCGCCGAACCGGTTCAGAGCCTTTTCGGACCGGTTCGGATTGGATCGGCCGATCCAGCTGTCGGATCGGAAATCGGATAATTTATAGGGATGTGCACTGGATCGGACCCGATCCACGATCCGAGTCCGGTCCAGTGGGAAATCGGATAAATTATCCGATTTCCGATCCCGCAGCTGGATCGGCCGATCCAATCCGAACCGGTCCGAAAAAGCTCCGAACCGGTTCGGCGGATCGGCGGATCGGCGGGCGCCCACTGGCGCCCACCGCCGCTTCCATTGGCGGGCGCCAGCGGGCGCCCGCCGATGAAAGTGGACAGCGGGGGGGGGAGGAGGGGGGCACTTACCTTCTCGGCCCGGTGGCTCCCGTCCGGCGCCGGAGCCTACTACTACTAGCAGGCTCCGCGGCCTGCTCTAGGGTGGCGCGCCGGGTGATGTCATCACCCGGCGCGCTACTCTAGAGCAGGCCGCGGAGCCTGCTGGTAGTAGTAGGCGCCGGCGCCGGACGGGAGCCACCGGGCCGGGAAGGTAAGGAGGGGGTGCGTGGAGGGGAGGAGGGGGCGCGCGGAGGGGGGAGGGGGGCCCTTACCTTTCCGGCCCGGCGGCTCCCGTCCGGCGCCGGCGCCTACTATTCCCAGCAGGCTCCGCGGCCTGCTCTAGGATGGCGCGCCGGGTGATGTCATCACCCGGCGCGCTACTCTAGAGCAGGCCGCGGAGCCTGCTGGAAGTAGTAGGCGCCGGCGCCGGACGGGAGCCGCCGGGCCGGAAAGGTAAGGAGGGGGTGCGTGGAGGGGAGGAGGGGGCGCGCGGAGGGGGGAGGGGGGCCCTTACCTTTCCGGCCCGGCGGCTCCCGTCCGGCGCCGGCGCCTACTATTCCCAGCAGGCTCCGCGGCCTGCTCTAGGATGGCGCGCCGGGTGATGTCATCACCCGGCGCGCTACTCTAGAGCAGGCCGCGGAGCCTGCTGGAAGTAGTAGGCGCCGGCGCCGGACGGGAGCCGCCGGGCCGGAAAGGTAAGGAGGGGGTGCGTGGAGGGGAGGAGGGGGCGCGCGGAGGGGGGAGGGGGGCCCTTACCTTTCCGGCCCGGCGGCTCCCGTCCGGCGCCGGCGCCTACTACTCCCAGCAGGCTCCGCGGCCTGCTCTAGGATGGCGCGCCGGGTGATGTCATCACCCGGCGCGCTACTCTAGAGCAGGCCGCGGAGCCTGCTGGAAGTAGTAGGCGCCGGCGCCGGACGGGAGCCGCCGGGCCGGAAAGGTAAGGAGGGGGTGCGTGGAGGGGAGGAGGGGGCACGCGGAGGGGGGAGGGGGGCCCTTACCTTTCCGGCCCGGCGGCTCCCGTCCGGCGCCGGCGCCTACTACTCCCAGCAGGCTCCGCGGCCTGCTCTAGGATGGCGCGCCGGGTGATGTCATCACCCGGCGCGCTACTCTAGAGCAGGCCGCGGAGCCTGCTGGAAGTAGTAGGCGCCGGCGCCGGACGGGAGCCGCCGGGCCGGAAAGGTAAGGAGGGGGTGCGTGGAGGGGAGGAGGGGGCGCGCGGAGGGGGGAGGGGGGAGGGGGGCCCTTACCTGCCCGGCCCGGCGGCTCCCGTCCGGCGCCGGCGCCTACTACTACCAGCAGGCTCCGCGGCCTGCTCCAGGGTGGCGCGCCGGGTGATGTCATCACCCGGCGCGCTACTTGAGAGTAGGCCGCGGAGCCCGCTGGTAGTAGCCGCCGGCGCCGGACGTGCCGAGAAGGTAAGTGGCGGGGAAGGGGGCTTACCCCCCCCCCGGAGCCGTCCGCTTCTATCCGCTGGCGCCCGCGGGCGCCAGCGGATGGAAGCAGGCGGCCCCAGGGGGGGTAGGGAGCGCGGGGGAGGGGGTTTACCTGCCGGGGCCGTCCACAGCGGACGGCCCCGGGGGGGGGAGGGAGTTAGGCCCCCCCTTACCCACCCGCCGCCATTTTTTCCTCATAGACTTGCATTGCAATGCAAGTCTATGGGGAAAAAAATGGCGGCCGATCCAAAAATGTACGATTTTTGGGTCGGGATCGGACTCGATCCGGTCCGGGGGGCCTCCGATTTTGTCCGAACCGGTCCGGGACAAAATTGGAGGTCCCGATCCGGGTCCCGATCCGATCCGGGGGGTCCGTGCACACCCCTAATAATTTATCCGATTTCCCACTGGACCGGACTCGGATCGTGGATCGGGTCCGATCCAGTGCACATCCCTATATATTAGGCAAAATTGCAGGCAAAAACGAATTGCATCAGGAAAATTGCACTCAAAATGCATATCCATTGCATGTCAACATTAAAAAGACAATCCTGCAAGTTCAGGAGGAACTGCATTTTAGCCTGGGAAAATGTGAAACTGAAAGAAACCAAAATTGACGTATCCATGCAATGATACTGGTAGGCAGCTTTTCCTTTGAAATAAAGCCAGCAACTTTGCACACACTTCGGGGAAGGCTGCCGTGGGGGGGGGGGGGGGGAATGCATGCATTTCCTCCATAGGCACCTTCCGCTGGCTCAGTGAGACAGGGTAGCAGAAATCCAGAAAAAGGCAGCAGAACAACATGGCGTGATTTCTTGCAGGGAGGGGGGAAGCAACAGCTGTGGAGATCATTCCCACACTCATTTCCCTGCACAATCCTTTCTCATCCCATGCTGAAAAACTGTATAGCTGTAGCCCACCATGTCTCCAAACACCAGCCGCAGAAACAAACAGAAAGCTGATGCTGTTCGTTCTGCTGCTTGAATGCTGTTCATTCTACTGCAGGGTCTATCAGACTGTGGCTCCCAGCCCATCCTGGTCCTCACCCGTATACTGTGGGTGGGTGGGTGGTTGATTGGTGAGTGTGGGGGTTTTACTCAAAAGTTGACAAACCTAACAGGAATGTATGAGGACAGAGAAAGAGCTTGTTTCTCCTTCTAATAAGAAGTGGATTGGTCTGTATACGTGTAGACAAGGAATTTAAGGCCAAACCAAATGTAGCATTAATCATGTCGCTTGGACTTGTACAGACCTTTTTAAACCTGTAATTGGCAGCTGCTCTGAGGGGGAGCAATTGGGATAGGGCTACAGTGGTGCATAGGGAGGGGGATTTAACACTCCCCCACCCCGGCTGAAAGCGCCCCCTCCCCAGTTTCTTTTATGATCAGAAGAGGCTGCCATTTTGGGTGCCCGCTTACAAATCACCAAAGAAGAGGACAAAAGAGCCTGCATAAGACTTGCACATGCTAATTTATAGCTATACATGCAAATTTTGCAAGGATTAATATCATTTAAATAGAAAGAGAATACATCTGTATTTATTTATTTATTTATTACGTTTATATAACGTTCAATAGCTGAAGCTCTCTGGATGGTTCACAAAAGTTAAAACCAACAAGACTCAAAGTATAAAACAGTATAAGAACACAATATAAAAATACAATATTATTTATTTATTTTATTCCATTTATATACAGCCCCATAGCCGAAGCTCTCTGGGCAGTTTACAAAAATTAAAAACACTGAACAATTAAAACACCGATATACAAAATTTAAAAGCATAAAGCATAAAAATAAGTTAAAATTACAATATCCTTCTGGGTCAAAGCACAACAACAACACAAAAACACAAAAAAACCTCATCATATGCTGTTAAATGCCTGGGAAAAGAGGAAAGTCTTGACCTGGCGCCGAAAAGATAACAATGTTGGCGCCAGGCGAGCCTCGTCAGGGAGATCATTCCATAATTGGGGGGCCACCACTGAAAAGGCCCTTTCCCTTGTTGCCACCCTCCGTGCCTCCCTTGGAGTAGGCAACCAGAGGAGGACCTTCGATGTGGATCGTAGTGTACGGGTAGGTTCATGTCGGGAGAGGCGTTCCATCAGGTATTGTGGTCCCAAGCCGTGTAAGGCTTTATAGGTTAAAACCAGCACCTTGAATTGGGCTCAGAAACATATAGGCAGCCAATGCAAGCGGGCCAGGATAGGTCTTATATGCTCGAACCTTCTGGTTCCTGTTATCACTCTGGCCGCTACATTTTGCACAAGCTGCAGCTTCTGAACCGTCTTCAAAGGCAGCCCCACGTGGAGTGCATTGCAGTAATCCAATTTAGAGATTACCAGAGTATAGACAACTGAAGCCAGGTTATCCCTGTCCAGATAGGAGCGTAGCTGGGCCACCAACCGAAGTTGGTAGAAGGCACTCCGTGCCACTGAGGCCACCTGAGCCTCAAGTGACAGAGATGGTTCTAGGAGAACCCCCAAGCTACGAACCTGCTCCTTCAGGGGGAGTGCAACCCCATCCAGAACAGGTTGAACACCCTCCATCCAGTCAGCAGAACCACCCACTAACAGCATCTCAGTCTTGTCTGGATTGAGTTTCAGTTTGTTAGCCCTCATCCAGTCCATTGTCACAGCCAGGCACTGGCTCAGCACATCCACAGCCTCACCTGCTGAAGATGAAAAGGAGAAATAGAGTTGTGTGTCATCAGCGTACTGATGACAATGCACTCCAAAACTCCGGATAACCGCTCCCAACGGTTTCATGTAGATGTTGAACAGCATGGGGGACAAGACTGACCCCTGAGGAACCCCATACTGGAGAATCCACGGGGCCGAGCAATGTCCCCCAATATGAAAGCACAACCAGGGTAAAATAATAATAATAATAATAATAATAATAATAATAATAAATAAATTTATTTATTTATTACCCGCCTCTCCCTCTGAATCGAGGTGCGGAACAACATTGAATATAAAAACATAAAACTGATTAAAAACATATAAAACAAATGCATTATTAAAATAACTGTCAAACATCTTAAAATCCAACGAGGTAGGCCTGCCAGAAGAGATCAGTCTTTATGGCTTTCTTAAATTCAGAAAGACTGTTAAGTTGACGAATCTCTCCCAGCAGACCATTTCACAGTCTGGGAGCAGCAGAAAAGAAATTCTGCTAGGTGACGGTTGTCAGCCTAAAACCAGGCAGCAATGCAGATTTAAAATACAGATTTAAAATACAGATTTAAAACAGTGGAGTTAAAAGACTATGATGATAAAGTGTTAAAATACTGTGAGAATAAGAAAGTCTTCACCTTGCCATAGTGGGGATCACTGCGACTGGTGCACCTTCTCCATCTGGGATCCACATGTGAACTGTGGGTGGACAACTTCTTGTTTTTCTACTTTCTGTCTTTATGGATCTTTCTCTTTCAACTGGACTTGGGCGGGGCAGCCCTGGCAATACAGCAGCTTTCTACAATCCGGTGTGCCCCATATATTTTAGATTACAAATTCTATCTGTTCCAGCCAGCTTGGGCAATGATTAGGAATGATGGAAGTTGTGATCAAAAACATCTAGAAGGTAGCAGGTTGGGGTAGGTGTTTGTACTGGTTGCGAGCTGGGTGAACATCCGAGATGTGCCTAAAAAGGGAGCAAAGTTTCTGGATGCTATAGAAAAGTGTATTATTCAAAAGCCCGATGCGTTTCGGCCTCTTTCTTTTTAGACCTTCTTCAGGGGGCTGTAAAAGTACATCTCAAAAGCAAGACTGAGACAACGCAGAACTCAAAGCCTTTTTCAATGATAAGAGCACATCGCAAGCACAACCCGTGCATCCATGTAAACAATACCATAATTCCTCCCTTTCTGTGTTCATAGAAGATGTCTTGAAATAGAGAGCTGTACTCCATAAAGAAGGATGCATCGCCACCCTACATTCTATTGGTGACTATGGGAGTTACCTTATCATGTTCAAGTGCAGCCAGTGGAGGCTGGGGGTCCTGATTTCACTGGGGCTGTGAATTTGCTCCAGATTTCAGTCAGAACCAGTCGGAACTCTAAAGGAGCTATCCAAGCTGATGAACCTATGGGGGGAGAGAGGGTTCAGCACCTTGTATAGCTCCTTTAGAGTTCTGACTGGTTCTGACTGAATGGATTTACAGCCCTGGTGAAATCAAAGCCACTAGCCTCCACTGATTGAAGCTGGGGGGGGCAGATTTTAACTGAGATCTTGATGTGGCGGGAAAGGGTTAAGCCCACCTCACATTTGCTATTTACATTTTTTAAAAGATTATTTTTTAAAAAATTGAAACCCCATGATCACTTTTTTAGGAAAGGAGAGAAGCAACATCCAAGCAGCTAGCTGTATAAAGGAGGGCTTAGTCTTAAGATGGTTTGGAAGCTGGTCAGAATGGAATAAATTTCTTATTTGTGTTACAGCTGAGAAAACACATACAGAAAAAGTCACAGAGGCATATTTCATTGCTGCTTTTGGATTTCAACATTTGCCTTATTTAAGAGATGGGGTTGGTGAGGATACAAAATTGGTTGCTCCCTTCTCTAAAAACCATCTCTCCCTTCCCATTTCCTGAACCAGACTTAGTTTTGAACAGAAAAAATCTTAGTCCTAGAAATGTAACCGGTGGAGATAATAGGACACTTGTTCACAGACGTGGCCATGGATCAGAGCCTAAACATTCGAGATCTCCTCCAGCATGCTAGTGCCAGGGCTAGGGAGGGACATTGATTCCACTAAAAATTCATGAAATTAACCCAGTAATGCGAGGAGAAACAGTCTCACGAAAGGGCCCCTCCCCTACCTTTGTTTCTCCAAAGCATTTTGCTGATTCTTCAGCATATTTACTTGGGAATTCGTCCCATTAAACTCAATAGGGCTAACTTTGGATTAGAGATGCATAAGATAGCAATATTACCTCTGATCCCCCCCCCTCTCTCTCACACACACACACCCCAAACCCAGCATAGGATGCCTTTGGATCTGCTTTCCAATAAAGTATCTTTGGGTTCCCCCCCACACCAGCTATTCCTATAAAGAGAGAGAGAGAGGGGGGGTCCAAATGGAAACACACATTTTTCCATGTAATTCAGATTTTAAGATAGGATTGCATGGAATGGCATATTGTGACTTAACAATTGTAACAAGCCTGAGTCCATCACTGCCCTCTCTTTGAGAGGAGATATTTGCCTGTTCTGCACCTCTCAAATAAAATGAACATTCCAGTTTGTTCCAGTTGACAAGAGCTTATGCCATACTACATCTGTTAGTCTTTACCTTGCTAGTAGGATCTTTCTTGTTTTTGCTGACCAGACTAACATGACTCTTCTGTGCAGAATGTTTGGCACTTGAGTGGTTATTATTATTATTATTATTATTATCAAAGCGTTTTTCTATCAATTGTTATCGAATTATTACTGAGCCATCGGTTATTACATCTTTACATGCACTGTTATGTTACCAATGTTATTGAAATGCTTATTGATATTTGTTTAAGCATTGCTGACATTATTTGATTGTACTTTGTATGTAGTGAGCTGCCTTGGACATAATTTATTTTGTGGAAAAGCAGTGACACAGTAGCATCATTCTTCTGGGAGTGATCAGGAGAAAAAACATAGCTGCCCTCATTGGCCAGTGGGGGCAGCCATCTTTTTTTACCCACGATGCCCCTGGGAATGATTCTATGCCATGATGTACTGATGTTCCCATGGTGACATTTTCTCCCAAATTGAAAAGGGATGCTGCCAGGCAGCTCTCCTGTCACTTGAAGTGGAGGTGAATTTAATGTGAATTTAGAAACTGTCCTTCATCCCCGGCTGCCTGGTCCTTTTGATGATAAAATCCCCCACCCCAGAGAAAATGCTGGGATGAGTCTGAAGGGGTGAAGGAGAAAGTGCCTCTGTCTTTTCTTGCATTTTACATGGCAGTCTTTAATATTAAAGTAACCTAGAAGCATTCTTTGACTGCAAGGCAGAGTTTTTCCACATTTTTTCCACATGTGCTTTCGAGATGTGAAAATGAGGAATTCATTCCTCCATTCATTCATCCAAAATATTTCTTTACACTGTCTTTTGCCAGAATTGGATTCAAGTTGTTTTCACACACACACTCTAGTGGAGGTTCTTTTTGCACAGCAGCCCTCTCCAGGAATGTAGCTCCCTACTGGGAAAGCCGAAGAAGTGTATTTTCTAAGTTGTGCCTTCTTCATTCCACACACAAAAAAAGTGGTGATGTCAATTCACTAACAACTCTTTGTCTTTGTGTATGTTTCAGGAAAACCATGACCACTTTATTACTAGCGTTTATGTGTTTGCAAGTCGTCACTGCAGCCATCTCTGTGGAAGTTTTAGGTATGTAATTTCTAGGCCTATCCTTACATATGGGAAGCTTTGTATACAATGGTGCCATCAGGGTAGGACTGTGGGGCACAGGTCCAAGGCCCCATTCAGCAGAATGGGCAGGGCAGTCCCCCAAATGCTACAAGACTGCCTTACCACATTCTGAATCAAGGCAAGAAATCCAGCTAAAGGGGATCCTGATACAAGACCTTGATATCCAGAATCTAAAACAGTGGAGGCTTGTGAACAGCAAATCTGTCAGAACCCATCAGAACTTCGGATAACACCTCTAAAGTTCTGACATGTTCTGCTGACTGAAACCCTGAGTACAATCACTGTCCCACTAACATCGGAGCCACCAGCCTCCAGTGGTCTAAAATTACCGAAGTGCATCACTATTCGTGTACAAAAAGATCCAGCAAGTCTGTGTAGCATGTCTATTCCGGTGATTAACGGACAACATCACCTGGAATTTTATATGAGTCCTTCATTTCAAGTGTCGTCTTCCACCATCATCTTGCCATGGTTTCCCTTTTGTACTTCATCTGGCAAGAGATGGGAACTATCTAATTATATTCTGACTGCCCCTTTGTCTCTTCCCGTCTTATCTGTATAAGAATTGGTAATGTGAAGCTTTTAATGGACTATCTATCTATCCATCAATAAATGCTTTTCCTTCCATTCAAATTAACAAAAAAATGTCTAAGGTGGCTTTCAATATTTAATTAAAATGCACAATACAAATAAAACAGCAGGCGCTGTCATCATAATACCAATTCAAATTCAGGACTGAACGTATCTTTTGAAATGTCTGAAAAAAATATAAGAAATAAAGGGTGCTGAGACAATAGCAACACAGGTGCCAGGGGAACCTTACTGGGTTCAGAATTCTACAGAGGGGTGCCACCCCTAAGAAGGCTTTAGCTCTGGTCACTACCCACTGCATCATATTGGTGGAAGCACCTGATGAAGAGCCTCTTAGTATGACTTTAGTGTGCAGGCAGTCTAATATGGAATATTTTGAGTTACACAGACCACTGGGGGGGGGGGGGTATCTTCAAACGCCTCTTCCACCCTGTGTTCCATTAAAAACCCACAGCATCGCAACTGCGGGGTGGAGAGAGTTAATCCCCAAGCCAGGAGGAAGTGTGGGCTTTCCAGCAGCCATTCAGCTCATTGGGCCAGCTCCCCGCCCTCTGCCTGACCTTCCTGCTCTTCTGGCAACCAATCACTGGATGCGATCCACCTCCAGAACACCCCCCAACTCAAAGCCAAAGTGAGGTCACCACCGACAGACAGTGGGTAGACGGTGGTGACCTCATAGTAAAGCAAAACGTCACAGTAAGTCCACAACATTTTAAACCCACAGTTTTGGGGGAAAGCCTCATGTGGCTGCAAGTTGGTGGCTGTGACTTATAACCGTCACAATGCCACTGCGCAGCCACCATGGGGTAAATAGAGCGTATAGATAGCCCCTTGGTCTGGAAAATGAAAAGGCAGATAGTTATTAGGGCTGAGAATGTGGAGGCAATGACTGTTGAATTTTATGCTGAGAGCAACTGAGTTCCGCTACTGATTTTTTTTCTTTCTTTCTTTCTTTCTTTCTTTCTTTCTTTCTTTCTTCTCCTCCTCCTCCTCCTCCTCCTCCTCCTCCTCCTCCTCCTCCTCCTCCTCTTTTTGGCACCAACAGATCATGGTGCCACATTGAGTGTGAGCATACCTTTGCGTTCCCCCCTACACATGCCCCTGGGGCAAACTCTGACCATCCCCTGCTACTACATCGACACATTGGAGCTCGTCACCACGTCTCCGTTCACGGCCCCTCTGTCTCCGAGAATCAAATGGAGCAAATTGTCAGACGGCAAAGAAGTGGTCTTGCTGGTGGCCATGGATGGGCATGTGAGGATCAACACTGCCTACCAGGAGGTGGTCTCTCTGCCCAATTACCCTGCCATCCCCTCTGATGCCACTCTAGAGATCAAGGCGCTTCGGTCCAATGACACCGGGACCTATCGCTGTGAGGTGATACATGGCATCGAAGACAGCCAGGACACAGTAGAGGTGAAAGTGAAAGGTAAGACCATGCTTTCCTTTTCTTCTGCTAGGTTGAGCTTTCCAGTTGAGTTCTAATTACCTGCAAGCACAAACGAGCAGAAGTTCATGAAGGCCTGATGTCTTAGGACAAGGGTGGACAAAAGGTAGATCTTCAAATGTTTTGAACTTTGCCTCCCAGAAGCCCCTGCCAGCATGGCCAATGGTTAGGGATGCTGGGGGTTGAAGCTCAAAACATCCAGAGATCTCCTTTCTGCCCACCCCTGTCCTAGGAAACAAGAAGTATAGAGTAAGTGAGATAATACTTATCTGTGGCTCCCCTTTCCTAAGTAGTAGGTCAATCTTCCTCACCTGGTTCCCTCCAGATGTTTTGGAATACTATTCCCATGATTCCTGACCATTGGCCATGATGGCTGAGGCTGATGGGAATTGAAGTCCAAAACATCTCCAACATCAGATTGAAGAATGTTGTGGTAAGTTGTTCTAGATGTTTTAGGTTGTTCTAGGCAACCTTTCTAGTTTCCCTAGAAGGGAAGAGGTCTGAAGCTTGAGGACAAAACAGCTGTGGTATTCAGTGTGTGGATGTGTTTAACATGTCTGTATTTCTTTTTTCTTTTACTAATAGCAGCTGCTGAGGACTGATTAAGATATTATTATTATTATTATTATTTATCTTTCTCGCTCATGGCGGTTTTTCTTGATGGACATGACGAGCTTTGCCAGGTCATGCTGTCTTTTATTGATTCAGGAATTTCCTGACGATTGCGCATGTTTTAATTATGACTGCTTTCCGGATGTTGGTGTGGATGTATTCTGGTAGGCCCATTTTTTGGAGGTTTTCTGTATATTTTTTTGATGTGATGCTGGTGACAGATGTGACTTATTATTATTATGTCTCACTGGTTTTCCTCTTGCCAGGGACATAAAGTGGCTTACATAATCCTCCTCCTCTCCATTTTATCCTCACCACAACTCTGTGAGGTAGGCCGGGCTGAGAGTCAGTGGCTCAATTCGGACGCCACAATAAACAACTGGTGTGGGGGAAACAATCGTCAGTTGTTTTGACTATTGTGTCGTCCGAATGCTGCCATAGTCAACTCAGCGCTGATCCTCATCCACACCACAGTTGATTATTTATTACCATGTTGTGTGGGGAGTGCCCCCTAGGGTTAGGGTGAGGGTTAGTCAACCCACCATTGACTATCGTGTCGTCCGAATTGAGCCAGTGACTAGCCAAAGTCGCTCAGAGTGCTCCATGGCCAAGCGGGGACTAGGACCCGGATATCCCAAGTCCCAGTCCAACGCTCTAACCACTACACCACACTAGCTGTCACGGTGCATAGGAAAAGAAGGTTAAGTCTCCTCCCTACCATGGTCCTGATCTTATCCCCCAACCCTGTCTATTTCTGTTAAAAGGTGGGGGGCAGACATATTAAAAGCCCAGCCACATATAGCAACTTTCCAAAAATGCTACACTGGTGGCCTCCCTCTTACAATGATCTAATATCAGCAGGTTGGGTTATTCAGCGATGAGTGTGTCCGTGTCTTTATGTCAGCGAATGTGTTTTCCAGGCATCGTGTTCCATTACAGAGCCATCTCTACCCGGTACACTTTGGACTTCGAGAAGGCCAAGCAGGCATGCATCCAGAACAGTGCTGTCATTGCAACCTCTGAGCAGCTACAAGCTGCCTATGATGATGGCTTTGACCAGTGTGATGCTGGTTGGTTGGCTGATCAGACTGTCAGGTAAGCAACCGGCAGGAAATTCCTGTGTACGTACAGATAGGGTCAGATTAGCCATGGAGAAAACTCAAGTTGTGGAATGGATGAGAAAGAAGGAAATGATCAGAGAGCCAAACAATTAGGGCTATTTCTGTCCTGGCTGCTGGATGAAAACTCAAGGCTTTTTATCTTGCATTTCTGGCTGGACAGCAGGAAAAACTTCCTGACTGTTACAGCAGGACGACAATGGAACCAATTACCTAGGGAAGTCGTGGGCTTTCCCACCTTAGAGGCCTTCAAGAGGCGGCTGGACAGCCATCTTTCAGGTATGCATTAAGATGGATTCCTGCAGTGAGCAGGGGGGTTGGACTTGATGGCCTTATAGGCCCCTTCCAACTCTACTCTTCTATGATTCGTCTCCCATACATATAAAGCTGCAGATGCAAATTCTGCTTAGGTCCTGATCATCCCCTTTTGCTCTTCAAGAAATTGTTTCCATCGCAGAGCTAGGCCTCATCTACACCAAGCTGGATATTGCACTATAAAAGCAGTATGAAAGAGGTCTATAAAAGGCAGGAGCCACACCAAGCAGGATATAGCAGGATATGGTACATATCTTATGGGCCCCAACAGTTGTCCGTGCACTTCAATACCACTATAAAGCAGTAGTGTGGCTCCTGCCTTTTATAGACCGCTTTCATACCACTTTCATAGTGCAATATCCTGCTTGATGTAGATGAGGCCCTAGACTGCAGATATAATTTCTCTCTCTCATGCACATGCAATAAAGACTAGTCTCGCCTCTTACTGAATTTCTCACTGAATCAGGTACCCAATGCACCATCCCCGAGAAGGTTGTTATGGTGACAAGGATGAATTTCCCGGTGTGAGAACATATGGTGTTCGTGAAACAGATGAGACGTATGATGTGTATTGTTATGCAGATGAAATGGAAGGTAATTACTTGTTCACTTATTTAGGTCATTTATGCTCCACTCTTCCACCATTGGATCTTTATGTCAACTTGTGGTCCAGGTTAAACCCATTTACAAACTGGTATAAATCAACAATCTAAGGGCTAAGTGACACTTGTTTGTTTGTTTGTTTTAAAATATTTTAACCACCTGTCAGGGCTAAGCCCTTACAAAGGGACATACAGATGGAGCGTGACAATGTAAAATAGCAATAGTATGCATAAAATATAAATGTACATTTCTACAATATAGAAATGTACACACAACGTTCTGGATGTGCAAGCTACTTGAAAAGGAAGGTCCAAGACCCATCTAAATATAAGTACTGAAGGGGTTGGGTGTAGGTCCATTGGAAGGCTGTTTCATAGATTGGACCTGTGACCTTCTACATGCTGACCATTGGCCCAGGTTGGAACTGTGAGGCAGGTGGTAAAAGGGGAGACGTATTGCTAAATATGCCCTGGGGGAGCATAATTCTCTTCTAAGAAATGGTGGGTTAGTTTATACTGAATTAAACTATATCAATGGTTCAAACTGTTGGATGAAGGAGGCAGCAGACTGTGAGAAAAATGGATGAGGAGGTCTGGAAGGGGAAGGGAAAGCAAAAGCAAGGGGAGAAAAGCATCCAAATCTGGTGAAACAAAGGGAGATTTAAAATTTATTTTTCCAAAGTTGAAGAGCCCGATGCGTTTCGGCCTAATCTTTATACGGCCTTCTTCAGGGGGCTGTAAGCATTTAAAATACATATTTGTAAAAAACATGGTGGGAACAACATGAGTTAAAATATATTCTCATTATAAAATCAAGTTGGCCTATTGCCACAGAGGCCTATGTACATATGTAAACTATTTTTGCAACATTTTAAATTATTACAAAAGGACAAATTGCTTTGTATACAAGTATTTCATTACATACATGCAATACATTTCTAATCAGAAGAATATCTGTGAAATCTGACTTGTCGGACGGTATTTGCAAAGATCTTCCTCTCCACAGAATTTCTTTCTCGGATAAATAACAATCGAAAAGAGTGGTATGCAGAGCCTTGTGTTATAACCCTGCACACTTTTTTTATTTTTTGTCAGGTGTTATCTTTTAAGTAAATGTCAGGGGCATTGTGCTATTATCTGTAGAGAGGTTTTTTTCTCTCTCTCCAGCATTTTTTGTTTTGTTTTTGCTGAGTTACAATAATGGGCACAGTTCCAGATCTTCGTTTAATCCAATTGGTTTTAAACTTTTTAATCTAAGAATCCGTTCTATCTCCTTCCTTAATAATTGTTTTTCGTTATTTGTATCTAGCTTTTCCAGTGCCCAAAATGTTAAGTCTGCGTGACCATGTTGTTGTTCATCAAAATGGTTTGTAAGCCATTTTGCACCTGGACTGTGGTTTCTTATGTTGCTAAAATGTTCCCCTGTATGTTTTTTTAAGGGTCTGATGGTTTTGCCTACATAGTCCTTCCTTTCTTTCAATAAGATTAACACGTTTTGGGTTTGGGGATAGATGGATCTGTCAAGTTCACTTTCTCTCATTCTGTTTCCTGATCTTAAGTTTACATCATCCTGAGCTTTGAGAATTTCTCCAGTGTTAAATTGAATTCATCCTAAACTTTGAGGATATATATAGCATGAATGCATTGTCATGCACATTTTTCCTAGAACATGCATCTTTGTATGCATTTTACTTAATATACACATTTTTGCAAGCAATTTTCCCAATATAATGCACTTCTAAAGTTATTTCTCCCTAATATATATGTTCTTGTACAGATTTTTGATTGAAAAAATCCATTGCAAAATTCGGAGGAGTGTCACCTTAAATGGATAAGTTTTTTTTTTGGGGGGGGGGGGTTACATAGTGGTTTCAAAGAATGAATCTTTCCCCCCCCTCACATCCATAATTGGGTTGGATCTACAGTTCTGGCCCAGATTTTCCACTCTATTCATGGGTGATGAAATTGTGCAAAGGTAGGCTGACCATATGAAAAGGAGGACAGGGCTCATGTAACTTTAACAGTTGTAGAGAAAAGGCAATTTCAGCCAGTGTCATTTGTATGCAGTTAGTTCCTGGTGATATTCCTTCTTCATCACAACTGTTAAAGTTGCAGGGGCCCTGCCTTCTTTTGTATATGGCCACTCTAGTGATGAAGAGGGACACTGGCTGAAATGACACTGGCTGAAATTCCCTTTTCTCTACAACAGTTAACGTTACATGAGCCCTGTCCTAGCAGAGGGGAATTTTACCAAGTGTTCTCAAGAGGGAGACTGAAAATCTCCCAGCAGTTCAAGGCAAGCCCCCAAAAGAACTTTCTCAGACATTTCTTTCCTCAGAAATTTTGGTTCAGCTCTAAAGGGTCATCCTCCATTCCCTTTGATCCCTTGGCCCCATGAATGATCTAAGAAAAGGTACTGGTTGGGAAAGGCTGATAAAGTTACCATGGGGAAGGCAGGAATGCAAGCTTGTGGTTAATCCTTGCCTTCATTGGTGTGTGCTGATTGCAGGTAAAGTCTTCTATGCCACCTCCCCAGAGAAATTCACCTTCCCAGAAGCTGCAGAGAAATGCCGCAGTCTCGGCGCTCGCTTGGCAACGACGGGAGAGCTGTATCTGGCTTGGAAAGATGGCATGGATGTCTGCAGCGCTGGCTGGCTGGCGGACCACAGCGTTCGGTACCCCATCAACAAGCCACGGCCCACTTGTGGTGGCAACCTGGTAGGGGTACGCACAGTGTACCTCTATGTCAACCAGACAGGGTATCCTTACCCCCACTCCCGCTATGATGCCATCTGCTATACTGGTGAGTTGGGCTGAATCATTCTCTTTCTGGTCCCTGTCTGTTTTGCATGTGTTTAATGAGGAGTCCATTCCATCCCATTTTCTGCAACAACAACAACAACAACAACACAAGAAAATTAAAAATGCAAACCCAAAATCACATTTAGACACATTATTCAAAAAATTGTGTGCATATTTCCCATTAAAATACACATTTTTATGCATTTCCCCTAAAATGCATAAAATTCTTCACAGTGTTGAAACCACTCCTACTTGCCCAGAGTAGCACCTCAAGATTATAACACACTGAGTCCTGAAATGCAGGCAACTTGCAGAAAGAGGAAAATCCGTCACAAAAGGACTTTGCAAAAACATGATTTTTACAAAAAGATACCTGCCCTAGATGTGAAGGAGAGGGAATGTCATGTGCCACCAAATGCCTCTGAGGCACAGTAAAGCTGGATTAAATCCCCGGTGTAGATGGGCACCTGGTGCTTTGACACTACAAGCCCAGACTCCACTATAACACTGGAATTAACATAGCTGTTGAATCCAGCTGCTCCAAACATTGCTGCTGCCCACCAAGATCCACTATTGAAGAAGGCTCCCACCAGAATGAACTTTGCCCAGGACCTCTCCAATCCCTGAAGAAGGCAATTTCCCCATCTTTACTTCTCTCGATATTTTTTTCTCATGTTCTAGGTGGCGACTTCGGCATGATCGTCAATGAGAAGTTCAGAGAAGACACCATCGATGAACTGGGCAGTGGCTTCACCATCCAGACCATCACTGAGACAGATGTGGAGCTGGAGTTGCCACGCAATGCCACGGAGGAGGAAGCCCGGGGAAGCATTGCGACCTTGGAGCCTATCGACTTTACAGCCACCGCCTCTGAGATGGATGAAGGCTTCACAGCAACTCCAGATCTCTTTGCTTCTGGAGTCACTGATGAGACAGAGAACAGGACAGAGGGAATCTGGGAAGGTCCAGAAAATGCTACCGTCTCCATCCTGGATCCACTTTTCACCACTGATACCCCAGAAGTGAGTTCAGTGGAAGACAGCCTGTGGGCAACAGAAACACGAGAACCAGAATCCGCCTTGCCGTTTACAGTGGAAAATCAAATTGTGCCAGGGACAGCTATTCCTGACATTGGTCTTGTTCCCAGGGAGCCCATCTTTCCCAAAGGTATGTGATAATGATTAGAATGGCAAATGATGAAATTAACCTGTTCCAGTAGTCCAGTGATGGCTACAATTTGTCGCATCTTCAAATGGGCATTGAAGTCTCAATT
The DNA here is from genome assembly GCA_029215795.1 of Anniella stebbinsi. Lineage (NCBI taxonomy): Eukaryota > Metazoa > Chordata > Lepidosauria > Squamata > Anniellidae > Anniella > Anniella stebbinsi. Next base: position 387,603,502 of record JARDYH010000001.1, read on the forward strand.
ATTCTGGCATGCCTTCCTTTTTTAGAATCTCATCACTGACCGTTCTATATTGCTTTTATGCTGTATTGTGTTATTGATTGTCGTAACTTTTAAAAATTGTTTTTTTACATTTTTATGCTGCCTAGGATATTGTTTTATTGGTTGTTTTATTTTGTTTAAAGTGTTTTTAACTTTGTATGCCACCTAGGGTATTTTGTATATAAGCGGGGTATAAATTGAATTGATGAGGAGGAGCAGAAATATTCTATTGCCGGGGTGTTGAACCTCAAGTCTGCAGGCTAAATTTGACCAAGCTAGGGTCCCAATTCAGCCCTCTGGAATTCCTGAGATGGCTCCTCCCGCTTTGCCCTGGCTCCACCTCCTTTCCCTGACCATCAGTCATTAGGTGGTTTCACAGTTTTTGCACTGTCCCCTCCACCATTCTAAAATATTGAAATGCTTCTCCGAAGGCTTGATTTCCAGAAGGGAGAACTTTAAGCAAAAACATGCTGGTACGTTTTATTTAAGTGGATACGCCGGGGATTGAACCGGGGATGTTTTGCATGCAAAGCATGTGCTCTACCACTGAGCTGTGGAACTTCCACCCACCTGGCCCCTGCCATCAGTTTCATTTTTCATGTCATGTAATAATATTACACTCCGCTTTTCTTTCCACAAAGTTAAGCCAAAGCAACTTACAACCCAGGCAGCAGCATTCAATACAACAATTTCTACATGACAGTTGATAGAAGCACAATCAAACATATATCTAACCATCAATAAAAGCCATTCATAAATAGCATGCCCAATTCATATTGACATATCAAGACAATGGCATAATTGAACTCCATGCGCCTTACTTCCAAGTAGACTTACAATGGAATGCACGACTCACGCCCAGAGAGCTTCGGCTATGGGGCGGTATACAAATGTAATAAATAAATAAATAAATAAATAAATACCAAAATACTGGATTAAATGAAGCTGATAAAAATATATCGTAAACAATAAAACCAATAACTTCAGAAACAAACATCTATACAAATATATCAAAATCAAACAAGTCCCTCAGGACAGCAGCAATACAGCGAAAATATTTGTGGGGGGGGGGGGGGGAGGGTGATAAACTTAAATGAACCCAGCTGGTATTGCAGCAGCATAAAATATATCCACCGGTTTCCCAATCCAATCACCCACTCAGATAGTTCATGCTAAGTCTCATGGTTTGCCACACCCCTTCAGGTTAAATGGTTAAATTACAGTGAGGGTAATGAGGGGGAAGAAAAGGCAGCTGCCAGAAGAACAAAGTGAATATTTGGTAAAATTATTGTTATTATTATTAATTACTATTATTATTCTGCCTTTTTCCCAATACTGGGACTCAAGGTGGCTTTACAAATTAAAACAAAAATTAAAAATATAATTCAACATGCTACAATATTAAAACATTTAAAAACATTATATATATATATATATATATATATATATATATATACATATATCTAATATATAAACAACAGAGGTCCAAACTACTTCCAAAGGCCAGGCAGAACAAAAAAGGTTTAGCCTGCCTCCTGAAGCACACCAGGGAGGGAGCCAGTCTAGCTTCCCTAGGAAGGGAGTTCCAGAGCCTTGGGGCAGCCACCGAGAAGGCCCTCTCCCGCATTCCCACCAGCCATGCCGGTGGTGGGATGGAGAGAAGGGCCTCCCCTGAAGATCTCAGAGGACAGGCAGGTTCAAAAGGGAGACTTCAGATAACCTGGACCCAAGCTGTATAGGGCTTTATAGGTCATAACCAGCACTTTGAATTGTGCCCAGAAACTATTATTGTGGGGGAATTATTTGTTTGATTGTGTGCACCAGGCATCCTCAGGCCAATATCAGGGCCCAATAAGGCCCACTGCACTTGTGGGTACCCTGCCTTACCAACCACGGTTTCTGCTGGTGGTAGCATTGAATGACCTTATAAACTTCCCATGATTCTCCTGATGTACAATTGCTCTGACGTATTATAATAAATTAAAATGGTGGCCCTATGGGAGCAGCCATTTTAATTTCTCACCATGCCTCAGAGCAGCACTTCAGCAGAGGCATTGTGGGAAATATAAATGTCTCGCCATTGTCCCAAGGTAAGCCCAAGGGGATAGTTTCCCTATGTGTCCTTCAAACCTTGGTACTACTTTTGAACCAAACTTTGAAATTATAGAAATGACACAGCTCTCATGGAAACTCAACCCAAGCATTGATGATCAATTAGACTGACCATATGAAAATAGGCTGACCATATGAAAAGGAGGACAGGGCTCATGTAACTTTAACAGTTGTAGAGAAAAGGGAATTTCAGCCAGTGTCATTTGTATGCAATTAGTCCCTGGTGAAATTCCCTCTTCATCACAACAGTTAAAGTTGCAGGGGCCCTGCCTTCTTTTGTATATGGTCACTCTAGTATAGTGCCTGCAACTTTAACTGTTGTGATGAAGCGGGAATATCACCAGGAACTAATTGCATACAAATGACACTGGCTGAAATTCCCTTTTCTCTACAGCAGTTAAAGTTACAGGAGCCCTGTCCTCCTTTTCATATGGTCAGCCTATATGAAAAGGAAGACAGGGCTCATGTAACTTTAACAGTTGCAGAGAAATGGGAATTTCAGCCAGCATCATTTGTATGCAATTAGTCCCTGGTGAAATCCCCGCTTCATCACAGCAATTAAAGTTGCAGGCACTATACTAGAGTGACCAGATACAAAAGAGGGCAGGGCTCCTGCAGCTTTAACTGTTGTAATGAAGAGGGAATTTCACCAGGTACGAATTGTATACAAATGACGCTGGCTGAAATTGCCTTTTCTCTACAACTTTTAAAGTTACATGAGCCCTGTCCTCCTTTTCATATGGTCAGCCTAATTGATGCATCCAAGCTCAAATGCTCCTTCAATTCTTTTCTTTTTTCTCTCGACAGGTGTCATCTTTCATTACCGACCATCCACCAACAGATACTCCCTGACTTTCGTCAAAGCTCAGCAAGCTTGCCTGGATAATAATGCTGTTATTGCTACTCCTGAACAACTGCAGGCTGCCTATGAAGATGGTTACGATCAATGTGATGCCGGCTGGCTGAGAGACCAGACGGTCAGGTAAGGATAGGCAGTGACTCAGCTAAAGGTCTAGATATTTTCCACTTGTGAATTTGCCTCCTTCATTTTAGGGAAGGTTAAGGCCAACCTGCAGTAAGACTTGTTGCAATACTAGGACTGGGTTATGAGTTCAACTTCTCCTGGACAACTTCAACTTCTCCTGGACAGGGATAGCTTGGCCACAGTGGTACAGGAGGTAGTAACCTCAAGCCTAGATTACTGCAGTGTGCTCTACGTGGGGCTGCCTTTAATGTTGGTCCAGAAAATGTAGCTATTGCAGAATTCAGCAACTTGGCTGTTGTCACAAGCTGTCCCTTTTCGGCACTGCATTGGGTGCCTACTCACTACTGGGCCAGGTTAAAGGTTTTCTTATTAGTGTATAAAGCCCTAAACAACTTGGACTAGGGATGTCAGAGGTATCCATCTGGGGATTGAAGTTTGCTGAGCTTTCAGCACCTCACACTGCTGCGCAATGTGTCCACCCCCACATGCCAGACTCCCGCTGGCCCAATTCAATCTGTATCAAGTCAGGCCAGTTTACAGATTTTCAGGTTTGTTTGCTTTTCTTAAATTGCCATTTACGCCATTCAATGGCCATTGCTTAATATGTGCAAATCTCAGCTGTAAGACGCGTACTTTGCAGAAATTGTGCCTGCAATTTCCACAAATGGTGATTTCAGGGAGAAAAAATGAGAAAATTCCCAGGATTTCCCCACGATGGCTATCCCTACTTGGGACCAGGATACTTGAGGGCACTTTCTCCCTTACCAGCCTGCTTGGTCAGGGAGGTCATTGGTTGAGGCACTCCTGGAGGTTGCACATGGAGCTGGGGCCCATTTGGAGTCCTCTCAGAGTAGAACTCTTACTGTATGGCTGCCTCTATGCGGAATTCCCTGCCAGTTGATGTCAGATGGGCACAAATATTCCTTTGATTTCAGTGTCTGCTAAATATATTTTTTATGTAAGCGAGATTTTCCGGAGTAATCAGCCACAGTTCTAATAGTATAACTTGATTTTAAATATTTTGTTTCTTTCACGTTTTGCTTCTTTTTCCATTACTGCTCACAATTTGGGGATGCATTCCTCCCCCAAAACCTGCACAAATCCATACACAGAGTGGCTCACCATTGTCTACGCCACTTGTTCTCCGTTACCATGCAATTCTTGCTGCCATAAATTGAGACTGAAATAGTACAATCGAGCTACAAGTTTTGTGCCTCCTAGAGAACATTTTTCTCCCTCTCTTATAATGCTAGAAATGAATGGGGTCATCCCATGAAGCTGATTGGTGGGAGATTCAGGACAGATAAAAGGAAGGACTTCTTCACACAGTGCATAGTTAAACTGTGGAATTCACTACCACAAAATGTGGTGATGGCCACCAATTTGGATAGCTTTAAAAGGGAGTTGGATAAATTACTGGAGGAGGAGGCTAACAATGGCTACTAGTCCTGATGGCTATGTGCTACCTCCAGTATCAGAGGCAGTAAGCCTGTATACACTCATTGCTGGGGAACATGGGTGGGAGGGTGCTGTTGCACCATGTGCTGCTTGTGGGTCTCTTGCTGACAATTGATTGGCCACTGTGTGAACAGAGTGTTGGACTAGATGGACCCATGGTCTGATCCAGCATAGCTCTTCTTATGTTCTTAACCCAGACCAAGAGGTTTGTCATGCTCTCTGGGGAATGATTCCTGACATTTCTCAGCTGATACACAAGACTTCTAGAGATATGCCCTTTGAAGTTTTGGAAGCAACGGAGCAGTTTTGCATCTGTCTCAGAGCTAGTGGCATGTCCCGAACCACCTCCAACCCTCCCCAGCAAGTTGTTTACATTGAAGCTGTCAACTCATAGGCATGTTCCAAATTCTTTAAATTGCAGCAGGAGAAGCTGCTAAGCAAACTTGAAATGTGATGTGCCACTGTAGTTTGAAAACATTTTCCGTTACCAAGTGTCTCTCTCCCTCTCCCTCTCCCTCTCCCTCTCCCTCTCCCTCTCCCTCTCCCTCTCCCTCTCCCTCTCTCTCTCTCTCTCTCTCTCTCTCTCACACACACACACACACACATTCTAGAACTGCTTCCAATTGATTTTCAAATCATACGAAGGACCTGGGTGCTCTTAATTCTCCATAAAGTTATTCAAGAAAGAACTGGTGTAACATCAGTGGCTAAGGCTGAGCTGAGAAGTCTCAGTACAAATGCCACCAAGTTACCAGAATCACAGTTCCAGGATCCAGCATTCTTGGGCAATGGCTGAGGTCCCAACATTCTGAATCTAATTCCAGGGCTTGGGCAGCCTCATACAGGCCCAAGTGGTCAATCAAGTCACCTGCTGCCAAACTACATGCTATTTTTTTTAGAACTATTCTTTGTTTTCAGATGCAGATTTAATCCATTCATGGAACTAATATGCTAAGATTTCTTTTAATTGAGCGACGACTATTATTGTTGTTATTATTACCATCCATGTACATGGTGCTTTACAGTGTAAAATAAACAGAAAATGACTAGTAAGAGATAAATAAGGTCTTTGATGAGCATGACCTCCCGCCCTTGTCCACGTTGACCAGGTACCCCATCGTGGTTCCACGGAACAAATGTGAAGGGGACAAAGATGATATCCCAGGGGTGCGGACATACGGGATGCGGCCAGCATCAGAGATGTTTGATGTATACTGCTATGTCAACAGACTGAATGGTAAGTTTTCTTGTATGGTGGGAATATTGAACACCTTTCAATATCAATCTCCATTTCAGATACGTTCTTAGGGGAGCTGTATCCCAGTGCTGGGTGGGGCCAAAGGCAAAATGGGAGAAGCCAAAACTTTAGCGCATTTTATCTTAAAGCTCTTACTGCAAATAACTAAGCTTTAGGAGAGTCATTTCAAACTTTTAGAATGGGGGAGAGGGAATTGCACAAAAGCCAGGAGACCCCCCCCCCGGCAGTTGGGAGAAGGGGGTGAGGCCAGAAGAAGGGGGTGAGGCACCCTCGGCTATGAGGTAGTCTTCATTAGAATATATGCAAGGATATGCATACATCAGATGTATTCATGGGAACTGAGTAGCATTTGAGCCAAGAACTCATACTGAGCTATTTTATCCATAGGGGAGGTCTTCTTTGCAACAAAGCCAGAACAGTTCACCTTACTAGAAGCCCAAGAATACTGTGAGAGCCAGAATGCTACTCTGGCTTCCACTGGACAACTCTATGCTGCCTGGAGATTGGGCCTCGATGACTGCCGTGCTGGCTGGCTGGCTGATGGTAGTCTCCGATATCCCATTGTCAACCCACGTCCTGCATGTGGTGGGGAGAAACCTGGTGTGAGAACCACCTACTTGTACCCGAATCAGACGGGATTCCCTGATCCACAATCTAAGCATCATGCTTTCTGTTTCAGAGGTACTGTCATTGTCCTCCTTATTGTTCATGGTTTTTCAAGCATTGTGGGGACAGAGTGATACCAGACAATGGGATGGATCCAGGCCTAGTCATATTTAGACATTGGGGCTATTCACCCAACATGTTTGAGTTTGGGTTGTTTTGAACTGTCAGTTGTTTGTTGAACCATGGGTTAGTGTGTTGTCAGAATACAGCACATTTTCTGCAGGTTGGGCTATCGTATTGCCTGAATGCAGCCAGGGTGGCTTGTTAATGGCCGCTTCTAAAAAAGCCCTCCCTGGATCCCCTGGACTTTAATAACTATAGGCCAGTATCAAATCTTCCATTTTTGGGCAAGGTGATCGAGAGGGCAGTTGCCTTCCAACTGCAAGCAGTTTTGGATGATACAGATTTTCTAGACCCATTTCAAACTGGCTTCAGAGCAGGATATGGAGTTGAGACTGCTATGGTCGCCTTAGTGGATGATCTACGCTTAAGTATTGACAGGGGGAGTGTGTCCCTGTTGGTACTCCTGGACCTCTCAGCAGCTGAGGGAATTGGGACTCGGGGGCACTGTGCTTCAGTGGTTCCGGTCCTACCTCTCGGGCAGGTTCCAGATGGTGATGCTTAGGGATAGTTGCTCTTCAAAGAAAGATCAGCTATGTGGTGTACCACAAGGTGCCATCCTATCCCCAATGCTGTTTCACATCTACATGAAACTGCTGGGAGAGATCATCCGGAGGCATGGGGCGGGGTGCTATCAATACGCTGATGACACCCAAATATATTTCTCTATGCCTTTGACAACAGCGTCAGCTAAGGATAGTGTGTCTCCTCTGAATGAATGCTCGGAGGCGGTAATGGGCTGGATGAGCAAAAACAAACTGAGGCTGAATCCAGACAAGATGGAGGTGCTTACTGTCAAGGGCCACAATCTGGGGTTGGAGGTGTGTCAACCAGTTCTGGATGGGGTTACACTCCCCCTGAAAGGCTGTGTTCACAGCTTGGGGGTGCTGCTGGATCCGTCGCTCCAAATGACAGCTCAGAAAGATGCGACTGCCAGGAGTGCCTACTATCAGCTTCGGCTGATACGCCAGCTGCGCCCATTCCTAGAGTTGGAAGACCTAAAATCAGTAGTGCACGCACTGGTAACTTCGAGGCTCGACTTCTGCAATGCGCTGTACATAGGGCTACCTCTGTGCCTAGTCCGGAAACTTAAACTTGTTCAAAATATGGCAGCCAGGTTGGTCACCGGTACATCTAGGGGTGACCACATTACACCAGTTTTAAAATCTCTTCACTGGCTGCCAATCAGTTTCCGGGTGAAGTACAAAGTGTTGGTTATTACCTTTAAAGCCCTACATGGTTTGGGTCCAGGTTACCTACGGGATCGCCTTCTCCCATACAATCCGCCCCGCACGCTGAGGTCCTCTGGGAAGAATTTACTACAGTCAACAAGAACTAGACTGACAACTGTTACCCAGAGGACCTTCTCTTCTGCCACTCCCAGATTGTGGAATGACCTGCCGGGAGAGATTCGCCAGCTCACTAGTCTTCAGGAATTTAAAAGATCTATAAAGACTGATCTCTTCCGGCAGGCCTACCCAGATGAATTTTAAAGTGTTTTATTGGTGTTTTATTGGTATTTTAATGATGTATTGGTTTTATGTGCTTTTAATCAGTTTTGTATTTTATGTTTGGTGCTGTTCCCTGCCTCGATCCGTTGGGAGAGGCGGGTAATAAATAAATATATTATTATTATTATTATTATTATTATTATTATTATTATTAACCACCCCTAACAACCCAACAACAAACCATGGGTACTCAAAGTGGCTTGTTGGAGAAAATAAGTCACACTGTATAGTTAACAAGCTACCCTAGCTGTGTTCAGACAACATGCTTACACAAGGTTCAACAAGCAACCCATGGTTCAAAACAACCCACACTCAACCACTGAGTGTGAATTAGCATGTTGTGTGAACAGTGTCATTGAAATTGATGGGGCTTACATTCGTCATGATTAATTGAAGGCCCATTAATTTCAAGGGGTCTGCTCTAAATATGGCTAAGTCTGGATCCAGCCCATAGTTTGGGTTTTTGGAGAATGTTGTTCAGTTCATTTTGTTAAGTGAACTGGCCTAATTTGCACTTGGACTAATATGCAAAATCCGAAGGTTAACCTCATTATGATTTACATTTTAGTGCAGGAGGGTCAGATCAAGCTGAAATGATCCTCAAGCGTCCCTACTTTGGACATTCCCAACCATGATTCTTGTCTTTCAGTTCTACTATCTCTGCATGAGGACTTAATAGAGGAGGATCTCATTGAAGCCCAGCTGGTCCCTGGGGTTGAAGAAGTCCCTTCTGGGGAAGGAACAACTGTGGAAATGGAGTTTGCCACTGATTCTGAAAATCAGACCGAGTGGGGAACAGAAGTATTTCCAACGAACATATCATTGTTATCTGGTAGGTCAGGTCCCATGCTTTTAACTCTGTAGCCCCAATCAGATGTGACCTCTGTCTTTGCGCATCCTTTGTGTGGTTGGATTATGTTGCAATAGGGACCTATGACTAGATTGACCAATGTACATAGGCCCAATCTATGTGACAGTAACCAAAATTTTGCCATCCTGCAGATGCCAGGCAGGCCCAGGTGGAGGCATACCAAGGGGCGGTGTGACTTTGATCCCACACTATGGGAAATCATTAAAAATGTCCACCAGATACACATATATGAACTCTGCATCTGCTTTGGCAGCCACATTGCCTGGGATTTCCCTTGCACTAGCAAGAAAAAACCCAGGGATTCCCTTGCTGGCATGAACAAGGGAATTCCTTCCCTTATCTTTGATATTTCATGAGAATTAGGAAAAGGGAACAGTGCACTAGCACCAGTGAGGGAATCCCCATGTTTGTTTGTGTGTACTTGTGTATGCTCGTTTGTGTATGTTTGTTGCAGCCCTTAGGGCCAAAAAGTTTGTGCATGCCTGCCTAAAATGACAGCACCACGTCTGAAAAAGGCTCATCTCTATACTAATGTCATGGAAGTCGAAGATAGCTGTAGGGTTCATATACCTCTGTTGCTTTCTAATAGGAGGTCCCCATGATGGCATAGCTCACTGGCAACACACATGCTTGGCATACCGAAGGTTCCGGGTTCAATCCCTGGCACCTTCCATTGAAAGAATCTGCTGCAGGACCTCTGCCTGAGCTCCTGCAGCAGAGACACTACCAGTTAGATGCCCAAGTCTAGTCTGAAGGAACCAATAATAGACAGCAGCTTTCTGTGTATGAGACCAGCTTCTTGTGTTCCCCTGATGCCCTGGTGGTTCAGGATCTTCCTGAATAACTGCTAACAATCTGGGGAGTTCTGTTGTTTGAAAAAATTGTTAGACTGCAACTTCCATCCTCAGCTGTGCTTGCTAGGGCTGATGGGAATTGCAGTCCACAAGTTGCTTAACCCTGGACTAGCTGGATGAGCTGGGTCAGGGGAGGGAGGACTATTGCTGTGCCTAAACAACATTAGTAGTTCAAAAATTCTGCAAGAGGAAGTCTTTTTTTTTTAATGAACTATGTCCTGTTGTAGGAGCTGACTTCCTGCTATCATGGCTTCTAGGAGTGAAATCTGAAAGTAGCCTAAATTGATGTTTCTTCTGTACTGTGTGTGAAATTAACTAAGATTTCTTTAATCTGGTGTTCCCCCTCTCTCTCTTTCCTCTCCCTCCCTCTCCCTCTCCCTCTCTCTCCCCCTCTCCCTCTCTCTCGCTCTTCCATACTTCTTTAAGTGAGCCCATCAGCTGTTCCTCCCCCAGTTGATGTAGTACCTGAAGCTCCAATCACAGAGACATCTGCTTCTGGGTGGACATCTGGAGCTCCAGATTTAAGTGGAATGGTTGAGCATAGTGGAGAACCCTCTGGATTTGGAGAAAGCAGGTTTCCTTCTGGAGCCCCAGATTTCAGCGGGCTCCCTTCTGGAGAGAGTGGGCTACCATCAGGAGACATAAGTGGCCTGTCTTCCGGCATTATTGAAGTCAGCATCTTGCCTTCTGAAGATGAAGAATTATCAGGGATCGGCTCAGGAATCCAAGAGCGAGTACCTGGACTTCAAGAAGGCAAAGGCACTGACGAGATTAGTGGGTTGCCTTCTGGATTTAGTGGAGAGGGTTCTGCTGTTGACGTTTTCAGTGGCTTACCATCTGGAGAATATGATTACAGTGGTCTCACATCTGGATTCCCTACTGTGTCTCTTGTGAATGCCACTTTGGTGGAAGTTGTAACCACAGCAACAGAAAGGGAAATGGAAGGGAAAGGGACAATTGGAATCAGTGGGGATGGAGACTTATCAGGTTTGCCCTCCACTGAGTGGGACCATAGTGGGATTACGAGTGGGTTGACCTCTGGAATTGACACCAGTGGAATAACCGATATCAGTGGGCTTTCTTCAGGACTCGATGTGAGCGAGGAACTGTCTGGGATACCAGATATCAGTGGATTACCATCAGGACTTGACATTAGTGGACAACCACCTGGTCTACCAGATATCAGTGGGTTATCCTCAGGAATTGACTTCAGTGGAACAACGTTTGGGATAACTGATATCAGTGGCTTTGTGGACCTAAGTGGCCAGGCTTCAGCTACTGGTGAAAGCGGCGAACCTTCAGGGGTCACCTTTATAGATGTTAATTTGTTTGAAGTGACGACCCCTTCAACTAAAGGAGAAGAAGGGAAAGGGTTTGTAGAAATAAGTGGATTGCCATCAGGAGATGAAGATCTATCAGGCACAGTGTCTGGAATTTTAGATGTGAATGGTCAGCCTTCTGGACAAATAGACTTCAGTGGATGGACATCAGGAGTTCATGAAGTCAGTGGACTTCCAAGTGAACTAACAGAACCGAGTGGAGAAAGTTCTGGTATTGGCCTCACCAGTGGTTTGCCATCTGGAATTTATGATTATAGTGGGCTCTCATCTGGGTTTCCCACAGTCTCTCTTGTGGATACAACTTTGGTGGAAGTTGTAACAGAACCATCTGTTGCCCAGGAACTTGGAGAAGGGACATCTGGGATATTAGAAATCAGTGGATTTCCTTCGGGAGAGAGGGAAACATCAGGAGAAGTATATGGTGTGACAACAGCTAGTGGATTACCATCAGAGACAGTTGACATCAGCGGCACGTCATCAGGCATTTTGTATTTCAGTGGGAAAATTTCTGGTGTCACTGACTTAAGTGGAGAGTCCTCAACTGCAGCTGGTACTAGTGGTGATGTTTCTGGAATCCCAGAAATCACCTTAGTCACTTCTGATTTATTAGAAGCTGTGACCACCCCAGGGGTTTCACAGGAACTGGCTGGTGGAACAGAGGCTGGGCCACATTTTACTGAATCAAGTGGGGAAGCCTCCACAACTAGTGGAGAGACTTCTGCATATCCAGAAAGTACCATCAAATCCCCTGAATATCATGATATTGGTGGTGAAATGTCCACATTTCATGAAGCTGGTGTAGAAACCTCTACCATTCATGAAACAAGTGGTAAAGCATCAGCTTTGCCAGAAAGCCACCTAGAATTGTCTACCCATTATGAAATGAATAGTGAAACATCTGCATTACCTGAAAGCTACCCAGAAACATCTGGGGCACCTTTTGTCAGTGGCTTGCCCTCTGGGACATTTGAAGAAAGGAACCAGATTCATGGGGATAGCTCAGGGCCTCCCTCTCACCCGGTCTCAGAAGTTTCAAAGAAACCTGATACTGATAATCCAGGATTAACTGAGCGCTCCAAGCATCTAGATGAGACTCAAACAGAGGCTTATACACCTATAATACTAGGATCAGAAACAGATGGTGTGGTTATTCCAGAGATTCCACGAACACTACCTACCAACACTGTTGTCAAGCCTGAAGAGGTGACCAATGAGACTGAGTCTACTGCACAAGGTATAGTTAAAAATATATGTACAGTAGATCCTCCAGTAGCCAGTCCTTGTTATCTGAACTGCCTGGATATTCAAACTCACTTTGTCCTGCCCTTACCTCTCCCTTGTCATACTGCCTTTCATCTATAAGATCTCACAAAGAACCTCATTCCTGTTCACCCCGATGACTGAATATCTAAATATTGTGGAAGTCCATTTGGACATATTTGCTCCCTCTCACCCTTTCTAGCATTTAGTGTGAAGCTACCTGTGTCTTGATGACATGACCCAGATATGCTATACTACAACTCCCATCATCCCCAGTCGGTGCAGCACATGGCCACGATGGCTCGGTACGGTGGGAGCTTTAGTACAACATAACTGGAGGCTGTTGCTGACTTCTTGGTGTGTGCTTCCTAGGCCGGCAGCACACTGAGGAGGTGCCAATATTATTCACCTCTCAGTGTACTAGTGGCTTTGATGCAGGTGAGCCAGGCCTAATGTGAACTGGGAGCATCCTCCATCACCCTCCTCATTTCCTTTCAGATCTCCAGCATCTGATGGATGCAGTAACATCTCTAATTCCAGCATCGCAAATCCCTTTTATTTATCTGAGGAGAGCTCTTGTAGTAATGAGGCCTCCTCAGGTTGAGGCCTTGTGAAGTTTAACAGCAGCTCAGATTCAAAGAACTGCTTTATTGAAGTTATTTCCTAGCAAAATGCATTTGCGAATTGCTCAGTATAATTGACCTCACTCCTATCCAATGCTTAATTGCACTCAGCTTCCTCAGTTGGTTGCAGAGGTAGGCAAAATAAAGACCAGCCAACATCCCACCATGCTTGTACACCCTAAGCAAGGTGTCCACTTTGGGGAAAGACGTATTAGATGGTAATTACCTGTGGCAGGTGAAATGAGGCAAATTTGGGGGAATCGGACTGGAATGAAGCTCAGGGGTGAACTTAAAAATAAGGCAGGTAACTCTTTTAGCATATATCAGACACTCCTAGAAATTTAAGGGCCTCTTTGGTAAAACCTGAACATGAGAAGTTCAAAACCCATACAAGATTCTGGTTTGATGCAGACTGTAGAAGCAGCAAATAGTCCTTGGCAAAAGCAGCTAGATCTTTAAGGACAAATTAATCTGATGATCAAATTACAAGGTTTTTGACACAGTGATGTGCATAAAAAGACCTCTTCAGAGGGAAAGGGGAGAGTTATGCTAATAAATTTTGGAAAGATCTTGGGCAAGCCATTATTAGTAAGAATGAAAAATATTTCTGGGACCTCATCGTGCATGATTTTTAACAAAGCAATTTGAATCTAGGCACTAACATAACTCTAGCATGGTTCTGGTCTACACTATGAGTTCTCAAAATATCTTATGAGATGGCTTTCCCTTTTGTGTTTCAGTTAGGAAATGGTTGCAGCAAGCAGCTGATAACAATCTTTGCTTCTCTGTATGCTTTTCTGAAGGGGTTGGTTGGGAGGTTGATGGGTTACTGAACCAGACCTCCAAGTGTAATGGTTTCAGAGTCTTGGCTTCTTTCATGACCTGATCGATTCATGCTTTCATGACGAGTCATGAACATCTGTTGAAGATGGTTTAAGTGAAACCAGAGTCAGAAACTACTTTTCCTAGAGGGCCGGATGCTTCTATTTTGTCCACACCTCTTCAAACCGTAGGTTGACAACTTGAGGACCAAGAATCACTTCTTTGTGTTTGTGAGAAGGGGGTGAATGTAGCCCAGGGAGATCCCATTCCTCAGGCCTACCTTAGGACATGAAGGTCATCGGTAGTGAGCAAGTCTTGGTAGATGTCCAAAGCTCATAGATACTGAGAAAAAATCATAGACCTGGAGCATGAATGTTGCAACTCTTTCAGCCCAAGGGATGGATTCCATTTTGGAAAAGTTCTCAGGGGCTGCATTCCAGTAATAGGCAGGGCTGAAGGACAAAGGTAGGCTGACCCTATGAAAAGGAGGACAGGGCTCCTGTCACTTTAACAGTTGTAGAGAAAAGGGAATTTCAGCCAGTGTCATTTGTATGCAGTTAGTTCCTGGTGAAATTCCCTCTTCATCACAACAGTTAAAGTTGCAGGGGCCCTGCCTTCTTTTGTATATGGTCACTCTAGTATAGTGCCTGCACCTTTAACTGTTGTGATGAAGAGGGAATTTCACCAGGAACTAACTGCATACAAATGACCCTGGCTGAAATGCCCTTTTCTCTACAACTGTTAAAGTGACAGGAGCCCTGTCCTCCTTTTCATATGGTCAGCCTAACAAAGGGAGGGGGCCAAAATAGCCAAACAACCCCAAAAACTGGCATACTGTAGCTTTAAGCTCTTATTGCCAGTGACCAAGCCTCAGGCGAGGCATTTAAAACTTTTAGATTAGGAGAAAAAACTGCAAAAGTTAGGGAAATACCAAATGATTGGAGATGGGGGAAAGTAGGTGGGGCTAGAAGGAGAAAGTAGAGCCTTATGGGAAATCCCAGAGGGCCATACTGGGACCCAACACAGGGCAGATTTTGCCCCCAGGCCTGAGTTTTCTCAACCCCATGCTATCATAATCCTTAATCTTCTTCTCAAACTCTTGAGGGCTCTCTTGCACTCCAAAGGCTATTGGGGAAAGCCAATTAGGGATCACAGAAGTGCACAAACAGCAGGAAGGAGGCATGTCTGACATTCTCACTATGCGGTAGGAAGTATGTCTCTTGTCTCTTGATTCGCCCTGTGGATCCTTTTACTCGGGAGCCCACCAAACCTGCTTCATTGGTCTGAAGAGGCCTTTTAGTGTGATTGTTCTATAAGCTGCACAGCAGAATAATTGCAAAGCAAATAAATTTCATGGTTGCAGTTATACCCAAGACATGTGAAGAGAAGCCATGTGGAGCTGGAACCTGCCAGGAACGAGATGGGAGGATCACTTGCTTGTGCCCATCTGGGTATATGGGCAATCACTGTGACATAGGTAAGTCCTGACTTCTTATTTTTATGGAGATGGAAGATAATACATGCTGCTACAGTGAGTGTGATTGCAAAACTGCTCTGCTCATTGGGCATGTGGGCAAATGCCCCAGGTTCTGAGCATGGAGGGAGAACCAAGCAGCAGCAGCAGCAGAAGAGGGTGGCTTACCACCGCACATTCTGTTTGTTTCATCATGTGCAAGCAGACCTGCAGATCTGCTCTACGAATCCCTGCAAGATCCCTTTTTTATTCCTCCTAGTGCAAAAGGATTTGATGTGGTTTTCCTTGTACAGAAGGCTGATTAGTAGATCTGCTCTTGTTTCACACACCCAGCAAGAAAGGGCAACATGCGCACATAGCAACAAGGTGAGGGAACACGCCTCAGTGGTACAGCACATGATCTTCAGGTGCAAGTTCCCAGGTTCAATCCAGGTAGGGCTGAGAACTCCTGCCTAAAAATCTGGAGAGCAGCTGCCAGCCTAGCCAGGACCCAGCTAGATGGGCCAACTGTCTGACTCAGTATAAGTCAGAATCCCCATTGCACCCTCTACCTCTCCTGGAGGATCACTGGATAGACCTGATAGCTTGAACCTAAAGCACTGAACCTTGAGGTGCTGGCATCTCATCATCTCAAGGGCCATTTATGAGTAGTACAATGTGTTTGTGCCACTGCGTTTCATATTATTTTAAATGGTGAAACGGGCTAACATTGACTTTGTGATGGCGTCTGAAATAGAGGACGAGAAATATAGCCTTCGAAATCAAAGATGTAAGCATCACATATCAAATTTGGGGAATCGAAGGACCTCCATGAAGTCATTAATTCAGACTTGGGAAAAGTGGGAGGAGAGAAGTTCTGTCGCTGTCTCCATTCATGCCAGCTCCAGGTATTAAAGGGAGCTCTTGGGCACAGCATCTGCCATGGTTTCATCTCTCTAAGTGTGGGCTCCCCCTGTCATTAAGATACCTCCATGTTGTTGTCCTCCTCCTCCTCCTCCATCACCACATTTTCATTATTCCTTGCTACTGTTGTGCAGCCTCTTCACCATTGCCTCCACCCACTATCTCATTGAACAAAAATCTGGGGAACAAATAGATTGTGGCAGCTGGAGCTCTTCCATTTCACAACCAATATCATTCACACACTCACCCCTTTCTGGGCCAGTACGAGAGGTTAGGTGAGCAACCAGGTGACACTGGCAATGATGAAGAGGAGTAGGTGGTGGTGATTCAGGAACTCTTAATGGTCAACTTCTGCTGGAATGTGGGCCTTGGCATGTGTTCTTGGGGAATCTCCATGCCTGACACTGGCCTGTTCTCTGTGTTGGCATGTGTTCTTGGGGAATCTCCATGCCTCCTGTACATATATGAAAAGTATAGAACCTAATTCACTGACAGCCAATCTATGCATGCTGAAGAATTACATCGTGATTTTGTTTTTCTTGGACTGTAGCATTCATATTAGGGTGGTGGCAAGGCTGAATGATCTTTCATCAGAAAAAAGGAAGGCAGGCAGGAAGGCAGGAAGGAAGAGAATTGCAAATAACTGGAGCAATAGCCATTTCTGCTGTGGTACCAACTAAAGCGAGGGGGAAATGTTATGGGGGAAAACATTTGAACAATGTTTTGATGGAATTCCCACAATGTCTTATTATTGTTTGATGCTGTGAGTTTTCTGTGCTGTTCAGAGTTCTGTGTAAAAGCTGGGACTAGTCACATAGCTGGTTTAGCTTCTCTTGCTGCTGAGCTTGATAAATGATTGTGTAATGCCCAATGGTTAACATACCTAATAAAGATGGGGGTGACTGGAAGCACACAAAGGTGAGAAAAACAGCCTAGAAAATGTATGTGGTCGCAGCAAGTCCAACGCCAGGCAATCTAGACCAACTGACCAAGGCTCATAAATATTTGAAGGTCTCCTTTTGCTGAGCCCTGGACCTGCCATGATCTCTAATTTACTATCCTTAGAACTCCTCCAATGCTCAGAAGACTTTCAGAGAAGGTAGATGATAAAGGGCAGAAGTAGGTGTTCACAGACCTGGATCTGGGAGTGTGCGTTTTCTCATCAAGCAACAACTGCAAACCTTTGGTGGAGGGTGGAGTTTGAACTGAAGGTGGTGGACTTGGAGGGTGTGTTTAACCCTACTCTCACCAGCTAGTTTTCCACTGCAACCTTCCTCCCCATCCACAGCTTAAGACCCATGTTGCTATATCATAGGAGTAGAATAGGGGGCTGAAGGGGGAAGTGGCAGGCGGGAAAAGGGTTAAGTACTCCTTCCCAATCCCACCTCCACTCCTGACCTTTTAATTGCACCCTTCCTGCTATTGTTTTGCAACTCTTTAGGAGAGCCCTGCATTCCTGCTGAAATATCTGCTTCTGCCCAAAGATTGGGGGCCTTTGCGTGCAGAAGATCCCAGGTTCAGTTTGTGGAATCTCCAGTTAAGAGGATCAGATGATTGGAAAGGCTTCTACCTAACACTCTGGAGAGCTGGTGTCTATCAGAACAGATGATTCTAGCCTAGATGAACAAATAGTCTGGCCTGGTATAAGCCAACACTGCTATTCAAAAGCTGTGACTATGTTAGCCTGATACAGATAGGTAGATGAGACTTCATATTCCCAAATGGGAAACATGTAATCATCATAATCATCATAATTGCTGAAGGCACTGCACCACTTGCTATGAGTTTAATTTTTTATTTATTTGTAAGTCTTGGAGATTTATATCCTGCTTTTCAGTGAAATGATTCTCAAAGCAGCTTACAAACCACAGGTAATAATACAACCTCCATATCCAAATCACAACCTAGCAGCCCTTAGTGCTCTGGCTGATGGGTGGGGCCATGCTGTCCTGCCTTATCATGATGTTCTTCCTGGGAGGTAGTGGGTGCAACCTCCCAGTGGCCCTTGGCCCCCATGGCTGGGGGCAGAGGCCAGAGCGTGCTTCCCTTCTGCTGAGGAGCTTTAGTACACTGGCATGTGAAACTGAGGCTGAATTCAGACGACACAATAAGCAACTGGGGGGGGGGGGGGGGTTGGAAACAATCGTCAGTTGTATTGACTATCATGTCATCCGAATGCTGCCATAGTCAACTCAGCACTGATCCTAATCCACACCACAGTTTATTATTTATTACCATGTTGTGTGGGGAGTACCCCCTAGATGAACAACTGTAAAGTTGATTATTACCCCACCATTGATTATCGTTTTATCCGAATTCAGCCTAAGAGTTCTTTCTGGCAGAGAGGAGGAGGAGGCAAAGTTCCCTGTGGCTGCTCCTTCTCTGGCTGATGGATGTGGCCAAACTTGTCTTCCCCTTGCTGTGGTGTTCTTCTTGGGGAGTGCTTCCTCACTCTGGTACTTGGTGCCTCCGCATGATATTCATGTTTGCTGAAATAGCCAAGTTTTCACTGATTTAAAAACCAGAAAGGATCTTTGTTCTTATGAAAGTTGTACTAGAAAAACTTAACTGTCTTAAAACAGGTTATCAACAGGTCAAAATCTATCTCAGCAGCTGTCATTTGTGAGATGGCCAGCTCTGCACTACATGGCATCTTAGGCTGCAATCCTAAGCACACTTTCTTGGAAGTAACTCCCACTGACTTTATGGACCTTACTTCTGAGTTGACATATATAGGATTGCACACCCGGAGCTGAGTTGAAACCACACACACTTTGCAATTCCATTCACAGGCTTTGAAGTTGACACTCTCTCTTGCCAGTCCTAGATTCCCTTAAGTTTTTTCCCCAAGTTACTTCTATGAAACTTTGCCTCCTGCTGCTGCCCTGACTCTGAATTGGCTTCAGGACAGTGCTGTCAAAGGGAGGGCAAAAGAAGTGAGCAATGTGGGATGCTTATGGAGAAAGCAAAAGAAGGAAATTGGGGGGGGGGCAGTGCCCAGTAGAAGGGGAGAGTAATTGAATAGGTGGCAGCAGTAGCACAGCAAAATCTTGGGTATGAGTTGTACTCTTTCAGGAAATCTTTTGCACACACATGTGCTTATGTGCACACATAAGCATACCCACTAGGAACTGACAGGGCAAGTGAAGTCCAATTTCTGCTTCAGATCCCAGAGCACATCCACATGGGATACCCCAAGGCAGGCCAGGATGTAGTCCAGCCATCCCAAGCCAGTGCCTTCCAGAATGTTTCGGACTATAACTCCCAGTGTTCCTGACCATTGGTCACACTGGCTGGGGCAGATGGGAATTGGAGTCCAAACCATCTGAAAGGAAATAGTTTGGGAAAAGCTGATCTAGTCCAAGAATAAGGGTGGTCAAATACAGCATTTTCAGGACCTTGGACAGCTCATTGGGAGCTGATTGCTCTTTCCAATGGAGTCTCTTCTCCATCCTAGCCCTTATAAACTTCCTGGCCCTACTTACCCACTTCCAAGCTGCCTACCCTCCCCAGCAAAGGAATTGAGAGCTTTAAAGGGCCAGCCCTTGGTCCTGAAGCCAAACATTTCATCTCTCCCTCTATCTGCTCCTACCTTGTTCATCTAGGGATGTCAAAGAAATCAACAACGGAATTGAATGGCCTTGGTTTTCTATGAAGCTGACCCATGGATTCTACAGTATACCAGCTTTCCCAAGTTGACCAGATTCCACAAACTGTTCCTAAAATGAGATGAAATGCTTATTGTTCAGCAAAGCATTTCTCTGTATAGGTCACCTTCTTTGACTTTACATTCCCAACAAGTACTAATTTCTTAGCTATACTGCCAGGATAATTGCTAGATCGCCAACATTTTAGGATCAATATTTCTAAGACTTTTCACTCCTGTGCAGGCTGAATAACAAATCCTCGAAAGATAAAGATAACTATTTCCATTAACAGAGCCATAGAAGCTCTTACGCTTTCTCTCTCTTGCTCTCTCTCCTTGAATATTTTCTTCCCACAATCAGAATTATTTCCTCGCACTCTGGGAGATTGTTCTCTTGTCCCTTGAGCTGGGGGGAAAAAACCACCATCTCTGCTGGAAGCAGAGTTATAAACATTCCTGACTCACTCCAAGATCTCTTTGCATCTCTAATGCACACAACCTCTCAGAATTGTATAGGATGTCCAATGGCAGGCCACTAAAAAAAGAGGAAACCCATCACCAAACAAGAGGGCACAAATGCCCATTGATTTTGCATACACTAATTTAGAAATGATTAATTTAAAAAGAATTACAATACCTCTCAACATAGTGAGGAAGACTGTGACCAAACGTAGGGGTGCTGGGTGCCTGCTCAGTTTGTTGTCCAAGTACTTAACTGTTGATGGGCAACATCAAGGTTCCTGATATCCTAACTTCTTATGGTTCTTTATCTTTAAACCAGACTTTGGACTGGACAGCCCTTCAAATGGATGACTGTGCTTTGTAAAGGAAGGCACATGGCCAACCAGAGTCATGAGGCCTAGCTTCAACTACAGTGTGGCCAGATATCAAGAAAGCAAGACTATCATTGTTGGGCCGCACTTCAGCCTTGGCCAGTAAACAGATATACAGGTTGTAAAGGAAGAGATCAGCTTATCCCTGTTCCAAGGCCATCAGATTCCATTGGCACAGACAAAACTCCTTCCACACAGTTCTCCTGCCTCTGGGTTGACAACAGGAGAACAGGTCTCAAGGAGTACAAGTAACCTGAACCACCCTGACATGTCGTCGTAGTACTGATTGACTGTGGGGGTGAGGGGTGGGGGAACAACCTAAATTTGTTTTGCTGCTCTGAGTAAACTAAACTATCTCCCTTCCCCCACTTCCTTCCCCTTGTGCCTCATTGGATCATGAGCAGCATAATCAGAGTACATCAATGATCAAGAGTTCACTGATGTACCATTTCCCTCATTTTTATTATTAATGTCAGTCACTTCTCAAGGCTATAACTGAGGGCTGGCCCTACCATTAGGCAGAGTGGAGCAATTACCTCAGGCAGCAGATATTGGAAGATGGCTGCAAGGTGTTGGAGAAGAGACCTGTGTGCCATGAAGCCTGCTTTGCACCTCCTCAGTTTGCTTGCTGCCTTCAGGATCAGTGTTGAAGAGACATTCATCAGTCTAGTAGACTTTTGTACATGGAATGGTGGGAGGGGGGTGCCATTTTGTCCTTCATCTCAGGCAGCAAAATCTCTTGGGCCACTCCTGCTGTAACTACAAGTCATATTCCAGGCCCTCCTCTGAGTTTTCACCATTCATTATATAAAAGTCTGTAGCTTTTTTCCTAACAAGTAAGGAAAAATGTGGAAGGACTATACTTCCCCATAGCTCTCTCAGAAGTAATTTAATTAAATAACTTTATCAATGGGGTTTCCTGTCTTGGCTGTTCTCTGGTGGTTCCCTGCACCTTTAAGCCTTCTCATCATGACATTTCTAGCAAATGTCTTTATTTTCTCCCCTTTACCAGGATCTCTGTGCCCTGGACAACCAATAGCACCATTCTAAAAGGCTGAACTGCCTCTCCTATGGTTTAATAAGAACTTTAAATGCTGGCATTATTATTTTTTGGGTATTCTATTTTGGCCCCACCCCTTTTGCCTTTGGCCTCATGCACCACTGGAATGCACCCCCCTTGAGCTTCACCACAAGGGCATTTGAAGTCCAATGCCCCTGCTGTGGGACATGTGCAAAACAACGGCAGGCACCCATGGCATTTCAGCACCCTAGGCAGTTGTCTTGTTTGGTCCATTCCTGTTGGCTTTCAAAGAGGATACCTCTACTTCCCATTTGGTCCATCTCTGTTGGCTATCAAAGAGGATACCTCTTCCTTCCCATTTGGTCCATCCCTGTTGGCTATCAAAATTAGTCCATCCCTGTTGGCTATCAAAGAGGATACCTCTTCCTTCCCATTTGGTCCATCCCTATTGGCTATCAAAGAGGATACCTCTTCCTTCCCACTTGGTCCATCCCTGTTGGCTATCAAAGAGGATACCTCTTCCTTCCCACTTGGTCCATCCCTGTTGGCTATCAAAGTTAGTCCATCCCAGTTGGATATCAAAGAGGATACCTCTTCCTTCCCATTTGGTCCATCCCTGTTGGCTATCAAAATTGGTCCATCCTTGTTGGATATCAAAGAGGATACCTCTTCCTTGCCATTTGGTCCATCCCTGTTGGCTATCGAAGAGCATACCTCTTCCTTCCCATTCCCTATTCCTTTTCTCCTCCTCCTTCTTTTTCTGCAGCAGCAGAACTCATTCTAAAATGAAAACTGGCACCCCTCCCTTCCAAGTCTCTCCTGCTGTCCCTCCAAGCCATGGATTTGTTCTTCCCCCAGACAAACAAAGAAGCCCATTCTCCTGTTGATGGATTCCCTGGCCAGCCGAAGTCCTAATGGCAGCCCTTGATTTCTTGCAGACATTGATGAGTGTCACTCCAGCCCCTGTCTGAACGGAGCTACCTGCGTCGATGGCATCCACACTTTCACATGCTTATGCCTTCCCAGCTACGGAGGGGACCTCTGTGATATTGGTACGGCCTGCCTACCTCACTGGCTTCAGCTAATTGTACTAACAGCTGCACCCCTTCTCTCTTCCCTGGGGTGGGGGAAAAGCAACCTGACACATATGCACTCAGTGCTCCTATCCTGTCCCATCTCATCTCATCCTCTTCAAAGCTAATTTTTAATAACTTTGAAATATGTTTTACCAGGAGAAAAGTTGACCCCTTGCTTACCCCCTTGCATATGGCAATCAGGTTCTCAAGGCAATTTCTTTCTATCTGTAGAGCTCTGCATCTCCTGAATGTTCTCTTCGTCACTCATAGGAAGCAAAGGAAACCTTCTTTCAGGCACAGGCACACACATCCACAATAGATAGATAGATAGATAGATTTAAATAGAAGATAGATAGATAGATAGATAGATAGATAGATAGATAGATAGATTCCATCATTATTTCTCTTGGTCACACTCTTAAAAATCTAGGATTTCATAATACTCAAACACAACTCAATGTTCTCTTTGTCATCATAGTATGGGCGACACTGTGTACTGTGTTAGGGTGACAATATGAAAAAGAAAACAGAGCTCCTGTATCTTAACAGTTGCATAGAAAAGGGAATTCCAACAGGTGTCATTTGTATACATGTAGCACCTGGTGAAATTCCCTCTTCATCACAACAATTAAAGCTGCAGGAGCCTTGCCCTCTTTTCACTCTAGTATAGCTCCTACAGCTTTAACTGTTGTGATGGTCACCCTATTGACTATGCCATCATAGTACTGACACCATAGTACATAGTGGGTTTAGGATTGAAAAGTTCTTTTTCAATCCTAAACCCACTGACAATTGGTTTCATCCCAAACACCATCACTACCGTCCCACGTTTCAGCTTTATTAGGAAAGGATGCATTTTTCTCTTTGCCAGGGAAGACAAAGTCGTTCAGTTTCCTCTACATCATTCATAACTGCATATACCAGCCTTCCCCAGCCTGGTGCCCTCCAGATGTATTGGACTACAACTCCCATCATCCCCAGACAGCATGGCCAGGGGCACCAGATTGAGGAAAAGCTAGTATACACCTATATCACCCTTTCCCTGAAACTTTTCTCTTTTTCTCTTGGGAAATTTCCCCCCAACCCCAACAACATAATACTTCATCCTGTGCAAATGCTGATGGGTGCATCCTTGGATGGGTGCAGTGAGGATATTTATTTTCCTTTCAGGCTACTGAGCTTCCCACTGATGTCTCAATAAAGAATACATTTCCAGCACATGCTCTTAGCAATACAATAGGCAGCCAGGGAGAAGTAGGTAAGGATGCTACCCCCTGCATCTTAAAGGAAAGAACGTACAGTTCATTCCTCCTACATCTTTCTTCTTCCCTCCCACATTCCTCGCAAAGAATATGAGAGCAACAAACAACCCTAGAGGACGTTTTCCCCCCTGTTTACTTACGTTGGGTATATGTGCAGTATTACTGTGCAGTAATGGCTCTGTCACAAAATCTTCCATTCTCAGAGTGGGACGTGGGGAGAAGGAAGCTACTATCTGTCTCCAAACCATCCCTCATCCTGCTAAGTTTGCCTGCTGCCTTCAGTTCAGTGGAGTACATTGTCCTCCCATCAGTAGTGTGGAAAACAGATTCATCTGTCTGTCCAGTCAGCTGTTGCACATGGAATGGGATGGGGCACCATCTTGTCCTTTGCCACAGGCAGCTCAATGTCTTAGGCTGGCCCTGCATCAAAGTCCTGTCTGGCCCACAACCCTCCAGACACATCTCTGTTATCCACACCTCCATCTGGATGCATAAAAGGGACCAGTGGAGGTTGACAGCTCTGATTTTGGAGAGGGCTGTGAATCCATTCATGTGATATGTTTACAATTTTATAACAAAGCTAGAGATTATTTCTTGACAATTAAATGAATGTATTTAGATATAGGGCAAATATTAAAATATGTAAGTATTAATATGTGCATGCTAAGGTGATAAATGTAACTCTCACTTTTTTCCCACACTTCCTAGAAAAGTTTTTTCCTTCACTTTTTTTGGAAAAGAAATGCATGACAGAACACAACAATAACACAATGAAAGAACATCTGCCTACAGCACACAAATACATGACATGTAAAACCCTTCAGTATTCCCTCTTTAATTCAATTTGTGTGGAAATATTCCCAACTAACATCTACCAAGTTATTTAGGGCCTGACAGAGTCCCACATGGATATCTTTATCTGCCCACAATTTAGCTCAAATAGTTCCCTTAACGTTTCCTCAAGTGGAACTTTCTGGAATACAAGACGAGTGACTCCTATTTACTTCTCCCTCCCACAGGGATTTATTTACCTGCCCAGAATTTACCTCAAAGAGCTCCCTTAATGTTTCCTCAAGCGGAACCTTCCGGAACATGAGATAAATGTATTTCCCTCTCCAATTTGGTCTTAAAAGGTGCTGCCATTTTTCTTTGTCTTTTGGCACGTTGAGATGGCATCAATGGGCTTTGACATCTTGCTCATCACCATAGGGAGCTTCTGTAGAAGAGAAGCCAATTACTATTTCCATTCACGAAAACAGCTGTGTAGCATATCTCTGTTTGACCAAGTGCCGCCTAGGCATCTATGAGGGGATTCAGAAGGCTTAAAACATTGCTCTGTGCTTCTGTCCATATTCATCATCTATCCTTCTCATCCATTCCAGATCTGGCAGAATGTGAAGTGGGCTGGACCAAATTCCAAGGGAACTGTTACAAGCATTTTGAAGAGAAAGACACATGGGTGGATGCCGAGAAACTGTGCCGAGAGCATCAGTCTCACCTAAGCAGTATCATCACGCCTGAAGAACAGGAGTTTGTGAACAGTGAGTGTGATGATCTGAAGTGTCTTCAGGTTTTTAGAAGCTGAAGATGACCTGAAACATTACCAGACCACACTTGAATTTTCAAACATATGTATTGCCCAAGCAAGAACTTATAAATTGGGGGGGGGGGGGGGCTGCACTACCTAGGTCCCGAAACCTGAATCCGAGTTGAAATGGGCTGATTCAGCCCACCTCAACCCAGATCCAGTTCAGAACTGGATTAGCTGCCTTGGGCCAACCACTGCCCGCCAGCCACCCGCCTGCAGGACTTACCAGAAACCTTCACTCATGCCAGCGAGCCAGCTGGCCTTCAGGAGAGCCATTCTGGGCTGCCATTTCTAGCTGCCATGATTTGCAACAGTAGATCTACGGCAGGCCAGAGCAGCTCTTCTGCGGCACGGGCGGCTCACTGGCAAAAGTGGAGACTTCAGGTAAGTCCTGTAGACAGAACACATCTGGCAGCAGTTCACCGGCTTCTGGGATGAGCGGGAGCCGAAGGGGGTGAGCAGGAGGAGAGGGGAGAGGAGTCCTACAGATTCCCAGTCAGCTTTGCACCTGCTTCATATTTGGAACCAAATCTGAAGTGGGCCGGGGCAGTTCTGAGTATCCTGAGTCCAATTCAGGGCCGATTTGGAAGCTTTGAATTAGGCTCTGAGGCAAATCAGTATGGAATCCACCTATAGTGAAATTCCGCTTTAGATGAAATCCAGTAGTGACTCTAGCACAAACGTATTGAATGGTGAAGACAGACAGACAGGTCCAGAAATTCATAAATTATGGTCTGTGGACCACTGGTGGTCTGTGAGCTCCATTCAAGTGGTCCACAGAAAGGTCCACAGAACAATCAAGAACTTGGCCAACATTCAATTTATTTATCTTTATGACAATAGAGATTGAGGCTGTTTTGACCAGGGCTGGATTATTGACTAGGCTAATAAGATTCTAGCCTAGTCCCTGTGGTGTTCATAATACAGTGCTGGTACAGTTTACTAAATTCCCCCTAAAAACACACCAGTTAAAGGGGCCCTTCTGAGTGGTCATTACCTAAAAGCAAAGAAAGAATTATTCAAAATGCAGTAAAAATGTGTTCAAAAACCATGGCTGCCTAGGGATAATGGGAGTTGTAGTCCAATACATCCAGAGGGCAGTAAATTGGGGAAATGGTGTATAGGATTGCAGCTTTGGGTGCAATTCTATACAGGTTTATACACAAAAAAGTCCTACAATACCCAGAATTCCCCAGCTGAGGAATGCTGAGAGTTGTAGGACTTCTTTCTGTATAAACTTGCACATGATTGTGTCCTTAAAGAAAACCTTTCTCCCAAGAAATATGGTTCCGCCCCCCCCCCCCCATGACAACATGCCTGCTTTCATTTCAATCTTTGTTCTTCCTCTTTCTTTCTCTTACTCCAGACAATGCACAGGACTACCAATGGATTGGCCTTAGTGACAGAGCTGTTGAAGATGACTTCCGCTGGTCTGATGGACATTCCCTTGTGAGTTACCATCTGGGTGGACACGATTTTTCAGATCATACTTCTATCCTGAAGGCAGTTGCTTTAGAATAAGAGCTTCTGTCCTTAGAAGGGTTTCCCCCCTAAGGTCCAGGAATGGTTGAGAATTTAGATCAGGGAACTGAACCCAGGAACTGAACACCTCCCCTTCCCCACCTCCCCATTCCCCACATCTGCTTTACCTTTTTTTTAAAAAAAGGGGGAAAAAAGGCAGTTCCAGTTACCAGTTTCATGCCATCTTGTCTAATTTAGACTTGGGAACAGGCTACTTAAAAGACCAAATTCTCCCATATGAGCCTGCCAGGGTTTGAAGATTTTCAGGGAAGGCTCTTCTCTCAGTTCCTCCACCATCAGAGGTGCATCTGGTGGGAATGCAAGAAGGGGCTTTTTGGTGGATGCTCCCAGACTTTGGAACCCCTTGCTGATGGAGGCTAGATTGGCCTGCTCTTTGTTGTCCTTCCTTTGGCAGGCAAAAATATTTTTGTTCAGGCAGGTCTTGGGTGTGTAAGCTGGTCTGTTGGTGTAGAGGGTGGGTTGTTGCTTGGGTGCTGCCTATTTCTTTAATTGTTGGATTTTTAATTGTGTTTTTATGGATCTGTTTTTTGTGTGTTATGCTTTAATTAAGATTTTGGGCAGCATCCAACTAACACAAATGAGGTTGCGCTAGTGGAAACGAGGTTCCAAACTATACCAAGAGAAGAATCAAGTTTAATCAAGAAGAATCAAGTGGTTCTGCATGCGGTTGCACAATCTGTCCCACAATCCATTGTCCGATTGGTTGTGCATTATGCTTGTACAAGTGGTTGTGCAAATGGTTACACAACAGCATGCACAAGTGGAATGGGCAACCACTTGAACAACAGTAAGATTCGGCAGAGCTCCGGAAGCACTGTTGGAGTTTTTGGAAAGATGTTGTTGGACACTGCACTTTGTATTTAGCCTGTGTTTTAGCCCTATGGGGAAGTGTCTCTCCATCTTACAATATAGGCTTCTTCCTCTCCTTCCACAGCAATATGAGAACTGGCGGCCCAACCAGCCTGATAACTTCTTTGCCAAAGGAGAGGATTGTGTCGTCATGATCTGGCACGAGAGAGGCGAGTGGAACGACGTGCCCTGCAACTATCACCTCCCGTTCACTTGCAAAAAAGGAACAGGTGAGACTTGGCTCCTTGCACTGGTAGGCCGATGGGACCCAGAGGGCCTGCACAAGAGCCCTTCCCAAACTGTGTAGCCCAGAGAGCCAGTGTGGTATAGCAGTTATGGTATCGGACTGGACTAGAGAGATCTGGGTTCTAGTCCCCAATTGAAGCTCACTGGCTGACTTTGGGCCGGTCATTGACTCTCAGCCTAACCCTACCTCACAGGGATGTTGTGAGGATAAAACGGAGAGGAGGAGGACCATGTAAGCTGCCATGGGTTCCTTGCAAGAAGAAAAACATGGGATAATAAATAAATAAATTTTAAAAAATTGTGATTTGAAAAATCCACTGGTGTGCAGCAGCAGGGAAGACACAAAAATGTATTAACAGGATCAGTAAAGCAAACAGGAGTTCTGCCACACTGAAGAAACCAAAGGCATCTTCTCTCCTCTGCTGCCTAAGGCCTCATCTACACCAAGCAGGATATTGCACTATGAAAGCGGTATATAAAAGGCAGGAGCCACACCAAGCAGGATATAGTGGCATGAAAGCGGTATATGGTATGTGTCAATGGGTCCCAACAGTTCTCAGTGCACTTCAATGCCACTATAAAGCAGTAGTGTGGCTCCTGCCTTTTATATCCCACTTTCATATCACTTTCGTACTGCAATATCCTGCTTGGTGTAGATGAGGCCTAAGAGAGAAAGACTAGACTTAACAGGCTAAGAGGGTAGTTTTGGTTTGCAAATTAGGAAACACATCTTGACAGTAAGAACAGTTTGACAACAGAAAAATGTGGGCAGTTCCTTATTGCCAAAGAAAGAGGGAATGTGATCCCCAAACTGAGCTTTAGAGCCCCAAATGCACTTCTTGCCACTACCATGAATTCACTAGGTGGCCTCAGGCAAGCCTCTCTCTCACTCCCTCTTCCCATTTGCAGTGTAGGGATATTAATTTTGGCCGACTTTCGCATGACCCAAAGTTGTTCCAACTGGTGCTTGCGTCTCCTTTGCCATGATCCCACCCTTTCAGAAGGGAGGAGGCAAAGACGCCCTAGAGGATCGTCTTGCCACTCTCCTGGCCTGCTCTCTGAGTCCAGTATCAGCAGGAATTAATTTGAAAGACTGCACGGATTGTCTTGAATCTCAAAAGCAGAAGATGGGCTGGCCGATGGTTTATAGCTCCAATCCTGGCTGCCACACTTCACAAAGGAAATGGCCCTCTGCAGTCACCAAGTCTGGCCGATGGATTGGGAAACCAGAGGAGGCTCTTAGCAACATCAGCGTCAGATGGTCTCAAGGAGCAAACAGCAGACAAAGGCTCCACTATGGAATGCCCCTTGCCATGTGAAGCCAAGGCTCAGGGCATGGATAACTTTGCAGAGAGTTTGCTCCCCGGCTCAGAAAATTCAGGGCACAACAACAGCAGCTTTGAAGCATTAGACCTGCAGGTTCCCCACAATCTCCATTTCTAAGCCAGTTGTCCACCCAGCAAACAGCGGAAGCAGACTTTTTAAAAGCAATAACAAATCAACATTTTTTATTATTTATTTATTCAAACATTTGTATCCCACCCTATATCACTGGGATCTCAGGGCAGCAGTCAGATAAAATCAGATCAACGCAAAACAATAAATAATATACACAGCTAAAAATGAATTGAATCGTTAACAAATTAAAACCAGTAGAAAAAAAATTAAAGCAATAAAACAAGTAAAAACAATTTAAACTGTGTGTAAACCTGGAGGATTTAGTCCTCAAAGGCTTTGATAAAGAGACGTGTTTTAACTTGGCATGAAATGAGGCCAGCGTCGGCACCAGTCGCGCCTCCAAGGGGAGGGTATTCCACAATCAGGGTGCCACCACAGTTTGAAGACACTCTTCCCTTTTATCCCTCAAACAAACTCAGAGGAGCACATCCTCCTGAGCTGCTGTGTGAGTCACTGTACTGGGCGTGACTCTAGATTGTAAGGCGGTACGTAGGTCCTGAGCAGAGTCAATAGGTAGCCTGCTCCAAGCGTGGATATAGTTCCACACTGTCGGGAATGCTGGAGGACTGCAATCACACCAATGTAGAGTCTGGGCAGACTTAGCCAGTCCAGGTGCACATGGATGGTGGACGGAGGCAAAACCAGAGCACTGCATCATATGGTGACATTGCAGGTAGCCTACTTTGTGGGTGGCTACTTCGCAAGAGCTTGGTTCCTTCATTTATAGAAGCGTGCTAGAAATTCTCTTGCAGAACATGACAGTATCCTGGCTCACAGTTTGGGAATTCCTGTGAACCCTCTCTAACAATTCAGTGGTGTAGATCTAACTCTCTGTCTGTACTTTTGGTTATTCCCCATATACATGTTAAAAAGCGAGCTAAGAAATATACATGGGACCTGCAACAAATTGCAGCATGGAGCGCTACTCTTCAGTGCTGGGCAGGACTCTAGATTGTAAAGAGGTAGATCCTGAGCAGAGTGAATAGGTAGCCTGCTCCAAGCACAGATAGTTTCACTATATCAGGAATACCTGTGTACCCCCTCTATCAATTCAGTGGTGTGTATTTCTCTCTCTCTCTCTCTCTCTCTCTCTCTCTCTCTCTCTCTCTTTTCTTTACTTTTTCTTTTTTTTCTTTCGGCTGCTCCCCTATACGTTTGAAAGCAAGCTGAGAAATACACATGGGACCTGTAACAAAGTGTTGCAGTATGGAGTGTTCCTCTTCAGAGTTCCAGCCATCCAGTGATGCCCTTTTCCAGGATGCTCTAGTCCATCCCACCCACCCACCTTGTTTTACATTCCCTCTTCCAACTGTCAGTCAGCATTCCATGGCAGCTGAACACACTCAGTCTCCAATAGGCTTTGGTGGGTGGCCTCCTTTAGGGATTTTGTTTTCCCTGAGGACTTTTTTTGTATTTCTGCAAATCTTGGATCCCCCCCGCCCCCAAGCCTTGCATGGCTGGTGCTCTCTTGGCTGCAGACAGATCCACTCTCACCTCTCAACCTTGGAAATAGATGGAGTGATAATGGCAGAAATGATGCTCAGGGCATATCTAGATGATGTGTGTGTGTACGCCTCTAGAAACAGTAGTATGTGATGGGATGTTATCCTGCTCAGCATATCCCAACTTCTGCTCCAATTCATTAGCTATTTCTTGCAGGGGGTGGGATAACGTTGAGACGATGGATGGGTGAGGCATGGCTCAGGACCAGATCAGAGTTTGAGGGGGTTCTTGGCAAAGTGCCCTCTGTGCAGAGCCAGCATCAAGAGTAGGACTGGTTGGGCACCTGCTATGGGCCCACATCCCAGCATGGGCTCATTGACAGAGCCTCCTGGAGTTGCTTCTCCTCTTTGCCTTTGGTGACCAACAAGAGGAGTAGTAGATGCCACTGCCTATTTAATAATAATAATAATAATAATAATAATAATAATAATAATAATAATATATTTCTTACCCGCCTCTCCCTCTGGATTGAGGCGAGGAACAACATTAAATACAAAAACTCCATAAAATGCATAAAACTGATTTAAAAACCTATAAAACTGATACAATGTTAACAATCAGGCATCTTAAAATCCACCTGGGTAGGTGCTTGCTCACTGGTTCACTGGCTCTTGGCCTGTCAAGCAAGCAAGGGGTAGCAATGACGAGAAAGAGGGTGAGGAGCAATAGCAGATGGTGACAATAGCAGGGAAAAGATTGATTCATTGAGGGAGGGGACCCATTGAAGGTGTCTTGTCGAAAGCCCCTCAAAAACCTAGAGCCAGCACTGACCACCGGCATTCAAAAGCTTTAAGCTAAAATGTTATGGTATTTTGGCCACACCCCTTTTTCCCTTGGCCCCACCCACCATGGAATGCCACTCCCAAGAGCTTCTCTGAAATGGAATTTGGAACTCAGGCTGAAAGAGGTTCTGCACCCCTCAGATAAAGGTTGTGACCCAATTGGCCAGCGACCCACTTTGAGCTGAAAGCAACTCGAAGGATTTCCTTTCCTCCACCAGTGTCCTGCGGAGACCCACCCTCAGTCGAGAATGCCAAGCACTTTGGCAAGAAGAAGGACCGCTACGAGATCAATGCCATGGTGCGGTACCATTGCAATCAGGGCTACATACAGCGCCATGTGCCCACCATTCGGTGTCAACCCAACGGGCACTGGGACGAGCCACGGATAGCCTGCATAAATGGTACGTCATGGTCTCTGTGTGGCTGCCCTGGGTGCTGGGCTAGTCAAAAGTGAGCTAAAGAGATGATCCATGGGGAGAGAAAGAGCGAAGCCGGAGGCTGAGAGGGAAGGGGAAACAGCAAGGCAAAGGGGTACAGGGGAGAGAAAGAGCAAGCCTAAAGGCTAAAAAGGGAGAGAAAGAAGACTCTGCCCTAACAATTTCCAAGTGTTTTTTTTTAAAAGCCATTTTTAAGGGGGCAAAAAAGGGAGGGGCTTGTGGGTACCATTGGAATGCCCTGCAGGCACTGCATTGGGGACCCCTGGCCTACAAGATGCCCTCCAACCCTATGATTCTAGGACAGAACAGTTGTTATATTTATTTATGTATGTATTTATGTATTTATTTATTTCTATACCCCCCAATTGCCGAAGCTCTCTGGGTGATCCATAAAAAAAATGTCCTACGGCCTTCTCCCAGGTGGTGCTGGACTTCAGGGGTTAGCTGGGAATTCGGCCTTGGGACTTTTCGTTCCATTGCTATGCTAACAGTTGGCAAGCCCTTCTTGGCCAACTTGCTGAGCCTTCTGCAAACCTCTGCAAATCTTTGATTTCTCTGGACTGTGGAGGAACAGAGGACAGGGAGGAGGCTGATGGGACAGGAGACACAGCCAGTATCCCCCACCCTAAATGACCAAAAAGATTTATGAATCAACATTACCACGGGTTGCTTTTGACACAATTGGCTCCTAAATGTAATAGTGTTTGGAGGGGGGAATGAAAGTCTGAATAGATCCCTAGTGGGGTTTCCTTGTTTTTGGAAGGTATAACTTTCCCCTCTGTTGCTTATGCCTGTTCATCTCCATCGATCCTAGAGCAGGGCTAGGGAACCTGTGTTTCTCCGGATGTTGACAAACTACTACTTCCATCATTGGCCAGATTAGCTAGGGCTGATGGGGTCATAAGAACATATAAAGAGCCCTGTTGGAGCAGACCAAGGATCCATCTAGTCCAGCACTCTGTTCACACAGTGACCAAAGGATCCACAAGGAGGACACAATGCAACAACATCCTCCCACCCATGTTCCCCAGCAGCTGGTGTATATAGGCGTACTGCCTCTGATACTGGAGGTAGCACCCAGCCATCAGGACTAGTAGCCATTGTCCAACAACATCAGGTTCCCCACCCCTGTCCTAGAGTTTAACTTTCTTTTTAGGACAGCCACATCCCAACAGCTGACCAAACATCTATCAATTCCGGCCTCATTTCCCATAATGACAATGTCAGACCAATCGTCTTTAACTAAGAGCATTTCCATACATCAAGAAACTCCGATTGGCCTCTCCCTGGCAATTTGTCTGTGGAGCGTCTGGCCGTTCGTAATGAGAAAAAGAAAGTTAGAGAAGAAGCAACTTCTGGTAGGCGAGAGAGCATTTCGGCTCAGCGTATTAGGCAAGGTTGTGTGCAAACATGTTCACGCTAGGAGCAACGCATGGGCATTTCCATGCACTTTTTTTTTAAAAAAAAACTCAAACAGATGTGAAAGCAGGCCGATCCAACCTTAACATTGGGAACAAATACTCAGGCCAGGAACAAAAGAAATGAAGTTGCTACAATCTCTGGCCACACCAATGCTAAGTCTAGGATCATTTAGACAACTATTTGCATCCTCAGGTACCAACATATCTGGGGCTATTTTCTGGATTTGTTGCATGCAAAGAGGAGAGGCTCTTGTCTTGTCTAACTATGACTCATCGAACAGGGAGCAGAACCAAAGATGCCAGCCTGGGACCCCCTCTAGATGGATTCTGTTTGACGCCTGTTTAGCCGATTATGCGCATAATCGCTGAAGCGCTTTATCGTAAATGCTTGTACGCAAGAGGTAATTGAGCGCACAACTGGTGGCCTTACCAGTTGTTTGAAATGCGCTTTACAAGTAGTTAATGTGGAGAATCGCTTGTTCACATAGGAAAAATGCGCTTTAATGGCCGGAGCAAAATAAAACTCACTATTTAACGCACATTCGATAATGCGCATAATCGGATAGATAACGCGCTTCAACTCCCAATTTACGCTCCGCTCTTGTAGAGGTAAATTTTTTTAATGAGACTTCAAAGAGCTTTAAACGTCTCGTGTAGAGGCAGCCCAAGTTTCCTGAGCCATAACAGCGCCAATGCCTCGGCTTATTGGCACTCTGGGGATGCTCCCAGATGGAGGGCTCCTGGTGCTACCAGTCAGAAAGCATTGTGCAGCTATGCCAACTTATCCTCCCTAACAGATTATTTTCTGGTAATAGAAAAGATGGGAAAATGGTGGGAAAATGCAAGGAGCATTATAACTGGAAGACTGTGACAATAGAGCGGCCAGATGCCCTGCTTTACAAAGGGCAGTCCTCTATTTGAATGGCTGTCAGAGGAGAGAGCACTATTTGAAAGTGTCCCCTATTTGAAAGGCTGTCAGTCAAAGTCTGGTTTAAAGAAAAGGAACCACAAGAAAGGGACAGCAGGGGCCTTAACATCATCCATTAACAGTCAGCACCTGGACAGTAGATGGAGGAGGCAACACCATACTGGACACCAATCACAGTCTGGGCTCACCCAACATGGCAACCCATGCTCAAGGTTGAGTAAAGGTTGAGTGTGGTTTGTCAATGAACTGTGGGTTGTGGTGTGGTGTGGACCCAGCCACACTAACATATCATAGTTTGTTAACCAACAAAAACCCAGGAAGAGAGCCTATGGTTTGTGAACTGTGGGTTGTTTGTGGTTAACAAACCATGAGTTGTTAGCATGGCTGGGTTCACACAACATGACAAGCCACTTTTCAATGACAACCCACAGTTCAACAACAACCCACACTCAACCTTGAACCCAGTCAAGGTCCTCCCCAGGATAGTGAGGTCGATTGCATTTCTATTGAACTTATAGTCCTTCTTCATCCATTTGCAAAGTGTATGCAGTTGCTTATCCTCTTTTGTCCTCTTTTTCAGGGCGGGGCTGGGGGGGTGATGTATATCCTCTTCTTTTTTGGTGCCATGTAAATTGCCACTCTAGTTTGAACACACACACACAAACATCCCTAAACTTCCATGAATGAGGCAGGGCAATTGCACAAGAAAAGCCTCATCTGGAAGCGCCCCTGCTCACCTGCCAGACAGTAGCCGAATTGTCTCCAGCGCCTTCCATCTCTTTAGCTTTAGTGTTTGTTGGAAGGGCGGAATGGCACAAGGCCTTGTACAAAACGCAGTGGGGGGAAACACACTCCCAGCTGATTCATCAGGTCCCAGCGCACCAGGGGTGAGAGAAGACGCGATTGTGCAGCGGCAAAGCAGCTTGGCGCCGTGGGCACGCTCGGCACGGCCGGCTGGAGAAACAACATGCTCCAGCCTCCGTCGTGTTTTTCCAGAGAGAGGGAGAGAAGTTTGGTCAAGCCAGCTCAGGACAAGAAGGGCCTCTGTAACCTCCAACCCTGGGTAACAAGGTATCTTTTCTTCTCATTTTCCCTCCCGCAGCCTCCACCTACAAACGCAGACTACACAAGAGAAGCCCACGGACTTGGTCAAGGACCAATGAAGGGACAGCACAGAGAACCACCCATTAGAGAGAGAGAGAGAGAAAGAGACAGAGAGAGAGAGAGAGAGAGAGAGAGAGATTTTTATGGAACAGTTATATTAACAGAATTGATTTCTTCTTGTTGCTTTTGTTGTTGTTGTTGTTGTTGTTGTTGTTGTTATATAAGGAAAAATATATTAAAGAAAAAATCCACCTTGTGTATATGTAAAAAAAGAAAAAAGAAAAAAAGAGGGAGAGAAAAGAAACCTTTGCAAAACAGCAAAGGAAAAGCAAATACAATTCCAGCATTTGATTTTATTTTTTACTGTCTGGATCCAAATATCTTTGTGCCTTGGGGGACGTGGGGGATGCGGGGAGGGCTACAAGAGGGCGAGGGTTAAGTTAAATAATAAAGAAGATTGTTCAGTTTTTGTTTGGGGAGGGGTGTCCGGATTTTCTTTACAGACAATGTAATTATTTAATATGCAGGGTGGTAAAAAGACTGGTTTTTTTTTTTAAGTGATTGGTCGTCGTCCGCTGCCTCCGCTGCCGCTACAACCCTTTCTGCTGCTGCAGAATACCTTGCAGTTTACAGAGGTGATGTAGTGTGTGCTTAAATAGACAGTTAAATAGGTCAAATCGATTCCACCTCTCCTGGAGAGGTGGCGCTAACAGTCATTGCTCCTTTGGATCTGTTCGTTCCTTTAAATAAAGGCAAAATGTAAAATCACGTGTGGAGGCTGAAATTAACGAGAATGCCAGACCAGGCAAAATGGCAACCTGTACAAGAACGGGGGCAGACCTAAAAGCTGGGGCTCCGTGCCTCTTTTAGCTCCGCCCCTTTCCTTGTCAGTTTCCAGCGATTCATGGCTGAATCTGGCATCATTTCCCCTCCACCATCCTCACTCCCTCTTCCCCACCCCCATTTTTGTATTTTAAGATGTGTGTGGAAACAGGCAAGCAATTGGCTGGAGGCGTGGGCTGGAGCAGTGGGGTTCAAGTCCGACACAGACCATTGGAAAACCAAGCTTCATAGGAACTGGAGAAATCAGGAGAAAGACCCCTCGAATCCAAGCAGTGCCGGCTCCAGGTTTTGGGTGGCCATTGGACAAGCTGCCCCTATTGAGCCTCCTTCACTTCTGTCCTGCTCTCCATTCACTTGTCCTTTCTCCTCTGGACCAAGTTTGTACAACTACCTAGAGAGAGAGTGCAAGGCAACTGCAGGAACAGGAAGTAACGGCAGGGAGTAGGAACAGCAGAAGCAGGAAGCCCCAGGGATTAACAGTGCGCCCCCTACAGGGACGTCAGCTTTGGCAGGTGCCCAACAACAACTACTCCTGACACCAGCCTGGAATCTAACACATTGGGTGACTACAGATGGTCGTTACCAAATGGTAACATAACCAGGTGCTTCAGCGTCACCACTTTGTCAGCTGGTTGCCCGTACCGCCTTGCCAAGCATTGGGGGACATTTGACCACTCCTTTGCTTCCTCAGACTTCTGATGAGGTTCAGAAGGACAGGAAAATTCTCCCCAGCAATTGGCAAGATGATACAGACATGCACCTTGGGGGTTGTTGCCACTTTGGTCAATCGTTGCTTGTATTAATCTCCGGGATCCAAAGGCGGCAAGCCAAATGCCCTTCGGAAGTTCATAAGTAGGGCATAGATAGCATTCTCAACATCTAATAAAGGCGTTCAGAACCTGAGGCCCTCCAGTGTTCTCTCGATGGTCATGCCCCTTTCCCCTGGCCCCACCCTGTTTTCTTCCTGACCACCCACAGCATGGCCTTTGTGCAGTGTCTTCCCAATTCTTAAAGGTCAGAATGGCTCACCAAAGACTTTGTTACTGACAGTAAGATGGGCTGGTATTTTGTCCCCGCCCCATTTTGCCTTCGGCTCCACCCACCACTGGAATGCAGCCCCGAGAGCTTCTCTGAAACGGAATTCGGTGAATCTCTCTGGCTGGAAGAGGTTCAACACCCCTGTGGTAATAGGTGTACTACCATTATACATGGGGTGTTCGATCTAAACTTAAATCAATGGGTCTAATCTAAGTATGACTAAATCTGGATCCAACCTATCATGACTAATAGCCATTGATAGCCCTTCACTCCATGAAATTGTCTAATCCTTTGTTTAAAGAGAGAGAGAGAGAGAGAGAGAGAGAGAGAGAAATACTTTTTAAAACAACAACAACAATATATTAGAAATATTTCTTCATGCAGTGTATAACTGCCATTTGTCTCACCCTGTCTCCAAGGATCTCAGGGCAGCCTATGAGGGGCTTTCCCATTTGATCCTCATGACAATCCTGTGAGGTAGGCTAGGTTTCCTTCTGATTGTTCCGAGCCTATTTGTTCTGAATAATTTGCATTGGGAAACTCAAGGGGGCTTGTAAATCCCCTCTAATAGAACAATGCTTGAATTACAGGGGCAGCAGAGATAGGATGGTGGTGTGAGAGGTGGGCACAAAGGGTAAGGGGGCGGAGCCTCCTCCAGCCTCCCTAGAAGTGGAGCACTGCCTTGGAATCACTTGTCTTCCAACACCGGGGTGTGTCTGTTTCTTCAGCCATTTTTCTCCCCATTTTCCCTGCATGCATTTTAAAGGCGCAAGTTGCCTTTCCCAACCTGGGCCCTTCCAGATGTGTTGCACTGCAACTCCCATCATTCCCAGCATGGTGGAGAATAGGAGTTGCAATTCTATATGCCACCAGGTTCTGGAAAGCTGAAGTAGGGTATATATATATATATATATATATATATGCCTCTGTTCCCCACAGGACTGCTTCCTACCCCCTGGGACACACGGCAAAGCAGCTCCCATTCCGGGATGGCATGCTCTCTCTCAAGGGGGACTGTGCAGGACACCTGGGTCCCCTGCACCTATTTATATATTTTTTTAAAATATAAGAATAATTATTGAAAACAGAGAGGAAAAACTAGTCATTTTTACCACAGTTTAAATGGCTCGCCAATGTCTCTGGAATGCTGGAAGGAGTGCAGCTTTTGATGTGTGTTCTGTATCAAGTGGGGAAGGGGAAACCATCTCAGGGTTGGGAATATGGAATGAAGCGCAAAAGAGCTTGTCTGTAGAGAGCCAGAAAAGAGAGAGAGAAAGGAAAGAAGCCTAACCCTGTAGTCTTTTTCTGTCTTACTTTCCTTTAAAAAACAAACGAACAACTCTTGTGCATTCAATGCGAGTCTCAAAACGAAAACAGCCGTGCCTGTTGCTGTCAGCACTGTTGTGAAACCCTGTAAAATAAAACTCGTATTTTATCCTGGCTGAGGTGTTGGTTGCATGCTACATGTGTGAGTGTTGTGTGCATCTCGTGCTCATCTCGGTTGTGTGTGGGCAGACATCATTGTGGGCCGGGGTTTGATGCTCAGGAAGACCCTTCAAGAATGAACAACACTGGGCGTGAACTCGGGTGTGTGAAGGAAGTTGTGCATTGATCAGGGCAGGAGATGGGAGAAAAAGTTGGGTACCATCCATGGCATGTGCACCTCCCAGTCTTCAGGAGCGTGCCATTGTTCTGCTGGGACATAAGAAGCTGCCTTCTACCAGCTCAGAATATTTGTGTATGTAGCTCAGCATTGTCTGCATTAACCAGCGGCTGCTCTAGGATCTCGAGCAGGTGTCTTTCATGTCACTTGCAACCTCTGCTCTTTTTAACTGGAGATGCTGAGGATTGAACCTGGGACCTTCCACATGCAGAGAACGTCCTCTACCCCTGAGCTACAATCCCTATGTGTCTCCATTGGACCTGCCCTTTAGCCAAAAAAGGCTTTCAAGGTGGCTTACAAAAATATTACTTAGGACAGTCCCTGCCCCACATGTTTACAGCTAAAAAAAAAGGACACAAAAGGAAAGGGGATTGGGAGGGAGGGGGGAAGCAAATTCAGCCACTAGATTCTTAGTTGCTAAGTTCAGTAGCTACTTCCTTTCCCTCTCTCTCTAAGAGCCTCATACAGATCCAGGCATGATGGAGGGATGCCTGACTGCTGCTTCCTTTCACCCTGATGGCCTCAGTAGCAACAGTTGGTAGCAGGAGGGAGGGGGGACTCTCAGCTGGACCCAGGCAGGGTGTCACTATGTCTGTTTGACTCACTAGTCCCATTCACTGACAATTGCCATAAGCAATCCAATGGGCCTATCTACTGATCATCTACTTATACTAGTCCCTTACATCATTATCGGCCAACATGTAGCCTTACAGATGTCGTTGGGCTCCAGGTCCCCTCAGCCCCAGCCAGTATAGCCAAAGATGACAGATAATAAGAGCTGCAGTCCAACCACATCTGGAGGGCCACAGCTTGCCCACACCTGCATTACAGCTGTTTTCGGCAATAGTTTGGGGGTGCCATCAAGATAGAAGGTAGCACTTCCCAACGAGTCAAGAGTCTCATGTGAATTAGCTCCAGGGACAACAGCATTTCTGTTTCTTACCTTAAACATCATCATGTCTTTGCGCAGCCCATGACTTGCATCCCCCCCCCCATTCTGCTTGCTCGATCCCAGCAGAGGCAGAAAACAACCTCTGCAAGCTTTTTTTTTAAAAAAATGTTACATAAGGAGGGAGTTTAAGTTCATTTCAGTATTTGAGGAGTCCTTCGATATGTTATGCAAAGGTAAGCATAGGTCTTTGATTAATCGTTGGCACCTACATGAATGCGGTTCATTCAAGTCTCCTTCCATCAGATTTGGAGCCTCTGTTGGCCCCTCCACACTTCTGACCCCTCCCCTGTGTTTTTCTTCCCATTTTATTCTCCACCCCTCCCCCAGCTTCCTGAGGCATCACACTTTTCAACACCTCCTTTCTGTTCTGTTCCTAGATGGCCAGGATTAACCTTGGTCCACCAACCCCCCTCAATCAATGCTATTTCTGTTCCTAACACTTTCCAGAGCAGCAAAAACAGGACTTCCAGTTCTGGTCATTTCAAAATCTCATTGAAAATGTTTAGGGTTTGTCATTGAACAGCTATTCTAACTGGGGGGGGGGCTTCAAAAAGAGCAATGCTGTACAACAGATATTGTTTTAAGATGGTTTCTTTCAAAGCTATATTTGCACAGAGACACACACACCCCTCCAACTTTTGACAGCAAAAAACAAGATCTGAGATCCAAGGCACATTTGAGCCCAGCGCTCTTCAACATTTTTATTGATGATTTGGATGAGGAGGTGCAGGGAATGCTTATCAAATTTACGGATGACACAAAATTGGGTGGGATCGCTAAGACCCTGGAAGACAGAAACAAACTTCAAAGAGATCTTGATAAACTGGAGCGCTGGGCTGAAAACAACAGGATGAAATTTAACAGAGATAAATGCCAAGTTCTACACCTAGGAAAAAGAAACCAAATGCACAGTTACAAGATGGGGGATACTTGGCTCAGCAATACTACAAGCGAGAAGGATCTTGGAATTGTTGTAGATCACAAGGTGAATATGAGCCAACAGTGTGATGTGGCTGCAAAAAATGCAAATGCTGTTTTGGGCTTCATTCATAGAAGTATAGCTTCCAAATCGCATGAGATATTGGTTCCCCTCTATTCAGCACTGGTTAGGCTCATCTTGAGTATTGCATCCAGTTCTGGGCACCACACTTCAAGAAGGATGCAGACAAGCTGGAGCATGTTCAGAGGAGGGCAACGAGGATGATCAGAGGTCTGGAAACAAAGCCCTATGAAGAAAGACTGAAAGAACTGGGCATGTTTAGCCTAGAGAAGAGAAGATTGAGGGGTGATATGATAGCACTCTTCAAATACTTGAAAGGTTGTCACACAGAGGAGGACAAGGATCTCTTCTCGATCAACCCAGAATGCAGGACATGGAATAATGGGCTCAAGTTATAGGAAGCCAGATTCCGGCTGGACATCAGGAACAACTTCCTGTTAGAGCAATACGACAATGGAACCAATGATCTAGGGAGGTGGGGGGCTCTCCCACACTAGAGGCATTTAAGAGGCAGCTGGACAACCATCTGTCAGGCATGCTTTAAGGTTGATTCTTGCACTGAGCAGAGGGTTGGACTCCATGGCCTTACAGGCCTCTTCCAACTCTACTATTCTATGATTCTATGATTCCCTGATTCTTTGAGATAGGAGCACATGAAGACAGAAATATGGAAAGCAGACAGCTTCCTCCAAATAGGGGGAGCACTCTATAAAGTGCTTTTAAATGGGGAATTGTTAATTCTGCATGCAGAAGAAAATGGGGGGGGGAATAAAGGACAGAGTGAAGTACACTGCGCAGAATTGAGCTTTCCAAGAAGCTCTGCTCCTTTCCTTTTTTCTCAGATAAAAGGAGAACCGTTTCAAGGCTTCATTGCTGCAGCAACAGGCTTACCGGTCTTTAGGTATTCCCTGGGGAATCCTAAGTCTCAAGAGAGATGCTAACTTTAAAAGCAAGGATGCAGAACCTCAGGCTCAGGGGCCAAATCTGGCCTTCCAAGGGTTCCCACAAGGCCATGCCTCCTTCCCTTGATCCCACCCTTTCCCCCCATCACCAATCATTTGTTGATTGCCCAGCTTTTTTTATATTTTCTCCCCCAGTCTAAAAGGTTAAATGCTTCTCCTCTAGCTTAGTGACTAGCAGCAAGGGCTTCCAGCTGTAATATGCTGCCATTTCTGGTAGCTTAGACCTCTGCCCTCTTTGCCTTTGGCCCTGCGCACCATTGGAAATAAATGGAATTCA
The DNA here is from genome assembly GCA_029215795.1 of Anniella stebbinsi. Classification (NCBI taxonomy): domain Eukaryota; kingdom Metazoa; phylum Chordata; class Lepidosauria; order Squamata; family Anniellidae; genus Anniella; species Anniella stebbinsi. The sequence goes on from JARDYH010000001.1 coordinate 387,646,208, forward strand.
GTTCTCTAAAAAGGCATCTTCTGGCTGGCTCCACTCTCCAAAGCGAAGGAGGAGCAGGATTGGCAGTAGAGGCCCTGCCATGTCCTACACAGCCCTTCCAAACAATGGAGAAAAGAAACAAAAATAAATTAGGCAGGTCTCTTATCTCAGTTCGAATTTTGTAGGGATGCTGGAGAAATTCTAGATGGACTAAAACAAGTTTGGATTTCTAAGAATCAGAACTGCGGAATCTGTTGCAGGCTGCTACACAAAGTCTGCAGACTTCCGGAGTTATTTAATTATTACTTTCTCTGAATTCATGCAAATTCATTTGCAGGAAAATACACACATTTCTGCTGAGCCTTATGCCGTGCTGGAAAATATGCTTGGGGAAAAATCGAACAGAACGGGGAACAAAATGGTAAATATTCTGTACTAACGTGAATTATGAAGATTGTTGCAAACTTTCTTATGGAATTATTTGCATATTTTTCCGCACGACGGGGGAATCTGAATCTGCCAGAATGAATGACACTGCCCAATTCATGAAACACACATGGGATGGATTTCATGAAATCCGGACATCCCTAGAAATTTCTCCATCCACAGCTGCCTTCTCCAACTTGATGCCCTCCAGATTCATTGGACTGTAATTCCCATCATTCCCAGCCAGCATAAGCAGGTGGATCTCCAGCCAAAAGTGCTACCCAACATTGAAGATCTTTCAGGGATGGGTCGCTTTTTGCATGTACACATGCCAGCCACACCGGCACATTTGGAGCATACAGCAGGTATAAATCTGCCTACTGAAATTGATGGTAGACATTGTGTCTCCATCTTTTTTCCAAGAGGAACATCACGATGTTGTGAGGATTACCCCTTGCAAAAGCCCCTGACCTTTTGTGGGGACTGAAAGGTAAATGCTCAACAACAACAACAACAGATCATTTTCAAGCTGAAAGTCATCTCTAATCCAAGAAATAATGAAATACATAAATATCGTTCAGACCAGAGCAATTGACCCACGATGGTTTAATGAGATAATTCCCAATAGAGTATGCATGGCATCAAGTATGCAAGAGGCATTGAAAGGCGAGGACACTACAGATCAGGAAAACACAAACACAGATCCACACTCAGTTCTGTAACCATTCTGATTTTCCACCTCTTTTATATGGAAAACCTACTTCATGGCATCTTTTAAACCTACCTAAAGCTAGGCAAATATTAACATCCATCGACTAGTATTCAGGTTGAGGGTCAAGACAGATAGACATTGTTTCAGCATCAAAGGGGTCACCAGGCACCAGTAGTAGGAATTCAGATTTACTTACAAGCAATGGAGAACTGGATGTACCAAGCAGGGCAACCTGATCAATTCGACCATTGCAAATGGAGCGTTTCTTTTTCCAGGTTTCTTCAGTTTCATTCATGTCCCCCCATAATTTCATTCGGTGTCGTTTTTGCATTAATCTGTGGTTGTTGTTTTTTAATCCACATGAAACTTGACATCTGAATTTATATGTGTATTTTTACATGTATTTTCTCTCAAAATCAACACTTCTAAAACTACTTTCTCCCAAGATAACAGATGATACTGTGCTGAGCTGAGAGCTATGCCCAAATGTTCAGGAAGAGGAAAAGCTGGTGGGTGGCAAAGTTCTGATGCACGCATTTGCACAGGTGAGTTCATATTGGAATTCACAAAGATCAAATTACTCAAGTGTCCCTGTCAAAAAATGACCTGATCCGAACCTCTCTGCAGCCCCGAACTCCGCTATTCACCAAATGTTGTACTTCTCAGATTGTCGGTATGCAGTTCTTTGCAATTCAAACTTACCAAAATATGCATTTAAATCATGAATAGGTAACTTTCATTGGTTCCCCACCCCACCCCACCCCACCCCACCAAAAACATCCATCAGGAGCAACACACTCACCAGAAATCCCTCTGCACCACTGAATTTGCCATAGAAATTGAATGCTTCAAGGAGCGTGAATTTGCTTAAAAATCAGGCATCCAGAAGTTATTTTAAAGGGAACTTCATGTTTTTCCCTGCTACTGCTACCCTGCCAAATTTCAACAACATATTCAGCAGGGTGATGGAAGCCATAAAATTGGCATGCGGCCCGCATGTTGCACACCCTTGATTTAAATGCATATTTTAAAGATATTTCAATAAGTATCTTGAGAGAAATTTCTTTTAATTCGCAGTTAACATGGAAACAGAACAGAATCAAATTATGGGTAAGAACATGTCAACGTGACATAGAGAGAGAACAGTCATAAGAACATGAGGAGAGCCATGCTGGATCAGACCAAGGGTCCGTCCACCCACGTTTCCCAGCCACTGGTGTACATAGGTTTACTGCCTCTGAAACTGGAAGTAGCATATATCCATCAGGCATAATAGCCATTGAGAGCCTTCTCTTCCAGGAATCTGTCCAATCCTCTTTTATAGCCATCCAAATTGGTAGTCATTACTACATCTTGTGGAAACAAATGCCATAGTTGAGCTCTGTGATGTGTGAAGAAGTCCTTCCTTTGGTTTGTCCTGAATCTCCCAACAATCAGCATAATGGGATGAGCCCACTGGGTTCTAGTATTATGAGAAAGGGAGAGAAATGTCTCCCTTTCCACATTCTCCACACCATGCATGATGGCGATTTGCTCACCCTTCCCAACAAACTGATTAGCAAGCGGAGAAGCCCTCCATCTTGTCCTTCCCCTTGAGCTTGTCTGACTTTTCAAAACACACTTTTGAAAAAGGCATCTATGGCATTATTCATGTATATTCCTTCTTCATTTCACCAAAAGGAAAAAGGATTGGATAGGAAAAAAGTTGACAACATCATGAACACTACCCCATAGGTTGACAATTGCCAACATGGTACCTTCCAGACATTTTGGATGCAATTCCCATCAGCCCCAGCAACATGACCAATAGTCAGGGATAATGGGCATTGTTGTCCACAACAACTGGAGGCAAGACAACTAATGTTAGAGGGAAAATAGGGTTTTCCCCGGTTCATCCTGAAAGCCTGCAGAATTGGAAATTATGTGTGCTTTGAATGGAGTTGCTATCCATTAGCCCCTGCAACATCTCTCTCTTGGCCCTGAGTTCCTGAACTATCAATAAGCAGGGAAACAAGCTTTGTTTATGATAATTTAATATCAGCCAAGTGATATTGCAACTGCAGAAGTGCCCTGAGCCTTGAAAATATCCAGTTTGCTTTTAAATTCGTGAAATGTTGTATCCACCAAAGGGGTGGAGGAAACACTTGTGGGTTGATGACATTTTAGATGAGCAACGACTAGGAATGTCACACCGGAACCAGGAAGTCCTTTGGTGAGAAAAGGCGCCTGCAGCATTTAGGTGGCTGTATATCAAATGGTGGTCCAGTCTCGTTGATAGCCGTCAGCATGATTCCATTCCAGAAGGCACAATAGCCACATGACCAGACCTAAGCTCCCCACCCCACCCCCACATGCCCTCATTACAGGTTTTCTCTGCTACTTGGTTAGGTGGGCAATGAAGCTGGAAGACCATAGAGAGCACCAAGGCAACTCGAATGCTGTGTCGCAGAGTTGTGCCGCATTTTCCCTTTTGTTACAAAAATGTAAAAACAAACCCAAATAACAAAAACACACAAAAATCAAACATACAATTCAAACTGCCCCCAGAGACTGGCCTTTAAATAATAAACTCTAGGTGGCAAGAGAAAGACATGTCCGCTAGGGCAGGGAATTTTCCTAGCCTGCTTAAGGCCTTCCTTTAGCTCATCTTGTAACAGTAGACTCCAAATTTCCCGACTTTGGGAAAGCCAAAGCTTCTGATGCCTGGTTCTGGTGGGCCGCAGTTGGGCCGGGGAGAAATTATGGGGTAGCGCACACTCCCATCAGCCAACCAGCCGGCGTCGCAACGGTCCAAGCCTAAAAACTTCCACGCTGAATACAGCTGGCCCACCTTGGCAATTTCAGCCTGGTCATCCTGGCACGCCTGCTTGGCCTCTTCTAAAGTGAACTTCTCATGGTGAGCCAGATAGTAAACGGTCCCTATTAGCAAAGGAAGATAATGTGTTAGTGCGACAAAGGAAAGTCCAAGACTTCCTGCACAATTCAGAGTCATGGTTTTAGCTAGGCCTGTGCACCACCATCCTGCTCTGATCCACTTCCACTTCAGATCTGGATCTGAAGTAAGATCTGGACATCCAAAGTGGGTCGGATGTTGTGGTTTCCTGGGTGCAAGGCTGACTGAGAATCTGTAGGACTCCCCACCCCCCGCTTACCCCCTATTACTGGAAATGGCCCTTTACGACCACCATAGTTTTCAACATTCCATTTATGACAATAGAGAGCCCCCACCTTCATTACAGATGGCAGCTCTCAGGAAGGACTGATGACTGCCGGGCATGGGCGGATGGGTCAGGTAAGTCTGGGTCACTTACGTGTCTTGTCTTTGGGCATAAATCAGGACAATGGTTTCCTGTCCCATTCCAAATGCTAATTAACTTTGCAGTGTGATGATTACTGGGGTTGTGAATGGTCACTGAGCTAATTTTGCATATGTTTCAAAATTTCTCTCTCTCTCTCTCTCACACACACACACACACACACACACACACACTTGTCAACTGAAGCCCAACTCTTCACGCCTCTGATGAAGTCCATGGACACTTATGCTACAATAAATTGATTAGTCCTCAATATTCCACAAGCCCCTCTGGAAGTTGTCCTTGCCCCATGACCACTTTCTCTTTTCTATCATGCCTATTAAATTGTAAAGTTGTATTTTAAGCTGTAAACCACCTTGAGTGCATTGGCAATACAGGTCAGCGTAGCAAGTAAATAAACAAACACTTTACTGTATGGGACAAAAACAAATGGGCTGTAAAAAACCAAATTTCCAGATACACCTTTGAAAATTGGTTGAAAACCACAATTGCTGCAAAAGGCAGTGGCCAAATTGATTTCTGGAGCCTCTTTTCTTATTATATTATCCAAGTTTTCCTTCATCTGCACTGACTTCCAATTAATTTTGGGCTCCATTCAAAAGCCCTAAAGATGGAGAGCCAGAGTAATTCCAAAATACATTTTGAGTCAAAAGTTTCAGTTTAGAGCTAAATGCGTATACATATATTTGAATGTTTATGAAGTAAGCCACTTTGATTTCAGTTGTATAAAGTAGAGTAAGATATACATGCCTGAATCAATCAATATCAATATTTCTTTATTTGATTTATATCCCACCCTTCCTCACAAAGAGCTCAGAGAGCCTAACAATCTTTATAAAACAGGGTTAAAATTAGAGCAGTGCACTGTTTCGGTTCTGGATCCGAGTCCAGAACCAAAGTTGGCTGATTTGGGTCATTCCAGTTCAAATCTGGATCGGTACTGAATTTCACCAAAGTGGGTTGGATTAAGTCTAAAGCAGCTGCCTGTCAGAGCAGACAATACTGAGCTAAATAGACCAATGGACTAACTCAAGATAAGGCAGCTTCCTATGTTCACATCGGATGTATATTGAAGTAGTTGCAGTTTTCAAACAGTCTTCAATGGCAACCCCATATACAGTGCATTACGGTAGTCAATCCTAGATGTTACCAGAGTGTGGGGAACTGGGGCCAGGACAGATGGGAGATGACCTAGCCTGTCACCTCCCATCCCTTTCTCAAAGTAGCCTGCTATTAAAACTAATTGCTAATCAAGGCATAGTGCAACTCACCTTTCAGAGCAGATGAGAAACAGAAGACATCAAAGTGATGGAGGTTCTTGTGACGCTCTCCATAGTTCCGGATGCCGGGGGCCATGTCCTTCCCGCCACAGGGCTCCCGTGGCAGAGTGATGGGATACTGGACAGTGCCGTCAATCAGCCAGCCTGCGTTACACCAGTCGAGGCCCTCCATCCAAGACTTAAAGAGCTGGTCAAAGGAGGCCATCACCGCATCCTGCTCCTCACAGGTGGTCTTGGCCTCATGGAAGTTGAGCACATAGCGCCCGCGGTGAGGCTGGTAAGGAAAGACCACCCCTGAAGGACAGAAAGTTGATGAGCAAGAACAAAAGGGAGACTGCTTAATGGGCAATGTTGTTGTTTGTTTCTTATATTTATATCCAGCCTTTCCTCCTAGGAACCCAAGGCAGCATACGTGACCTTCCTCCTCTCAATGCTATTCTCACAACAACCCTGTGAGACTGCTTAGGCTGAGAGTCAGTGATTGGTCCCAAGAAGGGCTATGCACAGCCTCCCACCCCAATTTACCTCAGAGGCTGACTCTCAGCTTCCAAATCAGCCCTGATCTGACTCAGGGTGCCTCAGAACTGCCTCCGCCCACTTCGGATTTAGTTCCCAATTCAAAGTGGGGGCAGGTGTTGCGGTTTCCTGGGTGCCCTGCCGGCTACTGTAGTTTACAACAGTAGTTCTATTATAGGCCAGAGGAGCAGCTCTCCTGGAGGACGGGTGGCTCACCAGCATGAGCGGAGGCTTCAGGTAAGTTCCAAGGGCAGGCAGGCAAGGGTCAGTGGCTGGCCATCAGACCAAATCAGCCTGAAGTACTTCAGCCGCTTTGGGTTGAGGTAGGCCAAATCATCCCACTTCGATTTGGATTCGGGGTTCGGGACCAAGGCAAAGCATACCCCTAGTCCAAAGTCACACAGTGAGTTTTATGGCCAAGGACTCCGAAGTCTCAGTCCAATACTCTAACCACTACACCACACTGCATCCTCTTCATGTTGTGAAGAGCCAATGGTCCTGTCAACATCCAAACCATCAACAGGTGTAGGGGTATCTGTCGCATCAGAGCACCAGGGTAAGGGGCCATAGCTCAGACATAGAGCACAGGCTTTGTATACAGAAGGTCCCAGGTACAGTCCCAGCATTTTCAGGTAAGGCCAGGGAAAGACTCCTGGCTGAACCCCTGCAGAGTCGTTGCCAGTCAATGCAGACCATACTAGATGGGCCAATAGCTATATACGGTACATAAAGCAACTTCAAACACGCCTGCAAACTGAAGCTCACCCGCCCTCTCTAGCCCATTTTTGCAAACGTACGAGACATGTCAAGCAATTGCACCATGAGCTTGACGCATCGAAAATACACCAGATGTATTCCTTACTTATCTTTTCCTATTCGGTTTCAATTGAGTAATGTCAATTACATTAACGTATATGAATGATGCAGGCTATTTGCGACATCTGGTGGCTAGAAGGAGGTATATACTCTGTGTGGTTGTGGAGATCCTTTCAAACTTCTGAACAGGGTGTCCCTGGGTAGGGTTGTCGCAAGTGTTTGCTTGGGTCTGTGAGGCCAACGGACAACCCCCTCCATGTCCGGTCTTCCATACCCAGTTGGACACTCCAGCAACAAGTGCAGACCACTGCCAAAATTGTGCATCTCCCCATCCGCATTAATGGTGGTGGCCATTGGCACAAAAGGGGAGACTTACGCAATTTCCGGAGGTTCTGGAAGTTGCATGTTATTTCCCCCTTTTGCATTAATAGTAGCTGCCATCTGCGTGGAAGGGGAAAATGCACAATTTCCAGAGCCTTGAGAAATAGTGTGTGAACCACCAAAAACGCAATTCTATGCATGCTTAAATAGAAAACATGGCTGGCTGGGAAATGCTGGGAGTTGTAGGGCTTTTTTCCTGTTTAAACATGTATAGGATTGAGCCCTTAGAAAGTTTAGGCTATGAAAGTAAAATGAATAAATAATAAAAGGCCACAATAACTTTCTGCATGTATATCTGTAGTAGGGCTGTGCAGCCCCCACCCCAATCCGGGTCTCTGGGTCTCCAGATCGAGATCCAGAGACCCTCCTTTTCCCCATAGACTTGCAAGTCTAAGGGGAAAAGGACTCACCACCCTCCCCCAGTCTCCCTCATCTCCTCACTCACCCGCTGCCATCCACTCTACTGAGAAACCAGGCCGCAAGGCCTGGTTCTCAATACAGCGGATGCCAGTGGACAGCAGCGGACACCAGCAGATGCCAGTGGATGGTGGCGAGTGAGTGGGGAGAGGAGGGAGAGTGAGGAGAGGGCCTTGCAGATCCCTGGGTGCCGGCTGCGCAGCCAGCACCCAGGGACCTGGAAGACCAATGGCCCGGAACTCCATATCGATCCGAATTAATCTGGAATGGGCCCAATCTGCTCCGGAACGATCTGGATCTCCCTCTATCCGGTTCGGAACCAGATTCCAGGAGATCCAGATTGGCCCAATCCACTCTGGATTCAGGATCCAGATCCGGATCTGTTCACAGCCCTAATCTGTAGCCCCCACTGTAGTTTGGAGGTGATTAGGGACCTCCCTGCAAGCTTGGCTCACCAGGAAGCTTCTACTCAAGAAACGTCAATCTGTTTTTCCAGGAAAATGTAAGAATGATCCAGAAGCATTCAAGGCAGAAGCTGGACTCTATTGACTTCCTTTTCAGGCAGCTAACAGCTCAGAGGTTCATCAAGTTTCGTGTTACGCCGTCGTTTGGGCAGTCTAGGACCAGAACATCAAGGAGAGGGCTATGTGTGTTCCCCAGTACTAACACTGTGAAAGTGTGGGATCTGGTCCCTGGCTGTACAGAACTCCCAATTGTTTCAACTGTCATTGAACGGGGGAAAGAAGAAGAATGTCCAGGTGTTACTAGGGACATCGGGGTTTTGTCAAATCCATCCGGTGTGTGTTTTGTGGATCATGCGGTTCCATTCGTTCCGGCATCTACACACAGCTACACACAACTCTGGGCCCAGAGCTCTCACCAGCATCTTCTCCGCTTACCTTGGAGCTCAAGATCCACAGTCCCACTCTCGTCTTCCAGCCCATCGATGACTTCGCAGCGATACTTGCCGGAGTCGTGCAAGCGCAAGTCGTCGATTACCAGAGACACTTCATGAGGAGACGCCTGCTGCAGCTGTGCACGGCCCCGGAACTCTCCGAAGCTGCGCTGTCTCGGCCCAGCGGCAGCCAGCACATCGCGGCCTTTGGTGCTGTCCTGCTGCAGCTTGGACCACTTGACACGGATCTTGTGCGGGGCGTCCAGCTGAGGCGCGAAGTGGTAGCGGCAGGGCAGCGTGACGTTGGCCCCCCGGTGTGCGAAAACCGTGACGGGGGAAGTCTCCACTACCAGTTTTACGCCATTAAATGGAGCTAAAGGATAGAGTGGGGTTGATGGAGAGAAGGGGATTATATTATTATTATCATCATCATATTATATTTGATTTCTGCCCAATAACTAATATTTTCTGGTATTGCCCAATAGGTAGGAAAAAATCACTATGCACAAATGGCCTCCTGAAATTCTCCAGCCTATTTCACTAAATTTTTCCAGGGGGAGGAAAAGTTCTCCTACAGTTTCTCAGACATGGGGCTCTCCATTAGCCCTGGTTGTAGCGCACAACTTCTTTCTATTTTCCTAAGTCGTTCTTTGTTTTTGTTGTTGCCACAATTTTGATGTTTTCGAACTTATCTTATCGTTCAGACATAGCCACGGGGGCTGTATGTGTTGGTTCCTCCTTTCTTTCTGTTACACACCAATGCATTGCTCTGCAGCCACCCAGGCTGCCTGCACATCCTAATCTGAAAAAGTCCTATGAAGGAACAGTCTTCCCCTGTGGAAATGCGGGAAACCAGAGTGGCTGCAGTTTGCCAGAGAGATGCCCATACAATGAAAGACACACAAACACTCCTCGGCCAACGTATAAGACAAGTGAGCATCAGATCAGGAAACCCAACTAATAAGAATTCCTCTGCAATTTTCTTCTCCTTTGAACATTTTTTTTCAAAAACAATTTATTTTCTGTCAAATTGAATGAAACTGGTTGGGGAAAAAAATGTGGAAGATATTTGGTATAGCACAAGAAAAAAAAATACTTAATTCCATTTGTCTCTAAGAACATCAGCCGGCTGATATCTTTATCCTAACTCCATTCCGACGTTTTCCCATGCCAAGTCCAAGGACCATCTTCCCTGCCCATGTCCTACCTTCTCCTTTGTCATTCATGACCCGGTCATAGTAGAAACCATTGTAGAACGGGAGGCCTCCGCAGCCACTGTGCATCTGCAGCAACATCACAACCAGGGCGAAGAGCATCCTTTGCAGGAGATTCCGGAACAGAAGCCTGCCAATCAAAGGAGGGCGGGAAAATCATCCAGGTAAATACATACCTAAAGACTATCTAGCCAGGTTAACACATAGTGGCCTGGATCCAGCTATAATCATACTTAAATTATTATTATTATTATTATTATTATTATTAAATTATTATTATTATTATTAATAATAATAATAATAATAATAAACCGCCCCATAGCCGAAGCTCTCTGGGCGGTTTACAAAAATTAAAAAGATTGAGCATTAAAAAGACAAGTAGACCCATTAAAATCAATAGTACTTGTCAGTCATCACTAATTCACTTCCCATGGATTTCAATGAGTCTATTCCAGGGGTAAGCAAAATGGTGAGCATGGGTACAGTGCCCCCACAGACACCTTTCCAGGTGCTCACCAAGGTGTCCTTCACCTCCCACTACTTTTTTTTAATTAATACATTTTCTTAATGGCAACTTGAATCGCTGTGTGAAATAGGTTTCTGCTGGTGCTGAAAATTGTGGGTTGGAAAGAGTTGCTTAGTGTGTCCGGGATCAGAACCCAATTTTGCCTTGTGCTCGGTCTTTGGGACATGTTACTTCTCCTTTGCCTTGCCTTCCATGGCAGCCATTTTGTAGTGGTGCCCGGGACAGTTTTTCAAACTACCAAATGCCCCCACTGCCCAAAACAGTGGCTCACCCTGGTCTCTTCTAAGTATGACTAATTCTGGATTCAGCCTATTGACAGTGTAGCTTCATTAGGGAGCATCTTACCCCATATTTAAATGAGAATCGTTGTTTCTGAATTCGCATCCATAGCTATAAATCAGCTTGTGCAAACTTTATGCAAATAACATGGTACTGCATTTAAAAAAATGAGATCCATCCCTGCGTTGGAAAAGGAGGTAATGCAAATTCATGTTGCTTTATTCATTAGTATGCTCACTAGGGCATTTTCTGATTGCAGCCCTCTTTTGCCCTCTTTTTGGGTGATGTGCGTCCTCTTTTTTAGCAAAGTGTCAATGGTCACTATATTGATAAAAAAGTTCAACTAAAAAAAAAGAAAAGAAATGCTATGCATTATTATGAAAACAAAAACAGTCATAAAGACAGCCTACAATCCAGCCAGAGTCTCATCAATTTCCAAAGAAGACAGCTACGCACAACTTTTATTCTCTCAAGGAAATCAGTGGCACTTGAAAATGTCCAACTGATTATACTAATGAATTAGCATTACAACCTTTTCCAACTCAAGAATGGATCTCATTTTTATTATTTGCAATGCAGTACCATTAATAGTACAGTCCTAAGCACACTTACTAGGGAGCGAGCCCGGAGTAAACACGCAGAATTGGACTGAAGCTCAGAAGTCTCTGCAAACTCTGTGCCGGCCAACAGAGGGCGCTCTCTGCCCATCAAGTCCTCCCCCCCCCCCCCCCCCCCAGCAATTCAGCTCAGGAATCTGACTTCTTGGCCTGCTGGTTTGTCAAAGTTTACAATCTCCTTTTGAAACTGTCACTGCCCTTGTGTGTAAAAGGAGGAGGGCTGGCTGAGCCCTGAAACCTTTCCCTCTCCCTCTTCCTACGAAAGGCATCCAATTCTTTCCCATCCGTGCCATGCATTCCAGAAATTCGCGCGCTTAGCTTCCGACTTGCAGCATCCAAGACTACTCTCTCGGCTGTGTCCAATGGCCATTGTGGAGAAACAGAAAACTCAGCAATTCTATAGGCCACCCTCCCCCAACCTGGGGCCCTCCTGATTTGTTGGACTACAACCCCCCTCATCCCCAGCCTTCATAGCCATGCTCAGTGGTGGCAGAATGCTGAGTGTCTTGGGGGAGAGGCAGAAAGCCAGTGGAGAGGTGAAACGGAATGGGACACACTTGAAAAGGGTGTGGCTGGCTAACTGCAACCCTGAACAAAAGCATTCCACATTGCAACATTGTTAATATTCTGGTGGTGGGAAGCCACACGCTCCATTAGGCCTGCTACACTCTTACATCAGAAAATATTTGACTTTCAGAATGGGGGAAAGTAAAAATGCCATGTTCTCGGAACAATCTGCCCACCTGTAGTCCTGCCTAACGGCCCAATTCTTTGGATGTTTACTCCATCTAAAGCACCACTACGTTTCATGAGGCCTATCCCCATGGAACTGGGCACAGGATAGCTGGCCAAACAGCACAATCCTATGTGCATCTATTCAGAATCAACAGCCACTGAGTTCTTTGGGGCTTACTCCCAGGCAAGTGGATAGAGGATTGCAGCCTGAGTCTCGGTTTGGGGTGTGCTCTCTGACTGGAAGGGAGCAATTAGAGGCTTTCTACATGAGGCTTTTATTGTGCGGTCATGATTGTTCACTCACAGTAGTTTGCAAGCCCTTTACAAGATGTTGTCATCCTCCAGACCCTCTCTCATGCTTTGCAACCATTATCGTGGGGGGTTTTAGACTGAGGAAAGTGTAGGATTTTCCTGAATGGTGTTATATATTTATAGCATGTCATTGTGCAATTCTGCTAAACTACAGCACCCTCTGGTGGCTGTATAATGAAACATATAGAAAGGCAGGGAAAGAAACCTACCCCACCCCACCCAGAAAAAAAATCATGTGTAAAGAAGCCAATCTTAACCCTGCAAAAAATCCAGAAGCAGAAGCCATGGTAAAGGTGTGGGGTCATTTGGTGGCCACCTATTATGTAGGCCAGGGATGCTGAACCTTCAGAGCTCTTCATCCAGCCTGCCAATTTCCCTGTCTTATCCCCTGATCATGGATCAGAGATAACACCATTTCCCTGCTCCTCCGCTAGATGGTCTTTGAAGCCCCTTGCAACTCTATGATTCTGTTACTGTAAGTTCATAGCAGTGACTCTTGCAGAGAGAGAATGGGCAACCTCCTCTAGGGATAGAAGAGATACTCCTACTGCATCTCCATACATCGTCCCAATGGGGCAAAACTTCCCCCCTCCCTGTCTGCCATTGCAGACTCTGGAGGACTGGAGTTGTGAATCACACAGAGATGCAGTTGGCTGTGGGTGGGTTTGTGTTTCAGGGTCACAGGAGCATTAAATTAGTGATTTCTCACAATGAGTTAGGGGTCATCTCATATAGCGCGCCAAACTCATAGCCTGCCCAGGGCCCTTCATCTATGTTCTTATGTAATAGCTAAGTGGAACTTCTGGATATAGAGACAGGATACTTCAGATCCACAGGTGGTGGTGCTAAAGGAAAGGGGATGGATAATTTTCAATGCCCCCAAAGCAAGCAAATGCAGCATGGAACCATTCCTGCTTTCAACTAATACAGTGGCAACATGAATCCTGCACTCCAGTAAGAGCAAGCCAGTGTTTTCCTAGCCAACACAATACACCCCTCCATCTGATGTTATCACACTGGTATAATTCTTTAGAAATCTGAATGCCTTTGACAACTTCATGCCACAGTCTGGAAGTAGGAATGCTACAGCTTGGGGCCCAGGGTGGCAGAAACATTTGCATTTTGCAATGCATTTTGCAGAATCCGGCGGAGGAAATTCTCCCGTAGAAACACCACAGTAATTAACAGAAGCTGCACAGGAGAACTGCCCCATTCATTTTAAAAGGACTTGTGCAAGACAACTTCCCACTGGATTCTGCCACTTGCAGGAACTGCCCCAAACTTATACCTTCCTTTATTACATTTATATCCCCCCTTTCTTCGAAGAAGATGAAGTACTTGGTCCCCATCTCCATTTTATCCTCGCAACAAACCTGTGAGGTAGGTTAGACTTTACTGCCCCCAGGTTACTCAGTGAGCTCCATGGATGAGGGGATCTTTGAACCTGGATTGTCCCAGTCTTCGTCCAACATCCCTAACTCTGCCCCAACCTAAATTTGCTCTGCATTTTTGAAGTGACAGATAATAGAGATGCCAGTGAACAGATACTTCTAAGAGAGGTGCCCATGTGATGTGTGCTATAAAATGAAACGTTGTTGCAAAGGAACCTGCTCTTCAAGGATAAAGTGGAAACCCCATATTCTGAAACAGAAGGTACCTTAGATTACAGATTGTGCTGATAAAAGAACAGGGAACAGATATGACCTGCTTGTGAGTTACTGCTGAAATCTAGCCAGCCGCTGTCAGGTCACAGCAGGGGTGTCAAACTTTGTTCAGCTCAAAGGCCAAATTGAATTTTGGAGGATCTCTTGTGGGAACACATTCCAGTGGTGGGCATGGCAAAAGGCAAACACGGTAAAACCAGAATACAAAACGCACCAGCATATTGTAGCTTAAATCTATTACTGCCAGAAACGAAGCTTTAGGAGAGGCATTTCAACAATTCAAAAGGGGGGGCAGCACAAAAGATGGGAATCCATCAAACAATTGGTGGTCAAGGAAACGCATCATGACAATTGGGTGAATCCCAAGAAGACACCAACTGGACACCAACTGACACCCTAAGAGGGCCAGATTTGGTCCGCAAGCTCAGGGCTGAACACCCATGGATTAGAGGGACTTTATTTTGACCCAGCCAAGCCATTTCTATGTCCTTTTGCTAACAACTGAATCATTCGTCCCTTCACTCTCTTCTATACCTCCTATAACATCCCCCTTTCTTTGCCCCATTTTCTTTCTGCTCTCTTGTGCTCCCCAATTCCCACCAGGAAAAAAAAACACTCTCCTATAAGGAGAAGAAAACCTCCAGTACAGGAAACAACTTCCCCACGACCTTATCTATTCACTAAGCTTGCATTGATACCCTTGCAGCCTTTCCTTGCACCGAACAGTGGCTGCTCTTACAGTCCCTCTCCTACCCAAAGAAGCCATGGATTTCTTTACAATCTCTCCCCCTATTTAAAGAGAACCACGGACCCCTTAAGACAGCCTCCCCCAACCTGTTGCACTCCAGATGTGTTGGACTACAACCCCCAGCATTCCTCCAGCCAGTGTTGTAGTCCAACACATCTGGAGGACACCAGGTTGGAGAAGACTTGGTCCATGAAGAAGACTTGGTCCATTCAAACACAACGGGTTTCAAAAATCTAATTGCAATGCCACTGATCGCCATTCCTTCCCTCGCTAATAACCTTCTGTCACAAGATCGTCCATCGTTGTCATCTCTGGAAGGGTATGCGCATTAAAAACATCAAGAAATAACCACCACTGCAAAAACAAAAAAGAGGGGGGACCATGGATAAATGGCTGCTATTTATCATGAAATAATAACAGCATTGACAAGGCAAATTACGTGTTGCAAATGCTTACTAAAATTCGCCTTGGATCGAGGTTCCCGGGGGGTGGGGGGAGGCACTCTCTATGTTCCACCATGTCTTCCACATATGGTGGAAGACATATGTTCCACCATGTCTTCTACTCTTCAAGAAAGAAGAGTTAAATCAGGGGGAAATAAACCTATTTAACACAGCCGTCGTTGTCTTATTCCAAAGTAGCCCACCTTGAGGTTCAACGGAGCATCAAAGGAATTTGTCGTTGGGTAAAGTCCAACCCAAGTGAAGTCCTTTTAAGTTCTATTGTGGGGTGTAATAGTGCATAGCTTAAACCACACTCACTGAAATTAGTTTGGGCTGGATCTTACACCCCTTGTATCTCTACTGCAGTTCAGGGAGAGTGAGAGGACTCTTATTGAGCAGCTCAGTCCTCTGCAGGTTAACCCAGGAGTTTTTTCCTCAGTATTGCAGCCGAAGGCAGAGGCGGGAAGAAGGCTAGCTCAAGATCTACTGGTAGAGTCTGGGTGATTTGCAGTAGATTGGCAACCGTTTCCAATTCCCAACTTCCACAGGGGGAGCTATGTCAGCCTGCTGGAGTGAAGATCATCCAAAGGTCTTGTGGCACCTTAAAGACTAACAAATTGATTACGGCATAAGTCAGCCTTTGCCAACTGGGCGCCCTCCAATTGTGTTGGATAGCAACTCCCATCATTCCCAGCCAAGATGGGAGTTGCAGTCCAACACATCTGGAGGGCACCAGTGTGAGGATGAGATCAGCTTTTGTGGACCACCTTTCGCATCTGGTAGTGGAAATTGCTCAGAGGCAACATGCAAAGGATCGCGCTGACAGTTACATCCAGCGGGGTGCATTTCAACAAGAGTTAGCAATCAGCGCTCATTGAGTAAAACAGGGAATTGGGAATGAAAAGAAGGGTGTAGGATCATGAAATATATATCTGTATTAAAGAGGAAATAAGCAGAGAGGCAAAAGTAATCTATAAAATAATGGCACTCACAATCATATGAAACATTTTCCTAGAACAGTAGAGCTGGAAAAAGTCATCCTTTAGTTTTCAACAAGGAGGAGTACTCCTAAGGTCATACCCTGACCTAAGCAGGGTTGCAGGAGCAGCCACTGTACAAACTGATGGCAAAAAAGAGGCAAGAAGTTGCTCCACAAAAGTACGTTTGAGCTAAAGGTGGTTCCTGGTCTCTGAAGAGAGAGGGTGATAATTTCATCCATTTGTCTTCTACTTTTTGGCATCATCAATGAATGATGAATGCAGGAGAGAATTTGGCAGAGAAATTGAATGTGCATTTCCGCCACGGCAAGCTTAATTTATCTGCTCATTTAAAAAAAAACTTAGATCCCTCCTTCCCTTTTACGATTCAGTTTGTGATAAGAACCAATTCATAACCTGGGTTGGTTTAAGCCTTCAGGTGTGAAAGTAGAAGACATGGTCATATTTCATGGAGATGCTCTGTAGAAACAAGGTGTCACTCACTCACTCACACCATTTATGGGACTCCCTGAAGCTAATGATGCCAGAAGCAGCATTTAGACATGAACTAAAATTGCAGGGCTGTTGATGGATACTCGAACTAATCTTGCAAAAACAAAGACTTAAGGCTGCAATCCTACATGTACTTACGTGGGAGTAAGTCCCACTGAGCTCAGTGGGTCTTACTGTGAAGTATACATGTGCGGGATTCCTCTGACAGATCCCATTGGACTAGGACGGAGGGAAAGAAAGACAGAGAGAGAGAGAGAGAGAGAGAGAGAGAGAGAGAGAGAGAGAGAGACCCCATCTTTTTTACCTTGTCAAGTCTAGTGTTTGCTTAAAGCCATTGTTTAGCCTTCCCCATGGCTGGGGATGATAGGAGTTGTAGTCCAACATATCTGGAGGGTGCCAGGTTGGAGAAGGCTGCCATAGTTCATCACAACACATATACCAAACTAAAAGAGCTCATCCAATCAGACTGGCCATAGAATACAAAGAATTTCATAGCAATGTTGTGAGCACACATCCCTTAGCATTGTAAATATCCAGTCAGCTATGAGTGTATTTTAACAGTTCTGATGGTTCTGCAATCTCAACGTTCTGAGGCTTCAACTCAGTTGGGTGAGGTGGTTCCCAAGTCTCCCACCCACCCAGTTGAAGAGCAATGGATGAAGTCTTCCAACTCTACCATTTTATGAAAACCATATAGCTATTGTTGTTGCTGTTGCTTTATATATTGATTTCTGTATGTTTTCTCCTCTACCCATTCCCTCCTAAAGACAGAAATCAATTTTATCACTTCCCTTTCTTGACTACCAGATGCACCTTTTGCGGAAGCCTGATTGGAACCCTAATTCATGCCTGTTCCATCTCTGCTAAAGCAAAGCCAGCCATCCCCTCCTTTAAAATATGGGCATTTCAACTTTCTTAACTGCTTTTCCACCCCGACTATGTTCATTTCCTTTCTCTGGCATTAGTTTGGGCAGTTTCCCACTCAAACCTTCAGTCAGCCTACGCAGTCATCTATGCATGTCGACTCAAAACGAAGTCCCATCGAGTTCAACGGAACATAACCCCAGGTAAGCATCTATACCAGAATTGCAGCCTAAACCAGTTATTGACGCGAAGGTAAAAATTAGCCACGGTGTATGTCCCATTTCTCTTCTACGGTTTGGCCCACACTGACCTTTTGAGGCTTAAATTGGTCTGTGATTAAAATCAAGTAGCAGGCTGAAACGTAAATCCATTTGCCCTTCCAATTGGTCTATAACACAAGTGCTTAAAAGAAAAACAAAGCAAGAAACCCAACCCTGTCCAGAACGCACATTGCATATTCTATCTAACGTTGACATAAAGTGCAAAAAAGAGAAGACAAGGTGCAAATAGATGCAAAGAGGGGCAAAAGGTGGCATTTTTAATATCACCATTATCATCTTATAAAGTCTAGAAAAGTGGCTGAGTACATTTGCTTTGCAATGTCCACAGCTACTCATCTCCTTATCAGGACACCACCCTCATCTCCCCCTATGGCCAAGTTCTCCCAAGTCGGGGCCCTCCAGGTGTGTTGGACCGCAACTCCCATGCTGGCTGGGGATGATGGGAATGATAGTCCAACTCACCTGCCGCCGGGTTGGGTAAGAATGCTTTGTCGTTTCAATAGGGCTTTCTTGCACACTCTGGGTTTTCCTATTTTCTTTTCTGCCCTTCTTTTGAAACCTACCCATATTTCTCGCAGGCAGGACGCCCAAGGGTCTGTCTTCTCCCTGCAGCCTTGCTTCGAAAAAGAAGCTTCTGCAGCATTGCTTAGAGAACTCTCCCCCCATGAGCAGACACCACGCGAAGTTCGAATCCTGCCTTTGCCATGCAAATCAAGAGTCCTAGCGAGAGTGGTGGGGTACGTGTCCTGGGCATTTGTCCTTCTCCCTCTCCCACCCTTTTAAATCAACCCTTTTCCACATTCCAGAAATCCTCTACTTACAGATGTGAGAGCCGAACCAGCCTCCTTGCTGGTGGACAGAGAGAGGGGGGGCTGCTGGGTTTATCCCTCACACTCCAGAGTGAGTGAGCAAACTGAGCTGAAAGTTTAGTGAAATGTGCTTGGAGGGGAGAAGGGGATACCAAAAGGAAACTGCAGCAGCAGGGCCAGCCTCTGAGTATTAGGACCAGCCTCTTAAAGGAACAGGGACGCTTCATTGCTGGGAAGCCGGAATACAGAAGGGAAAGGAGGGGAGGCATAGAAAGACTGACCGGGTAGCCTGCCATCCTGTAGTTTATTTTCACCTTGGTTTCCCGCAACATCGATACAATCTGAAGCTTGGAAAGGTATCCAGAGACAAATTCTCAAGTTATCTTTGATTATCCGTTTTTTATTGGCATTTACAATTGCATCTATAGCCTGTCTTTTTTTTCCTCTTCCGAGCGAGCCAATGTGGCTCACGTGGGCCACCTCCTCTCCATTTTTATCCTCACGACAACCCCGTGAGGTAGGTTAGACTGAGAGTCAGTGACTGGCTCAAAAGCAGCCAGTAAGATGACCATATGGAAAGGAGGACAGGGCTCCTGCATAGTTGTATAGAAAAGGGAATTTCAGCAGGTGTTATTTATCTGCATGCAGCACCTGGTGAAATCCCCTCTTCATCACAACAGTTAAAGCTGTAGGAGCCCTGCCTTCTTTTGTATCTGGTCTGACTGGAACCCTGAAGAGGAGCATTGCGCACTGCAACATTTTGTGACAGGTTCCACCTGTAGCTACTTATTCATAAGGAGGTATTAATCATTCACCTTTATATCTTTTATTCTTTACTTCTGAGAGGAGGCAGAATTGAGTTGAAGGGGAAAGAGCATGAGTAATATAGGCCAAATATTATGTGTGTGGGGGGGGGGTGAATTCCTCAGAAGGAGAACAAAGAGTGTGGCTGTACATTACCTTGAAAACTGAAATTCCAACAATTCATAAACAAATGAAATTTAAAATCCACCCATTTGCCTGCTATGATTGATTGATTGATTTGTTTATTTATTTTATTTACAAAATTTTCCATACTGCTCCAAAATGAAGACAGATTCTGGAATTATTCCCTCTTTCATCTTTTCAAATAGTACATCAGTTTATACATCCCGCCAAATTTCACGGAAGTTTCAATTTAGCTGCTACACAGGATCTAGCAGCAGTTAAAAGACATGTCAGTCATCTCTGCATAGTTGTACTGTCATGTTTCATATTCCATTAGATTGATTGTCCCATCATCATCAGGGGATAGATAAACTGGGTTTCTGCACTGAGAAGGCGGTTGAACTCGATGGCCTAAATTGCCCCTTCCAACTCTATTATTCGTTGTTATTATTATTATGGCTGGTCTAATTAATGAACTGCTTTCTGGTAAGATGTTTAAACATCAGAGGTTTTTTTTCTTCTCCTTCATATGCCACACAACCCAAGCAATTTAAAAAGAAAAACCAGATTCTAGTCCCTGAGAACATGTGTAGCATGGAAGCAGTGGTGTATAAGACAACCAGCTGACAACCACCCCTGACTCGTGGTTGTAATCCTAAGAAATTAACACTGCAATCCTATATATAGTTACTCAGAGGTAAGCCCCACTGAATCCACTGGGTCTTACTCCCTGGTAAATGTGTATAGGATTTCACCATTTAGCAGTAAACTCCACTGGGCACAGGCAGATACTCTTCTGAGTAAATACACTTAGGACTACACCACATAAAGCCTTTTTAACATGCCTGCTCTTGTGTCTTTAAGATAGCCACTCAGACGGTGACTATCCCCTGGGCCCACCCCAGATGGTAGCTATCTCCTGGGCCCACCCCATTCACCCCAACCACCAATCAATGGGTGGCTTTCTGGCTTTTGTGCAGTTTTTTTCCCCCATTCTGAAAGGTTGAAATGCCTCTCCTAAAGCTTAAGAGATTCAAGCAAAAACATGCTGACATTTTTGGCCCTGCCCCCTTTTGCCTTTGGCCATGCTCACCATTGGAACGTGGCCCCCAAGAGCTTCACTAAAATGGTATTTGGCCATCAGACTAAAGAGCTTCAACACCCAGGCTTTAAGACCAGCCAGATCATCAGGATAATGGCCAGTATCAGAGGCAGGAAGCATATGTACACTAATTGCTGGGGAACATGGGTGGGAGGGTGCTGTTGCGCCCATGTCATGTTTGTGGGTTCCTGGTTGACAGCTGGTTGGCCACTGTGTGAACAGAGCGCTGGATTAGACAGACCCTTGGTCTGATCCAGCAGACCAAAGGTCTAAAGCTTTACCCATTACTGATCTCCACTTCCAATAAAGCTTTCCAATACCTGCATATTAGGCTTCTCTTTTAAACATGAGAGTGGAGTCCGCAAGAAAGGCAGCCTCCCTATTAGGGATTCAAGAGGGATGGGCTATTCTCCCAGTTATCTTTCTGAGTCAAACGTGCCATTATGTGCCTGGCCTGGTGATGATGACCGCGATTGCTTTCCACCCATGTGCCCGAGGGGGTTTTCCCACATCAGGCTGCCATCTCTCTGAGCAATTATCCCATGATCTCTGTCTCCTGCTTTCGATCTGGAGTTAATCCTGAATTCCACTAGCCGAGGGGAGTTTCCACATACCGACAACTCTCAAATGTGTGTGCTAGGATGGTAGAACTTTGAATGTGCTTCAATCAAGCAGTCCTGAGAACATAAGAAGAGCCATGTTGGACCAGACCAAGGTCCATTTAGTCCAGCCTTCTGCTCACACAGGGTTCCGCGAGTTCAAACAGCACCAGCAGAGCCCTGCTGAATCTTTCAGTTGCGCAAGCGGTTGCACAATGGGTAGCGCAAGTGGATGCACAACTGAGTGCACAGTCGGTTGCAGAAGAGGTATGGGCACATCAGGTTGCACAATCAGAATGCAAAACTGCTTGTGCAAATGTAACGTTAGTTGGATTCTCCTCTTATGCACTAGTGTAACATCTGGCGCTTGTGGAATGACACAGTTAAATACTGCCCACAGTGCAAACCACCTGCCTGTGGGAAACTGAAAAGTTGGGGATATATGCAATAGCACCCTTCTGGTTGCCTCTGATATGGGAGGCTATATATATATATATATATATATATATTCTCTTATGTGAACCACCCAGAGAGCTTCGGCTATGGGGCGGTATACAAATGTAAATAAATAAATAAATAAATAGTGACTAGTAGCCATTGATAGCTACTTTGATCAATCAACTGAAAGCCACAAGTAGGACATTGATCAACCAATCAATCAATCAATCAATGGCTCCTGTGAGCCCCAAGCATCCCTGCACACCAAAATCACTTTGAGAGGTTTTATGGCAATATTGTTTACCATCCTGAAATTATGGAGGAATGCAAGGCAATTTGAGCAGTGGAATTCTGGTTCCACAAGTGGGACCTGCAACAAAATGTTACAGTGTGGGGTGCTCCTGTTCAGTATCCCATGCTTTTTTCCAGGATACTCCATTCCATTCCCACTGACCAACAATCAGTCAGTATTCCACAGTCACTGAGTATGCTCGGTCCTTATTTTGGGTCCCTCCCCAACACAGGATTAGGGTTTTTTTCCCCTAACATTTTTCCCCCTTCTGCACACCTTGAAGTCCCCCATAGTGTGCTGATACTTCCCTCCTGTGCAAGGATGGTACCATTTGGGCTACACAAAGATCCACACTAGAGAATGAGTTCACTATTAATATACAGCAGGGATGGACAGCTGGTAGATCAGGATCCGACAGTAGACCTTTGGAGGACTGGCAGTAGATAGATGGGCAAGGGCAGTGGAGGCAGGTGGCTCTGATTTCAATGGGGCTGTGAATCCATTCTGGGCTTCAGTCAGAACTAGCCAGAGCTCTAAAGGAGCTATCCAAGGTGCTGAACCTATTTGAGGGGTTTAGCACCTTAGATAGCACCTTTAGAATTCTGACTGAAACCCAGAATGGATTCACAGCGCCACTGGAATCCCCTCCACTGGGCAAGGAATTCCAGTTCTCAGTTGTCAACAGTTTAAATGCTATTTTCCCCTCCAAAATTAGATTGTTGGGAGGAAACGCTGGGGGAGGGGGGGTTGGCAGGGAGGAACCAACCAGGAATGGAATCCTCCTCCTCCTCCTCCTCCTCCTCCTCCTCCTCCTCCTCCTCCTCCTTCTTCTTGAAAGGTCCTGTGAACTTAGTTCTCTTTCTGATAACATATTCCTGGGCTGATCATATGCTCAGAGGCACTCTTTTCCTTATGTCTTAGCGTGAGCCACCATTTTGCACCTGGCTCCAGTTGGTGGCTTTTAGCAAAAACAAAACAAAACAAAATAGATCTTGGAGGCCTAACATGACATCTGTGCAGCCCTGGTGTTCAGGACGATGGCCATGTTTGTATGTTGAAGCAGAACTGCATCTGACCCCACATTCGGAGGGAGAGGCCAGAGGGATGTGAAGGCAAAAGAGGCAGGGATTTATGACTGACATTTTCCAAAGGGGTAGCTGTGCTGATTTATGCTGCGGCAAAAACAGCAAAGTTTTGGGGCACCTTAAAGGCTGATCTGGCATAAGCTTTGGGGAACCAGAGCTAATTTCATCAGGAGCTCTTCCTTAAGGCTACAATAAATGACCCTAGTTCAGCTGGGGATGCTGGGACTCCAGGTCCCAGCATCCCCAGCCAGCATGACCATGAGGTTGAGGATGGCCTGCTTCCCTAATTTAGCGTGCCTGGCAGGCGTAAATTCCTCCCTTCTGGCTGTCACTTGCTGGCTGCAGGATTTTTGTGGAGCCAAGCCTGAATGAGAAAAGGAATTGGAAAGCTGTGTGCATCGTGACCCCTGGCCTCTCAGCCCTCTGGGCTGCAGGCAGCTCCGCATTGTGGGTTTTTTTTTTTTGTTTTGTTTTGTTACTCTAGGTTAAGGAAATGGGGCTTGGATCCAGCCATGCCCCTGGAAGCAGGAGATATTCAAAGGCAAAAGAAAACAAGGCTTGCTTTTAAAAAGGAAATAAGAAAATGATGGGGGGGGGGGGGAGAGAGAGAGAGAGAGAGAGAGAGAGAAAGAGAGAGAGACAGAGAGAGAGAAAGTGTTTTGCGCAGCCAGACTTGCCTCTAGAAAGCCAAGCCCTCCTCCTCTCAAAGATGTATGCCGTCAAAGCTTTGGCCCACTGCAACTAGGTGGAATGTCCTATGCTCATCCCCACCCACAACCACATCTGGAAACAGCTGCAAAGCCACAACCCTTTTCAGCAGGGAGATGGTATGCTTCCAAAAGCCTCTCCGGCCCTATTCCTCCCCAAACGTTGACGTTCCCAATGGAGTCCCTGAACGCCGGTCTTCTTTCCAAAGTGAATCCAGCCCTGTTTGGGCGTTCTGCGTACGAAGGGGGAACGAGCACAGAAACTGTGCTCACCCCACCCACGCCGTCCCCGTTGCCCTCTGTGAGTCGGAGGGAGAACCTTTAACGTGGGAAGCCTTCTCTCCTTGTGCCTGCTCTCCGCGTGATTTACAACCCTGCTTTTCCAGGCTTCTAAACTGCATGGGCAGAGCCCACTGAAGGGGGTGATCCCTCCACTGGCGGGCCAGCCCTACTATTGAGCACAGTGAGGCGGATGCCTCGGGCGACAGGTGCATACCTGGGTAATACACTGCAAAAAAGAATCTTGATGCAAGCAGGATTGCACACAGCGGTAGGGAAGGGAAATGATACAAACATATTGAAGGAAGTACAAGCTGGGGCAAATTGTATGGTGTCATGGTTTCATTCAATTATTATTATTATTATTATTATTATTATTATTATTATTATTATCCCGCCTTTTGCCCAATGCTGAGCCTCAAGGCAGCTTTACAAAATTAAAACATATACAGTGAAAACCTAAATAGAAATATACAAAAGCTAAAAATATATTAAATATGTTCCAAGATTAAAACATGTAAACATTTGAAATACATGGGATAGGCATAGATGGAGGTCCAGATTATTTGCCAAAGGCCTGCCAAAATAAGAAAGTTTTTGCCTGCCTCTGAAAGCGCATCAAGGAGGGAGCCAGTCTAGCTTCCCTGGGAAGAGAGTTCCAGAGCACTGGAGCAGCCACCGAGAAGGCCCTCTCCTGTGTTCCCACCAGGCATGCCTGTGATGGTGGTGGGACTGAGAGAAGGGCTTCAAGGTGGGCATTAAAACATTTGTTTGCATGCCTTTCTATCCTGTCTTTTCTCCAAGAAGCTCAAAGCAGTGTATGTGGCTCCGCCTGCTCCATTTTACCTTCACAACAACCCTGTAAGGTAGGTGAGGCTAAGAGAGAGCAACTGCCCCAAAGTCACACAAAGAGCTCCATGGCTGAGTGAGGATTTTAATCTAGGTCTTCCTGAGCCTAGTACAGCAACACCACACTGGCTCTCCCTCAGTATATAAATTCCATGGAAGACAGAGCAAGATGAATAATATGAACCATTTTTATGCAAGAGAGAATGAAGAACATGCCAGGCTAAAGGTGTCGATGAATGTAGCGTTGCTTACAGCATGAATGTCTAAAGGATGGGGTTTTACTCTTCTTTTCACTTAGGAGCTTCTAAAACAGGGTGACCTCCTCTCCTAGACCTGCTATTAGTCATGTAGCCCAACACATCTGGAGGGTACCAGTTTGGTAAAGGCTGTCCTCGGTCTATTCCTTACCTATGAAATACTCCATTCACGCTGGACCCTCGAGTGGCCAGGTAGCCTGCTTTACAGAGGACAGTCCTCCATTTGAAGGCATCCTCTGTCCAACTCAAATCCAGCTTAAAGCTAAAGAACCACCAGAAGGAAGAACTGGGCCTTGAAATTGCCCATGAACTACACATGGGCAGCAGACATATTTGTTTTATTCTGTAGATTTATATACCGCTTACCATAGTATATATATATATATATATATATATGCTTAGACAGAAATAATTCCTACAACTCACAGCATTTCCCAGCAACCATGGGAAATGCTGGGAGTTGTAGAATGTTTCTACTGTCTAAATATGCATAGGATTGTGCCCAAAGAACATAAGGCATAGCAAGGTCACCCACCGCCATCCACACCGCTGCATTTCTATTTACATTATAATATTTCTTTCTAAAGTTATATCTAGCCATATAAATTAGCATATGAAAGAATTATTTAAAACAGTGTCTTCTATTGTCCCGTTCTTCCCCTTATTTTCTTTTCTTTTTCTTTTTTTCCTTTTTTTTAGGGGGGGGTTATTTGCAAGTGCCCCCCTACCTCTTAACTAACAAAATCCCACCAGTTTCCTCTCCAACATTCTCCATGGATTCACCCTCCTTCTTCCCTTAACATTTCATCCTCCCAGCAAGTCCTTACCCCGTCCCATCCAGTCACACTCCAGAACACAGTTCCTCCCAGCAGCGTTATGCAGTGTCGGAACTGAAATTAGAAATTGTGCCAGTCAAATCATAATTCAAAAGAAGGGCAGAACAAACTAGGGGTGTGCATCGGATCGGATCCGATCCACGATCCGAATCCGATCCGACCCAAAATCGGGAAAATCCGATCCGATCCGATCCGGACAACCTCCGATCCGATCCGATCCGATCCGATGAGGTCCGATCCGGATCGGACGCCATTTTGAATGCTTTTTCCCATAGCCAAGTATTGTTTTACAAAAACGCCTATAACTTTTTCATTTTTAAAGATAGAAGGATGAAACTTGGGCACATTGTAGACTGGTTAGGGGTAGTTATCTGTGAGAAATTTCAGAAAGATTGGTGCATGCATTTTGTGGCAATTAATTTTTTAATAAATACCCAGGAATGCCTATAACTTTGTCATTTTTAAAGTTACACACATGAAACTTTGCCACATTGTAGGGGGTACCTTGGGACCTATGTGTGTGAAATTTCAGAAACGTAGGTGCTTGTCTTGTGTGGCAATTAATTTTTAGAAAAATGGGTAGTAGTGGGGTAAATACAGTTACGCCTCCCATTTTTTTATTTTTGAAGATACAAACAGGAAACTTGGGCACATTACAGGTACCACTTGCCTTGATATGTGTGTGAAATTTCAGAAACATTGGAGCTTTCCTTGTGTGGCAATTAATTTTTGAAACAATGAGGAAAGAAACACCTATAACTTTGTCATTTTTAAAGTTACACACATGAAACTTTGCCACATTGTAGGTGCTACCTTGGGACCCATGTGTGTGAAATTTCGGAAACGTAGGTGCTTGCCTTGTGTGGCAATTAATTTTTTAATAAATACCCAGGAATGCCTATAACTTTGTCATTTTTAAAGTTACACACATGAAACTTTGCCACATTGTAGGCGGTACCTTGGGACCTATGTGTGTGAAATTTCGGAAACGTAGGTGCTTGCCTTGTGTGGCAATTAATTTTAGAAAAATGGGTAGTGGTGGGGTAAATACAGTTACGCCTCCCACTTTTTTATTTTTGAAGATACAAACAGGAAACATGGGCACATTACAGGTACCACTTGGCTTGATATGTGTGTAAAATTTCAGACAGCTGGGTCCAGGCATGTGGTGGCAAGGTATTTTTGAAACAATGAGGAAAGAAACGCCTATAACTTTTTTATTTTAAAAGTTAGAAGTCTGAACATTGCTCACTTTGTAGATGGGTTAGGGGTAGATATGTGTCAGAAATTTCAGAATTATAGGTCCAGGCATTTGATGGCTATGGAATTTTTAAATTACATGTTTCAAAAAAATTTCTACAGAGGCCAGGTCTTCCCCTCCCGCTTCCCGCGAAGAAAAGTCGTCTCGATCCCTTTGATCCTTGCTAGTAGTATCCATTACAGGGCTCGTGTTTCCTTTCCTACTTTCACTTTTCACTTTGTACTCAAGCAGACACGAGCCCTGTAATGGATACTACCAAGGATCAAAGGGATCGAGACCAGAGTGATCCTTCCTTGCACGCATGGCTGCAAAACTCAGCTAGGCTCAGCCGTTCTGCTTGATAAGTGAAAGTAGGAAAGGAAACACGAGCCCTGTAATGGATACTACTAGCAAGGATCAAAGGGATCGAGACGACTTTTCTTCGCGGGAAGCGGGAGGGGAAGACCTGGCCTCTGTAGAAATTTTTTTGAAACATGTAATTTAAAAATTCCATAGCCATCAAATGCCTGGACCTATAATTCTGAAATTTCTGACACATATCTACCCCTAACCCATCTACAAAGTGAGCAATGTTCAGACTTCTAACTTTTAAAATAAAAAAGTTATAGGCGTTTCTTTCCTCATTGTTTCAAAAATACCTTGCCACCACATGCCTGGACCCAGCTGTCTGAAATTTTACACACATATCAAGCCAAGTGGTACCTGTAATGTGCCCATGTTTCCTGTTTGTATCTTCAAAAATAAAAAAATGGGAGGCGTAACTGTATTTACCCCACTACTACCCATTTTTCTAAAAATTAATTGCCACACAAGACAAGCACCTACGTTTCTGAAATTTCACACACATAGGTCCCAAGGTACCCCCTACAATGTGGCAAAGTTTCATGTGTGTAACTTTAAAAATGACAAAGTTATAGGCATTCCTGGGTATTTATTAAAAAATTAATTGCCACAAAATGCATGCACCAATCTTTCTGAAATTTCTCACAGATAACTACCCCTAACCAGTCTACAATGTGCCCAAGTTTCATCCTTCTATCTTTAAAAATGAAAAAGTTATAGGCGTTTTTGTAAAACAATACTTGGCTATGGGAAAAAGCATTCAAAATGGCGTCCGATCCGGATCGGACATCTGGTCCGATCCGATCCGACCAGCCTCCGATCCGATCCGATCCGATCCGACCCCCCAGGTCCGATTCCGATCCGCTATCCGATCCGATCCGGGGGGTCAGTGCACATCCCTAGAACAAACCCACAGGACAATAAGGGAATGCAACGAAGGGGATCCGCTCGTTCTTGGAAGGCAGGGGACATGGCAGGGACGGTTTCGTGTTTGCAAGTGCTAGCTGCGTGCTTTTGGCTTGTGGGTGTTGTTTCATTCTGAGTCATATTACAATCCCAATTCAAATAGGTCACTGGCACTGGCCCATATTTTCTGATTGCTGAGCTCTGTTACTTTTGCCCCCAGTTAAAGCACACTGTTAATTGTTACACCTCAGAAACATTTCGTTTTAGAATGTGTGTGAGTGTAAAAAATGTTTCTGCATGTGTCCTTGATCTGGCCATGCCTTTTGATTGGAAAGTCTGACCCCAGACTCATGCAGAGTGATACAAGAGTCAGCCTTTCCAGCAGGTGTGAAATATTCATCTCTACTTTCAGCATGTGACTGATTCATATCAAACACATTGGATACAAAGAGAGGTAGCAGAAAATTACCAGCCTCCAGCAGAGGCAAAGCCCAGCAGGTCCGTGCAGAAACACAGCAAGCAACCTCTAGGACGGGTGCTCCGTCAGCTGCCTTATATTTGCCCATCCAGTCCAGCATTGTCCGCTCAGACTGGCAGCAAATCTCCTTACCCTTCATCGGCAATTGTCTGAACCTTTGACCTAGAGGTGCTATGGATTGATCTGGGGTCCTTCTGTGTGCAAAACTTGTGCTCCACCACTGAGCTGTAGAGCATTCTGAGCCAAGAGGAGCCTTTCGTGATTTTATTCACGTGGGCACACGATCAGTCCTTCCATAGCAAGCCGGCATCTGCTTCTGCCACTGCCCCCATTTGCTGATTCTGCAATGGGGCAGCACGGACCAGCTTGCCGTCTACAGCAGCCCACCCTTTCCCAGAGGCTGTTCCTTCTCAATTGACCATTCTCCCCTTTGATCTCAGAGACATACACATCTCTGATAGGCTCTGGACTGATGCTGCGTTCTCTCCCTCTCTCCCTTTTATAATCTACAAGGGGCTTTATCTGTCAAGCCAGTCTGTCTCCCGGTCACGAACAAGGAAACCTTGTCTAGAAAGCATGGGCACTGCTTTGCCTCCAGGGTCACGCACGGAAGGTACCGTGAGCTGGAGCTCGCCCTGACCCCTGGCCACGTCTGCTTTGTTCGGGCTTCTATTTTTGCCCCCTGGCTGTACATCTTGCAGTCACTGCTTCCAGGAACCAGGGCCAGCAGCTACGGAGTTGGTTTCCTTGTGGGAGGAAGAGCCAGGGAGACGTCTCTAATATATGTTTGTTTTCCAACCGACAGACTGAGCATGGGGGGTGGGGGGGAGCAGGCATCCAAGCAAACAACACTGTTGCTTGAAGTGCCATGTGTTGAAGCAAGCAACTGGGGACAGCTCTGGGTCTGAGGGGGTCCCTGGTTAAAGAACCACCTGGTGGGCTCCCTCCTATGTCCCAACAGTAGGCTTACCTGGTGGTTGGGTGGGATGGGTGGCAATAGAGGCATGTGGCTCTTGATGTCAGTGGGGCAGTGAATCCGCTCCGGGTTTCAATCAGAACCAATCAGAACCAGTCATAACTCTAAGAACCTTGGAGAGCTCCTTTAGAATTCTGACTGCAACCTGGAGCAGATTCACTGCCCCACTGACATCGGAGTTACCAGCCTCCACTGCAGGGGCCTCGTCTGGAGGTTCCTTAGTGTCCACCACTGCTGGAGGACCTGGTGAAGCTTCTCCACAGCTGACAGAGGTGCCTCGGATATCACTCATGACAGAGGGGCCCACAGGGGTTTTCAACCCCAATGTATCATAGTCTTCAACTGAAGGGTCATCCTGGCCTGAATCTGCATCAGGTATGACATGGGGCATTGTGGGTAATTAAAATGGCAGCCGGCTCCCAGACAACAATTGCTCGAGAAGACCAGGTGCCAAAGCCTGTCCTGCAAACATCATGCTTTAGTGGGAGCAGCCCAAGCTGCTCCCTCCAAAGGCTGCCTTGTCAAAAGCTGCCAAAACAGGCACCTCTGAGTGAATCTCCTGATGTTTCATTTTCCTTTGAAAGCAGCCCTGCATGGTTCTGATTTTGGTGGAGCATAGCATCACTCCAGGGCATAGTGGGAAATTAAACCGCAGACCCAGCTGGATGGCGTGGTGGGGCTGGTGTCAGCGCTGTTCCTAAGTAGCTGCCCTATGGTGCCAGACCTTCCCCACTTGTCCACCATTGAGGGCAATTAGCCTGTGAGTACAAGGAAGAGGGCTTTATCTGCAGTGGCTCCACATCTCTGGAGTAAGTTGCTATCTGGGGTCTGTCGGGCCCCATAGTTACCGGTCTTTAGGAAAGCTCTGAAGACCCACCTGTTTCCTTTGGCTTTCCCTTACATTATGCTTTATCTTGATGGATTCTTAGTTGCAATTATTTTCACATTCTCAGGGCCAGATGTTTGTTTATTGTGAACTGATGTTCATTTCTTTTGTAACGTTTCGGTTCGTTTGATTGTTGTATTAGGTTTTAGTATGTATGCAACCTTGAGAGGGTGCCCCCCTCTCAAGGTTGGTTAAAATGTTGGTCTAAAATGTGTCTTAAACACATTTTAGACCAAATAAATAAATAGGAAAGGCTGAAGGATCTATGCATTCCCCAGAATAAGCTTTCTGGGTGCATCGACACACCGTGAAATCCATTGCACATACAAGGCCATTCCATAGATGCCTCATCTTGGTTCTTGCTCCCACGTGACTTTTAATAAAAATTGCTTGGCAAGAGATTAGTGCGATCGGTGCTAAAACATTTAATAGACATTAAAATCTGATCTGGGGGGGAAAGTGGGTTACCAGAAAAGGAAAGGAGATTGGAGATTTATTCTATTACACAGCTCTGTTGATTTTGGATTAAGGGGCTTTCTAGCAAGGCGCCAGAAGGAAGGAGTATATATGGGGTTGAGGAAAGGGCAAGTGATTCAAGCAGAACCCATATGGAGCAGGTTAGGTTTGCTGCTCTCCTTCTGCTATCTGTCAAGGGGGGTTGGAGCTTCTTGAAATTTAGGCCAATAGTTGGCACTAGGAAGCCAGCTTTGAGAACCTGAATTAGCAAGCCGGACGAGTTTAGGCCACCAAAACAGAGAGTTAGATAAAAGAATTGCCTGTTGCGGTGGTAATTACACACAGCGTGTTTACTGTTTCTTTCAAGGGTGTTGAAATGCAGGCCTGTGGGCCAAATCCAGCCTCCCTGGGGTCCGAAATCCAGCCCCCCAAAGTTCCCCAAATGGCCACGCTCCACCCCCTTTCACCCGACATCCCACCCATTCTAAAAGCTTGAAATTCCTCTCCTAAGTAAAGCTGTGTGCAAATGGAGCCTATCCATTTGAAATTGAAATCTCCACCCTATCTGTGGACAGAGAAACTGAATTTCACCAAATTTCTCCAGGGGGAGGAGTATTTGGAGAATTTGGGTAGGGCTCATCTTTGGCAGGGGTAACGCAGTGCCTTTCTTTGTGTGTTTTTTTGGGGGGGGGGAGGTTATGCTTACACTGACAAAGGCAACAGCAGCAACTGTGTTAGCTAGGGTGACCAGATAAAATCCAGGTCAGGGCTCGTGTAACTTTAACAGTTGTAGAGAAAAGGGAATTTCAGCCAGTGTCATTTGTATGCACTTAGTTCCTGGTGAAATTCCCTCTTCATCACAACAGTTAAAGGTGCAGGCACTATACTAGAGTGACCATATACAAAAGAAGGCAGGGCCCCTGCAACTTTAACTGTTGTGATGAAGAGGGAATTTCACCAGGAACTAATTGCATACAAATGACACTGGCTGAAATTCCCTTTTCTCTACAACTGTTAAAGTTACATGAGCCCTGACCTGGATTTTATCAGGTCGCCCTAGTGTTAGCAGGCCGGCCCCCAGCATTCTGTCCAGTTCCAGAAAAAATGGGAGTCATGTGATGCAAAGGATCAGTGTGTTCTGATCCAGGTGTTAGTTAAGGAAGTGTGGATTAGGATGGTTCACCTAAAAAGGCAGACCAAATGAAATCCCCTAGCAATGCTCCTGAGTGTAAATGGGTTTGTCGTGGCAGCAGCAGGGGGATGGTACTACTTACCTGGGAATTCAGGACTGTGAGAACCTGCTTCTTGCAGGATAGCAAAGCTTCCCTTCGACATTTACAAGAGTCTTGCAAAGTGAAAGTGGCCCCAGTGCTGTCAATATCCACTGACAGGGCTCTGAACTATAACACATCCAGGAGCAGATGGCCTTTGACAAGGTGGCGGAGAGGGGACTGTCTAAATGTCATCTTTGTCCTGAGCGTGGCTCCGAATATACACGGCGTTGGTTATATAATGCAGCTGCTGATTCGGAGCCACAGCGGGGCAAAGAGGTGAAGATGCCCAGGACAAGAGTCATTGTGAAGGCAGGACACTTATCGCTACATTCACTACGCATATAATCATTTCTAGTCTGTAGCATTGGTCTCCGAGATAGACATGATCATGGTTCATTCCTCTTCCAGCAATAGGGAAAGGACTGCCTTTTTTTTTAACCACCACTATCACCCCCCAAAAAACGGCTAATTGGTTTGTTAACAAGCCTACAGTGATTCAGATCTCATTGGCACCACCTGATCACCATCAGGTTGCTATGGTAGTTCATGCCTGGAATGTCTTTTTTCCCCCTCTTCACCACAAGGCAGGGTGGCAAGAATCCATGGGGATGGTGGTCTGCAATGCCATATCTAATGGAAGGAAAGAGCTTTAGTTCAATTGCCCCTCTGAAGAATTTGTGAAAAGCTCTAGAAGAGAAGGGCCATCTTACAGACAAAAAAGGGAAAGATTATCTTAGATATAGATGGGCAGTTCCATTTAGAATCTGCCTCTGTTTTTAATTAGTGTCTTAATTTTGGGGGGAGTGGGCAAAGTCTCCTAGAGGGTTGGGAAAGGCTACCATAAGCTAGGCTGACCAGATAAAATCCAGGTCAGGGCTCATGTAACTTTAACAGTTGTAGAGAAAAGGGAATTTCAGCCAGTGTCATTTGTATGCAATTAGTTCCTGGTGAAATTCCCTCTTCATCACAACAGTTAAAGGTGCAGGCACTATACTAGAGTGACCATATACAAAAGAAGGCAGGGCCCCTGCACTTTTAACTGTTTTGAGGAAGAGGGAATTTCACCAGGAACTAATTGCATACAAATTACACTGGCTGAAATTCCCTTTTCTCTACAACTGTTAAAGTTACATGAGCCCTGACCTGGATTTTATCTGGTCACCATTGGCACAGGGGTGGGCAACTGTGGGAGGTCTAGCCACCCCCTGAAACACACACGGGCCACACTCAGAATATTATTTTTTAACAAAAAATTGCCAGTTTGATGCTGATGTTCAGTGACAAACTGCATCCTTCCTCCTCGGGGATCAAGGTTGCGCACACGCGCTCATCATCTCTTCCCATGCAATTTTATCCTCATAAGAACCCTGCGCAGTGGGTTCGGCTGAGTTTTGGTGACTGGCCCAATACCAGCGAATGACGTTTCATGGCTGGGAAGGATCTGAACCTAGGTCTCCCCAGCTCTAGCCCAGCACTAACACCACTACAGCAGAGATGGGGGATCTGTGGTCCAGCACTTGTTGGACTCTAGGATTTTGTTTTGTTTTTAAATGATGGGGGAGCAACCAAAAGTGGCACTCATCCATCCAGATCCAGGGCATCAGATGCTTAGCTCTTGAACGTCTGGATTTGGTTTCCTGCGTATTCAACCATGCTGGTTCTGAATTACGTTTGCCACCTCTTTTTTTCCTGACTCCAAATCTTTATCAGTTACATGACGGGCAGGTACAACATGGTCCTCTCCAAACTAGGAATAGCCACCACTATTGAATTTTGTCAGTGCCACTAAGTAAGAATTTCATTCCAGGTCAGTCTTGATAACAATTTACCAAATGTCTTCGTAATGAGGACAGAAAGAACTTGAGATTTAAAAGAAAATTGAATGCAGGAGAAAGCAAAAGCAATAAATTTGTCCATCCCTATTGGACTCCAACTCCTATCAGCCCCAACCAATGGCCACTGTTGATGGGAGCAATAGTCCAACAACATCAGTAGAACCACAGGCTCCCCTCCCTTGCAATGTGGCATCTGGGTTGTCTTTCCCTCTTTTGTTGTGTCTGTTTCAGCCCCAGATGGTTTCAGATGGCTCATTGTGGGACTATGCTGTAGTGGGGTTCGGAACTGGTGAGTGCATCCACAAGATCAGGGATGGTGCCAAGGGTAGGCATGGTGAGGCACCTGCCAAGGGCTCACACCCCAGCAGGGGCCCACTGACAAGAGCCCCCTGGACTTGCTCTTCATAAGAACATAAGAAGTACCATGCTGGATCAGACCAAGGATCCATCTAGTCCAGCACTCTGTTCACACAGTGGCCAATCAGCTGTCGACCAGAGGCCAACAAAGTAGGACATGGAGCAACAGCACCCTCCCACCCGTGTTCCCCAGTAACTAGTGCACACAGGCTTACTGCCTCGGATACTGGAGGCAGCACATAACCATCTGGGCTAATAGCCATCGAGAGCCTTCTGTCTCCTCCAGGAATTTATTCAACCCCCTTTTAAAGCCATCCAAATTGGTGGCCATCACTACATCTTGTGGTAGTGAATGCCATAATTTAACTATGTGCTGTGTGAAGAAGTACTTCTTTTGATCTGTCCTGAATTTCCCACCAATCAGCTTCATGGGATGACCCCACCGGGTTCCAGTATTTTGAGAGTGGGAGAAAAATATCTCTTCATCACTGAATCCAGGTTGTTCACCTTCATCTTCCTCTGTCCCGGACAATGGCGATGGTGAGAAGGAGGAGGAGCAGATGCCCCTGCCTTCTTGCTCACAGACTCTCTGCCTGTCCAGCAAGCAAGCGGCAGCAATGATGAGAACGTGGAACAGGAGCAATAGCACCTGATGACACTGGCGATAGGAAGTAGACTCACGGAGGGAACGGACCCATTGAGGGCGTTTTGTCCAGGGCCCTTCAAAAACTGGAACCAGCACTGCATGGGATGCAGGTATCTGGTCAGTTGATACCTAGCAGAGCAGATGCTGCTATGGCCTCAGGTGCTTTACTCAGTTGCCCATCTCCACAAGACCTACCTTGAAAAAAAAAAGGCCTGTTTTGCTCGCTTTGCATTTTTGTTCTGAGGCAGGCTGTTGACCGGTGCCTCTTCCCTGGCTGTCCTCGCGGCTCTCTGCCTGCTGTTTTTCGGAAGAGCTGCTGTCCCTGGCACTCCACTGTCATGGGTCCAATATTTCCACAGCCAGAGATGCTGAGTCACCACCTGCCCCATTGTTTCAGGTCAAGGGGAAAAGCTGCCTGGTGCAATGTGCGTGCAGACGGAGCCATCGGTGACGGTTCCCGGAGGACCTGAGGAATGTGCTGAAGCTCACGCGGCCTTCTCTGCCTTCCTGGAAACATCGGCAATGGAGGACACGTTGCCTCCATGTTGGTTTCTTGCCAAGCATCACAAATCTCTCTGGCCACGGTGATTGGCTGAGCTGCTCACGTGTCACAGACAGGGCACGGGAAGGCAGAAGAGCATCTCTGGCTGGCCATGGACTGAATTGGTGTGATCCAGGCAGGCAGACAAGCAGCGCAAATCTCTCTAGCTGATGATTGGCTGGCCTGCCTTGATGTCACAGAGGAGAGGAGGCAGGACGGTCATCCTTGGCTGCCATTGGATGAACTTCTGCGATCCATGAGAAGAGAAGGACAGGTGTAAGAGAAGGAGGGTAGATGGGGAGCTTTAAAAAGAAGGTAGAAAGGACCTGAGAAGGCATGGAGACAAAGGAAGCAGGGGGAGGAAGGCTAGGAAAGGAAGATTGGGAGTCGCTTAAAGGTGGAATCTGAAAATGCAAAGAGAGAGAGAGAGAGAGAGAGAGAGAGAGGTTGGCCAGAAGCTGCAGAAGTGAGAAAGGCTGAAGTTCCTGGGTAGGTGGATTTAAAATGACTAGCCAAATGTTGGGTGGCAAATCTCGGGCTGCAGGCCTCTATTAAAAGTGGTTTGGTTCCCCTCACTCCAGTTTTCCAATCCGGGCACTTACCTGGGCTTAGTTTCCTTTGGAAGGAGGTCACTGGAGGCTTGTGGCATTTTGTAACATTTGAGTTTATTAACAAATGTACAGGTTGAGTTGAATATAGGTTGAGGCACAGCCAAAGTTCAGTGATCCCACATCAGATCTCCAGAGGGGGGGAGGGGGGAGGGGGAGGGAGGGAGGGAAGGCAGTCCAAAATGCTGCCAGCTTACAGTGGCCAAACCTGTCCCTCTCCTCCCTTCCCCCCCCTCCGCCCCACGCCATTTCTCTTGTAGTCTTACTTGAATACTTTTTCACTCATGGACACTTAGATCAGGCGTGCCGGAGAAATCTACAACAGATTCAAATGAGTTCAGATTTCTGTGTTTCTGGACTATGGATTCCGCAGCAGATCGCTTTTTCTGGGTCATGCAAATTCTGTGGTCTAGAAGACTGTTTTTTCACTTTGGGGTTGGGGAGGTTGGGTGGACTAATGCAAATGTGCTAATGAGCGTCAATAATATGCATTAGTGCTAATTCGTATTGGCTAATGCACATTTGCGCAAGTAGAGTGGAATTCTGATTTGAAAAATCCGATTCGGTCAATGAGTAGATGATGGAATGGAAGGCGCCTGTCAATCCGTGAAACACAGAAACATAGAAAGGATTTAACAAAATCTGTACATCCTACCTTAAAGGCAAGCCTCCATTCAGGTATTTCCTGCCCATCCCGAAGCCTTTAGGAAGAATCCAAAATACAAGACTCTGCCCAGATATTGCCTCCACAGTGGCAGTCCTATTCACAGAAATCTGATAGGAAAGCTAGAATTTTATGTCTGCATGTCAAGGTGCCTGATCCAACATAATTAAAATGATAATATGTAATAAAAATGTGTAGATTAAAAAGGAAATGTAAGAAAACTGAAATACCAATGACAGAACAGCAGAACACTCACATCAGAAATAAAAACTCATACTTAAAAGTGCTGGGTGGGAGAGAGATCCGGAGGGAGAGGCGGGTTATAAATAAATGTATTATTATTATTATTATTATTAGTAGTAGTAGTAGTAGTAGTATTGTAAAACACTATGCCCACGAAAAAGTGCAATAGGAACAATTTAATAAGAAGGTACTTTTTCTGCATCAGAATGAATAGTCCTGGAGCTGTTAGAGAACCCAACTGAATGGAAGCCATTCCAGTTCAAGAAACCATTAGCTGATTGAAAGGCTCGTAAACCACATCCAGAACATCCTGAGGCAAGCATGCCGTCCTTCATTGGAAGGTTCTTTGTCCTGAGTCACTGAGTTCCTGGTCCTGCTGCAGTTTCCAGAGCAATCAATAGCCCTGCCAGGTTGCCAAGAGTAGAGCCAGGTCGCCATGACCAACACTCATGTCACATTCAAAGCAAGTCCTTGATGTCTGCAAAAAAAACAAGACATGCCTGGGCTCACATCAGTTTGGAAGCTCCACCTTTCCTTGATCTGGAAATGCTTAATCCATCATGCCAAGGAAATCTCTGTACTTACTCAGTCTGGAGGGCAAAGCATTTTGTACCTGCTCGGGTGCTGTCGACTGTTCTTGCCTTGTATACGTGGAGCCCTAGCATCAGGCTGCAGCCAAGGGAGATGAGATGGGAATCAGGGCCATTCCACTAGTCCTGCTGAAAAGCCACTTGCTTTTTTCCTCTTCCCTCCCCAACATTTTTCCTTTTGTGCCATGTCTTTTTACATTGTATGGCTAACCTGCAGGCAGGGACTGTCATGTTGCTATTGATTGCATGTAACCTGCTCTGGAAGCCTTTTTGTGACTGGGGAGTAGGATAAAAATGCTTCAAATGCAATAAGTAAATATTTACCCCCATTCAATTGATTTTATTAATTATTATTATTTATTGTTGCTGTTAGGGATGCACGAGCAATGCTGATCCTTTGCACACATGCAAAATCCATGTTTTGTGTACTTATGGCATCCACTTCTCCCACCATCAGC
This sequence comes from Anniella stebbinsi, assembly GCA_029215795.1. NCBI lineage: Eukaryota > Metazoa > Chordata > Lepidosauria > Squamata > Anniellidae > Anniella > Anniella stebbinsi. Next base: position 387,684,821 of record JARDYH010000001.1, read on the forward strand.
CCCCTTCACTTATTCAGCCTCACACCCACAAACCCGACCCTGGGCAAGAGAACAGGGAGGCAGGCATGGCCTTTGCTTGTCTCCACATTCTTAGCAGGAAAGTTGTGCTATTCACTGGGAAGTGTAGTCCTGTTCCTTCCCCACATTGGGGGGGGGGGTGCTTTGGGCATCTGCTACATCGATTATCTTATTTTATCTTCACAGCAGCCCTGTGAGGTAGGTCAGGTTGAGAGATCATCTAGCGAGGTTTAAGGCAGAGTGGCAGTTTGAACCCAGGTCTTCCTTATCCAAGTCCAGCACTCTAACCACTACACTGCGCTATCGATCTAATTATTTCTATATGTGCATCGATGCATAGAAATTAGCATATGCAAATTGTATGCAAATGCATCCTCTTTGGGGGGGTGATGCATTCCCTCTTTTTTGGTGGTCTGTCAGTGGCCACCCTAACTAGGGATCTTGTAGCAATGTCCCAAGGAAAGGAAAGGGCTAGATCTCTCACCCATCATCATCCCTTCACTCAGTGCTGTCAATCTCGCCAGGAATTTCCGGGATTCAGGGGAGAAGGATGCCCTTCTCCTGATGTTTCCTGCGCAGCTGTCTTCCAGGCACCCAGCAGATAGGCAAGAGTGAAAGACAATGTTTTGTCTCTGCAATGTGACCTACAGAGGGGAGCGAGGGGCTCTCATTCATTTCCTGCCTCTGCATCCTGGAGACTTTTTTATCAGTTTCTGTTCCCCAGAAAAAAATGTCAGAAGGATGCCGGTGGCAAAAGGCAGAGGGGCCGGGGAAAGCTTGTTATAATCCATTCCCTTATAAGCCACATGGCCTGGAGAACATCAAAGTGTCAAGGTATCACAAACAATTTACACAACCAGTGTTAAGCCGATAGCTTGAAATCCTTCCAAAATGGGGGGTGGGTGGGGGGAAATCACAGCAGCGTGAAATTCTATTGTTTTACAAATCTCCAGTGAAATGCACAAGCCTAAGAGAGAAGCAGCAGCAGCAGAATATTTATACAGCACTTTACAGCACAAACATTGATTACATAATGCTAAGCCATGGTTTATATTAACCATAGTTTGTTGTTTTAGCTATGAATTGTCTTGCAGTTGAGCAAGCAAACATTGGCTCAATTCGGACGACACGATAGTCAATGGTGGGTTGACTAACCCTAACCCTAACCCTAGGAGGCACTCCCCACACAACATGGTAATAAATAATCAACTGTGGTGTGGATGAGGATCAGCGCTGAGTTGACTATGGCAGCATTTGGATGACACAATAGTCAAAACAACTGACAATTGTTTCCCCCACACCAGTTGTTTATTGTGTTGTCTGAATTGAGCCTGTGACTTGTTTTCCCTGTTTCTGGTTTACTTCTCTCCTGCCATTTTGCCAGGATTCAGAGCACATTTTGTTTTCTGGTTTTTGTTGTTGGGCACCTCTGTTTCAGGGCAAACAGCAGTGCAAACAAGCCACAGTTTAAACCCACCACTCTAGGTTCACACATTATGACAAGCCATGGTTTAATTAATCAAGCCAGACTTCATAAGCCAGCAACAAACCATGGGTTCTGTTTGGGGTTTATAGCTGGTTAACAAATCATGGGTGTTTGTTTTTTGCAGGGATGAGTCCAGACACAACAATAAGCCAGATGTGAACATACCATGCTTTAGCCTGTTTGCAAACCAGGCCATTATACCTGTAATAGGGATGTGTGAACCAGCAAAACCTGAGCTTGCTGAATTCCATCTTGAAGCTCATTCTGACTTGAAACCATATCAGATTGGGAGCTTTCCTATTTTTTTCTTTTCACACAAAAATACATCCATATTTTAGTGTATATATTTTGCAAGTGTACGCATCAATTGTGCATATTCTAAAATGTAGGCATTCTTCTCTCAATAAAGCATAGTGTGCATTCTTCAAAAGTATGCATTTTTTCATGTACATTTTTCAAATGTATGCATGCTGTCAAATGCATGGGGGGGGGGCGTGAATCACACTGCAGGCTTGGAAATGTACAAAGTTTGACCGCAGATTGCATCCGAATCTATGTTCAGTCAAAAAGGTAGAAATTGGATAAAATCCTGATCAAAAATGAACTGGGCCGAATTTCTCATACATCCCTGTAACTCTTACAACATTCCTGTAAAGTAGACTATAATCTCCCCCATATTGCAGATGGAAGCCTAATGCTACCTGGTAAATTCATGGCTAAGTTAAACTTTGAACCAATACCTGAACTTTTCTCAGTCTCTTAATCTCTTCTCTGTACTGTAGCACTGGCTTCACACAGTTGATTAATATACACGTACACACACACACACACACGAGAGAGAGAGAGAGAGAGAGAGAGAGAGAGAATTGTCATATTTCAATGAATCTTCTTCATTCCAGATCTTCAGGAGGGCTGTGGGAGATAACTTTCTAGAAGAGTAGCATTTGATATGTAAGTATATGAGAGTTTAATCAGCTAATTGATCCGTCGAAAGCCAGATAGTTATTCAGATTAAAATAATAAAATCTCTAATGAGCTGACAGACCTATTTATGGGAGAGGGCTTAGTGTAGTCATAGGGTGGGCCTTTAGCAGCTGGCAGGGCTGTTCCCCCTCCTTGGCATAGACTTTTATTATATCCATGCCTGTCTCGGACAGCGGCCAGGGCTGAGGAATTTACAAGAAGCAATTAAGAGCCGATCCGTTCTCCCTTTGGGGCTGGCACCTGAAAACCTTTGATTGTAAAACAGCTGCAATAGTGTCGTTCCTTGAGGGCAGTGGGCCTCACATTTTCCCATGCATTGGGGGGGGGGGGAGGAGGAGTTGTGAGCCAACTGAGAGCATGAGTGGGGCATGGCCAAATTGCCAAGCATACTGGCCGCTTGGCTGCAATTAAAAAAAAAAAGGAAAGAAAAAGATCCCCCTTTTTTCCTCTCGAAATGGCTCACAAACCCTGCGAGCAGGGCGCATTTGTTCAACTGCCTGGGGATGTAATCTGTAATCTGTCTATATTAATGTCATGGTCATGAGGAGGTTTTGACACAAAGTGGTGAAGAATCTAAGGAGCCATTTGGAGAGTCCAGAGGACCCAGTCTTGCTCAATGGCTGGATTGGAAACCTTTGAAGGGAAACAGGGCGAACACCATGGCTTTCACCCACACAAACCTTTCCCTTTGCGCTCTGTCTCTGTCTCTGTGTCTCTCTCTTTCTCTCCACTCCCAATCCCTAGCCTCACTATTTCTCTCCCTTCCCTATCCCTACCCTTCTTTTTATCCTTTTAAAGCCCATAGCCTCACTCCTTCTCTTCCATCACCCCATTATCTTGCAGTTTCTCTCCACTCCCAGCCTCTAGCCTCGCTTTAACCCCACCCCTAGACTCACTCTTTCTCTCCCATCAACTCCTTTGCCTTGCTTTCTCTTCCTCCCCGCTGAGCAGCTGATGAGCGGCAGGTTCAGGAACAGGAAGGAGAACCTGGTGCCTTGATGTTTTTCAATTTTTTATTTCAAAAAAGGTTTTTTTTTTTTGAAGGAGGGCAAGGAGTGGAGAGCTTCGCAGGTACCATTGGATGCCACATTGGGGAACCCATACTTTAGAAGATAACATGTATTATTTCACTTGTTTCACAATGTGGTTACACAGCCCTGATACATTTGGGAGCCCACCTGCTCATTCTCTTGAATGGGACCCTGCACCTCTGGCCCAAAGTCTTGCCCCGACAACACCACTGATCCCTTATGTTCTGTTTCTGAAGTCCCAGGCAGGTAGCAAGCATCAGTCTTCCCAGCCCCTGGTGTAAGGGGGCCACGTGTCCTATTATACAAAGGACAGTTCTCTATTTGAAGGTGCCTTGGAAGGACTATCCAGTCCAAGTGTGGTTTAAAGAGAAAGAACTGTAAAAAGCTAGGAGAGCAGGGGGCCCTTGTAGATGCTCATCACCAGCAGGTTGAGCACATGGGTCACCTGGTCACAGCCTTCCCCACTCAGGTGAGATGTATTGTACTTCTAGTTAAATAGCAGTGATTCTTTCTAACTTGCATCTCTGCCTATCAATGAACGTATTCAAATGTTATGTAAATTCCTGTCCTTGTCTTGGGTGATGCATAGCCTCTTTTTTTAAGCAATGCTTCAGTGCTCCACCCCTACCTGGTGGTCTTTAAACCTTCATTTGGCTGGGGAGGGTCATCAGTTGTGCAGGCCTGCAATGCACATTTTTCACCCCTCCTGCCCCATTGATTCTCACCTTTTCATTTCTGCCATCCTAGTCTGGCCCCTTCTCATTAGGATTGTGCTGTCCACTCCACTCCATCTAGGGCAAGCCATTTACACAGTACAAAGCTAGGATATACATCACCAAAAGAGAAGACCAATGAGGACACACATGTATATAATTTGCATGTGCACATTTATATGTAAAGATGCAAATTTAGTAACCATAAGTATAATTTCAATAGAAATTTGGGGCGTCTCTACATTAAGAAAAAAACCACATCCTTACCAGGCTTTTTTTTCTGCATTCACTATGAGCTTCTTTAGATGGCAGCCAACAGTGACCATGTGATTTTGAATTGAACATTTCCCCTCTAGACAATGCTATTCTGTTAAATGAAACAGTGCTATCTAGTGGTGGAATTATAGCACTATGCCAACTTTACACACTGGGGAAATCCCACAATAATTTAAATACTGCATTATCTCCAGTTTTTTTTAAAAGTGAGATTACTAGGGCGAAAGCACTGGAGGTTGATGGCATCATGTAAAGGACCCACAACTTCCATGAGTGGCCAATCATAAACATATCACTGATGTAGAGAAGCTCACAATCCATCTCATCGGAATGTGAAGGACTGTGATCAAGTTACCTCTTTGTCTTCTTCAGTCTGCTGTCCAGGTGCCAAATGTTGATGGAATACTCCAACAGTGATGATTCTTATGATTCATCTTCAAATTTGACTTGGACCAAGCAGCCCTTCAAATAGAGGACACCTTCAAAGAGAGGACTGTCCTCCGACAGCTCTTCAGATAGAGGATCATTGCCTGCAAAATAGGACATCTGGCCACCCTAATCCCCATTGCTGGCTCATGCCTTTCCCTCGTGACACAGAGATAATCAATGCCTTCTGGGCATCTGTGAGTACTGAAGCCATCCTAGACAGCTTTTGTGGCTCTGGCACATCCAAGCTGCCCTGAATTTCTCTCCTTAGTCTGGTTCCCCCAGCAGCACCAGTCATAGCCACAAGACACCCCCAGCACAAACCACAACTGGAATGAGTTGCAGCTGTAAACCCAGGCCTCAAAGCATGGTGTCTCGTGTCGACGGGAAGGCAGATGAGATGGAGCGAGACTGAAGGATGGAGCAAATATCGGGAGCAAACATTAAGCACACTATGTCAGGGAAGGGCCTGTAGCTTGGTAGTAGAGCATCTGCTTTGCAGGCAGATGGTTCTAGGTTCAATCCCTCATGTCTCCAGGTAGGGCAGGAATCCAGCCACCCAAAACCCTGGAGAGCCATTCAGTGTTGACAAAACTGGACTAGATGGACCCATGGTCTGACTCAGTACAAAGCAGCTTCCTATGTTCCAATGAACATCTGGCCCTCCAGATGTGATTGGACTGTAACTCCCAGCCAGTAGAGGCTCGTGGCTCTGATTTCAGTGGGACTGTGAATCTATTCTGAGTTTTCGTCAAAACCAATCAGAACTCTAAAGGAGCTCTCCAAGGTGATACTTCCTATCCCAAAATAAGTTCAGCACCTTAAAGAGCTCCTTTAGAGGTCTAGCTGGTTCTGACTGAGACCCAGACTGGATTCACATTCTTCTCCATTGGCTATGCTGGCCAGGGCTGCTGGGAGTTGCAGTCTAATGATGTCTTGGAGGGGGTTAACAATCAGGAAGTGGTACATGATGTGGTGATGCATGAAGCCATGACAAACGACATGATTCCAAATGACAGTTTTCAAGCTGTAGTTTGATACTGCACATGTGTAAAAATGTGTCTACACAGAATGAGATAATGAGTTATAGGAGAACTCTTGTCCAAGATTACACAGATGAATGTTATTTTCTGTTCACCCATCACTCGACAAACCTGATGGCCGACACATCAGCATTATCTCATTCTTCATCCACTAGGTTGCTAATTGTTTTACCAGCCTTGTTCGTAGACCTTTGGCAGCATGGAGAAACTAAAGTGAAACTTTTTTTCACCACTTGACCTCCATACCACAAAAAGCAGCTTAATTGGGTTTTTTTTTAGTGCCAGTTTTATTCCCTCACTGCAGGCGCCCTCACCATTTATTTTATTTTAACATCAGGTATGCTTTAAGGTGGATTCCTGCATTGAGCAGGGGGTTGGACTTGATGGCCTTATAGGCCTCTTCCAACTCTACTTTTCTATTATTCTAATAACTTTTCATTTGTGCTATGGCTTGACTAGCCACATACTCAGATCTTGAGGTCACCAGGTCTTAGCTTTTGCTAAAATTAGGTCTATGCACAGACACCCCCCCCCCTTCACTTCAGAGCTTCTGAATTGGCACTGATCTGACTCCAGCTGCTTCAGGCCCAGGCCATCCCGGTTCAGATCCAGATCCAAAGTGAGATCTGGACACCCAAAGTGGGTTGGCCATTGCAAGTTCCCAGACAGCAACTGAGCAGCTGCTTGGTGGGCACTTGGAAAAGCCGGGTGCAAGGCCAACCAGGAGTCCATCAGACTCCCCCCATCCCCATTCACCTTCTTTGCGGCAACTATAGTTTGTGACCTTAGGCCCAGGAAGTGACAGAGGCCCCATCTCCTTATAAAATGCCATAGAGGACGAGTGGCTGCTGAGGGTGGACAGGGACAGTGGTTTGTCATCACCCTGAGTCAGGCCAAGGTGGCCTGAAGCGCTTCACACTGCCTCAGTTCAGATTCGGGATTCGGGCCCAAAGTGATGCACAGCCTTAGCTAAAAGAAATGGGAAGGACTGTAGCTCGGTCGAAGACCACTTGCTTGGCATGTTAAAGGTCCCAGGCTCGATCCCCGGCATCTCCGGGTAGGGCTGGAAAGGATCTGTCAGAAACCTTGCAGATCCACTGCCTAGACACCACTGATCTTGAGGGTCCCATGGCCTGACTCAGCACAAGGCTGCGTTCTATGTTCCCAAGGGTCGTGAACAGAAGATGGATCTTGGAATTGTTGTAGATCACAAGCTCAATATGAGCCAACAGTGTGATGTGGCTGCAAAAAAAGCAAATGCTATTTTGGAATGCATTCATAGAATGTTTTAGGATGTTTTTAGGATGTTTTAATGCAGTTTTAATGTGTGTCATGTTTTAATCAGTTTTATGTATTTTATCATATTGTTGTTCCCCGCCTCGATCCAAATGGAGAGGCGGGTAAGAAATAAATTTATGATGATGATGATGATGATGATGATGTATAGCTTCCAAATTGTGTGAGGTATCCCCTCTATTCAGCACTGGTTAGGTCTCATCTTGCGTATTGCATCCAGTTCTGGGCACCACACTTAAAGAAGGATGCAGACGAGCTGGAGCGTGTTCAGAAGAGGGCAACGCGAATGATCAAGGGTCTGGAAACAAAGCCCTATGAGGAGAGACTGAAAGAACTGGGCATGTTTAGCCTGGAGAAGACTGAGGGGAGACATGATCACACTCTTCAAATACTTGAAAGGTTGTCACACAGAAAAGGGCCAGGATCTCTTCTCAATCAACCCAAAATGCAGGGCATGGAATCATGGGCTCAAGTTGCAGGAAGCCATATTCCGGCTGGACATCAGGAAAAACTTCCTGACTGTTAGAGCAGTATGACAATTGAACCAATTACCAAGGGAGGTCATGGGCTCTCCTACACTATAGGCATTCAAGAGGCAAACGGACAGCCATCTGTCAGGGATGCTTTAAGGTGGATTCCTGTATTGAGCAGGGGGTTGGACTCGATGGCCTGATAGGCACCTTCCAACTCTACGATTCTATGATTCTATGAATCTGGTGATCAACGGGTGCAATACCGGCACAAATCCAACTCACTAAAAGTAACAACAAAGGGTAAGGCAGAGGCTGGGAACATAGGAGCAGGAGTCCAGGTCGATATTCCCCTCTGTTGACCTGCAGATGTGGTGAATTATCACTCCTATCACCCCCAGCCAGCCTGGTCATTGGCTATGCTGGCTGGGGATGGTGGGACTTGGAGTCAAACACATCTGCTGGGCACCTGGTTCAGGAAGGCCAATATCAAAAGAGAGTGGGAGGGCGAGGATGGAAAACAGACCCTTAAGGGAAGCGCCAAAGGAGGAGGAAGTTGGAGGGAGAATATAAACAGTCTTGCCAGATGACTTTAGATTTTTCCGTCCCCTTCAATAGGTTATCTGTTTCTTCCACAGTGGAGAAAGTGGAACTGCCTGAATCAAAGTCAGACTGAAATTATGTAAGCTAAAGATGCCATTGGTTTGTACTGATGCCACAGGGCTACCATGCCCTTCTCTAGCGTAACACTACCTGTGTCACCTTGGCCAGGCCTGTTCTGTGCAATCTTGCTCCAAATGCATGGTATTGCATCTGGATCTGATGTGTCGACGGACCTCAGGTTGTGTCTTACTTGGCAAAAACATTTTTGTTTCCTGTCTATTGGACACCTCAACATTTCTTCAGTATGGGTTTGTCTAAGTTGGCTAATTGCTGGAAATGTAATGCAGCTAATGCTTCTTTTAAGCATGTTTTGGCGATGCCCAGCAGCTGCCCCTTTGGGGGAAGAGGTATACAGTTTGTATTGAAACATGCCTGATGTACATGCCATTTTAAATTACCAGTTTACTGATGTACATGCCATTTTAAATTACCTGCTTCCTGGAAGTTCATGCACGGTCAGCACAAATGGATTCTCCACGCCCTTGTAAGACTTATGCGGCAGCATCGGAAGGATAAACACTCACCTACTATAATGCAATGGATTGAGGACCTTGCAACATTTTAAGCAAATGGATACTTCTTTGGATATTTGGTCTGCTTTTGTCAAAGTTTATGTGGAGCTCTTAGAACCCTGCAGTTTCATGCACATTTCATAAACATGCATCGAACTGACATTCAAATCCCTGCAGCCACATTTTCCTTTCTTTTATTGAAATTTTAGTATCTCTCTCTCTCCCACTCTGTGTGCATTGCAGCATACGCAGGCAACAAAATGCCCAGTGCAGAGAGTAAAGGATGGTTGAGAGCATCTAAAGCTGTTCTGCTGTAGTGCTTGAAGCAGAACCTTGGGCTGGCTCTGCTGGCGCAGGTAGGATGCCACCCACCCCTTAGCCATGCTCAAGGAATGGGGGATGAGCCATGGGGTTGTGAACACCCACAGGTACGAAACTTCCGGCTTGTGGAGGCTTCCCATTGGCCAGGGATCAAATTATGCCTCCCCACCTACTGATATCATTCTGCCTGTGGAGGACTGGGTGGGAAGTCACGTGTCCCTGCTACTGAAAAAGCAGTTCCCAGCCACCCCACTCCTCTCCTGCCTCCCCACCTCAGCAGTAGTCTTAAGCATTGTTAAAGTTTACTGTACCCCAGCTCCACTCCTAATCAGGGTTAAGACTAATCAGGGTTTCTGTCAACCTGAGTTCTACAGCCACCTTCAAACCCTGGTTAGCATCAACCAGGGCCAATATAATCCATACTGGGGCAGGCAACGTCTCTGCCAGGAAAGCTTCAACAAAGAAGAGGAGGAGGCAACTGTGGTGTCAGGCAAGGCTGACGTCAAGCCAACGAGAAGCTGGGCCTGAAATTCGGAGACGTTTGGGCTTCACACGTAATGGACACGGAAGTTGCAAACTGGCGAAGTGTGTGCTCTGCACTCCCCAATTCCAAATTCCAAGGCACCAGTGCTGTAGCTTTCATTCAGCCCCCCAACACTGCAGCAGCATCACGGGTGCCCGGAGCCCTGGGAAATTTTGACTGTTGATTTCCGTGGGCCCCCGCCGGGCGAACACTTCCATGGGGTCTTGCTGGGATCTCTTTGAACCGGGCGTCACGGAAAGAAGCCACATCGCATTTGCATTCCCAATCTTAGGGTTGTTCCCCCAGCTCCACCCATTGGTTCTTTCTGGGATTTGATGCACGGAGAGACATCAAAAAGCAGAGACCTTAAGTTGTTTTAATACTGTGAGTCTTTTACTTTGCCCTGCACCCTGCCGGGAAGCCACAGTCACCACCGCCAGGATTTCCTATATGACTTTTTATTCCTTTGTGCGGGGTTAATTGCTTCCAGATCCCTTGCCGAAGCCCCTCGTTGGGTTTGTCTTTCTGAAAGCCATACAATGCCCTCCCCATCCACACCACACTCACACAGCCCTCCTTCAAAACGGGGCCTTCCACATTTGTTTCCATTTTTAAAAAGTTGTCCTTTCCTCTCCTCAGTGGCTTCACAGCGTCCTGCTTCTTCGTAGCACTTCAACCAGACTTGACATTGACCTGACACTGTAGAGCTTTCGAGGGTAGTTGTTGCAGTGGGGCAAAGGCGAGAAACAAAGCAGGAGGGGTAAAAAAACAAACAAATCCTCATGGCCTTTTCAGTCTGGAAAAGGTGAGGGAGAGGTTGAACTCCTCCCCTATAAGTCACGCCAAGGGCTGAATGTATTTTACAAATCCGGGGCATCACCATGAAAGCACCCGGTCTCCAATATTTGGAATCCTGAGAGATCTTACCAAAAGGTAAAGGGGACCAGGGCTGTGCAGAATTCATGCAAGTGAAGGTGGTACTGGGCAAAAGATCTGGCTTCCTAGCCAGGTTCTTTCAAGTTTCTAGTCCTTATGGTGGTGAAAATAAACCTGAACATGTGTGGACAAACTGTGTTGGCAATTTCCAGGGGGAAGGGGTACTTAATGAGCCCTAAAGATGCCTTGTCTTGCCCTGTGACTCTAAAAGCAAAATAAATGATGCAGCGTTGGGCACATCTGCTTATTCTCTGAAAGCAAAGGTGAGAGGGAGCGATGGGAGGGAAGACAAGGTGAGAAAGTACCAAGGTCCCTCTTTTCACATAGCTGCTGGCTCTGTCTACAGAAGTTGAGCAACGTGGTGGCCACAACGCCCGACATGCACAGGGCATGGGATCCTTATAACAGCCTTGGGACGAGACACAGAGAAGAAGATGCCAGAACAGCAAGCGCCGTGTGTCCATGGGAAAAGGTCAAAGTGGGGTGGGGGAGGAACCTGTCCAGTTCTCCTCTCCATGGTCCCCACGCCAACAGGACCTACTCATCGCAGCCGAGAAGCTCTACACGCAATGTGATACGGTTGTGCCAGGATTCAGGCAAGATGCGCACAAACCGGGCATAGAAGGGCACATCAAACATGTTCTTCTTGTGTGAGTAATTGTCATGGTTGCCTTCGAATACCTGTGTCGGCAGGGGAAAGAGAAGCAATTCCGTTAGAAGAGGTAGGAGGTAACATCAGCCTACCTTGCAGGGCTGTTGTGAGAATTAACTTTTTTTGGCTGTTGTTCGGATAGATAAAATTCTGTTAAAACTTAGTGGGCTCTATCACACTTATTTTTCCCCTGGTTTGCCTCTGCGTTTTTTAACTCCATTTCATAAGCGCATCAAGCTAATGGTCCTTTTCATGTGAGTTTGTGATATTGCGCTGCACCGTGAAACTTCCCTTTCATTTCTTTGCTCTTCCACTCCACCCCGCCCCTGTTCTTAAAGCACACACACCCAACAAAGGAAAAAGCAAGAGGACAGCAATACATGGAGCCTTAAGGGCACATTAAATCCGCTTGGGGAAAATAATTCAGACTTTTCCTGCACCAAAATAATACTCAAAGTGGAGGAAAAGAGGCGAGTTGGGTGCAGGACAGGAACAACATCATGTGAGTTCTGTGCTGCAAAACCAGATACCAGACATGGCGAGAGTGCGTTAAACTGCTGGTGTGATGGAGCATAGTTTGGAGCAGTGGTTAGGATGGTTGGCTTGACCCTGGGGAAAACCAGGTTCAAATTCCCATTCAGCGGCAAAGACGGAGGATAGGGCACCAGCAATTGCTAAAATCTCTCAGCCTAGTAGTTTTGTTGTGAGGTTAAATTATTCCTCCTTCCCTCCTCCTGCCACAGAGCAGCTTGGAGGAAAGGTGGTATCTAAATGCAATAAGTAAATTTAACAATGAGGAGGAGGAGGAGGGAAGCAGAGATGAGGAATCGGGTCCACAGTTCAGCTTCCTAAAATTTCAATTTGCTTTGTAAGTTTCTAGCCTTCTGACTGCCCAAATATGCCTACTGAAATCTCAGGAGGATGGGCTTTAGTGCCCTGTATTGACATTTGCCCCGCGTTCTTGCCCCCCAGGAAGAACATTGTAGCAAGGGGAAAACCAGCCCTGTCCCATCCATCAGCCAGAGAAATAACAGTTGCAGGGAGCTTGCTTCCCCCTCCCAGCCAAAAGGAAACCCACAGTTCCAAGTGCCAGTTTCCCTGCTACAGCAGAGAAGAAGAGAGGCACACACTGGCTTCTGCCCCCAGCCAAGGGGACCCAGGGCCAGTGGGAGGTTGCATCCTCTGCCTCCCAAGGAGAACATCATGATATGGATCCCATCCATTGGCCAGACGAAAGCGGGCTATTTGGGGTTTGTATTATTCCAGCCTGTGGCAAGCTAGCTTGCAAATCATCCGACTGAAAGGTAGGGAATAAATCGTCAAAATAAATCCGTGATAATCAAAGAGGATGTGCATCTGTCTGATTGCCAATGTCATGGCTTCAAGACCATAAAACACAGCACGCCTACAAAGAAGACCCTAGGGGTGGGCATCTCGGAATTATTTCATTTTTAAAACCCATTCATCTATTTTAATTCATTTCAATGTGTCCATGTGGTCAAAACCTGCAATACCACTATCAGTCACTAGGAGCAGACTTCCCCTCACCAACGCATAGCTTTGCAGGCCAAACCGTTTGAAGCCACGGAAGTTTAGTAGTTGAGGGACAGAGTTCTACAGCTGTCCCCTGTGTGGGGCAGCCTCCTATTAGGGGAACGAAATGGACAGACCCTTCCCTTAAAGGGTTGTATGGGTGCACCTGGCAGGAGCCATGCCTAGGGATGCCAGCAGCCATGTCTTCTCAGATGGAGCAAGTACAACGTATCCTGCTCTCTGACAGCTGCATTGGTTTGCTTGGAGGCTTCGCTGGATCAAACTATTTTGTAGGCCGTGGGACAGAGTTATATTCCTGCTCCTTCCCCGCCATTGTGGGGCAGTCCCTCTCAGGGAAATGGAGCAAACAGGTCCTCTCTCAGGGCGCTACAGGGGTGTACCATAACAGGGACTGTGCTTAGGGGTGCCAAGAGGCATGGCTTTACACAAACAGGGCGGGCACCATGTGTCCAATTGTGACAGCTGCCTACATTTGCTTGTGGCCTTTGCTGTATCAGTGTATAGGCTATTCCTGCCCGTGCAACGCCAGGTCTGTTCACTTGAAAAATAAATAATACCACCCTGCAACCTCAGAAGAAAGTATGCAAAGGTATTTTAAGAAGAAGAAGAAATTCTGCAAACATGCTCAATTTGCGTAACCCACAGGAGATGGCCACAGCAATCCCTGCTGGTGCAGAATGTGAACTGAGAGTAGACAAGCTGCCCCCTGCTTTCCATCAATCCCGCAGAAGATGCTGCCTAAATCTACCTTGGTGTTGTTGGTCCGGCTGTCCTTGTAAAGTGTCCAGGATTTCCCATCATCACTGTAGGCCACTTTGTAAGCTGCCACGTACTGAATGTGCCCAAAGTCACGAGCTCCTTGGGTGACAATCCCGGCCACCTTTTTCTGATCCCGAAGATCGATCTACAGGAAGCAAAAGGATGGGTTTCATTGGGGAAAACAAGTGGCTCTGGGGGTCAAGGGACTCCTTTACTCCTGAGCACCAGAAGTGTTGGGTCCGATTATATATTTTTATTTACAGGATTTATACACCGCTCTGTATTTAATGAGATTCCTAAGCAGTGTGCAGGACAACAACTTAAATATGAGATTCAGAAAAACTTAAATATGGGGTTCAGAAAAAGCATGCAAACATGCATACAATTCTTATAAGGTTCACGTAAAGAAGGCTTCGTTGCTAAAGAACTAGATGTTTTCCCCTTCCTGAACTATTATTATTGTTTACTTGGGACTGAACATGAAATACAAATCTGTTTGTATTTTTAAACCATATCGCTAGTAGCAGATATCAAGTACAGGCGAGCTATCCGCAACTAGACGATGCAATCTAAGAAATCCCAGAAGGACGAACAAGATCAGCTTCCGTAGGAGCAGCAGCCCAGGCATACTGTGCTTGAAGATAACTACTGTCTGAGACTTTGAGATAAGCTGCTTCTCAAAGTAAATAATCCTGTCTTGAGGCAAGCTATTTTTCTTTCCATTTGGATAGTCTGGATTAATGTTACTTCACTACTTGCTAGAGAGAGATAGAATGGGTTCAGCCTCTACACATAAAAAGTTCGGCACGGATGCTGACTGTTTAGAACAGGGGTGGGCAGAAAATAGTTCAGGATCTACTGGGAGATCTCTGGGTGATTTGCAGTAAATCGACAAGAGCTTCTGACCACCATCAAACAACGGCAACAATGGCAAAGCTTTTTCCCCCTATATAAGGTTGCTGAAAAGGAACCCTTGGGGAGAAAACAAGGGGTGGATTTTTGTTTGTAATGACTCGTGAGCTAGGTTCTGACGCCAGTCACACAGCCCTCTGCTGAGTCGAGGCGCCTTAACTCTCAGCATATGTTCTACGCACCTGTGCCACTGTTTTGCACCTGGCCTCTGGTTGGTGGAACCTGGGGTTCTAATGAAAAGAAAGTAGATCCCACAAACTTGGAAATTTGCCCACCCCTGGTTTAGAGCACAGACCCCATCCAGCCACCGATATACCCAAAGGCTACAAATCTCAAATTCAGTCACTCGCACATGCCCATCCTTCATCCCTATCTCCTTGCGTGAGAAGACACACCTGAAGCCATTCATCCTGCTTGTTGGTAAGGGCTGCCCAGGCATTGCTCTTGCCTGTCTTGTCCAGGCGGGCATAGTGAGGATGCCAAGTGAACGCATCAATGCCCCACGTCTTGTACACACTGGAGGCTGTGATCTGCCGGTCAGAGATGAGGTGGGATTTCATGCCCAGTGGCTCCGAGCAACCTGCCATGTTGAAATACACTGTAACACAACGGTTTACAGACACAGTGAAAGGGAAGAGTCCAGAAGCAGCAAGACCTCAACAAAGCAATAGAGAATCCAGCACCGTCATGCAGATATACCCAAAGATCGCCATTCCCACCACCACCGCCACTCAAAGCAGCCCCTTTTTCAGTCTTCCAGATTCAAGGAAATGTTTCTAAGCTGACTCATTTACTAAGGAGCAATGCAACTCCTCGTCGGAATCAGAGATGTGCAAAATCAGCAAAATATGAGACCATCAAAGTTCTCCAAATTCCACCTCAACAATCATTCAGACTCATCTCCATTTCAGATCATGAGATGTTGTTTTTTTCAGCCCAAAAATCCATCTGTATTTTCATGCATATTTCCCCAAATGTGCGAATCAATTGTGCACGTTTTTGAAATGTAGCCCTTTTCTTCCAGTTTGTGATATTTTTCAAAAGGATGCATTTTTACGTACGCATTTCAAAAATGTATGTTTTTTATTTATTTATTTATTACATTTATATCCCACCATTTTTCCTCCATGGAACCCAAGGCGGCGTACATAATCCTCCTCTCCGTTTTATCCTCACAACAACAACCCCATAAGGTAGATTGGACTGAGAGTTTGTGACTGGCCCAAAATCACCCAGTGAGCTTCATGACTAGAACCTGGATCTCCCGATTCCCAGTCCAATACTCTAGCCACTATACCACACTGGCTCTTTTTTTTTAATGCTCCTGTTTCGTTCTGTGAATCTCACCGCGAGTTCAGAAATGTATGGACTTTGACCGCAATTTACAATCAGTCCTGGAAGCTGTGAACTGGTTAATCTTGGTCAGATTTGAATGGCAGGGGCGCTGACGCCATTTTGCCATCGCCCCTCCCTTAGATTTCCCTGCTCTCTCTGAGCTGAGCTGCAATTCTCACAGGAGCTGGTGGGGGGAAATGAATTTTCTCAACTAATAAGTTATTGTTCCCAGTTGTAATACAAAGAGGCTGGGCTTCAGGGTCCAGGATGCACCTCTGAGGATGGCACAGCATCATTCCCAGCCTGGATCTGGATATGCAACTGGAAAGCTGTTCAAAACCTAAGCGGCTGCAATGTGGTTTCTCAAAACTACAAAGAAAGGAGAAAAAACCCTCAGCCACCTCATGTAGAGAACCAATTAAGTGTAGGGTTTAGAATGTTGAGCTGGGATGCAGGAGGTCTGGATTCAAGTCCCCTCTCTGTCATAAAGCCCACTGGGTGGCTTTGAGCCGGTCACTGCTTCTCACACTAGCCTACCTCACAGGATTGTTGTTGTGATTATAAAATGGAGAGGAGGAGGAGGACAATGTTAGCTGCCTAGGTTCTTTGCACGAGGGGAAAAAGCAGGATATAAATGGGAGGAGAAGGAGGAGGTGGTAATGCTAAAACTACCAAAAATGTTTATGAAGTTCGCCCATCCGATCCCCAATTTTCAGGTGGGAGGTCCACTTTCATGCATGCAACCCCCACACTCAATATGAAATGCTGAAAACGACTCAGCCAGCAATCATACGAAATTGAGTAGCACCCCCTGGAAGTAACAGCCTTTGCCTGGAAGCCCCTTCTCTTAATCTCAGATGTTCTGAAGCTGCCCTATGCTTATGCAATAGCAAGGAAATGTGCTTTGCACATTCATTGTATATGGGCAAAATAGGAAAGGAGAGCCCATTGAAGCAGACTCATGAAAACCTGGCTCTGTCTCCTTCTGTCCAAATACAGACTGTAAGCTCCCTGGGGCAGGGATCTGTCTGCTGTTTTTGACATTGCTCTGTAAAGTGTCAGGCATACTGAGGAGAGGTAGTAGCAGTAATGGTAGCAGAAGCAGGAAAACAGTAAGCAATCTTGCAATTCCGAACAACAGCAGCGGGTGTCACTGTGACGATTGATGCAGACAAAGTGGAATACAGTGAGAGCAGAGAGACAGAGATCCTAAATGTGGCCTGTGGAGACCATCCAGCTTAGTCCATAAGAGCCAGTAATGAAGACTCCATTAGGAAAGTTAATGAAAGCATAGACCTGTCAAGCCGCTCCTCGCCACAGGGTCCCAGTCATAATGCAATCGAGCATTTCCAGGGCAATTCTGAATGATGACAACTGGAAGATATAGAGGGCTTGCCCCATAGAGGAGTAGCAAAAGGGCAGCACCCATAGAATCATAGGTGAGGCTTGTGCATCACTCCAGCCTTTCCGTAGCTTTCCAGTGGTTTGGGCCAGGGCCCCAATCCCCCTCTCTCCGACCCATGAATGCAAGATGCAAACTATACAAGAGAAGACAAATTGCACCAACTTGCTTCATTTGCATAATTTGTACAGCTCGCAAAACCCAGCATTTCTTGGTGCAGACGGCACCAGGCGGAGAGGCCTACATTTCCATGGGAAGCGCCAACAGTCTGTGGAAAGGGTAAGTCAGCAAAGACAAGAGTTTCGGCCTGACAGAAACCCCCAGGCCCTCTGGTAGCCCTGGGTCAGCATTTTTATCTCCTGTGACTTGCCCAATCCTCATTCAGGCAAAAGCATCCCCAGTGCGGAAGCAGGCTGAAAAAAGGGATGGATGAATCCGTGAATTTCGTTTTCTCTCACTTTCTCATTTTTCCTATTATAATGCGTAGTTCATCATTATTTTCTCCAATGCAAAATTCGGAACAGTGCGAATTGCAAGGAAAAACTGTGTTTTGGTTCGCATAGTGGTTCGTAGGTGAAAAATGAGGCAAGTCCACATTAAAATGTGAACTGAATGGATTTCTCCCCCATCCCTAGGCTGAATTCGAGACACCAGAGTACGGCTGCCCTGTGATTAGCCATGCAAAAAATTGTGCCACCACTGCCCAGCACATTTAGACCAATGGGAAGCATTTACCATTCATTTCACAGCCAATCAGCTCAAAGCGCATGGTGCAGGCTCTACGGCAGATCACAGGGTAGATGCGGATGTACTGGGCTGTGACTGAAGGATCAAAGAAATTGGTCACCATGCCATCGTTTTCCACGTTGCCCCCAAAAACCTGCAGGGGGAAAAAGGTGAAGTAAACAATGTCTTGGGAACAGGGTTGGGTACCTGTCCTGTACACAGTTCTTCACAGTCTCCCTCTTAACCAAGGGGCATCTGATTTCGCAGTTATACCTGAGAGACAGTATGGTTTTATGGTTAAATTGTGGGAATTCCCTCAGGAAGGTCAGAGTTCAAATCCCTGGGCAGCCAAGACATTCACCAGCACTGGGCCAATTACTTTCTCTTCCCTAGCCTATCTTATAGGGTTGTTGTGAAGATAACTATGGGGTGACCACATCTACCCTAAGCTCTCAATGGAGGAAGGGTGGGTTTATGATAATGTGGAGAGCCAGTGTGGTGTAGCGGTTAGAGTATTGGACTGGGACTCGGGAGATCCGAGTTCTAGTCTCCATTCAACCATGAAGCTCACTGGGTGAATCTGGGCGAGTCACTGACTCTTAGCCTAACCTACCTCACAGGGACGTTGTGAGGATAAAATGGAGAGGAGGAGGAGGACCATGCAAATTGCCTTGGGTTTCTTACAAGAGGAAGAAAGCTCAGATAAATATTTAATAATACATAGATGGTGATGATGGTGATGATGGTGATGATCATCATCACCATCCAAACTCAGTGGAACCAATGTTATTTAGTTACACTCAGTATTAAAGGTACACAATCATCTTTTTAAGCTGTTTCGCATCTTGTGTGTTACTGTAACAAGGCGTAAAAAAGGAGGATATTACAGATGGGACTACCAATTATTAAATTAGACAATAGGCAACTATCTGAAGTCAATCAATTCAGAGACAGACACCTTCTCACTTCTACCCCATCACTCCTTTATCCAAAAATATAAATTACCTAAAACACTTTAAGTAATGAAAGGCAAAATAAACTCTACAAAACTAAGCTAAAGTAATCATAGAACTGGGAGCTTCCCTGGGTGCAAAAATTAGAATTTTACCTGCAAAAATGCATAGCCTTCCTTACATGCAATGTAGATCAAGGCTGAAATCCTATTCACGCTAACCTTCTGAGTAGATGTGCACAGGATTGCTCCATAAGAGTTCAGCCAACAGCTGTTACTATAGCTGTCATTTTAGCAAACTGCTTAAGCAGTTCCAATGACTCAAAAGCACACTTGCTCCAAGAATGACTAGTGTGGTTTTAACCAACTATTTGGTTGGGGAGGAGGTGGGGTGTGTAAAGCTCCTTGCAACGAGAACCCTCAGGCCTCGCCTTTCATGCGGAAGCTAACTCAACTCACATGTGCTTTGCAATGGCCTTCCAACTGAACGAGAAAAACATTTTAAAGGAATGCCAACTATGCAGCGAGGAGCAATCTGCTACTGATTATCTTGCTAGTCCGTGCTTGTAGAAGAACTCAAAGCACTTCTGGACTCCCAAATATTCCATGTAGTCTCCTGAATACCAGCAAGCAAGCAAGGATCTGCCAATCGGAGCAAAGCGAACTAAACAGGATTCGCATTCATGAGCGAACAGACCTAAAGTCCTTTGCTCTCTGATAGGGAGGAGCTGGAACTGCAACAACCTAGAGGAGATGGGAAAGATGGGATGGCAAGGCCTGATCCTTTTCCAGGTCCCTTTCTTGAATTGTTAAGATTTCATAAGCCACTTAAGAATAGTGGCTAAGAGTCACTGTGTACAATCCAGAGGAAAGTCCTACAATTCCCAGCATTCCCCAGCCTACCATGCTCAAAAGCATTTAAGATATGGTAAGTATTATTTAAAAGATAAAGGAAATCCTTCCCAGTCCCCCTTTTCATTATTTTTCGTGACTCACCTTATCGTGACCTCGCTCCTCATCCTGGCAGAATACAAACTCACGCCCATCGAGGCTGTAGGCTACTTTGTAGGCCTGGACAAACTCCGCCTTGCCTACACGGCGTGCCCCTTGCATGGATATACCAGACAGCCGCATTTTTCTCAGCAGGTTTGCCTAGTGGGTGGGGGAAAAGGTGGCCCCAAAGAGGGCGGAATTACCCACATTGGTTGGGTAAATAAACCAACGAAACACAACAAGGCTCAACACCCAACCGCAAAACTCTTTCTGGCAGCTGGCAGCCGCCATTTTTAACTCTCCCATTAGTCTCCGCCATAGCAGTGCTGAATCATAGCACAGAATATCTCACAAGGGCTTTTGGAAGAAAGAAGGAAAGAAAGAAAGAAAGAAAGAAAGAAAGAAAGAAAGAAAGAAAGGAGACCACCGGAAGTTGCTCCAAAAGCAGCCAATGACTTTCACCTCCCTGAAAATTGGCCAAAATGTTCCCCCTCTCCCCATTGTGCCAACTGCACATGGGTTCCAAACTCATGCCCTAGGCCAGCCTTTTCCAACCTGGTGACCCTCCAGCTGTCTTGGACTACAGCTCCCATCATCCCCAAGCCAGCATGGGAGTTGTGGTCCAAGACACCTGGAGTGCCCTATGCCCATCGATGCCACTCACAGGGGCTACGAGCCCCCAGCCCCATTTGGAGCTGGGGATCGGGTGGCAACACACTATCTCCTTGCTTAGATTTTTGACGCTCTTAAAGCCCACACTGGTCATGCTGCTCCTTCCTGCACTGATACCTGGATCCAAGGGCTCCTGTCGTAGTTGCTGGAGGTCCAGGCGTTCACAATCCCCTTGTTGTTGAGGCGGGCGAGCTCAGGACCCCAGCGCTGCAGGCCAAGGAACCCGTAATGCACAGAAGAGGCCGTGAGCTGGGTGTCTGCAATGGCCCCTGTCTCCATGCCCAGGGCATTTGAACAGCCTGCAGCACACAATGGATGGGGACAGGGGAAGGACACGGAGAGAAGAAGAAACGATCATGAATATGAACAGAAGCAGCAAGGCAGAATAGAAGCCAGGGGAGAGAAAGAGCAAGAGAATTTTCAAAACATGAGGACATCGTACAAAAACATGGCCATCTTCCCCCACACAACTCATCCTATATATCCGCCTTGCCCAACCTCGCATCCTCCAGATATTTGGGACTTCATCAGCCCCAGCCAGCATGGCCAATGGTCAGGAATCCTGGAAGTTATAGTCCAAAACATCTGGAGGGGATTAGGTTGGGGAAGGCTGCACCATGGATACATCACCCTAAGCAGCTAAGGGATCCGGCTACTGGAGTGACTCAACCCATCTTGGCTGGCCATTGAAATCCTCAAAGGAAGAGTCATTAAAGCAGATTTTTTTTCAGGCTGTAACTTTCCCTGAGATATGATAGTTTCCTAGCTCTGGCTTAATTCCCCTTCCCTCCAGTTCTGACCCCTGGCTCCCGCCTAACATCTGCCAGTAACTCCATTCTGACAAATTCTGATGCAGGAACTTCGAAGCAACATTCATATGTACGCCCTGTTGTAGCTATTGGGCTTGTCCTTCACAGAGGCAGCCCGTCCATATAGGCAAACAAGACGGTTGCCTAAAGTGCCAAGTGAAGCGGGGCACCAAATTCGAGGAAAAGACACATTTTTAAAAACAACAACAAGCAAACAAATAAAAAAGAAAATTCTATGTCTCATTTTATATGATCTCAGAAACATTGGTTGGACAGAAGGATAGGGAAAAAACCCCCAAATAATGATGACTCTGTTTAAATAAATACGCTTAAAAAACACCGAACCGAAAATAGGGGCAAAATGTTTCACAGCTTACCAAGATCAGGCTAGATCTGCCCTTGGGGATGGGGGCATTGGTTGCATGGCTCACCTAGGGCACCAGTTGCTGGCAACAAATCTAGGGACACACCGGTCCTTCAGCAATGAGATACAGGCTAGATGGACGGGTCATGGGGGTGGGGGAGAACACCTTCCGATCCCTTATACCGGCATTCTCCAACCTGGTGCCCTCCAGATGTTGTTGGACTTCAACTCCCATCAGCCCCAGCCATCACAGCCAATAGGCAGGAATGCTAGGAAATGTAGTCCATGTCATCTGGAGAGCATCAGGTTGCCTTACACAGTCGTCACACTCCCAAGGTGGCCTTAGGTAAGCCACCGTTGCTCGGTGTAGCCCACCTCAAAAGGGGGCTGTTGGAACAAAGGAGAGAAAAATGATGAAGGGCTTTGTATTCCAAAAAAGGGTTACACGAAAATGTAAAAGAGTACAATGCCCCTCTTGTGTTCAGCCTTCCTTTTGTCCTTGTGTGTTTTTCTTTGTATTGCATTTACTTTCCATGAAAGGAATCTCTTTGATGTTTAGAAATAAATAAATAAAAAAGGATGAAATCATGCCCTCTTTTTCTCCTGGGTCTGATTTGCGTGTTCGCATGGATACGACAGCAAATCGCTCCACATTTGGACACCAGGAGTAAGAGGTTCTGGACCCCTGCTGTAAATGGATCTTCCAAAATAGTGGCACTACAGTTTGACAACAATCAGCAAATGCCGCATTTGTAACCCTCTTTCGCTTCATTCCCTCCCCTCCGCACCCGCCACTGTGAACAGGAACTTACGGATATGGCAGGTCTTCCCCAGGTAGGGTGAAGCACATTTGCAGGTATAGTCGCCATTCAGATCCACGCAGCTCCCTCCATTCTTACAGGGCTGCGAAGCACATTCGTTCATGTCTACGGACAAAAGAAAGGAAGCATGGATGCACCCGCCCCAAAATCCAGCCAGATCAGGACTCACACTTGATAAAAGAAATCTTCGTCTAGCCATATTTCTTAGAGAGGTCCTAAGATTGTCCAAGAATCAACTCCTGATACTTCCAAAGAGGATACAGGATTGGGCCCATAGCAGGGAGGAAGGATTAAAGCCCTCAAACCCCAACCCCAACCCATGTTCGGGTCCTAATCCAGATCAAGCCCTTTTACAAAAGGAAAATAACACGTAGCTGCTAGATCTGGATTCAAAGTAAGATCTGTCTTGGCCCTTAATAACAGCAGAGGGCTGTTAGCATCAAGCCCTACTTGCAGGTTTCCCAGGAGCACTTAGCTGACCACAGTCAGGAGCAGGATACTGGGTTAGATGGGCCTTGGGCTCAGAGCCAGCGAGCGCTGTTTCTCCCTTCACAGGGCCACAAAGACACCCCACACTCACTATTCTCGCAGTGTTTGCCTTCATAGCCCGAGGGGCACTGGCAGGCATATTCAGTAAAGACATCACCCCGGTTGGGAACCAGCTGGCACAAACCGCTGTTCTTGCAGGGATTCGGGTGGCAGGGACCTGAAGACAAAGAGATGTGGAGGAAGAAGGAAAAGCAGGTGTCAAATGGGAACAGAAAAACTGGCACCACAATCCTGTCCTACTCTGTAAGAGCCAGATGTAATCCACCCAATGCATCTTAACTTCCCAAGCATGCACACATCTTGGCTCAGCAGGGGGATCTGAAAACAAATAATGAACTGAAGAGCAGGTGCTGATTTGCATATGAAAACTATAGCATGGCTATCTTTTCTAAACAACTAAGAAGATTTGCATGTCATCGAATCAACCAGATGCAATCTATATGCTGTAGGGCAATTGTAACTATTTCTTCTAATACGGATTCAAGCCTTCCTGTGCTAATACAGCCAAAACTGCACCAGCCATGCACAAAAGAGGTGTTAACAGACTTGAGGTAACCAAGGTTTGTAGATGCTCAAAAAAAAATACTTCAGCTGGGGCAGAGGGGCATCGCTGCATTAGAACTCAGTGGTACGAGATCTGGAGTAACTGAGAGAGAGAGAGAAAACTGACAACTGGGTGGAAGAAAGAATGGAATGGCGTGGCTAAAAAGAAGAAAGGGAGGGCAAGAAACATAGATATAAAAAAGGATAGAAAGAACCATCTCACAGTCTGGATAAGTCACTTTCTTGTTCACACTGAGCAGCTACTTTAAGAATGTCCTCAGTGTCAGAAAAGAGCGATGCCCATAGAAATTAACAAAGAAATCAATGGTTTTGATGCAGCTGGGGTTAGGCATATACCCACCTAATTCCAAAACAACAAATTAGAGTGTGGGAGAAAGCAGCTTTATGAAGACAGAGAATATTCATTGAGGAGGTGGGGAAAAACAGTGCAGGTGGGAGGGCAGAATGGAATGACTGGAAACCTGAAACCTCCGTACTGCAACATTTTGCTGTAGAGCCCTACTTGAAAGAATAATATTTTGTATTATCAGGGTGACTGAGGCTCTTCACGTATATTAGCTCAGTAAGTGCTATAACCAATGTGTAACATAAATCAAGTATTGCCCCATTGTTTCAGATGTGGGGCACGGGGGTGGGGAGCTTGTGAGCTTGCACAAATAACCAGAACCACTGCCCACTAAACAACTTCTCACAGATTTCTGAGTAAGGTCTACAGGGAAAGCGGAAGTTTCCATAGAATGATTAGGATTGGGGGAGGATTCAATTTTCATAGCAGAACTGTGCATATGCCACCAGAAAGAACAGAACAATTATAGATGACATATTCTCCAGTGTGCGTGATATCTGGGGCTTGATCTATCATGCATCGACCTTAACAGAACAATCATGTTATTGTCATATTGCCAATGACTCACATACACTTTAAAAAAATCTGCATCACTCCCTCTAATAGCAAACTCAAGTGGTGAGTGTCGACAGCTATATAACGAAAACAGGGCCACTACAAAATGAGAGGGAGGTATCCGAGTGCTCAGGGGAACCCCAAGGTTTGCAGTGGTACCAACCCCCCCTCCCCACCTTCCCCCTATAATCCACTCCTGATATCCCACAGACTGTTACCTGGGACATGTGGGGGGGGAGAAACAGGGTGGAAAAGAGGTAAAACACACTCTAGAACAAGTTCTATACAGGGTGGCCCAAAAGTAGGTATACAGCCCTCCCATCAACATTCTAAACAACTGTATACCTACTTTTGGGCCACCCTGTAGTTCTTGCATAAAAGTGATGTTCCTAGAAAGAAGGCAAGAGCCTTTCTGCTTCCTACGATGTTCCAGGGATGCTCTAGGAATGATGCTGCTATGGCAGGAACGATAGAGGCCATCCTTAACACATTTTCCCCTTTTCTCCCCAGTTTTCTCCTGGGAGTCTGGGTGGTCACCAGTAGCAAGTGGACCACACTTTTTGCACCCTGGATTTAAGGCAAAGACCAGCTTTCAATTATCTTCCAGGGCACTTACCGTGGTTGTAGCAAGAAGGATGTGGTATGAAATTAAGCCACAGACCTAAGATATCATGTGCGTGCCAATTCACCCACAAAATCAGATATATTCAACAAGATAAACACAGGCAACCCAGGATGCAATCTCTCTAGCTGTTGACTGTAAGAACTCTGGCTGCAGTTGATGGAAATGAGTCTTCCTAGCTCAACTACTGTGGTGTTGTGACATGAGAACAGCCATGCGGGATCAGAGCAAAGGTCCATCTAGTCCAGCACTCTGTTCGCACAGTGGCCAACCATCTGTTGACCAGGGACCTATAAGCAGCACCCTCTCACCCATGTTCCCCTGCAACTAGTGTATACAGGCTTACTGCCTCTGATACTGGAGGTTGCACTTCGCTATCAGGATTCTCCTAAGAATTTATCTAACCCCTTTTTAAAGCCATCCAAATTGGGGGCCATCCTCACATCTTGTGGTAGCAAATTCCATAGTTTAACTATGCACTGTGTGAAGAAGCCCTTCCTTTGATCTTTTATGAACATTCCAACATTTTAGAAATGTTAAAAGCTACCAGCAGACAGGTTGGGCTGTCTGTTGTGGGTGGAAAGGGGAGTAGGTAACACGATCAAACTATTGATCACTTGTTGGACTCTGTGTGTGTGTGTGTGTGTGTGTGTGTGTGTGTGAGAGAGAGAGAGAGAGAGAGACAGACAGACAGACAGACAGACAGACAGACAGACAGAGTCAGAAAGACAGAGAGAGAGACAAAGAGGTGGGAGGGTATCACTGGCATGCGAGGGTTTAATATAATTATTAAATATAATAATTATATTAAACTGTGAATAGGTGAGTGTGTTGATGAAGCAGGGAGTGTGAGCAGTCAAAGAAGAAACTCCATGCACAAGACCACCATGAGCACAAGTTTACATGAGTTTCCCCTTGGCACATTCTATAAATTATGATAAGCTCTGAGCTCTGAACTCCACTTATACCTTTCTCGGTCTCATTGCAATTAATCCCAGTGAAGCCTTCTGCACAGATGCAGAAAAAAGGAGATTCATCGACGCCAATGATGCAAGTCCCTCCATTCTTACAATGGTTCACTTCACAGAAGTCACCTGGGGAAAAAGCAAAGGCATAAAGTCAGAGCAAAAAACAGCTGCCCAGGAAAGGTTCTTCTCCCACTAAGTCATAACAACAAAAGGGATCAGACTGACATCAGTATCCTATTTCTGGTAATATTAAGCACCCAGTGCCATAGCTGGCAGGAAACATACCTGGACAGAGGCCGTGGCTCAGGGGTGAAGTAACCTGGTCCCCCTCCTGACTACAACACCCATCATTCTTAACCAATGGCCATGCTGCCAGAGGTTGCAGGGAGTTATAGTCCAAAACATGTGGGGGGGAGGGCACCAGGTTTTACAGCCTGAGAACCCTGCTGGATCAGAAGGAAGGCTTATCTAGTCCACATTCTTGCTTCTCATAAATGTGAGCCAGGTGCCTCTGGAAAACCCCAAAGGCAGGATACGAGGCCAACCGCCTTCTCCTGCTGTTGTTCTGGGCAACTGGTATTCAGAGCCCAGCTGTCGCCAATCCTGGAGATAACATATAACCAGCATGACCAGTAGCTGTGGATTGCCTCATCCTTCATCAATTAGTCTAATCCCCTTTTAAAGCCATCTTAGCAAAGCAGATAGTTCAACTTTGTGCCAGTTTGAAAAAGCACTTCCATTTCTCTGTCCTGAATCTCCCACCCTTTGCTCCCTGTCGGGAGTAGAATCTCCCAAAATAACCCCTGTGCTCCCTCATCCTCTGAGATAGGAATGAGGGCATATCGTCCAAAGAGTTGAGTCGGGACATGCAGCTTTCATGAGCTTAAGCGACTCCCCGGAGCATTATTGCTCACCAGTCTGTTTATAGCATGAGGTCCCTGGAGTTTAATCTCACTTCCTGCCACTCCAGAGCAAATGGGCCAAGCAAAACCAGGCTGCAAACAGCCAGTTCAGAAAGGCTAGTGCAGCTGCCATAGCCAAGCCAGAAAAAAGAAACAGAGCTTGGGCACCAGATCAAGTCACTGCCTGTACTGCTGCCCTGGCTGGTTCAGGATGATCTCATCCTTCATCAATGCACTGCCACGAGGTATAGCCAGGGAGGAGGAGATGCCCCTAGGAAGCAGAGAAATCACTTCCCATCCAACTCAAATCACCAAGGACCAGGAGTACTTAGCTGCCCTCCATGTCCCTCTGCCTTGTCTCCCAGACACTCACTAGCATCTCTGGATCAAGGCCCCATGTAGAGTGACGGCCAAGCTGTTACAGCAGCCTCCACCAACCTGACACCTTCCAGTTGTGTTGGATTGCAACTCTCATCATTTCCAGCTAGCAGGCTGGGGTGATGGGAGTTGTAGTCCAGCACAGCAAGAGGGTTCCAGGTTGGGGGGCAGCTGTGCTACAGGACACACCGGACCTTTTTAAGGTCAGGAGATGGCTGAATAAAGATACTCTGACACAATTAGCAGGGCTATGCATGTGCCACAATTCCACGGGAACATACGAAAATGCACTGAAGGTGATATTGCCTACAGAATTAAAATTCTTGAGAATTTCTGCTTGCAATTTTATAGTTCTTAAGCCTGGAAAAATATATTGTGTCCTTGACGTCCACCAGTTAAAGCAGGCTCTTTCGTCAATATCTCACTGTAAGCTAAAGTCGGCAGATTAATCAACCAAAATTCTAGTTGATTAATCTATCGATTAAAGAAGGGGTGCAGAACATCAGAACCGGGGGGGGGGGGGAATTTGCTTTAAAACTGATACATTTCTGCTACGTGTAGTGTTTCCTGCAATCATAACTTCTCCAGTTCAACATTTTTCAAAACTGTTTTAATAGGCTTTTAAAACATTGTTACATTTAAATTGTTACTTTTTAAAATTGTTACTTTTTTAACTGTTAATATTTTTAATTGTTTACGTTTTTAAAAAATTGCTATATTTGTATCCCCACAATATGCTTGCAGCATAGAATTTCCATGTGGAATTTCCATCCTGCAGAGGTACTATCCAGACCAAGGACTGCTTAGATTCAAAGATGGAACTACATCTTTGACCACTATTAGAAGCTGGACTCTATTTCCTAAGTGCTCCAGTTCCTATCAATCTCTCCCTAAACACCCACACACACAACAACAGTCCAGAGAAACCCAAATCCTGCCTGGAGAGAGGTTTGATTCATCAAAATGGCCCGTGGAGAAATTAATCTATGGTGGCTTCTCATTATGTGCAAACCGGCCCAGTAGAAACCAGGTATGTCTGTTCCTAAAAGACTACTATTTTAAGGAGCACCTTCTCAGGTATGCTCTTGACCAATTACAAAGATCATCTTCAGAGGCTCTTCTCTGAATACTGCTGCCAACAGTAATGAGATGGGTGGCTACCAGGGAAAAAGCCTTCTCTGTGGCAGCCCCCTGTGTGTTCAATGCCCTTCAGAGGGAGATCCATCTAGTGTCTACACTATATACCCTTTAGGCACTTGGTTAAGATCTTCCTCTTCCAGCAGGCATTGAAACTTTTACAACAGTTTACACTGCCCAGAGAGCTTTGGTTATGGTGCGGTATAGAAATGAAATAAATTATTACTAATAATAATAATAATAATAACAACCTGTTGTTCTAGTTATTAATTTTACTGCTGCCTCTGTAACATCTTCTAATGTTGTAATATTTGGATATTTTCATTGTTGTATTTAATGTTTTGGTTGTTATTTTATTGTTGTTTTCAAGGGAGGGGGTGTTTATATGATTGTAAACTGCCCCGAGACCATCTGCCAGTTGGGCAGTATATACATTTCATTCATTCATTCATTACTAAAGGTGAGGAGGCTAACAGGCAAATGCCCCCTGCCCCATGGCCTGGTGCCAAGTACCAAGTGCCACGAAAGCTGATCATCCACACACACACACACAAAAACTGTTCACACATGCACACATAAAAAAAATTGTTTCTGGGTTTGGCAACTGCTGGAGAAGGGAGATTTAGTACCACTTGAAGACTGGTGTTGACCCAGCTGCTGCCACCCATTGCTGAACCTAAATGAGTGTCGGATGTCAGGTGTTTCATGAACAATTCACTAGGCTGGCCTAGTGAATTGTGAGTTGAAAGCTTGGCAATTGTTGTGAGAAAGTCTGTCTCTGTTTTGTGGTTATCTGTGGCTGCTAGCAGAGGCCTTGAGGTTTCTTGAGAATGAATGTTTGTTTAGAAAAGGTGGGGCTATCTTGCAAGCTGTCTCTCACATAGTGTCGTCATCAAGAGGAGGTTGAACTGTGCTGCCCTGTTCTCGCATGAATTTGGATTACAGGCTTGAAGCCCTGTCTGTCAAAGTAGCTTGGAATTAGCCAGCCTCCATCCTATATAGTAGAACAAGCAAAGGGGAGGCCCTTTGCTAGGAATTCATCTGTTCGATTGTTCTACGCTTGCCATGAAACTCCTCGTGTTTGGGATTCTATCTGGTTTGGAGTTGCTGGATGCACTCTGTACATGTTCTGTTGCTATTTGGACTTAGAATTTCTAAGAACTGTGCCATGAAAGATGCTCTGAGGCTTTTCATAGATTTAGACTTACAGATTACTGTTCTGGATTTGTGTTCTATAGCCTGCTTTCCCTGCATGGAGCCAAAGTACAGGCACAGGGAAGCCCCAAGGCTGATCGCTGCTGTTCTGGAATTGTGTGTGTGACCTGCGAGAGAGCCTCCTCTCAGAGCCTTTTGTTACAGGCAGAGGGGTTCCTAGGTCGAAGAGGTTCGTCCCCTGACATCTTGCTTACGTGATCAGCTCAGTGTTCCTGGCAGGCGGTGTCTGGTTTAGTACAAGATAGATCTGTGTACTGTCAGACTTCATGCACTTCTGTGCTAGGGTTTCTCCTTTGAGTTTTGCTCATGTTCCTGATGAGTCAGTGTGTGTGGCCACTGCTGACTGTTTCACATGGGACCGGGGGGCAACTCTAAATGTCTCCCCCTGAGTGATTGCTGTTCGCATTAAGCCGTTGTGCCTGAAAGCTATCTGGTCCATCTTCAGCTTCAAGTGTGTGCATGCAGAAATGAAACCGTTATGCTTGAATTCCGTGTGATTTCACAATAAAAGAGGTCTCACCATTTTTGGAGTGTGTCAGTTTGCCTAAAGTTCGTGAGCAGAAGCCTGGGGTGGGCTTGCATCGCGACAATGAGAAACAATGATCTTTTCTACTCTTAAAGCAAAACCAGAACATCAGGGCACCGTTTGTACCGAAAGCAGCATCCGCTGGGATGTTCACCCATCAGAATTCAATCTAAACCCCTCCAGCTGTATCTCTTCACCTCCCCCACTGTACCTGGCTCGGCCTTCCTCTCAAAAGGGCTCAATAGTGCTGACTCTGGACTAGGGGTGTGCATCGGATCGGATCCGATCCACGATCCGAATCCGATCCGACCCAAAATCGGGAAAATCCGATCCGATCCGATCCGGCCAACCTCCGATCCGATCCGATCCGATCCGATGAGGTCCGATCCGGATCGGACGCCATTTTGAATGCTTTTTCCCATAGCCAAGTATTGTTTTACAAAAACGCCTATAACTTTTTCATTTTTAAAGATAGAAGGATGAAACTTGGGCACATTGTAGACTGGTTAGGGGTAGTTATCTGTGAGAAATTTCAGAAAGATTGGTGCATGCATTTTGTGGCAATTAATTTTTTAATAAATACCCAGGAATGCCTATAACTTTGTCATTTTTAAAGTTACACACTTGGTAGTATCCATTACAGGGCTCGTGTCTGCTTGAGTACAAAGTGAAAGCAGACACGAGCCCTGTAATGGATACTACCAAGGATCAAAGGGATCGAGACCAGAGTGATCCTTCCTTGCACGCATGGCTGCAAAACTCAGCTAGGCTCAGCCGTTCTGCTTGAAAAGTGAAAGTAGGAAAGGAAACACGAGCCCTGTAATGGATACTACTAGCAAGGATCAAAGGGATCGAGACGAGAGAGTGTTTCCTTTTCTTCGCGGGAAGCGGGAGGGGAAAACCTGGCCTCTGTAGAAATTTTTTTGAAACATGTAATTTAAAAATTCCATAGCCATCAAATGCCTGGACCTATAATTCTGAAATTTCTGACACGTATCTACCCCTAACCCATCTACAAAGTGAGCAATGTTCAGACTTCTAACTTTTAAAATAAAAAAGTTATAGGCGTTTCTTTCCTCATTGTTTCAAAAATACCTTGCCACCACATGCCTGGACCCAGCTGTCTGAAATTTTACACACATATCAAGCCAAGTGGTACCTGTAATGTGCCCATGGTTCCTGTTTGTATCTTCAAAAATAAAAAAGTGGGAGGCGTAACTGTATTTACCCCACCACTACCCATTTTTCTAAAATTAATTGCCACACAAGGCAAGCACCTACGTTTCCGAAATTTCACACACATAGGTCCCAAGGTACCGCCTACAATGTGGCAAAGTTTCATGTGTGTAACTTTAAAAATGACAAAGTTATAGGCATTCCTGGGTATTTATTAAAAAATTAATTGCCACACAAGGCAAGCACCTATGTTTCTGAAATTTCACACACATTGGTCCCAAGGTACCACCTACAATGTGGCAAAGTTTCATGTGTGTAACTTTAAAAATGACAAAGTTATAGGTGTTTCTTTCCTCATTGTTTCAAAAATTAATTGCCACACAAGGAAAGCTCCAATGTTTCTGAAATTTCACACACATATCAAGGCACGTGGTACCTGTAATGTGCCCAAGTTTCCTGTTTGTATCTTCAAAAATAAAAAAATGGGAGGCGTAACTGTATTTACCCCACTACTACCCATTTTTCTAAAAATTAATTGCCACACAAGACAAGCACCTACGTTTCTGAAATTTCACACACATAGGTCCCAAGGTACCCCCTACAATGTGGCAAAGTTTCATGTGTGTAACTTTAAAAATGACAAAGTTATAGGCATTCCTGGGTATTTATTAAAAAATTAATTGCCACAAAATGCATGCACCAATCTTTCTGAAATTTCTCACAGATAACTACCCCTAACCAGTCTACAATGTGCCCAAGTTTCATCCTTCTATCTTTAAAAATGAAAAAGTTATAGGCGTTTTTGTAAAACAATACTTGGCTATGGGAAAAAGCATTCAAAATGGCGTCCGATCCGGATCGGACATCTGGTCCGATCCGATCCGACCAGCCTCCGATCCGATCCGATCCGACCCCCCAGGTCCGATTCCGATCCGCTATCCGATCCGATCCGGGGGGTCAGTGCACATCCCTACTCTGGACAGAAGCGTTCCATGAGCTTAGCGCCTTCCATTCATGCCTGTACCCATCAGAGCTCTGCGGTGGGAATTTAAACTGTCTCCTCCCCCGTCACCATCAATCAGAAGTAAAAGCACGCTTCAGCAGTTGTCTCGGAGCCAGGTGAAACATTGGCGGAAAAAGACTCCCTGCCTGTGACCACAGAGATGAGCGTCGTACGCGTCAGGAGATCGCTTGCAGGGAACTTACACCTTCAGATCCTCACTCTACATTTATTATATTTATCCTGCTCTTTCTCCAAGGGATTCATGATGACTCACATCCCACAAACACATGCAGCAGCTCGCACACACGCACACACACACACACAAATACTGCCCTCACAACAACACTGTGAAGAAGGCTAGGATAAAGGATACAGCCTGCTCCAACACCAACTAATGAGCATCATGGCCATTTGGTGGATTCAAACCCAGGTCTACCTGATTCAAGGCCCAAACTTTATCCCAAGGAAGTTGAGCTTATTTCAGCCCAAGGGGCAAATTCAATTTTGGAGAATATCTCGGGAGGGGAGACGGGTGCATTCCAGTGGTGGATGGGGCCAAATACCTAAAATATCAGCACATTTTAGCTTAATGCTCTTACTGGTAGTAACCAAGACTAAGGGAAGGCAATTCAACCTTTTAGAATGGGAGGGGAGGGCAAAAGCAGGAGAAGCCACCAAATGACTGGTGATTGGGAGATAGGGGGCGTGGTCAGGGGAGGGGCGTGGTCAGGGAAAGCGTATGACCTGCTCAGAAGGGGGTGTGGCCTACTGGGAAACCCCCAGAGAGCCAGTTTGGGACACCAGGTAGGTCACATTTGACCCCAAGCCTGAGATTCAACACCCTGCTCTATCCACTAGACAACGCTACTCTTCCAAAGACTCTACACGCTTCCAGATGGAGGGCTCCTAGAGGGAAAAAAGGCATTGTGCACCTATTCCGTCTCTTCCTCCCTAACAGGGATTTTTGGGGGGCAGGAGAGGGAAAAAAGATGAAAGAAAAGGTGGAGAAAATACAGGAGGGTTAGAAATGGCGTACATCACCTTCTGGACCCCTCATAACATAACATGGACAAGGCAGGGCAATTGCATGAGAGAAGCCTCATGTGGAAGGAAGCACCCCAGAGCCGAGGGGGACAAACTGTAGCTCTTGGCTGAATTCCAAAAGCCCTCTTCAAGGGTTTAGTTGAGACCTCTGGAAAGAGCGATCTGTCGCTCCCTCAGCAGACAGAAAGGGGGAGGGAGAAGTGGATGGCAAAGAGAAAGACAGACAGACAGAGGGGAGGGATGCTCTAAACCCGCCCCCTGCTGGCTTTGGCTCCACCCACTACCATTAAGCCTTTTTTTAACAACAAAACAAAACACATTGTTCCCGTCCCAATTTCAGAACACAATTTGAACTCGGACCTCCCTATTTCTAGTCTTGGAAATAGCACTCCCAGGTGAATGGTAAAAAGGGGGCTTGTATATTGGAAAAGGTGGTGGTGGTTCTAATTTCAGGCCCTCGCCAAGACAGAAATGGCTAATGTAAGTAGGGCTAGTAAAAATTAGTGCTGGCTTGCAATGTTTGCAGATATATAGAAAGGTCTAGGTAAGGCCTCTCTAGGGGACTACAATTAAACAAGGGTTTTCTGAAGCACTGTTGCCCACCCAAAACTGTCTCTATCTAATCTGGATGGACTTTTTTATTTTAGAGACACCCCCACACACACACACACACACTTCCATAAACAGGGGTCCCAGCTAAACAGTACAAAACTGATGTAGGCTCACTTGCAACCTCAAGGGTGCGATCATATGCATGTTTACACAGAGGTGTTTTTTTCTGTCTAAACATGCAGAGGGTTGTGCCCTAAGTTAGTTGCGATCTGTATTGTTGCTTTTTGAGCCAGGGCTCGCTGGGGCTTAGCCTCCCGACCAGTTCTTGGCGACAGGGCTCAGCCATGAAAATGCAAAGCAAGAGTTCACCTGAGTCTGTAAAGAGTGCCTTTCAGTCCTTGAGGTGCACAGCTGGACAGGATTAAGCCTTTGGAGGGGCCATTGCTCAGTGACAGAGTACATGCTTTGCATGCAGAAGACCCGCAGTCCAATCCCCAGCATCTCTGGCTGGACTTCTGTCTGAAAGGCTGCTGCTGAAGCATGAAGAGACAATCCTGGGCTAGCAAGACCAGTGGTCTGGCTTGGCATAAAACAGCTTCCTAAATTCTAGATTCCTAAACCCTTTTTAGAAATCAACCACTGTACGAATGCAGTTTCTATCTTCACGTCTATTGACATCACGCACAGCCCTCAGCCACCACATCAAAAAAAAAAAAAAAACCCTTCAGGGATGTGTAAAACACTCCAAGGCTGAAATCCCATAACACTCACCTGGAAGTAAGTCCCACTGAACTCAGTGGGGCTTACTTCTGAGAAGGCAAGTACAGGATTGCAGTACAATCAAAGACAGACACGCACACACCTCTGCGCCAACCTTTGCCGCCTTCCAGGTGTTCGGGATTTCAACTCCCATTAACCTTGGCCAGTATGGCCAATGGCCTGGGGTGCTGGGTATTAAAGTCCAAAACATCTGGAGGGCAACAGGTTGGGAAAGGCAGATCCTAAGCCTTGGAAACCGGATGCTATTTTTTAAAATGACAACAAAAAGGTATAATAAGTCAGATCCCTTTGGTTTTCATTTCATTGAGAAGACTGATGAAACATTGTCCCATGTCTCCAGATTTCCTGTGATCCATGTCATATTGCACCACATTGCAAAACCTTGGTCTGATGATCTTCAGTGGTATGGGGTGGGGTGCAGTGGGGGCAATTTGGCTGAAGTTCAGAGGAGTCAAGGGTGAGGCTTGTGGATTTCATGAACTCACCCTGTTCCATCACACACACATACACAATAATTTAGCCATGTCATCAATTTCTAAGAGGCCCCTAGCTAGGTCTTCACTTTCGTTGGGACTCATTAAGTCTTACCCACCCATAACCCATACACACACCTTAACGCGGAGGTGGGCAAAAGGTAGAACTTGAGATTTTTCTGGACTTCAACTCACAGAAGCCCCTACCAGTATAGCCAATGGTCAGGAATTCTGAGAGCTGAAGTCCCAAACAACCTGAAGCTCTACTTTCATCCCATCCCTGCCTAAAACAGGATTTTAAAAAAGCCACAACAGGGCATCTCTTGAGCGTGTGCAGAGTGTTTCCCCATACCCACCAAGTAACCAACATTTTCCACACATGTATTCTCTACAAAGATATAGATATATGGGTGGGTGGGTGTAGATGGTTGTACAAGGTATGAAGTTTTCAAGTAGGGTTTTGTGGAAAGTGGGGGCTCGATTTGGAAAGCGATCAAAGCCCAGGCCCTTCTTCTCCACGAAGCCCCCGTGGGGGAGAGCTCAGACGTTCCCCACCCGCCCCCCTCACCACCGCCAAGTGACAGCGCAGCCGGGAGCCCAGAGGGCGAGAGAACAGAAAAAGCAGGAGGAAATCGGTGCCTACTCACAGCTGACAGCCACCAGCAGCGAGACGACGAGCAGAGGCCCCAGCAAGAGCTGCCCAGAGCCGGATCTCTTCATGGCGCTCCCTCCTCCTCTGGGCTGGGTTCCTGCTCTCCTCTGCTCTTCCCAGGATGGTTTGTGTTTTGCTCTTCGCAGGGATTAGTCCCGAGTCAGCGAATGACTCAGTTCAGCCAAAGTAAGGAAGCAACCCGCCCCCTCTTTCCCCCGCCCCCGAAGGCGCAGGCTGCCAATTACACTCCAGCTGGCGAGCCAATGGCCAGCGGCACCGCAGGAGACCAAACGGGAGCAGCAGTAGCCGCAGCTCGCCAAAGCTCTTTGACCCTCCTGCGCCACTGAATGCATGGAGAGGGCCGGGCCGGCCTGGTGGGCGCATAGCCGCCAACATTCGACAGAGGACGCTTGCCATGGGGACATAAGGACATACAAGGAGGCCTGCTGGATCAGACCCACTGTCTGTCTAGTCCAGTAGTCTGTTCACATAGTGGCCAGCTATGCAGGGAACCCACTAGCAGGACCCACCCCATGTTCTCCAGCAACTGGTGTACATAGGCTTACTGCCTCTGATACTGGATACAGCACATACGCATCAGGGCTGGTAGCCTTCTCATCCAGGAACGTATCCAACCCCCTTTTAAAGCCCTCCAAAAATGGTGGCCATCACTACATCTTGTGGTATCATCTGGTGTTAGCCCTCCTTAAAATAGACTTATTGAAATGAATGGGACTTACGTTAGATTTGGGGTGCTGGCCCACAGGACAGAAATCTGCATAGATTTTGCATATGATTTTATCCAAATGTGCAAAGGCAGAAATCATTACAAAAATATGTTCGAATTATGCAGAAAGCAAAGGCAGCCAATTAATTTCTTATGCAAATTGCCTCAATTAAAATTAGTTTATCTGCACCCCACCCCAGCTCCTCCCAAATCAGGAATTTTAATGACAATTGATT
Organism: Anniella stebbinsi; assembly: GCA_029215795.1. Classification (NCBI taxonomy): domain Eukaryota; kingdom Metazoa; phylum Chordata; class Lepidosauria; order Squamata; family Anniellidae; genus Anniella; species Anniella stebbinsi. The sequence continues at coordinate 387,721,875 of JARDYH010000001.1, forward strand.
TGCAATCTCTCCTGTCCTGGCCCCACTCTCCATCCGGCCCCCTTCTCTCTTTCACTCCTGGTGGCAGCTTTCCCCCAGCTCATGCATAAGAATAGAAGAAAAGCTTCAGCTAATACCAATGGAATGTGTTTTCTTCCATTGCCAGGTGGGGTGGGAGGGGGGGTGCGCCATCAGGTGAGGAGGGTTACCTTTCTATCCCTAGGTGCAATCCCCCTTGAAAATTACTCCCTGCGTGGTAATTGAACTAAGAAAGAAATCTTCCATTGGCATAAGTGGATGCTCAAGGCTCTGTGGATTAGATCTGGGCCCTTGGGAAATAAAGTCGGGTCCTAGGCCTCATTGGCTCAGGCTGGCAACGCCCATGATCCTGTAAACCTGCTGGGCTGCACTCTTGGCCTGGCTTCCTCCCCATGAACCTTCACAGGATAGGCTGGTAATTTGACCAGAGTCTTTGCTCTGGGTGTGGTCAGAGCATTCCATCATTCCTTATACAGACAGGCAGCAGAATTCACCACTGGGGCTACCTCCTCTGCATCTCTGCATGAGTCACTGGTCTAGGCTGGCCTGCTTTTAATCAGGTAGCTGGGCCCAATGACAGAGGGTTTTGTCCCTTCTAAGGCTGGGTCGTTCTTAATCTCACACAAGCTAAAAAAATAAACCTTTGGAAATGTACCAGTAAAGTGCATTCATTTTTAAAAAATTTTATTTTAAGCGTGCTTGGAAATGCTGCAGTAGGTATGGAAATTCCCCTTGAGAGAGGAAAACAGAATTAAAGTTATGGAATTATATATGAGCAAAGGGCAAAAAAAAAAAAAAAAGGCAAAGAGCTGCATGCAATGCCAACCGCCAATGGCTAGGGACTTTTCCACATGTTGGCAAGCTCCCTTCGCTTAATTTCGAAATGTTTGTGATGTGTCTACTCTATAATTAGGATGGGCCTCATCACAAAACTGACCCTAGCCCCTGGAAAGCAAAAACAGCTGTGAGAAATGGAACAATGTTACTTTTTCAGTCCTAAACATACAGAGAAGAATTAATTCATAGACTCATAACAAAATAAATTAGGCTTGTGGCTACAGCTATGCTTGTAATAGAATATGCATACATGTAATATAAACCTCGTTAGCAAATAGAAAACAAGAGAGTGCAAGTGGGCTGGTGGTTAAGTTCCGCTTGACATAGGTAACCGGTAGCATATAGCGTCTGTGGCCAGATTATATCTTTTGCAGGTAAGCTTCAAAGGCAAAGATTGACATACATGCAAAAATGACCTTTTAAAATGGAAACTAGAAACTTTGGCAGTTAGGCTTCACTGAAGTTGCTTGCAGAAGCGGATGATACTATATTAGGCGATAAATAAATATGAGCTGGGGGCGCTAAAATCTGGGTAATGGGAGATGTAAACAGGGGCAGGATTTTAGTAGTTTAATTAGGCGTTCGGGATAGGCTGTAAACCCTGGACTACTCAGACTCTTCCGGCCGTGCTCAGGGAATAAAAGACTTGTGATTTTGATGCTTAAGTGTGCCTACATTCTGTAGCCCACCCAATCTTGCAAGATTGTACTTTCAATAAAGAAACTTTGCTTTCACCTTCCAGATTGCTTTATTTTTGGCAGACTGAATGGTCAACCTGAATGGTCATTTCTAACACAAGTCTCTAGCCCTTGACATCGTTGTAGGAATTGCAATGTTTGTTTGTTTTTAAGTTTCCTATACAGTTTTTTTTAAAAAAAAAAAAACAAGAAAACACAAAACAGCTTCACGTGTATTGATTTATAGGTCTTGAAAGCCTGTTACCTGGAATAAGAAGGCTGTGCAGAAATTGAAATAAATCACAGGTTCAGTCTTCAGGCTGACAATCCAAGGCCCCAATCCTCCTACAGTTAATCATGAATGAATTCCCATAAACTCAGCAGAACAACATTACCTGATGGAACGCTTCTCCCGATACGAACCTACCCGTACACTACGATCCACATCTAAGGTCCTCCTCTGGTTTCCCACTCTGAAGGAAGCACGGAGGGTGGCAACAAGGGAGAGGGCCTTTTCAGTGGTGGCCCCCCCAATTATGGAATGATCTCCCCGACGAGGCTCACCTGGCGCCAACATTGTTATCTTTGCGGCGCAAGATTAAGACTTTCCTCTTCTCCCAGGCATTTAACAGTGTATGTTGAGGATTCTGTTGTTGTTTGACCAAGAATAGTTGTTTTAAATGATATTGTATTTTAACTTGTTTTTATGCTTTTTATGGTTTTAAATTTTGTATATTGATTTTTTAATGCTCAGTGTTTTTAATTTTTGTAAACTGCCCAGAGAGCTTCGGCTATGGGGTGGTATATAAATGGAATAAATAAATAAATTGTTGCAAGTACTAATGTAAATCCTATTGCTTTCAATGGGAAAACTACAAAAGGAAACAGGCCATGCTTACATTAGCTGGATCAGGGCCTAAGAGATAAAGTACAGAGAAGTAAAGAAATGGGAGGGAAAGGGTAGATGACTCTGATTCATTTGAGAAGGCTGGGCTGAAGGTGGAATTCCTAACAGGCAAATATGGTAGCTACTTGGGGCATTGGAGGGTGTGGCATCATGAATCTCTTACATCTTGCATAATTTGGACTGAAGATGAACTATCCTTACCACCAGTAGTAGAAGTAGCATTTCATATTTAAGGACAGATGTACTCCAATACAGAGTGAGATGTCATCATGGATCCTCCACATCCTGTGGAGTTTGGACCCAATATCTATCAAACCTGTATAATATATAGGGAAAGATGTGTTTTTTCAAAGAAAGACATCTCATCATGGATCTCCCACATCTTGTTTAGTTTGGACCTAATATGATCTATCAAATGTTCATGGTACTATTATTATGCTACCAGTAGTATTAGTAGAATTAATAGTAGTTCTTCCAGTAGTAGTAGTGTTTAATATTTAGGGCAAAATGTATTCATTTAAGTAATTTGTACTTAACAATTAAAACCATTCTGTACTTAATGGGCCGAGAGTTAGCGTAGATTATGCTGTGCTAGCTAGCATAAAGGACCTCTAGTGCAGTGTTGCAGAATCAAGCCCTCCTGGGGTTTCATTCCAGCCTTCTGGGGTTCCCCAAATAACCACACCCACTTCCCCTAGTCCCACCCTTTCCCCCTGATTGCTGATCTCTTGCTGGTTTCCCAGATTTTGCATGCTTTTTGTTCTATTCCCAAAAGTCAAAATGCCTCTCCTAAGGCTTACTTACTGGCAGTGAGCGCTTTAAGTGAAAATATGCTGGCATGTTCACCCCAGCCCTTTGGCCTAGCCCCCTTTTGCTTCACCCACTGCTGGAATGGTGCCTCCCCCTTGCCTCAAGAGCATGTCCGTAATGGAATTCAGCCCCCTCATCTGAAAAACATTCAACACCCCGTTTTAAAATAAGGTGAGCTATTCAAGGTCCCTTGATGCCATGATAACAGAGCCGACTTGTGTGGTGTGACTCTGAATAACAAATGCTGGGGACAAACGGGGTGACGTCAGGTTCCTACGCTTACTGGAAGGACCCTATCTGGCTACTAGGCCCAAACCTCCGAGTCAACTGCACCAATAAAAAGCTTATAAAATCATCAGTTTCATTTCCCTTACCCTCCCCTTATTATCCCAGTTTTACCGGCATTTGATAATGCATCATTCAGTCAGCCATCTCAACCCAGCTTCTTGAAGCAAGAGACGGAGACCCAAAGAGTGCCCTGTGTTTGCCCTACACAGAACAAGATAAGAAAAGAGGATTCCTTTCTCAATATCCCTTTCCAACTTCTCACTTCATGACATCAGCTATTTGTTGCAAGACTTAATTCTATCGAGGAAGCCGCCGTATCAAACCCACAAATGGAAAAGGAATGTCTCAAGATGCTGAAACAGAGATTTTATTTGCAAAAACAGCCCAATGCATTTTGGCCAATTTTTATCTTAAGGCCTTCTTCAGCAGGTTGTAAAATGAGACAAGACAACATGTTATTAAAATAGGATCGAATTTCACCATTAAAAAACATTTTAATCATTGTGCCCTGGAGGTAGACCTGTGCATGCTTACATATCTTCTGCAGAAATTCCTGTAATAATGTCTCCTACTAAAATTCACTGATGAATTCACTCAGAAATGCATTCAGTTTTTATTATGTTAGGGAATTTTATCCAGGTTTTCTCCAAGATAAATCACTTAGCTCAAGGACACTCCTATCTGGACAGGACTATGATGGAGAGGAAAGGGGATGTCTGAAAAATACATAGTTATTTAAGAAGTGGAAGAAACTCCAATTCCTCATTAAGTCCCTGAGGGCATAAAGAACAGTATCCAATAGGGGACATGCACATGTGTCCAGCCCCGGTCTGCACATGGCTCCTACTGTGTGCAGCTGCAATATAGCGCTTCCTGGGGCAAGCGCCACATAAGCAATAACACTCTTTTCTAGAAGGAGTCAGACAAGCATTTTCGCTTGCCTGGAGGCTTGCTCCTGGAAATACTATATCAGGGTTGTGCATGGACCTCGACTGGCAGGGCAGCATGTGTATGTATGGCCTTTATTGGATACTATTCAAAGTGTTTAATGTTAGGGGCAGGGCGCATAGGCATGGCCCCTAATGGAAACTACTCAAAGTTTTTAATGTTAGGGGCAGGGTGCATGCACATGGCCTCTATTGAAAACTATTCAAAGTGTTTAATGTTAGGGGAAGGGCGCATACGCATGGCTCCTAATGGAAACTACTAAAAATGTTTAATGTTAGGGGCAGGGCGCATGCGCATGGCCCCTATTGGATACTACCCAAAGTGTTTAATCTTAGGATGCATCCATAGAATCATAGGATCATACAACAGTAGAGTTGGAAGGGGCCTATAAGGCCATCGAGTCCAACCCCCTGCTCAATGCAGGAATCTACCTTAAAGCATCTGGTCACCAGGCCCAAGCCGCTGAGTCAATCACACCAGTAAAAGACTCATAAGCTCATCAGTTTCATTTCCTCTACCCTCCCGTTATTATCCCAGTTTTGCCTGCATTTGATATGTGGTTCTGCCAGCCAGCTCACACTCAGCCCAGCTTCTTGAAGCACGAGACAGAGACCCAAAGAATGGCCTTTGTTTGCCTTGATGCACAGAACAAGATAAGGAAAGAGGATTCCTTTCTCAATATCCCTTTCACGTTCTCACTCCATGACATCAGCTGTTTGCTGCAAGTCTTAGTCTATCTAAGAAACCTCCCTATCAAAGCCACCTCCCCCAAAATGGAGATTATAGTGTCATCCAAGGACCAATGAAGACTCACAACAGGATAAAATATGCCACCCATTTCTGTGTTTGTCGTTCCAAGCCATTGTGTCTATTACATTAACGCCCTATAAACAGCAGTTATCGCCAACGACGGTATGTTTTTTAAAAATCATTATGTATGGCATCCGTGACAAGCATATATCCCGCCTTTCCTCTGAGGAGCTCAAGGTGTCATACAAAGCTCTCCCCTTCCATTTTCATCACCACAACAACCCTGTGCAGTAGGTTAGGCTCAAAGGGAGTGACTGGCCCAGGGTTCTCCAGTCAGCTTCACGGCAGAGTGGAGTTTGAATCTAGGTCTGTACAGTCCTAATCTAACCACTACATCCTAATCACATTGCACATCCAAAATGATTTTCTGCATTACACATTACCTGCCTTCAACCAATCACCTATGTTTTTTTTATCAGTTGATGTAACCAATAAAAAAAACGCTCTGTAAATGTATATTTGTGGAATTCCCTTCCTATAAATATCAGGCAATGGTGTCAGATCTGACTTTTATGCTCAAAACATTTTTCCCATTCAGGCTTTCCCTGTGATGTGGTCCAGCTATGTACCTTGGTGTTATTGATCATATAATTGTTTTTCTTTATCTTTTTGTGTGCATTTTATTGTGTTTTTTACATTGTACACAGCTGTGGTGTTCTTATATGCTCTGTGGTATATAAATTTGTAGAAATAAATAAAAATAAATAAACAACCAAAGGCAGGAATACTGAGCATTGTAGTCAAAAACATCTGGAGGGCACTGGGTTGCGGAAGGTTACTCCTCCTGCTGCAACACTTCACCATGCCAGCACTATCCCAGTTTCTGGAGGGTCGAACACTGATGTGCAGAGGAACCTAAGCCATGGCTCCTCCCACATGTGAGGTGGCTACTTCAGGAGGCAGAAGCTGGAGGGGGGGGGGGGGCAAGCAGCAGCCTCCCCACCTGTTCGTATCTGTTGGGGAAAAGAGCTGTGTGTGCCCTAAAGCCTGCCACGTGTCCCCTAAATAAACTTCTATCCCCAGTTATAGTGGAAGATGCTGTCTTGTCTCCAATGTCAGAGTAAGGCCGGATCTACACGTCGTCCTCGATGCGCCCTCCCTGCGCCACAAGCCGCTTTGGAGTGCTGCACTTCGTCTAGTGTGGCTCAAGCCTCGGAGGCTCTGCTCACGCTCTCACCGCGGCCGCCGCCCTTTCACCCCGGCCGGTCCCAGGGAAGGAGGAGGGAGGCTTGTAAACAAAAGCTAGCAATTGGAAATCCCTCTCCCAATCGCTTGCTTTTGTTTACAACCCTCCCCCCTCCCTCCTCCCTCCCCGGGACCGGCCTGGATGAAAGGGCGGCGGCCGCGGCGGTGCGGGTGGGGGCAGAGACTCCGAGGCTTGAGCCACACTAGGCGGGGTGAAGCGCTCCGAAGCGGCTTGTGGTGCAGGGAGGGCGCATCGAGGACGACGTGTAGATCCTGCCTAAGATTCAGCTGCCCGTTCAGCTGGCTTCTGTATGTGGACTGGATGGGTGAGGGGAGCGCCATCTTGTCTTTCATTTTATGCAGCAGAATATCTTGGGCTGGCCTTGAACCCACTCTTATAAAGCTCCTTCCACTCTCCTCTTCAGGGGTGTTCCACATTCTGTGTGAACATGACCTGTAAGTGCCCACAGCAGAGGCCAGTTTCAGCTGCAGGGACAAAGCGTGTTCCGTAGAGAACATGCTTGGATGCAAAAAGACCCAGACTTCTTGCCTTTTATTCTCTGTTTAAGACCTCTGCTTGATACCTTATTGACTTAATAGTTTTCCAGCCCACTTTTCAAGGTGAAAACAAAGCAGATCGCAACATCGTTTCAAATACAAAGTAAATAATCAAATACACAATGTTTGGTACACGAATCATTGAACAACAAATAAGATAGTGGAAGCAGTTAAATCTCAGCAAACAAACGAACGCAGACCACAGAAATTAATCCAAATGCAGGCCGGGAAAAATAAGTCTTTAAAAATCCTCCAAAAGGGGGTCATATATGCTTCCCAGGGAGGGTATTCCAAAGATGTAGGGCCACCACAGAAAAAGCCGTGTCTTTGGCACTCACTAATCTTATGTCTTTCACTGGTGAGTCAAAGAAAAGGGCTAGGGAGAGCCACTGTCAGTCACAAAAAACAATACTGGGCTACGTGGGATCAATAGTCAAATTCTAGACATGGCAGTTTGTGCGCTTAAACCAATCAATTCCCCGAGCAGTTTGCCATGAGAAATAAATGAAGTAACTAATTAAAGAGGAATAAACAAAACAGTTAATTAGCAGCCTTTGAGAGCGAATGCTGACTGCGCACTAACGAGGTTTAATAGCGGGCCCTGCATGGCCCTGCTCTGAGTCATTGACGAGGTCCGATTTCCTTGGGTAAGATTTGCATGCTCTCTTCATGGTATGGTGCTGACAGAAGCTTAGTCATGTGGGAGCGATGCCAGGACTTTTTGGGTCTTCCTGACTGTAGGAGATAAATGAAGCCTCTCCTTGTAATCATATCTAGAAGCAAAAGTTCAACGATAACATATAACACAGCACCAGCTGGATGGGCTGAGAGCTACTAATGCCAAGTTCCACAGGGGATGGCAGGGAGACCTTTATACAGCACAAAGTCCTTTCTTTCACTCTCCAACTCTTTCTTTCTTCTCTCTCTCTCTCTCTCTCTCAGCATTTCTGCATGAGGCTTTTATTGCATGTTCATGATTGGTCACTCACGGAAGTTTAGAGGTACTTTACATGATGCCGTCAGTCTCCTGACAGTCTCCTGCACTTTGGGGCCCTTATTCCACTTTTTAAAAGATCAAAGATAAAGCAATAAGAAAGGTTAATAAGAGATACTGGCAGTGTGAAATAATGCTGTTGAGTTATAATTCAGCCACTAGATGGTGCTGTGTAATGAAGCACATAGAATGCTGCTGAAAAAGGAAGCTTTCAATTCAATTCATATCAAGTGTCTGCTGTGTAAAGAAACCCATCTTAATCCCGGAAAGAAACCGGACCATAAAGACCTGGTAAGGAAGCGGGATTTCAGTTTTGTGTGATGAATCCCTCTCCCTCCCTCTCTCTCTTTCTCTCTCTTCAATGCAAAGAAAGAACGGCAGAAGAACATACATAAAAAGAACATGAGAGCTTGGGCAAAGGGTGAAGTAAAATCATTCTTCCCAGTGCAGCAAACAGTGGGCCATCTGGCAACTGGATAAGGGGTTGGCAACTAATGTCCATCCTGTGGATGCTGGCAGAAGAAGGAGGAAACAGAGGACCCCGAGCCATCTCCAGAGATGTGCCAGGAGGCCCTCTTGCCATTGGATATATAGGCTGCCTAGAGCCAATTATTATTATTATTATTATTATTATTATTATTATTATTATACATTTATATACCACCCCATAGCCGAAGCTCTCTTTGCGGTTTACAAAAATTAAAAGATAGAACACTAAAAAGATAATATTCAAAATTTAAAACCATAAACATAAAACAGCTGAAATTTAAAACATTTTAAACTGTTAAGCCTGGCCACAAAGTCAGTGAAAACCTCAACTTAAGCTGTTAAAATGCCCGGGGGAAAAGAAAAGTTTTGACCTGGCGCCGAAAAGATAACAGCGTTGGCGCCAGGCGGGCCTCATCGGGGAGATCTTTCCATGATTGGGGGGCCACCACAGAGAAGGCCCTCTCTCTTGTTGCCGTCCTCCGAGATTCCCTCGGAGTAGGCACCCGGAGGAGGACCTTTGATATTGAGCATAGTGTACGGGTAGGTTCATGTCGGGAAAGGCGTTCCATCAGGTATTGTGGTCCCAAACCGTGTAAGGCTTTATAGGTTAAAACCAGCACCTTGAATCGGGCTCGGAAACATACAGGCAGCCAATGCAAGCGGGCCAGAATCGGTCTTATATGTTCGAACCTTCTGGTCCCTGTTACCAATCTGGCTGCTGCATTTTGCACAAGCTGCAGCTTCCGAACCACCTTCAAAGGCAGCCCCACGTAGAGCACATTGCAGTAATCTAACTTGGAGGTTACCAGAGCATAGACAACTGAAGCCAGGTTATCCCTGTCCAGATAGGGGTGTAGCTGGGCCACCAGCCGAAATTGGTAGAAGGCACTCCATGCCACCGAGGCCACCTGAGCCTCAAGTGACAGAGATGGTTCTAGGAGAACCCCCAAGCTACGAACCTGCTCCTTCAGGGGGAGTGCAACTTCATCCAAAACAGGTTGAACACCCTCCATCCAGTCAGATGAACCCCCCCACTAACAGCATCTCAGTCTTGTCTGGATTGAGTTTCAGTTTATTAGCTCTCATCCAGTCCATTGTCGCAGCCAAGCACCGGTTCAACACATCCACAGCCTCACCTGATGAAGATGAAAAGGAGAAGTAGAGTTGTGTGTCATCAGCACTCCAAAACTGTGGATGACCGCACCCAACGGTTTCATGTAGATATTGAACAGCATGGGGGACAAGACAGGCCCCTGCGGAACCCCATACTGGAGAATCCACGGGGCTGAGCAATGTTCCCCAAGCACCACCTTCTGGAGCCAACCCGCCAAATAGGAGCGGAACCACTGCAATGCAGTGCCTCCCACTCCCAACTCAGCCGGTCGTACCAGAAGGATACCATGGTCGATGGTATCGAAAGCCGCTGAGAGATCAAGGAGAATCAACAGAGTCACACTCCCCCTGTCCTTCTCCCGATATACAGGGTGACCAAGGCTGTATCCGTGCCAAAACCAGGCCTGAAACCCGACTGAAATGAGACATGATATAAGACAGAGAAGTAGAACCTTAAACCTGGGGGCCAAATCCACCCTCTCTGGGCTTCCTGAGAAGGTCACGCCCCCTTCTCCTAGCCCCACCCCCTTTCCCTTGACCGCTGATTGTTTAGAGGTTTCCCAGTTTTTGTGCAGCTTCTAAAAGCTTGCAGTGCCTCTACGAATAAGGCAGTATGAACTTTCAGCTAAAATATGCTGGCATTTCTTTTGGATATTTTAGCCCTGCCCCCTTTTGCTCTTGGCCCGCACACAATGCAGCCCCCCTTGAGAGCTTTTTCGAGAAGGAATTCAGCCATTGAGCTGAAAGAAGTTCAATACCCCTGGATGTAGGAGATCTGTGCTGAGCAAACATTAGCACCCAGCACCTTTGGGAAGCTGCTTGAGCCACAAGGGCCTCAGCAGGGCCCACTGGTGCTGAATCCAATGCTCACTTGACTTCCCCCTCCATTCCCCCACCCCCAGGCAGAGGCTTATCTGGCAACAGCTACTGGATCTGGGAAGCTGCCCAACAGTTTAAATTTCCCAGAATGCCCAAGGCTGCATTTCTCCAGGGCATTGTGGGACATCATACTTTGGTCCTGAAAATCTAGATGAGGCAGGATTGCTCCAACTAAAGGCCTGTAAGGCTTTGGTAGCAACGTCTAGCATTGAAGAGCGGGGGCTGTTATTTTCTTGTTGTGTTTGGAGGACTGGTAAAGCAAGAGGGGACATAAAAATCCTTCTCCAACAAAAATGGGTGGATTGCAGTTGTTGACAGCACAGGATCCCTGGGGGGAAATAAAATAAAAATAAAAATAAACAGATTGTTGCAATAACCCCTGGCCTGGGGAAGTGCCACATTAGGAAACTGCTGGCAAACAAATCCTGAAATGTTTTCCTCAAGCCAAATGTGCAGTCTAAAATTCCAACCTCTCCTTCCTGAATAATACCAGATTGGAGGAACAGGTGGTCTTTTCTGCCTGATCTTTCAGATGCTGGAGCAAATAGATGGTTTGTGTTGAGCTGTGATCAGCTACTAGTTCTACGGGAGGACTGGATTGAGAATGGTGAGCTAGCACGTTTCTACACCATATGAGTGTAGAGGGAGGGAAAGGGAAGGGAGGGAAGGGGGTGATCCCGGAAGTACCTGCTTGCGGGATCGTTGCTCTAATGCACACTTACACTCCAACGAAAAGGTAAGACCTTTTTTTTGTAAAGTAACCCCTGAAATTGCCCCTTCACCTCCGCCATCCTGGGGATGGTGGACTTGCATTCCCCCCTCCATTGATGGGCACAGAGCTGTATGGATCCTACCCATTTCTGGTGCTCGCTTACTTGCGCCCACACCTCCCACAGTCTCGGGACCTTCTCAGGACCGCAGGAAGAATTGGGTTTCCCCAGGGATCCCTTATCCCGGGGGAGACCTATTCCCATCCCCCCTGCCCCCGGAAGTCCCTGTGTGTCATTTGGACAAACAGGGACCACCCAGGGGCAATCCCACATCAAAAGTCTGGTGTAGAAACGGCCCTAGTTGGGATGGACAGTTGCTGATCTATAGTTAGAGTATAGTATAAAGCAGAGATTGTGCAGGAAAGGAAGCTAGAAAAGAGAACGGGAATGCGGGTGAATGATTTTCAGCAGTAGTTTGGTGTTTACGCTCTGCCTGTGTCATGGGGTGAGCGCTAATAAAACAGACATTCTATTATTGTAAAAAGAAAAGTGCCATTTTTTCTCTCTCGCTTTCTTTCCCAAGGGTCACGGAGATCAGAATAAAATAAACAAGTCACTTTTAAACACAGAGCAAAAGTGGGGATGTTTTTAAAGGAAAAAAATTACAGGCCAAATAAGGACATTGTTCAACATTTGCTAAAAAAACAAAACAAAACAGGGATGTAGGGAAGAAAACAGAGGAATCCAGAGACTCACAGAGATGCTTTAAACTGGATTCCTGCACTGAACAGTGGGTTGGACCCAATGGCCTCTTCCACGTCCGTGATTCTATGTGACAATGCCTTTAAAGAGGAATTAGGTGACTTTATGGAGGTGAGGTCTGTCCTTAGGTATTAGCCATAAGAGCTCCACTGAATCGCCAGATTCAGGGGTAATATATCTCTAAACAGGATTGTTGCCTTCATCATTCTCTTGTGGGCTTCCCAAGAAGCATCTTCCCAGGCAGGATCTACACTGCTGCTTTAAAGCGCTTTAAAGCGGTTTATAACAGTACTGACAACTGTTGGGGCCCAGGACACACTCCAAAAACAGTTGTCACTATTCTTATAAAGCGCTTTAAAGCACTTTAAAGCAGCGATGTAGATCCGCCCCCAGTTGGCCATTGTTGGAAGCAGGATTCTGGACTAGAAGGACCTTTGGTCTGATCCAGCACCATCCTTCTAATCTTCTGATGTTCTTAACAATAGTTAAAAGAGCACACACACACACACAACCTCTTTGCTGGTACCCCTGATCTTACCTTCTGAGTCTGAATACACATCAACAGTGTTTTTGTTTCGCGATGGGGTTGTCCCATTTCTGCCAGTAGGGTCAAATCCTGACTTACCAGGAGTGGACCTGTGGGTTAAGGATAAGATAGCACAGGTGAGGCAGGAGCTGTCCAGCAGGCAGCATGGAAAAAGAGAAGTTCATTCAGCATGGCTAGGCTCTAACTAAGCAGCTTCATTTTGGCGTTACGGGCAGTATCCAATTGTTAGATTAGGCTTCACTTCACTTCAATACCAATGGGTCTGCTATGTGTAGGAGTACCATTGGACACTGTCCCAAGATAAGACCCTCTATTCACTGACATTTGGCAGCATATGATAGGGGTTTTAATCAGGTCATGAGATTTCTTATTGTTGATTGCTAAAGCTGGTTGGATGTCTTTCTCTCAGTGTGTTGTCTGTTTAGAAGTTTGCATGTAAACTATTTTTATACTATGTGCAACCGCTGTGTTTTTAAGGTTTATAATCTCTGTAAGCTGCCCAAAGAGCTTTGGCTATTGGGCAGTATAGAAATGTAATACATTCCATGAAATGAACTTGCTGGTCCCACTTGTCATTAGGGCCCTGATTCATGGCATGATCCCTCCTCATGAGTAGGGTTCAGGGATATTTCATGTGTTGTCAGATGAGCACTGCACCTCCAATTCTGTGCCTCCATCCAGACATGCTCTGCCTTTGTTCTTGGGGTCCTGTGGGTGATCCTGATGGGTCTATAGTGGGGGAGGGACGGAACCAGTCAGGACACTTTGGTTCTTCCACCACTGAAGACTCTTTGAGGGAGCATCATCCTGAGTGGTGGCCTCAGGAGGGCTATCAGCATCCCCCAGTTCCCCTGGACCCCACCAAATACCAGGGCTGGCAATAGGAATCTCCTCCTCCTCCTCTGAGGTTTCACCAAGTTCTGGGGAACTTCTACCAGGAAGGTGGTGGCACACAATAAGGGTATGTGAAAAAAATCTATCTGCCCATCCTGACATGTGTACCATTTTTGGATGGGAAGCTACCAGGGGTGTATTCTCTACTATTCAGCTCTATTCACTGCTATGCTAGATATTCCGCAGAATAAGGCCTCAGCTATGGGAGTCTAGCTATTCTCCTATCATCTGTGACTTGACCAAAGCTAAGAATGTATCCTCCTCCTGTCCAGCACTGGGTTTCTGTACCTTTCGTGGTGAGCCATACCCAAAATACACAAAACAGAGGCAATTCCCATTTCACACACAACACTGGGGAAGTAATGCTTAGTTTCTCAGCTGCAAGAAAAGGTATAATATCAATAACATGAGATACAGAGTACTCTTTGTACTAGATTTCAAGAACATATGGGCTGGTGGAAAATAACATTTGTCTAGTTTCATAAATGAACAGCAGTCAATAAGAAAGTGTGACTTGGGATGAAGAAGAATAGAAGAAAGTTCCTTATGCAGCTCTTAGGTCTTTTCTTTGTTAACAGATTTTGTTTTCTGTGAAGAAAAAAGATGGAGGAAGCAGAGGGAAAACATGGGGATGAGAGAGAGGTCTGACATCCCACCCCTCATAAAATTACATGAATGAGGCATGGGGATTACACAATAAAAGCTTCATTTGGAAGCATTACAGCTGCTAACCATTACTAGTTACTCTCCCAGTGTCTCCATTGGCTTTCCACAGGAAGTGTTTAAAAATATGCAGAGACAAGGACTCTGTTCATACAGAGCATGGACAAAGAGCGTGCAAACCCATTGTAGGGAGGACCTTATAATCAGGGTTGCGCAACTGTTCCAAATCCAGGAATTGGACTACTTCCTGGATGCCCCTTGGGTGACATCAGAGAGAGGGCCCCTGCCCTCTGAAGCTCCACCCACTTCCCCACAAGCCCTGCCCCATAAGATCATCGGACTCACAGAGAAATGTAGTGGTTTATATTAAATCAGATCCAGTAGAGGCTGGTGGCTCCAAAGTCAGTGGGGCAGTGTATCCGTTCTAGGTTGCAGTCAGAACTAGGGCTGTGTACGGATATGGATCCCAAATCCGGAGCAGATTGGGCTGATCCAGGCTTCCCGGATCCAGATCCGAACTGGATCAGATCGGGCTCAGATATGGCTGGATCGGATCTGCGATCTAAATCCGATCCAGATCCGTGCATAGCACTCCCTCCCGCTCTCCCCACTCTCCCTCTCCCTTTCCCCACTCTCCCTGCTTACCTGCTGCCTCCTCCGCATCATCCCCCATCGTCCTCCCTCCCCACTGTGTGCCGCCACATTTGCTGGTCATGGCGCGTGACATCATCGGATCGGGGGGGGGGGTCCATGCACAGCCCTAGTCAGAACTAGTCAGAGCTCTAAAGCAGCTAGCTTTTCAAGGTGCTGGACCCATTTTGGGGGCAGGATTCAGGCTTTGGATAGCTTGTTTGGAGTTCTAAGTGAAGCCCAGGGTGCATTCACTGCCCCACTGAAACAGGAGCCGCCAGATCACTGACTGGCAGCCATGGCTCTCCGGGGTTTCAAGCCCTACTTGGGGAATCCGTGGATCAAGCCTGGGATCTTCTGCACGCAAAGCAGGTGCTCTTCACGGAGCTATTGACATCCTGCAAAACTAATTCTAATCCTTTCTACCAACCCTTCAAGGACAGAGGAGGAGGGGAATACTACTGCTTCTAGGACGATTATTGAACCATACTTCTCTCCAGGTAGGATTTGGGTTTTCTGGATCATGGCTGTATGGGGGACATGGAACATTAGCAAGTCTATAAGGTCAAAGCCATAGGGTCAAAGCCATCGTTATGCATCTCCTACCCCAAGACTACTACTCCAATCTGACACTCCCCCCCCCACACACACAATGCAACTGCTTTTAATTAAAAACAAAACAAAACCCACAGGAGATCCAATAACACAGACATACCTGCATCTCATCTAGTTTGACCTTTCGAGTTCACAAGCAATGATGTTGTGGACCCTGGGCTCATAGGAACGCAGCACCATCACTTTTTGATTAGCAGGGATGCTGAGGTCATCTGCCACCCCCTTAGGCTGGGCAAGAGGGATGATTTTTCTCAGCCACTATATTTAGTGGTTTAATTATCCCCGATGTATTGCAAAGTATTTTGGAGCAACCTGGTTTTGAACAGGTGATTAAGATCTATTCACTTTACACATGATCTGCTCCTGTTAGAGATGAAAACTGCTAGAATGGGTTTGTTGATATGGATCGATACAGCTGCCTGCATTTTGAGACTCTCCTTGGGGACCTGGCTATGGAGATTGTCATGATGAGTGCCTGCACTTCAAAATTCACCACTGATCACAAGTGAGCAAGGAGGGAATGAACGTCATATATGGCTCAAGCCATGTGGAATTGAATAGGTGAAAACCAGCACCTTAAATGGTGCTCAGAAGGCAATAGGAACTCCAGTGAAAACTCTGGAATACTCCTTCCCCAGTTGGGTTAATGTTTTGCTCTAACTTCCTGCCTGCAGCTTTAATTTTTTTTTTTTAAACCACATAGTTTGGAAACCACAAGAGGACTCTGGCATGCATGATGAGTACCCACATTCAGAAATGTCTTTGCCAGTGGCTCATTCTTCTTTCCTCTTCATGGCTACTCCTTTCCTTTGGCGGCGGTGGTGGTGTGTGTGCGGGGGGGGGGGGGAATCTCTAAAAAAAACCAGCCTGAGCCAGCCATATGTCCCAAATGAAATCCATATGTTGACTGTCCCTAGCAGACATCTCTCAGCGGGGCTCAGGACCCCAAGGATCTGCTGCTTGTTATGCGGAGGCACAGCTTACGGCGCATTCCAGAAGGAGGAGGAAAAGGAAATGTACAGGGTAGATTCCATATGTCTGTCCACTGTAATGTGCCATGTAAGCAATTAACAGAAATTCCTGTTCTTCCTACAATCAGGGCCCTTTTTGTCTCTGCTGCTGTACTGTCTGGAAATGTTTTTGAGCTCCATGTGTTCCTCACCTTTCAGCACAGTGATTCTGAGAACTTATCATAATGAACTGCCAATTATAAGCAGTGAAACTAGGAATGACCCAGGAGACCAGTACTGCAGATGTTTTGAACGACAACTCTCAGCGTCTGAATCGGAGCCCTAAACATCTGGAGGACATAAGGATGGGAGAAGCTGCTTTAAATGGCTACTAGTCCTGATGGCTAAGTGCAACCTCCAATATCAGAGGCAGAAAGCCTATATGCACCAGTTGCTGGGGAACATGCGCAGGAGGGTACTGTTGCACCCATGTCCTGCTTGTGGGTCCCTGGTCAACAGCTGGTTGGCCACTGTGTGAACAGAGCGCTGGACTAGATGGACCATCAGTGTGATCCAACATGGCTCTTCTTAGGTTTTTATGCTATGGTAGTTATTCTAGATGATATTTTGGGTTCACGGAGTTTGTAATGTTGTGTATGGAGCAAGACTAGGTATAACTGCCTAGGTTGCCGATCTTCTAGATAAGGGATGCCGTTTTGCTGCACTGGTAGACATACCAAGACATACTTTCAGCAGGGAAGAGAAGGAGGTCAATGGCTACTAGTCCTGAGAGCTATGCACTACCTCCAGTATCAGAGGCAGTAAGCCAATATACAACCAGTTCTGGGAAACATGGGCAAGAGGGTGCTGTTGCACCTGTGTCTTGCTTGTGGGTCCCTGGTCGACAGCTGGTTGGCCACTTTGTGAACAGAACGCTGGACTAGATGGACTCTTGGTTTGATCCAGGAGCTTCTTTTTATGCTCTAATGTTCTTAAGAGCTTTAAGGTAAAATATGCTGGATTTTGGCCACACCTCTTTTGTCTTTGGCCCCACCCACCACTGGAATGCGACACCCGAGAGCTTCTCTGGAATGGAATTCGGACCTTGGGTTGAACAAACTTCAACAGCCCCACCTGAAAAGAATTGCACAGATTACCACCAGTCAGTGGGTTGCTTTTGATCTTTAGAGCCTCACGTCAGAGGTGGGCAGACTTCAAGAGAAATCTATCTACCTATCTAACTATTGCTAGAACTCCAAGATCCACCACTGGGAGCTAGAAGGAAAATGGCAGCTCAGAGAGGAAAGTCAATTTTCTATTGCATACACCGGGATAACCTGTGTATAGAAGTACAAGTTATTACAGATCAGGGATCCTAAGTCCAAATTCTGAAACTGACTGGCAGTACTGCACAAAGACCAGGTCAAAGGCAACCTAATTCATGTTCTTGTTTTATATCTGAGGAACACACAGGCTGAGAATCAGTAATTAGCATAAGGCGAGTCTCGGCAGAGTTTTTTCTTTCTTTTACTTTGTTAATCATCATCCTTATCCCTTCTGTCCAGGTAGTGAGTGCCATGGGTTATGTAGTCCAAACTGTACCAGCCATGCATAATTCGGTGGTATCAACAGGTTTGTGGGGATGCCAGTGTTTGCAGAGGTAAAAGAAATGGGGGGGGGAGAGAGATTGAAATCCTAAGTGAAGAACCCCCCCAAAACAACTTCATGAGCGTGCTCATGGACCACAAAATAATGAATGATTCTTGGGGATAGGGGACAGAAAACCAGATAGGAAAGGAATGGAAGGAGGGTATGGCTGGTTGACTGGAAGAGTGAACATACATAACACCCCCACTGCAAATAATAATAATAATAATAATAATAATAATAATAATAATAATAATTTTAAAACATGCCTCAAATAGCAGAAGTTTGGAAACATGTTAGAAAGGCATAATTGCCTCCGTTCTGATTCTCTGAAGATACCAGAAGACAATATTCTCTCTCTTGCTATTTGCCCTTCTACATAATTCAACCAGCAACACTGACTGAACTGAAATTCCTAGTCTGTGACCGCTACTATGACAACTCAGCAACTAAGCCAGATGACAAAAGCAGCGTCTCTCCTGCACTACAGCCATGGCAACCATGTACCTCTATAGTACTGGGAAATGTTAGCAGGATCCATGCTACACATGGATGATATCCAGCAGCAATCTTGGGTTCAACATGCTAAGGTTCCCTATGATAGGGTGACCATATGGAAAGGAGGACAGGGCTCTTGTATCTTTAACAGTTTTATAGAAAAAAGGAATTTCAGCAGGTGTCATTTGTAGGCATGCAGCACCTGGTGAAATTCCCTCTTCATCACAACAGTTTAAGCTGCAGATACAAAGGAGAAAAACACACCGAAGTGGATCCACCAATATGAGTCTGGATGTGTTTAACTAGTGATGTGCTATATCACAAGATACTACAATCATGTAAATGAGTATACGTATGCACCCCAAATGGGTCACATTAAATCAAATGGCTTTTTGTTGTATTCAAAATAGCCCTTCTGTATTAAGAAGGATTCATAAGATGGAAATAACAAATCTATACCATTATATTGAATACATAGAAATTCATTGCATATCATATAAACAATCATGCATGCTAGAAAGACATTTATTTGAATTTAACAGTGATTTTTATCAATATCACACTGGATATTAAACATTCCAGTTCAACAATAATGTTGTCAAAGTGTTGAATACACAATCTGAATGTTATAGGAACCTGTTCAACAATTAATGATCAGCGTATTGGATACACAAAATAATGAATCCACAAGATGAATATTCAGATACTATTAAACTAGTACTACATGATTGTAGTATTTTGTGATATAGCACATCACAGTAGTTAAACACATCCAGACTCATATCGAAATGATCCACTTTGGTGTGTTTTTGTTTTTAGTGTGAGGACCACCTCTTCGTGTTTTGTTGCAGATACAAAAGAGGGCAGGGCTCCTGCAGCTTTAACTGTGGTGATGAAGAGGGAATTTCACCAGGTGCTACATGTATACAAACAACACCTGCTGAAATCCCCTTTTCTATACAACTGTTAAAGATACAGGAGTCATGTCCTCCTTTCCATATGGTCACCCTACCCTATGACCCTGTTCAGATGACACGCTAAGCCACAGTGGTTAAGTATTTTGAGCTAAACATTATGGCTTAGAGTGTCATGTGAACCATTCCTAACTATAGTGGTTTAACCACAGTTTAAACACACTCACTAACCATTTGCTCCATTTTCCATGGTTTAGCTTGTTGTCTGAACAGACCCTTTGAGATTCTGAGCACACATGGGGCTTAGAAGAGTAGGGTTGGCCCAAGATATCCAACCTCCTGGTGAAGCAGGGTTGCCAATTGACCAACAAGTAGGGTTGTGCTGGCCCCTGCTTCTATGCCTTTAACAATGGCTTGATCGGAACACATGACAAAAAGAAGTTCATGCTTTCCTCTGGGCTGTGAAGAACATCATTTGATTTCTGCAAAGCAAAGTGCTATGAAAGGAGAAAGCTAAGCCATGCTTTTCTTTTCTTTTCCTGGTTAGTTGGCAAACCCTATAATGAAGGAGCACACTTGAGTTTTGTTTTGTCAAGAAATCAGAAATTAAATAATGATTTCCTTTTAATGGCATCTAAAAATCTTCTGCCTTGCTCTATCTACTATCAGAACCAGACCTGGAGAACTTGGCCGAGGCTGCTCCTTACTAGGGGAAACTACCTGTACAATCCAACCCTACCATGACTAGTCCTCCCCAACCCAATGCCCTCTAGATTTGTTGGACTACAGCTCCCATCATTCCCAGCCAGCATGATGGTTGGGAAGGCTGGGAGCTGCAGTCCATCAAATTTGGAGGACACCAAATTGGAGAAGGCTACATGAAACCAAAAATGACGAGGGGCCCTTCCCTCCCAGGACTTCTCTGTCTCTCAGCAGTTGTAGAAAAGAGATGTTCTGTTCACGTCATTCAAAGGAGGCTGTAAGGTTTAAAGCTCTTTCAAGTCTCATTAAAAATTTTACCTCTACATGAGCGGAGCGCAAATCGGGAGTTGAGACGCGTTATCTATCCGATTATGCGCATTATTGAATGCGCGTTAAATAACGAGTTTTATTTTGCTGCGGCTGTTAAAGCACATTTTGACTATGTGAACAAGTGATTCTCCGCATTAACTACTTCTAAAGTGTATTTCAAACAACCGGTAAGGCCACCAGTTGTGCGCTCAATTAACTCCTGCGTACAGCCATTTACCATAAAGCGCTTCCGAGAAGATGCGCATAATCGGAGAACCAGGCGTCAAACCGAATTCTTGTAGAGGGGGTTGAGAAAAAGTGGGAAGGAAGGCACTCTTGCTATAATTAACCTTTTAATGTCCGGATCTAATTTATCCATTGTTTTCAGTGGATTCCCTGCTACTCTGTCCAAAACATTACTCATATATATATATATATATATATATATATATACACATACACACACACACAATATATATATATATATGGTGGGTGCAGATATGTTCCGGAAAGCTGAGCATTTAAAAGGGAGCCCGAGTTCAAAATACCCCCCCAACCCACAGGAGTAGTGCTGATAAGTATTTCTGCTCTCCCTAGTGAGTTTTTTTAAATCTCTTCTATGCTTCATCTCCTATATTTCATGCATTGTTGTTTTCCTTCCTCTCCTCTAATTTCTGTTCTGTTTGCTTTTCTTTGTCCCTCTGCTTTGGCTTGCGTTTGTTTCTCTTACTTCTCATTTTCGTGTTTCCTGGCTCCTGCCTTCATCCCCCGTCGCTCCTTCCCAGGCTCCTGAGTCGGTCATCCTCCCGAAATGGATGAGTGGCTGATGCATTTCCGATGGGCGAAGCCAGAACAACCCACCAAAATGTAACCCTCAGCCTGCGGTTCAGTGCTTCTCCAGGAATGGGGTAACAGTGGCCAAAAAGGTGGCATTGCATACCAACAACAGCAACCCACCACGCACAACAGCTTAACTTTAGAAGAACCACACTAAAGTTTCCTATTGTCTAGGGTGACCCTATGGAAAGGAGGACAGGGCTGCTGTATCTTTAACAGTTGTATAGAAAAGAGGATTTCAGCAGGTGTCATTTGTATGCATGCAGCACCTGGTGAAACTCCCTCTTCATCACCACAGCTAAAATGGCAGGAGCCCTGCCCTCTTTTGTACCTGGTCACTCTAGTGATTGCAGCAATAGTTGCACCCCAGTGCACAGTTTAACACTGAGTTAACAGCAGAAGCACAATAATGGTATGGTACTAATTCTTAAAATCACAGGGGGCTCTTAGTTTTTCAGTTATTGCAGAATTCAGCCAAAAGAGCAATAGAATTTTAATGTCTCACTTCAAAGCAAAAAAGACCAGTAACCAACAAAGTCCTGACACAGAAGGAAAACCTGTAGCTTGCTGATAGCTCTCTGAGTAATCAATATTTCCTGTAACACACTGCCCCCTAGCACTCTTACAGGTCATTTGCACATTATTAACTGGGTTTACCCATTTTGATGTTCAATTACTGATGATGGTGTAGGCTGTAGCATTTGGTTTTCCTGTGTGGTTTCCGGTTTCCTGTCTATCTACTAAATATCATTCAGTGACAGATTATTTCTAGGACATCTGACACCAGGATAAGTGCTTTGATTCACTAATCTCCAGAGAGATAGCTGTGTTGATCTGTTGGACCAAAAACAATGAAGAGCCTTACAGTATTTTAAAGCAGAGGAGCAAAACTTGTGCCCCACAACTTTACTGCAGCCCCCCCCCCCCCGAGTGCCCTGATCCTACCACCAGTGCCAAATTCCACGCCATTTGTACTCTCCACTCCCTCCTCCGGAGATCCTCATATAGATCACTCCCACCCCTGACACTGCCAGCAGAAAATACAGATGAATCTGTATCAGGATCACTGGGGGAGACAGTGGGAAGAAAGGTCTCTACTCCCTGCCCCAGAGATCCTCATACATATCGCTCGGATGTGTGTGTATATATGTGTGTGTCCCAATCCAGCATTACATGTGGCCCTCACAGCCAAAATGTTTTTGAAAGACTAATAAATTGATAACATGTTTTTGTGGACTGATGTGTGAAGTATTGTCTCCATTGGACATGTGTCTGTGAGCTCCTCTAAATGGGCCATTTATTGTATGCTCATGATTGGCCACTCACAAAAGTTTGCGGGTCTTTTACTCAATGTCGTCATTGACCAGGACATCTCCCGTGGTATCCGCTGGAAATTCTGCCATGAAAAGAACCACTTTTAAAGTGGTAACATCTTGAAAAGAGCAAGATCTTCTGCCACTAGATGGTGCTATCTCCATGGAACTGAACAGGGGGGAAGTATTAAATTAAAACCATGTGGTTACCCCTCTCTGACTGTGTAACGCAGCCCATAGCAATTACACCAAAAAGCAGGAAGCACAAACGCCCCAGGTAAGCAATGTAATTTCCCTTTAATGTAAAGACTCCTCAAGTCTGTTTGTTCCTGGTGCCTTGGAGCAACCCACCAACTGTCTTTCTTTGTGAATCACTCTTCTGAGGGTGCCAGCAGCCCAAACCAGATACTCAACAGGTGACCTCTTTTGCAGGAAGGAAATTTTACTGTGCAGGATTACCTGTACCCATGAATCCTGTTTGGAAAGAAGGGAGGAGACTTTGATTAATTACTTCATTTTTTCCCCAAGCACCTGGTAGGCACTTGGTGCCCAACAGATGTTTTGGACTACAATTCCATCAACTCCTGTGGTCAATGGCAAGGAATTATGGGGTTTGTAGTCCAAAACACTTGGAGGGCAACCTGGTTACTTATGCCTTAAGCATATGAAGCTGCCTTCATTCAACCTTTGACCCACCCAGTCCAGTGACTGACAGTGCTTCTCCAAGATTCCAGACAAAGGTCTTTCTCAGCTCGGCTACTTGAGATCCTGTAACTGGAGACCCTGGTGAGGATCAAACGTGGGATCTTATTCATTAAAAGTATGTGCACTACCCCACCAAACTATGGGCTCTCCCTCTCAACCCTTGATTTTGCCACCACAGCAAAACCTGGACCTGCAATTTTCTGATTCAAAGTCAAAATGTCTTATTCATTACGCCAAGCCATCAGCAGAGTACATGCTAAATTAACAATGGTTCTGTTGTTGTTGTTGTTTAATCTTTGGGAAGGGCTGACAGCAGGCAGGGCTGCCCCAATTTGACACTGCAAATAAAGAAGCCAAAACAAACAAAACAAACCACTGTAACCAGGTGAGTAATGAGATAATATCAGGTCAAAAGGTAGGTTATTTTATTTGAAATGCAAGGCATTAGCAGGTATTGTGAAGGTTAATCTCATGCTCCTCATTGTACAGAGGATGGCCAAGTGTCCTGCTTTGTTTGACTGCATCAGAGGACTGTCCTCTATTTGAAGATGTCCTCTATTTGAAGAGGTCCTCTTTCAAGCACTGCCCAGTCCAAAGCCCATTTAAAGATAATGAACCATAAGAAAGAAAACCAGTGGGAATCCTATATAAACTAAACTCATTTACTTCATGGCTCTATTCTGTGTATGAGTGCTATTGAATACTACCCCAGGGGCCTTGCACCTGGACAGCAGACTGAAGAGGCAAACCACGTAGAACATATAGTCACACTCTTCCCGGCTATAGTGAGATGTATTGTATTTCTACTTATAGTATAATCATTGAGCCTGTTCAGATGACACTCTAAGCCATTTTCAGCTAAACATTGTGGCTTAGTGTGTTGCGTAAACCATTCCTAACCATGGTGGCTACATAACCACAGTTTAAACACGCTCACTAACCATTTGCTTCAAAAGGGTTAGCAGCCTAACCATGGCTTAGCGTGTTGTCTGAACAGGCCCAGTATTTCTAAATGTGCATCTATACATATAAATTAACTTATGGAACTTGTATGTAAATATGTGTTTTCTTTTGTCCTCTTTTTTTCCTTTTTTCTTTTTGGTGATATGTTTCCTTTTTGTTTTGGGCTGTTGCTGTGTTAAATAGCCATCCTAATGGCACAGTTCAGTACTTCAAAAGTCTCTCAAGCTTTCTTATCAAACTAAATCCCCCACCCCACCCCAGACAACTCAAGCTCCAGAGTGTACAGTCTCAAAGCAGACTTGTTTGACACTTCTGGAATTATACTGAGTTCGGTCGCCAATAATACTAATTATTTATATATTTTTAATTTGAGCCCATTTTCCTTGATTAAAATAAGCCTGTAGCAGATCATGGAATAAAGTCAATATGATTGACAAGAGACAATAAATAAAGCTGTTGGCATTGTGCAAAAAGATAACATTTCCACTTGCACAAGGTGGGGCATCTGATTTTTGACAATACTAGGGTGACCATATTCGAGAAACCAAAAAAGAGGACACCCAGTGTGGGCAGGGAGAGTGTGCTTACAGGGCCTCCGGAAAGCACATCATTTCCCCCGCCACGCTATTGGCAGCTGCTGTTAGTATGGCCGTTGTGAATGACATGTTTTCCAAAGTCCCCAGAAAGCACGCTTTTCCCTCCTCCACTCCAATCGGGGCCTTAACAGCCCCGATTGGAGAGGAGGAGAGGAAAGCATGTCATTCCTGCCCCCCCCCCCACTGCTCCAATAGGGGCCTCCAGAAAGTGCATCATTCCCCTCTGTCACACTGAAAGTCTTAAAGGGGGAAGTGTGTCATTCCAGGACATTATAGAAAATTACAGAAAATCCCCCCTGACACCCATATAAGAACAAAAACCAGGACAAATCCGGGAAAATCCTGACAGTTGGTCACCCACAATACGCCCGACTTACTGCAGCCTTCCGTGCTATATCCCATGCTGTTCCAGGGGGTTCCCCAACTCTCAGGGGTTGCTTTTCGTGGGGCACAGGGGGCAGTAGTAGGGGAGGGTTATCAGCAAAATCCAGACGCTCTTCTGCCTTTGAATGGAAGTGCTTCTGCTAGAACAACCAAGCATTGGATACAACCCAGAGTCCACCATTTATTTTTTGTAAACCGCCCATAGAGCTTTGACTACGAGGCAGTACAAAATGTTATAAAGGAAAGGAAATTGCAAATATCAAACAGCAAAATCACAACAGAATAAAAATACTCTCCCAAAGCAGCATCACATAACAGCAACTCATAGCGTAATTTAGGGTGACCAGATAAAATCCAGGTCAGGGCTCATGTAACTTTAACAGTTGTAGAGAAAAGGGAATTTCAGCCAGTGTCATTTGTATGCAATGGGTTCCTGGTGAAATTCCCTCTTCATCACAACAGTTAAAGTTGCAGGCACTATACTAGAGTGACCATATACAAAAGAAGGCAGGGCCCCTGCAACTTTAACTATTGTGATGAAGAGGGAATTTCACCAGGAACTAATTGCATACAAAAGACACTGGCTGAAATTCCCTTTTCTCTACAACTGTTAAAGTTACATGAGCCCTGACCTGGATTTTATCTGGTCAGCCTAGCGTAATGGTGGCCTAACAACTAAACCATATAAGCCAAAAGCTTTCCGAAAAAAGCCAGTTCTTGGCCAAGTTTATAGGATTGGGGCCCAAAGAATCTCTATACTAGCAGCCTTTCCTACCATGGGTCCCTCCACATGTTTTGCTTTACAATCTCATTGTCCCTAACCATTAGTCATGCTGCCTGGGGCTAATTTTGTAGGCTATTTGGAGGAATCAGCATTGAGGAATGCTGATTGATAGTGAGGGAATTTCATAACGTTACCACCACTACCAAGAAGGCTCTGCTCCTATTATAAATATAACAGGGATCTCTGTTAGATCAGACCAAAGCCCTATTTAGCCTGGCAGTGCCCAGCTAAAGCCCACAAATGGAATAGGAGGCAGGCAAAAACCTTTTTGTTCCAGCAGGCCTTTGACAAATAATCTGGACCTCCGTCTATGCCTAGGACTTTTAAAAACTGTTATGCATTTTAAATGCCTTAAATGTTTTAATATTGAAATGTATGTAATTATATTGTTAACGTTTGTATATTTCTAATTGTAGGTTTTAACTGTATTTGTTTTAATTTTGTGAAACTGCCTTGAGACCCAACATTGGGCAAAAGGCAGGATATGATGATGATGATGATGATGATGATGATGATGATGAATAATACAACTCCCACTGTTGTTCCCTAGCAACTGCTATTCAGAAGGATGCTGCCTCTGGACGTGTAGCCAGTGATAGCCTTATCCTCCGTTAAGCTGTCTAATCCTCTTTTAAAACTATCTAAGCTGGTGGCTGTCACCACAACTTATGGCACATAGCTGTGGTGTGAAGAATCAGATGCCTGCCAGACTTCATCTGTCCCTGGAACATGAAGAAGGTCTCAGCTATGTTGAATGGAGTATATGTGGGAATACATATGGAAGAAGGTGGCCCTTAAGGTGCCCAGATCCCAAGCCATTAAGGTCATTGAAGGTCAAAACTAGTATCTTAAATTTGCCTAGAAACAAACAGGCAGCCCGTGCAGAACAAACAGTAGATAAAATGCAAAGAATATAAGGCTCCTGACCTTTGGAGTGCCTCAATATTTCATCTTGTCCCCAGTGCACTGTAACATTTATGTGAAACCACTGGGAGAAGTCATGCAGAGTTTGGGGTTAAACTAAAATGTCATCAGTTTGTGGATAACACACAGCCCTACTCGTCTTTCCTCCTAGTAGATGAGGCTGTGGACGAGAGCAAACAAGCTGGAATTTAATTCAGCTAAGTCGTAGACTGAGAAGTCTGCCAATATGGATGGAGGATTGCATTCCCCCTGAAAGATCAAGTTCACCGTTTAGGGGTTCCTCTGGACTATGGAGGCACAGGTGATGTCAGTAGCTAGGAAAGTCTTTTATCAGCTTGAACTGGTTCACCAGCTGCCACCCTATTTAGAAAACTGGACCTTTCTTCAGTTACACAGACCCTGATTATATACATAATCATATACACTGCGAGGGTCAGCAACCTGATGCCTTACAGATGTTTTGAACTACAGCTCCCATAATTCCTGATCCTTGGCCATGCTGACTGGAGTTTATGGGAGTTGTAGTCCAAAACATATGGAGCTCACCAGGTTACCTGCTACTGGACTACTGCAATGTGCTCTAGCTGGAGCAGCCTTGAAAGACGGTTTGGAACCTTCAACTGGTAGAGAAAGCAGCCACTGGGTTCCTTGTGGAGGCCAGGCATCGAGAGCATTTAACACCAGTGCTATACAACTTACATTGGCAGAAGCACTTCTGAGGCTCCGGCTACAGGCCCACCATCAACATCCATCAGACTGGCAGCCACTTTGAAACGGGGACTTTTCGGTAGTGGCCCTTTATCTTTGGAATTCTCTCCCAAAAGATGTATGTATGATCCCATCTTTGTTCATTTTTAAATGGACCATATGCATTTTTTTGCTTCAAACTGTGTTTTGTTAAAAGTGCTGTGAGATGGGTTAGTTTGGATGACTTGATGGTTTTATTTATATTTTCAAAAGGCTGCCTTGAGATGGCTTTGTCCTATAACCTCTCCTTGCTCCTATACAATGCCAGGTCGGTTAAAAATAAAACAAATATCATCTATGACCTCCTTATAGATGAGGAGGCCGACCTGGCATGCTTCACAGAAACCTGGCTGGGAGATGATAGTGGGCCGACATGGGCCCAGGCTCTCCCAGCTGGGTACTGTGTTAGTGAGCAGGTGAGGGAAAGTGGGCGGGGGGGTGGAGTAGCTGTGGTCTACAAGGACAATCTTAACCTGACCAGACTTCCTGTCTGACAATTGAATCACATCGAGTGTGTGTACTTGAGTCTGAAGGCCAGGGATAGACTAGGGATTCTGTTAGTGTACCAGCCACCCTGCTGCCTATCAGACTCCCTGGCCGAGCTCACGGAACTGGTCTCGGAGTTGGTGTTGGATTCGCCCAGGCTTTTGGTCCTGGGCGATTTCAACATCCCATTCGGGGCTGGTTTGTCAGGTGCAGCTCGGGAGTTCATGGCATCCATGACAACCATGGGCCTATCCCAATTGGTCTCTGGACCTACACATTCAGTAGGTCACACCCTCGATGCTATCTTCAGCTCCAAACAGACAGATCTGTGGGCGGAGGTAACAAATACCTCTGCATTGTCATGGACAATTTTCTGATCAGGGTTAGTATCACGGCTACCACCCACCCCTGCAGGGGTGGTGGACCTATTAAGATGGTCCGCCCTCGAAGGCTGATGGATCCTTCTGGATTCCAGAAGGCCTTGGAGGGATCTATGGCTGGTATCGTTGACGATCCTGTAGAAGCCCTGGTCAATAGATGGAATCAAGACCTAACTAGGGCTATCGACACGATTGCCCCCAAATGTCCTCTCCGACCCGCTTCTAATCAGGCGCCCTGGTATACAGAAGATCTCAGGGAGTTGAAGCGGAAAGGACGACGACTGGAGCGCCGATGGTGGAAAACTCGACTTATATCCGACAAGACACGACATAGAGAACATCTTCGTTCCTATGGGGTGGCAATACGTGCAGCGAAGAAAGCTTTCTTCTCTGCACGCATTGCGTCTGCGAATTCACGTCCTGCAGAACTGTTCAGGGTGGTGAGGGGTCTAACCCGGGCACCCTCCCCCCTGAACCCGATCTTAGAGCCTTCGGTAGTTCACTGTGATGCCTTTAACGATAATTTCACAGATAAAATCTCTCGGATAAGAGCCGACTTAGATGCCGTCATTATAGCAGAGGCTGACAATGGAGTGTCCAGCAACTCTGTGACTAGAATTACACTGGATCAGTTTCAGTTGGTGAGTACCAAGGACGTGGACAAGCTGCTTGGTCGAGTGAGGAGGACGACTTGCCCTCTCAATCCCTGTCCTTCTTGCCTGGTCGCCCAGAGAGGAGATGCAGTTAGATCACAATTACAATATATAATTAATGCATCTCTCAGGGAGGGGAGTTTTCCATCATGTTTAAAAGAAGCAGTAGTACGGCCGCTTCTAAAAAAGCCCTCCCTGGATCCCCTGGACTTTAATAACTACAGGCCAGTATCAAATCTTCAATTTTTCGGCAAGGTGATTGAGAGGGCAGTTGCCTTCCAACTGCAAGCAGTTTTGGATGATACAGATTTTCTAGACCCATTTCAAACTGGCTTCAGGGCAGGATATGGAGTTGAGACTGCTATGGTCGCCTTAGTGGATGATCTATGCTTAAGTATTAACAGGGTGAGTGTTTCCCTGTTGATACTTCTGGACCTCTCAGCGGCTTTCGATACCATCGACCATGGTATCCTTCTGGAACGCCTGAGGGGATTGGGACCCGGGGGCACTGTGCTTCAGTGGTTCCAGTCCTACCTCTCGGGCAGGTTCCAGATGGTGATGGTTGGGATAGTTGCTCTTCAAAAAAGGAACAGCTATGTGGTGTACCACAAGGTGCCATCTTATCCCCAATGCTGTTTAACATCTACATGAAACTGCTGGGAGAGATCATCCAGAGGCATGGGGTGGGGTGCTATCAGTATGCTGATGACACCCAAATATATTTATCTATGCCTTTGACAACAACGTCAGCTAAGGATAGTGTGTCTCCTCTGAATGAATGCTTGGAGGCGGTAATGGGCTGGATGAGGAAAAACAAACTGAAGCTGAATCCAGACAAGACGGAGGTGCTTACTGTCAAGGGCCACAACCTGGGATTGGAGGTGTGTCAACCAGTTCTGGATGGGGTTACCCTCCCCCTGAAAGGCTGTGTTCGCAGCTTGGGGGTGCTCCTGGATCCGTCGCTCCAAATGACAGCTCAGATAGACGCAACTGCCAGGAGTGCCTACTATCAGCTTCGGCTGATACGCCAGCTGCGCCCCTTCCTAGAGTTGGAAGACCTAAAATCAGTAGTGCACGCGCTGGTAACTTCGAGGCTCGACTTCTGCAATGCGCTGTACATAGGGCTACCTCTGTGCCTAGTCTGGAAACTTCAACTAGTTCAAAATATGGCAGCCAGGTTGGTCACCGGTACATCTAGGGGTGACCACATTACACCAGTTTTAAAATCTCTTCACTGGCTGCCAATTAGTTTCCGGGCGAAGTACAAAGTGTTGGTTATTACCTTTAAAGCCCTACGTGGTTTGGGTCCAGGTTACCTACGGGATCGCCTTCTCCCATACAATCTGCCCCGCACGCTCAAGTCCTCTGGGAAGAATTTACTACAATCAACAAGAACTAGACTGACAACTGTTACCCAGAGGACCTTCTCTTCTGCCGTTCCCAGATTGTGGAATGATCTGCCAGGAGAGATTCGCCAACTCACCAGTCTTCAGGAATCTAAAAGATCTATAAAGACTGATCTCTTCCGGCAGGCCTACCCAGATGAATTTTAAAGTGTTTTATTGGTGTTTTATTGGTATTTTAATTATGTGTTGGTTTTAAGTGTTTTAATCAGTTTTGTATTTTATGTTTGATGCTGTTCCCCGCCTCGATCCATTGGGAGAGGCAGGTAATAAATAAATATTATTATTATTATTATTATTATTATTATTAGCAAATAAAGAAGGCAAGATGACTGAGCCACTTGCAAGGAATCCACCTGATTTCAATCAAGGAAAAAGAACATTTATCAGAATATTAGTAGTGGGAACTAAAGCTAAGACTGTAATCTCATGTAGAGTTAGGCCTGGCTAAACTCATTGATTTTCAGCAAACATACTCACATGGGATCAGGCAGCATGTTTTTAATTTAGCCGTTTCTTCCCGATGCATCTGTTCCCTACCTCCATGATGACTCAGAATCTTTGGGACTTAGTCACCTCGATAAATATACTACTCTTTGGAAAATTTGACTACATTCTTACAAACTTGTTTTTATATGGTTAGGCAGACAAAAACAACGCAGGGAGGATATTTTTAGATAATGATGTAAAACAGCCAGGATGCTAATATAGCCAGGGCAGGATCTACACTAATGCTTTAAAACAGTTTAAAATGGTTTATAACAGTAGTGACAACTGTTGGGGCCCAGGACACATTCCAGATACAGTTCTCAAAATGTTTTCAAAGTGTCTTACCCTGCTTGGTGTAGATGAGGAGACTTGTATGACTTGGGGTGGGGGAATAACTTTTTAAAACTCAGGCAACTGGGCTGCATCAAACATGAACTATGGGGAGGGGCTATGGGTGCTTTCACAAGAAGGGCTCCTACTGTTATCGTATTTAGGGTGACCAGATTAAATCCAGGTCATGGCTCATGTAACTTTAACAGTTGTAGAGAAAAGGGAATTTCAGCCAGTGTCATTTGTATGCAATTAGTTCCTGGTGAAATTCCCTCTTCATCACAACAGTTAAAGTTGCAGGGGCCCTGCCTTCTTTTGTATATGGTCACTCTAGTATAGTACCTGCAACTTTAACTGTTGTGACGAAGAGGGAATTTCACCAGGAACTAATTGCATATAAATGACGCTGGCAGAAATTCCCTTTTCTCTACAGCTGTTAAAGTTACATGAGCCCTGACCTGGATTTAATCTGGTCAGCCTAATCGTATTGTGCTGCAATTTCATTTTTCTTCCTTTGGGCACAGTCCTATCAATTGTATCCTAAGTAATCGGAAGCCCTTAAACTTGGAGGCATCCAATCATCCAGTGCAGGGCGTGAGCAGCAGCAGAGACAATCTTCAACTCCCATCTTCTTGCCCTGTAGATTTCAGTAGATGGGCTTTTTAACCCATCACGTAAGGGCGCTTCAAATGAGGAGGCTGGAAGAGGCTCAGAATATCTCGTATCCTGGCCTCTCCCGTTTCTGCCTCTGCCTGACCACCCTTCTAGCCCCTTTCATCCTCCTCCGAGGTTGCTTTTCCAACCTTAGAGGACAGCCAGTGTGGTTCTTTCCACGCTAGTTGTGAGGGGTCAGGGGAGTGGGGGGGGGGTGTCAGATCTCTGACCCCCCTTCTGAGGTTGAAGCGCTGTCTCTGACCTCGGAAGAGAAAATCTGAGCAATCCTCTGGTCCCTGGAATGCTCACCCAGGGACCATAGGATTGCTCTCTTAAAGGATTTTCAGCAGTGAGGAAAAAGACGGGGAATGTGGTGGCAAAACATGGGAAGGCTGCACCTGGCAGACGTTATCTGGGCCCCCCATAAAATTCCATGAATGAGGCAAGGGTGATAAAAAGCCTTGTCTGGAAGAATCCTGTAGTAGAGCACATGCTTTGCCTGCACAAGGTAAATCCCTGGCATGCTAAATTCAATCCCTGGCATGCTAAATTAAAAGGATCAGGAAAGGGGTGATGTGAAAGACCTCTGCTTCAGGTTTGGAGACCCAATGCCAGTCAGACTAGAATAGGCAACACTGGACTGGATGGACTAATATTCTGATCCTACGTACCTTTATACTATTTCTTTGTTTCAGTGAAGGCTGGTGGCTCCTATGTCAGTGGGGTGGTGAATCTGCTCCAGGTTTCAATCAGAACCAGACAGAACTTTAAAGGAGCTATCTGAACCTTAGATAGCTCTTTTAGAGTTCTGACTGGTTCAGACTGAAACCCAGAACAGATTCACCGCCCCACTGACATCAGAGCCACCAGCCTCCACTGCTATGTTTTCTGCAACAGGAGTTTTAGAATTGTCAAAAGATGAGGGGGAAATCCATCTTGCTAGAAGACTTTGGACTACTTGGCCATGATCACATTTGAAGCAAATTACCTCAAATATGTTATCTGTACCAGCTTTATAAAGCAGAATATTAACCATAGCGGATAATTTCAGTGGCAGAATTGAAATGGTTAAGGAATCTACCTCTCCAGGCTCACTCTACCTTTCCAGGATTGCTGGGTATCTTGTCATAGCTGGTCTCAGTAGAGCTCTGGGCAGCTTGGTTACCCTTCCAGCTGAGTTTACAAATTTGCATAGATGATTATTATTATTATTATTATTATTTCATCTCTTTCTTGCTCCTGGTGGTTTTTCTAGACGGACATGATGGGCTTTGTGAAGTCCTGCTCTCTTTTACAGATTCAAGAATTTCCTGACAATTGAGCATGTTTTAAGTATGACTGCTTTCTGGATGTTGGTGTGGATGTATTTTGATATTATTATTATTATTATTATTATTATTATTATTATTATTATTATTATTGCTTGGTAACATTGCCTCAGAGTAAAGCCATGTCTCACTGATTTTTATTTAGAACAAATGACATGAACTGGAAATTGGGGGTGGGGACTTTAAATCTAATTGATGGAAGTTCATTTTTGTAGTTAGCACCAAAACAATCTGTAGAGGAAAAGAAAAACCATAAGAAGAGCCACGCTGGATCAGTCCAAGGGTCCATCTAGTTCAGCACTCTGTTCACATAGTGGCCAACCAGCTGTTGATCAAGAACCCAGAAGCAGGACAGGTGCAATAGCACCCTCCTGCCCATGTTCCCCAGCAACTGGTGTCTATAGGCTTACTGCCTGGAGGTTTTGGGGTGGGGAGTGGGGGAAAAGTTTAAAGATATTTCCTGCTTTCCCCCTCTCCCCAACCCCAATCTACTTCATTGCAGACTGTACACTAAAACAAACCCTACTGTTTCCAAGCTCAGTTCGCCACCCCCTTCATCTTGGCGTCCAAGGTGAGCGCCCCTCCTTAAGGATAGCCCTGGTCTGAACGTAATACAGTAAAGGTGCATCCACAGCAGTTTTAATGCTCCTGAAAGACTGTACTTAGTACACAGCCTATGGGGTGGGGGGAGGTTATGCAAGAGCAGATATGCTTGTGGGCATGGCAGAGCCATCCCACACAGGGACTGTAGTCTGTGTCTGGCTATGAATTCTGGCGGAAAAGAGAGTGCAGTTCATGACGCAGAGTTGGGAACTCTGTGTTTGGTTTGGCGCAGGGCTCCCTTCTCCTGTACACCAGCCCAACTATTTATCATCTAGAAGCAGAATTAATGTTAATTATTACTTCTTCTTTTTTTTTTGCTGGTGGCTTTTAATGGCAACTACCAGCTGTAGTTTGGACTAGTGTACCAAATTGAATAAATGTTTATGCACAGTTCTCAAGCCATTTTGGAATACTTCCGCTAAATTCAAGAGGACCATTCTGAAGTAAGTGGGAGGACTGCAGCTTGCTTATGGTGCGATCAAGAGGCAGCAGTAAGAACATATGACTCAACTTTTCTCTAAGTAAATGTAAATCCAAGATATATACTCGGGATGTCACGTTGAATCAGCAAATGCCACCTTTGACTGTTACTATAAAGGTCTAGTGTAGCAATCGCATGCATACACATAATCTTTGAACACCAGGAAAATGTTAAGCAAATAATAATATTATTCTTTTAAAGCATCGTAATACCTAGTTTGAAAAGTAGCTTTTCTAAAAATAAAATTGTCATCAGGGTTTTGAGGTGTGCATTTGTACATGATGTGTACTTCTTCCCTCAGCAGGTGATCTAAGACTAAGCTGTCAGCCTTCTCAGCCTTACCTACCTCACAGGGTTGTTGTGATGATAAAATAAGAGAATCCTATGTAAGCCTTGAGTTCCCTCAAGGCTGAGGGATTAACAATATTATTACTGAAAATCCAGTATCAACAATCTTTAAAATATTTGAGAGGTAACTAGAGACCTCATTTCAAGGCCTAACAGCTGTAGACAGGATTTCCCTAAAAATCTCCCCTTTGTTTTTCTGAATCTCCCACACCCCAAAATTTCCCCTCTTCATAAGTGGTGGCACTGGCAACAATGGGAAACATTCAGGGCAGCTTCTAATTCTTATTAGGTATGAGCAACTTTCACGAGTGTTGTTGAAGACTTTCTCGATAAAGCCCTCATCTGGAAGCAGCAGGCAAGCACCTCTCCATCATGCCTGGATCCAGCTCCAGCTGAGCGCGCCCATCCCTCCTGCTACCAACTGTCACCGCTGAGGCCATCACAGGGAAAGGAAGCAGCATCCAGGCATCCCTCCATCTTGCCTGGATCTGTATGAGGCTATTAGAGAGAGAAGAGAGGAAGCAGCAGCCCTTCCACTAGTCCACGGCCTTCTGAAGTTTGCAACTAAGAATCTAGTGCCTGAATTTACTTTCCTCCCCCTCCTCCCTCCCAATCCCCTTTCCTTTTGTGTCATTTTTTTTTTTATTGTAAGCCTGTGGGCAGGGACTGTCTTAAGAATTATTTTTGTAAGCTGCCTTGAGAACCTTCTGGCTTAAGGGCGGGATAAAAATGCTAAAATAAATAAATAATGTTGCAATCTTATAAATCAGCCTTCCCAATCCGGTGCCCTCCTGCAATGATAGATTCCCAGAATCTCTCTGCTGGCTGGGGATGCTGGGAGTTATAGGCCAATACAGCTGGGTCAGGTTGAGGAAAGCCGCTATAAGCACTTATTTGGGATTAAGCCCCATCGAACCCATTGGGACTTACTTCTGAGTAGCCATATATAGGATTGCACTGTGAATAGCATGAACTTCACACTGTGCCTCTCATTCTCTGGAATCAACATCGCAACTATACTGGTTCCTTTCTTTCTGTGTAAAAATGGTGGCAAATTATTTCATTAGTCTGCTTCGGTTTTAGTTCCTAAAAAAACCCGGCTGGCTCCTGAGTGGTCTTGTGAAGGTTAAACTGACGTTTGCATTCATTGTGGCTAGAGTGGGTGGCATCATGTATTACAATATCACATTATTATGAAGTTAATATCAGGGAAGAAGTGAAATGAAAGGCACACACACTGGTATGGGTGTTTCTGGTTGGAATGAGGGGCTGAGTCATTCCTAATGAGTGAGTTGCAGATCAGGGCAGATGACATGACAGATGTATCAAAGGCACATGGTTCTGTCTCAGCATGCCCTGATCTCTCCAAAACACACTTTGTTCTGATGTGTGTCCGTTTTGTATTTTGGGGGCCTGACTTGTAACAAGGAGTGTGACACAGAAAGGACAGAAGGATAGCAAAAGGCACGGAAACGGGGGCAGGATTTTTTTTGTGTGTGTAGCCTGCATGCTACGGCTTGTACTGAAATGGGAACGGCAAGAGTTGCCTTCTCTTCTCGTTGGCAGTCTGCTCACAGCAGCTGCCTTCTTCTCCTGCATGCGGCACGGGTCTGCACACTGGGATGAATAATGAAAGGGGCCGTTCCTCGCTCTGTTAGGACCAACCTCTTTGTGCAGCCAACAGGCTGGCTTTGCACACAGAGGAGGAGACTGCGCGGCTTTGGACAAGTGCTGTTTCATAAACGCATGAGCTGCCATGTGCAACGACTGAGCAGATGTACTTAAAGAGGCCAGTGAGATGAATCATAGGGCATCATAAAAGGATCTGTGGAACTCCACCCTCCCTCCAGACATTGCAGGCAGTTACTTGGATGAGGGATAAATAATACACTTTGCATGGGTCATGTATTCCACCGTCCTCATGGGTCATGTGTTCCACCGTCATCCCAACTGTGTGATACAGAATCAAGTCACCCTTGGTCTAAAAAGCCCAAATCAAGCAGGCCTTCAGGCTCATGTTCTAAAGCATAACCTCTGTATCAGCCTAAAGGCCTAACTCACACTGAAATGACATGGACAGTCACTGTCAAGGCTGGACTTACATGTCTGCAAACATCTGCAAACATGCACAGATATGAGAACTCTAACAAGTTACAGTTGACTCACTGGGAACAAGCGCATCTTAGCACCCTATGTGCTGCTCAGAACCGCTGTTCTTCAAGCTTTCGAGAGAACTCTCCAGATTTTATAGCAGGGATGGCTAACAGGTCAGCTAGCAAACCAGATAAGCTGCACTACATTTTAATGAAGGTTTAGTAAAAAAAAAATCCTTGCTGTTACAGTCGTAAAAAACCAATCAATCAGAAGTTGCGTGTGTGAGGGAGAGACAAAGAGCAGGAGAGTGGGTGTTATTCTAAGCTTTAAAATTTCATCTTCCTTTGGTTTTTAAATAACAAAACCATGCCTGTATGCAGTTAGTTGGCACAGTTTTTTACATGCCACAGACAACTGCTCAGACAAGAGTGGTGCATCGGAATAAGATGATGGCCATTCCTGTTTGATAGGACATGCACACACTAGGTGTGACATCTTTATTTTGTCAGGGGTCCTATCTGACAGCAAAAAATCCAACAAGTGTTTTTCCCAGCCTGAAGATGCAGAGTCAGGGGTGTAGGGATGGATGATTTTTTATTTTATTTTTTGTAAAACCACCCAGAGAGCTTCGTCTGTGCGGCGGTATAAAATGTAATAAATGA
Source organism: Anniella stebbinsi (assembly GCA_029215795.1). Taxonomy (NCBI): domain Eukaryota; kingdom Metazoa; phylum Chordata; class Lepidosauria; order Squamata; family Anniellidae; genus Anniella; species Anniella stebbinsi. The sequence continues at coordinate 387,759,393 of JARDYH010000001.1, forward strand.
ATTGAAAATGAAGCTGTATCACTGCTGTTAAAAGTAATAAAATGTGCAAAAGTATGTTAATAACCATAGTAAACGATTTTTATTTCAGCTAGATTTTAGCATGTTCGAGGTTTCTGGCATTTTCTCTCCCCCCCCCCCCCCCGTTATGTGTTATTGACCATATTAAAATCAAATCTTTTGTTTACTTTGTGCCACAAGATTCTTTGTCAACTTCTTTTGCTGCAACAAATTGACGGGACTACCCCTTTGGAATGATTATAAACTGTGACAATCCACTTCTCAAGAACTTCCCCCTGGGTTAGCAAACAAGTCACAGGACTACACTTCGGTTTATACGCTGAGGTAAAAAATAACCCCAACTAAAATGGCAGGCTGAGGCACAGACCTGAGGGAACTTCTACAACCTCACGTGAACATCTGTCCATCAACCATTTTCTCGCCCCCCGCCCCTCCCCACTCGTGTTCCCGCCCATTCTCTCTCCTTCTGGAATTCTCCTCCCACCCTTCCCACGGCGCGAGTCACGACTCCATTCATTCCTGGCTGACACTCCCCCTGAACCAATAGCACCTCGAAGCCCCGCCCCACTGCGTCATAAGGAACCAATGGCCCTCCGCCTCTCCGCTAGGCCGGGCTGCCGCGGGCGGGGAGGCGTCGGTTACGCCGGCGCCACTCTCCTAACAACCGTAAAGCCCTCCCTCTTCCCCCCCTTCCTTTCATTGGGGTGAGAGGCCGGCTTCCAGTAGCCAATCGCGTATCGGTGGACGGCAGAGAGTGGCAGGCGCGGGCGCCAATGGGATGACACAGTCGGAGAGGGAGTAGGAGAGGCGGGGCAGTCGGGTGCCGAACGGGGTGTGCGAGTGTGTCTGTGGCGGCGCATCTCGATGGGAGTCGCTGTCAGGGCTGGAACTGGCGGGAGCGCCCGGGTTGGGCCTACGCAGGTGAGGCGATCATTGGGGCAGGGGTCTACGGGGAAGGGGCGACGCCCTCAGAAAGGAAGGGGGTGAGAGGAAGCTGAGGTAATCTCCCAGGCTGGGCGGTGGCCAAGGAACCCCCCCCCCCCGCCCCAACATCCGGGGGTCGCCTTTTCTACGTTCCCCCCCCCCCATCCCCGTTGACAAGGAGGAACTGACAGGTCGAGAGATGCTTCGGCTGGTGAGCTTCCGTTATAGAGTCTCCCTCCCCATTTTGGCGACCCTCCCTATCACGCGTTGATGAGAACGTGAGGAAGCGGTATCGTGTCCTTGGCCCCTTCACCTCCCCTTCCCTTCTCCTTTCATAATCGCGTCCATTGCCATCTGCAAGGGAGCGGCTGCCTTGGATACTCTCCTTCCTGTTTCCTGCGACTACTTTCTCTGCTAGTGGTTTTTTAAAACTCCTCTTCCTTTATTTTAACATTATCTAACATTATTCATATATTTCAGCCAGTGTGGTGCAGTGGCTACAGTGTTGGACTGGGAGTCAGGATATCCACTGGGCCATGGAAGCTCGCTGGGTGACTTTGGGCCAGTTGCAGCCTCTCAGTCCAACCTACCTCACAGGGTGGTTGTGGTGAGGATAAAATGAGAGGAGGAGGGTTATGTATGCCGCCTTGGGTTCTTTAAGGAGGAAAACAGTCGGGATATAAATGTAATAATAAAGAACTTACGTTTCATTTCTGTACCATTCTCTGGAATGGTTCACACACAAAAAAATACGCATCCCAATACAAGATAATAAAAACATAACATAAAATCTCTCCCATACAAAATTTAAAACTAATTAGAACAGCTAAAACATTTACAGTAAGTTACTGGGCCTGATAGAAGCAACAGACATAAAGGCCCCATCGTATGCTATTGTAAAGATATTCTAATTTAGTGTTTTACGCATGTATGCGCGTACATGTGAGCGCACCCCCCCCCCGAGAAAGCTCTAACATGTTATGAGAGGTTGTCGTGTATGCGTATCTTCTCCTCTGCCCCTTATTGTTAATGTTCCACTTCTTTGAATACTATTTTAATATAAAAGGGTGGGATAACTATCAAATAATCTAAATTAAATCTCTGTTTTATCCTGTCATGATTTTCCTTCTATATACACAGAACACTGAGATCAGCAGATGTGTCATTTAAGATTGGGAAAGGGAAAGAAATGACAGTAACCCTTCCTCTGTGTTTTTGTGTGTGTGCACGCGCGCAGAGGAAGTATTAAAAAAAAAAGACTAAAGGCCTATCTAGACCAGCATCCTGTCTTAAACAGGAACCACCCACATACCTCTGGGAAACTCATAAGCAGGGTATTATTATTATTGTTATTTATTACATTTATATACCACCCCATAGCCGAAGCTCTCTGGGCAGTTTACAAAAATTTAAAACATTGAACATTAAAAATTGATATACAAAATTTTAAACCATAAAAACATAAGAACAGACAACATATGAAAACATATGAAAAGGCAATGGTCTCCTTTGTTTGTTTGCCTTGAAAACAAATAGGATTGAGGGGTACAAACTACAATAAGATTCACATTAAAACTCAGAGGCCTGCCGTGAAATATATTCAAGATCAAAAAATAAGGTGAAGGGAGTCATTTTAAGAGCATTTGATGGGGCTATTCTTTATAACAATGAAGCTGCTCCTCAGAAATAATCAGTGTGGTCTGCAGTACAGACGTGGAGAGGCAACTGTTTCTCTGCTTGCCCTCCCTAAATGGCCCCATAAGTTAGTGATAATGTTGAGGTTCTCACCTATTTCTCCTTTCACTAATTGCAAAGACTTGTGTTTCTTTCCTTGGGTAGGGTTAAAGGGCTGGGCCTCACCTATTCGCCTCCTGATGGCTGCTTCCCTTTATTACATGAGTTGTGAACTGCTTTGGGTTTTGACTGGTTTCAGATTATCCTCACATACTTATGGGCTGGGGGGGGGGGGGCTTCTCCAAGATGTGTGGTGGGTTTTTTCTCCCCTCTCTCTCCCCTTTATTTCTTTTCCACAACGGCAACAATATTCACTTTCTTATTTCAGCATCCCTTTTTCCCCCTGGCTAAAGATTCTTTCTTTATAAAATTCACTCCTCACTTTTAAATACTCTCACATTCTAACCTATGTTTCTATTATCTGAATTTTAGTGGCCTTCTTTGTGAGACATTTGCTGCTTCTGCTTTTGAGGATTCAGCTGCTCTTGCCCACTTTTTCTCCTGAAGTATTTTGTGGGCGGTTTTATGCTTGCTGTCCTTTTCTTTATACGTGGCATGTGCCATAGTCCACCTTCTGGTATTTCTATAGCCTAGTGAAGAGACAATTAAAAAGCTGTATGATAGTTACCCTTAAAAGCAGCCAAGATATACTTTAAAGGAATTAAATAAACATTTGAATGGCTGTTACATAGATGGTGGAACAAATCTGTTATCTGTTGTTCTAGATGGTGGAACCCACACCAATGCATTCAAACTGCAAGAAAAAGGGGTTTTCAACTAAACATTAGGTCAGGAAAATGGTATGTAACAGACTGGTTCAGAAGATGGTGGACTCTCCTTCATTAGAGGTTTTTAAGAAGAAGCTGGATGGCCACCTGTCAGGGATGCTGCTGCGGCAGCAGATTTCCTGCATTGGTAGAGGGTTGGATTGCTAGATGACTCTTCCAACACTGTGATTCTTAATAGTACCCATGTTATGCGCCCCCTCTTATTTCTTGACTAATGGTTAAGATTGTATCTGTAACATATGCATCTTGGCAGAGATACCCAACCTGCAGAAGGTATCCCTCCAAGGTTCTTGCTTTAGAATTTCTCTGTCAGTTGTCATTATCCATTCAGTTACTTCTCATCTTAATGTGTAGGTGTTTGTTTTTCCGTTCTTGTATTTCACCTACTCATTGTTGTGTAGCCAAGCTGTACAGACCTGTTATTTAATAATACTTTAGAAGTCAGTAACCTGGTCAATCAATATAATAAGGAACTCAGTGTTGTTATAGGCTATAGGTTATGCTGATAGCTTATAAAGAGTCTTATTTCAATCCATGCACAAGTATCCAACACTGGGCACCTTTTCCTGCCTATTTCTACAAGTTACTTTTTGTGGTATCAAGTTAGCTTTTGATTTGTTCAGCAATTAATTATGATCTAAATGTAATCTTTCTGTTGGGGTGAATTCTTGTGGTGGCTTGCTTGCCTTGAATACTGTTATGGACGTATTGATTGATCCTATATACTGCTTTAGAATTTCTCTTACTGCTATTTTGTCACTGATGTGATAACCTTGTCACCGTTGCATAGAGAAATTATGCAACTGTAAATCATGTCTTGTATCTCAAGGGTATTTGAATAGAACTGTACATATTGTTTCGTAATATTTAGCTGCTAAATGCATTGCTTGTCATCTAGCGATATTCACAGGTTCTGCATAGGTGATCTATTCGTTATCTCCAAATAGAAAAGTGAAGTGCAGAGATGTAATGATAGAGGTCACAGGGGCTGCTGGGGAAAACTACATTTGGCTGTATTGTCCAAGTCTTGTTCTACTCAAAATATTGCAATGACTCCTGCTAGATATGTTTCTTTCTTAGGATTCTTGATGGATAGCATCTATTGTAATTTATTGTAGGCAGTCAGTCCTCCTGCTACTTGCAGATTTTTTCTGTGTTCTATCAGAGTCAGTCTGAAATTTCAGGTAATGGTCATAATGTTTTTTGTTGGCTATTCTGAAATCCATTTAATGTAGTTTCAGTATTCCATTGGTAAATGTAGTTTTGACAGTTTCCCCTGCTAAAATATTTGTAAAAAGGATTATGCTTTTTAAATCCTCAGTGCAGTTTATGCTGCTACTGCTCTGGCTATCCCAGTTTATGAATAGCAATTGCAATCAATTTCCTTTTCTTGAGCTTAAAACATTTTATCTTTCCTTCTGACAGTTCTCTTGCACAAAATCCAACAGCAATGCCTTGTTTTGTTTAAACAGCATGGGTGTGCATCTCTTCCTCTTAGTCTGTAGACATATAATGACAGTTATAACTTATTTTATAAAATAATTGTTTTTAGAATAATCTTTGACACTTTATTAGATGTTTGTCTTTCTGGGATGTTTTCTCTCATGATATCAGTTTGGCCCTTATCTATTGTTTTTTAAAGCACCTTTTTAATGTCTAAATGTTTACTGTGATATATCAGTTTGACATTCTTGGATCTATATGGAGAAGTTTGGACTAACCCTGCCTTAATATGACCAGTTATCTTTCACTCTTCGGTGTACTTCATGGGAGAAGATACAGGGCAGAAATATTCATGTCTTAAGGAGCCTGAGACAATCACTTAGGCCTTCCTCTATTAGCAAATTGTTCTGCACTGTGACTAGCAGACTTTGCATTTTAATTGTACAGTGATGCATGTGGACTTCCTGTCTTTTAAGCATAAGAAAAATGCAGTTTGCATAACTGTCAAGATTATGTAGAGTCACTTTCTTATGAGAATGTTATGTGGGCCTGCAAAGAATGTTGTATAGAATGGAGACGTGCCTATTCTCAAACAAGAATTTGGAGTTGTGGTATATGAGTTAGACTGTGTAACAGCTTGTGTGGCTGTACAAAAATTGCATTTGAAAACAGGGAAGAAAAAGTTTGAGGCATGCTAATTTTAAAACAAATCCATTGTAAGTAAATTGAGCAGTAGGACTCTTCATTCCTCCCCACCCCAATTGCAAGAAAGTTCCACAAGGTTGGACCCCAAAAAGCATAGAACTAGTTCCATGAAACAGTCCCCCAGGCCAAACAGCAAGCAAATTCAAAGAGGATTTTCAAAGGAGATTGTAATATAGGAGGTGCTATTAAAACATGTTTTGTTCCGTTTGAAATTCCATGGGGTATACCTAAGCCATTGGATGCATCTAAATTAGTTCTTTGGGTATGACGATGAGCCTAAGAGGAATAATTTGTCTGAGCTTTTTAATAAGCTTATCTGTAGATGCAATGACTCGGTTTGCATGTCACAACAATCTAGGGCATTTTTAAAAAAAACAAGTACCGTAAGTGTGCTGGCCCAGGGTTCCAACTCTGGGTTCCAACTCTGGCTTATCACCCTGGTTTGCACGTCACACTAAACAACCTAGGGACGGAGAATCTGTGAATGGTTTAGCCGCTTCCACTGCAAGTGATGAGACAGCATGCCCGTGCTTACTGAACCAATAAAAGTGTGGATAAGTGTGGACAGAACACCACAGTGGCACTGTGCTGATGACACCCAACTCTACTTCTCCTTTCCACCCAATTCCAAGGAAGCTGTTTCGGTGCTACTGTAGGCAGTAATGAAAAGATGAGGGAAAACAAATTAAAGCTTAGTGCAGACAAGACAGAGGTGCTCCTGGTCAGCTGAAAGGCAGATCAGAGAATAAAGGTTCCGCTTGTGCTGGATGGGGTTCTGCTCCTCCTGAAGACACAGGTCCGCCGCTTTGGTCTCCTTCCCGATTCAGCTTGGAAGCCCAGGTTTCAGTGGTGGCCAGGAGTGCATTTACACAGTTAAAGCTAGTGCACCAGCTGCGCCCATTCCTAGAGATGTCTGACCTGGCCACGGTGACAAATGCCATCGTCACATCCCGTTTGGATTACTGTAACGTGATCTACGTGGGGCTGCCTTTGAAGAGTGTTCAGAAACGTCAGCTGGTTCAAAGAGCTGCAGCGGGATTACTGACTGGTGCTGGTTACGGGCAGCACACAACTCCCCTGTTAAAACAGCTCCACTGGTTTCTGGTCTGTTTCTGAGCACAATTCAAAGTGATGGTTATGACCTATACAGCCCTATACGGCTGGGGTCCAGGTTATCTGAAAGACCATATTCTCTCGGTCCCACCACTATCACAGTCTTGCCTGGGAATGTGGAGAGGGCTTTTTTGGTGGCTGCTCCAAGGCTCTTGAACTCCCTTCCCAGGGAAACTAGACTAGCTCCCTCCTTGCTATGCTTCCGAAGGCAGGCAAAAACATTTTTGTTAAAACAGACCTTTGGGGAATAGTCTTGACTATTGGATTTTTTTTTTTAAAAAAATTGTTATTTGTATTTTAAATGGTTTAATATTACAGCAGGTTTAATTATATTTCTAAACTTTTGCATATTTCTATTTATATGTTTTCATTGTGTATGTTTTAATTTTGGAAAACTGCCTTGAATCCCAGTATTGGGAAACAGGTGGAATAATAATAAATAATAATATAAATAATAATAAATAGAATTATTGCAAGCGAGTGTTAACCTGTTTTCCTCCCACACACACACACTGCAGAATTAATAGTATCTTCAGGATTTAGATAAAGGTTAAAGGGGTGTCTCCCGGGGCATCGCTACACTGATCTTCAAGCAGCAATGGACAGATTAGGACTCCTTCGGCACCTACAAGGCCCATACCCCAGCAGGGGAGCTGCTGCCAACTCCTAAAGCTTCCTGTCCCTGTTGCTACTCCTCATTGCTGTTGCTTCCTTCCTGTTCATAGAACAGGAAGCAGAGAGTAGAAATAAAACAACTGTTCTCATAGTGGAGGTATTTAAAGTGTGGGTTTCCCCCCAGGATCTTTATTGGGACTGGTGCTTTTTAATTGTTCCTAAATGGCCTAGCGTTAGGGATGAGCAGTGACGTGGCCGGGGTTTCTCAAAATACCAAATTATTCAGAGTGGTGAAAACAAAGGGATTTCAGAGATCTCCAAAAGGAATCTCCAAACGAAGTGAAAAGGTAATAATTCGGTGCTTACTGTAAATATGATAATTTGGCAATAAACTGTTCTAAGACCAAGATAATGATTTTTGGCAGTCATAGGCATAGATAGATTTTGGACTAACATGTTATTGAACAAACCTGTTCATTTAGATATTTGGGCGTTCTTTTCAGTAAGTATCTCTCATGGAAAGGGCAGGGAGGCAGTGAAACTGAAGGCACAGAAAACTATGGGGGCTTTAATGAAGTTTTATTATAATAAAGGGGGTGGCTCATCAAACCTGCCCTAAAAATCTTCAACAGTAAAGCAATAACGTAAATGCTTTATTAGTCTGAAATTTGGGGGTTTGTTAACACCACCATTAATGTCCTGGAAATTGTGCAGAATATTTCCCCTCAAAATCTCTACTCTCTCCCATCCAGAACCCCTACAGCTTTTTTTGCATACAGAATCTGGATGTCCATCAATTAGGACAAGAATAGAGTGTGCTCAGCTAAGGTATTTTAAATAACTTGCCACCTTGCCAAACAAATGCCTTCCAGCTATGTGCTACCTGGAAATGAACAAAAAATATTATTGGAAGGTAACACTCCAAAAGCTCCTGCATAGCTATTACTTTCCTGAGCTGAAGTCTGCCCTTGATATGGATAAGAGGCAACTAAGGGAGTGGCTATTTTGGATAGATTCTAGGAGGGATCTGCAACTAATTAAAAACTCTAAATTTTCCTGGTGGTTCCCTCTTTTAAAAACAGAACACTTTAGAGCCAGCTATTGGTCCATACTGAGGCCTCTTTCCCAAGAAACACTTTTATTGAACTGAAATTCAAAGTTATGCAAACTGCAGTTCTGGTTGGACTCTATCACAAGGTGCCATTTGAATGCAGATTATGTATCTGTGGCCAACTTCAAGTGGAAGACATTGTTCGCTACATGCTAATTTGCTCTCTGTAGGGACCCAAGAGAGAGATTCCTGAAACCCTTGTTAACACATGGATGTAGAAATGTCCTTGTTCATTTTCTTTTGAGTGATGCCAACTGCTACGTGACACATAAAGTGGCTCTGTTTGCTCTGGCAGCAAAAAGACTAGGAAGAGAGAACTAGACAAAATTGCCATAAACTACCTTGGAGATTCAGACTGTTAAGTCAAAGCTGAGTTTTTGTTACGGCAAATCCTAAATTATCTGTAGAATTTTCTACAGATTGAAATACTTGCATTATTTCATATATGTATAAATATTTTCTTTTGGTGTATTTGTCATAACCTTTGGCTGGTATGATAAACTTTGAATTAAAAATTACAAGAAAAAATAGGCAATAAACTGTTAAGTTAAATGTAAGTTAAATGTAAAGTGTGGCACATTGGGGCAAAAAATCCTAACTTCGCATATGTGATTATGGTATCTGAGCTTGCTATAGCACTTCATGCATTGCTTCAGCCTCACTCAACAACCCAGTTAGAGACCATGCTAATTTCCCCCTATAAATATGAAGAACTAAGCCTGAGGTAGAGAATTGTGCAGTATCAATGGGCTTTTAGTGAGCAGAGAATCCAGATGTTTCAGATCTAAAGCCTTGTCCCTCCAGATCATAATGTTTCTGTTGAACAATCCTTGGAAATACAAAGTGGTACTTAAAAAGTGGTAAATATAGCCCCATTATGCATACTGTGTTGTACTGTCCCAATACCTGGAAGCATATAATGGGTTGTACCTTGGCAGTTGCATTTCTGAACCCTGTCCTTTCCAGATATGAGTCAGGATGGTATAATTTACCTAACTGGTAAATTAGCACTTATATAGTTATCAATTGTGAGCTGAAATTCCAGTTCTTTAATTATGATCTTTCTCTTCCCACAATATGAGTTTTGAAAATGGCAGTAGATTGGGAGAGAATGTTGAACTGGCTGCAAGTACTGCAGTCTTCTCATAGGAGCTGGAGTAATAAAAACTGCAACAGGGTATTTGAGATGATGTAATTTTTCTTTTATTTCTTCTACCTGGTTCTCCAGATGGGTACAGTTGTGATTGGGTGTAGTATACTACATTGGCCCTAAGATTGGCTTGTAACTGCTTCCTCTCTGTTCTGTTCCATGGGTGTTTGAAGGGGAATAGCTTTTCCGTTGCTACATCTCACTCTGTGGGTTTTATACCTTCCTCATTGTGATACAATGACTTTTAACACTGAGCAGGGACTTGGCCATAGAGAGAGTAAGAGAGAAAGAGCGCTTGTGAATTTTGACAGGGGTGGGGGGAGAACCTTTTCCAAAGATCTTAGGGCTGTGGACATTTGAATCGCTATTGGAGAAATTTAATGACCATGCCTCTGGGAAAGGCGGTCCTGTGGATGCATCTTCAAGTGACCTTTCTGTAGCTGATTTGTTTGAAGTAGCCCTAAGACAGCTATCCTATTGAATTGCAGGTGGCTTCTGCAGGTGACTTCTATAGCAGGAGTGGAGAACCTCAGACCTGGGTTCCCGATTCGGCCTGCCTAGGTTCTCCAGGTGGCTATGCCCCTGTCTCACAACCTCCAAATGTTCGTTGCTTTGCTTTTTCTTGTGCAGTTTTTACCCTATTCTAAAAAAGTTGGAATACTTCTACTAAAGCTTAATTACTGGCAGTATAAGCTATAATATTTTGGGATTTTTATATGTTTGCTCTGACCCCTTTTGCCTTTGGGTCCACCCCATTTGCTTTCAGCCCTCCTACCACTGGAATGCAGCCCCTGAGAGCTTCTCTGAAGTTACATTCATCCCTTGGGCTGAAAGAGGTTGCCCACTCGGCTCTATGGGATACCTGTACTGTGACTTATGCTTTATCATGCCATTACTATTGCCAGTAAAGTGACATCTACAATCTGTTTGTGTTTTATAGGGTAACTTTGACGTGGACAACATATTTGCTTAGAAAATTCCCGAGTTTCCTGTATTTAAGAATACGCGGCACACCGCACAGGTGGGTTTTTTGTGCGTTGAATGCATTGTTTGAGAGGTGTCCAAGACTACCTAGAATATCGTGCAAATTGTTGCTGAACATTCCAAGCAGAAAAGTATTGTTGTTTTGGTATATCATATATCCTAGCAGTGTGCATCTTGCTAAAGCAGAGACCGAGCCAGAGCTGGAAGCCGTGGAGAAATAATCTGTATGCTTATTTTACGTATCTCTTATAGTCTTGTTCCTAAAATTGCTGCAGAACATTGTGTCAGCACTAAGAGTAATTATGTTTGCAAAATTGAACAACAACAAAAAAAAGAAAAGAAAAAGAAGATTGAGATAATCCAAAATGTACATTTTAGAGGTAGATCTGATACCTTAGTGATACATTCCCTTCCCCCCACCATCTTTCTTCACTGGATTGCTATTTGCCTCTTTTTTATTTTGTTTAACAATTCATATTTATGTTGTAATTTTAAGTTCTAGGGAAATTCTGAAGGCTTAAAAACAAGAGAAAGGAATAACCAATTGGATTGTATAAATATTTATGAAAATGTAGTTTATTAGTATACACAATCTCCTTTTCCATGCCACAGAATGCCTCTGTCCAGTGGGAAGAGTCAAGACTATCCAGTAGATTAGTTCGCTCATAATGGATCCATCTTGAGACACCCTTAATGCCCCTGCCTTCTATAATCTTATACATGTGTGTGCTGCATAGAAAAGTACGTAAATATATATTTGGCTCAACTCCTCTTTCATTTAATATGTTTAATATGGAGTTGATGGTGGTGCATCTTATTGTAGTTAGTTTTCTGTTTAGAATAGGCACCAGAATCATTCATCTTTCTCCTTCTGATAGAATATTGATGGAACAGCTAAGAGCTTTCAAATGGGAAAATGTCTGGCTTGGAATAAATGTCCTGCACTCTTTCTAGGGCAACATGAAATGCAGAATTCTGGGCAGCTAACTGATAGTTTTGCCCTATAGTTGCTCTCTGGAGTGTCTTTTCCTTAATGTAGGAGTAAAACTCCAAAAGGACTGTCTACTATGGATAGTTTCCTTAGAAGAAACTCTTCTTGATCTAAATGTTCTGTTGTAAAATCCTGGGACTTCTTGAGTATGTAGACATAGTTCTTAAGCAAAATTGGATTATCCATTCTGTATAAACTTACTCTGAGTTGGCTTCTTCATAAATTATATTTTCATTTGAAAGCATTTCTAACATAGTGCTTAACAAAAGATCCGTTACCCTACTTTGTAAATGTACCTTGGCTGCTGAAAATAGTTTTCTAAGTTTTTCTTTCTTTCTCAGATTTCAAGATGAGTTCCATAATGGAAACCCCTGAACTGCCGGCAGTATTTGATGGGGTCAAGTTGGCTGCTGTAGCTGCTGTTCTTTACATTATTGTCCGCTGCCTGAATCTGAAGAGCCCAACTGCCCCTCCTGAGCTCATATACCAAGACACACCATTGTCCCGCTTCCTATTGAAGTCATGCCCTCTTCTAACCAAAGAGTGAGTAGCCAACCAACACATTAAACTATTTTCGTATGTTCAAATGTAACATTTTAGACTTAAGACAGGATACTGAACTTGGAAAGCGATCTATCATGTGAGATTTCTTGTTAGCAATATAATGGAAAACAACTTTTCATGTTAGAATCTAATAGCATAAAGACCCAGTTCGGATGTCACAACAACCCAGGATTTTTTAAAATCCTAAATTGTTGTGTGAGAAGCAGGAATAAGTGAGTGTGCTGTCTCTTGCTCTACGGTTGTTCCCATTGCAGCTGGGTGGGGGTAAACAATCCAGGGATGTCCCATCCTTGGGTTGTTTAGCGTGATGTCTGAATCAGAACTCTGGCTTGCTGAGAGAGAAAGACAACCCAAGAGTTCTAACCCATCGTTTGTTCTTTCTCTTGTTTTGTTTTCAGCATTTGGTGCAGAGAGCGATATTGCCTCTGTACATATCAAGAGTATCTGCCCAGCTAGGATTGAAGAATGATTTGTGCTGAAATCTGTAAAACTATTTCCTGTGTCCTAAAATGAAGCTGCTTGGTAGAAATAGACTAGATTTGTTGACTTCTGATATTATTGGAAGAGAAATACCCATCTGCAGGCAGCTCTTTGCCTCTTGTCATAACCTCTTTGCTGCTTATGTAATCTCAGATCTGGTTTTTGTTATGGAGGAGTGTTTATAGGATTCCCAAGCACTAATACGTTAAACAAGCTATCAATACCTGCAGATACTGCACAAGGATGAAAGAACCATCCATATTTCAAACTGTTGTGACTCTTGCATGATGGGCAAAATGAGAAACTTGAAAACCTGATCCTGTAGGGCAGGGATGGGCAACTTGTACGCCAAAACATCTGTGGGGGGCACAACTCCCGTCTAACTATCAGCTAAGCTGGCTAGATCTGATAGGAGTTGTGGCCCTCCAAATGTTTTGCCTACATGTTGCTCACCCCTGTGTAGCCCATCCAGAATAGGTTCAGCATAACCACCTGGTTCAGATGAACTACCCACCAACAGTAGCTCTGCCATGTCTGAATTTAGTTTTGGTTCATTGGGTCATATTTGGACACTGGTTCAACATTTTGACAGCTTCCCTGGAGATGAAAGGGTTGCATGCCTTACCTGGTGGGTGAGGGGAAGTGTTGCCTGTCGTTGGCATTCTGATGACTCTTCACCTCAAATCCCTGGATGACCTCACCCCAGCAGTATCATGTAGATATCATATAGATCAGAAATGGGGAATGTATGGTCCTCCAAAAGTTGTTAGACTGCACCTCCAATCATCTCTCACCATTGGCTATGTGGGCTAATGGGAGTTGTAGTCCAACAACATCTGAAGTGCCACACGTTCCCCACCCCTGCTGCAGATAGTGAATAGCATAATTGCCATGGGGTGGAGTAATAGTTCCCTAGCAAACATTTTTGATCCAGGGAGGAATGAACAATGTAATACAATAGCTCCAATTCCTACCTTGGGCAGTTGGTCCAGAAGGATGCTGTGGTTGATAGTATTGAACACTGCTGAAAGGTCTTGGAAAATTAACAGGGATACTCCCACTGGCCTTCTCCCAGGTTAGGACATTCATCAAGGCAATGAAAGTCAGTTCAGTGCTAGGCTGGAAGCCAGACTGACATTGACCCAGATGATCAGTACAATGCAAGATTGTTGGGAGTAGCATGTCAGCCATCCACTTGAGCGCCATGTCCCCAAAGGGAATATTTGTAACCAGTCAATAGTTGGAAAAATCCTGAAAGTCTATATCCTTGGGCCTTGATAACTGAAATTCATCCAGCTGTGTTTTACTTGGTGAGTGTGTCACAAAATACCATTGACACTGCAAACAAAGTGGAGTCCAGGTTGCTTTGGAGGTGAATGATTTTATCTTTGAAGTGCTTAGCAAATGTTAGGCCTCCAAGGACTCTTTTAACATCTTATTACATGTCTGTGCCAAACTTTAGAGTCCTGGGCCAAAAACTCCTCTCTGAGAATACTTCAGGCCCTGTAGTTGCCTGCCCTCTGCTTTCTTTTCTCATCTCTTTTTCACCCACCCCAATTCCTGAAATTAGGGATGTGTGAATCAGCAAAAACTCAAGCTCACTCCAGCTCAAGCCTTTATCAGATTGCAAAACACACAGTAGTGGATCCCTGATGTGTGTATGGGTGTGTTTAACCACTATGGTAAACTATATATCAATATGCTACAATCATAGAAAACGTATTAATATGTTGATAAACAGTATGGCTTACTAGACAATCATGTGTAATATTATACAGTGTTATTTATTAATGCAATTGAACACTTGGCAAAAGTACACAGTAACAGTACACAGATGAACACACGAGTATGCCCATACACTGATGCACACACGTGTGTTCATCTGTGTACTGTTACTGTGTACTTTTGCCAAGTGTTCAATTGCATTAATAAATAACACTGTATAATATTACACATGATTGTCTAGAACAGAAATATTTCATGTTCTGGCTACTTCTCACTGCTGAAAATGAGCATACATCTTCAGATTGTTATTATATCCTGCAATAACAGCAAGCTTGGGCAGCAGATATTTATTGTGGTATCACAGGTAAAACATGAATAGCTAAAAGAATGGACAGTCTTCAGCTCTTGTGATTTACAGTAGTAAGAAAGTGGAATACTTGAGAATATTCTATTCTCTACTTGGGGTAGGTGAGAGCATAGTCTTGTCTGTACCCACAGTTATACAGGAATATTCTATTGATTTTTCTCATTATAAATCTGGAAGCTTTGTGGCTGATTTTTGGATGTTTTTCATAAGGTATCTTCAGTTGCACTGCAGACCAGTATCGGTAATCTAGTTGTAACTGAAAATTACTTTTGTAAGTCTTCAATAGATCTTAAATCTTAAAACTAGCTTCATGTTTTACTGTTCAAGTGTGTTTAGATTTTCACATAGCTTTCCTTTTGTATTGTGTAGTGGTCTTGGATATTTGGATTTGAGGGTTCTTTAGAATAAAGTGTGTGATATATATATTTAAGAATTTACACAGGGATTTTCTGAGTAAACATGGATAGGATCGGGCTATAAAGTTAACAGGAAAAAAGAGCTGCTGTTAAAGTCAGAGCAAAATGCATGGAATTTTAATTGCTGTGTTCCTCATGGAATTCCAAGGACCTTATTGGGGCTTACGGGATTTTGTATGCCTCTTCTAGCTTGAGCTCTGACTTTTAAAGGACTGCCAAAACAAGTGGGAAAAACACACATGGGTCAACCCGTACTTTCTGTTCTCCTAAAGTCAGCTTGTACAGCAGTAAAAAACATGAAATAATACCACAAGGGTAGCACAGTGGATGAAGTTACATTTCACTTTTCACCTGCATTAATTCCAAGTTTTTGTTCTGCTTGCCCCAAATCATTCAGTAGTAGTGAACATTCCTAATGTTTTTGTTGGTGTTTCCCCCCCCCCCATGAAACTGCGAGGGACGCATGATAAATATTTAAATGGTAAAACAACATAATGCTTCTGTGTTCAGCTCAGATGAAATAATTCAATGTATAATCTGCCAAGATGAATGTTTTACATCCTACATTAACGTAAATTACACCATTTGGTGGAAAGGCGGGATACAAATGTTACAAATAAACAAATAAAATGTTTTTTGCTTGCCCTTGGGGGATGATAAGGACTAGAGTAGATACTGCATATTGGATAGGTGTTTTCCTATGCCAAGATAGTGTGATACTGGGATGAAACTTTGTCATGTTTCCATGTACATGAGCTTGAGAGGTTACTCCATAGTTAACTTCCATAGAAATGCAATTTGTAAAGTATAATTCTAAGTAAGAATTTTCTGTAGATGTATATCAAGAATGCCTTAATCATGGATGAGGCAATGAAAGGCATTATTTGTCTTGAGAAGCATTTCCCAGACTCACTGAATTCACTAAAAATCATTTGAGAACATGGGCCACTTCTTAGGAGACACTTTGTAATGCATTAGATTGCATATTGAGGCTACGGAAAGGTCCTTAGATGCAAATATTATGGAATGGGGAGGTGACCCTTCATTTTGGCAATGGTTAAGGCTTGCCTGAGGTGGCTGAAAACAAGGAGGATTAGTACAAAGTCCAGTAGAGAAGTACTGTGGAAATTTCTCGCTGATAAATTGCTCACCAGTGATAGTTGTGTGAATCTAAATTATCTTTTGTCAAACTTTATTACATGCATCTGCAGCACAAGCTGTTTATCTCATCAGTATAATGTAGATTTGAACAATGGGAAGCTGCTGCACAAACAAACCTTTGTTGTGAGAACAAACATGAAATGAGGAGAAGCTGTGTGTTAAATTGTGAAATGTTTTGCTTCATAAAGGAAGCATGGAGTTTGATGGAACTCTTGAGATTTGCTATTTTCTCGCCTTTGCGGTTGGTGAAGAAACAGGAAAGGTACCCCTTGACCTTAAGTTGTACAATACCCAGAAGTAGATTTGGGAGAAAAACATATACAACCTATTCAGAAGGCATGCTAAGCCACAGTGATTAAGCATTTTGAATTAAACATTAAGGCTTAGTGTGTCGTATGAACCATGACTTAGCATGTTACGGGAGCCATTGCTAACCATGGTGGCTACATAACTGATCACTAACCTTTTTCTGCAAACTAACTAACCTTTTGCTGCAAAAGGGTTAATGGCCTAACCATGGCTTAGCGTGTTGTCTGAATAGGCCCTTATGGTAATTTCCAGAGGGGTAACCATGTTAGTCTATTTTGCAGTGAAAACTACAATGTCTTGTGGTATCTTTGAAGGCTAACACATTTATTATAGCATGGTGCACGTCGTGGATAAGAAAGCTTGTTTAATGTGTGAGCAAGATATAATTTAGACATTTTTAAAAAAAAAACACTTAGGTCTGGTAATAACTAAATCTGACACTTCAAGTTACACTTTTAAAATAAAGTCATCAGTCTATGTAGTCTGTCATTTTGTGACCTATGTTTCTACTGAGTGCAACATCCTTAATATTTGACCTATTTTTCCTGTCGTCCCTTGGTTTCTACTTGTTCTGAATCTTGGAATTTAACATAAGTGTCAAAGCTGTAGTATCTGCAGCTCAGGACAAGTGCTCATTGAGCTAAATTACCATAAGGTGATACTACAGCTTTGACACGTATGTTAAATTCCATCTTCAATAATAAATTTACAGGCCCCTGTGAACTTCCTGTGTTTTGCCTCTAGCATATTTATTATTGAAGATGGAGGATTAAGATTTGTTCTTAGGATCTATTCAGAAGGACTCCTACTCAACTTCTCTTTTAATTTAGTCATGTTTTTATCTTGATTTTGGTTCCTATTTTAACATAATTGCTATATCTACTTTATCTTTTATCTAGTAAAGGATTGAACTTCTGTTGTTGTCTGGATCAATCTCATGGGAGGCATCACAATATTGCCTACGATCTAATACCTTTTCGGTGTCTCCTGAACTTGGAAAATGAGAATTATTTGGGTTACTAGCATTCACTGTTAGACTACTGATAACACTTCCTAAATACTATTTTTAACTGAGAATGTCCTTGAGCAGCAACTTAAGTCTTTTAGTAAAGCTTGAAAACTTTACTGGGAAGCATGCTGCAGTGAGAAGAAGCAACATAAATGTCAGTATATCTCATTAGTCTGAAGTTCCTATTAAATGCTTTTACTGTTCAGTAACTGGAAACTGTAGCATCTGTAGCATCCATTTTAGAGTAACATGACTATAAGTAGTACAGTTGGGTGAATTTAGCTCTGTTTACTAGAGGAAGAAAAGTCAGTTTGTGTAGAAACTGAAGCTAGATGGTTGTGTCTATCTTATGTTTCACTTGCATATATACAAAATGACTTGTGCATCATTGGCATCAGTATTGTAAGTGTTGCTATACTACTGTTGTACATTTTCTGGATTATTAACCACAAGGCTCTTACGTGCATTCAGAACACTATTCTGATGTGGCTAACAGCTGAAAACAAGTTTTGGAAATAAAAAGAACACAGCAAAATTGCAAAAAAATGGTTTGTATTTCCAGTGTTGGTGATTAATGTCTAATTAGATCATGCAGATGACCTTTCATAAATAATTCTATTGGGAACACCAAACATCGGATAGGATATGAAAGATGTATGAATGTGGCTGTGAACGAATTGTATAGGATTACAATGCTAATCAAATGACTACCTGTTACTTGATTACAGTCAAAGATTCCATGAAATCACAAATTCTCTATGTAAATACAACATTTTAAATTGCATTTTAGTGACATCTGATAGTAGTGGGAGTCCCTTCACTCCTGAGACCTTCAGGAGTGTGTGTGTGTGTGTGTGAAAGAGAGAGAGTGAGAGTGAGTCATAGAGACTCTCACTACACCCTTAATTTATAAGTGAGCACCTCTACACTATAACTCTAGCATTTTCTGGCTTTTTCTATGACAGTGTTGATCTACAAGCTTTATTTAGGTTCATGAGCAATGTTTCCTGGCTGTCCGCTTTATGTTTGAATGCTGTTCTCCTTTTGTTTGAATAACTTACTGATGAAAAAATTATCCTGCATTTGCAACAAGACTAGTGTGCTAGGCAATACGACCTAGCTGTGCCATAAATATGACCTAGCTGTGTAGTACAATATGATAGTTATGCCATAAAGTTCAAAGTACCTACCTGCCTTCTTCCCTCCCGATTAAGCCATGCACCCTAGTGCTTCCTGTTGGCCATGTGCTGTAACTGCAGCCATGTATAACCAGGAGTAGAATTCAGGAGGAAGGGTGAATTAAGCACACAGAAGTTACAAGTGCTCAGAGGGAACTCAGTGTGATGTAGAAGGGATTGGGCTCTGGAGTATTCAAGAATGCCAGTATTTCTTGTACTTAAATAAATCTGTGTTTTAAATACTTGACTATTGTTTGACTGCAATTGACCAAGTGCACACTTGTTTTACTGGTCAAGTGTCAGCCCTAGAACTGATATATAGTCAGCTATGTCTCCATGGCTACTTCCTTCCCACTGTTGGAAAATCCTTGTGATCTGTGTATTGTCACTTAGGATGGTCATTGCTTTGTGTCGTGTGTTGGCCTTCTCGATATGCCTTCAAAAAAGGCTGGTCCTGTCTGGCAGCCTTGGATTGCATACAGCTGATTCCTGGCAGCTGTACTGGTGTTGCTAAAACAGACAAAGGCATCCACCATGTCCTTCTCTCTTCCTTCTCTCTCTCCACCCCCTCTCCAAAATCTCTTCAGTTCACTAGGAACCATAAATCTGGGATAAAAGGCCATCAGCTTTGGCACCAGGCTGTACCACTTCCCTGATAAGCATAATGCAGATGTTCCTTCCTCCCTTGAAAGGAAATGCATTTATAAGCGTTCTGAACTTTAGTGAAGTGCTTTTATTCAGAGATCACTACATTATATCTGATATCTGATCAACAGGGTGGTTCTCCAGATCTATCATCTGTTGCTCTTTGGGGCTTATTGGGAAGCTGCTTCTTAATGTTTTAGCAAGTAGACTGGGAAGATTGGCGAGCACTTCTGAACATCACAAAAACCAACCCCAGGATCAAAGTGTTCTTGTTTCAAATATGAAAACTACTACCTTGAATCAAATATTTAATTTGTTTTGTTTTTCATTTTTAGGTACATTCCACCTCTGATCTGGGGGAAGAGTGGGCATATCCAGACTGCCCTTTATGGGAAGATGGGGAGAGTAAGTTCGCCACATCCTTATGGACTCCGCAAGTACCTCACAATGTCAGATGGTGCAACAGCAACTTTTGATCTCTTTGAACCTCTGGCTGAAAACTGCATTAGAGGTTAGACAACCAACCGTGCCAGTCCATTGTTTATTGACATTTGGGGGAATTTGTTTTGCTACTTTCTATTACCGTAGTCAGGCAAGGATGCCACTTATTTCATAACTCTGGGCCAAGTTTATGTATTCTGTTTTGTGCCTGGCTTATCAACGTTAAGAGCCAGTGCAGTTATGAATCATGTGCAACATTATTTTTACAGCCAGCTGATGAGATGCAATGCTTCATGGCCTAGATTTCCAGTTTAGGTAATGGGTATAAAAGTGCCATTCTTGGGACCCAAACAGGCTGTTTAGGCTATAGAATTTTTCACTTGTGTATAAATGCTTAATTAAATCTGGAATCTTTTTTTTTTTTTTGTAAAAGAGTAAACTTACCAGAATTTAGTGAATCACCCTAATAACAATATTTGGTGTTGTCCATCTGAAGGCAAAGCATATGGGACTGTTGATTCTGCTAGTTATGAAATGTTGTCCAAGTGTATAGGAAATTGCTGCTAGATGTCCTAAGTATTCTACTGTCAAGTGTTGTCCTTTTGCTAAATACGAGTTGGCTCCAGCTACCAACAATCCTTTTCCAGCGCAGGTAACAATACAATGAGCTGTAGTACTTTTAAGATGTCTCTTAGATTTCTTTAAAAATTGAAAACTAAGGTATCTGATAATATAAACATAGGTAATATGTGACCACACATTGAGCAAAGTGTTTGCATGTGTGTAAGTAAAAGGAAGTGATAGAGCAAAAATGGCCCTGTTCTGAAATAATGTGTTTGCTGTCTTTGGCAAGTACAGTTGGATAGAATGAAACCATGATATATCTAACACAGCAGTGTATCCTTCCGTTTCTGTTAAACTCTCCTTTCCCAATCTTTTTCATTGTACAGAAGATATCACAATGGTAATCTGCCCTGGAATTGCCAATCACAGTGAGAAGCAATATATCCGCACCTTTGTTGACTATGCCCAGAAGAATGGCTATCGATGTTCTGTGTTAAACCACCTTGGAGCCCTGCCAAACATTGAGCTGACTTCGCCACGCATGTTCACCTACGGTAAATATTTGTTGGTTCTTCCGTCTTGGCCTTTCAGTATTAGCTTGAAGTTTTACCAAGCACATCAGTGTCAGACATGTGCTAGATTTTACTGGAAACATAAGTTTGTTGATGCCTTCTGAAGGTTGAAAGTGCTGCCTGTGATTAGAAATTGGCTGTCTTCACTAATCATCAAACAAGATGACTGGTTTGGTTTCCTTTTTTGAAACAGAGCAATCTTTTAGAAGGGGAATTAACAACTGACACAGAAACCATTATTGGACTAAGTCTGCATTAATTTTGCTTCCAAATGTGAATTCTTCAAATCACTCTATTTACAGTATAAACCTCTGGGAAGTGTGGTGGCACTGCCAAACGACTAGAAAGGAAAACTGGTATAGGAAGGGTAGCCTGGTGAGTTGATTCTTATGTCACCAATGTTCTGTATCATGGAGCAGGATGAGGTGACCAGAAGAAAAGGGCCTTTGAGAGAGCTACTTTTCTCCTAGGAAGATACATTTGCTGGACATACAGATGTTGGCCAGCTGGTAATGCTATAGCATTTCCGTCTTTAGCTGCTATCTAAAGTGAGTGTTATACGGCTTGTCAAGATAACTCTAGCCCCTTTGGAGAGCAGGCGAGCAAAATGCTGATATCACAGTGTGGTGGGAACTCTTTTGTTGATGCAGGCCTGTTGGCTCTTGCCACTACTTGTATCTTGTTGTTTATGATGAGAATCTCAAGCCTCCAGGGTGAGGCCTTCTGTATTGCTTGTCTTTAATAACCATAGTCTATTGCAGCCCTCAAGAGATACTTCTGGGGTGTTATTGAGCAAGCCAAAACATTGCTGTAAAGCTCTGCACTGCCCCTCTTTCCTGTGGGAAATTGCTTTGTTTGTGGCACAGGTATGGTGATCATAAACAAGGCTTGAAAAACATTTTCAAGAATGAAGACACAGCCTGTCTGCCAAAATGTACTATGCAGCTTCTCTCCTTCCTGAAATGTTGAGTTCCCCAAATCAAATTATGACACATCTCACAAAGGAGGGGAACACATCTCGAACTCTGCCCCTGCTGAGTATGTTATCAGGAGTGCAGCTTTCTGGATGGTCATCTAGTCTAACCACAGCCCCTTCATCCTCTTCTCTCTGGGAGGACATCCTTTCCAGAAAGGAAAAAGACGTAGTAACAATAGCAAGTACATTAACAATGGCAAGTACATCTCAAGCCTCTGTATAAAGTTAGGCACACCTTGTCCATCTACAGGAAGACAGGCAGAGGAAAAGCAAATGAGGCCACTAGAATATAAGAAGAGTCATGCTGGATCAGGCTAAGTGTCCATCTAGTCCAACACACTGTTCATATAGTATCCAAGCAGCTGTTCACCAGAAAACCAAAAGCAGGACACAAGTGCAACAGCACCCTCCCACCCAACAGCACCTGTGCTACATTCAAAGTTGGGGAATGTGCTGTTTTCCCGTGTTGATAAGGAGAAAAGGAAGTAAGAGATGGGAAGAGCTGCAGCAGCCCCAAGGAAGCTAATAGGTGAAGGGGGCTGGGAGCTAAAGAGGAAACAGCACCTGCAGCTAGAGCCCCCATGTTATGGTTTACTGCCCAAGCAATGTTTAAGAAAGGTGCATGCCAAATCCCTTTTCTCCCTGCTTCTCCTCTGTAATATGCTTGGGCATGTGATCCCAGGAATATGAATGTGGGGACTCGGCAGCTATCCTTCCAAGGGTTGCCAGAGTCTCTTTGAAGCCCAGGTTACGTCTGTTGTTGCTTAATGATAACATCACATAACCCTGTTTCATACACTCAGCCAAAGTGAGCCACTCCCATTCTTGTTTTTTAATATAGCAATCCATGCCAATTTACTTCAACAGGTTGCTTTGTAATCCAGCCAAATGTTATGTATTATGGCTTGATCTGATTGTTTTTCAAGGAGAGGGTATTTATTTATTTATTTACAATATTTATGTAATGCTGCATATCTAAATTAGATTCCAGAGTAGTGACCATAAGAATTAAAACAGTAAAAGGGATTAAAGCAGCATATTAAAATTGTTCATTTTAAAGCAGAATACTGATAAAAAAACGTAGCTGGTCAGTGGAGGAATGCTTCCTGGAAAAGAGCTGTTTTCAGGAGGCACTGGAAACAGCACAGTGTTGGCACCTGCCTGACTTCCATGGACAAGGAGCTCCAAAGAAAAGGGGGCACCACAATAAAGGCTCTTCTTCTTGACAATAGGATAGAAAACCAGAGTTGCAAAGGAATTGCATAGGTGTTCTGTTAGTATGTAAAGATAGTCTCTCCAGCCCAGTTCTAACTATGTGAACAAATTGTTTGTAGGGAAATTTACAGTTAAATGCATAAATGAGACAAAATTCCACTTGTTACCGATGAATTTTCTGGCTGCTGAAAATCTGAGATATATGCAGGAACTTGGTTTCACACTCTGGAAATAAGGGGTGATGTAGGTGTTAGTTTTATAAATTTCTCTCCCATTGTTGGAAGAAGTGACAGTGTGTGGATTATTTTTAGTTTTCACTTTTAGCTGGCTCCAGATGGCTGGTTAACAGAGTGAGGCATTTTGGAAGTCTCTCTTTGATCCATTATTTAAAAACTGCCAATATAGCCAGCAGCTGGAAGTTCAGTTGAAACGGCAGTAAAAAAATCTTCAGAACAGTATATGTGCATTTCACCATTGCTCTCTGCTCAATATTGTATGTTCTTCCTCTATATTGTCTTTTGGAAAATCACGGTGCTAAAACACCTGTACTTCTCCAACTGTAACTTATATTGTTAGAAATCTTGCCTCTTTCAATGTGTACCTGAGCCTTGGGTGACAATTGGGGCTTTAGACGAACCTGTAATGTAAAGCTTGCTTGGTCTCTTCATTGTTGCACAGGTTGCACTTGGGAATTTGGAGCCATGGTGAGCTACATCAAGAAAACTTATCCCCAGTCCAAGCTGGTCGTTGTGGGCTTCAGTCTGGGTGGAAATATAGTGTGCAAATATCTGGGAGAGAACCAGTCTAACCAGGACTGTGTGTTGTGCTGTGTAAGCGTTTGTCAAGGGTACAGCGCACTGAGGTAAGCTTGATCTCATGCTTTGGTTTTGTAGAGGACGAGGTGAATGCTACTGCTGGTGGCTTTTACTGAAGTATAGGGGCATAAGCCACTTCCATATCCCTTGTACTCAACCTGTTGATCTTCTTGCAAGATCATCCGTCTCTTCCAAATCTTTAGCTAGGCCAAATAAATTTGAGAGCTAGTTGTGCCAAGAATTCACTGCTGCCAGATATCCCTTCCATTTAGAATTTTGCTATGTATTATGGGTTGGAAGCTAGGGGTAAACTAAATGTTGCATGCAAACTAGTATAACAGATCCCCAGCAGGTAGTGGTGTGTGTGTGTCTGTAAATGAAATAGTCCTTCGAAGTTGTAATTTGGAGCAACAGGAGGTGAAGGTGTGTCTAACTTCCACTGTTGGGTTTGGCATCCCCCTGATGTTCCTCTGCTGAAAGATGCAGCTTCCTAAGTCTTCCTTTTAATATATAGAATGGAAAGTCACATGGCTTTTCCTTGTAATCCCCCCACTCTGCTCCAGGGTAGCACAGTGGCTAAGAATCCTTTGGTTCAAGTATGTTCTCTGTCATGAACTCACTGATTGGCCTTACACTAGAACACTATCTAATGACCTCATATGCAGTATGGGAACAGAAATAGTGACCTCCTTTACACGGTGGTTGTAACCATTAATGAGAGGTTGTGTGTGGAGTGCTTAGAACACTGAAAACAGTATTTAAATTCAAAGTAGTGGAGAGTATATATAGTTTGGGTGATATCAAATGTTGGTCCTTCATTCTGTGACACCTTTTAAAAATACCTTGGGTACAGTCTTGTTTCTCCTTTGTGCAACTGATCCAGAGGGAGAGGCGGGTTAGAAATAAATATATTATTATTAACATATTTAATGTGGATGACATACAGCTCTATCTCTCCTCATCAAATCCAAATGGGTGTTCTGAATCAGTGCTTGGGTATGGTAATGGACTGGATGTGGGCCAGTAAACAGAGGCTCAGTCTAGGCAAGCTGGAAGATATGTCAGTGAGTGGTTTGTCTGCCCAGCTGAGCGTTGTTCAACCTGTTCTGGAAGAAGTTGCACTCCTTCTAAAGGATCGGGTTTGTTGTTTGGGTGTGCTTCCAGATCTAACATTGTCACTGGAGGCATAGATTACCTCAGTGGCATGGAGCACCTTTTATCAGCTTAAGTTGATATGACCCTCTCTGGATAGAGATCGTCTATCTACAGTTTTCTAAGCTCAGGTAACCTCTCATTTGGATTAGTGCAATATCTTAGATATGGTGTTGTCTTTGAAACTTCAGCTGGTCCATAATAGGGCAGCAAGATTGGCTGATATGATCACATTATGCCTGTGCTTTGTGATCTGCACTGGGCCTAATTTAAAGTCCTGGTATTAACCTTTAAAGCCCTAAACTGCTTGTGGCCAGGTTAACTGAATCTCTTCCCATATATACCTGCCCGACTTTAAGGTAATCTTCAGAGGCCCTTCTCTGGGTGCCCCTGCCAAATGAGGTGAGGTGGGTGGCTATTAAGGACAGGGCCTTTCAGTGGTAGCACCATTGTATTGGAATGCTGTCCCCAGAGAGCACCTTCGTTGTAAACTTTTTGTTGTTGTATTTTGTGTTTTTAAGTCTTGTTTTTTGAATCGCCTTGACAACTTCAGCTATTGGTTAGTATAGAAATGTAGTAAATTAATAAAATAAAAAAGCACAGACAAGTTATACTGCCCAGGCTTGTACTGATTAGAAACATGGCACACAGAGCATCTCTCACTATCCTGGCCTGTTCACCATGCCCAGCCCCATGGCACTAGAGCACAGCTGTTTGTACAACACAGAGCAGGAATCATACATGGCTCACATGGAAGGAGGAGCCTTGTCCTGTTTTGTGCTGCATGTTTAGGTCCTGCTTTGTGGATTTGAAGTATTGCACTGAAGTTCCATAGAGGGTGTATAGGAATGTCCATATTCCAAGCTACATATATTCCAGGAGATGGATAGCGACAAAAAAGGACCTTAAGATGCCTGCTTGGTCTATGGTATTACATCACAAGGCCAGATTATACTAGGATATTGAATGGTAGTTAAATATATTGGGCTTTGGTAGATTGAGGAATCCTTAGATGAGACCAAGCTCTCACCAGTCTTCAAGCAATGAATAGCAGTTGGGGAGGGGGACTTTTGGGGGGGGGGGGTGTTTGCAGAGCTGATTAAATAGTTGGCACACTTAAAGTAATCTAGCCATAGTAGAGCATCGAGCTGCTATACTTTTTATCGTCCAGGGGCTATCTAGTTTGGTTTAAGGCCAAAACGTAAGAGAAGACTGCTGCTTATCAAAATCAGCCAAATACCAGTGTATTTCAGCACCCATTTTCACAAATCTTTAAGGAAAGTCTTTTAACACCAAATAATTAACTTTACAATTGCAAACATGCTTACTTGAAAGCAATTCCATTGAGATCTGTTAACTACAGTGCTGTAGCTGCAGTTGTACATTAACTAAAGAAACTTGAATACTGGCCAAAATTATGGGGTTTTAACACTGAAAGTAAATACTACATAGATCTTTCTGGTTTGGCAAAAGTGTTGAGCGGTTCCATTAGGCTAAGGAAATGGCAACCTCCATATTAACTGAACACATCTTGATGTGGCCCTGGTTTCTAACTGGACAACAAAGGCTTTCTTTATGCTTAAGGCTTTGCAGCTGCAGAAATCTTGTGGCAGAATTAAATCTTTAAAAGCAAGAGGATTAGAACTTGGAACAACACAAGCTTAACATACCATGTCTTCACCCACCCACCCCGGTCCCTAGAATACTTGTGTTAAACAATATTTGACCCTGAAAAAGGGAGAATGTTGTACTTAAATGAAGGTAGAACTGACATGTGCTTTTCCCCCCCCAAAATGGCTTCTCAGGCTATGCTACCTTTGGCATTTGTGTGCGTTCAGGGTTGGAAGGTCAACGTGCAACAAAGGTGGATCTAGGAAAGTTTCTGCATAATCTTAAGTACTGAGACTGAGAACTCTGCCTAGTAAATCTTGCTAAATTTTCAGAGTAGTTTTCATAGCTTTGAACTCATTTGTAATGACTTATCACTCAAGTGAATTTAGCTTGAACACTTCCTAGAGTTCTGTTTTGCAAGCTGTTCGTTGCCTTGAATTCCAGTTTCTGAGACTTTTGTTCCCCCTGCCGGCTGAAGATTTTTATGGCAGATCCCTGCTGGGCATTGCTGCTATGCATTTGAAAAAGTGGCTTTCAAAGAGGCTCTCTTAAGATCCCACTCCTCTTAAAGTTGTGATAGCTTTCGGTGGCGCCTTGAAGTAATCAAACCAATTATGTGGAAAAATTGCCATCTATTTAGAGGACTTCTTGTTGCTATGACCTGGAGAGGCTTGCTTTGCCTGTTTTAATTGATTTCTCTCTCCCCCCCCCCCACCCCGCCATTATCTTCAGGGCACAGGAAACCTTTATGCAGTGGGATCAGTGTCGGAGATTTTACAACTTCCTCATGGCAGACAACATGAAGAAAATCATCTTGTCTCACAGGTACAGAAGTATGCCTATTCTAAATGAGCCTCAGTGTGAGCTGGTTACGCATAGTGCCATAAACTGTTCGAAGTGCAGTATGTGGATTGCAAGCTTTATTGGCCCAGTCTGGTTTCAACAGATTGAACAGACTGCCAACAAAATCTATTCAGTTTCTGTTGGATGGGTAGCTACTAAAGAACTGCATCTAATCATAATCTTGCATTTCATTTAAGAAGGTCAGTGATATCTTGGCTGGGTGACATTGAGTGAAACTTCAAGAGCTGTTTTTCGCACAATTCCAAATTTGCAGCTGTCTGAAGCCTTGTAACGAGCCAGAATGGGAAAAAAATCTTTATGGAATTAAGAGTCTCCAATTATACATGGAGCCTGCTTAATTTATCCCAGATAACTAAATCTTTTGAAAACTTAACTGAAAATATTTTAATCTCCCTGTTTTAAAAAAGAGAGAGAGAGAGAGAGAGAGAGAGAGAGAGAAAAAAAGTTCTTAGTTGTAAATATGAGTAACGTTTGGCAGGTTTGAAGAACAGCTTGTTTAATCTGCCAAAACACTTTGTCTACATAACGGATCTTTTGTTTTATAGGGCAAACCCCCAAACTAAACTCTCCGTCATGTTCTTGTTCTATAATTGCTGTTTGGTTTTGTTCTTTTGCTGTTGTTCTGGACTCCGTACATCCCCTACTGTCAGGGCCGTTGTTTACTCATGTAATCCACTCCTGGGTCTAATGTATCTTATGGCAGATGACCCCAGTGAATAGCATATGCTGAAATAACCATTCGAAGTGGCTTATTTGAATGACTTAATGTTGCCACACCTCACTGATGTGATGGCAACCAGATGGAGGAAAAGTAGCTATACACCCAGTTGTTGGCATAATTACTGCAAATATCCGTATTGTTAGCTTGATGCTTCAAGATTATTGCTTCTAACTGGAGAAAGCACTTTGCAGAATGTCTGTAGCCATTGTAGTGTATGAAATGTTAGCTCTTAACAGCCCTTAATGAAGTTCTCAACAGAGCAAAAATGTGTGCCCCTTTAGAGGCAATTAAATTCTTAACTGTTTTCACTTTATAGCACTCCAGGATTTCTCAAACCAAACTCACTCAAACTTCACCATTAAACACTGCAGGTGCGATTAAGCCAAAATTAAGCACTTCTAAGTCCTAGTGACTTGATTCTCTTCCACTGATTTTAATTATTACATTTTTAACAATTTAAATGTCCAGAGTGGTGTATATAGTCTTCCACCCACCCCCTCATACCCAAGTGATATCTGTGGCAGTCATGTGAGCAAAGTTGCCTTGAGATACCTGGCCCACAGTAAGCCAGTGATCTTCATGACTGAGTGGGAATTAGGACTTGAATCTCCCTGGTTTTAGGCTATCATTCTAACTGCTACACCACGCTGCCTCGTAAGCACTTCTGACTTTGGCTCAATTTGTATTCTTATGAGTATTAACATCTGTGCAGACACAAACATGTCAGTATCAAGTTTTTTTATTAGTTTCATGAAGGACAGATTCAAAACTGTTTATGAAATTGACATCTCAGAGGTGACATTGGCGTGAATGTTTAGATCTGTGTCCATATCAAGCAATTTCTGAAGCAACCTTCAGATCAACTGTCTACCGAGCATATATTTTTATGGTTACAATATGTGTATTATGCATGTTACTGTTTGATTCTGTGTATTTCAGACAAGCTTTGTTTTCTGAGAGCTCTAAAAAGCCCCAGTGTTTAGCAGAAACAGACCTGAGCAGACTTCACACAGCAACATCCCTCATGCAGATTGATGATAATATCATGAGGTATGCCAGGAAGCAATTTTGGGAACTTCTCCGTGCGAATATCGTTTGCCATTTAGTCCTTCCTGAAATGGAGGCTGCTATTGAACCATTGAGTATATAACTCCTGATGATTCTTTATTGATCTTCTTGTTAGTTGTATACAGATTTGGCTTGCCACATGGTAATCTTTTATAAGTCTAGCATGCTTTAAATAATATTGTTGGTGGGTGACGATAGGGTGCTGAGTTGACTGGTCAGACTACATAGTTGAGATTCTACTGTGTTTCTGCAAAATAAAATCTTAAGCCTTTGCTAGAAATCTTTACTATTTGTTCATTCATATCTAGTTCATTCAGCAAGCTCCCATAACTGTATTATCTGGTGGGCCTGCTTAAATACATGACAGACTGCTTGGGGTAGGCTTATCATATTACTACCAAGTGTGTCACTCTGTTAGAAGCACTCATACTCCCAAAGGTTAGGTGATTTAAACACCCACAGTGAGATAGGTGCAGATGGGAAAGGAAGTATTTCTAAAGGAAACATACACTAAAGATCTGTAGTCACAATATACTGATGTATTACAATAGATATGGAGAAAATAATTTCTGTTGAGTGCCATCTCCTCTTAGAGGTACTCTGTTAGGACTGCATGCCAGTGGCAGCCATAGCCAAAAGTGGGTAGGGGCACCCTTTCTCTTTCAAACACCCCTTTCCCTCTCTTCCTTCCCAACCAGAAGCCTGCTGGGGGAGGGATAGATAACTCTCGCCAGAGATCTGAACTGATCACTTGCAATGGGCTTTCGTAATTAGGCTGAAAAATGCAGGTTTCCTACCCCTTAGTTTTTTTTGGGGGGGAAGGTTTTTTTTAATCTGTGCTTACATCTTTCTACACATTATATTATAGAGATTAACTTCTCGCCTGGAGTTTCAAGGGTAGGTTTTCCAGTTCAGAAATGCAATATCATTCAGTAGTCTTCAGTAGAAATTAGATTAAGCCTCCCTTGATTAGGAATAGTTCCCCTTACTTGCATAATACGTTATAGTGATGTGGCAGAAACTCATCCCGGTTTGTAGGGGATTCCCCTTTTTCTTGCTGCCAAGAACTCTTCCTCTATAAAACTCACTTCCCTAAATAGGCAACTTAGGAGCTGTCAAAGCTCCTGTGAGCATCTGTCTGCCTCCTTATTTTTTTCTTGTCCCTATTACTGTCCCCAGGGGGATGCTGGAAAACACTGTTTTCAAGCATTTGATAAATGGCCTATTTATGGCCAGTACAAATAGTATTTGGGAAAGTTGGGAGTAACTGAACCCTAATATGAACGTTCGCTCTTGCTAATAGGGCAGGGGGTAGGGTTTTGTTCTTAGGTGAAGCAGGAGTCTGACCTGAAAGATGTTAATTCTGCCTTTTCAGAAGGGAGCTGTAATATGATACGTTGAGGTTCAAGGATAATCCATTCGAGTCTCAGGGTTTTTTAAATATAATTTTGAAGCCAAGGCTGCCTCTACACGAGACATTTAAAGCTCTTTGAAGTCTCATTAAAATTTTTACCTCTACAAGAGCGGAGCGTAAATTGGGAGTTGAGGAGCTTTATCTCTCCGATTATGCGCATTATCGAATGCGCGTTAAATAGCGAGTTTTATTTTCCTCCGGCCGTTAAAGCGCATTTTGCCTATGTGAACAAGTGATTCTCCGCATTTAACTACTTGTAAAGTGCATTTCAAACAACCGGTAAGGCCACCAGTTGTGCCCTCAATTTCCTCTTGCGTACAAGCATTTACGATAAAGCGCTTCCGCAATTATGAGCATAATCGGCTAACCAGGCGTCAAACAGAATCCATCTAGAGGGGGTCCAAGTATATTCTGTTGCTCAGTAGAAATATATTATATCTAAAGAGGAATTAGCAGTTTAATTGGTGGTGACTTCTCTAGTTTTAGGTATTGCTGGTCAATTAGAATTAAAATATAATATATACACACCCTTATCATGCATCCATCTTACACCTTCCTTGCCTAGTCTTTAATTCCCTACCTAACCATTTACTTAAACAGCCACAACCTTAATCTTTGATGCTTCCTTCGCCAGAACAATCTGGGAATGAAATTTAGCGATTGTACTTGGCATCTAAGAGCAAGAGGAATTTGTAAATACCTCTGTATTCTCTGGATGTTTCATTAAACAATTCATTCTAAAGCCTAAACAGACTTCAGGCTTTAAAATGCATAGACATAATAGTTTCAAATGTTTTATTTATGGGAACTCTTCTGATTCTGGCTATAGGAATTAGAAGACAACCGCATATGATACAGTAGCAAAAAAAATATTAAAAATCTCGCATGTGTAAATTCTCTTTCTCTGTATCTCAGAAAGTTCCATGGCTACAACTCCTTAAAGGAATACTATGAACAGGAAAGCTGCCTGCACTACTTGCACAGAGTGAGTTCCTACAGTAAATATTGTTACCTTGGTTGTCTTAATTGGAATGGAAAACCTTGTATTGATGTATGTGCATTAGAGGATAATAAAGAATAATCTCTGAA
Organism: Anniella stebbinsi; assembly: GCA_029215795.1. NCBI lineage: Eukaryota > Metazoa > Chordata > Lepidosauria > Squamata > Anniellidae > Anniella > Anniella stebbinsi. The sequence goes on from JARDYH010000001.1 coordinate 387,791,325, forward strand.
TATAGGTATAGGTATAGTGTGCCAGGTTTATAGCAGATGTGCTTGAATGATGATGCTAATCAGAAGGTTTTGTGTAGCACTTTATGGAGAGTTTCAGGTGGCCTTGCAACATATAGCATAAATCAATATGGTATAGTCAACTGGTAGAAATATGCAGATCTGTGAAATTGATTCTGAACAACACCTGGCTTGGATCAAATGCTATGATAGTATGTGTTTATAAGCCACTCTTGAAACAGTTTGAAGAAATACCATTCTTACTCCAGCTCATTGTCTGGATGCTCTTCCAGTTGTAAAGCATTAAGTGAAATGTGAGAGGAAATGGATGCATAATGCTTTTAACAAGTGGCCATGGATGATAGCTCTGCTAGGTATCTCCAGTCTTGCACTGATAAGCTTTCCTCACCAGTGTTAAGTGTGTATTATCAGGACATTTGCGTTTCTGCAGGTCCAGGACCACCACAAGATATAACTCTCAATTATGACTTGATATGAAGGTTGCAAATAGTTTTTTTATGTTGCTGTGAAACACATTCAGATATAAATATGTAACTCACTTCTTTTTTCTGCCTGCAGATCTTTGTTCCCCTCTTGCTGGTTAATTCTGCTGATGACCCTCTGGTACATGATAGTCTCCTATCAATCCCAAGAGCACTCTCAGGTGAACTGAGACTTTCACTACACAGTTTTCTTTCTGAACCACACTGTATTCTGGAAGGAATACATGTGACCTTGAATGAGCTTGGCCTTCTTCCTCCCTTCTAAACTGTGCTCAAAGATTCTGAATCCCAAGCAGTCTGCAAGGCAATGATGCTTTGTGATAACCTAGATTTGGGGGTACATGGAGAAAGGTTATGTTTGTAACTCATGAAGTCTGCCATGTTGTAATTGCTCAGTGTAATGCCATCAGTGAGCATGTGCTTTGCAGAGAACAAAAGGATGAGGAGCTTACAATATCAAATTAGATGCAGGGGTAGCAGAGCAAGTGGAGGGAGTGTCCTGATTTCTAGAAGGTACAGTAGGAAATATTCAGCATAGCCTTGATTTTTATAGCTTGCAGTCCTCCATCTTGATTAATGCAGCCTATTTGTGATAGGTGATGTCTGGTACATGGAGACTGTTCACTGCATGTTAAGTACAACAACAACAACTTTATTTACGGTCCATAGACCAAAAAACAAAAGGCAAACCATACAATATCCAAGATCATATTATTGTATGGCTTAGTGCTATCCAATACATCTTGAAAATTAACCTCATCCGAGCTGAAATCTATTTTGTATTACATAGGAAAAATACTTTGCTACTTGTAACGTGAGAGGTTTATCCGTGCCCCGAAGTAGCTGTCCGACCAGGGAATCCCGGGACCGCCCTGGGAAACGTTGAATTAAGGGGTATAGCAGATCACACCTTGCATTACGATAAAAACTGCATTCTAACAGCACATGATCTATGGACTCCACTACAGAGTCATCACATGGCCATAGTCTATTCTCAGCAGGAATCTTTCGATATCTTCCTTCTAACATATTTGAAGGAAGAACATTGAAACGGGCCAATGAAAAGGCCCTTCTGTATTTTGGTATATCCAGATAGGGCATCATTCCTTTGGGCATAAAATCGGGAAGAGCTCGAGACTGAGGACAGCAAGGGCCTCGGGAGTGTTAAGTACATGTTCCACCCAAGATAGCAGACTTCCTTTCCCTTAAACCTGAGACCGTGTTCCATCACTGGGCAAAATACCATATTCTGGTAAGATGCAGAACTAATCAAATGGAGTTCTTAACTTTTCTCCCCGCTCTACTATTTCAGAAAAGCGGGAGAACGTCATGTTTGTTTTGCCGTTGCATGGAGGCCACCTGGGCTTCTTTGAGGGTGCGGTACTCTTTCCTGAGCCCCTGACCTGGATGGATAAGCTCGTGGTGCAATATGCCAATGCCATCTGCCAATGGGAGAAGAATACATTTCAGTGCTCTGATTCAGAACAATCATCTGGCCAAGAATAAAAGTCCCAAAGAGTTTTCAGGTTGTTTCACCTTACTCTCCACCTTCTGGAATTCTTTTGTTCTTCCCCCTGTTTTTCCGGGCCTGTCTTCTGAGCATCTTGTTCTTGGGGGTTTGACCACACACAGTGTTTCATGCCAAAGCTGAGTTACATCAAGAGGGGCTAATGCCCGATTCTGAGCAACTTGGAAGTATGCCTGGACATTTGCGGCGCTCCCGTGCATTGAAAGATCTGGTGCACTGTATTGGTAGGTTTGCTTCGAGTTTCTGAAACCAGTGCAACAACAGGACTTGCTTGGTAGCAAGAAGTTTCAGTGCTCTTGACTCTCTGCTCACACTTTCGCTGGCCAGAAAACCCAACAAAAATAACCTCATTTGGTTTTTGCAAAACTTGTATAGGTGTCAGTGGTGTGAGTTAGGAGTTGCATTCTCTTTGTGGTTGCATTTCCCCACCCCACAGCCACCTCACCAGCAGGGGGAGAAATGTAGAAGAAACCAGCCGTTCACGCCTGCAAGTCATCAGTTTGGGCACTCGCAAAGCAAAGGAAAAGATGTGGAGTTTTGACTTTCCAGAATTGCATCCCTTCGTGAGAGGGTTGTGTGGTTCTTTTGCCCTTTCTGATTAATGCACTTCTAGGGTTTAAATTGCTTTGAAAGGATTTGGAGTGTTATCGGCACTTCCAGTGCTCCAGGTTTTTGGAGTGATAGCTGGGTTGCTGTTGAACATTTTGCTTTTCGTTGGGACTTTGCGCATAGACGGTTTTTGGATTGATCAATCCAATGGATTCCCTGCTGTGTTCCTACTTGAGACTTAACGAGTAGCCTTGTGATACTTGCCTTTTCTAATGTAAGGAAACTTATTTTGACCAAGACTTCTGTGTGCTCTTAACACAGGCCTTTTAATATGGTCTCTGAACAGAAGCCAGTTACTCTCAGCCTGTGGGTTCGTTTTTTGGGGGTTTTTTTCTAGAGTACTTCATAGCAAATCAATATATATATATATATGCTCTTAGGATCTTTGTGTGTGAAGGATAGGGAAAATACGATATCATGGTCTTTCTTGCCTCACCCGTCACTCATGTACTCTAGAATGGCACATAAAAATAAATCCTCACTCACCATGACCTGCTTTAGAGGAGTTTGGGATTAGGTGTCTACACTGCTGAATTTCTAAATATATTAAATGCCTTTACAGTTACTGGATTCTATAGGAACAATTTTAGAAGTCCAGTGCTCCACATCGTAGGTTTTCAGCCCAAAGGTATGAGCAGGAAATGGGTGAGTGTTGCAATAGTGTGAGATACAGTGACGAAGCAGTTTCTTTGCTACTACATAGCTGACACAGATTTCTGCACTGAGCCAGAGTCTATTTACCCTGGAAAAAAAAAACGTACAACCATTAAGACAGTAAAACTTTGTGGTCAGACTCTGCTTTTACTTCCCTTCAGAATTGTTCAGCTTGCTGTCCCCCCTCCCTCGTGGCACCTTTTCACCTCTGTTTTTACAGCAGTTTTCTTGCATTGCAATTCCCATGTCCGTTAGCACTTTATTATTTCGACCTTTAACTTTGCTGCCCAGGCACTTTAATTATAGTGTGCATTTGTTTGTATGGTTGTGTCTTGCATGGATAGGAATCCTTTCTGAACTTGAATGCTGTGTAGAGCGTCTCCTGCCGCAGCTTTGAAATTCAGAAAGATGTATGTTGTATTCATGGGGTTTTTTTAAAAAAAATTGAGCAATAATTACCTACTGTAGCAAAGGTGCATTTCTCATATCAGGAATCAAACTCCTTCAGCCTTAGCCCAGCAATCTAGGCCTGTTCAGCAATCTGTGTAACTAACCTAAGCATAGCTTGTCAAGTGAGAAAATGCAGGTTTTCTAACTTTTCCAGATAGGAGGAAATGACCAACCCAAACAGTGCAAGATTTGGCCAATGAGCTTATTATGGCTTTCCTTCCCCCACCTCAAAACAGTAGGTTTTACATTTTTACCCAGGCTATTTTTTATATTGTCCTTTCACATTTCTTGCTATGTTTATAAAGAGCCAAAATCCAATATAGGGAGACTAAAACTTTATGTGCAGCTAAACTAGAAACCTGCACTGTTTATGGAACTACTAGGAACTTCTCTTCTACTTGAGCAGATTTAGATGCTTAAATCAATTTCAGTTGCTAGAATACATAAAATGGCTAAATAAGTTGATGTGGCATATTTATCCTCAAACCACTTACATTTTAGAAAGTAAGCTATAAGGGAGTCTGCTATTGGTTCACATCAATTCAGTCTCTCACATATTAGTTTGCCCTCCTCCCTGTTGCAGCCATTTTGCCAAATCCACTTTTCAATAAGAAAAATAGTTCCCCTTGATCTGTCACTGAGAGCCATCTTTCTTTTCAGCCACACTTTTTCAAGTGTGGCTGCTGTGTGGTGGAATTTAACACAAGGAAAATAGCATTGACCTATGATGAAAGAAAACCTTGTTGCATTTAAAACATATTGACCAGGTATGGATGACATGCTGTGGCTCACTGTGGGTTATTTAACCTATGATGAGCAGTGGCACCCACAGGTGCCATATTACATATCCAGCCCCTACTTGGGGGTTCTGTTGTGCAAACCCGCCAAGCGTGGGTTAAACAACCCTCACATAACCCATGATCTGTTTTAGAGTTATGCAAAGGTTGTTTAACACTCACATAACCCATGCTCGCTGGATTTGGATTACACGACAACCCCCAAGTGGGGGTTGCATATTCAAAATGGCAGCCACATGTGGAGCAGCCTCATCTGGGTTAAATAACCCATGGCGGGCTGTCCTGTCGTCCAAGCAAAACCATCGTAACCTAACAAAAACTAGGTTACTTTGCAAACAAAGTCTTCTTTTGCTGAAGGTGGGCGTGAGTGCAACTTTCTATAGTTTTTAACCAGGTACAGATTGGTTTCGTGTGCAGACAGGAAAAGGAGTTGATGCCTGATTTTGATGGCATTCTTAAGCTTTGGTACTCAGGGAATACATATCCATGCACCTATATAATTAGTCCTTTCAAGGAAGAACACTTAATGTGATTAAATTCTTTTAAATTGGTGGAACAGCACGCTTGAAACAACAAAAACAAGAACCCATAACCCTTGGCATTTTGATTTTTTTTTGCTCCATGAAATGTAAAAAGGTTTTTGTCACAAACCTGATCTTATCCCCTGCCCTGCCACTGAGACAAGAACCTAGGAGGCTTCTCAATTTGTTTGAGGGTTAGCTCTAAACTGAATGTCTCCCCAAAAAAGTATTCTGTAAGGGGAAGAATGGGTTGAGGAGAGCATGACCAGGAAGAGACTGCAGAAATTCCAGTTAAAACACATTGTCTACATAATGCTAAACATCTATTCACATTTTCCAGTAAAATTGGGCTGTGCTGCATCTTCCTGCAGCTGTAAGTGAAGTGGACTGGTCTGTCCAAAGCGCTGAGAAACAGATTGGCAAGGAAATGACGTATGTTGAAATGTTTTTTTCCACCCCAGATTTCCTCCCAGTAAAATGGTCCTTCTGTTACCATTTTTCCCTGGATACATTGGTAGGAGCTTCTTTGCTTTGTATGGTCAAATTCCTTCTTGGGGGAGGACTGTGTGCTATGGCTCCTGTGTGGAGGCCATTTGTAATTGTGTGTGGCAGCTCACCACATAGACTCTTTTTGGTGACTTCCTAATTGCACCACTTCCAACCTGTCTTTTTAATTAAAATTGCCCATGCCCCCTCGGTGAGCTGCTGCATTAATGGTCCGCCATGTGGCAGGAGCCGTGACATTAGGTGATTTTTAAGGTAACCTTCATCAGGCAACTGTAACGCATACATCTTCAGTGATAACATTGTGCAACATTTTGTACACTGTAAGTCCGTTTCAGAGTTAATGTCTTGGCAGCCTGTTGATGTCTGCTTTAAAAATAGTCTGGTTTGGGGTGAAATGTTTATATTCACAAAGGAACCTTAGGGCTGGGCATTTTTTGAAAACTGGCTTTGGTTGCATCTAAAGGCTTATATGACTGGGTAGAAGATCACGTTTACAACCCTATTCATGCCAGAGACACAGTGAAAAGATAAAACAAACACACAATCACCAGCACTTCCATTGGCAAATTCTGTTATAATGGATGTGTCCCTATATTTGGCTACATGCTACTGCTCTCATATACGTGCTTCCTGGAGGAAGCTGTTCCCCACAAATTGCATTGTCTTACTGGTGTGGGCCCCTCCTTTGCAGTTGCTGCCATAATAGTACTTCCAGGTCCCTTATCTGGGATTTTATCATAAGAACATGGAAACTCCTCTACAGAAAGACTCACAGAGGGGGTCCAGTTTTGTAAGGAGTCATGACAGCAGTAATAGTAACCAATTAGAAAGCTGTAAGAGTCCAAGCTACATCTCCTGCTGTATATCTATTTCATTGGCAGTTCTCCTTCGCTGAATGCTATGCTGTGATCTTAGTGGCATACCAGGTGCACTTATTGCAGTTGATCTAAATAAGAGCAAAGGCAACTTGTCGTTGGTGTAGTAATTTTGGAAATGAGGTTCATTTGCTCATCGTAAAGAGCAAAGACGCCACTGAAATAGGGGTACCATGCAATGCTGCTGGACTGTGTGGCCTTTATTTTTTTGCGAGCATCCTGTTGTGCTGTCTGCAAATGTTCTCGTCTGGAATAATTTTCTTTAAATCTGCTTTTTCCTTTGAGGATATTTGGCATTGCTGCATGTCAGAGTGAGACGAAATCATCTGGGCGGAATGGAGGGAGGGTGATCTGTGTGTTTTTTTTCCTTTCTTTTTTTAAATCAAGAACTGTACTGTATCTCATTTAAGCATCTGGTGTTCTGTTCTTTTTTGCTGGTTACATTGAAGGGCACAACCATGAAAGGGCAGCATTTACTAAGCTGGAACTGAGAATTGGCATTCCTTCCCCCTCCCCCCCCCTTTTCATTTTTTTGCAGCCAGAGGAGACTGCCCCGATTTCTTCTGCGCAGGAAGACTTCATTTTAACTCCTCAGTTCCAGGGACCACCAAGTTCCCGGCAGTGTTGCTGATTCTAGTCCTAATGGAGCAACCCATTGTCTCAGAATTCCTGAGATGTGGTTTTTATCATTCAGCATAACTACTGATTTGCTGATGGTAAGATTTTTATTTTTTGCATTTTTGCTATATGCAGCAGTATTTCTGCTTGTACAAACACCCTTGCCCCTATCGAAAGAGGCTCAATTTCATATCAGAGTGGCTAGTAAAAGTATTGCTTATCTGAACATCAGCACTTTTTCAAGTGGCTAACTGGGAACTTTGAGAACTTAATCCGCCATCAGGTTTTATCAGTGGTAGTGTCCAGTCCACATGAATCTATGCCCTTCCAAGCTAATTTCATCATGGCTATTTTTGAACCATTTGTGTTTGGTTGTAGTTCATAGATTCATTCTGGGCAGTCTTTCTCCTGACTTAAGAAAGCACAACCTTTTAAAGAGAAACTCCCTATTTTTCCCCTCCTCTTGAACATACCCAAGCAGAAGGATATCCCAATACCTCAGGAAGCTAGACCTGTACCTGTGCACTCTTTTGATTTCTGTCACTGCAGCTGCCTTATCAGAGTGAGTTGAGTGTTTGGGTTGTTGTTGTTTTTTTAGTTTTTTAAAAACGTCTCCTGAACCTCAGTTATTTTGGCAATTTTTGCTTCCAAATAGACATTTTGGAAACCATCATTTCCACATCCTAATTACTTTGGAAACAAAAATGCTGCCCTGAAAAGGTTCCATGTGTGTAAGTGACTCTTGTTGCTTCTGGTTCCTTGTCGGACTCTTAGCAACCGGTTGTTTTGGGGATGAAGATTTGCAATTAGCAATGCAATTTTTCTAAATCTGCTAATGTTTTAAGTTACGGAAGTGTGTCCTTGATATTTTCTTCTCTTTTTTGTTCTGTGTGTAATAAACAGAGGTCATTGCGGAACAGAGTAATTTTGTTATTTGATTCAATGGAATTTCTTTGCTTAAAAAAATAAAGAACAAATGAGTTCAAAAAGTGTTTTTATGTCTCATCACTGGTTTCTAACGACTCAGGGCAGGGGTGGGCACATTTAGGCCTGTGGGATCTACTTTTTTTTTTTTAACCAGAACCCAGAGGTGCACCAACCAAAGATAAGTGCAAAATAGTGATTGAGGGGTGCCAAATGTCAACTCAGATGCACAACATCTCCACATGAACTGGCGCATACAAGTACAAAGCTGCTTCAGGAATTCTAACACAACACTCTAAACCTGACCAGCCAAACTGGTCAAAGACAATTAATGAATATTTGTATTTTACAGGTGAAGAACACTGAGGCTGAGAGAGGAGCGACTAGTACAAGGTCCGCCATGGCAGATTATTTTTTTAAACTTGCAGTTTTACTTTATTGGGAAGTCACAAGCCCTTGGAGGTCTCCTGCAAATCACTCCAGGTCTATCATTTGATCCTGATCTACTTTCTGTCTGCCTCTGGTTTAGGAGATGCACGTTTTGTAACTTTAACTATGAATGCATTTTTCAACAAAATTCCTTTTAAAGTTAAAAAAGACGACTGGATTTTGTGATAGCGGCATTTTAGCTGAGCTGCCTGCATGCCTCAAAGGGCCTTGGCTGCCGTTAATGCATGGGCTCAGATGGTAGAGGCAGAGCAAGCAGAAGTGTCTTTTAAGTTTTAAAAAATCAACCACCACAAAGTAGAGACCTACGCTGCCTCTACAAGAGAGGTTTAAAGCTCTTTCAAGGCTGATTAAATTTTTTACTTCTACAAGAGAGGAGCGCAAATTGGGGACTGAGGCGCTTTAAACCTCCGATTATGCGCATTATCAAATGCGCGTTAAACCGCGAGTTTTAATTTGCGGCGGCAGTTAAAGCGCCTTACCGCCGTGTAAACATGCGATTCTCCGCATGTCAGCAAGTTTAAAACACGTTTCGGTCATCCTGTAATGCGCTTTGCCGCCTCTCGTACAGAGGTATTAGGAGTAAATGCGCTTCTGCGAATATGTGCATAATAGGGCAGCCAGGCGCCAAAGCGAATCCTTCTAGAGGGGGTCCTAGAGAAGATGAAGGCAGGTTAAGAAAAAATGCCTAGGAAGGAGGGTGATCAAGAAGAATGAATGGACAAGGAGACTGGGGGAAACGTTCGAAGGGGACGAAACCTGGGATAGACTATAAGCAGAGTTGCAAAAGGTGTACAAGGCCAAAGTTCACAAGCTGTTTGAATTAGCTGGCCAAATATTTGGCTGCAGGCCTTTAGTTGGCAATATAATATGCGGCGGGCCGCATAACGGGCCACAGCTTTTTGCATCGTGACTCAAACCCTTGTTTGAAAAGTTGTGAATGTTGACCTTGCACACCTTTGCAACTCTGGAGTCAAGCTATGTAATCCACAGGGTTACATTGTGTGTCACAACGCATTGCAAGTATAGATTGCTTGTTCCACCAAATTCCATGCCCTTAGAAAAATAGTAGGTCAAGGAGAAGGTTCAACAGGAACTGCTTTTCTACGACTTGTTCATTTTGTGTGTAGCAAGGGGTCTTTAGTCTTTGTACTGATTTTGGAGAGGCTAAAGGGGATGATGGATGCAAATTGAAAGGGGAGCAGGGACGACTTCTGTTTCCAGCTTTCTGCTAAACTTTGGGAGATCGTAGTCTCAGCCTTTCCCTTCCCTGACTTAACATGGGCAAATTCAATTCAGAAGGGTGGAAGAGGAATGCCTGATCCCATTCATGTCCCTTGCTCTGCCATAAGCCCTCAGTGTCTCTGGGTAGGATGACCTTGTGCTACTGATGTGGGTGGCTGAACCAGCCTCCATCCTGCTCTCCATTCAGAAAGGACCCCCATCCCCTCTGCAGTTTTAGAGCAGACATCCTGTTTGGTTTGAGTGGGAGCCAGTGGTCTAATGAATGCCCCTCTTGTAGGCTTCTTCAGGGTCTTTCAGTTTCAGAGGGACCCCTGCTGGTTTGCTTTGCAAACCAAACAGGTCTGGCCTTTAGCTGTAAAGAGCAGCATGGGAGAGAGATGGAGATGGCCATAGATCTAATTTCATAGACAAGGAGTAGAACAGAGACGAGAATAGGCTTCCTTTTGGGTAGTATTTCTCCTTCCCGTTTGTGCGGGTGCTGCTTGTTGCTCCAAACATGGATTGTATATGAATAAAGTTATCAACTGATTATATCACTGCACACCTCTGGTTGAACTTTACTGTGCGGAGTAGCCCCTGTGGCTAGGAGCATTACACATGAAAATACTTAAGGAGGGCCTTCTGAAAACTCTGCAGCCTAAGGCTCTTCGTGGTCAGAGTAAGGGGCCTGAGTGTTTTGTAATGGTTCTTGCCCCTCGCCATGATTAGCAGAAACTCCACAAAGTAAGTAGAATAGTACAAATTATTGAATAAGTTATTTTAAAAAATCAACCGTGCCTAATTTGCACCATTCAGCTTCACATAAAGAATCTCTCTCTCTCTCTCTCTCTCTCTCTCTCTCTCTCTCTCTCTCTCTCTCTCTCTCTCTCTCTGGAATAAAGTGCATACAGAAACCCTGTGATTGGTGCTTTTAGTCACTACTCAAACACGCAAAGCCAAAGCATCTGTGCTATTGGAACATTCTTTTATTATTATTTCTCAGTATTTATATTGAAAACAGCCCCTTGGCTTGAGCGCTCCTGCGGTGATGGGCTCTGGCGGGACCATTGACAATGCAGCAGCCTGTTTGTCTCTTCCTTAGCCGGTTGCCCCCAAACCAGACATTTCTGGGGACCTAAAATGTAAAACTCTGGAGGAGGAGTGGCGAACACTTTCTCACCACTTATAAGGCAAACCAGTAAACCGATGGAGGCACTTATTCTCAATTACTGTGCTAGCTGGGACCTTGAGCTCAAGGCGAATGAACAGCAATACTGGCTCAATTTGGACGACACAATAGTCAATGGTGGGGTAATAATCAACTTTACAGTTGTTCAACTAGGGGGTACTCCCCACACAACATGTTAATAAATAATCAACCGTGGTGCGGATTAGGATCAGCGCTGAGTTGACTATGGCAGCATTCGGATGACACAATAGTCAAAACAACTGACGATTGTTTCCCCCACACCAGTTGTTTATTGTGTCATCCGAATTGAGCCACTGTCTCCTCTACACTGACCCCCAACCAAAGGCTCTCTCCCTTGCTCTTCTGGAGAGAGAGAGAGAGAGGGAGTTGGAGTCGCAGGGACTTTTTTAGGCACTGCTGCCTATCTGGTGGCTGGCAGGGTGATGAGGAGGTGTGAAGAGATGCACACCCAGAGTATATGATCATGTTCTTTTTGACCAATGCTACATTTAAAAAGATGGCTGGGATTGATGACCACCTCTGACCCCTATCTCCTACCCTGGGCTGTTGCTATTTAAAGAGCTGTGTCTTCAGCGTCGATCCAGTCCCCGAAAAGCTTTTCGGCGGTAGCTTTGCCATCATATTTTGGCAGGTTGCCCCCAAAATCTGCCGGCAGGATATCGGCATCAATCTCATGGTAGAACGTCTCAAGTTCATCGCCATGCACAAATACCTGTGTGCAAAAAGGCAAGGGAAAGATGAGCAGGTAGAGCTTGGTCCGGCTTGTGTTGATCTTCCCAGCTTTTTGGGGTCACCAACAACCAGGCTTTCTGATCACATTCAGATTGCTTTACCCTTTCTCCCTTGCTGCCCTGTGTGTGTTTGCGTAGGTACGTTTCAATTCTGCAAGAGTGCAAACCTTTGGACGCAGAGTTCGGCCATTGGACATTCCCAACTTCCATTTCAAACAAAAATGTACATGTTTCTAGCCCGTATGGCTAAATAGCAGAGGCTCAAATTGTAGAAATCAAGAGTCAAAACCTGTGATGCAAAATCCATATGCTTGGACTGGCCCTCCCATAGGAACAGGATGTTGTCATGTCACACCTGCTGTTACATTAAGATGGGGAGACAACCATGCTTCCTAGTCTTACTCTACACCCTTCTGCAGCGTAACTCACCCTTTCCAACAACTTGTTCTTCAGGAAAGGTTTGACCACGTTGTAGGTTGTGGTGAAGTACCAAGGTTGATGAATGAAATGGACGGCCTTGAACCGAGCTGGAAAGGAATCCTAGGAATTCCAAGGTGCACATTCCACATCCAGACGCAAAAGCAGAAATGGGGTGGGGTGGGGTGGGGTGGGAGGGGGAAGAGAGCGGGGAGGCACAGGTTACTTTTCATTTGTTCAAAAGCCTAGATTTCTCTGGGTGATTTTGGAGGGACGGGGAAGGCGAAGGAGAGGCACTTGCACTACCTCAAAGCAGAAAACTGTGTGTGTCTAGGGTAGCCTTGCCGAACCTGTATGGTCATGCTGGCTGGGGTGATGGGAGCTGTAGTCCGAGACATCTGGAGGGCACCAGGCTGGGGAAGGCTGGTATACTGCTTAAAAACATGTGCTGTGTTTTGCCAGTGCTCTAGGAAACTCTACCCTCTGCCGAATGAGGAATTTTCACCAGCCTGTTCGTGGTTTTTCGGTGGTTCTTTTTCGCCAGTGCTGGATGTCTTCTGGTTACAAATCTCATCTCTCTCTCTCTCTCTCTCTCTCTCTCTCTCTCTCTCTCTCTCTCTCTCTCTCTGAATTAAGCCATTGAGCCAAAACACTGGACAAGGGTCCACTTGGTCATTGGTGACTTGTGCGGGTAAATATATGGGGGACCCCGGATCTCTTTCCCTCCGCCACCACAAACTTCCCAGTCATCTTGTTCTCTCTCTTTTGTGCACCTGAAAGCAGCAGAACTTGTCTGCCTGTCTAGAAGAGGACTGTAGAAGAAAGGGCTTTGGCTGCAGCAGCAAGCAGCACTTCTATCAACCTGCAATGAATATCAGGCCACCTTTAAAAATGGAATCTTAAACCTCAAGACGTTTCGTGCTCTGCAGAAAAGGGGGTGAAGATAAAGTAACCTTCCCCAACCTGGCACTCTTCAGATGTGTTGAACCTCAACTCACACAATCCCCAGCCAGTGGTCATGCTGACTAAGGCTGATGGGAGTTGTAGGACAATATGTCCGGGAGGTGCTGAGTTGAGGACGGTTGGGGTAAAGGCAGACTATGAGAAGCCTCAAAAGAGGAATCCTTTGTGCCGCATGCCCTCTTTCTGCATATCACATGCAAATGGCACATGCTATGGGAACAGCTCAGATCTACACACACACATGAGAAAAGCAAGTCCCTCTCTTTGCATAGGGTCCTGGAAATACATCTCTTACGTGACCAGTTTTAGGACAGATGTCCACATTAGGCAGAGGCCCGATTGGGCAAGCTAAGTTGCTTTGCTGCCATTTCCTCCACAAAGCATCTTCCGGGGCAGTGATCTGCAGCCGAGAGAGGACGGGAGGAAGGGGGATGCCCAAGCCATCCCCCCGCCACTTGCTTTCCTCCTGGAACAAGCTTGTCGTGGCTTCTGTGATCCTGGCCATTGTTCCACTATCTCTTTGCAAGCATGTCATTAGGCGGCCACAGAGGAGAAAGTGGCTTGGGAAGGGAGGCTTGGCAGCCAAGTGGCTAGCAAGGGCAGGGTTAAACATTCCCTTCCCTTTTCCGATGCAAGTTGCACCCTCCCAAAAGGGGGTTGCATGGAGGAAGGAGATGTTAAGGCATCCTTGCACAGAGCTGCAGTGTAGCTTGCCTGCTGTGTTGAACCTCTTTCAGTCTAGGAGGCGAATTCTATTTTGGAGAAACTGTTCCAGCAGTGGGTGGAACCAAAAGCAAAGGGGCAGGACCAAAAGCCAGCATATTTTATCTTCAAGCTCTTAATGCCAGTAACTAAGCCTTAGCAGAGCCATTTCAACCTTTTAGAACATGGGGAAACGGCATAAACGTAGAGAAACGGACTTTTGGTCAGGGGAAAGTGGGTGGGAGCAGAGGAAGGGGATGTGTCCATTTGCCCCCCCCCCCCAAGTGGGCTGGATTTGCCTCCCCCCAAGAGGGCTGGATTTGCCCCCCCCCCGAGCCTTAAGCTCTGCACCCATTTTAGGGAACGCCTCTCCTGTCTCTGGTCATTGACAGGTCAGTCTGTTTCACAGCTTGCAGGGAAGGCGGTTGGTTGGTCTCACCTGCAACATGTCCACCATCTTCTTCAGTTCGGAAGGCTTGATGCCTGCAGCCTGCTGCATGGTAAAACCCTTGAAGTTTTCGATGATACAGAAGCCGTTGATTTGAGTCTCCTCATTCTCCAGCAGCTTCTCTAAGATCACACAGTAGGCACGAAGAATCTGGATTGAAAACGGGAAGAGGAACTGAAGACTGCATTCAGAACTCTGGCCAGAATGGATCCAGGATTCCCTCTCCTTTCTTGGCATCAGAGGTGGCAACCATGACACCTTTCTTAGCTATGAGACATTTTGCTGCCTGAGGCGGAGCAGCCAATGCTGCCCTCACTGACCCAAGTCAAGATAAATGGTATCCAAAGTTAGCTGAATTATTTTGGCATGTGCAGAATATGCCATAAGCATCTCTCCCCCGCTATGGTGATAGAAATAAAACAACGAGGTAAATAACAATTTGCTGCCTATTTAAGATACTCAAAATTTGCTGCCTGAAGTGACTGTCTCACACTGCCTCATGGTAGGGCCGGCCTTGGTTAGTATAATAAAAGCCATGTACAAGTAGGGCTTTCTGTGGCTGTTCCTTGTGGTGGAATATATGGCTGTAAATGGCTTCTAACTGTGATAGCTGTATATATCCCTCCTATATCGGAGGCAGTATGCCTCTTAATCAGTGGTGTAGTGGAGCCAGGACTTGCAGGGACACAGCCCTAGGACTTCTTTTATCAGCAGGGATGCTGACTTTATTTATTTAAGCATGTATATCCATCCCTATATCACAAGGATCTCAGGGCGGTGTACAAATAAAATCATACATATAAAATAGAATAAATATGCAATTCTAAAACGAATTAAACCATTGATGTATTAAAACCAATACAAAATTTAAAAACAGTAAAATCCAATTAAAAGAAGACAGTGTGCAGACTGGTGGATTTAGCTATTAAAGGCTTTATTAAAAAGCCATGTCTTAGCCTGGCACCAAAATGAAGCCATCATCTTTTCAGAATTCTCTGCGCCCTTTGAGTTTAGCTGCAATTCTCACAGTAGCTGGGGGCGAGGATGAATCCCTCCAGGAACAACATATTGTTCCCTGCTGTAATGCAAAGTATTTGGGGATGGATTGCTCTTAAATGGGCAATTAAACCCATTACCTTTACAAAAAGACTTCCTCTTAGTGGAGGAAACAAATCTAGAACAGGTTTGTTGCCACAGATCGACACTGCCTGAATATTTAGACTCTCCTTTACCACTACGCCACTGCTTTAATACCAGTTGCTCGGGAACATCTATGAGAGGGTGTTCTTGCACCCATGTCCTGCTTGTGGGCTTCCCACAGGTATCTGGTTGGCCACAATGTGAACAGAATTCTGGATTAGATAGGCCTGATCCAGCCCAATTCATATGGTTGTCCTGAAGAAGTTGAAGCCTCTTGATGTCCATAGCTTAGTTAAAAAAACAAACTGCACGGTTGCATATTGGCAGAGCTGAACCTCTGTTCTGCAATCCTAGTACAGCACTCAAATCAGCGCTTCTCAGGGGCTCTTTCAGCTGAGAGACGCTATCCAGTTGTCTTTTACAACAGTGAAAGACCTACTGGAACACACTTCCCTGATCAGGCATTGCAGCTATTTGGGATTGCAGGACGACCTGAGCCATCCCTTTAACTCATTGAGCTCCTTCACAGGCAGAAATCACGTTTCCTTACCGTGGCTCTGTTTCCTGCTTGGAGGCGGTAATGGGCTGGATGAGGAAAAACAAACTGAAGCTGAATCCAGACAAGGCGGAGGTGCTTACTGTCAAAAGCCCCAACCTGGGTTTGGAGGTGTGTCAACCAGTTCTGTATGGGGTTACACTCCCCCTGAAAGGCTGTGTTCGCAGCTTGCGGATGCTCCTGGCTCTGTCGCTCCAAGTGACAGCTCAGATAGACGCGACGGCCAGGAGTGCCTACTATCAGTTTTGGCTGATATGCCAGCTGCTCCCCTTTCTAGAGTTGGAAGACCTAAAAATGGTAGTGCACGCACTGGTAACTTTGAGACTTGACTTCTGCAATGCGCTGTACATAGGGCTACCTCTGTGCCTAGTCCGGATACTTCAACTAATGCAAAATATGACAGCCAGGTTGGTCACTGGTACACCTAGGGGTGACCATACTACATCAGCATTAAGATCACTCCACTGGCTGCCAATTAGTTTCCAGGTGAAGTACAAAGTGTTGGTTTTTACCTTTAAAACCCTACATGGTTTGGGTCCAGGTTACCTGCGGAATCGCCTTCTCCCATACAATCCGCCCCGCACACTTAGGTCCTCTGGGAAGTATTTGCTACAGTCGGTCAAAACCAGGCTGACAACTGTTACCCAGAGGACCTTCTCTTCTGCCGCTCCCAGACTGTGGAATGGCCTGCCAGAGGAGATTCGTTAACTTAATAGTCTTTTTTACTTTAAGAAAGCCATAAAAACTGATCTCTTCCGGCAGGCCTACCCAGTCGAATTTTAAGAGTTTTATCTGTATTTTAATATTGGATTAATTTTATATGTTTTAATCAGTTTTATGTATTTTATGTCATTTGTATCAGTGTTGTTCCCTGCCTCGATCCTGAGGGAGAGGCGGGTAATAAATAAATAAAATAATTATTATTATTATTATTATTATTATTATTCTCTTCCGCATCTGCAGTGAGCTGAAATTATACCAGGAAGAGAGCAGCGACCACGTGGCTTAAAAAGTTAAATGGGAACAGTGCCTTCTAGTGGGCATTTTATAGTGCAACCGCCTGAAGAAAGCAGGAAATCCCAACAAATACCAACTTATTTCAGAACAGTTGGGGTTTCTGTGGCTTAATTTATGATGCTAAAACTGGGAAATGGAGCGGGAGACGCACCGGAGACTGACAGTATCATTAAAATTACCCACTGGTGGTTGGTTTTTTTAAAAAAAAAATTGAGAACCACTTAGAGAGCTTTGACTATGGGGAGGCATGGAAATATAATAAATGAAATGAAGTTAAAGGAGAACACGATACAGGTGTTTGTCATGCAGGTAAGCCCTCTGCTGTAAGACGCTGACCTCATCAAAGGTGATCTCCTCGTAATCCCAGTTCTCGATTTTGAACAGAAGCACCACCCGCCCATACTTGTCCCTGTTGCTTAAGATGCCAGGGTAGCCGGCCTCAATGGTACTGCGCACAGCCTCAGGTGTCAAGTTTCCGAAAAGCTCTGGATACTGCTGGCGGAAGTTGACATAGCCTGCAGTTGGGGTGGGGGTAAGAGAGAAAAACAGAATGCTGAGCCTAGAGAGAGAAACTGAATTTTCTATTGTCACCGCATGGCAGATATTAAGCTGGCTGTTCTGTGCTGCAAATCAAATAGAAGCCAGAGAATGTACAAGGGAAACCAGGAATGGTCTAGGTCAGGGCTGTGTGGTATCAGAGGTAGTAAGCCTATATACATCAGTTGCTGGGGAACATGGGTGGGAGTGTGCTGTAGCACTGTGTCCAACACATCTGGTTGGGGAAGCGTGGCGTAACAGAAGCAACCGTATATCCAATTTCCTGGGAGTAAGCCCCATTAAACTCAATGTCACTTACTTCTGAGTAGACATGTGTAGTAACTAGGGATGTGCATGCCCCTCTGGATTGGATCGGAACCGGGATCGGAACCGGAACCGAGGCCTCTGATCAGATCAGAGGCTTCCCAGTTCAGTTCGGACCCAATTTCGATCCGAAAATCGGATGTCTCATTTTCAATCGGATGCCATTTTAGCTGTTTTCACCATAGGCTTACATTGGGGGAAATAAAGCTTTCCCCCAATGCAAGCCTATGGCAAAAACATGGGGGCAGGTGAGTGGGGGTCTAACTCTCCCCTCCCTGTCCCTCCCCCCTCACTTGTGCTCCTTACCTGCTGGGGCACCCACTGCCGTCCCTGGTCCAATCTACCGAGAATCAGGCTTCGCGGCCTAGTTCTCAGTAGAGCGCCAGGCATCACCTGGCGCTCTACTGAGAACCAGGCCGCAAAGCCTGTTTCTCAGTAGATTTGACCAGTGGGCAGCAGTGGACGGCAGCGGGCACCCCGGCAGGTAAGCCCCCTCCCACACGCTCTTTACCTGCTGGGGCGTCCGCTTCCCTCCAGTGCACAGATCTACTGAGAAACAGGCTTTGCAGCCTGCCCCTCAGTAGTGCGCCAAGTGATGACATCATCACCTGGCACGCTACTGAGGGGCAGGCCGCGAAGCCTGTTTTTCAGTAGATCAGCACACCAGAGGGAAGTGGACACCCCAGCAGGTAAGTGGGGGGGGGCCTCCCGCCTCCCCCGTTGCACTCCTTACCTAGGCTGACCATATGAAAAGGAGGACAGGGCTCCTGTATCTTTAACAGTTTCATAGAAAAGGGAATTTCAGGGGGGCGTGGCCTAGCAGAACATGGGGTAGGTCGTATATCCTTCATCCTCCGAAAGAAGCAGTGAATTAAATGTAAATTCCCTATCTTAAAAGAGCGATCTGTTACATATAAGTCTGCTAAGGAGAGGGGAAAGCTTGCTAAAGAGACTGCAGCTGGAAGAGATTTATGATTTTACAACCGGCTTGGCAGAGGGAGGTGACGGACCGACAGCTTTGAAGTACGGCGAAGGTAAATAAAAGACGTATTTACAATGCTGGCTGATTGAATGGACGGTAGAACGATTGCTAACTTTCAGAAAAGAGTTTTTTTTTAAGCTTGGAAAGCTTTTAAGCTTTAAGCGTGGAAAGACTGTTGGTTGTATAACTGAGTGACTGAGAGGAGGGGCTAACTCTGCTCCGAGGAGAAACGAAACTCAACGTTTCAGCCGTGGCAATTAAACGAACAATTAAAAGATTATAAGTGATTAAAAGGCTGTTCGGGAGACAGAGAAGCCAGAGGGAGTGACTGTGGGAAAGAGACTTTGATCCCTGGCTTGAAGTGGCTGTGTGCTTATCGGATAGGCTTGAATAGTTCATGATTTATGAGCAAGAAGAAAATAACTTCTTGGAGTCGACTTAAGGGTGACCATCCGTCCGATAGAAGCTACAGGCTACTCCGTACTGATAAAATGTCAGATAAGGATTCTGAAAAGACAAAGAAGCAATCTCCTAGTCATGCCGGAAATGCCAGTGCTAAGACTGGAATTAAGCCAGGTGCAATTCCTAAAACAACCACAGGGAGGCAAGCTGACCCAACAGATGAGCTGATTCAGACTATCCAAAAGATGCTGGATCGAGCCATTCTAAAGCAAGATGGAAATATTGAGCAGGCTCTTTTGAAGCAAGAAGAACGACTGGCAAAAAGGATTACCGATTCGCAACAGCAGCTTTTGGCAGGACTTCAAAAGGTGGAGAAAGAGGTTGGAGCTTTGCAGGAAGAAACTGGAGAACTAAAGGTTCTATACAAGAAACAAGAGGAACAGCTAACGCATCAGGATTTACGGCTTATCGCGATGGAAGACAGAGACCGAAGAGCTAACATACGCATAAGATCTTTTGGGGAGCAGCAAGGGGAGACCCTTAATAGTATAAGAGAATTAATCTTGGCATGGGTCAAACAGCTGGTGCCACAGGAAGATTGGAGAATGGAAGATATTGAGCGGGCCCATAGAGTGGGATATGGAAAGACAAGAGAGTTCCCAAGAGACATTTTTGTGAAATTTGCTAATTATTACAAAAAAGAAAAATTAATGCAAGCAGTTAGAAGTCAAGGTCAACCAACGCTTCAAGCAACACCAATTGAGGTCTTCCAGGATTTGTGCCCCCAAACGGTGCAGTGGAGGAAGAGCGTTAGAATCTGTACAGGGGCATTGAAGAAGAAATCGATTTCCTATAATTGGGGATACCCAGTTTTCTTGAGATTTAGCTGGAACGGGAAGCAGCAAAGAATTACATCTTGTGAGCAAGGAATCGAGCTACTGGAGAAGCTGGGCATAATGGATGCCACATCGGTTGGAGAAGAGAAGCAAGATGAAGGCGCGGCAGGAGGGAGTAATGAATAGAAGATATGGAGGGAGGGTAGACGTTATCCCGGAATGTTGGGCCGAGTTCCCCCCCCCCCTAAGAGTTCTAAGAAGATTGGGACCAATGCCCAGGAAGCTGGTGAGGAGGGGGGTGAAAATGGGGGTGAATGTGGGGGGGAGGGTTAGGGAGGGGGGGATTGTGTTACACAGAGGGAGACCGAATTAAAGACGTGTGAGAAAGTGAGAGATGGAAAATAAACTTAGATTGGCAACATTGAATGTTAAAGGGCTAGGAACAGTAATTAAAAGAAAAAGAATTGAAATGTTATTAAAGAACAAAAAAATAGATGTAATTTTTTTGCAGGAAACTCATCAGGCCAAAGATGGAGTTAATGAGCTTCGAATGAGGGAGGTGGGCGTTTATGAGAAGGCATGTGGAACTTCGAAATCGAGAGGGGTGGCAATAATAATTTCAAAAACATGTGGTATAACTATGCAAAGTGTAAAGAAAGATAAAAACGGAAGGTTTCTTATTATGTTCTGCAGGTTGGGAGAAGAGGAATATGTATTGGTGAATGTTTATGCTCCAAATGGAAAACAAATGGATTTTATTGATGAAGTATTTAACGTGTTGGGAGAAGTGGGTAAAAAGCATATCGTGATGGCAGGTGACTTTAATATGGTACTAGATATAGGGAAAGATAGGGATAACATATTAAAAGATACTAAGAGGGTGGGGAAGACAGAGTTAAGCAAATTAATGGAAGGGAAAGAATTAATGGATGTGTGGAGAGTTATAAGAGGGGAAGAAAGGAAGTATACCTTCTACTCACAGAGATTTAAGAGCTATTCAAGGATAGATTATATTTTTGTATCAAAAAATATGTTACCCAAAATTATAGATTGTGATATTGGAGTTATCAAGGTTACTGACCACGCGTTAATGACAATGGACATGGAAACCAAAAAAGATTATAGACAAGCGAAGAGATGGAGATTGGATGTAAGGTTGCTGAATAAAAAAGATACAATGGAGAAGATAAAGAAAGAATTGCAGGAAATATGGGAGATTAATGAAAAAGAGAATGATCGGCAGGACATATTGTGGGATACAATGAAAGCTGTGGTAAGAGGGATTTGTATTAGGGAAAGTTGTACATTAAAAAAACAACAGGAAGCCCAAAATAAAAAGATTGAAGAAGAGGTAAGGAGTTTGGAAGATAAGTTAAAGGAGACAAAAGATAAACGCCTAATTGCCCAAATTCAAGCTAAGAAAAAGGAATTAGAGAAAGAAGAATTAGAACAAGTACAAAAAAATTTGTTGTATTTAAAAAGAGATTTTTTTGAATATAGCAATAGGAATTCAAAGATGCTGGCCAGATCCACACAGTTAGAAAAGGCTAAGAATATGATAGGGACAATTAAGGATAAGTTAGGGAATAGTTGTAATTTAATGAAAGATAAATTAAATATATTTAAGGATTTTTATAGGGAATTATATACATCAGGGTCGGGACCGCAAGATAAGGTATTGGAATATGTAGAGAGGAATTGGAAAATAAAATTGCAGAAGCAGGATAGGGATTATATGGAAGGTTTAGTTACTGAAAAAGAGATAGAGGGAGTTATTGATAAACTGAAAGGAGGAAAATCACCAGGGATGGATGGATTGGGGTCGGAGTATTATAAGCTTTTTAAAGGAATTTTAATACCAAGATTAAAGAAACTATTTAATAATATAATAGAGGGGGGGAAGACTCCGCCATCATGGGATCACTCCCTGATTATATTAATTCCAAAACCAGGTAAGGACTTAACGGATCCCGCATCATACAGACCAATTTCCTTAATAAATCAAGATTCAAAGATATTTACGGCAATATT
The DNA here is from genome assembly GCA_029215795.1 of Anniella stebbinsi. NCBI lineage: Eukaryota > Metazoa > Chordata > Lepidosauria > Squamata > Anniellidae > Anniella > Anniella stebbinsi. The sequence continues at coordinate 387,813,275 of JARDYH010000001.1, forward strand.
GGCAAAAAGAATGGCCACATTTATTTGTAAATATATTAAAAAAGATCAGTGTGGATTTATTCCGGGTAGGTAAATGTCTAACTTAATGGGAAGAGTATTAAATATAATTAATATTATAAAAAAAAAGGAATTTAAAAGCAGGCTTGCTAGCATTGGACATATTCAAAGCCTTTGATTGTGTGGAATGGCCAGCACTTAAAACAATATTAAAAACATTTGGATTTGGAGACAAATTTATGGGAGTGATGGATAAGTTGTATAAAAACAATAAAGCCGAAATAATGGTTAATGATGGGTTAACACAACAGATTACACTAGCCCGAGGAACTAGGCAGGGATGTCCTCTTTCACCGATCTTATTTGCAATAGTAATAGAAATTTTGGCAAATGTAATAAGGGAAGATGAAAGAGTGAAGGGGATAGGTAGAAAAGAGAAGATTAAAATGAATATGTTTGCGGACGATACTTTATTGACCGTAGAAGATCCCCTAGGGAGTGCAGAGGTGATTAAGAAACATTTAAGAGAATTCGGAGAAATTACGGGATTAAAAGTAAATTGGGGGAAGTCAGAAATGATGTTATTTAATTATAATAAGGAAGAGCTGGAAGAAGGTAAGGTTAAGTTGGGTCTTAGACTTAAAAATATAGTACGTTACTTAGGGATTAATATCGATAGAGATTTAGAAAGGCTAGAGGAACTTAATTTGGTAGCTTTAAAAAAACAAGTAGGGGAGAAATTAGAAGTATATAAGAAATTAAAACATTCTTGGTTTGGTAGAATAGCAATTATTAAAATGAAGATTTTACCTAAGATCAATTTTTTGTTTAGAATGTTACCAATTAAAATATCAGATGCAGAGTTGAAAAGCTGGCAAAATATAATTAATGTATATTGTAATGGGGATAAGAAAGCTAGGATTAATAAAGGGTTATGGTATAAGGCTCAAAAGAAGGGAGGTTTAGGACTTCCAAATATTAAGTATTATTATATAGCTAATCAGTTAAGATATGTTATAAGTGGTATTCTAGGGGAGGAAGATTTGGAGTGGTTGGAGACGCAAACTAGGGAAATAGATTATAAATTGAAAAATATTTTTTTAAAAAAAATTCAAAAGAAAGAATTAAAGGGACTGGACAACCCTTTGTTGGTAAATATAGTGGAGATCTGGGAGAAATTTAGAGGGAAGTTGATACCAGGAGATTCACCACTTGCCCCAGTGGTAGTAGTGGAGAATTTCCCAAGAGTGTTAAAAGTGGAGATTGAAGCGAGATTGAAAGATAAGGAAATAATTAAGTTAAGGAAGTGGATGGAAAATTTGAAGGATAATGAGCAAATTAAAGAGCTACTGATAGGTCAAAAATCAGCATGGTTTAAATGTATACAATTAGGGAAATGGACTCAGGAATGGAAACTGAAAAATAACAAGTGTAGAAATAATACAAGATTTGAAGATTTAATAGAGTTAAAAGGTAGGAAAGAAGAAAAGAAAATTAAGAAAGGGTTGACTAGTGAGATATATAAATTATTGATAGAGGAGGAGTTTCAAAATTCACTTAAAGCAATAAAAAAGGTTTGGGAAGAGGATGTGAATGGAGAAATTAAGGAATACAACTGGGAGAGGTTGTGGAATGCAAGAATGTTAAAATTGTTATCGATCAGAATTAAGGAGAATTTTTATAAGGTATTGTGGAGATGGTATCTAACACCGGTTAGATTTCACCAGATAGATAAAAAAATATCTAAAAATTGTTGGAGGGGATGCCAGGAGGTTGGAACTTATTACCATATGTGGTGGAGCTGTGAATATGTACAAAAATTTTGGAAAAGGGTATTTAAAGAAATAAGTGAAATAATTGGAAGTAAAGTGGAATTAAACCCGAAGCTTGCTCTACTAGCAATATGGGATAGAGGGGAAGAGGACAAAAATAAGAGAGAATTGATAAACAACCTCCTGACACCTGTTAGACTAATGATTGCAAAAAATTGGAAAGGACAAGGAAGCTATACAATAGAAGAATGGTATAAAGAAATATGGGATATGGCTTTGAATGATATGCTGACTTGTAAAATGAAATTAAAGAGGGGAATGTCCGGTAAAAATGATTTTGGGGAAATATGGAGTCCCCTATTGGAATATGTATTAAGATTGGGGAAGGGACAAACACCTTCAAAAGAGTCGATAAATTTCTGGATAGAATAAAAGATTAAGAGAAGGTCTCATGGTGTGGGGGTGCACGGGGGGGGATTGTCGTGGATTATGTATGTATTTTATGTTATTATTATGTTGAAATTAATAAAATTATTTCAAAAAAAAAAAAAGAAAAGGGAATTTCAGGAGGTGTCATTTATATATATGCAGAACCTGGTGAAATTCCCTTTTCATCACAAAGTTAAAGCTGCAGAAGCCCTGCCCTCTTTTGTACATGGTCAAGAGACAGAGCTCCTGCAGCTTTAACTGTTGTGATGAAGAGGGAATTTCATCAGGCTATATGTGTATAAACAACACCTGCTAAAATTCCCTGTTTTTTGCAACCATTAAAGATACAGGAGCCCTGTCCCCCTTTTCATATGGTCACCCTACCTTACCTGCCGGGGCGTCTGCTTCCCTCCGGTGCACGGATCTACTGAGAACTAGGCTTTGCGGCCTATTTCTCAGTAAAGTGCCAGGTGATGACATCATCACCTGGCGCTCTACTGAGAACTTGGCCTCGAAGCCGAGTTCTCAGTAGATCTGTGCACCAGAGGGAAGCGGACGCTCTGGCAGGTAAGTGGGGGGGGGCCCTCCCACCTCCCCCACCGTGCTCCTTCCCTGCCGGGGCCGTCCACTTCCATCTGCTGCTACCCATGGGCGGCAGCAGATGGAAGTGGATGGCCCTGGCAGGGAAGCCCCCTCCCAAATTCGTGCTCCTTACCTGCCGGGCCCAGCACGGAAGGAGCGTGAGTGGGGGGAGGGGTCCGATCCTCCGATCCAATCTGATCCAGATCGGGTCCTTTTCGGATCGGATCGGATTGGCTTAGCTGATCCAGGTGCTGGGGTTCGGGATCGGATAATTTTATCCGATCCTGGTCGGATCGGGTCCAGATTGTGGATTAGACCCAATCCGGTGCACACCCCTAGTAGTAACACTTAGGACTTCCAAGAGCTCAGCCTGCCCCCGCTCCCGCCTTCCTATCCTGCTTCCTTTTGAGTCGAATTATTAAATTCTTCTGTCCCCTTATTTCAACCATACTCTTCTGCAAACAGAGATGGTAAAACCAGACTCTGATCCTGTCCTGAGCCCTATTTTTCTTATCTTCCATAAAGAGCTGCCAGGCATGAAATGAGAAAACATTAGCCTGGGAAAGTAGTTTGTAGAGGTGGAGGTGGGGGAGACAAAGGGCATCATTGCCATATTGCCAACAGCTCCTCTTGTCCCTCATTTCCTCAGCCGGTTCTGTTAATTACTGCCTCGTTACTGCCCAGGCCACAAACAAAAGGAGTCCTGCAACCAGCTCTCCACCGTCCAGAAGAAATGCGTGCAATAGTAAAAACAAACAAACAAACAAACAAACAAAAACAACAACAACCCTCTAAGCCGTTGGTGAGGAGGTCACCTTTTCCAGCTCAAAGTGTGGCCCAAAGTTTGGGTAGCCATCGTGCAATACGTATACTGCCTGTTTTCAGTTTTGGAATCTTGCGCTTCCATCCATTGTAGTTTTTCCTACATATTGCATATGGACTTCCCTCCCCATATTTTGTTTTGTTTTTTACGTTCAATTAAATAAATCACATTAATGGAAGTGCAGGTTACTGATTGTCTCATACAATACGTTTTGTTAGTGACTGTGCTCAGAAAGAAAGAAAGAAAGAAAGAAAGAAAGAAAGAAAGAAAGAAAGAAAGAATCTGTGCTTCTAAAAGATAGATATAATCTGTGCTCTCTCTCTCTCTCCACACACACAAACAGATACTGTATATCTTTTAGGAGCACAGACTATATATAAAATCCGTGTTGAGTAAATCTGCCACTATACTACATTTAAACCCTTGGCCTTTCCCATCTCCAGCTTCCTCCCCTTTTGGCTTGAGGTGATGTGAACAACCCCGCAAGCTTTCTGCATGGATCAAACCCAAATTGGATGGGGAAAGGCCAAATTGGATCATAATCCTCAACCGTATCTCATTTTCTGTAGATTTGTTTCATGTTTTGCCTACCAGGTCAGCCTGTGGTGCCAGCTACTCATTAATTGATGGCGTACATAGAGATGTCCGTGCTACCAGGGCTAGTTGCTTAGCAACAGCAGCTGGTGCCTCCACACCTACTTCTTCCCTCCCCCCCCCCCATTTTTTTTTTAAAAAAGACAGGGAGAGTGACTATGGGGATGGCCACTTATGAACTGCCAAAAACAAGGCAGTGCATCTGCAAAACATATGAAATAAAAGGTGGTGATTTGCATAAAATTTCCACATGCTAATTTATATGCATAGATGCAAGTGTAGACCTCATTTAAACAGAAATACAGTACACCTCATCATAACGTGGAAGACTGTCACCAGGTGACTTGCATCCCTGCCCCTTCAGTCTGCTGTGAGTTGATGGCCAACAGTCCCTATAGGTCTTCACCTTTAAACCGGAATTGGACAGGACATCCTTTCGAACAGTGGACACCTTCAAATTAGGGGATGGTCCTCTAGTGGCCCTTCAAATAGAGGACTGTCTTCTGTAAAAGAGGACACATGGTCACCCAGAAGCCTCACCTTTAACCAGATCATAAGCCCTGTTGACATCAAACTTGCGGGCACGGATGAAGCGGAGGAAGAAGGCCTCATCCTTCCCATTCACTTTCTCAGCTACTGCCTTGCAGATGTCCTCTCCTCCTTTGGCTTTCTCCTGGACGAGCTCCTGCAACTCTTTCACTGCGGATTTGCGTTTCTCTGGTGTCTCATTCAGTTCATCCTTGGCCTGTGGAGGAGAGGGTAGTCTGACAGCGGTCAGAAAAGGGTGGAGGACGGCATTGGAACTGGACAATCGCCGCTTCTTCTTTTCCAGGAAAGCCAACACTCGAATTACAGCAATTCAAGGACACCCATCTCCAAAGTAAGAACGTCACAAGACCCTAAAAGGCCTGTTGATCAAGGCTGCCCAGAGGGTTTATGGGCCCTGGGGCAAGTGTGATGTTGGAAGGCCTCAGATGTTGATTGACTTATGGTAATACATACTGATTTATAATAAGGGCCATGCTGTCTGGGGGTGGTGGGAGTAAGGGGGCTGTAGTCCATCACCTCTGGTTGGAGGCCGCCAGGTCGGAGAAGGTTTCATTAAGCTATGCGGAAGGGTTGTACATCAGAGGTACAGCACATATTTTGTATGCAGAAGATCCCAGATTCATTAGCTAGATCAGTATGGGGAATATTTATTTATTTATTTATTTATTTTATTCCATTTATATACCGCCCCATAGCCGAAGCTCTCTGGGTGGTTTACAAAAATTATGTGGCCTTCCAGATTTTGTTGGACTACAACTCCCATTATCCCTCCCCATTGGCTATGCTGGCTAGGGCCGATAAGAGTTGCAGTCTAATGACATCTAGAGGGCCTCACTTCCCCACCTCTGAGCTAGATGGACCAATGGTGTTAGCTCTGGTGGGGCCCAGCAGGGCTCTGGGACCTAGGCGGCTGCCCTAGGATGCCAGATCCTGGCGCCAGGCTCTAGGCCATTCTCTTTGCTTCTGCTTGGGTGTTTGGTGCCATCTAGTGGCTGACACTGGCTATTGCGGTTCTCAAGGCACAAGGCACTGACTGAAATGCTATTGCCCTGAGTTCCTAATTCAGAGGTGGGCAGAAGATACATTGGGATCTGTTGGTAGATCTCTGGATGATTCAAGTAGATTGGCCAGGATTTCAGACTCCCAAGTGTTTAATGACAGCAACAACAAAAGGACTCTTCTCCCCACCCTAAATAATACTGCTGAAATGAAGAAATCTTGAGATGGGGAGAACTGGGAATGGATTTTTGCAGGGATGAACTGTTGGCTCCCATAATAAGCCCTGCTAGAGAAACACATCTGGCAGGAGGAGGGGGGCAAGGTGAGCGATTAGCTAGTGGCAGGAGCAAGAACCATCGTTGCGGCAGGTGGGCCCTTCCAAGTCCCCAGGCCCTTGGCAGGTGCCTGACCGTGCCAACGAATAACGGCAGGGCTACCCCCTTTCTAAGAGAGTCCTCACATCGATGCCAGGTCCTGGCAGGGCTGGATTTGGAGACGGGACCCAGGCAAGCGCATGGGGCACCGGGATGTCTACTCAGCTAGTGGTGCCATTATGGCAGGACTTTGGAGCAGAGGCACAGGGCCTCTCGCAGCAGCATGGCCAGGAGGGATCCCAAATGGAGGAGGCCTGACTGACCCTATTTTGAAGTAAGTGTAATCATCTAAAGAGTAATCATCTAAAGAGGATGCCCACCAGTCCGCAAGACCAGAGGAGGAAAAAAATGATTTAACTGCACTATAGTACTCAACAATCTGTTTGCTCAATACTCCGCTCGACAGCTCAAATGAATAGTACGAGCAGTCAATACGGCATGCATACATACAGACCCTAGTGTGAAAATCGCTTCTCTTTTGTGATGGGAATAAATCGTGCTTGCAACCTGTACATTGAAATCATAAAATAGTGACAAATGCCACTGGACAACAAATTCTTTCAAAGTTGAACAGCTGGAGAGAGGGACTGAAGTATCTCGCCCCAAAACAGGTCCAGCACCTTGGACAGCCCCATTAGAGTTCTGGCTGATTTTGACCGAAATCAAGAATGGATTCACAGCCCCACCGGAATCGGGGCCATCAGCCTCTACCGCATGCAGTGAGCCTCTGGAAATGCCAAGAAATGTGAACTTGCCTGTGCACAGTTAGCAGCACCTGTATAGCAAACTGAGGAGGCTGTACTGGCCCAAGGGTCCCCTGCTCCCAGTTTCCCCTACTATGGTGACAGGAACTGTATTATTTCTGTATCAACGCTAGTCAGTCTTTCAAAATTGGCAATTATTAGCCCATTTCAAATCTGTCCATGCGAATCTTATGCAAATCTGGACTTTCTTTTGTCCTGGTTATGGCTATGCATTTCCGCTTGCTTGGCAACGCATAAGAGGCCACAATAAACACCGGCTGCGCAATGTGCCCTTTTTGCCAGTCCAAGGGCCTGTGGCAAACCTCTGCGCTCGCCATTCTCCCGGGCTTTGGAGCCCACCTTTGCCCTTTTCCACCCTACCCAGCGACCCTTACCTTTTGAAGGGTGTATGCCGGGATCTTCTCGCACTTCCCGAAGACGTGGCCGTGGTCCTTGGTGGTCAGGCGCTCCAGTTTGCTCCGCAAGGCCTGCTCCTCCTCGGAAACGATCCTGAACGTGCCGGTCTGGGGGCGAAACCAAGGGAGGACGTGAGCTCCCGCCTTCAGAAGACCCTCGGGTCAATTGTTCTCGGGCCCAAGCCTGAGAGCATCGTCAGGCAGGCTAGCATAACACACGGAGCACTCTGGGTAAAAAAAAATAATTTCAATGCCCCAATCCTCATCGGTGCGCATGGGAACCGGAGCCCAGAATTAGACCTGTCTGAGGTTAATACAATGAATTAAAGGGCGCCTTTTTTGTCGTGAGAAAAATAGCAGCCACAGAGCATTGCGGGGGGGGGGGGGGGGAATCTATGCAGCTCTGGGACTATGGGTGTGGAGGTTTCACTCTTTCTCTCCCTGCCATGGATGCTATTTTCATTAGCACGAAAGCCTCCACAAGGGCCAATGGTGGGAGCTTCCCTTGACAGGTGCCCAATCTTGCCTACCCTCAATGCCTGCTCTGCCAGGGCAACGATGGGTAGGGCTTGTGATTTACATCGGGAAGAGGTGCGTATCAATTGCGTTTGTGCACGGGGCATCACATCCTGTTGGGTCCTGATTCTGAAACATGGGAGAGTTACCTGTGGATAATGACATTGTTGCCTGGACTGGCTGTAGGACTTTTTATTCTGTCTAACCATGCATTGGGTTACACCTTTAGAGGCTTTTCAGCCAGTTATTTCCCCCTTCCTACAGTGGGTTTTAGCTAATGGTTGTTGCTTATTCCAGAAAAAAAAGGGTGGGTGGGAAAGCCAAACAGGCACTGCACAGTGGACCCCGTTGGCTGGGTTCAGGGCCTGCCAGTTGACAGAGGGTGCCCAGGTGTCGATGACAGCCCTGCTAAGAGCAGATTCGAGCCAAGGGCTCCCTAGTCCCCAATGGGAACAACCAGGAAATAGGGAGGAACAGTACAGAGGCTGTGGCATAGTGGTAGAGCACCTGCTTGGCATGCAGAAGGTCCCAGGTTCGATCCCCAGCATCTCCAGGTAGGGCTGGAAAAAACCCTTGCCTGGAACTCTGGAGAGCCATTGCTGCCAGTCAGGGTCGACATTACTAGGCTAGATGGACCAAGGGTCTGACTCAGCAGAAGGCAGCACCCTACATAGCAGGATCAGTACTTACCACAGAGGTCATGTTCTCTCTTGTGTTCCACACAGCCCCTGAAAGAGAGGAGGGGGGGATCTCAAGTTTGCACCGGCTAGAGGCATCTCCACCTGCCTGCTTTCTAAGCCTACAAATGGAATTCAGCCATTTGGGAGCCTTCACTCCGTAAAAGCCTCCAAAGAGAAGGGATCTCATCGAATCTACTAATGGACAGATCCAATTCCAAGTGAAATGAAGGGAGGAAAACCCCTACTTGATTTAGGTTTGTGCATGCTCTGTGGGCACAGAATGCTGACTGATTGTTGGAGAGAGAACAAAAAATTGGTGTGGGGGGGGGGAGGGGATAGGGTGGCCAGGTGTCCTCTATTACAAAGGAAAGTGCTCAATTTGAAAGGCTGCCCTGTATAATTCCAGGACTATAAAGCACATAAAGGTAAAGGATTGTAAGCATCATCAACAGCGCCTGGGCAGCAGACTTAATAGGCAGGCACACAGGTCACACAGTATGGTAAGATGTACTGTATTTTTATTTAAATTGCAGTAATTATTTCTAAATTTGTATCTATGCATATAAATTAGCTTATGCAAATCATGACCCTCTTTTGTTCTCTTTTTGGCATGCATTTACTTTCTCTTTTGGGGGGGCAGTCACAAATGGTCACTAGCTGGGGGGAGGGAGTGGAATAGAATGGAGTGGCTGGATTCCTGAATAGTTCACGCTGCAACATTTTGCTGCAGGGCCCATTGGTGTGCACTCACAGTAATCTCAATTCTCCCAGTGTCAGTCCATCTGTAGCCAAAATGGGACCATCCACATATAAGAGGGAGCTACCAGCAGCCTCAGGGGAACCCACAAGTTTTGCAGAAATACAAAAACACTTTAGTCAAAACAAGACAAAACAAAACAAAAAAATCAAAACAAAACCTAAAAGGGAGAGGGAAATGCCCCATGGCAGCCCTAACGAAAACTGAGTATGCTCAGTGGCCGCACATGATGCTGACTGAATGGGAGAGGCGACTGAAAACCAGGTGGGAGGGAAGAACAGAATATGATGAACCGGAGCACTCCTTGCTGCAGCATTTTGTTGCAGCGCCAGTTTGTGAATGAGATTTGCTTGTGAAGAAGTTCCTGCTTCTTCCCCATTCAGAATGTAATTAATCTCTCTACTTCATTCCACCCATCCAAGGATGCTCGAGGTCAATAGGTGGGATGGGGGAAACATCCCCTGAATTTGGGGTTTCCATCCTGTAGAGCAGCAAGGCAGCAGGCAGAAAATGGGACTCAGGCTTATTTGAGAGTAAAGGCCAAACTATACATGACATGAAACACCCACGACTGGATCTCTTATACCAATCTTCTCCAATCTGGTACTGTCCAGATACTTAGATAATACTTCCCATCATCCCCTCTCCCACCCCACCCCCCATCTCCCACCATTGATCTTGAGCATCCTTGGATGGATGGAATTAAGTAGTGAGATTAATTCCATACCGAATAGGGAGGAGATGGGAACTCGTCGGAGAGCAAACCTAATGCTGAGGGTGCCGCCTGTTTTGTGTTTACTACAAAGCAAGTCCCGTTGAACCTGGTGGCCCATACTTCTGAGTAAACACGCATAGGGACGGGCTGGTAGTCTCATTTCAGCCATAAAGCACAGGTTCAATCCTTGGTGTCTCCAGGGAGGAGGTAATGGAAAGACGCTTCTCAGCTTGAGAGTCCAGAGAACCGTTGGCTGTCAGCATAGCCAATATTGGACTACGTGGATCAGTAGTCAGCCCTGGCGGAAGGCAGCTTGTTACGTTGTTCCACTGGGATGTAAAAACATCAACCTTTGAATGGATTATGTCTGCTGTTCTTTGAAGGCATCAATGGCCTTGGGCAAGACACACTCCGGGGCCCCTCCCTCAGTGAGTCCACCTTCTCACCGCCATGGTTACCAGCTGCGATTGGTCCTCGCCCTCTTCCTCATCATTGCAGCCACTTGCTTGCTTGATAGGCAGAAAATCAGCCGGCAGGTAGGCAGGAGCATTTCCTGCTCTTCCTTCTCGCCACCACCGTTGTCTGGGCCGGAGCAAGAGGCAGGCGAAGAAGCAGGTTGCAAGGGTGAAGAGGAGGAGGAATTCCAGGGGGCTCTTATCAGTGCCCCCCTGTTGAGGTGCGGGCCCTCGGCAGGTGCCCAAGCATGCCTTGCCTTGCCGCTGGCCCAGGAAAGCATATGAAGCAAAGCGGTGGCACCGATTGGACCTCTAGCTGAGAGAAAGCGAGGCAGCAGCGCGTGCAAAATTTGACCTGAACGAAAAGAGTCTCAGATACTCACCGGAGAAGCCGAAGAGTTCCACGCGGCGCAGCGTGCAATCCTGCAACGAAAGGCCTTGAGGTGGTGAAGAAACGAGAGCGTCCAAAGTGGAAACGGGAGGAAACCCGGGCAAAAGCTTTGTAGAGGGTTGGGATTAGGCCATCACAAGGCAATGCGCACAGCAGCTTTTTAATTAGGTCAGCACAAAATCCGGGCGAGGGAACCCCATTAAAACATGACAAAAGGCAAAGCAGGGGGAGAGCGGGAGAGCAAGCGAGCGGGCAAGGGGCCTTGGCTCGCAGAAGCGCATGGCGGGGAAGCCGACGGGATTCTGGGACCGATTAGCCAAGTATAAAAGCTCCTTATTGTGTAACTGGGACACACTCATTAGTGTAACATACAGGGAGGAAGGGAGGACTTGGGGGGAGGTGACACTGGGAGAGAGCAAGCAGGGCCCATTGCTTCACCAGGGAGGGAGTTTAATGAAGGAGTGCATGTTTCGCAGGCTGGAGGTCCCAGCAGGGCTAGTGTCGAGGGTAGGTATGGTTGGGCACTTGCCAAAGACCCACACCCCAGCAGGGGCCCACTGACAAGAGCTTCCTGGACTCGCTCCTTCTCTTCATCCTTGCAACCTGCTTGTTCGCCCGTCGTGCTGGCCCAGACAAGGGTGGCGGTCAGGAGGAGGAGCAGGAGATGCCACGGCCTACTTGCTCACTGGCTCCCTTCCTGCCAAGCAAGCAAGAAGTAACAGGGATGAGAAAGAGGATGAGGAGCAAATGCCAATAGTGGTGAGAAGGTGGATTCACTGAAGGAGAGGGCCCATTGAGGGTCTCTTGCCCAAGGGTCCAAAAAAACCCGGACGAGGTCAGTAGGCAGAATAGACCACAGGTGTGGTGTAGAATAGATCTCAGGTGTGCAGGAGGTAGATCTGGATCTACTGGTAGATCCCTGGGTGGTTTGCAGTGGAGGATCAGCAAAGATTTTGAGAGCCATTGCAATGTTGTGGCTAGAGTGTTGGACTGAGAGTTGGGAGATCTGGGTTCTAGTCCCCACTCAGCCATGGAAGCTCATTGGGTGGCTTTGGATGTCTGCTAAAGATACAGAAGTCCTATCCTCCTTTTCATATGGCCAACTTACTTTATATTGGACTTGACCTGGCCAGCCCTTCAAACAGAAGACAACTTCAAGATAGAGGACATCCTCTGTAGAAGCGGACACATGGCCACCCTAGCAACCAATCCTCCTTAGGGTAGATTAGCTAAGGTGAAGACCACTAGAGACAGATGTGGCCACCAATAGCCACTCAAAACCTCTTCCTTTTTTTGGGGGGGGGGGGGATGGACCAGCCTTCTCCAAGCTGGCACCCTCCAGATGCTTTGGACTAAAATTCCCAACATTCCTGAACATTTTGCCATGCTAGCCGGGGCTGCTGAGAATTCAAGACCCAAACATTTGCAGGGCACCAGATTGGGGAAGGCAGATTGAGAGACTCCCACTCCAAAGAGGGCTTCTATGGGGCACACTGAGAAAGCGGATGGATGATGCAGGCATGTGGGGCACTTACGTAAAGGCATATTTTGTAACAGCTCTGCGATTTAAGGATTTTGTATCCCATGTCGCCAGAACTGTGAATGGAAATTTGTTTCTACAGTGAGGCACTAGAGCAGAGTGGGGAAGAAGGAGAGAGAGAGAGAGAGAGAGAGAGAGAGAGAGATGATTGTTGATGGAGTTGTGTGGGGAAAGAAGGAATGGGGTTCGGTCAAGAGCCAACTCTTTTTTCCTTCATTTTTTTATACTCCTGATTTAGCATCTAGAGATTTGAAACTTTTCCATGAATGACACTAGTGTGTGGCCCTCACAAAGCAGCTATAGGGTTGGAACCAGATTCAGTCACACTTAAGTGTGACTAAATAATGGGGCTTAAGTTAGCCAGTTAGTTGGGTGTCCTGTTCACCAGAGGCTGGTGAGTGGATTTGTTGATGCCTGGTGGGGTTAGAAGGGAATGAAATCCCAAAAGTACAGTAAATGACCATTCATTTAGGAAAACAGTTCATTCAATGGATGAAGTGTACTCTAATCCATGAAAGCTTATGCAATATTATATATGTAAGGCTTTACATATATAATATTGCATAAAGCTTATGCAATATTATATATGTAAGGCTTATGCAATATTATATATGTAAGGCTGTTGTTCTATATTGCTTAGAACAACAAGAACAATTAGTTGTTGTTGTTCTAAGCAATAGACACTCATTGTAGAAAGAGGCCTGGAATATTATACTCCTGCCTGAATAAGCACTGGAATTACCAAGAAGAAGAAAAAGTTAATGAGTAGTCATACTTGATAATAACAATAACAATAACCAGTGAGAACTGCAACATAATGTTGCAGCGTAGAATGCTCCCTGATCAGAATTTCCATCCACTCCATTCCATTCCTCCCAACCCTGCTTTTCTCCTTCTGCCTCCATCAGTCAGTCAGCATTGTAGCCGCTGAACACACTCAGTCCTCATTGCATTTTTGGGGGGTTTCTGAAAGATCTTCTGCAAACTTTGGTGGTCCCCCAATCCTGCAGATAACTTTCTCTCTTGTACTTGGGTGATACTGCTTTGGCTACATGAGGAACTGCACTCACAGCCCAATTGTTGGAAATAGAGGGAAATATAATAGTGATAATGGTGTTCTTGAGAAGGCAAGCCAAGTGTTACAGTTGCCTTCTTCTCATTGACCTGGTTCACACAACACGGCAAGCCAGAGTATGGGTTGAGTGTGGGTTGTTGTTGAATCATGGGTTGTTGTGTTGTATGAACCAAGCTATGATAATGAAACATGGTTTGTTAACCACAGTTCACAACCCAACAACAAACAATGGGCTTCCTTTGTAGGTTGTTTGTGGTTAACCATGGTTTGTCTTGGTGGCTGCATTCACAGAACACAACAACCCACCATTCATTGACAGCTCTCACTCAATCCGTACTCTGGCTTGTTATGTTGTGTGCAAATCCAGCCTGTGACTTCTATTCTCCCACACTGTGTTTGCTTCCTGTTGCTGAACGCTTCAAAAATAAGCTGTGTGTTTGCAAGAGAGAGAGGCCACATAGGTTAATCCCTTCTTCCTAAAAGCAGGTCAAAATCCCCTGATGGAACAAAGGCTTCCCCTTGTTGCTGGGTGCTTATGGGGCTTGTACAGAATGATCCAAGCCACATGTGTGATCAAAGATCCAGGAGAGAAACAGACAACCTGCACAGGGAAATAAATAATAAGGGTCGTTTCCTGGCTGCTGTTGAATGGGCTCTCTGTTTGAGCTCATAGCGTTGAAGAAAAGTCACTAGAGGGTTAAATTGGAATAAATGTTATGTAAATGACATGCTTAATGATTGGATTGTTCTGCAGATTGAGGTTGGTAGAGGTCAAGGCAACAGCAGACCTGGGAAGGACAAAAGACGATCTGGATTTGCATAAATGTTGCAGGTTTTGAAAGAATGATGACCATTTACATGGAAATACAGTTCCTGTCAGCATAGTGTGGAAGCCAGGAGGCTTCCCAGATGTGTGCGGGACCACAACTCCCATTATCCCCAGCCACCAAAGGGAGTGTGTGGTGGCTGTGGATGATGGGAGTTGTAGTCCCCCCACATCTGGAGAGAAGGAGGCTGTTTTATGTCATAATAATAAAAGTGCTAGTGTTTAAGACAGAAGACTCTTTGTTGGAGCGATGTCACTTCAGAGCAGCAGTAGCAGCCCCACCAAAATCGGAGCCACCAGCCTCCACTGGTTCATTGAGGCAGCAGCTCTGGCTTTATCAGAGCTCAGCAGTCAAGAGAAATCTGGCACCGAAATATTGGGGAGGTGATAACGAGCACACCCCTTTTTCCAGGAGAAGCACTTGTTTGAAGCACTAGTTCGGCCCAAGGCAGGCTCGAACTCCCAACCTTCCGACTCCTGCGTCAAGCGCCCTTCAAATCGCGTCACACTTTCATCCGGGTATTTTCTGCGACGGGGTAAGGAAACAGGTGACGTCAAAAGGCCGCGACGTGAACGCGGCGCCCCGGTCGCCTATGGCAACGGAAGTTAGCTTGAGAAGGCGGTCTCTGTTGCCCTGGGCAACGCTTGCGAAGTTCCGGGCGGGAGATTCGGTGCCCGGGAAGGTTTGGAAGGAAGGGGAGGTACCGCGCTTGGGCGGGCGAAGAGGTCTGAGGTAAAGCAAGGAGGGGGTCCGCATCGGCGGGCTACGGGTAATGAGGGTGGGGGGTCAGAGGAGGAGCCAATAGGGCGAGAGGTCGTTGGGGGGTGGGAGGGAGGGAGAGGTGACGGGGCCACTAGCCAATAGGACGAGAGGTCACTGGCTCTAAGAAACTAGAGCAGCAACCTGAGGTTCCTTTATTTCTATTATTTATTTATTTATTAAAACATGTATATCCCACCTTGTATCACAGGGATTTCAGGGCGGCGTACAGATAAAATCAGACGTGTATACAATTATACATATACATTTTCGTTTGCTAATTTTGCAGATCAATTCAATAAAAAAGTTCTTTCTGCCAACCCTATTATAATGGACCAGAAAATCCTGGTTCTAGCAGCAGATGAAAAATTGGAGCGACTTCAGTTATGCCTGCAAAACGTGAAAGAAAACGAGGTGCGCAACTGTTGTGATGCTCAGAGCATTTCAGTAAGGGGACCCAACAATAGTGCCTTTATTAGGGAGTGGTTGTAGATCCTGGCCCTGGAAGCTATATAATAGTCTGTTTTTTAAAAAAAAAAATACAAATGACTAATGTAAGTAGGAAGGGGATAGTAAATATTTTTATGGGCTAGTAAATATTTTTGTGAATCTATTTGCAAAACTGTTTTAAAGGAAGGCTAAATTTGTGTGTTTAGGGTGCAATTATACACATATTTAGACAGAAAAAGTGCAGGCTGGGGGATGCTGGGAGTTATAGGATTTTTTTTCTGTCCAAACATGCATAGGATTACACACCTTTAATGTTATTGCATGAAAATTAGTAACTAGTACATACTATTTCCATGAAAATCAGATATAAAAGTTTAAAACAATGACAAATTCTTCTCACTACAGTTGAGTGAGCTGGTTACAAAGCATGCTGTGAAGGGGAAGGAAATCGGTGCTCTTCTGAGAGGGATCTTCAAAGGTATCAGACATAGGGTTCAGAAACTGACCTCTGAATTGTTTGTCCTTAGTTTTTTGACCTAATGGCTTGCATAACTATGCATATGAGACTAGTATAATAAGCAAAGTTTCAAGTCAGTATTGTTGAGGGAGGGGAAGGGGTTTCAGGGAAAATCTTTCGGTCTCTTGAATTAATCCTAGCAGTTAGGTTTCCTGATCTTACTAACACCTGAATGTGCTAGCATCAACTCGTTTCTTGTGGATAGTTTATGCTTTTTGGCCAACAGATACAAATTGTGTAACTGGTAAGGGGACCTTTTAATTGGACCGATTTCTGTTGATAAAGGAATGTGCAATATTTTGAGTTGCATGGAACGTTTTAGTTGTTTAAATTGCACAGAAGAAAGTGCCTGCAAGTAAGGGCTCAAGAACAATATTGAGAAACCAGCAAAAGCGTTGCCAAAGAGCTGGCTTAAAATGTTCATCCAAGTACCTTACGATGTTGTTTTGGTTTCTGCCTTTTGTCCATACTAGGTTCTCCCTGCTCCCAACAGAATGGTGTTGTTAGGAGGGTCCGTGTTTACAAGCATTGCATCCAGTTGGTGGAATCAGGGGACCTCCATGTGGAAATTGCATCTGAGATTATAAGGCTGCTTATGTTAGAGGTAGGAATGATTTTATTCAGATTAACTTCTCCAGAGCCAGCTAGGCCTGATGCAGAAAATGGTTTCCTTTCAATTCTAAGGTACAGGCTAGCATGTAAATAATATGCTGCTCATCTCCTATGAAGCCTCATCTTCCACATGTCCGTGTACTGCAGAACATGCATGCTATTTAATGGAAAGTACTTTTGCCTTTGACAGCAGCTCAGTACACTGGACATTAGTGTATCTCCATGCTAGAAAGAAAAAAAACCCATCTGATTTATTTCTGTGTCTGTATCTGCTTTTTAAATTTATTGTTAATGCACCAGATCTTTCTGTAAGTTTATATGGGATGTAGGTATGCTGCATTCATCAGTATTCCTATTAACGTAGAAAATAAACAGATACTAGATTGTCTAGAAGTCTCCCCCATGTCCTTTGTCATTCCTTAAGGATATTTCTTTCGTATCTTGTTCCCCATTTGTCAGGCTCATGAACTGCCAGGCCCTGCATTGGTTGACTTGGCCACTTTGTTTGTTGAAGCTATCAAAGGAGGCAGCCTTCTTAGTGGTAAATCCTTGGAGCTCTTTCCTACAGTTCTGACTGCACTGGCTACATGTGAAGAAGCTCTGGTTTATGGTACGGGTAAGTCCTTTCCTCCCCTCCCTTCTCTTCCTTTGACTAGCAGCATCTCCTAAATGCCCCTGTATTGTGTGCTTTCTCTCTCTGTCCCCTTTTCAGGTGAGCTGAGTGGAGAAGAATTTAAGAAACAGCTGATCAATACACTTTGCTCCAGCAGGTAGGCATATTATTGCCAGTTCATGTTGAATTCTGTTGCTTTATTCAGAATTCACCAGTTTCAAGCAAGCCTATATATATATATATATACCATGCTTTATAGCAGGGGAACAGAACCTCAGGCCTCGGGGAGCAAATTTAGCTTATCTCAGGTCCCAATCTGGCTTTCTAAACTTCCCCTTATAGTCACACCCCTTTTCCCTGATTGCTGGTCATTTATTTATTTACAATATTTATATATTGTTCCCCATTCAAAATTTTGGAGTCGTGGATAAAATAGAATAAAACAGAATAAAAACACATTTAAAAAGGTTTTTTAAAAGAAACAAAGTGCAAAATAGACCATGGCTGGTCATTATTTATTGCATTTGTATACTCCCCCATAGCCGAAGCTCTCTGGGCAGTTTACATAAGTTTAAAACACTTAAAAACAATATACAAAAATTAAAACTGCAAAAACACACAATATACATATACATTTAAAACCACTATAATAACTTAAAAAGCTATAAGCCTTGAAAAACAAAACAGACCCAGGCTCATCAGATATTGCTAAATGCCTGAGAGAAGAGGAAAGGCTTCCTGGATGTTTTCAAGAGGCGTCGGAAGGAATACAAAATTGACGCCTGCCTAACCTCCAGAGGCAGGGAATTCCATAGGAGGGGGGCCCACCACACTGAACGCTCTTCCCCTGGTGGACTCCAGTCGGATGCCAGGTCTATGTGGAACCACCAGGAGCATGCCCTCGGATGACCTCAGTGATCGGGGATAAGACGCTCTCTCAGATATCCTTCTCCCAAGTTGTTTAGGGCTTTGTACACTAGTCCAAGAACGTTAAACCTGGCCCGGTAGCAAATAGGCAGCCAGTGCAATTCCCTCAGCAAAGGAGTTACATGCTGGAAAGGGGCAGCTCCAGACAACAGCCAAGCTGCAGCATTCTGCACTAGCTCCAGCTTCTGGAGCAGCTTTAAAGGCAGCCCCACATAGAGCGCATTGCAGTAATCTCATCTCGAGGTTACCAATGCCTGCACCACTGTGGCCAAGCTATCCCTGAACATTTGGTGGTTTCCTGGCTTCTGTGCAATTTCCCCCTATTCTAACAAGGTTGAAATGCCCCTCCTAAGGCTGCATTACTGGCAGAAAGAGCTTTAAACTAAAATATGTCGGTATTTTTTTTTTTTGGCCCCACCCCTTTTGCCTTTGGCCCTTCCCATGACTGCAATGCGGCCCTTGAAAGCCAAAATGGAATTCAGCCCCTAGACTGGAAGAGTTCCAACATCCCTATTTTAAAGTCAAATGCTAAGCTTTGTAAGTACTTTGCCCTCCCCACTTTCTTCGATGAAACATCATGTATAGGATGGTGCTACATATAAGTTACATAAATAATAACAAAATATCAGTCCTGGCAATGATTGTTAGGAAATGATGCCCGCTACATTTTCCTTGTCGGTGCTTGGCTATGCCTCACTCATCTCAGTGGAGAAGAACTTTCTTCGTCCCCCCACCGCCCCGACCCCCATTTTGTCTGCTCTACTCTTTTTAAAATTCTCACTCCACTATGCTGGAACACAATAGTGGAGAGATTTCTCTTGAACCAAAGAGCTTTTCTGTGTGTATTTAATCTGTTCCTCTTACGGTTCTATTTTACCAAGCATCCGAAGAGCAGGTCAGAGATGTTGCTAATGTTCCAGAGTAGCTGGTAAAAATTAGTTTCATAGAGTCTTCATGGGCTGCTCCATCTGGAGGATTAGGACAAATGTATCCTGGTAAAACAGATAAGCTAGTGAAGCAAAGGAATGTATAAGCAAGGTATATCTTTTCCTCCTTGCTGGAAAGAACGTTAGTATATACTTGTTTTTGGATTGTTTTTTTTTAATGATATTTCTTCTCTGATTCTTCCCCTCTGGTTGTACTACTGGATACTGCAGTCCTTCTCTCTTTCACAATACTCTCAAGACAGGTTTCTGGCCAAATTTGCTAGACACCAGATGCCATCTTGGGAACCAGAATGGCCCCTTGCACACAGATCGTTGGCTCAGCACTGAAATGCAGTGCCTCTGGGTACAGCTTGTATGCTAAAGTTTAAATTTGTAACTCTCCTCTTTGTACGTCACTTTGCCCTAAAGAGTGCTTTTAAATACTTTGAATTATTTCTGACAAAACCATGCTGAATTCTGTTAGCATAAGCTTTTGTGGACTAGAAGCTTTTGTGGACTAACTTATTTCATGAGATGCACAAAAGCATCCTATGCTTGTTAGTCTTTAAGGTTTTACAATACTCTGTTTTTGCTGCAACGACTAACACAGTTTATTCCTCTGCAAGCATTTTCTATCGGTAATTTACTTTCCATTTTCAGATTGTCTGAATGATTTTTATTTGGGCAGGTGGAGTCATCAGTATGTGATTCATCTCACCTCCATGTTCAGGTAACTGCCTAACCTCTACAATTTATTTATAGTGGTGGCCTTTACATCCTTTACTGAGTCAACTCATGGAAGCAGGGGAGGGGCATGGGTATTATCCAGGCCAGCCTTCCCCAACCTGGTGCCCTCCAGATGTATTGGGCTGTAACTCCAACCAGTATGACTAGGGATGATGGGAGTTGAACTCTAGTCCATCAGGAGGGCACCAGGTTGGGGAAGGCTGATCCAGATGAAGAGACATGAACAATAGTTGCAGTCCAGATGTCGTTCATCTTTGGGGGAAGGGTGATGTAGGGATAGGCTATTCTGGAAGTGGTTAGAATGTCAGACAAGACCAGGGAGAGGCATGTTGATGCTCCCATTCACTGAGTGACTTTGGGCCAGTCACTCTATTTATTTATTTATTTATTGCATTTTTATACCGCCCAATGGCTGAAGCTCTCTGGGTGGTTTACAAAATTAAAACCATAAAAACAATTCTAAATATAAAACAACAACAGTATAAAAATACAATATAAGAACACAAGCAGGATAAAACCTAGCAGCAATGCAAAAATTAATACCAATTTAAAATGCAGATTTAAAACAGCGAAGTTAATAATTAAACTGATAAACTATTAAAATACTGAGAAAATAAAAAGGTCTTAATCTGGCATTTAAAAGAGTATAATGTAGGTGCCAGGCGAACCTCTAGGGAGCTCATTCCACAGCCGGGGTGCCACAGCAGAGAAGGCCGTCCTGGTAGCCACCTGCCTCACGTCCTTTGGCTATAACTATATCTCAGCCTAACCAGGGTTTGATTCGATGAGCTGTGTGCAGAACCATGGATGCACTCTTGAACCCCTTGGAAGAAAGAGGGGAAATAAATATAAACATTTTTTTGTTTTTTTAAAAGATTTTGTCATTGACATCTTTGTGGCTTGTTTTCATGGATGGAGGAAAGGAGTGTCTGATGATTCAGAAAGCTGATTCTAAGGAGCTGTGAGGTCTGCTTGTGAATTAAGGGAAATGCTTGGTTTGACTTAATCATTACTTTCCAGGGACGTCCCATTGAGTGCAGAAGAGCTGCAGTTCGTGGTGGAAAAGGTCCTAAGGATGTTCTCTAAGTTAGACCTCCAGGAAATCCCACCTTTGGTTTATCAGCTGCTGTTGCTTTCATCAAAGGTAATTCTTTTTGAGAAGCTGTGCAGACTCTCCAAATGTCAGAACGTGAGCATGCGCTAGCTTCAAATCAGAGTCCAGCCAGTTTGTGGATAACAATCTCAGTTGTTCTAAGACTGAAAGGCCACCTCCAACCTAAGCGGCTATGAAGATTTAGCTTTGGCTATTGGGCAGTATAGAAATGTAACAAAATAACTAAATAAAACCTTTCCACGAGGTTTGTGTTGCCTTCCCCCGAAGCCCATTGCTTGTGACTATGTATAAGGGCTAGCGGTGAGGACTGCTGTGACAATAGTCACCTTCATGTGAATGGCTTATAATTCGGGGTGCTTCCAGACGCGTTTTTTCTTTTGCGATTGCTTTGCCTCATTCAGGGAATTTTATGGGGGTGAGCGTGTTCAGATGTCGTTGTCTTCCACTCGTAACCATCCTGTATTTCTCCTCCACTACTTCTCTCTTTTTTTCTTACCACAAAAATCCCGTTGAGGGGAAAATGGAGCAGTTGCATAAAGTGTATTGATTGGTAGCAGTGGGAGCCCTCTGTCTGGAGGCACATTCTCTGATATTACTGAAACACACTGTGGCTTGTATATATGTAAAACTGTGTGCTTTTTGTCCTTGCAGCCATCAGAAGCTGCAGAGAGAAATCTGGGCTGTCTTTTTGGTATTAAACGTGAAGCAAACCTGAGAGCTAGAATGCAGAGTGGCTAAGAGACTGAGTGGTGAACAGGGATGTCTCTGTTTGACTCTGTTCCTGTACTCATTACATATAAATTTAAGCTAGCCACACTCTCTTGGCCTCCCTTGCTCCATCTGCAATATTGGGGATAATGTTCTCTTACCTTACAGAATTGATTCAAAGATTACTGGGATCATGTGTGCAAAGTATTTCGAACACTCTTAACATACCAGGTCAGACTATTTGTCCATCTAGCCCAGCCTATTCTGAATGGCAGCTGCTCTCGAGAGTCATGGGCAGAAGTCCCACATATTGATCCTGCTTGATCCTTTTTTAAAAAAGTGGAGGTGCCGGGGATTGAACCTGAAACTTTCAACATATTTTCTTTTTTTCTTTGGAACTATTTATATTCCATCTTTCCATGGTCAAAACAGCACTAAGGGTGAGCTTGCACGGTTTTAAAAACAACAGCAGTGTTCCATAGAACAGTTAATAAAAGAGAGAGATGACTGGCAGATGGAACCAACTAAAACATGATGGGGTCAGTGATTAGAGTCTATGTCAGGCAAATTAAAAAACTGTCTTTAAAAAAGAGTTTTGACTAAGTGGTTCAAGATGAAGATGGGCAAACAGACCTACCCAGGGAGAGCCACAATTTAGGTGAAGCCACAGATCCCAACCCTCTTTAGCTCAGCCAAACTGGGGCACAGAGCAGAGCCACCCTGTTGTATCTTAGTGTTCATGCAGGAAGGTACCTCCCAAAACGCTGTATGAACACTTAGCAACCTATGAAAGAGCTGCTTGTGGGTTGCTGAGTAAAAGCAGAAGTGGCTGTATGTGGGAGGCTGTGCAACCCACCCACTCATCCCTGACATCCCTTGGGTTCTTTAACCGATGGACTGTCATGTTGTGCAGACCAGCCCTTAGAGTAGGCCCACTGAAATCAATGCTATTTAAGTAAGTCATGACTAAGTCTGGATCCAGCTCAACGTGTGTTATTATTGTGAATGTGATTTCTTTATACTTTAATTTCATAATTTTTCAGGGTAGCAAGAAAAGTGTTTTGGAAGGAATAATCAACTTTTTCAACCAGATGGATAAAAAGCAAAAAGAAGAGCAGGAAGATTCAGAGTGAGTCATTTCTCATGTTCTGTTCCTGCTCTGATACTTGTTACTCTTTCCCTCTGCTAGGGGGAGCCTCTACCATGGGGCAAATGTGTTGCAGTGGTTTCTGTAAGGTTGTTCCTTTTTGCCACAGTGATTGTATCTGTGTGACCAATTCTTTTTAGGTCAGTGGACCTTGAAGAAGCCACAGTGCCCTTAGACCAGCTCCGTCACGTGGAAGGCACCATCATCCTGCATATTGTGCTCGCTATTAATCTAGACCAGGATTTAGGAAAGGAGCTAATCAAATACTTAAAGGTATGTCAAGTGCAGAATAAAGCTGAAACAGAGCTGATTGTTGACATGGCGGAAGTAGTAGTGTTAGAATTAATCTGCTCATCGAAACAGCATTTATAGTTAATCTGGGGTGATAAAGGACTCAAAGATTGTAACTAGCCCCATGGAAAATTGTTTTGACCTAAGCTAATTCTGATTTGGGATACCAGGTGGCAGCTCTTGCTGTTTAGCTCAACTCTAGGATGCTGTGACCTCTTACCTGCTTTAATCTTTTTCAGCTGGATGATGTGGCTGCTGCCATCTTAATTTCTGCTGCTCTCGTGGAAGCAACGTGCTCTGTAATAGCATTTTTGCACCTGGGTGCATGCAGGCGCAGCAAATCAAGATGGCACTAGCTCAGCTTTGCAGGTGATCAAGGGAAAGTTCACTGCCCAGCCCGACCTGCTTGTTTCCACCCTCCAACATTGCCACAATACAATAACTTTCCCTCCTTGAGTCCTGCAGAAGAGGGCGAGACTGCTACCATTAGCACTGAGCTAATATCCTGTGACTGAAAGATGAAGGCTTTAACTCTTGAGGGAGGGAAAGGGAATCAGATCTTGCAGGCAGCCCCCATAGCATCAGTATGGAGAATGAGTGCATGCTCCCACATAAAATATCCCTGGCTTCTTAAACCGTGGATTAGGAATCCTGGAATGAGCATTGGGTGCATGCACTTCTCCTCCTCCTCTCCCTTTGGCATTGCAACCCTGGTCACTTTAAGCTGCACTTCCTTGTTGCACCTGAAAAGGGGAACTGTTCTTTGCTGTTGATTTACTAATCAGGATGTTCAACCACTGTTTGATCCTGGTTAATAAACTGACATTACACCACAGTTCTCCATTTTGGAAGTGTGCTTTAAAGACATTAGGATTAAAGTGCTGAAGCTCGTGTGTCAGGGAAAGAGCGCGGGGGCGGGGGAGTGCGTGAGCCCAGTACCCGTTCCCAGCACAATAAATTACGGTTTGTTAAGTCAGGAATGTTGCATCCAACTGGACTTCTCTCTCCCTGCGAAAGAGAGAGACACAAAATGAAAGTAAATGGCCAGCCCTGCTGTGTTTGCCCAGCCAGGCGAATGAGACAGAGTGTTCTGGACTTCTGTCCCCCTTTCTGCTTCTGTCTCCAAACTAAAGACACAGAGGAAAGCAGCATCCAGCTCTCTAGCAATTGCCCAGCTGTGAGATTGAAACAGTCCCATGCAACATGGTCTCTCAGATGCAATTCTTACTTTTCCCAAATGAATGGTTATTTGCAAACTTGAAGCAGCTCTTTTACCTAGTCAGAGGTCCAGAAGGATGTTGAGGATGTTGTGAGAAATTCTGTTTCCCTAGTACAAATGGGCCGGTTGTTGTTGTTTTTTGTTTATACGAGCTGAACTCAAGTTGAAACAAGATCAGAATCCAGAACGGTCTGATTCAATAACCATGTGGCTATTATTCAAGCTACTTTTATTCCATGTGGATGAGTTGTTTGCAGGCATGCAAGACTGAACATGCATGAACAGACATGCCAATTAATGTGCCTGCTCTGTGGCTTGTGCATTGTGCAGGGAAAGGTACAGAGCACACACTTCACTTGCAGAAGGTCCCAGTTTCAGTCTTTGAGACCTTCAGATAGGGCTGGGAAAGATCCCTGCTTGAAATCCTGGAGAACCGAAGCCAGTCAGTGTTACAAAGTTAGGTGAATCAATGGTCAGACTTGGTCCAAGGCAGCTTCCTCTGAAATAAATTAAATGCTGAAGTAGCGTTTCAGTAACATTGTTGCAAAGAATCTCTCGAGAGGAAAGCTCGTATCCCATAGTGTTCTGGATCTGTATTCCAAACATAGTGTTCACTTTATAAATTGCCAGTCCTGATGTAAAAATCTTGTCATAAATACGAAGTCCTCTAATTTGCTCTGGTTTGTTGCTGTTTTCTAGGCTGAGCAACAAGGGGATCCTAGCAAAGCCCTGTGTCCCTTCAGTGTAACCATTTTGCTTTCCATGTCCAGAATACACCGATTTGGAGAGCAGGTAGGTCTTCCTTTCTCAATCGTGAGTGAATCAGGGAGTCAAGTGAGTTTTGTGTGCTGACTGAGTTATCCAAAGGGCATCTACACAGGCTCACACTCTAGCTAAGTTCAGACAACATGTTAGTCAATGCAGTGTGAAAGCTCCACTGAACGGTTGAGTTTTTAGGGGGCACTCCCCACACAATGTGTTCTATCTCCACTGTTGTGTGAATGTGGGCTACTGTGGAGTTGAGTAAAATCCATCGCAACGTTTGATTGACAGTTCCTCCCCCTCTCTCCTCCCCGGTCCTCCCAATGGTATCCCATCAGCCATTGCTGCAAAAAAACAATCCTGGCAGCTCTCCTAGAACGGCACTCGCTCCTTTCTCCACTCTTTCCAGGGAACTCTGTACCCAGTGGGAAAAGTAAACTCAACGGAAAACCACACAACATGCAACACAAAGGTTGTGCAGGAACTCTGCTCTGCACAGCATGGATAATCTGCATGGAGTGTTTTCCAAAAAAACTCCCCCGTTGAGTGGAGTTTTCCTGCCAGACAACACATTTCTCAATGGTGGTGTAAAAACTCCACCATGGAGTTCTACAATACTCTGGGCGAACACCTGGCTACAAAGGTGGTGCCGACATGAGGGATTTGGATTCTGGGACCACGGGCTACGCTACTTGGAAGATGGACTGTTGGTAGGGGACAGGTTGCACCTCACAAGGGCTGGGAAGAATGTGTTCGGCCACAGCATGAAGGACTTCATCAGGAGGGCTTTAAACTGAATCCTACGGGGGCAGGAGACGTTAAATTTGAGGCAACCTTGGATGAAGCCTTATGCACCATAACAGAGAGAACAGCTCCAATAGTGCTCCAAAACAGTGTTCACAATAATGTAGGAAAGAAGCCAGACTACAAAGTACATGGGCTTCGATGTCTATATACTAATGCCCAGAGCATGGGAAAAAAACGGAATGAACGTGAACTTAATACATGAAGGCAACTACGACTTGATAGGCATAACTGAAACTTGGTGGGATGACTCCCATGACTAGAATATAGCAATTGAAGGATATAACTTGTTCAAAAAGAACAGAAGAAATAAAAAGGGAGGCGGAGTTGCACTATATGTTAAAAATACTTATCCCTGCACAGAAATACAAGAGGATGAGCCTGGGAGCCCCATCGAGAGTATCTGGATTAAAATAAATGGAGCAAGAAATAAAAGGAGCATGATAGTTGGAGTCTACTACCGACCACCCAATCAAGGAGAAGATGAGGATGAAACTTTTGAAAAGCAAATTGACACTGTTTCAAGGAAATCCGATATAGTAGTAATGGGGGACTTCAATTACCCCAGTGTCTGTTGGGAGACAGTTTCTGCCAAAAGTGGCCTCTCCCAGAAATTCCTGACACATGTGGCTGATAACTTTCTCCTACAGAAAGTAGAGGGAGGAACTAGAGGAATAGCTATCCTTGACTTGATACTGACCAATAGGGAGGACTTAGTGGATAAAGTGGCAGTTACGGGAACTCTGGGAGAAAGTGACAACATCATACTTGAGTTCTTGATTTTAAAGGAAGCAAAAGCTGAGTGTAGCCATATGCATACTCTGGATTTCAGGAGAGCCGATTTTAATAAACTCAGAACTATGATAAATAGGGTCCCATGGCAAGTGACCCTAATGAGAAAAGGAGTCCAAGATAGGTGGGACTTTTTAAAAAAGGAAATTTTAAAGGCGCAATTACAAGCAATTCCAACGAAAAAAGATAGAAGACAACAGAAGAAACCAATGTGGCTCCACAAAAAGCTTAAGATGACCTGAAAGTAAAAAAGGATACATATAAGAAGTGGAAGGAAGGCCAGGCTACAAAAGTAGAGTACAAACAAGTAGCGCAGAAGTGCCGTAACAGTGTCAGGAAGGCTAAAACAGAATGAGCTGAGGCTAGCGAGGGATGCTAAAAGCAATAAAAAGGCTTTCTTCAGATATGTGAATAGTAAAAGACAGAGGAACTAAATGGTGGTTCAACTGCTTAATGAGGACGGCAAATTGGTAACAAAAGAAAAGGCCAAAGTGCTCAATTCCTACTTTGGCTCAGTCTTCTCCCAAAAATGGGTCTTTGACCCCCCTGGAAAAGTGAAGTACAAGCTGAAGGGGCAGGATTGAAGTTTGCAAATGGTCAAGGAACACCTACTTTCTTTGAACGAGTTCAAATCTCCAGGGCCCGACGATCTGCATCCTAGAGTAATAAAGGAGCTGACAGAAGAACTCTCAGAACCACTGTCTATTATCTTTGCGAAATCATGGCAGATGGGTGAAGTGCCAGATGACTGGAAGAGGGCTAATGTTGTCCCTATCTTCAAAAAGGGCAAAAAGGAGGAACCTGGGAACTACAGACTAGTCAGTCTGATATCCATCCCTGGGAAAATTTTGAAGTAGAGTATAAAGAAGTCAGTTTGTAAGCACCTTGAAAACAATGCAGTGATTATTAGAAGCCAGCATGGATTTGTTAAGAACAAATCCTGTCAGACTAATCTGATCTCATTCTTGATCAGGTAACCTCCCTTGTGGACTGTGGGAATGCTGTAGACATAGTATATCTTGACTTCAGCAAGGCTTTTAACAAAGTGCCCCATGACATTCTGATTCACAAACTAGTTAAAAGTGGGCTGGATGAAACTATTAGGTGGATCTACAGTTATCTACAGAATCCGACTCAAAGAGTGCTTATCAATGGTACCTTTTCACATTGGGGGGGGGGTAATGAGCGGGGTAAAGCAGGGCTCAGTCTTTGGCCCAGTGCTCTTCAACATTTTGCAAGAGGAGGTGCAGAGAATGCTTATCAAATTTGCAGATGACACAAAATTGGGTGGGATCACTAATACCTTGGAAGACAGAAACAAACTTCAAAGTGATCTTGATAGACTGGTGTGCTGGGCTGAAAACAACAAGCTGAAATTTAATAGGGATAAATGCCAAATTCTACACCTAGGAAAAAGAAACCAAATGCACATTTATAAGATGGGGGATACTTGGCTCAGCAATACTACAAGTGAGAAGGATCTTGGAATTGTTGTAGATCACAAGCTGAATATGAGCCAACAGTGTGTGATGTGGCTGCAAAAAAAGCAAATGCTATTTTGGCCTGCATTAATAGAAATATAGCTTCCAAATCGCATGAGGTACTGGTTCCCCTCTATTCGGCACTGGTTAGGCCCCATCTTGAATCTTGCGTCCAGTTCTGGGCACCACACCTCAAGAAGGATGCAGACAATCTGGGGCATGTTCAGAGGAGGGCAACAAGGATGATCAGGGGTCTGGAAACAACCCAATGAGGAGAGCCTGAAAGAACTAGGCATGTTTAGCCTGGAGATTGAGGGGAGACATGATAGCACTCTTCAAATACTTGAAAGGTTGTCACACAGAGGAGGGGCAGGATCTTTTCTTGATCTACCCAGAGTGCAGGACACGGAATAATGGGCTCAAGTTACAGGAAGCCAGATTCTGGCTGGACATCAGGTCCTGACTGTTAAAGCAGCACGACAATGGAACCAATTACCTAGGGAGTTCGTGGGCTCTCCCACACTAGAGGCATTCAAGAGGCAGCTGTCAGGGATGCTTTAAGGTGGACTCCTGCATTGAGCAGGGGGTTGGACTCGATAGCCTTATAGGCCCCTTTCAACTCTACTATTCTATGATTCTGTGAAAACCACCATTGAGAAACATGTTGTCTGAACTGAGCCTCTGTGTGGTCTTACTGGGGCATTCAGTTGTGGAAACTGAACGAGGATTGTCCATCTTGCTTACTCACTTTTGTGCTTTAGGTGTTTGATTTTCTGAAAACTTCGATTATGAGAAGCTTCAAGGACAAGCAGTTCCTTCAGGGCTCCAAGTTCCTTCAGGATTTGGCTCCTCTACACTATGATGTAGCTGCCATGTTTTTAGAAGTTGTGGCAAACAGGTGAGCCGACAAGTAGTGAGTGGTCAGTGGAAGATTCTCTAGATCCCTTCTTTCCCCACCTCATGCTTCCTTCTTCGTGTAGCTTTGCTAGTAACATTCACTAAGTGGGCACCTGGGTACTACTAAGTACTATTGGATTTGCAGAAATGCCAACTCTGCCCCTGTCTCCAAGAATGGAAAAGGACATTAAAGGTATAGATGCTATACTCTTTATCATGCAACTCTTTTCCTCATTCTTCTTCTAATGGTTCCATCCAGTGTGTTTGGTTGGGATCATGTGACTCAGGGTCTGGTGGAGCTTGGATTCATCTTGATGGACTCCTATGGGCCAAAAAGACCTGTTGGAGCAAAAGCCACGGAAATGAACCATGGGCTTTCCAAGACTCCAGCCCAGCAGGCATGTAAATTGGGAGCTGATATCCTGTTGGAAGCCTTCAAGGTAAGCATTGTATGTTCTTGTAGGTAAAGAATTCTGAGATATTTTTTTTCCTTCTCGATATTGTTTCCCTAGGCACCGTCTTTTTACCTCTTAGTTTAAAATAGGATTAAATTAAAATCGGAACCATGATTTTCTGTCTTGCATCTACACTTTCAGAGTATGTCAAAGATAGACTTGTCCACGTTTAGGAAGCCTCCTCTTGCATGTCCTTGTATGAATTACGGTTCTGGCCACCAACTCCTGATTAAAATAAGCTAAGTGCACAGTAGTGACATGCAATGTATAAACTTAATTCAAAAACACCAACCATCAAGACAATATTAAAGCAGCAATAAAAATAAACAATAATTATTGTCCTCATTACAATTCAATTGAGAGGCACGAAAGGACTATTCAAAAGAAAATACAAAAGTACAATCAATTTAAAATGCCTGGACAATTTGAAACGTTTTAATTCGGTGCCAAAAGGAGTACAATGTCAATGCCAGCTCCAAGAGGACATTTCAAATCTGGACTGCATAATGCATCTCTCCTAAAGATGGAACTTGAAGAAGAGACCATCTGATTATCTTTATTCGCAAGGAGAGTGATATGAGTGTAGGCGGTTCTTCGGATATTTGGGTCCCAAGCCATTTAGGGCTTTAAAGATAAGCGCTAACGACCTGAATTGGGTTTGGTGGCAAATAGGCAGCCAAAGTGGTATCTTCAGAACTGGTGCAACATGGCTCCACCTAGATACAACGGTCAAAATTGTAGAAGCCAAATTCTATACCAGCTGAAGCTCCTGAACTGTCTTGAGCGCAGCCCCATGTATGATGCATCACAGTGATCCAACTTGGAGGTTACCAGAGCATGAGACCCTGTGGCCAGGCTATCACCATCTAACAAAGCGTTACCTGGTGAGTCAGCTGAAGCTGGCAAAAAGTGCTCGAGACACTCTGCAATGTGTTGTACATGAAGGCTGTTTGGAAGCTTCAACCAATACAGAATTTTGCTGCTAAAATTCTGATTGGTCTGTCTAGATGGAGCCTTGTGACAAGGATCACCCCTCCTCCCCCAAGCTGTGCATCTGCACCTTCAGAGGGAAGGCAATCCCATCCAGAACTGGTTGTGTACACCATCTTCTTGGATCCGGAAAGCACTTATCCACAGTTCCTCCATCTTCTCAGGCTGGAGTTTCAGTTTATTGGCCCTCACCTCATCTAGCAGGTTTATATAGGGGTTAAAGAGTATTTGGGACAAGATGGAACCTTGTGGGGCTCCACACTACAAATGCCATAGAGTCTACCATAAATCCCCCAACACCTTTTTCTGAAACCAATCTTGCAGGTAGGAGTGGAGCCACTGTATCACCAAACTCCTCAATCCACAGAGTTGGTGCAGCAAGATACCATGGTTGATAGTATCAAAAACTGCTGGGAGATCCAAGAGAATCAACAGGGTTGTCCTCTGTCTGTCTCTTTCCTGTCATCCATCAGGATGACTAAGGTTGTTTGGGTACCAAACCCCAGCCTAAACCCAGTTTAAAAAGGGCCTAGATAATTTGTTTCATCCAAGAGCTCCTGAACTGGACTGCCATCGTTGAGCATCTTGCCCCAAAACAGGATATTTTAAAGCTGAGTAAAATTCCAGGTCCAAACGGTTGAGGGTTGGGTAATTCTGATGTTGTGTCTGCTTCAGAAGTGACTGATGATCCATTCTCCATCAGTGGAGGATGGTGCCCCAATATGGGTTACTCCTCCCACTACTCCAGGGGAAGGACTGCATTAGTCATTGCAGTGGTTTTTAGGCTATTTTTTTCTGAGCTGGTAAATCTGGTACAACCTCAAAAGTAGAGTTAAGTATGTATTAGATGGTGACTGAACTCCTGAAATTACATGGACAAATCTCGTTCTATCTCCTTCCAGGTCCATGAGCCGATCAGAAGTGAAATACTGGAGCAGGTCCTGAACAGAGTCATCACAAATGCAAGTTCCCCTATCAGCCACTTCGTAGGTAAATAAAATGAGCAAAGAGACACATTATTGAAAGGCCAATCCCAGACAACACATTTCTCAGCGGTGTTTTTCGACCCCCACGGTGGAATTGTTACACCACTGTTGAGAAATGTGTTGTTTGGTGGGAAAACTCCATGCGACGATGGGATTTTTTTTAAAAAAACCCATCCACGCAGAATATTGGGATTGTTTTTTCACAGCAATGTCTGATGGGATACCATTGGGGGACTGGGGGAGGAGAGAGGGTGGAGGAACTGTCCATCAAATATCGCATTGACTTTTACTCAACTCTACAGTAGCCCACAGTCACACAGCGGTGGAGTTAAAACATGTTGTATTGTTGCTTCATTGACTACCACGTTAGATTTCTTTTCTGTCGCAGCTTTAGTCAAATGATAACTTTTCCTTTTTCCAGAGCCATAGCTGTCTGTTTTTATTGAGAAGTTGAACAGTCTTTGCACTATTACGTTTCCGTCTCCTTGTTTTTTCAAAAATCTACAAAGCAACCATTTACAACAGATTCAGTAAGGATGTAGTCTGTGCCTAATTAGAACCTGCCAAGGCCAGGCAAATGGAATAGTTTCACCTGGATATCAGTGGAGATTGTTAGGTTATATTGTTGGTAGTAAATTCTATAAATGGGTTGCATCTATAGAAAAACACACACAGTTGAAACCCATCCGACCTCAGAAAGATCAGGCATCCAGAGCAGTGCTTTGGGAAATGACTTTAATGAAATATTTAATAAAAAGTAAATATTTTTACTTTTTAAAAAAAAATCTTGGTTTTTCTCTAAGGAGCTCAGGGCAGCATATGAAACCCCCCCCCCCCAAATCCCATTTTCTTCTCATTACAAGAACCCTGTGAGGTAAATTAATCTGGCTGACTGAATTTAGCTCTGAATTTCATGGTTGGGTAGGGATTCGAACCTGGGTCTTCTGTGCAAAAATTTTGGCAAAATATATTTAAAAAGATAAATGAAATAACTTGTTTAAATTTAGAGGTATGTCCAAAGGTAGCTTTATTATCACTTTATAAAAAAGGTCAGGGGACTCAAAATGTAAGAGATTTAATTACAAACTTAATGACAGCAGCAAGATTACTGATAGCTAGGAAATGGAAAGTACAACGTAATTACCACATGACAGAATGGTATAAAGAAGTATGGGATATCGCAATTAATGATAAGTTAACTAGTAGTATTAAGGTTAAAAAGGGTTTAATGAAGAGAAATGATTTTGAAGATGTTTGGGGAATATTTGTAGATTTTGTATTAAAAAAGGGGAAAGGATGTACACCTAGGCAGGACGCATTACAGTTTTGGAAGGATGTATAATTAAGAAATAGATGGACCCATTGGTGTGGGGGAGCATGTATTAGTTATTGTAAGTCATTTTTTGTTGTTGTATGTATTAAAAATTAATAAAATTACTTATAAAAAAATAATTTGGAAAAAAAGAACCTGGGTCTTCCCAGTCCTAGACTGACATATTAAGCCTCTGGCTCTCACTTTTTGACATAGGAGTGTTGAGCTTCTTTCAGCCCAAGGCCCACATTCAATTCCGGAGATGCTCTCAGGGGTCACATTCCAATGGTGTGCCTTGGGCTAAAGGGAAATGGATTGGGTTTGGGGGCAAAAAATAAATAAATAGCAGCACATTTTGGCTCAACGCGCTTATTGCCAATAACTAAGTCCTGGGAGAAGCATTTCGACCTTTTAAAGTTGGGATAAAACTGCACAAAATCTGGGAAATCACCAAATGATCAGTGGTTTGGGTAAGAACATAAGAAGAGCCCTGCTGGATCAGACCAATGGTCAATCTAGCTCAGCACTCTGTTCATACAGTGGCCAACTAATTGTTGGCCAGGGACCAACAAAGCAGGACATGGTGCAACAGCACCCTCCCGCCTATTTTCGCTAGCAACTAGTGCCTACAGGCTTACTGCCTCAGATACTGCAGGTAGCACATAACCATCAGGCCTAGTAGCCATTGATAGCTTTCTCCTTGAGGAATTTATCCAACCCCCTTTTAAAGCCATCCAAATTGATGGCCGTCACCACATCTTGTGGTAGTGAATTCCATAATTTAACTATGGGCCACCTGGGTAATCCCAGAGGACTGGATTAGGTCTCTGGGCCTGAGATTCTGCATCCCTGATGTAGCATTTCCTTTCCCAGGCTCCTGACATTTCGGCCATATTTTCTTCTTACCTCATTAGAGGCCACCTCTCTTCTTGTTGAATCTCTTTCAGATCTGTTGTCCAGTGTTATC
This sequence comes from Anniella stebbinsi, assembly GCA_029215795.1. NCBI lineage: Eukaryota > Metazoa > Chordata > Lepidosauria > Squamata > Anniellidae > Anniella > Anniella stebbinsi. Next base: position 387,846,985 of record JARDYH010000001.1, read on the forward strand.
ATCTCTGCTCCCCTTGTCCTTCAGAACCCTTCCTCCAAAGTCACGGAGGCCTTTGATAATTTGTCATTCCTGCCTCTCGACACAGTGCAAGGGCTTCTGAAGGCTGTTCAGGTAAGGTTATTTTGTTTTATATGAATGCATTCATTGCGTTTCAGCTCAAAGAACTCTCAAAGCAACTCATAAGAAAGAGAACAGCATATTAGAAATAATTTAAAGTACGAAATACACTTAGTTGTCTTAAATTATTTTATAAATTTAAATATTTTTGTCTCTCTATTTAAAAAAATGCTCATGGTGATTTATTAGCCATTCAGTATATTAAGACAACAATAAAAGAGAAGAGGCATGTTTCAATTAACGTATCAGGGGGATTAAACAATTCAGCAGGTAAGGTGGTTTCCAGAAAAGAAACGTCTTTGCCCAGATGCAGAAGGCCATCAGACAAGGGGTTCTAAAGTCTAGGTGGTGCACAGAGAAGACACTCCTCCATGTCTCAACCAAACATGTGGTTGTGTTGTGGAGGAAGTCCAATCCTTGAAAGACTGCTTTTGATCTTGTCCAAATGAATTATAGCGCTAAACTGGATTGAAAGCGGAGCCATATCAGACCTCTTCTTGCTACAGACCTACTAAAGCATTTCCAAACTTCTGATAGTTAAATTATGGAATTCACTGCCACAAGATGTAGTGATGGCCACCAATTTGGATGGTTTTAAAAGGGGGTTGGATTAATTCCTGGAGGAGAACACTATCAATGGTACTAGTCCTGATAGCTGTATGCTACCTCCAGTAGCAGAGGCAGTAAGTCTGTGTGCACCGGTTGCTGGGGAACATGGGTGGAACCAGTCACACCCAGTGTGGAAATGCAGCAGAAATATCCACATAAACACCACCGAGGCTGACTGAAAGGGTGGAAACGGAGCAGTTGAATCTTGCAGATATGTCATGGGCAGCCTCTTTTGTCAGCTCATAGGAGACTCTTGATTTTCTTGTGGCATACTAGAACTTCTCTATTGGCCCATAGTTGGGAAGTACTGATCTAACTGCTTGGTCATGCTGAAACAATGCCCTCTCTAGCCTTGTCTTCTTGGCCTTCCTATTGCTGTTGCTCCTTTAGAGAAACTCCTTATTGACCCAAACTGCAGAGCACTGTTCTAATGCATTCTTTTTCCCTCAGCCCCTGCTCAAAATAAGTATGTCCATGAGGGACTCCCTGATCCTTGTTCTTCGCAAATCAATGTTTTCTGGGTAAGTTGAAATAATACATTTCCAGAATGAACCTGATTTCCCTCCCATCCCCCATAATTAAGCAGCCCCAAGTTTCAAGGCAATTCATTCAGTAAAGCTTTGTCTGGTATTGTTGCTTAAACAAGGGATGGAGGAGACAGGCTGCCCCAGAATACTTAGCAGAAGCTTCTTAGGAGCATCAATTTCTCGAATTCTTCTCCCTTTCGAGTCACATCTCTTTATTTTGCAGGCAGCTGGATGCCCGTAAGTCAGCAGTTGCTGGATTTTTGCTACTCTTGAAGAATTTTAAGGTTCTGGGTAGCTTGACCTCCTCCCAGTGCAGCCAGGCAATTGGGGCAAGTCAGGTAAGCACCGCACGTTTCATTGGTTCCCATGCACTCCCAGGTACCTGTTTGCCCTGCTGCACTAATTGATATAGACGCAGATGTAAGAAATAATAGATATATACGCAATTAACTTAGGCAACTTGCTGCCATAAAATAGTATGACAGCCACCAGCTTAGTTGGCTTTTAAAAGGATAAGACACATTAATTGATGCTCGGTGAGTCAATAGCTATAAGCTTATTGGAGCCTCCATGTATAGAGGCAATGTACCTCTGAATATCAGATACTGGGAACATCACTCCCCCACCCCCACTGGGTGTGAGTGCCCAAGGGCAACTGGCTGGCTACTGTTGGAAATAGCCAGCGCTGGCGTTCTAGGGACTGTTCAGACAACACACTAAGGCATTATATTTATCTCAAAATACCTTACCACCATGGCTTAGCATGTTGTCTGAACAGGGTTCTTTCTAATTTAGCAAAACAGTTATTTTATCGTTATCTATGTTCCCAGAATTTGGCTCCTGTTAGGCAGAGTTTAAATAACGGTTCACCTGACACCTACGTTATACTCTTTTCGACGCCAGTTGAAGACCTTTTTATTTTCCTAGCATTTTAACAGTTTATCATCTTAGTCTTTTAGCTTTGCTGATTTAAATCTGGATTTTAAATCTGTATAAATCTCTGCATTGCTGCTTAGTTTTATTCTGGTTGTGCTTTTATATTGTGTTTTTATATTGTGGTTTGTTTTATACCTTGAATTGTACTTGATGGTTTAAATTTTTGCAACCCCCCCCAGAGAGCTTCGGCTATTGGGTGTTATCGAAATGCAGTAAACAAATAAAGCCTGCCAAATATTTAGAACTGGGCGCTCAAAGCTGCTGTCGGATGGGAATATTAGAGGAGCGTATGGACTGTGGCTGTCTGGTCAGCCAGAGCTTGACAGAGTTGAGTAGTTTTGGGGATGACAGCAGAGCTGATTGTACCAAAGTGGCAGCAGATTGAAAATGAGGGTCTCTCCTTCTTTTGTCAGTACCTGATTCTTCCTCTGATCCAGTATTTTAACTGTGCTTCCCACAAACTGTTTCCCACTGTTGCCTAAGTCCTTCCTTGAAGTTCCACAAGCTGCTAGAACTGTTATAATTTCTGCAGTACTGACAACACTGGATAATATTGGGGAGAGCCTTAGCAGAGTGATAGAACTGGGCATACAGAAGATCCCAGCATCACCCCTTACAACTCCAGTTAAAGGGATCCAAAGGATGTCTGTCTAGTCCAGTGGTGGCAAATGTGTTGCCTTCTGGATGTTGTTGGACTGCAGCTCCCATCAGTCGTAGCCACCATAGCCAATGGTGAAGGGTGAGGGCAGTTGCAGTCCAACAACACCTGAATTGTGAGATGTCCTCCTCCCTGATCTAGCCCCTAGACCACTGCCTAATCCAGCAGGTAGCATCTTTTTCTCAGCCCCTGCAGCCTGAGACCCCATTGACCATTGGTCTGACCTGGTATAAGGTAGCTTTGTATCTTCTTAATGCTTTGCAGGCATAGAATGTGGACACTGCTTCGAGAGCTTTAATGGTTTATGTTGCAGAATTTGCACTATATTTTTTAGAAGAAAAGATAGTGGAATATCTGGAGGTTAGAAGGCAAAGCCTTAGGTCAGTGGTCCAACTGGTCCAGACCTGAGACCCACCTTGAACTCCCAACCTGCAAACATGGGACCCACTTCCACAATTTCACAATTGCCTGACATGGCGGCAACAGCTTTGCCGTGACCCATCTGGACTGATCTCATGATCCACCAGTCGAAGGCCATTGCTTTCGGTGAAGTCAGATTGAACAGGGATTGACATGTCTTAGAAACACACCCTCAAATCCGTGAGCCCCAGTAATGCCTAACAATTTGTTCAGGGAGTCAGATTTATTCCACAGTTACTCAGGAAAATGTTATTTCTTCCCCGGTTACTGGAGAAAACGCAGCAGTACATTACAAACAGCGTTTCTTGTGGGCTTGAATTGCTAAATGCCTAGTTTGCATTGGGTTGGTTGACAAGATGGGTTCAATCAGAAGCAAGTTCTACCGTGTTCAGTGGGGCTTGCTCCCTGGGCAAATGTGCATTGGATTGCATCCTTACCCACAGTAAACAGGAAGCGCTTGTACATGACTCTGCTACTGCCTTCCAGGTCCAGGTGGACGTCCACACCCGCTATAATGCAGCAGCTAATGAGGCTTTCTGCCTAGAAATCCTGGGAAGCTTGAGACGATGTTTAAGTCAGCAGGCTGATGTCAGACTCATGCTCTACGAGGTAAGGAGGAATCTCTCTGCAGTTCCTACTTATAGCCATTCAAATAGTGTCTGGGAAGTGGATTAATGTTTATGGCATCTGCAGGCCTCTGGGAAGTGGTCTTCAGTGCAGCATCTAACAGGACAAATCTTCACACACTGGGGGTTATGATTATGGTAGTGTCTAGTTGTACATCCTTGCCCATCTCTGTTGTTCTTCATGGCAGTACAAGCCATTAGATGGGAATTGATTTGGTCTAATGGGTTAGCTTATGGGGGGAGGGGATCAGCTCACTTCTAACCTCTCAGTAGTATAGGTAGATTAGTTCGACAGCAGAGGCTGCATGCTTGCCTTCTGTAGGCAGATTTACTGTGTGGAAAAATTGCCTAGGAGGGTTTTTTTATATTGATATTTTTACATTTCTTTGCTCCTGTCACAGGGTTTTTATGATGTCCTGCGCAGGAACTCGCAACTGTGTAATTCCATTCTGGAGACACTGCTGTCTCAGGTACAATACATATAGCAGGATCAAACATCACAGGCTTAGTTTAGACGTAATGCCAAATCATTATTTGGTATGACATGCTTTAGCCTCAGGCTCACAGGCTCTCCTGTCCCCCATTGATCCTGGTTTCTGATTCTGGCTTCCAACTATGGTTTGCAGGAAAAACGCAAACCATAGCTTGCTGGTTTGGAGAAAATGGCAAATGGTGGTTTGGAGCAGGAAAGGAGCAAGGAAATTTGCACGCATATAGGGTGGAGGAAAGGTGTGAAGCTGAGGTTCATTTGAGGCTGAGCCTCAAAGAATCCTATTGTATCTTTAAGGATATAATAGTATAAACATTAGTGTCTCCATTTTTTTTTCCGGTTAGCTGTTAAGGTGACACAGGAATTCTTGTTGCTTTTGCTACCCAGTGGGTTAGCCATGCCATATAGCAGGGGTGGGCAACCCGTGAGGCACAGTGGGAGTTACAACAACATCTGGAGGATGCCTACCCTAGTGAGATGTAATTTATGGGCAAATGTCAAAGAAGGTCAGCTGTCTCTCTTTTTAGCTACTACTTAAACCTGTGTTTCTAGCCTCCACGGTTGTCAATAAAGATTGGAAGATGTACAGTCACTGATGGCTTCACCTCTGCCTCTAAGCGCCTGCAATTCAAAGCAGATACTAAAGGCAGCACGGGGAATGAAACAGATGGAAGGGAGGTGACTAATGCCTGGTCAGGGTGGGGCAGGGTCTGTATCTCAGTGATAGAGCTCATCCTTTGCATGCAGAAGGTCCCTGGTTCAATCCCCAGCATCACCAGGTAGGGCTGGGAAAACCCCTGCTTGAAATCCTGGAGGGCTGCTGCCAGTCAGTGTCAGCAATACTGGGCTAGATAGGCCAATAAGATGACTCAGTATAAGGGAGCTTCCTATGTTTGAAATGTACTTACCTTGAGCAATGAGCTAGCTGTGGATCCACACTTGCCCCTTTTTGGACAGACACAGAGACCTCCAAATTGAATTTAACTCAGAAGCAACTGGTTCTTCCTCTTTCCAGAAGAAGCCGGCTATAGGCTGCCCCTCCTGCTCGTCATAAAGCTCCACCTCCTCAATTTCCAAGATCAGTGTTTTAAGTTTTAAAAAACAAATGTGGAGTGGCTTAAAAAACCAGTAGCATCAAATAAAAATTTCTATAGATAATGATGTCAGGCATCTGGACAGAGAAAAGCCTGGGAGCATGTATGAAAAACTGTATGGAGGCATATCTGAGCCAGGTAAATATGTCAGCAGAATAGCAAACCAGGAAGAGGCAGAGCTTGATACCACAGCAGAAAACCCCCACTCTTACTCCTGGCGAGGTTCATCTGCCTTCACTCTTAATTTAGGAATCTAAATTAGGGAAGACTTGTTTCTTCATCCTGATTTTAATTTAGTTGTTTGCCCATTTTACTGCTAAGCAGCCGGAGGGAATGGGATGATATTCCTTTGCTAAGTGCGACATGTTGTTTTTCATTTATTGTGTGCAGATAAAGCGGTATTATGAACCAGAACCCGACCTCCTGCCCCCGATAAAACTAGAGGTGTGCATCCTGGCTCAGAGAGACCAGATCTTCCTGCAAGAACCTTTAGTAAGAGAGAGGAGTCAGTTAATGCTGCTATTAAGCATATTTTCAGCTCTGCTGATATCGGAGTGTGCATTTATAACCAACATCTTTCAAAGGAAAGTGCCAGCATATTTTCCATAAAGCGCCGGTCATTTTATCTTGAACCACCTGTTACTTTACATTTGCATTGGAAGAAAAGCTTCCATCGGTGCAAATGGGAGCTTTTCCCCCCTATACAGATAGCAGGTATAGGGCTATCAATCTGCATCAGAAATGCCGTGGGGGACAGGGGCAAAGAGTTATAACTCTTCTTGACTATCACCTTGTAACAGGATCTAGAACTAGATTGCCCCCTCCCCAAGCTGCTGTTTACTTTTTAAAACCCATTCAACCATTGCTAATTGCATGAATGGCATCCCCTCTCGTTTGCCCTGTGCTTCTCCATTTCCATTTGACCCTGCTGTGTACAATTCTTCCCCTCTGCATCCATGAAATGAAATACGATGATGATGATTATGTATATTTATGCTTTCCAAGTAAGTTTAACACTTCATGCATCTGATGAAATGGAATGCACTCTGCTGTATGAAACTCATGCCATAAGACTCATGTTCACTTTTAAGCTGTACAAGATTCTTCATTGTTTTTGCACTTCTGGCTTAACATCCCGAAAGGAAGCCTGCGCACACACCACCCCAATGCAGGGAATGTGTGCAATCTCTCCCTTGTTGGATGTAAAAGAAAAGTGCAAAAAACAGGGTGAGAAAAAGAAATGTGACTTGCTACAACTCTTGTAGCTCACGAAGGGTCTGTGAGTTGCTGGTTGGGAATCCTTTCCCACATCAACTTCTGCACTAAGGAACCCTCCCCACCCCCTGCATGGTTGTGCTCCTTAATGTAGTATAGGGATGTGAAGGCTTGGAGGAAAATGGGGGGAAAACTCAAATGTTACCGGGGGGGGGGGGAAATCCCCCCACCCCATTTTCAAAAATCCCTGGGAGAAAATTGTTTTTTTGTTTTTAAAGTTCCCCCTCCCATTCCCCCCCCCCCCCCCCCCCCCCGGTCATCACATCTCTAATGTGGAGTCTGAATCATCCTTTTTCTGAAATTTGGACTAGATATGTTTGCCACATGATCATCTATCCTGGCTTTTTTTTTCTTTTAGAAATAGCAGCCATGAGAGTAGTAGAGATATGGATGAGACCTGTGGTGCACAGGGAAGGAAGTTTTACCCTTCCCTCTATGCCATTTTCCTGCCAAAGATGCCCCCCCCACACACACACACACATACAAGCTGCTTTTTAGTCCCAAAGGTGCCATTTGCTGTAGACAGGGCAAATAATATTCCGTGTGTGTGTGTGAGAGAGAGAAAGATAAAGAGAGAGATTTTCTTGGGGAGAAGGTATGCTTGTGCCCTGGTTCCAGTCCAGATCCCTCCTCCCACACCCTCTGGCTGTTTTTTCTAGACGTAAAACAAGCCCGGGACAGACTATTGTAAGGCCAACATATTGTGTAGGCCTGATTTAAGCTGGCGCTTGATCAGGGGCAGATGCTTGACCCTTTGACCTCTTCCTCCTCTTCTACCGATAGCACTAGGGCATATTCAGAATAAGGTCATCTTCCTGAGGCGTGAGGAGGTATCTGAGCAAAGCACGTGACAATTAATGGTTAATGCCATGATTCTTTCAGGCTCACCTGCTCCGCTGCATCCATCATTGTCTGGCCTGGTATAAGAGCACCTCGACCCTGCGCCAACAGGATGAGGACGAGGACGAGGACGAGGACAACGAAGATAAGGGCTTCCAGCAAACGTTGGATGAGATGCTGGCGTCTATCACACGGCGAATGATCAAGAGTGAACTGGAAGATTTTGAACTGGTAACTTGGGAATTGGAAGTGGGAAAGAGTTTGCTCCATTCTGTTGGCAGTGGCGTGGAGAGGAGATTCTAATCTCATTGTTTTTGGTGCCCAGGATAAATCGGCAGACTTCTGTCAATCAACTGGAGTGGGTTTGAAGAACAATATCTTTGCCATTTTAGTGATGGGCATCTGCGAAGTCCTGATTGAGTACAACTTTACCATAGGGAATTTCAGGTAAGGGGTATATTTCTCTTTCAGCAGCATCCGTCACTCTGTAATACAGAGAGAGCCCACTATGCATTGTTGTAAACTCCACCCAATTTTGCCTCTCTAATGGAGTGAACAATCTTCGGATGGAGAAATGGTAGCATTTTGATCCCTTTGTCTTGGTCTGGTGTGTTTTAAAAATTGTGCCTATTTGTGTAACAATCAATATCCACATTTAAAGGAAAGAAGATAAACCTTAAAACCAAAGATAGAACCACCATAATGAAGGCTCTAACCTTCATAGTCCGTGGACAAGTCGAGAAAGAATATGTAGCCTATGTCTGAAATTTCTTTGGGATTTTATTTTTACCTTCTGGTAATGCGTGTTGCAGCAAGTCCAAATTTGAAGATGTTCTTGGCCTGTTCAAGTGCTACACCAAACTCTGTGACATCCTGAAAGAGAAAGCTGGAAAGAACAAGCCCCCTTCAGCAAACAAAATTGCCCGGAGCTTCCTTTCCATGGGTTTTGTGTGCACCTTGCTTACAAGTCTCTTCAGGTAAGGGACCCTTGGTGGAGAGAAATTCGTTTATTTAAAATATTTATATCTCATCTTATTCTGGTTTAATCTAAGGTCTTACTTTCTGGACATGGCCGAAACCAAGAACTGTGCTGTGTTGTTTTCTTCTAATGGGTAGTAGCCTCTGGGTCCCTACATTCACTATTTTTGACATCTGATCTTCTTGACTCTTCCTTTCAACTTCTTAGAGCAAACAGCCTAGTTTTTTTATGGTTCCTATTTTGAAATTAAACATGAGTGTATTGGATCTTCTTGCCAGTGTTCCACTTACATGTATGTTGAATGTGATCACACTGTGGTCACTATTCCCAATCTGTGGTCACTATTCACAATCTTTGTGTCACTCAGGATTCAGTCCAAGCACATTTCCTCTCTGGTCAGTTGTTTCATGGCACAGTCTTTTAGGGTACCTAGACATTTTGCCTCTTGGTTGCTGAAAACGTGCATTAACTCAGGACTTATGAGCCTAGTTGAAGTCACCCATGATTGCAAATCCTCTTCCTATGGCAGCCTTCCTGATTTCTTTCTCCCCCTTGAGATGGCCATTAAGAATCTTCTTTCCTTCTGACTCCTTAGGGACTGTTCCCAGAGCCATGAGGAGAGCCTGGCTGTACTACGCTCCAGCAGCGAATTCATGCGCTATGCTGTCAGTGTGGCATTGCAGAAAGTGCAGCAGCTGGAGGAGACGGGGCAAACAGATGGGCCTGATGGGCAGAACCAAGAGAAGATGTTCCAGAACCTCTGCAAAATCACTCGGTGAGTTGTGCGTTATGTGGTCCACTGCGTTTGGTATGGTACTGGTAGAGGGTGGTAGTTGTTTGAAACTCAGCTGGAGTTGGATTCTGGGCAGATTGCCTCTCTGGATCTTTGAGACATAATTTGGCCCATGGAGGACTGGTTGGGGGTGGTCATCTGACCCCTCATCCAATTTGGGTTCCCCTCCCCTGTCCTGACTGAAAGGAAGGACCTGCCACAGACCCAGGAAGCCGAGTGCCGCTTCTCGGGTGTTCGATACACCTCCTGTTTTGGCTGCCTACCTGGGACTGCAAGAACAGAGGAGTTGCCAAGCACCTGACAGGCTGCGAGGGGTGGCTTGAGGGCGGTGTTTGGCTTGGTGCGCCACAAATTGCACGGGCCCGATTTTGGATGAATAGAGCATAATCAACAGATGATGATGAATGGAGTTTGGGTGAATAGAGCAGGAGGAGGCTTGCCAGACTTCAGTTATCCTCTACCCTCCTTTTCTCATAGAGTCTTGCTGTGGAGATACACCTCCATCCCAACCGCAGCTGAAGAAACTGGGAAGAAGGAGAAGGGCAAGAGCATCTCACTGTTGTGCTTGGAAGGTTTGCTGCGAATCTTTAACACGGTGCAACAGCTGTATCCAGCAAAGATCCCACAGTTTTTACAGGCACTGGGTAGGTGTTTGTATTGGTTTGAATGGTTGCTGCGGGGGTGATAATGTTGTAAAGAGCGTGTTCTCAAAACTCAGGCTAAGTAGTCCTACGCTGGGGTGGGCAAACTTCAGGCTTGTGGGATCTACTTTGTGTTTCACTAGAACCCAAGGACCACCATAAAGAGCCTGGGTTAAGAGATATATACTTAAAATGCAAGAGTGTTGAACCCAAAGGATCTGATTTGAGTACTAAAACTGAAAAGAGCAGCCCACATTCTTTCTTACAAAAATCAAGTTTTGGTTACCCTAAAGTTTCTTACATTTCAGTTTAGAGCAGGTTGCGGGCGCATAGTTAAACTATGGAATTCACTACCACAGGAGAGAAAACTTTCAAGTAAATAAAGTCGAGGATTGTCCTTGGGGTAGTCACTGTTGTCATCAGTGGGTCAGTTCACAGGGACATTTCACAGTTTTCGTTCCTAGCTGGAGACAATACAACCAGGAGTGTTGATGGCCAGTCATGGCTGACAGATTCCTATTGCCAAACCGTATCTCGCGACCTCATCCAGAGCTTCAGCTGGACCTTGCTTTGACCATTGCTTTTTAAAGTAGTGATAGCACCTCTGGATGAGTGCCCTTTTTATAGAGCTGAAATGAATCCCTTCTCCTGGCCTCAGCTCTTGCCTTTTTTCACCCCTTTTGCCAGATATTACAAATGAAGAAGCAGAAGGCGAGGTGGACATTAACGTCACAGAGAGAGCTGCCTTCCAGATTCGACAGTTTCAGGTAAACTACTGAAAGGTGATGGCTGGTGTTGAGCAGCTTGAAGGAATCAACTCTAGTTCAGAAAGATTTAGGGACAGGTCGTGGGTCTATGCTCTTAGTTTGCTGCTTAGAGCTGCAAAGATAACATCCATTGGTGCAGGCATAGAAAAGGGTCCTCCAACTGTTTTTCTACAGCATCTCCCACTTGGGAAAAATCCCTGGAGTAGTGGGATGGGTGCAGAAAATTTGATTCTTCATGCTGTTGCCCCAAACTTCCTCGCCACCCTCTGTTGTTTTTCCCTGTGTGCTTCCTGCTTGTGACTCCTGCCCACCTTTTCTTCCATCAGAGGTCACTACTGAACCAGCTCAACAGTGCCGAAGATGACTTCAACAGCAAGGAAGCCCTTCTGTTGGTCAACATTCTTGCGGCACTTTCCAAGCTGTTGGAGCCTTCTTCCCCGCAGGTAAATACTGCATTTGCTAATGGCGGGGGTGCAGTGCTGGGGTGGAGTAAGGAGGGCCTTTATAGATAGATTGGAAAGCTCAGTGGGTGGGTACTGATTACAGCATGCAAGGCTTTGAAACTGGGCGTTCTGTTCCCCTCTTCCTTCTCATCATTTCATTCCTGTTTCTTTTATATGGGCAGTTGCATGAGATTAAAACAGTGTTCTCCAGCTTTCTGTTCAAAAACCCCTTCCTACATCAATGCATCTGCCACATCTACTACAGAACCCTTGTGTATTGCAAAGGATTCTGGGGTGCACACTTAATTCATGAGCCTTCACCATCGCTTTGCACCAGGAGCATACAACCTTTCTGTGTCGTGTGAGGAGACATCTGTGATGCGTTATCTCCTCTCCCACTGCCCAGGAAAGGCAAGAATATGTGCAAAGCCCTGTGGTTTTAAGAACATAAGAAGTACCATGCTGGATCAGACCGAGGGTCCATCTAGTCCAGTACTCTGTTCACACAGTGGCCAACCAGCTGTCGGCCAGGGACCAACAAAGTAGGCCATGGTGCAAAGCACCATCTCACCCATGTTCCCCAGCAACCGGTGCACATAACTTACTGCCTCAGATAATGGAGGTAGCACATAGCCGTCAGGGCTAGTAGCCGTTGAGAGCCTTCTCCTTGAGGAATTTATCCAACCCCCTTATAAAGCCATCCAAATTGGTGGCCATCACTACATCTTGTGGTAGTGAATTCCATAGTTTAACTATGCGCCCGCAAACTTTTTTTTAAAAAAAACTAAAACCAAACAAACAGTGAAGTTTAGAAAGAAAGTTGTGCAGGTCAAAGGTAGTCAACTGAATTAGTTGCAGTGACGGAGAAAAGAGGCCTGAAGAGTTTGTGGGAAAGAAAAGCACCAGTTTTGTTCAGGTTGAAGGCAGAGAATGATCTGGGAGGGAGGAGCTGCAGAGCCTGGAGCCAAAGCAAAATTCTCTTGTGACCTTTTCTTTAGGGCTGGTATGCTGCCTAGACCAGGGTAGGGGAACATGTGGCTCTCCAGAAGTTTGAAGGATGATGGGACGTGCAGTCCAACAACATTTAGAGGGCCACACGTACCCCATCCCTGATATATAATCAATGATCATTTTGTTCACGGATAAAGAAGAAGCCAAGGAGGTAAACTGCCGTCATTGCCTTCTTCACATGCTGCTGCTTCACTAAATGGGGACTAGGGCCCGCCTCCCCTCACACCGAGACCATTAGGACCAACTGCTCTGTAAGCAGGAGAGTAAGAAGCAAGCTGTTATTATCACCAACTCTTTAAATACTCTGCACTTTTAATGTCATATTATTGTTCTTATTGACCTTCGGTAAATCACTCTGGAAGTCCTGTTGCATATGTGCATGCATGCAGACATACTTAAATCTATACATGCAAAGTGATAATTTTCTCCCCTTGTGCAGTTTGTGCAGCTGTTATCTTGGACAGTCAAGATTTGCAAGGAAACTAGCCTGGGTAAGAGTTTTGATTGGCCTTCTTTCTGTGTTGAGAATCTTGGAGCTAGGGAGCAACGTTAGCAAAATGTTAACGTCGGGGTTCATAAAAAGCCCAAGAAATTCATGGGGGATAAATAAGGGTATTGAAAGCTGTCTGGCAGGAGCTTGGGCTGCTAAACATCTTGATGTGGCCCAGTGCAGATATAACATTGCCTGATCTTCTAGCCATGGTTAGGTTAAATCCTTTGGTCCTGCACACTGAGCCTGTTCAGACAACACATTAAGCCATGGTTAGGCCACTAACCCTTTTGCAGCAAGTGGCTAGTGAGCATGTTTAGCTCATGGTTATGTAGCTACTATGTTTAAGAATGGTTCATAAGGCAGGCTAAGTCATGGTTCACACAACATGCTAAGCCACAATGTTTAGCTCAAAATGGTTCACCACCACGGCTTAGTGTGTTGTCTGAACATAGTCACTCTCTTCGCCCTCCCCTTTCAGTTTCCAAACTGTGGTTAGCATTATGTCTGCACCAGCATTTTTGCTAATCAGTGCCAAAATGCTGTTTGTAATCACAGTTAGAACTGTTTTTGCCAACCATGAAGCTCAGTGCAGACGCTAACCATAAAAAAACAATAATGTAGTTCGTTCTGAGTGGGGAAAGAAGTGTGCCTGATCACCTAACCATGGTTTGGAGAATGAGCAGTGTTAATTCTGCACCAAGCCTGTTCGAGATAAGATGCTGTGCTAGGCTGATGGTTGGTTTCACCCAGTAGATTTGTCATGGTGTCTTGCAAGCTTACTGTCTTTCCCTCTCTGCAGAAGATGCTCCTTGCTGCAGAGGTTTGCTAACCCTGCTCTTCAATCTGCACGCTTTCATCAAGAGCCCGGTCAGCGTACTGCGTGAGCTTACCCGGGATATCCACGCTCAACTTGGGGACATAGACCAGGTGAGTGGGCCCAGTTGGGCCTTTCAGGCTAAGCACAGCCTGCATGCATTTGCCAGTGCAAAGACTGTATGCTTGTGCTGCATCCCATAACCTCCCTTCTGGGATGCAGCAAAGAAATCAGTATTGGTGTAGAGGCTAGAGTGTTGGACATAGGCCAGGGAGTCCTGGGTTCAAATCCTCACTTAGCTACAAAGCTCACTAGGTGACCTCTCATAAAGTTGTTGTGAGAATAAAAAGGTATATTGGAATAGATATTAGATTTCTGCCTATCTCTTTGTCACTCCCCCAGGATCTTCAAGTGGAGCATCAGTCTCACTTTGCTATCGTGAACTCAAAGACGGCGACTCCTACGGCTTCTGTGAGTCAAACAAGCAAACTGGGGATTAAACCCAAATGGGTTAATTTTGATGCAGGATGATTTTTATAAATGTGTAAAATAAACAAAATCTGCAGCATAGTCAGCGTGCTGTGTGGCAAATAAGCTGTTCTCAAGGCACCTCATACCTCCTCTCTTTTTCTTAGCTGCTGGTTTTGGGTCAAGCCGAGAAGGTCCTTGAAGAGGTGGATTGGTTGATCCAGAAGATGAAGAGCCATTTGGGCTCAGAGGCAGCAGGTAAAAGTTAAAAGGGAGCAGTTGCCCTATAAGGATGCTTGGCCGTGAGTGACTATAAGTGATCTTCTGTTTTGTTAGAACTGCCTTCTCTAGAGCACAGTGATTATCATGAATGTACTCTCTAGACCAGCAATTCTGAAGCATTTTCCTATTGAGCCTTCTCTTGTTAAAAAAAGACGTGATTGAGCTTTCTCCAAACGTAATAACAATAAAACCAAGAGAGGTGGCTCACCTGATGAAACGTGCTCTCATCCTTGTTCTCAGATCAAGAAAAGGGTAGGGTCAGAGACACATGGGGCCTTAGCATGATTTAAGCCCCCTTCCTTTTCTAAAAGAGAACTTAGTGAAGCCAGAGTTTCATAGGGGACAGATGAACTTATTTTGGCATGGCATTCTACTGTTTTACCACCACCACCACCACCACCACAGAGAAGGTCCTGTCCCTTGTGCCCATCTAGGATATCTCAGATGGTGGGAGGGAGGGAGGAACATAGAAGAGGCCCCCATAGATTATCACAATGTTTGGGCAACTTCATATGGGTGGAGACAATTCTTAAAAAACTCTCATTAGGATTTAAAGGTTAAAACTGTACTTTGAATTGAACCCAGAAACTAGTTTGTTAATTTGTTGATGTCATATTTATTTATTATTATTATTATTTATATCCCACCTTTTTTCCTCTTGCAAGGAACCCAAGGTGGCTTTACATGGTCCTCCTCCCCTCCACTTTATCCTCACAACAACCCTGTGAGGTTGGTTAGGCTGAAAGTTAGTAACTGGCTCAGTCAACCAGTGAGCTTCATAACGTATTGGAGTATTGTTTTTCCTAGGATCTAGGAGCAGCCCTAACCTGCATACATGAATTTTCAAGAGGGATGCAGCCCCATCCAGAGCAGGCTATACATCAATTCCTAGATCTCCTGGGCCTCCACCAGTCTTTATAGTTTGAACCAAATGTTTCCCTTTGTTTTCATAGATGATGCCTCTCAAACAGCAAACCAGACACAGCCGCTAGAAAAGGCCATCATTCTTCAGCTTGGGACTTTGCTGACCGCTTACCATGAGCTGGTACAAACAGCCTTGCCTACTGGAAGCTGTGTGGACATGCTACTCAGGAGTGTCAGCAAGATGTATGCCATTCTCACAGCCCTTGTAAAATATGTGAGTGCTCTTGATCTGGAGGGTGAGGATGGGGCTAGAAGTCCTAATCACTAACTTTCCTTAAACCCCAATCAGTCTGAATGCCTAAAAGCTAGTAATGGGCCATTCTCAGGTTGAAACAGCCAACAATGTGTAGATCATGCCAGTATTTATTTACTTATAAAATGTTGCCCTGCTATATAGCCCAATAGGATTTTATTGTATTTTTCCCATGTACCTTGACCATTTAAGTGTATCCAACCATTATATGCTCAGCATAATGCAAAAATAACTCACAATCCTAAAACCCATTATCATCAGGAAGCTAAAATATGGAAAGGTGTTTTCCTCAAAGCTGGGAGAAAGCTCGCCATGTTAGTCTACCTGGGCAGAGAATTCCAGTGGGAAGGTGCCACTCCTAAGAAAGTCCTGAATCTAATCCCTACCTGCCAAATGCAGGTGTTATGGGGTACAGGAAGCTTAAGGCACACGAGGTGACATAAACAAGGAGAGACATACCATTTTGATTCAGTAGCATGGATTCTGTCGCTCACACTCCCATCTCTTCTTGCTTTATTCTCTTAGTATCTCCTAGTGTGTCGGACCACAGCTGGCGGAATTCCAGGACGTTTTGAAAAGCTGGTGAGTGTTGTTTATCACGTATGGTGCCTAATATTAGAAGGTGCTTAATAAGTACCTGTTTTTTCTCCATGATTGCAGAAGGAAGGACATTCTTGGAATAACAGTGACATCTTCTCTCTAGGTTAGACTCTCCGGTTCCCACCTGACCCCACAGTGTTATGCCTTCATCACATATGTGCAGGTAAGACAAACAAAGAGCTAAATTTCTCATTTCACACTTTTGGTCCCAAATAGTCTATTTAGCAGAGGAAAAATAACATTTGCATGGACTGGAGGCACAGGATGCATTAGCTAGAGCAGTGCACAGATGCCTCTCAAAATTCTGCACCCTGTTTGTGGGCAGAGAAACCGGGAGACATTTTCACCACATTTCCAACTGTTTCTCATGGGGAGGGCTCACCATCGGCAGGACTTGTAGCACAGCTTAGTTTTCCTTTAAAAGTTTTTTTTTGGTGGTGATGGGGGTTGTGCTGCCACTACAAGTGGCAACTCAGGAAGTGTATTGGCAGCCTGGCCTCCATTTTGCATCCTCCACAATGACCCATGCCTGGCGTTGTGGATGAAGAGAGGCAAGATGGCCTCCATATAAAATTAATTGATGTGTGGGAAGACAAGGAGGCTGCCGGCTGCCAGAGAGATTATCTTGCCCTGAAAGACAGGACATTCCCGCATATTTCTCAGCCACCTCATAAGTAAGGTAAGTACAAGAACCCTGAACCCCCAGCCCTTGAGAATTTCTCCAACATTTTCTCCTCCTTTGAAACTATTTTCGAAGGCGATTTCTTTTCTATCTAATAGAAGGAGAATGGTCGAAAGAAATGTGGGAGAAATCTTTGGCACAGAACTAACATCATCCTTACTAAAATCACTGTCTGATTAGAAGACCACCACAGAGCCCATGAGTTTCATGAAGAAATGATGGCATATAAAAACACTCAACCTCCCTGATTGTGGCCTGATGCTGCAATTGTTTCAGGCTTTGTTCCAACGTACAGTGTTTTTCAATAGCTGAAATCGTTAGTCAGAAGTATTAGTTCTTATTGTTAGAAAAAAATATATATATATTTTGCTCAGGCAACACACACGGCATGAAGAAAAGCTTAATTCTATAACCTGTACAAATTATGCAACTCAAAAAAATAAATAAATTTCCACTCTGCCTGCTTTGTGTTACGTGTTTTGTTAGTCATGGAAAATGGCAAGGTACTATTCAGGGCATTGAAGAACCCCTACCTGTAATTGCAGGAAATCTTATTTGGCCACCTGAGATTTCAGTTAGTGTTTCCCATGTCCTTTAAAGCATATCTTCAGAGCAACAAGATCTTTTTGTTTTTTAGTGATGTTGAGGAAGCTAAATTCTACCCCCAGCATAACTTCCCATGCTCCCTACAGACTCTCAGCATATATGTGGACACTTATCAGTGGCAAGAGATGAAAATCTGTGGGAATTCAGGTTTTTAAAGTTGAATAACCACTTACATTAAAGGGTAGCTGGCATTCTGCTGTATTCTGTGCACCTGTAGAACTATACAAGTTAGGCATGCAGGGAAATTCTCAATGAACAGGTGCTGCAAAACAGGATCTGGATATTTTGAAAAGATGGGTCAGAATTGCAGGAATGGCCTTCTTTAGAGTGAAGGCTCTGGGAATTACAATTAGGGAGATCAGAGCTAGAGCAGGAGAATGGGGGAGTGCTGGAGTCAGTAGAAGATAAAATGCTCAAATGCAACAGTCGGCTCTTTCCGTGAAAGGAAACTCGGCAACTCATTTTGTGTGAATTGCTCACAATTTAGATGCCCACAAAATCTTATCCTCCCAATTCTGAATCTATTGACAGCAAGTGTCCAATTCAGATCACAAGGTTTCACTTGCCAGACCTCTTCCTTCCCACCATTTCTCTCCCTTAGTCTGATTTTTGGTATCTCATTTCTCCAGAACATCCAGAGTGAAACTTTGAGCTTTGCAGGAGCAAAAAAGAAGAAAAAGGACAAGACAGCAGTAGAGGTGTCCACTGTCATGGTGAGTGTGGCTACCTTTTCCTTATTTTGGAATATTGTCTGTAGTACTCTAGCAGAGTTGTATTGAAACATGCAGGTTGCTTACCTGTAACCATAGTTCTTCGAGTGGTCATCTGTGCATTCACACATATGGGCTCTGCGCCTGCGTGGAGCCTGTTTCGGAAACTTCTATAGCTAAGGCAAACGTTTTTGGCGGGAACCCCTCCCCCACTGTCTACTGACTCCATGTTCCCGCCTTTCTCCTCAGTTCAAAGAGACCGACTTGCTGGCCCCATAACTAGGAGAGAAACCGCTCTGTATCGACAGTACATTTACATCGACACCAAAGCGGGGACGGTGGGTGGGTTGTGTGAATGCACAGATGACCACTCGAAGAACTATGGTTACAGGTAAGCAACCTGCATTTCTTCTTCGTGGTCTCTGTGCATCACACATATGGGCGATTAACAAGCTAAATTCCTGGTGGAGGGTAGGTGTAGATCAATGTTCCCTCACAAGACAAAGAAATTGCTTGCCCCAAATTCCAGTTTGTCCTGGTACAAACAATCAAGTGGTAGCATGTAATGAAGTTAAAGGACTTATACCAAATAGCTGCCTTACATATTTATTTATTTCATTTCTAACCCGCCTCTCCATCTAGATCGAGGCGGGGAACAACACCAAATATAAATATATTAGCAGGGGATCGACAATCCCCTGCTAAAGATACGGACTTCGATGCACTGCACATCGACTTAGCTGTTACTGGACCAACAAGCTGCAAGCCCTTCAACTTGTAGGGCAGTTTAATAGCATGTACAATCCACTCCACGAGTCATTGCTACTCTTGCGTCTTATGGAATTTGTCAGTTCTAGCCCTGTGTGGAAGCCCAGGTAGGGTGCATCAATACTGAGGCAGCTAATTCACTCGATCTGCGTAGTGTTGATATAGCCATCAGAAAACAACTTTCTAAGAAAAATAATGTGATATCTGAAGGTACCATTGGTTTAACTGGTTTCAATGTCAGAGATTGTGGCATGACAGAGAAACTCCATGCCAGAATGAAACTCCTAATTAGAGGAGACAGATTTGTAATGCCCAGAGGAACCCCCTAACAATGGGGTTGGTGCAAAAACACGTAAAGCAGTAAAATACCTGCATATCGACAACTATTTTAGCCCTATAGTGTATAGGGGGTAAGTGTAAGGACATCGTTAAGGAGGCTGAATGGGGCTTGAGGCCCTGAAGATCCATGTATTTAGAAAAGAATCCCATTGTGCAGTATATGACTTCATTGCAGGCTGCATGAAAAAATGGAATCGACCTCATGTCGAAAGTAGTTACGGTATTGGGATACCCCATGCCATGAGTCTGAGCATAGGCAGGGGCATAAACTATGGGGGGAGGGGGGTAGCGGGGGGTGCAATGTCCCCACTGGGATTTCCCAAAGGGGGCAATGCCCAACTAAGTAACATCAGTAAGCTCACAGCCTGACTGACAGATTCCTCAGTCAGTCTCCAGTTGTCTGTATTCTTATGTGTTTGGACGCAGTCTAAATTACATCCAAGCACATCCTGCTTCCTCATCAGCTGCCCAGCAGATCTCCTTGCAAGACAAAAGCCACTCTCCTGTTGTGTCAGGGTCAGGCTCCCCCAGATTTATTTTCTTCTACCCACTCAGGCGCTGTAAGACAAAAGATTGCCCATTTAGGAATTACAGTCTGGGTACATCTTGACGAGAGTTTTGCCTCCGGTCGGGGTGTATCCGGAGTGGCAGCAGGTCATCTATATGATGCAGCTGGCATCCCGAAGCCATCCAGGAGCAAATCCCTGAAGCTCCGGTTTTAAAAGTCGGGTACTTACCACGACTTTTTTTTTTTTTTTTTTTTTTTTTTTAATCTTTTGAGCTGCAGCGGAGCTGATGGTAACCCAATTGGTCGCCATTGGCTGATATCTTCAGAAGTAGAGTGAGCCACACCTGTCTCGGCCACCAAGGGGTGACTATGATGGAGACTGTGTGGACTACACAATATTAATATTATCATACCACAGTACTCATGGAATGAGAAGAAAAATGAGGGCTGCAAAGACATTCCCAGTTGAACAGGAAAGTGTTTGTATGAGGACTTGAGATGGGGGAGGAAGTGGGAAAGCGCATGCCCCGTAGCAAATAGTCTGTGCAAGTACACCAATGTAGGGTTGTTAGATCCAGGGGAGTCTGGATTCTGTGTTCACTATGAGGCCCAAAGAGCTCAATAAATTGAGTCGTCACCTTGCCTTCAATAGCATTTCCTTTTAGGAAGCCACCAGAAGCCAGTTGTCTAAATATGGGTAGATTTCTACCCCTTGAAGGCAAATGAATGGAAGGAGCAGTGCCATACATTTTGTAAATATTCTGGGGCAGGGCTTTATGTGTCATCAGAAATTTGTGATTCTGATGTACGTATGGAGCCATCTCAAATCCAGAACAGGTTGAAGAGATCTGTAGAGGAGTGGGCCAAATATTAAATCAGAGAGTGATATAGGTCTTCCAAAGGAGGCTCCACTCTGTACAGCTACCCCATCAACAGGCGATGCAGAAGAGAACAATGTTGAGTCCAACTGAGAGCTCTCTAAGGATTGAGGGGAATCAGGTTTAGTTCTATGATTAAACCCATCTTCTCCAAGCTGAACTTTTTGACACCCCACAGAGTGGGTCTGGAAAGGAGAAGAGCTAGGTGGACGTACTGACGCATTCACGACGGTATCATGAGTCAATGGTTGAGCCCTGTGGACAGGTCACAATGACAGTGATCTTGGTAGAGCTAGAGGGAGTTGCAAGAAAACTTCCTCCAGTGGCAATCACGATACCGATGGAGCTGCTCAGTATCGAGAAAGGCGTATGTACCAATATAGGGGTTGGTATCGATGCCTGGTACGGGAGTTACGGACCCATTGCAAGAGGTGTCCCTTTTATAATTGATGCCAATCTCTGTACTGGTATGGCATTCTCGGGGGAGGCAACCCAGTTGAAGTTCTGTCCCTGTTTTTTTTTTTTTTTTTCTTTTTTACAGGGACCTGAGAATGATGCCCCTAGACATTACAGGCATAAAAAACTCTCTCTGTTGAAATCATAGCACTCCAATTGTAGCAGCTCTAGGGAGCAGCCCTGTAATTGGCAGCTAGCCTGTAATGGCTGTGCTAATTAACTTGGTGGGGAGATGTCTACTTCAAGCTGCATGTTAGACGTCTCTTCTTGGTACCAAGAGATTGGTACCAAAAGAGGCAGTTGAGTCTCACCCTTTGATGTCGATTCTGCCTGCTAGACATCTCATCTGGACGTCAAAGCTGCATGTTAGACATCTCATTTTGGTACCAAGAGCTTTTCACCGAGGAGCTTGGTACCATGGCGCTCGGTACCATGGCGCTCGGTACCATGGAGCTCGGCACCAAGGAGCTCGATACGAAGGAGTTCAGCACCAAGGAGATCGGCACCAAGGAGCTCGGCACCAAGGAGCTCGGCACCAAAGACGTCGGTACCAAGGAAGTCGGCACCAAGGAGCTTGGTACCAAGGAGCCTGGCACCAAGGAGCTCGGTACCAAGGAGCTCGGCACCAAGGAGCTCGGTACCAAGGAGCTCGGTACCAAGGAGCTCGGTACCATGGCGCTCGGCACCAAGGAGATCGGCACCAAGGAGATCGGCACCAAGGAGATCGGCACCATGGAGCTCGGTACCAAGGAAGTCGGCACCAAGGAGCTCGGTACCAAGGAGCTCGGTACCATGGTGCTCGGTACCGAAGGAGGCAGTTGAGTCTCAGCCTGTGATGTCGATTCTGCCTGCTAGACGTCTCATCTTGACATCGAAGATGCATGTTAGAAGCTCCAGTATCGAGAGCTTAGACCTCGGTACCCAAGGAGCCAGTTAAGTCATCGCCGCCAAAGGGGCCACCCTCAGTATCAGGGGGGGGCTAACCGCTGCAGAGGAGTTGGAACCTGGTCTCTCTCTAGCTGTAGAAACACAGGTAGAGAGTATCCAGATGTTGGAAGATCGGAACGACCTATGGTTAGGGTGGGGGTCCGAAGACACTGAGGGGCTCTCATCCATAGAATCGCTCCAAGCGATCAGTCCCCAGAAGTCCTATGTAACCTGGCCTTCTTAGATATCCCTTTCACTGTAGAGACAGCTAGGGAGCGTCCAAACATTGGACGATCGGAATGACCCATGGTCAGAGTCAGGGTCCGAGGACGCAGAGGGGCTCTCCTCCGTAGAATCTCTCCATGCGATCAGCCCCAGAAGGCTCCTGCCTTCTTAGATATCCCTCTTGCTGTAGATACAGCCTGGGGAGCGTCCAAATGTTGGAAGATCGGAATGACCCTTGGTCAGGGTCCGAGGACGCAGAGGGGCTCTCCTCCGTAGAATCGCTCCATGCGATCAGCCCCAGAAGGCTCCTGCCTTCTTAGATATCCCTCTTGCTGTAGATACAGCCTGGGGAGCGTCCAAATGTTGGAAGATCGGAATGACCCTTGGTCAGAGTCAGGGTCCGAGGACGCAGAGGGGCTCTCCTCCGTAGAATCGCTCCATGCGATCAGCCCCAGAAGGCTCCTGCCTTCTTAGATATCCCTCTTGCTGTAGATACAGCCTGGGGAGCGTCCAAATGTTGGAAGATCGGAATGACCCTTGGTCAGAGTCAGGGTCTGAGGACGCAGAGGGGCTCTCCTCCGTAGAATCGCTCCATGCGAATAGCCCCAGAAGGCTCCAGCCTTCTTAGATATCTCTCTTGCTGTAGATACAGCTAGGGAGCTTCCAAATGTTGGAAGATCAGATGAGGCATGAAGCGGCCATGTCTCCAGTAGATCGAGGAGCCTGTGCCATGAGTGTAACAATTGTCTGGAAGAAACCATGGCTTCTAGAGCTTTTATCCATAGACCTGGCGCCAACACGGTTATCTTTTCAGCGCCAGGTCAAAACTTTTCTCCCAGGCATTTCAACAGCTTAAGTTGAGGTTTTAACTGACTTTGTAGCCAGGCTTAACAGTTTAAAATGTTTTAAATGTCAGCTGTCTTATGTTTATGGTTCTAAATTTTGTAAACCACCCAGAGAGCTTCGGCTATGGGATGGTATATAAATGTGTAAATAATAATAATAATAATAATAATAAATAATAATAATAATAATAATAATAATAATAATAATGTAGCGACAGGTTTTGATGACCTGAGCCTCTCCCAAAACAAATTAAACAGAGAAAAGTCTGTCTGCTGGGGAAGCTTGCTGACGCACTTAACACATTTTGAAAAGGGGCCTTAATGGCTGTGCGATCCCCCTCAAAGCGATCCAAGATCTCTGGAGAATAAAATATCTAAGAATATAATAACAATAAATTATATTGTTTTAAATGTACGTGTGTACGTTGTATGTTTTTGCTGCTTTAATTTTTGTATATTGTTTTTAATTGTTTTAATCGCACGTAAACCGCCTAGAGAGCTTCGGCTATGGGGCGGTATACTAATGTAATAAAGAAATTAATTAATTAAGACTAAAAATGAACTAAAACAAAGTAAAATAACTAAAAACCTTAGCACTCTAAAGCTTTCTCCTCAGGAGAAAGACAGAAGTTCCCAACAAGACATCCTTTCAGCAAGGCGGTCGAAAAAGAACTGAGGAGAAAGGCGGGAACATGGAGTCAGTAGACAGTGGGGGAGGGGTTCCCGCCAAAAACGTTTGCCTTAGCTATAGAAGTTTCCGAAACAGGCTCCACGCAGGCGCAGAGCCCATATGTGTGATGCACAGAGACCACGAAGAAGAACCTCAGGATTTTCTTGGATGTAAAATCCTCTGCATGTCAACCATGTATGCTTAAGACTGTAGTCCTACAGTTACAGCTGCATGACTTCCTTTTGTTTTTGAATTCTAGAACTCCAGGAAGGAAAATGTGTCATCAAAGCACAAATAAAACAGAATGGGATAACAATGTCCATGTGCTCTTCTAGTATTGCAGAGAATGAAGATAAAAAATAGGGCAGATTTAATACAGGTGCAGTTTACACTGTGGAGGTTGGATAAAAGACTTCCCACCACACACAAAGGTGTGCATAGCTGTGCCCTTCATTGTCACTCGTTCAAAGATTTAATTGAATTCAGTTTCTAAATTGGCTTAGAATCCAGTTACTTAAAATGCTTTGAGGCGCCAAAGTTTTAGCATGAAGATACATTTAAGGAAATGTGCGAAGTGAAACTAACAGGTTTTACTCTTCCTCTGGAGGTTTACCTTTTTCCTAGAGAGATGTAAATGTTCATTTAGGCCAGGGGTGGGCAACATGTGAGCCACTTGTGCCCTCCCGCCCCTAGCACAGCCTGCGCTACCAACATTCAGTGGCAGGGAAGAATTGATGGCGAAACAAACTAAGCAAAACAATAATGAACTAAATTTGTCTCTTTTGAGCCTCCATTGAATTTTGCCTTAAAAATTCGGCAGCAAATCACTGGTTTGTTTTTTTTTGCCAACAGCGTGGTGGTGGCAGGAGTGTAACCTGGAAGTCCGGGGGTGGGGAGGTGGAAAGTGGCCCCCAGCCTCCCAGAAGCTGCTCACCCCTGGTTTAGGCTGCATTATTTCATGCTGCAACTAGGGGCTTCTTTCCTACGAAAACAAAATCTAAATAGAAAACTAGCAAATTGAGAAAGTAAAACTATAGAACCCTTCTTGCTAGCAGGTTAGTTTTCTATTTGGAGGAGCATTCCATTTCAAAGAGTCCCATCTGGAGTTTGAAGTTATACAGCTCAGACACAACTTTGGCACCAGAACCAGGCTAGAATCTAGCTCATTGTTTGTTGCTAAGTCATAAGCCAACCCCCTAAGCAAGGTGAGCTTACTTATTAGAAAATCCTGCAATTGTTGATTCCAAGCACTGAAATGTAAGGTTTCAAGATTGCCTTGTGGTTAGAAAGTTTGATAAGGTATTTAATATGCAAGTTCACACTGTAATGATACACTATAAGAGGTGTTCTATTTTGAGATCTCTTGCTCGTGACTGGCCTGTGAAAGGTCTACATAGTGATTTACTGTTAGATCCTATAACTGTGTGCTGCTAACCTGTTTAATTTGCTCATTTTACCTCCCTTGATAGGCCAAAGTGTTGCGGGAGAGTAAGCCAATTCCAAACTTGATTTTTGCTATAGAACAGTATGAAAATTTCCTGATCCATCTCTCAAAAAAATCAAAGGTAAGAATTTTATTTTAAGAATTCCCCCAATTGTTGCTCACCTCTAAGGGTAAAATTTACCCTAAGTCCTACTTAGAGTAGACCCATTGAAACGAATGGGATCTAAATTAGTCAGCGCTAACTTAAGTCCCATTCATTTCAATTTGTCTACACTAAGCAGGACTTGTGTTGGGTTTTGCCCAGTGTTTCGATACATATTTGATAAAGTTATACCAAGTGGAGTGCAGACTTTCAAACTATGACCATCCTTTTGGCTATTGCAGGTCAACCTAATGCAATATATGAAACTGAGCACCTCCCGGGATTTCCGCATCAATGTGTCTACACTGGAAAGTGCCCTTCAGGAACAGAATGTGGAAGATGCCGAAAATGAGCCAGACAACAACCAGGTCATTATACAGTTTAATAGAGTACAAAGTAGAGAGACCCTTTTTATGCTGATAAGATCACTTCCCTGCAGTTCAATAGTATTCTGATTTAAATTAAGTAGAGGAAACACCTGTTACTGGATGCCGGCAACTTGTTTTAAGAATGGCCCATTTTTTGAGGTGTGTGCAATGCCTTTCCCCAGTCCTGCTTGGAAGCTAAGTAATTTATGCCACCCCCTGCATCACATTAACCAGCATGGGGCAGGGGAAAAGAGAGATGACTGCCTAAGCAGCTTACAAGGAGACTTAATGGTATGGTTCTCTTCTGTCTCCCCAATCTCCCACCGGGGGCAACAACCAGAAGAGTTCACAGGAGATCTGTCACAGCAGATAACTGCTTTGTCCAAGAAGCAGATTATGAACAGTCCATTCTTTCAGTTGTTTATTGGAAATTCTATGGTGCGTTTATCAATGGACTTTGTTTCCATTTCTTTTAGAGCATTGCATCTGGACAATCCAACAACAGCCAGGAACCCAAAAAGAAGAGACGACGGAAAAAATAAGAGCTGCCTTCTT
The DNA here is from genome assembly GCA_029215795.1 of Anniella stebbinsi. Taxonomy (NCBI): domain Eukaryota; kingdom Metazoa; phylum Chordata; class Lepidosauria; order Squamata; family Anniellidae; genus Anniella; species Anniella stebbinsi. Next base: position 387,873,168 of record JARDYH010000001.1, read on the forward strand.
TATTTCCAAGTGGCTATTTTTACTTGGTAATGCTTCACCTGCATAGCATTAGACAAAGATTGTCTCCTTTTAACATGGGCTTTAACCAACAGGAATGACATAATTCTCTAAATTCTTGTACCATCAATTACCTACTGAACTGTCCTGTCATCCTTGCAGGGCGCAATTGGAGTGCAATCATATATTTTGGCTTCAGCCCAATCTGGGCAGTAGCAGAGATTTGCCTTAGCGAAGTGCTGTAGCCTGTTGATACCACACATTTTTCACACAGACTGGAAAGAACTCAGGCAGTGGGGTTAGGTAGCAGCAATTGCTTAAGGGACTGCTTCTAGGATGATTCCCTGAGCTGCTAAGTTTCCTGTTACAGCCTCAAGTCCTATTTTCCTTTCTCCAATGAGCCTTTGGTGATTTTGAGAAGCTGATATATATCCAGAGCATCACCTGAAAGAAATTAATAGTAAAGTCCTTTTCACAGATTTTATTTTTCAAGACTGCACAGCAGATAGTGAGAAGTACTTATTTTATGTGCCACCAAACAGTTCTTGTCCTAGCAGGGTAGGAAAAGAGCATGTAATTGACACAAGTGTTTCTCATTATTATTATTATTCTAATTCAAGACTGGTGATATTATGGAAAGTAGAGAATATTCCAAATATTTGTCCTCATTATAAAATGTGTTTTGTTTTAAAGAGTTCCTGCAAGAGCTTAATTTAATAAAACAAATACATGGGCTGCTCCTGTATTGCGTTTTTCCTCACAACTGCACTTCAATAAATAAACAAGCCTCAGTCATAAGCTGTTTAAATACCCATTAATTTGCACCAGTTTATACGCAATTGTCACTTGTAGTGCTGTGAAATGTTGCTAAGGTGCATTATAAAGAAATGTCAGTGGCTGGGTAACCAGACTAGAGTTGATGGAGTGAGTGTAAGCAATATCTTAAAGCCAGGGGTTCAAAAAGGCCCATGTAGTTTGGGAAAGTGTTACAAGGCAGGAAAATCGGCACAAATGATGGTAGTAATTCAGCTATTGTAGATGGAGATCTCCCATTTAACTACTCTTTTTTCTCTGTAGTAAAAGGAGCATGTTAAGTTCTGCTTCCGGTCTGTCCCCATGAACAGCTCTGGGGGAGAGATAATAGACCCTGAAGATAGGCTAAATGGAATGCTTTGAAGAACATATTTATGAATCCTTGGCTGAAACCATACAATAAGAATGTATCAATTTCCTGTAGTAGAGTAGGTATCTTCTGGGAAAGTAAGGTTCCAGCTCATTTTAGATAAAAGAGCAGAGGTATTACAGTACTCACCTTGAGGGATGTTGTATCTTCTTTCCATCCCTGTTGGGTTAGATGGAGTGACACAATCCATAGTCACCTCTTTCCTTAAGCACTGATCAATGTCCACAGCACTGAAAAAGGCCACCGATTGAGGCAGATCTTGAAGACCCAGTTTATAGGCAAACATGCACCTGAAATGCAGCAATGCAAGGGGTATGTTTTAGGATTTAAGACAGGTGGCAGATCCTATTTATCCAAGTTAGTGTGAGGAAGGCATCCCATAATGGGTTATCTCCCCCTATTGCCCAGGAAAAGCAGGGACTCACGTGACTGAGTTTTAAGCCCGCTATCAGTCTGAAGCTCCTCACCAGTTCGTCCCTGCTTTTGTCCAGGACAGAGCTAATCCTCATCACTTATTTCAAGCCTATACTTATCTCTATTTCTAAGATTTCTTAAACTCCTTACTCCTTTGACCTTTTTTATCTGAAAAGCTAGCCTTTCTTTTCACCCTCTCTTAACAAAAAAAAAAGTTTCTTTTCTGTTTCTTTTTCTCTGCCGTTTGCCTATCATTCTCCATGACCCCTCTGGCAAAGAAAACAATTTCAAGGCCTGAAAAGAAAAAGAAAACAAAAGAACGATCTACCAGGAGGATCTGGGAGATAATAACTTTTCCAGCTTTGGCTGCCTACTGAGTCTTTCAGCCACAAGGATCAAAGAGATCACCAGCCTGGAGGCTACGGCCCCTTGCTGAGTCTCTTAGACACCAAACTGAGGGGGTCTGGCCCCAGCAGGCCACCCTCTCCACTCAGAACAGGAGGAGGAAGCAACGGAGCAGCTAGATGCTCCAACAACATCAAGAACAGGAGGAGGAAGCAACGGAGCAGCCAACAACATCAAGGGTGAGATCAAATCCATTTTTTTCTCTCCTCCACGTGGAGGCTTCCTGCCAAAAAAAGCAGCTGGCCATTTTAAGGTGCTGTTTCGATTTCAACTTGCAAAGAAAAGTCCCTCCTCCCTCCACCTCCTCCATTGCTCAGACAGAGAACAATAAGATAGCCCAAACACCTAGCTCAAGTATGGCTCAAAAAGATAAAACAGTCTTATCACAGACCACTAAGGCAGTACAAGCTGCCAAGATTTCTCTCCAGATTCCAGACTTATGGAGACGAAGGAATAGATGCACTATACATCAACTGGCCAAAAGGGAGCATGTACGCATTCCTTCCAACCCCCCTTTTATCCAGAGTTCTGCAGACAATCAGAAAGAAACAAGCGATTGTAGCCCTAGTAGCCCTCTTCTGCATACAATGCCCCTGGTTCTCCGAGATCCTAGCCCTAGCAGTGCAAGGTCCATGTATCCTGCCCCAGATCTCAGACCTCTTGTCTCAGGGACCAATACTCCACCCAGACCCAAATTGGCTCAAACTAGCCACCTGGCTGTTGAAAGGTCTGTCTACTTAACTCTAGGTTATTTTGAGGATGTCATATGCACCCTACTGGCATCCCACCAGAATCTACGAAACAACCCAGAAGTCCTTCTGCAGGTGGAGTGAAAGGGAGAAACTTAATCCACAGGCGACAGGTGTCAAAGAATTCCTAGCCTTTCTCCAAGAAGGGCCTCTGCATGGGTTTGAAACTGGGTACCCTGCGCAGACAAACGTCAACCCTGTCATCAGTCCTTTCCAAGCCCAGTAGGCAGCCACTAAGTTCACACCTTCACATCAAAGATTTCTACATGGAGCAGCACTCAAGAGTCCTCCCATAGTCCATAGGATTCATTCCTGTAGCCTACAAGTTGTAGTTTCTGCATAGACTAAACCTCCCTTTGAACCAATTAGATCTATCCCGCTACGAATTCCATCATAAAAAGTTTTTCCTTGTGGCTGTTACGTCTGCTCACAGGATTTCAAAGTTATCTGCCATCTTAATCTGAAAAGGCATCTTCACCTTCCACAGGGATTCCATCATCCTTCAAACACACCCAACCTTTATCCCTAAGGTCAACACGCTATTCCATAGGTCACAGGAGTTTATTCTGTCATCTTTCTGCCCTAACCCTTCTCATCCACAGGAGAAGGCCTGGCACAAGCTGGATGTCTGCAGAGCCATTAAAGTTTACCTAAGAAGGACAGAGTCCTTTCAAAAATCTGACTCACTGTTTGTTTCCTTTCACCCTGTTGCTGTGGGCAAGAAGGTTACCAGATCTACCCTAGGCTAGGGGGTTAAAAGAATGTATTTATTTGGCCTATGAGGCTTCACGCCTCTCCAAGGCATTACGAGTCACAGCTCACTCCACTAAAGCAGCAGCTACATCAGCTGCTTCAAGTACGAATGCTCCTCTGGGAGAAATCTGCAAGACGGCTATCTGGACAAGTCCTAATTCCTTAATAAGACATTACAAAATAGACACATTTGCCTCAGTGGATGCCTCCTTTGGCAGGAGAGTCCTCCAGCAAGGAGTAACAGTACAATAGATTCGGCCTCCGATTTTTCGCACCCAAAGAAGGGTTTTTAAGCTTTAGCATGTCCCATTGTGGGATGCCTTCCTCACACCAACCTGGAGAACGGAACATTGGTACTTACTGAGAAGGTTCCTTCTGGGTTGGTGTGCGGAAGGCATCCCAACCACACCCTGCAACACCACCGAGTTTATTTGTATAGGTAATCAGGCCACTTATCTCTGCACTTGGCTGGCCAGACCTTCTAAGGATCCTCAAAGTTTGTATTCTCAGATTGATTTATAAGTTCTTCTGTGTTTTTTCCTTTCCTATGATACAAAGAGATGTTTTCTTCTTCAATATCTAAGCTTTAGCCATGGACGGAACTGGCTAGGAGGAGCTTCAGACTGATAGAGGGCTTAAAACTCATGTGAGTCCATGCTTTTCCTGGGTGATAGGGGGAGATAACCCATTGTGGGATGCCTTCGGCACACCAACCCAGAAGGAACCTTCTCGTTAAGTACCAATGTTCCATTCTCACATCAGTTACAGGCCCAACTCCTCATACACTTTTAGAACTTTTTTTAAAAAAACCCAAACTTCCATCACTTATTTGAATGAAAAAAATCTTTTGAGGGAGGGGTTCAGAAGCATATTTTACTGATCCACAGAAAGGTACTTACTGCAGGAATCTGGGGACCCCCACAACCCCAACTTCTGACACCATAGTTTGTAAGTGTGAATTTTAAGGCCATACCTGACTCCTGCCAGCTGGAACATATGCCCTAAATATTAACCTGCCTGAAAATGGATAGAAACAGTGCGTACCGTGTGAGGAGGTTGGTGATCTGCAGAGCCAGAGCTGCCCGATAGCAGTCCTCGCTCTGAACCAGGTAGCGTACTTCATCATGGATGCTGATGCAAAAGCGTCCATCGATGCCAAATTCCTCAAAAAGCCATTTCATTGACACTAGCATTAGGTGCAGGTAATCCACGGCTGAACTCTGGACCACCCAGTTGATTCTGCTGGTTACAAACTAGAAAGAAATAAGCAGAAAATTATTAGGCTCACACTGCAAAATAGTAAGATGAAAATTTCCTTGTTGGCTGTATTGATCAATACACACAGAAGCTATAACTTTCATTGTCTCTACTGCACATGCATGAATTTACTAAACACGGTGGTGGTTTTTGGGCAACCATGATATTTTAGGGCTATGGAAATTGCACTGCTCAAGCATACTGAAAGCGGGAGGAGGCAGAGTGTTGCGACATAGGCGCCACCATAAAGTTTATTACATCACCTAGTGATATCCATACAGTTCATCTGCCTTGGAAATGTGTCTACAAAAAAGTTATTAGCCAGACAATTTTTTTTATCCTGCCTCCTGTAAATAACTATGATGTTTGTTTTTGTTCTTGATGTAAAACTTCCACTGTGTTGCCTATAGGTTATTTTGATTCCTCACAGGCAGTCAAATTAAGCTATCCTTCCTGACCTTGAGACTGGAGGATAGGCTGCCAGAAAGACTTGAACGAGCATAATGCTTTGCATGTACAGCACATCAGACTCAGGTTTTCCCCAGTCATAGATGTGGAAAGGTGTTGGGGGAGGAGTACACTCCCCCCCCCAATCCCCAGTATGCACAGTGATATGTAAATTAATTATATCACCATGTGTCCTGTCGAGTGAAGCATATAATGAAATAAGGCCTGACATCAGGAGCTATACGACTACATACTTTGCTTCGTACAGATGGTTGAGGAAGAGTCCAATGAAGAATTAAAATGAAATTCATGTTATTGTCTATTGGCAAGAGACCTCAGTCTCTGTTTCTCCCGCTTTATTCCCATGCCACATCTCCGGTAAGAACACTCACAACGCTAACTGAGCAACCACTACAGCCACCAAAGCAAAGTTGAAATTCAGCACCAATGGGGTTCTCTCTCACCTCACCCTTGACAGCAGCCGGCTCCAGTGCTCTGCTGATGCGGCAGCCCAGCACAGGAGTGCAAGGCGATTGTGACATGGCAATGCTTTCCAGTTTGTTGAACATTTCAGACTCTGTTCCGTTGGCCCACACTCGTTGGCGCACCACATCCCACTTCCTGTTTCGAGACCTGCAATGTGAAGAACTGAAGAGCTGAACTAGATGTTCAGCAGCAGACCTGGGCATAGCAATGAGCTGCAAGTGAGTCATCCTTCAACAAATCCACATGCCAGCACCCCCAGAAGCTGGTAAGTTTTTGATCTGGGCAAGAATGCTCAAGGAGAGGTTAAATTACACCAACTAAAACAGGCTACCAGAAAACCATGGAGTAGTTTTTGGGAGAAAGTCTGTGCTCTACTTCTGAATGGCTTTGACAAGGGTTTGTTCCCTTTCCTTTCCCCTCCCTTCCTGGGCAAACTACAAATTTGATTGGTGGGCTATGGGGAGAAGGGGCTGGCCGCACCATTTCAATATCTCTGATACTGCTCAGTGTTATGATTTAGTTTCTCCCCCTCCCCATGTGAAGGAACTATCCTAGGAAAAAGTATTGTAGGGCACACCCTGGTGCTTTCTCCTACCTGGGTCTTTCTATCTGTTATCTCTTTCCTGCTACATGCAAGATGTCCTAGCTACATACAGACTGTTCTAGTTTCAGCTTGTCAGCATCAGGCTAGGAACAAATGTTGCAGTAATGATGTAGCATTCTTATTCTGAGGTCTATTGTTTTGCTCTATGACGAGCTATTATGTGTGTTCTACTGTGTGGAAAGATGCTGTGTCTTCACAAACAGCATTGTAACAGATCTATATAAGCCAAGCTAACAGACAATAAACAAGCTTCCTGCCTAGAACATCTCGGTGTGTGTGTCTTCATTCCTTCACCCATGTTCAAAGCTGCTTCCTCCACACAGTTTTGTTTTTCTTCCTCTTCCAGCACTGTCTTCCTTTGCAGCCCCCAAATTACAGGTGGATGTTTTAAGACTGACTGGATGGGAGAAGGTAGAGGGCAGTTTTAAATCTTTTTACGCCTCAGCATCGGTATATCTGCAGCCTTTCTCCATTCCCCAGCCCACTTGCAACTGGCTTCTCTCCCCTACCACATTTCCATGCCATAAAGAAGAGAGGCTGAATAAGATAAACAAAAAAGGCCAAACTAACAAAAACTGTTGTGAAAGAGTTGCTGCAGGGAAGGAAGAACAATTGAATGGATTTCTTTGGAAGAGAGAGAAATGGTCTCTCCTAGCCCTTTTTAACCCTGGTTTTGAAAACATGGTTGCTGTGCTGTGCTAGGGCTTGCTAGGGAAGGGGAGACAATGTTAAAGAGACCTGCAGGGAACCCAAGCTTATGAAAATCAATCATCTCCTTAATTCTGTGGGAGGGACAAGCTGCTATTTGCTGGGAGGGAAGAGGGAAAGGCACTCTGCATATGTTCAAAGGCACGTTGGCTATTAAAAATATTTTTTGGCTACTAAGCGCAGTCATAATTTGTGGAACTCTTGCCCTGTATTCCCCTGCCTCTTGTTGTTTTACTTTGCAACATGGCAAACGTGTCTCGTCTCCATTCCAAACTAAGTGCCTAGCCTATCAATTTGCAGATGTTTGGCAGCAACCCATATTTGGAAATCTCCAGCTGCAAAAACATAATTTAAATAACCAGCAAAAAATGTAATGGCAGGTTCCCTTGGAGCCGTGTCAAAGTGTTGAGTATGGAAGGAGAAAACTTCCAGTTACCCCAGAACAAGGCAATAAACACAGTGACAGACTTAGTCTGATAACTGCCTGGTCTCAAGAGCAGCCAGGATTGGAGCTGGAGAGAGGGGAAGTTTCCTACCCATGAAGACGTCAACCTTGCCTAATTCACATAAATCCTGCCTGAAGAATGAGAAGGGAGACTCTTCTCCAACAGACAGCATCTAGCTTTAGCTTTAAGAATTACTTCATCTTCTTTGGGAGGAAGGTCATGAAATAGGCTATCCATAATGCACTTGGATCCTGCAAGGCTCTAGAATGCAGTGGAAGGCTAGAGCTTTGCAAAGAAAACAGACTTTTCTGAAAGCACTACTAAAAAAGGAGGATGGGACCACTACAATGCAAACTCCATACCAGCAGAGAAAGCATATAATATAGTGGTGTGAGTCATAGACTTCAGTTTCCTAAGAATTTCCATTTACACATCTTTGCCCTCACAGTTGCAAAGATAGGTTTGAGTGTGTGTGGACAATGCCTACTCAATCTCAGAAGCCACAAGGATGGCTGAATAACATTTCTTGTGGCGTCAGTGACCCACATCGTCCTTTGCCCCTCCCAACGACAAGCAGGAGAGGCATTAAGCAAAACCTGCAAGTTCTTAACAGATATTTGTGATGCAGAGTTTCGATAACTCTTGGCACAGAATTTTGATGTGGTTTATTGATTTTAGTGCCAACAACCCTGGCTTCAGCTCAAGCATAATCTTCTACCAGACCCCCTCCCCCATCTCCAATTTACCTTTTTGCTACTTCTCTATGTATCCGCCGCGCATCTTGCAGGGACACAGAACCATCCTTTTCCCTTTCCACAGGGATGCCCATCTCTTTCACCAGCCATTCTCCTTCCTCGGACAGGTAACAACTACAACAGAATAACAGAGTTTGGAGGGACATAAAGCTGCAATCAAGTCCAAGACCTAGCAATGCCACTGGCATGGCACCACCCACCTGAGAAGGCATATTCCCTCATGGCTTACTAGGGAGAATTGTTTGGAATGAAGACACATGCCCTGGCAAGGAAAGGCCCTCCCTACCCTTGTCACACAATATCCTCTTACACTCCCCCCCACCTCACCCCATGCAAGGGATATCCTCCTCCATGGCAGGAAAAAGTTCTCTATCAATATGTATGTTACCACATGTCCTCAATCACATGTGTATGTAAACATGCATCTGTATGCATTCAGCAACATAGAACTATTAGGATTGTTTGCAGAGGCATGTTGCATGCATGGTAGGCTGCACTCTAAATTAGACAAAGCGTGAAAATTAGATCAAAAATACTTATTATGTTTAAAGGCCAAAAATACATGATTTTATTTTTCCACAAGTATTTATAGAAATAAAAGACTGTTTAATACAACACCCCAAAGCACTGGACTGACAGACTATTCCCTCATAATTCCTAATACAGCAGGGAGTTCTGGTTTGCCAAATAAAGAGCAGGGAGGACAATGGTCAGGTGGATATTGGAAGCCTACGCACAATGGGGAAAACTTGAACACACTGCAATTTTAGATGGTGCATGTACATATTGTGCCAGGCACCACCTGAGAAAAGGTATTCTGTCTTGGGAGTATAGCCGGAATGCTTCTTTTCCGATAGTTCCTGCCATCTGCAATTAATTTTTTGTTCACAATGTATTGCTCAATTAATCAGGGGTACCCTTTTTAATTCAATTTTTCTGAAGTTGATTAAAGGTTGCAGCCTCAATTGCTACAGGAATGTCAATATCCAACTGATTAGACAGAGGCTGATCCTTCCCCACTACAGCCTTACCGCCGGATCCCTTTTGTGACAGCATACAACTGGCGGGCCTTTTCACTGGCCTGCTGCTCTGTAAGGCGATGGTTAAACTGCATGAGGAGGCGCTCTGCAAAGGGCTGCCCTGCCCCATAGATGCGCCCGTAATTAAAAACTTTGGCATGTTCTCGGCTGATCCCCACTGTGGAGGCCGTTTTGCTGTGCAGGTCTGTGGCATTGTTCTTCTTCCCTTGAAGGGTCATCCAGCCAAAAGCTGTGCAGCCTGCAGTGGGAAAGGTAAGGAGCTAATGAAAAAGGGACCTCTGGACTGAGTATACCTCTGCAATTCTGTTCAAGTGCAGAGTAAGAACAAAATATGGCACAGGGTGCAGAATTCAGCTGAGAACCTTGGGTTTCATTTTAAAAATAAAACAGTTTTCCAGCCCTTATGGTTGCAAAGATATGCCTGAAAGAAATGGCTTGTGAGATCTCAGGAGCCAGATGGGTGGCTGTATAAGATTTCAAGTTGCCAGGTACTGGCATATCTATGTCTTGCTTAGCCCTTTGTCTCTCTCCATGACAAACCAAATAAGCCAGGCAAAATGACAGAAATCTTGCCAATGTTATTCCATTCCAATAATTTAAACAGGTTTCAAGTTCAGTTTATCAATGCTTACCTATCCCCCAAACACATTTTTTTTTAAAAAAAAGAAAACAAGAGAGAAAATTAATAGAGCTATGATAGTAAAACAGAACTTCCATGTTCACAGGCACAACACCTTTGTCTACCAGATGCTGGGGACAAAGCAAGAGAGGGCTGTTGAGAGTGGATGCACTCACCATGCATGCCAGCAAAATGAGCTTCTCCCAAGATAGCTGCGATCCAAAGCTCCTGGGAATCCACATCAGCTCCAACCAGATGGTAGCCAGGGGGGGCCTGGACCATGGCTTTCAGTTCACTCCCCACCCGGTCAGCCTGCAAGACACAGAGGAAGAGGTTCTGAGCTCACTGTGTTCCTCAGTCAACCCATGTGCATACTAAGAAAGTCCCTTTCTATACCACCATCTTGCTAAATTCCGAAGCTCTGGGTGGTTTACAGCAATCAAAACATAAAATACGACATGATAAACACTAGAAAAGTTTAAAACTACAGTATAAATCCAAGATGAAAAATAAAAACCCAAGTAAAACCTAGCAGCAGTGCAAAAAATTCAAAATTCAGTAACGTAATTTAAAAACAACCAAAGGACTAAAATGTCTGGGAAAATAAGGTCTTTACCTGGCACCAAAAATTCCACAGCACAGGCACCATGTGACCTCTCTCCTTCTAGAACCAGGATGCCACAACAGAAAAGGCCTTCTTAGTAGTCACCTTGTGTAACCAGTAGACTTGTGTAACAGAAGTTATTTTTCATCTCTTGGTTGCAGCAACGAGAGCCTAAACTCATAATTGGAAATCACCATCTATTTCCAAAATTAAGAAATAGCTAATGAAGGCCCTGGACTTTGAAGAAATGAATAAACTGACTGATAAAGACAGAATGGATTCTCTATTCCTGTTGATTTAGCCAAAGGGATTACATTTTTTTTTAATAGACTGGCATTCTCCTTATGGACAGGAAAAGCTAGATAGACATCTCTTTTGTGACTTGTGTTTCAATGTTTTTTCTCTGTTAATAAGAATAAAAAGCATTAGAAGAGACATACCCTAGCATTGCTGGCTGTCAGCCAGGTGGGCTCCACAGCTCGGCGAGTTATTGTCCCAGCAGTCACCACCTGCGGCAAAATGGCTCCATAGCTATTCTCCTCCTCATAGTCTGGATGCCTAGAAAAGTGTTCATGTGAGCCCATTTCAAAGCACAGCAGGAAGCCAGGCACGGGAATGCTCATAATCAAGCAGCTACTTGATAGGGGCACCTGAAGCTAAACTGACACATTATGCAAATGCCAGAAATTCTAAAGGCCATTTGCTGGAATAGCTCAGCATTTGTTCATTTTATTTATTACATTTTTATACCATCCCATAGCCGAAGCGCTCTGGGCGGTTTACAAAAATTAAAAACCATTAATTCACATTATACAAAAGACAAAAAGAAAGATGTTTACAGAAAACCACAGACAATATATATCTAAAAATATTTTCTTATCTCATCTGGTAATCTACACATCTGAAACATGCTTGGAATCTTATAAGCTGGTAGAGATTCCCAAAAGAACTCAGCTTTCACGAAAAAAGAAAATAAGCAAGTTTCTAGGCCTCAGGATTCAGTTTCGAATTTCCATGCCAGCTTTCCATCCCATAGGAGGTTATAAAGGATTTGAGAGACATTTTGAAAATGTTCCAGTGTTCAAGGGGCAGAATTTTTGTGCTCTCCAAGGTGATTTTGTTTTCACCTTTTGAAAGTTGAGGTATATTCCCCTACCCTGCGCTTTACATGTCCACCATTTACCCAGATCTTTCCTTGTATCACCATATTCCTGGCAAAAGGAGGGTAAGGACCCAGTTTTTGCAAACACTAAAATGGCTATTTCAAAGCAAAAGCATGCAAATTGATTAATTTTATGGAATTTTACTTATTTGAATGAAAGCAGAATTGATGCCTTTTTGGTGAGACAATTGAATTTTCTGAGCCAGAGTATCAAGAGCCCAGACCACAAACTGAATGGAGGCTGTATCCTATTTTCTCCCACCGAAAGGCAAGGATTTCAAGACAGCTACTTGGATAGATGAAAAATGGACAGACTGCCTTATTTGAAGTCAGATCACTGGCCCATCTAACCCCATCACGTGTTCTTTGAATGACAGCTGCTCTCGCAGGCCTCAAGCAAGGTTCTTTCCTTGCTCTGCTAAGTCAAAGCTCAGCTACACATTACACTTGCTGTAGGAGAGCAGCCCCGACACTGAAGAACCCTGCCTGTAGAGAATTCTCAAAGAATCAGGCAGGGGTCTGGTAAGGAATACAAATCATACACCAAAGCAAGAGTTGTTAATTTTCCACAGGAGGAAGGGAAGGAGCAGGGAAAATAACACCCACAGAGAGAGAGGGAGGGAGGGAGGGAGGGAGGGGGAGAGAGAGAGAGAAATAACAGATGGCGAATGGCAGCCAGAAGTTCCTTCTTGACTTGCTGTGTGCACAGAATTTCTCTCTCTCCCCTGTTCCCACCTACCAGCTTTCTCCACTTTTCAGCGTGGGGAAATGCTTCTGCCGGATGAATGCTAATATGTATCCAGGGCCTGAGGCCCATTACTTGGCGATGGGTTTGTTTTGTTTTGCTTTGTTTTTGTAGTTTTTGAAGTGTTGATGTGGTTTTTAAATGTATAGATTGTGTGTATGTTGTATGTTTTTGCTGTTTTAATTTTTGTATATTGTTTTTAATTGTTTTTAATCCTATGTAAACCGCCCAGAGAGCTTCGGCTATGGGGCGGTATACAAATGTAATAAATAAATAAATAAATAAATAAACTGAACCTGTAATCTTGTGTGTGCAAAAAACTAGCTCTGCTGCAGAGCTATGGCCTTTCCCCAGTGAGAAAATGCAACAGAAATCAATGAAGGGGTGCTCCTGTGGTGGGACCTTTGCATTTGCCAGCTCTCGAGTCCATCTGATCTTTCTGTCCCCTTCCTTCGGCAGGGATGAGCTTGGAACTCAAAACTTCATCACTAACTGCAAGGAACCAAAAGAGATTCACCAGCATATCCCTATTTGTATCGCGCCTTCACCTGGATTTTAGTTGTACATTGCTTTGGGAACCACGTTTGGCTATAAAGAAAGGAACAGATTTAAAAACAAACCAACATTGCCTTGAGAACGTCTCCATATGCATACCTGGTTACAGTTCGAGGCAGCTCCCCTTTCTTCAGCCACACCACTATCTGGGAACTGTCAGAACAAAAATGTGAAATGAGGGAATCCAGGAACACAAACTTTGGAAAGCAACACAACAGAAGATAAGGAACTTTTTTAAAAAATTGGCCCATAACTCCTTGACTGAGCATATTGACTCTCAAGTCCCCAACGTCTATCATGTCATGAATGGAATAACCAAGCTAAGCTGCCAGAAGCTTCTCCAGGGCTCCACAAGCCCAGTCATGAGGTTGCCAATAATGACTGCACTTTCCCCCTCCCCATACCAAGCACAAAAATCCCCTCCCTTTAATTCTCAGAAAATTGACAAGAATCCAGTGGAGGAGCTTCGCTCACTTTGCACCAGATTTTGAAGAAGGTAAAAAAAGTTACAAGTCTCACATGCTGCTCAGAGACTGGAATCTTCTCTACATGTCAGGACAAGACCCTACTTCTCCTCTGAGCCCTCTAAAATTGCCAAAGAACTTGGAAAAAGGGAGCGGCTTGTTGTGACCACAAGTAATGGGTGGCTAAGTAAACCAAGTCAAAATTTGGTCTCTTGAGCTTATGTGAAAGTGCCTGGCGTACAACTAGCACTTAAGTATTAATCACAAAAACGTTTCTAGCACTTTACTTGTTCAACCACAAAATTAGAGCTATTTCCTGTCATAGCAGTGGGGAAAGAATATTCAGATGGTTATCGGGATCCAGAGCTATTGGGTGTGGCTGTGTCCTGGTTTGCACATAACACTAACCCATGGTTTATTTAACTCATGGGTTGCTATGAAGTGTGTACCATCATAAACAACCATGGTTTGTTGTTGGGTTGCGAACTCAGGGTTGCTTAAACCATGGTTGTCATTGCATGTGAATCTAGAAGCATGCATTGTTCATGGGTTGTTTCGCCAGGTTACAGAGGCAGTGGGCAAAAATGGTAAGAAAAACCGAGCTGCTCTACATGCCAGTACCATAGCACCGCAAAGGCATTTGGGATACAGGGAAGGAGCAGGTGAAGGAGGTGGGTGACAAACCCAGGCATTGAGAAAAACAAAATATGGTTTGTTTGATAGTCTGTCAGACAAATCCTGGATAGGGCAAAAAAAAATGGATTAAATATGTGGGTTAGCAATATGTGCAAACAGCTCAGTGAATATTTAAAGTTTGCATAATTGTTGTCAATCCCAGATGAATGCTATGAATATTGACAGTCACCTAAATGAAATTGTCAACGGTCCATTCGTACATGTCCAAAAAGGAGAGAGATCTCTTTCTATTTGGGGACATTTGAAAATTCACCTGGGATTGTCAGCATTCACACATAAATCTCAACGTACATCAAACTTTGGGCACTCGTTCCAGCTGCTCCTAATTTAGTCATACTTCTCCCTTCTACTCCTTACATTCGGCGTTCTGTAAACATTTAAATATGGGAATAAAATATGAACCTGTTTAAATAAGTACATTTGGCTAGGGTTTAAATAAAGAATTTGAATTATCTCTGAGCAGAGTGGGGGAGGGGGAGAGACGAAAGAGTACAGACAACCATGCACAGTAATCAGAAGAGGGCACCTTGCACTTATGCAGATCTGTAATTGAATTTGTGGGGGCCCAGCTCACCTGATTCGTTTATGGGCATTTCTCCAGAAGGAGATTTTCTTGTTGATTTCAAGGGCTTGCGTCCCATCTCTGGCCCCTATGCCAGCTTGCAGGGTGCCATCCTCCATCTTGGGCAAAAAGTCTTTGGCGAATGGGCTTCCAACATTGTTGTCATTTCCATCCTTTTAACAGCAGAAGAGGGAAAAGTTTGCTTTGGCTCAAGGTATCAGCTGTAAAACAGGCTTAGCCAGCACAACACAAACCCCTGCTCCCTACTACATATGAAACTGCCTTACACAATTCAATCTAACCTAATATTGTCTACTCTAACTGGCAGGGGTTCTCAAGATCTCAAGCAATAGGCCCTGCTACTGAAGGTTCTCATTTTAGCTAGAGATGCCAGGGACTGAACCAAAGGCATTAATTATGCAAATCATGTGCTTTATTCCTGTATTATGGTCCCTCAAATGCTTGTGAAATGTTCAAGCGAGGCCTTTGGACAAGTGTAGAACATCTTTCCATTATCAATTCTCAACTGCACTCAGCACATCTGGTAATTGGCAAAACAGACAACTAGGTCACAGGGTGTGTTCCAAGCAGATCTGAACTCTGGCACCTCTTGCACACGCTTCCTTTTGTTCCATTCAGGAGTGGGGGATTTACTTTCCAAGAGGATTTAGCAGGAGTCCCTGTAGCCAAAGTCAATCTCAATGGCAGAGGTGAATAGATGAATATGTCTATGTCCCCAAAAAGGCACACTTCAGTTTTTTTTTCAACAAGGATATTGGACTAAAAAAAAAAAAAAAGTCAAATTGGAAACAAACAAACAAACAAACAAACAGTGTGTACTGAAGGGGTGGGGGAGAAGAATCTTGCCTGTGTGGGTGCAACATCATCCATACAAGTTCAAGGGCTGATTTCTTGGTGATATGTTATCAAGCTTTTTCTAATTTTAAGGTTAAATTAACCCATTTTAATGCACAAGAAATGCCCACAAAGTGTACACTCACCTTGTGAGGTAGTCTGAAAAACCAACACCCAGGAATATTGACGTCATTGTAAGGCCCGTTGCCATGATGATATTCAGGATGGCTTTTTGCAGATTCCACCTCATCCTGTTGGGAAAATCATAGGAAGATAGGAAACTGCCCTCTCCTGAGTCAAATCACTGGTCCATCTATCCCAGCATTGTTGGCACTGACTGGCAGCTGACTTCAGGGTTTCAGGCATGATTTTTTTCCATCTCTAGCTGGAGAAGCCATGGACTGAACCTGGGACCTTCTTCATGCAACGCATGCAACTATGGCCCCTACCAAATTATAGGCAGAACACTAATTAAAACAGAGTCCACAGAAGCATTCTTGAAAAGATCTCTGAAGACAAGATGCTCTCACTACCCACTCCAACCAGTCCTCAATTCCCTTTGCAGTTTTCATGAAGAATGATTTATAGAAAAGCAGCCAATCTTTTTAAGAGCTCT
The DNA here is from genome assembly GCA_029215795.1 of Anniella stebbinsi. Classification (NCBI taxonomy): domain Eukaryota; kingdom Metazoa; phylum Chordata; class Lepidosauria; order Squamata; family Anniellidae; genus Anniella; species Anniella stebbinsi. Next base: position 387,889,290 of record JARDYH010000001.1, read on the forward strand.
TGATGTTCCCCTCACTACACCTGACATTAGGATTGCCAGAATGGACAAAGGGTTTGGGACACTTAGGAAAAGCTCCTACTACCTTCCCTATTGGACTAGTTCCCTCAAAGTACTTACAGATCTCCCTCTGGAGTCCAACACTCAGGCTTTTACGCTACACTCCAAGATCCACTCCCTGAACATTAGGCCCACGTCTGGGTGATATACATGGTAACTTCTGATTGGTTGTCTTTCCCTTGATGGAGTATGCCATTACCTGCATCAACTGCTTAGTTACAGGATCTGCATCCATTTCGGTGTCCAGCCGGCTGAGCTTCTCAACCTAGCATGAAGAAAATAAATTACTTTAACACATGAAGTCCTATTTTTCCTCTCATATCTACTCATATCATACTTTATATTCTTGGGCCCCATCCGAACATTAGGGGCCTCCACAGAAAGTTCTACCTCATGAAAAAAAGTAGCAAGGGTTCTGGCCTAGCTTTATTCATGACTTGCTAGTTTTCTATGTTCAGGGAATGTTTTAAAAAAAATAGAATAGCAATCAAATATGTGATTCCCCTGTTATCTGAAATAACTGCATCACATAATTATATCGATTATATATCTCAACTCCAAGATACACAAATGGTACTTTTTGCCAGATAGTGCTGTTTTCTGTTAACATGAGCTCTTCTTCCAGGGAGGCATTTAGTGAGATAGGCTGCTCTTTGCCCTGTTCCTTGCAATGTTCCCGGTACAGATGCTCAATAACCCTACAGGAAAGAGGAAGGAGGAGAGTTTCTTTAATTGAATTGCAACTGAACCATAATCGTGTCCTGCCTACTAAAATGAACGGTCGTATTTCCTCATTCAGTCTGCAAAGTAATCCTAAGTTTGGACCAGTAGAGAGATTTGTGCACTAGAGCCTACTCACATTAAGAAAAAGCAGCTTTTCTTTTAAGGACCTTGAGCATTTGGCACCTTTGCCCATTTGCCAACATCAGCTCTAGAAAAACTCCTGGTACATGAGCCTCCAGGATTCTAAAATGATAATTTGTAACAATTGAAACGTCTCCTCAATCTTTATGCGGCCTGGCTCTTACAAATAAGAAATGTCCTCCAGCCTTGGCCAGTGTCAACTCATTGTAACTAATTGCATGGCTGAAGGTAACTGACTACAGGTCATGACCCCAAATCCTCTCCTGGCTTCATGGTGAAGGGCAAGACTTTGGCACTAGATATAGACTCCTTATGGAACTGGCTGATGAGAAGAGAGGGAGAGAGCTTTAGCTAAAGACACTGAGGATGTACTTGCAAGCTGAAGTGGACAGGATGAAGTAAACTATGCCCTGTTCTGCTGAGACTGCTTTCTTTGTTCGCTCGGGCTGGAGGGGCTTGAAATCCCACATCTGTGGGATTAAATGAGTGGGCTGTTAAGGGGGATGTACGATCTAGAGATCTGTGCATGTAACGACATTTGCAGACCTTCCTCTCTTGTTAATAGTTTCCTCTATCTGTTACCTTTGCCTACCTGAAACTATGAAATTTTAGATTGCAGTGGCTTAGGGCATGGATTGTCTTTTTTTGCTTGTATGACTATATAAAACAACATCAGATGGCACTATATTGCATAATATTATTATTACAAGCAACAATGCCAGACACTGGTAGTTTTGTTGCTCTTGCTTCCCCAGAATTCCCAACTTCTACTTACCTAAAGGGGCACATAGGCAACCCACTGTCTGGAGTATCCAATGGCAGGTTGTCCTTCCTTCCTGGCACCAGGTAGCCCCATCCATATTTCTCAGAGTAGTGCAGTGGAAAGCCATCCCAGGTGAGCCTCATGAGCTTTGGAGTCACTCTCATCTGAAGGCTGATGAGGCTGGGCCCAGGCACCCAACTGGGATCGTCCAGCCGCTGGCACAGCTTACGGTACCACCTATGTCAGGGGAAAGCAGCTCTCAAACTCAACAAAGAACAATCCTTAATTAAGCTGAATGCCTATATTTATTTTATGGTACTGTATGGCACCATCTTTAGTACATAATATTGTATGATAATAATTTTTCATTATTTGTATTGGCAATTCAATTTTCAATTTTATATTTTATTGCAAATTGCTCAGGGAGTTTCGCTATAGAACAGGCTGGAAATTCAATACACAATAATTTATTTCCCTCCCCATTCATTTTTTCTTTTGTGCCATATCTTTTTAGATTGCAAACCTGTGGCCAGCAACTGCCTTGTTTAATTGATTATATGTAAGTCACACTAGGAACCTTCTCAGCTAAGGACTGGAGTAAAAATATTTCAAATAATAATAATAATATAAAATAGATTGATTTGTCCGAATTCATTTTACTCAGGATAATAAAAGGAACCTCCTCTGTCATTAGGAGGTCTGTTTCTTCTGTTTGAAAATAAAGAGATACTACCGGGAGACTCTGGTTGCTGATTCTCTTTTTAGTTACATTATAATCTGGGTGTCATTGAGTCAGATGTTGAGGGAGTCTATGAGTACAAAGAAGTATATCTCAGTGTAGGAAATTAAGTAGATCACTGGAGGATGTCTACTCCTAGAATTCCTTTATTTATTTATTTATTTATTCATTCATTCATTCAAATAAATAAATACAAATAAAATAAAAATTCACAAGAGGCTGTCAGATCCCATTTCAAAAGGAAGTTTCAGAAAAGACTCACTGAAATAAAACAGTGTTTGCTGTCCACTGAAACGCAAACAGCAATGGAGCTAGGTGGACCTCTCTTGGGAGGCTGTTCCAAATTATAGGTGCCACCACAGGGAAGGCCCTACAGCTTGTGCCCACCTGCCATGCATCAGTAGGGTGAACCAGGAGAAGGGTATCAAAAATAGATTGTAATGTAATGTAATGTAAGATAGTCTCAGACCATTTAGGCTTTAAAAGGTTAAGATGTGTACCTTGAATTGAGCACAGAAACAAACTGGCAACTGATACAAATGATAAGGATTTAAGAGTAATATAATCTGATCTACTGGCTCCAGTCAAAAACCTGGAAGCTGCATTTTGTACCAACTGAAGTCTCCAAACTATTTTCAAGAACACCAGCCTCAAGTTCAGCATATTACAAGAATTTAATTTCTAAGCAATGGATGGTGTATCATTATCACAAGGTAATTTAATGAAGGAGATAAGTAACAGGTTGCAATCTACTAGCAGGGCAACATATATACAACCTTCCTTTAGCAACGCACCCTGGATGGCCAGGCAGATGTTGAATTCTCTTTGGCTGCAAAGCCACAGTCTCCTTCAGATAGTCTAAGGTCTTTTGGCTCTCAGGGATGCTCTGTTCTTCCTCTTCACTTGGGGGACCAGGATCTGTTCTCAGGGTACAACAAAGCAGAAAGGGGCATTTTTCAAGCGGTACATTTCATAACTATACTATATCTTACTTCAAGAATCTAAGAACCTATTTTGCAACTATAGTTCAGTGAACTGCAGAACCTATACCCCAATACAGCTAATGTAGACTTACTTGCTTGCTAGTTTTTTTAAAAAAAATAATTTTATTACTTTTGCTTGCTAGTTTTCATCTAAGAAGAATGCATAGGACCTAAATATCAAAAAATTAACTCCAGGGGGAGAATGCTAACTTGCAAACAATGTGCCAGCCCCATAACAATCCATTGCTCATATGTGTTTTTATACTGCACTCCAAATTTCTGTGTACTCTTTATCTTTCCACCTGTAAGACTGCAAATGGGTAAGAAAAAAATGCAACAGAACCAAAAGCATCGATTAGAACTTTTGAAGATTCTGGTTTAATAATACCCGTCCCTTGAAATAATTTAAAGAAAATGTTTTTCATTCCACCCCTTACTGCCTGCCTGCAAGACATACACTGAGGTACTTATTTTGAGGTTGCAAATAAGATTCGAGGGGATGGTTGCTCATAACACACTCTGGCTACAAGCACTGCTTAGGGCAGCATTCCCTAACTGGGTACCCTCCATTTGTCAGACTACTTTTGGCCAGGCTGACTGAGGATGATGGGAGTTGTAGTCAAATACATCTGGAGAGCACTAGGCTGTAGGAAGGCTGGCTTAGGGGAAGAGCCCTGGTTCAGCGCTAGAACTCATTCTTTGTATGCAGATGGTCCCAGGTTTAATCCCTGGCACCTTCAGGTATAGATAGGAAAGACTTCTCTCTAAAAGCCTGGATTGCTGTTGTCAATCATTGTAGACAATGCTGAGTTAGACAGGTCAATGATCTGACAGTTCTAGGTTCTCTCTCCCTCTTCTCTCCTTTTGCTACTAAGGTTGAGAGAGAATGAGAATGCAATTACCACAAAGGCAACTTCTGCTGGGCTGGGCCTGGGGGGCATTTGCTACTTGCCCCATGCTAACAGATAAGCGAACTACTATGTTGCATTACCTTCCTGCCACTTCAGCATGGAGGCCTTTTCCACATTGGGAGTTTCGCCATCAGCATCTTGATTCTTCTTCTTTTCTTGATTCTTCTTCCCACCAGTTTTCTCCTTCTTTTGCTTAAATTCTTGGAGGTCCCACTCCAGATCCCATAACCAAGGATCATCTTTGTACCTGTTTTGATACATCAGACAAACACAACCCATGGGTTATTCCAAAGACTACTTTTTCAACTACCATCTGCAAGATCTTGCACTACAGATGCCTCTTGTTTACAGCAATGAAGGAAGGGACTCATGGGGGAGGCTCTTCATCATCAACATCGTGTCATGGCAACAGGCTCCCAATCTATCTAGGTGGCCCAAGGGCTAGGACAATTACATTATTTTATTAAGCAGTTTAAAATAGTACTGCCTTTTGAAAACTCTGCAATCTAAATCCTATCAACCTTGTATCCCTCCTTTTTGTGATGTTTCTCATCACAGGGTTTATTGAGGCCAGAGCAAGCTACGCATTTTAAGGTCAGGATGACATTTTTGGCAAGACCGTGGCCTGGGAATCCAGTTTTTCACTGAATACCTGCAAGGTCAAGGAAGTAAGATGCAACTTTAAGCACAGAAGTGGCAAGTGGGAGAAGGCACAGCTCTTCCCCATCTGCTTCCCCACATCCCCATCCTCAGACAATTTTTCACTGAAATGCAGATGAAATCTCAGCTAGGAGAGTGGAGTGTCCCCCGCCCCCACCAGTTTTCTCCTCTATAATAATAATAAAAATGATAATAAATTTATTTCTTACCCGCCTCTCCCTCTGGATCGAGGCGGGGAACAACATCAAATACAAATGATATAAAATACATAAAACCAATTAAAAGCATATAAAACTAATACATTATTAAAATGCCAATAAAACTCTTAAAATTCGACTGGATAGGCCTGCCAGAAGAGATCAGTCTTTACAGATTTCTTAAATTCTGGAAGACTGTTACGTTGGCGGATCTCCTCTGGCAGGCCAGAGAGAAGGTCCTCTGGGTAACGGTTGTCAGCCTAGTTTTGGCTGACTGTAGTAAATTCTTCCCAGAGGACCTGAGCGTGCGGGGCGGATTGTATGGGAGAAGATGATCCAGCAAGTAACCTGGACCCAAACCATGTAGGGCTTTAAAGGTAATGACCAACACTTTGTACTTTGTCTGGAAACTAATTGGCAGCCAGTGGAGTGATTTTTAAATTGGTGTAATATGGTCACTCCTAAGTGTCATCAGCATACTGATAGCACCCTGCCCCATGCCTCCGAATGTTCTCTCCCAGTGGTTCCATGTAGATGTTAAACAGCACTGGGGAGAGGATGGCGCCTTGTGGTATGCCATACAATAGCTCCTTCTTTGAGGAGCACCTATCCCCAAGCATCACCATCTGGAACCTGCCCGAGAGGTAGGACCGGAACCACTGAAACACAGTGCCCCCGATTCCCAATCCCCTCAGACGTTCCAGAAGGATACCATGGTTGATGGTATCGAAAGCTGCTGAGAGATCCAGAAGTACCAGCAGGGACACACTCCCCCTGTCAATACTCAAGCATAGATCATCCACCAAGGCAACCATAGCGGTCTCAACTCTGTATCCTGCCCTGAAGCTGGTTTGAAATGAGTCTAGAATATCTGCATCATCCAAAACTGCTTGGAGTTGGAAGGCAACTGCCCTCTCGATCACCTTGCCCAGAAATGGAAGATTTGATATTGGTCTGTAGTTATTCAGGTCCAGGGAGTCCAAGGAGGGCTTTTTTAGAAGCCCTCTTTCTCTCTGTGCCATTTTGCCACTGCTCAGAGAAGACCTAGATTCCAAGATCCAGGTCTCCACTGAACATACCTAAGATGTGATGCACTATAACGATGCTATACCACCAATGATCAATAATACCACCAACACCTCTCCTCATGAAGCAGCTGGCAGGCATTGTCAGCTAGGTTCATCAAGGATTTTTTCATCTCCTTTTGCAGCTCCTCATAAGTGATGTGAGCTTCATCCAGGTACCTCTCCCAGTTCTGATTGACAGGCAGGTAGGAGACCCCCATTTCCAGCATCCCTGCAAATGTCACAGGATGGGGGCATCTAATGCAGAAACAAAGAGAGGGCTAATCACAGAGTGGAAACCATAGACATTTGGTGACTTAAACATTTATTTATTTTATTTATTTAAAACAAGTAAGCAGTTCCTAATAGCCTGTCACACTAAGTGTGGTAACAGACAGAACGCAGGAAGAGTCCGTGCAGATGAAAGGCTGAAGCTTTATACAGGTGCCAATCCCTGGAATCACCAAGGGTAAACAGATTTAGTCCCCACCATAATAGAATTCTGCTGTGGACCACCATTACTTTCTCCCATATAAGTACATATTTTTTCTCCATAAGAGAAGGTCCTCTGGGTAACGTTTGTCAGCCAAGTGTTGAAACAGAAAGCAAAGATAAAAACGCACTCCTCACTCCTGACACCAGGGGAGAGGGCTGAAGGAAATGCCATAGACAGATTCCTTAGAGGACAAGACATACTGCCTCCTGCCTTCCTTCATGCTCTCCTTTCCAATCATGGCAGGAATTTTACTAGTACGATAATTTCTAGGATGTTGATGAAACTTCCAGAATTCCTAGCCTCCGTTTTCCAACATGCATTGTGAAATTTGACCAACTCTGTCTGAATTTGTTCACTGAAGAGCAAGTACTGGGAAGTTATCAGCAAAAGGTGAAGATGTTTGGTGAGATACTGCCTTCTGTTTCTTTCTTGCAGAACTGTATCACTTATTTATTATCTGTAGTGATATTTTACCACCACACGGAGCCAAGTAAGTTTCATCTGTTATCCAAAGGAACGGAAGGATAGACCAGAATCCTTACAAGGATAAAGCTTGATGATGTTATTGGAGGTTTTTTGTGTTTGTTTGTTTTGAAGATCTGACAGCATTTTGCCCCTGACACGTTTCTGACACACTAGACAACTCAACACTTCTGGCAAACCCAGAAAAAGCTTCCTTATAATAGTAGGATCCACCAAGGCCCCCTGTAGAAAAGGGCTTTCCAATTTAGACTCCCCACTCTCAACACAATTGAGAGCCTCACTCTCAACACAATTGTGCTCTAAGAATTTCTCACCTTTTCAAGAAGAGAGGAAGTTGCTCCTGAAATACTTCATGAGTAGCTTGAACATCATGAGCACAATATTTCATCAGTTCCTTTGGAGAAAAATAGAACAAGATGAAAAATTATGAATGGTTATATCAGGAGCCACTTTATATTGAGTCACACCCATTTGTCAATTTAACACAATATTATCTCCTGTGACCGGAAGGCGCATTCCAGATTTAAGACAGACATCGTTCCTAGGTCTGCTACCTGAGATTCTTTTCTTTAAGCCAGAGACTAAACCAAGGACATTCTACATGTAAAAGACATATGGGCAACTTGCAGCTATTAGCCACTCTCTGTGTGGCCTACAGAGCCCTAAGATGCCTCATCCACTTTCCCCACCTGAACAGCAATTAGCTGGGGAGTGGGCAGTTAGTTGCTTCCACACTACTAATAGCAGTGGGAAAACAGTGATCTGGGGGGTGGGAGAATCTTTAATCTCAACCCCCTCCCAACTATCCTGATGCAGAGATAACTGAGAGAGGGATGAGGTTAAACCCTCCCCCCTGCAATTCTGATGCAGATATTGATGTTTCCTTGTTGCTAATGGCAGCAGAGAAAGAGCTATTTTCCCCCACACCAGCTGGTGACTGATCACCTGGGTTGTAAGGAAACAGTGAAGAAACAGTGATCTGAATTAGGATGACTGAGAGAAAGGACAAGGTTAAAGCCTCCTCCTCCCCCACTCCCAGCAATCCTGATGCAGATCTCACTATGTGCAGTAAGGAAACAGCTATCTAGATCACTGGAGTTGGGGAGGGGGCTCCCTTCCAGCAATCCTTTCCTCTGACAGTGAGCGGGAAGGGGAGGTTTGAACCTTCCCATCCCTGCATACTGAGCTGTGTGGGAGAAGTGGCTTTAAAAGGAATTTTCCAATAGATTTCCCTCCTACCTGGAAGTTATTCCTGATGTCATGCATGCTCCCCTTAACAAAGAGTTCCCGGGCTTCTTTCTCCAATGGCTCACCCCCAACATATAGGGCATGCACATCAATTAGGTTGTTGATGCTGCTGATGTTCACCCAGTCCCAGGAAGCAACCTGCAAAGAAGTATAACAAAAGAATGAGCAACTAGTCCACAAGCTTATATGTTTAAAAATCAATCACATTAGTTCCTCTACAGAACCAGCTCTTCCTTTTTAACTAATTCCAATCAAGATTAACTAATCAGAGCACCTATGTTACTTGACACAGTCCAGGCTTTTCACTAGAATTCCAAGCCCGATGAGGCTTTATCTACACATGCAGTAGATTAAGGTGGTATTATTGCGGTAGTATATTGGACTGAACCACTGTGGACAGCTGATTTTGAATGCTTCTTGAAATTAAAAAACAAGCAAGTAAGCACAGCAGGGAGAAAGTTCTATCTCAGCCTTTTCCAAAAATGCTGGTTTTCTATTTGCAGAGGTTTTTTTAAACATAGGTAGATAAGCATTAAAAATGCGATCACCAAGTGCAACGTGATAATTTATTTATTTTATTTTATTAAAACATTTGTATTCCGCCCTATATCACTGGGATATCTGGGAGGCATACAGATAATCCATTCTACTACATTACGTCACATAATTCTGCTGCACGCATAGATCATTTGAAGTGTCAGATATACTGAATATATGAAAACATACAGAGAAAACAGAATTATAGTGATACTTATATATAGATGTTGGCAACCTCCATCATCCTAGTTCCCCATTTCTACCCTCTAAATCAATTCAGAATGTTTTTATCAAAAATAATCTCTCCCGTCTGTCCAAGATAACGACTTCGATAAGAGACAAAATCAAGTGTACACATTAAAAGGTACGATTATGAGAGAGAGAGAGAGAGAGAGAGAAGGGAGTGAGAAGAGGAAGAGGACAATCAGTTCTTCTAGAAGACAGTGTTCAGTCCCATCTGATCAAGCATAAATATGGCATCTCCATCTGCCTTTCTCCTCTCGTCGCAGAGGACAGGACATTGAACACCAGTTATTTGTGTGTGTGTGTGTGTGTGTGTGTGTGAGTGAGAGAGAGAGAGTAGAAAGATAAATAGATAGATACAACACATTGGAGGTACTTTCCAACCTTCATTTCACAGGATCATAGAACTGGTAGGGCCATTTAAGCCATTGAGTCCAACCCCTGCTCAGTACAGGAATCCAGTTAAAGCATCTGTGTCAGATGGCTGTCCAGTCTCTGCTTGAATACCTCCAGACACCACTTCCCTAGGCAATTGGTTCCACTGACTGATCAAAATCTACCTTCCTGTAACTTAAGCCTGTTATTTCATGTCCTACATTGCTTTTTTCCTACTGTGACTTCAAGACAAACAGGATTTTGCTTACAAAACCTGTTTATGCTTAAAAAACCTGTTTACCAGAGACCAAAGTGGGGCAAGTTCCCACAGCACAAGCAGCAATCCCTCTTTCAAACCACTTTTCACTCTGAAAAAACATATATCCTTTTGTTCTTCTCCAGTTCAGTACTCATGTACGCTGCGCCACACTGTGGCCACAGCGTACAAGTCCCACAATTTATATCTGTGGGACTTGTAAGCTGTGCAAGTCCCACAGATATAAATTGGGTCTGCAGAGAGGTAACACACTGTGGATTGCCCCAGTGAAGGAAAAGAGGAGTTAGCATGACACTCCTTACTGCCTCTGCACTCACCACGGGGCCGTTGGTTTTGCTACGTGTTTTCTTGATATGCTCCTGGACCTGCTGCTGTCCTCTCCTCTTGCCGTGCTTTGCTGCCATCCAAAGGCTGCGCTGGAATCCCGTCAGCCCTGAGATTGCCATGTGCATACTCATGGTGTCCAGAAAACGCATCTGGGAGCCCTGAAATAGTTGTTTTAATGGACAAAGACAGGGCCAGTTGGATACTCATTTCCACAAAGAACTGTATATGGCAAGACCAGAAATAAGAGGGAGGCAGCCTGGAGAATTAGAAAGTATCACAAGTTTTGCTATGTCAGGACAGTCCAATTGAACAACTGGCTCAGTATCACATCTGCCAACAGGAGCCAAACATTCAAACAGTTCACAATTTGATGAGCTGTATCAGATGATTTTTTTTTTTGCCAGATAGGTCTTGTCTTCTTCTACCTCCACCCTGATGTCTTGACATCCTGGCTGCTGCTATTCCTCTGCACTGGGCTGAGGAATGGAAGAAAGGTCCTAACATTTCCCTGGCCAGTCACTTTCCTTCTGCAGCTGCCTCCCCACTGCAGCTTTCTCCAGCTGGGGTTCCAGAGTGTTGGAAACATGGGTCTGTAACTCTGGCCGGCAGAAAAGCAGCAGATCTTGGAAATGTTAAGCATCTTTCTTCCCATTGCACCACACCTCGCTTTCAAACAGCCGCCTCATGACAATGCTTTTACAGAGGATTAAGTAGCGGCCAGGGTTTCAAGACACAAGGCAGAAGCAGAACATGATGTCCTAGCCTCAGACAAATGAACAACCAGGAAAAGTGCTTTGTATGTAGCAGCAAACATATACAGGGACTTTGTAAACAAAAAAAAATGTGGCGGGGATAGTTTGCACTAACACAGAGTTATCTGGCCCAGATCTAGCTCTTTATCTCTTTTTATATTATCTAATAATTCTGACTGTAAATATTGATACTGCTGACATGTTTTAAGAACATAAGAAGAGCCCTGCTGGATCAGACCAAGGGTCCATCTAGTCCAGCATTCTATTCACAAAGTGACCAACCAGCTGTTGACTGGGAACTCACAAGCAGGACATGAGTGTAACAGCACCCTCCCACTCATGTTCTCCAGCAACTGGTGTACATAGTCTTACTGCCTCTAATCCTGGCGGAAACACATTATTAGGACTAGCAGCCATTGGAAGCCTTCTCTACTAGGAATTTGTCTAACTCCCTTTTAAAGCCATCCAAATTGGTTGTCATCAATACATCTTGCGGTAGCAAATTCCATCGATTATACCTTTGTAAAGTACTTTCTTTTATCTTTCCTGAATCTCCCACCAATCAGTTTCATGGGATGACCCCACTGGGTTCTAGTATTATGAGAGAGGGAGAAAAATGTCTCCCTATCCACATTCTTCTTTTTTTTTTAAAAAAGTGATTTTATTCAAATATTGTGCATAGCACCACAAATTTATAGTCAACAAATACAGTAACAGTCAACTATTCAAACAAAAATTATAAAAAGAAACTGTTTCCAGTCTTGTTGTAATTACATAAACAGTAGAATGTTCCTACAGCACCCCCATTTAATTAGATCCTCCAAAACTATGTTTGAGATATCAGAGGCTTATAGGCCACCACCATCTCTTTGTTGATAATTGCAATAAAGGAAACCAGATTTCTATGAAGTGGTCATTTTGGCTGCCCCTCTCAGAACTCTGCTATGGCAGGTTAGTCTCTCTAAAAGTGCAATTTTCCAGATATTGGTGACCCACTTCACAAACATAATGTTGTATCTGTCATCTCCTCTTACCCTTTTTTTCCCAAGCTAAACAATCTCAGTTGTTTTAACATTCCTTCATAGGGGAGACGTTAAAGCCCCTTGATCATTTTAGTTGCCCTTTTCTGCGCTTTTTCCAGCTCTACAATATCTTTTTTTAGGAATCATGACCAGAATTGCACACAGTATTCTAAGTGGGCTCACATCACAGATTTGTATGGCAGTATGACATTAGCAGTTTTATTCTCAATTCCTTTTCTAATTATGCCTAACATAGTTTGCCTTTTTTACAGCAGCCTGACACTGGGTTGACCTTTTCATCAAGCTGTCCGCCACAACCCAAGATCTCTTTCTTGGTCAGTCACCACTAACTCAGATCCCCACTAGCTCAAGCAGTTATTTGCATCTTGTTTATTGTATCTTTTCCTGACAGTTGTTATGGCTTGTGGCTATAATAATAAACAAATCCATAATGTGTTGCCACAAACATCTATTCTTCAGACGGCTAAGAATGCTACGAATACAAGAAGAAAGCAAGTAGAAGAAATGGACCAGTTGGCAGACAGAAAGGACTTACCTGGATCAAGTACTGTTCTTTGATGTGTGCACGGTCAAAGGACACATTGTGACCCACCACCAGCCTCTGCCGCCATTCCTGCTTGGTGAGGCTGCTGCTTGTTTCCAGGGGGATGAGGTCTGACAGAGTCAGCTGGCTGGACCAGGTGTACCGTTCCTCTAACAGCCGCTTGCTACACCATGAATACCTGGGAGCAAACACAGCCATCTTCAAAAACACTCACAGCTATGTGTTTTTGAAGATGTTTTTGAATGCATGACTGGGCACCACGACTCACCATTTCTTTCTAGAATTGATTTTTTTAGTAATTTCATAGCAAACTTACAGCATTGAGATGAAAACAAAATTAAATATGAAGCATATTAGGTAACTCACCCTGGCTTTTGTAAACTTAACTTTTTTTAAGGTTACAGTCCTAAGCACACTTACTAGGGAATAAATCTTGTTGAACTCAGTGAGAGCTTCTTCTGAGCAAACATGCTTAAGATCACACATGCTCCTATCTGTTTAAGCATCTTCAGATTTTAACACCAGCTACCCAGCTCTACTTTGGGCAATTGCACTGGTGGGTTCAAAGGAAGAAATAGGCAAATTCACATAAATGAGTAACTGTGCAGAGTGAAAGCCAGGCAGAAAAGGTTCCTAGCAGCTATCACACTGTCAGGACAGCAGCCTCGAAAACAGCTCAAGGGGAGACTGAGAACAAGATTACATATTTAAGAGTTTTAATTTAGCCCAGGCCACATATTGTGTATGTAGCTAAACTGTGGTTCATAAGCCAAATGCAGCTCCTGAGAAGTTCAAGAAAATCAGGGAAAAGTAGCCTAAGAGGCTCACCCTTTTTCTACCCTACTATACTTTGAACACATTAGTTTATTATATTATTATTATTATTATTTACATTTATATACCGCCCCATAGCCGAAGATCTCTGGGTGGTTTACAAAAATTAAAAGATTGAACACTAAAAAGACAATATACAAAATTTAAAACCATAAACATAAAACAGCTGACATTTAAAACATTTTAAAACATTTTAACTGTTAAGCCTGGCCACAATGTCAATCAAACCTCAACTTGAGCTGTTAAAATGCCTGGGAGAAAAGAAAAGTTTTGACCTGGCACCGAAAAGATAACAGTGTTGGCACCAGATGGGCCTCATCGGGGAGATCATTCCATAATTGGGGGGCCACCACAGAGAAGGCCCTCTCCCTTGTTGCCGTCCTCCGAGCTTCCCTCGGAGTAGGCACACATAGGAGGACCTTTGATGTTGAGCATAGTGTATGGTAGGTTCATGTCAAGAAAGGCGTTCCATCAGGTATTGTGGCCCCAAACCGTGTAAGGCTTTATAGGTTAAAACCAGCACCTTGAATCGGTCTCGGAAACATACAGGCAGCCAATGCAAGCGGGCCAGAATTGGGATGGGGTGTGTTCTAATTTAACACACTTAATCTCTGTAAGTCCAACAGCATCTGTACACAGCACACACATGAAGCGAGGAATGTTGCAAGACAAAGAAAGGAGCTCACTCCAAATATGTAAGGGAAGGGTAAACAAACTTCCATATACCTCATTAACTGCCTTTTGGAGAGCAGTGCTTCTCACTTTTCTGGTTTTGCACAAGAACCTAGGAAGTTCTTACATGATCACACTTCTCCCTCTACTGTCCCTATGTAAATTCAAGACACAGTGGCAACATGGCATCTAAGACCCTAAGGTAATAGGCACCACCCCGGAGCTGAACTAGGGCAGGAAGGAGCAGTGGTCTCTTGGAAAGATAAGGGGTAATGGTTAATTAAGAGTTTTGGGGTGCTGGGGGTAGAAGCAACAGGGCACTGATTGTGCATCCTGTAGCTGTTGGCCATATGTTAGATTTGGCAGACAGCTTGTAGGAACAAGAATTCTGCCCTACAGTTCAGTGGTGGAACACATGCATTGCACACAGAAAGTCCCAGGTTCAATCCCTGTCATCTCCAGTTGGGGCTGGAAAACCTCCTGCTTGAAAATGTGAAGAGCTACTGCCAATCAATGTTGCCAGTACTGGGCTGGATGGATCAATGGTCTGACTCAGTGTAAGGCAGCTTCCTCTCCACCTATACCAGAGCTTTCGCCATCTTACCAGGCACTTGGAGATACAGCCACTGCAAGCGTGGGGCAATGTCCTTCTTCCATGCACACTTCTATGTCAAACACCAAGGCTCGCTCATCAGGGAAATCCACAGCTTTCTTCTCTCCACTGGGTCCATATTGTGTCCATCCCGCTTCCCAAGCCCACTCCGGGGGCATTGGTGGGATTTCACAGTGGAGAAGTTCCTTAGCAGCCTCCAGATATGGGAAGCTCTGCTTCTGTGCCAAGATGCGGAAGTGTTCATCTATGTTGGCCCCATACATCTGGGGCAGCTCCAGCTCCACATCAGGAATGGTGGATGTCTCTTTACCCCACAAGTCATGCTTCTGCAAGTGTTCCATGCTCTTCTTGATGTCTTCCTCTGAATACTGTATCTGAGCACCCCGGAAAACCTGCTCATGAAGACCCTTGGAGAGCATCTGGATGCCAAGGGGATTCATGCGCTGTTGTTTGGAGGCAGTGCCCGTATTTTGCAACATCTCCTCCTGAACTACGTGATCGGTGGAGCAACCCGAGGACCATCTCTGCAGTCTCCGTAATATAACTGGACCAGTCAGTGGTGTCTTCCATACCAAACGTTTCATCTTCACCAGGAAAGAACAGCATAGAGAATGTGCAAGAGTCTGACTTTCTTAAGAACTTAGATCTATCATGGGGACAAACAGTAGACGCAGCAGAAGTGAGATTCAGTGTAATATTTTTTCCATCCCCCTCTCACAGATGTTCAATACTCCATCTCACATACCGCTTAAGTCACATAGTGGCTAGACAGTGCTACAGACTTAGAAAAGGGCGACCCAGATTTTTTCAAAAGCTCTGTGCCACAAAACATACATTATATCCAGACCTTAATCCTCCTCCTCTCCATTTTATCCTCACAACAACCCTGTGAGGTAGGCTGGGCTGACATGACAGTCTGTGACTGGCCTAAAGTCACCCAATGAGCTTCCATGGCTGAGTGGGGACTAGAACCCAGATCTCCCAACTCCTAGTCCAACACTCTAGCCACTACACCACGCTTGGTCAAGCCAACATCTCACAGCCAAATTGGCCTCCTAAGCCTGTTGTGCAAATAAAAGAGGGATGAGGAAAAAAACAATGGATGCTTTTTTGGCAGGATAAAAATTTAATAAATAAATAAGATCTAGGATTAGAGTCTGTGGAAATAATGAATCACATGCTAAAACAAAATCAGCAGCTACTCTTCCTGCCCAAATGCTTACTCACCCCCCCTCCCTGCCAATGAACCCAGGCTCTGCTCCCACCTGCACAAATATGGATACAGACTGCTCCCCTCCAATTAGTGCCCCAAAGAACATAGCACTGCCCTTCCCTCTCCTCTAATAAAACTAAGCAAGCTCCACAGACTGCCCCCACCTGGAAAATTTACCTATTCTTCTTCCCCCCCCCCCAAACCCTTTATTTAATTACTTTTTCAGTCCCTATCATCAAAAGGAAGTAATTATCCTCCTTCCACCACAGAAAGATGTATACAGATAATACCCCCTACCACAAAATGTGGCTGGTCTTCCTCTCCTCAAAATAGAAATACTGACTCTTTCTCTCCCCCAATGAAACTACACTCCCCCACAAAAAGATGTCCAGACTGCAAAATAACAACAACAACACTATGCAGGCTTAGAGGGAAGTCCTACAACTCCCAGCATTCCCCAGCCAGGCTGGCTGGCCAATGCTAGGGGTTGTAGGACTTCCCCCCTGTCTCTTATCATGTATAGGATTACGCCCTAATTGGCTATTCTTCCTCACTTCCCAAACCCATTTATTTCTCTTTATTACCCCCCAACACTAAAATAGGATATCCGCAGACTAACCCCCCCAAAAATGGCTGTCCTTTCTCCCCTCACAACAGTAATTATGGCTGATTCTCTCCCCCCCAAAGAAGTCAAACGGGATGTCCACAGGCTGTGCCCCCCACAAAATTTACCTTTTCTTCCTCCCCTCCAAACCCCTCTATTGAGCTCCTTTCCCTTCCTCTTACTCCCCTAAGAAATGAATGCTTATTTTCGTTATACTGCCCCCCCCCCCCGGGTGCCTACGGACCACTCCTCCCCCAAACGTGGCTGTTTCTTCTTCCCCTCACGATTAATCCGACCCCACCCCCACCCCGGGTGACTGCGCCCCCTCAGGGAAACTGGACCGCCCCCCTTTGCCCCCAATCTGTGGGGACGGAGGGAGGGAGGACTTATACCGACAGCTTTCCTCCGCTCTCTTTCGTGGGGTCATTAAAAAAACCCCCAAAAAGAGAAATTATTCACCCCAACCACTAACAATCCCCCAACCCACCCCACACACGCGTCGTCTCCCTCTCAGGCGCGTTTCCCTCAGGCGAACCTTCTACTGCTCTAGACCGGAGTGGTCTCGTCCGTCCCGGGGGGGGGGTGGTGGAAGAAATCATATGACGAATAAGGAAAAGAAAAACGTTCCCCCTCCAATTCTAAAGATACTCAGCCCCACAGAGCAGTCGGGAAGGAAGAAGAGTTTTCCTCAGCTGGAGTGGTATTCGCTCCTCTCTCCCTTCAGCGCCCTCCCCTACATACTCGCGAGAGATGGTCTGTTCCGGAACGGCTCGGCCCCGGTTCAGCGCTTTCAGTTTCCTATAGGTCTAGCAGAGCCTTCTTCACACGGTGGCCGCGTGGCCTAATGGATAAGGCGTCTGACTTCGGATCAGAAGATTGCAGGTTCGAGTCCTGCCGCGGTCGTAAGTGCAGCGAGAGTTGGGTGAATCCTAGCTCTCAATTTTGGTGTTAACTTCAAACACAATTCTTGATCATTTGCAGACTCCCCCGCCCCTTAAGATTTCTTTTAATGATGTAACAATATTAATTTCTGTTACTTAGGAACTAATCTATTCCCCTCCGCTAATCTTTTCACTATAAAATTTTACTCTTTCTGCTGTTCCTCCAGAGTATCAAAAAATTGGCTAGCCTTTTCCCCAGATGGGGTTTCAATACTTTTAAAAGCTACAGGACAGGCAGAAATTCAACAAGTGCAGCATTTCCCTCCAAACTAATGGGAAAAGCTGCACTTGTTGAACTTCTGCCTATTGTGGATCTGTTAAAAGCCTTACCTACCTCACAGGGTTGTCGTGAGGATAAAATGGAGAAAAGAACCATATAAGCCACCTCCGGTTCTATACAAGAGGGGGAAAGGTGAATTATAAATATAATAAATAAATAAACTATCAATGGTGTATACAAGAGGCATAAAAGCCAAAACAATATAATACAATAAAAACAAAAAGCAAGACTACAATAAAAATAATCCAGAAGCATAAAACAGCAGACCCATAAATGCAAAAGTATAAAACAGCACAACACTTTAACATGACTGTATCTTTAACTTTAACCCATCCTTCACTCTAAACCAGTGTGGTGTAGTGGTTAGAGTGTTGAACTGGGAGTCAGGAGATTCGGGTTCTAGTTTCCGCTCGTCAATGGATGTTCACTGGGTCTCTCTGGGTCAGTCACTGACTCCCAATCTAACCTACCTCACAGGGTTGTTGTGAGGATAAAATGGAGAGAAAGAGGACCATGTAAGTTGCCTTGAGTCCCTTGCAAGAGGAGAAAAAAGGTGAGATAAAAATGTAATAATAATAATAACAATGAATAAATAAGTATACAAGATACATAAAAGCTAAAACATGCCACAATATGTTACAATAAAAACATAAAGCAGCACCACAATGAAAACAAACCAGAAGTATAAAACAGGAGAAGCATAAATGCAAAAGCAGGGGCAAATAAGTACCTTTAGCTTGGTGCCACATTGTTAGTAGCATCAATACACTGCCAACCAAGCTTCAGGGAGAGCATCCCAGAGATGGAGTGATACCTACCACAGTTGACTAACTACTCATAAAACTACAATTCCCAGGATTCTTGGGGAGATGCTAACAAGACGACAATTCAAACTGGTATAAAACCAATAGACATTTGAAATATAGATATGCCCTAAGAATGTCTTTGCCCATGCTCAATGTTTTCACTCCCCCTGGACCCTTGTGGATGATTTGCTATTTGTTCTGTTACCACTAGATGTCAATGTTGGCTCACTATGTGGAGATGTCCATGGCAGGAACTTAAGAACATAAGAAGACCCCTGCTGGATCAGACCAATGTCCATCTAGTCACACATTGGCCAACCAGCTGTCGACCAGGGTCCCACGAACAGAACATGGTGCAACAGCACCCTCCCACCCATCTGTTTCCCAAGCAAGGCTGCATGCTTTGCACACTTATTCAGGAGGACCAGGTCCCATTGAATGCAGTGGGTCTTAGAATTAAACTAGAGTGGCATGTGCTTTTGGTGACTGCAGCTGGAACATTTTATTTAAACCGATTAGTTTTGCTTTTTTTAAAAAACAAACACACGTTCCAGATAAGAATGTGTCCTGCTTGTGGGTTCCTGGTCGACAGCTGGCTTCTTCTAATGTTCTTAAACCATCTTTGCCCTGATCCGCCATCCACGTTGAGGCCAGCTGCTGTGGACTTGAATAAAACTGCATCAAGGGCTCACACCAGACTGTACCTGTCTAGAAGCGGCCTAAATGGTGCAATCAAAACCTGCCTTATCGGCGGGGGCATGAGAACAGAAAACAACAGTAAGAGCCTAGTGGAGTTATGAGATTGACGTTTGATGAAAAGATACGGTCCATAAAATTGGCCAGTTGACACTGTCAGCGCTTTAGGGCTGGAGGCTGACCCAGCTGGGTTGTCCTGCATGAGGCTAGTCACTATGGCTCTGGAGTCGCTTCTTGCAATCTCTTTCCCTTGCTCCTTAACCGGCAATACAGGGGGCTGCCAAGCTCTCCTCTTGTGTTTGTGGCCGACATCAGTCCAGGAGACTGGAATCAGAGGGCATCTAGACCAGCCCGTATTGGGGGGGGGGGGGCATCCCGGTACAGAAAAAAAATGGTAGAAGGTGATGGCACCACACGCAACCAGGTTCTGTGATCTGTCACTGTTGACTGCTCCACGGCTGGGTTTTCTCATGAGTACATTTGGATTTCACAAAGGCTGCAATCCTATGCATGCTCACTTAGCCTTCAGCCCCACTGCACTCAATGGGGCTTAATAGTTCTGAGCAATGCATAGGACTGGGCTGTGTGAAGTACAGCTTTCCCATAATAAGACTGGGCAGAAATCATACTCCTTTTTGGCTTTTTTGGTGTGCCTTTTGTGTATTATTATTATTATTATTATTATTATTATTATCATTATCTATGTACACTTGCATTTACTCCTTTCATTCCTATACCCATTGCTAATTTCTAGCAGAAGTTCATTTGGATTTCTACACTGCGCTTTCTTAAGCTCTCCCCCTTTTTAGCACTTTATTGGCAAGCCATGGGTGCATGATTATAACTTTGCATGTTCTCTGTTTACTAAGAGGCATGTACACATTTTGCAAACACATGCACACACTCTGTGAGCTGGATCCAAAGGAAATTGGTCACACTACAGTCCCATTGAAGTCAATGTCAGTTATGGTAGGCAGGACTAACTTGTCCCATTGATTTCAATGGGACTGAATGGGACTGAACACCTGACTAATGCCCTCTGGATCCAGTGGTGCGCTAGATAATTTTACACCCTGGACTTAATGGACTTATTGGGGGGGGGGGGCTTGTGTATTGCTTCTGTTGTGACCCGAAGAACGTTTCTCTTCGTCCCAACCACCATCCCATGCTTTACAACTACTTGATTTGTTAGAATAAAAACAACAAAACTGTTTGCCAGCCCTGATTTTGTGTCTGCAAGTCCAGTATATCTCCCGGTGTACTCTTGATGGACAGAGTGGTATACTATATGGATCACTAGGAGCTGAAACAAGAATCCATTTGAGGTCTTTGTTGAATGAGGTGCTGCTGGGAGGCTGCATCAAGCTGCTTAGTCTCTTTGCAGAAAATCTCTTTGCTGAGAACTTCGATTCCTCTCCCATGGATGGGAGGATGGGGTGGGTGGGAGAAGAAATTATATGTTTCATTTGCATGGTTCCTCCCCACCCCCCTACAAGCTTGGCAATTAAAGGATGTGATTCGAGCTGCAAGACTGATACACTCTGGAAAACCTTTCCTGATTTTCTCTGCAGCCAGGGGAAATTGCAACATTTGTGCTGCCTGAACTGATGCCCCATTGTCTTAAAACCCTGCAGAACAACAGTCCTTTCTCTCAGAGTCTCACTTGACAGCGGAGTGCCCTCTTTTGCAGGTCTTATCTGTGAGAAATGGTCACATCTCCTTCCTTGAACTGTCCCTGTTTTTTTAAAAATTTTGTTAACAAGATACTTTCTTTCCTATAATTTTGTTTTACACAATGGGAAGAATACAGAACATTGTTATAAGTTATAATTTATCAGCAATGCCTTTTAAAAAAATCATAAACCCGTGAGAGACCTTCTACAGATTTCATGCAAAGATGCCTTTTATATTCTCTGTAGTTAAAGGCACAGTGCCTTTTGCATCTAATCTTCACTCTACCATCTCTATTACCCAGAGTCACCCACCTGGCTTTCCCCATGGGCTCTGCTCTCCTTCACTGCCCCAGCTAGAACACTTATATATGCTGACCTCTCTGAAAACCAGGCTTAGCCAGGGATGGAAACTTTTGGCCCTCCAGATGTTGTGGACTGCAACTCCCATCATCCCTCACCCTTGGCTAAGCTGGCTAGATGGTAGTTGCAATCCAACAACATCTGGAGGACCACACCTTCCCCACCCTGGATTAAGCCTTCTGTCCTTAACTCAAGCTAGATCTACACTAGGTGACCATATGAAAAGGAGGACAGGGCTCCTGTATCTTTAACAGTTGCCTTGAAAAGGGAATTTCAGCAGGTGTCCATTGTGTGCATACAGCACCTGGTGAAATCCCCTGCAAATCCCTGCCTAGATTGACCAGATACAAAAGAGGGCAGGGCTCCTGCAGCTTTAACTGTTGTGATGAATAAGGAATTTCACCAGGTGCTGCATGCATACAAATGATACCTGCTGAAATTCCCTTTTCATTACAACTGTTAAAGCTACAGGAGCCCTGTCGTCCTTTCTGTATGGTCACCCTAAAATTGCCACTAATGCTTTATAATGGTATTGAAGTGCAGCGATAACTGTTGGGACACAATCCACGTACCGCTTTCATAGTGCTATTTCCTGCTTTTTATTCCGTACTCGTAATGTTTTGACACAAGGTGTAGATCTGGCCTCAGTTCGAAAGCCTGGTGTGACATACAGCAGAGCTGCTTTACATCGAGAAATGTGTGGCAACACAGCATTTAGCACTGGAGGCAACAAACACAGGCTAGGGCCAGTTCAAAAGAAGTTCAAATCAACTTTCTTTATTACCTTGTTATTTCAGCACCAAAGAATTTTCCAACACCGGTTCCCGGTTTCTGAGGGCCCATGGGCAAGACACCCTCCATGGGCCCCCTCCCTCAGTGAGTCTACCCACCATTGTCCCCAGCTGCTCTCGCCCCTCCTCCTCTTTCTCATCATTGCCAACAATGGCTTGCTTGGTAGGCAGAGAGCCAGTGAGCACATAGGCAGGGGCATCTCCTGCTCCTCCTTCTCACCACCACCATTGTCTGGGCCAGAGTAAGAGGCAGTTAAACAAGCAGGTTGCAGTGATGAAGAGGAGGAGCAAGTCCAAAGGGCTCTTGCCAGTGGGCCCCTGCTGGAAGTGTGGGCCCTTGGCAGATGCCCAACCATGCCTACCCTTGACACCGTCCCTGGATGTTTCCTTAAAAAATAAAAAAATCTCCAAGCATTTAAAGTTTGATTGTTGTTGTTCTGCCGCTTTTGCTGTCCTTTTCTTTCTTCTCTAGCTTTTGTAAGTTGCTTTTAAATGTATTGTTCTATTATTTTTTTTTAACCTATTGTAAAAGTAAGGTATGAAATAAATTCCCAAAATGAATGAACATGAATGAGTGAAGTGCCACGTACACACTGATGCCACAATAACCATCATCTGATCTTAGGCTCTTGCTCCTAATGGCTTTAAACCTTGGCTACAGGTTATTGTATCACATTATTCTGGTGATATTATATACACAGAGTTATTCAAGCAGAGGTGAAACGTAAGCAGGGTGTAGAGGCCACCCGGGTTGGCAAATTGCCCACTGTTCTGGAGACTGGCTTCTTCCTGTCTCAGGCAGATCTTCCTGCTTGATGTCCTCCAAGCTGTACCACCTTTCTTTCCCACTGCATGTTGGACACGCTCCACTCTGGGATCTCAATGGCTCCAGTGTCTCCAAAGCCAACCTCACACCAGAGTAGGGAGCTTGCTGGCCATGAAGTCTCATGTTTTACTAAGGGTCAGGTCAAGCCTATCAGGGGAGGCAACATCTCCTGAGGTTACTTTTAGCTCCTTGATGTGACTTGTTTCCTGTTCTACATCTGGGAAGCATGGCCACAGGCCTCACCAAAAGTGCTGGGAGTCGAATCTTTCCGAAACATATTTAAAACCAGTTTTCAAGAGTGTAAAAATGAGGGACTAATATAGCCTGGTCCAACCTTGGGCCCTCCAGATGTTTCAGGCTAGAACTCCCACTAGCCCTTACAATTGGCCATGATGGCTGAGACTGGTGGGAGTTGCAGTCCAATACAGCTGGAGGAGCCCAAAATTGGAGAAAGCTGGGATAAAAAGTGTTCAGGAATAGGCAGTAAGTGCTACACTAGCCTTCCTCAACCTGACACCCTCCCATTATCCCCAGCCAGCATGGATATTGCTGACTGAGGATGCTGGGAGTTGTAGTGAAACACTTCTGGAGGGTGGCTGGTTGAGGAAGGCTGATGTACATCTTGACTGTTTTGTTTTGTTTACTTCTGGATTGGAATTTTTGTGTTTCCCAGAGGCCATCGTATTCTAGAGATGCTAATCGGAACAATCCCGTTTTTGCATGCATCCTATAAGAGTAGGTCAGGCTCAGTAATAAAGTTAGCATTTCCTAGCAATAAGGGATTCGCCTGCACACAGATGGTAGCTAAACAGCCCTCCCCAACCAGGTGTCCACCAGATGTGATGGATGCCGCTCCCATCCACCCCAATCTGCACTGCCCATGGTGGCTGTGGATGTTGGGAAGTGTAATCCAATTGATCCAGAGGGTGCCAGTTGGGGAAGGCTGCTATATAATACCATTATAGGCTGGCAGGGCAGGCTGAAGAATGAATGTGTTTCCTGAGAGATCCTTTCAATGGGCAGATTCCAGGGAAATACATATGCCAATTCTTTGCTCCCAGGGCTGGATTTAGGGACAGGTAACAGAGGCAAGCATCTAGGGCGCCAGGTTTGGGGTACGTATGTCAAGCTTGACAGACAGTGACGGTTCCTGGTTTTTGTGGATCCTTGGGCAAGACACCCTCAATGTTTCCCTTGCTTCAGTAATTCTACCTTCTCTCAACCATTGTCACTGTCCCCTCTTGCTCCTCCTCCTTTTTCTCGACATTGCTGCTACCTGCTTTCCTACCAGACAGAGATCTGGTGAGCAAGCTATTTGGCATCCACTGCTCCTCCTTCTCACTGCCACCACTTTTTAGGCCAAAGCGAGAGGCAGGATGAAGAGGAGGAGCAACTGCTGAGGCCCTGTTCAGAAGACATCTTAAACTAAGGTGGTTAAGGTAGGCTGACCATATGAAAAGGAGGACAGGGCTCATGTAACTTTAACAGTTGCAGAGAAAAGGGAATTTCAGCCAGTGTCATTTGTATGCAATTAGTCCCTGGTGAAATTCCCTCTTCATCACAACAATTAAAGTTGCAGGCACTATACTAGAGTGACCAGATACAAAAGAGGGCAGGGCCCATGCAACTTTAACTGTTGTAATAAAGAGGGAATTTCACCAGATACAAATGATGCCAGCTGAAATTCCCTTTTCTCTACAACTGTTAAAGTTACATGAGCCCTGTCCTCCTTTTCTAGGCTGACCAGATAAAATCCAGGTCAAGGCTCATATAACTTTAACAGTTGTAGAGAAAAGGGAATTTCAGCCAGGGTCATTTGTATGCAATTAGTTCCTGGTAAAATTCCCTCTTCATCACAACAGTTAAAGGTGCATGCACTATACTAGAGTGACCATATACAAAAGAAGGCCGGGCCCCTGCAACTTTAACAGTTGTGATGAAGAGGAAATTTCACCAGGACCTAATTGCATACAAATGACACTGGCTGAAATTCCCTTTTCTCTACAACTGTTAAAGTTACATGAGCCCTGACCTGGATTTTATCTGGTCACCCTATCCTTTTCATATGGTCAGCCTAGTTAAGACTTTTTCCTTAACAACAACAAAAAAGCCTTAACCACCATGGTTTAAGGTGTCTCCTGAACAGGGCCTTAGAGAGGTTTTTAAATATCTGCAGCAGTATATAAATCTATTAAATATCTAAATAAACAAACAAATAAAACATAAGTCAATGATCCTGCATGCTGGTCCAGCCCTGGCTTGAACAATACACTCAACTGGCAGTATCTCAGCATTCCGAGAACCGCTTCTCTCTCCTTTTTTGACCTAAGTGGATGCTCTCCTCCTTTTGTTTTTTCTGATTTTACAGCACACAATTAAGACAAATCTGGTCTACATAACATCTTAATGTTAAAATCACTGAAATAACAAGTGAATCGTTTCTTTTGCTGTAAAATCAGACATGTGACCAAGGCTATGTTCAGGTGGGCACCCCCCCCCTTGGTGCTGGACATGCCCCCCGGGGGCAGACATGTTGGTGGGAACGCTCCCTTGGGGGCCCGACCATGTTGTCCTCCTTTTTGGTTTCCAAAATATGGTCACCCTAGTTAAGGTGCATTTCAAAACTGTGTATATGGAAAACTAAGCTCACCCCTGAACTCCGACTTCCTTTTGTTATGGCCTGCCTTTCATTCACGCTAGCGCCAGAATCTCATTATATGAATGTTAGCTGTTGTAGTTTTCCAACCAGTTTCTGATAGCTTTAATTGTTCCCTTCTGAGATGGGGACCTGGAAAGTGAGGGGCTTTTTAGCAGCCTATCGTGGTCATTTCAGCAGAGCCGGTGAAAGGTGAGAGCCTGTGTTTTACAGAAGCCACTGGACCGTGGAGGTAGCCACGTGGGTTGTACAAGTGCCCACCAAATTCTGATCCCGAAGACTGATAAGGTGAGAAATGGTGAGGGGGGAAATGCAGCAAGGTGAGAGAAGCTATTGGTTCAGTGGAAAAGGCATGACCTGCCGCCTCCCTTAATGGGTACCGCAAAGACTCTTGGCATGCTTGCTTGCCTTCCTACAGTGAAAAGAAATGGCTGATTAACTCAGAGGATTGGATTGAGCTTTGCCAATCACTGTGGAGCGGGAGTGCTGAACTTCTTTCACCCCCAAGGGCCGAATCTAGTTTTGGAGAAGCTTCCGGGGGCCACATTCCAATCATGGACCAAAGGCAAAATGGGTTGGGGCCCAAACAGACTATTTCAGCTTAAATGTTCTTGCTGCGGGTACCTTGAGCCTTAGGAGAGGCATTTCAGCCGTTCAGAATGTGTGGGGTGGGAGGAGAACTATGCCTTACCTGGGAAATCATCAAACAATTGGCAGTGGGGAAAAAGGGGCGTGGCCAGCGACTCCGCAGCGAGGACAGATGGCAGACACGCGGACTCACCTTGCTCTGGATAAAAATGCCAGGGAAAGTCCCAGAGTTTTTTTCTTCGCAGCTTCACAGGAAAGCCCCGGGGTGGGTGCGAGGTGGCTGCTGTGTCATATAATCGACACAGCACCACCATGCACCCACCCTGGGGCTTTCTGTGCATATAGACAGCCCCCTGGTCGCCTTGTCGCTGTCTGCCACACAGGGGTAAGATCCCTCATTGCTGTATTTAAATACAAGTCATTATTCCTAAATTGCTATCTATGCCCATAAACCAGCACACGCAATATTTGTGCAAATCCTCATCCTCTTTTGTCCTGTTTTTGGGGGTGATGTTTTTCCTCTCTTTTTTTGGCGATGCGTAAATAGCCACGCTACTGCCTCTTCTCCATACTTTTTCTTCCATCTCCATTAGGACTGGCCAAAGACATTTTGCTGCCTGAGATGAAGGACAAGATAGTCCTCTGCCTTCCACATGAGGAAGCCAACCAGACTGGCACTTGAATCTTACTACAATGCTGGGCAATAAGAAACGTCCTCCCTAGGGTGACCATATGAAAAGGAGGACAGAGCTCCTGTATCTTTAACAGTTGTACTGAAATGGTAGGTTGGCCATATGGAAAAGAGGACAGGTCTCCTGTATCTTTGGCCTCCTCCACACGGGGCGTTTAATGAGCCTTGAAGGCTCATTATAAATTTTACCTACACACGAGCGGAGCGCAAAACGGGCGTACAGGCGCGTTATCTCCCCGATAATGCGCATTTTCGAACGCGCGTTAAATAGCGACTTTTATTTTGCTCCGGCCGTTAAAGCGCATTTTCGCTGTGTGAACAAGCGATTATGCGCATTAACTACCTGGAAAGCGCTTTTTGGGCATCTTTTAATGCGCTTCGCCGCTTCTCGCCGCCTCCCGTGCAGAGGGATTGTGAGTAAATGCGCCTCCGCGATAATGCGCATAATCGCGGAACCAGGCGCAAAGGCGCATTCTTGTGGAGGGGGCCTTTAACAGTTTGAGCAGGTGTCATATGTGTGCATGCAGCACCTGGTGAAATTCCCTCTTCATCACAACAGTTAAAGCTGCAGGAGCCCTGCCCTCTTTTGTATCTGGTCAAGAGGGCAGGGCTCCTGCAGCTTTAACTGGTGTGATGAGGAGGGAATTTCACCAGGTGCTGCATGCACACAAATGACACCTGCTCAAATTCCCTTTTCTATACAACTGTTAAAGATACAGGAGCTCTGTCCTCCCAGCATCTGCTGCTTGAGGCAGTCACCTCCTTCTGCTTAATGCAGGGGTGGGCAACTGCAAGATATCTGAGGACCATTTTGCCCCCCAGATTCCTCCCATAGGCTGCACTTCATGGGGGGTTCATGTGGCAACCTGAAAAAAATCACCTGAAAAAAACAGCAGTTTCCCACCAAAATTCAAGTACAGCTTATTTGCAAACAGGCTAAATTGACCCTTTTAGCACTTTGTAGTGCCATCTCCCCACTTATAATAATTTCCCCTGTTGCCACCAAATTTGGTGGCATAGCAGAGACTGCATGTGGCCAGTGGCCCATGTGTTGCCCACCCCCTAGCCTAATGGTAGGGCTGCCCCTCATCCCTGCAAGTAAAAAATTTAGAGAGACATCATGAAAGCCAAGAATTCAGGGAAAGGGTCTGGAATGTTGCTGAGAGAGCCAGGCTCCTCCTGGTCTCCCTGAGGCTACAGTCTCCCTGATTTGAAAGTAGATTGGCTGGTTCTCAGTGTACAAGCCCGTAAATTGGCAGGAGAGCGTGGGAAAGCTAGAAGAACTCTGGGGTCTTGAGATACACTGGAAAAGGTCTTTTTTAAAATGTGGGACAAATCAAGCTGTGTGCCATTCTCTCTCCTTCTCCATTTTGTATAAAATAAATTCGGAACACAGATGCAAAATATCTCCAATTTTTGCCACGATTTCTTTAGCCTAAGAGGGCATGTGGGCTAGGAAAAAGCCTCAACCACTGGACTGTGCCATTTCCCTCCACTCCACACAAACATCACTTCCTGCAACTTCTCCCTGCAGAGGATGTCATGTTGGTTTCTTCTGAATGTGCCTCAGTAAAGTGCATGCATGCCTCTGTGCCATTCTATGGGGGATGGGTGGGGGTGGGAATGGATCCTCCATCAATATATGGCTCTCAGTTAGGGCTGCCATGTTTTTTAACTGTTCCTGTTTCTTTAATGCAGGGATGGGGGAATCTCTTGCCTGTAGAGGTGCTCCATCATGCCTGTGGAGACTTGGGTTTCTTCTTCTGGCCCCACCTGCTCTCCAATCCCCACCTCCAGGCCTGGAGGCTATCAGGAGCTTGGGCAGGGGGCATGTAGAGGAATGTTCTTGTTATCGCCGATCTGTGATCGGCGATAACAAGGAGATTTCTCTAGGGCTCCTGAAAGATCTGGCTATGTGCAGTCATCTTTCTCCTTACCCACTCATGTCAGGGGTGTGGCCATGACCCCTGAAATCATTTGGCTCAAGGAGATCCTCCGCCCAGAAGTACTTCACCAATCCTGCTTTTATGGCAGCTGCAAGCTGGTGCTCAGGGCTACTCAGAGGGTTTATGGGGCTTGGGGCTGGTGCCAAGGTTGGGGATGGGGGCTACAAGAAACCATGAATTTGTGTACAAGCTGGAGGACCAAATGTGAAAATTCCTGCATGCACAGAGCACATCAAGAAATATACATGTTAGATGAAGCTTTTCTTTGCCTTGGAGGGATATTCTAGGGAAAGGGCAAATTTGCATTTATTAAATTTATTCCACAAAGTTGGGAAGTAAAGATCGAAATAAGAAGAGCAAAGTTCGAAATGCTTTCTTTGTTTAGGCGTATGCAAGGGGAATTACAGGTCTACGCAAAGCCTTTATTTCTTGCCTTCATAATGGCAAAGTCATCAATTACATCATCATAATTTATTTGCTTTACATGATAACATGAGAGTATGATAACATGATTCAGCCTATCCTCCCTAATCACTGACCTCAGGTAGTTCTTAATCATCCTAAGCTTGCTAAAGTGTGTTCCTCAGATGCAACAGAGACCAGCAACGTAATGAATGTTCTCAATGCGTATCTGCAGGAACATGGCTTCTAAACCTTTGCCATAAATCTGGTTAAGAAGTCCAAGCGCAGCACCCATGGTTCCTCCAGAGGTATACAAATTTGAGTGTTTCCTGATTTTGTAAAAGAGGCAAAGTTCATCTTGCAACTCCTCCTTGTTGACATCTTGTGAATAGGTGGTGGACAGGGGTTCTGCAAACTTTGCAATTTCTTCATCCTTCGCAACAGCTGGTGAGTCAAGGATAGATGAGAACACATTTGAGAGTTTCCCCATGGTCTCAGCTAAGGTTTGAAGGTCTAAGAGGAGCATCTCCATAGCTGTGATGAACACTTCAGCCCTGAATTTAACTTTAACAGAATACAACATGTGTCCTATATTGGTTGGGTCATCATGGAAACACCTCCTCCTTTGGATCTTTCTGTGTGCCCTCTTGAATTTAATGGTGATACCCATCCCCTCCACAATGACCTTAGCCTTTCATAAGAAGACTCATTCAGCCATTGGATTTCCTCCTGCAGGTTCCTTATATGTTGCACCCCTTCTTCCATGGTGAGGTTAGATCCTTGGAAGGGTTTGCTTTGGATATTGATGGACTGCGATATTTTGTCCCACACTGTAGTCAGAAGAATGAATTCAAAGGACAGTGTCCACTCCATAAGTCCTGAAACTTTGGCCTGGTTTCTGCTGTCAAGTCCAATACTTCCTCCACTTTGAAGAGAGAGTCTAACATCCCTTTATGATTTTTCACAAGGGGTCAAATGGCATCGATTTTTGAGCTCCACCTAGTTTTTGATATGGAGTGAGGAGAGAGACCTGGGGATTTCTGAAGAATTTTCCATCTTGCAGGACTGCATGAAAACATCATGTACAATTTCTGTACATTTCCAAAATACATTTTCATTTCAGGGCTCTTTTCCATGGCATGGGTACCATATAGGTTTAGACGAGAGTGTGCAATACACCAGTTGCTAGGGAACATGGGTGGGAGGGTGCTGTTGCACCACATCCTACTTGTGGGTTCTTAATCAACAGCTGGTCAGCCACTGTGTGAACAGAGTGCTGGATCAGATGGACCCTAGGTCTGATCCAGCATGGCTCTTCTTAGGTTCTTATATTCTTAATGCAGTCTGAAAAGAATGCCTGAAGATTATCATTCTCTATTCTAGTCCTTACACCCTGGTATTTCCCAGAAGCATATTTGAAGCATTATCATAGTTTTGACACCTAAAATGTTGCAATTCTGCCTTAGATTATGCTAGTAGTTCTTTTACCTATTTTGTGATGTCTACTCCTTTCTTTTTATCACATTCCACCATTTTCAGAAGTCATTCCTACACATCCAATTTCCCACCTTTTTCATGTACATATCCTATGATAAAAATCAGCTCCTCAGTATGCTTGACATAAGATATCCCATTTATGATAGTAGCAAGCATTTCTCACCACCTCAAGAACTGTATTTAGGACTTTCTTGGCACACACTGCCAAATACTCATTCTGCTCCATAACAGTTTCAAGGTGGCAGTTAAGAACTTGATTGTATTTACTGATAAACTTCACAGTAGAAAGGAACAGCCCACAGTCATCATGTTCTAGGGTAGAATGTGATCCCCAGACTGGCAAGTATTGATCTGTGAGAAACAGAAATGAAGTTCAGAGTGGCATTACTGATTAGAGAGCTGGGCTGCAGCTGCCAGGCCAACTGGGGGATGGGATCAGAGTTAAAATCCCTACTCACGCATGAAGGTCTCTGTTCTCTTTGCGTAGCCTACCTTATAAGGCTGTTGTGAGGATAAAGTGGAATAAGCCACAATGGAGGAAGTGTGAGGAGGATCATCATCATCATCATCATCATCATCATCATCATCATATTTTCAGGTTAGGCATGAGGGGCAAAACAGCTTACTGCTTCAGGAGGCTTGCCCAGTGGTTAGCTGCTGCTTACCCCTGGTGCCATCCAGACAACTTGGACTACATCTCCTATCATCCCCAGACAGCATGAACAATAGCCAGGGAAGATGGGAGTTGGAGTTCAAATCATCTAGATGGGCAACAGGTTGGGGAAAGTTGCCCAAAGCGAATAGCAGCTTACAAGCATGCATTAATTACTCTGACTGTGACTAGAACAGATTACTTAACAGGTAAGAAACAAAACAAGATCAAAATGCTGTACCCACTGGCAAATTTGTGACATTCAGCTCCTGAGCCAGACAGTCTACAAGCCATCCACCTAGGGACAGCTGCCGGCAAGCTCCAGAATTAGGTATGCCAAGTATTTTCCTCCTTGCTGCTACAGCTTCTAGGATTAGAAGCTCATATAGAACAGGGTGGGCAGACTTCAGCTTTGCGGGATCTTCTTTGGGTTTCTTTACATCAACCACATGGTTGAAGGACCAAAGCCTGGAGCAAAAGATATACACTCAGAATGAAAAATTCCAGAGCCCCTGAATTTGTTCTGCTAGAGCAGTCCTCCCCCATCTGGCGCCCTCCAGCTCTGCCGGACCCCCAACATTGGGGTGCCCTGATCTTGAATGAGCAATTAAGCTTTATAAAAGACCTGCTCCTGATAGAGATTAAAAGTGCTAGAACTTGTTCCTTGATATGAATCAACACAGCTGCCTGCATTTTTGGACTCTCCTTGGGGACCTAGCTATGGGGAATGCCATGAGGAGAGCATGTAGGTCAGAATTTATTGCTTCCCCACTGTCCCTGAAAGGAACAGCAGTGTGCTCCTAGAAATGTCTATTCAGAAGTCCCAACGTGGTCAATAGTACTTCCAGAAAAGTCTGCATAGAATTCCAGAGTAAATTTTGAAGCAATCAGGTTTTAGAAAGGGAAATTTTCAAAATGTGTACCACTCGTTGTTGTGACACACATACCCAGACACACACAGACTAAGGATAGGAGCTCACTGAAATTCTCCAAATTTCACTTTGTAGCTTGGTTCAGCTCACCACTGTTCTCCTTTGCAAACTGTTTTTCTGTCCGTTTGAATGGGAGCGTGTACATTTTGAATGTAAAAATCATGCATTTCCCCATTGTTCATTCCCCCATTGGCTAAGTGTGAAAATGTGTTTTTTTTTTCTTTTTCGTTTTAAACGTTTATTTTCCTGAAAATATGCATTTTTCGAACGTGATCGCAAATTCGGGAACATGTGAACATTCCGTGCACTCCCATTTGTGTCCATGTTCAGGGTTGTGAATGGGGCAAGTTTAGATGCTGGGTACACATGGGCGGGCACACACCGTAAGTCTCATGGCAACTTAAAGATTAGCAGATTGATTGCGGCAGATGGCGTTTTGTGGATTCAAGCCCACTTAATCAAACAGGCAAAGTGTATCCTCAGTTGGCAGGCATGTATATAGGTACAAAAAGGAGGGTGGGGTGGCAGGGGAAATGAAAGAGGGAGGCCAAAAGGGCATGAAAAGAATGAGGTACAGCCTGTGACATTTCCATGCAAATGCCTACAAGATAAGAACGGCGGATACATTGGCGGACATAGACGTAGCTGTGACCCTGTAGCTGCCCCATGAGCAGGACAAAATAAGCAACTGTGTACTCCAGGGATACCAACCCCCTCCTGGGCTTATCAGTCTCCACACTTGATATGCTGAGATGAAGAACAGTGGAATCTCTTTGGCTATGATGCTGAAGACGGAATCTATTCATCTGTGATGCCGAACGCACGGAATACATTCAGCTTCTTAAAGTAGGTCTGAGGCATGCGCCCCGCCTCTTTCCCTGTAGCTGGTATGAAAGAGTGTGCAGATCAATGCACCTGCACTGAAAATGCCCCAGGTTTCTCCTCTTCCCTAGTGGCTGTGATGATTGACAGGAACATGGTCACACCCACACCTCCCAAGATTGCATAAAAGGCACAAACTTCCCCCAGCAGCCTGGACTGTCCGTTCGTACTTCTTGGCTTGCCCCACTCCTGTGTCTTGCCATCTCTGCTGAAGTGGCAGCGGGTGAGCGCTGACAGACCAATGGCGAGGACTACACTAATGGCGAGGAACACAGACATGCGCTGGCGCCTGCCACTGGTATGCCTCCTTTGGGAGGTGGCCATGATTGTCCTTTTTGGCATCTTTGTGCGCTTCAACCCTGAAGCCGATGTGGTCGGTTGGGAGAAGGAGAAGCATGAGAAGAACATCACAAGCGACTCGGAGAATGACTTCTACTTCCGATACCCCTGTGAGTATGAATGATGCCTGGCACCAATGGGAGGGTTTCATTTATTCATCCTATTCATATCCCATCACGCACTTTCCCAGGAACTCAGATGGGCATATCCCTGTAAGCAGGGCCGGTGTCAGGGGTGGGCATGACTAGGCATTTGCCAAGGTTTCACACCCCAGCAGGGGCTTGTTGACATGAGCCCCATGGAGTTGCTCCTCTTCTTCACCATTGCAACCTTCCAATGAGGGAAGGGAGCCACTGAAGGTGTCTTGCCCTCAAAAAACTGGAGCTGGCAATGAATGAGATTTCCCACTCTTCCTATTCCCACAGAGAAATGAGTAGCCCTCCTGCGAGGTCCTAATCTGCATAGGACCTGGGATGATGGGACCTGTGATCCAGAAACATGTTCCCTATCCCTGTTTCAACATCTGCACAGCGCTTAGAAAAACTTAGGTGCTTTATCAATGGTCCCAATTGTACAACTACTGTCCCTTTTAGAACTTAAGCGTGTTTCCTCTCAATTAGGCTTTTCTGACTACCCCAGTTCCAACTCAGCACCAGATGAAGCAGGCAGCTGCCTGCAAAAGCTTCTGCAATTTTACCACAAATACCTTAACTAAAATGTTCGTCTCCAGGTGCCAGGCCGGCCAAGTTTCTTTCTACGTATCGAGTTTCCTTTATGCAAAAGGGCATCTTCCTCATGTCTTTGCTCTCTGGAATTCAGAGCATCCTTCTGCACTTTGTGTTGAGACACTAATCTTGTTCAGAGCATAGGTCATCAGTGGGGCCATCAGGGGTAGATGTCTGGGGTCCCACTCAGCAGAAGGAGCAGCCCCCTTCCCCCAACACGGGCTTACCACATTCTGACCTGAAGCGATACATATTGCCATCTAAGGAGGAGGGAGCCATGTAAAACAACTTCAAGTAAGTGAAGTAATATACATTACTGTCTAAAGAGGAGGCCCCCCTAAAATCGTTAGGCCCAGAGTCTAAAATTGCCCAGCTCCACCACTCCTGATCCAATCTGATCTGGGGATGAAATAATTCCACTGTTCCTTGTCTCATCTACCCAATAAACTTCTTTCTTGCTCCTGCTGGGCATTCTCTGCTGCCAAGTGTGCCATAGTTGGGCTCAATACATACATGAGGTGCTGGCTCCAGGTATTTGGACCAACTCAGGAAGTCCACCTTTTCACTGCCTTTGTCACGGGCAGCTATTGCTCCTCATCCTCTTTCTCAGTATTGCTACCGTTTGGCTGCTTGACAGGCAGAGAGCCAGTGAGCAGGTAGGAAGTGACATCTCCTGCACCTCCTTCTCAGCACCCCTGTTGTCAGGCCAAGAGCAAGAGGCAGGTGAGCAGGCAGGATGCAGTGGTGAAGAGGAGAAACAACTCCTCTCCATGGTGCCCCCCGGCTGCAGCATGAGCTCTCTGCAGGGACCAACCATGCCCACCCTTGACCCCGATCACACTAACAGAACATTTCACCAAAGGGGTTCCTGACACAGTGCCCACGGGCTTCCCCAATGGCCCACACAGCTCTTCAGTCCCTGCCCCCCCCTTTTTTTAAAAAAAGTTCTAATAAAAATCGAACAACATTAGGGCACCAGGTTCTCCTTCCTGTTCCTGAATCAGCCACCGATCAGCTGCTCAGAGAAGGCAGGAAGAGAAAGCAAGGCAATGGGGTAGAGATGAGAGACCTAGCGAGGCTAGGCGGGGGAGGGGGAGGAACAGCGAGGTAAAGTGGGGGAGGGGGACAAATAGCGAAGCTAGGGTTGACAAAGGGAGAGAATGAAGGAGGCTCAGGAGGAGGGAGGAGAGAAAGGGGCTGGGGGAGAGGAATAGCAAGGCCAGAGGCTAGGAGTGGAGAGAGAGCAAAGGGGGAAAGTCAGTGCAGGTGGCAGAAGACTAGGTGGGCCAGGAAGCAACTTTTTCCATTTCCCCCTCCCTTCCAGCCTCTAACCACTCTGTTTCTCTCCCCGTCACCTCTTGAGTAGCCAGGCCCCCAAGGCAGTCATTATGTGACCAGCCCCATCCTTCATGGGAGCCATTTTGTGGTGGTAGCCACAGCAATTTCTCAAAGACACCCACAGCTCCAAAAGATTTGGGGCCCCTGTCTTAGAGATGTAATTGCAGAGGTTAGCCAGGATATAGAGCTAATCAGCTTCCCTGGATACCTGCCAAGAACAATGCCTACTAGCAAGGCAGAGCCTAAATGGTTTTTTTTTTGTTTTTTGCTTTTTTAAACAGGGCTTCTTCTTGTACAAAAAGAAAAAAGAAAGCCCATTCAGGTCTTGTGTCATTGGTTGTGTATGCCTCTTGCAACCATGTAAAGTTTGCTTTGCCAAGCCTTCACTTTGTGGACTGAGCTAGTTAGCAATTTTTGCTAAGAGCCCCACCCTTCAAAGACAAAGGCAGGGAAGAGGAAGTCAAGTGCTAGAAGAGCTCGGCCTTCATTGGCCAATGAATGTGGTTTAGGTTGTTCTTGATCTTGCCTAACATTCTCCCTGGCTGGCAGGGGCTGCAGCCCCACCCCCCTACCCCCTTGGTCCCCTGGCTAGTGGCTGGGGCTAATGTGCTTCCCCTCAGCTTGGCTGTCCCAGGGCAACTGGCAATTGGAGCAGAGTTTTCTCCCAGGCAGAGAAGGGGAGAAGCAAGCTATGTGACATCTTCACAGAGTGCATGGAAACCATATTCTCTGTTAAGCCCCCAATTGATACAGTCAAATTTCTGTACGAACTTCTGTTCAGCTATGCCACATTCCCTGCATTCACACAAGGCCTTCCTGTGCACAGTAACTTGGAAACCTGCAACACTGTGTCCAGGGAGGTTAAAATGCATGCTCACTGGTTTCTTGGTGCCTTTGCTCTTTATATCTGATTTGTGATGGTTCAGTCTTTGCTCTGATTTTGGTGGGCTGTAATACCAAAAGCCTTGTTAATTCTCTCCACCCAATCCCTTTCCTTGCTCTTCGTCCTTGTTTCTCTCCACTCCCAGACTCTAGCCTTGCTCTCTCCCCTCTACCCCTTTGCCTCCCTATTTTCCCCTCCTTCCCAGCCTCTAAGCTCACTTCTCCCCTCCTTTCAGGCCCACACGAAAGCCTTTATGTGGCTAGCCACATCCTCCATGGGAGCCATTTTCAGGCAGTGCCTACAACAGTTCCTCAAATTCCCTAATGTGCCTATGGGTCCAAAAAGGTGAGGGACCCC
The DNA here is from genome assembly GCA_029215795.1 of Anniella stebbinsi. Taxonomy (NCBI): domain Eukaryota; kingdom Metazoa; phylum Chordata; class Lepidosauria; order Squamata; family Anniellidae; genus Anniella; species Anniella stebbinsi. The sequence continues at coordinate 387,926,050 of JARDYH010000001.1, forward strand.
TGCTTTACAGTTTATCTTACCCTGGATAAAAGCACAGCTGGCTGGCTAGCTGGAACTATGTGCAGTGTGAAGAAGTACTGTTGATATCACATGTTTTGCAAGGAGGGGGATGGACTACAGCTCCCATAATCCCTGATCATTGGCCATGTTGCTGGGGTGTATGGGAGTGGTAGTTTAAAACATCTGGGGTTGCCTGCCCACTGCAGGGCAATATCTTTTTTATTAAGACCAACTAAGAAGGTCACAAAGAACTGAGCAAGTTTTTGAGTTCATCAAAATTCTTAATCAGGGTGGATATTAAGCACAAAAATGGGGAGGAGGAAGGAGATACAAGGGTTGTTGTTGGGCAAGATGCTAAAGCTGGGTCCTGCCAATTAGTATTATACAGGTTGCTCAGCATGAAATCTAAGCATGTTCAATCAGAATCAAGTCACATTTGGGTTCAGTGACCAATATGCATTTGTAATCTGGTCAGGGCTGGGTATGGTTGGTGCACTAAGATCCCTGCCAGCTTCCACTGATGGCAACAGGGAAAGGGAAGTGGCTTTACTTTCCCTTTGATAATATAAATGCAATTATACAGTTATGGTTGTTCCTAATATTAATCAATACATCTGGGCTCCTTGGGAGACAGATGTAAAGAGAAGCTGGTTGTCCTTATATTAGCAAAGTTGGAGATAAATGTTACGTGGTGCAATTGTTGTCCAGCTGTATTGAAAGACCATAAGAAAAACCATGCTGGATCAGACCAACAGTCCATCTACTTCAGCATTCTGTTCACACAGTGGCCAACCAGCTGCCCAGAGGAAACTCAAAAGCGGGAGATGTTCCGCCCATGTTCCCCAGCAACTGGTGTATGTAGGCTTACTGCCTCTGATACTGGAGGTAGCACATGGCCATCAGGACTAGCAGCCATTGATACCCATCTCCTCAAGGAAGTTGTCTAACCCTTATTTAAATAGGGTGACCATATGGAAAGGAGGACAGGGCTCCTGTGTTTTTAACCGCTGCATAGAAAAGGGAATTTCAGCAGGTGTCATTTGTATGCGTACAGCACCTGGTGAAATTCCCTCTTCATCACAACAGTTAAAGCTGCAGGAGCTATACTAGAGTGACCAGATACAAAAGAGGTCAGGACCCCTACAGCTTTAACTGTTGTGATGAACAGTGAATTTCATCAGGTACTGCAGACGTACAAATGGCACCTGCTGAAATTCCCTTTTCTATGCAACTATTAAAGATACAGGAGCCCTGTCCCCCTTTTCATATGGTCACCCTACATTTAAAGCCATCCAAGACTGCAACAATAGCACTACAACAACAACTACTAATAATAATAATGTATTTTTCCAAAAATACAACTGCTATAAGGTACAAAGAACCAAAACATGTAAAGCACAAAATCAAAGGATACGCTTCCCCATGGAATTCTGACCTAAACTGGTCTCTGATAATATTAAAAGACTATATGCAGTTAGGCTGACCATATGAAAAGGAGGACAGGGCTCCTGTAACTTTAACAGTTGTAGAGAAAAGGGAATTTCAGCCAGTGTCATTTGTATGCAATTAGTTCCTGGTGAAATTCCCTCTTCATCACAACAGTTAAAGGTGTATGCACTATACTAGACTGATCATATACAAAAGAAGGCAGGGCCCCTGCAACTTTAACTGTTGTGATGAAGAGGGAATTTCACCAGGAACTAATTGCATACAAATGACACCGGCTGAAATTCCCTTTTCTCTACAACTGTTAAAGTTACAGGAGCCCTGTCCTCCTTTTCATATGGTCAGCCTATGCTTAGGTCTACTTGTCTTATCTGACCTGTATGCTTGGCTCTTGTGCCTGGTTCTTCCCTCAGGAGGTAAATGTATGCATCGTAGTGTGTTGGCTTTGGCTAAATTGGTTAGAAGCACCAGGGGAGATGAGCTGAAGCTGGACTGATTGCAAACATTCTAGATTAGCCTGATCTACACCCAGTATATGTGACTGGGGGGAGCAGAAACGTTCTTACAGCTTGGCACCTTGTGGCTCTCCCAGTGTTTGGGCCCACAATTCCTATGATCCGTCATTGCTTGGTAGGGCAGGTGGGAGTTGAAGGCCAAGATATGCAGAGGGCCACATGGGTTGGAAGAAGCTGAATGTGTGTGTCCTTCTCATTCCCCCCTCCCCATTCTGACACAGGGTTTGGTTTGAAGAGTGATGACTACTTTGTCTAGGGTGACCAACTGTCAGGATTTCCCTGGATTTGTCCTGGTTTTTGTTCTATTCTGGGTGTCAGGGGGGATTTTCTGTAATTTTCTATAATGTCCTGTAAAGACACGCTTTCCTTTTAAAGGCTGCATTAGCATGGTGGGAGGGAATGATACACCTTCTGCAGGTGAGTCATTTCCCTTGCACTGCTCCAATCAGGGCCTGAAAGGGGAAAGCATGTCATTCCCAGACATTATAGAAAAGGCCCTGATTGGAGCAGTGGAGGGTGGGAATGACACACTTTCCCCTCCTCCACCCCATTTCGGGCCTTTAAGGTGGTGGGGGTGAATGACATGCATCCCAGAAGCCCCTGAAAGCTGCTTTCCCACCCCCACCCCACTGGGTGTCCTCTTTTTTAGTTTCCCAAATGTGGTCACCCTAACTTTGTCTCAAATGCATGCACTCATACAGTAGAAGAGTCAGCATAGGTATTTGTAGGGTGACCATATGGAAAGAAAGACAAGGCTCCTGTATCTTTAACAGTTGCATAGGAAAGGGAATTTCAGCAGGTGTCACTTGTATGCATGCAGCACCTGGTGAAATTCCCTCTTCATCACAACAGTTAAAGCTGCAAGAGCTATACTAGAGTGCTATACTATACTATACTAGAGCTATACTAAAGAGGGCAGGACCCCTGCAGCTTTAACTGTTGTGATGAACAGTGAATTTCACCAGGAACTGCATACATACAAATGACACCTGCTGAAATTCCCTTTTCTATGCAACTATTAAAGATACAGGAGCCCTGTCCTCCTTTTCATATGGTCGCCCTAGTATTTGTAACCTTCTTGGTTCCACAGAATTAGGGTGGCAACTTATGCATCTCCAAAACATGAGGACTTACAATTTCATAAAATTTGCTTATCCCATTTTATAGGTACAGATGCACATTTAGATATGATTTCTATATTTTAAATAGGAATATAATATATCTCACTATAGTTGGGTGAGCAGGTGACCTGGGTGCCTCCTCGGTCCGCTGTGCAGGACATCAGAATGGGCATCTGCAAGGCACCCTGCTCTCCCAGCATTTTATGCTTCTTTTATCTTTAAACCACACTGGTGACCTCCAGAGGTGACCTCCAGAGATGTTGGACTACAATCCCCATCCTACTGGATGGAGATAGTGGCAGTTGTAGTTCAATACCTCTGGTAGAGGAAAAGGCTGAACCCGGATATCAGACCATCGTCAAGAGCTGAAGTGCTTAACTTAGGGTGACCATATGAAAAGGAGGACAAGGCTCCTGTATCTATCTGTAACAGTTGTACAGAGAAGGGAATTTCAGCAGGTGTAGTTTGTATGCATGCAGCACCTGGTGAAATTCCCTCTTCATCGCAAAAGCTAAAGATGCAGGAGCCCTGTCCTCTTTTGCATGTTTTCACTCTAGCCATACTAGAGCAGCTTTAACTGTTGCGATGAAGAGGGAATTTTACCAGGTGATGCATGCATACAAATGACACCTGCTGAAACTCCCTTTTAAATACAACTGTTAAAGATACAGGAGCCTTGTCCCCCTTTTCATATGGTCACCCTAGTTTAACTAGAGCTGCCGTCACAGAGGTCCAGCCCTGAATAGGGACTGGGTGTCTTGCCACAGTGTGGTTGGCCTGATGCATGAGCTGCCTCTGTGGGACCTCAAGAAGGGGTCTGGTTTTTCTGTTACCTTGCCTTCCCCAAATTTTTTCAATCACCCACAACTTTTACAATGGCTCTGACGCTTTGTTATTAACCAAGTCCCAACCAGCTGCGCTTGGGAAAGTTACACAGTTCTCCCCTTGAGTTTCATAAACAAAACACCTCACTTCATTAAACACCCATTTGAGATGAGAATCGCCTAGATCCATCAGTCCCTGAAAATCAAGAGAAATCCTGGATTAAGCCAGACCTGTTTAATCATTAAACCTCTTCAGATGATGGCAGTCACGTTTCAACAGAATTCCTCCTTCTCCTCTGGGGGCAGTCTATGTACAAATGTAATATTAGGGGTAGAAAGATGCTTGATAATTCAATGACTTGATCTTAGGCCAAATGTCCACAAAATGTTCTTTTGGTTAAGAGATACAGTTCAGACCGAACAATCTTGTTGACTTTCCACAATTGACTAGGCACCCTTGCTATGTAGTAGCAATCCCAAAGAGGCTCACCTGATGCCTACAACAGGTGTGGACAACTTGTGACCCTCTAGATGTTTTGTCTACATTACCCATCATGCCTCACCATAAGGCTGACCATATGAAAAGGAGGACAGGGCTCATGTAACTTTAACAGTTGTAGAGAAAAGGGAATTTCAGCTGGCGTCATTTGTATGCAATTAGTCCCTGGTGAAATTCCCTCTTCATCACAACAGTTAAAGTTGCTGGCACTATACTAGAGTGACCAAATACAAAAGAAGGCAGGGCCCCTGCACCTTTAACTGTTGTGATGAAGAGGGAATTTCACCAGGGACTAATTGCATACAAATGACATTGGCTGAAATTCCCCTTTCTCTACAACTGTTAAAGTTACATGAGTCCTGTCCTCCTTTTCATATGGTCAGCCTACTCACCATTGGTGATACTGGTTAGGGATGATGGGAGTTGAAGGCCCAAACATCTGGAGAGCAACACGTTGCCCACCCCTAGCCTACATTGACCCTGTTCAGATGACACACTAAGCCACAGTGGTTAAGCATTTTGAGCTAAACATTATGGCTTACTGTGTCATGTGAACCTTTCCTAACCGTGGTGGCTACATAACCATAGTTTAAACACTCTCACTAACCATTTGCTGCAAAAGGGTTAGCAGACTAACCATGGCTTAGTGTGTCATCTGAACAGGCCCAAAGAAGCATAAAAAGGGAAAGAGCACAGGGGCCTTGATGCCACCCATCCATAGTTATTATCTGGACAGCAGACTGAATACACAGGCACACAGGTCACCTGGTCGCAGTCTACCCCACTATGGGGAGATGTACTGTATTTCTATCTAAATTATAATCTATTTAAAAGATAATAATTATTTCTAAATTTCACATATGCAAATTTTACAAAATTCATGTGTTCTTTTTTTCTTCATTGGTATTTCCTCTTTTTTGGCAATTTATAACACTAAGCAGGCATGGGTTCATTTTGATCGGTTTCTGAGTGATTTCTGGCACAAACGGGCATTTTATCTCGCTGGTTGTACAGCTCCATTTCCTAGTGATGGGGCAGATAAGGAACCAAACAAACTAATCTTGCTACACTCCTTTTCAATGCATCAGTTTAGACTGGGGTGATGTACATATGTTCTTATTTTGTTGCATGCAGGGGATTCCCAGGCCAATGATGCAGGAAATGTTACCCCCATCTCCAGCTTACTCACCTGCCTAGGGACCACCTGGACCATTGATAATTGCCAAGTTTCATTTTACATCACTGTAGCTGATTTCTATCTCAAGAAAATGACAAGAAGTTTAGCTGGAAATTTATAACCTTGTTTTGCTCACGCAGACAGAGGTGTCCCCCAGGGGCATGGGTTGAAAGTGACTGTTCACTGTGTACCTGGTTTAGTGCAAATGTCCAGTATTTCAGTAATAGGTTTTAAGCCTTTTGTTGGAAGAGAAGAATATACAACAATGAAAAAGAAAGTCTTCAGGGTCCCGCATTTTCAAACCTCTTCTAATGTTTCCTGAACAAAGACTCTACAGTTTGGGGTTTTAGGACTCTGCTGACGTTTTTCACCTAATCCAGAGCATGCTGCCTTTCTTTTAAGAAAATGCTAGTAGTTCTAGTTCCTAATTCACAGACCCATAATATGTACTATTAAATAATGTGGCATAATTCAAGTACTTTATGCACATCACACTGCATACATCAAGAACATAAGAAGAGCCATGCTTGATTAGACCAAGGGCCCATCTCATCCAACATTCGGTTCACACAGCAGGAAACCCATGAGTAGGACAGAAGCACAATAGCACCAAGTGCTGATTCCATACTTTTGAGGGTCCTTAATCAAGACACCTTCAATGCCCCCCCCCTCCCTCAGTGAGTCTACCTTCTCATTAGCTGCTATTGCTCTACCTTGGCCAGATCTACACCTTGGCCAGATCTACACCAAGCAGGATATAGTGGCATGAAAGGCAGGAGCCACACCAGGCAGGACATAGCAGTATATGGTAAGTGTAACTAGGCCCCAACAGTTGTCAGTGCACTTCAACACCGCTATTAAGCAGTAGGGATGTGCACTGACCCCCCGGATCGGATCGGATAGCGGATCGGAATCGGACCTGGGGGGTCGGATCGGATCGGATCGGATCGGAGGCTGGTCGGATCGGATCGGACCAGATGTCCGATCCGGATCGGACGCCATTTTGAATGCTTTTTCCCATAGCCAAGTATTGTTTTACAAAAACGCCTATAACTTTTTCATTTTTAAAGATAGAAGGATGAAACTTGGGCACATTGTAGACTGGTTAGGGGTAGTTATCTGTGAGAAATTTCAGAAAGATTGGTGCATGCATTGAGTACAAAGTGAAAGCAGACACGAGCCCTGTAATGGATACTACTAGCAAGGATCAAAGGGATCGAGACCAGAGTGATCCTTCCTTGCACGCATGGCTGCAAAACTCAGCTAGGCTCAGCCGTTCTGCTTGAAAAGTGAAAGTAGGAAAGGAAACACGAGCCCTGTAATGGATACTACTAGCAAGGATCAAAGGGATCGAGACGAGAGAGTGTTTCCTTTTCTTCGCGGGAAGCGGGAGGGGAAGACCTGGCCTCTGTAGAAATTTTTTTGAAACATGTAATTTAAAAATTCCATAGCCATCAAATGCCTGGACCTATAATTCTGAAATTTCTGACACATATCTACCCCTAACCCATCTACAAAGTGAGCAATGTTCAGACTTCTAACTTTTAAAATAAAAAAGTTATAGGCGTTTCTTTCCTCATTGTTTCAAAAATACCTTGCCACCACATGCCTGGACCCAGCTGTCTGAAATTTTACACACATATCAAGCCAAGTGGTACCTGTAATGTGCCCATGTTTCCTGTTTGTATCTTCAAAAATAAAAAAGTGGGAGGCGTAACTGTATTTACCCCACCACTACCCATTTTTCTAAAATTAATTGCCACACAAGGCAAGCACCTACGTTTCCGAAATTTCACACACATAGGTCCCAAGGTACCGCCTACAATGTGGCAAAGTTTCATGTGTGTAACTTTAAAAATGACAAAGTTATAGGCATTCCTGGGTATTTATTAAAAAATTAATTGCCACACAAGGCAAGCACCTACGTTTCCGAAATTTCACACACATGGGTCCCAAGGTACCACCTACAATGTGGCAAAGTTTCATGTGTGTAACTTTAAAAATGACAAAGTTATAGGTGTTTCTTTCCTCATTGTTTCAAAACTTAATTGCCACACAAGGAAAGCTCCAATGTTTCTGAAATTTCACACACATATCAAGGCAAGTGGTACCTGTAATGTGCCCAAGTTTCCTGTTTGTATCTTCAAAAATAAAAAAATGGGAGGCGTAACTGTATTTACCCCACTACTACCCATTTTTCTAAAAATTAATTGCCACACAAGACAAGCACCTACGTTTCTGAAATTTCACACACATAGGTCCCAAGGTACCCCCTACAATGTGGCAAAGTTTCATGTGTGTAACTTTAAAAATGACAAAGTTATAGGCATTCCTGGGTATTTATTAAAAAATTAATTGCCACAAAATGCATGCACCAATCTTTCTGAAATTTCTCACAGATAACTACCCCTAACCAGTCTACAATGTGCCCAAGTTTCATCCTTCTATCTTTAAAAATGAAAAAGTTATAGGCGTTTTTGTAAAACAATACTTGGCTATGGGAAAAAGCATTCAAAATGGCGTCCGATCCGGATCGGACCTCATCGGATCGGATCGGATCGGATCGGAGGTTGTCCGGATCGGATCGGATCGGATCGGATTTTCCCGATTTTGGGTCGGATCGGATTCGGATCGTGGATCGGATCCGATCCGATGCACACCCCTATTAAGCAGTAGTGTGGCTCCTGCCTTTTATATACCGCTTTCATACCACTATATCCTGCTTGGTGTAGATCTGGCCCTTGTGTTAAATCATGACGAATGTGGAATAAAATTAGGGTGACCAACTGTCAGGATTTCCCCGGATTTGTCCTGGTTTTTGTTCTATTCTGGGTGTCAGGGGGGGATTTTCTGTAATTTTCTATAATGTCCTGGAAAGACACGCTTTCCCTTTGAAGGCTGCATTAGCATGGTGGGAGGGAATGACACACCTTCTGGAGGTGGGTCATTTCCCTCACGCTGCTCCAATCAGGGCCTGAAAGGAGAAAGCGTATCATTCCCAGACATTATAGAAAAGGCCCTGATTGGAGCAGTGGAGGGTGGGAATGACACACTTTCCCCTCCTCCACCCCATTTGGGGCCTTTAAGGTGGTGGGGGTGAATGACATGCATCCCAGAGGCCCCTGAAAGCTGCTTTCCCACCCCCACCCCACTGGGTGTCCTCTTTTTTAGTTTCCCAAATGTGGTCACCCTAATAAAATGCAGGAGATAACATGATGAAAGCGTCATATGGAACGTGGATTGTGCCCCAGCAGTTATCAGTGCACTTCAATATTGTTATAAAGCACAAGTGTAGATCTAGGCTTTGTCTTCATTGCTCCTATTCCTTGCTTGACCAGTGAAGAAGCAGGCAAGAGCATCTACTGCTCCTTCTTCTAACCACCACTGTTTTCTAGCCCAGAGTGAAAGGCAGGTGAACAAACATGTTGCAATGGTGAAGAAGAGCAACTCCAGGGGGCCCAGATCCTAGCTTTGACACTGGCCCTGAATAGCACCCTCACTCTCATGTTCCCCAGCAACTGTTATTGAGAGGTATACTGCCTCTGATACTGGGGACAGCATATATCCATCAGGACTAATAGCTATGTTTGCCTTCTCTTCCATGAATTTGACGAATCACTCTTTAAAGCCATTTAAAGTGGATGGCCTTCAAACCATCTTGAGGAACTTAGGTGCTATATTCCATCTCCTGGATCAGCAACTGTGTGTCTTTGAAATACCAGTTACTGGTGAAAAACAGTGGGACACGGCTATTGCCCCCATGTCCTGCTGGTGGGCTGTTCAGAAACATTAAGGGCTGTGGCTCAGTGGTAAAGCACCTGCTTTGCACGCAGAAGGTCCCAGGTTCTATCCCTGGCGTCTCCAGGCTGGGCAGGAAAAAATCCTGCCTGAGATCTTGGAGAGCTGTCATTGTTGATAACACTGGGCTAGATGGACCAATGGTCTGACTCAGGATAAGGCAGCTTCCTATGTTTCTATCTGTGGAAACAGGGTGTTGGACTAGATGGAGCTTTGGTCTTACCCAGCAGAGCTTTACTTATGTTGTGGTTCTTAAGCCACCCTGTGATGTTGCCAACATCAACTGATGAGCATTCATATGTGCGCTAGACCTCAGTGTGAAGTGATTTGCTTGCTAGACATGCAAATAGGTGTGAGATGAGGTGGGTGGATGAACATGCATGTCTGAATCAATTTGAATGGAACTCCTTTCTTTAATGCAGCGTTCCAAGATGTCCATGTGATGATTTTTGTGGGCTTTGGCTTCCTCATGACATTTCTTCAACGTTATGGCTTTGGAGCCGTTGGATTCAACTTCCTCCTTGCAGCCTTTGGGATCCAGTGGGCTCTCTTGATGCAAGGCTGGTTCCATACCTTTGAGTATGGGAAGATACTCATTGGAGTGGAAAGGTAAGACGGCATGGTTGGAACTTTTGGTTTTACGTGTTATTTTACACCTTTATACTATGTTTTGATTTGCTGGTAGTTTATGCTTTGCCGTATTTGATATTGGGCAGTATAAAATGTAATAAATAAATAAACTTGAAAAATCAATTTCCTCGTTAGCCAATAAAATTACTATATGATAAATTGATATATTTTTTTAAAAGATCAGGTTTGTGGTATATGAATGTAAAAATGCGCATTTGGAGGAGTGAGGTGGAATCTTTTATCTTTTTCGGATCCAAAAATATATAATTTATTATTATGGGCAGTGCACAATTAAAACGTAAAATATAACAAGTATCGAATAAATGTAAAACACTAGAAGGTTTTAAAGGCAATATAAAACCAGATAAGACAAAGTCCAGGGAAAGCCTGTGTGAAAAGGTATGTTTTCAGGAGGCGTTTAAAGAACGTTACATTTTCTGCCTCCTGAACCTCACGCGGGAGGGTTTTCTAGAGGGTGGGTGCTGCTACAGAGAAGGCCCACCAATGAGGTTCCACATGGCAACATTCTGTTCTTTTTGCAGAACTCTTAATCCAGTGAAACGGATGTTCAGTGCTTTAAAAGATAGCATTTAAACTCAGAAGAATAATCTGATACAGCCCCTCTTGGAACTGTATCACTTCAGATGCAAGTTTGTATAGGAAGTGTCACATGACCGAGTGCTTCTCCCCATATGTAAATTTCCCCTGCATGTAAAGTGGTAGCTTATCAGAAGTAGGTTTCCCTGGTAGGGAGGCTTCAGAAGTAGGTTTCTATTGGCAGGGAACTTTTGACACAGCAGAGCATACATGCAACACACAAAAAGTGTGCATTCTGAAGTGGTGCAAACCCAGCATAGCTGTACCATGTGCTTCTACTGAACATGTTGATCATCCCTTGGTGAAAGTACCTCCTCCACAAGTTGTACAATGGGCAACTCTAACGGGAGCAAGGCTGGGTAAGCCACTACTGAAGGTGAGCTTTGTGTTATTATTTACATAGCGCAAAGCATTTACCAGGCAACAAAAACCAGAAACATAGGTCTCTGCCCCAAGAAGCTTACAGTATACAATTTCACAGCAGGGGGCATCAAAGAGGGAGGGAAGAAAAAGGAGAGGAAAGGGTAGGCTGACCATATGAAAAGGAGGACAGGGCTCATGTAACTTTAACAGTTGTAGAGAAAAGGGAATTTCAGCCAGTGTCATTTGTATGCAATTAGTTCCCGATGAAATTCCCTCTTCATCACAACAGTTAAAGTTGCAGGCACTATACTAGAGTGACCATATACAAAAGAAGGCAGGGCCCTTGCAACTTTAACTCTTGTGATGAAGAGGGAATTTCACAAGGAACTAATTGCATATAAATGACACTGGCTGAAATTACCTCTTCTCTACAACTGTTAAAGTTATATGAGCCCTGTCCTCCTTTTCATATGGTCAGCCTAGGAAAGGGTGATCGGGGGGGGGGGGTGAAGAGATCTGCAGGTGGTGGTTTGGTTATCTCCATTTCTCTGGGAAGTTGAGGGCCTGCTGATCTTTAAGGATTACAGCTTAGGCGATGTAATGGTGTGCGTGGCTTTCCCATCCCTGCCTAACTCTCTTCCTCTTCTCAGCCTGATTAATGCAGATTTCTGCGTGGGTTCTGTTTGCATAGCCTTCGGTGCCGTCTTGGGCAAAGTCAGTCCTGTGCAGCTGCTCGTCATGACCTTGTTCCAAGTGACCCTCTTCTCTGTGAACGAATACATCCTGGTGGACCTGCTCCATGTAAGACCATGCAAACTTGGCCTTCTCCTTGATGATCCAAGGGGCCTAGCACCTGCCTTTAACTTACTCCATTTCTATCCCTCCCCTAGAACAACCTGTGAGGTAGGAGAGGCTGAGAGAAGGTGACAGCTGCAGCCCAGATGTGTTGGACTACAACTCCCATCATCCCCAAACAGATCAGAGGGTTTGCCGTCCAATACATCTAGAGGAGGGCACCAGGCTTAAGGGCAGTCATAAGGACATAAGAAGGGCCGTGCAGGATCAGACTAAAGGGGTGTCTCAGCCTTCCAAAACCTGGTGCCCTCCTGATGTGTTGGACTACAACTCCCATCATTCCCAGATACCATTTCATCCAGCATTCTTTCCCCACACTGGCCAGCCTGGTGCCCTTTTGAAGCCCACAAGCAGAGCTTGAGTGCAATAGCATCCTCCCATTCATGCCAGCCTTCCCCAAACTGGCATCCTGCAGATGTCAGAATTCCCATCACCCCTAGCCAGCATGACCAACGGCTGTGCTGGCCAGGGATGGTGGGAGCTGTAGTCCAAAACATTTGGAGGATGCCAGGTTGGGGAAGGCTGGGCACCACAATCACTTAGGGCTTTTCTACCCGAGGCACTTATCATGCGTTCATCACACATGGTTGTTTATAGGTTCTTTGGATGATGTCATGACCCTCCAGTTTTGCTTCTGTGTCTAACCAGCATTGTTGACCAGTTGTTGTTTTTTCAGAGCATGGAAAATGCGGCATTTAACTATGAAAGTGAAAGAAAGTGGGATGTCCTCTTGGGAATTTGCGCTATGCTGCTACACCACAGTGCCACCTAGAGGTTATGTAGCAGAGAAGCAGGAAAGGAAATGCTCCTTGGGTTGTGCTCAGATCTCAATTCTGCTCTGAAATTGAAATTAGATATGGCAGATTAGCAGCTGCTTAATAGGCTTGTGCAGAAAGCTCTTAGAGAGGGGTCTTCCCCAGCCTTCAGTTTTTACAGCATGTTCTCCTCCACTAAGCTACAGTGCCCTAATTCTGTGCCTTTAACAACAACCAGGCAGTCAGATGTTTTTAGAAAGTGAAGCTTTATCTAAGAACATAAGAAGAGCCTTGCCAGTCAAAGGCCTGTTGGCCAGCATTATGTTCCCACTGTGGCCCACCAGAGGCCGAAGCCCACAAGCAGGGCATGCATGCTATAGCAATCTCTCTACCTCATGTTCTCCAGCAACTGGTATTAAGTGGTACACTGCCTCCGATACTGGAGGTGATATTCAGCTGTCATGTCTAGTAGTCAATAGGAATGTATGAGAATTTTGTTTCTGTTCATTAAACATCAGAACTTGCCTCAATTGTGCATTTTTGGGGCAAAGCATGAATATTTCCAAGCATGCAATCGTGTTTGCAAAATGCGTTCAGTAGAAAAGGCGCAGTTTAAAAACATCCAATTAGGAAGAGAAGATGACACATTTTCTCGCTTCAGTCAATAGGAGAAAGTGCTTTAAAAATGTTCACCCAGATGTGCAGTTATCCCATCTGAACAACAACAACAACAAAGCTCATATTCAGGAATGAGAATGAGGCAGACCAAGCTCAGAACGAGCTTAGAGAATAAGCAGAACGGGAGAGCAAAAGCGTCAATGATTGTCCCTTCTATAGTAGCCATTCATGGCCTTGCTGGAGAACTTCAAGACAGACTAAAATGAATTGGGATTTCTAAGAATTTTACCTGCGGAATCTGGTGCGGACCAGCCACTCCAGGCCAGGTGGAGTCCACAGACTTAAAATATTTATTTATGTTTTCCTTGCATGAACTTTGTGCAATTTTTTTCACAGGGAAACATGCAAGTTTCTGCTGAGACATATGCAATGCTGGAAAATATACAACGGGGAAAAGTAGAATGGAATGGGGCATAATACGCTATTATATTATTATTATTAGTAGTAGTAGTAGTAGTATCCTGCCTTTTCCCCAATACTGGGCCTCAAGATGGCTTTACAAAATTAAAATATATACAGTTAAAAGCTATAAATAGAACTATACAAATGTTAAAAATATAATTAAATAGGTTACAATATTAAAACATTTCAACGTTTAAAATACATATTAAAATTTTAAAATCTTAAACATAGATGGAGGTCAATATTATTCATCAAAGGCCTACCAGAACAATAATATTTTTGCCTGCCTCTGAAAACACACCAAGGAGGGAGCCAATATAGCTTCCCTGGGAAGGGAGTTCCAGAGCCTTGGAGCAGCCACCGAGAAGGCCCTCTCCCACATACCCATCAGGTATGCCTGGGATGTTGGTGGGACTGAGAGAAAGGCCTCCCCAGAAGATCTCAAAACACAGGCAGGCTCATATGGAAAAATACAGTCTTTCAGATAACCTGGACCCGAGCCATATAGGGCTGTATAGGTGATAACCAGCACTTTGAATTGTGCCTGGAAACAGACCGGAAACCAGTGGAGCGGTTACATATTAACAAAGATTTAATAAATTATTGCAAACTTTCCCATGGCATTATTTGAATATTTTTATGCATGATGATTTTTGAAAAAATCCATCTGTGAATGACACTGCCCAATCCACACAAACATGTGGGATGGATTTCACAAAATTTGGACATCCCTATCCTCCATCCAGTGAACCTCGTGCTGATTGGATGAATTGAACCCGGCAGTCCTTCCTGCTCACTCATTCTCCATTTGGCCCACAGGGTGAAAGTGAGTGTCTGAGCATTGATGCAGCTTCTGTTCCTGCTTCTGCTCCTGGGGATCAGGTACAGCGAGGAAAAGCAAACCATGGAGGTGACCAGCAGCATAGTGCAGGGGGAGTGCAGTTCTGGGACCCTTTTTTCAGAGCAGCAGTGATGACCTCATTTGCTCTGAAGGTCAGGGTAATTGACAGTGCCTCCTTCCTCCAGCTAGGTGGTGACGACAAGACTTTCAAGTTGCACTGTTGTTTGTGACAGATACGCATAAAGAACAGGCCCCCCCTCGAAGGCTAAATTGGGACCCCAGTCCTTAATTTCTGCATCCTGGTTTTAGAGTGAAGTGCCCTGGACCTCCCAAAACCCAAAGGCAAACCTGGCCTTTGTGGAATACAGTTGCACAAGCAGGGCACATTTTGATTGATGGCATGGTAAAGCCCTGAGAGAAAGAGCTTACTCAGGCAAGGGAATCGGATAGGACTGTGACTTGAGGGCTTAAATAGAATGGCATGTTTAAAATACGTTTTGCTGGCATATGGGTTGTAAGAATAGCGATTGGTTTTGGAGAAGCCCACCCATTTCACAAACACTTGGATGCAGGTGGGCAGACACCAGGCTTGTGGGATGTGCTTTGTTTTTTACTCAGACCTCTAGATCTAGCAACTAATGCCTGGTGTAAAAGATAGATATGCTTAGAATGACAGAATCCTGAGTCCAGGAATGGGTTTCAAGCTCCAGAACTGAATGCAGCTAACAGTCCTTCTGCAGTAAAACCTATTCTTGATCAGCCTGTGTGTTCTTAATTTCAGCAGTATAAGTCAAGGTGGCAGGTTCGGAGAAGTCATATTGTTGCAAATACTGTTAAACAATGAGGATTCAGAAATCCTGGATCTCTTGCAAATCATCCTGTAGCTGCAGATTTAGCTGCACTACCACACCTTGCTCATTTACTCAATTCAGGTCAATTTCATCTCTGTTTTCCAATCATGTTGAAAGAAATTGATCCCATGAAATGGAAAGATTCCTTAATTCATCCCCAGGAATGATGGGAAATATGGGAAAGAAAAAGAAGTACTTCTTCATGCAGCACATCATTAAACTGTAGATTTTGCTCTCCCAGCTTCTTCTGATTCTTTGTACTGGACAGTCATTCAAATAGATCAAGGGTGTCAAATCTCTTCCAACTTGAGGGCCAGATTCCATTTCGGAGATGTTCTCAGGGACCGCCTTCCAGTGGTGGGTGGGGCCAAAGGCAAAAGCAGGCGGGGCCACAGGCCAAAGGGGTGGGGACAAAATACCAGTGTATTCTAGCTTAAATCTCTTACTTAACTAAGTCTTTGGGGAGGCATTTCAACCTTTTAGAATGTGTGTGTGTGGTGTTGATGGTGTTGGTGGAACCCACACAAAAGTCAGGGAACCACCAAGAAGCCAGGATCCAGACCAGAAGGGAAGTTCTCATGCGCCCAAAGTCCAACTTGGTTTCTGTTTTAATTGTGCTTTAGATAAGAACATAAGAATGTAAGAAGAGCCCTGCTGGATCAGACCAAGAGTCCATCTAGTCCAGCACTCTGTTCACACAGTGGCCAACCAGCTGTCGTCCAGGAACTGACAAGCAGGACACGGGTGCAGCACCCTCCTGCCCATGTTCCCCAGCAACTGGTGTACATAGGCTTACTGCTTCTGATCCTGGAGGTAGCACAAAGCCATCAGGATTAGTAGCCACTAATAGCCTTCTCCTCTATGAATTTGACTAATTCACTTTTAAAGACATCTGAATTGGTGTCTTGCAGTAACAAATTCCATAGTTTAACTAGGAGCTGTGTGAAGAAGTCTTTCCATTTATCTGCCCTGAATCTCTCACCAATCAGCTTCATAGGCTGATCTGGCTGGAGAAATCTATCTGACTGAGGGTCTTGGAGAACACACACACACACACACTCCTATATGAACTTCTTCTGGGGCTGAACTTTTCTTTTCCTTCAGATTAGAGATGCTGGTGGATCCATGACCATCCACACATTTGGTGCTTACTTTGGGCTCACAGTGACAGCCATTTTGTACCGACCCAACCTGGAGCAGACTAAAGACAAGCAGGAATCTGTCTACCACTCAGACCTCTTCGCAATGATTGGTGAGCTTTGATTTTGGTTTTTGTTTCCTCTTCGGCCCCTCGGCCCCCTTCCTCAAAACAGTGACTTCAGCTATGCTTATGGAAGAGAGGTTGAAGCTGCTCAGGAGAAGAAAGAACCTTTTCCCCACCTTTAACGTGGCTGCTAGTCCAGGAGACAGAAGAAGAAGAAGAAGAGGAGGAGGAGGAGGAGGAGGAAATGTTCTGGAGATGAAACTAGGGCTGTGACTGGAGCCGGAGCCGGATCCCGAATCTGGAGTGGATTGGCCCGATCCGGCCCGATCCAGGCCCAATCCGAACCAGATTGGATCCAGATCAAGCCCGATCGGATCTGCTATCCGGAATCATTCTGGCTCCCTCCCTCCCTCCTGCTCCCTCCCTCCTCCCAATCGCCCTGTTTACCTGCAGCTTCTTCTGTGATGTCCCCTGTCATCCTCCGGGTCGTCCTGCCTCCTCGATGTCGGCCGGCCGCTTTCCCGCTCGTGCTGGGTGATGATATCACCCAAACCGGGGATCAGATCGGGCCTGGATTGGGCCAGATCAGATCCATGATCTGGATCCCCTCCAGGTCCAGGCAGAGCCCTCCCTCCCATTCTCCCTCTCTGTCCCTCCCTCCCCCAATCGCCCTGCTTACTCGCAGCCTCTTCTGCGTCATCCCCCGTTGTCCTCTGGGTTGTCCTGCCTCCTCGATTACATCACCTGGCACGAGCAGGAAAGCGGCCGGCTGACATCGAGGAGGCAGGATGACCCAAAGGATGATGGGGTACGATGCAGAGAAGGCTGCAGGTAAGCAGGGTGATTGGGGGGAGGGAGGGAGCGGGGAGAGTGGGAGGGAGGGCTCTGCATGGACCTGGAGTGGATCCTGATCCAGATCAAGGCGGAGCGGATTGGGCCTGATCCAACACAGTTTGGGTGACGTCATCACCTGGCGTGAGCGAGAAAGCCCCCTCCTCAATTCTAAAAGGTTGGGATACCTCTTCTAAGGCTTAGTGACTGGCAGCAATACCTTTAAGCTAGAATATGCTGGCAGTTTAGGTCATCCTGCCTCTGTCCCTTTGTTCTGCTGGAACGCGGCTCCATCAGAACCAGCCAAAACTGTAAAGGAGCTGTCCAAGGTGCTGAAGCCTAATCCCAAAATATTTTCAGCACCTTGGATAGCTCCTTTAGAGTTCTGGTTAGTTATGACCGAAACCTAGAACGGATTCACAGTCCCACTGAAATCGGAGGCACCAGTCTCCATTGGAGGGCTGTCAACATGCAGGGGTGATAAAAAGGAAAACTTAGTTTAAAAAGAGAAGTGCCCCTATGTCTGCTAATGGTGAGCCCTTCCCCCAAGAAAGTGTTAGAGAATTTTCCCTCTCCCTGGATAAATCTGGCAAAATGATTTATTTATTACATTTCTATACCACCCAACAAGCAAAGCTCTCTGGGTGGCTTGCAAAAATTTAAACCACAAAATGTAGCATAAATGTAAAATGTAGCTTAAAACTGCAATAGAAAAGTGCTACCAGAGTAAAAACTAAGGCTGTGCACTGCCTCGGGCCAAATCCCCGAATCCGGGAAGAGGGTTGGGGGAGAGGGGAGTCGGGTCTCCAGTGGACTCCCGGTTGGCCTTGTGCCTGGCTTTCCTGGGTTTGGCCGCATGGCCAGCACCCAGGAACCTGCAAGGTCGATCTGCTTTGGGGTGGGGGAATGAATCTCACTTCAGCTTTGGTGCTGAAGCAGGGCAGGCATTCCCAAAGTGCCCCAAATCGAATCGGGCCATTTTGGAGCCTCTGAAATGGCCTCTGAGGCGAGTCGAGGGTGGGAACTGTGCAGAGCCCTAGTAGAAACCTACCAGCAGTGCAGAGAATTAAAATTCAATAGCAGATTTAAAACAGCAGAGCTGAAAATGGTATGCTAAAATGCTAAAAATGGTTGGGAAAGTAAAAAGATCTTCACCTCCCACAAATAGGGGATGGAGGATTTTGAGAGACCATCAGCTTTTGTTCTGATGCAGGAAGTTCAACTCTACTATTCTATGATTCCAACTCTACTATTCTATGATTCATTCTTACTTTCTCTTCCAGGCACGCTTTTTTTATGGATGTACTGGCCCAGTTTCAACTCGGCCATTGCTAGTCATGGGGACGGCCAGCATCGAGCCGCTATCAACACTTACTGCTCCCTGGCTGCCTGCGTCCTTACCTCAGTGGCCATCTCCAGTCTCTTGCAAAAGAAAGGCAAGCTGAATATGGTGAGCAAAGGCTGGTGCCTTTCACACTGCCTGCAACTTGCCCATGGGGCACCTACGTATGGCTCCTCCTTTGCTGAATTTATTTAAGTATTTTATTTACAGCATTTTTACCCTGTTTGTCAGCCCAAAAAAAGGCTTACCAATATTAATAATGAGTTAGTCCATGTCTTCAGGCTGACAATCTAAAAAATATGACTCAAGATGAAAAGGGATGGGGAAGGAGGAGGAAAAAAGAGCAAAATTCAGTGACTAGTTTTCCATTTCAAAGTTCTCAGAGGTCTTCTTTCTCGCAGGAAAATGCAAAACAAGCTCCCTGCAACTGTTCCTTCTCTGGTCAATGTATGGGTGCTAGGTTGGTTTCTCCCTTGTCGTGATGTCTTACTGGGAGTCGAGGTGGGTGCAGTCCCCCAGTGGCCCTTGGTTTCCTGGCTGATGGTTGAAGCCAGAGTCCACAGTTCCAGGGAATAGTCATTTAGAGCTGCTTGTTCCTTCTAGCATAGAGGGATGAAACAAGCCCTATGGAAACAAAGTCCTATGAGGAGAGGCTGAAAGAACTGGGCATGTCTAGCCTGAAGAAGAGAAGATTGAGGAGAGACATGATAGCACTCTTCAAGGACTTGAAAGGTGGTCACACAGAGGGGGGCCAGGATCTCTTCTCAATCATCCCAGAATGCAGGACACAGAATCATGGGCTCAAGTTACAGGAAGCCAGATTCTGGCTGGACATCAGGAAAAAAGTCCTGGCTGTTACAGCAATACGGCAATGGAACCAATGACCTAGGGAGGTTGTGGTCTCTCCCATACTAGAGGTATTCAAGAGGCAGCTGGAGAACCATCTGTCAGGTGTGCTTTATGGTGGATTCCTGCATTGAGCAGGAGATTGGACTCGATGGCCTGATAGGCCCCTTCCAACTCTACTCTTCTATGATTCTATGAGCTGTCTACAGATGCTCCATCCCTGGCTGATGTATGGGGCCAGGTTTGTCTCTCTCTTGCCTTAATTTTCTTCCAGGGAGGCAGGGGGTTCATGGTAGAGATCCATTGGATCACAGCAGTTATAAGTAATACACAGGTAGTGATCCTGTCTGGGCAGGATTTCGGGTACCACATTTCAAAAAAGGCAAAGTAATATTCATTACCATCTGAAGGGCAGGATCAGGGTGGGAGGCTGTAAGACCAGGGAGACCAGAGTTTTAAGAGCACCTAACTGCGCCATTGTATATAGACAGGCTCAGCCAGGTGACAGTGGAGGTCGATGGCTCCGATTCCGTGGGGCTGTAAATCCATTCTGGATTTTGGGCAGGAGCAGCCAGACCTCTAAAGGAGCTGTCCAAGGTGCTGAACATAACCCCCCAAATGGGTTCAGTACCTTGGATAGCTCCTTTAGTGGCTGGTTCTGACCAAAACCCGGAATGGATTCATAGCCCCATCGAAAATTGGAGCCATCAGCCCCTGCTGGTAGGTGAAGACGGGCCATAAGGTCCTTCAGCAATGATCAGCACTGAATGGACTGCCATGTTTGGACAGGTCCACATCCAGAATGCCACCCTGGCCGGGGGTGTGGCGGTGGGGACGTCCGCAGACATGATGCTAACCCCGTATGCCTCCCTCATCGTTGGCTTTATTTGTGGCATCGTCTCAACTTTCGGATTTGTCTACATCACGGTAAGGACATCTCTGAATGCTTTGGGGGAGCCTTTCCTCTACCTGGTGCTTTCCAGATGTTTTGGACTACAAGTCCAATCACCCTTGATCTCGTCACTGCTTGTTATTGTTTGGAGAGGCCAGGAGAAGCGTTAGTGGCTTTGTAGCCAACAAACATGCTTTGAAGCCAAAGAATACTGGCTGACTGTTGGGCGGGGGGGGCAGACGGAAACAAGAAACTGGGGGAATGGGGAATGACATGGAGCATCCTGGAAGAGGGCATGGCTGGCATCCTGAGCAGGAGCACTACATGCTGCGGCTTTTCGTTGCAGTTCCCAAATTATCAATACTGAATTGCCATGTTTTGTCCTTCTGTTGTTCCTGCCAGCCTTTCTTAGAGTCCAAGCTCCACATCCAAGACACATGTGGCATTCACAACCTACATGGGATGCCGGGGATCATTGGAGGCATCGTGGGAGCTGCCACCGCTGCTGCCGCCACCGAGGGGGTCTACGGCAAAGAAGGGTGAGGAGGAGCGGAGCAGCATCTCTGGAGGGGGTTGTGTTCGTTTGCTGTGACGATAGAGGAATGTTTTGAAGTTAGAGGGGACGTGGACAGTCTAGTGGATAGAATAATTTGTACATGTGTGTATGTGGGAGGGAGTGTCACAACTTTAAAAAAACACACTCATCCCTGCTGCTAAGCAATAGGCTTGAGTGGGGGAGTGTTATGTGGATGCATTTAAGTATGAGTATTGTTATAATCAGGGATACAAAACCCCAATGCCTTCCAGAAGTTTTGAACTACAGTTCCCATGACCCCCTAGCCATTGGCCATACTTGCCAAAACCCAGTATGTAGTTCGAAACACCTGGAGGGTACCAGGTTGCTTACTCCTGGTGCAGTGGTACAGTTGGCCATGCAAGCACTCATCATGACAATGGAGAGTCCAAAACTGCAGGGAGCTGTATCGGTCCACCTCTCTTTCTCTTTTCCTCTCATTCTGTGTATGGTATATGTCTTTTGTAAAGGTAATGGGGGTTAATCACCCATTCATAACCGAGCCACCACAAAAGACTTTGCATTGCCACAGGGATATATTGGGCTTGTCTACATGAGGCATTTATCGTGACACCAGCCACCCCAGTTTCAGTTCTGTACCTAACCAGCACTTTCAACAAGTTTACTTTTAGCGCAGGGAAGATGTGACATTTAATGATAAAAGTGAAAGTGTGTGCTTTCCTCTTGTGCATTTGCACCATTCCATTATACAACAGTGCCAACTAGAGGTTATGTAGTAGAAAACCAGGAAAGAAAAATGCTTTTCATGTGGTGCTAGGATCTCAATTTCTGCGGCTTAACAGTAGATACAGCGGCTTAACAGCCTCGTGTACAG
Organism: Anniella stebbinsi; assembly: GCA_029215795.1. Classification (NCBI taxonomy): domain Eukaryota; kingdom Metazoa; phylum Chordata; class Lepidosauria; order Squamata; family Anniellidae; genus Anniella; species Anniella stebbinsi. The sequence continues at coordinate 387,947,926 of JARDYH010000001.1, forward strand.
AAGCTCCTTATTACTGGGAAAATCCATTCCACTGTGAGGATTGCAGCTAAGCTCAGAGCTTTGACCCAGTGAAACTTGACTCTGCTACACCCCTTGCCATATGTTAACTAGTCAACTCACCATCTGAGAGAAACTTAGGCAGACTCGACAAAACAGCAGAGATGATTCCGAAAGCACTTTGGATTGCAATTTCTCTTGACATGGAAGAAAGCCTCATTTTCTCCTCTTTCCCTTTTGCTTCCCTTCCCACCTCAGGCTCATTCGTGCTTTTGACTTCACGGGACACTACAGGACCAGGACGCCCAGTGTCCAAGGCGGTTTCCAGGCAGCTGGCATTGCTGTGTCACTGGGCATGGGCTTAGCAGGAGGGGCCATTGTAGGTGAGTGGAGGAGCGATTTTTCTCCGTGGCCAAGGAGTTGCTTTTCATGGAAGAGACGTCTCCCTCCTGTTCAGTCCTTGCAATCTCCAGTTAAAAGGATCAGGTTGAAGGTGAAGAGAAAAAACTTTTCTCCTGAGAGCCCAGACAGCCATTGCCAGCCAGGAAGACAAAACCGGGCTACATAGATTAATCGGGTGTGAGGCTGCTTCCTGTAAGCATGTGTCAAAACAAGTTCCGGCAGGGCCGTCCCTATCATTAAGCATAGTGAGGCAAGTGCTTCACATGCTGTGAGGGAGGGTGCCCCCCTCTCCACCCCAGCCTTTCACCTCTCTCAGGGGTCAGAGCTGTGTGAGCCACATGGCTGCTCTTCACCCCTAAACTAGCCTGTTGTGCTCAGGTGTGATGGAGGACACTATCCATTTACCATTGTGGAAGTAAGATTCCCTCTCCAATCCAGTCTGGTTCACTTTGGGTAGGTTAACATTGGGTTGTATTACCCATGAACAACCCAAAGTGTCTCAGTTGAGAGGTCAAAGATCAACCTACAATTGGGCTGGTTGGAGGCTGCATATTTAAAAAGACAGCAGCAGGCACTCCAACAAATCATGGGTTAATCAACCCACAGTTTGCTGCTGTTACATGCAAAACAGGGCCACTGAGTACACAGTGGCATGTCTCTATCCCTTAGTGAACAGCAGTTAATTAACCCATGATTTGCTGCTGTTATGTGTGAGCCGCATCATAGTGAACCAGTCTACAGGCAATTCAGGCTGCAGGAACTATACTAGAGTGACCAGATACAAAAGAGGGCAGGGCTCCTGCAGCTTTAACTGTTGTGATGAAGAAGGAATTCAACCACGTGTTGCATGCATACAAAGGACACCTGCTGAAATTCCCTTTTCTATGCAACTATTAAAGATACAGGAGCCCTGTCCTCCTTTCCATATGGTCACCCTAACTTTGCAAATCCTCATAAATTCATACAAAAAACAATTGAAATTAAATTCTCATCCGTCTCTAGTCATATGGCTGTTCTCTCCCTTGTGATGTTTCACTGCTGACATCTTGTGGCACGTTGGGGTATGGTAAGAAAGTCCGGGGTGATGTTTCCCCTCTTCATTCTGCAACAGCTGTCTGCTACTCATCCGACAGTCAGTCTTGTTCTGCAGAATAAAGTGCTTGAGGCTTTTCTCCTCTTGGATGAGAAAAGCTGAGGGATAAAAGTGAATCTCCCTATGGATTCCAGGGGACGTTGATTCTCCATCATCCAACTGGGCTTTTGAAGAACCAGCTTGCCCTGAGTTGGGAAGCCAGTGGGGAGGGAAGAAAAGACAGAATAACTTGTCAGATTACCTGATTAAAGTCAGGAAAGAGACAGTCGGAGCACGCATATACATATGATTAGGTTGTGACAAGCAGGATGGCAGTGACTACAAAGCTGATGGGGTTATTTGGTAATGATGCTCCTGTTAGAAAGGCAATTAGCAGAGAAAAAGCAAAAAAGGCAAAGCAGAATGAGTGCTTACCAGTCCCACATGCACACAGCCTACCATAGCACAATAAAGAGACCACACTCTTCTTTAGTGACATAGGTTTACTCACAAATGTTCTCTTGCATAAAAATGCAAGGTATAGCATAGAGTTTCAAGAAACAGTTTAATCAGTCCATTTTGTGTTCATCAGCAGGAGTGAGAGAACAAATACATGCTGGAAGGTCAGAGAGAGGGAGGGGGGTGCAGAAAGGAAGGGAAGAAGCAAAAGGAAGAAATCACAACCACATTGTAGGCTATAGAGATCGTAAGGCTAGGTGTGGTCTAAATTCCCATGCATTAACCAACTGCAACACGGCCCCCTTCCAATGAGTTGCAGGCAAGGTTGCAATATTCCCAACAAAAGCAAGTCTTTGAAACCCAATAATATGTGTAATTAGGCCCAGCTCAGATTATCACCTAAATCAGGGGTGTGGAGACAATTTTTCTGTTGTGGGCTGCATCCCCTCGGGGGCTGCATGCACATGGTGGATGGAGCCATAGCCAAAAGTGGGTGGAGCCAGAGTCAAGAGTGGGCAGGGCCAGCCCTTTTATCTCTTTCTGCCAGCACCTAGTTTCTCTCCCACACTCTAATAAAAAACACCTTGGCTGGTTTTGCACGACACATTAGGCAACGGGGTGGGGGTGGGGGAAGCAACCATAAGTTGTGTTGCTTATCGTGTCGTGTGGAGGGGTACACACCATGCACACACAACTGACGGTACGCTGTTCTGCCCAATTAAGCAACATAGAGAAACTACGGGCTTGCAAGTTGTTTAGCCTGAAGCCCGTTATTTAAAGTGTCATCCGAAACCCCCCCCCCCCCCTCTGTGCACTATTCTGTTTGGGCATAGAGTTCTGCCGGCTGGAGCAGCCGAAACCCCCCCGGCTGCTCTGATACAGCCGGCAGAACTTGCAGTGCATGCTGGGATACGGCTGGAGGACTGAGGGAGGTGGGAGGGAGGAGACACTGCAACTAAGATGGACGCTGGAACTTTCAGCCGCTCAACGGACTGGAAGTATGTTATTTCCCCCTCCATTGCCTAATATGTCATGTGAAAGCAGCCCTTCTCTTCCTCATTCCTCTACCTCCTGCCAATGGAGAGATCAATTGCTCTCTCCAGAGGTCTGAACTGATCACTGGTGCTCGGATTTTGCAGTCATGCCTAGGGCTGCATGAAGCCCTAGGGTCACAGGTCCACTCCCACTCCTGACCTAAACCATGATTTGTGATCAAGAGGGCATGCTCCCCCTCCTTGCATCCCCTCCTTCATCAGTGAGAAGAGGAAGAGTGAAAACTTCCACTTCAAACTAACCAGAGTTAGAACCCAGCAAACTACAGTTTGTTCTAACCAAAATTAGTTTAAGTAAATCTTGATCGCCAGGAGAGGAGCATGAAAACACCACAGAAGAGGTCTGAATAAACTTAGCAATTTATTTTCTTTCCTTAAGGTGGGCTTTTGAAATTGCCCTTCTTTGGTGACCCCACAGATGAAAACTGCTTTGAGGATAATGTTTACTGGGAGGTAAGTGCTGTAGACCTTTAGGTTAGGATGCTTGGGGAATTCTGTCTTCGTGGGTTCTGATTCAACTCGGAAAAAGGCAACTAAAATGATCAAGGGGCTGGAGCTATGAGGGAAGGTTGCAACAGCTGGGACTGTTTTTAGCTTGGAAAAAAGGAGAGTAAGAGGAGACATGATGGAGGTGTATAAAATTATGGATGGTGTGGACAAAGTGGATAGAGAGTTGTTTTTCTCCCTCCCTCAAAATACTGGAACCCATGACAGATAAAAGGAAGGACCTCTTCACACCATGCGCAGTTAAACTATGGAATTCACTATGACAAGATGTAGTGATGGGCACTAATTTGGATGGCTTTAAAAGGGAGTTGGATAAATTCCTGGAGGAGAAGACTATCAATGGCTACTAGTCCTGTTGGCTATGTGCTACCTCCAGTGTCAGAGGCAGTTGCTGGGGAACATGGGCAGTAGGATGCAGTTGAACTCATATCCTGCTTGTGGGTTTCCTGTGGGCAGCTGGTTGGGCACTGTGTGAACAGACTGCTGGACTAGATGGACCCTTGGCCTAATTTAGCATGGCTCCTCTTATGTTCTTATGAACTGACTTATGAACTGATGTTGCAGATCAGGATTTAGTTATGCAGTGACTTTCACACTTCATGAATATTCTGATGCACTTTTTACCTAAAAAATCCCTCCCTCCCCCAATTAGGGCAAAACAAGCTCCCTGCAGCTGTTCCTTCTCTGGCTGATGCAGAATGGGCAGGCTCTTATTTGTTTATGCACCCTGTTTCTCAAAATAAAAAAAGCAACCCTTACCCTTAGTTCAGGTTGGGGAGTATTGTTTGGTAAAGCCTATCCACAGCTATACTTCGAAGCCCGGCAAACTGAAATGTGCACAGACCCAAAAATTTTGCCTTCAGAAAACAAGCAAAGTTTTCTAGCGAACAGAGCTCCCTAAATATGAAATCAGAATAATAATCCATGCAGAGAGACCTTCTCCGTTGCTTGCCTTGAACCATCTCTGGTGGGGACTGTAATATGGCCACTCTGCCACCAAGTGGTGGTATTGCCTGCCCTATTAAGACCCGATTGCATATTATTATTATTAAGGCCTTTGCATATGAGCCGCTCCTTTTTCCGCTTGCGTTGTGTCTTCCGTGGCCTCTCTTGCTTCCAGGGGCACATAGAGGAGGAGGAGGATAGATAGATAAATAAATAAATGAATAAATATGGGAGATGTTGCGACCCGATAGATGTTTTGCTGTCTCTGCACAGGTGCCAGGTGATGAAGAGAGCAGCTTATACTGCATGCATGACTCAAACGCTAAGCCTGCGACAGAATCTTAATTCACCTGAGCAAACACACAAAGGGTAAGATAGGCCTGTGCATGATTCCAGGGCAGCTCTGCTTCATTTAGTATCTTTTTCTGCACATGTTCTGCCCAATAAAACCCCAAGGATAAACCAACCATTAATCGTAGATCATTCTGTAGTTCAGTTGTAGATCAATCAATACACATCCACACAGGAGAGCTAATGTGGTGTAACGGTTAGAGTGTTGGACTGAGACCAGGGAGATCTAGGTTCGAGTTCCCATGAAGCTCACAGGTGACTTTGGGCCCAACACTGACTCTCAGCCTACCCTACCTCACAGGGTTGTTGTGAAGATAAAATGGAGATGAGGTGAAGGATCAGGAATGCTGCCTGGGGTTTCTTCAAGGAAAAAACTGGATATAAATGTAACAGACATAGATAGATAGATAGATAGATAGATAGACACATAGGGATCACGGCATATTTGGTTATGCCAGGTCATGACTTGCACAGTTTCTCTGAGCAATGTTTAGCTTCTGGTTTCGGTAGACTCCTTCCAAGGGGAGGAGGCAGCTATGAAGAACTATTCTGTGCATTCCTTCACTGTTCAGACAGTAAAAAAAGATATAAAAGAAAAAGAAAATGAAGGTATTGAAGAATCATGCACCTTTTATTCACTTTTTTTTTTTTTAATCCTGAATTAAGTAATCTGGCATAACTAGCACTCGTCTTGTTGCTCAGGTTGATTAGAATGAGCACACTGAGCAAAATGTATGCTGTTGACGGAATGGGAAAAGTCACTCCTTCCGCACTTCCTTAACAGTCCAAATTGTGTTCATAAAAGTGTGCTTAAAGTAGGTTAAGAAGCAGCAATTGAGATGATATGTGACCTAGAGTCCATATTAAAAGTAGTCATAGCAGAATCCCCACTCCCATGATTCTGTCTCTCAAGAGCTGCATTTATAGAATCTTATATGGCCAGGGGTAGGGGTTGTCAAACAACAACTCCTATCATCCCGGAGCACTGACAATGTCTGGGGCTGATGGGAATTGGAATCCAACAACATTTGGAGGGCCATGGAGCCCTCTTAGACACTGATCCAATTCACACATAACAATGACAAATAGTGGGATAATTAACCTACAACTTGCCATGGCACCTGCTGGGCACTTTCCGTGGCCATTTTTAATAGTCAACCCCCAATTGGGGCTGCTATGTGACATCCAAACCCAGACACTATAGGTTAACTGTGGGTTAAATAAGCTACAGTTAACATACAATTAGTACTTAGGTTTGATGCACTGTGAAGGGTTGTAAGCGCTATACAAATGTTAAGTCTTTATTAAGCAGCCCTAGGTCAACAAGGTTTTAATTTTGTTTACAGATGAGTTTATCTCATCTGTAGGGTCTTGTGTGGTACCCGCCAGGAGATCAATCTGTTCTTTTATTCATTTTGTTTATACTTGCCCTTCTTCTAGAGAGCTCAGAGCAGCTCATGTAGGGATGCAAGATGATTTTCCATCGAAGTGGCTTACCGGATCAATCCTGTCTAGTAGAAACAGACCATTCTCTGAGCCCATATGAAGGAGGAACTGGTGTCTTATCTCAGCAACTGAGAGCACTTCTCTCTTTTTCTTTCCTTGTAGGACACTGCAGACAACGAGACATATCATCAGCCTCTCCATTTGGGGTCCTCTCGGGTGACTGATCTTTGATATCCTTCTACACCCTTGGGTGCCCCACCACCTCACCCCAGGAGAAGTTCATGGAAAACACAACATCTGGCACCATCATTTGTCTGGATGCAAAATGTTCTCCTGAAGGTTGAGTGCAATGCAACATATCTTTCCAAATCCTCGGGTCTGTTTGGGATTCCTCCCAATTTCCCCCGATATATATATATATATATTTCTCCTGGGAAAGTTGGAAAACTCCCAAGCCAGAGCCAACCCAAAGAGAGAATTATTCCCTCTTTAAGTGGGCTGGACCCTCTTCAGGCAACTTCGTGTCTTGGGCCAGCCTTGGCCAAGAATACGGAATGCCCAAGACCCAGAAGGCCACTATGTGATTAGTGTATTGAAAGACTTTGTGGTCAGTCAGTGGGAGACTAAAAGCTCATGTTTAAATCTCTCCCATGGAAATAAATGGATCTCAAATGTGCTTAACATTGGCCAGAGTGTGTCCCCTGATCTGTTTAAATATATATATATATATATATATATATATATATGCAAAGGGACGCTCTTATTCTGTTGCTGGGTTAAATCCCATCTCCATATTAACCCACCCTTTTGCCATGGAGAGCTTACCTCGAGAAGAGGAGTGGGGGGACCTCTTTCAGCTTGGGGGCCAAATTCAGTTTTGGAGAAGCTCCCAGGGGCCACATTCTGGTGGTGGGCGAGGCTAAAGGCAAAAGAAGTGGGGCCAAAAATACCAAACAAAATACCAGCATCCTGTAGCTTAAAGCTCTTGCTGCCAGAAACTAAACCTTAGCAGAGGCATTTTGACATTTTAGAATGGGGGGAGCACAACAGCTGGGAACTACCAAGAGGTCAGGGGAAACACGGTGGGACCAGGGCCATCAGGGACTCTGGAGTGTTAAATTGGGACCCCAGATCAGCCGGATTTAAGCTTCTGTACCCCTGCTCTATAGAAAGAACAGTCAGGGGCATATTGAGGGTGCTGTGGTGCTGTATATCTAAGAGTCTAATGATGAGATGATTTTTAGAGCAGCCTTCCTCAAACTGGTGCCCTCCCAAATTTTTGGATTACAATTCCCAAATGCCCCAACAGCATGGCCAATGGTATGGGATTTGTAGTCCCAAACATCTGGAGGGCATCTGCATTAGAGGAGCATCTCCTCCACAGAATTGCCATGGCTGGTAATACCAAAGCCCCCCACCCCAAAAATAATTTAATACTAGGGCTATACTATTGACTCACTCTTGACCAAAATGCTGCTGATGATATTGGGACAGAAAGAAATCAGGAAGGCAATTGAAAGAAGAAAGTCTTACAATGATGGCTGACTTCAGTGTACCCTGCATAGAATAAGCAAATGCATGTTTGAGTCGCAACAAAGAGAAAAATAAATTCTTGATACCGGAAGGGAACAATCCTATGCATGTTTAGACAGAACAAAGTCCTACAACTCCCAGCACTCCCCAGCCAGCCATGCTGGGAATTGTAGGACTTTGTTCTGTCTGAATAGGCATAGGATGGTGCCCTAAATGACTTAGAACAGTTGATCATGGAACCAAACAGAAGGGAGACAAACTCAGGCTTAATCCTAAATGGAGCCCAGGATCTGGTGCAAGATGTACGTGTTATTGAACCCACTGGAAATCATGACCACAGTGCTATCAAATTTAATATTTAGGTAAGTGGAAAACTGCCACGAAAACCCAACACAGTCGCATTTTGACTTCAGAAGAGGAAATTTTTAAAAAAATTAATAAATGAGGGGCTAAGTAAAAAGGAAGTTGAAAGGAAGAGTCAAGAGAGCCAAAGTGCTCCAAAATGTTTGGACGTTATTTAAAGTTACAATAGTAGGTTAGCTGGAATGAATGTTATAGGTAGGGAAAGGTAGCATCTATACCCAAGATGATGCTAGCATGGTTAATGAGCAGAGTCAAGCTAAGAAAGAAAAGAAAAGAAAAAGTCTCCTTCAACAAATGGGTGGGCATATTTGGGAAGGGGGGGTTAAGGGCCATTTGCCCTGCCACACCTGTCCCCCCATGGGCCACATGTTGTCCACCCTGATTTAGTCAATGAGGGGGTGAAAGGTGTTTGAAGAGAACCTCGCTAAACTCTGTGCCTTTTGTCTTTATGGTGGAAGATCTGTAGGACAGATATGTGAACCTCAACTGACTTTTTCAGGGAGGAAGTCTGAAGAACTGAGTCAAATAGAGGTGAAAAGCAATGAAGTTCTAAGACTTATCAACAAATTTAAATGGATACATTGCCAGGCCCTGACAGAGGTCTTTAACACTCAAATGTAACATTGCTGAGCTTACAGCAAAAGCATGCAACTTGTCCATAAAATTGGCCTCAGTACCTGAGGATTGGAAAATTGCCGATGCAGCACCATTAAAAAAATAAATTGGTGTGGGATCTAGACAATTACAGGCCTTTTACATTAACATTTCTTCTGAGTAAATTGGTGGGAAGCATTATTCAAGGTAGCATTAATAAGCATATAGAAGAACAAGCCTTGCTGAAGAAGAATCAGTATGGCTTCTGAATAGGTAACTCCTGCCTCACTAACCTTTTAGAGTCCTTTGAGGGCGACAAGATGCAAGGGAATAGACCGTGTATACTTGGACTTTAAAAATGCTTTTGACAAAGGTCCTCAAAACTTAGAATATAAGAACACAGGAAATGCCATGCAGGATCACACCAAGGTCCATCTAGTCCAGCACTTTGTTCACACAGTGGCCAACCAGCTGTTGACCAGGAACCCACAAGCAGGACACAGTGCAACAACACCCTCCTACCCATGTTCCCCAGCAACTTGTGTATATAGGCTTACTGCCTTGGATACTGGAGGTAGCACATAGCCATCAGTAGCCATTGATAGCCTTCTCCAGGAATTTATCTAACCACCTTTTAAAGCCATCCAAATTCATGGCCGTCACTACATCTTCATAAAATCACAGAATCATAGAATAGTAGAGTTGAAAGAGGCCTATAAGGCCACTGAGTCCAACCCCCTGCTCAATGCAGGAATCCACCTTAAAGCATACCTGACTGGTGGCTGTCCAGCTGCCTCTTGAATGCCTATAGTGTGGGAGAGCCCACAACTTCCTTAGGTAATTGGTTTCATTGTCGTACTGCTCTAACAGTCAGGATGCTTTTCCTGATGTCCAGCTGGAATCTGGCTTCCCCTTTTTTTTCTCATTTCTGTAACTTGAGCCCATTATTCTGTGTCCTGCATTCTGGGTTGATCGAGAAGAGATCCTGGCCCTCCTCCATGTGACAACCTTTCAAGTATTTGAAGAGTGTTATCATGTCACCCTTCAGTCTTCTCCAGGCTAAACAGGCCCCGTTGTTTCAGTCTCTCCTTATAGGGCTTTGTTTCCAGATCCCTGATCATCCTTGTTGCCCTCCCCTAAACACACTCCAGCTTGCCTGCATCCTTCCTGAGGTGTGGTGCCCAGAACTGGATGCAATACTCAAGATGAGGCCTAACCAGTGCCGAATAGAGGGGAACCAGTACCTTGCACGGTCTGGAAGCTATACTTCTATTAATGCATCCCAAAATAGCATTTGCTTTTTTTGCAACCACATCACACTGTTGGCTCATATTCAGCTTGTAATCTACAACAATTCCAAGATCCTTCTCTCTTGTCGTATGGCTGAGCCAAGTATCCCCCATCTTGTAACTGTGCCTTTGGTTTCTTTTTCCTAAGTGTAGAACTTGGCATTTATCTTTATTAAATTTCATTTTGTTGTTTTCAGCCCAGCGCTCCAGTCTATCAAGATCACTTTGAACTTTTTTTCTGTCTTCCAGGCTATTAGCGATCCCACCCAGTTTTGTGTCATCTGTAAATTTGATCAGTGTTCCCTGCACCTCATTGTCCAAATCATTCATAAAAATGTTGAAGAGCACTGGGCCCATGACTGAGCCTTGTGGTACTCCACTTGTTACCTCCCCCCAGTGTAAGAAGGTACCATTGATAAGCACTCTATGAGTCCGATTCTGTAGACAACTGTGGATCCACCTAATAGTTGTTTCATCTAGACCACTTTTAACTAGTTTGTGAATCAGAAAGTCATGGGGCACTTTGTCAAAAGCTTTGCTGAAGTCAAGATATACTATGTCCACAGCATTCCCACAGTCCACAAGGGAGGTTACCTGATCAAAAAATTAGATCAGATTAGTCTGACAGTATTTGTTCTTGACAAATCCATGCTGGCTTCTAGTAATCACTGCATTGTTTTAAAGGTATTTACAGACTGACTTCTTTATAATCTGCTCCAAAATTTTCCCAGGGATGGATGTCAGACTGACTGGTCTGTAGTTCCCAGGTATAAGTATTTTTAACAGGAAGTGCGACTCCACCCTTCCTCTTTCTTCTGTTCTTTTTGAACAGGTTATATCCTTCAAGTACTATATTCCAGTCATGGGAGTCATCCTACCAAGTTTCAGTTATACCTATCAATTTGTATTTGCCTTCATGTATTAAGAGTTCAAGTTTGTTCTGTTTGTTTGCCATACTCTTGGCATTAGTATATAGACATCGAAGACCATGTGCTTTATAGTCTGGTTTATTTCCTACATTGTTGTGAACACTATTTTTGGGCACTACTAGAGCTGTTCTCTCTGTTATGGTGCATAAGCCTTCATCCTGTTCCCCGCCTCGATCCGTTGGGAGAGGCGGGTGATAAATAAATATATTATTATTATTATTATTATTATTATTATCCATCGTTGCCTCAAAGTTTACGTTTCCTGCCCCTGTAAGAGTCAGTTTAAAGCCCTCCTGAAGAAGTTCATCATGCTGCAGCCAAACACATTCTTCCCAGCCCTTGTAAGGTGCAACCTGTCCCTTGCTAGCAGTCCATCTTCCAAATAGTGTAGCCCATGATCCCAGAATCCGAATCCTTCACGTTGGCACCACCTTTGTAGCCAGTTGTTGACCCAGAGTATTTTTCTTTCCCTTTCTAATCCTCTTCCAAGAACTGGGAGGATGGATGAGAAAACTATCTGGGCACCAAAGTTCTTGAGTTTCCTTCCCAGCGCTTCAAAGTCTGATGTGATTTCTTCGTAGCTCCACTTGGCAATATCATTTGTTCCCACATGGATGAGAAGAAAAGGATATGTGTCAGTGGGCTTTATGAGCTTTGGCCATCCTTCAGTCACATCTCCAACCTGTGCTCCAGGGAGTCAGCATACCTGGCGAGTCCATGGGTCTTCGCGACATACCTGGGTTTCAATCCCTTGCGGCAATCTTGTGGTAGTGAATTCCATAATATAACTATGTACTGAATGAAGAGGTCCTTTTATCTTTTCTGAATCTACCACCAATCAGCTTCATGGGATGACCTTGGATTCCAGTATTATGAAGGAGGGAGAAAAATGTCTCTGTATCCATATTCTGCACACCATGCCTAGTTTTGTACACTTCTATCATTCCTCCCCTTTTTTCCCAAGCTAAACAGGCCAAGCTGTTTTAACCTTTCCTCATTAGGGGAGATGTTCCAGGCCCTTGATAATTTTATTTGCACTTTTTTTTTGCACTTTTTGAAGCTCTACATATCTTTTTTTAGCTGTGGTGACCAGAACTGTATACAATATTCTCAATGTGGTCACACCACAGATTTGCATAAAGGCAGTATGATCCTGGCAATTTTATTCTCAATTCCTTTTCTAATTATGCTTAACATGGAATTTGCCTTTTTAAAAAAGTAGCTGCACCGTGAGTAAACGTGGCCATCAAGCATCCTTTTAATTTATCTGTAATTGGTGAAAAAAACAGGAAAGGGATAGCAGGAATAAATGGGCAGTTCTCACACTGGAGGGAAGTAAGAAGTGGATAGCCCAGAGATCTGTATTGGGATTCATGCTTTTAAACTTGTTCGTAAATAATTTAGAGATTGGGGTGAGCAATGAGGTGGCCTAGTTGGCAGATGATTCCATAGTGCTCAGGGTGGTGAAAACCCAAGAGGACTGCACAGGGCTCCAAACGGATCTCTTCAGATGGGGTGAACATACAAGAAAATGCCAAACGCAGTTTGATGTATGTCAATGTAAATGGGTGCCTGTTGGGCAAATATCATAACTTTACATATACACTAATGGTGTGTGTCTGAATGGGCAGTGACTAGCCAGGAAAGAGAACTTGGGGCTATGCCAAATAGCTCAATAAAATGTTGGCCCAGTGTGCAGCAGCTGTGAAACAGCCAAATTGCATGTTAGGAATCGTTTGGAAAAGGACTGAAAATGAAACTGCCAATATCAATATGCCATTACATAAATCTATGGTGAGATCGAACCTGAAATGGTATGTACTGTGGAATACTATGCATTTCAGCTGGGAAAAGGTGCAGGAAAGGGCAATCAAAATGATCAGGGGGCTGAAGTAACTCTCTTCTGAAGAAAGATGACTACGTTTGGGGCTTTTTAGCTAAGAAAAAGGGCTAGTAAGGGAGGGACATGATAGAGGTACATAAAATTATGCACAGTGTGGAGAAAATGGACAGAGAGCAGTTTTCTTCCTCTCTCATAATGCCAGAAGTCATGATCATCCTGTGAAACTGGTTGACGGAAGATTCAAGACAAATAAAAGTAGTTCTGCATGACAATTTAATTTATAGAACCCACAAAATGTAGTGATGGCCACCAACTTGAATGTCTTCAAAATGGGGTTAGACAAATCCATGGCTGCTAGTCGTGATGGTGGGCAGATACAACCTCCAGATGGCTCACTTCCTCTCCATGCCATTTACTAGAGAGCAACAACAGGTGAGAGGGTCTTGCTTTCATGTCCACATAGTTGGGATTTCCAGAGGCATCTTCTTGGCTGCTGGGGGAAACAGGTAGTGTGTTGACTAAATGGCCCTTCTGATCCAGCAGGGCTCTCCTTATGTTCTTACAACAACGTGTAGGGACTGCATATGTAACCTGGGGGGGAAAGTGAGTTGTTTTATGAATTGGCTGTGATAGATGCTAGACAATAGAAGCTTGGCAGAAACAGCCTTTAATGCTGCATTTGTCTTGGACTCTGGTTTGTGCACCAGGGATTAGTATTACCAACCTGGTTTCTTTGTCCCTACTATTCTTTCCTGAATCTGTAAATGTTGTAAATAAACAGATTTTCACAAAATACAACCAAAGTCTCCTGAATTTTATCCTTAAAATAAATAAAAAGGACCCTTTAATTCCTCCTCTCCACAATTGGAGATGGACAGGTATCCATCTTAGATGGACATAATATGTTTTCCTTTCTTTTGTAAGGTCTCAAAGCATGGTGCTTGTGGGAAGAAGCATAGTGCAAGATGCAGAAATGGTTCGGTTATGAGGCCACGTTGCCTCAGTTGATAGATATGGGGTGCCATGGGGGCCAGTGGAGTGGGAAACAAGGAGGTGGGGTGCCCTTTGTTGTTCCCATATCAGGCACCCAAGTGTCACAAGACATTCCTGGTAAGATCAGTCTGGAGCTATAAATAGATAACATTCAGAAGAAGCAGGCATGAGAGAGAATGGTGTTTTTTTTTTTTAAAAAAAGTACAACCTACCACACCCAAAATATGCAGGGGGGAGGTGCAGTCAGAAAAGAACATTTCTGCAATTCAAGACATGTGTCTTTTGAACTGCACAAATGTTCTTTTGGAACTGCACATTTATTTTCTTTGAACTGCAAATTTTGGCTCTGTTTACATATGTATTTGTTTTAAAGCCTTGAATATCAAAGAGGAGGGAAAGAAAAAGAGACCAGGTGAAAGGTAAGAAAAGGTGGCTGCCCTTCCCTGTAGCAGCTTGTCCTTCTCACACCTGAGAGAGTTAAATGTAAACTATTCATTTCCCCTTGGGATACAACACCCTCGTTTTCCATCCTGGATAAAGACACACACAAAAACCTCCCTCTTTCTAACATGTTCCTGGAATTTGTCAGCAGCTGCCAGCAGCAGCATCTTAATTAACTGTCGGCAAAGATGGAAGCAAAGAGACCCTGTTTTAATTGGACAGTTTGCTTTGTGGAAATGGGAGAGAACAATGTGACAAAGTCGGAGGCTCCATAGTGACATGTTCCAACTGCACGGTATGAGGACATAGGCTGAAGACACTCCACCCTGCTGTGATAAACCAGGATCTGGCTTGAGCTGACCTGAGATGACTTTTATTTAAGCAAGGGGTGTAGGGTGGCCAGCAACCACTTCTGATCCTGGCCAGCAACTGATTTTCTCCCATGCTCCATGTCAACTATTGTATAAAAGAGCTAATGGCTAAGAGATTGAACGACAAACCAAGAAGTTTGGGAAGGGTCTTGGCTCAGTGGTAGAACACCTGTTTTGCATGCAGAAGGTCCCAGGTTCAATCCCCAGCATCTTCAGGTAGGGCTGGAAAAACTCCTGCCTGAAACCCTGGAGGGCTGCTGCTAATCAGTGTCAAAAATACTGGGCTAGATGGTCTGACTCAGGGTAAGGCAGCTTCTTATTATGTTCTTGCTTCGAATCTTGCCTTTTCCTGGAACCCATTAAGAGTCCGTAAGCAAGCCATTCTTGTAAACTCAACACCTCCTGCCAGCCATGGCTTCCATGTTTGAGGGAGCCCCTGGCAAAGTGCTTTGGTGGGGCCCTCCTGTGTTGGTGGACTTTGGGGTGTGGGGAAGGCTTACCTTGCAGAACTGCCAGCTTTCTTGTTGTTCTTTTTCTGTTGATGTCAGGATAACTTCTGGTGTCCACCATTTTGTTTTTTGACATTGTCCCAGACTTTTAAAGTGATGTGCAGAGAATTGTGGGGAAATCCTTGAGTTGAATTGTGGGAGTTGCAGTCCAATTCTCTGGATAGATGAGAGCCAGGAAAGCAGGTAGCATTTTGACAGTGGGCCAGTCCTCCCCTGCCTCCTTTAACCTACTGACCTACAGAGTTGTTCCAAGGGTTGCAATAATTAATGTATGTGGTGGGCAGCAACTGGTGTCCCCTGAGTCAAATTTGGCCTCTTAAGGCATACATACTGTCTGGTTCACCAGATATCTTTATAGAATCATGGCTGGCGTCAAGGGTAGGTATGGTTGGGCACCTGCTGAGGGCCCTCATCCCACTAGGGGCCCACTGGCAAAAGTCCCCTGGAGTTGCTCTTCTTCACCACGGCAACTTGTGTGCTCCCTCGCTTTTGCTCTGGTGACAATGAGAAGGAGAAGTAGATGCCACTACCTACTTGTTCACTGGCTCTCTGCCTGCCAAACCAGCATGTGGTAGAAATGATGAGAAAGGAGGACACAGCTTTTGACTGCAGTGGTGAGAAGGTAGACTTCCTGAGGGAAGCGCCCCATTGAAGGTGGACCTCAAGAACCTGGAGCTGGCACTGCTGGAGATGATCGTTTGCAGCAAGGAAGTGAGATTCGGGCAATGGGACTTGTTAGTAGGGTGGCTATGTGCCCTACTTTACAGAGGACAGTCCTTGATTTGAAGGCATCCTCGCTTTGAAGGGCTTGTACAATTCTGGCTTAAGGATAAAGAAACAGAAGCAGGGGCCCTGGAGTTGCCCACCCACAGTTGGCACCTGGACAGCCGACTGTGAAAGCAGGAACACAGGGCACCTGGGCCAGATCTACCCCAAACAGGATATAACACCATGAAAGCGTTTTGGAAATGTTATATGAAATGTGCCATGGGCCTCAACAGTTCTCAATACACTTCAATACCATTATAAATCAGTAGTGTAGATCCTTCCTGGTCATCATCTTCCCCATTATGGTCAGATGTATTGTCTTTCTATTTTTATGCACACCTGCGTCCTCTTTGTTGGCAATATCTAAGTGGTCAGTCTATGAGACAACTTTGCATAAAATAATGTGTGGATTGACTCATACTGCTATAGTGCTTTTAATGTAAAAAGTCTCTGATGCGCTCTATTATATTTTTCTTCTGCAACCGCCTAGTGCAGCCACTACTGTTTCCATTTTAAAGATGGGGAACAAAGGCCATCAGAGAAAGTGAATTTCCCCAAGGCCAGAGAGTCTGAAGTAGATAAAAAGTTGAATCTAAGCCTCTTCCCATTGTTCTCATGTATCCTCAGCGCTCTAATTCATGTTGCTCATATCCATGACGAACTTTAACTGTCATGGTTTTCCTCCCACCTCAAGAGTCCTATGGCACTGTTGTTTGGCGAGGCTGTTGAAAATATTGTGTAGAGATCCATAGTCACTGTTTGTGTGTGGGGTGGGTGGGTGGGTGGGTGTTCCTGCCCCAAACCATAACAACCATCCAGAGCTGTCAAGGCTAAATCAGGAACCCAGAAATGTGTGTTCTTGCTATGTATGGGAAAGGTTCCCCCCCCCCCCCCAATCCTTTTCTTCCTCTGTGCAAGCATTTGGCATAAATCCCCTGCCCCCAATTAGGGCTAATCACAGTACCCTGGAACAAGAAGACAGGGGAGAGAGAGAGAGAATGCTTTATCATAAGGTATACTTATTTTTTAAAAATATTTTATTGCTTCAATCTTAGATTTTTTTAAAAGTTAGTTTCATGTTTTAAGTTTTATTGTGTTTATATCACGTCATTTTTCCTCCAAGGAACCCAAGGCGGCGTACACAATCCTCCTCCCCTCCATTTTATCCTCACAACAACACCCCTGTGAAGTAGGTTGCCTGAGAGTCTGTGGCTGGCCCAAAGTCACCCAATGGGTTTCCATGGATGAGTCAGGACTAGAATCAGGATTTCCCAACTCCCAGTCCAACACTATAGCCACTACACCACCACACTGGCTCTGATTCTTGTATTTATTGTTTGTTTTTAATGTGTCCTTATTATGTTTGAAATTGAAGACTTATTCAATGAAATCTGACTGATTGACTGAATGAATGTTTCCTTTTTTAAAGAAACAACCTAACTTTTTTTTATTAAACCTCTTATGCTCAACTGCACATAAAAATGGTTCCCACTGCACAAAATGTCTCTCCCTCTCCATCTTCTGAATAAACTTTGTTCTTAAGAAGTGACAGTCTAAAGTCAGAAAAGCAAAGTGTTTTGAAAAGTCAAATAAGGCCAGGCCAGGCCAGGCCTGTCCAGCCATTGGCTCCCCAATTGCCCCCTGGCCCAGAAGGGCTATAACGATTTCTAGGTCAAGCTGTATCTTTCCCTGAGCAACGTTTCCATTTGCATCTGACTCCTGTCTCTTGACTCCTGTCTTTTGACTTCTGATGACTCCTGGTTCCCGGCTCCTGGATCTCACACTGCCTCTGACCCAGCATTTACACAAACCAATTTGTCCAGTAGTGCAGATTTGCCCTTTGAGATAGGATTGCCACTTCCCAAACTAGACACGGCACTGTAATTCAGAAGACAAGACTTCTGTGAAGTCTTGCCTTGGATTGGCCAGAAAGGGTTTAGGTCTCTCTTCCAGCTGAAGAAGAGAAGGGACTGGCCACCCCTTTACTGAAGGGGTCAAAGAAGGTGGAGTGAGCCGTCATCACTTGGTAATTATTAACCCCAGTAAACTAGTGGGCAGATTGATTGCAATAGGAGCCTTGTGGGCAGAGTTGATTGTAGTGAAGCTTTGTAGGCCGACAGGTATTGTATCAGGATGTACTCACACGAGTTCTATTGCTGAATACAATGTAGTTGTACCTTCAACTCTAATTGACTCCCATTAGAGATGAAGGGGCCATGGTGGGAGGGGCCGTGGCTCAGTGGTAGAGCATCTACTTTGATTGCAGAAGGTCCCAGGTTCGTTCCCCGGCATCTCCAGGTAAGGCTGGGGGGAAAACTCCCTGCTTGAAATCCTGGAGGGCTGCTGTCAGTCAGTGCCAACAATACTGGGCTAGATGGACCAGTGTTCGTACAGTATAAGGCAGCTTCCTATGTTCCTAGCCCTTACCCCAAATTAGACAGTACCATTTTGCCAAATTTCTCCAGGAGGAGAAAGAATTGTCCAACGATTTGTCAGTAGCACAGCTTCCTTCCTTCCTTCCTTCCTTCCTTCCTTCCTTCCTCTACAGTGAACCAGACCTGGCATTATTCTGGGGCATTGTGTGTGTGTGTGTGTGTGTGTGTGTGTGTGTGGAAATCTGGGAACGACTGGAGAAAAATGGTGGAGAATATTGAGCGAAAACTCTGCAGAATTGCCTTCTTTTTCTAGGGTGGTTTGAGAAAAAGAAAAATCTCAGGGAAGTTATCAGAAAAATGTTTTCTAGGAAATTTTGGCTGAGCTGTGGCACAGAACCATGATACAACCCTACTTCCTCTTCCTGGGAATGATGCCACTCTGCCCATATATTGGCAGAAAGAAGGGAATTCCCATGCTGCATGAAGTCTCCCTGTTCTGAGAAACCTATAGTCATGGAAGATGGCGGTTTAATTTTCCAAGGCATGTTTCAGCGGTTCTTCTTGCAGATGACCAGTGTGAGCCAGCAAAGAGAGTGGAAATCACTGGTCTAAGGGAGGCCATTTTAATATTTCATTTAGGGTGGGAAATTCCCAAGCTCTGCTATATATTTGGGGAATGCATGTAATCATATGAAATGACAACAGCCTCTGTAAGGTGTTGCTGTGGAGATTTGGGCTCTTGAGAATGATGGAATTTCTCCCTCCTGTCTGACTGTTAAATTTGGTTTGTTCTGGTTTCAGGCTCCTTTGACAATCTTCCATCACCCCTCATCTCCCCCCCCCCCCCCCAGCCAATGCCAGTCAGGAGCTTAAGTGGAAAAGCAAGTATCTCTCCCTGTGGGTGTTGTGGTCCAGAGCAAAAGTCTATCCTGTTTCAGAGGGCAAAGTGCATCTGAGGAGGGGTCCCACCAGAGGCTTGTGGGAAAAGGAGCCATTGAAAACTCAGGCTTGGTCTTTGGTGGGGGTGGATTAGTAGGTACAAATTGAATGTGAAGGGATGAAGCCATTGACTGAAGCTGTCCTGCGACAGGTTCCCATGGGGTGGTGGTATTGGTGAAGGGGAGGGTGGGGAATGAAACAAGGCACATTCAAGTAGGTACTCAGACCCAGCCTAGCAGCTAATCCCCTGAGAGCTGAAGGCCAAGAAGCAGAAATGAGGTTAAAAAAATTATCATGTAAAGATGGCGGCTTACCCCCAGGGGACGATGTTAGTTAGTATAGGAACGGGGAAGGAGGTGGGACAGAGAACAGCAGACCTTAATCCTATGTTTAGTAGGCAGGCGGGTGGGCTTAGATCATGATCCAGTCCCTGAAAGGGCAGCTGCAGAGCTACTTATATGGAGAAAGTCCTCACTCAGTTCAATAGGCTTCCCCAGTGTGGCTATGGGTGAAGTGTTGATGTGTTTAATCCCTGTGTGTGAGAGAGTAACTGGCTGGCAGGCAATTGAAGTTTATTTAATTATTACATTTATATCCTACCTTTTTTCCTCCAAGGAACTTAAGGTGGCTTACATGCTCCTCCTCCTCCTCTTCCTCTCCATTTCATCCTCACAACAACCCTGTGAGGTAGGTTAGGCTGAGAGTCAGTGAGCGGCCCAAAGTCACCTAGTGAATTTCATGGCTGAGTGGGGACTAGAACCCAAGTCCCAAGTCCCACTCTAATCACTACACCATACTGGTTCTCCCTACTGGCAGTTCGCACACGCATGCATATTGCTTAGTTTCTTGCCCCTTGACTAGTCAACACGGTGTGGCTCACAGCTGAATGTGCGAACAGCCTCCATTGCAAAATGAAGCATTTGTGATGATACGAACCAGTAGCTGTCGTAAAGCCTTTGGTCTGGAATAACTCATTCATGCCCGTGGGTTGAAACCAGATGCTTGCAATCCTCAAGTAATCGAACATGTATGTGTGGGCCATGTGTGGATTTAGTTACTTGATTTATGTGTGTGAATGTGTACACTACCCTTCAACTATTTGGCTCACAGGGCAGCGGACAACAAGATAAACAAGAATAAGAGCAACACAAAAGCTACATCAATACAGCCTATTAAAAAAAACCAATAAGAGAAGCAATTAAAAGCATTAGATTAAATTAAAACTCAGGGCTCAAAAGGCCTGGGAGAATAATTAAAAGGTTGCCACATGGCACCTGAGTGTGAACATTTTTCATTGTGAAATGGTCTTTATTGTTCTCCCAGTTGGATTCATCTCAGTAAGTCTTGTGTTTCCTTATGAGTCTTTGATTTTTTGATCTATGTGAGTGCAGGTATATAGTATATGGAATACCTATACCGGGAGTACATGTCCATATGAACTTACACTATGTCTGTGTTTCTATGCATTTCTCTCTCTCTCTCTCTCTCTCTCTCTCTCTCTCTGTCTATCACAGCTCTTGGGGGGTTTTTTGTGGGGGGGGGGTGAATGTGTGCGAAAGTATGTAGGTGTGACAGTGCATGGTAAACTCTGTTCCTGCATGTATGGACATGCAATTTCGACTACAGATGGGGGAGAAATCCATTTGGTTCACATTTCAATGCAAATGTGCCTAATCTCACAATTTCCACCCAATATGTCAACTGAAATTCAATTACCCTTCAAAATTCGTACTTGTCCGAATTTTGCATTGGAGTCAACCAACCAATTACTGAAAATAATGCTAAAAATGCCAGTATATTAGCAAAATTGCTTGCAAAAATATGTAGACTAGACAAAATTGCATACAAAAAAAGCACGTATTAGGGAAAAGGTACACAAAAATATACACGGATTTTCATGAGAACTTCTTACAGAATTCTCAAAGTTTGGGACAAGCCAAATTTACTACTGGAAAAAAGCAGAAGCTGAGAGAAACCAAAGTTGACAGATTTCTTGCTGGCTTTATCCGGCACATGCCATCTTTATGGGGGGGGGGGGTCATGTTCCTCCCAGCACTGTCTGAGTTCCTTGGAACCTGCTGTTGTCTCAGATATGACATTAGAGATAATCGTACGAACCAGTAGTCTAATCCAGAAATAACTAGGGTATTAATTTGTTCATCTCAGCATTTTTGTACCTTTCACTGTCTGTTGTGGTTTCAGATGACGCTTTCGGCTATGTTTCTGTGAACATATGTATCAACGGGTCCATGTTCCATCTCTATTCGAACATATGTGTGTGCTTATGTGTGTGTGCATGGTGCAGGGGGCACGTCATGGTTTGGCATTTCTTTACAAGTGTACATTAGCATGTAGTGTTATTGTTTTTTAAAAAATAATAATGGCTTTTTAATTTTACTGCAGGTTTAATTCTATTTTAACTTTTGTAAATTGATATTGATATATTTTTAATTGTACATGTTTTAATCTTGTAAACCGCCTTGGGTCCCAGCCCTGGGAAAAAGGTGGTATATATATAAAAATAAAGAAATAAAGAAATAAAAATGTATGAATGCATCTGTGCATCTTGGCACAGAATTACAATGTACCCATCCTTCTGTATGTTTGGATATGTGCCTGTGTGAGAGCGCCGATAGCCATAATCCTTCCTATGTATGTATCAATCACCCTGTGCTCATGCCCATGTGTCCACCATATATGTATATGTGCTTGCTGATCTCCCTCTATCAGTGTGTGTCTGTGTGTATGTGCAGGATAGACTCTCCACGTCCTTCTGCAGGAGCTTGGTAAAAATGTGTAATCAGATTAAGGCAGCCAATCACTTAGCGTCCTTGAAAAGGACATATGGTTTCTAATCAGTACCTAGCACAGAGCCTCACAAAGAGTCTAAGTAACTCGGCAGGGGTCAGGCCCTCCAGAGCACAGCGGAGGGCGGGGGGAGGTTCCTTTTCTGTTCCCTCTCTCCCTTGTAATTATGTCAATTTACTAGCCAAATTGTTTGCTCGAGTGGACAGTGGTGGCTTGTCCACTCTACTCTCGACCCGCCTTATTCATGTGCTAATGTGCTAAGAAGCATGGCCCCCTCACTTCGTGAGATGCTGCTGGCCTTTAGATTCATTGGGAAGATCTTCCGTCACAAAACCTAACATGAGGAATCACGTTGGGAGTGGGAGAGATTCAGGGACACTTGTGAAGGTGGTCTAATACAGAGTCAAACCATGGATTAATGAGGTTCAGTAGGGTCTACATTGACCAGCAGTGGCTGCCCAAGGTGTCAAGCAGGGTTTTTCCCCAGTCCTAGTTGGCGTTTGCAGGCAAAGCTGGTGCTCTATCACCTAACTTTGGCTCTTCCATACTGTTGGGAAATCACTTAGGGCAATGGCCTATGGGTGCCCCTAAAGTAAGCACAGTGGTGGGAGCTCAATAGATCTGTTCCCGTGAAGATCTGGTCCCACTGGGGACTTCTCCTGCTTGAACAGGAGGAGCTACGCAAGAGCACAGGAATGGATTCCATGTATGGATTTCTATATAATAGATTCTTGGTGGATCATGGGTATTGGGACATTTAGATTGGCTTTTCTTCCATCTCAGGTCACAAAATCTCTTGGTGACATGGTGCAGGGCTCAGGCCCCCATTATTTGAGGAGGGGTCTGAGGTTGCAGAGCATGAGTGTTCTTCAAAGACCTGATGGGTTGCCACACAGAACAGGCCCAAGACTTGTTCGCTGCTGCCACAGAGGGCAGGACAAGGTAGATGGGCTTCAGTTACAGGAGGGTAGATTTTGGTTGAAAATTAGTGGAAATGTTTTGATGGTAGGAGCAGTATGACAATGGAAGCAAAATCAGAGGGGTGATGGGCTCTTACTCGCTGGCAGTCTTCAAGCAGAGGCTAGACAGACATCTGTTTGGTGTGCTCTGTTGCACTTGTGTTCTGCTTGTGGGTTCCTGGCCGACAGCTGCTTGGGCACTATGTGAACAGAATGCTGGACTAGATGGGTCTGATCCAGCATGGCTCTTCTTATGTTCTTAAGAGGCCTGGTGTGGCCTTCTCTCTTTTTATCTTTTGCTGTGTTTCAACAGACGATGAAAACTTTCCTGTTTCAGCAGGCTCTTGTTTCAACAGACAGATAATTTTCTATCCGACGTTCTAGCTTTATCTGCTAAATCTCTCCTTGTTTTATTATATTATTATTTTATGGACTGTTACTGTATTTTATAGTTGTTTTTGGTTATTGTTAGCTGTCCCAAGTGGTGTGAAAGCACTAGAAGTGAGGAATGTAAATCCTTAAACAAACAAACAACAAACAAACAAACCACTATTTGCTCTTTTTGAAACCAAGAGAATGACATCACATTCCCTAGCAATTAGCTTAGACTTGTAAATAGTTGCTTCCATGCTTGTCTCAGGCCAATATAAACGTATTGCAGCATGCACCTAAGTAGGGAAGTATTTTTGAATGGGAAGGGAGTTCATTGGAGAGGCAGGTAAGAAATAAATTATTATTATTATTATTATTATTATTATTACACCAAATGGATTTTGGAATTGTTGTTTCATACTATCAGGCTGTTAATTGCCAAAAATAACACACACACACACACACACACGTGTGTGTGTGTGTGTGTAAATAAATAAATAAATATGAAAGCAAGTAACTTTGTGCGCGTTTATTTATTTATTACATTTGTATACCGCCCCATAGCCGAAGTTTATTGAATTAGCTTCCTATCATTAATGATTTCTATGGCAGGCTGGAGCCTGGAGGCAAGATTATGGTGATATCTAACCAGTAGGTTCACACAGTGATCAGCAATCTGGAAATGTAGACACTGAGGGAAATAAATAAGAATCGGAATATGGCTTCAGCAGACGTTATTGTCTTCCCAGGCCTCGCTCCGTCTTCCCTCCCAGACATAACACACACATGCACTTTCAGTAAAGTTGTTTGAAAGTCCGCTGGCAGTTTTAGTGGCAACGAATAACAGATTAGCCATGATCTTATCGGCTTCGTATCTAAGCTGTATTCTCCCTGCTGACAAGTATTTGAAAGAGGGGAGGGATCACTTTCAACCCAAACGATGAATCTTTCACAGACAAGAATGGCCCTTTTCTCTCATGCTGTTCTGTGGCCTGTTGCTAGGAGAGGCAGCATGAGGCCTGATACTGCAGGCCGAGGCCTAGTCTGGTAGGCCTCAGGTTAACGGGATAAGGAGATTCAGACCAAATGTCTTGTTTTGTAAGTTCCCCCCTTCCTCGTCTTCATTGGCATTTGATTGGCAGATAACATCTCCCCTTGAATTCCAACCCAGATAATCTCCGCTGCTTCCTGTTGGCTTGTCAGTGGCTTTCCTGAATTATGGGCTGTGGGAGGCAACACACAGGAATTGTGGCGGAGAGAGGATGGTGCCTCATTTCTCTCCCCCTCCCCCTTCCCCCGTGACCATAAAAAGTAATTCACGGAGGCTGCCATGAATAACGGTTTGCTAGAATTTGGTTATAAACTTTCCAGCTTTTACTGATAAAGCTCAAGCTACCAAGGAGCAGTTGTTTTGTCCTGTCCCATTCACACCAACATCCAGTTTTCTCACCAACATCCAGTTTTCTCATTTCACAAAAACATCAAATGCCTTCAGGGAGCTCAGTGTATTGTTTTTTTATTTTTTTAAAAAAAGCAGCACCTTCAGTGTAGGGAATAACAAGGAAAGGAATTGAAAACTGATGTGGTTCCCACATTTGACATACTGGTTACACTGATCATCCAAAATAAATAAATAAACAAACAAACAAATGGTGCGGTAGAGCTCGACATGGTATTGAAAATGTAACTAAACTGATTAGAAGATGGTGAGATTTTTTTAATGAAAAAAAAAAGCTTTAAAATGCATGTCTTTTTCATTTAGAAAAAAGTGACTAATATGAAGATGTTGAGAAGTGAATAGAGAGAAATTATTTTCTCCCTTTTCCTCAGAATCATTGAATGACATTAATTGGTCATTGGTTCAGGACATGCAAAAGGAAAGACTCTGTTATACAACACCTACGTATCATCTTATAGATTTCATTGTCTGGTGTTGTGATGGCCATTAAAAAGGGTTAGACAAATTGATGGAGGATATGTCTGTAAATAGCTACCATATATATTAAACTCTTTCTCCAAGTGTCTATCCTTATATAAGCAAAATGGCACCATCCACACACTAGAAGGAAACACCAACAGGCTTGGGGAAAATTCCAAGGTTTGTAGAACTTTGAGAAACATTATAAAATCCTCCCCCAAACAGTCAAATGAGCACTGCACATGCTTAGGGCGCAGAGAATGCTGTTTGTTTATTTACATTTATACACTGCCTTATTTGCTAAAAAGCCGTCTAGGTGGTGAACAAAAAATATTAAAACAAGAAAATCTTTAACACAATAAAAAGAACATTCAAAACTATGAAATTTAAAACAATGTCATAACGTGAAAGGCTAAATTAAAAGGACATCTCTTCACATCCTTTCTAAAAGCCAAGAGAGTGGGGGTCAATGGTAGTTCTTGAGAGAGCACACTCCACAGTCTGAGCTACCCCTGAAGAGCATCTAGAAGCTACAATGAGTGCAAAACGTGGCAGCTACGATTGTAACCAGTGCATGGTATTGAGGCCATATTACACCTGTCCTGCACTGGTTGTCAATTGCTTTCCAAGCTCAGTTCAAGGTGTTGGTTTAACTTCCAAAGCTCGAAATGGCTTAGGACCTGGCCATTAAAGGGACTGCCAGGCCCGTTATGTACCTGCCTGGTTGCTAAGATCAGCAGGACCCTCTAGAGGGCTCCATTACTTGCAGAGGCCCATTTGTTGGACATACGTGAAAGAGTTTTCTTTTGTGTTCCTCTGGGAAAAGACAGTTGAATCTTCCTTCAGCACTGACAATGGTGGAACAGCATCCTCCGCTGCACAGAAGGCAGCTTAGGGCAGTGATCTTCAACTGGTCCAGACCCAAGACCCACCTTGGATTGCGAAACTGAAACATGGGATCCACTTCCACATTTTCTCAATTGCCCAACAGGGAGGCAAGAGCTTGGCTGTGACCCATTTGGACTGCTCTCACAATGATTTTTTGAGTCGTGACCCACCAGTTGAGGACCACTGGCTTAGGAGGGTGCAAAGTAGGCTGAATGGCACACAGCCCTCTGTTTTCCAGCTCCTTGTTGCCACTTCCTCCTCAGCATCCACCAACTGAGTGGCCCTCTTACTCTGCCTAATCTAGCTAGGGCTGGCCATGGGAATTGTGAACCAGATTTTAGGTAGCCATTCATATTGAAAATGATTGTTCTAGACACTTTGGTGATATTTGGATTCAGGAGGAAAGAACTGAGTCATTGGCCACATTTGTGTAGTTTCTGAATCTGGGTATTAGTAAAATCCTATGGTCTGAAGCCACCTTCTACATCAGGGTGGTAAAATATGAATTTGCTGCCGGTGGATGTGCTTCGTTCATGCTTGGGATTCTAACAGACAAAAGCTTGTTTTCAGATAGTTGGAGGTGATTACAAAAATGGATTATTTCTTGTTGTCTGTATACTTGCACTGTTTCAAAAACAAAGAAAACCCCCATGACATGGGTTTGACTAGAAGTAACAGTGGGGCAAACAAATGTGCAACATCTAACGAAGTCTTTGGGAATGTGTAGTCTCTCTCTTCCAGTTTCAAAAATGTGGCCCAGTCCACATAATCATGGAGGCTCAGTTAAGCTGCGGTGCATGCCTATATGTGCCAGGTGCCATTTGGCTAATTACTACCCCATGTCGTGTTATCTGAACCCGGGTGGAATGGCTTCTTTAAGGGGGAAACAACCCTGAAATAAATTATGAGCTCTTGGATTTGAAACTAAATTGGTTGTCATATTTGGGACTGGGAAGAAATTGTTCCTCAGATTCAATTATCTTCGCAATCCCATGCTGTCTTTCACATGTACACAATCTAGGGATTAAATCAAGACTCTTGCTCCTGTTTTCAACAATATTAGCAGCATCAGAAGTGATTTCCAAATATTCTAAACAAACCAAGATTCCCACAGCATGAACATGGAAGTCAGAAGAATATAAATCTCTCATGTCTGTAGCTCCAAGCAATCTTATTACACATGACTTACCTCCTTTCCTCTCTAGTTTTCTTTTATTCCCCCCCCCCTTTCCCACTCTTGGCCCCTGAAGTTCCAAGACTCAAGACAGTCGCCTCTCCCAGAGCCTGCTACTCTCATTCATTTGCATTTTCACCAGCCTCCATTAATGCTGGGGCTTGTTTATAGAGTTGCAATCTCCACATTAGGTTGCCGAAAGCATCCTTGGCTGGCCTTCATTTTTTTAAAAAATCTCTGTGGCAGAAAGGAGCCCATAACTAAGCCTTATGCAGACGTCTTTATTCAGCCATAATTGACGTTTAACAGACGTTTTTAACTTTGTCTGTACTTTTCCTTTTAAAAAAATAACTCTCCCCCATTCCTTTATGTGCCCCCCTTTTATCGAACAGTCAAAAGTGGAAGAAACCAACACAGAGGCCCTTCTCTGTCACTGTTCCGCGGGGGGCATAACAATAGAGTCCCTGGAACAAAGAGGCATCCCCACACAGCACACAGTGGCTGCTTGTATGTCTATTTACCTCCTAGAGTGTTTTATGCTAATCCATTGGCAAGTGGTTTCCACTTCTGCATACTGATTTGACATTGCTTCAGTCTAGGCCAGGGTGTGTTGTCTGGAGTCCAGGATGTGAAGATCCCAGTAGAAAAGGACATCTCTGTTATTTGTTAGCATCGGAGTGAAAGGCAAAGTCTTGCCCCACCTCCGCCCCATAGGAATCACCATTCTGACTGCATTAGGCTTCTTTAAAAAAAAAAAGAAGAAGAAGAAATTAAAAATCCAGTCACCTTTGGTCAAGTCACAACGGAGTTGATGGGAGCAGACTGGCCAGACAAAACAAGAAGTCCCAGTCTGAGAATCTGCCAGTGGGAAGAAGGAACT
Source organism: Anniella stebbinsi (assembly GCA_029215795.1). Taxonomy (NCBI): domain Eukaryota; kingdom Metazoa; phylum Chordata; class Lepidosauria; order Squamata; family Anniellidae; genus Anniella; species Anniella stebbinsi. The sequence goes on from JARDYH010000001.1 coordinate 387,976,103, forward strand.
CCCACAGAGGAGCAGACGGGCTGCCAATGGAAGAAGATGGTGAAAGAAAATCATTATATACCATTTGCTTCTAGAGCTCCTTATATGCATCCATTTGCTTATTTGTTTATCTTGTTTTTCCTCCATGGAGTCCAACTTCCATCCTTTGGTCTCCTGAAGGAAAGGTGTTCTGGATTGGGGTCTCATGCTGTGCTTGATCTTTGAAGGGCAGCAAATAACGAAGATAAATACAGATGAATTAAATACTAAGGGTAGATATTGGTGAGGTGGTGGTAGTGGTGATTAATACACATAGTATTCTGGTTTAGACACAGTCTAAAGTTTGCCTAAACAGTCACTTTGCCATCTAGTGTTCGTAGATGAAGGGATATTTTGATAGAATGAGAGGAAGATGGGATTTTCTTTGAAAAGAGGGAAAAAATATTCAGAAACAACCGCCTAGCTTTTGCACAGAGGATTATCAAAGGTGGATGGACAATGCTTTGATATGAGTAAACAAGTCAACATCCCAACCTGTTTTGAGCTGCAGAGCCTTTTTTCAAGGGAATACTATTTGCAGAGATATAGCTACATAAAAATCATCCATGCTGAAGAGCCCTGCTGGATCAGACCAAGGGCCCATCTAGTCCAACATTCTGTTCACACAATGGCCAACCAGCTGCTTGTGGGAAACCAACAAGTAGGGCATGAGTGCAACAGCACCCTCCCACTCATATTCCCCAGCAGTGTACCATCTCTGATACTAGAGGTAGTGTATAGCCATTATGACTAGTAGCCATTGACAGCCTTCTCCTCCAAAAATTTGTCTAAACTCCCTTTAAAGCCATCCAAATTGTTAGCCATCACTACACCTTGTGGTAGATTCACTAGGTTGTGATGGCCTTAAATTCAACAGGGTTTACCCTTTCAGCTTATTCTGCCTTAAATTCAAACAGGCCACTTCGACTTGTGTGATGATGAGTTATACCTGGTGAAAGTCTCTAGTAGAATCTTCTGTATGACAGCGCTTGGAGTTATTACCCTCTTTCTGTTGATTGACCAATTTTGAGACAACTGGATTTCTTAAACTGTGTACAAAGTGTAAAGAGAGACTGGGGGTACCTCTTGACAGACACTTTCCGTCGAGATGGTTACATGACGCTGCCACCAGTGCGAAGCCATCTAGAGGCAAAGGGGCTTTGCTCCGCACTAATAAAGTTGGGCATTTAGCCTGACTTTTTTAGAGCGGAGTAGGCTGGCCAGGGAAGAAAGTGGAGCAGCGAGCCATAAGCTCGCTGTATCACTTCCACAATCCTCCCCCCACCCATTTTTTTAAAAAACCACTTACTTTAGAGTAGGGGAGCCTATGCTCCCAGCCGCCCCTGCAGCTGCCGCTGGGCAGCTGTGTGCGCGGCAGCAGCGGCTCCAGGATAAGCCGCCGTAGCGCTCTCCGGTGTAGATCATCGGAAGGAGCATCACTGCTTGGCACGCCAGTGAGCACCGCCGCTGTGTAGCGCTCCCCGTGCAGTGAAGAGGTGGTCAGCGACTGCCACATCAGGCACCTCCTAATTCCCACACTTTGATAATTCCTAGTATATCAGGCTTGTGAGATCTACTTTGTTGCTTACTAGAATTGTGAGGTCCACCAATTGGAGCCAAGGGTAAAACTTCTGTTTCCTGACTCCTAGCTGAGCAGAGAAGAGAAGAGGAAGCTGCCCCAGCTGGACTAGATGGAATATAAGGAAGAAAGCTCCCAGAGAGCAAGTGATCAGAGCAAGCGAACAGGGAGAGCAAACAGGAGTTCGTCAGGGGGAGTCTGGTAGGGGAGGTCAAGGGGGAGGTCCTTTACAAAATTCCAACACAATCAGAAGGCAGAAACAAAACAGAAATGGAGACTATGGACGGAAAGGAGCCTCTAGTGGTGGTGACCTGCAAAGTGTGTGCAATGTTCGTGTTCCTGCCTGACATCAACCTGCAACAAGTGCAAGCTGGATGCACTATTGGAAGAAAAAGTGAAAGTACTTGAGCAGTGAGTGTCCACCCTCCAAGGAATAAGAGAAGGTGAAAAGTTCTTAGACAGAACAGTGGAACTGCAACAGTAACAAGAAGTGCAAGAGATTGAAGAGCAACAGCAAGCTGAAGTGGAGAATGCTGAGATGAGGAAAGCCAATGAAGAGGGTGACAGTTAGGAGCAGAAGAACTTGAAGACTCTCTGCACCAGTGGAACCATTAGAGTTATGCAACCTCTTTCAGCTACTGGAGGATGAGACTGGAGACAGCCTGCAGAGGAAGAATTACAGGAGACCCTGTGCAACAGTGAAAAAGAGGCAGAAGGTCAGTCAACCAAGAAGAAGAGAAGAGTATTCATTGTGGGAGACTCCCTGCTGCATGGGATTGAAACCCAAGTATGTTGTGAAGACCCATGGACTCGCCAGGTATGCTGTCTCCCTGGAGCACAGATTAGAGATGCGACTCAAGGGTTGCCAAAGCTCATCAAACCCACTGACACATATCCTTTCCTTCTCATCCATGTGGGAACAAATGATATTGCCAAGCAGGGCTACGAAGAAATCACATCAGTCTTTGAAGCTCTGGGAAAGAAACTCAAGAACTTTGGGGCCCAGATAGTTTTCTCATTCATCCTCCCAGTTTTTGGAAGAGGATTAGAAAGGGAAAGAACAATACAACATGTGAACAACTGGCTATGAAGGTGGTGCCAACATGAGGGATTCGGATTCTGGGACCATGGGCTACGCTACTTGGAAGATGTACTGCTAGCAAGGGACGGATTGCACCTCACAAGGGCTGGGAAGAATGTGTTTGGCCACAGCATGAAGAACTTCATCAGGAGGGCTTTAAACTGAATCCTACAGGGGTGGGAGACGTAAACTTGGAGTCAACAACGGATGAAGGTTCATGCACCATAACAGAGAGAACAGCTCCAATAGTGCCCCAAAACAGTCTAGACAAAAATGTTGCAAACAAATCAGACTACAAAGCACATGGGCTTCGTTGTGTATATACTAATGCCCAGAGAATGGGAAACAAACAGAATGAACTTGAACTCTTAATACATGAAGGCAAATACGACTTGATAGGTATAACTGAAACTTGGTGGGATGACTTCCATGACTGGAATACAGCAATTGAAGGATATAACTGGTTTAAAAAGAACAGAAGGAATTGAAAGGGAGGCGGAGTCACACTATAAGTTAAAAATATTTATCCCTGCACAGAAATACAAGAGGATGAGCCTGGGGGCCCTATCGAGAATACCTGGATTAAAATTAATGGAGCTAGGAATAAAAGGAGCATGATAGTCGGAGATTAGGACGAAACTTTTGAAAAGCAAATTGACAGTATTTCAAGGAAATCCGATGTAGTAGTAATGGGGGACTTGCAAAATGAAACATGGGTTCATATCCAAAGGCCTTTGTACCAGAATAAATTTGTTTGTCTGTAAGGTGCCACAAGGCTCTTTGTTGTTTTCACTCATGGTATGAGTTGTTGGACCGACTTCTTTGGTAGGTGTTGGAGTCACGTTTGTTAATGGTGTTTAAAGTAGAGACTGGGTGACCAACTATTCGGGATGCTGGGCAGGGGAGTGAATTAGATGACCTTTGAGGTCCCTTCCAACTTCATGATCCCATCATTCTAAGACCAATATCCATTTAATCTGGCATTCTCTTTTTGCCAGCAGTCAGCAGATAGCCCTAGTTACTTGTTAGTGTTTCTTTGAAAATCCCTTTCTTGTCATTTGAACCCATTGCTCCATGTTCTGCCCTTTGGAGCACTAGAAAACAGGAAACCAATGGATTCCATCCAATGGATCTAGCAAGGCAAATCCTTACATCCCCATGTTCTCTTTTTGCTTCTTGATGGAACTGCTTAGCCCTCCCAAGACAGGAAGATAAGCCCATGGGTGGATCACACATTTATTAGCACAGGTTGAGCTGACACAGCTATAGCTGAGCACTACTCACACCCTTATGCCTTGCGATAACTGGACATCTGGAGAGATCGCCATATAGAAGGACAGCTGTGAAAGATTTAATTGCTCCTCCAGTTGCTAGCAGCTCTCCTCAACTCCCTCCCCCTCTCCTCTCCGATCTGCATTTCAATGCCAGAGAAGAAATAAGTGGGATGCTGCTCAAAGAGGTTAGAATGATTAATCATTTAAAAAGCAAGATCTTAATTACAGGGTGCAATTTTTGCTATTTAAGGAGTCCATTAGTTTCTAGAAAAGGGGGAAAATACCTCAGGTTATTCTCCTTCTAAAGGAAATTGAAAAGGGAGAAGGGAGGGAAAGGGAGGGGGGAATCTATGGGACGGGCTAGTGGTTTTTAAGGATGTAACCATAAATTTTAAGGATGCATCCAAGTCTGCCAGAGAGAGAATTCCAAAATTCTTTCCCAAGAGTAATGTTCTGTCCTTGATCGTTGCGCAATTGATATGTTTAAAATACAGTATGGAAAAATAAAAATGCAATTTATGTATTTCATTTAAGGATGAAACAAAGATAAATTATCTTTATCTAATGCATGCCCACACCCTCATGGTGGTGGAATTAATGTATTTAAAATTTAAAGCATTTATTTATGTTATTTCTGTTGCCACCCCATATTTATTTATTTATTTATTACATTTCTATACCTTCCAATAGGCAAAACTCTCTGGGCGGTTCACAACAGTTAAAACCATAGCATACAATTAAAGATATATAAGAATTTAAAGTATAAAACTGTGGAATGAAAGGAAGTAAAAACCAGAAGAAAACCTAGCAGCAATACAGAGATTTAAAATACAACAATAGCAGATTTAAAACAGTGGAGCTCAAAGGCTAAAATCAAAGTTCTCCGTACATCGAAGGATGTGAAAATACAAAATGAAAGAAATAAAACTGCAGCTACATACTGCATTTAAGCACATACCAAAGATTAAGCACTTAACACATGTTATGTTATACATATATATAACCCGTAACAAAAAGTAAGGAACTAACACATGTGTTAGGCGCACACATGAAACACATACCGGTAACAAAGTTTACGGAACCTAACGCATGTTATGTTATGCACATATAAACCACACAACAAAGATTAAGAAATACAATTAAAAACACAGGCAGGTCTTACATTTTTAAAGCCAGACCTCAACATCCACTCCTGCTCCCCCCAAAAAAGAACTCCTAAAAGAACACAAATAAGGCACCAGGCCGGATACTCTATGGAGGGTAGTGTGACCATACAGAAAGGAGGACAGGGCTCTTGTATCTTTAACAGTTTTATAAAAAAAGGAATTTCAGCAGGTGTCATTTGTAGGCATGCAGCACCTGGTGAAATCCTCTCTTCATCACCACAGTTAAAGTTGCAGGAGCTATACTAGAGTGACCAGATACAAAAGAGGACAGGGCTTCTGCAGCTTTAACTGTGGTGATGAGGAGGGAATTTCACCAGGTGCTGCATGCCTACAAATGACACCTGCTGAAATCCCCTTTTCTATACAACTGTTTCAACTGAAATCCCCTTTTCATATGGTCACCCTAGTGGAGGGCATTCCATACCTGTGGTGCTATCAGAGAACATGCTGTCTGTCTTGTAGCCATCCGCTAGATCTCAACTGGTGGTGGCACTCAGGAAAGGTCTCTAAGGATCACTCCAAGATCTGGATAAGAATATAGAAAAGGAGACGATCCTTCAGTTAACCTGGCCCAAGCCATTTAAGGTGCAATCCTATGCTTAGGATTGCTCCCATAGGGCTTTAAAATTTCACAACAGCATTGTGCAGCTATTCTGGTTTTCTTTTTCCCTTAACATTTGTGGTAAGAAAAAGAAGAAGGAGAAAACGATAAAGGGGAATGCAATCCCATTTTAGGCCTTTCATTCTTGGGTCTTAAGATCTGCTAACCAAGAGGACCTCTGTCTCTTCTGGATTAAGTGTCACATTTTTTATGCCTCCAGTCCCTTCCCTTTCTTCCACGGTAATCTTTAGATGATAAAGCCTTGGACCAGGAGGGTCCTTTTTAATTTTTGGTATAGCACATGGCAATTTTGGGGAAATTTATACATCATAAACAAGAAAGGTGATGATGATATATAGAGGAGAATGAATGGGTGGAAGTCCAGTTCTGGGCAGTGCACTAGAACAACAGACAATCTGGAATGGGTTCAGAGGAGGGTAACAGGGATGGTCAGGGGGTATGGATAACAAGTCCTATGAGGAATGGTTGAAGGAACTGGGCATACGTAGGTTGGAGTAGAGAAGACTGAGCAGCCTTGAGGGGCTGTCACATGGAAGGGGACCCACAATTTGTTCTCCGCTACCCTAGTGGACAGGTCTGACTATAATGAATAGATTTAAGTTGAAAAATACTAGGAGAAACTTCTTGACATTAAGAGCAGTTTGACAACTGAATCAATGACTGAGGGATGTGTGACTCTCCCTCCTTCACTGGAGTTCTTCAAGCGGAGACTGAACATAAACCAGTGGAGGCTGGTGGCTCCAATGTGTGCGAGCCTTTCTACATGAGGCATTTATTGTGTGCTTTTGATTCTTCACTCACCGCAATTTGCGGGTGCTTCACATGATGCAATCATCTTCCAGGACCCTTGCATCCATTTTAGCATTTATTTATTTTAATCAAGTAAAGTCTTGTATATCTGGGAAAGGCAGAATGAAACCCTGGTGGAGTTATGCAATTGTGCTATTCCACAGCGCCACCTAGAGATTATGTAATGGAATATATATAAAGATAGAAAAGAAAGGGGGGAACAGGGGAAAACACATGTAGAAGATTGGATCTTTATTCTACAAAGAATCTGGAAACAGAAGCCTCAGTAAAGTGGTGGGTTAATAGCCTTTTATTGAAAAGTCCATAGAAAAGGACACAATATTTTTTTTTCTCAGCTGCCTTAGTGAGAAGGACTGTATATAATGAGCAGGTTTAGGTTGAACACTAGGAAAAATGCCTTGACAACTGAGCCAATTACCAAATGGTATGTGTCCCTCCCTCCCTCAGTGGAGGTCTTCAAGCAGATGCTGGACACAGACCAGTGGAGGCTGGTGGATCCGATGTCAGTGGGGTAGTGAATCTGCTCAGAACAAGTCAGAACTCCAAAGGCACTATCCAAGGTGCTTAACCCTATCCCCAGAATAGCAAAGTAGATCGGCAAAGATTTCAGACTCCCAATTGTTCAGCAATGGCAACAACAAACTGATCGCCTCTCCCCACAAAGCTGCTGAAATGAAGAAAGCTTGAGAAGACTCATTACCAGGCATGGATTTCTGTGCAGAAGGACTGTTAGTTTAGTTCAGTTCTGGCACTCAGAACAAATTTCATGCCTCAGATTTCTTTCATTCTAAGTGCGCCTCTTTCACCCCAGGCTCTGGTTGGTGGACCTTGGGGTTCTAGTAAAAACAACAACGTCGATATTGCGAGCCTGATCTTTTCCCACCCCTACTATCGGCCGTACATGCAAAACACTAGAAAACAGGATGGGGACCTTCCATTAACTCATACTACAGACAGTCATCAGGTGGCAGCTTTTGCTTAGAATTAGATGCTGAGTTGAAAGCAGTGCTGTAAACTTCCTCGTCCCTCACCCCCACCCTCTGGTTTAAAAATTGCGTCCATTTTTCACCAGAAAGGCAGACAAAACCAACAGGTAGAAGATGGGAAAGTAAAGGGTGTTAAATAAATCAAAGGGAGTGTTAAAATAAGGGCTCCTATGTAACTGTGTTTGTTGCTACATGGATAGTAGTAGTAGATTTAGAAGAATAAGGGTTTCTGCAGCACCCTTCTGCTGCAATGTCCAATGCCTCATTTGGATTGTTCCAATTATCCTTAAGGGGGAGTAGCCCACTGTTTGGGTAAAATGGCCATGTGTCCTACTTTACAGAGGATAGTCCTCTATTTAAAAGCATCCTCTATTTGAAGGGTTGTCCCCTCCAAGTCCAGTTTGACAAAGAACCATAAGGAGACAGGAAAACAGAGGGCTTGAAATTGGTCTCCCATCCACAGTTGGAACCTGGGCAGAAGACTGAGCAGACATATGGGTCACCTGGTTACCGTCTCCCTCACTACAGGCAAATGGATTACATTTCTATTTCAATTTTTGTAATTTCTACATTTGCAGCTATACATGTAAATTAGCATATGCAAATGTTACACAAACCTGCCTCTTCTTTGGTCTTCTTTGTTTTGGTGATGCACTTCCTAATTTTTGATGATGCTTAAGGGGCCATGTTAGTCACATTTCATTATTTTTAATGCGCTAAATATGCATGCAGACAACTGTGCAATTGTGCCAGCTGAGAAGATTTATATTGCGTGCTGAGTTATCGCAGTGGAACCTGGTGGCTTCGAAGTCAGTGGAGCAGTCAATCTGCTCCAGGCTCCATGCAGAACAAGTCAGAACTCTAAAGGAGCTCTTCAAGGTGTGAATCTTCTCTAGAGTAAAAATTGAGTTTAAAAAAGGTAGCTGCCAGGTACAGATATAACGTGATTTCTGTTTTGGCCATGAGGTGTGGTGGTGGTGATGGGAGCAGTTCAGAGAGGAGGGGGCCTGGAGGCAACCGTATGGCAGCAGTTTTAAAATGGCATTCTGGGGAAATTCTATGGCTGTTCAGAAAACAATTAGGGGTTCCTGAGCTGGAAGGATGGATGAGAAATTTGTTTCAGTTCACTTTTGATCTGAATTGACCCTGTTCACACCTCCCAAACCCAAGGGAAATCTGCGGCCAGAGCTCATACATTTATGAAGTTGCGATGCTGTTTGCAGAGGAGGAGGGTATATTTTAAAATGCCTACATTAGAAAAATACACATTTTTAAAAAAACTGGTGTTTTATACAAGTTTGCACAAACACACTTTAATCAGTGGGAGAAGATCACAATATCTAATGAAGCACCTCTCCCAGAATGAAACCACTTGTATACTATTTATTTATTTATTACATTTGTATACCGCCCCATAGCCGAAGCTCTCTGGGCGGTTTACATAGGATTAAAACAATTAAAAACAATATACAAAAATTAAAACAGCAAAAACATACAACATACACACAATACACACATACATTTAAAACCACTACAACAGCCCAAAAAAGCTACAAAAACCAAAAACAAACCCAGGCCCCTCAGATATTGCCAAATGCCTGAGAGAAGAGGAAAGTTTTGACCTGGCGCCGAAAAGATAACAATGTTGGCGCCAGGTGGGCTTCGTCAGGGAGATCGTTCCACAATTGGGGGGCCACCACAGAGAAGACCCTCTCCCTTGTTGCCGATCTCCGAGCTTCCCTCGGAGTATGCACTCAGAGGAGGGCCTTAGATGTTGAACGTAGTGTTCGGGTAGGTTCATGTTGGGAAAGGCATTCCGTCAGATATTGTGGTCCCAAGCCATGTAAGGCTTTATAGGTTAAAACCAGCACCTTGAATCGGGCTCGGAAACATACAGGCAGCCAATGCAAGCGGGCCAGAGTAGGCCTTATATGCTCGAACCTTCTGGTTCCAGTTATCAATCTGGCTCCTGCATTTTGCACAAGCTGCAGCTTCTAAACCACCTTCAAAGGCAGCCCCACATAGAGTGCATTGCAGTAATCTAACTTGGAGGTTACCAGAGCATTAACAACTGAAGCTAGGTTATCCCTGTCCAGATAGGGACATAGCTGGGCCACCAACCAAAGTTGGTAGAAGGTACTCCGTGCCACTGAGGCCACCTGAGCCTCAAGTGACAGAGATGGTTCTAGGAGAACCCCCAAGCTACAAACCCGCTCCTTCAAGGGGAGTGCAACCCCATCCAGAACAGGTTGAACACCCTCCATCCGGTCAGCAGAACCACCCACTAACAGTGTCTCAGTCTTGTCTGGATTGAGTTTCAGTTTATTAGCCCTCATCCAGTCCATTGTCGCAGCCAGGCACTGGTTCAGCACATCCACAGCCTCACCTGATGAAGATGAAAAGGAGAAATAGAGCTGCGTGTCATCAGCGTACTGATGACAACACATTCCAAAACTCCGGATGACTGCACTCAACGGTTTCATGTAGATGTTGAACAGCATGGGGGACAAAACTGACCCCTGCGGAACCCCATACTGGAGAATCCACGGGGCCGAGCAATGTTCCCCAAGCACCACCTTCTGGAGCCGACCCACCAAGTAGGAGCGGAACCACTGCAATGCAGTGCCTCCCACTCCCAACTCAGCCAGTCGTCCCAGAAGGATACCATGGTTGATGGTATCGAAAGCCACTGAGAGATCAAGGAGAATCAACAGAGTCACACTCCCCCTGTCTTTCTCCCGACATAGGTCATCATACAGGGCGACCAAGGCTGTTTCCGTACCAAAACCAGGCCTGAAACCCGACTGAAATGGATCCAGATAATCAGTCTCAGTCTCATCCAAGAGTGCCTGGAGCTGGCTCGCAACCACCCGCTCCAGGACCTTGCCTAGGAATGGAACATTTGCTACTGGCCTGTAGTTATTAAGATTTTCAGGGTCCAGGGAAGATTTCTTTAGGAGTGGTCTTTCAGGAGGCCTGGGACCACTCCCTCTTGCAAAGAGGCATTAATCACTTCCCTGGCCCATGTGCCTCTTCCATGGGGGGCTCAGCAGGCACATCCATCCACGCCCTTCCTGGACACTCCATTCTACCCCCCTCCTGTATTTTCTATTCCCTTCCACTACCAACAGTCAAGCAGCATTCTGTGGCCAATAAGCGGGCTTCTGTCCTCACTGAGCTGCTATGACCTTTCCTTCATTTTCTTCCTCCGGAAAAGATCTTTCTTCTTCTTTTAAAAACATGGAATTGTTCCAACCGTGCTGATACCTCCCCTTATACACAGATGATGTTGTTTTAGCTATAAAATGAGCCATAATTGGAGAATTGTGTTTCTTATTAGTATATGGATGTGTTGTTGTTGTTGCTGTTATTATTATTATTATTATTATTACTGCCATTCGATTTATTTTCTAGTTCACCTGCCTATAATTGCTAGTTGTATTTCCTGACAGTATCTTGGCTTTTGGTCAGGCCCTTTGCCCTGGCAACAGAGAGGTTAGGAGGGTTAATTGCCCGCCGCATCCCTTTTTGACCCCTGTGTGGGTTTTTCCCTTTGTACGGTCATTTAGCCATTGCTGTACACAAAAGAGGGTGATTAAACACAGCTCAGGCCCTTCATGCCTTAGTGGCTTAATTTACTGATCCCTGTGGATTAAAGGTCTCTACAGGGCTGTCCCCCAGGCCCAATGGAGTGAGCCGGCAGTAGGTCAGGAGGCCCCCTGATGATGGCAAAGACAGAGCCATTTCTCCCTGCCAGATATTCACTTCCACCTCCTTTCTGCACCGCTGAGCTGTGTCAAGGTTCAGATAATCGATTCAGAAGCTGAATTAAAGAGCGCTTCTCCGATATCGTCTCGTTCACTTACCAAAACAAACAGTTTGTTTCCCGGTTGGGGGGTTGGGGGGAAGGAAGAAGAAAAGAATTTGCTATAAATTGAGAGAGCGACTGTCCTGCCCCCAGCTTAGGTTGTGATAGAGACTGATCTGCAATCCTGATTTGGGAATCATCATTGAGCTGTGAAAAAAATGAATAAAATGCAGAATGAGAGTGAAGGAATTGAAGGAATTGAGACCAAAAGTCCTTAGAGGCAATGCCAGATTAGAACCGAAAAAGACATTTTTTGTTCAAAGTTAGAGCTGAAATGAATGTTTGAAAATGTTTGAAAATTTGCGGAAACTTCCACTTTCACCATTTTGACTTGAAATGCAAATTCACATTCTGAATGTAGAATTCTTACCTCTAACTATGAAATCGCATAAACTGCCAACAGCCAAATACTAGCAGGCACTGCATGACCATGTCCAATGCTGTCATATAGTAAATGCTGCCAGCTATTCAATACAGTCCATTATTACTATTGCATGCCAATTGTCCAATGTAAATTACCATTCCATGTCAAGTATCAAGTTGGTCAGATACAAAATATCATTAGTAAAGCACAGTGTTAAAGAAGCCTCACATTAGATCGTTATATTAAAAATATTTTGCAGCTCTCCTGTAAACAGGTATGGGTTTGCAACTTCAAACAAAGAATTAAACAGACACACCCAATTTCATTCTGCATTAATTAATTAATTAATTAATCTTAACATGTTTTATGCCTTTCTCTCTCTCTTTCTCTGTATGTGTGTTTTCATGCTTTTTAAAGCAGGCCAGAGTTCAGTAAAACTTGCTGGGTGACCTACCTCACAGGATTGTTGTGAGGATAATAGGGCAGGCAGACCATGTGTGTCCTTTGGGGGAAACCTGGGATATAGAAATAATAAACAAACAAACAAACAACTCACACTTGGATCAACACATAGAAAGGAGCTACAGGGATCCCTAACCTCCACACATGGATGTCTTCAGAAAAAGGTTATGCACATTGTCTTTTAAGTACATAGGTTTTCCATGTATTCTGGAACCCTGCATGATTCGCAACACATGGAAATGTATGTATAGCCCCATCTTTTGATCTAAATGTTGTTTAATTTTAAAAAACATTTTACTCTTTTTAGTGTGTGTGTGTGTGTGTGTTTTAAAGACTTAATTTTCAATTGTTGTATGCTGCCTTGATGGTGTTTTTTTTAAGCAAATAAGACAGTCTATAAATGCTAACGACAATAAGTGATCCCCAAGGCTTTTTTAAAATGATCCCCAAGGAGGCTTACAATGTATTATACAAGTCAATATTAAGGTATTCACTCATCTCAGTGGTGGGGAAGCTAAGAGAGACCTGGAGGGACATGATTCCCAGTCTCAGATTTCTGGTATTCTAGTCCCCGCCACCCACACCCCACTCCCATAACAACAGTATTCTGTGGACAATGAGCTTTAGGGTCCGTACCTCAGTGGCAGAGCATATTCTTTGTATGTGGGTGGTCCCACGTTCAGTCCCTGGTATCTCCAGGTAGGGTGAGGAAAGGATCCTGCCTGCAACTTTGGAGAGATTCTGCTAGCCGTGTCGACAATACTGGGCTAGATGGCCTGATGCTTCGTCTCAGTGTAAGTAGTGGAGGCTGGTGGCTCTGGTGTGTATGTGTGTGTGTGTGTGAGTGAGTGAATCCACTCAGGGATTCAGTCAGAACTAGTCAGAGCCCTAAAGGAGCTATCCAAGGTGCTGAAACCTTGGACAGCTGCTTTAGAGTTCTGAGTGGTTCGGACAGAAACCTGGAGCGGATTACAACCCCAGCAACATTGGCACCACCAGCCTCCACTGAATATGAGCCAGCTTCCTAGGTTCCTATCGAGCTTGATCTTCACTGGGCTGCTTTGCATCTCCCATTCCATAGGGTTCCCTCCATCCCCTAATCTTTTTTTTTCTGTACCCCCCCAAAGAGACCTCTGGGTTCCCCTTGAGCCTGCTGATACCTCCCTCTTGTGTGGGGATGCAGACATTTTGACTACAAAAGGACTCAGAGTTGGAAAACAGGTTCGACAGTGGTATAGGATGGTTGAAATTTGTGGCAGAGGCAGCTGCATGCGGAGCATCTCAGTCTTCCGTGTTTTTAAAAGATGCGCTTCCCCCACCCTCAAATTCCCTCCTGCCCCCCCAAAAGCATCTGCCTTTAATCTCTCTCTCTCTCTCCCTCTCTCTCTCTCTCTCTCCATACATATCAGATGCGCTTTTGCACCTTCTTCACATGAATGCTGATTAATTGCAGGGTTAGACTCTGAGGCAGGCTGGACCGCATTATTTCTGATGTTTGCTCTTTTCACTGGGAGAATAAATGCCATGAATCCACAGTAATCAGCGGCTTTTAGCTTGTCACTCTTATGACACTCTTTACTTAGACCAGGAAATGGCAAATGTGCTGGAAATAAGAACTTTATTATCAGGGTTGCCCCCCCCCCCACACACACACACTACCACTTTCTCCAAAGAGCGATGGCATAAGAAAGAATAGAGTCTGTATTTTTCAAATGCTTGGCGTGAGGGGCGAGAGAGAAAGAGGCCATATGGGCAACTTGCCATGTGGGGTTTTTTTACAACCTCATCCTAAAATGGAAGGTCATACATCCTACAAGACTCTCCTTCTGTCTTCAGTGAGTGAAACCTGGTGGGTCTATCTGCTCCATTCATTTATTTAATTACTTCTTCAGGAGGTAACCAAATCATTAAAAAGATTTCTGTTAAAAGAAAAGGAAAAGAAAACAGCTCCGCAGTGCTTTAGACTTAGAAACCAAAAAGATAATAATTAGCATCTAGAGAAAACAGTCATCCTCAAAGACACGGGTCAGGTGCTGGGCTAGTTTTGAATAACAACAAACCATAGTTTGTTGTTATGAGCTTGAACCTGCATAAGCTTCAGGCTCACACACTCCCCGAACCCCTCCCAATTGAGAGCCTACTCCTCCAGGAATTTATCCAACCCCCTTTTAAAGCCATCCAATTTGGTGGCCATCACTACATCTTGTGGTAGAGAATTCCATAATTTAACTATTGCACTTCATGAAGAAGTCCTTCCTTTTACTTGTCCTGAATAGATAGATAGGCAGATAAACAGACAGATGAACCACCACCACTCCGCCCAATTGGAAATTTCATTTGCCATGGTAATTCTTGTAACTTGTCAGAATCCTGGTCCATTCTTAACAATTCTGGCAGCCATTCCAAAATCCATCATAGTTCTGGCAATTTCACTTATACCACACCATGAACCAGTATTGTTACATGATGTGTGGATTTTCTGATGCAGCCCACCTATGTTCACCATCACATCTACTTTGGCCCTAAGGCAGCCAATACTATATTCAGAACTGAATGGCAGTTCAGAACTGAACCTAGCATGTAAATAACCTTAAATCCTGAATAAATAGAAAAGTGCCTTTGAAGTGAATGTCCTGCTTATCATAGCAAATTGGCAGCATGTCATTTTCAGATCTGGGCCAGCCCCATCGGCTCAAGTGGATGCCCTTCCATCACACCTTTTCAATATCCTTTTAGTGAACTGATTCCTTTAGAATTCTGGCTGATTTGGACTGAAACCTGGAGGAGAATCACTGCCCCTCTGATATTGGAGCCACCAGCTTCCACCGGATGTAGACCTGGACTGAATTTGCCTGTGCTAATGTAGAAGTATACATGCCAATTTAAAAATAACTTCCATAATTTAAAGAGAAATACATATATCTCACCCTCATGGGGAAGGACTGTGACCAGGTGAGCTGTGTGCCTGCACAATCTATTGTGGTGTGAATGGGCAACTAGAATGCCCCAGCACTCCCTTCCAAGGGGGTCTTTCTCTTTAAATCTGGACAACCCTTCAAACAGAGGACACCTTCCAACCGAGAACTGTTTTTGTGTGTGTGTAAAGTTGGCCACATGGCTGTCCTATCAAGGATCCAGCAAGAAGACACATTATATATATATATATATATATATATATAGGAATATTGTCATTTGTAATCATATGTACCATCCATTTTTTTTTTAAAGGGAGAGCGTTGTACATAGGTTTCAAGAATAGCAACCAAATATCTGTGTATTTATGCACTTGCAAGTTGCGTTTATATAACACCCGTTCAAAAGTTGATCATGTTATTAGGTCCTCAATGCATTGCATTATGGGAGGTGTGGATTTGTCCTTCCAATGTGATCGTATAAGGCTTTTGGCTGTCATGAGGGCTCTGAAGATCCATCTGCACTGACCATGTGTTAACTTCCAAGAAGCCAGTAGGTAATTTAGGCACATTGTTCCATATTATATAATGTGTTTCTTCTTCTTTTTTCTCACAATGTATTTTCTGTTCTGTTTTGTTGATATTCACAATAAAAAAGAAAAAAAAATCTAAAAAAAGGATCCAGCAAGAACAAATGCCAAACAGCTCAGAACAGCACAAAAACTGAATAACAGCGAAGACAGTGGGGTAAAAGGACTGATATAAAATGTGAGCATGAAAGAAATTATAACAAGATTGAGACATATAACATCATATAACTATAACAACAGTATACATATACACATGACAGAGTAAAGTTACAAAAACAAGCCCATGTATTTGGCAATGAATTGCTGAGCGAGATGAGACTTTACAGGACTCCAGATTTTCTACTCCTGTTTTGCCGCAGCTTCCTCACAACCCCACTATCATTACACCACTCAGAAGCTTGTACCATGGGAGAAAAGGTGAGGCAGTTCTGAAATTGTTCCTCTGTTCCAAAACATCTTTGGTTGTCTTCCAAGGCGGATTGACTCAAATCCCAGGCGAGTTTTTGGAAAGCTTCAGGGGTGCTGAGTTTTTTGAGCAGCTGGATGCCAGGAGGTGTCATTGGTGCTGCCCACATTGCAAGAAACCAGTTAGACTTTCGAGAAACATCCTGTTGGTCAAAGCTACCAAGCTCAGAAGAAGACTTATTTGATTCACATTGCGGAAGGTATGAAAGGAAGAGCTACAAAAATAAGGTGAGGGATATAAAGCGTCCACTTAAAGTCCCCAAAAACAACAACGAGGAAAAAGTATGTCCCCAGGACTGGGCTACAGGCTTCTGTTCTGTCATTGATGTGCTGCAACTTTCTTTATTGTTTTCTGTTGTTTTTAATTATTATATTTTAAAAGAATATTGCATCTGTTTGAGTTTTGGGCTGTATATAACCCCCCCCCCCCGAATATTTGTTGATGGATGGTATGAAACAAATAAACAGTTTCCCAGATAATATGTGTTGATGGAAATGATTACATGCTGAAATATATAGGAAGCCTCTTTATTTTGAATTAGGCCATTGGCCCATCTAGCCCAGTATATCTAGCCCATCTCTGCAGGGTTTCAGGCAGGAATCTTTCTTAGCCCTACCTGGAGAAGCCTGGGATCGAACCTGGGACCTTCTGCATGCCAAGCAGATGCCCTACCACTGAACCATTTCCCCCAGTTTCCCATAATGGAGTCGCGCCACCCCTAAAACCTGGCTAGAGAAATGGAAAGGGATCACCACCTGCATTTCAGACCTTCTGGATCCTGCGTTCCAAAGGACACCCCACCCTCCTCCACCTTCTTTTCCATCTTTGAACGAGACGGTTCAAGCTTTTGTCCCCAAAGTACACCCGAGAGGGGATGTCATGCCCTCACTCCCTAGTGGCAAGGGATCCGACACTGCTGGTGTTCCTTCACTGCCCACCACATGCTCCTCCTAGGTCTGCCGGTGCCCCGTCGAATTCTCTGGGATCCCTTTGAATGAAAGCGATGGGCAGGGGCTTCTCCGCCAGATGCTTTCGTTTCCCACGCCTGCCTCTTCATTATACGATTCCGCCCCTCCCCGGCTCCCAGACCCTCAACCTCCATTCTCCTCCCATCCGTCAACCCCCACTCTCTCCACCAACAGTGCCGTGATGTTATCATAATCCCAGGCCCTGGGAACATGCATTGTTAGCTCAGCAAATAGAGAAATCCCTACTCAAGCATTGCAAATGAGGGCAGAAGGGGATCTGGCGGCGGGTGAGGTGGAGGGGGTATGCAGTGCACATGCCATTGGGGACAGCAGGGTCTGTCTGTCTGTCTGTGGCATTCTCTCTCTCTCTCTCTCTCTCTCTCTTTCTCTCTCTCTGACTCATCAGATGAATTCAGTGGTTAAATAACGGGTGGGTCAAATTGCCATCGCAGCTGGTGGAGATGGAGAGGGGGGTGGGGTGGAGATGTGGCTGGCAGCTACCCATCCTGCTCTTCAGATCAGATGCAAAGATGGGTCTTAAGAACATAAGAACTGCCAAGCTGGATCAGACCGAGTACCCATCTAGTCCATCACTCTGTTCACACAGTGGCCAACCAGCTATCGGCTGGGCACCACAAAACAGGACACGGTGCAATAGCACCCTCCCACCCTTGTTCCGCAACAACTGGTGCCTATAGGGTTACTGCCTCGGATACTGGAGGAGAGAGCCCAAAGCATCCACAAAGTCCTTGATTCTCAAAAGAAACTCACTAGGCTATTTTTGTAGGCCACAAAACGAAGCCCTGTTCCACCTTCCCCAACCTGGTGCTCTCCAGGTATGTTGGACTACATCTCCCCTTATCCCCAGTGCAGTGTACCCAGTGGTCCTGCTGGATGGGGATGGTAGGAACTGTGGTCTGAGACATCTGAATTAGGGTAGCCAGGTGTCCTACTTTACAGAGGATGGTGCTCTGTTTTGGAGACCTGACAGAGGATAGTTCCCATTTGAAGCTGTCCTCTCTTTGGTGCACTGTCCAAACCAAGTCCAGTTTAAAGTCATAGAACCATAAGGAGGGAGACCAGGGGCATTGAAGTGGGTTGCCCATCAACAGCATCTAGCCAGCAGATACGCAAGTCACCAGGCCAATTTTCTCCACTATGGTGAGATGTGTTGTATTTCTATTTAAAGTATCATTATTATTTCTAAATTTGCACATCTGCACACACATTGGCACATGCAGTTTTTATGTGTGTCCTCTTTTGTCCTCTGTTTTGGTGATGCAAGCCTTCTTTTGTGGGAATGCATAAGAGGCAACCCTGCACAAGGTTGGAGAAGGTGAACCAGTGTGGGGTCAGAGCCAGTGTGTTGTAGTAGCTAGAGCATTGGACTGAGAGTTGGGAGATCTGGGTTCTAGTCCCCACTTGGCCATGGAAGTTCACTGGGTGAATTTGGACCAGTAACAGATTTTTGGCCCAACCTACCTCACAGGGTTGTTGTGACAGTACAAGTCCCGGCTGACTTTCAAAACTTGTGGTTAGAATGAATAAGGGGGGGGGGGGAGTAGATTGATAACAAACTGAACTTACCTGCATGTGCTTGTTTTGTTTTGTATATTTCTGTATCTTTCTTGCTGAAGCTGAAGAACATCAAAAGAAAATGTATTATAATATGTATGGTTTGGTATACTTACCCATGAAGTTGTGTTAAAATTGTTTGTAAAGTTGTTTTGATATTGAAAATAAAAAAGGAATAAAAAAATGGAGAGGAAGATTATGGAGGTTGTGGGCTCTCCTGCACTTGAGGCTGGATAGCCAACTTTCAGGTACGCTTTAAGGTGGATTCCTGCATTGAGCAGGGGGTTGGACAATGGCTTTATAGGCCCCTTCCAACTCTACTATTCTATGATTCTGTGTACGTCACCTTGGGTTCCTTGGAGGAAAAATGGTGGGCTATAAATGTAATACAAATAAATAAAGGCGACCATATTCAGATGTCATAATGTTTGTGAAGAATCCACATTTGGGAGAAGAAGCCAGATTATGCCCAAAGTCACCTCCCTCTGACTTCCATGTGCTGATCTTGTCTTTGGTACAGAGAACCTGTGCTCATACCAATTTTACATGCCTAGGCCCTGTATGCATGACCTGAACACACATGTTGCAAGGCCCCAGAATGTATGGAGAGAGGGTTCATTGTGTATTTATATGCACATATAGGCACTATGTACAGAACATCTGATTAGTATGTGGAGTTTGGGGGCTGGGACGGCAGACATGATAGCATTTCTTCCTCTACACGTTGATTCTCTTTGGAAATGTAATCTAAATAAGGGCACATGGGTGGTACTCCTGAAGCCTGATAAAATGTGATCTGAGACATGTGGGTGGGGGACTGATTCCTTCTGCCCTATGTAAATCATAGATCACAGGTAGAATGCAAGAAAACCACTTTAGAAGTATTTCTGGTCTCTTTTTTCACATGTTTCTGCTGTCCTTCATTCTCTGGGGATGTTGCTTCAGAATTGGCTGGCTTGTTTATCACTTTGTGAACAATCCCAGAGAAATTTGCCAGTGTGGCAGAACTTCCCATTTTGCTTCCTCTCAAATTCCTCGGATATTTTCCCCCCAAAGCACCAAATTCCCTGCTGACATTTCACTTCATTCAATGAGTTCCTGGTTGGGGTGGGGGGAGGATAATAAACTCAAAGAATGATGGTCCCCCCCCATCGTTTTATTGGTTGACTCTTTCTTTTGCATTCCTCTGCAATGTTTCAGCTCTTCAATGCCGACAAAGGTCAAGAACCTTCCTGTGAGGTGCCTCCGAATTAATCTTGATCAGATGCAATTAGATGAACAACAAGACAGTAAAGCCAGAATAATTCCGGTACTAGTTGTAAGGCTGCTAGAGAATACACCACAATTTGAATTTGTCCCCCCCACCCCTTTTAAATTACTAAGATGACTGGCTCAAGTGAATTAAAAAAACACACCAATGTCTGGAAGATGCAGCGTATGTATGCATTTGGCATGATTCATCTGGGCCAGATTCCCCACATAGTGCTTTCACCGGGGCGATATTTGTTCCTGAGTCACCAACAACCAGGTAGGTGTCTGTGGAAGGTTGCACGGTGATCTCTAAGGTCTGGGGCTGTATGTTAGCCTACAGAAAACAAATAAAAGGACAAGATAAGACAAGATGAGCATCAGTTTCTGGTTTTGATGGATTTGCTGTTTTGGGGGAAGTTTTCCCTGGGTTCACGGGACAGGCTTTTGTTTTTGTTTTTAACAATTTTATTATTTACCGTATGTATGTAATGCTGGGATAGGCAAACCTTTGGGCTTCTGGATACATTTGGCAATTTGAAAAACAACACCTATTGTGGGTGGGTACCACCACAAAACAGTGGCCATGGGAGGTGTGGCTCAGGACCTGGCATCAAGGGTAGGCATGGTTGGACACCTGCCAATGGACCCCATCCCAGGAGGGGCCCACAGACAAGAGCTCCTTGGAGTTATTCTTCACCATTGCTACCTGCTTGTCTACCTGACACTCACTATGGCCCAGACAGTGGTGGTTGCGGAGCAGGAGATGCTACTGCCGACCTGCACCCTGGCTTTCTGCCTGTCAAGCCATCAAGGGGTAGCAATGATGAGGAAAAGGGTGAGGAGCAGCAACAGCCAGTGACAATGGTGTTGAGAAGGTAGTCTCACTGAGGGCTCATTGAGGCTGTCTTGCTGAAAGGCCGTCCAAAACTTGGAGCCAGCCACTTATGCACTGTCAGAAAAGAGGAAATGCATCACCAAAAAAGAAGGGGTGTGTGTGTGTGTGGGGGGAGAGGATACCTATGTGTGTAATATTTGCACATGCTGATAGATGCAAATATAGAAATGATCAAAGTAATTTAAGCAGAAATATAATCCATCTCACCAGAGTGGGAAAGACTCTGTACACTTGTTCAGTCTGTTGTCCAGCACTCTCTCTGACAATGGGCAACTTCAAGGCGTCTTCTCTCCCTTCTTTGGGCTCTTGATCTTTACTCTGGATAATTTGGACTGGAGTAGATGCCGCCTTCGAATGGAGGACTGTCCCCTGCCACTCCTTCAAACTGAGAACTGTTCTCTGTTAAAGAAGATACCTGGCCACCCTCGGGCAAGTGCAACAGCCTGGAGCAAAAAGGGACTGTTGCCCTTTACAACGAATTCATGCAACTGAATTTAAAACGTGCAAGCAAATCCCACAAAGAGAGACACTCACAGCCCTGAAGCCAAAGCCTTTCTGCTCATCTGCTGATTAACGACCATGAAACAGATCCCCCCCCCCGCCCGCTGTGCCATGATTGGCTGGCACAGGTTGGTTGTTTCGGCAAAGGCCCCTTCAGCTGTCTGCTTGGTTTAGGAGGGACCTGCTTATATGAGTTGAAATCTAGAGCCTACAAACAGGCTGTTTTCGAGGGAGCATCCAGGTTTTTTGCACAGGGTGTTTTTAGGGCAGTGACCAGCCCTGCATGAAATCCAAAGCCACATGGGCGATGCTGAAGGCAAGGGGGATAAGGCATACTGGAAAAGCCAGCAGTCGGCTTTTTAATTAGAGCGGCCATCACACTCCGACTAATGCAGCATTTTCAAGGCAAATTTGTACTTTTGTGTTTGGGTGGAATTAATTCAGTGCTGGCTCCGGGTTTTATTTTTGGGGGGTGGGGTGGGGTGGGGAGGCGCTGGATCAGATAGTATCCTCAAAGACACTGCTGCCCATTCGGTTGCCAATCCTCAGAACCGCTCCATCTTCTCACTCTTGCTATTGTCTGTATGCTCAGGAAGAGCAGGCAAAGAGTCAGTGACAGCGAGGAGGTCAAAGGCCTTCTTCCCCCCAATGCTAGGTCCAGAAGAAGATGCCACATCCCTTCTTACCTGCTCTTTACTTTCAAAAAGTTGTTTGTGCAATTGCTGATCATATGAATGGCTGCTCGTCTAGTTTGTCCCCTTAGCATTTTACCTGGGAGTGTGCAGAAGATTAAACTAAATGGGGCTTATTTCAGAGTAGACATGTGTAGGATTGCACTGTTATTGGACCGTTCCCTTAAATTGGTAGCCTGCCCTATTTGCAAGGATCTCGGGGTCATGTACATGATCCCCTTTCATATTTTAACTTCATGACAACCCTGTGAGGTTGGTTAGGGAGAGAGAGAGAGAGAGAGAGAGAGAGAGAGAGAGAGAGATATTGGTCCAACGTCACCACCACTGAACTTCATGACTTCATTCCAACATTCTAACTACTACATCAAACTGGCTCTCTAGCTATTTTCCCCTGCGAGCCCAGCAAAATAAGCATGTGATCTCTGTATGTGTGTACATGTGAAATTTCTCAGCCAGAAATGCTAATGCCACAGGAAATACATGTAGCACGAAGACAGCCCAGACAAGCAAAAGCAACATAGCATAGAAAAAGCAATCAAGTTTCTATAAAACATTGTAATGTGCATTTAAATGGATGTATTGTGTGTGTGTGTGTGTGTGTGTGTGTGTGAGAGAGAGAGAGAGAGAGAGAGAGCAGGCATGCGCGTTTAAAAAGTCTCCTTCCTTTTGCCGGCCAGTTCTTTTCCTCCTCACAATATGGAACATGACAGGGTATTTTTCTGTGCTATTTTTGTACGTTCTATCACAGCCTATATTTAAAGCAGCATTTAAATCTGCCAAATGGAGCAGCATTTTCAAATGGTTGTCAGATCACCTCTCTTCCTCCCACGTTCAGTATATTTCCGACATGGTTTGGAGGAGCAAAATGGAAGAAACTGGTAAAATGTCCACATTTATCTAGCCCAAGAAGGCAGTAAGGATATTTACGATGACGCAAGAGAGGATGGGAGCAAGGAATGGAATCAATGGATTATTTACTCAGTCACTTAGACTGGGATATCGGCTGGTTGGTTCCTGGGCTTGCTCAAAAAAGGAGAAAATCAAATCACAGTGATTTCAAAGTGAAGAAATTAGCCCCTGGATAACTGGGGGCTCTTTCTTCTCCTCTGTCATCTCCAGAGGATGAGTGCCAGCCAATAATAACACATTCATTCGTTGAAGTTGGGTAAAGCTAGGATGGCCAGGTGTCCCACTTTGCAGAAGACAGTCCTCTATTCAAAGGTATCCTCTGTTTGAAGGGCTGACTAGGCCAAATCTAGTTTAAAGAAAAAGAACAAGGAGAGCAGAGAGCTCAGCACCTGGACAGCAGAGAGAGCAAGCACACAGGTCGCTTGGTCACTGTCTCCCCCACTCTGGTGAGAATAACATTTCAATTTAAATCAAATGTGCATCTATACATATACATAAGCATATGGACATTTTATGCAAATGTGTGCCTTCTTTTGTCCTCTTTTTTGGAGATGTATTTCCTCCTTTTTGGTGCTATGTAAATAGCCACCCAAGGTGATGCTTACAATTCATAGTAAATATACTCGAGAAAGTGGGTGTAAGTGGGTTGGTGGTTTCCCATTTTTTTAATTCAGTTTTTTCTCCCATTCAAAAAGTTAAAATGCCTCTCCTAAGGCTTAGATACTGGTAGTAAGAGCTTTAAACTATATTATTATTATTATTATTATTATTATTATTATTATTATTTCTATACAGCCTCATAGCCAAAGCTCTCTGGGGGTTTCCATAAGATGAAAACAATTAAAAATGATATACAAAATTTTAAACCATAAAAAACATACAGTATACACAAAAAACCCTGAAAACACCAAACATCAGTGGTTGGGGTAAAGTGGCATAATCATCTGGAGAAACCCAGAGGGCCATACTGTGACCACAGATTTGGCCCATGGGCCGGAAGTTCTGCACCCGTAGTCAGTCCACAATCCAACCACAAATCTCCATGTTGAAAAATAAAACATAGACACAGACACGCACACTTCAGTGAACAAAACTGCAAAAATCCTGATTTATTGGAAGAACAAGTTCATATACGGTGTTTCTTTTAGATTTTAGATTTAGATTCTTTTAGATTTCTAAATCTAAAAAAGACTCACAAACAGTTCTTTCATATATATGGTCATGGCTGTTCTTCCCACTCAGCCTCCACTGGTTCTAGTTCAGACTGATGGGAAATCTCTTAACATATACAGCCTGTTGTCCAATAATCACGTCCCTTCTGCCTCTCATAACTGTTTGGGAATCAAGATGGTTGGAGGTGAAATCGGTGTCACAGAAAGTAATAGATTACAGGATTTTTTAGGCTTATGAAGGCACCAAAATATTTCAAAGTCTCTCAGGCATTATTAGGATCTTTCTCAGGGCACCGTTTGGTCCTTTCCCTTCTTGCCCCAGCTGGAGAAGGGGAGGGATGTTTCTCTAGGCACATTCGTTGCCCAGCTCTTTTTCCATGGTCCACTTCAAAACAGTTTGTACATCAACTCATCCTTCTGGCTCAAAATCTCTATATCAGTTGCCACCTGGTTGTAGAGGTCCATCAACAAGGTCTTCACTAGACCTCTGGCATTGGCTTCCATCCGCACCTTGGGCATCTGCCGCAGTATCTTGGATGCAAAAAGCACTGAGAAACAGATCTCGATGCCCCCAAAGAGCCAGATTAAAGGGTCGCTCCATTTTTACCCAGCAGAAAGGTGGTCTGGTTGAAGTGCTCATCTGACAGGACCTGAGCGGAGGGGAAAAGAGAAGGGGCGGAGTGGAGTGGAAGAGCAAACAAGCGAAGGAGCGAAAGAGCAGCTATTCAGGTAAAATGGATCATAAGCTTGAAGTGCTGGTAAAAAAAAACGTGGAGGCAAACCAGGGGGAGAAATTAGGTTTGATGGAGGTCGTCCTTCCTTCATGTTTTTTTCTGTGGGAAGAAAAAGGAGGAAGGAAGCATTGGGAAAACATGGGAGCAGCACAAATGGATGTCATTGGAACACACACATGTACACCCACCAGATAAAATTCAGTGAATGGGGCAGGGTGGCTGCACAATAAATGCCTCATCTGGAAACTCCTTTAGTCATACTTATTGAAATCAGTGGGACTTAAGTGACTCATGACTAACAAGGTTCCATTGATTTCAGTTCATCTGCCCCAAGTATGACTAAATCTGGATCTAACCTTATATACCTTCAGGCTTTAGAAGCATTCAGTTTTCTCTCAGCTCTCTCTCCCCTCTCAGGTGTGCCATTATTAATCCATTGGGGTATGGAACTACCTGTCCAACACCTACGTTTCTCTACCTGTTTTCCCAATGGCTTTTAGATGAACAAGGGGGTTCCCCCTAACCTTCCTCCATAGAAACTCCAAAGTCTGACATGACTTAAAAGAAAGGAAACCACATCCAAGCTAAAGAACCTGGTAAAATCCCATTTTATTATATTCCTAAGAATTAGATGTTTCTTCTCCCACAGATTTTTTCAAAGATGCGAGGATTCCTCCGCTGCTCAGTTCTTAGTTCATCGAGGATGGAGAGTTGTTGGTCTCTTGGAAGTTTCTCAGCATCTTTAGGGAAGCATCAGGACTTTTCCTCAGGTGGAAGCTTGGTTGTTCTTGGTTTTTCCCTCCTTTTTCCTTCTGAAGGCCGGCTCCTTCTTCCCTTCTCCTCTTTAGATCTCGCTTGTGCCAGCCTAAGGGGGAATGGAAGGGATGTTCTTCTAGCGGCGGCGTGACACTTTGCGGATGGTTTGGACCAGTTCCATGGCTTGCTCCTTGCGCATCACCCGCTTCAGGGCATTTTGTAGTTCCTTGGTGCCGATGGTACAGCTAGATTTGGCTCCCTTGCCGCACTTGGCCTGATCGGACACATTGTTGTAGAACCTTCTTATGAAGGAGATCATCTTTCCCTTGGCTTTGGTCGTTATGGGGACCTTATCTCGGTGCAGCTGACGCAGCACTTTAGACACAAACTCATTGCAGGTTCCCTTCATTCCCTGCTTTTGCGGGCCCATCTTGCTCGCCACCTTCCGTCCCTGTTTCCCGCGTTTTAGGGTTTGCTTTCTCCACTTTGGCAAGAGCTTCCTATGCACCGTTGTCCTGCGTGCCGTCTGTTTCCTTCTCCTCGGAAAATGGGTTCTCCTTCTTGTTCTGTGAGCAGCAGTCATTGCAGCAACGGACTCCAAGTTACTTCAGTTCAATTTTCCACCTGAGGATGCCACTCTTGCTCTGAGCTTTGCTATCATAGAGTGGCTGATGCTCAAAAAGGAGGGACTTGCTCTTCTCGCCACTGATAGTCTGGCTGGTGGATTAAATGTCGCAAGTTGTAATGCAGCACCGGCATCCAATCAGGCTCTGGCACCTCATAATGGGCATCCCTGACCTTTCCCTCCCCTATATGGCAACAGAGGAGATTGTGACACACCATTTGCTCCTTGGCCAGTGGGTCGGATCAAGACCAGCCCTATGCTGTGGTTTTATCTCCCATTGCTCCATAACTGCTTATTATTTCAGTATAATCATCATGGTATACCTCATCGTCATCCTTTACACACACTTAACTAGTTTAACCACTTTATTTATTTGTTTGCTGCGTGTTTATATGCCACATTTCTGTTTATATTTTGAAATGTTACTTTTAGAAATTGTGTTAATTTTGTGTAAGATCAACAAACCAACAAAAGCCACGAAAGAGAAAAGCAGACTAGCACATCCAGTACATGAAACAAAAATGCAAAATCCCCATTAAAATTCTAATGAATATAAGCTTTCAAGTTCTCAGAACTCCTAATCAGACTGGTGTTCAGATGAAATATTTCATACGCTTTGGTACACAACTCTGAGATATGTTATGGGCAGAGCAAATCTTATGCCAGGTTGCAGGTGCCCTATCCTATTCGTGCTCAGTCGAGAAGGGGAATAACACAGAAAATGAAAATACAAGAATGGAGGGGAAATGACAGAGCAACTACGGCATCCTGGAAACTATGCCACTGCCCACCAATCTCAAGGTGCAGCAGAGACAATGTCCCCAGATCACCCAAAAATGGAGGGAGCCAACCTGTGCCATCTGAGGACACAATACCCCCGATACATAAGAAACAGGGAAAAGTAGAGGCAGTCCCAACAAGAAAGGAGACTGTAGTGTACTAAGGCAGTAGTGTACTAAGGCAGCCACATAGATGCTGAGAACAAATGTGGTGTAGTGGTTAAAGTGTTGGACTGGGACTCGGGAGATCCAGGTTCTAGTCCCCACTCGGCCATGAAGCTCACTGGGTGACTTTGGGCCAGTCACTGACTCAGCCCAACCTACCTCACAGGGCTATCGTTGTGAGGATAAAATGGAGTGGAGGTGGATTACGTCAGTTTGGGCTCCTCAGAAGAAAGGTAGAATATAAATGTAAGAAATAAATAAATGTTCAAGGATTTGCTGGTTAAATTCATCCCATTGACCCTGAGCACCAACCTCCCCCTCAAGGAAGAAAATAATGAACTCAAACAGCCAGGGTGCCCCTGAATAAGGCACTGACTATCCTACCCTTAAGTAAGTACCCTGTGCCTCATCCTCAGCAGAATTCTCTGCTACACATTGGAAGGTCTGAGGACTGCAGGTCACGGCAATTAATTTGGGGTGATGAAGAACATGCAATTTCTTCTATGACCCCTTCTTCCCCATGCCCCAGCAGTGAGTACTGACACTGCTACACTGTTTAGAAAAACAATTTATGACAATAATACATAAGGATGAATGGTATGCTGATGCATGTTATTCCAAAAAATTAAAAGACTATATATTTTTAGGTAAGTTTATAAAAAAATATCCTTTAAAAATTATTTTCTGGAATAAGCAACCAGATAAAATTAATCCTTATGTCTTCTTCTTAGTGTTATTTGCCTTTTTCTCTCTTTCTGTTCCAGTATACTTTTCTTAATTGAAAAAACGAGACAGAAAGCAAAACAATTCTGTGCTGTACAGCAGGTATAGACAGACTTCAGGCTTCTAGGATCTATTTTGTTTTTGGCTAGAAACTCAAGGTCCATTAACCAGAGCCACTTGCAAAATAGTTATGTGGGTGTGAAGCCTGATACAAAATGGTTTGGGAATAACCATTTAGAAATCAGAATGTTTACTTGGAAACCCATCAGCGAGTCTCAAAAATCCCCTGCATATTAAAAAACAACAGTTGACATGTCTGAAGGTGTAAAAACAACTATGAATAACCATAAGCTGTCAGCTGAACCTAAAAACAGATTCAGGATCAGTTAAGCTCATCGCATACTGCTAAATGCCTGGGAAAAGAGAAAAGTCTTGACCTGGCGCTGAAAAGATAGCAATGTTAGTGCCAGGCGGGCCTTGTTAGGGAGATCATTCCATAATTGGGGGGCAACACAGAGAAGGCCCTCTCCATTGTTGCCATCTTCCGAGCCTCCCTCAAGAGTAGGCATCTGGAGGAGGGCCTTAGATGTTGAGTGTAGTGAACAGGTAGTTTTGTGCTGGGAAAGTCCAATACTGGTTCTTGGACTTGCTCAAAAACAGGAAGTAGAGAAAACCAGATTACAGTGATTTCAAAGTGATGAAATCAGCCCTTGGATAATTGGGGGCTCTTTCTTCTAGTTGTGGGCCGAAAAAGATTCAATGCCCTTGTTATAGAAAACCATATATATATATATATATATATATATATATATAATATTCCCCCACACTCTCAAAGAAGGATTTATTCTTCATGTGTTTTCAGACTGCAAATGGACAACTCTGTGTGCAGCAGCCCTAAGACAGGAGGCAAAAGGAATCTCTCTGTTCACAAGTCTCCCAGCCTCATGTAAATGACAAAACAACACTTTGCTGCATTGAATCTTGCAGGAATTGGTATCCAAGGCAGGTGTTGGGAATGTTTCAAGCAGTCCAAGGGAGAGGGTGCATCAGCGAGGAGAGGAAGTATTTTCGGCTAGTGTGTTTGCAGCGGCCTATAGACAGGGAGTACAATGCACCCTTTCTTGAGTTGTGGACACCCTGTCCCGAGGGCCTGGAGTCACCCCCAGAGTGTCCTGCCATATCGGAAGGACAGAGAGTCCCCTCTTTCTCTTTGCCAAATGCCAGTGGTCTCGCTGGAGGGAGGGCTTTCTTTCCCTTGCTTTGCCATAGACAAAAAAGCCTTGCAAAGAGCAGCCATTTTTATCGAGCAATGACCAACTCCCCGCTCTTGCTCTCCAAGCCCCCACTTTGCTTAGGAAGCAGAGAGATTCAAACTGATTTCATGTGTCATTGATGGATTATATTTTTATCCTTCTTGTTTCAGCCAGAGAGAGAGAGAGAGAGAGAGAAGAAAATGGCATTGCAATTAAAATGCAATGCAAAATCCTGCTGGGGAACAGAGGGTCCATAGCTGGAGATGAGTCCAGAGACCTAATGGAGGGGTGCCTGGCTGAACCCCCTCCCCCACCTGTGGTGATCTCAGTGATGGCAGCTACTAGCTAGCCCCGAGAGAGGGTCTCTCAGCTGGACCAAGACCTAGAGATGATGGAGAATTGTCTGGGTTTAGTGCATTGTCCCTTTGATATTTTCTGAGATGCTCTGGCACACTGCCTTCAGTGCTTTTGAACATCTCTCTTGCTGTTTGTGTGAAAGACAGCAATGCAGGGTTTCAAATGATTGTGTTGGGTTATTACATTAACTGATGCTCATGAAGGAAAGTGGATTGATAACTGCAAGATGTTACAAAAAGCAGATTGGGGTGGAATGGACGGGGAAAAAAGGCTGACTACTCAGTATGTTTGCATGGTCAGAGTCCTAAAATGATATGAAAGAAGAGGGTTTGTAGACATTCAAACTGGATTCTGCGAGGTGATATGATGTTTTTAAGTTTCAACATCCCCTAAGACCACCGAGTAGACAAAAGCCTCAGATAATTCTAGATTTACAGGTTCTAGTGATGTGGACTTCCACTCTTACACCTTCTTTAATCCAAAATCTACCCCCTCCTCAGAATGTACATGAAGAGCTCATACCATACATTGCGTTTGTATTGTACCTTATCTGCTATATTATTATTTTATAATATTCATTTGCTCACCGCCATCCTAAGGAAAAAAAGCCATGTTATTTCCATTTATTCAATGAGTGCACTCAATGCTTATTAGAATTTTGGTAATGGAATAGCAGGGAAGTTTCCCCAGTTAGCTATCCAGCCATTGAGTCAACCCCTGCTTTTGTATACATTCGCCCATCACTCCTTTGTTCCTTTGCCTTTTTTGTTGGTGGTGGTGGTGGGGAGAGATGCTGGAAAGCAAATTCCTCCCAGATCTACCAAAATTCTAATTTCCTGCACCCCCTTACAAGATTATGTCATTTCCTCCATCCTCTTGTCCTTCCCTGGGAAATGTCTGTCTAGTTTTGATCTTTCTTCCCTATCCTCCTTGGCAAACACAGCTGGAAGAAAGGATGTATTTAATTTTTAGCAATGTACTGCTTGTGTCAATAACTCCCCCTCATGTTCTCTTAGGCAACCATACTACCTTCTTTGCTCATCTCCGGTTATTTCATTGTTCACTATGCCATTTTCTTTCCAGACCAGTCCTTCTGTATTTCTACCTTCCCTAGTTTTCTTACACACCTGGTTTTTTTTTTCATCCTGCAAAATCTGTTATCTTCCTTGTTATTATTTTAGTTCTATATTAGCCTCTTTAAGTATTACAGGGCAGCTGCTGCTAGAACATTGCATTGAGTCCATTTCACCCCTCTACTCTGTGTAAATAAATTGTATAAATACCTGAAAATACAGGTGTGAAATCAATGTTGCAGATGTATAACAAAAGAATGTAAATTGTGAGTTTGGATGTTTTTAGGTGACTCAAAGTTATATCCAAGTCAGTTCCCAGGCTACTATGAATTAGGGTAATGGGCAATAATGAATAATAATAATAATAATAATAATATAACAATACAGGGTTTTACACATTCAGAAAATGATTATAAAAATCAACAAGCCATTTTATGAGATGATCCATGACCATCAAGAATTAGAGATTCGTGTTAGGGCTTACAAAGCCACAAAGCAGCTCCAACATATTCATTCCTTTGCAGAACACTTGAATTAAAATGGCTCAGTTCAGACAACACATTTAGTCAATGCAGTGTGAAAACTCCACTCAGCGGTTGAATTTGCAGGGTGTACTTCCCACACAACATGTTCTAACTTCACTGTTGTGTGACTGTGGGCTACTGTGGAGTTGAGTAAAACCAATCAAGACATTTGATTGATAGTTCCTCCCCTAGTCCTCCCAATGGTATCCCATCAGCCATTGCTGCAACAACAACAACAACAACAACAACAATCCAGGCAGCTCTCCTAGAGCAGCACTCACTCCTTTCACCGCTCTTGCCAGGGAACTCTGTGTACCCAGTGGGAAAAGTCAACTCAATGCTCCTCCATTTTGGAAGATGCCTTATATGAAATCAAATCACTTGGCTCATTCTGCTCTGACGCTTAACAGTGTATTCCGTTGAGGTGTTCCCAGCTCTGCTGCCAGAAATCCTTTTATGCTGATATGTTTTTGGTTGAATTGGGGATCTTTTTTATGCAGAAATGCCTGTGATTGACTCTAGATCTTATGCATGAAAGCCACTGATACTGCGTGTGGCAGGGTGGGGGTGGGGGAAGCATGGTTGAGAGACAGTTGCTTGCCAAGGGCCACTATGTGAGTTCATTGCAAAAGCAAGATTTGACTGAATGGGGAACTTCCACGATCAATATTCTTAGCCACTCTGCTCTACTAGCTTGCGTGTGTGTGTGTGTGTGTGTGAGAGAGAGAGAGAGAGAGAGTGTTTTGGCAAAGATGGCATTGGAATCAAATGTACAGAAGGATGAGAGATGAATGAACTGTCCAGATCACAATTAGCAATTTCCTCACCAGGTTATAAACCTGGATGAAAGGTCTGTTATTTATTTATTTATTTATTTATTTACTTACAATATTTGTATACTGCTCCACGTCCAAGGTCAGATCTACACCAAGCAGGATGTAACACTTTGAAAATGGTTTGAAAATGTTATATGGAATGTGTCCCGGGTCCGAACAGTTGTCAAAACTATTATAAACTGTTATAAAGCAGTAGTGTAGATCCTGCCCAAGATTTTGAAGTGGCAAACAGCAGATAGGATAAAAGAATAAAAACACTGCATTGAAATAACTACTATTTAAAAAAGAAACAGAGTTCTGATAAAACCAAATTCTGACCACACCATTCAAGGCTTCTTGAAATAATGCTTTCAGGAGATGCCAGAAGTAACACAACATTAGTGCCTGCCTAACCTCTGGGTGCAAGGAGTTCCACAGAAATGGGGCCACCACACTGAAGGCTCTTTTCCTGGTGGACTCCAATCATGTCCATATGAAACCACCAGGAGTGTGCCTTCTAATGACCTCAGTGACTGGGCAGGTTGGTAAGGTGATCTCTCAGGTATCCTAGTCCCAAGTTGTTTACGGCTCTGTTAGGTCTGATGACAAAAGAATGAACCCAGCTGTTCCTCTCTTGGGGTGCTTCCAAGCAAAGGGCTCCTAATATGATCAATGAGAAGGCATTGTGAAGCTCTTCCATCTTTTCTTTCTTAATAGATTTGCCATGATAGAAGTAAAGATGGAAGAAGCAATAGAAAACACATGAGGGTTATGGGTGGCAGACAATAGCCCCATTCAGAAGACACCTTAAACCATGACTTTAATCACAGTAAATAAGGGTTGTTGTTGTTTTGCCTTATCCATCATGGTTAAACTTGTGCTTTAAAGTGTCTTCTGAACAGGGCCATTGTCATCTGGACACACAGTGAGGCAGGGCAGTGGTGTGATAAAGGCCTCTGTCGGAAGCACCCTTATGTAATTTTCTTCAACAAAAGGACTGAACCCCTGGATCTTCCAAGGAAAACAGACAACAATCCCTGCTGTTGACTCCATCATTGTGCAAGCGTCCCCCTCTTTCCCAGCTTTTCAGCTTCTTGAGGTTCTTGGCATGGAAAGACAGACGCACAACCTATTTGGGACTAGCTTTCAGAAGTTTGGGGATATGGAACTCGTTTCGTTGAAAGCACAGCGAGCTATTCCCCCGCCCCTCCCAATTTTTCACCACAGAGATTGTTCCGTTTATTTGTTTATCGATTGCGTGAAGGGAACGGCTCAGCAAAGGGATAAGAACTGTGCATATCATTCATCCTCCAGCTTGAAAGCCGGGCACATTAAAATTCCAAGGCAGCACCTGACAAAGTCTCTCTATGTTCTTTGAAAGATGGCTAGGAAACACAGGCAGGCAATACAGGGGGAAAACAAAGAGTTCACTGTGTCAAGGCTCCATGCACTCCGGAGAGGGAACCCTTCCCAACCATCATCACCACCACCACCAACAGGAATGCATGCATACATATGTAGCAGCTGGCGTCTCGGCATAGGTTCATGCTGACCTGTCGCGGCATGAGAAAACAGAGGGTGCTCATGTGTCATGGAATTGTGCACATTAAAGGGAGTAAAACAAAAATGGAGGCAAACAGTTGCCATACGATACAATGCACCCTCTGACATATCCCAGAGGGAAACACAGACAGATACACTTGTGCGCTGGCGTAACCCTCTTATTTGAACTTCAAAGATGGCTTGCCTGCCTGAATGTGCACCCCCCCCACACACACACAACAATTACATTTCATTTGAAATTCTTCTCTGCCTCCTATACAAACACATCCAACAACATTTACTATTTGGAATGGCAGTTACGGAGTGGTGGGATGGAAGGGAAGGGAAACAGCGCATAGGTATCTTGCGTTTAACCAAGGAAAGCAGAAGGGAGTCCACAGTCACAACCTCTATTGGCTCCATGCAAGAATAAAAAAGACAAAAGTGAGGAAAAGGAATAGATGAAACGCAATCAAATTAAAATACTAGAGCAGCACCCAAGAAATTGGCAGATGGAAGGCTGATAGAAAAAGAATACTTTCCCCACTGCGCTGGAAGGACATCAGAGAGAGGGCAAAATGAACAACCCTAGGAAGGGCATTCCACATTCTAGGCACAGCTCTCCTGCTGCAATAATGCCCCAAGACATTTTGCAGCCTGAGGTCGAATTGCAAACAGCGCCCCACCAACCCCAAGTCAAGATGAATTCCACTACCCAAGGATGGCCAAGTTATTTTCGTGCCTGAGGCAAAGCACCCCTTCTGCCTCCCTGGCAGTAAAAATAAAATCATCATCGTCAGTGGGAAACAACAACAACCCCATTTGCTGCCCTTTGTGACACCCAAAACCAGCTGCTGGGGGCGGCAGCATCACTCTGCCTAATTGTAGGGCCGGATCTGCCTCCGCATCCCAATCAAATACAAGTCAGATGTTGGGATGCAAAGGACAGCCTTTGCAGAAGATGATAGTGAATGGGCACGTTCACATGGAAGGAGGATGACCTTTGAAGTATTTCAATAGAGGGGTTGGTCCCTTTGGTTAAAGATCTACTAGAAAAACATAATTGCCCCAGTGAGTTGTCATACTTGACAGTTCATAATGGATCCTCAGTTGTGGCAGTGTGTGAAATTGGTGAGTCCATGGAGACGCAAGATGCCCTACTCCACTTTCCCTGCTTCCCAGTTGACCAGCCATCAGCTGGGGGGGGGGGGAGGGGGGCAAATGGCTGTTTCCCTGCCACTATTAACTGCCCTCCCCTGATCTACAGATTGTATAGTGCCAAGCTGTGCTTGCCATGGGGCATAGTTTTCATGTGCTTGCGTTTAAAACATGCTCGCTAGACCCACGCAGCATCCGTAGCTCAGTGGTAGAGTGCCTGCTTTGCATGCAGAAGGCCCCAGTTTCAATCCCCAGCATCTCCAGGTAGGACTGGAAAAACTCCTGCCACAAACCCAGGATAGCTGCTGCCAGTCAGTGTTGACAATACTGGGCTAGTTGGACCAAAGGTCTGACTCAATAGAAGACATCTTCCTAGGTTCCTATCTGCCCCTCCCCTCAGAAACATAGATGCAAACTTTAAAGGAGGGGGGCTCATGCTTAAAGAATGATGGCCATAACAGTTCAAAGTAAGAAAATGTGAAGTCATCGACCCACCCTCTCCAGTCTGAGTGCAGAACAGGTACAGGGAGATTTACCTGATTTACTGTTCCTGATCAATAGGGATGATGGGCAGATATGATGGTTACAGTTGCCAGCTTTTTATTTGTACCAGTCCCTGCTTCCGTGGCTTTAACCGCAGTCTAATCTACTGTGTTTATAGGGTGACCATAAGCAAAAGAGGACAGGGCTCCAGTCTCTTTAACAGTTGTATTGAAAATGGAATTTCAGCAGGTGACTTTTGTATGCATGCAGCACCTGGAGAAATTCCCTCTTTTGTATCTGGTCACTCTAGTAAAGCTCTTGCAGCTTTAACTGTTGCAGTGAAGAGGGAATTTCACCAGATGCTGCATGCATGCAGATTACACATGGTGAAATTCCCTTTTCTACACAACTGTTAAAGACACAGGAGCCCTGTCCTTTTCATATGATCACCCTAATTTCCATATTATAAAAAGATTCACCAGCGGTAGTGGAGGAGAAACCTGGGGGAACAGAGCTCCAGGACTTTTTTCAGAGCAGGTGACATCATCTGCTGGAGCACCAGGGCAATTGACAGGCTGTTCTGGTTCTGGCAAGTGAATGAGATAAGAACAAGGCTTTCAAGTTTGATCTTTGTTTGTGGCAGATTAGCATAGAGGAAGGGAAATAACCTAGCAGTGGCTAGATACTTCTTTCTGTTTCTTTGAGGTGTGTGTGGAGGGTTCCTACTTCATGTTAGCAGTTTAAAGATTGGCTGCATTTTTATCTAAAAGCCCATTTGAACTGGCTCAATATGTTTTTACAAACTGAATGTATGGCTATGCACTCAGAAGTAAGCACCACTGAGTTCAATGGAACTTATTTCCAGGTAATTTATGCATAGCATTACAGCCATCATGATCCTAATAAAGTAAACATTATGCTACGTACTGCTGCTCTTTGTTGTGACTGCAAGCTAATCATTTTTCTAGGGCTTTTCTACATAACACATTTATCATACACTTATCATTCCCTACTTAGGGTTGTTTATTGGTTCTTTAGATAACTTCATGACCCTCCAGTTTCACTTCTGTGGCTAACAAACACTTCCTGTGAGATTTTACTGTGAAAGTGAAAAAACCCACTTTTTCACTTCCATATTTGCACTATTCCACTGTACCAAAGTGCCATCTAGAGGTTACGTAGTGGAAAAGCAGAAAAGGAAATGTAGTGTTTGGATCTCAGTTCTGTGACAAAATTAAAGTAGGTAAAGTGCGTCCTCTCCTGAAGTGCCAATCATCCTGATCCAAATCAGAGCTGTGCAGGAGAGAAAACAATCATGCATAGCTTCAATATTAGGAGAATGTTTAGTTTGGCCTACTGTATATATGCACTGTCAGGATCAATGGCTGCACTTCAACATTTACCACTATGCCACTATTCACCACCTTCATCCTACAGATCAAGAAGACATGAAAGGAAAAGGCAGATAAGCCAGCCGCATGTTTGTTTTCTGGTTAGTTGGCAACATCTGTAATGGCGACTAATTAGAGTCCTTGTAAAGAAGAAGAACATGCTGCAGCCCTCCAGCTTTGTTGTACTACAACCCCACATCACCCCAAGCCCATGTGACCAGCGGACATACTAGCTGTGGATGATGGGTCTTATAGTCCAATACAGCTTGAGGACACTAATTTGGAGAAGGCTGGTGTAGCAGTTTGAGCTTCAGACGAAGGCAAGCATGAAAGAGAATTTTAAGATCATGTTTAGCTGAATGGGTGCCCTTGATTTTAAATTAATGTTTTCTTTTTGTTTTCTTTTGTTTTGTTTCACTTTAAAAAAAAATGTTTTTTTTTGATGGAACAGTCTTTGCATCTGCCTATCAGGAGTATCTCCGTAATTGGATTGTATGCACATATATTCTAAGGGTTAGCTGTACTGACTTTGAAAGGACTCCGTTTCTTTCCTTCTGAAAGCTGACCTTGGCAAGGCCTAGCACTCAGCACTAGATGGTAGTGTGGCAAAGCACACACACACACACACACACACACACACACAAATATATATTTAAAGACAAAACAAGAGGCATGTCTGCATGGACCTGGTTTGGTCCTGTTGTGTATGAGACTGACTGTGAAGATTTAGACAGCATTCTTAGGTTTATTTATTTATTTAAAACATTTCCTAGCTACCTTTCAGGGCAGAAGCTCTCCCAAGGTGGATTACAACCACATATAAAAACAACCATATATAAAAACAGCATACGCATTAAAAGCAATAAAAACATAAAAGTAAAATATCAATTAAAACAATTAAAGCTAACATTAAAAACTAGTAATAAAACAGCAAGGGTAACAGCAGCAAAACAGTATTTAAGAGAAGGCCATAGTAAAATAAAATGTATTTAAGGCGTTCTTAAAAGCCTGTAAGGATGGTACATGGCAGATTGTTGGTGGGAGTTTGTTCCACAGGTGTGGGGCCACTGCTGAGAAGGCCCTCTGGAAACCCATCTAATATCTCCAACTGGTGAGGGACAATGCTTCTGTCTTCAAAGGGTGCTGGTTGGGAAAGGACCATAGCTCAGTGGCAGAGGCAAACTGCTTTCCATGCTTTCCATTGCTACCTGTAACAGCAAGTTCAATCCCTGGCTGTTACAGGTAGGACTGGGCAGGACTTTTGCCTCAAATTCTGTAGAGTCACTGCCTGTTCATGTGGATTAAGCATTCCCTTCTCTGCTGCACTCCATCTGTCTTGGATTTCAACTCCATTAGCTCTAGGAAGCATGGTCAAAGATCAGGGATGGTGGGAGTTTTAGCTAGGGATGGGAGAGAGTTTTTTCTCTACTACTGACTAATTTTATGTAATCCAAAGACTTAAAACAACAACAACAATGTGGATTTCCTCATATGAAAATTTAAATGCATCCTTTATTTCTTGTATTCCTAAAATGTCTTTTAAAACAAACACCCCCCAAAGAGCTATTCAAATACTCAGTATTGTAATTCAGCACATTTCTAGAATTTATCTGATTTTGCATCATTGATTCTGCTTCCCCCTCCCTTTTCCCCCCTTTCCTATATCTGCCTCTTTCCTACATTTCTAGTAATTAGAGGGAGGGTTCATGTAAAACACTGAAAACCTATTCCTTGACCACTGGATACTTAATTCAGACACTCTCTTGCTGATTCACCAGGCATTGTCCACACATTTTCAAGCACATTTACACTATCATAAGGCCTAGAAACAAGGAAGGAAGGAAGGAAGGAAGGAAGGAAGGAAGGAAGGAGGAAATTCACAGGAAGCTAAATTCCACACTTAAATACTGCATTCATTGTTTTATCTCTGCGTCCGTACAGAATCATGGCATGCATACAGAGTCGTGGCCATACAACACTCCTTTTAAAACATCAACCAATGTTCCAGAACTTCACTGCTCCGTAGAACACAACAGATGCCCCATTTTTCAAAGACCATTGCTTCTGAGTGTCATGTATCCAGTATTTGTAATTTTAATCTGGCAGCCCTCATTGACAAAGGACAGGTTGAATCTCTTTCCCTTGCTAATAAAAATGGGATGAGCTGGCACTGTATAAATCAATGGTTACCTGGCCATTTCTATTCTGCTTAGTCTAATTATAGTTTCAATTCCTGCTCCGGCTTTACTTTTTTGTTGCTTTTTTGTTGCTTTCGCCACCCCCACTCCACACTCCCCCAAATCTATTTTTTTGCAACCTGTAAAAGTAAACACCACTTCCAATCCAATGTAATTCTTCCACTCCCCTGAACCTGCACACAGTTAAGGAGAGAGATTCCATCTGTGTGCTGTGCAATTGTGCAAAAAAAAAAGTCTCAAGTGTGATGGCTGCAGGATGAGAGAGAGAGAGAGAGAGAGAGAGAGAGAGAGGCTGAATTCAGATGACACAATAAGTAATGGGGGGAGGGGGGAGGACAATCGTCAGTTGTATTGACTATCGTGTTGTCCGAAAGCTGCCGTAGTCAACTCAGCGCTGATCCTAATCCACACCACGGTTGATTATTTATTACCATGCTGTGTGGGGAGTACCCCTTAGATGAACCACTGTAAAGTAACCCCACCATTGACTATCGTGTTGCCTGAATACAGCCAGAGAGAGAGAGACTCTGTGGCAGAGGGGCTGAACAACTATGAGAAAGCAAGCCTTTGTTGGAATAAATCTTTTTGGGAAATGATGGATGCTAGTCAGATTGAAACGGTGTAAGAAGGTTTTCCAGGTTAAAGTAGTCAAGGTCAGCATGAAGGGTAGGCAGGGTTGGGCACCTCCCAAGTGCCCACATCCCAGTGGGGGCCGACAGACAAGAGCCCCCTTGACTTGCTCCTTCTCTTCATAAGCTTTTGTAAACCGCCCAGAGAGCTTCGGCTATGGGGCGGTATAGAAATGTAATATAATAATAATAATAATTCCAGAAACTGGGCCTACCAGAATACATCCACGCCAATATCCAGAACGCAGTCATAATTAAAACATGCTCAATCGTCAGGAAATTCCTGAATCAATAAAAGACAGCATGAGTTGGCAAAGCCCGTCATGTCCATCTAGAAAAAACGCCATGAGCGAGACAGAGATGATAATAAGAATAAGAATAATTGCAACCTGCTTCTTTGCCTTCCTCCCCACTCTGGCTCAGACAATAGTGGTAGTGAGAAGAAGCACAAGATGCCTGCTTGCTCACATGATGGGCTAGATCTACATCAAGCAGATTATAACACTTTGAAACAGTATAGTCCATGTGTCCTGGACCCCAACAGTTGACAATACCATTATAAATCAGTAGTGTAGATCCTGCCATGCTCTTTGCCCTTAACCAACAACAATAGCCTGGAGTTTCTCCCCTGAAAATTTAAATGTTTCCTTTATTTCTCTTATTCTTGAAATGTCTCCAAACACGCACACGCACACGCACACAAAACCAACCCCGCCCCACTCCAACACTCCTTTTTGCTGTTTTATTGTTTTCAAATCTGTATTCCCCTGCACGAGAGCATCTTTAGAAGAGCCAATCAAATTGTTGGGGGTATTGTTTTGTTTTTATTGAAGTCAAATTAGATGTTTTAAACCACCCACCAAAATATTATCAATTGGAGCATTCAAAGATCCTAGCATCTTTTCGGGTTGTTTGGCTTCCCCCCTCTTTCTCTTGCTTCCCCCCTCCCCTCTGCATCCCTTTTCAATTTAAATTTCAGTGACAATACTCATATTTTGATTGACATTAAAATTATTTATTGTCACATTGTGGGTGTTCAGTACGCAGCGCATGCTTTGCAGTTGAGAAATGTATTCTCAATCTCAAGGAAACTCATTGTTCATCTCACATAAAGCCTCCCTGGCCACCCTTTGCGCATCATAGAGGATATACAGATATCATTATGGTTTGTTGTACATGGTGCAAATTACCTGAGAATTAAGTTCAGGTGAGGCCAATATTTGCAAATTTTAAGCTGGTTGTTTTTCAAGAAACACAATAATAGCATCCAATCACATCATAATTTAATGTGTCGGCACTGGAGAATATAGCATAGGACAGAAATAAACAATTGGTTTACTCTTAAGGGTTGGGTGTACGATCCTATACAGCATCCACCTCCAACCTGGTGTCCTCCAGATATGTTGTACTACAACTCCCATTGTCCCTAGCTAATATGATTTGGGATTGTCAGGAATTATGGTCCATGTTGTGGGAGACTAATATATAGTATTAGCAAACTATTCTCTGGCTGGGTTTACACAACACACTAACTCACACTCAGTGGTTGATTATGGATGCTCCGTTATCTGAACCCAGGATATTTTTTGCAGGGTGGCTTGTTAACCAGGCAGTGTGGCTTATTTTTCTCGATCAAGTCATTTTGAGAATCCATGGTTTGTTGTTGAGTTGTTCAAGGTGGTTAACTGAGTGGTTTCTTTTAGAAAAAATAAACCACACTTTTTTGTGCAATCTGATCCAAGAAAGCTGTTTAATCCAGGGAAAGAATCCTACTTCTTTCTACTGAAATTTCCATGTCCTTGACTGCTGAAATTGAAAGTGCAAACCTATATTTGATTTCTTTTATTTAAAAACATCTTAAAAGAGAGCTTCGGCTATGGGGCGGTATACAAATGTAATAAATAAATAAATAAATAAATAAATAAATTAAAGCTAGCTTTGTGATTAATATTTTAGCAACTTTCCTCTTGCCCTTAATCATTCCCAAATAGTTCCAATGACTAAACAAGATTAGATATTGAGAGTCTAAAAAAATTCCAATATTTGTTTCATCATATGGGTTTCGGTTTTTTTTTCTCATTCTTTGACCACTAAAAGTAATAACTAGATATTCCTCCAAAGTGATATAACTAAAACAAAAACCTGCCTTTAAAATATGAGCTACCCAAAACTCTGCAGAGAAATCAGTCTTATTTTTGAGCATAACAATATGCTGTTGTTGTTTTAAAAAGAAGGGGGCAACTGCTTAGGATGTTAATTTATGGAAAAATCCAGCAACACACCACTATACAATCATTTGAAATGTGATTAATTTCCAATCTTTGAGATGGCCTCAAATAAGAACGAATGGCCATGAAAATATGTCTGGCACATAAAATGTGCACTAAATTTCAATTTTGAAAATTGTGTGCATGTGTTTTGCACTCCCTCCTGCCCATGTGCAGTTGTGAATTCAAAACAGTTTTATGTACTTGTTCCAGTTCTTTCTTTTTTTAATGATGTCTCTGAGTTGCTTTATTCTGGGCCTGCCAGATCCAAACGGCTTTCAGTACAAATGGCAAACTCTGGCTCATTCAAATTGGCTTGATCTCTGGACCTCTGATCAAAATAATAATTAATATATTACAAATGCTATTCGTTATTTGCAGTAGGGCTGGGGGGGGGGGGGGGGCTGGGATCAGGTGGATCTGGCCTCCAGAAAAATAGTGAACGGAGAAACAGTTCCCTCCCAGAGAAATTCTCCTGAATCAAGGGCTGATGACACAACCAAGGCAATATTTCTGGAGCACATCCTCTTACAGTCACTACTGATGTACATTTAACACAGATTATTCCCTCTGCAGAGCAGGGATCCGGGCCACAGCCAGCTGGATTGTAGCCGAGAAGACATCTAATGAATGCTATTGAGCCAGATCCTATTTTCAAACA
The DNA here is from genome assembly GCA_029215795.1 of Anniella stebbinsi. Lineage (NCBI taxonomy): Eukaryota > Metazoa > Chordata > Lepidosauria > Squamata > Anniellidae > Anniella > Anniella stebbinsi. The sequence goes on from JARDYH010000001.1 coordinate 388,018,397, forward strand.
AATCAACAGCTCCAATAATCAAGAACACCATTCAAAAGAGGAAGGCAGTTTCCTCACCCTTGCCAAGCAGGAACTGTATACTCCATCAGGGAGTTCCTTTATCTCTTCTGGTTTTTGTTTCCTTGACACATGTTCCAAATGTACCTTCTACTTGGGACTTGTACACTTGGGGGGAAGTGCAAAACACACGCACACAATTGCACAGTGTACACGGGCTAAGGACATTAACTACATCGTGAAATTTTAGAGCTCCATCGCACCGGCAATTTATTGCACTCTCGGCATGCCTGGTGTGCAGATTTGCAGCACGGTACTCACATGATGCCGTGCCTGTCCTGCTGACACTCCACCTCTTCCCTAGCCTGTTCTGTTTTTTCCTAGAATGCTAAAAGTCTGGATTATTTTCCCTAAGTGCATTTTCCCTAAGCGCATTTAATGCACCCTAAGCCTCCATGAAGATTCAAAGTAACTGGGGGCTTGAATGGATTGCATCACATCCTGGCAGGAAAAAGCGATCTCTCCCAGCAGCTGGCTCCAAGCCTCAATATAAAACCCAAACCTTGCATCCCAGGCTTGAAAGCATTTTTTAAAATCATACGACGCCTGAATCTGCAGAGACAGGGTTGTACTCCCTCGATGCCCCCAAAGAGCCAGACTAAAGAGTTGTTCCATTTTTGCCTGACTGAAAGGTGGTCTGGTTGAAGTACTCATCTGACAGGACCTGACTGGAGGGAGAAAGAGAAGGGGAGGAGAGGAGTGGAGTGGAGCAGAAGAGCAAAGGAGCGAAAGAGCAGCTATTTAGGTGAAAGGGATCACAAGCTTGATGCGCTTCTGCCTCAGAGGTAAACAAAATGTGGAGGCAAACGGCGGGGGGGGGGGAAATTAGGTGTGATGGAGGTCTTAGATTTCAATTGTAGGCTCCTCGGGGCAGGGTTCTAACTATTGCCACTTTGTAAAGCACCACGCACAATTGAAGTCATCAACATCCTAGCATACATGCACAAAAGACAGACAGACCAGGTCACCCGACTCAAAGGCAACTAAGGACACAATCCTATGCATGTTTAGACAGGTAAAATACTTACAAGTCCCAGCATTCCCCAGCTAGAATGGCTGGCTAAGAATTGCTGGAAAGGAGCTGTAGGACTTCTTTCTGTCTAAACATGTAGAGGATTGCATCTTATGACATTAACAAGAGCTCGGTGCCGCCTGCCTCCTTTAAGCTCCATCTAAACAGGCTTAAGGCACACATCATGTACTAGCTTCAATTAACATAGCTCTCATTGGCCTGGAGGCAGTGGGCTGCTCCGTTTTCTTTTTGGTTTTCTTTGGCATGAATGGAGGTGCTACTTTGACCTGAAGCTGAAGGCATCTCCCTGACTTCATGGCTAGGAGAGGTTCTGCAGTTGTCACATCTCCTAACGTGGTTCCGTATCAAAGTCCAGCGGCCCACCTTGCTCCCCTGCCGTTTGTGGCCTACGCCACATCATCATCACCCTATTACAGCTCCCATGGTATGGTCTGAAGGCACTTCATCCAGCACTCTTGCTGAAGCTAAGTGGGGCTGGGGCTGGTCCGCAGCTGGATGTGAGACCACCTGGAGTAACCCTATGCGCACTGACTTGAGCCCTGTGATGGAAGAAGGGTGGGATGTAAGAAAAATAAGTTACAACACAGAAATATACAGCAAGTGCAGGATGACGGCAAACCGGGACATAACGCCATGCTGAGAGAAGCTGCACCTGCCAGACTGCTCCCTGGCTCAGAGCTCTCTGAAAGGGCACCTTGTGGACATGCGTTCCCAATTTTAGAGGTGCTCCAAGAGCGGAAATCTTCCCAGAATTGTTTCGTGGAGAATGGAAACAGCTCTCCCCGCCCCACCCCCATGCTACGCTTATTTCTTTCTTAAGAACCATTTTAAATATCACACCAGAGAAAGGGAGGGAGGGAGGGAGGGAGGGAGGAAGCTCTATATTTAGTTAACAATTTGCACAGCCCTTTGAAGGCGGAAGGTGCTATAGAAGTGCTAAATGCTAACATTTGTTATTTTGCAAGTGAGGGACTCTTCTTCTCTGCCTTTCAAAGGAGGAAAAAAATCTTACTGCGAAATCCCTCCAAGAGCGAGTTGGAAGAGTAGGATATATATATATATATATATATATATATATATATATATATATATATCTCAGTTCATAGGAGTAAAAAAATCTTCTTTTCTGAAAGGCAAATAATCACAGCCTGGGTTGGGTCTTCTGTCAAGAGAATAGAGAATAGCTTCTTAAGGGCCTGATATGATGAATGGCGGTGCTTTGAAATAGAAATAAATACAGAAATAAATCAGGGAATCGTACTGATTAAGGGAGTTGCCTGCCTTCGCTTCTGCGTTCCCCTTTGGGCCCTGGTTCCCCGAGCCAACTGCATATTTTAAAAGTCCCCCCTTCTTTTTCTCCCCCACTTCTGAAAAGAACTCCAACCTCTCAAGGAAAGTTGCTTTATGATTGCCTAATGAACTGCAAGGGCCAAAGCAGTTTACAGCTTCCCTAATTGGTTTTAAATTGCTCCCTCCCCCTTCATGTTCCCAGTTCATAACATCTTTATGGAGTGTCCACAATGAAAGCAACCCCTGTAAGGTCACCACTCCTGAGGGTTACAAGGCGACCAAGTCGGGCCTGGTCAAGGGCCCCATTGTGGACGAACAAGCTGTCTGGCCTTCGCCCCTTGTCCGCTGCCCCTCCTTCTCCTGCCCACATGGTCAGCTCATGAAAGGACTCCCGTCGCTTTGTGATGGAATGGCACTAAGGGGACACTCAGCCTCATTCGAGATAGGGCAGCTCCTTAAGCCAGGATTGCTCATTCTCACTTTTCTATAGATCTAAAGCTAGAGTAATTGGGTCTGATATAATGGCTTAGCTTCTGATACTCTCCTATCATTTTTTTTTAAAAAAATATTCTATTCCTCTTCTGGTCTTTCCATCGTTCCCATTTACTCTTATTTTAGCAATCGACCATAGCTCAGTGGTGGGACACAAGCTTTGCATGCAAAAGGCCCCAAGTTTAATTAACGTCATCTACCTGGGGCTAGGAAATTATCCTGCCTGAAATCTTGGAGAGCCACTGCCAGTCAGTGCCGTCAATGCTAGGCTATATGGACCAATGTATATCAGCCCATCTGACTCAGCTTCCTATGTTCCTGCTGTTAATGGTAGGTCTATAGCATTGCCCAGTCAAGAAACACAGAGGGAAAGAATTTCGCAGAAGATATCCTTTGGTTAAGGGAATAACAGGTTCTATCTTTCCTTTTGTTTTCATCCAGGCTTAGGATCACTGAACTAAAGAAAAACTCAATTAAATCGATGCTTGGTTGAGTTACCGCTGAGCTTTTTTTCATATGCATCTGATTCCAACCACTCTGTTGCTGTGAGGCAGCCTTCCCCAGCCTTGTGCCCTCCCCAGTGGACTGCAATACCCATCATTCCCAGCCAGCATAGCAATGGACTGCAACTCCCATCACCTTCAGCCATGCTGAATGGGGATGTTGGGCATTGTCGTGCAACACATCTGGAAGGAAACAGGTTGAGGATGGCTGGCGCATGGCACGAAATTCATCTGGCTTGGTCCTGCACGACACTAGGCCTATTTGATAAAGGTGGCACACACTGATGACATCATCACTGTGGACCTGGGACCATCAGAGGATCAGGGAATCACTTTTTTTTCTGTTGCCAGTGCATTCCCTCCATGGTAATCTTCTGGGGGCTGCATACCAGTTCTGCATAACAATTCCGGACAGGGCTGAAATGAGTAGTGGATTGGAGCCCACCTCCTCTTGTCTGTCTGTCTCTCTGTCTGTCTTTCCCCTTGCCCAGTAGGCTACCAGGGGAGGGACAGATTGCTTTGGCCAGAGGTCTGAACTGAAGGCTTGCAGAGGTCTTTTGAAATTAATTAGTCTGAGGGCCACATGCAGTGGCCTATGGGTAATCAGCACCAAAGGAGTAGCATTTCAAATCAAAGAAATACCATTTTCAACAGCCAAATACCATATGGATATCTGGGTAACTAGACCAGATTTGTCCCATCTGTTCCCAAACTGTGGAGCAGATTTCACCCCCCGCCCCCCATCTCTAAGCCCTGGCCATAAAAAGGATACAGAACTCGCATGAGCTACAGTCACCTTCTCCTGCTTTGGCTGTAACAGGTTCTAGATGTGGTGCAGTCAACTACAGGTGGTTAGCTGATGGGGTTCAGGATACAACAGAGGTGGTTTAAGTCAAGGCAGGACAGAGCACAAGCAGGCAGGCAGGCAGGCAGACAGGCAGACAAGAGGCTCAGGCAACAACAGGAGTGGTCAAGATAACAAGCACAAGGTCAAACATGGTATATCAGTCAGGTACATTACACAGTTTAGAAGTAGAGTCGTTAGGCAATTCAAAAGGTCAGGAAACAAGGCATCAATCATAGGCATAGTTCAGGATACAAGGCAGGATGGACCAAGTTGCTCCAACACTGGCTGGATTTTCTGTGAAGTCTTTTAAACCCAAAGCCTGCTTGGCCCCACCCAGTGCTCAGCTTCAGCCATTAGAGCTCCTTTTCCAAAGTCTTATACCTGAGGAGTCACTTTCTCCTGAGGAGACTTTTTCTGGAGGTGAGCACTCCTTCACACAGGAGCCTAACTTGCCTGTTGCTTGAGGCGACTGCACTCTTGGGGGTCAGGGGTGTTGCTTAGCCTCTGCCTCAGAGGAAGTATCCCTTTCCACGGACAAGGATGGCCCTGAAACCACCTCCCCTGAGGGTTCAGGCTCCTGTGGGTCTGGTGGCAGTCCCTGGTCTGGGGTGCCCTGGGTTTCTGGGGCCTCTAACTCTTCCTCCAACAAGGGCTCCTCTAGTAGGGGCATGATGATGACCCACCTTAAGGTATCTGGGTCAGCCAAACAGTCTTGGCCTTTATATGCACCTTTGATTCCAAGCTCCACCATCACACCCCTCCTTTCTTTACCAGCCTTCCCCAACCTGGCAGTCTCTAGATGTGTAGAGAATCCAACCCCATGTACTCTTAGTGGTGCACAGCCAGATGTCAAATGCCTCCCTCACTTGTGGCAGTTCAGCCCTAGGCAGCCTTTGGCCAAGAAATGGGAGAACGCATGATGGAAGACAAAGTCATTGAGCCCTTCTGAGTGACCTGGATGTTCACAAGCCCTGCAGTTGCTAAGCAACTGCAAGGGATGCTCTTACTCCCAGGGAATCAGCAAAATAGCTTTCTGGCAGGGAGCTGAAGCCGTGGTGGTGATGATCTCAGAAGGTGCTATTCATGGTAGGCTTTTGTCAAACAAAATTAGCATGCGCAGAGCAGCATTTCCTCCGGGAGTGCATAGAAGGAGACACTTCCTGGCACACTGGTACTTCCTCACATTGGTGGTGCCCTGTAAACCGCTGGGCCTCATTAGAGGAAGGGGAGTTCTATACAGCAATATGTCCTTTGCTGTCAGGAGAGGGAACGACAGTTGAGATACAAGAAGGAGAGTAGGTGCGGAGTCGGTAGGAGGAAGAAGGGCAGGAAGCCAGCAGCAGGGCTGAGGCGCAACATGTCAGTGATGGCTGACTCATGAAATAAGCTACTGAAAAACAATGATGGGTACACCAAAGAGAAAGTCAAATAAGGCACAAGCCGGCAAAAACTCTGCTGGTTTCATGCTAGAAACTGATTCTATTGGTAGGACAGAGCCCCTGCCTGCCATTCCCTGGGCTCCCGCTATACAGCCCACTGTGGGTTGAAATCCTTGACAATATGGGGGCAAATATATTTGTAACACTGATCTGTCTCATTCTCTTGAGAGCATAAAAATAAAAAAGTGAAATAAAAAATGAAAAATTCCTTCCTTCCTTCAAATCTCAACTCTGCCATGAATTTGCCAGACAAGGCACTGTCTTTCAACTTCCCCATCTGAGAAAATGGATCTACCTTACAAAGTTGTTGTAAGAGTGACTGAGATAGTGGGTGTAAAGCGCTTTGGTTTGTCTTTTTGTGGGCCTCCCACCCACCCCACCCCACTCTCTGGTTTTTATTATTGATGGGGTTGTTTGTTTTTAGTTTGTTTTAGTGGTATATAAATGTTAACAATAGATAATAAAATATAATAAAATCATATGTATTTAGATACATTGTTGTTATTAATTATAATTCTTCCAGATTCCTGCCATGCAAGAGCCATATGAGTACAAAGTATTTCATTTTCTCTCTTTCCCCCATTTTCTCTCTTACATTTCCTTTATTACAATGAAGTGATCCAGGTGATTAAGAAGGAGGGGGGGGAGAGAGAGAATAGTTTCTCATTGCGCAAGAAACTTTCTTGATGCAAAAATAATATTTTTTGCTAAAACTGACCCTAATGAGGCATCCTTCCAGTCCTTAATTGTTACCAAGGCAATGACCCCAAGCCAGCCATCTTTAATTAACTTTGAACAGATCTTCCGAAATGTGTTTCTTCAGCAAATTGCTTGCCATACCTCTCAGGCACGAAGCAGTGTTTGCAGAGCCCACCTGCTCTAGCATAATGTTTTCTGGAGAGTGGGGATGGGGTGTTCTTTCTGAAGATCCCATGGTATGGAGCACAGATCTAGAGCCACCACCCAGGCAGTGAGGTATACTGTGTACTGGTGCTAGTCACAAAAGGAAATGGGAGGCTATTGGATGGCATCAAAAGAACATCAGGCAAAATCATCAAGCAAACTCAATGACCTACAAGAAGTAGCTGTGATAGCTAGAAAGAACCTTCATATTCAGAAGCAGTATAGGAACATAATAAGTAGCTGTCTTATACAGAGTCAAATCGTTGGCCCATCTAGTCCAATATTGTCAACACTGACTGGCAGCAGCTCTTCAGGATTTCAGGCAGGAGTCCTTCTTTACCCTACCTGGAGATTCCAGGGATTGAACCTGAGAGATCTGGATGGTTCTAACTGAACCCAGAGTGGATTCATAGCCCCACCAAATCAGAACCACCAGCTCTTATTGCTTCCAATTCTATGGGTCTGTGATTGTTGCCTTTATGAATTGATGTTGGATTTCTTGGAAGCATATTACTGGCTCCATCTGGGCTAGATGGACCTTTGGTCTGATCCAGCAGGATTCTTCTTTTGCTCCACCACCCTAATTTTCTTTTAAAAAGAAATGCAGTTAAAAGTAATGAATGCACCCACCAAATACAGCCCCAATGTGACCCATTTCTGACTATAATCATTCAACCTGGTATCATATTCTCCAGAATAATAAATAGCCACACATCTGGATGAATAAGAATTGCTTTGTAGGGTGAGAGGGAAGAACAGAAGATGAGCCATCTAGTCCATCATTCTGTTCACATTATGGCCAACCAGATGTCCACAAGCAGGACAGGAGTGCAACAGCACCCTCTTGCCCATGTTCCCCAGCACCAGGTATACATAGGCATACTGTCTTTGATGCTGGAGGTAGCAGGTTGCCATCAGGACTATTAGCCATTGATATCCTTCTCCTCCAGGAATTTATCTAACCCCCTTTAAAAGCCATCCAAATTGGTGGTCATCACTGCATCTTGTGGTCGTGAATTCCATAGTTCAAATGTGTGAAGAAGTACTTCCTTTGATCTGTCCTGAATCTCCTACCAATCAGCTTCATAGGATGGTTCTCGTATTATGAAAGAAAGAGAAAAATGTCTCTCTACCCACTTTCTCCACACCATCCATATTCTTGTACACCTGTCTCATGTCTCCCCTTATCCTCCTTTTCTCCAAGCTAAACTATCCCAGCTGTTGTAATCTTTCCTCCTAGGGGAGATGCTCCAGCCCCTTGATCATTTGAGTTGCCCTTTTCTTCACTTTTCCCAATTCTACAGTATCTTCTTGTTGTTTCAAATGGTGGCCTTGTTTTGGACCCCAAATGATGACCACATGTGGATAAGTGGACTAGGACATGTTTTCATGGGCCAGCAAATTCTGTGAACTCATTTCCAAGGCTGGGCTGTTCTGTTCTCATCAACGATAGCGAACAGGCTGGTTGGCTTTGAAGAGTGGAAAAGGATTCACTGGAGTTTTTAAGCACCGTTTTAAGCCTGGTGCTTGTCTGTTGCAAGGCTCTTCTTGGGGAACAGCCTAAACATGACCCTTTTCATTTACAATCATAGATGAGGCAGTTATTGATATTCTTTCAAGAAACCATGAAAATAAAAGTATTTTCTTCATGGCGTTGAACAATAGTCAAGGGAGTGTCTGGCCGATTCCTTAATAAGGAATAGTAATTTCTTGAAGTGAATTGTGGAAAGGGTATAATATTGCTAATGGCATTAGCATGGCAGGATGACAGCTTTCCTGTTGCTCTTATTGCACTCTGGGAATGCTCTTCATTTAAGTGGCATTGTTGATGAAGAAAACAGCAGCAGCCGCCGCCTCAGGGTGCAATCCTAAACACACTATGCTAGGGACTGAGCCTCCATGAAGACATGGAAACTCACTTCCAAGTAAATGCACATCTAATTTCACTTATTTTTGCAGTTTTATATGCACATCTTGCCTTTCCCCCTCTTGCAAGGAACCCAAAGAGGCTTACATGTTTCTCCTCCACTCCATCTTTTCTTCACAACAACCCCGTGAAGTAGATCAGAATGAGAGTCAGTGAAACACCCAAAGTCACTCAGTGGGCTTCATGCCCTAAGTGGAGACTAAAACCTGGATCTCTCAAGTCCCAGTCTAAATGCTACACCCCACTGGCTCTCAACATTGCCCTGTCCTTGATTTTGTTGCATCTCTCTACTGCTCTTTCCAGTCACACCAGTCTTCAACAAACCAATGGGCATGGGCGGGGTTACCTTCCATAGTGGACTTAGTGCTGGACAGTGACAGAGGGGGCCCTGGCTGAAATTGACATTATAGTAGTATGATAGACAGAGAAAAAGTCTCCCTACCCACTTTCTCCACACCACGCATAATTTTGTACACCTCTACCAGGTCTCGCCTTAGCCTCTTTTTTCCCCAAGCTGAACAATCCCAGCTGTTGTAACCTTCCCTCATAGGGGAGATGCTCCAGCCCCTTGATCATTTGAGTTGCTCTTTTCTGCATTTTGCCAACTCTACACTATCTTCTTAGTGCTTCAAATGCTGGGCCCCTTTTGCACCCCAAATGATGACCATTTATGGATTAATGAAGGTCAGCCGTTGCCTTCTGTCTAACTTGCCCTACAGGGTTTGTTGTGATGAATGAATTTGGACAGGGAAGGAGGGGGAAGCATGCATGTCCTGTACTTCTTGGACAAAGTCGTGGTTATTATTATTATTATTAGTAATAATAATAATAATAATAATAATTCTGAGTTGCTTTTTAGACCCCTCCAGGTGGCTTACAATGTAAAACTTTAAGACGATTAAGCACTGTTTAAAACAGCACAGCACAGCAAAAAGAATAGGATAAAAACAGTCTTTTTAAAACAGAGAGCAGAGCCAATACTGTAAAAATCATTCAAATTCATGATAACATTAATATTGATATAAGAATAGGTACTGAGCTTCAGTGAACCTGGAGCTCTAGTTCTCTCCTGGGGCCTAAGCAGGGACAAAGCCTTTTTTTTAATTGCAATGTCTGTGTTAATCAGCTCACTAATGCCAACAGGAAGTTTGTGTTATCACCCAACAACTGTTTTGTGAAATCCCACTGTTAGAGGTAAGTGTTGCTGTCTGTACTTTCTGCATTGCAGTTCCCTCTGACCTCGCTGTTGACAATTCTCCTACCCCCAGTCATACACTGGCCAATTACAGATCATTGTGCATCTGATGTCCATGAAAGCTTGTGTCAAAATAAAACTGGTAGTCTTCAGGGTGCCGCAAGGCTCTCGGTTGCATTTGCAGAGAAGAACTCAGAGGAGCAAATATTCTTAAGCTCTAAAGTGTGAAATCTGAGTTGCATCCATACCCACGCTCCTCATTCAAAGAGAGCACTCAACGTACCGCACACACAATTTGTTCCATCCCTGCGTAGTACTTCGTTGTTCCCCATACTTGAACACCCTTTAGCTTTTCTCCCTCCACAAAAAGCCTGCAGTGAATTCAGTCCTCACTTCCTTACAGTCAATTGCAAAATGTCCAGTTGATGATATTAATAGCTGCTGAGCAGCATCTCTCTCTCTCCCTCTCTCCCTCTCCCTCTCCCTCTCCCTCATTTTTGCTGCAACAAACTATTATTTCTTTAGAGTATCTTTATCCCACTCTTTAGCCAAAAAGGCTCCTGGAGCAGCTGACATATAATCAATAAAGGAGGGCATTCCCTGCCTACAAGATTACAATCTAAAAGACTGGACATGCAAGGAAAAAACGAGAGGGAAGAGGGGGGAAATTAATTCTTTCAGTAGGGCGCTGCTTTTGCATTCCCCTCCCTCATCACAGCCTCACTACACTACAGCTACCCCTCTGAATCTCTCTCTCTCTCTCTCTCCCCCTCCTCTTTCTTTTGCAAACTCTCTTTTGCAAAAGCTAACCACTGCTTCAGGAAGGGGCCAAAATGTTCATCTCAGGCCGTGGAGGTTGGTGGCTCCAATTTCTGTAGGACTGTGAATTCGGTGCGGGTTTCAGTCGGAACTCCAAAGGAGCTGTCCAAGGTATTGAGCCCTCCCACCCTCCTCCCAAATATGTTCCACACCTTAGATAGCTTTTTTGGAGTTCTGGTTTATTCTGTGTAAAACCCAGAATGGATTTACAGCCCCCCCCCACCTGAAAAGAATCAAAGCCACCAGCCCCCGCTGCATGCAGCAGAATGAGGTGGTAGACATCTGTGGTTAGAGTGTTGGACTGGGAGTTGGGAGATCCGGGTTCTAGTCCCCACTCAGTCTCAGGAGCTCACTGGGTGACTTTGGACCAGTCACAGACTCTCAGCCCAAGCTACCTCACAGGATTGTTGTGAGGTATAAAACGGAGAGACGGAGGGTTACGTACGCCACCTTGGGTTCCTTGGAGGAAATAAGGTGGGATATAAATGCAATAAATACTAATACTAATACTAATAAATAAGGTTGGACAAAACCACTTGAGACTGCAAGTAAGGATTCACTTTTTAATACTTTTCCTGGGCCCTCCCTGAGGAAAGCTCCCTTCATATAGCAAGCTAGCACATCAAGGAGAAAAGTATGTCCCTGATATGATAGGTTTCATAGGGGGGGTTGTTTTTTTAAAAAATTAGATTTATATACTGCCCAACTGGCAGATACTCTTGGAGGGTGCTAGTTTGCAGTCAAACCCTCCCAGACAACAATAAAATAAGACCAGAAACAATGAAAATATCAAAATATTTAAATATTAAGTCATTAAAATATTAAAGAGCTAGCAGTGCAGTTCTTTACTAGAGTGACAGAATCATGATTCAATGCCTTCTGGGAGAAAAAGGTCTTAACGTGACATCTAAATGTGGGCAGTGAAGACACTAGGCAGATCTCCTTGGGAAGCACATTCTACAGACAGGGGGCCACCACAGAGGAGGTTCTTTCTCCGTCCCAAAACCAGCGCATACCAATACCAAATGGTGTAGTGATACATTTTGGAGTGTAAGAGCTCATCATGACAGCCCCACATCCATGTCCCCAAGGAGAATCCAAAAATACAGGGAGTTCTCTATATCCCAGGAGTAGGACACACGTTGCTTGTAGGCACTAATGCATCTCTGGACACTTTTCTGGGTTTATACCAAGGTGCCCTACCCCTCCCACTTCCTTAAAACATAGTTTCATTTGGTGTTGAAAACTGTGAGTTCAAAGAAGGTTAGTGTGTTGAAGCTCAGCTCCCACTGCTGCCTTGGATGGCAGCCATTTTGTGGTGGTGCTCAAGACAGTTTCTCAAACTGCCAGTAGTGCCCATGGCCCAAAAATATTGCCTACCCTTGGTTTATATTACACACACACACACACACACACACACACACATTAAAGATCAGCAGTAAATGCTGAACTTATCAAGAAGACAATCTCAGAAGAATGAGCTAGACTCAGTTTCTCATTTCCATTGAGCTATAGCCCTTCACCAAGTGATTTGATTAAATTAATTTGGCATCTGTTTACTGGAAGTAAGCTGGCCATTTTGCCCTTGACTTCTAGGGATTCAGAACGGGATTGTCATATGGCCAGTTTTTCTCCTAAAGTTGTTAAAATAACAAAGACTAACTGCAAGCCAATGCAAATCTGAAGACAGGAATAATAATAATAATAATAATAATAATAATAATAGCAACCTCAATCTTAATTATTTTATTAGAACTATAACAACTCTGCATACAATGCAGTAGTTAGAAAGTACATAGTAACCGGAATGAAACAGTCATAGCAAATTAATAGTTAGCCCGCAATGTGTGTTGCATTGCATTGACCACAATTCCAGTTGCGTTGACCACAATTCTATTTATGCTTCCCTGGCAGTAAGTCCCATTACATACGGTGGAGCTTTCTTCCAAGTGCACCTGTGTAAGACCGAGCTGCAATTCTATGCACACTTACTTGGGAGTAAGCAAGCACCATTTAGCTCTGTAGTACTTATTTTTGAGTAAACATGGATGGGATCAGGTTAAATAGTTTGCATTGATCATCTCCAGTTTCCCCATTTCACTTCCCACAAGATGTCAGTGCCATTTTCCATATTTTGGGTCACACAAAAAGGACACCTTCTTGTCAGGTAATCTACCATTTCTATAATCAAAAGAGAGTCACATCTTTGTAATTCCGGTCCTAGACTCTTAAGACATTCAGCACCATGGATTCTGGACAGGGACCAGAATTTTCACCCTCAAAGGAGAATAAACCAAGGGATTGAACTGTAGTTCTCTTATTCTGTCAATTGGGTGGTAAGGAGGCAGGAATCCTGCATTTTTAGACTGCCATATGGTGGATGGATAGGCATAGAATAGGTAAAGGTTCTATTTTTAAAAAACAACAACTACATCTACTTAGAGATGTGCATTTAAACATGCATTGAGATATGGGGGTAGACATCAGGTAATTGCAACCTGAAACCATCATAGGATCTAATTTAAATGTCTATCTCCTCCTACATTCCATCATAACATTGGGACTGAATATAGACCCCGCCCCCTGCCTGAACACAGGTTATGTCACCTAACTTTGCTTTTTAACCATCTACCCAATGAAACATTTTGGAGAACTCAAAATCTCTGCACTCTATTTCAAATTCTCCAAAACTATATTTCACTAATATAGATCTGGGATTTTTTTTCTTATGGCCAATGCTGCTTCTTTAAGGCTTAGCATCTTATTATAGGTTCATAACTTTTGGTCATCTGTTCTCTTTTAGATATGTATGTGGGAACACAATCTAATCAAAGTTGAACTTCTTTTAAAAAGTCCCTTTGATTCCAGTGGGAGGGATTTAACTATATGCATTACTTCTCCCATAGAAATCAGTGGCATTGAGGCTGCAATCCTATACTCGCTTACCTGAGCGTAAGCTCCATTGAATTCAATGGGACTTACTTCTGAGTATACTTGTATAGGCTTGTGCTATTCAAGTCTTATTTTTGGTGGGATGGTGCCCTTTTGTTAATGAGCTTTTTGTATATTTTAAAAAGAGTCCCAACAATGAAAACCAAATTTCTTTTTCATTTCAGATGAATTTAATTCTTCTTTTTTTGAAAAAAAAAATCATATTCTCTACCCTAAAGTTATATTGGATTTTGTTTTATTTTTTTAAGGATAGAGTCAAAATTGTTTACTATTTGTAATAGATTAGCAATTGGATCATTCAGCCATTCTACCAAGATTCTCCTATTTTCTTATTAATAAAACCCTTTTGTTTTCTTATTAATCAAAGTTGGTGCTTTTCATCCTTGTTTAAACAAATATTTGTTTTTCATTTAACCATAGGAATTATTTAAATATTTTACAATACTAATACAGTTTTTATTTTTAATGTTGAAATTCGTTTGTTTTTGAACAAAACTCTATTTTTACCAGTGGAAAAAAATAATATTTGAAATTGATCTGTTCACTTCTGTTATATTAGCATTCGATTTGTGTGTAGCAGGAGACGGTTGTCTCCAACGAGAATCAGTTTTTAGAAACACGAAGACCCAGGGCAAATATATATCATGTGTGGTGGCTGCGTTTTGTGTGCGTTTTAGGGGTGATCGTTCTGATTGAACGATCTGCTTTAAACCAGAAACATCAGGCAGAAATATCGCCTTCTCGGGTTTCTTGAGTACCTGCCTCCCAAAATAGTTATTTTTCTGGTAACAATTATGTCAATATTAATTATAAAATATATCCAGAATGTGGGAATTCTGGATATATTTGCAAATGTAGCACGTGGTAACTGTAAACTCTTCGGGGCGGGCATGTCTGGTTAAATTACTCTATGAAAGCATCCTGTAGGTTGAGAGTTTAAGAATGAATTAATGTAGAAATGGAAAACAAGAGGATTTAGAAATAGGCAGATGGAATTTTATGAGCCTTAGACTGCATGGGGGGGATGATGGGAGTTGAAGTCCAATACATCTGGAGGGCACAGGTTTTTTTCAGTACATTTTGGAGTCGGAGTCTCTGTCCTGGCACTTTCCAATTATTTATTTGTTACCTTAGAGTATTCCGTTAAATTATAGGAGGAAGGCATTTCTGGCTGAGATGTGGAGGTAGTAATTTCTTTACGACTGTGCATAAAGTACAATACGAGCCTATGCATGTTTACTCAGAGGTAAGCTCCACTGAGTTCAATGGGACTGACTTCCAGGTAAGTGGGTATAGGATTTCAGCCCTAAAGGTTTTGTACTTCATTAATGACCTGAGTTTCCATCAATTGATTAAAACTAAATGCGTGTTCCGTACTGCTCAAGGTAGGCAAATTTTTGAGGTATTGAAGGAAGCCAGAGCAGATCTACCATGCAATGCTGTTCACTATAGTCCTGTGTAATATTTTTGTTTTGCATTCTCTATCCCAAGAAAGTAATATCACGGTTAAACATCCATCCAAATCGTAACATCCTTCGGTACAAAAGGGAGTCAAACACGGAAACGTGCCATTCACGCTCATCCTAACCAATGGGAATCTGACCTCCCCGATTAAAAACTGCACACTCACACAATTAATCAACTGAAGGTTGAGTTGATTAATCTACCAATTAAAACTTCAAGACCTTACGGTAAAGTTATTATCAATGGCAAATAGCTCATCCATGCTTCTTTCTTCTCCCTTGTTAACAAGGAACTCTTGGAGGGGTGAGGGGAATGCCGGCACCCATTTGAAGATCTTCACTCTTTTCAAGTTCAATAAATGAGATGAATATCTCTCCTCCCCCCCCGCGCCCCCTCTATACACATGCTCACACGGCTCACCTGGCATTCTTGATGAAAGGTTGCATCTTATTTTTTCTTAGGGAATTAAAAAGGTGTGGGTGGGGGGGGGGGTGGGGGAGGTATTACATTTCTCCGTCCCTGACACAGCTCTGAGCTTTTGACGGCTACATAACAGAAAGGAAATCCGAACGTACCAGTCAGGTTCTTGGATCACTTCTTTGCCAAAGCTGCCTGCATCTGTTGAAATTATTTCACTAAATACCAGTCCTGCCGCGCGTCAGCCTATGTACTACCCTATGTGCTTCCTGTTATCCTAGAGCAGAAATGTAACTAGTTTTCTTTTCATTTTTTTAACGAAACCAAGACAAACCACGATCTTCTATCAAGCCATCAGCGCTCTACCCTGTTCAGTGCACATGTTTAAAGATTCCCACGCAAACGTCTTCTACCATACATGGACTCTTTTTGTACAGGCGTTTCCCCATCCACATGCAGCGTATTGCAATCAAAGTATTTTTTTGCGAGTGATCTCATTCTTTTGAGAGGGTCTATCGCGGTCAATGCTTGCTTTGTAGTAAAGAGGGGGTGGGGAGAAAGTAAAGCATTCCTGGCATTATTTTACATATGTGTGTCCCCAAAGGGAAATAATATACATATGTGATGGAAACCATGCAAAGAATATATAGAATGATCAATTGATATTTTTGTGAACCACCCAGAGAGCTTCTGCTGTTGGGGGGAGTAGAAATGAAATGAAATAAATAAATATTATGGATAATCTGCAGTTTAAAGCTCTGTGCAGAAATGAATGTTTCATCCCGTAGGGTTGTCTATACCTCAAGTGTAATTCCCTCCTTAAGACGTGCAATCTACAAATGGGAACTGCAATAAAAAGTTGCAGCACGGGGTGCTGCTGTTCAGGATTCCAACCAGTGCAGTCCATCCCCTCATTTTCTATTCCCCTCCCCCAACAGTCCTCATTCCGTGGTCACTAAGCATTCCAAGTCATCGGCTGTTTTTAGGGTTCCCTCTCTCTGTAGAGGATTAACTTCCCGCTAAAGTTTTGTTCAACTTCTGCAAACGTGGGGACCTCCGAAGCTGCTGAGACCTCCTTGTGCGGGAGTGCTGCCGTCTTGGCTAGACTAGTATGGCCCTTAAAGTCTGGACATCGAAAGTGGAAGGAGACAACATATATAATGAAACCATAGAAAGGTTCAAATTCATGGAGGGTGTGTGTGTGCGCGAGGGACTTTTTGCCAGCAGATATTCAGTATCAAAGAAGGTGCCAAAGTTCACGATAGGAGCCAGAGGCAGGGAGCCCGTGGTAAAGGCAAGTTCAATTTCCGACTGCTCCCGCCTTGTCAACTTCCAGAGCCATGCAGGTGGCTTCAGCTCGGAAGAAGTTGCTGTCTTGGGTGAGCATTTGGCCTGATCTAGTTTTGACACACTGCACTTAGCATTCATATCAGAAACAACATCGTATAGCCATTTATGCATGGAGAGATTTTAGCGTTTTGTGCGTGTGTGCGCATGTGTAAATGTGCACTTCAGTATTTATTTGCAAAATATACTTAAAGCCATTCGGCATTACAAATAATATTAGGAAATCGTGTGTGCCCATTAAGTCTTGAAAACTGAATAGGATATCCTCATGTATCTGCCAAGGGCAGGACATGCAAACCAGTAAACACATTTACAAGCACGTGAACAGAAAGTGCTCCTTCCCACATTGACATCGCTTGATATGTGTACATTTCATTGGCAGCTGAATGGGAATTACCAAGAAGAAGAAGCTATGAAGGTTCTATCATTTGTGCTTCGTTCTGGCCATCAAACATCATGAATGAACCCGGAGTCTCTCTCTCTCTCTCTCTCTCTCTCTCTCTCTCTCTCTCTCCCTTTTGCAACATGTGATGGGTGGAAAACAAAATAGGTTTGCTCTGTACCCCCATGTCCGCAAGCTGAGGGTAAATATGGTCTACGATCCATCCAAAAGTTAACCTGATTGAAGTCCTACTGGTTTTAATAAATGCATGCTTAATTGTCTCCCGCTTAAATAAATGGAATTGAAAAGTGTTTAATTTTATATTGATCCTGCAATATACACGCGCTCCCCCTCCCCCTCCCCACCCACAACCCGTAATCGCCCCTCAAGTTACAATAACGGGCATTTTGCAATACAATACATTAAGAACCTGTAGGCGGTTACTCCGAGGTTGTTCGCGAGGTCTCGTTTTTTGCAAGAGGATGGGGGGTGGTTGGTTGGGATAAACAGGGGTGTCCGTTGTTAACGGGCATGTGTAGCTAATGAATACTGCTGATAATTGATAACACGCACACGCGCATTGTGTATTGGATTCTCATGGAATTAATAGCTTCTGTAATTCGGTGATCTCTCCAGACACACATCTCCTCGGAAACCTTTGGCAAAGAATGCTTGTCAATTTCGCTTCGTCAAATTTCATTCTGACACTTTACCTCTCTCTGTATTGCACACAGAGCCCGCTGGAATGCTGCCACACGGGCTTACCAGGAACAATAATGCTAGGAAACGCCCCTAACCAAATGGACCCATTGGTTTGTGTTTATGTGGCGGGGGGGGGGGGGGGGGCTGGATTGATGAAATTCAAACTACATCATAACAGAACTCGTGCCTAAGAAAATTGCTCAAGTAAATATTACCTCTTTAGCCTAGGTTTTGGCACGGGGATTCATGATTGGCTTTAAGAAAAATGATTTTACTTTTTTAAATAGCTCCCCTAGGAAAGCCTTCCATCCTGACCTTGTTTCAGTGGTAACTGCCATTGAGGGTACAAAGTCTGTGCAGAGAGAGAGAGAGAGAGAGAGAAGACTACACTTTTTGGGATTGGGGGGGAGGTATTTTTCCAGATAAGGACGACACTCAGTGCAGTTTTCCTTATGAGTAGCTTCCAGCTGGCTTTGTAGATCCGTCCTTCCTTTCTTCTTTCCAACTGCTTGCGTTTCACAGCTCCCGAGATCCTGGGCTGGTTGTTTTCTTTAATTAAACTCAATGTCAGCTTTAATTTTCTGCCTGGACGGCTTGCTATGCCTTTATTGGAATTAACATTTTGTTTATATATGTCATTGCACTTTGTGTAGACCGGCGCATATTTGTGGGACAGAGAGGCGATTTCTTTACTGTAGGTGGGCCGCCCTGGAGGAATCGAGGCCTGGAGGCCTGGCATCTGTTCCTGGACAATTTCGAAGCTCTGGGTTGTGAGCGGCGAGAGTCCACTCTTCCCCTCGCTGGCTCCATAAAACCGTAGTGGGCTCGGCCTACACAAACACGGGAGACCCAGCAAAAGACCCGTTCCACGGATCACTGTTGTCACATGTCCAAAAGAAGACCTACATATATTCCATTTTAATTAATCAGGATCAACTACGGCTGCTCTGTTTTGCATCTGCGATCACTCCCTGGGCACAGTAGGATATGGCGGTGTCAGTGAAGGCTGGTGGCTCTGATGTCCTGTGGTTTAGTCGGAATTCTAAAGGAGCTGTCTAAGGTGCTGAAAATTAACCCCAAATAGGGTTGGCACCTTGGATAGCCCCATTAGGAGTTCTGGCTGGTTCTGGCTGAAACCCATAATGAATTCACAGCCCCATTGAAATCAAAGCCCCCAGCATCCACTGGGTATGACACAGTTGGGCTAACTTCTGAGGAAACAGTTCTTTAAGCAGTGGAGGCTGGTGTCTCTTGTGTCAGTGGGGCGGTGAATCCACTCTGGGCTTCAATCAGAACCAGTCAGAACTCCAAAGGAGCTATCCAAGGTGTGTAACCTATTTTTTTGGGGGGGGGGAACGATTTTTAGCACCTCAGGTTTCTCCTTTAGGGTTCTGACTGGTTCAGATGGAAACCCAGAGAAACTCTTCCTATTGGTGGCACCCCATCCCTGCTATATGCAGAGACATATTGCACGCTCCATGGCATTCTACTTTCCTTCCATACGACTCAATGGTAATCATATATGGGAGAAGATACCACCATGGATGGGGACTAAACCTTCATCCTGCCCCCCAATAATTGCTCCTCACTGTTTGCCAGGTTTCAAGCTGTGTCTTTTGTTCTGTGGAACTAAATGAAGCCATCCTGGGTTTCACTTCTTGGTCACTCTGGACTATGACGAATCCTTAAGGACTGGCTTTTACAGTGAAAGTAGCTCTATTTGCACCTGTGGTCTTGCAATTGAATATCACCTAGGCAGATTTTATCCCTGGGCAATTTCTTGTAGAGTAGCACTCATCTACTTGGTTCCTAGACCTCAGTGATGTCATCTCTTTGTTCCACTTGGAGGTAGTGAAGGGATTTTTGGAAGATCTGTCTCTTTTTTTTTTTTTTGAATTGGAAGAGTGAAGAGACACACAAAGGACCATGGACCAGAAAAGAAAAGAAAAAGAGAAACCCCTTTGAAGCATACGTATGATAACAGAACCAGCAAAACACATGCCATGCTTTTGCTGCCGTGAATTGAGTTTCCCGAAATAGCATCTTGATAATGATGCCTCTAGGCTCCTCCAGCCTAGACAGTTCTCCAACCCCAGCAAGTAAGCTAATTATCCCAAAGCTGCTTTCGCCACAAGTGCACATCTCTTTTCATTTACATTCGATTAACAGCCTCATGTACTAAAGCCCATAAAATGGGCTGCACCACTTTGGACTGGAGATGCAAGTACAGTTTTGGAAGTTCCTCCATATTAAAAAAACAAAACAAAAAAACTCCCTTCAGATAGAAAGCTAACACATCAGAGATCAAGGTTCTATCCAACCCCTTTTTCCTGATGTGCTGGCTTTCTACTTATTTATTTACATCGGGGAGCATTACTTGTATCTGTGTCGAGGAGAGAGAGCAATAGTGAGGCTAGAAAGGGAGAGAAAGAATACTGCCCTAGCATTTTCCAAGGGTGTTTAAAAATAAATTAAAACAAAATGCAGGGGGCAGGGAGTGGAGATCTCCATGGATGCCATGTTGGTTTTGGGCCCTATGTTGGGGAACCCCGCTATAGATAATCTAGTTTAGCACTCACTTCCCCACAGAAAACCCTGGGGCCTGCAGTACTGTGAGAGAGGCCGGGGGTGGGGTCTCTAATGGAGCATTCTCAGCACTCCCACTAAGCTACTATCCCCAGGATCTGTTAATGGAAGCCAGGACACTGTATCTGTGGCAGTAAGCTTGCAGGCACCAGTTGTTGGAGAACATGGGTGGGAGGGTGCTGTTGCACTCATGTCCTGCTTTGTTGGTCCCTGGTCAACAGCTGGTGGCCACTGTGTGAACAGAGTGCTGGACTAGATGGACCTTCGGTCTTATCCAGCATGGCTCTTCTTATGTTCTTATGATATTAAAACAGACACAGATTTGTAGGGTGGGCACCTTACACACATTTATTTTTTTAATTTCTATATTGACTAATGGCCAACACTCTCTGGGCAGTTCACAAACGAAGAATGAATATGATAAAATACAATAGCATAATAAAACAAAATAATAAAAAAATTACAAAGTTTAAATCAGAATTAAACTTGAATTTAAAAAGCAACAACTCCTCTAACATACCCCCCAAGTAAAAGCCAGCAGCAGTGCAGGGATTTCAAAACATGCAAACACATTTTCTTTTCTTAAAAGAGAAACAAGAAATGAAAGACTAAAAACCTTGGGGAAAAGGCACGGCACAGAAAGGACCACAATGTAGGTGCCAGGTGAACCTCTCTGCCATAGGCGTAACAGGAGTGCTCAAACTGTTCCGGGATGGACTGAGCCAGTCTATCCTTTCTTTGGGCACAGGGGATAGTCAACCTGTGGCAAGGGGATGTTCCTTCTGCCTCTATGGGAGTGGATCTCATTTTGTTTCTCTAGTCCAACAGGGGCCCAGGAAGGCAGAAGAGATGCCAGGTAGCCCCCAGGGGTCTCCTTGCCTGATTGGCCGGGCTTTATCTCTGCCAGGAGCCAAGCAAGCCCTCTCACAAAGCCCAGGAGGAAAGAGGATCAAATGCAATCTCTCTCAGAAGGCACCAGAGAGGGGAAAAGACATCAAAATGATGTGGCATGCCAATCTCTTGGCAGGGCAGAGAAGCCTTGCTGACTCCTCTCACTATCAGTTCTAAACAGGCAGCTTCTGCACAGCGGCAAGTTGGAGTGGAGGGCCAGCCAATAACAAACACACAACACATACACACACTCACACCCTGCACATAGAATGAACAAAATAAAAATATCAGTGGTATGAAATGGAACACCAAGATCCATTTTCCATTCATTCATTCATTCATTCATTCATTCTTCCTTCCTTATTCTGTTATCTCTCTCTCTCTCTCTCTCTCTCTCTCTCTCTCTCTCTCTCTCTCTCTCTCTCCCATCCTTCCTCTTCATTTCCTTCCTTTCCCTTTCACAGTTCTTCATCCTTCTTTCTACATTACAAGCATATTACCTATGTCATTGGTCTTCAGCTGGTGGGCTGATACCCACAACTGGGTTGTGACCCAAGCTAAGATGGGTTGTGTGGGTAGCAATAACTTTAGGTGTCTGTCTGTCTGTCTGTCTGTCTGTCTGTCTGTCTGTCTGTCTGTCTGTCTGTCTGTCTGTCTCTTAGGGTATGTCGCCCAGAGAGCTTTGGCTATCGGGTAGTATAGAAATGTCATAAATAAACAAATACATTTAAGGGAAGAGAGACAGAGAGGGAAAGGAATAGAAAAAGGAGAGAGGAAAAAAGGTATGGAAAGACAGAAAAGGCAGACAGGGAAAGGTGATCATGTGTAGTTAAAAAAAAGCACAGGGAAAAGTGGATATGTATAGTCAAAAAAGAAAAGTCGAAATAGGTTTGGGTCTCATGTTCCAAGTTAAAACTATAAATGGATGCTGGATCTGAAAAAGAAAAGTGGTCTAATTTATTTTTTTAAATGGTAGCTGTCTGGTTATGGGTGGATCTGCTTTGTGAGCAGTCTAAACATTTCTGTTTCCCTCTGTGCTGTCTGCCTGGTGCAGTGAAACACACACACACACAGAGAGCCCCTCATGCACACTTTTATGCAAATATTTTCAAGGCTGAAAAGAAAAGGGAAGGGAGAATTAGTCTAGGCCAGTCTGGAGAGACAGATGCCCTGTTGTACATATTAGTTTGCTTGGCCATTGGCTGTCTAAGCTCAGCTGAACATAAATCACTACATTCAGACAATTGCACCTGGCAACAAAACCCCTCCCTTGAGAGTCCCACAGGTCAAGTTTATAGATACAACAGAATCAAGCAGTAAAGCCTTTCCAGGGCTGCACCACTCCAGCCTGAAAGGGGAGAAGGTTGCAGTTTTAATGTCTACTTGTCAAATGAACACTTCTTATAGGTAGGAAACCAGCAGGGAGAAGTGTTCAGCTTAGCTTTCTACCCCAATCCCCTGGCAGCAAGCTTCCCCCACTTAAAAGGTAGGGAAGAGTTTTAGTGGAGTGGCATTCAACCATGCAACCCCCACCCCACACGCAGGCTGAGTTGGTACAGTCCAGGAAAAGCTTTGCCCCTTGCCTTGGATACATGTATAAACTAGGCATAGAGGCAAATCTTCATGTGAAAACACAGCTGTCCAGTTAAGATTCATTAAGCTCGGCAAGGAGAGGGTCATTGCCCAGGTAGTGTGTTCCAAACACTAGACAGCGACCCACCGACAGGTAGCAGCCAAGTGTTCTTTGTCTCTTAGAGACCTTCCCATTCTGTAGCACAGCCCTTTTCAATGGAACCTCACTTGAGGGTAGTTTAAGCACCTTGGATAGTTCCTTTAGAGTTCTGACTGGTTCCAATTGAAACCCAAGACCACCCCACTGACATTGGAGTCACCAGTCTCCACTTGCTCTTGTTCAGGTTTGGTATTCAACACAAATTCCTGGGCTCAGAATTCTTTAATTCTAGGAATATATTATCTTTTGCTCCAAACTTCACTTAATGGATCTTGGAGTTCTAGTAAATAAAACAAAGTCACTCATGTAAGCCTCAAGCCTGCTCACCACTGCTCTAACAGAGAATTCTCACTAAGTACACCCAACTCAATTCCCAGAGTTCTTGGATAACAGAGACAGGACAGGAAAACTGTTATAAAATCAATACATGCCTGTCATGCAGTCAAGGGTTCTCTCTCAGACTAGCTTTGCTGGATTACAGGGAAAATAAATCCATTTGAGTGTAGTACGCATGGTATGTTAAAGCCTTTAAGGACTGGTCTTATATTTCCACTTCTAAAAGCTGCATTTTATTGTGACTGTTGTATTTTAAATATTGTATTGTATTTCCTTGTGTTGTGTTCTCAGTTCTGCAAGCCAGCCAGAGAGCACATGTTGATAAGCGGCCCTATAAATATGGTAAATGAGCAAAACAAAACAAAATAAAAAGTGCCACCATTCTGCCAAATGACATTTAGGATGTAATCCTATGTATGTTTAGACAACCGACTGGATAGACTATAGATAGACTCTAGCAATAGACTGGATAGAACAATAGACTATGTTGGCACCAACGATTATCAGAGGATGTAGTCTATTGCCAGAGGAAAATCTGCAGACATCTTCTGACAAACCCTTGAAGAAGGCCTTTAAAAGGACACAGTCCGAAACGCATTGGGCTTTTTATCACTACATCCTTTGCATCCTCACAACCTGTTTCTCTCTTCTTTTCACCTGACTTGGATGCTTTCCTCCTTTGGTTTTGGGTCTTCATTCTAAGGACAATGAGTACTTATGGCATAGAGTATAAGGCATAAGAAAGGAGAGAGTAGTCAGGCGTTAGAACAGCAATATGTGGTAGCGTGCTTGATCTCACTAGACAAATCAAACCTCTTCAATTAAACCAATCACTTAGCCCAGCAGCTAGCTAAATATGTTTTACATGGACAGTGCTATTTTTGGAATAATAATAATAATAATAATAATAATAATAATAATAGGCTAGCGGCATAATGGATATCGGGTAAACTATCCATGGGAACAGAACTTGCAAACAAACAATGATGACATCTTCATAGTGGTTGACTTGGTATAAATAAAGCATTGTTGTCTTGAAAGGAAGCTTTCTCTGCTGTTTTTGTTTTCTTTTAAAGACCATTAAGAATACTGCATTCTGTGATCTCCTGTTCCTAGGAAGGAACAATACTACTTATGTAGTCCAGCTTCTTACCATAAATGCCTGGAAACTGCATTCTGTAAATCATCAACAAATAAGTTCTCTCTCTCTCTCTCCCTGCCCCCTCTCTCTGTTTCTCCATGTGATATTGGTAGTATAACTGAATCAAGTCTACCCTTGGAAAAAAAATCTTCAAAAATTTCCCCTACAACTTTGGATGCTGGATATTTTATACACAGTCTTTGAATTCTTTTATATTTCCCACTAAATGTTCAGTATCATGTGCTATTTGAGATTTGTCTTTGGTATTTAGTTTTGATCTTTGACAAATAACAGTGTGACAAGTAACAGTGTGACAGGTGACAGGTGACATGACACAGTATGAACATGATGGCTGGCATGCAATAGTATTTAGTATTTTGATATCTGTCATGCAGGGGAAGCCAAGATGTGGCTCTCTAAAAGTTTTGTCCTACAAGTTGCATCATCCCTCATTATTGGCTATACAGGCTAAGGCTGATCGGAATTGAAGGCCAAAACACCTGGAGGGCCACAAGTTGCCCAGCCTTGGTATGCAGCATTTAGTAATGACTGATAAGTGACATGTGGTGGTATTTAGCATTTGATAGCTGAGCGCTTATGTGAATTCATGTTTCATGCCTGGCCAAACAATGGTATGGTAACAGATATCAGCTCAAAGACTGAATTGATCAAATCTGAGTGGGCAATTTTGGAGCAAAATTTCTAATATTCGAGAATATTCACTTCAACTCTAATTGACTCCCATTAGAGATGAAGGGGGCATGGTGGGAGGGGCTGTGGCTCATTGGTAAAGCATCTGTTTTGCATGCAGAAGGTCCCTGGTTCAATTTCCAGCATCTCCAGGTAGGGCTGGAATATCTCCTGTGTGAAACGCTGGAGGGCTGCTGCCAGTCAGTGTCGACAACACTGGGCTTGAAGGACCAGTGCTCTGACTCAGTTTAAGGCAGCTTCCTCTGTTCTCATGAAAGCCCTGATGGGCTTATCATCAGTCCTTTATATAGGGCATCTTTGTTGTAGATGTCATTTTTCAGTGCTGCTACACACAAAATAGATAAACCAAACCTTGATCCATCTCATCGGTTGTCCACATTACTCAAAGTCCATATTGCCCTTCCGCCATTTTCCCTTCCGAAGCTTAAAAGGGGAGCAGAGCCACCTGACAGCATTGAGTGCTTAGTGCAGTGTCGAAAGTAAGCATCCTGAGTCAATTGGTCCATCACTCAATACTGTCAACCCACTTTCAACCCAAGGGCTAAATTCAATTTCAGAGAAGCTCTCGAGGGATACATTCAAGTGGCAGGCAGGGCTAAAGGGCAAAAGGTGGGAGCAAAGACAAAAGGGATGGATTCTAAAAATACTAGGATACTGTAGCTTAAAGCTCTTACTGCCAGTAACTAAACCTTAGCGGAAGCATTTTTATCTTTTAGAATATAAGGGAAAACATGCAAATGTTGGGAAACCACCAAACAACTGGTGGTCAGGAGAAAGAGGGTGAGACCAAGGGATGGGATATGATCATCTGGAGAGTCTTGGAGGACCAAATTGGGACCCAAATGGGCCAGATTGCCTGAGGTTCCACACCCCTGGTCCACATTGAGTGGCAGCAGCTCTCCAGGATTTCAGGCAGAAGTCGTTCTCAGCTCTACCTGGAGATGCTTGGGATTGAACCTGGCAACTTCATGTGAAGCGGGAGCTCTACCACTGAGCTTTGGGGACTCCTAATAAGCTTATGAAGTTGGCTTTGTTATAACAAGTGAGACCACTGGTCCATTTAGCTCAGAATTGTCTATACTGACTGTCAATGATTCCACAGCGTTCTTTACCAACCTTACCTGGAGATATTGGAGCTTGATGTTGGGAACTTTTGCATGCACAACGTAAATCCTACCATTGTGCTATATAGTTTTCTCCCCCCCCCCCCCAGCAGCATGACTTAGTAGAAGCATTCAGTTATGTGTTTTGCACTCCATGTACTTTAGCTGTATCACCATCATCATCAATCATCCATTTGGTTCCCCATGGACAAAGTTCGCAGAGAAAAATAGAACCTTATGAAAAGTTAACTTAACGAAAGGTGTACAGAGATTTGTAAGTGTTATTTTGTCAAATTTAACAGCTAGAGACTTCCTTTCTCTTTGCAGCACAGTGGGACGGGGTGTGTGCTGTTGTTAAAAGGCAGTTTCATATCCTCACATTCTTTAACGTGAATTTGAGCATCCTTAAAAGTATTGTGATGTCATTTAATTTCAAAGATATCCTACTATCACAAGAGTAAAATACTTGGTATCAAGTCAACCAATATTTATGGGTGCACTAAGAAAGTTACAATGTATTGTCCTCCCCCTGCTGGCTCTTCCTCAGCAGTGCAAGTCATAAATCTTCATGATGCAGATGTGCAGCAAGCCTGAGGTAGAGACCCCAAATTGGGGATACTTTTAGAGATGACAAGGTCTGCTACCATGATCCATTAAAATTAGCAGGTAGTCTACTATTGACTTAAATGTGGATTCCATTTACATCCCACCTTTCTTCCATGCTGGAACTCAAGCTGGCATCCTTGAGGTTCCACAGCAGTCTCCCATTCATGAATTGACCTGACACAGACATGCTTAGGTTCAGTAACACTTTGCATTCTGTGCCTTCAAATCACACCATGACATGACATCTCAAATGGTCAAGGAAAGAGGGCATTGGCCTTTTAGGTTCATTTAATGTTTTGCAAACAACAGAGCATAAAGGGGGAAATTATGAATCGTTTCCTGAGAATATTATTTTAATACTTTTTTTAAAAAAAATCTCATCAGGTGGAGACATCACCAGTTGAATGGATTAAAGAGTGGATTTTCAAATAAAGCAAAGTGCATCAGAAGGCTCTGGTGTGCATGAAAGCATGGTGTGTACATAGTATTTTTTTTTACTCTGTTCCAGAGTCTGTACTGCATAATTTGTGCAGTGTGAAAAAATAACTGCTGACATATGCATGTGTCTGTGTACTTCCCCTAAAGACAGTGATGCAATGCTTTCTCTATATGGGGAGAATCTCCAAATTTGACCCTCAGCCCACCTTCTGGCGTTCTTACATCCTTACACTTTAGCTGCTACTGGGTTCTTGTGTATTCAGAAAATGAGAGATCATGGGTTGGATCCAGGGTCTGCCTTCTGCAATAGGTGTTTCCACCCAATTTTGATAGACTCTTCTTCTGCTTCTTGGGCAGTATGTAGCAGTGTCATTCTGCAAGTTCAAATACCACTGGTGGAGCTCCACCAAATCATTCCATTTCACAAGTGATTGCACATTTCACACTTGTGCAATTCAATACACAGCTGCTTGTGCAAGAGTAATGCACAACTGGTTGTACAACCATGCTTGTGCAAACTCAACATTAGTTGGATTTTCCTCTTCTTGTGTATAGTTCAGAACCTAATTTCTACTAGTGCAATGTCATTTGCGCTACCGGAATGACACAGTTGAATACTTCCCAAGATGATGATGATGATAGTAACTTATCTTAAAAATATATCTAAGCAGATTACATTGCACATTGGTGATGTAGCTGAGTGAGTGCAGAAAATCAATATCTGTGTCTGTGTTTATTGTGTTAGAGAGAATATACAGACTTCAGAAATCCGGCTAGACCAAAATATTTTAACACCTGAGAATTAGCATTAGAGTTGTCACTTGATTAAAGAAACAGTCCATGAATCCTGTGAGTTTTAGCCAATTAATCAATTGATGGATTGATTAACTGTGCAAATGTAAGCTCCAGTGACTTCAGTGGGTTTTACCCCCTAGTAAACCTGCTTAAAATTATACTGCATATCTGCCTAAATCTGCATGTGAGAATAAAATGACGGTAGTTCTAAATAATAATTATCTATATCTATCTACAATTCTTTTCTACAATGGCAGGTGTAGGGGAACCATGGGTCCTACTTTACAGAGGACAGTCCTCTATTTGAGCTGTCAGAGGAATGTTCTCTGTTTGGAAACATTCTCTCTTTGAAAGGCTCTCCAGTTCAAATCTGGTCTAAAAATGAAGAAACCTAAGAAAAGAGGAGGGATTGGCCTTGGAATTGCCCATCCACAATTAGCACCTGGACAGAAGATGGAGCAGGTCACAGTCTCGCCACTATGGGGAGATGGATACATTTCTTTTAAAATTCTTGCAATTACGTCTACATTTGCATCTATATATATTACATTATCATATGCAAATTTTATGCATGCTTGCATCTTCTTTTGTCCTTTTGGGGGGGGGGGGGAGAATTGTACATAACCACGTGTATGTATTGTAAAAGGCATCCTCTTAGAATTCTTGTTTTTCTAAAACCATCCCGTACCGCCCTTCATCAAATCAGAGTCGAGCATAGTACAACAGAATGCCTCTTTTAAGAAGCTTGATTGCCATGTATAGATTGTATAAATATTGTTTTTTTTAAAAAAAAAAATCAAATAGGTTACCTGATTATTTGGGGACACAGCTACTGTCTTTCTATTAAAAACTCTGAACAGTGGTGAAAAATCTAAGCACTGGAACTTGACAATTCACCGCCTTTGTCAATGGCGACCAAAATCTACTGCCCGAGACAAATGCTTTGCATTCTGAGTCATGGTAGGGCCTGGCAGAAAATCGTGTCTATGTACACAGGAATGAGAAACTGAATGGAGTTGGTTGCATGTTGCATGCTGAAAAACACAAGAGGGTGGCTGGCTGGGTGGGAGATGGAGCGGCGGGAGAGAATGCTCCCCTTCTTTGGCCCAGGCGCTCTGCCAAAGAACCATTTCCTGCCTCACTCCGTGCTGTGCCAAATCCAAAGGTCCCCTTTGCTTGCTCCGCTTGCCTTAGAAGCAGCTATTTGGTTTGGCCCAGCAGTTTAGAGTTGTGAATTATTCACCTCCTGAGTGGGCTTTCCCCCCCCTCCAGCCACCCCCTTTTTTTGGCAGCCCTGAAAAGCCTCAATAGCTGGGAATGCCATTCTAATGACAGGGAAGCACAGCTTATTTAGAAGATGAAAAGAGGTTTGTGGTCTCATAGCAGCGCCTTACAGCCCTCAAAGAAGGTGCTCTAATGATGGGCTGGGGGGGGGGGTGAGAGGCAGGGGAAAGCCTAAAACAAACTCCAAAAGGAGAGCAAATAAAGCATCCAGGGGCTTAAGATATATTAAATTACCCTGATTAGGAATTTAGGCAAGGCTCGAGGCTGCTGGAGAGGGGAAAGGGGGGCACACCTGAGGGATGCTATTCATGGCTGGGGAGCTGGGTCAGGAGGTCACGGGAGTTCACAGGGCCTGCCTCCATTCTTATGTTAAGAGGGGGAGTTGAGGAAAGAGAAGGGACCTTGGCAATCATCTTGGGCTCCCTGTTTGCTAGGAAAGAGAGAGAGAGAGAGGCACTCTAGCTAATTGCCAAGCAGCCTCCTCCCAGTGCTGAAGAGATCAGGCCCAAAGTAGAGGCCTGGAGGGAAAAGGGATGGCAGAGGAGTCATGATTTCAGGAAAGCCCAAATGCCAGGATTTTCCCAGGGCTAACTGAACAGGGCTCCAGCCACAGAGCATCATTAAAAATGGGTCTATTTTATATGTAGAGCCTGTTCAGACAATATGCTAAGCCATGATTAGGACATTAACCCTTTTGCAGCAAATGGTTAGTGAGGTGCTTAAACCATAGTTATGTAGCCACCATGGTTAGGAATGGGTCACATGATAGGCTAAGTCATAATGTTGAGCTCAAAATGCTTAACCACCGTGGCTTAGCATGTCATCTGAACAGGGTCATAGACACACACCCATTTATTTTGGGGACTTTGAGCCTAACTTACTAACAAATATGCCCTATTTGAAATATACATGGCCTAGCTTCTGGCTTGATTCTCTCTCCTCCTCCTCTGTTTCTCTTTCCTTCCTTATTTTACTTCAGTTCAGTTTAAAAAATTTTAAAAATCTATACAAGAGAACACTGCATGAAACAATCAAGAACAACCTTAAGCTATATTTGGATGGCTTGTAAACTTTTGGATCAACAGATATGTCTTCTTTTGTCTTCAAAATGTTAGTTTTCTTTAATTTCTGTTAATGTTGGTTGTCATATATATATATATATATATATATATTCATGATAACAAAAAACAACAACCAAATCAGCAATACCAACTTCAATCAGAATGTGTAAAAACTTAAAAGATGCCCTGATGGTGCAACAGACTTTTAAAAATAATGCCATTATTCTTTTTCGTACAAGCTGTTATCAACACTGCAGGTGACAAGCATGGCTGGCTATGAAGAAGAAAACCACGGGATATATTTCTACAAATCACAAGTAAGCAGTCCCGACAAAGCTGGGAAATTCCAGAGCGGGAGACACCCTAAAAAACCTCAGTCGTCCTGTCAAAGCTTGAGAAACTCAGAGCAGAATCTTACTTGATGACCTGAGCATTTGGGAGGGGATATATGGAGAAAGATGTAAATTGCCCAGAAAGGGAAATCCCAGCCAGTGAGGTTTCACCAGTCACAACACTGCAGTAGTAAGGAGAGACCAGACTGAAAGGAATCAGTTGAAGAGACCAGATCACAAATATATACTCATCACTTAGTGGCAAGTGTTGACTGTACGATCAACCACGGCAACTTCCACATCAGTTCAAACACTGTGCATTTTTGTCAGTTCAGATATTTAGCTGCTCATTTCCAGGGTTGAATCATCCAGGAATGAGGAGTCAAGGGATGGGATTGCATGTATGGAACACACAACACACAACACACAACACACAACACACAACACACAACACACAACACACAACACACAACACACACACGTGTGTGTGATGCCATCAAATGTCTGCAAACCTTTTCCACTTCCCACAACTCTCAGCCAACCAAATTCCCCTTGAACAACTCCATCCTTTCCCCCTCACTGACCCTCCGGGCCTGGGAAGCCCACCTCCAAAGCCACCTGTTCCCTAAAACCATTGGCTAACTCCTTTGCCTTCAACACTAGCTGAAAGAAAGCCGAAGCACATTATTCTACTCACTCCTTTCCTTTGGGTTTCCTCCTGCCTCTCTTCATGGTGATCTGTACTGCTGTCAACATTTTAGAGTGTGAGTTCATGGAGGCAGGGACATAGGTTTTGGCTTTACAACACTTTGTAGAACAACATATTCTCGATGATGATGATGAGATGATGATGATAGGTTTGACATAGACTTAATCCTTCATAGAGTGGACTCATTGTAATCAATGGGGCATAAGTTAGTCACAACTAATTTGAATCCCATTGATTGCAATGTGCCCCAACAGTCATCAGTGCACTTCAATAATGCTATAAAGCAGTACTGTAAATGTAGCCAAAACAGGGCTGTTGAAAAACAAGAAGTACATATCAACATACTTGGGGGAATGCCACAGATTGCAGAAATGGAAAAAAATAATAGTGTGGGAAAACCTAAAGGGACAAAAACAAACACCACGAAACAACCCAATGAGGCATGCTCAGTGGTCATAGAATATTCAGTGTCTGCTGCACGAGGAAAATAGAAAGCTGGGAGAATGGAATAGGATTTCCAGAAAGAAAGAAAGAAAGAAAGAAAGAAAGAAAGAAAGAAAGAAAGGCACATGGAACAGGAACACCCCATGCTGCAATATTTGGTTGCAGATCCCACTTGTGCTAATAATGATAAATTATAAATATTAATACTAATGGGTGATGTAATTATTGTTATTATTATTCATATATTATATCATATTATATTTGGCTCAGTTTTTTTTAACTCTGTTATTGTATTTAAAATCTCTGCATTGCTGCTAGGTTTTATTTTGGTTTGTACTTTTATACTGTCATTTAAAACTTCCACATTTTATTTTGAATTTCATGATGTATTTTGTGGTTTTAATGGTTGTGAACTGCTCAGAGAGCTTTGGCTAAGCATATTTAATAATAATAATAATAATAATAATAATAATAATAATAGCAGCAGCAGCAGCAGCTATGAACTTCCCTTTAAGATGAACTCATCTGAATAATGACCCACAACACAGCTCCTTTCCTCTGAACTTTGCAGTAATATCTCCTGAATCTGTATGTGTGTGCATTTATCCACACACTCACAAGACAATCCTCCACCTTGGCCACTGGTGGGCAGCTTCTCCTTCAGGAACGTTCAGAGAAAACTGCCTGACTACAAAGCAAACATACTTGCGCTCTTATCCCTCTTCTTCATCTTTTTATTTATTTATTTATTCCAGTCACTGGTAAGGTTCAAGCAAGACATTGTCTGGCTCTTTGTAGACCAGGGAAAGCCCTATTCATCTGTCAGTGACAAGCAGAAAATCAGAGAAGAAAGCCCCAGTGAAAACAAGTCATCAACCAAGCCCACGTGACCTCCACACCTGCAATCAGAGAGTGGCTGTAACAACAAGGCCTCATTTACAGTAGATCTTGGTGCTCAGTCCTTTGCCGTTGCCTTCTCTGGCTGGCCAGATGTGCTAGACAGCTACAGCTTTCAAGCTGTGCCACAGGAAACCCACACCCATGAGGGATTCCTCCAAGAGAAGGACAGCAACGTTGGGCTATTGACAATGCAAGATAACTTGCTCTACACCAGTTCACCAATCTTCCCTGGATGTGTGCAGATAGATGCAAGGGGTGCTGGATAGGTTTTATGATGTGCACAAAGTTCACAGGGGTTGCTGCTGAGACCCAACAGGCCTGGATGGTGCCCCTAGTCCTGGGATCCCCAACAACAGTG
Source organism: Anniella stebbinsi (assembly GCA_029215795.1). NCBI lineage: Eukaryota > Metazoa > Chordata > Lepidosauria > Squamata > Anniellidae > Anniella > Anniella stebbinsi. Next base: position 388,051,593 of record JARDYH010000001.1, read on the forward strand.
CCCATTGGTACCAGTGTGCCTGCAGACCCTGCTCTCGGTGCCTGCCAGCCTCTCTGCCTTTCCTGATTAAAATTTTATTTCCTAGCCCTGCAAAAAGCATCAACTATTTCCTTGGAGGAAAGATGTGGTATAAATGAAAAAAAATCAAATCAATAAATATAGGATTGCTGGTTAAGATTGAATGAAAGATCTATACACACAACTATGGGTCAAAATAACAAAGAGTGCTGTGATCAGTGGAAGCTGGGGCCTCCTATTTCAGTGGGGCAATGAATCCCTCTGAGTGTCAGTCAGAACCAGAATGGATTCAGTACCTTGAATAGCTCCTTTAGAGTTCTGACTGTTTCTGACTGAAACCCAGAGTGGATTCACTGGCCTACTGAAATAGGAGCCACCAGCCTTCACTGCCTGAGACATCTTAAAGACCCCCCCCAAAAGAGTTATAGCCCTAGCCTAGAGGATCCACTTGATCATATGCAACAGAGAGGAGCATTGTTTGGGCCCAGATGCGTGGTACAGAGTGTGATCGCAAATGGGTGTCTGGCTGGGCTCAGATTTTTCACTAGTGCTGTGCTAAAAATTTCTCCCATGAGAATTTTTCTCATTCTCATTAATTTGATAGGAAATAAATTGTTTTCGAAAAGAAATTCGAAGGAGAAGGAATTTTGGAGAAATGCTCATGAGTTTGATTCAGGGTTCTTGTGCTTACCTTACTTAGGAGATGACAGAGGGTTGTGTGTGTGTGTGAAAGAGGGAGACAGAGAGAGAGAGTTCTGTCTTTCATTGTACAGTCATCTCTCTGACAGCCTGTAGTCTCCTTGGCTTCCTGCTCTTCCCACCCAGGAAAAAACATCATGAATTTATTCCTCCCATAGGGCCTTTTCAGATCAGCCTGGGAGATTGTAGAGTAATGGTGAGATGTGTTATATATATATATATATATATATACACACACACATACACACACACATTACCACACACATACTACCCTCAGCCACCTCACACTGATTAGTTAAGATCAAAAAACACCACCAATACATTCAAAATGAATTAAAAATGCCCTGAGAATGCGGCAGAAAAATGGAAGCCTCCTTCACGGGGAAAGAAAACTTTCAGGAAATTCCTTTCTGACCCCGTAGAAATAGCAAGACGCTTTTCACAATTTTCTCCATATTTTCTTCAACGTTATTATTTTGTGGTGGCTGCATTCCCTCCCCTCAATGCCCTGGAGTGATGCTACGTATATGGGGCATTGTGGAGTATGGAAAATGGGGGCCAGGCTGCCAACACAGTTTATGCTGTTACCACTTGCAGTGGTAGTTAAAAAAAAAAACCTTAGGGAAAAAAGGAAGAAGCTGTTATACAACCCTTGCCAATAGTGATGCCTACCTGTGAGAAATTGTTGGCGAATTTCTCCTCCCCCTGAAGAAATTTGGTGAAATTGTCCCATCCCCCCAATTTCTCTACCCACAAATAGGGTGGAGAATTTTGAAAGGCTACTTGCACACAGCTCTAGCTTTTGCCATATGCAGTTTAAATTTTACGCACAAAAATACAGAATCCCGATTCAGCACCTTGGACAGGTAACGAGCCCACCTCTGCTTCTAGCCAATCAAGGGGCTTTTTTCCATCCTTGCCTGGAAGTTGACTTAGGAAGAGAAGATGGAGAAACGGACTTGTGTGTCACCCATCTCTTCCATCTTCGCTTCCAGAAATAACGTCTTGCGTTCACTGAGAGGTCTTATAATTCTTCCTTAGCCTCGAAAATGATTCAAGGAATAGACACTCAAGCATTTTGTGGGGCTAGGTTTAAGCTGAGTGGAGCGTTCCCCATCCCCCTTACCACAGCCTATCTACTTCATGAGGCATTCACACGATCAGCAGATTAATTATCACTTTGACTCTCCTTCTGTTCACACCAGGATTCTGTTTGCACCAGGATTCATGCCAGCAGTCGTGAGAAGAGTCCAGGTATTAAGCAGGAAGTGAGTGATGTTGTTGTAAGACGCCTTGGGTCTTTCTTTTAAGAGAAAGGTGTCTAATAAATTCACCTGCATTTGGGAAATCCTCTTCCAAGAACCATTCTCACATTCTCATCTTTTTCTTCACTAGGATCGAGACCGTCACTTCACACTCCACTGTTCTTCAAACCAGAGACAGCAATTTATCGTCTCTGGCTTTGATTGTAATGCTGTGACAATTCATTTGTCGCACAGCAAATGGCCAAAATGTTTTGATAAAGTCGAAGATGGCTTTCCTCAAACCTCCCTTTTGGGAGAAAGTCTTAAGTTGTGGCAGAGTATGCTACACCCTGCTATCTCTCATTTTAGTCACTAAATAAGAAGCACATTACACCCACTTTACAGATGGGGAAATTGAGGCTAAGGGGGCTTATTTTATTGTGATTTAAAAAAAATGTGATGGCAAACTGCCTCCAGCTTCAGAAAGTGGAATGTGAAGGTTTTAAATATGTGCATTAAATGAAGAGATTAAGACTGTCACTTCAGCCTAACCTAGCCCAGCCCAGCAAGAGCTGAATCTGAGTCTGAGCTCAAATCTGCATGGGTGCCAGCAGCCCTATTTACCTGTTTTGCTAAAACAAAAGCTAATTAGCAACACCATGTAATATCTTGTTTTTTAAAGCACAAATCATCAGAAGACCTGATGATGGTTAATGGAGCCTCCAGTTTCAGAAGCACTTTACCCCTGAATACCAGAGGTTGGGGAAAGACCAATTACTTCTTCTTTTTTATGACCTACGTGTGAGCTCCCAGGGGTATTGATCTGAGCATCTGCAGTTGGTTGGATTAGGAGCATACAACCAGATGCCTTGCAGATGCTTTGGACTACAACTACCATAAGCCCCAGCCAGCATGTACTGTAGGTCACCAGGTTGGCTCCCCCTGACATATATTCTTAAAATGGGAAGAAGCTGATAGCCATATTCTATTTTCTTGGTAAGTCAGACATCAACAAAATGTAAGTCCCTCCCTCCCTCTCCCTCTCTCTCTCTCTCTCTCTCACACACACACACACACACCCAGAAAACAGACTCCAATTTCCACATGGTGCTCTAACCCATTAAGGAAATCTGCTTCCAGATTAGCTTGGGAAGAAGATTACCTATTGCAGGTAAAACAAACAGCAGCATTCCTGCGTCCCCGGGTGAACTTCAGCTGAGCTGAAATGTTAATTTCCTGTCCATTGGAAGACAGGAGGGGACTGGGAAAAGGAGGCTGGTGGCTGCGATTTCAGTGAGGCTGTGAATCCGTTCTAGGTTTCAGTCAGAACAAGCCAGAATGCTACAGGAGCCCTCCAAGGTGCTGAACCCGAACCCCAAAATGAGTTCACACACACACACACACACATACATACACACACACACGGGCGGGCGATGCTAGAATGGGGCAAGAAGGGTAGCCTTCCTCCACAAAAGTAGCTTGTTCCCTCCCGAGGTTACTTGAAGGAAAGGCAGGCATTTTGCATATACAAATTGTAACTGGATCCTAAATGGGAAATTAAAAAAATAAAATATAAGCTGCATTCTTAACCATACTTACTTGAGAGTTTACTGCATCACAATCAGTAGGACTGACTGCAGAGGAAATATACGGAGGATGCGAGAGCACTGATATGAAATAAATTGTTTTAGTGGTGTTAATGTTGTTTTATTCCAGTTTTAATACAGTTTTGTTGTTGACTTTCAAGTTATTGTTGTCTGTATTTGAGTTGTCGTGTGCCACTTTCATGACTTTTGTGGGGGGAAAGCAGTATATAAATATTACAATCAAATGAATAAATACCAAAAAACAAAACAAAACCCCTCACGTATACTCCTCCTCCTCCTAAAAATGCCCTTGGCTCCGTGTTGTGTATGCGTGAATTCTAGTGCTGATACTGCATTTAAAAATATCTATAATACAGAAAAGCCATAACAGAAGACCCAAGCGCCAAGTGTAAAAAAGTCACTCAGTGGGATGAAGCCTGATGTTAAAGGGGGGGGGGGGAGAGCTGAGTCCAACTACCCACTGCAGCCTATGAGCTATGATGAACCTTACACTGGGATGGCTTTAGCCTTCTCCAATTTGATGCCTTCCCACTGTGTTGGACTACAACTCCCATCATCCTCCAGCCAGAACGGGCCAGCCAAGCCACTCGAAGACATGGTCAAAAACAGCTAGTTAATATTCCCATTTTACGGGACAGGGGCGAGAAAGAAGTGATTAGCAGAAGGCTAGCCAGCCATGGCAGAGAGATAGTTTGTTATGTGTTGTATTGTTTTTCATTGGCAAGTTTAAAGGCGGCACAAGTCTTAAGCACGAAGTCCCATTTTATAAATAAGGAAGACTGAGGCTTAAAGATACACAACATACTGGCTCAATTCGGACAACACAATAAACAACTGGGGTGGGGGAAACAATCGTCAGTTGTATTGACTATCGTGTCATCCGAATGCTGCCATAGTCAACTCAGTGCTGATCCTAATCCACACCACAGTTGATTATTTATTACCATGTTGTGTGGGGAGTACCCCCTAGATGAACAACTGTAAAGTTGATTATTACCCCACCATTGACTATTGTGTTGTCCGAATTGAGCCACTCTGTAAGTAGGTGTATAGGATAACAGCCTTTCTGTTGCTGCTATTGTTAAAAATAAAAAGAACTCCAGAGCAAATCATCCAGAGATCTACCAGGCAGAAAGCTGCCTCCAAAGCTACAAGCATGAAAACAATAACAACAACAACACACACAGTCTAAATCCTCAGTCTCCTGAGGGTAGGAATCAAAGGAAAGGTTTACTTTTATCTTTCCCATCACCTACAAAATTCACCTGCCTATATTTACCCAATTTATGCCTAAAGCAGAAGTCCATTTTGTTACAGGATGCCACTGTGAATTTTAGCCCAGATAAAGAGCTACAGAGAACAAAGTAAGTTCAAAGTGATTTTAAAAACAAAACTATGATACACATTTTACACTCAAAAACAATTCAAAATGGAAATCACTGAGATTACTGAAATAGCAAAATGACATGAATTATATGCCTTCCAGCACTCTTCTTCTTCTTCTTCTTCTTCTTAAAACAAAAACACAACCCAACGTGCTTGTCTTTTTCTGGATCCGCAGGCAGGGTTTGTCCTATTTTCGCGATTGTACATAGTAATACTACTACTACTACTAATAATAATAATATTAATAATATTCTGATCAAACCAAAGTTGAAAATACTGTTGTGTACCTTCGGTGGGAGAGATTTATTGTGTCATCCCACGCACGCAGGATCAATTGGAAATAAGCCCCTCCGGGTTGGATCCAGATTTTGTCCTGTTTAGAGTAGTCCCATTGAAATCAATGGGGCAAGTCAGTCCTGAATAATAAGTCCCATTGCTGTCAATGGGTTTGCCCTAAGCAGGACTAAATCTGGATCGTAGTTCAACTGGTGTTATTTTTCCTTGTTACTGTGTTTGCGGTGGGAGCCTTAAAGTTCTCTTCTCTTCCACCCAGTCAAATGTGGCTAATTTTAGTTAGATCGTTAATAACAAATGTTATGATCATCATTAGAGATTAGGGACATTATTTCTTTAGATTCTTTCCTCAATTGCATGTTGTTGTTGTTTTAGGAGAAGAAGAGTCACACAAGAGAAGTGATAAATTGTTGACGCTCTCTTCATGGGCTTGTCTAACAGCCTTAACTAAACGGATCAATAAATAGACTTAAGAGCCTCGATCAAATTTCCTTGCCTTCCGCCCGCCCACTCACCCCAGCCCCGGGCAGCCGTGGAAGCGAAGTCAACCCCAGAAAGAAAGCGGAGTTTATCTTACAACAAGGGGCACCCGTGTGTTTCCAAAGAGCGCGCTCCTTTGAAAGACAAAACGATCGCACCAAACACACACATCAGAACAACGGCAAAAAGGCACAGAACCCGGGACCCCGCTGGATTGATTTGGGCCGTCTCTCTCCAAGAGAAGACGAAGGGGTGAGGCTTTTGAAGCCAAAGGACCAATTTGCTCCCCGAACAAAAGGGCTTTGAGGAGGACATGCTAAATGGGGCTGGTGCTTATTGATAACAGGTACTTGGGCAATAGGCATTCAAACAGCGTGTGCGCGCCTGTCGTTTGGCTCGCCAAAGGTACTTCAAGGCCGAGCAGGTGCAGCCCAGAGAGGAGGTCATCACGGCAGCAGACGAAGCGAAGGGAGAACCGGGCGTGGGAGGTGACTGCAAGGAAGGCGCCGAAGAGCTGTGCGCTTTGTTCTTTGCCAAGGGCGCCGAAAAGAGTCCTTCACTGGAGAAGTTCGGATCAGGAAAACGGGCGAGGGAGGGGGATCATCCGTTTTCCTTGGGAAGACTATCCGGACCTCCTTGTCTTAAACTGGATCCATTCACACGAACTTCGCTCCTCCGCTGAGAAAGGGAAAGACGCACCCGTAAACACACACACACCCCTCCCGCGTGATCTGTTTTAAGGAAAGGGGGGAGTCAGAGAAAACATTGGTTTTAAATCCAAAAGTGTGTTGGGGGGGGGGGGGAGGAGAAAGCTTTCCTATATCTGGCCAAATGTCCTAGCATTAGTAGTAGAAGTAGAGTGGAAGATTATATTATCGGGGCACTTTAAGAGATGAGCAGAACACACAAAATGGAATCCCGCCCCCTAGGAGCTTACAATCTAATGGCACGAGCGAAGCGTTTCTGCCCTCTGGGAGTAAACGAGGTTTAGAAGTGTTTCACCTGGGTGCCTTGTTTAAAAGTCTGGGGAAGGTGATAGCCTCTTGTGGCACCATTAAACTGAATTGCAGCTGTTGAAGAACACGAGCGGATGGGGGGGGGGGGGGATGCTATTGCACTTGTAACACCCAGTGTTTATCCTTGTAATGTCCACTTTAAAAAGTGCAAAACCAGATGAAGCTGAAGTTAGTTTCTAATTCTCCTACAAACACGAAACACCTGCTTAGCTTTTGTTGGATTCGACAGAGCAGCAGACCTATTTGGGTCTCCACCTTACAATCTCTTCCAGCTTCCATTAACAAAATTCAAAACAACTCTCTTTACTGTACTGCTACTCGAAGCAAAGATTACGGTCAAAGAATTCTGTGTAAATTCGAAAGCCTGCATACTACCTTTTACCTAGACAAGTTGATTCAATAAAACCAATGGAAAAAGAAACGACTTCCTATCATGGCTAAGAAATGGAGCCATTAAGGAAGAACCCCATAATATATACCTGGGGAACAGAGGGGTTGTTATTTAACATATTATTTGTTTACATTTCTTATCTGGGTTTTGGAACAGAATGGTCTGCCAAGCGGTCTACTGGGATCACAGCAACAATCAAAAACAATATTACCAATTAGAATAACACATTCATTTCAAATGACTGCCCGAAATAGCAAAATGCTCACTCATCTTGCTCGACCACAGCTTTATCCTAAGGGGCTCAAAGCAGTTTATCTGGGTGATGTAGTGGTTAGTCCTCACTCGGCCATGGTGCTCACTGGGTGACTTTAGGCCCAGTCACTGATTCTCAGCCTAAACTACCTCGCAGGGTTGTTGTGATAATAAAACAGTGGCTTAGTTTGGATGACATGTTAGGCAACGGAAGGGGGAAAGAGGCAATGGACGGTACGTTATTTTTTGAGTGCCCGTCACATGACATGTTGCCCCTCCCCCATCGCATGGCTTAAAGTCGGGGCCTCATGATAAGCAACAGGGCTCTTAAAAAAAATGGAGCAGTTCGTTGTTTTCCCCTGTTGCTTAATAATATACAGTCAGTTGTGTGTATGTTGTGTGTCACACGACACACAACACAATAAGCAACACAACTGACAGTTGCCTCTCCCCCCCTCCATTGATTATCGTTGTCCGAACTGAGCCAGAGATGGGCCATATAAGCCATCTTGGGTTCTTTGCAAGAGAGGAAAAGGTAGGATATAAAATTTATATAGATAGATAGATAGATAGATAGATAGATAGATAGATAGAGTCTCCCCTCTTTATTCTCACAACAACCCAGTGAGGTAGGATTACATTCAGACATCACGATGTGGCCAAGGTTGGTTTCATCTTGGCTACCTCTACTAAACCATGGCACAACATTACTGGTTTGCCATTTCAGGGGGTGTCTCTTTTCTTTGCCCTACCAAAACAAAAAACAAAAAAACACCACACTCACCCCATTGTACACAATGATTAAAGGCAAAGGGAACCTCATGTCCTGATTTCCTTCTGGTCCAAGGCCACCTGAGCTCCCAGAATGCAAATCAAGCACAAGTTCCCCCGCCCCCTTATACGACTGGCTATGTCATCTACCACCTGAAAGCAAACTTTGAAATGGGAACTGAGTGGTTTAAACTTTAAAGTCCTCATTGGACAAGTGTTCCTATCTCTTATCAGACTTTCTGGATGGACTGTTTTTGGTTTTTAGTGACAGTGCTAGATTTTAGTACCGTTCGGCTGGATCTTTTTTGTTATTGCTGTCATTTCTTGATGGTATTTTTTTATTGTATTCCTGTTTTATTATTATATGAGATCGGATTATGTAAACGGCCAGGGGTGGGGGCTTTTATACTGAAAAGTGACCTAGAAATATTTTACACAAATAAATAAATAAAATAGCAGAAGAGGAATTTGTTTAGCATGTGCTGTTTCTCATGTTATGCATATCGTGTGTGTGTGTGTGGGGGGGCTATAAAAGCTACCTGTATTTTTTCTTTTTTAAAAAACACACCTCCTCTCCACAATTATTAAAGGCCCAGGAGAATGAGCCTTCTTTGATGGGCCTTCTTCTAGAAGAGCCAGCGGTGGAGAAACGTGAGACTTCGACTCACATTGAAGTCGGCACACTCCGCCTAGCCTACCTCGCAGGGTTGTTGTGATTGTCAAATTGGATTCGCTTTCCCGGGTTATGCAAACGCGACAAAAAAAATGCCAAAAGGCTAGGCTGGATCTGCGATAACAAAGGGTTTGAAGAGAGAATGCAAGACATGGTCCCTCTTTCTAGTTTATTAGCCAGGGCTGGCTTCTTCTGGTCTGTATCGATTTCTGGAGGTGGGTTTTTGGAAGGTAGCTCATGCAGGTCCTTCTCCGGGCACCCGTCTCTCCTAGTGTCTGCTTGGCTCGAGCAAGTCTCACCTCTAAGGAAGGGGGTGGTCGTTGTCTCCAGTGGAGGCTGGTGGCTCCGATTCCGGTGGGATTGCAAATCCATTCTGGGTTTCAGTCAGAAACAGCCAGAACTCTAAAGGAGCTATCCAAGGTGCAGAACCCTATTCCCAAAACAGGCTTAGAACCTTGGACAGCTCCTTTGGCGTTCTGGCTCTTTCTGACTGAAATGGATTCATAGCCCCAACGAAATCGGCGCCACCAGCCTCGACCGGTTGTCTCCTTAATATAATAACATTCAAATCCCGGGCTTTTTTTCTTTGAAAAACCGGCATCCCGAATCTGTAGACGCGTGATCCGCCACGTTCACACGGGCTTTGTATTCCTTGCTTGCATCTCCGTTTCTAATGGATGATCTTCCTTCCTTCCTTCCTTCCTTCCTTCCTTCCTTCCTTCCTTCCTTCCTCCCCATTTCCACACGCCGCTGCTCCGCGTCCCCTCCCCTCCCCAATCGGCCTCATGTTAATAGCATGCAAATCGCCTCATTTGCATGTTTATCTCTGTCAATGAGCAGCACGGTGTGGAGCTGGCTAAAGTAATAGATTTCCGAACGTGACGCACGGAAAGGAGAATTTTACTCCGTACACACACACACTCACCGCCCTCACTCACTCACTCACTTCCCCCTCCCCAATTATAAGCGGCTGTGGAAGAATCAACTCCTTGTTCGTCGGGGCGGCGGGGGAAGGGATGGAGGAGGAGAGGGTGGAGATTGCAGGCAGGACTCGCAGTACGCGCCGTCTAATTGGCCTGCAGTCTCTTCCGTGGCGCCTGTCATCGCAAGGCAGCCAGGCAGCTGCTACAAAATGGCTGCCTGCATGGGGGGCGGGGGGGGAGGTGGTGGAACTTGGCTCTGGTTTCCCTCCCCCTCTTTCCTCCCCCCTACTTTGGCAGGAGGGCAGGTAACAGTGGAGGCTGGTGCCTCCGATGTCAGCGGGGTTGTGAATCCGCTCCGGGTCTCAGTCAGAACCGAAGAGAACCCTAAAAGGAGCTCTCCAAAGTGCCGAATCTATTTGTTTGGAGGGAGTTTCAGCACTTTGGAGAGCTCCTTTAGAGCTCTGGCTGGTTCTGATTGCAACCCAGAGGGGATTCGCAGACCCCACTGACATCGGCGCCACCAGCCTCCACGGGCAGGGGATCAAGTAAAGAAAGGGAGGGAGAGAGAGAGAGAGAGAGAGAGAGAGAGGGAGAGATCGCGCTACTAAAAGTGCCCAGTCAGACACACCCAGTCAGATCGTGCGAGGAAACTTGTATAGAAGCGAGAAGGGCGCTTCCCGACCGAGGATTCCTGGAGCTTCTTCAGGATCCTCCTCTGGGATTGAGCCCCCTATGCCTGCAGATGTGGCGTGGAGGGAGAGAAAAAGGTGACCTCCCCCAACTATCCAAGTATTAAGGCTATGGGGTTATTTCTATTCTCTCTCTCTCTCTCTCTCTCTCTCTCTCCCTCCCCACACCCACACCCAAGAGTACACGCAGATAAACAGACACCCACACCCACCAAACACTTCGGATTTCTTCAGCATCTGGTTCCTTTTAAAGCAGCGGTTGGTCACTGGCTCAATCCAGTTTTTTCCAAAGTACCAACTAAAGTTTGCATCCGGGTCCATAACCAGCCTAGAAGTTCTGGGGGTGTTGTCCTAACAAAAATAGGGAGGGCAGGTCATCCGTCTTGCAGGCCTTTTACGGTAGGGTGACCATATGAAAAGGAGGACAGGGCTCCTGTATCTTTAACAGTTGCAGAGAAAAGGGAATTTCAGCAGGCGTCATTTGTATGCAATTAGTACCTGGTGAAATCCTCTCCTCATCACAACAGTTAAAGTTGCAGGCACTATACTAGAGTGACCAGATACAAGAGAGGACAGGGCTCCTGCAGCTTTAACTGTTGTAATGAAGAGGGAATTTCACCAGGTACGAATTGCATACAAATGATGCCGGCTGAAATTGCCTCTTCTCTACAACTGTTAAAGTTACAGGAGGCCTGTCCTCCTTTTCATCTGGTCAGCCTATTTTACGGACGAAATTGTAAACTTTTTTAAATTATCTGTTTGTAAAAAAAAAAGGAGGGGGCAAAGAAAATGTAGGAGGGAGGCCCCACCTAGTCCACCCGTGACTACAGGCCTGCTTCTCTCCCCCACCTAAATTTTCAGCACATTCTCGTCACAGACGAATCGACGTCGATTTAGGTGGGGGAATTTAACAACCCCACCCCTGCTGGAAATAGGAGGACAATTTTACTTAAAGAGCTATGAGGTAACAAACAAACAGCCCGTTGTGGTTGAGCAAATGTTCCGTTGTACTGGAGATTTTTTAAAATATATATTTTTAAAAATGGCCACAGAAGGCAGGGTATTTTCCAGGGTTATCATGGGTACAGAAAGAACCTTTCCCTTCTAACTTCTTAAGCAGCCTTGAACTTTAAAAACAAAACAAAACAAAATGCTTGCGGGGAAGGAGGGTTAGGGTTGGGGATTTTGATGTGGACAATTGGTAGAGATAGTTTTATTTTGCCAGCTACCTTGAAAGTTGGATAAGGTGGATTATATACATTTGTAAGCTAAAGGGAAACATGTACTTGCGCTGAAGGAATCCTCCCCTCTCTCACACACACGGACCCCATTACCATCTATCGAATCAAGAGCAGCATATTGGGGTTCATTGTAGCTACCAAAACACCAGAGAGTATCAAATGCATTGTTTTACACAGAGTGAAGCAATAAGCAGACTAACAGCTCGTTGCTTCTGCAAGGACGTATGCATTGTATATCGATTTAGAGCAGGGATAGGCAGAAAGAAGCTAAGGATCTACTTGTAGATCTCTGGATGACTTGAAGAAGTGGATCCAAGAGAATTTCTGACACCCAGATTGTGAAACAATTACAGCAGCAAAGTGACACTCGGCTCACCCTAAGTATTACTGCTGAAATGAAGAAAGCTTGGAATAATCAGGACTGGATTTATTTATTTTTTGGGATGACTATGAGCTTCATTCAGTTCTGGTACTCAGATCAACTTCCTGAGCTTAGAATTCCTTTAAATTCGAAGTGTGTGTCTTTTGCATCTAGCGTTTGTTGGTGGATCTCGGGATTCTAGCAAAAATAAAATAAGATAAATACAGCAGATCTCACAAACCTGAAGTCTGCCCACTACTGGTTTAGAGTCCTAAGATCCATCTAAAAGCCAGTATTCTGTCTCCAGGGTGGTCACCTAGAAACTCTGGATGTTCACAGGTGCAAAACATGATAGGAAAATGGGCAGCCTCTGTTTATTCTGTCCAGAGGTTTGGTGCCAAAGGATATACTGAGGCTCCGTTTTGAAGCAGTCATAGTCCTCTACCATTAATAGATCTGTCTTCCATGAATTTGTCTAAGCCCCTTTCAGAAACCAGCTAAGCGAACGGCGATCTTTTCAGCGCAATTGTTTGAATAAAGAACCACTTCTCGCCTCGATCCTGCGCCCGCTGTATCAGCGGATGACCCCCGAGTTATAGCTACTAAAGGAAATGGAGGTACACTGTCAGAAAAATGGGGGTACTTTTGAGTAAAAAGAGAAATTGGAGCAACTGGAGGAGGAGGAGAATTCACATGCATTTCAGAAATTGTTTGTCTTTGAATTTGGATGGACATTTTAAATAACTGGAAGACAACCCTATTCGATGTCAACACCTTAAATTTAGTATCCCTTTACATATTTTTCCTTAGGGAAATCTCCTAAATACTCAGCAACAAATGATGATGAAAATTGGAAACCTATCAAGTTAGAATATGTTTTAATCCACCTCTGCACAATTTCTCTTTCCCTTAACAATTAAATTCTATACATGTCTACTCAGAAGTAAGTCCCATTGAATTCAACCGTATGTAGTCCTTGATAGATGTGTATAAGATGACAGCCAGCAGAGTATACACGCTGAGCTGGAAACATGCTCCTATTGAGTACATTGCCTAGGATTACATCCTGCCCATGCCCAGGGGTGCAGCTAGGAATGGACCTGGGACTGAAGACGAGCTGGCCCCGCCCCTGCTCCCGAGTGGCAGGTGATGGGGCCAGTGTCAAAGAGGCCCTGTGCTAACATAGGCATGAAAGGGCCCACCAAACTTGATGCTGTTTGCTGCAGCATCCTTTCTTCTAATGTTTAGAATCATTTTATGGTGAATTAAGTGAGTTTAAAATGCAAAACTACACATGGTAAATAGTTTTGTTTTGTTTCTTTTCTCTAATTTATCAGAAATGCAGAAGCAGTTGTAAAGCATAAATTGGCGCAGACGAGAACTGTTGTGTGCTTCACAACAGAAGTAATGCTGTGTGGTGTAGTGGTTAGAGAGTTGGGCTGAGACTTGAAAGATCTGGGTTCAAGTCCTCACTTGGGCATGAAACTCACTGGGTGACTTTGCGCCGGTCACTGACTCTCAGCCTAGCCTATTTTGCAGTACTGCTGTTGTCAGAATAAAATGGAGAGAATGATGTAGGCCATATTGGGTTCTTCAGAGGAGAAAAAGGAGGGATAGTAATATAATAACAAATAAATAAATCTGGCTATTTAATACACACACAGACCATTAAGTCCAGGTTCTAAAATTACCTAACTTCATCGCTGCCCATGAGATAGATGTGAACATGGAGGATTGCAGCTGATGCAACACACACACACCTTTCCTAGTATACAGTTGTTCTCATGTGTACTGCCTGCCACACACATGCTATAGGAGCGGACCCATATACTAGGGAATGTACATCAAAGGAAGTTTTCATTAGTCAGCACATCTCCTCTATGGTGTAGTGGTTAGAATGTTGGACTGGGAATGGGGAGATCTGGGTTCTAATCCCCACTCGGCCATGGAACTCACTGGGTGGCTTTGGGCCAGTCACTGACTCTCAACCTAACCAACTTCACAGGTTAGTTGTGAGGTTAACCTGGGGAGGATGAGGATCTTATATGCTGCTTTGGGCTCCTCGAAGGAAAGGCGGGATATAAATATAACAAATAAATAAATCGAAAACCTCACACCAAGACAAAACAGAACTTGGGATGGAGTGGAGAACAGAAAGCCAGCTTGTTGATTGTAGGGCTCTGATCATTGTTTTTAAAGAACAGTTATTCCTTGTAGCTTTAAACAAATGCCCTTAAAGGATTCTTTATTTGTTCATACTCCTTGTTTTGAATGCAAACAGATCAAGAAAAGGTCTAAACTTTTTGATTGTTCGAAATTTAACTTCACATGGAGAGATCCAGAATTCACATCTGCTTCTGTTTTGTTTTAACTTTCAGTTCTGATCCAGTTGAAAGCTCCGATCATCGGGCTCATGTCAATTGCAAGGGAGTCACTGGATTGGAAGGTTAGATAGTTTTGTAAGTAGGCTTTCTTTTCCTTTTCAACCCTTCCTTTAAAAATAAATTCTTCCAAATGCTTGTGATCGGTAAAGGCAAATGCTTCTGACGTATCAGAATCCGCTGACCTTTAATTCACTCTGGTTTAGGACTTCATCTTGAAAACCAATGCATAGGTGGCTATGTTTTGAGGTCATGCCCAGAGACATTATATACTTTCACAAGGGGAATAACATCATCATCATCTTTGCTTTTTTTAAAGAAAATACTATTTATATATATATATATATATATATATATATAATCAAAGAAACCCTTAAAACCAGAAAGGATACCATCAGGTACTAATCCTACATAGAGTAGAACCCATTGAAATGAATGGGACTTCAGTTAGTTGGATACTACCAGATACAACAGAATCAGAGCAAAGCTCCATCTAGCTGAGCATGCTGCTTCCAAGAGTGGACAATAGGGTCATGAAACCAACAGCTCCCCCACCCCATTTGTCCCCAGCATAGGGATACACTGCTTCGGCAGCTGGAGGTTCCATTTAGCTCTTACCTCCCACCCCCTTCCAAGCCATTGATAGACCTACTCTTGTCCACGAATGTGTTGAATTTAAAGTCACTGGACATCTACGTCTTCGGTCAGCCAACTTCATGGGTTCATGATGCTTTGTATGCAGCGATCTAATTATGGGGAGGGGGAAGGAAGGGGGAAGGGAAGGAGGGGGTCCTTAATGGAATTTGCAAGCCTCCCCTCCTGAATCTTTCCAGCTTTAGCTAATGCCACCCCTAGCTTTCTTTAATAATAATAATAATAATAATAATAATAATATCCCAAACTAAACTAAGGGGAAGTATTGCAAATGTTAAGGATGCAGGCAGGTCCTTCTGGAATTCAAGCACTGGTTATGTGAAAAAGCATTTGCTTTTGTCTGTCCTGCATTTACAGCAACTCACTGGGTGACCCTGAGACAGGAAAAAGAAATCTTGCTCTTTTCTGTCCAGACTGTTTGTAATTGTATAAACTTTTATTAGATCACCCCCTCCAACCTTCTTTCTTTCTTTCCTCCCTCTTTCTCTCCCCTTTCTTGTTCTTCTCTCTCATCTTACTTTTGGTAACATACTTTCCCCCCACTTCCCATACACACAAACCTTGGTGTAGTCACTAAATAAACCTCCCCCCCCCCCCACTGGCCATTTCCCACATCTCTAAACAGCAAAAAGTGTTGCCAAATATATATTACCATATTCCATGCAAGATATTACATGCAAGGCAGGATTGGAATGTTGCTTCAAAGTCACCCACCCACAAATGTGGAAATACTGCTTATATATAATCCACTACATCAGTTTGGAAATTCTTTCTCCTATACAGTAATAGAGATGTGTTGCATGGTTATTACGTGATATGTGTTTATAATGCATTCTATCTAATTGTGTGTGCATATACAATCACAGGTTACGCTCAAAAACCTTGGAACTGTATATTTCCCTATAGAAGAAATCTTCCTTATAGGAATGTACCAGAATGAAGAGTTATTATCATTTTAAAATATGTAGAATAAGTAGAGACTATTTAACATTTAATATGTGGATTTGTGGGGTGGGGAGGTATATGAATGGTGTTCTCTGAACTGAAACAGATGTGACATTAAATAGATGGCTAGAATTACATCCCCATCCCAAACCAATTCAATGGATTGCAAATTGATTTCAATGGAACTAAGAGGAGATTGACACATTATGTGGAATGAGAGGGTAAAATTCTGGACTGGCCCACTTCAGATTGCAAGTAAAAGGAGTGCCATGTTTTTAAACACTCCTCACATAGATAATAAACTCCTTGTATTGAGTAAACTAGGACATCAAGGAGAAGATTACACTCAGCCTTTCATTCTGATCGGCTAGTTTTCTACATGCAAGGGAGGTGTGTTTTGTGTGTGCGTATTTTAACATAGCGGAGTATTCCAAAAATATGATCCCCAACCTGGAGTTTGAAGACGTATAACCCAAGAACTCTGCCAATGTTACAACTTTATTCTGAAGTTACTCTTACTTCCAAGTAAACATGTTTTCATTTTGCTGCCAAATCAAAACATTGTGGGTTTTTTTGCCCAGGCGTTATACATTGCCTGTTTGCTTCATATTTTGTAATTTTCTTGTCATGATATTGCATTTGTCTTTTTATCACATCATGTGCACTGCCATGAGAAGAACCCTTGCGTATGATGGATACTTTGTATATTTTTAAAAAATAAGTAAATACATTCCAATCAATATGTGTTTTCGCAGTTCAACTTGCAATAGATCTGAAAAAATCACATCATCATCCAATGTTACACAATTTGTATCCCAGTTTGCAACATAAGAACATAAAAAAAGCCATGCTGGATCAGACCAAGGGTTCATCTAGTCCAACACTCTGTTCACACAGTGGCCAACCAGCTGTTGACCAGGGATCTACAAGCAGGACACAACAATAATCTCCCACCCATATTCCCCAGCAACTGGTGTATATAGGCTTACTGCCTCTGATATTATAAATTAACTCTAGTCTTTACTTCGAGCTCATTCACCAGTGGGTTGCAATTACCTTTATAAACCAGCTCTGCTTTAGTGCCTTTTCTCTCTGTTTTTTTTAAGCAACCTGACACAGATGTAAATGCAAGTGAAGCTTTTGGCACCAAATAATCAAACTCCATGCCAGGGAATGCTTCACTGGATACGTTGTTATGGTTAAAGCTGCTGCTAAAGTCCCAGTAAAGGAAAGGAGGAGGAAAAGATTATGCTTCCACATCACAGATAGATATATTCATAGATCTTGCACGACCCCAAAATAGGATGCTTTTCAAAGATTCTACCATCAATCTGCAGATTCCCATTTTAGCTGATCAAGTGTTGAGAGAAATCAAGTGATCTGTAAAATCAACCAAGAGTCAGGTGGGACCTTAAAGACAAATAACATGTTTAGGATGGCACAAGCTTTCAGAAACTAGACTATAGGCCAGGTGGTGGGCAACCTCCAGATGTTTTGGCCCACTATTCCCATCAGCCCTCACCATTAGCTATCCTGGCTGGGGTGATGGGAGTTGTAGGCCAAAACGTCTGGAGGAACACATGTTGCCCGCACCTGCTCTAGGCAATAAAAGCTTATGCTGTAATAAACTTGTGGATCTTTAAGATGCTACAAGATTCCTTGTTGGTTTTTGGCTGAAACAAACCAACACAACCACTACCCCAATTTGAGTGCACATAGGTGAACCTTGTGCGTGTGTTGTGCTGTTGGGAGATCTAGTCCACTCATCACTCTAAACCAGGGGTGGGGAACCTCAGGCCCATGCGCCGAAACCCGGCCCTCCTGGGATCCCAATCTGGCCCTCCGGGGTTCCTCAGATGGCCACACCCCTTTTATGGCCATGCTCCTTTTTATGGCCACACCCCCTTTTCCCTTACTGCTGATGATTTGGTGAATTTTCACTTTTCATTTCATTTGTTACAAGCTTTTGCACATTTCCCCTCTATCCTAGAAGGCTGAAATGTGTTTAAGATAAAACATGCTGGTATTTTTTGGCCCCATCCATTGCCTTTGACCACAACACTTTTGCCTTTGGCTTTGCCCACAACTGGAACTGTGTTGTCATTGGTCTTAGCTGGTTGTCTTAATTGATGTTTTTCTTTCCTTGTTTTGATGGAGTTTCTAAATTTCATATTTTTTGCTGTTCTTTTGTATTTTAATTGTGTTTTTAAAACGGCTGTTAGCCACTTTGCTTACCATTTGGTGGAAAGGCAGGATACAACAAATTAAAATAAATAAGTGAATGGGCAGAAAACCAACAGAGGTAGACACAGGAGAATGTTGAGTGTGTTCTTGGGAGCAACAGCAAAGGCAAAGAGACGTAACCTGCATGAACTGAATGGGTGTTCTAACCTTTCCCATCCTGGTGCCCTCCAGATGTGTCAGAGATGTGGATGATTGGAGTTGGAATCCAGCACATCTGGAGGGCACCAGGTTGGGGAAGGCTGCAAACATGCCCCAGATTCCTCTGCACAGAAGAGCCAATGAAGAAAGGGCTCTTTGACAGATAACATTTGAAAAACACCAACTTCAATCAGTGATTCTAAAACTGCATTCTCCAGTGGTTTGTGAGATGAAATATTATTTTAAATAAGTGGGGCGCATGCAGAAGAAGAACTGAGTAGGCCAGTAGTCTTGTGCCACCTTAAAGACTTGAAGACTTAAAGACTTAAAGACTTAATCCCAAAGCTGACCATATGAAAAGGAGGACAGGACTCATGTAACTTTAACAGTTGTAGAGAAAAGGGAATTTCAGCCAATGTCATTAGTATGCAATTAGTTCCAGGTGAAATTCCCTCTTCATCACAACAGTTAAAGATGCAGGCACTATACTAGAGTGACCAGATACAAAAGAAGACAGGGCCCTGCAACTTTAACTGTTGTGATGAAGAGGGAATTTCACCAGGAACTAATTGCATACAAATAACACTGGCTGAAATTCCCTTTTCTCTACAGCTATTAAAGTTACATGAGCCCTGTCCTCCTTTTCATATGGTCAGCCTACCAAACACTGTTACTAGGGAGTATGGCCCATTGAATATGATATGGCTTGCTTCTGAGTAAACATGCAGAGGATTGCATTGTCAGAGACACATTTTGGCATAAGCTTTTGTGAATTAAAACCCACTCCATCAGGTGGATTCAAGGACATTTTAAGTCTTGGTTGGTGAATGGTGAATTATAGAGGAAAACTGAATTCCATTGCTGGATCTCCCCCTGCCCCACCACCCCATCATTTTTAAAGTGAAGGTTATTGGTATTACTGTGACCAGTCATCTTTGGAGGATCATCAAGTTCCATTTAGTTTACAATCCTATACACACCTACATGGAAGTAAGTCCCATTGAATCCAATGGGGCTTAATGCTGTCCAGACATGCATAGGAATGTGATGTTAGGGTCACTTCCATTCATTTTATTTTATTTATTAGATTTCTATATTGCTCAATCGCTAAAGCTTCTCTCTCATAACATTCATTCAAGAAGTTTTCCATCATTAACAATGCAATCCTATGCATACCTACTCAGAAAGAAGCTGGACTGAATTCAACTGGACTTACTCCCAGGGAAGTGTATAATACAGGACTGAAACTTTAAGCAACATGTAAACTTGCAATATCTAGGATTCTGGAGTTAGTTTGGGTATTTTGATGCTTTTTCACCAAATCAACTCTTGTAATAAATCATCTATTTCTGCAACGTTACATTTTTTATTTTATTTTTTTTGGCACCAAAACACCTTTGTAAAAATATTTACTCCTTGAATTTACTTCTGCTCTATTCTGGTTGAAAAGTAGATCACACAGCCTAGGATGCAGTACAACCACAGCTAAATGCACTAGTGCAAGAACATCTGTGGCCTAAATTGAGCTGAAGGATTGAGGAAACAGTGCACAATGAGTGTGAGCACATGGAACTGGGCAGAATTGATCAATATCTGTCTTTCTATACAAACCCCACTGCTTGGAAGTGAGAAAACTGATTTGTTGCCTATATTTGGCCTAACCTACAGTTCCTGGATGCAAATTATCTCACAGAAGAAAGGCTCCAATATAGGGTGACCAGATAGAATACAGGTCAGGGCTCCTGTAACTTTAACAGTTGTAGAGAAAAGGGAATTTCAGCCAGTGTCATTTGTATGCAATTAGTTCCTGGTGAAATTCCCTCTTCATCGCAATCGTTAAAGTTGCAGGGGCCCTGCCTTCTTTTGTTTATGGTCACTCTAGTATAGTGCCTGCAACTTTAACTGTTGTGATGAAGAGGGGATTTCACCAGGAACTAATTGCATACAAATGACCCTGGCTGAAA
This sequence comes from Anniella stebbinsi, assembly GCA_029215795.1. NCBI lineage: Eukaryota > Metazoa > Chordata > Lepidosauria > Squamata > Anniellidae > Anniella > Anniella stebbinsi. Next base: position 388,071,964 of record JARDYH010000001.1, read on the forward strand.
TTCCCTTTTCTCTACAACTGTTAAAGTTACATGAGCCCTGACCTGGATTTTATCTGGTCAGCCTATCCAATTAGATTTCAGCCTTTTCCAAAAACTGGTAGCTTCCAGATGTGTTGGCCGACATTTCCCAGCATCCCCAGCAAACACAAAGTGCTTGGGGAAGGCTGGGTTAGGGTATATAGGCTTACTGCCTCTGATCCTGAAGGCAGCACATCTTCAGCTGGATTAGGAGCCATTGATGGCCTTCTCTTCTTTATCACCCCATCTCTCCTGACTCCACACCTCCTGGGGGTTTCTCTAGCTGGTCCTTCACTCTCACTTTCTCTAGTTTCCAAATCCTAATATCTCTTAACAGAGAGAGAATTCAAAGATTATTGGTCTGCCGCCTTTATATGAGAAAAAGAGTGAGGTGAGATAGAAAACTGTTACAAAAAGGGGTTGGGGTTGTAAAGCATTTCCCCAAATTATTTACTATTTCAGGAAGAGTTTGTGAAAGAAACACAAATACACACAGGTGCCTTGAGTTTGGATTCTCACTTTCTTCTCTTTTCCTCTCTTACTCTCACACACCCCTTCTATCCTAAACCCCAGTGACCCACAAATGTTTCCCCATGTTACTACACACCATGACCTTCTCTTGATTGTTTCTCCACCCTTGAAGCAATAGGAGCTTTAATACCGCTGCCACCCCCAGCATTCACATGGCGGTGGGATAGCAACACCAGTCCTTTGTAAGGTTACTCCCTCCTTCAAGGAGTTGAGCTGGGTGGCTAAGGGATTTATTTCTGTTTTGTTTTGTTTAACGGCAGCAGTCCTCATTGTGCCCCAACCAACCTTTCATTCCTAGTGCATTAGCTCAGCGGCTCACCTCCGTCATTTTGCCCAGGGTCAAAATGGTGACCCTCTTAAGAAGCTAACAACCCAGCAACCATGCCAATAGTGACTTCTGGATTGATGCAGCTAGAAGCTTTCTTCACCTATTTGGGTGTGTGTGTGTGTGTGTGTGCGCGCGTGATGGTAGTGTAGGGGTAGAAGGAGATGGCGGTTTGGTTTTGCTTTGCAATTTAGCCCCCTTCCACAGGTACCCATCCTCTGAAGAGCAAACCCTTCCAGGGCAAAAGCAAAGAATGACACACACATCAAAGATAAAATTGACATACATATATTTCTCCTTACCTGAGTGTAAATCCTCTCGGCTGTGTCTTGGGGGACACCCAACTTGGATTTTTCTCTCTTTCCTGCTTTATTATCTGGGGGGGGGGGCTTCCTTAAATTTTAGATTTTGAGCAGAAAAGTTGTTCCTTTTGCTCTATGAAGCGATACTGGCTGGCTGGCTGGCTGTTAATACAAAAAGTTGGGACGCGACCCACCCCATCCCAGCCCCCTTTTTTAGGATTTGGGCGAGAAGGAACTAGCGTTAGCCACCTCCGCTAATCTGTCGCGCTTTAGAGTGGAGAGAAGAGAGAACTCCGGAGCAGGGAATATATAGAGATATACATATATGTGCGTAGAAAGAGAAAGGGGGTAATCTGAGTGCTTATTTAGAACCAGCAAACGGGAGCTGCGAAGTTTTTTTGCAGCCGAGGCTGCTCAACGGTGCCAAGTAAAAGAAAGCGAGCGAGCGAGCGAGAGAGAGTGGGGAGGGTGGGGTGGGGGTGCGGTAGTTAGGGATGGATAAAGAGCGATTGTCAGAGGAGGAACAAAAGGCCGGGCGGGGAAGGGAAGGTCCCGTGGCTCAGCAGCGCCCGTCCCGTCGACTGAACTTGAACCTGAAAGTGGGGATTTTTGTCTGCTGCTGAGACAGCCTGAGAACCTTAAAGGGGGGGGGGGGACCCCGAGCAGACTGTCTGAGTCTGGGAAGAGGGTTTGGGGAATGGTGGCAGGGGGAGAAACAGCGCGGGCGGGGGGGATTTGCGCCCCCCCCCACAAAGAATCCCACAACATTTGCACTCCTCAACCACTGATGCAGTTGAACTTCTTTTTTGTTTTAGGAGGGATCTCACCCCCATCCGGTACAATTAGTTGACGGGAGTAAAAGCACTGTAGCCCCCCCCCCCCCGGCAGTGGTGCAATTAAACACCTCTTTTATTCCAGCCGTCACCCCCTCCCCGTTTTCGGAGATACAAAGGTCGCTTTTCATGTGCGCCCCCTCCCAATACTCCACTCTCCTCAAAATAGGGGTAGTGGAAGAAAAACTTTATAACTGGCGGGGGTGGTGGTGGTTCTGTTGTTGGGGGATTTAGGAATACATATATATTATTTGCCCATCTCCTGATCTCTATATGTCTCCTAAATTTGCTGAATTTTATTTTTTCCGTTGCTAAATATACGGCCATTTTCCCACAGCGTTCCAGGGCAGGGCGTATCCAAGAGAAAAATCGAACCGATTCCAAAGTAAAACAACTGGTAAAGTTGCCTGGTAGAGAAAATAATCTAGATTAAGAAAATAATAATAATAATAATAATAATAATAATAATAATAATAATTCTTTGGGACAGTACTTTGGAAACCACGTTTCGTTTGCTCTCGGTCAGATGGGGAGGAAGCAAAGTGGAACCGCTTCTACCGCTGGATTCCATGCTTGTTTGCCCGGCCCCAGAAGCAAATCCGATGGAATTTACTCCCAAGTAAAACGTGCGTAGGATTCTAGTGCGCGGCCCGATCCTATGCATCCTTAAAGGTGCAAAGGCCCGCAGTGATGCAACTGGGTCCTACACATTTCATTGGGGCTTACTCCCAGGGAAGGAGCACTCATGCCTTGCAACGGAATCCTAAGCATTCCACTGAGGACAATGGAGCCTCCACCTCGGGAAGTACGTTTTTGATGTTGTTCTAGGATTGCAGCTTTACAGTGCTCAGCGGGGGCTGGGGGCTCCGATTCCCGTGGGGCTGTGAATCCATTCTGGGTTTCAGTCAGAACCAGACAGAATTCTAAAGGAGTCTTCCAAGGAGCAACACTCTACCCCCAAAATAGGTTCAGCACCTTGGACAGCTCCTTTAGAGTTCTGGCTGGTTTCTGACTGAAACCCAGAATGGATTCACAGCCCCACCAAGATCGGAGCCCCCAGCCCCCACTGACAGTGCTGCCCTGCGAGCGTCGTCTGCTGGAAAGTAAATCCCATGGAGCTCAATGGCACTTACTCCCAGGTAAGTGAGCAGACGATTGCAGTCTTCCTTTGTTTATCAGGGATTGGAGGTGTGTGATCTTTTTAAAAGTGCAAACGTCTTGGGGAAGAACCGGCACGTTGCATAATAATAATAATAATAATAATAATAATAATAATATTTTGATCTATCTTTTCCAGATTTTTTGGGATGCGGGTTGGGGGAGGAAAAGAGCATTTAGGCCAACCTCTTTCCTTTTCCCACTTAGCCACACCAGAACTGGGTGTGCATGGAGTTGTGGGGAAAGGGGGGGCAGGCCGTTAGTAGCTGTGGATTGCTCTGTCCTCAGGACCCCTCCCAGCATTCCACCAGGGGAAGGGTTAAGTTGGGGGAAGAGAGAAAGGGGGTTAGAGGGAGCAGTTTCTCACACTATGCTGGCCCAGCCTGGATTCTCTGCACGTCCCCGTCTGTTCTCCCATTGCCGCTATTCAACATATAATTGAACGTTAATAGCAGCTGGGAATGAGGTCATGGGCGCCGGCTTTTCTCACACATTTTTCATGCAAATCCGTTCAAATCTAAACAAATTTGAATAAAACCCCCATTGTGCCGGCCCTCTATGGGGGCTTTCCCTCCTCCTCACCTTAAATAAAGTTCCCTGGCTCCTTCTCTCTCTCTCTCTCTCTCTCTCTCTCTCTCTCTCTCAACAGAAAACTCCACCAACTAGGGAGAGAGGGAAACGTGTCCAAATGCCCGGTTTTGGCATCTTGCTTGTCTTTTCCCCTTCATCCTCCCCCCTTAAAAAAAAGAGGGGGGGAGAAAGAAATTAGGAGTGGAGGGGGGAGGGGGGAGGCCAGTCTGGGGCAAGTCTGAAGCTGCATTGAAGGGAAAAGGAGGGAGGGAGGAGGTTTTGCTATAAATAGTGGGAAAGAGCTAAATAGTTGGTACTGAGACAGCGAGAAACCCCACAGTGGGAAGAAGAGAAAAGGTTGTAAAACAGGAGCGAGAGCTGTTTGGCAGAGAGTTCAATGACAGGTGTTTGTGTGTGTTGTGCAGAGCTGCTCCTACAAAGACCATTGTCATGTATCCTGAGTTATGGTACCAACTGTATTTAAATAAAATATTTAAATTGATGTAATATTAACAACAACAACAACAACAACAACATCTTAAAAAAAAATTCTAGGTGGACCTTGAAGGGCAGAAACTTCTCAAGTTAATGAAGAAGATAAAAATCACAAAAAGAGGCTACAATAATAATTGAAAAATCTATAACAACATATTCAATAAAATCCATCCAAACCAAGATTGACAATTAAAATCAATAACAACCAATGGGATTCTATAGACAGAGGATTTTATAGTTGTTGGTTTTTTAATGCTTTCTCTTTGGTGTGGTTTTTAATTTTGTACACTGCCTTAACAGGTTTCCTTAAACGCAGCCCAGAAATATTTTAGATAGATAGGTAGACTTACAAGAAGGTCAATGAAAACAGATGGATTTTCAGAGCTTTCCCCTGATGGAAGCTGATTCCAGAAGTATGGGGCCATCACTGAGTAGGACCTCTCCCTTGCACCTACTGTTCTAACTGCCGTTGGTGGGAGGCAGATGAAAAAGGCCTCCGTTGATGACTTCAGAGCACAGGCAGACTGGTATGGGAGAAGGAAGTCCTTCAAGGAGCTTGGGCCTGAACCATTTAAGACTTTAAAGCAGTGGAGGCTGGTGTTTCCTATTTCAGTGGAGAGGTGAATCTGCTCTGGGTTTGAATCAGAACCAGTCAGAACTCTAAAAGATCTGCCCAAGGTGCTGAGCCTACTTGGGCGATAGGGTTCAGCACTTGGATAGCTCTTCTAGAGTTCTGACTGGTTCTGACTGAAACCCAGCATGGATGCACTGCCCCACTGAAATAGGAGCCCCCAGCCCCCACTGCTTTAAAGGTGAAATCCAACACTTTAAATTGGGCTCAAAAGTTCACTGTCAACCAGTCCAGCTGGAGCAATATCATTGTCATAGGAATCAACCACCCGGCCCCTTCATAAATGGGGTGGGGGTGGGGGGAGAAAGGTAGCTATAGTGACTGTAAGAAAAATCCAAACATCCATATTAATGGATTAGGCCTTTATTAGGCCATCAGAAGATTATAAATAAATGAATGTGCAAGCTTTTGAGATCTCCAGATCTCTTAATCAGGCAAGATGTTACAAAAAGCAGGGGCTGGGCGGGTGGGGGAATTTTATGAAGTGGGCTCAGCCACACCTACATGTGCCATGCTTTGGGTACATGCCCACACACATGCTGCAGCATCCCTTCTCCTTGGTTCCATTTCTGCAACGTCCCCCCTCCCCAAGCCAGACAAAGAGGAATGAGATTGTGGGCTTTGACTCTCACATCATATTTTCAAGCTTTTTCATAGGCAGCCATTAAGTGTAGTGAATTCCTTTTAACAAACCAGGGGCTCCCTTTTCCTCATGCCTCTCTGAAGCTAAGGGGGAAAAAAAGTCCCTCCCTGTATATCTATCTATCACTGGGCATCTCTCCAACCAACCTGCCACATCTCTTTTAATCTTTATCTACCCAACATCTAATATATCTCCTTTACACTTCTATTTTTTAATATTCAAGGCCACTGATGAAATTAAAAAAAAATCTCATATAATATCTAACTTTTAATCAGGTAGCCCTCTCATTTCTTTCTCTAATAATTTATCTAGTTTCCATCTTGTACCTGGGCAGAACAATCCAAGGATGGGCAAAAGCTTCCTATGCCCCATTGGATTGTTATGGCCAGGGTAGGAACTTGGGGTTGGCAGGGGCTTTTTACTGCCATGGCCTTTAAAATAATAAAAAAATCCCAATCCCCTCCCATTGACCTCAATGGGAGAGGAGAACTGAGTATGTCAGAGGCATAGAACCTCAGGCTTGGGCTCAAATCTGGCCTTCTAGAGTTCCCTAAAAGGACACACACCCTTCCCTGGACCCACCCCCTTCCCACCCCCAATGACTGATACTTTCACTATTGTGCATCCCCCCCGCCCCCATTCTGAAATGTTCAACTCCTTTCCCAAGGCTTTGTTATGGGCAGTGAGAGCTTTAAACTAAAATATGCTGTTATTTTTAGCCATGCCTCTTTTTGCCTTTGGCCCCGCCCACCACCAGAATGTGTCTCCCAAGAGCTTCTCCAAAATGGAATTGGGCCCTTGGGTTGAAAGAAGTTCAACACCCAAAATATGCCATCTTCAGGGCTAGCATAGTTTCTGGGCTGCTTCAGAAAATGGGAAGGCAATCTCACAAAGATAAGGCCTCCCTTCATATGCCCCAGACATGTCCTCTCCACCACCACCACCACCAGTGTTGAAGCACCAACAGCAGAGAACCAAAGGTGGTGGAGTCTTCTGCCACTGCAACAATGAGGCCTCCATCAATGGACATCCTTCCTTCCCATGGACCTTTCTCTCTGCCCAGGGAGAGGGAGGTCTTCCATACCCATCACCCCAGGAGTGTCATTCCAGAAACCATATGAATGTGGCCTTACTTTCGTTTTTTTATTTATTTATTTATTTATTTATTTATTTATTTATTTGATGGTATTCATGAATAGTTTATGTTAAGGAAATTTCTACGCCATGTACAGAGGACTCAATTACCTTCCTAGGAATGCCCATTACAAAGGGTATGTTTCCAGTAGGCGCTGAAAATCCAGAAGGGTTGGCACCTGCCTAATTTGTAGCCATAAGGACTTCCAGAGAGTGGGCCCTATGACATTCTGAGCCATGATGGACCAAACCTCTGAAATCTTAAGATACCCTCTGAAATCTTAAGATATCACCAGGAGAGTATCTCCTGATGCAGGCAATAACTGAGCTGGATGGTAAGAGATCAGGGGATCTCTTTTTCTCATTTCCATCTCTTTTCATTATCACTTAGAGCTTCAGTCCCAACTTCTCTTTCCTAGGCATAGCACTCTCAGTGGTATTTTTGAATATGTACATGTCACTGTCTCCATGTTCATATATATGTTGTTGTTGTTGTTGTTGTTGTTGTCGTCGTCGTCGTCGTCGTCATCATCATTTACCAGGTGTATCAAAGAACAGTGTCAGTGGCTTGTGGATAGTTTAAGGTGCAATCCTATGCTGATGGCTGCAAGCCTCTGGACTGTGGATCTTGGATGTATAGGACTGTGCACTCAACACAGCAATATTTTGCAACTTCACAAAAAAACAAAAAGGGATCCATCTCAAATTTAACTCGTGCTATTAGTTGTATCATATTATGTTTGATCAATATGCACTTGCTTGTTCATAATCCTTTCACTTAGACCCATGGGGTGTTGTTGTTTAGAAATTTCCAGGGGTGGGGAGTACCTGTGTTAGTCCATTGCAGCAAAAACAACATAGAGTCTTGCTGAATTCGGACAACACCATAAGCAACTGGGGGCGGGGAAACAATCGTCAGTTGTATTGACTATCGTGTCATCCGAATGCTACCATAGTCAACTCAGCGCTGATTCTAATCCACACCCCAGTTGATTATTTATTACCATGTTGTGTGGGGAGTACCCCCTAGATGAACAACTGTAAAGTTGATTATTACCCCACCATTGACTATCATGTTGTCCAAATTCAGCCTCTAACTACATTTATTATGACATAAGCATTGTGTGTGTCTGATGAAGTAGATGGTGGCTGGGATGATAGGAAGTGTAGTCCAACACATCTGGAAGGCACCATGTTGGGGAAATCTGTCTTGTGACATGTGCCATTAATAAATATGTTAGTCTATACAGTGCCACGAGAATATCACATTTCCCCCAACTCAGCAATGCTTTCAGCACTGAGTCAGAGGACAGCTCCATTGAAAACAACAAACTTTAAACCTGTAATTAACCAAGGTCAATTAGCAATGATACACTGGCTCCCACTTACAGATTTAATGCCTACTTTTTACAAACAGCACATGATGCAGTAAACCGGTTTCTGGTGTCTATTGTTTTACATTGCTGGTGAAGGTTTGTGTGACTGAATGTAATAATCAGCTGTTGTGGTGTAGTGATTAGAATGTTGGATTGGGACGTGGAAGATCTGGGTTCTAGTCCCCACTGGGCCATGAAGCTCACTAGGTGACTTTGGGCCACTCACTGACACTCGGCCTTCCCTACGTCACAGGGTTCCTGTGAGGATAAAATGAAGAGGAAGAGGAACATGTAAGTTGCCTTGAGTTTCTTGCAAGAAAAAAAGGGTGAGACATAAATGTAATCATCATCATCATTATCCTCTGCACCTAGAAAATGAACATGTCAGGGGGAAAGGCTAGGTTAGACCTTCCTCATGCTGACGTTTGGGGTTTTATCCAATGTTAGCCCTACTTAGGGTTCCTTATACAATGCAAGTCATGACTAATCTAAGTCTCATTCATTTCAGAGGGTCAACTCTAAGTAGGACTAACATGGGATAATGCCCTTTTGTTTCCCATGAGCAAGGAATATTTTTGCATGGAGGAGGGTTCAATTGAGTCTGAAAACTCAGCTTTCAAACCTCCTCAGCTGTCATAAGAAGGAGGCCTAGAATAAAGGAAAACCTGAATATGGACTGAGATAAACTTCAGAAGCTTTGCTTGTGGGCTCACCCTTGAGATCTATTAGCCTGGCCAGCAAGAGAGGCAGTTCCTTTCTGGTAATGTTCCCATTTGTGGAACCTATTTCCTCTTACTTTCCTGGCTGTGAAGCAGACCATGAAAACTGATTCCTAATCGTAATGATTTTTTTAAAAAAATCAAGCTGCTTTTTAACCGGCAGTGCTCTGTAATGTTTTAACTGCTGCTGTTGCAATGTTTTTGTTTCAGATTCAAGTCTTATGCAGTACTATTTGGATGTAAGCCACTCTGGGATGGTATTGCCCTGAAAGGTGGCATATCTGTCTTTGAAATACTACTACTGCTAACATAATATTAAATGGCTTGGGACCGCAATAGCTGATGGAACTCCTCTCCAGACCTGAAAATACCCGGACACCATGATCAACAACTGCTCCCCTCTGAGTGCAACCTCTAAGGGAGTCTCAGAAGGTGGCAGCGAGGGACAGATATTTTAGTGGTGCCCCCCCCTGACTATGGAATGAGCTCCCCACTGAGGCCTGTCTTGTGCTGACTGCCACCTTTTCAGTGCCAGGTAAAAGTGATTAGGAAAGAAACAGAAAAGTCCAATTACAGAGGCAGAGAAAGAAACGATCAATATATGATCAACTCAACCACCACTGTGTCAAAGAAAGCTCACCAAATGACATCCAGGAGGTTGATGGGTTGGCCAAACTTCTCTTGCTGTTTGTGCGTGTGTGTGAGAGAGAGCAGAACTGTAAAGGACTTTCTATATTTCAAATGCCACAAAGTTATGAAATACTAATAATTGGGTAGATATTAGAGATGCAGTGAAGGATTCTTAGATCTGACAAGTGATATATGAGTGACAGCAAAAATGACCAATATTAGACTGATATGATATATGATCAACACTCTTTGATGCTGTCTGATAGAGATCTGCTATATAATACATCTGTCTATCTATCAATCCATCCATCTAATCTGTCATTTCCCTTTCTCCGAAATGGGTGAGGGGGAACATTCCCCCTCTCTCCACCCAGCCCCCTTTGAGCATAAGGCAATCAGACTTCATTGTTTCCTTTTAATGTGCTATTGGAGGTTGGCTGGGTGTGGGGGAGACAGACAACAGAATCAGCATGTAGGGCGGTGAATAATCACCTCATGCAGATTTTTCTAGCCTTGCATCTTTGCACAGTTGAAATTAGCATGCCATTCCCACCCTCTAACTCCCACCCTGGCAATGCTAGCCATGAACTTGGCCGTGTGGGGGATTCTGCTGCATGTGCTTCCAGAGAACAATATAGTCATTCTTTCGATGAACTCCTTTGTTCCCATGTAGAAGTTCTGGATGGCAAAGAACCAACCAACCCCCACTTACATGATGGGCCTTAAGGACCTGGGTGTTCTGGTCTCCATTAGGCAGAAGGCCTTTGGATCCCTGCTGTATATTTATTGAGTTGTGTGCAGGTTTAGTCTCACTTAGAGACAGTCACAGCTAGTTGTTACCAATGTTAAGTCCAATGGATTTCATTGGGTTCAAGTAGGACCAACACCAATCCCATTGCTTTCAATCGGACTACTCAAAGTAGGGCTAAATCTGAATTCGACTCATTTTTGTTTGTTTGCTACCTTGGACCAAATCAAGATGGGGGCTCTTAAAGTAAGCAGCCATTCCTGAGTTGTGTGTAAGATTCTTCCACTCTCGCACCCACTGCCTTTTGGATTTTTGTATGGCAGGAGGCGCCAGCTTGCGTCAAACAACATGTGTATATATTACAACATTGTAGTTAATTTGAGTGGCATGGAGAAGGTGCATATAAGCACTGGGCATTGAGCCTGTTCACTGGACATTGTGGGGAATGAGCACAAATGAACAGTGTAAGCAGTGGATTTCACTTATCGGCCAACTGCTGTACACAGACTCCAAATGATGTTGTGTAGAATTTGACACCATAAACTGGAGATTTCATAGATCACTTGGTCACTATGGATATTCTCCATTCAGCCTGAAAAGCGCCACATCCTCCAACCTCACTTGCATATTGACCAGACAATGTACACAGCTCCCCCGCTATTCATGCTGCTAATATGGGCAGATTCACTATCCCTTGTGGTGAATATGGACAATGGCCAGTATTTATGCACATTTGCCATTCAACTCACATTAACCCCAGCATATACAGATTGACACTGCAGAGGGACAGCACAGTCGCCAGGGGTTCACAAATGCACTTGCAAGCCACAATATATCCGTCACTGGCAAGTACAGGCTGCAGGAGAGGCCATAGCACAGTGGCAGAGCATATGCTTTTCATGCAGAAGGTCCCAGGTTCAATCTCCAGGTAGGGTTAGGAAAAACTCAGCCCGAAACCTTGGAGAACTGCTGCCAGTCAGTGTTAATAATGATTAGATGGACCAATGGTCTGACTCAGTCTAAGGCAGCTTCCTGTGTAATTTATAGTCCAGACTTAATGGTTTTATGCCCCTTTAGATAGCTATGTATATTGCTTCACTTAATACAAACTATGATTTTAAAAAGCCCTCCAGCCCTGCTTGGGAGCTCTCCTGCTCATTCTTTTTAGTGGAGTCCTGGGCCCAGTGGAGGCTGGTGGCTCTGATGTCAGTGGGGGCAGTGAATCCACTCTGGGTTTCAGTCAGAACCAGTCAGAACTCTTAAGGAGGCTGCTTTGTCACCAGCCTCCACTGCCTGGATCTCTGTCCTGCCCTGGTGGCACCACTGGCTGGCTTCTAAGGCTACCAAAATACCTGACTTTCATCCATGCTATTGACCACTGAAACAGACACACCAATCATTTGTAAAAGAAAATGATTTATTGTAAAAATGCTTGAGCTTTTAAAATAAATAAATAAATGATACGCAAATTCACCTAACAACAGCAAATAACAAATCAAATGACAGACCAGCATAATTCTTGACCTTGGTTCCTTGGGGTTAACTGGACAGAAGCCCTTTTCCTAAAGAAGACATTGCTGGTTCTCAGGGAAGTGTTTGGTGGACATTGCTTGTTGGACATGTTTTGTTAGGTATGGGCTCGATAGCTTATTTGGATGCCATGTGACTTGTAAATGTGTGCCTGCATCCATATCTCACAAGTGGTGCTGTATACCGTATATAGAGATGCTTAATGCACAGGTTTTCCAGTTTTCCTGTCCCTTCCTATCCCTATTTTCCTTTTGTGTCATGTATTTTTAGAATGTAAGCCTGAAGGTAGGGGCTGTCCTGTTTTATTGATGTCTAAACCACTTTGGGACTTGTTTTGGCTGAAGTGTGGGCTAGGAAGGCTTTAGATAAATAGGTGTTTAAAAATGGGATGTACACCTCATTTTGCCCCTCCCTCCAAACGGGGATGCCCAAAGTGGCTAATAATAAAAAAAATGTAAAAACAACTATGTCTTTTTACATTTTTCTTCATTGTTAACCACTTTTCTTTATTGTTAGCCACAAGTCAGCAATAACACTGCAAAACCAAACACCAATAGGGAGGCAAGCTAAAACAAGAATCTAAAAACGGCAGAGAACTCAAAAGCTAGCTAAACAGAAAAGGCTTTCAGAATCCTAGACATGACTACTCAGAAGTAACCCCTGTTGCATTACTGAAAATGATTTATTTTAAAAATGATTGAGCATTTAAAATAACAAAAATGCACAAATTCATCCAAAAGCAACAAAAAATAGCTTGAATGACAGAGCAGCATATTCATTTGTTTCAAACATTGCATTTGGAGATTTACACTCGGTAAGTGGATGTAGGATTGCAGCTTAGAATAGCTCCCATCTTCCCAGCAAGCATGGCTAATGGACATAAATGATGGGAGTTGTAGTCCAAAACATCTGTAACCACCTTGAAAACAATGCAGTGATGACTAGAAGCCAGCATGGATTTGTCAAGAACAAATCCTGTCAGACTAATCTGATCTCAGTTTTTGATCAGGTAACCTCCCTTGTGGACTGTGGGAATGCTGTGGACATAGTACATCTTGACTTCAGCAAAGCTTTTGACAAAGTGCCCCCTGACATTCCCCATGACATTCTGATGCACAAACTAGTGAAAAGTGGGTTAGATGGAACAGTTATTAGGTGGATCCACAGTTGGCTACAGAATCGGACTCAAAGAGTGCTTATCAATGGTACCTTCTCAAACTGGGGGGAGGTAATGAGAGTACAATAGGGCTCATTCCTAGGTCCAGCGCTCTTCAACATTTTTATTACTGATTTGGACGAGGAGGTGCAGGGAATGCTTATCAAATTTGCAGATGACACAAAATTGGGTGGGATCACTAATACCCTGGAAGACAGAAGTAAACTTCAAAGTGATCTTGATAGACTGGAGCACTGGGCTGAAAACAATAGAATGAAATTTAATAGGGATAAATGCCAAGTTCTACACCTAGGAAAAAGAAATCAAATGCATTGTTACAAAATGGGGGATACTTGGCTCAGCAATATGACAAGTGAGAAGGATCTTGGAATTGCTGTAGATCACAAGCTGAATATGAGCCAACAGTGTGATGTGGCTGCAAAAAAAGCAAATGCTATTTTGGGCTGCATTAATAGAAGTATAGCTTTCAAATTGTGTGAGGTACCAGTTCCCCTCTGTACGGCACTGGTTAGGCCCCATCTTGAGTATTGTGTCCAGTTCTGGGCACCACACCTCAGGAAGGATGCAGACAAGCTGGAACGTGTACAGAGGAGGGCACCGAGGATGATCAGGGGTCTTGAAACAAAGCCTTATGAGGAGAGACTGAAAGAACTGGGCATTTTTAGCCTGGGGAAGAGAAGATTGAGGGGAGACATGATAGCACTTTTCAAATACTTGAAAGGTTATCACATGGAGGAGGGCCAGGATCTCTTCTTGATCAACCCAGAGTGCAGGACACGGAATAATGGGCTCAAGTTACAGGATGCCAGATTCCAGCTGGACATCAGGAAAAACTTTCTGACTGTTAAAGCAATACAACAATGGAACTAATTGCCTAGGGAAGTCATGGGCTCTCCTACACGAGAGGCATTCGAGAGGCAGCTGAACAACCATCTGTCAGGGATGCTTTAAGGTGGATTCCTGCATTGAGCAGGGGGTTGGACTCGATGGCCTTATAGGCCCCTTTCAACTCTACTATTCTATGATTCTAGGTTGGGTAGAGTGCTGGAAATGATCCACATACATTTATTTTGTAATTTTCCCCTACAACAACCTGGTAAGCCATAGCAGATGGGGAACTCACGGCCTCCAAATGTGTTGAATAGCTTAACCCATCTTCCCCAACCATTGGGGCTGATGGGAGTTGAAGCCCAATGTCATCTGGAGGGTCAAAGCTTCCCATCCCTGCAGTAAGGTACATTAGTATTATAGAAAAAGACACCCTGCTGGATCAGAGCAGAACAGTATCATATTTCCCACTGTGGTCAACCAGATGCTTATGCGCAGCCCACAGGCAAAATGTGAGGGAAACGGCACCCTCCCGGTCATGTTCTCCAGCAACTAGTGTACATTGGCATCCTACCTCTGATTCTGGAGGAAGCATATAGCCATCAGGATTAGTTAGCCACTGCTAGCTTTATACTCCATGAATTGGCGTAATCACCTTTTAAAGCCTTTTTAAAATGGTGGCCATCCCATCCTATGGAAGCAAAGTTGCATACTGTAACTATATGTCATGTGTAGCCTATGGCTGCAATCCCCATACCCACTTACTTGGGAGTAAGCAATAAGTCCCGCTGAAAAAGGGAAGAATTACTATTGAGTAGACATGTATAGGATGGGCACTGTTAGCCCTGACGTGGCAACTGTTCAACATGCTTATCCCTGCTACAAATGGGCCCAGTTCCCCTGTGTTTTGTTTTTAATAAGCAGAAACATAACATTTTCAGAACATATAGTTGCCATCCTAGGCACACTTCTTTATTAGTTTACTTTTATTTTAATTCTCCAGGCGTCTCGCTTTGCTTTGCCAAAAGAAATCCAAAACAGCTAACAACGTTGAACTTAATAAAATCTCACATACAAAATGTAAAAAAAGGAAGTTACAAAATAGAAAACTGCCAAGGTAACAATAGTATAAACATAAATTCCCATGGCAGGATCATATAACGACCCACAGATCACAATAAAGCAATGGCACTACAGTTCTGTATTAGTAAAGTTTAAAAGAATTAAGCTGTCTCGGCTGAAAAAAGCATTCTGGAAAGGATGAGTCTTGGTCATGTGCCTAAGACTAGGTGTGTGTGTGTGGGGGGGGGGAGTTGGGGAATTTTCAGGCCTCTTTGGATAGGCCATTAGGTTGATGCCACTACCAAGAAGGCCCTGCTTGTAGATGGGTGCATGCCTGGCAAGCTTCATTTGGCAATGGCACCCAGAGCAGAGCCTCAGATGCTGAATGCAGCATACTTGGGGTCACATATAGAAGGGTGGCATTCAGTAGAGGCTGGTGGCTCCGATGTCAGTGGAGTGGTGAATCAGTGGTGAATCTGCTCCAGGTTTCACCTTGGATAGCTCCTTTAGAGTTCTGACTGGTTCTGACCGAAAGCCGGAGTGGATGCACCACCCCACTGGTATTAGAGCCACCAACCTCCACTGGTGGCAGTGAAATAAATGGGGACTTATGGATTGGAGCCTTATTTCTGTATAAACAACTATCAAGGCTGCAAGACATAACACACCCAGAGCTTGCAGCCCTATGACCTTGTGGGTTCATATATCTTACATGCGGACAGTTTTGTGTGGGCAAGGATGCTTGCGGGGGTGTGGGGGATGGGCGAGCAATTGTCAGATATAATACAGTCAACACATTCACAAGATTTCTCCTTTGCATTCAAATTTATCTGGAGTGACTAGGAAACTTTGGTTCTGCACTCACAATCCCTTCCACATAAGAGTCCATTGTGTGAGTGGTAAAAAACCATCCCCCCCCCCCCGCTCTTTAATAACATGATGTTAAGGCCAATTCACACCTTGCTTCTGTGATTTGGCAGCTTCAAGAACAAGCTTTCTCCCTGGCTAAGGTCCATTTCACACTAGTAATGGTAAGAGATGCTCCAATCAGACCAAAGTTGCGTGACTGCACCTCACCATCAGCAACAGACCTCCGTTGGAGCCACTGTAGCTGGCATGGAAAATAACACCCCCGAGCCAGCAATCTGCCTGATTGGAAAGCCAGTGTGGTGTAGTGGTTAATTTGTCAGACTAGCCCCAAGAGATCCAAGTTCAAATCTCTACTCAGCCATGAAGTTGGGAGGGTGACCTTGGACTAGTCACACGCACTCTTCACTTTCAACCTCATCTACCTCACAGGGTTGTTTTGAAAACAAAACAAGAGGGGAATGGGGTACTTTCCTCTCCTTTTCGGTGGCTATCTTGGTGCACCAGTACTATGCAAAGTAAGTGGCCCTTACACAGGCAGGCTGTTTTAAAAGCTGTGCTAATCTATGTTAAGGGATCTCAAGTCTGCATTCCAGGTCAGTGGTTGTGTGTATTCTGGAGAATCCTCGGTCCCTTGACACAAAGATCAGGAATGAGAGACAGGCTTCCCTCTCATTCCCCTGTCAATCTGCAGCCAATTTGGAAGGGGGCGGAGAGAGATTCTTGGCTGAATTCTACAGCACAGCTTAATGTAACGCTGGCATCAAAGGTAGGCATTGTTGGGCAATGACCCAGCAGGGGCCCACTGACAAGATTCCCCCTGGAGAGGCTCCTCCTTTTCACCCTCGCAACCTGCTTGTTCACCTGCCCCTCGCTCTGACCTCATTGGCTCTCTGCCTGTCAAGCGAATGGACTGTAGCAATGATGAGGAAGAGCAACCGCAGCTGTTGACAATGGTGTTGGGAAGGTAGACTCACTTAGAGAAGGCAGCCATTGGGGGTGCCTTGCCCAGGAGCCCTCAAAATCCTTGAGCTGAAGCTGGCACTGCTCTTAAGGGGCAGAGGAAAGGCATAACAGGTCCAGCCAGTGCCCTATGTGAGCCGAACGAGCACCCCAGAACATGGCCAGGAGACTTTGCAAGTTGCAACATGCTGGTGTTCTGTGGCAGAGAAGTCAATGTGGAAAAGGAGCCCTTCCAGTAAACAGGAAGCCTAGATGGACAATGTTGAGCAATCCTATGTGAAATTGTCTCCTTTTAGCAAGCTCCCGGCTGTCTGTCTCCATCGAGTCGCAAGCCATCTCAACTGCATCACATCCCTCTTAATGACATCAGAAACTACAGGTAACTAGAGTTCACAGTTCAGACATTTCTTTTTTCCTTCAGACAGAGACAGAGACAGTTCAGGGTAAACATCTGGTTTTCATGTGTGATCCGAAGCAGCCAAGTAGGGCAAACACTCGAAAGACGGAGAATGAACACTGGCCCATTTACAGGACCAGAGGAGAGTTTCTCCGGCTCTGTATTCAGTCCCACTCAGCAATCCAGAAAATGCAAGCCCCAGCGTCCCAGGAAAGTTCTCTCGGTAGGAAGTCCTGAAGGCAGCCGATGTAAAAAATCAGATCCATGCAAAACCAAAATTAAAAGCAGGTGTGCTTTCATCCATAGTGAAGTGGACCAAGAAATCGTTCTTTTTCAAGTTCTTGATATTCACCGTCACAGGAATCTACAACAATGACATTGAACAATAGTCATTCATTTGATTAAAATAGCATCTTTTGAAATAGCCTCAGATGCCAACACAATACATTGTCTGATCTCCATAGGCCATGGCAAGAATTTTGACACAGATTCATTCCTGTCCAGTCAGTCAGTCCCTTCTCCCCCAAAACATCTCCCTTGGAATACAGAGGCTAGAGCACCAAAACAGGGTCTGACGTTGAGATCTCATAGAGCTGGAGGGGGCATGTAGGCTAACTGGCCCAACATCCTGCTCAATGCAGGAAATCCAGAGCTAGATCCCCTCCCCCAAAGAGGATTGTCCAGCTTTGAAGATCTCCATGGAGGGAAGGAGAGCCCACCATCCCTCTAGGTAATGGATTTAATTGTCGAACAGCTTTTACCATCAAGTTCCATGGGAAGAAGGAATGTTCAATCATATTAATGTTCAATCATATGAAATGCATTGCTGTGCCATACAGCATATCCACAAATGTCGGCCAAGAGGCAGCATGGTGTAGTGGTTAGGGTGTCAGACTAGAAATGGGTAGAATGGCATTCAAATCCCCAATCATCTTATTGGGTAACCTTGCCACACTCTAGATGGGCCCAGGCCCATAGAAGACAGATCTGCCTAAAATCTGCATATACCCATTTATGTCTATGTATGCAAATATAGAAGGAATGAACAGAATTTATTTAAATTTCACAGAAGGCAAAGCCACCCCATTAATTTCTCATCTCAAACCAAGTCAGTTCTTTAATTAATTTGCACCCTGAGCCAGTTCACCCCAAACCAATGGAAAAAGAGCCCCCCAAGCTTAATTGTTGTGCAGGGATGGTTGAAATTGGGGGTGTTGCAGCATGTGAGATGGGGAATGTTAGCCCTCCCTAGTTGCAACCTCCCTTGAAAACTACCCCCTGCATGGCAATTAAGCAGAGAGAGAAAAAGTATTGGCACCCATGGACACTCAGGGTTCTGGGGAAACAGATTTGGGGCCTTGGGTAATAGTTCCAGGACTAGCACCCCAGAGGCCCAGGTCTAGTAATACCCCTGATTCAAGGAAGCTATGAGGGTGACACTGTGATACAACGGGGATCGGTTTGTTGCACAGACCTGCCCACTTATGTGGAAAAGTGGTGGTGGGGTGTGTGTGGGGGGGAAGCTTATTCTACATCAGGCCTGCCAGAAGACCAGCTGCTCTGGAGATCCCATCCCAGAGTGAGCGTGAAACCATCCCAGGGTTCAAGTGATGCCTAAGTGGAGTGAACCAATGCCAAGCCGGTGATGGAGAGCACCTGCTCCTTTGCTCCAAAATCACCGCCTTGTGAGCAAGGAGAGGGAAGGCGGCAGGGCGTCCTCCACTGTGTAAATCAAAAACGTCGGATGCTAATTGGTAGGAGACACAGCACCAGCCTCCCCCCACCCATCCCCACATCCTTGGAAGAAGCGCTGCCATCTGCCATCCACCCACAAAGTTAGTATATTTGTGCCTTGAATAAATAAGGGAAGCCTGGCGATTCAAGAGAAACCTCACAGGTTTCATTTCCATTTCTGCAAGGATGAGTTTAGAGATTCCAACCAAGGCCCATCGCGAAAGCTGGGGATGTGTTTTTATTTCAGGTTTTGTGGATGGTTAGTGGGGTGGAAGAGAAGGGAACCCCCCCCCCCCAATATTCAACTGAGAGCCCTTTTGCTCTGTTGACCACAATGACCTGTAGGTGCAATCTCCACCCTACCAAAAGGAACAGCCTACCTGAGATGTATTTTAACATCAGCAGTATATAAATCTATTAAATCAATCAATCAATTAATCAACAATCAAACAAGGATTTGCACAGCCACTCCTGCCCCCACCTTTTTAAACTATGGTGCAAACCGTTGCAATTAACTCTCCATTGCCTCTAATCTGAGACCACTTGAACAAGAGGTGAAAAAAGTGTCATTGTTCTATACATCAGCGTGAACATTGTGCTAAAGTCTGGCCATGCTTTGGGAGGGAAAGAGAAGTGAACCAAACTGGAAGCAATTAAGTTTGGAAACTGATCAAAAGGTGTTTTTCCACCCCCAGAAAAAGAAACAAAATCATAATAAATAAAATGTTGGGGATTTTTCTGCTTAACCGGATTCTTTTCCCTTTGCCAATTTTCTATTCATGCACTTTAGAAAGGAGGGACGGTGCCCCTCCTCCTTTGCCTCACCCCATCAACCATTTCATCGACACACAGGGAGAAACTTTCTGGACAATTTAATCTCGCCAGGGTGTTACTTAGCAAAACCCCTTTTCACTGTCAATTTTTTCCACCCTCCCTTTTCTTTCCCCCTCCCCTCCCCTTTATTTTCTCTCCAAGTCTCAATTGAATTTTGCAGGCTCCTGATATCTTTCTTTCTTTCTTTCTTTTTTGTAGAGACACATGCTATTTATGCAAATCGGGGCTTTTCATACCCCTTTCCCTGGCTCAAGCCCTACACAACTCAAATGTAACCAAAAGCCCGAATTCTCTTCTGCTAACTCCTTAGCACAATTACACCTCCATTCTGCTCCAGGGGCCTGGGGTGGGGGAAGAAAAAAATATATCATTTTAAACCAATAGCACATGCTGTTTGTCTTGAATAATTACAGGGAGACTCAGATTCTAAAAGGGTATGAAATATACCGTTCTGAGGGGGAAAGGAGAGAACCGGAGGGAGAGAGTTATGCCTACGCAGCAGGTTTTATCGCCCTTACTAGAGCTGTGTGTGTATGTGTGTGTGTGTGTGTGTGTGTGTGTGTGTGTGTATACACACACTCCTGATTTTTGCTAGCTCTTTCACTTGTTCCATTTTAAGGCTCCAATAAGGCAAGCATTTTGCATTTTCCTCTAAGCAAAAACTTTGCCTTCGCTTTCGGGCTCCTGTTGGAAACAGAGGAGAACGCAGCTGACATTTCCTTATCTCAAATTACAATTTCCTGCAAATATCAAGATAATAAGGACATCAAGGATCTGAAATCCAAAGTCAAAACCAGCCCATAATCTCTCCTTGGCAGATGCGCTTGCGGAAACAGGGAAGGGGGTTCAGATGAGAGGCTGCGAAAATGGGGCACGAAGCGCAACATCAAGGAATGAGCAGAAGAGGAGGTAGTAGCTGGGGAAAGTCTGTCTGGGCCTCTTTGCCTGAATAGCTGTACTTCAGGCATTGTTCCCCGCCCTGCCTTGTCTCCTGGGGAGTTTTACGCATGGGAGAGGTGGGGGGGGGGGAGATGCAGAGAAGGGGGAGAGTTTCAGCAGGCACCTAGGAATATGTCAAAAGGATAGGAGGTGGGGGGAACACACACACACACACACACACACACACACACAACCCAAGGAGCTGAGTGAGAATGTCAAGGACCCCTGACTAATGAATAGCAAGTTTGCCCTTGAACCTCACAGGCCTGGGCCATTCCCAGGCCCCAGACAAGAGCTGAGAGACATGCCTGAGCCCAGCTGTAGATGGTGCGGGCTATGGTTCATCTCAGACACTTTGACAGGCCAGCCTGTTCCCTTGCATAGCTCAGCCTCGCCTGATGGCTCCCTAGCAACAGCTCAGGGCAGTAACCCAGGCCGAGGCCTTGCTTGCAGCACACAGAAGCAAACAGAGGGAGGAGGTAGTGGCGGTAGCAGTGGCGGTAAGGCAGTGGCATTGAAAGGGCCACGTTAACCCATTGCATCCTGGGCAGCACCCTGTTCCTGGCAAAACCATAAGCTTAGCCACCAAAGGAAGGCAAGGAAAGAGGGGCCGATAGGCCTGGGCTGTACTGGCCCAGAGATGCGGCTACTGGGGCCCAGTGGAATGTTGTTGAGAAGGTGGGAGATGCGGGTCCATGCGGAGGAAGGAACATGGTGAAACATGACCCAAGAATATCAGTTTCGCCACCTTGATGCAAGGCCCACTTTGCCACCTTGATCTACATTTAAAGATGGCAGTCCTCACGCCTCTTTGGAATATATAGTGAACTGTAATACTTTGCAGTTATGTAGCAGTTACATAATAGCACAGACTTCCCTAACCTGGTGCCCTCTAGATGTGTTGGATTACAAGTCCCAGCATCCCCAAGCCAGCATTATTGGGGGGAAATGGATTCAAGAATAAGACATACAAGGTCCCCACTTGATGTCTGCATCGTCAAGTGCATATGTTATTGGGCCCATCGCAGATGCAACACAGCGAACAGAAATTTTGTTGTCACCTTACGCAACATGTTTGCCCACAGGCTCTGCTCACGCGTGCATAGACATGTAACGTCAAGTGCATAGGAAGCAAGTGATGCCAAGGCATGCATAAGTTGCATTCAAAGTCAATAGGACTAACAGCTGTTGCAAGGAAGACCTGCTAGCTCAGAGGCAGTTTACCTCTGAATAGCAAAGAAGGATTGTGTTCATTTATAGTACATTCATCCCATTCAGGATGATGGGAGCATCTAAGAGGCATCTCAATGGCTGCTCTCCAGTGCTGAAAAAGAAATGCCTTGGTCTCCCCCAAGTAAGCTATTCTTACTTCCTTACATAATCCCACTAAACTTGGCCTCTTTACAAACTCTGTATGTTTGAATAGAGATGGACAAAGTAAAGCTTTCTCCCACATCCAACTTTTAAAAATCTCAAGTTCTTTCTGTCCCCGATATGAAGACATTTGAGGAAATGCTTATCAAAAATGAACCAAAACAAAATTCTCATCCATCTGCACTGGCCAAATTCAGTCAGTTACTGCTATTCTCAGCATGAAGAGGACCACAATGCCCTATGAGGAGAGACTGAGAGAACTGGGCATGTTTAGCTTGGAGAAGATTGAGGGGAGACATGATAGCACTCTTCAAATACTTGAAAGGTTGTCGCACAGAGGAGGGCCAGGATCTCTTCTCAGTCATCCCAGAGTGCAGGACATGGGGAATAATGGGCTCAAGTTACAGGAAGCCAGATTCTGGCTGGACACCAGGCAAAACTTCCAGACTGTTAGAGCAGTTTGACAATGGAACCAATGACTTACGCTGATGACACGCAGCTCTATTTCTCCTTTTCATCTTCATCAGGTGAGGCTGTGGATGTGCTGAACCAGTGCCTGGCTGCGACAATGGACTGGATGAGGGCTAATAAACTGAAACTCAATCCAGACAAGACTGAGACGCTGTTAGTGGGTGGTTCCGCTGACCGGATGGAGGGTGTTCAACCTGTTCTGGATGGGGTTGCACTCCCCTTGAAGGAGCGGGTTCGTAGCTTGGGGGTTCTCCTAGAACCATCTCTGTCACTTGAGGCGCAGGTGGCCTCAGTGGCACGGAGTGCCTTCTACCAACTTCAGTTGGTGGCCCAGCTACGTCCCTATCTGGACAGGGATAACCTGGCTTCAGTTGTCCATGCTCTGGTAACCTCCAAGTTAGATTACTGCAATGCACTCTACGTGGGGCTGCCTTTGAAGGTGGTTCGGAAGCTGCAGCTTGTGCAAAATGCAGCGGCCAGATTGATAACTGGAACCAGTAGGTTCGAACATATAAGACCTACTCTGGCCCGCTTGCATTGGCTGCCTGTATGTTTCCGAGCCCGGTTCAAGGTGCTGGTTTTAACCTATAAAGCCTTACATGGCTTGGGACCACAATACCTGATGGAATGCATTTCCCGACAGGAACCTACCCGAACACTACGTTCAACATCTAAGGCCCTCCTCCGAGTGCCTCCTCCGAGGGAGGCTCGGAGGTCAGCAACAAGAGAGAGGGCCTTCTCTGTGGTGGCTCCCCAATTGTGGAACGATATCCCCGACGAGGCCCGCCTGGCGCCAACATTGTTATCTTTTCGGCGCCAGGTCAAGACTTTCCTCTTCTCTCAGGCATTTGGCAATATCTGAGGAGCCTGGGTTTGTTTTGTTTTGCTTTGTTTTTGTAGTTTTTGAAGTGTTGATATGGTTTTTAAATGTATAGATTGTGTGTATGTTGTATGTTTTTGCTGTTTTAATTTTTGTATATTGTTCTTAATTGTTTTTAATCCTATGTAAACCGCCCAGAGAGCTTCGGCTATGGGGCGGTATACAAATGTAATAAATAAATAAATAAATAAATGACTTAGGGAGGTCGTGGGCTCTCCCACCCTAGAGGCATTCAAGATGCAGCTGGACAGCCATCTTTCAGGTATGCTTTAAGGTGGATTCCTGCATTGAGCAGGAGGTTGGACTCAATGGCCATATAGGCCCCTTCCAACTCTACCATTCTATGATTCTATGTTGTACCTGCCTGACACCAAGCTGGGCTAAAGATGAGAAGCCTGCCAGAAAAGAAAAGAAAGAGGTGGTAACCCTAACGCAGCACGGCAAACATAGCTGAATATAGTGATATTCAAAGCACAGCACTCAAATCCCTGCACCTTGACGGATGGATCTGTCAATCTTGATTTCTCCAGCATTCAATTTTTTTAAAAAATTGTTCAGTCCCGAATATGAAGAAATTTGTGAATTTTAGTAAATTCTGATCAAAATGAATGGTGACCAAATTCTCAACCATTCCATACTCATGCAGTGAATGAGATGCCTGATTATGTTTGGAAGGAGACATTTGAGGCAGAAGAGGGAAACTGCCTACAGCTTATACTGTACAATTCCAAGCTGCAATCTGACACAGCTTTTTGGTTCATTTTCTTTTGGGGTTGTATTTCTCACCTTATTTTGTACTGTCTTGAATTTACGCAAGCTGCCTTGTGTTCATTTGTAGTACAGTGAGGTATACTTTCATTAATAGTATTCATATTAAGAATATGAATATTATTAATATTAAGATGATGATGATGATGTATGGTGATGATGATGATGATGATGATGATGATAACAAAGTGTGAGCCTAAATCTTTTGAGATGGCATCCATGGAGATGAAGTGCAATTCATTCCCGGTATCTCTGTTTGTAACTGTGCCAGAAGGGAAGGTGTCCAGGAAGGAGCAGGGAGAGATGAACACAGCAGAATCCATTCTGATCCTTCACCCAATCCTTTGGAAGTCTTGCATGCCAGCTTTTTGAAGCAGGGTAGGCCAAGCCGCCACCTCCCTTCCTCACCATCACTACGGTCATTCACTTGATGCAAATCCACTGGCCAAATTCCAGTTTGGAAGATTAGAGGGTGAAGCTCAAATTGGCAGCATGTGCTTTGAATCAAAGAAGGCGACCCCTTTCTCCCACTTGCCGAGAGCTGTTGCTTGGTGTCGATTAGCCGAGAACAACTGTTTTCTCCTCTGCAGAGCCGCATCTGCCTCAGAACAATGGAATACAGACACGCACGCACATGGATTCATACCTTAACTTCCCTGATATTTGCAAACACAGAGGCTGTTTCTCTTTCTGGTCTCTTTGGTTTCTCTTTTGTTGATGTCCTTCAATCATGAAGGCAATGTGAAAGAGCTAGCATTCCACAGTGGCTGAGAGTGGAGCTAGATGTTACTAGAGACATGAGCCTGGTTTGGATCTGCATCTCATTCTCCCCTCTATGTCACACAAACACACTTCATGGTGATGTCCACAGTGGAGCTCTGATGTTACTGGGGCAGTGAATCCTCTCTGGGTTTCAGTCAGAACCAGTCAGAACTCTAAAGGAGCTATCCAAGGTGCTTTCGTTCTGGTTGTGACTGAAACCCCACTGACATGATCCACCAGCCTCCACTGGATGTCCAGTATAAACATGACACATGTTTTGAGTGACGTTGCACTGGGCATTTTCCTGCCTCTTCACTGGCAGGTGAAAGCACACTGTACAATGATATCATCCCATCACAAATTGTGTCATACAAGATGGTGCCAAGGAAAGAACATGCAATGGCAGTATGGTCTCTCTTAAAACACCTAGTTCTGCTCTAAGAAACGGGGGGGGGGGGGAAATCAGCATTCATAACTTTCATTTTTTTAACAAAAAATACATATGAAATTTCAATGAACTAAGACTACATCCACCCATTTATGACAATGTTATTTTGTGAATTGTACCCTTTGTGTTGTGCTCTGTTTGTTTTGTGTTCTCATTTACAATTTTTTTTAAAAAATCAGAAATGAAAAAGGAAAAAGGCCAGTGAACCAGGAAGCTCTAATGCAGCCTTCCCAACCAGGTGCCTTCCAGAAGCATTTGACTACAAATCCCACCATCCCCAGCCAACATAGGGTTGCAGCCCAACACATCTGGAAGACAACAGGTTGGGGAAGGTTGCTCTAACCACTATGCCACAATGGATCTCCAGTTTTGCTAAGGGAGCAAGAGGGAGGAGGCATGCAGAGGGTATTCAATTTTTCATATATACATTTTCTTCTATTTTCAGACCACTTATGTGCCACAAATGCCTTGCATCAGCATGTGGGGAAAAGGTGGGACAGTAAAAATATTTCTGTGCTAATCACTTAGTGGACTTCTTTGCAAGCTGGCATTACAGCCAGTGTGGTGTAGGGGTTAGAGTGTTGGACAGGGAGTCAGGAGATCTGGGTTCTAGTCCCCACTTGGCCATGAAGCTCACTGGATGACTTTGGGCCAGCTACTGACTCTGGCTCTCAGCCTAAGCTACCTCACAGGGTCGATGTGAGGATAATAAAATGGAGAGGAGGAGGATAATAAAAGCTGTCTTTGGTTCCTTGGAAGGGGAAAAAATTGGGACATATGTAATAATAAATGAAATAAATAAAATAAAGAGAGCGGTTGGGCCTTGCAAAGCAGAGCACAATTGTCATTATGTGATGGGGCAGTGCAGGCATTGAGAAA
Source organism: Anniella stebbinsi (assembly GCA_029215795.1). Classification (NCBI taxonomy): domain Eukaryota; kingdom Metazoa; phylum Chordata; class Lepidosauria; order Squamata; family Anniellidae; genus Anniella; species Anniella stebbinsi. The sequence continues at coordinate 388,097,990 of JARDYH010000001.1, forward strand.
GATACAATCCTGGGGATCTCGCCACAAATACACACACTCACTAACATAACACAGCTGTCAAATGCTGTTCAGCAAATGGGGATATTAGATCGTCAACAAGACGTGCACAGGTGAAGCAACATATGTTAAAAGCAGCACCCATTTAGATCGATTTAGATGCCAATGGAGCAGACTTGCTCAACACACCTATAATAAGTGGGAACTGCAACAAAATATTGCCACCCGAAGTGCTCCTGTTCAGGGTTCCAGCCAGCCAGACCCCTTTCCAGCCTACTCCATTCCATGCCTCCTCCTCTAGTTTTCCATTTCTCCCACAAGAGACACACTCAGCAACTGAGCAGGCTTGGACCTCACTCAGCCTATTTTGGGTCATCCTCCTCACTTTTGGGTCCACCCCAATTCCTTTTTTTATATTTCTACAAACCTAAAGGTCCACTCATCTCCCACCAAGCCTGCTGACACCTTCCTCTTGTGCATGGCTACTGCTGTTTCTGCTAGGTAAGGAACTATGCAATTTTAAATGTAGTTAAATCAGCATTTAAAGACACCAGTCCTCATGCCTCTTAGAGATTGCTGTTAGTATATCAGCTATCAATGAGGCTATACACTGGCAGAGACTTTTACACCAGAGCCTATGCAGCCCCTTACTCATAGTTACTCAGCAATAAGCCCCACTGTGTTCAGTGGGCCTCATTTTCATGAAGTCTTCATAGGATCACAGTGTTCAAAGAGGTGAACAGTTATGTCCCCACCTCTCTCTGTGCAGGGAAAGGACAAGATGGTACCTTCTCCCGTTACAGATACAAAAGCCAACTGGGCTGGCAACTGAACCTTACTTCAACACTAGCAATGGGTCAACATCCTCCACGGCACCTGAAGGCAGCAGGCTAGCTTAGGGGGTGCAGAGCAGGCTGTGTGACCCATCCTCAAACTTCTTGCTGCCACCTCCCAGCAACTGCCACCGGAAACAACTGCCTTACTTTGCCTAATGGTAAGGCCGGCCCTGCCTGAACAGGCAGACACACAGGTCACCATTTTCCACACTATGGTGAGATATATTGCATATCTGCTTAAATTGCAAATTGTCAACTATGCCTATGAATTAGCATATGCAAAGCCTGTGCAGATTTTTGTCCTTTTTTTTAGTGGTGATGCACTTCCTCTTTGGGGGCAAGGAAGCCACTCTGCTCTTGATGTAGTGCCCAGCAGCTGGCATTGAAACAAGGCACGCTGCCTCCGAATCTGGTGATAGCACAAACTATCATAACTAGGAGCCAGTGATAGCCCCTATCCTCCCATAAATATGTCAACCCCCTTTTGAAAGTCCTGTAAGCCAGTGGCCTACACATCTTGTGGCAGTAAATGCCATGCGATAGCTATCTGCAGCATCAATGGCTTGCCTGAAGCCACCTTGCAAGCTGGCGGCCGAGACGAGATCTGAACTCAGACCCTTAACTATTGTGGTAGGCCGGCTCTCACAGGGTGGTCATGACACTACAAGGCTACTCTGGCTTCCTTGGAGGCAGGATGGGATACCAAGAAAAGCTAAAGGATCACTTTATACATAAAGGAATCCAGCAGAATCCTATATTACAACTGAGCGCAATAAAATTACTGGAGCCGTATTTGGGCCAGTCCTAAGGGGATACTGGCTGCAGGGCCTACCATCTGTGTATCTTCTCATTGCAAACATGGGCGAGGGAGCATTCCCTCCCTCCCTTCCCTGCTTGCTTTTTTCCGCCTCATAAGCAAAGTCCTCATAAGGTTCCCATCACCACTCCCATTCTCACCCCGCGCTCATGTTCCCAGCAAGCAACGAGATGCAAAGCCACGCTTGGAATCTGATTCCCCGGCTTTAAGCTGCGCTCTGCCAGCAAAGTGCAACTTGAAAGCTCCCCTGTCACAGTTACAAAAGCTCCGAACAGCCCTTCCTTGGATAATCATGCTTATCGCCAGATTAAGAGAGAGAGAGCAGCAGCTGATGCTGGCCGCCTGGGCCGGGATGGGGGCAAATCTCTTTTAAAGAATCCCCCATCTAGCTCTGAGCACACACCCGGACACACCTCATTCCCACTTGACCATCTAACTTGGGGAGCAAACAACAATGGCAGAAGAAAGAAGCAGATCAAAGCTACAGAACAGGGCACGGCTGGAAGGAAGGAAAGATTAAAACTAGAGATGAACATTAGGGGTAGTTTTTTTTTTTGGAGTGGGATAAGTATTTATCCTGCTACATGGTCTAAGCTTTCCTCCAAGAAGCACAGGGTGGCATACATGGTTTCTCTCCACATCCCCCATTTTATCTTCACAACAACCCTGTAAGGTAGGTTAGGTAGAGAGAGAAAGAGAGAGAGAGAGAGAGAGAGAGAGAGAGAGCAATTTTTCTTTCTTTCTCATATTTAATCTCTCTCTCTCTCTCTCTCTCTCTCTCTCTCTCTCTCTCTCACACACACACACACACACACACACACACACACACATAGTTAAACAGTGCATAGTTCAACTAAGGAATTCACTACCACAAGATATAGTGATGCCCACCCATTTGGATGGCTTTAAAAGGGGATTAGATAAATTCCTGGAGGAGAAGGCTATCAATGGCTACTAGTCCTGATGGCTATGTGCTACATCCAGTATCCGAGGCAGTAAGCCTGTAGACACTAGTTGCTGGGGAACGTGGGTGAGAGGGTGCTGTTGCACTGTGTCCCTGCTTTTAGGTCCCTGGTCAACAGCTGGTTGGCCACTGTGTGAACAGAGTGCTGGACTAGATGGACCCTCGGTCTGATCCAGCAGGGCTCTTCTTATGCTCTTAATTTGCTCACTTTGCAAGCGTTTCACAGCTGAGTGGGAATTTGACTCTAGATCTGCACTCTCCTAATCAGGTGGTCAAGGCCCAGTCTTATCCAAATTGCTGCCTTCCAGACATGTTGGACTACAATTCTAATCATCCCCAACAAGTGTGCCCATTGAAGCTAAATGGTAGGAGATTCAGGGCAGATAAAAGGAGGTCCTTCTTCACACAGGCCAACAGTTAAATGACGGAATTCGCTACCACAAGATGTAGCAATGGCCACCAACTTAGTTTTAAAAGGGGATTAGACAAAGTTATGGAGGAGAAGGCTACCAATGGCTTCTAGTCATGATGGCTATATGCTACCTACAGCATCAGAGGCAGTATGCCTATGTACATCAGTTGTGGGGAACACAGGTGATGTACATCCTGCTTGTGAGTTTCCTATTGGGGCATCTTGTTGGCCACTGTCGGAACAGAATGCTGAACTAAATAGGCCTTTGGTCTGATTCAGCATGGCTCTTATGTTCCAACACATGGAGGGCACCAGGCTAGATAAGGTTGTTCTAATCACTATACTGCACTGGCTCTATTATGGTATGAAAGAGGCACCACTGACCACAGCGTACATACAAGCATCCCTCTGTCTCCTCCAATCAAACAGGCTCTAGGAGGTTTTTGTAGCACTTCCAAAACTCCGCCATGCCTGTTTGCTCAGCCAAAATAGGAATGCCTGTGTGCACCCCAGCTTTCTATCCTCCCACTTTTGACTCACTAAAAGCAAACAAACACCAAATCATCCATCTCCAGCCAATATATATATATATATATATATAGGCTCTAAAAAAAAGCTTGTCAGCCTGTAAACAGGTGTTTCCCAACAACACAAGGCATTTAGAAAAAGAATTCAAAGTGCTCCACACACATTCTCTCAGTAGTGTTTACAACAACCCTGCAAGGTTGGTCAGTAGTGTTATTGCCCCATCCCCATATTGCAGGGAAGGCTGAGGTGACAAGCTCAAGGACAAGAATGGCATGCTAGTTTTTAAGAACATTGTTAGTTAGTTCGAGCATTTTTAATGGGAAGGCAGAGCTGGTTGAGACTGTGACTGAGGCGTGATTTGAACTGAGAACTTCCCAGGTCAACCTCCCCCCCCCCTCTCTCTCTCTCTCTCACACACACACACACACACACACACACACACGAAGTGCATTTTAATGCTTGTAAAGCACACTGGTTTTGTTTGCTTTGCAATATAAACTCAAATATATCAAAGAGCAGGGCATTGCTATAAATCTGCCCTCCACCCCCCACCCCCCGAATCTCTTATCTTTCCCCTCCCTTCCCAAACTGGAAAGTAAAATGGCATCCCTGGAGAAAAGGGAAAATGGCTTGGAGGAGGTGAGCAAAGATAAAGGACGAAAAAGAACACACACACACACACACAATCCCAAAAGGGAAACATCTAGGATATACTCCCAGCACATGGCTTAAATGATGCTTTAATTTAAGTGCTTATTTAGGCTTTTGATGGTACAGCTCATTTGACGACGTGACTCGGTGGATGCCAAGAAGACTTGGCAGAGAGAGCCACGGATTCATTAAGCAGGTTTGCTCACGTGGAAAGGGGAGGGGGAAAATATATTTATCCCAATGAGAAAGTCCTCTGCGTATCAAACCAGCAAGGGGTTTTTATTTTTATATTTTTGACAAACCAAATCTTTGCCTGGGTTTCTCTGCCAGAAGTGTGATCAGATTTGAAATGAGAAGGAAAGATTGAACTGAATCAACCACAAAAGACTATCACACAGTCACACAGCCTGCTTTTTTGAGCTGCCTTGCCCACTTGATATTTTTCTACTGATCTATTGAATTAATTCACTAATCAATCAATTAATCAATCAATCAATCACAAGTTTTAACCAACCCAATATCTCAAGTTCTCTGGGTGGCGTACAATACCTTAAAAACACAAAACACAAAACCATAAAATAATTTAAACAGTGTGACATAAAACTCAGGAGAAATCAGTGGCAAAGAGTAAAACCATTCCAGCCATTAAACCAAAATAAAACCAGCAGTAATAAGAGTGCAGTGATGTAAAAGCACACAAGAAATCTGTTCTTAAAATGCCTGGGAGAATAAAAGGCTCGTTGCCTGGCACCAAAAGGCCATAATGCAGGAGGTCCTTCCACAGCCAAGGGCCACCCCTGAGAAGGATCTCTTGTAGCCAACTGTCTTGCTTCATTTGGAGAGGGGCACTTCAAGGAAGGCCTCAGATGAGGGCCTTAATTTCTAGATAAGTAAATATGGAATATGATATCACCACCTTAGCTTCTCAGTATCCATCCATCAGTATCTAGGCAGCCACTGTGGTCCCTGCTTTAAGAGGCCTGAGGGTGTTTTGCACTAATGACTCCTACCCCACTGAACATGAAGCGTGTTCAGAGGAGGGCAACGAGGATGATCAGGGGACTGGAAACAAAGCCCTTTGAGGAGAGACTGAAAGAACTGGGCCTGTTTAGCCTGGAGAAGAGAACACTGAGGGGAGACATGATAGCACTCTTCAAATACTTGAAAGGTTGTCACACAGAGGAGGACCAGGATCTCTTCTCCGTCATCCCAGAGTGCAGGACATGGAATAATGGGCTCAAGTTACAGGAAGCCAGATTCCGGCTGGACATCAGGAAAAACTTTCTGACTGTTAGAGCAGTACGACAGTGGAACCAATGACCTAGGGAGGTGGTGGGCTCTCCTACACGAGAGGCCTTCAAGAGGCAGCTGGACAAGCATCTGTCAGGTAGCTTTAAGGTGGATTCCTGCATTGAGCAGGGGGTTGGACTTGATGGCCTTAGAGGCCCTTTCCAACTCAACTATTCTATGATTTTAGCATAGAATCATAGAACTGTGGAGTTGGAAGGGGCCACAAAGCTCATCTAGTCAGACCTTCTGCAATGTGCAGGAAAACCAATTAAACCATCCATGAGAGGTGGCTGTCCAGCCTCTTCTTAAAAACCTCCTGAGATGGAGAACCCATGACCTCTGTAAGCAGACTGTTCCAGTTGTAGAGATCTTAACATCAGGAAGTGTTTCTGGGGGAATTCAGCAAGCAAGCAAGCTAGTTAAGGTGTTTTTGTTCAGCCCTCGGGAGATGGTATTATTTATCTGCCTTTTTAGTGGTGCTTGCAATATTGTTCTTTTTAGCAGCTGCATTGGCACGTCCATGCAACTTTGGTATTTTTAAATGGTTTAAGATGGAAATTCTCAGTGTTATCATCCTAAGCTGCCTTCAGGGTGCATCTGTTAGTAAAATGCGGTATATATGGCGGGGGGGGGGGGAGTGAGAGAATGAAAGAATTATATAAATCAATAAAACACTGCACGGATATACTAAATAGATTTTCTGAGAAACACAAAGCGGGCAAGCACTTCTATGTGACTGCAATAACCTTTGGCATTAAATGTAGGAAAAGATACACTGTAAGCATAGCCTTGACGATTCTATTCTTCAGTTTCAGTTCGTGAGTGTTTTGTTTGTCATGGTTTAAAAGCAAGTGGGACTACAACAAAAAGTTGCAGTGTGCAGAGTGTACTTCCAGTCAAGGTTCCAGCCAGCCAGCCCTTCTTTCAGGTTATTCCATTCCAGCCACCACCACCTATTGGTTTTCCATTCACCAATCAAAATAGGGGATCACTCAACATTCTGTGGGGATTGAATAATATGCTCCGTTCTCATTGCAATGTTTTTGAGTCTTCCCCCACTCCTAGATCTCCCCCCCAAAAAAAATATTTCTGCAAAAACTTGAGTTTCCCCCCAAGCCTGTTGATATTCTCTCTTGCATAGAGATTGTACTGTTTTGACCACATAAAGGCTGGCATTTGAAGAATCAAGTTTGCTGTCAGTATATACATAGGGTTGAGGAATGTGTGTCCATTTAGATATTTTTGGACTTCAGCTCCCATCGTCCCTCACTATAGGCTATGCTGGCTAGAGGTGATGGGTGTTGCAGTCCAACAACATCAGGAGGACCACAACCTTGGTATATAGGATAGGCTCACACTTATCCTATGATTAAATATGCACCAGAGAAACATATCCATGGCAGAATCATGTTCAGAGCAGAACCAATTCACTCACAGGATCCTGCATGCACATGCACTCATTCAGAAGGAGCACACACAAGCTTGCGCATGCACATCTGCCTATAAGGATGACCAGCATTAAATCCAAAGATGGCTTGCCAGCTCTCGGGCACATCACTGGTTGACATGCAATGACAACAGTGGGGTGTGAAAATGAGCCAGATCTCAAAATGCCACAGGCAGAACTGTTTGCCCCACCGCATTCCATCTCTAAACACCATGCAATTTAGCTGAGCAATTGATGACCCACAAGACATGCCCCCACTTTTCTGAGCCACCATAGGCACTGAAATCTGCGTTACTACACATCCAAGGTTTGACCTTTCCTCGGCTTCATCTCCGTCTACCCCGCCAGCGACTTAGCGAGAGGTTTACTAAGATACGTGCAGGCATCAGCTAGAGCAGGGGTCTCCAACCTTCTCAGGTTGGTGGGTACATTTGGAATTGGGAGAGGGTTGTGGGCACTCTCACAAAATGATTGTCATAGTGGGTTTGCTCACCGACTGCAATGAAACAATACATATTTAAGGCAGGGGTTACAGCTGCCAAAGTAGCAATATATCTGCTTAAAAGCAGCTCAGGTGATATTGACTTCACACTGACCCAAATCCACGCAATGTTTCACATGCAGCCCAATTCAAATTGCATCAGAATCAGTCCATATGGCTGTCATAAGATCTGAATGAATCTCTAAGCACTGCCATTTTTATTTCTTGTTCAGGGCAGAAATCCTTCCTTCCAGAAGTCTTGAACAACTATTGCATGTATTCTACAGCAGGCAAACGATTTAAATTTTCTGCATATCTTGTGACACACCAAACTCAGTATCATCTAGAAATTGTGTCTTGGCATGAGATAGATAAATCTTCCCCCTTCCTCAATCGCTCTTGCATTCCCAGCTGGACAGAAAAGTATGTTTACAGGCTAGGTTGGGTGGGGGATGGCAGGTCAGGTCACATGGTACATACAGCTCTGACTGCTGCCCACCCTTAGTAACTGCCACCTGAAGGGCTTGACGCACTCTGCCCAATGGTAGAGCCAGCCCTGGCCATTCCCCAAAAGACTCCCCATTATGTAAAACATGGTTGGCCATTCTCTCAATAGATGACAGGGGATCTGTTGTCATGTGCAATTCTGGGGTGGCAAAATCTAAAACAAAAAAGTGCAAAAAAGCAATATTTCCTGAACAAGGGCTGACTTTAGGAGGCAATGTATGTGTCCACATTGAAGAAACAGGACATATGCTGACAGGATACAGACAGAAATCTAAAATATTTTACTTATCTCCCCAGCACTTTGCCTTTTCACTCACTCACCACTTTGGTTAAATCTAGACTATAGACCTGCATCAGTTTTATACCAGCTTAAGCACGTAAGCGGTCTCTCAAAGGATTCAGGGAACTGAAATTTGTTGAAGGAGCTGAGTAATAGGGCTGTGAACAGCCCCCCCCCCCCGATTTGGTCCGGATCCGGATCTGGACGATCTGGATCAGGCCTGATCCGATCTGCACCGGACCTCCCCCGATCCGGTCCGGAACCGAATTCAGATCCGAGTCTCTGGATTGAGATCTGGAGACCCTCCTTTTCCCCATAGACTTGCAATTCTATGGGGGAAAGGACTCACTGCCAGCCTGGCGTCCCTGGGTGCCGGCTGCACAGCTGGCACCCAGGGACCTGGAAGTCCAATGGGCCCCGGATCTCTAGATCAATCCAGAATGATCCGATCCGGTCCGATCCAGACCTCCCCTGATCCAGTTCGGATCCAGAAGGTCCAGATCACCCTGATCCGGTCCAGATTGGGGATCCAGATCCGGATCTGTTACCAGCCCTACTGAGAAATATCTGCAAGAGTTCTTTAGCAAATGAACACGCACAGAACACCCTTAGGGCAAGGGGATGGTTACTTAAACCAGCATGTATCTGTCATACATACCTTCACTTTGCCTTTTTACAGACTATGGCAGGACCTACACAAGTGCTTTATAACAGTTTATAACAGTATTGACAACGGTTGGGGCCCACAACATATTCCATATACTGTTTTCAAACCACTTTCAAAGTGTTATATCCTGCTTGGTGTAGATCTGGCTTATGTAAAAGGCGGCAGGAGGAACTGGGAGTCTGCCACTTCCAGAGTGTGTGCGTGTAATGTCGAATGCTTCCTCCCTGTACACCCATTCCCTGCACACCCATGGTTTTTTCCCCTTTTTATCTCCCATCATGCCCTCTTTCACATCTAGAAATTTATATATAATATATTACCATCCTCAGAGGAGCCAGGAAAAAGAGATCAACAGCACCTAGAAAACAAGGATCCTCACGTAGAATTTGAGAACTGCTCACACACAAGCCCACATTTTATTCCAGTGTTCGGACAATTATTAGGACAGTGTCCCACACCATAGACAATCTTTCTCCCACTGTTTTGGGAGGTATATGTCCCAGCTTCCTTCCCCCACCCCCGGTTGCAAGATTATACAGACACATAAGAGAATTCGGGGACTGAGGATTACTGTAAATTATTCATATATATTCATTTCCTGCAGAGCTCTGTCCATGGTACTAAGGAGCTCTTTCTTTTACAAAAGCCCTTCTCCATAAGAAGAAACTCAAAGGCCACCCAAACCTGTATTATTTTAATCCAATAAACCACCTCTACCCTGCTAAGAAACAGGGGTGGGGAGGTAAAATGTGGCAACCAGACACCTAAAATTGAAATAAAGAGACCCTCTCCATCTTTTCTCTGCCACAACAGCCAAGTCACAGTAGACTTTTGACTTTTAGTGGATTCTCATTTTAATTAATGTCAGACTTTCTGCGTGAAGAACTTAAGCATGTTTATTCAGAAGCTAAGTTGAACGGGACTTAAATGCCAGTACCTTGAAGCATACATAGCAGTGGATTAGTTTGCTTTAGTGGGACAATTTGGGTAAGAACTGTTATTGATCATAGCATTTGTATTCTAAAGTTTAATTTCACACATGCACACGAGAAGGGGAGGCCTGGGATTCACTCACTCATTGTAATGCTAAAGTTGATTAGGCGTTTCCCAATGAGTTGTAAAACTGAAATATGGTAAACACATACTCCCAAGTCACCCTGATGATTTGAAAAGAACATACACACATACAAAACAGATATTTGTACATATTTCACTTGAGATGAAGGGGGTGATGCATTATTTTTGCAGTTGCTAGACCACTGAAACTTCATGACAGAGGCCAACACCCCAGGACAGAGAAAGCCAAGTTACATTTGGGATTGAATAATATTAGCTGCAGGAGTTTTCTTAAGAACATAAGAACAAAAGAAGTGCCATGCTAGATCAGACTGAGGGTCCATCTAATCCAGCAATCTGTTCACATGTAGCCAACCAGCTTTCATCCAGCGACCGACAAAGCAGGACATGGTGCAACAGCACCCTCCCACCCATGTTCCCCAGCAACTGGTGCATATAGGTTTCTTGGGCCTTCACACACTGGATTGGGGAGAAAGGAAATGACACACACACACACACACACACACACACAGAAGCTGCAGAGTGTACAGCTAAAAAATCTAGTTATTTAAATGTGAACATAATGAATTCTGAAATAATGAATTGTGAATTAACCAACGCAAGTGGCAAATCCAAGATCTATGGGATTGTTGCCAAAAAGAATATGAATCGCAGCATTACAAATGGCCAATTAACAAATAGAGTGCTCCTGCATTTTTGCAATAATGTACAATCTCATCTATCCAAAATGGCCAGGGGATATCCAAAATGCTCAGATAATCAGAAAGTTAGTACACAGGAGTGATAATTTACATATCATTATGCTGACACAAAACTCCTTGGGTGATAACACAATGAATTGGGAGTGTTGTGCTATTTGTATAACAGAGATACTGATAACAATAGTAAGGCAATTGTGGAAAGTTAGGTTTGACAACCTGTTTATGAACTTTGCAAATGTGATACGATTCTGCTGAGGGGCTGGGAACATCAGGGTCCCACTCAACTAGTACATAAGAACTGCCTTGAAGGAACAGGTCAAAGGCTCATTCTTTTGTCAACAGAGATTAGCCAGATGCTGATGGTAGCTCACATACAAGAAGGTAATGCCCATTCCTTGTATTTTGTCTCTAACACTAGGTACATGGATGTTGTAGCTAATCACTTTTGATAAGTAGGACCGGCAATACAGTACTGCAGCGCATCCTAATAGAATTTCAGACATTTCTGCTAGCCATCCATGCCTCCTTGCAGGAGACGCCATTCCAACCAACACTCAACATTACATGGCAACTGAGCACACACGGCCCTCGGGTGTTGCGCGGGACACCTTAGATTTTTGGGGCAAAACTTGGGACTCTCTCATCTTTCTTGGTGGCCCCATTTTTGGTTCCATTGTCATCAAGATTCACTATCTGAATGTGCTATTCAAGGGATGCCCCATAACACCTGTGTCTTTTTAAAAATTTTTAAAGTCATCTAAAATTGTGGCCATCACCACATTGTATGGTTACAATACTGTTTTTAATGTATTGTTTCTAATTTATTCCTTATTTTATATTGGGTTTTATATTGTAATATGTGTATTTTATTTATTTATTTATTTATTACATTTGTATACCGCCCCATAGCCGAAGCTCTCTGGGCGGTTTACATAGGATTAAAAACAATTAAAAACAATATACAAAAATTAAAACAGCAAAACATACAACATACACACAATCTGTACATTTAAAAACCACTTCAACACTTCAAAAACTACAAAAACAAAACAAACCCAGGCTCCTCAGATATTACCAAATGCCTGAGAGAAGAGGAAAGTCTTGACCTGGCGCCGAAAAGATAACAATGTTGGCGCCAGGCGGGCCTCGTCGGGGAGATCGTTCCACAATTGGGGAGCCACCACAGAGAAGGCCCTCTCTCTTGTTGCTGACCTCCGAGCTTCCCTCGGAGGAGGCACTCGGAGGAGGGCCTTAGATGTTGAACGTAGTGTACGGGTAGGTTCATGTCGGGAGAGGCGTTCCATCAGGTATTGTGGTCCCAAGCTGTGTAAGGCTTCATAGGTTAAAACCAGCACCTTGAACCGGGCTCAGAAACATACAGGCAGCCGATGCAAGCGGGCCAGAGTAGGTCTTACTGGTTCCAGTTATCAATCTGGCCGCTGCATTTTGCACAAGCTGCAGCTTCTGAACCACCTTCAAAGGCAGCCCCACGTAGAGTGCATTGCAGTAATCTAACTTGGAGGTTACCAGAGCATGGACAACTGAAGCCAGGTTATCCCTGTCCAGATAGGGATGTAGCTGGGCCACCAACTGAAGTTGGTAGAAGGCACTCCGTGCCACTGAGGCCACCTGCGCCTCAAGTGACAGAGATGGTTCTAGGAGAACCCCCAAGCTACGAACCCGCTCCTTCAAGGGGAGTGCAACCCCATCCAGAACAGGTTGAACACCCTCCATCCGGTCAGCGGAACCACCCACTAACAGCGTCTCAGTCTTGTCTGGATTGAGTTTCAGTTTATTAGCCCTCATCCAGTCCATTGTCGCAGCCAGGCACTGGTTCAGCACATCCACAGCCTCACCTGATGAAGATGAAAAGGAGAAATAGAGCTGCGTGTCATCAGCGTACTGATGACAACGCGCTCCAAAACTCCGGATGACTGCACTCAACGGTTTCATGTAGATATTGAACAGCATGGGGGACAAAACTGACCCCTGCGGAACCCCATACTGAGAATCCATGGGGCCGAGCAATGTTGCCCAAGCACCACCTTCTGGAGCCGACCCACCAAGTAGGAGCGGAACCACTGCAATGCAGTGCCTCCCACTCCCAACTCAGCCAGTCGTCCCAGAAGGATACCATAGTCGATGGTCGATGTAAACCACTTAAGAGATCTTAGGATATCAAGCAGCATATAAGTATACAAGCCCAGGAGTAAGCCCTACTGAATTCAGTTGGGACTTAATGCCAAGTGGATAGATATATAGGATTGCACTGTTAGTCACTACTGCACACCACCTGCCTGCAAATGTACCACTGTGGAAGCAAATATGCAATTCCATGCTACATTTCACATGCAAATGGTTTTAAATGGGTCAAATATCAACTCCAACATTCACAAAGGACATCTCTACACCAGAGAATAATCCCAGGGTCGTTCCTAGGTCATCCCTCTGCATCTAAATGATGCACAGGGGATCCTGGGGGCAATTGGGGATGACCTGGGGACAACCCCAGGATAACCCCAGGATAGCGGAAACTGGGGATAACCCAGGTTTCCCGCCATCCCGGGACGTGAAATGGGCAGGGTGGCTCCGTGCCCATGGGGGTGGGGGAAAGCAATTCTGCCATCCCCATGATGGCTGGGTGGGGAGTGTGGGGTTTCCCTACCTTTTCTGCCATGCTCCCGCTGCTCCCTGTGCCTTTTTAAAAAATGGCGCCCGCGATGGGCATGATGGCCCTGTTCCCTTCTGGGATGTTGTGCTTCCTGTTTGGATGCCCAGGAGGACTGCAGAAGCTGGTAAGTCCGCGATCCTCCCCCCCCCCCCCCAATGCCCTTAGGTGTAGAAGGGCTTCAGTTTTCGGTCACTCCTTGTTTGGTGGTGGTAATGGTGATAGGTCTGCAGAGCTTGGCAGCTCACTCACAAAACTGCTCCCCAAAAGCCAGTGGGGCAGACTGGACCACTCAAGAGGACTTGGACTGGGATGAAACCCAGGTCCAAATGTCTGGCCAGCTGTCGCAATCAATTATCTAAAGCAACTTAAAGGGTATTTGGAGGCAGGGATTGGAGTGGGGGGATAATTCAGTTCACATTTTAATGCTTCCAATTTGGCACTTTCGAAACACTACATGAACCAAAACCCATCTATCCTTCGTATCTCACGCTTCTCTGAATTTCACAATGGGGTTCTCCAATCCAAAAATGAGTATATTGGGGGAAATTGCATTAAAAATGCACCAGATTAGGGAAATGGCTTGGGAAAGTTGTTTATTAGGGTAAAATGCCTACATAAATGTACTTATTAGAAGAAACGTATACAAAATTGCTTACAGCTCAAGAGAATATTGCACAAAATCCTCAAAGTTTGGAATGAACGGAACTTGAGCGGAAAAGCAGGAAACAAAGAGAAACCAAAAAACTGGTCAGGATTCATCCATTCCTATGGGAAGGATAAAATGGAGGTAGGGAAACTCTGATGGATAAAGTACAGTATGTGAAGGCTCTTGCATAAAGACAAGGATATATAACACCCCATGCACTAAATACCCTTTCTGCATCCACCTGTCACCACAGCATCCTGTTTGCTACTCCATGTTTTTTTCTTCCACACCTTTACCATCCATAGTATGCCCTTTACGACCTCCATGTTACAATTAAATTTAAGGAATGTGTTTCTCCACACATCTTCTGGATGGTTAACTTATTCTCCTTTCCTTTCCTTTTTTGCAGGCTTGTATGAAGAGTTGCTAAAAGACTGCCATGTATACTATCAAAAAGGAGTAAGGAGCCTGTGAAAAAAGGCAGATGAAACTAGTGGGTAGAAGAAGAAAAGGTGTAATGGGGCCTTCTTCCTCCAGGCCTCCTCCCTGCAAAAATCTGCCTCCCCCCCCCTGAATTATAGGATGGGGGGGAAACCCCATAAGTACATAGAATAGCTGCCAATTTATCATTTTCCTTCACACGTGCCCCAGCCCTGCCATGCAATCTAAAATATCAGATCACATTTCCACAAAGAACAAGCCTCGAACGGCCGTTTCCACACAGGGACGCTCGTGGGAAGGGAGGGACACACACACGCCGTGGTTTTGACCCCAAGAACTCCCCTTTTTGCAGCTCAATTATCCAAAGCTGCAAGGCTGCATTCAGCACACACCCCCTCCAAAGACTCAACGCGCTCCCTTTGCGCCGTCAGCCCCTTTCATCCTCCCCTACCGTTAAAACAGCTTTCGCCGGCAAATGGAGGACAAACATATTCATGGGCACCTTATCAGACATGCATGCAAAACTAATTAACATGGGGAGACGTGCAAGCTGCTGTCCACCCCCCCCCCCCATACACACACTCACAAGGCTGCCCTTGTCTAGGTAGGCAGGGAGAATAAAGGCTGGGAGGGGGTTGGAATATTGAAAAGGCTTTGTTGCTAATTTAGGCATCTGTTTCAGTCTGGTCTGGGCTTTTCTGGCTGGCCCAAGAGAGTTTGTAATTTTTTTCCCACCAGCCCCTTCTCTCACAATGCTGAGAACATGCCCAGAGACAACCCCCCTTTCTTTCAAAACAGTCCTTGACAATGCTCCCATTGTGCCTGCCATAGAGAAAAGCATACGCCAAAGAGCAGAGGGGTAGACAGGCGGGTGGTGAGGGGGGTGCAGAGAGAAAGATGAAAATGCAAACCTAAAGAGGAAAAAAAATGTTTACTAACATGACCCTTCACAGCTGCCCCGAATCTCCATAGACGGTCAGAGTCCGGGGACGGAGGCCCACCAGGAGCTGGTTGTTAATAAGTCTCCTCAGAGGAAATTTGTGCGAAGTCAACTCAGAGGGAATGGCTGTGTGTTGGCAGGCCCTGTTGGGTCATGGCTGGTAGAGAGATGTCAACATGGGCCGGGAGCCAAAGAATCCCACGGTGAGAACCGTGTGCCCGAGACAACGTAAGTGCTTGAGGCAGAAGATACACAAAACGATGCTCCCTCCCACCGTAAAACAATGCCATTAAAACATATATCAGTAAGCTCCACCATTGACTGTTTGTGGTCCTTGAACAGTGTCCTAAAATGTAACGGCTTGTGATAGAGCAAGGGAACCCAGCTGCCCTGCAAACTGAGAGGCATTTCAGATTTGTGTTCTGTGAACTCCAAAACGGATGCCCTCGGGCCAGTACTTTTGAAACAGGGACCTTTTTGGTGGGGAGGGGAGACTTCAAGGTAGGGGTAGATGGCTTTGCCGGTCAAATAAATAAATGACAGAGTCAAAACAAGCCAACAAGCCCAGCAGATGCCCACAAATCCCTGGAGTCTTAATGATAGCAGTTCTTTGGATGCTGGGAAGATGGGGGTAGGAATGAACACGATGAGACTAACCACCTTTAAACAGCAGTCCAGCTCAGAGAAAGTCATCAGGGGAAGGTTTTGTCACTTCCATCCAGGGATGAACAAATTTGTTTTAAAACTGCTCTGTCTGTGTTTCGCAGGTGGTCCGTTCATTCTGTCGTCTGCTTATTGACGGAATTGTGTTTTTTTTCCCCCTCAATGTCCTGAACTTGCATTCACATCGGAAAGTGTGCGCTTGTTTCAAAAGTTTGCATTTGCACAAATGTGGAAATCCCCCCCAAATGCACATCTTCATGCTATAAAGGGAAATGTGCATTTTGGCCTAGTGTGTGTGCGTGTGTGTGTGTGTGTGTGTGTGTGACTAAATTTGCATACAATTTCGGAAAGTAAAAAATTGGTCCACAAGTCCACAGAAACTGCGCCACTTGTAAAAAGCTGGCCTGCGGCGAAATCCATAGTTCAGATTCATAAAAACCCAAACACATTTGGATCCATTGTGGATTTCTCCAACATTGCTACCTCCATCTTAGGAAAAAAATGCTTCTCTCTTGGTAGATTGCTGTGCATTGGACTGCCATTAAAAGTACAGAAACAGGGCCATTCAAAAGGAAGGTGGCAATCTTTACTGGGTAGAAGGAAAAGGAATTGAAATGAAAGACCTTAGAACAATCGACAGAGGCCTGGGCTAAAGAGGAGCAGGCCTCGCCTTGCTGGCATTCCACAGCTAAAATAACATTTGCTTAAGCCCAGCGCTGCAACGCAGGGTCACTGCTACAATGAGGGCACTTAGCCTGGGGGGATTTTCTATATTCTGCAGCTGACAGAGGAAACAAGAAAAGCATGGGCCGATGTATCTGGAACTAGGGGGGGGAGGGGTTCAGGGGGGCAGCATTGAGCTGCCTTCATGGTTTATATTTATTTCCTTTTGCTGTTAATAAATTACAGGGGAGATCCTGATAGAAGGGGGAAATAGAACCCACCCCGTTCTCCCACGGGAAGGAAAGAGCATGCCCATAAAATGTGGAGCAGACGGCCCTCTCAGACAGCACAGTGGGCCCGGTTACACCTGGGTTGCAGATCAGACAGCACTGTGGATGTCGCCCATTGATGAGCTCCTCACCGAGGGAAAGCAGGAGGAAGTTTTCAGTGTATGCAAATTTGCCTGCCCCAGACATACCCCCATGCAGACAAAGAGGCCTCTACAGCAAGGGTGGGCAGACTCCAGCCATGTGGGATCTATTTCCCCCCACCCCTAGAACTCCAAGATCTACCAGCTGGAGCCTGGTGCAAAATACATATTCTTAGGATTAAAGAATTGTGGTGCCAGGACTCAACAGAGTTCACAGTCCTTTTACTCCATATCCATTCCCTGTGACCCAAAGTTCTCTTCATTTCAGCAATATCATTTGGGGTGTGAGGTTATTTGGTTACTTAAACAATCAGGAGTCAGAAATGCTTGCTGATCTACTAGAAAACACCGAGAGTTGCACCTTACAGTTTTCCCTAAGCTACAAAACTATCTAAATATCCATCTCACTGGTCCCACTTTTTAAATTCTGTCTTTTTGGGACTCAAAACTACACATAAACTGCACATGTCTCCAGTCAATACAATATGCATTTTTAAGGCCCAGTCCACCAGGAAGCTCTCCTGGCCAAGCCTAAATCAAAATGGAGCTTTCCAAGCAAAATACTCTCTCTGCTAAATTAGACTCTTAGTTTCTACCATCATTTCCAGCTATTTGCATATCCTATTTCTCAGACAGCTCTCACTGACTGAATTAACACTTGCAACCAAGTCACCAATTGCATTTATTTTGGACAAGTCAACATCTCACAAATTGGATCTTGCAAAGTTGCTCTAGCATACAACAAATTTTGAACTTCTAAAAATGTGAGTGTTTGGAAAAAGAGGCTCTGGAAATATGTTTTTGTTTGTTTGTTTTTTTTAAATGCATTTATGATATCAGAATGCTAAAGTGGGCATTCTGGGTTAAAAGGAAAAGGATCACTTGAAGCTAATATTACATTTAAAAAATCTTAGGTGAATAATGTCAGCAGATTGCATCAAAGTTCCAAATTCCCATGATTGCATTCTACTATGAAGTATGTCTTCATCTAGCATATAAAAAACATCCCTATTCAAAATATGTGCTTGAAGGATTGTTGCTGGCTTGGATTTGACCTTGAAGGGGCAAGGTCCAGAATTGGCTGAATCAAGGCCACAAAGACTAGTTTCCCTATTAAACACCCCCAATACATTTTTCCTGTGTTTTTAAGTCCTGCTTATTTCAATATGGGCGTGCTTAAATCTTCTCCGTTGCAATCAATGGGATTTCCTCAGTACTCAATTTTGGTTGGATTGTACCCAAATTTCCCCCATTCAACTGAAGATACTTGTTTTGGAAGCATCAAGTTTGAGAAAGTGCATGGTCAGAAATCATGACATATGAAGGGAAACAATTAACCATTATTACAGGTACATACATACATTCATTGCATGGAAGTGAACAAAGTATTCAGGATGGTTTATCCAATGACTATGACTGCTTATTTTCAGATTATCCAAAACGAAACGAAACAAAAAACCAAGGCCTGATATCAAAAGCCAAGTTTTGACTTCAGTGAAACATTCCACTATACCAAATTATTTAAAAGACGTTGTAATCATTGATTTTTCCCTAAGGTTTCCTGCGAAGTACTGATTTTACTCCTATCTTTGGACATTTGTTTTGTCATATGTAACTAGTCCACTGCTTTAGGACCATGTGGTGGTGATGGTTTGTTGTCGTGCTCAATATGGTTACAAAAAAAAAGGACAACAACGATTTATTACAGAACAAAGAGTTTGAGAGTAAATCTACACCCAGTTTGTGCAATATGTGCATCTATTATTGTTACATCAAATGTGCTCTAGAATGACTACTCAGGCAGATTGTGATGGAAATGCATGTATTTAGGATGGGCATTTTTCAAATGCAAAACTGGGCAGACAATGTGTCTAGACACCTCACTTCAACACACAAGTGTTACTTGTAACAGGCAAAACGTGGACAAAATGCATACTCCCGATTGTGACTGGTTCGAACACAGGAGCGCAATGCATCCGTATTTCAAATGCAAGAGATCATACCCATCCTAATGCAAACATTTACACCCGCCTCAGACCTAGGACTTGGAAAGGAATAGGGGAAAGCAGGAGGAGCCAAAGATAAAATCTATTGAACAAATAAGGGCATAATTTGGATTACTGTTTCAGAACAATAAGGGTGTTGAACTGTGAAATTTCATTTCAGAGAAGCTCTTAGGGGCACATTCTGGAAAAGTGGGAGGGGGGAAGCAAAAGGGGAAGTGCCAATCTACAAAAACACCAGCATATTATCACTTAAAACTCTCACTGCCAGTAACTAAACCTTGAGACAGGTAACCCAACTTTTAAGACTGGGGAGAGGGGAAGCTGCACAAAAGTGGGGAAATTCTATATGTTCAGTGGTCAGGAAAAGGGGGCGGGGCCAGATGAAGGGGGTGGGGCCAACTGTGACACCTCAGAGAGGCAGATTGGGATCCCTGCCAGATCAGATTTGGCACATGGGCATCTGGTTTGGCATCCCCTGCCATGATACAGGAATCAAAAACAAAAGGAGTGATCCTCACTGAAAAGTAACACCGAAGGTGGATTCACAAGTCAAAAATCAGAGCCGTTTAAGAAGGTGACCTCTTAAAGATGAGGAAAACCATGAATTCCATATAACTGATATTTATATCAACGTTGTCCACAGTCAATTATTTAAGTCTTAATATTGCATATCACTTGGTGAAGACAATTTAGTCATTGCATACATTATTGTATAGCTTAAATAATTGACTGTGGAAAACGTTGATATAAATATCAGTTATATGAAATTCATGGTTTTCCTCATCTTTAAGGGGTCACCTTCTTAAACGGCTCTGATTTTTTACTTCGGTGTTACTATGATACAGGAATAGCATGGTTACTGCTCTTCCGTAGCTCCTCCCCAGAGTTATGCGGTAACTGATAATGTAAGAATGTAGAAGCCATATGGAAGAAGCAGGGAGACCATGCCAGAATAGAAGGCTTTTGCAGAGTGCTGCATTAACAAGTGCATAATAAAATAATTTAATAACAATGCCATGTTTACATACTGAAGCAGCTTCATCTACATCAGGGTTGGGGAAGTGGTGGCCCTCCAGATGTTCTGGGACTCCAATTCCCATCAGCCCTGGCCAATGGGACTTGTAATCCAGCGACATCTGGAGGGGGACAGATTCCCCACCCCTGTTCTACATGCTCTCTGCAAGGCAGGTCAGTATTATTATTTTCCAACTGCAGACAGGAGAAAAGCAAAGAGACTTTGCCAATGGTCACCTAGTGAGTTCATAGCAGAAGCAAAGTTTCATGAAGAGCTGTGAATCAGAGTTAACTATATCATCATGTGAAGCTTTTGTTCAGCCTTGTTTTCTGACATTTTTGTTATGAAGAGCATTTAAAAGAAATAAAAGACACAATCCAGCAAGGTTAAACACTTTTAAGTCTCACTGATTTCAAAAGGAGATGTAATTATGTACTTAACTTCCATTGCAATAAATGGGATTTAAAAGTGCTTCACACGAGTTTGAGAATACCCAAAGACCTTTATTTAAAAACCAACCAACTAGGTCAATGGTTTTCTACCTTCCAGAATTTGCTTCCAAAATGACCTGTTTGCCATGGAAGCCCTGTGTTTTGTAGGAGCTTCCTGAGTGTACTCTTGGGCATCTACTCTGTTAACTAGGGATACCTTTACAGAGGCCAGGCCTCTGTTTCAAGGTCTGCCAGAGGACTGACCTCTATTTCAAAGACATCTTCCATTTGATGGTCTGTCCAGTCCAGTTCTGATTTAAAGATAAAGAACATAAAACAATGTGTCTGGGTTGAGTGTTTTTCTTTTTCTTCCCATTATAAAATATCAGTTGGCAGCAGATTGCCAGTGAGAAAACAACAACAGGCAAACAAAAGACCATGCCTACAAAAGGGAGGTGTGAAATGGGAGCACCTGAAAATAATGATGGACGTGCCATCATATACATCCCACTAAATATATGTACCCAAGTGTGAATATGTGGGAGCATACATGCATGTCAACATGTGCATAATCCAAAACTATATTTATGGCATTTACCTAGATTGTCTAACCTAACGTTCACGCAAATAATAAAAAGGATTACATCGGCCATTATTTCATACCCACCTATAGCATTAGTAGCACTAGAGCACATAAAAACAACAAATTAGTATTTAATCTACTACTACTTCTCCCTCGGCTTTTCGTGCAGCAGATCCCCGTATTATCTAGTTGCCCAGACAGAAAGACTAAGTACACAGAATGAGAAAGAAATAATCTGCTTCTTCATCTTTAAGTTTGTTTCAATTTTTCCTGTCTTGGACCAGATAAATGGTTAATTCTTTTGTAAGAGGCTTCCTTACAGATAAGCCACCACAGGGGCAAGCCAACTTCAATCTTGCCCAGTCTACTTTTTTCCCCCATTTGCAAGAATCCCAGTGATCCAGCTCTATGTGTTACATTTTCAAACCAAGACCGCATACTCAGGAACTCCTTTAAGAGCCAAGGCATAACTCATCTGTGTTAAGGGACCTTGGAGTACGAACTCTTGCTTAAAATAATGTGACACAGGGTTTGCTGGATCTGGCCAAGGTCCATCCAATCCAGGATTCTTTGTGGGAATTGTGGCATCCCAGCAGGTGCCAATACATTTCACCAAAATGTGGACAATGATGGTGGCCCAATTCTGACCACTGCAGGCTACTTAAAGTTCCCAAAATCAGCACTGAGCAGTCCATTCATTACATAGCACATTGGTAACCAAAACCAGCGCTAGATTAGATCATGCAACAAATTAAAACAAGAGATTAAATAAGATGTCAGTTCCTATTTTCAGCAAGTGGGAAGCAATTCTGTTCCAAAGATTCCAATATTCTGGTGTAGCTCCAGACACCTTAGTTCCTGGAGAGACCATAGTGCAGCAATAGACCACATGCTTCATATACGGAGGGTCCCAAATTCAATCCCTGGAATATTCAGTTAAAAGGATCAGTTAACAGGTGATGGGAAATAGTTCTGCCCGAGACCCTGGAGAGCTAGTGGCAGTTAGAGGAGGCTAGATGGGCAAACAGGCTGACCTGGTTACCCAGTTTGCACCTTCTGGGCTGAACACAGACTTAGACGCAATCTATGGTCAAAATCCACACATTTCTGAGTTTGCAAGATGATTCGTGGACCCAAAGAGGATGCGTTCGGCAAGCTGCGTCCATTTGAAAAATGCTCATGAAAAGATATGTACTTTTGAAGAACTACGTTTCAATCAATGGGGGGGGGGGAGAATGCATATATTTCAAAAATGTGCACAATTGATGGGTACATTTGGAAAAACATGCACTAAAGTACAGGTGGGAGAAAAGCAAAAAAAGGAAAGTTCATAACCTGATACAGCTCAATTTGGAACGAGCTTTAAGACAAAATTCATAGAGTTTCTACAAGCTCAGGTTTTGTTGGTTATAAGGCAGTTTCTTCTGCACTTCCATAAGCTGAATGAGTCAGCTAGACAGATATGGCTTCAGACAAGAGTTTTACCCAGACCTGTTATGTGGTCACCAATTGGTCTTTGCACTAGGCATGATACTGAGGAGATCTTTCATTCAGGGTTTCTTCCCCTCACAAGGAATTATCTTTGGCAGGTCTCTCATGCTTTTTAGCCATCAAGTCATCTGCTCTTCCTAAATGCTTGCTACCATCTTCTCATTTGAGTATTGATCTCTTCTGACACTTGTAGAAATCTATGCAGATTCCCCTTTCGGTTCCTGGCAGAAATACGTCGCCGACAGCAAGAGAAGGGAAGTCTTAGAAACCACAGGCTAAATCCTTGTTGAGTAATTGAAAGGGTGTGTGTGTGTGTATGGGGGGAAACAGAGAGCATAGATTTAGTCCTAAGGCACTTGTCTTTTCATGACCATCTTTGTCCATCCATACAAAATTTTCCTCCTCACCACTGTTCAGTGGCCATATTTAGGGCCAGTTTGGCCTTTGTGCCCAAAATGTCTAAATTCTATGTCAGGAAAAGCGATGCAAGGGGGGAAATTATGCAGAGCACGGCGGGATTATTTTGCATAATTGACAATCCTAAGAACATCGAACTTAGAAGTATGTCCATGGGGTCTTAGTTCCTTGAAAGTGCATTTAGGTTTGTAGCCTTTGGCCGGCCTTCTTGATGTGTTGGACTGCAACTACCATCATCCACAGGCCAGCACAAGGAGTGAGTGGGTTGATGGGAGCTGTAGTCCACAAAGGTAGGAAAGGCTGCCTTAGACTAATTCTACTAGGGCAGAGTTGCCTTAGCCAGACGGTGCGTGGAATAAAATCTATATGGAACAGATAGAAGGCTTTCTTCACACAGTGTGTAACTAATGTATGAAGTTCACTGCCATGAGATGTGGCCATGAGGGCCATGAGTTGGGAGGGCTCTAAAAAATGTTTTTAATTTTTTTTTAAAAAAAAAGGTTTAATACAGCAATCCTATGGTCCCTAGGAGAGCACTCTGACCTCGGAAGGGAAAGTTGAAAATCCAACTCCAAACCCATCCCCCTCACAGTCAGCATGGAGAGAACCATGCTGGCTGCTTCTCTGAAGCAATTGGCTTGATCACTGTTGAAGACCAGAATGCTAAACCAAATTGACCCTGATTTGATCCACTACGTCTTCCATTCTTATGAGAGAGAAGCAGCAAATCAAAACACTGAGGGGGCATTCAAACATCATGCTAACCCACAATCAGTGGGTGAATGTGAGTTGTTGAACCATGGGTTTGTTTAACCCATGGTTAGCATGTTGACTGAACATCCACAGAATGACTTGTTAACCATGCAGCATGGTTTGTTAACCATCCTGAACAACCCAAAAAACAAACCATGGGTTCTCAAACTGGCTTGTTTGAGAAAATAAGCCACATTGAAGGATTAACAAGCAACCTGGCAGATGTTTAGATAACACAATAAGACACGGTTCAACAAACAACCCATGGTTCAACAACAACCCACACTCAACCACCGAGTGTAGGTTGCTGTGTTGTCTGAACAGCCCCTAAAGCTCTACTCTTTGCTCAGTCTATCTCTGCTTTCTGAGATTCTTCCACTAAGCATGGACTGTGCCTTTGCAACTCTATAAAGGACTAGAAACTTATTTACAAAACAAATGAAAGCAGAAGTTCTCAGAAGCAAAACTCTTTAAGTCAATTAAGACATCCTTCACTTGTTTGATGGAAAATATGCAAAACACAACTAGCCTTGACTGAACTTTCTTTCTTTACTAAACTAAACTTGATAGTTTAGGAGGAGCTAGAGCTCCCAGCACCAAGGAGCCATCACTGGCAGGAGACCTGTGTGTGTGTGTGTGTGTGTGTGTGTGTGTGTGTGTGCTGGGCCCTCAGAGAAGATGACATGGTTCCATCCCCATAAGAGAAGGGGAGTTCCACCTCTGAGGCAGAAGCTGGGAGATCACCTAGCCCCCAAGAGCATCATTGCCTCAAGAGGCAGGCCACTACAGCTCCTTTAAGGAGAAGTGTTTGAATAGAAAGGACTCCTCAAAAGGAAGGGGCTCCTCAGGAGCAAAGCTTGTAACAACCTGAAGCTAAGCGCTGGGTGGGGCTCAAGAAGCTCTGGAAATAGATTCACAACCCCACCTAAATCAAAGCCACGAGCCTCCACTGCTGACACAGTTATCCCTTTCTTCAGTAACTATTCATGCTGGAGAAAGGTTGGGCATTGGCTAAAGGATTCCCTGCAAGGGAATCAACCACACGTACACACACTAGCAACCAAATTTGGCAGCCCTGCCAATTCTAGTGCAAGAGATGTACATGTTCATCGTCAGCCATCCGCCTCTTGGCAACTCTCCCATGTAGGCCCTTACACGCGTGCCTAAGCCTTCACACGCGGACTCACATTCTACCCTTGTCATATGCATGGGCAGCCACAGCATGTCCCTGGGCATGCACCAGAGCACCCCAAGAAAAATCAGTGGCGGCACAATTCCAAAGCAAAAACCTTGGTTCTTTAAAAAACATGAAAACAAGGAAATGCACACACGGAGCCCTGTAACCTAAATCCTAAATAATGGATTGCCAGGCATGCGCTAGAAACACCAGACAACAAAAGGCTGTGAAAGCTGTTGCTGGCAGGAAGCCAGCCCGCGCTACCAACAATCCACACAACAGAATACTGTCCAGTTTGGTTCACTTTCGTCTTCTTAGTTAGGCAGACAAAGCCATGGTAAGCCCTGACCTAGGAGAGCCAGATGTCCTTGTTTTAAATAGTTCCATCACAGGCCCATAGTCTGCACCCTAAATAGAGATGGATGAACCTGTCAATTTCAGTTTTTTTAATCCCCCCCCAATCTTAAGTCTGGTTTGTCCTGAATGTTGAGATCTTTCTTTTTAAAAAAATAAAGTTTGCTGGAAAATTCACACACATTTTTGAGCAGATTTCTCCTATAACTGCCAATTTAGGATAACACATCATGCATCCGATGAGGAGAGCCCCAGTCCATGAAAGCTTATGCTATAATAATTGAGCTCCTCTTCAAAGGTGTCACGAAACTCTGTTGTTTTTGCTGAAACAGACTTTATAACAGCTACCCCTCGGAAAATTCTTATTTAGCATTCACCAAATTCAGAGATGTTTTCCTAACCTTCTATTTCAAATGCAGGAAAGATAGTCACATCAGATTTCACATCTGTGCATTTCCCAGTATCTATCTATCACATGTGTAGCACACAACATGGCTGGGGCTTTCCCCATTCTATCTTCACAACAACCCTGTGAGGTAGGTTAGACTGGCACACACATGCACACACCTACCTACCTACCTACCTACCTACCTTCCTCATTAGGTTGAAATCCCTGCCCAGCTCTGAACCTGTGTCCTCAGCCTTCCAGAAAATGGTGACCTCCAGATGTTTTGTAGTACAAGTCACATCAACTCTGACCACTGGCCATGCTGGCTGGAGCTGATGGAAGTAGGGATGGATTAATTTATCAATTTAATTTCTCTCGGTTTCTCATTTTTCAATTCTTAAGTTTGATTCATCACAAACTTTGACATTCTGTTTTTTTAAAGTTCACATAAAAATCCAAACACATCTTTGTGTGCATTTCCCTGGACACATTCCGACTGCGTACGTAATTTTGCCTAGTAGACACATTTTTGCAAGCAATGCTCCTAATGCATTTTAAAATGTCATTTTCTCTAAGATATGCATTTGTGTGTACATTTTCCGTGAATATGTGCATTTCTGTACACATGTTTTCAATTGTGCACATTTCAGAAGATAACTGGAGTCTCCATTTGCCTATTGGTTCAAAATTGCGAAATTGGGTAAATTTGCCTTAAAATGCAAATTGAAGGAAATCCACCCCCCACACCCATCCCTAGATGTCAGGTGTAATCAAAAATGTTTGGAGGGCAAATAGTCTCTCTCACTTTCCAGCCCCCTGATGCAACAACCAAATGTGTATCCACCATCTCTATATGGCTTAGAGAGATCCAAGCCCATGCATCCAGAGTGTAGACACAGGGGAGGCAGCATCAAGTTCTGCTTGGAAGGGTATATTTTTTATCCAATCCAAGAGAGATTAGGTGGGATCATGAAGACTCATCGCACTGAGGAGTTTGGCAGTTTGAGAGAGGAGGATTGCCGGAGACAAGGATTTGGAAACTCTGAAGCACCATCTGGTTGCGCCCGGCTTCTCTGACACAAATGCCTCTCCCCCTTTGGCATGCTTACGATACCGGCCAGACAAATTCACTCCTTCCTTCCATCACACTGCTACCACCAATGAACACTGTGAATGTGGATTTCAATCCTCAGCATGTCTCAAAAAACAGGTGGAAGGACAGAGATGGTCAGAAAATATGAGACAGACACCAGAGGAGGAGGGTGGCAGAAGAGATTTATACGGCGCTGGAGTGCATCAGGGCAAACACAAATGAATTGGTAAAGAGTCCCATGAGAGCGAAATTAAATTCTTGAGCACACTGTAGTTAATTACCAGCACTGTAACACTAACCACCTTTATTTTAGATGATCTGGGCCATGTTGCATTATATTGATGGATTTACTGTATTCATATAGCCATCCCATAATGCAAGTTCTCTGGGCAGCTCACAAAACAAGAACATTAAAAATACAACAATTCAACACTAAAAAACACAATTAAAGCACAGATTTTAGCTAGAGACGCCCAGGCTATAAGATGCACATTATGTAAAAAGGTCCTTACCTGGCACTGAAAAGGCCATAATACAGGGAACACACTGGAAGCTGCCTTATCCAGAATCAGCCCCTTGGCCCATCCAGCCCAGTACTGAAGACACTGACTGGCAGTGGCTCTCCGGAATTTCAAGCAGGAATTTTTCCAGCCCTACCTGGAGATGCTGGGGATTGAACCTGGGACCTTCTGAATGCAAAGCATGTGATCTACCATGCTGAGTCACAGCCCTTCCTTAAAGATAGCACCAGGTGAGCCTCTCTGGGAAGGCTGATCCATAACTGTTGCGCCACCACCAAAAAGGCTCTCTCTCTAACGGGCACTTTCCTCCCACCTCATTTGACCGGGGCAGAACTGCATTGAGAAGCAACCCCATTAAACTTTAATAGCCAAACTAAAAATAGGTCAACAACGCATGGCTTCAACGCTTAGAGTCATGCTTTGTTCACCTTTCACTCTGGCCTTTTAAGTACTCCGCAGTGCTGGCAGAGTTGACCATATTACTAGAGAGGCATTTTCAGCAGCGGCGTCGCGGTAAATTTTGAGATGCAAGTTCTCATCATGGCAGTCCTTCAAGCCATGCTCCTAAGGAGGGTCCAAAAATGCAGGGAGCTGTGCTGATCCATAGCAACAAACCAGTTGTAGCTGTCGCCATCTCCAGAAGTAGCAGTTCTTATGTAAAGTGAATGGATCTTAATTGTCCATTCAAGACCAAATTGTCCCAAAATACTTTGTGTTACAATAGGAAATGAACAAGACATTGTTGCTGTGCACATTTAGTCTGCCCCCAATTCCAGTTATCCTGAGGACTGCAGCCAAGCTCAGAGGGAGGAGGGAAATCTGAAGGGGGTGACAGGTTCCATCAGGGTCCCTGCTAATAAAAAAATACCGGCACTCCGTCCCTGTAAGGCCTGGCTGCACTACACCAGTGAGTTCTGGTTATATCTGCAAAATGCTGCAATCAAACGTGGGGGTGTCTTTTATCATTCACACTTTCATATATTTTTAATTAATGCTAAGAGGAAAAATATAGCTGTAAAATTAATGCCAACACACATACACCAACTACTTTTAAAATGAAGACAGGGGTAAGGCTACATTTCCCTGCCCTTACACACACACACACACACACACACACACAGACAATGCAAAATTCTTGGAAGCCACAATCGTACCCTTTTTCTGAGGAGTAGGACCTATTGAACTCAATGGGACTTACTTCTCTCAGTAGACACATAGAAGATTGCGTGATCAAGGGAGGAAACAGAAGCCAGGCAGAGATCATGAGACCACGATTTCTCCTGCTTTAAGTTTACTCAGATATATTCAAGTGATTATTTTTGGGGAATAGTTCACTGGAAGAAGTAAAGACAGGAATGGACTTCGTAGGTTATATCTATTCCAGGGTTGCTATGAGAAAGAATAAACAGTGTGAATTTACCCCTTGGCATCATGGGAATATCAGAGCTCACCCTCTTTAGGAGAAACAGATTTATATTTGGCATGTATTTGAATGCAGATACCTACCTTAAATAAATACAAAATGAAAGGGAAGCGATTGGAGTAATGGGGGAAGATTTGAATTCACACTGCAGAAATGATGCGCTGCACTGGTTTTATTCCTTATTGTTTTGACTTGATGATATTCTATGGGTGGGTGGCTGTGGGTGCTTTTTGGAGCCTGCCGCCTTTAGTTCTAAATATGGTGAAAGGCGGAATGTAGGTGACAGATAAATAAATAAAGTATTAATAAACAAGGGAGTAATAAAAGCCTAAACAAAGAAACAGGTGGATGTCTGTATTATTCATGCATATCTGTGAATAATTTAACATATATGATAATTCAATTTTGTGTGTGTGAGTGTGTGTTTGTGTGTGTTATGTGTATAATTGGTGGGGCTGAGTAATAAATATTTCAGTTTGCAAAAAATAAAAATAAAAAATAAAAACCCAGTATTGCTAGCTTACCCTGCCAAATGCTGGAAGATCTGTCCACCACCCCAATGGATTCTGTATGTGGTGCATGCATCACTCCTACTGACCCCCTTCATTAAAATATATTATTAAGGGGTGGGTTTTTTCGGCATGCTGGCAAATAAATGCATTTATCTCTTCTCCACTCCACTCCACTCCACCATACCCACCCATTCATTCCCGCCTCCTTCCCCCCACCCAAAATACTCGCCCCCCCCCCAATTTGGGATAACGGGATGGGCAGCAGACACACAAAAGCGGAGGCGAGTGGGGAAGTATGGCAGTTCAATTAACAGCCCCGGAAGGGCACAGATTGCCTGCCTGAAGACGGCGGTGGCATCGACAGCCTTGAGGAATGCCAGCCTGGCCTATTGTTCTGCTTCCACGGGCAATTAATTAGAGAGATCAAAAAGGGAGGAGAGGGCGGGCCTGGAAGGAAGGAGCGTGGTAAAGATTCAGCAGCTGTGCACCCTACCTCGTGTGTCAATGCGGCCATCTTACAAAACGGCATTTGACTCCATCAAAATGGCTTCCTGGCATCAAGCACCCTAGGAGCTGCAGCAGGATGGCCTGGAGTAGTTGAAGGGATCTTTCCAAGGAGGGGGCTGCCCGTTCTCTTCCCCCCTCCCTTCCTTCCTTCCTTCCTTCCTTCCTTCCTTCCTTCCTCTCTCTCTCTCTCTCTCTCTCTCTCTCTCTCTCTCCCTCAGACACACACATGCTGCCTCCTCCTTCGGTGCTTGTTCGTTGAGGGCACCACACGGCACTGATGGGCTTTCGAGGGAGGGAAGGAGAGGACTGAGGAAAAAGAAGTAGGGCAAGGGAATTAAACCGGAGATGCTCCTGTGGCCCTCCATCTTCATTGCCGTTGCTGTTTGTGCCGAATTGGAAGTTTCTTATCTCGGTAGCAGAATGTCGCACAGCCTCTGTGCAGGAGACAATACGGCACAGCGTCATTACTCACATAGTACGGTACACGGGCATAATGCCATGGTTACACGCAGGAAGACAAAACACACGCACACACACAGATAATCCCTGCGCACTGATAGATCACTGTACTCTCTTGCACTATACTCAACACTCTGCTGTCGCAGCGCTCAGCTTTTGAAGGCCTAAGGTTCAAGAAAAGCTGGTGGAGCCAGGATTTCTCGCCAGTTTCATACAAGGGCTGAAATGTGTGTGTGTGTGTGTGTGTGTGTGTGTGAGAGAGAGAGAGAGAGAGAGAGAGAGAAGGAATCACCTCTCTACCCCTCCCTTTTTTTACTTGATGCTCTAGGAATATCTACACCACAGTGTCATGGAAGGAACATGAGAAAAGGCCCTATCTGGTAAAATAATTATAATGGCCTTTATCTTAAGAATATAGCTTTGGAACCTGTCGGAACAACTTCAGTTCATCCCAGAGAGCTCTCCGAAGTGCTGAAGCACCTGATTCTGACTCGTTACCTCAAAACCTGCCCTATACAGCCAGAACAGAGAGATCTGCTCCTTAGTTCTTCTTTGTTCCAGGCCCGCTTCCCCTGGCCTGTGCACAGACACCAATTTTGGCCAGAATCTGTCAAACACCTAGCTTGCCTTTGAATAAATAAGCACTTGGTCACCCCCCACCCTGAGGCAGCAAGCCTGCCACCACCTAGGAGCTGAAGCGTGAACACATCCACTGCCAGGATAATTGGCACTTCGTTACTCATCATTTGCAATGCACTAATTGGGTGTGAATTAACCTTTGCTACCTGCCTTTCCGAATTCAATATGGTCCAGGTATTGGCCCTCCTGCTCTGGATCTTACTGGATCATGGGAACAATTTGTACCCCATTGTTGATATGGCAGTGATGAGTATTAGTAAAGCCAGCATAAGGGGACTTTTTGGAGGAGTTGGGGAGGACACTAGAGGGACTAAACTTCTGAATGCTCTGGTAAATGTGCCCAGATTGTATCATTCAATATCCTAGTTGAACTCAGGAGCAACCCCAAATCTATTTCCTAGGACTCCAGATCTATTCCCCTGAGGCCAGAGTGTCCACCAGTGTCAAAGTAAGATAATTTCCATGCAGGGAGTGATTTTCAAGGGGAATTGCAGCTGGGCAGGGAAGATGATGCAATACCCCCCCACCCCAAATCTCCCTGTGTGCACTTAAGCTTGGGATAAAGAACATTTTCTGTTGGCGTGGGATGATCTTGAGCAGGGTGCAAATTAATGGAAATTATTTTATTTGACATTATTTGGTTGAGAAATGAATGGGCTGGCTCTGCCCTGTGAAACTTAAATACATCCTAGGAATTATTTCTACATTGGCACAGAAAGATATAAACCATGGTAATTTTATGCAGATTTCTATCCTATGAGCTTGCCGCTCCCAATTTTGTACCGGTTAGTGAATCTTGGGAGCTCTAGTTAAAACAAAATAAAAAAGTGGATACCACTAGTATTGAATGTTTCCTGGGGAAATGGCAGGTGGCTACCAAGACGAGGCCCTTTTGTGCTGTGGTATCTGTTGTGGAATGAGCTTCCCAGAGAGTTTCACCTGGCTCCTGCACTGTGTTCTTTCAGAGACCAAGTGAATCATCATCATCATTATCATCATCATCATCCCAGGCATTTAGTCTTTTAGTTCTGTTGATTTAAATCAGTTATTGTATTTTAAATCTCTGCATTCTTGTAGGTTTAATTCTGGTTTTAATTTTATACTGTAGTTTTAAACTTGTCAATTGTATATTGTATTTTATGTTGCATTTTGTGGCCTTAATGTTGTGAACTGCCCAGAGAGCTTCAGCTAATGGGTTGTATAGAAATTAATAAATAAAATAAATAATAAATAATAAAATGGCAGCTGGGGAGGGGGAATAAGAAAACAATGGCCTTTCTAGATCAGAGCAAAAAGTCTTTCCCCTCCACTCCACCTCCAACATATGAGAATTAGACCCATTCAAGGCAGGAGTCACTGTGGTCCTCCAGTTGTTGTTGGATGCCAACTCCCATCAGCACTAGCCATCCTTGCCAATGGTGGGGATGATGGGAGTAGTAGCTCACCAACAAGTTTTCCATCCCAGGCTTAGCCCAATACTGTCTACTCTGAGATCCTTTAGATCCTTTAGATCCAGGGGTGGGCAACCAAAGGTGGCCCTCGATCCAATTTCATGCGGCCCTCGGTCAAACGTCAAAAGCCTTCTCTTTGTGATTGGTTCAGATCTCTGAGAAGTGTGACCTGCCCCTTCCCTGGCTGGCCACTGAGTAGCAATGAAGAGGGAGAGGGAGAAAAGGGGGCAGCAGAAAGAGGAAATGGGTGACTCGCCTCCTTTTGGTTCTGGCTCTGCCCACTGCTGACCTCAGCCTCACCCGCCAGTGACAGGCAGCCCCCTGACATATTACCCAGGAGGGAATGCACCCCATTGCCCACTCATTTCAATTGGTGAACCCAAGACCTTCCTCGTGCAAGCCACGTGCTCCACCACTGAGCTATGGTGCAGCCTTTGGTGGTAAATGCCATGACCAGCTTCATTCTGTCAGTTGTATCAACTGGTCTCTAAAAAGCAGCACAATGCATCCAAGAGTGATAAGCAAGCTGGGGAAGTAGACTCCAGTTCCCCAAAACTCCCTCCAAATTCCCACAGTAGGTGTGTGTATTTGTGTGTGTGTGTGCGCGCACGTGTGTGCGTGTTTTGGGACAAATCCATTTTGGTGCCAGATTTCTTTCCTCCATTGGTACAGTCTCTAAAATTCTCTTTGTCCACAATTTAAGGACTCTTCAAATTCCCAGAACTGAGACATCAGCGTCCTGCTTCCGCTTGGCCACATTCTTAGGTTTGTAGGAGGACAATTAGTAAAATATTCACATTGGTCTTATAAATTTGGAAGGAGGGATGGGAGCTCAGACGTAGCACACACCCTTTGCCTGCAGAAGGTGCCAGCTCAGATTCCTGGCCCTTCCATTTACAGGATCTTGGCTAGAAATGCTAGGACAGAGCCAGAGCTGAAAGAGACAGTCCTGGGTGAGATACACCAAGTCAGACATCACCAGGCAGGGTCCTATGTACATTTTATTTCACCTTACTTTTTCTTGCTCACAGTATTGCCCCACAAACTCATGAAATCATCAGCTTCTCTTCCCCTTTCATGAGAAAGCAGGAATATGTATTTCCACAATCTTGCCCTTTTCCTTATTTTTTCTTTCTTTGATTTACTTATTGCATTTATATGCCGCTTGCTTTCAAGGAGATCAAAGCAGCATGCAATGCCGCCTTCCCATTATCCTAACAACCACCCTGCGAGGTAGATTAGGCTGGGGGAGAGAGAGAGACAGCATGCCTAGCATGAGATATCCCATAGACCTCATGACAGGGGAAACTTGAACAGTGGAGACTACAACCCCTTTCTTCTCACTATATTCCAATTAACACAATTTCTTGTGTGTTTTTGCATAGGACAAGGGGTGTGCAGAGCCTCACACCTGGGGATCAGATCCAACTGGGGGATTCCCCTGGGCCCTCCTTCTTGCCACCCACCCCAACCAATCATTTGGTGGCTTCCCAGCTCTTGCACAGCTTTTTTCTACATTGTAAAAAATTGAAATGCCTCACCTAAGGGTTAGTTCCTGGCAACAAGAATTTTAAGTTAAAATAGGCTGCTATTTTCAGTATTTCGGCCTCAGCCCTTTTGCCTTTAGCTCCACCCCTTTGACCCCTCCCACCTCTGGAATATGGTGCTCACGAGCTTCTCCAGAATGGAATTTGGCCCTTGGACTGAAATAGGTTCAACCCCCATTATGCGGGAGCAGCTACAGTGTCCAAGATCATTGGTCCTGATGTCCCGAGTAGAACTGCCCATCTATCATGCACATATTAAAAAAATACTCCATCCCATCCCACACATCTGCATCTAGTTCCATTAACTCACTTCTCTGGGCTCAGGGAGAGAAAGAGAGGTGCCTTGGCTCTTTTCTTCTTTTTTCCACTGCATCCGAAGCCATGAACTTCCCGTCATGTCTGATTAAGGAAAAGAAAGAGAAAAAATCATCTCAATTAGAGTGAGGCTCCCACACGTCTGGACGGATGTCAAGTCATTACTGCATGTCATTCACAGATAAATTGAAGCAAAGGAGAATTGAGGTTTGGGATAATATATGCAGGCCTTAAAGAGGGAACTGTTTGGGTCAGTGTTTTTTACTGCAAGGCCCGGGGGCACTGAAAGCTCCCAGTCACCTCACGGCCCAGGCGGTTCCCCATTTCTCCCCCTCTCTCTTATTCACTCTGTGTATTTGCAGTAGCGGCTCACTCTCAGCAGGGGCTCTCTAGCTTTTATTTATTTATTCCTCATGCATCCAAAGTATTTTCAATACTTAAAAATACTTTAAAGTATTTCTTTTTTCTTAACAAGGCTTTGATTTGATTTAGCAGTGGGCCGCCGGAAGTGGAGGCGAAGGCGAAATTGAATGCACAGGAGAGAGAGAGAGAGAGCGCGCAGCATGGACATTGTGCGTCACTGAGGACACTATCCTACGCATGTTTAGCTAGGAAAAAATGCCTGGTGGATGCTGGGAGTTGTAGGACCTTTTTCTGTCTAAACATGCCTAGGATTGTGCCCTAAGTAGAGCAGCACACTCTCTCGGTGATAAGGAAAAGATCCATCCCAGTCCAAGGTCCAAGTGAACCTACTGGAATTCGCCTGCCTAGTGAAATGGTGACATTGATAAAGGCCTTGATTAGATGGCATGGAAGGGGATGGGGAGGAGAGGCTTAAAAGGCCTCTGGCTGAATCCAGGACACACCATCACCACATGTCAGGGACAGGAGGGCAAGGAGAAGCTCCTCATGGCCTGGGAAAGCCCCCCCCCCTAATTTGTTTTGGCATTGATACCTGGAGCAATAGCAAAACCCACTGGTTTAGGTTTACAGTATGCCAATTTATACATAAAACAGAATCAAGTGATAAAGTCTTCCTCTGGAGCCAGTTCTACACACCAACACTTTGAAAGCGGTTTGAAAACGGTATATGGAATGTGTCATGGGCCTCAACAGTTGTCAATACCATTATAAAGCAGTAGTGTAGATCCTGTCCTGGACTATACCATTTTAATCTGCAAGGGCATATATGCAAGTGTGTGTGTGTGTGTGTGTGTGTGAGAGAGAGAGAGAGAGAGATTGGGGGATTGCATATATAAATGCTCATACATAGGGTGACCAGATAAAATCCAGGTCAGGGCTCATGTAACTTTAACAGTTGTAGAGAAAAGGGAATTTCAGCCAGTGTCATTTGTATGCAGTTAGTTCCTGGTGAAATTCCCTCTTCATCACAACAGTTAAAGTTGCAGGCACTATACTAGAGTGACCATATACAAAAGAAGGCAGGGCCCCTGCAACTTTAACGGTTGTGATGAAGAGGGAATTTCACCAGGGACTAATTGCATACAAATGACACTGGCTGAAATCCCCTTTTCTCTACAACTGTTAAAGTTACACGAGCCCTGACCTGGATTTTATCTGGTCACCCTACTCATACAAAAAATGCCACCTTCGCTCTCCCTGCTTGGACAAAATGACCATGCAAGGGGGAAGAATCCACCTGCCTTTCTACCGAACATGCCATTATTCAGTTTAATTTGCAAGGTGTCATTTGTTTGGCCAGTGGGGTGGTGGGGGTGGGGATATTCAACCATGCAGCCTATGGTAGTACAGTCCCAAAAGAGTTTTCATCAGAGCTTTCACACTCGCTACTGTCCGCTTATGGATGTTCGTGCATCCTTTAGATGACGTACGCTTCCCGCTCCTTTCACTTGTTTTTCCATTGCAAAATAGGCCCCTTTAAATCTGTTTTAAAAAAAAGGGAAAAAAAGAAAAGAAATGTGCAATGATCTCCTCCTGAATGGGCCACGTGGTCTTTGTTTACTTCCTCTTTCCTCTCTAGGAAGAAAGAGGAAGTAATGAAGGACAAAAGCAGGGGTGGAGAAACAATGGTAAGGAAACGTGATTCCCCCCCCCCCCCCATGTGTGATGATACTCCTACTGTTTTCATTTCGATGACCGGAGAAACAGGACCTATGACCTGATCTACTTATTGAGCGGAACGAAGTGGCAGAATTCCATTGCAGACTACTGGAATGGGTATTTATTGATTTAATATATATCCCACCTTCCAATTCAAAGTAGAGTTCAGGCAGCTAACAACAAAATACAAATAACATAACAATGTTTTCATTGTAATGCTTCCCAGTAAAAACACAATGCAAAGAAAGAAAAGAAAGGGGGGAACGCAGAACACGCCAGATTAAAACCTACTTCAGTAGTACGACCAGCTTAGACGCCAAAAACCTGGCTGAATAAAAATGTCTTTGCCAGCTGACAACAGAGTTGGCAGAGTCTTTCAAAGCCTGGGAGCAGCCACCAAGATGACCTTCCGTTGCCTCCTCACCCAACGTACCTCCAATAAGGGGGCAGAGGGGGGAGAGAGACACAGGGGAAAACAACCTCCTCTCCTGGGGATCTTACAACTCACACAGGAATGTGGTCCTTCAAATAGTCTGGACCCAAGTTATTTAGGGCTTTGTAGGTCATTGCCAGCATTCTGAATTGTTCCCAGAAACAGACCGGTAGCCAGTTCAGCTGTTGCAACAAAAGAGTCCCAGGCTCTCTATAGCCAGCCCATAGTCTGGCTGCAGCTTTCTGAACTTTCCAAACATTTTCCAAAAGGCAGCCTCAGATAAGGCGCCTTCCTGCCTTGAAATGTGCACACCC
Source organism: Anniella stebbinsi (assembly GCA_029215795.1). NCBI lineage: Eukaryota > Metazoa > Chordata > Lepidosauria > Squamata > Anniellidae > Anniella > Anniella stebbinsi. Next base: position 388,135,010 of record JARDYH010000001.1, read on the forward strand.
CTCACTCACCCGCAGGTTACAAACTAGCATAGTAAGGAGATGACTATGCTAACATCATTCAACTGCTCTCTCTGATGCTCAGGGTTACTACTTGCAGGGAGGCTTGGTTTCGTTTCATGTTTTTTAAAAAGGAAGATACTTTTTTAAAAAAAAATCTGAGCCCACTCCCTCACACACCTGCTGTTTGAAGTGATACAATCCAGAGAATCCATCAAATGCCAATATGTTAAGGCACATAAAAGGATACCACAGGGAAGATGGTCAAGAACTATTTTCCATGGCCACAGAAATTAGTACTCAAAATAATGGGTATAAGTTACAGCTACCTAGATTTTGATTCAAGAGAAGGGGAAATTTTCCTGATGGCAAAATCTGTACAACAGTGGAACAGTCTGCCTATGGAGGTTGTGGGTTCTCCATCTCTGGAGGTTTTCAAGAGGCTGGACAGTCACATCTCCAGGATGACTTATTTGGTTTTCCTGCACATTGCAGAGTGTTGGACTACATGATCCTTGTGGTCCCTTCCAACTCAGCAATTCTATGATTCTATGTCCCTTCATGCAACTCAGTCTACCACCACATTCTGCTTAATGTATAACAGAACATAAGAACATAAGAAGCGCCATGCTGGATCAGACCGAGGGTCCATCTGGTCCAGCACTCTGTTCAAACAGTGGCCAACCAGCTGTTGGCCACGGACCAACAAAGCAGGAAATGATGCAACAGCACCCTCCCACCCATGTTCCCCAGCAACTGGGACACACAGACTTACTGCTTCAGATACTGGAGGTAGCACATAACCATCAGGGCTAGTAGCCATTGATAGCCTTCTCTTCCAGGAAGAAGGCTATCAACAGGGGTGTTGAACGGCAGATTCATGGGCCAGATCCAGCCCACCTTGGTTGTCCAGGTGGCCATGACCCCTCCCCCCTGGACTCACCCTCTGCCCCCCCCCACAACTGCAATAGTTTGGTAGTTTCCTGGCTTGTGCAATTCCCCCCCCCCTACCCATTCTAAATCACTGAAAGACCTCTCCTCGTTTTTCTTTTCAGCCTTCTGTGACCTCTGAATATGCTCATTCTTCATTAGGCAGTTTTGGGGATCCTCTCCCTCCTCAGGGCTTTCCTCTCCTAAAGCTTTTCTGCAAATCTCAAGATTTTAGCCAAAACCTGCTGCTACATCTGTCGAGAGTGAGGGTGGTACCATTTTGGCTACATAAGCAACAACGCTCGCAACCTGATATTGGGAAGAGGGGTAATGGTTATCCCCGTGTTGCCAATTTGAGGGGGGGCAAGGCTGAGACAATGTTGGCTTGCCTAGGGCCATCAAGTGAGCTCAAGTCTTAACTAGGGATGAGACTAAAACTAGGAGCTCTTAGCCAGCGTATCCACATTTCGCTTCATAGGATCACAAGGAAGGCTAGAACATATAAGAAAGAAAAACAACAAGATGTCCACAATCGGACTCTTTACACACCATAAGCAAACAAAACTAAGAAAACACCCCTGCATATATATTTTTATTCCTCACTTTCTCCCCCCCCAGCTGGATTCATCCCCGTGCCCTGGCAAGAATGCTTTCCTTCCCCTGCAGCTTCATCTATCCCAATGGCAAAGTGGGAAAACATCATTAGGGAAAATAATTTAGTTGGTTAATCAGCATCCAGTGGAGGGAGAGAAGAGGGAAATGAAGGAGAGAGCGGGGGTGGTGGTGAAGAGAGGGGCATGGAGGTTAGGGCTTAGGAACAGGCCAGCACAAAGCCACCATTCATGATGTCCAGGGCTGAGGATTCGCATTGAATTAAACAGACACAAAGAGCAATGGGATTTTCATCCTCTCCTTCTCTCCATGAGAATTATCATATCTTCCTGGCACTAGGAAACCTTCAGCATAAGAGATTGGGGAGGGAGGGAGAATACAAACTGTGGCCCAAGGTACAGAAGGCTTTGTTCCTGTATGGGCCTTATTTATGGGAAGTGTGTGTGTGTGTGTGTGTGTGTGTGTGTGTTGGGGGGTGAATTAGCAAAACTCAAGCTGGCCAAAGTTCTCTGGATTCTTTCTTGACGCTCATACTGACTCAAGTCCATATCAGATTGCAAGCTCTGTTTTTGTTTTATTTGTCATGAAAAATCCTATTTTGTGCATATTTTGTGTCTATTTTTGTGCATATTTTTTCCATATGAAGCACCTGTGATGCACATCTTTGAAATACATGCATTCCTCTCTCACTGATTAAAGTGCATTTGTCTGCATTTTTCAAATGTATGCATTCCCCCCCCCCAGCACATGTTCCAAATCTATGCATGCTGTCGAATGCATGTGGGAGGGGGAGGGGTCCATGAAGATTGCGTCCGAGTCAGTGTTCAGTCTGGAAGGTGAGAATTGGGTAAATCCTGATCAAAAAATGACCTGAAATTAATGTCTCGTACATCTCTAAGGGGAAGTGGCGTATGGTTTCATGGCGATCAACTGGCCATCAGGAGCTGGGTTTAATATGACGTCTGCTAATATGAATCAATCCCTCACACACACACACACCACACATACCCTCAATATCCCTACAAAGCCAGGGATCCCAGCACCCACCACCTGCAAGCAAGCAAAATAACTATTTGCGTTTGGAGAGCTTGCAAAACAATCCCCTAGGCAAGCAGGGTGGGGGGAACACACTTTGGAGGGGGGCATTGAGATTGACAAAGAAGACAGACCAGACAACTGCTGTCCAGACATGAAAATGAATTAGCTACCATCCATGCAAACCTCGGCTGGCTAGTTCTTTTCAATGGCCAGCGAAGCATTTCCACTGCCTGACCCTAGTGATATCGCCATCTGCATTGACTGTGAGGATGCCAGTATCTCTTACAGAAATAGTATGGATAGCTGGATGCATGTCCCTAAAAACACTTGCTATGCAGACACACATGGCTCCAATTAGGTGCACACTCAAGGACACAAGCCTGATCCTTCACTGGAATATGTCACATACTTACAGCATACACAATTGCCATGTAAAGCATGGCACTGCACAAGAAGGCATCACTACAGCAAAGATTTGTCCTAGTTTAATGGTCACTCCCTCTCCCTAGGGAAGCTTGGGAATGGCAATTCTGTATGAGGGACAGGCATCAACAAGCTAGCAAGCTCAGAGCCATCCTGGCAGCAAAACATGCCCCAGAGCCAGTCCTACCGTAAGGCAGAGTGCAGCAACCACCTCAGGTGGTAGATCTTGAGGGGGATGATGGCAGGCTCCCGGCTATTCCTCCTGGACTCTCTGGCTAGTTTCCCTGTGTTGGAGGACAGAGCTGTATATCCAATAACCTTTCCTGGCCCACTTAAAACTAGCTGGCTTCCTCACGTATGGTGAAGGCCATTAGCCTCCACTGCCATTCCAGCCGGATTCTGTAACTGGAAATGGAAGGGGACACAATTTTGTCTCTCTCGGGCAGCAAAAGGCCCCAGTAAATCCTAAAGATATATGCATGCATTCAATTAAAAAACCAAAACACATATATACACCACAGTTCCTAATTTTTATATACGCAATACAGCCATTTACAATTTATTTATTTATTGCATTTCTATACTGCCCAATAGCCGAAGCTCTCTGGGTGGTTTACAAAAATGCAGCTATAAAATATAGGTATAAAAACCAAGGAAACAAGACTTCATTCAAGGCAGAACAAAAGAAAAAGATTAAAAACAAAAAAAACCAGGACAGGACAGCAAAATAGCCATAGGGCTTGATTTTATTTTATTTTTAAACCCACCTGCAGAAAGCGAGCTGAGAGAAAAATCCCTTGAAAGGGGATTCCATAGGCTGAAACAGAGAAAGCCTGCTTCTGGTGGAGGTCAACCTAGACTTTCTTTTTGAATGGAACCAGAGCAGGACCTCCGTTTTATTCCTCTCAAGACTTACAGGAACCTAATGGTCTGCAAAACAAAGATCCCAGGTTCATCCCCGGCTTCTAGAAGCAGGGCTAAGAAAGGCAGTGGTTGTACACCAGCCTTCCTCAACCGGGGCCCTTTTAGATCAGGGTGCAGAACCTGTTCCACCCAAGGGCCAAATTCCATAGGCAGTTTAGGGAAAGGAGATGGGGCTGGTGGATATGGGCAGCTGGGGAACCCAGAGGGCCAGACTGAAACCCTGGGCCTGACACTCTGTCCCCCTGCTCTAATTATTATGGACTACAACACCCATCAGTCCCAGCACACATGGCAAATGGACAGGGATGATGGAAGTTAGCCACACTAGCCTTCCCCAACCTGGATCCCTCGAGATACCTTGGACGACAATAAGGAACTTGTCATGCAGATTTAGAGGCAAAGACCTTTCCCTACGATTACTCCCACATCCTGGTGAGCATTACAGTCACGTTTGCTCAGGACAAGAGACAGCGTCTGCCAACCAGAGCAAACAGAACTTGGTTCAGTGGACCTGTAGCCCACCAAATGGAAGGCTGCTATATCTATACAGAGATGTATTTGTTTTCAAAGATACAAAAATTCGCAGAGAGCGCAGATTTTATTGCCCCACTCTGTTTTTTTTTTACTGCTTCCACAGAATCCATTTCATGGGTTGCTTTCTTGCATTTTTAGGCTATTTATCCTGTCAGTTGTACAAGTCGTTTAAATAAAGAAATATAAGCTAAAATACATCCTTCGTGGCCAGCTATGAAGCGCATGAGTTTGGGTACACGAGTGATCGATTCACAACATACATGGAGGAAGAAACAGAATGGGTTAGGGAGAATGGGTTAAGAAATTGGGGGGGGGGGGTCCCTCTGAAAGCAAAACAGATTGGCAGTATTTTATTCATAAAAGCATTTTATGCCATGTTTTGGCCCTAAGAAGGGCCCACAGAGCAGTTTTTGGAACTGATCAAAAGCAAAAAAAAAAAAAAAAACCCACAAAACCACAAAAAGTAAGACTCCAGATTTAAAAACAAGAGGAGCAGACATAAAACCTTCATTCATATATTTAAAAAGCCAAGCAGAATAATATTTTTTCACCGCCCACTTAAATGCCACCATGGATGAGGCTAGTCTCTCCTCCTTCAGGAGAAAAGTCCATATCCAGGGTGCTGCCACAGAAAATGCCCTGTCTCACATTCCCACCAACAGAACCTCTTTTGGTAAGGGGACATATACCAGAGCATCCCAAGTGGATCTCAACTTATGGGGCAAATTCATATGAGAAGGGGCATACTTTCAGTACATTAAGCAATAACAACAGGAAATGCCTCATGGTCCAAGACATAATTAAACCACTGGAGTTTGCTACCACAAGAAGTAGCAACAGTTGACCACTTGTTAGCTTTTTCTTTTTTCTTTTTGTTTTAATAAATTCATGAAGAGCAGGTATATCAATGGCCATTAACCATGATGACTTAGTGGATCAGCATCTAAGGCTCTCTTCCACATGTCTCCTCCAAGGGAAGTTTAGAGAGCAGCAACAAGGAAGAGGGCCTTCTCAGTGGTGGCCCCCCCAACTGAGGAATGTTCTCCCCACCAAGGCCCACCTGGCACCAATATTGTTATCTTTTCAGTTCCAGGTTGAGAATTTCCTATATCCTTGGCATTTGGTGGAATAGGATGGGACTTTCACTGTCAGCTGTTCTGATCAGGTCCTGATGTTTTATTGCAATTGGGTTTTTTTTAACCTATTTTAAATTGTTTTAAAATTTTGTTTGTTAAAGATTTTATATTATGTTTTTTAATTGTATTGCATTTTTTTTAGGTTGTGATTTGGCTATTGGGAGGTATAGCAATGGAAATAAATGAAAAGGAGCTTCCACGATAAGAACCAGTCTATCTCTAAATACCAGATGCTGGGGACCAACAAGATGGATTCCTATTGCCTTCACAGCAGGCTTATAAACTTCTCAGAAGCCTGACTACTTCTAGAAACAGAAGGCTGAACTATATGGATCTTTGGTCTGATCCAGTAATGTGGGCTTAACAAGAGATGGAAGATGCAATCATATTACACTCTTACATAGGTGTACATCCCTATACCTAGGGGTAAGTTGCAACTGAACCCCATGCAGGTTAGCTCCAAAAAGGATTGTGTGGGGAGACCCAGTTCAGATTTGCTGGGAAAAATACCTCCACTGATCTGCCTTCTGCTCAAAAACAAAGGGCAAAAAGCTGAAGCAAAAGGCTGCAATAAGGATCTCAGTGCACAAGGTTAGGAAAAGTTGTGCTAAGAGAGAGAGAGAGAGAGAGAGAGCACTAATTAGCACTGGGCCCATCACCTCCCATTAATAGCTTGTCACTGTTTCCTTGATGTAGCTGAAGGCAAAGAAGTTGGGATGTGTGATGCTTACCTGTCTCTTTCTCATTAACAGAATACAGGGTGAGAACAGACGTTTATTGCCTGCATCACAGACAGAGCATCACAGGCACATCCAGCCCCCCTCTCGCTCAGTCTAATTACTGAACTGATTTTTGAGCAGGTGTGCGCCATTGAGCCCACCTCTCTGTTTGCGCAGAGATAATGGGGACAAAAGGGTGCAGGCACTTGTATAGAGAATAACGTCCTTTACCTGGATGGCCAGCAAACACCCACATTGCCGAGGTCGAGTGAAATTTGGATACACAAGAATGCTATTTGCACAGGGGTCACGCTGTCTGGAAATCAGCCCAGCAAGCCCAAAGTTGGTAGATCAATCCACTAAAATTCAAGTTGATTAACTGACAAGGGCAAATTTTTAACCAACGAGGCTAAGATGGGCATGCTGGTTTAATTGTTCAGGCTATATGTGAGGAAATAATAAGGAAACATTAAATATGGTGCAGAATGGGAAAAAATATTATGTTATCTCAAATGCCAAAACCTGGGGGGGGAGGGGTAGAAGACACCTACGCTGAATTTCAGTAACAAATCTGTTTGTCAATTAAGTGGCAGATGGATCAATTAAATGAAAATTCTTTAAAGCAACTGGCAACCCTACTGGACAATGATGAAAGGGAGTGTAGCTCACAAGGATTTATAGAGTCAAAATGAGCACAGAAGCTTGCATCATAACATATATTTATTTATTTTCATTTTGTAAAGGTGAAATTTTGGATCAGCAACCATTGAAACGTTCATGTGTCAATGAAAGTCCAGTGGCATCAGTGCATTATATATATGAATGAGTAAATGCAAATAATTTGCAAATGCTGTCAAACAGATGCAAAAGTCCAGCTTGCTACTAATTGGTACCTCTCTATCTGTGGACAGACAACAGATTGCATGTTTCAACCCCTCTCAAATCAAAGAAAGGAATAGCATTTGGAAGCAAAATAATATGGATCTTTGATTTGAGAGGCAGAGTGATGGGAAGAAATACAGACTGGCAGCAAAAGGATTTTTTTCCCCCTTGAGACTACAAAGGGGATTTTCTTCTCAGCGTATGCAAAGCAGACCCCCTATTAATGAGATTCAACCGTAGCAACGATATCCTAATGCGCTGGGCACTTCTGCTTGCCACACAAATCCAGATGTGCGCACATGACCACATGCCCCAATTGCATCATAAGTATGAGCTGTGGGTAATCAATCTGAGGGTGTCTCACAAGAAGAAGCCAAACCCCCACTAAGGGAGGGGAATCAAGAGCTGAGCCCAAGGCAAGGAAAAGATCACAGTCATTCGGTCAAGTCAGCAAAGATATTTCACCTTCGGCAAATCAGAGCCTTCCTGGCATTTTCGCCAGACAAAGGGCGGTGCCAGTATGTTTCCTTCCTCTATTAAGCAACATGCTCTCAATCATCCAGTATTTTCCCCCTCCTCTGTGCAATAAAGACACAATGGTACAGAATTATATGTATGCCTCGGTCATGTGTTAGGACTATACAAAATCACCCTGTTCCAGCAAGAATTTGGAACCATACACCTCTAGTGCTGGCTCTAGGATTTTTGTTTTTTTTGTGGGGTGGGGGTGAGTTTGACCTGGAGCAAGATGACGTCAGTGGGCCATGTCAACCTCCCTGCAATTGCCCACTTGCTTTCCCTCTGGGCTCACTCACCATGATCACCACCACCCACAGAGGAAGGGTGAGCTGGTGAGCAAGTAGCGGCAGCTGCTTTTCCTTCTACCATAGGAGTGGGCCATTTGGGGCCCTCTGAACGTTATGGCCGACAACTCTCACCACCCCTCACCATTGGTGCTGTCGGCTAGCGCTGATGTGAATTGTAGGACAAAACATCTGGATGGCCCCAAGTTGTCCACATCTGCATTTACTTCTGTTGCTCGTCGATGTTCTCACATGGGGCCAGAGGGGACAAAACAAGTAGCAATGGCTGGAGGGACAATACCAGGGATGAGGGGCTCTGGTGGCCAGTGCTGGGCCCCTTATGGGGTTGGGGTCTTGGCAGGGCCACTGCAATACTGATCCCAGCCCTGCACACCTCTAAATCAATGTTGGATGTGTGGGATCTACACAGCTACACATGACCCCAGGGCCCTTTTGGGGGCTAGTCCTGGCAAACCTTGCCTCCAAAACCTTTCCTTAGGCTTGCCATTCACATTCCATGGCTTATGCTTCCCCTTTCCTCCAGCCAACCTGTCTCTGGGCTCTCCAACTTTCCAATTATCTACCTTCTATCTAGGAGCATTTCCAGGTCTTAGGCTTCCACACACAGCTCTTACTTCCACAGGACCTGTGCATGTTTCCAGGCACAGAATAACTATCCCTTCCCGCAGAGCCTGGACTGTGAAAATTCTGCTGCTGTCAGCTTTGTTCCCTGAGGAGCTGGAAGGCTCAGGGACACCGGTCCAACCAATCAGCACTAGTGGTTTCACTATCACAACTGCAGTACAACAGAGATAAGAAAATGGAGGATTGTGCACACCTGCAACCACTGGCCATGATTCTGGAAGAAGGATATAATCAGTTCTATGTACCCACGGGAGGCTTTGAACTTGATTTTCTTGAACACTTGGCCGCCACGCTTCATAGAGACCTGCTTTCACAGATTTGTATACTCTCAAAAACAATTTTTCATAAGCCATGGACAACTACTCTCTCAAAACGCACACACACATCATCTACCCTACTGGGTGTGCCAAACCCCTTAGGAGTGCCCTAAAGGGGTCGCAGCCACTGTCTTCGGCTGCACGCACATTATTGTACTTGACAATTTCTCAGCTGGGCTGTTTATGTGTAATCTGCCCACAGTTAACCACCCAGTTTGTAACAGAACCACCAGTTTCATGAATCTATGCATTGAAATCTCTGTTGGACACACGGGAATGGCTTATACCATATGTCCATCTAGCCCAGTACTGTCGACACTGACTGGCAGCAATGGTTTTTCAGGGTTTCAGGCAGGCATTTTTCCTGCCCCATCTGGAGATGCTGCGGTTCTAGCCTGGGACTTCCTGTATGCAAAGCAGGTACTTTACTACTAGTGAACTACAGCCCCTCCAAAAAATATTCTAAGCGTCCATGGCAGACAACCGACACCAACTTCAATGGGACTTGAACCCTAAATCATCTGACAGATTGCTTAGGATCCTCAGCAAAATGAGAAACTGTTCTTCTTGATGCAAGACAAATTAAAATTTTAATACCCGAGAATAGCAACACTTCAGAAGAGATGGGAATTTTCAACGTTTGGTATTTTGCTTTTCATTGAACCTTAGAATACAAAATATTCCCTATGCAGGATCACCCCAAAGCCTAGATGTGACAGGCAGAGAGAGAGAGAGAGAGAGAGAGAGAGAGAGAATTATTTCACCTTGAAAGGCAAACTATCCAGCAGCCCTGAATACAAAAAGAAAGGGAAAGCAATATTTACATCTATTTCATCAAATTTGTCCAAAGAACAGACAGACAGCACATATGGGCAGACCTGCAACCTTTCCTTGTGGTCAGAAAACAATTTTTAATCTGTAATTACAGTATTAGCTAATCACATTGAGTCACCAGTTAATACTTGCAGCCCAATTTTATATAAATGCATAACCACATACACAGTATATATTCCATAATTTGGTGACTGTTGGCATTTCTTTGTAGATGCTGGTCATCCCAGATGAATTTTGAGAATCCCCCAATAATAAATAATAATTCCCTACTTTTGGGACACTGATATACAATCACATTTAGGCATCTATACATGATTATACATTAGTCATGTATAGCTGAGTTTTCGGACAGTCACAAAATCAATCTGGGATTTGCTTAGAGAATGGTTAAGCGGGACTTGGGATATGATCCATATGATTAAGTTGACAAACCTAGTAAATGTTAGAGAAGAGGAACAACAGGAGAATGAGTTTATAGAAAAATAGTGTTTGTTTATATCTTATTGGATGAATAAGGTTCAAGGTAGCATAGATCCATACATACTATTAGGGGGTGATGAACATGGTATAAGTTGAGATACATTGCCTACTTGGAGGAATATGTATAAGTATGTAAATGATTTATGGTTTTGGAGAAAGGTTTTCTGCTGATCTGTGCAATTATGTTTAGGATTTTAAAAAGTTTATCTGGAAGCATCAACATTCACCAGCTTTGACTATTCATGTAACGCATCAGTTTGAAATGCATACACACATACATGAAAGATATGTAATATTGTACATATCATTCAATTCCCAGCTGACTGCACAACCAGCTTTTTCAAATGTTAAGCAATCCCAGAAGAATGATCAGATTACACATACACAAAGGCTCTCAGCCCACGTAGGGTATAAAATAAGAATCATATTTTTTTCCAAAGTAAGGAACGCTCAAGCACAGCAGTCTGTCTTCCTTGTGGCCACACGCAACAACCTGGAAATGTGGGCTCTACCAACATCCTATTTATAGACCCTTTTTTGCCCTTGAGCAACAAATAAAACAAAGAATCTATAAAGCGCTAATTGTCACTCCGAGTAACTGAATCCTACATCTTTTCTATTCCATGTGCTCTAAACAATTCCCATTAAAATCCCCTCAAATGGGATACTGTATTTGCAACATTTTTCAATAGGCATTTGCGGAAATCTCTTCCTGGGGCAGTCTGATAAGGTCTCTCTCCTTTTCCATTTTAAAAGGTGCTTGGAAACATGTTTATTTTTCTGGAGGGTGTCTTAGGAACAGTTCTGCTGTTTTTACTATGTTCTGCTGTATTTTTTAAATGCTGCTGCATGTTTTTTTTAAAATATTCTGTGTTATCTATCTGTTTTTTTTAATGTAAACTGCTTTGAGAAATTATAGCATAATCCTGTAGTATCTACCCAGAAGCAAGACCCACTAAATTCAGTTGAGTTTAATCCCAGGTAAGTGAGTACAGAATTGCAGCCTTAACCTGAAACGTGGGATGGAAATAGACAAATACTGCAAAAGAGGGCTTCATCTGAAAAATGGCTCGCACAATGTGGTATCCAGAATCTCTCTCCCCACATACAAGCTAAATCACACCTGCCCTGCCCATCCTTATGCAAAGATTATTGCTAAAGAACATAAATGTGAAGTATTTCATTGTACGCTTCTGTACAACTTCAAACGCTTCCCAAAAGCATCAATAAGAAAACATCCCTACTGATCAGTATACGAAGCTGCATCAAACCAAGTCAAGCTGTTGGCCCATTTTTAGCCTAGTACTGACTGACTGCAGCAAGTTTCCATGGACTCTGGCAGTGGCATTTTCCAATCCTTATACCCAAGGCCCTTTCAGCTAGGGCTGTGCATGGATCTGGATCCCGAATCTGGAGCGGATGGGGCTGATCCGGGCCTCCCAGATCTGGATCTGGCCAAATCTTCGATCCGGATCCGGTTACAGCACTCCCTCCCGCTCTCCCCCTCCCTCCCCCCATTCTCCCTGCTTATCTGCTTCCTCTTCCGCGTCATCCCCCATCGTCTTCTCTCCTCGCTGTGTGCTGACGCATTTCCTGCTCGCATCGGGTGATGACGTCACCCGCCGCAACCGGCAAATGCAGTGCTCTAATTGGTTAGAGTGCTGCATTTCTCACTCACGTCAGGTGACATCATCACCCAACGTGAGCGATAAACGTGGCGGCACACAGCGAGGAGAGAGGACAACGGCAGAACAACATGGAGGAGGCAGCAGGTAAGCAGGGAGAGTGGGGGGAGGGAGGGGGAGAGCAGGAGGGAGTGCTGTGCCCGGATCTGGATCCAAGTTGGATCGGGCCTGATCCAGACCTGACAGATTGGGATCCAGATCGGATTGGGGGGGCCATGCACAGCCCTACTTTCAGCTTGACACAACAAGGATCGAACCTAGGACCTTCTACATCAACCTGCAGTCCTCAGTCTAATTTCAAAAGCCCTCTGCAAGCAACTGGTTCAAAGCTCTGGCAAGCACAATCCATACCACCACCTCCCTAGCAAACCCACTGGGCAGAAGGAGAAAGGCAGAGACAGCGAAAGGGGGTGTGAGAGAGAGAAAGCGTGACAGGTAGAGAGCAAAATGGGGAGGCAGAAAGACAGGCAGACAGAGAAAGGGGGTGGCAGAAAAGAGAGTGTGCACAAAGGGGATGGCAGAGAGAGAGAGAGCAGAAGGGGTGGCAGGAAGAGAGAGAGAGAGAGAGAGAGAGCATAAAAGGGGTGGCAGAGAAAGAGACAGACATAAAGAAGATAGAGAAAGGGGGCAGAAAGAGAGAGGGGAGAGTGCAAAAGGAGGTGGCAGAAAGAGAGAAATGGGTGCCCCTACTCAGTTTTAGCTTCAGTTCCACCCACTGCCAGCATGCACCCCTGACAGATTATCCTGTGGAAATGTGAAGAGAAAAAAGGCTCCCCATCCCTGTACTCATGAAGAACGCATGCCTTACCACTGAGCTATGGGCCCTCCCTCTCAAATACACTTGAGTGAATCCACAAAGAAGAGAAATTATATTAAGTCCAATTTTTAGGCAAAAACATGACTTTGCTACAAGACCAAAACAACAACAACCAAAGATGGGATGCACCAAGAGAGTTATAAAGGCTTTGCCAGAAGCAGGCAATTACCTTCTGCTCCTCTCTAGCAAGATGTACATATACGCAAATCAATCCCCAGAGTCTTTGCAAAATTTTCACCAGGAGAATGGGCCTCACTACAGAGCTGAGAATCTAGATATGGGAAGCAACAATATTCATTGCGTAGGATGAACCGTTCAGATAACCAGTTCAACCATAAAGATGTATCAGTCCCTATTCTCCAGCAAAATGCTAACAGTTAACCCCCTACCCCCGCAAAAAAACCACTTTATTTATTTATTTATTGCATTTCTATACTGCCCAATAGCCGAAGCTCTCTGGGCAGTTTCCAAAGCTCTCTGGGCGATAAGAATAAGTATTTATTATTCAGGTAAGTCAGGCTGAAAGATGATGACCATTTGTGGCTTACTATCCCCACACAATATTTATATGTACTTCGCACACTTCCGCAAGTCAAGATACCCAGCAGTACTCCTCTGTCAGCTTCCTGAAGTAAGGAAAAATTAAGCTTTACACTGGTAGCATTCATCTGCAGCAGCTCAGGAGGAGGAGGAGGAGGGGCGTTCCCTCGTTCCCTCCTCTCTTTAAGCTAACTGCTCTAGCAGTGAGAAAAGGACAGGAGATCAACAGTAAAGGGTTATTTTAAACTATGGGTGGGGACCGTGTAGCCTTCCCAATGTTATTGGACTGCAACTCCCCTGAGCCCTAGCCAGCATAGCCAATGGTGAAGACTCATGGGAGTTGCAGTCCAACACTACCTGGAGGACCACACGTTCGCATCCCTAGTTTAAATTGACAGTATGAGCATGGCCAGAATAATGCTGGGAGACAGGAAGATGACGCCTTCCATTCCAAAAGGCCACACGCTGGGGCAACAGGAACCCCAGCAAGGTTCTGGTCAGAGCTGAGACCTGGCTGAGTCAGGATGGACCGTGATGGAGGGGACTGCATGAAACACTCTGCACTCACGTCTCCCAGCATCTCTCCCAGGCTAGAAGTCGGGATGAGATCCCAAGGCATTACAAATTCTGTAAAGTTTTTCTTGACCTTCGGGCTACAGGCAGGGAGTCACATTAGCACATATTTCCCACATAGGGCAAAAAGAACCCTATGTACACTACACTATACATAGAAAACAAGCACACGAGGAAGAAAGATGAAGCACAACCTTTTCCATGACAAATCATTTGTGTGTTGTGTTTTGCTGAGGGGGGAGTATTAAAAAATGCGGATCAATAATCCAAATTGGTACAGTCTGGGAAAAGCTGTATTGCTTGATTTTGGTGCATGTGTAAGCTGACCCTCAAAGGAATACGAGGTCTCAAAACCCTGCATGTAATTAGGCTAGCCATGTGTCCGACTTTATAGAAGACAGTGGCTGTTGGAAGAAAACCCTGTATTTGAAGGTGCCCTCTGTTTGAAGAGCTACCCAATCCAAAGCCTGTTTAAAGATGAAGACGATCACGGGGGTGAAAGAAGCCATTGTGGCTTCTTTCCCCACCACCACAACTGCCTGCAAGGCAGCGCAGGTTGCAGGGTCATCGGAACCAGGCATGTTGCATGGCTTGTACTAAGGGTTGCTGCATTGGTATGAAGCCACCCCCACCATGCAGGGTTCAGACAACATGGCAACCCCCACTGCACTGTGGGTAGTTTTGCCAATCGCAATTGCATGTGCATGGGGCTGGGGCTGTGGGAAGAAGACACAATAGCTTCAGAACACAGCCAAAGAATCATCAGAAAGGAGTGCCCAAAAGAGCCTTGTTCTTGCCTATCAACACTTAACACTTGGACAGCTAACTGAGCAGTCACACAGGTCACCTTGTTCCAGAATTCCCCACTATGGTCAAATGTATTGACTCCATTCGAATGATAGCAATTATTTCTACATTTGCATCTGTACATCTCAGTTAGCATATGTAAGCATTATGCAAATCTGTATCCTGTGTTGACCTCATTTGGGAGAGCGATGCATAGCCTCTCTTTTGGCAAGCCCTACCTGGCCACCCTGCATGGAAAAAGGAAAGATAGAAAGTTCACTGCAGATGTGGAGTTGTAATTTCAGGAATCATTTCATGAAGAATGGGCAAAATAATAGCTATTCCCATGGAACTTTTATTACCGGACTGTAGTCCTGTAATGCTGTGGTGCAGCCTAGTGGTCAAGGATTTGGGAGATTCAAGTTCAAATCCAGCCATGAAGCTCACTGGGGCCTCTCAGGCCAGTCACTCTTTTTTTTTTTTTTTTAGTTTAGCCTACCTCACAGGGTTGTTGCAAGGATAACAAGCGTGTGGGGTGAGGAGAGAACCATATGCACCATCAAGTTCTTGGAATAAGGGCAGGATAAAAATGTAAGCAATGGGTTATGTATTCAAAGTGCAAACTCACCCTATATGGGGTTCTGCCCATCCCAGACTCCAGTGAGAGGGTTTGACCTTCAAAGGTGGCCTAAAAATAATTTTAAATAAACAGATTTTTAAACCAGCCTTCCGGGTGTGTGGGACTGCAGCCCCCATCATTCCCAGGTAGAAGAGCCATTATGGGAATTGCAATCCAACACATCTGGAGGGCCCCAGGTTGAGAATGACTGTACAAAACCACAGATCCCCTCGTATTTCTTCCCCAACCTTTTCACCACGCTCCTCTCCTCCGTCCTTTCTCTCCCCTTGAAGAACGGAGACCTGGCGTGGGAAAGTTGCCTTTGGGCTTTTCACAAATCCAGTAGACCCTTGAACCAAAACCAATTAGAATGGCCCAAGGTCCTACCATTGAAGGCAGGGGCTTCTTTTCAAATGCCTGCAGTCTCAATGGCTTTAAGGAGTCGGGATGTGAATGCAGGGAGACCACTTAAAGTGGTGCTTCAGCCAGCCCAAAGTGAAAGGAACGGTCTCTTCTATAGGAACAGCAGCTTCTGTTCCTAAGAGACCAACTGACCAAGACTTCATCAAAATCTCTCTCTCTCTCTCTCTCTCTCTCTCTCTCTCCTGTTCCCTGAGCTGCTGAAACCCACATGCCCTCAACAAAATCTTCTTCTTCTCAGGGTGCCTTCTCCTATTGGAGGTTAGCTATCACGACAGCTATTTTTTTGTATTTGATGCCGCTGTTCTAAATAATTGTATAGAAGTACATCTATACCATTCCCTCAAGTTTTTTTTAGCCTTGATGTTGTCTTCTTTCCACTGATCTTTTGTCCCGTGTATAATAAGTTGGGGAATGGTGTATTTTTCTCCTTGAACAATATGTTTACCTTATATAGTACGTCCTCATTTGTTATTCGGTCAGTCTGTCTAAACCAAACCAAGGCAATTGACATAGCCACTGACTAACTCATCTACACCAAGCAGGATATTGCACTATGAAAGCGGTATAAAAAAAGGCAGGAGCCACACTACTGCTTTAGAGCGGTATTGAAGTGCACTGACAACTGTTGGGGCCCATAGACACATGCCATACACTGCTTTCACACTGCTATATTCTGCTTGGTGTGGCTCCTGCTTTTTATATACCACTTTCGTAGTGCAATATCCTGCTTGGTGCAAATGAGATCTCAGGTTTCCTGCCCAATGGAAATGAAGCCACTGAGCATCAGGTGAGATAAACTGGCACACAAATTCATCTGAGATGGTGGGCTTTACCTTTCTACAAAGATGCAGTGGTGCAGCTAGGCAATTTTAAATTCCGGACTTAGAAACTTGGCTGGGGGGCGGGGGGGACTTCAGATAGACATATGTATTACTTTCATTGTGACGCTCATAACAGAATCTTCTCCCCACTCTGCCCTAATTCAGTGCTTCGCCATTGCCTCTACATTCTTGATTTGTTCAAGCAAAGGAAGAAGGGGAAAAAACCCAAAACTGTTTTCCCACCCTGATGAAAAGAAAAGAAATAATCTGAGTATCTGTAGTTTTGCTTTCTCAGCCCACCTTTTTCATTGCACCATAGTGATTACAGGAGTTACATGGTGTTTGCTTCTGCTTACCTGATGCTAAACCCATTTGCTTAGAAACAAGCATCGTTTTGTGCCAGAAAAAGGATAATATATATTTAAAATATAGACAATAAAATGACCACCTGAAGCCATTTACATGCCTAGTTGGTTGACCCCCTGACCATTAAATGTTTCTAAAATTAAGAAGGAGGAGGTTGCAGCAAGTGATCTGATAGGTTCCATTCTGGGTTTTAATCAAAACCAGCCAGTACTCTAAAGGAGCTCCCCAAGGTGCTGAACCCTCTTCCAACTTTACTATTGATTCCTGCATTGAGCAGGGGGCTGGACTCGATGGCCTTATAGGCCCATTCCAATTCTAATATTCTATTATTCTATTTGGGGCTAGGGCCCAGAGCCTTGGATAGCCCCTTTAGAGTCCTGGCTGGTTCTGACTAAAACCCAGAATGGATTCACAGCCCCACCAAAATTGGAGCTGCCAGTCTCCATGGGAGGGAAAGATGTACTCAAAGTTATTATTTATATTATTATTATTATTATTATTATTATTATTATTATTATTATTTAATTGGGCAGTAGAAAATTATTACATTTTTATTCCACTCTTCCTTGAAGGGGCTCAGGGTGGGATACATGCCACACCACCCCCATGTTATCCTCACAACAAGTCTGTGAGGTACTTTAGCCTGAGAGATGGTGACCAGGCCAAGATCACCCAGTGAAGGTTCATGGCTGATTGGGGATTTGAACCCAGGTCTCCTGGTACTTAGTCCAACACTCTAACCCAGCCTTTTCCAACCTAATGCCCTCCAGATGTGTTGGACTGCAACTCCCATAATTCGCAGCCAGCATGGCCAATGATGGGAGTTGTCATCCAACACAGCTGGAGGGCTTCAGGTTGGGGAGGGCTGCTTCTAACCACCACAACACATCACATAATATCTAAGTGATGAGCTATCAACCAGGATATGACCACAGTGAGAATCCTGCCACTACCACAGACTTATTAGGTTGGCTGTATAGAAGTCACTATTTTCTCTGTTGGAAGGGGAATGTGGGGTAATAATACTGACATATTATAAAAAAAATATTTATGCACCTAATAAAGAAATGTAATTAATCACTACATTTATTTATACAATTTGTTAACTGCTTTGCAAATTTGCCTGCCTGAAAAGCGGTCTATCATTTTATAAATTAAACGGAACAAGAAAAACAGCTGACTGACCTTACAGAACTGTAGAGTTTACAGAACTCATGTAAAGCACTTTGAACACTCAGAAAGGGCTATATAAATTTTAACAGGAAGTTGCTTAAACTATGTCGTTCAGCTGGCTCCATGGCATCTGAGGTCCCCTCTACAAGGATTCGCTTTTGCGCCTGGTTAGGCGATTATGCGCATAATCGCAGAAGCGCATTTCCGCCTAATCCCTCCGCACGAGAGGGGGCGAAGCGCATTACCGGATGTCCAAAATGCGGTTTACAAGTAGTTAATGCGCATAAGCGCATATTCACACAGTCAAAATGCGCTTTAACGGAGGGAGCAAAATAAAACTCGCGATTTAACGCGCATTCGATAATGCGCATAATCGGAGAGATAACGCGCCTCTACGCCCCATTTGCGCTCCGCTGGTGTGGAGGTAAATTTTTTAATGAGACTTCAAAGAGCATTAAACCTCTCGTGAAGAGGCAGCCTGAATAAATTTGCAAAGCTGCCAAATTCTATACACATTTGCCTGGGAGCAAGTCCCACTGAACTCATTGGGACTTATTTCTGAGTAGGGATGCACAGGATTGCACTTCCCATTGTCAGCAGAGAGCATGCGTTTGCAGTATCCTTGAAGATCAGTTGGACATTATTTTGTCAAGTATGACTTACATGCACAATGGCCCCAAATCCCTCTCTAGCATTACAGCCTACTGAGTTGTTACACAGCTGTACTTCATTTTAGCTATTATGTATATTTATATTGTTGTACACCACCTGAATATGTTATAAATGTCAGACAATATAGAATTTAAAAATAACTTAAAAGAATAATCATAATCGTAATAATAAATAAATATAGCAAATGAGATGAAATAAATACAGGTGCAATCCTATGCATATTTAGACAGAAAAAAAGTCCTTTAAGTCCTGGTCAGCCATGTTTGTTGGGGAATGCTGGGAGTTGTAGGAGTTTTTTCAGTCGAAATATCCATAGAATTGTATCTCAAATAAATTTGCATCCACATCAGCTGCTTGTAGACCTTTCTTTCTAGTTCGGGGGGGGGGGGCATTTATGAATATTTACCTTTAGGGCAGCTGCCCTCTCTCTTTACATTACATGAGAGATGGGCAACAATTAGCTCTAAAACTGATCTTTGTTTTTCTCTAGTGAATCATCTCTAGCCACTGTTCAAAGATGGGTTAGGGCTACCCCCACACCAAGCACATAGATTGCCATGAGAAAAGAACTAGAATGTATACACACTTTGCTCCCTGCTCCACAATAGACTATTCCTCTGCATCTCTTACCATGTGCAAGATTTAGCCTATAGCCTATATAGCCAAGGCTATAAGACTATCAATGGCTACTAATCATGATGGCTATATACTACCTCCAGTATCAGAGATGGTATGCCTATGTATGTACACCTCTTGCTGGGTTCCGAACTCTGGGATGTTCATGGTCCACAACCCATAGTTAAACCATACTGCAGGATTCTCACATAATGACAACCCATGATTCAACAACAACCCACAATTCAACCAAATCCACAATTTAACTGTACTCTGGGTTGTTGTTATGTGTGAACCAGGTCCAAATGTACTAATTTTGACACAAGTTTCAAAACTGGAGAATATTCAGGGCAGCTGAGTTTGAAAGCTTTCTCATTGCTTTCAAAGGTGCTTAGTCCTGATTCACTTTTCTCTGGATGGTGCCCAATATGTACACAAGCTCTAGGTCTACCCAGACATCATTATATTCAAATAATAACAACTCACTGAATAATGTTACAGACCCTGTACTGACAAAATTATTAGAGAGAGGAATTCATCACTTCCATCCATTTCCTGTCTCGTTTTCTAAGGTGATGTCCAGAATACTATTTCAGGGAGTTTGGAAAGAACAAAATTGGATGCTTAATGGCACCATATTTTTGTTGTTGTTAAATTTTCCTACTACAGGGTTAAGTATCAAAATGATTGACTCTTATGTTCCCAAGACTTTCTGGAAAATCCACATCTTTTAATTCTGGCACTGCATGTGGGACCCCAGCAAATCACAGAATTACTGCTGTAGCTTTGGATTAGTAATGCTTTCTAAATGATAGCCCAATTCCAGGCCTTCATGCTTTTCAGCATTCAAACTCACGCAGCCTTTTTTTCCTAGGAGGTCTCCTGCGGAATTAGCACCCTTGCTACTTTTTCTTGCATTTAAAAAATATTTCTACCATGACTTCTCATTAGAATATATAATAACAAGAGCTCCTCAGTTGGGGAGTCTTAAGTTTTAACACATATAACTTTTCTTTACATGTTTACTTGGTCACTTTGCATTCAGTTTTCTATCTGCTGAGTTGCCTGATCCCCAATGCTGGAAGACAAAATATTTAAGCAAATTTGCAAAGAAACCCTATGCATGTTTAAGAACATAAAAAAGCCATGATGTATCAGACCAAGACTCCATCTGGTCCCACATTCTGTTCACACAGTAGCCAAACAGCTATTGACCTGGAACCCACAAGCAGGTCATGGTTGCAACAGCACCTTCCTACCCATGTTCCCCAGCTTACTGCCTACATACGCTTTTTAGTCAGAAGTAAACCCTACAAAGTTCTGTAAGACGCATTCCCAAGTAAGTATGCATAAGTTTGCAACTAGCATCTTATGGGACTCCAGGGTGAATTTCATCGATAGCTCAGTACATCAGTTTAAGAAAATTGTGGAACATACTCTTAGTGGTCAATGAAGATCTTGAAAGACAAAATAGATAAAACACAAATTTGAAGGAGTGGGGAGAAAGAAATAGAAGCCTCCTCAGCACTTTCCAATTTTGTCTATAGTCAACATGTTTGCTAAAGCTCTAACCAAGCCTTCTTGCTTCTCTTATTATTCCTTTTGCTCAGTTGTGTCTTACCCGTATCTTTGTTGAAAAAGTGTAAGTCCATTGGTCTCAGGACATGGTCTTAAGATACTCAATACTAGTTGGCTCAAACTAGGCAAATCAGTATGCCACACTGAGCTCCATCAAAGAACAAAGATGGGATAGAAACAAAGAAATGCTTTGTAAAGTGCCATATCCATGATGGTGCTGTATAAAAACAAATAACAACTAAGGTCTTTCTTTGTTGGAACCGGAGCCCACTGGTTTGGCATGACTTCGCACCCAGCAGCATGAGACCTCTATAAGGTGGCAAGGTCTGCCTCATAAAGTCAGCAAATGTTTTAGCCTCAAGTTGACCCATTTGAACATGAAAGAACAGATATTTGAAACCCAGCAAATGGTTTCTAGCATCTACAAACTGCGTTCAGACTACATGATAGTCAATGGTGGGGTAATAATCAACTCAACAGTTGTTTATCTAGGGGGTACTCCCCACACAACATGATAATAATCAACTGTGGTGTGGATTAAGATCAGCGTTGAATTGACTGTTATGCTGAGTTGACTCACTCATCCCCCACTTTCTCACCCCTCTCAGTCCTCCCACTAGTATCCCATCAGCCATTGCTGCCAAAATCTATCCTGCCAGTTAGAGTAGAGCAGCAGCCACCACTTTGACCTCTCTTGCCTTGCAACTCTGTGGCTGATGAAATAACCAACAGTGGCTTAGGAAATAACCAGCAGTGCCCTCCACACGACATGATAACCAATGGTGGTTCAAATAGCCAATTCTGCACATTGTGGGTTATTTGCATTGGTCGGCCAAATAACCAACTGTTGGTTAAAAAAACTCCCTCCAAACAACACAATAACCCATGGTAGGTTAAATAACCAATCATCAACTATTTGAAACACCATTGGTTATCGTGTTGTCTGAACCCAATCAAAGATTACATTTCATTTGAACTTCCTCCACAAAGAACTTGCTCTCATTCCCCTGTATGTCACTTGATTACTTGACTCCTGATGGCTGGCAGCTAAATGTGAACTGACCCTATTGAAAAGCACTATTTTCAAGGCAATATATGGATGTTTCATCTGTCATGTTATGACACATTCAAACATGTCAGTCATCTAATCTTTTGGTCATCAAGTGACAAACATGTATAGTGAACAAAGTAACGAACAAATGGCAACAACATAAATATTACCTAGTGCATAAAGCAAAGTCATTTGAAAATATCAACTCTTTGAATACTTAATAAATTGCACTTAAAAAAAATACACCAACATTCTTATAAACCACCAAGAGAGCCTCAGCTAATTGGTGGTATAGAAATGAAATCAATCAATCAATACTGGTGGTATATATGACCATCCATTTCACCATAGGTGCTACTAATGACTAACCTTCCAGAATACACAAGTGAAAAGCTCAGAGTGGACAATTATCAATCATAAATTAAGAAAGACTTGGAAAAGCTTTCTTCACACCCTTAATCCAAATTCCAATAAATCTCCTTAAATGAACTGACATCTAAGGCTGAAATCATGGTAACATTAACCAAAGAGATGATACTTATACTAGGATTCAACAGACATCCCATGCTTTTAAAATCTATACCAAACTAGGGACAATCTTTTTGTTGTTGTTGCATGAATTTCAGATTTCAACACTCTGAGAACTGAATTTCTATGCCTTAAGTTAAGTGAATGGGCCGGCTCTTTCCTACCACGGACTTAATTTTATTTTGTAGTACCTACCAAAATCTCATCCCCAAAAATCACTAATGTATCTCCATTCAATATCTGGAAAAGTATTTCACAACAGTACTTCCAGACCATATTTGGTGCATAAGAAAAGAGCCATTTGATGTCTTTAATACACACACAAACACAATAGGTCCATTCCAACCAAAACAAAGCAGTTTGGTTCCATTTATTTCAGTGGGAGACTTAGGCTGCAGTCCTACAAACACACGTAACTCGGAGTAAGTTTCATTGAATGCAGTGGAGCTTACTTCTGAATAGATGTAAGGATTGCACTGTTAGGTTGCAATCCTAACACACACTAACTAAGAAGTAAGCCCCACTGAACACAATGGGGTGTATTTCCAAGTAATCATGCAAAGGATTGGACTGTTAAGTACATGCTTAACTCCTTTCTGCTGAGTTCAATGGGATATGCAGTGCAATCCTATGAAGGTTTAATCAGAAGCAAGTCCCACTGAGTTCAATTGGAATTACTCACTAGTAATTCAGGCTACTTAAAAAGTTAAGCTCTTCTAAAAAAGCTGGAAGAGTTTCATTCCATCACCACCACCCTCAGATTACTTTGGCTTTATACTCACAGACCAAGAACAAAAAGATTGCTAGTATTACTGAAGCCCACTCAAATTTCCTATAAATGGTGCCATTTCTTTTTGTAAATTCTACTTTTTTGCCCCCAGTCAAACATTTGCCATTCTCCCCCAGCAGTGTGACTAAAATCTCTCCAGTAATGGGGGGAGAGAGAGAGAGAGAGAGAGAGAGAGAGAGAGAGGAGATGGAAAGGATTCAGCTACACCAAGGCCTAAAATGTACAGGAGCATTATTTGTATGTGACTCCCTATATCTTTAAGCCCAAGGGCCGAATTCAATTTCAGAGTTCTCAATATGCAGGGCCAAAGGAAAAGAGCAGGGCCAATATACCAAAAAGACCAGCATAGTTTAGCTTAAAGCCTTAGGAAATGTGTAAAACCTTGGCGGGGGGGAGCCAAATTATTGACAATCACGGGAAAGGGAATGTGGCTGTCTGGTGAACCTGCATTCCTGAGGTGTTCCATCATCTCTGGCCTGTATTGACAATATTCCAGCCCAGAACTACCTAATGCAGCATTATGGTTATGCATATGGTTATGGGTCATATTTGTGGTCAAATTCTATAAGTACGGTAATTCCCCATTTATCCAAGCGGAAGTGTACTCTGGTGGCTCCGATTCCATTCTGGGCTTTAGAGCATCATCACACAGGGGGAAATCGTGTTTGCTTACCGTTGCTTCCCTGCCCGCGCATTTGTCTCCCATTATTTCCTGTTTTGAAAGAGGAAGTAAACAATGTGCACATGGCCCATTCAGTGGGCCATTTGATGGCTTTGCTTCTCCTGCACACAGAAGAAGATAGCAGCAACTTCTGTCTTGAAATATAAGTTGGGCTTAATGGGATGGTTTTTTGTCACACGAAGAAGGCTAGAAGGGGCGGGAGGGGACGTCGTGAGAGGGACCCACGAAAATCCATGAGTGCCCAGTAATGAGTATGCAATAAAATGTTCATCTGATGAAGCACCTTGGATAGCTTCTTTAGAATTCTGTCTGGTTCTGACTGAAATTTGTTGTTCCTGCTGTTGTTTTAATGTTGGTTTTATTGTTTTAGTTGCTGTATTATTGCGATCATGTTTTTATTGCCTTTAATATTTTAAATATTTTATTGTTTTTAATACTGTATGTATTTTATTGTTGTAAGCTGCCTTGTGGGAGCCTCTGCCCTGAAAGGCAGCCAAGAAATGTTTTAAATAAAATAAATAAATGTTTTAAATAAAACAACAGCCCCACTGAATCAGAGTCATCAACCTTCACTGCCAAGTCGTCTGACAAGGACATCCAAAGCATTTAGGTTAACAAGAAGGTTGATAACACAGGAGATTTTCACCAAACGAGGGGATGGGAACATACAGGCTGTATTATGCAAAGTTACGTGGGAGTAAATCCCACTGAACTAGGTGGAACTTACTTCTGAGTAGACATACCTACACTCAGGATATGGGCGTGATGAATACTGAAAAGTTGCAGATAAGCAAATTCTGATGGCGGTGTGTGTGTGTGTGCCATCCTCACCAATTTTATGTTCCTGATCGAGTTCAAGATACCCAATTCATTTCTTAAGTGACAAATAACAAACACAATGCATAAATAAACTTATGGCCTTTGCTTCCACAAGATGGTGTAGTCACCATCAGTTTTGATGGCTTTAAACAAAGGACTGAACTAGGTCACATAAAGCAGACCTATTGACGACTTTGACACAGCTCCAACCCTGTGAGGTAGGACAGGTGCCAGATACCCTTTGTCTATGGAAAATTTGGATGTGCCACAATTACTATTATCCAAGATAGCTAACATGAAGCTCCATGTGCAAAGGCAGAATAACTCTGCAAACCAGGTGCTGGGCAACAAACATAGGAAAAAGTCTACCAGCTTTGTGCTCATGTGAACTTCCTGGCTGGCTTCTGCTACGAACCAAATGCTAGTATATACAAAGAGATTCAAAGGAATCCCTAAATCCTTCAAACAACAACAAAGTCTTGCAGCACCTTAAAAGACAAACAAAGTACATACTCCAGGGCACAGAAAATAGGTCTGGGGGGCAGAACCCTGGTCTCTGATTCTCTGGAAGTGTTTCTTCAGGTGGGGGATGAATTTTTTGTGCTGGCTTCTAGGGCAGGTACAAATCTAGATAAATATGCAATAAAAACATATGAAGAGCCATGCTGGATGAGACCAATGGTCCATCTATTTATGTTATTTTATTTATAGCATTTCTATACTGCCCAACAGCTGAAGCTCTAGTATTCTGTTCACACAATGACCAAACAGCTATTGACCAGGAACCCACAAGCAGGATGCAGATGCAACAACACCCTCCCACCCATGTTCCCCAGCAACTGGTGTATATAGGCTTACTGCCTCTGCTACTGGAGGTAGTACATAACCATCAAGACTAGTAGCCATGGATAGCCTTCTCCTCCAGGAACTTCTTCAACCCCTTTTAAAGCCATCCAAATTGGTGGCCATCACTATTTATTTATTATTTATTATTGCATTTATTAGGGCTGTGACCGGATCCGAATCCAGATCCTGAATCCGAGTCAGATCGGGGTGATCTGGGCCTCCAGATCCCAGATCTGATACGGATCAGATCGGGCCTGAGCTGGATCTGACAGATCGGGATCCAGATCGGATCAGGGGGTCCGTTCACAGCCCTAGCATTTGTATCCCGCCTTTTTTCCTCAAAGGAACCCAAGGTGGCATGCATAATCCTCCTGCTCTACATCTTGTGGTAATGAATTCCATAGTTTAACTATGCGATCTTTGTGTAGTACAGACAAAGCCTGCCACAACTTGCGAAGACTTTGGCGTTCAAACAGGAATAGAACTGGACTTCTTCTGAAAAGCCACACAATACCACAACAAGAGAAGGGTGGCAGCTAACAGTGGGAGATGATATGTTTTGCAGGCAAAAGGTCCTCAATTTCAATTTCTGGCACATCCAGGTATGCTTGAAGAGCTGGAGAATAGTAAGTTTAGCTAGATGAACCAATGATCTGACTTGATATAAAGATTCTGGTGTTCCTGAGAACAAAGCAGAATCTTTATCTTGAAATTTCTTCTCCTTCAATCCAATGGAGATTATGGGTCAATCACGCTACACACTACTAAGGTCTTGGCTGAGCCCCTAGTTCAGACTTCCCCCAACCTGGTGCCCTCCAGATATTTGGGACTGCAACTCCCATCCACCTTCACCATTGGACATGCTGGCTGGGACAGATGAAAGTTGAAGTCCAGCGTATCGGGAGGGTACAACATTGGAGATGGAACTCCTTGCCACTCCAAGAGGTGGGTCCCCACAGTTTGAGAAGCAGTGTTGCCAGGACTAAGGAATTCAAATGTTTATATCTGTTTGTCCTGCTCAAAGCAGGTTTCAGTGATGGGCTACGATTTGGGGGTCAAACTCTCAGCCCCTAGACTAGGTAGTGACTCAAGGCTTCCCCCTCTGTAAAACTAGCAGCCCAATGGCCTGCGTTGTTGCGAGAGCCAAGGACAAGATTAATGCTGTAAATTACCCTGCCTATTAGAATGGCTCCATTTAGGTTTAGTGACTGCTGCGCCTGGATTTTACGGAACTGTGCCCTGACCCCAAAAAGTAGCAAAATAAAATATTAAACCAAAAATACAAAAATTATAAAAAGCAGCAAGGAACCCATTCCCTGGAACCTTTTAAAACACTGTTGGCGCTTCAGGAGGATTGCACAACAGAGGGGACCAGGGCTCCTGGAAAAAAATTGCAGTGATCTTTTCTGAATTGTTTTCCATGGTTTCCTGGGGAGGGGGGGTGGAGCGAGAAGAGAGCTGAAGAAAGAAAGAGGAGAGTTGCTTCCAACCAAATCAGGCAAAAAGCACTTATTTGCTTCAAATTGGCGGCTAAAATGTGCCAGAAGAGAGAGACTAGGCCAAGCTAGTGCGGTGCTTTGCGTTACCATGGGAACGGAATGCAGATTTCCCCAATTGCTTTTTTATTTGCTAGACATTGTAATACATATTGTGTTTCAACTCTGGGGTTTGCAGTGAGGTAAAGAATCCTTTATGAATGTTAACCATTCAGGCAACTTGAAGGAGGGGTTGGCAGGAGACGGGGGGGGGGGGGGGGCGGGTAAGCAACGGAGAGAAAGGCACACAGACAGAAAAGTCCCAGCAGTTAAAACAGGTAGTTTGTATGCAGGCAGAGTCTCTCAATGTTAAGGTCTGGCCCTAAGAACCAGGCCCCTTTCTATTCAGAAAGTCTCCTTCATTTCTGCTCCACTTCACTCTGCACAGAGACCCCCAGCTCCACACAAAAGCAGCTGCCAAGGCCCATGAAAAGTGATCAAATTATCAAGAACTTGACCTCACAGAGGGGGCAGAGTTTTAGGGGAGAGGCCTGCAACAAACCCAAACCAAGGAAGAGGTTGCAAAAACTAGGGGGTGGGGGGTGAGAAAAATTCCAAATGCTAATGGGCTTTCTGGAGGTTGATGCATAGAATAATTTCATCAAGGGGCATTGTTGGAAACAGTTCAATACACCCACACATATCACACCCACACACTCACACTTCCCAAAACCTTCCCCTTCCCCTTGTACACTCTTTAACGCTTGGAAATTCATCTATGCCTCTCTCAAGTCTTGGGAGGGAATCTCAAGCCACGATTAACAGAATGCATTTCTTTAATGCATTAATTGTGCCCTATTTCCCCCCCCCCCTTCCCCGCTGCCTTGCCTCCACTCTGTATACACATAGGCGCCTCCCAGATTCTTGCAGCTCTCACTTCCAAGTTCACCAGGATTTGATTTGAGAGCATTTGCAACATACACACATACACACACACACACACACAAACACAAGACTACAGAAAAAGAGTTAATCGTAATAAAAACATGTAAATAGAGAATGGGCAAATTAGCAAAAAAAGAGAGGGATACCTGTATTGAAGAGCAAAATTCCTTTAATGCCAATTGGAGCATCTTGATCTTCTCCAAGATGTGGTGCTGACGGTGTCTCCGCTTCCCCGAATTTTGTGTGTGTGTTTCTTCCTTCTGGCTTCCCTGCTCTTGCTTTTCGCCTCCCAGGTTCCCAGAAGTCTTTGGAAGTCATTTCTACTTTCGGTTATCTAGCTTTATGATGGATTGATAACACTCATACAGCTAGATAACCAAAGACAGAAACAGTCCTCCTTCTTCTCAGGGTTGGAGGCTCTCTTTCCCTCCCCATGCACACCGCTGGGTGGGAGGCTCCGTTCGGCTGAGGGCAGAATCGGAGGCTAGAGTGGGTATCTTCGATCTGCCATCGAGAAAGTAAAGGAGAAAAAGAATTTTTAAAAAATAAACTTTAAAAAAAAAAAGAGGGAGAGAGAAAAGAGCAAGAAGAAGAAAAGGAGGAAGAGGAGAATAAGAAGTGATTGTGCTTGTTTCTGATCTGATCTACAAGCTGTGACTGGAAAAAGCAACAATTTCTGGGGAGAGTCACCCACTCTGGCCAGTCTTCCTTAGGAAGCAGCTGGTTTGCATTCAAATCACACCCTGAGATACTGAACTTATAGCTCTCCCTCTGCAGACTGACCAACTTCTATACTCCTTTTCTCATGTTAATCACCCTCTTTGGGAAGTGACGTCAGCACGGCTTGCACCAATGAGCAGCTCTGCATTCAAATCACGGCTCCTTCCCGCCTCTTTCCCTCCTCCCCCCTCTCCAGAACCCACAGCCCACCTTTCTAATCCCCCCCCACTTGTTCTCTTTTTAAAAACAATATTTCTTTAAAATCATCCAAGTCACCCCTCTCCCTGTCCTCCCATCATTCCTCAGTTTAGGCCCGCACAACCCCATGCGTGCAATTTGCTTAAGACTCGACCCCATTGAAACAAATGGGACTTTCTTCTGAGTAAACAGGTGCAGGCTGCTGCAAAACGCATTTCCTCTTGCCTGGAGCACATACCTCAGTTCGTGGAGTTTTGTTTTCTTGCTTTTGCATCCCCCTCCCCAATTAAAACTAATCTAAAACGAATCGCGTTATATGTGGCTTGCACAGGTTTGGAAGAGGATGTCAGTTCCTCGTCTGATCATGATCTCTAATTATCCCATCTAATACTACTACTATTACTATAGATGATGATGATGATATTACTGGGCGGGGGGGGGGGTCGTTATATATTTGCTAAACGAACAATAAATAAATCGCCTGCTCATGTTAAGATCCTTGTGACTGGACTAGGGTTACGATAGCAGGGGCTTTACACCCTGGAATATTACGCAAGATCCCCAATCCAATTGCTGGACCCGATCCAGCCGTATTAGCGAAGCCCTCCGAAGTTCCACTGAGGGC
This sequence comes from Anniella stebbinsi, assembly GCA_029215795.1. Taxonomy (NCBI): domain Eukaryota; kingdom Metazoa; phylum Chordata; class Lepidosauria; order Squamata; family Anniellidae; genus Anniella; species Anniella stebbinsi. The sequence goes on from JARDYH010000001.1 coordinate 388,164,631, forward strand.
AATGGGAGAGAATGAAACGTCTGCTTGAGGCTGACAGTGACAACCCTATCCCCATTGAGTCCAATGGGACTTATTCCCAAGTAAATCAGTTTACCTGGGGGTGCGTCCCATTGAACTCAATGGGGCTAACTTCCAAGTAGACCTGCATATAGGCTTGCCCTGTAAGGCTGCCAATCCTCCGAGCACCCTTCCTAGGGCCCTAACGCAGCAGTTGATGACCCGTTACAAGGACCCCATCCCAACCTGTTTACTGAAGCGCCACATTCTGAATTTTAAGTACTGGGACTTGCCCTCGGGGAACGGATGCATAGGATTGTACCCCTGGTTGAGATTAAGTTACATTTGACCTCGGAGGGACTTGTTTAGTAAATATGCTTAAAATCCCGCTACACATCTCTCCACAGATTCATGAAACAAATATGGCTATGAAGGACGTGAGGACAGTTGAGCTGGATATTCAAATATTTCAGTGGAAGATACTTTCTCATTTTTTCCAAAGCATTTAAAAAAAAAAAGTTGGACTTAAAATGGAGGTGGATAAGTATCTGGAATGATTCTGTTCTTCTCTTTTTCAGATACGAAATAGGAATCATTTCAGCAGTGGAGGCTGGTGGCTCCGATGTCAGTGGGGCAGTGAATCCGTTCTGGGCTTCAATCAGAACCAGACAGACCTCTAAAGGATCTATCCAAGGTACTGAACCTATGAAGTGGTGGATAGCTCACTTAGTGGATAGCTCGCTTAGCGTTCTGAGCAAAGCCCAGAGCACTCCACTGATATCGGGGCCACCAGCCTCCACTGCATCTCACATATTTTTTCCCCTTAGTCTCTCTCTCTCTCTCCCTCACACACGCACACACACATACACACAGTGCATATATTTTATCCGATCGCTCAGCAGGTCTCTACTTAAGGTCCAGATCAAATGCAAATAAACACAGTCCGGAATTCAGAGGATAAAATGAATCAAATGTAATCGCTTTATCTTTTTCGTCTCCTTCTACGTCTTTACTTCCCCATTCCCTGTATTTATAAAGCTCCCCAGCCCGCCCCAGGCCAGACTTGCTTTTCTCAAAGTGATCAACAGATTGGAACCGTGCAACGTGCATGACACGACGCAGAAGAAGCCACGTTCGCGATCAGTCCGGATTAACTCGGAAAATGTGACCCAGGGTCAACTCCATCTCTGTCTCTCTCCATTGCCAAACCCTTTCCAGTCATATGGAAATGCAACGTGGGTCTCATGAGGAAATGGTCTGAGCAGAGTGGAAAGGTTTCCTTAAAAATAATAATGAACAAACAAACAAACAAATGAAGCTTTGGCAATTCTCGAATGACTCGCAAGAAATTCTAGAAGGCTCGCAGATTTTTGTTCCTTCCCTGTCTCCCGAAATCAAGGCCATGTGGAACAAGCTGTAAAATCCAACATAAGTCCTACGTAGAGGAGAGCCATTGAAATGAAGGAGACTTACGGTAGTTCTTGAATACCGCAATGGTAAATACCTTTACTCACATGTAAACTTACTGACCTGGGCGCCGGCAGGGGGAGGGGGTTGTTACCCCTAAGTAAGTAAGCTGTTTAAAATCGCCAAGTTTGGATCACATTTACAGTACACTCCCGTGTATTATTATTATTATTATTATTATTAATAATAATAATAATAATAATAGTGATTGTCTTGAAGACAGATCAGTCCAAGTGATTGCACTGAGAGACTGCATGACAACCCTATGCCTCCTTACTCAGAAGTAACAGCGCAATCCTTTCCATGTGTAACTACTTACAAGTCAGTCGCAGTCTAGGATTGCTGCCTTAGGTCTCACTGCATTCAGCAGGGCTTACTCCTTATTAAATGTGTTTAGCGTTCCAGCCTGACATCCTAAGCGCTTGTTTTTGCCGTTTTGTTAGCCATGGGGTCGAGCTACTGAAACGAGGGAGATCTCATCATCTCAGCCATTGGCAAAGCTCCACGGGCTGGCTTCCATTCTAGCCGGGGCTGGGAGAAGTAAGCCAGCCTGTCGGATCACGTGTTTTGCAAAATGCTTGTTAGGATCTTTCTTTCTGGCATTTTTCCCCCTTAAAACAACAACAACACAGAGATCCTTCCTTCATAAGGGGACACCACCAGAGTTAGTCCGGAATCCTTCCCCCCACCTGCAAAACCTTTACATGCAATCAAGGCAAGCTTCCACCTACAATAGGGCATGATCTTAACAGCACAATCCTATACATGCCCACTCAGAAATAAGCCCCTTTACGATAAATGCAACACACTCCTATAAGTGTGTATAGGATTGCAGGCTAAAGGACTCTCGAGTCAATCCGTATGTCATTTACAGTGCAATCCAATATGCGTCTACTCAGAAGTAAGTTCAATTGAGTTCAAATCAGTGAGTCAGTATCCACTATAAATAATTTCATCTTAAGTGGGTTGTGGCCTGCAGGGTGGTGGTAGTGAGAGATCCCTATGATTCTGTCTTCTAATTCCACCTTTCAAAGAGACTTCAGGTTTAGGTTTAAGTGCCTGCAGCCTCCATTTCCCCACCTGGCAGACATTCAACCCCCTTGTCTTCTTTTTTAAAAAGTAAAAGTTGACTCAGAATAAATGAAAGAGTTGGTTTTGAAAATTCTGCACACCCAAGCATTTTTACGGAATTGTACGCATATTTTCCCAGGGTGAAAGAGGGATTTGATTGAACAAATTTCCAATCATGTGAATCAAATTAGTAAAATAAAAAAAACTTAGCAATGAATAGGGGCTGACTCCAGTTCCAATCGGAAGCAAGTAACCAACTCGCTTCCACCCCTCCCCCTTTTCTCTTGGCCCAATCTAGTACATTTTCAAAGAAGATTTCTTTCTTCTTTTTACTTTTCTTGTTTAAAGGCTAATCCTAATTTGGATTTCCCTAGGCCAGGACCTAAGGAAAATAAATGTCTATACATTGAGAATTCTGGGTTGTCCTCCTCAACAGACTCCCCTGCGGATAATCAAGGTATTTTTTTCCCAGCCGGAAGGGGTGTTTTATTTTGTTTTTCTGAATTTTGTTTGTTTCTAGAGGAATATCTGGATTTACTTCCCCTAATTGTCAATGACTGAAGGTGGTTCTTTGCTCCTCTTTAGTGCAGGATGATTACCAATGCCCTTAGTAGCCACTCCCAAAACTCACACTATCCCTAAAATCCTTCCCTCACTCCTCTTTTCTCGGAATCCTTCCGGCCTGTGTAAGATTTATGAGGCCTTTCCACAGAGTCACCTTGTGTATTGCCTTTTAGGGCTCAGCAGCATCCTTGTAGGAAACTAACGAACTAACAGCCAAACCCTATCCATGTCCCAACTCACAAGCATGTCCCATGGAATTACGTGGGTGGAAGATCCCAGCCTAACAGCCTATGCCTCATGTCGACGACGCAGGAGTAAGCACCATTGTGTTCAGTGGGGCTTGCACCCAGGTAAATGGACCTAGGATTGTAGCCCAAAGCTGCAATCCTACCCCCGTTTATCTGGGACTAAGCGCCACTGACCTCCCTTTGGAGCAGACATGCGTAAGATTGCTCTGATAGTGTGGTAACGGAGCAGTGGGAAGGTGAAATGTTTGGTTAATTTATTTTATTTTCCCTGCGAGTTGCAGGCAAAAGAAAAAGAAGGAAGGAGGCCCAAGTTTCAAAGACTTCAAGCAAGCCCCTAGTCAAACAGAGGTTTTCTCAGTTCAATAGACTTTCGAAAAGGCCTTCTGGGATTTGCTCGCATCGCCCATTTCAAGGCCGATTAAACGGCAGCGTGTAAAGACCTGCATTTTAGCTCCCTGTTCCATTGTTCCTCCTGCATGGAAACCAGGAGAAGGTATCTCAAGGCCAAACCTGGGGTGCTTTCAATGTCTTCCGACGGATGCGTGCAAAACACACAGAGAAGGAAAGTAGCACCGCTGACTACTGCAATGTGCCTAAAATGCGCAGAACACCTTGGATGACTCGCTTCTTTTTCAACCCAGAATCTCACAGGTAGATCACCAGGCAGTCAGCGTGATACCTAAACCTCAACCAGTACTGCTACAGATTTGCTGGCTGGCCCGGACAGCGTACATGTCGGAATGCCAAGTCTAACACGTCTCCTTGCGCATGAAAAGGACCCCGCGCAGAGCAGCTATAACTGGTCTATTCTTACGGTTCATTAGTACGCAGCCCTCTGTTCTAGATTCTGCACATTCTGGTATCTTTGGATAGTGAGCTAAAGTACAGCCATGGGAGGTCGGCACTATGGCGCCGCCTCTTTAATTTGGATGAAACAGATTTGTTTGGAGAGGTGGATGGATAAAGGGAGGAAGGAAAGGGAGGCAGATAGCGGTTATAATCCGGATAGAGCAGATAAATGGAGTGAAGAGTGGGTGGCGAGATGGGGGGGGGTGATTGGACGGAGAGTGGAGGAAGGATGGAGAAATTTATTTTCATAATCTGCCCAGCAATCGCTGCAACAGACCAGTATTTCGGGGTTGGGGGTGAGCTTTGGCTCTGATAAACACGGGAGAGAAAGGAAAGGGACACAGAGAGAAGAGCCCTTTGGTGCTGAGACTTGAGTCCCAGCAAAGCAGCCATCTCCTCCCCCCACGGCGCAAATTTCCTTCCAGATCCCCCACCTTCCTGTAGCAGGCCGGTTAACCCAAGGCTCCCTAAACAGCGTTGCCTGTAGTTGCAGCTCCAAGGCGCCGGGGCTTCCTTATTTTCTTGGAGAGACCCCTGGGGAAGCGGCCTGCGAAAAGCCGATTGCTCCGGCCTTTCTCCCAGCACCGGCGAGGGGCCTCCTTTCTTGGATATCTGGCTGCACCGATCCCTTTAGGGTTTTACGTCTCTCGCGGAGCCGGGTTTCTTACCTAATCGCAGGCCGTCGGAGGGAGAGGATTGCCTAAATCTGAAGGCGAAGGCACTGGCCAAGGTGCTGGAAACCGCCTCCTTCTCAACCCGCTGGGGCATGTCTTAGGTTGTAAAATATCTCTCTCACACTTTCTTCTTGCCGTGTGTGTGTGTGTGTGTGTGTGTGTGTGTGTGTACATATCCCCCACCAAAGAAAAAGGAAACAGGTTCAAGGAAGGTGCGCTCTACTTCCTAGCAAAATAAATATATTTTTTTTAAAAAACACTTCTTATCCCGTTATACCTATAGAAATTCTTCTCCAACACTTACATCAAAATAATAATAAAAGATATATCCTAGTCTAGGTACAAACTGCCTCTTCTAAAGACCCATACTGAAAATTGCCATTATTGTAACAGATCAAGATCCTACTGGATGAAAACGTCCCCCTGTTTTGGAAACTACCCCATATTTTTTTTTAAAAAAAGAGAAAAGATCAGCGCCACCATTCCTAGAGTTGGTGAGAGATCTCCCGAGAGGATGCAGAGATGTTAGTCTCTGGCAGAAAAAAAACAGCAAAGACTTTGATGGCGCCTTAATCCAGGGATGGGGAGCCTTCAAGTGCATGGGGCAATTCCAGACCGCCAGGCCTCTGTTGCACTGGTTGAGGAAGGACAAACTCTGCATGCACATGTATTTTCCTTCTTCTTTTTCTTCTGTTGGGTATTGAACAAAAGTAAAAGCCACATCTGAACTCCACCCACTTGTGTCTCTGGTCCCGCCCACTGGTGGAATGCAGACCAGGTGGGGACCTGAACAGGAAAAGTTTCCTGAGCCTGTGGCAGAAGCTTAGAGGCCATTTCATCCCCAGATTCTGAAAGTTAAATGCAATTCACCTCCAACAGATATAACTGGCCACAATTATGGATCATATAACGGGATCAGGATTGTATTCTAGGGCCTTTCCTAGCCACTTTTGTTCGGCTTCCAAGAGTTTTGTGGGTCGAACTATCTAGACAAACACTAGTCTTTGTAAACAGTCCAGAGAGCTTCGGGTATGGGGTGGTATAGAAATGTTAATAATAATAACATCTAGCACGAGGGCAGCTTGCCTAGGCCTGCAATTGCATAACCCCTCCACATCCCTGATCTAAGAGTGAGAGGTAAGTGAAGATTTCTGGCATGCCACTACAGGCACGATCCTATGCATGTTTAGACACAAAAAAGGCCCTACGACTCCCAGCATTGGTGGATGCTGGGAATTGTAAGACTTTTCTGTCTAAACATGCATAGGATTGTGCCTAAATCCTAAAGGCACCAAATCCCAGCCCTCTCAGCCTGACACCACAGATATATAGCTCAGCCCAATCATGGGGTAGGAAGGATATATTTTCAGTCAACCCAGAGGAGAAAACGATGGCTGAGGCCAGATGTAGGAGATACCTCAGTCCACGCTCTAAGGCTTTGTGCCACAGCAGTCAGTGGGTTGTATCCAATGTCAGTCTCCATTTCGGTGGGTCTACTCTGAGTAGGACTCACTCTGGATGCAATCTTGTGTAGTCATTCTGAAGTTACCAGATCGAGATCAACGTTGGAAGACTGAATGCTCCTTTCTGCAAAAGGGGCAAAAGTTTTCAGGGGAGGGGTTAATTCAGATGAAATCCCACCCACCTCACATCACACAGGCCAGCTGTGAAATGGGCCTCATCTCCCCTCCTCATAGAAGATGCTCTGGTGTTGAGCTTGATGATTATGGGAAAGGAATGCTTTAAAGATAGGGGTGAAGGTGGGTGGAAGGGATGGCGGTCGAGGGTCCGAACAGGGAGCCATGTAACATGGCTGCCTGGCTGTCTGTTGGTGGGTTGGAGCAGAAATAGAGAGCAGTGTCTGGCTCCTTAAGGGAGCATGGCTGGATACACCGAGTTCGCATGGCGGTGGATGCGTGATTCCCCAGTGGAACTGACGAGGCTTCCTCTTGCTCTCATACACTCCACCCCACCTTGCCAGCCTGCTTACACAACCCTGTACTGAATCTGTTCAGCACAGTGTTGGTATTTTAAATCACAGTGTGTACGCGCGCACACACACACGGATCATCCCTCCCTGCCCTGGTCAGATGCTAAGTAAAGCCAGCCAAATCGTAAGGAGCACAGCATCTATCCCCCCCCCCCGACACACCACTTTTTCTCCAAAATGTTCCACAACTAATCAGGTCTCCTGTTCTTGAATGATTTAATCTCCCCCCCCCCCCCGCCCCGAAAGCAGGAGGGAAAAAAAAGAAAGAAATAACACGTATCTATATACACACACATATACATAAAATCTCTATGCCATTCCCTTTTTCTGCATCTTGTACGCCTGACGTCACTTATTCTTTAATTAGGGAGAAGTTTATTTTTAGCCGGCCTCGAATAACCCCAGATCCAACTTCCTTGCCAGGCAGACTCAAGTGAGTCTCTCTTCATTCTTTAGTGAGGTGTGTGTGTGTTCTTCGTGTCTTTGGCTAGATCTACACTACTGCTTCATAACGATACTGAAGTGCGCTGATAATTGTTGGGGCACAATCCACATTCAATATTCCATTTCCATTGTCTTATTTCCTGCTTTTTATGCCACATTTGTAAGGTGTAGATCAGGCCTTTTGCCAACTTTACCCTGTAGATCCCCAAGGGTATTTTACAGAGAGGGAAAGGTGGGTGGGGCAGGGAGGGAAAGTTTGCTTTATTGAGTAGTCAAGAGCCGGATCAATGGAAACCTGGCACTTGAGAACTGGAAAGGAACAGGAGGAGGAGGAGGAGGTGAGGGCGAATATTCTTCTGTGTGTGCCCCTTTTATATTACCTTCCAAACAAAGGGAGGAGGAGGAGGTTAGCTGGGATCCACACACGAAGGCATTTCCCCTGAACTTCTGTCTTGCTTGAGAGATGCTTTGAAGCAGTGTAAATATATCCCATGCACACACACACACACACACACACACATTAATGAAAGGCTGCAGCCTATATCCGTAGAATGTGTTAGAATGTACTGATGCTTAAAAATAATTTTAAAAACTGTCCCTTGAAATAGGAGGAGGAGGAGGAAGGGGCAGAAGGAAAGAAATATGCCACCTGATTAAAAAATAAAATAAAGTTAAGCAAAGGCATTCAATCAAGTCATACACATCCACTAGCATTCACTGCTGCCCTAAATCAATGTAGCAGATGTATGTGATGGGGAGGGGGAAATATCATGACATTTATCAGACATTAATTAGGACTTTCTTTCCCCCAATATATAATTAATGGAATCATTCTAAAATTCAGGGAATGTTTAACAAAACAAAAAACACCCCCCCCCAAAAAAACCACATGCTCTCTAACCATTTAAAGATAAATCTAAATTGTAATTATTATTATAATTGTTACTGTTGTTATTTCAGAAAATCTTGTCTAAAATATGCATGAGGCCCTATGATATTTCACGCCCATCTTTTCCTTCCAGGTGTTTGCATGGTGGATGTCAAAATACTATAGCACTGGTTGGTAAGGGGAATTTGCAATAAACCTTCCCCTACAAATCACACATGTGCACTGCCCTGAGACAGGAAAGAAAAGCTTTAAAATAACTGATTGATGGCAAATATTTCGACTTTGCCCCTCTGCTTTCTAATAGTCTAGAATTAGCTTTTTCAACAGCTAATATTTGAAGCCGGGTGGGTGTCTTTCTGATGTCTTTGATGACCACCTTAGGGCCCTGAAAAAATAATAATTGTGTGTCCAAGAAACCCACAATCCCTGTACAATAATACACCTTGGAAAAAAAATCTATAAGCATGAAATACAAGAATGAAACGGAAGGCTGGCCCTATCAAAGGGCAAAGTGAGGGAGTTGCCTCAGATGGTGGGCTCGGGCAAAGGATAGTTTGTTTATATCATTTTATCATATTATTATTATGTATTATTATTTATTGATGCATTTGGATTTTATTTCTCCAGAGCCAACATAGACAATGAACTTCTCCAAGTACATGAAATAGGTGTACCCCCCCCAATACTGATCTCAATCACCCCAAGATTTGAAAACAGATAACCACATACTCTGAGGTAGGGTTTACTTAGAAATAAGTCCCCTTGGTTACACGGCAACATATCTCACCAAGCTATTAAATAGCACCTATCTATCCACTCAGGGCAAGCAAACACTGCCTAAGCAGGTTTACTCAGAAGGTCACTCCCACACAGTTCGGTCAGTAGGAATTTGCCTCCAGCAAGTGTGCATCCGATCGCAGTCTTGAACGCGGGAGGGGGGGGGGGCAGCTATACCGTTGGCTCTTCTCGCCTCAGGGCCCTCACGTGTACTGTATACCCCAAGGGTGCTGCTACTTTTCAAAGCTGTATGTCAGTGTCTGTGCGTCGATGGATGGATAATCCCTTCGACAGCTACTGGGTTGCCAACGAGCAAACAGTTGACCTGACTCGCCCTAGCCAAAGTGGCAAGCGAGGAAGGCTTTGAAGGAGGAAGAGGAGGAGACCTCTTTTAACCCCCTCCATTTCTCCAACGGTCCCTCTCTCATTCATACACCCCCTTTCTCCCCCCTTCCTGTAACCCGCCATTCACACGTTCTCCTTAGCGCTTCTTCTTTTTTGGCCTCGTTTGTTTGTTCAAACACGGTGGGAGGATCAACCGCCTGCACAACTTCAAGCAAGCAAGAAAAATCCTCTTTCCGCCCCACGTAACCAGCCATGGCCGTTTCCAAATCCCCCCCCCCCCCGTCACACGCACACACACCTTCTCTCTCTCTCTCTCTCTCTCTCTCTCCCACCCCCACCCCCACGCCAACACCTCTCAGAAATCAGCAAACCCTTTTCTCAAGCGCGGGCAGCGCCATCACTCCGAACCTCGCCATGCAACCCAACCCAAACCAGCTTTCTTCTCCTATGATGGTGGTGCCCCCCCCCAAAACCTGCCCCCGCTGCCTCCACCCCCACGGAGAGAGGGAGGGGGAAGGAACCCGCGACGGCCAGCCAAAGAGGCCAGCGAAATCAGCACTTACACGCGCGGAAGCTCAAGCATGGGCGACGGAGAGCAGGCGAGGCGAGGCGAGGCGAAGCGAGGCAGAAGGAATCCTTTTGCAAAAAAAGAAGGGGAAAAAAAACCGAGGGAGGGAGAAAGGCGAGCGAGGAGGCGGGGGCTGCGTAGCTATTTCCCAGCCGCGGATCGTCCAGCTTCTATGCTGCTGTGCCCCCCCCCCCCATTTACACCCCCCACACACACACCGCCACGCGCGCTTCTGGATCTGGAGAACAAGAGCTTGGTGGAAGAAAGACCGTCTCCAGCTGGGGTTCCTCCTTTGCGCCCAGGCAGCTCCTCTTAGCTCCAACCGCTCGGGTCTTTTTCCAAGAAGCTCCGTCTGCTGGCAGGCTGAGTGACGTCAGAGCAGCAGCGTCTTGCTCAAGCCAATCAGGGAAGGTTGGAGGAGGAGGCAGAGGCGGAGGCGGAGGCAAGGAGAGGGAGGGGAGGAGAGGGGAGGGGAGGGGGAGGGGGAGGGGGAGGGGGCGCTTGGCGAGACTCCACCACCAAACAGAAATCGCAGCCTTCAGCTCCCCCTCCCCGTCCCCGCTACACACACACACACACAGAGTCTGTAATTAAGACTCTGCTGGAGCTCCAATTAAAAAAAAAAACGGGGGGGGGGGAGAGGCGATTGGGATAGGTTTGGCTAAGGGACGGCCTTTTGGAAACAGCCAAGGCACAATCATCATCATCATCATCATCATCATCCTACTCCACAAATCCTACTCCTCAGAGCCACCTGGATAAAGTGGGAGGGAAATGGTGCAGGGATTGCTAAGCAGGTAAAATAATACTTTCTTGGCTGGCATTCGTTTAGGAGGCGTTGGAACGTGGGAGGGATAAGGGGATTTATAGGGTTGATTCCAAGCATTTCCACATCTTGGGCAGGGAGTTGAACGCCAGGAGAGAGAGAGAGAGAGAGAGAGAGGAGGTGTGGGGCGGTGGGGTGGGAGAGAATATTACTGATGGAGTTGATTAGATTTGTACGCCGCCTTTCTACCAAGAAAAATGGCACTCAAGGCGGCTTTTGATCTGGACATGGGAGAGGTGGGGGTTCTTTGTACATAATTATCTTGGATAAGGATAAGGTCTGTCTGTCTCCTTTATTCTCATCCATCCATCCTATCTGTCCACCCTCCTGATGATAGACAGACAGACAGACCAAAGCTGAATGCTCACAGCCAGGTTGAATTTCTCCAGAGCAGCAAACAAAGTCTTTCTCCTGCCCCCTCTTCCCAATCTATGGAATCTCCCCATCACCACCGTCACCATCACCACTTCAGACCAATCTGAAGGAGCTCTGTGTGTGTGTGTGTGTGTGTGTGAAGGGGCGCCCATTTTTGGCGCCCTCCTAGGGCGATTTCCCCCCCCCCCCCCCATCTACATTTCTCCTCCACTCCTCGTCCGTCGTGGCTTACCTTGCCGCGGCCGCTGTCCAAATGCTGAAGGCCGCCTCCTGCCCCAACCTGTCCATATTGCTCCTCCAAAGGGAGCCCTGCGCGCGTGTTCTGCGTGTGTGCGCGCAAGGCAGTTTAGCTCAGGTAGGGACATAGGTAACTATGTCCCCCCCCATTCCTACTTCCATCCCATCCCAGGAGAATCGGGGCTTTTAAATACCCCCCAAATTAAGAAACTTTGGCGGTCTCTCAATGAAACGCAGAAGCTTCTGCCTTCCTTGAAGCGAGATAGAAGGACGGGAGGCTGCGGGATAAGGCGGAGAGCAATACGAGCAGGGTTCGCCTCCCTCTTCCCTTCCCTTCCTCTCTGTCTGTCTGTCTGGTGTGTGTGTGTGTGTGTGAAAGAGAGAGAGAGAGAGAGAGAGTCTGTCTCCCTGTCGGCTGCTTCCCAGGACCGCCGAAGCAGCGGGAGAGGTCTTGCCGTCTGAACTTGCCAGCGGGGTCTACCCATCCATCAAACTCCAGACAGACAGACAGGCCCAAGTTCATGAGCAATCGGTTTAACCCTTTGCAGGCCGCTTCAGTGCTTCACTAGACCCTTTTTAAACCAATGCGTGGGGGGGGGGGGTGCGTGCGTGCGTAAAAATCTGAGACTGCAATTCTCCCGCTTCAGGCCTTAAATCGGTTCTACTAATTCCATTTTATCTCCTCTAATTTTCTTCCATTCTCCTCTGCAACCTTCACCGCAATATATATATATATATATATATATATAAATTGATCTCTATCTAGCAATTCCCCCCAAAAAAAATTTCTATCTAGCTTATTTTGTTTTGTTTTGAAATTGCAACAATTCCCTCTCTCTTCCTCAACGCCTTTGACATTATTCCCACCCACCCCACAAATTCCAGCTACATAGACAATTAGGATATAACTGCATATATATATATATATATATACACACACACACACACACACACACAAGCACACACACACGGTCGGATGATACTGAGAAGCTGTAAAGCTTTGCGCCAGGACAAAGGGTATGAAAGCATTGGCGACCAGCAACCTTACCGGAGCTAGAAAGCGAAAGTGATACACAATAGAGAAGAATGCGAGAAAAGACGCAGATTATAGATCGCTTCCCAGATCAGAAGATATACATTTTCCGTAGCAAGTCGTCCTACATCTCCTCACCCTCTATGAGACTCGCCAGACTCTGCCACGATTTCTGTCTTATTCGACTTCATGGCAACAGGTCGAGAATGGTTTGATTCGATTTCAAACAAAACAAACAAACACCTCCCTTCCCTTTCCCCTATTGTTCTGATTAGGATTGATTTGTTGCATCGTGAATGTGACTGGTCACACGCCCACACACGCGGACACACTACGGGAAAACATCAACCAAAACATACAGGAAGAATAACGTAGGATCTCCCTTCCTGATGCCGTTTCGCCGTGGTTCGGTTTATTCGCCCTCCCAATTAATTCGCCGGAGCTTAACTTTTCTCGTCTTCATCTGGAAATCTCCGAGTTTCCTGTTGAATTAGATCTGCTCTATTGACGCTGAAATGAAGACGCCAACTCAACTTTTACCAGGAGTATTTTCTCACCGGCCCAAAGAAAAGCCCCTCTTCGGGGTTTCCCACCTCCTCTCCCCCGCCTTAAAATTCTTCTTTCTTTTCTCCTGCTTTTTTTTTTTTTAATTCAAGCCCCGGGTGGTGGACGTGCTTCGCAGTTTAACTACTTCCAACCTCTTTTGTTCCCCTCGCACTTGGGGGCTCCATTGTCGCCCCACTGAGTGAAGTTACTGCCAAAGCGAGTTTCAAATGGTGGAGGTGGTGGTGGTGGTGGTGGTGGGGTGCGTGTGTGTGCATGGGGAGTCGGGGAGAAGAGGGGATTTAAAAGGCACCCCACCCCCAAGACTGAAGAATCCACCGGGTATGGATTGCTTTGCTGCTGCCGCCGCCTGCCCTTTTGCCTGCAGACAGGGAACAGTTTGTCATACATTGTTATAAACAGCCTGTTTGGGCTCGGGATGGTGGTTTTAGACACAGAACAGAAAGGAAGGGTATATATTCATGGCTGGATCCAGGGCAGGGTTGGCCCAACCGCTGGAGGCTGGCGGCATTCTGGATTTCATCCCGAAGCAGCCAGAACTCTAAAGAGGCTATCCAAGGTGCTGAACACCAGCCCCCAAATAGGATAGCTTGGGCAGCTCTTTTAGAATTCTAGCTGGCTCTGGCTGAAACCCAGAATGGATTCACAGCCCCACCGAAATCGGAGCCACCAGCCTCCTCTGGGCCCAACCCAATAGGTAACCGAGGCGGCTGCCTAGGGAGTCAGAATTCTAGGAGCATCCAGCTAATCAGTCCCCTCCTTTTCCAAGCCCCGGGGGTGGAGGGAAGAACCCACCATTCTTTTCCACCACCCCTTTCTCACACACATGGTCCCTCCAATTCCCAAGCCCCTTTCCCTGCTCCATACAAGTGAATGGGCTGCCATAGGGGAAACACTTATGGGGCGGGCGATGAGCAGCATTCCCCCAACCATGTTTTTTTCGAATGGCCACCCTGTCCTTTGCTCTAGGTGGGTAGGGGAAGGGCTGCCATCGTTTTGAGGTTTTATTTGAGGATTGGAAAAGAGTGGGAGCCTGGAGGTACGAGTGTTCTAAATCCATAAAAGCAATCAGTCAGACTCCAGAAGGAAGGAGCTGCATGTCAGATCCAACCTTTCCGCATACATCTTTTTCTCTCCCCATCTCCCCACCCCACCCCACCCGTGGAAAATTTAAGTTTGACCTTGAAAATAATAAAAATTTGAACTGAAAAATTTAAGTTTGACCCAGGACAGCAAAATAGCTTGAGTTGGCCTTGATCCAGAGAGGGGAAGAACAAAATCCCCTTTTCTCCCATGCCCCCACGACTAGAATGAAATTGACAAAAAGGGGGTGATCCATCCTACAGACATGATCCTGACAGGTCTACAGCGAGCTAGACTTTTTGACAAGCGAGAATCAATCAGCAACCTACAAGTGTCTCATTTTGCACACATACACGCAGCCCGTTTCATACTTCACAACCCCGCCCCAAAATCCTAAGAATCTCTAAAGACAACGTGTACTGGGAGGGGAGGGTTAGTCCATTTCTGGTCTAGAGGAAAACAAATTCCTTTACAAATCCGTTGTGCGCTGCTGTGTTGTGGGGTGGGGTGGGGGTGCGCGCGCCCGCGTTTAATATCAGTTCTGCCCCATGTCCTCTTCCAAAGCCCTCGAAACACACACACACACACAAAATACACCAAAGCCCTCCATCTTCGCGGCTCCTTCTCCATCTAAATATCCTTAGAAAGTCACAACGGGCGCTTTGTCGGTCTTAAGCAAATGCCAGGCAATGAAAAGAAGATGACTTTACCTTAGTTACGGAGGTGATTTAACGAGCCTTCCTTCTTCCTGGCGCTCTCTCTCTCTCTCTCTCTCTCTCTCTCTCCTTTCCTTCTCTGTCTTTCTGTCTTTCTGGGCGATCTCTGAACACCCCACCCCACCCTAAAGGGAGGGTCCTTCTCTCTCTCGCCTCCCTCCCCCTCCCTCTTCTCTCTGTGTGTCTGAAGCTCTGTCGCTTGTCTCCCAACAGAAAAACGAAGGCTTTTCTTTCCCCCACCCATCACCTCGGAGGCAAAAAAAAGGGGAGGGGAAGATGAGAGGAACTGCAAAGAAATGTCATTTTAGGATGTGGAAAGCCTCTGAGCAGTTCCATGTGGGGCGAAAGCACCCCACGTAGGTCTGTACGTCACGCCTTGGCAGTTCTTTTTCTCTCCTCCCCACCCCCATGGCTCCGGGTGCTGATCCTCGCCCAATAAATAAATATAATAATAATAATAATAATAAGATGATAATGATATGGTCATTGTTAATTCAGGGGGGTTTTGTGGGGGGGGGGGTAGTTCGCAGTCTTTGATCTTGTGGTGAAGATAGGAGAGGCAGAGGTTGGGTGAGTGAATGATGGGGGGACGTAGTAGAAATTTTGGGAGGCGGTGTAGCGTAGGAGAATTGTTGGCATCCGGGGATAGAGAGCCGGAGCACTTGGCTGAAAGTTTGTTCTTGGAAAGAAGGGGGGGTAGGAATCGCAAGCTCTCAAACCGAGGCAGGAGAGATGAGGTGCGTCCTACAAGGATGCCCGGAGAAGAGAAATTGACAAGCCGCCAAGGGGATCTTAGGAGAAGAGGGGAGACACCCGCTCTTGGGGCTGGAGGAGAACTTATGGGGGGGGGGGGAGGGCGGAGAGATCCATCCAACGGAGGGTCCCTTCCAGCCTTCCGAGAACGGCCTGAGGGAAGCGATTCAAAGGCTTGGGAAGAGTCCGCGGGAGAAAAATGCCCCCTCTTCAGTTTAGTCCAGAAGAGCCGGCCAGGGAGGTTTTGGACAAGTCAACCAGCCGGGCTGGGTGACCGAACAAGAGGTGCTGGATGTAAAAGCCTGGCTCCCGGCCGTTCCTGCTCCTCCTGCCTCCTCCTGCCTCGCCGCTTGGCTGAGTGGACCCAGCAGTGGCTGGGCTGCACCGAGCCTGCTCTAAAGCACCCCCCACCAACACCCCCCCCTTTGCAGGTCGCATTCAGCCCAGCAAAGGAGAGGTTTTCCCCCGGACTCCAGCTCCGTTCTGCTTCCTGGCTGGCTAGCAAGCAGTTTCTCTCCTCCAGGAGAGTAAACCATCTCTTTCCGCCATCACTGGGATGGATCCATGGACCGGGATGGCGTGGGGGGGGGGGGGGGGGGAGTGAGTGCAAGCCAGAAAGTGATGGGTACCAATGAGGAGACTGGGAACGGAGAGGAAGGCAGTGGACATTTTCATTTCTATCTCTCCCATCATTCGAATCCCCATTTTCTAGCCTCCTCTTTTCCGTCTCTCCATCCATCCCCGTGACTCGGGTGTGCGTGTCTGACTCGGAAAAACAGTGTACCTATAGAAGGACAGATACGATCCATCAATCGATCCATAGATCAGTCTCTCTCTCTCTCTCTCTCTCTCTCTCTCCCCCCCCCCCCTCTCCACATCGCTGGAAGTACCATGTACAACATACACAACACTAACGAGGTGTGTGTACGTATCTCTTCGAAAATAAACGTATTGGTGTATTCCCTATATCCTATAATTACTGTACCTGTGTGTGCGCAGAGATAGTCATCAGATTTTGAACAGTCCCTGTAATACACACACACGTGTGCAAAACACCGGTAAAACTCTATCGCTCCCATTACAAGTTAAACAAAAACACACCAACAACTCTGCATTAACTTCTTATATGTCCTTCGCTACTGCTATTGGAACGCTGGTTTCTGCGGACTGAAATACGTTTCTCCAGTTGAAAGAAAGTTGCCCCCACAGAGATCAATCAATCAGTCCCGCGCATTAGCAATAATAAAATAGCACAAGTATAAGCGGCAAGACTATAGCGACTGAATAGACATATTGTGTGATGAATATCGCTTTTGCTAATAGTATTTTTTTTAAAATCTTCTTCCTTTTGGCTTTCCAGGTACCCTTTTCTCTGTTTTGTTGTTAATATATTTTTTAACCCACCTGATATTCTGCTTGCTAGCATAAGTGATAAAGTTACGATACACACACACACACACACACACACATCTCTGTGGTAGCTTTATTGATTATGCTAGCAAGAAGTATCAGAAGAGACAGAATGCACTGAGAGACTCGATCCAGCCCGCCGTTTAAACCCCAGCAAAATGGCAATCGACTTCAATGGGAGAAACCGAAAGCTTGCGTTTTGACACTCTCCCGCTGGAATCAATGGGACTGCACAACCTTTAACTTCGTCTAAATGGAGCCCCATGGCTTACCTTTGCCCATTTCCCAGCCACCGCATGTCCCCCACCCCCGCCTTCATTCATTCGCTGGTTTCCATCCCAAACCTCTTCTGCCCCGCTAGTCTGCCCAAGCGCTCTTAAGGACCATCAGCAGGGGATGGACGTTTCGAAACTGACTAGGGAGATCTAAGAACAAAACTCACGTTGACACGATCAAATCAGGGGTATAGACGGTTGGGTGCGAAATAGGAGTCAAAACACCTACCCACACACCTTGGATGGGTTTGCGTGGGGGGGGGGCGTATATTACTAGCAGCATCCTCAACTGACCTTTTTTCTGATGGATAAAGACAGGGCTACATCTACTTCGATCGGATGCGTTTGCTTATCAAGACTTTCGTCTCCAGCACGGGAATGCCTCCGAGCCCTCCTGGGTCACTCCTCGAGCGACCTTTCCCTCCTCCCTCTCCCCCCCCTCTTTTTCCCCTTTTTGATGATCCCCAGAGTGAAAAGGGGACAGAGAAATAAAAGCCAAGAGAATGGGCGAAGCTCTTGACCCCTGACCTTTGGATTTTCTTCTTCTCCTACTGAAGCCGCATGTGAACAAAAAGGAACCGGTTTGTCTCAATGAGGGAGGGCAGGAAAGGTTAAACAAATTCCCCTTTCTGTCAATTGTCTGCCTGTTTATTGCAATCACGTTAAGGTAACATGCTTGTTTACGTCGCATCCCCCCTATCCCCCCCCCCTCGCCTTCCACCGCCATGCATTTTGCTTGTTGGTTTAAAAGACGAGCTTTCACTTTTTCTTGCTTGCTTTCTCTCTCCCCCCCACCCCGACTGGCTTCTTTTGGTACCCATTTCGGGGTTAAATGCTTGGCCTCGATTAAAATTTTCCAATAAGAATAATAACAACGCGGACAGCATTTGTGGATGGAACATTACCAAGTTCATGGAGAATCCAATCTCTCTCTCTTTTATTTTCTTTTCTTTACACAACACACACGCTCAACTTGATGGCCATTTCTAAATTCCCAACCCCCAACAGTCTGGTGTAGAGCAGCTTTCGTGTGTTATGTTCAAAATAATAAAAACATTTTTAAGGGGAGCGTGATCTACCTAAGTAAACACACATCCCCACAAAATCTAAAATATTGTCTATATCGAAATGATACCCCCACCCCAGAACTGGGCGTTCTTTTGTGATACCATGAGAGTTTCAGTTTCTGTCATATGGTTTTCTCCGTTATTATTATTATTATTATTATTATTAATGTTTTGCAATATTTATAGGTAGAAGGATATAGGAAACAGGAATATTGGGGGAAGGGACTGACTTTTCTAAAAGTAACATCAATTTTTCCAAACAAAAATAAATAAAATTTTCAAACAAAACAAAATGGCAAAAGAATAAAACCGGGACTGCCTTTTTTTTCTATCTTTTTTAATGACATCAACTACATCTCCAGTTTTCTGAAACATTCTATCCAATAGAGCACAAACTCACTACTACAAAACGGGCAACCAAACAAACGTGTATGTGTTTGGATGAAGCCAAATTCATTTCTTAGGTTGTTTTAAAAAAGAGTGCTCCATAAACCTATATTTTTGCTTGTTAACAGTTTACTTAACTGAGTCATTATGGGTCCTCTTATATATCAGGAATCACCTAAACAGTTTGTTTCACAACATCATATTTTATTTTGGAATGAAGTTAAAAGAAGAAAGACAATTAAACAAGAAGAATATATTGTGGATATAACAGTATTTTCTGTATGAAAGGCTGAAAAACTTTAAGTATGTTCCTATACTAGAGTTGTATTTTTTTTTTTTAAAAAAAAAATAAATTTTACAAACACTGAACGCACATGAATGTTGAATCATGTGAAGACGGAAAACAATTGCGTTGGATTTGTTTATTGGTCTGTTTAATTAAATCATGTTATTATTTTTTAAAATATTTTTAAAATCCCCTGGATTAATATATACGACTGAGAGTTTGATTGAATTAGGACCAAGGCTGTTCAATATAAGACTGGTGGTACTGCAAAAAATAAATTTAAAAAACACATTAAAAATACAGAGTGTTTTATTTGAGATAGGGGGGTTAGGTGCAAAAATAACGGTTTTGGTGAAGAAGAAATAAATATCGGACGACCACAGAAGGATTTTGTTTTAGTAGCGAGATCTGCTATGAACAAGGGCGACACCTACCGGCGCCTTTTGGAACTGCGCTGTTATTCAGAATTGTTTGGTTATTATTATTATTATTTTCCTAATTTCATCTTCCCGTAGCCCAAACCCACTTTCTCTTATGGGGGTCGTTGTTGAAGTTGTTTCATCGTCTCAAGCGACGATTGCATATGGATATTATTATTATTATTTACTTTTACTACTAGCCAGATATTTGTCCTTTACATCTTTGCTGGATTCCTACAAAAAAAAAAATGTGGGTGGAGAATTGTTCTAGAAAAGTATTTATTTTCCATTCATCAATACTGAAGATTCAAGGGGTTGGATTTTGTTTGTTTTGTTTTGTTTACAGTTTCTTCCTCGAACAATCACACTAGATAATTTAATTGTCGGGATGGGATTTTGCATCAAAAAAGGGCCATTCGCTTGAAATCAGAGAATTATCAAAATATAGAATAGTTCTTCCCTACAAAATACACACATTAAACACACACACACACACACACGTTCATTTCAGCTCTGTGTGTTTTCCTTTTCTTTTCATCCCTACACATTAAATACAAATAAATGATAATCTTCCTTCATATGGGATACAAAACAAGAAAAAATACATATATGCGAGAAACAAATTTTCAGAATCAGTTCCGTTGCACCACAGTGGAAATCCTTTGATTTATTACACTATATTGTGGTATTAGATGGTATGGGGCCGGTTTTGGATGTGTGTTTTTAATACTGATTTTGAATGATATAATGAAAGGCGTATGCAGTTTTAATATGTGCATCACATTGAGAGGACTGTGGAGCCCTTGAAGGTGCTATTAAAAATATTGAAAATATTGAAATATTGAAAAAGTTTGCTGCTTACTTTCTGTCTCCTAAATGAGGAAGTGTTCCAGATGCCTGCATGTGTGTCATTTCTTGGGGAAAGGAGAGTTTTTACAAGGGGGCGGGAATTGTATTTACGTACTCACTCTATACTGAACCCCAGTCAAAAAGAAGGAGGAGGAGGAGATCGTTCAATTTTCCTTTTTTAAAAATTCAACTTACAAATTAGAAGTATGGACTCCATTTTGGCTTTGGATTGGATTTTTAAAAAATATTATCGACTCCTGGCTCACAAATTAAAGTTACTATTATCTAGGTAAAAGTCCCTTCTGCCAGACAGATATTTGGGGGGTGAGATCAAAAACTGCAGTCATCCCACGGTTTACTCATGAGTAAGCCCATTTGAATCCAAGAAAGTTGGCTCCCAATTCGGGGGGGGGGGGGTAAGTGGCCGGTTCTTTGCCAAGAGCTGCAGCATCAAACATGACTCCCTCGCCGCCTTGATTCTAGTACTGCCGGAAGATAGAAAGCTCTTGTTCAGTTCAGGTACTCCTTGCTTCAAAATTGTTTCATTCTAAGTGTGTGCCTTTTGCACCAGTTTTGCTGTATCCTGGCCTTCCAGTAAAAAAACCACAAAAGAAACAAAAAACAAAAAAACTCCACAACACCAAAGTAGATCCCGCAAGGCTGAAGTCTGCCCAGTTCTGATTTAGGGGATCCTCTTCCCTTCCATAAATATCAACAACAACAACAGCAACCCCTTCCTCTCTTTCTCCTCCTCCTTTAGTAATCACCTACAAAACCCCTAGTGTAGACCGTGGCCCAAACGAGTGTTTTAAGAAAGCAGAGAGGAACCTCTTCTCATTTCATGAGTTCCTGTCCTCCAGGTTTTGTACACAAGCAGGCAGAGGCATTAAGACAAAATTAATAAAACCAACCCCTCATTTTAAGGGTTTGGAGGCTGAATTGGGAATAACTCAAGGATAGAAATAAGCAGAGGATGTAAGATAAAATAATAACGCCTATCTTTTGTGCATATTCTTAATTCTGAGGGGGAGGAGAGAGAGAGAGAGAGAGAGAGAGAGAGAGAGAGAGAGAGAGAAGCAAATTGTATTTAAGAAGAGCCAGAACTTCCTGAGTTTTGCTCTACAGCTCCCGACTGCCCTAGCCAACATGACCAACGGTTGGGGATAATGGGAGCTGTAGTCTGAGACAAGAGGAGAGCACCAGCTTGGGGAAGGCTGGACTAGGGAAAGCAGCAATGAAGGTGAAAGCAGGATATTAAAAAGTTGGCTATAGCAATCCCCCTTTTTTTATTTCGGGGCTTCCACAGTGGGCAGCATTCTGCTGCGGTACCTTGAGTCAGTGTATCCACAGACCCCTCTCTTGTTCTCTTAATTTTGTATTTTATTTCTTAATATTTTTAAATAATAATAATTGGGACACTCAAAAGGCCAAGATCTGCTTTCCAGCATCATCTTCTTTATTCAGGCTCAAAAGAGTGTTTTTGTGTTTTGGTACTCCAACATCACCTCTGTTTTGTGCTTATATTCTCCACGAAGTTAAGTTTCTTTTTATCTCACTCATTTGTTTTCTGGAAAATGAGTGTTTTGTCACTGGCCATGTCCACTATAGCAGCCATTTTGTGAAAGTGAAGGCTCCACCCCCCACCCCTACCGTGAGAGTGTCATGGACACACTCACAAAATGGCTGCAATTTTGTGAGTGTGCCCATGACACGCTCACAATTCCAGTTGTGTCCACCAACATGAAAAGATTGGGGAACCTTAGGTTAAGGCAACTCAGCTGGGCCTGGATTTGGTTTGTAGGTTCAGGCTCAACTGCCCCCTTTAAAAACCATTCTAGTTTCAGATGCCCACTCTGCTTTGTTCCTTGCTCTTTGCCCCATGGCAAGCAGGGTCACCCAAGAGACAGTCCCCACCTTTAAAACATATGTCAGGGGAGCCAGGAGTGTGTGGGTGGGTGTGGGGGAAAATGCTGTACCAGTGAAGGATCAAAATCCAGTGTCTTTTAAAGTCAGAATGTTAAATTCAGTTCTGTGCAGGATGACGCAGCTAGCCATATAACAGCAAGCGAAAATTTACTGAGAAAAATACATAAAGATCTACCGCCACCAAGGCAGAGGGTTAAGACCTGTGCATTTTGTGGAAGGCCAGAGACAAGCTTTTCTTTGTCCTCACTTTGGGAAGCAGGCATTACTTTCCTAACTGCATTCCTGGTAGGGCTTGTCTACACCTGCCATGTATCCCAGGGTGGTCACAAGGTTGTCCCTGTATGTCCAAATGACACACAGCTGGTCCCGAGGTGAACTGGGGATGAGCACTTAGTTCTCCCGGGATAGCTAGGACTGTTTTTTTCTGGGTTTTCCTGCTGTCTCGGGACCATCCTGAGCTCCGTGGGCAGTGTGGCTCTCCATCCCGGGGGTCCTCCCTCTTCCCCACGAGTAGCAGGGCTCAGGATAAGGGCATGGAGCTGTGCGGGGGGAGTCCGTGGGCATCAGGGGGGAGGGGGGAGAGCATTTTCGCCATTTTTGGGATGGTGCTTGGCATCTCCCAGTGCCAAGTTTGTTGTATTTTTTCCTTCATGCAGGATCACACCTGCGCAATTGCGCAATTGAGCAAATGTCTCCTCTTTAAAAAACAAAAAAACAAAAACAATGGTGCCCCAGAACTTCCCTCTTGACTTCTGGGACAACTCGCTGGCGTGTGGCCCCTGAGGGACAATTCTGGAAGTGGAAAACTCCGTGATCATCCCTCCCCACTCCCCAAAGAGCCGCACGTGTAGATAAGCCCTTCGTCACCCATAGAGATTTGGTCAAGCAGAAGAGTTCCAGTTCCATGTTTCGTGACCAACGCATACTTCCTCGGGGAGGAGGCCAAGAACAGGAAGCCTCACGGAAACCCCAACTAATCCTGCAAGCTCGCAACCATGAGGAAGTGCAGAAAGGACAAACATTCACCAAATTGCATGGGTGGTGTTGGGGGACTGTGTCCTTCCCTAACATTTAACTTTTGGAAGGCTTGGAGAGCATCAGCAGCAGCAATGCAATGATGCAACAGGTGCCTTCTTACCAAGCGCCCATGCTTCAGTTATTGCCAGGAGTGGCATGGGAATTTTTAGTGCAGCCACTCATTATGGCAATACCCACAGCCATGCCTCCAAGGAGAGGCCCCAAATGCAGGCAGCTTTGTTGCTCAATATCAACAAACCTGTTCCAGCAGTTTTCATCTGTATCAGGAGCAAGTCTTTTGTAAAGCTAAAGGGTCTTCACTCCCCATTCAAGGCCTAGGCCTCCCAAAATATTTGACATGACAAATATATTTCATTTCATTTATTACATTTTTATGCTGCTCCATAGCTGAAACTCTCTGGGCGGTTTACAAGAAGTGTTGCTGGGAAAATCCATCCCTACACAGCTACTGTGGGAATGCAGCTAAGCTCAGAAGGAGCAGGGACTTCCAAGGGGGTCTGACTGGGGATGTCAGCATCCCTGCTAATAAAAATGTCCCAGCACTGCATCCCTGCAAGCCTTGATTCCACTACACCATTGGTTATTGGACTCCCATAAGTGTTTATCCACACTGTCCGATGCCCTCATTCATTCAGAGATTTCAGATTGCCCATTAGGGTGCCCTCTTATTCCATTGGTGCTCTGACACATTTCACTTCCTTAGTGCTAGAGTGCCCGAGCGGTACCATTTCTGCCACACATACGGGGTAAAAGACTTACACAAATGTGAAATGTTCCAAGCACCAAGTCCAGACTTTGGAGCTGGGCAAAGGGAGATAGAAGAGTCATCATTAATACACAACATTTGTGCTGGGGTGGGTGGGTGGGATATACACTGTGTTTAAAGGGATTTGCATTAGAATGGCATTGCCCAAACCTTTGATAGTTTTGACAGTTTCCCAAGTTCAAAATCAGAAATCATGTCCTGAATTTCACCATCTGTCACTGATCAGGACATGTGTCCCAACTGAAGAGGGGCAAGGGCCAGCGCAGCGTCACATACAGAGAAGCAAGAGGCACCGCCTTAGTCACATATCAGTTGGATTATTGCAATGAACTCTACATTAGGGGTGGGCTGAAGATATACTACTGAATAATAATAATAATAATAATAATAACAACAACAACAATAATATAAAAACAACAACAACAACAATAATAATAAGACTTTCTCTTAAAATAAAGAAAGAAAGAAAAGAAAGACCCAATACATCTTGCAGTATTATCATAGAATCACAGAATCATAGAATCGTAGAGTTGGAAGCGGCCTATAAGGCCATAGAGTCCAACCCCCTGCTCAATGCAGGAATCCACCTTAAAGCATCCCTGACAGATGGCTGTCCAGCTGCCTTTTGAATGCCTCTAGGGTGGGAGAGCCCACGACCTCCCTAGGTCATCGGTTCCATTGTCGTACTGCTCTAACAGTTAGGAAGTTTTTCCTGATGTCCAGCCGGAATCTGGCTTCCTGTACCTTGAGCCCATTATTCCGTGTCCTGCACTCTGGGTTGATCGAGAAGAGATCCTGGCCCTCCTCCGTGTGACAACCTTTCAAGTATTTGAAGAGAGCTATCATGTCTCCCCTCAATTACCTAAGTGTGCCTTTGCAGTTAAGTATTTTCAACACACAGGAGTTTTGAATTAGAACCAAGCCGAAATTTCTCTCTGAAATTTTTTTTTTCCAGGTAAGTTTTCAGGGAATCTGCTCCCCTGTCCCACCCCAGCGAAAAATATGACAATGTTTGTGGAATATTCACAATTTTGTGGTGGATGCCTTTCTTTCCCCACACTGCCCTGAGCTACAGTGGGTCAGGGGCATTGCGGAGGGGATGGTAGCCTGGCTGCCAGAAAGGGAGCATTGCTGCAGCTGAGTGGAAACCAACGGAAAGGAAGAAATGGTGAGTCTGCTAATGATGACCCCTCCCAAACAGAGGCTGGAGAATTTCACTTCCGAGAGACTATTTGGCAGAAATCCAACCCCAATGTCCCTGCTTCCATATCTCTCCATGCAGATAGGGAGTAGAATTGAAGGAAGTCTGTGATGTTCTACTGTTTAGAAATGTGAAGAATGTGTTGCAAAAGTTATTATTTGGAGTTGCAAGTCTGGGTGAGTATAGAATGAGTGGTAAGTGAGTGCTGATTGGTTAGTTGTTTGGAGTGCTTGGATTGGTGGAGTGTGGGAGAGTGGTGGGGAGCGAAGGGAATATATATATGTCAGACAGACGGGGAGCTGAATTGTGGGTTGAAGTGAGGAAGGGGGGTGGATTGTGGGTTGAGCAGGGAGTAGATAGATAGATAGATAGAGAGTGAAAGAGTATCTAGTGAGGTGTTTTGATTGATTGATATTGAGAGGAAACAGTTTAGCTTAAGAAACATTTTGAAACATAGGAGCATTATACTTGAAACCAATAAGCTTACTGTGCACGCAATATACTTTGTGTTAATAAAACTTGTTAATTTCATCCAACTGGTGTGGTCATTTAAGGTGTACCTGAAGAAGGTACTGGTGGCAGCGGGAACATAGACGCTTGTCTGAGGCCAGGTTGCTGGGCTGTAGAGCTGTGGGGCCTAATAGTAAAGGCGGGTCAGGGGCAGCAGCAGCAAGGGGCTAGAGTAAGGCATCACAAGGTCCATTCTGCATTTGACTTGCAACATTCAGAGATTCTTTACATAGTAACTGTTTCAGGAAACGAGCCGTTGTGCTTGCCTCCCATCTCCCTGGAAGCTCATGCCCTTCCTGCAACCCTCAAGCAGAATCACTACCATGGCCCGTTCCCCAATTCTGTTATTACTGCTCCAGAGATCTAGGAGCTATTTTTTAAAGCTGTTTACTGGACACTTGCCATCTCATTAACAGGACTGTCTATCAGAAGGCATCTGTCCAAGAACAAACCTTGCACATTAAATACCGGAGAGTTATGGAGGGTTATTGGAACAGGCAGCGGATAATTATAAACCCATAATGGATCATAATCTCTCTGTTTAGCATCGCTTTGTCACATTCGGGGGGGGGGGAGGCGGGGTAAAGCCAAGCTTCCTTCTAGAGCATCCTTCCCCAACCTGGTGCCCTCCAAATGATGTCAGACTACAATCCCCATCATTGTCCATTACTCAGCCACTTGATCATTTTCATTGCTGGTTTTATTGTGCTTTCCCCAACTGCTTAATTGAAAGTACTACTGAGAAATGAGTTCACAAATGAAGAAAAAAATTGATTGGGACAGAAATGGAATTTTCCAACATCACTGGAAGCAGATGAACTTCTTCATCAAGTGAGTTTGAATGGAAGTTTCTGTTCGAAACCTTGGCAGATTAGCTTCCTGCCCAAGGCTGGTAAGGCACCCTGGTTTTGGGACTCCTGGATGGCACTCCTAACTTTAAAACACAACTTCTCAGACTCCCTGTTCAGGCTACCAGGGCTCCTCTAGACTACCACTCCCATCAGTCCCAGCCAAGCTGGCTGGCTTGAGAGATGCTGGGAGCTGTAGGCAGGGCCGTGCCGGGTGGGGGGGGTAGTGGGGCCATTTGGCCCAGGGCCCACGATTTTGAGGGGGCACTCTGACGAGGAGGCCCCCCCTAGCTTATGCTACTGCTCCTGTAGTGTAAGCGGCCCATCGAGAAGCAAGGAGCCCCCCCCTTGTGGAAACAGCGCAGAAGCCGTCCATCGATAAACTGATAGAGCAAACAGTGGAACTGGAACCCAAACTGCCAGTTGATAATAATGAAAAAGTGTCTGCCACTGGAACAAACCCCGACGCATCACAAAAAATCGACATTGGACTGATGGATAATATTTTTCTGTTGTTATTGATGAATTTGCCCAAAGAAAAGTACGTAAAGCATTTCTGAATGTGAAGAAGAAGTGATGTCTTACATCTTGAATAAAAGTGCTTCCCATTACCTTTTTATAAATCGTTCTAGTTCATAGATGTATTTAGCACTGAATCAGTGCCACTGATTAAA
Organism: Anniella stebbinsi; assembly: GCA_029215795.1. Lineage (NCBI taxonomy): Eukaryota > Metazoa > Chordata > Lepidosauria > Squamata > Anniellidae > Anniella > Anniella stebbinsi. The sequence goes on from JARDYH010000001.1 coordinate 388,191,757, forward strand.
AAAATACTTAATGAACAGTTTGAAATGGGGGGGGGCACACACTTCCCATCTGGCCTGGGCATATTACCAGCTCTGCACGGTCCTGGCTGTAGGACATTTTTCTGTTACGCATAGGACTGCACCTTAAAAGAAGCATTATCTATACGGTATCATCAACAATTAGCTGAATTCGACAATCCCATGTTAATGAGATGTTGCTGTGTCCAATAGACTTGAAACAAAAGTTCTTGTTGAATTAGACGCAGCCTAAAATCCATAGATATGATAGGTAGATGCCAAAACAGCAACCCACTGGTTAGACATTTGGTGGTGGTGGTGCCCACAGATGTTTCTCCAATTCCTAAATGTGCCCACGGGAACGTAAAGTTTGGGGAACACTGCCCTTGGGCACAGGAGGCATGTGGAATTCAAATGTAGAAAAGCCCTATGAACTTTGTAAAATGAGGGTGTTGTCTGTAAGATATTATTCTTACTTTCAATTTATTTGTTTGATTTATACCTTCTGAAGGAGACATCTCTGGAACATGTAAAGCACAATAATTTTCTCTTCTCTCTCTCTTTTTTTGGGGGGGCGTGGGGGGAAAGCACAATAAAGTTCTCTTTTTTGGTGTGTGTGTTCCAGAATTTGCCTCTTCTTTGTTACCACAGGAGACATTGGCCAGGCAGAAATTGCTATTGCCTTGTTTTGAGAGTGACTCCTAAAATAGGCTTGTCACTCATTGCACCCCTGAACCAGAGGTGAAAGACCCATGGTGGTCAGCAAAATGTCTTTTAGAGAAATTCAGTGATTTCTCACTGCCCTAGTTTTCCCAAAAGCGTGTTAAATAATACTCTCTCTAGCATGTTATTAAGCAGGCAACACTGCCACCTGGTGTACAAAAAGGAAAAAATGCCTCATAGGGGAACATGCTCTCTCCATCGTCTATTCAAGGCTAATTCTGATCTATGAGCATAATATTGTTAGTGGAAGTCAGAATTTGTATGTTCTTAAAGAACAATGCTAGAGACAATTATTTAATAGTAGAGAACAAAAAATGATGAATGTTTATTCTTAGAACAAAACTGAAAGACTAATATACAGAATAGGAGTGGAGAGATAAATTGATCTTCTCAAGTCTTCTTGACGACTTCTTACTAACTGCCATTAGAAAACATAATTTCATTGAGAGAGCAGTTAGAACCAAGAAGCAAGCCTGAGAATTACATTATGGGACACACTTAGAATCTTCAGGTTAAAGATATACTAATCAGTCAAAATAAAAAACATAGTACAAGCATGTCTCTAACTGATTACCTACCATGTGTCAGGAAAAACCAGGACATGTCAGGATTTTGGGTAACAAACCCAGGAAGGGGGGGGGGAGAGAAATTATGAAATTTAAAGAAAAATCTGGATTTTTCCCATCCTCCCCCCACCCAAAGCTCTGCTTAATAGTCAATAGAAATTAACAAAAATGCTTACAGCGTGGTCATTTTTAAAGATACAGTGATGAAACTTGGCACCATGATAGCCCCTAGGTAGGGCTTTAGCCCTACCAAATTTGAAGTAGATCCGTTCATCCAACGATTAATTTTGAGGTTTTAGAATTAATTTTTATAAAGAACGTCATTTTTAAAGAGAAAGAGATGAAACTTGGCACCTTGGTATATCATAAGTAGGGCTTTAGCCATGCCAAGTTTGAAGCAGATCTGTTCATCCATTGATTTTTAGAATTTTTTTTAAAAACTTAAGGTTTTAAAATACATTTTTTTAAAAAAAACATCATTTTTAAAGATAAGGAGATGAAACTTGGTATCATGATAGCTCTTAAGTAGGGCTTTAGCCATGCCAAGTTTGAAGCAGATCCGTTCATCCACTGATTTTTAGGATTTTTGTTAAAATTGAGGTTTTAATTTTTTTAAAAAAAACACCCATCATTTTTAAAAATAAGGAGATGAAACTTGGTGTCACAATAGCTCTTATGTAGGGCTTTAGCAATGGCAAGTTTCAATCAGATCTGTTCATCCATTGAATTTTAGGATTTTTTTTAAAAATTGAGGATTTAAAATTTGTCTTAATCGTCTGCTGTAAAATCAGACATGTGCCTAAGATTATGTTCAGGTGGGCACCCCAACCCTCTTGGTGCTGGACACACCTCCTGGGAGCCGACATGTTGGTGGGGAAGCCCCCTTGGGGGGCAACCATGTTGTCTTCCTTTTTGGTTTCCAAAATATGGTCACCCTACTTATGACATACTTGATGTTGATCATATCTAACAAATATAAGCTGAAACCTGATATCAATGTAAAGGAAGACATGATGAAAGAAGCCATGATGTTTGTTAATGCAGCTTGATTAGCTGTTGAATACCAGTGCTGATTATTAATCCATGTTCCTCGCTGAGGTTTAGCTTGCTATTGATTGGTTTGGGGTCAGTTTATAAGCTGCATTGCAGCATACTTATTTGTGACTGAAGCTGGTGTTTTATAATAAAACATTTCACATTTTAAAATGCGTGTGTGTATATATATATATATATATATATATGGTGTGTGTGTGTACCGAAATTGCGTTTAGCTAGTTGTTTCACATTTTGTACTCCAAAATATTTAGAACACATTTGATTATGATGTTGTAGTATTATAATATTGTAGTCTTTGTATTTTCTTGTGAATTGTTGTGAACTGCCCAGAGAGCTCGGCTATTGGGTGGTACGGAAATGAAATAAATAATAATGTATTTAGACATTTTTTAAACCTTCTATAAATTTATAAACTGGTGGGGGGTTTGTGTTTTTGTTTTGGAGTCCTCCTTTGTGTTTCAAAGTGTGATTTATTATTAGATCACCTTTCCTTGTCTAAAATGTATCATTAACAAACTTCACAACTACTTCTGCTACCGGTACTATTGTATGCGAGTACCAGTACTCCTCGCATTCCACTCCTATTACACGCAGTTGTTGGGACAAATCCCTCCCGCAATGCCAGTCTTTAAATTTTAAATTCAAATCAACTCCGCCCACCGTCCAATCAGCGCCCCGCGTTCCAGACCATTTGACCAATGGAAGTAAAGCAAGAAGCCGACACCCCACGGGGTGGAGGGGAAAAGGGAGAAATCCCAAAGAGATAAGAAAGGGTGTTTATTTATTTTTTTGGTGGAGTGGGGGTGAAGAGACCCACCCTAAGGTCTATTGAGTTCAATGGAACTTGAATAAAGCCCGTTGAGTTCAATGGAATTTATTCCCAGGTAAGTGGGTGTATAGGCTTGCAGTCTTCTAATTTTTTCGCTGCAGCACTTCCGGTATAAAATTGAACTGCTTTTCTACTCCATCGGAAAGGAGAGAAGGTTGTTCCACCATAGAGATACCAAGGGGTAGAGCGACACTATTCTGTTCCCGTGACAGAACTGAGACCGCATGATTTTTTTTAAAAAAACAAAACCCCGGAAGTTTGTTCTGTACGTCTCTTTACATTTTTTCTACCTCTTAGGGAAATACCCTGCTCTTCCGCTCCAAAAGGCCCCTGCGTTGGAAGCGACGGCCAACCAGAAGAGCCTGAGCGCAGGAGTGGGTGGGGCCGGAATGGCAAGGGCCTCGCGGGGGTGGGGCGGAGCCTCAGAAGCGACCCGGGCCAATGGAGAGAGAGACAGCGAGGCACCCTGGAGCCAATGGGAGAGCGGGGAGTTGAGCGCGCCAGCAGTTGGACTGAGGACTCTTGGGGAGAGGATAATGGCGGCGGCGTGAGGGAAAACGCGTCAGGGGTCTGGGCGAGTCGGCGGTTGGTCTGCTTTCAGCCTCAGGCGGTGGGGGTAACTGTCCCGGGGGCTCAGGGAAGCTGGTGGGTAGGAGAGGACCCCCCCTTTTAACAATTATTAAGAGCAGTTATTAAGAGCCCCCCTTTATTATTGGACTATTAAGAGGCCCCTTTAGACTTGAAAGAAGAAGGGGAAAGCGAGCAGGAGGAAAGGAAGGAAAGTGAGTAGGGGTGTAGTGAGCTGGGAGAAAAGGGGAGCAGGGGCAGTTGCTGGGGGGGAGGGGATTGGGGGACAATTACCAGGGAGAAAAAGGGAGCAGGGGGCAATTACAAGGAGGGGAATGGGGGGCAATTACCAGGGAGAAAAGAGGAGAAGGGGGTAGTTACGAGAGGGAAAGAGGGGCAGTGAGTAGGGGGGCAGTTACTTTGCAACAGGAGCAGGCTCTGTCCCCCACTTGCAAAAAGGGAGATTGTTGGTAGACAGAGAAAAGGGATTTTTGTTTATGCTGTAGTGAGGCCTTCCTTGGAGAGGGGGGAGCGCGCACCCTCTTTGTGCATTCTGGGGGGGGGGGGAGAAATCCTTGCCTTGCAGCCCTAATCCTAAACCTTTTTGTTCAGAAGTAAGTTCTCAATTACTTCAAGGGGACTCCTCCCCCCCCCATAGCAATTATGTTTAGGGTTGGTTTTGGGGTGCTAAGGTAAGGGACTTGAGTGGTACTCCTCAATCCACTTGCTGGTTGCCGTGTGCACTGTAGCGTGTATCTTTCTCCGCACACATATCTGGGCACCCGGAGTACAAGCAGCTGGGATTACAAAACAGTAGCTATAACGTCATGACCTGCTCCCACAGTGTGGTTTTCCTGTTGGACACTGCCAGCTCCATGCAGAAGATTCATCTTCATCTGGGCACCTTGAGGATCTTGAACTACTTGGGCTGCAGGTTTGGCCTAACTAAGATCCGGTGGGGCTTCAAGTTCTTTGACTCCTTGGGTGTCCAGGGCAGAACTTCATCGGTGGGTAGTTTCCGTGAGCTCTGGTCCCGCAGCTGGGAAGAGTTTGAGGAAGAGCTGGAGGCCAGATTCGGAAGCCGATGCTGCAGTCCGCACTTACCTGGACTGGTGTCTCGAGCTGCCCTCACTCGTAATATACTGAAAGAAACTTTACTCGACTATCAGTGGGATCGGCCTGAAATAGCTTCTCCAGCCAAACCAGTATTGAGGAGCCAGAAAAGAAAGTTAATTGTGAACCTGGACAAGCCTCCAGCGATTTCCACTCCTGAGGGCTTTGTGAATGCCATTTTTCTCTTCTCTCCCTGCCCTCATTCCCAGAGGGAGCTGCTGCAGTTTCTTTCTGGAAGTCATGCTCATTTGTCTGATGAACTGCCTCCTTTGCATGATCTGGCAGAAAAATTTGTCCCTAAAGGAATCCAGGAAATGATGGCTAACCAGAAAATCACTCTGTATTGGGTGGACACCACTGAACAGTTCAAGGTAAGAATCTCAAAAATGTTGGTCTGCCATCATGTGCGTCATGTTAATCACACTTGTATTCCTTTCTCCAGTAAGCTATTATTACTCATTATTATTCATTATTTATTATCATTATTTATTCAATTTGCACCCTGCCTATTTACAAAATACCCTAGGCACAAAGTTATGTTGGAATTACTCTTGTAACCTCACAACTCTGTGAGGTAAGTTAGGCTGAGAGAGAACAGAGGTGCCCAAATAGTCATTTTGTGAGATGTCTGACTCATTGATTATTTGAATTTAGATCTTCCTGGTCAGATTCCAACCCTGTCCTCCATACAGTGCTGTATGATTTTCACTGTTACTGGCACCAGGACTATCAGGGTGTATCAGCATTGGTGTCCCTTACAGCATCCTGTGCATTATGAACTTTGCATGGTTACTGTGCATCCAGATTACTCATTCATTTCAGTAGCATGCCTGCATGCTCAACGATGCGTGTATGAAACTACCCCCTCTGTGGTAGTGAACAGAGAAGACTGCACTTGCAAAAACATGTTGAAGCCCCTGTGCCTGCAACAAGTTGCTGAGTTAGGACATGTATTTAGGAGAGGGATCTTGGGTGCATTCGGCACACACAATCTCTGTAATCCTGGGTTTCTCAAATGTAGCTATTGAGGATATGATTGTGCTGTGGCAGCACTTGTGACCATAACGTATGTTCTGAGTTCTTATCTGTGGCTACAAGTAAAGACCAATGTGATGATTGCTGTTCTCAGCCATGCAGAGCCTACATTGCACCCTAGTAGCTGCATACTAGATCATTTGACGTTTCCAGTTGTCTTCAAGAGGTGCCCTGCACAGGGCATGTTACACTAGTTCAACTAGGAAATGACATAGGCATGAACAAGACTGGGTCTAACTGTTCTGAGTAAGAACACACCTGGCGTGCCAAATGAAGTCGGTAAAGGCTTTCTTGTCTACCACTGCTCCTTGAGTATCCAGGAGGAGTGCTGGATCCAGAAGAAACTTTAACCTGTGGACTTGGTGCGCCAGGGAGAGGTAATCCTTTTCAGAACAGACTATACCATGCAGATTGACAGATCCCCCTACAAACAGTATTTCCTACCTAAAGCAGCATGCCAGGAGCGCAGGAATGATGTGGACTTGATTTCACGCAAGGAGATAGTTGTAGACATTGCCTAATAGGCATTTCTGCTCAATCAGATTGTTGTGTCGGGGTGACAATTAACCCTACTGAAAAATTTAGTGTGTTTCTTGGCTCTCTTGCATAGAAAGTATCATAAATGATGATTTTGTTTGTTTGTACTCAATGCTTGAGTCTGGAAATGTTGCCTTTTCTCTCTTTATGTAATGGAGACAGTAGTTTCTATTTATTTTTCAGCTTTGTAAATAAGTCTACAAAAGTTACTATTCCATAAATATTTCCTTTAGTCTGTCTGAACCTAGACTTTAGTCATTCATGTGGCAAAGAGGGCCAAGAAGAAAAATGGAGAGCTAATGTGTTGTAAACCTTCCCTCCCTGGTCGCCTAGAGCTGATACATAGTCACATATGGAACTGGGGGAGTTACTTTTTACAAGCCTGTTGTTAATATGTATGTATTGGTTCTTTGCTAAAAAGCACCAAAGGCAAACATTAATTTTTTTTTAATCTATTAATTTTCCATTGTGCAGTTAATGCACAGCATTGAACAGAACTGAGCATTGTTTTAATGTGTGCCAAGTTATATTTAATAACATATAGCACAATTGGAGTTTCTCAGGCCATAATATTCCCTTTTATTGTACAGGTTCCTTCATGTTGCAGACTCAGTATATTGTGCTCTTAGCCTTTATTTGGTCATCTTATTGATAGCGCTGACTTGAGCCTTTCTTTTGTCTTCTTTCAGCTTCTTGAATCCCCAGATCATGTTGGCTACTGGATGTTGGTTGAACTGATGCGCCTCTTCGGGGGCACCATTTTGCCGTCTGAGATCTTAATTCAGTGTCTGAATCACTACAGAACAGGGGCCACTCCTGCTTTTCCTGTGGAGTCCAGGTCCTCTGAGACATCATTCACACCATGGACTACAATCTTGCCTTTTGATTCAACTTTGAACTGCTTGCTTTCCTTGCCTGCTGCATTACAAGCGGCCTTCCCTCACCAGGAAGGAGTGTTGTTCCTCCAGACTGATGGTAATAAAAGTAATATATAGTTATAGCCAGTAAGGAATTCTTCTCCCATCTGCATGTGCAGTCTAGCTGCACACGAAAAGGAAGTTTAATTTTATGAAATACTTTTACTTTCAAACTGATAAATGAAACTTTTTATCAATTTCAAAGCTTAATGAAATTAAATTTTCAAAGTAGTAGTATTGATTACATTTATACAGGCCATCCAATAACATGTGTTTTTTGGGAGGCTAAATAAATAAAAATAGAATGTGTTGGATCCAGACTTCTCTATATTTAGAGAAGACTCATTGAACGATGTGGCTGAATTTTGCAATTAGTCTGTACACTAGTCAAAGCTTGCCTGTTTGTAAAGTTCACCTTTTAGACTACCCTGGAATGGCAGTTTATAGATTTGCTATTCAGAATTAATCTCAAGTGTCTGACACTGACTTCAAGCAACACACTGCGGCTCCACAACAAGCCATGGCTCCTGTGGGCGCCAGGTTGCATATGCATCTCCCACTCAGGGGTTATTGTGAATCTAGAGAGAGTGGGTTATGTAAGGGTTAAACAAACCTCACATAACCCATGTTCTGTTTTGCCCAGCCCCCCTCAGTGCTGGAGCCAGCCCTGCTTTCAAGTACCTAGTCACAAGTTTAATAGAAAAAAATGAACCCGTACTCTGAAACTTGGCTTTCTTATGTTCTTAACATAGAGCCTATCTACACATGCAGGATAAAACACTTTGAAAACGTTTTGAACACTGTATATGGAGTGTGTCCTGGGTCCCAGCAGTTCTCAGAACTGTTATAGACCGTTTTAAACAGTTTTAAATCAGTAGTGTAGATAGGCTGATAGATGTGAGATAGTTAATATTTTACATAAATATGTAACTTATTTCTTTCAATATCTTTCTTATATGGAAGATAGCAAATGTAAACTCCTGGGGAGATGTTAATGTCAGACTAAACGTAAGTTTACCTGAGTCAGATAAGAAGCTATTCCTACATATGAGGATAACTTTTCCGGGCTAGGGAGCAAAGAAGTAAATAAACAAAGTACAAAGCTCTTGATCTTTCCACGGTCATTGAGTTCCCAGTTTCCTAATCCATGGTTATTTTCTGCTTTAATTGCCTGTTTGTTCTTCTTGGTAAAAGTTTCTCTTAAACCTCAACATTGGTGTTTTTTCCTTGAACAGGAGTAGAAGAAGCACGGAGCTGTGCCGTGATCTTGGAGCCTCTGACTGTGAGCCAGAAGTGCTTCAAAAGTCTAGTCAATATTTCTCTTAAAGGCACTATGACAGGTTGGAACTCAGTGTATGCTGGGAGCTTTCGCACAGAGAGCTGGGTACTGCGGAGTACACCCCCAGGGCTGTCGGGTCAAGATACGTCTTTGTTTCAACAGTTTGCAAAATACATCCTGGCTCAAGGATTACATATGGTACATCCCCCTTTTTGTCCTAAGTAAGCTCTTTCATCTAATTACAAAAAGCTAACAAGATTTCAGTATTTATAAATGACCCTTCTCGGGAGTTCAGTAGTGCATACATGATTGTATTCCCAGGGGATCTCCCACACTAGCCAGACTTGCACCTTCCTTGGCTTCAGGCATGGAGCTACATCATACACTTTAGCACCACAGTTTCATCCATGTTTTTGCTGAGCATTCTGTTCGTCTCATAAGTACTCTGCTGTGTTTTCTGGTCTACAAATACTGAGAAAACAAAGAGTTCTTCTCTGAGTTCTTAAGTAGGGTGACCAGATAAAATCCAGGTCAGGGCCCCTGCAACTTTAACTGTTGTGATGAAGAGGGAATTTCACCAGGAACTAATTGCATACAAATGACCCTGGCTGAAATTCCCTTTTCTCTACAACTGTTAAAGTTACATGAGCCCTGACCTGGATTTTATCTGGTCACCCTATTCTTAAGTAACAAGTAAAATCCTTTAGGGAACTTTATATTTCACTTTTCTATTGAGACTGCGATGTTTAGTCACTTGGATTGAACACCTTTTTGATGAATTAAATATACCTGATTGACGGCAACATTTTTAAGGTTAAGTTTTAAAACTTACTACAACTATAGATTGCATATGCCATCTTTGGATGGCTTTAAAAAAAAGTAGACAAATTCATGGAAGATAAGGCTATCAATAGCCACTAGTCCTGCAGGCTGTATGTTACCTGCAGTATCAGTATGTCGATGTGCTATTACATTGATGTCCTACTTGTGGACCCTTGGTATGATCCAGTTTGGCTCTTCTTATGTTCAGCTTAGAGGAGGCATTCCCCCTTCCCTCTTGAGAGGGAATGCCTCTTCTATGATGTTGCCTGCTGTGATCTATACACAATTGTTTTTAGTCTTAAGTATCCCTTTATTATCAGAACTATTGTTCCACTTTTATGCATATTTAACCTATTAATCAAAACTCATACGATAAACCACCTAAGAATTCCTTAGTCAGATGACAGCCCTATTTTCTGCTAATCTGAAGAAGTGCCTTTCAGAAAATGAAAGAATACATAGATTGCAATGCCATGCACACTCCCAATTAAGCCCCATTCTACCCAGTGGGACTTATTTCTGAGTAAACAAGCAGAAATAAATGAATAAATAAATAAAGTATAACTCTCTCTTGGGCTCAAAAATACTTGACATTCATCACCAGTAAACTTTAGCAATAGTAAAGCTCTATGGCGCAAAGCAACATCCATGTTTTATTGGGGTGCGCTAAAAGAGTCTGTTAATTACTACAACTGATTTTGAACTGAGTTGTCTTTTACAATTAAGAAATATTTAAACTCCAATCCTATGCACATGCTAGACCAAGCAAGTCCCATTAGCTCAGTTGGAGTGGCTTTTGAGTGAACATGCACCAATTGTCTTGATGTCTTTTTGAGTTTCTAAATTTTCCTGAGCAAGTAGTGTTCACTTTCCTGAAGTAGGGTAGTCTACCCATCTAATTCTCTGCTATTTTTCTTTTGGACAGGTTGCCGAAGTGTCTCCACCTGGAACTTGTTCTCCCCATACTGGGATTGTCTCCCCCATCTCGGACACTGCTGCTATTCTTTCTCTTCTCTGTCCTGAGAGAACCTCTGAAGTTGAGAGAGCCCTCTTTCAAACAGCTGTGGAAAGGAACTTTTCCAAAGATGATAACTTCAACCTCCCAGAAATTGTGAGCAGTGTTCTAAATCAAGTTGTTGGTGACTCAGAAGGTGATCTCACAAGTCCTGGTAAGATTTTTTGCTTGTTTTGTTTAAAACAGTGGTTTTCAATTTTCTTCAGGGGCACCCCCCTCATATTGCTTCATCTGTTGAGAAACCCTCGTGCATTCCAAAGGATTTCCAGAGACTTATAGATAGGATGACCTCTACTAAAGCTTGGCTAAATCTGATGCCTTCAGCTATGTTAGTCGGAAGTTACAGGAATAGGCCAAATTCTTGTCCTTGTGGTTTAAAATGGGTGGAGATTTTGTACATATTATATATCGTTCTTTGTATAATGTGCTAAGGGAACAATGTTTGGATCAGATTTTAGAGCGATACATGGGGAAGTCTGTCCATGGAACTGTAATCTAAATGCAAAGACTTCATGTTTTCTAGTTACAGTCATTGATGCTAGGGAAACTTCTTAAAGGATCATAGAATGGTAGAGTTGGAAGAGGTTTATAAGGTCATCGAGTCCAACCCCCAGGTCAGTGCAGGAATCCAGCTTGAAAGCATCCCTGACAGATGGCTGTCCAGCTGCCTCTTGAATGCCTCTTATGTGAAAGAACCCACAACCTCCCTAGGTAATTGGTTCCACTGTTGTACTGCTTTAACAGTCAGGAAGTTTTTCCTGATGTCCAGCTGGAATCTGGCTTCCTGTAACTTGAGCCCATTATTCCATCTTCTGCACTCTGGGATAATGATGTGCCTTGTCAGGGAGATTCAGAAGATGAGAGAATTTATACAATTTTATACAGGTTTGTGTAATTTTATTTCAGGTAACGATCCAGAATTTGAAGTTCATTCTGTATGATTTGGGTTTGAGCTAATTTTATGTATATATGTTTCATTTTATTTATTATATTTCTATACTACCTCATAGCTGAAGCTCTCTGGGCAGTTCACAAAAACTGCATCTTCCTTGGCTTTAGGCATGTTATCTCTGTATTGATTCCTAGTAACTTTTGTTAAATGTTCTGTGATGGTCTGATGACTATACAGATAAACAAATCTGAATCAATGGGATACTATCCAAACCTGCTGGGCCTCCGTTGCCGTGCTTGAATTGAGTGTGTGATCTAACGCATATTCAACACTCTAATTCTTCAGGTTGCAGGAGAAAATTGGTAAAAAGGTGAGGGAGCCATCTTTTAAGACAGCGCATCTGCTGTTGCTGATCTTCTTATTAGGAAACCATAAGCTTCCAAGAAATGCCAGTTTTCTCTTGAACACAGCTGTAAAAACATTGGTGCTTTACCTTTCGAACTTAAAGCAGCTTCAAGAGGCAAAATGTATCTAATATTTGTGATGCCTAGATCTGAATGTTCGTTTTGTTCTGAGCAATAACTTTGCCACAGACACAGCCATATTGCCTGAAAATGTGATCCTTTGCACACTGTTTGTAAGTCTATTAAACTTGGTGGGATGTACTTATAAGTAAGTATGTGTAAAATTGGAGGCAGCTTCCTTAACTGTAGGGAGGACTAAAGCCATTGATCGTTATTCAGTATTTCTTTTTTGTTCTGCCTTTACATGTCCAGCAGAGACTTTATTTCCAGAGTGGGCACAGCAGGAGCTGTCCCGCACACACCACTGGAGTCCTGCAGTGATTGAGGGCTGGTGCTCTTCTTCAAACCTCTGTGGAGCTAGTTCCCACTTGATGGAATCATTCAGGTTATTATTATGATTATTATGATTATTATTTTCTTGACCTTCAAAGGCAATCTGATTAAGAGAAGGGCAGATCTAGGAACTCTTCAGGCAAAGCTTTGGAGCCAAAAGGTCTGGAACGGCTCGGAAGACTTGAGCAGGTGCCATCTCTGGGCTAAATGATACAGGGAAGAGGAATTCCAACTAGTAGCCAGATGTGCAGGTTGCCACAAGCTCTTGTCTGCAGCAGAGAGGAGCAGTGTTTGGCTTTCGTCATTTGATCTTCTTTTGACAGGAATATTTCTCTGTACAGATTGCTAGAGGCAGCTCCTGCTACTGAGGAAGAGGAGGCTTCAAAGTCTGAAATGGAACTGACGCACTGCCTCTCTGAATTTTACCAAAGGAAAGCCTCTGACCTCTCCACTACATCTCATCATCGAGATCACAGAAAGCGACGTATGCATGCACTATGATCATTTGCCCTTCTGGGGTTCCAGCAGCAAAAAGGGCAGGGTGGAAATACCAAATATGCCAGCATATTTTAGTTTAAAGCTCTTATTGCCCTTGACTAAGCTTTAGGGGAGGCATTTCAACCTTTTACAATGGTGGTGGTGACCGCAGAAAAGCCAGGAAACCACTAAATAATCAGGAGGAAAAGGGGATGGGGGCATGGCCATCTGGGAAAACCTGGTGGGGCGGTTTGGAGCCCAGGCAGGCAGGATTTGGCTCACAGGCCTGAGCTTCAACACCTCTGGTCTATTGGATGGTGGTCCTCGGCGATGCTGTCTGACTCCAGTAATGGTTATGTATTTGATTTGGGCAGGCGGAGTACCCCGGACCCCTGTAAGGCAGAAAATGAAGACCATGCCTCGTTCCCTGCAGATGCTGAATGTTGCAAGGCTGAATGTGAAGGCTCAAAAGTTCCAGCCAGATGGAGAACCATCGGTCAGCAAGAGGGTTTCTCAACGGCTGTTATCAAGAAGATTGGATGATAAAGTGGAAGAAAGGGGGAAAACAATGAGAACCAAGATGGGTAAGGGCAAGATGAGGTCATCTGCTCTTCATGTGTTTGGAGGGTGCAGGCGAAAGAGACTTTGTAGGAGAAGTAATGGGGATATCTGAAGATAAAGAGGGAGGTCAAGCCATTTAGAATATTCTAGTTATAAGGGAGAATTGCCAGTGATGAGTTAGAAAGTGGAAAACACTGTTCTAAAGGAGGTAGTAGAAGTGTGGGATTTTTTCTGTAACATTGGAATTGCTTTTTACAGCTCTCTTACTGGAAAAGTTGTATATTTTTTAAAAAAGAGCTATGCATTACAAAATAAGCCATTACTGTTTAGTACTACTGTTTATGGCCAGGATTGCATGAAGTGTTAATGCCAAATCCTTGCTTTCTGTCAGTTATCTCTCTGTGTGTTTTACAGGCTTCAGAACTGAAGAGGAGATGCGGTCCTATATAACTACAAACTACCAGAAGGCTGTGATTGATGGAGAAAATGTGTCCACGTGTGCCCAGGATATAGTGATGGCTATTAATACATTTCAGAAATCCAATGAGGTAAGGCGGATAGGTATATCTGTCTTTGTTACGTAGAGCTTTTCCGCTGGTGTTTTAAGACTCAGGTTCTTAAACATGAGGCAACTCCATGTCTCTATCTTTTAAAATGGGGCGGCCGTTCGTGGCCTTCCAGATGTTTTTGCCTGCAACTCCATCAGCCCTCAACATTGGCTGTGCTGGCTAGCACTGATGGGAATTATGGCCCTCCAGATGTTTTGGCCTACTCGCTGCCCATTCCTAGTTTAATGAGTACTGGAATGGAAACTAAAGAAAAAATGCTGGTCAGCTTAAAATGTCTGAAGATCTCATCTGTGTGACTGAGTGGTCGCTAGCAGTCAAGGAGCAGCCCCAGTGAGGTCTTCCTTTACTGGTTGGTTGGTGTGTGTGTGTGCAAAATATAGAGTACTGTATTGAATTTTTATGGGGTACTTTTTTCTCAGTTGAAGGTCCAATTTTGAAAGAGCAGTGGTTACATCTGGGAAGAAAATTGGCTTTAGTCGTGAAACTGTGAACTGTTTATCTCTCTGGGCAAAGAGCTTGGGAAGGATTGCACTGAATCCCCCCCTCTCCTATTAGCATTTCTTTCATGCCCCCTTGAAAGTGTCAAAATGAAGAACTCCTTCTTGCAGGGCCCACAAGGCTTCACAGAGAGTGAGCCCTATTTTGCCTCTCTCCTAGAATATAATCCAGAGGAATAAGATGTGGGAATTATAACTGCACCTCATGCATAGTAGCAGTATACTGGTGTGTGTTATATCTCTAGTGGGAATCATTGTATTTGTTAAGGGCCAACCTGGATTATACATTAAATATGTGTTTTATACCAATTATGTTAATAATCCTAATGATAAAGTGTTTTGGACATACAGACAGAGAGTGATGTTCTCCAGTTGCAAATCTTGATTGGGGGTTCAAACCAGACCCTAATTCACATGATCTTCTTTTCAGAAGCAAAAAATGAACCCCCAGTAAGATTGATTGGGTTTGGATGGTAGGCTGTCAATAGCAGCCTTCCCTAACCTGGTACCCTCCAGATGTTTTGGACTTCAACTCCCATTGGCATGGGACACAAATGCTGGGAGTTCAAGACATCTGGAGGGCAGCAGGTTGGGAAGACAGGTCTACAGAACTTGACTATGACATTTCTGAAAGGCATTTAGCACAGTTGGTGCTAAAAAGATGTTTAGACTATACACATGTATTTGAGTAGGTCTCATTGAACTCAGTGGAGGTTACTTCTGAGTAGGTATGTATAGGATTGCACTGTAAATTGTAAAGATTAGGTTTAGTGTTCCCTGCCTGGGTAACCACTAATATGCAGAGAACATTCTCTGTTTCTTTCAGATTAAGTATTTGAGAAATCTCTTCTGTCTTAACCCAATTGCTGCTTAGTATCTCCTTGGCATCAGTCATTCTAAGAAATGTTTTCTTTTGCTCTTGCAGTTGAACAGTATAACTGTGTGAGCCAATATTTCAGTGGAAACTTCTGGAGTTGCTGTTTGTGTGTTTGTGACAATCCCCTCCAATTCTGTCTCCTCAGTCAGCCTGTATGGATACAATCCGAAGCAGTCTTCTGAAGACCAGCAAAGCTCTCCGGCAACAGTTTGGCAACAATCCCGATAAGGAACTTAAAGTCAAAGAGTATGAGGCTCCATATAATATTTTCAAAATACAGTTGCTTTATGGAATTCCCTTGTGCAATACTGGAGGAATTTGCTAGTGAATCTTTTTCTTCAAGATAGCCATTAACCATTCTTGTCTTACTTTCAAGGGGGATAGTTCTGTTAATGTAGTGATGCAGGCCAGCCTAATATGCCTAAATGTGTAAATAACTTTCCAAAATAGACTTTATTTTACGATATTTGTACACCGCTTTTCCAACATAATGATGCACCATAATAACAGGCAGTTAATATTGCCCATATCCAAAATACCAATTGTTGTCAGTGGTATCAGACAGCAGTATCATGTGGCGCCTGGCTCTTATCTCCACGAAACACGGTGGAAATGTTCTTCAGAGGCCTTTCTCGGTGTTCCTGCTGCTCTGAGCAGATTATATAAAATTAGCAGCAGGGAATAACTTCTCTCCCACCCACCCCTTTTTTTTATTAACAGGTGCCAGCTTCAGGTATATTTGCGCCTGGAAATGTGCTTCCAGTGCCCCTCTTTCCAAAACAACACAGATGAAATGGAACAGCTTGTGGAAGAGGTAGATAAATAACTCTGGGCTCTGGGTTCCAGAAGTAGAAAGCAGAATTCTAATAGAAAAAAGTGATGCCTTCGCATCTCAGTGGCTCTTAACAGCAACTTGCGGTCTTTGTGTCACTGACCTTGTACTGCTTTTCTCCACACAACTCTCTTGCAGATGACGGAGATGCTGCGAATTTTGTGCTTGACTAAAGACCCAGGATACCTCACCAGGTTTTTGGAAGGAGTTGTAGAAATGTAAGTGCTTTCATGTCACAAAGAGTATGCTATAGTACCACTTAGAAGCTAAGCTAGAACCAATCAGGAACAGGCCAAACCTCAATGAGGAAACATGGATTAACAGTCAACACAGGTATTCGACAGCCAATCGAGCCACATTAATAACCATCCTGGCTTGTTTCATCTCATCCGTTACACTGATATCCGGTTTCAGCTTATTAATAAACATTGCCTCCTTAATCTTTCTCTTTAATCTTTCCAAAGCTATAAAATTTTAAATATTAGAATTTTTAAAATGTTTAAATTTATAAAAAAAATAATAAACTGGATGCGCCAGTAGTGGTCGTTTGTTTTGTTTTTCGTATGCTGTTTCATGCGCATCGCTTGCATATCAAGTGATTCAAGGGTTAGAATCCTTGGTAGCAATATGTCTTATGCATACTCTTGTTATATTGACTCTAGGTATCTGGAATCTATGCCAAAGACCCTTGGAGACTTGTACTACAGTCTGGGGACACAGATTCCCCCAAAGCTGGCCTCTGTCCTTCCAGCAGACTTCTTCAGTGATGATTCTCTAAGTCAGGAGAGCCAAGCCCCATCCCTTCCTGCTTCCACAGCCTCTGTTCCAGTTTCTAGAACAGCTTCTATAAGCACTGATGCACATCAGCTGGAAGAACTGCGCACTAGATCTGCTAAGAAAAGGTGGTTGTATTTCAGCGAAGGGAGCAAATTTTATTGAATTAAAATTAGACTGGTGTGTGTGTGTGTTTTACTTTTGAATCTGTGTTTATGCAGATAAGCTGATGTGGCAAGATTTTAAAAAATGTATCTTTATAGTTCTTCTGATTCCATGTTATCATCTAACATCTACTTAGCAGCAATATTTACTAGTTAATGTACAAAACATAGAGCCAATACAATCCAAACCCAGTTGGTTTACAGCTAGAGTTGGAACAGCTTGAGGGGGAGTGTGTGGGAATGTCCGTTCAGTGCATGTTAAAAATAGTCAACTTTGTTTCAGAGTGGCCACTTGAAAGCCCAACTTTTTAAAATCATAGTTGAAATGTAATTGCTTATGTGCAGTATGCTTAAAATTTTGTCTTGTGTTTTTAGAAAGAATGCATTAGCCAGACATCGAAGTGTGACAGAATCATCGCAGAACTTACGCCAAATAGAGATTCCTCAAGTACCCAGGAACCGTACTAGAATGGTATTTTTTTTCCTGGGGAGCAAATTGGTTGCAAGACCTCTTTGAAACACTAAGATGGTCCAGTCATGCCAAAAAATGTGTGTAGCAACTATAAAACCTTTGTGCTTCTTGTCGTCTTTGCTACATATAGAACAGTCATTTTGTGATTGTGATGTTAAGCCCTCTTACATGGAAGGAAGATCCACCAATTCAATTTTCGGTGGATTCTGGAACTCCTTTTCATATCAATGGCTTTCAGCATTAGTTTTCCAATTAAGGTCTATAAATAAACATAATTTTGTAGTCTTTCTAATCTCATATTCTAATAATTCAGGACAGCTCTCATGCTTGCCTTGATGTGAAATCAGCGCCAGCTGCACAGAAGATGGCAGTGCAAGGTAAGCCTCTATTTCTTTCTGTAAGTGGCAAAAATAGGCGGTGGCTTTCTAAAATTACGGGGATGCAAGCTCCTAGAGCGTCCCGGAGTCGGACTTTCTGTCTTTGAAAGAGCCTCTTGTAAAATGCTTGCCTTTCTTTTTTTGACATTAACTTCGGGGACTGAAGGGGAAGCACTTGAAATGAATCTTGGCATGTTTGAAGTGTGTCCATGCATATATATATATATATATATATATATATGATTGATGCCTTCCAGCTAAATATTGAAAGATACAATGCTCTAAGCCCCCCACCCTCACCCACCAACAGTCATTCAAGGCATTTAAAAAAAACATATTTAGACCCACGAGGTCTTTGAATCCAACAAGGGTGTGGAACTTACCTTCAACCTTCTCTTTGTCTGCTGGAACTGCTTTGCCAAATATATCCATGAATTTGTTCCGCAAACTTTCTTTAGTGAGAGAGGGTGGAAATTGTGAAATATATAGGGATGTAAAACGTATTGCTGGAATCCTGAGGAAATAAAGGCAATTCATTTGTTTTTAATAGTGATAGTCTCATTGCAGTTTGCAAAATCTGTGGTTCAAGGCCAACAGCAGTGTGTGCATGCAAGTTCTGTCTGATGCAAATTCTAGAACTCCAAATTTCACATAATGGCTCAGTTCAAACAACACGTTTCTCAACAGTGGTTTTAGAACTCCACAGTGGAGTTTTTACACCACTGTTGAGAAATGTGTTGTCTGGTGGGAAAACCATGCAATGGTGGAGTTTCTTTTGGAAAACACTCCACGCAGAATATCCACACTGTGCAGAGGACAGTTCCTGCACAACCATTGTGTTGCGTGTTGTATGGAGGGCTCCGTGGAGTTCTCCTTTGCATTGGTTGACTTTTCCCACTGGGTACAGAGTTCCCTGGCAAGAGCGGCAAAAGGAGCAAGTGATTGTTTTTTGCAGCAATGGCTGATGCAATACCGTTGGGAGAACCGGGGAAGGCAAGAGGGTGGAGGAAATGTCAATCAAATGTCGTGGTGGATTTTACTCAACTCCACAGGAGCCCACAGTCACACAACAGTGGAGTTAGGACATGTTGTGTGAGGAGTACTCTACCACTGACTGGAGTTTTCACACTGCATTGACTAACATGTTCTCTGAACTGAGGCAGAAAAAAAATTGCCATGTCCCCAGTTTGAGTATAAATAAAACAATCTGACTTTTAAAAGGAGCTGTTGTTGTGAACAAAACAAATAGGATTTAAACTGCTTGGAAAGCTTTTGTCCCCCCCCCCCCCCCCCGGTGTATTAGTTTTGTCTCCCTTATGTGCACAATTCTTCTTCTCTTTGCTTTTCTGATGCTTTCAGAAGTGACAAAAGTGCGAAGGAACCTCTTTAATGAAGCCCTGCTTTCTCCAAGCAAAAAAACCCTAACAAAGGTTCCTCGAAGCCAGTCAGTATCAGCTTTGGAAGGTCTAAAACACAGACATGGCCAGTCTAATGGGGACACTAGAGGTGAGCGATAAATTCTGTTGGAATACCTGTTTCAACTAGTTCTTGCTGCTTGGGACTTCTCTTCCGTATTCCATAACTCTGGCTCAGGTATCGATTGCCTTTTCCCTTTAAAATAGGTTTGTTCACTACTTTCTAAGTCTTTCTTCCCAAAGAACCTCCTCACCTAAAGCATCCATTCTGCAGCCTTAGACTTCAAGATGAACGAATAACCATAA
Source organism: Anniella stebbinsi (assembly GCA_029215795.1). Classification (NCBI taxonomy): domain Eukaryota; kingdom Metazoa; phylum Chordata; class Lepidosauria; order Squamata; family Anniellidae; genus Anniella; species Anniella stebbinsi. The sequence goes on from JARDYH010000001.1 coordinate 388,211,283, forward strand.
ACACTTGCTTCGGGCCTTGCAGTTAAAGGGAAATGTGGGCTTGGTCCAGGGAAGCAAAGTGCAAGATGCTACTTCGGCTGGAAATGGACATGAGCCATAGCGAGACACGGGGGAATGTTGTCAGTTGTAACTTCCTGCAGACGTATCCAGCAGAAGTCCTTGCTAGGTTTCCGGTGTGATCTTTGTCCCAATATCTCATGAGGGACCTGGGACATTCACAATTTGAGGCATCTTAATTAGGATGGGTGGAGGAAAGGGAAAATGCAGAAGGCTAGGCAATGTGGCCCAGTGGGCATGAGCAAGTGAGGGCAGAGCCTCAAGTGACCCCCTTGCAGCCCCTGGAAGAACAAGCAAGGGTTTTACAGGTGGAGGGCCGGTGACATGCTCAGTCCCCTTCTTTTTGTTCTGGGACAGTAGGAAAGAAAATGTGCCCTATCAGGATTTCCCACCCCAGAGCATTCAGAGGATATTTTTTTTCTTAAAGTGACAGAACAGGAAAGTTGGGTACTCTGACTAAATTGAAAGGTGACAGTTATAACATTGGAGGGGAGAGGCAATTTGCAATGCAGCTTTAATTCTGAAAGAGCGCTTTCTAACTTGAGCTAAACAATACATTGTTGGAATAGATTTCCACCTGCCTTGCTCAGAACAGGCTTCCTGCCCTGTAAAGCTTTACTTTTTAAAATTTATATCCTGCATTTCTGCCAAAAAAAGAAAAGAAAAACCATGCTCAAGGCAGCTAACAATAAAATACTGATTAAAAACAAAATCTTAAAACATAAAAACATAGCAATAAAAGAATGCTAAAGGCCTGCCTGAATAAAAACGTCTGCCCTGCCAGTGGAAGGACTACAGAAAGGGGGCAACCTTACTCTTTTATCTCTTTAGGCAGTCACAAGCTGCTGACCAAGAGGGTGGCAGAAACACCGTTGCACAATCAGGTCTCCAGAAGGCTGCTGCATAAACAGATTAAAGGCCGGTAAGTGAAGGCACTGCACTTACTTATCAAGGTGCTTACTGATGTTACTTTGATAGAAAGTGGGGCTCCTTTAAAAAACAAAAACTTTCGCTACCAGATGCTTTGCTGCCACTCTGCTGAATCCAAAATACTCTTCTTCACAGGTGTTCAGATCCTGGATCTGAAGTTGGGATTGTGGAAGAATCTCCTGAAAAAAACATAACCTGTAGGTATTGATCTAACTCCGGCTTCCCTTTTTGCATGCATGCTTGTTTATTTACTTGTTTGTTGATTGGATTTTTAAACCGCCTTTCAGAATAGACCCTCTTCCGAAGTAGGTATACAGCAGTCAATAAAACACCATAATTAGATCATACAAAAACATAAAAATATCAAAACATAAAATGACACAACATAGACGACTTAAACATTTGGCAGACGTTGGTTACTTGGCTATAACTGACATTTTTTTGACAACAGAACAAAGATGACAAGAAATTAACTACCCAGCAGATATCAGTAGAAATCTTTGCTAAGCTTAGCGCTACTTGGTTCTAGTCTTTCGCCCTTCATCGATTTATTTAGTTTATTTACAGTATTTATTTACCGCTCCGCATTCAAGAATTTCAGAGTGGTGAAGAAATAGAATAAAAACATATTAAAATACATTTTTAAAATAAACAATATTGATGACACAGACTGATATTGGGTGGTTGTAAGTATAAGCCAATCCTGACTCTCCCTCCACTCCTTTGTTCTTGTTTCCTAATAGGTGGTTTAAGAAGAAGCCCACGGATCAAGCAGTTGTTGCTAGATAGAACATTCTCTGGTTCTTTCCACGCTTTACAACCTAATAAGAGGAGCATACCACAAGTGCATTCTGTACATCTAGAAGCCCCAGGTGATTCAGAAGATTTAATAGGTATGAAAGTGGAGTGTGTGTGTTCAGTGTTTCAAGGATTACAGAATTGCCTAAAGTCTTTTCATTCAGAGGCAAAGTATTTTTTTTTCCCTACCAAAAAATGTTATCTAGCCATTTGGGTGGGGATATATTCTGGTTTTGAAATACTGGTTCATTTCCCTTATCCTCTAAGATACCTGTGGAAGAGTCTCAGGTGATCTCAGTGATGTGTGGAATGGTAAGGGAGAGGGCAGTGTCACGAGTACCTGGGTCCTAATTCTACCTAAGTGTTTTCCTTCTGGAGTCCTAGGCATTTACTGTGGTGGTATTGTAGGCCAATGTTAGAGAGACTGTATCTCTGCTGAACAGCTATAAAACGGCAAGGTGAGGGCGGTAGTTCAAAGAGGAGAAGCAGCAGATATGGGAAAACTAATCTTTCTCCATGATATTCCTTCCTTTTCCACCTGCCCCCCAATAGCCTAGGATTCTATTTACAGGGGGCGGGGGACAATTAAGCACCTCCTGCCTGCTACTACTTTTGCCAGAAATCACATATCCCCCAGACACTTTGTTGCTGTTCAGCATAGACTCATATTTGTTGACCTTGGACTCTCTCCAAATGTGAGTTTATATATAGATCTGATCAGTCATTTACCAGCTAGAACTGTTTTGTTCTATGTTACTAGCTGAACCATGCCAAAGTCTTCTCCATACTCTAACTTGAGATAGAAAATGCGGGTAGCCAGCAAACACAGTGCCCTAACAGCTTGAGGATACATCTATTGCTGCCTGTCCACGCCAGTCTAAATTGCTACCTTTCTGTTTATAGGCTTGACATTGCCTCCTGTTAAAAAAGCCATCCAGTCCCCCAAGAGCCTTCTCTTTGGAGCAGTTGTTGATGAGCTCAGATTGGGGAAGATGGATTTGCCCAGAGCAAGAAGAAAATCCCTAGCCTCTGACAAGCCTGTTTATCAGGTAAGATAATCTTTTGTCGGTCTCTATCATATCTACTTGTATCTTGTCTACCTGTCTTTTAAGCTTTTGCTCTTGGCATATAGCTTAAAAAATGTGATGCCTTTAGTTTCATAACTAGAAGTGGCATCAAGCTCTCAGTACACAGTTTATTCTGCTCTTCTGTTTCAATCCAGGAGTAGTGATCCATTTTCATTCTTCTTCTACAGACACCAAGAAAAAGTCCTCTTCGGTTTTCCCAGAGACTCTTAATTTCCCCCAACAACACCCAGAGAAGATCTCCTCAGATTCAAGAGAAGTCACAGCAGACCCCTCAGAAGTCCCCAGCCCTAAAGCACACTGCAGCTAAGTGTTTGGGGAACCTCTTCTCTCCTTGTAGACAGAAGAGCAAGTCCTTGCCCGAATCTATCAGAAAGAAAGACGCTCATTTGGCACAGCAAGCTCTGCCAAAGGAAAGGCTTTCTACCCCTTTCAAGGTGGCTCGGCTGCAAACTCTAGGAAAGCAGGCAAGGGATGATGCGCCCGATGATGTATTTGCTTCACCTGCAAGCAGTTCTGATTCAGCAGCTGCCCTGTCTGGGACAACTCTGTTCCCGTTGAATTCCAGGGGAAATTTACTCTCAGAACTGCAGTCCCCAAGGCGTTCCTTGAGAGTTGCCCAGAAAATGGCCTCTCCAGCTTCTGCTCAGAAACAGACTGTTGAGGAAGAAAGACTTACATACCTGGAGCCTTTATCAACAGAGTTGGAGCCTTTATCAACAGAGTTGGACTCTGTGCTGTCAGAAGTAACACCCACGATATTCAGAGGTGCACTTTTAGAACTGTCTTCATGCCTAAAGAGTCCCAGGCTTATGGAGGGCTTTTCTGCAGAGGCTGATTCTGCCGCACTGCTTGATGTTAACTCTCCACCTTGTAATCTGTCTTTAGTTGGTGTAGCAACATGCACACTCTCCACTCCTAGGACTCAAGAGCTGGGCAGGCATTCTTGTATGCCCAAAAAATCTCCTTTGAAACCTCAGAGTGTCACACATCTCTCCCCAGCAAAAGCCCTCAAATCCACTTCCTGCATTCCTGAAGAGCACTTAAACCTGTACGGAAATAATGAGGAGTGTCAGTCTAGGGGCGGCTCCAGTCTTAATGCTAAAACCAATCCATTCTGCAAACCTGAGAACACAGAGAGTGTAAGCTTACTGCAGAGACATGAACAAACAACTGGAGCGATGACCCCAAGTAAGAGGAGGGGTTTAGAAAGATGGCCATCTCCTAAGTTCCCCACTAAAGAGGGTGTGTATATTCCAGATGCTGTAGTGGTGTGTGAGCGGTTAGATCCATCCTCTCTAGTCAACAAGTCCCTTGCAGGTAGCTCTGAAGCAGAACAAGGCCCAGAGACTTTACAAAGTAGAGTTTTGCCAGCAGAGAAGGCCAAGGGTTTGCAGCATCCAGTCTTCCAGAGCCCTTCCAAACGTGACCAGGTGTCTTTGGTTGCAACCCCAAAGTCTGGCTCTTGTGCCTACGCATTGCGTTGCACCCCAGACAGAAGGCAGCGGGAGGCTGCAGCACGGCTAGGTAATCCTGAGAAGATGGCCACGTTCAGTGCTCCTATGACTACTCATACACTGCCTTTAGCAAATAGCCCGCCGACATATGAGGTTGAGCTTGAGATGCAAGCTTCTGGCCTCCCAAAGCTCCGCATCAAAAAGGTGGCCTCTGGATCAGCTCTGGAACTGCAGTCTCATGCAGAGCCTGGAAAACCCCAGGGAGAGGGAAATGACCTTGCTCTGGAGAATCTTTCTGTGACCTGGTGTGGTAGGCACTCGCCGTCCTGTGTTTGCTCTGCCCATAGTACCCCTGGGAAGTTTGGGGTTAGTGGGCAGACCTATATATGCCAGTCATATACTCCAACTCATGGCACCTCCTCCACTACTTCCTCATCCCAGGGCAATGTTGGCATATCCTGGACCCCTTCTCCAAAACGCAAAGGAAAAGTTACCCCTGAAGTGATCAAAGACTGGCCACGGAAAAAAAGAGCTGCTGTTACCTGCGGCAGAAACGAGAGGCACTTAGATGCTGCTGGAGAAATGGGAGCCCGTGATGCAGGGGAAATGAGAACTTCTGCGTTCTTCACCAGCGACAAAGCCCTGCTCCTGGGGGAGTTTGAACTCGAAGGAGTTCATAGGCTTCAAGACCAGTCACCTGGCAGCGATGAAGAGCCCAATGGAGACGAGAGCATCTCTAGAGGGACGTCTGGACTGAAGTTCAGGAAAAGGGCCTTCGAACACATGTCTCCAGAGAAGGAAATGAGCCGGGAAGTGAAAAGGCCCTGCCCAAAGAGAGAAAATCTGGATGCAGCTTTCTACTCAACTGAACTGCTGAGCATCAGAAAAAGGAAAGTATCCTCAAACAGGACGATCCTGGAGGAGGAGATCTTTGGCTTTTCAGGTACTTTTGGACTAAAATCAGGGAAGTTGAGAATGACGGCGGGAGGTTGAGACAAATGGGAAGAAGGAAAACTAAAAGTACCCGACAAAATGTTATGCATTTTCCCTTTATTGCCCCTAGGACTGCCCAGCCCATACATCAAGGCTCAGTTTTAAAAACAGCCTTTTCTTCCTGCAGGAACACTTGATCTTTTGCGGCATGGTGGACATGCCTTTTTGAGAGGGGCATTGAACCAGTTGGTCTCCGCTCTCTTCCAGTTTTGATTCTATAAATTTAATAAATAGAACGTGTCAGGAGGAGCAGTCTTAGATGCAACTTTCCTTAGTTGTACAACACAACCAAGTGTCTCAAAAATAAGCAAGAGCCCTTTTCCACTGGCAATGAGGGAACATTCGGCATTCTTGCAACGTTCATCATTCTCTTGTTTACCCTCCCCCAGGCTTGACTCCACCCAAGTCTTCAGGGAAGAACACCATCTCTGCTAGTGGTCTCCGGACCCTGACACAGTCTCCGTTGCTCTATCAAGGCCACGCCACATCTCTGAGAAAGTGTCCCACAGGTAAAATCCCTTGCAGTTTAAACAACTGAGCCATGCCTAAGAAAAGGCTGGGGAAAAAAAGTTTAAAATGAACCAAATTCCCTATCATATGATCGTGGATCATATGTTCCCTGAAGGCACATTAATTGTATTGCTGAACAGACTTCTATTCCTGTTATAAAAAGAAACTGTTTATTTGAAGTACTCTTGGCCTTGGAGATCAGTAAGAAGACAGAGGGATGACACGGAAAGGGATTGGATGGAGGAGTAAAACGCAAACTCTGGCACTAGTTCTTAGTTACAAAAGCCTTTATAATGACAGCTGGAATGGAAACAGTCCAAGGAGAGGAGGAGCCAGAAATTGCTTGTGTCTGATGGAGTTTCCCTGCTTCCCTTCATTCATTTTACTGCAGCCTGATGTAATAACCATGGCTGAATGATTTTTGCCAGCTTTCTAATGTTCTGTCCTCTTGAAGCAAAGATAATTTTTCCCCAATTCAATTAACTTACCTATTTCTGCCTTTCATACACTCTTGTTTCCCACACAGGAGACGACTCCAATGTGTTTGGATCTGCAAGTGAAGACTTCTCTCCGTTTCACAGCACGGGCACCAGAGAGCGCTCCATTAGCAGGACCTATTCGCGGAAAAAGCGGCTTTGCTGAACGGTGGAGCAACACTTGTGAGAGAGCTTTGCACCAGATGGCAAAGCTGTTTGGGGGCAAATTTTAAAATCAAAACCAAGGTAAAATACATGGCCAGCCACCGCAGAAGAGTGTCTTGTACAGAAACTCATGGCTGGATTCTAGCACAGGATTTTACTCAGAACCAGAAAAAAAAAGAGGTAGCGTGGCGCTATTTGCAGTGGAGAAAGGCTGTCCTTGGCTTCAATCCTCTTGAATGGGACTGCGCCACTGAATTGCCCCTCCAAGGTTTCAACAGCCAAGGATGTAAATATTGGGAACTGGTGAAAATGACCACTTTTAAATAATTATTTTGTAAAATAAATTTGCTTTTGTTAAGTTGCTTGTTTTGAAAGGGCTGGCTACATATGGGGGAGCCAGATTCTTGGTTATGCACTAACCCAAAAACCAATTCCCACGCTGCCTTGCAATGACGGCACATGAAACATACACAATTCCAGAGTTTACTGAATGTAACTACCTGTATATCCTATAAAGCTGCATCGGTTCCACTGTGGTACTTAATTGAGTACAAGGAGAGAGAGGATAAAAACAATACTGTTTTGGTTCGGCTATAATCAAGATTTCTGAAGGTTATGGGAATATAAAAATATGCCAGACTATTTCAATGTAGAATGTTCTGATTTATTAGAAATTACAGTATAAAATCCTATTTTATTTACATTTCCTACCATAATTTCATATATGACACAGTCCAAATTGTTTCCCACTTTCTGAAAAAGGAAAGCCTTTTGCCAGAGGTAGTGGTCTTTCCTGTGAAGTACCAGAACTGAAGCGGAAAAAGCCTGATGTGTTTTGCTCTCGGTTCCCCCTATATCACACAAGTGGCAGATGCAAAAAAAAAAATTAAGAGTAAAGCCAAAGCAGCTCATACAAAAAAAGGCTTGTTAACGCTAGGAATACATTAGCACCTTAGGTTAAGCAGTCAGCAATGACTATTTAGAGTGGTCTTACATTAACACATTTGATATATTCTCTAGGCAATACCAACTCCCAAGCTTATTAGAAGCTAGTGCCTAGAGAGGGTTTTTCCTGACATCAATGATTTCAGGACAGGGCAGCCCAGGAACAATGTTCAAGCCAGCTCTGTACTGCTCTTTACGGGATTTCAGAGGAGGAGCAAGGCTCAGCAGTAGGGATGTTTCCTTGACCAGGCCAGCTCTGGACAGGAAATCTGCCTCTTTCTGGCGAAGGTCTTCTAGCACCAAGCTGTTTGCACTGGACAGTGAAGAACGCCTCCAAGTGGACGGTAAGTGTGCATGCACCAAGTCCCGGGGTTCCTCCCCATTTCTAATACTTCTTTCAGAGACCTCCATCTGCAAGGATTGTTCCAACATGCCATTAGTCCTTAAGTCACTGTGCATCTTAAGTGAACCAGGTCTGTCCCCAGCTGCATGTACGATTCTTTCCATACCTATAAGAGAAGAGAGGGACATCTTAGTATGGTGCAAGCGTTGGCATAATCTTTTGCCCTGTACAGATTTCAAATCCTCAGAGTGGGGAAAATGGCATCTAACACGAGGGACAGCAGCAAGTTCAGCAAAATCCTGAATGTTTCTATTGTCTAACTGTGGGGAGGGTTAGATTCCCTAAACATACAAAATAGTATTTACATGACTGCTCAGGCTGTTGGTACATTAGTCATGTTAAGGGGAGGGGGGGCAGGAGAGGCAGACAAGAGGACTTCTGCTACACAGGACCCTGGGATATTGGGTAGAGGACCGAGGGGGATAACAACCCAATGTGAGCCCAATCGTCTTCTGGCTGCACTGGGGGTTGTTTCAAAAATAACCCACATTGCATAGCTTATTTGCACGGTGGGTTGTTTTGTGCACACTTGCTCACTGTGCCCATTGGTAATATAACTAATAGATGCATCACATGAAACTGGTGGGAGATTCAAGACAAAAGGACTTCTCCACACAGCACACAAACTATGAGTATGGAATTCGCTTCCACAAAATGTGTCGATGGCCATCAATTTCGATGGCTTTAAAAGGGGATCGGATAAATTCCTGGAGAAGGCTATCAGTCCTGATGGCTATGTGCTACCTCCTGTCTCAGTGGCAGGAAGCCTATATGCACCAGTTGCTGGGGAACATGGGCAGGAGGGCACTGTGGCACTCGTGTCTTGCTTCTGGGTTCCTGTGGGCAGTTGGTTGTCCACTGTGAACAATGCTGGACTAGATGGACCTTGGTCTGATTCAGCATGTCTCATGTTCTTAAGCAACTAGCCCTGCTTTGCCTTCCAACCATGGACAGAACCATGCATTTAGCCACATCTGATGCCTTTCCTCACTGGCAGATAAAAGCAAAGTCTCCAAGATTGAGACTTCTCCTCACCTTTGCCTTGTCCCTCCAACTGGCTCACGCTCAGCTTATGGTTCAGCTCTTGGTTTAGCCACTTGTAGTGGGCCAGTTCCTTTTCCAGTGCCTGGATCCTTCCTTGGTACTGAACCCTGCTGTTTGCCTGCCCCTCTTCCATGTGCTCTGTGAAAAGGGGTTAAATACAGTCTGCTAAGAGCTGGGAAACTATAACCAAGTGAAAAGTTAAGAGTAGCCACTTGATGCGTCAATCAGCACAACGGTCCTTTATTACCCCGGCTTTGTTGGAGCAGAAGCTGAATGTTCTGCTCATGCTCTTTCTGCTGCAAGGTCAGCTGCCGGTCCATCTCTAGGCGCTGGCGCTCCACTGCGACTTCCAGCCAAAATGCCAGCTGGAGCTGTTCCTCCAGCTGCATCTCCAGTTCTGAGAAGGCAATGTGTTGCCTGTGCTGATCTTCTCGCAGCGTCACCACCTGCCCAAAATGAAGCGAACACACTTTTGGTATGGTCTCCCCACAACTAACATATTGTCACCTTTTCACGTAGTTGTGATAAAGGCGACCCAGCAACCTGACAGAGCCGGGGTGGTCTTGTTCTCACAGACAGTCATAAAAATGTATCTGAATTGTAGCACTGCAGATGGATGTTTACCCAACTAAAGGCTCTCCTATGAAAAAATCAGTAAATCCCCCTCCCACAGAGAACTGCAGTGCCCGGGAAAAGGGTTCTAGCCCAGTTCCCTGACATGCTAGCTTTCTATGTGTGGCAGATCCTAACATCAGATCAGAGGCAGTAAGCTGGTATACACCAGTTGCAGGGGAACACGGATGTGAGGGTGCTGTTGTACCATGTCCTGCTTGTGGGTCCCTGGTCAACAGCTGGTTAGCCACTGTGAGAACAGAGTGCTGGACTAGATGGAACCTCAGTCTGATCCAGCATAGCTCTTCTTATGTGCCTCCTCCCCTACATCCTCCTGCATGAAATGGTACAGCCCAGATACGGTTTTATAACATATTGCTGCTGTAAGAACCAAGCCACAAGCTTTGAGGGAGCATCGCTGGGAAAGATGCACTGGCAAGGCTAAAATGGCCAGTTAAGAGCAAAACCTGCACTTCCCTACTGCTGATTTAGGTTAATTCCTAAAAGCTTTCATAGGGGTCGTGCGCTTATTCTACACTGCTGCATAATTACAGGCACACAGTGGAGGAAGGGCTCCCACATCCAAGACCATAGTTTTGAGTTTGAGAGGTGCCATGATCGCAGCTCATTAGATGCATCCTGAGAAGAAGGCGGGGGGGGGGGGAGAGATGGGAACAACTCAACAAGGACAGGATCCCTCTCACTGGCTCCGAAGTTCTGCACCTCTGGGCCACTACTGTAGTGCATCATTACACTGAGCAGGGCTGTGATTTGGCACCTACCTTATCAAAGTATTTACAAAGCAGTGCCCGGGTCTCGGAGGAAGAGAGATAGCTGAGTTTTGCCATGAGATTCATCTCACACTGGGACAGGAGGCTGGCGGAAGACCGCAGGACACGCTGCCGGCAAGTGATTGACTCATTTTTGTACTCAATGGCAGCATCTAGAGCCTCAATGGCCTCGTCCAGCTGGAAAAGGATCCTTTCCTCCTGAATAGAGATGAAGAAAGCAAGAAAACTACTTTTCCTATGTAATCGTTTTTTCTTCTATTGGGCAAAGAGATATCCAGTCCTTAATTCGATCTATTCTTATAATCTTGTAATGCAATTCAATATTACTCCCATTTGGGTAGGAAGTCTGGTCGTGATTTGCCCCCAAACCACCCATCAAGTCCCTAGTTACACATGGACCTCTACTCAGTTCAACACTGGTATCTGGGAAAGCAATAGGATGGCACTCATTGCCACAAAAAGCCAAGAGACACACCTCTACCCTTATCCCAGTTTTCCCAGGGTTCAAGATTCTGCCTTCAACCTTACTCAGTCCTCCATTTCTTGTCCCTTACCAGGTAGTGGCATTGCTCTCTAAAGTTACTTTTTCAATGATAGTCAAGCCTGGGTCTTAACTATCTCAGGGTTACCACTTCTTGTATCCCTGCCTGCCCACCCACCCCTCAGGCAATTGAGACTAAGTAATGAGACCTTGATAACAATTCTATCATCTGCAGAGACTAGATTAGCAGGGCCTTTTATGTTGCAGCTCTGAAATTTTGGAATGCCCCTACTTGTAAGATTTGGATGGCTGTATATTTTCTGTCCAGGCAGATAAAAGCGTTTCTGTTCAGCCTTCAGGAACTGATTCATTAGATCAGTGTCTTAGACTACAGTTTTAAATTTTGTCGATGGTTTAAGTAACAAGAGAAATGGATCACTGTTTCCAAACCTACTACAAATGCCATACAAAATGGAAGTAGCTATGCCCATATGAAGAAAAGATTCCAATTAACCTCTGGAGACAGCAAGGTGCCCTGGCGCAGTTTGTTGTCTATCTCCAGCCTTTGCTTAAGCAACTGGTCCTTCTCTTGCCGCAAATTGTTAATTTCTTGTCGGATCTGCTGCTGATCGTGGGCACTGCTGTGGCAAAGCTGTCCATTCTTCTGTGTCAGTTCTTTTTCCAAGTACTCCAAGCGGCTGGACACCCGCATGATGTCATCATTCAGGGCCTGAGCCGAAGAGAGAAGAAAGAAATCCTTATGGAACTGTCAGCACCCAATGGCAATCTGGTGGTTGCAGCTTCTGTCCTCATCAACCATCACATGACTTCATTATTCACACTCCCACAGTCAATCCAAGGAAAGGACTGGCCAATCCTATGCACATTTACTCAGACATAAGTCCCTGTGAATTCAATGGGGCTTAACCCCAAAGTAAGTGTAACTGAGGGATTGAGGCCTTTAATTTTGGTAAAAATATTCTTCTTTGTGTTTGCATCTCCTATGTGAATGCATTTGTTACTGTAACATATACTATCTTTATTCTGTTTGTAGGTAATATGTGGATAGTTTGATAAGTTTGCAGACGAGAGTTGCAATAAACACTCTGTCAAGGCTTATGGTCAAGGTAAAAAAGAAAACGGTTAAAGCTTTATTCCAAGTAAAATACATATGTAGTCATCTCAGCTTCTGGAAATAAACAAACAAACCTCATTGCAAAGCGACAAGGAAAGAGATAAGAAAAGGGAGCAGGAGCGAGTTAGAAGAGAAGTGGTCAAGATATAGGAGCACAAGAAAGGGCAGAACCAATTAATCTATAAAGAGTAATATAGGGAGGTTAATCAAGTTAACCGTTTCCAAACAAACAACAAGTGTCATTGCTCATTTCCAACCCTGTTAACATATTCACTGAGGGGAAGTTGAGGATAAGATTCGTTTTGCAAACAAAATCAAAAGCTAAGCAGCTAGCCCTCCACACCCAGGCCCACCTGGCTAGAGCGGAGTCTCTTATTTTCAAGGCCATTCTTCTCCTGAAGGAGAGCTTCCTTTTTTGCTACGATGGCTTCCCGTTTTGTCAACTCGTCTTCCAGCTCCCCCAAGGCACGGCGCTGCTCAAGGACTTTATCCATCTCGAGGTCCAACCACTTCTTCTGCTCTTCAATTTTCTGACGGAAAGGCGGAAGCGAGTTTATCACAGCAACCCAAGGCATTGAGTAAACATTAGTCTTCCACTTCAACGATCAAAGCAACATCCCAAGCACTGTTGCCCCTGGGAACCGGAGGAGGAGCTGTGTCCAGCATCCCTAACATGAATGGTTATTCTCTTCCGTGGATGGAAATGTGGTTACTCTTTCCACTTGCTTCAGAAGCAAGGCTATGTGAGTGACTTTGTGCTTGGTCCCCCTCAGGGCAAAGAGTGGGACACTAACATAATGTAATGGCATATAATACAGAACTTCTAATCCAGGGATGCTGAATACCATTTTGGAGAAGCACTCAGGGTTGCATTGCAGCAGGGAGCAGGGCCAAAGACAAAAGGGGCCAGGGCTGAAAATACCACCATATTTTCGTTCAAGCTCTTACTGCCAGTAACTAAGGTTTAGGAGAGGCAGTTCAACCTTTTAGATCGGAGAAAAAACTGCACAAAAACCAGAAAATCACCAAAGATTGGTGGAAGGAGTGTGGCCTTCTCAACCTCCAGAGGGCTAAATTTGGTCCCTAGGCCTGTGGTTCCGCACCCCTGTCCTGAACCAAGAAAACATTAACTTGTGTAATTGTACATGTTCATGTCCCTGCTCCCCACCCCTCACCCCAAAAAATCATACAGCTGTGAGACTAGAAGGCCATCACCCGGCTTTGAACTATTGACTAGGGCTGTGCACAGACCCCCTGATCCCATCCAGATCCCAATCTGTCAGGTCCGGATTTGGCCCGATCCAACTCGGATCGGGCCCAATCCGAACCGACTTGGATCCTATCCGGATCCATGCACAGCACTCCCTCCACCTCTCCCCCTCCCCTCACTCTCCCTGCTTACCTGCTGCCTCCTCCACATCGTCCTGCCGTCATCCTCTCTCCTCGCTGTGTGTCGCTGCATTTTCCGCTCGCGTCGGGTTATGACGTAACCCGCTGCGAGCGGGAAATGTGGCAGCACACAACGAGGAGAGAGGATGATGGGGGATGACGTGGAGGAGGTAGCAGGCAAGCAGGGAGAGTGGGGGGAGGGAGGGGGAGAGCAGGAGGAAGTGCTGTGCAAGGATCCGGATTGCGGATTCAATCTAGCCCGATCCGGTTTGGATTCAGGAGGCCCGGATCAGCCCGATCTGCTCCGGATTTGGGATCTGTGCACAGCCCTACTATTGACTCTTGAAGTCAGAAACACCTGAACTAAATGGCAGCAGCGAGTCTGGATAATCTCCGCTCTTGGAGAAAGAACATTCATAGTAAGCCCCCATGTTGCTTTCTCCTTCAGTGGTGGAGGTTATCCAGCTATGGAATACAAAGCAGCCATATGGCCATCCCACATTTTCAGAGAACTACTTGCTTCAGCACCCATTTCACGAAAGCAGCACCAGATGTAAAAAGCACGCCCAATCTATGGTAGGGAGGTACAGCTTTTGTAAAATCTCTTCTGTCTGTTTTGCAGATTGTCACATGCCTTTTGTTCCCTAGTCTGTTGATTAACAGGATCAGATCTTTTCCCATTTCCTGGATTTGCACTTGTGAAAATACACAAATCTCTCCCAATGCATAACCCCCCCCTCCAAAATGTGCATTTTCATGCTTTAACCTATGGGGGGGGAATGCATTTTCAACCAGTGGTTTTTATTTTATTCCACCTATTATCTACAACTAAATTCATGTTAAATTCTGGGAAGTTTTTTTTAAAAAAAAAAATAGGCCGCAAGTCTGCGGAATCTGTGGAACTTGGGGGGGAAATGGTTTGTTGTGGAATCCGCACGTCAGATTAATAGAAATCTGAACTCATTTGATTCCATTGTGGATTCCTCCAGCACCCCCAGTCTATAGTGCTGAATAAAAGGACAGACACCCAAGCGGTTACCCTACAAATGTATCTGAGAGAGACATCTTAGCTCTGAAGGTGCCAGAAGCAGCTTCCCCCTTGGCAAATAGGCAGCAAGATTAGATGGGACCAAATAAAATTGTGTCTCCTACACTAGAGATGCCGGTCTTCAGCCTTGGATGGAAAGAGCATTTGTGGGCCTTTAGCCTAGTAAAGACTCCTCAAAAGACCTTTTGCTGCCTTCCCTATGAGCTTTCTGAAGGTATTGCTCCACTCCCCGCATACACAAATACTGGCGAAGTGGCTCGCCTGAACAAGGCACTCAGGAAGACACATATATACTGATTCGCAGAGATCAGAATGTTCTTATATAAGAGTGAGGACTCATCCGAATGCCCTCTATTCTGCCTTTCCAAACAAGGTAGTCCGGGGATATTTTCTTCCATCTATAGTTTAAGGAAACAATTCTCTAGTCCTATTACATCTCAGGCCTGTGCTGTGATGGTGGAAGGCCAATCAGCCGCTGCTCTTTACCTGCTGCTGTTCTAGGCTGATCATGGAGTCGTTACTGCCACTCCGGTGTTTCCTCTGGAAAGCTGCTATCTCCTCGGTCTTGATGCGTAGGATCTTCTGCTGCTGTTCATGCTTTATCTCTAACTCCTGAAGAGGGACGGGGGAAAAACACTTATCACCCTAATAAGATACTAATGATTTATTTGGAGTTATTTACATACTGTACTGCCTTTCACAATACGATTACACTAAAGTACGATCACAACAATATTCAACAACAAAAACACAATGAAGAAAAGGAAAGAACACAACACCTTGCAAATACTGCTCAACTTCAAAAACAAATGACAACGCAACTTCCTTTTTCATCGGATTTAAAAATGCATTTCATTCCAAATGCCTGAGGAAATAAAAATATGTCTTATCCTGGTTCTTAAAAGATCATAACATGCACGCCAGGCAAACTCCCTGGGGAGGGAATTCCATAGGTAGGGTGCCACTGAATTATTTTATTTTAAAAATAAAGAAATCATACCACCTTTCCAGAGAAGTCACATTGCCCAAATTCTCCTGCTGGAGGTGACGGGTTCATTCTGCCTAGCAGCCAGGGCCATCGCAGCTCATGGCTGCTCCCTGGCCCTGGAGCCAAGACCCACCTGCCTCTACCTACCTTGACACGATGCTGCCCTTTGTGCATCGCTGTCTCCAGGCGCCTCTTCTGCTCCACTTCCTCCCGCAGCCGCTTCTGAAGCTGCCCCTGCTGCTGCCGCATCAGCTGCACGTTCCTCTCCAGCTCCTGCAAACGCTTCTCATTTTGAGCAGAGAGAGAGACCAGTCGCTCCGTCGCTTGCTTCTTCTCTTGCAGAATCTGTTCCGAGACAGGTGATACGAGGCAGTGAGGATCCTGAAACGCAAGGGCCCGTCTTGCCAAGGCCTGAAAGCTGGGTTCACACAACACGCTAGCCCACCCAGTTGTGGAACCGTGGATTATCGTGCTGTATGAACGCAACACATTTCCCGCAGGGTTGCATTGTGGGCTGTCCATCATGCTAAACAACCCAACAGCATGACTTCTGAAGGTGGCCCTGCATAATTAACAAGCCATCTTGCAGAAAATATGCTGCATTCAGAGAACATGATAATCCACCGTGCGGAAAATGTCCTGCGTTCAGACAACACGATAGCCTATGAAGGGTTAGCGTGTTGAGTGAACCCAGCCAGAGTCTGGATTTCTTCAGCATCAGGCTCTGGGGTGCAGACGACATTCTCGGGGCTCACCTTTGCCTTGCTCTGAGCTGCTGCCACTTTGCTACGATATTCCTGGAGCTTCCGCTTCTCTGCGGCGCCCTGGGGCTCTTTGCCCTCCAGCTCCCGCAGCTGCCTCTGACCATCGCTTAGTTCCACTCGCACCTGTTCTGCCTCCTGCTCCAAATCACAGATCTTCTGGCAATACTGCTTGTTCATGGTCTGCGCGTGCTTGCCTGAAACACACAGACATCTGCATCAACACAGAAGGCCAGGCTGGCAGCCGCAAGACATGTGGGAATAGGCAACAGCTCAAAAAAAAAAAAAAGAATTAAAAATCAGAAGGACCAAGATGAAAACTTCAAATTAAGAAAGAGATATTCCACAAGACAGACTGGCATAACTTTTCTTACAACAGCAATAAGGAAGGAAGGTGTCTGGGAGAAATGGGAATCGTTGGGAATGAGGGAAAAAACAGAAGTGGGGGCAAGAAAGCTCCCCAACAGAAAATTGGCATTTTGGTGCTGGCTCTCAGATGTAGGCTTATTGGTGCAATGTGCCTTATTGGTGCCCCCCCCCCCCCCGATGTGTTGGACTACAACTCCCAAAATCCCCCAGCCAGCTAGGGAAATTGTAATCAGACACAGGTGAAGAGCACCAGGTTGGAGAAGGCTGCTCTGGAGGTATAACCGCCAAATTCCCCATTCTTATGCCAGTAAACCAAGCCACATCTCTAATTAGACTGTCCCGTACCTGTCTTGATGAGTTCCACTATCAGGTCCTCCTTCATGCGGATGTTGATTGCCAGCTCGCGGATCTTCTGGTGGGCTTGAAGTAGCCGCCATTCTGAACCCTTCCCCGAAAAGCCTTCTCCAAGACTGCCCAGCTCTTGTCTCCTGCAGTCACCTATGGCACAAAATGTAAATTTAGAAGTGCCCTGGCAAGACTCCAATCCCCAAAGGGGAAAGAACGGAAGGGCACTGATGAAGTGTCTAGTCCAAGCGCAGCTTCAGCCACCTGGCTCTGGGCACATCAACTCCTCCTGACCTCAACACAGGCTACATGCTCCATCTTGGCTACATCTGCCAAGGCCACTGGGCAGTACCTGGAGCTGTGTGCATTAGGAACACTCTACATGGCAAATAAATCTCTCTTCTGCAAAGCTGTAGCACTCTGACAAAAGTTTTTAAAACTCATTTACAGAGTCTATGTCTCTTCTTTTGAAGCAAATATCCTTAATTGGTATAAAATTCAGTAAAGGAACAAGGAACAAGTAAAATCCAAGAGAAAAAAGTAGAATTACACAGCAGATTAAAACATCAGCAAATTAATGACAACAACCCAATTCACAGGTTTTAAATACCATTAAAAGCTTGGGATCGCAGGATAGATTTCAACTGGCCCTTAAAGATGAAAATGGCAGCAGGTGAATACATAGTAGATGTATCTATGGATACATCTACTATCACAAAAACAGAGTGCTAGATGGGAAAAACATCTGCAGTGGGCTAAATCCACCCATGAATCTCTAGAGCAGGGCTAAATTGAACTTCCTGTCTCCACAGGTGGGGAGAAATCCCTCCGGTTTCTCTTCCTATTTAGGTCAAGAGACCAGGGTTTTCGCAGGGCTCTGACCTTTCAGGGCCTCATGATTATTTCTGCTGCCTAGCAGTTCCATTTTTTTTTCTTTTAGCAGGCTCAGATAGTTCCTTTTTCCTTTTCCTTTTTGTCTTTTGGACCAAAAAAAAATTCAAAAAGAGAGAGTCTAATCAGCAAAGAGAAGGAGTATGGCACAGCATCCAGGCTGGAACAAGGCCCTTTTGGGTTCTACCATACTCAAAAAAAATATGGCAGGTAGGTTCAGAGAAAGTCCTTTAGATAAAACTGGTCTAGGCTGTTTAGGGCTTATGGGATACAACCAATGAATTTCATCTGAAACCAAATTGGGAATCAGCGAAAATTTTGGATGCAAACTTTCTCTGTGGTGGGACCCCGGTTGTGGAATACCCTCCTCTTGGAGGCCCGACTGGTGCCGACGCTGCCTTCGTTTCAGCACCAAGTTAAAACATGGCTTTTTATTAAAGCCTCTGAAGGCTAGGTTCTCCAAGGTTGCACATAGTTTTTAATTGTTCTTATTGCTTTTAAACTTTTCTACTGGTTTTAGTTTGTCAATGATTTAATACATTTTTAGTTGTGTTTATTTATTGTTTTACATTGTTCTGATGTAAATATAGAGCCGGATACAAATGCTTTAATAAATAAAATAAATATTGCACAGGTTTTGGAGGTGAAATGGCACAAGAATGGCAGAAGATCACAGTATCTGGGAAAGGGACTATGAGATGCTGGAAAAAGTATACTACTATCTGGCTCTTCCACCCTGTAGAGCTGGATTTTATTCCTCTCCACCCCACTCTAACTAGCCATCCAAGTATTGGGGGTAGGCAGGTGTATGAGTGGGAGGGGGAAAAGGACTGCTAAAGCAGCCATTTCCCGGTCTAGGCCATGATCCTTCACCAAATCACTGTAAAAAGGCTCCCAGAACAATGTGCTAGGAGGATGCCCTGTAGAGACTTTTGCTTTAGGGAAAAGTATTCTTTTGTGGTTTTTCCAGCGAAGTTCTCATTTATGTCGTTCCGTCTCCATTACCACCACCTTTGTTCAGTGTGCGTCCGGAGCGTTTGTTTGCTTTATTAGTATTATTTCTGCCTTCTGTATTTTGTGAGGGGCAGGAGGTTCCCTGAAAATATTTGTGAGAACTTTGGCTATTGGGCAGTATAAAAAATGTAATAAATAAATAAATACTTGTCTACCTCAGAGTCCCTGGTGAGAAGCAGATGAGTCTGTCCCTACCTTTGGATAGTTCCAGAGGCTCCTCCTGGACCAGTGCTGGACTGTTCTTGCTCCATTTTCTGCTCCTCTTCTCTGAAATCTCCTCTTTGCTCCAGCTGTAGATCCCATTTCTAGAAGGGCACCAAACTGGGCACTTTAAAAAGGGATCGGTCACCAATAGGGCAGAAGAAAAGTTGAGCCAGCTCACAAACAGTTTCTGAGTACTGGCTAAACGAAAAAGAGCAAGATGCTCTTGGCCCCCTGGAGAAGATATCCAGAGGGCTTGTGCAACTGATGTGGAAGATGAAGGTTGGAGCCACAACTCTGTGAGTTCAGCTAGAGGTAAGCCCGGTGGGATCTCAGTGACTTTTCCCTTCACTGTATTAAACTCATCGCTCTGTATTAAAGATGAGGCATCATACGACAGACAGAGAAGCCTTCTGCGTTAGGGCTGAGATTCTATTTCCTCATCTGTCCTGCCCTAAGTTGGCAGCACCTTTTGCTAGGTGAGCATCTGCCAACTGCAGAGACAGACCTCAAGATGGCCAAAATGAAAGCGAGCTATCTTGCTTCCAAACATTTCAACTTCAGAAACTTCTACAAAAAGGTCGGTGGCTGGCCGAAATGCCAGATCTGTTAATCAGAAGGGGCCTGTGAGGTTAAGGCATCTATTTGGAGATGAACATACACGAAGATGTGTAATACTAAATCAGACCATTAGTATATCTAGTGAGGTACTGTGTCCTTCAGCTTGGACTACTTCTCCAAGGTCTCAGGATGAAGACTTTCCCAGTCTTGCTGAGAACTCCTGACTGGAGGTGCAGAGATTTGAACCGGCGACATTCTGCATGTCAAGCAGGTGATCTTTCACCCTTACATCAACCTCTTAACTCACCTGCGCTGGTGAAGGGAACGCCTCGGCTCACGCTCTCCCTCCCTCTCCACAAATGGCTCCACTGACCGCTCTGAAGCCCTGTCAAGCGCCAGGGTTTGTGTCGCGTCATTAGCCTCCAAGGTGCATGCCAATCCTTGGGTGCGACTCTGATGGTACCCCAAGAGCTCCTTCCCATTATGAGCTGTGACACCGCAGAGCTGTTTGGAGATGGGAAAGAGATGCGAAATGTAAAAGGCCGCAGCAGAACCAAAGTTTTCCCCGAGCCCTGAAATGACTCTTCCTCCAAAGGGGAACTGTAGCCCCTTAGGTGTGACTTCCCCCAAGATTTCAGTTCTTTTCCAAGTCTGGCAAAGTAACAGATTCACTGGGCAGATAAAGCAAACCGGCTGTCTCCCCCTGGGACCCTTTTCCCTCGAGGTATAAGAATATTTTAAAAATGTTCTTAATGTTTTAAATAATTTATTATTTTTATCTGACATGTTGTATTTTACTGTGAATCGCTTAGTGGTACAAAAGTATTATAAATAAATAAATAGCTTTCACAATCTCAGTTTCCTTTTTCACTAACACATTAAAAGTCAGCCCAGGAACCCCCTGTGATCTCCAAACGGCTTCCCAATATTCCTAGGAAAGGAACATTAGGATTTTAACCCTCTTCACTGGACAGAGGATATGATAGACTGCTTCTCCCCCTTGCTGCAGATGGCAGGGCTAAGCTAAAAGGATTTGCCCCCCTTTTTTTCATATGGGAGGAAGTCCCCTCCCAGTTTGGGGATGTAATACAGCCCAGAAGAGAGGAAAAACAATGGAGGGTGGAGAACCTTTTTTTTTTTAAACCATCTGCATCAGGAAACGACCTCTAATAAACACCACATGAAGAAGTCTAACGGTATTGTTAGAAAAGGGGAGAAAACACCCAACTCTAAGCAAAACAGAAAAGAGGCAAAGCCATTTAGGATTTTGAAATAAGTGACGTAATACACATTATCATCATCTAAAGAGCCCCCACCCCATTCCCAACAAATATTAAGTTCAGAGCCCAAAATTACCTAACTGCACCACTGGCCCTGCATGGAACAGATGAAATTTAATTAAGACCTCTAGAAAAACCCTGCTCTCCACCTCAAATTCTTCTGTAATTGAATGTACTTACACGATTGGGGCCAGGGGTGGAGTGGGCGGATAGGAAGCCAATTCTAGAAAAAGACAACTCTCAAGAGGAAGCAAAACTCAATCATCATTGGTGCAGGATATGAAAGGATAACTCACAAACCTTGCTGTGGTTATTATGGGCAACCCGGAGCCAATGGGGAGACCGGGCAGAATCCACAGGGGCTGTGTGAGGCCTTTGGCCAAGTTGCACCAGGAAGACATTTTGCAGCAGTTCAGGGACATCTACATTTGGCATCTCGACCTGAAGACACTTCTGTAGCTCACAGATGATGTCTTGTTGTTCCTGCAGCTTGGCACTCTGAAAAAAAAATCAAAACAGATGTGATGGTACAAGACAGATGGCACAAGACTACATCTTTCATGTACTGAGCGCCCAACAGCTGCTGTTTGTACCCACCCCACCAACAGCTTTGTTGGACAAGGACAGCAAATCCGCAGGTGAGGGAAAGTCAGGGTAAAACCCCAATATCTTGTACGTTAACGTGGCCTGCAGAATGCAGAATCATAAGCTCACATTCAAAAGATGGACACATTTCCCACCCAATGCAACAGAGGCAAAAGCATCTGGCTGCAAGGGTAGAGATGGTTCCTCCATCTGAAGAGCAACAGAATTTTGCCAAGAAGCCCAGGTGATACCTGCAGTTTGTACTGCTCCATGGCATCTTCGAGGGTGGCCAGAAAATCCTGATTCTCCTCCTCTAAACATTCCACTCGCCTCTCCAGCCTCGCCACATGCTCTTCTCTCACGGACTCGGATCCTTTCGTGTGGTCCACCTGCCCCTGCCAAAAAGAAAGGAGAGACGACACTTTCTCCCATGACCTTTGGAATGCTCTTTCTGCCTTCGCTGAGCACAGAACAAAGAAGTGTGTCTTTTTGACCATGGGCATGGGCATGGCATTCTGAGATGCTACCAGCAGAGTGGCCCCATAGCATGCCTCAGCCCCCATGAGAAACAATGATGGCTCTGCTTAACTGGAAACAACCAGTTGCAACCAGGCCCTGACCAGCAACTGCCCCTGAAACAGGAGAGGAGCTAGATAGACCAATGGTCCGACTCAGCATAAGGCAGCTGCCTATGTTCCTAAATTCCACAGCCAATGGTGAGGAATGATGGGAATTGCAGTCCAACAACATTTGGTGGGCTATACATTCCCCATCCTTGATATAGAGCATTTCTTTAAACAGTTAAGGAATACAGAATCTGTTATCCCAGGACACCAACCCTAAAACACCAACCCCAAGGGATTTCATCTGCACACCCTCACTGACATCCTCAGAAATTTTGGGGAAATTGTTTGATGATCCAAGCTGACGGTGATCCAACTCTCTGTTTTTAGTAAAAAACAAAACAAACAGAAAACTAAAACGCACCTTTAAAAGTATGCCGTATTATTATTTTGGGCCCATTCACATGTAACGTAGGCAAATTCACCATTTGCTGTAGTGCATGCCGGAAGTGTTCTGTGGCGCTTTTGAATATTCAAACTCCGATTGGGCCGATCAGAGGTTGCTACGTGACTTCTGAAGCCAGACACTATAGGTTAACCGTGGGTTAAATAGCCCACAGTTAACCCAATTATTAATTGTTAGCCAAACTACTAGCTGATTGCATAAAAAGGCCTAGCTTATATGACTCACTGAAAACCTCTGGATTAGGCTTTTGTCTCCCCCCCTCAACATCCTGACAAATGCTTTGGCGTCTTGCCCTAAGTACGTGCAGAATCCCCACCCCCTGCATCCTTTCCTCGAACCTGAGGCTTCGTCAACTTGGAACATGATGCTTTGTGGTTCTGATCCTCCGCTGAAGTGCTCTCAATACCACTGTCTAAGCCAGAGGCCGAACTCAGCTCAGTCCTCTCGCTCTCCACGGCACCCAACCACTCCTTCACCCGCAGGATCTGATCCACAGTCAAATTGCCTTCCCCTTGCAGCTCCATCAAGAGCTGGTACGCAGCATCTGTGCAAGTCCTGTAGTGGCTGCACTCCGCGTGCAAGCGGGCGCTGTCCTGCGAGTGCCGCTTGGCAGGGGCGTCCGATCGGTTGATGATGCGGGTCTCCGAGCGGTGCCGCTGCTCTAGCACCCTCTGCAGCCTCTTTATCTGCAGCTGCAGCTCCTCCACATGCTCTGGCTCCTTGCGGCAGTTCACCACCGCCCTGTTCTTGATATTCTGAGCGCGGTTGGCGTAGTTCAGCGTGGTTAAGCTTTCGTCAAAGTCAGAGGAGGAAGGGCTGATGCAGGCAATCATGACCGTCTTGGCATTCCCACCTAGAGAATCTTTCAGGATCCTAAGGAGTTCGCAGACAAAGAAATCAGGACATGATCTCACTAGCAGGGATGCATCCAGATGGACAATGGAGACATTAACATGGGACTACCGACGTATTTCTTGTAAAAACCAACAAACAAACCAAGCAGGTTCCTTCTCTTATTTTATAGACTAACTGGTATTTCTTCTTCAGGAACCGTCTGCCATCCCCCTCCCCCCGAGCCCCAACCAAGATATTGTAAATGAAAATGTCAATAGTAGTGGAACAAGTTCACTCCTTATGCATCTTCTTGATTTCTTCTAATTGTTCCCTCCCTTTTCAAAAATACCCCTTTTAACATCTCTATTTACTGTTATTATTTCTCCCCTGAGGAAGAGCTGAATAGGTTCAAGAGGTCCAAGATATCGTTGGTCATCACTGCATCAGATTCCTATCCCACTCGATGCTATCTGTAGCCAAATCTATTAAGCTATAGGAGAGGCAGCCAGTTTCTGGGGATCCAGAGGCCCATTTTCCCCTCTAGGAACCCACCAGGTGGTGCTTCATTTTGCCAACAATCCCTCCCATGTTGGATTTTTACTTTCACTGGGTGGGCAGCAAGGTTTCCATGAGAAGACAAACCGGAGTGCTCAATAGGATCTTTGGGGGTAGTGCCCAGGCAGCACTACTCGGAATGAATTTAGCAGAAATGACGCATGGCAAGTCCAAATCAGGTATAGAAAGGGACCAACCCTAAGTGATCCAACACCACAGTCAAGACAAAATCCTCAAGCAAGGCAAAGGAGCGTGCTCTAAACACAGGCTGCTGTGAGTAAAAAGAATGGCTTGCCTGGTAATTTTGGAATCTCGGTATGGAATGTGACTGCCTTTCCGGCGGGGGTCTCCCAATGCGCTGATTACGTTACCCAGTGCCAGCAGGCCACTGTTGATCTGGATGCTTTCCTTGAGCCTTTCCCCAGTGTTCCCCGTCTTCATCAACCGCTCAGAGCCCGCCAGATCAACAAAGTGAAATTTGGAGGCAAGAACTTGGCCGGAGGCTGGGATCAAGAGCTTTTCTTGAAGGGCGAGGCGGGTGAGGCGCCCGGCACAACGCCGCTGTTCCATTGTCACAGTGAAGATGGAGTGTGAGCGACTTGACTTTCGGTTGATGTGGGTGGCCCCTGTGTGCTTGGACATGTTGCCCATCTCCAGCAGGCTGAGAACCTCATCCAGGCCCTCCACTTCAATCTCCTTCACCCCATGCAGCACTGTAACGAGAAGGATAGCAAAGGTAGCTAAGGTACAACCTGCACCAAGGTAGGGAGCTACAATAGAATCTAAGCGAATTGGGAAGGGTACAACAGCTGGGAGCGTTTAGCTTGGAAAAAAGGAGGGTAAGGGGAGTCACGCTAGAGGTGTACAAAATTATGCATGGTGTGGAAAATGTGGAGAGGGAAACATCTTTCTCCCTTTCTCATAATACTAGAAGCCAAGGGGGTCATCCCATGAAGCTGACTGGTGGGAGATTCAGGACAGATAAGTGGAAGGACTTCTTCACACAGCGCATAGATAAACTATGGAATTCGCTACCACAAGATGTGGCGATGGCCATCGATTTGGATGGCTTTAAAAGGGGGTTAGATAAATTTCTGGAGGAGAAGGGTATCAATGGTCACTAGTCCTGATGGCTATGTGCTACCTCCAGTATCAGAGGTAGTAAGCCTATATACATGAGTAGCTGGGGATCATGGGTGGGAGGGTGCTGTTGCACTCATATCCTGCTTGTGGGTCCCTGGTAGACAGCTTGGTTGGCCACTGCATGAACAGAGTGCTGGACTAGATGGACCCTTGGTCTGATCCAGCACGGCTCTTCTTATGTTCTTAATAGTGGTAACATTTAACGTAAGAACATCAGAAGACCCCTGCTGGATCAGACCAAGGGTCCATCTAGTCCAGCACTCTGTTCACACAGTGGCCAACCAGCTGTCTACCAGGGACCCACAAGCAGATACCCTCCCACCATTGTTCCCTATTTGGATGCAACAATCATCATAATTGCGGAGAATTCTAGCCTATCATTCAGGGGCACAATATGCTCATACATGGTGCCGCACAACCCCTGCTTGGCTCACCCCAGCAGCAGGAGCAGCTGAACTAACCAAAAATGAATAAGGAAGTAAATGAGTTTAATTACACCCAAACCAAGACTCCTGATTTGTTGCTCTCCCAACAAACCAGATTTTGAATCCAGAGTTTGAAGTCGGTTTCCTGATACTGATTTGTTAAGGGAGTGACAAGCTAGGGCTTGTTTTGTTTCCTTTTTAGTTTCTGTTTATTTCAACCACTTCTGCTGATGGCAGGGGCCAAATGGGCACAACCACACTACTACTGAACAGTAAGCCAGAATTCTCAGCAACTCTGTCTTACCATTATGCCAAAACACAGCCACAGAACAGCGCAACGAATCGTCTCAATGCTGTGGAGCTGGATGCTACACCTAACCCCCAAACGCCATCTAGGGAAGGGGAACAGGCTGAGCAAGAAGACAAGAGAAACTGAACTCAGCTGTCTGCATGGTTTGCCAATCTCCCTCTCAAAGGCAGGGAATATGGGGCAGCACCCACCTCCAAAACAATGAGAAGCTGGCCTTTTAAAGGTACATACACCAGCTAAGAGTTTAAATATCCAGGGAGTGAGAAGAACGGCCGGTTTGTGGGGCTTACCAATATTGCCCTTATCATCTTCCCGGATTTGTATGTCCTTGCTAGCCGTCTCCACTTGCAACAGGTCCCGAAACTCTTCTTTATACACTTCCAGGTAAGATATGCGGACCGTGTAGTCAAGCAGGTCATTCTCATCCATGAGCTTGAAGGCTTCAGCCATGGCTCGCGGGATTATGCCCTGCTCATCCTCATTGATGGAAGCTGTAAGGAAGGAACACAATCAACAGATGTAATGGAAGAAGGGAGAACGAAATCCATCACAAGCAAGAAAGCTATGATACAGGAAGGGCTCTTTGTTTTTAACGGGACTGTCCTAAAAAGCATATTTTTTTGCAAAGGACAGGACTCATAACAATTCCAAATAAATTCAGCAACCCACTGGTTAAAATGCATTCCACGTGAAGCAAAGGGTTTTAGTGGAGCTTTCCACCCTGCCCACATCTGCTCAACAAAACCAAGGCAGCCAAATCCCAGACCTACTACACAAGTTATCTACCCCAGAGTCACCAGCTGTCTCAAGTAAAGCATGAAGCTCATCCACGATCGTACAGCAGCCTTGCAAAAGAAGTCCACAAAACTTAATCGCCCACAAAGTGTTTTACTAGCCCACTTGCCCACACACATCCACGTTAGTCATTAGTGGCACAACAAGGGTTTAAAAGGAAGAAAGAAAGAAACAAAGAAAGAGAAAGAAAATCCCAACCAAATCTATCGCTTACCCGCTCAGTTGCCCAGGGGTGATTCTTTCTTACCACAAACCTGCTAGATCTAACTTTCTCCCCCAAAAACATTTAAAATGGCTTTAGTGTTGGAGAGAATAGCTTTTCTTTCACTTCCTTATGTTCTACTGCCACTTAAATATTATTGTCCAGGAATCTTCTCAGGGGAAAAAAAAAACCCAGCCAAGTTTGAAGGAACATAAGAGACATTTATGATTTACGGGCCTGGGAGCATGGACCTGTCTTTTAGTTTGTTACTCTGTCAAGCATCGTTCACACTGATGGTACTATAATCATCATCATCATCACCATCACATCACTAATAATTTATAAAAAATTAAAGGTTACTTTTCTGAATACACATGGCAAATATTTCTCTTCCATGACAGAGATCCTTCTGAGTTGGATTAATCCAACTTTCCACATTAAAACGTTTCAGGAAACTTCAAAGCATTTTCAGGAAGCATTTTACATTGTTATTCCCAAATCAACAAAGATTAACACGTTATAGTTCAAATGCTTTAACTTTTACTTAAACATCAATAGGACTACATGCACGAGGGCTGGAGAAAAGAGAATTCTTATTTATTGAAGAGGTAGGTGGAACTCACAGACACTTGCTTCTCCAATAGTGTAGGTCTTTCCTGAGCCTGTCTGGCCATATGCAAACACAGTAACATTGAAGCCTTCAACGAAGGCCTCCACCAGAGGTTGCACGCAAGCAGCATACACGGATTCCTGGTCTGAGGATTCGGTGAAGACAGTGTCAAACTGGAAATGCCGGTTGCGCCCAAGGGTAACCTCCTTGGTCTCTGGATCACCCCGTAGGCATGTCTGGTGCCCGTGCAGTCGCTCCTTCGGCAACAATGGGCGAATGCGCACCGCCACCCTGATAGGAGTCTCCTCCATTGGTGGCTGGGTCTTGGCTTTCAGGCCCATGGTAAGCAACAGCTTGAAGAATCAGGACAGCTGTAAAACAAGCAGGGGTGCTCTCTCTCTCTCTTCCTCGAAACCTACGAGAAAAGAAAAAGCCAAGTTAGAGGAGACAACGCTATCTCAAAAAAAAAAAAAAAGGCAAGGAAACTTGGTTCTGGGGACACTGCTATCAAAGGTACGTTGTGTATTTATTGACAAGATTTCTAGGCCCGCTTTAAGACAAAGCTTCCAAAGCAGCGAAGGATACAAATGCAATACATTAGAACTGGGGGGAATGCAGGAGTTGGATTCCCATCTTGTATCCAGTGATGTGGGGTGGAAATTTTTCCACTGCTTTATTTTTCTGCAGAAAAAAAATCCATTGCATATGTTCGTTAGTAACAATGGATGCATGCCAAATGCAAATACAATATTTAGAAAGACTTTGTGAAACTTTGACAGTTTCAAAGTTGTAATTAATATTTTTGAGGTGACAAAGAACTTAGCATACTTTTTGTGTTTTTTTAATGAAATACAAGTGAAATAAACATGCTAAATTTGATCTCTCCCTAGGGCAGCCAACCTGGTGCCCTACAGATGTTTGACCCTGGCCACATTGGCTGGGCTGATGGGAGTTGTGGAGGACACCACATTAGAGAAGACTGCTCTAAGGCATCAGAAAAAAATTCTATTGCAAGGGGGGCGGGGAAGCTTTGCCTGCTTAATTTCTATGTTATTAGGTTGCATTTATTTATTTATTTATTTATTACATTTTTATACTGCCCAATTGCCAAAGTTCTCTGGCTGGTTTACAAAACAAAACTTAAAATACCATAACATGCAACAACACAGTAAAACATAATGTAAAAACCTTAGTTTTAAAACAGATATTAAAACCAGGTAAAAGTCAGCATCAGCGCAAAAGTCTAAAAACAAAAATACCCAAAAAATTCTACACTAGCACCATTTTTAAAACTGAAGGACTAAAGATATAGGAATTGGGGTAGTAAAATAATAAAAGGGAATACAACAAGATGGCATACCCCACCCCCCAAGGCTTAGTAGTGGGAAAATGTTACTTAAAGCAAAGTTGCCCAACTTGGTGCCCTCCAGATGTGTTGAACCAAAGCTGTGCTAGCTGGGGATGATGGGAGTTGTGATCCAACACATCTGGAGGAGCCAGATTGGGAACGATTGCATTAAGGTCCCCCCCCCCCCAAATCATTGCTAGTCACAAAAATAAAAATAAATCAAGCGGAAAACTTTCTCATCACTTTATCTCCCCCCCAGCTAGATTTTTTTTTTATTTCTATGTGGCTCACCAGCTCTTATGAAGAAGGGCTGGTCACACAACGGTGACCTAACTCTTGTCTTGCAGAAATAGTCCCAGAAGGTGCAAAAGCAAGACACATAAAATTCACCTTTCAAAGACACCTTGGGAGAAGAGGGAGCCACACCTGGCTGGAGTCACCCTTGGGCATCCCACAAGGGTGGGATGCCCCCTGCAAAACCTGGGGAGGGGGAAAAGCCCCTGGCAATTGCAGGGAGGGAGGCAGAGGAAATTAAGAGAGGGGGGCATACAGCTTAGGGTGACCATATGGAAAGGAGGACAGGACTCCTGTATCTTTGGCAGTTGTATAGAAAAGGGAATTTCGGAAGGTGTCATTTGTATGCATGCAGCACCTGGTGAAATTCCCTCTTCATCACAACAGTTAAAAGCTGAAAGAGCCCTGCCCTCTTTTGTATCTGGTCATGTTAGGCAGGGCTCCTGCAGCTTTAACTGTTGTGATGAAGAGGGAATTTCACCAGGTGCTGCATGTATACAAATGATTTCTGCTGAAATTCCCTTTTCTATACAACTGTTAAAGATACAGGAGCCCTGTCCTCCTTCCCATAGGGTCGCCCTAAATTACACCTCAGTGCCCCCCCAAGCACACAAGGGGGCACAGGTACCCAGATGCTCTCTGGGCGGTTCACAAAACAAACCTTAAAAAACCCATAAAATACAATAACATAGAAAAAAAGAATATAAAAACATAAGTTTAAAACATTTATTAAAATCGGAGTAAAAACCAAAGGGGCGGGTGGGAAAGGAAGGCTGGCTCTGGGAAATTAAAGAGAGGAAAGCATACAGCTCAGTGCATAAAATACATACAATAACGCAGTAAAACATGATGTTCAAAAAGTTTAAAACAGCAACCAAAACCAGAAGAGCAACCGGGGGAGGGGGAAAGAGGAAGATGGATTCGGGGAAAGAAAAAAGGGGGGCATACAGCTCAGTACCCCCACATACATACAGAGAGGTATAGGGACTTCATCCTCCCTGACAGGGCCGCCAGGAAGAAAGGGGGCGCAAAGAGTTCTCAAGCCCTCTGCATATGCTCAGAGACACTTGTTCCAGGGAACTGGGGAGGGCAGTGCCACCGAGGTGCTTGGCGTTGTTGTGGCCGTTTTCTCACCTCACCTCACCGCATCGCGTCTACTCCTCCCCGGAGGCGGCAATAACGAGCCCTCAGGCCGGCCTGACTGGGCGGGCCTGACTAGGCCGACGCCGGGAAGTGGCGTCAAGGGGCGGCTCCGGCTTCTTTCGAGCCCCTGACGGAGGAGAAGAGCAAGATGCGAAGGGCGGATGGCAGGGAAGGGAGGCTCGGCGAAGGGCGAGGGAGAAAAAGGGGTTGGGAAACGGAGGAAACGTCTTCAGGAGGGCCGTGGCGCAGCCTCGCTTGGGTCCTTTGCCCCACTTTTACCTGGGAGTAAGCCCCATGGAACTCGATGGGGCTTACTCCCGAGTAAGGCTTGCGCCATCGCGAAAGTAGCCCACAATGCCTCTTTAATTCCAAGGAGGTTGGCTTTCAAATACTGACAGTAAAGTGGTCCCGCTGCTGCTATCCTTCCACGTCTTATTGATTTTAATTGTTTTAAGCTGCAGTATCATATGGGTGCAATTCATGCATTTTGTGGTGACTCCACACAATGTCGTAACATCACTCTGCGCTGTTTCGGGAGGGGGGGGGGAGGGGAGAGAACCAAGAAAGGAACTTTTTTTCCTTCTTTGGGTTTAAAAAGGATGAGACGTAAGGCATGCATAGGTGTCCATGCCGGAGGACACATCTCTTCCCTGACCCTTCTAACTTTTGCTGAATTTCTTGAGATTTGTTTTAAACTTTTTATGTGTTTTTTTTAAAAAACAACAACAACCCTGGGGGGCTGGTATGTTGCAAAGTGAACGATACAGGACAATTGCAGAATAAAAGCTCCATTTGAAGGCTCCCAGCATCTTCCATTTGAACCCCTCCTGCTTTTTCCCATCGCTTCTTCCATCTTCTGTTTAATCACAGAAACTGTGTTAAGAAGGGATAGATGGAACAGCTACACGACCTTTTGACTGGTAATCCTAGGAGTCATCCACCCGAACCCACCTTGACACACATACAGTATCATACCTTCTTATCACCCTTGTTTTTAAGCACTAGCCTGGTAGCCATTGGTGAGACGGAATTCCATGCAGGTGAATGAGTGAGTACGCCTAGAAGAGGGACAGAGTGTTCCCTCCCTCTTCTCCCAGCTGCCAGCAGGTTAGCAAAATTCAGGCTAGTAACTTTTGTGAAATTTACAAGGCTACCCTCTTGACAGTTCACAGATGAAAATAGGACACCCACTTGCATAACATAACCCAACTGTCATAGCAAATTTGCACATTTACCTGTGAGAAAGCCCAAAAGAACACAGTGGGACTTACTTCTGGGTAAACACAGGATTGTGCTGTGAATCAGCTCCCTGCCATCACCATTACACATTTGCTGTGTCTGATGTATTCATTGAATCTGAAATTGTTCATCTTGATTGGCTGCATTTCTATCCAGCCCTTCCTCCGTATATCATTCTTTCCCTTGCCAACTTATCTTCACAACAATCGTGCGAGGTAGGTTAAGAAGAGACAGAGAGGCTGGGAGAGAGAGGCTGGCCAAGAGTCACCCAGTAAGTTCATTGCTGGGCAAGGTGTCCTGTGCTGTTTTAAAAGGCAAAAGAGTCCATGTTGCTTCAATCGAAAAAGTAAACACCAGAAGAACATGTGTTTTTTTATTATTATTTTATTTGCTGTCGTATCACCTCTGTGTTTTAGGGAACTCCAAGAGGTAGCTTACAAACAACATTTAAAGCAAAGAAAACATAGCATCATCGTTACAAAATGAGAAAGCAACAATATAACAGCAGGGAGAGACAAAACACACACACATAACGAACTGGCAATGCAGCTATCAAAATAAGCCCCCGGAAACAGCCTCAGCCAGTTCCAAAAGCCATGTGGAAAAAGCCAAGTATTAATTGTCCTGCAGTCTGATATCAGCCATTCAAAATTAGCATCGCCAGCATGCAAAATGGTAGGTTGTATGCTACATGGCATCTTTCTGGGTGGCTGCAGCAACATCCATGTGCATTAAGAAAGAGATTTGAGGTCTAGAGGCCCTCCCCGGCAGGAGACCTGAACCCTGAGACATGACAACTCTATAGGGTGACCAAATAAAATCCATGTCAGGGCTCATGTAACTTTAACAGTTGTAGAGAAAAGGGAATTTCAGCCAGTGTCATTTGTATGCAATTAGTTCCTGGTGAAATTCCCTCTTCATCACCACAACTGTTAACGTTGCAGGGGCCCTGCCTTCTTTTGTATATGGTCACTCTAGTTTAGTGCCTGCAACTTTAACTGTTGTGATGAAGAGGGAATTTCACCAGGAATTAATTGCATACAAATGACCCTGGCTGAAATTCCCTTTTCTCTACAACTGTTAAAGTTACATGAGCCCTGACCTGGATTTTATCTGGTCACCCTACAACTCTAGCCACTCATATTTTTAACAAGGCATCAAAAAAAAGGAGAAAATAGGGAGAAAATAAGACAGTGATTTACATGGACATATCTCCCCACTGCCCCTAGCATGTGTATATAGATCTGCCAATTTGACAGTAACAGTTCATGCACCTGATGATGTGGACAGCATCCACAAAAGCTGATGCCAGAATGTTTAGCATTTAATATTTCGTCTTCAAGGTGCCACAAGACTCTGTTGTTTTTGCTGCAACAGACTAAGAGCACAATCCTATGCATGTTTGGAGAGAAAATATAAATGCTTAGTCTTCAAGGTACTACAAGACACTGCTATTTTGTTTTGTTTTTGCCGCAGCTGACTAAGGGTGCAGCTCTATGCAAGTTTAGGCAGAAAAAATAAATGCTTAGTCTTCAGGGTACTACAAGACACTGCTGTTTGTTTTTGCTGCAACTGACTAAGGGTGCAACCCTATGCATGTTCAGGCAGAAAAAGCCCTACAACCCCCAGCATTCCCCAACCAGCATGAGGGCCTGAGTCAGCAGCTCTATGAGGGATGGCATTGCTTCCAAATTTAATTCAATGAGAAGTGTGCTTTAACTATCAGAAGTTTAAGAAACATTTGTGGCATTTTTTTAGATTGCATATTTTTACTTACATTTTAAATTGCGATTGGTTTAATCATTTTTTTATGTTGCTATGAGCACTGTTGCAAAGGCCCACCCACAAATCAAGGTGCATAGTATCCATGCCTGGTTAAGAAAATACCACAAGAGCCTCTTCCCCTTCCTTGCAGTAACAAGATAATATATCGTAAATACTGGTCGCCTGTACATTTCTGAGCCCAATTCAAGGCGCTGGCCTTGCTCTGCAAAGCCTTACATGACTTCGGATTGTGATACCTGATGGAGGTCATCTCTTGGGATGAGCCTGCCCATATGCTATGATCAGCATCTGAGATCTTCCTCCGAGGGAGGCTCGGAGGATGGCAACAAGGGAGAGGGCCTTCTTGGTGGTGGTCCCCCGATTGTGGAATGCTCTCCCCGGTGAGGCCTGCCTGGCACCAACACTGTCATCTTTCAGTGCCAAGTTAAGTCTTTCCTCTAATCCCAGGCACTTGACGGTATATGATGGAGGTGTTTCAGTTTTTTATTAGGTCTTGGTAGTTTTATTGCTAGTTAAATTCAGGAGTAATCCTATGGCCCCTAGACATTATCAGAGCGGCCATGGGATGGTGGGGATTCCTTCCTCTGAGGTGGGAGATAGCACTCCAACCTTAGAAGGGGGAGTCAGAGATCAGACATGCCTACCTTACTCCTTCGCAGCTGGTGCGGAAAGTAGTGTTATGGTGAATGGAGAGGGGAGGAGACCAGAGAGGCCAATACAAGCTATCCTTGCAGCCTCCTTCCCTCCCCCTCTGAAGCAGAATTGCGAGATGGGCAAAAAAGCCTCCCTAGTGAAAATGTGACCTTGGAGAAGAGGGAAAGGGGACATGCCATTGACCGTGGAGGAGAAGGGGCTGGGAGACCAGCTTGCACCATATCCCCAGGCCTCCCCAGCCTCTTTCCATAACTCAGAGCCATAGCTAGACAGGTGGCAAAGAGCACCTAGCCAAAATGCAGAGCAGTAGTAGCATGGTGCCAAAGATTGCCCCCGCCACTTCTCTCATTGTGCATTGGATGGCCATAAACCTCCAAGTCTGGAGGCTTACAGCCACCCCAATAGGTCTGCACCCTAAAGGTACAACCCTATGCACATTTAGACAGAAGAAAGGCCTACAGCTTCCAGCATGCCCCCCCCCCCCCCACCACCAACCATGCTGGTTGGGACATAGTAGGAGTTACAGGCTTTCTTTCCTGTCTAAACGTACATAGGATTGCGCTTTTAACCTATAATTCCAAATATTATAATACCAAAAAAGTATGTTGAGAATGATCAATTTAAACCATATATCCAAAGCTAACATTGTTTAAAGGACAAAACATCTAAGAATAACACAATCCTTGAAAGTTACAGATGACAGCTCAGAAAGACAACTTGAAAGATACATGTGTAAGGGGTACAGATCCAAAGCTATAAATCTAAACCTATAAATCTAAACCTATAAATCACGAAGATCATCCCAATTCAACTGCCTGAGGCAAGTGCCTCACTTTGCCTAACGGTCAGGTCGGCCCTGCCTGACCGAGGATCTCCCCTTTGCACAAAGGGCCCTGCACATGGGCTTATGGTAGGCTGACCAGATAAAATCCAGGTCAGGGCTCATGTAACTTTAACAGTTGTAGAGAAAAGGGAAGTTCAGCCAGTGTCATTTGTATGCAATTAGTTCCTGGTGAAATTCCCTCTTCATCACAACTGTTAAAGTTGCAGGGGCCCTGCCTTCTTTTGTATATGGTCACTGTAGTTTAGTGCCTGCAACTTTAACTGTTGTGATGAAGAGGGAATTTCACCAGGAACTAATTGCATATAAATGACAATGGCTGAACTTCCCTTTTCTCTACAACTGTTAAAGTTACATGAGCCCTGACCTGGATTTTATCTGGTCACCCTAGCTTATGGGGATACATGTGGAATACATTGAAAGTTCTGGAGGCCCAGTACATACAGAAAATAAATGAGTCCCTGGAAAGTGGGGGTCAGTTTCACCACTCAATTCATTTGTTTAGTGATGGTTCCATTGGTGAATAAAATCAGCCAGCTAGATATTCTGTTTCATTGTTATTTTAATGCTGGGGAATTTGTTCAGTTAGTAGCTCCTGTGAGGGAAGCCCCTTCCATGCATTAGGAATGGTATGATCTATGCAAATCACTCCTACAGTTTCAAGTGCAAAAGGGAGTCATTCTCATCCTGACTGAACAGAGAGAAAATACAGTAGAGAGACAGATTCCCTGGCTGACAGACTGGCTGAAAACAGATCTTATCAATGGTCCTCCGAATCCCTCTGCGTCGAAGTGCCAGCTTCACCCCAGACCACCAGCCCGTGGTGGAGGGATCCACTCCCACGCCACTGAAAATGGAAGCCAATGTTGTGGTACTTGGAGCAGACAGGGTGGGAAAATCAGGTAAGTGTTGTCACTGGAAGAGTGTGTGGCGGGGGAAGTCAGAGAAGATGAGCTAAAAGTAGAAAATCGTGAACTGCAAAACAGTTTTTCAAAGATCAAAGGAGATCAGGGGTGGCTTCTAAACTTGATCTACCTGTTAACTTAAATTTGACACGCATCATCCGAAGAGGACAATTTTCCCTTCCAGAAAAAGACATATAGGGTAGAACACAGCCTGGCAAGGTAGGAGTTTGGTGTTATCCGTGAACAAGAAAAGTTGGCTAGTCTGCTCATTGAGCAAACTGTGAAATGTACTTATCAGATTTGTGAAATGGAGGTGAAACAGAGGAGGGGAAATTAAGGAGGTTGTGCACGATGCTCAGTTTAGTCTCAAATGTTTTCTTTTAAGCACTTCCAGTGGAATTGTCTGCATGTTTATTCAGAATTAAGCCCCACTGAGTTCAGTTGGACTTATGTCCAAGGAAGTGGTATAGACTAGGATTGCAGCTGTAATTCCATAAAACTCTAACCCCAAGCATAATTATCGTATCCAAACAGGAAATACCTTCTATTATTTTGTAGGTAGCTTCAGTGCCAAAGAACCCTGTTTGTCTGCAGTAGCAATATAGATTTTGGACTTTAACTAAGTCATTGCTGGTAAATTAGTAGCCTGGGCATATGCTCCCCATAGAAGGAGATCCCTCAGAGTTCACTTGAACTTACTCCCAAGGAAAACTGGGATCTTACGTGTACACATACCTGCGAGTCAGCTTGATTGAACACAGTGGGACTTAGTTCTGAGCAAACATACATCGGTTTGCATTACAAGGATGCAAAGGATGACAACCTAAAACTGCTGGCAGCCATCCTGCCTTTGAATTTGGGATAAGCACATGGTTGTACACAAATTAAAAGAGTTTCTCCGGGGGGGGGGGGGAATGTCAAATTTTGCAAGTTACAA
Source organism: Anniella stebbinsi (assembly GCA_029215795.1). Taxonomy (NCBI): domain Eukaryota; kingdom Metazoa; phylum Chordata; class Lepidosauria; order Squamata; family Anniellidae; genus Anniella; species Anniella stebbinsi. The sequence goes on from JARDYH010000001.1 coordinate 388,247,646, forward strand.
ATCCTGCAATACTGAATTTTGAGAATGTTGGTATTGGCAGATTTGAGTTTGTTTGCGGGGCTGGTACTCCCCCCCCCCCCTTCCATTTTCTCAGTCTGAAAATAGAAACACGTTCCACCTCTCAAGCCATCCGGTATAACAGTTACAACTCCCACGCTTTTTCGCAGCTTTGACAGTGCGCTTTCTCACCAGGAGGTTCATTGGAGAATACGGGAACATGGGTGAGTGTCATCAGTGTCCTGTGGACACATCCGTGCTTGTTAATTCTATATCGACCTTTAGGAGGCTACGTGATCCGCTTAATCAAAGGAGTCCCAGCTGCAAGAATTGATTCTGGCTAACGTGCTGAATCGTTTCCTTCTGCTGCTGTGACATGACGATGAGGGGTGTGTGGGCGGGTTGCTCAAGAGCGCACATTTGGCATGCACGAAGCCACAGGTTCAATGCTAGGCACTTTCAATTAGGGCGGCCAAAAAAGAGGAAATGCATCACTTAAAAGGATTTAACCTAGCATTAAATAATAAAAAAAGACAATTTTTTTTTAAAGAGGACAATGATTTGCTTGAAAAAAGGACACAGGTTTGCCTAAAAACTGCATTTACTAATCTATACACACTGATGCAAATTTAGAGATCATTACTACATAGGAATACAAGGCATACCATGGTGCGAGGACTATGACAGGTCAACTGTGTGCCGGCTCAGTTTGTTGTGGATGGGCAAATTCAAGGGCTCCTGCTCTAATTCTTTTTAGGGCTATCCTTAAAATGCCCTAACTGGACAGCCCTCCACATAGAGGATGCCTTCAAACTCAGGGCTGTCCTCATACAACTCTTCAAATGGAGGAATGTCCTCTGTAAAGGCCATCCTACTTTCAGCTAAAGGATTCTCAACAAGCCCAATGTCAGCTTGTGGTATCCTCAGGCAGCTGTTGGGGGCTCACTGGAGCTTGCCCCCTCAAACCTGGAAGCAGCTCTTGCTCCCCTGAGCCACCATGGAGTGTGATTTAGAGCTGCCATTTTAACTTCTCCATGAAGCATTCCTCCAAGGCATTCCAGAGGATTAAAATGGCCCCTCCAATCTGCCCAACGCTGATTGCAATGCTGCTGCTGCCCAGAGCTGCTCCCACAACTGCTGGGGGCAAGTGACCCCACCCGGACAACCAAATGTTGAGGCCAAGAGGGTCTCTTCAGACCAGAAGCTGGCCCTGATTTTAGGCTTGCCTCTCAGGGTGCAGCTGCCACAAGAAGGCTACTTATACTGTAACTACCTCTGCACAGTAGCTGTTGCCAGGGCCAGCGTCAAAGGTAGGCATAGTTGGGCACCTCCCAAGAGCCCACATCCAGGCAGGGGCCCACTGACCAGGGCCCCCTGGACTTGACTCCTCTTCCTCCTCATCTCCACTATTGCAACCTGCTCATTCACCTGCCTCTTGCTCTGGCTCAGACAATGGTGGTGGTGAGAAAGAGGAGCAGGAGATGCCCCTGCTCACTGGCTCTTTGACTGTCAAGGAAGCACGTGGAAGGGATGATGAGAAAGAGGAGAAGAGCAACAGCAGCTGGTGACAATGGCAGTGAGAAAGGGGGGGATTGAGGAATGGCCCCCGTTGCGGGTGTCTTGCCTATGGGCTCTCCTAAACCTGGAGCCAGCTATGGCTATCCCACATGGTGGGCCATTTGTTAGTCCCATATTGGTTCCACCGGTTTGTATCCATTGTGCCACAGCAAACATTCATGATGTTAGCTTTTGGCGCCATGCAGGCAAACCACCAAACAGTATTCTTTGGTGTGGGGATTGGAATGATTGGTCTGCTAGGCTGGTATGCTCAACCTGGCTCTCCTTGGGTGGAACTGCCACACACTGTGGCATTGTGAGAAGCAGCTCTGGTTTAAAGGTTTGGATGAATCCCCGGAGTGATGAGATTATTTCATTCTATTCAGCATCTTCCATGCATATTGCGTTTTACAAAGGAAATGTGGTTTGCCAAGAAAAGACAGCTCACTGCTCCAAGGAGCTTACAAATTACGTTTTGGCAGAGGGAGCCAAATCCAATTCTCCATTCATCTCCAAATCCCCAATTCATGTTTCCTGTTTTGTGGGGCTGCTGCCAGCCCCTAACACCTGGAGAGGAATGCTAAATTGGAAAGGGAATAGTAGAGCAGTAGATACCAAGGGGAGAAGAGAAGATTGTGCTCTTGGGAGTGTCTTTCTGGCAATTAGAACTTCTTGCTTTTTCCCCACCCAGAGTCGATCTACACCCACACTTTGGCAGTGGAAGGCAAAGAGATTCTTTTTCACATTTGGGACTTTCCTTGCTCGCAGGTGAGAGAGCTCTTCTACACACTATCACATTTATTTATTTAATTATTCAGTTTTCAGTATTTATATGCCACCTTATAACTACCACAACAAAAAATATTCCTAATAAAATCATTTTCTTTTTTCACCCTTTCCTTTCCTCCTCCCCTTTTTTTGGAAAGTAAATTTAAAAAATAACAATTTCAAACAAATTTAGTACATGCAATAATTAGAAGAAGACTATTATATATATATATATATATATATATAATTCAAAGGTTTGGAAAAGTAAGAATAATAAGGTAAAAGCTCTGTGCTAAATTCCTTCAAGAAAAAAAACCCACTTCATTTTCCAATTCTCCATGGAATACCTCTCCATGGAATACCTAAAGAATGGACTGGCCAATATCTATCTGTTTGGCATTTTATCATGCTAATTATGAGAACAAGTGAGTAGTCACTCATTTTGGTGGGGAGGTCTTATCTTTCTCCAGTGGCAACTGCTGGTTTTGGCTGCCTCCTGGCTGCCAGGACTGAAGAGGGGCGGGGGAAAATTACTGGGGCCTGGTGGTCTGGAAGGGGCCCCGGGCCCCAACTATGTTGCATATGTTTTTGTCTTTCTCGGTAGTATCATTATTTGTCGATTCTTTTTGGCATCCATTGTAAAATCGGTGAATTTCAAAGAAAATAATAATGATATTCAAAATTCTGTCAGCTATCGGCCAATATAGACTCTAATCAACCGAAGAACTACCAATTACATATGAAGAACAGAATGTAATTATATTTTAATGCAATTCTTAACAAAATATATATTTCATGTTCAATGCATGCACAATTCTGAATAACGGCTTGCGTACTTGTGCCATGAACCAAGCATTTCCGAGTATATATAAATCAAATTTGCAAGAAAATTTTCTTTTGCCATTAAACCTTTTGAATAAACTAAGGCCCTTTCTACACCCAAGGATGTAAAGAGAGGGCCTGGGGGCGATCCTGGACTTACTTGCAACCGGGATCATCACCCACTTTCTATACAGGAGTGGGACATCCCATAAGCAAACAGGAAGTCGCGCTTGTCGTGGCCACCATTTATTTGTTTTTAGAAGATGGAGCTGGTAGCACACTTGCACTCGATCAGAAAAGTAAATACAAAACAAAAATCTCTCACCCCCCCAAAATCACGGCCCTTACCCCCCGCCCCACCATCCCATGGATGACAAAAATGCAGCCCCCTCTCCCTTGATGGGCACGGAGCCGTGCTGTGCGGCTCCGTGCCCGTTTCTGGTGCCGTGCTTACTCACTAGAAAGTGGGCACCAAGCAGGACAGACACCCACACCTCTTGTGATCTTGGGACGGTCCCGGGACCGCTGGAAGATTCGGGTTTTTCCAGGGTTTCTTTATCCCTGGGAAAACCCGTGCCTGCCCTTGCCCTGCTCCGGGAGTCCCTATGTGTCATTTCACCACCCAGGAAGCATGCAGGAACAACCCAGGGAAAAAAGGCCGGTGTAGGTACAATTAAAGACAATTAAAATTTGGAATGCTTTTTCCAAACGTAGTGGTTGCTTTAAGGTTGTTCTGCACCATCCCAGTAACAGTGGCTCAAGCAGGACACTCTTTTTCAGTTGTCTTTCTAGAATTAAAGATGTGTTAGGGTCTACAATGGCACGACACTGATTGGCAGATTTAGATTTACTGTCGGTTGAGGCTGAATTAGCGAGAAAATGCAATTTTTCTGTAGTTATTGATTTATTTGCAAATCACAAAGCTCAGAAAGCTCCACTGATATAAATATGATTCGTAAATTTTGCAAAATGCAACTTTCCTGAATTGATTTTTATGAATAAACTTGCAATTTGGGAATTTGGGGTACAATTTTATTTTATTATGATGAAGTATATATTTTATTTTTAGTTATTCTTTAATTACAAAAGGTTAAATGGCCTACATGCTTTTTTGTAGTAAAACAAAAGGCCCTTTTGCAGCGGGAATGGGCGGGTTTGCAAAGGGCCGCTCGATTGAAATGATCCGCATGGAGGGCCGTAGAAACCTACACGCATCCTTCCCAACCGCCCACAATGTGTTCCCCAAAAACACTGGAGCAGGCATCAAAACCTTAGAACCTCTCTGAGGGAAAGCGCACGTGTTCCTCCCGTTGCATTTCTCAATTCTTTCCAAGACTCTTCCTACTTGCGTTGATTGTTTCTTGACCTTATAACATTACAGGGATCATCCTTGCTGGGGGGCCTGAATTTTTTTTTTCACTTGGGTCTGAACCCGCTCTCAGTGGCCCTGCTGGCTGCTATCTTATTTTCCCAGAATACCTCAGAAATTGCACCATTCCTGGGCAATCTGAAAATGTGATTTTAAATGTGATTTTAATATTTATATGTAAACTGCTTTGGGATGTTATTATATTTAGTGGTATATAAATATCACCAATAAATAAAATAAATAAATAAATAAAATGGGAGCGGACAGGAGGGCCCGCCATTTTTTTCTGGTGGTTGTCCACTTTTCCCCCATGGAATAATACAACACCTAGGGCATTCTGGGAAAATAAGAAGGTGGCCACCAGGAGGCAGACTCCCAAATCACCTCTTCTGCCACCACCACCACCATTAGAGGCAGTGGCAAACCACAACACAAAAACCTAACAGAAAGAAAGTAAAAGAACAAAAGACATTGAAAATGAGTTTGAGTAACAAACGTGAATATACTTTAAACAAATTAATAAAAAAAGCAAAATGGAATAATGAACATTTTTTTCCTTACATATCTCCTAGCAACAAGCCAGGAAGCAGCCAGGTGGGGAAATCCTCAGTGGATTCAAATGAGTTTGGATTTGTACGAATCCAGCCGGCGAATTCTGTAGCAGATTGGCTTTTTCCGATTGGCTCAGATTCCATGGACTTGCGGATCGTTTTTTCATGGCCGGGGGGGGGGGTGATTTGCACTAATCCACCCTTGTGCTAATGCACATGAGTACAGGTGTGCATTTTCACTTTTAACACCAATTCACATTTGTGCCATGCACACTTGCACATGTGGAACAAAAGACGCCTGACAATCCGCGAAACATGGATGGGGCAGATAGAACAAAAAACAAATATCCATATCAAAGAGGAGTTAGTACTCAGAAACAGGATGCCCAGACTGAGACAGTACAGCAAGCCTTGAAGTCCTGGCTCAGGCAGCTGCTCGGGATTGGCTTTCTAGTGTCACCTGACTATCATGACCAAGGGGATTCTGGTCCATGATGTTTGTATCCTGACTTGAGCTTCCTGCAGGCCCCTCCTCTGATGGGCAGTCCTGGGGGCACAGGAAGGAGGGAACTGGGAGCTGACTAGGAGGACACCCAGTATGAGTCCCATGGCACCTAACATGGGATCACAACCAAGATGGCGGCCTGGATGTTATGCATCTCTTGAGCTCTTCCAGAAGATCAACTTTGGTTGTTAATATTATCTAACTGTATCCGCTGGTTTCCCAACTCATTTCTAGGGCTGTTACCATAGAAATCTCAGTCAATTGCGTTGGACAGTAAATTGGAACACTGATTAAGAGCACAATCCTATGCACGTTTAGATAGAAAAAAGTCCTACAATTCCCAGCATGTCCCAGCCATAAGCCCCATCTGAATCTGCAGACCCACTGATTTAATTGGGGCACCCTTTTAGTCAATCGAGATATTTCTTTAATGGATCGATCTAACCAATTCGTTGGCTAAATGTGACACACCTGCTTACTTCCTTTCTCAGGAGCGGACGGACGACAGCTCATCTGAGGATAAGCGCATCCAGTGGGCTGATGGCTTTGTCCTAGTCTACAGCATCTGCGATCGGGCCAGCTTCAACAGCGTCCAGCCCAAAGTCCAGTTCATCAAGGCGGCCAAAGAAGGGCCGAGCCAGGAGAAAGTGCCCATTGTCATTGTGGGGAACAAGCGAGACCTGCACCACCAGCGAGCGGTCTCCAGTGAGGAGGGCCGGCTCCTGGCACTGTCCATGGACTGTGAGTTCTATGAGGTGTCTGCGGCGGAGGCCTACCATGGGGCCCTCATGGTCTTCCACGGCCTGGCAGAACGCATCTATGAGGCCAAACTGGCCCTGAAGAAAGGCACTGGGATCCGCAGCATCGTCAAGAGTGTGTCAGCTGTGTTTGCCCGGAAAAGGACAGACTCGATGTGAGATGGGCTAGGAATCTGGGAACACCGTGACATCCGGCCTCCTCTTCCACATAGAGTGGAACGTGCAATCTTTCTTGCATCAAGTAATGTGTCTCCTCCTCATCTTTCTCACCCTGTACCTGAGACAGGAAACTGCAGGGTCATTCCAACCCGATAGACCTGGGGTGTCAAAATGCAAGAGGGGGCCAGCTTACCCACAAGGGAAGAAACACAGTTGTCCCCTGCCCCCAGACCTTGAGACTACAGGATCTATGTCAGGGAGGGGAAGCTCGTGTCTTACCCAAGGCCACCAGTTGTAAACCTAATGGCTAATCCAGGGGTCTGAATTTGGGTCTCTTATAGTGATGCGCAGCACACTAACCCCTATAGCATCTTGGCTTTTGTATGGGGGCGATATGTCTGCTCCATATGGAACTGCCTCACTCCACCATACACACAGACAGCAGTTTCATTAGCTTGGGATGCAGACCCTCTCTCAACCCAAGGGCTGAATTCAATTTTGGAGAAGCTCTCAGGGGCTGCATTGCAGTGATGGGTGGGACCAAAAACTTCAAAACCCCCAAAATATCAGCCTATATTTTAGCTTAAAAGCTTTTACTGCTAGCAACTAAGCCTTAAAAGAGTCATTTCTGCCTTTTAGAATGGGGGGAAACCCGTGCAAAAGTCAGGGGAAAGGGAGTAGGGCCAAGGGAAGATGTCATGGCCTTCTGGGGAGCCCAGAGGGCCGGTTTGGGCCCATAGGCCTTGAGGTTCAACACCCCTGTACTAGACGGATGGGCCTGCAAGCCTCATCCATAGGAGTCACTCTTGGTGCGCCTGGCCCTGTATAATCTTTTTTGATTGGCAGGAGCTCTCCAGAGGACATCGCCCTCCACCACCCCAGCTCTGCTTCTTGAGATTCTTTAAGGGGAGATGCCAGGAATTGAGGGCTGGCTCCAGGTTTGAGAGGGCCTTTGGCAGAGCACCCTCTGGAGGCTGGGCCCTCTTCTACATTGGAGGCCTCTTAACTATCAGGCTTATATGGCATCATCAGGGTTGCCTGTCATCAGCACAAGGCAGGTGGGAGTGAGCGCCATTTTAATTTCCCACAATGCCACTGGCAACGCTATGCTAAGGGCGTTGTGGGTCATTAAAATGGCAGCTCACCTAGCTGTCCAGAGCAGGGAGTGTGGATCAGGGCGGGCATCAATATAGCACTCAGCCCTGCTTGGGGCTAGGAGCTGCTGACAGTGGCTACTTATGCATCGTCAAATACGAGGGCACCGATTTGCATAACATTTCCATGTGTTAGTTTATAGACGTAGTCACAAATGTTGAAATGATTGCTATCATTTAAATAGAAAGAGAAGCCCTGTTACCGTAGCGCAGAAGACAGCGACTAAGTGACTTGTGTGACCTCCTCCAAGGGCTGCTGTCCAGGTGATAACTTTTGATGGGCAACTAATTTCTTAGAGTCCTCTTTAAACCAGACTTGGATTGGACAGCCCTTTCAATAGAGAACGCTACTTAATCAAGCACGGTCCTCAGACAGCCCTTGTCTTTTTTCAGTTTAGCCTTTGAAAATACGTCGCTTTAAATGGTTTTACTGTTTTGGACACTCTTGTTTTGACTGTTACAAGGTTTTGTTGCTTTAAAGGATTGCAGACTGCCTAGATAGCTTTCCAGCAGATGAGGCTGTATATAAATGTGAATAATGAATAAATAAATAAACAATAAATAAAGGAAGGAAGGAAGGAAGGAAGGATTGTCCTCTGTAAAGTAAGACACATGGCCAGTCTGGAGCTGCCTGAGGATTCTGGTGTCAAGCTTGCAATCTGGGACTTGATGACCCTGTTCAGATGACACACTAAACCACAGTGGTTAAGCATTTTGAGCTAAACATTATGGCTTAGCGTGTTGTCTGACCATAGCATGTTGTGTGAACCATTTGGCTACATAAACGCAGTTTAAACACGCTCACTAACCATTTGCTGCAAAAGGGTTAGTGGCCTAAACATGGCTTAGTGTGTTGTCTGAACAGGTTGTTTGCAAAGCATGCATTCTTCCTCCCCTTATTAAGCCCAGTGGGGACTGAACGTGGCAAGCTTCTAGCCCTCCTGATAGATATTAGTGTCCACCTTCCCTGCTCCCTCCCTGATATTACCAACTTGAAACAGGCATATCGTCAGCTGCATCTCTCTGCAGAGACGCAAGGAACTATGCCAAATTCTTCCTCAGCCTCCAGTTCTGTCTTCTCGCCCGCTGTAAACGCGGCGAGTTATTACCGAGCTGTAGTGATGTGTGAGTAGGTGCCTGGAACTCCATGTCCTCCAGAGGAGCCCCTCCCTACTGATCCGTACACTTGACAGCATGCCGGTTGCTGTTGTTAAGTGATGAACGGCACACGTCTGTTCCACTGGAGACATGGCTCTTTTCCAGAGCCTTGTGTGGGTGTGGTAGATCTTAAAGAATCCGGTCCCGGGAAGAAGCTGCAGCTTGCCTTCTGCTGGGAAATTATCCCCAGGCCTCTGACGGTTGATGAAAAGGGTAGGAAACTCGTAGAAAGGTCTTCTCGGCTGACAGGAAGTTGACATGAGGGTGTAGCTAGGGCTGCTCTTGGGGGGGCCAACATACAGCCCCTCATAGGCTGCAGTGGGTCCAAATGGCCACCCAGAGAGCAACAGGTAATGAGGACATCAGGAGAACAGAAGCAAAATCCTTTTTTTTATTATTCCTGGAATCGTGGTGTTATGATTTCAGTGAGTTTAAAATGCAAAATTGCACATGCTCAGCGTATCTTTATTTATTTATTTTGAATCAGTGGCCTATATTTTGCAAATAATGGATTAATGCACTATCCTATGCACATTTAGACAGAAAAAGTTGTACATCTCCAGCATAGCTGGCTAGGGAATCTGGTCATTATAGGACTTTTTTCTAAACGTGCATAGTATTGCCCTTAAGTACTCCAATCAACAATTCAGACTCACATAGTTCATATGTTCTTAAAGTTACATAAAATGTCAGGTATTCTGCAAGCAAATTTTATTTGCGATATCCCTACCACCGCTACAAAAAACTGTGGGTTGGGCCAGATTTAGTAATACTAAATCTTGAGAAGATACATTGAAATCAACAGGATATAAGTTAGTATAGTCTAAGTATGAATAAATCAGGATCCAACTCTATATAAATATACTATGAGCTGGCCTACCTACATATAGCAACTTATCACGGGTTTCTTTAGCTCAAGGATTTTGTATCTCTTTTAGCCTGAGGGATAAGCTCCAGGGCCCAAAATTCCCCAAATACCAGCATATTTTGGCTTAAAGCTGTTACTGCCAGTAACAAAGCCTTTGCTGAGGCATTTTGACTTTTTAGAGTGGGAGGAAAGCCAAGGAACCGCCAATCTATTGGAGGTTGAGGGAAAGGTGTATTGACATAAGGAAAATCCCAGATTGGGACCCTAGACAGACCAAATTTGTCTCACTAGCCAGAGGTTCAACACCCCTGCTTTAGCTAAATGGATGATAGGAAATCCTCCAGATTTTAAATCTGAACAGGAATGGGATGAATTGTCATTCCAAATGGCTACGTGCAAGTCTGTAAACACCAATAGACAAAATTTAACCTCTCGTCCTCTGAGACACCTAGTGATTGTGCCTACGCCTAGCCCTAAAACAAAGCCTGGCTACCAAAGCACTGTGAGCTTTCCCAACATCTTTGAATTCTCTACCCGTCTCCAACTTTGTGCTCACCCACCCTATCCTGATTCCTGCAGAGCTCCCAGACATTTCCAGTCTTCTTCTGCCACTGTGATTGGAAGCAGGAATGTTCCCTGTTTTACACACTTGTTTTCCTCCGCAACCATTGCTTTGCTAAAGTGACTGTTTTCGTAGTTCCCCCTTCCCCCTGGACCAACTGTTGGGTAGCTCCCTTAGAGTTCTGACAGGTTCTGACTGAAACTCAGAGCGAATTCACTGCCCCACCGATATCGGAGCCACCAGCCTCCACTGCAGCCAGAACTGCCCCCTAGAAGGACCCATGGAAGCTCTGGGTGTCAGTTTGGGGCACCCCAGGAGCCAGATTATGGCCCCACACTGGGAAGTTTGCATCACTACCTTAATGCCTTATTTATTTATTTTTATTTATTATTCCATTTTTATCCAGCCTTTTTTCCTCCAAGGAACCCAAGGCAGCGTACATAATCCTCCTCTATTTTGTCATCAGAATAACAACCCTGTGAGGTAGGTTGGGCTGAGAGTCTGTGATTGGCCCAAAGTCATCCAGTGAGCTTCAAGGCCGAGAATGGACTAGAACCCGGATCTCCCGATTCCCAGTCCAACACTTTAGCCACTACACCACACTATACCCAGCACAGATTTGACCAAAATGGTGTTCTTTTTCACCAAAGCAGAGACAATCCAGTTCCCAGGAAATCCATATACCATCTCTTGGGCCAGCTCTGGACACCCCCCCCCCCCCAATATGTTGCAGTCCCAATCCTGATCTCTGTTTCTCACACACCCTGCCAATTATTTTGAAAGAAAAAAGCTAGGGCAGATCTACACCTTTTGTCAAATCATTATGAATGTGGAATAAAAAGCAGGAAAACACTATGAAAGCGGTATATGGAATGTGCCCTATGCCCCAACAGTTATCAGTGTATGTCAATGCCGCTATAAAGCAGTAGTGTAGATCTTGCCCCAGACACATTGAATGTGTTCAGACATATATCCTATTGTTTACTATGTCTCCAATTGACGTACTGTCACGTCACCAAGCCTGCAAAGCCAGCGAGAGTAGTAACCTCAGACTAAGCCAGTAAGAGTAGTAGATTAAGTGGAGGGTTCAGACCACGGGTGGACAGAAGGCTGATCTCCAGATGTTTTGGATTTCAACTCCCAACAGCCCCTGCCAGCCTGGCCAGTGGTCAGGAATGCTGGGAGTTCATGTCCCAGACATCTGGAGGTACACCTTCTGCCCACGCGTGGTTTGGAAGGTCCATGGCTCAGTCTTTCTTAATGGTGGCACCATAGAGGCCGGTGTAGTGAGCCCTGGTGTACGTCACTTCTGGGCTGGGACGGAACAGCCCTTCACTCCGTCTCCTGGTGCCAGCCCCGTCCTTGTAAGGGGAAAAGGCTGACTTGCGGGGTCCGGTACACTCAGCTTCGAAAACTGGGCCCCGATATGGGATGGGGGCTTGCTGTGGAAGGAGGGGCTCATCCAGATTGAGGAAGGGGAGGGGAAAGTGACCTCGGCTCGATCGCCTCTCCCCTTGCAGTAGATAAGTTCCCCCGCTCTCCTTGGGGTGGGTAGCGATAGGCTGAATGCCTTCCAGCTCTTGGCGTGACTCTGAATGAACCACAGTCCTGTTTGCAGTTGCCTCTTCTTCCACCCAGACCTTTGGAAGCTAAATCGATGGAGCATGGTGGGGAGGGAAGAGACAAAGAAGGAAATGCCTTGGTTAATGGAAGGGAAGGGGGCGCCATCTTGCCCTTTGCCTCAGGCGTCAAAATGTATCAGGCCAGCCCTGCTATCCATCACCCACCCTAGTTATGCCTGCCGCTCCACCTCCCCATCTGCCCTGCTGAAGGAAGAAATGTAACTTACGGGTATATAGCAGAAGATGGTTCCAAGGAGGCTGCTTGCGACACTGCACAAGGCCCCCTGCAACATGCCCAATTTGCCTGCTGCCTCAGACACAGCCTTGCGCGGGGAGATGTGTAGAAGCTGCCCAGCTGCGTTCCAGGTAGTGAGGGGAGCGTACGACACGCTTGAGATGGTGGAGAGGGAGGCTGCATGCAGTCTCTGAGCCAGGCTGGCCAGCAGGCTCCGTATCTCTGCCTTCTCTGCTGTCTAGAAGCAGAAAATAAAACCAAGTAACATGTTGGGTGAGCGTGGCTTCCCCACAGGGCTGACCCAAGACATGGCAGCCAGGTTGGTCACCAGTACATCTAGGGGTGACTATATTACACCAACTTTAAAATCACTTCACTGGCTGCCAATTAGTTTCTGGGCGAAGTACAAAGTGTTGGTCATTACCTTTAAAGCCCTACATGGTTTGGGTCCAGGTTACCTGTGGGATCTCCTTCTCCTGTACAATCCGCCCCGCACACTCAGGTCCTCTGGGGAGAATTTGTTACAGTCCGCCAAAACTAGGCTGACAACTGTTACCCAGAGGACCTTTTCTTCTGTTGCCCCCAGACTCTGGAATGTCCTGCTGGAGGCGATTCAACAACTTAACTCTCTCTATCTCTGAGTTTTAGACAGCTATATAAACAATCTTCTTCCGACAGGCTTACCCAGATGAATATTCACCCAAGAATTTTAAGATGTCTTGATTGTTATTTTGATTTGGCATTGGTTTTATATGCTCTTTCAATTAATTTTATGTATTTGATTTATATTAAATTGTTGTACTAATGTTGTTCCCCTCCCTGATCCAAAGGGAGCGGCGGGTAAGAAAGAAATATATCATTGCTGCTGCTGTTGTTGTTGTTGTTATTATTATTATTATTAATAATAATAATAATAATAATATATAATCATCATCATCATCATCATTATTATTATTATTATTATTATTTTGTTGCCTGAGGCAAAGGACAAGATGTACAACATTCCCATTCCATGTACAACAGCTGACTGGACCGGCAGATGAATCTGTCGTCAACACAAATGACCGGACAACGTTCTCCATTGAACTTGAAGGCAGCAGGCTAACATAAGGACACAGAGTAGGCTGCAAGGCACAGGGTTCTTTCTTTGAACACCTTGCTGCTGCCTCCCAGCATCTACCGCCTGAGGCAACTGCCTCATCCTGCCTAATGGTAGGGCCGGGCCCAGCTCATAGAATATTTATATAGAGTTGGATCCTGATTTACTCATACTTAGAGTAGACCCACTAATCATTACTAACTTACATCGTGTTAATTTCAATGGATCTTCTCAAGATTTAATATAACTAAATCTGGCTCAGCCCACAGTATTTTAAAGTGGCAGTAGGGATATTGCAAATAAAATTTGCTTGTAGAATACCTGAAACTTTATGTAACTTTAAGAATGTGACTCTTGATCTATGCGAGTTTAATATGAAACTTATACTAAATGCATTTTACTGTTTTCCTCTATAATCAAATGTTAGAAGAACTTTAGATCTGCATGAGAACTACATTTGTTTTGTTTTATTTACTAGATATTTCTTTTCTTTGTTTATTTTACATATTAAAGCCATTCGCCATCTATTTTGGGAAGTGGAAGTTTTCGTGGAAAAAAGTTTGAAACAAAATTTTCCAGAAAACCCACAGCAGTGGACCAAGGCCATAATATATATATATAAAAAACTTGAGCACCGATATGATCAAAGACCATGCGCTCGCTGGGACTTTTATTGCCATGGTCCATTGGGAGGGCGCTTGCTGTTTCCTCCCCTTGGTGGCTTGGGATGACTAGAGGATTAATTGCCTGTGTAAATTTGGCCTCTGCTTTGACTCCTGCAGTTGTTCCCTTTGGAGTAAGAAAAAGGCATGCAGAAAGCTGACTCCAAGCATGCTGACTTATCACAAAAGAGCTGCTACTTAAGAGGTAAACATCATCTGCCATGGCTGATCCAAGCTGATATACCCGATCGGCTTCTCCAGTACAGAATAGGGCTCTGATGGACATCAGAGGATGGCACATTTTCGTACTTTCTCGGCAAACGTGAGAGCTAGAGAGTATTTGCAGCCCTGCTCTTCTGTTGTATAAAATGCAAGTCTGCTCTTCTTTGGGTGCTTCTGGATGAAGCCACCTACCCAGCATGCAGCTCCTGACCGATTTCCCCAGAGGAAATGTGGCTCTTGAGAGAAAACAGTTTCTCCAACCTTGTTGTAGGCAATACTGAGCCAGATAGCCCAATGGTCTGGATCAGTCAATATCATGCAGCTTCAATAAACAGATAAGGGAGCACCTTCTCCCTTACTAACCTGCCCGGTCACTGAGTTCATTAGAGGCCATGATCCTGGTGGTTCCACATGGACCTTTGGCCTGATTGGAATCCACCAGGAGAAGAGCCTTTAGTGTGGTGGCCCCTTCTCTTTGGAACTTCCTGCTACTGAAGGTCAGGCAGGTGCCAACACTAGGCTGCTTCCAGCGCCTCCTGAAAACAACTCTATTCCAGGAAGCCTTCTTCAACAGACCAGCCACTGTTTTTATTGGTTCTTTGTTTTAAATTGAACAATTTTAATTTGCTTTTTAAATAAATCTTTCTTTTTACTGTATATCCCTGTGTGCACCACTCTGGAATCTATTTTAGATATGGAGCAGTATATAAATATTATAAATAAAGAAATACCCCCCTTGAGAATATAAGAGCATCCCAGCGGGGTCCAACCAAGGGCCTACCTTGTCCAACCAGATGCTTCTGAGAAGTCCCCAAGCAGGGCCTGTTTGCCCCCAGCTATTTGTGTTCAAAGACCTACTGCCCCGGACCTCGGACTCTATGCCCAGTAATGGGCTGCAGAGGAAATACTCCCTACAAACTCTATGTGCAGTGGCTGCCTTTCTTGCTTAGAAAGACCTTGATGCTTGGGATCACAGGAAGCTGTCTTACCTTGGGGCAGAAAATCCAAAATGAGGAGAGAATCCAAATCAGGACCTATAAAAAGGGAGAAACAGGTTCTCAGGATGCTGAAATACTTTATTTCAAATAAAGTATTTTAGCATCCTGAGAACCTGTTTCCCCCCCCCCCCCCCCGTTTTTTTTTTAATCTTGGGGCAGACCAGAGGTCTATCGAGACCAATATCATCTGTACAATGACCAGCCATGGCCCTCTGAGGTTTGAAGCTGGGGTCTTTCCCAGTCCTTCCTGGATTGAATCTGGGACCTCTTACCTGCAGACCACATGGTCTGCCCCCGAGCTTTGGTCCTTCCCCTTACGATCAAAGTAAGATCCCAGTCCTCATGGTTCTGAATATAAGGCTGGTTTAAATAGAAACGGAAGTTGTCTTAGGCCAAGTCGGAGCTTTGAATCCATCTAGTTCAGTGTTCCCCAATCTTCCCCAACTTGGTGCCCTGCAAATGTGTCAGACCACAGTTCCCATCAGCTCCAGGCAGCAGTGATGGGAGTTGTGGTATGACTTATCTAGAGGGCACCAGGTTGGGAAAGGGTAATCTACATGGATGGGCAGTGGCTTTTCCAGGATTTCAGGTAGATTTTTTCCCCCTGGCCCTACCTGGAGGTGCTGGGGATTGAACCTGCGTCCTTCTGCATTGAAAGGAGGTGCACTACCACTGGAGGCTGATGGCTCTGATTTTGGTGATGCTGTGAATCCATTCTGGATTTCAGTCAGAACTCCAAAGGAACAATCCAAGGTACTGATCCTAATCCCCATAATGGGTTCAACACCTTGGGTAGCTCCTTTAGAATTCTGGGTGGTTCTGACTGAAACCCAGAATGGATTCAGACCTCAACAGAAATTGGAGCTGCCAACCTCCACTGTGCTCTACTGCTGAGCTACGCCCCCTCCTCTCATGCTCAGGAATACCCTTCCCAATTCCATTACCTGGCTTCTTTGGCCATCCTCGTCTTTCTTGGCTTCCTCCTCTTTCTCCGGCACCTTTCTCTGCCTGTCATTTAGCCAGCCAGTTGCTGCGTTCAAAACACCAGAGAGGACCTGCAAGGCCTTTGCTGCACTCTGGCTGGCCAGACCACCCTGTGCAGAAGAACAAAACCACCAAGGGTGAAGAGTCCAGATGTACAGGCCCAAAGAAGGTGGAATGGTCAAATGAACAGGGCAGGGGTAAGATGGGCCGGAGCTCAGCGCTAGAGCCTCTGCTTTACATGTAAAAGGTTCCAGGTTCAAGCCTCAACATCTCAAATTTGGGCTGCGAAAGACTCCCATCTGAAACCTTAAGAGTGCAGCTGAAAGAGGTTCTGCCCTGGTTTAGATGGGGGTTACATTAACAGTTACTGGAGTAAGTAAATGAATACTCTCACGGGTGTTTTCACACTCTTCTGGAGAAGCTCTTGAGGGAGGGGTTTCAACCTTTTAGAGCATCATCAGATCGGTTTCCCTACCATCACTTTTCTGTCTCACGATAGGGATAAGCAGCTTCCTCTGTCTTCACATGGGGAAGAGGAAACAAACAATGACCACGTGGCACATGCAGTGGGCGTTTTTATCCTGCTGCTGCTTCTGCACACAGCAGGAAAAGGCGGCACGTTTTGCTACAGCCAAAAAAGTCAGATTTTCCAGGGTGGTTTTTTTTGCGATGGGAAAACAAGAAGGAGGAGCAGAAGAAATGGAAGAGGTGGACAGCGTCATGGAAAGGACCCACAAAAATCCGTGAGTGCCCAGTAACAAGCATGCTATAAAACGCTAGTCTGTTGACGCCCTTAGAATGGGGGGGGGGGGCGGGAAATGACACAAAACTCGGGAAACTACCAAATGATCATTGATGGGGGAAAGGGGTTGCCATCTGGGCAACTCCAGAGGCTTGGATCGGGATCCTGGCTTCATGTTCTGCAACCCTGACCTAAAGGGAAACATGAGATGTTCTACAGAGAGCCTATCTACACTACTGTTTTAAAATGGTTTATAACAGTTTTAAACCAGTTAACAACCATTATTAATCGGTTTAAAACTGTTATAAACTGTTTTAAAACAGTAGTGTAGATAGGCTCTCAATCTCCACAAGTAGAAGTATCGCAGCATAGTGAGGCACCCAAGGCATCCTTGTTGATGTGGGCTGGAGCCAGAAACCATCCCCTGGGGATATATGTAGAAGAAGAGGTCTTGAGAGGGGCAGCAGCACTGAACTTCAAGCCACGGTTCCCAGGCACAAAAGCAGCAGGATGTTGGGAGGGAGGTGCCATGTGTGTATGCGTGTGCAGGTTCCTCCTGCCGTTTAAATTTGGTGCTCCCAGTGAGAGTTCATGGCTTTGGAAAGGATGTTAATCAAAGCCATGAATCAATGTGGAGACAACTCAAAATGAAGCAGCTTCTTCATCTTCCGTCTGCGAACTGATTGCCCAAAGAGAGGGGCAAGGGCTTTACTGAAGATCAGAACGATCTTCAGTTCTCACTGCAGTTCCTTCCTTCTCTTTTTTTTTAATTTTAAATTTTATTTCAGCTCTTAACTACAATTATACCATTCTTTTCCATTCTTTATACACCAAGTGCACCCCTCACCAGGACCAATTCTTCTTCATTACATTTTCCAAAATTGTGATACTTCTTGCACAGGTTTGTGTCCTTTCCCTCTCAACAATACATGCTCTAAAAATAATTTCCATATATTTTCAAATTCATTTCTATTACATATTCCCTTTTCTGCTTTAATATTACATGTTAGTTTGTCATTAATAGCAATATCCCATACCTCTTTATACCACTCAACCATTTGATAGTTATCCTTCATCTTCCATTTCCTTGCTATTATTAATCTTGCTGCAGTTAGTAACATAGTAATTAAATCCTTAGTATTCTGATTACATTTCATCCCCTCATATATTGACAATAACGCAGTCTTTGGGGATGACTCCAAATCAATTCCCGTTATCTCTTTATATACCATTTGGCAAAACTTTTGTACATATTTACATGACCACCACGGATGAACATACGTGCCAGTTTGTTGACATCTTCCTTCTCTTGGACCTAGATTGTGGTCAGACGATACATCCGTGCAGTTTGTAAAACCTTGGAAAGCTCCTTTAAAGTTCTGACTGAAGCACAAAGCAGATTCACTGCCCAACTGATATTGGAGCCACCAGCCTCCACTGGAGGAATCCCCATGTTATCCCCGATCTGTGACTGGAGATAACAAGAGGATTGCCCTGTGTGCTGCTCCCCCTCCCAATGGGAGAGCGTGTAGAGCAAAGGGAAATCCCTTTGTTATCTGTGATGAGAGATCAGCAGCAACAAGGGGTTTATCCTGGATTCAGCAGGCACCACTCTGAAAGCACCTGCCAAATCCCTTTCTATGCTACTTGCACCCCAATTGGGATGCAAGCAGTCTAGGATGGAGCTACCGAACCGGCTAGCAGTTGCACTGGAGAGGGCTGGAATACGGTCGCAAGGAGGTACGCAAAGAAGGAAATGATTCAAGCCCATAGCTGACATCTTTTTTGGCAGCAGCAAGGCCAGCTAAAAGTTTCCAAATCAGATGTTGGACTTAATTGTCTGCTGATTGGCACGGTAAAATATATGCACACATTATGCTTGAGCAGGGATCCACACAAGTGTGTGTGAGAGCCTATCTACACCAAGCAGGATACAACACTTTGAAAACGTTTTGAAAACTGTATATGGAGTGTGTCCTGGGCCCCAACAGTTGTCACTACTGTTATAAACCATTTTCAACAGTTTTTAGCCATTTTCAAGCAGTAGTGTAGATAGGCTCTCTGTCTCTCGTTTTGGGTTCCAAGCTCTTGACATGATGGCGTTAGACACTGTGAGCCATCTAGCGTGGCAATGCAGCCAATCCTGGAAAAGCCGGCAGAAGGACCCTGGAGAGAGCTCTCTTTGGCATCACTCACTAGGGGTGTGCACGGACCCCCCGGATCGGATTGGGACCGGATCGGGACCTCCAATTTTGTTCCGGATCAGATCGGAACAAAATCGGAGGTCCCCTGGATCGGATCGGACCCGATCCCGATCCAAAAATCGGATGTCTGATTTTTGGATTGGCTGCCATTTTTCCCCATAGACTTGCATTGGGGGAAAGAAAGCTTTCCCCCAATGCAAGTCTTTGGGGGAAAATGGCGGCGGGGTGAGTGGGGGCCCAACTCCCCCCTCCCTGTCCCTCCCCCTCTCATGCTTCTTACTTTAGGGGCCTGCTCCCGTCCGCTGGTGCCGGACGGCAGCAGACGACCCCGGCAGATAAGTGGGGGGGCCCTCCCTCCTCCCCCCTCGAGATCCCCCTTACCT
The DNA here is from genome assembly GCA_029215795.1 of Anniella stebbinsi. Taxonomy (NCBI): domain Eukaryota; kingdom Metazoa; phylum Chordata; class Lepidosauria; order Squamata; family Anniellidae; genus Anniella; species Anniella stebbinsi. The sequence continues at coordinate 388,267,025 of JARDYH010000001.1, forward strand.
GCTGAGCCCATCTGCTGCCATCTGCTGCTGCCTGGGTGGCAGTGGATGGCAGCGGATGGGCCCCAGCAGGTAAGCCCCATCCCCGGCGCTCCTTACCTGCCTGGGATGTCCGCTCCCCTCTGCTCCTGGCCGCTACTGCAAAGCAGGCTTCGTGGCCTCCCCCTAAGTAGCGCGCCAGGTGATGACATCACCTGGCGTGCTACCTAGGGGCAGGCCGCAAAGCTTGCTTCGCAGTAGCAACCAGGAGCAGAGGGGAGCGGACGTCCCAGGCAGGTAAGTGCCCCCCTCCTCCTCCCCCTGCTTACCTGCCGGGGCGGCCGCTTCCCTCCAGTGGCACCCGCGGCTGCCAGTGGATGGAAGCGGACGGCCCTGGGGGGGGTAAGCAGTATGAGGGGGGAGGGCCCCCCGATCGTCCAATCCAATCTAATCCGGATCGGGTCCTTATCAGATCGGATTGGATCGGCCGATCCAGGGGCAGGGGATCGTATCGGATAATTTTATCCGATTCGTTCCAGATCGGGCCCGGATCATGGATCGGGCCCAATCCGGTGCACACCCCTATCACTCACATGCCAAAAATGTCACAGTAATATGTAATTTGGTTCTAAATTAGACTATGATATGCTAAGTTACAGCTCGGTACAACAGCACACTCACTGTGGCAGAGATCACTTTGTGAACTGCCCAAAAAGCTTCAGATATTGGGTGGTATAGAAATGCAATAAATAAATAAATAATCTTAGGCAGGGTGCTTACCAGACCTGGGATCCACACAGCCAGTTCCTGTCCTTTGTCTCTTGTATGCTGGATGGCTTGGGCTGTCTGTTTGTAGGCATGCCAGGAAAGTGCAGCAGTTAAGGTTTTAATCCTCCCCAAGGTGCTGGTTTGAGATGCCTCCTTTGACACACATACAGCTGGAGGCTCATGAGCTAGAGGGGAAAAGTTGGGCGTGAGGAAAGAGAAGAGAATATACATGGTAATCAAGAGCAGACTTCTCTTTTAGGCAGGCAGGTTAGAATGTTCCCAGGCTTTCTGCAACTTCACACCACCTCTACCAATGGATGGGCCAGGATGCAGGCGATTGATTGGTGACAAATCACATTTTCTTTTCAGGTCAATCAATATCAATTTAATTATGCACAGAAATAAGATAATCTCACTTCCTTCCAACCCATTTCTCTTCAAGGCAGCACACACAGGCCTAACTTCTCAGAAATTAAGTATGACAATGGCTATTTATTTATTTATTTATTTGTAAATGCCGAGTCAGGTTTTGAATGGAGATGTGGCCAGAGAGCAGCCGAATTGCATGTGCCAGCCAACCATGTGTCCTGGCAAGCTCCAGCCACCAGGGGTGTGGCTGGCAGCTCTTCTTCTGTATCCACCACAGAGTAATCTGATTTAGTTTGGAACACACACGGCTATTTTTCAGAAGCCCAGTGAAAAATATTTTTCCTTTGGGTCCAGTTTTAAATTAGATTTCACACTTAATAAAAGAAATCTTCAGCTGCAATCCTATACTCGCTTACCTGGGGGTAAGTCCCATGGAATTTACTAGGATTTACTTCTGAGCAGACATGAATAGGCTTGCACTCTTGGCCAACTCAACCACTTTTAATGCATTTATTTATTTATTTATTTATTCGTTCATTCATCCATGGATTCATTCCTCAGCTTTTTAATGAAGCATACAAGCAGCTTACATGGTTAAAAAAAATTGGCACTGTCACAAAAGAAAAAGAAGAATAGAAACCCAAAATGTAACAGGTAAGGCATGTACTGGGTACCCATCCATTTGCTAAGGCTGCAATTGTATTATAGCCTTACCTGGTAGCAGTGGAGGCTGGTGGCGCCTAGGTCAGTGGGGCTGTGAATCTGCTCTGAGTTTCAATCAGCACAAGTCAAAACTCTAAAGGAATGATCCAAAGTGCTGAATCCTATCTCCAAAATAGGTCCTGCATCTTCAATAACCCTTTTAGAGTTCTGACTGGTTTGACTGAAACCGAGACCGGATTCGCCACCCCACTGACTTCGGAGTCACCAGCCTCCACTGCTTGGTCGTAAGCCTCATTGAACTTAATGAGGCTTACTTCTGAGTAGACAGCCAGGTATAGGAATGTCCTGGCAAACAATAGTTGTGAGGCATTTTTTTTTTTTTTGCTTTCTTAGTTTGTATATATTGTAGGCACCACCTAGGAAGAACCGTTTTTTTTCCTCACCCCCATGAGAGAGTGAAGGGAGAATACCACCTCTAAAATGGCGCCTTCCTTCTGCAGTTTTTATAAGTATTTGCATCAAAAAATAATGAACATTTTAGAGAATGGGTTGCCTGATTAACTGGGGATGTCTTTTTAGTCAATTAAAACTGTTTTTGATCGACAAATCTACCCGATCAATCATGGAAAGGTTGAAGGCTCAGTTTTAATGGCATCTGGTTGAGCAGAGAAAGGCTCATTTAAATTTGATTAGCTAACAATACTCTGTTTGAATGGCTATTTTTATCTCTGCTTTTTATGGTTTTTGAACTTCAGATGGGACAAGGTTGCAAATTTTACAGTAAGTGTTTACAAATAATACTAATTAATTGTGGATGGAGTCCAATCCTTTGAAGTACCCAAAGAATAGGAAATAGGAGTCTCTCTAGTGCCACCTTGTGGAAATTTATCTGATTTTATATTGCATTCCTAAACCTTTTAAACCTTTTGAATTTATTGTATACTTATTGTGTTGTATGGTTTTAATTGCGCACTGCCCAGGGAGCCTTGGCTATTGGGCAGTATGAAAATGTAATAAAATAAATAAATACTAGCGCTACTTTGTGGTTTCCAGATTCTTGGACGATACACCTGTGCAGTTTGTAAAACCTTGGAAAGCTCCTTTAAAGTTCTGACTGAAGCACAGAGCAGATTCACTGCCCAACTGACATTGGAGCCACCAGCCTCCACTGGAGGAATCCCCATGTTATCCCCGATCTGTGACTGGAGATAACAAGAGGATTGCCCTGTGTGCTGCTCCCCCTCCCAATGGGAGAGCGAGTAGAGCAAAGGGAAATCCCTTTGTTATCTGTGATGAGAGATCAGCAGCAACAAGGGGTTTATCCTGGATTCAGCAGACACCAGTCCTGAAAGCACCTGCCAAATCCCTTTCTATGCCACTTGCACCCCAATTGGGATGCAAGCAGTCTAGGATGGAGCTACCGAACTGGCTAGCAGTTGCAGGAGTCAGCTCCTACAAGCACCAGTCAAGCCCCTTTCTCTTTACTAAGAAAAGTGGGCAGGGCAGATGATGTCATGGGAGGGGGAGGGGCTTCAGGCAGTCCCACCCCCACCCACTTGGTATCATACAGCCACCCTTGCTGTAAGAATCTTGATGGAGCAAGCGGTCGCCCTAGAAATCTGATGGGGAGCAGTGAACTTTGGGACATCTGTTAGGATGCACGTATCCACAACTTGTACATTTGTAAAGCAATGCAAATATTAGAAAATACCAGCAAGTGACCTCATTCAGGAGTGCCTGCTATCAGCTCAGACTAATACGCCAGCTGTGCCCTTTCCTAGAGTTGGAAGACCTAAAGACAGTAGTGCACAGGCTGGTAACTTCAAGTCTCGACTTCTGCAATGTGCTGAACATAGGACTACCTTTGTGCCTACTCTGGAAACTTCAGCTAGTTCAAAATATGGCAGCCAGGTTGGTCACCGGTACACCTAGGGGTGACCACATAACACCAATCTTAAAATCACTCCACTGGCTGCCAATTAGTTTCCGGACGAAGCATAAAGTGTTGGTCATGACCTTTAAAGCCCTACATGGTTTGGGTCCAGGTTACCTGCGGGATCGCCTTCTCCTGTACAATCCGCCCCGCACACTCAGGTCCTCTGGGAACAATTTGTTATAGTCCGCCAAAACCAGGCTGACAACTGTTACCCAGAGGACCTCCTCTTCTGCCTCTCCCAGACTGTGGAATGGCCTGCTGGAGGAGATTCGTCAATTTAACAGTCTCTTTGACTTTAAGAAAGCCATAAAGACCAATCTCTTCCGGCAGGCCTACCCAGTTGAATGTTAAGGGTTTTATTGGTGTTTTATTGGTATTTTATTAATGTATCAGTTTTATAGTTGTTGTTGTTCTCCACCTCACTCCAGAAGGAGAGGCAGGTAAGAAATGATGATGATGATGATGATGATGATGATGATGACGATTGGAAGCCAAACCTGGGGCAAGTGCTGGGACCCCTGAAATCTCACTGCTGGGAAGACTGGGCTGCGCATAACCATAAAAAGGCCTCCAGCCCTATCTTTGCAAAGCAGTGTTGTGGTGATGGGAAACTACACATTTTTATTGGCCTATCCAAGACTTGTGACCACCCACAGATAAACCAGGTAGTTGTATTAACCTGACTTAATACCTGGCTCAGCTTTTGGATGTTTTCGTTTCTCCAACTTGCCAATTGTTGCATCTCTTCCAGCTTCCACTACTTGGGCTGCTCGGCTGCTCCTGGCAAACTCTTTGGTGTCTTTCATGTTGCTTTCGGACTCCTTATAACTTTTGGCGGCCAGTCCAAAGACTTTGTCCAAAGTGTCCATGATGGCGCGCACAGCACTTTGGATGTGAGTTAAGACGGAATCCTTTAGATCAGATGTGACCTGGAGGAAGAGTAATAGAGAAGGACATTTATGGTCCATTCCTGCCTTTCAAGCCAAAGACGGGAACTGTCCAGCAGTGTCAGCAGAAAGGAACAGTAGGAGAGGAGCTGTCCAGAAGGTCACTAGGCTAGGAACAGGTCTTGAGAAGTTGTTGCATCAGCAGCTTCCAGGTAGCAACTGAGGGTTGAGGTACTTAAAAAGTCAAAAGCAAAGGGCTAGGCGAGAAGTATGTCTTATTCAATGACAGAAAGAAAAGGTTCCAGTGTATGTTGGACCACACGCAGGTCCTTCTTTAGGGCAAATTAGTATAATGCAATAAGTGTTGTTTGCTCTTCAGAAGCCAGGTTCTTATACTATGTGAAGAGTATCTGAAAAGCAAACAACACTTGTTGCATTCAACTAAATTGTCCTGAAGAAGGAATTGTGTGTGGTCCGAACTGCACTGGAACTTTTTCTTTCAGTGAAAAAAAAACATCATTTTTTCCTACCCTTTTGCTTTTGTCTTTTTTACTTGCCTTGTGGGGTTCCCCTTTTTGTTGGCTTTGGGATCAAGGGATGAATCCAGCTGGGGCACCACACTACCTTTGGCTGACATACTCAGGCATTCCACCTGGGTTCCATCTCCCTGGCCAACCTGTATCATGCTGTCACGCCACCACTGGAGTCATCTTCAGAGGAGGAACCAGAACCCTTGGAGCCAGTTGTCCCCTCAGGAGACCCTGGCACTAGCCAAGATGGCCTGGGACCCTCAGGGCTAGATGGACAAATAAACTGACCTGCTATAAAGCAGCTTTCTACATTTCATGCCTAGACTCTTGGTCTAATCCAGCAAGACAGTTTCTCAAGATTTTAACTTACTTTATCCACTGGTTTGTGTAGGGCAGGAATCCTCTGCTCCAAGTGATCCAAACCTCGGCAAGCTAGGACATTGGCTGCTGCCACTGAATCAAAGGGAATAAAGTTAAAAAGCCACCCTGCAGAAAATGTCCTGGGTTCAGACAACACACTAACCCACAGTTCAACAACAACCCACACTCAACCACGGAGTGTGGATAAGCATAATGCACAAACCTACTCTACATCCCACTGGTGGTATGTGTATCACCAGTTGAGAATGACTGGTTTAGAGCACTGGGCTGGGAAAAAAAATATTTTTCAGAAATAAGACCCCAGATAGACATCAGCAGTAGAACCCTGCCAGGTTCCAGAAGCTGCCTAAGGATGCTGGCTGTTGATGCTGGCCCTGAATTAAACAAATGCACCGCTCCGTTCATGCCATTTGGCAGCACTTACCCTGAGGCTCTAACTTCTGTACCATAGGATTCACGCTCCATGCAGCCATAGATGTGACACTCTGGATGCATAGTTCATAAGCCCCACACACTAACGCCATGAAGGGATGGGCCTCTTTGGTGGTGGCGTATGTCTTCTGGAGGCTGTTGCATGCGGTATTCACCACTGGGAGATGCAAGACCCTCTGTAATGCATTATTTTCCTAGGGAGGAAGGAAGAGGATATAGACATCTGAGAAGACCAGTCCTGCAGGAGAGATGTAGTAGGGATGTCAAAGAAAATCTGCAATGGATTCAAATGAGTTCAGATTTCTGTGATCTGACTTGCAGATTTTTTTTTCTAAGTCATGTGGACCTTTCTTTAAAAAAAAAAAAAAAAACTTCTTCGGGGGATTTGCATGAATTAGAGTCCTGAACCCTATCCCAAAAATAGGTTCAGCACATTGGATAACTCCTTCAGCAGTCTGGTTGGTTCTGACTGAAACCAGAATGGATTCTCAGCCCCACTGAAATCAGGGTCACCAGCCTCCACTGGTGTTACCTGATATTGGCAATACCTCCTGCTAATTCAGTTTGCAATGACCATTCGGAAACTGAGCTTATATTGCAGAATCATGGCTGCACAATTTGCCTTACCTTTTGAACTTTTCTGTCTCTTCTCCCATCCCCTGTCTCTCTTGTACCATCTAGTTTGATGAAGAATTCTGGTGGTCTTTTGTGGCATTTGGGGTGGTCCTAACGAAGGCATTTCCTAACTCTGAATTTTGGATTCCACCCTCACCCCCCACCCTCTGAATTTTGGATTTTTCCACAGTTGCAATCTGGACTCTTCTCTGCAGCGGAAAGAGTTTCTCTTTGCCCCAGTCTTACAGTATTAGGAATTGTGTGAATGTCTTTAAAAAAGTAAACCTCAGGAAGGGAGCCTTATCTGGATTGGGACTTAGGAAAGAGTTGGGTAGGAAGCTATCATTGCCATGTGCTGCGGTCCGGATTCTGGATCAGGCTTCCCCATGCTTGCTGTTTGCTTTTTTATAAGGCCATTCATGCAACTGCTAGCTGCGTGCATAGCATCTCATCCAGTTTAGTTCTGGAAATAAAAGATGTAACAAGCCAAGTACCTGCTCCCAATAGTTTTCTCCCCAACCAATGGACATTTGTGGGGGCTATACTTATAGATCCACTATCAAAATAATGACAAGATTTCCACAGTAGGGTGTAATAATCGCTAACAATGCAGGGAGTTGTTTACCTTGAAATGCTGTCAATGTTTGATTCATTTTTCTAAAAAAAAATAAAATACCCCACTTACCTTGGGGCTTCCATTCTGCATCACTTTTTTGCTTTTGGCTTCCATCATTGAACACCAGCCTGTAATGGAAAGCAGAGAGAGTGACCCAACCTGCAAAGGCAAGAGCATTTCTTATGTAGCACTCTGAAGAATCTAAGCTTATCAAGTTCCCTTCCAAGACTAAGGTGGAACCTCAAACCTTGCCATCTTCTTGCTCAGATCTAGCTCTGTCGGATGCCATTGTCTTTTCCTGTGAATGGCAAGTCATTGTAGAATAGGAGACAGTGGTCCAGGACTGGTCACCTTCATGAAAAAAATTGCCACTGCCCAACACTGCTATAACTCAGTGGTAGAGCACATATTTTCCATGGAAGAGGCCCCTGGTTCAACCGCTGACATCTCCAGGTAGAATAGGAAAAGACTTCAGTTTGAAATCCTTCAGATGTCAGTCACCATCTTATGTACAAAATAAAAGAGAGAGATGTTACATTAAAAATGGCGGTCTCTACTTCCTACAACTGAAGACTCTTTTTGACCACGCCACTAGGGGGGAAACGGCTTTGGGATGCCAGTCACCCATCTCTGGGTTAAATCATCATGCAATTTGGGATGTATGAGAAATTCATTTCAGTTTGGGCTTGATCAAGATTTGCCCAGTTTGCAGCTTCCAGACCAAACGGGGATTTGGATGCAATCTGTGGTCAGAGTATTTCCAAGCTTCCAATATCATTTGTGGACACAAATACCCTTTTAATCAATGGGGAAAATATGCATGAAAAAATGCAAGGGTTTTCATGAGGAAAAAAACACATACAACAAAGCTCACTATCAGATATGGACTTAAGTAGGAAGAAGCTTTGAGCTCACATTTTGCTGATCCACACATTCCTACATGCAATAGAACTGAGCCCAAGCCAAATGTGTCAGGTTATTGGGAGAGATAATTAGCTGGGAGTTCCCAGTGTGCAAAGTGTACCCTGTAGTTGCAATCTGTATGGGGATGTTTCTGAATATAAATTAGGGGTGTGCACGGACCCCCCGGATCGGATCGGGACCTCCAATTTTGTCCCGGACCGGTTCGGACAAAATCGGAGGCCCCCCGGACCGGATCGAGTCCGATCCCGACCCAAAAATCGTACATTTTTGGATCGGCCGCCATTTTTTTCCCCATAGACTTGCATTGCAATGCAAGTCTATGAGGAAAAAATGGCGGCGGGTGGGTAAGGGGGGGCCTAACTCCCTCCCCCCCCCGGGGCCGTCCGCTGTGGACGGCCCCGGCAGGTAAACCCCCTCCCCCGCGCTCCCTACCCCCCCTGGGGCCGCCTGCTTCCATCCGCTGGCGCCCGCGGGCGCCAGCGGATAGAAGCGGACGGCTCCGGGGGGGGGTAAGCCCCCTTCCCCGCCACTTACCTTCTCGGCACGTCCGGCGCCGGCGGCTACTACCAGCGGGCTCCGCGGCCTACTCTCGAGTAGCGCGCCGGGTGATGACATCACCCGGCGCGCCACCCTGGAGCAGGCCGCGGAGCCTGCTGGTAGTAGTAGGCGCCGGCGCCGGACGGGAGCCGCCGGGCCGGAAAGGTAAGGGCCCCCTCCCCCCTCCGCGCGCCCCCTCCTCCCCTCCACGCACCCCCTCCTTACCTTTCCGGCCCGGCGGCTCCCGTCCGGCGCCGGCGCCTACTACTTCCAGCAGGCTCCGCGGCCTGCTCTAGAGTAGCGCGCCGGGTGATGACATCACCCGGCGCGCCATCCTAGAGCAGGCCGCGGAGCCTGCTGGGAATAGTAGGCGCCGGCGCCGGACGGGAGCCGCCGGGCCGGAAAGGTAAGGGCCCCCCTCCCCCCTCCGCGCGCCCCCTCCTCCCCTCCACGCACCCCCTCCTTACCTTTCCGGCCCGGCGGCTCCCGTCCGGCGCCGGCGCCTACTACTTTCAGCAGGCTCCGCGGCCTGCTCTAGAGTAGCGCGCCGGGTGATGACATCACCCGGCGCGCCATCCTAGAGCAGGCCGCGGAGCCTGCTGGGAGTAGTAGGCGCCGGCGCCGGACGGGAGCCGCCGGGCCGGAAAGGTAAGGGCCCCCCTCCCCCCTCCGCGCGCCCCCTCCTCCCCTCCACGCACCCCCTCCTTACCTTTCCGGCCCGGCGGCTCCCGTCCGGCGCCGGCGCCTACTACTTCCAGCAGGCTCCGCGGCCTGCTCTAGAGTAGCGCGCCGGGTGATGACATCACCCGGCGCGCCATCCTAGAGCAGGCCGCGGAGCCTGCTGGGAATAGTAGGCGCCGGCGCCTGACGGGAGCCGCCGGGCCGGAAAGGTAAGGGCCCCCCTCCCCCCTCCGCGCGCCCCCTCCTCCCCTCCACGCACCCCCTCCTTACCTTCCCGGCCCGGTGGCTCCCGTCCGGCGCCGGCGCCTACTACTACCAGCAGGCTCCGCGGCCTGCTCTAGAGTAGCGCGCCGGGTGATGACATCACCCGGCGCGCCACCCTAGAGCAGGCCGCGGAGCCTGCTAGTAGTAGTAGGCGCCGGCGCCGGACGGGAGCCACCGGGCCGAGAAGGTAAGTGCCCCCCTCCTCCCCCCCCCCCGCTGTCCACTTTCATCGGCGGGCGCCCGCTGGCGCCCGCCAATGGAAGCGGCGGTGGGCGCCAGTGGGCGCCCGCCGATCCGCCGATCCGCCGAACCGGTTCGGAGCTTTTTCGGACCGGTTCGGATTGGATCGGCCGATCCAGCTGCGGGATCGGAAATCGGATAATTTATCCGATTTCCCACTGGACCGGACTCGGATCGTGGATCGGGTCCGATCCAGTGCACATCCCTAATATAAATGCTGCCAAAGGCAAAAGAATAGATTTTGCAATAGAAATTTGCAAAGTTTATGCACCAAATCCTGAGTCTGTAGCTTACATGATACTGTGATTTGATTAATTTTTTTTTTTTTAGTGAAATTGAACCAGAAACCCAAGAGGAAACATTTTCATGAAATGGATTCCCTGTAATATTTTGCCAATTCATTTAACTGATCCTTCATCATGTTTACTTGGGAGTATGTCTTATTGATCTCAATGGGACTAATCTCTGATTAGACCGCCATAGGATTTTTCTCTAATCCTCCCCCAAACGTGGCATGGGATGCCTTTTGAACCTTTAGGTCTGCTTTCAATTAACCAATGGCCTTCTAGATCAGGGGTCCCCAATGTGGTGCCAATGAGGGGCTCCCCAAAATGGTGACCCACTGATTAGGCATTTTATGGTCATACTCACAGCAGTTTCTCAAATTCCCAGATGTGCCCAAGGATCCAAAAACCTTGGGCATCCCACTCTAGATTATTTTGGACTCCAAGTCCCATCAGCCCCAGATAGGACAGCAAATGATGGGAGTTGTAGTCCAACAGCTGCAAGGCCACAAGTTCCCCACCCTGGAATAAAGCAACATTGGTGGGTGGGTGGGTGTGTTTTACAAGTTATTCTTATTTATGTTGCTGAAAAGGCTGGCTAAAGCCACCTTGAGGTCCAGTATTGGGAAAAAGATGGGATACAAATAAATATCACCACCACCATCATCATCATCTATGACAGGCAAAACCCTGAAATCTATTTTTAATACTAGAGCTGAGCCACGAAACATGTGGATGATAGAAGTTAAATCTGAGCATGCACAAAGTGCCTTTAAAATAATTTTATAAATTTTCCAAAACAAGTCAAACAAAAGAATGAAAAAGAAAAGAATTAATTAAATAAAAAGAAATACTTTGAATTTAAAAATAATAATCAAGAAAGCACAGTCTGTCCAACACACATGGGATTAACGAGCAGAACTTCCAGGCGCAAACTGACATGTCTTGCCGGCAGTGAGTACCAAATTCCTCTTTTAAAAATCAAATCACAAATCCCACGTCAGAGTGCACACATTGAACTTCACTTATTGCCACTGATAACACCCTTCTTTCATTTAAATGCCTAAGTGAAGCCAAATTGCTTATCTAAGAGCAATTTTAAATGTTACCCATTAAAAGTGGAGGGAATATACTATCACACTTAGCTGCATGTGTGTACTTGACCAGAGTTACCTGTGCTGCAGAACTGCGGCCAATGTCTACCGCTCTTTGCCGTGTATACACAGTGGACCAGCCCTTTCCCAAACCAGGGTCCTTCAGATGTGCCGGAATACAACTCCCAGCATTCCCCAGCCAGCCCTGTTGGCTGAAGGATACTGGAAGTTGCTGTCTCATGCCGGGTGAAGCTGCAGTAGAGCTAAATGCAGATCCCTGCTTCCAACATGGCTACATGCACCACATATATTTGCAACACACCCTCTTAATCCATATTGTGTAAAGCAGCCCCATGAACCAATCTCATTGACTTTCTATGACCGCCCTTTTATGTTATAACTATATGGGAAAGGTACTCACAGGCAGCGTGCAGTAGTTCGAACTGCCCTAATCCGGAGTGCCTGGAATGGAAAGCTTGCAGCCTTGTTGCCTCAACTCTGGTAGAGACACAGCTTGCCCCAAACAGTAACACCAGTAAGCCCCACCTTCTGGTTAAATGGGTCAGAGGGTCTGCCAAGTTTCTGTGGCAATGAGGCAAAAGAGCTCCCTCAGGTGCCATGAAACTCAAGCAGACGTCTGGAATATGGGCCAATTGTCATCTTCAAACAACAGAAAGGTTCGGAAGGCTTCCAGAGGGATGGCTTGTAATGCTATGAATTTGGAGATGTTTGCAGCTCTTTCATCTTCCCCTCCTGAAAGGATTTGTTTTTTGGGGGGGGGAGGAAAAAAAGATGATGAGAAAACACAGGACGGTTACAAATGGAAGAGGAGGGCTGGACTTCTTGTAAAATTCCCTGTTTGAGGCAGGGCATCTGTACACACACACACACACACACATACACTTTGCCGGAGAGCACCCCAAAACTGCAAAAGGGCAAAACGGGGTGGGGGTGGGGTAATTGCATTGCCTCAATTCAGAATCTGCTCCCTGCAGACCTTCCAAAAGCACCTAAAACCTTTTTTTAAATAAATAAATAAATAAATAAAACCAAGTTTTTTTTAGGGGATCTACTGCCAATTCCCTTTCTAGGGCATCTCTCCCTCTCAGTTCGATTTTCTTTTCTCTTTTCCTTTGAAAACTGCTTTAATATTTATGAGTTCATTTTTATTATAGGAGTACCTGGAGTTCAAATTGCAGTTTGAGAGTCCCTTGTAAAATACCAAGTGTCAAAGGTTGACATGGTGTGTATGAACTATGTACATAGGAGTAGTAGCACAGTCTAATTGCATTAGCATTGTTGAACACTCTCCATTGCCCCTATGCGGTGAAACATTCCAGGGACAGTGTGACCTGGGAGTGGTTCCCTTTGGACGTACAGCACTTTTGTAATATTTTCTTCTTCTTTGTTTCAAAGGTACAAATAAAGCATACGTGGAGGGAAACAGAAGGATCTACAAGGCAGCAGATTTGCTACCCCAAATCAAGCCCCACCCACGACTGCATCCCTCTCACTGCAAAGTGATGTCCTGCAAAGTGATGTCCTTTATGCTTGCTCACACCTGGCCATCTGACTTTTCGGGCTGACCCAAGACATTTCCCTGCCTGAGACAAAGAACAAGATGGCACCCTCTCCTATTCACTCTACAAAAGCCGCCTGGACTGGTAGCTGAACTTTTCTTCAACTTTGGTGATGGGACAACATCATACCTGAAAGCTAGCTTAGGGGGTAGAGGGCAAGCCACTTGGCATACCTCTCTTTCCTCCAACACCTTGCTGCCCCCATCTCCCAACATCTGCTGCCTGAAATGTCTGGCTCGCTTTGACTAATGGTAGGGCTGGCCCTGTCTATTACTCCCATGCTGGTGAGGAGGCATCTTTTTCCACCACACCTGAGGACAGCAGGCTAGCTTAGAGGGCTCAGGCTGTGTGGCGTGCACAACTCTTGTCCTCTGACATCTTGCTCCTGCTCCGTCACCGTTCCACCTGGAGCATGCTCAAACAAAAGCTGCAATGCAGTAGTGGTGATGCCCCAATGCATCCCATCAGCCACCTAGGTGCCTGTGAAATGCATGCTGGAGTGGCCAGGGCAGGCTGCTGGCTCAGTCAGCGGCCTTTTGGAATGGCACCATCTCTGTTGCATCGGGAGAAGGTGATCTATCAAGCCAGCCAGCCAGCCCAGCAGCACCTCGAGTGCTCAGGGGCATGGGAAGAGCTGTGAGTATGTGGGGGGGGGGGTGCTCAAGGGGAAGGCCATGAGAGGCTGCCTTCCCCTTCCAACTCCCCACCATCCACTAATGGTAGGACCGGCCCTGTGCAGGTTTCTTCTCCTTCCAGACAGCACAGCAGCAACCTGCAGGTCATGTTCCTATTATGCAGTGGGAAGCAAAGTGCTCCAGGGGAGGGTTGTTCCACTTGTACCTTTCAAATGGGTAAACAGTTGTGTCTGTGTCTACCATGCTTCCATCTGCAAAAATGCTGGATTCATAGCCATACACATGAAGATGCTGCCAATGATTTCAGTGGGGATGAGAATCCATTGTGGGTTTTATCGAGAACCGTCCAGAACTCTAAAGGAGCTCTCCAAGGTGCTGAATCCTACCTACCCCCAAAATAGGTTCAGGACCTTGGAAAGGTCCTTTAGAATCCCAACTAAAACCCAGAATGGATTCACAGCCCCACTGAAATTGCAGCCACTGGAATTGGAGCCACCAGCCTCCATGTCCATTTTCCTCCCCCGCCCCGACACAGGCATAATTCTGTGTCCATGTAGCACATTCCTTCTTCATTGGGCTATTTTGGGGGTTGGCTGGGTTAGGCTGATGATGTCTCCTATTTTGCACCATTGGCTACGTTGGCTGGGAGTGACGGGACCTGTCATCAAGCACATCTGGAGACAACAGGTTGAGGAAGTCTGCTATAGCTTGTCAAAGAAGAAATCGCTCCAGAGCTACGTAAAAACCCTCTGGAGTGGGTGGAGTATATGGAACATATATGAAAGGGGCACAAGAGTGCCCCTTTAGTTATTTATTTCTATACTACCCAAGAGCTGAAGCTCTCGGGGCAGTTCACAGCAATTTACAACAACTACAAACCGCAAGAGAAGAAAACATAGTGTAAACATGTTAATGTACACAATTTTAAAACAATTTAAGGCATAATCCTGGCTAGGTTATGCTGGGAGTTAGGAACATAGGAAGCTGCTTTATACTGAATCAGGCTATTGGTCCATCTAGCCGAGTATTGCCGACACTCACTGGCAGCAGCGGCTCTCCAGGGTTTCAGGAAGGAGATTTTTCCTTGCCCTACCTGGAAATGCCGGGGATCGAACCGGGGACTCTCTGCATGCAAAGCAGGTGCTCTATCACACGGAGCCATTTCATGTCTAACCAAGCAAAGGATTGCATCCTTAAACACCTAAACACAATTACAATAAAGATACTAGAACTGTTCAAAGCTGACAGAAATGCCCCATCCTATGCCATGAAAGGCTTGGAGATAGAAGACAGGCTTAACCTGGCACCAAAAAAGACAGCCGTGTTGGCACAAGGTGGGCCCCAGTGGGGAGCTCGTTCCACAGTTGAGTGGTTAATTTCAATGCTAATCAGTACTTCTTAAGGTAACCTCTTAGGTTTGGGTTACAGGGAGACAAAAGCCGGGTATGTCAACAGTTAAATTGATGCTTTCTTCCCAGTCTCTGCATAGCACTGTGTAGCTTTTTCTTTCTTTTCCCTTTTTTGCTGTTCTTCTTTCACCCCAATTCATTATTGCCACAAATGTAGGCAAAAAGCAAAGGAGATGAAATCCAGTGGAAACTCTTTCCTTAAGCCCGGGAATGAATCCCTCCCTCCCTCCCTCCAGTCAGCAGGGCAAAGGGCAGCAGTCAGTCCAAAAAAACAGCCTGGTCACTTGGCAAGGAACCTATAGACTGGATTCAAATACAACTTAAAAACAAAAACCCAGACACAGCACAAGCTCTCCTTGTCCTACTTTTAGCTCCATCAGACGAGCGTTTTATTGCACGCTCGTAACTGGGCACTCACGGATTTTCGTGGCCCCCCTCTCATGACATCTTCTGCCTCCCGCCCATTCTAGCCTTCTTTGCGGGACAAAAAAGACACCCCAGAAAGTCTGAATTATTTTTAAAGATGGAAGTTGCCGCTATCTCCTGCTGTGTGCAGGAGAAACAGTGGGATCAAAACGGCCCACTGGATGGGCCATGTGCAAGCTGTTTACTTCCTCTTTCAAAAGAGGAAGTAATGAGGGACAAACGCGCAGGCGGAAAAGCGACGGTAAGCAAACGTCATTTCCCCCTGTGCGATGATGCTCTTTGAATGTGAGGGTGAATACATTTCACAAGAAACCTAAAACCTGCCTTTGCAGTTGATATGTGAGAGCGAGAACTAAAGCAAGGGACATGTAGGAAGAGCTTTGCTAAAACAGTTTATTCCTGAGACTCCTGGGCTAGAGCTACACTACTATTTCATAGCGGTCTTGAAGTGCACTGCTAACTGTTGGGGCACAATCCACATTCTATATACCACTTTCATAGTGTTATATCCTGTTTTTTATTCCACATGCGTAATGTTTTGACACAAGGTGTAGATCTGGTCCTGTTGAGTGATTAAGCTAAAACCTATTAGCTACTGAGCTGCCTATTTGAGCCACATACAAGGTTACGTTACTGTCACATAAAGCCCTAAACAACTTGGGACCAGGGTACCTAGCAGACCACCTACATACTTAGGCGACCTTTAAGATCAGCAGAGGAGGTCTTGCTGGTCATTCCAAAATGAAGGGCATGTCGCCGTGAGGTACCCAGAGGGTGGGCCTTCTCTGTAATGGCACCCACCATTTGGAAAACCCTCCCTTGTGTAGTTTGGGAGGCAGAAAATGTGGCAACTTTTAAATGTCTCCTGAAGACAGAATTATTCACCCAGACTTTCCTTGGGTTGTAAGTAAACTAATTATGCTACTCCATTTTACTGCTCGTTTACGGTAGCTGGAAATGTTTTTTATGCATTTTAAATATTGTATTTTAATGTTGTGAACCGCGGATTCTATTATATTCAGTAGTAAACATCTACAACATATTATTAATGCAGCTTTCCATCATGTTTAAAAGAGGCGGTGGTAAGGCCGCTTCTAAAAAAGCCCTCCCTGGATCCCCTGGACCTTAATAACTACAGGCCAGTATCAAATCTTCCATTTTTGGGCAAGGTAATCGAGAGAGCGGTTGCCTTTCAACTCCAGGCAGTCTTGGATGACACTGATTTTCTAGACCCATTTCAAACTGGCTTCAGAGCAGGATACGGAGTTGAGACCGCTTTGGTCGCCTTAGTGGATGATCTACGCCTTAGTATCGACAGGGGGAGTGTGTCCCTGCTGGTACTCCTGGACCTCTCAGCGGCTTTCGATACCATCGACCATGGTATCCTTCTGGAGCGCCTGGGGGAATTGGGAATCGGGGGCACTGTGCTTCAGTGGTTCCGATCCTATCTCTTGGGCAGGTTCCAGATGGTGATGCTTGGGGATAGCTGCTCTTCAAAAAAGGAGTTGCTATGTGATGTACCACAAGGTGCCATCCTTTCCCCAATGCTGTTTAACATTTACATGAAATCGCTGGGAGAGATCATCTGGAGGAATGGGGCGGGGTGCTATCAATATGCTGATGACACCCAAATATATTTCTCTATGCCTTCAACAACATCGTCAGCTAAGGATAGTGTGTCTCCTCTGAATGAATGCTTGGAGGCGGTAATGGGCTGGATGAAGAAAAACAAACTGAAGCTGAATCCAGACAAGACGGAGGTGCTTGCTGTCAAAGGCCCCAACCTGGGTTTGGAGGTGTGTCAACCAGTTCTGGATGGGGTTACACCCCCCCTGAAAGACTGTGTTCGCAGCTTGCGGGTACTCCTGGATCCGTCGCTCCAGATGACAGCTCAGATTGATGCGACGGCCAGGAGTGCCTACTATCAGCTTCGGCTGATACGCCAGCTGCGCCCCTTCCTAGAGTTGAAAGACCTAAAGACGGTAGTGCACGCGCTGGTAACTTCGAGGCTCGACTTCTGCAATGCGCTGTACATAGGGCTACCTTTGTGCCTAGTCCGGAAACTTCAACTTGTTCAAAATATGGCAGCCAGGCTGGTCACCGGTACACCTAGGGGTGACCACATTACACCAGTTTTAAAATCACTTCACTGGCTGCCAGTCAGTTTCCGGACAAAGTATAAAGTGTTGGTTATTACCTTTAAAGCCCTACATGGTTTGGGCCCAGGCTACCTACGTGATCGTCTTCTCCCGTACAATCCTCCCCGCACTCTTAGGTTTTCTGGGAAGAATGTACTCAAGCCAGCCAGAACTAGGCTGGCGAGCATTACCAGAGGACCTTCTCTTCCATGGCTCCCAGACTATGGAATGGTCTGCCGGAGGAGGTTAGACAAATTAGCAGTCTTCATGAATTTAAGAGAGTCAGGAAGACTGTTCTCTTCCGGCAGGCCTATCCAGATGAATTTTAAAATGTTTTAATGATATGTTTTCTCGTTTTTTTTTTAAAAAAATTTAACTTTGTGATGCTTGTATTTTGCATTGTGTTCCCCGCCTCGATCCGTAGGGAGAGGCAGGTTATAAATAAATATTATTATTATTAAATAAATAAAGCAGGTGTGGGGAAACAAAGGCCTGGGGGGTTGAAATCCTGCCCTCTGGAATTCCCCTTCTCTTGGGGCCCTCTACCCACATGGATCATTTGGTGGTTTCCTGGCTTTTAGTGTAGTTTTTCGCCTCAGACTAAAAGGTTGAAATGACTCTCCTAAAGCTTACTTAGTAGCAGTAAGGCCTTTAAGCTAAAATATACTGGTTTGGTGTATATAACTTCCCCTTTTGTCCCTCCTTTGTCTTTGGCTCTGCCCACTGCCCGAACGTTGCCCCGAGACTTTCTCCAAAATTGAATTCAGCCCTCAGAAAAAGGTTCCCCATTTCTGGGCTGCAGTCAACGGCAGGATGAAGCTTTTATAAAATGGGATCAGCACTCATTTCTCTATCAGCAACTTTTCTCCTATCTTGTGTAAAGCAATCAATGGGTCTGTTGAGACAACACACTAAACCATGGTTAGGCCGCTAACCCTGTTGCAAAAGGTGAGTGTGCTTAAAATGTAGTTTATGTAGCCACCATAGTTTAAGAATGGTTCACACGACATGTTAAGCCATGGTCCACACGACATGCTAAGCCATAAAGTTTAGCTGAAAATGGCTAAGCGTGTTGTCTGGTCAGTAACTCAAATTGAAACTCAACCATTTACAACTACTTTGATTTATTTATTTTTCAGACAGAATGGGAAGCATAGCAGCTTTGCTTCCAGGGTAGTAACATTCTGGGCAGTGGAGAATGCTTATAAAAAGAGAAAAATGCACGAAGAAGATTATTTCCTTTCCCCACCACCCACAAATACAGCTGGATCTCATCACTTTAACCATGCTATACATTATATGAAACACAAGCTCCTAATACCTTGCCATCAGATTTTAATCTCTTTAATACAGACTACCTTTAAGGTAAGGTGTGGAAATTCTACTGAATGCAATGAGGCTGCATTATCCACAAAATGAGTGTTGGGCCATATTGGTTTTCCCCAACCTGGTACCCTCCAGATGTTTTAGGTTACCATTTTCATTCCAGCCAACATGGCCAATGGTCAGGAATTCTAGCAGCTGTAGTCCAACACACCTGGAGACCACCAGTTTGCCTATCCCTGGATTCAAGTTTCTTTTTTTAAAAAAAGCAGAAAGGCTAGGCAATCTGGACCCATATAATTAATTAATTACATTTTATACCACCCAATAGCTGGGCAGTTCACAGCAATTAACATTCCCTTACCTCATTTGCCCACCCTCTAGGGAACGTACATTGGCCTATCCCATTTTCTCCTAACAACCCTGTGACACAGCTTTGGCCAAGGCAGCATGCTTTACTAAAAGCTACATAGAAAGCTGCAAAGTTGAGTTGGGTTTTGTACCCCAACCCTACTGTTCCAAAGCCTGCGCTGTATGCACTACATCACGTTGGGTTTTAATACATCATACCCACATCTCTTTTCTTGGGGAAAAAAATCTACTATTCCCACCAGGATGTTTTTCTTTTAGATCCATGAATCCTAGCTTGCTAAAGGCTAAACCAGTTTGTCTAGAACACTCCAGGACAAAATGCTGCTGGTAAAATTGACCAATGCGCTCCTCTTAAACGTCATCCTTAGTTCAGGTTGTTTCTCAGGCTCTTAGAACTGGTTCACGAGGTTTTGCAAAACTTTAGAAACAGGGCAACATGTCCTTATTGCTGCAAAGCACGTAGCTCCTTAGATCATAAACATGCACGCTACAGTCAACTCAACAATGTCCTGAAAGCAACTTCACAAGGAAAGTTTGCATTCGGTGGCTGGGTTCACACAACATGCTAACCCACACTCAGTAGCTGAGTGTGGGTTATCGTGTTGTCTGAATAAGCTCATGCTGCTTCTGTTCGTCTTACTTTGCTAAAGACGAAATAAGTTCTGTTTTAAAAAATAAATTAAATAGAATCCAAAGTGACTAGAAATAACAGGGGTATATAAAAAAAGGCTAAAGACAGAAGGTGTTTTTTTTAAAAAAAACAAAGCCTTGCTTCCCACGGGGCACACATATCTCTTTTGACCCATTATTGTCTCTGGTCAAATAGGGGTTTGCAAATTTTTGAAACAATACCATGAAAATTAAAAATATCCTTGCAAAACAAGGTCAGAGGCGAAAGCGAACACGGCCTGAGAAGCAATCCCACTTTGAAACCAATGTCAAGTCTCAGGGGGAAAAAATTGACGGCTCCTAGCTGAAGTCCCAGCCAGGCACAACGGTTTCCAATGCACATCATTACCCTGCTACATTTAGACACAAATCTTGACAAGTGACAGATCTGTACAATTTCGTTTTCTCTGTTGCGTAGTCCAATGGAAATTGGGCTCAGTCTTTTACAAGCCATCAATGACTGCCTGGATGTATGATGGTGTGAGGAAAGAGGAGGAAATGAACGCAGTTGCAAAGAATAAGCTTCCTTGAGAGGAAGCCCAGTAGGCTTGATGTTCCATTCTGCACAGTGGGACCCTCCAGAGAAGATGCTAAGTCAATGCTTCAGCCTCAGGTCTGGCATGGCGATGGTGAGGATCCCCACCACAGAGGAGATAAGACCACAGAGTCCGATGACTCCAGGGTTGGTCTTGTAGATTCCCAGCTTGTCCAATGGACTGGAGAGATCGCAAAGATTCTTGACTGCGTCAAGCAACAGGGGAGGGTGTTTTTTAAGCGTGAGGCAGAGGAGCAGGAGGAAAGGCTGCAGCCCACTGGTTGCCAGGGAAGTCACGCACTGAAGTTGCTGGCCACAAGGAGACAAGCCCTCTTCGGGCTTCCTCGTGCGTGCTGTCAGCTCCATGCGCCAGCAGAGCTCGTACAAATCCTTGACCAGGTTGATCACCAGGGAATAGTAATAGCATTTGGTCGCCCGCCCACGCCACTTCTTCTTGTTGATATCAGAGACGAGCCCCACGCTTCTCACCCACAGGATGGTGTCGCAGATGAAGTAGAGGGCACGGCTGAGGTTGGAGACCGTCAGGCAGACGCAGGGAACCACACTGGATATCTGGGTGGCCTGTCTGGCTGCCACAATGGCGTGCACCATATTGCCAAGTCTGAACACTGAAAGAGAACCCACAGCGATTAGGACAACACAGTTCTGGAAGCCAAAAAGCCACAAGAGCCATTTCAGCATTCCGTAGGCCAGGTACTAATAACAGAGTTGAAAGTATCTTCTTCTGCCTGCCTTTCCTAGGAGCAGAGCAGCTCAGCCAATAGTACACAGAGGCCCTCCTGACTGGCCAGTTCCTCTGTGAAAGGTCAGCAGCTGGACCAATCACCGGCAGACATTTTTCTGTTACCAATGCAACCCCACCCCCTTAGCACATTTACAATATACTTGTCATGGAGTTTTTTCTTTCTTTCTGTCTAGAAAGGGAAAAATGGATTTCTCGCCTTCAAGACTGTACTGAAGTCTTGGGTTTTCTGGTCAGAGAATGTCTAATCAGAACTGCAAAAGGGCACACGTTAATGGGCATCATTCCCAGACAATCTAGAGCTATGCTACTGATATGGACTCACTGAAAAATGGACTCTATTCATAACATACTGGACTGTACCAGTATAAGATCAGATGTACCAGTATAACATTAGAACTGTTCTGTCAATGTGGATGCTGATGAAATTAATTTAAACAAAACAAAAACATTGCACCATGCTGACATGCTAAACCCCTGGATTGTCAAGAATGGAAAGGGAGCGAGTGAGCAAGCGGGTTCACACCACCTGATTGCTCCTGCTGCAAGATGGAGGTGCGAAACAACCTAGGGACGCTCCAACGCTGGGTTGTTAAGTCCAATGTGCGAACCAGGAATTCTGGCATGTTGGGGGAGAGACAACCCAAAGTTGTAACCCAGCTCAGAGTTGTTTCCACCTCTGGGTTGCTTCTACTCCAACACCTCACACTTAACAACTCAGGGACAGAGCATCCCTGTGTTGTTTAGTCACCTGTCTCTCGCTCCCACTTCGTTCACAACAACTCACGGTTTTAAAAAAGCCCTGGGTTGTTGTGACATCCGAACCCGGCTGCCTATTTCTGTTACATATTGCTTTTGTACATTTGTAGTTGACTTCTCCCCGCTTAATACTCATTAAGCTTAATACATTTGGCTTAATACTCTCTCCTATCAACCTGCCCACACCTCACCTGCCATTTTTGGGCTAAAAGATGCCTCCCTCTTTTCTCTTTTTGCATGTACTTACACTTCCGGCCTGAATTCATGCTTGACTCCAGATCTTTGAGCTTCGTGACCACTTTCTCTCGGCCAGGCTTACGCTCTAACAGATGGCTAAGCAGCATGGATGAATACTGAGTGGCTCTGGAGAGAGGAGGGGAAAATAGGAATTGTTCACAGGCAAGGCAAGGCAAGCCATTTGCAGCGGAAGAGGGCACAGTCTTCCCAAAATGAAATCAGGGCGTTATGACATGTATATTGGCAGCACCAAAAAGACCGGACAAACCTCCTACTCAGCTGCAATTGCTCACAGTATAGCCTCGCCATGCACATTCGTGTTGCCCAATTTTAGGAGGTGCTCAGACCTTGTCATTTCACATGAACCAGGAGCACGGCAGAGACAACAGACCCAACACTCCAGTGCAGCTCCGCGTTGCAGGGCAAGAGACCTAGTAGCAGGCCCGCTTTGAAGAAAGCTCGTCTACAGGGGTCTGCAAACATGCTTGGCAGGTGGCCAGCAGTGACCAGAAAGTTCATTCTATCAATGAGCAGGAAAAGCCTCCAGTACCACAGAAGTGACTTTTTTTTTTTATGGTAAAGAAATTGTACACCCCAAACAAGAGTTTCATTGGGACAAAGGAGAGGGACCTTGTGGGTCTGGAACTCTCTGCCAAGAGTCGGCTTTGCCTCTTTCCTGACGTCCTTCCGCTGCTGCTGAAGAAACATATTTTTGTTTTGAAGGGGTCTAGGTTTTGAGCTTAGAAATGCAAAGACCTGGGCAAAAAAACCCAAGGAAAATGGAGGGAAAGCCAGGAAAAAAAGTCAAAAACACAAACAATCCCCTCGAAAGGTGTTTTTTTTGTTTTGCAAAATTTGGGGGGGGGGACTGTTCCCTCTCCCCTCAATTTTTTTCTGGCATCCCCCCAAGGTCCTCTATCCCCCTACCACCAAGCCTTTGTATCTCTATTTAAGCCTGCTGGGGTTATTTTTAACTGGAGTTAATGGTTTTTATCTATTCCGCTGCCTGTGCCTTTTTTTGATGAAGGTCTTTTTTTTTTAAAAAAAAATCAATTGAATTTGTAACTTCCTGTACTTTTTATTGTTTTATATTTCCAGCAGGCTGAGCTGAGGAAGACGAAAGGGGGAATAGAGCCATTCCACCAGCCCTGCTGAAAGCCCTCCCTCCAACTGTTACCACCACCAACATAATTTGAAAACCATGGTGATGAGGTTACATGCAGCATGCAATAATGCTTGAAGACATGACATGCAACAAGCCACGACCAGTCAGTGAAGCATGAGCAGCCAAGGACCAAAAATACAGTGACTGTTGAGACTGCATTTGCTTACCTTCATTCTTTGTAACCCTTGCCTCTCACTAGCAACATTTTGATTGTAAGCCCCTTGGGGCAAAGTCCTTTTTTGTTGGTGCTGCTTTCATTACTTTGTAATCCACCACGTACGATGGTTATCACTTCTTTCTCTCTTTCATCACTATCTGTTATAATAAGTCAGCGATGATCAAGTTTATTTTTTTACTCCAAAGGAACACCGGCAGAATCATCTAATCCAAGAGTAAGCAGCTCAAATGTCTTCCCCATCATCTGTTCCCATACCAGCCTGTCCAGGTTTTTAAAGATCTTTGGGGGAGACCCTTCACTTGGTCCCACCGCCATTAGAGACACGTTTGGTGGGCATGTGAGAGAGGGACTTCTTGGTGGCCGCTCCCAGACTCTGCAACTCCCTGCTAAGGGAGACCAGCTTGGCCCCCTCTCTGCTGTCCTTCTGCCTGCATGCAAAGACATTTTTATTCAACCAGGTCTTTAGCCCATAAGCTGGTCTGTTTCAAAAGCGGGGTTTAATTGGTTAGGTGTTGTTTATTTCTTTTACTGTTGTGTGTTTAATTTGTTTATTTTTATGTTGTTTGTTGTAATGTTGTTTTAATTAGATTTTGTTTTCATCTGTATTTTATTATTAGCTGCCCTGAGAGCCATTTTTTTGTCAGAATGGCAGTGTGTGTGTGTGTGTGTGTGTGATATATATATAGCTCATACCAGATCCTTGTAACTGGAAGCTTCGGACTGCAAAGCATGTGCTCTACCATTGAGTTAGGAATTTGCTTTAGGTCCAAGAACAGGATCTTGGACCTTTGATGATCAGAACACCCCAAACGCAGAGACTTCCGGTCATCCAATGCAGGGCAGGAGGGGCGGTGGAGGCAATCTTCACCTCCTTGTCCTCCTGCCCTACATTTTTTTGCCCATCTAGTCAGGGCGCTTCAGAGTGGGAGAGACGAACAGCTCATATCCTGGCCTCTCCCGTCTCCTCCCTTCCCACAAAAATGTGTCCTTTCTTCCCACTCCAAGGTCACTTTCCCAACCTCAGATGGCAGTCAGTGTGGTTCTCTCCGCACTGGCTGCAAGGGGGTGGGGGAGGTCGAATCTCTGATCCCAGATATAGCCCCCCCAGATGATGTCGAGGGGTTATAGGATTGCTCCCTAAAATGGTTTATTGTAGCCACGCCCCTCCTTCCATTCTGACTGGGACATCATTTCTGGGGAGAGGGCTTAACCCTTCCCTCCCATGCCATTTTTCTGATGAAAATCCTCCAGGTGCTATTTGCCACACTGGTGGAAGCATACTGGGATGTTCCATATGGCTAATTCTAACCTCTGAGAGCTACAAGTTCAAAGTAGAACAAAGCATTCTGCATCACATACAGGGTTCCTAAACCCACGTTACATAAAAAATGCTAACCACAGAGGAAATTAGCTGAGAAGCAATGCATCAGACTACGCTTACCAACCTACCAGAAACAAAACAGAACAGGCTGTCCTGGATTCCCTCCCAGAAATAGTGGGTTGATCTGCAGAAATCAGTAGATGAAGCTTTTCACAGCACAGAAAGATAAACACTCATCAGCTGCTCATTTGCTGCAATTCAAACTTCTGTGAAAGGGGCAATACCAGGTTCAAAAGTTGTTACTAATGTCTATATCCTGCCATTACCACAAGGAACTCAGGCAACACAGCATACATAGCTGTCCATCCCACCCCATTTTATCTTCCCAGCAACCCTGCAAGATAAGTTAAACTGAAAGAGTGACTGGTTTAAGGATATCCAGTGAGCTTCAGGTCTGAGTGGGGATTCAAACCTGAGTCTCCTCACTCCTAGATGAATACTATAAACCCTTTGCCACACTGGCTTTCAACTACAGGCATCCCCTGCTTCCTGTTTTCTACACAAGTCACCATTCTGAACAGGACACTTGGCTGGAGAGGGGCCAAGAGCAGAGTAGCAACTCATTCAGAGAAGCATCAGGCAGCCTCCTTTGTTGGTGAGTAACTTTGAGGTCCCAGGAGCCTTGTAATTATTTCATGTATGTATTTCTCATGCCACATGGTGCCCCAGTTTGAAATGGTTGCCCTAGCGTATGATCTGCAAGGCTAGTTTATGTCTTGCCATATATAATTTCAGAAGCTAGGTACCAGCTAGTACTAGTCATTTCTGCTATTATTATTATTATTATTATTATTATTAAATATGATTACATCCTATTAATTTCTGTTATCGGTACTACTATTACTAAATATGATGATGCTCTATTAATTTCTGTTATTACTATTGCCAAATGAGATTACATTCTATTAATTTCTGTTGTTGTTACTATTATTACTATTACTAAATATGATTACATTCTATTAATTTCTGTTGTTATTATTATATCACTAAATGAGATTTCATTCTATTAATTTTTGTTATTATTAACAAATCATATAAGCTGTTGACAACTATACAAATAACAACAACAGTAAACTATATCAGCTGCTGTTATTATTATCGTTATTATTATTAATAAAAATCAGTTTATTTAAGGGCACTGTTGTCGCGGTTGGGTTTTAGCTAAGGATCAGCGGAGAAATGCTCTGGATTAAAGTACACCGTCCATCTCCTAAAGCACCCCCTTTGGGAAGCGTGGTCCACCGGCCCCTCTCACCGAAAGAGCCGCTCCCGGCCCTGGGTCTGGTTGGTGAACTGCACAAACGCCTCCATAGCCACCTGCCCGCTCCGAACTCCCAGCCGGAAACTGGCCGCCCGCAGCCAGCTGGAGGAGGCTCGCCTCGCGTTCGGGTGAGGGGGCGGGGCCAGGCGCTCGTCACGCCCCCTTCTCGTGCCCCGCCCCCCGGAACGGATTTAGCGTCCGGCCCGGATTGCTATGGCGACGGATCAACTTCTGGAAACCGTTGCGAGCGTGTGTAAGAGCAGTTGCGTGTTTGGGGATGGGGGCTGCGGGGGTGGGGAGTGGGGGGGAAAGGAGTCGGGTATTGTGAGTGGGGGGTTATTTGGGTTGTTAATCCCGTTTGTGTAATTCTGGGTAGTATCCAAGGTTAGTCCTATGGAGCGCATCCCCATTGAAATGAATGGGAGTTAAGTGAGATGTGAGTAAGTAAAAGTCTCATTCATGTCAATGGGTCTACTCTGTCTAGGACGAATACTGGACCCTCCTTTGTTCTCCCCCACAGAGACGAGTGTTTCAAGGCCATGCTCACTTACCTGGGTGTAAGACCCATTAGATTCAGTCGAGCTTTACTGTCGGGTAAGTTATGCTTAGGATTGTGCTGTAGGTGTATTTTGGAGTTATCAGGAGCCATAAAGAAAACCTCAAAGCAGTCAATAGATTCCACCATTTTCTGTAATGTAAAGGGGTGCGTGGGGAGAGAGTGTTAAATGTACTACACTCTATCAATAACTAGATTTAAATTTATTATTATTTACTTATTGCATGTGTATACTGCCCCATAGCCGAAGCTCTCTGGGCTGTTTTACATAAGATTAAAATGCTTAAAAAGCAATCTACAAAAATTAAAACTGCAAAAACATACAATATTCACATACATTTAAAACCACTATAATAACTTAAAAAGCTGGAAGCCTAAAAAACAGAACAGACCCAGGCTCATCAGATATTGCTAAATGCCTGAGAGAAGAGGAAAGTCTTGACCTGGTGCCAAAAAGATAACGATGTTGGTGCCAGGCGGGTGTCATCGGGGAGATTGTTCCACAATTGGGGGGCTATCACAGAGAAGGCCTTCTCCCTTGTTGCCGACCTCTGAGCTTCCCTCAGAATAGGCACTCAGAGGAGGACCTTAGTGTTTTATTGGTGTTTTATTGGTATTTTAATGATGTACTGGTTTTATCTGCTTTTAATCAGTTTTTGTATCTTGTGTTTGGTGTTGTTCCCCGCCTCGATCCGTTGGGAGAGGCGGGTGATAAATAAATATATTATTATTATTATTATTATTATTATACGTTGAACGTAGTGTTTGGATAGGTTCTTGCTGGGAAAGGTGTTCCGTCAGGTACTGTGGTCCCAAGCCGTAGAAGGCTTTATAGGTTAAAACCAGCACCTTGAATCGGGCTCGGTAACATACAGGCAGCCAATGCAAGTGGTCCAGAGTAGGTTATATGCTTGAAGCTTCTGGTCCCTGTTATCAATCTGGCTGCTGCATTTTGCACAAGCTGCAGCTTCCGAACTGTCTTCAAAGGCAACCCCACGTAGAGTGCATTGCGGTAATCTAACTTGGAGGTTACCAGAGCATTAACAACTGAAGCCAGGTTATCCCTGTCCAGATAGGGGTGTAGCTGGGCCACCAACCAAAGTTGGTAGAAGGCACTCCATGCCACTGAGGCCACCTGAGCCTCAAGTGACAGAGATGGTTCTAGGAGAACCGCCAAGCTATGAACTTGCTCCTTCAGGGGGAGCACAGCCCCATCCAGAACAGGTTGAAGACCCTCCATCTGGTCAGCAGAACCACCCACTAAAGCATCTCAGTCTTGTCTGGATTGAGTTTCAGTTTATTAGCCCTCATCCAGTTCATTGTCGCAGCCAGGCACCGGTTCAGCACATCCACAGCTTCACCTGATGAAGATGAAAAGGAGAAATAGAGCTGCGTGTCATAAGTGTACTGATGACAACGCACTCCAAAACTCCGGATGACTGCATGTAGATGTAGATGTTGAATAGCATGGGGGACAAAACTGACAAGAGAATCAATGGGGTCGAGCAGTGTTCCCCAAGCACCACCTTGTGGAGCCAACCCGCCAAGTAGGAGCGGAACCACTGCAATTCAGTGCCTCCCACTCCCAACTCAGCCAGTCGTCCCAGAAGGATACCATGGTCGATGGTATCGAAAGTCGCTTGAGAGATCAAGGAGAATCAACAGTCACGCTCCCCCTGACTGTTTGTCTTTGGGAAATTAATATAATTCTCCCCCACTCCACCCTGCCAAACACACACACACAATCAC
This sequence comes from Anniella stebbinsi, assembly GCA_029215795.1. NCBI lineage: Eukaryota > Metazoa > Chordata > Lepidosauria > Squamata > Anniellidae > Anniella > Anniella stebbinsi. Next base: position 388,295,358 of record JARDYH010000001.1, read on the forward strand.
TTTCATAGACTAGCTGGTGTTGTGATTAATTTATTTATTTGTTACCTTTCTGTACCACCCCAATAGTTGGAGCTCTCTAGGGGGTTCACAAAACAAAACTTAAAACCATAAAATACAATGAGATAGTGAAACATAATATAAAAACCATACATTTTTAAAACTGTATGAAACCAATGCAAAGATTTAAAAAGGCACTAAATGCAGTTTCTAAAACGAGGATTTAAAAAGCCTGGGGAAATAAAAAAGATCTTTGTAAGGTGCTTGGTGAGTCACTTTGCTCTTCCTTTTTTTTCTTTAAACTGGACAGCCCTTCAAACAGAGGACACCTTCAAACAGAAGAATGTCTTCTGATGGCCCTTCTAAGAGAGAACCGTTGTCTGTTCAGGACGCATGGCCACCCTACTTAAGGAGGAGTACCTGCCGTATTTCCCTAAACAGGAGTAGGGATTTTTCAAAGTGTATTCATTAGGAATGGGCATGAACATAAAACCCTTGAGGTTCTCCTTTCCTGAGCCTTTTTCCTTTTAATTTGGGATGTTTCTTCTTCAGTGGCCTGCTCTGCATCCGATAGAAACATCAGTCTATCTAGCCCAGTATGGTAAACACTGACTGGCAGCGGCTTGCCAGGGTTACAGATAGGAATTCTGCCAGCCCTATCTGGAGATTCCGGAGGTTGAATGTGGGATCTTCTTCATGCAAAGCGTGTGCTCTACCACCGAGTCTCCAGCCCCTCTAAAATAAATCCTGAAAATGGCAGCTGAGCACTACCGCTTCCAAGAGCTCTCCAGTGTCCTTGCACTTGTTTTGCACTGGAAAACATAAACACACACACCAGCATTGTAAATTTTTACCTATAGCTAACCTGTAGGTTTATTTTTATTTTATTTATTTATTACATATTCATACTGCCCAACAGCCAAGGCTCTCTGGGCAGTTCACAATTAAAACAATTAAAACCACAATATACAAAGGTCAGAGTTTAAAACTTTAATATAAAACCAGGAGTAATATAATATATAATATTATATATATATATATATATATATATATATAATAAAACCAGGAAAAGTTATAATCCAGGGAAGGCTTGTGTAAAAAGATGTGTTTTCAGGAGGTGTTTGAAAGATGTTATATTTTCTGCCTCCTGAACCGCATGAGGGAGTGTTTTCCAGAGGGTGGGTGCCACTACAGAGAAGGCCCGCCGTCGAGGTTCTTCGTGATGATGTTCTGTTCGTCTTGGAATGATGAGCAGGACCTCCTCTGATGATCGTAAATGTCGTCTGGGTGTGTATCAGAGTAGGCGTTCTGCTAGGTTTGTGCAGTGTATCTGTGCAGCACATCTGTGGTATTGGCAGCTAGGAAAAATGGTGGAAAACAGGAATGACATGAGGCAGGTCAGGCTTCTCCCTCCCCCCTTTCTTGCAAGTCTTTAAACCCCACTTTTCAGGATATAAATCGTTCGAAAGTGGCTGAAAAGTGAATATAAAAGTATTTTAATAACATAGCAATAAACAGTATTTACATCAGGCTCCTTCCCACAGGGCAGCTGTAGATGTCCTTGTAAAGGGAGGAGAGAGACCAACTGGACGGGTTGGCCCTGAAATCTTCTTGGCCTGACTTCTCTCTCTGTCTCTTGAAATCGTTCCTACAGGGCAGTTGATGGGTCAATGGCAGAGGGTAGAAGGGGACCAGAAACATTCTTTGCCTCTTTCCCTCTCTATGTTCTGTCTTTAACTATGACCCTTTTAAAAACAAACCAACCAATAATTGGATTATGTTTTCTTGCAGAGCTTTCTTAATATCCAAAATAGCCAAACAGCTATGCTCAGTTCATAGGGAACAACAAAGGTAGTGAGAAGATGCCTTTCTACCTCCGGAAGCAGCCCCTGGAGATCCCGTCACCCACTGAAAAGGACTGGATTAAAAAAGATGAGGAGGAGGGTTTCTTCCTGAAAGACCCTGATGAACTCCTTGATTCTTTGCCTCAGCCTTTTCGGATGATCAGTAAAGTGGTGACAGTCTTGTTCGAACGTGCCTGGGAAACTATTGAGGGGAAGTGCCCGCGACACGAGACGAAGGAGCAAAACGTTGTGTGCATGCTGTGCCAGCCTTCAGCTCAATTTCAGGTATTCGGAGACATTACCAGACAGATTAGCCTCAGACTCTAGTTTGGTGAGGATGGGAGCCATTGCTTTAGAAGTAACTCCCACCGCATTCAGCAGGATATAAATTGGGTATTACCCAAAATACATGTCCCATTTATATATATATATATATATATATATATATATGCTCCTGAGGGCTACTGTTTTCTGTAATGTCTAACTTCAGCCTAATTCCGTATTAAGCATGAGCAGGCTGCAAGTTTTTATGTCTATCCCACCTTTCCTCCAAGGCCTCATCTACACCAAGCAGGATATTGCACTATGAAAGCGGTATGAAAGCTATATATAAAAGGCAGGAGCCACACCAAGCAGGATATAGTGGTATGAAAGCAGTGCATGGTATGTGTCAATGGGCCGCAACGGTTGTCAGTGCAGTTCGATACCGCTATAATACAGTAGTGTGGCTTCTACCTTTTATATACCGCTTTCATACTTTCAGTGCAATATCCTGCTTGGTGTAGATGAAGCCCAAGGAACTTGGATTGGCATCCTTGGCTCTCTCCTCTGCCTGTTTTATCCTCAGAAAGCCCTGTGAGCTAGGTTAGGCTGAGAGATGGTGACTGGCCTACAGCCACCCATTGACTTTTATGGCTGAGTAGTGATTAGAACCCAGGTTTCCTAGTCCCAACATTTTGGCCTCTACACTGCACTGGTTCTCCAGTGAACATAGTTATTTCAATCCAAGAGTATGATCATCATAAGCAAATGTGACAAGAAAGAGTACATTTTGGTGTCCACAGACATGTGGTTAGGATAGGTTCCCTAGGTTGTCATATCTTGTATGTAAAGGTAAACAGTCCAGGCTCTGTGTCCCAGTGGTTAGAACAGGAATGGGATGGGGTGGAGAGTTGTTAGTGACTGTATGATAGAAAGATAGATAAAACTTAATTTTTTCAACCAATGGTTACAACAAGTATGGTAAAAACTATGGTAAGACAAGTCATACATTCTGCAAGGTCAGAAACGTTGCTTTATATATTTGCGCTGTAAGAGTGAAGTCGGTCAATGCCAATAGGACAGTCTTGCTATCACATGTAAACGAAAAGTGTGTTCTTTCTGAATCGGACCAGCTGGACTTTTTCTCAAGGAAACAATCTAAATATTTAGAATTAATTTGGGAATAGATAGGGCAGTAGAACAAGTAATGAGGCAGATCCTCCACTTTGCCACTACGGCAAGGGCAGAGTCTCGAGGTATAAGGAATTTTATTAAAACGCCCTTCTAGAACTGCTGTTTTCATTTGTTGCATCTTTAATCGTGCAAGGGCTGATCTAAGACGAGGATTAGAAATTAGAGTCAGGTAGCGTTCGCATTCAAATTTAAGCTTAGTCTCTGCAAACAAGGTGCTATCTTATTACTTGCAACTGCACAGAGATCCATTTGGATAGAAACACTACAAACCCTTTCCTTAAAGACCTCTTTGCTGTGAGCTAAATTCAAAGTAGTAAAGTATTGAGAAAAAAACCCGTAATAATGAATATGAGGAATCAGTGACTGTCTGAGAATTCGTTGCTGATTGTCGTGTAGAGTTAGAAAATTTGTAGCACAGTAGTTGACAATCTGCAGTCTTATGCACACTTTCCTGTGGGTAAGTGCTATTGAACACTGAAATGTATGGCCAAGTATTATTATTATTATTATTATTATTATTATTTATTACATTTATATACTGCCCCATAGCCGAAGCTCTCTGGGCGGTTTACAAAAATTAAAAGATTGAACATTAAAAAGTCAATATACAAATTTTAAAAGTAAACATGCATGGGCTGGATCTGGGAGCTACAAAGCACCAAGTCCTGATTCCACTTTCACCCCTGCCACAAATTCTCCACTCATTTATTTTCATGATCATTTCTGCCCTGCTCTTCTAATGCATATACATCATTCAGGGTGGCTTTCCCAACAGTTAAAATCATGGTATCGTCCTAGAGCCAGAATCTCAAACCAGATACAAGGGAGGCAGGTCGTACAGAGAAAAATAAACTTCCAATAAAAACACGATCTGCCTGGCAGGGCAAAAGCCTGCCAGTCTACAAAAATCTTTACTAGGCAGTGGAAGTAAAAAAAAAGAAAGACAAAAGGGCCTTTGCTTAGCTCGCTGATTTTCGTAACTAAGTGCAATGGAAGGCCTTCTGATGCCCTCGGGAATGGCATTTTTTAGCTGGAGGGAGTTCAAAGGGCTCTCTGTTGCAGTTATTGTTGTTCCTGTTGTTTTGAAATCAGCCCTGCATGATGAAATGACTGATTATTTTATTCTCTTCATTTTTAATCTTCCCAGGTAGTGGGAAGGGTAAACTGCATAGCAGCCTCTGGAGGATATGCCTTTCTTGGGCTTTCTACAGGACTTTCTGTCTTCAGCATATCCCTGTGTGAGAAGCTTTGCGCTTGGGAGGCAGCCAAGCTTGAGATTTGTACCATCCAGATTTCAGACCTTGGCAGTGGTTCCAAGCTCCTTGGGACAGTGGATGAGATGGGTATGTGTACCTATTATCCGTTTGTATAATTTAGAAAGCATGGTTCAGTTGCAAAGTGTTTTCTAGCCTTTATTATATGTGTTCTCCCAACAACTTTGCGAGATATCGATCTCTATTATTCCCATTTTACAGAAGGGGGAACTGAAGCTAAGAGAAAGTGGCTTGCTCCGGATCTTGTAGTGGCCATCTGGCTGGTGGGGTTGCCAAGTGGCATTTTGAGAATCGCCCTGGGCTTTAAATCATGGTTAAGGAGGAGGATGCCTGCCTGAATCAATGTTGCTTACTTTTTGTTTGCTTTAATCATGGTTTGGGTCTGGTTCGTTTTGATATCCTGTGCAGCTCCCATAGTCCTGTGTCCACTTAGCCCTGACATTTGGACTCGAACATTTAGCCAATTTGTGTCAAAACGTACGTCTGACTCACATTCTGGAAGTAACTATCCGACATGGTAGCAACCATTTACTCTCATATATGAGTCCATCAAGTCAGGGAACAAGGTCCTGAAAGCCAGATGAGGCTGGGTGCAATGAGGATTAGCCAGAGAGATGCGAGGAGAGGCATAATCTTCCCGCTTGTTGATCAGACCATTTGTTGATGCAAATTTTAAATTTTGTATGCTCTTTTATGGTCTGTAGACTACAATAAAGTATGTGTGTAAGCCTGGTCTAGGTCTGGTTTGAGCGTAATGGTAAGCAGGGATTCTGGTGCACACTTGCTGAACTCTCCCGCTCGGCTGTTTAGGAGTGGCTAAACAGACCAAGAAGCCTCCATCTGTGGTTTGTTATGTCCAAACATTGTGTCCAAACTAGGATTCCTGGCTTGTTAGGAGAGCAACAAACCAGGAATCCCAGTTCAGATGTAATGGATGGAGGCTTCTTGGCCTGTTCAGCTACTCCTGTTGGCAGGAGGAGCTGAGCAGAAGCAATCGAGCAGTGTGCATGCTCATTCCTGATATCGTTTTGTCCAAACTGGACCGGACCATAGATGTTGGGCCTTACCACATGACCTGCTGTGGAGCCTTTTGCTGTCCGAGAGACTCCTTGGCTGCACTTTTTTTTAGGGTGGAACTTGGTGGCAGTGCATAAATGAAATCTTTGCCCTGCTGTACAGGAGCTCCAGGTTCAGAACCTGCTGAACGCCTGGTGCTCACTTTCCTCACCATAGTTTCTCTTCTTCGTTTCCCCCAGGATGTGCGTATTTATTTATTTATTCAATATTGATAGACAGCGTTTCAACAACAGCGTTTCAACAGCAGCAATAACAAGTTCTCAAAGCAGTTTACTTAGCAAAATTGGGGGGGACCATTTAAAGCATCTTAAAAACATTATTATTATATTTATTTATATCCTGCCTTTTCCCCAATACTAGGACTCAAGGCGGCTTACAAATCTAAACATGTACAGTTAAAAACAAATAGGGATATACAAAAATTAAAAATATAATTAACATAATACAATTTTAAAATATTTAAAACATTTTAAAACATTTTAAATACAAATAATTTAAAAATCCATGCTATAAGCAACACATCCACAAACTACTCCCCAAAGGCCTGCTGAAACAGAAACGTTTTAGCTTGCCTCCGAAAGCACACTACATTTTAACTCCCAATGTTTTTGCCACAGCTCTTCACCTTCAGTTCTCTTCTTCCAGCAAGGCATTTGTTTCGAGTCTTATACGCCTCGACAGGCAGATGGTGTCAGTGGCACTTAGAACTTGTCCAGTTAAAGTTGAGGGGAGACTGTGATGTCATCCAGGGGTGGGCAAAAGATAGATCTCTGGGTGATATGTAGTAGATTAGTGTGGATTTCTGACTCACCCTCATGTCTAACAACAGCACTGCCCACCTCCGCTGCCCAGTTATGCTGAAATGAAGGAAGCTTCGGTTAACCAGGAGTGGGGTTTTGTGTGGCAAGACCATGAGCTCCATTCAGTTCTGCTACTCAGAACAAGTTCCTGGGTTCAGAATTATTTCATGCAAAGTGCAGCAGGTTAAAAAAAAAAAAGGATAAAGGAGATCCAGCAAACCTGAAGTCTGTCCACTTTTGATGTAGGCATTCCTCTTTCCTACCCCTCTTGTTGCTGCTGCTGCAGTTACTACCTTGTTGGGTTCCTTTTGGTCACAGGGGAAATAGCCTTCACCCCTCCTGGAAGTGTGTTACTGAGCACCAAGCCTGGCAACATGAGACATGGATGTGTTGGTGTCCAAAGGGGCTTCCTCTCCCCCAGGCAAATAATATCAGCATTTCCCAGAACTCTCAGTGGGAACATTGATACGTTTATAAGATATGTCAAAAGCTATCTGACATTGTGCCAATGAACAGGAAGGAAAAATAATAGCCTAATGCAATCTCTCCTTTGTTTTGTATTCTAGGTTTTGCCCGCCTTTTTTATTTTTCCAGGGAGAACCTCTTGCATATAAAAGCCATAAATGAAATGGTGAGTCATCTGTCTATCTGTCTATCTGTCTATCTGTCTATCTGTCTATCTGTCTATCTGTCTATCTGTCTATCTGTCTATCTAGCTATCTATCATCTATCTCTCTGTCATCTATCTGTCTGTCTGTCTGTCTATCTATCTGTCTATCTGTCTGTCATCTGTCTATCTAGCTATCTATCATCTATCTATCTATCTATCTATCTATCTATCTATCTATCATCTGTCTATCTATCTGTCTGTGTCTATCATCTGTCTCTGTCTGTCTGTGTCTATCTGTCATCTATCTGTCTATCTATCTATCTATCATCTATCTGTCAAATATCTGTCTATCTATCTATCTATCTATCTATCTATCTTCTATTTGTCTGTCTATCTATCTATCTATCTATCTATCTATCTATCTGTCATCTGTCTGTCTGTCTGTCTATCTGTCTGTCTATCTGTCTATGTCTATCTATCTGTCATCTGTCTGTCTATCTATCTATCTATCTATCTTTCTATCTGTCAAATATCTGTCTATCTATCTATCTATCTATCTATCTTCTATTTGTCTGTCTGTCTATCATCTATCTATCTATCTATCTATCTATCTATCTATCTAATCTATCTGTCGTCTGTCTGTCTGTCTATCTGTCTATCTATGTCTATCTGTCATCTGTCTATCTATCTATCGTCTATCTATCTATCTATCTATCTATCTATCTATCTATCTATCATCTATCTATCTGTCATCTATCTATTATACAATCCTTGGGCTTTTGAAAATCCCAGTTATCAAAATCTATGGTGTTGTACTCACGTTGGTGTAATCTTAAATAAAGGACACTTCCGTAAGTGGAGAAATGTTTCATCATAAATGTATGATTATTCATATATTCTTCAGTTCTTTCATATAACTTCGCATGCAGCTCAACACTATTCGTGCTTTACTTGGAAGTGAAATCCATTGATTTCAGTGGAGCTTATTTCTGAAGCCACTGTGCTTAGGATTGTAGCCTAAAGCCCTTACCCTATTCATACCTACTTGGAAGTAGATCTCATTTTACCCAATGTGATCTCTTGAGTAAATCTTGATAGGGTCAGGTGGACTATAAAATGTTAAATGTAAAAACGACCTATGCATGCGCCAGCCAAACGTAAGCATTTCAAAGTCCTATAGATGTCAGCGGAAATAAGATGTGGCACAATCCTAAACATACTCGCTCCTGTGTGGGGCCTTACTTATTCCCTAATTAGTGTATTTAGGTTTGCAGTCTTAATTCTCCCATCAGTATCAATGGGACTGAAATACATTTAATTTTGGCTCAGCGCATACATTAAGCACGCACACTAAAGGTCCATGACTGATAGTCCTTCTGAGTACTGCTTTTCTATTTGTCTCCTATGATTACCTTTAAGCCCCTTGTTGCTGGCATATTGCCCTCAGAACAGCCACAAATGTTGTTTTCAAACTTGTGATACAACCTACCACAGAGGATTTTATTTTTAAACTTGTGTCATTGTGTTTTGATGATCTATCTTCTGGTTGATGCCATCTTCCTTCCAGATCAAGGTCCTGTGTTTTCAACAGCTGTCTGTTAGGCTGAAATTCAACAGGTGCAGCTTCCCCCAACCTGGGGAGAAACAACAACAATAACAACAACAACAACAACAACCACCTATCACCACCACGGTGTCCTTCTCTGCAACTGATCACCATAGTGATTTAACCAAGTCCAAATGCGCATTTATTTATTTGTAAGATTCATATACTGCTCTTCATCCAGTAAAATTCCTGAGTAGTGAATAATAACAAGGACAAAAAGAGAACAGTATCAAAATATAGAATTAAAATCTTTAAAATCGAGTATTCTAATAAAACAGTGTCTGCTTACTCATGGAAGACTTGTTTAAATAAAAATTGCTTTCAGCAAGTGCTGAAACACTGGTGCCTGCCTGCCATCAATCGGCAGACAGTTCTATAGAGAGAGAGAGACCATATATTGAAGGTTCTACTACAAGGGGACTCCAAATGGGCTGCAGGTCTGTGCAGGACCATTAGGAGTGCCTCATTGGTTGACCTCAGTGATAAGGCAGGCTGGTAAGGGAGAAGGCATTCTCTGAAATGTTAAAATGAGTTACTACTTTAGACCCCGGAAGCAATGGCAAGCATGGTAGGGCCGTGGATTTTCTAATGCCCATCTTGTATCCAGTTTCCATGCATCCCTTGAATAAAACCTCCCACCACCACCCCATACTCCCTGAGAGTTCCTCCTTGAAGTCCTTTGTTCTCACTATTCAAAAACTTCTCAGGCTATTTGTGCTCAGTCATCTTATGTTCGCATTAAAACAGATGTGCAGGGTTAGATGCCTGACTTGCCATCCCTGCTCAGCAAGTCCATCCTGTTCTCATACCACCATGTATTTTTTCTTCTCTCTATCTCTCTCTCTTGGGCAGGAAGACATTAGCAAGCGGAACACATGCATGGCACTGGAGCTTTCTCACAGGGGTGATTATGCAGGCTTCCTGCTGCAAGGCAAGTCCCAGCCAACATTTTGTCAAGCATTTGGCCGAACGTGCTCAGACCTGCAGGGTAGATCATGGAAGTTTTTATATTTACTGACATGGATTCTTGAGGTTTCCCTTCAGAATCTCCCTACCTACCATAAAGTGCCTCCGCTGATTTGTTTTAGCTGACACTGGATTAATTTTCTACCTTCTCTGCCAAATCTTCAACATGAAAAGTCTATACTATATCCCACCTTTCCTGGAGGCATAACATTATTCTTTCATTTATTTTGCGTATTTATATTCCACCTTCTAGGATAGAGTCAGAAACAGGCTGCAATCCTAAACACACTTCCCTGTTGAACTCAGTGGGGGCTTTCTTCTGAGTAGACATGTATAGTTTTTCATGTTAAAACTTCAGTATATCATAGTACGCAAAACATGAAAATTTCATCAACTGAAAATATATTGAGACCACATAAAAGGATTCAAAATGGTTTTGAGAAGGTACTTAGGGGCCACCACTGAAAAGGCCCGGTGGCTGGTACCTTGGTGAACCAGCCACAGGGCCTGATTAAGGGAGCAATCTTATGGCTCTTAGACAGTGTCTGGGTGGAGGGGCAATAGGATTGTTCAATGCAGAGAAAACCACACCAGCTACCTCTTTGCACTCAGAAACCTGAGCGTGAAGATGGGGGAAAGGGGGCAGTCCTTGGGGAGGGGAAGGGTGAAATCACCTGTCTATAAAAAATGCAGGGCGACCAGACCCCGGAGGCAAGCACATGCTCCAGCCACCGTGCATTAAGATACTTGACAGCTGCTGACTTCGGATGCTGCCAACAATCACCATAGTATTGCGCCCTAAGCCACTTAAGTTAACTATGTTTGTATCCCTTGCAGAGTCTGATTCCACCACCCTTTGATTTGCATTGGGAAAAAGCAAGTTGAAGAGCTTTAGAAAATACCCATTATCGAATCATAGAGGTCTCTTAGCTTTAGCATGCGTCCACTGCTGTATGTAGAACTGAAATAAGTTTGGATATATTCTAACCCCATACATGCGAACCATAAAAATAATGAACAAATTTGGATCTAGGCAGTAAGCCTATATGCACCAGTTGCTGGGGAACATGGTTGGTAGGGTGCTGTTGCACCTGTGTCCTACTTGTGGATTCCTAGTCAACAGCTGGTTGGCCTACTCTGTGAACAGAATGCTGCACTAGATGGACCCTTGGTCTGATCCAGCATGGCTCTTATGATAGTAAAGAATCCTATTTTTGGCATGTAACTTGAAATGCATCTGCCAATTTCATGACTTGGTAGCAGACTATTTGTGACAAAATCAATGCTGCAGTGTTGAGATGCGAACCTTCTGAATAGGACCTAAACTTTCTGCATAGGATTGTTTCAAATCTGGGGAAATTGACACTTTTAGAGTGCATGTGAGGTTATGTTTGCGCTTTGGTAAGAAATTATTTTCTCTTACAATTGCCCCTTTCTGCTGCTCGCATGCTGAGAAGCTTGAAGGCTTTTTATTTAAGAAGAGAAAAGAATAAAGAAACCCCTTGACACCCCAGAAGTAACCAACACTCGGCATATTCAACCATGTGCAGACTTATCAGGAATGTGGCACTGGTAGAATCTTGTGTTTCTGCTTTTGGTGGCATGTTGCAGATAATGACAAACGGGCTCCCGTGCTTTAGGGGGCATCACAAGAACAGTTGCCCGACTGAGAGACCTTTCCTCTCCTCTTCTGTTGCTTCATGTGCTTTCTTCTGATTTCCCAATGCAGGCAACTCAGAGGCTTGGCTGGAGATTTACCGATTGCCTAAGGATTCCTGGCTGAAGGAGATGGAACTTGTCCAAACAGTTGCAGTTACAGCTCCAGTCCTGCCTTCATCTCCGGGATTCGTCAAGGAGACAAAAATCAGCCAGCCAGCCCTGTTGGAGAAGGCTGCGGTAGGAATGGGAAGACACAATTCCTCTAGGGCTGTTGGTTATTACTTAAATTCCCCTTTTGCTGTTGAGACATCATTGAGGCTCACGTGAGAAGTTCTTTCAGATCATTCTGGATTATTAAGCCCGAGTCCAAAGCACTTTTCTCTTAATGTAGCTACTGATCTGCTATATGAAGCTAGCTTAATGTGTCGGTGAAGGCAGTAATCCGTGTGCTGTCTCCACATTTATTTTTTTTAAAAAGCACACTTGGTTTGTTACCCTCTGTTGGGTGTTAAAATAAGGTTTGATTGCTGGCTGTGAACGAAATGGAGAAACAACCTCTCAAAACATATTGCAGTGTTTGATGCAACATGGTTCAGTTGCAGCGGCTGCACCCCAAAATACATATTCTACCTGTCTAGCATTATGCCAGTGTTCTTCAAAACACAGTATAGCTGCTCCTTGTAGCTCTGCAGCATGGATGTGGCTATAGAACAGCTCTCACAACTTCTGACCTATTAAGCTATAGTCACGCATTGTAGCTTTTTAGCTGCTCAATAACTCCCACCCCACCTCCGCCTTTTCAGCCCCAGGCAGGCAGCAACCCATGGAGGCGTATTGAGTCCATAGGTGGGGATGCCATACACAGCTGGTGGAATGCATTCAGCCTTGGGGACCTCAGGGTGCGGAGTTCAGCTCAAGCATTTCAAAATAAAGAAGGCTTTTAATTTCTAAAGTCCACAAAAGTTCCTGACAAACATTGTTTATTTTACTAGCCTGCGGGTCTCCGTATACTTATTTATTATTATCATCCTATGTTGACTGTAGTGAAAAAAGTTTTCTAAAGCTTCCCTCCCTGGCCGTCCAGATGTGATTCTTAATCTTCCAGGCAAATAGGCACATTACCCTTTGGTGTGCTGCAAGCTGATATGTTCTGCTGGCCAGACTGTCTCAGCTTTTGGTATTTGAAGAGCTCTTCAGGTTGCAGACAAGGAAATCAAAAGGTAGCTTTGAGCTTACATTTTTTTTAAAAGCAGTTCACATTCTGAATACTTCAGTTACTTCTGCCTGGAGGTGGCTATCTCTAAGGACTTGATCATCACCCTGTTGCTCGAGTGCCTGCATTGCCAATTCTCCTTGCTTTGTTCCTGTGCAAGCTCAGAGTTAGATTTTTAGTTTTGTCTCTAGCTAGGAGGGGAGGGACCATAGCTCAGTGTGATAGAACACATGCTTCTCATGCAGAAGGTCCCAGGTTTGATCCCCGTCTTCTCCAGGTAGGGCAAGGAAAAGCTGCCTGAAACCCTGGAGAGCCATTGCTGCCAGTCAGTGTTGACAATACTGGGCTAGTTGGATCAATGGTCTGACTAAGTATAAGGCAGTTTCCTACGTTCCTGTGTATAATGTGGTCTTCACACATCCTACCTTCAGGGAGCTCTTTCCACATTAATTTACTTGCTGAAGGATCCTTGTACCTCTCTTGAAGAATTCCTGTATGTGGGGCAGGGGGAAATGATGTGCTCTAGTCAGGATGCTGTGCTCTACAATACCCATCCTCTCCAGCCAGCATCTGCTAGGGATGATGGGAGCTGTAGTCCACACATCTGGATGACACCACAGTTGTCGTGAACTGGGAATGCAAACTAGAGCACACTCACTATACCCTACTGTGCTTCTACATTGGAGGAAAATATAAGTAGTTGTGGGCAATCAGTATTTCAGAGGAACTTGTCGCTGTTACAGAGTGTGTAATTTGAAGAACCCCTTTGTAAGCTTCTGAGGACTCCTGCTAACCCCTGGGATTCCCAGAGCACAATTTGCAACCCACTGCTACAAGAAAGAGCTCCAATTGAATGAAGTTGGTCCTGCATCACTTTAAACTGTTCTTTACATGCTGTTCTCTGGGAATGAGAGTGAATTTATACATGTACCTCACCTAGTATTTTTATGCCTGTAAGGTCATTTTCCAACTATACCACACATTGATGCCCATGTCCAGTTGCATTAATGATAACCTATAATAACCTATCACTGTTAGGGTGGTTACAACTAGATGAACGAGGTACTCCTGGATATAATCATAATATTCATTGATGTTATGTGACAGTGTCCCAGAGTTGTTATTTTTTCACTTCATTTCTACATCTGCACAATAGCCACAGCTCTCTGGATGGTTCACGGCAGTTCAGGAGATAAAACACAGCATAAAAATTTGAAACATACAAAATTTAAAACAATTTAAACAGCTAAAAGCCTGTTCAGACAGCCGGCATAAATCGCCCATCATATGCCATTAAATTAAGTTCTCCTCTTGTGTGGAAGCAGTCCTTCTCTCTGTGATGGCTAGGCATTCCTGAGAATTAATGAGTAGAACCTATTTTGGTAAGGCTTGCACAAGCAAACAGTTCAGAAATAGATTTACAAGCTCTTTTAAAGCAGAATTCATAACTGCTTCCTGCTTATTTTCAGATTCTTTCAGTGAGAACAAAAGATAATGGTGAAGTAACTCCATGGAAGCATGATCTTAGGGTATTCTGGGTCACTTTGTACATTGGCAGGACTACAGACTTATATTAACTGTTACTTTTTGTGCTTCTGTAGGCAAAGAATGTAGACATCCCAGCCCCTGAAGACATGGTAAGTAATCTAAACTTTGAACTGCCCAGGGTTACTGAAAGGCTTAGAACTCTGGTCAGCAACTAGTTTCCCCAGAGGGCCAAGCCCCCAGTTTCCGTCCCCTTGGTGCTCTTAATACATACCACTCCTCGCCAGTCTTGCTTCTTTCTCAACCACAGATGTAGCAGGGGCGGGGTGGGTTGGGGAGACACTCAGCACCTCTTCCAGGGCTGTTTGGGCCCATAAGTCTTGATTTGCTGACCCCAGGTTTAGATGTAGATGGATGAAACTTTATACCATTGTGTGTCCTGTGCAGTGGAGCTGATGAGGCATTCTGGGCACGAGACACATTTGTGTTTTCGGAGTTGAGTCTGTTTTATTGTGGCACCAAGGAAGTGCCACAGTCATAGCATCAGCTGGATGGTCAGCTCTGACGTGGGAAGGTTTTGACTAGAGGGCAACAGTCTTGGCTCCAAAAACTTCAGTGGCTAGGGAAGCTTGGAGGCCAGCAACAAGGAAGAGGGCCTTCTCAGTGGTGGCCCCTCAATCATCTCCCTGACGAGGCCTGCCTAGCACCAGCATTGTTCTTTTTTCTGCGTTAGGTCAAGATTTTACTCTTCTCCCAGGCATTAAGCCCCATATGTTGAGTTTTAATCAACCCCAATCTATCTTTGGGTCTGGCTGAGAGCTCAAAGTTGTTTTTAAATGGATGTTGTCTTTGTATGCTGTCTGCTTCTACGTTTTTATGGTTTCAAGTTTTTGTATATGGATTTTTAATATTTAATGTTTTAATCTTTTGTAAACCACCCAGAGAGCTTCGGCTATGGGGCGGTATAGAAATGTAATTGTTGTTGTTGTTGTTATTGTTATTATTATTATTATTATTAATAATAATAATGATGATAATAATAATAATAATAATAATAAATAATGCAACGTAGCAAACAGCAGCCCTTGAAAATGTAATGGTTTAGGTTTGCCTTTCCGCTTTGCTGCATTACAGGATTTGCAACAGCTCATAAGCAGAGTCGAATCTAAGCTGATTCCCCCCGTTCTGTTGCTGAAGGTCAGATCTCCTAAACCGCTCGCAGGTTAGAGCTCTCTAGATCCTCTTTTGCAGGCGGTATTAGGCAGGCTTGATTAGGTTAGATCTAATTGATCTAATTGTTGGCTGCAATACCGATTTCAGGTTGCACCGTGGTCGCTACTGGGACAAAGAAAGGTCCCGCCTGTTCCCCCCTCTTTGAAAATATAGAAGCCAGGCGTTATTTGGATTTGTCAATCCGACACATGGCAGTCCTTCTAGCCGCCTTCCCCGTTGAGCACCCAATGAGATGTGTTGGATTATGAGTCCTTTTATCCCCAGCTGAGGATAATGGGAGTTGTGGTCCAACACATCTGGAAGGCACCAGGTTGGGGTAGGCTGTCTTATAGTAATAAAACAGTACATAAGGTTTCGGTGTGTTAGATAAAGAGTCACTAAGCAGCTAAATTGGGAGAGGTGTGCTTCCTTAACGTGCATGGAAACAAACCATCCTCACACACGGCCTAGCTCAGTGTGACAGAGCACATGCTTTGCATGCAGAAGGTTCCCGGTTCGATCCCCAGCTTCTCCAGGTAGTACAGGGCAAGGAAAGAATCCTGCCTGAAAACCTGGAGAGCTGCTGCCAGTCAGTGTCGACAATACTGGGCTAAATGGGCCAATGGTCTGACTCAGTATAAGGCAGCTTCCTAGGTTCCTAACCTTCTTAGGTGCCCTATACAAATAGAGGAGAGAAGGCACTGTTGGGGGAGGTGGGCTGTTTGCAAATGGATGAACGTGCTGCCCTCCGCCACACTCTTACTTGGAAATAAGCCCCGTTGTATTCAGTAGGACTTACTTCCAGGCAAGAATTCAGAAGATTGTGGCATTAGGTCATCTTCTCTGTTTTCTCCCTTGAGAAAGCAAAGTCCAAATGATAGAAATACCCTGAATTAAATATGAAGAAACGTAAGGTGTGAGTAGTGGATTTCAAGGGATTGAAGCGACTTTCATGGAGGGGATTTCTAACACTTGCCTTATCTGCATTCAAACTCAGCAAGCCTATTTAAGAATCCTTTCGAAGCCCTGACGAAGAGTGACGACGGCAGCGTGATTGGCTTGGGACACAACCACATGATCAGAGAATGCCAGTATGAGCGGCAAGAGGCCATTTTTAATAGCACTTTCCAGCAGTTTCTGGAGACAGAGAATGAGCTGGAGAGCAAAGAGGAGAAACCCAGGTGAGAGGGGGGCAAGGCAAGGCACTTTGAATTGGGCCCGGACATGGACTGGCAGCCAGTGCAGCTGGAAAAATACTGGCATAATGTGGACTCATTGGCCAGTCCCTGTTAATAACCTTATGACTTAAAAGAAAGAAAAAAAAGTTGTTAATGGAGGATAAGTCTTATAAAAAAATAACATCATTATTCTATAGCCCAACCTTCCCCAACCCGGTCTTTTCCAGATGCGTTGGACTGCAACTCCCATAATTCCCAAAACATTATGGCTGACTTAAGTCCCAGCCATTTCAGTGAGTCTACTCTAAGTAGAACTTACGTTGGCTTTCTCAAACCTATTGCATGTCATATATATATATATTTTAAAAAAGGAATCATGATCTCTCTTTATTTCAGCCATGCTGTGTTTCATTTTCATTTGCCTGGCCGCATCTTGCCTGTTGGAACCGAAATCAAAACTGAGCCAGGTAATCTCGTTTGTGGGTAGGGCACGTAATTGTATCGCGGAAGTTCCTCCACGATGATAGTTTCAGGCATGAACAGGCAGAGAGCCTGGAACTCAGTGGATTTGAATTTGGCATGTTTCCCCCTTCTTTTTATTCATTCATTCATTTTATTTGTAACCCATTCTACTACCAAGAAGAATGGTGCGCAAGGCGGCTTTTGGGTTTCCTACTTTGCTACCATGGTGCGGGAGTAGAGGGACAGATGGGATCCTCAGGCCTTCTGCCCTGTCTTTGATTGCCTCCTCTTGCTCCCCTTCTCCAGAGGTGCCTGTCGCGTTCAGTGTACACTGGAGCACGAGTCACAATCTCTGCTTCTATTTCCTCAGTCGCCCACCAAAGGAGAAACCAGGTAAATACAATGTTGGATGAGAAGCTCTCGCGAGGAGCAGCTGATACCTTGTGCGCATGGTCAAAGCCCCCCCTGTGATTCATGCCAGTTGAACCCTCAGGGCATTGCCACTCTTTCGGCTAGGGCCATTGAACCTCTTTCAACCCAAGAGACGAATTCTATTTTGGAAAAGCGCTCGGAGGCCGGGTGGGTGGGTGTCATTCCAGGGGTGGGTGGGACCAAAGGCAAAAGGGGCGGGGCCAAACATACCAGAATAGTTTAGCTTAAAGCTCTTCCTGACAGAATCTAAGCATTAGGAGAAGTATCTCAACCTTAATGAATGAGGGGGGACAAGACAGCACAACAGCTGCGAAATCACCAAACAATTGGTCGCCAGGAAAAGGGATTTGGGACCAGGGAAGGGGATAGGAAACACTGCAGGGCCAGGCTGAGACTTCAGTTGCATCTGATTTAGGCCCCGGGGCACTCCTATTACAGATTTGCAGTTGTTTGTAGCCCTTGAGATACAGCAGCTACTGCAGTGTGGGTATCAAAGCAACCCACACAGTAACAGGGAAGGGGAATTTGGGGACTCAGAACCCCAGATACATGGGGCCAAGAGCCATGCAGTGATTTCAGCTCAGTGCAGTTTATTATCTGTGCTCTGGACAAGACAGGACGTTCTAACTAGGGGAGTGGCGAAGTGCCTAGCCCTTGTAGCAGCATTGCTTTTTTCCAGGAGCAACAACATCCACAGTTTTGCACGGTGGAGTCTTGCGATGGTTATTTGCAATTATACCCACAGCACAATGCCTGGTTTACAGCTGCCTCTTGATTTGATCATGGTTGCAGAGGGTTGATTGATTCAGGTGATACCGAGCCACCTGAGAAGGCTTTGAATTTCAAATATGTCGACAAAGCAGAGCCTAATTCAGCTCCAGGACTTGAGAGGACTATGATTCCTTTCCAGGAGAAGTCACGGGGCGGGGGCTTCAAATAATTAAAGGTCACCTTGGGAGGAGGAATCAGAGCTGCCACCTTCTGAAGCCAGGCAGAACATGCCTTCTAAAATCGAGCCTGGGGTTCAGAATAGACCGTGAGGGGCTTAGGCCGGTATGCCTTGCAAGCTACAGATTGGTAGATCTGGTTGAGCAGTCATTCCCTCTCCCCAGAGAACCCTGGGACTCAGAGTTCTGTGAGGTGGCAGCAACTAGGCATCTCTAACAGAAAGTGCTCAGCGCCTTCACCAAACTACAGTTCCCAGGATTCTTTGTGGGATGCCACTGCAGCTAAAATGATATAACAAATATGTTTGTAAAACAGGTGATACTCCAGAGTGGGAGCTCTATGGCCTATTCCTAATATGTCTCTGCTACCAGTTCTGTGGTTTGCAGGGCACAGATGCTATTTCCAGAGTCAGCCCCCCTGTCTGGCAACACATCGCTCCGCCCTTGGATGCAGGGTGAGGTTGAAGGAGGGGTCAGTGTTGTACTTCTGACAGCAGGAATTGTATGAAAAAGCTGTAGGGCCAACAAGCGGCCTAACTGAGGCTGGATTCTGCCTGCTGGCTGCTAGCCCACTGCTGTGAGCCGGGAAGAAAGACGTGCAGAAACAGGAACGGCTCTAAGGAAAAGGCACAGTTTCTTCCCTTCCCACAGGCTCCGTCATTCACAGTGTCGTCTGTTCCCACTAGATTCTGATCCGAAACCAGACGTGGTTTGGCCATGCGCTGCTGCAATCGTGTGCTCAGCTGTCACGCCTTGCTGTTCTTACCTGGCTTTCACCTGTGAAGATGGGGCCATTACTGTTTGGGACAAATCTCTTGGTGAGCTTTTCCCCTTACCAGCATTTGTGAAATTGGCAAGGGCTGTAGTCCTCTCCCGGATTTCAGTGGCGCAGTGGTGGCCCAGGAGTGCCTTGGCCCAGCTTAGGCTTCTACACCAACGTCACTCATTTTTGGAGAAGGCAGACCTGGCAATTTGTTTTATTTAAGATCTTTCTTGCCCCCCTTTAAGGGCAGAAGCCCTCTCAAGGCAGCAAGCAATAATAAAACTCAAAAAGCCAGTGCAACATTAAAAAAATGAAAACACTTGCCTTGGTTAAGTCAAGGCACTGCTGTTATTCCTGTCCTCAGTGTGGGATGTTTCTATTTTCCTAGGGTTCCCATTGTCTGTGACTGTGCTTCCAGAGGGGTATGTCATACGAAGCATCCAGTTCATGCCGTGTTCACCACCACCCAGCGAGAAAACACCTTGCTTTAGTAAGACCCCCGCCAGTACCAAAGTTCAGCTTCTGGTGTTGTGTACGGATGGCTCTCTCCACATGATCACATCGGGGGCCAAAGAATTTAACACCAAGCTACTGGGATACAGGTGATGCAGGGCTCAGGCTGCATAGAGGCCCTGTGTGTGTGTGTGTGTGTGTATTTTGATGATGGGGTCCCTCTTACTGTGGTCCAGACCCTCGAAGATGAATAGCCTTGTCCTGCCTGCCCCAATTTACTTGTCAGGAGAAAAGCGTACTACATTTTAGTCCCCTTTTTGGGAGGTGGCTGGGATTAAAGCCCTAAGGCTAGTACTGATCTTGTTCTGAGAGTGTGATGGGGGTTGGGATCCATCATAGCGGTTGTTGTTATCCTCCCCCCCCCCCCCCCCCCGGCCGTTTCATCACTACTGTCCCATAATTACCCTTTCTTATTAGCCAACAAAAGCACCTCCTATGGTTATGTGAACCCTCCCTCCCGCTCTCTCATTTATATGTTTCCCGTTTAAGGTGCTGAAAGAAAATATGCATGAGCCATAACCTAAGCTTGGGTTTTCTTTTGTAGGCCTCAGGCTCCCAGTCAGGCGATCAGTGCCGTGGCAACACTTCCAACTTTTCCTGATGCAGTGAGTGCTTTCAGATCATCTCCTGCAAGATCTCCCTTGTCTTCTGAATAACAGGACCGTGGGGGTTGGGGGTGGGGGGGAGAGATGCATCTGGGCAAGGCGTCATCTGCGACGACTTTGCACATTTTATGGGTGGAGTGCAGACGTGGAGAGATGGCTCACCATTGAAGTGTGGGCAAGCAGTGACGCAGCTAGACTGGAGCCTAAAAGAGCTGTCAGACTTAATAAAAAAAACCAAACCCAAGAAAAGACACCCACGTAAGCTATGCTTGTTCACCTGAAAGCACACAAGGTTAGAAGGACAGGATCGCCAACAGGAGGCAGCCAGGGCACCAGATCCCCAACAGTAGCGTCTGTATTTAGAACATTTGTAATGCCATTTGCAAGGCTTTGTTTGTACAGCCCTTATTTCCAGACGGGGAACTGAATTTAAGGAACTGTGAGTATTCTTACAGTTTAAAGCATTCTTGGCTAGAGTGAGTTTTGTACTTTACCCTTATCCCCTAAATTATCAGGCAAAGCCTTGTCCGCACTTGTATGCTTCAGTCCCGTTCTGTGATATTTCAATCCTGATTCTTTCTCTCTTTCTTTCTTTCTTTCTTTCTTTCTTTCTTTCTTTCTTTCTTTCTCCAACTCTGCCTACGATATAAATTGTAACTTGATTTACTGAGCCCCAGTCTTGATCCCGTCCAAGAAAGCAGAAAGGGGCTGTAGAAGCACTGTTGATTTTGTTTTGGTCTTAAGTGATGCACAGTCCGCTTTGATTGTTCCAGGTGCTGATTTTCTTCTGGGATGGCACGGTCAATCTGATGGACACCACTACGCAAGAGGACGTTTGCCAGTTCATCCCACCACCCACATACAAAGTAGCATCTCCCTGGCAGCCAGTTTTCTCTGTGGACACTGATGGCCAATGCTTGGTCCTTCGAGGTAGGGTGCTCTGGATGCAGGAAAAAAGAAAGAAAGAGCAGGCCGCATGGAAAGGGAAATCCACCTGCTATAAACCCTTCGCTTAAATATCTTCTCCCACCTCCCCAACTCTCAGTCTTTGGGTTAGCTTTGACTTCTCTGTTTCCTTCTCCTTCAACATCAAAGTAGGATGTTGGCAAATCTTAGTGCTGCCACCTTTGTGGCCTCTGTGCCAGGCACACCCATGGAAGCTGAGCCTGCAGAGAGCAACGTTTTGGAAACATCTAGAAACAGCAGCATTTCAAGGCATGCTAACCCCTTCCCTTGAGCAGAGAGAACCCTCAAGGGATGAGATAATGCCTTACTGTTCAGTTCTTGGAGCATCATAGGAAAGTCTCTGAGATTCCTTCTTAGCGCTCTCTCTCTCTCATTATTTTTCATCTTTTTTTCACCCATCCATTGCTTTTCTTTATCTCTTATTAAAAGAAGAAACATTGTTTTCATCAAGCTCTCGTGTGGATCCTTTAAGAAGGTCCCAATACTGAACAAACACAATCAGTGTCTTTGGTTTTGCCTTGGCGAGGCTCAAAGGTGACTCCTGCCTGCATGGCGGGCAGTGAAATCGGTCCTCAAGGCTCTGTATATTTTGCCTGGCCCACCTTATTTGAAAAGACATTGTGCCTTTTTGGCACTTTCTTTGTTGACCACACAAACTGAGGGTGGGAGGAGAATGCACCAGAGGTGGCACCTGCAGGAAGTGAAGGAATGAAGAGTACAAATACAGATGAATCAGTGGCAAAACACGTTGCAGTTTCCCCAACTTCCTACTGGCTCTTTGACACACGAAGCAAATCTTGTCCCTTTTCTTGCTTGCTGGCCTGATGCATCTCAGGTCACAGCCACTGCACAGAGAGACAGGCAAAGCAGCAAGTTTATTACAGTATACGCAGCACACTAGAGAATCCTTCTCTTGGAGGGGCTTACTTCCTTGCCTCACCACTGCATCTTGCAACCCGCAGTGATCTTCTAAACAACTCCACGTTGCAGAATCTCTCTCCTGAGATACTCACCAAAAAGACTAGCTTCCTTTGGGGGCAAATCTAAGATACAGAGAGGTTAGGTCCATCCAATTAGGGATCCAAGGATGGCAATGAGTACATACAAAGGACTCTGGTGAATCCAATCATCTTCCAGAAATTCAATGTAGTCAAGGAAACAAAAGGTTTATTCTATTTAAGTTCCCCAGACTACACCATGGGGGTAATGTTTGCAGTTGTTGTATGATTCCTCCGACATGATTGACTGTAGCCCTGATTGGCTTGACAAATTGCTTTTACCGTACTCCATGCAGGGAGAAATGCTCCTGTCCCTTTCTGTATGGAGCTTCTTTATGCAGAGAGAGATCAATCTCCCACCTCTCTCTTCAAGGCCAAAAGGCATGACAGGGAGCATGGCTTCTGGAGGCTGCTTCTGATGTCATCCAGCCCCCGGGGCTGAAATGGAATATAGTCTGACTCCTGGGGCCTGAACAGTTACCAGCCCTGCCCTAGAGTTTCAGACAGAGGTCCTTCTCATCACCAGCCACCTGATTTTGATTTAATGGGAATTGAATCTGGGACCTTCTGCATGCACTTTCCGACTGAGCAGTGGTATCTTCCCAACTTCCTGGTACTTTTGGCTCATGGAAACGGAAAGTGATTCTATATGTGACCAAAACGCAAAAAGCCCACACTGCACAAATGTCTCCTACCCCCACCACGGTTCTTATCAGGTTCTTTTAGTTCAGGGAATCTCCAAGGGGTGTAATACATGAATCGGTTGAGATAAGACCAGCAGATAACAACTGTACAACACACCCACTGTTTAGTATGGGATCTCCCCATGTCTTTCCTCCTCCACCCTAGACGTTTGCCAGTCCTCTCCTTGGCCTACACCCAGGTATGGACAGAAAGTAGATCTGGCTCTTCTCTCAATAATTTGCTGTAGATTGGCAAGGATTTCTGATTCCCAACTGTTTAACAATTAGGGCAACAAAATGTCTCCCCATAACCTAAATTATATTACGGAAATTATTGGTATTCTCTCTCTCTCTCTCTCTCTCTCTCTCTGTGTGTGTGTGTGTGTGTGTGAAGAATGGTTTTAATATGGTGTTTTCATTTTTTTATGATTTTACCCCTTCTTTTCACCACTCTGGAATCTATTAGATATGAAGTGGTATGCAAATGTTATAAATAAATATAAATAAAGAGAGTTTGGCATAACTAGGAGCGGATTCTGGTATGGAAGGAAGCTTTACTTTTTCAGTTCTGGTACTCAGAACAAATTCGTGGGCTCAGAATTCTTTCTGTTGTGTATGCCTTTTGCACCAGCACGTTCTGCTCTTTCTGTTTTTAGGGGAGGAGCAGTCTGCGGGAGATAAGGCAGAAACAGAAACCATCTTCCTCTTCAACTTCAAGTCCTATTCATCCATGGAGACTTTTGCACTGAGGGCCACGCAGCCACTCGATGACTTGGCAGAACTTCCATGGGATGTGCGCTGTGACATTTTCCTAAATGACAAGTAAGCCGCTTGAATCAGAAAGGACCTGGAGCTGGCAAGCTGTTTTTGCTCGAGTGGTTGTAATTAGGGGAAGGGGAGGGGGGGAGTTGGAATTAGGGATGGGTGAAACGTACAGAAATCTATAATATCACAGAAAAAACCCAAAATCAATATAAATCATAATCAGCACACGGGGGGAAATAAAAATAAACACCATAAAAACAAACATAAAGCTGTCTTATGATGAGCTGTTGGCGCTTGGGAAAAGTTAATCTGGGACTGCAGTGCAAACCAAGCCATGCTAACAGACCACTGTCTGTAACCCCCAACAACCCAGAAGCCATAGTTTCTTGTTGTGTTGCAAACTCTGGGCTGTTTGATTATGGGTTGTCGTTACATGTGAACTGAGAACCATGGTTTGTTCATGAATTGTGTTTCGCCAGGCTACAAAAGTGGCGAAAAAAAGCAGTCCAAAAACCCAGTGAGGGATTAGGCAAAAGAGGGGGGAAACAAACAATCCAGGGATCAAGAAAACAAACCACAGTTTGTTCAGTCGTCTGCCAAACAAATCCTGGATTGAGCAACAAAACATGGGTTAACCATGGGTTAGTGTTATATGTGTGTCGAGCACTCTGAAAACTTGAAAGTGCTTCTATAAATGCTGAGTGTGATTTTCAGTGCCAGGGAGCACCATCTTGAACAACTCCTGCTCACTTAGCCATCTGGTGACGAGTGAATGAGGCATAGAGAAGCGGGTTGAGGCTGGAGCCGAGGGAGCTGGAATCTCTGTCTTTGTCTCATTGCCAGCCTGCAGCGGCTGTCCACAATTAGCCAGCAGATGCCGGAGTGTTGGAGCCAGCTGCAGGACTATGCAGCTGCCTTGACAAGGGGAAAACCAGAGGAAGTAATGGAACAGGAGGAGCCCAGGTGAGTTTGTCACTCCTGGAGACAGATTCTGTGTTGTCATTGTTCTTGACCAACCCAGCTGTTTACTATTTTTTGCCAGTCCTTACAGCGAGGGTGGGCCACATGACGCCCATGGCACCTGAGCTTCTTTGGACACCTTTTTTGATGCCTGCCAAGATTCCCTATCCCTTCCACATTTTTTTAAATTTTAATTAACAAATGTCCTTACTGGCAGCTGGGATCACTTCAAAGCAAAGCGAGGGCCTCCAGCTGCCATCTTCATTTTCCATGAATGCCTCTAGGCCATAAGTGGGGCTGAGAGATGTTCTTTAGAAGCGAAGATGGTGGATGGGTGCAGCCTGATTCTTTCCTCTGCAGCACATCAGCCGCCCATAAAAAGAAGGGGTAAAAGAAAAGAAAAAAAACGTCTCTCCTATCCTTAATCTTGCTTGCATCCTCTGTGCAGTTACAGTGGGGCTATTGCATCTCCTCAAGTAAGGAATCCTCCAGGAAGCGTAATTCTGTAGGAGTTGTGGTTAAACCTGCCCCTGTTCACAAAAATCAGCTCCTTTCATTCCTGTCTATGACTTTGATTGAATCAGTGGTTAATTCTGCTTTCCCATTCTAACCTCTTGCCCAGGAGTGCTGAAGACGACACGTAATACATTGGCTGGGAACAGCGGAGTCGAAGGTCTCAACAGTGAGTCAGTGCATAAATTGTGTTCAGCATGGACAACATCCTTGCCATTCACTTTTGTGCTTTACAAGTTCCAAATCCGATCATAATTTAGCTGTTCTCATTACTGTTTGGACCCTTTCAGACAGCATCTGCTCCCACGTGAGAAGGGGCTATAGCTCAGTGAGATAGAGCACATGCTTCCCATGCTGAAGGTCTCAGGTTTGATCTCCGGCTTCCCCAGATATGCAGGTAAAAAATCCTGCTTGAAACGCTGGAGAGCCACTGCTGCCTGTCAGTGTCGACAATACTGGGCTAGATGGATCAATGGTGTTTCTCAGTATAAGGCATTTTCTATGTTCCTAAGTCATTACTAGCCTTCAGAGGAAGGGAAAAGGTTTGAAACCAATAGGTAATGCATTCCAAAGTGGGTATAGACTGTCAAGCTCCGAAGGCCTTTGGGGGCCCTGTAAATACTGTCTGAGGAGGGCAAGAGGGAAATGGAGATGAGCATAGGAGACCCAGGCCAGAATGCTGGGGACCTGGAATATGTGATTCCACAGAACAGTGGTGAGATCTCCAGAAGTTTGGACTTCAACTCCCATAAGCCCCTGCCAGCATGGCCAGTTGCGAGGAGTGTTGGAAGTTGAACATCTGGGGATCTACCTTCTGCCTGCTCCCTTGCCACAGAACACGAAAGAAATCTCTCTACAGGGTGGTTTACCTTTGCCTCTTTGCTCCCCCTGCAGTTTCCTCACTGGCTCAAGTCTTTTTGCAGATATTGAGCCTACAGGCAGGACCTTGGTTTCTTTACCTTTTCATTCTTTCATGACACCTACCAGTAGGCACCTTTAAAATTAAGTACTAGTAGAACAGAAAGCAAATGTAACTTCATTAACACAGGAGCCATACATGCAGGCAAAACCACAGAGGAGCAAGAGCATGTGGCATGTTTGATTGTACAGACAGAGGTGCAATTTTTTCCCACTTGTTAACAGTATCCCCAAATCACCCTGGAGCATTCTTCAGTGGCCCTGATTACCATAGTCTGTAAGGTGACGCATGTAGTGGCAAACCATGGTTTGGCCTTACGTGAATGAGCAGGGAGGAGCTGAGGAGCACGCACTTCTTTTTCCCTTGCACACCACAATTTCCCTCTCTCAGATCCTCTGAAACCATCGTTTGCCATTTAGTCTGAGCTGGTAAACTGTGGTTTGCATGTGCTCTGAAAATTAGGCTGGCAATCCAGCATTAGATCAAGATAAGCTGTTAAACCATGGTTTGCCACGGTCAGAGGTACAGGAATGGGGGAAGTAAACTATCTCCAGGCTCCTCTGTGCTAAAACACGGTTAGGAGTTCTCTCTGAACCCCCCTGCTCTTTTCAAATTCCAAAACTCATCAAGAAACCCTTTTTGCAGTGATTTGTCCACTTCTCGAGGTATCTCCCTCATCTGGCTGAGGTTTCACCAGTTGAGTAGTGTTTGTGATAGTTGGCAACCTTGTATATGACTTTTAAGAGGTTTGCCATTTTACAAGCAGAAGTGTAACATCACACTAGCCCACCAGAGAGCGCTCAAGTGCTGTAGCCAGGAGCCTGCATTCCTTAGAAGCCAGATGATGAACCCTAAGCAGCTTTATCTTGTGTGTTGAATCAAGAGTGCTCCTGATAATCACCCTAAAGTTTAGTACACAGATATGAGTAAGCTCTGGGATGCTGCCCTCTTGTGTGTTCTTGTGGTTGTCTTGTAGGGCAATCCTATATCAGATGCTTTGGCTTCTGCTCTGAAGGTCAACATAGAGAGGGAGGTCTTCCTCCAAACTCAGGTATAGTTTAGCATATAATTATAGTAAACCATGGTTATCACAGTGGCCCGGGCAATCGTATGAGCATAACTCATTTGGGATCGTACACACCCCTGGCACAAAAGTTGAGGAACAAACAGAAGCATTCCCTAAAACACAGAACAAAGCAAACTGCCAGCCACACCAGTGTGGCTGATTTCCACCTATGACAGGCCAGCACATTGATGACACCCTCAGGTCAGCTAGGGATGGGCAGAGCTAATCTACACATAGTGATGGATTGATGATCCTACGTCACTCCGCCATATGCAGAACAAACTATCAGCCTGCACAGACACCCCATGGCTTGCTCTACTGCATAAGCTGTCGAACTGCAGGCAACTAGAGCCCAGCAATTGCAAGCCTCCAGGAATCCCTGCACACGGGGATTCTACTCACATACCAGGACTGATCATACCAATCCTTCTTAAGTGCAAGGGAATTAAGTGGAAGGGAATTGTTAAAAGAAGAATCTAAATTGAGATACCGGCACTGCCACTTACCCTGATTTAGGTAGGGATGTGCAGGGCCAGAAATATCGCTATCGGAATTGGATTGGAATTTCCGCTATTAAAAATATTGGATCCGATCATATTGGGGGGTATCCATATTTTATCGGACCCGATATCCGATAAATATCAAAATTTCTGATCCATTTACGGACCACCATTTCAGGTGTTTTCCCCATAGGCTTGCATTCTGGGAAAGAAAGCTTTCCTCAATGCAAGTCTATGGGAAAAACACTGGGCCGGCCCTCCCTCCCCCCACTCGCGCTCCTTACCTGCTGCCATCCCCCGCTGCCTTCGCTGGCCTCCGCTGCTTCTGGTCTACTGAGAATTAGGCTTTGCGGCCTAATTCTCAGTAGAGCGACAACGCGCCGGGTGATGTTATCATCCGGCGTGTTGTCGCTCTACTGAGAACTAGGCCACAAAGCCTAGTTCTCAGTAGTCCGGAAGCAGCGGGGGACAGCAGCAGGTAAGGGGCACGAATGGGAAGGGAGGGGTCCCCACTTACCTGCTGCTGTCCCCCGCTGCCGTCCGCTGCTTCTGAACTACTGAGAACTAGGCTTTGCGGCCTAGTTCTCAGTAGAGCAACGATGCGCCGAGTAGGGGTGGGGGGGAAAGGAGGGCCGGCCCTAAACTGGCAGTCCGAAAATTCGATATTTCTGATAGTATCGGACATATGGATTTCGGATCCGATCAGATAGGGCCTCCTTAGAAAATTATCGTTATAGTTAATCAGATGTCCGGTAACGCCATTATCGGATTGTTATCGGAACGATACGATACACATCCCTAGATTTAGGGCACACTCTTATACATGTTTAGACAGAAAGAAGTCCTATAACTCCCGGCATTCTCCATCCAGGATGGGTGACTGAGGCATGCTGGGAGTTGTAGGACCTTTTTTGTCTTTACATGCATAGGATTGCACCCTAAAGGCACCCTACGCCACCACCTATCCTGTTTGGCACAGAATTTAAATCCCACCTTTGTGACTTGACTTTTCTAATGCTTCCTTATTTAAACCACTTTTGGAATCCACTTTCCTCCAGAATATATTAGGTGAGTCCCGTTGCGCCATAATTATTTTACTAGTTAGGTGCAGACTTGATTTTGTTTTTTGTTGTTGTTCATTCTAATCTTTTGCAAAACCTGGCAGTGTTTTGTGTTGGATAAACTGTTGTTGCACCAGCTGCTTTTTTGCACTGCTAGAAAATAGAGGAGTTTCCTCCTCCTATTCCATTGCCACTAGACAACTCTAAAAGCTGAAGTCATTCTAAATTGTGTTCCACCTCCCAGGAAGGTCACCTGGCAGTTACGAAGCACTAGCAAAAATGATAGATGAGATGTGCAAAAAAAGGGCATTCCTGTAATTGCCAGTGAAAAGACAAGCAGAGCAGAATTTTAGTGTTCATGATTAGGCATCAACCCTCTCATTTTAAGATGGGACTGACATAATTTTTTATGAAAAATAATTTCCTCCAGTTAAAACCATATGGTTCTCCTCCAAGAGAAGGGGCAATTTTCCTGCAGATGGAGACATTTTTTTAAAATGGAAAACAGAGCAAACCATGTTATATGTTTGTTAAATTTCAGTTTCTCTACTTCCCCAGGTCAGTAGGGAAAAGCAGTTTTGAGGGAAGGTTTGCAACGGAAAACAGTGAGTGGGGATGAGGGTTTAGAGTCTTTCCTCTCTCATTTGCTTCTTCTCTGCCAATGCCCTACTAGCCCCACTTTGCATATAATCAAATATGGGGTTGGGAAACCCTGTGTTTTGTTATGAACTTCATACAATTTTCCTTTGGCAACGACCAGGAGGAGGGAGGCTTACTGTCATCTTGTGCTGTCTGTCATCTTCCTCCCCATGGTTGATCTATGTGCTCTGCTTGGGGATATCGGTCGATTCTCCTGCGAAGCCTAACTGGCCTTAAAATCGAGCATTACAGGCTGTGCATGTTCCCTGTCCTGCTCAGGTCTCTCATGAGACATCGGGGCTACTCCATGGCGGAAGGCAGATTGCCATGGTCCTAACGACAGCAGCACAGCTCTCTTCTCAGTAGGACTCATCAGCTCAGTTCAGACAACACGTTTCTCAATGGTGGTTTTAGAACTCCATGGTGGAGTTTTTGCACCACTGTTGAGAAATGTGTTGTCTGGCAGGAAAGCTCCACACAGTGGTAGAGGTCTTTTTGAAAATCACTCCACGCAGAATATCCCTGCTGTGCGGAGGAGAGTTGTGTGGCAGACTCCGTGGAGTTTTCCGTTGCGTTGACTTTTCCCTCTGGCTACAGAGTTCTCTGGAAAGAGTGGCGGAAGGAGCGAGTGCCGCTCTAGGAGAGCTGCCAGGATTGGTTGTTTTGCAGCAATGGCTGATAGGATACCATTGGGAGGACCGGGGGAGGAGAGAGGGTGGAGGAACTGTCAATCAAACATCACAATGGATTTTACTCAACTCTACTGTAGCCCACAGTCACACAATGGTGGTGTTAGAACATGTTGTGTGGGGAGTACCCCCTAGAAACTCAACCGTTGAGTGGAGTTTTCACACTGAGCGATCCTGTCTGCAAACTGCTTCTCTGTTGCTCGGCAACCAATTCTCCATCAGAAGTGTGCTTCCTTTCTCCATCCTGCTGTCCCATCAGGGCTGGCGTAGGCAAAGCTGTCCGAACCCCCCCCCCCCCCCCCCAGCACAATGGGCTCGCCACTGAAAGGAATTAATGGGGCTTGCCTCTTGCTGTACTCCTAAAGAATTAGTTCTTTTGTTCAAGATATGCTTCGTTCTGGATGTTTGGTGGCAACTTAAATATCATGAGTTGTGTGGTGGCTTGCCTGTCACCCACTTTTGCAATCTTTTTGGCACCAGGCAAAGACCGTTTTGTTCCCCCAGGCTTTTTGATGTTCTGAGTTTTTAAAACTGTTTTAATTGCTGCTTTTAATTGCTGGGGCTTTTTAGATGCAAATTGATTTTTGTTTGGCTTTTGTTTTGATTGTTACTGTAAACCGTTTTTGACCGGAGGACGGTAAAGAAATGTATTCAGTAAGTAAATATGTCAATATTATCGAAATAAACCCTCCTGACTACCTCATCTTTCCACTATCCTGACTGGATAGGGATGATTACTTGTGCTAATGCCCTTTTCTCTGTTGAACAATATTGCAGCTATATTTAATATGAGAAAGGGCTATTATAACATTATCTGCACTGTTACGGCTCACTCTAAACCACAATGCTAAGTTTTAATTAAAGTTGCCAGTGTTTTTCCAAAGTTTTTGCAATTCTGGGCTGTAGTAGCAAAACACGGGGATGTGTTTCGCTTCGTTTTCATTCCAGTTTATTAAGGGGTAAAAAGAAAAGCATAAGTCACTTGGCAAGGGGATGAGGTTCATGATTTTGAAATGACACAGGCAATATGGTAGCGTGCTGATAGGGCGGAGAAGCCAATATGATGTTTTCTGAAGGGAAATGAACTCACACCATCCTGCTTTTACTGCCATTTCTTTCCTGAGCCTTTTCAGAACGTTTCATTACTGAGTGGTATAGTCATCTCATTGGAACTGTACCACTTCAGCTTTCCTGTGGAGATGCTTTCAAATAAGTGATGTTCAACCTCAGATTTGTGGCCCTACGTAGAAAGAGTACACGTCATACCTTTTCTTTGTTGCGCAAGCTTTCCACCTGTGTCAGACCATGATCCTATGAAGGCCAGAGAAGGTGCCAGAGGCAAAGGCAGCAAAGTGCAACCAGAACGTTCAGGCTGGAGAGAGAGCCCAATCTGGGAGCTTCTGTGGAGATCCGCAAGTGCCACCTGACCTACTCTAGCCTATTGGAGTAAAAGAGTATGTCTAGACTGCCTGCACATTGGCTAGTGCTGGATGGTGGTGCAGAGATTTAATATGTGCCTAATATCCCTCAGGTTACCAGTTCAAGTCTTAGGGACTGGAGCCCCTGGACAATAGAGGGGCATTTTAATGTAGAAACATTTTCAAACAACCCCCCCCCCCCCCCACACATTTAAAACTACCCTTTTTCCAGTAGTAGATGGAGATGCTGGCCCGACCTGCAGATGTAGAAGAAGCCGGGTCTGCTGTTCTGTTCCTCTTTGATCCTGCAGCATTTGAACCAACAAAATCTCCATTTAACAACAAACATAGAAACCGTTTTTGGGACATGATTTTTGAAATTGTTGCAGATCTCAGGGCTGATTCACACATTTCTTTTTAAAGTGTGTACCTTTGGACCCGCATCCCAGCGAAGCTCTGTGGTCTTTTCCGTGCCAGATGAAGATTTTAATGAGAATTTTCCAAGCTTTTGTGGTTGTTTTAATTCAACTGATGGGTTTCTCTGGCTTTTTAAATATCACAACCTTTTCCTGTTGCATTTTATGAGTCTTTATTGCTACTGTATCCTCTCAACATTTTGCAAACAATTTTGGGTAATGAAAATATGTATATAAAAGCTTAAAAGTAATTATATATCTATTATATTAAAAATGTGATGTCTGGGAACACGTCCTTTGTGCGGCTACACTTAACAGCAAGCAAGGAGTGACTGCCTCTCACTGTGGAGTGTAAACTTAATGCAAACTTGGGTTTGCCAGTACGTAATGTGTGAAACAGCCTTCAGTTCCTGGGTCGACCAGGCTTTGCATCAATAAAACAAGTACCCACAATTTATAAAGACTACAGGTCTTTCACCAAATGGCCTTACAATTCTGCATTTGCCAGAAGAAATGTATTCGTTATTCCCCTTGAAGCACAAGACAGGTTAATCTATGTTCCCGAGAAGGCCGTGTGGTAGCATTTCGGAAGCTGATGAGATCCTGGAACTCATGCGGAACACGGGTAATAAAATCATTCCATTTTGCTCAAGAATGCAGAGAAAGTGTGCGCTGGGAGTGGGAGACAGGAGTTTTCAAGAAAAATAATGGGATTGGGTTGTCACTCCCCCCTGTTGATGGTGGATGTAATATTTTTCCCATTAGTTTACATAGACTTCTTTGTACTCAGGCTTTTGGAAGGGGGAAAGGGGGGGGGGAGATCATATGCAAGAGGAAAAAGTCAAACCACCAGCTGTGGCACGAAACACTTTGACCCAGACTTCAAATGCTGCTGGGGAGGAGGAGACATTTTGTTCCATAGGATTCCCCCCCCCCTTTTCTTTAAAGGCTACTGGCATTTTTTTCTTTAACAGTGTGGTTGCTGGTGCTGCCTGCTTGTTTGCTTTTTCATTCCTTCTTTTGCTCAACTTACCCTCCGTTCAAGGATTGCCCAAATGATTTCAGATAATGTTTTAGATGAGGGGTGCATAATCAGCAGTCGTTGCCACAGGGGGCATATCTACCATGCTGTAGGATTAAGAAACCTTCAGGTGGTACCCGGGGGTGGTACGGAGGTAGAGATGAAGGTAGGGATTGGTGCCTGAATAGTGCAGCAAGACATTTTTAAAGGTGTTTGCCCTAGCCAGGTGGTCAGAAGAGCACCATTCAGGCTCTTCTTGAAGTAGCAATGCATCCCAGGCTAGCGATACATGGGAGTGAGCAAATAGCCTGAGTAGGCAATGTTCCTTGTGAGAGGAAACAAGGCAGTTGCCGTTTTGAGAAGCATGGCTGGAGAGAAGGACAGTGCACTTGCCTTGTTAATTGGTTAGCCTCACTTCTCCATTCCCCCTCCCCTTAAAGTATGATGACCTAATAATGGCGTTATACTTTCCCCTTCAAGCATAATGCCTTGATAGTTACAGAGGAATAAAAAGCCAGGAAAATGAATAGTGAATCTTCATGGCATTTGGAAAATGCCCTGCTTATGATTGAGGCCTATGGAAGAACCACTGACCAACGGTGTGTGTGTGTATGTGTGTGTGTGAGACATGGAGAGACTGGGTGATGATTTGGGATGCCCCCGAAACACAGCTCTACCTAGTGAGCTCACAATAACTCACTAGTTAGCCTTAGGTAAATCATTGAGTTTTCCCAGAGGCAACCTCCAGATGTGTTGGACTGCAACTTCCACCATTCCCAAGCAGCATGGCTAATGGCTGCATAACTGGCCATTGTCCGTCATAATTCCCCCTTGCCACTTCATGAAGCCCCCATCTTTTTCCTTTTAAAAGATGAATCTTATATTTATACGCATTAATCACCTATTATTGTCAGCTGCCTTGGGGGCCTGTTGTCAGGCCAAACGGCAGGATATAAGTACGTTAAATAAAGATTGCTCCTCTAAGTAACAAGGCTGTTGCAAGGATTGCTAAGGAAATGAATGCAAAGTGCTTTGGTACTTTGTCAGTACCTGGGTCAGTACCACGGACAGCAAACCAAGGGCTAGATGGTGGGCCAAGGCCAGCAAGCAGGTAACTTCCTGAGGCAGTGGCTTTGAAATACTGCCACAGGAAATTATGTGCTTCAGATCCCACCCTCTGGCCTTTAGGAAGGCTTTCAGTTAAAGCCATCTAATAATAATTATTATTTGTTGAAAAGGAAGGAGAAAAGAGAAATATATATACCACTGGCCATGGAAGTCAAAGAACTATGGCAACTGGAAAAGGTCACAATTATTCTATTAGTCACATCAGTCACTGGCATCACATCAAAAAATTATACAGAAAACCTTCAGAAACTGGGCCTACCAGAATACATCCACACCAACATCCAGAAAGCAGTCATAATTAAAACATGCTCAATCGTCAGGAAATTCCTGAATCAATAAAAGACAGCATGACTTGGCAAAGTCCATCATGTTTGTCTAGAAAAACTGCCATGAGCAAGAAAGAGATACATAATATATTTATTTCTTAACCACCTCTCCCTCTGGATCGAGGCAGGAAACAACATAAAACTGATTAAAAACATATAAAACTAATACATTATTAAAATAACAATAAAACTCTTAAGCTATGTAGGCCTGCCGAGAGAGATCAGTCTTTGTGGCTTTCTTAAAATCAAAAAGATTGTTAAGTTGACAAATCTCCGGCAGGCCATTCCACAGTCTGGGAGCGGCAGAAGAGAAGATCCTAACAGTTGTTAGCCTAGTTTTGGCTGACTGAAGTAAATTCTTCCCAGAGGACCTGAGTCTATGGGGCGGATTGTACGGGGGAAGGCGATCCCGCAGGTAACCTGGACCCAAACCATGTAGGGCTTTAAAGGTAATGACCAACACTTTGTACTTTGCCCAGAAACTAATTGGCAGCCAGTGAAGTGATTTTAAAGTTGGTGTACTATGGTCACCCCTAGGTGACCAACCTGGCTGCCATATTTTGAACTAGTTGAAGTTTCCGGACTAGGTACAAAGGTAGCCTTATGTACAGTGCATTGCAGAAGTCGAGCCTCGAAGTTAACAGCGCGTACACTACCGTCTTTGACCCTGCAATAGGGATGCATGGATCAGTCAATTTTTGCTCTGGGTCAGTTTTGCATTCGTTCTATCACAAGTCTTGTAACATCACATTTTCTGTTGTTTTTCAAAAACAAACATGAAAATTCACATTTAAATTACACTTTAAAAATAACTCATTACCCCCCCCCCACACACACACACAGCTAATATACCCAACTCTAGCTACCAAACTGTTTCAAAGTTGTAGTGACTTTAGGAAATCACTCTGTAAGTTGTATAAATCTATGCTAGAGGCTGGTTTCACAGTTGCAATGAGGAAACCCAAAGAGGGCTTATTAAAGCACATCCTTAAGGCATGTCATATACTGTCATGGCCATTTTTTGACAGGCGAACTTCAACAGTGCCCCACCTCCCACTTTTACTAATGATCTGAAGACAGGATCCTTGCTTTTCCTAACTTTATTTTTTTTTATATAATATGTGCGAAGTCTTGTGACTATTCAGTTGTGGCATATTTTGCCATAGTGAAATACAAGTCCAAGGCTCCCTGGATTGAGCGGAGCTAGTCGTATGGCCCTTTGGGGAAATCCTTACAACGGCCCTCAGATTTTTGCAGAGTCTCTCACAATTCTCCACCCTGTTTGAGGAGAACAAAAATTAGGGGAGCGAGGTTTTACTAAATTTCTCCACAAGGACAAAAAAGGGGGAGAAACAGGTTCTCAGGGTACTTTAGCATCCTGAGAACCTGTTTCTCCTCCTTTTTTGGTCCTGATTTGCATGCTCTCCATCTGGTTTTTCATTTCTGTTTTGGAACTAAATTTCTCCTACAGTTCATCAGAGGTGGGGCTCCCCATTAACATTGGCTGGACACCAGAAAAAACTTCTTGACTGTTAGAGCAGTACAACAATGGAACCAACGACCTAGGGAGGTTGTGGGCTCTCCCACATTAGAGGCATTCAAAAGGCAGTTGGACAGCCATCTGTCAGGGATGCTTTAAGGTGGATTCCAGCATTGAGCAGGGGGTTGGGCCCTTCCAACTCTACCATTCTATGATTCTGTGAATAACACAGTGAGGCACATAACAGTGTTGGCAGCCTGGCTGCCATTTTGTATCCTCCATGATGCCTCAGGCCCAGCAATGTTCATTGTGGGAGCAAAATGGCAACCGCTGCACACAAAAATGAACTGGAACTGGATCATGCTGTCTTTGCTGTTGGTGTCCTCCAAGAAGAGCTTTACTACCTCATCAAGAACTTCTGGTCCACCTACTGGGGTTATAATGGTTACATCCTCAAGGCCATGAAAGACAAGACCATGGCAAGCTCCTTCAGGCACTCTCTAAAAGATAATCCAGTCCCATTTTTTTGTTCACAGAAATTGGCATCCCCCCACAACTGCCAAACCTCTTCAACATATTCATTCATGTACTGGAATCTTAGTCACAGAACTAGAAGAGACTCAGGGCATTGTTTGTTTGCTTGTTAATATAAATTACATTGTTTTAAGTTGTGTTTATACTAACTTTATTATCTTGGCTGCTTTGTGAAGGCTTTTTTTGCCTTGAAAAGTGGGATATTTATAGAAAATTCTGTGAAGTGGCTTTTGGTGGGGAGTGAGAAAAAGGGAAATTGCAGAAATTATCAGAAAAGGAGGCTTTGAGAAGCTTTGGTTCAGCTTTAGTGCTTTATAAGTGTTGCTCTCAGCAGTCAATGTTTGGTTCAAATTTGGGGGTGGCTGGGTGAAAATGGCCCTGTGAAATTTGGTGTGAATGGGGGTGGGGTGGGGGTTAAAAGGTTTATGAGGTGTGTGGTCTTACCATTAACAGCAGGAAACCTTTGGACTGTAAGAGGAGAGTGTGCCTCGAATTCTAAGTGAGAATAAGCGTTAGCCCTGACTGTCAGAAGTCTGGGAGAATCATTCATCTATACTCTAGTTCTAAACCATACCTCAAAGATTAGACAAAGCTACACCTCAATTATTTAAACCACTTAACTGTTACATTCCGATACTGCTTTGGAAGCAAAACATATTGTTGAAGCCAATTGCCTATTAAAATTCATTTTTCAGTTAAAGGTCAAAACAACAAATTGAAACCAGCTTCAGCCTGTACATAATTTCTAGCCGTGTTGTAAGTTGAGTGTGATTGCATTATTACATTTCTGCCAAACTAATATCTCTTCTTGTGTTTTGTTCCATATGCTAGAGCAGCTATTAGCAACTCTATTCATTAAAAGGCTTTTCAAAATGTTGATTATTGAGAGTTTGTGTGTCTGTGTTTTCAGATAAAAATGCATTTGGCATTAAAGCACCAAGATCCTTATGGCACACACAGAATCTGACACAGTCGTGGGAAATAAAAATAGGGTTGGCATTTGAACCTAGTGTGGGCACTTGAGTTAGTAATCAATACAGTGAACCTTCCATGATTGTCTCCAAAGTATTTTAAATCAGGGTGGATAAAGATCCCCGTCTAGGTCTGGCCTGAGACATTTCCCTGCCTGAAGCAAAGAACAAGATGGCACCCCTTCCCATTCCATGTACAAAACCCAACTGGACTGGCAACAGAATCAACACTGGTGATGGGGCAGCTTCCTCTGCCATTCCTGAAGGCACCAGGCTAGCTTAGACAGCCCTGGTTAGGTTGCTTGGTGCGGAGCCCTTTCCTTCAATGCCTTGCTGCCATCTTTTAGTGTCTGCTACCTGAAGTGGCCACCTCACTTTGCCTAATGGTAGGACCAGCACTGGCCCTTTCACTTGTGCACAAAATGGTGTGGACGCTAGTTTCTCTAGGGGCAGTTACAGATGGTTATGTCAGATGGTCTGAATGCTGGAACCACTTGGGCAAGGCCAGTCACCTCAATCAGGACAACAGTCAGGCAGGAAAGATCCATAGGACAGGTGCTGTGACCATCTGGGACTTTACCATAGGATAGAGTGTATGAGGGGGTTGGATTCCCTCACACACACATGTACATCTTGGAAATTTGCCCCTGCAGTGAGGTTTAGTTGTGAACGTAGTCCTGAGAGGATAGGGGAAGAAGCAGACACCGCTTCGTAAGCTGCTACCAACTAACTCACTGCAGTGGTTCCTCCTTCCTCCAATGGTCACCAGAAGGCTTCTGGGGAAACATTTTGTCCTAAGGGGATGGAAGAACGGACGAAGGAAAAAGATCAATCTGGAACTCAAGAGCAGAAGATAACTGTTGAAGAAAAGAAAGAGGATCAGGCCAGCCCAGAAGGACAAGAGATGCAGTGCAAACTAGGGATGTTGGAGAAATACATTTGGCGTGTGTATGGGGAGTATGGGGAGTTCAACAGGTTTTCATAGGCAAGGCTCCCACGGACTTGGTTTTGATTCCTGCTATGGCGCCTGACTCAGTCTGCAGCGACTTGGGCCAGATTGTGGATTTTCCAGGAATTTTGTACATTTTTTTCAAGGTTCTCCAATTTGCACAAATGTCTGAGCAATATGCACAAATCATGGTCATATTTGTGCAAATGTGGCTGTAATTTTTCCAAAATAGCGCAAAAATGTGCGAAAAGATTGAGCCAAAAAAAGCACCAGAGACAGACATCCCTAGTACCAACCGGAACGCAATTTGTTCCAGAATAGAGATATTCCTTTCCATCGGGGCAACTGAATCAAGCATCTTTATGATGCTTTTTCCCCCTTCCTTCTTCCCAAACTCTATCCCTGTATCTTGTATCTTTTTATGTTGTAAGCCTGAGGGCAGGGGCTGTCTATTGATTCTTGTAAACCGCTCCGGGAGCCTTTTGATTGAAGAGTGGGACAGAAATGCTTCGAAGAAATATGTAAGTGGCTTTGCTTATTTCCAGGCGTAATGCAAAACGAGACTGTATTCACAAAGGTGTCAAAGGGAAACTTCTTTCTTTGAACCCAACGTAGCCATGGAGGCTGCGGGATCCGATGCCAGTGGTATGGCGAATCTGCTCTGGGTTTCAGTCCGCACCAGCCAGGACTCTAAAGATCATTTCTATTAGTAAACGTATTCATTGAGATTCCTCGCCTTGGCTGACTCACCACTGCTATCCCAAATAAACTAGTTCTTGCCAAGCTTCAGTTGCCACCTTTTCTACGGATACACTTCCTGCCTTTAAAATCTGCATAATAGGCAGGAATTATTTTTCCTCCCTTCACTGCATCTCTATGTTGGGGAAAGAATGATTAGTCAGCTTCTGCATGTTATTTGCAGATATTGAAGGCACAGAACCTGCCTATTTAACAAACAAAAACAAACGCCACAGGAACAGCCATACCTTAAGCCCATCAGGTGGCCTCTTGGACATCCCCAAAAAAGAGGAAGCGTCCCCCAAGGAGGACAAAAGAGGACATGCATTTGCATAAAATATGCTTATGATAATTTATATATCTTGATAAGTATTTAATAGAAATCAGGACTACAGTTTAACTAGAGATGCAACTCACTGCACCATAGTGGGCCTGTAACTATATGGGCATGGTCATTCTGCTGTCCAGGTGTTAAGTGTTGATGGGCACTTCAAGGCCCCTTTGCTCTCTGGCTTCTGGTTCTTTATCTTTAAAGCGGGACTTGGGCTGGACAGCACTTCAAATTGTGGACTCTTTCAATTAGAGGACTGTCCTCTGTAAAACAGGACCTATGGATACCCTAGGGCTGGCCCTAATGTTAGGCAGTGTGAAGTCTGCCTTAAGGAGCAGATGCTGGGGATAGGGACCATATGAATGGAGGACAGGGCTCATGCAACGGTAACAGTTGTAGAGAAAAGGGGATTTCAGCCAGGGTCATTTGTATGCAATTAGTTCCTGGTGCAATTCCCTCTTCATCACAACTGTTAAAGTTACAGGGGCCTTGCCTTCTTTTGTATATGGTCACTCTAGTATAGTGCCTGCAACTTTAACTGTTGTGATGAAGAGGGAATTTCACCAGGAACTAATTGCATACAAATGACACTGGCTGAAATTCCCTTTTCTCTACAACTGTTAAAGTTACATGAGCCCTGTCCTCCTTTTCACATGGTCATCCTAGTGGTGATGTGTAGGAGGACAGAGCTGCCTGTCCTTAGGTGAAGCAGAGAACGTTGTCCTATTGCCAGTGTTGAAGTAAGATTCAACTCTCAGTCTCATCAACATCTGTACACAGAATGGTCAGTGTGTGTGTGTGTGTGTGTGAGAGAGAGAGAGAGAGAGAGAGAGATCTTGTCCTTTGGTATGGCTGCAAAATGTCCTGGATGCTACAAATTTTCACCCCATGCACACAGAAAGCTAGCAGGCTAGGCTAGAACTCTCCCTGAAAACGCTGTTGTGTTTCTTACGGAAGAGTATTCAATCATGCGAGCCCCCTCCTATCAGCTGAAGTGGGGCAGCCTAAACAGAGGTTTACCATTTCAGGGACTGCTAGGCCTTAGATTTGTGGCATGCCAGAACATGGCTGCCTGCATTTACAGGGCACAGTCCTCTGTCTGTAGGGCTAATCAGAGGACAATGCTCTTTTCTCACTGTTGAATAGTACCTTAGGATCAACTTCCATCTGCAGTTGTGCCTTGAAGTGCTTAAGGTAATGCGAAGTCATTAAAACACTGGATGGAATAGCATCAGTACATACCCCTAACAGTGACTTGTTCATGCTCATTCAGTGAACTTCATGGGCAAACAGGGATGTGAAACCAGGCCTTCCCAGCCAAAGTCCAACGTACTAATATAGTGGCATGCATTTTTTTTATTCTTTTAGGGAACATGGCTATGGCAATAGTCATGATGAACTTTGCACTTCAACATTTACCACTCTGCCATAGCCAACAGCATTTGCTCATGTTCACCCATTGTTAGGCTGACCAGTTAAAATCCAGGTCAGGGCTCATGAAACTTTAACAGTTGTAGAGAAAAGAGAATTTCAGCCAGTGTCATTTGTATGCAATTAGTTCCTGGTGATATTCCCTCTTCTTCACAACAGTTAAAGGTGTAGGCACTATTCTAGAGTGACCATATACAAAAGAAGGCAGGGCCCCTGCAACTTTAACAGTTGTGATGAAGAGGGAATTTCACCAGGAACTAATTGCATACAAATGACACAGGCTGAAATTCCCTTTTCTCCACAACTGTTAAAGTTATATGAGCCCTGACCTGGATTTTATCTGGTCACCCTACCCATTGTTACCTGAGTTTCTCCCTTTCCTTCTTCTAGGATTGAAATTTAGTTGTCAGCTCCAGACCTATTTCTTCCCTCCTCCCTAAAAAGTTCAATGTACATCATTGCTGCTGTATAAATGTTATTATCTTTGTCTGAGTTTGGCACACCATTTTCTGTATTTTTTTAGCAGATGTTTTACAGTTTTTTTCTACTTAAAAGCACGTTTACAAAGAAACAAGAAAACCAGGACAGGATATACAAATGCAGTGATGGATGCAGATGGATGGGACAGTTAATTCTATGTTGCAAATTCCACCAGCTTTAGATGTCCTTATATTTGCAGTTAGGAAAAAATAAATAAATCGGGACGGCTGCCAAGGTGAGTATTTTGCAGAGGCGTGTGTGTAAATCAGATTCACGGGTAAGATGGAAGCAATAAATCATGATG
This sequence comes from Anniella stebbinsi, assembly GCA_029215795.1. Classification (NCBI taxonomy): domain Eukaryota; kingdom Metazoa; phylum Chordata; class Lepidosauria; order Squamata; family Anniellidae; genus Anniella; species Anniella stebbinsi. Next base: position 388,336,742 of record JARDYH010000001.1, read on the forward strand.
CCAAATTCCAGCTCTTGCCTAGAATTGCTTTTGTCTATAATTACAGTTTTACCCAAATGCAAAATAACCTACCTTACAGTGGGACTCTCAGGAAAAGTGTGTATAATATATAGCAGGGTTCCCCAACCCTTTTGAAGCTGTGGGCACATTTGGGAATTTGAGAGATTGCTGTAGGCGCCACCAAAAGATCTCTCCCATGGAAGATGTGGCTAATCCTATAATAGCTGTTGTAGGGGCCTGACTAGTGAAAAGAGGGGGAGAAATAGCAAGGCTAGAGGCTGGCAGGATGGGGAAATAGCAAGGCAAAGGCATGGAGGAGAGAGAAATAGCAAGGTCGAGTCTGGAGGGCTGCCCATACAGCAGTATGTTCCCACCGTGATAAGCAAAACCCCATGCTTTTCCTGTTGCAGGGTGGCTGCAGCTAATTCTGGGCTCTGTTGTTAATTGTTCTTTGTGCATCTCGCACCCTGACTGCCCCTCTAAAACAGAAAAATGCCCATGTCTGATATGACCTGTAGTGTGTGGCTTGTCTGCAGTCAGTCAGTCAGTCAGTCAAGTTTATTGCTTTTGGTCAATGGCCTTTGCATAAAACAAACAATAACAGTACAATCACCAAATAATAATAACAACAACAACAACATACAAAGGTTATTCATAACGTATATAGACATAATGCATATTGTACATAACATACAAATTTTAAAATATAGACTGGTATGTCATAGGTGATCTGTCAGTGATGTAACATAAATCGGACATGGTCAAATGGTCGCTCCTCGGTCTTTTGTGTAGTATCTGTGGCTTGACTCACTTCTCTGAGTTATCTGTTTTATAGGAGTTCGACTCTGCATGCATTTGAGGTATCTGCTATAGGTTCAGTGATACAAATGTCACGGGCGGGGAAGAATTCACTGTCTCTGCTGAAGTTGATCTACTGCCAGTGATGTTTACCAGGCCCAGTAAAGTTTTGCAACCTGATCCTCACCTCCCTGCCCCACAGACACATCTTGAAGCTATTGGGGATGAACGTGGCAAATAGGCATGAGAGTGTAGTGGTGGCTGTTGATAGTAATGTGCAGATAAAATACACGAATGCAACCATTGCTCTTCTGGGAGCTGGTAACATCAATGCAGAATATCCATTATAGAGACCTGCCTGGAAAGAGCCTGTCTTCAGCAGCTGGAAACTAGAGAAGATTGAAGAGAGACCGTGTCGAAAATGGAAAATGTCTCAGCAGTGCCGAAAAGGCCGGCAATGAAATATCTTCCCAGGAGAGAAATTGACAGTGCGGTGCAAATGACAACTGCTACAACTGATCTCTGGGGGTCTTTATTGCTGGTGAAAGTGGCTTGTTTTAGCTTTGGTGAGTCTGCTTTGCATGTATACGAGAGGAAGGGTTTCCTGCTATGACTGGGTTGGGCTCAGCCCTGGGGCAAACTAAGGGCAAATCCATTAGCAAAGTCTGTCAGCAAGCAAAATGTCAAAGTGCAGTATTACCAGTCCAGGAAAAAAGGGTGGTCCAAAATCAGGGACTTATCAGGAGTTAGCAGCATGAGAGATCAGTCCGAGGAGAAGCAGGGTCAAGGAAGCAAAGATTCAAGGCAGTGGGAGCTGCAATCAGGTGTTGTTCCAACAAGCAGCAGGTCTCAACTGAGAGCTTATAAAACGGAGCTTCTAAAGCCTCACCCAGGACTCAGTTGCAGTGCATCAGAGACTTCTGGAAGAAGTGGTCCTCACAAGGAGGGCCATATTCACGAGAAGCCTTTACTCCCGAGGAGCCTTCTTTTGCAAGCAGGCATTTCTTTTCACACGGGTTCTTCTGGCCTGCCTCTTGAGATGCCACCACTCTTGATGGCTGGGGGGGTCACTCAGCCTCTGTCTGAAAGGCAGAGTTCCCCTTCTCTTGCAGGGATGGATCCATGGCCATCTCCCCTGAGGACCCAGGCAACTCCTGTTCTTCTGGCATGGGCTGCTCCTTGATGTTGTTTCTTTTTGGGAGCTCTAACTCCTCCTTTGAAGGGGATTCCTCTGGCATGGGGCATGACAAAGGGGTGGGAGTGGGCATCAGCTTCAAAACAAACAAGGGGAAGAAAAGAAGACCAGGGAATGGAGTACCCTAGGCATGTAGCTAACCACTGATGGACCAGACTGGTGTTTGTGTGACATCCACTGCCACAAGAAGTAGTGATGGTGCTAGCATAGATGCCTTAAATTGGGATTAGATTAGTGCATTGATGACACATCTATCCATGGCTATAAGTCATGACAAGTGGCATCAGCAACAAAACATTGCAGCATGGAATGCTCTAAGGTACTCCATTCCATTCCACTTCATTCCTGGATTTCCATCTCCCCCTCCAACACTGAGCCACTGAGCATTCTCTGTCATCATTGGGCTGTTTATGGGGTTCTTTCCCCTTCCTCCTGGATTTTCCCCCTAAAGATTTTTTTTTGGGGGGGGGGACTCCTGCAGGCTGTTTGCAGTAGTGATTGGAATACCACCTCGTTGCGTGATCATTTCCGTCTTTGATCTCTTGGCAAGTTTCCCGCCTCCTTGATGGAATTCAGTTTTGATTCAAAGTGATTAATGCCTGCAAATGTAATCAATGCATATTCACTCCGCAGCCACTTTATTCTACCCGTTTCTGATGCATGATGCATACCCGTGTCCTGATGCATGAGGTGCATTATCTCGTTTGACAGCGGTGACATTTCTATTTTGTAATTACTAAGTGGAGAGACAATCTCCCAAGGAGGAAAAAAACACAAATATGCATGTTGTGCGCACCCCCTTTCTTTGGGAAACAAATCAGTGCTCTTTGTGCTATTCTGAACTGTGCAAACTGGTCACCTTCAGCCTGAAGTACCAGCGATATGAAAGCAGTGACAAAGTGGCATGATCTGAAATGCAAAAGCATCTACAACGGTTTAAATAGAGCTGGATGCTGTTTGTTCCTCATCCTATGACATCCACATTTTTTTTCAAGTACAACTTCTTCCATCCTGTTGCCACATCAGTTTGGAACATTTTTTTTTTGGTTTTTAGTCTGCACAAAAGTTAATCTGTATTTCTCATGTGTATCAAAATTTGGATGCCTCTTTGTATGCAGTTTCCCCCTAATGTATTCAGTCTTGTGTGCATTCTCTGACTGGAATATTGCATTGTAACTTTTGGAGAAATGTGAACATCCAAGTTGTGTCTTGGTTTGTGCATGAGTTTGAGAAATGCAAGCTAGGTGCATAGTAAAAGGCGAATGAAATGCATAAGGTTCACACTGTGCAGTGGTATTGGAGTATTTGTTGTGATTCCAAGCCCTCCCACCAAAATGTGAAGCAACAGAGATTCGCTGTGCAATCCAAAAAGTCTTTATTCAGTGAAAAAAAGGAAGAAAAAAAGAGATGTTTTCACACCTGTAGCACTTGTGAATGCTAGGAGCTATCCTCTAAGCCTAATTAGCCAAACAAAGCAAGGCAGTTGCCTTTCAACTAAATGAACAGTTTCCCACCATGCCTGACAGGCTTTTGTGGGACTCCTCCTTCAGATAGTGTCCTCTTGACCCAACTTCTGACATGCAGCTAGTCTGGCAAACCACCTCCCACCTCCTCTCAATTTGCCTGCTTAACTTTGCAGCAGGCTCTGGGATCTGTCAATTCCAGTGCTCCCTCTCCCTCGACAAAGGCTGAGTTCCCAAGGTGTGTAAGGGAGAGACGATCTCTCAACTTGGGCCTCAAGTTTGATAAGCTCCTGGAAAGATGCCTCCTTGACTCCTGGAGAGTCTTGGGGAATTTCCTTGCCTGTTCTCTGTCTTGAATGAGCTTCTTTTAGCTCTGCCTCTGAGTCTTGACTCAGAATCTGAAACCAAACCAGGGAGTCTGGGTCCCATCTTGGCAATCCCCATCTCCAGGTGCGTACTCCAAGGGAGGCCCAGAAGACGGCAAAAAGGGAGAGGACCTTTTCTGTTGTGGCCCCCCAATTATGGAATGATCTCCCCAGCCAGGTGGCAACTGGAGAGAACATTTTCAGTGGTTGCCCCAGGGAAGCTCATCTAAGGTGATGTCATTAGGCATCAGGTAATGCTTAAAAAGAATAGAAAAGAAAACCCCATGGCTTTTAAATTATTGTCTATTCTCTCTGGATTTCCCATCTCCTACCTTTTAAAACTCGCTGTTATTGGGTGCTTCTAGATGGTGGTAAGAAGAATGACAGAAGAAAGCAGGGGAAAACAAATGGCCATTATAAATGGAACATGACAACATTTGGAACATGCACACACCCCTCTGGCAAAATTTTATGAATAAGGCTGGATGACTCCATGATAAAAAAAAAACCCTAATCCAGAAGCATCCATTTTTTAAATGGAGTTTGGGCTGCTGTTTGATTTGTTGTTTATATTGTAATCATTATATGCCTTAATTTTAAACTTGTTGGCATTTGCATTGCTTGCTATCCTGTGAACTCTTGGAAGTTGAAGGTACAGCATATAAATATATTAAGGAGGCAAAAAAATAAAAACCAGAAAATAGTTTGGACTGTGTTTCAGAATGCTGGTAGGGATGAGGGAGTCTGGAGGTGGAATGTGATACTTTAAGAGAGGTGTCCGAAAAGATAGTGCTGTCCCTTAATTCATGAAGTATGAGGAGGACATGGAAATAAGGATGAGGAAGAAATTTGTTCAGTTCACATTTTATTGCGAACTTACATAGTTCTGCACTTGTGAACTGCTATGTGATCTGAAATTCAGTTATTGTCATGCCCCCCTCCCAAATGCCTCTTAAAAACCAAGGCAAAAAAAAAAAAACTTCAAGGAAGGATGCAGACAAGCTGGAGCGTGTTCAGAGGAGGGCAATGAGGATGATCAGCGGTCTGGAAACAAAGCCCTATGAGGAGAGACTGAACGAACTGGGCATGTTTAGCCTGGAGAAGAGAAGATTTAGGGGAGATATGATAGCACTCTTCAAGTCCTTGAAAGGTGGTCACACAGAGGAGGGCCAGGATCTCTTCTCGATCAACCCAGAATGCAGGACATGGAATAATCGGCTCAAGTTACAGGAAGCCAGATTCCGGCTGGACATCAGGACTGTTAGAGCAATACGACAATGGAACCAATGACCTAGGGAGGCTGTGGGCTCTTCCATACTAGAGGCATTCAAGAGGGAGCTGGACAGCCATATGTCAGGCATGCTTTAAGGTGGATTCCTGCATTGAGCAGGGGGTTGGACTCGATGGCCTTATAGGCCCCTTCCAACTCAAATAGTTTATGATTCTGGGCCACAGTTAAGCCACTAACCCTTTTGCAGCAAATAATTAGTGAGCATGTTTCAACTGTGGTGTTTTGAGCTGAGATTTTTAATCACATGGCTGGCTTCTATTGTCATTGCTTGTCATTAATTTGATCATGTTGATTTTAGCATGCTGGATTTTTAAAATTGTTTTTTAGTTGTTGGAAGGGTGAGGTTTTGGTTTTTGCTCTTTAGTTTCAAAAGCTACTTTGAGCAACTGGACAGGAGGGAGAGAGAGAGGAAAAAAAGGTTTTGTAGGGGATTTTCTTCCTTTCTTCCTAGTACAAAAGAAGGCGGGACAGCAGTTCCAGAGAAGCAGCGGGAACTGGGCAGACGTAATCGCCATTCCCCTGAGAGATGATTATAGAATACTGAAAAATTGGACAATTTGAGATGGAATGCAGAATCGTGATATAAACCCTGACAAACTGCAAGGGAGCAATATCATGTTAGCCACATATTTAAAGAGGCAGTATGCTGGTGTGTAGGGGATACTAGCTAAATTCAGCCACACATGATTGATAATAATCAGGAAAACAACTAGTGCTGATCATGAACTGACACACGCAATTTGCCCCTCCATTTGCAGGCAGTGAGGCATTCCGGCTAATTTTCCGGGGTTTTCTGGGTAAAAACAGGCAGCCTCTACTGGCAGCTCTCGTTCCATCCCCCATGTCCCATCCCTCCCATTACAAAAGCTGCCTTATAGAAAATATCCCTGTATGTTTACCTGAGCAGTGGAGGGTGGTGGGGCTGTGAATCCATTCTGGGTTTCAGACAGAACCCAGCTAAAAGAGCTATCCAAGGTGCTGAACTGAATCATTTTAGCACTGTGGTGGACAGCCCCATTAGGGTTCTAGCTGACTCTGACTGAAACCCAAAATGGATTCACAGCCCCACCGAAATTGAGGCACCAGTCTGTGCTGCATCTGAGCCCAGTGTTGTCTACTATGCCAGAAGTGTCCACAGCCTCCCTGCTTCCCTGGTGAAAGTCCAGTGAATGTTTGTGAGAACATGTTCTCCGGGTGTACAGAAATACACACAGAGGAGGCCCAATCAAGATGGCTCCTTGAGCATAGGCACTCTCTGTACATGAAGGGAATGTATTCTCACAACCATTCATCAGGGATGTTCACATTGATGTAGCGGAGCCAGGGACAGCAGGAACGCAGCCCCAGTACTTTTTGATTAGCAGGGATGCTGACATCTGTCACTCCCCAACTCACTAGAATCCCCTGTTCCCTCTGAACTTAGCTGCAGTCCTTACAGTAGCTGGGTGAGCGTGGATAACTGAAGCAAGGTCTGTCTTGTCCAGCCCAATCTACCTCAAAGGGTCGTTGTGAAGATAAAACAGGTGTAAATCCCACAGACAGTGGCCTGAGATCTTTGAAAGAAGGCTTGGATATAGATATGCTGAATCAATAACATGATTAGTAATCAATGTTTACTAACAAGTTGTTACATTTAGTTCAGCTCATAGCGTCTTTCTTTGGGCAAGGGTGGATTACTTGGCAAACTGTACTCTATTCCTGGGATCTGATACCTTAACCCATTTGGTTTCCAATCCAGTCATTCCATGCTTGCCGCTATCAGGAGTTGAACAGACCATGCATTCAGCTGTGGACTCATGGGCATTTGAGATTCAAACGTTGTTGCTTCCAGCCTATCCTGGAGTCACCATCTCTGTATCACTTAATAATTAACAGTTGTAAGATTGAGTTGTGACTAGAGCAGTATTTTTCTCCCCTCCTTCCCACCCGTTCCATTTTATGCAAATTTCAAGCAGATCAGAACCTGAGCTTTTTGGGACATTTGATCAGCTGAGAATCTCCCCATAAGAACAGTAAATAATTTAATCTGTGACTTCCAGAGGATTGCACTGCATCTCGGTGTTTTGGGTGTTACTTCCCAAAGACCACTAGTTGGGCCTTATCCTTTACACTTGCAGTAAGTTATACCACTTGAAACCCGATGGTCACGCATCTCTGGCTCCCACAGCCTTCGCTGTAGCTCATCGTTCTTCAAAAAGCAAATGTTTATCGACCCCTCTCTCAACGAATTACAAAATACATGCTGTGCGTCACCAAGTGCAGCCATCGGGCAGGTTAGGTATAGATGCCGGCTGTGACGAACAGCTAAATCCTCAAGTTGTTTCATTCCATTAACGCCAGAGACAGCGGAAAGGAGTGCCGCGCTTGAGTGGCGGCAGGCTACATCAAAATTAATATAATCTCAGGCTTATATAAAGGATGCGTCTTCTGTTCTCTGGGCAGATGACAAGCGGTGCGTGAACGTACACGTTAAGTATTCTCCGACGTTCTTCCGACTTCCTTCTTGAAAATTACGGCGGGCCGAGAAGAGTGATAAACTCTTGAGCTATTTCTATATAAGAGGTTCATAATTCAAAGGGAGACAGCAAGAAGTATTTACAGGAGATTCATTCGGCATGTGCTAATGCTTTTGTTATGTCATTGCTCATTGTATGATAGACTGCTGTTTAGGTGCATGAATATATCATTCCAGAATGGAGGTATTCAGGGAAGAGGGGAAACAGAGTGCCCGGTGCTTTACTCTGGCCCTCTGCCACCCCAGAAACAGGTGGCAGTTTTAAACATCTCCTCCTCCTTCTCCTCCTCTGAGAAGTGCCATGCTGGATCAGACTGAGGGTTCATCTAGTCCAGCACTCTGTTCACACAGTGGCCAACCAGCTGTTGTCCAGAGACCAATAAAGCAGGACATGAAACAACAGCACCCTCCAGCCCATGTTCCCCAGCAACTGGCTTACTGCATCCGATACTGGAGGTAGCACATAACCAGCAGGGCTAGTAGCCATTGATAGCCTTCTTCTCCAGGAATAATAATAATAATAATAATAATAATAATAATAATAATACCCACAAGGGGTAACCCCACAAGGGATTACAAAGGCATGGTACACCCACAGACCCTAGCCAATCACCACTAGTCAGGGCTAACTAATACTGGGGAGACCCTGGATCATGAGGCTCATTGGGTGATCATGGACCAGTTGCTATCTCTGAGGCTAAATCTACCTCACAAGGCTGTTGTGTGGATAAAAATGTGTGTCTGTGTGGTGGTGGTGGGGGGAGAAAATCACATGTACCAATTTGAGCTCCTTGTAGGAAATGAGGGGGGGAGAATAAAAATGTAATAATAAATAAATAAATATGAATATGCATAATTGCTGCTAAAAATGACAGCTACACAGTCTCATGTTCCTTTAAGGTAACATCTAATAATTCAAAGCTTGCATTTTTTATATATATAGTGATAATTAGGAATGTGCAGAGTAACAACATTCTCTTCCATAATGGTAGTGGGATGTTGACATCTGGTTGGTATTTCATTACAAAAAAAAAATAAAAAAAATATGGGAAATCCAGATTTAAAACATAGATCATGGAATTCTGTCCATTCCCCATTTCCTTTAAAATCCCTCTTGCTCTCTCTCATAAAAACATCTGGTGGAATGCAAAGAGTAAATCATCAATCAAGACCTTTAGGATAAGATGGTCAGCAGTGGATTATTTCATCCCTTCTCCAGGCATTTTTGGTTCCACAATCTAAGTTATAGATTGTGGAACCAATTGTGCACCATTGTTCAAATTATTATTATTATTATTAGGTTGGATCAAGATTTAGTTATTCCTAGACTAGACCTATTGAACTAAATGGAACATAAGCTAGTCATGACAATAAGTCCCATTGATTTCAGTGAGTCTACTCTAAGTATGGGCCTGTTCAGACAACATGCTAAGCCACAGTTAGGACACTCACCCTTTTACAGCAAATGGTTAGTGAGTGTTTTTTAAATCATGGTTACGTAGCCACCATGGTTAGGAATGGTTCACGCGACGTGCTAATGGTTCACATGACACACTAAGCCATAATGTTTAGCTCAAAATGCTTCACCACCATGGCTTAGCATGTCATGCCATCTGAACAGGGTCAATGATTAAATCTGGGTCCAACCATCATCATCACCATAGGAGGAAGGAGAAGAAATAAGACAAACCATTATTTTAAAATTTTAGAACTTGTTTTCCTTGGGGAAAAAAACCCCAGAAATTGTTGCTCCAAATCCAACCCCATAACAGATCGCCAAGTTCCAATCCAGAGACCAAGCCAAGCATATGGAACTGCAAACCCTGGAATCAGGTTGAGGTGGATTCTGGAAGCAGCCCTTGTTATAACTCTCAAGAAAGTCCTTTTCAGCTTTGGACAGACACCTTGAGATCTGACAGCATGGAGACAAACTAATTGCCTTTCCGGAGCTCCTTCCCAATTTCTTGGGTCCTTAGAATGCCTGCCTTATGCAGGAAGACAAACATAGAGTACTCATAACCTGCTTATTCCACAGGATGAAATGAGCCATTGGCTCGAGTCTGCTGCTTCATTTACTTTGATTTAATAAACTTTGAAAACACAATGTGTCTTAAACATAGGCGTGCACGCATTGTGTGCACGTGATGCCCAGGCACCACCTAATATCTTCGAGGCCAGCGGGGGGTGGAGACCAGGGAAAGGCTGAGCGGGGAGGGGCAAAGCTCCTCCATCTGGTCAGGCACGTGCCGCAGAGGAAAGGTAGGCTGCGTGCAGGGCGGAGGTTAGGCTTAACTCCCAATTTCCCTGCTTTTTGGTGCTTGGTTGGAAACTGTAGAGCCTTAACTTTTTTTTAAACCGTAGGTTTTTTGCTTAATGAATATATATATATATATATATATATATGCAGTTTACAAGGAGATTTGAATACATTAAAATACATTGTGATATGCATGAAAATAAAATGAAAATCTATAGTAATTGGTAAAATATTCATATAAATCATTGAAAAACACACACCATTAAAACCAATACCTACAATGCCATAACTAAAAAAACAAAATGGGAAGGTCACTCACTCAGGGAGGCTTGGGTAAAGGGATGGGTCTTTCATTGGCAAAAGCACACTAGAGTTGGTGCTTCCAGAATAACATTTAGGAATGTATCAGGAATGGGCAGATGAAACCATGGATTGAAATTCTGTTCTTACACATTCATGCATGGGTGTGCACCGTTGTCACACTCCCTTATGACCAACAATCAGAATCATAGGAGGGTTTGTGCAGAGAAAAGGATAAAGAATGGATTTGGTTCTTGCTGACCACATGCACAAGCAAGATGTGACTGGCAAACACTACTGCCATTTGGGGGTGGGGGTGGGCGGGCGGTGCACCTAGACTTCAAGGTCCCATGGTTGAACCCTGATGGCACCACTGTCTAAGAACATAAGAAGAGCCATGCTGGAGCACACCAGGGATCCATCTAATCCAAGTTCTGTTCACACAGTGGCCAACCAGTGGTTGATGGGAAACCCACAAGTAGGATATGAGTGCAACAGCACCGTCCCACTCATGTTCCCCAGCAACTGGTTTCCTGCCTCTGAGATTGGAGCATCCATCTTCTGTGAGACAGGCTGTCCCATTGCACACAGTACATCTAGGAGTGCTTAAAAAGCATTCTGTCCTTGTCATTTTTTCCTCTCGAGTTGTAGAAGGGGACGAGAAAAGGTGATGACTGAAAGTGTTTCATTCTCCCCAAGAATGTGTGATCATCCCCTTTGCAGAGGCAGGGCTTCCTGTGGGCAAGAGAATAAGCATTTGTCACCACTGATTGCCATACAAATTTGAGATGAACAATTGTATTAAAATAACATGAGCTGTGCAAATTGGACAATAAATAATAATAATAACAACAACAACAATAATAATAATAATAATAGCAGGGCAGTTTGAAATCTCAGACTAAGATCACAGAATCACAGAATAGTAGAGTTGGAAGGGGCCTATAAAGCCATCGAATCCAACCAAACCCCCTCAAAGTCAGGCAGTTGTAATCTTGTCTTTGTCACATAGTTCATCAAAAGATAAGGATGGATTCAGTTGCCTGTGTCAATCATCCTCATGTCCACACTGTTTACTACTGATGGGGAAGATCCAGCTTCTACAGCGTAAGACAGAGCTGCTGCACCCTATTCCACATACAGAAGCCAAGTGGACTGGCAGTTGAATCTTACTTCAACATCACTGAAAGGACAGTGCGCGTGATGTCAGCAGGCTCACTTAGGGCGGGGTGGGCAGAAGGTAGGTCTCCAAACATTTGGGATCTTAACTCCCATAAGCCCCTGCCAGCATGGCTAATGGTAAGGAATGCTGGGAGCTGAAGTCCCAGAGGTTTGCCTACACCTGAGCTAGACATCAATGAGAATGACACCAATGGATGCTCTTACGCTACCCTGTATGTGAAGATTGCAGTACCTGGATTGGTGTTTTACTAGCACATATACATACACATTCACGTAAAATGTAAGAAGCCTCTGTGGAGAGCACATTCTCACATTAAGTTGCCTGCGCATTGGCCGCAAGATAAGGAGGACATCTCAGTTGTGGTACACCCCAACTATGGGACATTGGCCCTGTTCAGAAGACACCTTAAACCACAGATAAAGCTGTGGTTTAAGGTGTCTTCTGAACGGAGCCACTGTGGCCTCACTAGACCAGTTCTCTTGTCATCTTTCCCAAAACATTTGTGTCAGAATGATTCAACTTCCTTTTTATTCTTGTGAGCTGAAGCTGCAATGTAGTTACTAAGGTGTGGATTTTAGATTTTTCTTTATGCTTTTTTAGGCTTGTTTATGTTGCTGTGGCCTATGGCTTTAAAAAATAAAGTTGTTGTGCCGATTATTTTGTTGAAGTCTCCTTAAAGTCTTTGGCCAAAATTGCAGGGTAAAAAGTTCATTGCAATGGTCAATTACACTTTACTGCAGTTACAAGTCTGGTTTTGTATTGGTATGTTTTGTCTGTGTAGCAAGAAAAGTTATTTCATTATTATTATTATTATTATTATTATTATTATTATTGTTATTATTATTATTGATGATGAAAAGTAGCTGGCCATTGCGACTACAGTTTCCCCAGTCTGAATGGCAATACACTTATTATTCCCCTTTGCTCTTGAGTGACATGCGGTTGGCAGATGTCCATTGGTGATGAGTCAGATCCTGCAAAGAATATGCTTTAATAAGGGCTCCAGAGTCCAACATGAATATAGTGATTTATCTGCTCTGCCACCTGTCCCGGAGATAATGTACCTTGGCCAGGAAGCTTGAAATCACACACTCTTGGCTGTATTTAAAGCTGCAGCACCATGATGTGTAAATCAGACTTTATGTAGTGACTGCATGGATCGATTAAGCTTCTTTGGGCTCAGCTAGCAAGATTGCTAGATTTTCAGGGTCCCCTTTGGAATGAGGTTATGTGGCATGAGCAGTGAAAGAGCAGTGAAAGAGCCATACTAAACGCAAGGCAGTGAATGTGGCAGTGATGGACACCTTCTACTTTAGATATTTCCATATTTGGTCAGCAGTCATTGATTTCCAAGATGCTAGTTCTCAGGGTCCTTACCTCATGCATTGTGATTGATGGATTTACTCTGTTGATCTGTCAATTTGCATACTGTGAGGGAATACGAAATAAGTGGAGTTGGGTTAGGACATAGTGAACTGTGTGTTTAAGAGTTACCTGCAACCACAGTTTTAGAAGATTGCTTCTGGGTTGTTTCTGTAGGGTGGTCATTGTCCTAATTTAAAGAGGACTGTCCTCTGTTTAAGGTGTCCTCTATTTGAAGGGCTGTCCAGTCCAAATCCAATGTAAAGATAAAGAACCAAAGCAAATCAGAGCAGGAGGACGTTGCCCATCAGCAGTTAGCACCTAGGCAGCCCTCAAAGCTGAGTCGTCTTCCCTGTTGGAAAGCTTGGGGCAATTTACAGCAGTATTTAGGTGGTAGTTACCCACTTCAGGAATCTCCATTGTTCAAGGTCTAGGATGAAACTGAGTAGGCTGACCATATGAAAAGGAGGACAGGGCTCATGTAACTTTAACAGTTGCAGAGAAAAGGGAATTTCAGCCGGCATCATTTCTATGCAATTAGTACCTGGTGAAATCCCCTCTTCATCACAGCAATTAAAGTTGCAGGCACTATACTAGAGTGACCATATACAAAAGAAGGCAGGGCCCCTGCAGCTTTATCAGTTGTAATGAAGAGGGAATTTCACCAGGTACGAATTGTATACAAATGACGCCGGCTGAAATTCCCTTTTCTCTACAACTGTTAAAGTTACATGAGCCCTGTCCTCCTTTTTATATGATCAGCCTAAAACTGAGGGATGGTGGCATTGTTAACTAAAAGAAGTTAAGGCAAAAATGCTGTAGCTGGGCAGGTGGACAACTTTCTTCACAGCCCTGCTCTGTGTATAATTGATTCCATGAATTTAAGTTTCAACAAGGGATGGGTGATTCCATAAGTGCCAGCTCAATATAGTTGTCATTTGAAATCAGTTGCAGCCTGCTTTCGCACCAGTTTGCAAACAGAGCAAAACCAGTTGGGGTAAAAAATCCACTCAAAACTGTGTAGGCATTATTGTGTGCATGTGTCTTAATATGCACATTCTTGGTGTCTGCACTTGTAGCAAGCATTGTTTCCCTACTATAATGTGTTTTCATGTATGTTTTCTCCCTAATATACACATTTTTGTCTGTATTTGTTGAGTTGCGAATTAGATTGCTAAATTCTGACAAGTGTGAATTTCAGTATGCATTCTGGTTTACATACAGGTTCAGCAGGTCTGAATTGGGTAAGAACATACAACAATGAAGACCTGAAGAATTTCTCCTACATCCTTAGTTTTGACACCCAGAGCAGCAAGAACCTTTCCAAATTTTTAAGTGCCATCTCCGTGGCTGTTAATGACTGACAGCTCCGGTGTGAAATGGGAGCATTTATTTTAACCAAATAAACATTATCATTTTTGGAGAGTGGGGGTGGAAGAGATATAAATACAAGTCATAGTTTGTAGCAATTAGCCCACGTTAATTAAACACAAAGCACTAATTTGAGTGTTATGACAGCCATTCCGTAACAATTGTTCCTCACGCACAACAATATCTTGTTCAGTGCATTGCCATTAATTATCAAGTTCTTATCCTGGGTGAAAGAGATGAACTTCACCAGCTCATCATTTATCTTTAGCTGGCCTTCCTGTGAGCAGGTATCATACAAAGCCTACTTCAGCTTTCGTGAATCCAAGGAAAAGACAGCTCTTAATTTTCCAGTTGGCTAAACAGATCCTTAATTAAAGCCAAATTCTGCAGAAATTGGCTCGCCATCCCCCTTCCCCATCAGCCTCCTGTCAATCAGATGCAGCCAAATACATTAACAAGAGGAGGTGTGAAAAGCATTAAGCCAGCTTTCCCCAGTCCCCTCGCCCATTCAAAAACACTGGAATGTCGGGTGACTATATGGAAAGGAGGACAAGGATCTTGTATCTTTAACAGTTGTAGAGAAAAGGGAATTTCAGCAGGTGTCATTTGTAGGCATGCGGCACCTGGTGAAATTCCCTCTTCATCACAACAGTTAAAGCTGCAGGAGCCTTGCCCTCTTGACCAGATACAAAAGAGGGCAGGGCTCCAGCAGCTTTAACTGTTGTGGCGAAGAGGGAATTTCACCAGGTGCTGCATGCCTACAAACGACACTTGCTGAAATTCCACTTTCTATACAACTGTTAAAGCTACAGGAGCCCCGTTCTCCTTTCTATATGGCCACCCTATTGGAATGCTTCTCCTAAGGTTTATGCTGGTATTTTGGGCCACATCCCTTTTTTCCTCTGGCCCGCCCACTCCTGAATGTGACCCCCCGAGAGCATCTCTGAAATTGAATTTGGTCTCTTGGCTGAAAGTCATTGAACACTCCTGCTTTAAATCCATTGTATGAATGCTGAAATAGCATTGGCAAAAGGGATGCAAATACTTCCATGCAATCTTCACCTGTGGTGCCCAGATTGTTCGAACACCCCTGCCTGAAACTCTTCCATCTCACTAGATTCCAGCAAAACTGTAGCTATCAGTACACAATCGCTGGCGGGATAAAGGCTGGTGCCCACCGCATCTCATTTCAGAACGTTCCTTTGTCATCCATCTTAGTTACTGTGGAACGATCACCAGTCTGCAGAAGATGATGAAAAGGGTCGCCCACTCCTCCCGCTCCCAATAGCATGGACTGTTGGTATTAGTGAAAGTCAGTTTTGCCAGTAAGCAAGGCGCTTTGGGAAATTGAAGTTGTCTGTCAAAGTGAATGTTGTCTCTGAAACTGGTGCCATGCTGACATTCTGTCTTATTCACCTTCGATCACTCCGGTGCAGACTTGATTGGGAAACTTCAGGTTCCAAACAACCATGCTTCAATCCAGAAAGCTGTTCCTAGTGTTCAGCTAGGGACTTTTAGTAGTGCTGTGCCAAAAAAATCGTTTATTTCATTTTTGACATTTCGTGGAGGGTGGGGAAAAAATGAAAACTCTGGTGAAAGAGGCTGGGAGAAGTGAGAATTTTGTCCTTGGGGAGAGGGACAGCATTTCTACATACCTTTTTAAGTGTAGGAAGTTTTGAAGGGTCTTCTTTTTATTTTTTTAAAAAACACCTCCGGCACTTGCAGGAGCCTAGGAGTTCTTCCTGAATGCCTATTGGAGAGGGTGAGATCACATGGTTCCCCATTAGGCAGTCATGAAGAACTGCCAGGCTCCTCCAAGTGCTGGGGGTGTTTTTTTATTTTTAAACACAAAATTGAAAGAAGACCGCTCAACAAACAGCTGTCCCCCCCCCCCCACCCAAGAAGAGAATTCTCTGAAATGCTCCCCCTCCCTGCAAAAGAGGCAGAACAAATAATGCCTCACAGGGAGAGAAAAGGTTTACGAATAATAGGGGGAAGGATTTGACACAGGACTAATTTTTAGCCCCTGGTCGTAGGGGCAGAGGTGGGGTCAAGGACAAGCAGGATGGACATCTGATGAGGGCTCACATGGAGTTTTTTCTTCCAAATTGGCCCAGGCCCTTTAACTGGGTCAGGGGGACTGAAGTGGTGCTGCAGCAAAAAGGGATGTGAGCAGCTATGTTTGGACTAGGGGCAAGGTAATATATGAGTGCATAGCGTGGCTTGGTTTGACTTGCTAGAGTATTTCTGGATCTCCTTGGCTCTGAAAGCATCTTCCTGGACTGCACCTGTTGGTTGCATGATCAATGAGACCAGGCTCTGGAGGGTGCCCTCCTTGATAGTAGGGGTTTGCACTTGCTAGAGAAAGATGAATAGATGTGAAGAAGTATAGGTAACCTTTCTTGTTTTAGTGTTCAACAAACACCAATCTTTGGGAGTCTTCTCTCCCCACTCACCCCCCAGATGCCCTCCACACCTCTAATGTTGCAGAAATGCCCCTGTAGGGCCACCATTTTGTGCAATGTTAAAAACATGAAAATTACAGGGCTGCCATCTTGTGTAAAAATGGCGTCTCACACCTAGGAGTGGCCAGCTGTGGGGTACTCTTAATTTGCTTACTGAGACCTCCAGGGGCTTGTGCTTCTCAGCAAATGGGTCCAGATGACTCCATCCATCCCTACTTCTGCTGTCTTGAAGCCTCACAAAATTATTATAGCATAATAAGCGTTTGTCAACTGGTTTCAAGTGCCAAAACAACTTGACTGGCTTATGCATCGTGGCTTGAGCCGGTGGAGGGAGGGTCGAGGGTCAGGGGGTCATTTGCAATTCTGTCTCAGCAGCCAAATGTCTTGGGCCATCCCTGCAGCAAGATGATCCTCGGTCCATGGTTCAGCTTGGTTATCTGCTCTGAAACCTTTGCATAAAATTGGCAATACCGCTGTTGTCTTGCACACCGTAGAATGAAGCAGATAATTGGTCTGAAAGCAACAGCTTTTATTGATACTTCCTGACATGTGATATTGATTTCTGAATGCAGTAAATTACATTATAGTTCAGATTATATTTTTGACTACCCGCAGAAGCAATGCCGTTCCTGCCGAGGACAGATTAATTTCCACAAAGGGGAGAAACCTTCTCAGTCGGTAACAGCGATGACAGTTTCCGCTCGTTATTCAGGGTCAGAGAGATGGATGTCCCCAATGCAGGAAGCTTGGAGAGAAAAGAATCCGGCACGCCGCTGCAATGGGTAAATTAACAGAACGGAGAATTTTGTATTGGACTGTCACGCTCGGTCATGTTTCATTTACAGCTGATAATGACTGTGGAGCAAGGGAATGGAATCTGAATTCACAAAGGAAAAATAATCTATTCAAGGAAAGACCTGAGAAACCAATCTGCAAATTTTGGACTGGTGAAATTTGGATTTTGCTATGAAAGCGGGGTTTATTGGACTGATTTCGGGAGGCAATCTTGAGTTGGAAAATCAAATCCCCCATTTATTATAAAGAAGAAATTATATACACACTTTCCCACAATGTGCTCAATCTACTTGCATTATGTAGCAAAACCCTGTAAAGTAAATCATTATTAAGATATAATATAACAGGCTTAACACATTGCTTGTTATTTTATTTTAACTTTGGGTACCTGCAAGGGGAAAATGCACTTCTTTCTTTAAGACTATTGTCAATAACAGATTAGTAATTCTTGATAGGAAAGGTGTGGGGAGCCTTCACCAACCACAGCTTTTAAGGCATGGGCGGGCAGAAGGTCAATCTCCAGATGTTTTAGACTTCAACTCCCAGAAGCTCCTGCCAGCATAGCCAATAATCTGGAATGCTGGGAATCACAACTGGAGATCTAGCTTCTGCCAGCCCCTGGTGCCTTGAGGCAATGGGTCCGGGACTGAGAGGTGGGGCTTCAGGGATGGGGGCTTGGTGGACTGGATGGGGAACCCTTGCCTACAACTCCTCAAGGAGTTAAATCCCCAAATATTGGAATGGGTGCATCTTGTATCTAGTGCATATGCATAGGTCAAGACTTTCCTCTTCTCTCAGGCATTTGGCAATATCTGAGGAGCCTGGGTTTGTTTTGTTTTGCTTTGTTTTTGTAGTTTTTGAAGTGTTGATGTGGTTTTTAAATGTATAGATTGTGTGTATGTTGTATGTTTTTGCTGTTTTAATTTTTGTATATTGTTTTTAATTGTTTTTAATCCTATGTAAACCGCCCAGAGAGCTTCGGCTATGGGGCGGTATACAAATGTAATAAATAAATAAATAAATAAATATAAATAAAAAATGCACATAAATGGATACGATGGGGAGAAACTAGATATATCCCCAAAATGCAGATAACGTCAGCTGGCAGAGTGGTGGTGGTGGTGGGAGTGATAATTGCTAGGATCAGAGCAGGTGTGGAGGGGCAAATTAATCCTTTCCTCTCCTCCCACAATCCTAAAGAAAATCCCTCCACTGAAGGAAATCCATCATTGGTGCCGGTTAGTAACCACCCATTCAAAAACTTCCTTCCACCTTTATACTGTAACTTTTTAGTTGGTCCGAATAAGGGCATTTGAATTATATATATAATTATATATATATAATCCAAAGTTGGAAGTTAGTTGGTCACCCCTTTTTGGCTGCCTTCCCATTGACTGATTCTCATGAAACACACTTCACTGGAAAGCTCTTGACACACAGATTCCACAAATAACAACAGTTTTCACTATGATTCAAAGTTGGGAGCTTATGCACTGTTAACGAGGGCATTGTCACTGCTGTCTATGGGAGCAACTTTAGTGGGGCAGCTGCATGTGCTAATGCATGCAAGGTCATTCAGTGTCCCAAGAAGGAGCACTCGGACTACATCATCCAGATGGTATTGGACAGAATAGAAGGCTAGGGAAAGACCTACTTGAGCACCGACGAAGTTACTGGCAATGGTGCCAAGTTCGATGTGCAATACCCTTTGGAGTTCCTAAACACTCTCAGCCCAAGTGGTTTGCCAGCAAGCAAGTTGACACTGAAGAAGGGAGCTGCGGCCTTCCAGCTAAGGAACCTGGACGTGACTCAGGGTCTTGTGAATGGCAGAAGGTTCATCATGCTTGCCATGCCCAAGGATCAGCCTTACACCTTCTGACTCATCTGTCCCCTTCCAATTCAAGCCAGTTCTTCATTCGTCCAGCCTTTGCTATTAGCATCATCAAGTCCCCGGGACAGACTCTGGACCAAGTTGGCCGTTATTTGCTTACCCCTGCCTTCTTCCATGGACAACTCTACTTTACCATGAGTCATGTGCACTCAAGATTCAAGTCATCGATGGGCAAGAACGTTACAGAGGCCACCCTGGCCTGGAATTTACTAAGAACATTGTATTTAAGGATGTTTTGTAAAGATCAAAGATGTAACACTTTGAATGTTTCAATAAATGCAGTTAGTTCGGTTAAAGCTTTCATTAGATTAGATTTTTCTCCACCAACTATGTAAACCGCCCAGAGAGCTTCGGCTATGGGGCGGTATACAAATGTAATAAGTAAATAAATAAATAAATTCATGGGTAACCAACTGGTACAGAGTGAGATATTCCTAAACAGGCACAGCTGTGCTGTCTGGTAGCAGAAACCAATGGGAATAGCATTTTATTCAATAAACCCATTACAAGTTGTCTCGGGAGGAGGGGCAGTAGGGGGTGAAGTCCGTTTAATTTTAAATAGAAAGGGCTTTTTAGAAATGGTTGAATCTGAGTGACTCACCATTGTAAAAAATAAAAAAAGGAAGAGGGAGTTTTCAATCACTACCTAGGAAATCTCATCCTTTCAAAAGTGTTTACTGAAAATTGTAATTCATTCAGGAGGCTATAATTTTATCTCGGAGGAAGTATTTGCTAGAGAGAACAATTGAAATTGTGGGTTGTTTGGAGAAGTACCTGACTGACAAGCAAAAGATGGTTAGTGTTTCTATGATATGTGACTGTCTACAGTAGTAACCAGACATCATGATACAAACAGCGACGAACTGAACATGGGCCGGAGTATATCGATGATGCCTGAGCAAGCATGCATGTGCTCTGCATTAAAAACAATACAAACCAAAAACCAAAACCTTTTTGTACAGAATCAACCCAAATTCTGGGAGAAATAAAAGTGAATGTTCTGTGCAATTCAGTTGAGGCTGGTAGCTCAGCGCCCTGGAGAGCTCCTTTAGAGTTCTGGCTGGTTCTGACTAAAACCCAGAATGAATTCACAGCCCCACTGAAATCAGAGCCACCAATCTCCACTGGTACAAATTAAGTACATGTGCATATTTCTGGTTGTTCCCCATATAATTTACTCTGCTCCTGAAAATTGAAAAGGGCAACTTGCTCTCCAGGGCAATACTGTGCCCTCCTGTCCAGTAGAGGGAGCTCTATGCTTCACAGCGTCGGTGCGAGTTCTCACATCACCTCAGGGGAGAGAAAAGCTGCTGTTACTATTGCCCCCTCCCAGTTGCCGCTATTATCACGGTCACTCTCCCCAGTCACTGCCTCTGCCACAGAAGCAGCCCTGCTCACCTGCCCCGAGCAGAGTGGAGGTGGCCTCAGGGAGCTAAGTCAGCCAGAGAAACAGCTGGCATGGCTCTTCAGAGACCCGCCCTTCTGAAATGCCTGGCTCTGAGGGGGTGGGTCCTTCCTTGGAGCCATGCATTGGCTGAGAGGAGCCCAAGGAGATTCCCTGTGCTGCAGGCAATCTCTTGAGATACCTTCCTTGAGAGCAGCCACCTGTCCTCTGTTAGCTCTGGCTACACAGAAAATGCAGTGTCTGCTCCAGAGGACAAGTGGCTGTTCCAGAAGGTGGGTGTCCCAGGAGATTGTCTGCAGCACAGGTGATTTCCTGGGACACCTCTCCTGCTGGTTCTAAGGAACGACCTTCATAGAGACAGGTATTTGAGTCTGGGCATCTCTGAAGAGCCACACCAGCTGTTTTCGTGGCCCATGTGCTTCTCTAGAGAGCCCACCTGCCCTCACTCGGGGGGGGGGGAAGGTTAGAGAGGACCAGAGGGCAGGTGACTCCTCCAGAGCAGCCATCGCCTAACCTTTGTCTTGCTCTGAGAACTCTTTCAGAACAAAACAGTGGCTGAATTCGGACAACACATTAAGCAGCTGAGGGGAGGGGAAATAATCGTCAGTTGTGTTGCTTATTGTGTTGTGTGGAGGGTAACACGCCGCTCACAAACTATTGACGGTATGCTATTCCGCTCAAATAAGTAACTGAGAGAAACAACTGGCTTGCAAGTTGTTTAGCTCGAAGCCAGTTGTTTAAAGTGTTGTGTGGAGGGGTGAGTGGGTTAATGGCGTGTGGTGAGTGGGTTAAAACACAAGCCCATAGAGGCAGGCGGCAAGAGCGACCAAAGCGGCGGCTGCCACTCTGCTACAACTGGCGCAACTTGCAGAGCCTGCTGGGATAGAACTGGGAGGACTGAGGGAGGAGGGAGGGTGGGGAGAGAGGCTGGGGCTGTGTCAGTCAAATGCTGGGTTGACTATTAGTCCACTCAACGCCAGCCCCAAACACCCACAATTGTGTAGGAATATGTTGTGTGGGGAGTACCCACAAAATAACCAACTGTGAACTGGCTACTCAACCCACCATTGACTAATGTGTTGTCCAAATTCAGAGTGAGTGGGTTGCTGCTCTAGAGCGCCCCTGCTGTGGCATTTGCAGCAGCAAGTGAGCAAAGCTGGTGGGACTCTCCAAAGCACCCACTAGTGCCATGACAGTGAGGGGTCCTCTTGGCAGGAGTGGGAAGCATGCAATATGCCTCTCCTCCCAATCCAACAACTGAGGTGGTGGATTCCCTTTGCCTCATGGAAGGGCCGGCCTGATGCTTCAGGCAGGAGTAGAGCACATGCTTCCAGAACAGAGGGCAGGGGTTTTGAGCCCTGGCATCTCCAATTTTTTTCTTAAAAAGGGATCTTGTTTAACAAGTGGGGTGCATTGGGGAGTAAAGTCCTAAAAGAAATGAAAGGAGCAAAGAGGGTGGCCCAAAATGTTTCACAACGTTTTGGAGAGGAAAAGATTTATCTCTGTGGCAGGGGCTTCTTCTTGCTTTTCTTCTCGTTCCCTTTTAATTTTTAAGATCTTGCAGTGGTCCAGCAGTCTTTCCAGAGGCACTCTGGAAGATCCCACCCCGCCACCCAGTTTCTGGAGCCATCACTGTCTGTACCAACTGAAAGTGAGATTAGTAGGGATACAACACATGTACAGATGGCTGTGAGTGCCTCTTCACGACTGGGATGACCGAAGGAAATATTTCTAATGTACTGTCCTCAGTTTGGTGGGGTCAAGAGAGAACACAAGCTTATTGTAATGGGACACCCAATGGCTAGCTTGCCTTCTGAAAGTTTATGATGTTCCTCCTAGGGCTAGTTTGATGAATGTGCAAATGAATTTCCTTCGGGTGTTTTAATTCCTATTTTCCATACTTCCCCAGCAGAAATGTGATTATATTCCAAGGGTGGACAATGAATCCATGGAATTAAAAATAGCATTGAAAGCAAAGAGACTCTGTTTGTTTACTGACATTTATGAGGTTGTTTGGCCTACATGCACTAGGCCCTTAATGAACTCCAGCTCAATTACTTCCTTCTGCCTAATCAATCCACTTGCTTATTCACTAGATTACAAAACAGGCACCTCAGTATTAATGAAGCCATATTGTATCAGATGCCAAGTGCCACTGTTATGATTAGTTTGCATAACTCATTCTACATTTTTTTTTGTCATTAGGAGCCATCTAGGCCACTGATGCCATGCCTGTACTAAACCCAATTCTTCTCCCTTTGCTCTTCTCCGCTTTCTAAGTATTGTCCAAGCATTGGCCAAACATTATCTTCTCAGTATGTTATGGACTGTCCAGTCATACAATAGTTGTGTTCAGAACATCATATCTTGACTTAATAAGCCAAGATTGACTGACCTTTGGAACAAGCCAGGATCTTAAACCAACCTCAAGACATAATAATAATAATAATAATAATAATAATAATAATAGTAATAATGTATTTCTTACCCGCCTCCGTCCGGATCGAGGCGGGGAACAACAACATGATAAAAACATACTCCTGGATCAGTTGCTCCAGATGACAGCTCAGATTGATGCGACGGCCAGGAGTGCCTACTATCAGCTTCGGCTGATACGCCAGCTGTGCCCCTTCCTAGAGTTGGAATACCTAAAGATGGTAGTGCACGCGCTGGTAACTTTGAGGCTTGACTTCTGCAATGTGCTGTACATAGGGCTACCTTTGTACCTAGTCCGGAAACTTCAACTTGTTCAAAATATGGCAGCCAGGTTGGTCACCGGTACATCTAGGGGTGACCACATTACACCAGTTTTAAAATCACTTCATTGGCTGCCAGTCAGTTTCCGGGCGAAGTATAAAGTGTTGGTTATTACCTTTAAAGCCCTACTTGGTTTGGGCCCAGGCTACCTGCGGGATTGCCTTCTCCCGTACAATCCGTCCCGCACACTTAGGTCCTCTGGGAAGAACTTACTCAAGCCAGGCAGAACTAGGCTGGTGAGTGTTACCCAGAGGACTATGGAATGGTCTGCCGGAAGAGATTAGACAAATTAGCAGTCTTCACGAACTTAAGAGAGTCATGAAGACTGCTCTCTTCCGGCAGGCCTATCTGGATGAATTTTAAGATGTTTTAATGATGCATTTTCTCTTGTTTTTAATTTTTTTTAACTGTTTGTGATTTTTGTATTTTACATTGTGTTCCCCGCCTCGATCCGAAGGGAGAGGCGGGTTATAAATAATAATAATAATAATAATAATAATAATAATAATTATTATTAAAACACACAAAACTGATTAAAACATGACACATATTATTAAAACTGCATTGAAACCTTAAGACATGGAGGTAGTACATAGCCATTGGGACTAGTAGCCATTGATAGTAGGAATGTGCACTGGATCGGATCCGGTTCCGATCTGGTTCGGATGGATTGGCGGATCGGCGGGCGCCCACTGGCGCCCACCGCCACTTCCATTGGCAGGCGCCCGCTGGCGCCTGCCAATGCAAGTGGACAGCGGGGGGGGGGCTTCCCTAGCGAGGCTGTCCGCTTCCATCGGCGGGCGCCCGCTGGCACCCGCCAATGGAAGCGGACAACGGGCAGGGGGCAGCGGACAGGAGCAGACGGCCAGGAAAGGTGAACAGGGAGCAGGGGGAGGGGGGAGGGGGGAGGGGTCGCGCGGCACGCTTACCTTTCCTGGCCGTCCTCTCCCGTCCGCCGCCGGCTGCTACTGCGAGCAGGCTTCATGGCCTGCTCCTAGGTAGCGCACCAGATGATGACATCACCTGGCGCGTTACTCTGGAGCAGGCCACGAAGCCCGCTTGCAGTAGCAGCCGGCGGCGGACGGGAGTGGACGGCCAGGAAAGGTAAGCAGGGGGCAGGGGGCAGGGGGCAAGGGGGAGGGGGTTTACCCCCCCGGGGCTGTCCGCTTCCATCTGCTGCCGCCCTGGGGGGGGTAAGGAGCATGGGGGAGGGGGCTTACCTGCCGGGTCCGTCCACAGCAGGCGGCCCTGGAGGGGGAGGGAGTTAGGCTCCCCCTCACCCACCCGCCACCATTTTTTCCTCATAGACTTGCATTGCAATGCAAGTCTATGGGGGGAAAAAAGGCGGCCAATCCAAAAAGTTCCGATTTTTGAATCGTGATCGGACTCGATCCGGTCCGGGGGGCCTCCGATTTTGTCCGATCCGATCTGTAACAAAATTGGAGGTCCCGATCTGGGTCCCGATCCGATCCGGGGGGTCCGAGCACCCCCCTAATTGATAGTAGCCATTGATAGCCTTCTCCAGGAATTTGTCCAACCCCCTTTTAAAGCCATCCAAATTGGTGAACATCACTACATCTTGTGGTAGTGAATTCCATAGTTTAAGTATGCACTGTGTTTCTATAGTTGAAAAAAAGCCTTCACAGAACTTAGGTTCCTACAGATACTAACTACTTATTTGGAAAGGCCCTCCATTTATTTTGGTCCAGAACTTCCATCATCCCTTACCATTTGTTATGGGTTGGATCCAGCTTTAGTCATACTTGGGGATAGGAATGTATAGATGTTATATCTGTTCCCTCTGTGTTTTATGGATTGTCAGTCATTGTTCAGTCATCTGCTCATTGATGGAATTGGATTTTTTTCAAGTGGAATTTCATTTGACTCACACTTATGCACATGAGTGCACACTTTCACAAATGTGTGAATGTGCATTAATTAATGTGGTAATGCTCACTTTTGCTAATGCACATCAATGCCAAACCCACCAGTCTGCGAGTCCACTGCCTCAGTTATATGAGGCAGGCACAGATTCACAGCTACCATTGGGCTTTTCTGCGAAGCTGTGCTGTTAAAAAGTTGGGGACATACCCAACTTTTTCTTTGGGCGTGAGGTCACCCAGCTCTTCTGCCGTCTGACCTCGCTCCGTGGTTGATTCGGGGGGTGTTCCAGGCAGATAGTCTCCAAAAGCCAGGAAAAGGGTGGCGGGGCGGCTCCAGTACCTGGATGACTGCTAGAAACACTCTGCTATATCCTGACATGGGGATTACCCAATGTCACCCCGCAGAAATTCATAAGGTTTAGGAGGAACGTGGCCCGAACTCAGTGCCATGAAGGCGGGGCCCGTGTGGTCTGTAAAAAGTAGGGGTGTGCACGGACCCCCCGGATCAGATCAGGACCCGGATCAGGACCTCCAATTTTGTCATGGATCGGTTCGGACAAAATCGGAGGCCCCCCAGACCGGATCGAGTACGATCCCGATCCAAAAATCGTAAATTTTTGGATCGGCCGCCATTTTCCCCCCCATAGACTTGCATTGCAATGCAAGTCTATGAGGAAAAAATGGCGGTGGGTGGGTGAGGGGGGGCCTAACTCCCTCCCCCCCGGGGCCGTCCGCTGTGGACGGCCCCGGCAGGTAAGCCCCCTCCCCCGTGCTCCCTACCCCCCCTGGGGCCGTCCGCTGGTAGTAGGACGGCCCCCTTCCCCGCCACTGCTTACCTTTTAGGGCCGTTCGCTCCCGTCCGGCGCCGGCGGCTACCGCCAGCCGGCTTTGCGGCTTGCTCTAGAGTAGGGCGCCGGGTGAACACCCGCCGCGCCACCCTGGAGCAGGCCGCGGATCCCGCTGGTAGTAGCCGCCAGCGCCGGACGGGCGTCCCTAAAAGGTAAGCACCCCCCCTCCCCTCCGCGTGCCCCCTCCTCACCTTTCCAGGCCGTTCCCTACCGTCCGGCGCTGGCGGCTACTGCCAGCCGGCTTTGCGGCTTGCTCTCGAGCCACCCTGGAGCAGGCCGCGGAGCCAGCTGGTAGTAGCCGCCGGCGCCGGACGGGAGCGGACGGGCCGGAAAGGTAAGGGCCCCCCTCCCCAACTCCACGCACCCCCTCCTCCCCTCCACGCGCCCCCTGCTTACCTTCCCAGCCCGTCCGCTCCCGTCCGGCGCTGGCGGCTACTACTAGCGGGCTCCGTGGCCTGCTCTCAAGTAGCGCGCCGGGTGATGACATCACCCGGCGCACCACCCTGGAGCAGGCCGTGGAGCCCGCTGGTGGTAGCCGCCGGCGCCGGACGGGAGCGGACGGGCCGGAAAGGTAAGGGCCCCCCTCCCCCCCTCCACGCACCCCCTCCTCTCCTCCACGCACCCCCTGCTTACCTTCCCGGCCCGTCCGCTCCTGTCCGGCGCCGGTGGCTACTACCAGCAGGCTCCGCGGCCTGCTCTCGAGTAGCGCGCCGGGTGATGACATCACCCGGTGCGCCACCCTGGAGCAGGCCGCGGAGCCCGCTGGTAGTAGCCGCCGGCGCCGGACGGGAGCGGACGGGCCGGGAAGGTAAGGGCCCCCCTCCTCCCCCCCCGCTGTCCACTTTCATCGGCGGGCGCCCACTGGCTCCCGCCAATGGAAGCGGCAGTGGGCGCCAGTGGGCGCCCGCCGATCCGCCGAACCGGTTCGGAGCCTTTTCGGATCGGTTCAGACTGGATCGGCGAATCCAGCTGTTGGATCGGAAATCGGATAATTTATCCGATTTCCCACTGGACCGGACTCGGATCGTGGATCAGGTCCGATCCAGTGCACATCCCTAGTAAAAAGCCTGTCCACTGTGGAATCCTCAGGTCCGATTCACAGAAATCCAAACTGATTTGAATCCATTGTGGAGTTCTCCAACATCCCTACTTAGAGTAGGCTATGGAACTCTATGGGGCTTATGTGAAGGTGAAGATCAACTCGTGTGTTTTCCCACCATTGCACCTCCATGGCAGGAACGGCTTATCTATTGATTCCTGCCTGTTAAGCAGCTTTTGAAAAGCACAGAATCTTTCTCCATAAGCAAAGTGTCAAACTCGCAAACTGCTTGCAGGAGACTATCTCCCTGAAGCTGCAAGAGGAATGGGGGGGGGGGGGGGCGGGGAATCCAGCTGAAAGAAAATAAATGGGAAGAAGCAAGTAAGCCACGATTGCTCAGGTCTCTTGGCAAATTGGGCTTTAAAAAATGCCCTGGCATCGGGCAACTTACAATCAAATTGTGTCCAGCGTGTAACACAGTAGGCCAGGAGAATATATCCTCAAGCTGGACAGTGGGTAATTCCATTTCTACTTCAGACAGATCAGTTGCAAAGATATAAAAACGGACCTGCATAGCGTTGTGTTGATTGATGGACAGGGCAGCTTCATTGAGGGTGAGACCTGCGGCTGCTGCAATGATTTTATTGCCTCTGTTTTATTGGCCCCCCTCCCCCTTCTCCACCCCATCTTTTATATCTGTTACAGCTTTGCAGCCCATGGGGAAAAGATCAGAAGTGTGTATGGGGTGGGGAAGCCACAAAGGAGAGAATGAAAACAAGCTTGCTTCGGAGAGATGCGGGTATTGAAAAAGCTAAGGCTAAGTGATGGAAAGTCCCTGATTCGGATCCTGCTTCTTCCACCATAAACTTACAGGGGAAGCCTTAGGCAAGCCACTCTCTCCCAGCACTCCCCCCCCCCAAACAAGTTTAGCACATGTATAATCAGCAAACTGGCTGTCCAAAGCCAAAGTGGCTTTGTAGGTGTGAAAGGTGGGACCTGGAACAAAATGCTACACTGTGGGATCTTCCTTTTAAATGTTTTAGTCAGCCAGCCATGCCCTCCTCCACAGTACTCTATTCCATCTCCCTTCCCATCCATTTTTCCAGCCTTCCCCAGCTCTGTGGCCCACTGAGCATGCTGAAGTCTCATCAGGCTCTTTTGGAGATTTCCCCCCAAGAGTCCCGCCCCCAATATATTTTTGTGCTTGTGGTTTCCCCCAAACCTGCTGATACCTCCCTTTTGTGCATGTGTGGTGTCATTTGGACTGCATAAGCATCAGCCCTCTCAGCCTGAACATTGGCAGTGATGTGCAGAAATGATTTAATACTGACCTCTTTCTGTCGTCGATTGTGGTGAAGCCGTACAAATGAGAATAACATGCTTTGTAGCTCTCTACACAGGGCAGGTGAAACTCAGTTACACCCCCCAGGGGCTAATATGAACATGTGCATGACACACATGGGCCAACATTGCAAGCTGGAAGGGAGCTTTTGGGAAAGTAGACAACCGAATGCTTGCCAAGAAAGCCGGTAAATATCAACATGGCTCTAACTATGAGATACGTTTTCCTTCTTCTTCCAGAATGTCAATACATTTTTTTCTTGGTTCCAGTTCCTACAACTGATCCCCTGAATTTGCCACAGTGGTTTAAGGGCCAAACCAGACATTATGCTCAACACGTGGCTTCTGCTCAAATCAGTAGCTGTGTGTCTACCTTTCCCCCTCTTCCTCCACCATGCTTAGTACGATCTCACCATGTCCTGATGTCATGACATGCTGAGTGAGGTCCAGGATCTGCCTTCTGTGGAAAGAAGGGCTCCATTCATGGAAGGTACCTCCACTGAATTTTGGGGATCCCACCACAGTTCACCCCCTTCACCAGGGTTCCCCAATCATTTGTGTAACATTTGTAGGGGGTTGGGGTTGGAGGAGATGACATGGGAGGGGGGTAGGGAAGTCAGCTTTTGCCAGCCCAGTTGCACATTCAGTACTCATGTGAAGTGGGACTGGGGACATTGCACAGTGTTGTGATGTTAGAAGAACCATGGGTAGGTAGTAGTGTAAGCAGACATAGAACTTTAGAGTTGGAAGCACTCTTGGAGGCCACCTAGTTCCACTCATGCTCAATACAGGATCTGCAATGCAGGATGCAACTATAACAGCCCTGATCGGTGGCCTTCAACTTAGACACATGGCTACCATTTTCAGTGGCAACTGTGCATTTTGTGTAACATCTCCTTTGACCCTCAGGCATCCCAGCCTTACCAAACTGTCCTGGATAGCATGCCAAAACAACCCCACCATATTCTGCTTCATAATTTAGCATGATTTTTCATGGAATTGACTAAAGTGGTGCGTTTAAATTACACTAGACAGCTGAACCAATGGTGCTGTTAAAGAGTCTTCATCTATCCACTCTCTTAAACCAATCAAATTCAGACAT
Organism: Anniella stebbinsi; assembly: GCA_029215795.1. Taxonomy (NCBI): domain Eukaryota; kingdom Metazoa; phylum Chordata; class Lepidosauria; order Squamata; family Anniellidae; genus Anniella; species Anniella stebbinsi. The sequence goes on from JARDYH010000001.1 coordinate 388,366,368, forward strand.
TCATATTTTGCCCCCCTGCTCCGGGCTTTTCATCAGTGGTACGTGCAAAGTCAGAAAAAGAATACATTTTCCTGTATTTTGGGGAGAATAAGCAATTATATCTTGTCAATTAGGCCCTCAGTCAAGGCTCCATAAACAGCTGGTGGTGAAGAACTAGCTTCTTCATTTCAAATTAGAGAAATGGTTTTTTTTAGCAAGCATGATCATTTTTATACATTGGGGAGAAATGACCTCCTATAAAAATATCTTCCTTTTTCTTTTCATTTTTAAGTTCTTCTAGCCTAGCCTTTCCCAACCAAGAGCTCTCTAGATGTGTTGAATTGCAAACCCTATAAGCTCCAGCCAGCATGAGGAATATTTCCACAAAATACACATTCCTGTATGCAATTTAACCTAAAGTGAGATTTTTAATATGCATATGATATGTTTTTTGAGCCCAAAACTGTACTGCGAATTCACGAAGTGTGGAAACCAAGAGATAACTGTATTCTAATCCTCATATCAGTCTGGGAAGCAAGAGTCAGATTGGTTTGCTGTGGACTGGACAATCCCCCCCCTCCATTATCTACTATTTATTGTTTCCATTGTCACTTTTACCACTGAGTAGCTTCCCCCAAACTAAAACAACCAGACCCAGACTATTATTTTCCCCATTTCTTGAAACCTTCCTTAGTAAAAAAAAACCATTACAAAGGCTGCCATCTGATTAACTAATTAGCCATACGATTTTTTTTCTTTTCTTCTGTCCGCATTGCAAATTATTTCGTTCCTGGAATACCCTGTGCGCAGAGTGCTTTATACTAAACATCCTAAGAAATATTGCAAATTCTCCTGTAGAACTCATCAGTATTCTGCAAGGTTTACTCTCACCTTTCTCCTTCAGGTTGTCTATAAAAATAAGAATACGCAGCCTGGGTTCATCATTAAAAAATGGAGATACTGTAATCTCCCCATTTCCCAGGGGGATTGCAGTAGCACTGCCTGAGTAAACTCGTTTGCACACAAGAGGTTGAAAGGCTAGACATAAAAAAAGACTAAATAGATTATATCAGGAAAGTAAATATCTGAGAGGGCTGCAGTTCTGAGTTTCAGGTCTAAAATAATGATTTTGGTGGGAGAGAGATATTTTCTCCTAAACATTTTATTTGAATATTCAGCCTCCTCTCCCCTGTTCAAGATCACTGTTTCCCCTGGCTGCTTCCTCTTTCCTGGATTACTTCCTCTTTCCTGGATATGGTTTACCCCAGTCTATCCAAGTGGGCTGTCATCAAAACACTAAATAGCCAACCACATGTGTATGAGGGCAATTCAGGAGGGAGCAGTGATGTTGCCTGAACTAGTCACATAGGTGATTAGATTGATGTCACAGTACCATGTTGTCCATTGGATCTGGCTATGTTATGATGCCATGGAGGGCAAGTGAAGTCAGTTGAGGAACTCTTTATTTTGACACACTCAAAAATGTGAAAAATGCAGAAGATAACAGATGCTAAATGTTTCTGATATACATCATGCCTGGTTTTATTATGCGCATCCCAAGCATCCCACCGAGTTGAATGGTGCTTACTCCTGAGTAAACAGGCATAGGATTGCAATCAAAGTGCTGAATAGAATTGATACACTAATGGCCCTGATGGCTATGTGCAACCTCCAGTATCTGAGGCAGCAAGCCTATATGCACCAGTTGCTGGGGAACATGGGTGGGAGGGTGCTGTTGCATCGTGTCCTGCTTTGTTGGTCCCTTGTCAACAGCTGGTTGGCTACTGTGTGAACAGAGTGCTGAATTAGATGGACGCTCAGTCTGATCCAGCATGGCTCTTCTTATGTTCTTATATTTTTCCACTCCACATCTAAGATACTTTAAGTGTATGCCTACAAATGTGTATTTCAGTATGGCAAAGGCAAATTCATGTATCCTACAAGGTACACTCAACAGCAAACCATAAACAGCTTGGGACTTGAATATCAAAAGGACCAGCTCCACCTTTTGCCACCTACTAGCATACTCTAGCCTTCAAAAGAAGCTCTGCCCCATGTTCCACCACCATCTGAAGTAGGGTCGATATGCAGGTGGTGGCACTCTGAGGAGTAGAACTTCCTGCTATGGACATTCAGCTGCCCCCTTCTCTTTAGGGCAGGCAAGGAGAATCTCATGTTTTGGGGCCAGTGGGGCCTTCCAGGTCTCCCTAAATGGCCATGCCTCTTTTCTCCAACCACCAATCATTTGGTGTCCTGGCTTTTACACATTTCGCTCCATTCTAAAAGGTTGAAATGTCTCTCCTAAGGCTTAGTTACCAGCTTTAGGCTACTATATTCTGGGAACGTTTGTATTTTGGGCCCAACCCCTTTTTGACATTTACTCCACCCCTTTGACTGAAGCCCTGCTCACCACTGGAATGTTCCCACCCCCAAGAACTTCTCGAAAACTGAATTTGGCCTGTGGGAGAGGTTAAAAACCTTTGCTTTGGAGACTTGGGAATGAAAACAATCATCTATAGATGTGCCTTTCAGTTGAATATTCACTCAGTCTATTTAGTATCACTCCGGATGTTTACTTTGGCTTTTTGTTTTTCATGGTTGCTTTATTGATGGTTGAGGACCATTTTAGGATGGAAAGGAAGGATATAAATATTTCAATTACTTAATTAATTAACTGGCTGCAGCTTTCTGTTCAGCATACCAACCCAGGTTTCAGCGACTCAAGGACCTGCTGAGAGTCAGCATTTGAGTCTTGAACAGCTTTCTAAAGAGCTGGGCCAGATGCTGAAAGAACTGGGCATGTTTAGCCTGGAGAAGAGAAGACTGAGGGGAGACATGAGAGCACTCTTCAAATACTTGAAAAGTGGTCACACAGAAGAGGGCCAGGATCTCTTCTCGATCAACCCAGAATGCAGGACACGGAATAATGGGCTCAAGTTACAGGAAGCCAAATTCCGGCTGGACATCTGGAAAAACCTCCTGACTGTTAGAGCAATACGATAATGGAACCAATGACCTAGGGAGGTGGTGGGCTCTCTCACATTAGAGGCATTCCAGAGGCAGCTGGATAACCATCTGTCAGGGATGCTTTAGGGTAGATTCCTGCATTGAGCAGGGGGTTGGGCTCGATGGCCTTATAGGCCCCTTCCAACTCTACTATTCTATGATTCTATGATGGGGCACGCCAGTGGGCCTGCCCACCCTCTGGCTCATTCTGAGCAGGTTCTTAGAGCAAGCCAGAGGTCAGTTGACTTCTGTGGAGCAGCCGTTCATCCTATGGCTCGTTCGGAGGATCGAGAGAGCCCCACCAGCTGCTCTCCTGCTGCAGCATTTGCCACAGCAGGCAAGCAGGGCTCTCTGGAGCTCCCGTTAATGCCTCCACCTCTTGCTCCAGCAATGTGGTAGTGGGGAGCTCACACTCTGGTGGGGAGGAGTAGGTGCAATTTGTTGCTGCTCCACCCACTCTGCCACCTGAGGCAGGGGGATTCACCCCACCTCTTGGGAGAGCCGGCCCTGGGACCACTACTGTCTTTGCTACGTGCGGCAGCAAAAAACAACCATTGGAGAAAGACAAAGAAAACAGCCCCAAGGTGAGGAAGGAAATAAATGCTCTTCCAATAACTGAATAACAAAAGATGTGGTAGTTCATAATGAAAACAAACGGAGGAATGAAACAAATATAATCCTTGTAATCTCCTAATCACTAGACAAGGATGTTTCCAAACCTGGCCCTTTTGGGACCTGACCGATTCCTGCTGCCTGCTCGGCTCGGCTTGCATTTCTGAGCTGAGCTGCAGGTTGTCCCCATAATCCGGGAACTTTTTCTGGTTTTATCCCCCCACAAATAGGAAGTTGCACAAACTGCAACTGCCCACGATCATCATCATTATTTTATTATGCGGTCACAGATCCATTAGAAACAACAGCAGTCATCGTTAAAGCCATAAAACCATAAAGCTATAAAAAAAATTAATTCATTATACGACAAGCTAAAAATAGTCATTAAATCATACACGTGTTTAAAATATTGTATATGAGCACAGTTAAAACACGTGATACAAAACATGAAAAGGCATAGAATAGGAGTTACAGATAAGATGACGAAATCATTTTATGAGACCTTTGAACGGAGAAGAGGAATTTAGCCACTGACTCTGTTGTTGACTTGTTTGTACCTGCCAGGAAGTGCTCCAAATACTGTTCTGATGATCTTCTGGGGCAGTAGTCTATTTTGCTCCTCCCTGTGGAGGCAACATTCAAAAAAATAATAAGTGCCCTAAAGATTCAACTGCTTCGTCACCACAGGAACACAAGCAATCCTCATATGAGACACCAAATTTGCAACTAAGAATCTAGTGCCTAAATTTGCTTTTTTCCTCCTACCTCGGAGCACCCTTTCCTTTTGTGTCATTTTTTAAAGATTGTAAGCCTGTGGGCAGGGATTGTTTTAAGAATTATTTTTGTAAGCCTCCTTGAGAGCCTTTTTGGCTAAAGGGAGGGATAAAAGTGCAATAATAATAATAATAATAATAATAATAATAATAATAGCAATGTGTGTAATTTGTGGAAATTCCACCCATAATTTATTTAATCTGTGTAAATTGTGGCCAGAATTTGTTTAATTTGTGCCCCACTCCTGGACAGATTCCTCCAACGTTCCTGGCTAAGTAAAGGTAAACCTGTGGGATAAAATAGACCCTGATAGGGAGAGATGTTTCTGGACCAGCAAGGATCACCCATCTCCTTGCCCTTTTCTCCCACCTGCTCCGGTCTCCAGTGCTTATGGTATTCTTTTTATCTTTTCTCTGTCAGTTTTGATATTCTTCTGCCTCCATCTCCTCAGTGTCTCTGACCTCTGCCTTGCCCCCTTTCCTTATCCCTCATGTTCCTTTCTGAAGCCACCGAGTTAATGACGCGTTTGATAGGCTTGAAGTGTTTATGACTTCTTTTGCTTTTGGGGAAGAAAAACAACATCCCCACATTGCTTCTTGGCAGACATTTGTGATAGCTGTTCCCAAGGATCAGTTGTACGTGATGTGGGCCTCGTATTGCTTGATATGCTAGTTATCTTTTCTACAGATAGACCGGGGCTGTTCGTTTAGCAGAGGCCCATGTAGTGGCTGCCTGCCAGATGACCATTTTTTTTTTTTTTTGCCACATGGGGTAGGATGACTCAACATTTTACCAGAGGGTATCATGGGATGGAAGCTGAGGGACACGAGCTGCTCCGTCATGGTGTGTGCCAGGCTTAGGCAGTGGAGGCTGCTGGCTCTGATTTTGGTGGGGCCGTGGATGCATTCTGATTTTAGTCAGAACCAGACAGACCTCTAAAGGAGCTATCTGAAGTGCTGAACCCTACCCCTCCCAAATGAGTTCAGCACTTTGGAGAGCATGCCATATTAATTCCCACATCACTGCAGCCTGAGGCTGCTAAAACAGACCAAGCCCCTTTAAGGGCCAGCTCCTCAGTAAAGGTAAAGGCAGAGCTAATCAGCCTACAGACCTGCAACTTCCTCCTTTTGCTCTTGCCATTGTTAACCAATTGGGAGTTGAAAACCGGAGGCCAGCTTTCCCCAACCAAGTGCCTTCCCTGCATTTCGGGCTGCATCTCCCAACATTCCTGACCTCTGGCTGGAGCCGACAGGTGTTGAAAGTCCAAAACATCTGAAGAGCACAAGGTTGCAAAAGTAGGCTGACCATATGAAAAGGAGGACAGGGCTCCTGTAACTTTAACAGTTGTAGAGAAAAGGGAATTTCAGCCAGTGTCATTTGTATGCAATTAGTTCCTGGTGAAATTCTCTCTTCATCACAACTGTTAAAGTTGCAGGCACTATACTAGAGTGACCATATACAAAAGAAGGCAGGACCCCTGCAACTTTAACTGTTGTGATGAAGAGAGAATTTCACCAGGAACTAATTGCATACAAATGACACTGGCTGCAATTCCCTTTTCTCTACAACTGTTAAAGTTATATGAGCCCTGTCCTCCTTTTCATATGGTCAGCCTATGCAAAAGGCTGTCTTAGGTGATCTACTGCAGATCACCCAGAGATCTCCTGCTACGTCCTGATCTGCCCAACCCTACCCTATTGAGCACTGAACAACTTAGTTATGATCAAACATGCATTGCATAGGGTTGAATTGTTAATGGACCATTTCTTGCCAGTTTGTTTTTACTCAAGAAAAGGCAGCTCTTTATTATATGAGCAGAAGTTAGCTGTGTTGAGTTTTTTTAAAACACACACACACACACACACACACACGCACACTGATTTCCCCCGAAAACTAAATTCACACTGTGCTTAATTCTTGAGCAGAGAGCAGCTAGTACTTCCTATAAAAGGGGGCTCAGAGCATGCCATTTCTTCACTGCAGGATGTGGCTTTAGCCGAAATTGAAACAGATAAAACTTCATTGCATTTTTTAAAAAGTGACGATTAGCTTATTGCACACTCTCTCCACACACACCCTGCCCCATGCTTTAAAACAACGATGACAACGGATTAACTGCTTTGGCTTCTGATACAGCTCGATGACTCCAACTGTAAGTAATAGCAGGAGAAGTAATAAGAATAGAACAGCAGTGAAATTGGACACGCTTTGGGTTACCTTATTGAATTTTAGTTGTACCTCAGCAACAAGCCTAAAAATAATAGCAATTACAGCTAATAGGTATTAAGCAGAGTGGAGCCTAACCAACCAGCATGAGGTTGTGAAAGGCGTGTGAATTCTGTTCCGTTCCACAAATGGCAACTTGAACAATTCCCATACAGGTTGGATGGGAAACTATTTGCGGCAGAAAGGCAGGGGACAAATGTTCATAGTACAACAAATTAAGAAAAACAAACAAACAAAAAAGCTTAAGGACATAAGAAGAACCCTGTTGGAAAAGACCCAGGGTCCATCTAGTCCGGCACTCTTTCACACATTGGCCAACCAGCTGTTGATGGGAGACCCACAAGCAAGACATGAGTGCAACAGCACCCTCCAACCCATACTCCCCAACAACTAGTATATACAGGCTTACTGCCTCTGATACTGTAGGTAGCACATAGCCATCAGGACTAGTAGCCATTGATAGCCTTCTCCTCCAGGAATTTATCCAATCCCCTTTCAAGGCTGTCCAAATTGGTGGCCATCACCACATATTGTGGTAGTGAATTCTATAGTTTAACTATGCATTGTGTGAAGAAGTACTTTGTTTTATCTGTCCTGAATCTCCCACCAATCAGCTTCATGGGATGACCCCGTTGGGTTCTAGTATTATGGGAGAGGGAGAAAAATGTCTCCTTATCCACATTCTCCACACCACATTTGTAACCTCTATCATGTAACCTCAGTCTCCTTTTTTCCAAGCTGAACAATCCCAGCTGTTGTAACCTTCCCTCATAGGGGAGATGCTCCAGTCCCTTGATCATTTTAGTTGCCCTTTTTTGCACCTCTTCCAGCTCTACAGTATCTTTTTTTTAGGTGCAGTGGCCAAAACTGTACACAGTATTCTCAGTGTGGTCGCACCATAGATTTGTATAAAGGCAGTATGGTACTGGCATTTTGTAAACTCAGCTTAACGCACCATCCTGTCAATTTTTTTAAAAAAAAATGTCCTGGGGGTTAAAGAAGGTTGTTTCCAGATATGGCTGTGTTTTAGGTGTTTTTCATTGTTAAGTTTGAAACAGAAGTTGGCTGGGAGCATTGCCAACACCTCTTTCTCTATTCCTTTAAAAAAGACCCTTCATCTCTGCCAGGCATGGTCAACTGCAGGAGTTCCAAGGGGGGACTTTTGTGGGCTATGTGGGAATGGGGCAGCAAAAAAGGCAGGATATAAATGCAATAATCAATAAAATATAATAATAATAATAATAATAATAATAATTCTGTGGCAAGTCACTCTGTAGTGCTGCTCAATGGATAAATGTAGCTCATCTGCAAGTGAAATTCCTTTATTTTAGCATGTTGTAGCTACTACATAATGCTGAAATTAACTGAAGAATTTACTTTATTTCAGATGGTTTGAATGAGGATCTATGGAATTCACTCCTAGCGCCTCTTGAAAATAGCATTCCTCACCTGACCAGCCATGGTTTTTATTGGCATTCTGGTTTAAAATGAGCAATTTTAATATGCTGTTTTAATCTCTTTCTATTTTTAGGGTTAGGGAATGGTAAATAAATAAATAACATCTGGAGGGTCACGGTTTCCCCATCCCTCTCCTAAGGCCTAAGGTTTTGGTTAAAATATGAGATTCTGTGTCAAAGGAAATGAGAAAGTGTAGCACAAAACAATCCAGCTCTTTCTCTTAATAATAATAATAATTATTATTATTTGTAACCCGCCTCTCCCTCCGGATCGAGGCGGGGATGCCTTGTGATGAGAAAGTCAAATTACAGCAATCCCTCTGATCAGGAATATTTCTGATCCAGAAAGGATAAGAATGTGTAAAGTTCTCTTGCAGAAGTTCCAAACGACAGATGTCCTTTAAAGATGGGAGTCTCACAGGATCCAGTTGAGACTGAGGGTCTACTCAAGAGTCTTCTTAATTGCACCAGCTTCATCATTATGGCATCTCTCCAAATCTGAGATAAAAAAGATTTTCAAAGGAGTGGGAAACTGCGCTTCCTCACTGTCGCTATGTTTTGTGGAACAGCACCCTCTAGTGGGCATTTTTAGTGCAACACTTCTGCACACAGTAGGAAATAGAAACAAATATCACTGTAGCTCAGAAAAGTCAGGTTTTCAGGGTCTTATTTTATGATGGAAAAAAGAGCAGAAGGAGCGGGAAACACGTAGGAGCATCACTGCATTGTCAAAATGACCCGTGAACATCTATGAGTGGCCAGTCACGAGCGTGCTATAAAATGCTCATCTGAAGAAGCTCCTTACCTTTCCCTCTGTCGTGATGAAAACATTCCAACTAAGGAAAGAAGGAGGTTAGTCAAGGAATGCATATTCATAAGCCTTTTTTTTTTTTAAAGAGGGGGATAGAAAATAATTCTCTATCAAATGTGCCATTCTCTTGAGCTCCCTTTTGCCACATTTGGAAAGATGACTCATAAAGTTTCTTGCCTTTGCTTTTCCATGCACACGTGAGTCTTAAGTCTGTTTGTGTTTAACCCCTCTCCCTTGCCCTCTTTTTTCTTATGGGAAAAAAGAAGGGCATATTTATTTATAAGCCCTAGCACTGAAGGCTTACTCTTGAAATAAAATGTTTAAATAAACTCATAGGGATTGATTTTATTCCAGTGAAAGCTGTCCAGGGGTGAGTTCTGAGTCAGAGGATGAAGGCAAGCATAATATTTTACACTTGAAGAGTGGAGCTTTTGTCATAAAGGGACTCTGCCTCTGAGGTCAAGGCTGAGCACCCTCCTGATCCCCGAGAGCATTGTCATCTTGAGCAACAGGCTAGTAGGGCTCCTGTGTGAAGGAGCGTTCACCTCCAGAAAAGGTCTCCTCAGGAGTAGAGCCTTGCAAACTGTGCTCTGATAACTGCAGCTGAGCTCTGGGTGGGGCCAAGCAGGCTTTGGGCTTAGAAGCCTTCACTAGAAACCCAGCCAGCATTGGAACAACTTGGTCTATCCTGCCTTTGCTGTGTATGTTGTCTCTTGAACTGTGCCCTGTGATTGATGCTTTTGGACTGCCGAATGTACTTAACTGTTCTACTGTGTGTTTGACCTCTTTCCTGTTATTGTGACCACTCTTGTTGTTGCTTGATCCTGGTTACTGACTGGCTGAATTCGGACAACACAATAAGCAACTGGGGGGGGGGGGAAACAATCGTCAGTTGTATTGACTATCGTGTCGTCCGAATGCTGCCATAGTCAACTCAGCGCTGATCCTAATCCACACCACAGTTGACTATTTATTACCATGTTGTGTGGGGAGTACCCCCTAGTTGAACAACTGTAAAGCTGATTATTACCCCATCATTGACTATCGTGTTGTCCGAATTCAGCCACTGACTGTGCTCTGTCCTCTGCCTGGATTAAACCACCTCTGTTGTAGCCTGAACCTCATCGGCTAACCACCTGTAGGCTTGAATGTCTGCTGATGCCACTGCATTTAGATCTTTCTACATCCAAAGCAGGACATTCCTTCGTATTATTTTTTAGCTACGTATTTATTTCATTTAAAATGTTTGTATCCCACTTCAGCTTCTACTCAAGATGGCTTACAATTTTAGTTAAAAACACTATACTATGAAAAGGAACAAACACATTACCAAAAAAATAAAAATAAATAAATCCCAAATTGTAGCAATCCAGTACACAGCCCATCCTCAGGTCTCACAGGCCTTGCAGTCTTTTCTGAAAGCCACGAGCAATGCTTCAGCAAACGTATTTCAGCAAAACTCCTCTGGAACAATCCCAGGGCTGCCATCAAAAATACTCTCCTCCTTGCTGAGGTCATATACTGATCTCGACCCGATGCTTTTGTTAATGCAACTTAAGATTGGATTGGCTTTCTCAGCAGCCACATTGAAGCATGCTGGCTCAGCTTGCAATGCACTTGGGCACATATTTCTTTCCGCATGTAATGCTGCTGCTGCATGTAAAGAAATGGCATAGGAGGAGGGCAGGACTGGTTAGTTTTAAACCTCAGTAGTACTACTAGGAAGTGAGGATATATAGTCACCTCTCTGGGCTCCCTGCCAGACTCCCTACCCTCCTGATTTTCATTTTATTAAGATTTTTTTTTAATTAAAAAAATGAACTGGGAGGCTGTCACATTGCAAACCGAAGTGGGCCCTCCAGCCACCGTGTTTATTTGGGTTCAAAAGAGTGTTTCTATGTTTTGGAGCACAACCTTCACCTCTGTCTTATACTTAGATACTTGGGAAAGCTTCTTTTAGTCTCACCACTTTGCCTTTTGGGAAAGGAGTGTTTTTTTTTTATTTATTGGTTGTTGCTCATCATGGCAACCATTTTATGAATGGGCAAAGTGCCCCCCTTTTTGTGAGAGCACCCATGACGCTTCCTCAAAATTCCAAATGTGCCCACCAGCCCCAAAAGGTTGCAGTATAATCAGGGCTCCCCAACATTTTGCTGCTCATTTCACTTCGGATTATTATTATTATTATTATTATTATTATTATTATTATTTTATTACATTACAAGGCATGGTCTGAATGTACAGAATATATTATTATTTATGGTTTTAAATTTTGTATATTGGTTGTAAATGTTCAATGTTTTCAATTGAGCATTGAGCGGGGGTTGGACTTGATGGCCTTACAGGTCTCTTCCAGCTCTACTATTCTATGATTCTGTGATAATTTTTGTAAACCACCCAGCTATGGGGTGATATATAGACGATGATGATGATGATGATGATGATGATGATGATAATTCAATGTTGCTGAAGCCAGATCTGGGCTGGTCAGTTGCTAACTAGCAGACAACTGGGAATCCTGTCTATGCTACCTTGAGTTCCAAAGAAGAAAGAGGAGAGATAGATGTTAGTTTCGATCCAGACTTAGAGTAGAGCCATTGGAATCATTGGGCTGACTTATGTTTCAGTGGTTCTGCTCTAATATAACTAAGTCAGGATCTACACTACTGCTTTATAATGACATTGAAGTGTATTGACAACTGTTGGGGCCCATGGCACATTCCATATACCATTTTCAAACTGCTTTCAAAGTGTTATATCCTGCTTCATGTAGAATTGGCCAAAGTCTGGATCCATGCTAGAAAGATTGATAAAAGCTATCCCTCAATGTTAGAGGATGCAATCTTTAATATATATTTTATTTTATTACAAGTGGCAGAAAGAAACCAAAATTGCCTAAATTAGGCTGACCATATGAAAAGGAGGACAGGGCTCATGTAACTTTAACAGTTGTAGAGAAAAGGGAATTTCAGCCAGTGTCATTTGTATGCAATTAGTTCCTGGTGAAATTCCCTCTTCATCACAACAGTTAAAGGTGCAGGCACTATACTAGAGTGACCATATACAAAGAAGGCAGGGCCCCTGCAACTTTAACTGTGGTGATGAAGAGGGAATTTCACCATGAACTAATTGCATAGAAATGACACTGGTTGAAATTCCCTTTTCTCTACAAATGTTAAAGTTATATGAGCCCTGTCCTCCTTTTCATATGGTCAGCCTAAGCCTAAATAAACTAAACTAAACAACTGTACCCGTCATCTCTCTGCCTCACTGGTTAAAATCTGCCCTCAGCAATATAAAATTGACTAGGTCTGCCGTTGCAGCCTTCCGCTGCTTCTCACACATGGCTACACAGAGCTGTGTGTAATGACAGGACTTTAAGCTTAATTGTTCTAGTTTGTTCCCATACTTCAATGTGCAACGAAGAGGGCAGTGATCACAAGATGCTCCTGTCCCTCAGGGGGCTGCAGAAATAATTATTGTCTATTATGCATTACTCATTCATATAATTTTCCATTCTAGTTTGGCTTTGACAAATGGGCCTAATTTTACCTTTCTACCTCTCTGGAATTTTGAAATGCAACGGGGAAATTTGTTTCTCATGGAAGAAAGTTGTATGGTTCATTCCACTAGCTTTGATAGCATATGAAAAATGCAGTGGGGGTGCGTGGGGGTGAGCATGCATATATATATATATAAGCAATTGGCAAAATAGGATTAACCCTGTTTTGCCAATTGCTTTACTAAAAATATTTATTCTTCTTGCAGTGGATTGCATCCCTCTAGGATCGAGGTTTTGACTGATTGCAGCAGCATTTAATTGCTTTTCCTATAACTGTGTGTGTGTGTGTGTGTGTGTGTGTAGCTCTGTAGGGAAAATGTTGTTGTAGCTTTTCAGGGCAGTTCAACTTGAATGAGGCAAACATAGCTGTGGAAGGCAGCGATTGGCTGTTACCAATGACCTCATGAACTCACTCACCTTTCCCACAATCCCTAGAGCAGTTTTGGACTTTTTTTACCATCATCATCATCATTTTATTTGTGGCTGCGGAAGAGCAGAAATTGAAAGATGGATATATGTAAATAAATGTATGTGTACTCTTCAGAAATAAAATTAGCGAGAAAAAAAAGTCCCCTTCCTCTGGGCTAGAAGAAGGTCAGATCTAGGGTGACTACTTCCACATCACCAAAATGAGAGGACAAAAGAGGGCAGAGAGTTGCGTAAAATGTGCATAATTCATAGGCATAAAACAGAAACAATTGTAATAATTTAAAAAGAAATATAACCGGAGTTGGGGAGACTGTGACAAGATGATTTATAAGCCTTCTCAGTTTGCTGTCCAGTTGCTCACTGTTAATGTCTCGTTGAGCTTCTCTAAATGAATGATTTATAGCACACTCATGATTGGCCACTCATAGAAGTTTGTAGATCCATTACACAATGTTGTCAACAGCCAGGATGTCTCCTGTGTTATCCCCTGGAAACCACACATTTTAAAAAACACACACAGAGATAATGCTGTATTATCCAGATGTTGCAGGATCTCTCTGCCACTAGATGGCGATGTCTCATTAAAACATAATGGGACCATTCCACAAAGGGAATAAAACACATGGTTACATGTAAAGATGTGCGTCACAATGGTGGGAATATTGTGAGGACGAAAGCCCTGGTAATGTGTGGGTTATTTCCTGTGTGTAGAGAAGCGGACAGCCCTTCAATCAGAGGGCACCTTTAAATAATGGACTATCTCTGGCTTCAAACAGAGGACTGTCCTCTGTAAAAGAGGACACATGGCCACTTTATCTCTGGACAGCTCTGCTGCCCTGACCCAGTCTGAGACAGCAGTTCCCTGTGTTCCTCTCAGCATGACACAGTTTGAGAATGCCTGACAGAGGCAAGCGGAGGAGAAGGAGAGAGGCTGAGCTCTCATTGCAAAGTGATGCCAGGCAATTGCGTTTGGAATTGCAATTCAATGGCAAATAGCCAAGTAAGAATAAATTGAGCCCAGAGTGGAAACAGATTGGCAGCCAGCGACACTGTCTCAACTTAATGGCACTTTCCAAGTGGTACCATTTCCACACACACACACACACACACACACACTTTCCCCTTTCTCTGAGCGGTTCTGTATCCTTAAAATATTGTAGCAGTTGCTCCAGTGGGACTTTGGGATTCGTGCGCAGTTCCAGCAGCACCAGAGCCCTGGGGTGTGTTGCAATTAAGCCTGCTGTCCCAGCAATATTTGCCTATTTAGAAATGCCAATGTTGGGGAGTTTCACCAAGAGCCCAGATCCCTCTCGAAAAGCCATTCATTGTCTTCTAAGGAGTTACCATCCTCTCTCATTTCCCCTCATTAGGTGCTCGCTGGGGGTTCTCCGAATGAAAACAAAACAAATCTTGTGATGTCTTTTAGTAAAGCAATGTTTTTCTTTGCTTTTTTTGGGGGGGGTAAAAAAAAGTCTTATTAACCAGCAGTATATTTTTCCCAGTTGTGCGGAGAGGTTGTTTGTTTGTTTATTTCAAAGATGTGCACGCTCCCTTTAGGGCAAAACCTCTTCCAAGGAGGTGCACATCAAAATCGTACAAAAAGTGTTGATGGAACGAAAGACATACGACAATCCGCAAAACACAAAGTCTGTACATCCAGGGCGAAACGCAGAGCCGTGCAGATGAACAGGGAAATCACAGACACCTTTATACAGGTTGCCCAAGCCATGCAAGAAAATTTAGAGTCCTCCCTTGGAGTCTTTCAGGGTCAGGAAGCACTGCAGAGGGCTGGCCGATAGATGATCCATCTAAGGAAGAGGTGTATGAGTCAGATTATGTTTTAACACCGTGTATAAAAAGACTGATGATCTTGGGAACTGTGCCTTCTTTATTGCAGCTGGAGCAATTCCTCTTGGAGATGTACTAGGCTTTAAAAAGACAGATATGCTTAGAGTTGGTGGGGATGGGATGGGGGGTAAAATTTCAGCAGCAGCCAGCTAAAAGTTGACAATTGTAAAGTAAAATAAAAAAGTATATTGGGCAATTATTCCTTAAAATGTATTTATTGGTTAGATTGGTATACTTCTCAATTGGCAAATGTTCTCGGGATGCTTTACAATAATTAAAAATGCACAAAATGACAATAATAAAGCAAATCACAAACTACAGCAGTGAAAATAGCAAAGTGGTACAATATTGAACATTAAAAACATTGAAGAGTCAGCAGTAAATTTAATAACCAGGGAAACAGATGAAAAGTTAAATAACTCCTGGAAGAAGTTCTTGACTTACAATCTAGGCATACAGAGAAGATGCCCAGTGGGTCTTACTGGGAAGGACATTGCACAGACAATGGGCCAATACAGGGAAGGTTCTTTCTCTGGGAGCCACCTGCTTCACTAGTAATTCTCCTCCCACTCTGCATAGGATTCTCATCAGCTTCTGAGTTTGGATGCTGATGGGAATCCCAATAGGATTGTTCCCTTACTTGGGAATTAGTGCCATTTTGTTGTTTTTTTAAAAAAGAATATATATCCTTTAAAGTAAAAGGCATAGAACAGTGTTCTTCAAACAATGGGTCATGACCCAAAAGTGGGTCATGAGATCAGTCCAGATGGGTCACGGCAAAGCTGTTGCTGCCATGTGGGGCAATTGTGAAATTGTGGAAGTGGGTCCCATGTTTCAGGATGGGAGTCCCAAGATGGAGCACTCGAAGACCACTGGAATAGAATAAGCATCTGTAACCATATACATGCCTGGTCAGCTGTGCACAGAATATAGAAAATATTATAAGAAGAAAGGAAGTGTGCTGCTCTGAGCAGCACCAGGTCCAGTGAACTCCTGTATGCTCATGACCGCCAGATGCTGACTCGTGTTTGCCACTGTCCTTAGCACCTGCCATTCTGTGGGTGGTTATTCGTGGGGGTGCAGAAATCAGCCCCACATCTAGCCGTAGCTGCACCACTGATGGGAAAGAAATGCTGGTTCAGGTGCTACCCGCAAACCCGAATTGCAAACAGTAGTTTGATCCTGGTTGGGATGTTGGGTCAAAATGACACAGGATTTCTGTGGATGCTGATGGGATTATTTAGTAACGATCCCTCCTGCTAGCAGAGAAAACAAAAAATAAAAAATGCAAAAAAGAATGAGCATTTACCAGTCCCACATACACACGGGCTATCTGAGCATAATAAAAGGAGACCATCACCTTCTACAATTCAAGTACAGCGAAAGAAAGAAAACAGTTTGACTTTCAAGTATTCTTGCACTAGGGTGACCAGATAAAATCCAGGTCAGGGCTCATGTAACTTTAACAGTTTTAGAGAAAAGGGAATTTCAGCCAGTGTCATTTGTATGCAATTAGTTCCTGGTGATATTCACTCTTCATCACAACCGTTAAAGGTGCAGGCAATATACTAGAGTGACCAGATACAAAAGAAGGCAGGCCCCCTGCAACTTTAACGGTTGTGATGAAGAGGAAATATCACCAGGAACTAACTGCATACAAATGACACTGGCTGAAATTCCCCTTTCTCTACAACTGTTAAAGTTACATGAGCCCTGACCTGGATTTTATCTGGTCAGCCTATCTTGCACATACAATGCAGGTACAATGTAAAGTTTCAAAAGAAGTTATATATTCTACTAGCAGGAGTGAGAGAAGAAACACATGTGCTCCCAGCAATGGAGGAGGTCAGAGAGAGGGAAGGAGGGAAGGAGAGGAGAAAAAGGAAGAACTCACAGGAAACCACATTGTTGGCTATAGAGATTCTCAGGTTAGCTGGGGTCAAAATTCCCATGAATGAACTAGCTGCAATACTGCCCCCTTCCAGCAATTTGCAAACAAGGTTGCAATATTCCCAACAAATTCAACCCATAGAATCCGCAGAGTTGCATGAATTCTATGGACTTGGAGGTTTTTTTGTTTTTTTAAAAAACTTTCCAGAATCGTATGCAACTTTGGTCATACAAATTAAGGAAGTTGTACAAAAATACAACAATGTGTACACCATTTCAAGAAACAACCAAACCCTTCTTACCCATCTCTGATCTCTCTTCTTCTCATTGATTTTATGCTGCCCTAAAAAGAAAAGGTACACAAAATGTTATGTACCAGTGAAAGTTCCATAAATTCTGCTGGATTGTTTTGTTTGGCATACTTTACTGGAGGAGGGAAAAACCGCCTCCGTCAATGAGTGGATGATGGAGCGGACAATGTCTGATCATCCGCAAAACACAAGCAGAGTGGATTATACAAGATCCTTACATCCCTAGATCCTGGTTTGGAGGAATCTATTAAACCACCATTTCCCAGTTTGGACATCACGGGGAAACCCTTGTTTAACAAACCATGAAGTCTTCCCTGTAGCCCAGGAGAGGAAGAGGAGAGAAGGAGAGCAAATGCTCAAATTCATCCTCATTCGCACTCTAGCAAACTCAACTCCGTTAAGACTGGGAAGTTCCCTTCCTGGGAAGTTGTGCGTATGACTGACCACACCAAGAGAAACAGAAGCAAAATAATTTTAGCTGCAGCATGTTTTGCCTTTCCCTTGCTTGGCAACATCGGCTCCCATTAAGGAAATTAATTAAACACAGAGAAGTTCATTTGGCACTTGCTGAGTATGGTGGAGATTGCTCAGTGGGGAAGAAAAGGTTATCCCGTGCTAATACTTAAAACACATTTTAATGATCTCGTCCTCCCTTCCCCAGTTATTCCTAGTCTCCCTTCATGAAACGTTTATAGTTGCAAAATCATCTGTGTTCCTTTTTGCTAGCCCACCACTTTGGAAAGAGGAGAGATTTAGCAAATGATTGATTAGCCCCTTGTATTTTGCAAGGTTTTCAGTTCCATGAGGTTAAGTCAGGGGAAGAAAAGCTGATGCCCTCCAGATGATTTGGGGGCTGTCTATATGCAGGAAAAGCCCTATAGTGGCTGTGGATCTGCGCTGCATCAGTTAGACAACACGAGCACAGCTTTGTGGCCACTGTGGGGCTTTCCTCCGAAGCTGCGGATTGAAAAAGTCAGGAATTCACCTGGACTTTTTCAATCAGGGTGACGTCAGTATGGCGCTTCTCCCATCTGATGTCGCTCTGGGGTCAATCTAGGTGCAGTGCCTGGTGAAAGGCGACCGACAATTGGTCACCTTCCAACAGGATGGCCGCCAGAAACCCCGCATTCCCTCCTTGGAGTTGGGGTTCCCTAACGCCACCCAGGGAGAGGGAAAGTGCAGGGTTTCACAGGGAGGCGGGGTTGAAGACAGCCCCTTGGGCAACAATTCCCGGATTTGCTGACCATCGGCCACACCGGCTGCGGCTTCCAGTCCAAATCACCTGGATTACACCAGGTTGCCTACCCTTGGACTAAGGGCTTAATTTACACCTTGCATACAAATGCATGTAACCAGATCCAATAATTCCTCCCCAACCACCCACCCACAAAGGAAGCTGTTTTGGAGGGGACAATTTGGAGTGGAGAAGCAGGAGGCAGGAGGACTGCCTTCTCTTAAATGAGGGTTTTTATTGGGGGTGCTGCATTTATACGGTGCTGCTTTACTTGATAACTATTCATCTGGTCTTATCAAGCTAATTATTGTTTGTGATTATCATGATTATTCTTGTCATTTATTAATTTTACCTCTATGGTGTTTCGTGGGTTTAAATTTGTTGTCAGTTTTATGTTGTGAAATTGTACATTGGACGCTGTTTTGGGGAGATTTGCCCTTAAAACGCAGTCTGCAAATCTTGTAAATCAATAAATTGGAGTTGGGGTGGGTGGGAGGAAACAGAGAAAGAATGGTAAACAGACTTGAGGTGCAATCCTATGCACAGTTAGACAGGAAGAAGTCCTACAACTCCCATCATTCTTTAGCCAGCTAAGCTGGTTGGGGAATGCTGGATTTGTAGGACTTTTTTTTCAGTCTAAACATGCATAGGATTGTGCCTTTAATAAAGCTCTTTCTAAAAAGACCGGTGATGGGTGGGTTAATGCCATTTATCTTCCTTCCTCCCTGTTTTATTTTATAAAGAACATCAGAGTCCATTTTGAGACAGAAAAGGTCTACGTTGACAGTAAGCGTGATGTATGGAGGCAAGAACAGTTTGCAAACTGCAGCAGACAAACACATGATTTTCCGGCTGATAGGGCTGGCTCTCCTGTCGAAACCCTGGTCGATCTGTGGAATGCAGAAATGACCCGGGCAGTTGACACGATTGCTCCTGAGCGCCCTCTCCTGTGTAGAGCTCGAACGGCTCCATGGTATACCCCAGAGCTGAGAGTGATGAAACAAAACAGGAGACGGCTTGAGGGCAGATGGAGACGAACTCCGGATGGATGCAATCAAACACTGGTAAGTGCTTATGGTAAGCTGTATTCAGGGGCAGTGAGGGCAGCAAAAAAACAATACTTTGCTGCCACTATTCAATCATCAACCTGCCGCCCAGCGGAGCTTTTCAGAGTTGTCCAGGGGCTTTTACATGCTGGCCCCAAGGACATGGTAGAACCATCTAAGGCCCGCTGTAATACATTTGCTGGGCACTTCCAGAATAAAATCTCTGGCATCCGTCAGGACTTAGACTCCAGTGTTATAGCAGATGAATCTAGTGAGGTATCCAGAGCACAGGCTTGTCCTGTTTTCTTGGATGAGTTTCAGTTGGTGCAGCTCGAGGATGTTGACAAGGTGCTTGGACAGGTTCGTGCAACCACTTCCATATTGGATCCTTGCCCCTCTTGGCTAATAAAAGCTAGCAGGGATGGAACAACTGGCTGGGCCAGGGAAGTGATTAATGCCTCTTTGCAAGAGGGAGTGGTCCCAGGCCTCCTGAAAGAGGCGGCAGTGAGACCACTCCTAAAGAAATCTTCCCTGGACCCTGAAAATCTTAATAACTACAGGCCAGTAGCAAATGTTCCATTCCTGGGCAAGGTCCTGGAGCGGGTGGTTGCGAGCCAGCTCCAGGCACTCTTGGATGAGACTGATTATCTGGATCCATTTCAGTCGGGTTTCAGGCCTGGTTTTGGTACGGAAACAGCCTTGGTCGCCCTGTATGATGACCTATGTCGGGAGAAAGACAGGGGGAGTGTGACTCTGTTGATTCTCCTTGATCTCTCAGCGGCTTTCGATACCATCGACCATGGTATCCTTCTGGGACGACTGGCTGAGTTGGGAGTGGGAGGCACTGCATTGCAGTGGTTCCGCTCCTACTTGGTGGGTCGGCTCCAGAAGGTGGTGCTTGGGGAACATTGCTCGGCCCCGTGGATTCTCCAGTATGGGGTTCCGCAGGGGTCAGTTTTGTCCCCCATGCTGTTCAATATCTACATGAAACCGTTGAGTGCAGTCATCCGGAGTTTTGGAGTGCGTTGTCATCAGTACGCTGATGACACGCAGCTCTATTTCTCCTTTTCATCTTCATCAGGTGAGGCTGTGGATGTGCTGAACCAGTGCCTGGCTGCGACAATGGACTGGATGAGGGCTAATAAACTGAAACTCAATCCAGACAAGACTGAGACGCTGTTGGTGGGTGGTTCCGCTGACCGGATGGAGGGTGTTCAACCTGTTCTGGATGGGGTTGCACTCCCCTTGAAGGAGCGGGTTCGTAGCTTGAGGGTTCTCCTAGAACCATCTCTGTCACTTGAGGCGCAGGTGGCCTCAGTGGCACGGAGTGCCTTCTACCAACTTCGGTTGGTGGCCCAGCTACGTCCCTATCTGGACAGGGATAACCTGGCTTCAGTTGTCCATGCTCTGGTAACCTCCAAGTTAGATTACTGCAATGCACTCTACGTGGGGCTGCCTTTGAAGGTGGTCCGGAAGCTGCAGCTTGTGCAAAATGCAGCGGCCAGATTGATAACTGGAACCTGTAGGTTCGAACATATAAGACCTACTCTGGCCCGCTTGCATTGGCTGCCTGTATGTTTCCGAGCCCGGTTCAAGGTGCTGGTTTTAACCTATAAAGGCTTACACGGCTTGGGACCACAATACTTGATGGAACGCCTTTCCCGACATGAACCTACCCGAACACTACGTTCAACATCTAAGGCCCTCCTCCGAGTGCCTCCTCCGAGGGAAGCTCGGAGGTCGGCAACAAGAGAGAGGGCCTTCTCTGTGGTGGCTCCCCAATTGTGGAACGATCTCCCCGACGAGGCCCGCCTGGCGCCAACATTGTTATCTTTTCGGCGCCAGGTCAAGACTTTCCTCTTCTCTCAGGCATTTGGCAATATCTGAGGAGCCTGGGTTTGTTTTGTTTTGTTTTTGTAGTTTTTTTGAAGTGTTGAAGTGGTTTTTAAATGTACAGATTGTGTGTATGTTGTATGTTTTTGCTGTTTTAATTTTTGTATATTGTTTTTAATTGTTTTTAATCCTATGTAAACCGCCCAGAGAGCTTCGGCTATGGGGCGGTATACAAATGTAATAAATAAATAAATAAATAAATGATGAAGCGGAGGAGGGAAAAGAATATCTCTGCAGAGAGGTGGTTGTCTTCATCAATTAGATTCCTTTCTGGAAATGGCAGCCAGGGCAAACCACGTCCTCTAGGCAATATTTCCAACTGGCTCCTTAAGTTCCGTTACCAGTCATGGCAAGAGATCAGGAAAACCCAATGGATTTAGTTTTGAATGAACAGTTCTACTGCACAAGTTACTGAATCATCTCCCCGTCTCGTTTACATTCCCACCTAGCATTTGTTTTGGTGTTAATCTCTTCCATCCGTTGGAGGCAAAGATACGGATGGAAGTTTAATCAGCTTTAGCGGCTTGATGTGTAATGTTTGGCCACAGCTGAGCCTTTGCGCAGCAGCCCCAATCTATGCATGACTAATCTGAAGCAAGTCCCACTGAACTCATAGAAGCATAGAGTTAGAAGGGGGGTTGGCGATCGTGCAGTCAAACCCCCTGCTCAGAGCAGGATCTGCAATGCAGGACGCGACTGTGTCAGGGCTGGGCAACCTGGTGCTCTCCAGGTGTTTTGGACTATAGCTCTCACCATCCCTGAGAGTGGATGCTGGTGGCTCCTATATCAGTGGGGAGGTGAATCCACTCTGGATTTCTGACAGAACCAGCCAGAACTTCAAGGAGGTATCCAAAGTCCTGAACCCTTTTCCCTCAGGCAAATTAGTTTGTTTTTACCTCACCAGTTTGCTTTCTGGAAAATGTTTTTGTTTTTGCAACTATCCATGCCTACCATTTTGTGGACTGGAAGCTCCCTTCATGACAGCTATTCGAGAGACCGCTGTTGACACACACTCCAAATTCCAAATGTGCCCACTGGCCCATAGTATCAGGGACAGCTGGTGTATTGAATAATAATAATAATAATAATAATAATAATAATAATAATAATTTATTTCTTACCCGCCTCAAATCAGGGTGGCAGCTTAATCAATTATATACTGATTTCAAGACTAATTTCCAGGTTCCTTGCCCACTTTGAGGTTGGCACCTACACAGAAAGTGATCATCTACCATTAACTATGTCATTGGCAAATATAATAGAGAGTAATACATACTTACAACCCCAATATATTACTAATAGAGACTTAGGAGTGACTGGTAATAAGAGAATAAAGTGGACTCCCAAAACAGATCTAGCTCTGTCCCAACTTTTGCAATCAAAGGATTTCAGTACTCTAGATGCTGCAATCCTTTCTGAAAAATCACCCACTGAAGCCATACAGGGATTTCAGGATCTGATTGATGGATTACATTTAAAAACAGAAGCTAATCCAGGGCCGAGAAATACAACCGTGAACTCAAGTTGGTATGATAATGAATGTAGAATGGCCAAAAGCCATATGATTAGAACTTACCGGAAATATAGAAATACCAATTCTGTTTCTTGGTTGAGGGAGTACATAATAAGTCGGCAGAAATACAAAGCATTGATCAAAAAGAAAAAAATGGTAGGATGGAACAACTGCCTGGCAATCACTGATGAAAGCCTCTCATGCTAAAGATAATTGTCTTTTTTGGCGCACCATGACAGGACTACTTGACAGGGCTTGCACCTATCCGCTATGTGTAATTAGACCAGATGAATGGATGTTTTATTACCAGGCACTGTTCTCCGATAGTGACATGTGCAATGGGAAGGCCCATCAGTCTAGGGAAGCCCCAAACCATCTACCACAATGGCCCCCTGTATCAACAAATGAAGCCAAGGATCTTATTTCCCAATTAAAGATAAGTAAAGCCCTTGGAATAGACTTCATACCACCAGAATTATTAAAATCTAATATCAGTTGGTGGGCCCCACTGCTGGCCGCTGTATTCACTCATATTGATTCAACAGGAATAATACCCAAGGCATGGGATACAGCTATAATTGGCCCCTTATACAAGAAAGGTCCTAAAACTGAACCAGCAAATTACCGACCAATTAGTATGCTGTGTATAATTAGTAAATTGTATGCAAAACATCTATACAATAAGTTAATTAATTGGATGGATGAGGAGAATATCCTGTCAGACGCACAAGCCGGATTTCGACAAGGTAGATCAACTATAGACCATTGCTTGGTTTTGAACCATCTAATTGACAAATACGCAAAAAAAAACACCACTGCTTTTATTGATTTAAAAGCAGCATTTGATTCAATCTCCCACTCAAGTCTTTGGGAAAAACTGGCATCTACATCTATAGTTAAAAGACTAGCGGTTCTGATCAGATGTCTGTACAACAATACATGGCTGAAAATACGTTGCACAACGGATGGTGGTCTGACAGACTCAATCCCATCCTCTAAAGGGGTCAAGCAAGGCTGTATTCTGGCCCCTGTTTTGTTCAATTTTTATATTAATGATATTGTTGAATCCTTATCATCTTCAAACTTTCATGCCCCAAAAATAGCCACAAAGGAGATCTCTATCTTAATGTATGCAGACGATGCAGTAATCCTATCGCAGACCAAAGTGGGATTAAGGAGGTTGTTAAGGGCATTCTCTATGTACTGCCAAAAAGAACATCTCATAATTAATTATGATAGAACGAAGGTAATGGTCTTTGCCAGGCACTACAAACCACATAAATGGCACCTGAATGGGCACCTTATTGAGCAAGTTAAAGTATTTAAATATCTGGGAATAGTATTCCAATGCTCTGGAATATGGACAGCTCAGCAAGATTAAGCAATTGAAAAAGCCACAAGAAGCACTAGAATTTTAATGAGATTTTATCGAACAAAGGGACGTAACTATTAGGGATGTGCACTGACCCCCCGGATCGGATCGGATAGCGGATCGGAATCGGACCTGGGGGGTCGGATCGGATCGGATCGGATCGGAGGATGGTCGGATCGGATCGGACCGGATGTCCGATCCGGATCGGACGCCATTTTGAATGCTTTTTCCCATAGCCAAGTATTGTTTTACAAAAACGCCTATAACTTTTTCATTTTTAAAGATAGAAGGATGAAACTTGGGCACATTATACACTGGTTAGGGATAGTTATCTGTGAGAAATTTCAGAAAGATTGGTGCATGAGTTTTGTGGCAATTAATTGTTTAATAAATACCCAGAAATGCCTATAACTTTGTCATTTTTAAAGTTACAAACATGAAACTTTGCCACATTGTAGGTGGTACCTTGGGACCTATCTGTGAGAAATTTCAGAAACTTAGGTGCTTGCCTTGTGTGGCAATTAATTTTAGAAAAATGGGTAGTAGTGGGGTAAATACATTTACGCCTCCCATTTTTTTATTTTTGAAGATACAAACAGGAAACTTGGGCACATTACAGGTACCACTTGCCTTGATATGTATGTGAAATTTCAGAAACATTGGAGCTTGCCTTGTGTGGCAATTAATTTTTGAAACAATGAGGAAAGAAACACCTATAACTTTGTCATTTTTAAAGTTACACACATGAAACTTTGCCACATTGTAGGTGGTACCTTGGGACCTATGTGTGTGAAATTTCAGAAACATTGGAGCTTGCCTTGTGTGGCAATTAATTTTTGAAACAATGAGGAAAGAAACACCTATAACTTTGTCATTTTTAAAGTTACACACATGAAACTTTGCCACCTTGTAGGTGGTACCTTGGGACCTATGTGTGTGAAATTTCAGAAACATAGGTGCTTGCCTTGTGTGGCAATTAATTTTTTAATAAATACCCAGGAATGCCTATAACTTTGTCATTTGTAAAGTTACACACATGAAACTTTGCCACATTGTAGGCGGTACCTTGGGACCTATGTGTGTAAAATTTCAGAAACGTAGGTGCTTGTATTGTGTGGCAATTAATTTTTGAAACAATGAGGGATTCATTGGACAGCACTTGCCCATAGGGATTCATTGGACAGTACTTGCCCATAGGGATTCATTGGACAGTACTTTCCTATAGGAAATCATTGGAAAGCACTTGCCCATAGAAAATCATTGGAAAGCACTTGCCCATTGAGAAATACAGTTATGCCTCCCACTTTTTTATTTTTGAAGATACAAACAGGAAACTTGGGCACATTGTAGACTGGTTAGGGATAGTTATCTGTGAGAAATTTCAGAAAGATTGGTGCATGCGTTTTGTGGCAATTAATTTTTTAATAAATACCCAGGAATGCCTATAACTTTGTCATTTTTAAAGTTACATACATGAAACTTTGCCACATTGTAGGTGGTACCTTGGGATCTATGTGTGTACAATTTCAAAAACGTAGGTGCTTGCCTTGTATGGCAATTAATTTTAGAAAAATGGGTAGTAGTGGGGTAAATACATTTACGCCTCCCATTTTTTTATTTTTAAAGATACAAACAGGAAACATGGGCACATTACAGGGAACACTTCACTTGATATGTGTGTAAAATTTCAGAATGATAGGTCCAGGCATGTGGTGGCAAGGTGTCTGCACACACCACTTTGAAGACTGTAGAAAATTTCTCCTGTAACGATCCCAGCGAGAGAGAGTGATCCTAGGCTCAGCCGTTCTGCTTGAGTGAAAGTATCAAAGCAGACACGAGCCAAGTGCTACTTTGTTTCTCCTTTTGTAATGGATACTAGCTCAGTTGCAGCCAAGCGTGCAAGGATCAAAGAGATGAGAGAAAGTGTTTCCTTCTTCTTCCCGGGAGGCGGGAGGGTGCAATTGACAGCCCCAGCCTCTGTGTAAAAAAGGTTAATAACTTTTAATCTAAAAAATTCGTAGCCACCAAATGCCTGGACCTATCATTCTGAAATTTTACACACATATCAAGTGAAGTGTTCCCTGTAATGTGCCCATGTTTCCTGTTTGTATCTTTAAAAATAAAAAAATGGGAGGCGTAAATGTATTTACCCCACTACTACCCATTTTTCTAAAATTAATTGCCATACAAGGCAAGCACCTACGTTTTTGAAATTTTACACACATAGGTCCCAAGGTACCACCTACAATGTGGCAAAGTTTCATGTATGTAACTTTAAAAATGACAAAGTTATAGGCATTCCTGGGTATTTATTAAAAAATTAATTGCCACAAAACGCATGCACCAATCTTTCTGAAATTTCTCACAGATAACTATTCCTAACCAGTCTACAATGTGCCCAAGTTTCCTGTTTGTATCTTCAAAAATAAAAAAGTGGGAGGCATAACTGTATTTCTCAATGGGCAAGTGCTTTCCAATGATTTTCTATGGGCAAGTGCTTTCCAATGATTTCCTATAGGAAAGTACTGTCCAATGAATCCCTATGGGCAAGTACTGTCCAATGAATCCCTATGGGCAAGTGCTGTCCAATGAATCCCTCATTGTTTCAAAAATTAATTGCCACACAATACAAGCACCTACGTTTCTGAAATTTTACACACATGGGTCCCAAGGTACCGCCTACAATGTGGCAAAGTTTCATGTGTGTAACTTTACAAATGACAAAGTTATAGGCATTCCTGGGTATTTATTAAAAAATTAATTGCCACACAAGGCAAGCACCTATGTTTCTGAAATTTCACACACATAGGTCCCAAGGTACCACCTACAATGTGGCAAAGTTTCATGTGTGTAACTTTAAAAATGACAAAGTTATAGGTGTTTCTTTCCTCATTGTTTCAAAAATTAATTGCCACACAAGGCAAGCTCCAATGTTTCTGAAATTTCACATACATATCAAGGCAAGTGGTACCTGTAATGTGCCCAAGTTTCCTGTTTGTATCTTCAAAAATAAAAAAATGGGAGGCGTAAATGTATTTACCCCACTACTACCCATTTTTCTAAAATTAATTGCCACACAAGGCAAGCACCTAAGTTTCTGAAATTTCTCACAGATAGGTCCCAAGGTACCACCTACAATGTGGCAAAGTTTCATGTTTGTAACTTTAAAAATGACAAAGTTATAGGCATTTCTGGGTATTTATTAAACAATTAATTGCCACAAAACACATGCACCAATCTTTCTGAAATTTCTCACAGATAACTATCCCTAACCAGTGTATAATGTGCCCAAGTTTCATCCTTCTATCTTTAAAAATGAAAAAGTTATAGGCGTTTTTGTAAAACAATACTTGGCTATGGGAAAAAGCATTCAAAATGGCGTCCGATCCGGATCGGACCTCGTCGGATCGGATCGGATCGGATCGGAGGTTGATCGGATCGGATCGGATCGGATCGGATTTTCCCGATTTTGGGGCGGATCGGATTCGGATCGTGGATCGGATCCGATCCGATGCACACCCCTAGTAACTATATTCCTGCGGCTCTCGAAGTTTTCAAAGCCAAGCCGACAGCTCAACTGCTCTTTGGGATTCCAATTTGGGCCGAAACCAATCTAAAAACATTGGAGGTAGTGCAGTCCAAATTTCTTAGGCAAATTTTTGCAGTACCTAATTGTGTTCCTAATGCCGCTTTAAGGCTTGAAGCTGGTGTTAATTCTATTTACACAGGTCTGGATGAGGACACTTATTTACTGGGTGCGGCTGCACTTAACTGCCACAGGTCTACTCCCTTTGTTATTGAGAGATTCCTACAAAAGCAGCTGGATGAATACGAGGCTAAATTTAACAGGCTTTTCAGCTCATTACTTATTAGGACTAGGTTTCTTTAAAGCTAAGGAAGTATTGAAACAACGGTTATCAGACTTTGAACTACAAAATAGCTTGTCCATAATGAGGAAATTGTGCCCTTACCTCAAACAGTCTACATTCAGTTCCTCAGATAAGACACCAGTCTACTTACAGCAGCTTACATACCCTAAACATAGAACGGCTTTCTCAAAAGCACGTTTTAATGTTCTTCCTTCGGCAGTACTCGAAGGTCGTTATAAGAGAACCCCATATCAAAACCGGGTCTGTGTTTGTGGAGATGGAAATATTGAAACCGTTGCCCATGTGCTGCTATTTTGTTCTTTGTATAGACATACTCGAGAAGAGTTAATTACCCCCTTACTACTGCCATTTCCAGGGCGTTCAACTGAGTATTATGTGAACTTCCTCCTTGAGGATTCTAATAGATTGGTTACAGCAAAAACTGCAAAATTTTTAGCAACTGTTATTAAAATGAGGGATGCAATCACATCTGGAGCTTCGAATTGAATAAATCCGGTTCTAACTGCATTTAATGCTTTTATTTGCTTGGTGCCACCGAGTATATTTATGTTGAGGATTCCCACCCCTGAATATGGGGCATTTTACTGTTTGCTTTTTGTATCATGTTTATTTTACTGTTATAAATTGCAATGGCTATTCGCTTGATGCAAATAAAATTTGATTTGATTTGATCGAGGCGGGGAACAACAATATAATAAAATACATAAAACTGATTAAAACATGACATACGTTATTAAAACTGCATTAAAACATCCTAAAACATCCTAAAACCATTCTAAAATTCCACTGGATATGCCCACCGGAAGAGAACAGTTTTTATAGCTTTCTTAAATTCTAAAAGACTGTTAAGTTGACGAGTCTCCTCTGGCAAGTCATTCCACAGTCTGGGAGCAGCTGAAGAGAAGGTCCTCTGGGTAACGGTTGTCAGTCTAGTCTTGGCCGACTGTAGTAAGTTCTTCCCAGAGGACCTGAGCGTGTGGGGTGGATTGTATGAGAGAAGGCGATCCTGCAGGTAACCTGGACCCAAACCATGTAGGGCTTTAGAGGTAATAACCAACACTTTATACTTCGCCCGGAAACTAATTGGCAGCCAGTGGAGCGATTTTAAAGCTGGCGTAATATGGTCACCCCTAGGTGTACCGGTGACCAACCTGGCTGCCATATTTTGAACTAGTTGAAGTTTCCAGACTAGGCACAGAGGTAGCCCTATCTACAGTGCATTGCAGAAGTCGAGCCTCGAAGTTACCAGCATGTGCACCACCGTCTTTAGGTCCTCCAACTCTAGGAAGGGGGGCAGCTGGCGTATCAGCCGAAGCTGATAGTACGCACTCCTGGCCGTCGCATCTATCTGAGCTGTCATTTGGAGCGACGGATCCAGGAGTACCCCCAAGCTGCAAACACAGTCTTTCAGGGGGAGTGTAACCCCATCCAGAACCAGTTGACACACCTCCAAACCCAGGTTGCGGCCTTTGACAGCAAGCACCTTCATCTTGTCTGGATTCAGCTTCAGTTTGTTTTTCCTCATCCAGTCCATTACCGCCTCCAAGCATTCATTCAGAGGAGACACACTATCCTTAGCTGACACTGTAATTGAAGGCATAGAGAAATATATTTGGGTGTCATCAGCATACTGATAGCACCCCGCCCCATGCCTCCAGATGATCTCTCCCAACGGTTTCATATAAATGTTAAACAGCATTGAGGAAAGGATGGCACCTTGCGGTACGCCACACAGCAGCTCCTTCTTTGCGGAGCAGCTATCCCCAAGCATCACCATCTGGAACCTGCCCAAGAGGTAGGACCGGAACCACTGAAGCACAGTGCCCCCGAGTCTCAATCCCCTCAGGCGTTCCAGAAGGATACCATGGTCGATGGTATCGAATGCCACTGAGAGGTCCAGAAGTACCAACAGGGACACACTCCTCCTGTCAATACTCAGGCGTAGATCATCCACTAAGGCGACCATAAATAAAAAAGTTGTATTTCTTATTCAGTTCTGGAATATTTACAGCATATCTGTTATGAAGCAACATCTGTGGTAGTGAAACATATTTCAGATCACTGGGCTGAATCTAGATGGAGTCATTCTTAGAATAGACCCAGGCCAGATCTACACTTTGTGTCAAATCATTACGATCCCATCATGGTAACGCTAAACCCCTTTTGTGCATTTATACCTCATAGGACACACAATGACATTTGTTGCAGTACTTTGGGGGTGTCTATATGTGAGGAAAGCCCTGGGGTGGTTCCACAGTGGTTCTAGATCATTTATATGATGCAGCAGCCATTGCGGAGCCAACCCAGGTCTTTTCCCCAAAGAGCCGAATTTAAAAAGTCGGGGACTTACCCCAACCTTTTTCTGTGGAGCAAGGTGACACTGGCTCATCTGTGTCTGTTGCCTTGCTCCAGTGTTGCAGCAGAGGCATGTCTGGTGGATGGGGACCCTTGATTGGTCGTCGTCGGATGGACAGGAAGGAGGGGGTGGGCCAATGAACCGAAGGGCTGCTGGAATGCCTCCACACTTGGGGAACTCAAGCTGCACAAGGTAGGGAGAAGGAGTGGCTCCTCCCCCGCCCAGTGATACAACCCCTGCACTTGCTCCTTTGCGTGGGGACAACCCTGCAGGAGCACAAATGCAGGGGTTTGAGGGCTCGCAGCACCAATGCACTGCCATCAAGATAGCCCCTTGGATAATTTGGAATACAAAGCAGGAAATAACGCTATGGAATCTGTAATGCGTCCCCACAGTTATCAGTGCACTTCAATACCACTAGAAAGCAGCAGTGTAGATCTAGCCCCATTGAAATTAATGGGACTTATGTTAGTCATGACTTACATAAGTCCCATTGGGTTCAATGGTCTATTCTGAGTGTAACTCAATCTGAATCCAGCTCACTGTTTACAGTGATGGATGGCTATGTAACAAACAAGGCAAGCCTTTCTGTTCCTGCAGCTTCCCTGCATCCAGTCTGTTAGGGATGCTTCCAAAATTCTTACAACATTATTTCTCTGGGTATTATAAGGATCCCAAGTGCCTGGTGGTCTTTGTTTCCAAGATGGAACTTATGCATTCGCAGCCCTAATTTCAAATGCCCATTTCCCATCCCTCTAAAGGCCCAGTTTTCGGAAGGCTAGAAGGCTTTTGTTTTCAAAGCTCTTCAGCATTAAAGATGATCCTTAGATCCCAATACTTCTTTGACAGTGTAGCCACATGATATAAGTACTTTGGCTGCTAAATAAATCCAGTGCTTTGATGCCAGGATAGCGCTGATCCAAAAAAAGAAAGCCCAGTAAAAACACAGCAGTCTGAGACAAGATCAATGACTTTTATGGCTTTTGGCTGGGGGAATCACAGAAAACATCCACTTTGCCAGAGATAATGAGGTTAAGATTGTTAGAAGAGGAGATAATGGGGAGATGCACAATTAAAAAGAGAAGGAGGGGTGAAGCAGAGGATCAGAGGGCTTTATAAGAAGTTAGATTTGGTAGTATCATTATAATTAGTTACATATGTATGCCAAGGAAATAGGTAGAGCGAGAGGCCCTTTGGCAACCCAAAACGGAAGAGAAAATATTCTCAGGTCGACTTCTTGCACACCATTGTCAAGGTTGCATTCTCAACTCTTCTCCAGCAAAGCAGAGGGAAACTGACATGGTGCTTGTGAGCCAATGATCTAGCTCACAGGAAGTCCAGGCTTGTTGGGCCTTCTCCTTGTCCACAGCACCCCAGAATCCAGAGAATTTCAGACATAAAGGTTAACTAACAGGATTTGTAGTCTACAGGGCTACAATGCCCGCATGAGGCTGCTACAAGTAAAATAAAATAAAATAAAAGATGACAATTCTATAGATAACAAAAAAGCCCCACTCTTACCAATCAGCAATATTTCCCCATAAGTTCAGGGGGTAACAGCAATAGTGATCATCAATATATATATATTTTTTTTGCCTGCTATTCGAGATATTCTATCCAAATGGCATTAGATGCCTTCAAAAGCATATAGGAAATGAATCCTTGTCTATATAGTAAAAGTTAATTTCTGTATCGATTACTTAGTGTTTAGGCTATAGTTTGGGCTGAAATGTTCCATTTCTTCCATTAAGTTTATTGTTTGTGCTTTCACCAGCTGGAGCCATTCCATTTCCGGAAGATCATACAAATTATTTTTGTTAATCTCATTCCAAGAATAAAGTTTCTCTCTCTCTCTCTCTCTGCTACTCAATGAACCTTGCTTCTGACATTTCTAGCAGTATAAGGTTTTATGCAGATTGTGATCTTTCTTGATGCATTTCTATGCACCAGCTTACCATGCTTTAGAAAATCCAATACATTTAAATTGAAACATTCCAGACCTTCTGCGGATGAAAGCAGATTTGATTTCTACAGCCATTAAACACCTGGGAGAGGGGATGCATCCATTAAAATAATGGTACTAGTTGGAGGGTAAACACTACACATGGAAGAAGAAAAGTCCCAATGTTGGAACTGGGCCACAGGCAGACATTTTGAATGAGCCAGGAACCAAGAGCCCAAGTTGTGAATAGCTGAGATCAGAGGATGAACTAGGTCTGTTTAGCCTGGAAAAGAGTAGACTGGAGGGGGTCATGTAGCACTCTTCAAATATCTGAAGAACTGTTATACAGAATAAGTCAAGGATTTCTTTTCTATCGCCCCAAAGGTCACGACTAGGGATGTCAGAGAAATCTGCAGCAGATACATATGAGTTTGGATGTCAATGAATCCAACCTGTTGAGTCCACAGCCAAACGACTTTTTCTGAGTTACGCAGATTCAATGGACTTGCGGGATGATTTTTCAGGGTTTTTTTTTTGGGGGGGGGGGGGGAATTGTGCTAATTCACTTTAGCACTAATTTGCATTAACTAATGCACATTAGCACACTCACACTACTCTAATGCAAATTAACACAAGTAGAAGGATATTCTGGTTAAATAATAATAATAAAAAAACCATTTCCAGCAATGAGCAGATGACAGAGTGAAAAATGCCTTGACAGCTTGTGAAACACGGACTGCACGAATGTTTAGCTTTGTTTTGGTCTATGATTCTGCTGATAGGTGATGAATTGTGAGGTAAAGTCTTAAATTGTGTTTTGTTTTGTGTTTTATTTTTTGAAATGTGAGCCGTTTTTGGAGAGTTTTATCCTGAAAAGAAGCATACAATTTTTTAAAAATAAATACAAAATGATTTGGAAGCGAGGGAGGGTGGTGAGTCACATCAACTACTGATGTATTTCTGATTCCTTTTAAGGACTTCGAAGTATTTGCATCCATTTGAATGGCTATATTGACTGCACAGAATCAGGCTGAATCAGGCTGACCTGAACTACAACTACTTCCTTAAGTGACAGTGGGAAATGTGTGGACCTCCAAACGCTGTTGGACTGTAACTCCCATCAGCCCTTGCCATCATAGCAAATGGTGAGGGATGCTGAGAGTTGTATTCCAACCACATCTGACTGGTCATGTGTTCCCCATCTCTTTTTCTTAAAGATATGTGAGAAAGTTTCTAAAAGCCGGCTTTAATAATTAAAGATACTTTCTATTCAGAGCTTCATCTGATGTATGTTTATTGCACTCTCGTTACTGGGCACTCACGGTTTTTTGCGGGTCCTTCTCATGACGTTGTCTGCCTCCCGCGTGCCTCCCGCCCCTTCTAGCCTTCCTCACACAACAAAAAATACTCCTATAAGTCCAACTTGTTTTAAAGACAGAAGTTTCCACTATCTCCTGCTGTGTGCAGGAGAAGCAGCGCGATCAAAACAGCCCACTGAATGGACCACGTGCACATTGTTTACTTCCTCTTTCAAAAGAGGAAGTAATGAGGGAGAAATGTGTGGCTGGAGGAGCGACGGTAAGCAAACACGATTTTCCCCAGTGTGATGAGGTTCTCACTTTTACTTGAGCTGCCACCGAAATTCGGCTCGAGTGGAATTCAGACAATGCTAGAGGTAAAACATCTGAGGGGATTTCAAAGGGGAGCTATAATAAATGCAGTGAGTCTGCTGAAATTCCTCTGGGGAGTTGTTGCATCTCGCTAGGTTGCCATTGAATTTTGCCTGAAGTGAAATTCAAGGCAAATATCTTGTAGGCGCAGAATGTGGGCCAGGATTAATAGCATTTTGCCAAATTAATTAAAGGCCAATGATAGCATCACTGAGAAGGCTTCGACAGGACTGGAAGACGTTTGCAAACTGGGGCCCAACAAATGAGTCAGCGAATGTGACTGTAGAGGAGTTCTGAGTGTGTTTCGGAGGAATTAACTTTTCAGTTATTTCTGTGTCATGATGAACACAACACCATCAGTTAATTGAGAGCTGCACACATCTGGCAAACTCCATCCCACTCCATCCAACAAACTCTCTCACTCAGTGGAGGCTGGTGGCTCCAATTTTGGCTGTGGATCCATTCTGGGTTTCAGCCACAACCAGCTAGAACTCTAAAGGAGCTGTCCAAGGTGCTGAAGCAATGTTGGGGATAGGGTTCCACACATCATGTTTGTGACAGAAACTGTTTAATAAAATCAATGATTTATTATAGTGGAGTGAGACACAGATATTAAAAAAATGCCTGTATTTTTATGTGCACTTTTCCTCACTGTATGCATTTTTGTATGCATTTTTTTTCTTGAGTGGGGAACTGTATTGAATAATTGGGTAAAGTGTAGATTTCAGAGCATGAGTGCATTTGGCTTTGCCTATTGGTTCAGGAAGTGCAAATTAGTTACGTTCATCTAAAATATTTGGCCTAAAGGAATTTCTCCCCCCTTCCCTACTTTATTCCAACTGTCACCATGATATATCAACCAACATCTGACACTTAATGAGAAAAATTCTTGCAGTGGCATAGCATTTTTCAGGGAATGGATGAAGAAACAGGTGCTCTTCTTCAAGGAATGGGACAATATGGGAGCCACATTAGATGATTTAGCTGTATTTGCAATACGTTTGAGACATTTTGCTTTTGAAATGCTTGCATCATATGGCTGAAAAAAGCAGCTGCAGTTGAGGTAGACATGATTGTTTGTCATCCAAGCAATAAGACAGCATGAAAGTAAACACATCAAATAACCGAAAATCCATTGTGGATTATATCACCGGCTTGCAATCGGGGTACAAAGCGATAGTTTGGATCTGCTGATGTTGCAGATTAATTCAACCCCCCTTTTTCCTCCCCAAAGGAGAATGTGGTAATATTTTTGAAGAGCAGAATTAGGCTTGAATGAAAGCATGCAGGGTATAACATTGCCCTCTTCCAAACTCTGATGTGAGCTGCCTTTGTTCTAGACACTTGATACCTACAACAAGCCTCATTTCTGAAAATCTGTAGATTTGCCACTTTGAGAGTTCAAGATTTGGGATTATATTAGGGTGACCAGTTAAAATCCAGGTCAGGGCTCATGTAACTTTAACAATTGTAGAGAAAAGGGAATTTCAGGCAGTGTCATTTGTACGCAATTAGTTCCTGATGAAATACCCTCTTCATCACAACTGTTAAAGTTGCAGGGGCCCTGCCTTCTTTTGTATAGGGTCACTCTAGTATAGTGTCTGCGCCTTTAACTGTTGTGATGACGAGGGAATTTCACCAGGAACTAATTGCATACAAATGACTCTGGCTGAAATTCCCTTTTCTCTACAACTGTTAAAGCCATATGAGCCCTGACCTGGATTTTATCTGGTCAGCCTAGATTATATGCATGGTCCTATGCCAGGGTCGGCATGTCCAGGTCCCACTGATAAGATGCCCCGGCCTTGCTCCTCCTCTACCATTGCAACCTGCTTGTTCACCTGCATCTCACTCTGTCCAGACAACAGTGGTGATGATAAGGAAGAGCTTTAGATTCATCACCCCCTGGCATCCACTGTGTACATTCTATCTGTGCCTACAGTTCAATGCAAAGTTAAGAACTCTTCTGCTTATTAGAACCAAGGGGCTTAAATATGCTTAACTCCAAATTGACTTGTGGGCTTTAGCAAAATGAGTCAAAGGTTGTTTTTTTTTAAGTAATTGCAACGTTACCTTTTTCCTGGTCTTTAAATGAAAAAGGAAGGCACAGTGCCAAGAAATGCTGTTCAGTGCCACTGTTTGGGCTCCTGAACCTATTTACTTCAAAGACATCCCACTGATCAAAGTGGCACTACTCCAAAATAGGCAAAGCACTGCCAGCTTGGATATCGCGTTTGAAGTCTGGTTTTCTGCATTTCCAAACTCTGCGGGGTTTGGGTAAGTCCAGCTAAACTTCTGCTCTGAAGTTTGGGATACGGGGCCAAAATGAGCAAGGACAAGAACAAAGAAGAGCTGAAGCTTTTGAAGAAGGAGAAGACCCCCCCCCCCAAAAAAAAGTCTGATTCCTGTTTGTGACAGAAATTGGCTCCTAAATTCAATGATAGGCCATGGTGTAGTGAGATACACATATCAAACAATATGCCCTGTGCCTGGCTTGGTCAGCTGCTGGGGCATGTCTGAAAACCATCCTACACAAATATTCTGTTTTCATTTTAGTTTTGCATAGAAAGAGAATCGTGCCACTGGTGGAAGAATCCTCTTCAGAGGAGGAGGTAGAGATGGATGAGAATTACAGTTCCGTTTGGTTTGGTTTGGTTAAAGATTTACCAAAATTCACAACGTTTGCCATATTCAGTTAAAAAGAAAATTTAACATGGGAGAAACTGAGAGCTCCATCACACCAGTGTTTTAGTGCAATCTTGCCATGCCTGTCCTGCTGACACTCCACCTCTTCCCCAGCCTTTCCTAGAATGCTAAAAGTCTGGATTATTTTCCCTAAGTGCCTTTAATGTGCCCTAAGCCTCTGTGTAGTTTTAAAGGCACTTGGGGCTTGAATGGATTGCATCAGGTTCTGGCAGGGAAAAGCGATCTCTCCCAGCAGCTGGCTCCAAGCGTCAATATAAAACCCAAACCTTGCATCCCAGGCTCGAAAGCATTTTTTAAAATCATACAATGCCTGAATCTTTGCCGAGACAGGATTGTACTCCCTCGATGCCCCCAAAGAGCCAGGCTAAGGGGTTGTTCCATTCTTGCCTGGCAGAAAGACAGTCTGGTTAAAGTACTCATCTGACAGGACCTGACTAGAGGGAGAAAGAGAAAGGGAGGGGTGAAGTGGAGTGGAGTGGAAGAGCAAATGAGCGAAAGACCAAAGGAGCAAAAGAGCAGCTATTCAGGTGAAAGGGATCATAAGATTGATGCGCTTCTGCATCAGAGGTAAACAAAATGTGGAGGCAAATTGTGTGTGTGTGTGTGGGGGGGGAATTAGGTGTGATGGAGGTCTGAAATTGACCAATTCACCCATCCAGGCCCAGGACTTTGCTTGCTTTTCTCTTAAAAGCCTGGGTTTACATTCCTGTATATTCAGTAGGGATGTGCACTGACCCCCCGGATCGGATCGGATAGCGGATCGGAATCGGACCTGGGGGGTCGGATCGGATCGGATCGGATCGGAGGCTGGTCGGATCGGATCGGACCAGATGTCCACTTATCAAGCAGAACGGCTGAGCCTAGCTGAGTTTTGCAGCCATGCGTGCAAGGAAGGATCACTCTGGTCTCGATCCCTTTGATCCTTGGTAGTATCCATTACAGGGCTCGTGTCTGCTTGAGTACAAAGTGAAAAGTGAAAGTAGGAAAGGAAACACGAGCCCTGTAATGGATACTACTAGCAAGGATCAAAGGGATCGAGACGAGAGAGTGTTTCCTTTTCTTCGCGGGAAGCGGGAGGGGAAGACCTGGCCTCTGTAGAAATTTTTTTGAAACATGTAATTTAAAAATTCCATAGCCATCAAATGCCTGGACCTATAATTCTGAAATTTCTGACACATATCTACCCCTAACCCATCTACAAAGTGAGCAATGTTCAGACTTCTAACTTTTAAAATAAAAAAGTTATAGGCGTTTCTTTCCTCATTGTTTCAAAAATACCTTGCCACCACATGCCTGGACCCAGCTGTCTGAAATTTTACACACATATCAAGCCAAGTGGTACCTGTAATGTGCCCATGTTTCCTGTTTGTATCTTCAAAAATAAAAAAGTGGGAGGCGTAACTGTATTTACCCCACCACTACCCATTTTTCTAAAATTAATTGCCACACAAGGCAAGCACCTA
Organism: Anniella stebbinsi; assembly: GCA_029215795.1. Taxonomy (NCBI): domain Eukaryota; kingdom Metazoa; phylum Chordata; class Lepidosauria; order Squamata; family Anniellidae; genus Anniella; species Anniella stebbinsi. Next base: position 388,404,358 of record JARDYH010000001.1, read on the forward strand.
CGTTTCCGAAATTTCACACACATAGGTCCCAAGGTACCGCCTACAATGTGGCAAAGGTTCATGTGTGTAACTTTAAAAATGACAAAGTTATAGGCATTCCTGGGTATTTATTAAAAAATTAATTGCCACACAAGGCAAGCACCTACGTTTCCGAAATTTCACACACATGGGTCCCAAGGTAGCACCTACAATGTGGCAAAGTTTCATGTGTGTAACTTTAAAAATGACAAAGTTATAGGTGTTTCTTTCCTCATTGTTTCAAAAATTAATTGCCACACAAGAAAAGCTCCAATGTTTCTGAAATTTCACACACATATCAAGGCAAGTGGTACCTGTAATGTGCCCAAGTTTCCTGTTTGTATCTTCAAAAATAAAAAAATGGGAGGCGTAACTGTATTTACCCCACTACTACCCATTTTTCTAAAAATTAATTGCCACACAAGACAAGCACCTACGTTTCTGAAATTTCACACACATAGGTCCCAAGGTACCCCCTACAATGTGGCAAAGTTTCATGTGTGTAACTTTAAAAATGACAAAGTTATAGGCATTCCTGGGTATTTATTAAAAAATTAATTGCCACAAAATGCATGCACCAATCTTTCTGAAATTTCTCACAGATAACTACCCCTAACCAGTCTACAATGTGCCCAAGTTTCATCCTTCTATCTTTAAAAATGAAAAAGTTATAGGCGTTTTTGTAAAACAATACTTGGCTATGGGAAAAAGCATTCAAAATGGCGTCCGATCCGGATCGGACCTCATCGGATCGGATCGGATCGGATCGGAGGTTGTCCGGATTGGATCGGATCGGATCGGATTTTCCCGATTTTGGGTCGGATCGGATTCGGATCGTGGATCGGATCCGATCCGATGCACACCCCTAATATTCAGCTATGTTAGTGCTGAATTAGGGCTGCCACCTATTTTTGTCTGACAGGCTCCTCATTTTTAGTAGCTATCTGGTAGGCAGGTACATCATGGTTCTCTCATTGCTGGGAATAGCTGTATCTATTGAACTTGGCAGGTGCAGGCGGTTAGAATTCCCTTTCAACTTGGCTTTGATCAGAATTTATGAAAATTTGCAAAGTTCTTCACGTTTGGGAGAGAAAGAATTTGAGATTTAAAAAAATGTGAATCCAGGAGAAAGTGAAACTGTCATATTTGCCCATCCCTAGCTAGAGATTAACAACACTGAGGTCTAGATCATGCCAGAGGATAAGAAGGACACTGGGGCCCTGGGAGAGATGGCTGTGGGTCTATCCTCGCAAGAGGATCTTAACAGACCTATGTCACCCCAATGCTGGTGTTTGTATGGGACCCAATCCAGGGCAATGCTTGGAGCATGAGGGGCTTTGGATGTGGTGGGTCTAAGGCTGCTCCATCTCAGAATGCCCATGGAGCACACCAATTTAGCCCTTACCAATGGTGGAAAGACTGGTGGTGGTTCACCTGTACCTGTGAGGTTTCCCTGGATATACAGGGAGCCACTGAGGTGGATGGAGGGGGCATAGCTCATTGTGATAAAGCACATGCTTTTTATGCAGAAGATCTCAGGTTCAATCTTCAGCATCTCCAGCTAGGGAAGGAAAACTCCTGCCCGAAACCTGGGGAGCTGCTGCCAGTCAGTGTTGACAATACTGGGCTAGATGGACCAAGGGTCTGAACTCAGTATAAGGTAGCTTCCTATGTTCCTATATGGACTGACTTGCCAGTGGACTCTACTGGTGGAGGGCCTCTTCCATCTCATCATAAGCCCCTCTCCCCCCACCCACCTCAGTCAGCCTTTGGCAACAGTTAGGAATACTCTGCAAATCATTCAAAAAAATCCCTGGGCATTTGTAAGGGGAAACAATTTTACTAAGATACCTTGGTGAGATCTTTCGAATTGTTGTATTCTTTAAAAAATACTAATCACTCAGTAGATAGATTTCCAGACAGCTTTGGTTAACCACACAGAGAGAAGAAAGTCTAATGGTTGGAGTAAGGAGGATTCTGAGACAGGAAATGTGGTTTCCATTATCTGCTGTGCTGTTTGATGCTTTTCAAAAAGCTACTTAGGTCATAATCCCATAAATGTTGCTTTTTTTTAAAAAAAAAAATCAGCCTAAAAGCTACTGTGTACAGATACTGCTACCAACTCTCTGAAACCTAAGTCATATCATACATTAGAGTGATACGGTTTAAATCCATTTAATCTGAGATAGCATTTTTTTTCCAGAGTTGTGGGTGCCATAGGAATGGTGGTTGCTTGCTTAATCCCAAAGCGCTCATCATTTGGCATCTAGAGCTGCATGACAAGCATAAAATCACCCGGCTACACGTTTTTTAACATGGAGATGCACTGAAAGGAGGTGTTTGTTGAATGTAAGAATATGAAAACCTGCCTCTATAGAAGGAATCGGCAACCTGATGCCCGCCTGATGTTTTGGACTACAGCTCCCATCAACCACAGCCAGCATGGCAAATGGTCCGACATTATGGAGCTTGTAGTCCAAAACATCTGTACAACCCCAAGGTGCTGTACAGCCCCAAGTATGACCAGCCATCACAGCAAGGGTGTTGAGCTCCTTTCAGACCGAAGGCCCAATTCAATTCAGAGAAGCTCGGGGGGGGGGCACATTTCAGTGGTGGCAGGTGGAGCCAAAGGCAAAAGGGGGCAGGGCCAAATTACCAAACATGCCACCACATTTTAGCCTAAATCTGCTACGGTACTTTAGACACTGAGACCCCAAATCATGCAGGCTTTATAGGTGAACCTGAAGACCAGAACTTTGAACTGAGCTTGGAACTAAATCTGAAGCCAATGGAGGCAAGAAAGGCCTGGCATATTATGTTCACAGCATCTTCCTTTATTTTGAGGACATTTGTATAAATAATGACTTCAATCAGGTAAAGGGGTTTTTCAGCCCTGCCGAATTTCTTTTTCAGAAACCTCACTGTTAGGCTGATCAGATAAAATCCAGGTCAGGGCTCATGTATAGGCGGACCATATGAAAAGGAGGACAGGGCTCATGAAACTTTAACTGTTGTAGAGAAAAGGGAATTTCAGCCAGTGTCATTTGTATGCAATTAGTTCCTGGTGAAATTCCCTCTTCTTCACAACCGTTAAAGTGGCAGGGGCCCTGCCTTCTTTTGTATATGGTCACTCTAGTATAGTGCCTGCAACTTTAACTGTTGTGATGAAGAGGGAATTTCACCAGGAACTAATTGCATACAAATGACACAGGCTGAAATTCCCTTTTCTCTACAACTGTTAAAGTTACATGACGTAGGCTGACCATATGAAAAGGAGGACAGGGCTCATGTAACTTTAACTATTGTAGAGAAAAGGCAATTTCAGCCAGTGTCATTTGTATGCAATTAGTTCCTGGTGATATTCCCTCTTCATCACAACAGTTAAAGGTGCAGGCACTATACTAGAGTGACCATATACAAAAGAAGGCAGGGCCCCTGCACCTTTAACTGTTGTGATGAAGAGGGAATTTCACCAGGAACTAATTGCATACAAATGACCCTGGCTGAAATTCCCTTTTCTCTACAACTGTTAAAGTTACATGAGCCCTGACCTGGATTTTATCTGGTCACCCTACTCACTGTGTCATTTCACCTCAGCTGTATCACAAATACATTTGAATTTTGCCAAAGTTTGAAAGGGCTGCAGACAAAATGTCAAATATTCATAAACAAGGAATGAAGACACAAATTAGATCAATGGGTCTGGGGAAGCCTCATTCATTACCGCTCTAAAAGAGGACAGAAATTTAGCCACCTGCTCCTTTCTTGCTCATCTGCCTGCCTCTCCATGGGACATTCTTCCTACCATGCCTGTACCAAAAGTAATTAGAGCTTGCAAAGTTTTCTCCCCAGGTAATTTTATCTAAGTTTGTACAACTTCTCATTTAATATCTGGAGGATCACATTCTTTCTTGACCATAAACACACAGACTGATTACTTTATTGAAAGGAGGCTTGAATCAAATGATAGTAAATTAAAACACACACACACACACACACACCATTTGAATCAAGAGCAACCATTTTCAGTACAAAAAATGATTTATTTTCCTTAAGTGAAAGTCAAAGATTTACTCCATTCAAAAAAGGGGCTATTATGCAAAATGTTTACATTTCGAAAATCTGGAAAAATCTGGAAGAGCTATAATTATATATCAATTTGATATATCTGTCATCAGCCCTGCTGTTTTGCCACTGACGGAAGCAGGGCTGCTGGATGAGCTCAGCATTTCACAGCATGGGTCTCTCCAGATGTCTCAGCCAGCATAGCCAATAGTCAGGGATGATGGGAGTTGTAGGACAAAATAACTGAAGGGACCGATGGTGGGCCTACATGACCCTGTGGTCTAATCTAGCTGAGATATTCTTTCTTTTTTTCATATCTGAAATTCTCCATCCCTCCTGACCTGTCAAAATCTATCCGCGTTCGTTGAGTTTAGCTAAGAAAGAATAATCTGCTTTAATCAATTGCTTGTTGTTGTTGTTTTTAAAAGGAAGGCATTTAAGTAGCTACACAAATTCTTAAATTGATTGACCCAGCCCTAGAAAAAGCCCACCTGCTAAAATAAAAAGTTTCTGCAGCTGAATTTCTGATTCAATGCAAGGCAAAAAAAATTCGGTTAAACAAACAGCCTGCATATTACAGTCTTGTTCCTTGCGAAATGTGCACCATCTTATTTATCATGAGCCAATTGATGACTGCCTTGCCTGACACGTTCATAAAAACATTACTTTGGGTTTGTTGTTCACTTTCCGGGGCATGATACATCAGAAAGGTCAATGCCTCTCAACTAATTCAATTACAATGGGCTCATCTATCATACCAGTTTTGCAAAGCCTTGGTTGGCTCGCAGCCTTTTTGACAAATGGCAAAGGCCTGTGTGTGCATATGGGCTACTCTGCTTTAATTACTGGCCTTGCGGGTGTTATGAAAAGGGAAAACCATTAGGAGGGGGATGGAACACATGTTTTGCATGCAGAAGGTCTCAGGGTCAATTCCAGATAGGGCTAGCAGAGAATCCTACCTGGAACTCTTCAGCGCCACTACTAGTGTCAACAATATGGGGCTAGATGGACCAATGGTTTAACTTAGCATAAACCAGCTTCTTATGTTCCTATAATCTCCAGCAGCTCCAGTTTAAAGGATCTGAGATATCAGGATTAGGAAAGATCTCTGCTTGAAACCCTGGAGAGATGAAGCTTTGTGGGGCAACACTAGACATCACAGTTCATTGTATGAATAAAATGAACGTGCAGGTTTTTTTTTAAAAAAAGTAAATAATAGCAGCAAGAAGGAATGTATGGATTTTGTTAAATCCATCCCAACTATGGTTTGCAGTTTGTCAGGTGCCTTCCATTCTCTCATCCCCTCATTGACAGAATCAATCTTTTTAAAGGGAAGTATGAGAATTTCATTCCCGTTGTGCAAGTGCGCAAGTGAGTTGCACAAGTGTGCAAATCCTCCCCAAATGGAAACAAAGCTCTATCGCTGCTCTGATTCTATTCCCTTTTTCAGAAAATTCCTCGCTAACTTTCTTTCTGCGGGCCAAGCTGCCTGCCATTCGCAGCACAGGAGCAAGGGCAGCAAGCAACTTGGCACCTCTAGTTTCTCGAGGTTCGACGGCCTTTTGTGCACAGCGATGCCAAATATTGCTGTGGCTCTGTAAGCTTGGACTGTGATTTCAATCCATCTCACCTAAGAACTCCCCACTTCCCAGATCATGATAAGGTGAGCTGCCAGAAGTTTATGTTAATCAGTTCCCCCTGACTGTGTCGCCATATTAGTTGACAGTGACTCAGTGAGCCCTTCTGTTGTTCCGGTAGCTTTGCTTCTTCTCAGAATGGATGTAGATAATAGGTGTTCCCTTTCCCAAGCAACTTATGGAATATAAACAGATGGCAGATGTAATTAAAGGAGATGATGGCATGCAGGTTGCTGTTGTCCACTCTGCTCTGTTTGGGCTGCAGCTGCAGAGTAGCATCACATCGCAAGAATGGATTTGCAAACGTGTAAATCTGACATCCTTCATGCTGCTTGCCTTGACTTGCTCCCTCTTTGGCTAGTGCCTGTTCTTGCTGTATGGGATTTATTAGCTGACTATCCTTTGGCTGGCCACCTCAGGAATCCAAAGCACTCTGTAGGTAGCAATGGAAATGAGATCTCAGTCATTTACTCTATTAATTTCACCCCAGCAGTCCAAAACGTTTCAGAGGTATTTGCCTGTCAAGCAAGCAAGTGATGGCAATGATGAGGAGGAGGAGGAGGCGCAATTGTGACTATTGTAGGCTGACCAGGTCAGGGCTCCTGTAACTTTAACAGTTGTAAAGAAAAGGGAATTTCAGCCAGTGTCATTTGTATGCAATTAGTTCCTGGTGAAATCCCCTCTTCATCACAACTGTTAAAGGTGCAGGCACTATACTAGAGTGACCATATACAAAAGAAGGCAGGGCTCTGCAACTTTAACTGTTGTGATGAAGAGGGAATATCACCAGGAACTAATTGCATACAAATGACACTGGCTGAAATTCCCTTTTCTCTACAACTGTTAAAGTTACAGGAGCCCTGACCTGGATTTTATCTGGTCACCCTAGGCTGCAACCACATTATTTTGAGGGGGGCCGGTGAGGTTGAATTATTGTAGATCATGGTGTAAGATGTTTGTGCTACCTTGTTTTCTTGTAGCTCAAGGGTAAGCAATCTGGTGGCCTTCCGATATTTTGGACCCCAACTCCCATGAATCCCAGCTAGCATGGCTAATGTATGGATTATGGGAGAGGTAGTCCACAACAACTAGAAAGCAGCAGGTTGCCTGCTCCTGCTGTCTAGGCTGTAGAGATCCTTCTGGTGAGGACTTGATCTTGAAGGGATTGAAAGAGAGAACACACTTGTACCAAAAAAAAAAACCCTTGGCATTGTAGTTTGGGAGACAGAGAGAAATGTGCATAGGGTGGTGATGAGGGTGTGGCTTGAGTTTCTTAGGAAGTTGAATTCTACAGTCATTGCTGTGGATGTGCAAATGAACAAAACGTGAAATTCTCCCAACTTTTGTGGGATTGCAACTTTTGTGATTTACTTTTTGCATGAAAATTTGTGTGTATTTTCATGGATTTTTTTCCCCTCCCAAGTATATGCATCAACTGTGTGCATCTTTGAATGCGATGTGTTCTTCTCCCATTGATTGACATTTTTCAGGAGCCCGTTTTTTTTCCACATTTTCCAAATGTATGCATGCTGTGGAATGAATTCCACCCCACCCCCTTGCAAATCATATTTCAAGCTCAGAAATATATGGACTTCGACTGCAGATTGTGTTTGGCTCTGTATTCTGTCTAGAAAATGTTGACTGAGTAAATCCTGATCCAACATTCAGCATTTCCCCTCCTTGTGGTATAATCATAGCATATGACATGACATATCATCAACTAAGCATCAAAAAAGGCTTTTGATCCAGAGTCCATCATAGCCACCAGGAAGGTGTTCATCACTTTTAAAGAAGGAGCATCATGACCCAGGGTCTTAATCCCCCCTCCTGATGAGAAGTCTCTGGTGATGACCTCTCAGATCCAGAAGTGACTGTGGTAATTGAAACACCCATTGATGCCCCTCTCACTTCAGGGTTCTCAACCAATCAACTCATCAAGGAGGAGATGAGGACGAAACTTTTGAAAAACAAATTGGCAGTGTTGCAAGGAAATCCGATGTAGTAGTAATGGGGGACTTCAATTACCCCGGTCTCTGTTGGGAGACAAATTCTGCCAAAAGTGGCCCCTCCAAGAAATTCCTGACATGTGTGGCTGATAACTTTCTGCTACAGAAAGTAGAGGAAAGAACTAGAGGAACAGCTATCCTTGACTTGATACTGACCAACAGGAAGGACTTAGTGGATAAAGTGGCATTTACGGGAACTCTGGGAGAAAGTGACCTCATCATACTTGAGTTCTTGATTTTAAAGGAAGCAAAAGCTGAGTGTAGCTAGCTACACATGTACTCTGGATTTCAGGAAAGCCGATTTTAATAAACTCAGAACTAAGATAAGTAAGGTCCCATGGCAAGTGACCCTAAGAAGAAAAGGAGTCCAAGACAGGTGGGAGTTTTTAAAAAAGGAAATTTCAAAGGCACAATTACAAACAATTCCAACAAGGAAAAAAGATAGAAGACAACAGAAGAAACCAATGTGGTTCCACAAAAAGCCAGAGTGCAGGACACGGAATAATGGGCTCAAGTTACAGGAAGCCAGATTCCAGCTGGACATCAGGAAAAACTTCCTGACTGTTAGAGTAATGCGACAATGGAACCAATTACCTAGAGAGGTCATGGGCTCTCCCACACAAGAGGCATTAAAGAGGCAGCTGGACAACCATTTGTCAGGTGTGCTTTAAGGTGGATTCCTGCACTGAGCAGGGGGTTGGACTCGATGGCCTTATAGGCCCCTTCCAACTCTACTATTCTATGATTCTATGAACCCCAGAAGTTCACCTGGGATCAGCTGCACTGTTTCCAGAGGAGATTCCATTGCTACCCTCAGATTCCAAGGACACTGGTTCTGAAGTTACCATCACATCCTTGCTGCCTCCAAGCCATTACAGCCAAAACCTTAAAAAAATCACTGCCACTTTTAAGGAGAAGGACTCATGCAGTATGGCAGGAGTTAACAGCTGCTAGGAAGCCCAAATCCTATTTAAGGCTCAGTCAGAGCTTGCTACTTGTTGGAGCATCAGAGCTTGTTTGGCTCCCAGCCCAGGTCCACTTGAAATTCTCTGCGGTGCTATCCAGTCCTTGATTTCTCCAACTGGTAGCTGACTAGGCTTTGCTGGACCTTGCTTCCGGACTTACACTTGGACTCAATGCAACCCATGGCCCAGAATGGTAGAAGGGCATCACTGACATTGGGAAGATTTTATTCATTGCATGTTGATGGCAGCTACTGAAGAGTTAAAATATGGCATCCATCAAGTGCTCTCTCACCCTTGTGGGCTCAGCTACAAATGTCATACTTCCGGCCACCAAAAGGCCAACCTCTATAAAATCAGTGACTCAGTGACAGATGATCTTTTGCTTACTTGGCAACATTCCTTTGGCCACAGCACCTCAATTAGTGTCAGCATTCTTGCAAGGCAATTGCTACAGTCATATTGGTTCCTGATGTAGATTTCTGGAAGTTGGTACTTTCCATGCTGTGAACTGGACAGAGAGAACGCAGGCAAGCTGTGCAAAGTATATAGAATGACATCTTGATGGATTTTGTGATACATTTTCTAAGCAAATCCAACATGTCACCATTATTTGAGAAAAGGATGCTCAAGCAAACAATGAAAGGCTGATTGAAAGGGAAATATGGGTTTGCTTTGATCTTGAGGGCAGATACTCTGAAGTCCCTTCAGAGCTCATCCTGTTTTCCATTTAATCTAGTTCCTCCTCCACTGCGTGCGATTTTAGACATCATAGCCCTGATTCATAAATAGCCATTCATCCCCAAAAGGGTCTGAGATAGGGATGAGCAAATTGGTCAAGTTTGCTTTCATTCCATCCCGTTTGTGCAGCAATCTCTAAACACTTTGGGGGGGAGGAAGAGATTTTAAAGAGCAGAGCCAAGCTGTGGTCTTAGATGGATGAATCAACCAGGTTTTTGTTTCTCCTACATTCAGGTTTTTGACTCTCAATTCCTTTTTATCCCGAGTATGCAGAACTTTGAGAACGTTGTTAAATTTGCATCAAACCTAAACTGAAATATCCCTATGACTGAAGGAAGAAAATCCACAGATGGGCCTACATCTTTCTAGAGTTTCTTGATGCATTTTTCGCTTCATCAGTGGGAAGGCAGAAGGGCAGATCAGCCCAGAAGAGAAGTGCACTATACTCTTATAACATACACCCATTCTATGCTTCTTTGTATTAAGTCAATGCCAAACCAGCACTAGGAAACGAAATGAAATGTAAAATCAAATCACCAACACAGATCAGCATTTATGAGAGAAACTTTCTCTCCTCCCCACAATTCCTGCCCAACCGGAGTTCCGGCTCGTGTGTTATTCATAAATCAAGCTCAAAAACTCATTCATTTCTGCCTAGCACTGGCATCAAGTCCTATAACTTTCATTAATTTGGCATATATTTTTCATCAGTACATCTGGTAGGGATGGATTGATTTCTCCCCGGCAACCCTGTGCCAAAAAGCCTTTAGCTGAGCAAGAATTTGTGCCCATCATCAGTCATTTGCTGATTGCCACTGCCAGCTCAAAGGCACATCTTTCTAGGCACTGCACTCATGCATGCTGGCTGCAAAGGCATACTATATTGATACCCAAAGGAAATAGATTTTGGAAGGAGTGCAAATATGAAACCATTGGTAAAAATGGCAGAAAGCAAGGTGCATCAGGTAGTACAGCTTGCCTAGGGATGACTAGATTCCTCTCCCCCAATTCCATCATCTTTCATTGTTTCTTGAGCATGCTGTCCCTTGAGTTCCAGTTTAACTAGAAGAATTGCTAGAATTATATAATTGGGGCATACACAGTTTACATCTTCATGGAGAAGGCTATCAATGGCTACTAGTTTTGATAGCTATCTTCTACCTCCAATAGCAGAGGTGGTAAGCCTATGTGCATCAGTTGCTGGGGAACAAGGGTGGGAAGGTGTCGTTGCACTTGTGGGGTTCTTGCTGAATAGCTGGTCAACAACTGTGTGGACAGAATGCTAGACAAGATGGACCCTTGGTCTGATCCAGCATGGCTCTTCTTATGTTCTTATGACATCCCACTCCCCAACACATGCACATCTGTGTTACTGATATGCATCACATCCACCATAGGAGGCATCTTTCCAAGTGCCTCTAGTGCATTATCTGTCAACAAAGGACGGAGCTTCTCAGCTGAGTCACCGCAGTTATGGAATACTCTCCCCATGGAGATGTGGTGGACACCAGCACTGCAATTATTGCAGTACCCACACATTTTAATTAGTTCATTTCTGTCTGTTCTATTGTATTTTTCTGCCTTCTTTGTTTCATTTTATGTGTCTTTTAAAAGTTATTTTAATTGCTTTATGTATTTTTAAATTATATTTATTTGTACACCATCCTGGATGGTGTACAAGGATGAAGGATGGTTTAAAAATGTTTCAATAAATAAAGTTTTAATAATTAAGATTGATGAAATACTGCCAAAAGAATAATCTTGATGTGGTTGTTTGTGTGACTGCATCACGGTTCCTTTTGAACAGAATTTTGCTCCTGCACCTTGGCAAAACATAATACGAGAATTTGATATGCAAATCAAAACACTGTTATCACTTTGGTAGGCACTATTTGCATTTCTCCGAATTTTGCAAAGTAAATCTCCATTTTTTTAAAGAAAAAATGTGTATATTGGGGCAAAGTGCACTAAAAATGTATATTGGTGGAAATAACATACAAAATGTATTATGTTAAGGAAATTTCTGGCAAAAAAATGTGTATTTTAGAATATTAGAAAAATTATATTAGAATATTATATTAGAAAATTATTTTAGATAAACTGTAGCGTGGACCTTTTTTTATATATATAGTGGACTGATGGAAAACAGCTTAGAATGGACTTCAGACTGGAAAAATGAGATCCCCCCCCCCACTAACAAATCAGTGTTGCTACAGATAGGGATGTTGGACAAAATTGCAATGGATTCAGATTTGGATTTCTATGAATCTGACCTGCAGATTCCACAGCGGACCAGCTATTTTCAAGTTAGATTCAAAAATAGATTTTCGGACACTTTTTTTTACTTTTCGGAGGGATTTGAGCAAATTTGCACTTGTGCTAAAATGCTAATTCACCCTTCCAGTACTTCATATTAGAACAAGTCCAAATTAGCACTGATGTGTGATAGTACAAGTGGAACAAATTTCCACTTTTTTAAAAAAAATCAAATTCTGTTGATGAGTGGACAATGGATTGAAAGATGCCTGAGAGTCCACAGAATACAGATGGAATAGCTTTGAGAAAACCCCTACATCCCTTCGTACAAGTTCACCATGACATTGTGTTACTGGATCTGCATTTGCATTGTTTACTATCGTCCCTTGCTATAAATAGAGCAGCTACGTTAATGTTCATGAACTGCACAGGATGGTATTAAAACCCAGCGGGCCAGAGATTAAAATAGAGTCTTTTTAATCAATTGACAAATATTATTGGAAGAACAATAACACTCACACAAAGATATAAAAGAAATGTACTGCTTAATACCGTAATCTAATTCTCTCTTGATAGCCTATTATTACTGTTGCTATTGTCATTATTGCTGTTGTTATAATTATTATCAACAAAAACTAGAAATGCCATTTTCATTTATTTATTTATTTATTTATTTATTTATTACCATGATTTATCATGAGATGCCTGCCATTATGACGGGTGGCATGGGTTTGGATGGAAGGGTTGCATTTCGCAAGGATTCTAAGGAGTGGTGTCTGGGTTGGGGGCACCAATGTGTCCCTGCGTTGAGACTCATTGGCTGAATTCGGACAACACGATAGTCAATGGTGGGGTAATAATCAACTTTACAGTTGTTCATCTAGGGGGTACTCCCCACACAACATGGTAATAAATAATCAACTGTGGTGTGGATTAGATCAGCGCTGAGTTGACTATGGCAGCATTTGGATGACACGATAGTCAATACAACTGATGATTGTTCCCCCCCTCCCAGTTGCTTATTGTGTCGTCTGAATTCAGCCATTGTTTCTTCAGTAGGGGTTGGCCAGTGGAGAGCAGGCTTTGCTCGTCCCGCCACAGTATACCCAAGCATAATCATTTTATTTTTCCCATAGCAGTGACTGGCAATTATTTAATACTATGGCTGTGAACTTTCTGAACACCTGCTGCAAGGGAATGTTCTTTATTTTTTAATATTCATCCATCGATCTCTACTACATTTCCAAGTTCCAGGGCTAACCCTGATGGGATCCAGGTCAAAATATGGCGGCCCTGCAGACAGCAGAAGGAGCAGTACTGTATGGATCACTGTGGGCTGCTATTTTAGCTTCTCACCATGTCCCAGCCCTGATGCAAGCTTTGCTCTGAGATAGGATGACCGCTTAAGCATTGCCAAAATACAGGAAATGCATCGCCCAAAAAGAGGACAGAAAGAGACACATATTTGCATAACATTTGTACGTGCCAATGCAGAGGTCTACATACCTATCAAGTTGCCCATCAACAATTGCCACCTGGATAACAGTTTGCGCAAGCAGGCACATTGGCCGTTTGGATTTGGCCATAGTCTTCCCCATGATGGCGACATGGATTGTACTTCTATTTAAGGGCACAATCTTATGCATGGTGTGGAGAATGTGACTAGGGAGACATTTTTTCTCCCTACCCTTTTCTCAAAATACTAGAATTTCTGGGTCATCCCATGAAGCTGATTGGTGGGAGATTCAGGACAGATAAAAGGACTTCTTCACGCAGTTTAACAATGAGATTCACTATCACAAAATGTAACGCTGGCCACCAATTTGGATGGCTTTAAAGGGGGGTTAAATTCCTGGAGGAGAAGCTTATCAATGGCTACTAGTCCTGATCGCTATGTGCTACTTTTGCTAGCAGCAGCAGGAAAACTATGTACACCAGTGGCTGGGGAACATGGGCAAGAGGGTGCTATTGCATTCATGTGCTGCTTGACTAGTTGGATCTTTGGTCTGATCCAGCAGGGCTCCTCTTACTCTTATGTAAGTTTAGCTTGGAGAAAAGGGAGACATGACCACATTCTTCAAATGCCTGTATGGCTGCCACACAGAAGGTGGCCATGACTTGTTCTCTGTGGTCCTGGAGGGCAAGAGAAGATTTAAATGGGCTGAAAGAGGCTAGAGTTCAATTGAACATTTGGGTAAACTTTGTGATAGTGAGAGCAGTTTGACAATGGAACCAATTGCCTAGAGAGATGGTGGTCTCTCTTTTGCTGGTGGCGTTCAACCAGAAGAAGATGGTCTAGATGTGTGTTGGGGAAGCTCTAGCTCTGGATTTCTTGGATCTGGGTTCCATAAAATTCCATTGACTTTCAGCCTAACCTACCTTGTTGTGAGGTTGTTGTGAGGATAAAATGGAAGAGGAGGAAGAAGATGAAATTATATGAGCTACCTTCAGTTCCTTGCAAGAGAAAAAAAAAGGCAGACTATAAATGTAATAATAAATATTTTTATAAAAACCTTGATGCTGCTTCTTTTTAATTGGTATGTCTGCTGCCTTCCCCACCCACCAGTTCATTTCTTGTTTTCTTATTTATTTATAATTAACGTTTATATACCACTTAATCTGCTAAAACCCCATAAGGGTGGTATTCATGATTTTCTTTAAAAAAACAAAACAAAACTTTAAATTAAAAATAAAAAGTACAGACATTAACATATTAAACTGCACGTTTTAAAAGTCTAAGGGCCCCAATCACATGCATGTTTAGACAGAAAAAATGTCCTACAACTCCCAGCATTCCCCAACCAATATGTCAGGCTGGAGGGATGCTGGGAACTGTAGGAGTGTCTAAACATGCATAGGATTGGGCCCTAAATTGAAGAAATGCATCTTCCCAGGCTTTATAGCTGAGACTGGGAGCCAAGGGCAACATATGAAAAAGCCCATTCATGTGTGCTTGAGAAACGGGTCTTTGCAGGTAATGACACCCTCAAAAGGTCTTCTCCTGTAGCTCTTAATAGCTGGACAGGTTCATATAGTCCCTTCTTGATGCTGATTTGCTTATATGAAATCATCTTTCTGTCCTTCAGCACCTTGGACTTTCCAGAGGTGACAAGATGGAAGGTTCGTCAGCATCATCCTCAACCTCGGTCGAGGACTTTCAAACCTCCAAAGTGCTTCACACATGTTACCTGTGTTGCAACCCTGACGACGACCCTGCAAGGTAGGCCAACATGAATGCTCATTAGCCCCTAGACTGCAGATGGGTGGTGGTGGTGATGGTGGTGTGTGCGTATTCTGAAGCAGAGAGAGAGAGGAGCCTGCCTTCAATCAAATCCATCCATCCACCCACCCTTCAGAAGGTTCCACTGAACTCGCTGAGTTTTACTTGCAAGCAAACACAGCTGGGGCTCAGGTAGGAGAGTAAGGCAGAGAGCTTTCAGCTGCTCTAGGACCTGAGTTACGCGCAAGCTTTTGCAGGGGCAGCTTTGGAGAGGGGAGAGAGCCTGTGCGGAGCATCCTCGGTCGTCTTCTCCTCCTTCCTGGCTAATGAGGGTCCTGAACTGCTGACGTCTTCGAGCGCTTGGCGAGTGCCACAAAGGCGCACACAAAGGCGAGCGCAAAGCATCCAGGAAGCAGCAACCGCGCACCGGCAAGCAACGTCCGCCCCACCCGCCCACACCCCCCACCCCACCCCACCCCAGCCGCTCGCAGTGTGCTTTGTTGCTAGTGCAACGGCCGGCTTGGCCATTGTATCGCGGGCCCCTTCCCCAGCCTGTTTCTCTCCCCACCTTTCTTTTGCAAATCGACGCTTGGCGCCATGGGGAGACTACGCCGGGCGCTCTTCTTTCTCCTCCTCCTCCTCCTTGCAAAGTCCCGGCTGCAAGAGCAGCAGAAGAATCTGACGTGAAACAGAGAGAGAGAGAGAGCGCAAGGGAAAAATCCAAAGCCAGCTCGAATCGCCCCTGCCCTGCCCTGCCAAATCCAAGAGGCAAATTCGAGGTAAGAGAGACTCCGGGGCAAAATCCCAGCGCAGAAATCCCAGCAAACCAAAACCAGCCCACTTGGTTTAGGAAAGGTAAGCGTTGAGGGATGCTGGCTTCTCTCTCCACCCCATTGGCAAACTGGGGAAGAAAATTTGGGGGGAGGTTGGAAAGGTCAGTGCCAGGTAGAAAATGGGGGGGGGAGGTAGGTCACCTCCCCAGACTGGGGTGAGGGCGCAGCTTTTTCTGGGGGAGGGGGGTTGAGAGGGATCCTGTATCTTTAATAGTTGCGCGAATTTGGGGGCAGTGTCCAGGAGAAGGGCTGCACCTGCTGAAAATCTTCTCCTTGTACCCCACTCTTGAAGGGACAGGGTTACATTTCTTCCTCGCCTTCTTCAGACGCCCTAGCTTGACCCTTCGGCTTATTATGTCATCTTATGGCTAAAGGAGCCAGATCAGGTTCATATGCAGGGTGTGTGGGTTGGGGGCGGGAGACTTTACGATAGGCACTAAATAGATTTGGAGAGGGGGTACAACCAGCTGGTCCTGCCATGTCCTGGAACACCCCCCCCCCCATTCTCCCTCCCAGGAGCATTGAAGTGGGCTTCTCCTCCTCCTCCTCTTAAGGCATCCAGACAGGCAAAGAGAGCGAGCTAGAGCAAAATTGTTGGAACAACTTGTGTTGTGGTAACACTTCCCTGGCCACCTGGCTTCCACACATTCCCAGTAATGATGAATTGATGGCGAGGTGTGGTGGCATGTGTGTGTGTGTGTGTATATATATATATATATATATATGGGTTCTGCCTTTTGGTTTGGTTTTGCTTCTACCAGCAGCCTCCGAAATCCAGTGTCTTTGGGTAGAAATTTGAAAATAATGGAGCCTGGGGCATATGGAGGGAACCATTCCGCAAGCCATCCTGGCTGCAGGGATGAAGAAACAAACAAACAAACAAATCAGCCCTGTGTTGGATGGGATACTCAGCTCTTCTGGCAGAGTCATCTTTGTTTTGCCCTGCTAAAGCAGAAACACAGAAGGAGGCTTTGGGGAGGGGACAGCAGGTTCGGAATTGGATCCCAGCCGGATTGGATTCTTTTGCATTGATTGTATGATGCAGGTTCCCAGGTTTTGTTTTGTTTTTGATTAAGAGATCAACTTGGACGTGTTTTAATACCTTGTGGACAGGAAATCCTTCTTTTACTGCCTTTCTCTGGCAGCAAGTGTGGAATGATTGGTTCCGAGTGTGTGTGATGCAGTCATAAATCAAGTAACAACAATTTAGGGGAGGTATTTTCGACTATTATAATTTTACTCTCCCCCACCCTGTCTCCACTTCACATCCTCACATGCAGAGCATTTACCTAATGCCAGGTTCAATTGCATATGAACTTATTATTATTATTATATTATTATTATTATTATTATTATTATTATTATTATTTAATTTAAAGTGCCGTTCTGCAAGGGGAAATTGTAGCTGAAGCAGCAAAGCTCTTTGGAACTTGGGCAGAAATTTGCCCATCAGGAAATGTTCAGTGCTAACAATACATTCTCCTCGGAAGGTGTGTGTGTGTGTGTGTGCGTGTGTGTGTATGTATGTATAGGGGGGCAGTTTCCAGGTGGTGTGTTGTACAACGTGGCAATCCAGCACAGCTTATCACCTTGTAGGAAACCAGTTACAGAGTTGATCACCCCTCCAACATTCCTCATACCAGAGGAGATGGAAAAACCAAAACCAAATAATCCTTCCGTGACATTAACCAACCTCTTGGTATGGACTTAGAGGAAATATACTGAGCATTGCCTGTGCAAAGCTTGCTTTTCCAGTTGCTCTCTCTCTCTTAAATGCAGAGAATGCAGACTTGTACTAAAGTGTTTGCCTCTAGCAAATGATATTGCTTTAGTTCCCTGGCTGTGTGGTATTGCCTCTCTCCTTTCACTTCCCCATTGGCTTGAGAAGAGTGAATAAAAATCACATTAAGAAGGCACCTTGCCAGCAAAGTATCTCATACCTGTCCCAGGGGGTACGGATTTACAGAGATGCTGAAAGCGCAAGCCATTGGCCCAGCACATATGCCATTGTGTCACCGGTGGGTTGGGAACAAAACTCAATTCCCTGTTTCCCACCTCCTCTCTTTCAAAGCCTGTAAGGGGTGGGTGGGATGGAATAGCATGGGTCTTTGAAGCATGCTTCTAAGGGAACATCTGCCAAGGTGTTGTATTGGACATTCCTGTCTCCAAGTATGTTAAGTCTAAAGTTGGGTCTAGGGACTGGCTTACAGCCCCATCCTATGTGTAGGGTTGCTCCAATTCAGCCTTCCCCAACCTGACACCCTCCATATGTGTTGGGACTGCAATTCCCATAATTCATAGCCAGTGTGCTGGGAATTATGGGAGTCGCAGTCCCAACACAACTGGAAGGCACCAGGTTGGATAACTGTTAGGTTGCTTTTTAACGGGGATGGGAGGGTTATTCTGAGCAAAACAGCCTTGGCTGTTTTTAATTGGATCTCAGAGTTTACCCATGGCACTTTAAGGACGGAGAGATTTATTGTGTAATTAGCTTTTTTTTAATGTACTTAGGGATCGTTTTGTCAGGTGCGTGGTGGAGTGTTAATATCCTCAGTTGGCAGATATATACGCATGGATGCAGAGGAGAGAAAAATGTAAATAGTAGGGCCAAAGGTCACAGAATTTTAAAAGGTTTTGCAGGGATCCCTCTTACCCTAACCTTCACCCTACTGTTTTCACGCTTCTATCCCCACCCCATGGACCTTTCTCTCTCTCTGTGTATCTGCTTATTCGGCAGAATACTGAATGCATGGATAAAGTGGGTTGTAGTTCGCAATAAATCTGTTCCATTGTTATAATAGACACAGTTACTGGGGTGGCTCTAGGTCCTACTTTACAGAGGACAATCCTCTATTTGAAACCAACCAAGTCCAGTTTTAAGATAAAGAATGCTAAGAAGGGACAACAGCAGGGACCTGGACATTGCTCATGAACAGTATTAGCACATAACTGGGTCACTTGGACACAGACGTCTCCTCTATGGTGAGATGTGTAGCATTTCTATTTAAACTGCAGTATTCCCCCCACCCCCATTTTTTAAAATCGAAACTTCTATGTTCGCACATGCAAATTGTGTGCATATCTGTATCCTCTCTCTCTCTCTCTCTCTTTGGTAATGCAGTTCCTCTTTTTTGTTTTGGTGATGCATAAGTGGCCACCCTAAGAAAGATCCAGCAGACTCTGTGGGTGTTACTTCTGAGCAAACATGTTTGAGATTGCACTATTCATCTTTAAGGTGGGACAAGACTCATAGTCTGTTGCAACAAGAGCTACTAAAACAGCACCCCTCCCCCAAATTTTGGAAAAAGTAGGATTGATGGAAGCCCAACTCCCCCATCCCAAATTCTTGAAAGTTGGCCCCATTAATTTCTGTGAAATCTGTTTCTGCATCACCATGAATGGGGCAAGAGTGACTGAAATCCAAGAGTACAGGTTGAACTATTTTTCTAGATAGGTTACAAAAAATAAAGAAAAAAAACCCGAAGTCTTGGAAGGGTTATGGGCAGGACATTGAAGATCCTCTTTCCAATGAAGAATGTCTAATGACTATTATGCAGTAACAAAACTGATGTCAAGTGTGTGTCCCATTGACTTCCATGGGACTTACTTCTGATTGGATGTTCATTGGATTGCACTGTATGAGTGCCGAGGTTAGAACTTGACTATCCTAGAATGCTTAGATAAAATTAATAGCATATATAGATGTTACTTTATTATGCTTCTCCGGTACTGTAATATTAGCTCTTTATTGTGTGATTGTATTGTGGCTCTTGCATTCTGCAATAAAACCCTACATTCTTCTTGAAATAAATCCTAGGTTCTGCGATTGGGATAAATGATGCACACTGGTTACATTTTGCTTAAACTGCATGCTTCACATAGTTGTACATTTCTGGAGAGGAATTTTAGATTTTGTGTTCTCATTTTTAAATACCTCTCTCTCTCTCTCTCATTTTGGAGAGTAACTGGGAAGACAAAATATTCTCATTGCCTAGGAGAAGGTAGTCTTCGGAAGGTAAAATAGAATGATTAATTCTGCCGACTGCTCTTCCAACAGCTGAAATGCTGGGCTAAGGCATTTTCCCATCTTAACACAGGAAATATGGGATATATTCAGCATGATTTAGTAGAGGTCATGAAAGGATTGATCTGTAGTAAGCTTGCAGCTCATCTCAAAGACCCAAACCTTGGGACTCTGGCAAATTGTTTGGAAAGACTCTCCCTGTATGTTCACACTGCAGTGTGACTGTTTTGTTCCAATTGGGGAAAATTGAATCTAGGGGAGACCGATCTCTCTGCAAAGACAAAGTGTTTCCTGTATTGCTAATTGAACAGCCATATAAGGTGCTTCCCTTCAAAGGTGGTATGGAGCAGATGACACCATTTGTTTTGTCAGATGAACTTCTTTTGATGTAAGATTCTACACATTTTTGAATTATCACAGAACTTTTCAGCAGGCAAAATCAGTTGTGCTCTAAGTTCTGCCTTTCCTGAATTCTGGCTTTAATGAGGACAATAGTGTGATGTGGCTGCAAAAAAAAGCAAATGCTATTTTGGGCTGCATTAATAGAAGTATAGCTTTCAAATTGTGTGAGGTACTGGTTCCCCTCTATTCAGCACTGGTTAGGCCTCATCTTGAGTATTGTGTTCAATTCTGGGCCCTACACTTCAAGAAGTATGCAGACAAGCTAGAGCGGGGTTCAGAGGAGGGCAACGAGGATGATCAAGGGTCTGGAAACAAAGCCCCATGAGGAGAGACTGAAAGAACTGGGCATATTTAGCCTCGAGAAGAGAAGACTGAGGGGAGTCATGATAGCACTCTTCAAGTACTTGAAAGGTTGTCACACAGAGGAGAGCCAGGATCTCTTTTCTATCATCCCAGAGTGCAGGACACGAAATAATGGGCTCAAGTTACACGAAGCCAGATTACAGGAAGCCAGATTCCGGCTGGACATCAGGAAAAACTCCCTGATTGTTAGAGCAGTACGACAATGGAACCAATGACCTAGAGAGGTCGTGGGCTCTCACTAGAGGCATTTAAGCGGCAGCTGGACAGCCATCTGTCAGGGATGCTTGAAGGTGGATTCCTGCATTGAGCAGGGGGTTGGATTCGATGGCCTTGTAGACCCCTTCCAACTCTACTATTCTGTAATTCTATGCGAATTTCTAACATTAATTTTGGAACTGGAGAATGTGCAGTTGTGTGCAGCTATTAGCTACTTCATTTCATGTCCCCCACAACTGTTTTGCTGACACACACGCACACTCCTACATATGAGTAAACCACAAAAGGGATCTTGGTGCAATCAGATGTATGACCAGGACTACAGTCTTCTGGACTGTATTAATGCCCATGGACACACTTGTAATGGGGGTAGGGAGATAACTAAAGAGCTGAAAACTGGATTTGATCCAAGAAGGGCTAATGGGTTGAGAGTCACCTTTCTCAGAAAAGGAAAGCCCTTCTTAAACTTTGCCACTGCAAATTGCCCTAAGTCAAGGAATCGGATTGCTTTCACCTCACGGAGGGCTGTGCTTAATTGTGAACCTGGAGAATGGTTTGAATGCACATCCAGCAGTTCAGTGTTGCCCGGGAAATTTTGAAGTGCAGACACTCATCATCACGATCTAGATATGGATCAACAAAGCTGTCTGCATTTTGGACTCTCCATTTTTGGCCTGTCATGATGAACACCTGCAGTTCAAAATGTACCTATTCATCTACCTATGGGTATATGTTTGTGTGTGATATGAATAATAAGAATAATACCAAGTCTCAGTGATTTGACCCTGTGAATCATGTCTCCACCACACCACTGATTCAGTTTCACTGATGAAGATAAGGAGAGTGGGCCTTGTATACTCCATGGATGGGACATCCCTCTGGGAAACATATATAAATGGTTTTGAGCTCTTGAGAAGATAGGTGGGGTTTAAACGAGGCAGATGAATTCGTGTGGTTTCACGTTTTTAATTTTCCAAACTGCTTCTCTAACAAAAGCTTAACTATGTCTGAGAATCAGGGCTGAGCTGAGAAGGGGTGGAGGTGGGGTTTTGCAAATAAAACAAAACCCTTCACCTCCATGGAGCAGCCCTGTAAAGCAAGACAAAAATGTTTATCCATTCAGTGGCTTCATGGTGTCATTGTGTAGCCAAATCTGATTGGCATGTTCAAAATGCCCTTTCAGAGTGAAGGCAATGCTTCCTGCCATCGCTCTGAGTTGACTTTGTGGAATACTCACATAGCTAATTCTGACTGGCTACATGATAATGTGATGTTATCACACTGTCTGCATGATCCCTGATCAGGAAAAAAGGCCCTGTTTTTGTTCTGTTTCTTCTTCTTCTTCTTCTTCTTCTTCTTCTTCTTCTTCTTCTTCTTCTTGGGTGTGGGAAGCAGTAGCAGCAGCAGCTGTGAACAAATATTGAACAGCATGTGAAATAGGTAAGCAAGGGCCTTTTCATGAAACCTTCCACCCAGTGAAAACTTGTCTTTCACACCGAATGCTTTTTGTGAATGGATATATTCAACACAGTCCTAAGGATCAATATCCCAAGGTCTGTGCCAGCAATCAAATTTCTAGTCAAGGTAATGTTTCTTTCAGTACCATGGTATTATCAGACTCACCACTATCAGCAAGTCCAATCCATTCTGGAATAGTTCAGAAGGATCAGTGATGGAGAACTGGGGTAGGCTACTCTAGAATTTCATGCACAATCCAAATCATCCAGTCCATCTTCATGGTTGCTGTGAATGAATGCAATAAGGATTATCAGGGTCTCAGCATAGCAAAAATGTGAAAGACATGTTTGATATTTAGGAAACGGGCAGTGAAATTTCACAGGTAGGTTGTAAGATTGTCATTGATGGAAGATAAAGGGGTCTACGCCTTCTTATTTTTTGCCAATCCTCTTCTCTTCCTCATTGCCCCCATGTAACCCTTCCTGCTGCCCCATCAATGTCTCTGCCATACTGTGGTTTGGATCCAGGCTTAGTGATGCTTAGAGTAGACCCACTGAAATCAATGGACAAGTTACTCGGGGCTTACATAAGTCCCATTGATTTCAGTGGGTCTATTCTAAGTGTGACTAAGCCAGGTTCAACCCAATGGTCTGTGCTGAGCAGCCCCCCTCACTAAATAGCTCGCCCACAATCCTGCAACTGGATTTGAGAAAGCGGGGCAAGCAATCTTTCTCCTGTTCCTGGATGTTAGTTTTCCAGCTTGTATTTCTCTGCCAAAACTCTTAACACAACCTTCCCCAACCTGCTGCCCTCCAATTGTGTTGGACTACAACTCCTAGTATCCCCTAACGAGTTCTTCTATGGTGGCTGGGGGATTCTGGGATTTGTAGTCCAACACAACTCCCAGAATCCCCCAGGTTGGGATTCTTTTAGCGATGGACAAAGGACATCTGCCTATCTTACTGTTATTGGATCTCTCAGAGGCCTTCAAAACAGTGGACCATGAATTGTTGATTAGATAGTTGAGGACCCAGGTGGGACTGAGGGCCTGGCTCTTGCCTGGTTCCAGTCCTACCTAGATGGAAGGGCTCAGTTGGTTACCATGGGCACTTGTTCATCTGCCCCCACAGCCCTCCCATGTGGAGTTCCACAGGGTTCTATCCTCTCATCTTTCATGTTCAATGTGTATATGAGGCCACTGGCAGAGTTAATTAAAGCCCATGGGATGAGGTACCATATGTATGCCGATGATACCCAGCTTTACATCTCAGTGGGCTCAGACCACTGTCGGGCAGTTGCTGTCCTGTCTTGGGGCCTGGCTGAGATTTGTAATTGGATGTCCAGAAGCAAGTTGAAGTTCAGTCTGGAGAAGACTGAGTTGATGGTTGTTGAGGCCAGCGGCTGGCAGGTTTAATGCAAAAGCTTGCAGATGTTTCATTTTCAGGAATCCGACTGGGGATTGTAACCGAGGCGCGAGATGTGGGTGTCATTCTTGACCAGTCCCTAACTATGTCATCAAAGGTGGGGGCTGTTGTCCGGAGCTGTTTTTGCCAATTACATATGCTCTGCCAAGTTTTCCCCTTTTTGTCAGAGGCCGATCTTACCATCGCAATTCATGCTCTGGTTACCTCCAGGCTTGGCTATTGCAACTTGTTGTATACAGGGCTTCCCTTGAAGCAAATCCAGTGCCTACAGGCTGTACAAAATGAGGCAGCCAGGTTGGTAAAGGGGCTTCCAAAGTGGTCCTCTATCACTTTGGTGCTTCAAGAGCTCCACTGGCTGCTGGTGGCTGCTAGGGTTTGCTACAAGGTTTTATTACCTATGTATAAAGCCCTGCACTGCTTGGGCCCTGGTTACTTGTATGCTCGCCTTGCTCCTGTGTCCCTCCATTGGCAGACCCAATCTCAAGAGCAGGGTGACCTGATCATCCCCCGCTACAAGTTGGAATGTGCGGGGGTCAGAGCTTTTTCAATGGTTGGCCCCTGATTATGGAACAATTTTCCACTGGAGATTAGACAGGCTTCCACCATCAATTGTTTTAAACGCCTCTGTAAGGGGTTCTTATTTTTTCAAGAGTTTGGAGGAAGCGTGGTTTAAATTTTAATGTGGGTTGAGGGTTCTTAATCGAAATTGTTTTATGTATTATTGTAAAGTGGCACGATGCCAGAAATGGTGAGGTGGCGCTATAAAATCATCATCATCATCATCATAATAATAATAATAATAATAATGGCTGTTTTAGCACAACAAAGGGATAAAACAATAAGAGAGAGAGAGAGAGAGAGAGAGAGAGAGAGAGAGAGAATGCAAGGGTACAGAACCTCAGAACTGGAGGCCAAATCTGCCATCCCGGAGTCCTGATCCAACCCTCCTGGTTCCCCAGATGGTTCGTCGCCTTCCCCCCAATCATTGGGTGTTGTCTTGGCTTTTGTACAGTTTTCTTCACCACTTGAAAATGTTGAAATCTCCCACTTAAGGCATAGTTACTGGCAGTGGGAGCTTTAAACTAAAATATGCTGGTAATCTGGGTATTTTGGTCCCACCCTTTTTCCTCTGCCCACCACCAAAGTGCAGCCCCTGAGAGCTTCTCTGAAATAGAATTTGGCCCTTGGCTGAAAGAGGTTCAACACCCCTGGTGTAGGAAGAGTAACAATTGATTTATTTTATTTTTAAGTCAGTGTTCTTCTTTATACATGTTAAATGGCTCAGGATAACTGTTTTTGTTTTTTTCTGATCTGTGTTAATGTAGAACTGGAATAAAACCTTTGGGATCAATTACAAAGCTTGATCGCCATCAGCTATGGAGACCAGTCAGGATTCTTCTCTGTTCCTGGTGAACATTTTGGAGGAACTGGATACCAAGCAAAATAGGGTTTCCTATCAGGACCTGTGCAAATCGTTATGTGCCCGGTTTGATTTGTCCCAGCTGGCCAAGTTAAGGAGCGTGCTTTTTTACACCGCCTGCCTGGATCCTAATTTCCCGGCTACCTTGTTTAAAGACAAAATGAGGTGCACCGTGAACAACCAGCAGTCGAAGAAGATCATGGTGGCGGCGGATATCGTGACGATATTCAACCTCATCCAGATGAATGGGGGCGTGGCGAAGGAAAAGCTCCCTGTGGCACGAGAGAAGGTGCGGAAGAAAGAGTCACTGGAGTCCTGCCGATCTGACCCAGAAGTGTGCAATATGGTGGACTGCGTGCTAAATTGCGAATTGAGAGATGGCGAATTTAGCCGGGGGTATTCGAGCAGGAGATCTTCCAAGTGCAGGAAAGGGGATTGCAAGGACTGTCCGCAATTTGTCCCTGCTTCCGAGCCCAACTTTTTGCTTGGGGTCAATAAGGAAATGAAGGGCCGAGCGGCATCCCTGGATCGGTTGCAGGCCCTGGCATCGTATGCCATCGCCAGCTCTCCCCCTTGTGAAATGCAGAGCACTTATTTCCCCATGAACATAGAGACCGAGTCGATATCGGACCAGGACTCCTTGCCCATCAGCGGGAGCATTAAAGAGAGCTTCATTTCAAACGAGGAGCCCTTTGTGATGCAGTCATGCGTGCAGAAGAGGAACATCTTCAAGGAAGATTTCCACAACCTCATCACCATCTCGCCCAACTTGATATCGCCCACGAGCAAAGCGGAAGATGAGCTTGTTGAACCCCAAAGTAGGAAAGAGACTCCCAAGCCGGCTTTCTTCAACCACAGTTTTGAAATGCCGTACAGCAGCCAATACTTGAACCCAATTTATTCCCCTGTGCCGGAGAAAAGACGGGTCAAGCACGAGAGCCTAGATGATCTCCAGGCTTCTACTTACTTTGGCCCAACGACCGTGCTTGGACCGCAAGATAACAAACGGTGGCTAGGAAAGCCAAGCAAACAAACCCCATGGCCGGTCAAGAGCTGGAGTTTGAATACCGAAGAAGTCCCTGATTTTGAAAGATCCTTTTTTAACAGAAAACAGTCAGAAGAGAAGCCTCGATACCAGGCATCGAACAGCCAGACTGCCAATTTCTCAGCTGCTGAGAGGCTTCAACCTTATCTCAACCCAAAGGATCAGCAGTCAATGATGCAGCCCAACTATGCTGTGAAACCAAATGGGCATAAACCCAAAGATATCCCCTCCATTTTAGAAGTGGAGAAGCATGAACCCATCAAGAAGTTTAAAGACAAAAGCATTAACTGCACCTCCATTCAGCTTCTAAGCATTGACAAAACCAACAGCGTCGGGACGCAGACAGACCAACAGGGGTCGGAGCACAAAAAAGGCAAAGAGCTGGGGCACCTGAATCAGAACAAATATGGCGAGCGGCATTCTCTTAAGCAATCTGATGATGACTCAGAAATTGTAAGTGATGACATCAGCGATATCTTCAGGTTTCTGGATGACATGAGCATCTGTGGGTCTACTGGAGTGATGCAATCCTCTTGTTACAACAGCACTGGCTCACTTTCTCAGATCCATAAATCGGACTGTGAAAGCTCTCCTGAACATCACTTAGCAAAAATTTCCAATGGGAATGCCGGGAGCAAACTTGACAAAGTATCTCGGTTGGAGATCAGCACCTCAGACGATGAACTGAAAACCAGCGTCTGCAAACTAGTTCTGAGGATTGGGGAAATTGAGAAGAAGCTGGAGTCTCTCTCAAGCGTCAGGGATGAAATTTCCCAGGTCCTGGGGAAGCTAAACAAATTGGATCAAAAAATGCAGCAGCCAGAGCAAGCGAGCGTCCAGCTTGATCTTAATTCCTTGACAAGCGAGGTTCAGTCGGAAGAAAGTACTTCCCCTAGGCTCTTTTCATGCCATAATTCTTCACATGGTGGCAAGTTGGAGAATAATCCGGACTGGTGCTGTTCGGATGCCAGCGGCAGTAACAGCGAAAGCCTTCGGGTCAAAGCCTTAAAGAAAAGCTTATTCACCAGAAGGTCTTCGCGGTCATTGACGGAGGAGAATAGTGCCACAGAATCCAAGATAGCAAGCATCTCTAACTCCCCTAGAGACTGGCGAGCGATCACGTATACAAACCAAGCTGGCATCACGGAGGAAGAGATGAAAGACCGAGGTGGGGGCGACAACAAAGACTGGCACCGGAAATCCAAAGAGGTAATTTTTGAAGTTTCAGTTTTGTTAATTATATATTTTTAAAATGCACAAAAGGATTTGGGGTTGGTTGAAAGACTTACAGAATCACTCGTGCAATCCAACAGAAGTCTTACTTAGAGTAGACCCATTGAAATGAATGGGACTAAAGTTAGCCATGCCTTGTTTAAGTCCCATTCATTTCAGTGGGTATACTCCACGTAGGTTGCATTTTACCCACAGCATCTGCCTACTACAGCCTTCCCCAGCCTGGTGCCTCTAGACGTTTTGGACTTCAACTCCCAGCATTCCTGTTTATTGGCCATTCTGGCTGGGGCTGATGGGAGTTGAAGTCCAAAAGATCTGGAGGGCAGCAGATTGGGGATTGCTGGCCTACTGCATTACAAATGCTGTTATTTTACTAAAATATTGATGGTTTTCTTAATTGATCTGTTTCCCCGCTCTTGGCAATATCCAGGATATAACCAGTGTGGTGTGGTGGTCAGAGTGTTGGCCTGGCTCTTGGGAGATCTGGGTTCTAGTCCACACTTGGCCATGAATGGGAGACTTTGGACCAGTCATTGACTCTCTGCCTAAACTGCCTCACAGGGTTGTTGTGAGGATAGAAAGGGAGAGGAGGAGGACCATGTAAGCCGCCTTGGGTTCCTTGGAAGAGGAAAAAAGGCAGAATATAAATGTACTAAGAAAGACGTTTTCAATCTTGAAAGAGGTTTGTCCCCCCCCACCCCCACCACCACCACTGGGGAAGAAAGTCAGCAAGTTTTTATACATTTTCTCGAAAGGCGATTGTCTCATTTGCTCTCTTTCTCTCTCTCATGTCCTGTCAGACTGAAATACTGAAAACACTGGAAAACCCACCATCACGCCCTCTAACACTGGCGGCTCTGGTTTCTGTGGGGCTGTGGATCCATTCTGGGTTTCAGTCAGAAGCAGCCAGAACTTTAAAGGAACTGTCCAAGGTGCTGAATTTATTTAGGGGGTGGGGTTCAGCACCTTGGATAGCTCTCTTAGATCAGGTTGGTTGGCACCAGAAACATGGCCTTTCAACTGATGGCTCCATAGTTGTTGAGCTCTCTTCTACTTTTAAGCAGGCCATGAAGATTTTTTGAAAAATAAAATCAAAAGGCTTTTTATGAATGATTTTCTGCTGACTCTTATTATGTCATGTGCTTTTATATGGTGACATGTCCCCTGTTTTGAGTGGCAATAATTGTTTTCATTATGTACGCTGTCTTAGGAAATGTTTTTTTTTTTTAAGGGATAGAAATAGCTAGATTAAAAACAAGTTGACACAAACATTTTTTTCTCTTAGGTCCATTGTGCCATACCTCCTTTGCAAGGGGGAAGCCACCATTGGATGGTGTAGCCATCAAAGGGATGCACATTACGTGCTTGTGTTGAACCTGTCCTATGAAAACCATGATTAGCATTGTAAAGTTACCAGCCTGCAACATTTTCACTAGCTGGTGAAGTGTGTAGTTGACACAGCGTTTCCATGCTGGTGAAGAGGAAAGGAAGTCTTTCCTTCCTGCTCAGCCAGAATGGAAACCAATTGGGTTCACTCACCTGCATGGAATTCCTGGTTGCCTATGGCGACTAGGCAAGTTATTAAATACAAGGCTGCACTCTTGCCTCTCTCTGAACTTCTGAAATCCGTTGCAGGCAGACAGGCAATATGAAATCCCACAGCCACACAGACACTCCAAACCATCCAAAGACACTTTCCTGATTGAGCAAGTCTTTAGCCCACATCCTTATCCTGCATCGCTCAAGTCGCACATGAAGACCAACCCTCTCTACACGGACATGCGGCTGACGGAACTGGCGGAAGTCAAGCGAGTGCAACCATCCTGGACCATCGAAGAATACACAAGGAATTCGGGCGAGAAAGGGAAGCTGGCCTCTTTGGATTTACAAGTGAGTGGCCATTTTCCCATCATTGGTAATCTGTGCCTAAGTGGAACCTACTGAGGAGAAGTGAAGCTTGAGCATTGGTAATGAGAGGTATAACAACAATGTTAGGAAAGATATATTTAGGCTGTGATCCTGTCCTCTCTTATCTGGGGGGAAGTCCCATGAATTCAATGGAGATTACTTCTGGGTAGACATACATAATATAGTGTTGTTGGGCCCCTGGTTTGTTTAGCTTTGTTTTGTATTTTGCTCCCACCTCTTTGCATTTGGCCCCTCCTACCATGGGAATGTGGCACCTGAGAGCATCTCCAAAAATGAATTTGGCCCTTGGACTGAAAGAGATTCCTCAGCCTTGTCCTAAAATAACAAGGTATCACACACTTTCCTAAAACACACAAATCCTTGCCCATGCAATCTAAATTATGTGTCTTATCTTACATATTAAATTCAAAGTTGGGAGTTAGTTGGTCATCTCCTTTTGGCTGCCTTCCTGTTACCCAATTCTCATGAAACATATGCCATTGGAAAGCTCTTAACATGCAGATTCCATGAATAACAACTGTTTCCAGTATAAGTCAAAGTCAGGAGATTGTTTATGTCCTTAAAGCTCTTTAAAAAATGATTTTTTTTAAAAGGCTTTCTATAACAATGTACTATAACACTGTATTTTAATATCAACAATGTGAAGTATAATTAAGCAAAAATTGCAAATTGGAGCAAAATGAAATATGAACACACACACAAATCTCTGTACATCTTATAAACACAGGTGCAGGCCAAAGTACAGCGATATGCCAGTCACATATGGCCTGTAGAGTTAAAAGTAACTAATTTTTTTTGTTACTGCTCACAGAGGAAGCCCCTAGCTGTTCATTCTAACAAAATAACATTAAAATTCCTGTACACCTTTAGTTAAGTTAAATCTTCCCTTAGATTTCATTTTTCTCCACGAACTGTGTTTGTGGGGAACCAACTGGTTTGTTTTTATTTATATCCTCCTGCTTTTCTTCCATCATGAAACTCAAGAGATCATACATGTAACTTCAGGCACTAATCAGACTCAGGGTAGATTGCTTAGCTTAGGGATGGGTGAACAAGTGATGGTTGCGTTCGCCCAGATTCTACAAGCATTAACTTGATGCTCATCTCTTTTTTGATTTCTAATCCATTTCTTTTGAATCATAGCATGATAGGGTTGGGAGGGGCTTATAAAGCCATCAAGTCCAACCCCCTGCTCAGTGCAGGAAACTACCTTAAAACATACCTGACAGTTGGTTTTCCAGCTGCAACATGAATGCCTCTAATGTGGGAGATTCCACCACCTCCCTAGGTGATTGGTTCCATTGCTGTACTGCTGTTAACAGTCAGGAAGTTTTGCCTGATGTCCAGCCAGAATCTGACCACCTGTAACTTAAGCCCATTATTTCGTGTCCTGCATTCTGGGTTGATCGAGAAGAGATCCTGGCCCTTCTCTGTGTGATAACCTTTCAAGTATTTGAAGAGTTAATGGGCTGTTAAAAAGATGCTGTCAATGAATCACGTAGCAGGGAATTTAAAAAAAATTAAATTATTTTTAACAAGTGGTACCTGCTTCAAAATGTGCCAGCCATGCCCTATTTCAGGATATTCCAACGTGGCCACCCTAGCTGCATTCGGTCATGCAATCATCCAAAATCACAAAAGGATTCTATTTAAAATTGTAATCAGCCCATTCCCCATAGACAAGGTGCTTTTTGCAGCTTCTGTCACACAGGTGGCAAGGTTGAGGATTAATCAGCCATCCTGAAACCCAGGAGACGTTCACGGCAGAATTTTTCAGTCATAAAGTGTTGCCGTGACTTGACTCGAGGACATCTTGTCGTCTGTTTTTCATGAGGCTGCCTAACTAAAAGGGGAGATGTTGCAACAGGGGAATGTGAGAGGCGGTAGCTATATAATAACCTGCTTTTGTTGTTGTTGAGAATCTGAGGGCAACGAGAGAGAGAGCCATCTTTGATATGCTGCCTACGTGCCTGAGTTTTTCAGCAGGCCCAATCTGCTCTCTCTTTTTAAAACTAAGCCATTAATTAGAATGTTTCCAAGTATAATAGTTTTCGCCTCCATCCCCTTAATTGTCACCTCTCCCCATAGCTGGCCTAAGACATTTTTGCTACCTGAAGTGGAACAAGAAATCCCCACCCACCCCCATAGTCAAGGTGGATAGTACTTTGCACCTGAGGCGGAACCACCCCCCTACAATTGCCTCTCCCTGGGTATCAAAATACAATAATAATAAAAAATTAAGAAGATAAGGGCAACAGAGAACAAGGTATGGGCTGTTCTGTGTGGCAGCCATTCAGGCATTTGAAGAATGCTGTCATGCCCCCCCTTCAGTTTTCTCCAGCTAAACATTTGTAAGAACACAAGAGCCCTGCTGGATTAGACCAAGGGCCCATCTAGTTCAGTGTTCTGTTCACACAGGGACCAACCAGCTGTCCATGGGAAACCCACAAGCAGGACATGAATACAAGGGCACCCTTGTGCCTATGTGCCTTAGCAACCAGCATACAGAGGCCTGCTGCCTCTGAGACAGGAGGTAACACATAGCCATCAGGACAACTAGGCACTCATAGCCTTCTCCTCCAGGAATTTGCCCAACCTCCTTTAAAAACCATCCAAATTAGTAGCCATCAGTACCATTTGTAGTACTGAATTCAGTAGTTTCACTCTGCGCAGTATGAAGGACTTCTTTTTATGTGTCCTGAATCTTCCACCATTCATAGGATGGCTTTGGGTTCTAATATTATGAGAGAGGGAAGAAAATGCCTCCTTATCCACTTCCTCCACACCATACATCTGTCTTCCCTGCTACGGTGAGATGTTTTGTATTTCAGTTGCTATTTCTAAATTTGCATCCATACATAGAAATCCGCACAGGCAAATATTATGCATATTGGCATCCTCTTTTTTCCTCTTGTTTAGTGATACATTTCCTTTTTTGGAGGGCAGTCTGTAAGTGGCCACCCTAGTCACGGCAGGCCCTGTTTTGCTTGTCTCTGTTGGACTATTCTAGGCAGGGTTGGCTGTATGGGGTGACCAGTGGAGGCTGATGGCTTTGATTCTGGCGGGGCTGTGAATCTATTCTGGGTTTCAGTCGGAACCAGGCAGAATTCTAAAAGAATCATCCAAGGTGCTCAATGCTACTGCTCAAATAGTTTCAGTGCCTTGACAGGTTCCTATAGAGCTCTGACTGAAACTCAGATTGTATCCACAGGCCCACCGAAATCAGATCCAGCAACCTCCACCAGAGGCAACACGGCAGGAGCAGAGGGAAGGGGAGAGAATGTGGTGCTAAAATTTACAGCATAAATCTATACATGTCTGCTCAGAAGTAAACCCAATAAATTCAATGGGACTTACACCCAGGTAAGTGTATATAGGATTGTACAGTTAGCTTCCTAAGGATCTCAGCTCCCTTTTTCTTTTCATCTTTCTCTTCCTCATTTTCCCTATTTCTTCCTTTCTTTTCCTTTCCCCCTCTTTTTCACGAGCAAGTTTCTAGTCCTTCCGGTAGCAGTGATATGCTACGGGTATGTGGACCATGCCTATTTTAATCTCAGAAGCTGGTAGGGTGGCCAGCTATCTTTCTTTTCAGAGCATAGTCCTCTATTTTGTAGCACTGTCGGAGGACAGCCCCATATCTCAGGGTGGCCCAATCCTAGTCCCAGTGGGGTCATCCCATGAAGCTGATTGATGGGAGATTCAGGACAGATCAAAGGAAGGACTTCTTCACACAGTGCATAGTTAAACTATGGACTTCACTACCACAAGATGTAGTGATGTCCACCCATTTGGATGGCTTTAAAAGGGGGTTGGATAAATTCCTCAAGGAGAAGGCTATCAATGGCTACTAGCCCTGATGGTTATGTGCTACCTCCAGAATCAGAGGCAGTAAGTCTGTATACACCAGTTGCTGGGGAACATGGGTGGGAGGGTGCTGTTGCACCCAGGCCCTGCTATGTTGGTCCCTGGTCGACAGCTGGTTGGCCGCTGTGTGAACGGAGTGCTGGACTAGATGGACCGTCGGTCTGATCCAGCATGGCATTTCTTATATTCTTATGTCTTGTATTTCTGTTTAAAGAATAGCCATCATTTCTAAACATGCCCCTATACATACGAATTCGCATAGGGAAATGTTATGTAAATTGATCTCTTTTTGGGTTAGGGTTAGGGTTAGGGTGATGCTTTTTCTCCTTTTTTCATGATGTGTAAGTGGCCACCCCCTGGAAGCCGCTGCCCTTGTGTGTGATGGGGCAGGGATGGGGGTTAAATAAGATGTACACTGTTGGCCTGCGGCTTCAATGCTGTGGTGCAGTGAGAAAATGTTAGGCACTGGATGTAACTGTCTTACAGGGTATCCCCCCTTCTTTTGATGGGAATGTGTATTACTTCACTCTCTTCAAAATGAATGTAGCCTGCCCCACTGTGTTTGGGGGGGGGGGGTCCTCCTGTTCCTTCTTGCTTAAAACATTTCGAAGTAAGTGAAGAAATACATATTGCCATCTGAAACAATGGGACTAAGGAGTGCTTCTCTTTAGCTGGAGCCTGTCCTTAATATGAAATTGTGTATGTTCTTATCTAGAGCTGGAAACCTAAGAAGGAGAGAGAGAGAGAGAGAGAGAGAGAGAGAGAGAGAGAGAGAGATGTAACGGTTTTCCTTTTTTATATACATTTCCAGACGCAGGAATCTTTAAACCCTAACAATTTAGAATACTGGATGGAGGACATATATACGCCGGGCTACGATTCGTTACTGAAGCGCAAAGAAGCTGAATTCAGAAGAGCAAAAGTTTGCAAAATAGCTGCATTGATTGCAGCGGCTGCCTGTACAGTTATCCTGGTCATTGTTGTCCCCATATGCACTATGAAATCATGAATTCCAGTTATGGAGGAATAAATCCCAGCCTTGTATATAATATTGCTCCAGAGAGCCCATTCGATATTTTAAGTACCCACCTTATGGCAAAAATTGTAAGCATTCACTTGGGAGGATGTGCTGAGAGATCCCAGCAAATGAGGAAGCAAGGAAGATTTGGGTTCGTTACTTCTTCTTCTTCGTCGTCTTCTAGAAGCGTGTCCTTTTAGAATAGCAAAAGCACCTGGCAGACCTAATGGTAACCTGCTTTCCATTTTTACACATTATTACAAGTGGATTTCCCACCACCCTTTGAAAAGAAGATAAAATATTTTACAAGATTGGCAATGGATGAAGAGAGAGGAGTCCCCGTCCATCCTCGTACCAAGATAAATTTTATACTGACATTATATAGATGACTGGTAGCTCCTGTACAAAATGCATTTTATCAGAGCGGCGAAATCGCTGTCCGAACTGTGAAAAATTTGAATGTATTGTGGCTTTTTTGTTGTGTTACGTATTCGTTTGTCCGATTTTTGAAAGCAGATTGTGTAGCCGTGGGACAAGAGCGTTCCTACGCTTGGAATCGATAAGGGCTTTTTGTAACCTGGTCTTGCCCTAAGACCTTCTTTGTTATCCCTGAGTTAGTAGGTGAAGTGCCAGCTGCTATAAACCAAAAAAAATCCATTGTAAAAGCAATCCCCCAAAGGGTTTTTTGGTTGCTTGCGTTAAGATCATATTTCCAAAAACAGCTGACATGTGCTCCCATCCCAAAATTATTTTGACCTCCCCAAAGGATATGAAAAATATCTCACTTTCGTCCCTCCTTTGGCTGACCAAAATTGAACAAATTCAAGAGGTACCAATCGTACTGTTCTGACCCTTGGGAATATGAGCAAAATAATTACAAATTTGGAGATGTTCGCACAAACACCCTTCATGTATTAGGGTGGTGGTGGTCTGGGCCATGTCTGGAGGTCATTCCCCTCCCCTCCCCACACACACACTGCTGTGCATGCTGGCCATTACACATCTGCCATCTACACATTTGGTGCACGTGAGAAGGGCTCCGACACATGTACTGACAGATGTGCACAGAGTTTCCCCTACCTGAGTGCCAATCCTGGACCAATCATGTGAGCAGCATGCATATAGGGCTGCCTCTGGTGTGGCAAATGTGTGGAGGGGGTGGCTTGTTCATGCATCACCGGAGTGGTGGTGGTGGTGGTCAGTGCATTCTTTGAACATGTGAGGGGAGTTCATCAACCTGACTTTTGCAACAAGTATTTTGTGCCTTTTTGAATGTAAACAAATAGGACTGTTGTTCTTTTGTGCATCTCCCCACCCCCAGATTATCATTTCTTAACAAAACACTGTTATCAGGCTGACACTGTAACCCACAAGTGAGGCCAGCTCACACATTACATTTTCAGGTGTACACCTAAGTTAAAGAGCGCACCTAAATGCAATGAATATCCAAGAATTCGGGAAAGAATTTCATAGAGGTGTCCTTGTTGGGCAGACACAACCGTCTGTGGCTCTTTGTTGAGTATGAATATGGTTGAAAACCTGGGTTTGCTCCAGAGTAAGGTGTGAGATATCCCTCAAGTAATCCAGTTTAGTTCCAGTTCAATGAAGTCTTATTGAATACAACCCAGAGTCTTTAGCCAGAGCTAGAGCAGGCTTTCATGCTGTCCAACAAGGCTATTTTTGAAAAATGTCCTTTCTCTGATCCAACTAAAGTTAGTCAAGATTAACATCATTTAATGGCTCCCTATTGGCTAGACTAACACTGGATAGATTGGGGGGGGGGTTCACGAGTGTTTTGCCATGCAGTAAGATGAGCGACACAATGCCCTGCAGGGTATACAGAGCTGGTTGTGCACTGGATTGGCTGGATCATTGCCAATGGGAATTATCTGGCTGAACTTGCAGGTAACAGTGACTTCATGGTTCATGGATTGCAGCCCAGAGTTGGAATTCTGGTCCCCCCTATTCAATAGTACCATCACTGAAGTGGGGGAAACAGTATCCAATGCGACACTACCACTAACATTAATTATGTTGCGCTAGCATAAACAACTTCTGGTGCAATACCAATTGCGCTTGCTGGTGCAAGGGGTTTTCTGGGGATTCCCATTGCACCAACAATTGCTGTTGGTGCTCATTTATGCGATTATTGCTATTTATGCTATTTATTGCTATTGTTGCTCATTTACTTTATACTAGCAGTACTGTCGCATTGGATACGACTCAGGGCCATTTTACATATGCCATTGTTTATACCCGGGTGTAAGGTTTAACACGTGTGCAGCATCATGTGTGAAAACTCACCTGGGTGCCTATTTTGCTGTACATAAAATGGGTATAGACATTCACCCTTGATATCCAGGTAGGAAAAATGTTGCATGACGTGGCTCTTACTTAGTACTATCCACATATTACACCTGTACAGTGTACTCCTGGAGGAGGGAGACTAGTCTGTCGTGCCTCGCCCCATGACATTCATACATCCCTTGCGTCTGACATCCAGATCTTCAGTGGAGTATTGAAAAGGAGAGTTCATGCATGCATGTACAACCATACATGCATAAATTCTCTCTTTCTTTAAAATACTCTTCATTTTAAGAATGTTGAATTTATAGAACAAATACAGTCTCTAAGTGATTTACAATGCCTATATAATACAGTATCAAAACTGTGTAAGAACAAGGTAAAACAATACATAATTCAAAACATTACAGCACAGGCAATAATGAAACAATAATAAAATGGAGCAGCGGCATAATCTATAACAAGCCAGGGAAATTATACAGGCTTTCCCTGGCTTGTAATGGATGATGGCACAGTCTTGGAGCACAGCAGGGAGTTACAGTGTGAAACATGGGCTAAGCTGCCCACTGCCAGAAATATGCACCATTTCCCCTCTCCCCAGACAAATGTGCGATGAAGGAGAGAGGCAATGCACATTTCCAGTTTTGGGCAGGGCTAACCTCTGCAGCCCTGTGACCCAGTCTGTGTGGGCCCGTGATGCCCCCACTCATCACCACCAGAATAATCCCTCTAATGGGTTTAGCCCAAGGGTATTGTTGTTTTCGTTTCTGGTTTACAGCTGTTGCCTCTTTCTTTTGCTTGCCCAACCTCTTGCCAGAAGACTTGGAGCTTCTCTCTGTCATACAGAATGCAGGAGTGGGAGAAGGACAGGACAATAATGACACAAGTACAAACCCACCCAATACCAATCAAATGTCTGACAATGCCCAAATATAGCAAGTTCCAAGGTTCTTCCTAAATGAGTTCAAATTCTTGTTTCTTTCACTTCATAATGTTGATGTGAAGCTAAGTTCAGAATTCCTCACTGTAGAACTCTGTGATCACTGTAGAACTCTGCTCTCAGGAGCCAATCAGAAATGGCATTGGCATCTGGGCTTGTCATGGCACTGTTTCTCAATTTAAAAAATAGCTGTGCTTCCATTTCTTAATTTTGCCAACTCCAATGGACAGGTGAGAAACCTTATGTGGAGGCAGCCAGGAAAACCACTTCTCCACAGGGATGTGCATGCAGCACCTGTCGCATAGCAAAGTCTCTTGTATGCATCATCTCAGAACTTATCGGGTCAGCGACATGCATCCCTAGAGGCCCCTGGGTAGGGATGTCAGAGAAGTCTGGAAAGGAACCAAATGAGTTT
This sequence comes from Anniella stebbinsi, assembly GCA_029215795.1. Taxonomy (NCBI): domain Eukaryota; kingdom Metazoa; phylum Chordata; class Lepidosauria; order Squamata; family Anniellidae; genus Anniella; species Anniella stebbinsi. The sequence goes on from JARDYH010000001.1 coordinate 388,442,151, forward strand.
GCATTTCTATGAATCCAACCCATGGATTCCACAGTGGACTGGCTTTTCCTGAATTGCACAAATTCTGTGAAATGAGGACCAAGTGTTTTGCTTTACAGAATTTTATGCAAATTTAGTTGTCAAAAATATGTAAAATATGCATTTCCCCCATAGGCTAAAGCATGAAATGCACATGGGGGATTTGCACAATTTGGGGGGGGATTGTGGAAGTGCAAATTTGTGCAAATGTGAATTTGGGAAATTCAGAAAATTGGGGGGTTCTGCTTCTGCCATTGAGCAGGTGACAGAATGGAAGGCACCTGACAATCCCTGAAGTGCAGTCAATCCCTGAAGTGCAGGCAAAATGGATTTTACAAGATCCATTCATTCCTGCCTCTAGGACTGGCATTGAGATGCCACGTGCATTTGGGTTTAAAAGGCTACATTCCATATTTAGAAATCTGTTACAAAACAACAACAACAACCTTTTTCGGCAACCTGCTCAGCAGATGATGTCTTTTCCATAACTGATCCTTGCTCAGAACAAAGGAGAAATATTGGTTAGGACAGTGTTGATTGTCAATAGATCAGTTCCCCATGACTTAGAATCATAGAATAGTAGAGTTGGAAGGGGCCTATAAGGCCATTGAGTCCAACCCCCTGCTCAATGCAGGAGTCCACCTTAAAGCATGCCTGACAGATGGTTGTCCAGCTGCCTCTTGAATGCCTCTAGTGTGGGAGAGCCCACAATCTTCCTAGGTAATTGGTTCCATTGTCATATTGCTCTAACAGGAAGTTTTTCCTGATGTCCAGCCGGAATCTGGCTTTCTGTAACTTGAGCTTATTATTCCATGTCCTGCACTCTGGGTTGATCGAGAAGAGATCCTGGCCCTCCTCTGTGTGACAACCTTCCAAGTATTTGAAGAGTGCTATCATATCTCTCCTCAATCTTCTGTTCTCCAGGCTAATCATGCCCAATTTTTTCAGTCTCTCCTCATAGGGATTTTTTTCCAGATCCCTGATCATCTTCATTGTCCTCCTCTGAATCCCCCTCCAGTTTGTCTGCATCCTTCTTGAGGTGAGGTGAACTGAGGTGAACAATTTCACCTCTGTTCTGCTCACCATCATTCTGGTTGGTTATGTGCACGGCCAGGGAGGTGTCCTGGCATTCACTGTCACAAGTGGCGAGGAAAGGGATAGAGATCAGGGGAGATTAATCCAGTTTCCCCAACTGGTGTTTTCTGCATGTGTTGGATAACCCACCGCATCCCCAGCCAACAGATACTGGGAATTGTAGCCCAATGCATCTGTAGGGCACCAGGTTAGGGAAAGGCTGGGTCAGGCAGATTGGCTGGAGAGAGATGCGGGAAGCTGGAAGTTGGCTTTCCATGAAAACTCCTTGCATTATCCTTTCATTGCTCCAGAGTAAGTATCCTAAAATTGGCACATTTTGCCAAGTTCTTTTTTAATGCATTTCAAATAGCAGGAGTTATTAGTCAGTTACTGGGTGCTTATATTAAAGACCCATTTTTCAAGCACAAATGGAAAATGTTGATGTTCGTGCAGTACACACTTTGTAGGGACCTGTTACCTAATCTAAGTAATATCTATATTTATATACAACTGATGCCCAGGCTCATACAACTTGGCAAGCCTTTGTGTAGTGGATGCACAACACTCCTCTTTCCTGCTCTGCTACACAGACGATAGAGAAACTGGGTATATTCTGTGGTGATGTCCAGTCATATTGGAAGGTCCTAGTCCCACAGTTTCTCTCTCTCTCCCTACCCCAGAAAATGGGGAAAGGGCCCGAACGCCATCGTAGAGTACCTGGCTCATATATTATGTCAATTTGCACAGTGGGCAGGAAGAAGCTGTTCCGGCATTCACCCAATGGGACTTACTTTTGAGTAGGGATGTATAGCAGGGGTAGGCAGAAGGTAGATCACTCAACATTTTGGACTTCAGCTCTTACCATTCTTCACCTTTGTCCATGATGGCAGGGGCTTTTGGGAGTTGAAGTCTGAACCATCTGGAGATTAACCTTCTGCCCACCCCTGATGTACAGGTTTGTGGTGTAAGCAGATGCCCCAGAATTCCAGTGCAACAGGGTAGGGGTCTCTGGGATGGATGTTTCAGTGCTCCACCTCGCTAGCTTTGCTTTCCCTTCTCCCAGGAATAGAGACCTCTTCCTATGTTGTTCAAAGCTCCCAAGTTGCCAGAGCTGGCATCCTGTTTGCAGGTTAGCACAAATATGGTTGATGCCTTGGTAGAAGGCGGGGAAAATAGACCTAATATTTTGGATACCACAACATTGCAACAACTTTCATCTGGTTGCTTCCATCCTGTCTCTAAATCTTGTTAACAAGCTTCCAGTTCATATATGCAGAGAATCCCAGAGTACTACTCTGGTACTATAAAGCAATATTTTGATCCCTCCCCCTGTCTCTCCCAAAGGCACTGGCTCTAATCCAGCAGCACCTGGATCAAGTACAGAATACGAAGTGGTGGGTCCAATTGGCACTGGGCTTCCTCACTCAGATGCATTCAGCCACTACAGTAGCCGATGGGAGCATCATGCTGGAGGTGGGCAATGCGTGTTCATGTTGCCTATGTGTGTGGATGTCTGCAGATCTCCCTCGCTGGATCAGGGTGATGATATATAAAGTGCTCACCCAATGCAGTGGGTGGTAATAGGGTTCAACCTCACTGTGAGTGTTGAAATTAGGGAAGGTAGATCCTTATTCTCATTTTGTATAGTAGAACTATTGGGCAGCAGCAGCCTGCAACTATATTGTGTTTAAACTTGTGTACCAGTTATTAAAACTGCTATATATATATAGTGTATTCTACATTATAGACTTTTGTATGGGGGTAATCATAATTATAATAATAACAACAACAATGCAGCTATAGGTACATCATAATCCTTAGTGTGACTGAGAAAAAAATGTACTAGACAGTATTACTCAAAATAATAATGACAAGCATATTGATATTTCTTTTTTGTATTTATGCCTTATAAATAAAATGGTTATATACTGAATAAAAGGGTACCACGGGAATTTAATACAGCCAAATGGCCATTTGGAACCAACTCTTCTTCTCTTACTCTGTTCAAGGGGTTGCACATGATTCATTTGGTCACAATAGTCCCATTGAAACTAATGGAAGAAACGAGTCATGATGAATGGGACTCCATTGCTTTTAACGGGACATGTCACACAGAACTTTGTTGGCTCAGTGCCATCAAATTTCAGGTGGTTGGTTTGCTTACAAGAGTAAGGAAAGGATGGTTTGATCCTTCCTAGGTCTTTAGGTTTTTCTTTTCTTTCGTTTCATTTTCTTTTTAAATATTTAACTGGGGCATTTGGTCACCATCAGATGTAATGATGCCTTTCTTTCATAAAGTTATTGTACAGCGTGCCCTTTCAGTTTATTAAAATACGACATCAAATAAACTTGAAAAATTGTACGCATCCTTTGAAGTCCGCCTAATGAAACAGAAATATTAATTTATCACTCTGTCACGTTTCCTGTTCCCAGGGACATCAAGGTGGTGCTGTAGCGTGCATGGTGGAAGGCTGGATAACAACAAATTCTGTCTTGCCTTGGCAGGGCTTTTAATGGGACTCACGTCAGGGAGTCTGAGGCTGATGAAAAAATGTATTTAGAATAATAGGTGCTTTACCAAGGGATTTGCAGGCTTCTGGGAAAGATTGCCTCTTGGATTCTCATCAGGATATTTCAATTGATAGGTTAGTTTGTGATTGAGTAATGTCAATCTATATATCAGATGAATAGGCAAAAAAGCCCATCCCCAAATATATCACAACAGTAAGATCTAACAAAATATTCATATTGTTTCCACACCAGCTAAGGATTAACATCAGCTGTGAAGGCTCCTTGTTTGAGCAGTATTGACTTTGATCCTGCTGAGGCCCAGGTCATTGGGTATGGAATCTGGATTTCATCTGTCTACAGAAAACATCAATTCATTCTGGACATCGTTACTAATGTTTGGAAATGTTCTATGTGCTTGATGTAGAGATTCTCATGCATATTGCTTTTTGAGAGTGATGGGAGTGAATAGTGTTGTGCTGAAAATTCCGACCATTCCATTTTCAGCATTTTGGGGGGCCGGCGGAAGTGAAAACCCGGGCAAAAGAGGCTGGAGGGGTGAGAATTTCAGATAATTTTCTCCTTGGCAAACGGGATAGGGTTTCCACATACCTTTCTAAATGTACTAGTTGTTATGGGGTCTTCTTTCTTTTTATGTTTTTAAAAACACCCCTGGCATTTTCAGGAGCCCAGGAATTCTTCCTGAATACCTATTAGAGAGGGCAAGGTCACATAGGCTGGTTTCGCACAACACATTAGGCAATGGAGGGGGGGGAAGCAACCGTCAGTTGTGTTGCTTATTGTGTCGTATGGAGGGTTACATGCCACTCACACACAACTGACGGTACGCTAATCAGCCCAAATAAGCAACGGAGAGAAACAACAGGCTTGCAAGTTGTTTAGCAGGAAGCCCGTTGTTTAAAGTGTTGTCCGAAACCAACCCCCCTCTCTCCGTGCACTATTTCGTGCGGGCATAAAGTTCTGCAGGCCAGAGCAGCTGAATAACCCCTGCTGCTCTGATACAGCTGGCAGAACTTGCGGTGCATGCTGGGACATGGCTAGAGGACTGAGGGAGGGGGAGGGAGCAGATGTAGCAACCAAGATGGATGCCGGAACTTTCAGCTGCTCAAGGAACGGAGTAGCAACATGTTGTGTGGGGAGTACCCCTTGCTTTGTGTGCTGTGAGTACCCTGTTAACCCCTCTGTTGCCTAATGTGTCATGCGAAACCTGCCATAGTCTCCAATAGACATTCATGAATAACTGCTGGGCTCCTCCGAATGCCAGGGGAAGGGTGTTTAAAAACACACACACAACAAAAACCCAAAACAAATAAAGTAGAAAGAAGGCCCCTCAGCAACTGGCTACACTTTAAAAGGTATGTGGAAACCCTGTTCCCCTCCCCAAGAAGAAAATTTTCTGAATCCCCCCCCCAATGAAAGAGACAGAAAAAACAAGGCCTTTTTTGCAGGGAGAGAGAAAGTCCCCCAAAATAGGGGGCAGGACTTGCCCCAGCACTAGGGGTGAAATTCGTTTGGTTTACATTTTAATATAAACTTACCTCATTTGTGCTTCCTGAATGGATGCAAACCAGCACAACAATTATATTTAGAATTAATTGTGTGGGGTGGGGGAGCAAATTCCACTGAGTATTGAGCAATGCTTAACGGTCCTGGAATACTGACTGACTATGAGGTGGAGGAGAAATGAAAATGGCGTGAGGTGGAATGGAGTGGCTGTAATAGGGATGCGCATCACCATGAAATCCAGTCCTTTTGGAGCTTGCTGGACTTGTGCAGTGTGCCTGACTCAGCTTGCTGTTGTGAGATTAGTGATGCAGTTTCCCACATTCCAGGGAGTTTTCGCACATTATTCTCACAGATTTGCACAAGTTATGACCAGAAAATGCAAAACTTTGCATATTTTGCAAAGGCTACTCAATTTACATCTGGAATTTGCACAAATGTTTTTTTGTATGCAAAAACTAACAAGTTACAGGAATTGTTCTATATGGCCTGACCAAACGGATCAGCTGGAGGAAGACGGAATGGAGTCCAAATTCCTCTGACATCCCTAGACTGGAATCCTGAATTAGCACCGCTCCCCACTGCTTCATTTCATATCAGGTCCAATTTGTAAAACCTGAACATTTAAGATGACCTGTTATGTCAAATGTTCTATTTAATTATTTTCTAATATGAAGATTAAAGGGTATGAGGATATAAAAGGTAAGTACTACTCCAAAGTTTCATTAAAACAAAATCCACAGTTACTCAAAGAAAATAATATTTTTTTCACTCAATAAACCGTAAAGCCAGTTAACCTGGACCACTTGGATTTCTGCACATTTTTAAGGTCAGGCTGATATATTACAGAAAGAATGCAGTGCTTCTGCATGAAGCTTCCACTGTGTGTCCATCTCCCACCCCACTTCCTCTTGTCTAGTACAACATACCCCACCCTCTGAAATAATTACAATGTGTGTTTTCTTGCCTCCACTTCACATTATTGGTTGCTGCTAATGTGGGCTCCAGGAAATGCATGAAACGTGTCAAGTTGAACAAGATGTTACATCAGGGAACCAGGCATGGTAATTTATTCAATAAACCCTTGGTGCTAAACCCATATCAGGGGGATTTCTCTACTATCTTTAAACTCCTAGGTTCATTTGCACAGGAGTAGATGCTATATCCAATTCTGTACAGTGTTTTCTTATGCTAGTAAGCATCATGGTCACTAACGCCAAAGCTGCACTGGTCATTGTTTCCCTTAGTGGCTCCTGCTTTACTACAATATTCTCCTCCCAATGCTGCTTAATTCTCATTGCTAGATCAGTCCAAGGCTCATCCTAGCCAATCAGGGATCACACATGGCCAAGACGGCATAATGAATCTATTCAGCTGGTCAGATTGGGCCATGTGATGATGACAATGAGGACAATTGAAGTAAATTGAAAGAGTAACACTGCCTGGATTAGTTATGATGGTGATTCCAGCCAGCCAATCAGGGTTTATATAATGGATAGATGATATGACTTTACTACATAGCCAACTGGATTTGGTTATGTGATTATGTCAGTGAGGGGAAATGAAGTTGATTGATGGAGAAAGTGAACACAGAAGAGGATGAAGTAAATCAGGGGTGTAAAAACTAGGGGTGTGCACGGACCCCCCGGATCGGATCTGGACCTGGATCTGGACCTCCAATTTTGTCACGGATCGGATCAGACAAAATCGGAGGCCCCCCAGACCGGATTGAGTCTGATCCCGATCCCAAAATCGGAAATTTTTGGATCGGCTGCCATTTCCCCCCCCCATAGACTTGCATTGCAATGCAAGTCTATGAGGAAAAAATGGCGGCGGGTAGGTGAGGGGGGGCCTAACTCCCTCCCCCCTGGGGCCGTCCACTGTGGACGGCCCTGGCAGGTAAGCCCCCTCCCCTGCACTCCCTACCCCCCCCCCCGGGGCCATCCGCTTCCATCCGCTGGCGCCCACGGGCGCCAGCAGATAGAAGCGGACGGCCCCAGGAGGGGTAAGCCCCCTCCCCCCTGCTACTGCTTACCTTACAGGGATGTCCGCTCCCATCCGGCGCCGGCTTCTACTGTCAGCGGGCTTTGCGGCCTGCTCTAGAGTGGCACGCCGGGTGATGTCATCACCCGGCACGCCACCAAAGAGCAGGCCGCGAAGCCCGCTGGCAGTAGCAGCCGGTGCCGGACGGGAGCGGACATCCCTGAAAGGTAAGTGCACCGCTCCGCGCGCCCTCCTCCTCCCCTCCGCGCGCCCCCTGCTTACCTTACAGGGACGTCCTCTCCCGTCCGGCACCGGCTGCTACTGCCAGCGGGCTTTGCGGCCTGCTCTAGAGTGGCGCGCCGGGTGATGTCATCATCCGGCGTGCCACCCTGGAGCAGGCCGTGAAGCCCGCTGGCAGTAGCAGCTGGCGCTGGATGGGAGCGGTCGTCCCTGAAAGGTAAGCTCATCGCTCTGCGCGCCCCCCTCCTCCCATCCATGCGCCCCCCCCACTGTCCACTTTCATCAGCGGGCGCCCGCTGGCGCCCGCCAATGGAAGCGGCGGTGGGCGCCAGCGGGCGCCCACCGATCCGCCGATCCATCCGAACCGGATCAGAACCTTTTCGGATCGGTTCAGATTGGATTGGCCGATCCAGCTGTTGGATTGGAAATCGGATAATTTATCCGATTTCCCTCTGGATCGGATTCGGATCGTGGATCGGATCCGATCCAGTGCACATCCCTAGTAAAAACTCAGGCCTGGAACCAACCAGGCTTGCCCAGAGAGAGGGTACCAATCTGGACCTCTGAGTTTTCCTAGATGGTCCATATGGCCATACCCCTTCCACTGACCTTGTTCCTACCCACACACTCTTTTCCCTGCTCACCAATGTAGTTTTCCAGTTTTTATTCCCCACATTCTAAAAGGCTGAAATTCCTCTTCTACAGGTTAGTTACTAGCAGTAAGAGTTTTAGGCTAAAATATACTTGCATTTTTGACCTCGCCCCTTTTGCCTTCAGCCCTGCCCATCACTGGGATGCAACCCCAGAGAGCTTCTCTGAGATGGAATTCAGAGAATGGGGAGGCGAACATCTTTGCAAGCAGTACTGGGGGGGAGGGGGCGGGGATCGTTGAAAAGAGGTGAGGGTTTTCCCACCCAGCCAAAATGTTCCTGAAAACATGTATTTCTAAATGACATCGACATCTCTCTTAAGATGCAAGGCTTAAGGCATATGCCAGTGCAGAGAAAGATTGGAAGAGGCTCTGGGGAGCGTTTAAGAATGGATGGAGGCCAGCTCTCAGTCACAGGCCTCTTTGCTGATTTCTTACTTTGAGCGCCAATCTAAGTACATGAGTGTGAAATTCGCAATGCATTGGGACTCTTCCTTCATTGCCATGGTTAGCTTCAGTTAGTAGCTGTCTGTGAGTAAAACACATAAGCACACAGTGCCCCCTGGCCCCCAGGAGTATTTCATCTAGAGGCTTTCTAACACTTTGCTAAGCGACCCAAGAAATTCTTATAGCTGGGCTTCTTATAATTAAATAATAATTATTATAATAATAACATTTCTATAGTGCCCCAAAGCCATTTCTCTAGCTGTTTAGCAACAAACCCATTCCTATCCCTGGGTTGGAGCCAATAGAACTCTTTGCACTGGCGCCCCCGGCCTGCCTGCAGCAGCGCACATACGGCCCCGGCCAGTGGTGGCTGCGCTGTAGCGCTTCCGTGGCCAAGCACTCAAACAAGCGGAAATGCGAGTTGCTGGAGGGGGGTGACCTGCGCTTGGTCATTTTGGCACTTGGCAGGGAAGGAACACGATGGGACATTTGCATCAGGTCTCATATTTTATTGAAACTGTTTTGGGGTGTCTATTATTATTTTGTATGCTTAAAAATTTAAGCTGTATTTTATGCTGTATTTGTATGCTATTATTTGATCATCTTATGAATTGCTATAAACCACTAGAGAGATTCAGCAATTGGGCAGTATAGAAATGAAATGAAATAAATACAAAAGCAATGGGTGCTATATTGCGGCCAGCAGCTGCAGGGGCCCATGTGTGCCCCACCACCGATGGGCCTGGGACACCAATGCAAGGGTGTTACTAGATCCAGCCCACAGCTTGCCAACTCTCTGGCAGTTGTCCCACTCATTTCAATGAGTCTACTCTACATAGGACTAACGCTGGATACTCCCCATTGATTTCATACCTAAGAGGGGTTAAAAACAAAACCAAAAAAAAACATTTCTCCTCCCTTTGACCTGCAGATCCTCCCCTCCTTATGCTGTGCCTTATCCCAGGCAATCTAACAGCATATGTTGAGTTTTTTTTAACTGACCTCTGGATAGTTCATACGTAGTCTGTTTTTACGCTTGTTGGGGTTTTCAATTTTGTATATTGGTTTTTCAATGTTCAATGTTTTTAATCTTTGTAAACCACCCAGAGAGCTTCGCCTATGGGGTGGTATATAAATAAATAAATAAATAAATAAAGTATTTAAATCCACCATCACTACCACCCCACACACATGCTTAGTGTCAGTGATATTGATAAAAGGCCTGCAGGGATGATTCCTCAATGTGTTCATTGAATGCATGAAGTGGAACTAGTACCATGCCAACTAGACTGCCAATCGTTTGGCAATTGTCTGGATTTTGCACCATCCTAAAATATTGAGATGCTTCTCCTAAGCCTTAGTTACTGATACTAAGAGTTTTAAGCTACAATATGCTGGTATTTTTTTTTTTTTACTCTGCCCTTTTCCATTCAGTCCTGCCCACCACTGGAATGTGGCTTGTCTAAATTGAAACTTGGCCCACTGGCTGAAAGAGGCTCTGCCCACCTGACTTAGACCTCCCTGTGATGCTGATGTGCCTGCTGGCCATGCGCCTCCAGCAGCTGGATGCATTGCATTAATGAGAGAGAGCCCTAGTCATGTCTGGGGGAGAAATGAGTTCAGTTCACGGTTTAATGCAGATCTGCCTAATTTCTCGCTTTCAAACCAATATGTGAATCAAAACGCAGTCATTCTTCAAAATTCGCGCTTCTCTGAATTTTGCCAGAATTCCCAATAATCAAAAAAAATGCAGGCAATAACAAGCATGCTAGTGAAATGAACAATAAAATAATGTCCCAGGAAAATAATCTGCTAAAAGCATATATATATATATATATATATATATATATATACCATCTTTTTGCCATTGTTTAAATCCTCAAATTCACCACAACCCAAATTTTAGAGTGGAATAATGAAAGTGAAATTGACAGAATAGTACAGCTGTATGCAAAAATGGCCCTTTCTCTACAAGGATACCTCTCAGTGTATCCTTGTAGATCCTAATTTGCACCATCCAGTGCGCACTGAATTCACACCTGAAAAAACAAGAGTGATGCGAAACCACAAAAAGTTCTGTTTACTTTGTGCCAGCCCTGCACAAAAGATTTCTCGTGCATATTTAATTATTACACCTTGGAAAACATGAAGGGATTCTGGGCTGTTCTACGTACTTGAGAAGTGATTCAGCAATGGCTCTAAATAAGTTCCTCTGATCAAATAAATGGTGATGACTCAGGGTGTGATTTTGTCGTTTTAGCTGTGACCTGACCTTGAAGTGAGTGGCAATGACTGTTTGCTCCACAGGGGAATTATTCTTTGCACTGGATACAATTTGGCATTTCTGGTAAGAACAATGAAGAAAGGTGACATCCAAAGCTCTGAGGAATTTGGCACAATTTATTTGGAGCACTAGGAAAACACAAATGCCATGTCAAGTGCATAATTCAGCTACCAAAGAATCACAAGATTTGTGTTAAAACACACAAGATACTAGTCCTTATGGCTGCAAAGATACACCTATAAGAACATAAGAGACTTGGAACTGCAGGATGCACCTATAAGAACATGAGACATGCTGGATCAGACCAAGGGTCCATCTTGTCCAACATTGTGTTCACGCTCTGGCCAACCAGCTGTTGACTAGGAACCCACAATCACAACACGAGTGCAACAGCATTCTCCCACCCATGTTCCCCAGCAACTGGCGTACATAGGCTTACTGTCTCTCCTACTGGAGGTAACATATAACTATCAGGACTGGGAGCCACTGATAGCCTTCTCCTCCAGGAACTTATCTAACTCCCTTTTAAAACCATCCAAATTGTTGGCTATCACTACATCTTGTGGTAGCGAATTCCATAGTTTAATTATGCCCAGCAAAATACATGGTCATTGCCTGCTGAAATTTTGAAAGCCAACAGCGTGGCCTAATAGGATTTTTTGGTGAACTGCCCCATCTTCAGTGCGTTGCTTAACCATTCATTCTTCTCTGTCATTAGCAATATTAGAATAAATTATGCTAAATAGCAAATGTTGTAGAAGTATCAATGCAGAGTAAGAGAAAATTATTGGCAGTATCTTCTCAATTTGCAAAACGTATACAGTTTGGAACATAGGAGGAGGCGTCTCATATGGAGTCAGACCATCCAGATTATTTGTTGTCTACACAGTCTGGCAGTGACTCTCTTGGGTTTCAAACATGGGTGTTTCTCAGCAAAATTCTGCAGATCCAGTCTGGGATGTTTTGCATGCAAAACATATGGCCCTTCCCCAAGAGCAACCTTTCCTTGGGGTACAGTCTGAATTGCCTGGATGCAAACATTAAGTTGAAAACAATTCATTGAGAAAACACACAGCTTGCATCAAACATACATTGGGCCTGCAACAATGAAGACTCAACTCACACATTCACAATTGGAAGCCCAAACCTCAGTTTTAGACCTGATCATTTTATAAGCTGATCTGCATTTCTCTCTCTTTCTCTCTCTCTTCCTCTCTCTTCCCTTCCGTTCTCTGATTTCAACTTGTGAAAGCTTCACATAATCATGTGAAGTTTATTTTTAAGTCACTATCCTCACATTCTGATTGGTTGAGAAGCACTGTGATTTGCATAATAACAACCCCTCGTTGCTCAGCCACCAGTCTAATGACTGCAGAGACTTTCTCTGATTGGCTATTGTCGGTTTTCAAATCCAACGGGCTATTATAATCTGTCTCCTGTGACTGATTCCATTATTAGGATTTAAAAAAGAAGAAAAAAGGTGTTTTGCTCATAGTAGCAGCAACAACAACAAGACTCCCCCCCCCCCATTCTTTGAGGCTTAGACAGAAAGCTTCAAATCGTATGCCAAGAGAAAACATGTTGAATAACAAAAGAATACCAGGCTATGAACTGATACTTTTAAGTCATTTTTTTAAACAGCCTTCCTCTTGAGGAGGTCATCTGATAAGCCTCTGATGAGAAGCAGCTGAGTACTGAGTGGGGCTCAGCTGTATTAGCATTCACTGCTAACTTGAGAGCTGCTGGAAACAATGCCTCTGTCAGTTCCAGTATCTGCTACCTAGGTCCCCTTGCCTTGCTATGGATGTTCTGTGCTACTGACCCCTGGACTGTTTCTTAACCCTGCTTCCATACCAAGTAATGTACCTGATGGATTTACTGTGCTTGACCTGTTTGTTACTTTGAAAACTCCTGCTGTTGCCTGATCCTCATTGATTGACTGACTGGCTTAGTTCGGACGACACTTTAGGCAACGGAGAGGGGAATAGCGTACTGACCGTGTGTTATTTTGGCGGTGGCACGGCAGCACCCACCCCACGACATGTTGCCCCTCCCCCAGCTTGTGGCTGAAAGTACCGGCAATCTTCTGGGCTGCTGTGTCTCCTCCCTCCCACCTCCCTCAGTCGTCCATCCATATCCCAGCATGCACTGCAAGTTCTGCCAGCTGGATCAGAGAAGCCGGGGGGGGGGGGGTGTCGGCTGCTCCAGCCGGCAAATTCTACCACCAAATGGAATAGTACACCGGGGGGGGGGGTCCCTCCACACAACACTTTAAACAACGAAGTTCAGGATAAACAATATGCAAGCCCATTGTTTTTCTCCATTGTTTATGTGCCCCAAATAGCATACTGTCAGTTGTATGTGCGTTGTGTGCTGTCCTCCACACTACACAATAAGCAACACAACTAACGGTTGCCTCTTCCACCCCCCCATTGATTATTGTGTCGTCCAAACTGAACCACTGACTGTTGCCTGGACTTTTGGCCACTCTTTCCTTAGCTTAACCCTCATTGGACTGAACCCTGTCTGCTTAACCGTCTGCTTGCCAAACTGACTATTCTATTGCTTACCTCTCTGTTTGTGCTTGTAAAGAGCCAAAGACCAAGGAGAGTCTTCCTGGAAGCTCCACCTGCTCCAGTGCTGTATCTGATACCTTTTTCTGTAGCCACTGACCTTTCCTGAGGAGTGAGAGTTGGAGGAATGAGGAGCTGGTTGAAGAAATCTTCTCAAGTTCTCCCTGTTTACCGGAGGAGTCCAAGGTCCACTCCTTGATGTCAGGGGGCAGTGGCACCTCCCCGGGATGCAGGGTCCAAAGTGGTGGTCACCAGTTCAGAAGGACTGGGGACCAGTCCTGATGCCTCCTCAGTGTTGCTACCACTGAAGACTTTCCTCCCACCATGTCAGGTGGGGGGAAATCATGACTCCTTCCAACTCTCCCAAATGTACTTGACCATCCTTGCCATGTCTTCTGTTTTCTACAGGGATGAATGGAAGATAGGCATGAAACATTTTGGCACGGAGAGGAATTAATGCATTTAACTCCCATGAAAGTCGGAGAAATCCAAAAATGGAATCAAATGAGTTTGGATTTCTAGGAATTTGATCCACAGACTCAAATTTCATTGTAGAAATTTTTTATTTATTTATTTATGCTGCCCAATAGCCGAAGCTCTTTGGGTGGTTTACAAAAATTAAAAACATCAAATACAATTCAAGGTATAAAACAAACCACAATATACAAAACACAATATAAAAGTACATTATAAAAACACAACCAGAGTAAAACTGAGCAGCAATGCAGAGATTCATACAGATTTAAAACAGCAAAGTTTAAAGACTAAGATAGTAAACTGTTAAAATACTGGGAAAATAAAAAGGTCTTCACCTGGCATTGAAAGGAGTATACCATAGATGCCAGGCGAACCTCTCTAGGGAGCTCATTCCACAGCTGGGGTGCCACAGCAGAGAAGGCCCTGCTCCTGGTAGCCCTCCAGAGGAAAAATGGACAAAAATATGTGTTTTCCTATAGGCTAAAGCATGGAAATGTACACTTGTGGGTGTGGGGAGGGTCGCAAATGTGAATTTGTGCAAATTTGGGAAATTGGGGGAGGAACAATTCCATTAGTGAGCAGACAACAAAATGAAAGCCACCTTGCAATCCATGAAATGCTGACAGACTGTGTTTTACAAAATCTGTACATCCCTCTTAACTCCACACAGCTGTAATATCTACTCTGCACATGCACAGAGAAGTCTACTTTTCTTACATGCCAATCACACTTCTGATGTCCACCATTGGCTGGAACAGACATCCCCAATGTGATGCCTTCTGGATATTTTTGGTTACAACCACCCATCATCCCTGACCATTGGCCATGCTGGCTGTGGCTGATGGGAGTTGTAGTTGAAACATCTGGAGGACACCAGGTTGGGGGGATGCTAGTCTCAAACAATGGGAGGCAAGAGCAGGCTTGTTTCTCCTTAAACACTTGGACTGAATATCGCCTGCACATTTTGCCTCATACCTCCAAATCTTCCAGGACTACAGATCTGCTGTTTCTTTTCAGGAAACCTGGGAATCTGGGTGGTATGGCCACAATCCAGGCAAACACTGGCCAGGTTAGCTATATGACAATCCTATCCAGAGACTCTGGTGCACCATGGAAATGTTGCGCATCACATCCCCTTGGCAACCTAGAAGAGTAGGATGTAGGACTAGTGTGTCCTGACGTTATCTTGGGCTGCATGACACCCTCCTTTCATGTTTTTCCAGAAAAGAGCCAGTAACTACCAGAAAGCAATGGGTGCTGGAACAATTTGGAAGCTCCGTGACCCAGAAGCCCTGATTCTGACCCAGCTCCCGCTTGGGAGACAGGGGAAATCAACAAATCATTTCTGCCCATGTTCCAGTTAGGTACTACTTTCCTAATGCTTTCCTAAATGCTAATTGTAGCTCAGTTACCAGTAAGAGACATTCCTTTGGCTCATAATTACTTATGATGGTATAGGTCCCCATCGACCTGACCCAGTTCTCAGCTTCAATCTCACACCTGTAGGTATGTATTCCATCTGGTACCTAAGCTCCTGACAGTCAGTCGGCTACTGTACTGATCTTTTTTCGAGCTTGCTCCTAATTGACATTGCTTGTGAACAGTTTCAGGGAATGAGCCGCCTGGTCTTTTCTTTTACCTGTTTATGTCCCCCCTGAAGCCCACTTTTGCCAGAGAAATTATTTTTCTTTTTGTGGAAACAGTCAACTTGTGTTCCCTTTTGTGTCCACTGTTGTACTTAGCAAGCCTGAAAAGTCAGTGATCAGGTTATCATAGCTTTACACCTTGACTCACTGGGAGGGATGGAGTGGAAATGGCCAGTTAATATTGTGAAAAAGATTGCCTCGAAGATAGACTTCATTGTTTCTGAGCGTCTTCTATTTATTTTTATTGTGAAATTTCAACAAAAGAAAAAGAAAGCAAGAACACACACACACAGGCTTAATTTGGATGACACAATAAACAACTGGGGTGGGGGAAACAATCGTCAGTTGTTTTGACTATTGTGTCATCCGAATGCTGCCATAGTCAACTCAGCACTGATCCTCATCCACACCACAGTTGATTATTTATTACAATGTTGTGTGGGGAGTACCCCCTAGATGAACAACTGTAAAGTTGATTATTATCCCAACATTGACTATTGTGTCATCCGAATTGAGCCACAGAGAGAGAGAGAGATTTGTATATCCATATAAGTCAATACATTTTGCCTCATCAATGGATTGCCCCTTTGGCATCTATACCTGTTGGGTCTGTGGATTATACAGCAAATACTTTTGTTTTGTGTCCATGTGTCCAGTGTTCAGTAATTGCTTCTTTGTGGGAAGAGGTTATAAGACAGATAAACTTGATATTGGAGCAGTCGTTAATATTCAGTAATATCCCTGCTCTTCTAAACTATCTAGCTGCTTCTTGGAAATTAATAGGGGTGTGCACGGACCCCAAGGATCGGATCGGGACCCGGATCGGGACCTCCAATTTTGTCATGGATTGGTTCGGACAAAATCGGAGGCTCCCCGGACCGGATCGAGTCCGATCCCGATCCAAAAATCGGAAATTTTCGGATCGGCTGCCATTTTTTTCCCCATAGACTTGCATTGCAATGCAAGTCTATGAGGAAAAAATGGCGGCGGGTGGGTGAGGGGGGGCCTAACTCCCTCCCCCCCGGGGCCGTCCGCTGTGGACGGCCCCGGCAGGTAAGCCCCCTCCCCCGCGCTCCCTACCCCCCCGGGGCCGTCCGCTTCCATCCGCGGGCGCCCGCGGATAGAAGCAGACGGCTCCGGGGGGGGTAAGCCCCCTTCCCCACCACTGCTTACCTTTTAGGGACGCCCGCTCCCGTCCGGCGCCGGCGGCTACCGCCAGCGGGCTTTGCGGACGGGCATCCCTAAAAGGTAAGCGCCCCCCTCCTCCCCTCCGCGCGCCCCCTCCTCACCTTTCCGGGATGTTCGCTCCCGTCCGGCGCCGGCGGCTACCACCAGCAGGCTTTGCGGCTTGCTCTAGAGTAGCGCGCCGGGTGATCACCCGGCGCGCCACCCTGGAGCAGACCGCGGAGCCCGCTGGTAGTAGCTGCCGGCGCCAGACGGGCGTCCCTAAAAGGTAAGCGCCCCCCTCCTCCCCTCCGCGCGCCCCCTCCTCACCTTTCCGGGATGTTCGCTCCCGTCCGGCGCCGGCGGCTACCACCAGCGGGCTTTGCGGCTTGCTCTAGAGTAGTGCGCCGGGTGATCACCCGGCGCGCCACCCTGGAGCAGGCTGCGGAGCCCGCTGGTAGTAGCCACCGGCGCCGGACGGGATTGGACGTCCCTCAAAGGTAAGCGCCCCCCTCCTCCCCTCCGCCCCCCCCGCTGTCCACTTTCATCGGCGGGTGCCCGATGGCGCCCGCCAATGGAAGCGGCGGTGGGCGCCAGCGGGCGCCCGCCGATCCGCCGAACCGGTTCAGAGCCTTTTCGGATCGGTTCAGACTGGATCGGCCGATCCAGCTGTTGGATCGGAAATCGGATAATTTATCCGATTTCCCACTGGACCGGACTCGGATCGTGGATGATTCGTAATGATTCGACACAAGGTGTGGATTTGGCCCCGTGTCCTTTTGTCAGTTAAAAGACTGATACAACAGCTGCAGAAAGATTGATGCTCATCTCTTTATAATGCAATGGACTGAGGACCTTCAACACGTCCAGTATTTGAATGAGTGTTGTATAGATGCCACCTTTGAATGTATACTTACTTGAATATCTGGTCTGCTTTTGTTGAAACTTAGTATAGTTGTTGCTAGGAAATTGTATTCTCATATATACATTTTGTATGTATTCATTGATATGAAGTTGTTTTCTGCTTGGTGCAAATGTATGTCTTCTTTTTTATTCTCAGTAGACTCTGTGGACCAGGAACATATTTGCACCATAGCCAAAATCCTCAGTAGTCATTCCCTCTCTCACTGGAAACTTGAGAACTTGAATAGAGGAGGCTTGATAGAGAATCCCCCAGCACCTTGAAAAAACTATAATTCTCAGGATACTTTGGGTTAGACCATTAAAGTTAAACTAGTTTCAAAATACTGATGGGCAAAACTAGAGCAAAAGAGAGCGAGAGAGACTTTGGATTAACTTGGGAATGGTCTAAGAACTTCCCCTAAAAATATTGGGAAGATCTCAGAACATTTTTCTGAGCCAATCTGAGGACTGGAGAAATTCTATACCTGTCTGCCTCTTAATTCACCCTTATTTATTGTATCCAATGTTGCTCCATTACACTAAACAGGAGGAGAATTATAAGGATGCAGGAGCAAGGGTTGAAGATGGGTGAAATCCAGAATTGTGGGTCTTTTGTGGAGGATGGGCTTTCTCTCCCCCCCCCCACACACACATACCTTTGGTTTTTGCCCCACCTGCCCCTGGATTTCCTCCTGTTCACTATAATGAAGCGATGGAGGATCCCCCTTCCCCCCCCCCCCACTACAGTCTGAGGCTGGATTGGCTGTTTTGGCAGCTGGAGATAATGCATTCTGACCATTCTCCCAACACTGTGTGCACTTTGGCTGCCAAACCAGCCTAGGCTGGCCCAGTGCCAGAGACCTTACTCACTGCAGGGATTCTTTGAGCTGGGCCTGGTGATCTCTGGCTGATAAAGGCTTTGCTCTGCTAGGAAAAAGCTCTGTCCAGGTTGCACATAGCATCTGTTAGCCTGGGAAGCTGCCAGTTCTTCTCTGTTTTGGATTTTAACCTGAGCTAGATGAGGACAGGTTGTCTGAAGCCTATGATAGTCCCCCAAAGGGGAGCCAAAACCCAAGACTTCACACAAACACAGAGAGAGAATCTTCAGCCTCACACATTATACTACAGCATTGACAGCTGTGCACTGCATACCAGCTCTGGTTTGTATGAAAGATGTGTCCTTCGAAGCTGATGGCATGAAGGATAAACCCACGGAGACCTCAAAGCCCAGCATGAATATCCCTACCACCTCTGGGATGAATAAATATCTCTCTAAAATGGGTGGGCAACCGTTTCACTCCAAGGGCCACACGTGATGACGGGTGCCTTGTGGAGCTGATCCCCTGTGCACATGTGCACATACTCATGCATACACATGCACACACATGTATACACACCCATTACACAGTCTCATGTACAAGCCTGCACATGCACTCATGACACACAGACCCTGTTCAGACGACACACTAAGCCATGGTGGTTAAGCATTTTGAACTGAACATTATGGCTTAGTGTCTTGTGTGAACCGTTCCTAACCATGGTGACTACATAACCACGATTTAAACTTGCTCACTAACCATTTGCTGCAGAAGGATTAGCGACCTAACCATGGCTTAGTGTGTTGTATGAACAGGCCCACAGTCTCATGCGCACACATACACACACTCATGTACACGGACAGGCACACAAAATTTTACCAGGATTGGCCTGAGACCAACCATACTAAGTGCATGCACACATACATGCTCACAGTGACCCTACAGATTGGCATGTGTTACCATTGGCCCATGGCTGTTGCATAGCATCTGGCAAGTTGATCTCCTCAATGACAAGAGGGCGTCTTCACTATTGTTCTATAGAGCCACATAAAACAGGCTAACAGTGAGACTGATGGCTCTGGAAGTTGTCCCAATGATCTTTTGTTCATCATAATGGAATAATCCATGGCTTGTATTTCCAGTTGCTAAGATACTGGTATTATAATATTATTATTTTTTAAAAGAAGTGAAATAGCCATGTGTGGAAGATGTCAAAAGAGTGCAAAGTGGGGTCAGAGCTAGTACATGAACTGCAATAATCTGCAATAGAGTTAAGCACAAATGCCTCGGTTTAGTTTGATCTAGACCCCTGGAAACCAATAGGAGTAAATCAGCTTATTGTAATAATATATTTCAACTCAGCTGCTGAAATCTGATCCTGTTGAAATCAGTGGGATTTGATTGGCCTGAAGCTGCAGTCCTATATACCCAGGAGTAATGCCCATTGAACTCAATGGGGCTTATTTCTGAGTAGGCATATGTAGGATTGCACTGTAAAGATGGGAGCCATAGTCACTGGAATTACCTTGGACTAGGGATGGGGGAGAAATTCATTTAGTGTAGTATCTTAAAACCAATGTACCTAACTTTGCACTTTCAAACCAATGCACAATCCGAAACTCAATTGTTCATCACCATTTGCACTTCTCCAAATTTTGTAATGGAGTCTTCCCATCTTGAAATGCTTATATAAAAAAGTGTACAATGAGGGAAGGCGCTCACAAAAATGCATAGTTCAGTAAGGGATGTTATTCCATTCGATCAACTGTGTGAAATGCTGGCATTGTGCGATAATTCTAGGTCTATTCTTGTCTGCTCAGAAGCCTCTGGCATGTTATATTTTCACACACACATACACACGCACATTTTTATGCTTGTTTTTGGCCACCCTGCTCAATCTGCCACCTGAGCGATATAGGAGCTCATGGAAGGGCCAGCCCTAATTGGGCAAAGCCAGAGGGGAGCAGCAGCATTGGATTAGGCCCTGCTTTCCCCTTCTTGTGTAGGTGAATGGAATGAATGCCTTAAAAAGGCTACTATTTGATGTCATGTTTTGATTTCAGCTTGCTGATGTTCCCTTTTTTATTTGGGGCAGGAAGCAAGCTCTGAATGGCAGGTCTGCTACCAGTCCTCCCATTAAGCGTTAGCAACATGCACCATGGATTCTTAAAGCACAGTGATCGTTGCAGGGGAGATGGATTTTTTTTCACCTCGATTCCTTCTTGTGCCACTTCCAAACTATATTTGAATTCTGAAGGTACATTGTGGGGTGAAGGTACATTGTGGGGGTGGGGAGGGAGGGAGGGAAAATACCACACAAACAACTGTAAGGCAAAAAGGGAGAGCTGAGATGATGAAATGGAGCCAGAGAAAAGATTAGCCCACCCTTCCTGGGTTCATTTTAGGGGATTAATCTAGCAGACCTTACATTGCAGCCTGAATGCCTTTTCTTTGAGCTTGCACTGGTGTGGCATAGGACAAGCCACTTAAAAATGAAAATAGCAATGGTTTATGTGTTGCACCTGCTACAGTTCCAGTAAACCTCTTTCATGGTTTCAGTTGCAAGGTGGCTATTCTGCTTGTCCTTTTGTAGACACAGGTGGGCTTCACCAGAGTACTTGCTGACAGTTACATTTGCCCTCTCTTCCATCCACTCAAAGGATTTCAAGACATCTCGTTCCATTATTATTATTATTATTATTATTATTATTATTATTACATTCCTTTACAGCCCACTAGCCAAGGCTCCCTGGGCAGGTTACAAAAAATCAAACCCCTAAAAACGCAACATAAAATATTATATAAAATCACCTACATACAAAAGCAATTACAAACTATCAACAACAGAAATCACAGGGCCCGTCTAAAAGAGCAAGAACTGTCATCAAGACTCTATGATTTGAGAGTAAAACTGTGGGATAAATAGAAGCAGTTGGGATGTTGTTTTGACCTAATGGTTGTGGGCAAATAGTCCCAAAGAGCTGGAAGAGATAGAAAATTGCCACCTACGTATTCCAGGCAAGTCTCCAGCTTCCAGAGGAAGAGTGGAATTGCACAACGCTAATTCTTATCAATCTAATTTACACAGTTAAAAACGCTTCTCAGCAAAACTATAATTTGTTCACTTCTGTGATGAGCTATGACCAATGATTTGCAGGGGCATTCAGTATGATTTTTTTCCAGGTTTTTAAAACAAAGTTGAGAGAAATGGGTTTTGTTCATTTGCTTGTTTATTAAGCCACCTGAATGAAAGGCAACATAGAGACTCTGGCACAACTCTCAATCCACATATGACTGGATTGGTGGTTGAACCTTATTTTAGCAGTGGTGGCAGCTAGGGATGTCCATCATGGAGAAATCCAACCCCTTTCCAGCTGAGCCATGGGCATTTACGAGCCGAGCCATTGGCTTCTCCCCAAAATTGGGGGGACTTTCCTCATGCCCCCCTGTAAACTACAATTTCCACAAATTTGTGGAATTTGCAGAAATCTGGGGCATAATTTGTGCAAATTCAATTTGCCCAAGTTTTGCAAATTGCAGCCATAATTTGAACATGTTATATTTACAAATAATATAAAAAAGGAAAACCCATGAGCTGGCTTGGGCCATTTTGCGGGGAGGTGAGCTGAAGTACAGGGGGCCGAGCTGCTAAAAGTTCAGCAAACCCCATCCCCCAGATGGATTTCTTTGACATTCCTTGTGGCAACCAGGATGGTGTCTTCTGGATTGTGGTCGGCTGGCTTAGTGTGGCTCAGGATGGGCTGTTTGGCCTCCACACCAACAAAAGGTTGGTGACACCGTGCTGGAGGGGTGGAGATGACTCAAGACCAATCTCTGTCCATTACACGGTCTGAGATGGTAGAAGTTTAGACTGTTATACCACTTCAGATTGCAGGAATGAGATGGTCACATTTTTTTAATAACCCCAGGTTAAAAAACTACAACACTCCCACCCTCCAATCAGGGAGAAGGCTACGCACACAAACTTTCTCCAAGTATAAGTATATTTCAATATAGGGTGGCTACTTTACAGAGGGCAGTCCTCTATTTGCAGGAATGTCAGAGGACAGTCCTCTATTTGAAGGTGTCCCCAGTTTAAGGGGCTGCCCAAACCAAGTCATGTTTAGAGATAAAGAACCATCAGAACAGGACTGGCCCTACCATTAGACAAAGTGAAGCACCTGCCTCTGGTAGCAAATCCTGGGAAACAATAGCAAGGTGTTAGAGAAGAAAACTGTGGGCAACATGGCCTGCTTTGCACCCCATAAGCTAACCCTAAGCTTGTCTCCTGCCTTCAGGTGTGGTGCAGGGTGCTGTCCCATTGTCAGCATTGCAGAGAAGTTCAACTGACACAGTCCAGTCAGCTGGAATGGGAAGGGGCACCATCTTGTTCTTTGCCTCAGGCAGCAAAATGTTTGGGGCTGGCCTTGATCCATAGGAAGAGGTGGACCTTGAAGTTCCCTGGATCCACAGCACCTAGACAGAAGACTGAGCAAGGTACACTA
Organism: Anniella stebbinsi; assembly: GCA_029215795.1. Lineage (NCBI taxonomy): Eukaryota > Metazoa > Chordata > Lepidosauria > Squamata > Anniellidae > Anniella > Anniella stebbinsi. The sequence continues at coordinate 388,464,964 of JARDYH010000001.1, forward strand.
GTCATAGTCTTTCCCCACTATGGTGTGATGGATTGCATTTCTAAGTAATTATTTCTAAATGTGCATCTATGCTGGTAAACTAGCATATGCAAATCTGTGTCCTCTTTTGTCCTCTTTTTTTGGTAATGCCTTTCTTTCTTTTTCTTAATGATGCAGAAGTGTCCACCCTATTTCAATATTGAGTGCATGCTCAAAATTGTAAGAATGCTTTGTTTCTTTTGGAATGGCTGCTGTGTGGAACCCTTTTGTCTCCCTTTCTCAACAATCTATATATATATATATATATATATATATCCTTTTAGGCTCTATCAGGAGGGACTTTTCATTTATAGAAGAGAGTTGTGGCTGCTACAGTAGCGCAGGTTATGCTGCTATACCTGCAGGAAATTTGGCAGCCTTCCAATTTGAAGTATCCAATTCATGCTGAGAGCTAGTTTTAAATTATCTGTTCCGCTACCAACAACGTATAGCAGAAAGAGGACGTTGGGGACATAATTAATCCAGTCATTTTTTCACCTCCTTCTATACAGGTTGTCTTACACTGCCTACCAATTTAAAATTGCAGATTATGGCCCACCACTCGAACACAGTCCTTTAAAGCTTCTCCAGAATGGAAATCAAGGATTGGGCTGAAAGAGATTTATTATTATTATTATTATTATTATTGTTATTGTTATTGTTATTGTTATTGTTATTGTTATTGTTATTTTGCAAATTCTCAGTTAAGTGGCTCGGACATAGGGATGTCAAAGAAATCCATTTGAAGGGTGGGGTTTCATGGGTCTTCCAAGGTTTGCCCATCCCCCCCCCCGACTTCATTTTAGTCTCTGCTCCAAATGTGGCAAAATGCTGCCCCAAATGTGCTCCCTGTGAAAACAGATTAATTGGGGTCACTCTACTGAGAACTAGGCCACGAAGCCTGGTTCTTAATAGATGCAACCAGCGGATGGCAGCGGACAGAAGTGGATGGCCCCGGCAGGTAAGGAGCACGAGTGGGGGGAGGGGGAGAGCCCCACTTACCTGCCGGGGCGCCCGCTTCCATCCGCTGCCATCCACTGGTCCCGTCTACTGAGAAACAGGCTTTGTGGCCTAGTTTGTGGCGTCATCACCTGGCGTTCTACTGAGAACTAGGCCACGAAGCCTGTTTCTCAGTAGACGCGACCAGCAGATGGCAGCGGACAGAAGTGGATGGCCCCGGCAGGTAAGGAGCGCAAGTAAAGGGAGGGGGCTTGCCTGCTGGGGCCATCCACTGCCATCCGCTGCTGCCCACGGGTGACAGCGGACTGCAGCAAACGGCCCCTGCAGGTAAGGAGCGCAAGTGGGGGGTGGAGAGACAGGGAGGGGGGAGTTAGGCCCCCACTCACCCGCCCCCATGTTTTCCTCATAGGCTTGCATTGGGGGAAAGCTTTCTTTCCCCCAATGCAAGCTTATGGCAAAAACACCTAAAATGGCATCCAATCCAAAAATCGGACTTCCAATTTTCAGATCGGGATCGGGTCCTATCTGATCCGGAAAGCCTCCGATCTAACATGCCAACCCCGGTTCCGATCCCAGTTCCGATCCGATCTGGGGGGTCCGTGCACATCCCTAATTTCTAATGCATTCCAATGGGCAGCAGATGCATGCTTGTCCTATTCTTATGCACGCATGGGAATTTTTTTCTTTTTCCTGCTCGAGTCCTTGCACGTGAATTTAAATGTGTTGCACAAGTGCATAGTCAAAAGCAAAGTGTTGCCAGCCAGGGATCAGTGGCAGACTCTTGTACCAGCCCAGAATCCAACATAACACAACAGTGACAGGCACTGAACCTTAGACGCAGTGGCACCAGACGCTTTTTCAGGAGCTCTGACAAACACATCTAATTTCAGATTCATTTACTGATCCTTCAAGTTGTTTTCATAAAGCCTTCACTCACGGTTGGCCGTGCCGTGCAAGCTTTGTTAGGTAACATCTCTTGGTAATATACTTTTTTGGCAGCACAGCAAAATGTCAGCAGACAAAATGAACCTTGGTTTTTGTTGTTGTTGTTGTTGCAATCAACGCCAACAACAGTCAAAATAATCCCAGTTCCCATTGTGACTTAGAAAGTGCAGGAGGGGGGGATCTCTCATTTCCTCTTCTTCAGGGTTACTTGGCTGACATTTTTGTACCCTCAGATGATGACATTCACCGTTGGTGGAGAGCTTGCTTTGCAGAAAGCCTACCTGAAAATACACTGATGTTATTAAACTCATACATTCACGTCTCAAAAGTAACTCCGTCATTCCTGCAGTCTCATTACTTAAACTTTGGACATATTTCTTCCTGCTTTAATTATGGATGGACAATTCAGTCTGCTTCCAAACTGTTTTCACTCCTCAGTACATTCTGTCTTGTTTTTGCATTAATCTGCCATTTTTTAAATTGACAAAACCACACAAAAATTTGCATTTGAATGCATCCATTTGAAGGTGTCTCTCAAAATACAAAAACGTTAATACATTTTTATACTTCTCTCTCTGTTTTTGAGCTGAGAACTGGATGTGCGAATTCACCTGGATCCGGTCTCAGCGGTGGCCCTGCAAGCCACCGCTGCCGTCTGCCCCAGCCTGTGTCTCCACATCAGCTTCTCCTGGCCTCATCAAGTGTCTGATGAGGCCATGGGACTGCCTGCGGCCCTGTTGTGAGTGGGCATTGTTGGCTGAGGAATTTCCAGGAACGTCGTCTTGTGCAAAATGGCAGTTTGGGTATTTCTGATAAGGTCATGTTGCATAAATGGTGGCCATAATGTGGCCATTGATGCAACATTACAAACATCAACACTCCATTTACACAACATGACTTTATGGGAAATGTCCCAGCCACCATTTTGTGCAACCATGGCAGCTTGGCAAGGGGCAGGCTGCTATGCAGGGCACTCTCTGAGAGGGGCTGGGTGAAAGTGGTGGGGGGCAGAGGAGTCTGTCAACTTCCCTGCACCCAATCGGGTGTTTGTGACATCCCTAGTGCCAGAACATTCCGATGGTGCAAAAGATTATTTATAATCATGTTCTCATCCACATGTCAGTCAGGGAAGGGTAGATTTAGGTCAATTTGTATCCAAAGGTTGAATTCTGTAAGTACCTGTGTAAGTAATCCTGCAAGTTGTAGTGACTAGTATAGCCAGCTACATCTTCTTCCTGATCTCTTACCTGTCACTCTCTATGTCATCCAAGAAAAGCCTCTTCTATTAGTCACCAAGTCATTGGCAGGCAATATTCTGCAGGCTCACTTGGTCCTCGGTTTGGGATGGATCTTTCTCTCATTGCTGAGAGTGTTCTGCTCTACTAACTGCTGCAAAATCTCCTGGCATGGCTCTAGTATCTGTGCCATGCAGCACTTCTGTGAGCCAATCACATTGCTCTCTACCTCTTGGGCTCCTCCCACACCACAGCTAATTGGCTCTCTGCACTTCCTGTCTTCTCCTCACTCCTCCCCTGTCCCACATCGACCTTACAGCTGATGAGCAGCAGGTCTCCTGACTCCCCACCCCAAAATCTTCTCTGGTAGCCCAGATCACATCAGCCAGCCCATTACTAAAGCTAGAGAGCCTCTTCTTAGAGTGGGCAGGTTTGGCAAGAAGTGACACAGAGAGAGAGGTGGAGAGCACAGTTGAGGTTTATGGCACCCTTGGAGAAGAGCTATTGTGCTTCAGTTTGAGGGATTAAACAGAAGGGAGGAACAGCTGAGCTTGGGAGTGTTTGGGGAGTGGCCTTCACAGGAACAGGCAGAAGCCAGCTGCAGGCCGACACAGCTGACAGCAATTCCTAATCACCACCATCCTGATAAAAGACATGCCAGCAGTGATAGGTGGTGCTGAAAGCAGCTATTGTTCTTGATGCTTCATCTTCGTCGCTTGCATACCAGCTCCTTGATCTTGCCTGGACATAACCTGACCTTGGACCGGACTCTGACTACTCTTTGGCACATTCCTGAACCCAGTGTTCTTTGCCCCAGTTTCCGATGGATACTTTGGCTTTCGACCATGGACGGTTTATTTACATTTCCCTCCTGTTTATCGAGTTAAGGCTGGTGAATTATGACAAGAGCAGGGAGAGCCCATGGCATATGGTTAGGCCTGCACCCCTGGCTTCCATTCCCATGTTGCACAGCTGTGTGTCCCCTGGCTCAGTCAGTACAATACAAGCAAAACTATGACAAGCCATTGGTTTGCTGTGACGTGCGCACGAGAGTGTCACCTCGTAATTTAGAGTGCTGTGTGTAGTGTTTATTAGAGCACTCCTAATGTTTTGCACTAAAACTCCCTTTTTCCTGACCGTTGGCCAAGCTGGGGGCTTTTGAGAGTTGAAGTCCAACCACCCAAGTTACCTACCCCTGGATTAGGTTGTTGGATTTAGAACTCTGCCACTGCAATGTTTTATCAATGTGTGGATGTACATTAGTATTGCAGAACTGAGGGAAAGACATGTAGGGGCCAAAAGCAGAGGCCGTGTGTGTGTATGTGTGTGTGTGTGTTAAAAACAACATGGAAGAACAGTGGGTTCCATGTTAATGTGTCAGTTCTGCTTTGGAAATGGGTCCAAGTAATTCAGAACTGCAAAATCCAGGGAGAAATTCAGATGAGGAGAATTGTAGAGGCATCCCCTACCTTTCAGGTGAACTATTCTTTCTTGCAGCTGGGTAGTGAGCCTTTCATGGGCACAGGTGGCACAACCTGCTGTACCCTTGGCTCTGCAACTGTCTTGGCATTCAAGTGGTGACGGTTTGTTGGATCAAGAGACTGGCAATAGGCTGCTGATAGCATCTGGAAGTATTGTGGCAGCCAGGAATGTATTGCCAAGAATATGTGTGTGTGAGAGAGAGTGAGAGACAGAAACTGAGAGAGAGAGACTGAGTAGAGTTGTGCCAACAATTCTAGAGCAGTGCCACGGCTCATTACGAGCAAAATCAATAGCTCGAAGCACTTCAGAAACTAGGGAAATGTTCTGCACATCAGATGGCTCATCAGCTGACTGGAGGTTTGGGGTTGCATCCAATGCTAGTCTCATGTCCCATTCATTTCCATGGGTCTACTCTAAGTAGGACCAACATTGAATACAACCCCTTGTCCTTGGCAAGTGTGAGATCTTTTGGGCCCATCTGGAGACATGTAGTTTTCCTGTCCATTGAAGATGAAAGTGCCATAAGAGCATTCCTTCTCCGTTCATATCACTTCTCCTGCAGGATTTGGCAGGGATCTGGCTCTTACGGAAGATACAGCTCTATATAGAAACCTGGATTAAAGTAGAGATGGTGTGAAAGTTTCACAGGATGCAGAGTTTCACATTGGAGAAAACTGTTTCTTTGCTTGTGGCAGTCCCTCCTGTGGGTAGGGTCAGGAGGAAGCTTCTCTCTCCTCTACCACCTGCCAATAGTAGCACATCTCACGGGAAACTCAACTCACAGGAAGCTGCTTCATACTGAGATGCCATTGGTCTATCTAGCTTGGTATTGTCTACTCCAGGGGTGTTGAACCTCTTTCAGCCCTAGGGCCAAATTCAATTTGATAGACGCTCTCAGGCAGGGCCGGCTCTACCATTAGGCAGAATGAAGCATTTGCCTCAAGTGGCAGATGCTGGGAGGCATCAGCAAGGCGTTGGTGGACAGACCTGTGTGCTAGGGGTGTGCCGCCAAAGTTCAGGCCATCTTCAGATGCAGCAGAGGTTGCTATCCCATCATCAATGTTGAAAACCAAGTCATCTATATATCCAGTCGTCTCTTGTACATAGAATGGGAAAGGCCGCCATCTTGTTTTTTTGGCCCAGGCAGCAAAATGCATTGGGCCTGCCCTGCTCTCAGGAGCCACATTCCAGTGGTGGACAGGGCCAAAGGCAAAGGAGATGGGACCAAATTGCCAAAAATGCCAGCATATTTAAGTTTAAAGTCTTTATTGCCAATAACTAAGTCTTAGGAGAGGAATCCCAGCCTTTTAGAATGGGGAAAATTCTAAATGCCAGGAAACCACCAAATGGTTATCAGTCAGTGGAAAGGGGTGAGGATGGGGAAGGGTGCAGCCCTCTAAGGAAACTTGGAGGGCTGCATTTGGCCCGTGGGCCTCCGGTTCAATGCCCCTGTCTATACTACAACTGACTGGCAGCAGCTCTTCAGATTTCAGGGTCCTTTCAGGCTGGTGGCTCTGATATCAGTGGGGTGGCGAACCTGCTCTGGGTTTCAGTCAGAACCAGTCAAAACTCTAAAGGAGCTATCCAAGCTGCTGCTACTTCTAGATTTGATCTAATCCTGCAGGTCTCTTCTTACGTTCTGATAAGCAATCTCATACATAGCTGCTAACAATTGCTTTCTTTTAACTTTTTCTATCCTCAAGCCAGTGCTAATTTTCTACCTTTCCACAGCAAGATAAGTGTACCACTTGCGTGCTTCGTCATACTGCAAAAATCCTCTTTCCGCATTTCAGGGTTTGCAAGCTGTGAGCGGACATGCAGGTCACTGTGACAGGCTGCTTTGGAGGGGACCTGAATTTTGGCAGGGTTAAGGACTTGGAGGAGGCAGCAGCCTGCCACTCAAAGGCTGCTTCTACAAGATTTGCTGACATGGAACCAATCTCCATCCTCAAGTCAGGTAAGGGGGCAACAACAGAGTTTATAATAGACATATTCTAGACGTGAGTCAATATTTCTCAGGAGATTTTCCTCCCTCTCTCCCAAGGATTTCTGAGATAATTGTCATTTCAATCCCCCCCACCATGCCCCAGAGGGATCCTACATCAGAGATATTGTGGGAAATGAAAAGGCAGCTAGGATCTTCCCCATAAGTTGCTCAGAGCACCAGTTTGGGAGAAAATAAACAAAAAGGTGGGCTGTCAGGTCAGCAATGAGCTCTGCCAGAACACTGGGTCCCCAGCAGCTGCCAAAGGATGCTAGGTCCTAGTGCCAGCCCTGCCCCTAATTGTAGACTTCAGCTCGGTTACCCGTGAACTGGCCCAACTCAACTGCGGTGGGCCAGCTTGCAAATTTTCAGGTGTATTTTTCTTAAATTGACATTTACGCAAATTGCAGCTGCAGTCTGTGTAATTTGTGCAAATATTGCCTGTAATGTGCTTCACCTGTGCAAATTGCAACCGTAATATGTTTAATTTGTGCCAATGAAGCATATTATGCCCAAATTTGTGCGTGTTAAGTGAATTGCAGCCAAATTATTGCACAAATTATACAATCCAATATCCATAAATGTCAATTTAAAGAGGGGGAAAGGAGAACATTAAAAGGTTTCAGGGAAGAGACTGTGGCTTTTCTTGTAAATGCAAGACCAGACAAGACAGGGGGCTCTAGGGAAATCAGGTGAACCTAAGAAGGGCTGGATTTCCCCCTGACAGCCATCCCTTGGCTAAAGACAGGTGTAAAATCTGTAGAGCAATGCGCTAGCTCATTGCCCTTGGGAGGTTTACCCCAAATGTATATACCCCTCTCCAACTTTCAGAAAAAGCCAGCCATCGTACATGTCAATTAGTGAATGCCACCCACTCATGAAAACGCCCACCCTGACCTCCCCCCCACTCCATCCCCACAGTGATTTATTTTAAACATTTATGCCACTGTAGGCAGAGAAGCCCACCAAGGCCAGCTGATAAAGGAAGTCTCTGGAACAGCAGCCTCCCTGAACCTGGTGCACTCCAGATGTTTTGGGATATGATTCCTATCAAACCCATGCAGCAGGTCCAATGGTCAAGGAGAATGGGTGTTGTACACCAACACATCTGGAAGCCACCACTTGGGAGAAGAGCACTCTACAGATACAGGAGTGTATACATTAGCTGTCTTTGAAGATTTTTGAGGGCAGAGAAGGTTTAGAGATTGGAGACCGAAGCCCCAAAGTGCTGAAACACAGTGCAGATGAGCCTTCCCAGAAAGTCTCAGACCTGTTTCACACAACATAACAATCCACCATGGCTGATCACCCATGCTGGGATGTCATGTTGTGCAACCCTGGAATGGTTTCTGCAGGGTGGTTTATTTTTCACAACAAGTCACCCTGAGAACCCAAGGTGGCTTGTTTTAGGGTTGTTGATACCCACGGCAGCTTGCTGTGTTGTCCAAACCCAGCTGGGCCACTTCAACATGGATGATTGGGAATGGCAGCAGAGCTGAATGACCAGAGTGGCAAAACCAAGGTAGGATCTGAGGAAATGAGTGCAAAGGCATCTGGGATACATGCCCGAGCCAGTGGGAGGACTAAGGGGAAGATGAGAGGGGCAACAAGCCACAGCAAGTCTGATAGTCTGTCCGGTTAGCAAGCGAACAACCAGTCCATGGTGGCTTATTTGTAGGGTGGCTTAGCAAGATGTGCAAACTCTCCCTCAGCCAGGTACAAAAAAGAGACCCTTAGAATTAAAGAACAGGGTGGATCTGCGCACTTTCTGAGCTAGAGATTCTTTTTCAGTTCCAGAACTGAATTGAGCTCCTGGTTTTTTCGTGTAAAAGGCCGCTCCTGGTTCTCAGCCTGATTTAGATAGAAAATAATATGTTCCCCCATTGCTATTGTTAAATGATTGGGAATCAGAAAACTTTTCCAATCTACTACGGATCACCCAGAGATATCTACCAAGCGTTCTTACTCTACCTTCAGCCCACCCCTGATCTACAGGCGAACGCCAGCTATCTAGAGATCTTGTATCTCTGCACTGCTGTCTATGGAGTGTACTTTCTGCCCGTTATTCCAATATCCTTTATGACTTTTTTCATTCTCGAGACTTTTATCATCCCCCCAAAATTTCCTGTCCCAGAAATTTACAGAGAAGAAGACAGAGCTTGAGAAAGTTCCCTATTTGTTTCATCCTTTTTATTAGTGATTCTGCTCTGGTTTCTCAAATTCACCTTACAAGGGGTCAACATTGAGTGGTGAGGTATAAATCCATCAACTAAATGAAGAAATCCCACCATAGCAGGAAAGGAACAAGAAGGAAAGAGTTGCTAGCTTCTTCCTGTATTATCCACCAAAACCTACATGACATCATAGCAAGAACTCGATGGCAGGAGCTTTCTACACCTCCCATGAAAAGAAAAAAGATACAGCAGCCTCTAGATATGGAGCCATTGTCCTACCAGAATCAGAGACTAGTTGACCATGTGTTGTGTCCATAAGTAGATCAGATGTGACGGTACTTCGCAGTAGAGATGTGCACCAGATTGGGTCCGATCCACGATCCAGACCCGATACAGCCAAATTCAGATAAAATTATCTGATTTCGATCTGAGCATCTGGTTTGCCCAATCCGGATTGGAAAAGATCGGAGGATAGGACCTCCTCTCCCCCTCCCCCCACTCGCACTCCTTACCTGTTGCCTCCTCGCTGCTGGCCGCTGCTTCAGTACTACTGAGAAACAGGCCTTGTAGCCTGTTCCACAATAGAACAACGGCGCACCAGGTGACGTCATCACTCAGCATGCCTTCGCTCTACTCTGGAACAGGCCTCAAGGCCTGTTTCTCAGTAGTACTGAAGCAGCGGGCGGCAGCGGATGGAAGCGGGTGCCCAGGCAGGTAAGGAGCGTGAGGGGGGAGGGGAGGGCCCCATTTACCTGCTGGGGTGCCCGCTTCTGTCCGCTGCCGCCCACTGGTTGAATCTACTGAGAAACAGGCTTCGCGGCCTGCCTCTCAGTAGAGCACTGGGTGATGACCTCATCACCTGCCGCTCTACTGAGAGGCAGGCCACAAAGCCTGTTTCTCAGTAGAAGGGACCAGCGGATGGTAGCGGACGGAAGCGGGTGCCCCGGCAGGTAAGGAACATGAGTGGGGGGAGGGACAGGGAGGGAGTGGGAGTTAGGGCCCCACTCACCCACCCCCATGTTTTCGCCATAGGCTTGCATTGGGGGAAAGCTTTCATTCCCCCAATGTAAGCCTATGACGAAAACACCTAAAATGGCATCCGATCCGAAAATCGGACTTCTAATTTTTGGATCGGAATCAGCTCTGAACTGAACCAGGAAGCCTCCGATCTGTTCAGATCCAAGGCCTCAGTTCCGGTTCCGGTTCCGGTTCCGGTTCCGATTCCAATCCAATCCTTTAGGTCCATGCATACCCCTACTTCTCAGGTCCACCAGCTTTTCAGTGGAGGCTGGTGGCTCCAATTTCATCGGGTTGTGAAACCTTCCGCAAGAAGTTTTTCCCGCCTTACCTGGAGATGCCAAGAATTAAATTTAGGACCTTCTGCAAGGTCCAGACCCCTTCCTTTAATCCCACCCCTTTCCCCCAAGCACTCATTGTTGGATGGTCTCCCAGCTTTTCTGCCATTTCTTTGCCCTTCTAAAAAGTTGGATTCCTTTCCAAAGGCATAATGACTGGCACTCATAGGCCTGTCTTTTTGCTATTATTTTGGCTTCATCCCTTCTTTTAGCTTAATCCAGCATTGGAATGGGGCCTCCAAGAGTGTCCTTGAAACAGAATTCGGCCCTTCAGTTTAGGGATTTTGCACTCCGAGACAAGAGATGTCCATCACTGGAAAATATGGCCCTTTTTGGACTTGCTGGATTTCCATGGTGTCCACAACTTGGCTTGCTTTTGTGAGCCAAACTGTGATTTCCTTTCCAATATCTAAGGACTTCTCTAGGATTTTTTAAAAATTGTGTAGCAATTTGTGCAAATTTTGGTTGCAATTTACACACATTTGGGGTGGAATTAATGTAATTTGCACAAATTCCAGCAACAATTTCTTCAAACTGTGCCAATTAGGGCCATGAGCTGCACAAATTACAGAAATGACATGAATTGCAATTTGCACACATTGCTATTTCTACAAATCCCTCCCCTTCCCAAAAATTTGCAAATTGGCTCAATTCAATGCAGCTCGAGGCAGTCAACTCATGCGAAAGTGAGCTGAAATCCAAAGGGGGGGAGCTCCACCCCACCCCAGGACAAATTCCTCTGACATCCCTACCGTACACTACAAAGAGGGAAATGGGTGTGTGTTGGAACAACACATTGGCTCAATTCGGATGACACAATAAACAACTGGTGTGGGGGAAACAATCGTCAGTTGTTTTGACTGTTGTGTCATCCGAATGCTGCCATAGTTAACTCAGCGCTGATCCTAATCCACACCACAGTTGATTATTTATTACCATGTTGTGTGGGGAGTATCCCCTAGTTGAACAACTGTAAAGTTGATTATTATCCCAACATTGACTATTGTGTCATCCGAATTGAGCCATTGTTTCAATTTTCAGTATGTCTTCCACTTGTCTGTGGCAGGAGCGAGGTGACTTATTTCATTATATTTTAAGCAGCCGACAATGCTGTGGATGGCATAGAGGATCTTTTAATCAGCATTCATTGAAATGAAACGAAACAAAACCCTGGATGTCGGACTGGCCTCGACAAAAGGAGGAGATCAGTCTTGCCCTGCTGTTGAGTTAAGCATCATGTCACCAACTGTAACATTGCACTCCCCTATGAGCAAGGTAGCAAAGTCTTACATATTGATTGAGCTCTTCTGGCAGCTGCTCTATTTACACAATTTTCCCTGCACGTTTTCGCTGAGATCGGATGGAGAAAAGCAGACATTTTGGCATGTCTGCAATTAATGCCTTGCTGTTCCCTGGCCGTGCTCTGCTGACAGCAATAAAAGATTGAGGTGGTGAGAATTTAATGGGGATCATGGTGTGGAGGAAGTTGGTAAACTTGGAGAAACAGATGTTTCAATCCCAATCACAGCAGACCCAATTTTGGTTAAGAGTACATTTTTGTTGCATTATTATATTTCCCTTCTCTCCCCATCCTGTAAGGCACTCTGGATCGCATAGATATATTTATATAATAATTCATTCATTTAATCCAGCTTTTCTTTTCTTTTTACCAGAAATCCTCAAATTTACTGCTGGGCCAAAGCCTAGATTTGGAGTTATCATGGGATGGGGAGTGATTTGTAGGGGCAGATAAAAAACACTCAAAGTTTTTGTTTTTATTTATTTATTCCTGCCTTTCTGTTATAAAATGGCACTCAAGACAACTATCTATAAAACACAGATTAAAGACAAAATCTTCATTGAAACAGGACATGAAAAGAAATAAATTAAAAACACAATGTTTAAAAACAGAACAGTGAAAGAAATAAAAGAGCAGCTAACCTTATAAAACCCCTTTCAGCAACTCACCAGTGAATATGCCAAAGGCCTACCTCAATAAAACTTTTTTTTCTTCCTGTTGAAAAGATGGAATCAATTTTGAGGGAGAGAAGATGAAATTCTAAGGATTGGCTGTGTTTCTTCAAATATAAGCTGGCTGAGTTTTGTTTTGTTTTCTTCATTGGGCTATTTGGTGGTGAGAAGATAGATTTATTGAGGGAGGAGGCCCACACACAGGTGGTGACTTGGCCAAGGATCCTCAAAAACCTGGAGTGGGTTCTGCTCAGCAGTCACCCCCGGTTCATAACTTGGGGACTCCTCTTTAGAGAAGAAATGGTTTGTCCTCTTGTGTGCCCCTGTCCTGTCAAGGGCGCCTCATAGGGTTCCTGGCTCCAAGCAGAAGGGATTGGGACTTTGTTTGATATTAAAAGGGAGGCTAAATACAGACACCCGGCACTGCTCAGAGTGTTGGACCAGACAAAAGTAGGGGTTGGGCTAGGTCAGGTATCAACAGTGGGCCCTATTAGGCAGTGGAGTCAAGTGGCTCTGATTTTAGTGGGGCTGTGAAGCCATTCTGGGTCTCAGTCAGAACTGGACAAAACTCTAAAGGAGCTATCCCAAGGTGATGGACCTATGTTGGGGGTGGGCTTAAGCACCTTGAATAGCTTTAGAGTTCTAGCTAGTTCTGACTAAAACCCAGAATGGATTCACAGCCCAACTTTTGAAGTCGGGCCTGCCTCAAATTGCTGCAGCTCACTGCGCTCCTGTTCAAACCTTGGGGTTGCCAAAATCCAGCCTACTGATACCTCCCTCTTCAGTGTGGATGGTTTTGGACTACATCAAGACTGACACTCAGAGAATTGAGATTGTTAATAATATATATGATTATTGGTTTAACTATTGAGTGAACAATTGAGTAAACCTGACACTCTCCCCCCACCCCCCCGGGGCTTGGTGCCGAGGTAGCAAAACGTAGCAAAATAGCCTCTTTTTGTTTCTGCTGTCATGCCATGACATTGGAGAATAAACCACTGGTTTTCCTTTGAAAAGAGATTTTTGCCACTGCACTGCCAAATTTTAGCAACATGGAAATGACAGGACATGTGAAGGCAGGGGTATGCCCCCCCCCCAGGGTCTGGGAGCCAATGCACCACACCACCCCTTGAAGCTGTCCACTCCTGTTTTAAAGCTGTATCCTTAACTGCCAGTCTAAAGCATTAAGATTAATAGGTGTGTTCAGAGGAGGGCAACGAGGAAGATCAAGGGTCTGGAAACAAAGCCCTATGAGGAGAGACTGAAAGAACGGGGCATGCTTAGCCTGGAGAAGAGAAGATTGAGGGGAAAACATGATCACACTCTTCAAATACTTGAAAGGTTGTCACACGGAGGAGGGCCAGGAACTCTTCTCGATCATCCTAGAGTGCAGAATATGAAATCATGGGTTCAAGTTTCAGGAAGCCAAATTCTGGTTGGAGGTCAGGAAAAACTTCCTGACTGTTAGAGCAGTATGAGAAGGGAACCAATTACTTAGAGTAGTCGTGGGCTTTCCTACACAAGAGGCTTTCAAGAGACAGCTGGACAGCCATCTTTCAAAGATGCTTTACGGTGGATTCCTGCATTGAGCAGGGGGTTGGACTCGATGGCCTTCCAACTCTACTATTCTATGATTCTATGCTTCTAAACAACATTTGGTGAGATATCCATTTTGTACCCCATTTCCACAAGGTTCTTCGATAACGGAAGCTCTCTCCTTTCATTCCATGCTAGAGGAAATTATTTCTTGCTGCATAGTTTTGGAGTGTGTGTGTGTGTTTGGCAAATATATTCCAGTTTTGCCTCTTATTATCTTGCATCATTAGCCAGCATCCCGTTATGTAATGTGATCAGTGAAGCCTGCTGGAATATGTCACAATGTAAGATTGTGTCTCAACTGGAGCATTTAAGGGAAAATTATTTTTTCCCTGCTGCTGCTTTATTATAGGGAAGAATCCAAATACAGAATGACTTCATTTGTAGCTTTTGCACAGGGGAGTGAGAAAATTTGGTTTTACCACTAACACCCCCCCTCCCAGACACACACACACACACACACACACACACACACTTGCAAGGCGATTTAATGTGTAGATAGGTCGGAGCATTGAGAAAGTGAATTGCTTCCTTTCTTATGTTTCCTTTTCAATGTCTCTGCTACAGATACTGGTCCAGATGTATAGAGCAGCCTTTGCATGGGCTGTAAACAGACCTGAGACAATGCCTCCTGTAATCTTCCAGGAATTTTAATAGTGAATAGTGTTATCCCATAGATGTCTTCTCTGAAGTGGCTTCAATAGGACCCACTCCCAGGTACATGTGAGTTAATGCAATCAGTGATTTCTAGAGGATAGCTGAGCTGCAAGCTTATGCCAGAATAAGTTTGGAAGTCTTTAAGGTGCCACAAGGCATTTTGTTGTCTTTGCTGAAATTCGTGAATTGGTGAAATTGAACCAGCAATTCAAGGAGAAACTATTTTGTTTCCAACTTTGTTTCTTCAACTCTTTTAACTGATTCTTCAGCATGTTTACTTGAGAGTAGGTCCCATGGAACTCAATGGGGTTTACTTCTGATTAGACCTGTACAGGACTGAACTGTTAATCTCTGCCTCCCCCCCCCCCCCCCCAACACAAAATATTGGTATGGGACACCTTTTAAAATTGTTGGATCTACATCTGAATTCAGCATCTTTTGAAAGACACTCTAATTTTAACATAAGAAAAGAGAAATCCAAATATTAAAAAAATATATCCCCACCCCCACCCTGTAGAAATTCAGATTTAGCAGTAGGGTTGCATGGAATGACGCACTGTGGCTTTGTATTTTTAACAGGCCTTTTTGAAACATTGCCCTTTCTTTGGAGGAGTATTGAAGAAAATGAGCTGCTGGAGGAACAATCTCTACCCACTCTGTAACAATGTGAGCATTTCCTGTAGATATTCCATTGTTGTCCAGTATAAGGGTAGCTCCTCATAAGCAGTAAAGGAGGTGACCACTTTGAATTTCTCCAAATTCAAAAAGCACCTCCAAACAGGATTTAAGGGGGAGCACTGCACCTGCTCTTCTGATCTTCTCCCCTCCAAAGGAATGTTGCTTCACACACCCCTCCCCAATATAACATAAACAAAATGGCCAATTTTAAGGTGGGTGAAAAAGCTGAGAAATATCCCTTGTTAATGTAGCACAACCCTACTGTGGATGGGTAGGCAAACCGCTGCCCTCCAGATATTTTGAACTACAACTCCCATAATCCTTGTCAATTGACCATGCTGGCTGGGGTTTGTTTGAGTTGTAGTCAATGTAGTGTGAGGACAGTCAATACCTTATTTAGAGCCCCCCCCCCCCGGTCAGAGGACATCACCTTACCATCATCCTGTGGCTGAGAGGATGAGTCCCCCACAGAACCTCCATCTCCCCCATCTTGCAGAAGTCTCAGGCTACAAAATCAGGTGAGGGCCCTTTAACAGTCCCAGGAGGGGAAGAGCTGACCACAGTACAGGTTTTGTCCACCAACTTAAGGCTTCATTTGGCTTTTGCTCCCTGCTGAGACAACAGCCTCCTGTTCTCCTAGTAGTAGAGAGTTCCAGTCAGCAGAACCCACCTAGAGCTATTCAAGGTTCTGTTTTCTTTCACATTGATGCTGCCTGTCATGCCTTGACCTTCTATTTTAACTAGACAGTCTCTGCTTAACCTGACTTTGCATACTGTGCTTTCTGGATGGGACATTACCTGCCTTAGTCTGATAGCCATCAGATTTGACTGGCTACCCCAACAAGCCCCAAGTAACCACAAAACTGAACAAGCTCACAACCCTGAGCTGCATTGTGAAGCAAGCGCCAACTCTCCAATTCGTGACATTCTTCTCATTTTCTCTCTTCCTTATGTGGGAAAACGAATGTAAAAGATGGCATGTAACAGCCTCAAGTGATTATAAAGGCTGCAGTGTGGATCGAAGGAAGCATAGACATACACCATTCCCCTGGAGCTCTGGCCATCTGCTGATCATCTATAACGTGTGCACAACAGCAGAGAGCGGGGCACATGTGTGTGTGGAAGGTGAGATTCGCAAGGCCCAGCCAAGTGTGAGTGCATGAGGAGCTGACAGAATAATCCTTCATCTGATCTTGCCCTCCGATTTGCTACAAGCAGATGGTCCTTGCGCAAGAGGAGACAAGACAAATAGTGAGCATAAGGTGCATATGTAGCCCATCCTTACCTGTCCTTCTCCCTTTGCCTCTTCTTCCGGGCATTACTAATTTCAGTAAAAGGCACATGGGGCAGGCCTCCTGGACACTGCATCCGTCTCAGACCTAGGGTGTTTTATTTATGTTTTTGCATGTTTGCATATTTCCCTCTGTGAAAAACATCACCTCCTCTCTTGTATGAAAAGCCTTTGAGGGAGACACAGAGTGGCCATGCATCCTCTTTTTGCAGAGGACAGTCCCCTGTTTGAAAGGCAGTACTGACCAATTCCACTTTAAAGATAACGTATTAGAACTATTTCCTATCCATAGTTAGATCTATTGTGTTTCTATTTGAAATTTTAATATTTATTTCTAAACGTGCATATATATATATATATATATATACACACACACATACACACACACACACACACACACAGAGAGAGAGAGAGAGAGAGAGAGAGAGAGAGAAATTAGAATATGCATATTTTATGCAAATCCCCACCCTCTTTGGTCCTCTATTTTGGTGATTCGTCAGTGGCCACCCTAGGGAGATAGCTAGGCTGAAACCTTGAACTGATATTTAGAGCATCTTAAATATCACTCTCCTGTATGCTGGTGGTTACAATTTCAGTAAGAACCAGCCAGAACCTTTAAGGATCCATCCAAGGTGCTGAACCTTTCTCCCCAAAATAGATTGATCATAGGGGCTAGGAACTTGAGCTGTTAATCAGGAAGACATAAATCAAATGTTGTCTTTGCCATTAATTGCCTGGGTGGCCTTAGGCAAGCTGCTCTCATCTTTAGTCACCCTCATCTGCAATATGGGGAATAATGGTAATGACTTACCTTACAGCAACCTACCCCCAACCTGGTGCCTTCCAGATGGTTTCTTGACTACATCTCCCATCTTCCCTGACCATGCTGGTGGGCCTGATGGGAGTCATAGTAAAAAAACAAATGAAAACATCTGGAAGAGATGGGAAAGGCTACCTCACAGGGTTGTTAGGGAGATTACAACTAGATAATGCACGTAGAGCACTTTGAATCCTTGAAAGTGCAAATTACTGTTGCTGTGACTACCATCACTTTGTGCTGAGATATGGAGACCTCAGACCCAACTATGGGGCTCAAAATGCTAGTTTTACCACTGGATGATGAAAACAATTTCTGCCACACCTTCACACCTGACCAGATATCCTAGGAATTGGGGGAACAGAGGTGGGTGAGCTCTTCCTCACACACTTCCCGCTATGGTGAGATGGATTGTATTGTATTTCTTTTATTTAAATTATAGGCCTGTTCAGATGACACGCTAAACCATGGTCAGGCCACTAAACCTTTTGCAGCAAATGGTTAGTGAGTGCGTTCAAACCGTGGTTGTGTAGCCACCATGCTAAGTCATGGTTCACACTAAGCCATAATGTTTAGCTCAAAATGCATAACCAACCACCCTGGGTTAATACGGTATCTGAACAGAGTCTCTAGTCATTATTTCCAAATTTGCATCTATCAATATACATCAGTGTATGCAACTATTATGCAACTCATGTCTTCTGAACCTTTTTGGGGAACTTGCATTCTCTCTCTCTCTCTCTTTCTCTTTCTCTCTGGCAACGACTAACTGGCCACTGAGGACTACACTGAAAGGATTAGATTTTGGGCGAAGTTGCCCAGATATACGGTGCTAAGCAGGAAATGAGCCACTTACCCATGTGACTGTGCAAGCACCCTTTTGCTCACAGAGCCCAAATATTTCCTTTGTCATCTTTGCTCCTTTATGCTCAATCTTGCCACAGTTGTTTCAATTTTCCTTCCCCTGTTCTGCCAGCAAACGAGGCTCTGAAGCAGCACTTTCATGCTTATAACTATAACTGCCTGATAGCGCATGAGCTGAAATGCCCTCTCCAAAATAGCAGATGTTTGCCAAATGTGTCCTTCCAAAGCTCGCCCGATTAGGCTGTGGGATGCAGCCATGCGAGAACCACAGTTTGAAAGTCAGTTTCACAGTATATTCCAAATGTGGGGCTACAGCATTAACACCCGCACCAACACCCTGCATACATGTGCAACACTGACTTGACGCAAGCTTGCCGTAAGCGCACGCTGGGTGGTCACTTAAAGAGGAAATGCATCACCCAAAATAAAGGGCTCCGATTTACATAAATGTTGCATGTGATAGTTTATTGCTATCGATGCAAATTTGGGAATAATCTTGTCATTCCAATAGAAATACAATCTCTGCCACTGTGCCCAGGTGACTTGTGTGCCGGGCTGATCGGGCTGCTGTTCAGGTGATTTTATTTATTTATTTCATTTCATTTCATTTCTGTATCACCCAATAGCCGAAGCTGTCCGGGCGGTTCACAAAAATTAAAAGCATGAAGTCCAGCATGAAATATCAAATATGGAAGCTTAAATCTGCAATAGAAAACTGCAATATAAAAGTACAACCGGAATGACACGGAGATTTAAAATACAGATTTAAAACAGCAGAGCTAAAAGATTAGGATGGTAAATTGCTAAAAAAACAAACTAAAAAAAATGGGACAACTAAAGGGTCTTCACCTGGCAGCAGAAGGAGAACACTGTAGGTGCTAGGCGAACCTCTGCAGGGAGCTCATTCCACGGTATCCTCCACTACACATAACGCAGCAGGTTAGCTTAGGAATTGTAAGGCAGGCAGCATAGCCTGCAGCCCTCTCCTCTACCCCCTTATTGCCACTTCTAAGAATCTGCTGCCTGAGGCCACCACCTCACTCTGCTTAATGGTAGTGCTAGCCCTGCCTATATGTGTGCAGGGGTACATGTGTGGGAACTCTAGGCCAATATGGTATACGCCCCTTTATGTGGATGATTACCATGCAGCTGCCAGAGGAATGGCCGGTGTGTACAATGGCATTCAGAGGATGTGGCTTGTGGGGGCAATTCTGCTCCACCCACTGCATGCATGAGAACATGGCCATTAGCAGCA
This sequence comes from Anniella stebbinsi, assembly GCA_029215795.1. Classification (NCBI taxonomy): domain Eukaryota; kingdom Metazoa; phylum Chordata; class Lepidosauria; order Squamata; family Anniellidae; genus Anniella; species Anniella stebbinsi. The sequence goes on from JARDYH010000001.1 coordinate 388,484,246, forward strand.
GCTCTTGGCGTGCCCTCTCAGAATCCTGTCATGAAAGATAGCCACTCAGACTTCGGGGGAAGTGAGACAGTTCAAGGCATCTGATGGGATGACAAGGTCTTAATTTACCTCAGAAAGACAATTTGGTATTCCTCCCAGCTCCTCGGTGTCTCCTCGTCACGCGAAAAGACGCAAAGGACTGTCAAGCAGGCCATGTTGGTGACAGCTCAGGGACATGCGTGGTGGGGCAGGGTGAGTAAAGAAGACGTTTGTGAACAAACAGCTGGCCCTAAAGTTGTGAGATGGCCTGTATATTCAGGAATAGGAAAGGTTGGAGGTGGGGAAAGGGAAGTTGTGTGATTTGAGCACAGCTGGAGCAAAACTGAGGTGCAAAATGAAGAAGAAGGAGGCCAGCCTCTGCCATTGAAATATGCCACTGTAATATTCCTAATTTTACTAAATATTACTAAAATGGTGATATACTAATTTGCATGAGAGGATGGGATGGAACTGGAAGAATATGTTTTATGGTAGGAGTGAGCACAATTTTGCATTATGGGACCTACTTTATGTATTTTGATGAGAGAACAGACCTGTTTTCACACAGGTTGCAATAACTCTTCATGGATATGGTGAAGCCTTCAAGCAAACTTAAGAGAGCTGCCAGAGTTGGACACATTGTTCCTGTCCAGCCTGACTGAAGCGGAATAATGTGCTCAAGTTACAGGAATTCATATTGCGGCTGGACATCAGGAAAAACTTCCTGACTGTTAGAGTGGTACAACAATGGAAGCAATGACCTAGGAAGGTCATGGGCTCTCCCACACTAGAGGCCTTCAAGATGCAGCTAGACAGCACCCCTCAGGGATGCTTTAAGGTGGATTCCTGCATTGAACAAGGGGTTGGACTCAATGGCCATATAGGCCCCTTCCAACTCTACGATTCTATGATCCTGTGGAGCCATGCCTTTTGGCACTCCTAGGCAAAGCCCCTGCCATGATATAGCAGGGGAGGGAGCAGGCATATAAATGCACCCCTCAGCCTACTGATCTCCCGTGGCTCCAAACTCTATGTACTGCAAAGCAATGTGCTGGTTAAGGAAGTCTGCCCCTAGCAGCTGAAGATGTTTAGTGCAGGCTTCAACCACATGAACACATTAAAATGTGTTTTCAAAATAGACCCATTGAAATGAATGGGAATTAGGTTAGTCCCATTCATTTCAATGGGTCTATTCTAAGTAGGATTTACATTGGCTCTAACCCATAGATCTCTGGGTCAGCCACCCTCACAGGTCTAATAAATATTCAAAAATTCTGGATTTTACCCATGAACCTCCTCAAAGGTCTAATCCATATCCAAAACAAATCCTACCTTCACCAGAAGGAATCTGGATGTGTGTTTCTCCTATTGCAACCTTCCATGCCACATGTAGTTTCCTCTGAAATCTTCAAAAGCTGGCTGTGACGATATTACATGCAGGTCTGCTATTCAAGGTAACAACAATGACAACAGCAAAACCACTCCACTGTGCCCATCGAACCCCTTGGAGGTGCGAAAATTAGGTCCTGGGAATGGATCGCAGCCTATAATTGGAAGGTCACCAGCCCGTGGCTGAGCACAAAAGAATTAAAAACAAAGAAAGCAAATTTGTCGAAGAATATTGTGGGGGAAAGTCAACACATCATCACATCCTGGTATTCAGGTGTCCTTGCACAAATGTTAAGCTTCAATTTCCTGCCTGATTAGAAAGCAAAGCTCAGCTGCGTTTATCTAAATTAGTCCTGCTGAAACAAAAAGACAGAAGGGGAAAGGCAAAGATTTGGAATTCAATTAATTTGCCACATTTGAAAACAGCCATGCTGAGTGATGATTCCAAACACATGAAATTCAGGGTATGCCTTGCAGAATAGCCTCCCCCACCCTGGCACACTCTAGATGTGTTGGACTACTACTCCCATCATCCAGCTAGCAGGCTGGCTGGGAATGAGGGGAGCTGTTGTTCAACACATCTAGAGGACGGCAAGTTGAGGGAGGCTGTTGCACAATGTCGATTTAGCCATTCTTCAGCAGCACCTGTATTTCTGCTCAACTAGGTTCTGCAGATCAAGAGACATGGCCATGAACTCACTAGGTGGCCTTAGGCGAGCTACCCCTGTTCAACCTTAGTTCCCCCATCTGCAGTAGGAACAATAGTAAGACGGACAGGATAATGTACCACCCTGATGATGTCTTAGCAACTAAGGGCTCAATCCAACAGGATAGCAGGGACATGTGAATAAGCAAGGCTTGAGTTCACCAAATTCCTTGGAATTCCATCTCAAAGTTCATTCCGACCATATCGAATTGCAAGCGTCGTTGTTGCTTTTTCCCCCTGCATGAATACCCATACATGTTTTTGTGTCTATTTCCCACACACACACACACACACCAATGTACAGTTCAGTTGTACATTGGTGTGTGTGTCTTCTCCCATTGATTAAAGCACATTTGTGAGCATTTTTTCAAAAGTACACATTTTTTCATGGACATTTTTCAAATGTACCCTTGCTGCCGAATGCATGTTGGGTTCGACAGCACGTGTACATTTGAAAAATGTAAGTCTGGAATCACATTGCAAATTTGGAAATGTATGGACTTCGACCACATGTTGTGTCTGAGTCCATAGCCTGGAAGTTGCGAACTGGATAAATCCTGATCAAAAATGAATTGAAACAATTTTTCCCCCAACATCCGCAGTGCAAGAGGAACTACATAGGCATTTTCACCTCCCTTGTAGTATTTTGTCTAAGAGACATTCTTTCTTGCTCATTGTCCTGAGGGTGAAGACAAAAACTGAGAAGTAGGGCTATATGAGACATTTGTTTCAGTTTGTCTTTGATCAGGATTTTCCAGTTTGAACCTGCTGGACCGAACATGGACACAGACACAAAGTCCATACATTTCCATACATTTCTTGCAATAGGATTCATGCCCCACCTCCAAAAATGTTTTTTTATAGCATGTGTTTGAGAATGAAAAATACATTTGAAATATGCACAAAATATGCTCTAATTAATGAGAGAAGAATGCATACATTCCATAGAGGTGCACCACTGATACACACATTTGAAAGAGTGTGCATGAAAACACACATGGATTTCTATACAAAAAATCCTGAAGCTTGCAATCTGATATGAACTCAAGTTGGAATGGTCTTCAAGTGAAATTTGGAGAACTTCAGCAAGTTTGAGCTTTGCTGATTTGCACATTCCTACCAAGCTCGAGTTTGCTAATTCGCACATCCCTAGCAAGCTTGAATTTGCTGATTTGCACAGCCCTAAATTTTGAGTTTGCTGATTTTCACATCTGGTGAATCCACATCCTCTTTTCTCCCGGCCTTATTCTGCCCACCAGTAGACCCCCCCTTCCTCCCTCCCCATCCTCTTCTGAGGTCATGACCCAGCAACAGGAGAGGAAGCAATCATAGAGCTTTCTCTGCTGACTGGGTGGGGTGTGTGGTGGTGGATGGAAAATCTGAGGATGTATTTCCCACTCTGAGGCCATAGCTCTTACAACCGTAGAGGAGGAAACCCCCAGTATCCTATGGGTCCATAGACATTGTCTATGGGCCATAAGATTGTTCTCTAAGGCAATATGTAAATCTTAATAATAAAAAAAATGGACTGGCAAAAGATCAGCTAGGTGGCAACAACCCAAGGTAACTCCTACTAGCTTTGACATATAAACAATAATAGTGTGAACAGGCCTCGAACCGGAGCACTTGTCGATGCAGCAGGAAATTAAAGTGACTAGCGCACATGACAACGGGAAATATCTACATCCCACATCTCAGCAGTGAGCTTTATCTCTGGCTTCATTATTTGCACCAGAGATGAAGACAACAACCGTAATGGTGCAGGGCACAGCAGATACTGATTGGCATCTGCTCCTGAATAACAGCAAGCTTAGCCATCCCTACTTGCTTTTGATGCAGGGCCATTTCTTTTCATTTTTTTTCCCTTGAAAGGAGAGGCAAGCGTCATGTCAAATATAATTATGAAACAATAACAGTCTATTAGTTCCAGGATCTAATTTGAAAACCTGTCCTGTCTCCAAATCCCCATTTTTTTGTTTTGGTTTTCAGGAGGCTTGTCAGCCCTTTCAAAGGAAAAAATAATAATTTTAAAAATAAACAGCTTAGAGAATTGATATGTTCTGCTTGGGCCAGGGCCATGGTTGCCTCCATGCCAAGTTGACATTTCCTCCCTTGTCATTTTGATATGTCCTGCTATTTTACATGAAGTCCTCAGTTTACATTTGTTGACAATATTGTTTCTGCTGAGGAAAGAATGAGACCCTCTGTGAAAGCACCACATATGCCTCTGTGCTATAGCTGAAGCTGCATTCCCCAATCTTCCAGATGTTTTTGGACTACAACTCCCAACATCTTGACCATTGGCCTTGGTGGCTGGGACTGAAGGGAGTTGAAGTCCCAAACATCTAGAAGGCACCAAGTTGGGGAAGGTTGACCTAAAGGTTGGCCTCTATTTCCAGGGTGGGGATGGGGATGGGAGAGAGCACATGGCAGTGTCCTCTCGTGAAAGCACCCACTTCAGGGTGCAGGCCGGGTGATATGGTGTCCAGTGATACACCACTAGAAGAGAGGAAATGCATTGCCCAAAGAAAAAGAGAGGGGACAGAATTGCAAAACAAAATTATAACAAAATTTCATAGTCCAATCAAGATACAGAAATGCCAATTTAGAGATGATTGATTGCTATCGTTTAATCAGAAATACAAGTCTATGTCCAATTTAAAGAGAACTTTAAGAAGTTAGTGCAGCTGCTCATCAACAGTCATCACCTGGACAGCAGGTTGAGTAGGCCCGTAATCAAGTCACCTGGCCATAGACTTCCCCAATGTTGCTCCATGCAGGAATGCTTTTGGCACCCCCTGCATACATTCCGCTTTTGAATACCTACTTTTTAATTGAACTTTAATGTTTGATGCACTATTTGCATGCACAATTGATCCCTATCATATAAGATGATCCACTTCTTCATACAGTTCCAATTACAGTCGCTCACGTGCATACTTGTTTGTTGCATGGACTTTGATAATGTTAATATTCCTCACAAATAAAAATGAATGGACACAATACTGTATCCGTGCAGGTCAAAGTTACTTGATTAACCGGTGAAGATGCATTGTTCGCACAGTTTATTTCTGCTCTTAAATGGATAGTTGAGATGGTAATCCATGACAGGTGCCCCCTGAGCCTGGGGCCCCCCTACATCTGGTGTTCCAGGCAACAGTCTAGGTTGCTTTCCCCTTAATCTTGCTCTGCCAGAGATAGTCTTGAAGAAGATTGCACATGCAAGACTCTAAATCTGGCCCTGCTGAACATAGTTTTGTAGAGTATTTATCAAGGTGTCATTGCCTGGGGTTGGTACATTCATCCCACTTTTACATTTGGTAAAAAGATTTTGCAGAGTTTTCCAATGCTTCCGAAACCATCAAAGCCCATATATGTGGGTCCTTTTCTCTCCATCTCTTTCTACAACTATTGCTAATGATGGCAATTCTTGTCAATATTATTTCTGGCAATGTTCAAGTCAAAGTGCTTAATCCTATCCCCAAAATGGGTTCAGCACCTTGGATAGCTCCTTTGGAGTTCTGGCTGATTCTGACTAAAACCCTTCAACTTTTCCTCACAAGTCATTTGCACAGTTAATGTGTTCAAAAGAAAATCATGGGCATTGTTAACCCAAGTTCAAAGAACCTATTAAATTTTGCAAAGAGCAAGTTATACCTTTAAAACAACAAAAACAAACACACAAAACCTCAGGCTGCTCTTTCGGTTGCATAAGAGTCGATGTATATGATACAATCCACTGAGGAAGCGTTTAAATGTTGCCTGCATAAATGATGTATCAAAAGGAGCACAGAGAGACTGATGTCTAGAACTAATGAAGTCCCTTAAGAAAATAGTGTGCAGGAAAACTCCTTAGCTAAGGTGTTTAGACTACTTCCTTTTTTCTATTATCAAGAGGTCTCCAAAATAGCAGTCCTTCTAGTAAAGGGTATCAGGAAAAGAAAGGAAAGGAAAGGAAAACATCAAACGGGTTCAACAGTATTAAAATATGTGTATGTCTACTTTGATGAGGAAAGTAGAGCAATGCCCTAGGAGCATAACTGGGAGGTGTATGATCCATCTTACACCCTCCTGTGTTACTGTATTTTTTCTAAGTAGCACTGTTTAACAGAAGACTAAAGTGCTGTTTATCTTGTATTTGTCTGCCCTAGGCTTCTTTGGGAAAAAGTTGCTGGCTTAAATCAGAACCATTTCCAGCACAAAATGCCGAATATTTTCCTGGAAAGGCTGCAGGGGTGGGGAAATCCCTGGAAGACTGCTCTCCATATCCCACCCCAGACTACCCCATTCTATGGTCCCTTGAGGGTTGCAGGAGAAGCTGGTAGCAGGATCAAGATAGGAAGAAAGTAGGACCTTTGATAGCTCCCAGGGGATCATACTGGCTGGAATTTTCTTCTACCAGGACAATAGGAAGACGTTGTCTCAGCAAGTAGCTAAAGCCAACTGTAGCCAATTGTGGGCTGACAAGACCTGTGGTGTGGTTAGCTTGACCCCTATTAGAAGAGCCAAATGGATTGTGGAATAATGCTCTCCTGACTTTGTAGCCTAAGATTTTTTCAAGGGTGGAGAGATAGAGTTTCTTTCATGAAAGCAATGATAGTATTGCATCATTTGGCCAGGAGGGCTCTAAATAAAGCACCTCTAAGTAATTGGCCTGTGTGTTATGTGATGTGCTCTCATTAGACCTGTGTACAAACTTGCACACATTCTAATGAGACCTACATATTCACTTATAAGGAATCTTTAGACATTGGCAATAGAGCAACTGTGGCTAAGTAAGGTGATTCTTACCCAAAGAAATCCACACTACTGAAGAGGATAACTCCACAATGGCACATTTATTGAGGTATAAACAGATTGAAATGCACAAGCTAGTTTTGGGAAAATTAGCTGAGCAAATGGAGGCTTAAAAGTAGTTTCAAGACTGTGAGAAGGAGCCTTCTTGAGACTTAGAACATACACACACACACAGCAGAGGAAAGAGAGGAGGGAATCTCTAAAATCAATATACCTTTCCCTGGGCTGAAGCCCTTTCCTGTAGACAGCAACCAGTGGGCACTGCAGCTCCTGGTCTCAGTGGAGAGGAAGGTGGCACCTTACCCATGGGGGGGGGGTAAGGCACCCAGTGATTTCAGCAGCATGGCCCCATGCTTCTAAGAAGGGGGGACCCTGACTCTCAAAACCTGAGAGTTTTTATACAATCTAGAGAAAAGCAGTGACATCACTGCTCATAAGCACTGGAAGCAATGTTACTTGCCATGGGGGAAAGACATAACAAAAGAGGGTACTTGGGGATGATGGCTACATTTGCCAGAAACATTCTTTTAACAAAAGATGACTTCACATGCTAATGACTGTCTTAATGACTGGTGTCCAGGCTGGAGCTCAACAATGTGACTCATTGCAGTTGCATGACCAGGTGCATTACCAGCTATCCCTGTTGCCATTCAGCATTCATATTTAGCTCAATTTTACTCTCACCTTTGCCTCTGGGGAATGCATTTTGGAAGGTCTATTAGGAACTGAATTGCCTGATCTGAGATCTCACCTTACGCGATGGCTCTTTGTGCCTTTGTGAGGAATGAAGATGCTTTGGCTTTTTGGCTGCTTCAAAATGGAGTCAGTACTGCTCATAACAGCTGCTTCAGCCTCATCAGCATCCTCTGCTGCATGCCGGAAGGCCCATGTGCTGGAGGCCAGGGCACTGACAGCAATTGACCTCATGTGCTGGAGGTCAGGGCACTGACAGCCGTTGGCCTCAAGAACAGTGGATCAAAGAGTGCTGACTCTAGGTCTGGGGCCTTTAGTGTAGCCAAATCCAGCCTGCCCCTGACATGTGCTATGTGCTTGTCAATTTCATTCACTCAATCCTATTGCATCAACCCTATCATGATTTTGCTCTGACACAAGCTTACACATCCTCATTATATTTCTTTACATCACCAGCAATAAGAGTAAGAACTAAGCTGGTTCCTTATTAGAATGCGATAAAGAACTCATTCTCTTGGAGTGGGGGAGATGGACCAAACATAGATGCATGGGGAATAGGATAAATACATCATTGTTACTCATCAATGAGCCATAGTGTAAGAAATAAATATGTTCAGTGTGGGGTGGGGCAGGTGTGGGGGATAGAAAGAGAGGAAGAGCTGTAACAACTGTAGAGGGAAATTCAGTGAATAAGTAAATGATCATTTATTTATTTATTTATTTATTGCATTTCTATAACACCCAATAGCCAAAGCTCTCTGGGTGGTTTACAAAAATTAAAACCACAAAAAGCATTCAAAACATAAGACAACAACAGTATAAAAACAAAATATAAAATACAGTATAAAAGCACAACCAGGATAAAACCAAGAAGCCATGCAGAAATTAATATAGATTTAAAATACAAATTTAAAACAGCAATATTAAAAAATTAAACTGATGGGCTGTTAAAATACTGAGAAAGTAAAAAGGTCTTCACCTGGCATCTAAAGGAGTATAAATGTAGGTGCCAGGTGATCCTTTCTAGGGAGCTCATTACACAGCCGGGGTGCCACAGCAGAGAAGGCCCTCCTCCTGGTAGCCACCTGCCTCACTTCCTTTGGCAGGGGCTCATGTAGAAGGACCCCTGATGATGATCTTAGGGTCTGGACAGGTACATATGGGAGGAGGCATTCCTTCAGATAACCTGACCCCAAGCCGTTTAGGGCTTTGAACATTAATACCAGCACTTTGAATTGGGCCCAGACTAATTAAATTAAATCTGAGCAAAATGATTCACAAGAAAGTTAATTTCAAGAGATATTAATGTTGTTTTAAACTCTGTATAATTGTGTGCCAAGAGGCAATGCATGAGTTGTGCTTTACATATAGAAATTATGATCTGAATGATTAAAAATTATAATCAATTAATCAGTGTCGTAGAACAACTAAAGCTATTATTGCAGATTCAAGTTTGGCCCTTGATTAAGGCAGTAAATAAAAATTCTCTCCCAACCAGCAATGGGTTTGCCCCTCATCCACCCTTTAACGTTCACATAAAGCTAAAGTGCCAGTGCTGAAATATTAATTACATTTCTATACCACTCTATAGCCAAAGCTCTCTCAGCAGTTTACAAAGATTAAAACATTAAACATTAAAACTCGAAATGCAAAATTAAAACAGGCATAATACAAAGACAATATACATTTTAAACAACAAAATATCCCCATCCCTTGAATGTTGCTGTCTCTCTCTGTATGACAACCTCCACAACCTTTATTTCCCCAAAGAGTTGCATTATCAGGCAGATATTTTCAGCTGACAATGGAAGCCCTATGGAAGCATGCAGTCTGCACTAGGAATGTATGAGAAATTTGTTTCAGTTCATTTTTTATCAGGATTTACCCCAGTTCACAACATCCCAATTGAACATGGATTCAGATGCACCCTGTCTGTACATTCCCAAGTTTACAATGGGGTTCATGGACACACACACACACACACACACACACTCAAAAATGTGTGTACATTTTTTAAAAATGCACATGCAGAATACATGGGTGTTGTTATTTTAATGCACACAAGTACACTTTAATCCGTGAGAAAAGAATGAATATATTTCAAAGATGTGCATAATTGATGTGTATATTTGGAAAAATGCCTACAAAAAATACTCATGAATTTTCAAGCAAAGAAGAGAAAAAAGCAAAGCCCACAATTTGATAGACTCGAATCAGAGTGAGCTTCGAGGTGGAAACCATAGAACTTTGACAAGATGAAAGTTTGCTGCTTTTAGCATTTACTCTTGTGAAAATGGGTCCTACTATGGTTGCCATTTACGCAATGGGGAAATGTGCAATTTCTGGAACCTGCATTGTGGCAGACAATGGAGGCTAATGGATGCTCAGAGCACGGGTCCGCGAATGCATTGCAGGCCACCAACTGGGGGGGGGCAGATTTATTTATTTATTTTATTACATCTGTATACCACCCCATAGCCGAAGCTCTCTGGGTGATTCACAGAAATGTGTAAGGAGTCTATTGGATCCCTGGACTCAGTCGGGTGCTCACGACATCCTAATGGTAGATTGCATCAGATGATTTATGGACAGGACAAATTTTACTGGCACACTGCAGGGTTACTGGTAGATTATCCTAAAAGTTTCTTGAGGACCATTTTGAATGGTGTATTTTTCTTCCAAAAATTAGTTAAGTATGCAAATGCAGGAACTGAAAATATGTCCAGCTTAGCAGGAGATCATGGCTGTGCAATATTATGTGACTTCGGGAAGGAAGCTCCTGGGGAGTTCTCGAAATGCTGTGTTGTTAATGATATTTATTAATGCTATTTATGCAAACATAAAACATACTGTGGGTATGATAACCACTTGGAGATAGATAGATGAAAAATAGATAGATAGATAGATAGATAGATAGATAGATAGATAGATAGATAGATAGATTCACACACACACACATATTCAGAAAAGAAAATATTGGGCTTCTGAACTTGGATAGGAAGTTCACAAGATTTTCTCAACTATTCCTCTTACATTCATAGTAGAAGGGGAATTCTAGTTATCTCCCTTGGTTGCTGGTAGGCAAGTTATAGGACATCCTCATGCACATTTATGGCTGCCCATCTTGGTTTTATGGTGCAGCCAAATGATGGTGCCTTTATCAAGACACAGATTGGCATCTGTCCAGTTTTTGATCATTGGTGTGCACCTGGCAGAGGGTGTTTTCTGACATAAGAGAAACCTGCTTGATCACCAGCTGGTACACCAATCTCATAGGGTTGTTGTGAAAATCAAATGGAGGGGAGAAGGATTAAGTAAGACAGGTTACCTGAAGGAAAAAGGTGGGATATAAATGTAGAGAGAACGTTTTTTTTTAAAAAAACAACAACCTGATAGTCGCTAGATTGGCCATTTGGATAAATTAATGCATCCCTTTTTCAATCCAGCTCTGATGGGAATGTTCTTGTAAAACTTCAAGACACCAGGCCAAAGAAAAATGCTTTATTTTTCCTGAATCCCCTCCCTTGTGGCTCATATTTTCCAGAAAAAGTCTGCAATTAGCTCACTGAAAGAAATTATGCACCTTTGGGTCTAGTCTATGTGATTCCTTCTGCAAAATATCTGATTGCCTGTGCACACCTGTAAATGACCAGGTAAGTAATAATTCTCCAGTATCATCTTCTCTAAAGCTCACCACTTGAACAATGCTCCAGTTGCATAAATTTGGCACAGTAGAATAACATCTAGCAAAGTCAAAACATTTTGAACTCTCGCCCACCCCAAGCTCATGCTCCCCCCAAGAAGGATGCAGAATTCATGCTGGTACAATCTATTTCAGGAGAAGAATTAGTTATCAGTAAAAGCAGATGTGTGCAGGAACAAAACACAGATTACATATTGATGATTGACAAAGTTTCATGTGGCAACAGAACAACCTTTTCGTTACTCGGGCAGCATATCAATTAAGCTATTTTGGAAACGACTCTACAAAAATAAAAATGTATTGCCTTTTGAACAATTTAAAGGAGCCAGCCAGCTGTTAAGGCTATTATATTCCATTGCATCCTTTAAGGAATGCACAGCAAATCAAGGCACTATTACATAGCGTTCCAATCAAAGTAGTTTCCTATCCTCTGATACTGCGACTTATATAATTGGGAAAAGAACAGGATGTTTTGTAATCCACATTTCAATGGCTATTTTTTTCCTTCCTTTTTTTCTTTTTCAACAGTGAAATGTTTTCAAGACAACACAGCACCTTTCCCAACTCCAGCAAGCCCCAGAAAACTCTACTAGGGAAAGAGCATAAGAGCAAAGGCTGAACTTGAAATATAATCACTCTTTTGATTTTAGCGTTAGCTTTACAGAGAATCTCTTGAGAGCTGAAAGCAATAAACAAATGATTCCGGGCATAAGAATATAAGAGCCCTGCTGGATCTGACTACAGGCTGATTTAGTCCTGTTTTTCACCTCTTGAAAGTCCACAAGCAGGACAGGAAGTCAATGTGGACTTCCTGTTAATGTTTCCCAGAAACTGGTGTTCAGAAGCATACTCAGTGGAGGTTGGTGGCTCTGATTTTGTTGGGGCTGTGAATCCACTCTGGGAGCCATCCAAGGTGCTAAACCCATTTTGGCGATAGGGTTTAGCACCTTGATTAGATCTGTTAGAGTTCTGGCTGCTTCTGAGTGAAACCCAGAATAGAATTACAGCCCCGCAGAAATCAGATCCACCAGCCTCCATTGGCATTCTAACATTCAGGGCAGGCCCAAGACATTTTTCTGCCTGAGGCAAAGGACAAAGGACATACAGCTGGCCTGTCAGCATGGCCATCCCCAGATATTTTGTTTCTAAGCTGAAAAACAAGATCTTGCCTCACCCCTTCCATATACAAAAGCTGACAGGAAGAGTAGCAGAATCCTAGCTGAATACACTATTCTCCATTGATCTCTAGGGGAGAAGCCTAGCTTGGAAGAGGCCAGGGGAGGTTGTGTGACACATACTGTCGTGACTCTCTAACTACTAGCGCTCATTGAAGTCAATAAGGAGGCCTCTTAGGAAAGCAATCACTCTTTTATTTAGCAAATGAACCCTTCCCTCCCTTTGAAAGGAGTTAAAACTTAGAAAGCGTTTTGCCCCAAGGCATAAATTAGCTAAGCAAACAGAACAGTTGATCTATTAAAAAGAAAGCGGGAGGCACTTCTGAGAAGAATTCACATCCAGCCTTTTCTGAGCAAGTAATCTTTCTGAGCGCCGCCTCCTAACCTCTTTGATCTGTGCTCGTTTTTCTCTCCTATGGAAAATAGGATTTCTGAGCTCCCTCCCTCCTTCATCCTCTGAAGTCAAGTTGAAGGCTGCTTATCAGCTGCAGGGTTATTTACATCAGAAGAAACATCCACTAAAGGGGGAGCTATGGGAATGACATCTTCCCCTTCTGGTATGGACTGGAATATCTGTTCGGGTTCAGAATCTGATTCTGAATTAGCGTCTAACATTCCTTCGCCCTGAGCAAGGGGAAAAGAATTAGACAGAACACATACAGAGCTCTGTCGACTTTTTGCCTCTCAGTATCTGTGACTTGAGGTAGCTGACTCACTCTGCCCAATGGTAGGGCCGGCATTGACTGGCTGTGAAATCTCATTTCAACATTGGTGATGGGTAGGCTTGGACAGACTCTCCTCTGTCCATGCCAGATGCTTCTTATTGAACCCTGGACAACTGGCTCTGTTTGGCTCCCCGGATGAGCAGCTGCACAGCCCACAGGTAATTTGTGAGCAGTGTGTGGCTACCCAATTCCTCACCGACCCACCATTTTGCAAATAAAAATGGTGGCTTTTTTTCTTAAATGCCTATTTACGCAAATGGCGGCCATAAAGCAGCCATTTATGCAAGATTACAGACATGAATGGACTATCACATCCAGGGAGTCATGCAGGAGCAGGTAAGTGCCACTGAACAACAATCCTATGGAGATGAGGGGAGGGAGCTCCATGGCCCTGCCACCTTCTTGTATTTCTTCTAGCAAGCACAAGAAGCAATAGCCTCTTCCCAGACTTTTTTGGGGATGGAAGACAAGTTAAGAGGAATGACAGGAGCATTGTCCACCATCTCATAATCGGAAGAGTGACAAATGGCACACTGGGCCCAAACTCAGTGAAATGGGGGGAAGCATTCCAGTGGTGGGTGGGACTGAAGGGAAAGGGGCGGGGCCAAAGGCAAAAGGGGCATGACAAAAACACCAGCTGTCAGGAATCCTTCCCCTTCCTTGTCCAGATTTGGAACCTGTGAATGGATTGACCTTTCCCTTGTGTTCAGAACCATGGGGGTGGCAACAGGGAATCCATGTTGATGCAGATGTCAGTCATGGTAGTAGTGATCAGCTTGTGACTGTTCTGTTGTTTCTTGGAGCCTATAGCTACTGACCATCAGCTATATAATTTCTGAAGTGTGTAACCATTAAGCTTTTGCCATGAGATTTCCTGCTTTTCAGGCTTTTAGAATGGGGGGGGGGGTTGCACAAATGCCAGGAAACCGTCAAAAAATCAGTGACCAGGGAAGTGAGTATGGCCAGGAGAAGGGTGTGTGGTAGGGGTGTGCACTGGATCGGGTCCGATCTACGATCCGGACCCAATCCGGATGAAATTGGAGGATCGTCCGATCTCATCTGATCTGATCCGAAAGGCCCTGATCCAGATCGGAAAAGATTGGCGAATTGGACCTTGGACCTCCTCCTCCCCCCACTCACTCTCCTTACCTGCTGCCTCCTCGCTGCCATCCACTGCCGCCCGCTGCTTCCGTACTACTGAGAAAAAGGCCTTGTGGCCTGTTCCACAATAGAGCGTCGGCGTGCCGGGTGATGTTGTCACTCCATGCGCCCTCGCTCTACTGTGGAACAGGTCTTGCCATCCATCAGGCTCAAAGCCTCCCACTTAGACCATCTGTTGAATTATTCTGTTAATTCCCCCCCCCAAGTGCCCTGGATGTCTTTTTGCTCCATTCCCCCATATATCCAGCATAAGGGGGCATTGGGCAATATGATTTTTCTGTTCCTTGGGTGGCTTCTTTCAACCTTGAAACCACTCAGGGCCAAACTAGGTGTGGCATTAAATGTGTCTTTGCGTTTGACATCACGGGCTTTAAAAATAATACTAAATGCAAATAGCTTCAATGAGAATTATGGAGACTGCAGCAAGTGTGAAAGGGGCCATGTTACCCTTTTCTTCTCTGCTGTGTCCTGAGGAAAAAACATCTCTGAAAGTACTATTTGCATTGGGAGCATATCCCCCTCTACTGCTGCTGTCATTCCCAGGGATATTGTTGGGGAGGGCATGGGGAATTGGTTGCCCCGTCATTCTCAAGCACATTATTTAGGGGGCTGAGCTGGCTGCCCCCATTGCAACAACTTCCTTCTTTCCTCAGGAGGCACATTGGGAACTGTCCTAGGTCCTGAACCATCTGTTTTTCATATCAGTGCTGTATTCTTGGCAGAGGAGATCAGGCCCCTCCAAGGGTGTGCACATTCATGCATGCCCATGGATAATGATGTACAACACAGGGGTTGGCTCAACCATGTGTCCTTCTGAGTCTTTCAATGACTTTTTGGATCCAGTTCAAATTACAGCCGGGACTTGGTCGGCAATGAAAACAGGCAGATTGCCCAGCAAGTTGCAACAAAAGTGTAACCGTTTCCTCAGTGGGTCAGCTGGATCTGTATAGTCAGTCCCCCAAACCAGTGGAGGCAGGCGTCATTGGAGCTTTCCGTATGAACTGGGTTCTCCACGTAGGAAGGAACTGCCATGTCTGTGTGCAGCTTTCCCATGTGGTGAACCTTTGAACTATGGGTGGCAGCCACTTAGTGAAGTAACTACAGAACTCAGTTCTGATTCCACCCTCCTGGGCTGGCCATTGGATTGTCCTAAACAGGAAGGCATATCAGAGGGATGCATCTTATATCCAAGTCCTATCAATGGGCAATTTCAAGCTCTTTCTTCCCATGATTCTTTATATTGAAACCAGAGTTGGACTGGACATCCCTTCAAATAGAGGGCTGTTTTCTGTAAATGAGGACACATGACCACCCTAGCCACAGACAAGGCTAGTTGGAGGGAGAGGGAGATGACAGGAAGGCATGGCTCTATTAAAATGCTAATGAAGGCATTTCCTCTCCTGCCTCCTGGTTTGTCCTCTAATTCTCATTTGCTCTTGAATCTCACTTCTGTGATTCTGACTTGCTCTTTGGTCTTGACTACTGGCTGGTCCAGTGTCTCATGTCTCCCAGCTCCTGGCTCACCTCAGACTGCTGCCTATGATTCATTCCTGGCAAATGGGCCTGTGCCAGGGCCTACTGGTGCTGACATCAGTCCAGATGGATGGGCCTGGGAGATGGCTAGGTCTGGGAGCATCACATTGTCTGAAATTAAAGTGGTGATTTTGGCCTAGCATTGATCTGAGAGCTTCCACAGCCAGTGCCAATAGGTAAGTCAGCGATGTAGGGCCAGGATGTTGAAACCTTTTCAGCCCAAAGGCTGGATGATTGGCAGTTAGAGGAAAAGGGGTGGGACCAAGGGAAAGGGAAGTGCCAAGGGATGTCAGAGAAATCTACAATAGAGTCAAATGAGTTCGCAGTTCTAAGAATTTAGCCTGTGGATTCAATAGCGGACCAAACGTGCGGATTGACTTTTACTTTCCAGAATTTTATGCAAATGCATTCATAGAAAAATATGTTTTTTATTTTTTAAAAAAATCCAGCTGAAAATGCACATGGGGTGCATTTTGTGTGTGTGTGGGGGATTTGCACTTTTTTTATGAGTGTGAATTTGCCCGAGTTCAAATTTATGCAAATTCAGGAAATTGAAAACATCTGATTCCATCAATGAGCGGACAATGGAACAAAAGGCACCTGACGATCTGCGAGACACAGACAGAATGGCTTTCTTTTTATTTTGTACAAAAACCCATACATCCCTGGATGTGCCTGGGGTTCAACATGCCTGATGTTGGCTGTATTCCATCAGATAGCATTTGTTGCGCACCCATTCAAACCTGGAACCACTTCTGCCTCTGAGGGTTGATAAGTCCTTTGCACACCCTCCAAAACCCTTTTCAGGTGTAAGAGTGACCTCGCCTCTAAGTTCAGAAAATAAGTCTTTGGGAAACACGACATTGAAGCCTTGGCTGCCTGGATTGCCTTTGATCTATTGTTGTGCTTACTAAAATAATAATAATAATAATAATAATAATAATAATAATAATAATGACTTCATAATAGCAACAAGATGCAACACTGCAAAGCTTCCATCCCCAGACAGATACAGGGATGATTTTACATGCTAAATTGTGGCTGCTGGGGAATCTTATTTTGGTTATCACCTGCTTACTAGGGGTGTGCACGGACCCCCCGGATCGGATCGGGACCCGGATCGGGACCTCCAATTTTGTCCCGGACCGGTTCGGACAAAATCGGAGGCCCCCCGGACCGGATCGAGTCCGATCCCGACCCAAAAATCGTACATTTTTGGATCGGCCGCCATTTTTTTCCCCATAGACTTGCATTGCAATGCAAGTCTATGAGGAAAAAATGGCGGCGGGTGGGTAAGGGGGGGCCTAACTCCCTCCCCCCCCCGGGGCCGTCCGCTGTGGACGGCCCCGGCAGGTAAACCCCCTCCCCCGCGCTCCCTACCCCCCCTGGGGCCGCCCGCTTCCATCCGCTGGCGCCCGCGGGCGCCAGCGGATAGAAGCGGACGGCTCCGGGGGGGGGTAAGCCCCCTTCCCCGCCACTGCTTACCTTCTCGGCCCGTCCGGCGCCGGCGGCTACTACCAGCGGGCTCCGCGGCCTACTCTCGAGTAGCGCGCCGGGTGATGACATCACCCGGCGCGCCATCCTAGAGCAGGCCGCGGAGCCTGCTGGGAGTAGTAGGCGCCGGCGCCGGACGGGAGCCGCCGGGCCGGGCAGGTAAGGGCCCCCCTCCCCCCTCCGCACGCCCCCTCCTCCCCTCCACGCACCCCCTCCTTACCTTTCCGGCCCGGCGGCTCCCGTCCGGCGCCGGCGCCTACTACTTCCAGCAGGCTCCGCGGCCTGCTCTCGAGTAGCGCGCCGGGTGATGACATCACCCGGCGCGCCATCCTAGAGCAGGCCGCGGAGCCTGCTGGGAGTAGTAGGCGCCGGCGCCGGACGGGAGCCGCCGGGCCGGGCAGGTAAGGGCCCCCCTCCCCCCTCCGCGCGCCCCCTCCTCCCCTCCACGCACCCCCTCCTTACCTTTCCGGCCCGGCGGCTCCCGTCCGGCGCCGGCGCCTACTACTTCCAGCAGGCTCCGCGGCCTGCTCTCGAGTAGCGCGCCGGGTGATGACATCACCCGGCGCGCCATCCTAGAGCAGGCCGCGGAGCCTGCTGGGAGTAGTAGTGCCGGCGCCGGACGGGAGCCGCCGGGCCGGGCAGGTAAGGGCCCCCCTCCCCCTTCCGCGCGCCCCCTCCTCCCCTCCACGCACCCCCTCCTTACCTTTCCGGCCCGGCGGCTCCCGTCCGGCGCCGGCGCCTACTACTTCCAGCAGGCTCCGCGGCCTGCTCTAGAGTAGCGCGCCGGGTGATGACATCACCCGGCGCGCCATCCTACAGCAGGCCGCGGAGCCTGCTGGGAGTAGTAGGCGCCGGCGCCGGACGGGAGCCGCCGGGCCAGAAAGGTAAGGGCCCCCCTCCCCCCTCCGCGCGCCCCCTCCTCCCCTCCACGCACCCCCTCCTTACCTTTCCGGCCCGGCGGATCCCGTCCGGCGCCGGCGCCTACTACTTCCAGCAGGCTCCGCGGCCTGCTCTAGAGTAGCGCGCCGGGTGATGACATCACCCGGCGCGCCACCCTAGAGCAGGCCGCGGAGCCTGCTAGTAGTAGTAGGCGCCGGCGCCGGACGGGAGCCACCGGGCCGAGAAGGTAAGTGCCCCCCTCCTCCCCCCCCCCCGCTGTCCACTTTCATCGGCGGGCGCCCGCTGGCGCCCGCCAATGGAAGCGGCGGTGGGCGCCAGTGGGCGCCCGCCGATCCGCCGATCCGCCGAACCGGTTCGGAGCTTTTTCGGACCGGTTCGGATTGGATCGGCCGATCCAGCTGCGGGATCGGAAATCGGATAATTTATCCGATTTCCCACTGGACCGGACTCGGATCGTGGATCGGGTCCGATCCAGTGCACATCCCTACTGCTTACAGGAGAAGGAGATACGTGCTCCATTATCTCATAACACAAAAAGCCAATGGCATTTCCTAACTTATTCTCTTTATCCTCATTTCTTCATCGTCGTCTTTTCTTTTTCTTAAAAAATGGATTCAGTTCATTAATTGATCCTCTCTGGGTATTTCTGGAGTGGCAATGAGTACTATTAAACCTTGCAGTCGGCAGGAAGAGCCTCGTTCGTTTAGTTGGTGCCTGTCTTTTCTACTCAGAATAATAAAATGCTCTTAAAGCAGTATGAATTATTAAAAAGAAACTGGTTCATCAGGAAAGGGCGAGGGATGCATTTGCGTGAGAGATTTATTGAAAAAATAACTTCCAAGCAATCAGCCACTTAGACACTAATGGATCACCCTGGATGGAGTGCTCCTTTTTGGTTCAGAAGGCTCCCTTTTCTCAGTCGAATAAGAACATAAGAAAAGCCCTGCCGGATCAGACTGAGGGTCCATCTAGTCCAGCACTCTGTTCACACAGTGGCCAACCAGCTGTCGGCCAGGGACCAACAAAGCAGGACATGGTGCAACAGCACCCTCCCACCCATGTTCCCCAGCAACTGGTGCATATAGGTTTACTGGCTCAGATACTGGAGGTAGCACCTAATCATTAGGGCTAGTAGCCATAGCCTTTGCCTCAAGGAATTTATCCAACCCCCTTTTAAAGCCATCCAAATTGGTAGCCATCACTACATACGCGGTAGTGAATTCCATAATTTAACTATGTGCTGTGTGAAGAAGTACTTCCTTTTATTTGTCCTGAATGTACCAGCCATTCGGAAACAAAAGCCTACTGTAAACACTGGTTGCAATTGAAAGTGTGGGTGATTACTTTAAAAGCTCTAGATGGCTTGGATCCAGGAAACCTCCTCACACATAATTTTATGTCTTACCTGCCTCTCCCTCTGGATCAAGGCGGGGAACAACATTAAAAGCAAATGATATAAAATACATAAAACTGATTAAAAGCATATAAAAATTAATACATTATTAAAATGTCAATAAAACTCTTAAAATTCGACTGGGTAGGCCTGCCGGAACAGATCAGTCTTTATGGCTTTCTTAAATTCTGGAAGACTGTTAAGTTGGCAAATCTCTCCTGGCAGGCCATTCCACAGTCTGGGAGAGGCAGAAAAGATGGTCCTTTGGGTAACGGTTGTCAGTCTAGATCAGAAGGAAAGGCCCATCTCTGTGTCCCATTTAGGTGATGACATGATTGATAGCAATGAAAGGTGGGGCCTTCTCATTGGCTGCACCAACATGGTGAAGCAAGGGTGGGTGCCCTCTTTGGCTGTCTTTTGCTGGTTAGTAAAGACATTTTTATTCCAGCAGGCTTTTTGCCTGCTAAATAGCTTTGGGTTCGTGTAAAGGTTATGTTTATTTGGGGGCTCTTCCAGTGGCTTGGAGTGATGCTACTTTGGGTGCATTGTTGGAAATAACGATGGCAGCTCCAAGTCCTGAGTGGTGCACCCCCCAAAAAAGTAATTTACAGGGAGAGGGACAGGTAGGCATCATCCGTGGATCCCTGCTAAAGTGCGAACTTATTTTGGGATTGGGTTCCACACCTTGGACAGCTCATTTAGAGGTCTGGCTGGTTCTGACTGGAACCCTGAATGGATTTACAGCCCCCAAAATTGGAGCCACCAGCTTCCATTGGTATAACATGTGTGACAGTCCTTCTCTGCTGGAAACAATGATGTGGTAAAGAGGTTTTACAAAGTGAATGTTTTGCACACAGAAGGCCCTGGGTCAGGATTAGGCAACCTGGTGCCCTCCAAATGTTTTTGGCTACACAGTCCCTGGCATTTGGCCACATTGTCTGGAGTTTATTGGCGATATAGTCTAAAACATCTAGATTCATTCCTCAGCACCTCCACGTATCAGTCTCTTGACAGAAAATGTGGGACATCTTGTCAAGCCACAGCCAATCAGAATAAACAGCAGTGGGCTGGATGGACCAATGGTCTGATCTAGTATTAGGAAACTTGATATTTTTAAAAAAATCAATTTTAATCCTCCCCCTGCCCAAAAAAATACCCTCTGGCCAGGATAGCAGCATTACTTATGAGTTTGCAACCCTTGCACATTTTTATTATTATTTCCAAAAAGATTAATAAAAAGACATATAACACAGAGAGGCTGTCATGTTAGGGGGGGGAAACAGTGCTTGTAATTGTATATTATGGACTTTATCATTCCAGTATATGATGAACAGTAGCCGTTTTTCTCCTGTAAAGTGATTACCTATTGGACATCCTTTTCTGATTCATACAAGGGTTGATTAATGTGTCCAATTATATAGACATCCAAGTTTCTGTGAAACCAATCTTAAAGCAGTGCAGGAATTTGTCAAATAAAAGATAATGCTAATTTTACTCCTATCCATTAATTAGTCAGCCTTTCCAATGGTGTGGTCTCTTTTGGGGTGTGCTCTGTTTAAAAATGTACCCTGAAATACTACTTTTTCACATTGAAAAGAAGAAAATAAAGCTCCAGTAACTGGAATGAGACAAACCCAGCTCAGATATAAAAGAGAAACATCTCAAAGAGTTCAAACCTTGCTGATTCTCCCATTCCTAAGACCAATTGCCCCGGCAGCAGAGCCACAGACAAGATGAGCAGGAGAGGGAGTGAGATGACAGGGAACCATGGCTCCATTACCACAGAAATGGCAGCACTTCCTGCTCTGCCAGGAAGTCTGGAGGATGTGTGGCCAGGGGACAAGGTTCTTGTCAATGCTGTAGCTGGCTCTTCATATGCCAACTAGACCAGAGTGGATCAGCTATAGAGCTCCCTGATAGCTCACAGAGAATGGGCGAAAGCGGAAGTGAAAGTCTGGGGTGAGGGGATTTAATCCCCCTCCCCTCTCACAGTTAAGGGTGGAAGGGGGATCACGCCATGGGAGAAGTTGGACTAGCTACTCCCCCCACCCCTCACCTCACAGGGCCTGCTCAGACAACATGCTAAGCCATGGTTAGGCTGCTAACCCTTTTGCAGCACATGGTACATGAGCATGTTTAAACCATGGTTATGTAGCCACCATGGTTAGGGATGGTTCACATGACACACTAAGCCATAATGTTTAGATCAAATACTCAACCACCGTGGCTTAACGTGTCATCTGAACAGGGTCACAGACTTCATGTTTCTTCACTACTTCACTGAGGAAGAAGCCCTCTATTAAAGTGGCACATCAGGGGAACTGGTGGTGCTGGTGATAACTGCCCATCATCTTTCCGAGGGGCTGAGGGAGGTGAGTTTCCACGCAGCATCCTTCAGTGATGACAGAGTGAGACTTAGGCTGCTGAGAGGACCCGATCGCTTCAGGAGTAGCTAGTGGGCAAACAAAAACAAAACGAAAATAAGTGGGATGAGGGACTACAGATGCTACAAAAGACAATTATTCCAGGCCTAGAAGGAACGTCTTTCCTAGCATCTGGAGTCTCCCCACCCCTTCTTTTTTGCCTGCCAATCATGCTGTCCTTCTGTTTGTTTGGCAAGAGTAGCTCTTGCCTCATGCTGGGAATCCGTCAGCCAAGCTGGAAACCAGCGAGAGGCTGCTAGGATGTCAGGCGAAGGGGGCAAGGCCAGGACTCAGCAGAGGCAGATTTAAATCCCTAACCGGCTGTCATGCTGGCCAGGTGGAAATTTGGAGAGCCGAGCATTTTGCCTGAGCCAAGAGCCTAGAGCCCGGGGGGGGGGGATGAGAGGAGCAGGACAGGAGAGAAGGAAGGAAGGAAGGAAAATACTGGGCTGGGACAATTTTAGGGAGGTGGCAAGAAAGACAGAGGAAGAAAGAAAGAAAGAAAGAAAGGAAGGAAAAAAGAAAGAAAGGAAATGAGAGAGAAAGAGACTGGTTGGAAGAGCGACTTGGGAGGAAGAAAAATTCAGATTTATCCAAGACAGAAATGAGAGGGAGGCAATTTTAGAGCAGGGCTGTTGAACCTCTTTCAGCCCTAGAGCCAAATTCCGTTCTGGAGAAACTCTCGGGGGCCATGTTCCAGTAGTGGGCGGGGCTGAAGGCAAAAGAGGTGGGGCCAAAAATACCAGCATTATGTAGCTGCAAGCTCTTACTGTGAGTAACTAAGCCTTAGGAGAGACATTTCAACTAGGGGTGTGCACCGGATCAGGTCCGATCCACAATCTGGACCCGATCTGGGGGAAATCGGATACAGTTATCAAATTTCCGATCCCCACATCTGGATTGTCCAATCTGATCTGAACCAGTCCAGAAAGACCTGATCCGATTCATATAAGATCAGAGGATCGGACCTCCTCCCGCCCCTCGCGTTCCTTACCTGCCAGGGCCGTCCACTGCCATCGGTAGTGGACAGCCCCGGCAGGTAAGGAGCGCAAGGGGCGGTACTGGTGTGCTACTGAGAGGCAAGCCGCGAAGCCTGTTTCTCAGTAGAGACACGCACCAGAGGGAAGTGGACGCCCCAGCAGGTAAGGAGCACAATGGGAGAGGCGGGAGGGGCCCCCACTTACCTGCCGGGGCGCCCGCTTCCCTCTGACACATATCTCTACTGATAGGCTTCACGGCCTGCCTCTCAGTAGCATGCCAGGCGATGGCACCTGGCGTGCTACTGAGAGGCAGGCCGCGAAGCCTGTTTCTGTCGATCCGTGCACTGGGGGGAAGCGGACGCCCCAGCAGGTAAGGAGCGCGAGGGAGGGGGCTTACCTGCTGGGGTGCCCGCTGCCGTCTGCTGCCGCGCACTGGTTGAATCTGCTGAGAAACAGGCTTCGCAGCCTGGTTCTCAGTAGAGGGCCAGGTGTCATCACCTGGCGCTCTTCTGAGAACTAGGCCACAAAACCTGTTTCTCAGTAGATTGGACCAGCGGATGGCAGCGGACGGCAACGGGCGACCCGGCAGGTAAGGAATACGAGTGGGAGGCAGGGACAGGGAGGGGGAGTTAGGCCCCCACTCACCTGTCCCCATGTTTTTGCCATAGGCTTGCATTGGGGGAAAGCTTTCTTTCCCCCAATGTAAGCCTATGGCGAAAACAGCTAAAATGCCATCCGATCCATAAATCGGACATCCGATTTTTAGATCGGGATCAGGTCTGAACCAAACCGGGAAGCCTCCGATCTGATCCAATCCAATCTGAGGCCTCGGTTCCAGTTCCGATCCCGGTTCCAATCTGATCCGGGGGGCATGCACATCCCTAATCTCAACTACGCAAGCCAGGAAATCACTAAACAATTAGCAATCGGGAAAAGGGTCGCAGGGCCAGGTGGAGACCCCAGGCAGGCCAGAATAATTTGGCTCATGGGCACAAAGTTCAGCAGCCCTTCTTTAAAGAAATTATTCCTTTGCAGCACTTATCTGAGGACCCTGAAGCCAGTGGAGGCTGGTGGCTCTGATGGCAGTAGGGCAGCGAATCCACTCCGGGTCTCTGATGCCCAATAAGCATGGTCTGACATGGTTAGTGGATCTGATCAGTTTGCCTCGGAGGAGCATTAAGTTGCATGGTAGGACTGCCCTCACCTTCTTCCTGGGATCCAGAATGTGTAGTTGGAGTATGATGTCAGGCAGTGGAGGCTGATGGCTCCAAGGTCAGCAGGCAGTGAATCTGCTCTGGGTTTCTGTCAGAGCCAGCCAGAACTCTAGAGGAGCTATCCCAGGTGCTGAACCTATTTTGGAGAAATCTTTTGGAGCGTTGGTTGGTTCTGACTAAAAACTGGAATGAGTTCACAGCTCCACTGAAATCGTAGCCACCAGTCGCCACTGGATTAAGGTACCCCACCTCCCACACAAATCAGACCATCCCATGGAATTCATTAACCAGCTACATAAGAGGTAGGCAAGATGGTGTCCTCCAGAATTTTGGACTACAACTCTTATAAGCCCCAGCCAGCATGGACAATGGCCAAGGCTTAAGAGTGTTATAGTCTATGACATTTGCCAGGCACCAGGTTGCCTACCTCTGAGCTAGATGCTGGGGATAAGGAGGATCAGGATAGCTGTCACCTTTATGTCCAGTCTGTAGTGAAAGGATAAACTAGAAGGACCTTCGATCAGAGCCAAGCAGGCACTTGCTGAAATGTTCTTCAAATTTACCACTTTTGCAAAGGAGAAAAAGGAAGAATCAAGCTAAAATCCTACTTAAAGTAGACCCATTGAACTAAATGGGACCTGATTTAGTCATTTCAATGGGTCTAAGGAGGACTTTACTTGGATTCTACCCATAATTCTGCACTTATGGTCACATCTTATGATCATCGATAATATTTAGCTTCCTGATGAAATCTTGAAAAGTATGGGGTTTTTTTTTTAAAAAATACATGAATAAAAACAAAATAAGTATGGTCTAATTGTAAACAACTATAGTCGCATTTGCAGAAGAAATCTAGGAATGTGACCACAGTATCTCCTAGAACCAGAGAATACAAATGTAGGCCTCATTTCAATCAAGATCTTATCACCCTGAGCTCAGCCAGTTGCCTTTTCTCATACATTTTAGCTGCTGCGCATACAAGCGATGCTTAGCTGTTTATTTCACTCCAGTTCTGAGCAGTCTGTTTAATCTGAGCATCAGAGGGCGAAGAGATTCTTGAAAAGCTCCTAGCGGCTTATGCTAAATCAAGTGAGATGATTCACAGGGATACGGGGCATGTAAAGAAAATAATAATTGCCATATTTATGTATTGGGTTTTTCATAGCTGCCAAGAGCAGCAAATGAGGGAGACGCAAGGGTCTGGGACAGATGCGCATCTCGCCGCACCCCTGCAAGAGTGCCCGGAGCCTAGCACTGGTGTTGGCATACTAGCTCCATGCATCGTAGAGCTCTTGAAGAGGGGTGGATTGGTTTAGTGCTGGAGCTTGGTTTGGGAGGAGTACAATGGTTGGTCCAGGCTCAAGGGGAGGGTTTTCATGGTGGTGCTCAGGCCTCTGCTCCCCCTCTGTTGGATCCACTGCTCCTTGGCCTCTGAATCCATGTCCAACTCACGGCTGGACTCCAGGGTCGTGACACACCTGACCTCTTACTGCACATTGCACCCTTTTGCACTTATCCTTCGCAACAGGAGAATGAAATGCCATCAAACCGCCTTTCTTTTGTATTAAGGGGGGAAAAATACAACCTCACTGGAAAAAAGGAGCTTCAAAGAAGGTATTATTTGGGTTAGAAAGAACAGTTTGTTAGAAAGAACAGTTCCCCTCCTGCTCAGCCAAAGAAAAGAAAAAAAAAAAAGGAAAGTTTACTCTTCCTATTTTTGCCACCTTGTTCTGTTTTCATATTGTCACGGAGGGTTCAAGCAGAACTCTTGCTTTTGCTCTCAAAGGAGACTCAGGCTGAATTCGGACAACACGATAGTCAACGGTGGGATAATAATCAACTTTACAGTTGTTCAACTAGGGGGTACTCCCCACACAACATGGTAATAAATAATCAACTGTGGTGTGGATTAGGATCAGCGCCAAGTTGACTATGGCAGCATTCGGACGACACGACAGTCAATACAACTGACGATTGTCCCCCCCACCCCAGTTACTTACTGTGTCATCCGAATTCAGCCTCAGACTCTAAGCCTTGTGATTTCCTGAGTTTCCTCCATCAAATTCCTTTTCTCCTGTATGTTTTTGGGTAACAAGCTGTATAGGAGCTAGAAAGAAAGCATGTTATCTCTCAGCTTGTTAATGGCAAGCTGTCGAAGAGCCGGGGTGCCTAGCCCTTTGATAATTCATAAGGAATAAACCCTAGAACCCCAGTGCTCTGCTCCAAAACCAGGCTCCTGGATCAAAAGCAGATCCCCAAAGAAGACCTCTCTGGGATATCCATTGGGATATCCATACTCTAACCTCATTTCCCTTTCAAATTCTGTCTCCTCTCTTGTGTGTAACTTGTGTGCCACAGACCAAGTTGTTATTTTCATTTCAATGTCTCTCCCTGACCTGATCAGGCTCCTTGCAAGTCAATCTTGTTTATACCACCCTCCTAGCCTCTTATTTGTGTTAGGCCGCCTCTTCATGGCGCCTGTATTGCATCATGCCGGCAACAGCAGGCAGCACGACTTGCATTTGCGCTCCTTCCGGCGATCTACACCGGAAGGAATGCCAAGGCGGCTTTTCCTGGTGCTGTTGGCGCCACTGCGCATGTGCGTGGCTGCCCAGCAGCAGCTAGAGGGGTGGCAGGGAGCATTGGCTCCCCTACTCTAAGGTAAGTGTTTTTTAATTTATATTTTAAAATGGGGGGGAAGGACTGTGGAGGCGCAGAGGTTAGGTTTTATTTTTTTAAAAAAAATGGGGGAGGATTGTGGAGTTGCAGACGTGGTGCAGCGAACTTATGACTCACTGGTTCATCCCCTGCCCTGCCCTGCCCTGCCCATGGCGACCAATCAGTGGTCGCCATAGACTGGGCAGGCCTCCCAGAAGCTTCGGAGCAACAGTGACAGATGGCAAAAGTTGCTTAAACCTAAAAAGGTCAGGCTAAATGCCCAACTTTTTTAGTGCGGAGCAAAGCCCCTTTGCCCCTAGATGGCTTCGCACTGGCAGCAGTGTCATGTAACCCAACTGCCGCCATTGCGAAGCCATCTCGATGGAAAGTGTCCAACTACAGGTACCCTTAGCTTCCATGCTCATTTTAAATGCATGTGCATATTTCCATGCACATTTTTCAAATGCATGCATCATTTGTACACATTCTCCTATTGATTGAAGTGCATTTGTGCACATTTTCCAAAACTACGCAGGGGGGGGGGGGTTACACATGCATTTTTTCAGAGGTATGCATGCTGTTGAACACATTTGTTCAGACTAACGGTAAAAATAGGTGAGTGGTGGCAGTTCTGCTCATGAGTAAAATGACCAAGGAGGCAGCACCCCTCGGCCTATCCCACCTCGCAAAGAAGGCAAAAGTGTGTTGCTCTTCATCACAGTGTGAACACCACAAACGCCTTGACATCTGTGTTTATATTCTTGACAGTGAAGAAAACAAACCAATGAAGAAATTAGGCACACCCTTGGGAGCTTTGCAATAGGACCATTCTGGTTGTGGTCTCCAGCAACTGCTTTACATAGGCATACTGGAGGTAGCTTATAGTTATCAAGAGCAGTAACCATCAATATACTACATAAATTTGTCTAATCCCCTTTTGGAAGGCCCCTTCCAACTCTACCATTCTATGATTCTATGATTAAAGCCATCCAAATTGGTGGCCATCACTACATCTTGTGAAAGCGAATTCCATAGTTTAACTCTGCACTGTGTGCAGATATACTTAGGCAGAGAGGTTCAGATTTCTCACTCCTGGTCTGCACTAATTGACAGTGGCTCTTCAGGGTTTCAGACATGAGTTTTGTTCCAGTCCTACCTGGAGATGCTTGGGATTCAACCAGGGACCTTTCACATGCAAAGCAGAAATTCTTGCGGCCAGCTCCATGTTCTCTTCCTAAGACCTGTATGCCCAATAGGCACTTCTACAAAGCTTTCTGTTTCTTCCAAAATTGGATCCCTGCCCAGATGGGTGATTTCACCTGAACAACTTTAAGCAGCATCAGCCAGGTGAGATCTCTAGAATAAAAAGAAATTAAAAGAGAGACACCTTGCCAGTTAATTTTAAACTCCCCTGGCCTTCGGTGCTGCACAAAGCCATTGATTCCAAATTGCAAAATGGTCACGCACGGCTGTTGTTGTTTTGTAACTAAATCTCCAAATTGCTACTGAAAGGCGGGGATGTGGGGGAACGTCTAATGAACACAGTGAGAGAAACCTCCAGAGCCTTGTTCGTTTATTACTTCCAATCCTCAGCAGCTGAGGCTGCTGAATGGATCAGCCTCTAGGATATGCAGCACCTTAGAAATTGGGCTGGGACATCTCTTGGTTGTTAATGGCCACTAACTCAGGATAATGTATGCCCCTTTCAACCATCCCCATCCAGGGTCCACTGATGTGTGAGCTTTCCAGGTTTCGAGCCAACTTCCATTTCAAGATCGTTGTGAGAACAACTGATCTGCTTTTCAAGTGGGCCGGAGTGGGAGGGGAACACTGGCCTATTTGCCTATTTAAAAAAAGAAAAGAAAAATAGGGGGGGGGGGTTAATTTTTTAAATTCTGTACCCAAAGAGAAAAATATAATCTCTAACATTTTACCCTCTCTGCAGGCATCATATTACCTCTCTCTGCAGGGGGAGGGACAATAGATCAGTGT
The DNA here is from genome assembly GCA_029215795.1 of Anniella stebbinsi. Classification (NCBI taxonomy): domain Eukaryota; kingdom Metazoa; phylum Chordata; class Lepidosauria; order Squamata; family Anniellidae; genus Anniella; species Anniella stebbinsi. The sequence goes on from JARDYH010000001.1 coordinate 388,513,200, forward strand.
GCATGCAGAAGGTCCCAGGTTCGATCTCTGCCTGAAACCCTGGAGAGCTGCTGCTGCTGGTCAGTGTCGACAATACTGTGCTAGATGGAAGAGTGGTTTGACTCAGTTTAAGCCAGCTCCCCATGTTCCTCTTTAAATCCTCTGTGCACAAAGTGGGGTGCTCCCGGTGTTTTGGACTACTATTCCCATGATCCCCAACCATTGGCGAAGCTGGCTGGGACTGATGGGAATTGTAGTCTGAAACAATGGGAGAGCAATTCCATCATACACACACACACACACACACACACACACACTCGCTCCTGGACTATTTCTTCCTGACTTCCTAGTACAGAGCCTCCCATTTCTTTCATTCCCCCCCTTATCTAAAACATAAAGGACAGTATGGGCAAAAATCTAGTCTTGGAGCTCATTTTGGCAAATCTACTAGTGGTGAAAAGAAACCCACATGGTTCGTTATTGAATTTCTGACTTCCTACTTTTGTTCCGTTCACTGGAAAACATCCCTTGGTCATACCCTTGATTGGTGCCAGTACCCACATGGGGCATAATCCACCAGGACATTCTCCTGCGGGTGCTAAGCAAGAGCCCTGACTGGATTAGCATAATTGTCCCTGCAACTTTGCCACTTGAAATGGCAGGTTCGTGTGATCACTTCTTTAGGTTGACCATATGAAAAGGAGGACAGGGCTCCTATAACTTTAACAGTTGTAGAGAAAAGGGAATTTCTGCCAGTGTCATTTGTATGCAATTAGTTCCTGGTGAAATTCCCTCTTCATCACAACAGTTAAAGTTGCAGGGGTCCTGCCTTCTTTTGTATATGGTCATGCTAGTATAGTGCATGCACCTTTAACTGTTGTGATCAAGAGGGAATTTCACCAGAGACTAATTGCATACAAATAACACTGGATGAAATTCCAATTTCTCTACAAATGTTAAAGTTACAGGAGCCCTGTCCTCCTTTTCATATGGTCAGCCTAACTTCTTAGTAGATCTGCTTGTCATGAGTAACTCTATGCATGCTAAGGTTGTGTTTGCAAAGAGAGAACTGGTGGGATGGAATCAATAATGCCCCTTCCAGTGGATCCGCTCATGAGGAAGGATTTTTCTTCTTTTTCGAGTTCTACTTTCTATCTTTGTTGCTGCCCATTGCCGTTTACCGGGCCACAGTCTGTATATTTAGTCATTGACGAGTGCCTTCTCATAAATAAAGTTTTCTAACAATTGTACTTACTTTCCTTTTCCCTGAATTGCTGCCAAATAGTATGTATCTTGCTGGTAATTTAAGGTCCAGACATTGATCAGTATTCCAGGGACTCTTCCACAAAAAAAATAGTGGGAGTATTATGATTCCCATTATTGTCTGTTTGATCCAGATCTAACATTTGAGAGGCGGTGGAGACCTGGATTATATCCATCCTACAGAATTAAATCATTTTAATGTCCATCCACTTCTCTCAGTACTCTGGTTAGTGCTGTGTAGCTGGACCCAGGAGTTGCCATTTTCATTTCCCACAATGCCCTCAAGTGATGCATTGTGGGGAATTAAAATGGCAGCTCCTCAGTCCAGAAACCCAGTGCTGATTGGAGGACCATAATTTTTTTTTAAAGAGGGAGCAGGGCAAATATCAGGGGTGGGCCCTGCTGGGGCACAAAGACCCCAAAGGCTGCCTGAGGATGCCTTATCTTGATGCCAGTCCACTATACCCCAGTTCACACAACACTCCATTTCCTCTTTGAGAAAATAAGCAGCCAATGTGTATGCAAGAACATGATTCAAACAACGCTCTACAACCCTAATTCGCTCTCAATCAGTTGAGTTGAGTATGAAATTTATTGACAGAAACATAGGTTTGTTTCTATAGGTCAGGGATAAGTAATGTCTGGGGAATAGTGGGATGCATTCCCGCCCCCAAAACCACAGCGAGCGGCATCCCAACTTTTCCATTGCTGAATTTGCTATCATGGTGGGAAAATATGGCAATTTTGCAAGGAAAGAAGGCATGCTTTTTTGCTGCTGCTTTGGCAAATTCAGAAACGTCAATGGGGCCAGGAGAACCACATGGGGGTCAAATGTGGTCCATGGGCTGTTGTTGACCAGCCCTGTTCTGGGTTAAATAATGTCCACTACGAAATGTGGCATTTTGTGTCTGCCATTCACAAATGTGCAGGTGCCTTTGTTTCACTTCCAGAGCTTGGGTTCTATGGTCCACTTCTATAATGGAATCATCTTATAAATACAATGATGGGTATTCCTTAAGGCCATCTGGGGACTAGCTTAAAAGCCTGGCTCTGTCTATTTTGATGCTAAATAGAGCAGTAAGGAAGAGAACTCAAAGCAAGGAAGAAAACACAGGCTTCTAACCATTGCCTGAAACAGCATTTTTTTTAAAAAAAAAATGAACATGATGTGAAGGACTTCAGCACCATCTCACTGTGCCATGGTACTGCAAGGGCTGAGGAGGTCAATAACCTGGTTGAGTTAATCCAAAACCTTAGTGTTTTTATTGAAAGTGCTGACGGTCGTGCCTTATTTATACCTAGCTTTTACATATATGATACTGATTTTATTGTTGCCTGTTGTGTAGATTTTATATCCTGTTTATTTTATGTCTAGGCTGCATACATTAAAGTGGTGTTCCCCCACAGCTGCCCTGGAAGTCACGAACAGCCCACCAAAGGGCATATTGCACAGGGTTCCCTCAATCCTGAAATCAGCACTTCCAAATCCAGTCTTTTTACATTCTCTTTGGCTCTTGATCCAGTCTTCACTATTACCACATCAGAAAAAATGGGGCCATCATCACACAGCAAACAGGTGATCTGGACAGCAACCGTACCTAGGATTGTTGCCAATAGGTTCTGAATTCATAGGAGCAGAAAGGTTTGTAGCATCCTTAGAATGCTTTCATCTCAAAGAGGTTGGAAGGAGCTTGTTTGAAACAGTACAGCTCGATCCATGTTGATTTGGAAGCTAGTCCGACTGCGCTCAGTCCCTGTGGGGCTTATGTCTAACTAAGCATGGCATAGGATAGCTGGGGAATCATGATTTGATACAGTGAATACAGATAGCAGCCGCAACACATTGCTGAAACATGGAAAGATGAGCATATCTCAAGGGTTAAGAGATGGTTGAGGAATTTATATTGAAATGCCGGTTGATGGCAAAAAGATGCATATAGGGCAAAATGCGGCGCACATTGCTTTATGTGGGGAAAGATTATGGTCTAGTGTAAAGCTTTGAAAATAGAATTGTAAAACTGGGCTCTGAATATTTGGCAAAGTGTTAAGGTGGCCAGGTGTCCTCTATTACACAGGGCACTCCTCTGTTTGAAGCCACACTCTTGTTGAACGGCTGCCCTGTCCCATTCTGGTTTAAAGATAAAGGACCATCCACAGCAGCTAGACAGCAGGTTGAACAGGCACACTGGTCACCTGGCCACAGTTCTCCCTGCTATTGAAATTATAATTTATATGCATATGCATATAAATTAGCATATGCATTTCATTCAAATCACCATTGTCTTTTTTCCTTTATTTTGGTGGTGCATTTCCTCTCTTATTTTGACAAATCATAAGTGGCCACCTTACAAAGTGTCCTCTGATGTGTCTTTTCCAACCTCAGTGGGCCGTAGGTAGGCAGTGGTAGGCATCATTAGCAGTGCTCTGAATCAGTGCCAGGCAGCTAGGAGCTGCCATTTTAATTCCTCATAACGCTTCTTGATGCAACATCACTCTGTGGCATTGTATAATATTTAAATCTCGCACACATGCACACTGAACAGGCCTCCACTTAAGTTTTCCATAATGTAGATGGAGCAAAGCTACACACATTTGTGTGCATTGATTCCAAGCCCTCCTACTGATGCAAGGCAATAAAAACTGCTGTGTAATCCACAAAGCTTTATTCAACAAAAAAAATCTCTTCTCAGCTGAAGGGAGTGTGAAGGCTAGGAGCTATCCTCTAAGCTTAATTTGGCTCACAAAGCTAGGCAGTTGCCTTCAACTAAAGCAGGACTGTTTCCTACAGTCCAACAGGCCCTTTAGCTCAGGGAGGGTCTTTCGGGAGGAGCCCCTCACAAGCCGCTACCCAAAGGGATTGCCTCCCACCTCCTCTAAACTCCGCCACTTGACTGTATGGCAGACTCTGGGATCTGTCAACTCTGATGTCCCCTCCACCTCAGACAGAATCTGAGTTTCCAGGAGTGTGTATGCGTGGGGGGGGGGGGAATGGACTCTGAGCCATCTGTATTCTCACCAATAATCTCCTGAGAAGATTCATCCTTGACTTCTGAAGAGTCTTGGAGAATCTCCTCCCCCAGTTGGCTGGTAAATTTCTGGTTCTTCTTCTGATTCTGAGTCTCATTGACTCTTAAAACCCCTTCCCCCGCAGTAGGAAGAACAGGCCTAATTCTGACATTGTGGGACATTAAAACAGCAGCTTCCAGACCAAGCAGCTTTTTTTACAGGGGTGGAGGGTAGTGCAGGCCTTAGCCATTGCACCTGTCACTGACACCAGGCGTGATTGCAGAAGTGGACAAATACTTTGACATGATCTATTATTTTTTATTTTTGTTTTATAAAGTATTACTAATAATAAAAGGATTGCAGGGAAAGGGTTATGCACCTGCTAAGCACCCACAACCAGTCACTGCTTCATGGCTGCAAACTGCCATGCATGTGTGCGCATACACACACACACATAAGATGAGCCATGCTTGATCAAACTAAGGCTCTGTCCGGTCCACCATTCTGTTCCCATAGTGGCCAAAGATACCTGTGGGAACACCACAAGTAGGATTTGAGGGCAAGGGACCACGTCCACTCACGTTCCCAAGCCAGGGTGGCCATGTGTCCTCTTTTTTGAAGTTGTGTCAGAGGACTGCCATCTGTTTGATGTGCTGTCCCAATCAATTATGGTTTAAAGATAGAGATAAGAAGTGTTGCCCTTCAGAGATAAGAAGTGTTGCCCTTCAAAGGCGAATACGTGAACAGCAGAATGAACACTACGGAGTGATGTACTGTGTTTCTACTTAAATTATAATACTTATGTCTAAATTTGCATCTATACATCTAAATTAGAAGATGCAAATTTTATGCAAATTGTGTCCTCCATTTTTGGTGATGCATTCCCATTTTTATTTTTCCTTTAGCAGTTCATAAGTGATCAACCTACCAGTAGCTGGTATTGAGAAGCATCCTTCCTCCAATACTGGGAGTCATATACAGCCATTAATTTTCAGTCAGAAATCTTTCCTAATATCTACTAACTCATCCTTTTTACTAGAAATGCCAGCAATTGAAACCAGGGATACACATTTTGCAGGTTGTCAGTGTCAGAATTGGATTTATTGTTTGCCAGAATTGAATTCCTAATAGTGCTAATGTGAATCAGTACTTATGCAGACTTGTGCAAATGCACTAATCTGCATTAGTTAATGTGCATTGGTGCGCATTAGCGCAGGCATGAATCAGTGCAAATCCCCTCATTGTGAAAAACCGGTCTGCAATACTACAGAATATGTTATGACTCCGAAAATGCCAGTCCACTGCAGAATCCCCAGGTTGGATTCATAGAAATCCCAACTTACTTGAATCTATGGAATATTTCTCCCACATCCCTATTGAAACTTGGACTTTCTGCATGAGTGCTCAGCCACTGAGCTGTGGTCCCTCCCTTATATGCTGTGCGGATGCTTTCTAGAGATCAAAAATTAAATGTTAGCAAATATATATATTGCCGTGTATGGCATTTTTCCACATCAACAGTATGCCTGGTGGATAAATGCCTGCCTCGTATCAATAACATCTGCTGATTCCCTCTTTTTTGGGGAGCCGAGTAATCAATCCTTCCCAGCAGGCTGTTCCTAGAGAAATGCAAGCTTGCAGACTGAGATCACCATCTGCATCTCCCCTCCAGCCAGTTTCGTGGCAATACTTGCCAGAAAGAGAAGAGTTGTCTATTCTCCTCACTCTCTTGTGCCTACATGACCATCATGCCATTTTCTTAAAAAGTGTGGAAACACATGGGATCCATAAGCTCTCCAGAAAATGGAGGAGGACACAGATCTCCACATCTTAGAGTGTCTTTGTGTCAAGCATTGATCCTGCTTGTAATGGTCACTGCTCAATAAAGCAGGGGAGGGCAGACTTAAAGCTTCTGGGATCTACTTTGTTATATACTAGACCCTCGAGTTCTACTAGCTGGAGCCAGTTGCAAAATACTGGCTCAAAACCATGGTTGCTCCAGGTCTTGGAGGGTCCTTAGGGAAGACACCTCCATGCCCCCTCCCTCAATGAGTCTACCTTTATACTGCCATTGTCTCCAGCTGCTTTGATGTTCCTCCTCTTTCTCATCCCTGTTCCCTCTTGCTTGCTTGACTAGCAGAGAACCAATGAGCAAACAGGCAGTAGCATCTCCTCCTCACTACCATTGTTGTCTGAGCCAGGGAGAGAGAGGCCGGTGAAGAAGCAGGTTGCCGTGGTGAAGAGGAGCAACCCTTAGCAGCTGCCCAACAATACCTACCCTTGACCCCAGTCCTGGCTCAGAAAGGTGGACATAGAATTGAGTAACGAGGTGCTTCTGAGTACCTGTTCAGCACAGGAACTCGGCTTCGGTATCAGTCTAGTGATCCCCATGCTGGCTGGGGTGTCAGAAACTGCAGTCCAGCAGTCTGGAATGCACCAGGTTGTGGAAGGCTGTCCTTTAAGATACATCAGGGTTAGAGAGGTTACTAGCTATGAGGATGCTGTTTTCAGTGACACGTCTGTCTCCAGAGTAATATGTACTGCCCTGTATTTTAACTCTGGGTTTTTTAGAGGAATTGTTTCTATTCCTTTAAACAGGAGTTGGGAAACTTTTCCTCCCTGTCAACAGGTGCATTTTGTAGATGGGATCTGCATGCTGCTGATGGGCAAAACCAGAGCCCAAAGTAGGTGGAGCAACCCGTTCTTCTCTCTCTCTTTCTGCCATGCCCCCCTCTCTCCCTCCTCTCTCTCTCTTTGCCACACTTTCTCAGTGGCAGTATTCGGACAACACATTAAGCAACTGAGGAAGGGGGAAACAATAATCAGTTGTGTTGCTTATTGTGTTGTGTGGAGGGTAACATGCCGTTCACAAACTACTGATGGTATGCTATTCCGCCCAAATAAGCAACTGAGAGAAACAACTGGCTTGCAATTTGTTTAGCTTGAAGCCAGTTGTTTAAAGTGTTGTGTGGAGGGGTGAGTGTGTTAATGACATGTGGTGAGTGAGTTAAAACACAAGCCCATGGAGGCAGGTGGCATGAGCAACCAAAACAGCAGTTGCCACTCTGCTACAACTGGTGCAACTTGCAGAGGCTGCTGGGATAGAACTGGGAGGACTGAGGGAGTAGGGAGGGTGGGGAGAGGGGTGGGGGCTGTGTCAGTCAAATGTTGGGTTGACTATTAGTCCACTCAACGCCAGCCCCAACCACCCACAGTTGTGTAGGAATATGTTGTGTGGGGAGTACCCACAAAATAACCAACTGTGAGTTACCTACTTAACCCACCATTGACTAATGTGTTGTCCGAATGCAGCCTTTCTCTCCCTCCCTCCCCAGCCAGTAGTGGTAAGGAAGGGACTGATCACTCTTGCCAGAGCTCTGGAGATATGAATGTACAAGCATTTCGTTTCTGATTACAAAACATGCGAGCATGCCCTGTTTGAAGCCCCATCTGTGATCGCAGTCGCAAGGAAGTGTCCACCAAAAATGTTTGCAAATTGCCATGCAGGTGCAAATCCATCTGTGCAAATCTCCCAGTTCGATTTTGCATACATTTCCTAATTTGCGCAAATGTCCCTGTAAACCGAATCGGCCCCACTTTAGTCGATGAAGGACAGCTGCGCAAAATAGGAAAGTCACACAAATTTGGGGAAATTAACGTGAATTTCATGTTTGATCACTGCTTGATTGGTGCAATTTTCCCATTTGCACAGAGCAAGCAGTGATAGCAAACCCAAACAGGAATCAGGCAAGAGATAAGCGGTGAGACCCTGCTCAGAAAATCCTAGCCACCTCAAATGTTGCTTGTTCACCCATCCTAATCAGAAAGGGCTTCCTCCTCCCCTACCATCATTCCATCCATTTTGACTTTTCCCACCTCTTGCCAGAGGTCTGACTTGATCACTCGAAGAGAGCTTTTCTTCTCCTTCCATCTGTTTTAACTCCCTCCCCTTGCTTGGTCTTCCCACCCTCCTTCTCTCCCTCTGGGCTCCCCTCAACCTGCATCAAATTAGGCCACCAGCCATAGGCGGACCTTGGCCTGAAGTGGCCTGCCTCTGCCTTAAAGGCTCCAGTAGAGAGAAGCAGAGCATAATGCACACAGGCCTGGCCTATTCTTTGCCAATTTTCTGGCAGCATAACGATGCTTAAACAACAGCTTAACACAGGGGGATGTTGACTGGATGATAACCTTCACTGACATTTTAAAATGGCATTGAGCAAATTGATTTTGTTCTTTTTTTGTTTTCTTGCAACTCAAGGAAAATGAATGTGGCTCCCTCCCCCTCCCTCAGGCGCATGATCAGCACTTATTTCAGCCTGTATTCTAGCCTTGATTCAGTGGAGTCCATTCCCAATTTAGAGCAATGGTTGTGGTTGTTGTTTTGCAAATATGAACCAGTATGTCCTCCAAGACTGAGCAGAGGACAATGGATTCCATTGAATTGCCCACTCATCCTGACTATTGGAATGACACTTTGGCCAGACTACCTGTGATACATGAACATCCCACCTGCCCATGAATGCACACAGGCAACCTTCCACCAGCCCAGTTCTACTTGCTTAAATCTGGATCCAACCCATGAATCCCTGTAAGGTTGTAGTTTCTAGTGGCAGTGACTCTGAGGAGTCAGACTCCATTCCTAGACCTTCACAAGTGGAGTGCTCAGATCCCCTCTTGATCCCCATGGGGCACCATTGTCTTTTGTCATATTTTGCTTGCTTCTTTTCTGGGAAACCAGCCAATAAACCCCTTGTTTTAGGAATGTCCGGGAATAAGGCCAACAGACACACTGGAGGTTTGTTTTTGTTTATTCACAAGAAATTAACCCCAGTAAAGAATGGAATGCCAAATCTTCCACCCTACGGAGCAAGATTGCAATGTCCAAAATCCTCAGTTCAGGGTCCAATGAAGTCAGGGACCAGTCAGAGAGATAACAACAAGTCCAGAATCCAGAGTCCAGGGTCAATCCAGGTAATCCAAAAGTCCAATTTCCAAAGTCAAGGGTCAATCCAGGTAGTCAGAAAGTCCAGGGTCCAAAGTCCAGAGTCAATCTAGGTAATCAATCCACAATCTATGAGCTGGAAACAGGCAAGACTGCTAGAAGCCATCTACATCAGTTGTTCTCAGCAAAAGCACTGCCTCCCCCTCCCCCTTTGAGCCTTTTATGCCTGCCTGAGCCTGTACTCGCCCTTCCTCAGCTGTCCCATATTACTGAAGCAATCTCATTTAAGGCTTGTGTCTGCTGTGCTGTGTTTCTGTAATCTCAAACTCCTTCTTGTTGGTCAAATCTGCTCTGCATGCTTCAGATGCTGAGGGGTCAAAGGATGAACTTCTTCGGGCCCAGAATCTTCCTCATTAGAGACAGGGGGTGGAAGAGGGTGGCTTTCCTGGGGCTTTTCTGAGGAACTGCCCTGTCCCTCCATCTCCTCTGGTAAGTCCTGGGGAATGGGTGAAGCTGTAGCCTCTGGAACTTCTTCTTCCTCCTCAGAGGAAGATTCCTCAGATGGGGCCATGACACCCTTTGACAAATGAGCCTCAAACTCCTCTTGTGAGCAGGGAGGTTCCAGGGAGGATTCCCCAACTGGCTCCTCACTCCCCAGATCCTCACAACCTAGAAGAAGCCAGCAACTGCAGGAAAGGACCCTGGCCCTTTAAGAAAAACAGACTTACACTTGAGGAGGTGGAGCTCCCAGAAGGACTCTCCTAGCCTGGCTATAAAAACCTGTCAGTTGCTCTCAGCCAGTGTTGGGTCCTCAACATATTATGGAGATACGGTAAAGTTGCAGACAGCTGAGCTTGGCTGTAAGAATTACTTGTGTATTTTCCCAGTTTCTAGTAGTTCGCAGTCATGGGCTTTTGAGGCCTCGATCCACCAGAAGGAGTAGCAGAAGCAGCCAGTGCTGGGGTAACGTATCAGTGTTTTAGCTATACGGCTGTTCTCTGTGGTCCTGAATTCACTCTAAGTCCTGGCCTGGTGCCGGCTGTGATGCTAAAACTGCTCCTCTTCCAGCTACCTGTCCCATGCCATGCCTCCTCCCCTGAGCCGTTGCCTTAGAACCAAAGATGAACCAAAAAAAATTCCTCCATATTCTTTTTTACCATTCTCACTCAATTTGATAGAAAATGCATTGCTTTTTTTAAAAAAACAAAGTCATAGGAAAAGAATATTTTGGAGAAATTATAATGGGTTGGATTTGGGGTGTTTGTGCTTACTTATGAAGTAACCAAGGAGTGTGTGGGAGTGCCTGGTTTTTCGTTGTACAACCATGTCTCCAGCAACCTGTAACCTCCTTGGCTTCCCACACTTCAGTTAAACCCAGAGAAAGACATCCTAGGATAATTCTTCCATAGGGTTTCGTTTTTCAGATGAGGAAGCATAGGAGGCTGCAGAACAAAGGAATTATGTGTAATCGGATGAAAACATGCCCACAACACCCTTGTCCATCTCACAATGATTAGGTAAACTCAAAAAGGGGATGTTGAACCTTGAAGAATGAGAACTAGAGTGGAGCTAAAATTTCCCAGAGGGCCTTTTCTCTCAGAAACAATCTGAGATTTTACTTTTATTTTCTTACCTGCCTGGAAATAAAAGGCCACTTTGAACATTTTCTCCAAATTTTCTCCATCATTCTGTATGTGTGTGGTGGCTGTCTTACCTCACCCGCAACAAAACTATGCAACAATGCTGGATATGGAGGATTGTGGAAGATGCAAAATGGGGAACAGGCTGCCCACACAGTTGTGTTATTCCTCTTGTAGTGGCAACACACAAACACCCTTAGGTAAAAGTAAAATCAGAACCTGTGCTCCACCCTGCTAATGGTGAGCCCTTCCTGTGAGAAATTATTGGAAAATTTCTTCTCCAACGGTGAGTCCTACCTGGAGAATCCCCCCCCCAATTTTCTGCACAAAGATAGGGTGGAGAGTTTTGAGAGGCCCTGAGGGCACAGCTCTACACATGACAGAATCCCACATGGAGCAGAATATTGTTGAGCTACTTGAAGATTTGGGACATTGAGATTGAGAGAGGGGGGGAATACTTTTCCTACCACTGGCCAGGTTTCATTTGTCAAGGCAACATTAAACAGTGTAGCTGTTGAAGATGGAATCCTTTATGTTGTTTATTTGAGAAGCATTCCGTTCTTGTTCTGCCTTTGCGCCATGGATAATTCATCTCTGTGCAACTGCGGAAGCCAGGAGGTTTTTTTGTGCAAGGCAGGGGGCGAGAAGGAGCAGTGACATTGGACTGCTTCTTGAGGCTTAAGTAAAGACCAAAAGAAAAACAAAAATTTGCACATTTATGGCTTGGAGTGCCAGTCGGAAACCATTGTATTCAGCTAGTCCAGGAAATAAAACGGGGGGATTTTATGAAGAGACAAAATTACATATTTACTTTACCACCACCACCACCATTTTAGCTTATTTGATAGAATTTGAAGGGCTTCATCTGGGGTTGATTCCTGATTTTGGCAGAGGTGGTGGGTCCAGGGAAAAATGTCCTCAATTTAGGGCACAATCCTATGCATGTTTAGGCAAAAAAGGGCAATTTGTTTTTCGCCAATGCAGTTGAGAGTGCAAGTAACATTCATGAATTATTGTTTATTATTTCCTTTATATCCCACATTTATTTCTCTTGCAAGGAACCCAAGGTGGATTATTATATGGTCCTCCTCCTCTCCATTTTATCCCCACAACGCACCTGTGAAGTAAGTTATGCAGAGTCCGTGACTGGCCGAAAGTCATCCAGTGAACTTCATGGTTGAGTGGGGACTAGAACCCGGATCTCCCAAGTCTGAGTCCTACACTCTAACTACTGCACCACACCAAACACATTCTTGATTTGTTTAGCATGGAAGGTATACTATTCTATATTAGGGATACCAGAAAAATCCATTCAGAGGGTGGAGTTCAATGAGTTTTCCTAGGCTCAACCCCCACCCCAGACTTCATTTTGGTTCCCGCTTTGTTTTGTTCCCAAGGAATTTTGGGCATGGGGGGGGGGGAGATTCTGCAATTTGTGCAAATTTCTGAGCATTTCGCACAAATTATGACCAGATTTGTGCTCAGTACAGCTGAATTTCCACAAACTCCTGCTGAATGCTCGCAAACTATGTCCGAATTTGTGCAAACTGTGGTTGAATTTGTACAAATAATGGCCAAGTTTGCATAATTTGTGCAAATCTGGCTGTAATTTCTGTGAATTGTTCATGAATTTCTGCAAATTGCAGAACCTTCCAAAAGAAAACGCAGAAAAAGTTCTTGGAGTTCAGGGGAGAGCCCACGGCTTGGCTCACAGACAAAATGAGAAACGTACACGCTGCAGAACTCTGTCGAGCCAAAAATGAACTGAATTTACCAGTGATGGACATCCATCTCTCTCTCTCTCTCTCTCCCCCCCGTGTGTGTGTGCATTATATCTTGTATTCTCAATCTAGTTGTGGAATAAAAAACAGATTCGGATTTGTATATCCTCCGATTTGGATTCGGATATCCTCAAGCCCATCTCTTTGCCATTATCGCAACTGCCCGTTTGCTTTCTGACTTATTCAGGGCCCAATCCACACTACTGCCCAGAATCGGTCCTGCTCCCCATTCACGTGTTTGGTGAACGTGGACAGGGATGTCATGCATAGAGCCCTTTTATCACTCTCCAACCATGTTCTTCAAAATCAATGAGCCAAAATGATCTTTAAAATGATCTTTGGGGGGGAAAAAAGACATTTCAAAGTGTACATTTTGCAATTCAGATTTTTTATGCCAGGATTTGGCATTTGAATGCTAGCAGTGAAATCTGAGATCAAAATTCACCCCTTTTTTATTTGTTTGTTTATATTTTTATAGGTGGAACCAATTCATGTAATATAACAGTTGGTTAATATAATATTGGGTTGCAAGTCAGCTGATAAATAAACATTGATTGGTTGCAGCTCCAAATCTGCTGTCAAATCTCAGCTAGCATGCACCGCTGGATGTCAGAGGACTGACAAATGCAGATGGTCCATGCTAAATCTTTGGCTGTCAAATGCTGATGCTTAGCATCAAAGATTCATACAACCAGAGAATATTCACCATCACAATATGCAAAGGATAATTTTCAGGAGCATTGGGGTTGGGGGAACAGGGAGAGGGGAAGTGTGACCTTTGTTACAGCTATACCTGAAATGTAGATTAATAGGGGCTATGATAGTGCCCAATGGAACTCTCCGTTTCCTATAGAGAGAACTGACTAGAACTCCAGGGCAAGTCTTTTGTAAGCTACCGGGAGTGTTAATGGGGCTATTTATATGATTCATACTATAATAAAATGATTATAGCAACAATTAGTTCCTGTTAATGTTAAGTGGAGTTAGCAGCATGCCTCTGCTACAATTAATGGCAAGACATTAAACTCACTCACCCCAGTCTTTCCTTACATAGCATTGCTGGGTGACTACTTAAAACCAATAATAATAATTAATGGTATAGAAAAGCAGAACTGCTTCTGGATGGGGCAGCTTCAATTTCCTCCCTAGGGCAGGAAGTACTTTGAGATGTTTGGCGGTTAATAGAGTAATCCTATGGTGCCTGGGAGGGCATTCCAGCGACCATAGGATGGTGTGGGGCCCCTCTCCCCCAAGGCTGTAGATACCACCAGCGTAACTTCAAGTTTATAGGGAAACCTCAGGGAAATCTGAGTGGGGATTTCCCCCACCCCGCCTCTCCTCCCAGTGGTCACAGAAAGCTCTGCTGCAGATCTGCTGCATGTTCAGAGGAGGGCAACAAAGCCCTTTGAGGAGAGACTTAAAGAACTGGGCATGTTTAGCCTGGAGTGGAGAAGTTTGAGGGGAGACATGATAGCACTCTTCAAATACTTGAAAGGTTGTCACATGGAGGAGGACCAGAATCTCTTCGCAATCATCCCAGTGTTCAGAACGCAGAATAATGGGCTCAAGTTACAGGAAGCCAGATTCCAGCTGGACATCAGGAAACACTTCCTGACTGTTGAGTGCTATGACACTGGAACCAATGACCTAGGGAGGTTGTGGGCTCTCCCACACTAGAGGCATTCAAGAGGCAGCTGGACATCCATCTGTCAAGTATGCTTTAAGGTGGATTACAGCATTGAGCAGGGGGTTGGATTCGATGCCTTATAGGCCCCTTCCAACTCTACTATTCTATGATCCTATGGTTCTATGATCCTCTTCCAAGGTCACAAGAGCGACCTCAGAAGAGGGGTGAGGAGAGAGAAATGGTGGTATAAAGGGGGAGAAGTGAGAAGAGAAGAGACATTTGGACCTGCTAGATCCATGAGCTTCTCCATCACCCACAAAAAGGTAAGGAACCTAGACTAGAGATCCACCTAGATCCACCAAGGGATCCATCTAGCTGAACATGTTTTTTTAAGGTGGCATGGGAGACTTTATTGCCTATGTCATTCCACCCTGCCTGAAGGGCTTTGGATGGCCAGAATGCTCCTGACTTGGAGCCCTCCATCTAAAAAGTGGGGATGCATGGGAAATTCCTTTCAGTTCATTTCTTTATGAGGATTTACCCAGTTCACACCTTCTGTACCAAACAGGAACTCAGACACAATAAGCAGTCGAAGTCTGTACCTTTCCGAGCTTGTAGTGTGATTCACAAACTCCCCAAAAATGCATTCAATGGCATGCGTACATTTGAAAAAAAAAACCCGTGAGAAAAACATATACTTTTGAAAAATGTGCAGAAAGATGCTTTAATCAATGGGAGGAGAATGTGTACATTTTAAACAGGAGCACAATCGATGCCTACATTTGGAAAAAGATGAAAACGATAAACCAAAGCTCGCAGTCTGCTATGGATTCGGGTCTGAAGGAGCTACAACATGGAATATGGAGAACTTTGGTGAACTCAGTTTTTGCTGATATGCACATTCCTACTCAAGAGGGCATTCCTCCTGGATTGCACTCTAAAGGTTACAGATTAGCCCATTCCTGGAGATGTCTGACCTGGCCACAGTGATGCATGCCTTCGTTACATCCCGATTGGATTACTGTAATGCGCTCTATGAGGGGCTGCCTTTAAAGAGTGCTCGGAAACTTCAGCTGGTTCAAAGAGCTGCAGCCAGATTGTTGACTGGGGCTGCTGACATGGAGCATACAACTCCTCGGTTAAAACAGCTCCACTAACTTCCAGTCTGTTTCCGGGCACAATTCAAGCTGCTAGTTATGACCCAGAAAGCCCTTTATGGCTTGAGTCCAGGTTATCTGAAAAACTGTATTCTCCCATATGAGCTGCCCATGCTTTGAGATCTTCAGGGGAAGTCCTTGTCTCAGTCCCACCACCATCACAGGCATGCCTGGTGGGAACACGAGACATGGCCTTCTTGGTGGCTGCTCCAGTGCTCTGGAATTCCCTTCCCAGGAAAGCTAGACTGGCTCCCTCCTTGACGTGTTTTTGGAGGCAGGCAAAAACTTTCTTATTCCGGCAGGCCTTTGGTGAATAATGTGGACCTCCATCTATGTCTAGGACTTTTAAAATTTAATATGTATTTTGAATGTTGAAATGTTTTAATATTGAAACCTATTTAATTATATTTTTAACTTTTGCATATTTCTATTTATAGCTTTTAACTGTAGATGTTAATTTTGTAAAGCCGCCTGGAGGCCCAGCATTGGGCAAAAGGCGGGCTACAAATAAAGATGATGAGGATGAGGATAATAATTTTCCTGCCTGATGCCCTCCAGAAATGTTGGACTACAGCACATGTAGCAATCTAGTGGCCTTACTGGCTGGGTATGGTGGGAGTTTGTAGTCCAACACAGTGCATAGTTAACTATGGAATTCGCTACCACGATATATAGTGATGGACACCAACTTTTAAAAGGGGATAGATACATCCGTGGAAGAGGATTATGCTTTTGGGATGTCTGAATTTTGGGAAATCCATCCCACCCGTGTCTTGTGGATTGTGCAGTGTCATTCGTTCCAGGGTCCATTCAGAGATGGAGTCGGATGTTGTTGTTGTCTTCCTGCTATGTGGGAAAATACGCAGATAATGCTGTAAGGAAGTTCACAACTATTTGCATAAATTATGTCAGTCCGTAACGTTAGTGCCTTGTCCCCCGTTCCGTTCCATTTTTCCCAGCGTATATTTTCCTGCGTGGCAGATCTCTCAGCCTATTTTCCTGTGAATGAATTTGCGTAAATTTCAGAAAAGCAAACGAACAAAAATCCAGACATCCGTGGACCACGTGCGGCCTGGTGAGGCCTGTCTGCAGTGGATTTCGTAAGTCAGATTCTTAGAAATCTGAACTCATTTTAGTTCATCTCATTTTTTTTTCCCAGCAGCCCTATTATGCTGTCAAGGACAACTAGCCATGATGGTTTCTTGCCCCAGTATCAGAGGCATCATGCCTCTGATATGCCAGGCATTTGGTTGGCCATTGTGTGAACAGAATGCTGGACTAGATGGGCCTTTGATCTGATATTACACAGCTCTTCTTAAGTTCTTTTGTTCAATGAACTGGTAATGATGCTGCTGGTGCAAACGTTACCAAGAATTTTGTGCCGCGGCATCTCTCCCACCGAGCAGCCTTCAGAATGGCTACTGACGTCTTCCTGCTGTGTTCATTGTGCTGGTGACGATCGCGTTTTCTGGCAGCCTAATAATTATTAATTTTATGGATTAGATGCTGGCGATGTACTTGGCCCTGCGGAGAGCACGGCATGACAAAGTCTTTGTCTCTGAAAGCTTGTGGAATGGCATTTTTAAAGGCACAGAGTCTTGATTTCTGCATTGCATGTCTCTCAAAACCCTGAGGTGCTGGATCTCTTTCAGAAAGGGTACCAACTCAAATGGCCAAAATGGGATTTTTGAGAAGATGGGCAGAGATGTTCCATGCAGAGTGTAGGAAGAGGAGACAGTATGGATGCCATGGGTAATATTTTGGATTTAGAGCAGAGGCATTCCTCCACATACACCCTACATGCATACTAATCCTCACATACAGGTGCCAATCTTGAGATTATGGCTGTCATTAAATATAAATGCAATGGTGATGTGACCAAATATGCCTGCTTGCTCAGTCTACTGTCCAATCGATAAATGTGGATGGGCAACTTTGAGGCCACTGCTCTCCCTCCATGATCTATCTTTAAATTAGACTTGGACCAGACAGCCCTGCAACGAGAAGGCTGTTCTCTATTCTCTCCGACTGGAAGAGGTTTGCAATACAGAACACTCCCAAATCAGACAGATGGGCTATCACAATCATCTTGTCTCTTTCTTTCTTTCTTTCTTTCTTTCTTTCTTTCGTCCTTCCTTCCTTCCTTCCTTCCTTCCTCTTCCATGCATTTTGCAAAATCACAACTGCCTTTTAAAAATAGTTCTAATTTTAAATTAATGTCAAGCAAGTCAGTGTGGGGAGGACGGCATTTTGTCAATGACAAATGTAATGAAAATAAAGGCCCTGACACCCAAACATTATGGGATAGGATAAACCTCCTTGATTGTTGGCATTGGAATTGATAGTTTCATTCAGTCACTTGAAATTCTATTGATTTTTTCTCCCCCTCCCTAAGCTTTCCACCTTAAACTTACTTTTCATCTCTGGAAATCAATAGCATATGGATCCTTTGACGTGGAACAGGGAGCATCTTGCTGCAGTATGGAGTGGACAATGTACGAAGTGGAGATATTTTCACTTGCTTTGTCAACCCAGATTGCAATTTAAGTTTCATCCAGTAACGTTGCAAGGAAAACTGAACCAACCCAGGTTACAACGTGATAGACCATTGGTAGGATGAAAAACAAGGCGCATCATGCATCTCCAGGCACAGTTTTGTCTTTGCTTTGTTTTGAATGATGAGGAATCCCAGAATGGTACTCACTCACATGAACACCATTACATACAGTTAAACAATGTACCTAATTTCCCGAGAGGTTTTACAATGGTAACCATTCCCAATACTTTAGCATCCTAGTTTTTTTTTTCTTTTTTAGCTCTGCTGTTTAAAATCTGTATTTTAAATCTAGGCATTGCTACGAGCTTTTCTTCTGGTTGTACTTTTGTATTGTGGTTTTAAGCTTCCATGTTTTATGTTTGATGCTGTACCTTGTGGTTTTAATTATTGTGAACCGCCCAGAGAGCTTTGGCTGTTGGATGGAATAGAAATGAATGAATAAATAAAATAAGATGGAGGTGAAAGAGTAGGCGGGAAGAGGATGAGTTGCCTGTGCAGAAGGAAAGCTTCATTGCTCAATTGGAAGCACTTTTCTTTTGAGCCATTCTGTGGATCCGGTGGATTTGTGGCACCCTTGATAATGGCCTTCCATTGTGAGTGAAAGGAAAACGAGAACATCTTGAACCTTTTGCTGGCGTTAACAGGTATAAAAAGGCTCCATTCAGCATCCATCTTTTATTTAATCCAGCAATAAAACAAACCAACTATTAACAGTCACAGCACAACACCAAACCGGCGGGTAGATGAAGAAAAGGGAAAGGGATTCGAGATTGATGTTCTTTTTCCTAGATTTGCTATCTTACAGAAAGCAGCCGCAGAATACAAATCAATGTGCCTTTTCTACCAAGAGGGAGTGCAGTCGGGAAGGGGAGAGGGAGGGAATCCTTAAAGGTGTCTTCGAGTGATGAAAGAAATGAGGGTCGCCCGAGGCCTAAACAAAGCATTTTTTTGTTTACACTTTTCTAGAGTTTAAGGATTTTTGTGCATGTTGTTCCCTGATGTGCTCATTTTTCCATGCGTTGGGGGGGGGGCGGTGGGGGAGTAGAAAACTGTAGTTTGGGAAAGCGTGAATTTTGGTGCACAATTCTGTTCTGGATTGCTTATTTGGCTTGGCTGGTGCAAATTTGGTAAATTCTTATTGAAACGTCTGATGGAATTGATTTCTCACTCATTCCTAGGCAAGAGATGATGTTCCAAAGACAGGAGTTGTGGGTGACATTTCAAAATGAGGGTTGTCGTCATTCATAGGACCTTGGAAAAGATGTTTGTAGGGAACGGAACCAGGATACAATGTGGAATATCAGTTATGCAGCCAGCATGGTAGGGATGGGAATAAAATGCTCATAGGCATGTTATTGTTTCATATTTTGTGATATATAATTCATAAGTTGAGGTCCCTGAAGAGAAATAAATATAGGATTTAAATGATCTGATGAAACAGCAGTCTATAGAGCCCAGCAGGCTACATGCTTTCATTTAGAGCTCATGTGATCCAGAACTAAACTTCTCCCCCTGATCCAGCTATACAAGCAAGCTCCCCTCTAAATGGGAGAAGAAAGATGGCCACCAATTTGGATGGTGTTAAAAGGGGGCTACTAGTCCTGATAGCTGCTACCTCTGGTAGCAGAAGCAGTAAGCTTATGCACGTCAGTTGCTGGGGAGCATGGGTGGGAGGGTGTGGTTGCAGTCGTTTCTTGCTTGCGGGTCCCTGATCAACTGCTGGTTGGCCATTGTGTGAACAAAATGCTGGACTAGATGGACCCTTAGTCTGATCCAGCATGGCTGTTCTTCTGTTCTTATCAGTGTGTGGCTGGAATAGATTTTGTACGCAAGTCAGTAGCAGTATAGCATATGTGCTGTATACAGAAGGCAAATTTTATTTTTCAATCTGCATGAAAATGTGTACATATTTTTAAGGCACATATTTTGAAAGATATGTATTTTTCTGCTCTTTTCTTTGTGAACTGCAAATGGCAACTTCGGAAAAGTATGGATTTTTCCCGACATCTAACTGTGTTCTGGCTCATGTTCAGGGAAATGTCTATTGGTAAGTTGGCATTGAAATGCAAACTGAATACATTTATTACCCCTACCTACTTGTGTTTCTAAAATAGTCCAGGATAATCATCCTACCTTCTATTTTTTCCCCATTCTACCCATTGTTACACTGATCCTTACCAAAAATTCCAAAATCTCACAGCAAAGTAACTCCATTTGTGTTGGGGGTGGGACTTAAGTAGAATTCCATGGATTTCCACAATCCACCATCCTTACAAGAAACTCTCTCTCTCTCTCTCTCTCTCTCTCTCTCTCTCTCTCCTGCAAGTTTTGAATGTTTGATCTCAAACATCACATATTCAGCTTGATGGGAAAAGTAGCACTATCAGAACCGCATCAGGTGGTACTGTGTCTAATTGCATATTGTGCATTTATATTTGATGAGCAGCAAGTTTGTTTAATGGAACAGCTAAATAATTGTAAGGCTG
Source organism: Anniella stebbinsi (assembly GCA_029215795.1). Classification (NCBI taxonomy): domain Eukaryota; kingdom Metazoa; phylum Chordata; class Lepidosauria; order Squamata; family Anniellidae; genus Anniella; species Anniella stebbinsi. The sequence continues at coordinate 388,533,638 of JARDYH010000001.1, forward strand.
AGTTTGTTTTCTGAATGGGATGCTTTGGATCTAATATGATATTTAATTATCATCTATTGTGGAAGGATGCAAAATGCCAAGCCAAGCACATGGGAAAATATGGTGATTTATTTTTGTGTGCCTTGATTGAGCAGCGTGAGAAAAGATTGGGGGGGCCAAAGCTCATTACAAATGGTAAATATCTTCTTGAGTTCCTTCTCACTTGATTCCATCAGAGATGTGGAAAATAGCCAGCTTGTCTGCACATTGATTGATTTCTGCCAAATTATCACAAACTGAGTCCCCCCCCCCGGTTGGGAGGGGAAAAGGGGAAGGACAGTGGAGTTGAGGGATGGGGGAGAAATGCAGGTGGTCTCATGCATCTAAAAACAGAGTAAGGTTGAATGAAACTGCCCCTCCCCCATTTCTCACAAACATTTTGCTCCAGTTCTAGACGTAATAATCGAACACTGTAAAGACAGAGTGAACATGGGTTGTGTATAGCTTAAAACTGTGTGACTCAGATCACTGGATCTTGGAAATGATCGTCATGTGTGCTCTCCCAAGGACTGATCATTCAGTGTCACACATCTGAATGTGTGAGCTTTTTTTTAAAACAACAACAACAACATGGAAGTTAGCAGATCCACTTTGAACGTGCAGGTGCAAACTCAGTAATCTCGGGGAATTAGGGCAGCAAGCTTGGACACACTTGCCAGGGAGTAAGTCCCATTGAGCTTAATACAGTGCTTCAGCACCTTGGATAGCTCCTTTAGAGTTTTGTCCAGTTCTGTCTGAAACCCAGAACAGATTCACCACCCCACTGACATTACAACCACCAGCCTGCACTTGCTTAGTAGGACATACCGCTGACTAGGCAAGCATGGGACGGTGCTGCAAATTTTGCAACAGGTTTGGTTTTGCAGGCTATTGGAAGGATGTTCTCCCGTTCACAAGACATGACAGTTGTTTCTCAGCGGAAATAAAGGCAGGATTGTGATATAAAAGCCATAGCGGAGGCCGCCAATGAAATATCCTCCTCAAATGCCTGAATAACCCATTAAGAGAACAGGAGATTAGACAAATGAACGCGAAAGCTAACGGTTTCATCTTGTCCTTGATGGGTAAAAAGGTAATGCAAATCTCATGAAAGATAAATGGCAAAGTTAGCTTTAAATGGATTTGATGCGTTCATTCTGTTCTGTTGATTTATGCTTCCCATATTTCAGTTTTCCAAATGGAGCTCTGTTTCACATTGGCCTTTAGAAGTTTAATGTGGCGCAAACCTTTCGTTCGGAATTTCAATCTTAGCCCTGTTTTTTGGAAAACCGAAAGGGGTGGGGGAACATGCTGCATTTGCAGTGATTAGCAGCCGTGATGTCCTTGCCAGAGTTTTTGCATATTAAAACTGGGACATTCAGAAATGGTCTTTGTAACAGAGTGAGAAGATTTCAAACCCGAACGACGAGGAAGGGAATCGATGCTTACGCGGAATGCTTTGGGAAATTGCAGGGGCCTTATGAAGGCGATACACTTCTCCAAATTAGCTGCACATAAAAATCCCTGTTTACTTAGCCTTTATCGTTTCTCAAAAGCATCTTCCGCAGTCAGGAGAGCTAATGTACTATTTCTGCATCCTTAATCGTCATATGGTTATCATATTGCTTTTCACTCTCGAGGGTGCGTTGACACTCCTGCCCCCCCCCCCCCCGCCTTCAGGAGAATTGTTGATATTTTTGTACACAGATGTGTGTTTGTGTACACGGCGCTGAAGCTGCTACCTGAAGAACGCTGCTAGAAATAGGTTCTGCAGAAATGGAGAGCAAGTTTGTGCAGCCTTCCCCAACCTGGTGTCCGCCAGGTGGACTGCAACTCCCATCAAGTTAGTGATGAATTAGGGTTGCTACCCCTTTTTTCAGCAGGCTCTTCATCTTTAGCTGCTACATGGCAGGCAGGGACATCATGGGCCTATCCATGCTGGAAATAGCTGTACCTGTTGAAATTGGATGGTGCAGACAGGTGAGAATTTAGTTTCAATTTATTTTTAATAAGAATTTACCAAACTTTGCAAAGTTCTTCCTATTCAGGAGTGAAAGAACCTAAGGTTTTAACATTTGAATGCAGAAGAAAGCACAGATTCACTCATCCCTAGTCTCATGTTTCCAGGACCAGATTCCCCTCACTTTGCTTTTGAACCATTTGTGATCTATTTGCCTTGCGCATCTAGAGAGAAAGCCTCCCCACCTAGTAAAGTGCCCATTGAGTCCAAAGCATAATACAACACAATTGGTGAGATTCCACTTTCCATTTTTGGTGCCTTGTAGGGGACTGCAGTCTATGTGTGAGTTGTAGGTTTTGAGTCCAATGAATATTATCAGAGAGCTTGAGAGCATTGGAAAGCTGCTCCCAAAGGTTTTGGTCTGAGCATAACCATTCATGCTGAGCATAGCCTTTTAAATCTTATTGGAATTTCTCAGGGGAAGCTCTGTTTCTAAGGTTTTCCATGCAAATTCCATTTTGTGCACCAAATTGTGATGGTTCCGAGATCATTAATAATGTCTATTATTTACGTATTTGTCAAATTTATATCCCAACTTTCCTTCACAGAGCCCAAGGTGTGGTGTAGATGGTCCCCCTCCTTTCCATCTTTTCTTCACAACAACCCTGTGAGGTAGGTTAGTCTGAGAGTCAGCGACTGGCTCAAAGTCACCCAGTGATCTTCATGGTCAAGTGGAGACTGGAACCCAGGATCTCCTAAGTCCTAGTCCACCACTCTAACCACTGAACTATAGTGGCTCTCTGTTCTAGGCCTCTATTCTTTCTCCCCAGCATTGCTGTATCAAAAAATTAAGGTCTAACTGATGAAATGGCCATTTTATTTATTTATTCCCATTCTTTAAATCTGGATTCCTTAAGCTTCAAAAGTATATTAATTAAAGGTGTAATTCTCTACATGTTTAAACAGGGAAAAAAACAGTTCCCAGTATCTCCCCCCCACACACACACACCCATGGCTTCCCCATGCTGGCTGGGGAATGCTGGGAGTTCTCAACTTTTTTCTGTCTAAAACTGCAGAGCATTGCTTCCTGATAAAACGGCCTCATTTCTACCTCTGAAGCAGTCATATGGCATTTGAGAAGGTGCCACCCAGCTTGAATGGTGGTGGTGGTAGCATTTGTGGTAACAGAAATTACTAGCGGGTCACTTAATGGATTGGCAGCTCATATGTTGGTCTCTTACACCATTCTTTCCTTCTCAGTATGGCCAGTAAACCAAGAAATAATCACACTGTTTGGGCAATAACAATAATTTGAAATTCTCTAGTGGAAAATATAGTGTGTGAAATCTCTTTGTGTGTGTTTGTGTTTGTATAATGTGTGTGTGTGTGTGTGTGTTGGTATAATCTGAGCTATGTTATTTTAACAAATTAATGGATCTAATTAATGAATTAATTTAGCTGGTTTTAGGAAAGCTGCTGTTTCTCCTTAAGAGAAATGCAAGTACCGTTAATTGCTACGTATGTCCTTAGGGAACCCTAGACTGGTTGTACTAAAATAAAACAGATCTTCCCTTTCTGGAAAATGCAAATCATAAAAGGAAGGGAAGTGAAATGTGAAATCTATGTTTGGAATGCATAATGCATTCTAATTAGCTCCCTGTTAATCAGAGCAATTACCAGAGGCTATCGCAATACCGAAGGTTGCATTCCGGCTGGTCCTAGGCGACGTGTCTGTCAAAATAATTACGAGCTTGCACTTCACAGAGTCGACACCTTTCTTTTGAGTTGAACAATAACAGGCAGCCAGTCGGGTTGGCGGTGGATGAATTTCCTCCACTTTAGAGGAGAAGCAGAATCTTGTCTCTGGAGATTTCATTTTTAGCCTGCTTAGTCAGTTAGGGTCTATGATTCATGAACACTGGTAAACCCCATTTTTCCACCATCATCTGAATGTGTGCCAGCCCCACCTTCTTTTTGCTACCAGTTTTTGCCCCACCTTGCTCCAATTCTTTATCTCTTGGGACTCTAAACTCTGCCCTGCTTCCCCAAGACCTAGGCAGGATCTACACTACTGCTTTATAGTGGTATTGAAGTGCACTGACAACTGTTGGCGCCCATTGACACATTCCATATACCGTTTTCAAACAGCTTTCATAGCGTTATCTCCTGCTTGGTGTAGACCTGGTCCTACTATGTTAGGGAAAGAGATGTAGCTCAGTCACAGAGCATATGCTTTGTATGCAAAAGGTCCAAGGTTTGGTCCTTGGCATCTTCAAGTATGCCTGGGAAAGACTGCCAATCGGTAGAGATGGATAGCCACCTCTTTTGCTCTGAAAGACCACACATACCAGCAGACAATGGATCTAAGACTGCACGCCAGCAATGGGCATTGCCAGAGGCAGCAATGGGCGGGACCTGGGCTTTCCCCTGACCCACAATCTCCCATGCATGCATAGAAACACATGAATTTATATGAGCGCACATACACACACCGCCTCCCCCCAGTGTGGGCACAGCATGTCATGTGGGCACACTGGAGGAATCCTACTCCAAGGAGGAGCTAGAGTTCCCAGAGATCAAGAGTACCCCAGAACAAACCATGTCAGAAGACCAGGAGGAGCCTGAGCCCTCAAGGGAGATGACCACAGGTCCATCCCTACAATGAGTAGCGGACTCTGCCTCTGAATCAGAGGCTGAGCAACCCCTTGGCCCCCAGGAGCACTGTTGCCTCAAGAGGCAGGCTGGTCGAGCTCCTTTGAGAATAGGTGCTTGATTACAAAGGAGTACTATCCTTTGTAATCAAGAGGAAACAACTCCTCATAAGTAGGACTCTTGCCGGAGAGCTATAATAAACTATAAATGAGCCCTGGGAGGGGCTCAGGAGGCTCTGGCTATATAAGCCTTCAGTTTCAGCCTAGTCAATGCTGGAAATAATGCCAATTCTTCAACTCTTTGTATCTTGTTTACCTGACCTTGACTTGTGTTTGGACCTCTGTGCTATTGACTGTTGGACTTCAGCCTGCTGCTTCTTCTGAACTTTGATTCTACTTGACTGATATCCTGTGCATTTGACTTGGGCTACTCCTCTGAGTTCTCTCTGGAAAATCTATGTTTGCCTAGTAAACTGTATTTGCCTAGCTTAGAGGCTTACCCAGCCAGAGCGGCAGAAGTATGTGATAGAAAGTCTGCCCTTCCTGCCTTGTGCCTCTCCCACCACTGCCCAGCTATTTTGATAACTGATGAGGTTACACCAACCAGTATGCTTCTCAGCTGTTAAATGCTATTCAGCTGGGCAGTGGGGAGCGAACAAGTGGATCAGCTGGGGAGAGGGCTTGAGGGGTTACCTGGAAGTCAGATGCAGCAACCCATATGTGGTACAGATAATATTAAACTAGATGGACCCATGGTCTGATTCCGTATAAGGCAGATTCTTCTGAGCCACATCTTCTTATTGTGCGCATATCCATTGCATGGAAGTGCTTCCAAGGGTGTGGGTGGGAGGTTGCTGATCCAGTGGGAAAGACCATAAAAAGAGCCCCATCCACTAAGTTGCAGTATTCCTACACATACTGGAGCTGCATGGAATAGAGCCACAGGAAGTGGCTCCAATAGGTGAAGGTGGCTCAGCTGAGTTTCAAAACGGTAGCCACTTTAATATGGCTGTTCTGTTTATTCCAGTTTGTGTGTTCGGGAGATTGATCGTGTTATACATTAAAAATCTGGGGTGTACAAGAATTGTAATCTAAGTTGGGAAAGGCTAGCTAGAAGAAGACTGAAGAGATCAAACAAGTATCAGCTGGTCTCTTTGATTTGGGCGCATAAGATGGGATGTGCTGGGTTATAATGCATTTGATGTTAATTTCCCATTACCGAGTGCAAGAGTCAGTCATGAGAAGAAAAAAAAGTAGCGGATTTCTTTTTCCAGGATGTTTCCTCCATTTCTGCTTGAGTGCTACAGATGGTCCAGCCACCATCTGGACCTTAAAATTTTCATGAGTTTCTAGCAAAGGGGGAACCTATGCCTTGCCCACACACCGCACCATCTGTCCAAGAGAAATGTACATTCATTCTCCTGCCCTGGACTATCCAAATATGGGGTCTACTGACATTTGTATCTCATCCTTTTTCCATGGGTTTCAAAGGAGCCTCTATGGCAGGGGTGGGAAGCTTTTGGCACACCAGACACTGCTGGACTGCAACCTCCATCAGTCTTCACACTTGGTTATTTTAGCTAGGGCTGATGGAAGTTGCAGACCAAGTCTGGAGGGCCACAAGTTGCCCACCCTGCTCTATGGGGTTATCCCACTTTACCTTCATAACCCGTGTGTAAGATAGGTTTGGCTGAAAGGGTGTACATGATATTGCCCAAACACCTCCATATCCATCAATGCTACGTTGGCCAAAACCTGACAACCAAGAACAAGGATGTTTGGCAGACTGGTCTAGCCCCCATCCTCCATTGAAATGGGAGGAAAATGTCCTCACCAGTGAGTCTGGTGGCTCTGTTTTCGGTGGGGCTCTGAATCCAGTCTGGGTTTCAGTCAGAACTAGCCAGAACTTTAAAGGAGCTGTCCAATGCGATGAACCCATTTTGGAGATAGGGTTTAGCAACTTGGAGAGCTCCTTTAGAGTTCCGACTGAAACCCCGAATGGATTCACAGCCCCACCAGAATTGGAGCCACCGGCCTTCAGTGGTCCTGACCCCTAAGCGATCTGGGCAATGGAAATTTTGGGTGTGACTAACACCAATCACCCCTGCATCCTAGTCCAGGTGGGGCAATATAAGCACATATGGTACTTCCTAGGGGTGTGCATCGGATCGGATCCGATCCACGATCCGAATCCGATCCGCCCCAAAAATCGGAAAATCCGATCCGATCCGATCCGATCCGATCCGATACACCATCCGATCCGATCCGATCCGATCCGGCGAGGTCCGATCCGGATCGGATCGGATCGGCGGATCGGACGCCATTTTAAATGCGTTTTTCCCATAGCAAAGTATTGTTGTTTTACAAAAACGCCTATAACTTTTTCATTTTTAACGACAGAAGGATGAAACTTGGGCACATTGTACACTGGATAGGGATAGGTATCTGTGAGAAATTTCAGAAAGATTGGTGCATGCAGTTTGTGGCAATTAATTTTTTAATAAATAACATGGAATGCCTATAACTCGGTCATTTTTAAAGTTACACACATGAAACTTTGCCACATTGTAGGTGGTACCTTGGGACCCACGTGTGTGAAATCCCAGAACCGTGGGTGCTTGCCTGGTGTGGCAATGAATTTTTGAAAAATGGGTAGTAGTGGGGTAAATGCAGTTATGCCTCCCATGTTTTTATTTTTAAAGATACAAACAGGACACTTCGGCACATTACAGGGAACACTTCCCTTGATATGTGTGTAAAATTTCAGACAGCTAGCTCCAGGCATGTGTTGGCAATGAATTGTTGAAAATTGGGTAGCAGTGGGGTAAAATACAGTTTTGCCTCCCATTTTTTTATTTTCAAAGATACAAACGGGAAACTTTGGCACATTGCAGGGAACACTTCACTTCAAATGTGTGTGAAATTTCCGGAAGCTAGGTGCAACATTTTAGTGGGAAACGAACGTTTATTCATGGCATTTCACATGGGATTTATGGGTTGGTTTGAAGAGCTACAAAGCTCTAACTCGCTCACATGGCACAGGACCTATGCCCGCTCAAACGCTGGAAATTTCACAAACTTTGGTGCAATGCTTTAGTGGGAAAACAAAGGTTTATGCATGGCATTTCACATGGGATTTATGGGTTGGTTTTAAGAGCTACAAAACTCTAACTCGCTCACATGGCACAGGACCTATGCCCGCTCAAACGCTGGAAATTTCACAAACTTTGGTGCAATGCTTTAGTGGGAAAACAAAGGTTTATGCATGGCATTTCACATGGGATTTATGGGTTGGTTTTAAGAGCTACAAAACTCTAACTCGCTCACATGGCACAGGACCTATGCCCGCTCAAACGCTGGAAATTTCACAAACTTTGGTGCAATGCTTTAGTGGGAAAACAAAGGTTTATGCATGGCATTTCACATGGGATTTATGGGTTGGTTTTAAGAGCTACAAAACTCTAACTCGCTCACATGGCACAGGACCTATGCCCGCTCAAACGCTGGAAATTTCACAAACTTTGGTGCAATGCTTTAGTGGGAAAACAAAGGTTAAACTTTATTATTTTAAACCTTCAGGAAAGGGAGGGGGAGGCTGTGTTTGTGTGTGTGTGTTTGACAGCTTGATCCACCAATTGTGCTTTAGAATACATGACTGAATCACCCAATCCTGTGAAGACTTTCTTCAGCCTCCAATCGCAATGCTGGAGGAGGGCACCAGTATATATTCTCTCAGCCCTGCCCTTCTGGCTCTTTGTGGGTTGAACGTGGAGGAGATTAGGGAGTGTTTTGGAGCTGTGTTGGAGAGACTGTATTGATTTGATTGCATTTGGAGGTGGTTTTGAGGAGTTTCTGATCTTTTACTTCAGCTTTTCTTGTTCTCTCTCTTGGCTTTCCTTTCTCTCTTGCCTTTCCTTTCTTAGATAGCACGTTTGTTTGTCTGTGAGTTCAGTTTGTCTTTGCAGTGAGTGTGTTTGTTTGTTCTACTTTCGCTTTCTGAAAAAAACTCAAAAAAATAATAAAAAAATATTTCTATCCTCTCTCTCTCTCTCTCTCTTTCTCTGTGTGTGTGTGTGTGTGTGTGCGCGCTTGTGAGTGAGTGTGTGTTGCTGGGCTGTGTAGCCTGCTGCTACAAACACAAAAAAAGTCAGCAAAGCACACACTTACACAAAAATAAATAATAATAAAAATAAAATGAAGCGTGGCACTCAAAGGGGGGGTGCTCCCAAGGCAGCATTTGGGAGAGGCCGCTCTGGGCATGGCGCTGCTGCTGCTGCTGCTGGGACCAGCAGCAGGCAGCCTACTTCCACACCCCCAGTTAAACTGAGGCGTTCTCCACTGGGGCAGCAGAAGCAGGCAGAGGCAACTCAAAGTAGTGCCTGCAGGGCACTCTTTCAGCAACATGAGGCAGGTGCTGGGAGCAGCAGTGGGCATGAAGAAGGAGCACTATATTCAGCTCCTTCTTTGGTGGGTGAGCCTGTGAACCCGCTGACTGATCTTTTCCCAGATCTTGTGGAAGTCAGCGAGGTTCAGAGTGAGGAGGAGGACTCTGATGTGGGGCAAGAGGAAGAGCAGGCAGCACCAGAGACTTACTCTCCACAATCCGTCCTCTCTTCCACTCATTCCCTTGCTCCTGAGGTGACACCACAGAGCGAAGGCGCCGGCAGGCCGTCTGTGTCACCCCAGAAGCGACAGGCAAGCAAGGTGTGGGACCACTTTGAGGTGGCAGTGGATTCCCGCTTTGCTGTCTGTCGCCACTGCAAGATGTCAGTGAGCAGGGGAAAAATGCCAGGCCACTTCACCACCACGAACCTCACCCGCCACATGCAGAGGCACCACCAGTCTGTTTTGCTTGGGACCGAGGCGGGCACCTCGCAGCAGACTGGTGCTAGCGGCAAGGGCAAGCAGAAGGCTCCTGCAACTTCTGCCAGCTCTCAACCTCCCATCCCCAAGAGGCTTCGCCAGGCCACCATGGAAGAGATGGGGTGGGGGAAGTATGGAGCCACAAGGTGGCGTTTTCCAGCGCCCAACCAGATCACCAATTGCATCGGTGAGATGGTGGCGTTGGATGACCAGCCATTCAGCCTCGTCGAGAACGCAGGCTTCAAGAGGCTGATGGCTCTTGTGGTTCCATACTACAAGCCGCCGTGTCGCACCACCCTGAGCAGGCGTGTGGTGCCCTCCCTGTACCAGGCATGCAGGGAGTTAGTTCTGGGTCGTCTGTGCCAGGCAGAGGCACAGAAGGTGCACTTCACTTCGGACATCTGGTCCAGCGAAGGAGGAGTGCACGCTTACCTGTCCCTGACGGCTCACTGGTGGGGAGCCTCAGGGCAGGAAGCACCCAGGACTTCTGGGACTGGGAAGGAGGGCTGCCGCTGGGCCCTCCTTCATACCGCAGTCATGGACCAGTCCCACACGGCGGAGGAGATTACGGAGGCCATGAACCGCATGGTGGCAGGGTGGCTGGGCGGGCACCAGCACACCCGCGGTTACATGGTCACGGACGGGGGAGCCAATATGCTGAAGGCGGTGCGCGATGGCGGATTTGAGGGCATCCGCTGCATCGCGCACGTCTTCAACCTGGTCGTCAGGGATGGCCTTGGAGGCAGCAAGGCCCCTCTCCCTCCCCAAATCCGTAATCTCCTAGAGAGCTGCAGGAAGGTGGCTGGGCATTTCCACCACAGCGTGAAGGGCAGTCGGTTGCTGCGGGAGAAGCAGCAGGAGCTGGGACTTCCGCAGCACCGGCTAGTGCAGGACGTGGCAACACGTTGGAACTCCACCTACCACATGCTCGAGCGTATGGTGGAGCAACAGCGTGTTGTCCACGAGATGTTCAGGGTCGGGGACATTGGCATCCAGGCCCCACTGTCCAGGCAGCAGTGGGAGGCCATGTCCCAGCTTCTGGTGGTCCTCAAGCCGTTCCTTGAGGCCACCGAGACCCTGAGCAGCAGCACTGCCCTTCTCAGCCAGGTGCTCCCCGTGGCCAGGCATCTCCAGAATCAGATGGGCGAGTTTCTGGAGGCCGGGGATGCCGTCACCGGCAGGCGCTTCCTGCCAGAGGTGCGGGAAGTGGTGACGAGGCTGAGGGAAAGCCTATCCCGCCGGGTCCAGCCTCTCTACAACGAGAGGCAGTACATGTTGGCCACCATGTGCGACCCGCGCATCAAGGATGGGTTATGTGGGCAGACTTCCCGGGCAGGTTGGGTGGAAATGCTGGTGACGGACGTTCGGGCGGCCCGGGATGCCAGGATTGGGCAGGCAGAGGAGGAGCCCACCGAAGCCCAGGCGCTAAGTCCGCTGAGCACCACCAGCAGCGGCGGCACCAGCACCACCACACCCAGCAGGGGGACAGGCCAGGGGTTTTGGGACAAGGCTTTGCAGGCTGCGGTTGGGCATAGAGGCACTCAACCCAGCCGCCGCCAGGATGACGCTGCAGCAGCAGTGCAGCGTTACCTGGCGGAGCAGATGGAGGACGGCTCCATCGAACCCCTGGCCTACTGGTCATCTCGGCGCCAGATGTGGCCTGATCTGGCGCGGGTGGCCATGGACAGAATCAGCTGCCCACCGTCCAGCGTTCCAAGCGAGCGGGTGTTTTCCATGGCGGGCGACGTGGTCACACCCCACCGCTCTCGCTTGGACGCTGAGATTGTGGAGCAGCTGGTCTTCCTCAAGGTCAATCTGCCCCTGCTGGGATACCCCACCCTCATGCCCGCGGGGGAGTAATTGGCAGGCACCCCCCATCCATCCCACACCTTTGGGCAGGCACCGGCAGGCCCTTGATTTTTTAATTCTTATTTTCGGTTAATTAATTTTCTTTACTTTAATTTACTGGCTGTGTTGTTTACAGCTCAGTAACTCAACTCTGAACGATGGATCCCGAAGGGATCTAGTTTCTTCTCCTAGCCTCTTACATTGAGGGGATGCACAAGCATCTCACACATTCTATGTTGTTTGACTTGAACCAATGTGCTTGCACGTGTGCCTCTGAAATTGGACTCCGATGGCTCCCTCCAGGCCTTCTGTAAGGTCCCACACTTCCATGGGCGTTTCTTCTTGTAAGACCACGTCAGAGGCTCATGAGAACTTTGGATAAGAAGAAGGCTTAATTTTATCGCCAAGGAACGCATGCACCTCTCTGACTATGAACGAAGGACGCGATAGGATTCCTCTTCCAGGCTCCTACATTGAGTGGATGACAAGCAGCATCCCACACTGTTTCTGACTGTGTCTTTTGGACTTACGTGGCAGCCTTGCAGGGCTGTCACTGTGTGTTGTGTTTATTTTGGCTATATGATTTAAAAAACTGCCTGCCCGCCTGCCCAGCTGCTAGGTTGACGCCATTGTGAAGTAGCCGGAATGCGTGGGCTGGTCTCACGGTTCTATTGCTTACTTGTGCAATGTGCAAGCGCCTGGCATCATGCCCGCCTCTGCCTCTGCCTCTGCCTGCCTGCCTGCCTGCCCGCCTGCCCACCTGCTAGGTTGCCGCCATTGTGAAGTAGCCGGAATGCGTGGGCTGGTCTCACGGTTCTATTGCTTACTTGTGCAATGTGCAAGCGCCTGGCATCATGCCCGCCTCTGCCTCTGCCTCTGCCTCTGCCTGCCTGCCTGCCTGCCCGCCTGCCCACCTGCTAGGTTGCCGCCATTGTGAAGTAGCCGGAATGCGTGGGCTGGTCTCACGGTTCTATTGCTTACTTGTGCAATGCGCAAGCGCCTGGCATCATGCCCGCCTCTGCCTCTGCCTCTGCCTGCCTGCCTGCCTGCCCGCCTGCTAGGTTGCCGCCATTGTGAAGTAGCCGGAATGCGTGGGCTGGTCTCACGGTTCTATTGCTTACTTGTGCAATGCGCAAGCGCCTGGCATCATGCCCGCCTCTGCCTCTGCCTCTGCCTGCCTGCCTGCCTGCCCGCCTGCCCGCCTGCTAGGTTGCCGCCATTGTGAAGTAGCCGGAATGCGTGGGCTGGTCTAACGGTTCTATTGCTTACTTGTGCAATGCGCAAGCGCCTGGCATCATGCCCGCCTCTGCCTCTGCCTCTGCCTGCCTGCCTGCCTGCCCGCCTGCCCACCTGCTAGGTTGCCGCCATTGTGAAGTAGCCGGAATGCGTGGGCTGGTCTCACGGTTCTATTGCTTACTTGTGCAATGCGCAAGCGCCTGGCATCATGCCCGCCTCTGCCTCTCCCTCTGCCTGCCTGCCTGCCTGCCCGCCTGCTAGGTTGCCGCCATTGTGAAGTAGCCGGAATGCGTGGGCTGGTCTCACGGTTCTATTGCTTACTTGTGCAATGCGCAAGCGCCTGGCATCATGCCCGCCTCTGCCTCTGCCTCTGCCTGCCTGCCTGCCTGCCCGCCTGCCCACCTGCTAGGTTGCCGCCATTGTGAAGTAGCCGGAATGCGTGGGCTGGTCTCACGGTTCTATTGCTTACTTGTGCAATGCGCAAGCGCCTGGCATCATGCCCGCCTCTGCCTCTGCCTGCCTGCCTGCCTGCCCGCCTGCTAGGTTGCCGCCATTGTGAAGTAGCCGGAATGCGTGGGCTGGTCTCACGGTTCTATTGCTTACTTGTGCAATGCGCAAGCGCCTGGCATCATGCCCGCCTCTGCCTCTGCCTCTGCCTGCCTGCCTGCCTGCCCGCCTGCCCACCTGCTAGGTTGCCGCCATTGTGAAGTAGCCGGAATGCGTGGGCTGGTCTCACGGTTCTATTGCTTACTTGTGCAATGCGCAAGCGCCTGGCATCATGCCCGCCTCTGCCTCTGCCTCTGCCTGCCTGCCTGCCTGCCCGCCTGCTAGGTTGCCGCCATTGTGAAGTAGCCGGAATGCGTGGGCTGGTCTCACGGTTCTATTGCTTACTTGTGCAATGCGCAAGCGCCTGGCATCATGCCCGCCTCTGCCTCTGCCTGCCTGCCTGCCTGCCCGCCTGCCCACCTGCTAGGTTGCCGCCATTGTGAAGTAGCCGGAATGCGTGGGCTGGTCTCATGGTTCTATTGCTTACTTGTACAATGCGCAAGCGCCTGGCATCATGCCCGCCTCTGCCTCTGCCTCTGCCTGCCTGCCTGCCTGCCCGCCTGCCCACCTGCTAGGTTGCCGCCATTGTGAAGTAGCCGGAATGCGTGGGCTGGTCTCACGGTTCTATTGCTTACTTGTGCAATGCGCAAGCGCCTGGCATCATGCCCGCCTCTGCCTCTGCCTCTGCCTGCCTGCCTGCCTGCCCGCCTGCCCGCCTGCTAGGTTGCCGCCATTGTGAAGTAGCCGGAATGCGTGGGCTGGTCTCACGGTTCTATTGCTTACTTGTGCAATGCGCAAGCGCCTGGCATCATGCCCGCCTCTGCCTCTGCCTCTGCCCGCCTGCCTGCCTGGAGGTGCCCATGCAGCTGTGACTTTGCCTCTGCCAGTGGGACTTTGCCTCTGCCACTGGGACTTTGCCTCTGCCACTGGGACTTTGCCTGGAGGGGCCCATGCAGCTGTGACTTTGCCTCTGCCAGTGGGACTTTGCCTCTGCCACTGGGACTTTGCCTCTGCCACTGGGACTTTGCCTGGAGGGGCCCATGCAGCTGTGACTTTGCCTCTGCCAGTGGGACTTTGCCTCTGCCACTGGGACTTTGCCTCTGCCACTGGGACTTTGCCTGGAGGGGCCCATGCAGCTGTGACTTTGCCTCTGCCAGTGGGACTTTGCCTCTGCCACTGGGACTTTGCCTCTGCCACTGGGACTTTGCCTGGAGGGGCCCATGCAGCTGTGACTTTGCCTCTGCCAGTGGGACTTTGCCTCTGCCACTGGGACTTTGCCTCTGCCACTGGGACTTTGCCTGGAGGGAGCTGTGCCAAACTGTGACTTTGCCTGGAGGAGCCTGTGCCAATGTGACTTTGCCTGGAGGAGCCTATGCCACTGTGACTTTGCCTGGAGGAGCCTATGTGCCACTGTGACTTTGCCTGGAGGAGCCTGTGCCAATGTGACTTTGCCTGGAGGAGCCTATGTGCCACTGTGACTTTGCCTGGAGGAGCCTATGCCAATGTGACTTTGCCTGGAGGAGCCTATGTGCCACTGGAGTCCTCCGATCCACAGCGGCCGCACGAATAAGGTAAGTGTGTGCAGTCAACGCAGGGACACCTGAGAGTGTCCAGAAGTGGGGCAGTCTGAGATCTTACTTCCGAGTAAGCAAGCAGGCAGCCCCGTGTGCCTACTGGGGCGTGGGCACTCAGGACCGGGCAGATGCCAGTCCTGGGTGAGAGGGAGCCAATGGTGGAAAAGTATGATTTATCTCATGTTAATTCTTTTCCCCCCCCCTCCTTCTTTTGCAGCCTATGGAACTCTTCGCCACTGCGCAAAGCGCACCCGTGATTCCAGACTGCCCATCTGCCCCAGCCACGGCCACATGGAGGTGGCCCCTCGATTCACGTCACCCCTACGACTCAGGTAAGAGTGCAGGCAGAGTGGCCATATAGAAAAGAAGGCAGGGCCCCTGCACCTTTAACTGTTGTGATGAAGAGGGAATCTCAGCAGGAACTAATTCCATACAAATGACACTGGCAGAAATTCCCTTTTCTCTACAACTGCTGAAGTTAGGAACCCTGACCTGGATTTGATCTGGTCAGCCTAAAGTAGGGTGCTATTAGGTGTGAATGAATAACCCAAGGACAAAAGAAATGGTGATTCTCTAATGATCCGGTAAGCTGTGTCCTGCCAGACACAAAAGGATAGCCAATCCCTCTAACAATGGGCTCAGAAGAGTGATTTAGAAAGGGAGGGGTGCAGCAGGAGAAAGAGGATTGCATCACAAACAAGAGAAGTGTGCCGGTGGGAGACTAGTTACTAGGACTTGCATGTATTAATTAATACAAATCTTTATTTATTTTCCTTTCTTCTTTTGCAGTATAAAAGTATTTATGTAATATTCATTATCCCCCTCCTCTTCTTTTGCAGCCTATGGCACTCTCACTGCCACAGTGCCCGGGAAAGGAGAGACTTTGCCCATTAAATGCCAGCCTGCCCGCCCGCTGCTGATGCCGCCTGCCGCCTTCCAGATCCTTCCTGCGAGGCGGGCCAGCCGCCTTCCTTGCACAAGCCATGGGACTAGGGGTCCTCCAGGAGAATCTCACCGAGTCCTCAACGCCCTCAGGACTATGGTAAGTGTTCTGTGAATGGGGGGGGGGGGCACCTTCCACCTAACTGAAGGTTGGCTGTCTGCCTGCTAACTTCCGAGTGAGCAGGCAGCCCCGTGTGCCTGCTGGGGCGTGGGCACTCAGGAAGGGCAATCCTGGGTGGAAGGGAGCTGGTTGTGTTAAAGTGGTCAACTAATATTCATTCTTTCCCCCCCCCCTCCTTCTTTTGCAGCCTATGGAACTCTTCGCCACTGCGCAAAGCGCACCCGTGAATCCAGACTGCCCATCTGCCCCAGCCACGGCCGCATGGAGGTGGCCCATCGATTCACGTCGCCCGCACGACTCTGGTAAGAGCCTGTCAGAGAGCTTACCCACGAGTAAGCAAGCAGGCAGCCCCGTGTGCCTGCTGGGGCGTGGGCACTCAGGACCGGGCACATGCCAGTCTTGGGTGGGAGGGAGCCAGTGGTGGAAAAGTATCATTTTTCTCATATTCTTCCCCCCCCTTCTTCTTTTGCAGCCTATGGAACTCTTTGCCACAGTGCCCAGGAGAGACGGTAATGCAGACTGCCCACCTGCCCGTCACTGCCCGCCTGGAAGTGGCATCTTATCAACAACGCCCTCAGGAGGACTACGGTAAGTGTTCTGTGAATGGGGGGGCACCTTCCACCTAACTAAAGGTTGGCTGTCTGCCTGCTAACTTCCGAGTGAGCAGGCAGCCCCGTGTGCCTGCTTTGGCGTGGGCACTCAGGAAGGGCAATCCTGGGTGGAAGGGAGCTGGTTGTGTTAAAGTGGTCAACTAATATTCATTCTTTCCCCCCCCCCTCCTTCTTTTGCAGCCTATGGCACTCTCACTGCCACAGTGCCCGGGAAAGGAGAGACTTTGCCCATTACATGCCAGCCTGCCCGCCCGCTGCTGATGCCACCTGCCGCCTTCCAGATCGTTCCTGCGAGGCGGGCCAGCCGCCTTCCTTGCACAAGCCATGGGACTAGGGGTCCTCCAGGAGAATCTCACCGAGTCCTCAACGCCCTCAGGACTATGGTAAGTGTTCTGTGAATGGGGGGGGGGCACCTTCCACCTAACTGAAGGTTGGCTGTCTGCCTGCTAACTTCCGAGTGAGCAGGCAGCCCCGTGTGCCTGCTTTGGCGTGGGCACTCAGGAAGGGCAATCCTGGGTGGAAGGCAGCTGGTTGTGTTAAAGTGGTCAACTAATATTCATTCTTTCCCCCCCCCCTCCTTCTTTTGCAGCCTATGGAACTCTTCGCCACTGCGCAAAGCGCACCCGTGAATCCAGACTGCCCATCTGCCCCAGCCACGGCCGCATGGAGGTGGCCCATCGATTCACGTCGCCCGCACGACTCTGGTAAGAGCCTGTCAGACAGCTTACCCACGAGTAAGCAAGCAGGCAGCCCCGTGTGCCTGCTGGGGCGTGGGCACTCAGGACCGGGCACATGCCAGTCTTGGGTGGGAGGGAGCCAGTGGTGGAAAAGTATCATTTTTCTCATATTCTTCCCCCCCCCCTTCTTCTTTTGCAGCCTATGGAACTCTTTGCCACAGTGCCCAGGAGAGACGGTAATGCAGACTGCCCACCTGCCCGGCACTGCCCGCCTGGAAGTGGCATCTTATCAACAACGCCCTCAGGAGGACTACGGTAAGTGTTCTGTGAATGGGGGGGGGCACCTTCACCTAACTGAAGGTTGGCTGTCTGCCTGCTAACTTCCGAGTGAGCAGGCAGCCCCGTGTGCCTGCTGGGGCGTGGGCACTCAGGAAGGGCAATCCTGGGTGGAAGGGAGCTGGTTGTGTTGAAGTGGTCAACTAATATTCATTCTTTTTTCCCCCCCCTTCTTCTTTTGCAGCCTATGGCACTCTCACTGCCACAGTGCCCGGGAAAGGAGAGACTTTGCCCATTAAATGCCAGCCTGCCCGCCCGCTGCTGATGCCGCCTGCCGCCTTCCAGATCCTTCCTGCAAAGAGAGCAAGCCGCCCTCCTCGCACAAGCCATGGGACTTGGCATTCGCCCTCAAGGAGAATGTCACCCAGTCCCCAACGCCGCTGTTGGACTTTGCCCATTAAATGCCAGCCTGCCCGCCCGCTGCTGATGCCGCCTGCCGCCTTCCAGATCCTTCCTGCAAAGAGAGCAAGCCGCCCTCCTCGCACAAGCCATGGGACTTGGCATTCGCCCTCAAGGAGAATGTCACCCAGTCCCCAATGCCGCTGTTGGACTTTGCCCTGGATGCCAGCCTGCCTGCCCGCCTTCCAGATTCTGCTGTGGAAGGAGAAATAAATAATACTAGGTGCTGCAAGAGACCATGTGGATTGGCTCTACATCAAAGCAGCCTTCTGGTTTAGAATTACATACTACACAAGAAAAGAACAATCACTTATCCTGCAAGATCCCTTCCCAGGCTAGGATCTGAATAATAGCTATTAGCTAGGATCTGAATAGCTATTACCTGGGATTAGCTACTAGTGCATTTGGTAGCATTCCTGCAACCAACACCTGTCTTGTCATGTAAATGTATGGGTCCCTAAAGCAATTTACAATCACTTTACATTTTACAAATGAATAAGTGAAACTTTCTTCCCTCATTACCAATCCACACCAGGCAGGCAATGTCCCCTTCCTGAAGGTTTAAAATAATAAAGTTTAACCTTTGTTTTCCCACTAAAGCATTGCACCAAAGTTTGTGAAATTTCCAGCGTTTGAGCGGGCATAGGTCCTGTGCCATGTGAGCGAGTTAGAGTTTTGTAGCTCTTAAAACCAACCCATAAATCCCATGTGAAATGCCATGCATAAACCTTTGTTTTCCCACTAAAGCATTGCACCAAAGTTTGTGAAATTTCCAGCGTTTGAGCGGGCATAGGTCCTGTGCCATGTGAGCGAGTTAGAGTTTTGTAGCTCTTAAAACCAACCCATAAATCCCATGTGAAATGCCATGCATAAACCTTTGTTTTCCCACTAAAGCATTGCACCAAAGTTTGTGAAATTTCCAGCGTTTGAGCGGGCATAGGTCCTGTGCCATGTGAGCGAGTTAGAGTTTTGTAGCTCTTAAAACCAACCCATAAATCCCATGTGAAATGCCATGCATAAACCTTTGTTTTCCCACTAAAGCATTGCACCAAAGTTTGTGAAATTTCCAGCGTTTGAGCGGGCATAGGTCCTGTGCCATGTGAGCGAGTTAGAGCTTTGTAGCTCTTCAAACCAACCCATAAATCCCATGTGAAATGCCATGAATAAACGTTCGTTTCCCACTAAAATGTTGCACCTAGCTTCCGGAAATTTCACACACATTTGAAGTGAAGTGTTCCCTGCAATGTGCCAAAGTTTCCCGTTTGTATCTTTGAAAATAAAAAAATGGGAGGCAAAACTGTATTTTACCCCACTGCTACCCAATTTTCAACAATTCATTGCCAACACATGCCTGGAGCTAGCTGTCTGAAATTTTACACACATATCAAGGGAAGTGTTCCCTGTAATGTGCCGAAGTGTCCTGTTTGTATCTTTAAAAATAAAAACATGGGAGGCATAACTGCATTTACCCCACTACTACCCATTTTTCAAAAATTCATTGCCACACCAGGCAAGCACCCACGGTTCTGGGATTTCACACACGTGGGTCCCAAGGTTCCACCTACAATGTGGCAAAGTTTCATGTGTGTAACTTTAAAAATGACCGAGTTATAGGCATTCCATGTTATTTATTAAAAAATCAATTGCCACAAACTGCATGCACCAATCTTTCTGAAATTTCTCACAGATACCTATCCCTAACCAGTGTACAATGTGCCCAAGTTTCATCCTTCTGTCTTTAAAAATGAAAAAGTTATAGGCGTTTTTATAAAACAATAATTTGCTATAGGAAAAAGCATTCAAAATGGCGTCCGATCCGGATCGGAAAATCCGATCCGCGGATCGGAATCGGATCCGATCCGATCCGACACACGATCCGATCCGATCCGATCCGACCCCCCAGGTCCGATTCCGATCCGCTATCCGATCCGATCCGGGGGGTCAGTGCACATCCCTAGTACTTCCTACCTAGCACCAAACACACCTGTCCAGTGCTTTCCATCCTTTTTCAAAGACTGGCCCTTGGAATCTCCATGCCTTTTGTTCCTTTCACTAGACACCCTTGCTTTTTCCTCCCCTAATGCTATAATTTAGGTGTGCCCAACCTCTTTCGGATTCAGGGCCAAATTCAATTTTAGAAAAAATGTTGGAGGCCGACTACAGTGGTGAGCAGGACCGAAGTCAAATGGCGCAAGTCTAAAATACCAAAAAACGCCAGCATATTTTAGCTTCAAGCTCTTACTGCCAATAACTAACCCTTAGGGGAGGCATTTCGCTTTTTTTCAGAGTTAACATTAGAGTTCAACATTTGCTCCGAGAATGTGCATAAGTGAACAAGAAGCCTACCGAAAGGTGCTGCAGAGACAAATTTTATTCCTTAAAAAGCACAAAGTCTTTCAGCTGAAACAGACAGGCCAACCTTCAATTACACGTAGGTACATATGCAATGTATATATACAAAGGAAGATCTCAAGTTTTGTTGCCAAAGAAAATTATATTTGTTGCACGCTCAATGTAACCGACGCAATTGAGTTTTCAGTAATGCAATCTCTGGCGGGCCATTCACAGATGCAGGTCAGCACTTAATATTACCACGATCCAGTGGTGGATGTGCATGTGGGAACCAGCCCTGTGGTGATTTAGGAACTCATCAAAAAATAACTGCTGTCATAGTCACGGTTTGCTGTCTTCAAAGAGGATTTCGTCAACTTTCACATCGTTGTCAGACACGGGGACCACGTCACATATTTGTTCTTTGAAAGCCAAGGCAATGGTGTATGGTTTACCTTTGGGATGTTGCATGCACCTGACCAGGTAGGTATCATAGTACCCCTTTCCTCTTCCCAATCTGTTGCCCGTTTTGTCAAAACCAAGTCCTGGCATAAGGATGAGATCGAGACCTTCTGTTGATGGAAATATAAATATATATATATACATTTCAGATGAAATAGCACAGACTTTTCAAAGCCAGATTTTCTTTCTGTTTATCTATTTGTCCATGTGTGAAAGTTTGAAGCCTATAGAGGCAAAGTAATAAAGTCAGGCTTAGAGGCCTGGGTTCTTTTCTGTTGGGAGGGGGTGTCCATGAGAGGAGTACTTTCATTTCTCTGGCTAAGAGTCATTTCACTAGTTAAGTTTTATTTCTCCAGTGAAGTTTTATTTCTTCAAGATTGAAACAGTACTTTTTGTTCTGGGGAAAAGAGGGTATAAAAGAGTGAGAGAACTAAAGAGGAAAGAGCAGAACAGGACGAGATTGTGAGGAAGAAGCAGCCGGAAAAGCCTAAATGCAGCTAGGGTAAAGGACTTACGTTTTGCTACTTTTATTTTCTTTTAATGCCTTTATATCACTCAATTGATTAAATACCTTGTAATTTGATCATTTGAATATTCTAGTGAACTGTTGTGTTAAACTTAAAGTGTCTGGGCTGTCAATCATCCCATGTCTACAACCAAAACTCCACGTTACTGGGAAGGTAAAAGCAAAAGAAGGAAGGTAGGACTTTTAAGGAAGTAGAGATTCTTAAGGAATTGTTCAGGGGTTGTCACCTGACACCACGAAAGGTGGAATATATTTTTCTCAGTCTTTGTCTTTAAAATAGGTGAGTGAGAGTTAGGCTCAGGATTATACAAGAAATTTCATAGCTGGGTGGGATTTATTATTTGTTTGATTTATAGCCTACCCCACCCAAATGAGTGGTGCTCAAGGCAGCTGTCAGTAATAAAACCAAGATTAAAATAAATTTAGTTAAAACTGTCATGGAAATAAACAGATTAAGATTTTTTTAAAAAACACACACACCACACACAATAAAAATAAAATAAAAACTGCACCCCACCCAATAGACCAGTTTACATGCCACATTCCTGATTAAGTAAAACACTTTTGAGTAAACACACAGCAGAGAGGAAGCCAACCTACCCACCCACCCCAAGCAGGGAGTTCTGGAGCCTGGGAGCAGCCACCAAGAAGGACCTTGGATTTGAATCCAAGTATCTTATCTTGTTCATCTCTCTAAGAATTTTATATCCCACCTTTGTTTGTTGCGGCAGCTTAGACCGGGGTCCCCAAATTTTCTACTGTACCCTTAATATACATGGCACCTACAGCATTACTTAAAGGGGGAAGGGCCATAGCTTATAGGTGGAGCATCCATTTTGAATGCACACGTTTCCAGGCAGGGCGCGGGGAAATCCTTGTCTAAAACACTGGCAAGCAGCTGGTATTCAGTACAGACCTGGGCTGGGCAGCTTGTGGCCCTCCAGATGTTTTGGCCTTCAACTCACATCAATCCTTAGCCACCCTAGCCAATGGTGAGGAATCCTGGGAGTTGTAGGTCAAAACAGCTGGAGGGCCCCAAGTTGCTGACCCCTGGTATAGATGTTGCCGAGCGAGATGGAGCAATGCTCTAACTTGGCATAAGGCATGTTCCCTTAGTGATGCAACAGCTGCATGCGTCACCAAAAAACAAGATAAGGATGTTTAATTTTTTTTAAAAAAGGTACTGTTTTAAATCATACAGGTTTGATTAATTAATCAACTAAAAGTCATATTGTTAACTGACTAAGAGTCCTTTAATTGAGTGACAGGCCTAGACATACAGAATACACCATCATTTAGTTTTTGCACTTTGAGCCCATAAAGGTTGTGGCTGCCTGGTTAACGATTTAGATGTAGAAATACCTAAACAGCCTCTAAACAGTTTTCCACATTCCTAGTACTTCTCTCTCTCTCTCTCTCTCTCTCTCTCTCTCTCTCTCTTTTGTTCTGTGTCTGGTGGAAAGGGCACTTTTGTGATGTTTTTGGCTTTCACTGCTTGGTTTTAATTCTTCTAAGTACGCTCATATCCCTGCCTCTCTTTCCCTCTTTTTAAATTACAAAGTAGGATTGCTTAACAGCAGGTGCTTCCCCCCCCCCCCCAAGCTTTTCACAGGTATAATTATTTTTGCAGTCAATCTATTATGCAATCAATAAGATGAAAATGCAGTTTGTGCATTTAATAATAATCAAGGTTCTTTTTTAAAAAATAGAAGGAAACATCTGGCTGCTAAACAACCACTGTAGGATTTTAACTATGGGTTGGTCTATTCGGACTGCAGCATATCAGATAAAAGCACAACATGATTAATTACAGATTGGGCCCCTGGCTGGGAGACGTCTAGATCCCAGTAGGTACCTGCCAGTGCCGTCATGAGCACACTGGATGACGGCAGGATAAATTGAAGCTCAATTCTGACAATATGGAGACTACAGTTGGTTTGTCAGCTTGGGGAGGTGGTGTTCACTCAGTTCTAGATTATTTGTTTTATTTACTTATTTAAAGCATTTTAACCCCACTCGTTAGCCAAAAAGGCTCCCAGAGCATGTTAAAGATTGGTTTTAAAAAAGAAGGCTAAACTCTAAAAAGACAATCTAAAAGATATAACACACAAGGAAAAGGGGTGGTGAGGGAGGAGGAAAAATGTAAGCTCAGGTACTATTGCTTATCCAATCAAACAGACTCCATCCACACACAAGAGGAAAGTTTCAGCAGGCCTGAGGGAACCCCAAGGTTTGCAAAAATACTATATATCTAGCCATCTATCCAAAAAACCCTAAGGTTAAGGAACCCTCATAATCAGTCCAATGAGGACTAAGCATGCTGACAGTTGAGGGAAATAGGGAAAAACTGGGTGGGAAGGGAAATGGAATGGAGTCTCCTGAAAGAAGGCATGGATGACTGAGTAGAGCACTGAATAACAGCCCTCCACACTGCAACACTTCGTAGCAACACTTATGCCCATCTTCCTAATACCACCATTAGCTGGTCTGCATGCCCCAAGCACAACTGTTCCTTCCTTGGTGCAAAACAGCATTTGAGGGAAATTTCCTTACAAAGGAGGAAACGATTGTGCAAACAAAATCCAGGGTGGATTCTAAGCTTGAATGGTGTATTTATACTCAGGGATGGAGGTTTTTGCTGGCCATCTTAACTTTCAGTAGTTGATTCATGCCTCTGCCAGGGAGAACAAGGGAACTGGCTGCCATCCTGAACTGCAGCCAAGTTTAAAGACAACCAACGTGCAGATTTGCTATTTTCGTACCGATATGGAGTAGGAATCACCACGGGGACGTTTGAAACAAATAGCCTGCCGTGGTTGTGCAGCCCTTTGGAACGAGGCCTCATCAACTTGCTTGCTCGTTTTGCAGAAGGGAGAGAAATGGCAGGAACTTTATTCCTTAGGGGATGATGTAGCAAAAGAAGGTTCAAGCAAAAAGACAAAAGAAATGCTCTATGTGCTTGCCATTATTGTATGCCCTGTTTAGGAATAGATTTGTCCTGTGTGTCTATCTAGCCCAGGGATGCAGAACTTCTTTTGGCCCAAATTCCATTTTGGAGAAGCTTGGGGGGGGGCATGTTCGAATCATGGGTGGAACCAGAGGCAAAAGGGAATGGGCCAAAAATATCAGTGTATTGAATGTGGGCATTTTGTGAAGTACGTTCTCTACCACTAAGCTCTGCTCCCCTCCAGGTATAGCGGCTATGATTCAGTCTTGTGAAATTCTTCTTGTTGTTTTTTAAAGGAAAAAAAAAGGAAGTTTCTAGCCCCTATGGTTGTAAATCAATGGTTGAAAACGTTTCTGGGCAGAAGCTGGAGGGAGCCATTTCAACTTTGCCATCATGGATTGGGAGCTTTTCTGTGTGCATCTCCCAAATGGCTGGGGGGGACATTTAAATGGCTGAACCACATTGCTGCATATACGTGGTTGGGTCAGTTCATATTTCTCCAGCCACGTGCAGGAGCTGAGAAGTGGATCCCACACAGCAAGTATAATAAGTGATCTAGATGAATGAAGCAGATATTGTCATTCACATTTCAGAGGCTGGGAAACTGAGACTGCTCACCTGTAAGCCTTTCAAAGACACCGCATGCACTAGACAGTGGAGGCTGGCGGCTCTGATGTCAGTAGAGCTGTGAATCCGCTCTGGGTTTCAGTCAGAGCCAGCCAGAACTCTAAAGGAGCTGTCCAAGGTGCTGAGCCCTATCCTCCAAATTGGTTGAGCACCTTGAATAGTTCCTTTAGACTTCTGACTGGTTCTGACTGAACCCTAGAGCGGATTCACAGTCCCATTGACATTGGAGCCACCGGCCTCCACTGGCATCAGGTTACACTTAGGAATATAGGAAGCTGCCTTATACTAAGCCAGACTATTGCTCAGTCTAGCCCAGTATTGTCAACTCTGACTGGCAGTGGCTCCCAAAGGTTTCAGGCAGGATTCAGTGGCTCTCGAACGTTGCAGGTAGGATTCATTCCTCACCCTACCTGGAGAAGCCGGGAATCGAACCTAGAACCTTCTGCATGCAAAGCATGTGCTCTGTCACTCTGGCTAGTTATTAAGTAGTTGTCATCACAAGACAATTTGTTGTTAATAACTTCTACAGACATTATAACAACCCCCTGAAGAAGGCCTAAAAAAACAAGAGCCCGAAACACGTCAGGCTTTTGTATAATAAACCTTTCTATAGTATCTTGAGACTTCACTCCCTTTTTGTGCTAGTCTACAAGGTGCCACAGAATTCTTGTGTGTGAGTTCCCTTGACGCTAGTCATAGATGGCCCTTTGATATGAGTCCTACAAAGGCCACGCCGTGGTTTTTGATGTGATCGCAAAGGAGAAGAGGCAGGAGGCAAAAGCTCCCCCCTCCTTCCCAAACTTTTTGTTTAATGCCTCCAGTCTGAAGTAAATTGTTTCCTCTTACTTAATTATTTCAGGCTTCTGGCTGGGAGTTGCAATTTATTCGTATATTGGTATCAATGCAGTTGGATGGGTGCTGTATGTGTAATTACTGCCAGGGCTGTCTCACAGCTCGAGCTCTGCCAAAGCTTTCATGTTTATCTGATTTTTTAAAAAGCACACAACACAGAAAGAAAGAAACATAAATACATTCTTTGTCAAGTAGGAGTGGAGCCCTGATCTGCAATTCCCCAGCCTAGCATGAACTAAACCTCCAACATGCCTGGCTGCTGATCTTATAGGTAATTATATTTAGGGGCAAACCAGATATCATGATAATTGGCTATCCACTGGTGAAAGTTGTAACTATATACATAGCTTTCCCCTCCACTGTCTCTCTAGAACAGCCTTCCTCCACCTGGCAGCCTCCAGCCACTATGGTCAATTTTCAAGAATGCTGGGGATTGTAGTCAAAGACACCTGGAGAATATCATGTTGAGAAAGGCTGCTCTACAACATTTGGGGCAGAGGTGTTGAACCTCAGGCGCTTGGTCCAACCTGCCCTGCTGTGGGTTCCAATCTGGTGTTCCCCAGTATTCCCAAGATGGCTACCCCCTGCTTCCCCTGGCCCCATTTCTTTCCCTCTGGCCATAAGAACATAAGAAAAGCCCTGCTGGATC
Source organism: Anniella stebbinsi (assembly GCA_029215795.1). NCBI lineage: Eukaryota > Metazoa > Chordata > Lepidosauria > Squamata > Anniellidae > Anniella > Anniella stebbinsi. The sequence continues at coordinate 388,559,814 of JARDYH010000001.1, forward strand.
AGACCAAGGGTCCATCTAGTCCAGCATTCTGTTCACACAATGGCAGACCTGGGATCCTGATGAAGGAAAATCAATTGTAACAATCCACAAGCAAGACATGGTGCAACAGCACCCTCCTACCCATGTTCCCCAGCAACTGGTGTATATAGACTTACTGCCTCTGATTCTGGAGGGAGCACATAGCCATCAGGACTAGTAGCCATTGATAGCCATCTCCAGGAATTTATCCAACCCTCTTTTAAAGCCATCCAAATTGGTGGCCATCACTACATTTTATGGTAGTGAATTCCATAGTTTGACTATGTGCTGTGTGAAGAAGTCCTTCCTTTTATCTGTCTTGAATCTTTTGCCAATCATCTTTGTGGGGTGACCCTGGATTCTAGGGTTCAAGGGCTCAAGGAGAGCTTACCTGTGTTCTGCCATCATACAATGGTCTGTATTTCTCCCTAGATACATGCTATAATCACTGGTGAGCAGGAGTGGGGAAGCTCATATGTCCACTTCCCCAGTTCCCTCCCCTCCATGTCCACAGAACTGCCCCCTTTTCATCCTCTCCAAGGTCACTTTTACAAGGTCCGAGAGGCAGCTGGTGTGGTTCTCTCTGCGCCGGCTCTGAGGGGGAAGGAGGCAGAGCATGGAGCTTGGACTCCTGAGTCTGAGGTCGGAGCACTGTCTCCAGCCTCAGATCCAGGAATCCGAACTCTCCTATGCTCCCCTGGACGCTGTCAAGCGGCCATAGGATTGCTCTCTTCATCAACTAAATGTTTCCCTTCTGATAGTAAGGAATGAAAAAGAAACTACTGAAGATGGGTTTCCCTTCTAACAATGAATGATAGCTGTTAGTATACTAATTGTAAGTTATCGCAGACAATACTAGTTTGTGTTAATCTCCCCATCCCCCCAAAGAACAGGGATTAGATGATTTCATGGAAAATAAAGCTATCAATGACTACAATGGCTATAAGCTACCTCCAGGATCAGACCTCCAGTTCTATGATTCTAAATAGATAAATAACTGATCAACTGGGGAATCTTCTCAGTTGATAGATGCAATTTGTATAATGAATAATGTTAGTTCTAGTTAGAAAAGACCCACTGAAATGAATGGGACTTAAGTAAGACTAACATTGGATAGAATGCTATGTTTTTAATCAAGTTAATCCAACCAATTAATCAACTAACACTGAAATGCTCTGCTTGTCTACTCAGATGTAAAATCCACAGAGTTCAACAGCAGGTACCTCAAATGGAAGAGCTGGTATCAAAAGCAAACATACAATTAGCAGGACAAAACAGAAGTTGTAGGATTTCCCTATTAAATAAATGTGCGAACACAGCCTTAAGTAAATAGCTTACTGAATAAATATTGAAAAAAGTACTTTGGAAGTTAGAAAGAAAAGACAGCTCCCTGAAAAAATAAATCCTCAGAGTTTGCAAATGAGCTGCACATTTCCCCCACAAATTTGCCTCACGCATATATGCTGCAAATTGTCAAACATCCAATTCAAATAGATATTTCTGCTCCCACTCCGAGATGGCATATTCGGTTTGAAGTAACCATCCAATAAAATGGCATCCATGGATATATCGGGATGCTCCCCACCCCAAGCATTTACCTCCTCCAGTACATTGGCATAGAAGCCAGTTAAAATTCTCTACCTTACTACCACTTACCACGTAATTCACTAGTAAGCATCCACCTAGTGTCCCGTACTTTTTGGGTTTCTATTATAATAGAAACATTACAACGGTAATGGATTGGCAAATCAATCCCCTTTGTTTGGGACAGAATAATGAGATACAGCTACTCAAATTCTGCAGCTTTCATGTTTGAATATATATATATATATATATATATATATATATAATATTTAAATATATTTTATGTTTGGTTATATTCTCTCTTGTTTTTTGCACTTCAATTTTTTATTTTATTTTTAAACTTAAGAAAGCAATCCTATGGCCCTTAGACCGCATCTGGGGGATCATACGATAGTTCAGATTCCTGGATCCGAGATCAGAGTCAGCGTTCCGACCTTGGAGCCAGGAACCCGAGCTCCTTGCCCTCTTCCCCTTGCAGCCAGTGTAGAGAAAACTGCACTGGCGGCCTGGGAAAGGAGGGAAAGGGAGCATGCCATTAGGCAGGGACGTGAGGTGGGGGGACTGGGAAGGCTTATAGTGTAGCCTTGAGCATCCCCAGCCTCTTTCCTTTCCACTCTGCTGAGCTGCAGCTACACAGGTGGAAACACCCTTCTAGCTAAAATACAGATTGGAGGAGCGTGAAGATTGCCTTCGCCGCTGCTCCCGCTCTGCCTTGGATGGCCGTACGCTTCTAGGTGCGGAAGCTTACAGCCATCCAGATAGGATTGCACCCTTAGGAAGCTGCCTTTTGACCAGCTCAGAGTATTTGTCCATCTAGCCTTGTACGGATTGCTTTGACAAGCAGCAGCTCCACAGGGGCTCGGGCTGGTTAGGGTTAAGCCTGGGGGCAAGCAGACAGTCAATCAGGCACTCAGCTGGGCACTGGGATGAGGAAGCACCAATTAGCAAGACGAGGGTCAGGTTTGACTGGCAGTTATGCCAGGTAAATAAGGACCCAGTAATAGCACCTTGGACAGCCCCCTACAGGAACTGGCAGGCTGGGCTAGTTCCTCACGGAAGGAGCTGCTGTTCCAGCAAAAGACTAACAGCAACTCAAGGGTTATATAGGACTTTGGTCTGATTCAGCAGGGCTCTTTCTTGTGTTCTTATATAATAAATAAAGTGGGGGCAGTGGGGGGGGGCTTTGCATAGAAAGCAGGCAATGATGTCTGTCTGTGTGTGTTTGTGTGCATGCGTATTGCCCATAAACAGGGTCAGGACAGTCTGGTGCCCAAGACAATCCAGGTGTCAGCCCATCACACTACATAATGTGAGGCAGCCTTCCCCACCCTCCAGATGTTTAGGACTACAACTCCCATCTGCCCCCCAACTAGCATAGACAATGGTTGGAGATGGTCCCAAACATCTGGAGAGTGGCAGGTTGAGGAAGGCTGATAGGAGATGGAATCTGCCAGGAAGGTCTTCCTGCACCAGCCTAACCGAGATGAATAGTAGCTGCACAAGAGCATGGCATTGTAGGCTTGCTTGGCCCAGGTCATGTACGGAGGGGCTGTAGCACAGTGGTTGAGCGCAGGCTTTCCATGCAGAAGGTTGCAGGTTCAGTCCCTGAGTTCTCCATGTACAGCTAGGAAAGAATCCAGCCTGCAATCCTGGAATGCCGCTGCCAGTCAGTGTCGACAATACTGGGCCATCAGACGAATGGTCTGACTCTGTATAAGGCAGATGGCTATGTTCCCATGTCAAATCTCCCTTCTGCCATGGTCTCACTGGACAGAGGCAAGCTACCAGTCAAAAGATTAAACATTCTCCATATAAATACTGAAATTGGAGACCTAACAATCAAACTGGGCAGCACAATCAGACAGAGAAAACCTGGGTAGAAAGGTTTGTCTTCAACTGGCGCCTAAAGCATGGCAAGGTTTGTGCCTTCCACATGCCAGGGGAGAGGGCATCCCAAAAAACGCAGGCGTCATGGAGAACACCTGCTTCTGGACTGCCGCCAAACTGTAACCTGCAGGTTGCGATACAACCAGCAAGGCCTCTGCAAATAAGAATTACAAAACATTTCTAAAAACAAAACAAAAAACCACCAGGTCTTCTCAGTTCGCAACAACAGGCAACACAAAGTTCCAGCTAGGAATATTGAGAATCTGTGAAGGTGTGGAACCAAAACAGTATAACCTTCTTCTCCCTGAGTATTACTTTCTGCAATTTCATCTTGGTGCCTGTTCAGGATCCAACTCTCAGGCGAATGACCCTCCAAAACATGTGACTGCTTAAAGGCATAAGTCATCCATTGCCTTCCCCCTTTAGCGCAGAAATGCTCGTTCCAGAAAATGAGAATGGAAAGGTTCGGGATGCTCACGTGAAGGAGCTTATGGGATTGTGCAGTAGGCATTGGTGATGCTGTGTTTGTCCAAAGCCCTTAATGCTCGTTCCAAGCTGAAAATAAGCCCCAGGATGCAGAATCCGCACCCACACTTTGACACTAGTGCTGGGGTGGCCGACTTGTGTTCGTTTCGGGGGGGCTGAAATGGGGCCAACCACTCCCTATCGAAGGCTGTATCAATCTTTGGTGTGCAGATGAATGTGAAGAATTTGGGATGTGACCACTACATAGGAAGCTGCCTTCTACTGAGTCAGTGTTGCCGACTGGCGGCCATGCCTCCCCAGGGTTTCAGGCAGGAATTTCCCCAGCCCTCCCTGGAAGCGCCGGGGATTGAACCCGGGACCTTCTGCATGCAAAGCAGCAGGTGCTCTGCCATTGAGTCACGGCCCCTCACAAGGTGTATGTTATTTGTCTCTTCTTTCTTTTACCAAACAACCAGAAGGGAGGAAATACATAGTGTAGCATTCTTCTCAAGGGCATTCTGACCCAGTACTGCAGCGAAGCAGCCAAGTTGATGCCTGAATGGGCAGCAAAGCGTTTTTTGTTAAAGAAAGAAAACAAAACAAAAGAGCCTTCAACCACCACCACCCTGAAAAGTTTCAAAATCCACCTGCCCCCAGAAGTCTCTGAATATCTCCCAAACACTTTGGGGGGGGGGAGTGGTCCCATGAAAGGGGAGACATTTAGCCAGTTTGCTTTGATATCCTTGTCATCTTCCCCCTGGATCAGATGAAAAGGTCCACCTAGTTCAGCGGTCCGCTAACGTCAATGGTACCCAAGCAACTGGTACTGAGAGCCCTACAGCCATGGACAGCCTTCTCCTCCATGAATTTGACCAAGCCCCTTGTAAAGACATCCAAATTGGTAGCCATCACTGCATCTTGTGGTCGTGAACTCCTTAGTTTAACCATGCACTATAACTGTCCTGAATCTCCTACCTATCTGCTTCATGGGATCAAAAAGGTCTCCCTCTCCGCTTTCGCCACACCATGCAAACTTTTGTACACTTCTATCATGTCCCCACCACCACCACCACCAACTCGCCTTCTTTCTAAGCTGAAAAGTCCCAGTCATTGTAGCCTTTCCTCGTAGGGGAGCTGCTCCGACCCATTGATTACTTTGGTCGCCCTTTTCTGTGCCTTTTCCAACTCTACGATATCCTTCTTGAGGTGAAGAGACCAGAACTGTACACAGCATTCCAAATGTGGTCACACCATAGATTTGTATAAGGGCGGTATGATATTGGCAGTTCTATCTTCGATTCCTTTCCTAATCATGTCCAATAAAGTAACCGCGCTCTCCCCCTTGTTTGTCCCCAACATCTGAGTGGTAGACTATCCCTGAATCTGGAGGTTTCATTTCGCTCTCTTAGCTGTTGACAAAAGTCCACGAATTTGTCTAGGCCTTTGTAAAAACTCTTAACTCATGGCTGTCACTATGTCCCGTGGCAGTGAAGGTTTATGATACATAGTGCGAAGAAGTTCTTTATCTTGTTTGTCTGGAACCCTTTGCCAAATAGCTTTGTTGAGCAGGGAAAAAAAAACATTTCTCTGTTCACTGACCCTATGCCATTCAGACCTTCGTCAGCCTCTTCTTGCATCCAATCCCCCGGCCCACCCTGCGATTTCCTTACACTCACAGGCTGTCGTCTTAATGAAAATGAGTGTTCACCTACCACAGCCGCCTTCAGACTTCCCTGGGAATGTCTGATCTCTCCTGTATGTGACTGCAATGACTGAGCAAGATTTTAATTACACCCAAGAAGGGGAAAATGTCAGTCAATCTCTCTACGAAATCTACAATATGCTGACACCTGCTGGCCATGGGAAGTGTTTGCAAGTTAGCGGGTGGGGGATCTGTGTGGTGGCTTGGGAGAGTTCTGTCTAGCTCTCATTGCACACATTCCGATCAGGCAGAGCCATTTCACGCAGAGTAAACCCAGGTTTGCCACCGACTCAGCAGATTTCAGTTCCCTGACGAGTGTCCCTGCATGGTAGCCATGCTCATGAGCATGTATCCATTCCATTCATATTTTTATGTGCATATCTAAACACGTTAAGTGCAAACAGGCACATGGACCGAGAGCACAAACTGGCATAACTGAAGCAAACTCACTCTGGGCTGGTTCAGGTGTAACACTAAATTACGTAACATGAACAAGCCTTGGGATTTCGTGCATCCCTTCGCCTACTCTCTCCTGGGGAAAGGAAACACCTTTCCCCCAGTTTTTAAACTGACTGCAGCTCCACAGGATATCCAAACTCAGGGAACTATGTTTTGTTTCAGTGATGGTTAGTGAACATGCCATGATGTATTCCTGCACTGAACAGGGGGTTGGACTCGATGGCCTTATAGGTCCCTTCCAAATCTACTATTCTATTATTATTATTATTATTATTATTATTATTAAATTACATGATTATAAACCATGATTATAATCATGATTATAAACCATGATTATAATCATATATTGTATGATTATAAACCATGATTCAATCCTGACTGGTTTGAATGAAACATAGTTTAAACCAACCACAGTTCCCGAGTTTGGATGTAAAGGGACAGCAAAAGTGGAAGCAAAATGTCCCAGTCTCCTCCATACAGCCTTTTCAGAGGAGAGGAAAGGGAGGATGAGAAAGCCTGAGGTTTGTGCAGGTTCCTTCATGGAGCACTAAACCCTCATTCAGTGTTATGTCCAAAAAGGTCCTCTGGCCAGTGCACTGAAGCAGCAAGTGTAGTGATCACTCTTCAATTGAAAAATGCAGAATGGGTAGGGAGATTACTTTGAATGGAACATCTTCTGACATAAGAGCTTGCAGAGTTTTAAGTTACACAGAAGACTTATTTGCAAGATAGATATATTTAATTTATTTATTTAAAATATTTATATCCGCTTTCCTGCTTTAAGATGGTACACAGAAAATAAAAACAATGTAAACACCAGAAATGGCATGAAATTCTAACAACCCCCCCCCCACTGAAATCCTACATTATAACAGAACAAAGGCAATAGAAGATATCAGATAGGCCATCAAACGCTTGAGAGAATAAAACCATTTTAACCTGGAGCCTATAAGCTGCTTTTCTCCTGTGTAGGCTCCCTAATAGGTTTTCATCCCTGGCCCCTTAGATTGGCCTCAGGACATATGCTGCAGCAACTGCACTGAAGCTAAGCAGGTCAGAGACTGATTAGTGCCTAGATGGGAGGCATCCTGGGAACCCCATGTACACCACCTTCAATCCCATCATGAAAGGCAGGAGGGATATATATGTGCGTCTGACAGTCCGTTCATCAGCTGAGACATCTGAAACTTTGCATGCATAGTAATGGGATCCTAGGGATGTGCACCTCAGGGTTATTTCGTTTTAAAAACACATCCATTCATTTTAATTAATGATAATTTGTTCATGTGGTTGTTTTCTGCAGGAACATCTTCAGCCACTAGGGGGGAAATTCCCTAAACAGCACATAGCATACAGTTTGAAGCAAGGGGAAATTGGGCCAAGAGACACTGTTATATGCCTCCCTCCCTGCCCCCTCACTATAGGGCATCCCACGTGCACCATGGCAGAGGCTGTGTCTAGGGGTGCCAGCAGACAGGGTTTCACTCAGATTAGGCAGACACAATGTGCCCAACTCTGACAGCTCTGTAAATTTGCTTGGAGGTGTCGCAATATCAAACTACAGGGTATTCTAACCCTATGCGAAGCCGGGTCTATTCGCTACTAGTAAAATTAAGCTAACAATGAATAAGTCCCACCAAGGCTGGCTTACCACATAGTGAAGTAATATATGCATTTCCCTCTTTCTCTGTACGCTGCCCAAGATCCCAGTGATATACAGCGGAATACACATGTTTTAGTAAATAAATAAATACATAAATAAGCACGGTCCTTAGTCCTGTTATGGTGTCTTTCAAGAGCAGCCTTCGCATGGCGGCTGGTCTGGGATGAAACCAGTGGAGGCTGGTGGCTCTGTTGTCAAGAGGGTGCTAAATCCTAGGTTTCATTCAGAACTATTTGCACCTTGGATAGCTCCCTTGGAGTGCTGACTGGTTCTGATTGAAACACACCTTAGATAGCATCATTTAGAGTTGGATAGCTCCTTGGATAGCTGTGTTAGATAGCTCTTATTGGCTGAATTCAGATGACACAATAAGCAACTGGGGGGGGGGGGGGAATCATCAGTTGTATTGACCATCGTGTCATCCGAATGCTGCCATAGTCAACTAAACGCTGATCCTAATCCCACCACAGTTGATTATTTATTACAATGTTGTGTGGGGAGTACCCCCTAGATGAACAACTGTAAAGTTGATTATTACCCCACCATTGACTATCGTGTTGTCCGAATTCAGCCATAGAGTTCTAAATGATTCTAACTGAAACGCTGGGTGGTTTTACCTTCCCCACTGACGTTGGACCTGTTCAGACAACACACGAAGCCATGGTTAGGTCACTAACCTTTTTGCAGCAAATTGTTAGTGAGCATGTTTAAATCATGGTAATGTAGCCACCACGGTTAGGAATGGGTCACACAACATGCTAAGTCATGGTTCAGACGACACACTAAGCCATAATGTTTAGGTCAGAATGCTTAACCACAGTAACTTAGCATATCATCTGAACAGGGTCATTTGAGCCACCAGCCTCGACTGGATGTAACCCTTGCTTTGATGGCGCCTGGCATCTCCTTAGCTAAAAAGGAAGCAGCTCTACCTTTTTCCCCATGCAGATCCTCCATCAGAATACTAATGGCCCGATAGACCAGAATCCTTTCTTGCTCCATATATCCGAACGACATGGCTCATTGTCTTTGAGCAGAAGTTCATTCCAAACTTCAAACCATTTCATTAAAAAAATAAATTACATTAAGAGCTAAGCCTTGATTTTCAATTTCGTCTCATGTCATGCCATGGACTTTTTATGACTGGCGTAAAAAAAATAATCTTTTTTTTAAATTAATCTCACGCTTGGATATATATTGTACTGAAAGTTTTAATCAACCCTCTCTGAAGGGAAGAAAAATCTAATAGTCCTGGCAATCACTTTACAATCTTGTTGGGAGCATTTTTCTGTTTTCCCATTATGTCGTTATATTTAACTTCACCCTGCTCCCAACATATGTACTCCATCTATCTGTCACTCGGCACATATCTTATTTAAATTCTTCGACAGCACTGTCACAATGTTATTTACTATGCGAGAGAATTTTTCAGGATTACTAATGACAGTCATTCCCCTTAAAACTCCCATGGAACGCCAGTCTAAGTAGGATGAACATCGCTCACTCGTATCTCCAAACATACCTATGCAATTAATTAATTTCTCCTGCCCCACAGTCGGAATTATTCTTTTCCCATTCTCCCCAGTTTACTTACCATTTCTAAACTCCTTTATGGGCACCCTATATTTTCAGGGAGGATTTTTTTTTTGTGGGGAGGGACACTCAGCGTTATAAGAAACACTTGGCTACCAACAGAAATAGAAACATTGCAACAAATCACCCGCCCCAACGAAATCCCCCCCTCTGTAACATCCAGAAGGTACATCTGGATCTATTGGTAGATCTCTGGTTGCGGTAGATCAGTAGATCAGTATCAGCAACAACAAAAAGAATCTCCTCTTGCCCTAAGTCAGGGGTAGTAGCAGAGGCAGTAAGCGTATGCACATCAGTTGCTGGGGAACATGGTGGGAGGGTGCTATTGCACCCATGTCCTGCTTGTGGGTTCCCAGTCAACAGCTGGTTGGTCATTGCGTGAACAGAGTGCTAGACTAAGGTGGACCCTTAGTCTGATCCAGCAGGGCTCTTCTTTATTTTTTTTGTATTGCTACATTTATATCCTGCTTTTTTTCCTCCAAGGAGGCGTACATAATCCTCCTTTTCCTCTCCATTTTATTCTCACAACAACAACCCTGTGAGGTAGGTTGGGCTGAGAGTCTGTGACTGGCCCAAAGTCACCCAGTGGGTTTCCATGGCTGAGTGGGGACTATAACCTGGATCTCCTGACTCCCAGTCCATCACTTTAGCCATTAGACCACACTAGTTCTTCGTATGTTCTTAATCCGATCCTCTAAAATTGCCTAGATGAATATGCCTCCTCCCCCTTTTCACAATATAGATGGAGAAAGTGTGTCACCAGTATTTATAGCACACGGCAATCCGTTGTAAATAATTTCTGCAGACATTGTTACAACCCCTTGAAGAAGAGCCTAATAAAAAGCAAGAGGCCAAAACGTGTTGGGTTTTTCAGCAATAAATTTGTTTATAGCATCCTGAGACTATTCTCTCTTCTTCTGTTCTTGAAATTGTTTACTGAAATTGCTTTTAGCTGTTTGAATTGTTTAAAATGTTGTATGTTAAAAAATAGATCATGTTTTATCATACTGTTGTGTTATGTAATGCTTAATGTTGTACAATGTTGTGGTTTGTATTTCTTGTGTACCACCCAGACAGCTTTGGCTTTTTAGTGGTATAGAAATGAATTTTATCATCATCAGCTACAGCAGCCTTGAGTGCCATTTTTGGTAAAATGGGTGGTGGTGGTTATAAATCAAATAAATAATTTCTACTCTCATGTTTTTTGACTTAACACTGGATACAACCTACTGTCATCATTTCTAAATTGACATCTATATCTATAAATTAGCATATGCAAATCAGTGTCCTCCATTTTGGGAGGATGCATTTCCAATTTTTGGAAGAGGCCACCATAATCAAAGGACAGTCACCTACAGCCCACACTCACCTGCTGTAGACAAAGCTTCTTCTCTGACATCATTTTCAGCTGGCTGATGGATGTTCCAGGGCGTCAGAGGGAGGGAGGCAATTTCTTCATAGGAAGCCAACTTTACCATGTCCATGTGGTTGCCCCCGGGCTTGTAATGTGGAATGAAACACTCTTTGCCTCGCTGAAAAATGTCCTTAATGATTTCTTTTGTCTGGACCTCATCCGGCATGCTCAGGAAGACTGCAACGCGCTGGGATCCATGGTACCGAGTATGCCCCGCCACCTGGGGGGGGGGGGTAGGGGGTGTTGGGGGGGAGAGTTTCAATCAGGGTTCATGACAATAAAACCTGAACACTGTATTTATTTGAAACCCACTTTTTCCATGCTGTGTTGGGCTTCACCCCTCTCTCCTCCCCATTCCTTTTTCTATTCTTTTCTTTAGAATGTAAGCTCCTTGAGAGCAGGGACCTATTTGTCTAGGAAACTCTGTAAGGCACAATGTACACCAATGGTGTGGGAGTAGAGATGGTCGTCGTGGGGAAATCCGACCCTTTTGTGGCTTGCCCCAGAGCCACGGGCATTTCCCCAAAATCTGAAAAGTTCCTTGGAGGGGGGGGGGGGTCCCTAAAATCTTCATTTACCCAAATTCTGTGCACAACTGCATTAATTTGCACAAATTGCAGCCGTAATATGCTTTGTTTTGTGCAAATGGTGTCTGCAGTTTGCATAAAAGGTGAGTTAAATGGGGAACCCCAAACCCGCAAGCTGACCCACAATACAGGTCAAGCTGGGCCAGCCCACAGGTAAACAAGCAGGAGTCCAGGAGGCCAAGATGCTGAAAGCTAGGTGAATGTAACCCCTCGGACGGATTCCTCTGACGTCCCTATGTGGGATATGTGGTCAGAAATATAGATCGTGGGGTTCTAGGAAAAAGAAAATATACAAAATAGAACCAAGTACATCCACGACCTCGAGGTCTACCCACCCAAGAGGTAGATGATTTTTTAAAAACTGAAATTGTATGATGGCTGGTTGCTAAAAACACAGTATTTTCCCCTGGCTTGGTTTGCCTTCGTTGGCTTACACGTCACTGAAAGTTGGAAAAAGTGGGATATAATTATATTGCAATTAATAAATGAATATTGCAAAACATTTATTTGCAGGGTGCCACTGAAGACTTATAAATATCTTATTGCATTATTGACATCTGTATCCTGCTCTTCTTTCAAGGACCTGAAAACAGGAGAGTATTTCTTTCCCAGTTGGTTTTGTAGGCAGGTATGCAGATCATCTTAGCTTGGGGCATTTTCAGGATGTTCTCCAGGTCATTTTTAAGCACATCCAAGGTTGATAACCTACAATTTGAGCCTACTGGAGTTGTAATTCCAGCTCTCTGCAAAGCAAGGTTTGAAAAATTCAGACCCAGCCTTATGAATATGTATTCCCTCCTCCTCTTCACCCTCTTCAGAGCAATTTCTGCCTCCCTATAATCATTGTTTTACATTTCCTGTGTAAATCACTCTATCTACTTTGTTTTTTGGCAGCACTGAAATCTGAGCTCTCCTAAAAGACCTATTCCCTTTCTGCTTTTCTGCTAAATAACCTCTAGGTGTCACTTCACTATAGCGGAGCATCGCAATTACACCAGTAGGAAAATACCTTATGTAGAAAAGCTCCTGATAACCATAATTGCAAAACCACTTGAAATCATGACTAGTCTCTGGTTTACAAGGGCTCCAGACTTTGCATCAGGCCAAAGGGGACATGAGAAATAACCCTAGAGGGTTAGGGGATGTAAACTCCTGAGGCTTTTTCCTGATTTGCAAGTGAGGGCTTGGAATGGAGGGAGCCAGATTACTTCTGTACAGGGGCCACTGCCAATTTTAACCTAGTCTAGTACCTTGAGCTCCTTGCTTGCCACGCAAAGCTTCCTTCCCCACGGAGCTCCAATACCAGGCAGGAGTCAATTTTAAAATGTATTTTCGAATAGATGTGTATTTAAATTAAACATACTTGAATACAGAGTAACTTTCTTTGCCCCTGCTCCCAGGAGATACAGAGCTCTTACATAAAAGTGGAAGTCACATACAGTGGAAACTTCCACATCCAATGCAGCAACTGTGACTCACACTGAAAAACTGCACCAAAGTTTGCAAAAAACAAGAAATACTTGTTCTGGATCAGCAAATGACTATTATTGCAGAATCAGAGCATGCAAACCAGCAGGATTTCAATCACTGAAGCAAATGTAAAGCAAGCAAAGCCATCCAGTGGCTAATTAAACACCAAATGAGGAGGTCAAACCAGTACACAGTTATTCCAACTTCAAACCAAGTATTTAGACAACGGCATTCAAAATAACTGCCCCCCCCCCCACACACACACACACATTGCAGTGCAGGGATACTTTTCTAACACATTTTCATCTGTCTCTCCATATCTGTTACATACACACACACGTATCTCACTTGTGCATTTCTCCATTGACTGGAAAGCCAGTGTGGTGTAGCGGTTAGAGCATTTGACTAGGACTTGGGGGAACTGGGTTCTAGTCTCTACTCGTCCATGAAGCTCACTGGTTGGCTTTGGGCCAATCGCTCAGACTAACCCTCTTCTAAAGGTTGTTGTGGGGATAAAATGGAGAGGAGGAGGAGGAGGAGGAGGGTCGTGCATGGCTCCTTGGGCTCCTTGGAGGAAAGGCAGGACAGAAATGTAGTAAAGAAATCAACAATCCTTGCTGCGTTTTAGAATGCTGAAATGCTAGATCAGAGGTGAGGGACCTGCGGCCCTCCAGATGCTGTGGACTCCAACTTCCGTTATCCCCAACCAGTATTTGGGGGTGATGGGAGCTGTAGTTCAACAATCTACGGACGTTCACAGGCTCCCCATCCCTGCGCTGATGGACGTGAAGGGGCTTAACTTCCACCGGATGCAGTAGAGCCCTCTTTCTCCCTTCAGAAGTGTGAGCAGTTCTGCTCCTGGCAGCCACAGCCCACTGCTGCCACATCAGGTCTTCTGGGAGAGACACCAAGCACCCGAAAATGCTCTTAAGCTTACAGAGCCTAAACTCAAAAACTCCGTATTTCTGTGCCTTTCCCCCCAAACTGCACTGGCCCTCAACTGATAGGTGGCGAGCCAAAAGTGGCTTGCGCGATCAGTCCAGATGGGTCGTGGCAAAACTGTTGCCATCACCTTGAAGAAAATTATGAAAGTGGGTCCCATGTTGCAGGCTGGGGGTCTGAGGTGGGTCTCGGGTCTGGACCAGTTGAAGACCACTGGTCTACTGTTCTTTTCACACTCACGCACACCTGGCTAAAGTGTGTGTGTGAGGGGAGAGGAATCTAGCTGGGGGATGGGAATCCAGATAAGTCATCTCTTCTAACCATCACCTGGCCTTCTTGGTCCATCTTGGTTACAGTGGAGACAATTTGCCTGACTCTTACCACTACCAATTATCTTTGGTCAACTCTAACATGCCGGGCAGGTACTGTCTCAGAGCAACACGCAGAAAAAACCCATTCACAGAAACCCAATAGAAAACACCTAAAGTATGAAAAACAATGGAAGAAGCAAGTTGTTTAGAAAGACAGAAGAAGCAACAGCTTGTCCCTATTCCAGTGTGCAAATATATATTCTAGATAGCCTGCGATATACCTCTGAGATCCAGGAATGATGCTTTTTCTTGCATCCACCTGATCTACTACACCAGGGGTGGGCAACTTTGGCCCACCGGATGTTTTGGCCTTCAACTCCCATCAGCCCTAGTCAACTCCACCAATGGTGAGGGATGATGTGAGTTGTAGGCCAAAATACCTACAAAAGTTGCTCACCCTTGTACTACACAAACTCCAGGAAATCAGGTGGCCTACATCTCCATGCAACAGTAATGTTTACATAGCAAGGCAACAAGATGTTATGATCGATGCAGACATTACACTCAGGAGACAGGTCTTTGTACAGACATGTCAAAAATGAATGGCTGACACTCTTAAGTGTGGGAGATTCAGGACAGATAAAAGGAAGTACTTCTTCACATAGTGAAACTATGGAATTCACTACCACAAAATGTAGTGATGGCCACCAATTTGGATGGCTTTAAAAGGGGGATGGATAAATTCCTGGGGGAGAAGGCTATCAATGGCTACTAGTCCTGATGGCTATGTGCTACCTCTAGTGTCCTATGTATGCCAGTTTCAGGTGGTAGGGTGCTGTTGCACCCGTGTCCCGCTTGTGGGTTCCTGGTCGAGAATTGGCTGGCCATGGTGTGAACAGAGTGCTGGATTAGATGTAATTTATCAAATTGCCCATAAGGAATTGTAACAGAGATCAACTACTGAAAAATCCCCTCTTGCTTTAGAACAATTTATTTATTTATTATTTTGTTACATAGCACAAGGCTGCTGAATTCTGACAAATGATGTTTGGGACTCCATGAGCAGGCATTTACTCTTCTAGCCCCAAACCTGAGCAGGAACTGTGTGGGGGTGGATTGCTGTGGTTTTTTTAGAGAGTTGTGGGTGGGGAATTTGGGTCAGAGGATGCTAGTTAACCGCCCAGCAATAATTTCACCCTTTCTTCCAGGATTCATTTTTAGGGCCCTTGACCCATTTGCAACTGAGTCACCCGAAAGGTGATGAATTCGGCTAAGAAATGCTCTCCCCCCGATGCTAATTAATACACCCACCCAGCCACATTTACGTTGAACAGATAGCATTCTGAACTCATTGGAGAGGGAGAAATTAGGGTCAACGGATATGGACTTCATAATATGCATCCCCTGTTCTAACCTCCTCTAGGACACCATATACTTTTTTTGTTCTTGTTTTTGATTCCTCCAACTGATACCCTCAACACTGTACGATTTCTAAAGGAAACCAAGTGCATGCAGTTGTCATCAGACGATTTGTAGGCTTATTTTTTAAAAACACACAGACACAAATTATTCTTTGTCTGCACACACGGGGAATTCCAAGTATGCAAAACCTCCTATCTTGTCTCTCTGGGTGGCCTCCTATCTTGTCTCTCTGGGTAGGCAGAAGATACCCAGCTGGCTATTAGAAGGAACAAAATATTGCCGTCTCGGGTGCGGCGTTTCAAGTTTTCAGACACTGCATTCCATTCCCCCCTTCCCGCCAGTTTCCCATCTCCACCCCACCCTGATCATGGCCACTAAGTATGCTCAGTCTGGGGGTTTCCCCGCCTTTAGGCTTCCCCCCCTCATCAGATTGTTTTGCATTTCAACAACCACGTGTCGTGGGTTGGTGGCATCTTGGCTAGCAAACAACGGTACTCACCCATGAACTTCACATATAAGAATTATGATGATGCATAGTAAAAGTTGCTTATGACTTGGTGATTACTCTTTCGTATTGCATTCCAGAGCTTTACTGGAACCTATCTCAATGCTTAAGTGAGGGCCAAAAGAGACGTTACTTTAAGCTATGTGCATCTAGCAGCACCCCAGACCTGAACTCACTATGGAAGGGGAAGGAAGCTTACATCTTTGAAAAGTGGAGGGAGAAGAGAAGCGATAAGCTGACATTACAAAGAAGAAATAGGGAGTGTTCAAAGGAGGGCCCGTTATGTTGTCTTGACATCCATGCTCAAGACTTTTTTGTGGTTTATGCGCAGCCCTGGAATTGGCAGGGTGTTAGTAAAGAGGAGGTGGTCTCTGAGCATACAGGGAGTTAGTTCCCCAGAAGTACTGAGTAGCTTTGGCTAATTTCACTGCAGTTGTGCAGGCAGCCGGAGAGAGAAGAGAAGCCAGGCCAGAATCGATGACCCTGCATGGAAATGTCAGCCTTTCTTTCTCTTTTTATGGGTAACGCTACAGTCGTGTCTTCCTTTACCCCACTGAACTCCTCTATATGGACATGAGGAAGGGTGAGCTGTCAGTCAGCAGTCCCCGCCACGTGGCCTGCGGACGAAAGCCTCATTGACCTCACTTCCGAGGAACCACGCGCCCGCCACTTCCGTCTCCCGAATCTTCCCTTGCGTCACCCTACGCGCAGTCATTCAACTGGAAGAGGAGGGCCGGGGGGGGGGGGGACTTTCTCGCGGGTGGAAGCTCACGCGGCGAGGGAGAGAGCAAGTTGACTGACATCCACGCGGGAGCGCACGGGCTTCGCTTCTCTGGCGTGTTGGGGAGTCCCGGCCGCGTGGCGGCGCGCGGGGAATTTTCATTTGCAGCTGGACTTTTCTCCGGGGCGGGTGGGAAAAACACAGGAACACGACGGCACTTTGAGGGGGAAGTCCAACCCGGGCTGTTGCGGGCGAGGGCGGCTATTGCTGCTGCTGAGAGAGAACGAGAAACGCGCAGGCGGAGCGCCACGAAAACACCGGGGCGCCCTTGCTGCCGGCCAGCCTCTCGCGCACCCACCTTGTCGCCCAGCAGGCGCGACTGGCGCAGCTTCTCGGCCTCGTTCAGCGCTCTCAGGCGGCGCTTCAGCTCCGCGCGCAGGGCTCGTTTGGCGGCGTGCAGGGCAGCCATGTCGCCTCGGGCCTCGGCGGTGGCTGCGCCCTCCCCTTGGCTCTCCATGCGCGCGGCAAGCACCTCCTCCGCCTCTCTGAGGAGGCGCCTCGGCTCCGGTTCGCAACGGGAGCGGAGTGAGGCGGGTGGACACCGGAGCCCGAGCGGGCTCTCGTCCTGAGAGGGTTGTGAATTTGCCCTTCAGCGCCAGGAAAAGAGGGGAGGCACAGCTTTGGAGAGGCGCCAAAGCAAAGAGTGACTCTTCCCTCAGCCCAGAAGTCCAAGGACAGTTTTGTCGTTCATTTATTTCGTTTCGTTCCTCTGCGTCTTATGTATATATACATTGAACATGTTTTGTATGCTGCTCTTCAGGAACGCTTTCAGGGCGGCTTACAAACGAGTAATAAAAGGCCACCCAGGAACAAATGTTATGACAAAACAAATAACGGGCAAATAGGCAAAACAGCAACAGTCTCTGCTGATAAAATTCAGCAGGATTGATCAAGCAATACCTACGTTCAGGATGGTCTGCCTGGCACCCAAAAATACGTCTTTCCGTTTATTCTTTCCATTTAAAGAAATGTCCAGGGAGGCTTATATACAAAACATACCACACATACAAAACATACAGCCAATACAAACCATAAGTGGAAACGTTAGATGAATCCCAGTCGAAACGAATAAACACAGGCAGAAAAAAAGACTGGCTATAATGATTACAAGGTGGCAAAAGGCCTTTTATATCAGACACCTCAAATAAGGGTGTGTTCCTGACTGCATTGCTTCATGCATTTATTATATTAATTATCCTGTCCTTTAAGGAATTCATACAGGTCTCTTCCCCTCCGTTTATCCTCAACAGGATGGACTAGATTAGGCTGAGTGACAGGCTGGCACAAGTAAGGTCACCCAGTGACCTTTATGGTTGATGGGGATTTGAACCCAGGTCTCCCTGCTTTAGTCTGTAATACACTAGCCCTGGGGCAGGAAGAAGGTAGATTGGGATCTACTGGTAGATCTTTTGGTTACTTGAGTGTTTTCTACTTCAAAATGTTTGAGAAGTAGTGGAACACTCAGATTGATTGACTAAATGTCGCCCTAGTAGTAAGGGATTTTAGAGCCAAGGTGGGCTTTGAAAATAAGGGTTTGCTTTTCATGTACCAAGAAGTGGCAAGGCTGGAGTTGGTAACTGGTTCCATCTTCATTCTTTATTCAGTTCAGAGAAGCTGATGTCATCTGAATTAGGAAACCACTCTGCATACACACATGGCATCAAATATCCTTTGGAGCATACCCAAATCACATGTCTAGAAACATGAGACTATTGTATCCTGATTTTCAGCCTGAAGATACAGTTCTGGTCCCCACACCTTAAAAAAAAGATACTAGTAGAGCTGGAAAAAGGGTGACTAAAATGATCGAGGGACTGGAGTATCTCCCCTATGAGGAAAGGTTGCAACAGCTGAGATTGTTTAGTTTGGAAAAAAGCAGGATAAGGGGAGACATGATCAGAGGTGGACAGAATTATTAATGGTGTGGAGAATGTGGAAAGAGATACATTTTTCTCCCTTTCTCAAAATACTAGGACCCAATGGGGTCATCCCATGAAGCTGATTGGTGGGAGATTCAGTCAAGATAAAAGGAAGGACTTCTTCACACAGCACATTGTGAAACAAGATGTAGTGATGGCCACCAATTTGGATGGCTTTAAAAGGGGGTTGGGTAAATTCCTGGAGGAGAAGGCTAGCAATGGCTACTAGTCCTGATGGCCATGTACTACCTCAAGCATCAGAGGCAGTAACCCTATATATACCAGTTGCTGGGGAACATGGGTGGGAAGGTGCTGTTGCATCCTTGGCCTGCTTGTGGGTTCCTGGTCAACAGCTGGTTGACCAATGTGAACAGAAACTTGGACTAGATGGACCCTTGATCTGATCCAGCATGGCTCTTCTTATGTTCTTAAGATCTATGCTCAACATATTCCCAAGTCAAGCCCCCCCTTCTGTCGCATTGAAAATGGGATAATCATAGAATAGTAGAGTTGGAAGGGGCCAACAAGGCCCTCTGCACTCCAAAATGCCCTTTGGATCAGACCATATGTCTAGCACAACCTTTCCCAATTTTTGGGTCCCCAGGTGCTTTTGGACTTTAGTTCCCATCATTCCTGGTCATTGGGTATCCTGGCTGGGGATGACAGGAAATACAGTCCAGCAACTTCTAGGGGCTCAAGGTTGGGAAAAGTAGCACATTAAGTTAACTTACTTGCTGCTTTAGAAAGAGATTAGGAATCATGGTTGGTCATGGAATGAGAACAACTTATTCCTAAACTCAGAAACGCAGTTAAGGGCATATGTTTATTTCTGTGGAGCCAAACTTCTCATATCCATTTTCCTTCGGATGTGAGATTGAACAAGTAGCATATGTCTCAACAAATCCCTCATCTGGGAGGTAGTCCTATGTGAGCTACATTTCCATCGCACAGCTTGCTACACAAGCAGATACACAATGCTTAGAAAAGAACATAAATATTAGGGCTGTGGACGCACCTCCTCAATTCACTTCAGAGGCCGATTCAGAGCTTCTGAATTGTCCCTATTCCATCACGGCCCGATTCGGAACCAGTCCAACCCGGTTCTGATCCGAATCATTTGAATTTGCATTTTCCTGGGCGCAAGGCTGACTGTCCCAACTGCAAGTCCATTGGACTCCCCCTTTCCCCTGCCTGCCCCCAAACCCTGATCACCAAGCCACTGTCCCTGCCCACCGAATTCCGTGAGTGGCCAGCACTTAACAGGCTCATCTGCTCACGTTTGGCAGACGCCAGTTCTCCATGTATGTTCGTAGATCTAATGTTGCGCACAACTGTGGCTATTAAGGGCCATTTCCTTTTCACTGCTAATGTTTCAGAAATGGCTGTTTACAGCCACCGTTTTGCACAACATTAGATGTACGAAAATACAGAGCCCCCATCTTCCATAAAAATGGCAACTCGCACGGAGGAGTGGGTGACCTCTGGGCACTAGCAGATGGGTCCAGTACATCCCTGCCGTTTGCGCAACTGACGCTGTTTGTTAATCAGAACCGGACCTATTCAGTCCAAATCGCCCCGCCTTGATTTGGATCCAGATCTGAAGTTTTGCACAGCCCTAAAAATATTGCAGTGCAATGTCACTTGGCCAAAGTGGGGAATGTTTAAGTCTAGGTCATTCATTGACTGTTACGTCATTGCACAAAAATGTCACACGGTTCATTTTATGCTGACTTCATGCCTGTCGTTCTTGCCTAATCATTGTTCTGAAGGCTGGCTGTACATGAACTACAGATGGGTCAATCCATATACAAAGTCATATGTTTTCCTCAGAAATGGTGCATTCATTTGCTTAACAAACCATGTCTGGGGATCATCAGTCTTCCCAAGCCAACTTGCTGCCCACTGAGCAAACATGGAGACCTGCAATGGGGGAGGGGAGATTATATTATTCTTATTTTATTTTCTAGTCGATCACAAGTGGATACATGGCTAGTTCAGCTTGCTGGGTCACAAATATCCTTAGGTTCTGCCTCCTGGGACATCAAAGGACCTTTCCAACTTGAAAGATTGAACGGAGTAGAGCAACCTTCCCCAACTTATAGATGGTGCCCTATAGATGTTTTAGGCTTCAACTTCAATCAGCCGCAGCCACTATATCCAATGGTCAGGAGTGCTGTGAGTTGTAGTACAAAACATCTGGAGGGCACCAGGTTGGGGAAGGCTGAAGTAGAGGATACACCATCCAATCAACTGCTATTCTGAATATAATACCTGAAGCATGGCAGCACCTAAGTCTTCTCTGCTTTAGCTCATAAGAACATAAGAAGATCCATGCTGGATCAGACTAAAGGGCTCTTTGCACAGCATTCTGTTCCCTAAGAGGCCAGCCAGGTGCCTATCCGAAGTCCACAAGCATGACACGGGTGCAGTAGCATTTTCCTGTTCATGGGACATGAAAAGAGCCCAACAGTCCCCAGGGGAGACTAGCTTTCTGGAAGATGCCAAAGGGCTATGATCAATTAGGGACATTCAATGATGTTTGGAAATAGTGCTTTAGAGCTGAGAGGATAATGGTGTGGAGTTTATTGAATCGATTACAAAAATGCAGAGCAGAAATTAACTACCATAAGATGTGGTGATGGGTACCAATTAAAGGAGGTTGAATAAGTTCATGGAAGGCTATCAATGGCTACTAGTCCTGATGGCTATGTGCTACCTCCAGCATGAGAGGCTGGGGAACATGGGTGGGAGGGTGCTATTGTGCCTGTGGCCTGCTGAGGTTTCCTGGTCGACAGCTGGTTGACCACTGTGTGAACTGAGTGTTGAACTAGATGGACCCTTGGTCTGATCCAGCAGGGCTCTTCTTATTTTCTTATGAACGATCTATTACAGAATAATGTCCCATAGTGAGGGATTAAGGTATTCAGAATGGGAGAAATTATTTTAAAATGTAGATGACCTGTGCAGGACTGGTTTAAAACATGCAACAGATATGGACTGTTCTTTTGTAAAATGCAAAGCAGATGCCAATTTTAATCCAGGAGAACCTTGTTCATAGTCTCAGTGGATGATTTAACTGATTAACTAGACTTTCTATATTTAAGCCGAGGTCTTATAAAGATGAAAGTAAGGTTTAAATATGCTTTAACTGCACATTTCTTCTTTAAAGATTGCAGATAAAGTGAACTTTGGTATTCTCCTTGAATTTAAATGGCCTTTAAATGTTAATTAAATAGTAAGGGTGCACACTCTTATTTATTCTTGAAATTGGGGTCATTTTTCCCATCCAGGTTAAAGGTTTGTGCCCCAGTTTATTTGATCATACACATTTCTACAAATGCAGTATAAATATGGCTAGATGTTCTGTCATACATTCAAAACATTGTTAACAGACATCATATAATTTGGATTGTAGACGGCTTACATAGTGCCGTGACTCCATGCCCTCCCGCTGATGTGAACCAATAAAGACGTCTACTGTGTAATCCACAAAGCTTTATTCAACAAATAAACATCTCTTCTCAGCTGAAGGGCGTGTGAATGCTAGGAGCTATCCTCTAAGCTTAATTTGGCTAACAAAGCTAGGCAGTTGCCTTCAACTAAAGCAGGACTGTTTCCTACAGTCCCTTTAGCTCAGGGAGGGTCTTTCGGGAGGAGCCCTTCACAAGCCGTTACCCAAAGTGATCACCTCCCACCTCCTCTCAACTCTGCTGCTTGACTGTATGGCAGATGCTGGGATCTGTCAACTCTGATGTCCCCTCCACATCAGACAAAATCTGAGTTCCCAGGAGTGTGTATGCGTGGGGGGGAATGGACTCTGAGCCATCTGTATTCTCACCAATAAGCTCCTGAGAAGATTCATCAAAGGCTGCCTCTACAACCGCGATTTAAAGCTCTTTCAAGGTGCATTAAAAAAGTTACCTCTACAACAAGAGCAATTTAAAGCTCTTTCAAGTCTCATTAAAAAAATTACCTCTACAAGAGAGGAGCGCAAATCAGGAGTACAGGCGGGTTTTAGCTCCTTTTATTCGCATTTTCACATTCGCATTAAATAGCGAGGTTTTTTTCTCTCCAGAGTTACGGCGCCTTATCTTACGGGCGGGGAAGGGGGGGAGGGAGGCAAGGATTTTCTTTTCTTTTGCTGCCTAGGAAAGGCTCGGTTAAACACACACACACACACACCCCGACCAGTCTCTTCCACCCACCTTCCTTCCCTCCCTTGCCGTCCTCTCCTGCTTTTTGCTTGTTCGGATCTGGTGTGACTTAGGCAGCCGAAGCAATGACATCAGCTCCGCGGCCGCACATGGGCAAGAGGAGAGGCAGAGCCCGAGGAGGAGGAGGGAGAAGGGAAGAGGGAAGGAAGGCCATGCTCAGCCGCCGCCACCGCCGCTGCCGCCCTCGCTCGCTCGCTCGCTGGCTTCACACACTGCAACAGCCGCCCCTGCCCGCACACGAGATGTGTGTAGGTATTAGGTGTAAACGCGCGTGCAAGGTAATTCGCCTAATCGGGGAATCGGGCGTCAAAGCGACTGCTTGTAGAGGGAGCCCTTGGCTTCTGAAAAGTCTTGGAGAATCTCCTCCCCTACTTCCTACGTTGGCTGGTAAATTCCTGGTTCTTCGGATTCTGAGTCTGATTGACCCCTCCAACCCCTTCCCCTACACTAGGGAAAACAGGCCTGATCCTGACATATAGTTGGCCTTGCACACTCATCTGAGCTAAGGTGACCCCCTATTTGAAGGGTTGTTCTTTATTTGAAAGTGTCCTCTGTTTGAAGGGCTGCCCTATCCAAGTCAGGTTTGAAGTTAAAGAACCACCAGAAGGAAGAGCTGTTCCTTGAAGTTGTAGGTCACCTTTTATGCCTAGCCTTGGAGACTCCTCATCAGACAAGGAAGAGGCCTTAACGGAAGAGGAACCAACAGAGGAGATCCAGGAGGCACCCTGCCAGACTGATGGGCAATCTTGCCTTTCACCAGAGAGGTCTGAGTCTGAGCAAGAGCAGAGTCCTCCCATACCTCCCCAGGAGAGATGTCAGTTGAAGAGGCTTGCTCAGCTGCTTCCACTCAGGAGGAGTTTGATGTCTCTCCTGGGGAGTTATGGGAGGATTATGCTCTTGCTCAGACTCAGAGCTCTCTAGTGAAATGCAAGATTGTCCATCAATCTGGCAGGGTGCCTCCTGGATCTCCTCTGTTGGACTTCTCAGGAGGAAGGCATCTGAATGTCCTTGATTAGTTGCAGCTAGGGGCTGGGTGGAATCAGGAACAGAGAACCTTGAAAAACCTTGCAAAGATGAGACATCTGTGCTAGAAACAATTATCTGTGCCTAGCTTTGTTTCTACGTTGGCTTGTTTTCTTGAGCTTCACTTCACATAGGAAAAATACCACAATCTTACCAGGGCTTTTGTCCTGTGCAGTCTTCCCACATGACGACACAGTCCTCTACACACGACCATGTGAGGTTGAATTGAAAACTTCCCTTCTTGGAAAGGCTCCATAGAGATTAATGAGACAGCACCATCTAGTGGTGGAATTATAGTGCAATGCTGAGTTTACACACTGGGAGATCCCACGATTTCCCAAATAATACCACAGTATCTCTGCTTGATTTTTTTTTAAGCCAGATTTCCAGGGGATAGCATGGGAGATATCCTGAATGTTGATGATGACATTTAAGATGTTTTTAATAATGTATTTGTTTTATTTGTTTTAATGTTTTATCTATTTTATGATTCTTGTATTTATATTTATTGTTGTTCCCTGCCTCGATCTGGACGGAGAAGCGGGTTAGAAAGAAAATAAATAAATAATAAATAAATGTAATGGACCCACAACCTTCTGTGAGTGGCCAATCACGTGTGGGCAACAAATTTCTAGTTTAGAGAAGCTCCTTCTCTCCTTGCTTCTTCTGGAATTCCTGATTTATGACCCAGATCATCTGAGAGCTCACTTAATTGCCTGCTCCCTGTTATTCTTCAAATGCTTATCTCTTCTCAGATGCTTGACTTCAGCATGCTTTTCTCAACCACACTACTGATACGTCCTAGACTTGAAATTCCAGTCTCCACGGTAACTGCCCCTGTATTTGTCTTCTTCCTACTCTTCGGTCAGCAACCAGCACACAGCAGGCTGGGGCTGCTCTAAAACAGCTTCAGTCCCAGAGGGAGAGTACCAAAGCAGGACATCACCTGGCCACAGTCTTTCCCCACTATGGTGAGATGGGTTGCATTTCTCTTTAAATTATAATAATTATTTCTAAATGTTCCTCAATGCATTTAAATTAGCATATGTCAGGCATGGCTCCATTGCCACATCAGAAACCAAACATGTTAAAGAAACAGTGAACTCCTTTATTACATCAAGCTCAAATAAACTCAGATAATCCATACAGGAACCAGAAACAGGATCTTAAAGTCTAGCGGTTTAATCCAAGACACATTCAATAGTTCAAGGCATTCAGTAGTTTAAGGTTCAATTTCCAAGAAGTTCTGTGTGTGTATGTGTGTGTGTGTGTGTGTGTGTGTCTTAGTGATCTTTGACTTAATGCAAGAAGTGGGGGAAATGTAACAGCATAAAATAGAAACAAAGACTTGGCTTAGTAAATACAGACATAAGGTTAAGTAAGGATGTTTCCTAGCCTGTTAGTTAAAGGTCCAATTGGAAAGTGAAACATTGTGCTTGGAAATGCTAAATAAACTTGGCTTCGGGATGTCTCCCCCTGTTGCAACCCCTACAGTGTAATATTGTGCTTGGTTCCAGTAATACAGTGGCCGACAAGGAGAAGTGGTACTTCCTTTGTTTGGGGTGGGGAAGGGTTGCTATGTGCAGTGTTTTCACATACATAGAGGTGATGATGAGGCCTGTTTTGCAACATCATGCAAGCCTTATTGAATATGAAAAAGTGATTTTTTATTATTATTATTTATTTTTTTAAAAAAAGTTTTTCATCATTTACAAATTTGAGGTAGCACTGTCAATATAGGAAATGATTATATTGACCCTAGTCCAGACATGAATATAAACCAAACATTGCAGTTTGGATGAGCTGTGGCTGAGGTAGAATGGCTTATGACATTCCTGCAATGTAGTCCATGATTAATATTGTAGGTTAGAGTTGTGGCTGAGACTGGTTTGAACGATCAGCCAAGAGTCCCCTCCATAAGACACCCCCTTGGGTTTCAGCAAAGGTCACTCTCTCTAAATTGCTTCCCCCAGCCTGAATTCTTTCTAATTGTCCTCCTTGCCCAAATTCAATGGTCAGTTGCATGCAGGAACATTGCTCTCCGTTGACTTGCATGTGGACAGGGTTGCAGTTTTAAACATGTTTTTTTTTATAAAAAGCTCAAAAGATCAAATCTTTCACACAAAAATAAGATGCAACTTGGAAAGAGCATGAACTCTTTGCTGTTACCTTTTACTTGGGGCTGGGTTTCTTCATTGATTTCTATGGACAGCTCTCAATTCTGCCTTGGTGGAGAAAACAAAAATCACAAACCAGGCCTGTGTGTTAGAGCATCTTCAGACGGGGGGGGGGGGGGTGTTTCCTTACCGTCGCTCTGCTTCCTGCTTCTCTTCCGCATTTGCAGCGAGCTGAGATTACATGAGGAAGAGAGCAGCGACCATGTGGGCCATACAGTTCAATGGGAACAGCGCTGTCTAGTAGACATTTTATAGCACAACTTCACCTGCATACAGCAGGAAATCCCAACAAATATCAAGGTATATCAGAGGGTTGGGTTTTCTGTGGCTTGATTTATGATGCTAAAACCGGGAAACGGAGCAGGAGACACCCAGGAAAATGAGAGCATCGTCAAACTGACCTATGTACATCCGTGAGCTGCCAGTCATGAATGTGCTATAAAATGCTTGTTTAAAGAAACTCCAAGGGCTAATCTACACCTGCAGCCCTTTCACAAGGAAGGAGGGGTGATTGTGACTTTTGCCGCTTCCGTGATCAGCTGTCACGGGGCACACGTGAGCAAAGGTTTCTGCAATTTCAGGTGTGCCATTGTGGGAGGTTGTGTGCCCCGTGACGGCACTTCTGCATGTGTATCGGGAGAAGTGAGTGGGGCTATGCAGATGACGCAGCTGCGGGGCTGTTTTTTTGTGACTTGTGAGAATTGTGCATGAATGCAAATGGACAGCAATGCATGGGGTGCATAGGAAGTCCATCGAATATGCGATGCTGCACACAGATATGTTTGTGCAAAAAATTAGGGATGTGTATCATCTTGTTAGAATTTACGATAACGATACAATATGCTCTCTATTGTGCTTAAAAGTTACGATGACGATACGATAGAACAACCTACGATAATAATTGGAAACGATAATTTTTGGGCGATTTTATCGTTTCATCGGACTGCCATATAAAAATGCCTATAACTTCTGTATTTTAAAAGTTAGAGGCTTGAAACTTGGTCACAGTGCTTATAGGGTATGCCTACATATGTGTATGAAATTTGAGATCGATCCCTCCAACCCTCAATTTTATATGAATTTTTTAAAGATCGTTTCCATTCTGACAGGTCTGAATGAACGCATGGGGCGAGCTGTCATTCTGATCTATCAGAACGGAAACGATCTTTAAAAAATTCATATAAAATCAAGAGTTGGAGGGATCGATCTCAAATTTGGCACAAATGTGTAGCAACATGTGCTACACATATGTGCCAAATTTGAGATCGATCCCTCCAACCCTCAATTTTATATGATTTTTTAAAAGATCGTTTCTGTTTTGACAGATCAGAATGAAAGCTTGCCATGTGCGTTCATTCAGACCTGTCAGAATGGAAACGATCTTTAAAAAATTCATATAAAATTGAGGGTTGGAGGGATCGATCTCAAATTTCATACACATATGTAGGCATACCCCATAAGCACTGTGACCAAGTTTCAAGCCTCTAACTTTTAAAATGCAGAAGTTATAGGCATTTTTTCTTTCTGCCTAAAATATCGTTTTTAACGATAATTATTGTGAAGACGATATGAATCACCTACGATATGAATGAAGACGACAATTTTTTTGGTCCGAAATGATGATAACGATAAAAGACGATAATTTTTGGCATGCACACCCCTACAAAAAACAAAACAAAACTGCACACTATCGGTGCCAAAACACACCGATATACATCCAAAACATGTGGCGAAAATGGTGTCTGCGTCAACTCGCACACACCTCCAACACCGCTGGACATGCCCAGGGCAGCAGGTTGGCTGTTCACGTAGCCGGGAATAGCAACAACTTCACAAGGGGAGCCCCACTGGTTGCAGACCTTGGGAAAGAAGGGGGCAAACACAACAAATCCAGTCAGGGATATCCCGGAATAATCGAGTGTTGGACTTAAGATCACAGCAGGATCAGCTGTGTGTCATGTGGCCCTGTAGGGATGATTTCAATATTATTCTGGAATAAATGGTTGGTGTAGACATGGCCTAAGTCTCCCTGCCAAATGAGGTGAGGAGGGTGACATTATGAAGAGGGCCTTTTTGATGGTGGCACCCGGATAAGGAACAGCCTTCCAAGAGAGATTCACCTGGTGCCATGTTTATGGCCTTTTTGTCCCAGGTGAAGACCTTTTATTCACTCAGGCTTTCAAAATAACTTTTGTGGGCCTCTCAGTTTAAAACCCATGTTTTCGTTGTGTTTTCGTTCAAATCGTTTTTATTGTTTATTGTTTTGTACTATATTTTATAGAATGTGTGTTATTGGACACCTATAGAAATACAGTAAATAAAGACATTTGACTGGCTCCCCCATTACTGTCTTTTAGACAATAACTGTTTTTATTTCAACTGGTTTTGGGAGATGTAATCCTGCTGCTGTTCTAAATGGATTTTTATCAATTGCTGTGTTGTGTTGTATTGTTGTAAGGTTAGGGGTTAGGGCTATGTTTTACAATTCCATTGTTGTAATTATTGTACTGTATTTCTCACTATTCGCAGCCCTCAGTGCTCTATAAGTAAAAGAGCAGGTTATAAACGTATTAAATACATTTAAAATAAAATTAAAGGAGCCATATACAGAGTGGGTCCAAACTCTGTGATCCCCATGGGAGAAGCCTGAAATAGGAGATGCAAATAAAAGGGACTAGTAGCTTTTAGACTACAATAAGAGGGGGGTGGAATAAGGAGAGATAATAATGCTTGGTAGTGTCAGATCCAGAAAGAGCTATAACTTGCAATTGGTTCAGAAAAGGAAAATGTCTCATGTAAGTTTCTTTGTATCAGAGTTCAGACAGAATAGTGAAGTGTTCTGATTCTTTCGACAAAAGACCTCTCTAGGGATAGAGTAGAAATTTGCTGGGTTTACATTCTAATGCGAACTTACCTATTTCTGTATTGTTGGACCAATATGTGAACCAAATGCAGTTATCCTTCAAAATCCGCATTTCCTAGAAATTTCGCAATACATTTCTTCAATTAAAAAAAAATGCCTACAAAAATACATATTTAGGGGAAAGTGTGAACAAAGATGTGTATATCTATGGAAATAACAAAATAAATGATATTAGGGGAAATGACTTCCCAAAAAGTGTGTATATCAAGCAGAATTGCATCCAGAATGGGCACATAAGGAGAAATGTGTACTAAAAGTCATGTGACTTTTTTGTAAAAAAGAAAAGTTTCGAACTGATGAAAAAACAGAAAATGGAAATGGAGAATGAAAAACTGACAGAAATGGAAATTGACAGATTCATCCCTTCCTCATATTTCTCAAATAAATCCTTTGACAGGCACAATAGTTATATTGACTTATGTATTATAAAAAAAATGTTACTGGAAACTACTGCAGTTCAATTATTTGAAAAGATTTAATGTAATGCACAGGAAATCCAATAGCAAACATTTGTGCATTGTGTGATACCAAACTTGATTTATTGCCAGTTGTGCTGGCTGCAATGTTTTAACAAAATGCAATTTAAATACATAATAATAAATAACATATAAATATGATTTGAAACACAAAGGAGAGAAGAGCTTCCTTTGGTACAGTGATCCAGTCTCAGTTTTCTAATAACAGGAACCTTTCCCAGAAGACAGTACAATGTAATATTTTGTGGTCACTAAGGAAGCATTGACCAAGTTTGTCAGTAATATTGACTGAAGAATGAGAAAACAGAAAGGATTTTTGTCTTTATATTGTGTAAGGGCTGCCAAGGGCTCCTTTCCTCAAATTTGGTGACAAAGCCATTGTCCTGCAGGTGAGAGAGAGAGAAAGAAAACATTCTTGTTACAATTTGTTTTCTGATGACAAAGATGCCATTAGCTTTCCAATATCAAGAGGACAACTTGGATTGAAGGAAAAAATTCAGATGATTTTCTTTTTAAAGCCAAGACTGCTGTGTTTGCACTTTTAAGCATACATCAAAACAACAAATTTATATCCATTTTATGCCAGAATAATTTCCCTCAAACCATTCAGGAAATTTTAGTTTGGTGATGGTGTTAAGAATTTCACAGAGAGTCCTGACAACTCCTCGCAGAACTACAGATCCCTGAGGACAGATAATTACTGTTCAACCATTTTACATCTGTAGTGCATATGTACATTGGCTGCATTCAGACTTTACAATAAACCATCAAATCAAATCAAATATAATTTATTACGGTCATAGACCAGCAGATTAAAAATTAGCTACAAATACAGCAATTATTAAAAACCAATTAAAAATAACAACAAGAAAACAAGTCAATAAATAGCAAATTAAAATAGATAGAATTACAACTATTATAAAAATGATCCAAAAGTCATGTATCTGAGACATAAAATATCCTAAACATAACAGTAATAGCGCCTTCACAAATTTTACTATCCTCAATTCATCATCATTTTTCTACAGGTGATAGCAGATGCACTGAATCGTGCTGCATTGTATGTGACCTGAGAATTCCGATCTGATAATAGATATTCTAAGTAAAATGCTTCAGATCTTCCTGGTTTTTTAAGAAGAATTGGGGTAATTAAATCTCTGCGGAGGTCATGATAAAAAGGACAATGGAGTAGTACGTGAGCTTCAGTTTCTACACTTCCCATATCACATGGGCATAACCGTTCTTGGACAGGGATTTTATTATATCTGCCTTCCAGAAGCGCGGAAGGTAGAACATTTAGTCTGGCTAGCGTGAAAGCTTTCCTATATTTGGGAATTGATAAGCTTAACATATAGTTTAGCATTATAAATGCTCCTACATAGTTCTGATAATTGGGATAGCATGGAGTTAATCTCAGATGGTTTTGGAGGTCGATGTCTCTGATTCTCTGTGTGATGAGAGCCACTTGAGCCTTAGTGTATCCTAAGACCTGTATGACATCAGCCGAGAAGCCCAAATGCTGCAATTTTGTCGACAGAGTCCTTTTCCATTTGGATTGAAATGGGTCAGTCAAAATCAGCGGGGCAAGACCCACAGGAGAAAAAGTTAGCTTTAACCAGAAATTCACCTTACATATAAGCATTCGCGCCTCCATTGTAATTTGTCCTACCTCTAGCCGTAGGATTGTATTAGGCACACAAGAGGGGACTCCTAGTATTGCTCTTAAAAATTTTGTTTGTGCAACCTCAAAAGGGGCATAGTCATCAATAATGCATATCTGACAGCCATACATCATCTGTGCAATTACTTTAGCAGTGAAAACTTGCATGGCTGCAGGAATATATTGGCCCCCTTTAGCATAATAAAAGGAGAGGAGTGCTTTAGCACTCCTTTGAGCTTTTTCAATGGCATGTTTTGTTTGGGATTTCCATGAACCTGACGATTGAAAGGTTATACCTAGGTATTTATAGGAGATAACCTGCTCAATCTGATGACCATTTATCTGCCATCGGTGCTTGGTCCTCTTTCTATTGAAAACCATGACCTTAGTTTTGTTATAATTTATTGTCAGCAGTTCCTCTTTACAGTAGGTAGCCAAAGCGCATAGAAGACGCCTCAAGCCTATACTTGACAGTGATAGGAGTGCTGCATCATCCGCGTATAGGAGGATTGACAAAGATCTATTTGCCAGTCTGGGAGGATGTGAGTTTATTCCTTTCAAAGACTGAACTAGGGAATTAATGTAGAAATTAAACAAAGTGGGGGCCATGATACACCCTTGTCTTACTCCATTGTAAGTGGGTATTGATCCTGTTAAATGTCCAGCTCGGCTACATCTGACCTTCATGTATGTCTTTTCATGGAGACGCCACATAAGTATGAGCAGTCTCCTATCGATGTTAGTAGCCTCAAACTTTTTCCATAACTTATCTCTGGGAATTGAGTCAAAGGCTGATTTGAAGTCAATGAATGCAACATGCAGACCTTCTTTAGTTGATGACGCATATTTTTCAGCAATGTGTTGAAGAACTAGTCCTTGGTCAACTGTGGATCGCCCCACTCTGAATCCGGCTTGCTCATCTTCGATGATGTTTTCTTGTTCTAGCCAGTCTAGCAGTTTCTCGTGCAGGTGGGAGGCATATAGTTTGCTGATTATACTCAGCAGGCTTATTGGCCTATAATTTGCTGGGTCGAATCTTTCGCCTTTTTTATAAATTGGAATGACAATGGCTAGACCCCAATCCTCAGGGATGTGTGTCGTATGGTCAATGCATGTAAACAGAAAAGCTAGTATAGGAGCCCACCAATCTATATTTGCTTTTATCATTTCAGGGGGTATGTTGTCGCACCCAGGGGCTTTGCCTGGTTTTAATTTTGAGATGAGATGTCGGATTTCTTGTGAGGAGACTGGGGGCCACATGGGTAAATTTTTTATGTCGATCTTGAATAGTTGTTGGTAAGTCTGTCCCAACGTAAAGATGGTGCCAAAATGCGCTTCCCAGGAATTTGGAGAAATAAAATATTCCATGTTTACTGTTGTTTTTGGCCAGGCACTTGAAACCACTCTCCAGAAGGTTGCAGAGTCTTTATCTCTTGCTGCATTTATTAAAGTTTGCCATGTTGTTCTTGTGGCTTGCATCTTTTTTGTTTTAATTAATTCCTTATAACGCTTCTTCAGTGTGAACCATTCGGAAGGTAGTGTTGGCCGATCTTGATCTCTGTACAACTGGTATTGTTGTGTTAAAGATTTTTTCATTGCAATACATTCATGGTCAAACCAATGCTTAGATTTTTTAGTGTGGAGGTTTAGTTGAGCATTGGGCTTCAGATGATTTTGCAAGAGCATAATAATATCTTGGTACAATGTAAAGACTATTGTTGGTGAGTCTGCAGTTAGTAATGCTTCTCGATACTGAAGTTTACTTTCAGAGTACAGTATCTCTGTTATGTTATCGCTTAGTCTGTTAGTCCATTTTATTCGTGTAAACCTTTTCTCAGTCTCTAAGTTTAGCATCCACGTACACTCAGTATGAGTAATCTGAGTGGCGAGATTTAGTGTTAGGACTAGAGGTAGATGGTCACTCTCAAGACGTTTACATACCCTACAAGTGGATATAGCATTTAACAAATTATATGAAGCTATGAAGTAGTCAATTGTAGAGGCTCCGACACCTGAAAGGAATGTGAATTCACCAGTTTTATCGCCTTCAATACTCCCATTTAAAATTACCAAGTCGAGTTTATTTACCAGTTGCATTAGATAGAGGCCAGCGTGGTTGCAACCCTTATCTTTCGACTGCCTGACTGGTATAGCGTGGGCCTCCTCTTGTTCAGGTAAATTTTCATGGAAGTAAGAGTACAATGTAAGGTCCGTCTGCCCTATCCTGGCATTTAAATCTCCTGCCATGATTATACGAGATTCAGGATACAGGGCTGTTAGTTCAAAGATGTACTCTTCTAACTTTAACCAGTTTTGCTTAATTTGTTGTTTTTGACACATAGGTGGGAGGTAAGCATTGATTATCAGTAAACTGTTTGACCTAAAATTAATGACCAGGGCAATCGCTAGATGTGACAAGGAGGCTGGTCTAACAATGTTTGCCCTGATGCTGGTCGAGATCAATACAGCCAGGCCTCCTTTGGGTCGACCACCTCGGAGGCTGGGTTCTGCGTCTAGGGAGTACGCAGAGAAACCATTTAAAACCAGACTCTCTTTGGCCCAGGTCTCTTGTAACAGTAGGGGTGATGTATGCACTTTTAAGCATACATCAAAACAACAAATTTATATCCATTTTATGCCAGATTAATTTCCCTCAAACCATTCAGGAAATTTTAGTTTGGTGATGGTGTTAAGAATTTCACAGAGAGTCCTGACAACTCCTCGCAGAACTACAGATCCCTGAGGACAGATAATTACTGTTCAACCATTTTACATCTGTAGTGCATATGTACATTGGCTGCATTCAGACTTTACAATAAACCATGGTTTATTGTTACATTAACAATCCTCAGACAACAGCTCTTGCTTTCATGTCTGATCCCAGACAAATTGTGGTTAGTCTTAACAAAAGTTTACTGAAACAAGCCAACTTCAAACCATGTTTTATGAAGGTAAACTTATAGTTTACCTTCATAAGTAAACTATAATTAAGCTTAACCACATTGTAGGGTTCTGGTATAATGCTAAACTGCAGTTAATAGAAGGCAGAAAACAATCCTCATGTATCTATTAGTAGTAGTAGTAGTAGTAGTAGTAGTATATTAGTATTAGTATTAGTATTCAGGCAGTAGCCAATTGACATGTGTGTTAAGGTAAATTACGTTGTGCTAACATAAAAGAGCTCTAGTGAAATGCCAATTGGGATTCCCTGCCAGTTGGGATTCCCTGATAAACCAGCTGTGCACACTAATGCTATCAGCGTTGCGTTAATGATCTCTTACATTAGTGTGACA
Source organism: Anniella stebbinsi (assembly GCA_029215795.1). Classification (NCBI taxonomy): domain Eukaryota; kingdom Metazoa; phylum Chordata; class Lepidosauria; order Squamata; family Anniellidae; genus Anniella; species Anniella stebbinsi. Next base: position 388,594,302 of record JARDYH010000001.1, read on the forward strand.
TAATTTGTTAGCCTTATATCATCTCAGATATTATTATTAAAAAGAGTCTTTGAAGTTAAAATAGGCACATTTCTGATCAAATTATGTGGGCATATAAGTGTAATTTATAGTATTACAGAGGATATATTGCAAGACCCTTTAGAGAAAACTAATCTTTAGAAGTGTAATGGAAATACCAGGGGAATAGCAAATATCTTTGTGGAATACCCAGAAAGTTCTGCGAGCATAACTTCCCATAAGTACCCACATGGTGAACTTTCAGTATTGCTGCAAGAGGGGTTAATATCAAGACCTGTGGCTTGGAGGGACAGAGTATGAAGTTAAGTCATTGCAGTGGAAACTTAACAGATACTGCCTTCTGAAAGACTGCAGTAAGGCTGCAATCCTAAGCATACTTACCTAGGCGTAAGCCCCACTAGAATCAGTGGAGTTTAATTCTGAGTAGACATGTGTAGGATCAGTACTGGCTCCAGGTTTTTGAGGACCCTTGGGCGAGACATCCTCAATGAGCCCTCTTCCTCAGTAAGTCTACCTTCTCAACACCACAGCCATCAGCTGCCATTTTTCCTCGTCCTCTTTCTCATCTTTTCCACCACTTGCTAGCCTGACAGGGAGGGAGCCAGTGAGCAAGTTGGCATAGCATCTTCTGCTCCTTCTACACACCACCACTCTTGTCTGGGCCAGCATGAGAGGTTGGTGAACAAGCAGTTGCAATGATGGAGAGGAGGAGCAAATGCCGGGGGGATCTTGTCATTGGGCCCTTACTAGGGTTGGACCCTTAGCAAGTGCCCATCCATGCCTACCTTTGACACCAGTCCTGTTTAGGATGGCGCTGCCTGTTCCACAATACCTATTTGCCATCATTAGAACAATGTATACTTACAAGAATAAAAGGCAAGTTAGATATTAACAAATGTTAGGTCTCAATGAATTCTCTTTGTGTACTATTTAGGGTGTGTTTTGTTTTTCATGCTGTTCTTCACATATTGAGAATAAATATTTGGGTTTTTTCCTAGTCTAATATGGGAATCTTTTGTAAAACAATGATTCTTAAGCTACCTTAAAGGCTTTATTAGGGATAGAAAGACCTTATAGGTCCAATTAGGGAAGGAATGCAGGGCATACATATTTTAATTAATAAATGCCACTTACAGGTACAGTCCTGTAGAAGTATACTTGGAAGTAAGTTCCACTGAGTTCAATGGTACTTTCTCCCATGTAAGTATGTATGGGATCACACTTTTAGAGTAAGATATTGTTTACTCATTCATGCTCATACACAATAAATGTGGGTTTTCCCATTTTATCATATAGGTTGTTTGTTTGAAAGGTTTTAAGACCGCTCATCAGGAAAACTTTCAGGGTGGCAAACAAGAAAATAGTTTTAAAAATCAAGCTAAAATCACAATTAAAAAGCACAAAGCAGAAGTTGTATTTTATTTTAACTGGTTCATTTAAATTTAAAGATGTTTTTCATCTCTTTGATACTGAATTTTATTCTTTTTATATTATAAGCTGCCTTAGGAAGGCCATGGCCTTGAATGGTGGCTAAGAAATGTGATAAAGAAATAAAATAAGCAAACAGCTAAGGGAGGGGGGAGGAATCAACATTAAAAAAATCATGCAAGATGCAAGAGTCAATGTAGCCTTTCATAACTATCAGATGACAATTAAATGCACTTCCGTTTCCCTATATTTCCTTCAGCTTTCAATCAAACTCCAAAGCCCCCTTCCCCAACCTGTTGTCCTCCAGATGTTTTTGATTTATGCCCCAACCAGCATGGTCAATTGTCAGGAATTCTGGGAACTGTAATCTAAAACACCCAGAAGGCACCAGTTTGGGAAAGGCTGCTCTGAAGGCTAACGGAATTAAATGCTATGTTGAAGATGAGAAGAACTACTAGTGAAGGGCTAAGCTGAAAACTTACCCATCCTCCATTTTCACTGATCCATTTTGCTTTGGTGTTTACGATATAGTCCGCAATGAAATGAGAAAACTGCTCTGTGTTTTCTTTTGTCAAAGGAACTCCGTGTCCTTGTAGCTTCTTTGCAAGGATTCCTCCAAACAGGAATATTGTCATAATCCGTCCCCAGTTGGTGGTTCCATCTACAAATTCCTTTTCCATCACTTGATTGAAAATTCTACTGGCATCATCGATGGAGCTGATCACCAATGAGTTTAAATATGGTCTCAGGTTCTCTTCTACTTCTTCCTGAAGCGAAGGTGCAACTTTCCGTAAGACCTGGGCAGCTCTGCTGGGAGCTTCTTCGAGCTGTATTTCCTGACAAACATGTTTCAGGTGATCTTGGACCAAACTGGAAACATAAAGGAAGTCATTGTTTTCCATCGAGAAATCAGCACAGAGGGCACAAGGCAGATTTGGACCTCAGCAATGCAGCTAAAACTGACCTGTCGGTCATCCAACTGATCAGCTAAATAACTCCAGCCTTTTCACATGGTTTCATCATTTGGGGGCTGATGGAATTTTTTTACTTTCCATCTCTGCAGTTCCGGCAAAACCCATTACGTTGGAAGCATCCGTGTGCAAACTGAGATGTAGCTTGTGACTGAGAAGTGAAAGTTCGCAATGTGGGAGGGGGAAAAAACCCAACCAGTCTTGCAGCTTAGACTTCCCCTAAAATGATTGATTCATTCTGTAAATGCAGATAGAGGAACTGTTAAAGTTCCAGTCTAGTGAAAGCCAAATGATCAGCAACTGGGACCTGGCATAAACCCAAATCAGTTGGGTTTACACTGGCACAGTACCGTGTAGAAGCCAATTCCTGGACATTTCCCTCATGTAATTGAGGGTGTAATCTCTACCACTAGTTTCCTCCCTTTCTTCTGTTGTTTTCCTCATGTCAGAGTTGAGACTACTAGGTCTTCAGGGCAGGAGCTTGTCCTCTTGTCTTCTGTAAAGTTCCATGCACAATGGTCATGGAATGTACATTGCATATCTGTATGAGGATACTCAAGTGGCCTGGATGAAATATAACAGGACTGGCTTAACTTGTACATAGCATCTGCATGCTAATACTTTAATACTAGACAGGATCTGGTGAGTTCTAAGATAGATTGGTTTCCAGGATCTGAGGTTGGAGACAGTACTTCAGACCAAGGAGTCCAAGCTCCCTGTATCCTCCCCCTTTCAGCTAGCATGGAAAGAACCGTGCTGGTTGCCTCTCCAAACTCGCAAAAGCGACCTGATGGGCATCCGGATAAGATTGTGCCCTAAATTGCAAACATTGGAACATTCCAGTGGTCTCTTCCCACACATAATATGTATAAGGAACATTTCTATTTTCTATAAGATTCTCTAATGCTACCAAATGGGGTGGCCACTTACAAATCAGCAAAAAAGAGGAAACTCATCAGCACAGGAGAGGATAAAGATTTATGTGCGCTAATTCATATTTACAGATGCAGATTTAGAAATAATGATTATCATTTAAATAGAAATATAGTACATACCCCCATAGTGTGGAAGATTGCAACCAGGTGACCTGTGTACCTTTCTCAGTCTGCTTTTCAGGTACAGTTGATGGGTGAGGCCCAGTTCTTCTATCTCAACCTATCAGGGCGTGTTCTGCAAGTAGAACTTTCCCTGGGTAAACTATATTTTTCAACAGTGAAGTCATTGTTCTCCCAGACTTGGCTGCTAGACTATGATGTCATACAAAAACAAACAAAAAGAATTGAAATCCCAGTACTTTGGGAATCCTGGGGGATTTCAGGGTTTATGGCAATTTGAATGGAATGTTGATGTTTAATCTATGTAAACTGGTGGCTAGAAGATAGTCTCCTGATAGATGGGGGAGAAATACATTTGTGTTTTTGAATAAGATACCCACTAGGGCTTGAAGAAGGTGACTGTTCTCCAGCTAGGGTGATGGAGGAAACACATATGTCTGTGGAAGAGAAACAGCAGAGAAATTGGGGACCCCTGCCTTAGAGCAGGAGTGGGCAGAAGGTAGATTTCCAGATGTCTTGCTCTTCAACTCCCTTCAGCCCCTGTCAGTATGGCCAATGGTTAGAGATGCTGGTAGTTGTAGTCCAGAAACATCTAGAAGACCGCAGATACCACATCTCTGCTATATATTCTGCCTTCAGCTCCATTGAAGAAAGATGGGATATAGCTGAAAAATTAATGGCCCATGGTTGTGAAAGGTACTATTTAAGCCCACCACCTCAAACTCCTACCCTGCAAATCTAACTTTTGACCAAGGTTGCTGAACCTCCCTCCCTCTCTCTCTCTCTCTCTCTCTCTCTCTCTCTCTTTCTCATATTTCGATGCTACTAAACTGAAATACACTTCCTAGTATATATAATACAATGATTTATTGCAATAGGGAAAGCCCCGGCATGCCACAGCAGTAGTATAATAAATTTATAGCAGTGGTTCTGCATTCATTAGATAAGCGCATTGGGTCCTGAGCTGGGAAAGTGTTGAGAAATAACATGAAGTTGGAATTTCCCTGTGTTCCCTTTTCAAATAAATCTTTCCATAAACAGCCAATAGTGCTGATTAAAACTTGGCTCACCAGCCCCCACCCCCTTTTTTCCCCTGAGGTGTTCTAATTCACGCATCTATGCAGGTTGATTGACTAAGCTCCTATTCTCACAGGATCTTGCTGGGTGCACAGAAGTGAGTTGTTCATTCAAAGAGTCAGATGTTGGCTGTCACTAAGCCACCTGAACTCACAAAGGCCCTGGCTACCAGGAAATCCTCACTGAGGGTCAAATCAGAAGTATCTTTTTTACTGAGGATTCTGACGTTACAGGATCTAGATACACAGGACCAGCTCTAAGTCATCCCCTGCCTTCAGTAGTGATAGTACCTGGGAGTAGCAATACATAATGACAACAGAAACCACATGACAATGAGCTTCAGGTGGTCTCAGGTAGGGATATATGAGAAATTTGTTTCGGTTTGTTTGTTTTTATCAGGATCTACCCAGTTTGCTCCTTCCAGACTGAACACAATCTCTGTCCAAATTTCATACATCTCTGAGCTTGCAACACAATTCGGAGATCCAAAAGATCTGTTTGACGGCATCCGTCCATTTGAAAAAAAAAGAATGTGAAAAATGCATACTTTTGAAAAAGGTGCACAGATGCTCTTTAATCAAATGAGAGAAGCATGTGTACATTTCAAAGATGTGCACAATTGATGGGTACATTTGGGAAAATCTGGATGAACAACAGTTCTTACCATTCTTTACCTTTACATCAGAATTGAGCCACCAGCTCAAGTCCCTCTGGTGCATGTCCAACAGTCTATCCATCAGTGGAGGCTGGTGGCTCCCACATCACTGGGGCAGTGAATCCGCCCTGGGTTTCAGTCTGAACCAGTCAGAACTCTAAAGGAGCTATTAAAGTGCAATGGTTTAGCACCTTGTATGGCTCCTTTAGCGATCTGACTGGTTCTGACTGAAATTTGGAGCGGATTCACCACCCCACTGACATTGGAGCCCCCAGCCTCCACTGCTTCCAGCCACTGCTCCCCCCCACCGGCTCCCTGACATCCACTTCCTGGAACAGCCACCATGATCTAGCTAATGGTAGGGCTTGTTACTGCCTAATGTTGTGCAATTTATTATCGTTGGAGCCCTAACATATAATTTCCCCCTTTTAAAAAACAGGAATGCATTTGGAAGGATCTTAACTCTGCCTTTAATTGGGAGGTTTTTAATGGGAGGATTTTAATCCCGCACTATCATTATAGTAATTAGTATTGCAATAATATCCACAACCAAGGCTCTCAAAATACCAGTTAAATCTTGAATATAGGCAAAAACAAAACTGTAAATAGAGATGGGTAAATCTGTCAGTTTCACTTTCTCCAACATTGGAAGAAAAGCTCAAGTTTTCTCTCATGGATATGAAAAACTTTGCAAATGTTGGCAAATTCTTATGAAAAACAAACTGAAACAAAAATTTTGGCTGACTACACCAGCCAAATTCAATAGATACAGCTATTCCAAGCACAGAGAGGAGGCAGATGTCCCTGCCTGCCATATAGCTGTTAAAAATGAGGAGCCTGTAAAAAGGTAGCAACTCTGATTCAGCTGCATAGGGTGACCAGATAAAATCCAGGTCAGGGCTCATGTAACTTTAACAGTTATAGAGAAAAGAGAATTTCAGCCAGTGTCATTTGTATGCAATTAGTTCCTGGTGATATTCCCTCTTCATCACAACAGTTAAAGTTGCAGGGGCCCTGCCTTCTTTTGTATATGGTCACTCTAGTATAGTGCCTGCAACTTTAACTGTTGTGATGAAGAGGGAATTTCACCAGGAACTAATTGCATACCATTGACCCTGGCTGAAATTCCCTTTTCTCTACAACTGTTAAAGTTACATGAGCCCTGACCTGGATTTTATCTGGTCACTCTAATTCAGCATTCACAGGGATTCAAACCTAAGAACATAAGAGCCATGCTGGTTCAGACCAAGGATCCATCTCATCCAGCATTCTGTTCACACACAATGGGAAACCCAAAAAAGAGGATATGCCTGCCACTGCACCCTCCCACCCACGTTCCCCCACATCTGGTCTACATAACCATACAGCCTCTGATACTGGAAGTAGCACATAGCCATCAGGTCTTAGTAGCCAGTGAATTTGTCTAACCTCCTTTAAAATAAAATAATGCTAAATAGCACACAACTGCTAGAATATCTAAATATCAGAAAAACTGGGGTAAACAAACTTTTTATATAACATCATAATTATAAAGCATCACATATCAAGCGTAAGTGTACAAAATTGTTTACAGTAACTGAACAAGTTGTTTACAGTAAACAATTTTGCTCGGCTACTGTAAACAACTTGCTCAGTTACTGTAAACAATTTTGTACACTTACGTTTGATATACGATGCTTTATCATTATGATGTTATATAAAAAGTTGTTTACTCCGGTTTTTCTGATATCATTTAGATATTCTAGCAGTTGTGTGCTGTTTAGCATTATCTTATTTTGGTATTCCCAATTGCTGCCTTCTGTATTGTGATTTTGTAACCTCCTTTAAAGTCATCCAAATTGGTGGCCATCTTGAACCAAATATGGAGAACTTTTGCAAATTTTAGTAAATTCTTATCGAAACCAAACTATAATGAAATTTTCATCCATCCCTGCCTTTAACTGTTCCTCTAACACAAACAGAGAACTCTCTCTATATCTTTTACCCCATTCGTGAAATCTGAAATGGGGTCCAGTCTGAAGACCAAAGCCTATCATTGTGAACTGGATCTATGATTGAGACATTTGGGTTATCGTTCAAATTCATACTTGGATTTATGAATGATATTTTGGGGAGCAAACATTTGTAATTGCCTCCATGCACCCAGCATTAGGAAACCAGCCCAGGTCTACTTGGCTTAGGCTGCCCTTGGTTTCATAGCAAATGTGATCATTATATAGTTTAGAGCGGTTGTTCGTGAGACTTACAAGTCAGGATGGGAGAACCATGTATGTTCTCCGAACTCCACTTCAAAGGGCAGTTCAGCTCATCCCCATTTTAGTTCGTGTTTTTCAGTCCATTCAAATAGGAAAAGTGCACAGTTCTGTGTGCATTCCCCCCCCCCCCTTAAATGCATTATGTTTTCCCCACTGGCTAGAGGGTGAAAGTGCATAACTTTTGAAAAATTAGTGTTTTAATGTGTGCATCACAAAACTTGAGAACAGTGCAAGTTTTGATGATTTGCAAACTGAAACAAAATTCGCATACACCTCTGTTTGCAAGCTATTTGATGGAGTTGCTTTGTGTAGCACTGCCACCTAGCAGCAACTGATAGATTTTCAGGTCAGTGATTAGAGATTCCTCCAGAGTACAAGAAATGTCATTTAAATACACACACACACGGTAGGGTGACCATATGAAAAGGAGGGCAGGATTCCTGTATCTTTAACAGTTGCATAGAAAAGGAAATTTCAACAGGTGTCATTTGTTTGCCTGCAGCACCTGGTGAAATTCCCTCTTCATCACAACAGGTAAAGCTGCAGGGGCGCTGCCCTCATTTGTATCTGGTCACTCTAGTATAGCTCCTGCAGCTTTACCTGTTGTGATGAAGAGGGAATTTCACCAGGTGCTGCATGCAAACAAATGACACCTGCTGAAATTCCCTTTTCTATGCAACTGTTAAAGACACAGGAACCCTGTCCTCCTTTTCAAATGATCACCTTAGTTTAACACGAATTTGTGGACCACAAATCTCTCAGTGTATATGATTTGGCAATACTATCTTCTCCCATCTCTTAGGAAATTGTTTCCAATTTAGATAGATAGATAGATAGATAGATAGATAGATAGATAGATAGATAGACAGATAGATAGATGATAGACAGACTATTTCCTCAAACATTGAGAAGTCCTAGGAAGACAGATATAGAGTTCAGGGATGGATCAGTCAGTGAGTATGTCAGTTTCACATTTATTCATTTATTTAATTCCACTCTTCATAACAAATCACAGAGTGGCTTATAAATAAAACGCAAATACAAAATACAAGCAAGTCCATTCCATCCCTTCACTCTTGTTTTTATTTTTAACAAGGTATTTGTTGTTTTTTAACAAGGGTTATAAACCCAATAATCCCTTTTTAAGGGGCCTTGGGTTCCTTGAAAGAAGAAAAAAGGCAGGATGCAAGTGTAATAAATACATGATTAAAAAAAGGCATCTTTGTGGTGTTGGTTTATTGTTCCAGTAATTCCTGCTCAAATCTGCCATTTTGCAAGAAAGAAAAGGGATATTTTCTCCCCAACTGCCAGCCCTAAAACAGAGTCCATTGGCAACAATTGAGGTTTTTCTCCTCTTTTTTTATCGCTTGTGTGGGGCGGGGGCACAAATCTTTGGGAAATGGCTGGGTGGGAAGATTTAACCCTCACCTATCCATGCATCTGGGAGTCCTATGTGTTTAACTAAAGGAGAGGGGGACTGGGGAGGATCAGCTGCATGCTGTGTATTTAACATAGCCTCTAGTTTAACTCTGCATCCCCAGTGGGAACTGCAAGCAACCCACACTGGGAAACAGATTGGACTCCTGGACTGTTTCCCACAACAGGAATAGAATTTATATTGCGGATAAAAGGGACCAGAATTTGTGGGGCGAAAAAGTGATAGCGAAATGACAGCATGGCATGAGTAATTCCTATGCTCTAAGTAAAACTAAAACTCTACAGGTCCCCCCTCCCATCGCAAACTCGTTCCACAGGAAACTGGGATCCCCCTCCACAGAGGTCATGTCATCTTATTGATTTCCAGAGGGGGTTCCCAGTTGCTTTCCCCGACTTTCTTTTGGTGTCCTGAAATTCTCTTCACTATTGCAACCTCTCGCTCTGGCCCAGACAACGGCGAAGGTGAGAAGAAGGAGCAGCAGCAAATGTCATTGGCTACTTACTCATTGCCTACTTGCTCACTGGCTCTCTGCCTGGCAAGCAAGCAGATTAAAGCAATCCTGAGAACGAGAAGAATCCATAGCAGCTTCTGACAATGGCAGGGAGAAGGTAGAGGGGATCCACTGAAGGTGTTTTGCCCATGGGCCCTCAAAATCCTGTAGCTGGCACTGCTGTAGCATTCAGGTACCTAGTGTCCAATAGAGAAATTAAAGGTGCCTTCTATGGCCACTGTCTATTATTATTATTATTATTATTATTATTATTATTATTATTATCTTTATTATTTATTACACTTATATACCGCCCCATAGCCGAAGCTCTCTGGGCGGTTTACAAAAGCTTCAATGGCCATGAACACTAGGAAGCTATGGATTCAATTTGATTACATTGCTTCTGAATAGATGAAGGATGCTATTAAGGGTATGGAGGGGGGAAGCATTCTATTAAGTTAACGTTTGCATGTTGAGATTTAGCTACATACCTCCTGGCCATGTTGATGGGTGTTCCCCTGCTAAATCCCTATCCATCAAGTGCTAAATGCTTTTCTTTAACAACCGTTTTGAGTTCCCAAATACCTCCAAACCCAATTCGACTGCATACTTGAATCATAACTGAATTACTAAACGCAACTGAGTCAGTTGTACAGACCATGTACTGTTGTTACATCTATAGAATCCCTTCCATAAGGTTTTGGATAGGAGAAGAAAGTGCATATTGCACCTTCTGAGATCCAGGCTCAGTTAATTCCATTAATCTTATATGCCTCAGCAGATGCAATGGAAGTGTGCGCACTGCATAATGCCTTCGTGTTGATGCATAATGCCTAGTGTGATGTCTCTGGTGCACATAAATGCAGTGCTCAGGTGCTAGAAAAGGTCCTCTTGGACCATTTTTTTTAACATATATAAAACCCACATTGTTATTTGGAGCACTAGACTCACACACACAAAAAGTCCCAATCCAGCCCAAGGAGCATGTTATGGTGTGCCCATGTATTATTAGAGTAACCTTGCTGGCTAGTTGGTCATGTGCTCTCCTTTACAGTCCTCCAGATCTGTCAGAGGGCAGTCCTCTAGTTAAAGGGTTTATTTATTTATTATTCGATTTACTGTATATCCCGCCTTCTTCCTTAAGAAACCCAAGGCACCTGTAAAGCAAGACACATGGCCACCCTAGCATGGACATGCTTAAGCCCAACCAAGGCTGAAGCTCAATGACCTCCAAACCCATATTCCTCCAGAAGGTAGATATCTGCTTTCCTTGGAAGGCCTGAGCAATTTGCTGCTTTCCTTTTCCTCACTAGCCCTTCCTTCCTGTATCCACACTTCCATTGGGCATGACCCTTCCATCTACCCAGCTTCCACCTCATCTCCTTGCTCCCAGTGTCTGACCCTAGTTCCCAGATCCAGTTTGCCCCTTAGACATGTAATTTCTAGACTTCTGGTTTTACTTTGGCTGCCGTTGGTGGGTAGTGGTGGTGAGGTGTTGCAGAACAAGAGCTGTGTGTGCCATGTTGCCTGCCCTGTGCTCCCTAAGCTATCCTGCTGCTCTCAAGTACAGTGGAGGATGCTGTCCCCTCACCAATGTTGAAATAAGATACAACTTCCAGTCTGATTGTCTTCTATACATTGGATGGGAGAGGGAGTCCATATTGTCCCTTGCCTCCAGCACCAGAATGCCTAACCCCAGCCCTGCAGAAAGCATGCACCCTGACCCTCCCTAACTTCTACAGAATAAAAATCTAACTAATTTTCCTTACGGTAGTTTCGTGCAATTATTATTATTTAAACATGTTGCCAATTGGGCCTAACACAGAGAACATTTTCATAAGAGCAAGGAGACAATAATAATAAAAAAAGAAAACATCAATGACATTTGCTCTTGGTCTTTTGTATCTACCTTGGGCTCCTACTTATGAAAACATTTCACACCTTACTACTCACGATTCTAAGTGGAGAAACAATGCATCACCCAGAACATATTTGATGAAGCCATGCCAAACCACCAGAACTTCCAAAGAACTTGATGTCCTTGTACGTTTCAAACCTTCGTAGGACAAGCAAGATATGCCTCAATGTGCAATCGTCTCATTTAATACATTGGCTTGGCTTCTAGGAACAAACAGATGTAGTCCTTGGGAAAACTGGCCTTTTGCCGACCAAGAAAACAGCAGCCATAGCCTGCAAGTGTGTGCTTCAACTATATGCTGTCTGCATGTTCTTATTTGTTAAAGTCTGCTGTTTATAACTTTTAAATCAATGGATGGGAAGTGGGCTTGGGAACAAGGGGCCCAAAGGATGGTCAGTTTTCAGGCATGCCCAAATGTGCAAACACAACATTGGACAGAAATGCTGCCATAGTTCACCTTGAACAAAGCTGGGGTGCGGGGAGAGCAGGAAAGCTCCTCCCCAGGGCTGGCCCAAGAACTTTGGCTTCCTGAGGTGGAGCAGGAAGTCCTCCCTCTGATTCAAAGTGCATATTACTCCAGGGGCAGAAAATCATACAAGCACCTCTCCCACTCCCTGGCAGTAAAAATACATTATTATTATTATTATTATTATTATTATTATTATTATTTACTGCCCCATACCCGAAGCTCTCTGGGCGGTGTACAAAATTTTAAAAGATTGAACATTAAAAAGTCAACATACAAAATTTAAAACCATAAAACATAAAAACAGTTGATATTTAAAACATTTTAAACTTTTACGCCTGGCCAAAAATTCAGTTAAAAACCTCAACTTAAACCTGGGAGAAAAGAAAAGTTGTTGTTGTTGTTGTTGTTGTTGTTGTTGTTATTTAACTAACAAATAGCTATGCATACATAGAAACCTATAGTTTGTACACACATTTGTACATGCGACCATGTCCATAGATCAGTTTATGTTTTGAGCATGCTGTCTTGCTCCATTGTGTTATTTGCTCTGTGTGATGGCTCAGGTGAAGAGGCACAAGGTGGACAGGCGACTAGAACAAGGAACAGCACCACAGACAACAGCCCAGGACTTAGAGTGTGTTCAGGACTACAGAAAACATTTCTGCAGCTGGAGTACTGACAGGGCTGGCCCACCTATTAGCCAGAGTGAAGCAGTAGCCTCAGGCAGCAGGTGCTGGGAAGTGTCAGCAAGGTGTTGGAGGAGAGAGCTGCAGGCCATGTGGCCTGCTCTGTTCCCCCTAAGTTAGCCTGCAGCATTCAGGGCAGTGGAGGATACTGTCCCATTATCAATGTTGAAGACAATCTGCCAGTCCAGTTGGCTTTTGTGCATGGAATGAGAGGGTTTGCCATTTTGTCCTTCACCTCAGGAAGCCACCACTGAGTACTGAGAAGTTACCTCAGCACTGGCTGAGAGCAATTGACAGGATTTTATAGCCCGGCCAGAAGAGTCTTTCTGGGAGCTCTACCTCCTCAAGTGTATGCCTGCTTTTCTTACAGGGCCAGTCGCTGGCTTCTTCTAGGTAGTGAGGGTCTGGGGAGGGAGGAGCTGATTGGGGAATGTTCCCCAAAGCCTCCTTGCTCACTGGAAGAGTCTGAAGTCCACTCCTTGGAGACAGAAGGCCACAATGCCTCATAGGGATCGAGAGGAAAAGGGACGGGATCCTAGGTGGATAGTCCTACTTGTGAAGGTCCGGGAACTGGTTCTGACTCCTCCTCAAAGTCACTGCAGCTAGCAACCTCCATCTCAGGGAAACTCTCTGTCCTGGGCAGTGGTACAGGAATTTGCAGAATAGCAAACCTGATATGAGGATATTTCATGAAGAAATTGGAAGCTTGCAGCCCTGGTTTCTTGCCAGGAAGAGAGAAGGAGGTAAAAGGCAGGGATAGGATAGAGAGGGGCGACACACCCATGATGTCATAATGTTCATGCTTACCTCACAGCCCAGCTGCTTAAAAGGAAGTCGTTCACAGGGCAGCAGAAAGAAGGGAAAGAACGTGAAAAGCGGAGAGGGAAAAAAGATGAAGAGGGGGAAGGGGCATGGAGAAGAGAGGGCATGTTCTAAAGATCTGAGGTCCTCAGATGCCTGACACATACTTCCAGCCGTTAGCTGCACAGTTTACTTGTGGTTCCTAAATGATTCGGCAAGTGTGATGCTAAGGACAAACGGCACCATTGTCATCCATCAAATTCCTCCCCTCTATGCTTCCTGTATATTTACATATGAAGTCCTGCCTGGCATGCTTTGTGGATGGTTGATGTGAGATCGGTAAGTACACCTGTGCAGAGATCAGTTGTTCCTTTTGGTAAAGGGTGAGATACGTGGAGGAGTTCTGAAGCTGAAGCACAGAGGCCACCAAATACCACCAGCCTGGAAATATGTAATAGGCTGGGAATACTGGACTCTGAGTCCTCTTTTGCATCTGGCCACCTTACACAAGGCTTTTCAGTTACTTTCCTGATATCCTGATAGCTATTCCTGGTAAATGACACTCCTCACTTTGCCCTTGAGGGATTGTGCCTTTTAAAAACATTTCTAGTGTGAACTGGTATCCTCTTTGTGTCCCTCTTCCACAAAATGTCTAGAACGGGGATGGGGAACCTGTGACCATTCAAACATTTTGGACTACAACTCCCATCAGAACCTGGTTAGCCTAGCCAGTGATCAAGGATGATGGGAGCAATTGTAGTCCAAAACCAGTGAATCCCACAAGTTCATTGCATCTTGTTTGAAGCAATAATCCCTTGTTTCTGCTTCACTGGGCTTCATTGCCAATCAGGTTCATTGGATTTCATTGAAATCTAATGAAAAATGTTCCTCTTTCCATACTGTTCATACATTTGTTTGTTTTTCTAAAACTCTACTGAGTCCACTTTTTAATTATTTATGGAGAAACCCCAAAGTTACCTCATAGCGAAGCCCCAAACTTTACCTCATAGCAATGTCTTGAGCAGCCTGTCAGTCAGGGCTGACTCCAGGCATTTTGCTGCCTGAGGCAAAGGACAAAATGGCACACCAACGCCATTCCACACGCAGACACTGACTGGACTGGCAGTTGAATCTCAACAGTGGTGACAGAAAAGTATCAGTGCTGATTTCAGGTTTTTGAGGGCCTTTGAGCAAGCCAGTCTCAGTGAGGGCCCTGTCTCAGTCTTCTCTTCTCACTGCCTTCATCACCAGCTGCTGTTGCTCCTCATCCTCCGCTTTCTCCTCATTGCTACCACTTGCTTGCTTGACAGCCAAAGAGCCAGTGAATAGGTTGGCAGTGACATCTACTGCTGCTTCTCCTCCCTCCTCACCACCACCATTGTCTGGGGCAGACAGAGAGGCAAGATGAACCAGCAGATTGCAAGGTGGAAGAGGAGGAGCAACGCTAGGGGTTTGTCAGTGAGCGGCTTGCTAGAGTGTGAGCCCATGGCAGGTGCCCAAACGTGCCTACCCTTGGCACCACCTCCTGAACACTATCCTCCACTGCAATTGAGCTGCGCTGGCCCAATAAATGTTGCTACCTGAGGCTAATGACAAGATGGGTCCCCATTTCATGTACAGACGCCAACTGGACCAGCCGTTGAATGTTACTTTAGTAAGGGAATACCGTCCTCCACTCCACTTGAGGCAACAGGGTAGCTTAAGCGGCCCATTAATATGCTGTGTGGCACACAGAAGAGCCCTGACCTCCCAGCAGAGGGAACAGCCAGGGCTCTGGAGGAACATTCAAGGCCTACCCATTCTACTGCTAGCATTTGCTGCCTGAGTTAATTGCCTCACTCTACCTAATGGTAGGGGCGGCCCTGCACTTGAGGGCAGCAGGCTAGCTTAAAGGTATCTGGGTAGGCTGTACAGAACGCAGAGCTCTGTCTTCCAACAGAGGGAGGGGGCAGCTCAGGAGAGACAGCTGAGAGAGAGGGGAAACTGCAGGAATGGCTCGCCTTGCCCCAGCATCCACCAACTGAGGCAGTTGCCTCATTCTCCCTAATGATAGGACCATGCCAGCCCTTCCCACCCCCCATGTGAAAACTTAGAAAAAGGGAACTAACTGCCAGGCTGGTTATGAGTCTGTAAAACACTTTATTAAAGTTGCTATTTGAATAATAAACAATAATAGCGGAGACGACAATTAGAAAAAACAGCCACAACAAACAACACAATAAAATAGGTGATCTCATAAAAATGACTTTGGTGTCATGACAGGTATTTATTATTAAACTAACAAAAAAAAGCTAGCTGCACATTTTTAATGCCCAAAGTACAATTAAGCAAGAATGCGCCATGCTTCTTATTTTAATAAGACACAATTACCGTTGTTTCCGATAAACGCTGAGATCTTTCTCGACGGCAGCCCGCAGTACGGAGAACAGAAAATCTGGAGTGGTATAAAAATCTATGGAGCTGCTATTTTTTAAATAATCAATGCAAGCAAAAAACAGATCATGCCGATGTAAAATGAGCAATAGTTTCCTGATTGTGGTGGCTCCAAAGAGGATGCTCAGGAATCCTGTCTCCTCTACAGAGCTTACTGGGTATGACTACACCAATCAGCAATGATAAGGTATCTGATCCTCAAAAGAACATAGGCAGCTGCATTGTACAAGGTCAGACAATTTGCCCATCATGTTCAGCATTTGTTTCTACAGAATCTCAGGCAGATGCTCTTTTCCCAGCACCTGTTACCTGTCCCTTTTGGGCAGGGATGCTGAAATGTAAGGTGGCATGGCTGGCGGAAGACTTCCCACTGCTTGAGGCTGTGGGTCATGAAAACACCCTTTCTTCTCTCCCCACCCCACTCCACCCTAGCTGTGACAGCAGGGGTGGTGCAGGCCTGCCCTGTCCTCTTCCTCCCTCTCCCTCTGATGGTGGTGGTACCCCCACCCTCTCCTTTCTCCCCTCCCCCCAGTGGAGGCTGGTGGCTCCATTGTCAGTGGGGTGGTGAATCCGCTCCAGGTTTCAGTCAAAACTCTACAGGAGCTACCTTGCTTTGCTCCTTAGATAACTCCTTTAGAGTTCTGACTGAAACTTAAAGTGGGTTCTGGTAATCAAGGAGCACCTTGGATAGCCCCTTTAGAGTTATCCCCCCACTGGAATGCCCCCCCCCGCCCCACCAAAGAACTTCCCTGAAATGGCATTCACCCCTCTGGCTGAAAGAGTTTCATTGTCCCTGAAATAGAATTTGCCTTCAAATAAAGCACCGTCCTCTGACAGCCCTTGAAATAGTCCTCTGTAAAGTCAGACACATGTTCACTTTATGCTAGGGGTTGAACCAAAGTTTCAGGAATGGATCCAAGCAGAGAGCTGGCAGTTTGCCATGCCAACCACCCACCCCAAGCCCCTCAGACTTGGAGCCAGTCCTGATAGCTGCTGAAACGTTTAAAGCGTTTCTGTGAAGACGGTTCCTCATTCGGAATCAGTCTGCCAGAGAGCTTTGCAGAAACATCCCTATTGCTGAGAAGGTTGTAAAATCGTACTCACGCCATTGACGGGAAAGGTAGGGTGAGTCACACAATACACTGACTGGAAAGGCAGGACAGGCATTGCTACATGCTCCAAGAGCATTGCAGCTCACTGCTTAATCCAGTAAGTAGTTGAAGAAGGAAGATAGGTAAAAGGTAATAGGCTGAATGACTCTGCCTGATCTATTGCCTGGCGTTGTTCTTAGGCAGACTTTGGAAAATGAATGACTAGTTCCTCCCTTAATCACGTTTGCTCTAATGAGCAATAAACTCAGCCAGGGAGTCATCAACTTGAACTCGTTAGCATGATCTATTTATATTTGTGCATAAATGACTAGGTAGGCCATTAAAATGTTTTGCCTCCTATTAGGGCAGCAATGTTGAAGCTATATTTATTTATTTATTTATTTATTTATTATAACATGTATCATCATCACCACCATCATCATCAATTTCATTTCTATACCGCCCCATAGCCAAAGCACAATTAATAAAAATACAAAATACAACATAATAAAAAATAGTCTAAAATTTTCAACACAGAAAAATTAGGACGGTGTAAACAGCTGTACATAATTCAAATAAACAATGTTTTCCTCCTAATAGGCCTGTTTGAAAACAAGTGCATCACATATTATTACATTTATATCCTGCCTTTTTTCCTCTTGGGATGAATCCAAGGAGGCATACATGTTCCTCTTCCTCTCCATTTTATCCTCACAACAACCCTGTGAGGTAGGTCAGGCTGAGAGTCAGTGACTGGTCCAAAGTCATCCAGGGAGCTTCAGGGATGAGTGAGGACTAGAACCCAAATCTCCTGAGTCCCAGTCCAACACTCTAACTACTACCCCACACTATAATCCTATACTCACGTACATGATGCTTTACTTATGAATAGATATGTATAGGATTGCAAGGATAGGCAATTGCAGAGCAATCCTATACAAGTCTACTCAAAAGTAAATCCTATTGAGTACAATGGGGCTTGCACCCAGGTAAGTGGGTATAAGATTACAGCCCTAACCAATTAAAACCCTTTTGTCGATTCAAGAAGATAAATCTCATTCAATGGGAAATAGATTTTTGTAATTGTTATTATTTTTAAATAAGCTATCTTTAATAAAAGTACATGCAAAAACTGTGTAGGAAAGTGCCCTTTTTGAAGAGGCATTCCTACTTCTCACACACAACAGGAGAATGCCTCTTTCCAACTCCTGCATGTGCATGCACAATATAAAAATGGAGTTGTTTTTCTCCCCTCTAGAACAACATGTTTTACTCCTATGCAAAGGTATGCAGTTTAAATCAGTTAATTCATTGATAAATCAATCAAAACTCATTTGATGAATGATGAATGATTCTTTAATTATGCAGTTAGCAGCAGCGCTGTCTTCACATGCTTAGTTTCTAAAACAACAAAAAGTGCTGAGGCACTTTAAAACCACCAATTTTATTATGGCATAAATGTTTGTGGACTACAAGCTATGACCAAATCCATTTCATGAGATGCATGAAGTGTTATCCTGAATTACAAGCATGTAATATACACATGCTTATTATATTATAACAGTGTTCTCAGCAATATCTGTTTTTTGAATGGCTGCTGGAAATAACATGATTGTTACTGCCTGGGATTTGTGTATTTCATTTCCCTCTGACCTCCCTGTTTATGATCTCTCCTAGTTGTATGTTGTCTGTTTTTATGCTTTTATGGTTTAAAATTTTGTATATCAATTTTAATGCTTAATGTTTTAATCTTTGTAAACTGCCCAGAGAGCTTCAGCTATGGGGCGGTATAGAAATGTAATAAATAATAATAATAATAAATGGGGAGTCTATGAGGGGAAAAAATCTGAGGGGGGATGGGGTGGGAGAAGGCATACTGCACATGCTCAGAGACACATTTCTACATTAATACTTCACATACTCTGGGACCAAGGCCTGGTACTGGAAGAGAAAAAAAAATATGAACAGGCTCCCCCACAATAAACTCCAAATTACCTTTGGAACTTACTGCCACAGGATGTTGAAACCACCAATGGCTATAGCTAACGCATTTCACAATGGAAAATCAACAGTAGCAAGTGAAGTAGTTGCAGCGGAGTGGGAGGGTTGCAATCCTACACAGAATGGCATAGGAATTCATTGGGACTTTATTGAGTATGCATGTATAAATCTGCATCGGGATGAACATGGCAAGCCGTTCTTCCCCTGGTCTCCCCATCTGCAACATGGGTCTAAACCCTAGTGCCTTACCTAACAGGCTTGTTATTCAGGCTTACGGACAAAACACACCCGAGCTATTCTTCCCTCTCACCCTTCCCCCCACCCTGTTTGCAATGTTTATCTAAATCCTGCTCTCCTACCTAACAGGGTGGTTGTTAGCGCTTAAAGAAGACAGTGCATCTGAACCATTCCTCCTCCGGTTGCACCATCCCCAATACCTGCAATATGGGTCTAACTCCTGCTGTTCTACCTAACAGGGTTGTTGTTGTTGTTGTTCAAGCTTAAAGATCCGAAGGGTTCTGAACGCACCCAGAAGTGTTTTCTTAATGTAACACGACACCTTAATTACCTGAGGACCGCAGGTCATATAAGGGAAATGACCAGCGTTTAACAATCTGTGCCAAAGGTTCATTAACTAGGATTAACGCTGTTTTGTTTCTACTTAACACTGTGACCTGTTTTCCCTTTCCTAGAAACAGCCCCTTCCGCGGCTGAAGCTGCCCCTTTAAAATAATCCTCCCTCCCCTTTTTTTATTTTTTTTATTTTTTGGGTTCACGTCGCTCGCCGTCGCCAGTCATCTTTGCTAAGTGGCTCGAATAGACCGAAGAAAGAAAGAGGCGGAGGCGACAGCGCCGCCTTCGCCTATTCTCTTGCTCGCTCGCTGTATGTTTTTCCTTTCTTTCTTTCCGCCCTCCCGCACGGCTTCCGCCAATCAGCGCCCGCCCGCGTCGCTTCTTTCGGACGGGGCGGGGCTGCGAAGGGAGGAAGGGAAAGAGGGAGGAGGAAGAAGAAGCCAAGGGGGAAAAAAAAAAAAAGTTTAGCGAAAGACTCCGACAAACGCGGAGCGAAGCGGCGGCACGAGGACCCCCCCTCCCGCAGCGCCTCCCCCCCACCCGCAGCGGTGTCAGGTGAGAACGCGCGTGCGCGGGCCTGTGAGCTCCCCCTCTAGCTGTCTCTCTGCCCCCCCCCGCAAGGGAAAGGGGGAGAGAGAGAAAGAGGGAGACCCCCTGTTTTTCTCACCCCTCCCTCCCGGAAGGGGCATGAGAAGTGACGCCCTCTCCCCCCCCCCCAATACACACACAAAGCATTAAGGTTCTTGGGGGGGTGGAGCTTCTTGCTTTCTCCCCCAGGCCTTAAAAGAGTTGACTTGGAGGGGGGGTGTAAGGAAAAGGAATATGGGGAGTCCATCCTCTTCCTTACATGCCCCCCAATTAAAAAAGGAGGGGAGTCTCCACATATTAAGGCTGGGGGGGGGGGTTCTCCCTTCCAGGCCTCAATAGAGTTTATGGGGTGATGTGTGTGTGTGTGGGGGGGAAGGAATATGGGAAGAGTCTCTGTTTCCTTGCATGCCCACCCCCGACCAGAAAGCAGGGGTGAAGGCTCTTTGGAGGGGGAGTGCCTTTCTCCTCCAGGCCTCAGAGGAGTTTCCGGGGGGCTGGTAAGAAATAGGAATATGGGGAGTGCCTCCTCTTGTATATGCCCCCCCCCAGACCAAAAAAAAGAAAAACACGCATTAAAGCTATTTGAAGGGGGGCTTCTCTCCCCCAGGCCTTAAAGGAGCTTACCTGGAAGAGGGGGCTAGAAAAAGAAATTTGGGGGCCGCCTCCTCTTCCACATATGCTCCCCCCACCAGAGAAGGAAGGGCAAGAGAGACTCTGCTAACAGTGCAGTCCTATATATGTTATACTCAAAAGTAGACCATATGTCCTATACACACTTCTAGGTAAGTGTGTAAAGGACTGCCACCTTAAGGATGCTAGGGTCTCCCCCCGCTCCCCTTTAAGGAGGACAAGAGGAGCAGGGGAATGCTGCGTTTAGGAAGATTCTGGGGGGGGCTACCCTTCCCTCCCCCCCTCAGAGGACCTTGCTTTTTGAGGAGGGAGTGGGAAAAGGGGTCTTGGGAAGTGTTTTTATTTCACCAACACCAGAGAAGGGGAGGTAGAGGATTACATGGGAAGTCTTCACTTAAGTAGTGTTGTGCAACTTGTAGCCCTCTTGATGGTCTGGCCTACAACTCCCATAACCCCTTATCATTAGCTATGCTGACTAGGGTTGATGGGAGTTGTAGGCCAAAACACCTGGAGGGCCACAGGTTGCCCACCCATGACTTAAAAGGTTGGCCAGGGGTGTGGCCACTGTGTGAACAGAATGCTGGACTAGATGACTCTCCTTATGGAGGGGGTTGCTTCTCACCCTGGAAGGGGAGAGGTATCTAACACATTTGGAAGGTACCAGTTTGTGGCAGTCTAATAGGGCATCTTCACTTATAGACTTGAGGGCAAGGATTAGATAGAAGATGGAGCCCTGAACAGTTTCTGGAGGTCCGCTTATTTATTCTTATGACTTCACTCCTGCTGGTTGCTGCAATTCCTGGCAAAGAAGTCTAGGCTATGTGCGGCTTGGTCTGATCCTGGCAAGACACTTGCAGTCGTAAAGTGAGAGGACAGAGCCAGGGCAACTGAACCTTATTTCGTAGGAGATTTTGAGAGTGTGCTTTCGCTTTCTAAACTTAAAACACATTAGTTGAACAAGTGTATTCAAGTAAACAAAAAAGTAGGCCATGGGAGACTTTTCTTTGTAAACCTGTGCTCAGGGGAATTTTAACCCCATGTACCATTCTTAGAGGATCTTATCCATGGGGGAAATCAGAGGAATAAGGGGGTGGTGGGGAGACAACATGAGGGACACCGTATTGTTGTCCTCCTAGACTGTTTTAAATGCCAGGAAAGGAAGGGTAGGGGATTATCATAGTATATGGCAAGAGTAGAGGCTTTATATTCTTTGTGACCTGTATCATGTTTATGTCTGTCCTACCTTCAGGGGGAATTTTTCTTTGTATCTTTGTTTTTGTTTTTAATTTTCACAACAACCCTGTAAGGAAGGCTCATCTGAGAGACAGAGGATAATCCATCTCAAGCCATGTCCATGTCAAGGTCATCCAGTGCGCTTCAAGGCCAAATGGGAATTTGATTCCAGTCTTCTCTAGCCCAGGGTTTCGGCCAGCACAGCAGTCTTAAGGAAGTCGAATAGAGAATCTGCTATGCAGAGACAGGCAACCTGGTGCCCTCCAGACATTGTGGACACTACAGCTCCCATAATCCTGACCCTTACTATACCGGCAGGGGCTTATGGAAGTCATAGTTTAAAACATATAGAAGGCATCAGGTTGCCTGGCCCTGCATAGGGTGCATCCATGCCTTGGTTGAGTGACTCCTCTCACCCTTGAGGTTCTGTAGGTGGCAGTACGAGGAAGGAACAGGGTGGAATTGTAGGAGAAGAGAGGAAAGCTTATATCTGCTGTCAGATTTCCATGTGGGAGCTTTTGGCTGTCCTGGTGGAAGCTCTAATTTAAGGAACTGAGGAGGGAACTTATGGGGAGACGGTGAATGAAATGTGAAATAGGAAGAGAAATGAAGGATAGGATTCCACCCAATAGCTTATCTGAGTCAAGGGTGCAGTGAGTTCCTCTGATCCTTTGGGATGAGGAAATGTCAAAAGGGTGTCAGAAGGAAAAGTTGCACAGGGAATGGATTATTGGGAGTCTTTTTCTTGGGTTGTGGGAAGAAGATGAAGCTTCCCATGGGTGCATAAAAGGTTCTCATAGCATACTCTTGTGAGGTTGTACCGGATTGGTGGGAGGGCGGGAGAGATGGCGGGGTATCCCTGCATAAATGGACCCACAACAGACCTGAAGGGGAGTAGGAAAGGAGTGGAGAAGCAGGATGTGGCAACTCCTGCCTCTGTTGTGGGAGTAGCAGGTTGCCAGTTGCGAGAGGGTTTTCCACAATGGGCATCAGTTGGTATGCGGGGATGTGGTGTGGAAAGGGGGGAAATGATGTGTAGTGATGTGCAATGCTCACCATCCAACAGATAAACATGCTGAGGGAATTGAGTTCAACCGCATACAGCTGTTGTTGTTGTCCTTGGCTACCCTTGCCCTGGAGGGGTATGAGTCAGTCAGGTGACTGAATATTCAGGAAACAAATAGTAGGCCAGTTAGCAGTGACTATGGTGGGTGTGCTTTCATTAGAGTTGTGGGGATCTGATCTAGCTTGGCAAACACACAGCCTCTAAAGTCCTGCTGTGACACCTGCTTGTTGTGTTTACTGCTGCTATTAGCTGACCTGGGACATTTATACTCCACTCCTAAACATGTTTGCTTTGCTCTCAGTGGGATTGGCTTCTAGGTAAGTATGGTTAGGGTTGTAGCTTTGACGTCCTTCATATCTCATACCAGGTCTGCGTTACACTTTTAGTCATATTAGAATAAGGAGCTTTTCTCCTTGGCTATGGATGCTCTTTGTTGTTCAGGTGGCTATCACTGAGGTACTTCCGGTCAGGAGTGATTCCTAGAGTGTCAGGACTGTGTCCAGTGGTAAACTGCCGGCGCAAACTTACCCTGAGAGTCCTAGAAGAAACTTTGGTGGGATGCATATGTACCTAAAATCCTATATCTTGCAAAGATGGTCCTTGAGATGTGTGGGTGCTCTTCTGTTGGGCGTGAAATACAAAATTCAAATGATCAGGGTCATGTGGAGGTGAGGTGCTGGGGATGTGTGTACCTCAGTGAAGTGGGGTGGAAAACGTTCTAAAAGGGAAAGTTTTCCAGTGATTTATTTTTCCACGGCAAATTTTCTGTTTCAGTTCATTACTAACAATGGACGGATGCCAATTGCAACTACAATATTAGGCAAGCTCAGCAGTTTCAAAATTGTAGATGAGTGATTGTCAACGTATCATGCATGGTAGCTTGGATTGCTAAAATGTACTACTGTGTCAACAGTTTTCAATAGCTTTCCTCCCCTAAATCTAAGCAACGTAAGGGAAGCACATGCTATTGTCTTTAGTGTTTTGCAAGTGTTCCAATAAATCTCATGATGTGTGCTTTTATTTCCCCCTCAAATATTTCAGGTTAAATCTGTGTGGCGTATTGGGACAAAAATAATAATACCATGGGAATATTTTTTAAAAAAGTTGTTGTTTGCTAAATCCAAGTAAAAGAAGCGTGCTAAATTAGATCACCTTCCCCAACCTGTTGCCCTCCAGATGTTTTGGACTACAACTCCCAGAATTCCTGACCATTTACCATGCTAGCTGGGGCTGATGGGAGTTAAAGTCCAAAACATGTGGAGGGCACTGTGTTGAGGAAGGCTGACCTGATCATCAGAAAATTTCCCAGAAAACCCACATCATTAGCACACATGGGATTGCACTGAAGTCTACCAGTTGGTGTGTAAGAACTGATCAAACATTACATACTCTGTTGTCATCTTCCTCTGATGGCTTTTGAAACTTCCATGTGCTTTTTTGATAGAGGTAGAAAGTCAAGTGACTGTTTTTCCTTCGTCTCATTGAAAGTCTGGCATAGAGTAAAGTTGGAGAAAAATGCCAGTTAGTATGAAAAGAAAATGTGGCCGTTATTTTGGGGTTCCATAAGGAAAAGGATCAGGCATGTCTAGGAGAAGAGTTCTAGTCTAGCCTTTTCCCTGGCATGCTAGCTTTTTACGTCCAGGAACATTTTTGTACAGTGGGCCAGTCAGCCATGTGACCACAGGAACATAGGAATTTACCTTATACTGAGTCAAACCAATGGTCCATCTAGCTCAGTATAGTTGACACTGACCAGAAGTGGCATTCCGGGGTTTTAGGCAGGCATTTTCCTAGTCTTACTACTTGGAGATTGAACCTGGGACCTTCTGCATACAACACATGTGCTCTTCCACTAATTCATTTGTACCCTCAAATGGTACCAGCCAGACATAAGCTTGTGGCCAGTGTCAGCTCCGAGGTTTTCTTTGGAGGGGGAGGCTACTGATAGCATCTTGCCCCTCTGAGTGGGCTCAGCATTTCCACCACTGCCTATTCACTTGCTTGCTGCCTCTGGGCCCACCAAACACAAATGCCTAGGGCGGGGGGTGGGGGACGGCGGGGAGCGGAAGACAAGTGGGGCATGATCTCTATTTTCCTTGCACTTATCACTTTTTTATTGCTCAGAGAGGGATGACGAATAGGCATTTAATAGCATACGTTGAGTTTTTTAACTGCTCCCTGGATAGTTGATATGCAGTCTGTTTTTATGCTTTTTATTGTTTTAAATTTTGTATATTTGTTCATTGTTTTTAAGATTCTTTGTAAAACTCCCAGAGTGCTTCGGCTATGGGGCGGTATATACATGTAATAAATACATACATACATACATACATACATAAATACGAGTGGGGAGGAAGCAAGACAGCTAGGCAAGTTTTGAGAGCGCTCTCCACTCCCCCTATTCCTCCTTGAATCATGCACTTCTGTTTTAAAACCAGACCAGGAGAGTCCTTTTTCGTTAGTGGCCTTCTTACGGTTGCATACAATGTACTGTCTTTATTGATTTGTTGACAAAAGGGCTGATGGTTTGCCTTGCAACTGTATCTCAAGTTTACAAGTAAGCTAGGCGGACTCTTCCCCCCCCCCCCCCTTTCGATCCCTGCCTGAACTTGTTTCTGACTGCAGGCTTTGCCCATGTGGTATGAGAGCAGAGAAGGCAGCCCAGCATTGGGGTTGGTTTGCTTCTTGCAAAGAGTCAGTGTGGTACTGTGTCATTGCTGACTCCCATTTTATGGTGGTAGGAGACGGCTGTGGTTTAAGGCTGGTACACAATCAGACTTCGTAACGTTTGCTCTGAAGCCTTAAGCAGAGCAGTAAAACTCTGTGTACTTGCTCCTTGTGCCTTCTCTATAGTACAGCCTTCCTCATCCTGGTGCCCTCCAGATGTGTCAGATTTCAACTCCCATCATTCCCAGCCAGCATGGCCAATAGCTATAAAAACGTCCTTTAAATAACTTCGTCCCTTTCTTGAGTTGTAGATACTGTTATTATTATTATTATTATTATTATATTTATTTATATCCCGCCTTTTTCCCAATAATGAGACTCAAGGCGGCTTACAAATTAAAACATGTACAGTTAAAACAAATAGCGATATACAAAAATTAAAAATATAATTATACATAGTACAATTTTAAAATATTTAAAACATTATAAAACATTTTAAATACATATAATTAAAATACAAACTATAAGCAGTACATCCACAAAGGTATGAATTACTCCCCAAAGGCCTGCTGAAACAGAAAAGTCTTTGCCTGCCTCCTAAACCACACCAAGGAGGGAGCCAGTCTAGCTTCCCTGGGAAGGGAGTTCCAGAGCCCCAGGTCAACCGCTGAGAAGGCCCTCTCCCTCATTCCCACCAGACGTGCCTGTGATGGTGGTGAGATGGATAGAAGGGCCTCCCCTGAAGACCCCAGGGGACGGGCAGGATCATAAGGGAGAATACGGTCTTTCAGATATCCTGGACCCAAGCCATATAGGACTTTGTAGGTCATAACTAGCACTTTGAATTGTGCCCAGGAACAGACTGGGAGCCAGTGGAGCTGTTTTAACAGGGGAGTTGTATGCTCCCTGTAACCAGCCCCAGTCAACAATGTGGCTGCAGCTCTTTGAACCAGCTGAAGTTTCCGAACACTCTTCAAAGGCAGACCCATGTAGAGCGCATTACAGTAATCCAAACGGGATGTAACTAAGGCGTGTGTCACCGTGGCCAGGTTGACATCTCAAGGAATGGGCGTAGCTGGCGCACAAGCTTTAACTGTGCAAATGCACTCCTGGCCACCGCCAAAACCTGGGCATCCAGGCTTAGGGCTGAATCCAGGAGTACACCGAAGCTGCTAACCTGTGTCTTCAGGGGGAGTGTAACCTCATCCAACACAAGATGGATCCCTATTCACTGATCTGCCTTTCGACTGACCAGGAGCACCTCTGTCTTGTCTGGATTAAGCTTCAGTTTGTTTGCCGTCATCCAGTCCATTGCTGCTGACAGACACTGGTTTCGGACCAAAACAGCTTCCTTGGAATTGGGTGGAAAGGAGAAGTAGAGTTGGGTGTCATCAGCGTACTGGTGGCACTGCACCCCAAAACTCCGGACAACCTCTCCCAACGTTTTCATGTAAATGTTAAATAGCATGGGGGACAAAACAGAACCCTGAGGGACTCCACAGGCCAACGGCCAAGGAGTCGAACAGAAGTCCCCCTGCACCACCTTCTGGGTCTGCCCCTCCAGGAAGGAATGGAGCCACAGTAAAACAGTGCCTCCAAGACCCATCCCAGTGAGACGGCCCAGAAGGATACCATGGTCGATGGTATCGAACGCCGCTAAGAGGTCCAGCAGAACTAACAGGGACACACTCCCCCTGTCCAGTTCCCGGCATAGGTCATCCACCAAGGCGACCAAAGCTGTTTCTGTCCCATAACCAGGTCTGAAGCCAGATTGAAATGGATCTAGATAATCTGTCTCATCCAGGAATCCCTGGAGTTGGGAGGCCACCACGCGCTCCAATACCTTGCCCAGAAATGGGATACTGGAGACTGGCCGGTAATTGTCTAATACGTTGAGGTTCAAGGAGGGCTTTTTCAACATAGGTCGTACTACTGCCTCCTTCAGGCAGGGTGGGACCCAGCCTTGACAGAGGGAGGCCTTAACCACTCCGCTCATCCACTTGGCCAGTCCCCCTCTGGCTGCCTTTATGAGCCAGGAAGGGCAAGGATCTAGCATACATGTGGTGGCTCTTATCTCTCCAAGGATCCTGTCCACATCATCAGGCTGGACAAGCAGGTGCCAAAGTTACATCCACTAGGTCTGTATCAACTATAGCATCCAAGTCAGAGCGGATCCGAGCGATTTTGTCTGCAAAGTGCTGGGCAAACTGGTCACAGAGGGCTGCTGACTTCTTAAACCTCGGATCTTTTTTTCTCTCTAAAAGACGAGCTGTATTTCTAGGCCTTTTAATTATTCTGAAGTATCTCTTAGCAGATGACTCATTGATAACTTCTATTGCTGCTCTTGAAGCTTCTTCTCATTTGTCAATATCTTTCAGACATTGAGGTACCCAGAAATCTGAAACTGCTTCTAAGATGCAAAATAAATATGGAATATTGGGGACGGGGTGGGGGTGGGTGGGTGGGGGGACAAGGAGGAGAGAGATTTCTGGCTGACCTGGATTCTTTATAAATGCCTTGTTTGTACTTGATGATTCCAGATCAGGCAGCCATGGTGCGTTGCAGCCATAAGCGTCTTTATTCAGAAGCCAGTTCCATTGAGCTCAATGGGGCTTATTTCCTAGTACAGAGATGGGAAATGTATGGCCTTCCAGATGTTACTGGCCCACATCTCCCACCGTCTTTCACAGTTAGCTATATTCACCAGGGCTGATTGGACTTGTAGTCCACCAACATCTGCAGGACCACACGCTCCCCAGCTCTGCCTAATGAGTTCTACATAGTCTCCTACAACACAAGCAGTGTCTTTTGGCACCTTACAAAATAACAGATGTAACATTGATTGATTTATAGGCCTTTTTATAGTGCCATTCGATCATAAGCCCAGGTCAATTGTGTCAAAAGCTTGCTTTTTTTTTTTTTTACTACTTGCTAGTCTCTTGGTTTTCCTGCTGCCTGACCTCAGTGGATTAAAAAAAGGTCATTCTCTTGACCCTGTTATGTTTCCTCCCTCTCTAGCAAAAAGAACTATTGTTTTCAGTGATTTGATTCGCCATTTGATAGTAGAAAAAACAAATCGTCCATGGAACTTACGATACAAATTTCAGCCTTATGTCCACATTCATTCTTTTTAATAGGTTTTGCTAAAAAATATTATGCTACGATGCAAAGGAACATTGTTGCTTTGGAACTTCAGGCAATAAGCAAAGTGCTATGTCTTTGAAAGTAAATTATGGTTCGGTTATCTTAAGGCCACTTGCAGGATGGCTTTTAGGACCACTAACTTCTGTGGTTGCTGCATACATGCAACAAAACAAAACCCACACGCTACATTACAGAAATGCAGTTTGTACAAGGAGGGCTCTTTGACCTAGATCATGAGTGTTGCTAGATCTTTCTCACTGGATTGTCCATCAGCAAGCCAGACGATGAATTACACGCCGTCTGCATCTACACAAATAAGTGAAAAAGTTACCCCATTGGAAATGTTCTTTGAACAAAGCCCAGTTGTTGTGGTTAAATAACAGCAGCAACAAAAACCTTGTCAAAATCCCACTGAAACAGATTTGAAAGGTGACATGGCCAGTTGTCAACAGGACAGTAATAGTATGGCTGCCATCCAAAGAATTGAAGGATTTTTAATCAGTCAACTGCTTGACTCTTAAAGCAATTAATTGGTCAGTTGATCAGGCAACAATTAAATGTCTGTGTGACAAAACATCAATGAAACAGCTGTCTTTGGAGTTTCTGAAGTAACAGGACAGTATCCAAAGTGGGGAATTGAACTCTTACGTTATCTGATAGCATTGAATATAAGCACAATGAAAAAGCCATTTTAATGTTTCTGTTCCATTAAATTTGTCACAGAGAACAGAACATGCACATCTATGTGACCCAGAGTTCTTGCTTATCAACCTTACTTCCTAAATGACTAGCAAACCTAAGGCCAGAGTAGGCTAGACGAGAGAATGTATGATTGCTTGTCTGTCTTTTTGCACTTATTTAAAAATAGCAGCTGTGCATGTATGTGATGAGGCTGTTGCAGTCTGGAGACCCATATGTTTTTTCCTCTTGGGGTACATAGCAGCTTGGGAGGAGAATATTTGTAAGGAAAGTGGCAGGTGGGGAAGCACTGGAGAAACAGCCGGTGCCCCCAGTCTCTTTTTAAAGTACAAAAACCCACCCAGAAATTAAATCATGCATTTTCCTGTTAAGGCTAATTTGGTCCCCTGTCATATTTAAATGATGGCCTCCAGTGTGTTTGCAAAAATAATTTGTTCTAATGCTAAAACATCCATGCACACAAATGAATAGAAATGTTGAGTGTCTTGGCAGGTGCTTGAGTCTCAGATTAGAAATCTAGATCTTAAGTGCCTTTTAAACATTGGATGATGTATTCCATGCCAAAAGGAATACAAAGATCTTGGAGACTTCTTCCCTTTCAGTAAGAGACATGTATCTCTTCTTGAACTTCCGACTGATTCATATGCTCAGGGTACAGCAGAGTATTATCACACCTGTTATGGATCATAGGGGGCCAAGAGATGCTTCACAATGGTTTCAATTCTTCTAAAATTGCATTTCAAAGGCCTTGATGAGCTGCCCCTTCTGTAACTGTTCCAGGTGCAGGTGAACTCTGATGAGTAGGAAATTTTGATTACGGGTGTGTATTGGTCCACATAGGTGGACATCTTGACTGGAGGGAATGTTAAGGTAACATTCAGGAAGTTAGGAACATAGGAAGCTGCTTATACTGAGACAGAACATTGGTGCATCTAATCCAATGCTGTTTGCATGGCTGGCAGCGGTTGTCCAGGATTCTGGCAGGATTCTTTCCCAAACCTACTAGGAGATACCAGGGATCAAAACGGAGACCTGTATGCAAATCATGTGCTCTGCCACTGAGCTACAGGCCCTCCCTATTATCTAGAAGATTTGATAGAATAGCTTGTATGCTGTTGTTTACATTGGTTTGTCAACTTTGGAAAAAGTAGTGATTCAGTCTTTCAGAGTGTGACCTCTAGTACTGATGAATGAAAGAATCTCACCCAGTACTCTGCTGGGTCTACATCCCATTGTACTGCGACTTGGATTCAGCCCTTTTTTATGTGGTTGGTGGTGGATATGACATGGAACACCTGAAAGGATGGTTCAGTATGTCAATTCCACCTTTGATGCTTGTAAGCCTCCAAACTCGGAGGCTTATGACTAGTCAATGCAGATCGAGAGGCACAGCAATGGTGAAGATTGCCTCCACCACGTTGCCCACTCTGTATTTCAGCGAAACAGATTTTCCCCACCTGTCTATCTGGGCCATCTTGGAAGGGGAGAGAAGGAAGCCTGAGAGGCCTCCCATGCCTTCCCACTACAACACCCTCTTTACCTCCTCTCCAAGGTCACTTTTATGGCCTTGGAGAAGCAGCTGATTGCGATGGGGTAAGGTAGGGGACGGGGAGCATGGATTCCTGGGTCTGAGGTCGGAGCGCTGTCTACATCCTCGGATCTTGGAATGCAAAGTATCCTATCCCCCACCCCCACCCCAACACTGTCTAGGGGCCATAGGGTTGCTCCCTAAATATCCCAGGTGACGTAAAAATATATATACATTTTGTGAAGAAAGTGGGTAGGGCAGTGTGGATAGGGAGATGTATTTCTCCTTCTCTTATAATACTAGAACCCATAGTCATCCAGGACAGATAAAAGGAAGGACTTCTTCACCCAGTACATAATTAAATTATGGAATTTGCTACCACAAAGTGCAGTGGTGCCCACCAACATAGCTGGTTTTAAAAGGGGATTAGATCAGTTCATGGAGAACAAGGCTATCCATGCCTGCTAGTCATGACGTCTATATACTACCTCCAGTATTGGAGCCAGTTTGCCTCCGTGTTCCACTTGCTGGGGAACATGGATGGGAGAATGCTTTGGCATTTGTGGTGCTTGTGGACTTCCCATAGGCATCTGGTTGTCCACTGTGGCAACATAATGTCGGGCTAGATAGGCCTGTTGTCTGATCTAGCATGACTCTTGCGTTTAAATTGGACCAACTATGTGATCTTCTGATCAGCACAAATTTTATGCTGTAAAATCTGAACTGCAGCTGTAGTGTGTGTGTGTGTGTGTGTGTGTGCACATGCGCGCATCCTGTGTAGCCATATATGCAATGATAAGGCAACAGAGCATTCATTTATGTAGACTCTGGGATAAATGGTCACTTTATAATGATGTGTCCTGTCTTTTAGTATCCCTGTGGCTGCTTTCAGATGATCAGAAACTGGTACAATAAGCCAGTATATGCATGAGCTTGCTGCACCCAAGTGTAACCCTTTTGCTCCCACTTCACTCCTCCCTTTGCAAAAGGGGAAGTAAGTGAGGAAGCCACAGGAAGCTTTCCCTTGCATCTGAACTGGGAAACCATGTTGAATGGCTTCCAAACAAGCCAGGATTCGGAGGCCCACCTTAAACCATGGCATCATATCCTGGCTCGTTTGCAAGCCATTAGCCATTGTTTCTAGTTCAAGCGTAATGGAAAGCGATGGTTAATTGCAGCTTCCCATGTTGTTTTGTGGAAAGTTGCTCGTGGAAAGTGGGAGTAAATGGGATATTTACTCTGGCTTTCAAAATAAATTCCCAGGCTGGCTAAATAAGTGTCTAAAACTACTGTCATGGTTTTTCACGTCTTTTAATTTTCATCCAGGCCTACCTTCAGTGCACACATGAGATACTCAACTATGAAGCAAAACCCGCTAGGTAGGCACCTGTGGTTGCCAGGGAGAAGCTTAACTGTTCGCTCCATCACCCTCAAGCCCAGTTTCTGTTTTGATTGGGCCAGGGTGTAATGTGCCAAGCAACTTTGTGCCTGCTGGGCTAATTTCAGTGCTCAGAAATAATGAAGCAGCTTGCTTGGGTGTGTGCGAGCGTGCGTTATTTTGTTGCTTGCAATCTCTTCATTGTCCATGTTTGGGTACGAGTCTTCTGCCTAGTCTGAAGCTTTTTTTGTGTGCACTTCAGCTGTTAATTACAGCTGAGAGGGGTCAGCATCTGGCAGCTGAGAATGGGCCTGTTCAGACGACACTTCAGGCTCTGTGGTTAGTGAAACTGTGGTTCTCTGCGGCTAGCACTAACCACAAGCCGTGCTGTCCCACACAACACTTTAGGCCATGGTTAGTGCTGTTAACCCTCCTGCAGATGGTCTGACTGTGGTTAGTGAGTGAGCAGGGTTTAGCAAAACGCATCGCTCAAGACACTTTAAACCCTGCTGTTTAACCAAAAGCCTTAACCAGCAGGGTTTAAGGTGTCTTCTGAACAGGCCCAAAGACTCCCACCTCAGTCCAGGATCCTAAGAGCCCTCTCCTCCCAGTTGATTTCCTTCCACAGCCTAGACTCCTATGGGACTTTCCATTGGAGCCTGTGGTCATGGTCTCTCCCTTCTCTGCTAAATGACAGGCCTCAGAAGAGGCTGCATTTGCCAACTCCATTCAGCGTCGCCTTAGGTGCCCCCAGAAAGGCATATGAGTTCTTGGCTTCGGGAACAAAAATGGTCTTTGGCTTCCATACAATTATCAAATGAGAGAGAGAGAGAGAAAAAAACTACTTTTCTCTGACCAGCATAAAGAATAGATTTTTTTTTATTTTCCCAAGCGCTTTCCTCAAATCTTGGAGCTGCAGACTGATTGCTCATTTCACGACGTTTGATCGTTTTAGTTTCACTTAGTGGTTGTACAAGAATGCTTGAAAGCAGCTGAAAGAGAACTTCTGACTCTGAGCTCAACGCCAATGCAAACTTTTCCTGAAAGGATAAGGATGGAGGACTCTGCCTTGGATCAAGTTGGACCACTAGTCCGTGTCACTTAGTATTATGTACACGGACTGGCAGCAGCTCTCCAGGGTTTCAGGCAAGGGCTTTCCTAGCCTCATGTGGAAATTGAACCTGGAGCCTTTGCATACAAAGCATTTGCCTATATCACTGATCTATGGTCCATGAAGGGTGATTCAGGACCACAAAGCCTTTATGAAATTAATAAGCCCTTGTTATGTCTGTGAGACTGGGTAAAGATCAGATAGCCAAATAGAAAAATAAAAATCCAGTCTGTGCACTGTGTGGTCCTCATGTGTATACTTCAACTGATCATTATAATGATAGGGAACAGCTGTAAATTGGCTTGGAATATAATTCCCACCTCTCTAATTCAGGGTCCTCTCTATCTTCAGATTGCACCGCAAGACCAACTCATCTTTTCAATAGCCTAAAATTACAGTGTGATTGAATAGTCTCCTCTCTCCCCTGCCCCATCCCAACCCAACCTTCTTGACCCTGTGCTTTATGCCATTTGAGCATCCATATGTTGCTGTTCATTTGCAGGGACAAAGGCAGCGGCATGTCTGTTTCCATCTCTTCCACCGAGAACTTGGCAGAGCAGGTTTGATTTGGGGGTTTACTTTGTGTGTTGCAGCTCTTTGGTGGAGAACTCCAATTTGCTTATTTACAGCATTTTTACCTTGCTTTTCAGCCAAAAAAGGCTCCCAGAGTGGCTTACATAGACTAATAAATAATGAGGCAGTCCCTGCCCTCACACTTGCAGTCTAAAAGACACAACAGAAAAGGAAAAGGAATTGGGAGGGAGGAGGGGAAAAAAAGCAAAAATCAGGCACTATTTCTTAGTTTCAGAGTTCTTTTAGCGTTCTTTCAGGCAGGGAAGGGCGAAACAAGTTCCCTCCAGCTGTCCCTTCTCTGGCTGATGTGTGGGGCAGGTTGGTCTTTACCTTGCTGTGAAATTCTTCCCAAGAGTGTGTGTGTGGGGGGGTGTATTATCCCAGTGCCCATTGGTTCTCTGGCCAAAGGCTGAGCCCAGAGCCTGCAGTCCCAGGGAACTGCCCGTTGGAACAGTGTATTCCTTCTGGCAGGGAGGTGTAAAATGAGCTCCCTGCAGCTGTTCGTTCTCTGGCTGATGTATGGGGCTAGGTCGATTTCCCCCTTCCCAGGGAACTTGTCACTCATGGCACAATCCTATGCATGGCTGACTCGGGAATGCTGGGAGTTGTAGGATTTTTTTCCTGCCTAAACATGCATAGGGTTGCACCCTCAATTGGTTTATCATTTAAAACTAGAACTTTTTGTGCACTCGGGTTGTTGATTTTACTTAAACTGAATAGGGATAGGCCATTGATCCAAAGGGCCTCCCCCACCAGTGAGCCTTCTTCATGGGTTCTTAAGCCCTCTCTCCCCCCCCCCCTCGGTGTGTACAGATGGCGCCATTTTGGCTGGATCTACACTTGGACTAGTATTGCATTCACTATTAGACTATAGGATAATCTGGTAGGGGGGCAGGTCGGCTGTATAGCGTAGGTATAGCTGTCTCATTGTATATTGTCCCATAATATGTACATAAAGGAAAAGAGAAATTGCTTCTGCAAACATAACGTTGCTTTTAAAAAACACTTGAGCACTTTCCTTTCTCAAAATTACTCAAAGCACACCACAACCCTTGTCTCCAAACAAGCCTACAGATCTGAAAACTGGCCTTGGCACTATATATATATATATATATTTAAAATATATATAGATTTTAAAAATGCTTTTCCTCTTTAATATTGTATTATTCTGATGTTTATATTGTTATATGAGTTTTATTTATTTATTTGTATTTGTTGTTGTTTGGTTTTATGATTGTAAATTGCCCCAAAGACATTTGCCAGTTGAGCGCTATACAAATCTAACAAACAAACATGGAAGGTAGGAGAGAGAACAGGCAGGCACATTCATTGAAGAACCATGTTCTCAACCATATATGAGAATTTATCATTTAAAATAGTCTTCTGAAGACTATGGCCCCCTCCACAAGGATGCGCTTTTGCGCCCGGTTCCGCGATTATGCGCATTATCGCGGAGGCGCTTTTACTCCTAATCCCTCTGCACCGGAGGTGGCGAGAGGCGGCGAAGCGCATTAATTCATGTCCAAAAAGCGCTTTACAAGCAGTTAATGCGCGTAATCGCTTGTTCACACCGCGAAAATGCGCTTTAACGGCCGGAGCAAAATAAAAGCCGCTATTTAACGCGTGTTCGAAAATGCGCATTATCGGGGAGATAACGCGCCTGTACGCCCGTTTTGCGCTCCGTGCTTGTGGAGGTAAATTTTTTAATGAGCCTTCAAGGCTCATTAAACGTCTCGTGTGGAGGAGGCCTTTGGCTGCTGGTTCGCAATGTATTTGGTGTGTCTGAGTAAAGGAATTAGTAATAGAGTAGTTTTGCAAAGACAAAAACGGACCCTGTAACTTTAAATAAATGGGAATAGATGAACTTATCTGGGAGATTTTTCAGTTTGCAAAGTTTCACGTAACAACTAGCTCCCTAACAATAGAGTGATCTCATTTTTCACATGTGTGTTCTATAAGGTTACTTCACCTTCCTGCTTCATTCCAAGTGTGTCATTACTACTTTCGAGATCCTGGTTTCCCTTTGTGTCGATTCCCTGTAAAGGCTGCCTGATCTCTCTCTCTCTCTCTCTCTCTCTCTCTCTCTCTCTCTCTCTCTCTGTGTGTGTGTGTGTGTGTGTGTGTGTTTACGTCGTTTTTGACACCAGTTTCTTGAACATTGCCCTTTGCTTCTACCAGATCGGTCTACTGTATCTTTAAGAAACCAGCCTGCTCTGGATGTCTAAACCAGCTTAACCTACCCTGCTAGCAAGGAAAAAGTTCTTTAAATAATGGATATTAGCTTTTACCAATTAGGATTATAAGCTTCGCAAACAGGGTGGAGTTTGCCCAGTTCAGCCAGTCACATTTTAGAAGGTGGGGCATCATCTTCAGGGTAGGTTGCACTGGAGTCCAGCTTTCAAGTGAAGTTAATCTGGGGTGAAGCAAACAGCAAATTGTACAGATTTTGTTGGTAGGGTTCTTTTTTGTTGTCATTCTAAACGTTTGTACAGTTTCCCACTTTGGCTTGAAAGCAGTTGAGTCTGTGTACTTGTAGCTGGCTTGGCCATTGTTTGTTATCTGGTGCTGGCAAGATATTAAAATTTATGCAGGGGACCAGAACAAAAGAAATCAGGTGTCAAGACACAAACTTGACTGAGTTAATTTTTTTCCCTGTGGATCTCCGTTTTAAACTTCTTCCTTTTATTCAGAAAAGTGGATTTTGTGCCTATATGTGTGTTTACAATGCTATGGGCTCATAGGTCTGTTTTTTGTATAACACTGCAGCTCCTAAATCTCGTTGATCTGTTTTTAACCTCTTAACTTCTTTGGATCTGGTGAGGTGGGGCGGTGCAGGGGGTGGATATTGGCAGTGAATGTTGGATTGTATAATGGAGGCATCTGCCTTTAAATGCTTTCCCCTTTTTGGGGTCTGGCTTTAAATTGCTTCTTCAAGATCCTCTTTGTACAGATAAAGGTACTCTGGAATGTTTGTTTGCAAGGGGGCCAGAGATCTTGTGAAAATATGGTATAGGTTCTCATGCATTTGTCACAGGGTCTGCAAGGGGGAAATGTTCAAAAGTTTACATTCCTGAGTGTGCAATTGTGCTCCTTTTAATTCCTATTTCCTTACATGAGACTTAACCAAGCTATCAGCCTGTGATATAATTCTTTAGTGTTAGAATAGGGTTTTCTGCTGGAATTAGCCAAAATCACTGCCACGTACCTCTAAAAGCAAAAACACGATGTGTTGTTGTATCTTTGGGTTGTGTGTGGATGTTCTGCATCTGTAACACGTGATTGGGGTGTTTATTTGTTTTTAATGAGTTGGCTGTGGCTGGTGTGGGTGGATGAGTGTTAAATATCTTTTCCTAAGAGTCCCAGAGGCACCTGCCGTGCTCTCCTACCATGGCCTAATCCTGTGCATTAGTATTCTAGAGTCAACAGGAATTTCTACCTGTGTAGTGTGACCTCCCCTCTCTGAGAAGGAAAGAACCAAATGCCAGACCTTTCATTACGGAGGAAATGTACATTGTGTTTTTAACTAAGTGAAACACGGTGCAGTTACATGCCCTCAAGAGGAAAGCCAAGGGGGATCTCCCCATCAACTGTTTTGAGAAGATGTTTTTTTCTATTAGGGATCCACATTTGGAGGCCTCAGGAAGTAGGCCGCCGCAAGAACAGTGGTAGTGGTGGTTGTAACAATGGGACTTGCTGGCAGTCCACTTGGGACCCCAGCCTTTCTCAAGATGGTGCCCTGCCAGCAGTCTCGGCAGTTAGCCATGCTGCTGGATGTTAGAATCCAAAACATCTGGAAGGCACCACCTTGGGGGGAAGGCTGTTCTGTCACCTCGTCAGAGGCGTTCCCATAAAACTGGTTGCCGATCCTATCTTAGATTAATCTGACTTGGTTTGACTATTCAATGGCTGATGCAACTTGAGTCTCAAAATGCAAACCTTACAAAAGGCAACAGAAGTCCCGTCCCCGTCCCCCCCACTCACCCTCTACACATTTGGAGCTGCTGGAGAATTTCTACGCATGGATAGCGTTTGAACTATTTGTAAAAGCAAATCTGCCCTGAAAGATAAACATACTAGTTTGTTGGCATAGACTGTATTCAAAATCATAGAAAGCTCTGGCAGAGCCCTGCCATTCTTGTCTGTCTGTGTTTCATTAATTGAGGAGTGTATGGTTATAAGCCTCCACCTGCAGTCCAAAACAGTACAGCTCAGAGATTTACCAACTCATGCCCTGTCTTGTGAGAAGTAGACCTGCCTCTCTCTGCATGTAGTGGCTAATATCCATCTTGAACTGGGGAGACCCAGGTTCAAATCCCTGCCAAGCCATAAAGCTCATTGGTCCATAGCTATCTCTCAACCTAACCTACCTCTTAGGGTGTTGTGAAGACAATATGAGAAGCACCATGCATTTTTTCCTGTTCTCCTTTGGAGGAAAGACAGGAGAGAAACTTAATTTTAAAAACTGGGCTCGTGTGCTCAAAGAGTGGTACATGCTCCCCTCCCCTTGTTATTAATTTGGCCTTAGCTGGGGGGGGGGGGGGGTTAAACTATACTTCCAGTATTTCGGAAGCCTTTGCCAGTTAACTACCCAGAGCTGATCAATACACTTCAAACAAAGCATAAACCAAAAATAATTTTAGGTGGATTCAGTTTTGGTTTTTGTACTAGCAAGAATTAGTAAGGGAAATACCTTTTAATCCGTTTTTCAATTTTTGTTTTATTAGATGTATACTTATACAATCACATCAAAATATAACGTGCATAAAATGTCACAACATTTCTTGTTTTTAAACAATGCTTTACCAAAGATTCTTGGATCTTAATATCTTAACAGGAAATAGAACATCCTAAACGTTCTTGTTCTTAAATTTCTAGTCCTAATAGCTTAAAAATGAGATTTTAATTACCACATTTCCTATTCACTACTGAATAGACTATTTAGCTGACAGGGCAGGACATCCTCCCACCACGTGGCAAAGTATTATGTGAAGCTGATAGGCTTTTTAAAAAGCCGTTTGTGAGAGAGCATGGATGAGGCCCTGCTTTTTAAAGATGGGGGTGGGTGGGAACCTATTAGAAAGGATCCAGTAAATGGCTGGACACTCTCTTAGCGTAGATCCTAATAGAAGGTGACACCAACGGATGGAAAAACTCCAAGCAGTAGGTTGCTTAAGAATTTGAAATTTCTCCAGAAGTACCTGCTATTCGCTGCCTGCACCTGGGGGCTCTTGCATTGAATCCTATGCAACTGTGTCTTTTAGCTTGGCACAATTCTGTGCTTCTGGTGAAGGGGACTGTGCCACCGCACCACGTATATACTAGGCCCGGTCGTGAGCACCCCTTCTCAAGATAAGCGCCACCACTTGAGTAAGCCTTAGGGAAGGGCAAAATAACACTACCTTTCCCCTCTCTGTGAGGGA
This sequence comes from Anniella stebbinsi, assembly GCA_029215795.1. Lineage (NCBI taxonomy): Eukaryota > Metazoa > Chordata > Lepidosauria > Squamata > Anniellidae > Anniella > Anniella stebbinsi. The sequence continues at coordinate 388,633,698 of JARDYH010000001.1, forward strand.
ACAAGGCAAAAACTTTGGGAAATTGGTTCTGCTTGTAGATGTTGTGAGCTAACATTTTGTTTAGGTGTATCTCATTAATACCTATGTTGAAGCAGGTGAGGAATCCAAGCGGACACATGGTTTTATAGTAACAGACCAAAGAAAAGTTTATTGTACATGAACAGAACTTGGTTATTGTCAATGTAAACCAAACCTGCTTATTTCATTTAATATCACAACCATTCTAGTCCCCTAGTAATATAACTCCTTTCACTCTACATATAACTCCTGACCAACAACTACTCTTTACTCCCCACACTCCCCTCCAACGAACTCTCCTCCAACAAACTCCTCTCATCCTCCTACCAACCGTTTTTATCTCTTTAACTCCTCCCCCTCTTTCCCCCAGCATCACCAGCCACACCCAACTAGGTACTCTCTAGACTCACACAGCCAGACATACTTAGGGAACAGCATGTGAGGTATCGCCACAGGGACATTGTCAGTATGAGCTAAAAGCATATTCATAAAACATTGTCTGAAAAATACCTGGGGTATAAAGATGCAGTTCCTGCCATGTTGGAAGTGCAGCTTTTCATTTCGCAAGCATGTCCGTGACCCCACCCCCAAATCAAAAGCGCTACTCAGGTGTTCAGGTAGTGGGTAGATCATACACTTGAGCCCTACTCCTCTCCCTCATGGCATTCATCTCCCTCTACTTGTGGTGGACAACTGTGCAAAGTGGGGAGCCCCCTGTATCTGTGGAGACACGAGCCAGAACACAGGAAAATCCAAGTTCTGGATCATGTCAACAGAGGGGGCACTACTCTTCAGACAGTCACCTTTCACGGGCAATGGAACGTCACGAGGGAAACTGACCCTCATGTGTTTGATCTACCTGGTAAGTGAACACCTGAATAGGGCTATTGATTTGTGGATGGGATGGGGACTCTGACATGCTAGCTGGGGAATGCAGGGAGGTGTAGGACTGTTTGTCTTTCAAAAAATACATAGGATTACATCATGAATGACCAGTTAGTTGGGATTGCAATTTCTGGCCTCCCAGGAAAAAATATCAGGACAAGGGGGAGACCAACCTAGCCCCATACATCAGCCAGAGAGAGAGGGAGCTTGGTTCCCCTTCCTTGCCAGAAGGAGCGCACAGCACCAACCGACAGTCCCCTGGCATTGCAGACTCTGGCCTCATCCATCAGTCAGAGAACCAAAGGCCATTTGGAAGCTAAAGTGACTTGCTCCTCTTTTGCCGGGACATGGATCCTCTGTTCATTCGACACAAAACACCCAAGAAACGTGAGGTATTTATTTGCCACTGATAAATGCTTCCATACAGTTCTCAAAAGCATAACATGCAATGAAGTGTAATACAGTAAATAAAATGTCAGAGTCTACAAAGTCAGCCGTTTCCATCGAAGTCTTACTTAAATGGGTTAGGAAGAGAATGTTTTAAGATTGATCAAAGTACAGAAAGAAGTTAAGACAAATAGCTGATGAGCTAACTCATCTACCTGTCCTTGGGCTGCACACCGCACACTAAAAATAAGGGGGTTAGATAATGTGAATGCTCCTAGGTTTGGGTGTGGGGGCAGGGGTATTGAGAATTAGGGAAGGTAACAAATGAATTAATTGGGAAGGGTAAAGCACAAAGAGATATTCCAGAAGTCTGACCTCGCTCCAGCAATTCTGTAGGGGAAATTACCTTGAGACCATTCAGAGTTGCTTTCTATACCAGTGCCTGTCTCTTTTAACAAAAGGAGCCATGTCAATGTTCTTAAGAATTGAAAAACAGACAAACACACATGCTCGGGTCAGCGCCAGTTTGCTGCTGCTCCTCCTCCTCCTCCTCCTCCTCCTCCTCCTCCTCCTCCTCCTCCTCCTCCTCCTCCTCCTCTCTTCTTCTTCTTCTTCTTCTTCTTCTTCTTCTTCTTCTTGTCATCTGTCACTGAAAGGAATCCAGAAGTCCAGTACAGTCTACACTTCATCCTGTGTTCCAGCCTTCCACAAATTCCTGCCCTCCAGATGTTTTGGACTACAACTCCAGTCAGGCTTAGCCATCATAACCAGTGGTCAGGAATGCTGGGGGTTGTGGTTCGAAACATCTGGAGGGCGCCAGACTGGGGAAGCTTTCTCTATTCTGTTTCAATAGTCCTGACTAGCGTTCCACCTCCTGTTGCCCTGATGATAAAAAAAACCAGTATTAAAGAGGTACTAACTTTCAGTGCTAACTGTGGGCAGATGGGTTAGCAATGTAGCTCAGCCCTACTTTTTCCCCATGCCTTCCTTCTTCATTAGAACGCTTAAAAAATAAAAATAAAAGCTGAATTTGTGCAGATCCACTAACCTGGTTAATGTTAGGAAAGCAGTGGAAATTCTGTTTTCTTGTCCAGCTGCTGTTTGCAATCCCCCAGAGACATCCCAAGATATTTCTTCTGCTATTCTTCCCACCCATCCCCTTTTTGGGAATTGGATTAAAATTGATATAGGTGCACAGATGCATTTTTCCACATTCAGCATTATATATTAACAATATTGAGCCCCCAGAGAGAAAGAAACAACAACTCAGAGTTTAGTATCGGAACCCTAAGGAACAAATGGGAAAGCCAAGAGGATCCCTGCAGCTAGCGTATGTCCAGATTTAGTGGTTATCTTGGGATAATGTGTCCATTTTACTAGTTAAAATTTTGCTCTTATGTAGGTGCTCTGTGATCTTCTCAAAAATTATACAAATTCGGCACGAAGGACACCCAGTTGTATGTGTCAGTTACACAAATTAAGCCAACATCATTATTATTATTATTATTATTATTATTATCTTTATTTGTATTCCGCCTTTTGTCCAATACTGGGCCTCAAGGCGGCTTTACAAAATTAAAACATATACGGTTAAAAGCTATAAATAGAAATATACAAAAGTTAAAAATATAGTTAAATAGGTTTCAATATTAAAACATTTCAACATATAAAATACATAATAAGTTTTATAAATCTTAAATGTAGATGGAGGTCCACATTAGTCACCAAAGGCCTGCCGGAATAAGAAAGTTTTTGCCTGCCTCTGAAAACATATCATGTATGCATAATATCACAGAGCACCCTCTATTCTAATGGCTAGGACATTTATTTTGTTGTATACCCCTGCTCTATCCCATGGCCTCAGTGGTTTTCATCAGTTTTCCCAAATGTTAATAGTTCTGTCACCAAGAGGCTCACAGTCTAAGGAAAACAAGTGTTTTGGGGGTGGGGGATGAAAGAGGTCAAATGTAATAAAAATAATTCTGTACATGTAAAATTTGTTTTAAACACACACACTCACACACTGTACAACACCAGCCTTCACCAACCTGGGAAAGGCCAATCACTTCAAAAAGTAATTGAAAGTATTGGTAACAGGCTGTCGCCAATTAAATGCCTATTTGTTAAAGAGCAGTTGCAAAGCAGGCCAAATTAGATGAGAAACACAGGTCAGTTCCAGGTGTGGGTGGTGGTTTATCTGGATCTTTGCCCCACAGGTAGACAGATCTCCACTTTCAGACCCTGAAATATCCCTCCCCATTTAGCTGATCAGATAGGCTGAATGAGATGGACAGTTCAGTGCCAATTTATATCTCTATTACCCTTTATGTTATCTGGGCTGTTGTGTACCAGCCGCTTTTTTTTTCCAGACTTGGTTCCTATCTGTGAAATGGGAATCCTTGCACTCAGCATTGTAGGAGGATACTGGAAAAACGAAAGGATTGTAAAGAACTCTGCATGTTAACTAGCGTAAATGACCGATGCTATCTTCCAAATACTGCAGATAATTTAGAGAGCAAGCAAAAGGAATGGAAGAATTGATAGACGTAGGGGCATGATTTGCAACGAAGGTGAGGAATAGTTTGTGGACTTCTCATGGGCATCTGATTGCCCACTGTGGGTACCAAATGTGGATTGAATAGGCAGGGCTGGTCTTATGTTCCTAATACTGTGGAGGGACAGGGCCCTGGGCCCTGCTCTGAAGCTGCTTACTTTAACTATCGAATACCGTGCCAAGATGTGCCATATGCTGTCTGTGTTGCCCCATTGTTTTCCTGACTCGTGAAGTCTAGAAACTTTGCTCTTTAAGACAGCCTTGCCCTTTTCAAGTTGTCACGTTTTGCATTTCAGTAGTGAAATTAATTATGTGCGTTTCACATGTCTCTAAAGAAGGCAGTAAAGGTTTTGCTCCCAAGGTCTGTATGTTTAACAGGAAAGTGTGCAGTAGCAATTCCTTAAAGGACATGTAAGAAATAAAGCATAGTTATATCCAACATCTTTATTCAGGTCAACATATTCCTCCAGTAATCTTTTTGATGATTTTGAACTTTTAAAATCAAGAATGAAATACAGCCAAGTATGTGTGTGTTAGAGAATTTATTTACATAGGTGTTAGAAGGGTGAAAATCAGGGTTCATTTGTTGCTTGTAACTGCAGATCTTGCTTACCTTGTTTTTCCTGAATTTCTAATGTTTAAAAATGCAGAAGCAAAGGTCTTTATTGCTCGTGTATTGCACAGAAGTAAAAGCTATTCCTTCCTCAACTCGATTTACTTCTCAGAGGTGTTTTTTGTCTGTCTTTCCCTATGCCCATAAGCACTTGAAATTTTGAACTTTGTGTTCTGATCGAAGTTTAGGGACTGGAATCCTCGGTGTTGCTAGGAGAGCAATGACCCAGCCTCTTGGAGTGTGTCCCGCTCTGCCAAAACAAACAATCATCCACAACAAAACAAATTCCTTTGCTCGTACAAGGCCATGTCTGAATGATTTGAAACAGTGATTCCTAAATTGTATGTTGGGGACTGCTGGTAGTTCTGTCAATGGGGCTGCCCTGCCCTTGAAAAATCAAGCTAGAGCTTTATGCCCATTGAAGTGGGAACAGAATAGCAGCCTTGACTTGAAAGTCCATCTAATCCAGCATCTTGAACAACAGGGAGACAGAAGGCTGTAGCTCAGTGTTAGAGCATCTGCTTAGCAGGCAGAAGGGCCCATGTTTAATCTCTGGCTCAAGATGTAAGATTTCCCCCCCACCCCAAAAATTGAGACCATGGGGGAAAATGGAAATTTTGGAAAAATGGAAAAGTAAGCAATATTAGCGCTCTTTACAGATTTAAAGGTACTTGGTTGCTTTAAGACAACAACCCTTTGAGATAGTTTAGGCTGGGAGTGAGTGGACCAAGGTCACCCAGTGAGTTTCATGTCTGAGTGGGAATTGAACCTATGTCTCCCTAGTCCAATGCTCCAACCACTACCCCACATTGGCTCTACAAATCTATTTCTCCAGCGTGAAAATTCTGGCAATTTCAGCATTGCATGGATCAGAAAGAAATGGCTCCATCACACGGACCTAATTATACAATGATTTGCCTCTTCGGAGGCCAAACATGAATCGATCATGAGAAATTATTTTTATCTCAAACTTGAGGAATTCTGTCAAATTGGCCTTTAAATGACCTCTCCATGACAGCAGCCTAGATGATAGATTTTATTCGCCTTCACTGTTTACTGTATCGGAAAGCTCACTTTTCTCTGTAAACTTTTAATGCCGAAGCAAATTCTCACTGCCTCCGTTCATTATCTGACGTGGCTCCTTCCTTTTTCAGACTGTGTGATGTGTTGTAGAGTCATGAGGAACTTTTGACCTATTTGTGTCTTATAGTTGGTGTCAATAAATTCTTGCCATACCGCTCAGTACTTATTTATTTATTTTACTTTATCACCTCTCATCATTGAGGAGTCTCATTGTCCATCTCTCTGTGTCATCAAAACACCAAAGCTCTAGCTTGATCATTAATCCTATAATTAAGTATTGCCTGATTATCAGATGTTTATTAGATGACTTGACTTGGAATAAAGCTTCAGTATGTTATTTGTATTACTCATGCTTTGGATTTATAAGTGCTTTGAACATTTGACAGCACTGTCACTTAATGCTGACCACATTTGGACATGATGCTAAACTATGGTTTAGCACACAGGTGCAGAACCTGATTTGAGTGGGGGCCCGTGTTGCTCCCTTCCCATCAAGCCCTCCATGGGCCTGGTTATCTAAGTGGGCATGTCCATGCCTGCTTACATCATCTCCCCACCTATTTTCACTTTTCCTTGCTCGAAGAGGCATGGAGTTCCCAGGGTCAGCTGAGTCCCCTGCTAACCAAGTTGCTGTTATCTCCAATTTGAGATCGGAGATAACAGCGGGGATTTCCTTCAGGGGGAATTCCTCAGGAGGAACCCTAGGGGGCTTTGTATCCTGATTTGGGGAGCGTAGCAAGCTGGATTAGGCCCACAGGCCTGTGATTCTGCACCCTTGGTTTAGTAGGGGAACAAGCCTAGGGCTTGCACACTACCTCCCTACTTCTCCAGTATGACCACAAGAAGGAGAGGGAACTTCCATTTCAGTTTTTTAATGACTACAATTTAGCTTTATATCTGAAAACCTGGACAATCTGTGTTTAGCTTACTGCAACCATCAACTTCAAATCTTGATCTATGAAGTTGGTTTGTTTCAGATGTTCAGATGCAAATTAAATTGATATCTTAATGGGTCAATCAGTAAACACTCCTTTAACATAGTTGCAGCCCTACTTATTTAAAGGCATGTTAACCAAAATGTGTATCTAAACTTAGGGCAATGTTTCCTCTCTTGCCTTATTGTTGTTGCTTTCTGTAAAACGAAATGTGAAATATGGACAATTTCTGGCACTAGACAGGTATTCGAATGCTGTGTTAGGCCATAGCTTTTCTCGTCAAGGCGTTGTAGCTGTCAGGTTACAGTTCTGTTTAATGGATCTCTTGTAGCTGAGACAAAAGGCTTTCTGAGTTGGTGAAGGCTTCTTACGAGGGCGATGCTGAATCACTTGGTTGTCTGGTTTGATCTCTTGGCTCTGTCATAGGGCATGGTTTAAGGCAGGAGGGTGAAATATTTGGGGGTTGAGGGTGTGCATTACCCTCCTGGACCCAATGGGGGGTCGCATCCTGGCTCTGCACCACCAGATGTGCTGCTGAAATCCAGGGGCAGAGTGGCAGCAAAAAAGCTGCCATCTTTCTTGAAAGTGAGGTGCATGGGAGTCCACACCTTACTGCAGGGAAGTTTCTAGGAGTGTGATTCTGCCTTCAAACAAGGCATGCTTTCCCTGTGTTTCTTGTTGCCATGAAAATGTGCAGCTTTTTGACACCATTGCAGTGTAACGGAATACAGCCACCTGCTGCATCCATGAAGATTTGGGACTGGTCATTGACTGAATGGGAGACACCTGGGAACTCCATGCACACCAGAGTTCTATAATGGAAGAAAGCTGGTATACAAATGCACTAAATAAATAAAATATCCAGTTGGTTGAATCATAATACCTTCTAGGTTTTTTTCTGATCACAACACTTAGCAATATCAGTACATTCTGCTGTTTAGGTACTTTGGATAATAACGATTCTGTAAAGTTGAGGACATGATTTACAATAGTAATATTGCATGTTCTAGTGGTAATGACATCTCAGACTTATGAATAGATGCTTCACTGATTGTGTGGACACTTCCAGCAAGAATTCCCATTAGGCTAGGCAGAAGAGCTTTTGTAAACTGGAGCAGTATTGGTTGAGTGGTGTGGTGTGGATTTTCAACGCTAACAACAAATGACTAACGTTTGTATAAAATGTTGCAGCCGTAACTTAAAACATGCCAAGGTATACTTTTTCAGAAAATGCAAGACTGTTTCTAAGTGCACCTCATTTTTATAGAACAATTACCTCTTTTTTTTTTTAGCAGGAAGTCATTCTTTAAGAACTCTTGATTTGAGCTGACCTGATGCACACCTTCCAGAAAAATGTACGAATTGAAACTTGGCTATCCACCACCTTTTGTACTTCCCAAATATCCCAGCATGTTTCTTTGCTCAAGACATATCAAAATGCAGATTCTGAGAGAGAATGGGTGTATCCAAAGGGATGCAATTGCTAATGTAAATTATGTTTACCAAGTCAGGATGCTGAAGTCACCTCAGATTTATCTTTGAGCAGTCTGTACGAGCATGAAGTTACACCTATCCCCAGATATTGAGGAGGGACCTGTGGCTACCCACTGTGATTTCTCTCTGTGACATGGGTTTTCCAGAAAACTCTCAGTTGCCTTAAATTGATCAAGATCTGATTTAGCCTGTTGTTAGATTTATATTAGGTAAACACAAAAGCCATGTTAATTTTATGTGTTGTATAAATGTCTCAAAAGTTTTGTTGTTGTTGTTGTTGTTGTTTTATAGTAGCCAAAGTCCTTGAACCAAGATTTGATTTGTGGAGAAAAATCAATAAAGTGTACTTAATGTGGTTGAAAAGTTGTACTTAAACAAACTCAAAGCTTTAATTGGAAATTATTTTTACTTGAATATATGTAAACATTTCAAGACATGACAACTCAAAAGCATACATTTCCCTTACATTGTTTAAATGTTAAGGGCGGTGTGTGTGTAGGCAGGCACTGAAGCTATTAACATACTAATTTTAGCATGATTTGAAGAGTATGGTGAACATAAATATATTATTATTATTATTATTATTATTATTATTTATTACACTTATATACCGCCCCATAGCCGAAGCTCTCTGGGCGGTTTACAAAAATTAAAAAGATTGAACACTAAAAAGACAATATACAAAATTTAAAACCATAAAACAGCTGTCATTAAAACACTTTAAAACATTTTAACTGTTAAGCCTGGCCACAATGTCAATCAAAATCTCAACTTGAGCTATTAAAAATATATGGTTTTCCTAGGTCTAGTCACCTGAGAAAAGTTGATTAGAGTTTTGATTTTAGATACGAAAAATATGGATTCGTTCCAGTTGCCCAATTTAGTTGATATTATATTCATTCATTATGTTACAAATTTAGTTTTTATGAAACAGTGCATTTGTAAATGGAAAAAAGTCCATAAAAATATAGCAACAGATAGCGTTCACTGAACACAATAAACATGCAAAGTGTGATTTTGTTATACGCTGGAGTGAAACTTTTGGGATAGCCTCAAAGATGAAATGCTCGAGTCAAGAAATATCTAATTTGCCCCTTTAATATGCAAGTCTTTCAAATTGAAATGATTTTGGTGGTTGTTATGCTAGATTCCCTGTAATTCTAAAGGGCTACTTACGTTGGGTCGGAAAGGAACAGAAGGTCCAATTTGTAGAACCAGAGCAGGATTCCCATTGTATAATCCATATACAGTGCCATCTACATGAAATCATGCAACAGTGTGCCATGAGGTGAAGTAACTAAAGAGCAAACAGAGCTGGAGCGTTGTTTCGGCATCTTCAGAAACCAACATCAATTTTTTTAATACTTCCTCTAAGTGCAGCGTTGGGAACCGTCAACTCTTTGGCAGGGGCATTGAATTTTTAACTACCTTGCAAAACGCAGATCGAAGTGATGTTAGCTGGGATTCAAACCGCTACTTTAAACATGCCCAGTAGAATTGTTGATCCTCTAAACACGGTGTTTCATGAACATTTTCCAAGCTTCAAAAGTGGTTTACCACGTGGGGAAGTGAGGGGAGGAATTATTATTCACGAAATCCAAACCAAAAGGTCCCTTGGAGAGACAGAACTAGCAGCACAGTTTTTTGAGTCTCTTAAAATACAATGGTCAGAATCTAAAAACTATGCTCCTCGAGTTAAGAGCTGTAGGAAACTCAACTAAGTTTATTTCCCCTTCTGTCTTTGAGCCTGCCTTTCCTTCTAAAAATAGTACCCCCTTTCTTCCTTTCCTATTCATAGACTCTGGCTTAGGTTCAGAGACTCAAAGGAGGAAGTAACAGTCAGGAGCAGCCGTGGTATTTCCTTGGGGTTAAAACTATAGGATAAACTTTGCCTGTGTCCGTGGTAAGCATCTAATCTCAGCTTCCTGCAAGTCAGTGTTTCTTCCTGCGATATTCATTTTGTGTGCTAATACTCCTGGGCAATCTATAACCATGCAGGCAGCTTGACTTTGTAAAGATATGACACAATAGGAAATGGGCCTCCTGCCAAGCAGTGTATGTAAATCGTTGTACTCTTTCATTAGCTGGAAAGTGGGTGTGAACATTTGTCTTGTTCCCCCCCCCCCCCGCATATGGATTCTTTTGCATGAAATCTGAGAACTTTAGAACTTCCTGGCTTTTCTTTTGGAGAGAGCAGCTTTCATAAAATCGAGACTCCAGTGTAACGTCTACCATTTGCTGAGATAAATGTGGCACTCTTCCTTGATGAGGATAATGATGATTTTTTTAAAAATGCATTTTGTATCCTATGGTCAGAAATGTAATGTTTCCTAGTTCTATCATGTTATGTTTGAAAAATTAAACAAGTGCTTTGTGTATAGAAGGCCTCTGGTCTAATTCCTGGCCTCTCCAGACAAAGGGTTTGAGGTAGCAAGACTGGGAAATACGAATGCCTGAGGCTGTAGAAAGCCACTGACCGACAAGTCTGGGCTAGCAAATCAGTGATTTGACACAGGATGGCAGTTTCTGCTGTAGGCTCAGTTTACAGCAATTAATTTCCCGCAAGGACACTGACTTGAACTGACCCAAGAATTATTCTTGAATGGCCAGTTCTGAAATATAGGCTTGAAATGACATCCTACTGTCTCTTTGCTTGTGGATGTCAGAATGTTAAACTGCTTGCTTTAACTGACAGGGTGTCGGTTAAAGCAGACATGTGTACATTTACGTTCTGTGTGTTCTGTCTTCGGTCAGGATGTTCTGTGTATTCTGTGTTTGGTCAGGAAGGGGATGAAAGTGTTGAATCACTGCACAAAAACAAATAAACGAAAAGCCAAGAGATCATTTTGTAATTACATTAGTTGGTAGGCCAAACCTTGTGTGACTCTGCAACAGATAAGACTGCAAATAAACCATGTCAAGTTACGGTTTTGTCAACCAAACTGCCAGAAGGAATACATGCTTCTGCACTGGTTATTACATTTCTATACTGCTCAATCAACGACACTGTCTGGCCTGTTCAGAATAATTAAAACCATTAATTGCACACGATAAAACATAGTATAAAACTATTTAAACTTCAAAACTACAGTATAAAACCAAAGTAAAACCAGTAAGGATTTAAAAATGCAACCACAAGTTTAAAAACAAGAGAAACTGAATGACTAAAATAGCTGGGGAAATAAGGATGCCTTCCCCTAGCTCCGAAAAGATCACAATGTAGGTAGGCATCAGGCGAGCCTTTCTGGGGATGGCACTCCACAACAGGGGTGCCACAACAGAAAAGCCCCTCTCCTACGTAGCCACCCACCTCACCTCATTTGGAGGGAGCGCCTGGAAATTTTGTGCTCTTTTAATTATCCCATTTAACAGTTCTGAATGCATAAAAATTGGAGTCATGCTATTAGAACAGTTTGGCAGAACTCTAGCAAAATAGTTCTGGGCATACAGTACAGCCACCTTGATGAAGCTGTGCTAGTCTGGGGCTGGTCAGTGCATGGATGGGAGACTGCCTGGGAATCCCAGATATGCATTCCATGATGGAGATATTTCAGGATATAAAATATACTGAAAAAATGTAGCACCAGGGTCTTCATGAACAATTCTTTTCACTAAATGGTCACTTGCGCTTGGGGGGTGGAGAATAATTGATGCTCAAGATGCTATTGGACTACAGCTCCCATCCCTCACCATTGGCTATGCTGGCTAGGGCTGATGGGAGTTGCAGTTTGACATCTGGAGGGCCATATGTTCCTCACCCTTGATGGAGCATATTACTCAAGCAGGTACATTTCTGTGTTGGTAAGTAGAAGGTGGACCATTAACCATTTTAGTAGACTATCGAGTTCCTTGCTGGTTATCCAGCTCCCTGCAAAAGATGTTGGGCCAGATACACCTTGATCTGATCCATCAAGGCAATTTCAAAGTTCTTAAGAATGTTTATTTGGGATCACTGAACACAGATGAACTCAGGGTTTTTAAACTAGGGTTCTCTAGAACTGTTGGTTTCCACAAGCAACTTCAGGAGTTCCACAGGCTTTTGTAACTGTTCAATAAATTCTCCATTAAGAGTATTTATTTGGTTTTTCCTTTGGGAAGACAGGAGCAAGGGACTGGGGTTTCTACAAGACAACATCATATGTCACAGGTATTCCTCAACCAGAAATGTAGAACCAGAATTTGTGCTGTTGCTTTATAGTTTTAAAATAGGTTTGGACTACAGGGATTGTTCTGTACACACACAATTTCCCTTCCCCCCCTTTTTTTACATTTTAAGTCAGTCAAAGAAATGGGGTCTAGCACAAGCAACAGAGTGTCACTGGTGATGTGGAATTTTTGGGTCTGCAATTTTAACACACGCTATAACATGGACAGCACGAATCTAGGGAACAGCTTTCATTTGAGAAGTCAGGACCATGAGTTCCAAAGTTGACTCTCAGCACTTCTTCAGAATTGAAGCTGTGCCATCGATACAATTTCTTATTTATTTATTTATTTATTTACTGCATTTCTATACCGCCCAATAGCCAAAGCTCTCTGAGCGGTTTACAAAAATTAAAACCATTCAAAATATAAAACAACAGTATAAAAACATAATTTAAAATACAGTATAAAAGCACAACCAGGATAAAAAAAACCGAGAAGCCATGCAGAAATCGATAGGGATTTAAAATACAAATTTAAACAGCAAGGTTAAAAATCAAACTGAAGAACTGTTAAAAATCAAAATGAAGAACTGTGAAAACACTGTGAAAATAAAAAGGTCTTCACCTGGCATCTAAAGGAGTATAATGTAGATGCCAGGCGAACCTCTCTGGGGAGCTCATTCCACAGCTGGGGTGCCACAGCAGAGAAGGCCCTCCTCCTAGTAACCACCTGTCTCACTTCCTTTGGCAGAGGCTCACAGAGAAGGATCCCTGAGGATGATCTTAGGGTCTGGGCAGGTACATGTGGGAGGAGGTGTTCCTTCAGATAACCTGGCCCCAAGCCATTTAGGCTTTGAATGTTAATACCAGCACTTTGTTCTTGTATTTTATTTGGAGGAACTCTCTGCTATAAAGCCCCCAAAACAGCCAGTGCATCCATGCTTCTAGGATGTCATTCATAGTTGGATGCAGTGTTTTCAGTAATTCCATTTGAAACCATATTCCTTATTTCCCTTTTAAAAGAGAGAGAGAGAGAGAGAGAGAGAGAATAATTTCACTCACATGGACAATTTAATTAGGGCCAATGCCAGCTCTCCCCCCCACCCTTGCAATCCCCCCACCTGCAAGAAGGTAGCCCATCCGAACTGTAGCCTGCTTGCCCAGGTATTGGCGGGCAGGTGAGTAGGAGTAACAGCTTCTCTCATTCTCTTTGTCACACACACTGAATTTTGCAACAGTTTCCTGCAGCTCTATGATTTGCCAGTTTGGATGTAATAGCAAACTATGATATGTCAGGAGCAATTAAGAGTAAGAAGAGCCATGCTGTCTAGTCCAACATTTTGTTCCCAAAGTGGCCATCTTGCTTCCTGTGGGAAGCCTGCAAGCTGGACATGAGTGCAATAGCACATTTCTGCTGATGTTCCCCAGCAACTGCTATTGAGATTCATGCTGCCCGATATTGAAGGTAATCTATAACCATCAATAGCTATATCCACCAATGAATTGAATCTAACTGAATTGTGCAGGGAGGGAGGCCGAGCCTGGGGTCTGCTCCTGTAGTGCCAAAGCCTCAGTTTTGCCATAACACATGCACCATCCCACTTTCGACTTTGCTTACAGTTGCCGGTGGATTTTCACATTTTCTGTTCAAGTTTATTTATTTTATTTTATTTTTATTTACTGCATTTTTATACCGCCCAATAGCCAAAGCCCTCTGGGCAGTTTGCAAAAATTAAAACCATTCAATACCATTCAAAATATAAAACAACAACAATATAAAAACATAATTTAAAATACAGGATAAAATCACAACCAGGATAAAAACAGAGCAGCCATGCAGAAATTTATAGGGATTTAAAATACAAATTTAAACAGCAAGTTTGAAAAGCAAACTGAAGAACTGTGAAAACACTGTGAAAATAAAAAGGTCTTCACCTGGCATCTAAAGGAGTATAATTTAGATGCCAGGCAAACCTCTCTGGGGAGCTCATTCCACAGCCGAGGTGCTACAGCAGAGAAGGCCCTCCTCCTAGTAGCCACCTGTCTCACTTCCTTTGGCAGGGGCTTATAGAGAAGGACCCCTGAGGATGATCTTAGGGTCTGGGCAGGTACATGTGGGAGGAGGCGTTCCTTCAGATAACCTGGCCCCAAGCCGTTTAGGGCTTTGAATATTAATACCAGCACATTGAATCGGGCCCGGATCTGGACCGGCAGCCATGTGGCGTAATGTGATCTCATTGGCCAATCCCTGTTAATAGTGTGGCTGCCCTGTTTTGTACCAGTTGAAGTTTCTGGACCGTTTTCAAAGGCAGCCCCATGTATAACACATTGCAGTAATCCAGACGAGAGGTTATCTGAGTGTGGATAAATGTAGCTAGGCTATCTCTGTCCAGATAAAGTTGGATTAATCCCTGCCTGTGTGCCTGTCTAAATGACTGCATGCTACTAGATTTGTCTCAAGTGCGGCCTATTCACAGAACAGAACAGAATTAAAAATCTTTGATTCCTGGAATTCACTAGAAAACCATTGTACAAGAACGAAGTCCTTCCATTTTACTTTCCTCGATACACTTTTTTTTTTTTGCTGAATAAGACGTAACCCGAGATCCATAGAAGCTTCAGATATAGATGCTAGGGAAACAGCCCATTGATTAGGCAAGATAGGGCACTCCAACCTCTGTTGGTGCTATGCCATGAAATAAAAGCCCATTGTCATAATGCTTCTTCATAAATCCTTTTCAGGATGGCGTTTCTGATTATTACTGTAATTACGCTAGAGTAAGGAATTGCCTGTTTTATCAATAATGCCACTTGGGAACACAACACAGTGTTACGGATGCTTTTCGTAAATAAGAAAGAAAAGGAAAAAAGGGGATGAACTCCCCCCGCCCCAGTGCTCGGCATGCTTCACGTTAAAAATGTTTGTTTCCTTGCAGTTAGCATCTCCTGTCTGAGATTAACCAGCTATTGACACGTTCTGCAGCTTTATAGCTCTTTATAATTTTTGATCCTCAAGACAGTCTTCCATTAATTTGTATTATAGTTGCACTCAACCTTTATTTATTTATTTATTTATTACATTTATATACTGCCCCATAGCCGAAGCTCCCTGGGCGGTTTACATGAGATTATTTATTTATTTATTTATTACATTTGTATACTGCCCCATAGCCGAATCTCTCTGGGCAGTTTACATAGGATTAAAAACAATTAAAAACAATATACAAAAATTAAAACAGCAAAAACATACAACATACACACAATCTGTACATTTAAAACCACTACAACACTTCAAAAAGCTACAAAACAAAACAAACCCAGGCTCCTGAGATATTGCCAAATGCCTGAGAGAAGAGGAAAGTCTTGACCTGGCGCCGAAAAGATAACAATGTTGGCGCCAGGCAGGCCTCGTCAGGGAGATCATTCCACAATTGGGCCACCAACCGAAAACACTTAAAAACAATATACCAAAATTAAAACTGCAAAAACATACAATATACACATACATTTAAAATCACTATAATAACTTAAAAAGCTATAAGCCTAAAAAAAAACAGACCCAGGCTCATCAGATATCGCTGAATACCTGAAAGAAGAGGAAAGTCTTGACCTGGCACCGAAAAAATAACAATGTTGGCATCAGGCGGGCCTTGTCAGGGAGATCGTTCCACAATTGGTGGGCCATCACAGATAAGGCCCTCTCCCTTTTTGCCGACCTCTGAGTTTCCCTCAGAATAGGCAAATGTTGAATGTAGTGTTCTGGTAGGTTCATATCGGGAAAGGTATTCCGTCAGATAGTGTGGTCCCAAGCCGTGTAAGGCTTTATAGGTTAAAACCAGCACCTTGAATCGGGCTCGAAAACATACATGCAGCCAATGCAAGCCGACCAGAGTAGGTCTTATATGCTCAAAGCTTCTGGTCCCTGTTATCAATCTGGCCGCTGCATTTTGCACAAGCTGCAGCTTCCGAACCGTCTTCAAAGGCAGCCTCATGTAGAGTGCATTACAGTAATCTAACTTGGAGGTTACCAGAGCATGGACAACTGAAGCCAGGTTATCCCTGTCCAGATAGGGGCGTAGCTGGGCCACCAGCCGAAGTTGATAGAAGGCACTCGGTGCCACCGAGGCCACCTGAGCCTCAAGTGACAGAGATGGTTCTAGGAGAACCCCCAAGCTACAAACCTGATCCTTCAGGGGGAGTGCAGCTCCATCCAGAACAGGTTGAAGACAATCCATCCAGTCAGCAGAACCACCCACTAACAGCATCTCAGTCTTGTCTGGATTGAGTTTCAGTTTATTAGCCCTCGTCCAGTCCATTGTCGCAGCCAGGTACTGGTTCAGCACATCCACAGCCTCACCTGATGAAGAGGAAAAGGAGAAATAGCACTGTGTGTCATCAGCGTACTGATGACAATGCACTCCAAAACTCCGGATGACTGCACTCAACGGTTTCATATAGATGTTGAACAGCATGGGGGACAAGACTGACCACTGTGGAACCCCATACTGGAGAATCCACGGAGCCAAGCAATGTTCCCCAAGCACCACCTTCTGGAGCCGACCCGCCATGCAGTACCTCACATTCCCAATTCAGCCAGTCGTCCCAGAGGGATACCATGGTCGATGGTATCAAAAGCTGCTGAGAGATGAAGGAGAATCGACAGAGTCGCACTCCCCCTGTCTTTCTCCCGACATAGGTCATCATACAGGGCGACCAAGGCTGTTTCCATCCCAAAGCCAGGCCTGAAACCCGACTGAAATGGATCCAGATAATCAGTCTCATCCAAGAGTGTCTGGAGCTGGCCCACAACCACCAGCTCAAGGACCTTGCCCAGGAATGAAACATTTGCCACCAGCCTATAGTTATTAAGATTTTCTGGGTCCAGGGAAACTTTCTTCAGGAGTGGTCTCACTACCGCCTCTTTCAGGAGGCCTGGAACCATTCCCTCTTGCAAAGAGGCATTAATCACTTCCCTGGCCCAGCCAATTGTTCCATCCCTGCTAGCTTTTATTAGCCAAGAGGGGCAAGGATCCAATACGGAGGTGATTGCACGAACCTGTCCAAGCACCTTGTCAATGCCCTCGAGCTGCACCAACTGAAACTCATCCAAGCAAACAGGACAAGCCTGTGCTCTGGATACCTCACTTGATTCACCTGATACAATGCTGGAGTCTAAGTCCTGGTGGATGCCAAAGATTTTATCCTGGAAGTGCCTAACAAATATATTACAGCGAGCCTCAGATGGTTTTACCATGCCCTTGGAGCCGGCATGTAAAAGCCCTTGGACAACTCTGAAAAGCTCCGCTGGGCGGCAGGTTGATGATTTAATAGTGGCAGCATAGTATTGTTTTTTTGCTGCCCTCACTGCCCTGAATACAGCTTACTATAGACACTTACCAGTGTTTGATTGCATCCACTAGGAGTTCATCTCCATCTGCACTCAAGCCGTCTCCTATTTTGTTGCATCACTCTCAGCTCTGGGGTATACCACGGAGCCGTACAAGCTCTACACAGCAATCGTGTCAACTGCCTGGGTTATTTCTGCATTCCACAGATCAACCAGGGTTTCAACAGGAGAGCCAGCCCTATCAGCCAGAAAACTCCCCAGAGCCCTCTGGAAACCATTTGGATCCATTAGCCTCCGGGGCGGACTTCGTTGTGCTTTGGCCCAGAAGGATATTGTAATTTTAACTTGTTTTTATGCTTTATGCTTTTAAATTTTGTATATCGGTGTTTTAATTGTTCAGTGTTTTTAATTTTTGTAAACCGCTCAGAGAGCACACAGAGGAGGGCCAGGATCTCTTCTCAATCACCCCAATGTGCAGGATATGGAATAATGGGCTCAAGTTACAGGAAGCCAGATTCCGGCCGGACATCAGGAAAAACTTCCTGACTGTTAGAGCAGTGCGACAATGGAACCAACTACCTGGGAAGGTTGTGGGCTCTCCCACTTTAGAAGCATTCACGATGCAGCTGGACAGCTACCTGTCAGGCATGCTTTAATGTGGATTCCTGCATCGAGTAGGGGGTTGGACTCAATGGCCTTATAGGCCCCTTCCAACTCTACTATTCTATGATTCTATGAAATTGGGCCTCAATGCAACCGCTTTTCATTTTCCCTTTTCTCCCTGCACTTGTGCGCCTTCCAGGGTTTTCCAGTCCATGGGCACAGTTACTTGGCATTAAAGCGGAGAGATGCAACTGCGAAAAGCCACTTCATTGCTATTTACCCTTCGAAAACTTGCTCCTTCATTTTCATCTCGCAAATCAATTAGGATGGATGGTTGGATCAGGTCACGCCTGCCGATTTTTCCTTGTTCCTGTTTTCTTGTGACGGCTACTCTGAAGAGCTGCCAGTCAGCTACTGCTTCTGCAATTAGCATCTCTCATGTGCAACTTGACCATGTTTTTGATGGGCACTCCAATCTCGATCAGAGTTGCTTGAAACTTACATCCTTTCTGCATCCGGTGCTTAAGGCTTGTTGATGTCTGGATGCAGCCTTAGCGGCTGCTGAAGACACAACACAAGTTGTGGCGCAGCACATTTATGCTTTAACAAACAGTTTATTCCCCCTCACACACACACACACACACACACAATTGTGATGGCTCTGTGTACTGGAGGATTAAAAACCTGAGAATTTTGACTAATCCTCCTAACCCATTAATTGGCTTCTGCAGCCCCAAGAAAGCTAAGAGGTAGAGGTTGGAGGTAGGAATGGAACCGTTAAATACCGCTTAAAGCTCTGTTTTGTTGTCTCTGCCTGCTTTGCACTCGGTTTATTTTGCGTAGCAGTCTGCAGTTGCTTCTGGAACTTTGTAGGGTGCATGAAATCATTTGCAACATTTATGTGCTGCCCAATAGTGGTTTACAAAGATCATAACTTCAAAAATATAATATAAAATATAATATAAAAACTGTTTATATACAAAAACAATTTAAAACAACCAACAATAGAAACCCCAAGAGAAAACTTTATTATATACTGTCAGATGCCTGCAAGTAAAGTCTTAACCTGGTACTGTAAGGTTGACAACGTTGGTGCTCGGCAGACCTCCCTGGGGAGAGCGTTCCATAATCAGGCGGCCACCACTGAAAAGGCCCTCACCCTTTTGTCTTGGCAATTATTGTACCACGTCCCCCCTCTATCCACAATGCCCCATTGTCATCATTCACTTCCCTTGTTGTTCAAGGCCATGTGATGCCCCTCAAATCTCCCTTCTAAGCATCCAGCACAAACTCTATCTCTCAATTTACTTTCCAAAGCTCGGCACAGCCTGGCCGTCGTATCCCAATAGTTCTTTGAACGTGATCTTTGCTAGAGCCAGGGTCAAGAGTCGGCATGCTTGGACACCTGCTGAAGGCCCACACCCCAGCAGACAGCCCCCAGACAAGACCCTCCGGACCCTCTGCTCCTCTTCATTGCAATCTGCTTGTTCATCGCTCTGGCCCAAACAGCAGTGTTGGTGAGAAGGAGGAGCAGTAGACGCCACTGCCTATTTGCTCACTCGCTCTCTGTCTGGTAGGCAGGTAGGTGGTAGCAGTGATGAAGAGGAGGAGGAGGAGGAAACGAAGTCGGAGAGGGGCCCATTGATGGTGTCTTGCCCCAAGGGCCCTCCAAAATGTGGGACTGGTGCTCATCTGTGCTCTTTGAGCATGACTGGCTTAGTCCCTTCTTCCTTACTTCTCCTTATGGTTCTCTCCTGGACCCTTTCTGCAATGCCACCTGTCTCTCCATCAAAGCCCTTTCTTCCATTCAGCCTTCTTACCAACAAACTTTCAAGAGGCAGCTGGACAGCCATCTGTCCGGTCTGCTTTAAGGTGGATTCCTGCATTGAACAGGGGGTTGGACTCGATGGCCTTAGAGGCCCCTTCCAACTCTTCTATACTATGATTCTAAGCCCTAATCCCCAGATGGAGCATCTTTCTTCACCACATCCATCCCTTGTGCTAACCTGGCATGTCTTCTCTCTCCTCTTTTTCCCACCTCATCCCCTCTACCAGCCAGTCTAAATGGTCAGCTCTTTGAGGCAGGACCCTGCCTTTGCCTACCTTAATTCTGTAAATCACCCCTGTAAGTTGACGTGTCGCATAGATACTAGTTTGGAGTTCTTGTAGCAACAACCCTGTGAGAGGTAGGTTAGATTGGGAGCAAGGTTACCCAGTTGAGTTTCATGGCTGATTGGGGATTTGACCAATCACTACACTGGCCCTCATGGCTGTCAATGCAGCAGATTTATGCAATACTCTTTCAATGTAGTGTGCATTTGATTAAAAAAAAAAACAATGAAGCAAGCAAACAGTAGAGGAAGGGCTATCTTATCTTTTCACAGCCCATTTTTAGCTTGAGTTGGAGCCCCGCCTGCAGCTTTTCCACCAACAGAAGGGGGGAGGTTCTTCACCCAAGTTTCTGGGAAGAAAATGGTCAGGAGAAAAAGATTTAAGCATCCATATCCCATCTGTCACCTGAAATTGCTTTTCACTGAAAAAGAGAAACAGATCCAGGAGACGGTTACATGCATTTGCTGTGTAGTGTCTCATTTGGCCCTTTTAATTACAGGTTAAGAACCCAAAACCTTCTAACACCTTTGAAAGAGCACAGAGTGTTTCAAGAGTTGTCATCCTGGTTGCCCTGTCTCTAGCTACAGAGAAACTGGTAACTGGCTTAACTTGTGTTGAATCCTGTTTTTCTTGTCCTTCTTTCTGTGGTATATTCATCTCTATACTATTTCTTCCTGTTTATTTCTCTCTCTCTCTCTCTCTCTCTCTCTCTCTCTCTCTGTGTGTGTGTGTGTGTGTGTGTGTGTGTGTG
Organism: Anniella stebbinsi; assembly: GCA_029215795.1. Classification (NCBI taxonomy): domain Eukaryota; kingdom Metazoa; phylum Chordata; class Lepidosauria; order Squamata; family Anniellidae; genus Anniella; species Anniella stebbinsi. Next base: position 388,654,625 of record JARDYH010000001.1, read on the forward strand.
TGTGTGTGTGTGTGATGGTGTTGGTTCCTCCTCCCTCTTCCTTATATAGGCATTATTCTTAAGGTTCACTCAAGTCCCTTTAGTCTTTCTCTGGCTCCATAGCTTTCAAACTTTCTATCTTTGGTGAACAGTTCCTATGTGGATGAACTTGCCAGGGACCTACAAGTGTCTTCGGTAGGATTCTTGCATCTTTTTATACAAAATTATGAAGAATGTTGTAGACCCTTGGTGGGCAGAAGTTAGATTTCCAGATGCTTTTGACTTCAACTCCCATAAGCTCCAGCCAGCATTGCCAACAGTCATGAATGCTGGGAGTTGAAGTCCAAAAGATTTACCTTAGGTCCACCCACTTTCTAGGCTAGATGCCAGCACCCCAGTGGGGCCTGCCACTGTGTGCACACACTGAGCACCAGCCTACTCCCAGCACCATGCATTATGGGGAAACGTGGTTGATGGCGCCCAGACCCCTCTGTCACTCAGGAGCCATCCTGTGCCCCTTAGAGCACTTTGCCAAACAAACCTGAACTCAACCTAGGCCGGGATATGCATACAGTTCATTCCGTATAACTGGCTAAGTTTGTTGGGCCTCATTGGTTGTGTTTGCAGATAATAGTAAACCATGGTTTTTGTTAACTGTAGTTTGCTGCATGAACCACGAATTGTCTTGCAGATGTGCAAACAAACTCCAGCTTGTTTTCCCTGATTCTGGTTTATTTCTCTCCCACCTATTTTGCCAACCTTCAGAGCGGTTTTGTTTTCTGGCTGCTCTTGCTGGCTGCCTCTGGCTGCTTCACGGTAGATGGGGCCAACAAGCCAGGGTTAAGCCATGGTTCTGGGTTCAGACATCAAGACAAGATATGGTTTAAAGAAGCAGACTTGTCAAGTTGTCCAAACAGGCACTATGGTTCAGATAGTTTTGTACCTTAGTTGCCAGTTCAGCAGGATGGCGTATCGTTCCTTTCCAAGTTCACGATTCAGTGAGTCTGTGAAGGTTAATAATCTATACGACATTCTTTTTTTAAACCAAAAAAGATAAACATTTTTAAAAAGAGACTCAAGAGGACATGACTCCAGCTACCCTTTGCTAAACAGCATTTGTAGCCTAGCAATGGGGGGGGGGGGGAGGTTGGATTCCTTCCACAGAATTGTGTATGTGACTGTGTCTCCTAGTAAGCAGCTCTTATACAGAGGCTGTGTACCTGGGGGGCTGCCGGCTGCTGGCGAAAGTGCAAACACAATCCCCTTTGTTATCATTTATTTCATTTCATTTATTATATTTCTATACCACCCCATAGCTAAAACTCTCTGGGCGGTTCACAAAAATGAAAAACCCATTAAAAACCCATTATACAAAGTACTTTATTTTTACATTAAAAAAACATATAATGCACGCAGAGACATATAATAAAATTCATGTTATTAATGTATTTTAACCCACTCTTCAGTTTTATAAAAACATACAAAGCAGCTTACAAAGATTAAACTAAAGAACAAAAGGCAACAAGACAGATGTAAAATAATCAACTGTAAAAGCAAAAGCATTTTTAAAAACTAGTAGCAGATTAAAAGCAAACCACAGCAGACTGACAGGAAAAAGAATCCACAGGTGAAAGGCACTCTGAAACAGAAAGGTCTCCGACCAGCTTCTGAAAGAAGATCTTTCAGATCTGGCAGATCTCCACTGGGAAGGAATTCCACAGTCTTGGTGCCACTGCTGAAAAGGCCCTGTCTCGAATACCTGTCCGTTTAATGTTGCATAGGGAGGGGCAAGATTGAGAGCAGAGTTTCAGGTGTTGGTTTAATTGTCAAGCAGGCTCATACAGGAGCAGGCAGTCCCTGAGTTAACCTGGCCCTACTCTGTTAAGGGCTTTAAACCCAGCACTTTAACTCAATCCCAGAAGCAAATTGGCAGCCCGTGCAGTAGATGTAAGATAGGAGTAGTATGCTCCAATCTTTGGGTCCTGGATAGCAATTTAACCACTGCTTCTTGGACAAGTTGAAGTTTCCAGGCAGTCTTTAAAGACAGCTGCTACCCTTTCTTCCTCCTCAAGGAAATGGCTGCCCCCGTGCATGGTCCAGTTTGTGTTAGTCTCTCTGTATGAGCATGTATGTGATTTCAAGGGAGAATTTTGCTAATTGTACTTAACAGCCTGCTTATCCCAAGGGCCTTGGGGCAAGTAACAATATGCTAATTACGTTAGCAGATGTGGCTGAATAAAGCAGACTGAATCCAGAAAGTGAAGGGCTTGGCACACTTTACTCAGACATAAACAAATAGCCCCCCGGGGTTAAAAAGCAAAAAGTAAAAACAAAACAAAAAAACAGCATAGCAAATCATGCCAGCCTTCTAACAGAATGAAACCACCACTATTACTACTTCACCTACTGAACATGCTCGTCTTCTTATCCACAAAAAAGGGGGGCTAAAAGAAACTTCCTTGGCTCCTCCTGCCTGCTAGCCAGCACCTTCCACCCCTTTGGGACTCCTTTTTGCACCCAAGGCCAGTCTCTTAGAGATGCTGGGCTCAGTTTGTGTAAGGCTTTATGTATCCGCTTAAAGTGTCATGAATGTAAAGGCGTAGTTGGTCCGAACTCACTGAATAACTTGTCTCTTGTTTCCCAGGTCACTAGAAAAGGAATATGGCTCAAGAAACCAACCACAGCCAAGTGCCTATGCTTTGTTCCACCGGATGCGGATTTTATGGAAACCCTCGTACAAACGGCATGTGTTCGGTATGCTATAAAGAACACCTTCAACGACAGAATGGTAGTAATGGTAGAATTAGCCCATCAGGTAAGCATAGATCGCCAACAGGCATTGTATTGACGCGTTTTTTTCCTTGTTCACTTAAAGCGATGTATCCCACTGCTCAGCCAAAAAGATTCTCGGAGGAGCGGCTTGGATGCAGCCGCTAAAAACAAGACGGTTCTGGCCTGCAGGGTTACAGTATCAAAAGACACATCACAAAAGGAAAGGAGTTTGGAGAGGGAAGAGGAAAAAAGCCATCCCAGGCATCAGTTCTTACAAAACGAATTAACAGTTCTTAATATGACCAACTGGAAACAGCCTAGGGAGAAGGAGGGGTGGTGGACCTGGGCTTTCAGTGGGGGCTGGAGGAGTGGCCCTGCTCCCCATCTCCTGCAGCCTGCTGGAATGGTGGTAACAGTTGAGGGAGCAGTCTGGTGGAGCTGGTCTTTTCTGGCTTGTTGTTTCCTTCCTAGGTGCAGGGCCAACGTCAAGGTCAGCAGGGTTGGGCGCTTGCTAAGGGCCCATAACCCAGCAGGGGCCCACTGAAAAGCGCCCCCCTAGAGTTGCTCCTCCTCTTCGCCATCGTTTAGTCCTATCTCAATCCCAAATGATGGTGGTGGTGGTGGTGAGGAGGAGGAGGAGGAGGAGGAGGAACAGGCGATACCGCTGCCTTCTTGCCCACAGGCCTTCTGCCTGTCAAGCAAGCAAATGACAACAATAATGAGAAGGAGAGGGGCCCTGTTCAGACGCTAAAGCATGATGGCTAAGTGTCTTGAGCTAAACATTATGGCTTAGCGTGTTGTGTGAACCATGACTTAATGTGTCTTGTGAACCATTCCTACCCATGCCACCATGGTTTCAACACGCTCATTAACCACTTGCTGCAAAAGGGTTGCTGGCCTAACCATGGCTTAGTGGGTTGTCTGAACAGCAGCTGGCGGTGTCAGTGGGGATAAGAAGACAAATTCACCAAAGGTGTCTTGCCCATGAGCCCTCCACAACCTGGAGCTGGCACTGCTTAAACGCATAGCCCCCTGTGGCAAGGTGGAGAGCACGGGTCCTGTTACCCACCCGAGGAGCTGGCAGTTGGGATTTTCAATCAGGATGTGTGTGTGTGTGTGTGTAGAATGAGTCAGGTTAATAGAGCTTCTTCCTCCCTCTTGCCTCCATCAGCTGCTACGCAGAAAGAGTGAGAGAGATTGAGGGGAGGTTGCGACTATGACTAATTGTGTGGGGCCCTGTAGCATCGCCATATAGATTAGGATTCAGCTGTGAAATGGAACGTTGTGCATAAACAGTTTTAACACCTTTCTTTTTGGCCAGTATAATTAAAGCGTTGCTCTCGTGGCTTGTGTTTCCTTTTCGGTAAAGGATAATAGCCTCGGTGTGTCCAGCACAGCTGTAGATACAGATAGATCTTGTCAGCAACTTAGGTTTCAGCAACTTAGCTGAAACAAGGAGGAATATGTCATGGGGGGGAAGGAAAACCAGCTGGTGTTCTGGAAACAGCTGCAGTACAATGAAAGTTTGGGGGAGGGGGGAATAATAACACGGCTTCCAGACGTTCCCATTGCAGTGTTGATCTTCCTGCAGGTATTATGCTGTTCATCATGAGCAGCACTGCAACTTTTCCAGGAAGTGGTCTTGACCTCTTTCTTACTTTAACCATCTAGGAATCCAGTGTGGTGTAGCAACTCTGGCAGCCTTCCCCAACCTGGTGCCCTCCAGATGTTTTGGGTTGCAACTCCCATTATGCCTGGAAGTTGCAGTCCAGCACATCTGGAAAGCACTAGGTTGGGAAAGGCCAAACAAAATTGTTGGACCTAAACTGGAAAGGGCCAGATTCTGTTTCAGGCTCAGCCATGAAGCAACGGGTCCCTGCCTCAACAGGCATACAGTCTGAAAATAGACACAACAGGCACAGAGGAAGAAGATGCTGTTATTTCTGTTCCACTTAGGGGTAAACTAGACTTGGCATTAAATATGTACTGTACAGGTGATCATTATCATTTTTTAACCGTAAAGTAAGCCCCTGTCTGGATCCAGTCCACCAAAGCTGGGTAGGGAAAGTTTAAACTTTCCCCACCCAGCAACTTTTCTCCTAAATTTGCCCCCAGCCATGGGGGCTAAAAAAAGGGGGGTATTGTTGCCAATGAAACTTATTTTTTTCCTTTTTCACAGTCCCTGAGGGTTGGCGGGGGATGTTTGAATTTATGGGGAAAGTGGCTGGGTGGGAAGATTTAAAGCTGTCCTACCCACTTGATTTAAGGTAAAAAATAATGGTGAGGATCAGCTTCATCCTGTTTAATATATTGTGTGTGTGAGTATACACACACACACACACACACACACACACAGAGTGCCTTTTCAAACTGCCCAAGGCGGCTAAAAAAGAATACACTACAATTCAAAATAAAGAAATCCTATCAAATATTTTTTATTTATTTTATTTTTATTTTATTTCTAACCCGCCTCTCTATCCAGATCGAGTCGGGGATCAACAATAAATATAAATATAAAAATCATAAAATAGATAGACCATTAAAACAGATAAAAACAAATACATTATTAAAAACATCTTAAAATTCAACTGGGTAGGCTTGCCGGAAGAGAGCAGTCTTCACGGCTCTCTTAAATTCCAGAAGACTGGTAATTTGTCGAATCTCCTCCGGCAGGTCATTCCACAGTCTGGGAGCGGCAGAAGAGAAGGTCCTCTGGGTAACACTTGTCAGCCTACTTCTGGCTGACTGGAGTAAATTCTTCCCACTCAGTGTGCGGGACGGATTATACAGGAGAAGGCGATCCCTTGCTGCAAACCATGTAGGGCTTTAAAGGTAATAACCAACACTTTATACTTCGCCCGGAAACTAATTGGCAACCAGTGAAGTGATTTTAAAGTTGGTGTAATATAGTCACCCCCTAGGTGTACCGGTGACCAACCTGGCTGCCATATTTTGAACTAATTGAAGTTTCCGGACTAGGCACAGAGGTAGCCCTATGTACAGCGCATTGCAGAAGTCGAGCCTTGAAGTTACCAGCGCGTGCATGGCCGTGCATTTTATAAAAGCAAGGAAAAAGAGATGGTTAAATGCAGCAGGAACAGCAGATGAAACAGCTCTGTGTAATGGGTCAAAGACCTGTCTAATTGAATTGGTCTTGACCTATCATAGGAAAACCATCTCGGCTTAATTAGTTTTTGGGACTAGGAAGTTATTCCAAAGGCTTTTGATCCTACTTGAACACACAAACCCTGTCTTTTCTACAATGGGATTGAAAACAAACTCTGCCCCCCTCTTTCCCCTCCCTCTGCAACCACTGGGCGGGCAACAGCATCTTACTGAGCTAGGTTCTGCTCCTATAGAGGTGGGTGAGTGTTTTTCCTCCTGCTCTAGAGATGCTATAATATTTAGCATGTACTTCTCGCATCTCAAGCTTTCAAAGCATTCATCTTTACACCAGCCCTTTAAGGTAGGCTACTATTAGTATTGCAGAAGAGCAGAGGTTCGATCTCAGAGAATCGTGGTTTGCCTAAGGCCACCTAGTTGTTTGTGGATGAAGCTGTTTGGATCGGGGATTTCATGGTGACCGCTACGTTGCTCTGTCATTCCTGCACGGGCAGCCTAGGGCGAGCATTCCCACCTTCCACAGACCTCTTTGCCAGATGGGGTTTATATTCACCAGGCTGTCTGAACTCAATGGATTGCCTTGGTGATTGACGCACAAGCAACTCATCCAAACCATTATTCTTTTAAAAAAAGCAGTGACCACTTTGCAGTCTGAAGATTGCACAATAGCTAAACTTGCATCCCCATAACCTTGCTGTTCTCTATTGGCATTTAGAAAACTGCCTTCTATACCAAGTCAGACTATTGGCTCGTCTAGTTCAGAATTATTAACTCAGATGAGCAGCAGCAGCTCCCCAGCAGAGGTCTTCTCCATCATCTGCTACCTGGTCCTTTGAACAGGAAGTGCCTGGGATTGAGCCTGAGACTATCCAGATTGTAAACCGCATGCACTTCCCCAAGAGTTCGGCTTCTGCCCATGACGAGTGCAGTGATGAGCTCATCTATGGCCTGGATAGGTGACTTGAGTGCCAGTGCAAAACAAAGGCACACCCTGAAGCTATTTCCCGCCGTTTCGTAAACCTTCTGCTTTATTTATTTTTATTTATTTATTTTATTGGTTCCTTAAAGGGCGTGCTTGTCCCCTGCAGTGCAGAGCTGGACAGAGCCTGATTCCTTTGTTTTAAACTAGTGCATGTCTACCTCTCCTTCCCATCCACAGCCTCCCACCCACACACACACAAAAGACACGGATTTGAATGTGCTAATGTATTATTATTACTATTATTAATTATTATTATTATTATTATTATTAACACTTATATACTGCCCCATAGCCGAAGCTCTCTGGGCGGTTTACAAAAATTAAAAAGATTGAACATTAAAAAGACAATATACAAAATTTAAAACCATAAACATAAAAACAGCTATCATTTAAACACTTTAAAACATTTTAACTTTTAAGCCTGGCCACAATGTCAATCAAAACCTCAACTTGAGCTGTTAAAATGCCTGGGAGAAAAGAAAAGTTTTGACTTGGCGCCGAAAAGATAACAGCGTTGGCGCCAGGCAGACCTCATCGGGGAGATCATTCCAGAATTGAGGGGCCACCACAGAGAAGGCCCTCTCCCTTGTTGCCGTCCTCCGAGCTTCCCTCGGAGTAGGCACCCAGAGGAGGACCTTTGATGTTGAGCGTAGTGTGTGGGTAGGTTCATGTCGGGAAAAATGTTCCATCAGGTATTGTGGTCCCAAACCATATAAGGCTTTATAGGTTAAAACCAGCACCTTGAATCGGGTTCGGAAACATACAGGCAGCCAATGCAAGCGGGCCAGAATCGGTCTTATAGGTGTAGAACTATAAATGTATATTTAGAAAGAACAACTATAATTTAAATAGAAATACAGTCCATCTCACCATAGTGGGGAAAGACTGGCCAGAGTGTCTGCTGTCCTTGGGATTGTCAGCTTCAAGGTGCTATGTCAGTCCTAGTCCAAAACTGAAATTCAGCTTTCCCCTGCAAGGTGGCCGCAAGATGTTTTGGACTTCAACTCCCATCAGCCCCTGCCATCATGGCCAATGGTCAGGAATGCTGGGTGTTGTTGTCACAAACACCCGGAGGGCTCCAGGTTCTGGGAAGGCTGCCCTAACCACTACACCACCTCTTGGGGCCAAATTGGAGGTGACATTAAATGTGTTATTGCTAGCCTTCCCCAACCTGATGCCCTCTAAATATGTTGGAACTCAACTACCACTCATTCCTAGCCAGCATGGCCAACGCATCTGGAGGGCCCCAGCTTGGGGGAGGCTGCAATTGCATTTAGTGTGCACATTTCAAAGAAGAAAGTAAACGCAGCACGCACACGCGCGGCTGGGGAGTGAGCAGATAATTATCAGGGTTTCATTAGCAGTGGAGGGGGATATAATGAGGAGTTCCCTCCCAGTACATAAAGCTGCTTCGGAGGAGTGGTTTTTCTGTGGAAGGAGGGGAAAGGGTTTTATTTTTGCTCCACCCCTTATGTGATGTTGATAATTAGCACCCAGCCCAGCAGCATTTTCCCTTAACCTGCACATTAATGGCAAGGATTGAGCATCACTTCTAGCTGGGCCCTCGGTGTGCATCTTGATGGCCACTTCGTTAATGTCACATCCCTCGATCGTTGGCATCACAGAACCTAATCGTTGTCCTTTTGGAAGCATCACAGACGTCTCCTCCAACCTTAAGGGTGCAGGATCAAGCTTACCTGCGGTAAGTAGCATCCTTCTAACGTGGCCAAAGGCTGTCTTAACATTAGCACCTCTTCTTTCAGCAACATCTGTTAATAGCCTAGCTGAATCTTTACCAGTTCAATGCACTGAAGGCAGCATCCAGGACGCTCCATCAACACTAGACTCAACAACTGTACCGCCTATGCAACCAAGGTAAAACTTGCCCATGTGTGTATGTGTGTGTGTGTGTAATTTTGGCCAGACCTACACCGTGTGTCAGATCATTACAATCCTATCATGGTAATGCCATATTCCTCTTGTGCATTTATACAACATAGGATACACAGTGACATTTGTTGCGGTATTTTGGATAATGTGGAATAACAGGATGAAAGCAAAATATGGAATGTGTAATGTGCCCCAGCAGTTATCAGTTCACTTTAATACCGCTATAAAGCAGAAGTGTAGATCTAACGTTTATCACTGTATTTGGGAACGGGATGGCAAACCGCATGAATCACAGCAATTCCCTTTTTATGGATTGGATCTGCCATGCCATATTTGCCTATGGTAGCATTATTATGATTTATGTGGGTAAAATGCCTCACTAGGAGAGGAACCCACCATTCTTTATAATTCGCTCTAATAACAAATGTAGGCCTTGAGTGACTGGCGATGCAGCCGGATCGGGGACACTGAGAAGCATACCCAAGGGTTGCAGGAGTGCCAAAAATCTTTTTAAACAGGGGGCGCGTGCACCACACACACAGAGAGAAAAAATGCTATGCCCCAATGGGGACAGAGCATGTGAAGTAGCCATGGAATGTTGGGTTTCAGTTGGAGAAGGAAAATGGGAGGGAATAGAATGGTGTGTCCTGGAGGAAGGCATTGGCTAGCTGGAACCCTGAACAGGAGCACTCCTGTTGGGAGATGAAGATGCGGTGCAAGACTTTGTTGTACATCTTCCTTCATATCCCTAAAGTCCTTGGGAGGAATGCAGTCTTAGCCAGGACTTTATTATTTATTTCCCCAGTGCTCTGTGTGTGCGTGTGAGAGAGAGAATCCGTCCATCTTATATATTTAGCATAGAGCTGTAAAAAATGAACCATCTGCCTTTGAAGTCAGACTCCCAGTCCGTTTCTCAACCCAATTCAAAGTGCTGGCCTGTGGTAGCATTACCCAAGTATCTTTCTATTGAAGCCCCCCACAGCTTGGGACAGGCTCAACCATCTTCTGCCCTTCCGCTCTACCCTATTATCACTGAGATAATCAGCTGTTACAGGAGTTTCGGCTTTGAACCACTTTCTGAACAGACGTTCCCCCCTGCCTTCTAGCCCTGTGTCAAGCCCATCGTCACTCTTAGCAGAATCCGTAGCAACGTGCGAAGTGGAATGTACAGACGTAGCGGATAAAACAGGACCGGAAAGAGAAGATGTGCAAGGTTAGTACGTGAACTGGTTGGATGCCTTCGCTGTCCTTTCGTTTTACTCGCTTGCTTTGTGCTTGCACATAGACCACCAAAGAACAGCAGCAGAAGCATCCTATTTGATTTATTTCCCGATCAGGCAATAATTCAGCAATGCCAGATGTCAGAAAATCCGCAACAGACAACGCTGTTGTGACGGTGCCTGGTGACTTTAACCGTGCACCCTAGAGTTGCGGACAAGGTGCAGATTTGTTCTATGAAATGTCCTCCTGAGCCTGCAAACAATCACACATGCCCTACAGTGAAGGGAATCTTAACTTATTCAGGGGAGAGGGTTGTCACAGATGGCGGAAGGCAACATCTCTGTGTCAGGATTTGTCTTATTTTTACTGCTTTTTGGAAAGAGGTAAATAGTTCAATCTGTATCACTGGAAAACTAATCTTATCAATTTCAGAGTTAGACTCATAAGAAGCAAGTCTCACCATTTGCCTACCTGCAGCTTTTGATACCGAAATGATAATGTATTTATATCTGGAAACAGTCCTGAACTAAACGTTTCCATATCCAGATTAATGTCACGTCCATCAGTATTTTAAGACATCCAGTTTATTTTGTGAAAACCCAAACTTGATTTACCTTGCTCAACTAGAATTCGCTTGTTCTACCATATAGCTCCACAAACAAGTTTGATATCTGCAGGTTTTATTCAATCGAGGGTAGGCAAGCTAGTGTCCTCCAGATATTTTGGACTACAACTCCCATAAGCCCTGAACACTGGTCATGGTTTCTGGGAGTCCAAAACTTCTGGAGGGTGCCAGGGTGCCTACTTGCTCATCACCAAGGTTGTTGAATTCTACAGATTTCAGGCTTTCTGTCAATTGCGATGTACATAACAGAAGTCTCCAAAAGTAGCTTGCATTAGGTTTGCTCGTCTTTAACACAGGATTCCTGTTTTGTGTGTTTTGTTTTTTAAAACAGTAATTGACTTCTAGAAAATTCTTCTTCTAAAGTGGCTATATCCAGTTGTAGAACTCAACTTTTCTTGATGGATGTTAGGTTAACCCTGTGCCCGTCGGACATAGATAAAAGGGGAGAGGCAGGCAAAAAACTGTCTTGCCCATTTCAGATGTGCTTCTAAAAACGGAATGCACTTCTTTTCAGGTTCTGGATAGATTCCGTTCATTACCCTGTGCTCAGCGCAATTTACTCTGTTGTTATGGGTGCATGGGGGTTATCTGAGTGTTTCCAAAATTCAAAGATGCAGACACCACTGCTCTTTTTTAAAAATAAAAATAAAGGTACACCATTATGACTTCAGCACAGCTTTACTCAGCGTGTATTTTAATGGGCGATCCGTCAGAATATACTTATCTATGCTTTGGTGAGAGCTGTTTGCAGATGGCTTGCATGTTAAGCTAAGTCCTGGCAACGCATTCAGCAGCTAGGGCCTTTAGATAACACACAGTAATACCCAAATTGCCATGTGACGTGGAGTACGGAGAAGCACCCCCTTTTTCTTTCCTTTTCTCTTGAGCTCCTCTCATTAGTTCAGCCTCTCCCAACCTGGCGGCCATCAGATCTGTTGGGCTACAATTTCCACCAACCCCAGCCAGCACGGGCTGGTTGGGGATGATGGGAGCTGTAGTCCCAACAGATCTGGAGGGCACCAGATTGGGGGAAACTGCATTAGAACATAGCAAGGTTTTTTTTTTTTCTTACAGATCCTCATGTAGACACTCTCATTTTCCTTCCTCTTTGTATTCGTACACTGTTACGAATGCTTTTGGTGGGCCGAATTTTTTTTAGAGCAAGTAACAGACTTTTAGTATTTGTCATCTGGGTTGTTAAGTTTCCCAGATATGCAAACTGAAGTGCATTATCCCAGGTCAGACTATTGTATCAGAGGCAATAAGCCTATCTAAACCATTTGCTGGGGATCATGGGTGGGAGGGTGCTGTTGCACCATGTCCTGCACCATGTCCTGCTTGTTGTCAGCTGGTTGCTCACTGTGTGAACAGAGTGCTGGACTAGATGGACCTTTGGTCTGATCCAGCATGGCTCTTCTTAGGTTCTTATGTTCTTCCCTTCTTCCCTATCGTATTCAGGTTATCTTGTGTAATGAGATTGGCAGCAGCTCTCTAGAAGAGGGTCTTTCCGATCAGCTACTGAGTGACTGCTTTTTAACTGGAGAAGCCAGGGATTGACCCTAGGACTTTCTGCGTTCAAACCCTGTTCTCTACCACTGAGCTATTGTCCCTCCCTTGAATGGAACTCTGACCGTTGTCCTTGAGCTAGGGATGTTAGAGAAATCCTCAACGGAATCAAATGAGTTCAGATTTGTATGAATCCGACCCACTAATTTTGCAGTGGACTGTCTTTTCCCAATGCATGGATTCCATGGATCAGTGGCCATTTTTTAAAAACTTTCCAGAATGTTACTCAAATTTAGTTGTAGAAAAATACATTAAAAAAAAAAAAAAACACTGGCTGAAAATGTGCAATTCCTCCATAGACTAAAGCATGAAAATGAGGATGGGGGGATTTGCACATTTTGGGGTGATGTTTGCATTGGGGGTTGCACATTTCCCCAAGTACGAATTTGTGCAGATTCGCACAAATTCAGTCAACGGTGACTGCATATTCTAAAGGCTTCAGTTTCAAATATTACAACATTCTAAAAAAAAGAAAGAGAAAAGGAGTAATCACACATAAACATTAAATGCAGAGCTGATACCCAAATATGAGTCCATTCATGAATGGAACCTTTTTACCACTCTTTCAAACGTTTTGTTCTGATTGTTTTGTTGAAAATAATAGTAATAATAATAATCCGTATGAATTCAGGAAATTGGGAAAAATCCAATTCTGTCAATGAGCGGAATGAAAGGCACCTGATAATCCACAAAATGCAGACAGAATAGATTACAGAAAATCCATACATGCCTACCTTCAGCCTCTTCTGGTATGGGTGGGGAGGCCCCCTTCACTGTATGAGGGCTTCTTTGCTCAACAGAACATTCACTAGAGCAGGCTGTGCTTGTGAACATGCCGGCGGATGTGCTTGTGGATGCCGGTGAGCAGGGCCAAAATTAACAAAGGACCCGATAGCAAGGGATGAAGAAGAACTATGGCGAGACCTGATAGAGGTGTACAAAATTACTCATGGTGTGGAGAATGAAGAGAGGGAGAGATTTTTCTCCCCCTCTCAAAATACTATTTATTTATTTTCTAACCCACCTCTCCATCCAGATCGAGTCGGGGAGCAACAATAAATATAAATATAAAAATCATAAAATAGATAAACCATTAAAATAGATAAAAGCAAGTACATTATTTAAAACATCTTAAAATTCAACTGGGTAGGCCTGCCGGAAGAGAGCAGTCTTCACGGCTCTCTTAAATTCCAGAAGACTGCTAATTTGTCGAATCTCCTCCGACAGGCCATTCCACAGTCTGGGAGCGGCAGAAGAGAAGGTCCTCTGGGTAACACTCGTCAGCCTAGTTCTGGCTGACTGGAGTACTAGAACCCAATGAGGTCATCCCATGAAGCTGATTGGTGGGAGATTCAGGACAGATCAAAGGAAGGACTTCTACACACAATGCATAGTTAAAATATGGAATTCGCTACCACAAGATGTAGTGATGTCCACCACTTTGGATGACTTTAATAATAATAATAATAATAATAATAATAACAATTTATTTCTTACCCGCCTCTCCGTCTAGATCGAGGCGGGGAACAACAACATGATAAAATACATAAAACTAATTAAAACATGACAAATATTATTAAAACTGCATTAAAACATCCTAAAACATCCTAAAAACAGTCTAAAAATTACACTGGATATGCCTGCCGGAAGAGAACAGTCTTTATAGCTTTCTTAAATTCTAAAAGACTGTTAAGTTGACGAGTCTCCTCCGGCAGGTCATTCCACAGTCTGGGAGCGGCAGAAGAGAAGGTCCTCTGGGTAACAGTTGTCAGCCTAGTCTTGGCCGACCACAGTAAGTTCTTCCCAGAGGACCTGAGCGTGCGGGGCGGATTGTACGGGGGTTGGATAAATTCCTGGAGAAGAAAGCTATCACTGGCTACTAGCCCTCATGATTATGTGCAATCTCCAGTTCCTGAGGCAGTAAGCCTGTGTGCACCACTTGCTGGGAAACATGGGTACGCGGTTGCTGTTGCACCATGTCCTGCTTTGTTGGTCCCTGGTGGAGAGCTGGTTGGCCACTGTGTGAACAGAATGCTGGACTAGGTGGACCCTTGGTCTGATCCAGCATGGCACTTCTTATGTTCTTATCTGTCTCCCTGGGATGCTGCTGCCTGTAAAAGTAGATACCACTGGTGCAGATGGATGCATGCGCCTGACCCAGTTAACGTTATCTTTTCATGTACCATTGGTCCAACTAGCCTAATACTGTCTAATCCAGCCTTTCCCAACCTGGTGCCCTCCAGATCTTTTGGACTTCAACTCCCATCAGCCCCAGCCAGTATAGGCTGATGGTCAGGGATTCTGAGAGCTGTGGTCCACAACAACTGAATTACACCGGTAGGAGAAGGCTGGTCCAAGCTGACTGCTCAGTGGTGATGCTCCTAAGGTCTCGGGGAGCGGTATCTCCCCATCTTGACTTTTTTTAACTCCGCCTTCACCTGACACACCTGTGTCTGTCTGCTGTTCTCAGCATCCCCTTCCATGCTGGCCAGAGATTGTAGTCCACAAAAAAAGGAGAAACATCTCAGACAAATTTACTATAAAAAAGCCTGACACGTTTCAGACTCTTGCTTTCTGTTAGGCTTCCTTCAGGGGGCTGTAACAATACATATATTAACAAATGAATGAGCCAACACAGAACTAAAATCATTACACTTGAAAAAGCACATTGCAAGCACGGCCTGTGCATACTTATAAACAATAAAACAATATTACATTTAAAGAGTTCATAGGACACATTGCAAGTACAGCCTGGGCATACATTTAGTATAAGACAGTTAAAATATCAGATGCTCACTTGTAACCTGCCTTGCACCCCAGAGACTGTAGTCCAACAGATCTGGAGGGATGAGGAAGACTCTTACAGCTAGTTGAAGTTGGGGCTCAATATGTTCTCTACTGACTGAACTATGCACCATTACCCCAAATCCCTGAACATGGGCATCTTGCTCCTCAACTTGGCATTCTTAGCATTCTGGATCAGTTGTGCGAAGGGATAGAATCATAGAATGGTAGAGTTGGAAGGGGCCTATAAAGCCACTGAGTCCAACCCCCTGCTCAATGCTGGAATCCACCTTAAAGCATCCCTGACTGATGGCTGTCCAGCTGCATCTTGAAGGCCTCTAGTGTGGGAGAGCTCACGGCCTCCCTAGGTCATTGGTTCCATTGTCGTACTGCTCTAACAGGAAGTGTTTCCTGATGTCCAGCCAGAATCTGGCTTCCTGTAACTTGAGCCCATCATTCTGTGTCCTGCACTCTGGGTTGATACTTGGACACGATTGCTGTGGATCTCCTGGAAGAGCAACTTCCTTCTGCATGTTCCAGACTTGCAGGCCACCTGCCCACTGCGCCCTTTGCCGTGGGTAGGCACATTGGGAAGCCGTGACTAATGCCAGCTTTCCAGCGTCTGCCCACAGCCTTTCTGTATGGAAGCACTTTCTATCTAGTGGGGGAAGGAGGGGACAAATCACTTTTATTTCTTTATTCAATGTTTATATGACACTTGTTATTAGTGATTTCAAGGTGGTGCATTGCCTGAATCAGAATTATGCAGGATTATTATTTTTTTACATACCTTCGGAAGTGAAGGCTGTCTGCTCATGTCACCTTATAACTGACATCAGAAAATGCCATCCATGTTGCTTGCTATTGTTCGTGTCTATTAAACTGTATTTCTAATATTCCCCCCTTTTTAGTGCTCATTCAGTTGCAATTTTCTCTGTGCTAGAAGATGCTTCGTTCTAAATTCCCATATGCTTTGGCAGCACAAAAGAATTGATCCTGTATAGCTTATAGCTAAGGGTGGCGGGAAGGGGGGGTCTCTTTGCCTAGAGTGGAAAAAGTGATGTTCATATCTGTATGCCTGCCTTTCTTTTTATATTCCACACACCTTTCCTGTTCTCTGCTTCCAGTGATAACAGAGCAGGTCAAAAATCACATCCTGTACTGAACAGTTCTTCCTCGTTAGCAATGCAACCATCAACCTGATGTGTTTGCAGAGTTGATAAGCTCCACATTATTGTAGCCAAGAAATGAAAATAATTGTGGGGTGGGGGGGAGCAGGTCTGTTTAAACAATAAACAAATGCACAAATGCAAACAAGTTAAAAATTGAGAACGCAGCATGTTTTTAAATATCTATCTATCTATCTATCTCAAAATACATACCTAAAATACATGTCCCGTTGAATAAATAGAACCAACGTCAGTGGATCTTGCCGAGACAATTTCAATAGACAGTACCGGAGAGGAATTGTCGATGGATAACTCAGATTTACCTGACACTACCAGGGGCTCAGAAACAGAGTGTGATTATGACGCAAGCGTAGAAAATAATATAAACGATCCCGATTTCCCGGATGAGAGCGCGAGAGTCAAAACGAAGAGGCACGATGCAGATTTAACACTAGACACAGTAGGTAAGTGAGTTTCGTTGTTAATGGCAGGTTATCACCGCGATTCCCAAGCTGCTTGGTGGGACTCAATCGGGACTGGCGTGTGCCATAGAATAATGACCCGCCAGGTAGGACATAGCCACCGTGCAGAGAGGCCCAAGCAGGATTGATTTGCCCCACGCATGCACACTCCTACCTACTTTTCTCTCTGCCGCTGGGTCGGCAGCAGTCTCATCCCAAAGAAGGGTGTAAGGCGGCCCCAGGATTCCCTGATGCACTTTGCAGTACAGCTGAATGGTGATTGGTGAATCCCAGAAGCATCACAATTGTCAGGAGAACGTGGTCCCATCCCTAACTGGGCAAGGTGATCTTAACTATTGTCCCCTGCCTTTGCAAAGAGGGTTCCTGCAGCGTTGTTCTAGGAGCTGATTGTATTGTTCTGAATACGAGTGAAGCGTGTCTCCAATCTTAATCCTGGCAAGTGGGGGGGAGTCTATGCCCCCGGTATCAAAAGTTTGGGAACACTGGCTTATACGTTAGGTAAAATAGAGACCAGGAGCATCCATTTCTGATAGTGTCGACATGGGCCTGATCTGGCAGTCATTTAACCCCATTGACTTCAAAGGCGGGGATCTATCCATGTGTGTTGAAATCTTCTATTGCAGTTAAACTGTCTGGATCACATCTGTCTTACCACTCGTGAATGAGGCAGGCCTCAAACTTGTTTTATCATATTCTTTTCTTTCTTTTCCCCATCTTTGGTCTAAATGTTGTTCTCTTTTAGCAAAATGTCTCCTAACATGCTTCTGCGACTTATTTTATTCTTGTATGTGCAGTGTAGTTGTTGATTATTATTTTCTTTAAAAAGCTATTCTTTTTAGCTGCCTTCGAAAAAGGGTAAGCTTGCTTGCATAATCTACTACGAGTTTTCAAACGTTTCTGCATGTTTCTGCATTTGGATGTTTGTATATCTCTATCCTGTGTCTAAATTTTGCTCTAATGATCTCTCTCTTTCTCTTTCTTTTTTATTCATACTTCCATTTTGCAGCTTCAGACCTTTCATCTCCATGCTGTTCCATACAGAATAAGAGGGTTACTGACCAAATAACAACAGCTTTAACCATTAAATGCACCCTTCTTGTTGTCCAAGATTTTGCTTTTTCACAAAATGTGCTTGCTATTGGTTGTGGGGTTGTTGTTGTTGTTGTTGTTCTTTGGTGGTTCTCTGTGCTGGCCATTTTCCCCTTGGCCATCAACACATTCTAGGACTGCTCACCCTGGAATTAAGAGGAAAGATCATTTTCTCAATGCATAAGAAACAACAGGATCAGTGGCCGGCATCAGAAAAGCTATTTCAGATGTGTACCCAAGGTTTAGATTGTTCCTTCTGTAAATAGCAGCAGCCCTCCATGCCATATCTCAAAATACCGAAAAACACCCCGGTTTCTGACATGCGACTAAGTCATAGAATTATAGAGTTGGAAGGAACTTTGAGGTCATCTAGTCCAGCTCTGTGCAGGCATCTTGTAACTACAACATCCAGCCTTTGCTTAAATTGCCTCCGTTGCCCTTCTAGCCCAGTATGATCTACTCCAACTGACTCTCCAGGGTCCAAGGGTCGCACCTGCACTTAACTAATCCTTTTAACTGGAGACGGCATGGATTAAACCTGGGACCTTCCGTATCCAAAGCTGAGCGATCTGCCACTGAGCTACGGTCCTTCCCTTGTCAGGATGGGAGGCTAATTTTTTATGGAATTAATGCCCCTGAATTCTTTCCTTTGAATTCTTCCCGATGTGCTGAATGTTGGGAGCATTGTCTACCTTTCTCCAGGATTTTCCTCATCTTATCTTTCACCCCTTCTGTGATCAGCTGGGTTTTTTTCCCCTTCCTTCTGTTTCTTGGGATGTAAAACTTCATGTAGCGATATTGTCTGATTAATGCTTTAAGTTTGGTTTGGGAACGTATGAGATGAACCTGAAAATAGCCTTTCACCATGCAATGAAGGAGAATGTATCACTGTTAGATAGCATAGGACATCTATAGGCCAATACAGATATCATGTTCAGTCTGTGCCTAGCAGCTATGTCTTTTGTTCATTGTTACCTAGAGTAGGCACCGGTGGCGGGGGCGGGGGTGGGGGTGGAGGGCAGTCTGGATCTTAAAAGCCATCCGACCCCTGATGATCTGAATTGGAGCCCTCTAAAAGCACAAATGGTGAGGGGGAGATGTATCTGTTAGACAGGTTTCAAGCAATGGTCCAGTTTGTACTATCACCGTGGTGTGTGCCAGGCGCTGTTTGCCTAATTACCTGCCTGGGCATGGCTTGTTGCATCGTATGAACTTGGGCAGCATGTTCGTTGCCAAGTGAAACAACCTTCAAATATGGGTTGTTTGGAAAATTGCTTGTTTAAGCTGCAGCGATCGTGCGAACCAGATCAATGTCTGTTTTGGCCCTAAGATGCCTACAGTGGAAGGGTCCACATTTCTACTTGCCCTCCTTTGCATGGGGGAGTGTTTCATCACTGACTGGCTAGGATGGCAAAGGAATCCCCACCCTTCCTTTCTAGCTTGAAGTTGGTGGTAGGAGGGATCTGGCCATTGCTTAAACAGTTCAGCCCAACCTCCTCCGGTGGCAGGTGGCTGAGGCTCCCAGAGCACCTCCTCCTAGTCATGTGCTCCTTTCTTGGTGGTCTTGGTGAATTACTCACTAAGATCTGAAATGCTAGCCTCCTGCACATGAGCAGCATTCAAAGTAGACCAGACATCAACAAAGCAGGTGGCCGGTATGGTCCATACATGTGTCTATGCTCCTGCTACTTGAATGCTTTGAGGTTGCTTACCCAGGGCCACCTAGTGAGTGCATAGCTTAAGTGAAGATTAAACTGGGGACTTCCTGCGTCATTGCTAGCAGCCTTAGCCACTACCTTACACCAGCTCACCCATTAGAAAGGTGGACCAGAGGCTCTGGTCTTGCCTTATTCTGTAGGTTAGCCTTCCCTGAACTGGTGCCCTCCAGATGTGATGGACTGCAGCTACCATAATTCCCAGACATCATGACCAGTGACACATCTGGAGGGCAGCAGCTTGGGGAAGGGCAATGTTTCCCAAATTTCTAGTACTTGGAGCACTGTTGTTGTTGTTGCTGTTGTTGTTGTTGTTTTCTTTCTTGGATTTCAGTTGGATCTCCATATTAAACTCTAAAGCGATTTGGCGAACCACAGGGCATTAGTGCCGCCTCCTGTGTTTTGCACTCCAAATTGTCCCATTTGTGGCTAAGGGATGGGTTGGCACTTTCCAACCAGTAGTGGGACTTCCCTCCATCTGTTTAATAGTATTGGGAGACTGCATCAGGGAACAGATGCATCCTTCCTCCTTCAGGATGATGTCTCTGTGCATACACTGGCACTGCCCAAGGATCGCCAGCTATTAGGCAGCAAAGAAATGAAAGCAAACAAATAAATATTGGCATAGAGAAAGGGGAAGATCAGTGTTGCCCGTGGGCCCTCCCTACTCTCAACAGGCTGCGGCTCTGAATCCGTTCAGTGTATTGGCATAACTTTAAGGCATGCTGTAGCCCCTCTTGGGCAGCTTTCCCCCCACCTGGTACTTTCCAGGTGTGTTGGAACTATCAGTCCTGCCACCCCTCAGCCAGCATGGCCATTGGGAGGTGCAATCCAACCCACCTGAGGAGCTCCGGAATGAAGAAAGGTTGGGAAATGTACAGCCCTCAGAATGTGGTTGGACTGCAACTTCCATCAGCCCCATCCAGCATAGCCGAAAGTCATGGATGATAGAAGTTGCAGTCCAACAACATCTGGTGAGCCCAGTGCTTCTCACACCTGCTCTCCTGGCACAGAGTTTGAGTATTTCCTGCTGTAGAAGCCAATTCCTGAACAACGTGTTAATTTGCCCCGTCTCTACTAATAGGTCCTGGCATAGTTAACCCTTTGATCAAAGCCCTCCAGCTCCGAGAGGTCTAACCAGCTGCCATTTATAATTTTATTGATTTTTTAAAACAAAATCAATCAAAGGAATGAAAAAAGAAGTAAGTAAATAAAAAGCAATACATTGGATTTGAATCAACTCATAAACAGAGGGTGAAACATTTGTACTCTGTTCGTATTTTGCTTTACAAACCAAAATATATGCAGTCTGTGGGCTGCTTAGAAGTTTTCGTTATAATTCTTCTCTGTATTAAGCTTCTGTATTTAGTCTCTGTTCCATAATCTGAGGAAAGGCTTTGACATATCCCGCTGTGCTTGTCCCTGATCAGTATATAGAATAAAACCCTTCCATGCTTTATAGAAGTCAGATGTTTTGACTTGGCCTTTAGCTCATTTTAGTTGGTATGTCAATTTTTCTGACATGGCTATTTGCCATAATTCCATATACTATGATTTCAATGTTAGCAGTTACCCTGTCTTCCAGCTTTTAGCTATGAACTTTCAGGAGTGAGTCTGATGATAGAGAGAGAAGAGGGGGGAGTTTTGGATGATTACTGAGAAAGTGAGACAGGATTAGGAGAGGAAGGATTGATATGAGATACAGTATTGGGAATATAGATAACTAAGATACGAAACAGTTGGAAACCATTTAAGAGTGAACTTACAGTAACCAATATGCATTGAAGCCTTGTAACCACTACGCATTAGACCTGAGGAAACCGTTAAGCTTATTTACCTGCAATTACTCTTGTTAATACATTCCAGTTAATTTCAAACAACTGGTGTGGTCTTTGAGGTGTACCTGAGGAGGGTACTGGTGGCAGCGGAAAAGGGGTAAACTGAGGGCCAGGTTGTTGGGCAGTGGTACCTAGAATAATAAAGGCAAGATGGGGCAGCAGTATAGTAGGCCGGAAAACCTCACACATCCTTGGATGTCATGTTTGCATTTTGTTCTTCCCATGTTGCTAATAAGGCCGACGCTGGCATCACGCGAATGGTCTGATGTGTCATACCAGCTGCCATTTTCCAGCTAACTTTGCCATTTGCTCTTGATGTTCTTTTACATCCTTCGTTCGTTTCTCTGTCCGTGATCTGACTTCCTTGTGCAATAACTTCAGGAGTTGGTCTTTCCCCAGTATTCTTGCTGGGATCTTCCCTTCTGCTCCAACTTGTAGATAGCTAACCTTTTGTCTCACTCTCTTTGCGATCGTTTTGTCTTCGGAAGATCAGAGAAGGGAATTTAAAAGTTCTCTGCTGACTGCTGCGCTCCGTTTGCCCCAACAGCCTCCTCCTTTAAACGGCTCTGGCTCTTGCTCTTAGGTATTGATTGAAAGAATTTTTCCCTACCTTTGCCGGTAAAAGAGAAACAACAAGAAACAAAAACCAGGGAGCCTACAAAGCAAAAGAAAAAAAAATGTAATTTAAAAAATTGCCAGTGACCAGTTTTAAAACAGCAATTAAAAACACAGCACATCAGCATATAAATAAATTAGTAAAATAAATAGTGGCAGCAAATGAGTGATTCAATCGCCGTAGCGCCAAAGCCTGTCTGAAACAAGGGCGGCTTTAAGCTCTACTAGAAGGCCAAAGGGAAGGGAGAGGAACATCCCTCCAGGTCGGCGGTGGGTGGGTGGGGAAGCTCCAGAGCCTACAGAAAACTACTCAAAAAGTCCCTCTCGTGTAACTACCTGCCCTGCTTCGGAGGGCAGGGGATCGCGGCGCACCGCCACTGATGGTGAAGTGCTTGGGCAAACGGATTCTGGAAGAGGTGAGGCTTCAAGTCGCTCTATGCCAGAATTCCCCAACACCTACACGGCACCCCTGTGTCCTTCAAATCCCTCCTCAAACGCCATCGCTTCCATGAAGCTGTTGGCCTAATCCAACCCAACCAGGTGCCCTCCAGTTGCACTGGGCTGCAACTCCCACCATCCTCAGCCAGGTTGATGAGACTTGCAGCCCAGCACAACTGGAGGGTCCTTGGTTGGAAGAAGTCTGTTTGATCCCCTTAGTCCTTGCTCTGAACTGAAACTCAGCCTAAGCCCCCCGTGCATTGCATTCCTCATCTCCATCCTCCGTAACCCTGTGTCTCCCTTTGTCTCCTCCACAGTTGAAATTAGGGTCTCGGGGCAGCCGCCTTTCTGAAGCCGAGCGGGTCTGGGTCTGGTCAGTGCCTGGATGGGTGGCCGCTGGGGGACCCCGTGTCCGCCACCTTGAGCTCCGTGATGCAAGAAAGGCAGGATCGAAATGTAACTAAATAAATTTAGGCTGTAAGCTCCTTGGGACAAAGGGGACTCAATGCTGTTTTTTTTCCCCTTTCGTTTCCGTTCTTTCCCTTCGTTTACTCTACCAAACGGCACGGGCGGCGACGGTGCTGTAGGAGTCATGAGGCCTAATCCTTGTCTCAAAACCCAGGTTTGGTTCATCTTCTACATGAAGCGGGTTTACAATCCTGTCTTGTACTGCTGTCAGTGTTTTCCTCGTGTCGGATTCTCAAGGCCAAAGAGGGCCTGTGTTCAAATCAAACTGTAACCACATTTGAAGGGGAGCAGCTCTTCTGTTCTCCCCAAGCTTGTCTCCAGGCAATCTTACAGTGCGAACCTAAGTAGCAACCCCACTGGCCTCTAAAAGAAACTGCAGATAGAGCCGCAAAGCTTCCAAGTTGGCAGCTAAATGCCCCCAGCTATTACGCACCCTGAGAATGGAGTGAGGACAGGGACATAAATGCAACATCTTTCAGCTAATCTTGGTCTTGTTTAACCAAGGCTCTATAATGGCACAGGGGGCCTCTGCCCCCCCCCCCCACAGATGGTGTTGGGCTCCCAATTCCCATCAACCCCAGCCAGTATGGCCAGTGGTCTGGTTAGGAAAGCCCTGTTCCAGAGTAGTCAACCTCTTCCGAAACCTGTTATGGGAAGACCCTGAACCAGGCCATGTTGTGCATATACTTCATGCAGTCAGCGGTTGCTTCAAAATGAACTCTCTTGTTCACCTGCGGACATGCTCTCTGGCAACTTCGATGCAAAATGGCCCACTGAGGGTCCACCTGGCTACTCCGGTACTGCAAGTCAACATAGTAGAAGATGGTGTTTTCTGGGGATTAAATGAGCTGTTTTTTAAATGGCGGTGCAGATTGTTTCATTTGTTATGAGCTGGTTGCTATTGTTTTATTATGCTTCATGATGTCCGTGTGTAAGGTTTGACTAATTGTTCTTACCATTTCAATTGCATGCTTTCTTGTTAATTTAATATTATTACATTGATATCCTGCCTTTTTCCCTCTTGGCTAGGGCTGATGGTTGCTGTAGTTTATTAGGCTGAGAATGAGCCTTGCTCCCCTTTGCTTCAGGACTGATACCCTAGCTTTGTTAAACCACTGTTTCTGGTGACATACAAAGCAGGAAATTGGGTCTGGGGCTTCTATCAAACCAAGTTCTGAACCATAGATTCCCACATTGGATGTGACCTGAAACCGTGGTTTGACAGGCCCAAAATATCAGTGCCGAAGCATGGTGCACGAAGGAAGGAGCAAGGAGGGAGAACATGTCATGTTCTTGGCCCAATAATCCATGGTTTGCTGGACTGAAATTGTTGCATCTGAACCAGGCCCTTGATTCCACAGGGGGAGGGGGGAACAAACAAGCATCGCCTTGTGGTATTTGGTGCACAATGTAGCTCCCTTTCCTATCTCACTTTTGTTTTAAACAAAAGCGGGTTCCTGATCATTATTATAGGGAGAAGCTTGAAAATGGGTGGGTTGCACCTGGGGAAATAGCAGCGGCCAGAGTGGTGTCGCTAAATAAGATCTCCAGTGACCAGCGAGTGAACTTTCAGTGCCCCCTCTAGCTCCTTGCCTCTCCCAATGTTTAGTCAGATAAGTTAGGCAATACAGTGACAAGGCAGAATAAATTGTGCAGAATGAGAGGTTGCAGAATTCAGCTCTCGGTGCAGAATTTGTTTTAAACCACAGAAGCACACACGTATCGGCCGAGATATGGAAAGGCAATATGAGGGCCTTTCATTTTTGTCCAGTTATCTGTGACGCACATAGGCCAAATGCTCATTGAGGTGTTACAATCTGTATTTGGGTCATACTGCTTAACAGTCCTGCAGAGCAGCCTTCCTTAACCTGATGCCTCTCAGGTGTTGGGAATTAGACTACGACTCCCAACTTCCCCCAACCAGTTGTGTTGGAAGTTAATGTCCAAACGTTCTGGATTTCACCAGGTTGGGGAAAGCAGCTGCTGGTGATGGGGCCACATGATTGTATGTACCTCCATACTAAATGTGTGAACAGAGTGCTGGGCTAGATGGACCCTTTTGTCTGATCCAGCGTGGCTCTTCTTATGTTATCTCCCCACCCACAGGAAACTAGCACGCTAAGTAGAAGGCAAGAGTAGACTGCTTCTCCTGGACATGGCAGTTTTTCATGGGCGTAGGTTCATTTTTGGTGGAGTTGTTTTGTTCCTTTCATGCAAAGTTAGGCGGCATAAATGGAAGCATAATGTCCAGATCACAAGTAAGAGTTCCACTCTATTCAGCACTAGTGAGGCCTCATCTGCAGCATGGTGTCTTGTTTGGGGCACCACATTTTAAATTGCAGCATGTCGACAGGAGGACAACCAGAGTGGTGGGAGGCCTTGAAATTCAAGTCCAATGAGGACCAGTTGGAAGAGCTGGGCGTGTTTTGCCCGGGGAAGAGAAAATTAAGGGGAGACACAGAAGAGGGTGCAAACTTGTCTTCTCTTGCTCTGGGGGAGAGGGCTAGAATTAGTAGGTGGAAATTGCTAGGAAGCAAAGTTTGGATGAACGTTCAGAGACACTTCCTAATGCAGGGGTGGGGAACCTGTGGCCCTCCAGATGTTGCCTGCTTCCAATTTCCATAAGCCCCAGCCAGTAGTCGTTCAACAACATCCTGAAGGCCACGGGAAGAGCTGTTCAGCAGTGGAATAGAACAGCCTGATCCTCTCTCCTGAAATACTTTGGCCATTAATGGCCCCCACTGATATCTGCCTCATTCTCCCCACCTTGCCAAGAGAGGACAACATACACCAGGGTTGAGGAACAGTAGGGTAGTGGTAAATCATAACAGTCCCCGTAGCTGTGCCCCCAAGGAGAGTGCAAAAACGCTGATGGGAGGTGCAAGTCCAGCAAGATGGGAGACTCATGAGCACGCCGCTATCCGTTGATATACTGTGGATGCAGTTCTGCAGCAGGGCAGGGAACAAGACAGAATGCGGCGGTGGGTACAGAATCCTTTTTACTTTTATCTCAGGGATGGTGAATACGCTTAGCGAGGAGAATTCCGGGAGGGAAGGAGTTCAGTGCTGCTGAATCAAAATGGGAAAGCTTGCTGTGTTTTTCTCTACTGGATCTGAGTCAGCTTTCATGCCTGCCGTTAAAGTGGCCTTTTTGTTGTTGTTGTTTCCCCTAACGGAAACCCTATACATAACCCTGTGCTTTGAATTTCACTGCTTCACCGATACCAGGCCCGTTTTACAAAGTCTCGACAGAAGCCATGAAGACAGCCCAGTGGCCAGAACAATGAGGCTACTTTAGGGCATTCCTAGAGTCTTTGGGGAACCTCACGGGACTTTGAATAACAGGAAGGTGGCCGTAGCTCAGTGGTAGAGTACCTGTTTTGCATGCAGATGGTTGCAGGTTCAATCCCTGGCATCCCTAGGGAGGACTGGAAAAAGTCCTACCTGGAACCCTGGAGAGCCAATCCTACCAGTCAGTGTCAACAATACTGGGATAGATGGACCAGTGGTCGGGCTCTTTATAAGGCAGCTGCCTATGTCCCTATGACCTCTCAACCAGCCAGGCCAGAATCAGTACTGCTTTTGGGATTTGCCAGTTTTCAAAGGTGATTTGTTATCTGCTGTTGGGAGGGGAAGTTGCTGTTGTTTGAGAAACATGCCCGAAACCCTCTTGGACACATAGCACTAATGGGGTGATTCTTTGGATCTCTGCTGCATGTGTGCACTCTCCATAGCCTGCTGGATGGCCACCTGCTTTGCGTGCAGACATAAGAAACATAAGAAGTGGCCAATCAGCTGTCGACCAGGAACCCACAAGCAGGACATGGTGCAACAGCACCCTCCTGCCCATGTTCCCCAGCAACTGGTGCATATAGGCTTACTGCCTCGGATACTGGAGGTAGCACATAGCCATCAGGACTCATAGCCATTGATAGCGTTCTCCAGGAATTTATCCAACCCCTTTTTAAAGCCATCCAAATTGGTGGCCGTCACTACATCTTGCGGTGGACAATTTCTTGGTCAAACTGCATGTTACGTTAATTACATGGCATGTAGGTGAGGGTTGTCTTTTTTTACTCTAGAGAAAGGGCTCATGGCCGCAGTTGAGATCAGAACCGCCATGCAAGGAAGATTCAACCTTTGTGTCGATGGAGGCTTTCTTTTCTTTTTACACCATGCACCAGTGCTGAAATCATTGGGGGTTGGGGAAGGCGTCACCCTCCCCTCCCCATGTCCCCAATCCAAACTGGGGCTGCATGCACCAATTCTAATGTAAGAAAGAAGAAGAAGCCTACACCGTGCAATTACTGTAATGTGTAATTTCGAACCCTGGCATCTCCCGTTAACTTTTCCATGCTACGTTTTGCGTGCGCAATGTTCTCAAAACTGTAGTCGGTGGGTCGCCAGCATTCCCTCCCTGTGCTCTCCTTCCTTCCTGTTTTCCCTAAGGCCGCAGTTTAGTTTTCCACCACATTCTCAAGAGGCAGCCCATTTCTCTAGCAATTTGTTGTTACTTTTAAAACCATATGAACATAAGAAGAGCCACGCTGGATCAGACCGAGGGTCCATCTAAACCAGCATTCTGTTCACACAGTGGCCAACCAGCTGATGACCAGGAAACCAAAAGCAAGACACAAGCAAAATCCACTTTAAATAACAACAACAACAACAACAACAATGGAACTTCAATACAGCTACTTGAGATATGTTCTGTTGTTGTCATTGTTATTTAAAGTGAGTTTTGCTTAGGTCTTGCTTTTGGTCTCCCGGTCATCAGCTGGCTGGCCACTGTGTGAACAGAATGCTAGTTTAGATGGACCCTTGGTCTGATCCAGCGTGGCTCTTTGAAGGCATCAAGGGGAATACTCCCACAAAACCAGCCTTGCGTACGTGTAGCTTCATTGGATTTGTGACCCCACAGGGCAAAACCAGCCGTTGAGTTTCAACTGGGAAGTTTTTCAAGCAACCTTTGACTTGGCAGCCCTAATGGAAGGAAATTGCGAGGGGTGGCCTCCCAAAGCAGCAGTGTAGGGCAGGCATCCCCAACCCACGGCCTTCATATGTGTTGGACTACAACTCCCATCACTCCGAGCTGTGCTGGCTGGGGGTGATGGGATTATAGCCCAACACATCTGGAAGATGCCGGATTGGGGAAGGCTGGTTTAGGGCTAGCCGAAATGCAAGACAAGAGCCTTGTTTCTGATCTCTCCTGTCAGTGGTTCTTGAAGTTACTGTGAGACAGGCCTGCAGAACGTGTGACCCACAGAGCCACCTAGGGCTGGCTGAGATCTGTTCCTAGCTCATCCTCATCCTCCACCACCACCACCTACTCACCAACCTTTGCTGTCATTTTGACCCACCACAGAGAGGCAGCAGTCATAGCTATCCCCCACCCTCATTGAAGGCTCTGCCAAACGTGGCTACTGCTTCTCTTAGCATTCTAGTATCCTATTCCACCCTCAAGGCAAAATGGCTGCTAGGGAAGCTCGGCACCAGGGAACATTTACAAAGGAGAACAAGGCACAGGCCTATCATCTGGTGCCAAGAAACTCCCTGATATAAGTCAAGCTGTTGATCCTTCTTGTTCAATATCTTTTATGCTGAACCCAATTCAAGGCTTTAAGCAATAATCCCTTTTACATTATACGGCCCAGGACCACAATACTTGATAGAATGCCTCTCCTGGTATGACCCTACCAGTACACAAATGATCAACATCTGAGGTCTTCCTCCGAGGGAGCTACAGAGGATGAGAGCAAAGGAGAAGGCCTTTTAGTGGTGGCCCCCTATTGTGAAAACCTCTCCCCAGCGAGGCTTGCCTGGTGCCAGCATTGCCATCTATCTGCCCCCATGTGAAGACTTTCCTCTAGTCATTTGATGGGGTATGATGGGTTTAATGCATTAAGTTGAATTGCTTATGGTTGTCATTGATGTTTTATGCGGTGGTGGCATTTGTATATTTTCATTTTGCTGTAAGTCACCTTGAGCCTTCTTTGAGAAAGGAGTCTTAATAAATAACTATGGTAATGCCAATGCTGAAGTATTTCAGGATTTCAGACGGGTCTTTTTTGGCCCCACCTGGAAATGCTGTGGATTGAAGCTGGGACCTTTGTATTTTAAGTAAACATCCCATCACCAAGCTAAAGCACTAGCAGGTGTGGACTAGGATGCTAGGCAGTGGCCATGTTGAAGAAACATTCAATGAGGGGGAGTAAACATAACGTAGGGCGCTATCCTATGTATGTTTAAACAGGAAGAAGTCCTGCAACTCCTAGCAATCCTCAACCAGGAATGCTGGGAGCTGAGTAACCTTTTTCTGTCAAAACATGCGTTGTATTACACCCTTACTGACATTTCTTATGACTTCTATGTAAACCTCTTTGTGGGGTTTATTTATTTATTCATTTATTTATTACATTTGTATACCGCCCCATAGCAAAAACTCTCTAGGCGGTTTACATAGGATTAAAACAATTAAAAACAATATGCAAAAATTAAAACAGCAAAAACATACAACATACACACAGTACACACATACATTTAAAACCGCTAAAACAGCCCAAAAAAAGCTACAAAAGAAAACAAAAAACAAACCCAGGCTCCTCAGATATTGCCAGAAAAGCTGTACAGCAAAAGCAGGATGTATATGAAGCCCCTTGCAGGGCCACAAACCATGAATAGTGTGCTACATGCATCTGAGAGGTGGGGGGACGGACACCTACTGTAAAGTAATCCCTTTGGTGTCACAGTTTTTTGCGTGAACCATATATATTGTCTGTCTTCCTTATTTATTTGCTGCTTTTAATATGAAGTGAAAGCAATAAAGAGTTTTGTGTCACTTTAAAGACTAACAAATTTATTCTGGCGTAAGCATTAGCCACTGTCCACTGAAGCTACATCTCCACCCTCAGTTTCATTTTTGTTCCAGCATGTTCCATGACCGGCAGGGAATTAAGCAAGATCATTGCTGTACACCCTTCAGAGAGGAAATCGGGCCCTCCTGTGTGGTTGAACAAAACAATCTGGTTAAAGTTACGGTGTGACCCAGCTTCAGTGTTTTCGGGAGAAACTTGCCTCCACTGCATCTTAAATTTGTAAAGCGGGCTCCACTCAGATTTGTCTTGCCTTGGGTTCTATATCTCTCCATCTTTTTACTCTTTCTCTCTCCCCATATTCTTTTTCCTCCTAGCCTCAGCATCAGATAGTGCAGAACCTTCCTCTGAAGAACAAGACAAATCACTCGACAAACCAAAACAGAAAAAAACCCGCTGCTTCATGTGCCGGAAGAAGGTTGGCCTCACTGGTAAGTTCTCACAGTTTCAGGCATCGGAAGGTTGAGTTATACAATGGATAGAAAGAGACCACATCTAGCTTCTAAGCCTGTAGTGTTGAGCTCAAGTTGTTCCCCAAAATTCACCGTCCCAATCAGAGGTGGTGAATATAGGGAGAGTTTTCAAAACATTTGGGGGTGGGGGACTAAAATTTCACAACTGGATGGCATCGGCTTATCCATAAACGGAGTCGGTGGTCCCCCCTCCCTTTCCCTTTCTTTTAAATGAT
This sequence comes from Anniella stebbinsi, assembly GCA_029215795.1. Lineage (NCBI taxonomy): Eukaryota > Metazoa > Chordata > Lepidosauria > Squamata > Anniellidae > Anniella > Anniella stebbinsi. The sequence goes on from JARDYH010000001.1 coordinate 388,684,941, forward strand.
AGTTTCCTCTCACAACAGGCAACAGCAGCAGAATTCCCAGCCACCATCTTACCCACTCCAACGCCCACAATGCACTCTTGGAATGATGATATGCCATGACGTAGAATTTGTTCCAGAGAGTCTTGTGGGGGAATAACGGCAGCTGATAGGGACACTGCTATCATTTGTGGTTGCAGCAAATCAATGTTTTAAAAGGAACCGTTGCTAACCGTCGCCTTCACCCCGCACCCCCCAAAATAACAGTTTTTTCTCCCTCTCCCCCGGTCCAAGAGCTACAAGAGATTAAGAACACAGGAAGCTGCCTTGTACCAGGTCAGACTGACTTGCCCATCATGCCCACTATTGCCTGCTCAGGTTGGACTGACTTGTCTAGCCTGCCCAGTATTGTTTACCCTGACATGCAGCAGCTCCGGGGGCTTAGGCAGGGAAGGGCCTTTCCCATCCCTTGCTTCCCCAGATCCTTCTTAAACTGGAGATGCCATGGGTTCAGCCTAGGACACTCTGCAAGCAATGCATGTTCTCTACCACTGAGGTCTGGTCCCTTCCTCAATATTTAGGGCCCCTTTTTGCCACCCCCAAGGCTGAAGCCCAACGTTTCTCTTTGGAGAATTTTCAGCTCAGTGCTTCCAGGCTCTTTTGTCCAGAGGGAACGGGACAGGGACAGGGGCATTGCCAGGCCTTGGACCGGAATCTATTTCCCCGAGTCCCCGAGTGTGTGTTGATGCTAATGGAAGGTTTCCCCCCCTAATCTTAATCACCATGCGGTAGGTGATTTTCAAGGAGAGACTGCAGCTGGGGAGGGAAGGACCATCTCCCCATGTGCTTCAGCCCTTCTGAACATGCGCACAGATGCACACACACGGCAGTTAAGCTCATTGCTAACAAATACACAGATCAACCAAGAGTTAAGGATTATGCAGAATGAATACCTTGGGGGATTAAAACTTTACAGGTCAAGCAGATGAAATGCTTATTGAAAAAAGGAAAGTCTCTAAAGGGCACAATCCTATGCACGTTTAGCCGAAAATACGTTTAGCCAAAAACAGCTGGCTGGGGGATGCTGGGAGTTGTAGGACTTCTTTCTGTCTAAACGTGCATAGGATTGCGCTGTAAGTTGCTTCCTTGGCATTGATGGTCCTCAGAGTGGCCTGATCCGACTTAAAGATAAGCAGCTTCATAGGCAAGAACCTACAAGGATTGCTTGTTGCAGATGTAAGGCTGAATCATAGAATAGTAGAGTTGGAAGGAGCCTATAAGGCCATTGAGTCCAATGCAGGAATGGCAGATGGCTCTTGAATGCCTCTGGTGTGGGAGAGCCCACCACCTCCCTAGATTATTGGTTCCATTGACATACTGCTCTAACAGTCAGGAGGGAAGTTTTTCCTGATGTCCAGCCGGAATCTGGCTTCCTGTAACTTGGGCCCATTATTCCATGTCCTGCACTCTGGGATGATGGAGAAGACATCCTGTCCCTCCTCTGCATGATGACCTTTCACGTATTCGAAGAGTGCTGATTACTTCTCATAACAAAGATGTTGCATTTGGGATGTTGAAAAGGATCCTTGTCTCTCTTGTTGTGAAGAGGGGGAGGGTTTCTGTCAATTTGGTTGCTCTGAAACTTTACATTTCACCAGGTTTCCAGGTGGAAGATCTTGTCCGTACTGACCTTTTTGTAATGTGCTGAGGGGGCAATACATGGGTCAGATTTTAGACAGAGATGTGGGGAGATCTGTCTGTGAGACTGTAATCTATCTGCTTCTCCGGCAGGATAGATACCTAACTGCAAAGACTGCATGTTTTGCACCTCTAGTAATTGATGTTAGGGAGGTATGCTGTGCTTGATCAGGAAGACTGAGAAAGTTAAGTTCCTGGTTGAATTCATATAATTTTATTCAGGTTTGTGTATATTCTATTTATCTTAACTTGTGTTAAAATAGGAGATGGTGGGGTTTTTTAAAGGGGGAGAATACCATGGAGACCCAGAATTTTAAGTTTTTTGCATATTATTTGTGTTTCTGTCAGTTTCATTTGTGTTAATGTTTACTTTTACATCTATATTTATTTAAAATATTTCTAGGCTGCCTTTCAGGACAGGAGCCCTCCCAAGGAGGCATAGAATAATCACGTGCATATAACAATATTTGTATAATTTAAAAAAGCCCTGATACAGTAATAAAAACAGCAAATGTTAAAAAAAAAATGACCAACAAACACCAGCATAAGTAAGAAGCTACAACACAATTGCAACCATCACCCAGTCTGCTAAAACATAATCAAGGAAAGGCTACTATAGATATGTAGTTTCCGTTCTTAGATTTTTGCATTGGGATGGTCTGATTAGATAGAGATAAAGAAAACTGATCTGATTTTGCTCAGCCTTCAGCAGGTTTTGGTGATCTCCACTGTGTAAGCGTGCAAGTCCTGGAACAAAGCCTTGTGAAACCCGCTGTTTTACATGGGCAACATTTCTGACATGCTCCTCTTCTTCCCCATCGCCTGGTACATAAAAGGGTTTGGTACAAAAAATGTGGTTTTGTGGTGTCTTTTTAAAATTTTAGTTAGTATTTGATTTAAAGAGCAATTCAGTGGGCCCTAGACATTTTCTGAGGTATTACACTCTCTGAGGTTGGAGACAGGTTGGGGGGATCTCCCCCACATTCCTGCCCACCAGCCCCTCACAGCCAGTGTTGAGGGAACCAGCAGGCCCCCGAGGTTGGGAAAGCGACCTTGGAGAGGGGGGGGGGAAAGGAGGTGTTTCAATGGGTGGGCAGGGGAGGAGACTGGAGAGGCCTGGATATGAGCTATCCTGAGGATTCTCCAGCCTCCTTCCCTCCCCTTTGTACTGTTAGATGGGCAAAAAGGCCGTCTAGCAAAATCTGCATGGCGGAAGGACGGGAAGGCGAAGATTGCTTCCACCACTCCTCTTTCTCTGCATTGGATGATGGGAAGGCTCCAAGTTTGGGAGCGTCCAATCATCAAGGGCCTAACCAATAGGACTGCTCCCCTATGAACCTATTTTATTTGAAAACTACTGATAAAGGAATATTAATTCACATACAGTCATAGTTCACATCCAAAGGAAACCAAACCAAATTATTCATTTTGTCAAGTACAAGGTATATAAAGGTAAATACAGGAAAGTACCAACATAGGTTCTCTTAAACAAAAGAACATATTCTATAATAAAGGCGGTGGGGAACACAAATAGTAATATTTTCTCAAAAATTATCCAAATATATATATATAGGCTGTCATTCAATGAACCTATTATCTTGATTTCTAAAGTGGGTTTTTGAGAAATGTCAGCTTAATCAATAAAGCAATATCCCCAGTTTTTCTTCTTTTTTACTGCTACAAGGTTATCAGGATATTTGAAGTTTTACCATGCTCAGCAATACAGATTTGTGCTGGCATTTGGTTCTTGCTTTTAAAAAAAAATTCCTACAGCAGCTACTCTTCCAAGCTTACTGTTATTAGGATTATTCTCCCTGTTAATATTTCATTTGCATTACCTCTGAACTTGGGTTGAACTGGCAAGCCATCTTTCCAGTGGTCTGATCTGAAATTTGCAGACCGGATCGGAACAAGCCGATCTTGTGGTTCCTGTTTCATTTCTTGGGGATGGGGGAGGGAAACAAGCCGGAGCTTTCAACACCCTTCCGCCACCTCCACTACAAATGAACCGCGTCACTTTCCTAACTCCAAGCACCTTAGCGTCTTGTCATCTCTTTGCAGGGTTTGAGTGCAGGTGCGGAAACGTTTATTGCGGCGTCCACCGCTACTCAGACGTCCACAGTTGCTCGTACAATTACAAAGCTGACGCCGCTGAGAAAATCAGAAAAGAGAATCCGGTAGTCGTTGGGGAAAAGATCCAGAAGATTTGAACTGCTGCTCTTGCTGGAATATTAAAACAAAATAATTGACCATCAGCAGATGAAATTGACTTGACCTCCTTTTCCCTCCCCCTCCCCTCTTGTACCCCTTTCCTCCCCCTTTTAGTCATCAGGAACGTTGGGATGTATATCCCGAATCATGCATGTCATCAGAGAACATAGATTTCCACCCACCCACCCCTTTTAGAACATGAATAAACACTTTTTGCAGTTTCCCCCCCTTCCGCCTCCTACAGCTGAAGAGTTAAAATAAACTTTTTTCACTTTTGCGAGATTCACTATGAGGCCTTTGGGGCCTGTTGAATGAATACCATGGCTATACAAGTATTATCCTTTAAAAATAACTTTTAGTTGAGTGCAGAGGGCTTTTTATAATACCAACACAGAGATATATTGGAGATCATTGGTGCTCCCTCCCTCTCCCCCCAGTACTAAACATGCATGCATTAACCTGGCCATTTTCATTTTCTTTTTTGTATATAGCTTTTTTCTTTTTTCTGCAGCACGATTTCCCTTTTTTTTTTCGTGGGTTTTTTTTTTTTTTTTTGGATAACGGCACAACTAGCGATCAGTAACTGAATGTATTTTAATCATTATGGCTGCTTGGGGTTTTTTTTGTTTTGTTTTCCCATTAACAAAGGTTTATACATATGTTAGCGTAATAGCTTGTTTGCACCCACTATCTATTTATGTATGAATCATTTGCAATGAGCGTGTGTGTGTGTGCGTGCGTGCGTGTTGTGAGCGCTGAGATTCTGAAGTTTGTGTGGGGTTTTTTTCTTTCCTTTTCAGAGATAACTTCTAGGATTTTCTTTTTCCCTGTGTGAATGTCAAGGGATTTTCTGCCTGCGTTTGATTGCAAACTGCGGATTTCCTTGGGGTTTATGTTATTGGGTCCTTTCTGTACACCAATATGAAGAATGATGAAGTTTAACTGTATTGTATTTATGTTCATTCACATCTTTAACTTTGATTAAAATAAAATTTTAAAAAATTGGGGTTTGGAAGCCGTGATGCATGTTGCTTTTAGAGAAGTGTATCTCGTATGTGTTTGTGTGTGTATAGCTAAAAGAAGAATAAAAAATGAAAAACCAAAAGGAGGAGAGCATCCAAATCAGGACAGAAAAAGGGAGAAGCAGGTTCTCAGGATGCTAAAATACTTTATTTCAAAGCCCAACGCGTTTCGGCCTGTGTTGTTTTTTCAGGCCTTCTTCAGGGGGCTGTAATATTAAAATGCATTAAATTATGTTTGCAGGGGTAACACATAACATAGATAAATTAATATATATGTTTAGAGGTTAGTTAGACATATTGCCACATATGTGAGGTTTTTTTTTAAAAAAAATATTCATTAGAGTATGAAGGCTCTGGGACCTGTCCACATTACACTTTAATGCATGTATAAATCATATAAAACATTTTTAACAAAAGTATAATATATAATATCCCTGCAAACATAATTGAATGCATTTTTAATATTACAGCCCCCTGAAGAAGTCCTTAAAAAACAACACAGGCTGAAACGCTTTGGGCTTTGAAAAAATGTATTTTAGCATCCTGAGAATCTGTTCTCCCTTTTTTTGTCCTGGCTAGAAGAAGAATAGAAAGAAAGAGTGAATGCAGTGATGGGGAATGCGTGGCCCTCCAGATCCTGTTGGACTGCAATTCCCATCAGTGGTGAGGGATGATGGGTGTTGGTCTAAGAATAGCCACGGGACCCACACGTTCCCCATCCTTGGGTGAAAGTATCAGGAGGTACAACCTCACTGAAGCTAAGCAGGTTGGATGAGAGACCACCTGGGAACCAGAACTTGACTGCCTTGAATGCCATGATAGGCAGTGTGGGGTAGTGGTTTGAGCTACCTTTGCCAACCTGGTACCCTTCAGATGATTTGGACTGCAACCCCATCATACTCAGCTGGTATGGCCAACAGCCGTGCTGTTTGGGAATCAGAAGTTGCAGCACCAGGTTAGCAAAGGCTGGTTTTAAAGAGTTGGTTGGACTCTTGCTGGGGGTCGAATCCCCTCACAGCAGTGGAGCTCATTGAGTGACCTTGGGCTAGTCTCTCAGCCTAGCCTACCTCACAGAGTTCTTCTGAGAATACAATGGAGGAGGAACCATGTACACTGCTTTGTGCCTCTTGGAGGAAATGAGGGTGGCAGTGGGGAAATAAAGGCGATAGATAGATGATAGATAGATAGATAGATAGATAGATAGATAGATAGATAGATAGATAGATAGATAGATAGATGATGGAAGAAAGGACATCAGTGTCAAACTTTACATACCAAACCATGTTTGTCCCACAACACGCAAGGATCGCAAGCGCTCCCGACAGGTTCGGGACTGGCGCTGCGGTGGGTGGGTGGGTAGGTGGGGGGTCTCATCCTATAATCCCAAAGGTTCTGAATCCATCATGCTACTGAAGGGAGTACATCAGCAGACAGGGGTCATGCGCAACCCTGTGCCTTAGGGCAGTTGAGGAAGGCTGTGAGTGAAATCCAGCAGTAGCGGGCTATTTTGTGAAAAGGAATAAGCAGGGTTTCCACTGTGGTTAGAAAGAGAGACCCTCCTCAGTTTAGGAGTAGGTGGAGTTACCTTAAGACAGCCTTCCCCAGCCTAATTGCCTTCCAGATGTTTTTGATCCTGACCATTGGCCACGTAGGCTGGGGCTGATACGAGTTATGGTCCGAATCAGATCATCGATCTATCTAGTTGAGTATTTCCTGTATTCCTACAGTGACTCTCCAAGAGAGGGGTGGAGAACATCTTTCAGTTGGGGGGGCCAAATTGCCCCCCACCAGGCCCTCCATGGGCCAGATGATATCAGTGGGCATGGCTATGCCCCTGGCCATTTTGCCTTTCTTCATGCTTGCTCAGCATAAAGAGAGGGACGCGGCTGGCACTGGGAGGAGTAATTCCCCATAGGCTCAATCAAAGGTCTTTCACATCCACATCCCCTGTTACTGGAGATGCTAAGGGCTGACCTTCGGACCTTTCTCATGCCAAGCATGTGCTCTGTCATTGAGCTATGGCCCTTCTTTCCTTCCACATCCATGTGTTCGAACCAGAGGTCCCACGAGATTGCCAGCTTTGTGGGCAGCAGTAGCAAACACTCAGTTGACCTATCCCTTTGTGTCTCAAGACAGTGGCATAGGGGAGGGGAGCACAGTTCTAGGATTTTTTTCGGAGCAGAAGTGGTGATGTCATCTGCTGGATCATCATGTTAATTTATGGAGCCTCCTTGCTCTGCGAAGTGAATGAGGTGATAACAAAGCTTTCAAGATTGTGAGAGGGTTAGCACATGGGAAAGGTAAGGAAAATAATTAAGCAGAGACTAGATGTTGCTACTTTTTTAAAAAAATGGAATTCCTACTTCACTCCAGCAGTTGAAATGGCATCGCTCCTTTGCGAGGTTATTTACCTTTCTAATAAAAAGTGAGAGGCGGGTTTGCAAGAAATGAGAACTAAGCATTTATACAGTGCTTATGCAGTGCATATTTACTCAGAAGTAACAGTCCTGATAGATTACATTTCAGGGAAGTTCTTGGGGGTGTTATCCCAGTGGTGGTCAAAGCTAGGCTGACCATATGAAAAGGAGGACAGGACTCCTGTAACTTTAACAGTTGTAGAGTAAAGGGAATTTCATCCAGTGTTATTTGTATGCAATTAGTCTCTGGTGAAATTCCTTCTTGATCACAATAGCTAAAGGTGCATGCACTATACTAGCATGACCATATACAAAAGAAGGCAGGACCCCTGCAACTTTAACTGTTGTGATGAAGAGGGGATTTCACCAGGAACTAACTGCATACAAATGACACTGGCAGAAATTCCCTTTTCTCTACAACTGTTAAAGTTATAGGAGCCCTGTCCTCCTTTTCATATGGTCAACTTAGTCAAAGCCAAAAGCAAACGCAGCGGGGCCAAAATAATAACATATTTTAGCTTAAAACCCTTTCTTACAACCAGTAACTAAAGCCATAGGAGAGGCATTTAAAAACCTTTTAGAACAGGAGGAAAAACTGTAAAAGCAGGAAAATCCCAATGATAGGTGGTCGGGAGTGTGTGTGTGACCAGGGTAAGTGTGCAGCCATCTTAAGAGCCCCAGAGCACTGGATTTGGCCCATGGGCCTGAGGCTCAACGCCCCTACTATGAAGTGATTCAAATATATTGTGACTCATGCTTCAAGTAGACATATAAAGCTGATCACTGCTATTCCCATATTGCAAATGGGGGAACTGAGCCTGGGTGGGAGCTTCCCTACTGCCGCCTTGAAAATTCGTGCGACTTCCCCCACTCCCCAAACTGAAACAACCAGAGCAACCAAAAATGACTCTACCCAAACTCAGGGTCATCCCATGAAGCTGATTGGTGGGATATTCAGGACAGTTAAAAGGAAGGGCTTCTTCACTCTAGAATTCACTTCCACAAGATGCAGTGATGGCCACCAGTTTGGATGGCTTGAAAAGGGGGCTGGATACATTCCTGTGGAGAAGGCTATTAACGGCTGCTAGTCCTGATGGTTATGTGTTGCCTCCAGGATCAGAAGCAGAAAGCCTATATACACCAGTTGCTGGGGAACATGGGCAGCAGGGTGTTGTTGCACTCATGTCCTGCTTGTGGGTTCCTGGTCATCAGCTTCTTGGCTACTGTGAACAGGAATGCTTCACTAGATGGCTCTTATGTTCATCTTATGTGTGATGGGACTTGGATATTTGGGCTGCTATGCTGAGGGCAGGACTCCTGCAACTTTAACTGTTGTGATGAAGAGGGAATTTCACCAGGTGCTGCGTGCATACAAATGAGAGAGAGAGAGAGAGAGAGAGAGAGAGAGAGAGAGAGAGAGAGAGAGAGAGAGGACAGCTGTTGCTGAATCATGCAGGCGACTGGCTGGCATTCATTAACTGCCTGATTTGCACACAGCAACCTAGGAAAGGGTGGGCCAGAGAAAAAGAGCTGTGATTGGTGTTTCGCTACAGAAAGGGGAGAGGCGTCAGCGGTATGGTGGCAACATCTGAAAACCCTCTTTTCTCTCTCTTGGTTCTGCCTGCAAAAGGAAAGCAACATGTCTTTTATTCCTGTGCAGGCGACATCTGACTTTCCCCTTCAGAACCTACCCTATGGGGTCTTCTCTACAAAGGAAAAGGTAAGTGAGCCAGTGGCTTTACTTTTACTTTGGGCTCTTGTCTGGACAGAAGGGTCTCGCTTGCCTGCGGAACTCTCTTTGACTCCGATTGATCCGGGGGTGGGGGCTGCCTGGCAATGCCTGACACGATCGGCTGGAAGCTTGCCTGGATTGCATTAGAAAAGTTGCAATACTTTTCTGCGGCTGAATGATCAGTAAAGACCCACGCAAACACTTCTCCCACCGTGCTGCCACTTGCAAAGCTTGTGAAAAGGCACGACAAAAAGTATATTGATTTCCAGAGGCTGATGTGTTTCAACGTGTAGCTGTAGCTAAAGTTCTTTGCAGTAGCTAAAGTTATCCGCAAAGCAGCTACTGACGTGGTAGGTAATGATGCCAGATGGATGAGTACATGTGGTTTTTATAAAGCTCTAAGACAGCTTTCCCCCAACCTGGTGTTTGCCACATGGGTTGGATTGCAACCCCCATGATTCCCAGCCAGCATGGACATCATGGGAGTTGCAGTCCACTGTATTTTATTTATTTGTATTTACAGAATTTGTATACCGCTCCATCTCTGAAACAGATTCTGGAGTGGTGAACATACAAAGTAAAGCAGTAAAAGATACAAAGATTAAAACACCATTAAAATTGTACTTTACCAAAAAAAATGGAATGCCAGTTAAAAACCACGGCTGTCTCTAGGGATAGGGGGTTCCAAAGAAAGGGGGCCACCACACTGAAGGCTCTTCTACTGGTGGACTGCAATCAGGCACCAGAAGGGAGAGCAGCCATATCCAGAGGGCACCAGGTTTGGGAGAGCAGCTATGAGGCTTTTCATTCTGTGCCTGTGTTCATTCTGTGTGAATATATGCTAATACAGGGCTAAACGGGGGCTGGGGGCTGATCTAGCTGGCAGCCCCACATATGAGGAGGGGAGTTTAAACTTTCCCACCCAGCCATTTCCGTTCCGTTCTGCACAAATTCCCCCACTGTAGGGACTAAAAAGCTGGGGGGAAACTAATTGATGCCCCCCTTTTATTGGTGGTGGGGAAGGGGCTGACTGGAAATTTCAACCTACCCTCACACAGTGGTCCCTGTGGTTACCTGGGAGTAAGTCCCACTCTGTGAGGTAGGTTAGGCTGAGGGCCAGCGACTAGCCCAAAGTCACCCAGTGGGGACTAGATCCCAGATCTCGGAGGTCCCAGTCCAACTTCTGAGTAGACATGTCAAGGATTGTGCCGTTGGCATTCACCCGTGCACGTATATGCATTTGAAGGCAAGGTGGGCAGGTGCAGACATGCACATCCGCACACATCTGGCCACACAGAAATACTTAAAGTATTATAGGACCTCAGGGGAAGTCGTTGAAATGTGAAAAGTGGCAACTTCGGTGCTCTTGTATACACACTAAGGAAACAAATTCAGTTTTCCCCAAAAGATAGCACAGGGACTACAATTTCTTAGAGAAAACTATGTCAGTGGGGGCATGTATGACTTAGTTTTAACTACAGGTTGTCCATTAACTTGCCTGTTTGCAGAAACTCCTCTGAGCAAACATTTGGGGGATAAAGTTTTTGAGATTTAGAAAGGTGGAAGCATGCCTGCCCCTCCCACTTTGATGAAATCGCTTTCAGGGAGCCCAAATAAATGTTGAAACAAAATTGTGGACAGACTAGACGAGCCTTCTCCAACTTGGTGCACTCCAGATGTGTTGGATTACACCTCTCAATGGCTGTGCTGACTGCAGCTCCCAGCATTCTTGACCATAGGCCATGCAGTGTGGGGCTGATGGGAGTTGAAGTCCAATCCCCCTGGAGTTAAGCACTATCGAGTCAATAGCCCTACATTTCACATGCTGCTGTTCAGCAAAGTTCATTGTGAACCATGAACTATGCATCATATTATATAAGACTAGTCTATTATTATTTTTACTGAAACCAAAAGACCAAATACCCTTTTTTTAACTTCAAATGTTGTTGTTCTCTCTGCAGGTTTCCACTTAGTGAATGTCACAGTTCACATGGATAAATGCTTCTATCCTTTTCCCCTTTTTGTAGCCCAGTCACAGGATTGGAGTAGCCATTGGTGACCAAGTGCTGGATCTCAGTGCTATTAGGCACCTGTTTGATGGACCAATCCTTTCGAAGCATCACCAAGTCTTTGAACAGGTATTGCATCAAGCAAACAGACTCAGTCTATCGTTGGAACATTATTCAGTACAAAAAGGCCCTGGTTATAGGGTGACCCTATGGAAAGGAAGACAGGGCCCCTGTATCTTCGGCTGCCTCTACACGAGAGGTTTAAAGCTCTTTCAAGTCTCATTAAAAATTTTACCTCTACATGAGCGGAGCGCAAATCGGGAGTTGAGGCGCGTTATCTATCCGATTATGCGCATTATCGAATGCGCGTTAAATAGCGAGTTTTATTTTGCTGCAGCCCATTAAAGCGCATTTTGACGATGTAAACAAGCGATTCTCCACATTAACTACTTCTAAAGCGCATTTCAAACAACCGGTAAGGCCACCAGTTGTGCGCTCAATTACCTCCCGCGTACAGTCATTTTCCATAAAGCGCTTCCGAGAAGATGCGCATAATCGGAGAACCAGGCGTCAAACTGAATTCTTGTAGAGGGTGTCTTTAACAGTTGTAAAGAAAAGGGGATTTCAGCAGGTGTCATTTGTGTGCATGCAGCACCTGGTGAAATTCCCTCTTCATCACAACAGTTAAATCTGCAGGAGCCCTGCCCTCTTTTGTATCTGGTCAAGAGGGCAGGGCTCCTGCCGCTTCAACTGTTGTGATGAAGACGAAATTTCACCAGGTGCTGCATGCACACAAATGACACCTGCTTACAAATTCCGTTTTCTATACAACTGTTAAAGATACAGGAGCCCTGCCCTCCTTTCCATAGGGTCACCCTGATACTCCTGCCTTAAGGTACTGCTTGTGAGCTTATACCTGGGAGAACATGTTTGTTCGCATTTCACCCCTTTGCAGTCAACCCTCAACCATTTCATGGCACTGGGCTGGGAAGCATGGACAGAAGCCAGAGCTTCTCTACAAAAGCTGCTCTCTGCCAAAGAGCCGACGCTGAGAGATAACGCAGAGTTATGCAAAAGGTAAAGAACCGGAGGTTAAATAGCCAGGGCTGTGTGTATTAGGTGCTGTGATGCCGCAGAAGTGCAAGAAAGCTGCAGGATGCGGCAATGCCCCCAGGATTCAAGCAACAATCCTATACACAATTACCTGGGAGTATGCCCCATAATACTCAATGGGACTTCAAGTAAATCTGTCTAGGAATGCTATGTCAGTTTCTTCAGATTCCCAATTTATTTTACTTTTTAAATGTAAGTTTCTAGCCCTCAAAGTTTGTGTGTAAATATATATATATATATATGTATATATATATATATATATATATATATCTTAATAAGTACATGCTGTCTTTCCATCACAAGGTGACATTTAAAGGTGGCAACGTCACCTGGCAAAGCTTGAAAAGGGGAGGGCAAATGCTTGTTTGAGATGTCAGAAGGCAGAAAAAAGGGGGTTGAATAATATTCCCAGCAATCAGAGAGTGTTATTTCAGCGTCCTGTACAGCTCCGGGCTATTCCGCTCCCCTATATGATCAGCAACAGCAGACTAAATTATAGAAAATGAGGGAGATCATGCAAATGGTTGTAATTTGCATGATTTATGCACACAGCAGAATACGGCTTTCCTTTTCCTAGGGTTCCCTTGGAATGTGCCATTGGGTTAACAAAGTTTAGCGAGTGGAGATGGGTTCAAGTTAAACACGATGGCAGCCGAGCTGTTTGTTTAAACTACGGGTGGGGGAGAGTTGTGTTTGGCCGCTGTTTTTAAGTGAACTGGTCCTAATTTGGATCAGAACACTGTTATCCTTTGGACTGTGCACTTATCTGAATTCTGCAGTGGTGGCTCAAAACATATGTACAAACAAGCATCTTTTGGGGAAAGTTTACATACAAAATGTGTATGTTTGGGGGGATTGGATATGAAAATTGAGACAGATTTTTATACAATTTTTTAAAAAACTTGCAGATGTTGCAGAAATCGGGTGGAACAGATGTGCAATTGAATGCATGTGAAACTGACATGCCCTGGAAATTGATTTGTCCATCCCTAGTCTACACCTGAGTCTACCACATGTACTAGAGCCTGGTGAATGGACCAGATAACTCAGGCTGAACAAGCCCTGTCCCCTGCACTCCATTGTGTTATAAATAAGCAGGATATAAATGATATAAATGAAATAAATAATCAGCAAAAGGAAAAGCTTAAGTCCCAAGCATGGCTCCGTGTTTCTGTGCCCTGAGCAAGTTCAATCAAGGACATTCTCCTCTCCAACCACCATCTGGGAATAGACCCTAAACTTGTAGTGTGAGCCTATGTTGTAGTAAATGTTTGACAATTGGGAAATGTTGACATTGACCAATAATTCTTAAGATTAAGAAGCCCAGAGATTAGAGTTAGGGCTAGTTCCATTGGTCTTTGACCTGGTGATAGATAGAATAGGACTGAGTTCCCAAGGTTCTTGAGAACAAACCTTCTTTCTTGTTTCTGTTTCTTCCCCCAGAGCATTTGTACCTCTGGCTTCTGCTGTAATGCACCTTCCAGCCGAAATTGGTAAGTCCCCTGAACTTGTAACATGTTCATCATCTATACACATACAGATGGCTGAATTATGAGATGGTAGAATGAGGAGGTAGAATTCTGGGGACATAATCACTTCGGCCTGTAGATAAAGGACGTGATGTTTGAATGCTCACACACATTACAAAAAACTAAAACACCTTTGTGCTAGTGAGAGAGAGAAAGCAGATTAGGCAGAAAGTTTCTAACCAGACCTGTTCCTTGCTGTGCTAGTTTTCTATTTGCAGAGATGACTGCTTTAAGCACTTTTTAACTCCCACCCACTTGGATCACCTAGTCAATTGCAACACTTAGTTCACTCGGTTTTTTCTATGCCATCTACACTATATGACAGTGTCTTCGAATCCTTGTTCCCCTGTTTTCCCTGCACTTCTTCCATTTCTTTGAGAGCTCATAAAATCCGACTTCTTTGGAAGGCACACAACAGCAGTGCAAACTCTACAAGGTGTAAATCACTTTAGCACTACTTTTCCATGTGGTTTTGATGCATGGGCTGACATTATGGGTGACTGAGCATATAGAATCATAGAATAGTAGAGTTGGAAGGGGCCTATAAGGCCATCGAGTCCAACCCCCTGCTCAATGCAGGAATCCACCTTAAAGCATCCCTGACAGATGGTTGTCCAGCTACCTCTTTAACGCCTCTAGTGTGGGAGAGCCCACCACCTCCCTAGGTCATTGGTTCCATTGTCGTACTGCTCTAACAGTCAGGAAGTTTTTCCTGATGTCCAGACGGAATCTGGCTTCCTGTCACTTGAGCCCATTATTCTGCATCCTGCACTCTGGGATGATACTTGGACACAATCGCTGTGGATCTCCTGGAAGAGCAACTTTCTTTTGCATGTCTTCTTTAACAAGAAGCAGTTCCAAATATGCAGGTCATCTGCCCACTGCACCCTTTGCCATGGGTAGGCACATTGGGCCAAAACGCATTGGGCATGAATTAATAAAGTATCTCAGCATTCCGAGTACTGCTCTAACAGTCAGGAAGTTTTTCCTGATGTCCAGACGGATTCTGGCTTCCAGTAACTTGAGCCTATTATTCCATGTCCTACATTCTGGGTTGATTGAGAAGAGATCCTAGCCCCCCTCTGCGTGACAACCTTTAAAGTCCTTGAAGAGTGCTATCATGTCTCCCCTCAGTCTTCTCTTCTCCAGGCTAAACATGCCCAGTTCTTTCAATCTCTCCTCATAGGGCTTTGTTTCCAGACCCCTGATCATCCTTGCTGCCCTCCTCTGAACATGCTCCAGCTTGTCTGCATCCTTCTTGAAGTGTAGTGCCCAGAACTGCACGCAATACTCAAGATGGGGCCTAACCAGTGCCGATTAGAGGGGAACCAGTACCTCGTGTGATTTGGAAGCTATATTTCTATTAATGCAGCCCAAAATAGCATTGGCTTTTTTTGCAGCCACATCACACTGTTGGCTCATATTCAGCTTGTGATCTACAACAATTCCAATTGCCATGGCTCTTCACTATTACTTTTCTGGTTTGTGCCATTTTAGCAGCATTTTCATTAATTTGTCACCATTTTTTTAAGAAAGAAAATTATTAAAGTACTTGTTGTACAATAGCATATAAACCCAGGTGGGTAACTTGTGATCCTTCAGATATTTTGGCCTACAACTCCCATCAGTCCTAGGCAGCGTAGCAAATGGAAAGGGATGATGGGAGTTGTAGGTCATGTTGTGGCACACAAGTCCCCCTGATGTAAACAAAAAGTATTTTGGTGCATGTTTAAAAATGTATTCTTTTTTTAAAAAAAGGCTAAAAGAAAAGAAGACACTTCTAAAATGGTGCCCTCAGGTGCATTGTCCCTTCCCTTCATGCATGGCGGTTGCTCCCATGAACTCTGTCACACACACATCACACACTAGGGTGGAGTGTCGAGTAAACCTTTGGAGAAGCCATGTTAAGTTAATGGAAGGCGGAAGCTTTAATTGAACCATTTCCCACAGAGGCCACCAGAGGGCAGTAGGTGAACTGTATAAAGAATCACTCGCTGTGGTATTTGTGATTTTAGATATTTTACAGGATTTTTATATATTTTATGGACTTCTACAAAGCCGGCTTTTTGCTTTCTTTATTTCTTAGGCCAAAGAGATGGAAGTCAAACCATAGGCTTGGATCCAGGCTTAGTCATTCTTAGAGTGAATCCAGTGAAATCAACTGGACTCAGTTTAGTCATGAATGACTTAAGTCCCATAGATTTCAGTGGGACTACTTCTGGAATAAGCAATCTGGTACCTCCGAGATGTTTTGGACTGCAACTCCCATGATCCCCGATTATGAGAGTTGTAGTCCAAAATATCTGGAAGGCACCAAGTTGGGTGCTCTTAGCCTGCTCAAAGGACAATGAACTCTGGACCCATAGTTATTTTAAGCCCTAGGAAACAATCATTCTACCTCATTCTGCACTCTTCAGACCTCATCTGGAGTTCTGTGTCCAGCTCAGATGCCGCAATTTAAGAAGGATATACAGACAAATTGGAACAGGTTCAGAGGGCGGCAAACAAAAGTATTCACAGGTACAGAAAACAACCTTCCTCTTCATGTGCCAATTGGGATCTGCACAAAATTCCGGAGTTTTTTTCTGCCACTTCTCAGGACTACCTCAAAGTTTCAAACTTCATGCAAGTTGTCCCATGCTGTGGCAATCAAACATTTTACCCATTCTCATCTTTCCAGGAGATTACACGGATTTCTATTCCTCTCGGCAGCATGCTACAAACGTTGGGGTGATGTTCCGGGGAAAGGAGAATGCTTTGATGCCCAATTGGTCAGTAGCTGCTTTACCCACAATGCAATGTTTGGTGCCACATTTCTTGAGATGTACACTGGGGAGTAAATTGGGGATCATTTATTATTTGCATGTGGTTAGTGAGATAATATTTGTGAAGTGCTTTGAACCCGGAAATGCTTTGTGCCAATGCCAAGGGATGCATTTTAATACGAACCAATCAAATTTGCACTTCCTGAACAAATACATGAACCGGAATGCAATTACCCTTCGTTTTTTGCACTTTTCTGAATTTTGTGATGCCGGTCTGTGATCAAAGAAGCCAACAAAAATGCATACATTAAGGAAAGTTGCTTGCAAAAAATACACTATAATTTTTGTGCATTTTTAAAAAATTGCAAACCGCTGTAGAAATAAGACAAAACTAGCTTGTGCTGGGGGGGATTGCAAACATGACAGAAAGTGAAGCAGACAGATTTGTCCATCCCTATCAATAGGTTGGTCACTTATGCATCACCCAAAAAGGGCAAAAGAGGATGCTGATTTGCATAGTGTTTGCAAATGCTAATTCATAGAGATAGATGCAAATGATGACTATAATTTCAATGGAAATACAATCCATCTCGCCATAATGGGGAATACTGTAACCAGGTGTCCTATGTGCCTGCTTCTCAGTCTCCTGTCTGAGTGCTCACCAATGATGGATAACTTCAAGGACCCTTTGCTCTCCTAGCTTCCTATAGTTTTTCTTTTTTATCCCTGTACTAGACATAGGGTAGCATCCAAGGTGTCTTGTGCATGCCCGTTCCTTCCGGCAATCACACATGCTGGCAAACTAACACGAGATACTCAGTTCAGTGAGACTTCTTTTATTGAGGAAAACCACAGTAAAAGCTTAATGGTTATAAACTCCAAAACACTTAAAGCAGATTCATGGTCAGAACGCTTTAGGCTGCATGCTTCATACAATCACACAGAGGAAGTCTTGAAAGGCTTAGCAAACCATCCCAAGGGCGCTTCTCCAAACGCCGCATACCCTGGTAACTCAGGGGACATGGCCAACACCTACAGGATCACGGGAAGGGTAAAATTTCAGGCACCAAGATGAGGCTACCATCTGAGTTACTCCTTCAATAAGTGGGCCCCCACCTTTCTAAAACACTCCCAAGTTCCCAGAGAACCAGCAGCTTCAAGGCCGGGACAGGGAGTGAGCAAGCTACTCCCGTGGAAACTTCTGACAGGGACCCACTTGCACAGACATTCCAAAACTCTTCCTAATAAATCTACTTACATTCAACAAGGCCTTGTTGAAGACTTATATCTGACCCAATGTTAGTCCTACATACAGTAGACCTATTGAAATGAATGAGACTTAAATTAGTCACAACTATCTTAAGTGTCATGAATTTGGATGGGTCTACTCTATGTAGGACTAACGCTGGACATTACCCTGAGACTGGGCAGGCCTTCAAACAGAGTACACATTCAAATAGAAGATCATTCTCTGATAGCCCATCGAGCAGAGAACACACAGTCGCCCTGCCTATCAATGCCACTCATGACTATTTCTATTTTCCAAGGTTGCACTTGCCAGTTGGGTACCACGGACGCGCCTCTTCTGTTGTCGTGTCCGGGACGCCGATCCAAAGACCATCAGGGCAAATGCGACCTGATGACAGTGAGTCTCTTGAATACGCTTTCACTTTTACAAGCATCAGTTAATTAGCATAGGCTTAGCAAGGCGTACTGCTGTGCATGCAAGCTTCGTTGCTTTTCTTTTAATGATGAAATATTATTAAAATATTGTTGGGAAAAGTGCAGAAAAGGATAACTAAAATGATCCAGGGGCTACAGCATCTGCCCTATGAGGGAAGATTACAATATCTGGGACTTTAGGCTTAGAGAAAAAGTGAGTGCGGGAGACATGCTAGAGGTGTTCAAAATTATGCACGGTGCGGAGAGTGTGGATAAAGAGACATTTTTCTCCCTCTCTCATAGTACTAGAACCCAGTGGGGTCATCCCATGACGCTGACTGGTGGGAGATTCAGGACAGACAAGAAGGCCTTCTACACACAGCACATAGTTCAGCTATGGAATTCGCTTCCACAAGATGTGGTGATGGCCACCCATTTGGATGGCTTTAAAAGGGAATTGGATAAATTCCTAGAGGAGAAGGCTATCAATGGCTACTGGGCCTGATGGCATATGTGCTACCTCCAGTATCCGATGCAGTAAGCTTATATGCACCAGTTTCTGGGGAATATGGGTGGGAGGGTGCTGCTGCACTACTGTCCAGTTTATGGGTTTTCCTTGGGCAGCTGGTTGGCTGCTTTCCTAATGATGGGTGCATGGAGGCAATTACAAGGCTGAATTTGAATAAGAACGCAAATGTTTCAGTCATAGATCCAGTTTGCAATGATAGGCTTGAGACCAGACCACATTTTAAATTTCAAGAATGGGGGGAGAGAGAGAGAGAGTGTTCTCTGTCTGTGCTAGAGGAACCGTTAAAGGCAGGGATGGATGAAAATGTCATTATAGTTTGGTTTCGATAAGAATTTACCAACATTCGCAAAGTTCTCCATATTTGGTTCAAGATGGCCACCAATTTGGATGGATTTAAAGGGAGTTAGACAAATTCACTGGCTACTAGTCCTGATGGCTATGTGCTGCCTCCAGTATGAGAGGCAATATGGCTATGTAGACCATTTGCTGGGGAACATGGGCAGGAGGGTGCTGTGGTGGGTGTATCCTGCTTATGGATGTCTTATCAAAAGCTGGTTGGCCCCTGTGTGAACAGAATGCTGGACGAGATGGACCCTTGGTCTGATCTAGCATGGCTCTTCTGATGTTCTTAATATTGTTAAAAATGATGTGCTTATTTTTGTGTGTTCGTTCTGTTTAAATCCCAGCTAAACCTCCAGTGTTTGGTGCTTGCAAACTCCTGGATATCGAATTAGAAATGGTAGGATTTTATTTTCTTATATCCTCCCATTTCCCCTCCATTTCTTCTCTCTTCCACTCCCCATTTCAACACCCCTGAGCAAAAATAGTTCATCTTATTGATAAATAACCTTACAGAGAAGCCAGTATTGTTTTAATAGTGCAAACGATGCTGCACAACACTTGGCCAGGAGGTAAAGGAGAAAGATTAAATTCATTTGGATGGGAAACAATCCCCAAATTCTTGTAATTTGGGTATGCTTTTGTTTGTTTTCATCTGTTGAATTTCTTCCTTGCCCTCCAACAAAACAACTACTACTACCTCTCAGGGCACCTTACCAGACAACTAAAGCACCAAAACCTCATCATAAAACTGCATTTTAAAAATTTAAACAGCGGAAGAATAAAACATGCATCAAGGGCCAAGATAAAATCATAGTTGGATGAAGTTATAAAAGGCCTAGGAAAATTAAAAAGGCTTTTACTTGCTGCTGAAAAAGCCTTAAAGGGAGTGCCAGGCAAGTTGTGGCTCAGGTGTGGAGCATGCAAAAGATTCCTGGTTCAACCCCACCCCTGGATTTCCAGGGAAGGCTGAAACCTGTTGGTGGAGAGCAATTGCCTGTCAATGTACATGATGCTGAGCCAAACAAATCGATGCTCTGACTTGGTCTAAGGCAGTCTCCTATGTTCCAAATATTCCAAAGTCCAGGGGCCATCACCAAAAAGGCCCTGTCACAAGTCATCAGCACCTCACTTTACAAAGTAAAGGCATCTAGCGAGGGGTTTCTAATGATTATTTCAGTGCACAGGCAGATAGAGATGCGGAAAAGACCAGCAGGGGTCCGTACTATTGGGCAATTCCTATCTAACAAGATTGTCTCCTGCATTTTTCAGGCATTCTTCGTAGGCCCTGGAAACAAAGCTGGAGAACCTGTCCCCATCCATGAAGCACACAAACACATCTTTGGGATGGTGCTCATGAACGACTGGAGTGGTAATGTTCCTTGCTGTGGTTCTCCGCAGGAGAAAACCTCTTGGCGCATTTTACATCTGAGAATGTGGTGGAATAAGGCAGCATTTGGAAGATGGTTTCAGGAGGACAAAGACAAGAAACTGAGCCTAAAACCCTGTCCCTCTACAGGGATGTTCGCATGTCAGGCTAAACCGTGGTTAAGTAGGGTGGCCGCCTCCATATGTCTCCAAAAAGAGGCTACAGCTTTGCATAGGCTAATTTCTCTGCGTCGAAACACATTTAGAAAGAAGAATTATAATTGAAACAGAAATGCAATCCATCTCACCCTATTGGGGAGGCTGTGACCAGACGGCTTGTGTGCCTGCTCAGTTTTCTGTCCAGGTGCTACCTGCTGCCTGGTGACTTCAGGGCTCTATCCCTCCCTTCTTATGGTTCTCTTTATCATTAAACTTGATTTGGACTGGGGAACCCTTCCAACAGAGATCACCTTCAAATGGAGGACTGTCCTCTGACAACCCTTCAAATGGAGGACTGTCCTCTGTAAAATAAAGATGAGTGACCACCCTATAATTAAGCTCAGTGCCAACTGCAGGTTTTGGAGGGTGTTTAGACAAGATACCCTCAATGGGCTCCCTCCTTCAGTGAGTCTATCTTCTCGCCGCCATTATCACCAGCTGCTCTTGTTCCTCCTCCTCCTCCTCCTCCTCCTCCTCCTCCTCCTCCTCCTCACCATCACCATCACTACCACTTACTTTTTTGACAGACAGAGAGCCAGTGAGCAAACAGGCAGGGGTTTGCAACTAGGTTATCAAAGCACGATGAGAAGCTAGTTTGCAAATCACAGCTGGTGCTCAACGTGGTTTGCTATTATGTCTGAATTCATGTACTATTGACAAACCGTAGTTAGAGCCATCGATCTGCCTCAAGAGGCTGCTGCAGCTTGAAAATGGGAGTGAATTTATGAACTAAAGTCCTAAGAAGCTTGGAAACAAAAGCAGGCAATCAGCCCTAAATCATGTATTGTGAGCCGTAAGTCTAGAAGCTCAAACCATCGTGTGGGTGCTTAACTGTGTTTAGCAGAAACCACAGCTTGACCTGATGTCTGAATTGAGCTGTTGGTTTTGCTGCTATGTAGGGGCAGGTCAGGTCAGAGGGCCTAGGGATGGAGGAAAAGCAAAATTGTGAACCTAGGCAGGGCCTGAGAAGGAGTCAGGAGGAGCAGAATGGCTAGGAAAGCCATTTTGAAAGAGAGAAAAGCTTAGAGCAGCCTTCCCCAACCAGGCGTAACTGATGGACCCTCCTTGCTTTGACAAGTGAATGTGGTGATAATGAGGCTTTCAAGTTTTACTGTTATTAGCAACAGATTAGTGTAGAGGAGGTCAGGGAACGTGGAAAACAACCAAGCAGAGTCTGGTTGCTCCATGCCTTTTCTTTGATGGAGTTCCCACTTCCCACTAGCATTTTAATTGATAGCACTTCTTTGCAAAATGACTTGCATTTTCTAATTAAAAAGTTGCATTTCTGCTGTCTGAAGACCTTTTGTTAAAAGTCAAGCCCATTGAACTTCAGTGGAACTTGCTTCCAGGAAACCATACATTGGATTGCTGATCCTCATAAATTGGACATAATAATAATAATAATAATAATAATAATAATAATAATAATAATAATATATTTATTTATCACCCGCCTCTCCCAACGGATCCTGTACTGCTACTTGTGTGTATGTACGCTGTCATGATGCATTCCTCCACTTCAAAGTTTACCACTACACCACAGAACCAGAGAAATCCTCGGTCCCAATCCTTGAGCAGAAGCGGTATCATCCTCAATTCTTTTTTCTTCCCCTCTAGCTCGTGACATTCAGAAGTGGGAATATGTCCCCCTGGGTCCATTTCTGGGCAAGAGCTTTGGCACCACCATCTCTCCGTGGGTGGTTCCCATGGAAGCGCTGATGCCATTTGCATTGCCAAATCCCATCCAGGTGAGCAAAAAGGTGAACAGGTGCATCCTGGGTGAATTGAGGGGCAAGTGTGTAAAGAAACCGAGTTGCTGGTCAGATGCATCGTTGATAAATAGTTAAATCAAACATCATGGGCTTTAAAAAAAAAAAGTAGGGATGCTTGGTCCTGCTAGCATTTGGAGATGCCTTCTCCCCAACAACCTCCACTGCCATTTTAATGAGAAGATGAGAAGAGGAACTTGAATTAACAAATTCCCTGTTTACTTCTGCCCTTCCTTTTCCAGGGTTTTTGGGGGGTTTTTTTGTCCCAAGATGAAGCACAACCATTCCATGGGGCTATTTGCATGTTAAGCTAGCCCACGATGGATGGCTAGCCACATAGGGTGGGTTGTTTTGCAAAGCCACCCTACACATGTAGCGCACTCACCAGATGGTCACCTACCATGGGTGTCTTATTTGGCCCCTTGTCCCCCTTCTTCCCCCCCCCCCAGCCCTCCACCCACATCCCAGGGAACCTGGTGGTAGAGCTGTCTTGTCTGCTGCTAAGTCTTCCTTTCCAGCTCTGATCACAATCTTGCTGCCCCATGTCCTTTGCCCATGATGGGTTGGCGTTCACATGAAACACCAACCCATCATGAGTAAGACAACCCCTGTTGCAGATGGTGGGTTATCATGGTGGGTTGTTTGGGAAAAACAAGCCACTTTGATAAGAATGGCACGATACGCTAACTCATCGTTGGATGACTTAGTATGCCATGCCAACCCGGCCCATGTCTCAAACTGCTATCAGCATTCGATAAGCTCACAGATTTTTATCAGGCTGTTTCAAACATCCTTTTTCTTTTAATTTACAAACTTCTATCTTTCTGCTTATCTAGGGAGTCACTACATTATTTTAGGCTGATACTGTTTTGCTTCCAAAATGATAGGCACTCCACCACCTGAGTTTACTACTAGAGGGAGTGATTCTTCTTGTGTTCTTTTAAGGATCCCAAGCCGCTGCCCTACCTCTGTGATGATCAGCCATTTACTTTTGACATAAAGCTCTTCGTTGCTATTAAAGGTACTGTACTCCCTCCTGGGCACATTTTAGTTCCAACTGGGATTGCCATCTAAATTGCTCCAAAATAAGGAGAACACTGGAATACTGTAAGAAAATTATGTACGACATGTGTCTCACAACATTAAGAATAGGGCTGTGCACTGATCCGGAATCCGGAGTGGATCGGGCTGATCCGGGCCTCCCGGATTCAAAACTGGATTGGATTGGATCGGGCTGGAGTGGATCCGCGATCCAGATCCGATTCGGATCTGTGCACAGCACTCCCTTCTGCTCTCCCCCCACTCTCCCTGCTTACCTGCTGCCTCCTCCGTGTCGTCCCCCGTCATCCTCCACGTCTTCCTGCCTCCTCAATGTCAACCGGCCGCTTTCCCACTCACGACAGGTGACTTCATCACCTAGCGTGAGCGGGAAGGCGGCCAGCCGACATTGAGGAGGCAGGAAGACGCGAAAGATTACAGGGGACGACGCAGAGGAGGCAGCAGGTAAGCAGGGAGAGCGGGGAGAGTGAGAGGGAGTACTGTGCACCAATCCGGATCGGATCCAAGTCGGATCGGATCAGGCCTGATCTGGACCTGACAGATCAGGATCCAGATCGGATCAGGGGGTCCATGCACAGCCCTAATTAAGAGCACTTTATTCGTCAATATTTTCCTTGTAATAATATTCTAAACTGTAGTTGCTTTTGACAGAAATGCCACATCTAGGGTTGTATGGATTTCATTAAATCTGTTCTGCCCTTTGTCGTGTGGATGATCAGACATCCTGTGTTGGGCGGATGACCTTTTGTCCCATTGTCCGTTCATTGACGGAATCGTTTTTTATTTTGTTTTGGAAACCAGAATTCCATTACACTTGCACTAATCCACATTAATGCTACTTTGCATTACTGCAAGTGTGCATTCATTCTAATACAAATTAGTGCAAATCCTCTCCCCAAAAGTGAAAAACTGGCCTGGAAATCTGCAGAATTCGTGTGACGCAGATAAAGCCAGAACAGGGCAGAATCCAGTGGCTGGATACATAGAAATCTGAACTCATTTGACTCTTTTTTGGATATCTCCGATATCGCTCAATGCATCTCACAAATGAATCAGGTCTGTAAATAAAGAAGCTTTCCTTGAAATAAGGAAGAAGTGACAACCATGTGAGGTAGGTTAGGCCGCGAATCAGTGACTGGCCCAAAGTCACCAAGTGAGCTTCATGACCGTGTGGGGATTAGAACCCGGATCTCTTGAGTCCCAGTAAAGTACTCTAACCACTAACCGCACTGATTCTCATATATGTGTTGTGTACACATCTTTCCCTAATATATGCATTGCACTATTGAGCTGGGAACGGCATGCAAAATTTGGAGAAATGCGCAGTGCAAAGCATAACGGTGTTCTGATCCGTCATTCCAGGAAGTGTATAAATTTGATTAGATAAAACTTCCTAGAGAAAGCCCAAGTCTGATCATAGATCTTTCCTTATGTTAAACAAGTAGAGAGGGGAGGAAATACCCCAGAATCTGGGTGGTGGTGGTGGGAGATGTTCTGTGAGCCCTGCCCCACATATCTTCCTTTTGTTAGTCTTCCTTCTTTGGTTTCCCTCTTCCACCCTCTCCGCTGTCATGCATCCCTTCCTCCTTTCCCTTCAAGCCATTCCTGCAGCTGTCGGCAATCCTGAGACAGCAATTTCCGACAGTGACAGACACAATCACTGTCACTGGCATCTGATCAAATGGGTAGCTGAAGATTACTGCAGTATTGCTGGGGCAGGTGTTTTGGTTGTTTGTTTGTTTTTAAGATTCAAAAATGGAAGAGGAAAGAGAGAATGCTGCAGTCCCCCAGCACTCGGATGGGATTATGGGCCGCTTCACACGCGTGCCTTTCTAGGAAAAGGGAATTTGCCTTCTACTGGTCAGAGCCTTTCCCTTTATAGCCCAGGGCTGTCTACTCTAGGTTGTCCAGGGTCCTAGACAAGGCTTTGGGGGTTTGTTTTGTTTTTCCACATCACCAGCTCACAAACACGCTTCAGTCCATGGGAGAACAATGAGTACACATTTCCAAAATTCACACACACACACACCCCGTACACACACACACTGTCCACAATCTGATACAGACACAAATCAGAATAACTTTTGAGGTAGAAATCCGAGAACCTCGATATGACTGAGTTTTGCTGATTCACATGACCCTATTTTGGGGATGGGATTCAGCACCTTGGACAGCTCTTTTAGAGTCCTGGCGGGTTCTGATGAAAGCATAGAATGGATTCACAGCCCCACTGAAATGGGAGACACCAGTTTCCACTGATTCCTCGTCACAATACTGGTCTCAAAAGCAGTGGGCCCTGGCTAAAGCTGAAATGCCACCCCACCCTCCGACAAATACATGCACACACACAGTGGCTGTGCTTAAATGATCATTCCAGGCTTCATAAACCATTGTTGATGAATTCAGTATTGAGCCCTCCTCTCTTGCCCCCCACTTCCTATTGTCATGGGTCAGATTTGGTCCAAAGATCCTGGCTTGTATTAAGCCAGAGTTCTCTGTTACATCCAAACTGGATTACGTCCCGTCTTATTTTCCTGGTTTGCTTGTTAACCAGCATCAAGCCACAGTTTTCTCATTCAAACATAACTAGAAACCCTGGCTTAATACACCAAAGCTGATACACCACAATAAGAGGGGAGAAGAGGGTTGAGGGAGGAGCCCTCAATCCTGACACTCGTTCCTGGCTTCATAAACCATGGTTTATTAATCAAACATGATTTATGAAACCATAAACCGTGGTTTATGAAGCCTGGGATTACTGTCTTAACCAGGCCAGTGTGTGAAGATCATAAACCTGCTTCTAGGCTACATCTCCTAAACAATCTCTCCAAGGACAATCCCTCTCTTGGAGCAGAAATAACCTATAGGTGTCGGGCAGCATTGAATTAATTCTGAGGTAAATCCCAGAGTAAGAGAGGGGCAGTTGGGTCAAAACCTGTGTAAAAGGTGTATCAGAGGGGAGGGGGGGAATGCTCAAACTCCATTGGGTTAGATGTTTTATGATGTGAACTGGGCTTCAAACACCTGTAAACACCTCTGCCTGAGTCACACGTTACATTACTATGGAGTTTGATGCTTTCATCTCACCCTTCCATCGCAGGAAAAAGTTAGTGGGCAAACTAAGCAGGAGACACGATTCTGTCTCTGTAGAACCAGGATCGGAGGACTTGGAAAGCTGAGTCTAAATGTTATTACCCAGAAAGCTCCTAGCACTCAGGCCCACCTGGCCCCAACACTGTCACCTTCTCAGGGCCTGGTTAAAACCACCCTCTACCCTCAGGCATTTAATGGCATTTCGTGGTATACAATGGGGCATTGATGCCAGTCATCAAAACAGGCCTAGTATTTTATTGGAACTGTTTTGAGCTGGTCAAATTCTTCTAAATTTTGCATATGTTAACATTCTAATGCTGTTTTTATGCTGTATTATTTATATTGGACTTTATTTTATGGATGCCCAGACAGCTTCGGATATCGGGTGGTCTAGAAATGAAATAAATAAATAAATAAAAGCAAATTTCAAATGTTAACTGTTGGCCCTGTCCTTGTGGCTGTTGGAAGCAAAAGAAATGAAGCCAATACGCTGGATTTGCATTTATGCACATTGCATCATGGGAGGTACCTGGGCACAGGGGTTTGGTTGTATTTTAACCTTTAGGCTCCGCACAACTGTGCTTCTTGCAGACACTATTTCTTTGCTTTCAGGAGATGGAATGAGCAAACCAGTTAACATATGCAGCTCAAACTTTAAGGTAAGAAATCTTTTTCAGTATCCAGGTTTTTTTGTGTTTATTGCATTCTTGGCTGGGGCGGGGATTGGAACTGGGTTCCCCCCCAAATCTCTCACCAGCCACTGTGCCATACTGTCGCTTATTGTATGGCTTGTATCGATGGGGAAATTCTGAAGGAGGCTTCTATTTGTGTTTGCTCTTATGAGTAGAAGCCTCAATTCCTTTTTGTTTTGGTGTTTTCCCCTTTTCTTTTGTTGAAATTCCACAATGGGGGGAAAAAAGAGGGATTCATGTGGGTCACAGACCTGCATCTGTTGTATAGACTGGCTTCTGCAGAAATGAAGCCCATAGAGAGAAATGTGCAGTGGGTCTCTTATCAACTCCCCCAAGGTAAACTGCTTGTATTCGGGACCCCGATGTGGGGAACATATCAATGAGTTGCCAGGAATCGATTTTAAATAATTACAAGCGATGCATTTCAGCTGCTGCGGTGGCAATTTCTGATTAGATAAGGATGCTGTTCCTGGGAGCAGCTAATCCTTTAAACAGCAGGACACAGAAGGGGGGAGATGCTCCTTGTTGAGTAGAGACATTTGGGGAGGGGCTATATAGGGTGGGTAGAGCACCTGCCTTGCATGCAGAAAGCCCCAGGTTCAATTCCTGGTTCTCTATCTAAAAAGACTGAATAGGTAGTAATGGGGAAGACCTCTGCCTTAGGTTCTGAAGTAGGCTACTGTGTGCCAAGAGACAATCCTGAGTTCCTATAGACAAATAATTCTCCTCTTGTATAAGGCATCCTCCTATGTATTTCTAGAGATGTGTGCATCTTGTAAAACCTGTTCCATCTGTGTTTCACAGCTTGTCAGGTACCTTTCACTCCATGGCCTGCTCATTGGCGGAATCAGATTTATTCTCCAATTTGCAATTGCACAAATTTGCAATTGCAAAAATGTGCAGCTCCTCCCAAATGCATGCATCTGCCCTAAAATGTGCGTTTTCATGTTTTAACCTACGGGGGATATTCACATTTCAGCTCTTTTTTCTTTCCTTTACGTTTTTTTCTGTGACCAAATTTGTGTAAGGTTCCAGAAAGTAAACCAAAAAATGGTCCACAAATCCATGGAATCTGTTCAACTTGGGAAAAGTTGGTCCACTACAGAAACCATGGATCGGATTCATAGAGATCTAAACTCATTTGATTTTGTTGCGGATTTCTTTGACATCCCTATATATATTTATTTAGCACTTGAAAGTACCCTCTCTCTTCTCCTTTGTCCACAGTACATGTACTGGACCATGAAACAACAGCTGGCTCACCATACCATCAATGGCTGCAATCTGAGACCAGGAGATCTCTTGGCCTCTGGAACAATCAGCGGACCAGTAAGCATTTAGTTATTTTTAATCCAGATGTGGGCAGTGCAGTGTCTGTGAAATCATTGGATCCCAGATCCTCCAAGGTCTAGATCTGGTCTTAACTGGATCTAGATAAGGCTCTTTGAAGCCACCAAGTCCAGGCACTGGAGTTACATCATCGGCACACCAAGACTTGGGAGGTCTCAGTTTCTCCTGAACCTTCACCACTGGAAACGGGGTCTTCCTTGCCACCTCTTGCAGTGTGCGTTAATGAAGGTGGAGAGGCAGCTGGGAGGACTTCATTCCTAGTGATAGTCTTAGCTAGGCTGACCATATGAAAAGGAGGACAGGGCTCCTGTAACTTTAACAGTTGTAGAGAAAAGGGAATTTCAGCCAGTGTCATTTGTATGCAATCAGTTCCTGGTGAAATTCCCTCTTCATCAGAACAGTTAAAGTTGCGGGGGCCCTGCCTTCTTTTGTATCTGGTCACTCTAGTATAGTGCCTGCACCTTTAACTGGTGTGATGAAGAGGGAATTTCATCAGGAACTAATTGCATACAAATGACACTGGCTGAAATTCCCTTTTCTCTACAACTGTTAAAGTTACAGGATCCCTGTCCTCCTTTTCATATGGTCAGCCTATCTTAGCATGTGCCAAAGCCTGAGATTGCTTCACATTTCTGCTGCATTAAGAAAGCTGGGAGCCATGGGAATTGAAGCTCCCCTGATTCCCAGTGTCCCTGGATATATAGCAAATGTGTAGTTCGATCCAGGTTCTTCATCATAAAGAATGGAATCCTCTTGGCTGCCCATGCCTCCCCCACCTAACTTCACACTTGCTATATTTCCAGGGACACTGGGAGTCAGGGGAACCTCATTTCCCATGGCTCCCATGGTAAACAATGGAAACTGCAGAGTGAGAGAATGGTGGTAGCTTCCCTCCCCTTTATGCACAAAGAATTCTGAAACATAACAGTGTCCTAACATTGTCTCCTCTTTGTACTCGATCAGAGTTCTTTGTGGAGGGCTTTGCTCTGTTTTGTTCTTAATAGTCTTTGCGGAGGTTTCAAAGGCATGAGCTTAAAAACAACAACATTCTCTAGCCAAGCACTTCTTCTAGAGAACAAAGGATAACGTTATAGCCAAGTGACTAAGCCTAGCATGTCAATGGGCTGGATCAATTACTGCTGTTGGCAGAGTTCCACTCTCTAAAATCCTGGAGCACCCTTGATTTCCCCCCCTAAAACCAGTGATGCCAAGGGTAGCGCAGGAAGATATGCCTGTGCAGAAGGCTGATGCTAAATTCCTGCCACAATTTCTGCTTGTAGGATCCTGAGAGCTTTGGCTCCATGTTGGAACTGTCATGGAAAGGGACCAAAGCGATTGACCTTGGAAGTGGCCAGTCCCGTAAATTTCTGCAAGATGGGGATGAAGTCATTATGACAGGTACGTGTGTGAACGGTGGGAGAGAGGTAGAAGGAGAGTCACTGTCAGGCCTAGCATCAGCACCCAGCATCCCAGGTAAGGTGCTGGGACCCCCCGATCAACTTTGCAGAGCCCGGCCCCACTGAAATCAAAGCCGGCAGCTTCCATCGGTGTCCTGCACCACTTACTGTAGCGCTCCGTGTAATATACGGCCTGCTCAGCCTGCAGCCCAGATGGGCTACTTCAAGTGTCGCTAGGCTACTTCTTATGGGTCTTACTATTTAGACCTGTCTTTGACTAGAGAGCTTTTCAAATAGAGGACGTGGCGTTTTAAAATAGGACACCTGCCCCGCCCACCCACACTTTCTTAGTAACGTCTGACATGGAAATATAGCTGCATTAAGAAACCAATAACAAGAAGTCATCCAAAGGACAATAGGTTTGGAAAAAAGCTTGCCTGGGGTGTGGCCGGAGAGCGAGCGAAGGAACCTGTACGGGGGGGCTTCAAAGGCAACTCTTAGGTAAACGAGGTGGTGCAGTGCAGCACAGAAGGGAGAGGGGGCACATCAAAACAGGCCATTGCTCTTTTGGAAGCCATCAAGAAGACAAACAGCTCTGACATTTGGGGGTTTGGCCCTGAAATGGATCCCAGGAGGAACACATGGCACAGAGTGACATCAGCAGAAATCAGCGAGCTGAGCTATCCAGCAGGAGTGATAACAGAGGAAGGAAATTAGAATTCTCCTACAAAGATGGAGCTGGAGTACCACCTTTTGGGGGGGTTGTTTGTTTTTTAATGATCTCAGTGTCTTTTGAGCATGCGCACAATTCCTTTCCCTAAAAGGGGGGCACACCAAAAGGACTGCAAGGGTAAGTGCCCCTGATCACATGCAGAGTGCCTTTCCTGTACAAACAGAACACTCCCTTCTCTGTTTGGACACTGACCAAGTGTGCCCTAGAAGCTGGTATCTATCGAGATGGCATTGAATGCCTTTGCAAAAAGTCACCTGTGCTTCAGAAACACCTTGTCTACTGTTGAAACTCTTCCAGTGTTTTTGTTATAGCCCTGCTGCAGAGAAGGGGGGGAACGCATTGAGGAGCAGCCCACGCCACTTGAGCTAGAAGTGGACCAGGAGTTGCCCAGGCCCTCTCCAGGAGAGGAGGAGGGATCCGCCCCTGAGATGGAGGCTAAGCAACCACCCCAAGAACAGCATGATCTTAAGAGGCAGGCTAGAACAATCACAGTAAGAATAAGTACCTGGTTGCAGAGGAAGTCTCCTCGTGAGTAAATGCCTTTTTATATGTAGGCCCTCCTCGTGAGAAGGACTTCTTTCAGAAGCCTCTGATATTCCGCAGCTGAGTCCTGGGTGGGGCTCTGAAAGCTCCAACTTACAAGCCTCAATCCTAGGCAGGGAGGGCTGTTGGAACAACGTCTTTGGACTAGCTCTGTTCCTGGATCACCTTGCCTCCTCCCTCCATTGGACCTCATGTACATAGACCCTGGACTGCCTTGTGGCTTTGTGTTTGTGACTCTTCCTTGCCTGGTGCTGAACCCTTTGCTTGAACCATGCTGGCCTTGTCTTCTTTTTTTTTTTTTTTTTTTATGAAATAATTTTATTAATTCCAACATAATAATAACATAAAATACATACATAATCCTCGACAATCCCCCCCGTGCACCCCCACCCCATGAGACCCTCTCTTAATCATTCTTATTCTATCCAAAAATTTATCGACTCTTTTGAAGGTTTTTGTCCCTTCCCCGATCTTAATACATATTCCAATAGGGGACTCCATATTTCCCCAAAATCATTTTTACTGGACATTCCCCTCTTTAACTTCATTTTACAAGTCAGCATGTCATTCAAAGCCATATCCCATATTTCTTTATACCATTCTTCTATTGTATAGCTTCCTTGTCCTTTCCAATTTTTTGCAATCATTAGTCTAACAGGTGTCAGGAGGTTGTTTATCAATTCTCTCTTATTTTTGTCCTCTTCCCCTCTATCCCATATTGCTAGTAGAGCTAGCTTCGGGTTTAATTCCACTTTACTTCCAATTATTTCACTTATTTCTTTAAATACCCTTTCCCAACATTTTTGTACATATTCACAGCTCCACCACATATGAAAATAGGTTCCAACCTCCTGACATCCCCTCCAACAATTTTTAGATATTTTTTTATCTATCTGGTGAAATCTAACAGGTGTTAGATACCATCTCCACAATATCTTATAAAAATTCTCCTTAATTCTAATCGATAACAATTTTAACCTTCTTGCATTCCATAACCTCTCCCAGTTATATTCCTTAATTTCTCCCTTTACATCCTCTTCCCAAACCTTTTTTATTGCTTTAAGTGAATCTTGAAATTCCTCCTCTATCAATAATTTATATATCTCACTAGTCAACCCTTTCTTAATTTTCTTTTCTTCTTTCCTACCTTTTGACTCTATTAAATCTTCAAATCTTGTATTATTTCTACACTCTTTATTTTTCAGTTTC
This sequence comes from Anniella stebbinsi, assembly GCA_029215795.1. Classification (NCBI taxonomy): domain Eukaryota; kingdom Metazoa; phylum Chordata; class Lepidosauria; order Squamata; family Anniellidae; genus Anniella; species Anniella stebbinsi. The sequence continues at coordinate 388,717,375 of JARDYH010000001.1, forward strand.
CATTCCTGAGTCCATTTCCCTAATTGTATACATTTAAACCATACTGATTTTTGACCTATTAATAGCTCTTTAATTTGATCATTATCCTTCAAATTTTCCATCCACTTCCTTAACTTAATTACTTCCTGGTCTTTCAATCTCGCTTCTATCTCCACTTTTAACCCTCTTGGGAAATTCTCAACTACAACCACTGGGGCAAGTGGTGAATCTCCTGGTATCAACTTCCCCCTAAATTTCTCCCAGATCTCCACTAAATTTACCAACAAAGGGTTGTCCAGTCCCTTTAAGTCTCTCTTTTGAATTTTTTTAAAAAATATATTTTTCAATTTATGGTCTATTTCCCCAGTTTGCGTTTCCAACCACTCCAAATCTTCCTCCCCTAGAATACAGCTCATATCTTAACTGATTAGCTATATAATAATACTTAATATTTGGAAGTCCTAAACCTCCTTTCTTTTGAGCCTTATACCATAGCCCTTTATTAATCCTAGCTTTCTTATCCCCATTACAATATGCGTTAATCATATTTTGCCAACTTTTCAACTCTACATCTGAAATTTTAATTGGTAACATTCTAAACAAAAAGTTAATCTTAGGTAAAATCTTCATTTTAATAATTGCTATTCTACCAAACCAAGAATGTTTTAATTTCTTATATACTTCTAATTTCTCCCCTACTTGTTTTTTTAAAGCTACCAAATTAAGTTCCTCTAGCCTATCTAAATCTTTATCAATATTAATACCTAAGTAGCGTACTATATTTTTAAGTCTAAGACCCAACTTAACCTTACCTTCTTCCAACTCATCCTTATTATAGTTAAATAACATCATTTCTGACTTCCCCCAATTTACTTTTAATCCCGTACTTTCTCCAAATTCTCTTAAATGCTTCTTAATCACCTCTGCACTCCCCAGGGGATCTTCTACTGTCAATAATGTATCATCCGCAAACATATTCATTTTAATCTTCTCCTTTCTTCCTATCCCCTTCACTCTTTCATCTTCCCTTATTGCATTTGCCAAAATTTCTATTACTATTGCAAATAAGATCGGTGAAAGAGGACATCCCTGCCTAGTTCCTCGGGCTAGTGTAATCTGTTGCGTTAACCCATCATTAACCATTATTTCAGCTTTATTGTTTTTGTACAACTTATCCATCACTCCCATAAATTTATCTCCAAACCCAAATGTTTTTAATATTATTTTAAGTGCTGGCCATTCCACACAATCAAAGGCTTTGAATATATCCAATGCTAACAAGCCTGCTTTTAAATTCCTTTTTTTTATAATATTAATTATATTTAATACTCTTCCCATTAAATTAGGCATTTGCCTGCCCGGAATAAATCCACACTGGTCTTTTTTAATATATTTAAAAATAAATGTGGCCATTCTTTTTGCCATTATTGCTGTAAAAATTTTTGAATCTTGGTTTATTAAGGAAATTGGTCTATATGATGCGGGGTCCGTTAAATCCTTACCTGGTTTCGGAATTAGTATGATCAGGGAGTAATCCCATGATGGCGGGGTCTTCCCCCCTTCTATTATATTATTAAATAATCTCTTTAATCTTGGTATTAAAATTTCTTTAAAAAGCTTATAATACTCCGACCCCAACCCATCCATCCCCGGAGATTTCCCTCCTTTTAGTTTATCAATAACTCCCTCTATCTCTTTTTCAGTAACTAAACCTTCCATGTAATCCCTATCCTGCTTCTGCAGTTTTATTTTCCAATTCCTCTCTACGTATTCCAATACCTTATCTTGTGGTCCCGATTCTGATGTATATAATTCACTATAAAATTCCTTAAATATATTCAATTTATCTTTCATTAAGTTACAACTATTCCCTGACTTATCCTTTATTGTCCCTATCATATTCTTAGCCTTTTCCAACTGTGTGGATCTAGCCAGCATCTTCGAGTTCCTATTGCTATATTCAAAAAAATCTCTTTTTAAATACAACAAATTTTTTTGAACTTGTTCTAATTCTTCTTTCTCTAATTCCTTTTTCTTAGCTTGAATTTGGGCAATTAGGCGTTTATCCTTTGTCTCCCTTAACTTTTCTTCCAAACTCCTTACCTCCTCTTCAATCTTTTTATTTTGAGCTTCCTGTTGTTTTTTTAATGTGCACCTTTCCCTAATACAAATCCCTCTTACCACAGCTTTCATTGTATCCCATAATATGTCCTACCGGTTATTCTCTTTTTCATTAATCTCCCACATTTCCTGCAATTCTTTCTTTATTTTCTCCACTATGTATTTTTTATTCAACAACCTTACATCCAGTCTCCATCTCTTCGCTTGTCTATAGTCTTTCTTGGTTTCCATGTCCATTGTCATTAATGCGTGGTCAGTAACCTTAATAACTCCAATGTCACAATCTATGATTTTGGGTAACATATTTTTTGATACAAAAATGTAATCTATCCTTGAATAACTCTTAAATCTCTGTGAGTAGAAGGTATATTTCCTTTCTTCCCCTCTTAAAACTCTCCACACATCCATTAATTCTTTCCCTTCCATTAATTTGCTTAACTCCGTCTTCCCCTCCCTCTTAGTATCTTTTAGTATGTTATCCCTATCTTTCCCTCTATCTAGTACCATATTAAAGTCTCCTGCCATCAAAATGTGCTTTTTACCCACCTCTCCCAACACATTAAATACTTCATCAAAAAAATCCATTTGTTTCCCATTTGGAGCGTAAACATTCACTAATACATATTCCTCTTCTCCCAACTTGCAGAACATAATAATAAACCTCCCATTTTTATCTTTCTTTACACTTTGAATATTTATACCACTTGTCTTTGAAATTATTATTGCCACCCCTCTCGATTTCGAAGTTCCATATGACTTCTCATAAACGCCCACCTCCCTCATTCGAAGCTCATTAACTCCATCTTTGGCTTGATGAGTTTCCTGCAAAAAAATTACATCTATTTTTTTGTTCTTTAATAACATTTCAATCCTCTTTCTTTTAATTACCGTTCCTAGCCCTTTAACATTCAATGTTGCCAATCTGAATTTATTTTCCATCTCTCTCTTTCACACAAATCTTTAAGTTGGTCTCCCTCTGTGTAACACATACCCTCCCCTCCCTAACCCTCCCCCCCACATTCACCCCCAATTTCACCCCCCTCCTCACCAGCTTCCTGGGCATTGGTCCCAATCTTCTTAGAACTCTTAGGGGGGGGGGAACTCGGCCCAACATTCCGGAATAAAGTCTACCCTCCCCTCCATGTCTCTTCTTCTCCCTATCCCTCTTACAATATATGTTAAAGTCTATTCATTACTCCCTCCTGCAGCGCCTTCATCTTGCTTCTCTCCTCTATCCAGTGTGGCATCCATTATGCCCAGCTTCTCCAATAGCTCAACTCCTTGCTCACAAGATGTTATTCTTTGTTGCTTCCCGTTCCACATAAATCTCAAAAAAACTGGGTATCCCCAGTTATAGGAGATCGATTTCATCTTCAATGCCCCTGTACAGATTCTAACGCTCTTCCTCCACTGCACCGTCTGGGGGCATAAATCCTGGAAAACCTCGATTGGTGTTGCTTGAAGCGTTGGTTGACCTTGACTTCTGACTGCTTGCATTAATTTTTCTTTTTTATAGTAATTAGCAAATTTCACAATAATATCTCTTGGGAGCGTTCCTGTCTTTCTATACCCCACCCTATGGGCCCTCTCAATATCATCCAATCTCCAATCTTCCTGTGGCACTAACTGTTTGACCCATGCCAAAATTAATTCTCTTAAACTATTAAGGGTCTCCCCTTGCTGCTCCCCAAAAGATCTTATGCGAATATTTGCTCTCCGGTCCCTGTCTTCAATCGCTATAAGCCGTAAATCCTGTTGCGTCAGCTGTTCTTCTTGCTTCTTATATAAAACCTTTAGTTCTCCAGTTTCTTCCTGCAAAGCTCCAACCTCTTTCTCCACCTTTTGAAGGCCTGCCAACAGCTGCTGTTGTGAATCAGTGATCCTTTTGGCCAATCTCTCCTCTTGCTTCAATAAAGCCTGCTCCATGTTTCCTTCCTGCTTTAATATAGCCAAATCCAGCATCTTTTGGATACTCTGAATCAGCTCATCTGTTGGGTCAGCTTGCCTCCCTGTGGTTATTTTAGGAATTGCACCTGGCTTAGTTCCAGTCTTAACGCTGGTATTTCCGGCATGACTAGGGGATAGCTTCTTTGTCTTTTCAGAATCCTTGTCCGACATTTTGTCAGTGCGGACTAGCCTGTAACTCCTATCAGACGGCCGATCTCCCTTAGGTCGACTCCAAGAAGATATTTTTTTCTTGCTCATAAGTCGCCCACTCAATCTTGGGCACTCTTTCAAGCCTGTCCGATAAGCACACAGCCACTTCTAGCCAGGGATCAAAGTCTCTTTCTCATAAATCTTCACCTCAATCTCTCCCTCTGGCTTCTCCGTCTCCTGAACAGCCTTTTAATCACTTATAAATCCTTTAATTGTTCTTCTTAATTGCTTCCCAAGGCTGTCGGAGCTAGTTTCATTTCTCCTCGGACAGACTTAGCCCCTCCTCCCAGCCATACAATTATACAGCCAACAGTCTTTCCAAACCTTAAAAGTCTCTTTTCTGAATGTTAGCAGTCGTTCTGTTCTCTCTACAGTCTATTCAATCAGCCAGCAATCGTAAATAAATCCTTTATTTACCTTCGTCGTATTTCAACACTGCCGGTCCATCTCCTCCCTTCTGTCTTGCCGGTTATAAAGCCATAAATCTCCTTCCAGCTGCAATCTCATTAGCAGGCTTTCCCCTCTCCATAGCAGACTTTTAAGTAGCAAACCACTCTTTTAGGATAGGGAATTTATAGTTAATTCACTGCTTCTTTCGGAGAGCGAAGGAGTTGCGACTTACTCCATGTCCTGCTAGGCCACGCCCCCCCTGGCCTTGTCTTCTGACTGCCTATTGACTTTATATTTGTACTCATCTTTGCTTAGCGCTGTGCTCTTTGTGTGAATCCTGCTGGCTTAGACTCCAGATTGCTTCAGACTCTACGTTTAGGACCTCCTCCAGCCTCGGCTCTCCCCTAAGCAGGACAGTTTTGACAAGGCACAGAAGCAGGAACAAAACCAATTCACTTTGAAATCCTGCTTTAGGCAAAATTCAGCGGTGACTCTGTAACTTGTGCCTTGACCAGCGATGGCTTCAGAGGCAAGACGGCAGTCCGTCCGTCAACTAAGGGGTTGGGTGAAGACAATTGAGTTCTCTTGCTCGGCTGGGAAGCCCAATACGAGGCATGCACACCAAATGTGATCCCTGGGCATGGGGTGTGTGCACTGCAGTATAGTGACCCATAATCTCTTGCCATGGTTCCAGCTGCCTCAATGATCAGAAATTAAGGGGAGACGTTTATATGTCCTGCAGTGTTTCTCAGTCAATCTGCTCAATCCATTCCCATTCCCCATGGCGTACATGTGCTTTCTCTCTCTCAGGCTACTGCCAGGGAAATGGGTATCGTGTCGGCTTTGGCAAATGTTCCGGAAAAGTGCTCCCAGCCGGACCAATCTGAAGCTCTTCCGTAGAGGACATCTCCGAGAAACACGGATTCCAGTTTGTGATGTTTCTGACTTTGTGATTTACTATGGGCATGAAGGGACGGCAAAGAACATTGCTGGGTATATCCTTCTGTATTAGGTTCTTTCCATTCTGCATTTTCTAAAGAACCTTGTACTCTGGGTGTTTCCCCTAACACCGAGTTTTAGCAATACACGTCACAAAGTGCATCCAGTTCTCGATGCTGCATCATTGCATTCATTTCAATCACAACCTATTGCAGAGGCTATAATTGGGGCCTTGAAAGCTGCTTTTCTGGGTCATCAATTACTGGCCTTCCCTGTACTGGAAAGGGGAATGCCTCTGAGCATGTATTGAATGCCTCTCTAAATAATGACACTAACCCCACTGTTTACACTTTGTACCCATGCATACTTCATGAATCTGGTTAGATCCTAGTTCATAAATGCTCATGCCGCGATAAATCTGGTAGTCTTCAAGGTGCCACAAGACTCCTCCTTGCTTTAAGTGTGTTTACCTGATAGCCAAATGGCACACATGAAGGGCCTTTTACCTTCCAGAATTTTACACAAATTTACTCGTAGAAAAATACATAAAATTAACCAAACAGCTGAAAATGCGCGTTTCCCCTCTAGGCTAAAGCATGAAAATGTGCATACTGTGGGGATTTGTGCATTCTTAATGGAGGGGGGCATCTTTCGGGGGAGGGAGGGGCTGTTGCACCAATGTGAATTTGCAGAAATCCAGGAAAGTGGGAAAAATCCAATTCCATCAACAAGCAGACAACGGAACAAAATACACCCGACAAACTGCGAAACGGAGACAGAATGGATTGTAGAAAATCTTTGCATCCCTAGGTGTGAAGGGCATTGCTATTCAGTGGGAAGACTCTCTGACACAGACGGCGGGTCCTTTCCTTCGTAGAATCCTTATAAGCAAACCATTTTGTAGAAAGACTGTTTTGAGAAGCAAGGCAACACAAATTTCTTTCCGCTCCCATTTGACCTGCTACCAAATGCCATTAGGGATGTCCCTCTTTTGCTGGAATGGGTAACTGGAGGGCCAGATGGCACCCTTTACAGGTTTGGCCCAGATTTGGTCCAGGAGGGTCTAGTTGCTGACCTTCCCCAACCTGGTGCTCTCCAGATGTTTTGGACTTTGACTCCTACAGCCCCAGCCGGCATGACCAATTGAGGAGCAATAGTAGCTAGTGACAATGGCAGTGAGAAAGTAGACTCATTGGCCCCGTTCAGAAGACACCTTAAACCACAGCTGTAACCATGGTGGTTAAGCCAGAAAGCCTTATTCATCATGGTTAATGCCATGGTTTAAGGTAGGGGTGTGCATCGGATCGGATCCGATCCACGATCCGAATCCGATCCGCCCCAAAAATCGGAAAATCCGATCCGATCCGATCCGATCCGATACACCATCCGATCCGATCCGATCCGGCGAGGTCCGATCCGGATCGGATCGGATCGGCGGATCGGACGCCATTTTAAATGCGTTTTTCCCATAGCAAAGTATTGTTGTTTTACAAAAACGCCTATAACTTTTTCATTTTTAACGACAGAAGGATGAAACTTGGGCACATTGTACACTGGTTAGGGATAGGTATCTGTGAGAAATTTCAGAAAGATTGGTGCATGCAGTTTGTGGCAATTAATTTTTTAATAAATAACATGGAATGCCTATAACTCGGTCATTTTTAAAGTTACACATATGAAACTTTGCCACATTGTAGGTGGAACCTTGGGACCCACGTGTGTGAAATCCCAGAACCGTGGGTGCTTGCCTGGTGTGGCAATGAATTTTTGAAAAATGGGTAGTAGTGGGGTAAATGCAGTTATGCCTCCCATGTTTTTATTTTTAAAGATACAAACAGGACACTTCGGCACATTACAGGGAACACTTCCCTTGATATGTGTGTAAAATTTCAGACAGCTAGCTCCAGGCATGTGTTGGCAATGAATTGTTGAAAATTGGGTAGCAGTGGGGTAAAATACAGTTTTGCCTCCCATTTTTTTATTTTCAAAGATACAAACGGGAAACTTTGGCACATTGCAGGGAACACTTCACTTCAAATGTGTGTGAAATTTCCGGAAGCTAGGTGCAACATTTTAGTGGGAAACGAACGTTTATTCATGGCATTTCACATGGGATTTATGGGTTGGTTTGAAGAGCTACAAACCTCTAACTCGCTCACATGGCACAGGACCTATGCCCGCTCAAACGCTGGAAATTTAACAAACTTTGGTGCAATGCTTTAGTGGGAAAACAAAGGTTTATGCATGGCATTTCACATGGGATTTATGGGTTGGTTTTAAGAGCTACAAACCTCTAACTCGCTCACATGGCACAGGACCTATGCCCGCTCAAACGCTGGAAATTTAACAAACTTTGGTGCAATGCTTTAGTGGGAAAACAAAGGTTTATGCATGGCATTTCACATGGGATTTATGGGTTGGTTTTAAGAGCTACAAACCTCTAACTCGCTCACATGGCACAGGACCTATGCCCGCTCAAACGCTGGAAATTTAACAAACTTTGGTGCAATGCTTTAGTGGGAAAACAAAGGTTAAACTTTATTATTTTAAACCTTCAGGAAAGGGAGGGGGAGGCTGTGTTTGTGTGTGTGTGTTTGACAGCTTGATCCACCAATTGTGCTTTAGAATACATGACTGAATCACCCAATCCTGTGAAGACTTTCTTCAGCCTCCAATCGCAATGCTGGAGGAGGGCACCAGTATATATTCTCTCAGCCCTGCCCTTCTGGCTCTTTGTGGGTTGAACGTGGAGGAGATTAGGGAGTGTTTTGGAGCTGTGTTGGAGAGACTGTATTGATTTGATTGTATTTGGAGGTGGTTTTGAGGAGTTTCTGATCTTTTACTTCAGCTTTTCTTGTTCTCTCTCTTGGCTTTCCTTTCTCTCTTGCCTTTCCTTTCTTAGATAGCACGTTTGTTTGTCTGTGAGTTCAGTTTGTCTTTGCAGTGAGTGTGTTTGTTTGTTCTACTTTCGCTTTCTGAAAAAAAACCAAAAAAATAATAAAAAAATATTTCTATCCTCTCTCTCTCTCTCTCTCTTTCTCTGTGTGTGTGTGTGTGTGTGCGCGCTTGTGAGTGAGTGTGTGTTGCTGGGCTGTGTAGCCTGCTGCTACAAACACAAAAAAAGTCAGCAAAGCACACACTTACACAAAAATAAATAATAATAAAAATAAAATGAAGCGTGGCACTCAAAGGGGGGGTGCTCCCAAGGCAGCATTTGGGAGAGGCCGCTCTGGGCATGGCGCTGCTGCTGCTGCTGCTGCTGGGACCAGCAGCAGGCAGCCTACTTCCACACCCCCAGTTAAACTGAGGCGTTCTCCACTGGGGCAGCAGAAGCAGGCAGAGGCAACTCAAAGTAGTGCCTGCAGGGCACTCTTTCAGCAACATGAGGCAGGTGCTGGGAGCAGCAGTGGGCATGAAGAAGGAGCACTATATTATCCAGCTCCTTCTTTGGTGGGTGAGCCTGTGAACCCGCTGACTGATCTTTTCCCAGATCTTGTGGAAGTCAGCGAGGTTCAGAGTGAGAAGGAGGACTCTGATGTGGGGCAAGAGGAAGAGCAGGCAGCACCAGAGACTTACTCTCCACAATCCGTCCTCTCTTCCACTCATTCCCTTGCTCCTGAGGTGACACCACAGAGCGAAGGCGCCGGCAGGCCGTCTGTGTCACCCCAGAAGCGACAGGCAAGCAAGGTGTGGGACCACTTTGAGGTGGCAGTGGATTCCCGCTTTGCTGTCTGTCGCCACTGCAAGATGTCAGTGAGCAGGGGAAAAATGCCAGGCCACTTCACCACCACGAACCTCACCCGCCACATGCAGAGGCACCACCAGTCTGTTTTGCTTGGGACCGAGGCGGGCACCTCGCAGCAGACTGGTGCTAGCGGCAAGGGCAAGCAGAAGGCTCCTGCAACTTCTGCCAGCTCTCGACCTCCCATCCCCAAGAGGCTTCGCCAGGCCACCATGGAAGAGATGGGGTGGGGGAAGTATGGAGCCACAAGGTGGCGTTTTCCAGCGCCCAACCAGATCACCAATTGCATCGGTGAGATGGTGGCGTTGGATGACCAGCCATTCAGCCTCGTCGAGAACGCAGGCTTCAAGAGGCTGATGGCTCTTGTGGTTCCATACTACAAGCCGCCGTGTCGCACCACCCTGAGCAGGCGTGTGGTGCCCTCCCTGTACCAGGCATGCAGGGAGTTAGTTCTGGGTCGTCTGTGCCAGGCAGAGGCACAGAAGGTGCACTTCACTTCGGACATCTGGTCCAGCGAAGGAGGAGTGCACGCTTACCTGTCCCTGACGGCTCACTGGTGGGGAGCCTCAGGGCAGGAAGCACCCAGGACTTCTGGGACTGGGAAGGAGGGCTGCCGCTGGGCCCTCCTTCATACCGCAGTCATGGACCAGTCCCACACGGCGGAGGAGATTACGGAGGCCATGAACCGCATGGTGGCAGGGTGGCTGGGCGGGCACCAGCACACCCGCGGTTACATGGTCACGGACGGGGGAGCCAATATGCTGAAGGCGGTGCGCGATGGCGGATTTGAGGGCATCCGCTGCATCGCGCACGTCTTCAACCTGGTCGTCAGGGATGGCCTTGGAGGCAGCAAGGCCCCTCTCCCTCCCCAAATCCGTAATCTCCTAGAGAGCTGCAGGAAGGTGGCTGGGCATTTCCACCACAGCGTGAAGGGCAGTCGGTTGCTGCGGGAGAAGCAGCAGGAGCTGGGACTTCCGCAGCACCGGCTAGTGCAGGACGTGGCAACACGTTGGAACTCCACCTACCACATGCTCGAGCGTATGGTGGAGCAACAGCGTGTTGTCCACGAGATGTTCAGGGTCGGGGACATTGGCATCCAGGCCCCACTGTCCAGGCAGCAGTGGGAGGCCATGTCCCAGCTTCTGGTGGTCCTCAAGCCGTTCCTTGAGGCCACCGAGACCCTGAGCAGCAGCACTGCCCTTCTCAGCCAGGTGCTCCCCGTGGCCAGGCATCTCCAGAATCAGATGGGCGAGTTTCTGGAGGCCGGGGATGCCGTCACCGGCAGGCGCTTCCTGCCAGAGGTGCGGGAAGTGGTGACGAGGCTGAGGGAAAGCCTATCCCGCCGGGTCCAGCCTCTCTACAACGAGAGGCAGTACATGTTGGCCACCATGTGCGACCCGCGCATCAAGGATGGGTTATGTGGGCAGACTTCCCGGGCAGGTTGGGTGGAAATGCTGGTGACGGACGTTCGGGCGGCCCGGGATGCCAGGATTGGGCAGGCAGAGGAGGAGCCCACCGAAGCCCAGGCGCTAAGTCCGCTGAGCACCACCAGCAGCGGCGGCACCAGCACCACCACACCCAGCAGGGGGACAGGCCAGGGGTTTTGGGACAAGGCTTTGCAGGCTGCGGTTGGGCATAGAGGCACTCAACCCAGCCGCCGCCAGGATGACGCTGCAGCAGCAGTGCAGCGTTACCTGGCGGAGCAGATGGAGGACGGCTCCATCGAACCCCTGGCCTACTGGTCATCTCGGCGCCAGATGTGGCCTGATCTGGCGCGGGTGGCCATGGACAGAATCAGCTGCCCACCGTCCAGCGTTCCAAGCGAGCGGGTGTTTTCCATGGCGGGCGACGTGGTCACACCCCACCGCTCTCGCTTGGACGCTGAGATTGTGGAGCAGCTGGTCTTCCTCAAGGTCAATCTGCCCCTGCTGGGATACCCCACCCTCATGCCCGCGGGGGAGTAATTGGCAGGCACCCCCCATCCATCCCACACCTTTGGGCAGGCACCGGCAGGCCCTTGATTTTTTAATTCTTATTTTCGGTTAATTAATTTTCTTTACTTTAATTTACTGGCTGTGTTGTTTACAGCTCAGTAACTCAACTCTGAACGATGGATCCCGAAGGGATCTAGTTTCTTCTCCTAGCCTCTTACATTGAGGGGATGCACAAGCATCTCACACATTCTATGTTGTTTGACTTGAACCAATGTGCTTGCACGTGTGCCTCTGAAATTGGACTCCGATGGCTCCCTCCAGGCCTTCTGTAAGGTCCCACACTTCCATGGGCGTTTCTTCTTGTAAGACCACGTCAGAGGCTCATGAGAACTTTGGATAAGAAGAAGGCTTAATTTTATCGCCAAGGAACGCATGCACCTCTCTGACTATGAACGAAGGACGCGATAGGATTCCTCTTCCAGGCTCCTACATTGAGTGGATGACAAGCAGCATCCCACACTGTTTCTGACTGTGTCTTTTGGACTTATGTGGCAGCCTTGCAGGGCTGTCACTGTGTGTTGTGTTTATTTTGGCTATATGATTTAAAAAACTGCCTGCCCGCCTGCCCGCCTGCTAGGTTGCCGCCATTGTGAAGTAGCCGGAATGCGTGGGCTGGTCTCACGGTTCTATTGCTTACTTGTGCAATGCGCAAGCGCCTGGCATCATGCCCGCCTCTGCCTCTGCCTCTGCCTGCCTGCCTGCCTGCCCGCCTGCCCGCCTGCTAGGTTGCCGCCATTGTGAAGTAGCCGGAATGCGTGGGCTGGTCTCACGGTTCTATTGCTTACTTGTGCAATGCGCAAGCGCCTGGCATCATGCCCGCCTCTGCCTCTGCCTCTGCCTGCCCGCCTGCCCGCCTGCTAGGTTGCCGCCATTGTGAAGTAGCCGGAATGCGTGGGCTGGTCTCACGGTTCTATTGCTTACTTGTGCAATGCGCAAGCGCCTGGCATCATGCCCGCCTCTGCCTCTGCCTCTGCCTGCCTGCCTGCCTGCCCGCCTGCCCGCCTGCTAGGTTGCCGCCATTGTGAAGTAGCCGGAATGCGTGGGCTGGTCTCACGGTTCTATTGCTTACTTGTGCAATGCGCAAGCGCCTGGCATCATGCCCGCCTCTGCCTCTGCCTCTGCCTGCCCGCCTGCCCGCCTGCTAGGTTGCCGCCATTGTGAAGTAGCCGGAATGCGTGGGCTGGTCTCACGGTTCTATTGCTTACTTGTGCAATGCGCAAGCGCCTGGCATCATGCCCGCCTCTGCCTCTGCCTCTGCCTGCCCGCCTGCCCGCCTGCTAGGTTGCCGCCATTGTGAAGTAGCCGGAATGCGTGGGCTGGTCTCACGGTTCTATTGCTTACTTGTGCAATGCGCAAGCGCCTGGCATCATGCCCGCCTCTGCCTCTGCCTCTGCCTGCCTGCCTGCCTGCCCGCCTGCCCGCCTGCTAGGTTGCCGCCATTGTGAAGTAGCCGGAATGCGTGGGCTGGTCTCACGGTTCTATTGCTTACTTGTGCAATGTGCAAGCGCCTGGCATCATGCCCGCCTCTGCCTCTGCCTCTGCCTCTGCCTCTGCCTCTGCCTGCCCGCCTGCCCGCCTGCTAGGTTGCCGCCATTGTGAAGTAGCCGGAATGCGTGGGCTGGTCTCACGGTTCTATTGCTTACTTGTGCAATGTGCAAGCGCCTGGCATCATGCCCGCCTCTGCCTGCCCGCCCGCCTGCCTGCCTGGAGGTGCCCATGCAGCTGTGACTTTGCCTCTGCCAGTGGGACTTTGCCTCTGCCACTGGGACTTTGCCTCTGCCACTGGGACTTTGCCTGGAGGGAGCTGTGCCAAACTGTGACTTTGCCTGGAGGGAGCTGTGCCAAACTGGGACTTTGCCTGGAGGGAGCTGTGCCAAACTGTGACTTTGCCTGGAGGACCCTGTGCCAATGTGACTTTGCCTGGAGGGAGCTGTGCCAAACTGTGACTTTGCCTGGAGGAGCCTGTGCCACTGGGACTTTGCCTGGAGGGAGCTGTGCCAAACTGGGACTTTGCCTGGAGGGAGCTGTGCCAAACTGGGACTTTGCCTGGAGGGAGCTGTGCCAAACTGTGACTTTGCCTGGAGGACCCTGTGCCAATGTGACTTTGCCTGGAGGGAGCTGTGCCAAACTGTGACTTTGCCTGGAGGAGCCTGTGCCACTGGGACTTTGCCTGGAGGGAGCTGTGCCAAACTGTGACTTTGCCTGGAGGACCCTGTGCCAATGTGACTTTGCCTGGAGGGAGCTGTGCCAAACTGTGACTTTGCCTGGAGGACCCTGTGCCAATGTGACTTTGCCTGGAGGAGCCTATGTGCCACTGGAGTCCTCCGATCCACATCGGCCGCACGAATAAGGTAAGTGTGTGCAGTCAACGCAGGGACACCTGAGAGTGTCCAGAAGTGGGGCAGTGTGAGATCTTACTTCCGAGTAAGCAAGCAGGCAGCCCCGTGTGCCTACTGGGGCGTGGGCACTCAGGACCGGGCAGATGCCAGTCCTGGGTGAGAGGGAGCCAATGGTGGAAAAGTATGATTTATCTCATGTTAATTCTTTTCCCCCCCCCCCTCCTTCTTTTGCAGCCTATGGAACTCTTCGCCACTGCGCAAAGCGCACCCGTGAATCCAGACTGCCCATCTGCCCCAGCCACGGCCGCATGGAGGTGGCCCCTCGATTCACGTCGCCCCTACGACTCAGGTAAGAGTGCAGGCAGAGTGGCCATATAGAAAAGAAGGCAGGGCCCCTGCACCTTTAACTGTTGTGATGAAGAGGGAATCTCAGCAGGAACTAATTCCATACAAATGACACTGGCAGAAATTCCCTTTTCTCTACAACTGCTGAAGTTAGGAACCCTGACCTGGATTTGATCTGGTCAGCCTAACGTAGGGTGCTATTAGGAGTGAATGAATAACCCAAGGACAAAAGAAATGGTGATTCTCTAATGATCCGGTAAGCTGTGTCCTGCCAGACACAAAAGGATAGCCAATCCCTCTAACAATGGGCTCAGAAGAGTGATTTAGAAAGGGAGGGGTGCAGGAGAAAGAGGATTGCATCACAAACCAGAGAAGTGTGCCGGTGGGAGACTAGTTACTAGGACTTGCATGTATTAATTAATACAAATCTTTATTTATTTTCCTTTCTTCTTTTGCAGTATAAAAGTATTTATGTAATATTCATTATCCCCCTCCTCTTCTTTTGCAGCCTATGGCACTCTCACTGCCACAGTGCCCGGGAAAGGAGAGACTTTGCCCATTACATGCCAGCCTGCCCGCCCGCTGCTGATGCCGCCTGCCGCCTTCCAGATCGTTCCTGCGAGGCGGGCCAGCCGCCTTTCTTGCACAAGCCATGGGACTAGGGGTCCTCCAGGAGAATCTCACCGAGTCCTCAACGCCCTCAGGACTATGGTAAGTGTTCTGTGAATGGGGGGGGGGCACCTTCCACCTAACTGAAGGTTGGCTGTCTGCCTGCTAACTTCCGAGTGAGCAGGCAGCCCCGTGTGCCTACTGGGGCGTGGGCACTCAGGACCGGGCAGATGCCAGTCCTGGGTGAGAGGGAGCCAATGGTGGAAAAGTATGATTTATCTCATGTTAATTCTTTCCCCCCCCCCTCCTTCTTTTGCAGCCTATGGAACTCTTCGCCACTGCGCAAAGCGTACCCGTGAATCCAGACTGCCCATCTGCCCCAGCCACGGCCGCATGGAGGTGGCCCATCGATTCACGTCGCCCGCACGACTCTGGTAAGAGCCTGTCAGAGAGCTTACCCACGAGTAAGCAAGCAGGCAGCCCCGTGTGCCTGCTGGGGCGTGGGCACTCAGGACGGGCACATGCCAGTCTTGGGTGGGAGGGAGCCAGTGGTGGAAAAGTATCATTTTCCTCATATTCTTCCCCCCCCCCTTCTTCTTTTGCAGCCTATGGAACTCTTTGCCACAGTGCCCAGGAGAGACGGTAATGCAGACTGCCCACCTGCCCGTCACTGCCCGCCTGGAAGTGGCATCTTATCAACAACGCCCTCAGGAGGACTACGGTAAGTGTTCTGTGAATGGGGGGGGGCACCTTCCACCTAACTGAAGGTTGGCTGTCTGCCTGCTAACTTCCGAGTGAGCAGGCAGCCCCGTGTGCCTGCTTTGGCGTGGGCACTCAGGAAGGGCAATCCTGGGTGGAAGGGAGCTGGTTGTGTTGAAGTGGTCAACTAATATTCATTCTTTTTCCCCCCCCTTCTTCTTTTGCAGCCTATGGCACTCTCACTGCCACAGTGCCCGGGAAAGGAGAGACTTTGCCCATTAAATGCCAGCCTGCCCGCCCGCTGCTGATGCCGCCTGCCGCCTTCCAGATCCTTCCTGCAAAGAGAGCAAGCCGCCCTCCTCGCACAAGCCATGGGACTTGGCATTCGCCCTCAAGGAGAATGTCACCCAGTCCCCAAAGCCGCTGTTGGACTTTGCCCATTAAATGCCAGCCTGCCCGCCCGCTGCTGATGCCGCCTGCCGCCTCCCAGATCCTTCCTGCAAAGAGAGCAAGCCGCCCTCCTCGCACAAGCCATGGGACTTGGCATTCGCCCTCAAGGAGAATGTCACCCAGTCCCCAAAGCCGCTGTTGGACTTTGCCCATTAAATGCCAGCCTGCCCGCCCGCTGCTGATGCCGCCTGCCGCCTTCCAGATCCTTCCTGCAAAGAGAGCAAGCCGCCCTCCTCGCACAAGCCATGGGACTTGGCATTCGCCCTCAAGGAGAATGTCACCCAGTCCCCAAAGCCGCTGTTGGACTTTGCCCATTAAATGCCAGCCTGCCCGCCCGCTGCTGATGCCGCCTGCCGCCTCCCAGATCCTTCCTGCAAAGAGAGCAAGCCGCCCTCCTCGCACAAGCCATGGGACTTGGCATTCGCCCTCAAGGAGAATGTCACCCAGTCCCCAATGCCGCTGTTGGACTTTGCCCATTAAATGCCAGCCTGCCCGCCCGCTGCTGATGCCGCCTGCCGCCTTCCAGATCCTTCCTGCAAAGAGAGCAAGCCGCCCTCCTCGCACAAGCCATGGGACTTGGCATTCGCCCTCAAGGAGAATGTCACCCAGTCCCCAATGCCGCTGTTGGACTTTGCCCATTAAATGCCAGCCTGCCCGCCCGCTGCTGATGCCGCCTGCCGCCTTCCAGATCCTTCCTGCAAAGAGAGCAAGCCGCCCTCCTCGCACAAGCCATGGGACTTGGCATTCGCCCTCAAGGAGAATGTCACCCAGTCCCCAATGCCGCTGTTGGACTTTGCCCATTAAATGCCAGCCTGCCCGCCCGCTGCTGATGCCGCCTGCCGCCTTCCAGATCCTTCCTGCAAAGAGAGCAAGCCGCCCTCCTCGCACAAGCCATGGGACTTGGCATTCGCCCTCAAGGAGAATGTCACCCAGTCCCCAATGCCGCTGTTGGACTTTGCCCATTAAATGCCAGCCTGCCTGCCCGCCTTCCAGATTCTGCTGTGGAAGGAGAAATAAATAATACTAGGTGCTGCAAGAGACCATGTGGATTGGCTCTACATCAAAGCAGCCTTCTGGTTTAGAATTACATAGTACACAAGAAAAGAACAATCACTTATCCTGCAAGATCCCTTCCCAGGCTAGGATCTGAATAATAGCTATTAGCTAGGATCTGAATAGCTATTACCTGGGATTAGCTACTAGTGCATTTGGTAGCATTCCTGCAACCAACACCTGTCTTGTCATGTAAATGTATGGGTCCCTAAAGCAATTTACAATCACTTTACATTTTACAAATGAATAAGTGAAACTTTCTTCCCTCATTACCAATCCACACCAGGCAGGCAATGTCCCCTTCCTGAAGGTTTAAAATAATAAAGTTTAACCTTTGTTTTCCCACTAAAGCATTGCACCAAAGTTTGTTAAATTTCCAGCGTTTGAGCGGGCATAGGTCCTGTGCCATGTGAGCGAGTTAGAGGTTTGTAGCTCTTAAAACCAACCCATAAATCCCATGTGAAATGCCATGCATAAACCTTTGTTTTCCCACTAAAGCATTGCACCAAAGTTTGTGAAATTTCCAGCGTTTGAGCGGGCATAGGTCCTGTGCCATGTGAGCGAGTTAGAGGTTTGTAGCTCTTAAAACCAACCCATAAATCCCATGTGAAATGCCATGCATAAACCTTTGTTTTCCCACTAAAGCATTGCACCAAAGTTTGTTAAATTTCCAGCGTTTGAGCGGGCATAGGTCCTGTGCCATGTGAGCGAGTTAGAGGTTTGTAGCTCTTAAAACCAACCCATAAATCCCATGTGAAATGCCATGAATAAACGTTCGTTTCCCACTAAAATGTTGCACCTAGCTTCCGGAAATTTCACACACATTTGAAGTGAAGTGTTCCCTGCAATGTGCCAAAGTTTCCCGTTTGTATCTTTGAAAATAAAAAAATGGGAGGCAAAACTGTATTTTACCCCACTGCTACCCAATTTTCAACAATTCATTGCCAACACATGCCTGGAGCTAGCTGTCTGAAATTTTACACACATATCAAGGGAAGTGTTCCCTGTAATGTGCCGAAGTGTCCTGTTTGTATCTTTAAAAATAAAAACATTGGAGGCATAACTGCATTTACCCCACTACTACCCATTTTTCAAAAATTCATTGCCACACCAGGCAAGCACCCACGGTTCTGGGATTTCACACACGTGGGTCCCAAGGTTCCACCTACAATGTGGCAAAGTTTCATGTGTGTAACTTTAAAAATGACCGAGTTATAGGCATTCCATGTTATTTATTAAAAAATTAATTGCCACAAACTGCATGCACCAATCTTTCTGAAATTTCTCACAGATACCTATCCCTAACCAGTGTACAATGTGCCCAAGTTTCATCCTTCTGTCGTTAAAAATGAAAAAGTTATAGGCGTTTTTGTAAAACAATAATTTGCTATAGGAAAAAGCATTCAAAATGGCGTCCGATCCGGATCGGAAAATCCGATCCGCGGATCGGAATCGGATCCGATCCGATCCGACACACGATCCGATCCGATCCGATCCGACCCCCCAGGTCCGATTCCGATCCGCTATCCGATCCGATCCGGGGGGTCAGTGCACATCCCTAGTTTAAGGTGTCTTCTAAACACAGTCCGGCTTTCTGGCTTAACCACCATGGTTAAAGCTGTGGTTTAAGGTGTCTTCTGAACTGGGCAAGTGAGGGAGGGGCTCCATTGAGGGTTTTGTGCTCAAGGGCCTTCCAAAAATGGCTCTATTTCCCTGGCCAGGACTCGCTGACATGACTTCTGGCTCCCTTTTGACGTCTGCCTCCGGTTTTGCCCCAACATCATCATTGACCAAGCTACATCCACATTCCAATTTGCTTGCAGTGCATGTGACCTCCTGTCACATGAAGGAGAGGGGAAAATGCATCTAAAATGAAGATTGATAGGGAAAATGTGATGGAACAGATAAATCAGTTGTAGCTGAACCCTGCCTATGAAATTGGCTGCTTTCAAGCTAATGCCCCAAAGTGAGATGATGAAAATTCCCTTTGGATCGGACAGTCAATTTCTCCTCGCCAGCGAATACGTATGGCTTGTGCCAACTGCAATGCCGCAACATGGACAGTTCTCTGACTCCTTGTCTCTCCGCAGAAAGCAATTTACTTCCCTAGCATTTATGATTATTTGAAGATGCTCTGCCCCAAAAGATGGATCGGTTTGTCTTCATGTCGTCAAGCTTGGCTGTATGACATATTGCTGTTGCCCAACTGTGTGTCTTTTAAGCAAAGCTGGGTGTGCAGCAACTTCATAATAAATCAAAATATCAATACCAAAAAGACCAAGGGCATATTTCACCTTTAGACTACAACTGGTTGAGAGCAATTCATTTATCACAGGGAACCATATAGTTAGGAACATAGGAAGCTGCCTTAAATCACATCAGACTATTGGTTCATCTCAGGCAGGATCTACACTACTGCTTTAAAATGGTTTACAACAGTCGTGACAATTGTTGGGGCCCAGGACACACTCCATATACAGTTTTCAAACCATTTTCAAAGCGTCATATCCTGCTTGGTGAAGATCTGTCCTCGATCTTGTCTACACACTCCTAAGTGGAAATGCTCAAGATCACTGGAGGCTGGTAGGGGTTTCCGGCAATAACCACAGCAGTGGTGCTCAGAAAGAAAAAGGTTGCCCCCCCCTTCTGCTTTTATTGTAGAGGTGACCCAGCACATTGAAATCTGTGTTGTTGTTCTTGTTGTTTACAATTCATCATGTGTCACACACACACACACACACACATTTTGTTATATACGCCTGAGAACATTTTGTAGCCAAGCTTTGCAAATAAACTGCAAATCTATACTGTGTTGCACTGGTGGTAGGGAATCCTCTGATAATGTTCAGTTGAGGTGTTTGTGAACATTCTAAGCACTCAGAGCAAAGCTATCAATAATAGAATACTCATAGTCCAGATTCTATGAGAATGGATGGTTGTCAGACTGGCTGAGATTAAGGACTCACATGTAACCTATGAAGGGAGTGTGAGTGAGTGAATGTTAAAAGAAGCCTAACTAGGAGGGCATAATCTTTATTTTTATCCTACCATTTCTTCAAACTGCTCAAGCCAGCATCCATTATTTCTCTCCCCTTTGCCCTCACAACAACCCTGTGAGGTAGGTTAGGTTGAGAAAAAGTGACTGGCCAAAGATCCCCTAACAAGCTTTGTGGTTGAATGAAGATTTGAACCTAAGTCTCTGCCAGTCTTTGTCTAACACTCTAACCACTACCCCACACTGTATGTTTCTTGGAGCAACATGGATACAACACCAAACTCCAGGTAGGTGCAAATGGGGCCTTGGTAAAAGGTTATCTGCATTTACCGAGATGCCGGGCTTACCACTTAGTTAACTTTCCCTTATTGTGCATGTAGCACTTGGTAATTAGTTATCTGAATTCAGCATTCATATCTTACCTGTTTGAATAGCTTCCTCGTCTAGCCTACATCTTTTGTAGAACTATCCAGACAATGGCTCAATTCGGACGACACGATAGTCAATGGTGGGGTAATAATCAACTTTACAGTTGTTCATCTAGGGGGTACTCCCCACACAACATGGTAATAAATAATTAGGGATGTGCACTGGATCGGACCCGATCCACGATCCGAGTCCGGTCCAGTGGGAAATCGGATAAATTATCCGATTTCCGATCCCGCAGCTGGATCGGCCGATCCAATCCGAACCGGTCCGAAAAAGCTCCGAACCGGTTCGGCGGATCGGCGGATCGGCGGGCGCCCACTGGCGCCCACCGCCGCTTCCATTGGCGGGCGCCAGCGGGCGCCCGCCGATGAAAGTGGACAGCGGGGGGGGGGAGGAGGGGGTGCGTGGAGGGGAGGAGGGGGCACGCAGAGGGGGGAGGGGGGCCCTTACCTGCCCGGCCCGGCGGCTCCCGTCCGGCGCCGGCGCCTACTACTCCCAGCAGGCTCCGCGGCCTGCTCTAGGATGGCGCGCCGGGTGATGTCATCACCCGGCGCGCTACTCTAGAGCAGGCTGCGGAGCCTGCTGGAAGTAGTAGGCGCCGGCGCCGGACGGGAGCCGCCGGGCCGGAAAGGTAAGGAGGGGGTGCGTGGAGGGGAGGAGGGGGCGCGCGGAGGGGGGAGGGGGGCCCTTACCTTTCCGGCCCAGCGGCTCCCGTCCGGCGCCGGCGCCTACTACTCCCAGCAGGCTCCGCGGCCTGCTCTAGGATGGCGCGCCGGGTGATGTCATCACCCGGCGCACTACTCGAGAGCAGGCCGCGGAGCCTGCTGGAAGTAGTAGGCGCCGGCGCCGGACGGGAGCCGCCGGGCCGGAAAGGTAAGGAGGGGGTGCGTGGAGGGGAGGAGGGGGCGCGCGGAGGGGGGAGGGGGGCCCTTACCTGCCCGGCCCGGCGGCTCCCGTCCGGCGCCGGTGCCTACTACTCCCAGCAGGCTCCGCGGCCTGCTCTAGGATGGCGCGCCGGGTGATGTCATCACCCGGCGCGCTACTCTAGAGCAGGCCGCGGAGCCTGCTGGAAGTAGTAGGCGCCGGCGCCGGACGGGAGCCGCCGGGCCGGAAAGGTGAGGAGGGGGTGCGTGGAGGGGAGGAGGGGGCGCGCGGAGGGGGGAGGGGGCGCGCGGAGGGGGGAGGGGGGAGGGGGGCCCTTACCTTTCCGGCCCGGCGGCTCCCGTCCGGCGCCGGCGCCTACTACTCCCAGCAGGCTCCGCGGCCTGCTCTAGGATGGCGCGCCGGGTGATGTCATCACCCGGCGCGCTACTCGAGAGCAGGCCGCGGAGCCTGCTGGAAGTAGTAGGCGCCGGCGCCGGACGGGAGCCGCCGGGCTGGAAAGGTAAGGAGGGGGTGCGTGGAGGGGAGGAGGGGGCGCGCGGAGGGGGGAGGGGGGAGGGGGGCCCTTACCTGCCCGGCCCGGCGGCTCCCGTCCGGCGCCGGCGCCTACTACTCCCAGCAGGCTCCGTGGCCTGCTCTAGGATGGCGCGCCGGGTGATGTCATCACCCGGCGCGCTACTCGAGAGTAGGCCGCGGAGCCCGCTGGTAGTAGCCGCCGGCGCCGGACGGGCCGAGAAGGTAAGCAGTGGCGGGGAAGGGGGCTTACCCCCCCCCCGGAGCCGTCCGCTTCTATCCGCTGGCGCCCGCGGGCGCCAGCGGATGGAAGCGGGCGGCCCCAGGGGGGGTAGGGAGCGCGGGGGAGGGGGTTTACCTGCCGGGGCCGTCCACAGCGGACGGCCCCGGGGGGGGGGAGGGAGTTAGGCCCCCCCTTACCCACCCGCCGCCATTTTTTCCTCATAGACTTGCATTGCAATGCAAGTCTATGGGGAAAAAAATGGCGGCCGATCCAAAAATGTACGATTTTTGGGTCGGGATCGGACTCGATCCGTTCCGGGGGGCCTCCGATTTTGTCCGAACCGGTCCGGGACAAAATTGGAGGTCCCGATCCGGGTCCCGATCCGATCCGGGGGGTCCGTGCACACCCCTATAAATAATCAACTGTGGTGTGGATTAGGATCAGCGCTGAGTTGACTATGGCAGCATTCGGATGACACAATAGTCAAAACAACTGACGATTGTTTCCCCCACACCAGTTGTTTATTGCATCGTCCGAATTGAGCCAGTGTCTTTTTAAAAACATTTTTTTAAAAAAATAAAGGAGTCCAGGAAAACTCAGTATGATCAATTCAAAAGTAGAGAATTGTAGCTGTTTATAGGGCATTGTATAATCTTCCATTTATTGCAGATGCATTCAAACAAGAACAAGTTACTTTCCTTAAGGGAATTGTGGAATTGCTGCCGGGATCAAAACACAGCTACAGCTGTTGAGTTTGCAGATTTCTGCTGGCACCAGATTGGTTTTTCTAAATGATGCCAAAGGAACAAAACAAATCACAACAGGGGCATTCATTCAGATGACACACTGGCTCCCTTTAAACCTACCTGGAATACTTTGTGGCATGGGACTGGTGTAGATGCAAACATCAGTTAAGTAATAGCATCAAAACTGCAAGTAACAGCAGCACCCAGGGCCAAATTCTTCAAAGCTTGAGTAGCGGCACAAAAGTGTGTCCGTCCAGTTTATATGATGGCCTTTGGGGCATGTAAATTGTGTGAACAGGAGATTAGCACGAGCTATGTATTCTGCAAGTGAAGTGCAAAGCAAACCTTGCCCTAGTTTTGGAAATCCAGTGTACAAACTTCGATGGGCCTTCTCATGGTTCGATTCATTCATTTATTTTATTTATTATTGCATTTATATCCCGCCTTTTTTCCTCCAAGGAACCCAGTGCGGCATATATAATCCTCCTCTTCTCCATTTTATCCTCACAACAACAGCCCTGTGAGGTAGGCTGGGCTGAGAGTCTGTAATTGGCCCAAAGTCACCCAGTGGGTTTTCATGGCCGAATGGGGACAAGAACCCAGATCTCCGGGCTCCCAGTCGAACACTTTAGCCACTACACCACACTGGCTCTCTGGATGATGGATGATCACAACCCGTACCTCAGCACTCACGGAGACGAAGCTACCTGTGGAACTTTTCTAGTTTGGGTGAAAGTAGGCACAATGTTTTACGAGCAGTGGGGCAGATTTAGAACAGGAGTGTTGAACATCTTTCAGCCCGAGAAATTCCAGTTCGGAGAAGTTCTCGGGGGCTGCATTCCGATGGGGCTGAAGGCAAAAGGGGTGTGGCCAAAATGCCCCCATATTTTAGTTTAAAGCTCTTACTGCCATTAATTAAAGCTTAGGAATTATGGATGTGCACAGCCCCCTCCAATCCGATTCAGATCCGGATCTGGACCAGGGGGGCTGTGCACAGCCCTAAATGTGGTGCTACTGTGAACTAGGCTGTTATCCCATGAGATCTCATGAGATCGCAGCCTTTTACACAGTAGCGCCATGTTTCCAGGCCAAGGAGGCAACGATGGAGGTAAGGGGGAGGGTTAGGGTCCCGCAAGTCCCCTCTTCCCCCTCCCCGGCCTTGCAAGGGCCGGGGAGGAGTCCCCCCTCCCCACTCACCTCCATCGCCGCCACCGCTGCAGCTCCTCGCTGGCAGCAGCCACCTCAGCCTGGAAAGGGAGTGCTACTGCGAACTAGGCCACGATCCCACGAAAACTTGAAATCGAGATCTTGCGGGATCGCAGCCTAGTATGCAATAGCACCGCGTTTTTCCAGGCAGAGGTGGCGATGGAGGGGGGAGGGAGGCAGCTATGTCTGGATCCCGGGACCAGTTCGGACTGATCTGGACCTCCCCTGATCCAATCCAGATCTGGGATCCAGAGATCTGGATCAGCCCGATCCAATCCAGAATCTGGATCCAGATCCAGTCACAGCCCTATTAGGAATACTTTTCAACCTTTTAGAATGAGGGGAACTGCACAAAAGTGTAAGCAAGAGGCAGAAGTTAAAAGTGTTGGACTGGGACTCAGGGGATCCAGGTTCTAGTCCCCATTTGGCCATGAAACTTGCTCTCAGTCTAACCTACCTTGCAGGATTGTTGTAGGTCCTGTAGCCCTCCATGGGAATATAAGAAGGTGCCTTATGCTGAGTCATATGGGGAAAGAGCACATCCATGCACTGCAGCTGTGGAAGACAGATAGTGATTCAGACAAAATGCTTCTAGTAATTTGATTTTAAGGAAAATAAAATTGGGTTTTAAGTCTAAGTAATTTCGCCATTTCAAGGACTGCTGCTCTCAGGAAAAGAAGAATACCTTGCAGAAACCTTGTAGCAAACATATTGCCTAATACAACAAATGGCTTCATCATACACTGTTCTTCACTCATCACCTTAGGTTTGATAATTACAATGGGGCAAAGCAGGAAAAAGAATGTGCTGTTCATAGAGATGGATCTGTCCATTTCATTTTCCCAATCTTAAATTCAGCTCATCTCACACTCTGAGAATTTATCCAGTCTTAAGTTCATTTTGTCCTGAAGTTGTTGTTGTTGTTGTTGGGGGTTGGGGGGGAGTTTGCATGAAAATCTGTAAGCATTTTTGTGCATATTTCTCCAATATACCTGTATTTTGTATGCAGCTTTAATTTACATACATGTTTTTTCCAAGCCGTTTTCCAAATATAATGCATTTTAATGTTATATACGCATGTGTCTATGCACTTTTATACTGGAGAGCTTCATTGCAAAATATGGAGAAATGCGAATTTTGAAGGCTCAACTGAATTTTGGTTCGCATATCAGTTTGAAAGCATGAAATTAGGCAAGTCTGCTTTAAAATCAGAACTGAGCAAATTTCTAACCCATTCCTCGATGTTACGTCCCTTCCCTGCACTTTATACAGGGATTCCTAAGATGGTGCTGAACAACCAGGAGGGGGATGATTAGAAATCAGATCATTTTAAGATCAGCACATAAGATCAGCACTGAAAAGTGTAACTAGGGGCTGGAGCAACTCCCCTATGAAGAAAGGTTACAACTTCTGGAACTGTTTAGCTTAGAGAAAAGGCGAGTCAGGGGAGACATGATAGATGTGTACAAAATTATGCATTGTGTGGAATAAGTGGGTAGGAAGACATTGTTTTCTCTACCATGCAATACCAGAATCTGGGGTCATCCCATGAAGCTGATTGGCAGGAAATTCAGGACTGATCAAAGGAAGGACTTCTTCACACAGCACAGAGTTGAACAGTGGAATTTACTACAGTGCAGTGATGGCCACCAATTTGGATGGCTTTAAAGGGGGATTGGACAAATTCATGGAGGAGAAGGCTATCAATAGCTATATGTTTCTTGCCGTATCAGAGGCATTATGCCTACGTACACCACTTGCTGGGGAACTTGGGTGGAAGAGCATTATTGCACTCATGTCCTGCTTATGAGTTCCTCACAGGCAGCTGTTTGGTTGCTGCGTGAATGCTGGACTAGACGGGCCTTTGGTTTGCTCCAGCATGGCTCTGCTTATATATTCTTTGTGGATTATATTTATCAAGAACAGAATGCATATCATTATGAAAGGCAGGACATGTGCATGAAGGATGGATTTATTTACTGCTAGGACCCGTTGTTGTGTGAGGGTATCCCTGTGGGATCCTTGTCTGTGAGGAACGGGCTACCTAGTTGCAGAGCTCCAGAACTGCTTTCACTCTCCCCAATGGACTGAGCCATAACCATCCATTTCTCCCCAATGGATTGAACCCTAATATTCAGGGTGCTTTCTGGGACTCAGTCGGAACATAGGCAAAGCCTGCTCCTGGTGACCCCATTGATGTTAGCCATGGAGAACGAAGCCTGCTCTGAGCAGCAGGGCCCCATGGCTTCACCTCTGTAGCCGCATCCTTTCTTGACTCCATTATTTGGATACGCTACAGTGTGACAAAATCTGGTTGATTGAGAGCTGAAACTCAAGTGTATCTCTTTGCACTCATTTCAGGCCCTCGCAGTAGAGTTAAATCAATGGGACTTCTAACATACTGTTGCAATGTATCCTCAGTCCCTATCAGGACTATTGCTGGTCAGGGTTTCAACCAGCCAGCCATCAAACAAGCTGATTCCTTTTCCTCCCACCCATTCTGCCTAGTTATTTGTTTTCTGTGTTTCTTTTCCAACTGAGATCCACACTTCCATGGCCCCTGATGTCCGCTGAGCATGCCTGGTTTCATTGGGCTGATTCCGTGGCTGGGCGGCAGCCTCTTTTGGATTGTTGGTTGAGATTTTATTAATATTTTTATACATTTTTTATACTCCTGCATACCTCAAGATTGAGCCGAATATATTGCTACCTTCATTTGATTCCTTAGCAGTCTTGTTTTGGGTTCAGTTCTGTCAGCACCGGGACACGGAGTTTGCTATTAGCAAGAGTAAGAAAATCGCAAGCATTTTCTCATGTTTTGCACATCTATTACGATACTGATTTTTTTTATCAGCTTTGCAACATATAGCTATTATGACTAGGGGCGGGGGAACCTTGAGCCTTTTATTGCCAAACTGGAGCAAAATATACCCTCACTTTCATCATCAACGACACCTTTGATCCGCATATCCTGGCATCTACACCTGATATCTGCAGTGCACGTATGTACGCTAGCGTATCTTTGCCAATTCAATTCCAAATCACGATGTAAAGGGAGAGGTGGTGCTTAATACAGATTATGCTAGGAAAAAAGCATTCTAGTGCCTAGAGAGCTTTTGTGCTACTTGATATAATCGTAATTATTTTCCTCATTAAAACCTGGAGGTCACTGGAAGAAGAAATAGGATGGAAGACGAAGGAAAAGGACACAGTGATGTATCCAAGCTGATCTGCAGGAAACTATCATCGGCGTACTCTCAGAGGAATCTACGTTGCCCTGAGCATCTGGGGAAAAAGTTCTATCCTATTCTGTGCCCTCATCCAAACGAGGCGGCCACCTGTCCATCCTGCCCTCTCTCGCACAAGCTTCCGATTGGTCCGTGGCGTTGCATCCTTCTTGCCCCGCCTCTTTCCCTATGCTCCCCTGTCAGTCATCCAGGTGCTGCTCCTCCCACGTGGATGTTGGGATGGCACTGTAAGGGTCCATGATGACTTTGGCACAACGGATCATCATGACGATCAAGAAAAGGCAAAGGAAGACGAAGCATGCTAATGTTAGTCCTTTGTCCACGTCGACAAAGGGAGGTTCGGGTGTTGGCCCTTCCATTGCTTGTGTCTCTCCGCATCAGGGTTAGTTCCTACTGCTACCATCATTTCACACCTGCAAAAAGAGGACAAGGGTGTGACTGAGGGAAAGGTCAAGGGGGTCCCATGAAATCTATGGGAGCATATCCTTAGAGAGAGGGACAACATGTGGCCCTCCAGATGTTTTGCCCTACAATTCCCATCATCCCCCACCATTGGCTGTGCTAGTTATGGGTGATGGGGATTGGAATCCAAAACATCTGGAGGGTGGCATGTTGCCTATCATTGCGTTAAGATTTTTTTAGTACGTGAGTTAAGGTGTTGATGCACCATAAGAACCTGTCCAGGAACTGGGAATAGTCTCCTCTCTGTCCTTTCATCAAGGACAGTCAGGCTGGCAGGTACCAGAGACTGGGTCTTTACAGTAGTGGCCCCATTTTACAGGGTGGAATTATTTGGTCCCACCCAGCACTGGAATGTGGCCCCCAAGAACTTCTCCAAAATGGAATCCGGCCCACAGGCTGAAAGAGGCTCTATTCCCTTGGTTTAGAGGCTTTATTGTGAAAACTGACCTGATGTGCAGGATGGGCCACTGCTGTGTTCTTGTCATACACTCTGGATTGGGCTGATACGTGACGGTTAGGCCCGCTATGGTAAAAGAACAAATAGAGTTAATTTTACTCTTAGAATATCTCCTGCAGTGTTAGCAATTAACATTTGATTTCTTCATTCCATTTATCAGCCCCACCCCCCGGTCCTGAAAATGATTAAACCCTTGATCACACACACAGATATTACACTTGTATATAGACAGGGCTGGCATTAGATATTTCACCATCTTTAAAACATGTGCAGAAACATATTGCACTGAAACCATCCCAGCTTTGAAGTTTCTTCTGACAAGGACATTAAAAATAACCAGTACAAATAATTTTATTTAAACATAAACAAACAAACAAAAAAGCACAAGGTAGAACTGGGGGGGGGGATCTATTTGAATCACAAAATTACCAGTAATAAAAGTTCAGGAACAGTAGAACGTGATGAACTAAAGAGCTTCTGTGTCGTGTTTCCCAAAACCTCCTGCCTCACTGGGAGACCATAAAGAGGTCTGCCACGTAATCCACAAAGCTTGATTCAGGCAATAAACATCTCTTCCCACCTGAAGAGAAGTCTAACTTCTAGGAACTTCTTTCTAGGCAAAACTATGCAAACTAAGCAAGACAATTGTCCTTTCAAGAAAAGGAAGAGCCACCACTTGCAGGAGAGGGAGGCCTACGGCCTGGGGAGGAGAGAGTGCCAGCTGCTGCCTGCTGCTTGTCAGCCTGCTTGCCTCCTGATGATGATGATGCCGCCGCCACCATCACCGCCCTGAAGACTTCTGCCTGGCAGACTGCCACTCCCTGCAGAACCAGGCCCCCAGGTGCTGTAGACTGCTTCCACCTGTCTCTCCCTTGGAGGGATATACACAAAAGTAGGAGTGAGTGAAGTTAATTTCAGATACATTGGATGCCTCACTGTTATTTCCATGATTTAAACATTAAGATGTTCTGTAGAACAGATTTGTCTTAATTGTGTGCTGTAAAATCAGACATGTGACCAAGGCTATGTTCAGGTGGGCACCCCCCCCCCCTTGGTGCTGGACACACACACCCTGGGAGTGGACATGTTGGTGGGGACGCCCCCTTGGGAGCCGACCATATTGTCCTCCTTTTTGGTTTCCAAATCATGGTCACCCTACTGTAGGATCAGTTAACTTTGAAGTGCCCTCCCCTTCTGAAGAAGAATGATTTCCCATAGATGGTATGTTGTTAACGTTTTCAGTGATAAAGTCTGGCAAAGGGTCACCCCCAGCTGGTGAAGAGCCTGTGAGAATCACCTCTCCCACTTCGCTTGTAGGCCGGTACGTTTCTGGCGCTGTCTCTTCTGCTTCAGAATCTGATTCTGATTGATTGCCAGAAACTCCTTCCCTCAGCCTAAGGGGAACAGGTCTAGTGACGACACCCTGCACCTGTTCGAACAGGGAAAGTATGCTATGCATTTAGATGTGCATTTTTAAAAAATTGCACACCCCAATGCATACTTTCCCCTCATTGACTAAAGCAGGAAAATGCACATTTCCCCAAAATGCACATTTTAAAAGTGTGCATTTTCCCAAAGTGTGCATTTTGCAAATGTGCAAGCAGGCTTTGCCTGCAAAATATGTCCGTCTTCAGGAGTGGGAACAGGGAAAGTTCTGACCTTAAACCAATGGAAACAAAATCACATTCCTAGTTGTTTGTGAATGCAGTTTCTGAAGTCCACACCACTGGGTGGAAATTAGGCCTAGGAAAAAGCTTTGTGATAATCCCCAAGCAACAGTAGCAATCTGTCATGTTGCAGATTGCACATGCTGTTCTATAACCCATCAACCATTAAAACTACCTTCCCTCAGTTAACAATGCTCCATTCCCTCCCTTTGTACTGTATTTTGTGGTTTTAATTTTTGTGAATCGCCTAGAAAGCTTCAGCTATCGAAAGGTATAAGTCCTGGCCCGAGGAAATGTAATAAATAAACAGAAGTCTAATAAAAAAATAAAACTTGATTAAAAAAAAATATACACATAAAAACACAATTAAAGATGCAACAGTAACAGAGTACAGAATCCAGCCCTGCAGACACACTTACACACCAACTGCCGGCTTGAATAAAGCGGTCTTTGCCTGCAGGCAGAAGGACGGCCAATCAGAAAGACCTGGAGCATCAACCCTGTGAGGCGTAGCTCCAGTAAAACACTGTTGAGGAGCCCCTGATAGATTTTTGAGGAGGCACACTGTCAGCAACCCACTAATCACAATAAAAACTTTAATAATAATAATAATAATAATAATAATAATAATAATGTATTTATTTCTTATCCGCCTCTCCCTCTAGATCAAGGCAGGGAGCAACATTAAATACGAATAATATAAATACATAAAACTGATTAAAACATATAAAACTAATACATTATTAAAATAACAATAAAAACTCTTAAAATCCAACTAGGTAGGCCTGCCGGAAGAGATCAGCCTTGATGGCTTTCTTAAAGTTCGAGAGACTGTTAAGTTGACGAATCTCTTCCGGCAGGCCATTCCATGGTCTGGGAACAGCAGAAGAGAAGGTCCTCTGGGTAACAGTTGTCAGCCTAGTTTTGGCTGACTGAAGTAAATTCTTCCCAGAGGACCTGAGTATGCAGGGCTGATTGTATAGGGGAAGGCGATCCCACAGGTAACCTGGACCCAAACTATGTAGAGCTTTAACGGTAATGACCAACAATTTGTACTTCGCCTGGAAACCAATTGGCAGCTAGTGAAGTGATTTTAAAGTTGGTGTAATATGGTCGCCCTTCAGTGTACCAGTGACCAACCTGGCTGCCATATTTTGAACTAGTTAAAGTTTCCGGACTAGGTACAGAGGTAGCCCTATGTACAGCGCATTGCAGATGTCAAGCCTCAAAGTTACCAACGCATGCACTACTGTGTAGCCACACTCCCATACCCACAGCCACCTTATGAAAGATAAATCCACCCCATTCTTGCCCCATACAAACGTTAATGTGAGATTAATCTTCTCATGGTTTAACCTGAAAGCTGCTCAGTAACCTCCTACCTATTCAAAATTACACTGATGTATCTGCCTCTAATTTCAGTTTCATCTCCATTAAACAGCACATTGGATGCTTAATCATAACGCATTGTCTGTGATCACCCCACTTGGGCCTATTATTTATTTATTTTATTACATTTGCATACCACCCCATAGCCGAAGCTCTCTGGGCGGTTTACACAAGATTAAAGCAATTAAAAACAATATACAAAAATTTAAACAAAAACATACAATATGCACACAATATACACATACATTTAAAACCACTATAATAACTTTAAAAAGCTATAAGCCTAATCCACACCAAGCAGGATATAGCAGTATGAACGCAGCATATGGGATGTGTCAATGGGCCCCAACAGTTGTCAGTGCATTTCAATACCGCTATAAAGCAGTGGTGTGGCTCCTGCCTTTTATATACCGCTTTCATACTGCTGTCATAGTGCACTATCCTGCTTGGTGTGGATTAGGCCTTGACTTTAAAACAAAACCCTCTTGCTTCTCTGATCATGAAGTGAAATACTGCTGATGGATAAAGACAGGCCAGTGACTTCTGAATGTCTCGGGAGTGATAGGTTTGATAGGTTCACCCAATTGTCTTTCCTGCTAAAGTTCTTTCAGAAAAGAAACCAGCTCCTTATTATAGCCCGCAAAAGCACCGGAATGACCTACGGCATCCTTTTGTCTGACTGTCTAGCTCCTTCTTTGCATTTTCTTTTCTTCTGTTTTAGGAACTTCCTTCTATTAATTATATAATCTGGAGAACTGCATCAGCTCTTACATGGCCCATTTAATTCATGACCATTCTCTTGCTAGTTCTATCTCTGAGGCCCAGAGACATTAGACAGTGTTTCCCCAGTACGTTCAACCCGTGGTTCCTCTGGAAATGAAAGGATATTTATAGAGTAGTTGCAAAATGGAATTTTACAAATCAGTAGTCTAGAAAGAGAACATTTTGTAAGGATGGCTCTTTTATGTCCTTCAGGCAGCCCACGGCAAAATAATCTATCCTTTGGTCCATCTCAGATGGCCATTTGTTTCATTATTTGATGCATCTAACATGGCCATTTATTGCATTTTAGTTCTCCTGATGGATGGACCAAGACAATACAAAGATTTTTTTAAAATTAAATAATTCAGTAAGAAATTTACAATGTCTAAAGTTCAGAACGAGGAGTAAAAACATGGGAGTTGGGAGAGCAACATACCTACTCCTGACACCAGTCCTGCTGGAGGGAATTTTAAAGGGATGTTTCTGGACAGATGCACAAATTGAGCTGAAGCACCATTAATCATTTAAATTTAAAAAAATGCACGGTATCCATTTAATCACTTCATGGCAACTTGCTAAATCAGGATCCCCCTCAACAACTTCAATAGGTTTTCTTTTCATCCACATATGAAGCACTTGACTTAACATGCTAATTGAATCAACGTTTCCCTATCAACAAAATAGATGAGTGGAAATTCCAGGCAGGATAGATACTAAATTACTCCCGGGGTGGAGTGGTATTTTGTTTCGCTTTGTATGATTTAAAAAAGAAGAGAAAAACTACAGATGAATGCTTGGATGTTGATGGTCCAACTTTAGGAAAACTTATTTGTTCTAGCTCTGGGGTGGGCAACCTATGGCCCCAGGGCCAGTGCAGCCCTCAAAGCAATTTCATGTGGCCCTCAGCCTAATTTTAAAAGTGCTCCACTTTTGATGCACTCAAGTCTCTGGCAAGAGCGAGGTTTCCTTTTCCTGGCAGCCCGTTGTGGAATCCATCCCATGTGTGTTTTGTAGATTGTGCACTGTTGTTTATTCCGGCATCCATTCATAGATGGATTAAAAATTAATTCCCTACCATGCAGAAAAATATGCAAACAATTCTGTAAGAAAGTTCACAACAATTCACATAATTGATGTCAGTACATAACATTTAACATCCCCCATTCCATTTCCCTGCATATATTTTCCAGCATGGCATATTTTCCTGCAAAAACATGTGTATTTTGGGGTGAATTAATTTGTGTGAATTTTGGGAGAATAAAAATAAAATCTAGAATTATTATTATTAATATTTCTTACCCGCCTCTCCCCCCGGATCGAGGTGGGGAACAACATCAATGCAAAAAATATAAAATACATTAACTAATTAAAAGTATATAAAATTATTACATCATTAAAATAAACAAATTCAACTGGGTATGCCTGCCAGAAGAGATCAGTCTTTATAGCTCTCTTAAATTCTTGAAGACTGGTAAGTTGGTGGATCTCTCCCGGCAGGCCATTCCACAGTCTGGGAGCGGCAGAAGAGAAGGTCCTCTGGGTAACAGTTGTCAGCCTAGTCTTGGCCGACTGTAGTAAATTCTTCCCAGAGGACCTGAGTGTGCGGGGCGGATTGTATGGGAGAAGGCGATCCCGCAAGTAACCTGGACCCAAACCACGTAGGGCTTTAAAGGTGATGACCAACACTTTGCCTGGAAACTAATTGGCAGCCAGTGGAGCAATTTTAAAGCTGGTGTGATATGGTCACCCCTAGGTGTACCGGTGACCAACCTGGCTGCCATATTTTGAACTAGTCCGCAGACTCTGTGCAGCCTGGTGAGGCCAGCCTGCAGTGGATTCTGCAGGTCAGACTCTTAGAAATCCGGTCTCATTTTAGTCAGTCTTCAATTTTCCCAGCATCCCTAGGACCTACATAAGAAGACTACCTTCCTTTTGTGAGTGGTGCTTTAACAGGCCTTGCCCAGGACAGTGCCAGCTCCAGGTTTTCAAGGGCTATTGGGCAAGACCCCATCACTGGGCTCTTCCCTTCTCACTACCGTTGCTACTAGCTGCTCCTCCTCCTCTTTCTCATCATTGCTACCATTTGCTTACTTGACAGGCATCTGATGCTCCCATCTGACGCGTCTCCTTCTCACCACCTCTGTTGTCTAAGCCCAAGCGAGAGGCAGTTGAACAAGCAAGTTGCAGTGCTAAAGAGGAGGAGCAACTCCACCAGATTCCTGCCAGTGGGCCCTCAGCAGGTGCCCCGTTATGCCTACTATCAGCGCTGGCCCTGGCTCTGGACACCTGTGTGAGCCCTTTATTGCTTCTCACCACACTATACCAAGTTGAGGTTGTTAGTTAATGAGATTCGACATAGGTAATGATTATCTCTCATGTGCAGATTAATAGACCACAGAGGAATATTTTAAAATGCTTATAAAAGGCCCATCTTGCAAGACTGTAGATCCGTCTAAATTTCGCCAATGAATGAATGACTCTTAATAGCTCTAGGAAGAGGCTCAATGTTTTAAAATCGGCCATTTTAACACCTCCGGTGGTAAACGTTCATAAAAGCCCATTTGAAAATTCTGCTCTTTTTCGCTCAGGTCTGGTGCGTGGTCCTGTCAGTCTCCAGCCTGACACAATTATTCCTGTCAGTTATGCGTTATAGTCCATATATCACAATCAATCTGGCGCTTTCACTTTAATAATCCTCGGGGTGACTTGTAATATGTTTTCCATTCTCCTGTATTTAAAAACCATTTGGGCATCAAGCTGTTCGGGCCATTACTTAAGTCCAGCGAATTACATCACTTAGCAAGATTAACCTTCTCGCCTCTTGATAGGCAGTTTGTTTACTCTGTGTAATTCTCCAATATGGACAGCATCCTGGGTCCATTTAGATCACTTTGGCCACTCCCCTGTGATGAATTGTCAATGGGGGGGGGAGGTGTGCCTTGAGTTCAGTATCGAGAATTTCCAGGGCTACAGTGTTTATCCAAGTTTGGTTCCCTGTGGAAAGGGGTCACTAAGGGGATGTCTGCGAAATCCATCCAGGGGGTGGAGCTTGCTCCCCACCCCACCCCCGGACTTCAGTTCATTTCCCTGCCCCGACTCAGTCATTACAATTAAAATGAAATGGATTTTCCCATTTCATTTTAATTTATGAAAGAAGAAATTTGTGCAAAATGCGGCTGTAATCGCAGCCATTATTTGCAGAAATTGCGGCCATTTGTGTAAATGATGCACTTTGTGGCTGAAATTTGCATCAATTACACACATTGTGGCTGAAATATGAGCCCATTTCTATTAATGTAAGTTTTTTTAAAAAACTGACAAAGTTCCCGGATTTCGGGAAAAGGTCCTGAGACTCTGCCCGCAAATGCAAGCCATGTCGGGTGCTCACTGGGAGTCCATTTGAGCCCCAAAAGGACTGGATTCCCCAGCAACAGACATCCTTACTGGAGGCTTGTTGGTAGAGGGACAGGTGAAAATGAGGATAGGGCTCCTGCACCTTTTTTAGTACTTCTGTAGAAGAGGGAATTTCATCAAATGTTGCTTGTCATGCAGGCTGCACCTGCTGAAATACCCTCTGCTGAAATTCTCTCTTCTACACAACTATTAAAGGTGCAGGTGCCCCAGGCTTCTTTGACATCTGGCCACCTTGCTTTTGGGCATTTTACAATGGTTGGATTTATTGACAAATGCACAGGTTTAGACTAGATAGAGGCACAGTTTAAACCGGGGGTCCAGAACCTCAGACCCAGAGGCCCAAATCCAGCCCTCCTGCATTTATTTATTTATTTCTATACCACTCAATAGCCGAAGCTCTCTGGGTGATTCACAAAAATTAAAACCACACGGTACAGCATAAAATATAAAATGTGGAAGTTTTAAACCACAGTATAAAAGTACAACCAGAATCAAACTGAGCAGTAATGCAGGGATTCAAAATACAGAAATACAGATTCAAAACAGCAGAGATAAAAAACTAGACTGGGGCATGCTGGGAATGGGAAGACTTTTTTTCTGTCTAAATGTGCATAGGATTGCTCCCTTAAGGTATTTCTTAGCTATTTAGAAAACCTAAGGAAAACAATTCCTTCCTGTGGAAACTCGTCAAATTAACCAAGGCTCAATCCAGACAAGACGGAGGTCCATCCATTGCACAAAGGCAAACCCCATGGACCTCCACTTGAGTAATCTGTGCATAGCTCCATTTGCAGGCTATTTACAAAATGGCAGGACATTGGCAGCAGAGCTTCTTAGAGGAATAAACAGTGCTCAGCTGCAAAGCCAAGGTTAATGCGCTTTTAATGGCAGGCCTCCGGTAGTCCATTCCGCACAGCTTGTTGGCCAGACCAGCTTCCAAGAGCACTGCATTGCTCAGGTTAAAATATGATGGCCCTGTCTTTTGAAACAAACCAACAAACAAAAATAGATCTGGGGTTGTAAAATACAGATTTGGCTTGCGCCAATGACAGCCTCTGCAAAACCAGCCGGGCACCTCAGTGAATCATTTCCTTCCCATGTATGCACCAGTTAAAATACAAGATGCCAAAGAGCTGAAAAAGAGTATTTAAATAGATGCAGCTTTTGCGTAGAATTGAGGTATACATTTTGTTGGCATGGACAAATTGCTGCACCTGGGCTTACTCCTAAGTAGACTTGCATAGAATTGAGTGGTGTTTGAATATTTGGCGGGAAGATGTCCAAACTGGTAGGAATCTGCCCCCGCACATTTTGCTTTCTCTGTTCTTGGCCCAAACCTGTGACCTTAGGCTGGAATGAGGGCCCCGGGCCAAAAAAAAGGGGGTTGATTTGACACCCCTGGATTAGAGCCTCAGGCTAGGGCCAAGGGGACTTGGGTTCAAATCCCCATTCAGTCATGGAGATCACTGGGTGATCTTACCTCCCAGGATTTTCAGGATAAGATGGGGAGAGCCATTTCTGTTGCTTTGAGTTCCTTATGGTAGGATATTAATCCCCTTTCTCTCTTGTGAATTGTGCACCCAGCTCTGCATGGACAGCATGCTTTCCCCCCCTTCTAATACCAAACTCAGGTGAGGAGTGCCAGTGGGTATGTTACCAAAATGGGTCCACTGAGAATAAACAGAGAGAAAGAGAGAGAGAGAGAAACATGAAAAGAGAGGGAGAGAGAGAGAACAGCACAGTGATGAGTCCCAAGTTTCTGCAATGTCAGGTGCTGTTGATTCCCCTCAACTGTCTCTGAGAGTGTACCACCATCTGGTAGATTTCTACGTGTGCCATGGAGAATACAGCCCTTCTCTGCATAATTCTGCTTCATTATCACTTGATGTGTCACCCAAGTGTGACGGAATCCTGAAAGCCCACTTTGGTAGAGAGTGAGTGGGCTTAGAAGATCCCTGGGTGTGTTTAACAGACTGGAGGAAGCCAGTGTAAGAGGAGGAGGAGGAGGAGGAGGAGGAGGAGGAGAAGAAGCCATCATTAAACTTGAGCAGAAAACATGACCTATTTTACCAAGGTTAGTAGCACATGTAGAGAAAGTCTAAGTGAGGCTAAGTGTTCAGAGTGCCTGGAGGCATTCCTGGCTGAGCCAATGTCCTTGTTGTACATTTTGTCAAAGCATGTGTCAACAGAATACACCCTTCACCCTTGAATCAGGTGATAGGAGTTTACAGGCATAATTATGTTACTGAGCTGGCAACACATGGCTTTAAAACCGACAATGTGGTGGTTCTTTTGGTATTAGGTGTACTGGGGGTGGTAATTGTCCTCCTGTGACCTATGATGTGTTAGCAGTGGTTCAAAATATACTGTGGCGTGTGAAACCGCAAGCCATGCGAAGCATAGGGATTGGGTCAGGGGGAGAATTTGTTCAGTTTGGATTTAAATTTTAATCCAAATTTGCCAAATTTTAAGAAGCCATGCGAACAAAAAATTCAGTTATCCTTCAAACTTTGCACTTCTTTGACTTTTGCAGTGGACTTTGCCAGTCAGAAAAGTGATTAAAACTGCATGTGTTAGGGAAAATAACATTCCAAAATGCACTGCGTTAGGAAAATGGTTTGCAAACGTTTGTATAGTAGGCCAAAATGCATATTGAAAGGCATATATTAGGAAAAATGTGCACTAAAATCCTTATAAATTTTCATTAGAGATGTGTGATAATTTTGTTCCTGTTTGAAAATCATGCGAACATGGTCCCCTCTACAAGGATTCACTTTTGTGGCTGGTTAGGCGATTATGCGCATAATCGCTGAAGCGCATTTACACCTAATCCCTCTGCACGAGAGGCGGCGAGAGGCGGCGAAGCGCATTAAAGGATGTCCAAAATGCGCTTTACAAATAGTTAATGCGCATAAGCGCATATTCACACAGTCAAAATGTGCTTTAACGGCCGGAGCAAAATAAAACTCGCGATTTAACGCGCATTCAATAATGCGCATAATCGGAGAGATAACGCGCCTCCACGCCCCATTTGCGCTCCGCTGGTGTGGAGGTAAATTTTTTAATGAGACTTCAAAGAGCATTAAACCTCTCTTGTAGAGGCAGCCCATGTTGCATTCACAACCCTGATAGATGAACAGGAGCACAATTCTAGGTAATTTTTCACCGTTTCCCAAATTTGCATTCATATTCTAAAATGTGCATTTATGCAAGTGTGCATTTTCATACTTTAGCCTATGGAGAAAAGTTTGCATTTCAAGTGCAAACTTTTTATAATGTGCATTTTTCCATGCTCACATTCACCAATGCGAATGAGGCAAAAGGAGCTTTGAGGAGGGATTCAGAGACCCATAATACTCTCAAACGGTGCTCATTCACCCAGCCCTCATTTTCTGCTCCACTTTTTAATTCCGCCAAAGGAGTTTTCCTCCAGCTATTCAAGTGCATAATGACAACAAACTCTTCCTCAACTCGCAGTTCCATGTTAGGTTAAAAAAGATGTTTCATTGTTCCCACCCTTGGTACTTTGTAAATGTTTTAGTTGTAAACATGCCATTACTAGTATCAATGTTTTAAAACAAAACTCTGAGATTTCGGGGTGAGCTTTAAGACTGGGGAAATTCTCAAAGTTTGAGATGAACCATAGTTCAGACTAGGAGGAACCAAAATTGCCAGATCCGTCCATTCTTAACACTGCATGGTGCCTTAATATTAGTGAGCATGAATTCTTGTGCATTAAGCATGTAGCTCCCACTTTCACTCTCCTCCTGTCACTCAGGAGCATGAAAGCAGAACGCTGAAGAATAAGTCGAACACCACATGCCAACATGCCATCACAAAACGATGCTGCTCAGGATTTCTATGGCGCTTGCTTGCATTAGCTAGTTGTAATCATCTTTGCAACAACCCGGTAAGACGCAGGGGAGGGGAACCTATGGAATTCCAGGTGTTGTTGGACTACAACTCCCATTATCCTTGACCATTTGGCTATGTTGGCTGGGGATCATGGAAGTTGGAGGGTCACAAGCTCCCCATACTGTGTAAAGTAAGTCAGTATTATTTATTTTATTTATTTTTGCATTTATATCCCGCCTTTTTTCCCCCAAGGAATCCAAGGTATCTTACATAATCCTCCTCCTCCCCTCCATTTTATCCTCACAACAACAACCCTATGAGGTAGGCTGGGCTGAGAGTCTGTGACTGGCCCAAAGTCACCCAATGGGTCTCCATGGCCAAGGGGGGACTAGAACCCAGATCTCCCGACTCTTAGTCCAACACTCAGTTGTGGTGGGTGTGGAACTGAGGCACAGAGAGAGTGGTTTGCCTAAGGCTACTACCTGAGTTATGGCAGTGGTAAGATTCTAATTAGAGACTTTCTGGTTTGTAACTGAGTTGCATAAACACATCACTACACCTGTTTTCACCAAAGGCAAAAATAGGGGCAGTGATCTACCAGGGGATAAAATTAGGGGTGTGCACGGACCCCCCGGATCGGATCGGGACCTGGATCGGGACCTCCAATTTTGTCCTGGATCGGACAAAATCAGAGGCCCCCCTGGACCGGATTGGGTCCGATCCCGATCCAAAAATCGGACATCTGATTTTTGGATCAGCCGCCATTTTTGTTTTCCCCATAGACTTGCATTGGGGGAAAGCTTTCCCCCAATGCAAGTCTGTGAGGAAAAAATGGCGGCAGGTGGGTGAGGGGAGCCTAACTCCCTCCTCCCCCCGGGGCTGTCCACTGTGGACAGCCCCGGCAGGTAAGCCCCTCCCCCGCGCTCCTCACCCCCCCGGGGCCGTCCACTTCCATCGGCGGGCGCCAGCGGATGGCCCCAGGGGGGTAAGCCCCCTCCCCACCTTCCGTGGCCGTCCGTTCCTGTCCGCCGCTGGCCGCTACTGCGAGCAGGCTTCGCGACCTGCCCCTAGATAGCAGGAAAGGTAAGCCCCCTGCCCCCATTGTCCGCTTCCATTGGCGGGCGCCCACTGGTGCCCACCGATGGAAGTGGACAACCCCACCAGGGAAGGCCCCCCCCCGCTGTCCGCTTCCATCGGCGGGCGCCCGCTGGCGCCTGCCAATGGAAGCAGCGGCGGCCACCAGCTTTCCGGATCAGATCAGCTTTCCGGATCAGATCAGATTGGATCGAATGATCCAGCGGTGAGATCAGAAATCGGATAATTGTATCCGATTTCCCCTGGATCGGATCCGGATCGTGGATCGGACCCGATCCAGTGCACACCCCTCGATAGAATAAACCAGAACGTAGAGCTTGACCCTGGCAAACAGGAACAGTTTAGAGTTTAGGAGGCGTGTGCCTTCTGCAACATTGGCTCTTTTCCTTTAAAAAAAAACAAAAACTGGTTGAACACCCAACTCTGCATGGGCAGTGTGCTATTACTCCTTCTAATAATGAACTCCGGTGGTGCGTGCCAATGGCTATGCTGGCAAAACAGGGCCACTGAAAAACGAGAGAGGTTTCAATAAGCTTTGAGAAACTCCAAAGTTCCTTTAAAAACAGAACAAAAAAGCACTAAGGGGACAAATGTCCTGCTTGGACGGAATGGTTGACTGGAATCTGCACAGAAGCTCTCTCGTTAGGAGGAAATTTATGCTGCAACATTTTTTGGGAGTTGGTCTCCCTTGTCAACATCCATTGCCAATAGATCTGCACCTCATGGTACTCGTTGGGGCTGAAGTTCAGAACATTCCTGATTTCTCTGGTGCCTATCTGTTTATGCTGCGGAACATTTGACTTGTGCTGTGAGCTGATAAAGAGATTTATGGCAGTCGTGACTAATTCCACATTAAATTGCTAGTTGTGTTTCAAGGTTACTTGTCTACGAACCCTTGGAGGGTCTGTATAATAATTAGCGTACGCTGGAGCCCGCGCTTGAGAAGAATGGCAAAGTGCAAACGTATTTAATTCACATGGGAAACTGCTGATTTAGAAGCAAGGTGATAAATAAAAACAATGACCTGCATACACAAGCCTTTTCCTTGCTGTTCTACTATATATATATATATCAGTAATATATATATTACTGAGGTTGCCTTCACTGATTTGATCAGTGTAATGGATTAACTCACACTATCTGTACAGCCACCTTTATAGCTCTGTGGGAACACTGTATATATTGAGCAGGATAACAAATTATACCTGTGGAACTTAATTTGCCTCTCACCTAGGGTTGCCAACTGACCCAAAAAGACAGCTGGCCTGCTCCTCTGCTTTTAACAGCACCCATGCCATGGAAAGTCTCACCTGCAGACCAAGCTGCTGTTTGAAGGCACAGGAGCAGGAGTGAGCACATATATTGGCAACCCAACTCTACGCCAGATGATTTGGTAATGTGGCAAGCAAAGTATTGGTTGTTGTGGACAAAGAACAGGAGAAGGCCACCATCTCTGTGGCTTTCTTGGGGCCACCCAATGGAACAGACTGGTAATAGTTAAGGCTAAGCATGTTTCAGTTTCATATGCACCAGGATAGGGGACTCATTGGCATCCTTATATGAGTTACTCTGAGCTTCCCTATGGAAATAAACCAAATACTTGCAGAAACTGGAGTAGAATCGTGGAGGAGCAAGTGCTTCAGTATGGGGTGAGGGAGGGCCTGGCCTTGCAGCAGACGCTTGGACCATCATAAAAGTTCTGCAGAGAGCCTCAACAGCAGCAGTGGGAAGGGCCATGCCAGACTCTATTGTCCATTCCCCGCCCCCCGAGAGGTACGGATTCTATTCCATCCATTCCGTCTGTGTTGCGCTGATTGTCCAGAGCCTTTGTTGTGTCTTCCATGTGTTGACGGAATCAGATTTTTTGACGAGAATGTCAAAATGCTGATGTGCATTTTCCAACATATGAAGTTGCACATCAAAAAAACGCTCCGCAAAAAGAAAAAGAAAACACACCTCAATAAAACTGTTTTTGTCCTGTAAAATCTGCAGGTTGGATAGATGGAAAGCTGAAGTCATTTGAATCCATTGCAGATTTTTTTCGACATCTCTGCCCGCCCACCTGTGATCTGCTCTTTATGCATGGCACAAGGAGGAAAGCTTCCATAACGGTGTGCGATCCTACAGGTGATCCATGCTTAAGAATGCTGATGGTGAAGCTTTAGCAAGAGCACCAATGCCACCTTTAATTTCCCCTTCCTCTGAGCTAATTGAATCTATCATGGATTTAATCATGCAATTCCATGGGGTGGGGGGTGGGGCAGCTGCCCTAATTGCACAGATCTAGAAGGGCTAACATTCAGGCAGCAACCCCTTCAACCTCTTTCACCCTTGAAACATACCCAGCAGTGCCTTTTAAAATCTTCTTTAAAAACAAAACACACAAAAAAAGCCAACTATAAACATAAACCCACATGTACAGCTTTGCCAAAGGCTGGAAGTCCCTACCGTATCTTACAATCAGCCTTTGTCAAAATAAATTTGCTTAAAATGCTGTTCTATTAGCCTACTGGGCAATATATTACAGCAGATTATTCCATTTGAAATTTCATAGGATTATTCCAAAGCCAGTGAAAAGAGAATGTGCATTTGAAATTTGACCCACGTTGTTGGGTGCAGAGTGTGGCTGTAGATGATAATGATGATGATAATAATAATAACAACAATAATAATAACAACAACAAACAGCAAAAACACTAAATAAAGAAATATTAGATAACATGGAAGAAAATGAAACATACAAATACTTAAGATTCCAAAGAAACACAAAAACCAATCACTCCACAGTAAAAATTCAACTAAGAATGCTATATAAAACTCACCTATCAGAAATCCTAAAATCTAAACTCAACTCTAAAAACATTTTCAAAGCCATCAACACTTACACAATACCTGTCCTCACATACTCATTCGGAATCATACACTGGTCACACACTGAACTCAAAGAAATAAACAGACTCAATCGCACCGAACCCACAAAACAACACCGCATACTCCATCCCAACTTATGCATTGAAAGAACAACAATCAGCAGGAAAGAAGGAGGAAGAGGTCTGCTAGACGTTAACACAATGTATGATAAACAGCTAAAATCACTCAGAGAATTCTACCCATTCATAAAGCCGTAGTAACAGCAGATAAAAACTATACCCCACTCAACCTAGCACTACAAAACGAAGACCAAACACGACTACGCACACTCGCAGAGAAAAAAGGAAAATTAGCACAAAAAGCACTCCATGGGAAGCACTACAACATAATACAGAACCCACAAATAAACAAAGAAAAATCGTACAAATGGCTCAGGAAGGGTGAGCTATTTCCAGAAACTGAAGGATTCCTAATAGCTATACAGGATCAAGTTATAGCCATCAAGAACTACCAAAAATACATCATAAAAGATAACAGTGTAACACCTATGCAGAAAATGCCATCAGTTCCAAGAAACAATAGACCATATAAGAGGAGGATGTAAAATTCTGGCAGGAATGGACTATACGGACAGACACAATACAGCTGCAAAAATAACTCAACAACAACTGGCCATCAAATTCAACCTTATCAAACAATCTACACACCCTACTATAGGGTGACCAGATAAAATCCAGATCAGGGCTCATGTAATGTTAACAGTTGTTGAGAAAAGGGAATTTCAGCCAGTGTCATTTCTATGCAATTAGTTCCTGGTGAAATTCCCTCTTCATCACAACAGTTAAAGTTGCAGGGGCCCTGCCTTCTTTCGTATATGGTCACTCTAGTATAGTGCCTGCACCTTTAACTGTTGTGATGAAGAGGGAATTTCACCAGGTGCTGCGTGCATACAAATGACACTGGCTGAAACTCACCCGAAACAATCTTGGAAAATGCAAATCATAAAATATACTGGGACAGAACAATTCATACCGACAAGACAATACCCTGCAACTGATCAGACATAACG
Source organism: Anniella stebbinsi (assembly GCA_029215795.1). Taxonomy (NCBI): domain Eukaryota; kingdom Metazoa; phylum Chordata; class Lepidosauria; order Squamata; family Anniellidae; genus Anniella; species Anniella stebbinsi. The sequence continues at coordinate 388,761,475 of JARDYH010000001.1, forward strand.
GTCATAGACAAAAAAGAAAAACACACATACCTCATTGACATAGCAATACCGAATGACAAAAATGTTGTTGAATAGGAAGAAGAAAAGAAAGACAAATATACTCTACTGGCCATGGAAGTCAAAGAACTATGGCAACAGGAAAAGGTCACAATTATTCTGTTAGTCACATCAGTCACTGGCACATCAAACAATTTTACAGAAAACCTTCAGAAACTGGGCCTACCAAAATACATCCACACCAACATTCAGAAAGCAGTCATATTTAAAACATGCTCAATTGTCAGGAAATTTCTGAATCTGTAAAAGACAGCATGACTTGGCAAAGCCTGACATATCTGTCTTGAAAAACCGCCACGAGCGAGAAAGAGATGAAATAATAACAATAACAATAATAATAATAATAATAATAATAATAATAGATTTGTATCTGGTCACACTAGGCAGGGCTCCTGCAGCTTTAACTGTTGTGCTGAAGAGGGAATTTCACCAGGTGCTGTATGCATACAAAGGACACCAGCTGAAATTCCCTTTTCTATGCAACCGTTAAAGATATGGTCACCCAGACCAGGAGGAACTTGGGCCTTCAGGGGAGGTAGCTCCAGGTCTGGAGCAGATGCTGAGCAACCACCCCCACCCCCACCCCCACCCCCAGGAGTATCCTCGCCACAAGTGACAAGCTAGTCAGCCTCCTGTAAGGAGTGCTGGCTTAAAAAAACTGTCTCCTCAGGAGAAAATGATTCCTCTTGAGTAGGGCTCTGGCCAGAGAGCTCTAATGCCAACAGCTGAGGCTGGGTGGGGCTCAGCAGCCTTTGTGAGGAAAAGCCTGCAGTCAGAGTTTGCTAGTTGCTGGAAACATCATCTCACCAGGTTCTCTGGCCTTGGCAGGACCTACACTACTGTTTTAAAATGGTTTAGAGCTGTTTTGACAACTGTTGGGGCCCAGAACACACTCCATATCCAGTTTTCAAACCTTTTCCAAAGTGTTTTGTTCTGCTTGGTGTAGATCTGGCCCTTGTCTTCTGGTTTCCTGACCCTGCCTTGTACTCGAACCCCTGTGCTATGACCTTGGACTCCCTCTTGACTCGGCTGCTGGATTGTGTATGTATTGGACAGCCTAACTGTGCTTTGACCCTTGGCCTGCTTTGCCTGAACTCCCCTGAACAGAAACCTGTCTGCTGGAACATTGACCTGGGTTATTACTTGGCCTTGTAATCAGCCCTATCACTAAGACTGCTACAGCCAAGACAAGACAAGTGTCCTCTTTTACAGAGGGCAGTCCTCTCTTTGAAGGGCAGTCAGCGGACCATCCTCTGTTTGAAGAGCTGCCCTGTCCAATTCCAGTTTAAAGATAAAGAACCATCAAAACAGTCACCCCTTGACAGTTTGCAGCTGAGCAACAGAGGGAAACCACAGGCACACAGGGATCCCCTGGTTGCAGTCTCCTCCGCTATGGTGAGATGTTCTGTATTTCTTATTTAAAGTATAATCATTATTTCTAAAGGTGCATCTCTACATAGAAGTTTTCATATGGGATTTTAATGCAAATTCCTCTTTTATCATCTATTTTTCCTTGGTGATGCAGCTTCCCACTGCATCTGGACACTCGCACACACACACAGGGCCGACGCAAACAATTTTCCTTGGTCTCTGAGTACCCGCAAGATGAGAGGCCCGGTGACTCCCGCAGTTTTATGGGCTGCCTTTTTAAACACGGTGTTTTTGACACGGCAAGTCCATTCGAGGAGGAGCGTTGCAAGGGGCTGGGGAAGGGGAAACAAATCTTAAGGCTGCAAATGCATTCCCTCTGATGTTATCAATTCACGGGGGAAGATTAAGTTGTCTATCAGAGCAAGAAAGCAACTGAAAGGAAAGCTCGTCACAAATAGCCTCCAATCCTACATCTTTCAAGTAGCTCCAGTATGGCGTTTCTCACTGTGTGTGTACAAATTGAATCCCATGTCAAGGTTCTGAACATCCTAATGGGAGGTGGGGGCAGGAGACAGATTGGGGTCCACAGGTAAATCTGTGAGTGATTAAGGAAAATGAGGTGCTGGCTTGTACTGGGTCAGATTATTTGTCCATCTCACCAAGGGATGTAGGATTTCAGGCCTGGGCCCCCCACTCTGGTTTTCCAAGGTTCTCTAAATGGCTATGCCCTCTTTTCCCCATCACCAAATGGTGTGATGTTTTCCTGGGTTTTGTGCAGTATTTACCCCATTGGAAAAGGTTGAAATGCCTCTGCTAAGGCTCAGTGGCTGGCAATTCTATGAGAAAGTTTGAGATGCTGCTGCGCTGCTATAAAGGAGTTGCTGGCTATCATATGCCTTTGCCTATCAAAATGTGAATACGGTTTTATTATGAACGCAACTATCAGACCACCATGAAATCAGTGGGCTACAGGATGCTGAGCCTGAAACAAACCAAGGGAAGTCTTGGGCTCTATAACCTTTTCAGTGGTGGCCCCCCAATTCTGGAATGATCTCCCTGATGAGGCTCACCTGGCGCCAACATTGTTATCTTTTCAGCGCCATGTCAAAACTTTCCTATTCTCCCAGGCATTTAACAGCGTATGTTGAGGGTGTTGTTGTTGTTGTTGTTATTTGACCCAGAATAGTAGTTTTTTAAATGAATATTGTATTTATAACCTGTTTTTATGCTCTTTATGGTTTTAAAATTTGCGTATCGGTTTTTTAATGTTCAATGTTTAAAAATTTTATAAACTGCCCAGAGAGCTTCGGCTATGGGGCGGTATATAAATGCAAATAATAATAACAATAATTTTCCCGAAAACATGCCTTTTCTTATTAAATGAGATAGAGTTTGACTTGCTTAGTGGGTGGGGTGGGGAATCACGGAGGCAAGGTACTCCAGCTTCCCGGCCATTAATTGGCAGTGCCGGGTGGGGGAGGGCATTCACACTTTGCTGACACTTGCTTAAAATTGCCCTCATCTAAATGAGAGTATTTCTCGAAACCAGCTGCGAGCTGGAAAATCTTCTTGGAAACTGAACTCATCTTCCTATACCAAGAGAATGTTAATAAAGCCATATTTCACTCCCAGCAGCCCAAGGCTATGTTCTGTCTCTGAAGTTTGGCACCATTGATTTTATTTCCTCGTTCTGCAAAGATTCCTTGCAGAACGGTTTTTAATTTACAGAAGTAAAGGGTCAGCTTGGATCCTTCCCCCTTCTGCACCTGCGTATCTATCCCTCATTGTTTCTAATTGATTTGACTGCACAAAAAATATGGACAAACTCTACACATGTTTATTCCTCCCCCCCTTACTTATTATGGATAGAGCTTCTGCAATATGGACAGCCCATACAAATAATGGACAGAAGGAAACCCTACTTTTTTTTTAAAAAAACTAGGGACTGTTCCTGTTTTTTGGTACCAGGTAAATTGTATTGGTTCCTATTTTGCCTCTTTTTTTTTCTTTTTTTTTAGGATTCCTTTAATTAGCTATTGCCAATTGCCAGAGTTATCTTGGTGCAGTATTCATCCCCTCCCTTGGTCCTCAGGAAATAGGTATATACCTTACAGGTTTGGGGACTGATTTGGGGAGAAACAGTGATTAGTGCAAAAATATGTGAAGTTGACACAATCAGGTTGCCACCTCCAACTTTGATTCTCCAGATCATTTTGCTGATTCTTCAGCATATTTATTTTGGAAAATGTCCCACTGAACTCAATAGGGATTACTTCTAAGTAAACACAGTAATCTCTGATTTCCCACCCAGAGTAATCTCTGATTTCCACCCACCCACCCAGTTTTTAAACCAAGGTTGCAGAGCCTCTTTCAGTTCAAGGGCTAAGTTCCATTTTTGTGAAAGCTGTTGTGGGCTGCATTCCAGTGGTGGATGGAGACAATGGGATGGGGCAAATGTGAAATGGGCAGGGGCAAAAATACCAGCATCTTTTAGCTTAAAGTTCTTACTGTCAGAAACTAAAGGTTTTTCTACATGAGGCTGTTAATCTGCTGTATCGACTTTTGGTTTCATTGCAGGATTAAGATCTAATACAAGCAGAGCATTTTTTCCTGCTGTTCCACTACATAAACTTTAGGTGGCACTGTGTTATAGCAGAATAGCACAAATGCATACACGAAAAAGCATCTTCTTTCTCTTTCACAAATAATACCTCAGTTTCCTTCCTCTAACCCCCCTCCCCCCACGCCAAAAGTGTTCTTTAGATACAGAAGCAAAACTGGAGGGTTATGACATCTAAAGACCCATGAACAATTGTGAGTAGGGAATGACATGCACACAATAAATGGCCTTGTGTAGAAAAGGTCTAAGCTGTAGAAGAATGGGGAATTTTGTAGAATGGGGGGGGGGACCACAAAAAGCTAGGAAACTGCCAAATGATCCATGGTCAAGAGAAAGGAGGTGGGGTCCAAGGAAGGGGCATGACCATCTGCTGGAACACCAGCGATCCGGGGTGGGAGCCCTGACAGGCTTGGTTTTGTGGGAAATGTTGCTTTTTCACCAGATAACATACAGGGCTAAGCAATTATATAATCCAGTAAGCACATATAAAGGCTAGGCACATATATTAATCTAATATTCAATAGCTAAAGCAAGAGGCACATATAAGATGCCAAATACATAGTAATCAAGCAAAGAAGCAGAAGAACATATCTAAAGATAGATGTAGACAGTAAAGCAGGATTGTCAGGTGTCTGTGGCCTTTGAAGCATGAAGGAAGGCACAAGACGTGCTGGGGGTTGTTCCACTCGCTGTTTTTGTCATGAGATCTCATTTAGTAGATGGAACTTAGCTAATGCAAGTAGAACGCAGGTGGATTGTGGTCGGAAGTGACAGGAAACACAAGGAGACCATGAAATACATGTGTGGGTGTAAAAGTGTGGAGGAGAGGGGAGGATGAACAAAGGCGGGGATTTTAGTATTATAATCAGGCGTACCGGATAGGACCTTTTCCGGCCGGGGACAGGGAATAAATGCTGTGTGATTTATGATTTTCGGTGTGTGCCAAGCTTGTATAGCCACACCCTTTTTGCAAAAGGCTTTGCAATAAAGAAACTTGCTTTCAACTTTCCAGATTGTGTTGTCCTTTTCTAAAACAGAATGGGCATTTCTAACAGTTTGGCTCAAAGGCCTAAGGTTCTGCGATCCCGTTATAAACTGTTTGAAGCTGGTGGTAAGCTTGACGTCCCCTGCCCCCCACCAGGTCTGATATTTTCCTACAACTTAAGATGATAAGAAACACCAGTTGACACATCCACTGTGAAGCCTGTGAAGCTGTGTGTGAATTTTTTCACACACAGCTACTGGCGAGCTTCCGTTATACCTGTTGTTAATATGGATTTCCTATCTGATTTCTGTGACTGGGGCTATCCATGCGAGTTGCCCTGAGGCAACACTTGGCTGCGTCTCAGATGTGACATGAGTGTTGATAGACATAATGTCCAAGTGATGTGTTTCCATTGGAGCCAAGGTGGCCCAGGAGGGCTAGGTGATGGTCAGAGGCAGGGCCGGCATCATGGATAGGCATGGTTGGACATCTGCTGAGGGCCCACTCACAAGAGCCCCCTGCAATGACTTCTTCTCTCCACCATTGCAACCTGCTTGTTCACCTGCCTGTTGCTCTGTCCCAGGCAATGGTGGTAGTGTGAGGAGGCGGCGCAGGAGATGCCACGGCCTAGTTGCTCACTGGCTGGTTGTCAGCCTGACAAGCAACTGGTGGCAATGATGGGAAAGAGGAGGAGGAGCAATAGCAGCTGGTGACCATGGTGGCGAGAGGGTGGGCTCACAGAGGGAGGAGGGCATTAGGGTGTCTTGTCCAAGAGCCTTTGGAAAACTCAAAGAAAGTAGCACTCTGGTTAAAGACTCCATCGCAAGACTCAGGCATACCAAACCAACAAACCACTAAGCTGGAGCGTGTTCAGAGGAGGGCAACGAGGATGATCAGGGGTCTGGAAACAAAGCCTATGAGGAGAGACTGAAAGAACTGGGCATGTTTAGCCTGGAGAAGAGAAGACTGAGGGGAGACATGATAGCACTTCAAATCCTTGAAAGGTGGTCACACAGAGGAGGGCCAGGATCTCTTCTCGATCAACCCAGAGCGCAAGACACGAAATAATGGGCTCAAATTACAGGAAGCCAGATTCCGGCTGGACATCAGGAAAAACTTCCTGACTGTTAGAGCAGTACAACAATGGAGCCAATTACCTAGGGAGGTCGTGGACTCTCCCATACTAGAGGTATTCAAGAGGCAGCTGGACAACCATCTGTCAGGTATGCTTTAAGGTAGATTCCTTCATTGAGCAGGGGGTTGGACTTGATGGCCTTAGAGGCCCCTTCCAACTCTACTATTCTATGATTCTAATAAAATTGTGCAATTATGTTTACAGGGCATGATAGCAACCCTATGCAGCCACATTGAACTTGGTAGTGCTTACTCCTGACTGGATAGATTCAGTGTTGAACACAAGATCTTCAGCAGACTGAAATGCAACCTTTCACTTTTAATTAGAAATGCAAGCCATCTTATGAAGATGGCTCACCCTTTAAACTCCTAGCATGATGTAGGAGCCCCATCCCAGGAAAGACGTGTGGGGCCTCTGCTTAACTCGTTCACAGACTTCCTCTATGCTAATCTGTCACAAACAATCACAATAAACTCGAAAGCCTTGTTGTCGCCTCATTCACATGCCAGAGCAAGGAGAATCTGTCAATTTCCCTGCTGCTCTGGCAGATTACGTCACTAATCCTGCACTGAAAAAGTCTGGAACTGCATCTCTTCCCCCCCTTCCCCCCTCCTCTACACCATTGAATGCACACACCCTTTTGGGCTTTAGAGATCTAGATTTAGGAAATTTTCTCAGTTCCCTGAAGGTCTATTCTTTGCCGTACATGGCGTGCAACCCAGGCATCATTAGCATTCATTTCTATAGACTCCTCCTAATCCCCTCTTTTTCTTGCAGACGAACAGTTTGTCTGAGCCACACCACGATTTTCACTTAGAAAATGGAGAGTCAATTATTTTTTGCTTCCCTTTAGGGGAAACCGCTCCGTCAGCAACATTTTGGAAGTGTTCAGCCGGAGCCCTTTAATCCTCCTTGAACATTACTGCACTGCTGTTTTATGCGCTCCTTTTCTGGAGGGTTTTTCTTTTCTTTTCTAATAGGGGGAGAAACGGGGAGCCTTTCACCTGTCTCAAAAGACACTGCTGTGACATCTTTGGGCCAAGCCAGTGTCTTCTGGGCCTGGTTGGGCGGAGAGTGACTCGTTAGAAAAACTGGAATAACGAGCTTATCGGTCAAGGAGGGAAAGCAATGAGACCTGATGCTTCATGCATGGGCTTAATTGGCTACAGAAGACATCTCTTGAGGGGCCCAAAGGCTCCAGATGGTGGTAAAATCATCCAGAGGTTCCACTCAATCCAATCATATAACTGGAAGGGAAATGAGTAATTTTCATGTTACACACACACACACACACACACACCTCGCCGCAAATGACTAGAAGTTTTTGGCTCCTGCATGCCTAATGCTTTTTCTAAGGATTAATTGCTAGCAGCGATAGCTTTAAGCTAAATATGCTGGCATTTGGGATATTTTGATCCCACCCTCCTCTGCCTTTAGCCCTGCCCTATTTTGCCTCTGGCCTCGCCCGCCCCTGGTATGCAGCTCTGCAACTTTTAGACAACTTTTAGTCAACTTTTAGTCTTGCTTCAGACCTCACTGGAAAGTAGGGTTTCCCACTCTGAAAAAGAGGCTCAGACTTGCGGACTCCATCCACCCTCTTCTCTCTTTTTCTTTCATGCCCCAGAGATGATTGAAAGCTTCCCAGTTCAAACTAAATAACTAAATTTCGGCGGACCTGTGCTCACGGTCACACTTGCATTCGGGGCTTTGAAACAGGCATGTTCACATTTTTGCAAGCAAAACTGAATTTCGCATACTTCTCCGTTACCAGAGTGCAGGGCTAGATCTAATGGGATGGAAGTTGCAAGGAGGCAGATTTCAGCTAAACACCAGAAGGAATGTCTCAATGATGCCAGCTATTCAGGAGTGCAGCAGGAAACTTTGCAACGTGGCAGTCCCTACTTCACTGGGGGCATTTAAGGCAAGATGGTGATCTGTAAAGGATGCTGCAGTTGCAAGATTTCTGCACTGAGTAGGGTGTTGGCCTGGATCTTTTCCAACTCTACACTTATGGGAAAAGCTGGTTCTTAAGGCATCCCAAGCCTAGGAGAGTAAAAACATTCCAAGGTTAACATCAACGTTTATGGTGTGCAGAAACCAGTAGGTAACCCATGGAGAAAGTGTAAAATCAAAGCTGGATGATCCAATCTGCAAGCACAAGCAAAGAACCAAAAGAATAACAAACAAAAAAGCCCTGACAGCTGGATCTGGAACCAACCTGAAGTTTCAGGGCTGTCTCCAAAGGCAGCCCCATACAGAATGCACGCTAAGTAATCGAACCCGGATATAACTAGGGACTAATGGCTGAGGTCAGGTCCAGTTTCTCTAGAAAATGCAACAACAGCATTCCAACCAAAACTGGTAAAAAGCACTCGTAGCTACTGCCAGTACACAGGTGAAGCACCCATTGCAGAAGCACCCACAAGTTGTATACCAGATCTTTCAGGAGGTATGCAAGCCCACTCAGAATAGGATGCACACATCTCTTCCTCCAGAAAATTGGACCCTCCAAACAAGTGCACCATGATCTTTTCTGGAAAAAAATTCCCCTTGTTCAAAGTTCCCCTTGTTCAATCTAATATAATGCCAGACTCCAGTTCAGGATCGCAACCACCTTCTTGGTATTGATGGGTTGCATCCGGATTTAGTCATACCTAGGTTAGACCTATTGAAATCAGTGGGACTTCACCTGCTCATGACTAACCTACGTTCAATTGATTTCAATGCTTCTACAACACAGTGAGCTCATTCGCACGATCGCCACAGTCCACCGTGGCTTATTTAAGCCATGGTGGGTTGCAGAGTATACTGGCAGCCATTCTGAACATTCAAGCTGAGGCGGGCAGGCTTATGACGTCATCTGAATCTGGCGAGGGTGACTTATGTGAGGGTTAAACAAACCTCGCACAACCCTGAAACAGCACACGGGTTGTTTAACCCTCACATTAGCCATCTTCTCCGGGTTTGCACAACACAATAATCTACAGCGCTTGCCTGCTAGAACTTGAATATTCAAAGGGGCAGTTGGTAAGCACACTGCGACCCACCATGGCTTTAATAAGGTTGGCTGTGGTGATAGTGCTAACTGGGTCAGTGCAGGAATAATAGGATAACAAATGGGACCTGCAGCTAAATGCTGCAGTGTGTTCTTCTGTTCAGGATGCCAGCTACACCCTTCCCTTTCCATTCCACATGCTTTACTGTTGTTGTTTTTCTCCAAAACTCCCAATCTGCATTCTGTGCCCATTGAGTATTTTCACTCCTCATTTTGTTGGTTTGGGATTCCCACCTTCAGCTTTGTTTTTCCTTACAATTTTTGTGGTACCTCTGCCTGCTGATATCTTCCTCTTGTGTGTGCATGGTGCTGGTTTGGTTTTTTAAGGAGAATGGATTTGCTATTAGTATATAGCCCAACCTGCCCCCAGCCTGAGGGATTCTGGGAGATTTAGGCCAATACATCTGGTACCTTCTTCCCCCCATTAATTTGCCTAACCCCCTTTTAAAGCCATTCAGATTGGTGGCCATCACTATGGCCAGATCTACACCTAGCAGGATATAACACTATGAAAGCAGTTTGAAAACGGTATATGGAATGTGTCATGGGCCCCAAGAGTTGTCAGTGCACTTCAATACCATTATATAGCAGTAGCATAGATCCTGCCTTGTCTCGTGATAAGTTTTACTATGCGCTGTGTGATGAAATCCTTCCTTTCATCTGTCTTGAATCTCCTCCCAATCAGATTCATGGGACAACCCCACCGGGTTCTAATATTATGAGACAGGGAGAAAGATGTGGACTGTCCTTCACTTAGATGTTTTTAAGCAGAGAATGGATGGCCCCATGCTGTAGTAGTGGATTTCCTATGACAGCATGGGGGTTGGACTAGATGACCTTGGAGGTCCCTTTCAACTCAAGGAATATGAGTTGAATATGAGATAAGAAAGTTGCCTGAGAACCTGGGGCATGCCATGAAAATCTTTCTCTCAGATTACACAAAATGCCACCATAGGCTTCTGAGTGAACCATATTCATTGATTTATGCATCAGCCACTGTATCAATCTAGACTAGGGGAAAATTTCCAGATTCCTTTGAAACAGATGGGAAAGCCAAGGTGAGCTGGTTCATTTAGATTCATAATATAGCCCTTTCTAAATTGTCACATTCATAGTTGCTTGCTCTGTTACAGAGGAATAACTTAAGTGTGTACATTTTTCTTTTCTACTTTGGACTGTTTCTTCCTTTTATTTTTATAGTTCAGGCTGCAATCCTATACCCAATTACTTGCAAATATGTCCTATTGAACTTACTTCTGAGTAGATTCATATAGGTTGCACTATTAATTACATTTGTCTGATACTGAACAAAATTTTATAGACTGAAAGGGAAATGTTTTCTAATTTCTCCATCACAGGAAAAAGCTCTTAAAAGCTTCAGTAAAACTACTTAAATAACATTCAGAGTTATACATGTAGCATGTGAAAATAAATACCTGCTAGCTTGTAATGTAATTTCAATACAATTGCCATTTCGAAAAGTTAAATTGCAAACCTATCAACACTTAACTTGGAGCAATCTCCATAGGACACAACAAAGCTTCCTTCCAAATAAAAAGGCATACATGCAGACCGTAAAGCCCCTAAGAAGTTTTAAACATTATCCCTTCGAAAAAATATATGGAGATAGAGAGAAATGATGCATAACCTATCCTGTTCATTAAACAAATAAGAGTTATTCCTACATGTAATGCTCTGTGTTGGATTTTGATGGCAAGGTAAAAACATATTTTGTGTTGTTGCAACAAATGCTGACTGTTCACCATCATGCTGAGCTGTTGGTGGCTGTATTACGATTTCCTCCAGTTGTAAAAATTTTAAAGAATGTTATATTTATGGTGGCACTTAAAAAAAAATACCTTGGGGAGGAGGATAATGGGGCGGGTGAACACTACCTGAGAATGTAGGTATTGATTGTATCCGTGTTAGGGATACAATATATAAATATATAAATTTAGTTTCATCATTTATAAATGATATAAAATAAAGTTACATCATTTCAGGGTTTTTTTAGAGACCCAGTTGCTGAACCTCAGTTCTTGTGACAGGCCTACTTTTAGAATCCAAATGTTTATCTCTCCTGCTCCCTTGCTAAGAAGCAAACCCTTCCCTGCATTACAAAGCTAAACTTTAACTCATGCCATTATTCAGCTCTGTGTCAAAACATTTGTGTGCTACTTCCAAACATTTGCATCTGTACACACACACATTTGGGGGACGCCTGCCTGCAGCTTTGAACAAAATTCACCTGCAACCCAGAACCTCTGCCGAGAAACTGACCACAGCCACTGCGGTCTGCTAAAGAATCACATTCTCCACTAAACGATCAATTCCTGGATATTGGCTCCTAGAACTCATTGCTGCCTATTTTTTTTTTCCAGAGGAAAAGTCCTTGAAGAGCTCTAAGGGCCAACCTATATACACTCAGTTTCGCCTCGCAGCCGATGGATTTCGCTGTCTTATCGAGAATGCAGCGTACAGGTGAGCAGAGCTAGCAGGCTATATTACTAAGCATCCTTCCTCGGAGAAACAACTAGAAAATCAGAGTTACCAACCTATCAGAACTTGTTCACTCCGGGAAGGGTACCAACCAGCAAGCCCTGCCCTGCGACGCGTCGGCGTGATGCACAGTCGCCCAGCATCCTTGCACAGCTGTGAAATTCCTCTGGCTGCTTCACGAACCCCGGAGGGACCAATGAGAGGTTCCCTTCTGCTGCTCCGGCAGCCCAGCCCAGGTCTGGAAACTGCCTTTCTGCCCTTCTTGCCACAAAGCAGCCAGGCTTTCCCAGTCGCTAACGGTGCCTGCTGCTGCAATATCGGGAATGCTTACTGCATTGCTTTCCCGGCGGCGGTGAGAGATGGAGAGCGCGTTCGTCTGGGCAACACCTGCCTGTGTCAAGTCAGAGGGGCTCCTCCCCGCCTTTCGCCGAGCGCAGTTCCCCTCCCGGGGATCTGCGTTGGTTCTCATCATCGCCTTCGCACCACGGTCCTGGGCTCTCCTGCCTGCAGTCATTTGCTTGCGTTATGCACAGGCTCTGGCGGACGCTAAGCAAGGAGCCCGTTGGGAAAGCGAGAGACCATTAGATAGGCTGACCATCTGAAAAGGAGGACAGGGCTCGTATAACTTTAACAGTTGTAGAGAAAAGGGAATTTCAGCCGGTGTCATTTGTATGCAATTAGTTCCTGGTGAAATTCCCTCTTCATCACACCAGTTAAAGGTGCAGGCACTATACTAGAGTGACCATAGACAAAAGAAAGCAGGGCTCTGCAACTTTAACTGTTGTGATGAAGAGGGAATATCACCAGGAACTAATTGCATACAAATGACACCGGCTGAAATTCCCTTTTCTCTACAACTGTTAAAGTTATACGAGCCCTGTCCTCCTTTTCAGATGGATGTTTCCCTCCATTCACAACATTCCAGATCAATCCCTCTGCATTCCAACCTCTAGTTTGTTTGGGGGGTCCCAAGCCCTTAACTGGTTATCCATTTCACAAAAGTTACCTGCAGACTTGCATTCATGACAACGTCATTACAGGGTGGCTGTGTGTCCTACTTTCCAGAGGACAGTCCTCTATTTGAAAGAGGACAACGAAGATGATCAGGGGTCTGGAAACAAAGCCCTATGAGGAGAGACTGAAAGAACTGGGCATGTTTAGCCTGGAGAAGATTGAGGAGAGACATGATAACACTCTTCAAATACTTGAAAGGAGGGCCAGAATCTCTCATTGATCATCCCAGAGTGCAGGATACGGGATAATGGGCTCAAGTTACAGGAAGCCAGATTCTGGCTGGACATCAGGAAAAACTTCCTGACAGAGCAGTACGATAATGGAACCAATGACCTAGGGAGGTCATGGCCTCTCCCACACTAGAGGCATTCAAGAGGCAACCATCTGTCAGGCGTGCTTTAAGGTGGATTCCTGCATTGAGCAGGGGGTTGGACTCGATGGCCTTATAGGCCCCTTCCAACTCTACTATTCTTTGATTCTAGGCTGTTCTGTCCAAAGGTAACCACAAGGAGCCGTGAGAGCAGGAGCCTTGAAATTGCCCATCAAAAGTGAGCACATGGACAGGAGGCTGAGTGAGCATATAGGTCGCCCAACCACAGTCTCCCCACTGTGATGAGTTGGACTGTATTTCTATTTCAATTATGGTCCGTTTTCTAAATTTGCATCTATGTCTATAAATTAGCATGTGCAAAAAGCAGGTCTCTGCCCCAAGGGGTTTACTCATATCAACTTCAGAGCACAGGGAAGGAAGGGAAAGCAGAGGCAAGGGTAAAAAAATATAACATAGGGAGGGGTGAAAGCAAGAGTAATGAGGGATGAATGGAAGGAAACACAGTGAGCTTCTTTTGGCCGGCATGGGGACACCTCTTTGGGTCAAGCAATGGAAAATCGTGGAATTGGCAGCATTTGGGAGATCCCTTCTTTTGATTAAGGAGATCTTGCAGTCTTTGTTGCTAAGGGAGTGTTTATCACGTATTGGCAGCCCTCGTGAAGGGTAGGGGAATTCTGTGCCTTCCAGTCGAAGAGTCGTGTTGTGTCAACTCAGTAGCGTTCCCCCTTCCCTCCCGCCAATGCTTTTAACTCTGACCTTGACAAGAGTTCTTCTAAGAATAAGAGATTCATATTTCGCATCTGCTTTTTTTTTGTTCGTTGTTTTTGGTTACTTTTCATGATCTGCTGGTACTGTTTGAAATGCGGCCTTGGCACTATGGATCGGGGGACGTGAGTTCAAGAGTAGGCCCGGTTGATTGTGCTGCCTGTGGGGACGACCCAAGACATAGTGCTGCTTGGGGTGAAAGACGGTATATCCCTCTCCCATCGCCATTCCATACACAGAAGCCAACTAGACAGAGAGATGAATCTTATTTCAAGAATGATGGTGGGGCAGCGCCCTCCATAACACCCAAGCGCAGCAGGCTGGCTTAGGGGGCATGAGGCAGATCACAAGGCACACAGAGCATTGTCCTCCAACATCTTGCCACTGCTTCCTGACTCCTGGAATCTGAGGCCTAACAGTAGGGCCGGTTCTGTCTAATGTGTCGGCTGTGTCTGACTCCTATATGTAGCATTCACGATGCCTGATCTCTAGCAATGATTTGGAAATAAACTGGAGCTAAAATGAGCACTAATGTCTTAATTGGTGCCTTGGGACCTATGTTCCCTAGAGCAGTGATGGAGAAAACATTTTCTCTGTTGTAGAGTGGCATGTTGGCAGTAGGTGGGGCCAGGGCCAAAAGCAGATGAGAATACCCCTTTTTCCATCTGTCTTCCCCCCTCCCCCTGCCTCTTCCATTCCACCCATCAGGAAGACTGCAGGAGGAGGGACAGATCACTCTTCCCAGATGTTTGAATGGGTCACTTGTGGTTGGTTGGTTTTGTTTTGTTTTTTAATTCAGGTGAGGGCCACAGGTCGCCATCAAGACTTTGTCCAGTGGAGGCTAGTGTCTCTGATCTTGGTAGGCTTTGAATCCATTCTGGGTTTCAAGCAGAACCAGCCAGAACTTCAAGGGAGCTATCCAAGGTGCTGAACCCTACCTCCAACATAGGTTCATCCAATCAGCTTCATGGTCGAGTAGGGATTTGAACTTGGATCTCCCCGGTCCTAATATTCTACTCCATCCTTCCCCAACGTGGCCCTCTCTGGATGTGTTGGACTGCAATTCCCATCATTCCCAGCCAGCATCCCATGATGGGAGTTGCAGCCCAACACATCTGGAGGACGCCACATTGGGGAAGAGTGTTCTAGCCACATGAGGTCTCCCCTGCCCTTGAATTCATTGTCCCTCTCTCTCTGCCAACTGGGAAAAAGCCCTGTATCTTTCATCTCAATTAGAAGTCATAAGCAGATACGGGCTCATTTTCACTCATAAAAACATCCAGTTTCTATCACCCACGCCATTTGCAAACGTTGCACGGAACAGATAAATTCACTGTAACATTCCATTGCTGTTGGGGAAGCGGATCAGTAAATACCACGCCGGGTTGTGTGCGCTATGTTATCAGTGTGTTGTCAGGTAGGGAATTACCGGAGACAACCTCTTCAAGTTGATAGAGGTTCAAGGTATTTATTTTAGGGTTTCTTTTTCTTTCTTATTTTTACAAGCCCAGGATAATCTCTGTTCCTCTTGCAAAGATGTTTGGTAGTGACAGATATTGGCTGTCACTGGAGCCTTCTAAGATTTATTGGAGAATAAGGAAAGTATAATGTCGGTAACATTCTTTTCGTGAGTCTGTGTATACTATACTGATGCTCTAGGAGTTCTGACGCAGCCTCTGGTAGTTATTTGTTTGCTATTATTATTATAACATATATTGGCTGCTCTACCACCTTGGCTCTCAGGTAGATTTCTCAGTGATTTGCAATAGATTGGCAAGAATTTCTGACTCACTTCCATTTGTTTAATAATAAATAGCAGCAATGAAATGAAGCACCCATCACTTAACGAAGAAAAAATCGGAAAACCAGAAGTGGATATTTGCATAGAAAGACTGTGAAATCTGTTCAGTTCTAGAACTCAAAAACAAATTCCTGGGCTGCCGGGAGAGATTCGCCAACTCACTAGTCTTCCGGAATTTAAAAGATCTATAAAGACTTATCTCTTCCGGCAGGCCTACCCAGATGAATTTTAAAGTGTTTTATTGGTGTTTTATTGGTGTTTTAATGATGTACTGGTTTTATCTGCTTTTAATCAGTTTTTGTATTTTGTGTTTGGTGTTGTTCCCCGCCTTGATCCGTTGGGAGAGGCGGGTGATAAATAAATATATTATTATTATTATTATTATTATTATTATTATTATTATTAAAATTCCTTAATCTCTTTTGCCCAAAATGCCAGTTGGTGATTCGGGTGCTGAATGGGACAACCTATTAGCAGCATATTACACCTGTGGCGAAGACACTACAACACCTGCTATTTGTTTATTTGTTTATACATTTCATTTCATTTCTGTACTAGTGACATAAATGTCTCACCTTACGCCGTCAAATGCCTGGAAGTAGAGGACATTCTTAACTTGGCACCAGAGATGTGACAGCGTTGGCACCAGGTGGACCTGTGGGGGCACTGTTCCATCATATTTGCTACTGGGCCAGATTTAAGATCTTGTTGTTAGTATATAGAGCCCTAAATAACTTGGTTACATGACAGATCATCTTCTCCCCCATAGACCTATTTGATCTTTGAAGTCATCTGGTGAAGCCCTCCTAGTTGTGCCACATATTTCTGAAATCCCCTCCGAAGTCGTTCGAAGAGGGACATTTAGTGTATGTAGAATAATCTTCCCCCTGCCATTAAACAGGTGCCAACACTTTTTTTTTTTACGTTTAGGCAGATGTTGAATGAATACCCATCTGTTCATGCACATAGTTCAGTGGTAGAGCTCAATCATCATAGGAAGACAGTTCCAGCCTCACTTCCTGGTATCTCCAGTCAAAATGATCAAGGAGGAAAGACCCTTTTAGAGGAGAAGGCTATCAATGGCTACTAGTCCTCATGGTTATGTGCTGCCTCCAGTAGCAGAGGCAGTAACCTTATGAACACTGGCGAACAAGGGTGGGAGGGTGCTGTTGCAACGTGTCCTGCTTGTGGGTCCCTATTCGACAGCTGGTTGGCCACTATGTGAACAGAGTGCTGGATTAGATGGACCCTCGGTCTGATCCAGCAGGGCTCTTCTTGTGTTCTTATATAACTACTGCCAGTTTGAGTATTCAGTATTATTGAGCTAGATGGGCAAATTCTGACCCGGTGGAAGGCAACTGCCTGTGTTCCTAATCCAGAACTTAATCATAAAAAATAAAAATAAAAACCAACCCTCTCCTCTTTGATCAATTTTCCAAAGTGCTCAGTTACATAATAGGCCCCCACAGAAAATGGCTGCAATTGTCAAAGGCCCTTTCTTTAATGCATGTTGTCTAATGAAAGGCTTGTTCATTACTGAGACATTATGTTTGATATTTTATTCCAAAGGGAAGGCTGCAACATAAATGACTTGTTTGCCTATGGAGACTGAGATGAACTTTGGAGAACGTTTTGATGTGCGAGAGAGATCTCTGTTTGCATATGCACCACATGAAATGGTTCTTCTGAAAATCCCACAGGATGCAGAAATTACTCTGGAAGTCTTGGTTGTGGATGGGAGATCCAAATTCTTAGCCAAGGGACTGATCCTTAATGGGGCATAGGAGTTAGTGATATTATTTCTATTCACCAGGGAATAGGGAAGGGGAGGGAATCATTCCGTGTTTAAAAAGCTGGAGAAGAAAGAGAAACAATAGAAGTGGGTTCAGACTAGGGCAGGATCCACAGTACTGTTTTATAAAGGTTTATAACGGTATTGACAACTGTTGGGGCCCATGACACATTCCATATACCCGTTTTCAAACCACTTTCAAAGTGTTATATGCTGCTTGGGGTAGATCTGGCCCAAGGGTATGTATTGGATGCAGGCAAATCCCGAACTGAATCAGAAGGCTTTGGAAAGATTTGCAAGATGTTTGAATTGAAGCAAGGCTCTTCCAAAGCAGACAGAATCTGAACACTCCCAAAGCTTTGTTAGCGATTTGGAGGGACAGAGGCAGACAATACTGGGGCTGTTCATACAACTTGCTAACCCACACTCAGTGGTTGAGTGTGGGCTGTTGTTGAACCGTGGGTTGTTTGTTGAACCGTGGGCTAGCATGTTGTCTGGACCCAGGACATTTTCTGCAGGGTGGGTTGTTAACCATGTGGTGTGGCTTGTTAGCCATCCTGAACAACCCCAAAACAAACCATGGGTTTGTTTGAGAAGAATAAGCCACACTGCATGTTAATAAGCCACCCTGCAGTAAATGCCATGGGTTCAGACAGCAAGCTAACCCACAGATCACCAAACAACACATGGGGTCTGTTCAGAAACATACTAACCCAGCGTGGAACCCTAAAAAATGTGATCGACAGTGGGTTAGTGTGTCATGTGGTGGGAAAATTTCCTCCTCACAGTGGATCTACAAGATGGTTAGCAGGCATCCACAGTATTTCCATGTCCTGTGATGGGAACTTTCTGGGTTTCGGCAAAAATCAAGAAAAAACTGTGGCAACCGTAGAGTCCACCGGCAAGAGTAATAACCACTTCCAATGACACTCTTGTCATAGCAGCTATTCTCTATGGTCAACAGCCTTTTTCTGTTTTTTAACATTTTTGGTAACAGAGCGATTGCTTGTTGCCCGTTCTGAAATCTGGCTTTCTTGCCGAGAGACATTTCTATATTCTATGCCATTTTCACACAAATTCCACCCCCTCCCCTTCATTTGCTTACCGTGGAGATCTGTTAGGTGAGCAAGTACACAAGAGAGGGCCTTTTCTGCAGTGGCCCCACACCTCTTGAATGGCTTGCCATCAAGGATCTGCTAGGCCCCACCACTGCAAGCTTTTAGGTATGCCCTGATTCTTTGTTTTCTCTGGTCTTCCCCTGTTTATGTTTTCTGTTTGGTTTGTAGCTGCAATTGTTTGGTTTTCTGTTTGGTTTGTAGCTGCTATTGTGTTGCAGATTTTACTATTGTCTGTGACAGATGTTTTATTCCTGGTGTTTCTTGTTACTATTATTTTGTTGAGGTTTTTGTTTTTTTTGTTTTTGTTTTGCTGTTTTGTATCGTATTTTTTTAAGCTGCCTGGAGAGGGCTCCAGCCCTGAAAGGTGGCCTAGAAATATTTTTAGACAGATAGATAGATAGATAGATGATAGATAGATAGATAGATAGATAGAATTAATTTATGTCTAGGCTGTGAGCAAAAAGGATGAGTTGGGAATAAAGGTAAAAGTTAGGAGTCAATGGGAAGAACAGTTTGTATTCTATATGGCCAGAAGAATTGGCTTTTGAGTGTCTTTTGGTATTTGAAAGTGTGTTTGGTTTGGATGTACTGAGTGGAATGTTCCTCTTTATCTGTACTCCAGAAAAAATAGCAAAAGGGACAGATGAAAATCAGGGACCAGAACGATGTGTCCAGATGATACTGATTCTTCCCCCTTCTCTCTGCAAAGATTGCCCATCTGGGTTTCAAATATATTGGTCTCTAAGCCCAGCTGAACAGAGAGGTTTAAGTATATAGATTGTAAGATGACTGCCTTTAATTGAAGATATAGTAAATCAAGTTAAAGCCGGTGAAATGCTTAAGCAAAACATTTGCCTTCCAAATTACCCCTGCAGGTTAGGAGGAAATGTGCCCCAAACTCCAAGGTTAGAAAGGGCTGCCAGGTCTCTTGGGAAGTTTAATCCTGAGTGACAGGAAGTGGGGCATGGGAAGCCAGGGGGTGGAGTCTGATGGAATATGGGTGGAGCCTAAGGGGTGGCACCTAGTGGGGACAGAAAATACTAGTACCTGGCAAGTGAGGGGAAAGAGCCTGATTGCCCCGGATGCCAAAGGTGTAGCCTAATGGACATGACATTGATGAGAATAATATCCACGTGAAGTTCCAACTTGCCAGACACAAATGACACAGTTGAAGACAGCTGATGGTTGGGTTCTGGAGCTGGCTCAGTGTGTGCTGTGTGTGTGTTGCTGTTCTTTAAACATGGAACACAAAAAGAGAGAAAAGTCTCAGGATACTTTAAACAAATTTATTGTAGAAAAGCCTGACGCATTTCGGCCTCTTGCTTTTCATGAGGCCTTCTGCAGGGGGTTGTAACAATGTCTGCAGACATTATTTACAAAAGATTGGCTTGTGCTATAAACACTGGCGACACATAAGACAACCAGATACCGCAGGTTGGTTTCTCAGAAATCTGAACTCATTTTAGTCCGTCTCGAATTTCTCCAGCATCCCTGGGGGGAGGCATTCATATGGGAGGAGATGCTCCTTGCCTTTGAGTCTGGTTGCCAGAAAAGCAAGAAACAAGGCTTCTTTTGAATGAATGAATGAATGAATGAATGAAATGCAGTTTTCATTCTCACTGCCTGTATAGCAATATACTTTAGGTGGTGGTGGGAAATCATTTGCTCCTTCCTGCGTGGCTGTCGCGCATATTTTCTGGTTGCTTCGTATGAGCATAAGCAGTCAAGTGTTAACAGAGTGTGCTCACAGATCAAAGAATATAACTGAGAGGATTGGTTTAAACTGGGATGTTATGGGGGAGGGGGTGTCTCTCTTTTCATCTACAAGGCTAAATTGAATTTAAAATGCTGCTTGAAATGTCACTGGCATCATAATGCATTTGCTTTTGAAATGTTGGAAAACCTGAGTTCCATTCATCCTTTAAAGCTCGATTTTTAGATGTTACTACTTACAGGGGACTTTTTTATGGTGCTGCTAAGAAGAAAATCGCATTAGTCCATGCAGTAGTCTAGATTCAAATCCAGCTAAATTGAGCACCCTAGGGGGAGCTGGCTGTGGGTCCATTCCCATCAGGGGGAGGGGACTTTGCCTCTGAGGGCCACCTGGCCCTCAGAAGCCTCATAGGCTCAAGTGGCAGGCCAGTAGGGCTCCAGTGAGAAAGAGTGCTTGTTTGCAAAGAAGGACTCCTCAGGAGAAAGCGACCACTCATGAGTTGGACTCTGTACAGCAAGCTCTAATGTACTGCAACTGGGCTCTGGGTGGGGCTCAGCAGGCTCTGGTGTTAAAAACCTTCAGTGTTTGCCTAACCATCAGTGTTCGCCTAGCCAGTGCTGGGATAACATAATTCTGCCAGCTCCAGTGCTATGTGCCTTGTTGTCCAGACTTTGCCTTGTGACTGACCCTCTGTGCTACTGACCCTTAAAAGTCCTTCTTGACTCTACTTCTGGACTGAGTAACGTGTTTTGACCTTTGCCTGCTATCTTGCCCACTCCTGCCTTAGCTTGAATCCATTGGACTGAAACCTGTGTGCTAGAACCTTTGCCTGCTTTATTACATTGCTTCTTGGTTAACACCTTCGCTGCAGCCAGTGCAAGGTAGTTGCTACCTACCAAGCCTCCCTTGGAGGAGGGTCTTAAATGATGAATGCAGTGTATGAGTAGGTTCATATCGGGAGAAGTTCTCTGTCAGGTTTTGCGGTCGGTTTGCAATCACCATTTTGAAACTGAGCATATACTGCAGGCCTCTTGGGTGCCACACCTGGTCTAGGTTTTGGATGTTTCTGGTCCCCCCACCCCTAATCCCTTGCCTCTTACACCACAAAGTCTGATGAAGAATTCTGGAGAACTTGAAAGCTTGCATAGTCTTTTGTGGCATTTTGGTTGATCCTAATAAAGATACTGCTAGATTTTGGATTTTATCCTCCTAGTTGATGTTTATGTTGTTTTTCCTATTAATTTGTGTTTGTTTTTTTTGTAATTTTCACAAGAAGGCGGTCTATGAGTTTCTATTAACCTCCCTAAGGGAGCATAACATAACACATATAGTGCAATGTTGAATTGTTTTATTTAAGTATTTTCTTAGGATGGTTAAAAGAACAATAAACCATCAAGAGGCTAGAGTTTAAGTTAAAGGTGGGGAACTGCAGGCCTATAGGCCACATCCGGCCCTCCATTATTCCCCATATGGCCCCCTCCCCTTCTCTAGCCCCACCCCCTCTCACTCAACCACTAATCTTCTGTGGTCTCCTGGCTTTGCATCATTTTTTCCCCATCTGAAAGGTTGAAATTCCTTTAAGGCTTAGTTACTACCAGTAAAACCTTTAAGCTAAGATATGCTGGTATTTTTGGCTCTGCCCCTTTTGCCTTTGGCCCCACCCACCACTGGAATACTGCCCCTGAGAACTCCTCCGGAACTGAGTTTGGCCCTCGGTTTAAGTGCTTTCTCAGGGTGAAACAGTTCAGTATTGTTCTGACAAACCTGGTCTAGTGTGCGTGAGAAAATATAGCCTTCCTTAATGCATCTTAATGATTAGCCAAATTTAGGTTACTTATCCAGCAAATGAACGACCCAAATCGCAGCCCTTACTTGTGTGAGTAGGTCTATTTCAGCAAAACCACATGCTAAAACGCCTGCCTTAGGGCACAATCCTATACATATTTAGACAGAAAGTTGTACAACTCCCAACATTTGCCTTATTTCTGTCTAGCGTGCATAGGATTGCTATATTTATTTCTGTCGAACCATGCATAGGATTGCATTCTAACAGAGGGTGCAATTCTGTGCATGTTTAGACAGAAAGAAGGCCTACAATTCCTAGCATGCCCCATCAGCCATGCTGGCTGGTGCATTTATTTATTTATTTATTACATTTGTATACCGCCCCATAGCCGAAGCTCTCTGGGCGGTTTACATAGGATTAAAACAATTAAAAACAATATACAAAAATTCAAACAGCAAAAACATACAACATACCCACAATCTGTACATTTAAAACCCACTACAACACTTCAAAAAAGCTACAAAAACAAATCAAAGCAAAACAAACCAAACCCAGGCTCCTCAGATATTGCCAAATGCCTGAGAGAAGAGGAAAGTCATGCTGGGAGTTGTAGGACTTTTCTTCTGTGTAAACATGCAAAGGATTGTGGCCCATGTTTTCGAGTAAGCATGCTTAGGATCACAGCCTTCATCCCCTCCAATTCATAACAATTTGCATATGAAAAGGGCCTTTCCTTCAAACGACTTATGTGTGTCTCCAGCATGGACAGTGGATGACAAGGATGTGCAGTGGAGGCTGGTGACTCCGATATCAGCAGGGTTGTGAATCCGCTCTGGGTTTCAGTCAGAACTCTAAAAGTGGCATCCAAGGTGCTGAACCCGATTCCCAAACTTTGTTCAGCAGCTTGGATAGCTCCGTCAGAGTTCTGATTCGTTCGGAATGAAACCCAGAGCAGATTCACACAGCCGGGGTGCCTCTTCCCCGAGAGGTTTAATGCTCTTTGAAGTCTCATTAAAAAATTTACCTCCACACCAGCGGAGCGCAAATGGGGCGTAGAGGCGCGTTATCTCTCCGATTATGCGCATTATCGAATGCGCGTTAAATCGCGAGTTTTATTTTGCTCCGTCCGTTAAAGCGCATTTTGACTGTGTGAATATGCGCTTATGCACATTAACTACTTGTAAACCGCATTTTGGATATCTGTTAATGCGCTTCGCCGCCTCTCGTGCAGAGGGATTAGGTGTAAATGCGCTTCTGCGATTATGCGCATAATCGGCTAACCAGGCGCAAAAGCGAATCCTTGTAGAGGGGACCCTGCTGACTTCTTTTGGGAGGGTGGGGGGGCAGTGATGGCCAGTGGGGCTGTGAATCCGCTCGGGATTTCAAACAGCACTCTAAAGGAGCTATCCAAGTTGCTGAACCCACCCCCAAAACAGTTTCAGCACTTAGGATAACTCCTTTAGCGTTCTGTCTGGGTCTGATTAAAAGCTTGGTTTCACAGTTCCACCGAAATCGGAGCCACCAGCCTCCCCTGTGGGGGTGGGGATGAGACGTTCCCCCTCCCCCAATCGCTGACCATGCTCTCCTCCCGGTTGCAACTGCAGCGTAGAATCCAATTGCAGTACTATTTAGAGTAGCCCCATTGAAATGAACGGGACTGGAGTTAGTCACGACTACCTTAAGTCCATTCATTTCGGTGGGTCTACTCTGTAGGAGTGTCGTCGGCTTCTCGCCTCCGCGTGCACGCGC
This sequence comes from Anniella stebbinsi, assembly GCA_029215795.1. Lineage (NCBI taxonomy): Eukaryota > Metazoa > Chordata > Lepidosauria > Squamata > Anniellidae > Anniella > Anniella stebbinsi. The sequence continues at coordinate 388,785,267 of JARDYH010000001.1, forward strand.
CCGGCTATTAGGCGGAAAGCCAGAGCGCCGCGCATCGGGATGGCGAGGAAAAGCGCGCCCCCGCCCCGCCGCCCTCTCCGAACGCGAGTGAGGGCAAAGTGAGGGCGGCCGGCTTCACTTTCCCCGCGCCCATGAGCAGCCCCTTGGCACATGCTCACTTCGGTTTAAGGGGAAGGGCGGCGAGCATGAGCAGAAGCGCAATTGCAAAGAAAAAAAGGAGGAAAGGAGGGGAAAAAAGAGGAATCGAGGAGAGGCTCATCATCATCAGACATCTTGGGCAGCTGCGCGCAGGGCAGCCGAGCCGCCTTCCCCCCCCTCCCCCCGCCGAGCTGGGGAGCCCCCGCGGGGTCGCCTCCCTTTGTGCGGCTGCAGGCGGGGAGGCGCCTCCCTCCGGGCCGCACAGCCAGCCGCCCCTCCGGAGCCCCAGCCCTCCTCCTCCGTCCCGCCCTCGCCTCCCTCCCCGCGCCCAGCTCGCGTTTCTCTGAATTCGTCCAGAGACAAGATGGCAACGCCGGCGGCTGTTAATCCACCCGGTAAGTAGCTGCTGCGTGGTCGGCCGCTTGCCCTGCGAAGGACCTCGGGCCGGGCGACCCCTCCCCCTTCCCCGTGTGCCGCTCGCCCACCACGCCGTCCCCCAGGAGGGGACACTCCATGGGGGGTTTTCCCTGGGGAATCTGCCCCTGTTGTGTCAACATCAGCCGTCGTCCACCCCCCCGGCCTTTCTCCTTCCTTCCTTCATTCTTTCTGAAAGCAGACTTGGGAGTAGGTCCCATTGGGGCGCGGTGGGGCTTGCTTCCGAGTAAGCCAGCTTTAGCTCGAGAGGAGAAAGAAAGAGGAGGGTCCGCCTGGGGTGTTGAATCCCAAGGATGCACCCAGAGCCGGAAGGCGCATCCACCATGCGCAGGAGTCCAGCGCGAGTAGTTTTATGCCCACCTGCACAAAGAGAAAGCAGACCAGATTGGGACGCGTCCTTAACACAGGAAGCTGCTTTAGTCAGATCATGGAGCACACGGGCTGGCAGCAGTGGCTTTCCAGGGTATCAGGCAGGATTCTTTCCTCGCCCTATCTGGAGATGCCAGGAATTGAACCCAGGGCTTTCTCCATCCAAAGCAGGTGTTGTACCACTGACCTATGGGCTTTCCCTGACATTGCCTTGCATCAGCCTTTCCCCCTGGCCTGGTGCTTTCCTGATATACTAGACTACATCCCCCATCATCCCCAGACAGCAGGTGTTGGCTGTGGATGGTACGGCCTGTAGTCTGATACATTTGGAAGGCACCAGGTTGTGGGCAGGCTACCTTACCTTGCTGCCTCCTACTTTCTTCAACATGGTGATCACCGGATATTTTGGACTTCAGCTCCCAGCATTCCCGACTCTTGGCTATGCCGGCTGGGACTGATAGGAACTGAAGTTGTAAGGACCGTGACTCAGTGGTAGAGCACCTGCTGTGCATGCAGAAGGTCCCAGGTTTGATCTCCAGAATCCTACCTGAAGCCCCGGCGACAGCACTTCCAGTCATCTTCGACAATATTAGGCTAGATGGATCAAGGTTTTGACTCTGCAGAAAGCACTTCCTATGTGCCTTGTCCAAAACATCTGGAGGGCGCAAGTTGGGAAAGGCTGGTCTTGAGGGTGTCTGGAGATGCTGAGCATTGAACATGGGACCTTCTGCATGCGGAGCAGTTGTTCTACTACTGAGATATGGTCCCTCCCCATTGGGGTACCAGTTATATATAACCGTGGCCTATTCCCATGCTTTTAACAGGCATGTGATTTTGCAAAAAGCAGCAGATGGAGCTTCTGGCACCAGGGAAATTGGATGTCATCGGCTACTAAGGTTTGCAGATCAGGTTGTAGACTTCCTGGAGGAGAAGGATATCAATGGCTGCTAGTCCTTATGGCTATATGCTACCCCCAGTCTCAGAGGCAGTATGCCTATGTATGCCAGTTGCTGGGGAACATTGGTGTGTGGGGGGGGTTGCAGTTGCACTCATGTCCTGCTTGTGTTTCCTGTGGGCAGATGATTGGCCACTGTGTGAACAGAATGTTGGACTAGATGGACCCTTGGTCTAATCCAACATAGCTCTTTTCATGTAGGTTGCTGTTAAAAGGCCGAAGAGCTGAGGATAGTCCCCTTTCTCGGTTTTTGGACCAAATTTGTAAACCTGTATGGCAAGTATGTTACTCAGTGTGCTCTACAACAATGGACTTCAGCTGGCCCAGACCCAAGACTCACCTCGGACTTCCAACATGGGACCCACTTTCGCAATTTCACAATTGCCCAACGTGGTGGCAACAGCTTTGCCATCCATCTGGACTGATCTCCCGATCCACTTTTGGGTCATGACCCACCAGTTGAAGGCCTCTGCTGTACAGTACAGGCTCCCTATGACTTTTGGTAGCTTTGCTATTGAGCCAGAAAGTGGGCAATATGTAGGAGAAGACATCAGCAATAGAGCCAAACCTGTTCAGCCCTACTACCTCTGTCTGTCCTTGGCTTTGGTCGTCCACCTATGTCATGTCATCCTTTAACCATCGTTTTTTTTTAAGCTAAACATTGCCATTACCTTCTGCTTCCTTTGTACCAAATGCAAACATGTATTCAACTTGAAGGCTTTCCATTGAAATTATACCAGGATCCAATTCGTCGCAACTTAAATTCCTCCGGCTGAAGGTTCAAGGACCAGCAGCCAAATTCAGTGGTCTCTAGTAGAATGTGAGGCTCATTGGTTGAATGAAAATCTTGACGGTATGACCGTTATGCACACTCGCTTCGTCATAACTCCTGTTGAACTAGGTGGGCTTTACTTCTGGGTAAAGATGCGCATAGGATTGGATCTCAGAACGACCAGTTGAACTTTGCCAGTTGAACACAATGGAACTTGCTTGTGAGTAAGCACAGTTAGGAGCAGGCTGTTAATCACAAGAGGCTTTCAGCATTTGCCCTTTTATGACCCTTATAAATCTGCTGAGATTGAATCCCAGTGTTTTTTCTTGGTAAGAGTTTAGTTCCATAAAAATGAGTGCAAAGGAGATGGGTGGCCTGGAGATCCATTTTTAATCGGAAAGCTTTAAATCTTAAATGAAAACCAATACTTCATGAAAGATTATGAAGTGAATATTTCCTAGCTCCCAACCTATGATTTCATGTCTGTGTTCTTTTGAAAGGTGAAATTCATTTGCCCTAGCCAAACGAGTGAATGTAGACAAGTGTTTTCCCTGCTCTGAATTGTGGGTAGACTTCACCAAGTCAGAAATCAGGTTGTGTTGCCACCTGATCTTGCCTCTTTGTATAAGTTTTTATTCAGCGTTCTCGAAGTCAGTTTAGGATAACTTTGTTTTAGCCAGTTACCCAAGGCTCCAGGATTGGTAAGGGAAGCCCTAGGCTCAGAAGGAGCAATTTAGCATGCAGCACAATCCTATGCATGTTTACTCAGGGGTAAGTCCTACTCTGTTCTGCGGGGCTTCCTCACAGGTAAGTGTGCATCGTTTTACAGCCCAACTTGATTTTTAGCACACAATCTCCAGGAAATTCCCAGAAATCACCTAACAATGTCCTTGGGGTTCAAATAGGACCGTATATGAGAAATATGTACATATGTTTCTGTTTTTGCAAAGTAGCATTTATGCTGAGATCTTACTAATTGAGCATGAGCAAGCAAAGAGGAGGTGACGCACAAGATTATTTTATTCACAGTAACAGCATAACTGTCCCTGCTGTTTGTCCAGAATCCAGTTATATGTGTGTGTGTGTATGTGTGTGTGTTGAGGGCATCCATGCATTGCTTCTAGTCACCCAGTGATATAGCATTTAATTTTAAATCTGCCAGCAAAACCATAACTTGTGATAAAAGGCAGCTATTTCCCTTGACATGTTTGATTTGCAAGGTAGGAGAGTGTGTGGGGCGTGGGGTTTGCTGCCTTTTTAAATTATTATTATTATTAGAAAGGAAACACAGACTCCAAAACATTCTTTAGTTTCCAAAGCTTTGGGCATGCAAATTTTAAAGATGTATCAGCTGCTGGGAATGATGTTTAAATCTGGAGGAATATTTCATTATTCAGGCCTAAATTAGGCCCGGTTGCAAAGGAACAGTGCAGATGTAACAGTGGCGATCTCGTTTATCCATATTTAGGAAGCCAGGATTAAGCTGTGAAATCATGCATTTATCTCCCCACCACCACCATCACAGCCTTTCCTCTGCTGACCATAGTTTTTGGTGCAATCCTATGCAAGTTTAGATAGGAAAAAAGTCCTACAAGATGTAGGGTGTTTTTCTGTCTAAACATGGATAGGATTGCGCTCTTAAAGTTTCTACCTTTACCAGAGTTAACCATAGGATAGTGTCCAATGTTAGTCCAACTTAGAGTAGATCCATTGGAATGAATTGGACATATGTTAGTCCAATAGGATTAAAATTGGATGCTACCCGTTGTTGAACATAAAAGAGGGATCCTTCTTAATCAGGGTTTGAGGGTTTGAAAGCAGCCTTGCAAATAAGTCTGCACATTAGTAGCCCCCCCACCCCACCCCAAACAAACCAGCCCACCTGTCCGCACATATCTATGTTAGTTAATTGTGACTTTTAAAGGCAAGAACTCATCTTCTGGCTTAAAGGTTTCATGCCTGATTACCTGGATGTAACTTTTATTTGCCAAAATTGGCCAGGAGAATTCAGACCCTTAAACTAGAGGTGTTGAACCTCTTTAAGCCCGAGGGCCGAATTCCATTTAGAGATGCTCTCGGGGGCCATATTCTAGTGGTGGGCAGAGCCAAAGGCAAAATGGGGCAGGGCCGAAATGCCAGCCTACATCTCTTACTGCCAGTAGCGAAGTCTTAGGAGAGGCATTTCACGCTTTCAGAACAGGGCAAAAATCCACAAAAGCTGAGAAACCACCAAATGTTCTGTGGTTGGCGGAAAGGGTGGGCCAGGGAATATGGCCATCTGAGGGCCCCAGGAGGGCAGGATGTGGTCCCTGGCCCTGAATCTCTGTACCCTTGGCCTATTTAAATCTGGCCCATATTAGCTTCCGGGATCGATTTAACTTAAATAGTTGCCGTGTTAGCAGTTTTTCTGAGGAAAAGGGAAACCCTTTGAATTCAAATGAAAGAGGAAATTGTAGACATTATTGCATTCTCGGGAAGCTCAGAGGCCCAGGCCTGTAGACCTATTTTGCTTGTGTTTATTCTCTTTCTCTCCTTGACCCCCATTTCTTTTTTGACTTTCTTAGTCCTTACATTTTGCTAAAATCTCTAAGTTCTGCCATCTCCGTTTTCTTTCTCTTCCCCTGTCCTTGTCTTTCTTTCTTTCTTCCCTCCCTCCCTCCCTCCCTCCCTCTGCTCCAATCCCCCCCCCCCTTTTCATCTATTACAGCTACTGCACCTTAACTACCAGAATTTCTTACAGCAACTGCAGCGCCAAACTCAGCAGAGTTTCCGCTTCCCGGTTACCATTGTTCAAATATAAATGAATGCCGGTGTTGTACAACAGCTCCTCCGGAGAGCTCAAACAACACTTAAAAGAAGTCCCAGTTTTGTTTTGTTCAGCGGGGAGAGCCGGCCAACGAGCTCCCCCCCCCAACCCCCTAAGGAGAGGAGAAGCTTGCACTTGAACACAAGCTGCCCTCACCTCCTCCTCTTGAAGTGTGCCGCATAAGTACAAAGTTGTATTTAACCATTGGCTCGAGATCAGAAACGACTCTCGGCCCTGATGGAAATGATAGGATTAAACTTCGGGATTCACTCTACAACATATACTGAAGGCTGTCAATTTGGATGGCTTTAAAAGAGGGTTGGACAAATAAATGGAGGAGAAGGCTACGAGTGGCTGCTCGTCCTGATAGCTATGTTCTACCTCTAGTATCAGAGGCAGTAAGCCTCTGCACATCAGGTGCTGGGAAACATGGGTGGGAGGGTCTTGTTGCACTTGTGTTCTGCTTGTGGGTTTCCTCTAGAGCACCAGGTTGGCCACTGTGTGAACAAAATGCTGGACTAGATGGACGTTAGGTCTGGCCCAGCATAGCTGTCTTATGTTCTGAAGGTCTGAACTCTCTGGAGCATGGTTTGAAAGAGTTGGCATTTGCTTGTATGACATCCATCGTATCATAGAATAGTAAAGTTGGAAGGGGCCTATAAGGCCATCAAGTCCAACTCCCTGCTCAATGCAGGAATCCACCTTAATGCATACCTGCCAGATGGCTGTCCAGCTGCATCTTGAATGCCTCTAGCATGGGAGAGTCCACAGCCTCCTTTGTTATCCATCCCTTCTTATTCCTTCTCTCCTTCTTTTGCCTGCCTCTGCCCTAGGGATTGTAAGCTCCTTCAGGAAGGGATCTCCTTCTCTTGTGCTTTTTTGGTTTGCCTTTATCTACTGTAAAGCTCAAAGGAGGCGTTTCTTCGCAGAATGTGCAATTAGTGTTGGCAATTCATTGCTGCAATATGTGAGGATGGCTAGTGGTTTAGGTAAACTTGTGGAAACTCCAGGTTGAGAAAGATTACAACATGGAGTACTTGATACTAAGGACAAAAAGGGGGAGAACTATTGCCTACACACAGTCAATAGTTGCCTAGAGTTCATTGGTAGAATGCCTAGCTTGGGGACTGGAGATCAACTTGTTCTGGATGGGGTCAGGCTCCTCATGAAATATTGGGTCTGTAGCTTGGGAGTTCTCCTGAATCCTACATTGTCTTTGGATTTTCAGGTGACAGAGGTGTCATGAAGTATGTTTGCACAATCGCATGCACCAGCTGTAGTAGTTCCTGACTTGATCTGGCAAGTGTTATCCATACTTTGGTTACATCATGGTTAGACTTCATGGGGTTACCCTTGTGGCTTAAGGGGAAGGCCCGTAGCTCAGTGGTAGAGCACACTCCTTGTGTGCAGAAGGTTCAATTCCCAGCACCTCCAGGTAGGGCTAGGAAGGAATCCTGCCTGTAACCCTAGACAGCTGCTGCCAGTCAGTGTTGAAAATACTGGGCTAGATGGCCTCATAGTCTGACTCAGTCTAACACAACTTCCAGTGTTCCTAAGAGTGTCGAGAAGTTTCAATTGGTGCAAAATTCAGCACCACGGTTGGTAATGCTAATGCGGTCACATCGCCCTAATGCTGAAAGTTCTGTACTGATTGCCAGTTGTTTTCCGGGCTCAGCTTAAGGTGTTGGTTTTAATATTTAAAGGTCTAAACACCTTAGGACCTGGCTATCCGAGGGACTGTCTATTTCGGTATGAATCTTCTCAGTTGTTGTGATCGGCAGGAGAGGCTCTTTTGGAGACACCCTTGCTGGCAGAGATCCGCTTGCCAGGCACGCAAGAAAAGGTTTTCTCCTGTGTCACTCTCAAACTCTGGACCATGCTCCCTTTGGAGTTGTGACTCTCTCTGCATTCAGGAAGAGGGTCAATTCACATCTTTTTAACGTGGCTTTTTAAATAGTTATGGTTTAAAATGTTTTACTATGTTTTTCTTTGATTATGCTCCCCCCCCCCCCCGGTAGTATAGAAATACAAGAAATAAATAAAGTTCATGGTCTGCATCTAAACTTCCCAAAAGCATTCAGCTGCTCTTTGTTAGCATTGGGATACTGAACGAGATAGATTTTAGAGGTCTAGCAGAGCAGCTCTTATGATAGGTGGGGTGATAGGATTCTTATAAATAACAATAATAATTTCAGCTCAAGGGCAGGCTGCAGGTCCCCACGGAATCAGGCGTGTCTGACAAAATCAGTATGCAAAAAACTTATCACCCTGGTTATCTCCAATAAAATCGACAGAGAGAGGAAGTAATTACCAACTTTAAAAACAGATGCTTTGAAAAGTTCACTCTGGAACATTGTTCTTCCTTAGTGCCTGTGGTGGCGAGCACTTTCATGCCTTGCTCTCCTCTTAAACGTAGTTTTTAATTAAATATTCCAGCCTGATTTTTAAAAATCTGCTGGTGATGCTTCTCCGTGGTTGATTGCTCGGTTACTGCTTTTGGGTTTCGTGACTCCAGAAATAAGTCCCACTGTTTTCAGTGGAGGGCGCTCCCAATGTAATCCATTCAGAGATGTAGCTTCAGGTAGTTTGTTCAGGTTGCATTTGAGAAGACGGTTTCTTGCTGTTAGGAGGATGAAGTTCTGGGGGTAAAATCCAACGTGACCTTTCTGTGTGGTGGCACCCCAGTTGCGGACTACCTTGGAGGCCTGACGGCGCTGGCTTCATTTCGGAGCCAAGTTAAATCATGGCTTTTTATTATAGCCTTTGAAGGCTAAATTCTCCAAGGTTGCACATAGTAATAGTCTTAATTGTTGCTTTTCAACTTTTCTGCTGGTTTTAGTTTGTTAATGATTAAATACATTTTAGTGGTGTCTATTTATTGTTTTACATTGTTCTGATTTTTTTCTGTACGTCGCCCTGAGATCCCAGTGATACAAATGTTTGAATAAATAAATAAGCCTTCAAGAGTTTCTCTGAAACTGAATTTACCTCTTGGGCTTTAAGGCGTTGAACACCTTGTGGTAGACAATGATGACATTTCCATGCAGAGTTCAGCCTGGCCCTCTTGCATTTCATTGGATTTGACCCATAGAAATGAATGAAACTTAAGTTAGTCATGACAAACTTAGGTCCCATTCATTTCAATGGGTCTACTTGAAGTAGGATTTAGGATTTTTTTTTACCCCTGGAATCCTTCCCTTATGACAATTGATGGAGCAAGGAACTTCATGAATAATGAATTCATCATTTTAGCCTGCCAGAGCAAATGCAGATGTATTTTGTAGTACCTTTAAAGGGTAGCGGATTTATTGTTAACACGCAATACGGCGTTATCCTCAGTTGTCAGGCATACATAATCACACCTATATGGGTATAGAACAGGAAAATGGTGAAGTTTGCCAGGTTAAGATTTGAATTCAAAGCCCATGAAATGTGAGAGGTCCAGTCTGAACTTCTTTTAGCCCAACGCCTTAATTCAGTTTCAGGGAAGCTCTTGAGGGTTGCATTCCATTGGTGGGCGGGGCTGATGGAAAGAGAGGTGGAGCCAAAATACAAGCAACAACAGCAGCTTATTTCTTGTTAGCCAGTCAGGCCATGTGCATACAGAAACATAGTAAACGTAATAAACATAATTAAATACACCTCTCAATCAGAGTGAATACCAAACTGCAAAGTGTTAATAAAATGGCTAACAAGGGCAGGTTAAAACATACTGTGATCCTGGACAGTATTTGCTAACATGTTATATTATATTGATAAGTTTGCCTGATTGACAAACTTGACAGCCCTATATGATGTGTAATAATCTGTACCAGCCAACAGTGTTAGAGTTATGCTTACGGAGGAGTTATAATCGGACCCAACTATTTAAAAGAGGTGGTAATTAGACCACTCCTAAAAAAGCCTAACCTGGACCCAGAGGACGTTCCACTAGTAGAGGCATTCAGAGCACCATCTGGTCCAGCCTTATTGGATGAGTTTCAGTTACTGAGGCCCGAGGATGTGGACAAGGTGCTTGGCCAAGTCCAGTCAACCACCTGTGTGCTTGACCCTTGCCCTTCATGGCTCATCACATCAAAAAAGGAGGGGATTGCCGGCTGGGTCCAGGAGGTTGTAAATGCCTCCCTGAGAAAGGGTGGTTGCAGGACAACTCCAGGCACTCTTGAATGAAACGGATTATCTAGATCCATTTCAATTGGGCTTCAGGCCTGGTTTTGCAACGGAAACTGCCTTGGTCACCCTGTGGGATGACCTTTGCCAGGAGAGGGATAGTAGGAGTACGACCCTATTGATTCTCTTGGACCTCTCAGCGGCTTTTGATACCATCGACCACGGTATCCGTCTGGATAGGTTGTCTAGAGCTGGAGTTGAGGCAGATGTGTGACTTGAATTGTGAGTGGTTCCGGCGGTGTGGCTTCAAAGTGATTATTTATACGACACCATCAGCATTGCATGACATTGTACAGAGAAACAGTAGAAAGGCACATCCCTGCCCTGTGACTCTTGCAATCAACCAGCTTGGGGGCAAGGGGACGGGACAGGACCAAACTAGACAGAATGTTAAATGAAGCTTTACATTTCATGTGCATGTTTGGTTGTTTTCTTTGTTGTCAACAGTTTGTTAGCTTTTACCCCCAATATGGTAAACACTTCTTCCATCCTGCCCCACCCCCTTATGCCACATCCATCTTATTTAGCTTCCCCAGCTCCCCTTTTCATGTCTTTCACATTTAATCCTTTCCTCTCTGGGTGTGGCCCTGAGAAAACCCCCTCCTCTGAAGCTGCTATTTGCCCTGGAAATCCCTCTGCTCTTCAGGTGCAAGTGAGATCTAGACCTTTTCTGTTCACTGTTGGAGCAGGCAGACTATCCCTAGAATCAACTGAGCTGGGGAGTCTTTTTTCCTTTCATACTATTTCCAGTAAAACCAATATACCAATGCAAGCCACTCCCTATGCTATCCTGCAAAATGGAGGCCATCCAAATAATGCAGTGATGTCAGCAAACCAATCCAGTGGTGTCCGCAGAGCTGGGCACAGAAGTTCAGTGAAATGTCTTCTGGCTATGGTTCTATTTAAATCTCAATCAATTCCTTCCTTTCGCCCCTTAGTAATGTCTTGGTTTACTTTCTCTTGGACTATGTTCTTCCAGCCCTTTCTCTATTCTCATGCCCATGACCTCCTGCCAATGTCATTGATGATGAAGTGTGTGTCCATCTATAAAAATATTAAATTTTCTTCATCTCGTCACATCAACTACTTCAACAGATGTTCATCCCCATGCAAACCCTGATCCGCTAACAAAAGCTTTTTGCTTGATTGGAAGTGCAAAGAGCTTTTCCTAGACAATGCACACTCCCTTTACCGCCAGACCATGTCAGCCAGAACCTGTCTTCTGTGGAGGTCTTCTCCTTCAAATACATGCACATAGGCTCCATTGATGGTGCTATATAAATAAATAAATAAATAAATATGCATAGGTCAGGAGTGGATTTGCTCGCTGCTGCCATTTGTTCAACATACATTACCCAAACATCTGCATAGGGAAGATGAAAGGAATTGTATTGATGAAAGGTAGAATTCCCACCCGCATTGAGTCCCAGTTGCAAGGCATGAGTGAGTGTTAGCAGCTATCTCCTGCAGTTGCATGGCAGGGGTGGGCAGAAAGTAGATCTCCAGATGTTTTGGACTTCACCTTCTAGCATTCCTGACCATTGGCCATACTGGCAGGGGCTTCTGGGAGTTGAAGTCCAGAACATCTGACAATCTACCTTCTCACTTTATACCATGTCAGATTGTTTGCCAATTGAGCCCATTCAGTGGCAGCTCCAGGTTTTTGAGAACCCTTAGCCAAGATACCCTCCATGGGCCCCCTCTTCTTGGAGTCTTATCTTCTCACCACCATTATCACCAGCTGAGATTGCTCCTCATCCTCTTTCTCACCATTGCTAACATTTGCTTGCTGGACAGGCAGAGAGCCAGGAAGCAAAAAGGCAGTGGCATCTACTGCTCTCCTTCTCACCACTACTAGGGATGAACAAGGTGGTTGCAAGGGTGAAGAAGAGGATCAAATTTAAGGAGCGATTGTCAGTGGGCCTCTGCTGGAGTGCGAGCCCTTGCTCGGTAATGCTGACCATGAGTGCTGGCCCTGAGTTCACTGTTGCTTACTCCAGGGGAGGGAAAACTTCAGACAAATGGGACCTGCTTTGGTTTTTTTTTTTGGGTAAAGCCTTGAGGTCCACCCATTGAAGCCAGATGCCAAATGGTGACTAGGGGGCAGTGCCGTTCATGTACCGAGCCCTATGAGCTGTACACTGGGGTGACTACATGCAAATGCCAGTCTACAACTACTACACATCAGGGATTCCAACAGCTTCATTTCGACCTATCAAAATGGTTGGGAATTGGAGACTCTGGCTGATCAAAAGCAAATCACTCAAGAGATGTACCAATAAATCCTGATGTATCTTCTGCCAGCCCCTGGCCTACTATGGCTAGCAGCAACTCTCCATAGTCTCCAGCAGAGGTCATTCCACCTACTGCTACCTGATCCTTTTGACTGAAGTGTTTAGGATTGAACCTGGAACCTCTTGCATACAAAGCATGTGCTCTGCTATTGAGCTATGGCCCTTTCCACTGTTGATTAGGTATAGACAAATCTGTCAATTTCCACTGTTGACTAGGGATAGACAAATCTGTCAATTTCAGTTTCTCTTAGTTTCTCATTTTCCCAGTCTTCAGTTGGTCTCAAACCTTGAGACTTTCTCCAGTTTTAAGCTTGGTTCCCCTTGAACTTTAAGAATGCTTTTTAAAAAAACTTCTCATTAAAACATATAATCATTTTTGTGCACTTTTATCCCAAGACATTTTGACTAATATATCTTTTCGGCACCAAGTCCAGACCTTTCCCTTTTCCCAAGCGTCTAGCAGCTGACGATAAGTTTTAATCTATCCTGGATTTCTTTTTATGTTTGGCTGATTGCTCAAAGTTGTTTTTAGATGTATATTGCCTGTGTGTGCACTGTCTGTTGTGTCTTTTTAAATTTTGCATATTGTTTTTAATGGTTTAATCATTGCAAACCACCCAGAGAACTTTGGCTATGGGCCATATAGAAATGTAATAAATAATAATAACAGTCACATTTCTTGCAAGTAAATTTCCCATGTTAATTTGTGTGCACCATTTCCCCTAATATACACATATTTGTATGCCTTTTTTTGACTGGAGAACTCTATTGTAGAATTCAAAGAAGTGTGATTTTTTGGGATAGTTGAGTTTCAGTTTGCATGGTGGTTCAACTTGTGCAATTGGGTAGGTTTGCCTTAAAATACGAATGGAATTAATTTCCCCCCCCCCTCCTCATGACCCATCTCTGAATGCCAGTTTAGCCCACTGGAAAATGGTTCTGGAGGTCTTAAAATAAGCAGTAAAACCTGCACCTGCCTCCTGCCAGACTAACATGGTCCCCTTTCGGTCCTCTGAGTCACATTTTGAGAGAAGCACGTTTTATGGGGCCTTGGTGCAATAAAGCCAACAGACATGAGCTTCCTGCTCTATCAGCAATCTCATTTAGGAGTCCAGAACTCTTACTGGCGATGCTAATGTGAGAACCTTTCTTGATTCCCAGAGAGAGCTGGTTGACCTTTCAAAGTGCTGCTGACTAGAAATTCCTTGTTCCAACTCTCAGAAAGATTTTACTTTCCTATGCCGCAGACATAGTTCATGTAACAGTAAACACAGAAGAGGGCAAGTAGGTTGCCCCTTGACATGAAGGCAAAGTTTGCATCCTCATGTTCATAACCATGCAGGCCCGTAGCTACAAAAAATATTCTTAGGTCCCCTTATCCCAAATCAATGACAGCAGGGAGGCCTTACCCCAACCTGGGACCCTCCAGACGTTTTGGACTACAGCCCTCATGAGCCCCAGCCAGCATGGTCGGTGGTTGGGGATGCAGTAGTAACGGGGGACTTCAATTACCCCGATCTCTGTTGGGAGACAATTTCTGCCAAAAGTGGCCCCTCCAAGAAATTCCTGACATGTGTGGCTGAAAACTTTCTCCTACAGAAAGTAGAGGAAGGAACTAGAGGAACTGCTATCCTTGATTTGATACTGACCAATAGGGAGGACTTAGTGGATAAAGTGGCAGCTACCGGAACTCTGGGGGAAAGTGACCATGTCGTACTTGAGTTCTTGATTTTAAAGGATGCAAAAGCTGAGTGTAGCCATACGCGTACTCTGGATTTCAGGAAAGTCAATTTTAATAAACTCAGAACTATGATAAGTAAGGTCCCATCGCAAATGACCCTAATGAGAAAAGGAGTCCAAGATGGGTGGGAGTTTTTAAAGAAGGAAATTTTAACGGCACAATCACAAACAATTCCATCAAGGAAAAAAGATAGACGACAACAGAAGAAACCAATGTGGCCCCACAAAAAAGCTTAGAGATGACCTGGAAATAAAAAAGGATACATATAGGAAGTGGAAGGAAGGCCAGACTACAGAAGAAGAGTACTAACAAGTAGCACAGAAGTGCCGGAATGGTGTCAGGAAGGCTAAAGCTGAAAATGACCTGAGGCTAGCGAGGGATGCAAAAAGCAATAAAAAGGCTTCGGATATGTGAATAGTAAAAGACAGAGGAAAGAAATGGTGCTTCAACTGCTCAGTGAGGATGGCAAATTGGTAACAGATGACATAGAAACGCCGAAGTGCTCAATTCCTACTTTAGCTTAGTCTTCTCTCAAAAGTGGGTCTATGACCGCCCTGGAAAAAGTGATGTACAAGCTGAAGGGGCAGGATTGCAATTTGAGATAGATAAACAAATGGTCAAGGAACACCTACTTTCTTTGAATGAGTTTAAATCTCCAGGCCCCGACGAACTGCCACTGAACACCACAAGAGACTGTCATTCTGTTAAGAGTTTTAAAAGGCCTTCAATCCCCTGAAGAAGGCCTTTAAAAAAATACCACATAGGCTGAAACGCGTTGGGCGTGAATTAATAAAGTACCTCAGCATTCCGAGTACTGCTCTAACAGTCAGGAAGTTTTTCCTGATGTCTAGTCGGAATCTGGCTTCCTGTAACCTGAGCCCATTATTCTGTGTCCTGCACTCTGGGTTGATCGAGAAGAGATCCTGGCCCTCCTCTGTGTGACAACCTTTCAAGTATTTGAAGAGTGCTATGCTGTCTCCCCTCAATCTTCTCTTCTCCAGGCTAAACATGCCCAGTTCTTTCAATCTCTCCTCATAGGGCTTTATTTCCAGACCCCTGATCATCCTCGTTGCCCTCTTCTGAACACGCTCCAGCTTGTCTGCATCCTTCTTGAAGTGTGGTGCCCAGAACTGGACGCAATACTCACGATGGGGCCTAACCAGTGCTGAATAGAGGGGAACCAGTACCTCACATGCTTTGGAAGCTATACTTCTATTAATGCAGTCCAAAATAGCATTTGCTTTTTTTGCAGTCACATCACACTGTTGGCTCATATTGAGCTTGTGATCTACAACAATTCCAAGATTTTTCTCGCTTGCTGTATTGCTGAGCCAAGTATCCCCCATCTTGTAACTGTGCATTTGGTTTCTTTTTCCTAGGTGTGGAACTTGGCATTTATCCCTGTTAAATTTTATTCTGTTGTTTTCAGCCCAGCGCTCCAGTCTATCAAGATCACTTTGAAGTTTTTTTCTGTCTTCCAAGGTGTTACCGATCCCACCCAATTTTGTGTCATCTGCAAATTTGATAAGCATTCCCTGCACCTCCTCATCCAAATCATTAATAAAAATGTTGAAGAGCACTGGGCCCAGGACTGAGCCCTGTGGTACCCCGCTTGTTACCTTCCCCCAGTGTGTTGTTCCATTTAGCCCACTCTTCACTAGTTTGTTAATCAGAATGTCATAGGGCACTTTGTCAAAAGCTTTGCTGAAGTCAAGATATACTATGTCCACAGCATTCCTACAGTCCACAAGGGAGGTTACCTGATCAAAAAATGAGATCAGATTAGTCTGATAGGATTTGTTCTTGACAAATCCATGCTGGCTTCTAGTAATCACTGCATTATTTTCAAGGAGTTTACAGACTGACTTCTTTATAATCTGCTCCAAAATTTTCCCAGGAATGGATGTCAGACTGACGGGTGTGTAGTTCCCAGGTTCCTCCTTTTTGCTCTTTTTGAAGATAGGGACAACATTATCCCTCCTCCAGTCATCCGGCACTTCACCCGTTTTCCATGATTTCACAAAGATAATAGACAGTGGTTCTGAGAGATCTTCTGCCAGCTCCTTTATTGCTCTAGGATGCAGTTTGTCGGGCCCTGGAGATTTGAATTCTTTCAAAGAAAGTAGGTGTGACCATTTGTTTATCAATCTCAAACTGCAATCCTTCCCCTTCAGCTTGTACTTGTACAGCTTGTAGTGGAAGTCCCGTCCGTGAGACCCCAGAGAGCTGCTGCCGGTTAGTGCAAACCAGGGCCAGACCAAGATATTTTGCTGCCTGAGGCAAAGGACAAAATAGCGGCCCCTCTCCATTCTGTGAATAGACTAGGATAGTATCTTCCACTGCACCTGATTCAACAGGTGAGTTTAGGAGCTTCAAAACAGGTCATGTGCCATGCACAGCTCTGCCCTCCAAGGAGTTGTGAGTGGATGGGGTGCTCAGGAGGAGCAGATTGGAGGGCACTGCTGCCCCCCAGCATCTGCTGTCTGAGGGAGTTGCCTCACTTTGCCTAATGGCTGGGCTAGCCTTGGAGCAGACAGTACTGGGATATTCATGGACCTGTGTCTGACTTGATATCAGTCAGTTTCACATGATAGTTCTTCCTGCATGTAGAACCATCTTTCCCCAACTTGACACCCTTCAGATGTTTTGGACAACAACTCCCAGCATCCCTGGCTTTTGTCTGTGCTGGCTGAAGCTGATGGGCATTGAAGTCCAAAACTCTGGAGAGCACCAAGCTGGGGAAAGCTGTGCTGGATCATATTTTAAAACCAAAACCAGCAATGTAATATTGTTAGGGGAATGAAGAGGGTTGATCTTTTAATGAAAATTAGTCATGGCAAAAGTGCCGTGTTTCAATGTTTCAGTAATCACAATCAGAGTTTTGCCAAAAACAAAAAATCCCAGGTATACAGTTGTGTTCTGTCAGAAGTCAATGTGATGTGAAGTCCTTGACCCAACCAATCAAATTTTTTAAAACTTGATTTTTTTGAAAATATTTGGGGAAACTGGTGATCTTACA
This sequence comes from Anniella stebbinsi, assembly GCA_029215795.1. NCBI lineage: Eukaryota > Metazoa > Chordata > Lepidosauria > Squamata > Anniellidae > Anniella > Anniella stebbinsi. The sequence goes on from JARDYH010000001.1 coordinate 388,801,966, forward strand.
CAAAGAAAGTTAGTAAAACCCTTCTGTTTGTTCCTGCTTATTTGGAAAGCTGGTTTGAAAAATCAAGACACCCTTCCATTAGGGCTTGGCAGCTGGCAGCCCAGCTGCTACGTCCAGCCCGTCGCTATTTCCCCCTTAATAACACACAAGCCAAGACATAGACAAATGGCTCCTTATGGCGTATTTCAGCTGCTTACTCCAAAAGCCCACTTTGCTAAGGCTGAAATGCACAATAAGGAAAACTCCGCCACAATGTATGCAGTCAACAGGGGATGACATTTCTATAACACAGCCTTCCCAAACCTGGTGCCCTCCAGATGTGTTGGGACTACAACACCCATAATTCCCAGCCTGCAGGGCCATTGGCCCTGCCGGCTGTGTAGTCACAACCCACCTGGAGGGCACCAGATTTGGGAAGGTTGCAATAACATATTAGAGGAGCAACATGATCCCTTCTTCAGCATGCAGCGTGAACTGATTCCTCCGTGTGATCTTGCACTCATTTTGGGGGGGAAGTATTGCTGGATCAGGGTGATGGTTTGCAAAATGATTCCCCCAATATTAGGAGCATTCTCAAGCTTTTAATTTCTTAAAATTCTTAAATAGGGCTGCAATGTTGAGTTAGTTTATCATTCAGCAGATCTTTTTAAAAAAGTTAAATTTTTGTAGTAGAAGTACATATTAAAAATGTCAGGGAGTATACTCCATTTTAGAAGAAGCGTATCCTCTCCTCTCTTATGGCGGTGATGGTGTCTTCCGCAACCTAAATGCACATTCAGAATTAAGAAAGTCTGTGTGTTTTCTTCAAAAGTAGTCCCTTTTCTCATATGCCACGCTATACAGATTTTATTGACCAATTAAAACTGTTATGATTGATCTGACAAGACTTCTTTAATTGGGTGATGGTCCTGTTATTTCCTTTATGACAAATTCCTAGGTGAATAATAAAGACTAAAGTGGCATTGGAGTGTCTCCTGTAACGTAATGAACAATAAATGTCTTTCATTAGTTGGCCACGTTGTATATTTACTGGACAGCTATAAAGGTTTCCCTCAAGCTTTCTGAAGGTCTTCTTCTTTGAGCAACGAGCAGAATAGAGGGTTTAAAGTGTTGTAAAAGAGCTTGCTTTAACCTTCTGAAAAGTGATATTCTCATTTATTTTCCCTTTCTATCATTGGGCATAAAAAGTAAACTTGAAGGCTGAGAATGAGCAAAGATAGATGGAATCCCTTAATGCCACAAGAACTAATAGTCGAGTACTGAAGCTCGGCAATGTCGTAATAACCTTGGCCAAACGTTTCATTTTTTGCACAACACCCACCCCAAACTAAAATTGGGGATCAAGGGAGGTGTTCATTCCTTCTACCCTCATGGGAGAAGCATGCTACAGGCATTCTTTCCCCTCCCCACACCCCAAACTGATAGCCAGTGTCTTCCCATAGTTACGATTTCTTCTGGAAGTGTTTTTAAGTTGGGGTGAGCCAGTATGAAATTCAAAACTAAATTTAAAAGGGATCCCAATTGTACTAAATCCAACAGTTTATGAATGCTATAGAATGACCGAAGAACTAGAAGTTCAGTGCTTGGACTCTTCATTTCAACCCCCAAATCTGTCTCCCCCACCCACCCACCCTGGTCTTTCCACATTAGAGCTCAGTTTGCCTTGACTCCGGGTGTAGCTCATTAATTTATTTATTGCATTTTAAATTCAGCCAATAACCAACCTTCTCTTGATGGTTTACAAACAGTTAAAAGACTCGAGGTGCCATAGAACAGTTAAAAAAATATAAAATACAATGCAAATATTTTAAAAGAATGCAGTGCAATTCAAAACAACATACCGTACAGGAATAGGTAAAACAGCCATAAAAATCTAGAACTAGTTTTTTAAAAAAAAAAATGCCAGGGAGAAAAGAAAAGTCTTTGCTCGGTGCCGAAGAGATAACAATATGGGCGCCAGGCGAACCTCTTTGGGGAGGATAGCCTAAAAACAGGGTGCCTCTACTGAGAAGGCCACCCCTTCCCAGTAGTTACTGACCTAGCTTTCTTCAGCGGGGGCACTCAGAGGAGGGACTCCAAAGATGACCTAAGGGTCCAGGCAGTTATATAGGGGAGGAGACATTCCTTTTGATACTCCAGATGGTTGTAAGGTTAGAAACGGAGCTGCACCTCTCCCTCTTCTTCATTAGCTTTTAACTTCATAAGTCTTTTTTACTCAGCATGCCTGGGAGTTTGATCCCACTTGGTGCTGCAATTGTAGCCACCTTTGGATCAGTATTGCCGGGAGAGTAAGAGCCTTGTGTACCTTGTGAGCTGAGCAAGGTGTATGGAGAAGCGGGGTGGGAAGGAAGCAACGGAAGATCAAAGAAAAAAACTGGATAGGATGTAGAGGGACCCACGGGTGATGAAGCAGAAAAGAGGTCTGTGTTAGGGCTATGCACCACTTCTGCTCAGGATCTGAAGTGGGACGATTCGGCCTGGCTCGGGTCAGATCAGATCGGGCCTGAAGCACTTAGGACCAATCCGGACCCTCCGCTACGTGAGCCCCCTGCTCCTTTTCTGGACCCATCGTGAGCACCCGCAGCCATCCGCACCACTTCAAGGGAGTTGCCATCTTTGAAATGGTGACTGTCTTGAAGAGGCCTGGATAGCTGCAGGCGCTCATGGCAAGTCCAGGGGGAGGGGGCTCACTTTTGGAGTATGTGTGTTCTCGAATCTCGATCTGGAGCGGATTGGATCTGGGCTGAGGTGGATTGGGGCTGATTCCAGAACTCTGAATCGGCCTGTGATGTGGGGGAAGGGGGTTCTGTACACACCCCTAGTCTGAGTGCGGGGGGTGGGGGGGGTGCAGAGAGGAAAAAGGAAGGTAATTGGGAAATCGAGCGTAGAAAGAGTTCTGTGTCGGGGAAACAGAATTGAAGGGTGTAGAGATAGGATGGTGCAAAGCGAGAGAGAGAACATGCTGTGGAGATCAAATGGGGTTGGCTGAGTTGGTTAAAAAGAAAACGCAGCTAAAAAACCTTTTTCCAGCGGTGAATGTAGCAATGCGGTCCTCTTCAGTTTTCAAAGTTATAGAAGTAGCTCCCGGAGTGATTCGAGGCCTGCATCTTGATGTATCTAAACATAAGGTGCACGATCCGTCCAATCCTGCATGCCCAGCGCTGTGTGGAAGGGGTTTCCCCATAGGCTTCTTTGAGGCTTCTTCTCTCTCAGTCTTCTGCCGCCATCACTGGTCCTCAGCCAGCTGCTACATCAGCCGCAAAGCGAGGCTTGCAAACATGAGATCCTCTTGTGTCTCACTGACTTGGCAAGCTGCCTTGCTCCAGGCTCCTGGAATGCAATGTGGACTACCCCTGCAAAGAGTACAAGCATCCCCTCTGTGCGCCCAGGAGGACCGTGCCAGATTTCCTCCTCCTTGAAAATTATTTGCGTTGCATGTGCGATCTACGCTGGAAAGATTTAATTTCAGCTCAAGGAGGAAAATGGGAGTCCGTGCCTTCGTTTCTTCTTTTTGTAGACCCAAAAAATGCAGGCCGTTGTGTTGAGCCATCGATTAGAAAGTTGGGGGGGGGGGGGGAGATATCCAAGCAGCAACAGTAGCGTCATACTTTCATAATCATTAAAATGGGAAGGAAGCAGATTTTGGTTGAGCATTAGGAGGAAGTTCCCGTTGGTAAGAACGGTGGCTCAGGAGATTGTGGGTTCTCCTTCATTGGAGCCATTTAAGCTTCACTGAAATGGAATTCTGCCCTCGGGCTGGAAGAGGTTCTGCACTCCTGCTTTAGTTGATCCTAATAAAGTTATATTGTGCTGCTGCTTGGATTCTTGAATAGGTTTGCAGTTTTACATGTTGACGAGGTAGTAGTTTTGTTCCTGTTTAATAAAGAGAGCCCCGGCTGATCAGTTTTGTGCTGGAACAAGGATTCTGATGGTGTGAATGTGCAGGCTCTTCGTGCCCCCCTATTAATTTAAATGGAAGGGACCAATGTATGCGTAAAGTAACAGGTGCATGTCCCGATTCCTCCGGCGCAGGGAAACTCAGCAAATTGTAAATAAAAAAGCAGTTGTGTAAGGAATCTTGCATCACTGTATGTTTTCTGTTGAAGGTACCACTCCAGAAGTTTGATTCAGCTTGTTTATGTGGATGAAAAGGGCCTTGGAAGCGGATAAAAAGCTGATTCCTTTATTCTGGTGTCAGGCAAAATGTGTCTCCCTTGCTGACCCCGTGGGGCTGTAATGGCAAGAGCTCTTCCTAAAATATTAATGAGTGTCTCAATATACTTCATTTTTTTAAAAATAAATAAATAGTGTAACAAAAATATGTTCTCACTAAATGTGCTGGAAACTCGCGCCCAAAATTGTTGACTTGATATTTGTTAGGACAAACGACTTCTAGGATTGTGGGGGGAGAGGAGATAAAGGCTGCTAAATCAGGGATGCTGAACATCTTTCAGCCCAAGGGCTGAATTTCATTTTGGAGAAGCTTTCAGGGAAACTCCAGAGGGCCAGATTGCACCCCCCTCCTGTGAGGGCCAGATTTACCACCCCCAGGCCCTGGGTTCTGCATCCCTGCTGTGCAGGCTTGCAACAATGCCCTTGCAGTCTGTCACCCAGCATCATGTGAAAGAGACACTGGGGCTGAGCCCAGTGTCCTGGTGCCTTAATTCACATGTGTGGGATGTGCACTGTCCGGGCATGCACAGCAAGTGAAAATGCTGCTAACATTTTATTCAGGACAGTCTAGCAACCAGCCTAACAGACTGGCTTTTAGCTCCCCCCACGCCGCCGAAATCGTGGCAGCTGGTCCAGAGATCTTACACACACAACGCCAAATGGGCCAGGTCTCTCTTTCCCTCCCCTATCAAACCTCAATTCTCATAAAAGAACGTTAAGCTGCTCAGACTGCTTGGGGAATGGAGGGGTTGATTTCTTATCAGAAGAACCATTATTCTTTTTTTGGAATTTTGGCAAGGGTCTTTGTTACCTGTTCGAAACCAGCAATAGAAACAAGACCTGTGGAGTAGGACTCTGTGTGTTGCCGTGTGCGCTGGCCCCTGGCCCCTGATGCATCACCGAAAAAGCACAAAAGAAGATGCCAGTTTGTATAATATTTGCATATGCAAATATATACATATAGGAGCACATTTAGAACTAATTTGTTATTGCATTTATGGCCTTTTTTTCCCTCTTGCAAGAGACCCAAGGCGGTTTACATGATCCTCCTCTCCATTTTAAATTCACAACAACCTTGTGAAGTAGGTGAGGCTGAGAGTCAGTGGCTGGCCCAAAGTCACTCAGTGAGCTTCATGGTTGAGTGAGGACTACAACCCGCATCTCCCGAATCCCATTCCAACACTCGAACCATTACACCACACTGCCTCTCAGTCGCTACAGGGACTCTGTTCGGATGACACGCTAAGCCACAGTGGTGAAGCACTTTGAGTTAAACACTATGGCTTAGCGTATCGTGTGGACAATTCCTAACCATGGTGGCTACATAACCATGGTTTAAACATGCTCACTAACCTTTCGCTGCAGAAGGGTTAGTGGCCTAACCATGGCTTAGCGTGTTGTCTGAACAGGCCCAATAAGGACTACAATGTAAATAGAAATATAGTCCATCTCACCACAGTAGGGAGGACTTGGGCCTGTGTGGTGCTTAGTCCAGGTGCTAACTGTGGATGGATAAAACCACTTACACTTCTTAGGATCCTTTATCTTAAAATCCAAGTTGGACTGGGCAGCTCATCAAATGGAGGACACCTTCAAATAGAAGACTGCCCTCTGCCAGCGCTCCAAAATAGAGGAATGTTCTCTGTAAAATAGGACACCTGCCCCCCCCGCCCCCCCCCCCCCAGTGGATCTGTCGATCCCTGATTTTTGGACATTAGCCTGTCTCTCCCTTCCCTTGATTTTTCCCCCACCCCCAGAACTCAAGTGGTTAACGCTGAAAATGGTAATTCCTCCTGCAAATAAATTGATCAGTATGCAAGGCGCTTGTCACCAGCTGAATCATGGTCCACAGTTAAGGTAAACAGATCTGTGATGACACTTTCTGAGCAGAATACCAATGCAGCTATATTTCCCCCAGACGTTTTTAACAATTCCTCTTGAAGGAGGGTTGGGTCCCAAGGAGAGAAAAAAAGGCGTCTTTGTGGGACTCTCTTCTGCAAAGGTGGGAGACATTTGTGTCTGATCTATTGCATATCATTGCCAAGACTGGTTCTAAGGGGATTTAATTTGTGTGTTGTGTATGTGTGTATGGAGAGACAGCAAGTGGGGATTTTCTATAACCTGTCCGTTGATTTGAAGTTTTTTTTTATGAGGTGTATGCACAAATCGACCTGTATCTTAAAGGATTCCATCTATCTTTCTGTTGCGGGGTTCGTTTTTTATTTTATATTGATAATTGCCATGTAAAAGGAAGTGGGCTAATTTTAGAATTATCTTTCCCGGTATATGTTCTTGTGAGGCTCTCATTTTATTGAATTTGTTGTCTTTGCTGCCAAATGTTAAGATAATGCGGTATTCTCTCTCCCTCTCCCACCCCTTTAAATCATATGGTATTTGATTGTAAAAATTATTTTGCTAACCTGGTATTGCTGAGGGCAGGAGAAGATCCATATCTTACATTGCTGAAAATCCAATTGTTTTAAAGCATGTGTTTTTTCTAAAACATTTGTGGATGCGTGTTCAGAAACATTTGAATTTCTCCATGGCATTTACGAAAAATGAAGACTTGTGTGGAAGGGGTTGGTGAGAAAATGCAGAAACGTTCTCTTGGGGTTTTGTTTTAAATGTGCCTTGGATTTATTCATATGTTGCAACCCTATGTACATATTGAAGTTCCATTGAACTCAGTAGGACTCACTTCTAAGCAGGGATGCCTGTTGGTAATCCGGTATCCAGGGCTTAATTTAGTTTTGTAAATGGCTACCCATAAGAATATAAGAAAAACTATGCAGGATCAGACCAAATGTCTATCTAATCCAGCAACCTGATCCTCACAGTGTCTCTGGGAAGGCCTCATTGTTGCCCTCCAGCAACTGACATTCTGTAGCATATTGCCATGTATCCATCATGGCTAATTGCTGCCTGGTCACCTCTGGCGAGTAAGAATCTCTTCCAGGTAACCACACCAGAACATAAATGGGAAGAGAGATGGTTCTTGCTTTTCAAGGCCATTGATGTGCCACAAATGACTTATATAGATGTGTGGGTAACTTGGCTTCTGAAAGCTGTTTGTGGGCTTGTAACTGTTTCAGAGTTATTTGCAAAGCTTTATTTTGCATGTGAGCTCCTTCTGTTCAGCTCTGGACTCTTTCTGTGCTGTGGGTTGAGTCGTAGAATGTCTGTGGTATTGATACAGTCACTCTGAGTGTATACAGAGTGCCTTATCAAGTGATTTACTTTGCTTTAACTTTGGAAATTATTTTTTTATTGGAATAAGTGTAAATATTTTGAAACCCGGCAATGAGAACTCGATAACATACACAATCTCTTACACTTTGGATTTTGAGACCAAAATAAAGGCATTGAAAAGATTCCATGGATTAATTTTAGCCTGCTGAAACAACTGTGCACCTAAATATATGTTCTTCCTAGGGATAGCCATCTGGGAAAAAAAAGTTATTTACAATTTTGTTTTTAGAGTTAACTGGTATCCATTCCAGTTGTCCAGTTTGACTTGAATTGTTTTTGTTCATCATGCTACTAATTAATTTCACGAAAAAATGCATTTGTAAAAGTGGACAATTTTCTGCATAATAATATAGTGTTCGAAAATTTTCCAACCCACATCACTGGCTCTGAGTTGTGCTCATGGAATATATTACAAAGAGATGACCTATCAGAGGCTTCTATAAAATAGAAGTCTTCTCTCCTGGAATTCCTCTTAAAATGCATTGATTCCATCTTTCTGCCCTATTACATTTTTGGCTGATGACAAGTTCCCCTAATAAAACCTAATGTACCAGGCAGATTTCCTCAAAGTAATCATCAGTAGTAACGATGTTACATAAAATACCCATCATTGCGTTGTGATTGGGTGCGCCATAGGTTGTCCTTAATAGGTTTTCTTTAAGGACATCTCCAGGGGCAGTAGAGGAGACCTGACATTAGTGAAAATTAAAGTCTTCCATCTCTTTGTTTCAGTTCTGATATCAGTGGGTTAAACTGGCAAGGAGTTGGAAGAGGAAAAAAAGGAAGTAATAGATTCTTTTTTTTGTATTTACTTCCTTTTTTCCCTTTGTTGGTTTGGGTTAGGGTTAGGAAAATATATATATATATATATATATATATATATATATATCACACTAATACTAATATATATACACACACACACACACACACACAATATATATATATATATATACACACTATATTTATGAAATGAACCATCAGAGCAACATTTCTCCCTTAAAATTGGTAATTCATAATTGAAAAATGACAGCCTTTTTCCCTTGCCCACTGCTGTCTGGGGAATTTGAAACTCCTACCCCATCAAACCATTATATTAAGCCGGATTTTTGTTTCTGGTCTCCGTTACAGAGATGGCGTCGGACATACCTGGGTCAGTGACGTTGCCAGTGGCGCCGATGGCAACGGGACAAGTGAGGATGACAGGGCCCATGACTGCAAGAGGAGGAAAGAGACGCTCAGGGTAAGCGTTCAAAGTAGTGTTCAGAGTTTCTTTTCTACACATCAAGTTACAGGTACCCTCCAGACAGTGGAGGCTGGAGGCTCGGATACCAGTGGGGCGGTGAATCCATTTCTGGGTTCAGTCAGAACTATCAAACTATCCAAGGTGTAGAACACAGGGGGAAGACTGTAGCTCACACGATCACCATCAGTGTGCAGCAAGCTTGGCGGGTTGCTGGGGTTCTACCCCCCCCCCCCCCAAGCTGGGGCTCCACCTCTGACGGGCCATGGGACCTCTTTTAACCCATGTTGTACTCCAGTGAGCATTGGACTGCCAGATTGGGAAGCCACAATGCCCCTGATTAGTCTTGGTCCGAGGCATTGTGAGAAATTTAAAACAGTGTCTCCCGTAATGCCCTGGCGCAGGGGTACAGAACCCCAGCCCTGGGGGCCAAATGCAGCCCTCTGTTGTTCTCTAAATGGCCGTGCCCCTCTCCCCCCAACACCAATCATTTGAGGGTTTTCAAGCTTTTGTGCACATTTCTCCCCATTTTGAAAGGTTGCAATTCCTCTCTTAAGGCTTATTTACTGGTAGGGAGAGCTTTAAGGTAAAATATGCTGGAAGGCTCGGCCTTCAGCCCCGCCCACCACTGGAATGCAGCGTTCGATATCTTTGAAAAGGAATTCTGCCTTTCTGCTGAAAGGTTCAGCATCCCTGGCCTGGAGTGATTCTACCTCAGGAATGCCACTGAAAATCAAAATGGCGGTTCAGTGCCATAGGGGGACCCAAGAATGGGCACTTTCCTAAGGGCCTTCTGAAACCTAGAGCTGGCCTTGGTAGTTCGCGAGTTGTCATAAGAGCATTAGAAGAGCCCTGCTGGATCAGACCATGGGTCCATCTAGTCCAGCACTCTGTTCAAACAGTGGCCAACCAGCTGTCAACCAGGGACCCATAAGGAGGACACGGGTGCAACAGCACCCTCCCACCCATGTTCCTCAGCAACTGGTGTACATAGCCTTACTGCCTCTGCTACTGGAGGTAGCACATAGCCATCAGGATAAATAGCCATTGATGGCCTGCTCCCCCAGAAATTTGTCATGCCCCCTTTTAAAGCCATCCAAATTGGTAGCCATCATTACATCTTGTGATAGTGAATTCCATAGTTTAACTAGGTGCTGTGTGAAGAAGTCTTTCCTCTTATCTATCCTGAATCTCCCACCAGTCAGCTTCATGGGATGACCCCATTGGGTTTTAATATTATGAGAAAGCGAGAAAAATGTCTCTCCACACCATGCATCATTTTGTACCCCTCTATCATCCCTCCCCTTTGCCTCCTTTCTTCCACGCTGAACAATCCCAGCTGTTGTAACCTTCCCTCGTAGGGAGATGCTCCAGCCCCCTGATCATTTGAGTTACCCAGTCTAATACAGCTCCCTGCTGGAACTGCTATCTCCATTCGCTACTTTCACCCACTGGGCCGGGTCCCTCCTTGCCCGTTGGAACCTACTTCTCTGTGAGGAAGAGCTGCAGGGTCATCTGTTTGGATGTGGGCTGGGGATATGTCCAGGAAGCTCCACCTGACACTTACCTTGTCCTCTTTTTGGCCTCAGGCAAAGTCCTTCTTGTTCTTCCAGGCCATTTAATCCTCTATATTTCTGCTGCGATACTCTGTGTTTGCAGGAGTTTTATCGTCTTTTTTCTTTTTCTGTTTGTTTTCTCCTCCGCCACTTTTAACTGATCACTGCTTTTTATTTATTGTTTTATGATGCTGTTTCTGGTTTTATGTGGATTTCGGATTTCATCTGTGCTTTTTATTTGAATGTCGCCCTGAGAGCTATTAGCTGTTGGGCAACTAAAAAATCTAATAAATAAATAAATACAATCCAGCGTCCCTGATACCTGCGGTGGTTGGAGTGAAGCCGGCAGTTTCCAAGTAGGCCTTAGAAGGCTCCTTTCTAGAAGACCAACTTTTGGCTGCATAGCAGCCATTTTGAGGAAAGTTGAGTGACCAGAACTGTATAACGTTAAAAATTGGTGGCTGAGTTTTCTTTGGTGCCTGAGTTTTCTTGCTTTCCTTTTCCCTCTCCACCTCTGTTTTCCTTTTGTGTTGTGTCTATTTTAGTTTGAAAGCTTGAGGGCAGGGACTTTCTTGCAGAATGCAGCCACCCGAGTATTGGTGGGGGCGAGGCGATTTGACCATATAGCACCTATACTGCGCCAGCTGCACTGGCTACCTGTGTGTTTCCGAGTCCAATTCAAAGTGCTGGTTTTGACCTTACAAGCCCTAAATGGTTTGGGACCAAGTTACTTGAAGGACCGCCTTCGCCTATATCAGCCTGCCCACACTTTAAGATCAAAGAGAGAGGCCCTTCTCACCTGCCCATCAGTGAGAGATATTAAGTGGGTCTCCACATGGGAGAGGGCCTTCTCAGCAGCGGCCCCACACCTGTGGAACAAACTCCCACTAGTTTTTAATGTTAGCTTTTATTGTTTCAATTGATATTTTACTTTTATGCTTTTATTGCTTTTAATGTGTATACCATTTTGATATATGGTTGTATTTATATGTAGTTGTAAGCCACCTTGGGAGAGCTTCTGCCCTGAAAGGCGGCTAAGAAACGTTTTAAATAAACAAATAAATAAATAATAATAAAAAATATTAATCTGTACGTGACTTGGGAGCTGCGACTATGAGCTTTCTCTCAGTGTCTATTTCTCCAAAGCTACAACCATTGACCAGGATACTAACATACGTGCCCCACATCTTTATGTTTTGTTTCACAAACTTATATACCATTTTCCAACAACATTTTTGAAGCAGTGAACATAATGACAACATCAACACTAAAATGCAACACTAAAATAATCACTGATTGATTTGCTGTCTTGTCCCTTATATTCTGAACCAAGGTTTCAATTTCTGGGTTCCTTCTTGTCTTACCCTGCATGGTAATACTGTCCCAGAGAAGATTTTTTTAAAAATGTTTTGTCTGATTTAGATTTTTTCCTGCAACTTATAAAGTCTCTCTTTTTGCTTTGGCAGCATCAAAAATCTAGGCAAAATTTGTCTCTGACAACGCAGTTGATGGTTGACTTAATGGCTTCCTAGCCGTTTTAATTTTCAAACTATAATTATCCTTTTTAATAATGGCTGTATTTTATTTTAAATGAATTTTACACAATGTATGGTGAATCGATTTTAGCTTGAGCATTTTTTATCTTGTTTATGGTGCATTTGTTACATATGCAAATGACCCATGGCCCAAGCAAGAAGTACTAAGGAAAGGAAGATTTAAGGTGCAATCCATTGCAGGTTTATTAGACAGAAAAAAAATGCCTTCTAAAGATCAGTGATGGTGGACAAGCTTGCCTAAAGCACAGCCTGTCTACCACTGCCAACATTGTGCAGCCATTAGATAAGGCATGTTCCAGGATGGGACTCAGTTTCCCCAGGGCAAAAAATGAGGATTAATAGACTTAGACAGCACCCCCCCACACACACACACACGCACGTTCTGAGTGTGCATCCTAGGGCATTTCCCCCAAATCCTGTGTTAGAATAACCAAGATGTGTAGCTAAGAAATGGGCTCTAGAAGGCAGTGATATTGCTGAGATCCATTATGGCATGGTTCGAGATACCTATTTGTCCAGTTTGTATATGACGGTAAACCATTTGGCACAATTTACTTGTGACTATTTTTATTATAAATTTGGCAATTACCAGTCTCAGTGCTTACACCAGGAATGTTTATATTCATATTGTTGTTGGGGTCCTTGTTTTTCTTGTTTTGTTCCGCTTCCACATAGCGGCATTCTCTCTTTCCACTTGCACGATGGAGAAAGCAAATATTCTCAAGCTGGTCTTAAAATGCACGAACCGAAGATTTTCCTTCTGTCCTAAACTGTTCCGTCATGTGTCTTTGCGAGATATTGTTGGTGAAACCATGTATTTTGGATATAGAAAAGGATTTTTTTCCCTTAATTTCTGGCAAACGGTCTCTAGTGACACCTAATTGGTGTAGGGAAGAGATTGAAGGAACACTTGCCTAGAAAGATGATAGATAGGGGGAAAACAGTGATGTTTTTCTGTTACACATGCTATGAAAACGAAGGCTGAAGACATGGAAGAAGAGGGCCTCCGTTTGACTTCAGAATCAGTGAAAAGTCCTTGAGATACACATCAGCACGGGAGTTTGATGTGAACTAGGTTCTGTTTACAGCTAGCCCAGTTGGCCACTGGAGGTCACTGTTTCTCCACCGCTATACAATTATTATAAGATGCACCAAGGAAGGAAAACGTTCTGAAAGAACGCAGGATTTGATGAAGAGTGTATTATTCCCCCCACCTTTAGGAATATAATTGGTGCTGGAATTATAAAGCACGGGCACAGTCCGGCCCCAAATTATACACTTTTAAGACACATGGATCAGGAACCAGTCTAGCACCGTGCCTAAGAGTTTTGGTGTTAGTAATCTCACCCTCCGAATATATATTCATCCTAGTTTCAAGTTCTAATATTTTTCCAAATACCGAAGAGTTTCCAGATACGTAAAAGTGCACCGTTTACTCCCCTCAGTATTTCTTGAGGATTATTTTAAGAGAATTCTGCTGGAAAAATCATGCATGTCCATGTAATGCTGGCATTGAAAAACTTGCTCATATACTTTTGATTTGTACTTTCGTTCTAAAGAGTTTGGCAGAAAGTGTTATTTACCACACTAATTTCCCTCCAAGGGCGCTTGTCTGATCTGTATGTATCCTTCCTCCTTGAGGACCATGATAAATGGGTGAGACTAAAGTCCACAAAATGTTGGGCAGCTGTCATTAGAATTAGGTTTACTATGGTGTCCTGAGTTCTAACCTTTTATGTTTTATTTTATTTTCCTCTGCCAGTTCTATTTGCTTAGTAGTGCTTTATTTGCATTTTGTGGCTGGCGGTAATCATTCTTATATATTTTTTTAGTCTGACAGTTTTATCTGTTCTGTTGCGTTTTATGTGCGATGTTGCAATGGCTTGCTGCTGAGGCCAATGAAATTTCTCTTGTCTTCTCGCTGTGGCGAGGGTGGGTCTGGAATTTCGCTCTTTCCATATGTTCCCCTGTAGTTGTAAAGCACCAAGCTTTCTGGGAATCATAGAATCATAGACACGTAGAGCTGAAAGGGGTCTACAAGGCCATCGAGTCCAACCCCCTGCTCAATGCAGGAATCCACCTCAAAGCATGCCTGACAGATGGCTATCCAGCTGCCTCTTGAATGCCTCTAGTGTAGAAGAGCCCACGACCTTCCTAGGTCATTGGTTCCATTGTCGTACTGCTCTAACAGTCAGGAAGTTTTTCCTGATGTCCAGCCAGAATCTGGATTCCTGTAACTTGAGCCCATTATTCCACGTCCTGCGTTCTGGTCCTCAGGGAGGTGCTTGTGAACAATCTTTTGTTCTTCGGAATCCAAAAAAAGTGACAAAACAAGGGCATTTGGATATAAGATTTTTTAAAAATAATTAAAAAAACCAATTGATTCTTAATATTTGGCTGCTTCTATTCCACGAAAAGTTAAGATACCACACAGTGATTGATTGGGATGCACTGAGTAGACCAAGATTTGTTTGGCTAGATCCTGAAGAAAACTAAGCACAAACAGACTGGGCAGGATTCTGGGAGAATTGGGCCAGAGCCAAAATATCTAGTTAGTTCCTGCTTCCTTTTCAATAGGAGCTCTGAGAGGTTGGAGCCAAAGAAACCAGAGATAGACAAAGGTGATCTCTGATCCTGTTTTCCAAAAAAAGTCAGGGTTGAGGAGGAAGGATACTTTACATCAAATCTGCATAAATTTGCATATTGAAAAAAACAATTGTTCTAAATGAAAAAAGTGTACTGTTGCTGATATTGCCTCCAGATGTTGGTCTCCAGTTCCTGTTCTCTGACTGCTAGCCATGCTGGTGGGGGCTGGCAGGAGTTAGTTGTTATTTTATGGCAAGAGTTATTTATTATTAGGGATGTATGAGAAATTAGTTTCAATTCGTTTTTGATCAGGATCTTCCCGGATCGCACCTTCCGAACCAAACACGGACTCCAATGCAATCTGTGCATTTCCGCTAACCCTTTTGAAGCAAGTGGTTGCTGGTTAGTGAGTGTGGTTAAACTACGCTTATGTAACCACCATGGTTAGGAAAAAACGGCGCTCGCACAATACGCTAAGCCATCATGGTTAGCTCAAAATGCTTAATCATCATGGATTAGCAAGTTGTCTGAGCAGGGCCAAATAATCTTGTTTAAAGGAAGAAAAGGAAGTAGCACTAGCAAATAGCATTAGCAGAAAGAAAGACACACTTCTCCTCTTGCTTCTTTAACTCTGACTCATTCAGAAAACTTAACATTTTTTCAGAATGGACTTCGATGATGAAGATGGTGAAGGGCCCAGCAAATTTTCAAGGTGAGTGTTGTTGTTGCTGCTGCTGCTGCTTCTGCTGTTTTTAAAAATAACTTTTGTCCAACAAACTTTGGTCCAACAAAAGGCATATTATAGTACAATCCTGTACATGTCTACTTGGAAGTAAGTCCCATTGAGTTATATGTGGTTTACTCCAAGGTAAGGGGCTATAGAATTATATCCTTAGCCAATTAAACATGTGAGTTTTAATTGATCAAATCCACATATATCTTCAGATGGGAAAATAATTGTTTGGAAGAAGGAAAGCATACACACACACAAGAACATAAGACTCATGCTGGATCAGACATAGGGTCAATTCAGTCCAACGTTCTGTTGAACATTGCTTGACACAGTACAGAATGTGAATAAATAAGAAACGGTTCTTATTGCAGGCTTGTGAGCTGAATTCTTTTAGATGACGCATGCATATTTCACATCAGAAATCCCTTGAGAAGAGGCATTCCCATTTTCTTATATACTAGCAGGGAATGCCTCTTTTGAGCTGGTCCTTGACATCCCGAGTTTTTAGTAATAAATACTTTTATTTTTATTTTTAACCGTTTTAAATTGCTGCACATATAACTAATTAATCCAGGTGTGGGCAGAAGGCAATTCTGAAGCTACTGATAGATTGCTGGGTGATCTGCAGTAGATCACCAAGGATTCCGATTCCCAGTCTTTTAGCAATGTCAGCAACAAAAACAGTTCCCTCCCTACCTAAATTATACTACTGAAGTGAAGAAAGCTTAGGGTGACCAGGAACAGATTTTATGTGGAAGGGCTATGAGCTCCATTCAGTTCTGGTATTCAAAAACAGATTCCTGGGCTCAGAATTCTTTAATTTTAAGTGTATGTTTTCTGCACCAGGTTGGTGAATCCTGGAGTTTTAGTGGGGGGAATCAAAATAGATCTTGAAAGCCTGCAGTCTACCTACAGCCCTATTTTTAGTATTGTACTTTTTTTAAAAAAAGAATTTATACTCTGTGTTTCCAGTTCCAAGATGGAAGAGCTCAAAGTGATAGATTGATTGGATGCGTGGATATTTTTTTCTATATGCTGGCAAGCCACATTGGGCCGTTCTCAAAAGCAAGTCAGAATGACCAGGGTGTCTCCCATAATATGTCAAACTCTCTAAGCTTTTTATTGCTTTGCTTTTATTGCCTTGTTCCTCCCACAACCTGGATCAGCAATTCCTCTTGAAACAAATGGAATGACAAAGCAATGTTTATACGCGCAGCTTTATGCACTATAGTGTTAAACATATTCTTGATGAAAAGAGCCTCTTGTCTGTTGGTTTTGGAATTCAAGAAGCCTTGATGGTTCATTTATTGAATCAAATTGCGTCATCATGGCAAAGGCTGAAATGATTTTAAGGAGAAGTTTCCCAATTTTTATTTTTATTTTTTGAGGTGGTTGGTTTTGGCTATGGTGAAGTTGTTTATTAAAAATCTATATGCTGTGTACTTCAATGTGATATCACGACCAGATGTGAATGACAATAGTGAGTGTCCTACAATGGCAGCTGCACATACTGGGCCTTTGCAGATGTAATCTTAAAGCACAGTTTAGTGCTGTTCTCATGAGATTGGAGCAGCATCGGACTTGAAACACCCTCCTCTCCTCTGCTGGAGCAGCTGTGAGGAGGCGATCCAAAGCATCTGCTTCCCCTTCTAATCTAACCATGGTTCCCCATTACAACTAAACTCACTGGAACTGTTGTTAGTTTTAAAGTATGGTTCAAACAAGCCAGGATCAAACCATACTTTAGGATTCTGGCTCATTTACGAACCATAATTTAAACCAGGGGTTGTCAATTTTGGGAGGTCGAAGGGCCATTTTTGCCCTCTTTCCCTCGCCCTCTTCCCCCCCCCCCCCGCCCCCCGGACTGCAGTTTACAAAATCAATTGGTAATTTTTTTGGGGGGGTGGGAGGGAATGGCATCCGT
Organism: Anniella stebbinsi; assembly: GCA_029215795.1. Classification (NCBI taxonomy): domain Eukaryota; kingdom Metazoa; phylum Chordata; class Lepidosauria; order Squamata; family Anniellidae; genus Anniella; species Anniella stebbinsi. Next base: position 388,818,983 of record JARDYH010000001.1, read on the forward strand.
AGCTGCTATGGAATGTCAGAAGGGTCAAATGTAGCTTGCCTACAAGCAAGCAAGCTAAATTTGACCATTTGGGTGCTCTGTAATGCTACAGATGCCATTTCCCCCTCAGGTGTGTGTGTGTGCTGGAGACGCGGTGGTGGCTGAGGCTGCATGCTGCCCACCCATGGTTTAAATTATCCCCAGTTTCCCAGGTTTACACAGAAAGGGAAGCTGTGCTTGTTTTACAAACAGAAACAAAAGCTTCTGATTTCCTTCTCACGGCTGCCCTACAGGAGGGGAGATGAGAGCGTGCGAACCCTCTGGCGGACTCGTTCATGTAAGGTTGAACTATGGATTAGCCTTACATCTGAACCGGTGCATTGTAAGACTGCCGTTTGTGCGTAGACTTCCGTATGCACATACAAATTTGACCTTTCCCTACGTTGTTATCATCCTAGATCCCTGTAAGACTCTTTTTAAAAAATTTACCATGTTGTTATTTTCTTTTACAGGTATGACGATCAAATCTCTGGTGATAAGGAAAAGTACGCAAGGTAGGCGTTGAGAGAACAGTGAGGGATCATCCCATCCTAGCCAAGAAGAACCAAACACGTCAGTCTTTCGCTCCTTAGCTTAAGAGAGTTCATTTTCCTCTCGCTTCCCTTTGGGCGGTCAAAATAATGGCTGATCCAGCAAAGGAGATAAATAGGAGAAAAGAAATCACCAGAAAAGTGCAAACTTGGATTGGGAAATGAAAACTGTTTGTAATAGAGCCAGGACTGGCGCATTTCTAGGGAAGAATGCAAACTGTGGATACAGCTCCCCTATTATGCTTTAAGCAGATTACTCTGGAGTGGGTAGCTGGAGCATTGCAGGCTGTGCGTACATATTGGCCTTGATCCAGGTAACAGCTGCTTGTAATCCAAGCCCATGCTTTGAGGATGCACAGTCCCATCTGTATTGCAGGGCTATTAGACATGTTTATCGATAGTTGAAAATTTTGATCCCCCATCTGATTCCTAGAGAGCTGCTTCCCATCAAAATAGACATCCCTGGGCTTGATGGACAAGAAGTCTGACTTGTTCATGGCAGCTTGCTGTGTTCCAGTTTAAACTTTTTAAAATAAAAGCAAGCTTAAAAACCAATTTAGCAGCATTGAATAAAAATACATATAGCCAGTAAGTTATTAATTGCTGCTTGAAAGGTTGGGCAAAGAGGTCAGGGTTGGCCTGGCATCTGAAAGATAGCAAATTTGCCCAGGGGAGGTAATTGTAAAACCAGGGGAATTCGAAAACCACAGAAAAAGTTCTCCCACTGGTAGTCCCATGCCTAACTGCCAAAAGCAGGAGCGCTGGTATAGGTGCCTTGGATTAAGATCTCTATTGATCATGGGGGCAGTTCACACAATCCGCTAACTCACACTTAGTGGCCGAGTGTGGGTTTTTTTGAACTGTGGGTTGTTTGGTCAACTGTGGGTTAGTGTGTTGTCAGGTGGCTTGTTAACCAGTGTGACTTATTTTTCTCAAATGAGCTACCTTGAGAACCCATGGTTCGTTGTTGGGTTGTTCAGTGAGGTTAAAAAGCCATTCTGCGTGGTTAACAAGCCACCCTGGCTGTGTTCAGACCACTCGATAACCCACCCTGCCGAAAATGTCAGACAACACGCTAACCCATGGTTCAACAAACAACCCACGGTTCAAAACAACCCCCATGCAACCACTGAGTACGGGTTAGCGTGTTGTGCGAACGACCCCCGAGTGTGTCTCATCTGCTCTGGATGTCGCAGTGGGGACCTCATGCCCAAGTGTGTGCCTGGTTTAGTAACTGTCCTCTGTCTCTACATTGTGGATAGCCGAAATGATCACAGAGTTGCCCTCTAGCCGGACGTGGGTGAGTGGTTTCTTGGAGGCCCACAATTTGCTAGGTACCAGAAGCCAAAAGTGGCGAGTGGCGCACCGAACCACGTCTAATGTCTGCAGCAGAGACGTCAGCTGCAGAGTCTGAGCACATCTTTGCTTGCAGGCCTCTGTGCCCTCGAAGTATCACTGAATGTTTGGACATTGAAGGCACATCATTGTGGTCCTATTCCGCAGAGGGGTCACAGAGCATGGATGGTGGCTAGCATGCACTCAGAGCATTCACACATTCAAAGGTACCAAGGGGTACAATCACTTTCACTCTCATATATACACACATAACTAGTTTTGTAATGCATAAATGACCTCTGTGAAAGGCTGGAAACGTGTGTTAAAAGGAATAATGAATTATTTCTATATTAATTGTTCGTTAAAAACAAAACAAACTGCCAGACTTTATGCTTCTGGAAGTGTGTATGGTGATGCCTGCAGTAACTTCGCAAGTCAAGGATGGTTGAATAATTCCTTCCTTCTGATTCTAATATAACAAGAAGCAAATGTGAATGAGATCCATCGTGCCAGTTGTCGAATTTATGCATGTCACGGATTCGGCTTTTCTGGGTGTAAAATGTGTGTTGCCTGGGCCCAAAGAATACGTATTGTTCATTTTATTTTTACAAAAAGCAATAGCCCACTGAGCTGTGAACAGATCCTTTCTTTCCACTAAGGTAAGATTTTGCTGAGAAGATTGGCTCAAACAAGAGAAGGGCATCACGTATAATCAAATTAACCAGTCTTGTTTAGAAGGAGAGCAGGGTGGGAAACGGTTGAATTCCTTGTTGATACTCCAAAGCAAACCAAACCAATGATCACCAGTAGTGCATCAAGTTTATAAACTAATAGATTTTAAAATGTAAAATTTATAGATTTTAAAATGTCTAACGTGTGCATTCACGTTTTAAAATCATATACCGTATTTCTTTGATTCTAAGACACACTTTTTCCCCATATAAATGTCTCTAAAAACAGGGTGTGTCTTAGAATCGATGGTGTCTTAGAATCGCAGTTTTTGAATTTTCCCGTGCTTTGCACAAGGCAAAAGTTTTGTTTTATTTATTTATTTATTTCTTAGAATCAAAGGGGTTTTTTTCTGTTGGTGGTGCTGAAATTAAGGTGCGTCGTACAATCGATGGTGTCTTAGAATGAAAGACATACGGTGTGTGTATATATATATATATATATATTCTATAAATTTATAAACTAGATGGACTTTTGGTGGTCATTTCTTTTGTTTTCCTTTGGAGTGCAGCTTCATGTGCATCACATCAGCTGCATGTCGTTTGGTTCTTTGTTGGTTTCAAAGCGTTGGTTTCCAGCTTTGGAATCCGGCAGACTCCTTTTGAAACTCTTGGCGCTTCCGCCTTTCCAAGCTCGGATTGGACTTGAAGTGGGACGTGGCCCAAGCGTTCAACCATTCCTTGCCCCCGATGCAGAGCTCCATGTGTACTCCAGTGCACACGTGGAGCCCCCCGGCCTGCAGAGATCCGCCGCGTTCGTTTCGGTGGAGGAGGGAGATCTGCCCGCGCAGAGAAATGTGATAGTGGATCTGCTTCCTCCATTGCAATTTCAGGCTCCGTGGGCAGGGGGGCTCCATGTGTTCTCTTGTGCCTGTAAGAAATCACTAGATTTGGGGTTGCTTGCCTTAGCTTTCCCAATTGGCAGAATGGAAGACAATAATACTTTGCCTTTGTTGCACACCTCGATGTCCCTGAATGGAAAGTGCTGCAGTAAGGGGAAAGTATTATTCGCAAGAAAAATGGCATGATTGTGATGGGCAGAGAAAGAGTTAGCATGTTGCAGGGCCCCGGGATTGTGGGGAAGGGGAAGAGATGCGTAGCTGCACTCCCAAGGATCCCTCTTGGTGGAAATTTGAACCTCCCATTGTCAAAAGTAGGGAGGGCTCTTGTTCCCTGTACAACCTTGTCCCACAGATGTCACTTCTTTTCCTAAGATGGGATGGCAGCCTGTATGCAGGGGTGGGGAACCCCGGGCCCACGGGCCAAGTCTGGCCCTCCTAGTTTTCTTGGCTTTTGGGACAGTTTTCCTCCCATTCTAAACAATTGTAATGCCTCTCCTTAGTTGATGGCAGTAAGAGCTTTAAGGTATAATATGCAGGAGACGGGGTTGTTTTTTGGCCCCACCTCTTTTGTCTTTGCCTCAGCCCCCTTAACCTCCCCACCACCATTGGAATGTGGCCCCTGAGAGCTTTTCTGAAATTGAATTAAATTTCCTTTGGTCTGAAAGAGGTTCCCCACTCCTGGTGGTTTTTAGACTCCAGTTCCCATCAGCCATATCCAGCAGTCAGGGATGACGGGAGTTGTAGTCTATCAACTACTGGCAGGCTGCAGGTTCCCCACCCATGCCCTAATGGGAGAAATGCAGGGTCACCATTGGGTTGGGGTCTAAAAACTGCCGAACTATAACCCCCCCCCCCGCAGATTACAGCAGAGGTACAGTGCAATCCTATACCTGTCTACTCCGAAGTAAGAACCACTGAGTTCAATGGGACTTACTCCCAGGTAAGTGTGTCTGATTGCAGCCTGCCTTCCTGAAGTCCCATAGAAGTGGACAGGAGCCATTCATTGCCATTGTCCTTGGGTTCCATTTCCTGGGCACGCTAGAGTGTGACGCAACCCCTCCGAATCCCCTCCAACCCATGGTAACGATTTCCAAGCACTGCATCTTTTACCGACAGCATCTCGCTTTCTCTCTCGGTTTCCTCCTTCTCGTGTGCGTTTAGGGAGAACCATAGTGAGATCGAGAGACGCAGGAGGAACAAGATGACCCAGTACATCACCGAGCTCTCTGACATGGTGCCCACCTGCAGCGCCTTGGCGCGCAAACCTGACAAGCTGACCATTCTCCGCATGGCAGTGTCACACATGAAGTCCATGAGGGGCACTGGGAACAAATCTACCGATGGAGCATATAAGCCTTCTTTCCTGACCGAGCAGGTGGGTGGCTTTATAAAAACAATGACAGCAATGAAACTGCAATTTATAAAACGCTAGAATCATGAGCGCGGCATCATAAAACATCACCATAAAACCCGCTAAAAACACCTAAAAAGTGAGCAGCTTAAATAGGTTTCCAGCTGGTGCCGAAAGGAAAGAGCTGCTGCTGAGCAAACCTCACGTGGGGAAGGAATTACAACATCGGGTGCTACAACTGAAAAGGCCATGCCTCTCTTGTCTTGCCCACGTCATCGCCTCCAGGGTCGCTTTTTCTTTGTTCTGAAGTGGTTGCCCAGGTGAGCACACGGGTAGGCACAGAGGCTTGCCTTTCGGCGGTGGTGCTCCTTATTGCAGCCGTTCCCGGCAGCTGCCATTTTATTTACCCAGAATGCCCTGGATGTTGTGGTGTTCTGGAGGTGGAGTGGCAGCCACAAACGGTGGCGGCAGGTACGTTTGAACGCATAACAGCTCGACAACCATGAAACAAAGTGAAATACGAACCTGGCGAATGGGAACGACCCAAGTTGGGGGAAAAACAATTCACCCAAAAAAATACATAAAACGAAACTGGAGCTTTAATGAATATATTTTGAAACAAAAGCAGGGCTTGCTAACAAAAACAAATAGCATTGTAAAACCGCAACAGAGCGCTGTTTAGAACGTGGCGAGTATTTAGCCGCCCAGCTCCCTAAATGCTCATTTCTCTTTTTCTCCCCACAGGAATTGAAGCATCTCATCCTCGAAGCTGCGGATGGCTTTCTCTTCGTCGTGGCTGCCGAAACGGGCCGAGTGATCTATGTGTCCGATTCCGTCACCCCCGTTCTGAACCAGCCACAGTCGGAGTGGTTTGGCAGCACCCTCTATGAGCAGGTTCATCCCGACGACGTAGAGAAGCTGAGGGAGCAGCTTTGCACATCGGAGAACTCCATGACAGGTCAGCCGTCTTTCAGCAGCGCCTTTCCTTGTGCTGGGTTGCTTATTCTTGAGTCTAGGGCTAGATCTACGCTACTGCTTTATAGCAGTATTGAAGTGCACTGATAACTGTTGAGACACATTACACATTCCATATACCGCTTTCATCGTATTTATATCCTGGTTTTTTTTCCCACATTCAAAATGATTTGGCACAAGATGTAGATCTGGCCTTACTGTGTTGCTATTTAAATTTAAGGATTGTATCCAGGGTTAGTCCTACTTAGAGGTTCACCTGGCACCTATGTTACACTCTTTTTGATGCCAGGTGAAGTCCTTTTTATTTTCTCGGTATTTTAAAAGCTTATCATCTTTGTCTTTTAACTTCTCTTTGACACAAGGTTTAGATCTGGCCTAAAATGAGATGTACATTACTGATTTATAGCGGTATTGAGGTGCACTGATAACTGTTGGGACACATTGCACATTCCATATGTGGGTTTCATAGTGTTCTTTCCAGGTTTTTTATTCCAGATATCCATTGTAGTGCAACAAACGTCATTGTGTGTCCTACGAGGTATAAATGCGCAAGAGGGATATAGTGTTACCACAATGGGATAGTAATGATTTGACACAAGGTGTAAATCTGGCCCAGGTTCTCATTCACAATCCTTTAAAAAGAAAACAAAGCAAACAAGCTGGATGAAGTTTCCAGAGGCTGGTATGCTGCAAAGCAAAATGCTGCTCTCTGGCAACATCTTTATTCATTTTGTGGTTTTGTGTTTCAGAGCTCAGACTGGATCTCTGCCTTGTACTTAGATCGATCGATCACTTCTGTCATTCTGTCTGTCTGTCTACCTAAAATTATTTCTAGGCCCTGGAATCCTCTCAAACTCGCAGGAACCCACTCAAGGATTGGGCAAGTTACTCTTTTTTTAGTTTCACCGGTTCACCTCCTGGGAGATGAGCGCTTTGTGGCCGGCCATGACCACCGTGATCACCTTTTAATGAATGGGCAAGCCCTCCCCCGCCGCCATGGCAGCCATTTTATGAGAGTGCCCATGACACTTTCTAAAAATTCCAAATGTGCCCATTGACCCAAAAAGCTTGGCTGACATACCGCGTGTATTTAGCTCTCTTTTATTCTATAGGTGCAAACAACCCATGAGTCGTCTGGAGTGAGAGGCGAACGGTGCAGTCCAAACAGGCTAATGGTTCACTTCTAGAGCAAGTGAGGTGAACCTGCTTAGCGCTTTCTCCCACAGAGAGCTGCTTACTGAAGTTACTTACTGAGGAGCTGCACTTATTGATGTTCTTATGTATGCCCAGCAGGGTTCCTATTGGCTCTCCAGGTCACCTGATTCTTTCTGAGCTGATGGGCTGCAGTTTCTCTTCCTGCCACTGTCCAGGGGGGGCGTTGTGGAGCAGCAAAGCTTGACTAGCTAGTCCAGTCTTGCCCAACTTGAAGCCCTCTATATGTTTTGCATTACAACTCCCAGCATTTCTGACATTTGGCCATGCTGATGGGTGTTTAAGCCTAGAACATCTGGAGGGCAGCAGGTTGGGGATGGCTAGACTAGGCCCTCTAAATGTAAGCTGTCCTGGTGGCACAGAAAGTAAAACACCTGAACTGCCAAATTATCTGGTTTGAGTTTTCTGGTACAAATATTCTAACTGTCTACAGCTAGGTGTAATAGTCTAAGCTTAAGACCATTCATGGCTTGGATAAAATTTGGAAAGGTATTCACAGCTTGCACGTCCAGCTGCTACGGTACCCAGTTACCAGCGTAAATGACGGCGTTTGTGTCGGTTGTGACAAATCCCAAACAACCCTGTCCTATGCATGTCTACTCAGGTGTGAGTCCATTGAAGTATATTTCCAGGTAAGTATGCTTCAGAAGACAGCCCAATGCCCAAGCTACACATTAGGCCAGTTCGCACAATTGCTGCAGCCCATTGTGGTTTATTTAAGCCATGCTGGGTTGCGGAACATTCCGGCCTCCCTTTTGAACATTCAAGCTGCAATGAGTGGTTGCTGTAGCTTTTCGCATCGTGCGAACCTGGTGAGGGTGGCTTGTGCGATGATTAAGCACCTGATGGGGCTGTTTTTGGGTTGTGCAAGGGTGGTTTAACCCGCATGGAAAGCACCCTCGCTGGGTTCGGACGACACAGTAAGCCATGCCGATCGCCGGCCGCAGCTTGGATGTTCAAAATGGCAGCTGGCTTGTGTTGCAACCCACCGTGGCTTGAAGAAGCCACGCTGGCTTATATTCAAATGTTGCTTAAAGAAGCCACATTTGTTTCTTCAAAATAAATGTGGCCAGTTTAAGCACTTCGTTTCAAGACTTGAACAACATAATGACTGGGTTCGCACGATCGCTGCAGCCCACCGTGGCCACATTGTTTTTGAAGAAAAAGCTACAAGACCCGGATGTGGAAGGTGCTAATTCTGAGTAACTTCATTTGCACATACTCAATATTCTGCATCTCCCCTGTCCCGGGCCGGTTCAGTGTTGTCTTTCCTTTCATCCTTCCGTTGTTTTCTACACAGTGAAAACATAAATTGTCAGCTTCTTGGCCTTTTTTTCTTTTTCTTTTTAAGTGCACCACCTAAACTAATCTCAAACTTTGCTAATATAAATATTACCGTGTTGGGGGGGGGGGGGGGGTTCCCCCAAAGACAAAAGTGGCCAGTTTAAGCATTTTGAGCTTTTGTTTTATTTTTTATTTTTTCTGTTTGTTTGGTTTTGTAAAGCATGAGCAACTGAAGGTGTTGCTTGGCCCTAAGAGTGACTAATGATGCAGGCAAGATAAGCTAGGTCTATTTGGTCTTCACTTATGTGGTTTTAATAGAAATGCAGATCAATGAGAAGAAAGGGGCTGGCTGGCATTTCGTTGCTGACGATATAATGCTGATGTAGGTAGTTTATTATTGTTGTGCTTTTTTATCTTAGCTACCGTCTCAACTTTATTTTGGCAGCTGCTTACCCTTCAAATTGGCTGTGCTGCTAAATTTCCGTCTCGTTGTTTCTCTGTATGTGTGTGTTTGTCTGCCTTTCTGGATCTGTGTGCCATTTTTTTTCTTTTTAATGATTTCGTATTCTGTTTATGGGTTTAACTTCCTTTTCCTTATGATCATGACCCTGAACTTAGTCTGTTTTTCGGAAAGCTTTTTTTTTTATGTTCTTCTGTTGTTTTTAAAAAAATCTCTGGCAGATAATTTTAAAAGGGCTCAGAAAGAGCGAATTCTTGGTAATTCAGGGTCGCGTTTGGTTCTTCACCAGTATGTGTTCCTGCTATTTGCTCTCCTGCAGGGATTGGCAACATGTGGCCTCTGAAATGGCATGGCTGTTTTGGGCTCCCCTTTGTTCTCCTGCTGCCTCTCCTTTTGTTGACACCCCTTCTCTCTCTCTCTCTCTCTCTCTGATGTCCCTTTTCTTGCTCTCTCCTCTTTCTAGCACCCTCTCTCTCTCTCTCTCTCTCTCCTCTTTCTGACACCCCATCTCCTCTTTCTGACTCTCTCTCCTCCTCCTCCTCCTCCTTCTTCTCTTTCTGACACCCCCTCTCTCTCCTCTTTCTGACACCCCCTTCTTTCTTGCTCTCTCCTCTTTCTGAGACGCTCTGTCTTCTCTTTCTGGCACCTTCACTCTCTCTCTCCTCTTTTGGACACCCCTTCTCTCTCTCTCTCTCTCTCTCTCTCTCTCTCTCTCCCTTTTTCTCTCTCCTCTTTCTGACCCCCCCTTCTCTCTCCATCCTTCCTCCTCCTTGCCCAACAGGCAGCTGGGAGCAAAAGACAGATGGCTTTTGTCAGAGGTTGCCCAGGCTTACCCCCCATGAATTCCTCTAATCCCACTTTGAAGCCATCTGAGCTCAGGGCTGTTGCCACATCTTGTGGTGAAGGAGAGTGAACACCTCCTTGCTTCTGGCGAGGTCTGGCTTTGGGTCCCACCTACTCAGGCAGTCGGTTCTGGGCAAGGGCTTTCCGGGTTGTGGTGGACCAGCTGAGTGGCTCCCTCCCACGTGAAGCCCACCTAGCCCTGGCCTTGCAGATGTTTAGGAAGAGAACAAAATCCCTTCTTTGTTCCAGCAGGCTTTCGTAGAATCAGGTGACCCGCGTTCGGGACTTTTCTGGTCTTAATAACTGCTGAAAAGTTTTAATGGATAGCATTTGGTGTGTTGTTGTTTTTTAATGGAATCATTTCACATTCTTCTTGTATGGCTTGGCATGCTAGGGGAGAGAGGCAAGGTTAACAATATAAAATAAAATGATTTTTTGGGGGGAAGAGGGAAGAGCCCAGCCATTTGGGCAGCTCCAAGGCCCGTTCCCTTTTTCAGAGAAACGAGTTTTTGTACAGAAGAAAAGGTCAGCAGAAGCCTTGAAAGAGGTGCATGCTGTGACAGAGCCAGCTGTTTTGCTTTTCTTCTGGCTTTCTTCTTTCTTTTTTTAGTCTAGATTTCCACAGGCGTCCAGAGATCTGAATGTGCTCAACAGTTCTCTGTGACCGGCAGCTGTTCGGTATAAGGGCCATTTAAGGAACCGCTGCGACTTTGGGTTGGCGAAAGTTGTTCATTTAACTTGCAAGGTTTTCAAAGTTTCCTCTGGCTGCATCTCAGCTTTGGCGTGGACTTCAGGAATACATGACCTGAGTCAGCCTTTGCCAACCTGCTGCTCTTCACGCATGTTGGAGTGCAACTCCCATCATTCCATGCTGCCTGGGAATGATGGGAATTGCAATTCAACCCATCTGGAGGGCCTTAGGTTGAGGAACAAAAAAAGAGAATAATCTCAGGATGCTGCAATTGAATTCATTGCTGAAAAGCTTGATGCATTTTGGCCTCTTGCTTTTTATTAGGCCTTCTTCAAGGGGTTGTAACAATTCCTGCAGAATTTTTTTTTTATAATGAATTGTCTTGTGTTATAAAGCTTTTTAGCAATAAATTTGTTTATCGCATCCTGAGATTATTCTCTCTTTTTGTGTTCATCTTGGATGCTCACTCGCCTTGCAGCCTTATCATACATGCTGGTCGAGGGTGGAACTATTCAATAGTATTATTTTTTAAAAAAATCTTTACCATCTTTAGAGACAGGCTTTTTAGTTGAAGCATGTCTACAAGTTGGCTTATGATCATTTAGAATTACAATTTTGGAACAATCCGTAGCGCAGAGAGAGAGGGGCATACGGCTAAACAAAATTCGTCCCCTGTGCTCGAACCAGATAGCAATTTAGGAGAATATAGTTTCTGGTAATGTTGAAATCCACCAGGAGGAATAATACAATGGTTGATAATGTCAAAACTCATCTCCCCATCTCTCTTCTTGGGTAAATCATCCCCAAACCTGGTCTAAAGCCACTCAAATGGTCTAGACAATACCCTTTATTAAACTTCAAGAAGCACAGAACTCCTGCCAAAAAAATGAAGCCCTGTGTTGAATCCCCCCCTTCATTTTATGTATAGTACAACTTTACACAGTATCTATCTAGGGTTTTTCAGACAGAGGTCTTTCTAGCCCTACCTGGAGATGCCAGGATTGGACTAGGACCTTCTGGTTGTAAAGTAGATGTTCTGCCACTGAGCTACACCCCTTTCCTCTGGCAAACCACTACCCTGAGCTTCTTTCCCCATCTGTAGTGTGGGATAACAGGCTCCACAGCTGATTGTAATGGTTAGAAAGAGGTTATAAGTGAAGTTGGTTAGGGGAAGAGCCATGCATGTGCTTGTATGGATTCTGGGTTTGTTTATTTGTTTAAGGAATTCCCCCCCACCACCACCTTTCTGTTCTTAAAAACAATCCACAAAACAGCTTAGAGCAAAATTTTAAATAATAACAACAAAATAGGTGCCACCACTGAAAAGGACCTGTCCCACATTCCCAAATGCTGTCCCACAACCGGGGAGGGATATGGAGTAGCAACTCTGAAGAGCTAAATGTGTAAAAGCATTCATGGGCAGGAGAGGGTCCTTTAAGGCTAGATGACAATTTATATGACTTTGTAGGGGTGCTACTCATGTGGTCTCTGGCTCTGGCTCAATTCGGACAACACGCTGAGCAACAGTTGTTGAATTACCTACTGACGGTGGGTGAAAAAGGTGGTGATCTACAGGCAACACGCTGCAGCAGGCGCTGCAAGGAACCAGCAACAACCCCGGTTGCAAATAGCCTACTCGGCTCTGACTGACAGCTCGGACGCCATTTTCCCTGCTTACCAAACTCCGTTAGTTCTCCAGAAGGTATCCCAGAACACAGTGCGGAGGAAAACCATGGGCGTCGCCATTGAAGCCGATGCAGGACACGCCTCCCAAACCCCATTGGCCACCTCAGTCAGTGGGCGGAACTCGGCAGCCTCGGGCAAAGAGGCAGCCAGGAGGAACGGCAGCACCAATACAACAGTCGCACCCCACGCCCAGCGCTGCAATTCCAACGTTGGCACTCACGCCTCAGCCCCCCCCCCTCCCTCCTAGAGCATCTTCCGCACACACAGGAAAGAAGGCGAGAGTGGGGTGGCGTAGAAAACTTTATTCAGCAGGGAGCCCAGACATGGGCAATAAGGCACATGGGCACCACTATGCCAGGGCAGAACCTATGGAAAGGACAGTTGCCCCCGGGAAGGGAGGCGGCGGCTGGAAGGCACAGCGGTGAAGAGGGGACGGCCGAGGCCACACCCCCAGGGAGCCAAGCACGGAATGTGCCAAGGGGATGAGGTGGAGAGGGGCGGCATGCCAGGGAGGGATGCCAGTCCAGAGATGGAACTCCACAGCTGACACTCACTGGGGGTGGGGGTAGCGCAGCCAGATCCAGGCACTGATGCTTTCATGCACCCGGGACGCCTCCGCACGGGTGCGACGCTCCCCAATGGGATTCTCAGGGCCCGGCAATGGCTCGCTGTCCATCCGTGTTGGGCGGATGAGGGGGGGCTCTCTGGTCGCCGCTTCCCCTGCCCTCGTCCTTCTGGGAGATGTGAAGGTGGAGGTGGCAGTGCAGTGGGGGTCTACTTTGGATGGGGTGTTGTTCTCCCTCTTGGTGGGGGGGGCTGCCCCTTGCTCCAGGGCGCCTGGGGTTGTTGGTTATTCCGTCTCCCCCTCCCCCCCTTTGCCGTACTGCCCTTCTGGTGCGCTTCCCTGTCCGTTTGGGTAGCTGACTGGGCACTCTGCGTGAGCACTTGCAGGAGCTGGCCCTTGTTGAGCTCCCTGCCAGCTGCCTGGTGGGGGAGGCGAGCATCCTGGTTGCTATGGCGGCGATGCCGGGGCTCTGTTGTGAGCGTGCTTGAGCGGCCCCCACTTTCTGCCTCTCTTGCCGCTCGTCTCTCTGATCTTCCTTGCTCAACAACTCACCATTGTTCTTTCAACAACGCACCGATTCGGACGACACGTTTGTCAGTTGACAATTCCCTTAACAACTTGCAAGTGAGTTGTTGCTCTCAGTTGTTGAATTTTGCTACTTTACCTACTGTGGGTTGTTACTGCATTGTGTGGCTACACCCAGATGACACGTTTAACAATGCAACGGGTTGTTGCTTTAACAACCCACAGTTGCTCAGCGTGTCGTCCGAATTCAGCCTCTCTCTGTCTCTCTCTGTCTCTCTCTCTCTCTCTCTCACACACACACACACACACAAGAAAAAAGCCATGGAGGAAGATAGGACTATCCCAAATTTGTCCTTTCTTTACAACAGGCCAGTGCCAATTGCTGGTTTTTGAAAAATTCTGAAAAAAAGTTGTTCTAATCAGTAATTTTAACCTGTGATTTATGCCATCTGCATTAATTCTGGAGCAAAGCAATGGGTTGGTGGTGTTTTTGGGTGAACTCTTCCCCTAATCAAGCTTGTGGTTTGCACTGTCTCCTCTGAGAAATTTCGATCGCTTTAAGTTTCAGGAAAACAGATGATCAAAGACAGAAACTATCTGTGCCTTTTTCCTATTGTGCAACTGAAAGCCATGACTAAGCAGATTTGCCTGATCTTATTTTGCTTGGCATGACCGTGATTGCGCTCCACATTCACACACGTTATTTTGTGAGGAGCCAAAACAGGAAATAAGACTTTTAGAATGGAAACAGTGGTAGAGAGTGGGCTGGCTCTTTTCGATGAGGGGCTTTTATCGAATTAAGGAGCAGAAGTGCCACGGTGACTCCGCACAATGCAGCCATCGGCGGTAATGCTGGGACCTGAGCCTTGCGAGACGGCAGGGGAGTTTGCAAAGATCAGGATTAGAGGGGAAACCTGCCGTTCAGAAGCCATCACATCTGCAGATGTTGATAGCTTCAGCAGCTGCGCTCAGGTTCAGTTTTATGTCCAGTTGCAAGGAATGCTGGTAGCAAGCAAAGTTCGCACAGCCGGAGAGAATCCAGATGTTGCTGATGGAGTCGGATTGTCTATGCATGATGGAAGATTAATTAATCAGCAAAGCAGCTGTGAACCAACACGTGACATCAGGCCAGAAGTAGGGTGCAATGGGTGTTTTTACATAAACACTTATAGTCATGGTTGAATAAATAACACCAGAGATGGAAGTTTAAAAATAGCCCTGTTGTCCTTTTTAAAGATCAGGCCTTGTTCTTCTTTGTCCGTAAATATTGTCTGGTGCTGGGCAAAAGACAGCTGCTTCTATAGTCCTTGATTCTGCTCCCCAGTGTCACTTCAGATGTTAGCCACCTTTGGACATGATGACAAGGGAGAATGGCTGGGAATTCTGGCTTACCGTTGAGGAGCAAGCAGCTTGGGCACACTGCCCTATTGCACCTGTTTGGTTCCTCCCACCAGCGGGGGTGGCGAAACTTAACCAGAAACTAACAAGGAAGTAAAAGCTTCCTATTACATCATAACAGGAACCTTGCTGGATCAGACCAAGAGTCCATCTGATCCAGTATTCTGTTTACACAGTGGCCAACCAGCTAGCTGCCCATGGGAAACTCACAAGCAGGACGTGAGTATGACAGCACCTTCCCACCCATGTTCCCCTGCAACTGGTGTACATTGGCATACTGCCTCTGATACTGGAGGTAGCATATAGCTATCAGGGCTAGTAGCCATTGATAGCCTTCTCCTCCAGGAATTTGTCCAATGCCCTTTTGAAGCCATCCAAATTAGTGGCCATCACTACGTCTTGTGGCAGTGAATTCTGTTGTTTATCTTTGCACTTTGTGAAGAAGTCCTTCCTTTTACCTGTCCTGAATCTCCCACCAGTCAGCTTCATGGGATGACCCCATTGGGTTCCAAGCATTATGAGAAAGTGAGTAAAATATCTCCCTCTCCACTTTCTCCACACATTGCATATTTTTGTACCCCTCTACCATCTCTCCCCTTACTTGCCCTTTTTTCCCCAAACTAAACAATACCGATGTCGTAACCTTCACCATTTTAGTTGCCCTTATCAGAACATAAGATGAAACATCCAGACTCTGGCTGTTAATTGTGGTCACAACCCAAGGATAGGGAAATCTGCTTCAAACCCTGGCTTCAGATTCTGGGTTTGGACATTACAGGAAGCTTTTGCTTCCTTGTTAGTTGGAGGATCCAAGCTGGGACAATCGGGAAGACTTTGTGAATAATAAGCCAGAATTCTCAGCCATTCTGCTTATTGTTATGTCCCAACATAATGTTTGGAGGAAAACCAGAGTTTCCAAAGGCACATAGGAAGCTGCCTTTTAACCAGGTCAGACTATTTGTCTACCTCTATTTGACCCTTTTTAAAAGAAAACGTGGAGATGCTAGGGATTGAACCTGGGACCTTCTGCGTGCAATGCCCATGCTCTGTCCCTGAGCTAGGGACCCTCCCCTGTCACGTGTGGAGCAGCACACGTATATGTTGTGCCATTGGCACAGCAGTGAGACAGCTCTTGGCATCTGCAGCAGTCTCTCCAGATTTCACATATTTACAGTGAACTCCAAGAGTACCTTCAGATCCAAGATTTTTTTAAAAATGTACTCCTAGAACTGTAATGTTTGGCCAGCTCTACCATTAGGCAGCTGATCTTGAGGGTATTGAAAGGGCAGCATGTTCTCTGTTGTTTGATTCGTTATCACTGCACTTTTAGTCCCAGGGAGAGGTGCATGTGGGTCTTTCTTGCATCGGGTGCCAACATAACTTTGCCGCCCACGGGCACTGTGCAGTTTGACCTGGGGGTGGAGTAAGTGCCCTCCGCTGTTCTTTCTCGGCCGCAAAACGTCTTGGGCTGACCTTGCGAAGGCTCCCGGTGAAGTGTGCATTCAGGATTGCAAATCCAAGTTTGCTGCTGAGTAATGTGAAACAGCCTGTGCTTTATGACGAGAGCTTATCTACGTATAATAATGCTCTTCAGATTGTCCAGAACACTTTATTCGTTTAAATTTTGGCAATGGTGAAGGCTGACAAAAGATAGTAAATGGCTTTCCAGGTTCATTGATGGATGGATTTTATTTGCAAGGCTTCCTCTTTGGATATTTATCTCTTTATTTATTGGTTTATTTGTCATTAGTCCTCCTCATCTCCATTTTAGTCATCACAGCAACCCTGTGAAGAAGGGTAGGTTAAGAGTCAGTGACTAGCCCAAAGTCACCACTGAGCTTCATGGCTAAATGAGAACTAGAACCTGGATCTCCTGAGTCCCACTCCAACACTCTGATCACTGCATCGTGCCATGTATTTGCTTGGTTATAGTCCCTGGGATCTCCGGTTAAAGAATTGGTTGGGATTTCCACATGAGACTACTCTTGGGAGCTGTACGAAGCCAGGCTAAACGTACTAAGCCAGATGGACCTGTGATCTGCAATACTTTTTCTATGCTATAGAGTAGTAATGTTACCATTATATTCTGCTTTGGTCAGGCTTCAGTTGGAGTACTATGTCCAGTTCTGGGCACTACAGTCTAAGAAGGATAATTGCAAGGTAGAATGTGTCCAGAGGTGGGAGAGGAAGATGAATTATTTTCAAGCTTAGGCCTGGAGAGCAAGTCCTTTGAGGTAAGGTTGAAAGAGTTAAGAACATAAGAAGAGTCCTGCTGGATCAGACCAAAGAGTCCATCTGGTCTAGCATTCTGTTCACACAGTGGCCAATCACCTGCTCACGGAAAACTCACACACAGGACATGGTACAACAGCACCCTCCCACCCATATCCCCCAGCAACTGGTGTACATAGGCTTACTACCTCTGCTACTGGACGTAATACATAGCTATCAGGGCTAGTAGCCATTGATAACCTCATCCACGAATTTAACTAACTGCCTTTTAAAGCCATCCAGTTTGGTGC
This sequence comes from Anniella stebbinsi, assembly GCA_029215795.1. Lineage (NCBI taxonomy): Eukaryota > Metazoa > Chordata > Lepidosauria > Squamata > Anniellidae > Anniella > Anniella stebbinsi. The sequence continues at coordinate 388,835,969 of JARDYH010000001.1, forward strand.
TCGTTACTACATCTTGTGGTAGCGAATTCCATAGTTTAACTCTGTGCTGTGTGAAGAAGTCCTTCCTTTGATCTTTCCTGAATCTCCCACCGTTCAGCTTCATGGGATGTCCTCAGTTTTAGTATTATGGGAGATGGAGAAAAATGTCTCCCTATCCACATTCTCCACACCATGCATAATTTTGCACACTTCTATCACGTCTCTCCTTAGCCTCCTTTCTTCCAAGCTAAATTGTCCCAGCTGTTATAACCTTCCCTCATAGGGGAGATGCTCCAACCCCTTGATCATTTTAGCTGCCCTTTTCTGCCCTTTTTCTAGTTGAGTTGGAGAGGGGACGATAGCATATTCCTTTCCAAAGATTTGAACAGCCATCACATAGATGATGGAGCCAATTTGTTTTCTGTTCTTTGTCTACCTACCCCACTCTGACTGGTAGCCGTCTCTCCTGGGTCTCAGTCAGAGGCCTTTCCCATCCTTTTACACTACCTGATCCTTTTAAGTGGGCATGGCAGGAATTGAACCGGGGGCCTTTTTCATGCAAAACATGTGTTCCACCTAGGGAAATTGGAGGAACCTAATGAGTTTGGATTTCTATGAATCCAACCTGCGGATTCTGCAGCAGACCAGGTTTTCTTGGGTCACACGGATTACGTGGACTTGCAGACTGTTTTTTAAAAAAAAACTTCCTGGAATTTAGCGCAAATTTGATAGTAGAACAATACGTAAAATACAAAAACACCAGTCAAACATGTGCATTTCCTCCATATGCTAAAGCATGAAAATGCACACTTCGTTGAGGGGATTTGTGCATGGGGAGTGATTCGTGCAATTTTGCAAGTGCAGATTCGTACAAATACGAGTTTGAGGAATCCATGAAATGTGTGTGTGTCTGTGGAGGGGGTCTGATTCCATCAGTGAGTGGACGATAGAACGAAAGGCACCTGGCAATCTGCAGATATGGATTGTACAAAATTCGTTCATCCCTAGTTCCGTCATTGGGTTATGGTCCCTTCCCTATGGGGAAGCGAGACTTTGAAGCCGTAGGCCTGCATCTAATCCCATCCTGGATAGAATCCTAGGGTCATGTTTTGTCTGAACCAGCCTTCCCTTTCTGGCGACTGCATATATCCTATGAACATCTGGAGTTTGAGGTGGGAAACCTCTGGTATCATGAGCTTCCTTTCTTTTGACCGTTGGCTGTCTGGAATTGGGAGTGATTCCAGAATTGTCTTTTATCTGTCATTGTCTTTTGCTCAGCTTCAAAGTGCCACAATCACATTGGGAAGTGCCTCCGGAATAACCGAGCCCTGTTTTGTTTTGATAAATGCCCTGCCACTGAGAACGGAAGACAATTGGCAAAATCACAAGCTACCTTGGGAATCCGCAGCTCTTGTCACTGGGCATCTTGTCCAAGCTGGTGAAGTATCAGGGTAGTGTCTTGACAAGCAGCGTCAATGTTAATCTGATTCCCCAAAGGGACAGCTTGTTTCTTTCCTTTGTCCTCCATTTTGTCCCGTGAGCTGTTTTTTAATCAACCAAATCCCATCCCTAAAACCTAGAAGGGAAATTGAAAGGTCAAGAGAGAGAGAGAGAGAGAGAGAGAGAGAGAGAGAGAGAGACTCTTGATACAGGCAACTGTTTTTCTGCAAGGTTGCTAAAAGACTCTTAGGCCAAGGTAGAATATTCCTGTTCAGTAGTAACGAAGGATGGTCAGTTTTTTATTAGAGAATGTAAGTAATGGTAGTTTATTATTTATGGCCTACAGACCCACAAACATGCAGAATAAAAAAAAAAACTTTATATATAAAACACATACTGAAAAATAAAGTACAGAGAAATTTGAGAAAAGAATCATAGAAGGTCTGATTGAGATAACTATATTTTAAAAGTTAGGAACTTGCTCTGTAATGAAGATGTTCAAACCCTCAAGTAAAATGATCAGCACGGACTTTAAGGATCATTCAGGAAAGGGTGATGCTTAGAGAACCTAAGTGAGTCCTTCAAAAATAGACTTTGCAATGCCAGCCAGTCAGTCAAGCCCTCTTCCGAAATCCTCCATTCCACCACCACCACCCTCCAAACAGGCACTGTCACCACTGAGCCTGTTCATGTGGGTATTTTGCACTCCTCCACTTAAGAGAGTTTTTTCCCCCTCCTCCCTAAAGTGTTATTTTTTGACCCCCTTCCACCACTAGCTGCAGCCTCCAAGAACTTCTTCGAAACGGAATTTGGCCCTTGGACTGAAAATGGTTCAACACCCCTGGATTATGGGGACTCCCAGCTTTCCTTGCCATTGGCTGTCCTTGCTGGGGCTGATGGTAGTCCACACCATGTAGAGGACGCCAGGTCCCCCCCCCTCCTGGTCTCTCTGATCCAGCAGGGTTATTCTTATCTGAACCAATTATGTGCTGCTTTGGATTCTGGCCCAGATTCCTAACTTGCAAAGTCTAGGGAGATGCGGAGCCCACAGTTCACATAGCTAAACACTCACGAGTGAGATAAGTTTAGAAAGCTTTGGAGTTGGCTCGCACTGTCTCAGAGGGTGCAGATTTTTAAAAATCAGATTTCTTTAGGATTCAGCTTTCTGCCCCATTCTTCCTCTCGCTTTTTCCTTTTCTTTTTTCCCCCTTTTCATCTGTTGGCTGCAAAAGTGGCCAGTCATGTCCCATTTATAGCACCGAGATGCTTGGGGACTCACTTGGCTTACTTTCTTCTCGGCACCACCACATCAGCACATGACACCTGTTTTTTAGCAGAGTTATGAGCCTGTACAAACTTTCTGGCATATTTAACAATTTAAAAGATAAATTTAAAAAGTAACAATTTCCATACACTCTGGCCAGTTGCCCTGGTTCCAGTGAAAATGCTGGTTTGGAGCTCTACATGCTTACAATTAATTCCGTCTATGCAAGATCCTTTCTATAGTATCCTAGCCTCTTCTAAACTTTGGATGTGCTAGACGTCCGGGGCTCAACTAACTTGAAAATTAGGTGAGATCTTATGGGGGAGGGGAAAAAAATTGGAAGAATGCTGGCCACTTTTTTCTGAGCCAACTTGAAGGGCTCAGGAAATTAACCTGCTCCTATCTGCCAACTTTGCCTTCTCCCAAAAGTCCGCTCCCACGCCGTTGAGGTTGAACGGCAGCAAAGCCAACGACGAAGCCATGTGGTGAGAGGAATTGAGGGAGTCTTTCTCCTCTTTTCTCTCCTCTCCATTCTCCGTCATGTTGGGTATCAGTGCGGTAGGGTGCAGGGGAATTATGGGAGATGTAGTTCCCCCAGGGGCTTCTGCAGTTGATACTGTTTTCATGAATGAAAGGATGTAACTGCAAAAATAGGCCTCAAGGCCCAGCGAAAGGTAGGGTTTCTAGCTCTTTTGCTATCTGCAACATACGAAGTATAATTACAGAAGTGGTGGTTGCGGAGGATACACCAAGGTTAATGAGCTTTATCAAATTATTTGTAACATAAACTTGCAGTGCATAAGAACACAAAGAGAGCCATGCTGGTTCATAACAAGGGTCCATTTAGTGCAGCACTTTGTTCACACAGTGGCCAACTAGTTGTCGACCAGGAACCCAGAAACAGGACATAGTGCAAAAGCTCCCTCCCACCCATGTTCCCCAGCAACTGGTGTACATAGGAATACAGCCTCTGATATTGGAGGTAGCACATAGCCATCAGGACTAGGAGCCATTGATAGCCTTCTCCTCCAGGAATTTATCCAATCCCCTTTTAAACGATCCAAATTATTGGCCAACACTACATCTTGAGGTTGTGAATTCCATAGTTTAACTACACGCTGGGTGAAGGAGGCCTTCTTATCTGTCCTAAATCTCCCACCCTCGTGGGATGACCCCAGCTTCTTTATTATGAGAGAGGAAGAAAAATGTCTTCCTATCCACACTCCATACATAATTTTGTACCCCTCTATCATGTCTCCTCTTACCCTCCTTTTATCCAAGCTAAACAATCCCAGCTGTTGTAACCTTCCCTCATAGGGGAGATGCTCCAGCCCCTTGATCATTTTAGTTACACTCTCTAGACTTTTTCCAGCTCTACAATACCTTTTTTTAGGTGTGGTAACCAGAAGTGTACACAGTATTCTAAGTGTGGTCGCACCATAGACTTATATGACGGCGTTATGATTTTGTCAGTTTTATTCTCAGTTCCTTTTCTAATAATGCCTAACATGGAGTTTTTTTTCCTTTACAGCAGCTGCACACTGGGTTGGCATTTTCATTGAGCTGTCCGCCAGTAGTGGCTTTTTAAATTTTATACTTCCAAGAAACACATTCCATGTAGGCTGGCCATGTGTCCTACTTTACAGAGAACAGTCCTCCATTTGAAGGCATCCTCTCTTTTAGGGATGGGCAACTTGTGTCCCTCCAGACGTTTTGGCTTACAACTCCCATCAGCCGTAGATGACAAAGCCAGTGGTGAGGGTTGATGGGAATTGTAGGCCAAAACATCTGCTCTACCTGAAGAGCTATTAGGTACAGCTCCCGAAATGCAATGACTTTTAATTATAGGATCTTTTAATGATGTCTTTGGTCCCTTTCCAGCTCCGTGTATCTGTTTTTGCAGTGATAACTTGCACATGATTTGGGGAGGCTGTGGTTTTGGGGGAAAGGTTGCTCCATTTCAAGCCCCCCCCCCAAACACCCTTAGGTTTTCCCCCACCCCTCATTTCATTGAGAATGACGTATGTTTGCTCTTAAATGCCTGGAGAATTTTCACAAAAACTAGATTAATTAGTCAAATGCAAAAATCGCCGTGCGTTCCCCCTTTGGCCTCCCGAGCAAGAAACAAAATGAAGAAAACATCTGAATGGGCATCCTTAGGATAGGGAGGGGAACCTGGACACAAAAAGGCCCTTTATGGTTCCATTGCTCCAGTTCAGCTGTATCTCCTGCCAGCAACATCCATAAATATCCCCAAACTATGCTTCACTTCGGTCATATTTCCCTTTGCTTTTATTGCCCTGGATATGCACCCATGCTTCCTAGCAAAGTGCCATCTGATGTCATTAAAACTTATGCAACCTTTTTCCCTATTGTTTTTTTTTTTTTTTTTTTTGCTGTAATCCAACAAGGTCACTGCTAACACCAGAGCAGATGGCGGACCAAAGAGTTCCACTGAGAATTGGGTCAGTGGGTAGAAGGGATGTCTGAGAAATTCGTTTCAATTAATTTTTGATTAGGATTTACCCAGTTCGCACCTTCTGGACCAAAAAAGAACCTGGATGCAATCTGCGGTTCAGGTCTGCACATTTTCAAGCTTTCAGTGCGATTCACAGACCAAAATGATGCGTTCGACAACACGCGTACATTTGAAAAATGTGGATGAAAGAAAGTGTATGTTTGAAAAGTGCTCACAAATGTGCTTTCGTCAATGGGAGATTGCGCCCGTTTCAAAGATGTAGACAATGGATGCGTTCATTGGGGGAAATAGGTACAGAAACATCAGAGATTTTCGTGCGAAAAAAGAAACACAAAGCCACACAGTCTGATATGAACTTGAGCTGTAATGAGCATTGAGATGGAATTCGGAGGACTTTGTCAAGTTCGGGGATTGCCAATTTGCATAGCCCTAGTAATGGTTGGGTCACACCATTGTCCCCACTTTCTCAGCCTTTCAGATGTAGCAGGTCATCATGTGGATCAGTTGCGCCCCCGCAGACCTTTGCAGTGTGTGGCAGAGGCGGGGGTGATTGGGCGATTTGCTATTTATTTGCCAATGCCAATCTGTGCAGTGAGCCATGGAATAAGGATGGAGCCCCTCATTATGTCATTGGCAATGATTTTAAAGTGCTTCTGGGTGATGGTAATGATCGTACCCCATCCCCAAATCTTCTTCTACTCTACCAGGAAGACAGCACATTAGATTCTGGAGTTGTCCTCACTCCAAGCCACGTTTTGCTGCCGATGCCGTTCACTTTGCAGTCAACTGACTAGGCCAAGGATCGCAATAGTCTTTGATCAAGCCACACATTATTTTCTATTTCCCTGTTCCAGAATTGGGCAGCTTTGATCACATTTTGTGGGCAATGTAGGGCTCCTCTAAACAAGTGATTTTTTTGCACGTTGATGATTGGCCACTCACGGAAGTTTTCAGGTCGATTTCATGACATCAATGACCAGGATGTCTCCTGTGGAATCCTCTGGAAATCCCGGGATAAAATGAAACACTTTTAAAGTAGTCAAAGCCAGGAAACAACAGGCTCTTCCTCCACTAGATGGCGCTGTCTCAATGGAACTGAATGGAGGGGAAGTATTCTATTCAACCCCCTTGTCACCCCTCTCCCATGTAATGCAGCCCATAACAGTCATGCCAAAGAACCAGGAAGCAGGTAAACAACACAATTTCCCTTAATGTAAAGACGCTCATATTTGGGTAACCTAGGCTGACCATATGAAAAGGAGGTCAGGGCTCATGTAACTTTAACAGTTGCAGAGAAAAGGGAATTTCAGCCAGTGTCATTTGTATGCAATTAGTTCCTGGTGAAATTCCCTCTTCATCACAAAGTTGCAGGGGCCCTGCCTTCTTTTGTATATGGTCACTCTAGTATAGTGCCTGCAACTTTAACTGTTGTGATGAAGAGAGAATTTCACCAGGAACTAATTGCATACAAATGACACTGGCTGAAATTCCCTTTTCTCTACAACTGTTAAAATTACATGAGGCCTGTCCTCCTTTTCATATGGTCAGCCTAGGTAACCCCTTTTTTCTGCTCTGCTCTCTTGTTCAATTTTGTCAAAAACCTAAGAGCAAGAATGGTTTTTGAAGGTTATTAGAACATTAGTTATAAATACAGATGCCAATCAATACCTTTTCTTTCTGGTCAGCTTTTAAACCAGCTTCTAATTGGAACCACATCAGATAGCATTAGTTGCTTAATGTTTTGCTTCAATTCTTACTCATTTCCTCTTGTTTTTCTGCATCTCCTGTTTTAGGATTTCCCCCACGTTTTCTTCTTACACCAAGAGAAATATGTTTTTGGTTCTTACCAAGATTCTTCGGGTACCTTTTTAGTTCCTGTTTTCTGTTTTCCTTCTCTGAACAGCCTGTGGTGTATTTTTCTTGGAGTACAAAATTGCCTTTTGTTATCTTGTCCAAGGCAAACTAAGTTGTCCGTTCTTTTCATTTCAACGGAAGGGAAAGCTGCAGGGCAAGAATTGGGAGGGTGCAGTGGGGGTGAAGGAAGACAATTGATGGGAAGAGTCCACTTCCTCTTTAGTTAATGAGACACTGAGATCTGCTGTAGGAGAGATTTGATGTACTTGAATGTAGGCGTGGTGCATAAATTCACCTTCAAATGGATACATAGTTAGATATTTGGTCCGCTTTTGTTGAAGCCTGTGTATAATTGCTAGAAAGTTGTGCGCATTTCATATATATTTTCATTGCTGTGGATATGTACAAATCCATATACGGGCACCACATTGGAGACCCCTTCATGGGCACCTTTGGAGGGTACTACGCTAGAGTATACCAAGAATTTGAAAGTGTCTTGATTGTTATCTCGATATTGTATTTAATTAATTAATTTTATGTATTTGATTTATATTGTATTGTTGTACTAATGTTGTTCCCCGCCTCGATCCAAAGGGAGAGGCGGGTAAGAAATAAATTTATTATTATTACTATTATTATTATTATTATTAGTCTCTGGGATAGAGACTGCTACTTCCTGAGTATCTTTTCCTTCTAAAACCAACATTCCATCCCTTGTGGTTGTAGAGACATGCTTGAGCATGTGTGGAAATCTGGCGAGATCTGATATCATCTCTGAAGCCAAAGAGATAAAGTTTTTGCAATGATTGGGGATGGGATGTACATTCTTTGCAAATGTCCCCACATAAAATAGAAAAACTGTAAAATAATTATATAAACGGGTATACATTATGCACATTTTCTCACTTGATATGTCTATCCATTTTAGGATCTGTAGCACCTAGATACAGGTTTATTAATTTTTTTAAGCAGAAGGTATCGGCAGCCCTTCTGCGTCACACCAGGCATAGGAAGATTCCTTAAACTAAGACGCCCTGTTGATCCTTCCAGATTGTCTGCCTTGATGTGCAGCAACGCTCTGGCATACATTCCTCCCCTATCTGGGGATGCAAGCAAAACAAGGGCTCTACCACTAAGCTATGCCCCTTCCCCAAACTGTGAAAAGATCCCCCCTTTTGGAGAGCAGGATGTGCAATGTGCAATTTTCAGATACCCAGTGAAAACTGTCTTGTAATAAGTATGCTCTGAATTTCCCCTCCTGATTTTTTTAAAATGTTTTGGCACTATAGAATCTAGGAATCTCAATACATAAAGAGAAGCCTGGCCTTGTATAAGGAGCTTGATTTAGCTACCTTGTGGGAATTGTAAGAGAGAATGTGATGGAGGGGGAAACGGGCCATAAAGCCCAGGCTGCATTTGATTATCAGCCTATAAACAACAACATGCTGTGTTTACGGTGTGCGCCTATTGTGTCAAGGTGGGCTGGAGCCAATGCACAAGATTGGGAAAAATCCCTGATGACGGCAAGAGATTCCAGAATCGGCCTTCTTTCTAATCTGGTGTCGTCCAGTTATGTTGGGCTGCAACTTCCATCGTTCCCAGCCAGCCTGGTGGGAGTTGTAGTCCAATACATCTGGAAAGTTGCGTTTTGGGGAAGGCTAGTCTGGATCTTGGTCTTAACTGAGCATGGATGGATGTCATCCCTCAGTACTGCAAAGCAGAAGAAAGAAGGTTGGGGTATATTGGGCGTCCTTTTGCGAATGCACTTTGACTGTCCTTAACAGCTACATATAGGGTTATGGCTAACTGAGCTACCATCCCGAAAGCCCCAGGTTGATAGCTCGCCCCGGCCTTGAACTCACCAAGTAGCCGTACGTGATGGATGGGCAACTTGTGGCTCTCCAGATGTTGGCCGCACCAGAAAATGCCTAATCGGTAGAATGCCCCTTTGGGGTCTCCATGTTACATCTGTGGATCTCAGGCATAAAGCTTTGTTTCTTATCTATTGGGCACTGCAAAATCTCTTTAATAAGGGATTGTCTAATTTGAGTAATTGCCTGCGGGCACCACATTGGGAACCTCTGGTGTGTAGGATCGCAGCCTAGTTAGGCCCTTCCACCTCCCCGTCTGCAACACGGGAAAAACATTGGCCTGCCTTACAGGGTTGTTGTTGTAAGTATTGCTGAGAGAATGGGTGGAAAATGTTTTGTACACCAAATCGTTACGTGAACAATTTCTTTCTTAGTATTTATGACTTAGAGGCAGATGCGCCCATGGTGACGTTGGAATGACAACTAGCGATGCGTCCGCATAATTGTGAACTGGGTTTCTTTTTCCATTAATGCTTTCTTCCATGTTCCCTTCCGTGCAGCCTAGGTGCTTTTTAAAGTCTTGGAATGCTAACAAGTACTTACAGGCCATATGGGGCAGCATGCACAGTGTATATTGCCCGGACCGTGCCAGGCGATGTCTTGTAGAGGTACCTTGTGACGGGGGAGGGGCGGGAGGGGACAGCCGGATAATTGACGATTGCAGATCAGGCTGAATGCCAAAGCTGGACGGTTAGAAATTCAACCTAAATTGAGGCAATATATGTGTTTTTTTTCCCTTCGTGAGCCACCTGCTGACAATTTCCTCCTCCTCTCCTTTTCTTTATCAAACAAAGGACAATGTCATTTCGGCTGTGGCTTGCATGTGTTTGGATGCAACCTATTTGCCGGTTCGGAACGTTTGCTTGTCCGTGCCGGTGGGTTTTGGGGAGGCAGGCCGGAGGCAGGTTTATTCCTCCCATCCAGGCGCATGGTGGTCCGGATCCATATCAGGGCCGTGCGCTTATACTAGAGTAAAAGGCAAACCTCAGTTACGCAGTTGCCGTGAGATGTAGTTTGGCTTTAAGACTGCAAAGATTCTGGTGAGGTGGGGAGGAGATGGAATCCCCCACATTCTTCCTGCCTTGTGCATCCCCTGTGCTACTTTGAACTCATCTTCCCACCTGGTTCTGGCAGACCTAGTCTGTCTGTACTGCTTCATCCCGCCCTGAGGTAATCATGTGTAACAGCCAGGAATGTGTAACCCTGTTTCTCCCTTTCTGCAGACCCTTTGGGTTTTGCCCCTAGCCTCAGAATTCCAAGCCATAACCCTCTCCCTTTATTTTTTCTTTTTAAAAAGTATTCTTGCATTTATATCTCAGCTTCTTCCTGCTTGCAAGGAACCCAAGCTGGCTTGCATGGTCCTCCTCCTCCCCGTTTTATCTACACAACAACTCTGTGAAGTAGTTGAGGCTGAAAGTCAGTGACTGGCCCAAAGTCACCCAGTGAGCTTCACGGGGGACTAGAACACGGAACTCCTGTGTCTCAGTCCAATACTAACCACTACACCACACTGCCTCTTGTAGACCGTTTTCCATAACGCGTGCAAAATTGGCCTTCTCTCCCCCCCTCACAGAGGGCCTGTTTGAGAAATGGTGTAAGACTAAACCCCTCCTCCCCGAAAAGAATCCCTGTGCCTTAAGTGACAATATCAAATCGCACGAAGCTGCGTTTATGTCTTGCCAAGCCTACGTATTGATATTTCATTGATTCATTGGCGCCAGACTTTAATTTGTTTTGCACCTGTCCTGCCCGTGTGAGGTCCTGGCATGAGTGGCTGTCGCTAGGGAAGACTTACGTCGTGCAACAGATGTGGAAGCCCTTCGACTGATCCATCGTTGAAACAAAGTTCACGGTCTCTCAGCACTCACACAGCTCGCACGTTACTTTCTCTTGAGCGCAGTTAAGGATGTGCCAAGGCCTCCCGCATGAGCAGCTAAAGGTTCCATTAAATTTGCAGATAAAGCAGGTGGACACTTTGTGGAAGGGGGGAGGGGTGCATTGGGGCACAACATGGCAACCAAGAGTGGTGGAGAAAGTTGGACTTTCTGAGATGGCTTCCATTTGGCTGGTGCTCTTTCCTGCGCCCGCCGTTGATGCCTGGGAAGCTGTCCAGCCTCTTTGATGGTTGTTGTAGTTCCCTGATCTCTGGAGCCCCAGATCATGGGAGGCTGGGGCAGTAAGCCTAGGGAGATTGGGGTGCTGAGTTAATCCGAGAAAGGATGAGTGAGGTCGCCAGGATACTAAAGGAGAAGAGGTCAGTAGGGGCATAGGAGCAGCGGCTTTGTCCATCAGGCATTTGTCCTTCTAGCTCAGTTTTGTCTAACTGGACTGACAGTGGGGCTGTTCATGCAGTACGCTAACCCACACTCCATGGTTGAGCGTGGTTGTTGCTGAAATGTGGGTTAGTGTGTTAGAACATTTTCAGCAGGGTGGCTTGTTAACCATGCACTGTGGCTTGTTAACCAACCTGAACAAGAAACCATGGGTTCTCAAGGTGGCTTGATCGAGAAAAATAAGCCACATTGCATGGTCATCAAGCCATCCTGTGGAAAATGTCCTGGATTCAGACAGCACACTAACCCACGGTTCAATAAGCAACTCACGGTTCAACAACAACCCATGCTCAATCACTGAGTGTGAGTTAACAGTGTTGTGCAAACCCAATCAGTGGCTTTCCAAGATCTCAGGGAGAGGTATTTAATCTCCTGCCTGAGGATCTAACCAGGGATCTTTTGCATGCAGAGCAAAGGACTGAGCTATGGTCCTTCCTCTAGACCAGAGGCAGAGGACCTGTGGCCCTCCAGAAGTGATTGAGCTCCCATCATCCCCAGCCAGTGTGGCCAGGGATGATGGGACATGTAGTCCAATGACATCTGGAGCCTCGCTATCCTCTTGCTCTAGACTTAATTGAGCACTGCAAAGTCTTGGGAAGACAATTGAAGACAGGAAGGATACAGACAAGCTGGAGCATGTTCAGAGGAGGGCAACAAGGATGAGCAGGGGTCTGGAAACAAAACCCTGTGAGAAGAGACTGAAAGAACTGGGCATGTTTAGCCTGGAGAAGAGAAGATTGAAGGGGAGACATGATAGCAGGGCCAGGATCTCTTCTCGATCAACCCAGAGTGCAGGACATGGAATAATGGGCTCAAGTTACAGGAAGCCAGATTCCTGCTGGACACCAGGCAAAACGTCTAGAGCAGTACGACAATGGAACCAATGACCTAGGGAGGTTGTGGGCTCTCCCACACTAGAGGCCTTCAAAAGGCAGCTGGACAGCCATCTGTCAGGCATGCTTTAAGGTGGATTCCTGCATTGAGCAGGGGGTTGGACTCGCTGACCTTGTAGGCCCTTTCCAACTCTATTATTCTATGATTCCCAGGTAGGAGCAACACACATTGCTGGGACCATGGGTAAAGGAGGGGATATATATCGGGTCCTCCTAAATAGCCATTCAGGAGGCAGTGATTACAGTTGCCAGGTTGCAGCTTAGAGAATACCTTCCTAATAAAGCATACGCAGTAGGAGAGTTGCAACCTGGAGACTTTATCTTTTTACCGTTATGAACCACACTCATCATCTTAGCCCACCACTCACCCAGTGCTTCCTTGGAGGAAGCTTTGGAGGATGCAAAGAAGGGAGAGGGCCTTCTCAGTGCCCCCCCTCCCCAATTTCGGGAATGCTCTCCACACTGAGGCCTACCGGCCCCATCGTTGTCATCTTTTCGGCATCTGATGAAGCCTTTCCTCTTCTCCCAGGTCTTTGACAGCATATGTTGATTGTCCAAAATGGTTACATACTTTTTATACATTGGTTTTACATAAACATTGTATTATGATGTCGTATATTTTAGGGTCTTCATGGTTGCAAACGGCCCGGAGAGCTTTGGCTATTGGCCGGCATAGAAATGAAAAAAAGCGATAAGGTGTATGCAACCAGAGAGTTGCACCCTAGGGATGTTTCTTTTTTAAAATAGGTCACGTGCAGCAGGAGCGTTTACTGCCCATGTGCTTCCCAACCCATTCATCCTCAAGCATCACCCTGCCCATGTGCCGGGAGGCAAAACGGAAGTCCAGCTTGCTTGGTTCAGCACACGGAGAAGGACGACGAATAACTGCCCGCCTCCTGCCAGATGGGGAGTGGCCGTAATTCAGTGTGACAGAGCCCATGCTGAGGGTCTCGGGTTCAATTCCCGGCTTCTCCAAAGCGGTCGAGGAAAGAATACCGCCTGAAACCCTGGAGACCCGTGCCAGTCCGTGTCGGCAATACTGGGCTCGATGGCCCCATGGCCTGACTCAGTATGAGGCTCTGACTAGGTATGTTCCTGTCTCTCTCCTGGGAGACCGCAGAGTGTGGAGAAGGGTAGCAGGCATTGTGCCAAATGCCAAGGCGCTCTGAATACTGCCACCATTCCCATTTGAACCAAGCCGTATCCATAGTCAAGCGTGGCTTGGAGGATATGAATGGGAGCCAGAAGATTGCAGACATGGGTCATGGTGGATGCTTCAGCTGTTTAAGCTTCATCCCCTGGGGACTCCTGTGACGTGACGGCTTGAGTGGCGATTGCCTTTGTTTGATATAGCAAGGGAGCCGTCCCTCTGCCTCTCATCTCTAACAAACGAGAACAGGATGGTTGGAGGTCCCTGTCCCTCCTTTCCCGTGTCATAAATAGCTTTCTGAGTCACACCCCAAAGTAGGTCACTGAGGTTGCGTGGGGTATATTTGAGGGCAAGGTTTGGCGCGTGCGGTAACCTTGGGAGACGTCTTCTAAAGGCATTCCAAAGGGAAGATGTAATGTTCAAAAATATGTCTGTGGGCAGCACGCTTCGTTAAGGTGTCCCATGCCAGAACCTCCATCACATGGAGGCAATTAGGACTTCCATAACTGTCTAGCACTGGGGGCAGGGGAGGGGGGAATGATTTGTACAAGTTTTTCCAGTGTGTGACCTGATCATAAAATCAAGCATGTTTTATTGCTTTTGTAGAAGATGTTTTTATTACTGAGTTTTAAGTGAATTGTCTTGTTTCAGACATGTGTATAGGGGAATACAGTTTTAGCCAACACACACTTGTTTTGGTCTAGTCCATTTTTTTGTTCCTGCATATAGGCGTGGGAGATTCTATGGCTGTGCAGGCATTTTAACCCCTTCAGCAATGATCTCTTCTGTTTTGTGGATTTCATTTTGTGGATCTCATTTCATTACCTGCAGTGAGACGGTTGTTTCATTGTTTTTGTCATTGCTGTGCTTTAACTCAGGGGTCCCCAGCCTTTTTGGGTCAGTGGGTGCATTTGGGATTTTGAAAGCATGTCGTGGGTGCTCCCACAAAATGGCTTCCCCTGGGGAGGAGCTAGCTCATTCATAAAATGGCTGCTGTGGTGGGTATGGCCAGTCACAAAACGTTCATTTTCCAGAAGGCAAATCGGCGAGACTAAAAGAAAAATAACTTGCCTATGACCCTGAGTACAAGGCAGAGGTGAGGTCTGAAGTCCAAAATACAAAACCGCTCTTTTATTTATTTTATTATTATTTTATAATTGCATTTATATCCCGCCTTTTTCCCTCCAAGAAACCCAAGGTGGTGTACATAATCCTTCTCTCCATTTTATCCTCACAACAACAACCCTGTGAGGTAAGTTGGGCTGAGAATCTGTGACTGGCCCAAAGCCACCCAGTGGGTTTCCATGGCCGAGTGGGGACTACAACCTACTCCCAGTCCAACACTCTAGCCGCTACACCACACTGGCTCTCAAATACAGATGGCGCTGGAGGGTAGCACTTCACTTTGCAGCATGCCAGCTTCCCAGTGTGTGTGTGTGTGTGTATTAAGGAACAAAATACATATCAGGAGAAACAGGGAGCCTGGCGGGTGCCAAGACAGTTGTCCATAGACACATTGGGCAGTATCCAGCTAACACAAATGACATTGCTCTAGCAGAAACTAGAGACGGGAAGAATCCAACGGGAGTTATTGCACAGGTGGTGTTGCATTATGCATGTGCAACCCATTATGCAATCCGTTGTACGTTCTGCTTGGCTCCTCTGCAACAGCTTGCGCCCATTGTACAAACTGTTGTTCATCTTCTTTGCACCCATTGCGCGATCCATCGGGCCACCGGTCGCGCAACAGTGACGGGCAACCAGTTGCGCAATGGAAAGTCTCAGCAGAGCACCGCTAGCGCCATCTGAGTTCGCGGAATGTCACTATTGGATACTGCCCGTTGGTACCTATGGGCAATCTCCTTGGAGGCCCTGGCTTTAAGCACTTGCTGTACATCGCCTTGAAACTGGTTTGAAAAGCAGGATAGAACGTTTTCTAACGAATAAAATTAAACAAAATGGGTTGGATGCAGGTATTGCCTTCCACACAGAGAAGTGTCCACTCATGGGAGGTGCCTCAACCTGTTTTTCACAGATGCTTTGGTGAAAGGTTCATAGAATCCCCAAGGTTCATAGGAGTCCAAAATGTCTTTTGGATAAAAATCCTAAAAGGGGGCGCGGGAGCCAGAAAACAAACAAAACCAAGGCAACCCAAGGAGGACTGAGTTTGCTCATGGCCACAGGATACAGTACGCCTGTTCAGAAAACATGCTCAGCACTGAATGAGCGTGCTTAAACCATGGTTATGTAGCCACCAGGGTTAGGAATGGTTCACACGACACACTAAGCCATGGTTCACATGACAAGCTAAGCTATAATGTTTAGCTTAAGACGCTTAACCATAATGGGTGAGAATCATAGAATCGTAGAGTTGGAAGGGGCCTATAAGGCCATCGAGTCCAACCCCCTGCTCAATGCAGGAATCTACCTTAAAGCACACTTGAGAGATGGTTGTCCAGCTGCCTCTTCAATACCTCTAGTGTGGGAGAGCCCACGACCTCCCTAGGTAGCGTGTTGTCTGAACAGGACCAATATGTTTGTTGAGTGGAGGGGGGGATATAAAACCAGGAGTGATCGAATGGAGTACCTTGACAGAGAGCATGGCTGGCTGACAAAATCCGTAAACCGGCACACTTCACAGTGGAGCATTTTTGTTGCAGGTCTCAATAACTTTTTTATTGTTAGTGTAATTTGTTGTTTCTGTTTTTATCCTGCCTCACAATACACCCAAAGCAGCTTACAGGTTTGGTGTTGTTGTTGTTTTTAAACACCGCTCATTAAATTAATAACATATGAACCGTATACAAAATTGCAAAAACATGAAAGTGGATGGCTAGCTGATGTGGGGAAAGTGCCAGGAGATGGAAATCTTGGAACTGCAGCTCTTGAGTGATTTGCACTGTGAAATGTGGGGTGCATCTCTCCCCTGCCCCTTATGACATGCAGATGGGATATTGCACTGTTAACGCTGGGACGCCGCTTGCTTTGGGATCCTGGGTCCGAAAACGAAATGAAATAAATGCGTAAAGAGTCACGTCGGTGTCCTTGCGGACTCATCATTCATTCTTCTTATTGTTTTTCCCTCCTTTCGCCCGATCCCCCAACCCCCAAAACATCTATTCAGGGAGGATTTTGGATTTGAAGACTGGGACAGTGAAGAAAGAGGGCCAGCAGTCCTCCATGAGAATGTGCATGGGCTCAAGACGGTCATTCATATGCAGAATGAGGTATACAGGTCTATACCGTTGTTTCTTATTACTGTTATGTCCAGTGGGATGGATCCGGAGTTTTAGTCTGCCTTCGGGGTCGTTCCCCTAGCACAGTTCTATTGCAAACACTCTCGGGGGCAAGAGGAGGAGGAGGAGATTTTCAGCAATTACCCCCCCCCCCAGCCCTCTGCAGCACCACTTTCCCAAGTGTTCAGGATGGTCCCTCAACCCTCCAGAGCAGATTTTCGAGCGATTCTAAGACTAAAAGAGAATTGGCAGATTGCCTTCTCCCCCTCTTCAGCCAGTGGAAAAAGGTTCCACTGGATCAGAAGCATACCCAGCATACTGCCTCTGATACGGATCCTCCATGCTAAGGGACCCATATGCTTCGCAAATAACAATTTCTTCCTTCACTTCTCCATCTCGCCATGCTGGGTGAGTGCCAATTTTCCAATAGACCCTGCTGGGACACATTCGATAGCTGCTACAGAGACATCTGACCATTGCCTCGGTAGGCGTAGCAATGAACCATGGTTGGCTGCCTTCACCCTGGTCAAGATCCCAGGCATGCAGTGAAACCATGGTTTAGCATGCAGAGCTGAGCCCTGCCTCCAGAAGGCTTATGGACAGCTGTCGCCAGTCAGTACAGAAAATACTACGCAAGATGGACCAGTGGTCTTACTCAGGATAAGGAGCTTTCTATGGCCCTCCATGAATCTATGCCCCAGTTTGTATGTCGCAGCTATACAGAGTGAGTGAGCTGGCTCCCACTGAGCTAGCAACCCAAGAAAACGTTGTCCCTGGGTGGTTGTCTGTGACGTCCAAACCTGGAATTGTGGGTCATTTGAGTTATAAGTCTGGATTGTTCCTTTCCCCAACAACCCACAATTCCAGGTTCTATTATTATGGAGGACAACCCAAGGAGTAAGCGTCACTGGGTTGTTTAGGTTACCGGGAGCTACTGCTTCATTCTCAACAACCCACGGTTTAACAAACTGGGTTGTTGCGATGTGCAAACCGCTATCACCATGTAGGCTTTTCAGCAGACCATGAAAAAGATGTCTCCTCTTCTTTGCTTTCACCGAAAGAAGCGCTATGTCTTCTGAAGATGGGTGCGTGCCAACCCAAAAGTAGCTGAATCTTTTCAGAAAACACTCTTGTGCTTGTTTTCATTATCATGTCAATAAATCTGAAGTTTGCATTTTTCTGCAATTAATGAAGGAGTCAACATCTCGTATCCTTTCAACAGTCATGTTTACCAGACCTTAATTTTCCCCTGCGCTTGCTCAGAAAAGCCACGCCTCGAATTAACCACTGGAATGCGATCCACTGTGTCATCCTAATATGTGATTATTTAAATCGGTACTTCTGGCAGCAAACATTCTTCCATGGAATGGAAATGTGGCTGTGATTTTGTTTCTCAACAAACTAGCATTAGTATTATTATTTAAAGAAATGTGTAGAAGGATCAAGAAGAATTAATCACCCAGCTAATTTTAGGCACATGACCAGATTTCGAGAACATCCTCGTTTTTTCAGTTTTCAAAAAGATTTAGGTGACCTGCTTTAAATATTTTATTTTCTCAATACCACATGGCAGTAATTAAGCTTTCCTCAAGTCTGTGGGTTGTGTTTCAACCGTTCTTTGGCCTAAAATAAATACTTGGGATTCCTCTATCCATATATTCATTCTACCTCAAAAACTGTTTTCAATTTTGAGAGTATCCAACATTAGGTACATAACTGACAGCCTGTGGTATCAGAGAACCAGAGATAGATGAATCAACTTCTTTCCATCCCGCATCAGTTTCACATATGTCCGTAAGTCCATCCTGCCCCATTTCTGCATCAGTTTTTTTAAAAAACCTTTTTAAAGCAGCATGAAAATTGGCATGGTTTTAATGCATTTTTCACAAAATACATATTTTTGTATGCATTTTAATCTACAGTATGCATTGTATGCACTTTTTTGCTTTTGAGCTAGAACTGTATCCAAAGGATTGATTGGTTGAGGGTGCAATCCTATGCATGCTTTGACAGAAAAAAAAAGTCCTACAACTCCCAGCATTCCTACAAGTCCCATGCTGGCTGGGGAATGCTGGGAGTTGTAGGACCTTTTTCTGTCCAAACATGCAGAGGACTGCACCCTGATTGACAGAGAGCATTTTTACCCCTCTCTTCAGACAAAAAGACCCGCAGAGTGACTTACAAAGATGAATATAGAGAGCCCCTTGGTGCTAAAAGAATGCCTCTCGAGAGAACTTCTGCAGATTGGAAGAACCTCTTGTTTTCATTGAGCTCGCCACAAATTACTAATGTAGCCATAGGGCTTGTAAAAACCAAAAAGAAAACAGGCTAGTAAAAATTGTGGACTAGTAAGTCTATGTTCCAAGGCTGCTAAGGATCATTTATTTATTTATTTATTTATTTATTTATTTATTTTATTCCATTTATATACCGCCCCATAGCCGAAGCTCTCTGGGCGGTTTACAAAAATTAAAAACATTGAACAATTAAAACACCGATATACAAAATTTAAAAGCATAAAGCATAAAAACAAGTTAAAATTACAATATCCTTCTGGGTCAATTTGTTTTACCCTTTTTTTTTCTTTTGTGAGTTACAGTTTCCTGGGGTGGGGTGGTACGGGGTTCTCCAGCCCACCTTAATCCGAGTAACTAGAACATCTAGGAGGTCCTGGAAAAAAATAGATCAAGAAAAGACAATAGTAGTAAGAGTTTCAAAGAAAATAGCTTACAGATCTTAGTTCAATTCATGTTTTAAGAATAATCTACCGAAAATATTCTTGGCTGCACATGCTGTTTTTCCTTTCTTTCTTTCTTTCTTTCTTTCTTTCTTTCTTTCTTCCTCCCATGCAGTCAAGTATTGTTACTGAATTTGTTAATGTGTTGATTCTATTCCAGGTGTGGAAATGCCCCTTTGGACCACTTACCTCTGAACAGAATAACCACCATGAGAAAGAGATACAGGTAAGTGTCTTTCCTTTCCATGGCATTCAGACTCCACCCAAGTGTCATGATCCCAAACCTTCCCGCTGAGATGCAAAACAACAAAGAAGTCTGCTGTGTAATCCACAAAGTTTTATTCAACAAATAAACATCTTTTCACACCTGAAGGGAGTGAGAATGTTAGGCGCTTTTCTCTAAGCTTAATTAGGCTAACTAAGCTAGGTTGTTGCCCTTTCATCTAAAAGGGAGAGTTTCCCGCGTAGTCCAAGAGCCACTTTAGCTCAAGGAGGGTCTTTTTGGAGAAGTCTTTGGGGAGTGGCTTGCCTGGCAGACCGCCACTCACCTGCTTTCAACTCTGCCTGCTTGGCCCTGCGTTGTTCCTTTAAGTTGCAGAGTTAGTAAAGGGTTCAATTTTTTTGTTCTTGTTTTGTTGCTGCTCTTGTTATCATTCATTATATTTTGCCCCATCCTGACCCGTACCAGGTTAGGATTGCTCAGCCCGTGCTGAGCTATAAGGAGAGCTATGCTGGATCAGACCAAAGGCCTGTCTAGTCCAGCATTCTGTTCCCACAGCCACCAACCACATACCTCTGGGAAGCTCACAGCAACACCCTCCCACTTACTTTGCCCAGCAGTTGGCATACTGCTTCTGACAGTGGTGATGATGTACAGCCAGCGTTACGATGGCCTTATCCTCTGCTGATTTTGTCTAACCAACAAGCCCTCCAAGTTGGTGGGACTTCTGAGGAGTCATGTATGGGATTGCACTGTAAGTGTAGTTTCAGAAGCCACAAAAATGAAGGTTTTCTTGAGCCTGCAAGTTTTGAAATACCTCTCTCCTTCAGGAGCACTTCAGAGAAGGACAGCGGACATTCTATACGGCATAACAATATTAAGATGATTCTACAGTTATAAGGGTGGAAGTGATACCATTCAGATATCAATAATAAAGGACATTGAATATCTGAGGGTGCTGTTGCACTCGTGTCCTGCTTGTAGGTTCCTCAATGACAGCTGGTCGGACACTATGTGAACAGAATGCTGGACTAGATGGACCCTTGGTCTGATCCAGCAGGGCTCTTCTTACATTCCGGCTGAACGTCCTTACTGTTAGAACAATATGACAATGGAACCAGTGACCTAGGGAGGTTATGGGCTCTCCCGCATTAGAGGCCTTCAAGAGGCAGCTGGACAGCCATCTGTCAGGGATGCTTTAGGTGGATTCCTGCATTGAGCAGGGGGTTGGACTGGATGGCCTTAGAGGCCCCTTCCAACTCTACTATTCCATGATGCTATGTTCTTAGGTTCACCAGCATCTATGTCTCTCCTTCCCTTGGCATATAGTTTACAGAACAGGAATGCTTAAATTCTGGATTTGGACCAGATTGCCCAAAAGTCTATAGGCAAGGGTGACACTTTGTCCAGTGATTTCATTTTGTGTGGTTCTTCAGAAACACCCGGGTAATAACTTCGATCCCTCTCATTGATTTAATGCAAAATGGTTTCTTTCTACGTAGGAACGGCCTCGGCCCCGTGAAAGAAGGAGAAGCGCAATACGCTGTGGTCCATTGCACTGGTTATATTAAGGCCTGGCCTCCGGCAGGTAAAATAGGCAAGGCACATTTTTGAATCTTCCCTTATTGAAAACGTTAGGTGTGCTCTGTTGGTTTGGTGTGTCTTAAGGATGTGAGTTTTTCCCCTTATCAGCCCAGCTGAAATGAACAGGACTTAACAGAGAGGCATTTCTGCGCCCACAAGTCCTTGGGGAAGTGTATCTTTGGGCCAGAATTTTCAGGGAATTGGAACTCAACGGAGATATCCTGGGAGGGCTTCACCGCTTTCGAATGCTGGGGGAGGGATCGTCCATCCGAATATTCCCCCAAGTAAAAGACCTGTGCCCTGTTTTCGTCCTGATAGGCTGGTTTTCGTGCATGCAGAGATGGTATATTGGACGTGGAGGAGGGTTTAGAGGCCTCCATGCTGAAGTGTGATGGGCATGAGATGGCTAGGCTAGGTGGCATTTTCATTTATTTATTTATTATTACATCTCTATGCACATTTACTGAATGTGTAACTAGCGCTCACGCAAGCAAATACCCCTGATTATTTCTGTGAGCCGAACTGAGGCAGGCAGTGTGCCCCGCTTCCAATGGGCCACCTGCCAATTCTGTCCATGCGTCCACACACACACACACACACACAGGCTCAATTCGGACGACACATTAGGCAACGGAGGAGGGAGGGAACAATCCTCAGTTGTGTTGCTTATTGTGCCATTTGGAGGGCAACACACAAGGCATGCACAACTGACAGTATGTTAATCAGGCACTTTGAACAACAGAGCGAAACAACGGGCTTGCACATTGTTTGGCCCGAAGCCCCGTTGTTTAAAGTGTCGTCCGAATTCAGCCCCCCCTCTCTCCGTGGACTATTCCGTTTCAGAATAGAGTTCTGCTGCCCAGAGCAGCCAAAAAACCCCGGCCGCTCTATGCAGCCGGCAGAACTCACAGTGCCTGCTGGGATACGGCTGGAGGACACAGGGAGGAGAGGCTGCAACCAAAATGGCCGCCGCAAGTTCGTAGCAGCTGGGGCGTATGCCGGTGCCGAGCAGCGCTGGCTGCAGCATGTCGTCTGTGACGCTCCTCCTGCCTAACGCACGGTCAGTACGTTATTTACCCCTCCGTTGCCTAATATGTCATCCGAATTGAGCCACACACTCATACTCCACGAGTTGACAGGGAAGATAAGCTTTCCTTCGGGTTCTGGCTGGCAGCAGCAGCACAGTGACTCCATGTTAGACGGGAGAGGTCTCCTTCCTCCATGCTGCTTCAAAACGGAAGGGGATTCTTGGAGTGTCTTGACTCTACAGCAGGGGTACTGAACCGCAGATCCAGAGACCAAATCCAGTCCTCCAGGACTCCTCATATGACCATGCCCCTTTCCCAGGCTCCGCCCCTTTCCCAGGCTCCACCCCTTTCCTCCAAACACAGGTTGTTGGGTAGTTTTCTGATTTTGGTGTGTGTTTCCCCCCCACTCCCACCCCATTCTACAAGGTTGGAATATCTTTAGCTTTCAGCACCAATATGCTGGTATTTTCCACCCTGTCCTGTAATCAAGATGTGGTTAGGAAAGGGGCCATGGATGCCTGGGGAGCCTCGGGCAGCTGGATTTGGCCCCCGGGCGTGGGGTTCCCCATGCCTGCATTAGTCATTGCACAGGGAGAGAGCATAACTGGAAACGCAGCTGCCATTTCTACAGCGGCCCTTCATCGGTCAAGATTGACCATCGTTCCGTGTAGTGAAGAGGGCCTTCATAACTTGCTTCTTGAACGCTAGCCATTCATCCCCAAGGACAAGCCAGTTTTGAAATTGGGGTGAGCTCCAAAAGCTGTTTGGGTTAATGGCATGGGTGGGGAAGGACTGAGGTTCCAAGGAAATCCTGCTCACGGGTCCCTTGATCTCAGACATCGTATCCTCCTCTTCACTCCAGTCGTTCCCGTTTTGAGTGAGGGCTTCCGGGGAAAATGGCATTTTTCTTTTCTTGGTTCATTGCACTGTACTAAAAACACATCGGTAACTCAATATTGCCCACGGGGATATTTACATAGGGGGAAATGTGGAAAACAACAGGAGACTTGAGAGGAGATCCATTCCAACATTGCTAAGGGATGGTTTGGCTGACCTTACCACTTGGATGAGCTGAGGAACGTCTCTTGCCTCTGACGGCCCCTGCTGATATGAATCAGAACAAGAGTTATCTTGCCCTGTTTGTTGTCTTGAGCCTGAACATCCCACAAACATGAACGCTTGCCGGCGTTCTTTGTTATTTTTTATCCCACCCACCCCGGGCTGCAGATCCCAGTATGCTGCTTTAGCCCATTTTAGCTTAGGGCTGTATATCTTCCAGATGGGTCGTACGCTCCTTGTGAGTTTGGTTGACAGACCACATGCGTTTGGGTGCGTGCGCTGCAGGCATGATGGCACACGGCACATTCTTCCTTCTGGCATTTCAGAAGTCACTTAAACAACGTTAACCTAATTGATATCACATGGCAGCGGTGTATGCTTCTAGGAAAGTGTAGGGGGTGAGAAGGAGGGGGAATTCTTCCTTTGAATTTGCAGCTGGCACAAGCAGGCCTGCTGGATTACTGTAAATAACCAAAACCGGGGGGGGGGGGGGGATCAATTTCATTTTAAAAGAAAGAATCAACAAAGGAATTGGAACACAGGAAGCTGTCCTTAATACCAGGTCAGACTCCTTGTACTTCTAGGTTGGTATTGTCTTACTCTGACGGGCTGCAGCTCTGCAGCGGTTTAGGCGCGGATTGAACCTGAGGTGTTCTACATGCGAAATAAGGGCTGTACCACTGAGAATGTCTGAAGAGTTGTGCTGGATTAAACCAAGGGTCTATTTAGTCCAGCGTTCTGTTCGCACAGTGGCTAACCAGCTGTTGACAGGAAACCGACAAGCAGAACATGAGTGCAACAGCACCCTCCCACCCATGTTCCCCAGCAAATGGTGTACATAGGCTTACTGCCTCTCATACTGGAGGTAGCACATAGCCATGAGGACTAGTAACCATTGATAGCCTTCTCCTCCAGGAATTTAAAGCTATTCAGATTGGTGGCCATCACTACGTCTTGTGGTAGCAAATTCCATCGTTTGACTATGCACCGTGTGAAGAAGGTCTCTCCCAATCAGATATATTGGGTGACCCTAGGGCCAGATAAAGACATGCTGAAGCCCTAAGCCATGTCAAGATTCAGAGGCCCCATACCAGAAAAAGAAAAAGGTGTATTACATTACAATAGGAAGGGTAATTAAATGTTAGGAGGTACCTGTAGTTAAACAGTGTTAGATAGCCTTCTTTGAAGATGGGTATAAAAGCACTAATAAAGTAAGTTGGTTTGAACGTCTTCTAAACTGGCTCCAGTTTGTGCTTATTGCCTCCAATACTAAATGGTGTATTGCCACGCTTTTTCGATATAAGGCAGCTCTGTTGTAAGTCACACCAGATTTTCCTAAGCCATAGTGATTTCATCTTAGTTATCTTAAGTCTTAGTTACCTTCAACATATTTAGAAGCCCCTTATAATATGAGGCCCTAAGCCATGGTTTATTTGGCTTGTACCTAAATCCGACACTGGGTGATCCCAGGTTCTAGTATTATGAACTATGGCCACTCCCTAGTGCTCAGCCAATAATCTTGAACCCTATCCGAAACATTAGATCAAGTGTTGTGGAGAGCCATTCACTTGCTTGCCTCTGACAAGCAGTTTTGCTAGCAACATGTGTGGGGAGCTTTGCAAAGCTGGATTGTCTTCAGTAGCAGGATACCTTGGTATCCCTACATTGGAGGGCTGTTGCTTTCCTACCCTGCTCATGAGATTCCCAGAGTCCTTTGGCTGACCACTGTTGGAAACAGAATGTGGGACTCGAGGGAACGTGGTTTGACCCTGCAGGTCAGTGCTTATGTTATGTGAGACTCTCTTCGGTGTAAAGAAAACGTTCTTATTCATTGAAGTTTTTTTCCAAGTCGAGGACCCACAGAGGTGAATCGCTCATCAAATGGTTAAGGGGCAATGGAAATATTGGCCATGATTAGAGATCCAGGAGATAACAAATTTCAACTGCTCTCAGCAACTTTGCTGGTCTCTGCGGAATCTTTGTGAACCGCTGAGAGATTTTATTATATGCAGTGGTATCTAAATAAAAATCAAGGCTCCTACAGAAGCCAGGGATAGTGTGAGAGTATAACCCAGCCAGGCCAAATCAGATGTCCCAAAGGTGAAACAGTGTCTGATCAAAATGAACAAACAGAAACCCGAATAAGAGCCAAGGATTGTAATTACAGAAGAGGTCAGCTAACTAGCAATCCATCAACCGCGCCTGTCAACCAGCCCATCAACAGCCTCATCCCGCTTCCTTTAATTGAGCTGGTTGAAGTTTGCTGTCGAGCCAGATAGGATGCTGCCCTGCCAGAGTATCAGCAGGACCCACCCCGGCCCAGGCATAGGAGAGCGAGCTGAGATCAGGTGCCCGATATTGTTTTAAAGTTAACAGGCAGCTATGCCATTTTAGCAGGAAACGAGAAAAATCTTCAGGGATGATAAGCAATAGCTTTGTGATTCTCCTCTTCCTAAACAAGCAACCTGGTAGAATGTTGTTAAAAATAATAACAATAACAACAAAAATGTTGTAGAAAAGGACGAGGAAAGGAGAGAACAATATACACCACTGGCCATGGAAGTCAAAGAACAATGGCAACAGGAAAAGGTTATAATTATTCCAATAGTCACATCAGTCACCGGCATCACATCAACACATCACAGCACCAACATTCAGAAACAGTCATACTTAAAACACGTTCAAGAGTCAGGAAATTTTTGAATCAGTAAGAGACAGCTTGACTTGGCAAAGCCAATTATGTCCATCTAGAAAAACCACCACAAGTGAGAAAAGAGAGATAATAATAATAATTTCATTTCTATACCACCCCGTAGCTGAAAATTCAAAGTGCAACATAATAAAAACAGTTTAAAAATGTTAACATAGAAAAATTAAAACAATATCAACAGCTCAAACTATTTAAATAAAGTGTTTCCTCATACACCTGCCATACTGGCTGGGTATGAGGAAACAATCCTAATTAACAATCTGTTTAAACAAGCATAGGATTGCGCCCTGAATGAGTAATGCGCACACGGATGCCACTGAATATGTATGGAGTGCTCTTCCTGTGCTCTGATGAATCCCAGCCATTTTCCATTCACCCTGGTGTGTGGCGCATCGAGGTCAGGAGGGGGAATTTCCAGGAAGCCTTGATGTTTTGGCATATTTAGTAGCCAGATCCCTGGCTCAGGATACTCAAATGAGTATCTCCTTAATGTCATGCTGTACACAATGTTGCTTCCCATCTAATAGGCCGAACTTCGCACGTTTACACGTCACTGTACCTCGTTTGCTTGCTGGACTCTCTCGCTCAGCCACTTGACTTTCATGCAAATTGCACAGGAGGAGATAGAAGCTTGGTTTTCCGCTGTGTAGCTTTTCGCCAGAGTTGGGGCATTTCCAGCGGCGACATTTGTAACTACCCAAAGTGCCCGAAGTCATGTTAAGCGCAGATGAAATTGGATTTGCTCACATTCCTCTGCCCCGTAGTGAAATTACTGCTGTCAAGATCAGGTACAAGGTACAGTGAAACGCCTGGCTTTGGCTTGCCTTGAGGGAGCTTTTAGAACAACCTGTCTTGGGCGCTGAGGCCAGGAACATGAAAGCAGGCTGCGCTGCAGCCTCGTAGCCACACTTTCCTTGGATTAGCACCAGAAATGTGAGGAATTCAAAACAAACCCCCTCCTATCTGAAAAGCTAGCTTCTAACTGCTACTGTTCCTGGAAGCTAAGTATGTACAGCATTATCTTGAGGCGTTCAGAGTAAGTCATGTAAAGCATGTTCTTTTTGTGTGCTTTGCAATCAGGTAGGAAGTTTCCCAAGACCTCGTTTAAAGGCCACAGCCAGGAGAAAGGACTGTAGATCTGTGGTAGAGCCAGATTTTGCATGCAGAAGGCCCCAGGAGTGATCCAAGGGGCTGTCTATACACTTTGGAAGCCCCAAAGTGGCTCCGAAACCACGCTGCGTCAGTTATATGATGCAGCCGCCGATTTGGAGCCACCTCGGGGCAAAGTGCCATAGCAGAAAAGTCAGGGACTTACCCCAACTTTTCCTGCCCGAGCAAGGTCAGCGTGGCTCTTGCGCGGTCTGTCCTCACTCTGGTAATGCTCCAGGGGCATTCCCAGGTGGAAGGTGACCTCCCATTTGTCGCCAGAAGCCACAGGAGGGGGAAGGGGTGGGCCCACCGAGTTTAATGGCCGCCGGAAAGCCCGCACTGCCTCCCCCAGTGGGGATCAATACTGCAGGGTTTGGCGTTGGAGCAGTGCCAACTCGGGACCATGAAGACAGCCCCCAAGTCATCTCCAGTTTTGTTTTTTTGTTTTTTAAAGAATCAAATCGTAGGTGGGCGAATAATTGGATCTAGCAGAAGCCAATTTCTTAGGTTGCTGAGGAACCGTACTTTTATATAAAAGTATTTAACGTGGCAAATCCTGTCTGTCTTTCTTTGGAAGGATATCCAGTGCCGTTGTCTCCAGGATCAGAACATCTGTGCATGAACATTTGTGCCCATTTTCCTGCATAGATTAAAGTGTTTCAGCTACAAGCTCTGCCTTCCTAGCTCGGGGATTCTGGGAGTGGAAGACCAACACACGTGGAGTACCTCAAGTTGGGGAGGGCGGTACAAACCTTCCATGAGGGAGATGCTTTGCTCGTGCCCAAATCAGACAAGCATGGTGTTGGCCTCTCCGAAACTCACCCTTGCTCTTTCCTTGCGCCTGTGTTTTTAAAGGAAGAAGAAGCCAGCCAAACATTCCTCAACGTCCTATGCTATTTATTTATATAGTACCAAACAGATGTCTCAGAACTAAATCAAACCAGAAGAGTTTTTGCCTCAGACTCATCTTGCTTACACACTCAGCTGTTCAACGCCACAGCAGCAGCTACTAAGAGTTTCAGGGAACAAAGAAGAAAATTCCTCTCCCCCAGGATATTACGCTTAACACCAAGGGGTTTGGGTTTTTTGGGGGGTGGGGGGGGAGGGTGGTATTGTTTTTCTACTGAGTTTGTCTTCTTCCTGAGGTCAGAGTCACAAGGATGCTTATTCCCAGTGAGGGAACAAATGACCTAATTTCCCAGTCTTTTACCTCCTTTTTGTCTGGAGTCATTATGAAGGGAAAGGATTCTTTCCTTGTCTCCTGTCCATTTTGAGAAACGGTTGGCACTCAACATCTTCCTCCTCTGAGTGGAAGGATTTACAAAGCAGCAACTCTTTCCAGAACGCCCTCGTGATATTTTCTGCCTCTGTGACGGCCTTTCTTGAGGAAAGCCACCAAGGTTTCGAGTCCATATGAGGAATTTGGGGCTCGTGTTTTGGACACATATGCCCCAGTTGTAGGGTGCTCGCTTACCCGTTGCCAAACCGGGGGGGAACACATTGTCAAAAAAAAGAGGGTGCAGGTTTGTTTGAGGTAATTTACGGGTCTGTGACCTTTTTGAGCCAGTGAGCACATTTAGAATTTTGAGAGGTTGTCGTGGGTGTTTTCACAAAATGGCTGCTATTGGGTTGGGGCTTGGCCATTCATAAAATGGCTGTCATGGTGCATACGGCTGGTCATAAAACACTTATTTCCCAGAAGACAGACTGACAAGACTAAAAGAAAAGTAGCCTGCCCATGAACTGAAGTATAAGGTAGAGGTGGCTTCTGAGCTCCAAAACACAAAACCCAAATAAAGATGGCACTGGAGCACAACACTGCACTTTGTATAATGACCAAATCTAAATATTTATTACGGTCATAAGACCAGCACAGCACAATACATATAGCATACAACTGTAATACTATAATACTAAAATATAATATTGATTTAAAATTCAGGTGGATGATGTCATGTATAATGACAGCTGCCCAAGTTTTTAAAAATAAATTAATAAAAACTTAAGAAATAAAATAAAAATCAGGAGAGGCAAGATGTCAAAAACCATGTCTGCAGGCATATTGGCACTCATGGATACTACATGGACCCCAGTTCAGATGCTGGACACCATTTACCTAATTGCCCATCTGGGCACAGCCTGTCATGTCGTCCAAACCCGGCTGGCATGGTTTGCTGGAGCAGGAAACAACCCTCAAACAACCCATGTTTACCCCTTCAACAAGCCATGCCATCTGCGTTTGGTTGACACAAGCCGTGCTTGGGTGGGTTATTAGGCAAACAGCACCCAGCATGCGCCACGGCTTAAACAAGCCACTATGGCACATTTAACCCACAGTGATTGTGTGAACTTGCCTAGCGAGTACCTTCCATGAACTAAATGTGAGACCTAGAGCAATTGCTAATCTGGTGTACTGGTTAAAGTAGAGGCGTAGGACTGGGAAGTCCTAGATTCAAATCCCCACAAATATCACTGGGTGACCTTGGGCCTATCATTCTCTCTCAGCTTAACCACCCTGTTCAGATGACACAGTAAGCCACAGTGGTTAAGCATTTTGAGCTAAACATTACGGCTTAGCGTGTCGTGTGAACCATGACTCAGTGCGGCGCATAAACCATTCCTAACGTTGGTGGCTACGTAAACACAGTTTAAATGCTCTCACTAACCATTTGCTGCAAAAGGGTTACTGGCCTAACCATGAGTTAGTGTGTCATCTGAACAGGTCCAATATCTGAGGTGAGGTCTGACCAACACAGTGTAGAGTGGAAGAAGCATCGCTTCCCATGTTTTCTGAAACTATTGATGCAACTTAAAATTGCATTTGCCTTTCCCCCCCTGCTTGTGACTGTACTTTGTTAGATTATTTATGCGTTATGTACGTTATAGTAAATAATGCAACTCAATGCAGGAACATTCATAGGAAAGAAACACCCTATTTCAAGTGAGTCCTTTTGCTTGAATCTTGGATTAGCCATTCACTTTGCCGGCCGGCCGGCCGACTGGCTGGCTGGCTGGGCATCTTACTGCATAGAAAGGGTTGTGTTATCCCAGCCTGTGCAATCCACAAGTGAAATACACCCTTCCCGCTCCACAATATTTTAGTTCTAAATTTAATTTAAACAACTATTTGTTTCTCTCCACCTTCCCCTGTTTCAATTAAGGGCTCTCGTATTTCTGAAAAGGAAATGGATTTTTATGCAGCCCATATGATGTTTTTTCCTAATCAGTTTTGTTCATCACATAACAATTGATGGAAAAATATTTAGTTGCAGTCCCTCTGTGTGTATGCGTGTGTGTAGGAATTTTTTTTATGAGTGTTAAATTGAAGCCAGGAGGAATGTTCCCATCAGGAGAGTTCCCCAGGGCACGTTCCACACAGAAACACCCCCCAATGAACACGGGGGTCGATAACAGAAAAGATGTTTTTTTTCTTTTTCAGGCGTTTTTCTCCCTGTCATCGCTTACTTTTTGTTTCGTTTTTAGCTGCCCACGTTCCATTCACAGCAACTACTTAACCACTGGGCCTCAGCCAACCTTCCCCGTTGGGACTTTAACTCCCGTTAGTCCCAGACAGCATGACCAGTGCTCGGGAATGCTGGGAGTTCTGGTCCAAAACATATGGAGGGCACAAGGTTCGGGGAAAACTGGTCAGGACCACTTTATTACATTTCGGCCTGCATCTGCCATCTTTGCTTTATGAGGTTTCATAGCAGCTGGATGAGGTGGCGGAGTTGCGAGGTGGTAGAATAAATGAAACCAATGCAGGCTGCAGGTGGCAAATTCCCACTTTCAATGTTCCTTTGCATAAAAAATACACATTCAACTTGCCCTACATAGAAAACCAGAACAGCAGAGAACAGGTTGGCTAGCTAGAAGCTCATTCCTTGATGTGTGCTAGCCACTTCCAACACTGTGGAAAAAACTGTTGTCTGCAGTCGTAGGCTCCCGTCCTATCCACCAAAGGTGGAAAACTGCAGGAATTCCTGGGGGCATTTTTGCCATGCGCCAGATGCCCACCCCTATGGGCCATGCTTCCCATAAAATTTACTGCCAAAATTTGTCAGCAAACGGTCACATATTGCTAAAAGGGTTACATTTTGCTTGATTGCAGGCTAAATTTAATCCTTTTAGTTCTCTGTAGCACTAAATCCACCATATATATATATATATATATATATATATGATTTTTAAAAATTACAATTTCGCCACCACTGAATTCGTCGACATGGTGCGCACCCCTGCTGTGCACACTTACCTGGGAGGAAATCCCATTGAACTCAATAGGGTTTATGTCTAAATAGACATGCACAGAATGACACTGTAAGATTACGAAATGTACATTATTGCTTCAATCCTTTGAACAGCCCTAAATATTATCCTGTATTTCCAAACGGGGGTAGCACTGAGGTTGAGCCATTGTGTCATGCTATAAGGCCGCCTCCTGAGTTCATGGCAAGGGGAAGATTTGAATCTGGGACTCTTCCTTGTTTATAGCTCTCATACTGACCAACAATGGTTCTTCCGCTACAGATGCCATTTGTCATCTCCTGTTCCACCTAGGATCAAGTCAAAAATGGCCAAAATCACGATTTCTAGTATTTTTTGCTAAGAGAAGTGAAATCAGGGCTGCCAATGCGGTGATCTCACTTATTTTAACATCCATCACTATAATCTAGTAGGGGCATGCCCTTAGCTTTGGCAACGGCTTGCAACAGCAGGGCTTTACCCTTGTTGGGTCAGTGGCCATCTTTTGTGTTAGTCACCGTTCCGCCTAATTGCTGCTGTCACCACAAGCCCTACACTAGAATTGGTAATGGTATCCCACACACACCAGTTGGGGCAAATCCCCCTCCAATATGTGAACTACCCCACCCAGTTTTGCCTCCGCCAATTGGGCTAGGAAATTTGGGGGGCCTTTTGGGTTCACTGCTATTTCCAACACAAAATTAGAGTGGTGTAATGACTAGAGTGTTGGACTGGGAGTTGGGAGATCCGGGTTCTATTCCCCACTCAGCCATGGAAACCCACTGGGTAATTTTGGGCCAGTCACAGACTCTCAGCCCAACCTACCTCACAGGGTTGTTGTTGTGAGGATAAAGTGGAGAGGAAGAAGAGGATTATGTACACCACCTTGGGTTCCTTGGAGGAAAAAAGGCGGGATATAAATGCAATGAATAAATGAATTAAATAAATAAATAATAAAATTAGGGATAAAATATATGTTAACATACAGAATGACCCTTTGCAAGGAGAAGAAAAGTCATTCTATCCAGGCTAGAAATAGAAATGATGGATCCCTACCAATAATCACACCTGAACTGTAACTGGATAATGTTTTGACATATTTTCTCCCCCGTCCAAAGGGTTAGTATGTCTATTGGGTCATGAATTGATTAACTCCAGGACAATTCCATTATTTCTTATGACTCATGCGTTTGGTAGGATAGCACAGCTAATAAATTTCTCTAGGCAGTGTGCGTAGCTTTAATACTATCTGTTTCTTAGGTTGAATGAAACTCAAATCTACACCTTTTTCTTGCCAGTGCTCAGCTCATCAAGAATCCCAATTCTCACCTAGGTTTAATTTTGGACATTGGTTTATGATGCTCTGGATTTACAATAGGTCATGGACTCACACTGCTTATGAACATGTCTGCATGTTCATTTACGTTGCACGCTCTCTGTCTCAAATGACTTCATTTGCCCTCACTGATGGGCTTCCTCAACCTATTGCCCTCCAGATCTTTTGAACTACGACTCCCAATGTCCCTAGACGAGCTGGTTGAGGTTGGTAGGAGTTGTAATCCAACACAGCTGGAGAGCACCGGGGAAAGCTGGTTTGCAACTATTGTGACGAACAACCCTGACCGTATTCCTATTTAGTCTAAAATGAATGTCATTGACTTCAGTCACACTGACTCCCAAGTAAATGTAGAACCTGCTTCCACTTTCTCTGTACCACGGGTGTTGAACCTCTATCAGGCCAAGGGCCGAATTCCAATTCAGAGAAGCTCTCGGGGGGCCGCATTCCGGTGATGGGTGGAGCCAAAGCCAAAAGGGATGGTACCAAAGCTCTTTAGGAGAGGCATCTCAGCCATTTAGAGTGGAGGGGAAACTTCACAAAAGGTGGAGAAAAAGCAAATGATCATTTGTGGGGAGAAAAGGGATGGAATCAAGGGAAGAGGCCATGATCATCTGGGGAAACTTTGTCCCTAGGCCTGAGGGTTGCAGTCCTGCGCTGCACACACACACACCACCCCCACTTACATAGAAGAGGTTAAAACCTTTCGAATGTAGTTGCTTCGAAAATTCCTGCTTACTTTCTATTTAACTTGACTAATATGCCGAAATATGTTTTTCAGCGATTCATCACTCTCGTGTGACGTAAATCTAAAAAACCTCTAGGGAACGGGGCTTTAAATAGCTTAAAACCACTTGAGTGTTTGTAGGAAGTTTATGGCTCCGAAATTCGGTTTGGGAAATCTGATTGCTTAAAGACTTAGAAGCTCAGAGGGTAGATAATACTTATGTACCAAACAATGCTATTTATGCAACCCCGAGGCACCAAAAATAGCCTTCTGTCATGCCTCTTTTATTCTTTTCATGTTTATAACATTATATCCCACTAAAAGGTTGGAAACAAATAAAGCATAATGAAATGCTCACGTGTTTTTCAGTCTGCCGTTTCCGTTCGTGTATGTCAAAATATGTTGGCAATTTGTTTGTTTTTTGGAAAATACAGAGGCCTTGTTTTACAGTAAAAGGGTCCAACTGTCCCAGTGAAGCAAGTCAAATAAGTAAAAGCTCTTTGCAGGCGACAAATGTCAAACAGAACATTATATTCTTAGACGGTATTGATAAACAGGCTTTCAGCCCTAGCAGGAGACACCAAGACAGCATGCAAAAACAAAACAATAAAACCAAATGAGACAAACCAGATTGCGAACAAAGCTGTTTTAAAAACAAAAAGGGGGATGAGCAGAACTTTGATTCTCTTATTATAAAACATGTACAGAGGTTTTTTAAAAAAAAAATCCTGGATGCCTGAAACTCAGGGGAGGTAGTGTCAGGCTTAACGTCCCTTGGGACAGAATCCCACAGTTAGGGTGCTGCCACAAAATAGGCCCTGCTTTGCCTTCCACCTAGCCCTAACCTGTTTGGGTGGTGGGACATACAACAGCATCTTGAAGATCATGATTTATTGGCTGGTCCTGATGGGAGGATGAGGTCTTTCAGATACCCTGGTTCCAAGCCATGTGAGTGGATGGTAGCAACAGACAACTCCCAAAGCTGGGGGGGATTTTACTGTACGCATCATGTTGCTTTAGCACAGGCGTGCAGAACCTCTTTCATCCAGAATTCCATTTTAGGTAAGCTGTTGGGGATCACGTTCTAGTAGTGGGCGGGGCTAAATGCAAAGAGGTGGAGCCAGTAGCAAAAATGGGCGGGGCCAAAATTCCAGCATATTTTAGCTGAAAGCTCTTACTGCTAGTAACTAAGGCAGGATCTACACTACTGCTTTAGAACAGTTTGTAGCAGTAGTGACAACTGTTGGGGCCCAGGACATGTTCCATACACAGTTTTCATAACGTTTTCAAAGTGTCCTATCCTGCTTGGTGTAGATCAGGCCTAAGCATCAGGTGAAGCATTTCAACTTTTGAGAATGAAGAGAGCCTTGTCGGGCGCTACTCCCATGCTCTGGAAGTCCCTGAGAAGGGAGGCTAGATTGTCCCTCTCTCTGTTGTTTTGATTCAGGAAAGCCTTTGCCATATAAATTGGACTGTGGTTGAAGGGGCTTTTATTTATTTGTTGTATCGTTGTGTTTTTAATTGTGCTTTTAATTGATTTGCTTTAGCTTATGTTTTGATTAAGATTTAGATTTTAATCCGGATGGTATCATTCTCTACCTCGATTGCTATTTGTGGGGGTGGGGTGGGAAAGGCGGGCTGTAAACTTAATACCTAGTTATAACAATCGCATTTTTATTTGGGGGTTTTCAGGCATGACGATACCAGAAGAAGATGCGGAAGTGGGGCAAGGCAGCAAATACTGCCTGGTGGCAATAGGAAGGCTTCAGGTAACAGACATTTTTTAATGTTAAGGAATGCTTCTCTCAGTTAATGAACTCCATGGATTGTTGAACGTCGCTTGAAATGCTAAGCAGAGTTAGGACCCTCAGCCAGATGATGGTAGAAATCTGACAAATACCCAGTACAAACCTGCTAATATCCTAGTCTGAAATCATGGTGTTTTCCCCCTCCATAAAAGCTATGACTTTTTCCTCCATCACGTAGCAGCAAATGTGTGCTGGGCAGTGATTCTAGATAACTGTGAGCCAATCCTGGTTCGTGGAGGGCAGTTCATGCATTACGCAAGTGCTGCTTGTATGGCAATGTTATACAGGCGTTTCCACGTAAAGTCCGGCTAACCTGCTACTATGTAGGTAGGAACATAGGAGGAATCCCACTTATTGGTCTGTCTAACTCATTATATTCTGCCTTCCCCAAGCTGGTGCCCTCCAGATGTTTTGGACTTTAACTCCCATCAGCCTCAGCCATTGTGGTCAGTGGTCAAGTATTCTGGGAGTTGTAGTCCCAAACATTTAGAGGTCACCAGGCTGGGAAAGGCTGCGTTTTTCAGCCCTACCTGGAGAAGC
This sequence comes from Anniella stebbinsi, assembly GCA_029215795.1. Taxonomy (NCBI): domain Eukaryota; kingdom Metazoa; phylum Chordata; class Lepidosauria; order Squamata; family Anniellidae; genus Anniella; species Anniella stebbinsi. The sequence goes on from JARDYH010000001.1 coordinate 388,871,611, forward strand.
CGGGGATTGAACCTGGGACCTTTTGTGTGCAAAGCAGGTGCTCAGTCACTAAGTTACGGACCTTCCCCTTAGGAGAGGGAAGACGTTTTGATGGCAGCGTCAGGGGTGGTTGAGAGAAGGACCCGATCCTTGTCTTGCATTGATCGTGCAGAGTTCTACCTCATGGCAGGTGGGGGGGGAGTCAAAACAGAGCGGATTCCCCTCTTCATACCTTCCCCAAAGAGGGGCAGCAGGGTTTTAGGATGGCAGTGGCAGGACAAGAGAGGCCAGCCCCACTCCACGTGTTGAATCATTCTGTGAGCTGAACACCTGATATGTTTATCTCCCGCTTGCCCACTTAGATGTTTATGTGTATTTTCAAAACTTTGCATGTACACTTAAACGTCTAAATGGGCAAGTTAGATGGGCACATCTAAATGAGCCACTGTGGTGTAGTGGTTAGAGTGTTGAACTAGGACTCGGGAGATCCAGGTTCTAGTCCCCGCTCGACTGCGAAGCTCACTGGTTGACTTTGAGCCTGCCACTGACTCTCAGCTTAACCTACCTCACATGACTGTTGTAAGGATAAAATGGAGAAGAGGAAGAGAAGGACTATGAAAGCTGCCTTGGGTTCCTCACAAGAGGAAAAATGGCGGGATATAAATGTAGATAACAATAGCAGCCACAGCAATATATCAAGCTGAAAACCGCGGTGTGTGACCCTATTCAGATGACATACTAAGCCACGGTGGTTAAGCATTTTGAGCTAAACGTTTTGGCTTAGCGTGTCGTATGAACCATGACTTAGCATGCTGTGTAAACCATTCCTAACCATGGTGGCTACACAGTTTAAACACACTCACCATTTGCTGCAAAAGGGTTAGCGGCCTAACCATGGCTTAGCGTGTTGTCTGAACAGGCCCCGTGTGTGTTTCAGCCCTTAGTCCATGGGTGGGGACCGTGTGGCCCTCCAGATGTTGTTGACTTCGACTCCCATCATCCCTAGCCGATGGTGAGGAATGATAGGAGTTGTAGTCCAACATCACCAGAAAGGCCACCCGTTCCCCATCCCTGCTTGAGCCCTGCAGATTTTAGAAGAGTTGACTCCCTTGTGAATACAAAGTGCATCTTTGTACTGCAGTTTTAATCACATTTACGTTCAAAGCTGGAAAATTCCAAGGCGGAGGAGATGAAGGAATCGGAGCTCTTTTTTTTCTCCTTTTTTTTGCAGATGATACAGCTGCCAAAATAAACCCTTGTCCAGAAATACTGTTTGCTGCATATGGAGCAACCAAACCTCTCTTACATAAGGGAGGGTGTGAGTGACAGGGGAGGTCATCGCAAAGGGATAGGGGCAGGTTTAATCACGCAGAACTTGGTGGTGGGGCAGGAAAGGGGGCATACATCATGAACTCTTTTCCCCACAGGCAGCAAATCACCCAGCTTGGAGCCACCGACTTTCTTGCCCCTCCGGCCGGCATCTTGACACTGTTGCCGCTCGGGGGGACCATTTCTGAGGACAAGGGAGTAACGTCGTACGTGCTGTTTGTGCCTGAGAAACCTATCTGGCACTGCAGGGCGTAGAGGAGAGGTCGTAGAAAAGAGATCTTGCTTGTAGCTCGGATACGAGATCCCAGATTTTTTTCCTAACACCCTCTGTGCTGTCGTGACTCTCTCTTGAGTGGCAAAGATCCATGTCGCAGCTGCCAAAAGCGTTATAGTACACTGCTCTTAAAGTATGTGTACTAATTACCCTATCCTCAGGGCTGTCTGTACCCCAACTTGAAATTATTATTTGTTCATTCATTTCTATATCACCCGATAGGCGAAACTCTCTGGGCAGTTCGCAACAATTAAAACCCTAAGTACAGCGTAAAATATAACATGAGAGCTTAGAACCGTGATATAAAACCACAATGCAAAAGTACAATCAGAATTAAACCGAGCAGCAATGCAGAGATTTAAAATGCAGATTTAAAGTGCAGATTTAAAAACAGCCGAGTTAAAAGACTAGGAGAGTGATTGGCTAAAATACTGGGAAAATAAAAAGGTCTTCACCTGGCACCGGAACGAGTACAATGTAGGGGGCCAGGTGAACCTCTCTAGTGAGCTCATTCCACAGCCAGGGTGCCACAGCCAAAATATTATTATTATCATTATTATTATGGTGGTGGTGGTGGCCAGCATAGCCAGTGGTGAAGGAAGATGGGAGATGTAGGCCAGAAGATCTGGAGGACCACAAGTTGCCCATCCATGCTTTAAATCCTGTTTAAACCACTTCTGTGGTAATTCTCTTTTCCCCTCCAATAAAACCAAGAACCACTGAACATTCACAAAAGCCATTCTTTCCTTTGGGGCCCAATAGCCCCTTGTGATATAGGGTGGGATCTAAATGTTTTAATAAATAAATAAAATAAAAATAGCTAGGCATATTTAAACTGGGCCGTCTTTATGCAATTTCTAATTTCTTTAGAAAGTGGGCAATGTCCCACTAATTCTTTTATTCTTGCAGAAAGCAGGGGGACGGTAGGAGGAGGAGTTGATTTCCTGCTCTTGAGTAGCCCTCATTCTTTCTCCCAGGTGACCAGTTCTCCGGTGTGCATGGACATGAATGGAATGTCCGTTCCTACAGAATTCTTATCCCGACACAACTCGGATGGAATCATCACCTTTGTGGATCCAAGATGCATCAGTGTTATTGGCTACCAACCACAGGTCTGTTCTTTACAGAGAATGTTTGGGAGTTTTAGTTTCCCTGTCTTTCTCAATTAAACTTATTTTCAGGCCTTCAATGATCATTCCCTTCAAGAGATGTTTTCCTCCCTACTTGCACCACTGAGTTTAAAGCATTATCATTTTAAGATCAGGTTAAGGCTGTGGCCCTAATGCATCTTACTGCAGAATAGTACTATTTGCTTCTAGGCTATTACTGTACCGGGCTTGGTCACACCCTCTTATGTCATCCGGTCAATGGAGAGTTTGCTGGGGGAAGTGGTCTCACCCCCCCACCCCAATCAAAGATACATTCTGCACTTCTGGTGTAGACTGTACATATATTGAAGCTTATCCAAACTGGGCCCTGTAGGATTTGCAAAGTGATTTGTAATTTTTACTTTGTTGTTTTTCTCCCTTTGTGGTGGGTTTACTAGGACCTTTTGGGGAAAGACATTTTAGAATTCTGCCATCCAGAAGATCAAAGCCATTTGAGAGAGAGCTTCCAACAGGTAACACCCGAATTACGAATTCAGCCAAATTGCATTTTCATCCCCTGCCTCCACCGCTGACATTTTTTAAAAAACTCCTGCAACGCCCAACATTCCCCACCCAGCCATTCTGGCTGGGGAATGCTGGGAGTTATAGAACTTTTTTGCTATTCAGGTGTGAAATATGGTATCTTTTTTGGAATCCGAGTGTAAAATGTAATTATGGTATTCAAGTGTGAAATATGGTTAAGCGTATATGTAAAACACACGAGGCTGCCGATCACTATCTTTTTAGTCAAAATTTAAAATGGCATCTAAAAGAAATAAGACCCAGCAACAGAAAGAATTAAAAAGAAAATAGCAAGCAGTTGTCATAAAGCATCATCAGAAAATCCTAGAGGCCATTAGGGAAGGAGCAAGATGGACATCCTTACAGAGGGTGCTCCATCACTTCAGTACTACCACCAAGAGGACCCTGCCTTCTGTGGCCACCCACCATGCTCACGAAAACAAAGAAAAGGGCAAGTTTTTCAAACAAATTGTTGGTTCGGTTCTCATCGCAGAAGCCAGTGGATGTCCTGCCAATTTCTACTGGGAATATACATATGGATTCGACATACTTTTAACTGTCAATTAACTTGTTTGGAAAATCCCACCCATACTATGGAATTTATTATTATTATTATTATTATTATTATTAACTGTTTACTTAAAATCACACAAAAAAAATGTACAACTCCTGACCATTTTGGCTTTGGAGTCAAATAATTCAAATGTAGCATACAGATTCTACAGCAGAAACATACAAACATATGAAAGCCATTCCCAGCCTTGCTTCGGGTTTCCAGAGCACCATCCGAATTCGTGTCACCGGAAGACAAATTGATTCTGATTAATTCAGCATGTATTTTGCCAAGCCGTTTGGCATGCTATCAATCACACCTTCCAGATGTGTCTCTTGCCATTTTTAACAGCAAGTCGCATTGCCTTCGGCCCGTTGCTGGAATTCATTTTTTTCCCCTCGTTTTCCAAGTTGAAATGCTGATAGCTAGTTTGAAAAGGTTATATATGGAGTGTGTAAAATCTTCTCAGTTTATTCCCTCAAATATTTTTGCCTTGCCAAAAAATGACACTGCATTTTTAGGATATGTATTGGCTGAAAGGGATTGGTAAATTTTGTGAGGGTAGGATTTTACTAATGCTTATTTCACATGTTGTTTTGAATCCTAGTTAATGCGCAATAGGCTTAGTCTTCATCTTCCCCATTTGCTATTTCACACAGCGCCAGGCTATTTTGCATCATTGTTCACCACTGAGATGGACAACAGTTCTGTTGTTCCTTATAGCTGTGCATCACCATTTGCTCATTCAGATTCTAACCAGCTTGCTATTTCACTCAATGGTGAGCTATTGTCCATGCTATTGGACACTTTTCCCATTCTGGTTTTGGGATATTGGTTTCTCTGGCAACATCATACATAAGTCATCATTCTTTTCTTTTTTTTCTTTTTTAAATTTTCCCTCCCTTGCAAATCTGCAAAAAGTTCAGAACTTTTTCATTACATTTTAGACATTTATCCATAGCAAATATTCAGTTTTTGCTCCCCGAAATTAAAGTTGCATAACTACAATTAGGGATGCAATGGATCCCCATAGATTTTATTTTAATATTATTATTATTATTATTATTATTATTTCTATTATTTCTATTATTTCTATGATTTGGTATTCCAGGGACCCTTTAAGATAATTGAATTTCTCTGATCAAAGTCCCTGGTGATTGATATCCTGTTACAAGATTAATGGGTGTATAATAAGCCACTGCAAACTGGACATTTTCAAATTGCTGACCTTATCAGGAGCGGTTTCGGTCAAGACCATCCATGGAGGGATTTTGCAGTGTTTGGGCAGTTGCCAGTATCTGTTTCAGGGTTTTCACTTCCTGGCAAAGATACAGTCATTCGTCAGGGTGGGAAAAATTAAGTCTGAACGAAACAGTCGGAGGCCAAGAACAACAAATAGAATTTTGCATCAAACGTTGGCGAGAATGGCTATCTAGCATCTATTAGGGAAATATTCTGCTGGACGTTGACATACCAGTTCTGCTACATTTATGATCCCATTGTTGGGTGTGGCGGTAGAAAGTTGTTGTTGAAAGGATATGGTTCATCAGATTAAAGCAAGAGCTTTATTTTAAATGAAACTTTATCTCTTGGGGGGTTTTTTCCCACCCAGGTCCCGAATTTCTGGGAACTATAAAAGTATTTCACTTCTTTCCACTTCTACCTTTTCTATTGGGCCTGGAGATTCCAGTTTATCAGTAGATCACCAATCAGATTACAGCAGGTCCATTTGGGCACAATCATACATGTTTAGACAGAAAAAAGGTTCTACAGTTCCCAGGATGTTGGGAATTGTAGGAATATTTTCTGTCTAAACAGGCATAGCATTGCACCCTTTAAACCAGATAGTCAGTATGGCTCCATACTTGGAACAGATAGACCGAGGCTGGGAACTTATGCATCGCCCAGAAAAGAGGAAATACATCACCCAAAAAAGGAAGGCACAGAGAAAGACACATTTGATTGGAATTTGCATACGATAATAAAGATAGATAGATAGATAGATGACTGTAATAGTAGTTTATTATTTACGTTCTACCTACCACAGATATACAGAATAAAAAGGATACAAATGTAAAATACATACTGAAAAATATAGAATAAAAAGTTTAAATATATATATATAGAGAGAGAGAGAGAGAGAGATGTAAATTTAGAAATAATTAATATCATTTAAATAGAAATACAATTTATCTCACCGTGGGGAGAAGACAGTGAAAAGGGGAACGCCTGTGTGCTCACTCAGTCTGCTAACGCTTCCTGGGCAACTTCAGGCCTCTGCTCACCTGGCTTCATAGGGTTCCTTGTCTTTAAACCAAACTTGGATCAGACAGCCTTTCAAATAGAGGATGCATTCCTCTTGAGGGTATCCTCTGCCAAGTAGGGCACATAGCCACCCTAGGGAGGCCTGGGCTCAAAATTCCTTCTCTTCCATAAAGCTCACCATTGTTATTGGGTTGTTGTTGTTGTGAGGATAAAAAGGGATAACAACCCACCCACCTCTTGAACTCCGAGGAGGAGGAGGAGGAAGAGGAGGCAAATGTGATCATGCAACCCCCTGTGAAGGAGGTACAATTCCCCTCAGGAAAACAAGTTGGGGGAGGTTTGTTTGGAACCCCCAGTGCAAATGGATGAGGGAAAGGCAGTGATATAGCAGAGCCAGGGCCCGTAGGGACACAGCACTGATACTTTATTAGCAGGGGTGGTGACATCATCCGCCATCCCCACCCTTCTCAGAATCCCCTGTTCCCTCTGAGCTTAGCAGCAATTCTCACCGTAGCTGGAGGAAAAACTAATTTTCCCAGCGATACTATACTCTTCCCTGTTGTAATGCGAAGTATTTTGGGCTGGCTAGCTCTTGAAAGGGCAATTAAGACCCATGAGCTTTACAAAAGACCTGCTCCCAGTAGAGATGGAAACTGCTAGAACTAGTTTGTGGGGATGGATCAACACAACTGCCTGGATTTTTGGACCCTCCTTGGGGGGGTTTGGCTACAACAAATCTCATGCTGAATGCCTGCTTTCCAGGATTTACCACTGTAACTGGGGAAAGGAATCTACAATGTGAAACAGCTGGTTACTTTGAGCCAGAGGCTTTATGCCAAGGCAATCATACCTTGGAAATGTGTAGGCCCCATCTGCGGAAACTCCCCCCCCCCCCCCCCCGGCAAAAAAATTGCTCTCCGCTGTCGGCATCAAAAATATGCAGGACGTGTTAGGTGAACTATGAAGTGTATATGGAGAATGTCAACTGGTTAAGAACGTCTGTACCAACAACCACAGTCCAAAATGACCCTGTTTGGCTATGTGCATTTATGGACCCTACACACCAAAGCTCTCTTTGTCATTGTAAAGTGAAGCTCTAAAAGCCGCTTGCCTCATCAGCTTGAGTAGCCTTACACAACCTGGCCGCCTTTCATATGTATCACACTATTTATGTATTTACGTATTTATTTATTTCATTTCTGTACTGTCCAATAGCCGAAGCTCTCTGGGCGGTTCACAGAAGTTAAAACCATGAGTTCAGCATAAAATATAACATGAAAGCTTAAAACCACACTATAAAGCCACAATACAAAAGTTAAAACCAGAATAAAACCGAGCAGCAGTGCAGAGGTTTAAAATAGCAGAGTTAAAAGACGAGGATAGTGCATTGCTAAAATACCAGGAGAATAAAAGAAAGTCTTCACCTAGCGCTGGAAAGAGTAACAGGTACTTGTTTCTTTTAGAATTTCTGAAAACAGTGCAATAGATTCAGCATTAGAAGTGGCAGTACTGAACATTTCGTCAGGACAGTCCTTACTCTGAAAAAGTGCAGCTGCTTTCTACTTCTTATCAGAGAAGCATGAATAAGCTGAAGCCAAAAGCATTGGTGCCAGGTTAAGACTTTTTCTCTTCTCCCAGGTTTTTAATAGCATATATTGAGTTTTTAAACTGACCCCTGATGGTTGATATGCAGTCTGTTTTTATGCTTTTTGTGGTTTAAAATTTTGTATATTGGTTTTGTTCAATGTTTTTAATCTTTGTAAATCGGCCCGAGAGCTTCGGCTATGGGGCGGTATATAAATGATAATGATAATGATAATAATAATAATAATAATAATAATTGTAGGTACCAGGTAAACCTCTCTAGGAAGCTCATTCCACAGCTGGGGTGCCACAGCAGAAAAGGCCTCCTCCTAGTAGCCACTCGCCTCACTTCCTTTGGCTCACGGAGAAGGACCCCTGAGGACAATATTAGGGTCCGGGCTTGTACACATGGGACTATAACCCTTATCTAAGGCCCATACTGGCTGGGGAGGGTGGGAGTTGTGTCTAAAACATCTGGAAGGCACCAGCTTGGGTAAGGCTGAGCTGCAGAACTACAAACAGAAGGAGACACTCCGGCTGTGTTTCAGGACGTCCTATAACCACCCAAACCACTCCGTTGGATCATAGCCTCTAAATTAGGAATGGGCAACTCCTATTAGCCTTAGCCAGCATAGCCAATGGTGGCTGGTGAGGGAAGGGAGAAGTAGCCAAAACATCTGGAGAGGTGCAAATTGCCCTTCCAGATGTTTTGATTTACAATTTTTGTATACCGTTTTTCATCTAAAGAGATTCCAGAGCAGTGAAAAATAAAAGATAAAAGCTAAAAAGAGTAAAACAGCATATTAAAACCATTGTTTTAAAAAACAGAGTGCCAATAAAAACCATGTGTGGTCAATCAAGCAAGGCTTCCTGAAAAAGAGGCAGGGAGTTCCGCTGATAAGCGGATCATCAGTTGTTGATACTGCTTTTTAATCGGTACACCTTCCCCTTCTCTCTGTGACTTTTCCTGCGGCTTCTGCAGGTTGTTAAACTGAAAGGCCAGGTGCTGTCCGTGATGTATCGCTTTCGCACCAAGAACCGGGAATGGATGTTAATCAGGACCAGCAGCTTCACATTCCAGAACCCGTATTCGGATGAGATTGAGTACATCATCTGCACCAACACTAATGTAAAGTATGTGTTTTGCCCTTGGAATTTGAGCCTTCCTTTCTCCAAAACATTTTCTCTCTATAATTGTATCTTTGTTTCCAGTTGCTCCTTTGTGCTGTTCTTCTTTTTCCCCACTTAAAGACAAAGTTATGCCAAAGTGACATTGTCTGCATTCGGCCTCACATTTCTGCTCAGTTCAAGCCATTTCACACATTACGTGACCATAAACCCAGGCTTGAGTGTACAGTTGACAAGGAACTCGGCTAAATGCAAGACTTTCCACACACTTCTTTCTCTTATTCACACTTACATTTTTATATGAACACTCAGGAAAAAAACAAAATGTACCCAAATGTGTGAAGTGGACCTTTCTTAACTTGGGTCTCAAATCCCAGCAGGATCAGTGGCAAAGAGCATGATCCGGATAGATTGGTAATCAGGTTCTGGAGCAGGAAAGCAAGAAGATAAGGGCAAAAGTTGGTTTAGCATGTTCTCCTGTCTTTAGTTGGGAGTGAAATGGGTGAAATATTAGAGGTTTATAAAATTACCTTTAGCTTGGAGAAATTGGATAGGGAAAGTCCCTCCCCCCCCCCCAATACTGGGACACTGGAGTCATCCACTGAAGCTAAATGATGGGAGATTTAGGACAGACAAAAGGAAGGACTTCTTTACACAGCACTTAGTTAAATTATGGGATTCACCACCAGAAGATGAAGTGATGGCCACCAACTTGGACAGCTTTAAAAGGGGATTGGACAAATTCATGGAGGAGAAAGCTATCAATGGCTGCTAGCCAAGATAGCTTTATACTACCTCCAAGATCAGATGCCTCTCAATACTAGCTGCGGAGGAACAATGAGCAAGCATGACAACCCTGCTGCTCATGACTACCCTGTTTGCTGGTAGTTGGCCACTAAAGTTGGCTAGATCTAGCATTCTGGTCTGATTTAGCAGGGCGGTTGTTAACATTCTTATGAGTTGCTCTGACTGTGTGTGTGTGTGTGTGTGTGTGTGTGTGTGTGTGTGTGTGTAAACCTAAGAGAGTTCCTGTATAAGGTCAGCAGGACCTGCCTTGTCTCCCAGGTCACCCAGTTCCTTCTGGGCTGACTGGCTGCAATTTCCCCTTCCTGCCACTGTCATGGGGGTTGGGATGCTGGGGTATAGTAAGGCTGAGGCCTGCCAGTCCCACCACTTGTAAGCTGTCCAGGTGGCACAGCAAGTAATGCACCTGGACTTTGCCAGGTTCCTTAGTTCAAGCCCATCTCACCTTATACTAGGAAAAAAGTTAAGACATATTGCTTTACACACCTAAATTCCATGCATGCTTATGGAGGTTCAGCAGCTGTTTTCCCAGCTCTGCGATCTGCTATTCCGGAGGGGTGGCTACATTAGTTTATTGCAACACACATACACACAGAGTGCTGCAACATCTGAAAGACTTAACAGATTTGTGGCATAAACTTTTATGGATTGCAGCCCACTTCATCTGATGCATGAAGTACTATCCTCAGTTGGAAGGAGAATGAACACATGAGTGCAGAGGGAAAGAAATGGAAAAGGTTTTTTTGTGTGTTTTTTAACTAATAACAAATTTGCGGTGAACGTGGTAAAGATGTTGAGCTGTATGGTGTCATTCCCAAGATAGCACAAGGAATCCTGGCTCCCGTTTGAACCCCTCTTCCTTGGCTACAACACACAAATGGGGCCCTGCTCCAAATCCCATCGTCACCTGAGGGCACTAAGGAGCAGGACTTTCTTGGTGGTGGTGCCCTCATAATTGAACTTTGATCTATGGAAGACTTCCAGGACATTTTCCCTTGCAATGTTTAAAAGCCTGCTTAAGATTTGTCAGTCTCCTAGACCTTTGGAGCTGAGAGGCTAAACATTATGGTTTGTTTTCTTTTTAATCCTCCACTACATGTCGTTTAAGCTGTTTTTATGCCTCTGGTTTTATAGCGTACGTGTGTTTGTCTTCATGCCGTTTTAATGTTTTTTTGTTGTGATCCATAAGCCATCTTCAGGGCCTGACTTAGGTCCAAAGGGAGGATGGAAATGTAACAATAAACAAATGTCTGTTCCACATGGGCAAAACTGTAAAAGCAGAAGGATCTAATACTCACAAACAAGCTTCTGTTCTTGTATCATCCAGAGGTCTGCAGAAATCTGTCCTTTAAACTAGTTAGCACTGACTGTTTTGCCAATTTTTTTCCCTTTCAAGCCTGCATCCATAGGCATTGCAGTGCACTCTTAAGAGAAATGAAACGCTATGGCCTTGCTTGGATCCTGTCACATTTATCCTCATTTGACTTAGCAAAACAGCCTAGTCTTGTTGCCCTAATATGGTGGTCGCCCCGGTCTCCAGCTAATGCATTGCTAATGCATTGTTCTCTTCTTGGCAAATGGTAACGTTAAAGGGGATGTGACATCCCACTTTTTTTTTTTTTTTTTTTAGAAAGAAACCGCGCAGTGGCGCTATAGAATTATAAATATTAAAAGGATCTATGATGGCTGTGTGTTGATAATTTTTGCAGACATGTACCGCTTTGGAGAGCTCTGTCCATAAACAGAGAGAGCCTGTTATGGATGGTTTTTATCCATGTATTTCATAATGTCCTAAGGCCGTGTGATGGCGATGCATGGTTCAGGACCTCTCAAAACCATTGGCAGAGTTACTCTGATCCTAAAGTTGGCTGATTTGCTGCTGGCTGAGACATAAGGGAATGCCATTCATAGAATCATAGAATAGTAGAGTTGGAAGGGGCCTGCAAGGCCATCAAGTCCAACCCCCTGCTCAATGCAGGAATCCATCTTAAAGCATCCCTTATAGATGGTTGTCCAGCTGCCTCTTCAAGGCCTCTAATGTGGGAGAGCCCACGACCTCCCTAGCTCATTGGTTCCATTGTCATATTGCACTAACAGTCAGGAAGTGCCCTGACAGAGGACACTATTGATGCTTGCTCTGGGCCCCTTATTTTTTAAAAAAATCCCAATTCTGGTACTCAGTGCAAAGTAGCCTCCATTTTAATTTCCCGTAATGCCCCAGAGCAATGCTACATTGGGGTATTATGGGAAATTTAAAATGGTAGCCGCCCAGGGTCACCACCAGCTGAATTCACTAGGAATGCCTCATCTTGTAGGAAGAGGCCTACCAAAAAGTGCCAGGCCAAGCACCGTGTCTAGGCTAGAGCTGGCCCTGGTTTTTACTTTTGGGCCTACCTAAACTACGATTCAGAATATTCATGCATTATAGCAGCTGTAAAACTCCCTTATCTGCAATCATTTTAGTTTGATATACAGTATTTCTTGTGATTACTTAAACTTGAGAGGCAATTACCTACCCCTACTGCCTTAGAATGGGATAACATAAAAACAAATCTACTTTCATAATAAATCTAGTGAGTTCTATTTCCTGATGGAGATAGCCACAGATGAGAAAGAAAGAAATCCCTAACCAACAGTCTAGATAATATCTGTATAGAATTCAGGGGTAAAACAAAATAAAACAAAAAATGAACCAGAACTATCAAGGCAAAAAAGGGGGATTTCCCTCCCCCCTCAAAGAACTGTAGATTACTGATGATTACAGTGGGGCCTTGTGTTTATTTGTTATTCTGGCTTGAAAACATCAACTTTCCAAATCTGGTTTCTGTGTGGAAAGACAACTAAACAGTAGGTTCAAATGTTCACTTATTTCCCTGCAAAGAAAAAAAGAAGTAAAAAGTTTTTTTTAAAAAAAGGTTTATTTTGGGCCCAGCCTTCCAAACTGAGCTTCCTGGATAAGCAAAGCTATGTGCTCTGTTTTGCTCCAAAAATGAGTTCCACGTAAAACATAACCTTCTCCTGCTGCCTTTCTCGTCTTTTGTCAACTTTGCTTGACTTTCGGCAAAGGAAAACGTGGCAAGCGCACTGTTTTCATAATCAAGATGTGTTCTGTGGCAGAGTCCCTTGATGCTGAATAGGCCTTTTGCCCTCATTCCCTCACATACTTGGTGGGGGGAAATTGCTTCCCCACGTTTATGTTTTATTTATTTTTGAGGAATTCATAAACTGCACCTTCACCCCAAAGAGGATTTTAGGGCAGCGTGGATAAAAATGAAACATTCAGTTTAATGAAAGCAACCTAAAATTGAGCGTCTGCATAATAAATACAAGGAGCATAAACCCTTTTTCAACCAGCATAATGATAATTATTATATCTCTTTTTGGCGTGAGGTCAAAACCCTTTTATTTTCCCAAACATTTTGGATTTAAGAATAAGAATAAGAACAACATGTATTATCTAAACCTGAAGTATGGTGTCTTCTTCAGGGTTGTATTTATTCATAGGCCAATTCAATTAGATTCAATGGCGTTGGTCAGTTAAAACTCATGTGATCAACGGCCCAAGATTTCTTTAATTGGGCAACACACCTAACAGTGACGATAGGAAATGTTCATGTGGAGAAAAAAATGCATATGAGATGGGCACAGAATATGTCCACATTTTAAGGGATTTATAAGAGGCATTTCATACTGTTTAATTTCACCTCCCCTTTATTGAATGTGTCAGTTTCCTTTGAAGCCTGCTCTGTTGCTACTGCACATTTTAATTTATTTCCAGAGTTCTCATAATTGGATTAAGGCTATCGCCCGCAGGGTACCCCTATGCATTCAAATGGCTTGATTTCCTTCCTTCCTTGATAAGTTTCAAATGAGACTTCAGGAATCTCATTCAAGCAGTTCCTTGAGGTTTCCTTAGCACTTGACTCTAATATATTTTTTTCTTTAAATTGATATATTATTGGAATACCTTGCCATGATTCACAGGGGAGAAGTTTAGAACCACCTGGGACCCTATGATGACAAATGCTTGCACATCTGTAATCATGATGCTGCGCAAATGGAAGGGTCTCCCATGTATGTAGTGCCCCTCTGTTCCTTCCCAGCACATTGCTTACCCTTCTGCCCTACCATGGGGCAAAGGCCGATCTAACTCCCCCCACCCTTAATTTTATTTTTATATCATTTTCCCCAGTGTACTAAAATATAGTCTGAAAGAAATCGAAGAAAACAATTAAACTCAACCCCTTTCCTTAAGATGCAGAAAGATTAGTCAGGATGCAAAGAGTATAGAATCACAACACCTTCAAACTGAAATTGCTTTTACGGGATCATATAATGATCAGGAGCGGCTTGGGTCTGATCCCCATGCCGTAAAAAATGGGTCCATAAATGGTTCCTGGACAATTACTGTATCGCATGCTGTTCATCTTATAAGTATTTAGCCATACATTTTCCCAAGGATTTGTCCTAGAAGGGCACATAAACAGGCTATTAACTTGGCTGCTCCTGGACTAGTGAAAGCTTGTTAAATTTTCTTTAAAACCAGGGGAGATCAGTTGGTGAATCTGGCTCTGAACATATTTGTTAGGAAAATCATAGCACAACATTTCTGTGGCACAGGGTTTTGAGGGTTGAGTGAAACAGGTGATCTAAAAATTATACAAAGTAAGTTTTAAGATACATTGTAGCCATTCCTCCTAGTATGCCAGTGGCTCTTCTTCATGCTGAAGAGGGACTACCATCAACTTCTATAAGAGAGAACAATGCAGTTTTCTTGTATTTGGAAAAATTGATTGACATGCCTGACCACCAATCGGCTAAACTTTGCTACTTAGAATGGAAGAACAGAGGTGATTATTTCAGGGTTTTGCATGCTCTTTAACAACCTTCATGGGATGGGTGAGCTTGTCCATTAATAAAGCCACCGAAACCAAGTGCCCTGAACTTTTCCAGTGGGCTGCAATTCTTGCATTTAAAAATTGAGTCTTTTATGCAGTGGCAACTGCATAATTCTGGAAAATATCCAGAATTGCAAGTATTGGCAATGTTTTGTTTGGTCATATTATTTGATTTTTCTGGAGACTTCGTTCCCAAATGCCTCTATCAGTGGATATGGGGGCATGTGTACCTGTCCCGTGTCATCCCCTCCACCATTTATTTGAAGCTGTTTTGAAGATCTTCTGTGACTCGATAGTTCTTACTTTAACAAGGGAAGAGGATGGACCATGTGGGAAGAAGAGGAAACAAGGCAAGGAGGTGCCTGTCAGGCCTTGGGCCAGCTAAATAATCTTCCAGTTCATTCGATATAGCCCTGCAGTCTCAAAGGAACCAACAGTCACAACTTCTCTTTCCTTTTTCCAGGCAGCTTCAACAGCAACAAGCCGAGCTTGAAGTACACCAGAGAGATGGGTTGTCATCTTACGATTTATCTCAGGTGAGATACACCTGGGTAGTTGATTGCAGTTTTGGGATGCATTTTTTGTTTTTGTTTTTTAATGGCAGGAATTAGAGACCTAAAAAAGAGAAAAAGCATGCACTATATTAGATATTACAGCTGCCTTCGATATTCATAGTTTTCTCAATTCTGCAATTCAGCTCTTTGAAAAAAAAAACCTGTGTATATTAAGGGAAACTGCATAGAAATAAATGGGTATGTTAGTGAAAACCCTGCACAAAAGTGCATTATATTTGGGGAAATTGCTTTCAAAAATGCATGTACTAGGCAACATAGCATACAAAACTATGGCTAGATCTACACCTTGTGTCAAATCATTACGAATGTGTAATAAAAAGCAGGAAATAACACTATGAAAGAATGTGCTTCGACATGCTTCCCAACACCCCTCGCTTTATTGGGAGACTAAGAGGTCTGCCATGTAATCTACAAAGCTTTATTCAGGCAATAAACATCTCCTCCCACCTGAAGGGACTCTATAGTTCTAGGAAGTTTTTTCTAGGCAAGATTATGCAAACTAAGCAAGACAATTGTCCTTTCAAGAAAAAGGAAAATTTATTTTCCAGTACGCTTTAACTTCAGGGAGGCTGGCTCTGAAAAAGCCTTTCATGAGAAGCTAGCTGGGCCGACCTTCTCTCCCCTTCCTTTCGCTCCACCTGCTTTAGTCTGCTGCAGAATCTAGGATCAGCTAGGCTTTCAGTGCCCTCCCCCTTGGAAGAACACTGATTCCCAGCTTGTGGGTTGTTTGCACCCTCAGAGATAAGGGCTGGCAAAAGTTCATTCCCAGCTGGTGAAGAGCCTGTGACAGTCACCTCTCCCACTCCCCGTACAGGCTGGTATGTTTCTGGCTCCGTCTCGTCTGCATCAGAATCTGACTCTGATCACCTGAAAATCCTTCTCCCTGCCCAAGGGGAACAGGCTTAGTCACAACACAGTTATCAGTGGTTCAATACTGCTATAATGCAGTAGGGTAGATCTAGCCTATGTAATTTAGAATAAAATGGAGAGGAGGAGGATCATGTTTCCTTGGAGGAAAAAGTGGGATGTGAATTAACAAATAAAGAAATAAGCTGCATGGAATAGTAACTATTTTGATCTCTAGATTAAAGGCCCATTTCAGACTGTCAAGCCTGCCATAATATTCTTACTTGGTGAGGTCTTGTACCATTTCAGGAATACACTTGATCTGTGTGATCTTTTCTCCCGTTATTGGGAGACGAGGGAATTAAGGTATCTGGTGAATCATACGTAGGTTGCATCAGTGTCAGGCTTTGGACTGACAGGTTCATTGCAAAAGTGAATCTGGAAGATAGACTGCTTGCATAACCATTCATTCATTCCATTTCTATACTGGCCAATAGCCGAAGCTCTCTGGGCGGTTCACGGAAATTAAAACCACAGAGTACAGCTTGAAGTATGAAATGGGAGCGTGTGACTTCCTTCTCTCTGTCTATCACAAATAGGTACCCGTTCCAAGTATACAGTCTACCGTTCATGAGGGTGGGAAGCCGGTGGAGAAGCCGGATGCCATCTTCTCCCAAGAGAGGGACCCAAGGTTTGCAGAGATGTTTGCTGGCATAACGACTTGTAAGTCAAGTTCCCTGCTCTTGAGATCGTTCTCATTGCTCTTATTTATGACCCTGTATTCTGAATGTATATACCTGCTGCATCGTGAAGGGATACTGAACACACACACCCTTCCAAAGGGAAATACACTGTAGGAAAGGGCGAATCTGTTACTCAAAGTATGTCCCCTCCCTGTTGATTTTCGGAGCAATTTCCAAGGGTAGCTGTATTCATCTTTTCCAGCAAAAACAACAAAGAAGTTTGTGGAACCTGAAAGTCTAACCGTTTTTTTTATGACATTAGCTGTCGTGGGCACTGCATCTGATGGCGTGGACAGTGTCCACGATAGCTTATGTCATAATAAATCTGTTGTGTTTCAAGTGTTGTTGTTCTATAAATATATTTGTGCAATCAGCAGGTGTTCTATATTCATTTCGCTCTCTTTTTTCAAAAAAAGAACACTGGAGCAATGTCATTATTAATCTAAAACTAGGACGGCTGAAGACGTTTTCCAGTAGTCGGGGTGGGTGCGAGGGCCCAAGCAACTGAGTTTCTGTTCCGGGAGGGGGGGAGGGTAGGGGAGTGGCAGTTCTCCATCCGATCGGGCCAGAGGCAAGTAGCTCTTGAGCCGAGCCAAAAATTTATTAGGAGACATTTTTCTGAGATAGTTTCTGCTGTGTTTCTTTTCTTGCTCCCCTCAAGAAAGGAAGACACTTGGCGGAATGGGAAACTCACAGGCAGGATACGAGCACAATAGCACCCTCCTGCTCATGATCCTCAGCAACTGAGTAGCAATTCCATCTGTAAATAAGTTCTACTTTTTTCCGGGGGGGGGGGGGGGGGGGGAAGGACTATTATCCTTCCCAGATACATTTTAGGATTATTTTTAATGTGATGTTCCTCTCTGTTTATTGTTCCTATCCGTCCCTGCTGGGGATGCAGTTTTTACATTGGTTATGAATTAATCATCCCGAAAGTAGCTCTGAACTAAGGCAGAAACATCCCACTGTTTGCAGCTAGAGGGACATCGGGAGATAGTTTCCCTGCCGGGCTCTGCTGGATTAGACGAAAAGGAGAAGTAGACCTGGGAGTCATCTGCATATTGGCAAAATGATAAAAGTACTAATTTCCCCCCCTCGAGACGTGATCAAAAATATACAGGCAAACCTTTGTGTTATTTTTTTCCGGCATTAATATTGTGTTGATTTTGGACTAGATTTCTCTGGTTCAGTTTGTGCAAATGGCTGGAGTCTCGCACAGAGCATTCGATCGTAGTGGGGACATTTCACTCTGTAGCTTTCAAGCACGTATCTTAGCAAGTGAAAAGATCCCTTACTGATACAGACGTGTGTTTATAAGCAGCAGGACTTATGAGACAGGAATCCTACACGCACAATATCTCCCGATTCAGAAGCAAGGAGTTTCCCCTCAGCAACTTCCCCCTGTGAAAACACACAGCCAAATACTAGAACTCAGATTTGCTCGGGAAGCTTCACTAGATGGCTTTTCCTTAGCGTACAACATGAGTTATTGGTCCCATGCTGCCGAGGGGATTTAAAATAGGAATTCATGATCTGTGATACTTACTTTCCAACGTCATTGCAAACTTGAATATGATTTGCGTTGTATGAATTTGAGTCTGACTTGCTGCAGTTGGGACCCATGGAGGTGCATCTTTACACAAATCAGATTTCTATTAATTTAATTTATTTATTTATTTATTTATTACATTTGTATACCGCCCCATAGCCGAAGTTCTCTGGGCAGTTTACATAGGATTAAAAACAATTAAAAACAATATACAAAAATTAAAACAGCAAAAACATACAACATACACACAATCTGTACATTTAAAAACCACATCAACACTTCAAAAAAGCTACAAAAACAAAACAAAACAAACCCAGGCTCCTCAGATATTGCCAAATGCCTGAAAGCTTATTAATGTGATCAGGAGTCATTTCTGGATAGCATTTTTTTAAAAAAATCCTAATCGTTAGTGGAGTTTTTTTAAAAAAACGATCATATCTGGCACTGCTTGCTGTGTGCAGTTTTAGAGATTCAAAGACAGAGGGTTCCCTTCACACTTTCTGGGAAGGTTGTATGTATTGGTCCAGTGCGCAAAAGTTGGAACAGCCGTTGAAAAATGAAAACAAAGCATTCATGCTAAATGTTTTCTTTTAAATGTATTTATTACATTTATATCCTGCCTTTCTGCCAAGGTGCTCAAAGTGGCATGCTGATTAAAAACATATAAAAACTAATACATTATTAAAGTACCAATAAAACTCTTAAAATTCGACTGGGTAGGCCTGCCGGAAGAGATCAGTCTTTACAGTTTTCTTAAATTCTGGAAGACTGTTAAGTTGACGGATCTCTTCCAGCAAGCCATTCCACAGTCTGGGAGTAGCAGAAGAGAAGGACAGGAATGGGCAACTTATGGTCCTCCAACTATTTTGGCCTACAACTCCTAAGAACCCTCACCATTAACTATGCTGGCTCGGCCTGATGGGAGTTGTAGGCCAAAAGCTCTGGAGGGCCACAAGTTGCCCACCCCTGTTTCAGGCTAAACCCATCCAAGGCAGCACACAACAAGATTTCAAACCACAAAACACCTCCTAATGATAAAAGAAGTAAGAATAAAAAAATATCAATTAAATATCAATTTAAACCAGATAGCACCACAAACAAAATGGTGCCCAGTAAACTCCCAACTCAGTTATAGGCCACAGTAAACAGATAAGTCTTGAGGGCCCACTTGAAGGCTTGTACTGATGAGGCCTGGCAAAAATCAATGGGAAGTGAGCTCCATAAGCAAGGGGTCACTAGCCAGAAGTCTCTATCCCTTATGTCCACCAGCCTAATTGCGCTTACAGGTGGGCACACATGTAGGTCCTCCAATGCTTATGTCAAGGTGCGGGCAATTTAGTATGGGCCAAGGTGGACCTTCAGGCAATTTGTACCTAAACCAATTAGGGTGGGCATGAACAACACACAGCCCATGAGCGCAGCACACAACGGGCACAAGGAGCGTACTCCTTGTTTGTAAGTAGAACCGTGTTCCTAGAAGCACAGTTATGATTGCAAGTGAGGCGTGTGCTCCCCGCTCACCTTATTTACCTGCAAAGCCGCCATGATTTTTGTCACCGCTGCAGCAGCACGTTCAGCTTTTGTTGGGTTCTGAGGGGACAAGGCAGTCCTTCACCTGTGGTTTAGGCCTTTACAGTTCAGTACCAGTATTTTAAACTGAGCCCAGAAACACACTGGAAAACGGTGCAGCTGATGCAATATAGGTGACCCCCTAGCCCCTACAAGTACCCAAGCGGCCGCACTTTGGACAAATTGAAACCCTCCTTGCAGACAGTCGCGCACTGAGTACACGTAGACCTCGGCTGTCCTTGTGACCACAACATTAACCCTCCAAATGTAGCCCGTTTTTGCTTTGTCACCTGCAAAAACTTGCCAGCGTTTTCCAACTACAAGGCTACGGGTTTGAGGTCTGAGACCGCTACTTAATCTTTGCGAGGAAGTGCTTCCTTGTTGGTTTTTCAAAATCTCGTGTGAATTTGTAGTTCTCAATAATGTTGCATTTATTCCTTTCGTGTATTGTAACAGGGTGACCAGATAAAATCCAGGTCAGGGCTCATGTAACTTTAACAGTTGTAGAGAAAAGGGAATTTCAGCCAGTGTCATTTGTATGCAATTAGTTCCTGATGAAATTCCCTCTTCATCACAACTGTTAAAGTTGCAGGGGCCTTGCCTTCTTTTGTATATGGTCACTCTAGTATAGTGCCTGCACCTTTAACGGTTGTGATGAAGAGGGAATTTCACCAGGAACTAATTGCATACAAATGACACTGGCTGAAATTCCCTTTTCTCTCTGCAACTGTTAAAGTTACATGAGCCCTGACCTGGATTTTATCTGGTCAGCCTAATGTATTGTGTAACCCTGATGCTTATTAATGGCTGAAGGCCAAGATAAATAAGCTTGGACTGAAGTGAACCATATGCTTCCCTGGTTAGCAACTCACTTTTTCACCAGCTCTGCCCCGTGTTTCACTCCTGCAGGAGCCAAGAGACAAGGAAAAGGGCTGCTTAACACACGCGCGTCACTAGTGAGGTCAGCTGACAGTCGCTGCTCACTGTATTTTGCTTCCGCCATGGCGTCTCCTGGAAAACACATTTTTAACCTTGTGTGGGAGCAGCTTGGGTCAATTTGGACAAAGGAACATAGGAAGCGGCCTTGTATCAGGTCGGGTTACTTGTCTACATGGCCTGGTATTGTCTAGTTCAGAACTTCAGGCCCAGGTGTCAAATCCAGCTGACCTGGGGGCTGGAGTTCTCCAATGGCCACACCCCCTTCCCCTCAACCACCAATCACTTGGTGGCTCAAGCATGTTTATGTCATCATTACCTGGTATAAGGAATTTAGCAGCTGGCGTAATTGGAGGACAGAAGTGCCCCATTGGGCCTGAAATCTGGGTTCTAGTCCCCTTTCAGCCATGAAGCTCACTGGATGACTTTTGGTCCAGTCACTGACTCTCATTGTAACCTACCACTAGAGGTGCACAGATTTTGTAAAATCCATTCCGTCTGCGTTTTGCAAATTATCAGTTGTCTTTCATTCAGTCGTCTGCTTATTGATAGAATTGGATTTTCCTGAATTTGCGCAAATTCACATTTGTGAAAAATCATTATTATTATTATTATTATTATTATTATTATATCCCATGTTTTTCCCAGGGCTAGGATTTACGAAAATGCGCAAATCCCCCCAAATGTGCATTTTCATGCTTTGGCCTATGGCAGAAATGCACATTTTTGGCCAGTTTTTAAAAAATTATTTTATATATTTT
The DNA here is from genome assembly GCA_029215795.1 of Anniella stebbinsi. Taxonomy (NCBI): domain Eukaryota; kingdom Metazoa; phylum Chordata; class Lepidosauria; order Squamata; family Anniellidae; genus Anniella; species Anniella stebbinsi. The sequence continues at coordinate 388,893,074 of JARDYH010000001.1, forward strand.
TCTATAACTAAATTTGTGCAATTTAGTCCTCTTCCCTCCCCATTCCCTCTTCCTTGTGTGTGTTGTCTTTTTTAGAATGTAAGCCTGAGGGCAGGGACTGTCTTCTTTACTGATTGATTGTAAGCCGCTCCAGGAGCCTTGTTGGCTGTGGTACAGGATAAAAGTGCTTTAAATAAATAATAAATAAATAATATATGAAATTCCAGATAGTAAACATTTTTTAAAAAAATGCCTGCAAATCCACGAAATCCAAATGACTTGGAAAAAGCTGATCCGCTGTAGAATCCAAGGGTCAGATTCATAGAAATCAGAAGTCATTTGATTCCATTTCATATTTCTCCAACATCCCTACCTACATCACAGGGTTGTTGTAAAGATAAAATGGAGAGGAGGAGGATCAAGTATGCTGCTTTGGGCTCCTTGGAGGAAAGGCGGGATATAAATGTGACAAATCGATAAATCTAAATAAATCCATCCTATTATCCTGAAACTTCTCTATCTGCGGTTGTTCTTGCAGCAGATAAAAAGATGATGCCTTCCGCATCCACGACGGGAAACCAGCAGATCTACTCCCAAGGCAGCCCCTTCCAGCCAGGACACTCTGGGAAATCTTTCAGGTATTGCACATTGTGGCAGAATGAATCGTGGCAAAGGAAAGACAATTGCAGTATTAGAGTTATCGATAATGCTGGCCCTCCCTTGTTCCTTAACAGCATCGAGACTTAATTTTCCCCGCTGGAAAGAATGGCTGTGGCCACGGTCCGGAAATCACTTTGCCCTGGAATTGGCCAGCGGTATTATTATATAATTTTTAAAATAAAGTTGTTATAAATATGGCCAAAAGCAGCCATCATCTTAAACAGAGGCACACCTTCCCTCTTGCACAGCCAGTGAAGCTATTGTAACAACGGAGCCGCTTGCTCCCTGTAACCAGAAGCCCCAGTATCCAAAGGCCACCCCACGTAAAGCATATTACAGTAGTCCAAATGGGATATAACTATATGGCAGTTTTTATTCAGTGCAAGAATAACACCCCAGCATTGGTGACAGTGGCAAAGAGAAGAGGTCCCGCTCAGGGCATCCTGGAGCCAGGAGCCTGCTATGACCTGCTATGGGACATAGCAGGGAAGAGTTACACACGTTCCCTTGCAGTGTGCTGGGTTTCTTGACCTTAAACGACCATGAAACCACATTGCTACAGTTTAATGAAGCTGGGAAACAATCTGCCTAATTAATTCCACAAGGTTGCTTATTTTGCAACTGGGGTTTCATTGCTGAGTTTAGAGTTCTATTGCACCATTTTGTTCCTCTTATCAAAATTGCAGGAAAGTAATATATCTTTATGTTGTTGTTGTTGTTGTTGTCTACGTGCCACTCAGCAAATTCCTTCCCAGTCTGGCAAGGCTCAGACTTCGCCCTTTGCGATTGGAACCAGCCAGACCTAGCCCAGCATCCTACAGCCCCTTGTCCAGCCCTGCCACATCTTCTCCAAGTGGGAATGCCTCTTCTTAGATTATACTTGCTGCTACAAACATGGGCACCATTGTCTAAAAACAAAAGCTTTGTTTTTGCTCATGTGCAAATGTATATAAACGGAACTGATGATTAATCAACCAAAACTCATGCAATTAATCAACTGAGGGCACAATCCTATCAGATCCGCTTTTGTTAATTGTAAGCCTCCAAACTCAGAGGCAGATCCTCTCCTGCTCTGCATTTTAATTAGACAGACATTTTTGCCCATCTAGCGGAGTTGGGGATGGGGAGGGTAGGAGGCTTAGGTGGCCTGGGGATATGGCATAAGCCATCCCCTCTCCACTTACCAGCACACACCCTTTCCTTCCTCTCTGAGGTCGCTGCTGCATGCTTGGGAAGGCTGCTGGCACAGCTCTCTCCACGCCAGCTGCAAGGGGGAAAGGGCGAGGAACTCGAGCTCCTGGGATCCAGGAATCTGAACTCTCCTATGCCCCTCCCTGACTATGCCCAGGGGGTGTTGGATTGCTCTCTAAGATTTCTTTAATTGGGTTGCAACCCTAGTTTTCAGAGTGACATAGGGTAAGTAATTAAGAGAAAGAGAGACAGCACCTTTCATAATGGTTGGTTGGATAGGAGAGGAATTTGAAATTAAATCCCAGCTATGTTTTTGTAGAAATTTAGTGGGTGCTGTGTTTTTCTTTTGCGTATTGAGCTACATATAACAGATAGTGTTGTTGTTGGGCTGGCGGTGTTTTTCTCGGTGGGAGAAAGCTCCCTTGATGTTTATTACCTGGGTGAGAAACCAATCAGTTAGTAACTCCAGAGGATATTGCCGGGATTAAAAAGTGCTTTAATTAGATTTAATATGTGAAGTGGGAGTTCCATTGCAGCGCGGCTAATTTCCCATTGCTGTTCTGAGGTTTGGCATCTTGAGGGTTGTGTCTACATTTTTATTCTGTTCTATTCTGTTCTATTCTGTTCTATTCTATTCCGCTGGGTGCCTTCTGCAACACCAAAGAGAGAGACGTACAGTTCATAGGGATGTTTTTGCTTTTGTACATTATATAATCATGGAGTTCTAAAAAGTAGCTTTCCACCCTTAGTGGGAGCGGGTTGTCATGTGTCTTTAATAACTATCAAAGAGGCAAGCATTCCTCTGTACGGGGAGGGGGGGAGGGGACACAACACGACACATAGCAAGTGTATTAATCACATCTAGCCTTCGGTTATATCTGGGCTGGGCTGTGTAAAACGAAGGCGCATGGCTTGCATGGATCTGGCTAAGAAGAATGTAGTCCAGTGTGTGCTTAAGTAGTCCAGGGAGCCCTCGGAGTCTGAAAACACCTGTGAAGTTTTCATCTCATCCTTATTTAGGAGCTGCCAAGACTTGGGTCCCTTGGCTGGATCTCTCTGGCTCTGTTAGAAGAGCACTTTCCCAAATTTGGCTGCCATGGTACATGAGTGTACCACTAATAAAATAATTGCAGTCTCCTTTGAGGGCCTTCTCGGTGGCTGCTCCAAGGCTCTGGAAGTCCCTTCCCAGGGAGGCTGGACTGCCTGCCTCCTTGTTACACTTTCAGAGACAGGCAAAAACTTTTTTGTTTCAGCAGGCCTGAATAGTTTGAACCTGTTAATGCACTGGATTTTTTAATGTGATATTTGGCTTTTATTCTTTTAAATGTTTTAATACTATAAATGATTTAATTATATTTTTAACTTTTGTATATTTCTATTTATATGTTTTTACGGCATATGTTTTAAATTTTGTAAAGCCTCCTTGAGTCCCAGTATTGGGGAATAATAATAATAATAATAATAATTGCAGATCATAAAATATACTCATACCAACAAGACAATACCCTGCAACCGACCAGACATAACAGTCATAGACAAAAAAGAAAAACACACATACCTCATCGATATAGTAATACCAAATGACAAAAATGTTGTTGAAAAGGAAAAGGAAAAGAGAGAAAAATATACAGCACTGGCCATGAAAGTCAAAGAACTATGGCAATAGGAAAAGGTCACAATTATTCTGTTAGTCACATCAGTCACCGGCATCACATCAAAAAACTATACAGAAAACCTTCAGAAACTGGGCCTACCAAAATACATCCACACCAACATCCAGAAAGCAGTCATACTTAAAACATGCTCAGTTGTCAGGAAATTCCTGAATCTGTAAAAGACAGCATGACTTGGCAAAGCCCGTCACGTCCATCTAGAAAAACCGCCACGAGCAAGAAAGGGATATAATAATAATAATAATAATAATAATAATAGATTTCAGAAACTGGTCAAGTCTGTAATCTGAATTACTAATAGACTGTTTCGCATAATAAAGCCTATTTGTTTGTCGACCTACGTGCTCAGAGGGCTTGACAAACTATTAGGAACAAATAATAAGTTGATTTCCATTCTTCCTCTCTGAAGCTCATCTGTGGTCCACGTGCCTGGAGTCAACGACATTCAGTCCTCTTCGTCAACGGGCCAGAACCTGACGCAGATCTCTCGCCAACTAAACCAGAGCCAAGTTGCCTGGACGGGAAGTCGCCCTCCATTTCCAGGGCAGGTATGGAAGCAAATGAAAGAGACCTGCTTCATATCCACTCATTGGAAGAGAAAGGATGATTTATATTTGGTATAAATCAATTGCAGGGTTGTCAGGAAGAGGTGGAGATTGTACACTATCTTTCTACCCAAAAAAATGACACTCAAGGTGGCTCCTGGAACCAATTAAATACATTAAAACACAATAAAAACATAACAATTACCAAAAATGCATATTATTAAAATCAACATTCAACCCATCAGATTCACTTACAGGCTTCTTGAATAAATCAGTCTTTACCTACTGGTGGAAAGACAGCAGAGAGAGAGCAAACTTAGCCTCCTTTGGGAGGTAGTTTCACATCTTGGGAGTGGCCAAAGAAAAGCTCCTTTCTCAGGTTGCCACCAGACGTGCCTCTAAAGGCAGGTGTTTCGAAAGAAGGACCTCTCCAGGAGGTCTTAGGAACTGGGCAGGCTTATATGGAAGAAGGCAATCTTTCAGGTAGCCTGATCCCAAACCGTATAGGGCTTTATAGGTCATAACCAGCACTTTGAATTCTGCCCAGAAGCAGATCAGTAGCCAGTGAAGCTGTTATAACAAAGGAGTAATGTGCTCCCTTTAACCAGCAACCCCAGTATTTGAAGGTCTCCCCATGTTAAGCACATTACAGTAGTCCAGATGGGATATAACTTGCATTGTTATTGAATGCAAGACTAATACCACAGCAGTGGTGTCAGTGGCAAGGAGAAGAGGTCTCACTCTGAGCATCCTGCCCAACTGCCCCACAGAACATGGAGCCAGGAGGAGAGAACAAATGGGTCATAGCACGGAAGGGTTACACACACTCCTTTGCAATACGTTGGGTTTCTTGACCTTAACAGCTTAATGAGGGTGGGAAACGATCTGCCTAATTGGCTCCACAAGGTTGCTTATTTTGCAACTGGGGTTTCATTGCTGAGATTAGACTTCTATTGCACCATTCGTTCCTCTATCAAAATTGCAGGAAAGTAATATATCTTTATGTTGTTGTTGTCTTTCTATTCGCCATTCAGCAAATTCCTTCCCAATCTGGCAAGGCTCAGTCTTCGCCCTTTGCGATTGGAACCAGCCATACTTATCCTGCTGACCCAGCATCTTACAGCCCCCTTTCAAGCCCTGCCACATCTTCTCCAAGCGGGAATGCCTATTCCAGCCTAGCTAACAGAACACCAGGGTTTGGTAAGTATGAAACCTGACTATGTTGCATGAGCACATTGAACTACAAGAGTAAATTTGGCTTAAACGTTTTATTCTATGGAACTATCAGGGTTGGTGGTCCTGGAGGTGGGCAAGCCAATCAGCAGGCCAGCCAATCCGCAGGCCAACCAATCAGTATCCAAGCAGTCAAGCTGGAAAGCAGGGATGGGCTGTATGAGAACAGCTTTGTCTATACCTATGCAACCAAAGGGCCAGTCCATCAAATTGCTGTTCTGCACTACCACCTTTTGCAGCAGTAGCATGAAGAGTTGAGATGCCTGGGTATAGGGACCAAAATCCCCAGTTCAAGATCTGTGTCAGTGGTCTTCAGTTGGTGGGTCAAGGCCCACATGTGGGTCAAATCCCACCCTAGGGTGAGTTGCACCAGAGACCACCACCATTTTGTTTAGCTGTGCGTGTGTTCTAAGAGAAAGAAAGCAAGAGTTGAGGGCAGTGGGGAGATGAGGATAAAAGCACAGGCAGGATGATCAAATGGAAAGGAGGACTGCAGAGCTCCTGTACCAGCTTTTAACAGTTTCGTAGAAGAAGGGATTCGCAGGTGTAGCTCTTGCTGCAGGGATGAGAAAAGCCATACTTACCAGAACCCCCTCTTCTAGGGGGAGCTCCGTTGCTCTCCTTTGCATATGGTAACCGTGGAAAGGATGAAGGTGGACACAGATGATGATAAATCCTAAGGGGTCCCATGTTGTGGGTTGGGGGGGTGTTAAAAGTGGGTCTTGGGTCTGAAAATTCTCAAAAGCCGCTACATTGGATTGTATGGCATACGTACTGTAAGATGCTGGATAGAGATGCACAATGGGATGAACAATGGGAAATGGACATTGCCAGCATCAGGCCTCATAAATTAAAAGCTTCTAGAGCAGGAGTGGGCAACTTATGGCCCTCCAGATGTTTCGGCTTGCAGCTCCCATCATCCTTCACCATTGTGCTAATGGGAATTGTAAGCCAAAGCATCTCACTTGATTCGTACCTCCTAGCTCCATGGAGGCGCCTTTTTCTCTCTCCCTGAGACTAACATCTCATCGAGCGCATTGGAAATGGTGCGCCCCTGCTGCACATCAGTCAACCTAAGACACAACAGGTGGTGTTCACAGGCTCCCTCTGTTGCTCTAGTGTGTATGTGTTTGTGTGCGCGCACACGCAGCAGTGGTACTTTCTCTAGTAATGTTACCATGCGTCCCCACTCACAAATGCAGCCATGTATATATACACTTGTGTGCGACCAGCCCGGAAATACAGGGACCTTTCTCAGAGGTGCAGCACCTTGGTACATCATCGAAATGGGGGAAATTAGCTTAAGAGCCATAATTCAGAGGTAAACCACAGAAGTTTCATTTTACTGCGCATGTTTTACAGAAGGTAAGGAACGCTTGGTTAATATACCCAGCCCCCAGCCTTTTGACCAGCGCATTATTCCTAAAAGCAATAGTGAAGAGAGAGAAAGACAGAGGCAGAGAATTAGCATTTGCCAAATAACTGTCAGGTTTCCCGGTCCCTCAGGCAAGCACACATTCTGGCAAACGGACACCCAAATAGGTGAAACTTCTTTTTTTCAGGAAATCCCATGGCAAAGCTTAACGGTTACACACTTCAGAAATCATATAGCTGATGGTTAGTAGCCATAGGCTCCAAGAAATTCCAGAGCAGTCAAAAGCTCATCACCACTACCGTGACGAGACCTCCCCATCAACGTGGTTTCCCTGTTGCCATCTCCACACAGTTCTGAACACAAGGGAAGGTCAATCCATACATGGTTCCCAAACCCGGACAAGGGAGGGGGATGATTCTTGACATGATCCCTCAGGCCATCAAAGGAGCAAATTCTTAAAGGGCCTAAGGAACCGCCCAAAGAGGGCGACCCTTCTGCAACCCCCCTCCCACCCTTTCTCTATCAACTTCTCAGAGACAGCTTCTTGGCCAAAGCCAAAACAAGCAGGTGGCTGCAGGAGTAGAACCACTCCCCCACCCCTGCTCTGAGAATGCCGACAGATCAATCCGCACAGATTCTAACATTCCAGAGGCCGAATCGGCCCACAGCATTCCAGGCTACTTCTAATTAAATCTTGGCTTAGAAACTACAAGACCCCACGGCCAGTGCCTTAACTATCCCTGGCAATAAGGAATGGGGAAGGTGCTAGAGAAATGGGATGCATAGGTCAATTAGCTGATAGCTCCCCTAATGCCACCGGGTCCCAGGACATGATCTGAAGACGTATGATGTAGCCACCTTGCTGAAGCTAAGCAGGTCTGGGTCTGATCAGTACTTGGAGGGGAGACCACTGGGGAACCACACGTAGCCACCCTGAGTTCCTCGACAGAAGAAAGGTGGGATGTAAATGTAACAAATGAATAAACCTTCTCTTTCCCAAAATGAAATGGGTCACTATTTTGCAATATAAATTACACACATGGAGCCGCCTCCCCCCCCGATCTGGATTGGGATCACAGGAGGGGAAAGAGTTAATGCCCCCCTACACCCCCTCCCATGCTTGGGTCCCAGTCTGAATCAGCCCCCCTGCATTTATACTAGAGTGAAAAAGTGCAAAAATAATGCCTGCTTTGGCCCTCAAACTACATGTGTACATAAAGCCATCATGGGCGAGCGGCTCTGTAATAGAAAAAAGATGCTCAGAACAGCTTTCATCTCGGGGTGGGGGTGGCATCTATTCTGGGTCAGTGGAGGCTGGTGGCTCTGACCTCGGCAGGGCTGTGGATCCATTCTGGGTTTCAGTCAGAACCAGCCAGAACTCTAAAGGAGCTATCCAAGGGGCTGAATCCTAACCCCAAAATAGGTTCAGCACCTTGGATAGCTCCTTTAGTGTTCTGGCTAGTTGACCCAGAATGGATTCATAGCTGTGCCAAACTCGGAGCCACCAGCCTTCACTGCTCTGAGTCCTTTAATTTGGCAATCCATTGTTGTCTGCATTTGAAGAAGACGCTATTGGGAGGAGTTTGAATAGATGCTTTTCAAGTCAACAGACTTGAAAAGCATATCTCCGGCTCAGCGAATCCAGCTGATAATTCAGGACAGGCATTGAATCAACTTCAGAAGTTTGCGTGGACGTGCCAGGAACAAAAGGTGAGGAGAGATCACTTAAATAGCAAAGCGTACAGTAAGCAAAAAGGGGATTTGTTTGTTTTCAAGTCACACAATGAGGAGCGGAAGCCTCAGTCGAGGTATTCTGTGCGAGTAAGAAGGGTCTGTTACTCTGCCTTTATCCAGGTTCCTAATTCAGTCATTACGCATTGGATCCTTTGCAGAATTATCGACCATAGTGTTCTCTTAAGCTTGGAACTGAGCACAATCAGGACTTTCGAGGACACGTAGAGAGGCGCTCCCAATGGCTGTCTCTCAGTGGCTTTGGAAATCTCTTCCCCTACACAGGAGATTTGCCAAAGATTGAGCTGTGCATCTTCCAGAAGTGGTGGAAGATATTCTTATTCAAACTGGCTGTTCTATCCAAGTATAGGGTGGGTTTGGGAAAGATAGAAGTGTGCCTGGTGGGGGGTTACGAGCTGTTGGGACTGAACAGGCAAATTGTGCTCCCATGGGGTACCAGGTGCACATTGGTGAGGGTAAACAGCCGCTCTGTTTAATTAGATTATTGTTGTTGTTGTCGTCGTCGTTATTATATTTTGGTAGGCCTAGTTTCTGAAGGCTTTACAAAATTATTATTATTATTATTATTATTAATAATAATAATAGTCAGGAGCACATTTAGCATCTGCACAAAGATAAAGAAGTTAATACAAGATTAGAGCCCAGTTCGCACATCACAATAACCCACCATTTGTTAACATTGTGGCTTATTGTGAACAAAGCATACTGCAGCCTGATTACTCCCACTGCAAACAAAGGCAGCCAAACAAATCACAGACATTCCGTTCATGGTTTGTTTGGCATGATGTGCACACCAGGAACTCTGGCTTGCCTCTTCCTCGATAAGCCAGAGTCATAACCCAACAACAAACTATGGGTTATGACTCTGCTTTTTGAGGGAGAGACTAGCCAGAGTTCCTGATTTGCACATGACTATAAACAAACCACACACGGAAGTCTGTGGTTTGTTTAGCCTTGGGGTAGGGAAATATTTGGATCCCGTAGCCACATTTGGCAATTTGAGAAACTGTCCTGGGCACCGCCACAAAATGAGTGTGCTGCAGATGACAGCATCGACCTGCTATCTTCATTTCCTAAGCATGTTGCTCACCCATGTGTGGCCCGCAAACATTTATGGGGTGCACTAGCATGCTGCCTCATTCACAATAACCCACAATTTTTTTAATTGGGTTATTTTAATGTGTGAACCCTGCCTAGGTTTGCGACAATTTAGACCTGCATTTTAACAAACAAACACATCTCTACAATTGCATCTATAAAAGGAGTATCATTCATGGATTGCATTTATTTGTTTGTGTATTATAACATTTATATCCTTTCCTTCCTGCTTTTCCAAGATGCTTAAGATGAGTTTGAAATTTAAGCAACCCATAAAAACCAGTAAAACGTAATATTCCTATAAGACATTTTAAACACACATGCACAACTCATGGGTCGATACAGTAATGTAGAACAAGCCTCTAACAATCCATAATACCTGGAATACATTCAAAACATGCTCACATTCCTAAGTGACTGCAGAGTTGGACTTCAGTGCATCTTTTGCAGAAAGTGGTTCGAGGGCTAGAGAGCCAACACAGAAAAGGCCCTTTTCACTTCCTGGCTAGATGAAACAAGAGCAGAGCCAATCCTTCTGATTTTTGGAATTTTGCCCGCATGTAACTTTATAAAGAAGAAGGTACCCCTTAACGCACACAGAAACATTGCGTGAATGTCAGACACTGAGGAATGAACCCACAGTAGGCAGGAATAAATATTTTGCTTGGGTTAAAAAAATATATATATACAGTAATTTTATCTTCTTTTTTCAGCGGAGAGCAGCCAAAGCAGCGGACAGTTTCAAGGGAGGCCATCGGAGGTTTGGTCCCAGTGGCAAAGCCAACACCATAACCAGCAAAACAGTGAGCAGCATGCTCACCAGCAGACAAGCCAGACAGAAGTGTTCCAGGTGAGTTCAGCCAGAAGCCCCGTTGTTACAGCGGTTCATGCAGCAACAGAACCGTGCCAATTCCCCCTCTTTAAGGCACAAGAAGAGAACAAGGTTGGGTCGTCCCGTTTCAGAATTGGAACAGTTGAATTTTTCAGGGTGAAGCAAGGGTGGATTAAGAATGCTGAGGCCCTAAGCCTTGTCAAGATTCAGAGGCCCCATACCATAAAAATAAAGTGAAAAAGTGTATTGCACTATAATAGAAAGGGTAATAAAAGGGTAACTCCCAGCATTGGGGGGTGCTTGGAGTTAGTGTTAGATAGCCTTCTCTGAAGATGTGTATAAAAGCACAAGCTGAGTTTAACTTCTTTTGAATTGGCTCTAGTCTGTGCTGATTGCCTCCAATACTAAATGCTGTGTTGCCATACTTTCCCTATATAAGGCAACTCTGCTGTAAGTCACACCAGACGTTCCAACTTATTTAAGCCAAAGCAATTTCAATTATAATACATCTAAGTTATCTCCAGCATACTTAGAGGCCTCTCATAAAAGAGGTCCTAAGCCATGGCTTACCTGGCTTGTTCCTAAAGCCGGCACTGGAGTAAAGTGGTCCGACTAATCTTGCCACTTCGTGGTACTGTTTTGCTCATTGCTGTGCATTGTTAGGTGCAGAGTTGTTAAGCACAACAAGGCAACTTGCCCTCCTCCAGTGGGAGGAAGACTGTAACTCAGTGGTAGACCATGTCCTGTGAATGCAGAAGGTTGCAGGTTCGATTCCCAGTATCTCCAGGTAGGTCTGGAAAAACTGCCTGAAACCCTGGGAAGCTGCTGCCAGTCAGTGTTTACAATACTGGGCTAGATGGACCAAGAGTCAAAAGCAGTTTCCAATGTTCCTAGCTTTTGAGGAATAACGCTAAAGGGCAGCCAATTGTCATTTCTCTAGTTTATACAGTTATTTTTTTATATAATAATGGAAACAAAAAGACCTGGACATCACTTTGATCACATCCATACTAAATTATCTTCAAAGTCCATACAGAAACTTTAGAATAAGGCAGCCCGCCAATAGTAACAGAATTTGCCGTAATCACCATGTTCTGCCCGTGTTGAAAGATCTACACTGGCTGTTCCCGGGTGCAGTTTAATGTGCTTGCTATGATTAGTGCCAAACCAAAAGTTAGGAATAGGGTTAGGTAAGGTTTTGAGGGGGGCAGAGGGTTTGGAGTGGCAGCTGCCACTTAGCAGCCTCCATGAGAAGCAACCCAGGCTCTGAGAATAGCAGTTTGGGTAGTATAGAAATGTATTTAATTAATCGATTAATTAAATGATACAAATATGCTTGCCAGTGTAGAAAATTGCCCCAAAGAGGCCCGTTCTTTGCTACTGGCAGATGCAAAATGAGACAGGTTGTCCTGGCTCAGCCTCAGCTAAAGTGGTTCTCTAGAGTACACTTTCATGTTCAGGGTGGTAAAAGGAAGTAAATGTGGAAAGCAGAGCAAAAAACGACGCAAAATGTTTTGGCAAAAGATGTTGCTGGGCTCATTGTGAGGCGCCAATTTAAATTTCCCACAGGGCCCCAGAAGTGGGGCTATGTCAAGTGCTCCAAAGCATTATGAGAAATTTTAAAATAGCAGGTCAAAGCTGCCTGGTATTGCGGGGGGGGGGGGGGGGGGAGAGGAGCGTATTTTTATTTCAATTCTTTATTTATTACATGTTTATACTGCCCAAGTTTACAATTAAAACCATACAATACAACAAGTCGAAATTTAAAACTTTAAAAGTTGGGGAGGTGGGGTGGAACCATATAAAGATTTTAGTCCAGGGAAAGCCTGTCTGAAAAGATATGTTTTCAGTAGGCATTTAAAGCATGTCAGCACTGGTGGGACCTGCTGCAAGTCCTGGGCACCCCCAGCTGCTGCTTGAAGGTTTTGTTCAAAAGAAGGTGCCAGATACTGTGAACAATGCCAGCATTTTGCACAACACATGATACTTTCATAAACCCAAAATTCTTTCCACCTCTCCTGGTTAGCTCTGCTCTTTTTGCACTTAGTTGCTGCATAACCAAGCAAGAAAAGGTAATTTTCCTTTACCAGGGATGAGCCTAGAAGAAAAGCCGTGTTTACCATTTGGTTTTCTTTATCTTGCAGGATATGCTACCTATTCCGGGGGATCCTACACAAGGGACTGGCAATTACAACATCGAAGATTTTGCTGATCTGGGCATGTTTCCTCCATTTTCCGAGTAACGTTATCTAGCCAGATAACCTCTGAAACGATATTTCTTGGAGGGAGGGGGGGAATACCAATGTCGATTGGGCTCCGCTTTTTCCTGCATAACATTATCATAGAAGCTATTCTACAAGAAGCCTCCATTCTCGTATTTCAGATAATAACTTGCTCTCCTTCCAAATGCTGACCACGCAAGTTCTCGTGGAATAAGGAATGCCAACCGGCCGGGGTTCATATGAGGATTCATTTTTGCATCGCATTCCCATTTTGCAGTAGAGGTTGGGGTGGGGGGGTGGGGTTGGGGCAGGGGTGGAGGCACTCTGTGAACTTTCTCTGAGCTCTTAACATATGAATGTGAAACTGTTTCTAACTTTCCCTGGTAGAGAAAGTTGTTTGTGTGTAAATAGGGAATGAAAAAGAATGAGCACTCCAGTCCTTTGCACACTACTTGAAAACTAAATCCTTTAGATTTCAACAGGACTTAGCACAAGGAAGGCTTGGGGCGCAATCCTGTGCATGTTTAGATGGGGGAGGGGGGGATTCTACAACTCTCAGCATTCCCCAGCCAGCACAGAATGCTGGGAGTGGTAGGACTTTTTTTCTGCCTAAATACGCACAGGATTGTGTCTATAGTGGGTCAGGTGTGGTCGACTTGGAATGGGCTAAAAGGTTCTGTTCTCATGGTCTGCTTCACTAGGGGAAGGCACTTGTGTTAGTGAGTAGAGCGAATGTGCTCGGTTCCCTACCGCGTCTCCAGCCAAAAGGATCTCATCTAACGAGGCTGGGAAAAGATGCTGTCAGACAGACAGGACTGGGCTAGAGAGACCCATAGATGGAGGCAAGCTTTTTACATTCATATATATCGTGGGTGTTGAAGATCCGGCCCGCCTGGGGTCCCAAGGCCACTTCCCATTCCCCTGACCCCACCCTGCTTTCCCCAATAGTTTTTTGGCTTTTGTGCACTTTTTAAAAGCTTGAAAGAGCCTCTCATAAGACTTCGTTATTGGCAATAAGAACTTCAAAGTCAAACATGCCTGTATTTTGGGGGCTTGCCCTGGTTTGCTCTCCCACCACTGGAATATGGCTCCCCAAAGCTTCCCCGTTGTGAAATTCAGCCCCCAGTCTGAAAGAGGTTCAAAAGCCCTGATAATGTGTTTTAACTTCAGCCCGAGGTGGCATTGATCATGCGCAGCAGCAGTCTCATGACTGCTAACCGGATTTCAGCTTGAACGACGATGTGCTTCAAAGAAAAGTTGCTCGTTGGCCTTGCAAACCCAGTCTAGTTTCTGCAGATTTTGTCTCATGAGAACTTAGCGCGAGCTCAAGTAGTAGCGAGAGGGCTCACCCTTGATCACAATGACTGAGTCCTCTTCCATTGTGGGTTGCATCACCCCTAGTAGGTGACCGCTCAAACAAGGGGACGTGGAGTTGGGCAGAAGCTGAACTGGTACTGGAGTAGAGCCGTTTCAGAACCACAGTAGGTGCTGATTCAGGACCATGGAAAGCAATCCTGCAGCTAGGTAAGACAATTTACCCCAACACTGGCTAAGAGCAAATGGCAGGGTTTTATAGCCTGGCCAGGAGAGTCCTTTTGAGAGCTCCACCTCCTCAAGTGTAAGACTGCTTTTCTTAAAGGGCCAGTGTCCTTTCCCAGAGTTGCTGGCTTCTAGGTAGTGAAGATCTGCGGAGAGAGGAATTGATTGGGAATGTTCCCCAAAGCCTCCCTGTTCACTGGAAGAGTCTGAGGTCCTTGGAGAAAGAAGGCCACAGCATCTCATGGGGATTTAGAGGACAGGGCACGGGTTCCAGGGTGGCTTGCCCCACTTGTGAAGGTCCAGGAGCTGGTTCTGATTCTTCTTTGGAGCCAGTGCTGCTGGAAACCTCCGTCTTGGGTGGCTCTTGGTCCTGAGCCATGGCAGACTGCACCCTAAAGCATGGAATAGCCAACATCTGTCTTTTGGGGAACTGCTCAGTCCTCCAGACAGTAACCCTGGAGCCAAAATTGGCATTTTGCCACACTAATTGATCTCGTTGTGATTGTCTAGGTTTCACAATAGTCTGTGCCACCTAGTAATAAAGTCTCCACTGTTATGAAGCATATGTTCGGGAGCAGCGCCATTTTGCATATATATATATATATATATATATATATATATAATCCAGAAATGAGTGGGCTATCTCTCATGCAACTTTTGAAAACAGTTTTCATTTCTTTACTAACTGAAACAGTGGAGGCTGATGGCCTCCAATGTCAGTAGGGCGGTGTGAACCAGTCAGAACTTCTCAGCTTGGATAACCCCTGTAGAGTTCTGACTAGTTCTGACTGAAACCCGGAGAGGATTCACCACCCCACTGACATCGGAGCCACCAGCGTCCACTGGATTTAAACTATAGACAACTGTTTTGGACAGCTCAATTCACATTTTGTTCGGCTACCTCAAGGGTCAGATAAAATTTCTCCAACTGCTGGGTCTGGCCCCTGAGCAAGAGGTTTTCCATCTCTGGCCTAGTGAATCTCTATTGACCTTTGTTTCCCCATGAGCCCTTTCACATGATGCATTCTGGGATAGTGTGGGAGGCTCAAACTGTGTCCCACACCAGGGCTGACATATTATCATTAATGTTGAAGGAAATGGATGTCATGTGGACACAAGTGTGCCGAGTACAGGTGTCTGTATTCTCTAACTCATCCACAAAACCCAGCCCATGTTGTGAATTCCACTTGGTCAAGCCGCCATTTGCTGAAATAATTGTGAGGCTCCTCACTTCATTGGGTTGGGCTTCTGACTATGGAGGATGATTAACAGAAGTGGGGAAAGGCTGAGTAAGGTGGGAGGGTTAGACCCTCTATATTTCTCTGTATTTGGCCAGTATACTGTGAGATTGGATGGGAGACCACATAACATAGCTCCTTTGGAGAAGGAGCGCATATGCATGTCTGAAGCGCTCTCGATCCTGACCGAAGCTCCGCGCCTTGCTCCCTGCTCCCCTTTTAATGCCTCATTTTCCAGCTTCAGAACCTACTCTTTTTATGGTCATTTTAGGCCTGTTTGAATGTAAGGTTCTGTAACCATAACCTAGTCCTTTCTGGCAAAAAAAGAATAATTTTTTAAAAAAGGAAAGACAAAGAGGTCTAGCGCCTTTCAAGTCTCCTTTTAACCCAGCTTAAACTTGAATGTGTGTACATTTTAGTGCTGTCTGTATATCTGGTGTTGTACAAAGTGAATCCCTGGGTTTCTGTGTGTCTGTGCGTGTATGGTTTTTATTTTACCATATAAAAGGGAAAGTCCGCAAGAAGGGAAGCATGCCTGGAAAAGAAAGTAATGTTGTAGAGGTCTTACAACCCCCAAGCTCACATTTTTACCAAGTCAGGGATTCTGTGAGCGCCTCTACATTAAGGAGAAATTGCATTGCTTACCTGGGACTTTTGCTTCCTGCTTCTTTGGCGCGATTGTTATTGGCTGCATTACATGGGTGGAGAGGGGCGACCACATGGTTTGAAGTGAATACTTCCCCTCCGTTCACTTCAATTGAGACAGTGCCCTTTAGCAGCAGAAGATCATGCTTTTTTCCAGATACTACCACATTAAAAGTGGTTCTTTTAATAGTGGGATTTCCAGGGATAGCACGGGCGACGTCCTGGTCATTGACAACATCATGTAATGGACCCTCAAACTTCAGTGAGTGACCAATCACAAGTGTACAATAAATCGCTCGCTTAGAGGAGCCCTGTATGTGTACGCTGTTCCACAGGGCAAGTGAGCATTGGTCCAATTCATGGGATCTTTCCTCCCCTTTGTAAGGGGAAAGAATGGCTCCAATTGGGCAAACAGGTGTATCACTATGCCCTTACTGCCCATATCTCACTTTAACCCAGAGAACGTGTATAAAATTGCTGGCTGGGCATGTTCCAAACTAGCCCAAAGACTTGCTCCAACCCCCATATTTCAGGGTTTTATTGTAGGGCCATTATTCCTTCACTGCTGGCTGATAACATCAGTCCAGGCATGGCAGGATTACTGTTCATCGGCATTCCCTAACCTGGTGCCTTCCAGATGTGTCATAGTACAATTCCCATCACCTCTGATGTGACAGGAGTTGAAGTCCAAAGCATTTGGAGGGCACCAGCTTGAGGAATGCTGCTGAACACCATCAGCAATGCCATGTGAATGTTTCTATCGCTGGGCTGTACCACTTCAGATCGCAGGTGGGAACTATGTCTGAGTATTCCCCCGTGTACAAATTTTCATGCATGTTCAACGTTAGAATGTCAGGCAGAAGGTTCTAGCTGTGCCCTTTTCCTGACATGCTCAACTTGTGCGTGCAAGGAGCATTTTAAACGACCAGTGCCCTATCTGCTCTCTGATGTGGTACGGGCCAGCAGTAGATTGTGGGTGGTCCTAATGGGCACAGTCCCCCAGCAAGTATCTCCTGCCCAATCTCTACTGAAATGAATAGGACTGGTGGACACTGCTTTTATCTACCATTGGTTGGCTTACCAGATCATTTGGAAATCACCTGCTAATTTTAACCAGGTTAGATTGTGTGCTCAGGAGATTTGTGGTGTATGGGGGATGGATTTAAATGTCCTGGGGAGGAGCAGATGTCAGATGCTTGTAAAGTTTCAGCTTACAATGACTATCTGGGCACCTTGCAGAATCCCAGACACTGCAAAGTTCCATCTGGTGTTGGTCTGGCATGGCTGAGGAGGAGAGGATATAAGAATATACCTCTAGATCAGACCCAAAGTCAGAATCCTGCTTCCAGCAGTAACCAGCCAGATGCTTATGGACAACCTGTAAGCAAGGCAACAGCTCTCCCCAGCCTCTGGTATTTAGAGGTAGACTACCTCTGAGCATGGAGGTTCTCCTGATGGATCTATCCCAATCTGCCAAATCCCTTTTTAAAGCCACCGAAGCTATAGCAAACCTTGCCACATCTTGTAGCTGTGGTGCTGTACATTAACAGAGCTTTTTGATAGCATTTCAGTGCGGAGCGCCTTCACACCCTGCTTCAACTTGGAGCTGGCTTGTGCCCACAACGCTGCTTAATAAAGGAAAAAGGAAAGAAAAAATATTGTTGAAATAAGCTAAGCAAGAAAACTGCAAACAACTTTGCAGTAACAGCTGTGAGCCGTTCCCTTCCAGAAGGAGGCCTGTTCTAACATAAACACTAGCCTGTTTCAGTGCCTTCTGTTTTAGTGCTTCTGTTGAAGAGACTAGTTGGGAAGGCTTACAAACCTAAGGTGGAGCTACATGTTACTTTTGACATGTGGCTGCTGCCAAAAATGACATCCCTGTGTTAGATTCTCCCTCACTTCCCTATAGCTCTAGAATCACTTACCCCGATTATTGACACCGTTGGTTTATGCAATTCCCTGCCCCAGCCAGCAATAATCAATGACAGTCAAGAAAATAGTTAGTATAGTGATGTTGTGACAAGAGATAAGTGATCCTACACATTATGGATGAGAGGAAGCTTGACACAGGGATGCCATTTTCAGTAGTCTCAAGTTTAGCAATATATGTAGTTCTGCCCATAGTTTCCATCATCTGTGTCCACATCTAGATTGGTTGCCTTTCTTTTCTTGAAAGTATAGTATGGAATTATAAATACCTTTCACAAGCCTACCTTTTTAAAGCTCCTAATTAATTTCTGGTACTACGTTAACAGCAGTGTTGGGTTTATTCAATCGCTACAGCACATATTTTTTTATTCACGTCATATTCTTTTATTTTCTCCCTTCCCCTCCAAAAGTTAGGCAGCCCGAGAATGGTCAATAACATACTGTCTGATTTTGCTGCCTCGCAAGATAGCCAAGGAGTTTATTTCTTTAGAGCTGGTGAGTTTGTTTGTGAGGCTGTATTCAGAAAGAAAATACAAGACCGAGGGTTTAGCTCTTTAGGCAGAGTGGGGTGTGTGTATTGCTGAATATGGGTAGGCTAGGGGTAAAATGGATGACGCTTTGCTATGATTATGGGAAAAATATATCTTAAACTGTCAACCTGATTTTCTGGGTTAACAACTGCGTGGACACAAGCCAGTTTGCTTATATTAACTCCGGGTGAGATCCTGCCAAAGTTAAGCACTTTTCATACGGTTGAACTCAATCTGGACAAACCCAGAACTTTTTGAAGTCCTACTGAATTCACTGGGGAGAGAGTTAAGTGAATGTTTAAGGTGCCTTAAGATGTGAGGTCCCACCTTTAGGAGAAGCCCACCTCCAGCTTTTCAAAGTCAGTCCTGCAGGTTTTTGGCAGGCGTTTAGCAGGTGATGGCCACCAATTTGGATGGCTTTAATAGGAGGTTGGATAAATTCGTGGAGGAGAAGGCTATCAATAGCTACTAGTCCTGATGGCTATGTGCTACCTCCAGTATCAGAGGCAGTAAGCTTATATACTCCTGTTTCTGGGGAACATGGGCGGGAGGGTGCTGTTGCTCCCATGTCCTGCTTGTGGGTTCCTGGTTGTCAGCTGGTTGGCCACTCTGTGGACAATATGCTGGACTAGATGAACCCTTGGTCTGATGCAGCATGGCTCTTCTTATGTTCTTCGGTGAGGGCTGCTTCCATAATTATTATTTTCTGTTTTATGTTGCATTGAAAATATTGTATGGTGCTTCGAAGAGTGGCCAATCACTGTTTTAAATAATTTTCTGGTCTGATCATGTTCTGCCAAGAAACCAGGCCTGATATCTAGTAGATGCATGATTCTGGCCCACTCTTCCATGCCCTGCTTTATTCTAACTTAGTCAGCTCCACTCCTTGGCCTCTCAAGTTCCACCTGGGCTGTAACCCTGCTGGCCATTAGATTCTGTCCTCCGATCTGCCAAATTCCTTCAGGCTCCTCCCATTACCTGCCAGGTTCTGCCTAGGTTGAGGCAAGGAGGCAGTATTTTTCAAATCCAAACATTAGCAACCTTATCTCCCAGAGAAATCAGTGAGCTTAACTCTGGCAGGGTTGTCCTCGTCAATTAACTTTCTCTCATTGAAACCTGAAAGTGCTCAGCATTGGCTCTGAATTGCGTACCTTTAACCCACCCACACCGAAAAGTAAATGCAAATGTTTTGGAGGTGTTTTTTAATGGACTTTTCTTATCGTTTGCGTCCATATCTGCTGGATCTCCTTTATGTCAGCGTGGAAACTGTGTTGTGAATAAAAAATGTATTTTGTACTTCTAAGTGTTCTGTGTAGCAAAACCAGTTTTGTGTGTCCGTATAATTAATAACTTGCCTTTTAAAATTTCATTAAAATAATAAACCATAAGAATTTATTTAGGAATTTATTTTTAATATTTCTCTACTGGCTTTCCACAAATGTCACCGATGTGGTGTACAACAAAATAAATTACATATATGACAACCACCCAAACCAATATGGGTACACTTTATTCCTTCAAGGAAAAAAATGACTAAAGGTATTCTTATTGTTGAACATTTTAGAACCTATAAATCCCTTTCTATCATCCCCTTGGGTCTCAATATTCACACACCCATTGCCATCTCTGAAACGGTCTCTCTCTCTCTCTCTCTCTCTCTCTCTCTAAATTGTCAGATCAAGGGAAATGAAATGAATATGTTGTGCCTTTTGTCATCCTTGATTGACCACTATGTACATAAAGTGGGAATCCTGAAACCAAAATTACAATAAGAACTTCAACATCAGGATATGCGCCTAAATATGCCAGAGCTGAGCTCTTTAAAAGAAAAGTATCTTTACTACCAAACAAATTACTTTTTCTGAGACCATTCAGAGAAAACAGTTTTTAAAAAAAAACCAACACCAAAAGGGTTATCTTACATTACAATCTTCCTGTGCTCCCAAGCAATACCAAATGAACGAGGAGGGAAGGTACTAAAAACCGTGCAGATTGAGGGAGGAAACCTCCAAGGGCCGGAAAAAAAACACTACAACTTGGATGATTGTGAAGATGTTTTTTCCAAGCCCAACGCATTTCGGGTTATAAAACCCTTTTTCAGGGGCACTCTACAATAGTAATAATAATAATATGTGAATAACACTTAATAAAACAATCCAAACTCAGAAAAACATTTTGTCCATAAGTTATATCTTCAGCAAAAGCAGTGCAACAAAACACAACAGACAAGGGACAGCTGATAAACAGTATTAACATTAATCAAAACTTACACAGAAGTCTTTTGGATACAGAACTTTACTGATGATAAAAAAAAGCCACTCTAATGCAATAAAACATCCTGAGGAGTCACATACACACACACACACACACACACACACACACACCCATTAGAAGAATCTGAAAGGAAATCATTGGGAAACAAAACATACAAACTTTAAAAATTCCCTGAAATCTACAAAGACTCTCTTAACAAGGAAACAATTAAGAAACAAAAACGCCAATCTTACAAACTCTATTGCATTCTTTTCCAAGGTATCCTCACAGAGGATACTCCATACTGGAAGATCAGGATTTTTATACACACATTGAAGATAGCAATTTCTTAGGAAACATAAAAACAGAAGGTTTATACCACTTCAACACAGTGAGACTATATGCCAAAAGTACTCCCAAAACTTCATGAATTCAAAGAAGACTCTTCTAGTGGATCTAACAGAAATTAAACTGTTGTCTAAAAACCTGCCCTATTCCTAGAGAGCATGGCCTGATCCAAATGAATGCTGATGTTAAGGCATTTGAGAGAAGATGCTGGTTAAAAGAATATGTCCATAATGATAACAAAATTCGTGTTTGAATGCTGCCATAATTCTCACAGTTTATGCCCCCCCAAAAAAACTGGATGTCAAACCAAAATAGCAAAGAATATCTTGATTTTCAAAGTTATTGACTGACTTTAGTGAGATTTACCTCCAAGCAAAGAGACATAGGATCACACTGTTACATTATTTTACTTATAATACTTACGTGCTGCTTTACAAAATGAATTTGTCAATCAGTTTGCTATGTAAAAAAACATAATCGTACAACAGTTAGAAATCTGAAAGCATGAAACAAATTAGAATGAAATCAATCAGCAGCAATTTACCAAGTATCCACCTGACAGGCTGTTCAACTCAAAACAAATATGTTTTCGTAGATTTCCAAATGGCAGCCACAATGAAGCCTAGCATAGCTCTTGCAAGCAAGGCATGCCACATAGTTGGAGCAACTACTTAGAAGGCCCCACTCCTAGTAGATACCAAGAGTGTCACTGTAAGATGGAACTCTGATGCTATGTAATGGAAGAAAAGTAATATTCATGGCCAACTTTTTTAAAATTGGAGCGGGGGGTGGGAGAGAGGAGAGACTGAAAGAGCCTATACATATTGTTATTAAAGTATCAGATTTCATAGAGGCGGCTAATCCACAATGCTCATTGTGGAAATGGAATAGCCTCTTAATAAGTTCTCATGACCACCTCATGATCTAAGGTCAGCAATCTCAGGAAGAAGCCAAGGAAACATCAAATCCTTGTAGCCTTCAGAGTTCTTTGAATTATCTAAATTTGACCTAAATCCTGTCACATCAAATCCATGTCGCCTTCACAGTTCTTTGAATTACCTAAATTTGACCTAAATTTTGTAGAGCTAGTGCAAGAGGTTTTGCCAAATCCATCCCGGACATCTCTCCTAATTAACAAAATACAGTAGGAAACGTACGGTAATACATTTCTGTCAGTACCAGATAGAACATTCTACATGTGGAACTTCATCCCACCTGTATCTCCCCTGAAGTGGTTTGGCCATTTATAGCTGGACCGCCAGCTAAACAGATCAGATGCCCAGCCTGGTTTGATGATGATGATGATGATGATGATGATGATGATGATGATTTTCTAAGCACTGTACAGATATTAAAAGCTAACACAGTCATGTGCAGGCTGACAATCTTGACATGGCATAAAAGGAAAAAGGAATGGGAAGGGAAAAGGAAAGTAAGCGTTGGAACAGCGTCCCCTTCACTGGCCAATGGATGCAGCCAGGTTGGTCTCCCACTTGCCACGATGTTCTTCCTGGGGTGGCTGGCAGCCATTTTAATTTCCCGTAGTGTGCCCAATATAGCATCACTCCTGGGCATTGTGGGAAATGAAAGAAGTGGCCGCCTGCTGCCCAGTGTTAGTTGTGGGACGTGCTGGGGTCCTGGTAAGTCCAAGAGGGCCACGTGCTGAAGCCAGGCCTTCCCTGATGTGGCTCCCTCTCCTCAGCCTTCAGGGCACTTATGCTGCTTCATGGGAAAGTGTTTTTAACAGTAGCTGAGCAGCTGTGTAAATCTATCAAGAGTAAAAACAAAAGGGGGGGGGGATGCCAGATCTCTTAACATTGTAACTGTTCTTCCTTTCCCTCCACTCTTCCCCTGTCCATGCCAAACCCTCCCAGAGAAATGAAGATCCAAACTGGAGAACCGAGAAGCAAACAAACATGAGACCGTTTTTGCATTTGTGGCTAATAGTGTCCTGACATTTGCCCCGCCTGAGACCACCTTCCAGCTTTCAAGAATGTGCTCTCTCTCTCTCTCTCTCTCTCTCTCTGACAAACAAGCCCTGTTGTTCATAATTCAACCAGCAAAAATCAGCATTTTCCTTAGTGAACTTTCTTCCTGCGTCTCAGAGACTGGCACAGCAGTTCTGCACTCTACAGAAACCCTTCTCTGAACTGGGATTGCTGAAGAAAATGTTGTGAATTATTTGGGTAGTTTCAGATGACTGTTCGAGGGATATTAAGAGGCTCCCACATCAGCGGATTTGATGTGTAATTCTCCTCTGTTTCTGGCATTCAGAGGTTGTGTAGCCAGAAATGCACCATTTAGAAAAATACAAGAATGAGCAGGCCTTGGGGAAGCAAAAGTATAGAAGTCTTTAAGAGGGAGATCCCTAAATAAGTCCAATTAAAACTCTCGGTGGCTATAAATGGCTTTGGGGAGAACAAAAGGGAAAACCAAGGCTTTTTCGAGGTGAGGGTTTATTGTGGAATCACCATTGTGCACTCGCATTTTACAGGGAGTCCACATTACATCGTCATTCATTTGTACTCATCCTGGGTGTTTTCCTGGTGCTGCTTACATCTTCTGCCTTAAGAACACAAGAAGAGCCCTGCTGGATCAGACCAAAGGTGCATCTAGTCCAGCATTCTGTTCGCACAGTGGCCAACCAGCTGTGTTTCCACAAGCAGGACACAAGTGCAACAAGACCCTCCCACCCATGTTTCCCAGCACCTGATGTGCAGAGGCTTACTGCCTCTGATACTGGACGTAGCACATAGCCATCAGGACAAATAGCCATTGATAGCCTTCTCCAGGAATTTCTCCAACCCCCTTTTAAAGCCATAGTGGGGGTGTTTTTGTTTGAAGTGACATGTGAATAAGGCTACTGTGTAACTAGAGATGGCTACGGCAGTAATCCTTGGCCTGAGAGGTGGGGTGTTAGAAGTGTGTCAGCATATTCCCATGTGTGTCTCTCAAATGTTGAAGAGTATGTATTTAACAGCATGGGATGATCGCCAAGATGCTTTTTCTTGAGTGAGATTAGAATGTACAAGCAACAGGACCAGGGACCCAGATCAATGGGTACAAGAGCGTAAACAACACTGACTCATTAAGAAAACAAAGCAGAAGAGAATGAAGATGCTCCAAGCTGGCAGGTGTGTAAATATAGGGTGACCATATTTGGGAAACCAAAAAAGAGGACAACCTGTGGGCAGGGCAGGAAAGTGACTTTTCAGGGCCTCTGGAAAAAGCGTCATCCCCCACCCTGCCACCTTAAAGGCCCCAATTGGAGTGTTGGAGGGGAAAGTGTGTCATTTCTGCCCCCCCACTACTCCAATCAGGGCCTTTTCTATAATCTCCGGGAATGACACACTTTCCCATTTAAGGTCCTGATTGGAGCAGTGGAAGGGAAATGATGCGCCTCCAGAAAGCACATAATTCCCTCCCAAAATGCTAATGGCGGCCTTAAAGGGGAAAGTGTGTCTTTCCAGGACAATATAGAAAATCACAGAAAATCCCCCGACATCCAGAATAGAACAAAAACCAGGACAAATCCGGGGAAATCCTGACAGTTGGTCACCCTAGTAAATACAATGAGACAGCTGATGCTGAGAAGGAGCCTATTTGAGTTGAAGCCAAGTCCGTCAAGACCCAAGAGTATTGGACCAAAGAATTGCAGAAGACGCCAGCAAATGTCTCCTAAGCGTGAGAACTTTGAGGTCACTATTAAGGATGCTGGAGAGACATGAGATGGACGAAAGGATCCAAACTGCAGAATCCGTGGACTTCAGATCTTCTTTTCATTTTCCTGAAATGTACACAATTTTATTTTTAGGAAAATAGTACGCAAGTAGGAAGGGCCAGGAGCCAGGTTAGGCTCAGCTGGAACCAGTGGATATCTCCTTTTGAGTTCTGACTGAAACCCAGAGTGGATTCACCACCCAATGGGCATCAGAGCCACCAGCCTCCACTGGCTGGAACAGGAAGTCCTCTTATACTCTTTCCTGCTCAGTAGGATCCAATGGCCAGCCTGGGTGGGCAGATTCAATCCACAACTGGAAGGCACTTCACTAAGAAGCTGCCATCTGCTGTTTGGTGGTTCATCCCACAGGGGTACTACGCATGAAACCAACGGCTGCTAATGCTGTGTGTTTTAAATAGAGGATTCTTTCAATAGAGGATGGTCTTCTGCAAAATAGGACAAATGGACACACTACAAGATGTAGGCCTTTGTGTGTGTGTGTTTTATAAATATCTTTATTGAATTTTACATTTATAACAAAAGGATGTAACATCCAATCACACCAAATATAATACAACAATCGAATGTGGGATACACTTGATACACACGAACAACATCAATCCAAATGACTTTAGAGACACAGTAAGCTGGTTGTAATTATATATATATAGAAAGCTAGAGGAAAATATTTCAAAACATTTGTTTTCCAACATCTTATCCTAACAGGTCTTTCCTGCATGTCACATGAGGAAATGCAGCAATGCCCTTATTGCTATTAGCATAGTTAATAAATGACTCCCATGTTCCATAGAACTTATCAATGTATGACTCAGATCTGTTTTGTTAGCTTTCCCATTAATACAACAGACCGGAGTTTATTTCTCCATGCAGTGAGGGATGCTGATGGTTGTTTTTCCAAGATGCTATTATAATCCTAGCAGCCACCTACATGGAATTAAGAAATACCTTATGTGCAAAGTTTTTATTTTTTCCTTTTTTCTCCTTTTTTCTGACCTGGCTTGGATGCTTTCCTCCTTTTGTTTTTGGTTTTGGTTTTGAATTACTGATAATGTCTTCATTTTCACTGGGGCAAGGTGCCATCAAAACAGTAATTGAATAGAATTATTTTTATGTCGACAGACACAGTTTTCAATGGGGCTAAATACTGTATGCTTGGAGTCTGCGTGCATAGAGCAGTACTGGGAGTCTCATCTAGGGGGTGGTCTTCATATGTTGGAACTGGAGCCCTTTCCTCCCTATGTCTTTGTCTCCTTGTAAGGGTTAAGCCGTAGGTAGCTGTCCGCTTTAAATCACTCTTGTAGAGGCACCCTTAGTGTGTCATGCGAACCATTCCTAACCAAGATGACTACATAACCATGGTTCAAACACGCTCACTAACCATTTGCTGCAAAAAGGTTAGCGGCCTAACCAATGGCTTAGTGTGTTGTCTGAACAGGCCTTCTGTGTAATGCAAAGTATTTTGGGGTAGCCTGGTCTTGAATGGGCAAATCAGACCCATAAACTTTACTAAAAAAAACCCAGTTCCTGATAGAGATGGAAACTACCAGTCTGTTGATATAGATCCATACAGCTGCCTAAATTTGGGGCCTCTCCTTGGGGATGTAGCTATGGGGAATGTCATGATGAGCGCCTACACTTCCACGCTTACCAGTATTCCAGTGGGCGGAGTCATGTTAGTCTTTCCCAATCTAGCATTGCCCAGCTGAGACGGGGGGGAGTCATGTGACCATCAGGTGGGAAAGGTCCGTGCATATAGCCCACCTACATGGTGCTGGACGTTCAAACCTGATGACTGAGAATTTTGTGAATATTCTTTAGCAGTTGTTTAGTGCCCTTCTGAAATCTCACGTTTTGAAGTTGAGATGGAGGAAACAACAGTGACGCAGCCATACCACGCAGGCTACAAAAACGAGAGCCCATTTTGCCAGAACAGTTTTTTCCCAGCAACAAGGAAAGGGAAACATGACAGAAAATGCAAGCATCATTTCTCAACGGGGGAAATAGTTCACTCAGATTCACCTTAAATCAATTTCTTTTTATGTTGACGTTCCTCCCAGCCTTGCAAAGGCAGCTGACTCGTTTTTCTGCATTCAGTGACATATCCAAATAAGAAACAATGTGATTCACAAAGACCGGGAAAACAAAACGAGAAAGGGTCTCCACAGCCAAAAAGCAGCTATAAAAGGGAACTTCTATTCATTTGATTCCTGGCAAGTGATTGCATTCATCTTTCTTTAATTATTATGTTAGTGGGTCCTTTTCTTTGGGATAGGAGGCATTTTTCAGAATTCCCTCCCAGGTTCATTTCAAATGAAGACACTACGTGGAGTTGTTTTTAACTTTTTTTTTTTAATGCATCACTTTAGCAAACCTTGCATTTCCTCCAATTTGGACTTCTCCCACACAATTCGATGCCCAAACTAGGGCGGCCAGTACAAGTTTGTAAATGAACAACAGTTCAGGTTCCAAAGTATTGGGAACAATTCTTCCATTTTTGCCATACTTTTTCCAGGGGCCACTGATCTCTCTTTTTGTGTCTATTGTATTGTATGTAACCTTGACTATTAACGTACAAGAGTGAATCTGGAGATGGGGCTATTGGCAAAGCAGCAAATGGGTCATACTACCTGTGGTGCAGCTAGATCATTTTTGACCCTGGACTTAATGATTGGGGGCTTTTACCAGCCTTGTGTGCTATTTCAATTGTGAAGAACACAACTAACCTTTTTCTCCCCCTGCATCAGCACCATTCCATGCTTTCGAAAGGCTTCTATATTCCTGGGCCATTTTTACACAAGGCATTTATTGTGCTCTCATGATTCGTTCACTTGCAGATGCTCGCGGGTTCTTTTCATGATGTTGGCAACCTCCAGTTCTTCTCCCGTCGTTTTTATGCTTTATAAACCGCCAAACATGCAGTAATAAATATAAAATGAATCAAAGAGGTGGTGTGCTTCCGGAATCGTGTGATATCGCAGCACCATCTATTGGCTATATGAATGAAACATATAGAACTTGCTCGCAAAGGAAATGGATAAAACGTGTCGAGACCATGTATTGTGCTAATCGTAACCCCGCAAAGACTCCAGAAGACAAAACCCCAGTAAAGGTGCAGGATTTTTTCTTCGATGTAGAGAAGTCCCGTATATGATAGAATGTTTGCCAACCTTGATTTAAAATAAATAATAGTCTGAGCCTGTGAAGTTTTGCATTTAAACTCACTTAAATCATAAACATCATGCAGATGGGAGTAAAATGGAGTTTGCTTGTGCTGCCATGATGCCCTCATCACCTGCTGTTCTCTGGGTGGTCATTTGGGTGAGTGTGCGGTGGACTCTGGCTCCAAGGTCTAGCCGTAGGTGCACCACTGAATAGTACCTATTAGGGGTGTGCATCGGATCGGATCCGATCCACGATCCGAATCCGATCCGACCCAAAATCGGGAAAATCCGATCCGATCCGATCCGATCCGATGAGGTCCGATCCGGATCGGACGCCATTTTGAATGCTTTTTCCCATAGCCAAGTATTGTTTTACAAAAACGCCTATAACTTTTTCATTTTTAAAGATAGAAGGATGAAACTTGGGCACATTGTAGACTGGTTAGGGGTAGTTATCTGTGAGAAATTTCAGAAAGATTGGTGCATGCATTTTGTGGCAATTAATTTTTTAATAAATACCCAGGAATGCCTATAACTTTGTCATTTTTAAAGTTACACACATGAAACTTTGCCACATTGTAGGGGGTACCTTGGGACCTATGTGTGTGAAATTTCAGAAACGTAGGTGCTTGTCTTGTGTGGCAATTAATTTTTAGAAAAATGGGTAGTAGTGGGGTAAATACAGTTACGCCTCCCATTTTTTTATTTTTGAAGATACAAACAGGAAACTTGGGCACATTACAGGTACCACTTGCCTTGATATGTGTGTGAAATTTCAGAAACATTGGAGCTTTCCTTGTGTGGCAATTAATTTTTGAAACAATGAGGAAAGAAACACCTATAACTTTGTCATTTTTAAAGTTACACACATGAAACTTTGCCACATTGTAGGTGGTACCTTGGGACCCATGTGTGTGAAATTTCCGAAACGTAGGTGCTTGCCTTGTGTGGCAATTAAATTTTTAATAAATACCCAGGAATGCCTATAACTTTGTCATTTGTAAAGTTACACACATGAAACTTTGCCACATTGTAGGCGGTACCTTGGGACCTATGTGTGTGAAATTTCGGAAACGTAGGTGCTTGCCTTGTGTGGCAATTAATTTTAGAAAAATGGGTAGTGGTGGGGTAAATACAGTTACGCCTCCCACTTTTTTATTTTTGAAGATACAAACAGGAAACATGGGCACATTACAGGTACCACTTGGCTTGATATGTGTGTAAAATTTCAGACAGCTGGGTCCAGGCATGTGGTGGCAAGGTATTTTTGAAACAATGAGGAAAGAAACGCCTATAACTTTTTTATTTTAAAAGTTAGAAGTCTGAACATTGCTCACTTTGTAGATGGGTTAGGGGTAGATATGTGTCAGAAATTTCAGAATTATAGGTCCAGGCATTTGATGGCTATGGAATTTTTAAATTACATGTTTCAAAAAAATTTCTACAGAGGCCAGGTCTTCCCCTCCCGCTTCCCGCGAAGAAAAGGAAACACTCTCTCGTCTCGATCCCTTTGATCCTTGCTAGTAGTATCCATTACAGGGCTCGTGTTTCCTTTCCTACTTTCACTTTTCAAGCAGAACGGCTGAGCCTAGCTGAGTTTTGCAGCCATGCGTGCAAGGAAGGATCACTCTGGTCTCGATCCCTTTGATCCTTGGTAGTATCCATTACAGGGCTCGTGTCTGCTTTCACTTTGTACTCAAGCAGACACGAGCCCTGTAATGGATACTACCAAGGATCAAAGGGATCGAGACCAGAGTGATCCTTCCTTGCACGCATGGCTGCAAAACTCAGCTAGGCTCAGCCGTTCTGCTTGAAAAGTGAAAGTAGGAAAGGAAACACGAGCCCTGTAATGGATACTACTAGCAAGGATCAAAGGGATCGAGACGAGAGAGTGTTTCCTTTTCTTCGCGGGAAGCGGGAGGGGAAGACCTGGCCTCTGTAGAAATTTTTTTGAAACATGTAATTTAAAAATTCCATAGCCATCAAATGCCTGGACCTATAATTCTGAAATTTCTGACACATATCTACCCCTAACCCATCTACAAAGTGAGCAATGTTCAGACTTCTAACTTTTAAAATAAAAAAGTTATAGGCGTTTCTTTCCTCATTGTTTCAAAAATACCTTGCCACCACATGCCTGGACCCAGCTGTCTGAAATTTTACACACATATCAAGCCAAGTGGTACCTGTAATGTGCCCATGTTTCCTGTTTGTATCTTCAAAAATAAAAAAGTGGGAGGCGTAACTGTATTTACCCCACCACTACCCATTTTTCTAAAATTAATTGCCACACAAGGCAAGCACCTACGTTTCCGAAATTTCACACACATAGGTCCCAAGGTACCGCCTACAATGTGGCAAAGTTTCATGTGTGTAACTTTACAAATGACAAAGTTATAGGCATTCCTGGGTATTTATTAAAAATTTAATTGCCACACAAGGCAAGCACCTACGTTTCGGAAATTTCACACACATGGGTCCCAAGGTACCACCTACAATGCGGCAAAGTTTCATGTGTGTAACTTTAAAAATGACAAAGTTATAGGTGTTTCTTTCCTCATTGTTTCAAAAATTAATTGCCACACAAGGAAAGCTCCAATGTTTCTGAAATTTCACACACATATCAAGGCAAGTGGTACCTGTAATGTGCCCAAGTTTCCTGTTTGTATCTTCAAAAATAAAAAAATGGGAGGCGTAACTGTATTTACCCCACTACTACCCATTTTTCTAAAAATTAATTGCCACACAAGACAAGCACCTACGTTTCTGAAATTTCACACACATAGGTCCCAAGGTACCCCCTACAATGTGGCAAAGTTTCATGTGTGTAACTTTAAAAATGACAAAGTTATAGGCATTCCTGGGTATTTATTAAAAAATTAATTGCCACAAAATGCATGCACCAATCTTTCTGAAATTTCTCACAGATAACTACCCCTAACCAGTCTACAATGTGCCCAAGTTTCATCCTTCTATCTTTAAAAATGAAAAAGTTATAGGCGTTTTTGTAAAACAATACTTGGCTATGGGAAAAAGCATTCAAAATGGCGTCCGATCCGGATCGGACATCTGGTCCGATCCGATCCGACCAGCCTCCGATCCGATCCGATCCGACCCCCCAGGTCCGATTCCGATCCGCTATCCGATCCGATCCGGGGGGTCAGTGCACATCCCTAGTACCTATAGTAGGCTGACCATATGAAAAGGAGGACAGGGCTCCTGTAACTTTAACAGTTGTAGAGAAAAGGGAATTTCAGCCAGTGTCATTTGTATGCAATTAGATCCTGGTGATATTCCCTCTTCATCACAACAGTTAAAGTTGCAGGCACTATACTAGAGTGACCATATACAAAAGAAGCCAGGGCCTCTGCAACTTTAACTGCTATGATGAAGAGGGAATTTCACCAGGAACTAATTGCATACAAATGACACTGGCTGAAATTCCCTTTTCTGTACAACTGTTAAAATTACAGGAGCCCTGTCCTCCTTTTCATATGGTCAGCCTATAGCCTATAGTCCACCTGAGGCAGAAAATGTCAAAAACGCCTCTCCTCCTTCCTGGCAGTAAAAATACGATAATAAATTAACTAGCTAACTATTTGCTTCTCTTTCGAGATATCCCAAATCAGGTGCATTTGAAGGTTTTTGGAACAGCCTGAAAAGCATGCAAAACCTGTATTCCGGAGGCGAAAAAGTGAGATGCTCCTACAGAAGTTGACCGGCAATCTCTCTTTTCAATCTCTCTTACAAAATGAAAAAAATCAAAATCACAACCATCCGTTCCCAGGCTTCATTGCAGGCAATTCCAATAAGCCTGTGGTTTTAACCAGACTTCACACAGGACTATTTGAGAGATCAAGAATTGGCACAAAAGCTCTTGGGCTGATTGTGCCATAAGGCAATCATGAGCAATTGTAGGATAAGTGTAAAAAAATAATAATAATAATAAAAAACATAAGAAGAGGAAGTGGTCAGAAACCTATTCCCTAGGCATGCTGAATAGCTGAGAGGAAGCTGTTATGTTCGAGAAGAGAACAGGATTCCTGTTTCCACCAGTCCTTTCCTTTCTGCTTTCTTGACCTCCTTTCCCATACCCTTGAATGCTGATGCTGTGAGCAAGATAGAACAATCGTAACATGCTCATTGTTGCACTGGAGCGGCAATCAAATCGTCATCTTCTGCCTTCTAACTGGTTTGAATGGAATAGGTGAACTGCAGAGAACATTGGCCTACTGTATGTAGCCTTACCCACGGCCAAGTCCCATCAACAAAGCTCTTGGGGTGGAAGGGATATCCATGAAGCCTTAATTTCTAAAAGTGATAGAATCAGGATGAGTAATTTCCTTGTGTTATGACGTCCAAAGGACTCTTCTTCCTAAAAAACACTGTTTATTTAGATGACTAGCCTTCAAGTGGACATGCATGCGTCAATTATTCGCTTCCTTTGTGAGCTGCGGTTTGAGCCCAGTAATAAATCCAGTTTCCAGGATAAATGGGGAGAGCCAACACCCGTTACGTAAGAGATCCCCTGTGTTTCCTGTCCGTTTTTAATGCTGCCAGTGCCGATAACAGAATAATAGCTGAAGGCATCAACATCCTCAGTGGAGAGTCATCTGCTGAAAACTAGTGCATTGAAAAACATAAAACAACCTTTGGGATTTTCTTAGTAATTTCTTCATGACTGGACTGGATTATGAAGCAGCAGTAACATGAATTTCAGTAAATTGAATCAGACTGGCAGGATACAATGTCCAGCTGATGTAATTCCCTTCAACCCATCCCCCCCGAAGTTTAATTTTCCAGCAGTCCTATTACACTGAAAACAAATTTTGAGCAGCAATGTAAACACATGGATTAGGGAGAATGAACACAGTGGGGCATTCTTCTGAGTAAACATGTGTGGGATTGCACACTTGATGTTTGTTACACAGAAGTTATCTTAGTCACCTTTTTTTCATTTACTTTATTTCTATACTGCCTGGTAGCTGATGCTCTCTGGGCGATTCACAAAACATAATATAAAAACTTTTAACATGCAAAATTTAAAAACAATTTAAACTGCTATGAACAGTTACAACATGTGCATATGTTTATTTAAATATTTTAATCCCACTTTTTCATCCAGAGACCATCTGCCCCTACCCACCCGCTCACCAAAGCGGCTTAACAATAGATTTATTCAGATGTAACATTAAACTATGGTTAGCATTATGTGTATCAGCCTTAGGACCATGAACTCCCTTTTCTTCCTCCAGCACAGCCAGAAGGAGGAGATTGAGTTTTTAAACTAACTGCAGTTTAGTTGGTAGGTCTGAACCCTAAACTGTAGTTAGCCTTAACTATGGTTTAATGAAACCAGCCAACTTCAAACTGCAGTTTATGAAACTGTGTTGTTTTGGTATAAGGCAGGCCACCAGGTTTTTGAACTACAACTCCCAGCTTTCCTGACATTAGCCATGCTAGAGGGAGCTAATGGGAGTTGAAGTCCAAAACATCCAGAGGGCCTCAGGTTAGGAAAAGATTGAATAAAACAACATCATATATTCACAGAACTTTTTTCTGTAGCCAGTAATAATCGATTTCATTCTCAGGAATTATTGGCTGGGTTCACACAACATAACAAGCCAGAGTATGGGTTGAGTTAGCTTGTTGTTGAATCTGGGTTGTTGTGTTGTGTGAACTCAGCCACACTAAGTTAAGGAGAAACAATCCATGGTTTGTTGTTGAGTTGTGGACTCTGGGTTGTTTAAGGTTAACAAACCATGGTGTGTTTGTGCAGATGGGTTCACACAATGCAATAACCCACGGTTCAACTCTCACTCAACCTGTACTCTGGCTTATAGTGTTGTGTGAACCAGGTGATGGCATCTGACTGCCCTATGTACAGATCAGGACCATACATAAGCACAATTACAAAGCATTGTGAGAGGGGGGAGGCAGGGGAGATGGCAGATTAAAGTTAAATACACCAGATGATGCCAGATGAATGGAAGAGGAAACAGATGCAACGCAGCTTAACCACAGTTCTATTTCATTGTGCCAGATGTGTCTTATAAGCAAGCTGCTTCTCTGACTTTGAAATCCATGTTTATTCAAAATACATCAAATTGGGCTAGTGATGATCTTGATGGGTTCAGCAAGCTAAAACGTAATACCTACCTGCTAGAAAATTAATATTAGTGGTGGCAAATATGTGTTGACATATTTACAATGAGTTCTTTGAAGCTCCTAGTTCCGAGATTTAAAATCAACTGAAAAATTGCTGCTCAAACCAAGCAGGTGATTCATGCAAGCAGATAAAAATCCATTGTGCTTTTGTCCATCAGTGACCTCAGTACAGAAATCCTATAGACAGTAGCAGAGTATTAAAGAAGATTTTGAGATATTTACACTGCACAGAGGGGACAATTAGGAGATGATGGCCTCATCTACACCAAGCAGGATATTGCACTATGAAAGTGGCATGAAAGTGGTATATAAAAGGCAGGAGCCACACCAAGCAGGATATAGTGGTATGAAAGTGGCATATAGTATGTGCCAATGGGCCCCAACAGTTGTCAGTGCATTTCAATACCACTATAAAGCAGTAGTGTGGCTCCTGCCTTTTATATACTACTTCTATACCACTTTCATAGTGTAATATTCTGCTTGGTGTAGATGAGGCTGATGACAGGGAAATCCTAAAAATGGGAGATAATAAAATACTCCCTTGCATTAGATCTGGTCACTAAGCCAAAAGACTCAACAGCCTGAATTTTAAGGCTGGTAGAGAAATTAATTTCTCAAAAGTCCAAATGTTGTGGAGGAACTGAGTGCAAGATCAATATTTTTAAATAACTATGTTCCCCCAACGCTGAAAATTACCACGCATACAAACAGATGCCACACAGTATGCTCAGCAAAATCTTAGCAATGATTATGTCATGCCTGTTCTGTTTAACCTCTCCTGCATGCTTTCCTTATGTGTCACGTATCCCTTCTTCTTCGGAAAGTTTCAGTTATCTACTTTTGCAGTTTTTAAAGATAGTTGTGATCAGATCTATTCTCATGGGAATGACGAAGGTGTTCCCACGGTGTTTTCCCTTAAGTATGGCACTTACTGAGCCAACGTGAACACTTAAATCCGGCTTCCCAATTCTGGTGCCCTCCAGATGTGTTGGACTATAACTCTAATCATCCCCAGCCAGCCACTGATACATTCACTGGCAGGGCCGGATTAAGGCCAGCTGATGCCCTAAACACAGCCCAATAATGGTGCCCTCTTGGCCCTTCCATTGCTTAGCCGGCAAGACATTAAGACTCAGTAAGTGCTGAAGGTGAAATAAGACATTAAAAACTCAGTTTTCTTCAAGGCCATCCCACGCTCCAGAACACACAACTATATTAAATAGAAACTGTTTTTATTATATTTATAATATGTAAAGTTGACATATTAGCAGTGTCAGACCATGCCCCAATATGCTTGGAATTGCAATTATCTGATACTCCTAGGGCCTCTGGCCAGTGGCACCTTAATGTTTCACTTCTTAATGATGAGAAATGTTAAACTCAGATGCCAGCTGAATTGACAGAGTACTTTAAAACTAATGAAGGTACAGCTAGTTCATGCGTTATTGAGTGGGAGGCTTGCAAAGCTTTTATCCGGGGTCGAATCATTGCCTATGCTGCTTATCAAAAAAAAAATCAAAAGAACTCAACAGATGTATCTAGGTAAGAAGCTGAAATCCCTCATAACCCAGTTTGCCATCTCCCCTACTGCATAACTTTACCAAGAATTGCGGAATGCTAAACATGAATTGAATATTATTCTTTCACAGCAGGCAGAATTCACTTTGATTTGCCTAAGACAAGTATACTGGGGAAATGGCAAACGTCCTAGTAAGATCTTTGCACATCATCTTAAGGAGCAAAAACATCGAAATGTTATTTCAGCTAACAAGGATGAGAATGATAAAGTATATACATCTCATATAGATATAAACTCAGAGTTTTAATTCTATACTGATCTTTACAGTAAAGGTAGAGAGATATCAGAGCATGACATAGAGGCTTTCTCTCCCCTCCCCCCCAATATTAATCTTCCATGCTTGGATTCACTACAATGGCAGCTTCTAACTCCTTTACGCTTGGAGGAAATTATGAATGCAATCATGAATATGAACACTGGGAAATCGCCTGGACCCGATGGGTTTCCAATTGAGTGGTATAAAACTTTTTCTAGTCTTCTAGCTCCAAAGTTCTATAGACTTTATAATCACATTTTCGAATCAGGTTTTCTTTCTCCATCGTTAAATGATGCTTATATTACTGATTCCCAAGCCTGGCAAGGACCATACCAATTGTGCTAACTATTGACCTATATCATTAATTAATGTGGATATCAAAATATTGACTGCAATATTGGCCGATAGAATGCAGCAAGTTATTGCAGCATTGGACCAGGTGGGATTTATTAAAAATAGACAGGGAGCAGATAATCTTAGGTTAGTTGTCGATCTGGTCGCTTTAAATTCTGAAAGTACTGATCAGTCAGCCATTATTTCTTTAGACGCAGAAAAGACTGAATTGTTCTCCCACTTGTTTCTGAACGTTGCCAATTTTTACGTCAGATCCGTATGCATTTTTCTTTGGCACAGACACTAAGCTATGCCTTCTGGTAGCTGCATAGGATAAACAGGTCAGTCTCTACACACAAAAGGATGAACGGGCACAAATCTGGCATCAAGAATGGTAACTTTCAGAAAACAGAAGGCGAATATTTCAGTCTCCCTTGGACACAGCACTGTCTGACCTGAAAGTTGCCATTTTTCAACAAACCTAACTTCAAAGGGTAATTCTGGTATGAACTACAACTTCTCAGGATTATATTCTGTGCAGGCCTGATTCAAGGCAATGTGTTTCTTTCCCTCTACAACAGCTTACACTCTCTCTCTCTAGCTGTGCTGTGTTAGCTATTACCCATATCCTAAATGTTTACCATGCATATCTTGTATACATGACAACTTTATGTAGGACAGTCATATACTGTGCCTCTTGACTCTCACGGCTATGTGACCTCATTGTTAATGAATCCATCCCACTGCCCTCTATACCCATATATGTGCCTGAGTACTGGCAATAACATTTCAAGCATCTGAAAGTCAGGATGGTGACATATGCACAGCCAAAAAAAAGAGCAAATGCATCACAAAACAAAAGGACAAAAAGGCACAGATATGCATAGCATTTGCTTATAATTTATACATATAGATACAAATTGGGGGGATTCGTTTCATTTAAATTAGGTTGGGCAACAGACAACCCCAATTGCCCTGCTGAATTTTGAGCAACCTGAATTTTTATTTTAAGAAAAACAATTGTGTCCATAGCTCGTACAGAGTACCAAAAGGGTTAAATGTAGCTTGTTTGCAAGTTAAATGTGACCCTTTTAGCACTCCATAGTTGCTATGGAGCACCATTTTTTACATTTTACTTTCAGGTTGCCCGACAGATTATCAAGCTCAAGATAATTTGCTGCCTGAGATGCAGGAGAAGATAGTGCCCTCCTCTCATTTCCACATACAGAAGCCAAGTGGACTGGCAGTTAACACTTACTCCAAAACTAACAGTGAGGCTGAATTTGGACAACACATTAAGCAACGGAGGGGGTGGGAACAATCGTCAGTTGTGTTGCTTATTGTGTTGCGCGGAGGGTAACATGCCGCTCACAAACTACTGGCGGTATGCTATTCCGCCCAAACAAGCAACGGAGAGAAACAACTGGCTTGCAAGTTGTTTAGCTCGAAGCCAGTTGTTTAAAGTGTTGGGTGGAGGGGTGAGTGTGTTAATAGCGTGCGGTGAGTGGGTTAAAACACAAGCCCATAGAGGCAGGCAGCAAGAGCGACCAAAGCGGCGGCTGCCACTCTGCTACAACTGGTGCAACTTGCAGAGGCTGCTGGGATAACACCGGGAGGATTGAGGGAGGGAGGGGAGGGGACTGGGACTGTGTCAGTTAAATGCTGGGTTGACTATTAGTCCACTCAACGCCAGCCCCAGCCACCCACAGTTGTGTAGGAATATGTTGTGTGGGGAGTACCCACAAAATAACCAACTGTGAGTTGGCTACTCAATCCACCATTGACTAATGTGTTGTCCGAATGCAGCCTGAGTCTTCTATGTCACATGAGGATAGCAGCAGTGGGATAATGGAGTCAATTGCTCACAGGGTGAAAGCACCCAGACTGTTTGGTCAGCAGGGATGGTGATATCACCTGCCACCCACCTCAGGATTTTCTGTTCCCTCTGAATATAACCTAATAACCTAACTCCATGATCAGCATAGCCTAAATATAGCCCTATCAGCCAATACATATTTGCAATTAGGACTGGATGTCTGAAGTAGCGGATGCTCCATCCCCACTCAACACTTCAAAGTTTGTGGAAATTAATGTCCACTCTCTTGGGTTTCATCTGTGCTGATCCTGAATTTTGTTTCACATTTGGATTTGTGCCTCATGTATTATTATTCTCATGGCCAGATGATGCCAGCCAGTTTGAATTGGACTGCTTGGACAGATGCCAGAACTGAAGGATGCAAGGCTGAAAAGAGAAAAGAAACAATTTTTTCAGCTGAGCTGAGCAGTTCGTTCTTCTGGTTAATGCGTGCATGC
The DNA here is from genome assembly GCA_029215795.1 of Anniella stebbinsi. Classification (NCBI taxonomy): domain Eukaryota; kingdom Metazoa; phylum Chordata; class Lepidosauria; order Squamata; family Anniellidae; genus Anniella; species Anniella stebbinsi. Next base: position 388,931,668 of record JARDYH010000001.1, read on the forward strand.
ATGTTTCTGCCCTCAGGTGACTGCATTTGTAGTGCATTGCACAGGAATTAAAGATGCTGCCAATCCACGAAACATACATGGAATGGATTTACCCACATTTGTACATCCCTAATATTAGACTCCCAGCCAGTGTGCAAACAAGAGAACCCGGTGGAGGTCAAGCTGCCTCCTCTCAGCTGAGTGACTGCCTGCCATTTCTCTATAGGCCAGGTGGTGGATCTTGAAGAAATAGTGAAGAGAAAAAGGGAGCAGGAAGGAGATCCTGCAAGCCTGAAGTCTGCTTAGCCCTATCTTAAACAAAAAGACTGAGGGTGAGCTGCTGGGCATGATTGATGTGAGGAAATATTCCCTTCTTGAGAAATACTCTGCACATGCTCTGGTGCACGTTGCCTTGGGATTTCCTTTTTTAAAAAACAAAACCATTCTTTTCCCATGAGGAGTTTACTGGGGATTGCTCCCAAGTAAATGTGCAGAGAACGGACTTACAGCATTAATCTCTGGGCGGGGCCTTTAAGGACACGTATATAAGTAAGGAACGCGGAGAGCCCCAGGTGCGAGCCCAGGTGAGCTAAAGAGGGCGGAGCCTCAGCGACGCAAACAGCGGCAAGGCTGAAGATACGAAGGATGGTTGCGCATGCGCAATGTGCTCCGAGGTGGGGGGCTACTCTTCTAGCTCCTGTTCTGGTTACGTCAGGGACAAAAGAAAAGTGAAGACTGATTGGTCCGTTCCTTAAAGGGGCTAACACTTCTCCCAGCCAATTCGGCGCCGCGTTCGAGGCGCGCGGTGAACTGCTGCTGCTGCTGCAATTACACCTGCGCCGGTCCAGGGGGAGAAGAGATTCGTCGCTAAACTCTATGGTTGAGACAGAGCGCGGGGGGTGGGCAGAGAAAGCGAGCCAGAGCGCAGGCGCAAGCAAGAGGGCGTGAACCGGCCCTCCTGATTGGTTCGCTTGCTTTCCCCACCTCCGCGGCCGCCGGGTAACTATAGAGATCGTCTTCTGGAGAGTAGCGGGGTCGGGGTCAAGAGAGGCCAGTGCTGCGACCCGGAAGTGGATCTTCGCGCGCCGCCGAGCGAGAGGACAGAGGGGGGAGGGAAAGGTGCTGAGGGAAGAAGAAGAGGACGACGACGACCAGGAAGGACCTGAGGCGTTATGGCGGCCGCCAGCTCGGTGCAAGCCTTCCTTTGACCCGGCGACCTCTCCGTCCCGGCTCTTGCCCCACCATGGACCTGCCCGCCTCAGGGAGCAGCCGCGGCTGAAGGGGACCGAGCGACTCTCCCATCCCTCACAGACAGACAGGCGTCTTTTTCTTTGGGCCGCGGCCTTCTCCTGTTGCCCTGTGGGGAGGAAAGGAAGGGCTCTGCTTAAGCTTCCCTCTGAGTCTCCTTTCATATAGAGGTAGTCAGAGGTGGCTTTGGGACCTTTCTGGCCAGGTTAGGTCCAAATCAAGGAGTGTGTGTGTAAAGAGAGAAGGAGCTCCTGTAAGCTTAGGAGTTTCGGGGGGGGGGTCGTCTTTTTTGAAGGGTGGGCTTCATCCTGCGAGGCTTAGGAGTCTAGGAAGGCGAAGGTCTCTAGAGCAGGGCTGTGAAGAGGTATCTGAGATCAGGGAAGTAAGGTTGTATTATTGCTGTTGTTGTTATTGTTGTTGTATGAGGGGAGGAAATAAAGTCCTAAATAGGTGCTCCCAGAACTAAAACGAAAATCTGGAGGGCTGTGTTTTGCAAGCTTCTGTTTGTTCCATTCAGGTAGATCTATATGTAGCATATTAGGTCAGGAGAGTCAATCTTTAGTAGAGGGATCTGTTGGGGTCATGCTGGGTTTTCAGATCTGGGTTAGGTGACAGTTTCAGTGCTGAAGGATAGGAGGGTCTGGTGGTGTGTCAGGTGGGAGATTGACCCTGGGTGACTGCAGGCTGTTGGAGGAGAACTGTCCTTATTGAGGTTTGGGTGGGAGGCGACAGAGAACAGTATTGGATTCTGGGAGTTTTCCTGTAAGGAATGGGCTTCTTGGATGTTGAGATCTAGGTTCATTCTGGTAGTTGTTAAAACAAATTGCAACTAGCCTGTGTAGCTTGGGGTGAGATAGTTCATCCAGTATCATCTGTGAATTTTCCTCTCATCTCTCCTTGGTGTGGTTTTCTATCAAGTGTCTCTGATGCCAGAACAAGGCCCCAGAATGAACGGTTTCTCTCTGGGTGAGCTGTGTTGGCTCTTCTGCTGCCCGCCTTGTCCCAGTCGCATAGCTGCCAAACTGGCTTTTCTGCCCCCAGAGCCCACTTACACTGTGATGCAGCCAGAACAGCAGGAAGGTGGGGCTGCAGTGGGGACGCCGACAGGTAGCTGCAGCCTGCACTTGACTGAGCGGGCAGACTGGCAGTATTCCCAAAGGGAACTGGATGCTGTGGAAGTCTTCTTTTCGCGCACAGCCCGGGATAACCGACTGGGATGCATGTTTGTGCGCTGTGCTCCTTCCAGCCGGTATACACTACTTTTCTCCCATGGTAATGCTGTTGACCTGGGCCAGATGTGCAGCTTCTATATTGGCTTAGGCTCCCGCATCAACTGCAATGTCTTCTCCTATGATTATTCTGGTTATGGAGTGAGCACTGGTAAACCATCTGAAAAAAACCTTTATGCTGACATCGATGCAGCTTGGCAGGCCCTCAGAACAAGGTAAATTGGGTGTTGGATGAAGTGCCTATGAAAATGGTGATGGATCTTTCTAATTTCACCTGTTGGGCTGCTTGCTTATCTGCTTCTCCTTTGTAGCAGAATGGCTAAAAATTGCCCTGTTTTGATGTAGTTATGTTGCCCACTTCTTGTAGGTTTTTTTGTGTTGGTGGTTGATGTGACTTTGCCAGAATCTTAAAAATGTGCAACTAGCTCCTCACATCTAAGGGAGCTTGTGTTCCTTGAGCAGCAGCTCCCCATGCTGCCTAGCAAATATCTTCTAAATCTGAGTGGGTTTTCAAAAGCAGTTTGTGATATTGCATCAGGAGTTGCAGTTGGAAGGGAGATGGGGGGGGGGGGGAAATGCCACTAGGTGCATGCAAGACCTTAATTAGCCTAAAGTAGCTTTTTCAATCTTAGTCTGTGAGGGTGGTGGTGTCATCCTGGTGGTTGATGCTGTGATGGTGGGGCAAGAAATGAGAGACTAAGGGTGCCTCTACAAGAGCGGAGTGCAAATCGGTGGTTGGGGAGCTTTATATCTCCAATTATTTGCATTTTTGAATGCACGTTAAATAGTGAGTTTTAATTTACCGCGGCAGTTAGCGCGCCTTATGGTTGTGTAAACATGCGATTCTCCGCATGTAAACAACTTTAAAGCGCGTTTCGTACATCCCGTAATGCGCTTTGCCGCCTCTCGTGAAGAGGTATTAGGAGTAAATGCGCTTATCTGTATATGCGCATAATCGGACAACCGGGCGTCAAAGCGAAATCTTGTAGAGGGGACCACAGTAACAATGTGTTAAATCTATGCAAGGTGTACTTAACCTGTTGTATGTGCTGATGGAACTATATGATACAAGAGAAGTAATGTAATCGTGACACAAGAGTAATGAATTACTATGCATTACAGTTTCCTTGCCTTCTTGGACAGTCCATTAGGGTAAATGTGACAGCAAATAACACACTTATGGCAATATCCTATGACTGATAGTATTACCTAGGATGTAGTATCAGTCACATCATTGTACGCTATGATACCGCTTAGTGTTGAAGCAAATACATGAGGACCACATGTGGTGTATTGGAGTCTAATTAGTATGTGAGGAAATTTATGCAAAGTCCTTTCACCCACAAAGACCGTTTATTTTTGGAAGATTCAAAGTTCAGGTACATTTGACAGCCAATAAGGAACAAGGAACTTTGTAGTATAATAGTGTTTGCTTCTAGGGCGTCTTTACTTTAGATTTAGCCCGTGATGGGTGGTTTAATTTTGAATATGTACTTCAAAGAAGCCATGACTGATCTTACCCTGGATGCAGCATATGTGCAAATGTCTGATTTGGGGGTGATGTTGAGTAGATAGTTTCAAGCATAAATATTGAGAGGCTATTCAGGTTGGCGCTGATGGAGAAGACTAGTTGGCTTTGAGGCTGCAATCTTTCATGTTCCCTTGACAATTAATCAACATATAGACAGGCTTTCTCCAACTTGCTGCCCTCCAGATGTGTTGGGCTACAACTTTCAGCATCCCTCAGCAATCACAGCTGACTGGAAGATGCTGGGAATTGTAGTCGAACACTGGAGGGCACCAGGTTGGGGAAGGCCGATATAGACCTTTCACTTTCAACTAGAAAGGAATGTGGGTGGGCTATGCCCAGTTATGTGGAAGTAAGCCCCATTGAACTTTTGGAGTAGGCATGTGTAGGATTTCCATGTTAGTGGCTTGTAATTCTTTCTGCTGTGAAAAGTCAGAGTTCTTGAGTTTACTGCCCCAAACATTTAAACCTGTGTATTTCAAAAGACGCTTTGGCTCAATTCGGACGACACAATAAACAACTGGTGTGGGGAAAACAATCATCAGTTGTTTTGACTATCGTGTTATCTGAATGCTGCCATAGTCAACTCAGTGCTGATCCTAATCCATACCACAGTTGATTATTTATTACCATGTTGTGGGGGGAGTACCCCCTAGATGAACAACTGTAAAGTTGATTATTATCCCACCATTGACTATCGTGTCGTCCGAATTTAGCCTTTGTTTAAATCTGTTCAGTAGCAGTTCAGAATGTGGTGGTTCCCCTCCCAACAGGAATAAACTCCTGGATGCATTCAACCTGTTTCTTAACATGTGTAGTCACTTCTACAGTTTTCTGGACAAGTAATTTTGACTTTGGCCTTCTTTAAGTCAGAACCCAGTTCAGAAAGCTAAATTCTGCATGTTCATAATTGGTTATGCAAATTATGCAGGTCATCCATATGTTTCATGTAGTAACAAAAATGCTAACCAGTTTGAAGAGTGAAACTAATTGAGCTAGCATAATCCATGCTAAGGGAGGTTCTCTGTCTTAATTGCAAATTAATGATCAAGCAGTGGTGGAGGAGGAATGGAGCTTGTACTATATTAGAGGGCAGTAAATAGTTGTAAAGGCTTTGAGATTGGATACATGGGGAATGACATCTGGTCACTAAAAAGTTTCCAGAATCTTTGTATTCTCATTCTTCAGTATGTTTCATTAGTTACTAAAACATTTGTATGCTGCATTTTTCCCATGAAGGCACTCAAGGTGACTATCAACAAATTTGTGACTGTTCAGGCAGACTTATCTCAGTCTAAGACGTTGAGATAGCCTTTTGGCTATGCACACAGGAAGACTTTTCACAAATCAGGAAGCCTTACTTTATTGTTTCCCATTTGCATCTACCTTGGGAAATTATGATAAACTGCTTAAGAATAAGCAAGGATTTGAAACTATACTTTGTAGTTGTTTTAACATCCTGGCTTAACTACAGTTTCCTGGTTCAGGTGACATGGGAAACTATAGTTAATGGAAAACTTCCTGGTCCATTCACTCCTGCTGTGAAGAGGTTGAGAGTGTGGTCAAAAAGCTTGTTCATATCTCTTCTTATTAAGCCGATCATATGAACTTTAGAAAGCTGAATTCAGCTTGTTAAGATACGATCATCTGAACTCTAGACAAAAGTAAATATTACGATCACATTTGTAAAGCTTGCTAACATGGCCTAGACAGTTTTTTGTTTTTTGTTTTGTTTTAAGAAAGAAAACAATTTTTTGGCACTTGATGCCCTGTTACAAACCAGATTCTGAGGTTTAGCCAACTTCTTACCTATGAAATTATCTCCCCAAGCTCTGGTGATCATTTTTGGTATGTCATTGAGTAATTTTGATGAATCCACCTACAGTTCATTGGCCTGAAACCTCAATCTAGTGTAGTAAAATTTTACTTACAGAACCACTCTCCAAGGTAGATGTCTGTTAGCACCAATTTATAATTCATAATAATAAAAGTGTTAATAATAAAATAAAGGAATTCTTATGTTGTATATTCATATGTAAAATTCTGGAATAGCTGGAATTGTTTTCCACTGAAAGTTTCCTGTCCAGCAACCTTTGCTTATGCGATATTAAAGTCTTAATTTAATTTAGGTCACTCTAACTTGATTTGGTTTGAGAAAAAGAATAGTTCAGTTTATGAGTTTGAATAATATGTTTATATTGTGCGAGGAACATTTTGATTGAAGAGTAATGTCAGAACAAAATTGCCTGCTCGAGAGAACGTTTGTAAGTTTTATAGTTTGTTTTAATAATACCTCTTAATGACATTGTGCAAAAGGGAAGAGCATTTCACTCTGTCTTTGAGAAAATTACATCTGGCTTTGAGCCAGGTGTACAGTTAACTACAAGCTACTTAGGATTTTTTAGGATTCTTTTTTTCATTACATTCTTGCATTTGCTTGCGTTCTTCAGGACATTAACAATTGGCTCTTTCTTTTTAGTATAGGGAACATAAAATGGCATATTATCCGTTATCTGAGGTCGTGATCTTGAACGGCTTGATTAAATTCTACATCTGCTTTTCAATGAGTGAAAATGATTTGGCTAGAAATGTAGAAGCACTTCAGGCTGGGTTTATGTTCTTCTGCATAAATGATATTTGAATAGGTCCCTGTTGCCCAATCCTACTTTTATCTTCTTACATTAGAATAATACTTTGAGGAGTTAGCAAGGAAGTTAACGCATACATTGCCAAAATACTAACATAGATTGTGTATCATTTGCCAGGCTATGTTTACAGAAGCTCATTATGAGTGCACTCCAATAAAACGTAATCATTCTATCTGGGTCTACCAAGTAGAATTGTAATAAGCATTGAAGGGTTGGAGGAATGATAACTGCAACAAAAATATAGGTCAGTTATTTACAGCAGAGTTTGAGAGGTTAAGAGGCTTTGAATAAGTGTTACTATTTATTAAATGGAAGGATACATATTATATATAATATATATAATGTTGTGGTATTATGTGTATATTTGGGGGATTTTGTTTCATCCTCTGTTATGAATAAGAGTCTGCAAGTGACCAATCAGGGAAACATCTGCAAATCAAGAAAACCTAGTTCTTTTCCTCCTTTAAGCCATCAGTGTGTCACAAATTACTAATATAGGTTTATGTTGGGTTAGTTTGTGAACTCTTGCAAAGCTGCTTCATATAGGTGCTAGCAAAACTGATTGTAAACAACCAGTAATACTGTCATGGCATTAGAGGAGGGAAAGCCTTAAATCTTTTTCAAATGTAGCAAGAAAGGACATTAAAATCAAATTCAAATCATATTGCCTAATCAAGCATGTATAATAACTGGTTTCTTTAATAAATAGAACATATTGGCCAGCTCTCAATAGAACCTTTTTACAATCTAGGACCCTAATCTAACCATTTGGTAGTTTACAGTTAGCATTCTGCAGTACAAGGACAGATTTCTATTTGGTGTTTTCTGAACACATGCAAGGATACTAGGCAAAATCATTTTACTTGAAGGCTAAGGGAGAAATCTTGTTCACACCTTTTTAAAAATAAATCCCATTTGGGAATTCCTTCTAAGTAAATGTTCATAGAATTTGGCTGCAGGTATCTTGAACTTTCCAGGAGTAAGGGCTGATAGTTACTGGCCAAAATAGTGTTTCTTCTTGAGATAGAAACTAAAAGTGTTCCATGCTGTTTGATTATGAAAGTTTATGATTCTACTAATGTGAGAACTAAACCTATTGCTGAGCTTAGGCAGTTTACAGGATATAAAATAACAAGGGAGTATAAGATCACCCATATGGGCTCCATGAATGATCCTGGTGAAACACAAGATCCTTTTTTGGATCCTAGAAGATGTGGTGATCTGTGAATCCAAAGCTGTAATAGGTAGACCTATTTATATTTGTCACTTAAACCTCAGAAGTTGGATTTTTTTTTGCAAATGGTTCTTTTAACAATATAGAAAAATGGTTTTACATAGAAAAGCAGCAGTATTTGGTAGGTAGATAAAGAGAGATGTGTAATGTTTAACACGCTTGCATTAAATTTTGACTTTATTTTAAACCAGGCTATTCCAAAAGAGAGTCATTGAAATTGTTTTTTTCAAAACATTGTTAAAAAAATAGATTAAAAAATCTGTCGTAGTGACAACGTGTTCCTCCTTGTTAAAGATTGATCATTCTTAATACATTTTTAAAGAAGCTCATAAACAAAATTAATCCAACAAATTATTGCAAATGGTATACCAGTGCTTTTGCCCATCTTCATTAGTTCATTCTAGCTAGCGCTGTGTAGATGAGGCATCTAAGGGTGCAATCCTGTGCATGTTTAATCAGAAAAAAGTTCTACGCTTCTCACCATTCTCCAACCATATTTTTTTCTGTGTCAACATGCATAGGATTGTACCCTAAGAGCATATGTCAACTTGCACAAACAGTGGTGTCCAGGAGCCATGGAATATTTGAATGGAAAAGAAAAATGGAAAACAGAGATTGGGAAGTAAAATGCCTTGTTTGAGCCTCTTACAATATACTGGAAAAGGGCATGACTGGCTAAAAAATGAATTATAGTTAGGAGCTTTCACTTATATGGATTATATTACTTTATTTTTCCTTCAGGATCATGTGATCTAGGAGGGGATTGGACTGTCATTTTGGTGTTGACTTGTGTCTGTGGTTTAGCTGTGAGGTCCATTTCATGACATTTCAGCATGTCCCTGTCGATCTTGATCAAAAGTGGCCTCTTACTTTTTTTTGCAGCCCAATGCATATGTGAACTAGTCACTATGGTCACGATAGCTTGCTTGTGGGCTATGTCACCTTCAGTTGCTAACTAATCTGGCTAATATTAACTATGATACAACATTGCACTGACCCTAACTGTGGCTTGCTTTAAAAACAGATTTTGAAACCAGGCTTAGAAGCTTTTTGCATATCCTCACAAGCATTCTTAGATGCTTTGTGCTTTTGCAGATTTAGCACTGCACCAGGGTTAGCATTGAAACTAAATAGAGGAGCCTGCAGAATGTTCCCAATTGCATAGCCACAGTTAAAAATCACTTAGCATTACATCTGTACCAAACCTAACATGAAACCTGATAGACAAACATCTGCCACTGTAAGCGTGATCATGCTCTTAAACCCTGTGATAGCAAAAAGTTGTTTGCATGGTAAATTTAGTGAAAAGGATAATTCCCCTGGCCTTTTAACAACAGATCTGTACTGTATCATGTTAAGCTACCACGTGCCAAGACAGCACAAAGCAATTTTTAGCTGCACTTGAACTTGTGACAAGGAAAAAAACTGACTGTTGGCTTTATAATATCTCTTACAAATAATGGTAGAAGAGCTTTCGACACTTAGGTTTGTGAAGACAAATAACTTTATCTGGAAAACTGGGCTTTAATCAAATCTGCAGGACTTCTCTTTGTAGTGTCAAGAGATTGCTTAAAACTTTGTAGTGTCAAGAGATTGAAACTTTGAGAAAATTGAAATGCTTCCTTATCAAACCTAAACTTATTTTGCTGCTTTAACAACACAGAATGCATAATTTATAACATAGCATGACAAATTGTACTATCTCCAATTTTTCTATCAGAAAAATGGGGAAAAAAGTGCCTGGCAAAAACCCCCGAGGGGAAATATGTTTTCCTATTTTTCCAGGCCCCCACATCTCTAGGAACCAACCTAGAAATAAACACATCTTGGTTATTGTGAGCTGGTGTATACTTCAGATCTCAGAATGTGCATTTAGATATTGCCACCTAGACAGTTCAGCCAAGTATTCTTCCGCAAGGGCAGTATGACAGTCAAACTGCATTCATTTTCACAAAGAAGGAGGAGAGCCAGCACACGATTCAGGTTTTTCTGGCCATATTCTTGTCCATGGTACTCAATCATTGAACAGTGGGATCACACATTGTCTAGTAGGATAGGCTGTCCCATTGTATCAATAAGAACAACACATAATGTAGTGCCAGTGCGGTTCAATTAGGAACATGGCCATGTGGGCACCAGGCCATCCTGTCTAACACTCCACCCTCTCCCACTCTTTCTGTGAGCGGCTTACTGAAGGGAGCATAACATTCTCATATATGTGCCTCATACATGTGTGCTTTTGAAAAACTGATGCCTGCTCATATCTAGGAATTCAGTATTAGTTTCCCTTCTAGTTTAGTTTTGCGTGCCTTTTTTTCTCTTCATGGAACAGAGAGACAAATGTCTAAAAATGCAATGGAATTTGGGAAATAGTTGAAATGACTGGTGTTAGCCCCCAAAGGGCTGGTTTCAAGAGGATGAGCTTTAACTTCTCCTCCAGCTGGTAGAACTTTCATCAGCTCATCTGTGATAGTTGATAATGGTTTTTTATTTCTTGTGCAAGAACCCTGAATGAGTGCTCATCTTGTTTCTGCTCTATGGAATGGACATTTGCACCGCTACTTTCCACTGCAGTTTGTATGCAGTGATACACTAGAAACCAGCAAGTGTAGCACAGCAGCCTGCAAGTAGTAGGAGATTCACATGCTGTTGACTAGTCTGATTCTTCAGACATTCAAGTTGCCTAGATACAAGCTTCTGAAAGTCCAGCCATGTGCTGGAGCAGATAACATGGTGATCTCTGCATCCGGTTTCAGATATCTAAATTACCCCAGGACCGTAATTTCAAATCACAGCCAGGTTGATCTGACAGCACTATGCCTTTTTTTTTTTTTTTTGCAACAGCTTGAATAGAGCTGCAGGTAATTTAATATATTTTCCAGCTGCGAATGCTGGAAATACTCTGGCTTGTCACAGGCTTCTGCCAGGTACTTAAAGAAGGTGGAAGAACTTCAGAAAGGACTATGAGCATGCAGTTTGTGACTGCAGAAAATGATAGTACCTTGCAGGTAGAGGATTAAAGTAAGAACTGCCTCTTGATCCAAACGGAGAGGCGGGTAGGAAATAAATTATTATTATTATTATTATTATTATTATTATTATTATTACAATGTAAGTCTGCACAGGGTTAGGGTCAGAAGTTGTGCATGCCAAACATAGCATATTCAGGATGTCTTGAATAGTTGTATGAGATCTGGATTCTCTCTCCTCCCCGCCCCCCCCCCCCCCCCGGTATGCCATTTAATAAATATTATGGGAATCATTGCAGGGACATGTTAAGGGAAAACATGAATTAATGGTGGTGTGCATTTTAACATCAGCATGGCAACTATTGGTGGGAGAAAAAAGAACAGGTATTTTGTCTACTGTTGAAGTTTGAAAGAGGAAGGTGTGGGAAATAATGCTTATGAACCAAATTACCCATTCCAAAAATCTAGGGGAAGGAGAAGTGACTCATTGGAGACCTTTGAGAGAAATTGGTCTAGATTTAGTCAATATTGGAACCAATACAGTCCTTATGCTTTACAACAGTGGGTATCCTGCTGATGAACCAAATTGATTGCAATATATGTCGTTTAGCATAATAAAGGTGGAATACAATGTATGTTTACACAGAAAAAAATCCTATAATTCCAAGGATGCTGGGAGTTACAAGACTTTTTTCTGTCTAAACATACTTCCTTGTTCTGGTTGACCTTGGGCAAGTTGCTGTACATCAGTCTAACCCACCATAGAGAGCAATTGTGAGGATTAAATGAGCTGCTTGTTATGTTCCCATGAGCTTTTTGGAAGTGGATATGATAAGTACAGAAAACTGTTCATCGACTCCTAAGAAGGCATATATCCTATTGTCTCAACTGGATTGTAAGTTTCTTGGGGGCAGGGGACTGTTTCTCTGTGGTCTTGATCTATCCAGCTACGTGGTGGTGTTCGATGAATAACAGATGCAGAATAAGTCCACAAAAGTTTTGCAGCCTGCCCATATATAACAATGTACATCACTTCTGCCATATCAATTGCCTGAAATTTTGTACTGCCTGTTTATAGGCAGACTAGTAAAAAATATTATGTGCAGGCACACCTTTTTAAAGTCGGTCTTCTTTGGTTTCCCATAGGCATTTGTTACTCTAGTGAGTGGTTGTTTGCAAGCCAGATAAACGTGTTCCTAAAGCATGCAAAACAGTTTAGGAGAAGCATATTTCCTATTCCAGAAAACATTGTGGATTCTGTACTTCCCTGAAGAACAGAGAGCAGATCTTCCTCTGGTGGTATCTGTTGCAGAAATATTCCTCAGAGACTGGCTTTGTATAGGTCTTGTACACCAATCCAGTAAAAAAGTATATAATGGGATATAGCTCAGTTCTTCTGAATTATTAATACTTCAGCCAGTGAAGGGAGTCTTTAGTGGGCAGCCAATGCTTCCTGCCTGTGATAAGTAAGCTTTTAGATCTCTGACATTCCTTTGCTACAAGGCATCTTTAATTAAATGTGACTAACTGGTTAAAGTAACTTCAGTGCTTTGTGTGTGTCTTTCTAAATGAAGCTGTGTATACTAAAATGGTATTGCACTTGGTAGTGGTGATCTCCTGGTTGTGCTTCTAAAAATAAGCCGTTGTACTAGGGAAGTAGCATAGTACCAGGTGATGCTTAAGCGCTACATGTTGAAAAGTCTTAGATCATGTTCATGTGAATGGTTACTTAAGTTGAACAAACCCAATAGTTCCTGCTGTCATTGCTCAGAAGCTGCACCCAGCTCCTTACTCTGCCTTTGGACACTACGATGACTCGTAATCCTAGTGGAAAGGGAGTAAGGAGCACACTGGCAAGCAATAAAAGATCCAACTGCCATTGTTCATCAGCTCACCCAAGACTGCAGCCTGTCTCCTCCCTCTCTGCTTTGAAAAGCGCTGCAGTCTCAGGATAGGGAACGGAGGATATGCAACCCCAGAGCAATGTGCTTTGGGGGTGGGGTAGAAACAGTCACAATGTTGTTGTATTGCATTTTTATGTAAGCTGCTTTGGGGGTCCTTCTGGGTCCAAAGGTGGAAAATAAATAAACAAGTAATGTGTTTGGCTTTCTGTCCCATTCACAGTGAAAGATGAGGCAACATCCACCTGGGGTGGGAGCATGAAAGTGGACTTCTTTTGATATAGTCTTTCCCTCCCCCCCCCCCCCCCAAAAGGGAGGCTTTATTTTCCTGAGTGATCAAAGTGCTTCATCTTGTCTCAGCCCTTACAGCACCCCTGTAAGATAGGCCACTTCAACCTTCATATTGTAGATACAAGATCTGAGTCTGAGATAATAGCAGATTGTCTAACGTCACCTATTTGTGGCTGAGGTGAGACTTGAGCTGAGGACTACAGCTCACTGCTTGTTCACCAAACCACTGCAGGTCCCTCATACAGCTGGTGAGGCTGTTTTTCTTTTTTTTAACAGGTTGGTTATCAGACCACTGCTATTCTCATCTATTCCACTGATCCTTCTTGGCTGCTTCTGTCACTTTGGATAGTATCTTTGCTTCTGACTTTAAAGAGTTAAAATTCCATGTGCCAGAGGTGTGCATTTCCCACCAAACACTGGATCCAAATGGTAAGGAAGTAAGATGAGCAGCCCCAGCTATTGCATACTTATTTATCTGCCCCTGAGCTGTAAAGAAGAAAATCCTTTGAAATCTTTCCATTAAGAGTCTCTTCATGTAGCAGAATAAACAGGCTTCTGATGCCTTGGTAGTCCCACCACAGCAGGGTACCTGTAGCACCAGTGTGGATGTATTTTTCTTTAAAACATACAAGTACATTTTGTAGCAAACCAAACTGACTCTCTCATTTTTTCATACCATTTCAAGTGCTGCAGTTGTGGTCTCAAAGCCATTAACCTCTGCATTTATTTCCTAAAAAAGCAGCTAGTGTAAATATGTGTGTTATGCTAACTACCATAGAGCAAATACGTAGGAATCAAACAGAGTACGCCAAGTTCCATTTAATGTACCAATGCGGAAACAACAGCCAGTTTCCAAACTTTCTGGTTTTCTGTGGGGCTAGCTCAGTGAATTCTGCAGGCGTGTGCTGTGCATTCATTGCGAGAGAAGCAGCTTGCTTAGTCCTAACTCTTTTTTGGAGGGGGGTACTCTTTTCATAACTTCTCCCAACAAGCTATAACAGAAGATTTTTCATTCCAAGTCACTTTGTAGCTGCCTTCAGTGTCAACCCAGTTCTAGACTTCTGCTGGGGCCATACAGCTGTCTGTGTTTATGTCACTGTTTAGTCCCTCTACTCTTGCTTTGGTATGATTGGTAAGGGCTATGCATGGTGTTTGAATGTCCTCTCCTCTGCTTCCCTTCCCCCCAACCCCCACCCTGGGCCAATACAGGCTCTGTAACTTTCAATGCTAGCAGATCTTAAGCTGCTTAATCATCCTGGGAGGTGGGATATTGTAAGATAGTTACTACTAGTGCTTGCTTTTTTATTTATTTGCAGGACAAAAAAAGATGCTTTCAGTAGGTGTTTGTTTTTATATGTCTAATATTGTTAGACCATATGTTTAGTTTTACTTTATGAATGAGCTGAGAGTTGCCACAGACCTTTGGGATGTTCTCATCTTTCAATAAAGAAAATAACCTTTTGGAAAATTTGTTCCTGTAGTCCAGGGCTCGACAACTTGTGGCCCTTCAGATGTTTTGGCTACCACGTCGATGATCTTTCACCATTGGCTATGCTGGCTAGGGCTGATTGATTTCAACAGTAGACCTCTGGTCCCTGCGGCCATGAGATTGGCTAGTAGTCCCTTTACAGAAGAGACTAGAGGACTCCCCCACCCCAATAAAACTAATTACAGACCGTGGGTGCATAGGACAGAAACATGGTTTTTCAAGAGGAGGATGTGACTAAGGGCTACGCTACTTTTTAAAAATAAATTAAATAAATCTGTTGATGTTTTGTGAGTTTAGCAGATGTGAATTTGCAAATAATCTTCAAAATCTGCAATTTAATCCTCATTGATCTTGTTGGCAAAGTGCATTGGGATGTGTTGGAGACTTCAAACTGAAATGGATTCTACTATTGAAATGTGCCATTGAATCTCAACAGACTCAAACTGAGATGTGCTTCTGATGTTTATGCAGTTATAACTCTTAAAGCCCATGACTTAACGCTTGGGTAAACATCATTTAAGGATAAAATTCCTAAACATTCCTTCTTGGGAGCAAGTCTTGTTGAACTTGGTGGATTTAATTTTATGTGTAATTGTGTGTGTGTGTGTGTGTGAGAGAGAGAGAGAGTGAGTGTGTGTTTATATAGGGTTTTTTGTTTTGTTGTACACACCGCCCTGAGATCTCTTGCAGATGTAGAGTGGTTTATACATTTTAGAAATAAATAATGAATTAAAATGCTTGATTTCAGCTGATGACAAGCAACTCAATGTGTAAATTGATACTACATTACACATTTGCTTAATTTGGTTTTTTTATGTGTAATGAGAGGACTCATTGAAATCAATGGGACTTCAGTTGGTCCTGACTAATCAGTCCCATAGATTTCAACAGGTCTACTTTAAGTAGGACTAAATCTGAATCCAACCCTTGCATTTTTGTCTTCAGGATGAATTATATAGTTAGCCTTTCTCAACACATTGATTAGGTTATTACAGTTTATACTTTCAACTTAGTATTTTTACACTGGGTTCACCCTGTCTTTGTCTCCCCCTGGGAATGTGTGCTCTCCATCCTGTTGTTTTTGGGATTCTTCTACGGAGATGATCATGGCAAGAGCAACTTAATCGCATACCCATAAATTTTAACCTGGATGTCCCATATGATCACATGGTTTTCTGTTTTTTTCAGAGACAAAAAGCCCTTTGATTCAAAGAAGGTATTTTAGGAGCTACTCTGTAACTCTCCTTGAAAATGCGCTGAGTACTCTTAAGACAGACCACCAAAGAGCTGTCTGGGATGTCTGCTTCATGCAGATAGTTGTACTGTGCATCACATACTTCTGTATTAGAGCAGTGCTCCAAAATCTTCTTGAGTATTACAATATCTAGGAAGCTGCTTTCCATGCCCTAAACAAAATCTTGTTTTATTGCTATATATGCACTGGCAGACTGAACCTGTCATAGCTTGTTTACGCTTTATGTAGAATGGAAAGAGCTTCCTTCACAAACTGTCTTTATAAACAGCCTTATAAAATAGATGGTGGTTCCCATTTTACAAGCTGGAAAACTGAGCCAGGAATAGTTACTTGCTCAAAGCCACACAGAGCCTTAGTAAAGAACTCGGCTTCATGATTAAAAACATTAGGAACTGAATTCTGTATTTTTGAATGCAACCTTCCTAGTGTCCAGGACTGCAAGAAAACCAGGGTACAGGTACTATCACCATATGCACATCTACTTGCCAGAAACTTTTCCTCTCCTCATATTATTCAATACAAATTCTGTCAACATCTTCCTCCTATGCTTTCTTGCTCACCCTTCTTTGCCCAGCCTTCATTAGAATTCTTCCCCTGCACACAGGGCTCTGAGACTCCCAACAGCTATGGGGTTGGCCATGTAAAAGCTTTGCACTTGGCTGAAATCTGAAAGGTGTGGGCAGTAGCAGGGTTGGTGTACCTGGCCTCAAATGCATTTCTAGAAATGTAGCCTTATGTTAAGTCTGTTTATGCAAAGAAGAAGCCTTTCGTGGTGATCACTGTCCAGATGTAGAAATTAAGACCCAAATAGGTTAGACTGTATTGCTGATCACCTCTCATACTTTTGGCCTGTTTTCCCCATGTGTATGTCCCAAGTGGGCAAGTAAGTTTTTATGTTTGAGCTCTTATGTAGAACGGTAGAAAATAGCTCTGAGCATTTACCTATCCTTGACCTAAACAAGTGGTCTAATAGCAACCTTCAAAATGCCCTGATTTGACAAAGCTAACACGTTTAAAGTTTATATCTAAAAAAAAAAGCTCCTGTTCATCTGTTCCTGAACCATTCTGAATATTATTATTTTTATAACAAGATACACCTCTGTTTTCCTCCTTCCTATCTTTGCAGGTATGGTGTCAGCCCTGAGAACATCATTCTGTACGGACAGAGTATTGGAACCGTTCCCACTGTGGACTTGGCATCTCGGTATGAGTGTGCAGCTGTAATCCTTCATTCACCCTTGATGTCTGGTTTGCGGGTAGCTTTTCCGGACACTAGGAAAACATACTGCTTTGATGCTTTCCCAAGGTATGTGCAGAATTCACTCCAAGGGAGGCATTGTTCATTGATAATAGTAAAATTGGATGTGTATCTTTAAAAACAACAGCAAGAAGAAGCAGCAAGGTCATGGGCACCCTGAATCAGGTGTAGCTGTGATGACCTTAGGAGGATGTGTGTGTGTGCTCAGTTCAGACAACACGTTAGTCAACGCAGTGTGAAAACTCTACTCAGCGGTTGAGTTTTTAGTGAGTACTCCCCACACAACATGTTCTAACTCCACCGTTGTGTGACTCTGGGCTACCGTGCAGTTGAGTAAAATTTGTCACGATGTTTGATTGACAGTTCCTCTGCTCCCTTTCCTCCCCTGGTCCTCCCGATGGTATCCCATCAGCCATTGCTGCAAAAAAACCCAATCCCAGCAGCTCTCCTAGAACAGCATTCCCTCCTTTCGCCGTCTTACCAGGGAACTCTGTAACCAATGGGAAATGTCAATGCAATGGAAAACTCCACGGAGCCTGCCACACAACACGCAACACAACTGTTGTGCAGGAACTCTCTCTTCTGCACAGTGTTGAAATTCTGTGTGGAGTGTTTTCACAAAAAAGCTCCACCATTATGGTGGTGTAAAAACTTCATTGTGGAGTTCTAAAACCACCGTTGAGAAATATGTTGTCTGAACTGAGCCTGCGTGTGTGTGTGTGTGTTACGTCTACAGTTCTTTCTGCTAGGTATCTTTTCCACTTCTCCTGAAGAGGGCCCAGAGCTCAGATCACACTTTTTGCATGCAGAAGAGTTCTAGGTTCAACCCCTGGCATCTCCAAATTAAAGAGACTTTAGGTCAGCTTTCCCTAACCTGGCACTCTCTCGATGTGTTGGACTGCAACTGCCATAATTCGCAGCCAACACATCTGGAGGGTGCCTGTTTGGGGATGACCGCTTTAGGTGAAGGCATGGGAATGACCTCTGAGACCTCGGAGAGCAGCTGCCAGTCAGAATGTACAGTGCTTGCCTAAATGGACTTGGTATAAAACAAGTTCATATGTTCACATGTAATGTCTCCTCCTATGAGGCAAGGTTACAAGAGCTTGGAAAAAAGGAGGCTAAGGGGAGACAAAATTATGTTTAGTGTGGAGAATGTGATTAGGGAGACATTTTTCTCCCTCTCATAATACTAGAAGCCAGCGGGGTCATCCCATGAAGCTGACTGGTGGGAGATTCAGGACAGGTCAAAGGAACGACTTCTTCACACAGGGCATAGTTAAAGTATGGAATTCACTACCACAAGATATAGTGATGACCACCAATTTGGATGGCTTTAAAAGGGGGTTGGATAAATTCCTAGAGGAGAAGGCTGTCAATGTCTGTTAGTCCTGACGGCTACGTGCTACCTCCAGTATCCGAGGCAGTAAGCCTATGTACACCAGTTGCTGGGGACTATTGGCGGGACCGTGCTATTGCACCCGTGTCCTGCTTGTGGGTTCCTGGTCAACAGCTGGTTGTGAACAGAGCACTGGACTAGATGGACCTTTGGTCTGATCCAGCATGGCTCTTCTTATGTTCTTAGGTCAGTGGTCGCTATACACTCCTTAACTTGGGCTGGTATCTCATTGCCCATGAATGTATTGGTGAGCTCTGCAAATCAAAGGACTTCAGAGTTTCCATCGTAGTGCATTTTTTTAATTGCAACCACTTTAAATATTGTAGAACGCTAGCTTGGAATATTAGTTTTGCCCCTAATATTACCTTACAAATAGTGATGGAGGAAAGTAGTTGGATGATGTCTAGTAGTATGGGAAACACAGAACCTTAAAAATCCCATTTCCCCACCCAATTGTGAAAACGCTTGGTTAATTTCTTAAGAAGTCTAAACTCACATATATTGACTATTTAGGGGGAAAGTGGGGACAACTGCTTACCATGCAATTGCTGCTGTAAAGCTCACTTTCCACAGACCTCCTAAGCACACAGGAAGAGCCTTGCTGGATCAGACTGCCTAGTCCAGCATCCTCTCTCCCACAGTGGAAAGCGCATAAGCAGGACATGAGGGCAAAAGTCTTCTCCTGTTGGTATTCAGACGCATGCTGGTGGCAATATATTAGCAGCATGCCTAGTAGCCACTGATGCAGTTATTTTCCATGAATAATCCCCTTTTTAAAGCCAGCTAAAATGGTGGCCATCACCACATTTACCTTAACTATTCGCTGTGTGAAGAATACTTCCTTCCTTTTGTCGCTTCTGAATTGCCCATGAGTTAGCTTAGTTAGATGATTCCAGATTCTAAAATTATAACGACTCCACATTCTATCCATTTTCACCGCACCGTAATTTTATGAACATCCGTCGGCCCTCCCCTTTCTTCTAGCCTAAAACTCCCTCAGTGTTGTGATCTTTCTTTGTAGGTCCAATCCTCTGATCATTTTGGTTATTCTTTTCCTGCGCCTTTTCCAACTCTACAATGCCCTTTTGGAGATTCAGCAACCAGACAGTGCAGTTTATTCCAAGTGCAGTCACATCATAGATTTGTATAAAAGCATCGCAATTCCGCTGGTTTTATTTATGATCCCTCCCCTAATGATCCTTCCTGGTGTGAGCTGTCGCTTTGTAGGGAGCTGATATTCTGCAGGCTCTGTCTGTGCCCACAACTTTTGAAGCGCTGTGTGAATGGAGTCTAAAGTTAGAGCCACCACAGGGAAATGGAAAATGGAATCTTAGGTCACCATGTGATAAGTAGCATCTAAGATTCCACCCAGTGTGAAATTCAAAGTCTTCAGTCAAAATAAATAACCTGTAGCTGCCTTTCCCATTGTTTGGAACGGAGGCCATGAGTGCCTCTGTAGTTTAATGGACTAGACTCTGAAATTATCTTTCAGCAGGCTGCTGTTTTATACCCGAAGTGGATTAATATGTATGTAGCATGTAGAGGATTTCTTTACTGGACTTGCTTTTGAAAATGGCTTCAATACACCCTTCACAATTATTTATTGCATGCTTTTAATTTTTAATGTTCAAGAAAAAATATATTGCATAACTGAAGGGGAGGGAAGTGGCAGAGAAGGAGGTGGTGATAGGGAGAAAAACATGAGCTTCTTCCCCATGGTGGAGGGAGTGGTCACAGAACATGGCTGGAAAGTAGTAAAAGGTAAAGGTGGTTAAAAGCTTTTTCTTAAGCTGTATTGACCTTGAAGTCGAGAGTGATTACGTGTATAATCACCAACGGCTTATAGCAGTGGTTGAGTATTAGTCACTGCTTGGTTATGAAAACCATTTTTAATGCCCTAACAGGCAGCCCCTTTAGTATGAATGTATCAGTTCTTTCCTGCAAAATATGTAAAGTCACTGAGCTGAACAGATTCCTTCTATCTTGCTGTTAGGGAAAGGCATGATGCCTTCCAATGGAGTTTGCCATTAGTAAGTTCAAAAGTGTTGTCTCAGAGATTTCACAGTCCAGGGCTGGTGGTACAAAATTCACTGAACCACGCGTCAGAGTGCTTTGAGGATCAAAAACGATACAAAAAATGATATCTTCATAGACAGTTTAGCTATTCTTAGA
The DNA here is from genome assembly GCA_029215795.1 of Anniella stebbinsi. Classification (NCBI taxonomy): domain Eukaryota; kingdom Metazoa; phylum Chordata; class Lepidosauria; order Squamata; family Anniellidae; genus Anniella; species Anniella stebbinsi. The sequence goes on from JARDYH010000001.1 coordinate 388,952,268, forward strand.
GGACAGTTTCTGGCAGGGTGCTCCAGGGTTAATGTGCTGTTGTTGCAATTTGGTGTCATTCTCCCACCCCTGCCTTTTAAAAAGCTACAAATATTTACAATATGACAAACTCTTCCTCTGAGCATTCAGGCTTTTAAAACTTATTTACGAGGTTTGGAATAGAGCTTGGACGAAATGGGCCAAGTCAAATAGCAGGTGAAAAACACCACGGGCAGAGACTAGTTTAACAGCAGTAGTATTATATCGTGTTCTCTTTTGCTTTCCGCACAGCTATTCCTCATCCCCAGTCTGAATTTGCTTTGTATGTTAAAAATTTGGGTACTTGCATGAATGGCTGTGTGCCTTATAAGAGGGGAAATTGTTCATTGCAGGTCACACAAAAATCTTTTGTTTGCTGATGTTGGGACTCCATCAGAATGTAGTCTCTGTAGATTTCTCTAGCTGCAGAGCAGTGTGGTTAGGAATACCAAGTAAGGCTAATGTGCTTTTTGAATGCTGCCTTGCTGAGCAGCTGAGCTGGCACTGCGATGCTTTCCAGTGGCTTTGCAAGCTACAAATATTGTTTTTTTTTCCTGAAATGCCTGAGTAAGGGGTGCTTGACACTAATTATGTGCACACTACAGTGGAGAGGCTTCCCTCTTGAGCTTCCTAAATGCCAGGCAGGGTGGGGGAATACAACAGTATACCTGTTCAGAATATATAAAAGAGTTCTGCGTGTCTGGGAATGCCCCACTTTCAGCAGGGGTTGAGCCACAGGCATTAAAACGTAAGTTAGCAGGATCCACTCCCTCCAACATGAGGGCAAAGGACTCTTTAACCCTTTCCTCTCTAGTGTGAACAGCAGCAGAAGCTTTGGTGAACTTCATCCTTTCTTTCTGTCCCTTTGCTGCTCCCTTCTCTTCTGCCTTGGCACTCCTGTGGAAATTGGCAGCTGAGATGCACAAGGGGAGAATGCTGACAGATCCGCTAATGTTGTTCACTCCAGGGTGGAGAGGATTAATGAGACCTTTGCCTGCTCCCCAGCTTCCTGGGAGTGAGTCAGCAGGCAGAGTTAGTGTCGCTGGCCCTTCACCCTTTGCTCAATTCAAAATTCGGCCTCTCTTTTAAAAGTACAAATGAGTTCACAACCAGAGGCATTCCCCATTCTGTGTTGTACTGCCTGGGGGGAGGGGGTTTGATGTAGCACTTCACTTTCTTCCTCCTGAAGATGCACTGGCGGAGGGAGAGGCCACAAGAGTTTCTTGCATCTCCCACGGCAACTGTCCATGGTTGCCTAAAGAGGCATGCCTCAGAATTTGACAGCCATGTGCGTCTGACCTCATCCTTTATTACGAGTCTGTAGAATCCACCACAAACCCCGGGTCTTTTCTTAGAGCAGATGCAACCTTCATTCGAGGCACAGTTGGACAGTGTTGGCAGAAAGGAATGAACAAATGGCACTTTCATTTTAGGGGCTTATTGTTGGCAATACAAGGAGCATAAAGCTTTGAACATGAGACCAGTCTAACTTAATGACACCATAACGTCCCTGTCTGAGTGTCCAAAGCAGCCAGAGTGAATTGGCTGTTGCCTTTCTTTCTCCTTGTAGCATGCAGAAAACAGGTAACAATAAATTTGGTTAATGACCTTCCAGGAACCCTTCCTATAAGAGCAACACTGCTGGATCAGACCAAAAGTCTCTGTAGGGTAACATATTTTTTCCCCACAGTGGCCAGCCAGATGCCTCCAGGAAGCTCATTGCAGGACATGAAGGCAATAGCCTTCTGCTTTTCCTCCCCAGCCTCTGGAATGTAACCAGCGATAACTGCATTGACGTAGCTGCCACAGAACCAGTGCACTTTGCAAAGGGTTCTAGGGCACTGGCCAGAACTGATTGGGCCTCCTGTGATGCCATCGAACATGCCCGGTACTCAACTGTAATTGTTCATTGCTAGGAAACCCCAGTAGTGGGTGGGTGAACTCTTTCTGAAATTGTCTGCTGTTGGTGGTCTTTCCCTTGGAAGGACCTCAAAGTCCGCCAAAACAGTTTAAAACCACAGATGTTATTTGCTTAGTGAATTAACTTATAATGGTCTCTTGGTTTTCTTTTCTGTCTTTTTTTACTTCCTCAGCATTGACAAGATTTCAAAAGTAACCTCTCCTGTGTTGGTGATTCATGGTACCGAAGATGAAGTAATAGATTTCTCGCATGGTTTAGCAATGTATGAGCGATGTCCCAGAGCGGTGGAACCCCTCTGGGTGGAAGGGGCAGGTCACAACGACATAGAGCTTTATGCACAGTACCTAGAACGACTAAAACAGTTCATATCTCATGAACTCCCTAACTCCTGAAGAAACCTACCTGATCTTTTTTTTTCTTTCTTTCTTTCTTTTTTTTTACCTCAGTTAACTGTGAATGGAAGAATTTCCCTGTTTTTGCACAAGCATTAACTGGATTAGCTGTAATAGCTTTATACTATGAAGAAATGGCCTCTCATTAGGGCGGATCCAATCAAGTTTTGACTGTCTTTTTATATCAGGAATCAATTCTAACAGTCGCTACTGTAATCCCCAATACTTTTTACCTTCTTCACGCTAGAACAGTTGGAGTTGTGGAAGGGATACTTGCTAATCATGAGGATTCTACTTAATCTAGTGCAGTATAATACTTCCAAACTTTTTCCTACCCCACCCTTCAAGCTCCTTGTCTTTTTTTTTTTAATCTTCCCACAATCTGGAATGCAAACAATCTGGCCTACAGCTTCTTACTGAGTTATTGATTCAGTCTTAAAAGCATTCTCCATGTCACATTTCTAGCTGTGCTATTGTAACTGGAAAGTTTTGGTGGTGATTTCTCATTGTGGTTATTTGGTTTGGGGAGGGGGGGGGGCAATCTTACCTTCCTAAGTAACTTAATTCATGAAAATGTCATGGGGACACACATAATTTCTAAATGGGGCTAATTCTGAAACAACATTTCATCAATTTTCTTCGTATCTACAAAATGAAATCATCTTAAAGGAATAATGACTAAATGGCTAAACCCTTTAATTATTTTTACTTAAAAATTGTGTAAATTTACTAAACCTCATTATTCAGATGATGTTTGCCGTCTGAATAAGCGCCAACTTTGGCAATTTCCTTGTGTAAAGCATTCCTTATAGAGGTTTTTAAAAGTATTGTACATAAGTGAATTTACATTATACATAACTCCTGATCAGTAGTTTAAAATTTAAGTCTAGTTAACAAATTCTGGTTTGTATATGAATATGTTTTGTTATAAGTTTTTATCCCTGCATTATTTTGCTATTAAAAGTTTTATAAGATTTCCAAGACAGCTAAAAGAAAATTACACATTTTTTTGGATGAATTTATGTAAAAAAACTTTAATTGAAACTGACCTTTTGTTTAGGGGAAACTTTTCATTCTCTGACACTGGAATCGCACAGAATATGCAAGACACTTAAAATCATTACACTAAGAGGCCTAAGGTTTTTTTTCCCAAATTGAACGGCCTTAAATGTACTGTAAGCCTCTGATTGTTGTAAAAATGGATTGCGATCGATTATGGTTTGTGTATTTGTTGCCAGAATGCAACAACAGTGGTTGTAATGGAATAAAGGATGCATGGAATAGAGAATATTTGGTTGTGCCTCACTTTGTCCTATAGTAAAATTGTACCAAAGGCACAAATAGGTTGTACATAGCAAAACTCTTTCATACTGACATCTACCAAAGGATGAGGGCATGAAGAGACTGACTTGAGTTCAGGCGCCGTTGCACTATAGTGTGGAGAATGTGTAGCCGAGTGGCTACAGTGTTTGCCTTGAACCCAGAGGGTACTGCATTCAAATCTCCATTTCCCCAGTAGAAAGAGTTTATAATTGACTGATGTAAAAAGTATGGGCTATAGATGTGATGGATAACTGTAGTATTGCAGGACACTCTAAAACAGGAGCCTGCCTTTGGGCTTGGATGATGCAACTTCATATGGTGCTATTTGATCAGTTGAGCGGTAACTACTTATTGGGCATCACGGCTACATACTTGTGTTTCAATGTGGCCATCATGCTCATGCTGTGACAGGAATGGAATTAACTCATGTCAGCGCTGCAAGTGTCTACGGTATCCCCTCAGATTGATTTAATGGAACAGCAGAGCCAGAGTAATTAACATTACGTTGGATCTTCGTTTCAGGTCTTGGAACACAAAAGATGAAAACAACTTCCTGTTCATCCACAGCATGTAGAGCAACTCCATGTCTGGAATATCCAGTCTAATTCTAAACTTGTATCCAACTCTTTTATTTTCTATTACGTAAATGTATGCCCTGTCCTTCAAATGCATAATCAGGGTGACGTACAATATTAAACACCATGGAATAACTAAAATTAGCTAAAACATTACATTAAAATCAGCAAACCTATAAAAGCTACATACAAATCTGAATAAAACAGACCAGCAGAAGTTGTTGTTTTTTAACCCACTGAGAAAATAAAAAGGGGGTTGCCTGGTGCCGGGAAGACGTCAAAGAAGGCACCAGGGGCGCTCTGAGGACAACATTTCAAAGCCTGGGCACCATGACTTCAAAAGCTTCTCTTTCAGATAACCATCTGCCCCATCTCAGATGTTGGAAGAACCTAGAGGAGGAGCCTCCTGAGGATTTCAGAGTATGGGCAAGTATGTATGGAGACAGCTATCCTAGACTGAGATCTTCCATATACTCAAGGACATTCACTAAGGTGTTTTCTCAAAATTTCTAGGTTACATGTCCCATTTCAAATGGAAGTAAAGAACAGAGCAATCAAATAGACTCTCATGTTTGCTTCTCAAATGTAACCACCACCTTTGTTTGGCCAACTACAATAGCACTTTCTACAAGTGGATACCTGCAGAAATCAGCAGCTAAAGGAGGGGGCTTTTTGGTGCAACAACTAGTGTCCATTTTCTGTTTCGGTCACGAATGATTTATACGCATAATGCTTACGTACTCTCACAAATTCTATCCTGAACATGATTTATGCACACAATACATATATGTAGGAGTACTAGAGCAGCTGTTTTACATGCAGAAGGTCTCAGGTTTAACCTCTGGCATCTCTAGGTAGGCCTGAGGCAATGCCTCCTTGAAATCCCGATAGAAGAGGAGCACGAAACCCTGTTTCGGCCATCTCCCACAATGCAGGAGCTTCTCCTTCGTGTTAAACAGGAAACAATGGTAAGGGGAGGGATAGTAGCTCAGTAGCAGAGCACATGCTTTGCACACCGAAAGTCTCAGGTTTGATCCCTGGCATCTCCAGGTAGGACAGGAAAGCTGCCTGAAACCCTGGGTGGACGCTGCCCATCGTTGCTGACAATACTGGGCTAGATCGACCAAGGGCTTGGCTCAGTATAAGATGAGTTTCCTATGGCTGAGTTCAGACGACGGAGGGGGTAAGAGACAACCGACGCTTCGTTACTTTTGCGGTGCCTGACAATGCGACACATTGCCCCTCCCCCTGTTGCGTGGCTGAAAGTCCCGGCCTCGTGATAAACAATGGGTCTCCGACAAGCAATGGAGCAGCCCGTTATTTTTTCCCATTGTTAAACAATACTGTCTGTTGTGTGTCCCCCTGCCACACACACGACACAATCCCTCCCCCCCCCCCCCGGTTGCCTAAAGTGTCATCCAAACTCAGACCATGTTTCTATATGTAGTGGCCTGTTTCGGATGACACGATAATCAACGGGGGGTGGGGGAGGGGAACAATCGTCAGTTGTGTTGATTATTGTGTCACATGGAGGGCAACACACAACACACACACGACTGACAGTGCGCTATTTGGGGCACTTAACGGAGAAAAACAACGGGCTTGCACATTGTTTATCCTGAAATCCATTGTTTAAAGTGTTGTGTGGAGGAAACCCCCCCTTTCTCCGTGTACTATTCCGGCAGAACTTGCGGTGCATGCTGGGATACAGTCAGAGGACTGAGGGAGGAGATGCAGCAGCCCAGAAGGATGCCGGGACTTCCAGCCACACAACGGGGGGAGGGGCAACATGTTGTGTGGCGGGTGCTGCCGCGCTGCCACCAAAATAAAGCACTGCCAGTATGCTATTCCCCCCTTCCGTTGCCTAAAGTGTCGTCCGAATGCTGCCAGTCTGTTGACCATCTCTACTGTGATAGTGCAATCTACTCTGCTGAATCTGTTGCCACCTGTGTATAGGCGCCCGGCAAGGATAATTTATAACACCTGTCCTGTCTTAATCTACTGCAATGAAGTCTCCTAAAGCTATGGAGGAGTCAAACACAGCATGTTTCTCTCACTTTTGGTGAGTTTGTATCGTTTGGGGGATAAAACGCTTGGTCTATCAATCTTTGTGCTTTGAATTCCATAACTCAGTCATCTCTCTACAACAATGGTAAGTACCTTAAAAAGATTATCTAAAGCTGGTTTGGATTCTCTCCCCTCCCCTCTCCCCTGGCCATAGGTATTAATCTAGTTTTCACCTTAGCCACTAATTTTGGGGGAAGCATGACATAAAATGAGCGGACTTGGGATCCAACAAATTCTGACATACATCGGTTCTTTAGAACCGATGTAGCAAGCCTCTCTGTCCAAGACAACCAAAAGAGTAGGCCGACGAATCTAAGGGCGCATGTTTAGACAGGTGAAAAAAGCCTTGTAACTCCCAACATGCCCCAGCCAGTTGTAGCATCTTTTTTCCCTTTTCTTTTTCTGTGTAAACGTGCATAGGATTGGGCCCTAAACCGAGCTGGTAAAACTAGCGAACTTAACAGCAGCAGCAGCACTAAACTTCGGAAGCAGGGAGCACACATGGCGCTTGTAATTTTAACGGCGCGTGGCTTCTCCGTTGCAAGGGAGAGGATAAATATTAAGGCCCGCCAGATTAATTGGGAGACGCAGGGGAAATGTAGAAAGCTCACGCAGGCGAACGTTTTGCAGTGGGAGGGGTGAGCTCGTTAGGATGAACAATATTTATTAATGTTTTTGGCCGCCTTGGGGGCTCCGGAAACCTGAAGACGGCATGGAAACGGGGGAGGAGGAAAATAAATAAATAAACAAAAGCCCAAGGTGTGAACGGAGGTTGAGGAGCATCCCTCTCTATTTAGCAGCTACGCGGAAGGGGAGGTGGCCTTACTCATTCTCCGCGTTCGGGCAGCCTAAATTTGGGGTGTTTGTTTTTTAATAAGTTGCAGTGCCGGTAGTCTAGCAGCTACGAGGGCTGCTGGTCGAATTGGCTATTTCTGTCGAGAGGGCAGGAGTGGGTGGGTGAGGAGGCGCCGATCCGCCCGTGCGTAGTGTTGGGTTCCGCGTTGGCTGAAGCCGCCTGTGCTAAAGGGCGAAGGCGACAGTTTCCCATCCGTTGCAAAAAAACAATAAAAAATGCTGCAGCGACGCGCAGATCCAGGTAGGACTGTACCACAGGAGGGAGGGGAGGAGAGAAAGCTCTGATGCCCGATGGAGCTCAGGCTCCGCCTCCACGTCCCTCGGCTCCTCCTCCCAAGGGACTTCCCACCCCCAGCCGGGCGAGGAGGGCTGAGCCGGCCAACGGGGCAAGGGATGTGGGGATGACCCTGTGGGGAAGAATATCTCCGAGAAGTAACTGCAAAAGCCCAAATGATCGCACGCGCGGTGCTCTGACCTGGGAGAAACCTTTCGAGGGACATATCTGCCGAGTGACGCTGCACGAGGATCGGGCCGCACGGTCCCAATCTTGCGCATGCTTACTTGGGAGTAAGTGAGCATTGTCGGTGTGTGACGTATTTCTGACTAACTGTACATGAGGATCGGGCCGCACGGCCCCAATCCTGCGCACGCTTACTTGGGAGTAAGTGAGCCCCGTTGGTCTCCGTGTCACATACTTCTGAGCAACTGTGCATGGGGATCGGGTCGCACGGCTCCAATGCTATTTCCGCTACCTTCGAAGTTGCCCCATCGAGGCCAAGGGAGCTTTACTTCTGAGGAGCTGCCCGAGGGATCGGGCCGCACAGCTAGAATCCCATGCGCTCTTTGCTGAAGGATAAAGCTCATTGGAGCCAGTGAGGCTTACTCCCGAGTAAACCGGCTTTCTAGGCTAGGGGCTTTGCAGGCCCATTCAGCCCTGGCAATGGGTTCGAGCAGGGCGCTTCCGATCCCCCGAAACGTGGAGAAAGCAGCGTAGACTGGCATAGCAGAGAATATTTCCTCGGAAACCTCTGCGGCCCCTTTAACGGGATCCCGGAAAAGGCGGGGGGGGGGGGGGGAGATGTTCCAGGCAGAAGATTTTAAAACAGCTAGGAAGTCGAGATCACACACACACACACACGGGAACACGCTAGTTGCTACATCAGTCTTATGTCCCCAAACTTGAGTTGGTCAAGGTATCTAGCAGGGGCAAATCAGAGGGTGGGATTCTCCCGCGAAAGCTGTTTGCCTGGCCACCTGAAATTCTTATTTTTCTAGGTCCTTGCTTCAAGGCGCATCCAGTTTAAAATGAGACAGGAGCCAGAGAGAAGAAGCAGAGAAAGAATATACATTCAGTGTAGTTTCTGTGCTGGGCGGTCTGTGGCTGTTGTTGGATCCCAACTCCCACCATCCCCGACCATTAACTCTGCTAGCTGGGGCTGATGGGAGTTGGAATCCCATAATGAGTGCCATTTTTTCTGGGTAGAAAGATGGAGCACAAATCAAATAAATAAACATGTGGAGGGTTCCCTCATTGTCCAGCCCCCACCCCCCGCTGGAAGGGATGGGGATTAAGGGGCCTCATGTACTCCAGCCTTCCCCAACGTGGGTCTCTCCAGATGTTTTAACTTCAGCCCCATTATCCCTGACCCTTGGCCACCCTGGATGAGGCTGATGGGAGCTGTAGATCTTGCAGTTCCAAAGTCGAATTGCAGGGAACTTGCTTCCGATTTCAAAGCCTGAAATACACTGGCTGGTGGATCTGATGTCAGTGGGTGGTGAATTGGATCTGGGTTTCAGTCAGGCTTGTAAAGGAGCTGCTTAAAAAGAAGCACTTTGGATGGCTCTTTTAGAGTTCTAACTGAAACCATAAGAACATAGGAGGATCCATGCTGGATTGGACCAAGGGTCTATCTAGTCCAGCATTCTGTTCACACAGTGGCCAACCAGCTGTTGACCTGGAACCCACAAGCAGGACGCAAGTGCAATAGCACCCTCCCACCCATGTTCCCCAGCAACTGGTGTACATAGGTATTACTGCCTGTGCTACTAGAAGCAGCACATAGCTATCAGGACTAGTAGCCCTTGAGAGCCTTCTGTCTCCTCCAGGAATTTATGCAACTCCCTTTTAAAACCATCCAAGTTGGTGGCCATCACTATGTCTTGTGGTAGCAAATTCCACTGTTTACTATGAGCTGTGTGAAGAAGTCTTTCCTCTTATCTGTCTTGAATTCCCCACTAATCAGCTTCATGGGATGATTCCAGGTTCTAAGATCTTGGGAGGGGGAGAAAAATTCACCGCCCCAACAACATCGGAGCCACCAGCCTCCACTACCAAAACCGATTCAAGCACTTGGATGGGGTGGGATTTGCTAGGGGAGGATCTGTCAAGAAATTGGTTCAGCACCTACACCTGCCAACCACCCTAACCCATACCATTCATGACCCTACATTTCCTTTAGGAGGAAAACAGGTTTGGGAACTCTTATGTTTCTTCTGAAACATCTAGCTCCAATTTGGTCCATTTCTATTAAAAAAGAGTAGCTGGTGTGCCTAGTTGCTGACCAGTAGGGAAGGTTGCACTGGGCATTGTGTGTGTGTGTGCGTGGAATGCACACCCCTTTTCCGTTTTTAATATGGAAAGCTCATTCTGTGACATCCTTATCAGTCTGGAGGGAAATGTGGCTCATGAAAGGGAAGTTCTTGGTGCATGAAGAAAATGTATCGATGCTGGAGTGGAAAGCCGTCTGGATATCTTTTGCAGGGCTTCCCTTGCCTAGGGCTATTTTCCCTTGGCTCTGTCTCTCTACGAAGCTGCATGCAGCAGCCCCGCACTGGTCCGGACCTGTCAGCTTGCTCTCTGCAGGACTTTCAAGGTCACCTTCCCACCAGCAAGAAAGAGGATCAGAGAGACTCCAGTACCAAACAACCCCGCCTCACCTGAAGGAGCAGCCGTACCGCCATGTGCAGCTCTCTGTGCCTGACTTCAATGTTCTGGGGCTTTCCATCTTCCTCTTCCTTCTCCTCCTCCTGCCTACTTGCCGGCCAGGTGCTGACCTAAGATCTTTAAGCATCCATTGAATATAATGCATGTTTCTGGTGAAATGCATGTGCTTCCCCCACTCATGGACCAGAGACACTAGTCTGACCTCACATTCTCATAGACATGGGTGTTTTCTTATACCAGTGTGCATCTGTGCGGGGAAAATGCACCTAGTGACAGGGCTGGCCCAAAGCATTTTGGTATTTGAGGTCAAGGACTACTCCATTCCACGTACAGAAGCAAACTGGGCTAGCAGTTGACGTCCACCCTGGCAACGGGACAATATCCTCTCCTGGGACAATGTCCTATACTGCAGGGCTGGGCAGAAGGTAGGTCTTCAGATGTTTTGGACCTCAACTGGTCTGCAATGCTGGAAGCTGAAGCCCAAAATAGGAGATGAACTCCCAAACTGGCATCTACAGCTTTTCCTCCAATATTCGTTGGTGGAATGCATCAAGCGTGGGCAGGGTAACAGGTTCAAAGATCTGTTTTGTCTTTTACTAGAACCCTCAGTTAGGGATGTCAGAGAAATCTGCAACGAATTGAAATGAGTTCACATCTCCATGAATCCCACCTGCGGATTCCTCAGTGGACGTGGGGTGTATGTGTTGTGCTAATTCACATTAGTGCTAATGCACATTAGTTAATATGTATTTGCACCGATGGAGATTTGCACTGATGCAAATTAGCACAAGTAGAAAGAAATTCTGGTTAAAAAATATTTGATTCTATCAACAGGCAGATGATGGAACAAAAGACAATCCGTGAAACGCAGATGGAAAGGATTGAACAAAATCTGTACATCCCTACCCTCCAGTCTACCAGCTGGAGCCAGGTGCAAAATTTTGCATGGTGTATTCAGTTGCCTACTGCACCCCATGAGCTGGGATTTCCAGTATATACAAATACAAATCAACATCTTCATTACTATAGATCAGGGGCTCTTAACAACCTAAAAGACCGTTGTTGTTTTTTCCTACTGCTCAGCATTTGATAATCAGAATCCTGCACCAAATCTACTGCAAATCATCCAATAACTCCCACTCTACCTTCTCACCACCACTGGTGTATATGGCTCTCCCTCCTGCTTTTAGATCCATAGCGACCCTGTGAGGTAGGTAAGGCTGGAAGGTAGTGACTGGTTCAAGGCCACACAGTGAGCAGGGATCTGAACCTGCATTTCCCCAGCCGAAGTCCAACCCATAACAATTACTACACACTGGGTAGAATTCAACTGAAGTCCTTCTTAGAGTAGACCCATTGAAATGAATGGGACTTTTAGATCAATTTTTATTACAAGTTTTAACAAAATAAAAATGCAAGTGTAACTACATACTTCAAAGGCCTTGGTTTCAAATATTACAACATTCTAAATGAAAAAAGGGGGGAAATGAGTAAATTACACATAAACTCTGGTGCAGGCAGACCAAATACCTAAATAGAAGTCCATTTGTGAATGGCACCTGTGTACTACTCTTTCAGATGTTGCTAGTGTTGTTAGGTCTTCAATCCATTGCATTATAGGCGGTGAGTTTTTACCTTTCCAATGTTGTAGTATCCATCTTTTAGCAGTCAAGAGGGTGTGAACAATCCATTTACACTGACCAGTTGTTACATTCCAAGAAGCAGGTACATAATTTAAGAGAATATGTACACCAGAAAATATTAAAGAGCTTTTCAATATAAAGTTTATGCGTCTGATGATTTCCTCCCAAAAGGAGGCAACTATTGGGCATTTCTAGAACTTGCTAGTCACGCCTAACTTAAGTCCCACTCATTTCTATGGGTCTACTCTGAGGACCTGATTTCTACCCATTTCTAAATCATCAGCTGGTATTAGAAGTTCTAAGAAAAGATATTGTCTTTTGTTTCATCATCTGCTCATTGTTGGAAATTTATTTTTTGTACAAGAATTTTGCTCTGTTAATATGCACTTGTGCATTAGTTAATGTGAATTAGCACTAAAGCAAATCAGTGCAAATTCCCCTCAAAAGTAAAAAAAAAAAAACAGCCTGCAAGTCCATGCAACCTATGTGACTCGGGGGAAAAAGTCTGCTGCAGAATTGGCAGGTCAGATTCCTAGAAATCTAAACTTATTTGAATCCATTGCAGATCTTTTCCAGCATCTTTAGAGACTATCCAAAATTGTAGGGCCACCACTGCAAAGTCCCTACCTTGAGCAACTCTTATTTTGTGCATGGATGGAATCTAGAGAAGAGCCTTCCTGAGTTTTTCTTAAGGAACAGGGTGGTATATAGATGCTCCGAACAGGTACCCTGAGCCTAGATGATCAGTGAAAATGCTCTGATAACTAGGTTAAAACAACAACATGTCAACAGGATGTGTTTCACAGAGCGGTGTGGTCAAAGGTATCATATTATGATAACTTTTTAGAGAGCCATTTTCTTTTAAAAGGGCAGAGAGGTGTCACAAATGGCATTCTAACTATATTTGTGATTGTTTCAGAAAATAGCCTGCATCCTAACAGTTCCTTATGGGACACGGATTATAAGGAACTATTTCATAGGATTTTTCCAGAAGTCCCTGAATTTCATAAACTCGTGAGCCCATCCAAAAGCAACATTCCTCTCAGACATGATGAACAGCGACTGTATTTAATGAGTCAGAACACAACCGCAAAGAGGGGTGCCAAGCGCAGAACCTGCGACCTGCTCCGGAAGCTTTCCCGATCCCTACTGGAGAAAGGTTTTGGGCCTACCCTAGCCTCTGATATTATTCAGCAACCAAACTGTGACCGTCTGGATGATCTGCCTGAGATCTATCTCCATCCCCACAAGCTTTGGCGTTCCAAACCAAAGCCGTTGTTCTTATACCAGGTCCATCAGCTGTTTGGAACTGTAGGCGTGGCAGTCAAAACGGATCAATCAAAGACGTCCTCACCGCTAAAGAATCAGATGGCTGAAACAAAGAAACCACCAGCTAACTCTGAAACGAAACAAAATGGTAGGTTCCAAGGGCCTATTCTCTATGCTCTATATGCCCCATCGTGGCTGCGCAGTTGCACCCCGTTGTTTATATGACGCAGCCGCCAACTCGCAGCCACATCAGGCTTTCCCCTCATAACTGCTCCTTTTCAAAGTGTTGTTTTACTGTGACTTTTTACATTGCTCCAATGTCGCCACAGTTGTCTGTTGACTGTCAGGGGTGGCTTCAGTTTGGATTTAGAGAGTGAGCGTAGTTAGGGCCAGGCCCCAGGGCAGGGTAGGTGAAGGAATGCAGGGCAGGGGGCGGGCTCGGCAAGCCTAGTAAAGGCTGCCATGGCAATATTAGAGTTTGGTGAATAAAAGTAAGGGCAGTTATGATGAATATCTCATAAGTTCTAGGCTTTCAGAGTTGCACAGAGTTGTTCTAGGCTTTCAAAGTTGCGCAGAGTTGCAGAAAACAAGAAAAATGATTTTCACATTTTTTGGTCCCCCGATATTTGCTGCTCATTACCGCCATCCGACAACTGCATTGCGATGTTTTCTGCCTGGATAGTCCATGCTCTTTCCTGCCATACAACCCTATCGCTGTCACTTCACAGCAGCGATGCTGTGGTGTTTTGGGGGAAATGAGTATGCGAAGAGGTGTCATAGGGTGCCTCTACAAGAGCGATTTAAAGCTCTTTCAAAGCGCATTACCGATTTTACCTCCACATGAACGGAGCACAAATCGGGGGTTGAAGCGCTTTTTCTGTCCGATTATGCGCATTATCGAATGCGCTCTAAATAGCGAGTTTTAATTTACTGTGGGAGTTAAAGCACCTTATAACCATGTAAACAAGCGATTCTCCACATTAAACACCTTTAAAGCGCCTTTCATACAACCGGTAATGTGCTTCACTGCCTCCTGTGTATGGGGATTAGGCTTAAAAGCAATTGCGAGGAGATGAGCATAATCGGACAACCAGGCGTCAAACCGAATTCTTGTAGAGAAGACCATATAAACAAGGCCACAGGATATGCCCATGTTCTCAGTGCACCGTCTGTCATGGCCGTGGGAAGACTTCGGGTTTGCGGGATCTATTTCAAAACAAAAAAAACCTCCATGAACTAAAACCTTAAGGTCCACTAACCACAGACAGACACAAAGCAGCGCAGCTTTGCACAACATGGTGTCTTCTACAGGTGTTTGACTACAACTCCCATCATCCCTCTGAACTTGTCCAACACCTGTGGAAGGCACCAGTTTGGGGGAGGCTGAAATAGTAATGAAAGAGACACATGGAACGTGTTGGGACAGGGGACAGAGACCCCTGCTAACACCCAAAGAGGCTACAAGCTGGTTTGGAGAATGACAGTCCAATCCTATGTTTGTCTACTCAGAAGTAAATCCTGTTGGGTTCAGTGGGACTCCCATGTAAGTGGGTATATGATTGCACCCTCAGTTTCCTTGTGTGTATGTATGTACAACTCTTGCACACGTAAATATGTGTGTGTGTGCTCACACACATACACACACTGTTTTGTAGCATTTCCAGTTGGAGGGGGTAAAATGTAAATGTAGAAGTCACACTTAAGACACAGTCCTATGCATGGATAGACAGAAAAAAAATCCTACAACTCCCAGCATGTTGTTGGACTTTTTAATGTCTAAATATGCATAGCAATACACCCTCAATAAGCTGTAGATCCATACAGTTCCTTTTCTAGATGCTCTTAATATGTATTATTGCTGACTTTTTTTTTTCATTTTTCATTTTGGTCTGAACCATTTTGGTCTAAATCGGCATTTGTAATGAGGATCTTTGCTTTAGCATGTTACCCACGTGGTATAAGTGAAACATGCACTGTGATTATCTTTGTTTGTGTAAAATGTTTCCATGAGCACAATAGGGAAGGCACTAGCCATGCCATTGGTGTGTAAAGGAGACCCCCATCGGTAAGAGTGAGATTGCAGGCTAAGCGTTGCATAAAAACGTCCTACCATTTTTCCAGATCTGCTCACCCGGCACCCATCTTTCACCCCAACCTGCAAGACAAGAACCAGTGTTTCGATTCTTTCTTTTTCACTCTATGCGTCACATCTGATTCCTCCTTTACTTTGATTTCTCCTCCCCTCCCTTTCTCAAACTCTCTCTTTTTTCTCCCCCACTTCCCCCTTTCCTGAAATTTCTTTATTTTACATATTTATTAAGGGCATTTATAATTATACCCGCTTATCTATAGGTCGCCCTTTAACAAAATTCTCAGCGTGTCTTACCGCAATCTGCTTACAACAGATATTGTTGGTATACAAATGCCACAAATAAATAAAATAAATAAACAATCAGTCAAACAATTTAAAATAAAATAAAATAACAAAACAAATTAAGGTTCAATAACAGGCAAATCATATAACAATAGAAGTAATAAGATAATAGAGAAGAATAGGATGCTTGTGGGTTTCTGGTCGACAGCTAGTTAGGCACTGTGCGGACAGAGTTCTGGACTAGGCAGACCCTTGGTCTGATCCAGCAGGGCCTTTCTGATGTTTTTAAGTATAATGCAGCACTGAAAAGTGAAAACACAGACTCCCAGGTAGCAGAGAGTAAAACATGCCTTTTCCAACAGGCCTTCCCAGGAACGTATTCATGTCCCCTGTATGAAGACTTGCTTTTCCACATCACTTAGACATTTTGTGAATGTAAGCAATTCCTAAATCATTTATTTATTTATTTATTTATTTATTTATTTATGTATTACATTTATATCCCACCTTTTTTTCCTCCTGCAAGGAACCCGAGGTGCCTTACATGGCTTACTTCTCACCTCAATTTTATCCTCACAAGAACCCTGTGAGGTAGGTTTGGTTGAGAGTCAGTGACTGGCCCAAAGCCACCCAGTGAGCTTCATGGATGAGTGGGGATTAGAACCCAGATCTCCCAAGTCCAACACTCTAACCACTACGTCACACTGGCTCTCAATGTTGCAAAAATAAAATAAAATAAACTCAATGGTACATTGCAAAGATAAGATTGGATTGCACCTCTTGAAAGGAGCTCTCGACGCGAAAATGAAAATAGAAAATGTGAAAAAAAAAACGCCGAATCAGGGTGGTGGTTGCTAATCTGACTTGATTCCCCTGTGGACCTCGTTCATTCATCAGTGAAAAGTGATGAATGATGAATTCTTCCTCCTCCATCTGGGCAGGAGGGAGGAAACAGGATGCCAGTCAGGGAGGGAGTGGACCAGAGAGGAAAGTGATTTGCTTTCAAAGAAGGGTCCACACCTCTCTCGGTTCCTGCATGGTTCCCCGCCCCCAAAAACTTTCAGAGCACACCGTGGGAAATAACTCAGAAGTTTTTTTCTCCTTAAAATGATCCAGTTGGGGGTGGTTCTTATTAAGAGATCTCCAGAACCAAAAAGTGCTTTAATTAAGACTAACCAAATCTTCCTTTATAGCCATCTAAAAAGAGTGGCTAAGGGTGCAATCCTATGCATGTTCAGACAGAGAAAAATCCTACAGCTTCCAGCATTCCCCAGCCTGGCTGGGGAATGCTGGGAGTTGTAGGACTTTTCTCTGTCTGAACATGCAAAGGATTGTGCTTGAAGAGAATTAATCTTAAACAGGAGGTGCAGCCAGTTTTGTTTGTGGGGCTGGGGGCACAGATGTGCACAGGTATGCAAAAGTCAAGCTGAAAGATTCCCCCTCCTCTCCATTTTATCCTCACAACAACAACCCTGTGAGGTAGGTTGGACTGAGAGCCTGTGATTGGCCCAAAGACACCCAGTGAGCTTCCATGGCCGGGATCTCCCAACTCCCAGTCCAACACTGTAGCCACTACACCACTAGGGCCGTACTGAGGGGGGGGGCAGTGGGGCCAGTTGGCCCCGGGGCCCACAATTTTGAGGGGGCACTCCAACAAGGAGGTCTCCCCCAGCTTACGCTACTGCTTCCGTAGCATAAGCGGCCCATCAAGAAGCGAGGCGCCCGCCTTGTGGAAACAGCGCAGAAGCCGTCCGTCGTGAATACCACATTCAGACTACAAGCTCCATAGGGCCATGCTGCATGCAAGGTGGGGATATATGTGCCTTGAGGTGTTGTAGAACAGGTTTAATAGGAAGGTGCTATGTAGAACGGACATGTTGGTGGGCACGCCCCCTTTGGGCGGCCATGTTGACATCCTTTTTTGAAATGGGGGGGGCACACACTTCCCATCTGGCCTGGCCATATTACCAGCTCTGCACGGCCCTGTACACCACATTCACTCTCAGTGAAGTCAAAACCATATGCTTTGCATCTAATCAATCAGAACTGGTCTACAGGCTGCCATTTCTTGCACACTTATTGGGAGTTAGCCTCACCGAAGTCTGTAGGAATTACCTCAGATTAAACATGCTGAGGAGCAGGCTGTAAAATACAATGACTTTGGCTAATGCAGTGTTCTCCCAACCATCGATCAAGATAGAAAGAAAGCTCCGGATCTTCATCTCATCATGCATTTCTCATTTCCATGGCTTAAAATAACCACGAAAGCCAAGCTAAAGGATTATGAGTGAGGAAGCCTAGAGCAGGTTTGGCCAAGAAGCCAATTTTACTGTTCTCCCCGGTGGACATTGTGGGAGAAGCCCGATGGCCATCACCTCGCAACGTCAGATGATGGAACCGAACGCCCGTTGACAATCGGTTAGGTGCCAAAGCTTTGAAAGGCCCAAACAGCAAAATGACTTGATTTTGGAAAGTCCTAGGGTCACTCTTAGGATGTGTGATTCTTTAAAGTAGCTGCTGCTTTGTTTCCTTCTAGTGATAGAGAAGGGTTAAATCAGCCTTTCCCCAGCTTGGTTTCCTCCGGATGTGTTTCATAAGAAGAGCCACACTGGATCAGACCAAGGGTCCATCTAGACCAGCACTCTGTTCACACAGTGGTCAACCAGTTGTTGACCAGGGACCCACAAGCAGGAGACAGGTGCAACAGCACCCTCCCACCCATGTTCCCCAGCAACTGATGTACATAGGCATACTGCCTCTGATACTGGAGGTTGCACTGAGCCATTGGGACTATTAGCCACTGATAGCCTTCTCTTTCAGGAACCTGTTTCCCTTAGGTGAGAAAAGTGCAACCGAGACTGGGGCCAGATCTAAACCATGCAGGATATAACACCATGAAAGTGGTTTGAAAACGGTATATGGAATGTGCTGTGGGCCCCAACAGTTATCAGTGCACTTCGATACCACTATAAAGCAGTAGTGTAGATCCTGCCTGAGTGTCCTCAGTGGCTACAAATACTGTCTGTGTGTGTGCAGGGGGGAGATAATGGAAAACTGGGTGGATGAGAGAACGGGATAGAGTATCCAGAGCTAGCGCTTCACACTACAACACTTTGTTGCAGTTCCCACTTATGCAATACATAATTTGCTGAACAAATTCATGGCCAGGAGATGAATCGGCTCAAAGCCCTTTGTGTGCATTTACTTTTAACCCTTGACAGCCACTGTGGTGTAGTGATTAAAATGTCAGCCTGGGTCTTAGGAGATCCTGGTTTCTAGTTCCCACACAGGCCGATATGAGGCTCACTAGGTGACTTTGGGCCAGTCACTGACACTCCATCTCACCTACCTCACAGGATTGTTGTGAGGATAAAATGGAGAGGAGGAGGACTGTGTATGCTGCCTTGGGTTCCTTACGAGGGGATAAAAGTTGGGATATAAATACAATGAATGAACAAATAATGCAACAACCCTGCAAGGTAAACCAGTATTCTTGCAGATGGAAGGCTAAGAGGGGCTTTGTTTAAGATCACCGAGAATGTTCATTTGAACCAAGGATTTCTTGATTTGTAGCTTAGGTTGCAGCCCTATATACACACAGCTGGGGATAGGGTCGACTGAGCATGGTGGACGTTATGCAGAAATGTGTATAGCGTCGGACTTCAGTTCCAGCGACTTATAGTGTTGGGAATGGCCTCTATATTACATGGTTTATATAAAGGAGCAGTCCACTGAGCATCAGTGTTTTATGGTAGTTTATAGAAATATCCATAATTGGAAGCAGCATATTTCTGAGTACAAATGCTGAGGACAAGCAATACAAATAGGCTATTGCTTTCGTGACCTGCTTGTGAACTTCCCAGAGGCATCTGACTGACCACAGTTAGAAGCAGAATACTGGGTGAGATGGAACTTTGGTGGTCTGATTCAGCGAGCGAGTTATTAACCCCTAAATAGTAAGAGCAATTTGCAAAGGAATGGAGGGGGGGAATCACCCCCTGCTATTGATCTGTTGCATATGAAATATACATTCAAAAGTGCTTATTTTCCTGTTGGAAGTCTGACAGTGCAATCATATGCAGTTTTACTCAGAAGCAAGACCCACTGTGTTCAGTGGGGCTTACTACCAGGTAAGAATGCATAGGATTGCAGCCCAAACTACAGAAAAACTAGTAAAATTGCATACAATGGCAACCTTCCCCAAGCTAGGTATCTTTCAGATGCACAGGACTACAATTCCCAACACACCATACTTACTGGGGGCAACTGGAGTTGTAGTCCAAAATACTTGGAGGGCACCAGGTTCAGGAATGCTGTACTACACAAGAAACGTCTGTGTGTCCCATGAATGAGACAGTGGCAGTTCTATGATACCCCTCTCAAGTCTCTGAAAATCTATCCTTTGTACTCAAGCTAGAGTAAATTAATTCGTGAAGAAGGAACAAAACATTTCTTTTCACAAATTCTCATAATGTATATTACTTATTTATTTACATTTCTTAGCCTCCTATTAACTTTGAGGCAATGCACAACAATTTAACTGCCCAAAATTAAGACACAAATTGAATTATACAATAAAACATTAACTCAAATACACCAGGATGAAAATTACACATACATTTTTTAAAAAGCTGTGCGTGACAGTAATCCCAGAAAAGTAAAAATAGAGTAATCAAATATTGTCAGAATAAAGACTCAAATAATAAGCAATTATGTGCTTTATCACCTTTAGCATAAAACTTAGATATGGGAAAAATGTTAAAAGGGCCAAAAGGTTTTTGCCTGGCGCCATAAAGATGTTTTGCTACATCACAATTTTTGCAGTGCCGGAAGGAGTCGCTTTGGCACCAAAAAGATGTATTGCTACATTCCCATTTTTTTTCATTGTCATAAGAAGTTGCCGAAAAAGTCCTTGGCACCAAAAAGATTGGTTGCTACATTCCCATTTTTCATTGCCAGAAGAAGTTGCATCTTCTCTGGAGATGTATGTTATAAATTTTAAAGAACAGGTTGGGCAAAACATTTGAAAGAGATGGCATGTCCTGTCCCACAGCAAAGGAATGGTACATCCTGTCTAATTGTAGCATGGCACGGACCAAAAAAAAAAAAAAGTAACCCCCGATGATCAAAGGAGTTGTAGCACCTTTGATATGAGGAAAGGTTGAAGAGTTTAGGGCTTTTTAATCCAGAAAAATCAACTTTGTCCAATTGATAGAGTTGGAAGGAACATAAGAAGAGCCATGCTGGATCAGATCAAGGGTCCATCGGATCCATCTAGTCCACGCAGTGGCCATCTACTTGCCCATGGGAAACCCACGAGCGGAACATGAGTTAAGCAGCACCCTTTCTCCCATGTTCCTCAGCAACTGGCATACATAGGTCTCCTGCCTCTGATACTGGATGTAGCATATAGCTATGAGGACTAGTTGCCCTTGATGCTAGATGACCACAGAGGTCATCTAATTTAACCCCCGGTCAGTGCAGGAATCTGGTAACTACAGCATCCCTGAGAGGTGGCCTACAGGCTCTGCTTAAATACCTCTAGTGAAGGAGAACCTGGCGCCTCCAGAACCAGATGGTTCCACTCCTGGACAGCTCTCACTGTTAGGAAATTTCTCCTAATGTTTACCCGAAATCTGTTTCTCTGTCATTTCCACTCATTGATCCTAGTGCTGCCCTCTGGAGCCAGCAGAGAAGGAAATCTGCATCTTCAGTTATCCAAGAGTAACCTTTAACCGCAAGGTGCACTGTGGGACCTACTTTAAGGGAGCAATCCTGTGCATGTTGAGGCATGGCTTGCTGGGGCATGCTGGGAGTTGTAGGATTCCCCCCCTCGTCTAAACATGCATATAGGATTGCACCCTAAATGTCTCAGCCAGAACTCTAAAGGAGTTTTTCAAGGTGCAGAACCCTACCCCCCCCCCCCTAGATTCAGCATCTTGGACAGCTCCTTTAGAGTTCTGGCTGGTTCTGACTATGGATTCAAAGCGCCACCGAAATCGGAGCCACCAGCCTCCTCCGGACGTGGAGGAGGGGTCGATTCGCCTTCCATAGCGAAGTGTAGCAATCGCGATTGCAGCAGGGGAAGGGAAAGAGAGACCCGTTTCCACCCCCCCCCCCCGCTCCCCCCTTCTGTTTCTTTGCCGCCTTCTTTGCAACTCGAAGCCAGCAGCCTCGCGGTATGTCCAGAATGTAACAAGGCGTCACAGGTCGGGGCGGAGCAGGCGCTCAGCTGGTGTAAACAGCGTGGCTTCGCGATCGCCTATAAATAGGGAGGCTGGTGGGACGGCAAGGGGGGGAAAAAGCCGGGCATCGGAGCGCTCCAGGAAAACCCTCTGACTTCAGGAGCGTGTCTGAACAGACCGGCCCTTTGGGTTAGAAAAAAGTGGGTGGGGAAGCCAAAGCCCAGAAAGAAGGAAAGCGCTTCGAGCGATCGCCAGCGGAGCAGCTCCCCATTTCGGCCCTAAAGTTGAGAGGGGTGCAAGAAGGCGAGGAAAAAATCCCACACCAGCTCGGAAAAGGGAAAGCAGCGCTTGGGTGTTCTGTAGCAGAGCAGCGGCCGCATCCAAGCGTGCGCCCCTTGGCCCGAAGCGGGGAATAGGTAAGCGATGTTGGTGATGGTGATGGGTTTCCAAGCAGGTCCGCCAGGAGACGCTGTTGACGCTGGATTCGGAGAGACAATTGCCGGGATGGATGGATTGGGGGGGGGGGGGGGGGAAGGTGATGGTTTTGGTGCGCCGGTGGTGGAAGGGGAGAGAGGGAGGTTGTCACTCTATATGTATTTGCGAGGAATACCTGTTGGATTTTTTTTTTTTGGGGGGGGGGTTGCTCCTGAGTAGTCGTGTAAAAGATTGCGCGTGCAAGGCCATGAAGGCATGCAGAAAATGGCACTTGAGAAACTGGCGGGATTCGGTGGGGCTCACTCCCAGGTACGTGGGTGTAGAACGGCAGCCTCCAGGCGCGATCCTATGCGTGTGTAGACAGAAAACAAAAGTCCTACAACTCCCACCATTCCGTGGGGGTTGTAGGACTCCCCCCCCCCCCGTCTAAACACAAATGGGATTGCGCCGGAAAGCTGCCTTTTTTTTCTGTCTAAGCGCGCATAGGATTGCAGTTTTCTGTCTAAACATGCATAGGATTGCGCCCTAAGGTTGCCCTATTCTGTCTCAACACGTATAGGATTGTGCCCTTGATATTTTGTGTATGCTTATGTGTGTGTGCGCGCGTGAGTGTAGGATCTGACTAATTGGGGGGCTTGGAAAGCACTTCACGCATAATAAAGAGTAATAAGATTGAATGCAAACGCGAGGAAAGGCAACACACAGGGAGTGCGGCGGGGGAGAGAATCCGTTGCCGGTTGGCGCCGCCATAGGTTGCCTCTGACGATGAGCGCGCCCGCGCATGGAGGCGCAGGCTCCGCGTTCGCGCTTGCAGGATCCTTTCCTTGGCGCAGCGACGGTCACTTTAAGGAAGAAGAGAAGACCCGCGCCCCTTGCGCCCAGCTCGGGTTTGTTCCCTCGGCGGCGCGGGCGTGGCCGGCGCAAAGCTGCCTTCCCACAGGTGCGCCGGGAATGCGCCGGAGCTCCGCAGCCGCTGCTCCCGCTTGGCGAGACTGCAGAAAGCCCCGCGGCGGGGACCTCTTCTCCGCCTCGACAGGCGCAGGATCCTTCCTGGAATGGATCTGCAGCGCGCATCCAGGTGGGTACTTACGCCAGGCACCTCCTCTGTCTAAATGTTCGGGGGGGGGGGGCACGCTCCAAAAGTAGGGGGAAATTAATCTGGTTTGCAGGCCTTTCAAAAACAAAATTGTAAACTGCTTTTTAATTGTTTGTACACATTTATACGGGGGGGGGGGCAGAGAAAATTTAAGGGGGGCAGGCTGGCTTCACTTCTGCTCTCCTTCCCTCTCCAGCTGCCTTTCAGCACTGTCTACTCTGTGGAGGGTGCTCCTCCACAGAGTAGACCCATTGAAGTGAATGAGCCTAGTTTATGTAGGACTACCATGGGATTCTGCCCTGAGACTCCGTCCTCTTTGCATGTCCTTTGCTTGGCAAGTAGCTCCCTGGGAAACGCAACTAGTAAAGCAAGCGACCTGGCTTGGTCTGGCTGTCTCTTTTTTTCCCTCTTTTTCTCTTGCAGAAAGCTGCCTGTGGCCTGTGGCGCATCTCAATCCGTGGCATCCAGGACACAACAGCAGCCACGCAGCTGTCATTGGCAGAGGGGAGGCTCTGCGCTTGGAGAGGTCTGCTACTTTCCATTCTTTGCTGATTCAGGAAGGAGGTAAGGCTGGCGGGGGGGGGGTGCCCCTTGTCCGCTCTGTCGGGGTAAAAACATGTGCCTGGATGTGGTGTTGTGTGCCCAAGGAGGGAGGATGGGTGGGGTGGGAGGCTGGTCTTGTTCACCTTTACTCTGGAGTAATTTCCATAGTGAGATCCAGCAGGTTTTACTTCCAGGTATTTATTACACTGTTTTCCCACTTTTTCTTCCAAGGTGGCATGTGTGGTCCTCCTCCTCTCTATTTTAACCTCACAACAACCCTGTGAGGTAGGTTAAGCTGAGAATCAGTGCACGGCCCTAAGTCACTCAGTAAGTTTCATGGCCGAGTGGGGACTAGATCCCGGGTTTCCTGAGTCCCAGTCCAACACTCTAACCACTACACCACACCGTAATGCAGAATAAAATCATAGCATTGACTTCCGGGTAAGTTAAGAGACAATGATTGTTACTTTGGAAGCCAGTCCTCTGATTCTCCTGGGGGTATTTACTTGGCAAGTGTGTGTTATCCATAGGTGGGTTATTATTTCTGAGTAAACTCTGGTAGGAACCTGCTGTTGTAGCCCAACCTTCTGCATGTTTATATTTACTTGGCAATAAAGCCCACTGAGTTTGAGGAACTTACTTCGAAGTAGGGCTGTGCATGGACCTCCCGATCTGGATCTGGATCTCTCTGATACGGATCGGCCTGATCCAGATCTGTATGATCTGGATCCGATTTGATCCAGATCTGGATCCGGAGCCCGAACCGGAGACCCTCCTTTTCCCCATAGACTTGCAAGTCTATGGGGAAAAGGACTCACTGCTCTCCCCCAACTCTCCCTGCTTACCTGCTGCCTCCTCGTTACCTCTGCTGCTGCTGCTGCTTCCTCTCTACTGAGAACCAGGCCTCGCAGCCTGATTCTCAGTAGAACGATCTCATGCCGGGTGATGTCATCACCCGGCGTGACGTCGTTCTACTGAGAATCAGGCTGCAAGGCTTGGTTCTCAGTAGAGGAAGCAGTGGCAGCGACGGATGATGGCAGCAGCGATGTAGAGGCAACAGGTAAGCAGGGAGTGGGGGGGAGGCGGTGAGCCCAATGGCATCCCTGGGTGCCGGCTGCGCAGCTGGCACCCAGGGACCTGGAAGGGCAATGATCCCCGGATCTCCGGATCAATCTGGATTGATCTGGAATGATCCAGACTTCCCCTGATCAGATCCAGATCCAGGAGGTCGAAATCACCCTGATCTGCTTCGGATTCAGGATCTGGATCCGTGCATAACCCTACTTTTGAAGTATGTGCTCCTGAAGATTGTGTCCTGTGCTTTTGGGGCTAGGTCGTAGGGTAGAGGCAGAGGAGACAGGCCAAGATTTCTACCGACATGCCCAAGTTGCCTTAATGTGCATTGATTGCCCTTTCGGTGCTCTTGGATCACAGAATCATTGATTTGGAAGGGAACACTAAAAGGTCATCTAGTTCACCCCATGCCGATTTATGAACTTGTTGTTACACTTGCAGTTAGAAGGCCAAAAGGGCCTGTTCTCATCTATTCAGAGCAGTTTTGTCTAGCAAGTGTGGGTTCTAATCTGGAAGAAACCTGCTCCATCAGACCAATGGCTTTTTAAATCTAGCATCCTGTTTCCCATAGCATTGGTCAACCAGGTGGGCCATGTTAGTCTGTCGCAACAAATGCAGGCATAAAATGGGGTCTTGTGGCCTTAAAAGACTTCTGGATACATTGTGGTATAAATGTTGTAAGAAGCATCCACCAAAGCTCATGCCACAAATCCGTAAGTCTTCAAAGAGGCCACAGGGCTCAGACTTGTATCAAGTACAAAATACTTTCATCCTTGCGCATAGATGACTATTTACCTGTCCCCCCCCCACTCCATCGAGCAAAGTAGCCTTCCCTAAACTGTTGCCCTCCAGATGTTTTGGACAACCATTCCTGTCAGCCCCAGTCTGACAGTTAGGGATTGTGGGAATTGTAGTCCAGAACCTCTGGAAGGCACCAGGTGGGCAAGGGCTGCTGTGTAGGGGATATTTTAAAATGGAAGTATTATCTGCCAATCCAAATTGGAACTTACTCCTGAGCTGCCTTTCCTGCTTCATGGGGTTCTCTTTCAGCAGTTCTCTGCAACCTAACAGGTTTAAATTCAACAGGCGCAGCTGCTTTCTGCGTGATGCAGTTAAAAGCACGTAACCTCTGTCTGCAACAGGTTTTCGGTGTGAACTTTTGCGAAGGTGACAGAAAAGGCATTTTGATGGTGGTTTTCTGCCACCTCAATATTCTGTTGAATAGTTTCATTCACTTTCAAATTGGCCCTATTTTGGTACAATGCTCTTCAGCATTCTAAGTGCTTCACATTTCGCTTCCTCTCCCTGCAGAACTGTGTATCAAGTTGGGTGGAAAGTGAGCAACTGACCATGGTCAAATCATAGGCCTTTTTTTTTTTTTTTAACCAAGTAGGAATTTGAACCCAGCTCTCTCAAGCCAAGCACCTGATTCACTGAGCAGTGCTGCAACTATATATGGTAGCCTTCCCTGACCTGGGGCCCTCCAGATGTTTGGGACTTCAATTCCCATCAGCCCCAGCCAACATAGCCAATGGTCAGGAAGACTTGGAGTTGTTGTCCAAAACATCAGGAGGGCACCAGCTTGGGGAAGGATGGTATATGGGCTGGTTCAGACATGCATGTTTGTAGCATAAAGTTTGCATGAAACAACCTCCAACAGAATGCTTTTCAATGGTTTACTTCAGCCACTACTCATTGAGTGTGGAGAAATCAAGTGAGTTGCATGCATGTGTGAAAACACCCTACCTTGTTTCCCGGATGAGATCCAACATGCCATGGTCTTGAGCCACCATTGTTCTCAGCCTATTCTTGCTTCCTAATACAGCGATGGCATATCAACCTCACCCTTCATGTTTCTATAGTGCTTTCTAGCATTCAAAGCCCTTCATATGTATGATCTAGTTTTGATGCTTCAACAACCCTGAGAGGTAAGCCACAATTATTATCCCCCATATTGCAGATAAGAGGACTGAGCCTGAGAGAGAGGGGCCGCCTAGTTCATGGCAGAAGCGAGATTCGAACCAAGGTCTTTCTGATCTGCAGCTCAGTCGCTTAGCCACTACGCTACTCCAGCTCACCTGTCCTCTCAAACTGTCCTCCCTCTGCTTCCCTTCCAGGGATCCTAGTATTTGCAGATGACCCAGAGCAGCCCATCACCTTAAGAGCGCGGAGCATCCTTCTGGAGGATGGCGGCGCGCTGTATGTCGGCTCTCAGCACTGCCCGTACCTCTCTAAGGCCATCATTTCTCTGTACGGGAAAGCCACGGAAGGAGCTGATGTGGCAGGCTATGGCAAAAAGTTCCTGGGCGTGGGCAGAGGCGGCATCCTGGAGTTGCACGGCAGAAAGCCTCGGTCCTGGACACTTCTGGTGAAAACCCTGCACCCAGGTGGGCTAAAGCACGGCCGGTATGCTGTTGAGAAGCGCTGGAGCAGCCGCGGCCTCAATATTCGGATCGTGGATGCGGGTACTGCCCAAGTAGTGGCTGCCGATCGCTTTGACACCCACCTCCTTGTAGACGAAAGCCGGCGATTGAGGGAATTCCTTGCCCATCAGCCCCTGGGCAGTGTGGTAGCCGTGGCGGTGGGGGACTCTGCAGCTAAGAGTTTAACCTTGGAGACCAGACACTTTCTCAAGAACTTGCTACATAGCAAATTCATCCTACATCTGCAATACAGGTAATTTGACATGTGTGTGTTTTAAATAAGATGTGCATACCCTTCCATGAATTCACGTGCTCATTAAACCAGGGATGGCTTAACTGTATTACTTGGATTGTAATCATAAATAGAAATATTATTTTACATGTAGCTTTGAATCCCATGCATCGGATTCCATGCATCTCCTCCCTACAGCCCACCCCCCAAATACAGCTTCAGTCTCCTCCAACCTGGATTAGGGCCATGGTCTTGGGGGGGGGCAGGATGGGGATTAACACCTTCTCCCCCATGCAAGTTGAGGAAGGAGTAAACTGCCATGTCATCTGTTATATCAGCAAATGCAACGAACCTTTGTACATCAGGTTCAGGAAGGATTCAATACAAGCTCAAGGTGCAAGGGAAATTGACTTGCTGACTGTGTAAAATATCTATCACATTTTCCTTCCATCTGTAATAAGGATACTTAGGTTAGATTGGGACCAAAAGATCTCACATTTTGTGTCTGTAGCACTCGCCAGATCAATGAAAGATGTTTTACCCCTTTATTTATCTTTTGTAAAGTCTTGGCTCTTGATGAGAATGCCTCATGTTTGGAGTTGCCTTTCACTGGGAAGCTCTAAGGATATCCAGTTACAGCAGGGAAGGGGGGGTTCCCAGCAGGCTGTT
Source organism: Anniella stebbinsi (assembly GCA_029215795.1). Classification (NCBI taxonomy): domain Eukaryota; kingdom Metazoa; phylum Chordata; class Lepidosauria; order Squamata; family Anniellidae; genus Anniella; species Anniella stebbinsi. Next base: position 388,980,306 of record JARDYH010000001.1, read on the forward strand.
TTCAGTCCCGTTAAGTTGTGTCCCTCTGTACTTGTGTGTGTGTTGTGATCCCATTTGTAGTTTGTGAATGGAGCAGTGAACTCCTCCAAAATAGCTCGATTGAAAACCCTGCCGTGCCACCATGGACAGCTCCCTGGCTCCCATCCTAACTGATCTACCGCTGTCCACTGCCAGATTTTTATTGCAATTGGCGATTAGTGCAAGGAGCCGCTCCCCTTTCGCATACCTCGGACCTGTGCCCCAAACGGGATTGCCACCAAAGCTGAAACAGGATTGACACCAAATTGGCGCTTGTGATTTCATAACGCTCAAAAAAAGTCAGTAGCCCAAGTCATCTTTCTGTTGTGGTTGTTCAGAATAGACATTCCTTTCTGCCTGATGGCTTTGTTGTACAATGGTGTCTATATCTCTTCCCATTTTGCCTGCAATATACCGTGAGGCATGACCTCATGGGGGATTTTGGCTGTGCTCAGCTGATTGAGATGAATGGGACACCATTTCAGGTAGTAGCCGCCTGCTGCTTGTAACGCTGGCTGTGTTTAGTCTGAGAGTCAGGTTCCATTTCAGAAAAGCTCTCTCCCACTGCATCCCACTGGTGGCTGTGGCCAAAGGCAAAAGGGAAGGGGGCAAAAATTACAAGCATCTTTTGACCTTAAAGCTGTTACTGCGAGAAACTGAGCTTTCAGAATGGCATTTCAACCTTTTTGAATTGAACGGGGAGTGTACAAAAGCTGATTGGTGGTCGGGGGGGAAGTGTTGGGGTCAGGGGAAGGGCATATGACCATCTAGGGAACCCTGGAGGGCTGCATTTGGCCTGTCAGTGGATCATGTTTTCCCCAGGCCTCAAGTTCTGCAGCCCTGCTGTAGGTCTACAGCTTGCATGCTGTTTGGGATTGAGTGCTTCTGTGCCTCATCAGGAGTTCCAGAACCCATCTTGCTGGCCAACTTGGCAACATTAGCTTCTGAATTCCACTTGTACGGCTTCATTTCAAGGCATTAACTTTCTCCAGCCTGCTTATTCTGGAAGAAGGAAGTGGTATTGGTATAGGAGGATGGATATATCAGATCAGCCTTGTGTCCCTTTCAGTCCTAATATGTGAAGTCTTCCTTACGACAATAGGGACTAGAAACTTTTTTAAAAAATGAAAGCTGAATCCTGAGCCCATTGCTTTGGAAAGAGTAACTTGTCTCAGTGTTGGAGGATGGGATAGATTACCTTCCTTTTGGTCACACAGAAATAGTGCAAGAAATGTTTTGAATTCTGCAAGTTTGAATTTCGCAAACTCATTATCGAACTCTGAGAGCTCATTATGAGATTTTGTGCTACTTTTGTTGAAGTTTAATGTACAATGTCTTAGAATGCCGTATTTTCATTTATCGTAGGCCCCGTTCAGAAGATACCTTAAGCCACGGCTTTAACCATGATGAATAAGGCTTTTTGCCTTTTTCACCATGGTTTAAACCGTGGTTTAAGGCGTCCTCTGAACAGGGCCATACACACACACTTCATATGCACACATTAACATTGATATGTTCAAATCTTTGTAGCTATAATTTCCCCTTTTCCTCTTCTTTGTCTTGTTCTGTTGAAATTTTACAATTAAGGAAAATTATAAAAACATTTATATGCTAGGGTGGAATGAAATGTATCTAACTCTGCATTTCTTACCCCCCCCCCCTTTGACCTGTAAACTGTGGACTGCACTGATAGAGGTCTGTCTATTCTAACTTTTAAAAAAGGTTAGACTCTCTCTGTATGCAAAAAGTTATAATTAATAAATGAAAGTGAACATGATTCTGTCCACCTAAAATCCTCCAAAGGGGTACACCTATGCAAATCTAAATTAAAACCAGTCCAGAATATCTTGACCCCCGGGTGTTGTCCCCATTTTCACAGCCCTCTTTCCCCCCCTCCAGACAGCCCTGGACTCTGGTCGGTATCCTTGGCGGTGATGCATCTTCCACCGCAGAAGATGCTGAGCCATCTCCAGGGAACGAAACGACGAGGCTGGCCACAGCAGCGAAAGACTTCAAGACCTACGAAGGCACCAGTTTTAGAATCACTGCTTACAGCGGCTGGATCAAAGGTTTCGAAAGCCCTTTTCTAATCTTTCACTGAAGTATTCAGTTTTATCTGCTCTTTGTTTCCCCTGAGCCAGCAGTATCCATTAGATATGCGTCCCTCAGTGCTATGTTGTGCCTCTCTGTACCCTTACATCCCAGTTAGGATGATTGGGTTAATCAGTTAATAATCGGTGAAACTTGCTTGCGAATAAACCAGGGTTGTTGACCCTCTTTCAGCCCAAGGGTTGAATTTAATTTCAGAGAACCTCTTGGGGGCAGCGTTCAGGTGATGGGCAGGGCCAAAGACAAAAAGGGTGGAGCCAAAAATGCCAGCACCTGTTAGCTTAACACTCTTACTTCCAGCATCTAATCCTTAGGAGAGGCATTTGAACTTTTTTGAATGGGGGGGATCAGGTGGGGAGGGAACTGCATAAAAGCCAGGAAACCACCAAACTATTGGTGGTCATGGGAAAGGGGGTGGGGCAGGGTTATCTGTGAGAAACTTGGAGAGATGGATCTGGTTTCCGAGTGTGTGTGTTGTGTGTGTGTATATTTAATCTGCCTAACTGAATTGTTCTTTGTTGCTTTTGGGGGGAAAACAAAACAAAACAAAAGAACAACAACTTTGGATTGAAGACGAACCAATTTATTGACTAAACATTACAAATCTAGCATTTCTGCATTTGTTCATCCCTGCCAACTAGGCAAGATGGTAGCCTTGGGCTGGTAGTTGATTGGCGACCTCTTCTTTGGCTGTAGTCAAATACTCCCAGAAGCTAAGAATGGCCTTTGTATCTATGGTGACCTACCTTTTTTCATTGCATCAGGGTGTCAAAAGAAGCGGATTTATTTATTTATTTATTTATTTATTTATTTATTATATTGCTATGCCATCCAATAGCCGAAGCTCTCTTGTGAAAGCAGTGAAGATTACTTGCTTTCCCAATCCTGCATGAACTGAGGTCTAACCAGCCTTCCCCAAGCTGGTTTCCCCCCCCCCCCCACACCAATGTTTGAGTTACATTCCCATCAGTCTCTGCCAGTATGGCCAATGGTAACGGATGATGGAATTGTAGTCCAAAATATCCAGCGGGTACCAGGTTGGAGAAGAATGCCTTAGGTTCAAACAAGATGAGAGACACCATTCATGAAATTAATATATAGTGGTCCAAATGCAGTCCGAACCTGCATTTCCCCCTCAGCCTGTAAGACCAATGGTCAGGGATGATGAGAGTTGTAAGCCAAAGCACCTGGAGGGCACTGGGTTGGGGAATGTACCCAAAGGCTCATTTATTCAGGAGCAAGCATTCCTTCGTCTGCTCTAAAGTCGGAAGTGTATGCGCTGGTAACTTTGAGGCTCAACTTCTGCAATGTGCTGAACATAGGGCTACCTTTGTGCCTACTCCAGAAACTTCAACTAGTTCAAAACATGGCAGCCAGGTTGGTCACCGGTACACCTAGGGGTGACCACATAACACCAATCTTAAAATCACTCCACTGGCTGCCAATTAGTTTCCGGGTGAAGCATAAAGTGTTGGTCATTACCTTTAAAGCCCTACATGGTTTGGGTCCAGGTTACCTGTGGGATCGCCTTCTCCTGTATAAACCACCCCGCACACTCAGGTGCTTTGGGAAGAATTTACTCCAGTCAGCCAGAACTAGGCTGACAAGTGTTACCCGGAGGACCTTCTCTTCTGCTGCTCCCAAACTGTGGAATGGCCTGCCAGAGGAGATTCAACAAATTAGCAGTCTTCTGGAATTTAAGAGAGCCATGAAGACTGCTCTCTTCCGGCAGGCCTCCCCAGTTGAATTTTAAGATGTTTTTAATAATGTATTTGTTTTTATCTGTTTCAATGGTTTATCTATTTTATGATTTTTATATTTATATTTATTGTTGTTCCCCACCTTGATCTGGATGGAGAGGCGGGTTAGAAATAAAATAAATAAATAATAATAAAAAAATACAAAAAAAAAATCCATTCCTCCAAGGAGTTTAAAGTGGTATACCTCATTCCCCCGCTCACCTCTTCTTCTTGCAATAACCTTGTGAAGAAGATTATTTATTTATTTATTGCATTTTTATACCTCCCAATAGCTGAAGCTCCCTGGGCGGTACACAAAAATGAAAAACATAACAATTATTCCAAATATAAAACAACAACAGTATAAAAACATAGTATATAAGAAGACAAGCAGGATAAAACCAAACAGCAATATAGATTTAAAATACAAATTTAAAACAGCAAAGTTAAAAATTAGACTAATAAGCTGTTAAAATACTGAGAAAATAAAAAGGTCCTCACCTGGCATCTAAAAGAATATAATGTAGGTGCCAGGCAAATCTCTCTAGGGAGTTCATTCTACAGCCGGGGTGCCACAGCAGAGAAGGCCCTCCTCCTGGTAGCCACCTGCCTCACATGCCCACATTCACACAGTGAGCACCATGTCTGAGTAGGGATTTGAACCTGCCTCTCCAGTGACCAAGTCCAAGAGTTTAACCACTGTGTCACACTGACTCTCTAGAAGTACATTCAGAAACAGAATCCTTTATTTGTTACATACATTTCAATTTCAAATCTAGACATTAATTTCTAATAAAATTAGGGAATCACTGGCTCACCTTGGGACAAATATTTGACCCCTTTATTGATCTGCCAGTTGATTGACAAAATTAGAAACTTGACTTCTGGGATCTCTTCCCTACCAAGATCAAAGCCAAGGAGGATCTGTTTGATCTCTTGAATGGCAGTGGCGTCCGTATCTTACCTAACAATGCTTTACAATAGATAATTGTAGACTACAATAGTTCAGGATTTAACTTCCCCCTTTTGATAACAATGTAACTAGTTTGTCTGTTTGTTTGTAGTTATCTCTCTATCTCTCCTTGTTATTGATTGACTAAATTAACACTTTAAATCCCTGGTCAAAATGTTCATTTTTCTTGGAGAAGAATATATGGCAGCCTTCCACAACTTTGTGCCCTCCAGACTGTTTGGACTATAACTCCCAGAATTCCTGACAGTTGGCCATGTTGGCTGAGATTGATGGGAATTGTAGTCCAAAACATCTGTAGGTCACCTGGTTAGGGAGAGTCTCAACCCCACTCACAAAAGCAGTGTGGCTCTTTATATACTTTAGCCTACAATTCCCATCAGCCTTAGCCAGCATGGCTAACAGTGAGGATACTGGGAGTTGCAGTCCAAAAACTCCTGAAGGACCACATGTTTCCTGTCTCTTGTCTAAAGCAGGGGTGGGCAACTTGTAGCCTTCCAGATGGGAGTTGTAGGCCAAAACATCTGGAGAGCCACAGGTTACTGAGCCCTGCTGTAAAGCCCCCTGCTAGCAAGCTCTAATACAGGGATGAGGGACCTATGCTCTTTCCAATGTTGTTGGACTTCATCTCCCATTAGCCCCAGACAATGTAGCCAATGGGGCAGGGTTGATGGGTGTTGTAGTAAAAATAAATCCGAGGGGCTACAGGTTACCCACCCCAGCTCTAATGCTATCAGTTCCACTTCCTGCACAGGCCAAGTGACATCCAGAACTTTTCTATTTTATTGACAACATATGAATACTGCCCATTAACAATAGGTGCTCTTGGGTTGACAAAGAGATTACTTCTGGTATATTGGGGTGGGCAACTTGTGGCCTTTGAAATGTTTTGGCTTACAACTCCCATCTGTCCTAGCCAGTCTAGTCAGTGGTGACAAAGAAACCTCCATGGGGTATATGAACAGCCAGGGCTGGACCAGGAATCTGAGGCAAAGAACAAGATGGCACCCCCTCCTAATTCATGTACAAGAACTGAGTGGACCAGTAATTGAATCTTCCTTCACCACCAGCAATGGGAAAACATCATGTGGTACACAGCTCTCTCCTCCAATACTTTGCTGCCTCCTCCCAGCATCTTCCACCTCAGGTGACGACCGCCTCACGCTGCCTAATGGTTGAGCCGGCCCTGTGATCAGCTACAGAGATACATGTAGTTGATCACCTTTTCCTCCTCCCCTCCTTCCAGGAGTGCCCCATCACGGATTTAAAGTTGAAGTGTCTGAAGGCATAATTTTGGATTTGGTGGATGAAGTGACGAGCTGGCTACCCGGAGATGAAGTTGTAGTTGCCAGCACTGATTACTCCATGCATCAAGCTGAAGAGTTTCGTTTGCTCCCTTGCCCTGAATGTCAGAATAATCAAGTGAAGATTGATGGTATGACCCCAAATCCTTCCTAAACTGTCCTTTATAGTGACAGCTCCTTGTCTGTTGATGCTTGTTTACTTGCCATTTTATGAAAGAAGATTGCTGATTTAGCAAAGGGCTAAGAAGAAAACCATTTGCAAATGATGAATGCTGATAGTATGGAAAACAGGGTGTACCTCATCTGTTTATGAGCAGCTATCATAATAAACTGACTTGTCAGTGTAAAAACTAAAATAGTCTAGAGAAAATGAGATCAGCTTGAGTTCAAAAATATTTAATTTGTTTCCTCTTTATTGAATGTCTTGGGAAAACCATTGGTCACATATTCTAGTCTTCCAAATAATTCTTTCCCCTCCTCCTCCCCAAGGGCTGTCCATCGGCACTTCATGTGGCTCCATTTCCCTTTCTCCTTTGGCATTGATCAGTTCCATCAGGTTAACATAGTTTTTGTTTTTAACAATAATCCAGGAGACCAAGGATGGGTAAATGGGACACAAAGAATATAATTGTTAGATTCTTTATGGGTTTTATTTTCATGATTTCCCTACATCACTGATTTTAACCAGGCTGAGGAGGTCACTCTCCATTTTTTTTTGTTTTGGCCAGGTAATCCACTTTACCTTCATATGGGTGAGATTGTTGACGGCGTAGACATGAGAGCGGAGGTTGGCCTCTTGACCAGAAATATACTGATCCAGGGAGAGATGGAGGATTCTTGTTATGAGCCAAACCACTGCCAGTTTTTCAGCTTTGATACATTTGGAGGGCAGATTAAAGTAAGTATGTTTCAATGGCTATTGACCCAAACCCATCCTAGAGTTTGGGGGAGTCAAAATCTCCCGGTACTAAAAAGACTGTACTCCAATGATCTCAGGTTGCAGTCCAGCACATCTGGAGGGTGCAATACACATTTTGTTAAGAACTGAGAGCCAGTATGGTGTAGTGGCTAGAATGTTGGACTGGGAGTCGGGAGACGCGGGTTCAAGTCCCCACTCAGCCATGGAGGCTCACTGGGTGACTTTGGGCCAGCCACAGACTCTCAGCCCAACCAACCCCCGGGTTGTTGCTGTGAGGATAAAATGGAGAGGAGGAAGAGGATTATGTATGCCGCCTTGGGTTCCTTGGAGGAAAAAAGGCAGGATATAAATGTAATAAATAAAATAAATCAATGAAATGCATATGGCACCCTCCAGGTGTGTTGGACTGCAACTCCCATTATCACCAGTCAGTGCAGCAGATGACTTCCCTGACTGGAATGATGGGAGATATAGTCCAAACACATGGGGGAACTGCAGCTGAAGAACACAACCACCAGGATGAAATGTAGCAAACCCGGCAGCTTTGGCCTTTGAAGTTGGGTTGATGCTACGGTGGAGGTGCAGAACCTTAGGAGGCTGATTTGGGACCTCCCGGGGTCCCAATCTGCCCCCCTGGGTTTCCCTAAAAGGCCATGTCCCCTTCCCCTGGCCCCATCCTCTTTCTCCCAACCACTGGTTAATTTGTGGCTTTTGTTCTGTTTTTCCACCCCGTTCTATAAGATTGAAATGCTTCTCCTAAAGCTCATTTACTGGCACTAAGAGCTTTAAGGTAAAATGTGCTGATGTTTGGGGGGGTATTCTGGCCCTGCCCTTGTTACCGTTTGACCCCCATCCCATTTTGACCTTTGGCCCCACCCCTTTTGCTTTTGCCTTGCCCAGCGTTACAGCCCGGATCCCACTTGCAATCCCAGGGCAAAACTGCCACTTGCATGGGTGCAGCAGACCACGGTGCCTTGTGCTCAGCTCTGCCGTGCTATCTAGCACCAGGGAGGATCAGGCCCACAATCCAGCTTAAATTGCTTGCCTTTATCTGGCTTGTGTCACACAAGCCGACAGCTTCCATTTGTCTCGAGGCGTCTTCACGTCTGAAGTTTCTGCACCGATGAACGCGTTCAGCGCAAAGCATGCTTGTTTCTCCTGATGTCTTTCTGTTGGTCTGAATAGATCCAAAAGAATTTTACCTCCATCCACATGGCGGGGGTGGAGTTGAAAAACATGGGCCAGCAAATTCTGGGCAGCTACCCTGTGCATTTCCATCTGACGGGAGATGTGGATGAAAGAGGAGGCTACCACCCACCGTCTTACCTAGACAACCTGGCGATCCATCACTGCTTCTCGAGGTGTGTTGCCATCCATGGAGCCAATGGCCTTTTGGTAGGAGTTTGTTTTGTCCTGTCTGTTGATACCAAGATGTATTAGAATGGTAGAAGAGACAATGCATAGTTTAAACCAATAGCTTTCAATCTGTGTCCCAACGAACCCTGGGCACCCGGAGTCGGCATTGTTGGGCAACTGGCAAGGCCCATAGCCCGGCAGGGGCCCTACTACCAATCCTTGGAGCTTTCTAGCTCTGCTGTTGCTGCCCCTTACCATTGCTGCCTTTTCATTTTCCCTGTCCCAGTGAGCAAGCGCACACCACCCATGGGCTTGTTGGATCGCAACAGTTATTTGGCCTTTTTGGGTTGATTGAGTTCTTCTGCATTCTTTGTTCCAAAGCGATTGAGGTTAAACTTTCAGCTGTAGCGGGCAATGGAATCCTACAATAATCAGAGCTAGAAACTTGTTTTCTACCAATGTGAACCAGGATTCTAAAAGATAATTTAAATAGAAGAAGAAGAAAAAAGCAAGGGCTTTCCACCTGAATTGATTTTATCATATGCAATTTTATCATGTCTCTTTCATGTTTTTCTTGTTCTCTACTTTCACATTTATAAAGCATTTAATTTTTTTAAAACAATTTGATTTTTATCAATAGGCCGGTTAGCCCCATGGTGTGCAATCCAGGGAAAATGTAGGCAAAATCCTACTGATTGATGCTCCTAAAAAGGCAGTAGCATTATTTGAAAATAGTGTGGCCTGTTCAGACAACACACTAAGCCAGGGTTAAGTCGCTAACCCTTTTGCGAGCATGTATAAACCAAGGTTATATTGCCATCATGATTAGGAATGGTTCACATGACACGCTAAGCCATAATGTTTAGTTCAAAGTGCGTAACTACCATGGTTTAGCATGTTGCCTGAACACAGCCTGTATGTTTGAAAAGTGTGTGTGTATGTGAGCTGTGTGTCTGCATTCCGCATGGAAAGCTGGAGATTAAAATCAGTGATGTAGGGTAAATTTTGAAATGCACCTGCTCATCATGACATGTCCCCTAGCCACACCCCAAGGAGAGTCCAAAAATCCAGGTAGCTGTGTTGACTCATATCCACGAACTAGTTCTAGCTGTTTTCATCTCCAGGTCTTTTGTAAAGTGAATGGGTCCGTATTTCCCATTCAAGACCAGGATACCCTGAAATACTTTGCTTTACAGCAAGGAACGATCCTTGTGAGGATTGCAATGAAGCTTAGAGGGAAAAGGGAAGTTGCGGTGTGTGTGTGTGTGTGTATGTGTGTGTGTGTGTTTGTGCGCAGATGATTTCAGTGTCCCTGCTAATAAAAACGTGCCGATGCTGCATCTCTGCGAGTCCTGGCTCCGCTACACCACTGGTTAAAATACAGAGGTCCAAACAAGGATAATTTTTCAGCCGATTGTGTCAGGTTAAGCAAACGCAAAGTGCATATCTGTAGAGTTTTGGAAAAAAAGAAAAGTGACCAATCTCTTTTCTGTAGCAGTCCAAGTCCCTGCTGGGCTTTTAAATCTGAGCTGATTTGGGATGGTTCCAAACAGCAAATGTGTGTGTGTATATATAGCTTCGAAACACAACAAATGACCTTCATGCTCTCCAACAATACGTGTTGATGGCTATTCCATGATGTTCGATCGTGGTTAGCTTTGGTGCTCAACCTCTCATGCACCATGAGGCTGAAGCAATTTGGACGAAATGTTTTGAGAATGTATCATCCAGGGCCTGTAGCCCAAAAGTGGATGTGTGCATGGAGCGTTTTGATGGGTACCAAGCCAGAAGGGGTTATATGTCGGGGCAAAGCAAACTAACCCAAATAGTCCTTTTAAAAAAAATTAAACTTAAATGCACAAGGTTTGTTCTCCAAGGTGATCGATACAGGCTCTGAAATCAGGATATGTGATTTGGGTTCATACCCTTGCTCAGCTCCAAGATTCACTGGGTGATTTCTGGGCCAGTTGCATTCCTTCAGCCTAACCTACCTCACAGGAGTGTCGCGAGGATGAAATGGGTTTAACTGCATACACATCAGATGGAAGTCCTTGGAGGAAAGGGCGGCGGGATGGCTGTGTCTGTGCCGAAATACAATTCAAGAGAGAGATTCCATGCTTGCATTCATTAGCCAGAAAACGTGAAAGCAAATTTGGCTTATGATGATGCCATGCAGGGTCAAACGTTCATGTTAAATATGTGTATTCATGTAATGCAAATAATATGCATGCGCTCAATGCTTGTATGCATTTTACTGTCTGAATTTTGTTTGTCTGTGCTGCACGTAAATAGGAATTTAATCTTTCCCTCCCACTTCCGGGATCCATCGATCCGGTTAAAATCCCACCACCACCTTCAAAGTTCCAGTCACTTTGGGGACTGATTCCAGTTTGGGGCAGAATATTTATCAGGACCCCTGCATGGGATGGATGGTTATTTATTTATTTATTTTATTCCATTTATATACCGCCCCATCGCCGAAGCTCTCTGGGCGGTTTACAAAAATTTAAAACATTAAAAACCCTGATCCCAGTTGAGTCCTCCCCACAGCTGTTGGGGTATCATCTAGTTTAGACTGTGGCAAGTGAGGTTTCAGCTACATCGAGCATGTTGAACATCTTGCACCTCAAGAGCTGAATTTCATTTCAGAGAAGCTCTTGCAGGGATGGGTTGGAGGCTGCATTCCAGTGGTGGGCAAGACCAAAGGTAAAAAGATTGGGGGGCAGGCAAAAACACCAAAAAAATCAGCATATTTTAGCTGAAGGCTCTTCCTGCCAGTAACTAAGCCTTAGGGGAGGTATTTCACCCTTTTAGAATGGTGTGGGGGGTGGGGGAGCTGCACAAAAGCAGAAATTACCAAAGAATCGGTAGTTGGGAGAAAGGGGGCATGGCATGCGAAATGAGGCATGGACAGGGAAAGAGGGCATGGCCACCTGCCCCCCACCCCACTGGAGAGCCCGAAATGGCATCCAAATGCCACCCCCATTGCCAACTGCATTGGTCAGAGACCCATTTGTGACTCCATGTATTGCCGTGGTGTTGCCTGCAGGAAGTTGCTTCACCCTGATACATGACATGGCTGGTCCTAGCACTCGGAAGCCAAATCAGGTTGAGGGTGCTGCTCCTCCTTCCAGCATTGTACAGGTTAAAGGCGATGGGTGGGGAGAAAATGCTCATTTCCATTCCCCTAAACACCCTCCCTTTCTGAGCTCCCAAAATACCTTAAATCTCCTTCCTTTCTGAGCCCAAAAAATTCACCACAGGATGATGGGGGTGGGGGTGGGGGTGGGGGGGCAGTGTCCAGTTAGAAAACAAATTTGCCCCAAATACTGAAAATTCAGGGGAAGAGCCTGGAATATTGATAAAGGGACATGACAAGGTCCTTCAGGTCATCTGCTGGCTGCTGGCTGCAATCTTATCACTGGAGACAATAAACCATCTATGTTTACAACGGTCTCCCATCTTTTTGTGTGTGCACACAATTGTTTTAGGTGAAAGATACTGTTGGTTACGACACCCTGGGGCACTGTTTTTTCCTCGAAGATGGGACGGAGCAGCGGAACACATTTCATCACAATCTGGCACTCCTCACCAAGGCAGGCACCATCTTGCCGACGGACCGCAATGAAGCCATGTGCCTTGCCATGCGTGACAATGTCTACGGGGGCTATGTCCCCATACCTAGCACTGACTGCATGTAAGTATCCTCACGGCTATCTGTTACCTCCAGTAGCAGAGGCAGTAAGCCTATGTACACCAGTTGCTGGGGAACATGGGTGGGAGGCTGCTGTTGCACTCCTGTCCTGCTGGTAGGTACCTGGTCAACAGCTGGTTGGCCATTGTATATGCTGGATAAGAAGACTCTTTGTCTGATCCAGCATGACTCTTCTTAAGTTCTTACCCATTTCTTTCACCACTTTTTCTGGGCTTTTATGGCAATTTCAAAATTTCAAAAATTATGATCAGATTTTAAAAATGTGGAAGTTTTGGCATGAGTTTTGGCCAGCTTCAGTCACAAATCAATCAGGAACAGGCCAAGACTCAATGGGGGAAAACAAAGATTAACAGTCACTCAACACCAGCATTCAAAAGCCAATCTAGCTGCATGATGACAGACAACGTGGTGTAGTGGTTAGGGTGTTGGAGGGCACCAGGTTGGGGAAGACCTCTTTCATTTATTGATCAGGCCACACTCTTAGTTCTCTGATGGCATGTGCCGTCTGGGACTTTCTGCCTGAGGGTGTACGGCTCAAATTAAGCATTGATGAGTTTTTATCATCTATCAGTGGATGAGCTGGCAGAATGGCTGGTGGAGAATTCACACAGGGCTATATATAGATTATCACGTAACCGAGCGCTGTCTTTTTAGGAATAATCACTGCTGTTCATGCTGAGAGCTTATCAAATTGGCAGTGATGACTAAGTGCTCTTTGTTATGAATGCACTGCAAGTTAGACTTTGAGCCTGTTCTTCAAGTTGAGGTCATGCCTTCCTTCAGTAGGGTGATCTGAGAACTTCCTAGCGTGCTCTTCATGTGACTTCCAAATGCCCAACAGAAAGGTTCTCCAGGGCCAGCTAGTCTTGTGCAAGATGGCAATCCAGTGTGGATATAACAGTGGTTCCCAGCAAGCCAACTTCTACCCTCTGGAGCACGAATCTCTCTTCTTTCCCTTGTTGGTGTTAACCATGCAGCGAGAATGGCATGTTTCCCCACTTCAAAGCATGGCTTGCAGACCCACTTCCAACCATGCTTTCAGCTGCTGCGTGCTTTGCTGATGTGTTCTCAGCCTCAGACAATCGTGGAGGACCCATCGTTCCAGTGGCTGGATCGAAGGACACAGGTTCAGTTGCCAGCAACTCCAACAGTGGAGGTTGGTGGCTCCGATATCAGTAGGGTGTGAATCCACTCTGGATTTCAGTCAGAACCCTAAGGGAGCTATCCAAGCACCTTGCATTGCTCCTTTAGAGTTTTGAGTGGTTATGACTAAAACCCAGAGTGGATTCACTATCCCACTGACATTGGAGCCACCACCCTTCATTGATCTCCAGAGACAATGGTCTTGGCTACCAGGACTGGAGAAACTCCCTTTTGGAAACCTTGGCCAGTCAGAACTGAGCAGCTTTCCTTAACCTGATGCCTGGATATTTTGGATTAGAACTTCCATTATCTCTGGCCATTAGCCACGTCAGATGGGGCTGATAGGAACTGTAATCAAACTCATCTGGGGAAGAGTAGACTGGGCTGGATTGACTTGACACTAGGCAGCATCTTCTGTTGTTTTAACAACATTCAGACTCATTGTCCACACCTGTACGTTTCCGGTTGCAGGTGCAGTCTGTCGCTAGGCCAGTGGGCAGCCCCTCTTGGCATCTCCTTGGCTGTGTCAGTCATGCCTGTTCAGTCTTCTGTTGCCTTTGCTGAGCTCTGCCCCAAGTCCAGGTTGCCCAGACCGAGAGTCTGCAACTGGCCCAAAGTCACCAACTAAGCTTCATGACCGAGTGGGGGCTAGAACCTGGATCTCCCGAGTCCCAGTCCAATACTCTCATCACAGCACCACGCTGGCTCGCCATGTTAATGCATGTGTGAGAGAGACCTAAGGCTGTTTGGATTTTCCAACATTTGCTGCTTCTGGTACAGCTACGCTGCTGTGTCCCAGCTTGACCTGCTGTCATCAGCAGTCCCAACAATTTTGGGTTCTAAGATTTGCACACGGGGAGGTGGGAATGTCAGTTCCTTTCCTAGATTTCTGTTTGTTCAGCAGAATCCAGCTTTTATGCTAATGATTCATTAGTTACAATGTACAACATGGCCTGCACGAGGTTCCATGAAATGCTTGACATCACTGAAGGCAACTAACCTGACATAAAAAGTGCCATTTATTGGCTTCTGTAAAGTTTATAGCAGTAACATGCCTCAACTCCAAGTGATCCAGTGCCTTAACATTTTTATTTCTTCCTGCTTAGTGACTTAAAATAAATCTACAATTTGTCTCATTTTCTTCTTCATCATCAGGGCTGTCAGCTCCTTCTGGATTGCTAACCCCAATAATAATCTAATAGAGAATGCAGCTGCTGGTGCTCAGGTAACCTGGTTTTTTAACAGTAAAGGCTGTATATGGTCTTCAGCCCCCTTTTAATAGGAAGCCTTGAGGGCATCTCTACATTAAAGTCTTGTTCGTTAAACTGGTTCTGTGTTTCCCCATGGAACTCTGGGTATTGTAGTTTTTGTCTGGGTGTTGAGAACTTGCCATAGGCCTATTGCCATGCATTTTGTATACAGGGAATGTCATAATGTAATTGAAAGCACAGCAAGCTGAATTCAAATGAGATGATCTGAATTTCATGTTTATATATATATATGAACATCAAGTGCTTGTTGTTCATCCAATTGCCTTTGTACTAATCGGCCACAAAATTGGAAATGTAGCTGTCCATTTTCCTTTGAAGGGCCTGTTTAGATGGCATGTTAAGCCATGGTTAGGCTGCTAACCCTTTTGCAGCAAATGGTTAGTGAGCATTTTTAAACCATGATTATGTAGCCACCATGGTTAGGAATGGTTCACACGACACACTAAGCCATAATGTTTAGCTCCAAATACTTAACCACTGTAGCTTAGCATATCGTCTGAACAGGGACTAAGTTGTTTGATAGAATACTGGATGATCTGCTGCTCAAAACAGGGCCAGCATCAAGAGTAGGCATAGTTGGGCATCTGCCCATTGAACATTCCCTAGCAGGGGGCCACTGGCGAGATCTCCCTGGCTCAGACAACGGTGGTGGTGAGAAGGAGGAACAGTAGATGCCATGGCCTACTTGCTCACTGGATCTCTGCCTGTCAAGCAAGTGCCAGTAATGATCACAGAATCATAGAAGGAGAAGCTTAATCAAGTCTCACCACTGTACGTGGCGAGTGAGTTGTTCTTGGCTTGATGAGTCCCAACCAAAACGGATTCATCTGCAAGGAAGCCATGGTGGCCGAAACTGATGTGAAGTACGCATATCCTCAGGGTGCTTTGAGATGCCCTAGGAGTATCCAGATGTGCATAGCAGTGGGGCTTTTTTAAAGGTGTCTTTGAAGTTCAGTTCCGTAATGTTTATTTGCCTCAGCAGGCGGAATGTGGTATAAACAGGATCTGAGGCTCCTTCCACCACATCTGTTTGTTTGTCCTTGTTTTGGTTTTTCCCCAGGATGTTGGAATATGGTATATCTTCCACCGGGTACCCACTGGACAGTCTAGGGGACAGTATCCAGCTGGGCAATCTGAATTGACTCCTCTGGGCACATTTTACAACAACAGAGTTCATTCCAACTTTAAGGCATGTACATACTTTCTATAAATACTAGACATCAGAAGTTCTGCTAGACATCTCTAGCAGAACTTCTGAGGGCTTTTTATTTTGGATCAATATGTGGCTACGCTCCCTTCTGTCCCTTCTCTTTTCCACCTTCTTTCTTTCCAGCTCCTGGCTCAGGCCACCTTCTCTTCTGCTTGTTCCTCTCTCGGAGTCCCGACTTTGCTTTCCCAGCCCTCGCCGCTTCCATTTGTCTGCTGCCTTCTCAGGCCCGGTAGGGCAACCTCTTATGCACCCTTAAAAAGAGGAGGAGGAGGAAATGCATCATTCCCCCAAAAGAGCAAACGAGGGCACAGATCTGCATAACATTTGCATATGCTAATTTATGGGTAGTGATGGTAATTTAGAAAGAACTACTATTCTTTAAATTGAAATGCAATACATCTCGCCATAGTGGGAAGGCCGTGACCCAGTAATTGTGTGCCTGCTCAGTCCACTGTCCAAGGGCTAATTGTTGATGGACAACATCCAAATCTCTGTTCTCCTATCATACGGTTCTTTATCTTTCAACCAGGCTTGGATTGGATAATCCTCCAAATAGAGGACTGTCCTCTGCAAAGTAGGATACCTGACTACCCTAGCCCTGGAATCCTGGTTCATTTGTCTGGTGGTTCTGTCTTTCTTTTCCTTGGATCACCTGCCTGCTCTGCCTTTCTGTAGGACAGGAGCAGCTCAGCCACTGGTGGGGGTAATTTGCCTGCACTTACCTTTTCTCTGACATCAGGGCAGCTCAGCCAATCTCTGAGAGGCAACCCTTGGCATGTTACAGCAGAGATGTAGCATTAAGCCTGGGGGGGGGGGGGGTAATTGTCTTACGTAAGGTGCAGTGTGCAAAAATGCATTTACAACACACATACATGCATAAGTGAGTCCTAATTAAAAAATTAGCCCCCTCTTTTTTCTGGCTCCTCTCCATAACTCCAGGGCATCACCACTCCCTCTAATAGCAAATGTGGGAGCTTCAGTGGATATCAGTTTGGGAGTGAAATGGGACTGCCCAAAAAATAAGGTAGTGTTTTCTAAGACTCCTTGGGCCAGCAAGGATATGTGAGCTTCCAGGACTTATAAAATGTTGAAGGCAGCTGAGCCTATAGAGCTAAAATATTATAGAGTAGCTGGATCCATTGTCTAGAGATGAAACTTCCAGGTTCATGTTGAATCGCAAATAAGGACCTCCTGTCTTTCTGCTATCTTTTTTCTTTCCCACCCCTCTTGAAACTCCCCATACCTTGAGAGTCCTGTTCAAGGCTATCTGGATCCTAGAATGGGAGCTTTCCTTTTTGGGTATATTGATACCCTGCCACATACATGAGCTGCAACGGCATTCCCCCACCCCTGTACATTTTCCCAGGGAGCATGGCAGATACCCCCAATAGCCTCTCATGTCCATCATCTGAGCTGAAACTGTACTGGCAACCTCTAAAGAGTGCCCTTAGGTGGGCAAGCTGTAGCCTTCCAGATATTGCAAGATTCCAAACTCCCATCAGCCCCAGCCAGCATGGTCAATGGTTGGCCTGATGGGAGTTTTAGTCCAACATGCACTCGTGTCCTGCTTGTAAGCTTCCCATCGGCACCTAGTAGGGCACTGAGGCAACAGATAGACAGTATGGTGCAGTGTTTAGAGTGTTGGATTGAGATTCTGGAAATCCAGGTTCTAGTCCCCACTCGGCCATGTGGCTCACTGAGCAACTTTGGGCCAGTCGCCGACTCTTGGCCTACCCTACATCACTGGGTTGTTGTGAGGATAAAATGGAGATGAGGAGGGGTATGTTAGCCCCATTGGGTTCCTTGCAAGAGGAAAAGTGGTGGGATATAAATGTAATAACAGATAAATAGATAAGCATTTGCTCTGATGTGGGCGCAGCACTTTTTGTGTTTTATGGCAACATCTGGAGGGCCACGGGGTGCCCACCTCTGACTAGTAGCATGTACATTGTTTGCAGTGCCCAAAACACTATCCATTGAATGTTCACTTCCCTGTGCAAAAATGTTCAAACTTTTCCCCTTCTTTTTTCTTTACCAAGTGCAGTACAGTTTGCTTGTTCAAAAATAATTGAACTCAGATGGTGATATATATATATATATATATAATAATAATAATAATTTTTCCAGGCTGGCTTGTTTATTGGGAAAGGAGTCAAGACGTCGAAAGCCAGTGCTGAAAATCCCCGAGAATATCTGACGGTGGATAATGCCAGGTGTGTAAACAAAATGTCACCCTGCCATTTGCGGCTTGTTTGGGTTAATTTATTTTTATTGCTTTTAGGAGGGATTTCCAGACTCATTGGTGCTTCTGCCTCCGGATTTTGAGGTGGGATGGAGGGCATAACGCAGAGTGATGCAGTTGTTAAAGCAGCCTTCCCCGATGGCCATATTGACTGGGAATGATGGGAGTTGAAGTCCAATCGATCTGGAGGGTACCGGCTTGGAAAAGGCTGATCTAGGGCACAATCCTATGCATGTGTAGACAGAGAAAAGGCCTACAACTCCCAGCATGCCCCAACCATTGGCAACAAGCTTACTCCTATTGGCATGACCCAATCCCATAGCCCCCATCCTTCTCGGAGGCAGTATACTTTTCAATACTGGTTGCTGCAGAACATGAGCAGGAGGATGCTAATGCACTCATCACCTGTTTGTGGGCTTTCCATATGCACCTTGAAGAAAAAGAAAATACTGGAGTTAATAAGCCTTTGGTCTGATCCTGCACAGCTTTTCCTTCCTTCCTTCCAGAACATAAGAAGTGCCATGCTGGATCAGACCAAGGGTCCATCTAGTCTAGCACTCTGTTCACACAGTGGCCAACCAGCTATCAACCAGTTACCCACAAAGCAGGACATGGCGCAACACCACCCTCCCACCCCTGTTTCCCAGCAACTGGAGCACACAGGCTTACTGCCTCGGATACTGGAGGTAGCACCTAGCCCTCAGGGCTAGTAGCCATTGGTATCCTTCTCCAGGAATTTATTCATCCAACCCCCTTTTAAAGCCATCCAAATTGGTGGCCATCACCACATCATGTGGAACCGAATTCCATAGTGTAACTATGCGCTGGGTGAAGAAGTTCTTCTTTTGAGCTGTCCTGAATCTCCCACCAATCTGCTTCATGGAATGGCCCCATTGGGTTCTAGTATTATGGGAGACAGAGAATTAGGGGTGTGCACGGACCCCCCGGATCGGATCGGGACCCGGATCGGGACCTCCAATTTTGTCCCGGACCGGTTCGGACAAAATCGGAGGCCCCCCGGACCGGATCGAGTCCGATCCCGACCCAAAAATCGTAAATTTTTGGATCGGCCGCCATTTTTTTCCCCATAGACTTGCATTGCAATGCAAGTCTATGAGGAAAAAATGGCGGCGGGTGGCTGAGGGGGGGCCTAACTCCCTCCCCCCCGGGGCCGTCCGCTGTGGACGGCCCCGGCAGGTAAGCCCCCTCCCCCGCGCTCCCTACCCCCCCTGGGGCCGCCCGCTTCCATCCGCTGGCGCCCGCGGGCACCAGCGGATAGAAGCGGACGGCTCCGGGGGGGGGGTAAGCCCCCTTCCCCGCCACTGCTTACCTTCTCGGCCCGTCCGCTCCCGTCCGGCGCCGGCGGCTACTACCAGCGGGCTCCGCGGCCTACTCTCGAGTAGCGCGCCGGGTGATGACATCACCCGGCGCGCCACCCTGGAGTAGGCCGCGGAGCCTGCTGGTAGTAGTAGGCGCCGGCGCCGGGACGGGAGCCGCCGGGACGGGAAGGTAAGGGCCCCCCTCCCCCCTCCGCGCGCCCCCTCCTCCCCTCCACGCACCCCCTGCTTACCTTCCCGGCCCGGCGGCTCCCGTCTGGCGCCGGCGCCTACTACTACCAGCAGGCTCCGCGGCCTGCTCTAGAGTAGCGCGCCGGTGATGACATCACCCGGCGCGCCACCCTAGAGCAGGCCGCGGAGCCTGCTGGTAGTAGTAGGCGCCGGCGCCGGGACGGGAGCCGCCGGGACGGGAAGGTAAGGGCCCCCCTCCCCCCTCCGCGCGCCCCCTCCTCCCCTCCACGCACCCCCTGCTTACCTTCCCGTCCCGGCAGCTCCCGGCCGGTGCCGGCGCCTACTACTACCAGCAGGCTCCGCGGCCTACTCTAGAGTAGCGCGCCGGGTGATGACATCACCCGGCGCGCCACCCTAGAGCAGGCCGCGGAGCCTGCTGGTAGTAGTAGGCGCCGGGACGGGAGCCGCCGGGACGGGAAGGTAAGGGCCCCCCTCCCCCCTCCACGCGCCCCCTCCGCGCGCCCCCTCCTCCCCTCCACGCACCCCCTGCTTACCTTCTCGGCCCGTCCGCTCCCGTCCGGGGCCGGCGGCTACCACCAGCAGGCTCCGCAGCCTGCTCTAGAGTAGCGCGCCGGGTGATGACATCACCCGGCGCGCCACCCTAGAGCAGGCCGCGGAGCCCGCTGGTAGTAGCTGCTAGTGCCGGACGGGAGCGGATGGGCCGAGAAGGTAAGCGCCCCCCTCCTCCCCCCCCCCGCTGTCCACTTTCATCGGTGGGCGCCCGCTGGCGCCCGCCAATGGAAGCGGCGGTGGGCGCCAGTGGGCGCCCGCCGATCCGCCGATCCGCCGAACCGGTTCGGAGCCTTTTCGGACCGGTTCGGATTGGATCGGCCGATCCAGCTGCGGGATCGGAAATCGGATAATTTATCCGATTTCCCACTGGACCGGACTCGGATCGTGGATCGGGTCCGATCCAGTGCACATCCCTACAGAGAATGTCCTTGTTCTAATTCTTGGTCATGCTAATCTGTGACAGAAAGCTGAGGGTTGGTGTTTATATAATAGACTTTACCCCAATCACTTCATCATTCAATAAAACAAATAAAAAATCACTCAGGGTAGCGAGAGAATTGGTCTGTGTACTTCATGTTCCTACCACATCGTTTGTGTACTGAGAACATTTTTTAAGCATTCTATTGGCAGTCTTTACAATAGCTTTATAAAGGAGGCCAATATTATTATTCCTCATTTATTATTGTTCCTCATTTTGCAAGAAGTTAGGTTGAGAGAATAACAGCCTGAAAGCTACTAAGTGAGACTTGAACTGTGAACTCTTGGCCTCTATAGGACACTGCTCCAAATACCTAGAGCAGGCACATATTCAGGGAGTTAAGTCTGAAGCAATTCATTGAATTTTTTTCTGATAGAAAACAATGCTCATTGAAGATTAGTTCTGCTCTGCAATAAATCACTTGACATGCCTCCTACTCAAGGCATTTGGAATGGATGTTAATTCTGCTGAATTTTTGATGAGTTCAGATCCTGGACTGGCATGTATCTTTCCCAGTTGGACTGGACATGACCTTTTCTATTAGCTGAAACCTCAAGTGATTACTTGCATGTCTGTAATGCCAATGATGAAACTTGTGCAACAAGTCAAACAATGGGTAGCATCAATGTTAATCCTGTGTAGAGTAGACCCATTGAAATGAATGAGGCTTATATTAGTCACTAACTCAAGACTCATTTATTTCAATGGGTCTAAGGGGGACTAACATTGGATACTATCTAAAGCTTTTTGATTGATACTACAGAATATCAATTTTGCTCATTTTTTTCTATGTTCTGTTTGTTTTTGCATCAATTTGTGATTTTTGTTTTAAAAGTCTGCAGAAAAATTCATAGTTGTTTTCCTGTGCATTTCTCAAAAATGTCTGCACTTTTGCGTGCACTTCCCCAAATTTAAGCTTTTTTGCAAGTGTTTTTCCCCTTAAAATAAAGCATTTTTATGTGCACAGGTCTGTAACATGCACAATTTTCCAATGTGTATTTGCGCAGTGAACTACAAAATTCTGAAAAGTACGAATAAGGCCGATAGCTGCAATATTCTGGTTTGCGGTGCGAATTTGATACAACGGCATTAAAATACAAACCGAACAAATGTCGCTGCCACCCCCTAGTTGACACAGACCAGGTGTAGAGAAAGGCAGCAGGGTGATATGCGTGTGTGAACTAGCTGAGGGTTCAGAGCATTTGGGGGAAACACAGACACCTGGCATAGGGTCCCAAGGAGAGTTATGTTGCATGGAGGTTTTCCTGGAACAACTTCCAGAAGGATGAGCTATGTCCATTCCTTAGGGCTTCCAAAGCGGATGCTTCTTTATGTTGTACGAGTCCAACACTTGCTATTCTTAGCCACGTGGCACAATGTGCAGTAACATAAACTGAGCTTGCATTTTTGAACGCCTTCCAGCTTGCGTTCATGGGGCCAAAAATACTGAAAACGCCACAGCTTCATTTCAGTTCGAGTATTTTGGGACCTTTTGATTGACGGGCTCCCCCGCCTCTAAGAGAGTTTCCCATTCTGCCGGGGTCATAGCGATTAACTCAAATCTGTCCTCCAGGTTCCGCCCACACGAGGATGCTGACCCTGAAAAGCCTCGGGTTCCTGCTATGATTGATGGCCTCGTTGCTTTCAAAAACAATGACCACGGAGCCTGGGCGAGGGGAGGGGACATTGTCTTCCGCAACTGCGGGTAGGTGCACGTGGAACATGGCCTCTTGGTCATAGCATCTGTGCTAAATGGTGTGTGTGTGCGTGTGGAATTGACCGTCATGTGTCCCTTAAACTTTACACTGTTTTCCTCGTATGTTTCTTCCTTCTTAGTTTTGCAGACAACGGGATTGGACTCACTCTAGCTAGGTGAGTTGTCCGTTCTCAATAGAACATATTTCTTTTGGGAACCGGTGTTCTAATCATGGGAGGGGGGCTGAATGAAACCCACAAGCCTGACCCACCGATTTCCCCACAGTTTTAGCCAACCTGTGTGTGTGAAGCCTTGGGATGGACGTGGATTTCATTTCTGTTTGCAAATCATGTGATTGCGCCCTATTTGCAATCTCAAATGCAAACGTGATCAGGAGCATTTTTTTGGGGGGGGGGGAATGTTCACAGCCCATGGGCTCAATGCAGCCTCATGACGTATTTTGCAGCCCCTGGCAGTCCCATGTTGCAACACTGTTGGGAAGTGCTCCCTACCACAGGCCTTGTTTCCCAGCAAAATTGCTGGGAATCCATCCCTCTGGCCAATTGGACCAGGGTGCAGTCCGCTGTGGGTTCCAGGGGTGCCAGTGGAGTTTCCCACCCTTGTTCTAGTGAGTGGGACTGTTGTTTAATGGTAGGACATGTGCTTTGCATGCAAAAGAGTCACCCTGGTTCAATTCGCAGAACCCCATTTAGGTTTTTGGGTGTTATTTCTTAAAAAAATAAAGATCAGTTGGAAGGCGATGGAGGAGACCTTCTACCTGAGACCCTGCCAGACATTGCTGGTGATACTGTGCTCATTGGATGAAGCATCTAACGTGGTATAAGGCATTCTCCTGCACTCCTCTGAACAATAACAGTCTCCAAGGAGCAATGGTTCAACCTCTTGATCAGGGATGGGGGACATGTGACCCTCCAGATGTTGCTGGACTTTAGCTCCAACATGGCTAATAGTCAGAGCTGGAGTTTATTTATTTATTTATTTATTTATTTATTACATTTGTATACCACCCCATAGCCGAAGCTCTCTGGGCGGTTTACATAGGATTAAAAACAATTAAAAACAATATACAAAAATTAAAACAGCAAAAACATACAACATACACACAATCTGTACATTTAAAAACCACTTCAACACTTCAAAAAACTACAAAAACAAAACAAAACAAACCCAGGCTCCTCAGATATTGCCAAATGCCTGAGAGAAGAGGAAAGTCTTGACCTGGCGCCGAAAAGATAACAATGTTGGCGCCAGGCGGGCCTCGTCGGGGAGATCGTTCCACAATTGGGGAGCCACCACAGAGAAGACCCTCTCTCTTGTTGCCGACCTCCGAGCTTCCCTCGGAGGAGGCACTCGGAGGAGGGCCTTAGATGTTGAACGTAGTGTTGTAGCCCAACCCTTCCAGATGTGGCTGGACTTCAACTCCCATTAACTCCAATCATTGACCATGCTTGGGCTGGAGCAGCTGGACCTTCAGTTGTGGTTGGGCCTTCTGAATCATTCTGGTTGCCCTTTTCACACTCCTTCCATCACGTCCGCGGGCGGCAAACCTTTGAACTCTGCCTGGTCCTTCCAGCCCTAACGTGTTGCTGTTTATCTCATTATAGCGATGGAACTTTCCCCGTAGACGAGGGCTGCAGCCTGGAAGTGACTCATTCCATCTTTGTGGGCGAAAGCAACAATCTTGGTTCCCAGGGAGGACAGAACAGCTACTGGGGAAGAGGAGCTGATGGAGAATACAGGACACTGCCCAGAAACAAGTAGGTTATTCATAGGTGGTGACTTCCCTTAGAAACGAGTGCGCAAGAAATGCATTAGAACGGGAGCCTTTGCAAGCATGAGAGCATCCCTGCAGAGGCAGAGGTACTACGGATGCTTCTAAATTATTGCTAGCACCCTGCGGCAAGCAAGGTGTGGGTGGGTGAAGGTTGTGGTTATCACGCCACCCATGTTGTTCCTCTTGGCAGAGGCCAGGCCACCATCTGGCAAGGGTGGGGTAGGGGGACGGCCTGGCCCTCTCTGTAATGCAAAGTGTTTTGGGGCAGCTTGGTTTTGAACTATTATTATTATTTATAGCATTTTTATACTGCCCCATAGCCGAAGCTCTCTAAAAGAACGCAGGGAATCCTGGTTGACCAAGGGCCCCTTTCTCCCTTTTGCTGAATGCAGGCCACATGTGAGTTCCTGCTACCCCATTGCACCTGAGGGGAGAATTTGAACTAGGGTGACCCTATGGAAAGGGTTCCTGTATCTTTAACAGTTGTGTAGAAAAGGGAATTTCAGCAGATGTCATTTGTATGCATGCAGCACCTGGTGAAATTCCCTCGTCATCACAACAGTTGAAGCTGCAGGAGCCCTGCCTAGCGTGATCGGATACAAAAGAGAGCAGGGTTCCTGCAGCTTTAACTGTTGTGATGAAGAGGGAATTCAACCAGGAATACAAATGACACCTGCTGAAATTCCCTGTTCTACACAACTGTTAAAGATACAGGAGTCCCATCCTCCTTTTTATATGGTCACCCTATTTGAACATGGCTTCATCTATTGCAAGGCCAGCCCTACCATTAGGCAGAGTGAAGCACTTACCTCAGGTGGCAGATGCTGTGAGGCAACAGCAAGGCATTGGAGGAAAGACTTGTGTGCCATGCAGCCTGTGACGTGCTTCCTAAGTTGGTCTGCTGTCTTCAGGTGCAGTGGAGGATGTTGTCCCATCACCATCGTCAAAGGAAGATTCAACTGCCAGTCCAGTTGACTTTTGAACATGGAATGGGAAGGGGCACCATCTTGTTTTTCACTTCAGGCTGCAAAATGTCTTGGGCTGCTCCTGATGTACCTTACATTTATCTTCTTGTGAAGATAAATGGGGCAGCCCCATTCGTACTGACCTGAACTCCCTGGAGGGTAAAGAAAACGTAATAAAATCGACATGACTGATTTGTGATCTTTTCACTAAGCGCTACAGCCCATGATTCTCCCCCTCCTTCATCCCGGAAAATGGATGCTTTTTGTTTTCCATCTCCCATAGGAGTTTTCCAATCCGTGGCTTCCAGATCTATGATGGCCCTGTCCGGCTGACAAAATGCACTTTTCGAAAGTTCACCCCCACTGCTGACAGGCGCACGAGCGCCATTGGTTTCTTCATGAAGAATGCTTGGCAGATATGTCCTCAGAACAACGTGTCGCTGGTCAGGATGGAGAGAAGTGTAAGTGCCGGCTTATTCCCGTGTTTATGTGTTCAGAAACCAGAGGTGGATTCTTGTAGTGTCGGGGTTACCTGACGGAAGAATGATTTGAATATTCGTCAGCTGATATGCTCCAATACCCTGAAGGTTGTCCTGCCTCAGATTTCATGGGCCGAGATGTTTGTTTGAAAGCGTTACTGTGTAAAAACTAGGGATGTGCACTGGATCGGACCCGATCCACAATCCGAGTCCGGTCCAGTGGGAAATCGGATAAATTATCCGATTTCCGATCCAACAGCTGGATCCGCCGATCCAGTCCGAACCGATCCGAAAAGGCTCCGAACCGGTTCAGCAGATCGGCGGATCGGCGGGCGCCCACTGGCGCCCACCGCCGCTTCCATTGGCGGGTGCCAGCGGGCGCCCGCCAATGAAAGTGGACAGCGGGGGGGAGGAGGGGGGCGCTTACCTTTCCGGCCCGTCCGCTCCCGTCCGGCGCCCGCGGCTACTACCAGCAGGCTCCGCGGTCTGCTCCAGGGTGGCGCGCCAGGTGATCACCCGGCGCACTACTCGAGAGCAAGCCGCAAAGCCGGCTGGCGGTAGCCGCCGGCGCCAGACGGTAGGGAACGGCCCGGAAAGGTGAGGAGGGGGTGCGCGGAGGGGAGGGGCGGTGCTTACCTTTTAGGGACGCCCGTCCGGTGCCAGCGGCTACTACCAGCGGGCTCCGCAGCCTGCTCCAGGGTGGCGCGCCGGGTGATCACCCAGCGCCCTACTCTAGAGCAAGCCTCAAAGCTGGCTGGCGGTAGCCGCCGGCGCTGGACGGGAGCGAACGGCCCTAAAAGGTAAGCAGTGGCGGGGAAGGGGGCTTACCCCCCCCCGGAGCCGTCCGCTTCTATCTGCAGGCGCCCGTGGGCGCCAGCGGATGGAAGCGGACGGCCCCAGGGGGGGTAGGGAGCGCGGGGGAGGGGGCTTACCTGCCGGGGCCGTCCACAGCCGGGGCCGTCCACCCGCCGCCATTTTTTCCTCATAGACTTGCATTGCAATGCAAGTCTATGGGGAGAAAAATGGTGGCCGATCCAAAAATTTACGATTTTTGGATCGGGATCGGACTCGATCCGGTCCGGTCCGGGGGGCCTCCGATTTTGTCCGAACCGATCCATGACAAAATTGGAGGTCCCGATCCGGGTCCCGATCCGATCCGGGGGGGTCTGTGCACACCCCTAGTAAAAACTTTGCCCCATATTGTAGAGGTGTCTTCATTTCAAAGAAGTTCTTGGGGGCCGCATCCCAGTGGTGGGCGGGGTCAAAAGCAAAAGAGGTGTGGCCAAAATGCCAGCATATTTCGCTTAAAGCAGTGACTGCCAGGACCTAATTCTTAGGAGAGGTATTTCAACATTTTAGAATGGGGGGAAAACACCATTGAATGATTGGTGGTTGGAGGGGAACAGGAAGGGACATGACCCTCTGGGGAGATCCAGAGGGCCAAGTTGGGACCTCAGGAGGGCTGGATTTGGCCCCTGGTCCTGAGGTTCCCCACCCTTGGCACTGGAACAGACTTAAGTTATCTTCTCTCTGACATATCGAAACAGATTGAGTCATCTCTCTGACATGGGGGGTGGTTTGGGGCATGGGGGATACTTTCAAACAAATGACTCCCTCTTTCAGAATTGAGAGTGTATGGTCCTGTGAGAAGACATAGCCAGCCTTACCAGCGAACACCTGGATTGGCCTGGGCTTGGGGAGTGGAGAACTCTTGACAGATTGATTGACTTTGCTCGAGCAGACTGTGCACCCTTACAAATGGTTCCGGTTGTGTTCAGACTGTGGATTAAAACATCCTTGGTTCAACTCTGTTTTAAGGCTGTGCTTAGCTAACCTGAGGATCCATTCACAGGGCCAGCTTGGCAACCACACAGGCCACTTAGGTTTGCCTTGAATCTGTAAAAAGAAAAAAAAGGCATCATCTGAATCATACCATCATCTCCAATCCACCATGAAAACTGCCATCTTACCCCATGTTTTCCCCCAATATCATGCAGCTGGAACCAGACTCTCCTAGGTCTTATGTCCCACGTGTGAAGGCTTTGAGACAGGTAGAAAACACTGAGCTTGGCTGACTTAAGGCGCTATTCAATGTTAGTCCTTTTTAGAGTAGACCTATTGAAATGAATGGGACAAGCTAGGAGTTGGATACAAGTCCTAGCGAAAGAAGGCTGGGATGGTGAGGGAACTCTTGTACCTGGATACACTTCAGAAGTAGGCATGGCTTGCTGAAGATTATGAACCTCTGTCAATTTTCACCACAGTCCCCACACCTGTATAGGGAAGTGCTATATCTGAGTGTTAGAGCATATGCTTTGAATGCACTTGGTCCTGAATTCTGTAGTCTCCAGGTTGGGCTGGAAAGACCCCATCTTACACCCCTGGAGAGGTTTGGCTGCTCAATATGGACCAAGGGGTAGAGAACCTGGAACACTGGAGATGTTTTGTACTACAATTCTTCATCAGCCTCAGCCAGTGTGGCCAGTGGACAGGGATTATGGATGCTGCAGTCCAAAGGGTACCAGGTTGCTTAGCCCTAGTATAGGCAATGTTGAGCTAGATCAGTGGTCTTCAACTGGTCCAAACCTCAGGCCCACCTCACACTCCCAACCTGCAACATGGGACCCACTTCCACAATTTCACAACATGGTAGCAACAGCTTTGCTGCGACCCATCTGGACTGATCTCATGACCCATTTTTGGGTTGCCAACCCACCAGCTGAAGACCACCGAGCTAGATAGTCCCAATGGCTTGAGGACCGAAACAGACATTACTTTAAATCCATATCTAGCAACTACTTCTCATTTCTTTTTTCACTCTAGAGTAGGAGCAGGGTCCCCAATCCGGATCTGAAAAGCTTCCTGCCCCTCATGCTGGGGAACCTCTAGAATGGGTCCCTGTGAGTTAAAATAAAAAGATGTAGCTGCTAGAGATGGGTTTATAATCATGCCGGCTTTGGCCCTAACTCAACGTGAGACAGTTTCCTGTGTCGAATCCTGGTGCTTGGCTGACTGCAATACACAAGTTGAATGGCCAGTGCCTTCATGCTGGTTATAGGAGTGTGTCAGTGCTGGGTTTTTTGTACAAAGCAGGGGTGTGTCGCACACCACTCTATGGCTTGAAAGAAAAGTCCTGTTGACTTTATGCCTTCCAGTGAATCACACTTCGCTACTTTAGTGCTTGTCTAAACGTTTCCTATAAGTTCAGATGGAGGACAAGGAATGATTCAGTTCTGTGTCCTCCCAGAAGCATGTGGAGTTGAAAGTAGCCACGCAGACCAAGAACATGCACTTATATAAGCTGCATGGGTTTAATCCTGCAGATCGAAGTTGCCCTGGGGAAGACCTGAAGGGCAGCACACTCCAGCCTCATCCATGACGCTGGGAAGCTGTGCCTTCTGCCCCCCTCCTAGGAAGAACACCATAACAAGGGTGCTGGTGGTTGTAAACCTGGCCCTATATGCTGACCAGCAAAGAAACAATTGCGGGCAGCTTGCTTTTCCCTTTCCTGCTTGAAAGAACACTTATAAGATCTTTGTAACTAAAAACTAGTGCTGGACTTTGCTTTTTTGCCTCCTCCCTCCAAGCCTCCTTTCCTTTTATGTCATGTCATCTAGATGGTCCTTGCCTTCTGGTTTGCTCTCTTGGTATTGGCCTTTGTAGGCTGCTCTGGGAGCCCTTTGCAACTGAAAAGCAGCGTAAAAATGCTTTAAAGAATACAATTGACTGTGGCCAGAGCTAAACGTTACGAAGTTATGGGCTAGTTAGTAAAGTTGGTAAAGTTATAATAGTTGATTGTAATAGTTAGTAAATAGTAAAAGTCCCAGTTATAATAGTTAGTAAAGTTTGACTCGTTTACTACTAGCAAAACTAACTAGTTTTAATACTAGTAGTCAACTTAGTTAGGCCTTGCTTAACTGGAAATGTAGAAACAAAATTGCTAGGCTGGACAGAGAAGCACTGATCTATGCAAATGTTTTGT
Organism: Anniella stebbinsi; assembly: GCA_029215795.1. Lineage (NCBI taxonomy): Eukaryota > Metazoa > Chordata > Lepidosauria > Squamata > Anniellidae > Anniella > Anniella stebbinsi. The sequence continues at coordinate 389,009,778 of JARDYH010000001.1, forward strand.
TTCTTAGAGGCTGTCTTTAGGGGAAAATTCCAAAAGATATATGCAAGACTAAAATGATGCATTTAATGATGATAAGTATTTATTGCATATTTCTTTATCATTGTATCCTCTCTGGAGATCTATTGATAGAAATATTTCAGGACAGAAAGAAAATACTTACATTCTTTATCGCCTACACCTTTGACACAAATGTTCCTGAGCAGCTAGGAAAGTCATAAGATACACTGGCCCAACTCCTATGCTCACCGCAGCTCACTGTGGTTTATTTAAGCCGTGGTTGATTGTGGCGTGTGCCAGTGGCCATTTTGAATATTCACTCCCCGGCCAGGGGTTGCTATGGATTTAAATGCTGTCTGAATCTGGGCGGCAGGGGTTGTCTACCCTCAAACAATATCTGCTGCCCAGTTTTGGGTGACAGGACCAACCATGGTCACCCCCCCCCCCGGAGCTGAATATTCAAAATGGTTGCCAGCACGTGCTGCAACCCACTGCAGCTTAGATAAGCCATGGTGGGCTGCAGTAATCGTCTGAATTCGGTCAATAAAAATAGAAAGCCAGTGGGCCTGTTCGGAAGACACCTTAAACCTTGCTGGTTAAGGCTTTTGGCTAAGCATCAGGGTTTAAAGTGTCTTGTGTGATGCATTTTGCTAAACCCTGCTTGCTCACTCACTAACCACAGTCGGACCGTCTGCAGCAGGGTTAGCGGCTCTAACCATGGTGTAAAGTGTTGTGTGCGACAGCACAGCTTGTGGTTAGTGCTAACCCCAGAGAACCACAGTTTCGCTAACTACGGAGCCTGAAGTGTCATCTGAACAGACCCAGTAGAGAAAGAAGTTGCGTCAATATGGAGCACTCCTGTTCAGGATTCCAGCTATGCCTTCTTACCTCCACCCCCAAGCGTTCCTCATTTCAGCAGTATAATTTAGGATGGGAGGGGCATCACTTTGTTGCTGTTACTGTTGAATGATTGGGAGTCAGAAATCCTTGCTGATCTGCTGCAAGCAACCCAGAGAACCGATCCACCTTTTGCCCTATACAGATCCACACTTGCTTAGCTCTTGCAAGGCTATTTCTTCTTGTGCCTTCAGATTCAGCTCTGGGTCTCATCATGCTTTTAATAATAACACTGTTGAAATAGCGTTTAAATAGCACTTTAATGTTCCTTGATCCCTTGGAGATGTAATTAAGCTAGTGGAGAGAGAAGCAAAGGTCATGGGTAGTCATTAATTGATGCAGCTTATTGAGGACAGTATTTAGGAGCAATGCCTTATTTCAAAACCTCAAATAATATTATTACTGTATAGAGCTAATGTGGTGCTGTGATCAGTGTTGGACTTTGCCCAGAGAGACCTGGTTTCAAATTTCTCCTTGGCTATGAAGCTCAGTGGGTAGCCTTGGAACAAATCACTGTTTCATGGCTTAAATCAGGGATGGGGAGTTGCTAGCCTGCAGGGGCATCCAGTATGTCTGCCAGCTTCTTCCTCAGAATCCATCCTCTCTCCTGGCAGGGTAAAGCTCTTATCTCCAATCTGCTGCTAATCAGAGATAAGAGCTTTTTCCTGTCACAGAAAAGGGGCGAGGTCTTGAAAGAAGCTGCTGAGTGCTTCAGGCCTTCGTACTTCTGAGGTTTGCCCTGCTTACTTCTAAATAGACATGCAGAATCTTGCCCTGCTTACATCTGAGTAGACATGTTGCTCATACTTTTGAGTAGACATGCAGAGGCTTGGTATTTGGGATGCTATTTGGAAGTGCTGCTGAGTGATTTGGTCTTCCTTACTTCTGAGTAGGCATCAAATTGGTAGTAATCATATTTCAGCCCTACCCACAGAGACCCTTCCCAGATTGGAGTTCAACTGAATTTGGGCTGAAAAAAGGATCTCCGCCCTGGCTTAAATATATCTTGCATGGTGGTTGTGAGGATAAAATGTGACAAAGCCACTATGAGAGACTTGGGGCCGATCTACACAGTCCAAATAGGTGCGTTCTAAAACATCTTAGGCCACATTACTGAGTACTCACGTTACAGGAGAACAGTCTTCAGTCTTTAAAGCGGTGTGTGCAGTCATACACTGTTCTGCCCTGTCTCTTTCTCTTTCGTTTTTTCAATGAGTTTAGGGCAAGGCATTGTGGGGGTTGTAGTTCAGTCATCACTTCCTCCTTTGTTCCTCTGTCATACCCTAGCGAGTATAGGGCTAGGCATTGTGGGTGTTGTAGTTCACTCACCCCCTCCTCTTTCTTCCCCACCAATCAACTGCTAAGCATTTGGGCGCCGGTCAACGAAGCACTGCCCCCAGGAATCACAAACAGTAAGGAAGGACACATTACTTTACTTAAAATGATTTATTAAAAGTGAAACCATTGTATATAACTGAAGGGAGTTATAGGGAGTGCGTCATGTGGCCCAAAGAGTTTTCATAACCCTTATAAAATGTCAAAAACCTCATATGTAGATCGGCCGTTGGAGAATATATGAGCCACAAATACCCTGAACTGCAAGTGGGATGTGGAAATGTCCAGCCTAACAACCTAGGATTGCCACATTTTTGCCCTTGATAGACTTTTGTGCCTTTAATAGCTGTGTTACACCAGGCAGAAACTCAACAGGGGATTGTTTTCCAGCCTGGAGCTGCAATGATGGGAAAGCATCGCTTGCTGAGCTTCTGCCTGCCATTTCGACAGGGCCTGGAATTTCTGCTGTGGAAACCTGTAGCCCAGGCCTGTTTAGAACTGGGACAGTGTTTCAATTTCCAACTGAACGTTGAATGGCAATGACAGAAGACTACAGTCACAATACAGTAGCTGCAAGAAGAATGACCGTGTTTATTCCCTTCTCCAAAGGTTGGGCTGAAGGTGTTCCTGGGTCTGCCAGGCCAGTGGTTTGGAGACAACAGTAATGACGGTGACAAAGTCTCTATCTTCCACGATTTGGACGGTTCCGTGACAGGGCATCCAGACACCTTTGTCGGCAGGGCAGACAACTATCTGATTCGGCATCCCGGCTGTCTTATCGTCCCGAGGTGGAATGGAATTATATGTGCCGGGCAATATGCACAGGTAACGCTGGTGCGTGTTCAGGAGTGTTGCGCACTCTCCGTGGGTCCATGCAAGGCAACCCTGACATTTCTGAGCATCTAGAAAGAGCTCTGCATTACTGTGAGCAGCACTCGTGTGTGTGTGTTCAGAGGAGGGCAACGCGGATGATCAGGGGTCTGGAAACAAAGCCCTATGAGCACTCTTCACAGACTTGAAAGGTTGTCACATGGAGGAGGGCCAGGATCTCTTCTCGATCATCCCAGAGTGCAGGATGTGGAATAATGGGCTCAAGTTACAGGAAGCCAGATTCCGGCTGAACATCAGGAAAAGCTTCCTGATTGTTAGAGTAGTATGACAGTGGAACCAATGACCTAAGGAGATAGTGGGCTCTCCCACACTAGAGGCATTCAAGAGGCAGCTGGACAACCATCTGTCAGGGATTCTTTACAATGGAGTCCTGCACTGAGCAGGGTGGGGGGTTGGACTTGATGGCCTTACAGGCGCCTTCCAACTCTATGATTCTGTGATCCTTTTTCTTGAGGCTACCTAAATGCTGTCAAGCCTGGCTCATGCTTTGGCCTCTGAACAAAGCCTCTCTGCACCTGTCCTGGCTCACAGTTCTGACGAACAATACAGACATATCCAGGTGTAGTGGCCAACAGAAGCCGTTTCTTCAGCTCTTTTTGTTTGTTTCTGAGTTTTTTGCAGAAATCTACCCATTTTCCATGAGTGCCAGAAACTTGATTTTGAGTTTTAAGGTTCTTATGGCTGCTGCAGTTCATTTCCATTCCATGAGTACATGTCTTCAAAGGGTCAATCAAATCAAGCCGTAAGCTTCATTTTTCCTTTCCTCGATGGTTTTAGATCCGTGTGGGATTGGTGGTTAGTATTAGGAACATGATTGGAAGTATAAAGGGTTGCCAAAATTAGGGCATGCCACAGACAGTTGTTACATGTTGTCTCTCAGATCCTCGTTTCCCAGGACTTTTTCATTAACATTGAAAATTCCTAACTCTATTAAGGGAATTGAAATTATGAAATTCGTTCCAAATTCAGCAAATGTCTTCCTTATTATCCTTAATTTCCCCCAACAATTTCCCCATCGGCATGCAGCGTTGGGATAATCTGTTAAGAATTGTTGTCCCTGAACATTAAATTTAGCCATGAATAAATATTAGGGCCACACAAACATTTGGTCTCATCCCATTGTTATCCCTAATATCTTCATCAGGATGCCAGCTTTGGGGAAACATAGGGCTTTCTTGGCCTGCCCATCTGAAAGCGATTGGTTGGAAACTAGGTTGTTATTCTGCATACATGTGTGTGCATTGGTGGGGGGAGACAGACAAGACCCATGTAGCCACCTCCTTTTGAGTAGTGACTGGATCAGTCTGTATATCCAACAAATAAGATCGCTGCACCAATATATTGTTCCTAATGTGTTTCAAGAAAAATTCTTTATCGAGATCTTTTTTTTTGGCTAAAATGGGTGCAGAATCTCATGCTGGGTCCCAATCCAGCCCTGCCCATTTCCCTAGCCCTTTCTCCTGATCGCCAGTCGCTTGGCAATTCCTGGCTTTTCTGCCATTTCTCCCCATTCTAAAAGGTTGAAAGGCCTCTCCTGTGGCTGAGTTACTGGCAGCAACTGCTGGTGGTGTTTGGGGTATTTTGGCTCCACCCTTTTTGTCTTTAGTCCCACCCCATCTGCATTTGGCTCCACCCACCACTGGAATACAGCCCCCGAGAACCTCTCCAGAATGGAATTTGGCTGTTGGGATGGAAGAAGTTCAACACCCTGGTTCCAAAACTTTGAAAAGACTACCTGACTTCTGACTCACTCAAGTTTTAGAAGAAACAAAAAGTTTCTCTTGATAAAGAGGTTTTTTTCAAAATGTGTCGGGGACAATACAGCTGACTTTGGTGGGGGAGGGGGAGTTTTTACAGATTTTTTTTTAAACAGTTTTGTGGATGTCATCAGTTTGTGCTTCCAACTCCACTTAGGTGATACTCAGATGAAAGATTATGAAAATGCCAAATATGGGTATTTCTCATGGTTGAACTCTTTCAGTACAGGAGTATGCCCATATTGACCCTATTCAGACAACACAGTAAGCCATGATGGTTAACCACATTGAGCTAAATATTATGGCTTACTGTGTCATGTGAACCATAACTTACTGTGTTGTGTGAACCATTCCTAACCATGGTGGCTCCATAACCACGGTTTCAACACGCTCACTAACCATTTGCTGCAAAAGGGTTAGCGGCTTAACCATGGCTTAGTGTGTTGTCTGAACGTGCCCTGTATGTGTGTGTAATCAAGATATCATAGTGGTAGGGTTTGCAGGTAGTGCTAAGTCATAATATAGTGCAACATGAGTGACAAGAAAGGGACCTATGCGAAGTGGCAGGCTTGAGTGTGCCTTCCCCTCCCCCACAAGGCTGGGAGGAGGAATAAACTGGCATTCAGTTTGCCAGATTCTTGGCTTATTGTTTTCTGCAAGCCAGGAATTGTGGTTCAAAATAAACTTTAGTCAATGGCTCAACAAGCCAATGACAAACCCTGGATTCTTTAGGTAGCTTGTTTAGCAAATCAGAGATGATTTTAAACCACGATTCTTGGTTCAACCGTAGTGAACAAGCCAGGATTTGGTCAAAGTGAAACTGAATGTTGGTTTTTTCTCATCCTATGAGTTGGAAGCAGTAGAGCCTGGGGCTTCACACAGGCTTCCTTTTTTTCTCGTGGAGGTAGAGCTACAGTTCAGTATAGTACTGCCTTATCCAATCGAGTGCTGTCCAGGTGTGTTGGACTACAAATCTCATTATCCTCAGCTAGGTGGGGTGAGGAAAGTTGTAGTCCAGCACATGTGGAGGGCTCCAGGTTGGGGGAGGGGTGGTTTAGTGTTGCTTGCAAATGCAGCTATTGTGTCTGGTAAACCGAATAAAGGATTTTGCAGCACGATAAAGGATTTTGCAGAAACATTGGGAAATACCTGTTGTCGGAGACCTCAGGGAGCATTAGCCCGGTCCAATCCTGTTCTAGATAACCAAAGATCTGACTTGGTAGGAGGCAGCTTCCTATGTCCAAATGTCAGACTTCCAGTTCTGAAGGATTCTCTGTCAGGCAGTCTAGGAGGATGGCGAGATCCCAAGTCCCTTTATTGAGTGATGCGATTTTAAAAGCATGAGACAAACTAAGCAAATAGATGCAAATTTCAGCAATTAGCATGAGTTGTACAGGTTTTAATGTTTGTGCAACGTGCACATAGGTCATGGGAAAAGACTTTTACTTGTGCTCAGTTGACGGGGTGTATGTGTTGTCCTACTGCAACCCCAGCTTTTCCTAATTTTAATTTTGGAGAGATGGAAATGTGTACGAGGGAGAGAGAGAGAGAGAGAGAGAGAGAGAGAGAGAACAGATTTAACTTGCCCACTGCTTGCCTCTGTGCCGGCTTTTTGACCACTGATTCCTAGTTTCTGTAAACTGGGCTGTACAGAACAGCTGCTTTTTGCCAGGCCGTTTTGCAATATACCCATTATTCCAGGGGTGTGTTGAACTCAGCCCTGTGGACCAATGATCTTTGGGCAGTAGCCCAGTATTGTCTACACCAGGGGCAGGTGAGTTGTGGCTATCCAGATGGTTTAGTCCACAACTCCCAGCAGCCCTCACCATTGGCTGTGCTGGTGGTTAGGGCTGTTGGGAGTTATGGGCCAACTACCTGCCCCTGGTAATTCTCCAGGATTCCCAACAGGGGTCTTTCCCAGGCCTACCTGGAGATGACCGGGATCAAACCTGGGACCTCTTGCATGCAAAGCGGTAGAGACTGGTGGCTCCGATTTCGGTGGGGTTGTGAATCCATTCTGGGTTTCAATCAGAACCAGCCAAAGCTCTAAAGGAGCTAAAAGAATGCAGAATAGGTTAATCATCTTGGATAGCTCAACCCCTGAGCTACAGCCCTGCCTTGTGTGAGGACGAAGGATATGGTACCCAGCTTCATGGTGCCACATGAAATTCAATAGCAAACAAGTGGGGCTATTCCTTCCTGTTTTCTTTGTGTCTTTCTTTTTAGTCTATTTATACCCTTCTTTTCATTATGGCTCTCCACACGGTGAGACCCTTTTTCCATCCAGCAAACTTTCCTTGGCTGACTTTAAGCAAGAACAAACAGTGACTTTTCTCTGGGATCTGCCCCTTCACTTTACCAGATTTTCCCATCCAATCAGCATCTAAGATGGGTGATGAATTTCTGTTCAGAGCTTGCCTGGATGAAGGGAATATATAAGAATCTGGCATTCGTGCAGGAGAGGTATTTACTTTGAAAAAGGGCACTTTTTTTTTGCTTTCAAAATGCCATTGCTAAATGCAGTGCGGCATCCGGCTTGTTTTAGGCAGGCTAGTGTTCTGTGCACGCTCAGAAAAGGCATAAAAGGACCGATCCAATCATGGACCATCATGAAACTTTCTGGTTTTGCTTTGATCTTGGAAACTCCATTACCAAATCTGCTTTTCTTTCCCCTCCAGTAGACAAGGCCCTATATTCATCAGTGGAACAGACAGGTGAAAACGCCATTTAGTCAACGTGCGTTTTGATCGCTGTCATACTGGGCTTGAATCTGGTCCAAGTGTATATAACGGGGACGCGTGTGCACACACACACACAGCTGTACACCACGATCAAAGTATTTTTCTCACAATTTAAATGTTATGGTGCAGTGGCTTTTAAACTCCGTTCCAGGGAATCCTGGAGTATCTTCGAAGTTTATCATGGTGCAACCTTTGAAGAAGTTGCAGGATCCTTCACTGAACAGAGGGTGGGACTAGATGACCTCCAAGATCCCTTCCAACTCTAGCATTCTGTGATGTTTGTCCTCCTATAATGGTTGGGCAGCTTGGCCATCTGAACCATCTACGTTCAGCCAAGGGGGAATACTTGCAGCTTTATGTGGTCAGTGGGCAGCATAAAGTATGTGTGTGGCCCAGAATGCTCACTGACCCTCCCCCTATCCTTTGCCATGCCCAAGGGTTCTGTGGCAGATGCTCAGTGTGGGCAAGTAAATATGGAAAGGCTCCCATGAGTTAAAAAGTTTGAAAACCACAGCTGTCTCATCTGGAGTCGCATTTGAACGTGTGCATGAGAACACATGCTGGATTAGACCGATGGCTTTTCTAGTTCGGCATCCATAGGCTTATCTTGTCCACCTCCTCCCATGCGGTGTGTTTCCCCTCCAAGGCCTTGCATTTGGTTCTGTTGCCATGGGAGGTCTGATTGGCTAGAATGTGCTACAGGGCTTTCTTTGTAGTGGCTCCCAGGATGTAGAACTCTCTTTAGTGGCATTCAGATAGGCTGTTGAGACTTCTGTGTTTCCATTTTGCTTTCAGTTGGGAACCATTCCCGTTTTTGTTTTGTTTTTAAACGTTAGCTCTACTTTGTGACATTAGTGTTTCTGTCCTCGTTTTGTGTTGTTGTTGTTGTTGCTGCTGCTGCTGCTGTTGTTGTTAAATGTATATCATAGGCAGTTAGCTTATATTGTGAGCTTCATTGAGGGTCTTTGGACCAAAAGCAGGCATTAAAATTATTTTAACTAAATGGGAAATTTATTATTATTATTATTATTATTATTATTTATTATTATTATTATTATTATTATTATTATATTTATATCCCGCCTTTTCCCCAATACTGGGACTCAAGGCAGCTTTACAAATTAAAACATGTACAGTTAAAACAGATAGAGATATACAAAAATTAAAACTATAATTAAACATGCTACAATATTAAAACATTTTTAAAAAACATTTAAAATACGAATATGGTCACCCTAGTAACTCCTGCCCACATCCACCCATGGTGGTTCTGACTTGGATTAGGGCCTCAGACACTTACACCAAAGTTTTATTTAAAAGTTACATGCTACACATTTAACTAAATGTAACCCCGCACCCATATATGAAAGAAGGGCTGCAGCACCTCAGTCCCAGGAGCCAAATCCTGGCCTTTGGGATTCACCAGGTGGCCACACCCCCTTCCCCGGGCCCCCACCTTTTCCCCTGACTACCACTTGTTAGGTGTTTCCCAGCTTCTACAGGTCCCCTCCTCTAAAAAGCTGAAATGCCTCTCCGAAGCCTTACTTGGCTAGCAAGTGCTTTAAGCTGCTGCGAATTTGGCTCCACCTCTTTGCTTTAGGCCACACCCCCTTTGCATTCAGCCCCCCCAGAATGCAGCCCCCAAGAGCTCCTCAGAAATATAATTTGGCCCTGAAAGAGGTTCAGCACCCCTGTGTTAAAGGCACGAGCGAAGGGCCCCCCAAATTTCAACATTGCATTTTTTTAATATATGCTTGTGGGACCTTTTTTTTTGTGGGCCATTGATAACCATATCTTTCCAACCAGGTTAGCTTTGGGACTCCGTCTGCAAGCTGCCAAGTTTTAAAACCATGATTGCAGTGCAAGTTAAGGCCGGTCGGTCATTCCGATTAGGGATGTGTATCGTATCGTTAAAATGTACGATAATGATACGATATGCTCTTTATCGTGCATGCGTTTAACGAAAACGATACGATAGGAAAGCCTATGATAATTATCGGAGACGATAAAAAAAAACTACGATAATTATCGTATGTTATCATTTTATCGGAAGGCTCTTTCTCTTTTGCCACCACATGGACGGAGCTTGCTGAGACAGTGACCAATCGTGCAGCAAGGATTCCAGCAGGCTCCAATCACAATGTTGGAGGAGGGCTAAGGATATCCCTGCATAAAACCCCCACACTTGGTGTTCCAGCTCTGTTGGGAGTTAGGCATTGAGAGGAGAAGGGTGGATTTTGTTGGAGCTCTGCTCTGGCTCCTGGGTCTTAGTTACTTGGTGGTGAATTGTTGGAGATTCATTGTAGTCTTGCATCTTTGTGTCTCAGGTTCATTTGGCTATTCATTGCTTGTGTGTTTGAGTTATAGTTTTTATACGTTTTCTGGTTGGCTTGACTGAAGGGTTAGGTTAGCATGAGTGGAGGTACTGTGACTGAGGGAGTGTGTTTTGTCCTCTTCCCTGTTTAACTTCCTTAAAAAAAAACAAAAAAATATTATCTATCTATTTATCTATCTATCTATCTATCTCCCTCTCTCTCTTTGGGTGTGTGTGTTTGCTTGATTGACTGTGAGTGTGCTGGTGTGTCCTATAGCCCGCTATGCAGGATAACACTACACAAGCTGTGGTCAAAGCAGCACACAAACTGTTTGCAAGGGATTGTTATTATATAAATAATTTCAATCACTTTGTAGCAGTATGAAACGCGGCTCTGAGGCGCGCCTTGAGTGAGGTGGCTCTGGGTCTAGGAGAGATGCTGTTGCTGCTGGGGGCAGTTCTGGGGTGGCTGTCTTTCCCTCTCACACATTTTCTTTCTTTTTGAAAGACACTGCTCCATCCAATGTTTCCAGTCTGGAGGGACTGCTTTAGTGAGGGACTGCAGAAGCATCCCCTGGACCCCCTCACACATTTTTTTTGAGACTCTGGTCCAGGCAATGTACCTGCCTACCTGTACCCCAAATGTGACTTTTTTATTTCCCGCCACTCCAGCCAACGCCTACCTGTACCCCGAACGTGACTAAAACTCAAATCAATATTCAGCATTTTTCTTATTACTAGGTAACTACATAAATATCAATTAACTAGAGTACATTGGCGAAATTTACATTACTCTAGTTGGAGACCCTTGCTCACAGCCTATTGACGATTCTTACCCTGAAAGTGACTTTTTATTTGGCAATGTGCCTACCTCTACCCTGAACGTGACTATTCCCTCTGCTCCAGCCAATGTGCTCACCTCTACCCAGAATGTGACTTATATTAATTTGCCAATGTGCCTACCCAGAACATGACTTTTATTTGCCACTGCTCCAGCCAATGTGTGCAGCTCTGGCATGAAGAACTGCCCACCTGCCTGCACGGGGATGGTGGGCAGACTGGGTCATTTTTCAAGCACGGTGAGGTCAAGGCGGCACGTGAGGGTTGTTTTGATGGCATCCTCCAGGTTTCCTCACTACCTGGGGTATCTCCAGGCCCAATAAGGCCCTGCCTGCTAAAGCTGGCTAAAATAACTGTAACACCCATGCTATTCCCCTACTCCGCAATCCTTTTAATTTGTACTTAGACATGCGTGGCCTAATCTGTTGAAACAAGGCAGCAGCAGTTCTGCTACTGCGGTGGAATGCGTCCACTCACTGTGCCACGCATAGGCGCTAGTGGGATCCTCCAGGTTTCTGTGCTTCCGGGGTATCTCCTGGCCCAATGAGGCCCTGCCTGCTCAGGCTGGCTCTAAAATAAATGTGACACCCGTGCTATTCCCCTACCCCCCAATCCTTTTAATTTGTAGACATGTGTGACCTAATCAATGAGACAAGGCAGCAGCAGTTCACCATCTTCTGATTAACACATTTTACTTTTATGACTGCATATGGAAGGCACTGCCTAGGTTTATCCACAGGTTTTGAAAGTTCATTGTATCCATTAAAATATACCTATAAGTCTCAGCAGCAGCAGCATGGAGTGTATTACCGGAAACAGTGCATGTTGTTGAGAGCTTACTTCCGAGTCACGGCTGCAGCTGTGCGTCTGAAATTGGGCACAGATGAGTCCCCTCAAGGCCATCTGTCAGATGCCCATGAGTACTGGACGACAACGTCTCTTGAAAAAGGACCACATTTCAGCCACCTGAAACAGTGTATTTGAAAGCTTACTTCCGAGTAACGCTTGCACCGATTGTTCTAACATTTGGCACACAAGACTAGCAACACTCAGTCTGCACTGTGACCACGTTTCAAACCTGTAACTTGGAAAATTAAGAAATTTTAGGCCTTTCTGACTCAAAAATCAACTCTAGTCTCTAGGGCAAAATGGAGAAACGATATAATATTGGATTTCCAATAATTATCGGAAGTACGATACGCCTACGAAATAATCGGAGACGATACATTTTTTGGTCCGAAATTCCGATAACAATACAATACGATATTTTCGGGCGTGCACATCCCTAATTCCGATCTCAATAAGTAAATAAATAAATAAAAATAAATGTAACATGCAGGTTGAAATGTTGCCTGTTAGAAATAAGCAGTGTGCTGGAAAAGTGGAAAATGGTCTCAATTATGCTGCTTGAAATCTTACATGTGTTGTTGACTGCAGCGAGAAATGAAGTCAGACTACAAATATTTCTATCCAACCACAAAGCTGCCCTTCACTTCCCCCCTCCCCCCTCTGGCCTTTCTTTTTGGTGCTTCTTTGTAACACTTACTGCATCGTTGTGCAAGAAATAGTCATTGCTAGGCTCTTGCACCCGAAGCATAGCACTTTAGGCAGGGCCGGTATTATTTAAAATGTTTATAGACACATATTGGAGACGCACCCACTATTGTTGCCGAGATTATTGCTGTGTGTATGTGTGTGTGTATATGTATATGTGTGTGTTTTGATAGATTTTTTGGGGGGTGGGGCGGTGTGGAGAGTTTCGACAGGACAAGCAGAAATTCAGCAAGTAAACTCTTCCTCTGGCTGTGACTCCCTGCCATGAAAAGCTGCCCGTGTTGAATTTCTGCCTGTTCCATGTCAGTTTACAGAGCTGAGGCTTTGCCAAAACCCTCCACCTGACCTGAAGACTTTAGCAACAGTGGTTACAATAGCATTGAGGAGTGCTGGAAACCGGGTTAGCTGCTCTGCTGCGGCCGGGAGAAGGAAAGGGTTCCCATCATTCCCAGGCTGCCTTCGGGATGATGGGACTCATAAGCTAACACAGCCAGAGAGCACCAGGCTGGGAAAGGCTGATGTAGGTGGCTGACATTCACTCCTTTAAACATCCATCCTGATGTCATTCCGAAAACCTACATCAAGTGTGGGAAACATATCATTGCTTACACATTGCCCCCTTTCTCTCTGCGGGCATCTAATCACTCCTCAGATCTTCTACGCAGAGGGGTAAGCAACCTGAGGGCCCCCAGATGTTTTGGACTACATCTCCCACAATCCCTCAGTGTTGGCCATGCATACTGGAGTTTATGGAAGATATGGTCCAAAACATTTGGAGGGTGCCAGGGTACCTACCTCCAACCTGCATCGAGAGTGGGCAACTTGTGGTCCTCCAGATGTTTTGGCCTACAACCCCCATCAGCCCTCACTGTGGGCTCTGCTGGCTAGGGCTGGTGGGAGGTGTAGGCCAGAACCTCTGGGAGGCCACAGGTTGCCCAGCCCTGACCTACATATATTTGCTGCTCGACATGCCAGCTGCAACAATAGGGCTCCTTGCATGTAGGAATGTGGATAGGGAAGCATTTTTCTCCCTCTCTCATAATACTAGAACCCAATGGGTTCCTCCCATGAAGCTGATTGGTGGGAGGTTCTGGTCATTGCCACCTCCCCAAGATCTAGTCTAATATTGCTGTAAAAGTGATCTGAGTGGATTTTCAGGCAGTAGCCCATTTCTGCCCAAATTCATTGGCAAGACCTTTGACTTGCCTGGAATCTCAGTGTGTGCCATCTGCGGGAGTTTAAGCCGCCCTTTGAAACAGCTTGAAAGGCATGGAAACAAGCACCTACATGCCCTTAGTGCCTTTATGTTTAAGGATCTTTATTTATAACTTGTTGTGGCTTATTGCTGGAACAAATACATCAGAGGTGTACGGTGATCTTTTGTTTATGGTGATTATTAGATTCCCTCCACTTACATCCTCCAGGGAATGTACAGTACTTTTACTTGCCAATGATTTCTCCAAAAACTTTATGTTAGAAGTCATGGGTTTATCCAGCCACACTCTCTAGTTCAGCACATAACAGGAAGGGAACAACCTCCATGTAGTCCAGCTGGGAGGGCAACAATTATGTCTGGGGAAGTGTTTCTACCACTTCTTTAATTTTTATCCTCTCCTTCCTCCAGGGAACTGAAGTTGGTGTACAAGGCTCTCTTGTCCCCTTTTTATCCTTACAACAACCCAATGAGGTGGGCTAGGATGGGGGGGGGATGACTGGCCAAGATCCCTTGGTGAGCATTGTGGCTCAGCAGAGATTTGAACCCAGCTCTTCCTGGATATTGTCCATCACTCTGTCCCACTTCACCATACTGGCTCTCTCCAATCTACCCGAGAGCTGATCTGGCTATAAATGTGTGCGTTGGCATTAGATGTGGTACTTTTATTTTGACCTGCTTTTGCAGCCTTGCAAATCAGCTCCATGGCCATGGTATTTTTACTTGTCCCCTTTCCCACAGTTTACAGCTGTTAGTAATTTGAGCACATTGCCTTTCTGACAATAGGATGAGCCAGGGTAAGAATCTTAAACTATTTCATTTTACCAAAGTTCCTTGGCCTGATTGCCTGGAAACAATTTTTACTTGCATCTATTTAGAATTCTGTGCTATCACCTTTTCTCCCTGAAAAAGTGACTTCCTATCCGTGTAGAAGTTCTGAGCTGTTCACAGGAGCTTTCCTGCTAAAGAGGCCTGGCACATCCATTATAACAGCTCTTCCAAATCAGTGTGCACATGCCTTCTGTGCAGAGATCTGCTCCCTCCATTGAATTGAATAACACTGCTCATGCATGCAGCAGCATTTATGAATTGTATAGCAAGGAATATAGGAAGCATCTTTATATCAGGTCAGATCACTGGTCCATCTAGCTCAGTATTGTCTGCACCAGGGGTGGGCAAAAGGTAGATCTCCAGGTCTTTGGACTTCAACTCCTCGAAGCCCCTGCCATCATGGCCAGTGGTCAGGAATGCTGTGAGTTGAAGTCCAAAAATTCTGGAGATGGATTGTCTGCCCACCCTTGGTCTACACTCTACACTCAGTGGCGGATCTCCAGGGCCAGCCAGGGATTGAACCTGACATGTAAAACAGACACTCTGCCACTAAGTTACAGTCCCACTCTGGTGGGACTTGAACCCAAGGCTCTGCAATGGATCAGGATGCACAGTTCAAAATATGTGACATGGGTCATACATAATAAAACATGGACCATTCTTGGATGATTCTCTGCCGGCCTGGGCCAGACTAGAAAATGGTGGAGCCTGCATCTCCCAAACTGCTGTTTATGTCATGAACGGAGAATGTGTGGCCCTCCAGTTGTTGTTGGAAAGGCCAACCCAAGACATTTTGCTGCCTGAAGGAAAGAACAAGATGTGCCCCCCTCTTGTTCCATGTATGAAAGCCAACAGACCTGCCCAATCAATCTATCTTCAACATTGACGATGGAACAGCACCCTCCACTGCACCTGAAGGTAGCAGGCTAACTTAGGGGGCACAGAGCAGGCTGCATGACACACAGGTTTGTCCTCTAACACCATGCGGCCACCTCCCAAAATCTGCCACCTGAGGCGATTGCCTCACTCTGCCTAATGGTAGGGCCGGTCCTGGTTGTTGGACTGCAACTCCCATCACGCCTGGCCATTGACTAGGCTGGCTAGGGCTGATGGGAGTTGGCCAACAACATCTAGAGGGTGACACACTCCCCATCCCTGGGTGATGTCTTCCATTTCATTCTAAGGACAGAAGAACCGAAGAAGAGCCCCACTGGAACAGACCAAGGGCCCTACTTATTCCAGCATCGTGTTTCCGCCAATGGCCAACCAGATTCCTCTGGGAAGCTATGGAGAGGAGGTGAGGGCAAAAGCCCTCTCCCACTATTGCTCTACTGTGACTTGTATTCAGAAGCTGCTCCAGGAGGCAATATAGAACCATTATGAGTAGTAGCCTTATCCTTTCCAGCACGGGCCACTGTTTTCATTAGCATCTCACTGGTCGCAAGCTGATTTATTTTTCCGAGCGGCATTAATGGTTGAATCGGAAACCTGTTCACCGAGTTCCACTTTTGTGCCACCTCTGTGGCCTGTGTAGAACAGAGCTCTACTGCAACCTAGTGCCCACCAGTTGTGTTGCCGGCTGGGGGATTCTGGGCATTGTAGTCCATCATATCCGAATGGCAACGGGCTGGGGAAAACTGGTCTGCCCACTGCTATTTGTGTTGCTCTTTTGCTGTTTATGTTGGAAGCGGCCCAGTAGCTTCAGCCCTGGATGCTCAGAGCTCATAGCTGGCAAAAATACTTGCAGGGTATGTTGCTGATCAAACGCATATGTGACGGCTGAGCTCGGTTGGCTCTTAACTTGCATCCCTTTCTCTCTCCCTCCACCTCCCCACCACCACCCCGTTTCTCTTTTAGCTCTATATTCAAGCCAGGCGTCCTGAGAATCTGACCTTATCAATTGCCAGAGCCGCATACCATTCCCATCCTCTGAGGCTCCAGGGCGTGAATCGAGGGGTGTCGTACCAACAGTACCAGCCAGTGGTGATGCTGGAGCAAGCCTATACTGTCCAATGGGATGGCAGAGCACCCAAAGATGTCATCCTTTATCCAGTCAACTTCAATAGGTACTAGCCGATGGAGAATGGGTGGCGAGGCGGATTCTGTGTCGTTGGCTGGGATGTTTTCCCCTTTTGAGCGATAATGCTGCTCTAGGTTCCTCCCGGTTTTAATATTTTGGGGGGTAAAAGGTTGGCCTATTTGAAACTACTTTTTTTTTAAAAGGCATTAACAAAAGACACCAAAAATGTCTCTGTTTTTAACTTTTGCTGCCATTTCTCTGATGTGCAGAGTTGTTAATCCTTCCCAAAAAGTTTTTTCTTAAACTTTGGAAAGAGATTTAAGTTACTGTTGGTATTCTGGCTTCGAGATCAAATCCTAGAGATCCCTGGCATGCGCTTTCTCATTAGTTTACATAATGTATTTCCCATTTCCCTCTCTCTCTATAAAGGGCAACCGTGCTTAAGATGAGTGCTTATGCAGGGTTGTGTCCCCCCCCCCCCTCCTTGTAGTCTAAACACTGGAATTGCTTTCGGATTCTTCTGTTATATAAAGCTAACAGGCACACGCCACAGGACTCTCGCTGCTGAAATAATTCAGACCTTAAACCTCCTCTTGCTCCATCTTGGGGTGCCTCTACAAGAGCGATTTAAAGCTCTTTCAGTGCGCATTACCGATTTTACCTCCGCATGAACGGAGCGCAAATCGGGGGTTGAGGCGCTTTTTCTGTCTGATTATGCGCAGGATCGAATGCGCATTAAATAGCGAGTTTAAATTTACAGCAAGAGTTAAAGTGCCTTATGACCATGTAAACAAGCGATGCTCCGCATTTAAACAACTTTACAGCGCGTTTCATACAACCGGTAATGCGCTTCACCACCTCCCGTGTATAGGGATTAGGCGTAAAAGCGATTGGGAGAAGATGCGCATAATCGGCCAACCAGGCGTCAAACCAAAATCTTGTAGAGGGGACCCCAGATGCCATGTTTTTCTGTTGTGTAAAACTACGAAGGTACCTGCTTGGGGGAGGGGGGGGGAAGCATATGTGCATCTAACTATGTATTAGCAGGTTTTTCCATGTTGTACACATCACCTCTCCATTCTGCCTGAGATAGACAAGTCCCAACTTTTTGTGCATAATTCCTTAGCCTTGAGTGGATGCCAAATATTTTATTTGTTTATTTACTTTAAAGTGTTTTTTTATCCTGCTCCACAGCCCCAAAAAGAGAGCAACCCAAGCAGCTAATGCATAATCAGTAAAACAAGGCAGTCCATACCCACAGGCTTACAAAATAAATAGACATGACATACACGGAAAAAGGACTGGGGAGGGAAGAGAGAAATTATTAAGTCTTTCAGGAGGACTGGTGGAATGGCCCTGCATCCCCACCTCATGTCCTTCAGTACAGCCACTGAACAACCCAGCACAGTTGACCATTCTTGGGGGGGGGGGGGAGCCGCATTGTACTTGGGAGATGGTAGCTCGATTGCTGGAGCAACTCCCTTATGAGGAGAGGTTACAACATCTGGGATTGCTTAGTTCAGAGAAAAGATGAATAAGGGGAAACATGATAGACGTGTACAAAAATATGTGTGGTATGGTATGGAGAAAGTGGATAGGGAGACATTTTGCTCCCTCTCTCATAATTGGGGTCATCCCATGATGGAAGATTCAGGACAGATAAAAGGAAGTGTTTCTTCACACAGCGCAGAGTTAAACTATGGAATTCCCTACTACAAGGTGTAGCGATAGCCACCAATTTGGATGGCTTTAAAATGGAGTGCCTATGTACACCAGTTGCTGGGGATCATGGGTGAGAGGATGTTTTTTTCATTCATGTCTTTCTTGTGGATTTCCTGTGGGCAGCTCATTGGCCCCTGTGTGACCTTTGGTCTGATCCAGCAGGGCTCTTAGGTTTTTATGTTTTAGAAATGAAGCATAGAGAATTCATCCCCGCTCCCATTGGGACTTCTGATTTCCCCACCCCCTTTAATAATAATAATAATAATAATAATAATAATAATAATAATATTTATTTGTAACCCGCCTCTCCCTCCGGATTGAGGCGGGGAACAGCAACAATATAAACATAAAAAATCACAACAGTTAAAATTTTTAAAAAGCAAGAGAACAATACAACATTAAAAACATCTTAAAATTCATCTGGATAGGCCTGTCGGAAGAGGACAGTCTTCATGACTCTCTTAAATTCATGAAGACTGTCAATTTGTCTAACCTCCTCCGACAGACCATTCCATAGTCTGGGAGCGATGGAAGAAAAGGTCCTCTGGGTAACGCTCGCCAGCCTAGTTCTGGCTGGCTTGAGTAAGTTCTTCCCAGAGGACCTAAGTGTGCGGGGCGGATTGTAAGGGAGAAGGCGATCCCGCCGGTAACCTGGACCCAAACCATGTAGGGCTTTAAAGGTAATAACCAACACTTCATACTTCGCCCGGAAACTGATTGGCAGCCAATGAAGCGATTTTAAAACTGGTGTGATGTGATCCCCCCTAGGTGTACTGGTGACCAACCTGGCTGCCATATTTTGAACAAGTTGAAGTTTCCAGACTAGGCACAAAGGTAGCCCTATGTACAGCGCATTGCAGAAGTCGAGCCTCGAAGTTACCAGTGAGTGCACTACCGTCTTTAGGTCTTCCAACTCTAGGAAGGGGCGCAGCTGGCATATCAGCCGAAGCTGATAGTAGGCACTCCTGGTCATCGCATCAATCTGGGCTGTCATCTGGAGCGACAGATCCAGGAGTACCCCCAAGCTGCAAACACAGTCTTTCAGGGGTGTGTGTGTAACCCCATCCAGAACTGGTTGACACACCTCCAGACCCAGGTTGTGGCCTTTGACAGCAAGCACCTCCGTCTTGTCTGGATTCAGCTTCAGTTTGTTTTTCCTCATCCAGCCCATTACCATCTCCAAGCATTCATTCAGAGAAGACACACTATCCTTAGCTGACGATGTTGCCGAAGGCATAGAGAAATATATTTGGGTGTCATCAGCGTATTGTGTTTGTGTTTGTGTTTTATGGGATGCATTCAAGTATGCACCCAAGTTACACACCCAAGTGCAGTAGCCAAGACATTCAAGTCTTTTCAAAGGCAAAGAGCTTGTTGTTACTATTTTTCATTCTGATATAAAGACCAGCATAGCTCAGTGGTGGAAGGTCCACTTCGGTCGAAGGTCCACCAGCAGCAGTAGAAGGTCCATCAGCATATCTCAGTAGTAGAATGTCCACTTCGGTAAAAGTTCCACCAGCACTTTGGTAGAAGGTCCACCAGCAGCAGTAGAAGCGCAACCAGCATAGCTCAGTGATAGAAGGAAGGTCTCAGCTTCAATTCTTGGTATCTCCAGTAAAAAACAAACAAAAGCTAGGTGATGAGCAAGATGTCTGGCTGAGATCCTGTATAGTCAGGGAATACTGAGATAGATGGACGAATTGTCTGATTTGGTGAAAGGAGCCAGTTTCATTGTGGATTCCCTGTCACTTTATCAACTCAGTGGTCCAGCCTTTTTTGCAAGTATAATCAATGGTCTTGGACCCATGACAAAACATTGCAGTCAGTGGTGTAGTGGAGCCAGGGCTCACAGGGATTCTGCTCTTGCACTTTTTTGTTAGAAGGAACCATGATGTCATCTACCACCCCTATCAGACTTCTGGTTTCCGTCTGACTTTAGCTAGGGGAGGGGGGACTGAATTTTCCTAGCAACAAGGTATTTCTCCCTATTGTAAGACAAAGTATTAGGGGCAGCTTTGTCTTGAATGGGCAATTTAGACCAATTAGCTTTAGGAAAAAACCCTGATCCTGGAGGAACCAAAAACAACTAGAACGGTTCTGTAGATATGTATCAATGCAGCTGCCTGCATTTTTGGACCCTCCTTGGGGGTGTGGCTGTGGGAACTGTCATGATGAGCACCTGCAGTTCACACATTTATCACTGTTCTTATGGACTAGAACCTTGTGATATTGTACACCCAATGCCAGTTTCTGTGTGTTGTTGTGGAATGGTAGTCCTAATCATTAGCTGGCGTTGAGTAACAGCTGGCCGCTTCCAACTCTACTATTCTATGATTCTAGTACACCTACTGGCTCCATATTTTGTTCCATTGCCATGTTAAATTGACCTTTATGTTTGCTTCAAATGGCCCATTGCTGTTTCTTTTGGAATGGGAAGAGGAAATGATGGTGGATATCAGCAAGGCTAGACAAGTCGAGGTAGTTTGTACCTGGTTTATTGGGTTTTTCATTTCATTCAGTTGAGCAGGGTGGGGGAGACTGTACAAACAACAAGTTTGATGATTAACCCAAGTCGCTTTTGGACACAGGGAAGAATGCATAAAATGCCTATTGTGCAAAACCAGGAGATGTGATGGATGTGTTTAATAGCAGTCTTCTGGTCTTGCTAAGCACAGCTTGATAGCATCGTGAAGTTATTTTTACCTCAATGGACTGAGATAGCGGGGGCTGGGGATGTTTCAGTGAGGCAGCCATAGTGTATCTGGAATAAATATTCACCATTGGCTAAGAAAAGACCATAGGGGAAATAAAGAATTTTAACATGGGGATTTAGGCTGTTCCCGAGGTCATCTGTAATCCTGACGCTGAAGACTCCTGCGGTTCACTCCTCTGCTGTCTTTGGGCCAAAGAATCCACCAAAGTTGCAGAAGGCCAGAATGAATGAGAACGGATGGCGTTTTGAGCAATGTTGCTTTCCTAAGCGATGCCCAATGCAAAAACTGTGAACTGTTCTGGTTGCCCCATCTTAAAAAGAATATTGTGAAATTGGGAATGGGTCAGAAAGGGGCAATAAATGATGGCAGAAATCTAGGAAGGAAGTTTAAATCTAGGAAGAAAGTCTACAGCGTTTGGGTTTTTTTTTTTAGTTTAGAAAAAGGCTGATTGTCATGCCCTATTCAGAGGACCATCTGGAGCCTTCTGAGCTGGATGTCCCTGGGGCACAAACCATTTCAGGGGATCTTGATGCCATCCCTGGGCCCTCAAGGGAGAGTTTCTACCCTGCTTCTGAGTCAAAGGGGGATGAAGAGCTTCCCCTGCCCAGACCCTGAGAACGAGGGTACAGGCGAAGGAATGACCCCATGCAGAAAAAAGGCTCCGCAAGAGTAAAGGCCTCCTCATGAACAAGGCCCTCCTTATGAGGAGGACTTCTGATAGCGGGCCTGCGATGAACTGCAGCTGAGGTGGGGAGGCCTTCAGTTCCAGTCTAGCTGCTGCTAGAACAATGTATCTTGAGTATCAGCTTCCAGTACTTTGCAGCCTAGTTTTCTTGACCTTGCTTCTTGTTTGGACTGATCTCCTGTGCTGCTGACCCCTGAACTCCTACAAAGACCCTGCTTCTTGGACTGTGCTTGTTTTGGGCTTCTCCTTGGTGTTTTGACCTCCCCTTCACCTCAGACCCGGTTCCTTGACTGCTCTCTGCTGGATTGGTAACCTTCTATTTCTGACCCTGCCTACCTCTGACTTTGCTAAACGGATTTGCAAAGATATTCTCTGTCTCTCTGTCTCTCTCTTCCCCCCTCCCTTCTCAAAATACTAGAACCTGGGGTAAGCTAATGCAGCTGGATGGTGGGAGATGCAAGATGGACAAAACAGAGTACTTCGTCACACCGTGCATAGTTAAACTTTGGAATTTGCTGCCATGAGATTTGGCAAAGGCTCATTATTTACTAAGGCAGGATCTACACTACTGCTTTATAATGGTTCATAATGGTATTGACAACTGTTGGGGTCCATGACACATTCCATATACCATTTTCAAACCACTTCCAAGGTGTTGTATCCTGCTTGGTGTAGATCTGGCCTGACATATTGTTTACTCAGTACAACAGGGTGGACAGCATGTGACCCTCCAGAGGTTTTGGCCTACACCAGCCGTTGCCAGAATAGCCAATGGTGAGAGGTCATGGCAGTTGAAGGCCAAGTACCATTTCCATCACTTTAGTTGCCTTGACATTGACGTCTAGAAGTATAGACCAACCTGGTGCATCAATGGGGCTTTTGATTGTGCAGAATAAAGCCGGCCTCCTGTTGAACCTGCTGAAATACTTTGGTGCCTGTTCCTGGCCAGCGTGGAGCATGAGTGGAAGGCATCCTCCCCACCCCAAGTCCAGAGATCTTGTATAATAGACCGTTTCTGTTGACTGGCTAACAGGCCATCATAACTTCATGCTTAACATCCTCTCTCTGTTGTCTTACGCACATCCCTTTGTGATGAGATTGAGGTCGCTTGTAAAACTGGGTTAAGTTCTTGGCTCAAATAGAATGCCCATTTGCAAAAAAAACCACCAAGTTTCACAACAGACATTAAAGGGGAAATATTGGAAGGAGAGTTTGTGGGGGTGGATAGGTGCAGCTGGCAAGGTTTGGATGAAAATGTGGGCAAGCAGTAAACCAAGGTAAGCCCTTGGTTCAACAAGCTAAGACGTGCAGGGCGTTGGGATCTTTTTGTCTCTGGTTGCTTGGAAGGGGCGAGCATGAATAGCATTCTCCCGACACACCTGGCTCCATTCAGCAATAAATTGGTTAGGTTGGTCTATGCTTCTAGAAGTAAATGTCAAGCAAACTGAAGGTGTGACAATGGTGTTTACCATTTTGTGGTCTGAAAGGCAGCAGCAATTTGCTTTAAATGTTCAGTGTTGCTAATAAGCCTCTGCATGTTTGATGGCTCTTGGCTGGCGGGCTAAAGCTTCAAGAGAAACTGTTCTAATTTCCCCTTGTGGCCTTCATTTGGCATAGTTCGCATCTTCTGTAGAGAGGAATTTGAATAACCAAGCCTCCTAGAGAGTTTATTTCCAGTGGATTTTTATGCCACTTTTATCAGGAGGGGATACGTAGTACTCCAGTGGTACAGTGGTAGATTTTGGAAGTGTAGGCACTCCTTCATAGCCACACCTACAAGAAGAATCCAGAAATGGAGGCAGCTGTCTTTAAATGTGTCAAGAAACCCGTTCTAGTCATTTCCGTCTCCACCGGGAGCGGGTCTTGTGTAAAGCTTATGGGTCTCAATGTCCCATTCAAGACCAAGCTGCCCCAAAATACTTTGCATTACAATAGGGAACAATATATTGTTGCTGGGAAAATTCACCTCCCCCAGCTACTCAGAGAGAACAGGGAGTCCTGTTGGGGGGGGGGGGAGGTGGCAGATGAAATCAGCAACCCTGCTAATAAAAGAGTGCTGGTACTACGTCCCCGTGAGCCCTAGCTCCACTACAGCACTGTGATTCTCCCTTGTTATCCCATGTTATCCTCGCAACCCGGTGAAGTAGGTTCAGCAGAGAGCAAGAGAGAGAGAGCATGTGCACAATTGGCTAGGATTACCCAATACACTTAATGGCTGAATAGGGATTTGAACCTGGGCCTCGTTCATCACTCTAACCAAAGCTTCCCCAGCCTAGTGCCCTCCCGATATGTTGGAATGTTCCACCCCCATCATTCCCAGCCAGCTACGAGAGTTTAGTCCAACACATCTGCAAGAGGGCAGTTTTGGGAAGGCTGGTTTAGCGTTATGTCTGAACCAGGCCATTGTGGTGACCAGGATCAGGGCCCAATCTCAACCTCTCCGCCACTGGTGTGCCCAAGAGCACCCTTCTTGCCGCTCCTCTCCAATAAGTGTCGTCGACTTGTATTAGGGAAAACAAATTGCTGTGGAGACACCTCAGCACTGCGTGGAGGTGAAGACCTGAAACCTGATTTCCATGAGCGTGAGAGATGGCCAGACCTAGGCAACATCTCTAAATGGACTTTGCACACAGCAGGTCTAAGATTCAAATAAGCAGCTGTTTCTCTCTGGAAAAATGAGCAATTCTGCCTCTTCACTCAAGAGAGGAGGCTGCTGATTTGAGTGTCTGCCACTCTTGATTCTTATCTGAAACCCCCATAGTTTTCTCTGCCATGTAATTGGCAGTGAAAGGCGGCGCGTTAAGCCTGCAGTCCTGGGCTCTATCTCAAACCGACAATAGCGACATTAAGCAGAGACCCTTGCAAGGAGCTTATCTTAGCCGGCTCATTGCAAAGTCTGTTAAGATTAAAACTCACTGAGCAGAACAAAAGAGCAAAAAGAGACTGTAACGGACCGTTGGGCCTAAAACTATGGTGGTGGGAAGTCTTGGAATGTTTAGCATAAGATGGGAAGGAAGGAATGTAGATATTAGAATACTTAACCTAGATTCGTTGGCTTGGCCTCAGGCAGCGGGACGCTTTGGGGCGATAAGAGTTCGGCAGGAAGTGCAACCTGGGAAGAGCCAGCATAGCTTGGTGGCTGGAATTGAATAAGGCTGCCCTTGAAGACTCTACAGAAGCTGCCACTGGTACAAAATGTGGCAGCCAGATGAATTGCAGGGACCAGTAGGTCTGAGCATAGAACACCAATTCTGGCCCACTGGCCTTGATCACCTGCATGTTTCTGAGCAAAATTCAAGGTGCAGGTTTTAACATATAAGTCTTGCATGGTTCAGGAGGTTGATCAATACCTGATGGAGCACATCTCCTGATATCAACCTACCCAGACACTACAATCAACATCTAAGACAGAGGGTGGCCACAAGGAACAGGGCCTTCTCAGTGGTGGTGGCCCCAGGTGACTAGGGAAAAATTCTCCCCATCGAGGTCTGACTGGCACCAACGTTGTCATTTTTTCCTGTGCCAGGTTAAGACTGTCCTCTACTCCTAGGCGTTTGACAGCATATGATGGGGACATTTATGTCAGTTGTTTTTATCAGGTCCAGTATCTTAAAGTAGCTGGTGTTTTAGCTGTTTTAATTTGTTTCAAAATGTTGTGTGCTAACCATTTTATATTATCTTGTATTTGTAGCTTGTAATTTTTGTGAACCGTCCAGAGAGCTTTAGCTATTGGGCAGTATAGAAAAGAAATATAATGATGATAATAAAAAATACATAGGAGGGGGACTCATGGCTGCCATTTTCAGTGGGATCCATGAGCCTCCTGTAAAAACATCTAGTACTACAAAACGTGTGATGTGACATCACACTGTTCCAATGTGCCCGCCCTCCTGGGCCACTCCATTGGCTGCTGCTTGTGAAGACAGGGCAAAGTGGATAATGTGGACATATCAAGTACTAGGGCAATATGGGGAATTGAGGAAAAAGAGAAGAGGGTGTAATTCCCATAAAACGGGAGTGAGCAACTTGTAGAGCTATGGGTGTTGCTGGGACTGCAACTCCCATCAGCCCTAGCCAGCATAGGCAATTGTTGAGGGATTATGAACATTGCAATCCAACAACATCTGCTCTGAGATGTAGTTCTAGCCTGCGGGCTGTGGACCAGCAAAGTCACAAATTCAGATCTCTTGCCATGACCATGAACTCAGTTGGGATTAGGAAAGACATTAATCTCTCTCCCACCACCACCGCGTCTCATAATCAGCTGTATTTATCTTATTTCAGAAAATGTCTATGCTGTTTAAATGAATGAATGAACAAGAAGAATGATCAATCTGGTTAAGTGCCTTTGAAGAGTTTTGAATGGAAATGGTGAGAGTAAGAAAGAATGGCCAGGGAAAATACAGTTTTATGTGTGCCTCTCTCTCCCTCCTCACCTCTCTCTCAGCTTTGTTTTGGCTGGGAAGATAATTTGCTTCTTCATAAGGAATCTCCTTTTCTTTGCTTTGAGTAGAACTACATATAGGATGGGAAACTGGGTCTCTTGTGAATGACCACAAAGCAATGGGGGGGAGGTGCTTGGTTCTTTTGCGTGTAACATCCCACCCACCCACCCATTCCCTTGCCAGGGTCTGGTTTGTGCTGTACTTGCAAGGGAAAAACGAGTGTGCAGGGAACATTCCCATCCCAGGTCTCTGCTTAGTGTCTAATTCCGTCTTTGAATGAGCAGGAGTCATCTTAGCACTTGAGCAGAGCATGTGTTCAGCTAGCCTCCGTCCATCACACCCACCCACCCTCTTGAAGTGTTATTCTTTCTTGCTTTGTAAGCTTTTAATCACGCAGGGATTAAATTCTTTGCCGGTGATGCATCAGGAGGGAAAACAAGGGTAATAAGATGAGGCTTGAACAAGGCCACTGCAAACATGCCCGGCTGATAGATTATTTATTTTTTTAAAAAAAATTCCTCCCTGCCTCCAAATACACACCTTATGAGCAATCTTCTCTGTTTGACATGATTAGGGGAGGGAGGATGAAAAGAATTCTTGGCAAGAGCTCTTAGGAGTCGAAAGCTGTTATGGAGTCTGCAATTAGGGATCCAATTAGCGTTCTACCTAAGATGACCTCCAGAAAGCTTTCCTGGGGGCGGGGCCTTGCTCCGCCACTTTCCCCATCTGTCGTGGAGCGAAATTAAATTCCTGTTTTCCCCGTATGTTATGGGAGGGATGGCAAAGAACCAGCGGGAGAGAGGTTGAAATGGCAAGTTCTTCACTGATCCTGGTGTGTGATTGTGTTTCTTTTAAATATAGGTAGGTTTGGATACAGCCTGCCATGTTGTGGATTCATACATATTGCAACTGGCATTGCACGTACAAGTTGTATAGCAGGGTTGGGAACCTTTGGCCCATGGAAGTAATCTGGCCTGTGGAGGGTTCCCGTCTGGCCTCCAGATGCTCGGGCTCTCTCTAGGGCCCCCTCCCCAAGCCCTGTTTCCTGATCTGGAGGTAGGGAGGCAAATCCCCTTTTAAACAGTTCAGAATGTTCACGTTCTGTCGTGAACTAGGATCACTTCCAAGCAGAGATTTCTCAGCAAACTGAATGATCTAGCTCCGACAACTTATAGGAGCATAAGAAGCACCATGCTGGATCAGACTGAGGGTCCATCTAGTCCTGCACTCTGTTCACACAGTGGAGGGGCTAAAACTATAATCTCGTATTGATAGATCCCCTGCCGAAATGAACCGCATTTGTCCAAAGGTGATTGGTCAGACTTCAAAAATCTGCAGGAGTCCATTGGGTCTCACTTAAACTCTTAGTTTTATTCAAAAATGGAATAAGATCTCTAACAGGAGGAGGGGCAGGTGGTAAGGTGGCCAGGTGTCCTCTTTTACAGACCTCTATTTGAAGGGCTGACAAAGGACTGTTGTCTATTTTGGAGACACCTTCTGTTCAAAGGACTTTCCAGTCTCTGTCCAGTGTAAAGTTCAAGAGCCATCAGAAGAAAGAGTTGGGCCTTGGAGTTGTCCATCAACAGCATCTGGACAGCAGGCTGAGCAAGGTACACAGGGGTCACCTGGTCACACTTTTCCGCTCTAGATGTACTGTTTAAGTTAAAATAAATATTTTAAATGTGCCTCTCTCTCTATAAATAAGCACATGCAAATTGTATGCAAATTGGCACCCCTTTTTGCCCTCTTTTTCAGTGATTAATGTCCTGTTTTTTGATGCTTCATAGCAGGCCACCCCTAGTGGGTGAGCTTGCCAGAGGACCCTTAGCACCGTTGCTGAACTGCGAATGACATGGGTTATTTGG
The DNA here is from genome assembly GCA_029215795.1 of Anniella stebbinsi. Taxonomy (NCBI): domain Eukaryota; kingdom Metazoa; phylum Chordata; class Lepidosauria; order Squamata; family Anniellidae; genus Anniella; species Anniella stebbinsi. The sequence continues at coordinate 389,037,599 of JARDYH010000001.1, forward strand.
AGTAACTCCAGTAAACAAATCAGGGCATGGATCTAAAAATAAACAAACTACAATTCCCAGGGTTCCCTGGAGGGGAGCGTGCCATTTAAACTGGTATGAAACTGATACGGATTTATTTATTTATTAAAAATTCTTAGCTGCATTTCGGGGCAGAAGCTCTCCCAAGGCGGCTTACAACCATATATCAAAATGGTATACACATTAAAAGCAATAAAAACATAGAAAGTAAAATATCAACTAAAACAATAAAAACTAACGTTAAAAACTAGTAATAAAACAGCCAGGGCAACAGCAACAAAACAGTATTCCATTATGAAAAGGCCATAGTAAAATAAAACTTTTTAAGGCCTTCTTAAAAGCTTGTAAGGATGGTGCATGGTGGATCGTCAGTGGGAGTTTGTTCCACAGGTGTGGGGCCATTGCTGAGAAGGCCCTCTCCCATGTGGAGACCCACCTAATATCTCTCACTGGTGGGCAGGTGAGAAGGGCCTCTCTTTTTTATCTTAAAGTGTGGGCAGGCTGATATGGGTGAAGGCGGTCCTGCAAGTAACTTGGTCCCAAACCATTTAAGGCTTTAAAGGTCAAAATCAGCAACACACAGGTAGCCAAGTTTACTTCGTAGATGTCCTCAAGCATCAAAACTGTGAGCAATTTCAGCTTCTCCATACCTCTGTTGCCCGTCTTCTGGACAATGTGTAGGCGGCAAGTCTGTTGTTTCTCCCTCTGTTCTTCAGTTTTCTCCACGAAACCAAATGGCTAAAGAGAGTTTTAAAGGGAAATTGTTTATTGTTTTCCCAACTGTGCATGAGTGTCTTTTTCAGGGATGTCACATCTGCAAATATCAATGGTGCAATTACATTTTTTAAAAAAGAGCAAGATCACAAAATAGCGATTGGGTCTTTTTCATCAGCCATTTCCAAGGGGATGTAAGCAGAAGTAAATCAATTCTTAAAAAAAAGAATAATAGAAGCACACTGTGTGGATCTTTGGATGACAGTGCTTCAGAGAGAGCAAATCACAATGCTGAGATTCTTGTGGCTGGATACTTTTTGAAGTACATTTGTGTTTTGGGGAGTGTTTCGTGTGCCATGGTGTGCGGTAACTTTGCGGCAGTTAATGATGTGCCCCACTTCTTCAAAGGCAAGTATTTGGGATGGAAAGCAGAGAGGCTCATATTTTTCCAATAATGAAAGCAAAAATAAATAAATGCATAAAATAAAATAAATGAGTAAATCCCGATTGCCTGTTGAAGTGAGCCACATTGCTAGATCAGATGGTAGACAGAGATCTGTCCTGCTCTCTAATTTCTCCTTCAGTTTGTTTTCATTTTATTGGAGGCACCGTCAACTTGAACAAATGAACATTTTTTTTCTATTAGAGGTACATCATGATTTCCAGTAAGTTTTGTTCCCTGAAAACAAATAAACAAAAGACAGATCTGGATTTGTGTTGGTGTTTTTAACAACAGCCAGTGAGGCAGGTATCTCGCATAGGGGTGGACAACTGCAGGCCAGTGAGCCCAATCCGGCCCTCCAGAATTCCACCGATAGCCACACCTCTTTCCCCCAATTGTTGATTATTGGTGGTATCCTGGCTTTTGTGCAATTTCTTTCTCCTGGGCTGTGGGGGGTAGTGTGCTACGTTCAGGCAACACGCTAACCCACAGCCCAACCAACAACCCACAGTTCAAAACAAGCCACACTCAACCACTGAGTATGGGTTAGTGTGTTGTGCGAACAGCTTGTCTTTCTAAAAGGCTGAAATGCGTCTCCTAAGGCTTACTTGTTGGTATTTGGAGTATTATTATTTTTTGCCTTTGGCTCTGCCTCCTTTTAACCTGCCCTCTACTGGAATATATTTAAAAAGTTGGTTTTCCTCCAGTGTACTGTAGAAACCTCAGGCCACCTGTATTAACCAGCCACATGTATTCGCAAATAAATGAAGGCAAGCTGCTATTCATTTGGAAACTCACAGAGTCCCAAAGCATAATTTTTCAGCTGCGTTAGCAGTTCTGGGGGAGAAACACGAGCCAGGCTTCCATGATCTGTTCGGTTCCTGCGTTTCCCATCATACTGCCAGGTAGGTCAACAAATTGATCATATTTACAAAGGTGAAAACAATAAGGACGAGCTGTTCTAGATTTTAGAAGCCAAAGTCGGCTTCATGAGCCTACCCTTCTCTGCCGGAACATCCACCAGGCAGTGGCCTCTAGATTTTGTTTTTTAAAGTCATTTGTGAATGACTGCAAATGGAGGGATTTCCAGATGTGACTCTGGACTGCCTCAAAGAAATGCCACTGGGGACTTGTTTATGGGGTGTGTGAGTGTGTTTTTGAGAATGACCCCATTCCATGGCATTGTTGTTTGTGTGCGTGTGTGCTTTTACAAGAATGTCCTCTTTTTATCTGTTCCTTTATCTGAAGCATGGTTATTTCCATGAAGAAGGAAGTGCCGCCCGTAACGTTCTCAAGCAATAGTTTGGCAGTCGTTGTGCAGTGTTACAACAGTTTGGATGTCGCCATCCAAAGGCAAAGGGCTAAATAAAAATAGAATCTGTAGAAAGTGGGGAAGTGAGATCGGACAGAAAAACTGGATGAAGCATCTCCAGACACTTCCCATTAGGGGTGCTGCAAACTGTTGGCCGAAGTGTGTTGACTGACTGTCCGGGGGATTGTTGAAGCCAGAAGGGAAGAGCAACTTTAAAAGTTCACCAGAACTTCCTGGCTTGCTTTTTGTAACTAAGTTTAGAAATGGTAGTGGCATTGTGTTGATTATTGTTGTTGTTATTAATATTACCTCTTTTCTCGTGGCAGTTTTTCAAGATGGACATGATGGGCTGTCTTTTACTGATTCAGGAATTTCCTGACAATTGAACAGATTTTAAGTATGACTTTTCTGAATGTTGGTGTGGATGTATTTTGCTAGTCCCAGTTTCTGAAGATGATGATGATAATGATGATAATTGTCATCTCTTTTCTTGCTCGTGGTGGTTTTTCTAGACGGACATGACGGGCTTTGCCAAGTCATGCTGCCTTTTACAGATTCAGGAATTTCCTGACAATTGAGCATGTTTTAAGTATGACTGCTTTCTGGATGTTGGTGTGGATGTATTTTGGTAGGTCCAGTTTCTGATGATGATGTTGATGATAATGATGATGATGATTCAATGCAACAGATCCGGATGTGCTCAGGGAACAACCCCACAGCAATGGATCTTGAGATAAAGAGACATTTTGCTATATACGGAAAGGAGCACATCCCATCAGCACCAGCCAGCATGGCCAGTAGTCTGGGATGATGGAAATGGTAGTCCAACAACAACAGGAGGGCGGCAAGTTTCCCAGCTCTCTTTTAAAGCCAGCCCCTAATATTTTAAAAGGGGTTCCTGAGAAACAGAATAGGGGCAACAATTTACCAAGGGCAGGTACTGAAAAATAGGGACTGTCCATAGAGAAAATTCAAATAGATGGATCCAGGGAGAGGACGATCATGAGAACACTACATCCGAGGGACACTTTACTGCCTCCACTGTTATCCAGAACATGTATAGGATCATTGAGTCATGGCAGTACTGAAAACAGATCAGAGGCCAAGAAACTACCAAAGCAATTTTGCCTTGTGTGTTTTGGAAAGAATGTCTCCAGGTTGCATGAATTCTGGGAATTCAGTTTGCTGGAAAGGTTTTACTGTTTGAGTTTTTCTGAACCATATTTTCACATCTTGATTGCTAGTCCTGGCCTAAAACAGGGTTTATACCTTGCTTGCCCATGTAGCTATGGTGATGCAGAAAGTAAGGAAAAGGAGTACGAGGTGTGAAGGTTGATTTTCCCCATCTTTGTACGACTGTCCTCAAAAAAGAGACATTTGGGGAGATTTGTGTATACAAATGAGGGAGATTATGCTGGAAACCCATCATGGCTTCACAGGAAATTGAATAGAGGCCTGTTTCAACTCTTACTGCAAATGGCAATGGTTACGGTAGTCTATGAACGACTGCCATGACTGTGTTATATTACTCTGTTTTCCTTCGGATGGCTGCTTATGAATCGCTAAAAGGGAGGTCAGAAGAGGACACTGATTTGTACAACATTTGGTTTTGGTGGTATATTTTTTTCTTAACCTGGAGGATTCCCCTGCCTCCTACTGTTCTTCCAAGGCTACAGCAGGAGGAAGCATCTAGTACAGAATGCTTCCAGAGATGAGATTTTCCTAGCCATCTCTTTGCGGATCACAGTTGACGAGACCCAACGGCTTACACAGTCCCGAGGTGGCTGTCTGAGGCCTAATGCAAAGCCCTGAAGACCAAGAGCTGTCTTTGCCCTTCAGTGACTCTGGTTGCTGTGTCAGCCCAGCAGTAATAACCAGCAACAGTTGTGAATCTTTTGTGGTGTGTGAAGGAGAGGAATGGGCCAGCTATTGGAACACGGGCTTGGGTTTTTCCCTCTTGAAGATCGATCCCTCAGCTGGTGATGGTTTCTTTTTAACAGCCCTTTCATTTTTTTGTTGGTGTGCATGTTTTCATCTTTTTCTTTCTTTCTTTTGCTCTCAGGGGAGACTGGGTGCATGTTGCCTTATGCTACCCGAAGGGAGCGACATTCACAGTTGTGGGAGACATTTACCAGCGACAGACAGGGAAAGCACACAGCGTAACACACTACGTGGCAGCCTCTTCTTACCACAGCGTATTGAACAGGATGGATGAACGGCTCTTTTATTTTGACAACGCATCGGGGTGAGTGATGTACCTGGCTCCTTGGCGTTGGCCATTAGAGTTGCCAGTGAGTTGGGAGCACCTGTATTGTATACATCTGGGCCTTGTCATCTGTTTTAAGAGTACAGGGGGAGAGAGCAGACTTTTAAGCATCTAAACCAGTAGGTCAAGTTCTACTCCCAACGTGTTGTGGATTCATAGGATTGCATCAGATATTATTCCTACTTAAGAGTATACCCCTTGAAATGAATGGGATACAAGTTAGACTAACATTGGATACAACCTATAGACAACAGCTTCTGCCCCTGAATCACCTTCATATCCATGTTGGGACAGGGGGGGAATTCATTTGGCTCACATTTTAACACAAACTTACCTAATTTTGCACTTTTGAAGCAACACACAAGCTCAGTTATCCTTTGAAATTCACACTTCTCCCCATTTTGCAATGGGGTTCTCCATGCACAAAAAATGTGTATGCTGAGGGAAGGTGCACACAAATGCATTCTGTTCACACGGTGGCCAACCAGCTGCCCATGGAAAGCACCAGAGCAGGACATGGGTCCAACAGCACCCTCCCATCCATGTTCCCCAGCAACTGCTGTACATAAGCTCCCTTTTATCCCTTTTATCTGTCCACTGATCAGCTTCATCGGATGACCCCGGTTCTAGCATTTTGAGACTGCACTGCAGTCCACACACTCAAGTGTGACATTGGATTGCAACTTGGCTTTATTAGTTCAGTGTAAATGAAAGTGCTATGAGTTAACATGAGTGTTCTAGAAAGCCCAGTTCAGTTCTGTCTATGCCAGCGTTCTCCAACCTGGGGCCTTCCAGACATTAGCCATGCCAACTGGGGCTGATGGTTGTTGTAGACCACAACACCTGGAAGGCCCCATATTGGGGAATGCTGGTTTATGCTGACCAGCAGCGACTCTCCATTCAGATGGAGGTCTTCCGTACATGGAGATGAAGGGGATTGGACTCAGGACCTTCTGCAGGCCAATCATGTGCTTTACTCACTGAGCCATAGCTCTTCCTGTATGGCCCCAGTGCTTTCATAACCTTATGCGCTGCACATGTGCATGTTTATGTGTCCCTGAGCTCAGTTATGAACTCTTGGTGCTTCTGTGGTCCAGATGTTAATAAAAGACGCTGTCTAAGAATAGTAACAGCAGCTACACATGTTTGTCCACAGTGTAACTTACATGCTTGTAGTTAATTTAATATAAAGAGGGGGAGACAGTGGAATTCATCTGCTGAAACAGTTTTTGGAGAACATGTACACTGTGTCCCAACACGTGTTTTCTGCATTGCTTCATCCGGACCATCGAGGCAACTTTCAATCTATAACTGTCGGCTTTGGAGCTAAAAATAGAATCCCCTACTTGTATTTTTAGACATCATCATGAACCCATCAAACCTTGGAATTTATATTCCAGAAGGCAAAGCCCGATCTCGTGTCTTGCACCTTTCACAAGGGGAATTGGGAAACCACTATTTTGGATTTGTTCTTCTGTGCAGAACTGTACGAATTGTTTCCCCCCGCAAAATGATGTAAATGGATTGTTTACCAGTGTGTGGTTTTGAGGTGCAGTTATTTGCAATGACGTGTCGTAACTGTCTGGGCCTTGATTTTGTTTTGTGAATGCTCAGCACGTCGATTGGATTTAAATTTTATTATCTTGGCTCTGACCTGATTGGAATTCCAGGGTTGAGAGGCTTTACGGTGTCGCACAGGGGTGAGTAACTGATGTTGTTGGACTGCAGTTCCCATCAGCCCTAGCCTGCATAGTCAGTGGTGAAGGATAATGGCACTTGCAGTCCAAGAATATCTGGAGGACCACAAATTCCTCGCCCCTGGTGCAGCAAATCTCTGCTGTTTTTTAAACCCACCTTTTGTAGCTAATATTTCATGCTGGAAGGGGAAGCGTCTTTCTGTTTTTCCTGCTGTAGAGCAATGGCTATGACAGCCTTGCCCTGATGCCCTCTAGATGTGTTGGACGACAACTCCCAGCATGCCCATCCAGCATGGAGTGCCCCAGGCTGGGGAAGGCTGGACTAAGAGAATGAGAGCACAATCCTATTGACATGCCCATCAGCCTCCGAACTTGAAGGCTTACAGCCATCCAATGAAGAACGGGAGGAGCAGCCGAGATTATCTTTGCCTCTGCGCTCCTCCCACTCTGCATTTTTGCTAAATGGGCTTTTTTGCCCATTAGCTGGGCTCTGTGGAGCAGGAGGGAAGGAGCCTGGGGAGGCCAAAGGATTCTTCATAAGCCAGGGAATGTCCCCTTCACCTTCCCTCCTAGGTTGCTGACATGGTTCTCGCCATGCCTGTGGGGAGGGGGAGGAGGTCGGGAGCTCAGGCCTGAGATCGGAGTGCTGACTCTGACACCAGATCCAGGAATCCACACTATCGTATTCCCCACCCACCCTGATGCTATCTAGGGACCATAGAATTGCTCTCTAAGTTTCAAATGGAGAAGTTTCTAATTTGGATTCTTCTGAGAACTCACCATGGGCCAAACGAGACCTGATGCTATTCAACGTATGCTGTATTCAGGCAGGCAGCATGACGGTGTTTTGGTTCCAAATAGTGGCCGTAGTTCATTTTTGTTGCCGTTTCAACATGCTCTTCTTTTTGCTAGGTATCTCTTTCTCCACCTTCAAGCACATGAAGTCCGGAAGGGGCATAGCTACTGCTCTCAACGTGGCTGTGAACGCCTTAAAATAACAGCCCTGATGCCCTTGGGGCTCCCCTGGAGTTGCGGTGTGAATCCTTTTTCTGAAAAAGACACTGGACGGAAAACTTCATGGCCCCCGGGGATTCAGCGATGGGCTGTGCCTTGCAGTCAGTGTGGTGCTCCTTGGGTACAGTACAGGATTCTCCTTCATTATGTTGAGAAGGTCACGGGTGGGGAAACTTTGGACCAAACTGCATGTGACTTTAGCTGTGTCATTCTGCCATAAATTGCAGGGAGTTTGCAGGGTTTTTTTTATTTATTTATTTTAAAACATTTTTATAGCGCCACCTTGCCATTTTGGGCATCGTGGCGCTTTACAATAATACATTTTAAAAAAAATCAATTAAGAACCCTCAACCCACTTTAAAATTTAAACCACCCCTCCCCCAAACTCTTGAGAAAATAAGAACCCCTTACAGAGGCGTTTAAAACAATTGATGGTGGGAGCCTGTCTAATTTCCAGCGGCAAATTGTCCCCCCAATCTGGACAGGACCTTATAGTGAGGAGTAGGGGGGCTTTAACTCTATTGCCACTCCACCATGGTCCTGCTCAAGATCAGGGGGCGCAATTTGCGTTGCAAAGCAAGTTCCCACGTACATCCAGGCATGTGCGGCCGCCCTCAGCTCTATGGGCCGAGGGGTGGGATAAAAGAATCCTAAGCTTTATCCATTCTCATCACTGTATTTGAATCCTGAATGTTGCCGAAAGCTTCATAATTCAATCCAGGTACTTTCCTTACCCACATAACCTCTCTTTTATCATTCGCACGCTCCTCACTCCCCAGTGTGGATGATTCCTGTTGTTGTATCCAGGCAATAAGTCAAGAAAGAGAGAGAGAGAGAGAGAGCTTCACTTCACACAGTGGAGTTATAAGTATATCCTAAATATATAAACTATGGAAAATGCCTTCCTTCCCTGCTATTAGCCAACATAATTAACATTCCATTGGGTACATGACTTTCCTTTTTTTCCATCAGAGGCAGGCAATTAACAATTTTTCTGATTCAAGAATGCAGTACAGTTAACCGCGCGCTAAGACAAGCCAAGGTCCCTTTTATCACTAGGACGTACCAGGCAGAGTTCAGAAATCTCCCCCTCCCCAGTAATCTGGGAAAGTAACCCATCCTCAAGGTGGTAATTGCAGAAGATCAATCGTGGATTGAACGAAGCTCCAGGTATTTTTAGTATGCCCTGGGCAGGATCTACAGTACTGCTTTATAATGGTAATGAAGTGCACTGACAACTGTCGGGATCCAGGACACATTCCATATACCGTTTCCAAACCACTTTCATTGTGTTACATAGCAAACTGCCTTATACTGAGTCAAACCATTGGTCCATCTAGCTCAGTACTGTCAACACTGACTGGCAGCAGCTCCCCAGGGTTTCAGGCAGGAGTTTTTCCTGTCCTACCTGGAGATGCTGGGGATTGAACCTGGGACCTTCTACATGCAAAGCAGGCGCTCTACCACTGAGCCATGCCCCCTCTTGGTGTAGATGTGGCCCTGATTATCAACCACTTGCTAAAAGCTGGTGATATTGCTTAATGTGGCTGCTTCTCCCCGCCCCCTCTCTCATTGTCTTTTTTCCTACATTTACAGAATTTCCAAAGTAGGATCATTTTTAAAAAAGCATTAAGAAAAACACCAAAATCCGTATTAGGGTAGTACCCTTCTTAGGTTAACTCAGATGTCACAAAATAGCGTGCAAGCTTTCACGTCCTACAAAACTCACCATCATCTGTCTGATGAAGAGTTCTGGAGAATGTGAAAAGCATGCCATTTAAGGACCTTTGAGTTGGCCAAATAAAAGCATGATCCTAATACGAATCTTGGGATTTTTTTTCCAAAGAATCAAAAGTTTAAAAGGCAGGAACCTCGATTTGCTATAGAACACTGGAAATTACCGAGAGTCAAAGCAATGATCCATTTTGTCCCAAATGACCAATCTTGGTTTCCCAAGTTCTCAGTCCCTTTGAACTGGAGACATTGGGGATTGATCCCATGGCTTCCTACAAGGAAGCCGTAGGCTCTGCTACGAGCCTGAGCATCCCAAATCACAGCTGTCCCAAATTGCTACCCTTCAACCTGCTCTTTAAAGATATACTACTCACTTCATTTTGAAGAACATAATTACCACCTTGGGCCTGATTAAAGGCCGGGCACTGTGCCTCGCCAGATACTTGGGGCAGCTGATGGGAGAGAGCCGCATGAAAGGGCCTTCGCCTGCGTCGGATGCTCTGTGGTCTCCTGTGCAAGTGTCCTGGGTGAGCTCAGGGCTTGTTGGCAAATGTCCCACCCACCCGGGATTCTGTGTACCGGTGCCTCAATGTGGGGGTTCCATGTGCTGTGTGCAGTTGCGGCAGCTGAGAGTGGTGGCCCTCGTTCACCAAATCAGTGCCTTTGTGTGATCTCTGCTGAGTTTTGGGGCTGAGAGCAGCCCCACACCTCCCCGCAAGCCGTCACATGTGGTCTACCAACCATGTGAGCCAGGGCATTTTCTCTTGGGGTCTCCCATGGTCTGTGAGTGAGGTCTTTCCCCTGAACACAGTTGTGCCATCTGATATATCAGGAGTGGGGAACCTTAGGCCTGTGGGCCAAATCTGGTCTTCCTGAGGTTCAAGTCCAGCCCTCCTGGGTTCCTCCAGATGGCCACACTGCCTTTCCCTGGCCACATCCCCTCTCCCATGACAGCCGATCATTTGATGGGTTTATTTTTCTTAGCTTTGGGGGCAATAAGAGCTTTAAGCTCAAATATGCTGGTATCTTTTGAGGGAGGGGGGATTTGGCCATGCCCCTTTTGCCTTTCCCAGGGATTCTCTGCTGGAATGCAAGCCCCCTGAGAGCTTCTCCAAAACTGAATTCATCTCTTGGTCTTAGAGATGTTCCCCACCCTGCAATATACTAATAGAGAACTAAGTTATCCCAGTGTGGATCCTTACATAGCCAAAATGGCACCATCCATGCACAAGAGAGTGGTATCGTCAGGTTTGGGTGAACCACGAGATTTGGAGAAATGCAAAATAACAACTTCTATGGGGAAATCCCTAATGGCTGTGGGAATCCCAGAACAGCCCAATGGGGAACGACAATGCTGAACGGGCACAGAATACTGACTGTTATGGTAGAGGGGATGGAAAAAGCAGGGAAATGTAATGGAGTATCCCTGAAAAGGGCATGGCTGGCCAAAGCATTATGTGCTGCAGCATTTTGTTGCAGGTCCTGCTTTGCTTCTAGTGATTAGCCACTGAGGAACTTGCCTGTCATCCAATTTATATATGAATCCCATGGGCTCAGGGTAGCTTACAGTATGCTGACCCAGTTAATCCTTGCTTAAAGCCAGCTATGCTTATAAACATTACAACATCCCGAGGTGACGGATTCCATGTTCTAATTCAAGGCGGTTCTTCTCTTCTGATAATTGCAGGTTGCTGTCACTAGTACGCCTTCAGTTAGATACGTCCGGATCCAGATCCAGTCTGTCAAGAGAGCAGATGTGGAGAACTATTCAAGGTTGGCTTTCATTAAGGTATGTCTACCATCAGTTAGAGGTTGGGGGCTCCAATGTCAGTGGAGTGATGAATATGCATCGGGTTCTAGTCAGAACGCATCACACCTTAGATAGTTCCTTTAGAGTAGGCTGACCAGATAAAATCCAGGTCAGGGCTCATGTAACTTTAACAGTTGTTGAGAAAAGGGAATTTTAGCCAGTGTCATTTGTATGCAATTAGTTCCTGGTGAAATTCCCTCTTCATCACAACAGTTAAAGTTGCAGGGGCCCTGACCTGGATTTTATCTGGTCACCCTACTTTAGAGTTCTGGCTGAAACCCAGAGTGGATTCACCAACCCATTGACATCAGTGCCACCAGCCTCCACTGTCTGTCATTAGATTCCAATAGGGTACATAGATGCCAACATTCACCACATCCTGGGCATGGCGTTTCAGCAAGAGCCACTGTGGTATTGCTAGCCTTTCCCAACCTGGTGCTTTGGGTATTTTGGACTTCAACTCCCATCATCTCCAACCAGCATGGATTAATCACCTGGGAAGCCTGGAGTTGCAGTCCAAAGAATCTGGAAGGGACCAGGATGGGAGAGGCTGGGTTAGAACGTCAAAATACTACCCGTGGGAACTGGCTCAAATTCCCATTCAGACGTGAAGTTTTCTGGGTGATCTCTCAGCTGGTCTACCTCGCAAGGGTAGTTGTGAGGATAAAAGGATGGAGTTGGGGGGCAGAGCAGGGAGAGAGACTGGCTCAATTCGGATGACACAATAAACAACTGGTGTGGGGGAAACAATCGTCAGTTGTTTTGACTATTGTGTCATTCCAATGCTGCCATAGTCAACTCAGCGCTGATCCTAATCCACACCACAGTTGATTATTTATTACCATGTTGTTTGGGGAGTACCCCCTAGGGTTAGGGTTAGTCAACCCACCATTGACTATCGTGTCATCCGAATTGAGCCAGTGGCTCAATTCGGACGACACAATAAACAACTGGTGTGGGGGAAACAATCGTCAGTTGTTTTGACTATTGTGTCATCCGAATGCTGCCATAGTCAACTCAGTGCTGATCCTCATCCACACCACAGTTGATTATTTATTACCATGTTGTGTGGGGAGTGCCCCCTAGGGTTAGGGTTAGTCAACCCACCATTGACTATCGTGTCGTCCGAATTGAGCCACTGTGTGTGCTGCTCAGAGGTCTTTGGAGGAAGGGCGAGATAAAATGAAATTTAAAATAAATAATCTATAACAACAGCAAAGGATGTGTATCTGTCTGTCCATGTGCCCATCAGCACCATAGCTCCAAGACCATGAAACCTAGATACCTGAAACTTAGGGGTCCATACCTTGAGGTTATTTTGTATTTAAAACATATTAATTCATTTGAATTAGTTGCGTTCATGTGCAGTAACATTTTCAGTCACCAGGGGCGGACTTTCCTAGCCAGCTCATAACTTTGCAGTCGATACAGCTTGAAGCCAGGAGGGATCAGTAGGCCAAGGGGTGGAATTATATGCCTCCCCAACCCCGCTGAGGGGAATGGAGTGGACAGACTAAGGGGGCTATAGGGATGTGCCATGGCCAGAGTTGTACCAGTGGGCATGCCTACCCTCAGACAGGATGGGCACAATGTGCCCGAACGACAACAGGTAGCTTTGCTTGAATGCCTCACTGTATCCAGCCAAATGCTACTCCAAGCCCTGCAAAGCTGGGTTAAAAATAAATAAACAATGCCCCGAATTTTCCAGTCTGTTTCATGCATCTGTCAACTTCAATATGTCATGGGACCCTTTGTGATTTGTTTTGCTTTTTTCTACCGTCGCAGGCTGCAAACGCATGCAGGCTGCTCTATTGATACCTGCGTACGGATTGCCTGGGGTGAATACGAACCTTTTCTTTTATCGCACAGGTCAATGAGGATGTCTTCTTGTTTGACCAACGGGGGATACTCTTCCTGGTTCTAGACGCGTGCTCAGGCGCGATCGTGAGCAGGCGGCACTTGGATGCCGGCGCAAAAGTGGCCAGCGCAATTGCCAGCTACGTTGGAATGGCCATAAAAGAGAGGTGAGCCCTGAGGGAGTAACTGGTGGGTGACGAAAGAGGTTGAGGGAAATGACCTGCTTTTTGCAACGAAAAATGTATGCCTGGGGGAATCTAATGAAGGCCGATCAAACTTTAAAAAAAGAAATCCAAACTCTGCATCTCTCGGAAGGCTGCCTTCTAGGTCATGGCGGGTAGAAATGTCACACTGGAAAGCTGGCAGCGGCTTTGAAGTTAATGGCTTTTTTCCACCCATCAGTAGATAAGATAGATAGATAGATAGATAGATAGATAGATAGATGATAGATAGATAGATAGATAGATAGATAGATAGATAGATATAAAATGTTCTAAATTCTCTTGCTTTCACCTCTTGCCCAAGCCTAAAATCGCAGCAATTTCCTGGAAACCGATGACTCCCTTTTCCATTTCTGAAACTTGCCCTATTTATTCTTGCAAGGTTCTTCCCTCTGACACGCAAGCTTTTTGTGCGTGTGACAGATTAGAAACAGAGGTGTTGCTGGGCTTTCTATAAAATGTGGTGTGTGTGTGTGTCCCCCTCCCCCACCGCTCCCCCTCTTTTTAAAAGCAAGTCAATGACTGGACTTGCCTGCCTGCAGGCTGAGTTTTTCTCGACTTGGATGCGTTTTTCGGCAGCAGAGTTGGATGCTCTCCGTTTTGCATCTGTTCCACATTCCTTGTGGTTTTCTGCGTCGCCACATAAACATGGAACAACAGAGATTTATAGACAAAAGTCTTGGCTGCTGGCAAAAGCAGGTCAAATAACCTGAAAACAGATTTCTCATCCAAGACGCTCCAGAGCAGTTCATGACCACAGGCCTGAGTGCTCTGAAACTCTGAAGCACATCTCTCTCTGTAAACCAGGGGTGTGGGACCCCATCTGGGGGCCAAATGCAGCCCTCCAGGTTTCTCCAGATGGCCAGGCCTCCTTCCCCTGGCCCTATGCCCTTTACCCAACCACAATGTTTGGTGTTCTCAGCTCTTGTGCAGCTTTTTCCTCCATTCTAAAAGTTTGAAGCACCACTCCTAAGGCGTCCTCACTAGCTGAAGGAGCTTTAAAGCTAACATTTGCAGTTGTTTCTGGCCCTACCGTTTTTGCCTTTGGTTCTCTCCGCTTTTTTATCTTTGGCCTCATCCACCAGTACAATGTGGCTCCTGAGAGCTTCTCTGAAATAAAATCGGGCTCTCTGGTCAAAGGGGGACTTATTTATTTGTTTATTACATTTACATCCCACCTTTTATCCTCCTTCAGGAACCCAAGGTAGCATACGTAATCCCCCTCCTCTCCATTTTATCCTCACGACAACAACCCTGTGAGGTAGGTGGGGCCGAAAGTCTGTGACTGGCCCAAAGTCACCCAGTGAGCTTCCAAGACTGAGTTGGGGCTAGAACTCGGATTTTTATTTATTGTATTTGTATAGCAACTTGCAAATACCCTGGGATGATTTACAATCATAAAACCAAATAACAGGAGAACAAAGTCACAAAAAAACCACAATGAGCCAATGACGAGAGAAGTATCAAAAGAATACAGTATTAAATATTAGATACACTGAGAAGCCAGCAGTGAAATTAATAATCAAGCAACTGGTTAAAATGGTCAAGTCTGCTTAAAGTAGGTCTTAACCTGGCATCTAAATGGATGGAATGAAGACGTACCGCTTGCCGCTGGGGATATTCTTGCTTCGGGCTCTTTTGGAACTGTTCCTGGGGAGAGAAACTGGGCACAGTTTCTTGCCGCTGTGCTAAACTTGCTGTTCTGTTTTCTTCCTTCCAGATCAATTGTTCTCATGTGCACTAGAGATATTGCAGAAGCAGCAGGAGTCCCTGAGATATCAGCATTTACACAGTTAGGTTCTGCAAAGCCCATTGCCTTCCACAGAACAGGTACATATGTGAATTTTGTGCCTTTTTACTTGGTGAGAGTTGACTCTTATACGTATTACATGACTTGCTTGGCTGCTACAATTAAGAACATAAAGGAGCCCTGATGGGCCAGACCAAGGGTTCATCTAGTCCAGCATTCTGTTCACACAGTGGCCAACCAGCTGCCCACAGGAAACCCACCAGCAGGACAAGAATGCAACTGGTGTACATATAGACTTAAAGCCTCTGATACTGGAGGTAGCACTTAGCTGTCAGGACTAGTAGCCACTGATAGCCTTCTCCTCCAGGAATGTATCTAACCCCCTCTTTAAAGCCATCCAAATTGGTAACCACCATGACATCTTGTTGTAGTGAGTTCCATAGTTTAACTGTATGCTTTGTGAAGAAGTCTTTCCTTTGATCTGTCCTGAATCTCCCACCAATCAGCTTCATGGGATGACTCTGGCTTCTAGCATTTTAAGTTGTTCCTTTAAAAATCGTACTCATACCTGCTTTACCTCAATTGCTCATACGTAGGGAGGGATGAGAAATTTGTTTGCTCTTCCTGAACCTAAAAGTCCTGGACCCCTGGACTTTAATAACTATAGGCCAGTATCAAATCTTCCATTTTTGGGCAAGGTGATTGAGAGGGCGGTTGCCTTCCAACTCCAAGCAGTTTTGGATGATACAGATTTTCTAGACCCATTTCAAACCAGCTTCAGGGCAGGATATGGAGACCGCTATGGTCGCCTTAGTGGATGACCTACGCCTGAGTATTGACAGGGGGAGTATGTCCCTGTTGGTACTCCTGGACCTCTCAGCGGCTTTCGATACCATCGACCATGGTATCCTTCTGGAACGCCTGAGGGGATTGGGAATTGGGGGCACTGTGCTTCAGTGGTTCCGTTCCTATCTTTCGGGCAGGTTCCAGATGGTTATGTTTGGGAATAGCTGCTCTTCAAAGAAGGAGCTGCTATGTGGTATACCACAAGGTGCCATCCTTTCCCCAGTGCTATTTAACATTTATATGAAACTTCTGGGAGAGATCATCCGGAGGCATGGAGTGGGGTGCTATCAGTATGCTGATGACACCCAAATATGCCTTCGACAACATCGTCAGCTAAGGATAGTATGTCTCCTCTGAATGAATGTTTGGAGGCGGTAATGGGCTGGATGAGGAAAAACAAACTGAAGCTGAATCCAGACAACACGGAGGGTGCTTGCTGTCAAAGGCCCCAACCTGGGTTTGGAGGGGTTACACCCCCCCAGAAAGACTGTGTTCGCAGCTTGGGGGTACTCCTGGATCCGTTGCTCCAAATGACAGCCCAGATAGATGCGACGGCCAGGAGTGCCTACTATCAGCTTCGGCTGATACTTCATCTGCACCCTTTCCTAGAGTTGGGAGACCAAAAGACGGTAGTGCACACACTTGTAACTTCGAGGCTCGACTTCTGCAATGCGCTGTACATAGGGCTACCTTTGTGCCTAGTCCGGAAACTTCAATTAGTTCAAAATATGACAGCCAGGTTGGTCACCGGTACACCTAGAGGTGACCATATTACACCAGCTTTAAAATCACTCCACTGGCTGCCAATTAGTTTCCGGGCGAAGTATAAAGTGTTGGTCATCACCTTTAAAGCCCTACGTGGTTTGGGTCCAAGTTACCTGCGGGATCGCCTTCTCCTGTATAATCTGCCCCGCACACTCAGGTCCTCTGGGAAGAATTTTCTCCAGTCAGCCAGAACTAGGCTGACAAGTGTTACCCAGAGGAACTTCTCTTCTGCCGCTCCCAGACTGTGGAATGGCCTGCCGGAGGAGATTCGAAAAATTAGCAGTCTTCTGGAATTTAAGAGAGCTGTGAAGACTGCTCTCTTCCAGCAGGCCTACCCAGTTGAATTTTAAGATGTTTCTAATAATGTATTTGTTTTTATCTGTTTCAATGGTTTATCTATTTTATGATTTTTATATTTGTGTTTATTGTTGTTCCCCGCCTCGATCTGGATGGAGAGGTGGGTTAGAAATAAAATAAATAAATAAATAAATAAATAAAGTTGTTTGGAAACTAGTATGTAACAGAAGAATAAGAAAACAGAATGACACCTTAGGGTGTGTTCTTTCTTTCTTTCTTTCTTTCTTTCTTTCTTTCTTTCTAGAATTGAGATCCGTTCAATGGTAACTGTGATGATACCCCACATTTCCGTCTCCCTACGTATGTCTGAGTTAGTATGTCTGGAGAGTGTGGAATGTTGGACTGAGTGGATGTGGCTGATGATGCTGGGAAAGGGAGGGGGGATGAGTATATATATGCATTAAACAAAAAACCTACTGTTTACAAGAACAATGTTAAGGCTCTAGAGTTTCCAACCAAGCACCAAAAAGCAGGGAAATTGGGAGTTAAGGCTCACAAGCCTTAACGCCACATCTTCCCTAAGGAGGCAGAAAGTGCAAGTGAAATTCTCATTCTCCCAAAGCAGATAAACCATGAGGACAGGATGGAGAATATGATATGCAGAGGTGACTATGGGGTTGTAGAAAACTGATCACGAACAACTTAGGGCCACCTACTTCTCTTTTTTTGTTTAGAGCAGCCCTTCCCCAACCTGGTGCCCTCCAAAGGTGTTGGACTACAACTCCCATCATTGCAAGTCAGTATGTCCCATGGTCAGGAATGCTGGGACTTGTCATCTCAAAAATCTAGATATGCAATTTGATATGCAGAGGTGACTGTGGGGTTGTGGGAAATGATGATGAACAACTTAGGACCAGCTACTTCTCATTTCTTTAGAGCATCTCCTTATGTTGAGAGTTGCAGCCCAACACATCTGACAGGCACCAGGTTGGAGAATGTTGTTCAAGAACAAGGGAAGGCAGAATGTAGATCTCCAGATGTTTTGGAATTCAACTTGTAAAAGCCCCTATCAGCATGGGCAGTTATCAGGAATGTCGCGAATTGATGTCCAAATCATCAGGATAAATCTATTTTCTGCCCACATCTGTACTAAAGTATGATGTTTTCCAGCATTAAGATATGTGATCAATCAAGGAACTACAAAAGAGCTGCATCACTTTAAATAAACTGTCAAAACTAGGGGTGTGCACGGACCCCCCGGATCGGATCGGGACCCGGATCGGGACCTCCAATTTTGTCCCGGACCGGTTCGGACAAAATCGGAGGCCCCCCGGACCGGATCGAGTCCGATCCCGATCCAAAAATCGGAAATTTTTGGATCGGCCGCCATTTTTTTCCCCATAGACTTGCATTGCAATGCAAGTCTATGAGGAAAAAATGGCGGCGGGTGGGTAAGGGGGGGCCTAACTCCCTCCCCCCCCCCGGGGCCGTCCGCTGTGGACGGCCCCGGCAGGTAAACCCCCTCCCCCGCGCTCCCTACCCCCCCTGGGGCCGCCTGCTTCCATCTGCTGGCGCCCGCGGGCGCCAGCGGATAGAAGCGGACGGCTCCGGGGGGGGGTAAGCCCCCTTCCCCGCCACTTACCTTCTCGGCACGTCCGGCGCCGGCGGCTACTACCAGCGGGCTCCGCGGCCTACTCTCGAGTAGCGCGCCGGGTGATGACATCACCCGGCGCGCCACCCTGGAGCAGGCCGCGGAGCCTGCTGGTAGTAGTAGGCGCCGGCGCCGGACGGGAGCCGCCGGGCCGGGCAGGTAAGGGCCCCCCTCCCCCCTCCCCCCTCCGCGCGCCCCCTCCTCCCCTCCACGCACCCCCTCCTTACCTTCCCGGCCCGGCGGCTCCCGGCCGGCGCCGGCGCCTACTACTTCCAGCAGGCTCCGCGGCCTGCTCTAGAGTAGTGCGCCGGGTGATGACATCACCCGGCGCGCCATCCTAGAGCAGGCCGCGGAGCCTGCTGGGAATAGTAGGCGCCGGCGCCGGACGGGAGCCGCCGGGCCGGAAAGGTAAGGGCCCCCCTCCCCCCTCCGCGCGCCCCCTCCTCCCCTCCACGCACCCCCTCCTTACCTTTCCGGCCCGGCGGCTCCCGTCCGGCGCCGGCGCCTACTACTTCCAGCAGGCTCCGCGGCCTGCTCTAGAGTAGTGCGCCGGGTGATGACATCACCCGGCGCGCCATCCTAGAGCAGGCCGCGGAGCCTGCTGGGAATAGTAGGCGCCGGCGCCGGACGGGAGCCGCCGGGCCGGAAAGGTAAGGGCCCCCCTCCCCCCTCCGCGCGCCCCCTCCTCCCCTCCACGCACCCCCTCCTTACCTTTCCGGCCCGGCGGCTCCCGTCCGGCGCCGGCGCCTACTACTTCCAGCAGGCTCCGCGGCCTGCTCTAGAGTAGCGCGCCGGGTGATGACATCACCCGGCGCGCCATCCTAGAGCAGGCCGCGGAGCCTGCTGGGAATAGTAGGCGCCGGCGCCGGACGGGAGCCGCCGGGCCGGAAAGGTAAGGGCCCCCCTCCCCCCTCCGCGCGCCCCCTCCTCCCCTCCACGCACCCCCTCCTTACCTTTCCGGCCCGGCGGCTCCCGTCCGGCGCCGGCGCCTACTACTTCCAGCAGGCTCCGCGGCCTGCTCTAGAGTAGCGCGCCGGGTGATGACATCACCCGGCGCGCCATCCTAGAGCAGGCCGCGGAGCCTGCTGGGAATAGTAGGCGCCGGCGCCGGACGGGAGCCGCCGGGCCGGAAAGGTAAGGGCCCCCCTCCCCCCTCCGCGCGCCCCCTCCTCCCCTCCACGCACCCCCTCCTTACCTTTCCGGCCCGGTGGCTCCCGTCCGGCGCCGGCGCCTACTACTACCAGCAGGCTCCGCGGCCTGCTCTAGAGTAGCACGCCGGGTGATGACATCACCCGGCGCGCCACCCTAGAGCAGGCCGCGGAGCCTGCTAGTAGTAGTAGGCGCCGGCGCCGGACGGGAGCCACCGGGCCGAGAAGGTAAGTGCCCCCCTCCTCCCCCCCCCCCGCTGTCCACTTTCATCGGCGGGCGCCCGCTGGCGCCCGCCAATGGAAGCGGCGGTGGGCGCCAGTGGGCGCCCGCCGATCCGCCGATCCGCCGAACCGGTTCGGAGCTTTTTCGGACCGGTTCGGATTGGATCGGCCGATCCAGCTGCGGGATCGGAAATCGGATAATTTATCCGATTTCCCACTGGACCGGACTCGGATCGTGGATCGGGTCCGATCCAGTGCACATCCCTAGTCAAAACCAAATGAAACAACAATGAATGAATTTTGAATACCTAATCCAGATAGCCCTTCAGACATCAACATTAGTTTTCAACACATGGCATAGGATGTCTGTTTCTTGAATATCAGATAAAAGATTTCTCTTACTTGTTCAGCAGTGTGAGATCAAAGGCAGAGCTACCACCTAATACTTTCATGCGTAAGTATTTGTCTTCCCCATAACACATAACATGGGAGTTACAGTGCAACACATCTGGAGAGCACCAGGCTGGTTGACTCCTATACATGTCTTCTCAGAAGCCAGTGCCATTGAATTCACTAGGGCTTTCTCCCAAGAGGTATAGGATTACAAACTAATCTCATCTGAAAGGTGTTCAAGACAGCCAACCTAAACCTCTTCTGCTCCGCTGTTGCTTTGATGAGACGATGTATTGTGCAGGGATTGTGGGGAGTGAACAGTATATTTTTT
The DNA here is from genome assembly GCA_029215795.1 of Anniella stebbinsi. Classification (NCBI taxonomy): domain Eukaryota; kingdom Metazoa; phylum Chordata; class Lepidosauria; order Squamata; family Anniellidae; genus Anniella; species Anniella stebbinsi. Next base: position 389,058,087 of record JARDYH010000001.1, read on the forward strand.
ATAAATACATTTTAAGAAAAAAACATTGGTTCTTTGAAAGGCAGGATATTGACCAAAAGTTGGAAGTGCCTGGCACATGCTCTGGTTCTAGATCTGTAATGAATAGTGCCCCTTTTGTTATCAAGAGTGCTGCTATATGCGAGATGTGTGTGAGAGAAAAGTATTGGGCAGACCCTGTATTTGGTAAGGGTATGACACAGCATTCCCCATCCTGCTGCCCTCCAGGTGTTTGAGATGACAAGCCAGCATTCCTGACCATGGGACATACTGACTTGCAATGATGGGAGTTGTAGTCCAACACCTTTGGAGGGCACCAGGTTGGGGAAGGGCTGCTCTAAACAAAAAAAGAGAAGTAGGTGGCCCTAAGTTGTTCGTGATCAGTTTTCCACAACCCCACAGTCACCTCTGCATATCATATTCTCCACCCTGTCCTCATGGTTTATCTGCTTTGGGAGAATGAGAATTTCACTTTCTGCCTCCTTAGGGAAGATGTGGTGGTAAGGCTTGTGAGCCTTAACTCCCAATTTTCCCTGCTTTTTGGTGCTTGGTTGGAATCTGTAGAGCCTTAACATTGTTTTTGTAAACCATAGGTTTTTTGTTCAATGAATTTCATGGCTTTGTGTAATGGATGACTGGATATTATACAGTTGACAACCAAGCCAGCGTCAGCCAGGATGTTATACCATCTTGACATCCAATATAAAATCAAAGCTAGTGTTATGTGTTGAACTCACTTTTTACGTTAATAAATCAACCAAAATGCTTGCATCTCCCTCATTTTTAAACATAAAGAGATGAAACCTGGCATCATGGTAGCTCTTAAGTAGGGATGTAGCTATGCCAAGTATGAAGCAGATTCGTTCATGCCTTGATTTTTAGGAATTTTTAAAAGTTCAAACAGAAATCTCTTTGGGGTCCAGGACCTTGAGCAGTACAAGTTTTAAAAATGAAATTAAAGATAAAGAGATGAAACTTGGCACCATGGTAGCTCTGAAGTAGGGATTTAGTTATACCAAGTTGGAAGCAGATCCGTTCATCCCTTGATTTTTAGAAATTTTTAAAACTTCAATTTAATTTTTTTAATTAACTAAAATGCTTACAATTCCATCATTTTTAAAGATAAAGGGATGAAACTTGACAGCATGGTAGCTCTTAAGTAGGGATTGACCCATGCCAGGTTGGAAGCAGATCTGTTTATGCCTTGAGTTTTAGGAATTTTTTTAACTTCAAACCCAATACTCCTCTTTGGGGTCTAGGGCCTTGAGCAGTACATTAAAAAAAAAGAAAGAAAGAAAGTAAAGCTGAAGAGATGAAACTTGGCACCATGGTACCTCTTAAGTAAGGCTTTAGCCATGCCAAGTTGAAAGCAGATTGGTTCATGCCTTGAATTTTAGAATTTTTTTTTAATTCAAACTTTTTTTAAAAAAACCCTATAAATTAAGGCACTAACTGATCTGCTTCCAACTTGGCATGGCTCAATTCTAGGGTGACCACTAAGGTGTGGCGTAGTGGCTAAGGTTTTGGACTGGGAGCTGGGAGATCTGGGTTCTACTCCCCACTTAGCCATGGAAATCCATTGGGTGACTTTGGGCCAGTTGCAGACTCTCAGCCCAACCCACCTCACAGGGTTGCTGTTGTGAGGATAAAATGGAGAGGAGGAGGATTATGTATGTCGCCTTGGGTTTCTTGGCGGAAAAAAGGTGGGATATAAATGCAATAATAAATAATAATAAAAAAACCTGTCAGGATTTCCCCAGATTTCTCCTGGTTTTTGTTCTAGGTGTCAGGGGGGATTTTATGCAATAGTCTATAATGACCTGAAATTACACACTTTCCCTTTTAAGGCCACCATTAGCGTGGCAGGGGGGAATGACATGCTTTCCCCTCCTCCGCTCCAATTGGGGACTTTAAGGTGGCCCCAGAAAGCCATTTTCCTGCCACCCACTAGGTGTCCTCTTTTTTGGTTTCCCAAATATGGTCACCCTACTCAGTTCTTGCACAGGCTGCATTTCCATCCCTAGATATTTACTCAAAAGTAATACCCATTGAATTTCCTTGGTTCTTGAAAAGCAACACACTTGCTTTAGATTTGCCAGTCTCGGCATTCTATGTGTGTTATGAATGCCTGCTCTGTCTGTCCCTATAGTTTCCTGCAAGGTCCAGCCAGGGGAAGCCAGTAAATTAAACCCAGGGGTGGAGGGAGGGATTCCCTCAAGTTCATCTGAGAGCAGGTGCTATAGAACATGGACCTTCCAGGAATGTTGAGGCTGGATTTCTGGCAGACCCAGCCAGGCAATTTTATGGCCTGTTAGTCCCTCCATTTGGTAGCCTGCAGAGCACCTGCCTCATAAGGCAAATAGCCACATGAGAACTGTTATTATGGCCTGCTACTTTGTTTGTCTTTAGTAGTCTGTGGTCCAGATCTCTTCAGAAGGGGGAATAGTGTTTTGTGGTTGGGGTCAGTCTAAATTATCTTCAGGGGTCCCTTACTCAGTGCCTCTGATAGCAAAGAGATTGAGGATTTTCCCCAACTCTGTTACTCTTGAAGTTACTAGGCCTGTTGAAAATAGATTTTATAACATAAGCATGAAAACAGTGAATACCCTTTTAACTTGTTAAACCAATGAAAACATGCCACACAAGAAGTCTTAAGATATGAATGGTTTATAAAGAAAAGTAAATGCAAAAGAACATCAGATGCAGAAGTGAAATCTCAAACATTACTAGTAGTAGTAGTAGTAGTATCCTGCCTTTTGCCCTATGCTGGGCCTCAGGGCAGCCTTACAAAACTAAAACATATACAGCTAAAACCTATAAATAGGAATATACGAAAGTTAAAAATATAATTAAATACTTTTCAATATTAAAGCATTTAAAACATTTAAAATACATAACAATTTAAAAGTCAAAGGTACAGACAGAGGTCCAGATTATTTGCCAAAGGCCTGCTGGAACAAAAAAGGGGTTGTCTGCCTCCAAAAACACATCAAGGAGGGAGCCAGTGTAGACTGCAAGGATTAGAAAGAAAATCCATGTGTACACTATGCAAAATACACGACAGCTCAACTATTTCTAAACCTTATTAAAAAAAACAGGGTGACTAGGCCGAAACCAACATTGTAGGCCCAGAAGCACTTTGAAAGGTTTCAACATTGTACTTAAAACTTAACACCAGCCCAAACTAATTAAATGAAGTGTTTGGGTACCTCCACAAGAGAGGTTTAATGCTCTTTGAAGGCTCATTATAAATTTTACCTCCACACCAGCGGAGCGCAAAACGGGCGTAGAGGCACGTTATCTCCTGGATTATGTGCATTATTGAATGCGCGTTAAATAGCGACTTTTATTTTGCTCCGGCCGTTAAAGCGCATTTTCGCCGTGTGAACAAGCGATTATGCGCATTAACTTCTTGTAAAGCGCTTTTTGGACATCAATTAATGCGCTTCGCCGCCTCTCGCCGCCTCCCGTGCAGAGGGATTAGGAGTAAATGCGCCTCCGCGATAATGCGCATAATCGCCGAACCGGGCGCAAAAGCGCATCCTTGTGGAGGGGGCCTTTGAAGCTTTCAACTTTATAGCAGCATGGACCAAACTCTTAGAAAAGAGGGAAGGAGCACACTGTGTGTGTTTGGGGTGAGGATGGATAGAAAGGGATGTATAGCCACATATTCCCAGGAGAGATCTGAAGATCAGGTTACCATGGATCCAGAGGAACCGCACCCTGCTTCACCAGGGAGCAAAAGAGCAAACTGGCCTTATGAAGATAGCCCAAAATACTCTCAGAGCCAAAGGAATGCATGTTCCAGAAGAGAAAAAAGAAACTCTTCTTCTTCTTCTTCTTCTTCTTCTTCTTCTTCTTCTTCTTCTTCTTCTCCTTCTCCTTCTCCTTCTCCTTCTTCTTCTTCTTCTCTCAAAAGGTTTATGCTAGAGGCAGCGGCCATTTCACACACCCACCCCACATTCTAAGGCAGGAGGGAGGGGGGAGAGTGACGCTACTGAGCGTGCCTCGCACTGTGAGGGAAGCATTGACTTGAATGAGAGGTTAAAATATTCCTTAAAAATCAACAGAAGGGAATTTTAAAAAAATGAACAGCTTTCCACCAACTACAGTGAAGGAGGAAGAAGACCCCACCACTGGATTAATTAATTAATATAGGCTGACCATATGAAAAGGAGGACAGGGCTCCTGTATCTTTAACAGTTGCAGAGAAAAGGGAATTTCAGCCGGCGTTATTTGTATGCAATTAGTACCTGGTGAAATCCTCTCTTCATCACAACAATTAAAGTTGCGGGCACTATACTAGAGTGACCAGATACACAAGAGGGCAGGACCCCTGTAGCTTTAACTGTTTTGATGAAGAGGGAATTTCACCAGGTACGAATAACATACAAATGACACTGGCTGAAATTGCCTTTTCTCTACAACTGTTAAAGTTACATGAGTCCTGTCCTCCTTTTCATATGGTCAGCCTAATTAATAAGGCTCTAGAAATTATGCAAATCGTGAGCACAAAACTCAGAACCCAAAAGTCATTTGACAAAAGCAGGGAGACAGGTTTGTGTTCCTTTTCTACCTTAAACTGCTCTCCTTCCCTCAATCTTTCACCAATCTTTTTGAAATGTTCAGGTAATGTAAAACAAACATTTCTTTCTGGCACCTGTAAATTTCAGAAAGGTTGGTGAAACATTTTCGATTTTATGGCTGTTAGAATGACCCCCCCCCCCCAATTATCACTTTAACATGGCGGAATGTGTTTTTTACTGACAGCCCTTAACAATGGAGGCATGACTGTGCCTCCATTAATATAGTGTGAGGGAGTGTTTCAGTTTATCCTTATTGTCTTGGTTGGGTGGAGGGTCGTTGTGTGGAAGATAGCTGTGTGTGATCTCGTCAGGAGTGTGTGTGAGGAGATTATTAGGATTTAGGATTATTAGTAAATTATTAGAAGCGTTAAGGATAGGCAGGTGTTAAATGGATTTGAAAGAACTGTTAACAACAATAAACATTTTCTTTTATTTTTGCTACCACAAACCACGTGTCAGCTTGGCTTTGTAACCTGCTCTGTTAGTTTAATAAAGAAACATATATCATTACACCTTCAGCCAACACACTCACAGGAGGACCTTATTCAAAACCCTTAACACCCTTTTCCCCTCTGCTATAAGGGAAAAGTGGTGCATCTTTTACCCTTTCCTCAGGTATTTAAGTGGTGGTGCTTAGCCTGAGAGGGGTGTGATTGTCTAGGCCTGGTGTTTGAGGCTGTGGTGGCACAGTAACCATTCCCAATGTCTGGCTGAATAGTTTTTAAAAACATGTTCTTGCCCTTCTTTGCTTCTCAAGTATAGAAACAGACATTCCAGCTGCTCTTGTGCAGGTTCTTGCTTAACTGTATCCTTGAGTTGTTTTGGATAGAGGCTCATGTCCAGACCAATTTAGATAACTCTGTCTGGAGAGAGTTGGCTCCCCTGACTGTTGGGTGCATGGCCGTGACGGCGGCCCAAACAGGCTTCAGTGAAGTAATTATTCCCATGTTTGCTTGCCAAGCTGGTGGCACTCGACTTTTCCAAATCTTAAACCAGAAGATAAGGATTTTCCCTGCTGGTTCAGAGTAATGTTCCTCTAATGGGCTGCCTTGTGCCTCTCAAAGCTCAGAAATAGGGTGCGATGGCGACAGCTCTTCCCATATTGATTGTCCCAAGCTTGGCGTGAAGGGTAGAATCATAGAATAGTAGAGTTGGAAGGGGCCCATAAGGCCATCGAGTCCCACCCCCTGCTCAATGCAGGAATCCATCTTAAAGCATCCCTGACAGATGGTTCTCCAGACGTATCTTGAATGCCTCTGGTGGGGGAGAGCCCACCATCTCCCTAGGTCATTGGTTCCATTGTCATACTGCTCTAACAGTCAGGAAGTTTTTTCTGATGCCCAGCCAGAATCTGGCTTCCTGTAACTTGAGCCCATTATTCCATGTCCTGCACTCTGGGATGATCGAGAAGAGATCGTGGCCCTCCTCCATGTGACAACCTTTCAAGTATTTGAAGAGTGCTATCATGTCTCCCCTCAATCTTATCTTCTGCAGGCTAAACAGGCCCAGTTCTTTCAGTCTCTCCTCATAGGGCTTTGTTTCCAGACCCCTAATCATCCTTGTTGCCCTCCTCTGAACACGCTCCAGCTTGTCTGCATCCTTCTTGAGGAGTGGTGCATGATTAGGCTCTTCCTGAGGGCCCACAACCCAGCAGGTGTCCACCAGCAAGAGCCCCCTGGAGTTGCTCCTCCTCTTCACCATGGCAACCTGCTTGTTCACCTTGTTCTTGCTCCAGCCCAGACAACAGTGGTGGTGGTGGGGAGGAGGAGGAGGAGGAACCATAGATGCCACTGCCTATTTGCTCACTGACTCTGCTACCTCCTGTATCAGAGGCAGTATGCTATTGTATAGCAATTGCTGGGGAATACCATTGGGAGGGCGCTATTGCACTCGTGTCCTACTTAGGGGTGGGCACTGTGTGAACAAAATGCTGGACTAGATGTACCTTTGGTCTGACCCAGCAGGGCTCTTCTTATGTTCTCATGAAGAGCTGGACTATGTGTAAATAGGACTCAGCCTTCTCAGGGTGCAGCTCCACAGCTGGAAATTGCTTGCACTTTCATGGTAACAAATCCCTCAAGACCTCCCACTTCATAGAATCATAGAATAGTAGAGTTGGAAGGGGCCTATAAGGCCATCAAGTCCAATCCCCCCCCGCTCAATGCAGGAACCTACCTTAAAGTATACCTGAAGGCCTCTAGTGTGGGAGAGCCCACCACCTCCCTAGGTCATTGGTTCCATTGTCGTACTGCTCTAACAGTCAGGAGGTTTTTCCTGATGTCCAGCCAGAATCTGGCTTTCTGTAACTTGGGCCCATTATTCCGTGTCCTGCACTCCAGGTTGATCGAGAAGAGATCCTGGCCCTCCTCCGTGTGACAACCTTTCAAGTATTTGAAGAGTGCTATCATGTCTCCCCTCAATCTTCTCTTCTCCAAGCTAAACATGCCCATTTCTTTCAGTCTCCCCTCAAAGGGACTCTGTTTCCAGACCCCTGATCATCCTCGTTGCCCTCTGTAGTGATCCCCGCTTCATTTTTACCTTTGTGGTTGTTGGCTTTTGAAATCCCCTTTTGCATACCAGTGTCTACCCCACAGGATGGGAAATCTCTGTCCCTGCCCGCCTGGCACAAAATCCCTGTTTTAAATGGTGTCTGTGCAGACATAAATGCTGCATGCCTGAGCGTACGAACAGCAGCCTGATTTTTGGCTGCAGTAATTCTTCTCGAAAGCAGGCCGCCAAATCTCGCTTCCTTGTGAAGTGTAATTCCCCTTCGTTGATAAGGAATTCAGCCAGCCGGCTGTCTGTGATTCCACTTTAGATGTCCCTTGGGAAGGGGTCAAGAGTGGACTTGGGTTAATTTCCAGTCACAGAGTCTTTGCACTGTTGGCTTTTTTGATGCCGTTCCATGGCTTTCATGAGCATTGCCCAGAAAAAGCTGATGTTGTCAAAAAAATAAAATAAAATAAATGAAAGGAAGAATGAAAGAAAGGTTACAGAAATCCAGTCTGTACAGTTAAAACAGCCATCCTGAAATGTCCTCATAATATTGCTGCAGATTTGAGGCACCAAAGCGTTAATTTTACTGTTGGCTTCTATTGATTTACTGATCTCTGTTTTGCAAACAGTGGGCATCGCTTGTGGATGGGAATTGGTGGGGCGTAAGATAATACCCCCTTGGTTTCTGCCCTATTTCTGTTTTTGCCATCTCCCCATCCAAAATCATACCAGTCCTTCTCTGCACACTGTGATCCTGATCTTGATCGCCAACCCCTCCGTTCTAATTAAAACAAAAACAGAACCTCATTATTGCTTCAAACGGCAGGTCTTAAAGTAAAATATAGCGTTTGATTTCCATGCCTGCACATGGTACCTGTGATTCCAAGAACAGGCTTAATATCCTGCCCTACAGTACTCTCCTGTTTCTTATGGGAGTACATGGTCTAGGGTAAGGTAGGGGAAAGAAGTTAGGAGATTCCCCCCACCCCTTTTCAGAGGTGGCTCTTATCTCGTTGCAGATTGAAAGAGCTATTGGAAGGAAAAGGTGCCGGGCTTTCAGGAGGTGACGCTCTCCTCCATAACGGATAAATTCCTCGACCCGGTATCAGTGGGGCCATGTCATTCATGGCTGTGAGAGGGCTTGAAGACCACATGTGGTCCATTCTTTTCATGCTTCCCCAAAGAGCCGGGTGTTTCACCTCACCCAACCCTGTGATCCTGCTTGAATTCTTATCTGGATCATCACAGTTGGGCTAATTAAAATCCATTCCCTGCCAGTTCCAGAGCGTGTGGTATTTGGCCTCCACCCTCTTTAATTACACTGCCCTGCACTTTTCGAAAGGGGCCATCGTGTTCCACGTGGGAGGTGGCCGTCGCAAGATGCGGAGGAGACATGTTTGCTGTATAATTACAAGGCTTGCTTTTTTTTTCTTTTCTTTTTTGCAATCAGTGGATTTGTTAGCTGACACTCAACCTGTAGGGGTTGAAATTGTGACAGCCTGCGCCCCCCCCCCACATCTCAGCATGCCCTCCCACCTCCCCAGTTGTGCGTTGGAGCCGATGGCATGGTCTCAATATGTAATGGGGATGAGTGAAATTTTTTTTGTTTTCGCTTATCTAATTGAAACACAAACCAGGATGCAATTTACCATCCGAATCCATTGTGTAGTCAACTTTGCGATGTGGTTCACACCACAAAAGTGTACTTTAAAAAAAAAAAAAAAACGTACAGAAATGCCTATATTTGAGAAAATGAGCACCAGAAACTGCTCCCTTCATTGGAATATTGCTTTAAAATGTGTGCATTTGCATTGGTGTGCACACGAATGCACATATTAAAAGTTGTGTACCAAGCGTGTGCATGTGTATGAAAAAGAATGTGGCCCAAAAATCCAAAAGCATTTATTTTGGATGAAAAATAGCAAACTCAAGATGATGTGGAAATGAGATGGAATGACGTTAAAAGGGCGTGTGTTGTGGGGAAGAGAATTGACCTAAAGCGAGCATGACTGGTGTGTCCTTCTCTAATGTGTAGAGCATTGATTTTACAGTGTTCTGGCTGCACAAATGGAATCCATGAGCATTGTTACCTGTCCATGTAGGCTCCTGTGCAAACGTGAACTTCCGAAGCGTGAATGACAGGCAGTCCAGGCAGTCCTGATCCCTCAACCACACAGAGGGTCTGGACCTTAGCGCAGAGCTGTCTTTCGGACTTGCTACCTGTGGCAATAGATCTCCTGACCCAGGAATCCTTTCAGTAAGGCAGAATGCTCTTGGCATTAGCAGTTTCACTGCATGACTAAAGACGGCTCGTCTTGCAACAATTTCTGACGTCTGAGGTAGTCCCAAGTGCTGTGAGAACAGCAGGCAACGTTGTGATGTCACATTTTGACTTCGTGGCACTCTGTAGGGGAAGCATCCCTGCCAATACATGAGGCAGAGCATTGCAAAAGTATCATAGTCTAGGGTGGATAGTTCATTAGCGACACCTAGATTTTAAGAATTTGCCAGAAGGACTAAGATAGTCTCTGTGTGGTAATATAGCCCTGATAGCTATGTGCTATCTCCAGTATCCGAGGCAATAAACCTATATGCACCCGTTGCTGGGGAACATGGTGAGAGGGTGCTGTTTACACCATGTGCTGCTTTGGTGGTCTCTGGTCGTCAGCAGGTGGGCCACTGTGTGAACAGAGTGCTGGACTAGATGGACCCTCGGTCTGATCCAGCAGAGCTCTTCTTGTGTTCTTAAGTTGGTGCGGGGCTGGGTATGCAGAATCCTGAGCATTGGCTCACCATTTTGGGTTGGGTATCTTTTCCCTTTAGGTTCAGAATACTCAAAAATGAGATCTGCCATTTAGCCGGCATTAAGAAACTTGGATTGTAAGCATGCTGATTAAGGCCCAGTACCTGGAAAGGGTTTTGTACAAATGTGTAAAATGTATGTGATTGTGAACTAGGGATGTTGGAGGAATCCATCCTGGGGGGCGTGAAGCTCATTGAGCTTTAGTCAGCTCGACTCCCCACCCCCCACCCCCACAGTCTACAACTCACTTTCCTGCAAGCTGGCCCGATTCGATCTGTATCGAGTTGAGACTGCTTTGGATATCCAGAGTTTTTTAAAAATATATTATTCATGTAAAACAATTTGCGCACATTTCAGCCGCAATTTTGCACAAATTCCAGCCACAATTTGCATAATGTATTACTGCCATAATTTGTACAGGTCACTAGGTTTTTTTTAAAAAAAGTTCCCATATTTTGAGAACAAACCCCCCCCCCCCCTTCTCTGCTCGTAAGTGCAAGCTGAGTCGAGGGTGCTGCAGGAATCCATCAGATCCCCAAAGGGTCAGATTTACCTATGACATAATCCCTGCTGTGAACCCATGATTGCTTTCTTTATTACTATATATTAAATAAACTCCAGTGCAAAAAAGGTACGTAGAAATTGGTTGTCTGCATAGCATTCTCCATGGAATGTGAGCAAGACTTAACAGGGATTTGAAGAGCCTAACACTGCACTAATTGTACTGATTTATTGCAGGGGGGTTTCACTCCACTGTCCGATCTTCATCACTTCCATTTCCCTCTCTCTTTTCTCCTCCCCTTTTTCTCTCCCCTGCCCCACAGGCAGTTTTGCAATGCTTGGATATAAAGGAACCCCCAAACCTTCTTGGATTAAAATCCACAACCAAGCCGCTGATCGAAAATCCGCTTCTCTCCAATATTACGTGCCACTGATGTTGAGAGAGTACAGATGTTCGGGTTGATGTGACAAATTGTTAAGACTGTGTTGGAACAACAGAGACACAACTCCTCAACAGCCTTAAAACCTGCACAACTGGATCTGCTGGGTCCGTTGCCTTCCTTGCAAGCAGGCAGCATACCTCTGATGTTCTTGCTTTTTACAAGCTTTGATCAGGAAGTGCATTTTTTTCAAAAAAAATAATAACTTTCTTTTACAACTAATAAATATATTCTGAGCTGACAAAAGCGTTAGGCGGGGGAGAGTGTGGTTTGTTTCTTTTCTTTTTCTTTTCTCTCCCGCCTCCCCCCCCCCCCCAAATTCTGGCCTTTGCTAATTTCTAAACAGATTGGTGCTGAGGTTTAAGTCTGGCCGGAAGCCAAACTGGTGTCTTGGCAGCTCTACTCTTTTAATCCTGGAATTGTGGAGGTGAGTTGCAACGGAAAACAAAATGCACCCTGCACATACATAGAGGCACTCTTTGTTATCACTTTATGTATGACAGGCTGAGCCCTGACACTGACGTCTAGTTCTAGGGATGGGTAGGGATAGCCTAAGGCATTCTTAATCCTGAAGCCACCGCCCTTTCTTCTGTACATTTCTTCTTTAAAAAATGGCATACAGAGGTGGCATTGAAAAAATGGCATCCCTTCCAAAGCCTGATCTTTCAAAACAATTGCTTTATGGAAAATCCAGACAAAAGGTTGAGGTTGCAGGGCCATGTGCAAATTAAGCCATGCCTGGATGAAACATGTGTAGCAGTGGTTGGCAAAACCTTTTACATTCCTGAGGCAAAGGACAAGATGGTGCCTAACAACCCCTGCCCCAATTTCACATGCAGAACTCAACTGGACTGACAGCTGAATCTTACTTCAATGCTGGCAATGAGATAGCATTCTTCACCACTCCTGAGGGCAGCCGGCTAAAGGGGTGCCAGATAGGCTGTGCGGCACACACATTTCTGCCCTCCGAAAGAGGGCCATGGGCCATGGGGCTCAGGAGGAATGTCTGAGAAGTGTCTGCTGCCACCCCCTGGTGTCTGCCGCCTGAAGTGGTTGCTTCACGCTGCCTAATAGTAAGGCCAGCCCTTGCCAAGGCCTAAAACCATCAATGTGCCGTAGGGATGGTCCCTAAAGGACCGTAGCGACTACAATGTCCAATCTAACGTTTAGACTTTTTTCTTTCTCCTCCTCCTTTTTGTACCACCCTGCCTGACAAAGAGTTCTACAGAGCTTGAAAGCTTGCACATTTTTGGGGTGGTGGTATTTTGGTTGATCCCAGTAAAGGTATTGCCCACTTGTGGGTTTTGGATTTTTGTCCCTCAAGGACATTTCTTTTAAAACTGCACCTTTTTTATTGGGCACAACAATTTGTTTCTCTTGCCAAGCAGAAAGCCAGTTCTTCATCAGTGAATGGATCTAAAGAGTCATTATGGCATGTTTCTAAACTTCCTTGCTGTGTGGGACACGACTGCCATCAAAGGGCCAGTGTAAGGAATTGGCATGGCTGGGCACCTCCTAAGGGCCTATGCCCCAGCAAGGGCCCACTGATGAAATCCCCTTGGAGCGGCTCTTCCTCTTCATTATGGCAACCTGATCATTGACCCGCTTCTTGCTCTGGCCCAGATAACAGTGGTGGTGAGAAGGAAGAGCAGGAGATGCCTCTGCCCTACTCGCTCATCAGCTCTCTCTATCAGTCAAGCAAGCAAGTGGCAGCCGTGATGAGGACGAGAAATAGCTGTAACAATACAGCTGCAACAACACCCTCCTCGTTCAGGGAGGAAGCGCTTTCAGGGGACCTTGCCTCAAAAACCTGTGCTATTGCTCTCATAAAACCTGCGTGCATTTCAAGATCCATGAGTTAGCGACTTCACAAATGAGATGGAAGATAGCCACAGCAGCAATAAAACTATGCTTTGAATCTCAAAGAAATAGTTTCCAATCAAACTTGGCAAGTGCCATGCAATGAAAAAAGTATATCATTTTATCTGTGAATCCGCTTAAGGATTTGCTGACATTTCCATTTGGAAGAACTTACCCTGGGTGCTGGGCTCCAGTTCTGAACTCTTCCCAGTGTAATGCTGTGCATATCTACTTAGATTGGAGCCCCATTGGATTCAATGGGATTCTCAGGTAAGTGAGTATAGGATTGCAGCTATCAATCAGGCAGTATCCATTTCTGCTGATTTCCTTTTGAGCAAGCATGGAAATAATCTGGATCCTTTAGAGTACAGCTGGGAGGAAGGTAGATTTCCAGACGATTTGGACTTCAACTCCTAGAAGCCCCTGCCAGCATGGCCAATGGTCCAGAATGATGGGAGTTGAAGTCCAGAAGATCTGGAAATCTACGTTCTCTAGAGCCGCGTCTTTTTCCTCCCTCCCTTTAGCAGAATTGTTTATGACTGACCTTGAGTGCTATGAATCTTGGTGGGTGAGGAGGTGCCATTTGCTGCTCCACCTCAGGCAGCAAAATGTCTTAGCTGACTTTACATTGAGGATGCCCCCCACAAGCTTTTGGGGAATCTCAAGGTATTCCCCCAAACCCACTGCTACCACTTTTCCCCTGCAATGTTCAATTTAAGGGCGTGCATGTTTTATTTATTTTATACCCTGCCTTTCTTCCAATATGGAATTCAAGGTGGTAGACATAAGATTCCCAAGTGGTCTCCCATTCAGGCACTGACCAGAGCCAAACCTGCTTAGCTTCCAGAAGCTGGCTGTATCATATGCCTTCAGACCATGCCCACTTTCCTGAACAGAGAGCGTTGGGTGCACTCCAAAGCATACTTTATGGTTGGTTGTGGCAATAGGAAGGTCACATTTCATGTGAAGTGTCAAGGGAAGAGCCATAGCTCAGTGGCAGAACTCCTGCTTTGGATGTAGAAGGTCCCAGGTTCAATCCCCAGCATCTCCAAGTAGGGCTGTCAATATTCCTGCTTGATGCTCTGGGAGCCACTGCCAGTCAGTGTCAACTGTACTGGGCTAGATGGACCAAAGGTCTGGCTCGGTGAGGCCCAAATGTTCTTATGTTGCTAACCCTGCTCCAGAATCCTTTGCAATGTCCAGCGATCCCATAGCATATATCCAAGGGTTTCTTAGGAGAAAACTGATGTGGACGGGCTTCTTTGAAGAGGGGGAAGTCTATGTTCTAATCTATGTTAAGTTTATCACCACCAGACCCAGATGTTTTGGAACATTGGCCTTTGTACGTACAGAAAACTACCTTGATAGAGAGAATCTGTGTTGTATTCCAAAGCTTGTTTTGAACAAAGCAGCACCTCTTATGTTCTCCCTTTGCGAGGGAGTAAATATTTTCTTCAGGATAATTATATAGAGGGATTGTTAGGAGTAAAGTGAAACCGTAATCCATTGCTGAGGCTGGTGCGGTACGCCACTGTTTTGTCATTCGACTAAATTGCTGGTCACTCTTGTGAAGGTAACCTTAGCGCAGGGTGGTTCCCCCCCCCCCCAGTTTATCTCTCCTCTGGCTATGAGCTTTCAAGGCCCAGTGAGAACCTGGGCATGTTGAGGTCAGTTTTGTTGGCCCAAGTTCTGCTCCTTGGTGAGTAAGTCTCCCTCTCTTGAGCTGGCAGTCTGCTCTGCCCGCCTGCTTGCCTGACATCAGCCTCTGACTCCCTTCCAAAACAACGTCCACATCAATTGCTAATGTGACTCGAAAGTGTGTCAAATGAAAAGGGGGTCCCTTGAGAGCCGTGTGGCAGAAGGACACCTGAGACGGGCAGCAGGAAAACAGATTGGGAAGAGGAAGGACAGCCGAGATTGATTTGCTAAGCAGCAGGTAGGAGAGCTACCTTCCTTTCTTTTCGAGCCTTCTCTTTCTGGAGGAGGATACTGGGCATGGCGATGCATTACAGGGCTTATTTGCAGTCCACACTTAATTTTGCATCAATTGCATTTATTTCTTTTGCATGACATAATAGAACAATAACCCTGTAGTAATTGCATATAAACCATCTAAGATGTGTCTCTACCGTTTGAATTCCGATCAACATTTCCTATCCCCCACCCTTCAGCAACTCTTCCAGGTATTAAAAGCAGGGGCAGGCAACCTGGCATCCTGCAGATCTTGTTGGATTACAGCTCCCATCAGCCCCATCCAGCACTGGCAGGGGATGATGAGATTTTTAGTCCCACATTTGGAGGCCACCCTGGAAAGAGCCCTGCACCACCACGAAAGCAAGCACAAAATCCTTCAAAATGCTTCTACATGCATATTACAAATGTGTACCAGTTTTAGACCTATTTAAAAATTCAGGGTTTCCCCCAGAGAATCCTTGGCAGTTATTGTTTGGGCGAGGGAGCTGAGAAGAGTTTGATCTGCAGCAGTCAGCCAGAGTTGATCAGGTTAGTTCCATGCAGAGCAAACCTCTGTTAAAGAAAGAAAATGCAGCTAAGTGGTTGTGTGTGTGTTTGATTGATTGATTTTCCTGGCTGGTTGGCAAACCAGCTGGCAAACTCAATCCGCACACCAGGTAAGTGAGTGTGCTTGACTAGACTGTGTGTTACAAGGATTGTAAAGTTCTGCACCAAAGTAACCCACAATCTGCACCGGGAAATGCTCATCCCTGTAACCTGTGTTTAAATTAGTCAAATAGTATTTGAAATATTTTGTGTAATGTATTCTGCTTTGGGTTGTTATGGGAGGAGGCAAAGAGCTCCGTCGGTCATAAGAGCCATACCCTTGACCATGGGAAAGTCTTGCTCAGCCTCTCTATGGCTTCTGAGGTTTTGTCAGGTGTTGCCCACATGCTTTCAAGCCTACTTTCATGCCCTTGAGGACTAGAAACTGCTTTATTTTCTTTTAAAAACTGAAGGTTTTTGAAATACTAACATTTGTCCACATGCTTTCAAGGCTAACCTTCATATCGTTGAGGACTAGGAGTTGCTTTATTTTCTGTTAAAAAGTGGAGGTTCTTCCAGTGCTAAAAATTGCACCCAATAACATATATTGTGGTTTAACACTACAATGCCCCACAGCCCCATCAATATCCACCCCTTTCTTTCTTGGCACATGAGACTAATAAACCAGTTTCTGGGCATGCATTTTGTGAATGCATGCCCAGAAAGACTTTGGCTGTTGCTGTTTCACTGTGAAACATATATGCTGCCCCCGCCGCTCCAAATGGAGATGGATTATTTGTGTTGGGGGGGGGGGCGTATGTGCAAAACAGGACATTAAAAACTGGCTTCATTCAATATACCCTGATTTAAACGAAGCCCGAACTGTTACGGTGCATGCTTTGCCATATTTCTTTTGCCATATCTGAGAAGCACCTGGCCTTCAGTCACTGAGCCGGTGATACGGATGCCTGAAACTTTCCTCCCAAATCAAGGGCAGAAGAGCTGGGCGTGTAGAAGCTGAAGAAAACAATGACCTCCTGGAAAATTACACATGCGCTAAATCCCACACTGAAGGAGGGGGAGGTAGGTGAGGTGAGCCACTTATAAACAAGAACTGGTCCATTGGAAAGGCAGTCTTTGCACTGAGCGGTGGGATTGGAGGGAGAGACATCTGTTAGTCACAAGAAATCGGTGGAGGAAACCCATATGCAGCCTGGTTCTTGGGAATATTCCAGGTACGTTTCAAAAATGTTACTGTCCAGTCTCCAAATAATTTGTTTCTTGAGTGCATGAGGACAGTTGGGCACCATGAGTAGGCACGGCCAGGCAACTGCTGAGGAACCACACCCCAGCAAGGGCCTGTTGACAAGAGCCTTCTCTTCATCATTGCCACCTGCTTCTTCACCTGCCTCTCTGGACCACACAACCATGGTGGTGAGAAGGAAAGACAAAGGATGCTCCTGCCTGCCTGGTCCTCCGCCTGTCAAGTGAGCAGGTGGGAGCAACGTTGAGGAAAGGGGATGCAGAACCAGAGCAATGGTGGTGAGAAGGCAGACTCACTGAAGGAGGGGGGGCATTGAGGGTGTCTTGCCCAAATTCCGGAGCCATAATATGTTGCTTTTTTTTGGTCTTCACCATTGATGAGTATCTATCGGGGCCAAAGTTGTCTTATGGAAACCAGCATGTACCAGACTAGATCCTATCAATGGTCTAAAGCACCAGATGTTCTCCTAGTGACCTCCAGTTGTTTTAGATCACAACTCCCACCATTCGTGTCCCTTGGCCATGCTAGCTGGGAGTCAAAGTCCCAAACATCTGGGCTTCCTTCACCAGGTGAGGGAAGGCTACTCTAAAGTCACATTCAGGGTAGAGCATCTTCTCTGCCTCCATGAATGTCAACATTTCTTTTTTCAGGACCTGCCAGTACAAGTAACAGGAGCAACAAAGGGTGCTGAACATCCTTGAAGAGTAGTGAAATTCAGGCCAAAAAATAGAAGTAAAAAGAAAATCCTTGCTAATCAAAGTGTTTTTATAGTGCAATCCTATACATGTCTACTTGGAAATGTCCCATTAGGGCTTAGAACTCAATGGGCAAATCTGCCCAGATAAGCCCAGATAAGTTGGTATAGCATTGCAGCTGAAGTGACCTGTGATATGTGGAAGTTTATCCAGGTTGAGGTGGCATTTTGTATTTGCGGAGCCATTACTTGATAGCGAGGAAACAATACAAAATTCTCTTTTGGGGTAGGAAAAATGGGTAGGCCACTCACTTTATGAGGATGCACAATAGATAAGATGACTTTTAAAAATACGACCCACACGTTACAGATGTATGCACACTTCAAAATGACACAGAATTCTTTTTTTCAATGCATGTTTCTGGCACCCAAGTGTGACGATAGGCTTGAAAATGTGTGGGCATTGCCCCTGGCGAATTGTCAAAAGTGTGTGTAGGAAGGGGGGGTAGGTACATTTTCTGATGGTCTGACAGTCTCCTGCCTATTTGTCCCGCCCCATGATTATCAGAATAAATAATGCAAAGATACATTAATTTGTTTAATTTTAATAATTCAATATATATGAATGAATCCACCTTTTTGTGGCACAAAAGCTTTTATCCTTCCCGTCTTCCACTATACTCAATCCCACCATACTCCCACTATACCGATTCACCGATGTCTAAAGTTGTTGTTTTAAGATGCTGTAAACCCACTGATCTGTTCTTTGGGTCCAGTCTGAAGCAGGGACTGGACAGATGGAGGCCCATCTTTGCCGTAATTCATGGCAGGAGATTGACACCTGCAGTAAGCAGCTGGCAAGAGTCCCGCCTAACCCCTTTCTGGATCTACTTTTAGCATATTGTCTGCTAATATTTGCTCTTTGGAAATATCTCAACAGCTGGGAATCTTTTCAAAGGGAAGCCTCTTGCCAGAACAAGAGATGTAAATCCTACTCTTGTAACTGCCAAATGGCTTTTTAATGGCTATGTTTTCTTGCCCTGTGGAGAGTTTTGCAGCTGGAAATGGAGCAGCCTTCAAAGTTTTCACTGCCCGATAAGCCTGCCACCTTTTTTTAAAAAGAAGAAAAGAAAAAGAAAAAAACACCGGGGGGGGGGGGCAGAGAGAGAGAGAGAAAGAGAGAGAGAGAGAGAGAGAGAGAGAGAGAGAGAGAGAGAGAGAGAGAGAGAGTCTTATAGTCAGAAGTTAAGCTGGCTTTAGCTTTCTCGATCACCACATTTCCATGGTGGAAAATGCTGCACCTGCTACATCTCTCTTTGTAAGAGCTAATGGCACAGATCCCCTGTTTTTAAGGAAATAAATGGGTTGCAAATTGGTTGGCCTGAAGGGATGATGAAACCCTTTGCGCCCAAGGGCTGAATTCCATTCCAGGGAAGGTCTCGGAGGCTGTGTTCCAATAATGGGCAGGTTGAAGGCAAAAGGCGTGAGGCTCAAAATACGAAAGATACCATCATAGTTACGCTTAATGCCCTGACAGCCAGTAATTAAGCCTTAGGAGGGGCATTTCAACCTTTTAGAATGGAGGGAAAACTGCACAAAAGCCAGAAAACCATCAAATGATAGGGGGGAGGCGGGGCCAGGGGAAGGGGGGCACCTTGAGAATCCCAGAGGGCGGGATTTGGCCCTTGGGCCTGTGGTTCCACACCCCTGCTAGTGGCCACACCTTCATTAGCTTGCCCTCTCCCTCCAGTTTGAGTTTGCACCACTTGCCCAGAAGGCGAATGCATGGCAAGCGGAAGATGCCACTTCATGTCCGCCCTCTTGTCATTGCTTGGGTGGAGGGGTGGAGTGGACCCAGGGCTGACTGTAGTCTGGGCCTTGAGGGGTACCCAACGATGCTGACCCCTTGTCCCGGTTCTGCAATCGGTGAACTAAATGTTACACTGTAGCTGTACATAATCTGTCTTGCTGTCAGGAGTAATATTAACGAACAACTGGCCCTCCCAGAGCATTTAAAAATATATCGCCTTTTGATGACAGGTGAGATTGCTTCACAGTAGATCTTCATAATGTGGCAGCTTTTCAAGTCAAGATGAAATGCAATGGCTTTATTTCCACATGGCTCCGGAGTCATACGTTTGCTATAGCAGCCAGCTGGCAGCAGGCAAAAATGCTAGAATTCTCCTTGGCTTTAGGAGCTGATAAATAGAAGTGCTCTTTTTGGTTTCCATTTGAAAGAATGCATTTTTTTTCTCTCCAAATCAAATACCTCTGCTTGACTCTGAAGTACGGCGTCAGTCTTTCGATGAAAGCGTCTTCTTTGCCAAAGAGCAATGTCAGTGACCTTTTCACAAAAGTCCTCTTGTGTAGGGTTGCTGTTTCATTGGCCAGGCTGGCTGGGGCTGATGGGAGTTGTAGCTGGGGCTAATGGGAGGGGACAGTTCTTTCTTTCTTTCTTTCTTTCTTTCTTTCTTTCTTTCTTTCTTTTATTCCATTTATATAACCCATAGCCGAAGCTTTCTGGGAGGTTTACAAAAATTAAAAACATTGAACAATTAAAAAACCAATATACAAAATTTAAAAACATCAAGCATAAAAACAAGTTAAAATTACAATATCCTTCTGGGTCAAAGCACAACAACAACACAAAAACACAAAAAAACCTCATCATATGCTGTTAAATGCCTGGGAGAAGAGGAAAGTCTTGACCTGGCGCCGAAAAGATAACAATGTTGGCGCCAGGCGTGTCTCATCAGGGAGATTATTCCATAATTGGGGGGCCACCACTGAAAAGGCCCTTTCCCTTGTTGCCACCCTCCGTGCCTCCCTTGGAGTAGGCAACCGGAGGAGGACCTTCGATGTGGATTGTAGTGTACGGGTAGGTTCGTGTCGGGAGAGGCGTTCCATCA
This sequence comes from Anniella stebbinsi, assembly GCA_029215795.1. NCBI lineage: Eukaryota > Metazoa > Chordata > Lepidosauria > Squamata > Anniellidae > Anniella > Anniella stebbinsi. Next base: position 389,078,136 of record JARDYH010000001.1, read on the forward strand.
GGTATTGTTGTCCCAAGCCATGTAAGGCTTTATAGGTTAAAACCAGCACCTTGAATTGAGCTCGGAAACGTATAGGCAGCCAGTGCAAGCGGGCCAGAGTAGGTCTTATATGCTCAAACCTTCTGGTTCCTGTTATCACTCTGGCCGCTGCATTTTGCACAAGCTGCAGCTTCTGAACTGTCTTCAAAGGCAGCCCCACGTAGAGTCCATTGCAGCAATCCAATTTAGAGATTACCAGAGCATAGACAACTGAAGCCAGGTTATCCCTGTCCAGATAGGAGCGTAGCTGGGCCACCAACCGAAGTTGGTAGAAGGCACTCAGTGCCACCGAGGCCACCTGAGCCTCAAGTGACAGAGATGGTTCTAGGAGAACCCCCAAGCTACGAACCCGCTCCTTCAGGGGGAGTGCAACCCCATCCAGAACAGGTTGAACACCCTCCATCCGGTCAGCGGAACCACCCACTAACAGTATCTCAGTCTTGTCTGGATTGAGTTTCAGTTTGTTAGCCCTCATCCAGTCCATTGTCGCAGCTAGGCACTGGTTCAGCACATCCACAGCCTCACCTGATGAAGATGAAAAGGAGAAATAGAGTTGTGTGTCATCAGCGTACTGATGACAACGCACCCCAAAACTCCGGATGACCTCTCCCAACGGTTTCATGTAAATGTTGAACAGCATGGGGGACAAGACTGACCCCAAGGAACCCCATACTGGAGAATCCACGGGGCCGAGCAATGTCCCCCAAGCACTACCTTCTGGAGCCGCCCGGCCAAGTAGGAGCAGAACCACTGCAGTGCAGTGCCTCCCACTCCCAACTCAGCCAGTCGTCCCAGAAGGATACCATGGTTGATGGTATCGAAAGCCGCTGAAAGATCAAGGAGAATCAACAGAGTCACACTCCCCCTGTCTTTCTCCCGACATAGGTCATCATACAGGGCGACCAAGGCTGTTTCCGTGCCAAAACCAGGCCTGAAGCCGGACTGAAATGGATCCAGATAATCAGTCTCATCCAAGAGTGTCTGAGCTGGCTCACAACCAGCTCCAGACACTTGAATTTAACTCCCTGTCTATATAGAGTTTGGGGGGTTATATTCAGCTGTTCAGAAATATTAATCCGGAAACTTCAGCAAGTCCAAAACGGGAACTTGGTTGTTAATGGGGACAGGCTTATCTGCTTAAAGGGCGCCAGTACTATGATTTCTGCACTGGTTTCCAGTCTGTCTCTGGGCCCAATTCAAAGTGCTGATTTAACCTTTATAGCCCTAAACAGTTTCAAGCACCCAGTTACCTTGAAGGGGCATTTCCTCCCATATTACCTACCTGGAGTATCAGGACATTACCTGATGCCCTTCTTCAGGTGTCTCTGCTTAATGAAGTCAGGCAGGTGGCTACAAGACATAAGGCCTTCTCAGTGGTGGTGAAATGCCTTCCCCAGAAAAGTGAAATGCCTTCCGCACAGATCCTCACCTCATGTCCACATTATGGTCTTATTGGTACTTGGTGAAAATCTTTATTATTATTATTATTATTATTATTATTATTATTATTATTATTATTATTTTCCCGGGCATTTTAAGAACTGCTTCCAGTGTTTTGAGATCTTCACACTGTTTAAGCACCATTGCTGGGTTTTACACTTGGTTTTATGATGTACTGCTGGTTTTAGCTGGCTTTCCTCTGAGTTGTTTAGTTATTATTTTGCATTTTGTTTTTCATTTGTACACCACCCCAAGTTAAAAAATGTAATAAACAGACACACTTACTCTCCCACACCAACCTGCCCGTATGTTAAGATCCTTTTGGCAGCTCACCCTCTGGGTGCCTCTGCCATCAGTTGGGGTGGCGACTAGGCATAAGGCCTTTTTTGTGCTGGCACCCTGTTCATGGAACTCCTACATTAAGGAGGCTCACCTGGCACTTATGCTGTCTTTTGGGCACCAGGTGAAGACCTTCTTCTTTCTGCTGCAATTTGTTTTTAGCACTGTCCCATATACTGTTGTCAACCTTTGTTCTATTGAATATTGTGTTGTTGTGATCTAATGTAAACTGCCTAGGAAATGTTTCACTGGAGGGCAGTGTAAAAATATCTTTGAATGAATATGAAAAAATCAATTTAAAAAAACGACACATGGACAGCATATCGGTGTTGTGTTTTCATTGGTAGTCATCCCATTTAGCTCGACCCTCCCAAGTGTGTGTATTTTTAATGCCTGCTGTTTGAGTGATGTCTGACTGCTGTTATATGTTGAAGTGTGGCTGTGTGGTATAAGGTTAGGGTGACCATATTTGGGAAACCTAAAAAGAGGGCACTCAGTGGGGGCAGGGGCAGGTGGGAAAGCATGCTTTCCCCTCCTCTTCTCCAATCGGGGTCTTAAAGGACCCGATTGGAGGGGAAAGCATGTCATCCTGACCCACCCACTGCTCCAATAGGGGCCTTTTCTATAATGTCCAGGAATGAGATGCTTTCCCCTTTAAGGCCCTGACTGGAGCAGTGAGGGGGGAATGGCACACCACCAAAAAGCACATCATCACCCACCACACTAATGGCAGCCTTAAAGGGGAAAGTGTGCCATTCCAGGACATTATAGAAAATTACAGAAAATCCCCCCTGACACCCAGGATAGAACAAAAAACAGGACAAATCCAGGGAAATGGCTACCTCAGATTTGAAACAGTTTATTTTTCTCCAAGTTTATCTTTCGACCTTACATTGGTGAATATTCAACCATGCCGAGCGGTAACACTTGTGTGCTTGCACTCAGTGGCTTAATTCGGACGACACAATAAGCCACTGGGGGGGAGGAAACAATGGTCAGTTGTATTGACTATTGTGTCGTCGGAATGCTGCCATAGTCAACTCAGCGCTGATCCTAATCCACACCACAGTTGATTATTTATTATCATGTTGTGTGGGGAGTCCCCCTAGGTGAACAACTGTAAAGTTGATTATTACCCCACCATTGACTATCGTGTTGTCCGAATTCAGCTTCTTTCTTTCTTCTTTCGTATATAGGTTTGTAATCCTACGTGGTTTTATGTTTAACTTAAATAAAAGGTGGGCTGAGGAATGGGGGGGGGCGATCATGGAAAGCATACTTTATTTCTTAGCTCTGCTGAGTCAAGAACTCAATATGTGCTTAGTCATACAACCAAGCATGATCTTGCTGGATGCTATTTTTTGCATCAAACATGCCCACACAAATACTGAACAGTTTCTCATGCTATGATTTCTCTCCCTGTTCACAGGTCTTCAGAAGACAAGGGATATCAAAGAGCATTTTCACATCCAAAGATGTCCCCAGTCATGGGCTTTATTTCGCTTATATTTATGCTACCTGCTCTACATATGGGTAAGTTCTTCTACAAGTCTATGGATTTAACCGAATGACCACGATGTTATTTTTATTTACTGCATATGTGTGGGGGTTGTTGTTTTTAATTCCTCTTTTTGATCATAAGCTCACCTACTTGGCTTCCAAAAATGACACATTGTGAGGAAGAACCAACAGAAATAAAATATCACAAATCTGTAACTTAAAGGAATAAATAAAATGATGTGATTAATGAGGCATACATACTCCTAAAGGCTAGGTGAAAGCTTCCCCCCCCCTTTTTCTTTTTTTAAAGCAGCCGCCTAAATGCTAACAACGTTGGCACCTGGAGGCTTTCTTTGGGAAGGGAGTTTGACAACCGAGTTGCCACATCCTGGGGGAAAAAAGATACTTGGAGGCTGGCATGCTGCAAAATGAAGGGCTGCCCTCCAGCGCCATGTTCATTTGGGTACAAATGAATGGTTTCATGTTTTGGGGCTCTGACCACCCCGCCTCTACCTTGTACATAGGATCCTGGGTAATTTATTTTTCCTTTGGTCTCACCATTTTGCCTTCTGGGAAGCGAATACATTAAAAACAATTACAACGAAACTGTTAGACAAAACAAGACATCAAGGTGATGGTGATTTCATTGATGACATTTGTATTCTATACCACCCAATAGCTGAAGCTCTCTGTGCTGTTTACAAAAATGATAAATAACAACAACAACAACAATTATTTCCCCTGCTATACTTCTTCTCTCTGCATTCCCTCTTGGCTTATTGAAAATAAGTGAAATGTGTGTGTTCATTTAACATGCCTGATTTTTGTTGTTTAAGTAGCAGCTGCAGGGTGGCAAGATCAGGTTGTGTTGGAGGTTTAAGTCTTTCCATCCATGTGGAGGGGTCTGATGAAGATCCCTCCCCCTAGCTGCAAATTGCTATGGGAGGGAAGCTTTCATTGGCACCAATGATTGCTACTTAAATAATGAACTTCAGACACATTGGAATGCAATGCGCATTTACAGCACGATCCTATGCATATATCTACTCAGATGTATGTCCCGTTAAGTTCAATGGGGCTTTCTCCCAGTTAAGTGTTTGTAGGATCACAGCCTTTAATGTATCATCTCGTCAAGCCCCTTAATGGCAGTGATACAAACATTTGCATGCTCCTTTCAGCTGTTTTGAATGGCCTTGTTTTTACCCTCCAGTTTTCGGCTGCCTTTCCAAAGATGGCTGCTCGGAATGCAAAACCACAGCCTTCTTGAGCTACAATTAAAGCAATCTGTTTTGCTTCCTGCGCTCAGGGACTTTTAATCAGGAAGCAAAACATGAATGGTCTGTGGAGGCCCATTGCTTATTCCCTGTGCAAAGATGAGCGAGGGGGTAGAATGTGATCCGCCTGCCAAAAGACAAGGAAATTCACAGCTGGGTGTGGAATTTCATCTGTGATGAAGGCAAAAGGGATACTGGGGGGGGGGGGCTGGGAAGCAGAGGGTGGTGCTTGCAATCAGTTATTTTATTTGTTTTCTACGCTTAGCCGTTAACCATCTGTGATAGGTGAAATTCCCCTATCCAGTGCTTGAATTATTTGCTTGCGTTGTCTTTATTATAGGCTATTAAAATTGTCCCTTCTGCTCACTCATCTGTGTATCTCCTAGTAGAAGCCAAGACAGGCATTCTCTGAAGTGTTTTCTGAAGTCCATTCAATGTGGCCGTACAGTCTTTCATTCATTCTTTTGTTGAGGTCAATGATCTCTCTAGATTAGTCTTCCAAGACTGGCCTGCGGGATGCCATAGGGAAATTTAGAACAGGCCATGATGGAGATACCTGTCTCTTGATGTTGGTCCCCACTGTCTGGTCTTTGGAGTTGTGTTCTCACTGTACCGCCTCTAATACGGAACTTGGGTGGTTCCATATCGCTTTGAAAGCCAAACCAGGTCGCTCAGGTGTAGTGATATTTGCATGATCAAAGTACTCCCCAGGATCACAGAAATATGTTATTTGGTAAACTACCTTCCTGCTATTTTGCAAAATAAAAATAAAACTAAAAAAATTGTGCTACCTTTTTTGGAAATTAAAAAGAGAAAAAAAGATAGAAAGAAAAGAAATGCTCCCACTCCACCCCACCCCAAAATATGGCCTGACAAGAACCTGTGACCTTCCAGGGTCTATGGAATGTTGAAGGTGTATGGAGGAAAGTAATGGGGGGGGGGGGGGGAGATGATTTGGCCAATGGAGACTGATGGCACTGATTTCAGTGGGGTTGTGATTCCACTCTTGCTTTCAGTCAGAAACAGTCAGACCTCTCAAGGAGCTATCCAGAGTACTGAAACCAATGGGTGTTTTGCACCTTGGATAGCTCCTTTAGAGTTCTGACTGGTTCCTACTGAAACCTGGATCGGATTCACTGTCCCATTGACATCTGAGCTACCAGCCTCTACTACTTGTGGTACTGAAACCCATGAGCTAATAATGTGCGGTGTATTTCCTTTTGTCTGTCCTAAATAGACAGCTCATCAAATTCATTGGGATCCCAAATTATACAGATACAAATATTCTTTATTACAGTCATTTAGACCCATTTAGATTAAAATTCAAAGACAACTACACAAATATCAGGATGCAGGCTATGATTTCTTCCACTTAGCTAATCAGCTGAGCTCTTGTTCGCATGGCGATTAGAATGAAATTAGCAACCTGTTCAGTGATATGTAGGATATTTATCCAAAGACAATTGATTACCAATCTTTCATCTGGATGCTGGGTTAATCTGGGAAGTGAGAAGAAGACAAATTATATGACATCTCAAGTCAGAGTCCAAATTGCAAGATAAGAGCACACGTGTCAGAGTTTCAGGGACTCCTGCTTTACCCGGACACAATCAGCTTTGAAGTGAGATTTTAAAAAAAGAAATCTGTCCAGGCGTCTTGCAAGAATAAATGCTCTGCAAGCTTGTAAATTCCTGAGATGTCAGATAAGGAGGTAAGGTACATCCGTGGCTTATATACTAAAACTGGGATCTGAAGTTTAGCACTCTGGGAGGGATAAACAGCCATGTCTCCCTCTGTTCCCAAACTGAAATGCCCCTGACCTCTCTCAACACAATGGTTGCATTTAGGAATATGTATTATGACTGGTAGATTCTAAGCTGTGATTTCTCCTCCTTAAAAAAAACATTGCAATCATAACGTTCTGGGGTGATGAGAAGATTCACTATGAATTGGTCTTTTGGGGTGGGGCAGGGTTGCTGGAAGTGTGCAATCTATCAATTGCAATAGAAGACAATGTTTTTGTTTGTTTGCTGTTTTATTCATGTTATTATATTTATATACACCAATGGCAGAAGCTCTCTAGGTGGTTCACAGAACAAGACTGAAAAACATAAAATATAATAACATAATAAAACGTAACAGGGCAGTATCCATGTGTATGTAGCCAAGTGTAGCCAAGCGTATGTTTGCTATGTGCTGTACATATAACATGGTTTTTACTTTCCTTGAAGAACTAGAGCTGCTAGAAGTCACAGAGGCTCTTGTGTTAACAATTTTGTACAGCAGAGGGAATTTTGCCGGGTGAAGCTTTTCTCATCCTTGGATAACCAGCTGTTACCCCGGCAGAAATTCTCTCTTTCAGACAGCTATCAAAGTTACAGGAACAGTGTCTTCCTTTCACATCCGGTCAGCACAGTGTGAACTACAGCAGAGGATGTGGTGAAGAAACCACAGTCCAGCATGTTGGCTGATCCGTTTCCAGTGTCTCGCTCAGCCTTGGACTTTCTTTTTGTGTGTGTGGAATGTGACAGGAAACCCAACGCACATGGGGAGAGTTTGTTTAGAATTCTCCATTTTGTCCTTTCAGTGTTGCAAAGAGAGGGGGGGGTTAATCCCCATCCCCTCCCCCGCCCCGTGTATAGCTCTGTCAGTCAAAGAATTTCCTGCACTGGAAAATATTTCCACTCAAAAAAGAATCCATATTGGCTGCTCCGAATGAAATGTGATTCTCTTTTCAGAGAGCCTGGGGGGGGGGGGGATGGGTTAAGATGGGTGGTTGGCCAGCAGGTCGGTTTTGAAGTTATGTTTGTACTCGGGTCCATTCAGGCCAAGCCTGGTTCAATCCTGCCATCAGGCCCAGTGAAGGAGGAGGATGCCACAGGGAAAGTTAGAACAATCCATGATGGAGACACCTGTCTCCTGACATTGGTCACTATCTGCTCTTTGGAGTTATGTTCTCATTTTTAATAAACACACACACACACACACACACACACACACACACACACACACCTGCTTTCAGTGTGCAGTAAAATGCACTAGTTTCCAACCCTGTTTTTGCTGCGTTGACTTGTAAGTAAATCACACTGTGTTCAGTGGGGCTTCCTCCTAGGAAAGTGTAGATCTGGTTGCAGCCTGAATACATTTTGAGCTGCAGCAGCGAATCTCTTAAGTGCAACCAGATCCGCTCTGAGATTAAACACTCTGCGAGCATTCTTCAGTTAAGTTTGTTTATTTAAAGGGAATGATTACAGCCCGATGATGAACACAGCTGCTTCAGAAGCCCGTCCAGTCGTCCGAAGCCATCTGGCTGCTTTCAGTAGCGACTCTGGTGCCTAGGAGGCTCCCTGGCCGCTGGAGAGGAAGTCTGATCTTGGTTGGGTACTCCTGGCCTTCATAAAGGAGGTTAAGGTAGCTCCCTGTGCATCACCCCAAAAGAGAAACTTTATCACCTCTCAAAGAGGGTGCAGATTTGCATAAAATTTGCATATGCTAATTTAGATCTTTGCATGTGCTTTTAGAAATGGGGGAGAAACTGTGACCGGGGGGACCTGTCTGGCTGCTCAATCTCGTGTTCAGATGCTACCTGTTGATGGGCAACTCCAAGGCTACTGGTCTTCCTTTTTGAGACTCTTTACTTTGAAACTGAACTTGACAATAGCCGTTATGTGACTAGCCATATCCTCCATGGCAGCCATTTTGTGGTAGTACCTACATCAGTTTCTCAAATTCCCAAATGTGCTCAGAAATGTTGGGGGGCCCTGCTAGTAGCTCAATTGAGGGGTAGGAAAGATCCCCCCACTAATGTCTTCCAGAGTGGCTGAGGCCGGACTTGTTTACTTTTTTACCTTAGGTATTTGTACATGAATCGGCGTCATGCCTAACTGTCACAGCTTTAACAGATAGAGAAGAGAAAAGGGGCCAGGCACAGGATTTAGGCCCATGGAAGATGAAACTAGATGTGTCTGTAGTTAGAGATAAGGGATGAAGTAGCGACCATCCAGCAGATTTGGAGCAACTGCTGCAACTGGGAACCATGCTTAGCCTGCTTGTAACAGCAAACCTTGACTCTAGGGTCATCAGGTGTCTTCTTTTATAGAAGATATTTCTCTATTTGAAGACTGCTAGAGGATTGTTTGAAGGCATCCTCTATTTGAAGGGGATTCAATTAAAGAACCATAAGAACGGTTACCCATCCACAGTTAGATCAGGCAGGCGCATAGGTCACCTGGTCACCATCTTCCATGCTATGGGGAGATGTACTGTATTTCTATTTAAATTATAATACTTATTTCTAAATGTGCATTTATACATATAAATTAGCATATGGAAATGTTATGCAAATCACTGTCCTATTTCAGTGATGCATTTCCCTTTTTTAGCAATTTGTAAGGGGACACCCGTGTGTGTGTGTGTGTGTGTGTGTGTGTGTGTGTGTTTGTGGTCTGGTTCACACAACACAGCAAGCCAGAGTACAGCTGAGTATAGGTTAAAGGTGGGTTGTCATTAACCATGGTTTCTTTACCACAAATAACCCACAGTTCACAGCTAAACAACAAACTATGGCTTGTCTTCATGGGTTGTTCATGGTTAACCAATCATCATTTGTTAGCTTGGCTGGGCTCATACAACACAACAGCCCATGATTCAACAACAACCCATGATTCAAGAAGAACTCCTGGTTCAATGACAAACTGCACTCAATCTGTACTCTGTCTTGTCATGTTCTGTGAACCCAGGCTGTGTGTGCTTAGCCAGTGATCTGAGTTATGAGAATAGTGATGTAAGGAGTACACAAAGTATCTCTATTTCCATCTGTGAAATGTTTGACAGTATATTCTTCTGGCCAGGCCCTTGGTCTGTTAAGCCTTGGGCATAGTTGTACACGTTTCTCTGATAAATAAGTCCATGTTGCTAACTACTTCCTTCACATATGCCAGCAGGAGCAGTCTCATCCTGTCCTGATATGGATCCGGAGCTGGGATTCTGGGATCCTGGGCATGACGAAGGTAATCGGGTGAACATCAGCCAAGGCCAAAAGCTCCTCTTATCGTCCTCTGCAACCGTCCATTCCATCGTCATCACAAATGGAGGTAACTCTCACTTGATAAAAAGTTATCCCTGGCATCTTAGGTAGCAGGGGAGTTATTGCCAATCAGAAATAGTGCAGTGCTACATTGGCCATTGATTCAATTCGGTATGAAGCACCTTTGCATATTTAGAACAAGTGCCAATTTATACAAACAGAATCAAGTGGTACATCTTTTCCTGCACTGTATCACTTGAGTGAGTAAGGGTACACTCAAGTGGAATGCTTGAGTGTACCCTTGTTGGAATGCTCCCTTACTCCCTTTCAACAAAAGCAACAAAAGCAAAATAGAAAGAAATCCGCCGCACATAGAAACGTAGCCTAACCGGGAGAAATCTACGTTGAATTCAATATGGATACACTGAGCTTCAGGTAGCATCCAGGTTGGTGTTGGATGGGGTGCATAAGCCTTGATCAGCGAAGTTGTGTACATCTAAGCCTCTTTCGGTGTCCTGGCTGAAGAATTTGCAAGGGGAAGCCAACATGTGTGATGACTATGTTTGCTCCGTGACTTCCTTCCTCCTAATCATTCACTGTGCACATAATTATAAGATGAGCAAAGGCAGGAGCTGCTATAAAAAGGGTGCATTACCGATGACTGGTACTGTGGACAACGAACTTACCCATATGATGTTTTGCTCTGTAAGCCCCTCTGTACTTGCACAACAATGTGGCCCAAAGGTGGGATGTAAATGTAATAATAAATAAATGTAATAATAAAATTCTGCCTAACTGGAATAGGGCTGGATGCTCTCTGTCCTTCTAGCCCCTTCTAAATGCTATGATTTGAAAAATGTTTCTCATGACTGGGAAACCCAAGCCTGCAGTAGTATAAAAGGATACGCTAACGTATGTGGGAAGAATTTAAATCACTCAACCCACCCCCCTTCCTTTTCCCTTTTAGGAAAGCTAGTGATTAAAGACAACACAAGTCCTATTGTTCTGCGTACTCGTCATATCCAGATCGAAAATGATGGAGAGTTGTATATTGGCAGTGAGACCTGTCCTTTCCGGAGCAACCTGACCATCATCTTATATGGACGGTATGTAATTAAAAAGCCATCATCCCATAATTTTGGAGATTAGCCCTGCAAGGCCAAGAAGAAGAAGAAGAAGAAGAAGAAGAAGAAGAAGAGTTTGACAAATTGGCCTGGTTCATGGGTACTTTTTGGGCTCACAGTCATTTTTAACATTTCCAAAAAGAGTCTAGGGTGCCACCACAAATTGCAAAATATTGGGCACTCCCCTTCTCTCTGGATTCTCAGTTTCCTTTCCCCCCCCCCCACCTCCAGCCAGTTTTTGGCAGGAGACTTTTGTCCCCACTTCTATTAAAGTCGATGGAGTGATCTCTCTCTGTTGATTTTAATAAAGGTAGTGGAAAGAGTCCCCTACTGAAATAACAACTTAAGGGTATGAGTTCACCCACCGCCAAGTAGGAGTGTACGGATTGTGAAAAACCTGTTACGTCTATGTTTCGTGGATTGTCCGGTGCCTTTAGTTCCATCATCTGCCCATTGACAGAATCGGATTTATTTTTCAGTTTCTGAATTTGCGCAAATGTGAAATTGTGCAAATTTGCACATGCGCAAATTCCCTACAAATGTGCATTTACATACTTTATTTAGTCTGTGGGATAAATGTGCATCCTTGGCTGTTTTTCTTTTTTCGCATATTTTTCTAGGGCAAAATTTGCGCAAAATTCCTGAAGGTTAGAAAAAAAAGTCTTCAGATTCCACCAACAGGGGAAAAGCTGGTCCACTGCAGAATTCACGGGTTGGATTCATAAAAATCTGAACTCATTTGGTTCCGTTGTGGATTTCTTCAATATCCCTACTGCCAAGGACCCTGTTGCCCCAAGGTTCCTTGGGGAGTGGAAGACTCCCCCCCCCCTTTAAGCAATTTTTTGGTAGGGCACCATTTCCCCTATCTTTATTAAAGTCAATAGAGCAATATCACTCCATTGACTTTTACAGAGGTAGGAAAAATATGCGGATTGCAGGCAAACTCTGAAGTCTTGGTGGGCAACAGTGTGCCTGCAGGTTCTGCATTGCTGACCCCTGGCTTATTGTATTTGCCAAGGAAATTGGCCTTGCTACAGTGCTGATAGCATCAGCCTTTTTGGGTGGTTTCTGGCAGGACAAAGAAAGTGCTGCAAAGATAAAAATGTGTACATTTAATATGAATCACAAACAATACCTCCAAGTAGAAAAATACAAAACGAGGATGATCATCATCAGGGTACTGTCAAAATTAAAATCGACTGCAAAGACATTTCGGACTGTGTTACATTCATACCATTGATGCAGCTCATAAGTTCATGACGCGTGGTTTCTAGATGGCATCTCATTATGCCAACAAGCTTGGGACTCTGCCAGTCCATCCTACCATCATGCCATATTCATGTGTGAAATACAGTTTTATTTTAATTCATGTATAGAGGGCGTTGATTGCCCGGTAACCCAAACTGAATGGGAGTCCTACCAAGATCTAGCTAGTAGGGGTGTGCACGGACCCCCCGGATCGGATCGGGACCCGGATCGGGACCTCCAATTTTGTCCCGGACCGGTTCGGACAAAATCGGAGGCCCCCCGGACTGGATCGAGTCCGATCCCGACCCAAAAATCGTACATTTTTGGATCGGCCGCCATTTTTTTCCCCATAGACTTGCATTGCAATACAAGTCTATGAGGAAAAAATGGTGGTGGGTGGGTAAGGGGGGGCCTAACTCCCTCCCCCCCGGGGCCGTCCGCTGTGGACGGCCCCGGCAGGTAAGCCCCCTCCCCCGCGCTCCCTACCCCCCCTGGGGCCGCCCGCTTCCATCCGCTGGCGCCCGCGGGCGCCAGCGGATAGAAGCGGACGGCTCTGGGGGGGGGGTAAGCCCCCTTCCCCGCCACTGCTTACCTTCTCGGCCCGTCTGCTCCCGTCCGGCGCCGGCGGCTACTACCAGTGGGCTCCGCGGCCTACTCTCGAGTAGCGCGCCGGGTGATGACATCACCCGGCACGCCACCCTGGAGCAGGCCGCGGAGCCTGCTGGTAGTAGTAGGCGCCGGCGCCGGACGGGAGCCGCCGGGCCGGGCAGGTAAGGGCCCCCCTCCCCCCTCCGCGCGCCCCCTCCTCCCCTCCACGCACCCCCTCCTTACCTTCCCGGCCCGGCGGCTCCCGGCCGGCGCCGGCGCCTACTACTTCCAGCAGGCTCCGCGGCCTGCTCTAGAGTAGCGCGCCGGGTGATGACATCACCCGGCGCGCCACCCTAGAGCAGGCCGCGGAGCCTGCTGGGAGTAGTAGGCGCCGGCGCCGGACGGGAGCCGCCGGGCCGGGCAGGTAAGGGCCCCCCTCCCCCCTCCCCCCTTCGCGCGCCCCCCCCTCCTCCCCTCCACGCACCCCCTCCTTACCTTCCCGGCCCGGCGGCTCCCGTCCGGCGCCGGCGCCTACTACTACCAGCAGGCTCCGCGGCCTGCTCTAGAGTAGCGCGCCGGGTGATGACATCACCCGGCGCGCCACCCTAGAGCAGGCCGCGGAGCCTGCTAGTCGTAGTAGGCGCCGGCGCCGGACGGGAGCCACCGGGCCGAGAAGCTAAGCGCCCCCCTCCTCCCCCCCCCGCTGTCCACTTTCATCGGCGGGCGCCCGCCGATCCGCCGATCCGCCGAACCGGTTCGGAGCTTTTTCGGACCGGTTCGGATTGGATCGGCCGATCCAGCTGCGGGATCGGAAATCGGATAATTTATCCGATTTCCCACTGGACCGGACTCGGATCGTGGATCGGGTCCGATCCAGTGCACATCCCTACTAGCTAGGCCAGTACAAATTCTGGATATCTTTGAAATCTCTCTATTAATTAATTTTTTAAATTGAAAGCAGTTGTTTGTGTTGTATACACTTTGATCTTGGGAGTGCTTTCTTTCTGTACAGTGTCCCACCCCCCCATGTATCAGCCTCCCCACTTTTTAAGGGGTTGGGAAGCAGCAATAGCTTCTGGATATATATAGCTATAGCTATAACTATAGATAGATAGAGATAGAGATAGAGATAGAGATAGAGATAGAGATAGAGATAGAGATATATATGTTGTTTTGCTCCTTGGTCATGCTCCACCCAGGAATGGGAGCATTCAATTTATAGCGCAATCTTATACATGACTACTCAGAGGGAAGTCCCATTGAGTTAAATGGGGCTTATGCCCAAATAAATAAGTATAGGATTGCAGCCTAAGGTTATTAAGTTGGATAGGGTGTGCATGTGTTTGAATGAAAAATAATTGCACAGTGCTAGAATACTGAGTTCTTTGTATCACCTATCAAGAACTGCATTGCAAATCAGCTTTAGAGAATGGTGATAGATGGAGATTTCCTAACTATGTTACCTGCAAAATGACCCTGTTGGTTTGCTTTAACCCCACAGTGCAGATGATGGCACCCTACCAGACAGCTACTTTGGGCAGAAGTATATCGGGGTCATCAGTGGTGGAACCCTGGAGATCCACGGGGAGAGAAAGCGATCCTGGACTTTCCTAAACAGGACTCTGAATCCAGGCGGCATGCAGGAAGGTGGCTACTACTTTGAACGAAGCTGGGGCCATCGTGGCATCATTGTCCATGTCATTGACCCAAAGACAGGAGCAGTGATCCATTCCGATAGGTGAGTCTAGATTTCTTATTGAAAGTTTTTACTAAGGGCTGATTTGTATATGATGAGAGTCTCTGTGCCCGTGCAGAGCTAGATTTGGATCACTCTGGGGTTTTAGTCAGGGAACTAGCACTCACCCTGCAAGAGAGGCTTGCACCATCACCTTCCACTCCATTTTTTCCTAACTGCCTCACTAGCAGCAGATAAGCAGAACACTAGTAATAGGAATCCTTGGTGTGTATTATTGTGTGATTTTACTGCATTTACATGCAGCAGATGGACATCCGGAGGCAGAGATGGATCAATAGGACCAGGGCCTCATCTCCTTCTCTCAGGAATGTGATCCTTAGGGAGGCTCGCTTGGCTGACTGATTCCTGACAATCCAGAAGACTAGGTCAGACCTTCCAAGAGCAGTTGCTAGGGCTATTGGTTTTAGGTCCTTTGTGCATTAGACAATTTCTAATTGTCTGAGTGGTCAACTGCTTTGAGAGCCTAGTGAGGCTTAGTTTAAGAAGAATATCGAATCACACATGTGTAGGATTGTGGCAGTCCATATATGAAGTGTGTAATGTGTGCAAAAGTCAGTACAGTTCCATGTTGCAGAGCATACATCAGGGACGGGGAATGAAGGGCCAACCAGATGATGTTGAACTCCAACTCCCAGCATCCCTCACTATTGGCCAAGCTGGCTGGGAATAATATATGTTGCAGTCCAACACAACTGGAGGGCACCAGGTTGGCGAAGACAGTTCTAACCACTAGCCATGCTGGCCCCCATCATGGCATTGCCTCTCCTGGGCTGACTCAAACCCAACCTGCTTAGCTTCACTGAGGTTGCTGCATCATGTGCCCTTCTGATACTTTGGCCCAGGGATGGGGAATGTGTGCCCCTCCAGTTGTGGTTGTACTGCAACTCCCATCATCCCTATGTTAGCCAGGGATGATGGGAGTTTCAGTCCAGCTACATCTGGAAGCCCATGCGTTCCCTACCCCTGGCAAACATAATGACAAAAATAAAATGCCATTGTAATAAGAAAACATTGTTTTTCTGAAACCTCCAGGATCAGCTGCTGCTCTAGACCAGGCTTAGCTCTGGGTTGCTTCAGAAAAGAGCAGCTCATGCCCTCTTATTTCTTGATTTCCAGCTGCATCTCCAGATGGGCATGTGTGGCTGTGTATGCTGCTGCTGCTGATGTGTTCACCCTTATTTCTTCAGGTTTGACACCTACAAACGCAAAGGCGAGAGCAGCCGCCTCGTTCGGTATTTGAATGCCGTCAATGACAGCATGATCCTGTCGGTTGCGGTGAATGACGAAGGATCCAAGAACTTGGATGACTCAGCCAGGAAAGCCATGACCAGACTGGGCAGCAAACATTTCCTCCACCTTGGTTTTAGGTAGGAGCCTGCCCTGCCAGGGCTACCAGCACAGAGGCCTTCTTGTATTCTTCCTGGATCGAAAAATCATTCCACTCCCCCCCCACACCCCAAAGAGCACAAATGTCTCCCACAATGAAATAGTTTATTCCTTGCCACATGGGGTGCCCAGAAGCCAATTGAACAGTTTACAAGGGATCTATTAGTATGGCTGGGCATGTTCCATTAAGATCGTGAGACACTTCAGGGCTTGAGGACTCATTAGGGGAAAGACCATTATGCAGAAGGCCCCTGTCAGTCAGTGTAGGCCAATCTTCCCCAACATGGTTCCCTCCAGATCTTTTGGACTTCAGCTCCCAGCATTCCTAATCCTTGGCCGCTCTGACTAAGGCTGATGGAAGTTGAAGTTGAAACCATCTGGAAGGCACCAGGTTGAAGAAGGCTGGTGAAGAAAACACTGAGCTAATGGATCAGTTGTCTAAATCTATGTAAATCAGCTTCCTGTGTTCAGGCACGGGGTCAGCTTGTGCGCCACCAACCAGCTCTTGCCAAACTGTAGGGTTTCTTCCAACCGCCTCAGCTGAGTGAACCTCATGCCACCAGTAGGTCAGAGCATGTTAGAGGATACTTTCTGGCCCCTACAACCCCCCCCCCCCAGTGTTGTCTTTTCACCTGAGCTACTATGGCTGCAATCCAGGGGTGTACCAATCTGTTGATTCCAGTTTCTCTCATTTCTTCCAATCTTAAATTCACCCCATCCCATTTGCACATCAGTTTGAGTTGCCTGTGTGTGTTTTTAACTTTGCAGAAGAATTTGTATGCATTTTTGTGTGCATTCTTCCCAATTTTTGTATGCATTTTTGCCTAATAGAGGCATTTTGCAAGGCATTTTCTGAATGTATGCATTTCTATACGCATTTTTTGACTGGGGAACTCCTGCACAAAATTTGCAGAAGTGTGAATTATAAAGGATAACCAAGTTTTGGTTCACATATGGATTCAAAAATACAAAATTAGGTACGTTCATATTAAAATGCCAACTGAATGAATTTCTCCCCTGTCCCTACTACAGTTTTGTGCAAACCTGCCTAGGTGTAAGCCTCAGTGTCTGCTGTATGATTTCTTTCCAAGTAAACAGGAATAGGATCCCATTGCTGGAGATTTTGATTCTTATTGGCTATGGACCGTTTCTTTTCCTTTTTTCCCTTGGGGATTATTTGTGATATTTCTTTTTCTTGTCCACTTTGGTTCTATCAAAACGATTTCACTTGATTTGCTTTGATTGTAACAGATAGGCATGCATGCAAGAAAAAAAAAGGCTGTCCTGGCATTGTAAGCAATTGGCATGCTGTTTTTTCCACTGGTCCACCCCACTCACTTGGATGGAGATCATAGCTTTCCAAATGCCTTTACCACGTGGCACAAATGAAACATTTCCAGCCGAAGCACTGGATTCCCTGGCAGATCTCTCTCTCTCTCTTTCTGGCATCTATCTATTGTGTTTTTATCCTGCTTCTCAGCCAAAACAGGCTCTTGGAGTGGTTTACAATCAATTAGCAAAGAAGACAGTCCCTGCCCTCATGCTTGCAATCTAAAAAAAGACATGACACACAAGGAAAAGGGGATGGGGAGGGAAGAGGGGAAAAGAGAGAGAGACAATTAAGTAGACCAGCAACAGGGCGGATGGGATTGTCCTGCTCCTGAAGGAGGAGAGTATAACCGGAGCAGGCCCTGGTGTTTCCTCTGCCTGCTCTTGTCCCCCTTGCTCTTTCTTCTTCCCAACAGGGTCACGATGTCAGTTAGCCCTGTTGGGGGGGGGGGGAGAGTCCAACTGGAGCAGACCCTGAAGTTTCCTCTAGTTGCATTAGTAGCTTCAACTGGGTTTGTTTCCCAGGGTTGTATCAACACATCTCTGCACCTTAGGCAGGCTTCAAATACATTTTTTTAAAAGCAGAAATGATAACTGCAGTTACAGAACATTGCACGTTGTCCAATATATCAGGGGTGGGCATATGGTAGATCTGTATCTCCTGGCAGATCTCTGGGTGATTTGTGGTAGATCGGCCAGGATCTCTGACTCCCAGTGGTTCATCAAGAGCAGCAACAGAAGAACTGCCCATCCCCGCCTCCTAAACTATACTGCTGAAATGAAGAAGGCCTGGGGGTAAACAGGAAGGGATTTTTGGCTTGAAGGCCTGTGAGTTCCATTCAGTTCTAGTACTCAAAAAAACAAATTCTGGAGCTCTGAATTCTTTAATTCCATTATTATTATTATTATTATTATTATTATTATTATTATTGATGGTGGAGCTCGGGGTTCTGGTAAAAAACAATGCTGTGTGTTTGAAGAATCTGCTGATTCAGCCAGTGCAAATTATGTCTTCCCTTTAGCTCCCTTCTACAGTCCCTTCTACAGTTCAGTCCTCTCTCTGTGTGCAGCTACATCATTCCTCCAGCCTCAGCTACGGGCTTAAGTGACCCATTGATGAATCCTGTATAACTGCATAACCCACCAAATCTACCAGACATGTATTGTGGCCTGGCAATTGCTTGACAAGTGTTCCTGTTTTTGCAGTCCCAGACAGACAGCAATAATGGATGGTTACTCAAGCTGCTGGCAGGCCGTATTGCAGGATTGATGGTTTGGGTTCAGCTTAATGGGTGTAAACAAGGATGGGTAAATCGGTTTGTTTCCAGACATTTCTATATGTGTTTGGCCATAATTTCATCCCATTTTCACATTATTCTGTTGTTGTTGTTTTAAAAAAATGTGCTTGGAAGTTCACATGTAAGTAAGTATTTTAAACTCTCTTTTCTCTCAGGCTATACATTTTTAAATGTATTTTGATTTGGGGTGGGGTCAAAGTTAATTTGGTTCACATTTTAATACAAACAGACCGAATTCACACCAAATTCACACTTCCTGAATGATATGCGGACCAGAATGCAAATATCCGTTGCTTCTCCAAATTTTGCAGTGCAAAATCCAATCCAAGAATGCATACAAAGGGATGTGCATCAGGGGAAATGATGCACAAAAAGGCGTCTATCAGTGGTAGGCTGACCAGATAAAATCCAGGTCAGGGCTCATGTAACTTTAACAGTTTTAGAGAAAAGGAAATTTCAGCCAGTGTCATTTGTATGCAATTAGTTCCTGGTGAAATTCCCTCTTCATCACCACAGTTAAAGTTGCAGGGGCCCTGCCTTCTTTTGTATATGGTCACTCTAGTATAGTGCCTGCACCTTTAACTGTGGTGATGAAGAGGGAATTTCACCAGGAACTAATTGCATACAAATGACACTGGCTGAAATTCCCTTTTTTCTACAACAGTTAAAGTTACATGAGCCCTGTCCTCCTTTTCATATGGTCAGCCTAATCAGTGGGAAGCGCTTGGGGAAAAATGCATATATTAGGGAAAACTGCATACACATTTTTGTGTGGACTTTTTTAAAACAACATTTGCAAACTGATACGGAAATGGGATGGAACGAACTTGACTTTGGGGAAAAGTGAAAGTGTTAGGAAGCGAAAGAGACAGATTGATCTCTCTCTAATTTTGATAAGTGTTTTGAGCCAAAAATTTCATTGGGCCGTTCAGGAAATATGAATGCCGGTGGATACCTCAGGGTCTGGTGCAAGACCCTGAAGTATCAAATTATTTATTATTATCATTATTTTTTACATTTATATACTCCCCATTGCCGAAGCTCTCTGGGTGGTTTACAAAAATTAAAACTTTGGACATTAAAAATCGATATACAAAATGTAAAACCATAAAAGCATAAAAACAAACAACTTATAAAAACAGTATACATTTAAAATAACAAAGAGGTGCAAATCATGTGCTTCCATATCAGAATTTGCAAAAATAGAGTTCCTCAAGCCTCTCTAGTCACAAGTTGCTGTTGAGGCGGGCCTGTACATCTTGGCATTGAGAACATATTTTATTCTGGCTGGAGTTCCTCTTTCAATGGGAACTGTCTTGTGGCACCTTTTAAAGGGCTAACAACTTCATTATGCATCGATGCTCATCAGATGCATCTTTCATTGGGGCTGGGTTCAAAAGATAATCACCCAGCACTCAATCCAACTCCAACCGTCAATGAGAATTTTGCCAGTGCCCTCAAGGAGAACTAGGGCTGTTAGTTTTTATTAATATTATTCTGGCACCTTTAAACAACTGTGTTGTATAACACAAAGGGAGATAAACATCAGGAATCATTTATTTTTAAAGTGGCATTTGTGGGACTGGTACAGTTGGCATGGAGAAAGTTTAAGAGTTTTGTATTCTTTGTGCCTATCTTTACATTTTATATTTATGCGCATGTTGGTGTGAGATTGGCTGGAAACTGGTTTACCTGTTGAGTTTCTGCCTGTCATGCTACTCTTAAAGACAAAAGAATTGTGGGTGGGTGGGTGGGTGGGAGAAAAGCAGGCAACCTTAATGATAATGAATTCTAGCACTAAAAATGAGGCAAATACAAACATAGAAAGTTGCCTTATCCAGAGTAAGACCCTTGGTCCATCTAGCCCAGTATTGTCGACACTGACTGGCAGCAGTTCTCTGGGGATTGAGGCAGAAATTTTTCCTGCCCTACATAGAGAAGCTGGGGATTGAACCTGTGTCCTTCTGCCTGCAAAGATGTTGCTCTACCACTGAGCTGCAACCTAGTAACTCGTCAGTGCATGATTTTGAATCCGCCTGTGAACGAAAAACATTGCACAATCCACGAAACACACACAGAACAGGTTTCACAAAATATGGACATTACTATGCAATTGTAGGCATCCAGCAACGAT
Source organism: Anniella stebbinsi (assembly GCA_029215795.1). Taxonomy (NCBI): domain Eukaryota; kingdom Metazoa; phylum Chordata; class Lepidosauria; order Squamata; family Anniellidae; genus Anniella; species Anniella stebbinsi. The sequence goes on from JARDYH010000001.1 coordinate 389,098,617, forward strand.
CTAAACAGGACAGCTTTGAAAAGTAGCAAAATAAAGATTTTATATGGTGACAGAAAGTACTATAAACAGCTCTCCTGTATATTGTGCCTCTTTTAATTTTTAAAGAAATGTTTGAATCCCTGGTTGAATTCTGTCTGCTATCCTGAATTTCTCACAATGCAATTCTCATTTTGCGGTGTTGCATGCCATTAATTTGCAGTTGGGATGCTAGCATGAGCAGAGCAAGCTATCTCCAGTGTTGAAATAACATTTAACTTGCCAATCCATTTGGCTCCTGTATGTGGAATGGTGGTGCCATCTTGTCCTTCGCCTTGGGCCAGAGCTGGTTGCTGATGTTCTTAGTGATCTCCACACCTGTCTGTCCCAAACAAGCCAAGAGACATTAAAAACATGCACACCGTGTATTACCCACCTGAGCTTGAGTAGAATCCATAAACATCACCCCTAACTTTTCCAAATTCAAAGAGACCTGGCAAACATAGCTTCATCTGAGACCCATTAAAAAAACCCAATAAGGTTTGCCAGTTAATCAATAAAATGCAACCCACAATAAATCCTCACTAATGTTCTCTTTCTGTTGTATTTCCTCTGTTTGCCAAATCTTGATTCTTTTAAAGGCCATAGAGTAGAGACGAAAGCCAAATACATTTTCAGCTTCTTAGAAATATTTCTACAAAGCTCTGATTCTGTAACCTAACAAGTTCTTTATGTGTCTGACCTTCAAACAGCTTTCTTCAGAGGAGCCCCATTCAAGTTTAACAAGCTTATCTGGCCCAGGTTTGAAGACTTTGTACCTTTTCAGACAGTCCAGGTTTATGCCAGTAAGGCATTTGCAAGGTTGAATTCCCAGTTTAAAAGGGATAGCTGTGTCTTATGTTACGAGCTGAAGGAAATTAAGTGCATTAGGACTTTTGAACATCTTTGTTCTTTAGTTGGAGTGGGGGGGGATGAGGTGCAAAGTGAGCATTACTTTTATATCAGTTTGGAGTATCTCATAAATCAAATTGGTTGCGAGGCTGTGAGATGAAAGGGACAAAACAAACTGTATTCAAAGAAGCTGCACGTATTTCATGCAAAAGAATACAACCATGTTCTTTCTTCGACTTTCCAGGCATCCCTGGAGCTTTATTACAGTAAAAGGAAGCCCTTCTTCTTCTGTTGAAGACTACATAGAATACCAAGGTAATTCCATGGAAGTGGCATCATGAAAACAGGGGGTTACAAATTAGCCATTGACTGGGTTCGCACAACACGATAACCCACATTCAAGGGTTGAGTATGGGTTCTTGTTGAACCACGGGTTATTGTGTCATCTGAAAACAGGTGCACTAACAAACCATGGTTTGTTAACCACTAACAACCCACAGTTCACAACCCAACAACAAACCATGGGTCCCCCGTTCAACAACAGTCATACTCAACCCTTGAGTGTGGGTTATCGTATTGTCTGATCCCAGCCATTGGGCCCAGAATGGCTTCCATGCTGTATATATTGTCCTGGTTCAGACACAATCTGAAATTGTGGTCCATGACAGCCTTTTCCAACCTGGTACCCACCAGATGTTTGGGACTACAAATCTCAGAATTCTACCGTCAGCCATTCTGGGTGATGCTGATGGGAGCCGAAATCCTAAACATCTGGAGGGCACTAGGCTGAGAAAGACTGATCTATGCTAGTTGCGCCCACACCACCATTTTGAGTGTTGTCTTTGTAATATAAGTGTGTTGAATCTTTAGTCTTGCGAATCAAAACTGGCCCACCTTGGATTCCAATGCAGACCAATATTATTTGTTTATTTATTTCATTTCATTTCATTTCTATACTGCCCAATAGCCAAAGTTCTTGGGCAGTTTACAAATATCAAAACCATAAAGTACAATTTCAAGTATAAAATGTAAACCACAATGCAAAAACGCAACATAAAAGTACAATATAAAAGTACAACCAGAATAAAACCGAGCAACAATACAGAGATTTAAAATAGAGAGTTAAAATACAGAGTTAAAAAAAGGAAAAAGATTACCAGATGGCCACACCCCTTTTTCCCTGACTGCTGATTATTAAAGTTTGAAATGCCTCTCTTAAGGTTGAGTTACTGGTAGTCTACTGATAGTTATTTTAGTTTAAGAGCTTTAAACTAATCTATGTTGGTATTTGTGGTGTTTTCGGTATTCTGCCCCACCCATTTCATTCACCATCGGAATGCGCTCCCCAAGAGCATATCTGTAAAACTGAATTAGGTGGAAAGAGATTTGATGCTCCTCTTGTAATAGGTGTGTGTCTCCATCTTCAAATACAAATATACAAGTTGCACATGCGAGAACAGGCAATCGCAGAAGACAGGGCTTTAATGCAATTTGTGTTTTCCCCAGAGCAGACAGCATACATTATTATTGTGCGTTGTGAGTGCTCCCTCAATACCACACTGCACACAAAGCTGCTTTGCAAAATTCTTCCTCGTTCCTGGCTACCTTTGATCTGTCAAATTGTCTCTCTCCAACCCCCACCAGAATCCAGCTATATGTTGTTATTAGTCTTTTAGAGGTTTCTCAGGGATAAAACACCACTGCATTTAGAATTCTAGGGGAATGCACTTTTCCATGAAACACAGAGGTTTTCTTGAGGGGGGAAACAAATTTCTCTGCAAAAGCTAAGTGACAACTTTCTGTTTATTATCCAGAAAGGTGATTGGGAGGGTCTTCCTTATACCCATATTGTGTATCCTTAAGAACCTCTTTAGGGCTTGCTGCAGGTTAACAGGACTTATTCTGTAGCTAGAACAAGAGGCAAAATGGATACTCGCCATCTCCTCCAACCCTATTTTGCTGATTTTTCAGACTCTTCCCTTCACCAGGGGAATAAACATCCCATAATGGATGCGGGGAATTGTGCCAAGTTCTAGCACTTACATTTGAAATTTTGCAGGTACTTACCAAACCTGGCTGAAATCCCCAAAGGGAACACAAATGTTGAATCAATGACAGCCTGTCCATGACCACACACAGGTTGCTAGAAAGCTGTTGTACTTTTTTTTTGCAGGACGCAAAGGCTCAGCTGTGGCCAAAGTATTCAAACTGTTCCAAGCAGATAACGGAGAGCATTTTAACGTGTCTTCAATCAGTGAATGGGTTCAAGGTGAGGCCTTTTCTCTTCTTTTTTGGCTGGTTTGGAAACTGAGTCTGTGTGAAGGCAACTAAATAATAGGGGTGTGCACGGACCCCCCGGATCGGATTGGGACCCGGATCGGGACCTCCAATTTTGTCATGGATCGGTTCGGACAAAATCGAAGGCCCCCCGGACTAGATCGAGTCTGATCCCGATACAAAAATCGTACATTTTTGGATCAGCCGCCATTTTTTTCCCCATAGACTTGCATTGCAATGCAAGTCTATGAGGAAAAAATGGCGGCGGGTGGGTGAGGGGGGGGCCTAACTCCCTCCCCCCCGGAGCCGTCCGTTGTGGACGGCCCCGGCAGGTAAGCCCCCTCCCCCGCGCTCCCTATCCCCCCTGGGGCCGTCCGCTTCCATCCGCAGGCGCCCGCGGGCGCCCGCGGATAGAAGCTGACGACTCCGGGGGGGGTAAGCCCCCTTCCCCGCCACTGCTTACCTTTTAGGGCCGTTCGCTCCCGTCTGGTGCCGGCGGCTACCGCCAGCCGGCTTTGCGGCTTGCTCTAGAGTAGGGCGCCGGGTGATCACCCGGCGCGCCACCCTGGAGCACGCCGCAGAGCCTGCTGGTAGTAGCCGCCGGCGCCGGACGGGCGTCCCTAAAAGGTAAGCACCCCCCCTCCCCTCCGCGCGCCCCCTCCTCACCTTTCCATGCCGTTCCCTACCGTCCGGCGCCGGCGGCTACCGCCAGCCGGCTTTGCGGCTAGCTCTCGAGTAGCGCGCCGGGTGATCACCCGGCGCGCCACCCTGGGGCAGGCCGCGGAGCCCACTGGTAGTAGCCGCCAGCGCCGGACGGGAGCGGATGGGCCGGAAAGGTAAGGGCCCCCCTCCTCCCCTCCGCGCGCCCTCTCCTCCCCTCTGTGCACCCCCTGCCTACCTTCCCGGCCTGTCCGCTCCCGTCCGGCGCCAACGGCTACTACCAGCGGGCTCCGCGGCCTGCTCTAGAGTAGTGCGCCGGGTGATGACATCACCCGGCGCGCCACCCTGGAGCAGGCCGCGGAGCCCGCTGGTAGTAGCCGCCGGCGCCGGACGGGAGCGGATGGGCCGGAAAGGTAAGCGCCCCCCTCCTCCCCCCCCCGCTGTCCACTTTTATCGGCAGGCGCCCGCTGGCGCCCGCCAATGGAAGCGGCAGTGGGCGCCAGTGGGCGCCCGCCGATCCGCCGATCCGCCGAACCGGTTCGGAGCCTTTTCGGATCGGTTCGGACTGGATCGGCGGAGCCAGCTGTTGGATCGGAAATCGGATAATTTATCCGATTTCCCACTGGACCGGACTCGGATCGTGGATCGGGTCAGATCCAGTGCACATCCCTACTAAATAATACAGTTGGAAATCACACACACACACACACACACACACACCCCTTTAGCGGTAGAAATCACCATTCCTGTAGTGGAGGAGTGGGGAAACCCTCCAGATTTTTAAATTATTTTATTGATTTATTGCATGTATATCCCACCTTTTTTTCCTCCAAGGAACCAAAGGTGGCGTACATAATCCTCCTCCTCTCCATTTTATTCTCACAACAACAACCACGTGGGGTAGGTTGGGCTGAGAGTCTGTGACTGGCCCGAAGTCACCCAGTGAGCTTCCATGGCCAAATGTAGACTAGAACCCAGATCTTCTGAGTCAACACCCTAACCACTACACCACACTGTTGTTGGATTACAACTCCCATCATCCCATATCATTGGTCAGGTTGGGAAAGAGGGAGTCAGACTCTATCCATGTCGTAAATCTGAGCCGTGTGGCTTTAATAAGGCCCGGCTTTCCCCTCCTTCCTTCCACCAGCTCCTCCCAACTTCATGCACTCCACAACGTCTCCAAATAGCAGCTGACTGGCCTATAGGGGGAGCCAGGAAATGGGCAGATGCTGAAGAGGCAGTGTTTGGCGCCAAGATCTGTGTGGTTAAGGCTATTCTGTCCAAAATGACCTTTTCTTGTGCTGGCTGCCTCCCCTCCCCCCCTTCCAGATGTTGAATGGACTGAATGGCTTGAGAAGCCTCAAAAGGCCAAATCCAAAGATGGGGAGAGACTTTCGGACTTCCAAGCTGCTCACCCAGGAGTCTGCGATCACCCTATCGGCATCCAGGTAGGACCGCCAGGAGGACTGGGCCTCCCTTTCACTGCATCTGTTTCCCTTGACTCTGTTCCTTCTTTCCAGTTGGCATCCATTCCGTTCCAATAATGGTAGATTTCAGCTGATAGCTGGAAAATGAAAACAAAGGCAGTTTATTAGACCACGAGGGCTTTTTGGTGAGCCTGCTCTTTTCATAGTGCTCTGCTTAGATTGGCGTGATACTGACATTTCCCAGATGGGTTCATTTTGAGCCAACTTAGAGGCAGATAAGATAGCATCCCTGCTTCTGATTCCAGGGCTGATTCCTCTTTGTTGTTATTTATTTATTTATTAATTAATTATTGCATTTATATCCCACCTATTTTCCCCTTGCAAGGAACCCAAGGTGGCTTACATGGTCCTCCTCTTCTCCAATATATTCTCACAACCACCCTCTGAGAGAGGTTAGGGTGAGAGTCAATGACTGGCCCAAAGTCACCCAGTGAGCTTCAGGTCTGAGTGGGGACTAGAGCCCTAAACTCCTGAGTCCCAGGTCCCCTCTACAAGAATATGGTTTGGTGCCTGGCTGTCCGATTATTCGCATCTTCTCACAATCGCGTTTACGCCTAAATCCTGTAAACGACATGCGGTGAAGCGCATAACCGGCAGTATGAAATGCGCTTTAAAGTGGCTGAAATGTGGAGAATCGCTTGTTTACATGGTCAAAATGCGCTTTAACGGCCACGGAGAATTAAAACTCGCTATTTAACGTGCATTCGATAATGCGCATAATCGGACAGATAAAGCGCCTCAACCCCCGATTTGCGCTCCGCTCTTGTAGAATTAATTTTTTTACTGCGACTTGAAAGAGCTTTAAATCACTCTTGTAGAGGCTCCCCCAGTCCAACACTCTAATCACTGCACCACATCATCTCCCAAAACTAGTTCACACACCCGCTCAGCCTAGTACTCCTCTTTCCGCCATGCACACATAGCATCATGTCTCTCATGACCCTTCCATGTGGAGGACTGTAAGAGGTAGGGGTGTGCATGGACCCCCGGATTGGATCGGGACCCGGATCGGGACCTCCAATTTTGTCACGGATCGGATCGGACAAAATCGGAGGACCCCCGGACCGGATCGAGTCCGATCCCGATCCAAAAATCAGAAATTATTGGATCGGCCGCCATTTCCCCCCCCCCCCCCCATAGACTTGCATTGCAATGCAAGTCTATGAGGAAAAAATGGCGGCGGGTGGGTGAGGGGGGGCCTAACTCCCTCCCCCCCAGGGCCGTCTGCTGTGGATGGCCCCGGCAGGTAAGCCCCCTCCCCCGCGCTCCATACCCCCCCCCCCCGGGGCCATCCGCTTCCATCTGCTGGCATCCGCGGGCACCAGCGGATGAAAGTGGACGGCTCCGGGGGGGGTAAGCCCCCTCCCCCCTGCCACTGCTTACCTTCCAGGGATGTCCGCTCCAGTCTGGCGCCGGCTGCTACTGCGAGCGGGCTTCGCGGCCTGCTCCAGGGTGGCGTGCCGGGTGATGTCATCACCCGGCGCGCCACCCTGGAGCAGGCCGCGAAGCCCGCTCGCAGTAGCAGCCGGCGCCGGACAGGAGCGGACGTCCCTGGAAGGTAAGCACGCCACGCGCCCCCTCCTCCCCTCCCCCTCCCCCTGCTTACCTTCCAGGGACGTCCGCTCTCATCCGGCGCCGGCTGCTACTGCGAGCGGGCTTCGCGGCCTGCTCCAGGGTGGCATGCCGGTGCACCACCCTGGAGCAGGCCACGAAGCCCGCTCACAGTAGCAGCCGGTGCCGGACGAGAGCGGACGTCCCTGGAAGGTAAGCGTGCCGCGGACAGCCCCGCTAGGGAAGCTCTCCCCCACTGTCCACTTCATCGGTGGGCGCCCGCTGGCGCCCACCAATGGAAGTGGCAGCGGGCGCCAGCGGGCGCCCATAGATCCGCCAATCCATCCGAACCGGATCGGAACCTTTTTGGATGGGTTCGGATTGGATCGGCCGATCCAGCGGTGAGATCGGAAATTGGATAATTTATCCGATTTCCCCCTGGATCGGATTCGGATCGTGGATCGGATCCGATCCAGTGCACATCCCTAGTAAGAGGTATTTATGCCAACTTTACCTCTCTGTTTTGAAGGAGGGCGGGGGATCTTAGTTCCAGGCGTACAGGTCTCCTTGCAAAGGGTACCTCCATTATTCATTGTTGTTGTTTAAAACGTTCCACATACATCTCGGTGAACTCTACAACAGTCCTGTAAGATAGGGCAACGTTATTAATAACTCCATATTTCAGATGTGGAGGGTTGAAGTCAGAAGGGAGAGATCTGCCCAAGGCCACCTAGTGAGTTTCTGAGCAAAGCAAGATGTGAACAATGGGGTAAAATCCAAGACAATAGATAATGACCTTCTGTTGTAGAGGTGCTATTTCTGTTCCCCAAAGCATAAGAGAGAAAGATGAATGGACATGAGATGGATCTAGGAATGGAAGAACTAGGGATGCTCAAGCTCACAATGGGTAGAATCCAAGTCCTACCATAAGTAGACCCATTGAAATGAATGGGACATAAATTAGTCACAATTGATTTAAGTACCATTTATTTCAATGGTTCTACTCTAAGTAGGCCTCATGTTGCATTTTACCCATGATTCCTCATATTACATTTTTAGTGAGCAATCCTATGTGTCTACTCAGATGTAAGGATTATAGCAGATATAGGTAATCCCCAGGCCAGTAACTAAGTCTTATGAGAGCCATTTCAACCTTTAGAATGGGGAAAAGGCTGCACGAAAGCCCCCAAAAAATCAGTGATTGGGGAAAGGGGGAGGGCCATCTAGGGATTGGGACCCAGAGAAGCCAGATTTGGGGCACAATCCTGAAGGTCTGCACCCCTCTTCTAATTGAATTGCAGGCACTATGCCAACCTTCCCCAATCTGATGCCCTCCAGATGTAATGGAATACAACTCCCATGCTGACTGTAGATGATGGTAGTCCAACCTGACTGGAGGGGGCCAGGTTGGGTGAGACTGTGCTATCCTGCCCCAGCCGTCTTGTTACGAGATGACTCTGGAAATCTGGGCTCATTCCTTTCGGCGTATCAGTACTTTTAAAACAAGTGGAGGCATGAGAAGGAGAAGAGCTGTTTTGTGGAACTCTGAAAAGAGTGCCATGAAAAGAAAGCCTTGATATACATTCTTCTTTCCTCTTCTCAAGTATCCTGCTTTAAGCGCGTAGTTCCTTTGACAGCAAGACATCTGTTTTCTTGCTCTTGCAGGTGTTGCTGGGCATCAGATTTTATACGTGCTTGACTTATTTACTCTATTTGCATTTTTCTCATCCAAGGCAGTCACACTTGCTGGAGCTCCACTGACGACTGATATTCTCTACAAAAGTGGCCGTGATTACAGGTTCTTTTGCCGCTGCCCAGAACAGACTGGTGGGGGCTGCCGTAACTACAGAGTGCGGTTCTTATGTGGCAGGCCTGGTATGTGACTCATTTTTGAAAGCTTGGAAGCACAGCATGATTGAGAGAGGGAAATCTATTCCGAAGTTTGCTTCTACTGGCCTACTTATTTTAAAGGAAGCTGGATTTTACCTCAGAATTATAAATACCACTGTAATGAAGGGCTTTGCGTCAGTCTGAAACATATTTAATTCTATGGTGTGTGTCTCTCCCCCAAAGTCTTTCTATTTCTGCTTCCCACTCTCCACACCAAGTTACTAGTCCTTCACGCACATCTCCCAGCAATTCAGTCATAAAGCATTTAGCAGTTTATCAGTCTCTAAAAGCATGCAGGAAGACACAGATGTGCAGTTTCAGTGGTGTAGGCTACACACGCAGCAGAATGAGGTGGTAGATTCCTAAGATGGCAGAATGGATGGTACCACTTCAGGTGGATTGTCATATGAAAGAAATAAAACAACCATGAAAGAAATAAAACAACACCCAATCCACTGGAGTTCCCTTTTGGCAAGAAACCAACTTACATGCCAAAAGCCAGCCTGAATCAAAAAAGCCTTTGCCTGCTGGCAGAAGCACAGCAAAGAGACAGAACATCAACTTAGCCTCCCTCAGCAGGGAGTTCCAGAGCTTGGGAGCAGCCACCAAGAAGGCCTCTCTAGTGTCCCCACCAAACATGCCTCCGGTAGTGAGTAGGGTGACCACATTTGGGAAACTAAAAAAGAGGACACCCAGTGGGGTGGGGTTGGGAAAGCAGCTTTCAGGGGCCTCTGGGATGCATGTCATTCACCCCCACCACCTTAAAGGCCCCAAATGGGGTGGAGGAGGGGAAAGTGTGTCATTCCCACCCTCCACTGCTCCAATCAGGGCCTTTTTCTATAATGTCTGGGAATGACATGCTTTCCCCTTTCAGGCCCTGATTGGAGCAGTGCGAGGGAAATGACCCACCTCCAGAAGGTGTGTCATTCCCTCCCACCATGCTAATGCAGCCTTCAAAGGGAAAGCGTGTCTTTCCAGGACATTATAGAAAATTACAGAAAATCCCCCCTGACACCCAGAATAGAACAAAAACCAGGACAAATCCGGGGAAATCCTGACAGTTGGTCACCCTAGTAGTGAGACCAAGAGAAGAGCCTCTCTGGAGTATCCTAGGCAGGCTTGTATGGGGGAATGTGGTCTTTTAGGTACTCTGGCCCCAAGGACCACTCTTAATGTTACCCCCTCTTTCTGCTGCATATGTAGAACACTCCCAAGACACACGAACCAGAGTGGAATGAAGTGGTGTGCTGGTATTTCTAAACTGTAGTCAGGCTGGGTTGACACATTTGACAGGGTGTGCGAAACCTCTCTCCTTCCTCAAACATTTCAAGAAGTGGAAGGGTTACATCTTTTGGGAAATATATTCCCTGCCCACCAACGTTGTAGGAAGGGAACCATTTTCCTTTGCAGCCGTTCATTCTGCAGCAAACCAATGATGTGATGCAATTCTTCTACCCTTTGTTTTGGGGTGGCGAGAGGAGTCCATTTGGTTGATTAGTGTGAAAAGCCCTCATTCTGTTAAGGGCTGCTTTAGCGGCAGCTGCTGCAAATGACAGCTCCCAGTGACCATAAAAGCTGGGACCGAGAGGGTGTGGTGCGGCAAAGCCACTAAGAGCTGCATTTTAAATTTAGTGAAGGTTTTTAGTGGAAAAATACACTTGCCAGTAAATAATGAATGGGGCCTATTTTGTTTTGCTGGTTTGGTTTTTGCAAATCCAAAAAGCCAGGCCCGGCAACATAGCTGGAAGAACTGTCTCATATTTCCCTTGTAACTGCTTGCTTTTTTTTTAATGTGAAGCATGGCCTAATGGGCAGGGATGGGCAGAAAGTAGCTCTCCAGATGTTTGGGACTTCAACTCCCAGCATTCCAGATCCTAGGCCATGCTGGCAGGAGCTTCTGGGAATTGAAGTCCCAGACATCTAGAGATCTACCTTCAGCCCATCCCTGCAGTAAAGTTAAATCAGGGGTAAGCAACTTGTGGCCCTTCAGATGTTTTGTCTTTCACTTTCCATCAGCTCTAGCCAGCCTAACCAATGGGGGAAGTTATAGACCGAAACATCTGGAGCACCACAAGTTGCCCAGTTAAGTGAACAATTTGTGAGCAAGCATGGCAAATACTCTCCTGTCTCCCCACCTACAATGATTGTCTTTGGTTGGCTTTCCAGTGAGACCCAAGCTTACAGTGACTGTCGACACCAATGTGAACAGTACCATCTTGAGATTGGCAGATGATGTGCAGTCATGGAAGGTTGGAGATAAGATTGTTGTGGCCAGTACAGATTATTCCATGTATCAGGCAGAAGAATTCCAGATTTTGCCCTGCAGAGCCTGTGGACCCAATGAAGTCAAAGTGGCAGGTAGGACTCCATCTTTGGGATTCCTGCTTTCAATGTCAAAGTGGTTGTGCAGGTATGAATGAGAGCCCAAGTTACATGCACCTCTTTTGGGGACAGTGTGTTAAATAATGAACCTCGTGCCTTAAAACCAGCGAACCATTATAGGTCCTTTAACTCTGGGTCTTAAAAAGGGAATGGCCCTGTTCAGACAACACACTAAGACATGACGGTTAAGTGTTTTGTGATAACTATGATGGCTTAGCATGGTGAATGGCGTTTTTCCTAACCATGGTGGCTACATAACCATAGTTTAACTGTACTCACTAGCCACTCCTAATCATGACATAATGTGTTGTCTGAGCAGGCCCTGTGGAGGTTGAAATGTTGGATTTAAAAATAAGGTTGGTGAAAGCTAAGCAAAGGGAACATGGAAGGAAGAAAGAAAGAAAGATCATGAGTATTGCAGCCCTCTAAATAAGGCTACAAAAGTTAATAGGCTGCAAACAGCATGGAAACACAAGTTATTTGAAAAAAGAATTGCCTTGTACCAAGCAAATTGCTGGAGGAGGGAAGAAGCAAATCCATTTTTCCTCTGCCAGCCCACAGCATTTCCATGATGACTATGGAAAAAGAGACTTTCCTTTCCCCATGACTAGGACAGAAACCAAATAGGTTGGCAGAGCAGGGATGGAGCGATCCTTGGAGTCTGCCAGGGATTCCTGGTCACCTGGGGCAACCAGGCGAGTGGGATATTTATTATTTATTTAAAGCATTTTTACTGCATGGGTAGCAACTTTCAGGAGTCTAGGGGCTCATTCCCCCTCCCTGAACGCATCAGGAGGAAATGAAGGGAATGCAGATTTCCCTAAAAGAAGGCATACTCCCTGGATGCTTCCGGAAGATGATTTGGCTTTAAAAGAAGGCCACTGGCTCAGGGGCAATTGTAGCTTCTTGGCTGATTGTTGAACCAGCCAAGAAGGTTAATGGCTTGTGCCAAGAAAAATATCACTCTGGTTCCAAATGCATCATAGTCTCATGACTAAAGATGGCAGGCAGCTCTCTATGGGAAAACCTATCTGTAAAGTTGTTTGGTTCCCCCTCCCCTTTTCCCCAGCAACATTTCGATGATTGGAAAAACTACATTAAAAGCTTGTGACACGAATTACATTATGAGAGCAATCTTGGGAGATAGTCAACAAAAATAAAGCTGCAACTTGAATGTATTTCTTGGGTTTCGGATGCCACTGGTGGCAGGGAGGTCCAGAGGGAAAGTGGTCAGAGGAGGGTTAAGCAGCACTTTCCTCCCATTCACGGCCTCTCCCCTAAACCCCCCAGCCTCCCAGCACTGCTTTGCAGAGGAGAAATGATGGTGGGGTTATGAAAGCTCAAGGGGGCAATGTAATTTGCAACTTTGGCCTTGGGTGCATGGTGAGTAGGGCTGTGCACAGACCCCTGATCCGATCTGAATCCTGATTTGGGAGGTCCGGATTGGGCCCAATCCGACCCGCCTAGGATCTGGATCCGGATCTGCTCTGGGTCCTTGCAGAGCCCTCCCTCCCCCCGATCGCCCTGCTTACCTGCAGCCTCCTCCGCGGCGTCCTCCACGGCGTCCTGCCTCCTCGATGTTGGCTGCTGCATTTCCTGGTCACGGAGGGTGATGTCATCACCCAGTGCAAGCGGGAAAGCGGCCGGCCGATCTGGATCACGGATCTGATCTGGCCCGATCTGGGCCTGATCTGATCCCCGGTTCGGATCAAGCCCAGATTGGGCTGGATTGGGCCGATCCGCTCCGGATTCGGGATCTGGATCCAGATCTGTGCACAGCCCTAATGGTGAGATCGATGGAAAATTCTTCCTGCCTCGAATACATCTCCTGTCCCATGGAAACATAAAAGTAGAATAGCTTTTCCTGGAATCCTTAGTGCATTGACAAACATTGATCAGGTATAGTTTAGGGCAGGAGTGTTGAACTTTTAGCCTGAGGGCCGAATTCTATTTTGGAGTAGTTTACACGGGGTGTGTCCTGAAGGTAAAAGCGGTAGAGCCCAGTGCACTTTGGCTGAGAGCTCATAGTGCCAGTAACTAAGCTTTAGGAGAGGCATTTCAACCTTTTTGAATGATGGTGTGGTGGGAGTTGGGAAACATGTAAAAGCCAGGAAGACCACCAAACAATCAGCAGCTACAAACAATCAGCAGGGAAAGAGGACGTGGCCATGTAGAGAATCCTGGAGGGCCATATTAGGACCCCAGGTGATCTGGATTTGGCCCTCGGGCCTGAGGTTCAACAACCCTGGTTTAGGGACATTAAACCCTGTCTCACTGTAGCAGATTTTCAATTTATCATTCTGGATATGCCACATTTTTTTACCAATAGATTCTATCTCAGCTATGGATAGGGCAGGCAGGGTTTCTGAGTATTCAAAACAACATGCCATACAGTAGGGTGTCCAGATCACCCGGGGTTTCCCGGTCCTAAACAGGAAACCTAGGCCGATCCGGGCCAACTGGGGGGCGGGGGGGGGAAACCGGGGTGGCGGGGGGTCACGCGGCGGTGGCAGCGAGCAGGGACGAGCGGTGGTAGATCCGGTGGCGGTGGCGGCGGAGGAGCCCGGGAAGCGGCCACCCCAGCAGGTAAGTGCCCCCCCTTGTGCCTCGCGCTCCTTACCTGCAGGGGCGTCCGCTTCCCTCCGGAGCGCGAGGCACGAGGGGGGGCACTTACCTGCTGGGGCGGCCGCTTCCCGGACTCCTCCACTGCCACCGCTGCCGGGTCCGCCGCCGCCGGGTCCTCCACAGCCGCCAGGTCCTTCGCCGCCGCTGCCGGGCTCATGAGGCCAGGGGCCACGTGGAAGAGACAGGAGAGGGCTGGATCCGGAAGTGATGTAATCGGCCCTCTCCCGCCTGGGCATCTGGGCTCCTCGGCATCGCGACGAGCCCCAAAGAGGCCAGAGGCCGCGCGGAAGAGACGGGAAAGGGCCGGATCCGGAAGTGATGTAATCGGCCCTCTCCCGCATCTTCCGCGTGGCCTCTGGCCTTACGAGCCCGGCAGCGGCGGTGAAGGACCTGGCGGTGGTGGAGGAAGACCCGGCAGCGGCGGGGGACCTATGGGCGGCGGCTGACCCAGCGGGGGCAGCAGCGGAGGACCCGCCGTGGGCGGCAGAGGAAGAGAACCCAGTAGGTCCAGGCTGGTGTTTTTTTTGGGGGGGTGGCTTGGGGGGGTTGTTTTGGGTGGCGGGGTGGCAGGGGGGGGAACCGGGATTTTGGTTTCCAAAATCTGGTCACCCTACCATACAGCAAATCAACAGGTAAGAGGTTTTGGGGTTTTTTTTAATCATCACTATAGCTCTGTGCTGGGGAAAACTGTACCTGTTGAATTTATTTCTGCAATGCCACTATTAAAAGGCAAAGGAGCTGTGCTAGAAAATGCTGGCAAACCTGCCATTTGTTGCAGAAACGGCAAGAAAACCATCTGTGGCCGGTTTTACAGCACTTTTTCAAATCCCTTAATACAACTTAGCTAAAAATGGTTCAGCTATAATATTGTGGGGTTTTTTCATAAAGCCTCTCGTGACCGAGCAAAAATCTAATTAGAACCAGTGTTGTTGTCTTCTAGCAATATTTTCATTTGCTCAGCATAGGATATTTGGCCGGACGGGTTGAGCTATTTTGGAGACTTCCTGCTAATAAATTATGTCTTCTTTATAAACAGAATCTCAGAGGAACAGTTGGGAATTGGGCAATGACTGACTGTCAATAGGAAAGGAGAGTTCAGCTGTGCTCAGTAAAAACCAGACGTGCTCTCTCTATGTCTCTGTGACCCGTGCAGCACCTACCTCCAGGGAATTAAGGGAAAGGCCATTACTCAGTTGTACTGAACATACGTTGCAGGTAGAAGCTTCCATGTTCAAGTCCTGGCATCTCCAAGTAGAAAAACAATGGCCTGAAACCCTAGAGAGCCTCTGAGCAGGCCCAGCTCCAGGTGTTGGTGGTCCCTTGGGTGAGACATTTTCAATGGACCCTCTTGCTCATTGAGTCCACCTTCTCATCACCATGGTCACCAGCTGCTATTGCTCCTCCTCCTCCTCTTTCTCATCATTGCTACCACTTGCTTGCTTGACAGGTAGAAAGCCATTGAGCAGGTAGGCAGGTGCATCTCCTCCTCCTCACCACCACCACCACCGCCGTCCGGGCCAGAATGAGAAGCTGGTGAGCAAGCAGGTTGAGGAGCAGCTCCAGGAGCCTTTTGTCTATAGGCCCCAGCTTGAGTGTGGTTCCCTGACAGGTGCCTTACTATGCCCACCCTTGACGCAGGCCCTACAAAATGGTTCAGAAAATTCTTCGCTTTCCTATCGCCGTTGTTAGATAGATTTTTCTCTCTCTGCCTTTGTGGGGTTTTGTGTCTGGAATCTCGATCCTCACTCCCCTGTGGCAATGGATTCAAATGCTTTTCATCTGGATTTTATGGAAATAGAAGATGCCCGGAGCGAAAACAGGCGAAAGGCTACAGGGAGGCAGGAAGGGTGGAATGGAATAGAATGGAAGATCAAAGAGGCAGCCACAACAGAAATCTCTGGCCTTATCTATCGCTATGTATGTGAAGCTACTTCAAACCCTGATAAGTTTCACAAATGGGCAGAAATGATGCAACAGCCTTTTAATGTCCCAGATAAAAACATGAATAAACTGGCATGCATCACTGTTCGGACCAGACCAGCCTTTCTTCAATGGCTGATTGCAGTTCATCTGTGCATGTATCTTGAATCTAACTGGGCTATGAAAGGGCTGATTATCAGCAGGCATCTCCAAAAGCTCACATTCAATTCACGAGGAAAGTACTTTGCAGCTGGATGTATCTTGACACAGATTGGTAGTGTTGGTTTCTCAGGGATTGCCCATCTATGTTTTTTATTTTATTTATTTTATTATCTTTAAGGAACTAATACTGCTATTTTGTGCTTTGTGGCTGACTGTATCTATGGAAAGGAGGCCAAGGCTCCTGCATCTTTAACAGTTGTACAGAAAAGGGAATTTCAGCAGGTGTCATTTGTATGCATGCAGCACCTGGTGAGATTCCCTCTTCACAACAGTTAAAGCTGCAGGAGCCCTGCCCTTGTTTGTATCTGGTCACTCTACAAAAGAGGGCAAGGCTCCTGCAGCTTTAACTGTTGCGATGAAGAGGGAATTTCATCAGGTGCTGCATGCATACAAATGACACCTCCGGAAATTCCCTTTTCTATAACAACTGTTAAAAGATACAGAAGCCTTGTCCTCCTTTTCATAGGGTCACCCCATCAAATGCCAATAAGCATAACCCAGCTATCCCCAACCTGCTGTCCTCCAGATGTGTTGAACTACAACACCCATAACATAGATGTCTATATTGGCTTGACTTAGTATACAGTCCCTTCAACTGCTTCACATCAGTTACCTTCACACTTGGAATACGAGATACTTTTTGTTGCCTCTGCCAGGGATTGAATTATGGAACCTTCTCCATGTAACACATGGACCATGGTACTCTGGCTCCTTTGCCTAGATGTAAGAAACTGTGTAGGACACGGAGGGTGACATGTGGCTCTCTGGATGTTTTGGCCTACAGTTCCCATGATCCCTCACCATTGGCCGTGCTGTCTAGGGTTGATGGGAGTTGTAGGTTCCATCATTTGGAGGGCCACAGGTTGTCCACCCCTGGTGGGAGAAGGAATATCCTAACTGTGTACTATGCAGCAGACAGAAGTTGAAAAAAGTGAGGAGAGTGGGCTTGCATACATAGCTGGGGTGAGGAATTGGTGGCCTACAAGGCCGTGCCAACTGGCCTGTGAATTCCCTTCTTGTAACAGATAGACTTGAAAAAAATCATCCCCCTTGGAGCCAGCGGGAGGCTTTTTTTCAAGCCAACACGAGGCTTTTTTCAAGTCAATGGGAGGCTTTTTTCAAGCCTTATTTCCATGGAGGGCAAGTTGAGGCAGTCACAATTAGGCAGGGGAGGGTTAACCTAGGGGACTACAACCTCCATAAACCCCAGACAGTATCGCCAAAGGTCAGGAATTACTGGAGTTGTAAATGGGTGTGTATGGATTTGTACTTACCACTGTTGGCTTTGGCCTCAGCCACCCCTGGCATGCCACCCCTGGAAGGTGACCCACGAGGGCGTACAGCCCTTGGGGTGTAAAAGGGTCCTCACCCTTGACATAAGCAGCATGCTGGTGTCACAGGAAGTGCTTGTCTGTTTTTGTCCAGCTCAAATTCTAGCCAAAGCCCGGGTGCACTTGCCTGATGCATCTCTCTAGCAAATCCAACTGACAGGGTTTTTTTCTGGGCGAGATGTTCTCACCTCCATGTGACTGGCACACTTGGCAGGTTTCTATTGCATCGGCCTTTCCAATCTGCCCCACGGGCTGTTTGGGCACCAAGTGTCTCATGTAAATTGGCAGCGTGTCCTGCACGCTTGTTGCCTAGCCTCGTGCAGAACAGAGTGCTTGCCACGGCAGGTCTTGTGGAGTGCT
This sequence comes from Anniella stebbinsi, assembly GCA_029215795.1. Taxonomy (NCBI): domain Eukaryota; kingdom Metazoa; phylum Chordata; class Lepidosauria; order Squamata; family Anniellidae; genus Anniella; species Anniella stebbinsi. The sequence goes on from JARDYH010000001.1 coordinate 389,116,192, forward strand.
TATTTATTTAAAACCTTGCATCAGAACGTTTATATCCAGCCTCGCCCTCTGCCTGAGGTGGCTTATGGAAATTGCATTAGAAATAAACTACCTCCCGGAAGCGAAAAGCGATGCAAATCAAAGCTGTATGAAACAAAAGCGGCGTCACAGAAGTCCTTGAGGAACCCCATACCCAATAACATAGCTCTCTGCTGCTTTCTAAAGTCCAAGCTGGAGCTCCATGAATGAGCCTCAGTTCGACAAGCTCAGGACAAACAGCAAAAAGACCCTGTTCCATGCCACAGCAGACTTTAATTCCCATATTGAGAGAACATTGGTTAGATCTCTCGAAGACTGTGTGAGTAGGTAGCGTGAGATTCTGAGATGGGATGGTTCCATGGGATAGAGGTTCTGAGATGGGGTGGCTCCATGGGATATTGGGCTAAGATGGAATAGTTCCTAGGGATAGAGGTTCTGAGATGGGATGGCTCCATGGGACAGAGGTTCTGAGATGGGATGGCTCCATGGGATAGTGGTCTAAGATGGGATGGCTCCATGGGATAGAGGTCTAAGATGGGATGGTTCCTAGGGATAGAGGTTCTGAGATGGGATGGCTCCATGGGATAGAGATTCTGAGATGGGATGGCTCCATGGGATAGAGGTCTAAGATGGGATGGTTTGTTGGCATAGAGGTTCTGAGATGGGATGGCTCTATGTGATAGTGGTTCTGAGATGGGATGGCTCCATGGGATAGAGGTTCTGAGATGGGATGGCTCCATGGGTTAAAGAGAGTATTTAGCAATCCATATTGCAGCTCCTTGCCCCCCAACTAGTGACAAAATCTGAATATTAAGAGACAGCCTTGGGTATATGTTGGGTAACGGCTAGGAAGAAGAGGGTGCTTGGTGCATCAAGAGTCATTGCACAATTATGCTTGCCACGCCAGCTGCAATCCTTCCTGAGTCTGACTTGGAAACAGTTATCTATGCGTTTAGAATACCGAAATACACTCTATGTGGTGCTCCCCGGAAGTGTCTGGGAGCTTCAATCAGTGCAAAATGCAGCATTTAGGCTTCTAACCGGTGCACAGTATTGGGAACATACACTTGTCTTGGAAGGCCTGCACTAGTTATTAGTTGCTTTCTGGGCATTTCAAGGTCTTGGTTTCAACCTTTAAATCCCTAAATGGCTTAGGACCTGGCTGTCTAATGACCCCAGTCTTGCTGTGAAACTACTTGGGTATAAGATTTGCAGTAAAGTCCTTCTTCAGAGCAACTTTACACATGCAGGCCCATTTGTTGGGCCTGTGTGAAAGGGCTTTGTCCTGCGTTGTTCCCAAACTGTGGAACGCGCTCCCTCAAGAACTCTCTTGGCCTTTAGAAAGAGGGTGAAGACCCATCTTGCTCTGCTGTTTCACTGATCCCAAACACTGATCTTTTTATTGTTAGGGTTTTATTTGTTTGAAATAGTTGTACACTGGCATGATTGCTTTTTAGCAGATAAGACGATATATAAATGTTGATAAATAAATAGGGCATATGGGTCAATCGGTGTTTACCTGCTGGGGTCAACAGGCCGGGGAAACAATAAGCATTAAGAGACTACAGAGGGGTTGGGAGAAGGACTCAGTGCAAGCCTCAGAAGTGTGATTAGATGAAACATCAGCCATGCATGCTTTCTGTCTGTCTGCTGCTGCCTTTAAACATTTAAAGCAGCTCTTAGAGCAGCGGGATGCAAACTTTTATGGGCCATTGGTAATATGAGAAAGTGTCCTGGGCACCACCACAACATGGCTGCCATGGGAGGCACGGCAAAGGACAAGTAACCTGCCCAAACAACTGAGTACAAGGCCGAGGTGGGGTCTGAGCTCCAACACACTAGTCATTTATTTTATTTATTAACTAATTTATTACATTTATACCACACCTTTCCCCCTGCCGTATACCCCGCCTTTTTGCAAGGGACCCAAGGCAACTTAGTCCTCCGCCTCTCCATTGCTTCCTCACAACAACAACCTTGTGAGGTAGGTTAGGCTGATAGTCAGGGAGTGGCTCAAAGTCACCCAGCGAGCTTCATGGCAGAGTAGGAACTAGAATCCAGATCTCCTGAGCCCCAGTCCAACACTCTAACCACCCCACCACATTGGCTCTCCTTTGAACCCACAGTTTTGAACTCCTGAATCCGAGGCAATAAGCCTGTGCGTCCCAGGTGCTGTTGCACTGTGTCCTGCTTTGTTGGCTTCTGGCTGACAGCTGGTTGGCCACTGTGTGAACAGAGTGCTGGACCAGATGGACCCTTGGTCTGATCCAGCAGGGCTTTTCTTATGTCCTTAATTCCTTTGGAGCCACCGTTTTCAGCAGCAACAGAAAGCTATTTCACAGCAATCCCAGCTGCTGGTAAAGAAATGGGTTAAATCAAATTTTTTTAAGTGTGTGACGGGGGAGAAGCTACGGTTCCTAGATGAGCACCAAGAAAGGTGTCTGGGGAGCATTTTCCCCCCCTGCCTGTGGGCACCATGTAGCCTATACCTGTCTTAGATGGTGCGTCAGTAGCGTAGCTAGAAATTTGCGGTGGCCAGGATGGTGTTTGCACAGGCATCACCCTGGCCACAGTGAATTTCTAGACACGCTACCGATGGTGTCGCTTCTAAATAAACCTCGTGCTGCAGGAGGTAGGCCTGCTATGTTTCTTTTGCCACCAAGCACGGAAGGCACTCGCTTTAGAGCAAATGGATGCGATGGACGTGGTGTCGATATTTTTAAATGAGAAAATCAACAGCAGCAGCAGCAGCACCTCACAGCCACCTGAGACTATTTCCTTACCTGAATCCTGCCAGGTCAGCAAAAGCTTGACACGAAAACAAACGCCCAGCATGTTATTTATATCTATATAAATCTCATGGTGCATATTTTGCATTCTTATTGGCATTGAACATTCTTAGCATGTCTGTGCAGGTATTAAATAACAAGGCAAGCACATTGTTCCCTGACATTTCATTATTCTTAAACTCTAGTACATGTACAGGCTATAAAGCAAGTAGTGCTGCAGACCTGAGAAATTTGACTGATCTGTTGATTTTTTTTTTAAAAAAAACCCACCTTATACCCTGCTGTTCCACTTCATTTGCATTCTTCGGGATGTCTTGCAATAATTAAAAACAAAATAAATTTGATTAAAAAAATAAAACAACAGCATAAAAGGTAATCCGGCTCAGCCAAGAGCAGAACATATTTCTTTACTTTCTTTATCCTCATAGCAATCTGCTCTATTGCAGCTTCCAAGCAAACAGGTTTAAGTATGGAATAGGCCTGCTGGATTAGAGCAAAGGTCTATGTGTTCTAGCACCCTGCTTTTCATCCCGATGCCTCCTGGAAGACCATAAACAGCAAAGTGAAAAGTCTAAGATGATAAACTGTTAAAACACTGGGAAAACAAGAAAGGTTGGCGTCAAAAAGAGTATAACATCGGTGCCAGGCAAACCTCTCTAGGGAGCTTATTCCACAGCCAGGGTGCCACAGCAGAGAAGGCCTTCCTCTTGGTAGCCACCTGCCTCACTTCCTTTGGCAGGGGCTTATGGAGAAGGACACCAGAAGACAATCTTAGGGTCTGGGCAGGTGCATATGGGAGGAGGCATTCCTTCAGATAACCTGGGTCCAAGCTGTTTAGGGCTTTGAATGTTAACACCAGCACTTTGAATCAGGCCTGGACCTGGACTGGCAGCCAGTGAAGCTGGAAAAGTACTGGTGTAATGTGGTCTCGTTGGCCAGTCCCCGTTAACAGTCTGGCTGCCCTATTTTTAGGCTGACCAGATAAAATCCAGGTCAGGGCTCATGTAACTTTAACAGTTGTAGAGAAAAGGGAATTTCAGCCAGTGTCATTTGTATGCAATGAGTTCCTGGTGATATTCCCTCTTCATCACAACAGTTAAAGGTGCAGGCACTATACTAGAGTGACCATATACAAAAGAAGGCAGGGCCCCTGCAACTTTAACTGTTGTAACGAAGAGGGAATATCACCAGGAACTAACTGCATACAAATGACACTGGCTGAAATTCCCTTTTCTCTACAACTGTTAAAGTTACATGAGCCCTGACCTGGATTTTATCTGGTCACCCTACTATTTTGTACCAGCTGAAGTTTCCAGACCGTTTTGAGATGCATTGAAATGGCCACTCTTCCTTGTCAGAAAAACGGACGTTCTGCCAGTTTTTGAGCAAGCAAGCATTCTCCTGTAGAGATTCTTCATCACCGGGAGCAATTCTTCCCTGGGTATTTCTGAGCGTTTGGCATTTGTTTCCAATTATCCTCTGTGTGTGTCTGTGTAAGCTGTATGGCTCTTCCGGAAACAAAATATGTGCAAGTGTAATAATATTTTTAACTTGGTTTTTTTTTAAGCCCAATGTTTATTTAATGAGTGTATTACTTGTTTTTACTGGACCTGTTCAAAATGTGGGCAGTAAGAGGATCTCTTCCTGCTCCCTCCTTCCCAGACCCATGTCAAACCGCTGAATCAGGGAAGGGGTGTGTGTATGTAATACATGCACGAAGTGGATGGAGAGATACATCAAAGGGCTTCTTCCCTGATTCAGGTGCTTTGCAGAATTCGGGGGAAGATGGGAAGGAATCAGGTGTGCGTGTATCTATCTATGTGTGTGTGTGTGTGTGTGTGTATGTTCAAAACACACACAAAACTGTCCCACTTTGTATGGGTTGGAATAGCCCTTCATTTGATACAGAGAAACCGTCAAGCTGAGTTAGGCAGCTGTCAGAGTTGGGCGCGTTGTGTCTGCCCCATCTGAGTGAAGCCATGCCCCTCTGGTATCCCTAAGTGTGGCCCTTGCCATGGTGTACCCCTATAGCCCCCTGAAGGAGGGGGTCTGATCACTCCATTCCCGTGAGGAGGGGCCGCCCCACAGCAGAGGGAAAGAGCAGCTGCATAACTCTGTCTCTTGGACTAATTCCCCCCCCCCCCCGGCACACACACACACACCGCCTCAGACTATATGGACTGCAGTGCAATGCACTAGTTAGGGAGGTCTGCCACCTAGTGACTGAAGATGGTCCTGCAGGCGGAGACATGCTTTGGACGCAGTTCATTCCCCAGCATTTGTAGACAGAGCTAGGAAAGCTACTTTGGAAAGCTGCTGCCAGTCAGTGTTTGTAGCCCATACTGAGCTAGATGGAACAGCAATCTGACTTCCTCTGATCCTATGACCAGTCAGCCCTTGCGAGAAAAAAAAAAACTGATCGTATAAAACTACATGAACTGAAATAAAAGTTCACATCAACACATCGTAGTTGTACAACCCAACGGTGCATGTGCAAAGATCGCATTGATGAATAGATCACGGTTGGAATAGTTGCATGAAACAGCCCGACCCAAAATCTTCTAAATTAAAGCAAAAAGTAGTGTTTAAGGGAGCAATCCTATGGCCCCTAGACAGTATCTGGGGGAGCATAGAATAGTTCGGATTCCCAGATCCTAGGTCGGAGAAAGCCACGCTCTAACCCCCCACCCTCTTGCCGCTAACGCGGAAAGAACCATGATGAGGGCCCCTCCAAGGTTGAAAACATAACCTCGGAGAGGGGTAAAAGGGCTGTTCTGGTGGGCGGGGAGGGGAAGAGACTGGAGAGGCCAAGATACGCGCTGTCCCAAGGCCTCTCCAGCTTCCTTCCCTTCTACTCCGAAGTGCCCCAGCTAGATGGACCCCCCCCAAAAGCCCATCTAACAAAATTGCCGGGAGGGAGGAGCAGAGAGGCAAAAATTACCTCTGTCATTCCTCCAGCTCTGCATTGGATGATCATAAACCTCTGATTTCAGAGTCTTGTGATCATCAAGGGCAGAAGTAATAGGATCACATCCTTCTTCAACGAACACAACTGGACTAATCCTATTCAGTGCTAAGGATCCTTCTCTCTTCCCCATCCCTTTCACCTTCCTCTCCTTTGTCCCCATATCATCCTATTCTTTGCCCCGATTCTATTCCCCCCCCCCCATAACCCTCTTGCTCCATGTTATCTGGCTACGCTGATAGTTTTGTCATTGTAAGCATTTATTGTATGGTTGTCAATACGTTTTTAAAAATGGTTTTTCCCTCCACATAGGGAAGGCAACATACCTTCACACAGGAGAGGTAATTGATGGAGTTGACATGAGGGCCGAAGTTGGCCTGTTAAGTCACAACATTGTGGTGATGGGAGAGATGGAGAAGGGATGCTACAACTACAACTCTGATCTATGCTCCTTCTTCGATTTCGACACCTTCGGAGGCCACATCAAGGTATGGCTTGCTGTCCTCCCTCCATGATTTTTCTGCACTGCGATCCTTTGTCCACACAGCTAGGGGCCTGAGGCTGTGCACCAGTACAAATGACGCACGTCTTAGCGTTACCCTGGTGCAGAATTTTGTTACAGACTGGGCACGGCTCAGCCACAATTGAGTACTTTTAAAGCCCCTTCATTTCAAGAGGGGAATTAAGCACCTGCTTAATTCTCTCCCATTAAAATTGATGGAATGAAATTTACACAATAGGTGCAGCAAGCAAGGAACCCTAATTTTAAGAAAGATATTATGGCACCCCTTTAATTCTTAGGTGGAAGCTTTTCAGAGAATTCCAACCAAAGTTTGCTTCTCTTTTTCTGATTAACACACACATGCTCTCTCTCTCTGAAACGCACACACACATATACCTATTATTATTATTATTATTATTATTATTATTATTATTATTTCCTGTCTTTTCTCCTCTTGCAAAGAACCCAAAGTAGCTTACATAACTCTCCTCCTCCTCTCCATTTTATCCTCACAACAACCCTGTGAGGCAGGTTAGGGTGAGAGTCAGTGACTGGCCCAAAGTCACCCAGTGAGCTGGGCGGGAACTAGAACCCGGATCTCCCGAGTCTCAGTCCAACACTCACCACTACACCACACTGCTTCTCACACTATGCTATATAACTAGCAGTTTCATTTTTTTCATTAGATAGTCAATTTCTACTTAGGTCGATTTGCTGTAGCTGTACCACAAGCCCATTGGTGATAGACTAAGAATTATGATTAGTGGCTTCCTTTATTTCTTTAGTGAACTTGTTATATTATTAGATGTTTTCGTCTTCTTTTGCCTCTATTTTTTAAAACCTTCTTTCAAAAGTTAAAAAGGAACATCAATGGAATTTAAAAGTACTTTACTTTGGCTATGTCACACCTTTTTTTTTTTAAAAAAGAAAGAAATACACTACCACCACCCCGGAAACTATAGGAGATGCACAACCACAGGAACAAATTCCGAAAGTCCCCTGACACAGCTTGACTTGATATTTATTGTTCTCCAGATTGGCCTTGGATTTAAAGCTGTCCATATGGAAGGGGTAGAGTTGAAATACATGGGCCAGCAGTCACTGGGGCACTATCCAATCCACTTCCACATGGCCGGAGACGTGGACGAGAAGGGAGGCTACTACCCTTCGACCTACGTGAAAGAGATCTCCATCCACCATGCCTTTTCTCGTTGTGTCACGGTCCATGGCTCCAACGGTTTGCTGGTAAGAAACGTTGATTCGGTCCTCCTCCTCCTCCAGAGGGTCCGTAGGTGAAACAGTCGTAAGAGCTTCATGACTCAAAGAAGGCTAGGCTTTCTCAACTTGCCTTGTGCAGTGAGTGGTTCTTCAGCAAGCGGATGAGCTGCTCCAGGCAATCGTGTAATTCAGGCTGAGCTGGTTTCAAGGCAGACATTTCTTCTCCTTGACTTAACGCTTCCAAGAGGAAAGTCCTAGGGATGGGCGAATCTGTCAGATTTGCTTCCTCCCACGTTCACATTTTTAAAATCGCACGTTCCTTTTTGTCCCACCAAATATGGAGAACTTTGCGAATTTTGGAATATTCTTATTAAGCAATAAACTGAAAGGGAACTCTCACCTATTTGCACCAGCAAAATTCAATAGGCGCAACTAGCATGGAAAGGACATGATGTACCTACCTGCCATATAGCTCTTAAAGATGAGGAGCCTGCCAGAAAAAAGGTGGCAACTCTCATGAAGTATTAACATGATTGCATACACAGGAATGTTCATCCAAACTTACAAGAAGAAAGCACTCAAGACTCGGGGGGGGGGGGGAACAAACCCATCAGTTTTGTTTTTTCCCCACCTTTTTTTTTAAAGTCTCACGTTCTTTTTGTCCTGAATATGGACAATTTTGTGAATTTGGGTAGATTTTAGTCAAAAACGAACTTGAAATGAAATTCTTGCACATTCCAAGATGCCTTGGACATAGACATGAGCCAACAGGAGATAAATTCACTTTGAGGGAATTAAGACTGCAGTCCTAAGCATGTGTATTGGGAGTAAGCCTCCCTCAACTCAGTTGCGCTTCCTCTCAAGTAAACATGCAGAGGATTGAGTGCAAATCTGCATAAGATGGCAGCTGTAATTTGGGAATGAATGCCACCAAAATAACGGGTGTCTTCCTGTTGTTACTGATCTTATTGTTGGCTTTTATTATTGCATTTATTTTCCTTTTAACGTGTTTGTGCTTTTATCGCTTTTAACATTTTAACTGTTTTTATATATTTTACTGCTGCAAACCACCTTGGGGTGGTCGGTCCTGAGAGGCAGCCAAGAGATATTTTAAATAATTAAATAAAACAACTAAATAAATAGGTCTCGGATCTGGCTATCCAAATGGCTACAACAGAAATAATAAAATAAGTGAATATTTGACACATCCACTCTACACGTGCACTGATGAGATTGGGGGTTGGGGGTGGAAGAGAATGTCTTTTTAGCCGGTCTTCAATGACCTGGATTGTCCACCCAGCAAAGGTTCACACAATTCCAGCGGAGGAAAAACAGATAGGGTCAGTCTGCTTGCTGTCTTGACATGTAAGAATATTACTTTTGCCATAATTAGTGTTTAAAACTTAAAAGTCCACCTGGGTCAGCTTTCCTCATTACGTTGCCAATGAGTGTGCTGAACCCACAATTTTAAATTCTGGGCTGATTTATTGGTGTTTATTGCAGAGGGGCAGGATGAGAGAGAGAGCATTTCAAGCTGGAACTGATCAGCAGGCTATATATAATCTGCCGTAGAAGCTGTCACCAGGGATAAAATTAAACGGAGCCTGATAAACAGTCTGGCAAGATTCGCGGGGAAGCGTACCCCAGGGGATACGCATCAGTGCCGGCTAGCTGCCGCAGTGTTGCATCTGGTGTTGGTAATTCCGTTTGTAATTCATGGCTCTTGCTTTGCTTAAAGGGACCGTGCCAGATGAAAGCACCCCCGAAATGAAGGCATCAAGCATCGAGGAAATCTCTGACTTCAAGCCGTGTCATTTTTAGGCCCATGTGGCAGAGTTGAGGGTGGGAAAGCAATGCTTTCCGGCCAATCTAGACTTCCTGGCCCCTCTTTCCATAGCTATGATTATTTTTTTTCACATGGTGACGTTTTGGCTGATGGTGGTGGAGGGCATGCGGGACCTGTGGGAAATGCTCAGGTGCAAACCTGCCTTCAGGTTTGCACCCTCGCCAGTTAGCCTTTTCCCTCAAAGCAACAGTGATGTGCACAGGCAATGAAATGACACAGCTTGGAGAAGGACTGTAGCTCTGCATTGAGACGACTGCAATGCTTTGTTGACTTGGGTATCCCTATGAGAAGGGTTCCAAAACTGCAGTTGATCCAGAATAGAGCTGCACATGGCTGGTGGCTCCGATGTTAGTGGGGCGGCAAAACTGCTCCTGGTTCCAGTCAGAACCAGTCAGAACACTAAGTTTGCTATACAAGGTGCTTTGCACTGGGACCAAAGGATTATTAACTGGGAGCTGGCATTTTGAAGAGGGTGCGTGACTAATCCATAGCAGACCACATCCACATGTAGTCACCCATCCTTCTGCAGGCCGAAGCCTTTCCAGCTGAGCAAATGTGACAGGTATGAACATCTGGAAAACCTGGAGGGAGCTGGATTGGGATCTAGGGATCTAGGGAGGGTTGTCTTTGGCCCCTGGGCTGGAGGTTGCCCAAAAATGTTGGTTAAGGCTGGGCATCATTAGCACTACAAATTTCACAGTTGCATCTGGAGAAACACGATCAAGAGCACCTTGGAGAACCGGCCTCACATCCACCCTTTCTCCATCTCCTTTTTTGTACACACAGATCAAGGATGTTGTTGGGTACGACACGTTGGGGCACTGCTTTTTCACGGAAGATGGACCCGAGATACGCAACACATTTGACCACTGCCTTGGACTCGTGGTGAAACCTAGCACGTTGCTACCCTCTGACCGTGACACGAGAATGTGCAAGACTATTACAGAAGGAGCTTACCCAGGATACGTCCCCAAACCTAGACAAGACTGCAAGTAAGTGGGAAGATCGACCATTTTCAATGGCCTTGGCTGACAGGAGCGATTTTGCCTGGTGTCTCTTAGTGTAACATTAGAGCCAGCTTGGGAACGATTTATAATCTGCACTAGGGGTGTGCACGCCAAAAAATATCATCGTTTATCGTTATCGTCATTTTGGACCAAAAAAATTATCGCCTTCATTCATATCGTAGGTGAACCGTATCGTCTTCACGATAATTATCGTGAAAAAACAATATTTTTTGCAGTCCTATTTTTAAAGAAAAAAATGCCTATAACTTCTGTGTTTTAAAAGTTAGAGGCTTGAAACTTGGTCACAGTGCTTATGGGGTATGCCTAAGTACGTGTATGAAATTTGAGATCGATCACTCCAACCCTCGATTTTATATGAATTTTTAAAAGATCGTTTCCGTTCTGACAGGTCTGAATGAATGCATGTGGCGAGCTGTCATTCTGATCTGTCAGAACAGAAACAATCTTTAAAAAATTCATATAAAATAGAGGGTTGGAGGGATCGATCTCAAATTTCACACACATACTTAGGCATACCCCATTAGTACTGTGACCAAGTTTCAAGCCTCTAACTTTTAAAATACAGAAGTTATAGGTATATTTATATGGCAGTCCGATAGAATGATAAAATCACCCGAAGATTATCGTCTCTGATGATTATGGTAGGTTTTTCTATCGTATCGTCATCGTTAAACACATACACGATAACGACCTTATCGTATTGTTGTCGTACATTTTAACGATACGATACACATCCCTAATCAGCACACTGTTTGGCTTCGTACTTATATCCCTTTCTTGGGGGGGGGGGGGAATATACCTGAATTTTCAGTTTCATCATAGCATTGTTTTACTTGCTTTTCTCCATTTGAATCACACCAGAGCAAAGTTGGGGACAAGCATGTGAGGGCAGTGACCTGGACTGGGACCACTGCATGTGGGTAGGGAAGGTTTAAACCTTCCCACCTGGCCCTTTCCTCCCCCAAAAATTGCCCTCCCGAAAGTAAGAAAGAAAGAGCCTCCATTGGCATCAATGGAGGTTTTTTCTTTCTTTTGTTCTTTTAGTCCCCATGGAGATGGTGCAAAAATAGAGGCGGAGAGATGGAAAATGGTTGAATGAGAACGTTTAAGCCTCCTTGACCCAGGTGTGGTGGTCCCAATCAGGATCAAGGGCCTACGGTCTTACACTTAAGTGAACAAAATGGAGAGGATGAGCTGCCCAGTATGTATTTAACACAGCATGTAGTTCTGCCCGTACATAAGCCAACCTCAGGCTAGGGGGTTCCCTCTTCACACTTTTACACTGGCTTGTATGTGGAATCGCTTATCATGCCATAAAATATAACTGACATCTAACAGCTTCATAACTGGCTTGGAATGTCGATAGAAATTCATCCTGGAATTCCTGATGGCTCAAGTCAGGGCTGTGTTTGTTCCATTTGTAGACAAGGGTGACAGATGTGAAATGACGGGGGGGGGGGGAGATAGAGAGAGAGACCAAGACCCCAGTTGCTATAGTCCACAAAGGTGGCAGTTTATCAGCTGAGTTATCCGACCTGGCTCAGCTCCGTTAAATAGAATACTGCCCCGTTTGGGGTATCGTTTTTCACGCTTGCCTTTGTTATCCATCCAACAGTGCCGTCTCTACTTTCTGGCTGGCCAACCCACACAACAACCTTATAAACTGTGCCGCTGCAGGGTCTGAAGTGAGTACAAAGGCATCTTCTCAGGTGGGGGGGATTTAGAACAACTGGAATAACCTTGGGATTTCTTCCCACCCCATCCTATTTGGGGGGGGGGGGTACCTACTGGAACAAAAGCTGTCTGTGGCATTCTGTGGAAACCCAGTACAACGATTTCATTCCGTTTGAGCTGGAAGCCAAATCCTTCCTACCGTTCTCATCCGTTGTGCCAGCCAGCCATCCTGCCAGTCAGTTGGTTTAAAATTACCCCGTCACTTCCTAAACTTCTAACAGCTGTGAAATACTCTTCTATTTTTCCATTCCCACCTCATAAATTAATTTCCCTTTACACCTGAAAGAGTGTTACTTTTAGAGTGTAAAGGAGTTAGAATGAACGGCCTGGAGCGCTCTCTCCCTCTCATGCAAACGTTCCAACACTATTTTTATTTATTTATTTATTTATTTATTTATTTATTTATTTATTTATGTATTTATTGCATTGATATCCCACCTTTTTTCCTCCAAGGAACCCAAGGCAGCGTACATAATCCTCCTCCTCTCCATTTTATCCTCACAACAACAACAACCCTGTGAGGTCGGTTGGGCTGAGATTCTGTGACTGGCCCAAAGTCACTCGGTGGGTTTCCATGACTGAGTGGGGACTGGAACCCGGATTTCCCGGTTCCCAGCCCAACACTTTAGCCACTACACCCGCTTTCGTTGCATCAGTCTTCTAAGCATTTCTCCAAATTGGAAGCCCAGAGCAGAGACTAGCACAGAGAGACATAGCCTCCTCTGAAGGCAGATATTCCTGATACATCTGTGTCTGCACTGGGAGTGACTGGACAATCCAGCCGGATCCAGTTCAGTGACATGGAGGAATGCTATGCCCTTAGAGGGACCCCCCCCTTCCATGGTCTGCTTTTATCCCTCCCTTCTAAGGGTGCCCCCACATCAGAAGGAGGCAAGCCCAGAGCAGCGACGGAGATCCCCTCTACAAGGATTCGCTTTTGCACCTGGTTAGGCGATTATGCGCATAATCGCTGAAGCGCATTTACGCCTATTACCTCTGCACGAGAGGCGGCGAGAGGCGGCGAAGCGCATTAAGGGATGACCAAAATGCGCTTTACAAGTAGTTAATGCGCATAAGCGCTTGTTCACATAGGCAAAATGCGCTTTAATGGCCGGAGCAAAATAAAACTCGCTGTTTAACGCGCATTCGATAATGCGCATAATCGGAGAGATAACGCGCCTATACGCCCAATTTGCACTCCGTTCTTGTAGAGGTCATTTTTTAAAAGCGCCTTGAAAGAGCATTAAACCTTTCTGGTAGAGGCAGCGGAGACAGGGATCTAGTAGACAGCCTTCTCCAAGGTGCTTACGATGCACATCTAAGCCAGGAAAGGACTGAATAATCGGATCGCACCCTGCACAGAAAGGTGGTGGAATTTTTTGCGGCAGTAGAGGCTGGTTGGCAGGAAGCAAAGCCAGGGAATCATGCAGAGGTGCAACAGGCAGCCGCCTCTGTAGGCAAGCACTTTGAGCTCACAGGAGGCTTTCATTATTTCTTGAACTTCCCTAGCAGTTCTCTCGCATCATGTTTGTGTGGCCTGGCACGCAGTGAGGGAATGATTGAATTAAGCTTTCCAAAATCCTTTTATTACCAGGAAAATTATCCTACAAACTCAAATAGCAATAACACATGCTTAGCGTTTTAGAGGGCTCTTTCACATTTCCAAGCACTTTTAATATAGAGGATCTCCACAATAATTACAACAGGCCTGCATGGGAGGCATGGGGAAATATACAGATAGTCGATATCACGGTTGGACTGGGATCCCTAATCTATGGAGTACTAAAGGTTAATCTAACTATTTTATTTGTTTATTACATATTTATTGATTTATCATTTCATTATCCTGCCTTCCCTCCAAGGAGCTCTGGGCAGTATACAATCCTCTCTCCCAATCCCCGTTTTATTTTCACAACAACCCTGTGAGCGGAGTTGCGCCAAGAGAGATTAACCCAAACTCAACAAGTGAGCTTCGTGGTTCAGTGGGGAATTGAATCGAAATCTCCCCAGTCCTAGTCCAATGCTGTAACCACTACACAACCCTGCCTCCGTAACAAAAGTCAAGGGTAGGCTGAAGCACATAGTTACATTATGGAATTCGCTACCACAAGATGTAGTGATGGCCACCAATTTGGATGGCTTTAAAAGGGGGTTGGATGAATTCCTGGAGAAGGCTCTCAAGGGCTACTAGCCCTGATGGTTATGTTCTACCTCCAGTATCTGAGGCAGTAAGCCTATATGCACCAGTTGCTGGGGAACATGGGTGGGAGGGTGCTGTTAACACCATGTCCTGCTTTGTTGATCCCTGGTCAACAGCTGGTTGGCCACTGTGTGAACAGATTGCTGGACTAGATAGGCCCTTGGTCTGATCCAGCAGGGCTTTTCTTATGTTCTTATGAAGCTTATTTGTGTTCTCTCTTGCAGGAAACCGGCTTTTGGTTCGTTTTGCATCACGTACCAACGGGACTCTCTGCAGGAATGTATCCTCCTGGCTACTCTGAACACATTCCAATGGGAACGTTCTATAACAACCGGGCACATTCTAACTATCGAGTGAGTATGCATGCAATGGAAATAAACTTTGCAGCTTTTTAAAATAAATAAATAAATAAAGTAATCCTCTTCTCCCTCTTCCAATTTCTGAGTCTGAAAGTCATTACTGGCCATCATTCCTGCTTCCATAAAATCGACACCAAACAATTTCACAGTGTCTGTAGCTGGAAATTTCATTTTTGTGAGATTGAGCTTTTGGCTCTAGGTGGAGAAGGGTAGATGATACGCTTCCCCCCCCCTTCTAAATTCCCAGCAGACAAGGTCGGTCCTACCATTAGGCAGAGTGAGCCAACTGTTTCAGGTGACAGACGCTGGGGGGTGGGCAGCAGCGACAACCCATTAGCTGTTCACGAGTCTTCCCATCATTCCTCTCTTTAGTAAGTTGGAGCTGTGTGTCTGTCACACAGCCTGTTCTGTGCCTTCTAAACTAGCCTGCTGCCTTCAGGTGCAGGGAAGAGCAGTATCCCCTCACCAGCGCTGCAGTATGATTTTGTTCACCTCTATCAGGTCTCCCCTTAGCCTCCTTTTTCCCCAAGCTATACTATCCCAGCTGTTGTAACTTTTCCTCATAGGGGAGCTGCTCCAGCCCCTTGATTATTTTAGTTGCCCTTTTCTACTCTTCCTTCCTTTTATCTGTTCTGAATCTCCCACCATTCAGCTTCATGGGATGACCCCAGGTTCCTGACTTATGAGAGAGTGAGAAAAACATCTCCCTCTTCACTTTCTCCACAACTTGCATAATTATATACAACTCTATTAGGTTTCCCCGTCTTCCCCTTTTCTCTAAACTAAACCCTCCCAAATGTTGCAAGCCTTCCTCATAGGAAAGCTGGTCCAGACCCTTGATAATTTGGATTTCTGCACCTTTTCCAGCTGTACAATATCCTTCCTTGATGTGTGGTGGCTAGAATTGTACACGGTATTCCAAATGTCACACTATGGATTCTCATAAACACATGACAATATCCGCATTTTGTTTCTGATTCCTTTCCTAATGAACCTGAACATGGAATTCACTTTTTTCAAAGCAGCCCCACTCTGGGTCAACATTTTCATCGAGCTGTCCACCATAACCCCAAGATCACTTTCTTCCTCCATCACGTACACAAGCATACACACTTGGTGAAAAAGGAGGGCAAGGTTAGATGGAAGGGCTCACCCAAGATATTTTGCTTCTTGAGGCAAAGGACATGATGGCACCCCTCCCACCATTCCATGTGTAGAAGCTGAACAAAATCATGCATGGTGTGGAAAAAGTGGGTAGGGAGACATTTTTCTCCCTCTCCCATAACAGTAGAACCTAACAGGGTCATCCCAGGAAGCTGATCAGTGGGAGATTCAGGAGAGATAAAAGGAAGGACTTCTTCAGACAGTTAAAGTATGGAATTTGTTACCACAAGATATAGTGAAAGCTGCCAATTTGTTATTGCTGGGGTTGGATAAATTCCTGGAGGAGATGGCTACTAGTCCTGATGGCTATGTGCTACCTTCAGTATCAGAGATAGTAAGCCTATGTACACCAGTTGCTGGGAAACATGGGCGGGAGGATGCTGTTGCACTTGGGTTTCCAGTTGACAGCTGGTTGGCCACTTTGTGAACAGAATGCTGGACTAGATGGACCCTCGGTCTGATCCAACATGGATCTTCTTATGTTCTTAAGACATGTTGAATTTATATATGTATTCTAAGGATTGGGCCCATGCAGTTTTGTAAATGCTCCCCACCCCTCTCTTTTTTACAGGCTGGAATGATAATTGATAATGGAGTTAAAACAACACCAGCGTCAGCCAAGGACAAAAGGCCTATTCTCACTCTGATTGCTGGGAGGTAATTCAACTTCTGTGGATTTTATACGAGGAGTTCTATACAGCTCAGGTTTGGGAAACAATGTAACTTAAGAGTTACCCTTAAAAGTGGCCTAAAAATAATTCTTAATTAAATAAAATAAGCTGCTGTTCGTAGCCATGACAACTTTTGCATTGGGAAAGAAGGGCTGTTTGAGGTGTTTTGGGGTGACTGGAGGGGGTGGCAGCAGCTTTACCCTCTTTTTTTCTTTAATGAATCTGATTAAGTGAACAGCATCCATTAAAGTTTGGTGTGGAGAATGTGGATAGGGAAACATTTTTCTCCCTCTCCCATAATACTAGAACCTGGGGGTCATCCCTTGAAACTGGTGGGAGATTCAGGACAGATAAAAGGAAGGGCTCCTACACATAGCATAGAGTTAAATTGTGGAATTCACTACAAAATGTAGTGATGGCCACCAATTTGGATGGCTTTAAAAGGGGATTGGATAAATTCCCGGAGGTGAAGGCAATCAATGGCTACTAGTCCTGATGGCTATGTTCTACCTCTAGTATCAGAGGCAGTAAGCCTATATACACCAGTTGCTGGGGAACATGGATGATAGGGTGCTGTTACGCCTGCTTGTGAGTTCCTGGTCAACAGCTGGTTGGCCACTGGACTAGATGGGGTGCTTGGTCTGATCTAGCAGGGCTCTTCTCATGTCCTTATGTCAGAACAAAATTGTTAGTCTTTAAGGTACTGCAATGCTCTTTGTTGTTGTGAGTTAATACATCTAGTAGTTAATGGGAGTTGCAGTCCAGCACATCTGGAGGGCACCAGGTTGGGGAAGGCTGGTGCAGAGACCTGTGAGGGCTTAGATGACCCCATATTACTCTTCGAGGAATCTCTTCCAGGCCCATTTCTTTCTTGTCGCTGACATTGGTTTTTTTTTTTTATCCTTTGCGTTTACAGATACAGCCCACATCAGGACGCCGACCCTCTGAAGCCCCGAGAACCTGCTCTGATCCAACGCTTCATTGCCTACAAAAACCAGGACCACGGAGCCTGGCTGAGGGGAGGAGACGTGTGGTTGGATGACTGCCAGTGAGTGTTGCCTTAATTCAACCCTCCAAAGTTCATCTCGGTGTTTATGGCCAGCTGAGCTGCGTCGAGGCCTATTTTTATGGCTTGGCCCCTTTCATCCGGCCAGGATGAGTGTGCAAACGAAAACCGGGCACGCAAAAGCCATACCTTGGGGTTTTTTTTTGTTGTTGTTGTTGCAGAAACAAATCTCATCTTGCCCAGAGCACCAATGCCTGCTGGCGTGTGTGTGTGTGTGTGTGTGTGTGTGTGTGTGATCCATTACAGTAAGCTGCAGCAGAAAAGGAAAACTTTAAATAAACCTTCCTGTTTGAGCCTGAAATAAAACATAAGCAGCTGGGCGCATGGTTTTATTTTATGTGGTAGCATGTTGCTGCCAAGGATTCCAGTGCCAGGGAGGTAGACATAAGGCAGTGCAGCTTGGGGGCAGATGGCGGGGTGGGGGTGGAGGGAAGGGATGGGTAAGCAATGAATGGAACAGTCAGTTTAAAAAGCCTTAGGCTAGGAGATGATTTCCCCCCCCCCCCTTCTGCTTTTCCGAGGCGGTAGGATTATCAGGGAGATCCTGCCTGTTTTCAAGACTCCAAAACAAGCAGAAAAAAGGTGCATTTGCAGATTTTCCTGCCTTTCTCCCCCTCCGGTCCTCTTACCCCATCCCCCCTTTGCCCCCTCCTCCTTATTCAGCAGGCGGGATGGGGAGGGTGAGAGACTGACTTGGGGAAGGCATGGGATTGGAGAAGCTGCAACCACACCCATTGCTGTGGACCTCTTTAACTAGGGGTGCAGGTCCTCAGGCCCAGGGGCCATAATTGGCCCAATCTAGCCCTCCTGGAGCTTCAGATGGCCACCACATTGATAGTTTTCTCCTCCAGGAATTTATGCAACTCCCTTTTAAAGCCATCCAAATTGGTGGCCATCCCCACATCTTGTGGTAGTGAATTCCATAGCTTAACTATGTGCTGTGTGTAGAAGTCCTTCTTATCTGTCCTGAATCTCCCACCATTCAGCTTCATGGGATGACCCCCATTGGGTTCTAGTATTATGAGAGAGGGAGAAAAATGTCTCCCTATCCCCATTCTCCATGCCATGCATAATGTTGTACACCTCTGTCATGTCTCCCTTGCCTTTCTTTTTTCCAAGCTATACTATCCCAGCAGTTTTAACCTTCCCTCATAGGGGAGATGCTCCAGCCCCTTGATCATTTTAGTTGCCCTCTTCTGCAACTAAATCCACTACTGACTCAGTATAAAGCAGCTTCCTATGTTCCGAGAAGTCACGCGTCCGGAGCCTTCTGCTCCTTTCCCTTCTTATAATGTTCGGCAGAGAATAATAATAATAATATAATAATAACAATTTATTTCTTACCCGCCTCTCCATCTGGATCGAGGCGGGGAACAACAACATGATAAAATACATAAAACTGATTAAAACATGACACATATTATTAAAACTGCATAAAAATCCTAAAACATCCTAAAAACATCCTTAAAACATTCTAAAATTCCACTGGATATGCCTGCCGGAAGAGAACAGTCTTTATGGCTTTCTTAAATTCTAAAAGACTGTTAAGTTGATGAGTGTCCTCCGGCAGGTCATTCCACAGTCTGGGAGCGGCAGAAGAGAAGGTCCTCTGGGTAATGGTTGTCAGCCTAGTCTTGGCCGACTGCAGTAAGTTCTTCCCAGAGGACCTGAGCGTACGGGGCGGATTGTATGGGAGAAGGCGATCCCGCAGGTAACCTGGACCCAAACCATGTAGGGCTTTAAAGGTAATAACCAACACTTTATACTTCGCCCGGAAAGGGGTGTCAGGCCCAGTTGGTAGGCTTTGTTGAAACCTATCTGCTGCATTCCCTCCAGTGGTTCCAGCTTATCTTATGCAGCTCCAAACTTTGTGGACCTGGACTGAGAAATTCCTGGAAGCATTCTGTGAACCCAGGTAACTGTATGACAGACACACTGTGGGAACTGAGCCTGGAATCCCACAATCTCTTCTGCTATTGCAAAGGTCCGCATAGGGAGCTTGGTGCACCTGTTTTGCCAATGGTGGCTTTGCCAATTTCAACATGCCACCATCATCCGTTTCGCCAGGCCGGTGCGGCTGCGCTGGGGAGGCGAAATTGGTGGGCCAGTGTTGTGAAGCAGCCTTCCCCAGCCTGGTGCCCTCTAAATCTTTGGGTCTTCAGCTCCCATCATCCCTGACCATTGGCCATGCTGGCTGGGGCTGGTACAAGTTGTAGTCCAAAACATCTGGAGGGCATCAGGTTGGCGAAGGCTACACTAGAGGCAGAGCCGCGGGAGACATCTGACTGTCCGTGTAGTTTGGATTCCATGCTGCAGTTTGTTTGTATCCTAGAACTGAGTATTATTACAATTCTCTGGACTCGAGACAGACTCGTTGAAATTTGCTTTTCAGAATAACAACTTTCCCTATTTCTGCTGCGCCTCGTGGCTACATCCATAACTGCCTCTGATAATCAGGGATTTAAATGAAAGCTATCTGGCCAGGCTCATACTGGTGGGATAATCTGTGATGCCTTTTAGGATGTTGCCCCATCGCCTGCAGAAGGAGCCGAAATTTAGGATTTTAAAAGATAAGTTAGTTTTAACAGGGTCCATGAAATACGAGAGTGAGCAAGGGACCTTCTGCATGCCCTGGACCACTGAGCTTTAGTCCCTCCAAATGACTCTTCGAAATCTTGAGCAGCTCCATGCAACTCCCACAATTTCCAATAGAGCGGATATTCCTGATATGCCGGTTTCAATAGGTGGTATAGATTTGGCATGAAAAGCTTTCCAAAACCTTGCTGCTGCTGCTCCCTCCTGCCTCTCAGGTTGCAATGTGCAGCTCCATTTGCTTGCATTCCTGCTTTGTTATCTCTGCCTCTCCTTTCTTCCTTCTCTCTCCATTGCCAAACTTTAGACCATGGTGGGCACCCAGCGGCCTTAGGGCTGCATGTAGCTCTGGGCCTAATTTCTTGCAGCCCTTGGCCAAGTTTCAACAGCCTTCTGCTTGTGATTGGTTTAGAGCTCTTGCAAGAATGATCTGTCTCTTCCTTGGCAGTCCATGGGCAACAAACCAGAGGGCAAGAGAGAGAAAGGGGGTGTCAGAGAGAGAGAAATGGGGTATCCGAAAGAAACAGGTGTCAGACAGAGAGAAAGGGGGTGGCAGAAAGAGAGAAAAAGGGGGTGGAAGAAAGAGAGGCTCTGCCCGTTGCCACCATGTGGCCCCTGAACACAGTCCTTGACAGAAAAAAGGTCAGCCACCCCTGCTTTAGAGTGTAACTATCTCTGGGACAAGTCCCTACCTTTATGTGTGTGAGTGTGCATTCTTATGCTGCAAAGTACCATATAAATTGACGGTGATGAATTCATGACAAATCTTCGACACTGTGTGTTGTAGATATAATTGAGAGAGAGGATGCCCACCGTTGCAGGCTCATGTAGTCTTGCTTCTTTCCGTGTGTGTGTGTGTGTGTGTGTGTGTGTGTGTGTGTGTTTGCCTTCTGATGTCTATGTAGCTGAGTATTTACAAGTAACCCTAACACCCCAGGGCTCTCAGCGGAGCCCAGAAGTATTTTCCGTGCTGTTAAATTTTTGGCAGTCTTTATTTCAGCAAAGTTCAAATCAGCCTCCAGCGCTCATAACCTAGCATTTTTATAGCCGTCAGAATCCAGCCATTTTCATATTTGTTAGTGTAATATATTGCACTGAGATAATATATGCTAATGTGAATTGCAACATGCACACATCTCTGGACAGGAGCTTGGGAATGGCATGAATACACAGCCATGTAACAAGCCTGCCCTCTTGTGGCATAATGATTTTAAGCGACCCTCCTCTCAGCTATCCTAGTTTCTCCTTTCGCTAGATCCAACTTACATTTTTTTTCTCTGCTCAAAAACATAGTCTAATTATTTCTAGGGCCTATGGGATTATTCCAGGGTCAATGATTTCAGGGTTGCAGCCATAATTTTGTCACTAAATTTTAAGTGGTGGTGATAGGTCTGGTTACGATGATCAAACGCGTATGTTTTTGCCAAAATGATTACACATTTTTCATAAAACGGATTAAAATAATACCTTTATTGGGATCAAGCCATATTCATAATGCAGGTGTTTTGTTTTGTTTTTAAAAAATCATCATCAGCATCATATAAGCCTTGTATTATAAGGATAAAAATATTTTTCTGAGTATGAGATTAAGCCACCCTCTCAGTGTCCCGTTCTACAATGTTATATTTTTTAACTATAACATCCAGTCTGGGGACAAATTCTGTGCCACTCAAAAGCATGTGTATTCTTGCATTGTGGACATTGGTTGGTTGATAGTTAAAAAGGTGATATTTGACTAACCCTGGGTAAGTAAGTCATTCAGATGTATTTGTTAAAAAAACAACCAACCACCACTGATCATTCCAAACGTACAACACAATTGAAAGGCAATTTTAATAGAGATGATTCGGATTATATTGAACTCCATTTTGTATACTAGATTTGTATTTAATCCATTGGGCTACAAGAAACACCTTGTATGTGATACATTTGTATCCTTATCACCCCATAGATAACAAATTTGTTCCCTGTTGTTCAAACAAGGAACTCTCTTAATAATCTCTTTCAGAAATCTATCCCTAGGGGAATTATACGGATCACAATGCATTACATAAAAGACAATGTATGTATTGCATTTTCCTTTTATGCTGTAGGCATGGTTTGGAATCTCAAGGTAGCAAAAACATGTATACCAACAGATAATTCAAACATAATAATCTGGTAGGACATAAATAGATTTAACAGAATAGTAAGGTGATGGAAACTGCATGATTTGAAGGTAGCATCTAGTTAGCAAAACATCTCACTCTTTAATTTTAAATACACTGTTTTGCCACTCTAGGACTAGCAGCCTTAAGGGAATTGGGGATCAATCCTTACTTAATTAGAAGGATTTCAC
This sequence comes from Anniella stebbinsi, assembly GCA_029215795.1. Classification (NCBI taxonomy): domain Eukaryota; kingdom Metazoa; phylum Chordata; class Lepidosauria; order Squamata; family Anniellidae; genus Anniella; species Anniella stebbinsi. Next base: position 389,138,682 of record JARDYH010000001.1, read on the forward strand.
ATTCATTAGCCTAGTTATGAAGAGTTTTATCTGAAATTTGCTCCAAATAGCTTTTGCATTTTTTTTAATTTATTTTTTTGCATGTGTTATAATATCAGCCAGTAAAAAGTCAAAGTAATATGAACTCTGGACAATATTTTTTTGGGGGGTGGGGGCAGGGACCCAACCTCAAATCTCATCGTGATGATAGGAGTACCACGTGGTAAATTCAAAAGTAACCTCAAAATGAAGTTTGGGCCAGTTTTCCAGTTTAACAACATTTGCCCTTCCTCATACTTCTGCATCATACGCTGCTTCTGGGATAGCTTTCCCAAGGAAGACCTAAAGTCCGTGGGGTAATAAACTAACTGGTCAAAAGCAAGCACAATTTTACATGGCCTTAGTCACTTGCAGGGGCTAACCCTGTGAGTTTTGTCATAATAAGCCAACATATCTACCTGATTTTAATCTTCAGAATTGTATACGCTGACTTAGAACCATAGAATAGTAGAGTTGGAAGGGATCTATAAGGCCATCAAGTCCAACCCCCTGCTGAATGCAGGAATCCACCTTAAACCATACCTGAAAGATGGCTGTCCAGCTGCATCTTGAAAGTCTCTTGTGTGGGAGAGCCCACGACCTCCCTAGGTCATTGGTTCCATTGTCGTACTGCTCTAACAGTCAGGAAGCTTTTCCTTGTGATATGGAAGTTCTCTCTTTTCAGAGTAAGCACGTTGAATATCAAAATGCACCGTGCAGGGGGCTGGTGTCAGGGCTAGGCATGGCTAGGCACCTGCCGAGGGGCCACATCCCAGTAGGGGCCCAGTGATAAGAGTCCCCTGGAGTTGCTCCTCCTCTTCTCCATGGCAACCTGTTTGTTCACCTGCCTCTTGCTTTGGTCCAGACGATGATGGTGGTGAGGAGGTGTAGGAGATGCCCCTGCCTACTTGCTCACTGGCTCTCTGCCTGTCAAGTGAGCAAGTGGCAGCAATGATGAGGAAGAGGAGGAGGAGGAGGAAGAGCAGCTGGTGACAATGGCAGCAAGAAGGTAGACTCACTGCAGGAGGGGGGGCATTGAAGGTGTCTTCCTCCAAGAGCCCTCAAAATCCAGGAGAGGGCATTGGCACCATGAGCAAGGAAATGGTGCTGCCTATCTGTAAGAGAATGGGGGGAAATAACCTAATTAGTAGGGGTGTGCACGGACCCCCCGGATCGGATCGGGACCCGGATCGGGACCTCCAATTTTGTCCCGGACCGGTTCGGACAAAATCGGAGGCCCCCCGGACCGGATCGAGTCCGATCCCGACCCAAAAATCGTAAATTTTTGGATCGGCCGCCATTTTTTTCCCCATAGACTTGCATTGCAATGCAAGTCTATGAGGAAAAAATGGCGGCGGGTGGCTGAGGGGGGGCCTAACTCCCTCCCCCCCCGGGGCCGTCCGCTGTGGACGGCCCCGGCAGGTAAGCCCCCTCCCCCGTGCTCCCTACCCCCCCTGGGGCCGCCTGCTTCCATCCGCTGGCGCCCGCGGGCGCCAGCGGATAGAAGCGGACGGCTCCGGGGGGGGTAAGCCCCCTTCCCCGCCACTGCTTACCTTCTCGGCCCGTCCGCTCCCGTCCGGCGCCGGCGGCTACTACCAGCGGGCTCCGCGGCCTACTCTCGAGTAGCGCGCCGGGTGATGACATCACCCGGCGCGCCACCCTGGAGTAGGCCGCGGAGCCTGCTGGTAGTAGTAGGCGCCGGCGCCGGGACGGGAGCCGCCGGGACGGGAAGGTAAGGGCCCCCCTCCCCCCTCCGCGCGCCCCCTCCTCCCCTCCACGCACCCCCTGCTTACCTTCCCGGCCCGGCGGCTCCCGTCCGGCGCCGGCGCCTACTACTACCAGCAGGCTCCGCGGCCTGCTCTAGAGTAGCGCGCCGGGTGATGACATCACCCGGCGCGCCACCCTAGAGCAGGCCGCGGAGCCTGCTGGTAGTAGTAGGCGCCGGCGCCGGGACGGGAGCCGCCGGGACGGGAAGGTAAGGGCCCCCCTCCCCCCTCCGCGCGCCCCCTCCTCCCCTCCACGCACCCCCTGCTTACCTTCCCGGCCCGGCGGCTCCCGTCCGGCGCCGGCGCCTACTACTACCAGCAGGCTCCGCAGCCTGCTCTAGAGTAGCACGCCGGGTGATGACATCACCCGGCGCGCCACCCTAGAGCAGGCCGCGGAGCCCGCTGGTAGTAGCTGCTAGTGCCGGACGGGAGTGGACGGGCCGAGAAGGTAAGCGCCCCCCTCCTCCCCCCCCCCGCTGTCCACTTTCATCGGTGGGCGCCCGCTGGCGCCCGCCAATGGAAGCGGCGGTGGGCGCCAGTGGGCGCCCGCCGATCCGCCGATCCGCCGAACCGGTTCGGAGCCTTTTCGGACCGGTTCGGATTGGATCGGCCGATCCAGCTGCGGGATCGGAAATCGGATAATTTATCCGATTTCCCACTGGACCGGACTCGGATCGTGGATCGGGTCCGATCCAGTGCACATCCCTACTAATTAGTAATGTCCAAACACAGACTGGATCTCACCAGGCTAATGCTCTAATGTTCTCTCTTCCTTGAAGGTTTGCTGACAATGGCGTTGGGCTCACTTTGGCTAGGTAAGTTGTCTTGGTCCACGTTTTACGTTCTGTGTGTTGGTGACTTACCCAGGTCACACTGAGCAACGTTTGTCCACGCCAGCCACACTCATGTGCGGTTTGATCTCTCCTAGTGGAGGAACCTTCCCGCATGACGACGGATCAAAACAAGAAATCAAGAACAGCCTCTTCGTAGGCGAAAGTGGGAACACGGGGACCGAAATGATGGACAACAATGTCTGGGGTCCCGGAGGCCTGGACCACAGCGGACGGACTCTTCCCATTGGCCAGTACGTTTCACTCAGCTTTTGTCTCTTCCATTTTATTTAGACTCCCAAAGCAGAGTAGGGTTTTGTTTTATTTCTTCCCCCACCCACCAAACCAGATTATCTTTAAATATTATATAAATGGGAAGAGAATAAAACATATTTCATGGTTTCCTTGTTCCACGGGGAAGAGTTGCTCCTAGAATGTTCCAGGTTAGGGAGAGGCAGTTCTTATGAATCACCAAGAAAGAGGAAACGTATCACCAAAAACACTCATTTGCATAAAACTTGTGTATGCTAATTTATATGGAGAGATGGAAATTTAGAAATAATTCTTATAATTTAAAAAGAAATACAGTGCATCTCACCATAGTCCACCCAGGCGTTTTAGTTTTGAGTAGGTAAGTTTAGCTGGTGAAATGTAAGTTTAGCTGGTGAAATGTAAGAAAGTAACAGGACCCATGCTGGATCAGACCAAGGGTCCATCTAGTCCAGCAATCTGTTCACACAGTGGCCAACCAACTACCCCTGGGAAACCCACATGGAGGACATGAGTGTAACAGCACCCTTCAACCCATATTCCCTAGCAACTGCTGTACATAGGCTTACTGTCTCTGATACTGAAGGTAGCACATAGCCATCAGGACTAGTAGCCCTTGAGAGCCTTCTCCTCCAGGAACTGATCCAACCCCCTTTTAAAGCCATCCAAATTGGTGGCCATCATTACATCTTGAGATAGTGAATTCCATTGTTTAACTATGCAATGTATGAAGTCCTTCCTTTGATCTGTCCTGAATCTCCCACCAATCAGCTTCATGAGATCATCCAAGTTAGTAGTCTAGCTGTTGCGTTTTGTACTATTTGCAGTTTCCAAACAGTCCTCTAAGCCTTGTGCACAATTCATTGTGATGATATCCTTCACCTGGAGCTGCACCTTTCAGCCACTTTGATCAGTAGATTAATCAACTAAAGCTGTTGTTGATTAATTGACTGGACTCATATTTTAAGGGGTGAAACTGCGAGTTAAGTGAGCGTTTTTTTTAACTATTGAAAGAAGGAATTTAAAAAGAAAACATTAAAAGGTGGCCTTTTGCATATTAAATTGTTAATGATCTTACACTTCTTTTTGGTTCTCAGAAAAGTATCCAAACTGTAGGTTTGGACAATTATTTAAATTGATACTCCTGAGAGACATGAATTGGGCCAGCATGGTACAGAAGTGGTTCCCATGCTGCTTTAGTAAAGGATGCATTGGCTCTAGGAGATGGTATATATAAAAAAATTCTCCCCCCACCAGTCCAGTCTCAGCATTTAGGTGTTGGCTTCATGCCCAGCAAGCTCTGGAGTATCCTAGTTAATTTAAAACCATCTCTGATAAATAGCTGCATTTCTATTCCCCAACACCACCCCCCCCCCCAAATCCCGGCTCTGTTCTTAACATCCTATTTCAGTGCTCATTAAGTCTGTTTTGGGATGGGATCCCTGTCATGAATGAGTGAGTGATAAAGCAGCTTATCACTTAAGAGGCTGCAAAAACTGGGCCAATTTTATTTGCTTTTGTTTGCACTGTGGATATTATTCTTTTTTAGGTCAGTGGCCTAGCATCCCCCAATTTTATTTGCTTTTGATTGTACTGTGGATATTATTCTTTTTTAAGTCAGTGGCCTAGCATCCCCCAAAATTCCTTCTAAGAATTGCTGAGCAAACAGTATAATCTGCCAAGACACGAGGGGACCTGAGTTGAATTAATAAGAATCACAAGGTTTCACACGCACAGACACATCGCTAGAGTTTATAGAAGCTGGTTCTTTGCTTAGTGTGAAATTGTGTCAGCTGAAGTTCACTGTGGTGTGTTCTTGCCTATTCTCTGCAATCCATTTATGCCAACAGTAATTCATTGAGACCAGATCTTTCTCACTTTCTCTCTCTTAAAAATGTCTTCCAGGAATTTCCCAATTAGAGGCATTCAGTTTTACGATGGGCCAATCAATGTTCAGAACTGCACTTTCCGGAAATTTGCAGCGTTGGATGGCCGCCACACCAGTGCCCTGGCGTTCCGCCTGAATAACGCTTGGCAGAGCTGCCCCAACAACAACGTCAGCAACATATTCTTTGAAGATGTCCCGGTGAGTTGGCTTTCTGTGGGGTTGAGTGAATTTCAGGATGGGCAGCAGTGCACAGATACTTGGCTGTTCACACGTTGATAAACCACCCTGCAGAAAATGTCCTGGGTTCAGACAACATACCAACCCATGGTTCAACAACAACCCACATTCACCCACTGGGTGTGAGTTGTTGTTGAACCGTGGGTTAGTGTGTTGTCTGAACTCAGGACATTTTCTGCAGGGTGGTTTGTTAATGGTGCAGTGCGATTAGAAACCACCCTGAACAGCCCTCCAATAAACAATAAGTTCTCAACGTAGCTTGTTCGAGAAAAATAACCCAACTGCATGATTAACAAGCCACTCAGTGGAAAATGTCCTTGATTCAGACAACCCACTAACCCACAGTTCAACAAACAACCCATGGTTCAACAATAATCCACACTCAATGTGTGTGGATTAGCGTGTTGTGCGAACAGCCCCATTATCTTGTACAAATGTACTATTGAAAAATAGAAGGCCGTATGTTAAGTGAAATATTGAGGATGGGGTGGGGTGAGGGAATAGATCCAAACAGTTACTAAGCCATCCGTTCCGGATCGATGTGTCAGTGTGTCTTATCCCTTTTCTTTAGATTACTTCTAGAGTGTTCTTTGGAGAACCAGGACCTTGGTTCAATAGGCTGGATAGGGATGGGGACAAAACATCTGTTTTCCATGACGTTGATGGCTCTGTGTCTGAATATCCTGGGTCGTACCTGATAAAGGAAGATAACTGGCTGATCAGGCATCCAGACTGCATTGATGTTCCGGACTGGAGGGGTTCTATCTGTAGTGGACGCTATGCACAGGTCAGGACGATGGGGAGACAATGGACTCAAGATGCAGCCTCCTTGGCTTCCTCAGTACTAGCTCTAGTTGGGTGGAATCTGAGAGCCAAATGTCATGTGACATAAGAGATCCATGACGGATCGTCCAATGGTGTTGTTGTTGTTGTTATTTTTAATTGAATAATGCCACACTGATTGGAGTTAGAGGAGCTGAATTGGAATGGGGCTAAATTGTTGTTTTAAGTGAAATCACCTCCTCAAAAATGCTACTGGCCCCAATGTGGAGTGGGAGCGAAGATGCAATACAGCAAATACCTTATTAATAGTGTTTACATTGTATTGACTCCTAACCTGGTAGTCATTTGCTAGCTTGTTCTCCTAATCATTTCTCAACATACACTCTCTTAAGAGGCAACATAGATTCCATTACACTCTGGTATCACACTAGAAATAACACAACCATAGTTTTGTTCCTCTTCAAGATGGGGATCTTTGTCCATTTGTCCTAAAGATGGGCTTTAGGTCAAATGAAAGGCAGTTTGAGACTCACATACCTTAGTCATAAGAACGTAAGAGCCATGCTGTATCAGTAGGTCAAAGGCCTATCTAGTCCAGCAATTTTGTTCACACAATGGCCAAACAGATGTCTATAGGAAGCCTACAAGCAGGACATGTGTTTAACAGCACCTTCCCACTTCTGTTCCCCAGCAACTGGTATAACAGAGGTACACAGCCTCTGATACTGGATGAATTATATAGCTATCATGACTTATTCATGTTTGGCTTTTCCAAGGAAAATGAGCATTTGTTGACTTTCTGCCTGTCATGTAGTCACTGAAATACCAGAGCTTCTAGTCTACTGGGAGAGGTGGGCTGGAACCAAGTGGCAATTCTAAACCGCATGTGCATTTCACACTTTACTTGTTTATTGCATGAGTCAATGGTTTTCCAAACTATGTTCCGGGCAGTTCTAGGGCTTCCTCAGAAAATTTATCAGGGAGTCCTCAGAAGTGGTGAGCAAACTCCCTTCAAAGACATTTAGACATCCATTCTTAAGCATCCCCTGTGATGTGTAGTTACAAGGCAGTACTTTGAGACCCTAGAACTTTTTGGTCTCCTACTGGTAGTTCAGAAGCACTGTTAGGTCACAGTGCCATTTAAGGTGGACACTACAGCAGCTGTGCAAACATACAACTATATGGTTAAAAGAAAGTAAGGTGTGAGTCCCCCAGTGCATATTTGGGCTAAAGGTGGGTCCTGGGTCTGAAAAGCTGAAGATTATAGCTCTAAAACGTGCCCCAGAATCCTCTGCAATACACTGTGGTTCCACATTGCTCAGAGGTCCCTTAGCAGGCAAGTCAGTGTTGTGGTTAGTGCTGGACTAGGACTCGAGAGACCCAGGTTCAGATCTCTAGGTATGCACCATTTGGGTTTGCTTATTGAGGGGGTCTTCAGATGGCCGAGTAGCATCCTATAGCCAGGATCCACACAGCTAGGTCCTAGTTCTCAGAAACAGCCGATGAGGCAATAAGCCTGCCCTGGGCTAGATACTTCTCACTGCAGAGCAGAGGCGTGGGGGCCTTATGTGATTGAACCTGCATCCCCCAAACTCCCTACCAACTTCTTGCATTTAAAAGAAACAAACAAGCATGTCAGGGAGAGGGTTGTAGCTTAGTCTTGTGACAGTCTATTTTCTATGAGTCAGGAACTGCATGTGTGTGCGTGTGTTTTCTTTTAATGGAGAACTAGCCCTGGTGCCATGTGCCTGTAGTGGGTAGTGTCAGCCTAGGACTGGGGGAAACCAGGTTCAACTCTCCACTGAGCCGCAGGGCTCATTGGTCCACTTACGACCTCTCAGCCTGACCTACTGCATGTCGCTGATGAAGTGGTCTGGGTCCATAAAACCTTATGGCCCAATACACGGGTGGGCAACTCATGGCCTTCCAGATGTTCTGGCCTACAACTCCCATGATTCCTCACCACTGGCTATGCTGGCTAGGGCTGATGGGAATTGTAAGCCAAAACATGTGGAGGGCCACAAGTTGCCCACCTCTGCTATAATTAATGTGTTAGGTGCTAGAAGACTCTTTGTTTTTGCTGCAACAGACCCCTTTGGAATCTACCTCACAGAGTTGTTGTGAAGATAAAATGTATGCCACCTTGAAGTCCTTGGAGAGCAAGAAGGAAAAAATATGCAATAGACATATAAATAGGAAAAGTGCCTTTAATGTAGAAAAATTGTAAACCACTGAGATAAATGATCTTGCTAAATACTCCAACAAACAGCTGGTTGTTCTACTCCAGGTGTACATCCAAGCCTACAAATCTGCCAATCTGAGGATGACAATCATAAAAAATGACTACTATACGCATTCTTTGCACTTGGAGGGGGCTCTGAGCAAAAGCACCCATTACCAGCAATACCAGCCTGTGATCACTCTACAGAAAGGCTACACCATCCATTGGGACAAGACTGCCCCCGAGGAACTGGCTATCTGGCTCATTAATTTCAATAAGTAAGTTTTTGGCCCATCAAAACAACATTCCGATCCATTAATGTAGCTGCAAGTTCTTTAAAAAGAAGAGAAAAAGGATGTTGTTCTAACAGCCACCGCATTCTTCGAGGTCTGACATCATCATTCTAGGGAACCCAATACGATGTTTAACATCTTCTCACCTAAACAGCTTACGTCTCTCTAGAATAGATGTAAAGAAGTAATGAGATAAATATTTGAGGCGTCAAGTGGGCCAAATTAATCCCTGACTCATAGAGGTTGGCGACCCACCACCAGGGAATTGGTCTCTATATTGCTTTAGGGGATCTTTAGATTATTTTGGAATCAGGTCTAAGTATCTAACCATTTAGGCAGCTTGGAAAGAATATATTTTTATTTCAGGGAGAGAGAGAGAGATTTGACTTGATTTGTGGGCATTCCAGAAAAGTCATAGTCATGGGGTTGGGGGTTGAACTTGTTTTTTTGCAGAGGGTAATGCATTTGTTTGTTGGTTTTCTTTTTATTTAGGAACGATTGGATCCAAGTTGGGCTTTGTTACCCTAAAGGCACAACTTTTTCCATCCTCTCTGACATCCACGATCGCCTCTTGAAGAAAACCAACAAAACAGGGACCTTCTACCAGGCACATCAGATGGACAAACTTGAATATCGCTACCCTACAAAAGGGTACTACTATTGGGATGAAGACACTGGGTAAGGAAAGAGTAAAAATGTCCAATAGCCTGAAAGTGTCCGAAGCACACATTTGCATGGGCTAGAAAAGAGGTGTTTTGTGTTGCTGTGATTTTTAATGGACATACAAATTGACTGAATTCGGATGACACAATAAGCAACTGGGGGGGGGGGGACAATCATCAGTTGTATTGACTATCGTGTCGTCTTAATGCTGCCATAATCAACTTAGCGCTGATCCTAATCCACACCACAGTTGATTATTTATTACCATGTTGTGTGGGGAGTACCCCCTAGATGAACAACTGTAAAGTTGATTATTACCCCACCATTGACTGTCGTGTTGTCCGAATTCAGCCATAGTGTCCATATAAATATTTCAAATTCAGCACCAGTGGTATCCCCCACCCCCTTTGATGAGCCTTCCTCGAGTCTTTCAGCAATTAACGCTATGCTTTACATGGTCCCCCGGCTTGTAGAGGAGTCTTAACTGCCTTTGGCCTGTAGGATGATCAATTTGCTGCATGCCCCTTCATTTTAATTTTAATTTTTTAAAAAAAAAGAAGACCAAAGGACAGCGGTCAAGGATACTTCCAGATAGAGGTCCCTGAGGTTAACAGTCCAAATGCATTGAGCAGCTCCTTGGTCTTTTTCTTCTTGATGGAGCTTCAACAGTAATAAGTTGGAAGAAGCCGTGGGAAAACACAGGAGGGTTATGAGTGAAAAGCGGTGATGGTGTCTGGACCTCCTGTAGAATTCGCTGAATGAGGCTGGCTGGTGCTGTGATAAAAGCCTCATCTGGAAGCGAGTTACATACAATCCATAAGCAATGGAGAGGGGGAGAGGGAGAGCACATCTTTCATTTCTCATCTTTAGAGCCGCGTACAACCTTGCTTACATTCTGGAAGAGAACAGACGCCCAAGAGAAGGGGAGAGTTTAGTTTGGGAATGGCAGAGTGCTGTTCCTTGCAAGCTCTCCCCCATCTTCAAAAACCATTCCGGAGTAGCCTTGAACACAGCGGGAGGAGCAGTGGTTGCAATGGCAAATGTGATGGGGCTTATTATGATAGTCCCCATGGCTATAACCCACCCCCAATCCCAAGGAGAGGCCAAATGCAGGCAGCTGCGTTGATCCATGTCAACAAGCCCCTTCCAGCAGTGTTCCATCTCCATCAGGAGCAGGTATTTTGTAAAGCTAATGGGTTTTGATGAGTTCTCTCCCATTGTGTGTCAGCATCACAGGCCAAGGGATGTTCACTGCTTTTCCCTTTGCCTCTTGTGCAGGTTGCTGTTTCTCAAGCTGAAAGCCCAGCATGAAAAAGAGCCCTTTGCTTTCTGCTCCGTCAGAGGCTGCGAACGAATCCGAATCAAAGCAAACATCCCCAAGAACTCCGAGGCCAGCGATTGCGAAGCAAAAGCCTATCCGAAATACGCAGAGAAATCCTCGGTGGACGTGCCGATGCCCAAGAAGCTGTCTAACGCACAACTGGTCAGTGGACCTGATTTACTACTTTATTTCTTCAGGGTCTGTTGTTTAGTCTTCATTTAACCACAACAAAAATGCATATCTTTAGAACAATTTTCAGGGATGATGCAAGTTCAACTTCGTTTTCTTTTTTAAAAATAGAACAAGAAGGACCATTTTGTGGAATTGAAGCTAGAAAGCTACAAGACCAGATACTTCCATCTCAGGGATGATTTTGCATACATCTCAGTAAGTGTTGGTTTGCGCTGAGTCATGGGTTGAAATCGTGGTGTTTTTCTTTTGGCACTCAATTTAGAACAACAAGAATATATAAACAAACAAATACCAAGGAAAGAAATCAGGAAAAGTGGGAAAAGTATAACATTTGGCTTGGATGCTTTTAGAAAATATTTCAGGGGAAAAAATATGTATCAGTAAAATACTACTGAAAATAATCTGAGTGGCCTTTTGTATTTCCAGTTCGCCCAAGTTGTTTATAATTGAAACTGGGTACTATTTCTCTATAAAATCATAATTATATTTCAGATTTGTTGTTAATATATCTAAGATCTGATCCATAATTAATGTTTTCCATTAGTTGGATCCAGGATAGAAGGGCTTTGATCATGAATGGTGTCTCTACCTAATTTCTAGGGATCCGCCCCTCCCCTCTGCACTACCACTCACTCAGCAGGGTCCCCCCACCCTCTGCATAGCATTTTCATGGGACTGGAGGGGCTGCCGTGGGGAGAAGTGGGTAGGGACGTTTGCTTCCACCCGTCCATTTACATGTGTCTGAATCCGGGTCCAACCCATTATCTTTTCCTATTTTACTGTATTTCGGAACTTTACTGCTGTTGAACAAAAGGGCAACCAGCTTCCTTCTAATTCATGGTGTTTCCTCCTTGTTCATAATACCAACAAGTCTGTCATAATACCCAACAAGGCATTAAATACCCTGTTTCTTAACATATGCAATTATCCTTCCCCAATATCTTAAGAATACTACAACCATCAGCGAATATATGAAGGGTGCTTTGCCAGTCTTTTCCAGCAATACTTTTACGAATCACCTGTGTTTGATAAATCCTTTTTATTTTACATTCTAGTTTTGCAGACTTTCCTTAAAACAAATGGAAAGGCAAAAACATAAAAGTTGACTATTTTTCAGTGTTACGCTTTCTAAGTCAACACCTCACAAGGGCAGTAGTCTTCAATGAAAATATTATGACCTGGGAAGGGAATAAAAAAAACAACCAATAACTTTCTATTGCAATTTCTTTCTTTTATTTTTTTTTAAAGGCCATGTTTGAAACCAACCTTCACATTCTAAAGCAAGTTGTCTCTGACAGAGTTATGAACTTCTTATTGTTAGCTGTTTTATTCTGGATCGCCTTGATATACCTTGATATTACTTCCACGCAGGTTGACAGCAAGAAATTTTATCTTTCTGAAGATGGTATCCAAGTAGTTGTGATTGATGGACACGACGGGAAAGTTATCAATCGGATGAGTTTCAAAAACTCGATTCTACAAGGAATCCCAGCACAGATAGAAAACTATGTCAGCAACATCCAGGACAAGTAAGCTAACGGAAAATGTGCTTCCGTGAGCCCAATCGCATGTACCTAAACCTGGATCTTGACTGGAGTCAAAATCTTGCAAGCTGTTTCCAAAATCAGATGTAAACTGTTCTGATCAAAGACGATTGCTAAAATTCAGAATAGATTTTGCATGATTGGAGAAAGCAGGTGTAGGTTTAAATACAATGACTTCTACAGGTAGCAGCAGCCATCGCTTGCATTACTATTTGCTTTTAAGTGAATAAATTATTCAACAGAACAGATTGTTTATGGTTTGTTTTTGGTGTTTTCCCTTCTGTAGTTCTATAGTGCTGATGACATCAAAAGGAAGGTTCACCTCAAAAGGCCCATGGACTAAAGTCCTGGATAAACTTGGGGCAGAAACAGGCTTCAAATTGAAAGGTAAGTGAATCCTTTTAAAGGATCTTGGTGTCGTTGTTTTAGGAATTGTTTTATGGTACAATTCCTGGTATTAGGAGTTTGTGTATAGTTGCTTGTCCTTTCCAAGAAGCACAGGGCTGTTGTTCCTTTGATGGAGGAAGTGTTCCCCCACTTCAGTTTTCAGAAGAAGGGATCACGTCTTACTGTTTCCCCCAATCCCCATTCCTTTAACATAGAAATCAAGCATGTCAGGTAGGGATGTGCACTGACCCCCCGGATCGGATCGGATAGCGGATCGGAATCGGACCTGGGGGGTCGGATCGGATCGGATCGGAGGATGGTCGGATCGGATCGGACCGGATGTCCGATCCGGATCGGACGCCATTTTGAATGCTTTTTCCCATAGCCAAGTATTGTTTTACAAAAACGCCTATAACTTTTTCATTTTTAAAGATAGAAGGATGAAACTTGGGCACATTATACACTGGTTAGGGATAGTTATCTGTGAGAAATTTCAGAAAGATTGGTGCATGAGTTTTGTGGCAATTAATTGTTTAATAAATACCCAGAAATGCCTATAACTTTGTCATTTTTAAAGTTACAAACATGAAACTTTGCCACATTGTAGGTGGTACCTTGGGACCTATCTGTGAGAAATTTCAGAAACTTAGGTGCTTGCCTTGTGTGGCAATTAATTTTAGAAAAATGGGTAGTAGTGGGGTAAATACATTTACGCCTCCCATTTTTTTATTTTTGAAGATACAAACAGGAAACTTGGGCACATTACAGGTACCACTTGCCTTGATATGTGTGTGAAATTTCAGAAACATTGGAGCTTGCCTTGTGTGGCAATTAATTTTTGAAACAATGAGGAAAGAAACACCTATAACTTTGTCATTTTTAAAGTTACACACATGAAACTTTGCCACATTGTAGGTGGTACCTTGGGACCTATGTGTGTGAAATTTCAGAAACATAGGTGCTTGCCTTGTGTGGCAATTAATTTTTTAATAAATACCCAGGAATGCCTATAACTTTGTCATTTGTAAAGTTACACACATGAAACTTTGCCACATTGTAGGCGGTACCTTGGGACCTATGTGTGTAAAATTTCAGAAACGTAGGTGCTTGTATTGTGTGGCAATTAATTTTTGAAACAATGAGGGATTCATTGGACAGCACTTGCCCATAGGGATTCATTGGACAGTACTTGCCCATAGGGATTCATTGGACAGTACTTTCCTATAGGAAATCATTGGAAAGCACTTGCCCATAGAAAATCATTGGAAAGCACTTGCCCATTGAGAAATACAGTTATGCCTCCCACTTTTTTATTTTTGAAGATACAAACAGGAAACTTGGGCACATTGTAGACTGGTTAGGGATAGTTATCTGTCAGAAATTTCAGAAAGATTGGTGCATGCGTTTTGTGGCAATTAATTTTTTAATAAATACCCAGGAATGCCTATAACTTTGTCATTTTTAAAGTTACATACATGAAACTTTGCCACATTGTAGGTGGTACCTTGGGATCTATGTGTGTAAAATTTCAAAAACGTAGGTGCTTGCCTTGTATGGCAATTAATTTTAGAAAAATGGGTAGTAGTGGGGTAAATACATTTACGCCTCCCATTTTTTTATTTTTAAAGATACAAACAGGAAACATGGGCACATTACAGGGAACACTTCACTTGATATGTGTGTAAAATTTCAGAATGATAGGTCCAGGCATGTGGTGGCAAGGTGTCTGCACACACCACTTTGAAGACTGTAGAAAATTTCTCCTGTAACGATCCCAGCGAGAGAGAGTGATCCTAGGCTCAGCCGTTCTGCTTGAGTGAAAGTATCAAAGCAGACACGAGCCAAGTGCTACTTTGTTTCTCCTTTTGTAATGGATACTAGCTCAGTTGCAGCCAAGCGTGCAAGGATCAAAGAGATGAGAGAAAGTGTTTCCTTCTTCTTCCCGGGAGGCGGGAGGGTGCAATTGACAGCCCCAGCCTCTGTGTAAAAAAGGTTAATAACTTTTAATCTAAAAAATTCGTAGCCACCAAATGCCTGGACCTATCATTCTGAAATTTTACACACATATCAAGTGAAGTGTTCCCTGTAATGTGCCCATGTTTCCTGTTTGTATCTTTAAAAATAAAAAAATGGGAGGCGTAAATGTATTTACCCCACTACTACCCATTTTTCTAAAATTAATTGCCATACAAGGCAAGCACCTACGTTTTTGAAATTTTACACACATAGGTCCCAAGGTACCACCTACAATGTGGCAAAGTTTCATATATGTAACTTTAAAAATGACAAAGTTATAGGCATTCCTGGGTATTTATTAAAAAATTAATTGCCACAAAACGCATGCACCAATCTTTCTGAAATTTCTGACAGATAACTATCCCTAACCAGTCTACAATGTGCCCAAGTTTCCTGTTTGTATCTTCAAAAATAAAAAAGTGGGAGGCATAACTGTATTTCTCAATGGGCAAGTGCTTTCCAATGATTTTCTATGGGCAAGTGCTTTCCAATGATTTCCTATAGGAAAGTACTGTCCAATGAATCCCTATGGGCAAGTACTGTCCAATGAATCCCTATGGGCAAGTGCTGTCCAATGAATCCCTCATTGTTTCAAAAATTAATTGCCACACAATACAAGCACCTACGTTTCTGAAATTTTACACACATGGGTCCCAAGGTACCGCCTACAATGTGGCAAAGTTTCATGTGTGTAACTTTACAAATGACAAAGTTATAGGCATTCCTGGGTATTTATTAAAAAATTAATTGCCACACAAGGCAAGCACCTATGTTTCTGAAATTTCACACACATAGGTCCCAAGGTACCACCTACAATGTGGCAAAGTTTCATGTGTGTAACTTTAAAAATGACAAAGTTATAGGTGTTTCTTTCCTCATTGTTTCAAAAATTAATTGCCACACAAGGCAAGCTCCAATGTTTCTGAAATTTCACACACATATCAAGGCAAGTGGTACCTGTAATGTGCCCAAGTTTCCTGTTTGTATCTTCAAAAATAAAAAAATGGGAGGCGTAAATGTATTTACCCCACTACTACCCATTTTTCTAAAATTAATTGCCACACAAGGCAAGCACCTAAGTTTCTGAAATTTCTCACAGATAGGTCCCAAGGTACCACCTACAATGTGGCAAAGTTTCATGTTTGTAACTTTAAAAATGACAAAGTTATAGGCATTTCTGGGTATTTATTAAACAATTAATTGCCACAAAACGCATGCACCAATCTTTCTGAAATTTCTCACAGATAACTATCCCTAACCAGTGTATAATGTGCCCAAGTTTCATCCTTCTATCTTTAAAAATGAAAAAGTTATAGGCGTTTTTGTAAAACAATACTTGGCTATGGGAAAAAGCATTCAAAATGGCGTCCGATCCGGATCGGACCTCGTCGGATCGGATCGGATCGGAGGTTGATCGGATCGGATCGGATCGGATTTTCCCGATTTTGGGGTGGATCGGATTCGGATCGTGGATCGGATCCGATCCGATGCACACCCCTAATGTCAGGAATAAGGCCAAGCAAAACCATATGACTTGTCATGCTAGCTTTCCATTTCAACAAGTGGGAGCCTTCAAAAATATGTGACTCCAGCTAAAGTGGCACCTTTCTTCCTACACCATATACTATTTCTGCAAGTAATGTGTTTAAACTTTAAACTAGCAGAGTACTGAGGAGCTGAATGGAACTCCACTGAGTTTTAAAGATGTAAAAACTCAGAAAGAAAAAGAACTAGCTAATTTTTGGAAGGGAGAAATGGTGTTTTCTCTTCCCCTTCACTCAACCTGAAATGGGGGGGGAAGGAAATTTGGGGAAGGGGGGGGTCCTAGTCCCCACTCAGCCACGGAAGCTCACTGGGTGACTTTGGGCCAGTCACATGCTCTCAGCCCAGCTTATGTCACGGAGTTGTTGTTGTAAGAATAAAATGGAGAGGAGGATTATGTATACCGCCTTGGGTTCCTTGGAGGAAAAAAGGCGGGATATAAATATAATAATAATAGCAGCTGTGCTTTAAAATGATGTTCAAACTAATTTGCAACTCTCTTAGTTCCAAAATTCAAACAATTTAGGAGTTTAAACTGGATACTTCATACTTTAGACTGCAGCACTTCATAGCTCCATCTCCCTCACCGCATATATTTGCAACTGCTGTTTGAATAAAATGAATGCTTTTATACTTTCAAATGTCGTACCTTGAATTCTTTTATTATAGTTATATGTCAAGTAATGCATGAAATTTAATGTTCCTAAAGTGGTGTCATCATTTTGGTTTGAGAAATGTTTCATTTTTTCCCCAATATTTCTCTCTTGGGGTTGGTGGGAATTAGAAGATCGCGGTATTTTCCGTGGTTTGTAAATTTCTAGAAATTGTAAACCCATCACTGAATTCAATAGTACAGAACTGGGATGTGCCTTAGTGGCAAGAATTCCCATTTCCCATGTATTACCTTACTCAGCTTTGAAAACCAAAGGCCTTATTAACATGTGCAAAGAGGCTGCAGTAATTACTGCTGCAAAGCAAACCTGGGAGTATAGAAAGCTCCTCTCCTCATCTGGCATTCATACTTTTTCAGATAAAATGGCTTTTGTTGGATACAAGGGCAGCTTCCGGCCATACTGGGTAAAACTAAGCACAGATGATGAAGCGGTGAGGATCTTCCAAGCAGTGCCAGTTCCAGTGGTAAAGAAAATGAAATTGTGAGGACATGGCCTGTGATGTCCTCCTGCTCTTAACATGTAATCAACAGAGAAGGCAGCAAAGCCCGTGGCTCTTCTGAGATGTAGTATATTTTGTTGATGTACATAAAAGAAATCTTATTATGGATGAGATAAGTGGCCACATCAGGCTACCAACATTCCTTAGCCAGTCTATGTCTAGCGTGTTGGATCTGCTTATTGGCAATAGGTCTATTGTCTCTGTCCCGCAAGCACACCAGGAGCAAGAACGACTTAATTTCACATCCTGTTGCCTCAGTGTAGCGCAATGGCCTTCTTTGTGTTATGTCCGTAGGTACTTTCAGGTAGCGAATTATGGGACATGTACAATGCGCAATGTTCTCCAGGCTCGACCTTCCAGTACTCATTTTGAATGTTCAGGCATCTTACTCAGGAAAAAGTGCACGTCAAGGTTGAAACCCAGAATATGTAAATATGACCGTGTAAGCTAAAGTCAGTATTAGACGGCTAGCAAATATCTGACTGTTAGAACTTTTTAGCGCTGCTGTTCTTTTCACAAACTTTCTGGCACACCGGACCAGTTGGAGGACAATACGGACAGTGAGCGCGAAAGGAAATTTCGTAAGCATCATTGAGACATAATGGTATCTTGCTACTGTTAGGTGCCATGCTTATATATACAGTTACAGAGGCTGTTTGCTAAATCTTCACAAATATCAAATTGTCAGGACCTGCTTTATGGGCAAGCAGTAGCTAATTAAGCAATCCTGCTTGGTCCTTTTTCCAAAAGTAATCTATAGTGGTGGGCAACCTGTAGGCCAAAACATCTGGAGGACCCCATTTTGCCCACCCCTGAAATAAGAGGACACCACACGAGGATGGTCCAAGACAAAGGTTTGCAGCAGGTCCATTGAACTCAATGGGACAAATCAGCCCCAACATATCTGATTCCCCCTCATAACTAATTGGATAAGAAAGTAGATCAGAAGCCATCAAGATTTTTTTTGAACCCCCGCCTCCCCAAATTTAAGGAATTAATGTCAACAAACTGTCTCCAATGTGTGCCCTTCTGCAATTAATGGAGTGACCAATTGATGTTTGGATGTTCTATTACAATGACTGACCATTCATAATCTGTGAATCATAGCTTTTTGAAGGTTGTGTTGTAGCAATTGTTTCCCTTTAACTTACACACAATTGTCAGCATTATGTGATCCTTCGTTTGTTTTCGTGCACATGTCCGTTCTAATATTTTACCCGAAATAGCTGGTCCTTTTTCGGAACTAGATGTATAGTGTTTTGTATATATTTTCTTAAAATTCCTAATGGAAAAAAAAGCTATATTTTCTATTTATTTATTGCAAAAGCACTAAAAGGATTAAATCGGAAGAGAGAAAAGCTGTAAGCGGGGTTTACCACGGGGCAAAGATCTGGAAGTGGGTCTCTTCAGATAAAATGCTTTGCACTTGAAAATGTCTCTTAGCAGCCTGTTTTTATAATGATAAAAACTCTTGCAATGTTACTTCCAAATGTTTTTGCTTACAACTTAACGTCTAGTTGTTTGGAATACACCATTTATTGGAATAAATTTTCAATGCAACTTTACAACATTATCTTTTTGACGTGTGTTTGATTACGTGTGTTTTATCATGCTAAACTGATAGCACAGTTCCTGCTTGCCGGTTGTCAAAATTCCACCAATACACCGAGGGTGATATCCTTCTTCTTATTCAGCCAAGCCTCACTGAAGTGGCTGGATGGGGCTTTTGATGAGGATAGGAAGACAATAAATTATGGGGAGTGGGGTGAGATGAATCACACACCAGCCCACTCTCCCAAGACATCCTGGACCAACAAAGCAGGACACGGTGGAACAGCACCCTCCCACCCATGTTCACCAGCAACTGGTGCATATAGGCTTACTGCCTCTGATACTGGAGGTAGCACATAGCTATCAGGGCTAGTAGCCATTGATAGCCTTCTCCAGGAATTTGTCTAACCGCCTTTTAAAGCCATCCAAATTGGTGGCCATCGCTACATCTTGTGGTAGCTAATTCCATAATTTAACTATGTGCTGTGAAGAAGAACTTCCTTTTATTTGTCCTGAATCTCCCACCTATCAGCTCATGGGATGACCCTGAGTTCTAGTATTTTGATAGAGGGAGAAAAATGTTTTCCTATCCACAATCTCCACACCATGCATAATTCTGTATGCCTCTATCGGGTTACCCCTTAGCCTACCTTTTTCCAAACTAAACAATTCCAGCTGCTGTAACCTTCCCTCATAGAGGAGTTGCCAATTTTCTGGAATTTTTTATCAGCTCTATAGTATATTTTAAAAATCTTTTTTATCTTTTAATATCTTATAATATGTTTGGTATCTATAACATTTGTCTCCCATGAAGCTGATTGGCGGGAGATAACGGGAAGTACTTTTTCACACAGCACATAGTTTAACTATGAAATTTGCTACCACAAGATGTGGGGATGGCCACAAATTTGGATGGCTTTAAAAGGGAGTTGGATAAATTCTTGGAGGAGAAAGCTATCAATGGTGTGGCCATCTGGAGCTAGATTGGGCCAATTTTGGCCCCTGGGCCTGAGGACTGTTTGGAAACTGCAATTAGTACAAAACGCAACAGCTAGACTAACTTGGATAATCCCATGAAGGTGATTGATGGGAGATTCAGGACAGATCAAAAGACGGACTTCATACAGTGCATAGTTAAACAATGGAATTCACTATCTCAAGATGTAGTGATAGCCGCCAATTTGGATGGCTTTAAAAGAGGGTTGGATAAATTCCTGGAGGAGAAGGCTATCAATGGCTGCTAGTCCTGATGGCTATGTGCTACCTCCAGTATCCGAGGCAGTAAGCTTGTATGCAGGAGGTTGCTGTTGAACTCATGTCCTACTTGTGGGTTTCCCGTGGATGGCTGTTCAGTCACTGTGTGAACAAACTGCTGAACTAGATCGACACTTAGTCTGATCCAGCACGGTTCTTAAGGTAGTCAGACTGTACAGTTTCTCCTCATTACTTCATCTATGACATGACCAGTTGATAATTGATGTATTAGATACAAAGGACTGAAATTGTAAAGTAGCAGACTTTACCTTCTGAGGTCAGCTTACAGAAGAAACATTCATCTTCTTCTAGGAAGCTGCTTACACCAGGGTCAGGGTTATTTGTCCATCTCGTCCAGTATTGTCTGATTGGCAGCGGCTCTCTGGCTTTTCAGGCAGATGTCTGTCACCATAGTTTGCCAGCGTAGCTGAGGAGGAACAATCACTACATGCAAGGACAAAAGGAGCTGTCTGATCCTAGGACTAGGGCAGAGATCACCCAAATACTGATAGGCACTGTGTGTGAACTACCTGAATAGTTCAAAACATTTGCTAAGAGCTCTAACAGTACCTGAACAAAGCATCACTCGGAGATGCTCATATGAAAATACACTCTGGCTCAATTCAGACGACACAATAAACAACTGGTGTGGGGGAAACAATCATCAGCTGTTTTGACTATTGTGTCATCCGAATGCTGCCATAGTCAACTCAGCGCTGATCCTCATCCACACCACAGTTGATTATTTACTACCATGTTGTGTGGGGAGTGCCCCCTAGGGTTAGGGTTAGTCAACCCACCATTGACTATCGTGTTGTCCGAATTGAGCCTCTGAGTACAATAACAGACATATCATTGGTAGAGCCATCCTGTTTTAGAGGAGAAGGAAGCAACCTGATGTTCACTTCAAGGCCTATGACTTCTTTAGTAGATGACTCCTAAGGGGCATGAAGCATAAAACCGTGAGGAGAGCCTAGAAGGCCTTGCATCACATGCCAGTTACCCATTAGTCTCAAGGTATTTCCAAAATACAGTTTAAGAAGCAATCACAGCAACAAGCAGAGTATACATATTTATACACGAGCTAGGATGCAGAAAGCTAATCTAGGTGAGACTAAGGGAGTTTCATGCACGCAACAGACACATGTCTCTCCATTTCATATCCCAAACCTGCTAGCTGGCTGTCCTGATTACGGAGCAAGCTGACAGCTCGGTTCCTGAAAGCCAAACATTTCAGAAGCAGAAATATGTGGGCATGGGATTATGGGAGGTGTAGTCCATTACATCGTGAGGTTCCCAGTTTGGGGAAGGCTGAAATAGGGGCCATTTAGTTTGAGTTCTTTTCCTTATGCATGACTGCCCTCTAGTGGTTTGTCACTGACTGTCTCTTAAAGGAATGCATTTCCAGGCCTGTGTTTCACAGACCTAGAAGATTAACTCTAGCGAGTTAAGAGTTGTTTTGCTAAATATGCAAGGACATCTGTTAAAAGGCAAGGGGAGACTTTGAAAAAAAAACACTTCTGAAAGGTGATGACCACCGCATGTTTTCCCAAAGATGCAAGAAGCAGCAGGGTGGGAAAAACACCCCCCACCCCATCAATCTATGATGGAACATTACCCCCACTTCCAAAGTCCTGGGCACTCTAAGCAAAAAGGAAGCTATTTTAGGCAAAGAAAAGCTCTCTTGGAAACTGACGGATTTGGATTTATTAAGAGAATACCACGCATGCAAAATAGGCCATTTCTAAGGATATAATTTTTTCGGCCTTAAATATACAGCTAGCCAAAAATCTGTGCAATCCCAAGCATGTTTACTCAGAGCTAAATCCCACTGAAGTCAATGGTGCTTACTCCCAGGTAGGCGGGTACAGATTTGCAAACTTAATTGACCAGACCTTGAACATTCAGCGAATTTCCTCCATGCCTGTTTAAAGCATAACGTGTCTTAACAGAGATCTGATCCAAACTTTATTGCCTTCCTGATCTTTTAAGACCTGATTTCTATCAGTCTAGGACTATTTCCTGCCATTAACAGAGCAATCCTATACATGTTTACTCAAAAAATAAGTTGCACTGTGTTCAGTTAGACTGTCCCCCTCCCTCAAGTGTTACTCCTGGGCAGACAAATATAGAAAACTTGCCTAGTTACTTTTACATTTTTGGAATTTTTCTTGAAGTATTTTAAAAACAATAAATGCCATTTAAACTCTGATTACCTTCAATAATTTCTTTTCTTTAAAGAAAAAAGATAATCTTGTAACTTGGGCTCCTTTCCACTACATATCAAAACTATCATGTGATTGTCAAATCACAAGATGACACCCAGGCAGAAGCCACTGAAAACACTACAAATGTTTCTTCGTTCTAAACGATTATTTTAGGTACACTCAAAAGCTGGTATGCCTCCAGTGGAACTTTTTAAAAGTATTTTAAATAATTGACCTTCACCAGGCTTTTTCAAACTGCTTTTAAATGCTCCTTCAGCCTCCAAACAAATTTGCCACATAACACACGGCTGCTGTTTGAGGAAAAACAAGTTCCCTTGGACACATGCAACTTGTAAAAGCATGCAGGAGGTATGTAGCAGATATTCATTTACTCTGTTTACAAACTATTTGACACATATGTAAACTATTGCATTAACAGGGTTTCTATACAGTAACTTGTCCTGAAATACCCTTGAGCCATTAATTTTTCCTGTTCTTACAGTTTTGCTATTACTTGTAGAGACTGCTCTCCAAGCTCCACCTGTCAGTTCATGAAGCCACTGCAAAAACAGAATTACTGTTGTTTTCTTAGCCGTGGTGCTGACAAGAGTGGATGTCACTGGCCAGAAGACATCTGAATAGACGAAAGCAGAATCAGATTCTCTACCAAGGGATGACATCAGATTCTGTGTCAAAGGACAGCTTTGTCCTTGAACTGGCTGTAGGTTTCACAACACTGACATTCATCAAGCTGAGGAAAATGCAGTTTCATACTAGCTTGGCATCCACTTATCATATACTGCCATATACAAAGTCAGACTACAGGTCAAAATAACCCACTTTTATCTATTCTGACTGTTGATGGATCTCCAGAGTTTTAGGCAGAGGTCTTTTTCTGTTCTCCCTCTCTCTTTCTCTCTCTCTCTCTCTCTCTCTCTCTCCTTTTTAGACTGCAGATGGCCAGAGCAGAACTTAGGAGCTTCTGAATGCAAAGGATATGCAGGGTTGTAGGCCCTACAGTTTGGAAATGTGTAACAAATTAAGGCATGCTGTGCTTATTATATATTCCCCCCGCCCTTTGGGATGATTTAAGGGCAACTGAAAGAAAATGACAGAACGGCTTCTGAACAATTGGACTAGTAGATCCAACCTTCCATCTTTAATGTCAACCTGCAAACTTAGGACCCACTTTTAATTTTAATTATTTGACCTGGTTCACACATAACGACAACTCAAGAGTACGGGTTGAGCATGGAGTGTTGTTGAATTGTGGATTATTGCTACATGCGAATCCTGCACTATGGTTTAACTATGAATTGTTAACCATGAACAACCCAGAGCTCACAACCCAATAACAAATCATGGATTCTCTTCCTGGGTTGTTTATGGTTAACAACTCACAGTTAAACCATAGAGTGCAGTGTTCATATGCACGGCAACTCATGATTCAACCGATAGGCCTGGTTTGCACACAACACGCTGGCACACTATGGCTTAAGCCGTGGAACTTGCTGGGTGTCATTTTGAATATGCAACCCCCACTTTTGAATATGCCACCGTGGGTTATTTGAGGGGAAAACAACCCTTGCATAACCCTCAGGTCACACTCTGGGTTGTCGTGACATGTGAATGAGATTAATATGCCTATGGGACAAAGAAGACATGATAAGGGAGAGCCATGAATATGATCTCCCGGAGTTTTTAAGTTAATAGCAACCATGGGGACAATAACCAAGATGGCAATAGAAGTGCCACCAAGTGATCACTCTGAGCTGACTACTGACATCACAATCCTCCCATAGTTCTAACATAAATTCCCCCATGGCTAATGATCATTTAAACATCACCATCATCATCATCATCATCATCACAATTATTCTGTTAGTCACATAAGTCACCGGCATCACATCAAAAAAACTATACAGAAAACCTTCAGAAACTGGGCCTACCAAAATACATCCGCACCAACATCCAGAAAGCAGTCATACTTAAAACATGTTCAACAGTCAGGAAATTCCCGAAGCAGTAAAAGACAGCATGATGTGGCAAGCCCATCATGTCTATCTAGAAATCCTGCCACAAGCGAAAAAAGAGAGCTAATAATAATAACAACAAAGATGATGATGATGATATATTTATACTCTGCCTTCAGCTGTATTATCAGGGAATATGAAAAATAAAATATTAAATATGTTGTTTTGTCTGCCTCTGTTTCTCTCTCCCTCTCCCACACCTTTCTTTTGCTTAAAAACAATTGTGAATAATTAAATAAAATGATGGTCATTTCACTGGTATGAGAGAACCTCCACACCACCTGCAAAAGAAATTGGAGAGCTTTAATAACATATTGAAATGCCCAAAGCACTTCAAAAGTTGCTGGGAGTTTTCCAATTTTATTAAACTTCTACAGATTTTTATTTAGTACCATTCTGAGGCCTCTTTTCTCTCTTGCATTCTGTACTGCCCCCATTTTACCCTCTGGGTTATACTGTCTGATCTACTTTGGGATCCTAACCCACCAGTTGAAAGCCTATGCTGTAAACTAGTGTTTGGAGTCCATATTGTAAACAACAGTCCAGGATGACCATAGCAAATCTCTACATTTATCAACCATACAAATAACTCCAGACTTGTCCAAGTTGTCCATCTGCACTTACATGGCCTTTAAAACAACCTGGAAAGCCTTGCTACCAGGCAGAAAACCTGGAAGAAAGATTTACTTGCTGCTGGCAATCAGCCTGCATTTCATCACACACACACACTACATGAGTAGAGTAGACCTGTTGTACAGATGGCATCTTTAGAAAATGTTACTTCTTGCCTTTGACAGGTTTTTAAGCTCCTCTAAAAAAAATGCAGCTAGAATTTCCAGGGTTTCCCTGTTCTTGCAAGCAACAGTGGAGCAAAACTGAGAAGAACCATTTCAAAACAAAATCAAGTAAAAAATGGGATGGAAACCAGAGAGGGATAACTACACATCGAAGAATAAGCACTGTAATTATCTATTAACTTAGACCAGGGGTGCACAACCTTTTTGGCTCTGAGGACCGCATGCTGGATCAAGGGCCCCACACCTGCATGCAGACACACACACATGCACTCATCTTCTCACCATATCCTCCCACAGCGATCCTCACAGATTGCTCATTCCCCGCTGGTAGCAAGAGCAAGGAAAGACCAAACTGTATCAGGATTGCTTGGGGAGGCAATTTGGTGGCAGCAATGGAGTCAAGACACACGTGGGGGGCTGCTGTACTCACAGGGGGTTACAACGTGTTGCCCCATGTCCCTGATTTAAACTTAACCCCCCCCATCTCCTCCAAAAGCTCAAAGCAGGTAAAAGCATTCACAAAGTAATAATTCGCATGTCAAATAATTTAAAACAAGCACATATTCTTCACAGAATCCTTGCAACACTTCCAGAGGATACTCACACTTTGCGTTGGCTAGGTCTCTGAAACAAGGAAGGCGAGAAACCACAGCGGATGCCTCTCGTTTTGTATTTGGCACATGAATGATGCCCCCAAGCGGTCACTCTGAGATGACCACAGATACCACAATAAGACACAGAAGGCTGGATTCTTATGTTTCAAATAGCAATCTGTTTTGAAAAAGTGTACAAATTTATTGACATTCTGTAAGGAGTGTTCATGTTGACAGCAAGATTTCCCCAGATAGATAGATAGATAGATATAATAAAAAAGTAATCCTCATGGTCTCTAATGAGGACAAAGTATTGGAAGCATTTTTTGGCACCATAAAAATTCAACACACTCAGCACCCAACACTGTGATCACTAATTTGAAACAGATTTATGCTCTAAGGTTGTACCCTTTTTGGTGAATGTTCTTGAAGAAGCCAACACAACCTTCTAAGCGATGCAATTCTTCAGATATGTTAGAATAGAATCCGCCTTCAATTTATATTCACTACAATCCTGGGACACCTTAAGCAAACTTGGATTTCGTTTCAGGGTTAATTGTATCCTTTGCTATTCTTCTCACATATCTTTTACCCTATTCCAATGGAACGGCTCATGTAAGCATGAAAGTATAACCCTAAACGTGTTATTAGATTTCCTCCCCTCCACCCACTTCATCAACATATAAAAATACCCTTTGCGTCCCTCCAAATTGTGCTTCCACTGATCTGTTCTATCAGTGACATTCTGAAGTTGTCTATTACAAGATTCAAAGGCTCTCAAGAAGCATCATTTATTTTAATGAAAATATTGAAAATGTAATAACTCTTAGGATTTTAAGTCACGTTTCTTGCCTAGAAATGTCTGGCCATTAGCTGTGAATCACTCGCATTGCTCACACCTCCAAAATAGCTGGCAACAAAGGGAGAACACATTTCTCTCCTGCTCATCGTTTGAGCAAAGTCCATAATACTGAAGTTAAACACACAGGTGCCTGTTTTAGACTTAAAAACCATTTGGTGGAAAGTAAACAATCCACAACTTAACCAAGGCAATCTACAGATGTTAACCATTAACTTTGTCATTACTAAATAAATGCTTCTCATTAATAAGTAAACTGTTCCCTTGACTACAACTTTGACCATTTTCTCTTTCCTAAACTTTCCATTCCCCACCCGGCCTTTTTTTACAGTTTCCAGTCCATTTAACTTATCATCATAGATCTTCTTTTGGTACAGTTGCTCGGTTATTATCTTTGAGCGTTCCAGATTTCTTGTCTGTATCTTTTTTCTTTTTGGATTTTTCAGGTTTGGTCTTATTTTTTTCTTTTTCATTGGCTCCTTTCCCAGGATACACCTGACCTTCCAAAGTTACGTCTGCACACCTCTCTTGCTTTAGCAGAAAGTCTTTGATCTCCCATGCATAGCTTCCATCACGCAGCATAAAGATGGCACGATTTGAACCAACAATAAACCTAGGTTTCAAAAGGCATTCAATTAGTGCGAGCCTTTGAAGTGCTAAAACTTTACATTTCACGTGGCAAAGAGCCCAAAACAGATAATCCAAAGCCTTATGTGGCAAAGCTGCATTTTTGAAAGCAAGCGGTGCCCATCTCAGAATGCAAAGCATGGAAAACAATTTCTGCACTACCCACTTCAGAAATAACATTACTGCAACTGATTGCCTTTTGCAAATGCAGGCATATTTTGTATGAGTTACACCTCCCAGGTGTGGTGATTTAGCTGGGGGAAGGTTTCGTGAATGAGGTGAAACCAAACACAACAAAGAAGTGTTTACTTCCACAGTGGCTTCCTCCACAGAGCATCTCAGCACAGATGCCAAACAAGATGGAGGGACGGAGAAAAAGAGATGTGTATATGCAAGACTATAAGCATACCCAGACAGACACACAGTGCTAAGTGAACATCAGTAATATATACCATGTGTGTTTCTTGTAGCAGATTTTAACTTGACCATAGAAGTTTCATGTCCCTGTTTTAAAAGCCTACTATTAACGTAGGTTGACAACCCATCCTCTACTTGGAAATTACTGCCTTACAGCCCAATGCATGTAGGATTGCAGCCTTAGTATACCTGCTATGAAACTGCCTAGAGAGCTTCAGGTATGGAGCATTACAAACATGTAATAAATGAAATGAAACATAGTAAATGAAAAAAACGTATCTATAATCTTAAAACACACACACACATTCTATACTTGAAAGGGGAACATGGGTAACCTTATGTTCTCCTAGCAGAAAGTATTGATTTCCTAAAGTTTATTTTTATTAAATGAAAATTAAACCGGGCAAACGGAGTTTTGCAATTCCAGACAAAATGCTTACCTTTGTACATCATAGTTAGCATTGAAAAGACTCCCCTGCCACAGATTTGTAATTTGTTCTGTCTCCTTTTCAGTGGGTTCTCCCGACACAGTGACAAACATCATAAGCGTCTTCCCTTTCTTGGTCATCTTCAAGATACTCTCAGGCTTGCCTGGGTCAATCTTGGAGAAGTCTATCGGCGCAGATGGACGCTTGTGCTCGGGAAGATCCCCTTCTTCTATATCATCATCTTTCTGTTTTGGAAACAAACACAGGAACGCGTAAGAACTGCTTGGTACAGAAGAGATGCCTTAAATAATCTTCAGGTGTAACAAGACATGCATTAGAAAAACAAGGCTTGTTCAACAACTTGAGTTTATAAGGTTGTATACTTTGCTCGCTTGTGATAATCTGAGTATGATTCAAGTTGTCGGGTACATTCTTCAAGTAGTATGGCAAACTGAGTAATTAAGTATGTTCAATGAATGTTTCTTTTATATGGAGCTGGGCTATGAAGAGATGATACCTTACACAAGCCTTATCGTAAACAATCTTTACACATTAAGATTAAACCAAATTTATGCTGTCCTCCAAATACTGGTGGTGTGGCTGTAATAAGGAAGGTAAACTACATATATAGTAGTTATGTTCACATATATAGGAGTTTTGGACATCAACGTTAGCAAAAATTATGGACATGATGCCTATAGCCCGCCTGTGCTAACTAGGATATCACAAAGATTTATAGTAGGACATAGTATTGTATCAAATGTCTGCCTAGGTCCACGAGGGCAGTGGATGCTCCTGTGTCCAGCCCTCATGGGCCCAAGCAGACCCAACCAGCGCTAGGAGAGGTCCACACCTGAGTGCTCTTGAGCCATTAACGCACCATTGGTGGTGGAGAAGAAACATGCAATTTCCCCAAGTCTGGGGAAATCACGTATGTTTCCCCTCCACTCTAATAGAAGCTACCATTAGCATGGCCAGAGGAACTGCACATTTTCTGAAGGTCCCGGAAAGCGCGCTTTGACCCCCTACCCTGAGCCAACTGGGGCCCCGATTGATGCAGGGGGGGGGGGGGAGACGGCAAAGTGTGCTCTCTGGGGCCTCCAGAAAGTGTGCAGTTCCCCTGGCCACAGCATTAGCGTGCTTTGCCAAGGGCTCGGGAGGCTCGTGCAGCCTCCTGAGCATTCAGCAAAGGCTTGCATGGCCCGGCTCCTTGAAGCGGAGCTCTGCGAGCTTGTGGGGCAAGCGCCCCACTAGTTCTCCAAAGCTTAAAGACAGCCTTGCCCAACTTGCACCCTCCAGATATGCTGTACCATAACAGCTAGCCAATACGTCCAATTGTCAGGGATAATGGAAGATGTAGTCTAAAGCATCTGGAGGGCACTAGGTTGGGGAAGGCTGGTATTAAATTTAGGTTCATAATGTGAAGCTGAGTTAGTATTCCACCCAAAGATTTACTTTGAATACCGTACCCTTTTTTTATGCTACCACACAGGTGGTCTCAGGGCAACCAACAAATCCAAGGTTTCTCTCCCACCCCTTTAATCTGCACGATAACCCTGCGAGGCAGGTTAGGCTGAGAAAGAGAGTGTTGGCCAAACTCACACAGTAGCCTGATGGCTGGGGTCAGTCCAACACTCTTGTTGCTACAGCACACTAGGTCTCCATTTCTTATTTGTGAAATGCCCCATAACAGCAAAAAAGAAAACAAACAAAACCCACAACCAAAAACAACTTTAGCTTCACATATTATGGGGGCAGCATATCGCAATAAAGTAAAGTGCATAGTTAAACAATGAAATTCACTTTCACAAGATGTAGTGATGACCACCAGTTGGGATGGCTTTAAATTATTATTATTATTATTATTATTATTAATTACATTTATTTACCACCCCATAGCTGAAGCTCTCTGGGCGGTTTACGGAAATTAAAACTTTGGACATTAAAAATCGATATACAAAATATAAAACCATAAAAACAGACAACATATAAAAACAGTGTACATTTAAAACAGCTGTGAACTCTCAGCCAGGCCTAAATATATTTCTGGGGTCAGTTAAAAACTCAGTATATGCTGTTAAATGCCTGGGAGAAGAGGAAAGCCTTGACCGGGTGCCGAAAAGATAATAACGTTGGTGCCAGGTGAGCCTTGCTGGGGAGATAATTCCACAGTTGGGATGCCACCACAGAAAAGGCCCTCTCCCTTGTTGCCATCCTCCAAGCTTCCCTCGGAGTAGGCACCTGGAGGAGGGACTTAGATGTTGAGCATATACAGGTAGGTTCATGTCAGGAGAGGCGTTCCGTCAGGTATTGTAGTCCCAAACTGTGTAAGGCTTTATAGGTTAAAACCAGCACCTATAAAAGGGGATCGGACAAATTCCTGGAGCAGAAAGCTATCAACGGCTACTAGTATTGATGGCTTTATGCTACCTCCAGACTCAGGGGAGTATGCCTATGTACACCAACTGTTGGGGAACATGGGCATGAGGGTGCTGTTGCATCCATATCCTGCTTGTGGGTTTCCAATGGGTGGCTGGGGGCGGGGCACTGTGCGAACAGAAGGGTGCACCAGATGGACTCCTGGTCTGATCCAGCACGGCACTTCTTACGTTCTTAAGTATTGCTATCAATGCTCTGACTCGCACAATACATCCATTTTTTCCCCCTTATGCTCTTGCTTCGCATTTCTCGGAGCGCTTTAAGTGATGGCAACCCCACTTCGGCAGTGGCGAAGAGCAATAATGCACTCTGCACGTGCTCAGAGGCAGCCTCTCCTTTAGAAGCACGCCCTGGGGGCTGGGCCATTAAATTAAACGGAGGAGGGGGGGGCTCAAACCCAGCTCTTCAGTGAGCCCCAGCACCTTTCTTTCTCTGGAACTTACCCGCACTCCAAACCCAATTCGACCCCGGGGACAGAATGAAACGGGCGGAAAAAAACTGAGGTAGGAGTGTGTGTGTGTGGGGAACCCCAAGAAAGCTTGACGCCCCCCCGCCCCAATTGCCCCCCCGCCCCTACCTCCCACTGCTCCAACAGCCGCGCCATGTCGGCGTCGTTGTAGTCCCGAATGTCCTTCTTCTTTTTCTTCGCCGCCGTCGGCTCGGCGGGGCCTCCCTTCGGCTCCTCAGCGACGGCGGCCGCTACGACGCTGAGCGCCAAGACCAGGCCCAGCCAGCTGCAGGAGGTCGCCATCTTGTCCTGTCGCCCACCCCACCAAGGGAAAGGGAGGAGGAAGAAGGAAGTCCTTTCCTCGCCCGCCCACCTCGTTCCGTGGGACGTTTGCGCAGGCGCGTGAGAGAGAATGATGGGGGGAAATTAGGAGACGGCGGGCGCGGCAAGAAGCTTTGAAACTCAGGAAAAAGGGGAGACGGGAGGTTTTGGTGCAGAAACGGAGCGTCGGAACGGACTGTACCACTTCGGGCTGCAAGAGGGGGAAGCCATAGTTTTTAAGAAACCGCTTCCAGAGGGGAAGTCGTGCTTGGGTTGTTTTTACTACAACGAACTGAGCTTTGTGGCACTTTAAAGACACATAGACACATAATAACGATGTTGAGGCACAATCCTATGCAGGCTTAGACAGAAAAAAAAAGTCCTACAACTCTCAAAATGCCATGCTGGCTGGGGCACGTTGGGAGTTGTAGGAATTTATGCTGTCTAAACCGGCACAGAAGTGAGCCACTGGGCTAAAATCCAATTTAAGGCCTGTTTAGAGTAGACCCATTGAAATGAATTGGATTTAAATTAGTCATGACTAACTGAAGTCCCATTCATTTCAATGCGCTTGCTCTAAAGAACTTAGCTTGGATTTTACCCTTGGTCTTTAAGTGCCAGAATACTTACTAAAAACTTTTAAAAAAACCTTTTTAAATTAAAAGTTTACTTTTTAAAAAAAAATCCCAAAAAGGTAGCAATATTATATTCCATTTTCGTTTCAGATTCGAGACTACCAAAGAATGTGTAAACCAATTGTAAGTCCTTGCAGGTGTCACAGTTGATGGGCAATTTCAAAGATCCTGTTCCTGGCATCTTAGCGTTCTTTTATCTTTAACCCAGACTTTGACTGCACATTCTGGCAGCTTGCATTTCAAAATATTTTCTTAGACACTTTACAAAATACAATGGATATCTTTGTAGGGTGTGGTTCTTATTTTTGTTTTTTAAGAGAATAATCATGACTAACTTAAATCCCATTTATTTCAATGGGTCTACTCCAAGTACAACTAAGTCTGGATCCAACCCCATTGCCAATGCTTTGTGCAAGGACAATAACCCTTTGTTAATTAAATTTATATATTGCTTCTCATCACAAAAAGAGTCCCAAAGCAATATCCAGAAATCCATGACTAATATAATGGGAAGGAGACCCCAAAATCAATATAAACCATAATCATAAACAAAAATGATTACCATAAGA
Source organism: Anniella stebbinsi (assembly GCA_029215795.1). Classification (NCBI taxonomy): domain Eukaryota; kingdom Metazoa; phylum Chordata; class Lepidosauria; order Squamata; family Anniellidae; genus Anniella; species Anniella stebbinsi. The sequence goes on from JARDYH010000001.1 coordinate 389,171,004, forward strand.
ACATAATCTAAAAACGATACAATATGAAAAGCCTTCATCCACATATACCCAAAATTTCCCTCCACTCACAGCCTAGAATGAACATGGGCCACAACTCACACCAAAATGATTGGGGAAATAGTGTCTCTTTGCCTGGTGCTGCAAAGATGACAGTCAGTGTTGGTGCCAGACAAGAGAGCATTTCATAAACTTGGAGCAATCTCTGAAAGGGCTCATTCCTGAACTATCCCACCCAGAGCTTCTCTTGAAGGGCCTCTAAGAGACTGGGTAGGTTCATACAGTGGCTTAGTTCGGACGACACTTTAGGCAACGGAGATGGGAAGAGGCAACGGATGGTACGTTATTTTTGGAGCACCCTCCACACAACATGTTGCCCCTCTCCCCGTTGTGCGGCTGAAAGTCGGGGCCTCATAATAAGCAACGGGGCTCCGAAAAACAGCGGAGCAGCCTGTTGTTTTTCCCCATTGCTTAATAATGTACCGTCAGTTGTGTGTGCGTTGTGTGTCGCCCGAAACACGACACAATAAGCAACATAACTGACGGTTGCCTCTTCCCCCCTCAAAGTGTCGTCCGAACTAAGCCAGGGAAAGGCAGCCCTTGAGTAGAGTTCCGAGCCACCTAGGGCTTAAATCGGTTAAAACCAGGCGAGCCAGGACTGGGCTTACACGTTCCCATCACCTAGTCCCAGTCAACAACCTGGCCACCGAATTTGCACTGCCTGCTGTTTCTGAACCGTGATTAATAGCTTATCCCTTCTTCATTTTACACTCCAAATGCAGGACCAAAACCAGAAATTCTGGATGCTTTTAGCCACTACGTCATCCTGCTTTGAAAAAGAGAAGTGCATTGCAAGGCACTCTAGGTAACAGCTTGTTAAAAATGAGTCGATACCATGAACAGGAATTTGAGGCCTTCCCTTCGGGCCTGTTTTGTTCACATCAAAGGAGACCACAGTACTCAAGCACAAAATGAGCTGACTCCCACCCTTCCTGAGTCGTGCTGTAGAACCAAAGTTTTAAGTCCCGCACCCAGCAGTGTTCTGGATGCCTTCGGAAGTGTACTGAAATGCTTTAATGGAAGTTTTACAGATGTATTGTTTGGCTTCTCCAGTCTCACAGATTTGCTATATAACTCCAGTCACTCCCGCTGCTCTTGATTGGCTCCTCCAGCAGCTCCTCCATTCAAATTAAGTCACGCCTTAAGATTTGCAATCAGAACTTATTTAACTTGCAGAATTTATACCCTGGCTTTCCTTCATCAGGAACATTAAAATTTCATCTGATAAAATGGGCAGTGTCCATGAACGTGTAAGCCAGGATAAATCTGGCAGCCTTCCCCGACATGGTGTCCACCAGATGTTTTGGACCACAACTCCCATCATTTCGGAGCATTGACTGATGGGACTTGCAATCCAAAACATCTGTAGGGCACCAGGTTGGAGAAGGCAGCTTTAAGTTGTCCCAAGACTCTTCATTGTTTTGGCTGCAAGAGACTCACATGGCTGCCTCTCAGGAAACTCAAAGTAGCTCCCAGGATATATCATACACATGAAGGAAGAGGCTTAACCCCACCTTCCCCAATTTGGTTCCTTCCAAATAATTTGCACTGCAACTGCCATCATTCCTTATATTCCAGCTATAATAACAATACAAGGAACCTCAGCATCTGATGTAATAAATCATATACTGAGGTTCCTTGTTTTGTTATTGTATCTGGAATTGTTTATAATAGTACCTTTTAAATGTGATTTTTATTGTTACTTTTGTTGAAATTGTTTTAATAGTGTATTTACATGCAACTTTAATATTTGCATGTGGACCGTTTAAAGTTTTTTATATATATTAAGCAGTATATAAGTATTACTAATGGACAACTAAATAATTCTTGGCCATAGTTCAACAAGAGCATATCCTTTGCATGCTGTTGTTTCAGTTTTTGGCATCTCCCATTAAAAAGATATAAGGTAGCAGGAGATGAAGCCTCTGTTTAATTTCTAGGAAAGTTGCTGACACCATACTAGGCCATATAGGGATAGGTGGACCAACCGTCCGATGCGGTGGAACGCAGCTCCATCCAATGTACTTACAGCAAGCCCATTCTCTAAGTGCTGAACTTCATGAAGGCCAATGTGTGTGAGCCACATACAAGAAGGAAATAACAGCAGGCTTGAGGGATCCCTAAGTTTTGGATAGTTCAAAAAAAGTGTTCTAGAAAAACAAGAACTCTAAGGCTGGTTTCGGACAACACATTAAGCAACGGGGGGGGGGGGGGTGGAACAATCATCAGTTGTGTTGCTTATTGTGTTGTGTGAAGGGTAACACGCCGCTCACAAACTACTGACGGTATGCTATTCCGCCCAAATAAGCAACGGAGAGAAACTGGCTTGCAAGTTGTTTAGCTCGAAGCCAGTTGTTTAAAGTGTTGTGTGGAGGGGTGAGTGTGTTAATGGCGTGCGGTGAATGGGTTAAAACACAAGCCCATAGAGGCAGGTGGCAAGAGCGACCAAAGCGGCGGTTGCCACTCTGCTACAACTGGGACAACTTGCAGAGGTTGCAGGGATAGCACCGGGAGAACTGAGGGAGGGGGCTGGGGCTGTGTCAATCAAATGTCAGGTTGACTATTAGTCCACTCAATGCCAGCCCCAACCACCCACAGCTGTGTAGGAATATATTGTGTGGGGAGTACCCACAACACAACATTGACTAAAGTGTTGTCTGAAACCAGCCACTATGTGCATGCAGGAGGACAGCCCAATAAGGAGTGTGCATGCTCAGTTGCCATGGAATGCTAACTGACCCTTATGGTGGGAGGGTGATGGAATAGAGCAAAGGTGTTAAACCTCTTTCTGGCGGAGGGCCAAATTCAATTTCATAAAAGCTCGGGGGGGGGGCTGCATTCCAGTGATCGGTGGAGTCAAAGGCAATTGGGCAATGCCAAAATACTAAAACTGTAAGCATATTTTAGCATAAAGCTTTTACTGCCAGTAAGTTAGTTTTAGGAGAGGCATTTCAACCTTTTTGAATTGGGGGTGGGGGGACCAGTGCAATAGCTCAAAAATGAGCAGGGAAAGGGGCTGCGACCTGAAAGGGCAGCATGATGATCTGGGGAATCCTGGGAGGGCTGGTTCAGGGCCCAAGGAGGGCCACATTTGGATCATGGGCCTGAGGTTTCTCACCCCATGGACTAGAGTATCCTAGAAAAGGACACGGCTGCTTTGGTCCACAATGCAACGTTTGGATGCAGGTCTCACGCTTTAAAAAAAAATAAGCAGATTTCCCCATCTCCTACAAGCCTTAATGTGGCCATGACTTGTTAAATGGCAGGGGTTTTGTTCCCATTTTTATTACGCATTGTTCTGATCATTTTATGTAGGCCGCTGCTTCGTGAAACTAGGAAAGCTTCCAACAATTAAAGGCAGGATACTGATTAAAGACAGAGAACAGGAGCGTGTTCTTGCCACAATCAAATCAGGTTGCAATGCCCACAGGCTGACCTCATTAGGTTTGCATTGTTGTTATTTTTATGCCTTCCCTGTATTAAGGCAGAAGGGTGGGAGGAATCAAAACAAGACCGCTTCTATTTTAAATGCTCTCTCATAAGTTACAAGCATCACCTATTCTGCCTATCAAAAGATCTCGGTGGTTTTGGCAGCTTCCCACGGAGCCGCCAATGCTGCAGTCCTAAACACACTTACTTGGGATAAATAACAATAATAATAATTTAAAACCAAACATCTATGGAGGGGCTCACTTCTGAATCAACACAAGGTTAAGGTCCATAACAGACACGTTTTAATGTGTATCTAGCAGCAACGTCTTCCTCCTCCCCCGCTATCCATTTTTACTCCGGAGTAGCCAAAGGGGCCCCGATCGGGATCCTAAAAGCCTTACTTCTGAATCAACACACGGTTAAGGGACAAAATAGACACGACTTCGTGTACGTCTAGCAAAATAGACATGACCCTTCCCCCAACAATCGTGGGGTTTTTTTTACTCCAGAGTAGCCACAGGGGCCCCGATCCGGCTTTAAAAGGGTAACCACATGCCCCCTCCCTCCCAGGATCCTTATCCAGATCGGGACTCTGCGCCTACTCTGGAATAAAAATGAAAACAAAACCAAATGGGTGGGTGCGGGGCGACGAGACTGCTAGACACACGCTGAAAGTCTGCTTTACTCCCCACCCCGAAAGATCGGGCTGGACCCGCGCCAAAATATCGCCGCGTCGCGTGTAAACGGCAACGGATTGCAAAGAAGAGAGGCGGAAGGGAATCGGTGCGCGTAAAGGGAGGGCTCAAGCCGGCGGCAATAGCAAAGGCGCTGCTAGAGACCGCCGGTTCCTCCGCCGCCGCCACTTTTTCCCCTCCCCCCCATTCCCCCCCCCCCCGGGGAGGAGCCTGGAGCCAGCAGCGGGCGTGGAGCAAACGAGCCACGGGCAAGGCAGCGTTCAAAACGGAAGGCGGCGACCGGCCGCCCAGAAGATTGCTATAGGCTTATAGCGAGGTTACGGCGAAGGCAACGGGGAGGAAGGAGGGGGCAAACAGCAAAGAGAGAGAGAGAGAGAGAGAGAGAGAGAAGGGGAGGGGGAAAATAAAGGCTGGCGCGTTGGCTTGGCCGCCCGCCTTCCCCAGCCATGCAGCAGCCCGGCCAGGCAGGCAGCTGGTAGAGGCCCCGCAGAGGCGGCTGCTTCTCCTGGGACTTTCCCGTTTCGTAAAGTTGGGAAGTGGATTGGGCGGGCAGGCAGCTCGATTGATCCTTTCTTTCCGTCTCCGCCCCGCTGAAGTTGGTGATTCAGCCCTTTTTTTGAGGGGGGGTGGGGGGTGGAAGAGGGAAACATGGCAGGAGAGGCGGAGAGGGGCCGGCTGGGAGTCGTTTGCCGCGGCGAAGGCGACGCGGTGCAGCAGCCACCACCGCCGACGTCGCCTCCCGCCCCGCTCGCCGGGAGAGTCTGAAGTTAACGCTCGCAACGCGCCGATCGGATGCGCCCACGCCCTGGGGAAGGCCGCCGCCGCCGCCGCCGGAGATGCATCTTGTCGGAGACGGGGAAGCCAGCTGGGCGGCGTGATCGGGGGAGTGGGGGGAAAGGAGGGCAAGCGAGACAGCCAGCAGCCACCCGGAGGAGCCTGCCTGCCTTCTCCAGCGGCCGGATCGCGGGGAGGGGTGGGGAGAGAATCCGGTGCCCACCCTTCCACGCCCGGCCTTCCTCGATCTGCTGTGTCCTCTTTTGCTCCGGAGGCGAGGTGCGTAAAAACGCTTCCCCCCCACCACCCCAGCTCCCCACCTCTCTTCCCCTTTGGCGATCCCAGCAAATCAAAGGCGGCACCCTCCTCCTCCTCCTCCTGCGCGCGGCCAGTTTCCCCAGCCAGGGCTTAGCCGGACCACACCCTCTGCTGTTCTTCCTGATAGCAGCGGGGAGAGGAAGAGAGCGAGCGAGTGATGCCTACTGCCTTCTCGGGAGCTTTTAGAGGAGTCCATGGCGCCGGCTCGCCTCTTTCCGGGCCGCGGGGACAGCTCGGCTTGGGAAGGAGCGAAACGGTAACCAGGATCGTTGCCTCTCTCTTTTTAAATTATTATTATTATTATTTAGTTGCCCTGCTTTGGCTCTTTCTCCTAAATTAAAACCCCACCTCTGTTCATTTATTCAGGAAACTATATTGTTGTTGTTGCTATTATAATTATTATTATTACATTGGCTAAAACATAATTTGGTTTCTTCCCTAACATTTCTCCAAAGAACCTCAACTCCCTATGAACGGAAGTGCACTGACCGGAGCGAGGATCATGCCGGCAAGGAATCGAGGATCAGATGTTCCCAAGAGCCAGCGGCGACATCCGTTGATGACGGGCCTGAAGATCTAACTTGTGTTGGAGCGTGGCTGGCTTAGCGTTGATTCACTGTGAAAGCGGAGCAGCTTCTTCTGGTGTGCCCGTGCTTGGTTCGGATTCGGCTGCCCTTCCGCCGGCGCCTTCCTCTGTCCCGCCGGTGCTCCCAGACTTTATTTTTACTCGGGGAGATTAATGGAATGATGGTGCGGAAAAGGCAGAGAGATCCTGCCGGCTTCAGCGGGGACTCCTTGGCGGGTAGCCGGAGTGGGAGTGGTGGTGGTGGCGGTGGCAGCAGTGGCATCCCGAGAGGCATGCGCGTGCCCCCCCTGCGCTATGGCTAGCGGCGGCTCTGGCAAGTCTGCTAGCGAGTTGTCCACCCCCAGCTGCGGCAGTGGTGCGTTGCAGAGGAAGAAGCTCATCTCAGTCTGTGACCACTGCAAGATCAAGATGCAACTGGTGGCGGATTTGCTCCTGCTGTCCAGCGAGAGCCGGCCGGTCAACACGGAGAGCCTGTCCGTCTTCGGGGAGTCCTTCGAGAAGTGCAGGGACACCATCATTGCCCGGACCAAAGGCCTGTCCATCTTGACCCATGATGTCCAAAGCCAGCTCAACATGGGACGCTTCGCCGAAGTCGGGGACATCCTAGTGGAGATGGGGGACTTGGTGGTCTCCTTGACAGAGTGCTCCGCCCATGCTGCTTACCTGGCTGCGGTGGAGATCCCGGGGGCTCAGCCGGCTTTGCCCGGCTTGGTGGATCGCTACAAGGTGACCCGGTGTAAGCATGAGGTGGAGCAAGGGTGCGGGGTGTTGAAGGCTACCCCTTTGGCCGACATGAGTCCTCAACTCCTTCTGGAGGTCTCCCAGAACATGTCCAAGAATTTGAAATTCCTGACGGACGCCTGCGTCCTGGCCAGTGAGAAATCCAAGGATAAATTTGCCAAGGAGCAGTTCAAGCTCAGCGTCAAGTGCATGAGTACCAGCGCCTCGGCTCTCTTGGCCTGCGTCAAGGAGGTCAAGACTTCGCCCAGCGAGCTGACGCGCAACCGCTGTGTCTTGTTCAGCGGGCCCTTGGTGCACTCCGTCTGCGCGCTGGTGGGCTTTGCCACTGAGCCTCAGTTTTTGGGCAGAGCGGCCACCATCAATCCAGAGGGCAAAGCCGTGCAGACCGCCATTTTGGGAGGCGCCATGAGCGTGGTCTCGGCGTGCGTGCTCCTCACCCAATGCCTCAGGGATATAGCCCAACACACCGAAAGTAGCTCCAAGATGACTGAATACAGGGAAAGATTGAGGAACTCTGCTTGCGCTGTTTCCGATGGTTGCAACCTGTTATCTCAGGCACTAAGAGAAAGATCGTCGCCCCGGACTTTACCGCCAGCGAACTCAAATTCTGTGAATTAATATTTTCTTCCCCCAGTTTAGATAGCATGGCCACTGCTAACAGAAATGTTCTAGGTCCCCTCTCCTGCCCCATGTTTTGTGTATACCAAAGAATTTGTGTAGATGAGCCCAGTCCTTTGATTATTTTAATTTTATTTGTGGGGGGCGGGGCTAGGCAGTAAAGCTATGCCTTTTAACCTATGTCAAAATAACCAACATTGAATGGCAGGTATTTTGGGAAGGGGGCAGAGGGATTTCAAAAAGAAAAAAAAATCCAAGGAGCTTTGCAATTAAGCGCTAGCCTGGGCACCATAGGCAATCAGGAATTGGATATGGCGTGCCCCTGGGATTCCACACAGGCGAGTGACCAAGGGTTGAAGTTCTCTGCCCGTCTCTGCACCCACATAGAAACCAGGTGGCTTGCCAGAGGAGGGAAGTCCCACTCCACCCCACTTCCTCTGTTCCTAGCATAGAAATTTAACTTTTCTGTCCCTCCCTTGCTGGCCCATATCAGGCTGGTAAACTCTTTTGCAGGCTAGTAACTTTTGGGGGCTTATTTACAAGGCTGCATCAAGGTTGAGTCACTTACATATCTTCATTATTTAGTTAAGGCCTGCAAATAAGCCAATGGTTACAACAACAGTTTAAAAGTTTTATAGATGGGGAGGGGCCTGGGAGAGAGAGGGAGAGAGAGCCTTAATCGTGCTGGGTGCGGTTTTAATACTAGGGGGGTTGGTTTGTGTTGTTGGGATTTTTTGTTTGGGCTTCCAGAATTTCCCTTCTAAATTTTACTGTTCAATTGTGCAGGAAGAGAGAGAGAGAGAAAAAAAAGTTACCTCAGTTTTCATACAGTCTGAAAGAAACAAAACTTTAATGATGGATGTAGCTACCTTTTTGTTTGTTTGTTTGTTTGTTTTGTATGATTACTTTTTGAGTCAAGTGTGTAGGTTAGAAGTGCATTTTTGCTGTCTTGAGTGGGAAAGGGAGCGGAGTTTGGATTGGAGTTCTAAACTGGGGCGAAAGCTACTGTGAGTGTGTTTAAAATGGGGTGGGAGAAAATGACACTATATCAAGGAAGTGATTTGGGTTTTTTTAATTATTTTTTCAGTGTCAGTTTTTTTAAAAAAAAATCTTGCATGTACTGGAGTATTTATTTCATCTATTAAAATGCTGTTTCTCAGATGTCCTGTCAATCTCTAAATACTTAAATAACAATACCTCCTGTTTTGTACTGTTCCCCCGGGAATGGGTGGTACAGATGGAGTTTTAGTTTAGGGCTGAGTATTCTGTAGACTTCAATTATCTGATCTTTTAATCTTTTTATACCCACATTTTCTTCTGGCTTCCTATCCCACCCCATTCTCTCTAGCTTTGTTGCATATTATTTTTTTTCTAACTTCAATTGGAGAAATGGGAGGTTTTAGGAGGGTAATTCGAAATTGGCCAGGTTTCATCTGAGTGGTTCAGACAGAACTTGGAGCAGAATCTATACATATATACTCAGAAGTATGTTCCATTGTCTTCAGTGAGATTTATTGTCCAGTACAGGTTTAGGAAACCTCAACCTCCTGGGGTCCCAATCCACCCCTCCAGCGTTCTCTAGGTGGTCACACCACTTCTCCCCAAATCATCAAACTTCAGCCACTCTTTTCAAGGACAGTCCTCCGTCATCAGTATGTTTGGGATTGCCATCATAAAATATTAGCTTCAGTTTTATTTTGATATATAAGATACAAGCTTCTAGGGCAGCAATCCGATACCCATTTATGTAGGAATAAGCCCTATTGAACTTGACGGGGCTTATTTTTGAGTAGACATAGGATTGTGCTGTAAGCTTGCAATCCCTTGGTGTACACATCCAAGAGCGAGATCCAATAGACTTGGTGTGGAGTAGCGTGTTGGACATAGACCAGGGAGATCTATATTCAAATCCCCACTCAGCCAGCAAGCTCATTAGGTAACTGGCTCAGTTGCTGTCTTTCAGCTTGGCCGACCTCACAGGGTTGCTGTAAAGCTAAAATGGGAAAAGTTCAACATATGCTGCCTTGGAGGAAAGGTGGAAGAGAAATGTAATAAATTATAATAATCTTGAGTAAACCGGTATAGGAGTGGGCTTCACAATGGACTCTCCAGCTTTTGGATCATACATTTTGGATTGTTTAAGGGATGTGCCTTCCTTTACACCAGTCTCCCCACTGATGCCCTGTTGTTGGACAGCAACACCCATAATCCCCAGTCAGCAATGGCCACGCTGGCTGGAAATGATGGGAGCTGTTAGTGCAACACACCTGGAGGGCACCAAGTTGGGGAGGGTAGCTTTACATAATCTATTCTCTTTTTACAGTGTTGACTTCGGGGATTTATATTTTGAAATACCTTGCAAATCTTTGCCCCATCTTGCGCTCCAAGATTGATCGTGTGGTGTTGGTTAGTATTTTGCTCGAAGCATTGCTTGTGTTTGTCTGCCTCTTCCGACGATCTCTTTTCTAAAAAGTGCATTTTGGTCTACCCTTGTTGGAATAGCCTAGAACATGGGTGGGGAACATGTGGCCTTCCAAAAGGCTGTTGGACTTCAACTTCCATCAACCCTAGTCAGCATAGCCAATGGTGAGGGATGGGAATTCTAGTCCAAGAACATCTGGAGGGCCACATGTTTCCCATCCCTGGTCTACGCCAGTAATTTGTAAGCTGTGTTTTGAGAAGAGGGGGTGGGTTCCATTGCACTTTATCAAGGGTTCCTCAAGGAGAAGATTGGTAATGGTGGACAAGCTTCTTTAAAAGAGGACATGCCCAGTGCTACCAGTCTTCACTCAGAGGAGTGTTGGAGGCATTCTAGGGCATGTACTCAAAGATCCTATGGACTCTTGTTCCCTCCCTGACCTGTGCTTATACTCCAGAATGTTCCTCCAATCTGCAAGGGTTCCATGGCAGATGCCGTGATGTGAAAGTGCTTCTTGGAGGCAGAAAGTGAACACCGCTTAGCTAAATGATGGAATTCACTTCTGCAGGATGTAGAGATGGCTACCAACTTGGGGGTAGCTTTAAAAGGGGATTGGGCAGCTTCATGGAGGAGGAGCAATTAATTCATGGTTACTGGTCCTGATGGTTATATACCACCTCCAGGAGCAGAGGCACCATGAAAAATGCTAGTCACTGGGAAATAACAGCGGGAGAGGGGCTATTGTTCTCATTTGCTGTTGTATAGAATCCTAGCCTATGATGGCAATAGCCAGATCCTATGTTCTTCTGGCGTCACAATGTTTTAAATCTCCCTGTCTCCCGCCACTGGGGCAGGAAAGGGTAGCACAGCCTTTGCCAAACTGCCCCCCCATGTATTGTACTGCAAGCTCCATTATCCACAGCCAGCAGGGCCATTTGCTATGCTGGCAGGGGATGATTGGAGTTGTAGTATTGCACCTCCAGAGGGCCCCCAAGTTAGAGAAGGCTAACCTTGAATGTCATGTGTCATAAAGACACAGCTTGTCCGGCTAGGCTTATGTTACATTCTTAACATTGTAAATCCCTGGTTTAGAACAGCTAGGTTGTAGGTGTATTTTCATTTGCCGCCATTCTCGTAATTCTGTGGCCTACAACTCATCGGCCGTAGCCAGCATAGCAATCCTGAGGCTACAATTGAAGTTGCATCCTTCCAGGTGTTTTTCACTACCAGATTATTTTGCAACTGGATATGCAAAACTGGAGATTTTCTGTAAACAAAACACATGCTCTCTGCCACTGAGCTGTGGCCACTTCATCTAAATCAGCCTTTCCCAACCTGGGTCCCCAGATGCTTTTGGACTACAAATCCCATCAATCCCATCCACCATGTCCAGTGGTTGTAGGTGATGGTTGTTGTAGTCCAACAACATCCGGGGGGGGGGGGGCAAGGTTGGGAAAGGCTGATCAAAATCAGTATTGTGTGAGGTTCCAAATGAACGGAACTCTTGCATCATTTGTATGTAAAAGTCATCCCAGAAGTTGAAGAGGCAAATTAAAAGATGTTTGAAAGATGTTCCGATTAGCCTGGAGCCCCTAGAATTGGGCTTGAATCACTTGTACTGCTTATTGCCTTAGGTAAGCCCTAAGGACCAGCCTTGGGATGATCTTGAAAATGTTGCTAAAGAAATATTTAACCTCTTGCCTTTTTTTAATAGAACGATAAAACAATTGATGAAGACAGAATTCCCATGGGGTCATCGAGCCCTCATTTACCCCAATTTGCTATGGCCCAAATTTACCTGGCCTGCTTCCTGTTATAAATGGCAACAGGAAATAAAAGAAGGGTGAAGGACACTAATTAGAAGTCAGATGATAGAAAATTGGTTCCTGGTATATCGTAATAAGCTTCGTGAAAGGTTACAAAATTGAGAGCTTTGCAAATGCAGCCATTAAAGTTTAGGTCCATAAGGACGGTTTCTAACTCCCATGCCTATGGATTGCTATTGCATCATTTGAGGTCTGGTAGAGAAAAAATAACCTGGAGATCATTGATGCTGCAATGCTGCGCCCACTTAAACTTGAGAGTAAAGCCTATTGAACTTCATGGGATTTACTTTTAAGTAGACTTGTAGGATTGCACTCTCAGATGTGCCTGGGTCAACCAGTGAATTAGTTATCTGTAATCCTGAAACAGAAACTATTGCTCTTTTGAATACAACTTGAGGTGACCTTTTTAAAAGACAAGTTACTAAATCCTGTGTTTTTTACATGTTCTTTGTTATGTGTATAAAATGTTGAGACTTGCCAGGGAATTAAAATGACTTGTCAATTTCCTTTTCCTTTGGATGAATGTAGTGTATTCCAGTCCTGCAAAAAAAAGAAATGAGCTAATACAAATGCATATCCTTAGAAAGCATAAATGTCTCTTTGAAAAGGCAGGTGTGGTAACTTCATGAAAGTGTGTTTTAGTGTTAATAGGTTTAACAACTGCACAATGTGCAAAAACACCTAACAGGTAAAGCATGTTTCATCACTGCATCTTAGTGCTGGCAAAAGCTATACTTGTAGAATTTCTGCCTGAGATAGTGCTTTAAAAGGTCTAGAATAAGCTCTGTCAATTAAAAAAAGGTGGTCTGTCCAACATATTGCATGAGACTTCAGGGGCTACAATTTAATCTATTTCTGTCCCTCTTAAAATGTATTTCAGCTCTGAGAACTCTTGTTTCAGTTGGGATTAAGTCAGGTTCACTGTCTTTAATCCAGCTCTCAGTTCAGTAAAGCAACTGTTTAGATCCAGGGTTTACTAATCCCAAATTTACACATATTAGCTCTTAATGATCTACCATTTATGTCAGGCTTTAACTTTTCTTCATTCCTCTCTCTTGCAATGACATACATGGAAGCCAGTTGCTGGAAGCAAAAGGATGTGTCATTTGCCATGCATATCTATAGGCCCATTTAATTGTTGTTAACAGACACTCCATTTGAACCAGTGATTAGCATAGATCAGACCACCTTTGGACCTATGGGGAACATTTGCCAATTCAGGAAACACTCCTGGGCCTACTATAAAATGGCTGCCATGGTTGGGAATGGCTAATCACAAAGGTCAAGAATCCTGCTCAAGGCATTCACACGAAATTAAGATGGCACAGATAGAGAGTTCAGCTTCGCTTTGAAGCAATTCCGGCAGCTACTAAGGAAATACAAAATAAATATTTATAATAAAAATTGAGAAGAGTAGGGTGTCTCACAGGCACCAATGAAGGTGTCTGAGGACAGGCACCATGGGCCTAGACAGTCAAGTGGAGCCTGCAACTGCTCCAGGATACATCCCCATATAGTATAGGGAGGGTTTCTCAGCCCGATTCTCCTTCCTTTCCAGGATGTGTACCATATGCTGTTAAGGGCTTAAGGGTGCAATCCGATGCATGTTTAGTCAGAGGCTCAATTCGGACGCCACAATAAACAACTGGTGTGGGGGAAACAATCGTCAGTTGTTTTGACCATTGTGTCATCCGAATGCTGCCATAGTCAACTCAGCGCTGATCCTAATCCACACCACAGTTGATTATTTATTACCATGTTGTGTGGGGAGTACCCCCTAGATGAACAACTGTAAAGTTGATTATTACCCCACCATTGACTATCGTGTCGTCCGAATTGAGCCAGAAAGAAGTCACACAACTCCCAGCATGCCCCAGCCAGTGTGCAGTGGGGGCTGGCAGGGGGCTACATGACAAGTGTGCTTGCCCCCCCCCCCCCCCCGTTCTATGTGTTTCCCAGCCAAGGGCCGGCAGAGATGTGAAGTGGGGTGGGTGGGAATTGTACGTTGGAATGTGGTACATTAGATGTTACTGGGGACTGATGCAGAGCTACCAGTATCAGCGGCAACCCTGCGTTCTTTTGTGATAAGTCATTCCGCTGAAATTCTCAAAGCACCTCTTGGACTCCGGTTTTGGCAGTCCTGATCATTTACTAGCACTGAACCGCTAGTAATAATAATATTGGCTGCCTATGCCGTGCTCTGTACCGTAAATTATTTTTTTGCCATGCCATATGCTATGGGAGAGGCTATATTTAGGCAGGGAGTTTGAGCATTTGCTTTGAATGTCCTGGCTCCTTGCCAGCTCTTTGGAACTCTTAACTCTCTGCAACTTCCTCTTTATGTTAGCATTGGTTGTAGGATCTCCAGTTGTGTCATTTTTCATTTTCGAGAGCTTGGACTCTTTTCGGAAATGCTTCTTGTTTAGCCATTCTGCAGATTCCACAATTAGACATCTCAAAATTGTATTTAGTATGTGTTCTTTTTGGTTAAATATTTTGAGGTTGTTGTTTTTTTCGTACATACCTCTCCCACAACTACTAAAGAGTGAAGAACATGTTGTTTAATTCTGATAGCCTAACAGCTGAATCCTTTGTAGAGAGTTAGGTGAGCAGACACCTATTGAAGCCAACGTGCGGAATTTACAAGTGCTTAACAGTGCAGTCCTAGACACGTCGTGAATTGCGTTCAATGGGACTCACTCCCAGGAAAGTGTGTATAGGATTGCAACTAACAGTGCAATCCTAGCATGTCTACTTAAGAACATAGCAAGCTGCCTTATACTGAGTCCAAAATATTGGTCCATCTTGCCCAATATTGTCTGACCGGCAGCGGCTCTCCAGGGTTTCAGGTGGGATTCTTTTTCTTACCCTGCCTGCAGATAATAATAATAATAATAATAATAATAATAATATATTTATTTATTACCCGCCTCTCCCAACGGATCGAGGTGGGGAACAGCATCAAACATAAAATACAATACTGATTAAAACACTTAAAACCAAAGCAAAAGTGACCTTTTCAGTTCTTTGTTCACTTCTGAAACTTAGTTTAGCAAACAAAGGGGAATTCACAGATTGAGAAGATGGAAGTTTGAATTTCTGTTTGAAACAAACTTAGTCGGCCTGCATTCCCGATAGCCTCTGGGGTTATCTCAGAGATGGAATGCCTTCCCCCCCCCCCCCCGTAAAGGACCACATTCCCCTCGGCGGGTGGGCTCATAGCTTAAAAGTAGGCAGGGCCACCCTTTCTCCCTCCTACCCCAAAACCATTCTGGTCGCCTCTCTGTGCTTAGAAAATGTAGCAAGGAGATGGGGACCGGGAGCATTCCTGGAAGCAGGAGAGTCCGCAACCATACCAGATATCCTGTGGCTGCCCCAGCCTCCTTCCCTCCCCCTCCCTGTAGCCTATGCTAGACAGGCGAAAACGCCCGTCTAGCATAAATGCAGAGCGGGGAGGTGCAGTGCACCTTCCGTTCTGCAATGGATACTCATAAGCCTCTGAGTTTAGAGGCTCATGAGTACCCAGGGCGGATCCGGTAGGATTGCACCCTAAGGAATTTTATGCAGGGCACTGATGCCTCAGCCCCTTGACAAATTGGAACCCAGCATTGGCTTCTGAGGCAACTGCTTAATTCACTTTCAAGTCTTGATTTGCTACCCTAAGAGCTAGAAACGTGGTAACTACCCAAAACAAAACATGTAAGCAAAAGTGATCAGGATGTTTAATCTTTGTACCCAGTATCAGTTTCTGAATGTGTGTAGCATGGTTGCAGCCTCCATGAGCTCTGCTTTATTTAAATTTCACAGGCCAGCCCATTAATTTCTCATCTAAATAAACTCAAAGAAAATACATTCTTCAGTTAAATTACACCCTGCCCCAGATCAATAGAAAATATCCTCCCCCCCCCCCACCAGTTTAATTGCCATATCAGGAGAGATTGGAGTGGGTGGGTTACAGCATGTGGGGAGGGGAGAGTTAACCCCTCCCAAGCTGCAATCCCCCTTGAAAATCACCTCCCTGCATGGCAACTAAGCTGAGAAAAAAAGCCTTCCGTGGGCACCAATGGACACCGGGCCCTGGGAAATTGATTCGGAGCCGATGCCCCATGGCACCCTTCCCTCCTCCAATCCACTGCTTCTCCTTTGCAAATCACTCCCCTTCTTGGTCCCACTTTCCAGTGGGGAAGTGGTCACCAGGATTACATCCCTCCCTCGCCTCACTCCTGCCTCCATGGCTGCAGCATGACGAGATGTGGATTGCCTGGATCAGCTTTTTTAACATTGAAGACGCTGCATCTTGCCTGAAGCTTGGAGAGGTTCCCCCCCTTTCTTTCCTAGAAGTAAATGTGTTTGTGGGCCTGTCAGAGACCACACCCTTCCCCTTCCCACTAATTTCCTGCTGAAGTCATGGTTTGAAGGCTTCGAGCCATTTCTGCTCTCCCCGCTCCCCGCGAGTGTGTGCTGATCCTGCGTTGAAGGCTCATGAGCCAAGTTTTGTTTTCATCATGGCATAGAAGCCAGAGTTTGCTCCCTACTTCTTAATGAAGGAAATCCTTAGAGTTGAGTCGAGTCTATGCCCTTTTCCAGCTTTTCTTTCCATCTATCTCAGAGCAGTGTGCAGATGTGTTCCCCCTTGTTTAGGTACTGCAAAAATCTCTCTCTCTCTCACTCTCTCTCTCTCTCTCTCTCACACACACACACACACACACACACACACACATCATATGGGGATAAGCTGTTCTTTGGAGTGCTCTGTTTGTTTTTTTCCCCTTCTTCACCCAGGCAGTGGCTTGGAACAGCTTCGAAATTCCATTTTCCAGGCACTCTTTGGCCCGGGGAACAACACAATTTGCCGTTTTTAGTACAACTGCACTGAAAATCTCCCTGTCTCTTAAGAGCTGACAAGACACCTTAAAAAAAATAAGCTTGTGAGTTTGCGAATCTCTGTGGAAGTCAGTCCTGCTCTGTGCCACTGCTACTTTGTATTCAAGATGATCTAGCCAGTGAATGCTCCCCCCCCCCGCCTTTTATTTTTGGGGTGGGGGGAGGAATGGTTAATGAACTCCAAACAGAAAGCCGTGCATGCATGTAAGAGTTCTGAAATGAAGCAGGCGGTCTAAAATTAGACACATATTAGAATATTTTCATTAGTTGCAAGCACATCTGCCAGTTGGCTTTTCTTCCTGTCTGAATTGCTGCGAGCACATGCCCAGGGTTTGTTAGGGGGCGAGAGAGACGGTGCACCAAATCCAGATGCAACTATGTCATAAGAAATGGTATGGCATAAGAACATAAGAAGAGCGGTTCTGGATCAGACCAAGAGTCCATCTAGTCCAGCATTCTGTGCATACAGTGGCCAACCAGCTGTCTACCAGGGACCCACAAGCAGGACATGAGTGCGACACCACCCTCCTGCCCATGTTCCCCAGAAATGGGTGTGCCTAGTCATGCTGCCTCTGATACTGGAGTCGACATATACCATCAGGACTAGTAGCATGAATTTGTCCAGTGCCCCTTCACCGCCACTCAAACGGGTGGCCATCACTACATCTTGTGGAAGTGAATTCCGTAGTTTAATTGTGCTGTGTGAAGAAGCCCTTCTTCTTATCTGTCCCAAATCTCCCATCAATCAGCTTTGTCGGATGATCCCACTGAGCTCTAGAATTATGAGCGAGGGAGAAAAATGTCTCCCTATCTACTGCATCCACACCATGCGGCAAGGGACAAACACAGGAGATGGGAGATGTTTAAACTCGTATTCAGATCTCACTATCCGGGTTACTTATTTTATTTCAATTCAAGCAGGTATTGAGTTTGTGAAGCATTCCACATCCAGGGCAGTCTTCCAGAATTTATTGCTGGTGTTTGAAATTCCAGGCACAACAATAAACAGGCACAGTTGTTGCATTCAGGGCTGGGTCTGTGCGTGCCGGTGCTCCCCAGGAGCGCCGAAAATGCATTGGTTACAGAACGTTGGCAAAGAGGGAGACAACCCAATCCTCCTGTTGTGTGTGGGGGGGAGGGGGGATCACATTCAGCTTCCAAATCTAGATTCAAGCATCACCTGGTGAGATTTCAGAAGCCGCAAGGTGGATGAATAGAAGCTTTTTCCAATGACTTTGGTCCCCTCTACAAGGATTCGCTTTTGCGCCCGGTTAGGTGATTATGCACATAATCGCTGAAGCGCATTTACACCTAATCCCTCTGCACAAGAGGCAGCGAGAGGCGGCGAAGCGCATTAACGGATGACCAAAATGTGCTTTACAAGTAGTTAATGCGCATAAGCGCTTGTTCACATAGTCAAAATGCGCTTTAACGGCCAGAGCAAAATAAAACTCGCGATTTAACGCGCATTCAATAATGCGCATAATCGGAGAGATAACGTGCCTCTACGCCCGATTTGCGCTCCGTTCTTGTAGAGGTAAATTTTTTTAAGCGCCTTGAAAGAGCTTTAAACCTTTCTTGTAGAGGCAGCCTTTGAGAGGGGGTGTGTGTCTGGTGCTCTGGGTTACTTTGTCTCTTCCCGTGGCTTAGCAGCACCAAAATTGACCGTGCAAAGTAAAGTCTGTGTCTCTTGGGAGCCACAAATGGAGCAAGTTGCAGTGGTGAAATGTTGCCAAGTTGCTAACTGAGAGCACAGCAAGGGTATGTTTAATTTATGGAAGGATCGGGTGTGTCTACAGGGAGGGTTCTGTTTGCTTCTCCCTGAGGCGTAGTTTAATATTTCAGAAGCTTTAGGGTTTTGTTTTTAGCCTCTGTTCAGAAGTGAGCACTTGGTACCATGTTGGAATGGGAGGCAGGCTGGGAACACCGCCTTCAGTCCTGTAGTAGTAGAAAGATGGGATCTTGGCCCAAAATGGACGTTGCTTTAAATGTATGTCTAGCAACTACACCAAAATGGAGAGGGAGGAGGATTATGTATGCCGCCTTGGTTTCTCTGGAGGAAAAAAGGCGGGATATGTAATAAATAAATAAATAAATAAATAATTGACCCACTGTCAGTATTGTTGAACCTACAGCGAGGGAACAGGAGGGAACAGTGGATGGGATGCTAGCACCATGGTCTAGGAATGCTTCATCTCTTGGCAATCATGTGATTCTAGACAGCCAATCCCATGCCACCAGCGGCTTCGACGTTCTGAGGTTTGTTGCGTGCCACCAGTTTATTCAGCCAGCCTAACTGGTTGTGGGTGGGGCGGCAAAACAACTCAGTGGGAATGAGAGTGCTCAGTGGGCACAGAATGCTGGCTGACGGTTGGACCGGAGAAAATGGAAAACTGAGGGTGGTGATGGTGGAATGGAGTATTCTGGGAAAGGGCATAGCTGTCTGTCCGGAACACTGAACAGGAGCGCCCCACGCTACAATTTGTTTCGGAGCCCACTTCGTCTACTTCTATCCTGCCCACCCTTTCAAGGAGCTCAGGGCAGCAGGTCCGGTCCTTCTCCTCCATTTTATCCTCACAGTTCTAGCCTGTTACTGCAAAGCATGCAGAGATGTGCCACCAGATCTCTTATCTGCTTTCTGCCTGTCACCGGTCCTCAATGCTTGAGTTTTTTAAAAAATTCAAAAGGAAAATGCAAGAAAACAAAACCGACAATTGTTAAAAGAGCCAAGCTTTCGTCTTCTGTGGCCAAATTTCAATTGGATACGAAGTTCAAGAGTGCACATGCTTTCTGCGAATGGCAGAACAATAAACACCGTGAGCTGACGTGTCCTTACATGACTTCTAAAACGAAGGAGTTTCACTTTAAGCGCAGCAAAGGCTAGATGCAATTAGGGTCCTTGCAGGTGCTTTCCCCTCCGTGCTGGGAAAAGTCTTCTGATGGGGGTGGGGGTTTCCATGGGAATGTTGGCAGACTGACTTCTTTCTCTCTTTTTGCCCCCTCCCAAAAAAATTAGGATCCAGAATTGACCCAAAGCAGTTCTTGCTATATAAAAAGCAGACCACATGCATTGACTGCCCCCTCCCCATTGGAAATCCAATTCTATTGAATCCAAAAGTGCAGAGCATGCCTGCCTGCATAAAATACTAAAAATCTGGTACCCCAATGCATCCATGAAGGATATTTCTAATGATCTGCAAACCAGGATTAACCCTTCTCCGGCTTTTAATTTTCATTTGAGAAAATGCTGACCCATAACTCTCCCCCCATTCCCCCAGGACAACCCCTTCCAATGGCCAATTGGTTCATCCCCCCACCCCGCCCCCTGCATTCAACAAGCTTCAGTGGATGTGTAAACTTTCAGACAGCTTATCCTGATATCCACACGTGGATGGTGCCTTTTGTTCAAGAGGTCAATTTTAAACAGCAAATGGAAAACAAAAATAGTAATAATTATGTATTATCCCCCCCGCCCCAAAGCCAAGGTTGTCTGGGAAATTCACAACAATTCATCCCCCACAAGAAATTACATTATAAACAATAATAATACTTGGCATTCGTGTTCAAAATATTTCAGGTACGTTAGCTCACTATTCCTTATAACAGGGGTGGGGAATCCCACACCGCGGGCTAAATCTGGCTCTCCGGTCTTCTCCAAATGGCTCCACCCGTTTCTCCCAACCACCTAAGGTTGGGCAGTTTCCCAAGGTCTTTCCCACATTCTAAAAAGTCAACAATTCCTCTCCTAAGTCTCACTTACTGACAGTAAAAGCTTGGAGCTACAAGACATATTTTTTGTCCCCACCCCTGTAACCTTTGGTTTTGCGGCTGTAAGACAGCCTTCTTCAAGCGGACGCTCTCCAGATGTGTTGGACTACGAATCCCACATGGTAGAGGGGATGCGGTGAGCGTTGTCATTCAGCACATCTGTAGGACACCAGGCTGGAGAAGGCTGCTATAAAAGAACGGCCTGGATTTTCTGCAGGCGAGTTAAGTTTTGGGAAGCACTTGATGCTAGTTCACACAAACACACACACACACACACACACACACACCTCCCTGCTCCCATTTCAGGTCCCACAGGGATAAAATGCCCTATTAATGATCAGCCAGCCTGCTTTTGCATTAAAAGCTTCCATGCGATTTAATATGCTTTGCAGTCTGCATGCAAGCTGCCCTTCTGGGTTACAGTTCCAGGGGCTCCCCAGGACAAACACTTGTCCTTCCACTGCATTCTTGGTTATGCCCAAAAAACCTGTTGATTAACAACAGGAAACCAATAGCCCTGTGTTATCGGGAGACATTTCGCTTGGTGAAAAGGAAAAAAAAATGTCTGAGTAATGATTTCAAGCGTGTCTCCACCCATTTCCTGTAAATGGAGGAAAGAATGCCTACTCCTTTCCCTCTGAGCTCTCCATTTCCATCCCTTCTGTGATGTAATGGCTTCTGCCTATGCAAAAGGAGATCTCCCGCCCCGCTGCCCTGCCAGCCCCTCACACACACATACTTTCTCGTTTGATAGCCTGTGTTTCAAAACCTTGCCTTCATTCAGCAGCAAAATGCATGGCTGCTGCATGTCGTAGGAAGAAGTGATATCAGTGAGATGGTGAAGCTCTTCGTTTCAATCAGAACTCTAAAGGAACTACCCAAGGCACCTTGGACAGCTCCTTTAGAGTTCTGACTGGTTCTGACCGGAACCCGGAACAGATTCACTGCCCCACTCATATTGGAACCACCAGCCTCCACTGACAGGACGGCCCCATAACTCAAGTGTGCATTTTTTACACAGAGATGATGTCCAGTTGGATCCTTGGCTTGTGGTGCTGTTAAGGTAGGACTTTGGGGCAGAAGTCAAGGGCTTCACCTAGCAGATGGTGCAGGAGGGTCCCAAATGCAGAAGGGCTGGCGTATCACATTTTGAAGCAAAGGAATATAAGAAGAGCCCGGCATAAGAACATAAGAAGAGCCCGGCTGGATCAGACCAAGGGTCCATCTAGTCCAAATTCTGTTCACACAGTGGCCAACCAGCTGCCCATGGGAAACCCAATAAAGATGATGATAATAATAATAATAATAACTGCCACAATCACATAGAAAATTGAAGCACATCTCACCCAATATAATATACTCACAGAAGAACAAAAAGGATGTAAAAAGAACAGCAGAGGATGCAAAGAACAGTTAATAATAGACAATGTCATCATGAAGCAAACAGAAAAACAGAAAAGAAACCTCCACGCCTGCTACATAGACTAGAAAAAGGCTTTCGACTCCATCCCACACAGCTAGCTGAAAAAAGTACTCAAAATATACAAAATACATCCCTCAATTCAAAACTTTCTGACAAGGATCATGCAGACATGGAGAACGACAATACACCTAACAACAGACAAGGATCATATACAGACAGAAAAAATAAATATCAAACGTGGCATATCCCAAGATGATGTATTCAGCGCTCCATGGTTTTGCCTGTGTCTCAATCCACTATCCAACACCCTTAACAATACCACATATGGCATCGACATAAAACACCAAAAAAACAAGCAAAGCACAGAATCAATCACCTCCTGTACATGGATGACATCAAAATATATGCTTCAACCTTGACACAGATAAAAAGCCTCCTGCGAATCAGTGAGGAACTGACAACAGACATGAAAATGGAGTTCGGGATGGGAAAATGTAAGATGCTACACATAGAAAGAGGAAAATGGAAAGAAGAAGAAACAGCAGAAACACTAAATAACAAAATATTAGATAACATGGAAGAAAATGAAACATACAAAAAACCAATCACTCCACAGTAAAAACTCAACTAAGAATGCAATATAAAACTCCCCTATCAGAAATCCTAAAATCTAAACTCAACTCTAAAAGCATTTTCAAAGCCATCAACACTTAAACAATATCTGTCCTCACATACTCATTCGGAATCATACACTGGTCACACACTGAACTCAAAGAAATAAACAGACTCAATCGCACCGAACTCACAAAACAACACCGCATACTCCATCCCAACTCATGCATTGAAAGAACAACAATCAGCAGGAAAGAAGGAGGAAGAGGTCTGCTAGACATTAACACAATGTATGATAAACAGCTAAAATCACTCAGAGAACTCTTCCCATTCATAAAGTCATAGTAACAGCAGATAAAAACTACACCCCACTCAACCTAGCACTACAAAACGAAGACCAAACACGACTACGCACACTCGCAGAGAAAAAAGGAAAATGAGCACAAAAAGCACTCCATGGGAAGCACTACAACATAATACAGAACCCACAAATAAACAAAGAACAATTGTACGAATGGCTCAGGAAGGGTGAGCTATTTCCAGAAACTGAAGGATTCCTAATAGCTATACAGGATCAAGTTATAGCCACCAAGAACTACCAAAAATACATCATAAAAGATAACAGTGTAACAACAGGCCTATGCAGGAAATGCCATCAGTTCCAAGAAACAATAGACCATATAACAGGAGGATGTAAAATTCTGGCAGGAATGGACTATACGGACAGACACAATACAGCTGCAAAAATAACGCAACAACAACTGGCCATCAAATTCAACCTTATCAAACAATCTACACCATACTATGCATACACATACCTCATCGACATAGCAATACTGAATGACAAAAATGTTGTTGAAAATGAAAAAGAAAAGAGAGACAAATATACACCACTGGCCATGGAAGTCAAGGAAAAGGTCACAATTATTCCATTAGTCACCTCAGTCACCGGCATCACATCAAACAATTATACAGAAAACCTTCAGAAACTGGGCCTACCAAAATACATCCACACCAACATCCAGAAAGCAGTCATACTTAACACATGCTCAATTGTCAGGAAATCCTTAAATCTGTAAAAGACAGCATGACTTGGCAAAGCCTGTCATGTCCATCTAGAAAAACTGCCACGAGTGAGAAAGAGATGAATAATAAGAATAAGAATAAGAATAAATTTATATCTTACCCGCCTCTCCCTTTGGATCGAGGTGGGGAACAACATTAGTACAATACAGTATAGATCAAATATATAAAATTAATTAAAAGATAATATAAAACAATCAACACATTTTAAAATTCTTGGTTTAAAGTTCATCTGGGTAGGCCTGCCGGAAGAGGCTAGTCTTTATAGCTGTCTTAAACTCGGAGAGAGTGTTAAATTGACGAATCTCCTCCGGCAGGCCATTCCAGAGGCTGGGGGCGAAAGAAAAGGTCCTCTGGGTAACAGTTGTCAGCCTAGTTTTGGCTGACTGAAGTAAGTTCTCCCCAGAGGACCTGAGTGTGCAGGGCGGATTGTATGGGAGAAGGCGATCCCGCAAGTAACTTTGCCCGGAAACTAATTGGCAGCCAGTGAAGTGACTTTAAAGTTACATGAGTGCAACAGCCCCCTCCCATCCATGTTCCCCAGCAACTTATGTACAAAAGCATGCAGCCTCTGATATTGGAGGGAGCACATAGCCATCAGGACGAGTAGCCATTGATAGCCTCCTCCAGGAATTTGTCTAACCCCTTTTAAAGCCATCCAAATGAGTGGACATCACTGTCTCTCAACAGTTAGATGGAGTAAGTGGGTGGGGAGCAAGGGGTTGGTGGATTGGTTGGTGGGGAGCAAGGAAATCCAGTCGCATGTGACTAATTCTGGATCCAACCCACTGAGCTGAAGATGAGAGAGATCCAGCCAAGTTGCAAAGCCAGGTTAACATCCAGGTGAAGAACTCGCTGTAACCACATTCAAGCCGTGGCATAGTGGTAAATTGTGAAGTGTAGATGCTCAGCATGACATCCCCCAAAGCCACACCTGCAAGGAGAACCCCCAAAATACAGGTAGCTGTGTTGATCTGTATCAACAAACCAATTCTACAGTTTTCATTTCCATTGGGACAATGTCGTTTGTAAAGCGAGTGGGTCTTAATTGCCCATTCAAGTCCAGGCCACCCAAAATACTTTGCATTGCAGCAGGGAGCAATATACTGTTGTTGAGGAAATTCATCCTCACCACCCAAGCTACTGTGAGGATTGTAGCTAAGCTCAGAGGGAACAGGGAATTCCGAAGGGGGTGGCAGATGATCTCAGCATTCCTGCTAATAAAAAGTGCTGGTGCTGCATCCCTGTGAGCCCTGGCTGTATTACAGCACTGCTTTTAGGCAGTGGAGGCTGGTGGCTTCGATTTCAGTGGGGGTGTAAATCCATTCCGGGTTTCAGTCAGAACCAGCCAGAACTCTAAATGAGCTATCTGAGGTGCTGGACCGATTTGGGGGATAGGGTTCAGTACCTCAGACAGCTCTTGTGGTGTCCTGGCTGGTTCTGACTGAACCCCAGAATGGATTCACAGTCGCACCAAAATTGGAGCCACCAGCCTCTACTGCTTTGAAGCATGTTACATCTGTCTTCACCTCTGAAGACAGTATGAAGACAGTCTTTAAACCAGGCTGAGGTTGGAGTGAAAGCTTCAGCCTTCTAAGAACCTACACCACAAGCACCAGTTATCCACTCAGCTGCTTTCATAAAGTAAAACACATCCTCGGCTTGTTTGGGACATTTAGCAAAGTGTCTTAAGTCCATTAAGCTGATTTAAGGTCTGGTTAGAATAATCCTCTTTCAGAAGGTCTTGTGCAGAGTCTCCCCAGCAAGAACGTTACACACGCACGTAACTAGGGCAGGGCTGCCCCATGGTAGAGCAAGTTCAGCACTTAACTGGAAAAGCTCACAACCATCCCATGATATGATCGGGCTTGAAATAATTGGCCTGGCTGATTCCACTGTGATTTTTTTTTGTGCTGCTACTAAGCTCTTTTAGGTCCAATTAAACACAATGGCTTTAAACTGATTCTCTTGGGCAACCAGTTCTATAAGGGCTCAGTCCTGGGCCCAGTGTTCTTTAGCGTTTTTATTAATGATTTCGACGAGGAGGTGCAGGGAATGCTTATCAAATTTGCAGACCACACAAAATTGGGTGGGATCGCTAATACCCTGGAAGACAGAAACAAACACCAAAGTGATCTTGATAGACTGGAGCGTTGGGCTAAAAACAACAGGATGAAATTTAATAAGGATAAATGCCAAGTTCTACACCTAGGAAAAAGAAACCAAATGCACAGTTACAAGATGGGGGATATTTGGCTCGGCAATATGACAAGCAAGAAGGATCTTGGAATTGTTGTAGATCACAAGCTGAATATGAGCCAACAGTGTGACATGGCTGCAAAAAAAGCAAATGATATTTTGGGGTGCATTCATAGAAGTATAGCTTCCAAATCGCACGCGAGGTACTGGTTCCCCTCTATTCGGCACTGGTTAGGCCCCATCTTGAGTATTGCGTGCAGTTCTGGGCACCACACTTCAAGAAGGATGCAGACAAGCTGGTGCGTGTTCAGAGGAGGGCAACAAGGATGGTCAGGGGTCTGGAAACAAAGCCCTCTGAGGAGAGACTGAAAGAACTGGGCATGTTTAGCCTGGAGAAGACTGAGGGGAGACATGATCACACTCTTCAAATACTTGAAAGGTTGTCACACGGAGGAGGTCCAGGATCTTTTCTTGATCAACCCAGAGTGCAGGACATGGAATAATGGGCTCAAGTTGCAGGAAGCCAGATTCCGGCTGGACATCAGGAAAAACTTCCTGACTGTTAGAGCAGAACGACAATGGAACCAATTACCTAGGGAGGTCGTGGGCTCTCCCACAATAGAGGGATTCAAGAGGCAGTTGGACAACCATCTGTCAGGCATGCCTTAAGGTGGATTCCTGCACTGAGCAGGTGGTTGCTCAATGGCCTTATAGGCCCCTTCTAACTCTACTATTCTATGATTCTCTCTCTCTCTCTCTCTCTCTCTCTCTCTCTCTCTCTCTCTCCAGACACACACACACACAACTGAGGAATTTCTGCTCACAGTGTGTCTGCGAATTCCAATGTTTGTTTGTGCTAAATAGGTTATGTAGGGTTTTGTATTGTCCTGCAAACTTGCAAGACCTATTTGAGAGTGAGAAGAAAGCATGGGTATACCATAAGCAGCAATGCCTCTTGAGGAGGCAAATCTCAAGGCATCACCAACCGCAACTCCACTGGTGAATTCCTCAGCAGAAGAAAAGCTTGAACCTTTGGAGCCAGATGTTCCCAGGGAACAGGTCATCACAGAAGGCCCCGGCACTATCGAAGTGATGCCTTGAGATTCGCCTCCTCAAGAGGCACAGGGCTCTACTTCTGAAGCACAGGTGGATGCCAAGCCACTAGTTAGTGCTTCAGAATGCCATCCTAGCCTGAATGTGCAGGCTTGGATGGAGGCCAGTCAAAGGAGTGCCTTCTTGCCAAAGAGGGCTCCTTGTGAGTAAAGGACTGCTCATGAATAGGGCCCTTTTCATGAGGAGGACTTCTTACACCAGCCTCTGATGTGATTCAGCTGAGTCCTGGATGAAGCTCTGGAAACTCCAGCATATAAGCTCCCAATGGAGAACTACCAGCTGCTGGAACAACATCTTTCTATAAGTGTTTTGAACATATGCTTCCTTGATCCTGCTTTGTGACTGATCCTCTATACTGCTGATCCTTGGGCTCCTGCTAAATTCTGTTCTTTGGGCTGTGTTTGTGTTGGGCTACTTGCCTGTGTTTTGACCTTGGCCGCATCTCAGACCTCACTCTTGGGTCTCTCCTTCCCTGGCTGGTAATACTGAGCCCTTGACCTTTTCCCTGCCTTCAAGAAGAAATTGATTTTTGCCTTCTCAGAAACTGCAGGGATATTTTCAACAAATCTACACTAACACAGAGGGCTGTGATGCAGCCAGCTGTTCACTGTTAAATGTGTATGTTAAAACAGCCTAATAATAATAGCAGATCAAGTGGACACTTACATACTAGATGTATGTTGCAATGAAACCTGAGCTGTGGGAATACTCCAGGAGTGGCCATATTCCTTAAACCACTTACAGTTCACCAAATCAAAGATGGCCCACCAGCTGTGTAGAGCAGCAGAGCAGCCTCTCAGGCATTTGATATGCCTCCTGATTTATTTTGTGTGTGTGTGTGTGTATATATATATATATATATATATATATATAATGATAATGCAGAAAAGAAACTGCACGTTCAGTCCTGATAATAGAGTAACACTCATAATGTGTTGTTTCCCCTGTACTGAAGATGAATCCGTATGAGTTGATGGATCATCATCATCATGGTATTAAGTTGTTTTGGTGATATGTATATACCCCAAGCTTGGGATCATAAGATGAAAGGTAGGTTTAAATTTAAAGAATAAATAAGTTTATAATAAAATAAGTTGTCTGTCTGTCTGCTGATGCCGTAGCACCAAGACTGTGAAATGTAGATACCTGTAACATGGCATACATACTAGTTGTATTCACCTTGGGGTTATTTTGCATTAGTTAATTCTGTGTTTGACGCCTGCAGTACCATCTTCAGTTACTAGGTGGCAGGCTTCCCTAATCATACATATGTCCCCACCACCACCACTGCCGTAGGGCAGCCCTTCCTCGGGAAATGGAGTAAGCAGACCTCTTAGGGGGCTAGAGGGATGCACCATGGCATGGCCACAGTAGGCAGGGATGGGGGAGAAATTCATGAGTTGCAGCATGTGCCAAGGCATGTGTGGCTGCCATTTTTTATGCAAGCACTGATTGGTGCAATGGGGGTTTGTGATGTGTCTTGTGAACCAGGCCATCATGGGCTAATCGAGGGTTAAACTACCTACTACTAATTGAGGGCTATGTGAGGGTAGAATAGAACTATTTTATACCATGATCCACCAAGAGCCGTTCAGATAGAAGAGTAAAATGGTTTGGTTCATTAGCCCCCATCCATTCCAACAATGCATCCAGGCAGCAGTTCAGAACTTCCACAGCCTCCTTGGCATTTGTTGATGGGGTGGGGGTGGGGAATGGATATTACCAGCATAGTAATGGGACCCAAGCAGAAAACCCATGCTGACTTCTCTCAGCAGCGTCATGTACATGTTAAAAAACAGAGAAATGAAGAATTCCATAGGGCCAAGCAATAATCTCCCAGCATCAATGTTTGGTAAAGTTCAACCAAGAAGGAACCTGCACAAAATGGTGTTCCCAAGTCCCATATTAACCAAGGTTGAGGTAGGCTGACCATATGAAAAGGAGGACAGGGCTCATGTAACTTTAACAGTTGTAGAGAAAGGGGAATTTCAGCAGGTGTCATTTGTATGCAATTAGTTCCTGGTGAAATTCCCTCTTCATTACAACAGTTAAAGCTGCAGGAGCCCTGCCCTCTTTTGTATCTGGTCACTCTAGTATAGTGCCTGCAACTTTAATTGCTTTGATGAAGAAGTGATTTCACCAGGTACTAACTGCATACAAATGACGCCGGCTGAAATTCCCTTTTCTCTGCAACTGTTAAAGTTACATGAGCCCTGTCCTCCTTTTCATATGGACAGCCTAGTTGAGGGGCAGAATATCTTTGTGTGTAGGGCTGTTCCCTTCGTGTCTTATTTGTGGACTAGGGTGGCCATGTGTTTTCCTACAGATAGGACAGTCCTCTATTTGAAGGGCCAAATCCAATCCAAGTTTGGTTTACAGATAAAATACCTGAAAAATCCAGATGAGCAGGAGCCTTGAAGTTACTTATCAACATTGAGCACCTGAGCAACAGGCTGAGCTGGTACACAATTCACCTGGTCACAGGCTTCCTCACTACAGAGAATTGTATGTATTTGAACTATAATAGTGATTTCTAAATGTGAATCTATACCAGCCTTCCTCAACATGGTGCCCATCAGATGTGTTGGAGTATAATTCTTACCATCCCCAGCCAGCATGGCTGGGGATGATGGGAGTTGTAGTCCATTGTGTCAGTCAGGCACCAGGTTGGGGCAGGCTAATCTATCAATATAAATCGGCACACGGAAATGTGCTGCAAATCAGTGTCCTCCATTTGGGTGTTCAGCTCCCTCCTCTGTCCCCACATTTACAGTAGCTCTCATGTGCACTATGGGATGCATAAATAGGGCTTAATTAGTCACCCTGTTGTGGTCTTCCTGGGCACATCCAGCTGGTTACTGTGAGAAGTAGGATGTTGGATGAGATGGATCTTCTGTTCTTATGGCATTTTCCCTTTCTTCAGCTTTAAACCAGACTTGCAAACAGAGAGTTGCCTGGAGTGAGTAGGAATGGCCTCTACGCGACTAGGCAGAGGAAGTTACAAACATTGATTCCTTCCACCAGCATCCCTATCTTCAGATAGAAGTGGCTAACATAGCTTGATGTGGATGAATGGGCTAGTATATATTTAGATGAGCTAGCAAAGTTTGCAGATTTATTAGCAAGACAGCTCTTGGAGGTTCATCTCATCAAACCCTAAACTCACTCTTTGCCATGTGCATCTGCATGTGAAACTGATTCTTCTATTTCTGATGTGGCAGAGAATTTCATTCACCAAACCCTGCCAAATGGCAGAGCAGTAAACAACAGCTTGAGCGCCTCATTCATAAAGACGGAAATAGCACTTGATTTCGTAACCACAAATCTTAGCATGATGCTCCTGCTATTTGGGACTGTCTTTGGACAGCTTCATATTCTGCACAGAAAATCTTTTTTTAAGACAGCCCTGAAAACTAAGTCATGCATTCTGCAGAACTCATTCACAATTCCTCGAGGATTAAACACAACAAACTCAGGGGAAAGTAAATCCTCCACACGTCGCCCCACTCAAAACTTCAGAGAGGATTGCAAACAACCGTCGGATATGTTTTTAACCGAAACAGATGATGGAAGACGCAAAGTTTTCCCACCCTTCCCTTCTTTCTAAATGTTGGGCAAGTTGCTGCTTCAGAGCAGACACACCCGGCTTGTTATTTTGGAGTTCAAATGTTTAAAAGGTGGGCGATTTCTATATTTTCCCTTAGCCTTTCACCCTCATTTTAATGACAGCAGACCCACGTGACAGTTCACTGGCAGGAACATTGCATGAAGAAAACTTCTATAAATAACTCTGGTATTAAATGAAAAGAAAGCGCGGGGGTGGGGTGAGGGAGAGAGAAGAAAAAAAAAAAAGAGACATACACAGTTGCTGCTAACCCATTCTGAGAACTCAGCCAGTGCTGAGTTAGCTGTGTAACCAGACAAGGATCTGAACTTTAAAAGTAACAGCAGCACCCCCAACAAAACAAATAACACATATATGCATGTCATCTTTCTTAGTGCTAATTAGGGTGGCTACTTATGCAACACTAAGGTAGGGTGACCATTTGGAAAGGAGGACAGGGCTCCTGTATCTTTAACAGTTGTATGGAAAAGGGAATTTAAGCAGGTGTCTTTTGTATAAATGCAGCACCTGCTGAAATTCCCTCTTCATCACAACAGTTAAAGCTGCAGGAGCTATACTAGAGTGACCAGCTGCAAAAGAGGTTAGGGCTCCTGCAGCTTTAACTGTTGTGATGAAGGGGGAGTTTCATCAGGTGCTGCGTACAAAGGACACCGGCTGAAATTCTCTTTCCTGGACAACTATTGAAGATATAGGAGCCCTGTCCTAGTATTTTCCATATGGCCACCCTAACTCATTGTGTCTGGATCAAGCATGCCTACACAGCCTGTGACTCACGAAACAGAATGCAGCCATGTCTTCTGGCCCACCAGGTGCAGGGAAAGGCATAAACAGCCCTCCCGTTTTGGCACTCTGAGGCAAGCTGCAAAAGATTTATCTAGCTCCTGGTGGGCCATCGTAAACTGGGTTCATGGGCTGTCTTGCACACCTTGTGCTGTGTGAATGCGGAAGAGTTCTATGTCTGCTGCCCAACAATACCTCCAAGAGCAGCACAAGACAGAGCCACGCCGGAGCACAAAAGCAGCAGCTCGCATTGTTGATCTTGAAGTGACGAAGCAAACAGGAGGCTAGTTGTCTGCAAACAGGGAAGGCTTTATGTGAGGCTAAAGGAGGATGCTCATACTCCATTTCAAAAACCTGCAAGCTTGATCACTCTCGTTCTCTGAGCTGTGTGCATGCCCCATCCATAGCCCGACAGGCATTGCTAGATCCTGCATTGCAGAGCCTGCGTTCAGCAGGGGCTTGGACTTGATCAGGGGTGTTGAACCTCAGGCCTGTGGGCCAAATCCGGCCACTAGGGCACCCAATCTGGCCCTCTGAGGTTCTTCAGCTGGCCTTGCCTCCTTTCTCTGGCCCCAGCCTCTTTCCCCTGACTGCCAATTGTTCAATGGTTTCCTGGCTTTTGCATGACTTTTCCCCCATTCAAAAAGGCTGAAATGTCTCTCCTAGCTACTGGCAATAAGAGCTCTAAGTTACAACGTGCTGGTATTTT
This sequence comes from Anniella stebbinsi, assembly GCA_029215795.1. Classification (NCBI taxonomy): domain Eukaryota; kingdom Metazoa; phylum Chordata; class Lepidosauria; order Squamata; family Anniellidae; genus Anniella; species Anniella stebbinsi. The sequence continues at coordinate 389,202,666 of JARDYH010000001.1, forward strand.
TGGTATTTTGGCCTTGCCCCTTTTGCTTGAGAGCCCCTTAGAGCTGCTCCTTGTGATGAGGCACATTAATGTTATGACTCTGTATTTCCGGTAAGTAGATCTAGACTGTGAGTGGTATGTGGCATTTGCATATGTGAGACGATTGGCTATGTGTGAGAGAGGGTGAAAAACGGTGTGTGATGTATAAACAGGGAGCAATGCCTGGGGAGTTTAGATAGGGAATGGACAGGGAAGAGATAGATAGGGCTTGTGAGGAGATAGATAGTGCCCAAATCTGTACATATAGCATTAGCAACAACTCATACACAACCATTGAGTGTGAGTTAGCAAGTTGTGTGAACTCACTCATTGTGAAATTGCCTGCAATACTGGACAGATAGCAGAGGATTGGTTGACATCTATTATTAAAGGTCCTATGAGTAAACTTCCTGTAGGGTTTGCTGAATTCAGGAACAAAGGTGTCAATATGACCATGAAAGACTGATGTCAGCAGTGTTTGGCAAGAACCAACCTTCAACTGTTCTGGAAGGGTGAGAATGCTGTTTTTCTTTTCTTTTCATAAAGATGGTGGTGGTTACCAAATGACAAAAGAGGGAACAACCTTGGTTGTAACCATGCTGTTCAACTCAGTAAGAAGCTGATTCAAAAATGACTTTGGGGGAGTCTACACCAGTCGTTTATTCCAGAATTGTATCGTAATCATCACTTATGGGCCACATGATGTTCACCTGCTCCCGCAGTGATCTCAGATCCACCTCTCAGTTATTCAGGAATATCGCTGACTGCTTTTGTCATGTTTTTTTCCAGCTCTCTCGCTACAGTCCCAAAGTACATTTCTGGTGTGTCCCCCTTCATGAAGTTGTTGCTGTTCGTCGCAAGTTCCCGGCTCAGTGAACACACAGCCAGCTGCCAGGCGCATGTCCAGTGGTTTCGGAGGTGTGTGGGAGTGGATCTGGCCTCCATTTTTACAACACATTTTCGATGTGTATCAGCGTGTTTTGGTGCTGAGAGGTTACAAATATATCTGAGCGCAGCATCGCATATTCGATGGACTTTCAATCCACCCCATGGGTTGCTGTGCGTTTGCGCTCATGCGCGTCCCTCATGAATCATAAAAAAGTGCCCGTAGCTGTGTCATTTGCATAGCCCCACCCACTTCTGCCGATCCACATGCAGAAGCGCCATAATGAGGCACATGTCCTCCCGCAATGGCGCTCCTGAAATTGCAAAAAAAACTTTGTCTGTGTGTGCCCCATGAGTGCCGATTGAGGAAGTGGGAACATTCGCAATCACCGCTCCTCCATTGCAAAAGGGCTGTAGTTGTAGAAAGGGCCTTTGTGAACAGTGTTGCAAAAAGATGGCCCAGTGGTTTTGCATTCAACATCTGGCAATTCTGATGCATTCATTCCTCTTTTAGCATGTTTTCCTGATTATCAACCAAACACACATCCCGGACAAAGGAAATGGGAAAGACCAGGAAACTGATTAATCTGATCTGTGCAACCTCACCAGATGCAACCAAGAAAAGCATTGTTGGGACTGTATATTTTTACTAAAACATGTATACTTTTTCTTTTATCACAAAGGGAAATAATTTCTGCTTTAATGTAATGGGTTTTAACCAATACTTAAAATTCTTCTGCCAGATTTTCATAGTCCTAGCTTGATATCCTATTTCCAACTAAAGATACTGTATCAGGGCAAACCATAGTGTATTTTGGGGGCAGAATTGGTAATGTTAGTTTGGGCAATTGGATTTTAGTCCATCAAGTTGAAATCTGGGCATCAAAACATGAAATGCCCGTTACAGAAATTTGACTCTTCAGGGATTTACTTCCATCTAAGAGAACATGCTTCAGCTAAAAGGGGATTTAAATTAAAGCACTAATGTTTTGCAGAAAGTTTTTTTCATCTCTCAAGTCTGCAAAGCCCCCTACCCACCCACCCCCCAGTAGAACTGGAGATGTGAAGGCCTAGAAAAATGGTTTTAATTTTAAACCCCCATTCAATTTTCCCATTTTTTCTCTTTAAGACTTTACATCTCTAGGTATAATCTACTTAGGGTGTAATCCTATGGGGATGGCCATAAACCTCAGAATCTTTGCCTCTGTGCTCCTTCCACTCTGTATTTTTGTTAGATGGGCTCCCCCCTCTTTTTTTGCCTGTCTAGTTGAGGTGTTGGGGAGGGGGGATAGTATAACCATAAAAAGAGATTTCAGTGGTCAAATGTGCTTACCTACATGTACCAGATAGCACTGTAAGAGCACTCACTTAGGCCTAGTTGAAATGCATGGATGTCACACAAGAGCAGGGCCCAATCCAGTAGCTTGTACAACTCATTTCAAAGGGGTCTGTGCAGGAGAGGGTCATGGTGGATCGTAAAGCACTACTCAAAAGTAAGAAGTTGGAGCATTTCCCAAAGTGCCGGCAGCTGTCCGTATTTATGCTGCAATTTATGGAGGATCATCAGTTTTACTGCAAGCCTATGCTAACTTGGGGTGTGTGGGTGTGTTTTGGGGAAGGTTACGCTGTTCTTGGGGTAATATAAAAATAGCCAACTTCATTCTGACCAAGAGGCTGGAGCATCTCCCCCATGAGAGGTTACAACAGCTGGGATTGTTTCCCTTGGGGGAAAAAACGAGAAAGGAGGGACATGATAGAGGTACAAATGTATGCATGGTGTGGAGAAAGTGGAGAAGGAGACATTTCCCTCCCTCTCTCTTAATAATAGAACCCATGAAACTGATTGGTGGGAAATTCAGGACAGATAAAAAGACTTTCTTTACATAGTGCCTAGTTAAACTATGAAATTCTCTACAAGACGTAGTGATGGCCACCAATTTGGATGGTTTTAAAAGAGGGTTGGATAAATCCCTGGAGGAGAAGGCTCTCAATGGCTACTAGTCCTGATGGGTATGTGCTACCTCCAATATCAGAGGCTGTTTGCTTATGTACATAAATTGCTGGGGAACATGGATGGGAGGGTGCTGTTGAACTCATGTCCTACTTATGGGTTTCTCATGGGCATGCGATTGGCCACTGTGTGAACAGAATGGTGGACTAGATGTACCCGTGGTCTGATTCAGCAGGACTCTTCTTATGTTATGTTCTTATTGGCTGAATTCGGACAACACAATAGTCAATAGTGGGGTAATAATCAACTTTACAGTTGTTCATCTAGGGGGTACTCCCCACACAACATGGTAATAAATAATCAACTGTGGTGTGGATTAGGATCAGCGCTGAGTTGACTATGGCAGCATTTGGATGACACAATAGTCAATACAACGGACGATTCCAACCTCCCCTCCTGTTGATTATTGTGTCGTCCGAATTCAGCCATTCAGTGTTATGTGTGTGTGTCTATCTTTGTGTGTGTGTGTTTATATGTGCCTCTGTGTGCTATCTCTGTTTGTGTCTGTCTGTCTCTGTGTGTGTGTCTGTGTCTGCCCCTGTGTTGGCTTTCAGAAATGGTGGACCATTTCTGAAAGCCAAATGGTCCATCCACTTAGATGATGCGCTGCAAGAAAAAAAGCAAGAACCGTCTTAGGAAATTTTCTGCCCCAAGCCGAAGATGAGGATGACATCATAGCGAGAGAATGTACACACACAGTATAGCAAAGTGTCCTGCTGGTTTGTATTAGCTTTCTTACACAGACGCATCTCGTGTAGCTGGAATTAAGATTTACTAGTTTGGAAATAAACAGGCAGCCAGGCAATGAGTTCAGCATAAGAGGAGGAGATGTCGCAAAGAGTTCCTCAAGGCTGAAATCCTGTAAATACTTACCTGTCAGTGCAATGTTATACACGTTGACTTAGAAGTAAGGCCTGTTATATTCAAGGGGCTTACAGCCTAGGAAGCAGGTTTAGGATTGCAGCCTTAGAACACGCAGCATTCCTGACCATTGGCCATGCTGGCTGTGGATAATGGGACTTGAAATCCAAAATCTCTGGAAGGCAACAGGTTGGGGAAGGTTCGTTTAGAGCAGAGGGTGAGCAGAAGGTAGACCTCCAGATGTTTTGGACTTCAACACTCAGAAGCCTGTACTAGTGTGGCCAGTGGTCAAGAATGAGGTCCAAAACATCTGGAAATCTCCTTTCTGCTCACCCGTGGCCCTGACATAGAGGTTCGTCAGCTCAACCTGCATTGTAGGTCTTCAACTTCAAGCAAAGGCTGGACAGCCATTTGTTAGAGACGTTCTAGCTCTGTATTTCCTTAATCAACACCCCATCTAACTCTATGACTTGCTACATCTTTCCTCCCCAAATGGCATGCCTGAGACTTGGGTCCCCTCTACAAGAATTCGGTTTGATGCCTGGTTGTCCAATTATGTGCATCTTCTCGCAATTGCTTTTACAGCAAATCACTATACACGGGACGTGGTTAAGCGCATAACAGGTTACCTTACCGGTTGTATGAAACGCGCTTTAGAGGTGTTTAATGCGGAGAATTGCTTGTTTACATGGACATAAGGCGCTTTAACGGCCGTGGTAAATTAAAACTCGCTATTTAACGCACATTCGATAATGCGCATAATTGCATAGAAAAAGCGCCTCGACCCCCGATTTGCGCTCCGCTCTTATAGAGGTCAAATTTTTAATGCACCTTGAAAGACCTTTAAATCGCTCTTGGAGAGGCACCCTTGATCCTCTTTCCTTACTCCCCATGGTTGCTTTTTAATTTTTTAAAGAGCAGATACAAGACATGCATCCATGCACTTGGCCCTAAAAGTAAACCTTTTCAGATCTGAGTCTAAAGGATGCCCTGGATTTAAATCAGAATAAAGAGATGTGATCAGAACTGAGAAACAGTGTCCTCCTAACCCTATTTCAGAGTCTCTGGGCTAAGTTTCTGGGATTGCAGCCACTCTGCGTCATTGAAAAGGCGTGTCATCATGGCAGTGGAGGCTGGTGGCTCCAATGTCAGTGGGTCAATGAATACAAGATGCTGAACCTATTTTGGGGGTTGTCTTCAGCATCTTGGACAACTCCTGTAGAGTTCTGACTGGTTCTGACTGGTTCTGACTGAGTGTGGATTCACCTCCTTACTAGCATGGGAGCCATCACCCTCCAATGCATCATGGGGCTTTTACTGTCAAAAAAAAAAATAGCTTCTCTCTGCCAAATGAAGTGGGAGGGCAAGAGTTATTTGGCTGAAGCTGGAGGCTGGTCTAACCTGGGCTTTCAGGAACGAATTGCTTAATTATAAAGACTCCTCCACCCAGCAAGGCTGTTTACGATGGATGTTTTTGCCCATTTTTGCCAGGGCGGGGCTCATTTCCTTAACAGACCCAGAACAGGGCTGCAGTCTGCTCTGCATCCTGCTCCTATAGAGCATGCTCAGATCCTGAATCGCTTTTTTAGATATCCACAGTCATCAAAGCAAAAATGAAAGCAAAGCATAACAGCATTTCCCCCGTAGTTATGGAGATAGTGTATGTAGACAAAAACATCAACAACACCAGGAGGCAGTCTACGTTCCTGATGCATGTATTGTTTACATTTCTATGCAGCCTTCCCCCCCCCACATAGTCCTCCTGCTCCTCTTCTCCATTTTATCCTCACAACAACCCTGTGAGGTAGGTTAAGCTGAGAGTCAGTAATTGGCCCAAGGTCATCCAGTGAGCTTCATGGCCGAGTGGGGACTAGAACCCAGATCGCCTGACTGTCAGTTTGACACTAACCACTACACCACACTGGCTCCTTGAGATAACTTGGTCTGAAGTTGTAAGCTACTTTATATATTGATACTAACACCTTAAACCTAGCTTGGTACCACAGTGACAGGAAGTGTAGGTCCTTTAGCACAGGTGTAATATGTGCCTGGTAAGGCACCCCAGCCAGTAATTCAGCCATGGCATTCTTCCACACTATGGTGAGATGTACTTTATTTCTATTTAAATGATGATAATGATTTCCAAGTTTGCGTCAATCCATCTCAATTAGTGTATACGCATCTTTTGCAAATCACTGTCCTCTTTTGCCATTATTATTATTATTATTATTATTATTATTATTATTATTTGCTGATGCATTTCCTCTTTTTTGGCAATTCGTAAGTCGGCGCTTTAGTACCAGGTCCCAATGCAGACTTACATTTAAAGATACATGTCTACACCATCACATGTAGTTTGGCCTTTTTGGCTTTCAGAAGCTGCAAGAACACTAAAGGATCTTTCCTTCTCCTTTCCTTTAAAGTATTTTTGAAGTGGAAAGCTAGGAATAAGCCTGCCTGCACAAAGTTTTTTGTGGATTATATGCAAATCAAACCAGACTTGGACCAGACCAGAGGAACATGCATTAGCACCTCGTCCCCCAAACCCATCTCAATTCTCACGGTTCATGGGGTGCAATCCTGATGTAATAAACTGATGGGGAACTTGGTTGGCGACTTCAATAGAATGCTAAGCACCTCCTGTGGTACGATGAAAAGAAAGCAATACTTTGAGATGACTGCTAATGAAATCCAAGGACGGAACCATCCTCACTTCCTTTCATAGACCTCCCACCTGCCCCCTCCCATCCCAGAAAGCTTAAGTGCTGCAAATCCTGGTGGTACTTTGCATTTAATTGCAAGCCATTTTTCATACTTGCTGCCATATGCTCATTGATACAGCTGGGGAGGTGGAGGGTGTGGTGGGGGAAGAGAAAGAAAAAGGGAAGAAACCGCGCAGGACAAATGCAAACTGATTCCTTCAGGAAGTGAACTGTTCCTTCATTCTAATATTAGAAATTGGCAACAACAGAGCTGGATGGAAGCATTCCATTTGCGGATCCCCAAATAGGCTGAAGAGCAGTTGAAAGCAAAAGCTGAAATTGGTGTAACTGATAGGACTTCTTACAATGATATTCAGTGGAGGCTCCGATGTCCGGGTTTCTGTCACTGGCCATGAGCATGGTGTGGCCTACCCATGATATTCATGAAAATGTTGGAAAACATGATTAGGAGGTGCCATCAATAGGCAGGTGACACAAGGCTCTCCCTCTTGATTCCATCTTATAATCCTTGGGAAGCTGCTGAATGCCTGACTTTGGGATAGACAAGGGCAAATGAGCTGAGTCTGAATCAAGGCAAGATGGAAATACTGAGGATAGGGAAATGGACTAATCTGGATGGAGGATTACGTCTGGTCTTAGATGGGGTTGCACTCCTCCTTAAGCACCAAGTGTGCAGTCCAACAGCCCTTCAAATCGAGGATGCCTTGAAGTGGCTCCAGGTTTCAGACGGCCACATGTCCTACCTTATAGAGGACAGTCCTCAATAACAGGCCACCTGGAGCCTGGAGCCAGCCCCACTTAGAAAAGCACGGTTGCTGTGCGGATGTGTATTCCTGCCCTTATTCACCTCTTGCTAATCTGGAAGGGAGGTGAATTGAGAAGACAGGAATGAACGATGGGAATGGAAATTGCAGGGTGGTGGGACATGTTGGAGAGAGTTCCCGATTCCCATGGTAATTTTGTGAAGCTTATCTTCCCAGCTGCGGGCTTTGAGAATGACTCGCATCTAGGAGGTTTAGGGCAGGTTGGGTGTGTCTTTTCCCAACAGTATGAATAGGTGGAAAACTTAAAAAATCCCCTTGACGGGGGACTTCCTGCTAAAGAGGAAATGGACGGCCACGATGGGTGTGCAAAGACGGATTTAGATGACACCCCTCTGCTGCAGGGCAACAAACATTAGCTTCTGCAGTCATTGAGGCTAAAAATAGAATTGATCCAATGCCAAGTCTGTGTATAGGAGAACTTCTGAAATCAATTTTATAATGTGTGTGTGTGTGTTTTAAATAAAAGCAAATTACCAATCCTTCAGCATTCTCTTAACATAATGAAACAAACAAGCAAACAAAAAAAGGGGGGAAGAAAAGCGTTTGTCGTTGAACTATTTCTTTCTTTCTTTTTTTTAAAAGAATAAATAATTTGAAGTCTATTGGTAGGAATATAACCCGGGGCGTTGAAGCTCTTTTAGCCCACAGGCTGAATTCCATTTCAGAGACGCTCTTGGGGGCCATATTGCAATGGTAAGTGGGGCTAGAGGTGAAAGGTGAAGGGTAAAAAATACCAGCTTACTGACAGGTAAGAGGTATGTCAGGTTTTTAGAATGGGAAGAAACTGCACAAAAACTAGGGATGTGCATGCCCCCCCGGATCGGATGAGAATCAGGATCGGAACTGGAACCAAGGCCTCGGATCAGATTGGATCAGATCGGAGGCTTCCCGGTTCGGTTCAGACCCGATTCCGATCCGAAAATTGGAAGTCCAATTTTCAATCGGACACCATTTTAGCTGTTTTCGCCATTGGCTTACATTGGGGAAAGAAAGCTTTCCCCCAATGCAAGCCTATGGCGAAAACATGGGGGCATGTGAGTGGGGGCCTAACTCCCCCTTCCCTGTCCCTCCCCCCCATTCGCGCTCCTTACCTGCTGGGGCACCCACTGCCGTCCGCTGGTCCAATCTACTGAGAACCAGGCTTCGCGGCCTAGTTCTCAGTAGAGTGCCAGGCATCACCTGGCGCTCTACTGAGAACTAGGCTGCGAAGCCTGGTTCTCAGTAGATTCGACCAGTGAGCTGCAGCGGACGGTAGCGGGCGCTCCGGCAGGTAAGCCCCCTCCCTCACGCTCCTTACCTGCTGGGGCGTCTGCTTTCCTCCAGCGCACAGAACTACTGAGAAACAGGCTTCACGGCCTGCCCCTCAGTAGCGCACCAGGTGCACCTGGCATGCTACTGAGAGGTAGGCTGCAAAGCCTGTTTCTCAGTAGATCAGCGCACCGGAGGGAAGCAGATGCCCCAGCAGGTAAGTAGGGGGGCCCTCCCGCCTCCCCCGTCACACTCCTTACTTGCCAGGGCGTCCGCTTCCCTCCGGTGTGCGGTTCTACTGAGAACTAGGCCTCGAAGCCGAGTTCTCAGTAGATCCGTGCACCGGAGGGAAGTAGACGCCCCGGCAGGTAAGTGGGGGGGGGGCCCTCCCACCTCTCCCCTCATGCTCCTTCCCTGACGGGGCCGTCCACTTCCGTTTGCTGCTGGCTGTGGGCGGCAGCGGATGGAAGTGGACGGCCCCAGCAGGTAAGCCCCCTCCCCCCATTCGCACCCCTTACCTGCCAGGGCTGGCACATAAGGAGCGTGAGTGGGGGGAGGGGGTCTGATCCTCCGATCCAATCTAATCCGGATCGGGTCCTTTTCAGATCGAATCGGATTGGATCAGCTAATCCAGGTGCTGGGGATCGGGATTGGATAACTTTATCCGATCCTGGTCAGATCGGGTCCAGATTGTGGATCGGACCCAATCCGGTGCACACCCCTAACAAAAACCGCACAAAAAGATTGGTGGTTTGGGGGGGTCAAAGGAAGGGGCATCTGGGGAACCCATTAGGGCTGGTTTGGGAACCCGGGGGGGGGGCTGAATTTGGCCCTTGAGCATCAGGTTCTGCACCTTTGATTTAACTATTATAGTTCTGTATGGCAAATGCATTGATAACAACCAACTGGTGTTGGCCTATTGTGACTATTGTGGTGTACAGGAACAATATTTATTGAAAATATTGGTATCCATTCCTTTACTGCCATTCAATGAGGTTTAGAAAATCATCCAAAGGATCACAAGAATGCCCCATTGTTCTAAAATAACAACAACAACAACAACAACAACGAAAAGAAAAATACTTAAAAAATGAGAGAAGCCCAGTAGTGAAAATAATATCTGTGGATGAAAAGAATTAAGAAGCATGTGACATCTTCCAACTTTCCCTTTTCAGCCACCACATGTCCATGAGAAAAGATGGGCCTGGTATCAAGAAGGAAAAGCTAAGGAGGACCTGGGAGAGGTTGTTCCATCACCTTGGGGCTGTGACTGAAAAAGAACCTTCTCCCTCCACCCATAGCAGTAACTTTTATCCTCTAAACAACCCTGTGATGTAGGTTAGGATGAGAGACAGTGACCCATCCGAAAGCTCCCCCAGATAGCTTTGTGGCTGAGTTGGGATGCAGGCTTGGGCTTCCCTACATTTGTAATCAGTTTTTTATTAGAAGTTTTAACAAAAGAAAAAAATGCAAATGTAGCGATGTACTTCAAAAGCCTCAGTTTCAAATATTGCAATGTTCTAAATGAATCAAAGGAGTAAATTACACAAACATCAGTGAATGCAGACCAAATGTCCAAATATAAATGGTGCCTACATGAGCTCTCTCTAATGGGATCTCTGAGCCACTGGAAGGCTGCAAACCTTGTCTTCCAGAAAGTACATCACAGTAAGGTGAACTGGAGACCAACCTAGTCCCATACATAGCCCAGAGACGGAACAGCAGCAGGGAGCTTGTTTTGCCTTTCCCTTCCAGAAAAACGGTTCAGAAGCTGCAGCTTGTGCCAAATGCAGCGGCCAGATTGGTAACAGGGACCAGAAGGTTCGTACATATAAAACCGATTCTGGCCCACTTGCATTGGCTGCCTGTATGTTTCCGAGCCCGATTCAAGGTGCTGGTTTTAACCTATAAAGCCTTACACGGCTTGGGACCACAATACCTGATGGAACGCCTTTCCCGACATGAACCTACCCATACACTACGCTCAACATGAAAGGTCCTCCTCCGGGTGCCTACTCCGAGGGAAGCTCGGAGGATAGCAACAAGGGAGAGAGCCTCCTCTGTGGTGGCCCCCCAATTATGGAATGATCTCCCCGATGAGGCCTGCCTGGCACCAACACTGTTATCTTTTCGGCGCCAGGTCAAAAACGTTTCTTTTCTCCCAGGCATTTTAACAGTTTGTGGAGGTTTTTAACTGACTTTATGGCCAGGCTTAACAGTTTAAAATGTTTTAAATGTCAGCTGTTTTATGTTTATGGTTTTAAATTTTGTATATTGTCTTTTTAGTGTTCAATCTCTTAATTTTTGTAACCGCCCAGAGAGCTTCGGCTATGGGGCGGTATATAAATGTAAATAATAATAATAATAATAATAATAATAATAATAATAATATGCATACTTTGAAACTAAGAACCAATACCTGTGTTCTGCTTTCTTCCTCTTCCCTCCCAATGCCTATTCCTTTTGCGTCGTGTTTTTTGTGAGCTTGAGGGCAGAGACTGTCTTAATCTTTGTGAGCCACTCTGCGAGCCCCCCCTTTTTTTTTGTCTGAAGGGTGGAGTAAAAATGCTGTAAATAAATATGACACATGTTCAGAAATGGAGGAACCCCCATGGCCGGCGGGACTCCGTAGTCACCCCCCCCCCCCAGTGTAGAGCTAATATATGTAGACGGCGGATTGAACAGCTGCTGGCCGAGAGTAACTCTAAACTCCGCTGTGTTTACAGTGCTGTTGGCAGCTGCAAAGGCTCTTGTCTGCACCGCCCAGCCTCCCACTGTGCATTGCCATCCAAGTAGCCGAATCAGTAAGCAACAGTAGGAGAAGTCAGTGTCTTCCCTTTCCCCATCCTCAAACACCCAAACAAAACAGAACTGCTAGAGATCCCCTCGGGAACAATGCTGTGTTCTCAAATATCTGTTGCTTGCTACTTGCATCCTGTGGTATTTCATTCCCTATCTCCACTCACCAATTCCTGGATCTAGGAACTGAAATGTTTCAACTTGTTTATGCAGTGTGGATATGCCCCTTCCCTTCCCTTCCCTTCCCTTCCCTTCCCTTCCCTTCCCTTCCCTTCCCTTCCCTTCCCTTCCCTTCCCTCCTTTTCTCCTTTCCCTTTCCAATCTTTATTTCTTTTATTTTCCCAGTCATAGGGATCCTCCTCCTCCTCCTCCTCCTTACATTTCTATTCCCAAAGATGACAAACAGAGCTCCTAGAAAAAAGGATAAAACGGGATTCAATGCAGTGAGAGACCCATGTGAGGAATAATTTGATGCACCAACATCGAAGGCATTTGGGTCCAATAGGGTTGAAGGTCAGAATTTAAGGGATGAACATAAAATAAATACAGAACCCTTGGCAGCAATGGAACAGCCCGGTTGATTACCCCAGGATAACTCTTAATTATGGCACATTTCACAAGCCTTTGGAGAAGGGGGTGATGGTGATAAGAACATAAGAAGAGCCATGTTGGATCAGACCAAGGGTCCATCTCATCCAGCATTCTGTTCACACAGTGACCAACCAGTTGCCCATGGGAAACTCACAAGCAGGACATGAGTGCAAAGGTACAATCATGCCTGTATTCACGAGCAACTGGTGTATGCAGACGTGATGATGATTATATTGTTGATCTATTGCATTTAAATTGAGGTAGCCAGGTGTCCTACCCTACTGAGGACAGTCCTCTATTTGAAGACATGCGCTGTCCGAGTCCATTTAAAGAACTGTAAGCAAAGGGAGCTGGGGCTTTGATGTTGTCCAATCACAGTTAGCACCTGCAGCACAAACTGAGCAGGCACACAGGGTCCCTGATCAGAGTCTTCTCCACTATGGCAAGATGGATTGTATTTCTATTTGAAGTATGGTCCTTATTTTTAACTTTGCATCTATACCAGGTTGGGGGAGGTTAGTGCAAAGTCAGTTGTACTACAAAGATGGGCAGAGCTATATGGATTGTCCACGTGGAGAATGGAATGCAGTGGAGGCTGGTGGCCCTGATGGCAGCCAGAACCCTAAAGGAGCTATCCAAGGTGCTGAACCATATCCCCGGCCTAGTTTCATCACCTTGGATAGCTCCTTTAGAGTTCCGACTGAAACCTGGAGAGGATTCATCGCCCCACTGATATCAGAGCCACCAGTCTCCACTGGTGAAATGTACCTCTCCTAGCAGGACATTGGCTGGTCAATCACATTCTAGTTATACTTTCATTTGTTGGGTGACCTTTTCTAGGGCCTCATCTACAAGAATTCGCCTTTACGCCTGGTTAGGCGATTATGTGCATATTCGCAGAAGCGCATCTACGCCTACTACCTCTGTACGAGAGGCGGCGAAGCGCATTACTGGATGACCGAAACGCGATTTAAACTGTTGACATGTGGAAAATCGCTTGTTCACATAGTCAAAATGCGCTTTAACGGCCGGAGCAAAATAAAACTCGCTATTTAACGCGCATTTGATAATGCGCATAATCAGAGAGAAACCGCGCCTCTACGCCCGATTTGCGCTCCGTTCTTGTAGAGGTAAATTTTTTAATGTGCCTTGAAAGAGCTTTAAATGCCTCTTGTAGAGGCAGCCTAGGAGAAGAATATCTCCAGTGATGGATTTTCCGAATGTTTTTGCTTTTGTTTATTTTTTGTTTTTGGCAGATCTTATGGTTTCACTTTGTGCCTGCAAGCAATCATCTGCCCTTCGGTTGTCCTCCCTCTGATCCGATCTATAGACAAATGTGACCTTGTGGGCTACATGTGACAAGGACGTAGTCAAATGTGTAGCAGCCTCAGATGCAATCATTTCATTTGCCATTTTCCCCTCCCTCCATTACCACCGAGGCAGGAGCTACACTGCTGCTTTAAAACGGTTTAAAACAGTAGTGACAAGTGTTGGGGACCTAGGACACACTGCACATACAGTTTTCAAACCGTTTTCAATCCTGCTTGGTGTAGATCTGGCCCAAGAGACACGGCATTCTTTCTTGCCACCTCCAAATGCAATCACACCATAGATTTGTATAAGGGCAGGATGATATTGGCAGTTTCATTTCCAGCCCCTTTTCTAATTCTGGGTGAGTGGGACTACCTATGGATGTGAGGTTTATTTCCCAGGTCTGGATTCACTATTCTGTTAAATATGCTCCAGATTTTTTTCCTCTCTTCCCCCTTGCCCCTCCTTACATGTCCTCCAACTTTCTGTGCCTGTTTTCTCGTTTTAAGCAGGAGCTGTTTAGCCCAGTGTTCTGAAATGGACAGGTAGCATATAAAATTTAAAAAGTCATGTTTGTATGTGCAGAACTTTTATCCAACGCAGGAAGATAATTTCAAAAATATCAAAATTTGGGTAGTAGAATGTGGAGGTGCCATCAGGGCAGGGCTTTGGGGCAGATGTTGAGAGCTCAGCTTGGCCCCCACATGCAGCAAGTCTGGCTTACCACATTTTGAAGTAAGTGAAGTCATATGCATTACCATTTAATGAAGGCATGTGTATAAGACCATTAACTCCAGAGACCAAAATTATTTAACTGTACCACTAGTAGAATGCTATCCTTTTTGTATCAGTGCTCCATCTATCAGAGAGCGAGTGGGGGGGGGGGTAATTAAACAAGCAGGTTTATCAGTTTCAAAGCCATAAAACTACCAAGTGGCCTGGCAAGAAATATATTAGCCTTCTCTGACTTATAATGCTTGTCAGGAAAAAAAAAAGAACAGAACATTAAAACAAAGAGACTCCTGCAGGATATGTTATCCAAATTTCCAAGAAAGGATGAAAGAAACATCCCCATCCAAGGGTAAAATAAAAGGCACAAAAATATCCCTTCTTCAACAGCACATCATTATATCATCTTCATTTCAGTTAGATCTCTCTCTCTCTCTCTCTCTCTCACACACACACACACACACACAGTTGGAGGAGCAAAAGACAACTGTGTCATTACTGCCAATCAACAATGATTAATAAAGGTCATATCTTAAACCAATGACAACATGCAAAGAAAAATGGGTTTAAGAGCACTTGTAAAGTACAAAATTAAGATGAAACTACTGCCAATCCTCCAGTGACATTGAATTAGGGAAGCATAGTCATAGGGTGGTCACGTGTCTTACTTTACAGAGGACATTTCTATGAAAGCATCCTCTACTTGAAGGCCTGTCCAGTCCAAATCCAGTTTAAAGATAAAAGACTATCACAAGGAATAGCTGGGCCATGAAGCTGTCCATCATCAGTTGGCACCTGGATGGCAGATTGAGCAGATGGGCAGATCACCTGGTTGCTGTCATCCCATGTTGATTTGGGAGTAAATCCCATTGACATCAATGGGATCTGCCTCTTGAGTAAATGTGCATAGGATTGGCCTGTTAACTGGAGACAATTTGCCTTCGAAGTACTTTGGTTACTAGCACACGGTTAAAACATGCATACAGCAAACACCCTGTGATAAACCAGCTGTCTTAATTAAAATCTTAGTTTTAAGCTGTTGTTTTTATTGCTAACAACAACAACAAAAGCAACAACATCAATATTAATAGCAGAAAGCAACTTCAAATTCAAAAACACAACCTCTTTATGATGCTGGTTGATTTCATTAGGTTATTCTAAATCGTCTAGACTGTACATCACTCGTGTTTCTTCCAAAACCAAAATGTGGCAATTCCAATAGACTTAAGCAAAACGGAATGATTATTCATCCTGTTATATAAGTCACAGAGCGGAGATGTTTGTGACCCAGCTTAAAATGAACATGGCGCAATAAGCAAGAACATGAATTGACCCAAGTATACCACGAGATGGTGCTGCTGTCTTAAGATTTTCTTATAGTAGGAGACACAGCCAGAATGGCCATTCAGAGCCAAGTGAATGAGCCATTTTTATGGGTCTTGAGTCCATGGCTTGCCAAAGGATGATAAAACATGAACTTTAAACGATTCCCTGTGAACTGTACTACACATTTTCACTTAGATGGTATGGGTACACCCCATTCTCTAAATGTGAGATGATTTGTTTGCATGGTTGTGAAGTCACAACTTACCCACACGCTGGGCTATTTCCCCCATG
Organism: Anniella stebbinsi; assembly: GCA_029215795.1. Classification (NCBI taxonomy): domain Eukaryota; kingdom Metazoa; phylum Chordata; class Lepidosauria; order Squamata; family Anniellidae; genus Anniella; species Anniella stebbinsi. The sequence goes on from JARDYH010000001.1 coordinate 389,218,283, forward strand.
ATCACCGCATACATATGCAACTTGTACATGGCCACCCACCACAAACTGCTCTCTGGTAGGAAAGATCCTGATGAGTTGTTATATTATGGTATTGGTTACTGTGGTTTTATTTATGTATTTTGATGAGAGGTAAGCCCCCAGGACAGGATGACAGAGAAATCCGCAAGGGAATCAAATGACTTTGGATTTCTATAAATCTGACCTGTGGATTCTGCAGCAGATAATTTTTTTCTGAATTGCACAGATTCTGTGGGCCTGCATGGTTTTGTTTTGTTTTACTTTCTGGGATTTTATGTAAATTTAGTCATAGAATATATATTCCATATATATATTTCATAGAATATATATATTTCATAGAATATATATATATATATATATATATATCCCCATGGCTAAAGCATGAAAGTGTACATTTTGGGATGGGTGGGTGCAAAGTTGTTTTAAATGTATACTGTCTTTGTATGTTGCCTGTTTTTATGCTTTTTATGGTTTTAAATTTTATATATCGGTTTTTAATGCTTTATGTTTTAATCTTTGTAAACCACCCAGACAGCTTCAGCTATGGGGCAATATAGTAGTAGTAGTAGTAATAATAATAATAATAATAATAATAATAATAGAGTATTTGTGCATTCATGCAAAATGTGTGCAAGTGCGAATTTACACAAATTTAGAAAATTGGGAAAAATCCAATTCCACCAATGATTGGATGACGGAACAAAAGGTACCTGACAATCTGAAAAACACAGGCACAAATCTGTGGGTTATTGTATTGTTGTTGTTGTTGTTGTGTGTGTGATATATATATATATATATATACACACACACACACATACTAGGGATGGATGAATCTGTCAAGATTGATTTTGCTCTGATTCTAATTTTTCCAAGGTTAATCTTTTCTTTTCCTGATTCTACATCAGATTGCTTTTTGGGGGGGAGGGGGTCTGCACAAAAAATTGTACATATGTGTGTATTTTAATCAGCATTTCCCCGTACACATTCCCTGATTGAACAAAGCATTTTTGTGTGCATTTCTTTCTTTTCTTTTCTTTTTAAAGTATGCATTGTATGTATACAGTATTTTTTAAAATGTAAGCATTTTGTCTGCATTGTGTGTGTGTGTGTGAACTTCATTGCAAACTTCGGATATGTACAGATTGGAGCAGCAAACTGTATTCTGGCTCATGTTTAGATTTGAGAAGTATAGGTTTGCATTGAAATGCAAGGCAAACAAATTTCTCATTCATCCTTATTATGTCCCACCTAGAATATTCAAATCCATTTTGAATGGGTATGAATAGAGTGAGTCCCAAAACTTGAGCTGCAGGGCCTGTTTTCACTGATTCCCGCCTTTTCTACCTTTATCCCATCTACCATTTCCATTTCCCTGACCCTTTTAGTTCTGTGTGATGTCTCACCTTACATTGTAAACCTGTGGAGACTTGTTCAATTATTGCAATAGAGTTGACGTCTGATTCAAGAACATTAGAAACAAGAGAAAACTTGTATAGACTTGACACCTTAACACCACATGGCCTCAGCCTGGAGAGGTAATACCTGACATCACTCCACTACACCAAATGCCAGGGTTTGGAAAATTCCTTCCTCACCAGAATGCGAGATAGGTTTCAGGGACTTTTGACTGACACCAGAGTAGCTGAAGACGGCACAAGTGGAAACATTTAAGGCAACAGGAGAGAAAGCTCCATTGAACACCATGTCTAAAAAAAATATGCCTACGGTTGTGCTATAAAGCTGCAATGGCATGTACCTAGGAGTAAATCCTATTTACTTCTGAGCAGACATAGCTAGGATTACACTGAAATATTTCTGTTATGCTGGTCAGTGTAATAAGTATATGGTTTAAGTCAGCCATTTCCAAACTGATGCCCTGCAGATATGTTGAACTACAAGTCCCATCATGCTGGCTGGAGCATGGAGGAATTGTTGTCCAGCACATCTGCAGGCCACCCAGGTTGGGAAAGGCTAGTTTAAGTGATTAAGGGATCCAGAACAAACTTGTCTGAAGTTATGTTGGATGCTTTCAAAATAATTCTCCCTCCCTCCCTCCCTCCCTCTCTCTCACTCACACGATGTGTATTTAAATCCAATTTTCAGTTCTCTCCCTCTGACCTCCCCACCCCACCTCTGTTCTGCCTTATAGGTTAAAGGGATGCAAAAGAGCTCCCATCTCCTTTCTCATCCATTCCATTTCATTCTGATTGGCTCACAGCCCTCCTCCTGCAGGGCCAATCCCGGGCATTCATAGTCCCCATAGCAACCTGTGTAAACCCAACACAGATCAGCTGCCTCGCTTGGAGCACTTTGCACTGCCTCTGCCAGGCTGGTTCCCTTTTGCCTCCTCCTCTTCCAAGCCAGCTTAGTACCCCCATTTCGGCACCCGCCAACATGTTCAACAAGAGGACAAGCATGAGTGGCAGGGAATACAGCCCTGGGGTGCTCATGGGCAACTGGAACGAGGATGTGTATCTCGAAGAGGTAGTTAAAAACACTTTCTCCTCCAGCCCTTGCTTTATGCCATTTATTTTCTCTCTTGGATTTACTTAGACTGGGGTGTGTCTGTTTGTACGTCTGTTGTCAGTTTCCCCGATGAAAGAGCCTCAGAAAGGGTCTGGTTTTCCCCATTTTTCATTTACTCTTGGCGGGGTGTGCCTATGGAGAGTTAAGAAGCTGTAAACTGAACATGTGTATGTGTACATGTGATGGATCATAGCCACAGGGCTTGCCTCTGGTCTGTAGCGTTCAATATGCCATCTGCAGGGCTGACCATCGCATCTGGTGTTCAAGCAGCAATAATATACAGGATGCATATTCAATGCCAACAATTTAACTTTCTTAAATTATATTTTTTTAAAATAGGATTGCCTGAAAGACTTTTTATATAGAAGAGACAGAGGAGAGCTTCTAATCCAGAGGTCAGAAAAGCTAAAAGAGACCCTTTACAAGAAGGTATCCAATTCTTATGGTTATTTTATATGCTGTGATGGAGCTTAAGGTGGGGTATACAGGGCCCCCAGGTTGACCCCTATCCAAATGCTGAACAGACCTAGATGTAAACTTTAGAAAGGTGGCTGTATTATGTTTCTTCAGACTATGTTTCCCTAGGGACCTCATTGTAAATTATGAATGTTTTCATTACTGACTAGGGAAGACTGTGAATTCTGTTTCAGTTAGCAAATCTTACCCTGTTTGCAGCCATCCACATGAGCGGGAGAGCATGGAAAACATATGCTCATTGCTGAGTTATGACCCTTCCCCAACTAGATGCAGCTTTTGCCATCCTTGACAGGGGTTATATCTTGCAAGCTGTATTCGTCTGATGTATGAAAATTCTGGTATTTCCCTTGTAGTTGGCTTGATGGTTGATATTATGTATTACAAAGGAATCAATGGAAGGCAACATTCAAAATGTGCTGTAATCCTTGCATCTCCAACCTGGTGGCATCCAGATGTTGTTGGACTCTAAATCCCATCTGCCCCAGCCAACAGGGATGATGGGAGTCCAACAATATTTGAAAGGCACCTGGGTGGGAAAGGATTCTTATCATCTTCACCTTCTCTAAAAACCAGGAGCAGCTCTCCATTTCAAAAGATGGGTTTATCCACTTCGGAGACACCGTTATGTTGGTGAGCCCAGACAACAACAAATCACCCATGGAGAATTTACCTGCTGTGTCCGGGAATCTGTCCCTGGCTGTTAATCCTGATGAAGCATCTGTACATACGTCTGCTAAGCTGCCCGTCCCCTGTGAATTGAGTGCATTCAGAAGTGTGACCTCAATTGGTCGGAATACATTTCAGATATTAAGGTGGGAGACTCTTGGTTGAATCATTTAACAGGTTCCATGCAGTGTGCCTTTCCTTCTCTCTACTATTTTTTTAAGGAGGAAAACAAAGTATTGTTTTCAATAAGACAGGCCAGGCCAGCCTAATTTCAAAAAGCCCTCTTATTTTTTTCACACCTCAGGCAAAAGTGAATAGTCCATTGGGTGAACAGTCCACTGGAGTGAGGAGGAAAAGGGGGGTAGCAGAGAGAGAGAGAGAGAGAGAGAGAGAGAAAGTGAGTTATAGAAATGCAATAAATAAAATAAAATAATCCCCTTGCTGATCTCTTTAGCCAAGAATGAAGAGAAAGGAGTCCTTTTTTCTTGGTGGTTGGGTGAACTGCAGGGGGAAACAGTTAATTCTCAGAAAATCTGGCTCAGCGTTTTGTGCGAATGCGGCCATTGTTTTAATACTTGTTGTTAGCCACTTGGGCTTGTTGAGGGAAGACAGAGTATTCATGTTTTTAAATAAATAAATTAAGCATGTGGTCTGAAATGCAGTGGTGGGGATGGTATCATCATCATCTATTTATTTATTTATTTATAATATTTATATGCTGCTCCCCATTCAAGAATTTCGGAGCAGAGGACAAATCGAATAAAAGAAAAAAAAAACAGAATAAGAACACGTTAAAAGTACATTTTTAAAAGAGACAAAGTGCAAATAATACCGCGGCTGTTTATTAAGAGAAGGCTTCCTGGAACAACAACATTTTCAGGACGTGCCAGAAGGAATACAATGTTGGCGCCTGCCTGACCTCCAGAGGCAGGAATTTTCATAGGATGGGGGCCTCCATACTGAAGGCTGTTGTCTTGGTGGATGCCAATCAGATAGTAGGTCTATGTGGAACAACCAGGAGCATGCCCTCAGATGCCCTTAGCGACCAGGCAGGTTGATAGGGGATATGGCGCTCTCTCATTTTTAGATGTAAGCTCCTTGGGGCAGCTACTTAGTGCAATGTGCATTGATGGTGCTATGAAAAGAATGAATAGCATATCCTTTTATTAACATGCTGAGTTTTGTCTGTTTATTAAAGCACTGAAGGAGAAGCAATGGGAGAGCCCGTCAGGTTTGGGCAAAACTTTGGCCTTGGAGCGACAGGAGGGTTTCCAGAAAGAATGGCAAGTAAATTTGCATAACGGAGTCGCCCACGTAATGTTGATTACTGCAATTCTAGGTTACCATAAACATACCCAGCATGGCATCTAAGTATGGTGGGGAATGGTGCTGCATTTTTTAGCGATGAGGTTCTTGGCTCAAAGGTTGCATCCATAAATCCACACAGCAGGGAATGTTGCATACAAAAAAATGAGCGCATTAAAGCATATGGCATGTAAATGATGTAGATTGGGGGAAAGTGCATACCAAATGCACGTGCGAAGGGAAATTGCATGTGAAATTGCATGTGAATCTTTGTGAGGGATTTTAAAAAAGAAAGAAAAAAAACCACAGACTGATGCAGAAATGGGATGGCATGGATTTAATTGAATAAACGTGAAACAGACATGGGCTAGATATTGACTGATTCATCCATCGTCCTTAATTGCTAGAGTTATTGTTAAAGACTCGCTATTTATTATATATTTATTACATTTATATCCTGTCTTTCTTCTGTCATGGAACTTAAGGCAACATACATTTTTTTCTATTGTAAAACAGGTTGCGCAAGTCTAATGGGCATCTGCTCGCACTACAGAAAGATTCAGTTGAGCTCCACTAGTGCTATTTGAGTTTGCAAAATGTCACCTTTGGGTACTTCCCATGGTCATCCAACTCCCCTCCATGCCTTGTAAGACCATTAAAACCAGGGTCTAAGCATGCCTAACTTCACCACTGGCTACACATCACAATTTCAGTTTGGCCTCAGAGTCTAACCTTTTGATCAATGTCACTTTGAATAGGATCCAATGGGGCTGGATTACTAGCTCCATTCTTACATCTTCTCGAATTTCCCAAGGAATTATGTAGAGTCCTTCATGCCCAACCATTCACTCCAGATTAGCAAACCGAAGGACACAACTGGTGATCATCCGGATCACAGTCCGCTGTAGACATCACGCCAGAGCTGTACCCACACTCATGTTGGTTGAGCTTGTCCTTTCAACTCTGTCAATCTACAGCGTTGTTGGTCTAATTGCTGGACAAATCTTTCCCTTATGTTTCCTTTTTTCCAGCTCTTCCTAGCGAGTGACCACAAAACATTTATGAATATGGCGAAGAAATCCTCTCTCCAGTCTGTCTTCATGACAGATGAACTTTCCTACTTGGCTTCTTGGCAAGCTACCTTTCTGGATCCACAGTACCGCATGGAATATGAAGGTTTCCCAGTGCCTGTAAGACAATTCTTAGAACATCTTATGGGTATCCTTCATTCTGGCTATATTCTCTTATCTCCCCCATATCTCTCCTTTTTGCTGTATCTGCTCTATACAAGTTCCTATGCTATAGGTAGGAGTGGTGGTGGTGGGGTTAGAAATGCATTGAGTTCACATTTTAATTATTTAATTCAGCACTGCAAACCAAAACTCCTTCGAAATTCAGACTACTCTGAATTTTCCTAGGTGTTCCCCATTTTTTTTTCTTTTAAAGTGTACCAAAGAATGTGTATATTAGAGGAAAGTGCACACAAAAATGTGTAAATTATGGAAAGTAATGTCCCTAATGCATTATATTAGGGAAATTGTTTGCAAAAATGTGTATGTTCTGCAGATTTAAAAACAAAAGTCAAATTACATGTGAACCAAACATAAGATTGGGAAACTAAGAAAGTGAGAGAAACTGGAATTCACCGATTCATTCATCCCTGTCTCATTCCTTATCTATGAAGACTTCTCCTTTCAAAGTATCCTCCCCCCCCCCCACTTTTCATTCTTTTTTTCCAGGCAAACACAAAGATCCTGATTATTCACAGTCATACAAATCAGGGGCTGGCAGTTCCTAGGAACTTTTGGATATGGTAAGTGACTACTGTAATGGTGGCATCTTTGCACCACGAACCTATATTGGCTTTAGATCTGTTTGAAGCATATGAAAGCCTTACACAAAGGATCCTGGGAAGTGTCGTTTGATGAGACATTGGGAACTCTCCGTCAGAGATCTCTGGCCTCTCCTCTCACAAACAACGGCAGTTCCCAGAGTTTCCAGTGGAAAGGGAATGAGTTTTCAACCGCTGCGGTGCTGAAAATGTCTTCCACGTTTCTTTTGATTATTCTCATTTAATTGAATAGAAAGAAATAGCTTTCGAAAAATATGTCCAAAGGAGAAGAACGGTTTGGAGAAATTCTCACGGGTGGGTTCTGAGGTTCTTACCTTATTTATGAGGTGGCCAACGAGCATGTGTGAGTGTCTTGTCTTTCATGGTGCAAGCATCTCTCTAGCATCCTGCAGCCTCCCCTGTTCCTCCGCACATTTCATTCCATTTCCCACTGAGGCTCTCAAATCAGTCTGCAGTGAGTCAGGCCAGTTCTCGGATTTCATGCACTTTCCCCACGAGTTCTGAAGTTCCTGCTAATTTGATCACATTTGCACAAATTCGACCATTTGCCCAAATTGCTCAGAAATGTACACAACTTGTTCAGAAATTTGCACAAATGGCAGAACCTGCAAAAGCTAATGCACAAAAAAGTTCCTGGAGTTTGGAGTAAAGCCTGCAACTCGGCTGGCAGATGCAAAGTGGGTTGTGCATCTGCCGAGTCAGAAAATAACTGGATTTTCCAGTGATGGAGATCCCTAAACACATGTAGTGACTCTCAGGCTGAGACGAAAGAAATGTACAACCATCATTGTTGATTTTTTGGTGTTTTCTTTTAAAGGACATGCTTTGGAAAGGAATACGAAGTCAACTGTCATACCTATCTCGATACCCATAAAGCTGAAGAAGACAAGAATCATTGGGTAGTAGTCACTGGGAACCCAAGCAATGAGTTGACCACCATGTTCGATAGACCAAAACCTCCATCAGAGGAGACTAGAGTACAAAACAGTGAACTCCACACAGAGACATAATTGCCTGTGCTTTGAAAAGAAAATATTTTAAAAGTTCCGTTCCGTTAGTGATCTTGCAGAAAAGAAAAGAAAAAGACAGAACTGAATAGGTGAAGGGTAGTCCAAACACAGATTTTTCATTTAAGCTAAAGAAGTATGCAGGGATATTTCAAAGACCAATGAAGATATAATGTTATTCTATTCTACTTTGAAAAAATAAGGAAAAAGGAATGTCGAATGCAATGTCAGTAAAACAAATTCAGAATCTGATTTTTTTCAAGCACTTTGATAATCTCCATACCATTTTCTAGTCTGACCATTAGATGGCAGTAAGTTTTTAAAATAAAGATATGCATGAAGGTGAATGATATCTTTCAGTTTAATTATCTTCAGGGTGGAACTACATGTTAAACCAGCGAAGAGATGTTTCCTTAACTTGTGCCCGCCAGTTAGCATGAATAAGTGTTGGTGATGGGTGTATTTATAGGGAGGGAGCAGAAGCAGAGGGGGTACTTGATTCTTCCTGCATCTCTCCAGTTTTCCCTCAAAGCCAAAAGGGGGAAAACAATGAAAAAAATTAGACAGGTGGGGCATTAGCAGGAGACAACCGTGGAATTTGAAGGATGTTGCACTCCCATCCTAACTTGTGGGTTTCCCCTGGGCAGCTGGTTGGCCATTGTGTGAACAGAATGCTGGACTAGATGGACCCTTGGTCTGATCCAGCAGGGCTCTACTCAAGTTTATCTAGTCTGCAGCAGCATCCAGTTCTCTGAACACTGCAAGCCTACTCTTACCTCTCCAGGCTGCGATCGCATGGCTCCAGTTCTGAGGGGGAGTGGTATGCAGGGGAACACCCACTGTCATCTCTGATTGGAGTGAACAGCAGGGAGAGGAAGCCTTCTGCGGGGGGGAGATGCTTGAGGAAGTGGTCTCAACTGAGACCTTGTGGGCTGGATGGATTATCCTGGCAGGTTAAATTTGGCCTGCGGGCTGGGGATTCCCCATCCCTGGTTTAAAGTATGGTTAGTGAGAACAAGCCTGGATCAAACTGTGGTTTCAGATCCTAGGTTGGTCTGAAACTGCCTGTATTATTGAACTGATTGGTTGCCTTGTCTTTGTTTTTTTTACATGTTGCCCTTAGAGCTTTTGTTATTGGGCGATTCATAAATTGATTGAATGAATGAACAAACAAATAAACAAACAGACTACGGTTTAAACAAGCCACAGTTTCTCAATTCCAGACATCACAGGGAACTGTGGTTTGTTTAAAATAGGAAGCAAAAGCTTCCAATCTCATCTTGTTGTCCACAAATGATGAGATGGGAGAGCATGTGAGCTTGCCATGGGTCATACATTCCATCCAAAAAACATGATTCCCCATTATGCTTGAACCAAGCCTTTATTTCCTCAGAATCTCAACTAGCATTGTTTGATTGTGGAACAGAAATGTCCCGTGTAACTCAAAAGCAAACAATTTGCTCTTAAGAGGTTTGAAGATCATGTAGTTTCAAAATGGGTAACCATGTTTCCTGTGCTAGGGAGCACATCTCAATCGAGATTATGACTTCTTTCTCCATCAGCTTTCATCTCTGAGACCATCTGAGCCATTTGATCAGTTCAAGCTCCAACAGTAAGTAATTCAGTGACAGGCAGGAACCTGGAAAGCATTTGCTTTCCAGCAATGCTGTCAAAAGATAATTTGTTTGCAGAAATTCCTGCTGTATGCTTGCATATGTATTGATGAGGCTTGCCTTCTGATTTATGTCAAGCTGCTCCAGTTCCACACAGAATATCAGAGCAAAGCCGGACCACCCAGACCACCCATATGTAACGGATCTGGTTCTCAGCAACACTGGCTATCCAGTGAGTTCTGACTGAGAGACAGACACCCTCCTCTCCTCTTCCAAAATGGCACATTATTTTGAACAAATATTATGTCTCATGCTAGGTCACGACTGCTTGGAAAGTGGTGTCAGAGGCCCCAAGAAATACAGCAGTTTGTGAAATGTGGGTGGACAGTTCATGGGAGCCACCCCCTTCTTCATGGGGTGGATGGGCAGCTCATTGGGGCCACCCCTTCCTCCATTTATAGCAGTGTTGCCCAACCTGGGACCCTTCAGATGTGTGGATTGAAGCTCCCACCATTCTCAGTCCAACACATCGGGGGGGGGGTGCCCAGTTGAAGAATGCTACTTTATTGTACTAGAATGTTCCTGGGCAACTGGTGAAACTATGTTCTATCAGGTCAAGGCCAATTCCAGGTTTGAGGAGGCCCCTGGAACATCTCCCAATTTTTGGAAGGAGGTAGGTGGTGCAGTCCCATCCCCCCTCATTTTTATTCTTGCCAGCCACAGGGGCAGGCCATACCGAGGAAGGGGACATGGAGCAGCAACTCTGATAGCAGCAAACCTCTGACAAGGGCCAGGCAATCAACATTGGCATTTTATTTATAAAGTTTACATACCACTCCAGATCTGAAACAGATTCTATAGCACTGAACATAAGAATCATAGAATCATAGAACAGTAGAGTTGGATGGGGCCTATAAGGCCATCGAGTCCAACGCCCTGCTCAATGCAGGAATCTACCTTAAAGCATCCCTGGCAGATGGTTGTCCAGCTGCCTCTTGAATGCCTCTAAGTAAAACAATAAAAGATGCAAAGATTAAAACACCATTAAAATTATACTTTTTAAAAAAAAATAGAATGCCAATAAAAACCGTGGCTGTCAGTCAAGGAATGATTTTTGGAATAGAGCTGTTTCCTGGAGGTACTGGAAGCAGCACCGTGTTGGCTCCTTGCCTGGCCTCCAGGGGTAGGGAGTTTGAAAGAAAGGGGGCCACCACACTGAAGGCTCTTCTCCTGGTCACCAATCAGTGGAATCATCAGGAGCAGGTTGGTAAGGGAGAAGGCGCTTGCTCAGGGATCCTGGTCCCCCACAATGCTACAATGTGACATAGCAGTATGACCTATTGCAATGCAAGCCTCCCAGTAGTCATCAAAGGAATGCTAGAGAAGCGTGGGTGCTTAGGTAACAAGTACGGAGGCATGAAAAGCCAGACCAGTCAATCCAAGAGTCTGTCTGGATGTCCCTTGGATAGCTCCTTTAAAGTGCTGACTGAAACCCAGAGTGGGTTCAATGCCCCACAAGCCACCATTTTTTTGTTTGGCTCTGGTCATTACACCTCCGCACTCTAGTAACCCCCCCAATAGATCCCATAAGCCCGGCCCCACTCAGAAAACCCTGAGCTTAAGAAACAGCAACACACACACTTTGAGAATTGTGCACATGCACTTTTTGGGATGGAAAATAACTAGGGGTGTGCAAGGACCCCCCAGATCGGATCGGGACCCGGATCGGGACCTCCAATTTTGTCACTGATTGGATCTGACAAAATTGGAGGCCCCCCAGACCGGATCGGGCCCGATCCCAATCCAAAAATCGGAACTTCCGATCCTTGGATCGGCCGCCATTTTTTCCCCCCATAGACTTGCACTGGGGGAAAGAAAGCTTTCCCCCAATGCAACTCTATGAGGAAAAAATGGCTGCGGGTGGGTGAGGAGGGGCCTAACTCCCTCCCCCGCTGGGGCCGTCCGCTGTGGACGGCCCCGGCAGGTAAGCCCCCTCCCCCGCGCTCCTTACCCCCCCCGGGGCCGTCCGCTTCCATCTGCTGGCTCCCGCGGGTGCCAACAGATGGAAGCGGAGGGCCCCGGGGGGTAAACCCCCTCCCCCTGCCCCCTGTTACCTTTCCTGGTCGTCCGCTCCCGTCTGCCGCTGGCCGCTACTGTAAGCGGGCTTTGCAGCCTGCCCTTAGGTAGCGCGCCAGGTGATGTCATCACCTGGCGTGCTACCTAGGAGCAGGCCGCAAAGCCCACTCGCAGTAGCAGCCAGCGGCAGACGGGAGCGGACGGCCAGGAAAGGTAAGCGTGCCGCACCCCCCCTCCGCCCTCCCTCCTGCTCCCTGCTTACCTTTCCTGGCCATCTGCTCCCGTCTGCCGCTGGCCGCTACTGATCATCATCAGGTGATGATCACCTGGCGCGCTACCTACGGGTAGGCCACGAAGCCCGCTCGCAGTAGCGGCCAGCGGCAGACGGGAGCGGACAGCCAGGAAAGGTAAGTGCGCCATGCGCCCCCCCCTCCCCCCTGCTTACCCTTCCTGGCCATCTGCTCCAGTCTGCCGCCCCCTGCCCCCGTTGTCCGCTTCCATTGGTGGGCGCCTGCTGGTGCCCGCCGATGGAAGCGGACAGCCCCACTAGGGAAGCCCCCCCCGCTGTCCGTTTCCATCAGCTGGCGCCCGCCAGTGAAAGCGGTGGTGGGTGCCAGCGGGCGCCCGCCGATCCGCCGATCCATCCGAACCGGATCGGAACCTTTCCGGATCAGATCGGATTGGATCGGCTGATCCAGCGGTGAGATCAGAAATCAAATAATTTATCCGATTTCCCCCTGGATTGGATTCAGATCGTGGATCAGATCCAATCCAATGCACATCCCTAGAAATAACACCTAGATGCATGTACTATTTCTCCATTTCCCTTTTAAAAAACAAAACAAAAAAAAATACCCTCTCACCCCCAACCCCAAGGCTGCCTTGAGTTTTGTGAGCTGAAAAACCTCCCCTCTCGCCGCCTGTGTTATTTTCCATGGGCCTTAGTAGGGCGACGGCGGAATTTTGTCTCCAGGTGTCCCTGGAAGGGAAAGGTTCCAACGCAGACCCTGCATAAACACATTGAAAGAAAGAATGTCCCTTACCCACCCCAACCAAAGCTCGCTTTCTATGAAATGCAATTACAAGGAGATGGGGGGACAGACTATTTGCACTTTATACCAGCTTCTTCACGAATGTGTTCAGCCTTCCCCTGCAAGCAATTATATTTCTCTGAACAAAGCATTCATTCATTCATTCATCCATCCATCCATCACACGCACGCACGCACGCACGCACACACGCCCTCCCCTTCCCCCTCCCCCCCCCAGGTCCAACTCCAGCGGGCAAAGTTGATTTATGCTGAACATTAGCGCTCTTTACACAACACTACTGTAAGCTGTTTAGTTTCAAGAACTACGCATTATATAAAAGCTCTTTTTGTTCTTAGCATGTGGGCAACAGCACATCTTGTGGTGTGTGTGTGTGTGTGTGTGTGTGTGTGCGTGAAGGTTGTGGTTTTTTTTCTCTTTTTTGCATATAACAAGGCCTATTATATAAATAGGATAATTTAGAATGGGTGGGGTGAATAAAGGGTGCATATAAAAGAAACTAACACCTATATATATGTGTGTGTGTGTGTGTGTGTGTGTGTGTGCTGTTTCTGTCTAGGCACCCTTGTGAAATAATTTACACCCAACTTTTCTTTTCATGCTCTGTGAAAACTACCAAAGCTCATGTTTCGGTGCAACCTCCGCAACACGGGCTGTGCATAAGCTGCCGCCGCCTTTCCCCCCTTCTCTTTATTTTTGCCTAATGCACAACAGGATGCAACGGGCAGCTATGGAGGTACTGAAGTTGGGATAGAAGAGTTCTCAGCTGAAGCAGCAAGTCAGGGAATGCGTAGGAGGATCCCCTCCCCTCCCCCCAAATCAAAAAGGCACCTCTGTTCGTACAAAATGCAGGCAAACCATGGCGGCACTGCTGACCCTCAGCTCTCGGTAACTTACAACGTAAAGGGCCATGACTTTCAGGAGAGTATCTCCTCTGAAGATCTGAAGGCCAGGGGTCTCCATCTTGCAGGTAAGTGACTTATTTCCTGTTTGGCGCAGTCTGGGGTGGGGGGAATGTACTGCTGCTCCATTTCAGAACAGCCCGCTATTGATTTTGACCTCATCAAACAAAAACGGGCAGATCTAAGTCTAAAGAGAGTGCACGAAGGAACAAAGGTGTTGATTGCAACATGGTCACATTCGCCACAATAAATACGTTGATCTTTACGCTGCCATGGGGCTCTCGGTTGTTGTTTTTGCTACAGCAATCTAAAGCAATGACCCGTCTGGAGGTTGCTAACCGGTCTCCTGTCTGTGTGAACAAGCGCATCTGGTATCTGCCTGGACCGTTTTCAGTGGTTTGCAGATAGACCTCTGCCTCAGCAATCTGGCTGAGATGGACTTCAACTGTTAAGCAGCAACAGGGAATTGGAAAATGTTCATGCATTTCAATGAATTAGCACATTAAAGTATAAGCAACAGAGGGTTTCTCTCTCTGCCACCCCCAATCTAGGAGGCCTACCAACCAATTTTTAAAAGTACCTGGGGGGGGGGAGGAGGTAGAGAGGCACGTCATGAAATCCACAACCCCCTTCCCCTGAAAATCCCAATTTTAACCAAAGCATGCTGCCTTCCTTGTAGTTAGGCTGTGTGCCGCCTTGGACTGAAGCCCTGAATCCAAGTCAAGGCGGGATGAGTCGGCCTGCCTCAGCCTGAATACAAAGCAGTGTTGGGTTAGCCTGAGGCACCCCAAGGAGAAGCAGACCAGCTCTGAAAGCACTGGGGTGTCTCAGGATGATTTGGTGGGGGGTGAGCCTCTCTGCCCGCCTTCCTGGGAAAGCTGGCATGAGGCCAACTGTGCGACTATTGAAAACAAGCCAAGCCAAGCTTATTAAGCCCCATCAATTTTATTGGGAGAGCTAAACACATGCAACTTTCTCTCATTGAAATCTGTGGAACTTTTCCATGGTTTCCTTTGGCTAGGTCACACCTAACGACAGGAATCATAACGTGAGACATGGGCATACTGCAATGGCATCCATTGGGGTTGGAAACCGACGGCAACTACCAATAACAGGGAGAACCGTTGGGCATAAACAGTTGGCAGATGAAATCCAGTGTAGGTAAGTGTGAGGCAATGCAAAATTAGTGGGATGCTATGTACTCAAAGGCCCTATGTCTAAATGAACCAGTCAAGGGGGGAAAAAGTGAGTCTTAGGTGTCAGTGCTCAGTGGAAACTTCAGCTCAGCACACAGCAGTGGTAAAAAGTAAAAAAAAAGGAAAGAAAAACAAAACATTAGGACTGTATTAGAAACCAGACTGGGGAGAATAGAGCACATCATAGGGCCGCCAAATAGCTGCATAGTAAGCACTTAGTTTAAAGCCGTACATTCAGTTCTGGGCCTATTCGGTAAAAAAGAAAAAGAAAAATCAGCAATGGTGATTAAAATGAGAGAAAATACAGCCTCTATATTGCAATTTTTGTGTGTTCAAAGTGCTTTATTGACTTACTTTATCCCGTAAAGTAAGTCAATATTATCCCAAATGACTGAGAGGGACAGGGACATTTTGATGCCTGAGGCAGAGCAGCAAACTGCATAAAATAAAACAAAATAAAATGCCCTGAAGAGGCAGACTCACTTTACCTAATGGCAGGGCTGGACCTGGATAGTGATGGGGTCTGGATCTGAGAGAGTAGCATCAGTGCGGGGCTGGGGGTGATAGTGACCGGTGAGTTGCTTCCATCACTGCACCACTTGTGGAGTGGAGGACCAGAGCACAGTGGTAGAACCCCTGCTTTGCATACAGATGGTCCCAGGTTTGATCCCTGGCCTGGCCGGGTAGAGAGACGCTGCCAGTCAGTATTGACTAGAGATGTATGGATGTTGTTTAACCTGTTCTGTCTGTGCCTTGTGGATTGT
Organism: Anniella stebbinsi; assembly: GCA_029215795.1. Lineage (NCBI taxonomy): Eukaryota > Metazoa > Chordata > Lepidosauria > Squamata > Anniellidae > Anniella > Anniella stebbinsi. Next base: position 389,233,734 of record JARDYH010000001.1, read on the forward strand.
CAGGGGTCGATTGTTCCATTGTCTGCTCATGGACAGAATTGGATTTTTTTAACCGGAAGTTTGTTTTACGTTTACTTGAATGCGTGTGAGCGCAAGTGTGTAAACTTGCATTAACTAAGGGCACGGATGTGTATTAGTTAATGCAAATTAGCAAGAATGTGCATTAAAGCATTTTGGAAGTGCACATCTGCAGTAATGCATATGCATGCTAGTGAAGTAATGGGCATTTGTACTAATGCAAATTAGCACAATTCCCCCCTCCCCAAATACCTGAAAAACTACTCTGCAAGTCTGCAGGACTCAGAAAAAGCTGAGCCGCTGCAGAATCTAGAGGTTGGAGTCATAGTAACCTGATGCATTTGAATCCACTGTGGATTTCTTCCACATCCCTAGTGTTGATGATACTGGAGTAGATGGACCCATGCTCTGACTCAGTACAAGACAGCTTCCCATGTGCCTTTGTACTGATCCTGCTAGTTCTGCTGGGGTTGCCCAGCTCTGAAGAGTTCCAAAAGAAAGAACACATTGTTCCTTATGGATCTGGCAATTGTTATTAGTTGTTAAGTTAGAAAACAATTTTGAATGGGTGAAAAGCAAATGATGTACAGGTTCTGCAGCTAATGTGGAATTTCTCAGGGCGAAGTGGCAAAGGACAGCTATGAAGCTTGCAGTTCGACCACCTCCTTGGTAGATAGCCATCCACCTCCTTCCTTACTGCAACAGACACATTCTATAAATAGCTCACAGCATTTGTCAGCCTTGCTGTTTAGACTGAGCCTAAAGGAAGAAAATGGGAAAGCCATCTGCACTGCAATGGCCAGAAGAGGGTGTGGTTGGAAGCCGAGTTGTTTTCTGTTAGAGGATCTGTACTGTTCTAACCAAGCCCTAAAGTATCTGGAGTTGGTCACATAGTCCTCTTGCTGTGTTGGGCTCTGAAAGCAAGAGAGGAAAAAATGAGCCATTATTAAGTATTATATAATGGGCAAAGTGTGCTTAGGAGCGTTCTTTGCAAAAGGCTAAAACTAGCGGAGAGGTTTAACTGTTTCCTAGGTGGAACCATTTTATCCTGGAAGACTCAGATATTTCGGCACCTGATGTAAAGCCCCTTTCGGAGGACTCCTCTCCAGAGGAGCCTCCTCAGCCAAGAACCACAGTGGACCTGCTTTGGGCTGAGGGCCTTGGGGTGGATCAGGGGAACCCTGGACCCTGAGGGAGGTGACCATCAATATTCACCCTCACAAGGTAGTTACCTTCTTCTCAGACTCAGGGGTAGATGCCCAGTGGCCACCTAGCCCACAGGAAGCAGAGGCATCAAAAGGGCAAGGCTCAGCCAGCTGCCAGATACAGAAGTGCTTGCCTGAGGAATAGGGTCTCCTCTTCAGTAAATGTATACTTGTGAGCAAGGCCCTGCTCACGAGGAGACCTTCCTTCAGGTGGCACTTATGGCCTGAAGCTGTGCTTCGGGTGGGGCATTGAAGGCTCAACTGCAGGTATTAGGTGCTTCAACTAGAGCTGTGTGCAAGTGGCCTCTCAACATTTTCCACCCTAGTTTTGAGTAGAGAAATGGGAGGGGGGCAACTTCACCAAATTTCTCCAGGGGGAGGAGAAATTCTCCAACAACTTTTGACAGGTAGGCATCACCATTGCGACGAGCTTATTTCTTTTTCCCCCCCAGAGGGTGGTGTTTTTTTTAACTGCCACTGCAAATGGGAACAGCATAAACTGTGTTGGCAGCCTGGCCCCCATTTTCCATACTCCACAATGCCCCATATACCTATCATCACTCCAGGGCATTGAGGGGAGGGGATGCAGCCACCACAAAACAATAATGGTGAAGAAAATGTGGAGAAAATTCTGAAAAGTGTCCTTTTATTTCTAGAAGGTAAGAAAAGAAAAAGCTCATGAATTTCCTGAAGGTTTTCTTTCCCCATGAAAGAAGTTTCCATTTTTCTGCCTCATTCTCAAGCCATTTTATAATTTATTTTGAATGTGTGTTGGTGGTGTTTGTGACCTCAACTAATCCCTGTGAGGTTGCTAAGGATACTGCCTATATTAGGCTGACCAGATAAAATCCAGGTCAGGGCTTATGTAACTTTAACAGTTGTAGAGAAAAGGGAATTTCAGCCAGTGTTATTTGTATGCAATTAGTACCTATGAAATTCCCTCTTCATCACAACAGTTAAAGTTGCAGGGGCCCTGCCTTCTTTTGTATATGGTCACTCTAGTATAGTGCCTGCAACTTTAGCTGTTGTGATGAAGAGGGAATTTCACCAGGAACTAATTGCATACAAATGACACTGGCTGAAATTCCCTTTTCTCTACAACTGTTAAAGTTACATGATCCCTGTCCTCCTTTTCATATGGTCAGCCTAGCCTATATTATTCTTTCTGCTACACATCTCACTATTGCTCTAGAGTCTCCCACGCTGCCTGCACTTCCTGATCTGAAAAGGCCCTGTAGGAGGAATAAAATTCCACGATGTCTTCCTCCGAGCAAGAAGTGCAGGATGCCAAGGAGGCTACAGGCTGCCAGAGAGAGGATTTTACGATGAAAGGCAGGACCCTCTCACTCATCAGTAAGAGAAACACAAGAACCCAGAAACAAACCGATGAACATTTCTCCAAAATGTCTTCTCCTTTGAATTTCTTTCCGGAAGCAATTTCTTTTATATCAGGTTGAATGAGCATGGCCGAAATTTTTGTAGGATAAATTTTCAGCGCGGCACTAGTTTGAACAGCGTCTGAGTATCCGCTCCTGGTATGGTGCCATGCAGAACCCCTGACCATGCTGCTTCCGAAGACTGATCTCTTCTGCTGTGAATCCCTAATAAGACTCTGCTCCTTGGCTTGTGCTTGTATCGTCCTGTTGGCCTGTGCTGGACTTTGGCTTTGCTTTGGACCCTGATTTTGGACTGCTCCCGGCTTTACCAGTAACACTGTGCTTCTGATCTCTGACAGGCTTTTCCTCTTCACCATCATTATTATAATTTTATGACATTTACACCCCACCCTTTTCTTCCATGGGTCAGGGCTGGCCCTGCCACTAGGCAGAGTAAGACAGTTGTCTCAGGTGGTAGATGCCGAGAAATGGCAGCAAGGTGTTGGAGGAAAGAGCTGTGTGTGCACCATGTGGCCTCCTTTGGTGCCTTCTGGTGCAGAAGAGGAAGCTGGCTGGCATCAGTGCCAAAAGAAGATTCAATTCAATGATCGAAGGTGCAGCAAAGGGCAGCTGAAATGATCAAGGGGCTGGAGCATCTCCCCTATGAGGGCAGGTTACAACAGCTGGGATTGTTCAGCTTGGAAAAAAGGAAGGTAAGGGGAGACGTGATAGAAGTGTATAAAATTATGGGTGGTGGGGAGAAAGTGGACAGAGAGTCATTTTTTCCCTTTCCCATAATACTAGAACCCAATGGGGTCCTCCCATGAAGCTGATTGGTGGGGATTCAGGACAGATCAAAGGAAGGGCTTCTTCACACAGCTCAACTATGGAATTGGCTACCACAAGATATGGTGATGGCCATCAATTTGGATGGTTTTAAAAGAGGAATGGATAAACTCCTGGAGGAAAAGGCTATCAATTGCTATCAGTCCTGATGGCTATGTGCAACCTCCAGGATCAGAGGCAGTAACCCTGTATATACCAGTTGCTGGGGAACATGAGTGGGAGGGTGATGTTGCACCATGTCCTGATTGTGAGTCCCTGGTCAAAAGCTGGTTGGCCACTGTGTGAACAGAATGCTGGACTAGATGGACCCTTGGTCTGATCCAGCATAGCTCTTCTTATGTTCTTAACTGCACATCAAGTTGGCTTTTGCACATGGAGTGGGAAGGGCTGCCATTTTGTTCTTCAGGAAGCAGAATGTCTTGGGTCGGCCCTAACATGCTGCTCTTCCTCTTCCTCTCCATGTTATTTCCATAGCAACCTGGTCAGCTAGGTTAGGCTGAGAGTCAGTGATTGTCCCAAATTCTCCCAGTGAGCTTCATAGCTGAGTGGAGACTAGAACCCAGATCTCTTGAGTTCCAGTGGAACATTCTAACCACTACACCACACTGGCCCTCTTTTAACCTTTGAGATGGATTTGGCCTATAGACTGCCCCATGGCTGAACCTGAAACAGAACAGGAGAGCTGAAACAAAAAACGAAAAAAGGACACCCCTCTCCCACTATTTAAAAAGAAAAAGATACCGAGAGACAGGAAAATGATGCCATATCTGGAATCTACTTCCTGAAGCAACTGGTTCAAATTATGTCATGGTTGAGCCAGCTCCAAAACTCACTGAATAAAATTCTCAGTTTGCTCAATAACAGAACATGCAAAGTTGTTTGGTAAAATAAATTCAAGATGTTGAGAAAAAGGATGAGCATGACTTTATTGTTCTTTGAGACAGAAAGGCAGGCTCTGGACTATGGAGCACTTATTTACTCTGCTCTTTTGAGGACCCAACCAACGTGGTTCCCTTGCAGGTGGTCAAACACCACCAGAACAACATTGTCCCTTCTCAGTCTGCAGTCCAAGTGCTAAGTGTTGATGGGCAACTTCAAAGCCTTTGCTCTCTTTTATTATGCATTTTAAAATCTTTAAATCAGTCTTGGACGGGACAGCCCTTTGAATAGAGGACTGCTTTCTCTATAGTAGGATACCTGGCCACCCAGGTATAGTAGGATACCTGTCAGAAGCCACCCAGCTCTGTGTACAACTGCTCAATGAAGTCATGTAGGAGGCAGTGAAATGTCTTCAGGCCCTGGACTGATTCTGCCCATCCAGGCTGGCCATTGGATCTTCCTGGACAGGAAGGAGTATAAGAGGACTTCCTGTTCCAGTTGAGTCTTACTTGAGTGGCAAGGTCTTCCTAAGCTCTGGTGTGTCCTTGTATCCCTGGTTATTCTTCACCCCTGACTGCTGGCCTAGTCCTTGATCTTGTCTGCTGGTTTGTCTTTCAGTTCAGACTTAGGGCCTGTTCAGATGCACATGGAAGGTGGGTGGGGAACTATAGAGGGGGATAACAGAACCACAACAAACGGGCCCAACACAAGATTGCGGAACCATGCGGGGCCCTGTGGTTCTGCTACCCATTACCTGTAGTTATATCACTTACCTCCACATGGTTTAATTATGCATTCTGCCACCCTCCGCGGCCCAAATGGGCGCCTGGCAGCAGTTCTTTTGACAAAAATGAAAAAAGGGGCATCGACTCACAGCAGCAAGAGCGTCACCAGACGTGGTGGTTGCTCTTGCCAGCAGACTCTATGGTCGCCACCGCATGACACACTAATCTACCGTGGATCATGTTTTTAAGCAATCCACAGTGGGTGTCATCTGAACAGGCCCTTATCTCTTCGATCTTAACTGCTAGATGAGATGAATATGTCAATTTCAGTTTCTCTGTTTCTCTTCAGTTCGGTTGGTCTTGAACTTTGATATTTTTTCCCCATGTTCTGAATTTTGAGTTTCTTTTTTTAAAGTTTACCTAAGGAAATTCTATGCATTTTTGTATGCTGTTTTTCCAGATGAACACATTTTTTGCAAGCAATTTCCCTTTTTTGCGAGCAATTTTGAAAACAATTCCCCTGAATATATATATATATATATATATATATGCATTTTTAGATGCACTTTTCCTATAATTTACACATTTTCGATCTGAGAATTCCATTGCGCTATTCAGAGGATAACTACGTTTCGGGTCACATATTAATTTGAAAGTGTGAAATTAGGTAAGTTCACATGAAAATGTGAATACATTATATTGTATTGTATGTGTTTTAATGTAAATGGCTTGAAAATCCTGGGCTATCAGGCGGTATAGAAGTGACTTAAATAAATAAGAAATAAAACCAAATGGTTTTCTTCCTCATTCCTATTGGCTTTCCCCATGTATTCTGGTTCTCCTTTCCTGGCTTACCAGAGAATTCTGTTCGTGGCCCGCCCTGACTTAATGTCAGATTTATATAATTTAGTAATTCTCAATCTGTCTTAATATTCATCTTTGTAAGCCAGTCTGGGAGCTTTTTTTGGCTGAAGAGTTAAGGTAGCAATGCTGGAAATAAATTAAATGAGAGCCAGTGTGGTGTAGTGGCTAAAGTGTTGGACTGGGACTGGGGAGATTCCCATGGAAACCCATTGGGTGACTTTGGGCCAGTCACAAACTCTCAGCCCAACCTACCTCGCAGGGTTGTTGTTGTGAGGATAAAATGGACAGGAGGAGGAGGATTATGTATGCCACCTTGGGTTCCTTGGAGGAAAAATGGTGGGATATAAATTTAATAATAAATAATAAATAAATAAATATTCATACCACATTAATACTGCAATAGATACGTTGGGATACCATGGGCTCAAAGCACTTCTCCCACAGAGGAGGCTGTCCATTGCATCTCTGCATGAGTTACTGCTCCAGCCTTACCTCCTTTTCAATAAGCTTCCACTGCAGGCAGATAAATTCTGCCCCCTCTTTGTCAGGTGTGACTGGAGCATTCAATCACCCCTAACACAAATATGCGGAAAAATCACCCACTGTGTTGTACTTCTGCATGAGTCACTACTTTCAGCTGCTTCCAATTGGCAGTCGTGTTCAGAGCAGTGACTCATGTGGAAACACAGCAGCAGACTTCGCTGAAGGTGGGGAATTCTTACTCTCACACACTCTTCGTTGCTTTAAGAATGACGTATGCCTTCAATTTTAATACAGAAAAAAAATCATGTACCCTGACAATAAGAAGACTAGGAAACCCTGACATAATCAGGTTCAACACATTTAAATATATTACACTATGGCTCCCTGAGTGTGTGGCTGTCTGCAAGTCACAAATTCGTAACCTCAGTTTTGCATCTGTAAAATGGGATTAAACACGGCCCGGTCTCATGGGGCAGTTGCAAAATCAATACCATATGAGATTGTAGGATTATAATGTCCAATGTGCGCTGTGATGGACCAATCATAGCAGTGTGAGACGGGAGGGGGGAGTGAGGGAGGAGTGCAGGCGGTGGGAGGGGCATGGGGCATTTGTCACTCTCAGAAGCCTCCATCTGGAAGTACTCAGAAGGTAAGAACCCTTGGTAGAGCAGGAGATGCTGAGTGAAAAGCACATGATTTAAACCAGATGAATAAACTCTTAAGGCTGCTAAGGAGTGTGTGAGTGAGTGTGTTTGTGTGTGTGAGAGTGAGTGAGTGAGTGAGTGAGTGATACGGAGAAATACGCAACAAAACCCATCAGTGGCTCCAAAACCTTTGCATCCTTTTCCACTAGTACCACGTTATTGTTGCGAGTCCCAGTGAAAGATCTCGGGAGTGTTTTGGCCAGCATGCCCATCTTTTCTCCCTTCCAATTGAGCACCACTGTTCATCACGCGTCTCATTCACCAAAGAACAATTTCCTCCTGCTTTTAACATAACCGTCTATGAAAGGTGCTTTCACTAAGGATAAAACAAACAGTGTGTTGGAGATCTCTCTCTCTCTCTCTCTCTCTCTCTCTCTCTCTCTCTCTCTCTGTCTCTCCCTTTCTGCCTGTGCCTCTGCTCCCCCCCCCCCATCCCTCTGGAAAAAATAGTAATAAATGAATCATTTCATTTCAACCTTGGGCAAAGGGATGTTAGATTTGAAGTGAACCGTGCAATTACATAAACATAGGAGCAGCCAGCGGACCAATGAGTGGAAGGACATGGATGCTAGAAGATTATCTAAACAGTTGAACACATTTTCAATGTGTGCGTAGAAAGAAAAAAAAGCTTGGAATAGTTGGGGTTGCTCTTTTATTTATTTATTTTTTCCTGCTGCAGAGGCGAGTCGGTAGAAGTCCAAAGGAGCGACTCAAGATTTTCAATTTCTCTTTGTGGTACAGGAAACTGGTTAGCAGCAATCTTGGTGGCAGAGTCGGTGAAATAACATCTCCCTTACCCACGTCCGACTCCCCAGCAAGCCGGGGGGTGGATTGGAAGCTTAGCGAGCAGAACCATCTGGCCTAAACTAAAGAAGTGCAGCAAAGATCTCTGCTGCAGAAGACAAAGTACGCTACTGAGAAGAGATGTCATGTGCCCAGGACAACTTACATCGAAGTACTCTATCACTTTGGATTTACTGAGCATTTAATCTCCCCCCCCCCCAAGCAACGACTTTTCATTGGTGGAAAAATGACTATGCTGTATTTTTCACCTTAATCGAGTCATGGCTATGAAATACAAAGATGGTTTGGGCTTCTTGAAGATGGTAAGTGACTATGTTGCCTATATACATAGATCTTCTGAATGTTGTTGTCAAGGATGAGATGTCCAGTGCATTTACTTGAGAGTAAGGGCCACGGAATCCAGTGGGTTTTAATTCTAGATGAATATTTCTAGGTGTGTTTTTTCATTATTTTTTAAACCCACACTTTGATTATCCACGGTGAAGAGATTTGATTAAGGAGGATTATTGATCAGCAAACCCAGTAGGACAAAATGTAAAAGTAATGAGTAATAATTTAAAGGCAATTAAATATATGACATTCCATCACAGTGGGAGAGACTGTGACCAGGTGACCTGTGTCCCTGCTCAGTCTGTTGTCCAGGTGATATTGATGGGCATTTTCCAGGCCCAGTTCTTCCTTTAGAGGTCTCTTTATCTTTCAGCCAGTCTTGGACTGGGCAGCTCTGCTTGTATGTAGAGGATTCCATTAAACAGAGGGTTGTCCAAGGTAAAGTAGGACATGTGGGAATAATGAACTGGAGGAGGTCATCACCATTAAATCTTACCCATGAGCTTCCAATTTGGCAATTCCTGGAAACTGGATGCTAACCTAGATTGGCTTTGGCATGATCCAGCAAGGCAGTTTTTATGTTCCATCCATATGTGGAAATTGGCTTTCTCTTGGGAGAAGCTGCATACATGCAGCCAGAGTTGCTTTTGGCAATGCATTTTCTCTTTTCAGTAAGGTGTTGTACAAAAAAGGGCTGAATGGCAGCAGGTAGGATTTGGCTGATTGAAGGAGTTCTGGGATTTGCAGGTGGTGATGTTGCTTTGGGACTAGCTGAGCCTGCCTTTTCTGCTTGCTTCTGTACATCTGTAATGCCGGGTCAACCTGTATACTTTTCAATACAAAGATAATCGAGTTGTACACGCCCAAGAATTTTGCAGAGCCAAAACAGAAGTGGACTTCTCAGTGATGGAAATTCCTACTTTATGCTTTAATAATCACTAACACTGATGATAAAAGCCAGGATGTTGCACAGGAGGAATACAAGAGGGTTTTTGAACCATGCAGATTACCTGGCTAAGAAACCAGCTGCTTGCCTGTGAGAGCTTAGCAGTGATAATTTTTGGTAGCAAACCCTAGCATGAAAATGAGATTCCGTCAACAATCTGCGAGACTTTAAGGTTGTCAAAATGCTGGGGGATTGAGGAATGATGCATATTTGAAAATGGAGGATCCAAATTCATCAGAGAGCAAAGTAGGAACATTTATATTGAGCAGCTTTGACACGGCCGAGCACACGATACATCTGACAGAAACTTAAAGAATCTTTAGAGCTAAATCCTTGCAGCTGAAATAACAGCAGCTCCTGAAGATGCTGTAAATTCTTCTGAGGCGGCTCCAGACATTTTGAGAGGGAAAGGGGGCAATAAGAGTCTCCATTAAGTGTGAGGGGAAAACCAAAACACCCCCTTCACAATGGCAATATTAAACTCTGGAAAACCTGAAATGAGCTAAATTTAGGCCTTGCCACCTCTGTACAGGCCCCTCAACATCTTGGCTTTCAAAACGAGAAATGGCTTGGGAAACTACTGAGTGCAAATTCCTAATGTTATATTTCTATGGGGAACTTTAGGCCTGGAACAAGAAACCCAGGGCTACGATTCGGTATGTGAACACTACGAATTGGATCCAGGCTCTGTTAGTTGCACATTGAAACTGACAGGATAATTTAGTCATGGGTAGTTGGGTTCCAAGCAAAACGTAACAGTGAAATGGATAGGCATCCATTTGGGGTTCATGGGCACACTTGGCAACCAAACTGTCCTAAGCACCACCGCAAAATGGCTGCCATGGGAGGCATGGCTAGACACAAAGGACAAGCAACCTGCCTAAAAATGCTGTGTATAAGACAGAGGTAGGGTTTGAGCCCCAACACCACTAAACCAGCAGAAACGCACACACACAAATGTGTGTATGAAAAGTGGTGTCTGTAGCTGCTATGGAGTGCCTACAGGGTAAAATTGATCTTACTTGACTTTTAGCTTACTTTAGCAGCTACAAAGTACTAAAAAGGGTCAGATTTAGCTTGCAAACAAGCTAAAATTGACCCTCCTGGTGCTCTGTAGCAGCTAGGGATGCCATTTCCTCCGAATTCGGCATGGTGTTGGAGTTCTATGTTGCTTACCTCTCACTTAAACAGAAATACAATCCATCTTACCAGGCGGTGAGCAGGCAAACTGTGTGCCCATGGCGCAGTTTGGTCTCCAGGTGCTGCTCACTGTTGATGGGCAACGTGAATGTCCCTGCACTCCTTTCTTACTGTTCTTTATCTTTACATCAGACTTGGACTGCACAGCCCTTCAAACATAGGACAGCTTCAAGTAGAGGATCAGTCCTCTAAAAAGTAGGACACATGGAATACTGGACTAGATGGACCTTTGGTCTGGCCCAGCAAGGCTGTTCTTCGAGACATTCTTCCCTCCTCTGCTTCAACCCACCCGCGGAGGCACTCCATCCCCAAATACACAGTCACTTTGTGGAAGGGTAACATTCCTAGCATGGCCTGCGAATCTTAGCAAACAGTAACTTTTCCACAGCTGTCTGCCCTTCAGCCGCCCTCTTACACATGACATGCATCACTCGCGTGTCTTACTCATTCCAAGGCATGCCACATTTTGATTGGTTTTGTTGACAAGGCCAAGCCCTTGCACCTACACAAGAAACCAAACCCACGGATCCTTGCAGACTGCCAAAGGATCCGGCTGGGGGAGGCTACAAGAGGCAAGGCGCAAGCACCGTTGCGCAAGCTCTCCTGGGACAAACAGCTGGTCCATCAACACAGTAAACATTTTCCTGCTCCATGAATTATTTTTGGGTGTTCATGTAAACTGTGTAGATCAAAACACATCCCCTCCCGCCACCGCCGAAAGAAGTACTCTCAGCTGCAGAGGGCCTTTGCTATCCCTGGAGCATTCCAGATGGAGAGAGGAGTATTGCTGATCGTTAAAATCGTGCGTGTGACATATACATTCATATCCCACCTATTTTTCTCTTGCAAGGAACCCAAGGCAGCTTACATGGTCCTCTTCCTTCTCGTCATTTTATCCTCACAATAACCCTGTGAGGTAGGTTAGGCTAAGGATCAGTGACTGGTCCAGAGTCACTCCCTGAGCTTCATGGGTGTGTGGGGGCTAGAACCCATATCTCCTGAGTCCTAGTCCAACACTCTAACCACTACACCACACTGCTTGAATGTAAATAGTTTTTATATTATGGACCAGGGATAGTCTGAGACATTTTGCTGCCTGAGGTGAAAATCAAGATGGCACTCCTCCCAGTCCATGGACAAAACCCAACTGAAATGACAGATTAATCTGCCTTCAGCACTCATGAGGAGGCATCCTCCTCCACTGCACCTGAAGGCAGCAAGCTAACTTCGGATAAACACCTTGCTGCCATTTCCCAGCATCTGCTGCCTAAGGCAACTGCTTCATTTTGCCTAATGATAGGATTAGCCCTGTTACGGATTTTCTACACTAGGCTGTATCTATTTTCGTTTTTGTCGTAGACTTGAGATCCAAGCACTGCACAAAGTGAGTGATTCCTATTGTGCTTTCCACTACATAACCTCTAGGTGGCACTGTGGTATTGCAGAATAGTGCAGATTCACAAGTGGAAAAAGTGTTTTCTTTCGTTTTCACAAACAATATTGTATATTCCCTGCTCTAAAAAAATTAAAAATTTGTCCACTAAAACTGGGCATGGACTCTTTTTTGTGTGTGCATTGCATCTGCTGATACTTTCCCTTCCCCATCAAAAAATGGGTATTACTTTCACCCATTATGGAGTAAGCCGAGAGAGGCAGACTTTCCACAAGGCAGCCATTTCATGTACGGGACACTTAAAAGCTCCTGGATGAGAGACCAACAGATCTTGACTCCTAGTGAACAATTCACCAAGAATTGTTTCCAAGTTCCCTTGGAAATTGATGGGGGAGTTGCTCAAGAAATGTAGCTGCTGTTTTACATTACAGTGAGTCTACACAGTATTTCCTGGGAAATGCATATGATAGCTCAGCGGTAGAAGGTCTCAGGTTCAATCTCAGGTATCCCCAGTTAAAAGGCCAGGTAGCAGGTGTTGGGTAAGAGTTCCAACTGACAAGCTGGGAAGGAACTGCAGGTCAGTGAAGATCAGTGGAGGCTGGTGGCTCCGATTTCAGTGGGGTTGTAAATCCAGGCTGGGCTTCAGTCAGAATCAGCCAGAACTCTAAAGGAGCTATCCAAGGTGCTGAACCTATTTGGGGGATAGGGTCCAGCACCTTGGATAGTTCTAGTCCGGCCCTCTGGAACAATAGAAAGCAATGAAGGGAGTAAAGGCTGTACAAATGAGAAGTGAAGAATTCTGAACTGTGTCCCATTATTTTCTACGGCTGAAGAGGGGATGTGGTTCCCAAGAGAGGGCTAAGAGGCATCGTGCACCTTGGGGAGGGGGGTGCATCCAATTCTTTTGTCCCACTGCCCCTTCTGCTGAAATAGTATGCGGTTGAGCACATGCTGAATTATGTCAGGCTCGAATCTTGGCATCTCCACTTTAAAAAGAGTTCAGGTTGCCAATGATGGGGGGAAATCTCTGCTGGAAACCCTACAGAGCTGCTGCCCATTAGAGTAGTCACCACTGGATGAGATGCTGGTGGGTTGACTCAGTATAAGGCAGCCTCACATGTTCATAGTGTACTACACATCATAGTCAAAGACAATGCTGCAACCCCAGATTCAGTACTCCATGGGTAGGAAGAGAAATCCCTCTGATCTATTTCCAAAAGTTGCAGCTGCCCAGCCCTACCATAAGAGATTGTTACAGGACTGGGCAACTTCCAATGGGTCTGGGAGCAGATCCCCCTCCCGGAACTCCCAGGGGGGCACGCCTCTTCCCACTACCGCTGAACTTGCCACTGCTGGACTCTCAAATTAATTTCTTTTTATTCCCCTTAATATATTAAAATTCCCATGCGGTTCACAAGAAAATGTAAAATAACAAGATAAACAAAAATAAGATGTAATTAAAAATATTAAAAACATGACAGCAGCAGTAATATTAAAACAGGGTAGGCAGCAGAGTCCCTCATGGGTCAGGCAAAGCCTATGTGAACAAGTGTGTTTTCAAGAGGCATTTAAAGCTAGCCACTGTTTCTGCCTGGGAGAATATTCCAAAGAATGGGTGCCACCACTGAGAAGGCTTGCTTTTGGGCTGCTATCTGGCGGCATTCCATTGGCTGTGGAAATACCAATAAGGCCTCCTTAGAAGATGTCAGGAGTCTGTTGGTTAGGAGTCAAGAGGAGAAGATAGCCAGCGAGGCATCCTGATCCCGGGTGGTTTAGGGCTTTGTGCATCGACAAGATCTTGAACATGGATCGGTAGGTCATAGGCAGTAGAAGCAGTTCTTTTAACACAGGAGCCATAGGTTTATCTCTAGGTGTTCCACTGTGCATCTCAGCTTCTGCATTTTGCACCAGAAGGGTGGCATGGCAGCTACAAATAAAGCAGTGAATTTCCTTTAAAACAAGGCAAGTCAGGAGTGTGCGCTTTTCTGGAAACAAAATTGTGCGCCTGGGAGGCTTCCGGGAGCACAATTCTGCTTCCTAAGAAGGCACATGCTCCGCCCGTGCTTTCTTTTAAAAGAAATGAATGCCTTTTCTTTTTGCTGCCATTGCTGCAAATTCAGTGGAAGCAGCAGCAGGGGTGAAGCGGGCGCATGGAACCCACGGGCTGCATGTTGCCCACCCCACTTTCTGATGAAAATATAACAACAACAACAAAAAAGTCACTTGCAGGAAACAGCATCTGTTGGGATGCCCCAAACAGATGATTTCATTGCATTCAGCTCTGTTCTTTTTTCTTCTTCTTAATGCCTCTTTTTGCAGTTAGAACACAATAGCTGTGTCCCATAGTCCTGCACAAAATTACTGAAACAAAGTCATGTGACAGTCAGCGGGTGTGTTTCCAATTATTGCACTTCAGTCTTTCTGCCAGGCCCCCGAAGACAAACAGCCTTCTGAAGGAGCCTGATTTTTCTGCTGCTTTGTTGTAAGTCCCTTTTAACGTTTTATTTTTTTTTAGAATGGTTATAGATGCTCTCCCCCACTACCCAACAGTAATTCCTTATTCTCTTGGATGAAATGATAGGAAAGGGGGAAACGGACCGATAGATTGGCTTAAGAAGCATCTGATACTTACAGCTTAATAGATGAGAAAAGCTCCAAACCCCGGGCTGCCGTGGCTCGTGGGCTTCTCGTTGGAGTCGGAATGCGAGAGGCTGCATTCCGTTGCTTGTGCCAATCGACATAAAAACACCCGTGTTCCTGACAAGGATGGAGAGATCTAGCATTTCCCGTAGCTTCGTGAAGAGCAATACTTTCCACTTCAGCCTTGTAATCATGCCAAACACTTGGCGTATTTGTAAAATGCTCTGTTTGGTACCCCAAACGAAACGTAACCCAAATGGACGCTGCTCCTCCGGTGCACATTCGTTTACCTACAAGAAGACAACAGGTTAGGGCAATTTAGCAAAAAACAGAGGAAGGGGGGGGGGCGGAGAAAGAAAACAGAGCAGCCGAGCAGTTAACATTTGGTTTGGATTACAAAAAAATACCCAAAATGCAAGACAACGTTGTGTTTGGAGTGCCCAGGCATACAGGAAAAAGAACAAAATTCAGCAAGGAGAACATGCATTGTCTATGCATATCGACTGTATTAACTAATGATTGCATTTGACTAATCAGGCGGGCAACTGTCTTCAAAATAACTACATTCGCTAATCAGATGTCGAGTGAAAGCTGAGCAGGGCCATGGAACTTTTCTGCCACTTGTATTTGTTTTTATTTTTGTGAATGGTTGATTGTGATAGTGGATGTCATTTACAGATGGATGGATCTGTCAGTTTCATGTTCTCACTTTTTTTAAAAAAAACCTCGAAGAAATGCGCGAATTTTGGTAAATTCTCATCAAAACTGGGGAAAAACCCCCAAATGCTCACTTCAATAGGTACAGCTAATCTCAGCATGGAGAGGACCATGTTGTACCTGCCTACCCTGCAGCTGTTAAAGATGAGCAGCCTGTCAGAAAAAAACAGGTGGCAACCGCATTTCAGTACTAACATGCTTTAAGGTGGATTCCTGCACTGAGTAGGGGGTTGGACTAAATGGCCTTATAGGCCCCTTCCTACTCTACTATTCTATGATTCTATGAATACCCAAGGATTCAAATCCAGACTTTTAAATGCTAAGCATTCAAAGGTCTCTGACTGCATAGACAAATCTACCCATGTTGGCTTCTCCCACATTTGATTTTTTTTAAAAAAATCTCAAGTTCTTTCTCTCTCAAATAAGAAGAAATTTGAGAATTTTGGTAAATTCTTATAAAAATGGACTTAATTGAAATGCTCACCCATGCCTAATCTACTTCCTTCATAATTTCCCTATCATGTAAAAACTGGATGCCCTCTGCCAGACCAGAAAATCCTTTTCCAGAGGTTTACCACATTGAGCATTATTAAGCCATATTCATGGCACAACAGTTGAGACACTCCGGTTGACCAAATAAGCACTTATTAGGCCTTGTAAATCCATCGTTGGTTTATGTCCTTCTTTGCCTCATGTACCCCCCCTTCACCCCCCCCCCCATTCCTCTGTAGCATTGATCTGCATTCTATTATTCCTTTCCTTGAATACTTTCCTTCCAGGAAGGTGAACATTTCTCAGGAGGCCTCTAATATCTTTCTTCACCTCTTGAGATTTTCTTCTTCGAAAAGGGATAGATCACGCTTAAAAGAAGCAGTTGGATTTGGTTCAGCATCAGGTTAGTTTCTGCTGTAATTGCTTCTGTCACGGTTGTTATTGTAGATCTCATTTATGATTGGGGGAGTCCATTTCCATTGATGGTGTGATCCCTTTGAGCTAAGGTAGATGAGCAGATTTGCAGTTACCTGGTATTCAGTGATGAGCCGCAGAGTATTTTTGGATGCATGAGGTCAGATTTGTAAAAGTTAGATGCCATTCCGCTGATTTGGTTCCTCTGTGTTCTATCACAACATTTTCACAACGGACATACAGGGGACCCCCAAGGCAAGTTTGTAGAGCCAGTTTGCATGATCATCATAGGCTAAATAAGCCATGGTGTGTGCCAGGCACAATTTGCATAATGACCCGTCTGGGCGCAGATTATCATGTCATCCGAACCCGGGTGGCATGGCTTGCTGAAGGAGGAAACAACCCTCAAATAACCCATAGGCTGTTGTTGGGTTATTTGAGGCATTTCCCCACCCCCACCCCAACAAGCCATGCTGCCCAGGTTCGGATAATATGACAAGCCGCAGGGAGGTGGATGATTATGCAAATCATGCCTGACATGTGCCATGGCTTAAACAAGGCTCCATGGCTTGTTTACCCTTTGATGATCATCCAACGGGAGTGATTGGTTGGCGAGAAGCAGCATGCTCGCTCTTGCTTAACTGATGCTTTTTTCATCATTTGAAAAGAAAATCCTGGCTTGTTCTGATATGTGACCTGGGTCTCAGAGTAAATGTGATGGCCAAATAGCATGACATGGTATAGCCCAATTTGCTAAGAAGATCTCTTTAAAATGTTGCATGTGCTGGGAGGGGGGTTGTGTGTTGTCTTCTGCTGATGTACAGTAATAGCCTTACAGGGACTGTGTGTCCTACTTTAAAGAGGACAGCCCTTTAGTTGAAGGGCTGTCATAGGGCACTCCTCTCTTTGAAAGGCTGCCCAGCCGAAGGCTGGTTTAAAGATAAAGAAGCCAAAGAAGAAGGGCTGCCCTACCATTAGGCAGAGTGTGGCAATGGCTTCAGGTGGTGCATGCTGTGTGTGTGTGTGTGTGTGTGTGCGCGGATGGGCAGCCCTAGCAGACATCATGGCATTCCTTCTGAGGTCCCTAGGCCATTCCCCTCTGTTGGAGGTAGTGGTGTAATGGAGTCAGGGCTCACAGGGATGCGGTACACGGATTTTTTAATGAGCAGGGTCACTGATGTCATCTATTCTTTTGAGAATTCCCTTTCCCCTCTGAGCTTAGCTGCAATCCTCACAGTAGCTGGGGGTGGGGGAAGGAATTGTTACAGTATTTTGGGGTGGCTGGATATTGAATGGGCTATTAAGACCCATTCACTTTCATCCTAGCAGATGAAAGCTCCTAGAGTTGGTTGATTGATATGGATCAACACAACTGCCTGCAATTTTGGACTCTTCTTTGGGGCATGGCTGTGGGGACTGTCATGATGAGTGCCTGCCCTGCACCCCTATGCTAGCCTACTGCCCTCAGATGCAATGAAGGAGGGTGCCTTGCCATCACTATTGAAGTAACATTCAGCTACCAGTCCAGTTGGCTCCTGTATATGAGATGGATTGGGGGAGAGAAATCCCACCATCTTATCCATCACTGCAGGTGGCAAAATGTCTTGGACCAGCCTTGCTAAGAAGGGAGTGCAGGGACCTTGATGTTACCCACCAACACATAGCACCTGAGCAGCAGACTGAGCAGGCATACTGGTCCCAGTCATCCCTGCAATGGAGTGATGCAATGTGTAATAGGAATTATTTCTAAATGTACATGCAAAAGTGTGCACATA
Source organism: Anniella stebbinsi (assembly GCA_029215795.1). Taxonomy (NCBI): domain Eukaryota; kingdom Metazoa; phylum Chordata; class Lepidosauria; order Squamata; family Anniellidae; genus Anniella; species Anniella stebbinsi. Next base: position 389,251,545 of record JARDYH010000001.1, read on the forward strand.
AAATCTTTTTTTGATTGGCATGTGCCCATTTTCTGCAAAACCATGTCCCCATTTCCTCTTTTTCTTTGGTGATGTGTAAGTGGCCACACTAAGCAGAGTATACCTTCAGCTGAGTGCATGGCAGTCAGGAACGGGGACAGTGTATAAACCCATTCTCCATAAGAACATAAGAAGAGCCCTGCTGCAACAGACCAAGGGTCGATCTAGCCTAGCATTCTCTTCACACAATGGCAAACCAGCTGTTGGCCAAGGAACCGCAAGCAGGACACAGGTACAACAGCACCCTCCACCCATGTTCCCCAGCAACTGGTGCAGACAGGCCTCTGATACTGGAGGTTGCACTTTTAGCCATCAGGACTAGTAGCCGTTGCTAGCCTCCCCCGTCCAGTTCAGTTGAACATCTCAGTAGAGCTACAGTCGCAGCCAATCCTGGATCTTTGCACATAGCTGCATGTTATTATGTGCCGTCCCATGACTCCTCTTCACCTAGGCCCGAGACGTTGTCTCATCCTGTCATACAACTACGGATGGCTTCAGCTTGATCCAGAGGCAAAAGATACAGGGATCTGTATGTGTTGTTTTGACTTCTATCCAGCATGCATGTACGATCAGGTTATTTTGGGGGGGACATGTATTAGTCACATTCACACATTATGTTTTTAGGTGTACACTGGAGGTGATGATGGCTGAAACTGAAGGGGGGGCGCGACATTGAATAGTTGTTTTCGATTCTTCCATAGCGCTTGGAGACCGATAAAAAGTGTATAGAAAACAAGAGGTAGAGGAGACTTATGCCTAACAAAATTCTGAAGAAGAAGAAGAAGAAAAGCACACAGCCAAAGAGAATTAGCAAGTCATGAGGCATCACGTTGCTATTTCTGAACTGAAAGCCTCTGTCTTAAATCACACATTTTCAGTGGTGCGTTATTTCAGGGTGGAACAGGGAGAAACGATGAAACTGCCTGTTTACATTCTGCATTTATTCCCCCCCCCCCTGTACCTCTTCTCCAAACAGGAGCTTCAGCGGCGATAATTGGGGGAACGTCGCTACCATAGCCATGGCAAATTGACGGGGGCCCCCGTAGATTGCCAGGTCGCCAGAGATGGAACGACAGAACAGCGGCAAGAGCCGAAAATCCAAGACGCTGCGCTCCATTTCGCGGTCTCTCATCCTCTGCAATGGCAAGACCAGCGACGACGGGTCGAGCCCGGAGGAGAAGTACCTCAACCCCTTTGAGGGCCAGGCCAACTGGGGTCAAGAGGAACCGGGCCACTGCCCTGGGCTTCAATTAGCATGCACGTCGTCGAGTGGAGACGGCCCTCCCGATCCACTTTTGATCACCAGCATGGTGCAGCTGAGAGCTGCAGCCAGCGATAGCTGCAAGAATATGAAAAGGAAGTTCTTCATCAAGGTAGGAGGCTCACCGACCGTTGGCCATTTGGCGTCTCCAAGGCTTGGGTAAGGTTCCCCCCCCACCCCAACACCTCCATTGATGCCTCCCCATCAGAGATTCAGAGTCATCCAATCGGGAGAGGGTGGTGGCCCCTCTTTCAGTGGGGTGGTGATTCCACTCTGGGTTTCACTCAGAACCAGCCAGAACTCTAAAGTAGATACCCAAGGTGCTGAACCCAGTTTTGGGGATAGGGTTTAGCCCTTTGAATAGCTCCTTTAGAGTTCTGGCTGAAACCCAGAGTAGATTCACTGCTCCGCTGAAATAGGAGCCACCAGCCTCCACTGCAACAAACCCTGGCCAGCCTTTCTCCTGAGCCAGCAGGAATCGCGTGCCAAGGGTATTACACCCCTACTGTGCGGCTGGCTCATTCATTCATCAGCACAGCAGGTTCTCCTTACCTGGAATGCGGGAAAAGTACGGCTGCACACACAAAGCTGTAATTATAGCCCACGCAGCGGGGGTAAGCTAGGATCTTGAAAGGGCCGTACCTCAGTGGCAGATTGCACGCTTTGCATGCAGAAAGTCACAAGTTCGATCCCCGGCACCTGCAGGTAGGGCAGGAAAAAAAATATATGCCTGCCTAAAATCCTTGAGAGCTGCTGCCAGTCAGTGTGGACAATACTGGGCTAGATGGACCAATGCTCAGACTTCATTTAAAGCAGTTTCTTAGCTTCCTAAAGCATCTCTCAGAAGCAAGATGTGGTTTAAAAGCAGCTAGTTTGGGAGGAAAATGCTGGGAGACAGGTCTCCAAGCAGAAGAAATGGGCAAATCTGTCAAGCTGCATTGTGCTCTGGTTCTCCTTTTTCCCCCTGGCTAAATTTGTTCTGTCCCAATTCTGCATTGGATTGTGTGTGTGTGTTTTAGTGTGCATTTGGTTGCCTGGTGTGCACATTTTTCTGAAATGCACACAGGTTTGTGTGCATTCCACCCCAAACTGCATCACAAATGTTGGGAAGGCACAGATTTTGGTGGTAAACTGAGTTTGTGTTGAGGTTTGGGGAGTGTACATTTGGTTATGCCAACTGTACAAATGTCTTGGCCATCCTCATCGGTCAGTACTAGGTTTTCCTCTATGCCAGGGGCACAGAACCTCTTTCAGCCCGCGGGCCAAATTCCATCCTGGAGAAGGTCTCGAGGGCTGCATTCCAGCGGTGGGCAGAGCTGAAGGCAGAAGGGGTGGAGCCAAAATATCAGCATGTCATTGCTTATAGCTCTTATGGCCAGGATCTAAATCTGGGGGAAGACTGCATAAAACCCACCCAATGGTGGGTGGTCAGAGGAATGGGTGGTGCCGGGGCAAAGGCTGTGGCTATCTGGAGAATCCCAGAGGGGCTGATTGGGACTTGGGAAGGCTGGAGATAGATCCCAAGCCCAAGGTTCTGCACCTCTGCTCTATAGGCTCCCTTTTGAGCTGCTGCTATCCCATATATAGAAGCCCAGCAGTGTGCCAGGAGCCATAGGTTGGAGAGATGGGCATTCATGTTAAAAAGAGTTGATCCAACAGAGGCATTAATGCTCACAGCCATTTCTCCTTGCCCATTGTCATCTCTGGTCAGATGGCTTTTGCAGGCTTTCCACAGTGTTCATCAGCTCACATTATATGGGAGCCAGTGTAGTGGTGTAGTGTGGTGTAGTGGCTAGAGTGTTGGACTGGGAGCTGGGAGATCCGGGTTCTAGTCCCCACTCAGCCATGGAAGCCCACTGGGTGACTTTGGGCCAGTCACAAACTCTCAGCCTGACCTACCTCACAGGGATGTTGTTGTGAGGAAGAGGATTATGTACGTCGCGTTGGGTTCCTTAAGAAGGAAGAAGGGCAGGGTATAAATATAATGAATAAATCATGAATCCTATGTAGAGATAAATGTATCTAAGGCCACTGATGTCTGCCTTACAAACCCGGCAGAATGTTTTGATCGGAGATAATAGAGAAATGGCTATCTACTGACAACAGTTGTGGTGTAATGGCATTTAGTGTTGGATGGCAGAAGGCATATGAGAATTCATACTTTAGAACATTAAGATGTCACTCTTCAGTTAAAAACAAAAAAATCCACAACCAAACACCAATGAAAGCCATCCTTCAAACAAAAAACCAAAATAGCAAACTATACTGCAGTTAGGCAGTCCAAATAATAAACAACATGTTTAAAAAAGCAGCAGGGAGTGGATTTCTTCATATCTGGGAGAGAAAGAACATGAGATTTTAAAAATGTCAAATGGGGAAAAAAACCAAACTGACAGATTTGTAATAAACCAACAACAGCCAATGGATTATTTGAGGGTTGTTTTCCCCCTCCAACAAGCCATGTTGCCTGGGTTCGGATGACACAACAAGCCAAAGCTGGGCAGATGCAATTGTGTCTGGGATGCACCATGGCTTAATCAAGCCACTGTGGCATGTTTATCCTACAATGTTCATGCCCACAGACTTGCCTTGTGGTCGTCTACTGCATTTCAGTTGTGAAAATGTTGTGTGGAATGGAGTCCAACTTATACAAATCAGACCTCATGCAGCCAAAAATACTCTACGACTCATCACTGAATCCCAGGCAACTGAAAAATCTGCTTGTCCATCTTAGCTAAAAGGGATCACACCATCAGTGGAAATGGACTCCCCTGAAGCAATTACAACAGCAACTCACCTGGTGTTGAAACCAATGCAGTTGCTTATTTTAAGCATGATCTATCCCTCTTTGAAGAAGAAGAAGATGAAAATCTCAAGAGGTGTAGAAAGTTATTAGAAGCCTTCTGAGAAATGTTCACCTTCCTGGAAGGAACGTATTCAAGGAAAGGAACAATACGATGCAGATCAATGCAGCAGAGTAAGGAATGGGAAAATATTTGGGGGTGGGGGGTTGTCTTCATGAGGCAAAGAAAGCCATAAACCAATGATGGATTTGCTAGGCCAAATAAGTGCTTTTATGGTTGACCAGAGTGCCTCAAGTGTTGTCCTATGAACATGGCTTAATAGAGCTCAACATGGTAGACCTCTGCAGAGGGCATCTAGTTTTTAGATGATGGAGAGATTGTGAAGGAGATTAGGAATGGGTGAACATTTTGTTCATTTTTTTATAAGAATATATAAAAATCCCCAAATTTCTTCTTATTCGGGAGAGAAATGACTTGAGATTAGAAAACAAATACCAATGTGGAAGAAATCCAAAAGGACAGATCTGTCTATAGAGGCAGAGAGCTTTGAGTGCTTATAGCTCATCGAAGTCTAGGTTTGAATTCAACCACGTTAGTCCTGAATCAGGACTTTGCTTCCTCTGTTTTCTGACAGGCTCTACATCTTTAATAGTTGCACAGCTGGCAGGTTTATCATGATCATCTCCATTCCAGGAATAGCTGCTCTTATTGAATTGGGCTTGTGCAGATCAAAATTGTACAGATTTGGGGGGAAAGAACATGAGATATTTTTTTTTTAAAAAAAATGGGAATAGGTTAAGCAGACCCATCACATTCAGGTTTAAGGGAACACTAGTTGTTTCTTCCTGTAATACCAGAGAATTGTCAGATGGCTTGCTCAGTGAACTCCAAAGTCTTGAAAGACTCCAGTAAATTATTCCTAACAAACAGTCTGCTGTTAAGTCCCATAGAGGAGGAACAGAAAGAAATGCATTCCAGTTTTCAGTCGCTGCCACAGTTATGTTTATTTCAAGCAACATCTGGAGCAGGGCCATTTCACTTCAAAATGCCCCAGGAAGAAAGAAATGGAAACCTTTTAGGTGAGAAGAATCTGCTAGCTATGAGGTGTTTAACATTGGGCCTAAAACCAATGGCTTTTTCTGCAAATGCAGTAGACTTAGGGCAGGATCCAAAAAAACACACGATGCAGTCATTAAAAAGCAAACTTTTCTCACACCAAGGATCAGTGCCCAAGCACCCACACCACATGCTGAGATGCAGACTCCAAGTACATCATTGGAGCAGGAAAATCTCTTCTAATTTGCACACCTATGGCTTGCACATCTATTTATAGGCAACCTGAATCTTATAGTTAACCATATTAGAAGCGTCAGTCCTCGCCTTAAATATCTTTCATTGTTGCCTTCCAAACCAGGACAGCTCCATCTGGAAGCTCTGCATTGCCACAGGGGATGATGGGCTGGGAATTCAAGTGTCCAGGACACCCAACTGCTCTGCTTTTGGAAAAGAATACACAGTCAGCCATGTGATTGATGGAGGAGCTGCCCAGAGGTAGGTACCCTATAAGCTTGCTTTAAAAACCCATGGATATGCATGGATTTGGGTTTTTTAGATTGTTTAGCCTGGAGCCTAAGGAAAGGTGATTGGGATTCCCTGCCACAACCAGTAGTGATGGCCACCAGTTGGATGGTTTGAAAAGGGGATTTGACAGATCCCTGGAGGATAAGGCTATCATTGCCACCCGTATCAGTGTGCATCTACAAGGGAGAGGGCCTTCTCTGTGTTGCCCCCCCCAATTATGGAATGATCTCCCCGATGAGGTCCGCCTGGCGCCAACACTGTTATCTTTTCGTCGCCAGGTCAAAACTTTTCTTTTCTCCTAGGCATTTTAACAGCTCAAGTTGAGGTTTTGATTGACAGCGTGGCCAGGCTTAACAGTTTAAAATGTTTTAAATGTCAGTTGTTTTATGTTTATGGTCTTAAATTTTGTATATTGTCTTTTTAGTGTTCAATCTTTTAATTTTTGTAAACCGCCCAGAGAGCTTTGGCTATGGGGCGGTATATAAATGTAATTAATAATAATAATAATAATAATAATAATAATAATACCAGTTGCTGCAAAACATGTGTAGGAAGGTGTCTTATCTGTGAGCTTCCCACAATGGCCACTGTATGAGCAGAAAGCTGAGCTAGATAGGCCTTTGATTTGATCCAACATGATTCTTCTTATGTTCTTATGCTCCATCCAAACATCACCTGGGCTGGTGACTGGGTGCAAACTGTTTGGATGGGAAGGAATTGATCTCATCCCAATAGTTTGCTTCTGAATGCAAATGTTACCTGAGCAGGAGGGGAAGCAGTAGGTATAGGGAAATGGTTCCCAGGCTATCGAAGTCATTCTTTAAGGGCTGATCCATATCTTCCCTATTGCTGTCATTCTTTTTAAAGGGATGGTCGGTTGAGCCCTGGTGATGAACTTTTAACCGTAAATGGACAATCTCTTAAAGAGCTCTCCAGCAAAGAGGCAGAGTCGCTCATCCAATCGGCAAAAGGCTTGGTAAATTTAGTAATTGCTAACAAGGTAAGCAAGAGAGTGGGGGACCCTGCTGTAGCTTGCAATGCTGTCTCCGGTTTTGGGGGTCTTTTGAGCAAGATGCTTGCTATGGGTCTTCCATCTCCCCATCACTGCCCCCTGGCTAGGGATGCCAGAGACATCCACAACAGAATCAAATGAGTTTGGAATTCGATGAACATCTCATGGATTCCGCAGAAGGCTCGATTTTCCAAAGGTGCACAGATCCTGTGGATTTGCGGACTGGTTTTTATACTGCCCAGAATTTTATGCAAATGTAGTCATAGAAAAATACATAAAATAAAAAAGAAAAGGCTGAAAATCTATTTATTTGTTTAAAACATTTCTTGGCCACCTTTCAGGGCAGACATCCTCACAAGGCAGCTTACAACAATGAACTAATAAAAACAGTTAAAATATTAAAAGCAATAAAACATAATCACAATAAAACAGCAATAAAAACAATAAAGCCAACAATAAAACCAGCAAGAACAACAATAACAGCAATAGCAGTACTCATCATGGGAAGGTCACAGTAAAATAAAATGTTTTTAAGGTCTTCTTAAAAGCCTGCAAGGATGGTGTATGGTGGACCTCCAATGGGAGTTTGTTCCACAGGCATGGGGCCACTGCTGAGAAGGCCCTCTCCTGTGTGAACACCCACCTAATTGCTCTCACAGGTGAGCAAATGAGAAGGGCCTCTATTTCTTTCTTTTTAATAACTTTCTATTGAGTTTTCAAAAAGATGCTGTAAAAGCAAAACCAAAACCAAAACACATTAGCACTAATTCAGAATCCCTCTCCATTCCCTCCCCAAGCTTGGTCAATTTCAAAAAATGTCTTCTTCCATCTTTTATTTTCTTTTTTTATTCCAGAGTGGTATATTAATTTTCTTGTTATTTCATTGATTTGTAATCGCCTTCTTTTCATGAGTCCCACAAATTTCTATAAGCTTCTGTCAGAGTTATTCTGTTTGATTCTTTTTTTTTCATATAGTCTACGTATTTTTGCCAGCCCTTCTTAAAAGTATCTCTTTTCTTTATTCCTCTCTGTACTCTTAACTTCTGTGTCAGCTTTTCATTCATTGCCTGTCTTTCTGATCTTCAAATGTGTGTTTCCCCATTGGCTAAAGCATGAAAATGCACATGGGGGGGTTGTGTATTTTGGTAGGGGATCTGTGCATTTGCCCAAGTGTGAATTTGCAAAACAAACCATGAATTTGGGGGGGAAAAACTGATTCGTCAATGAGCGATCAATGGAACGAAACACACCTGACAATCTGTGAAATGCAGACAGAATGGACTTTACAAAATCCATCCATCCCTACCCCTGGCTGAGCAACCCAGAGGAAAAGGTCAGGTCCATGAGCAGGCAGTGGGACTTGCTGGTCCTTCTTCTCTCCAGAGGGAGAGGTATGGGCCAGTGGACGGCAATGCCTGCAGCAGCAGCAATAGGGCCAAAGAACTCTGATACTTAGTATTAGGTACCCTATGTGCCCTTTGCAATGGCCCAACAATGCCGACCCATGACGCTGGCCCTGGTAGCATGCAAAGCTACTGACCTCCTAAGAACGCGCCTTCATTCAGTGTGAGAAACATCCTGGCTTGCCACCATTTCTTTTCCTGGTTGTGTGTTTTAATACCTGCATTGCTGATGGAAACTCAAGAGGTGCAACTTTCCTCACTATGGCATCGTTTTCCCCGCTATGGCATCGCCCCACGGGGAGCGGAAGCTTCACTGGTTGAATTTCTACCTGTTGTACAACAGGTAAAGCCATCGATGCAAAAAAAAATAAATAAAAAGAAATAAGTAATGAAGACTAAAGGAAGAAGTAACCCTGCCAACACAGAAATATGGCAACTCTACATTAAAATGGCCTTTTCCAAGCTTTTGATAAAGGGGGAATGAATGCCCCGGAAGATGCAATAGCCGTATTTGATTAACTTCACCAAGGCGCCACCTGCTGGGGGAGAAAGGAAATCGCAATTTGATAACAAATCTTTGTGATGAGAAACCTGTTCCATGTTTTTTTTTTAGGGTGGGTGGGGAAGATGCCCTCACTGGGTCTCATCCTCCTTATTGCCATTGCTGTCAACTGACAGGGAAAGGGCTGGTGAGCCAACCGGCACCAGCAGCTGCTTCTTCTCCTTGCAGCTGTCACCCATCACCTGCCCGCCTCCTCTGGGCAAGAGGGTGAATGAACAAATGCATGGCAACAGTGGAAAAGTGGAGTAGCAGAGCTAGTGGGCTCTTGGAAGTGAGCCCCCTGTCACGCCATGACCCTAAGCAGGCACCCGGCCATGCCGACCTTTCAGAGGAGGAACCCAAAGTTTTGGTGTGTGCAGCTAACATTCGGGTGGCAGGGGCTACTGACCATTGCATGATGGTTGAAGGGCTCTAAAAAGTTTTTTTTTGCCTCCCCCCCACCCCAGTTTTAAAATGCCAATCCGTGGTTTGATTGTGCTTTGCCAAATACGTTGAAAATAGGGCCAAGCATGTAGGGATACCAAAAAAATCCGCAACACGTTCAAGTGGGATCAGTTTTCTATGAATCTGACCTGCAGATCCTATAGCGGGGCATCGTTTTCCAAGATATGCAGATTCCGTGGATTTGCAGACCATTTGTTTCTGTACTATTTTGGTGGGAGGGGATTTGCAATCATGCTAATTAGCACAAGTAGATTGAAATTGTGGTTAAAAGAAACCCAGTTCTGTCAAAGAGTGGACGGCGGACCAAAAGACACCTGACATCCTGTGGAACACAGACGGAATGGGATATAAAAACATCCGTACACCCCCTAGTTCTGGTACATGCACAAAAGTTTGGAGCAAGCATTGACCCTTTTAAATTGTAACCGGTATTGCTTAAGAGATCATGGGTTTCTTTCCACCCACCCCTTCCCCTCCCACCCCAGGAATCTTCAGTTTGCTCCCGCAAAGTACACCCTGCGAAACAGGATACACAAAACGGTTTCATCCTGCAGACAAAAGCCAAATGCCAGAGGACCCGCAGTAATTCAGCCAGTAAGTTTCTCAACCAAGGCGATTTTAACTGACTTTGTGGCCAGGCTTAACAGTTTAAAAGGTTTTAAATGTCAGCTGTTTTACATTTATGTTTTTAAATTTTGTATATTGTCTTTTTAGTGTTCAATCTTTTAATTTTTGTGAACTGCCCGGAGAGCTTCGGCTATATTATTACAATATTAGTAATAATATTGTAATAAGATTCAACTGCCTGTCAGGTTGGTTTTTGTTCATGGAATCAGGCAGGGGGCGCTATTGGCCTTTGCCTCAGGCAGCAAAATATTTTAGTCCGGTCCTTTGAATTTCCCACAATGCCCTGGAGTGAAGCTACATCACTGGCATTCTGGGAAATTAAAATAGTGGCCTGGCACCAGGGGGGAAAATGTGATAGATAGGGCCCAGGGTAGGCCCTGCTAGGGCCTCAGCAGCTGAAAAAAAAAGGATCCTGGGTGCTGATGCTGAAGCTACCTTCAGGCCTATCAGAGACTCATGGAACCTTCAACTGATCTGCAAGAGCAGTTTGCATATGTGTATGTGTCAAACACCTGGGAAGCCGCAGCACCTGGCTGGCGGGCTATATTCAGCTTGATAGGGGTTACAAGTAGCGCACACCTCCTTTGACAGCCCTGCATGACAGGCAGAAATGTGATAGGTGTAGCTCTTCCACACATCCCCATGCCAGGAAATTTACCCCTGTCGAATTTCTGCCTGAAGAGGAAATTAGTAGCAGCAGCTAACAACACTACTTCTGTTTGAAAATGTGGATGTGGAAAGCACTGTCCAGTAGTAGAGGTTTCCCTCTCCCTCTATAGCTCCCCCTTCCCCTATCTGGAGCTCTCCAGATGCATTGACTACAAAGGCCATTTTGGGAGCTGAAGTCCAGCACCTCTGGAGGGCACCACATTGCGGACGGCTGTTCTAGCCTCTGTTTTTCCCTCTGCTGCTTACAATGAAAAAAGCGATTGTTCCATGACTTCTGCTTTTAATTTTTCACAGGTGTGAGTCCATACTGGATAGGGGAAATCGACAGTCCCACGGCCAAAAAATCAGCCTCCCGATACAGGCAGCCCCATTCTCTTTACAGCAACAGGAAGTCCCTCTCTCAGCAGCTGGACAGTTCGGTCGGAAGAGCCCCCATCCATGTAAGAGGAAGAGGAAATTCATCTGACGCAGGGCTCAGCGAGGGACAGCTCAGCTGGCGCTCAGCTTGGTGGCCAAACATTTCCCTCATTACATCCTCAAACTGAAACCTCAACGCTGTAATGAGGCTGAAACTGAGCGCACAGAGCATCCAAGCAGCCCATTATTTTCAGCAGGGTTCAAGGGGTATTAGTCATGATGGCTTTATTTTAGCTCCGGTGTTGCAGGCAGGTGTGTGTGAGGGTGCTGTTGCATTTATGTAGGCTTCTCTCAGTTTGTGGTTGACCACTGTGGGAACAGAATGATGGACTAGATAAACCAGGGGTCTTCAGTCTTCTTAGACCTATGAGGTTCAGCACCTTGGATAGCTCCTTTAGAGTTCTGGCTGGTTCTGATCGAAACCCAGAATGGATTCACAGCTTTACTGCAATCAGAACCACCAGCCTCCACTGTATGTATCCCTATATAATGCACACAGAGAGAGATGGACCAACACAGCTAGCTGCTTTTTTGGACTCTCTTTGGGAGTGTAGTTATGGAGACTATGATGATGGGCCCTTTCACTTCAAAAATTACTACTACCCCACTGGACGTAACATCAGAGGTCTAATATCTATTCAAGTGGCATTGCGTTAACCCTTCCTGTCTATTGCTCCCCCCCCCCTTTTGAATGCAGCCTCTTTCCCGGTCCTCTCGATCGTTAAGTACGGCCCAGCTGATGCAGGCAACGTGTGGCTTGCACGCCTCTGTGATCTCCAATATCGTCTTAATGAAAGGTCAAGGGAAGGTGAGATTGTTAGGGCTGGGTGTGTGCATTGCGGTTTCCATACCAATACGTGCGCAGAAACAGAGGGCCTAACACGCTAAGCCGTGGTTAGACTGCTAACCCTTTTGTGTTTAAACCATAGTTATGTAGCCACCTTAGTCAGGAATGGTTCACACAACATGCTAAGCCATAATGTTTAGCTCAAAATGTTATCCTTCAGGATTCACACGTCTCTGAATTTTGTGATACAATTCTCCAGTCAAAAAAGTGCGCACATGGATATATTTGGTGCGCACAGGCAGGCAGGCATTAGTGAAAATAAAGTACAACAATGCATTTTTTTGTGAATAGAGATGTGAAGTCCTGGGTGCAAAAACCACAGAAGAAATGGGTAAAAAATCTGGGGAAAATGATAAAAATGTCCCCCCTCAAGGATTTCTTTTGGGGGGATGGGGAATTCCCCCTGTTTCCCCTCCAAGCCTTCACATCTCTAGGTGAGGAAAAATGTTTTTTTTAAAAGCATATTATGCAGAAGGGAGCCCAATGGGGTGCTTTGTGCAGATTATCAAGTGCCTCTCATTCTATCGTCCACTCATTGGTGGAATCAGATGTTTTCTGATTTCCCGAATTTTCACAAATTTGCACTTGCAAAAATGCGCAACCTCCCTTGCACATTTTTATGCTTTAGCCTACAGGGGAAATGTGCAGTTTCAGCTAGTGTTTTATTTATTTATTTATATATTGTCGTGTTTTACAACTAAATTTGCATGAAATTCCAGATTATTATTTAAAAAACAAACAAAAACCTGGTCCGCAAGTTCACTGAATCCATGCAACTCAAGAAGTGCCGGTCCGCTGTGAAATCCAAATTCATTTCATTCCACCGTGGAGTGTGTTTGTTTCTCAGGTTCTTGAGGTTGATTTCTTGGTAAGGTGGAATTGAAACAGGTTACTCAAATACTTATTCTTTTTTAAAATAGTTTTGTTCTTTTACTGTATGCCACCTTGAGGACCTTGTGATGGAAACACCAGGTCGAAATCTAAATAAGAAATACTCATTGTATTCTGGCAGTCTCATGACTTTTGACATGGTTAATGCATTGCTAGGCAGGGACAGGAGTCTTTTTTGTGAACCCTCAAATAATTGGTTCGAGCTCAACTTTAATTGGTAGATCAATCAACTAAAGCTTGAGTTGATTAATTGGTGGGAATCAATTTTGATGGTTAAACACAGTTTAGAACACACTATTTTTGAGCTAATTTGGTTCCAGTGTCTTAGTGTGGTATGGCACACATACTGAGATCTTTGTAATAGGCAATACTATTTTCATTCAGTTGGTCAAGCAGATGAAAAAAGAAGGCAGATGCTAATAAATTAAACTGCCTTCTGTGATTTCTCATTAGGGACTGGGTTTCAGCATTGTAGGAGGTCAAGATAGTATTTATGGCCCCATTGGCATATACGTGAAGACAATCTTTCCTGGGGGAGCTGCTGCTGCGGATGGAAGACTGCAAGAAGGTGAGAGAACGTTGTATGTGTCTATATAAATTGGGCCTAGACAATTTAGCATGGACAAGAGAAATTTAAGAGGAGACACGGCTGTGGTCTTCAAATATCTGGAGGTGTTAGGGGTGTGGTGCAGAATTGGTTTTCCCATGCGCTTGCCCACTTCCTCTGTGCTGAGAGAGGCATGGAGGAAGGGTTTTGGTTGGTACTGGAAATGCCAGTGGTGCAAAGAGTGGGTATTCCTTCCAGTATGGCCAAGTCCCCCACCATCTGCATTCTTTAGATTTACACTTCTCATGAATGTTGAGATGCGATTCTCATCTCAAAGTATGTACCTGTCCTGATTCTAAGCCCTCCCACTGAGATGTGAGACAGTAAAAAGGTCTGCTGTGCAGGCCACTAAAAGCTTTATTCAGTAAATAGACACCTCTTCACACCTGAAGGGAGTATGAAGGCTAGAAGCTATCCTCTATGCATAATTAGCTTAACAAAGCAAGGCAGTTGTCTATCAACCAAATGGACAATTTCCCGATGTGCTTGACAAGCTTTTACTGGACCCCTCCTCCAAGGAGGGTCTTCAAGTTGTAACTTCTGCCATGTGGCTAGTCTAGCAGACTGCCTCCCACCTCCTCTCAACTCCACCCACTTGACCCTGTGGCGGACTCTGGGATTTGTCAATTCCGATGCTCCCTCCCACTCCAGCAATGACAGAATTCCTGGGTGTGCAGGAGATGTGGGGGAGGGGGAAGATGATCTCTGAGCCTGGGCCTCCTGTTCGATAAGCTCCTGGGAAGATTCCTCCTTGACTCCTAGAGAGTCTTGGAGAATTTCCTCCCCTGCTTTCTGTCTTGCCTGGTCTTCTTCAGCCTCCGAGTTTGATACAGTATCCACACCAAGGAGTCTGAACCTGATCCTGACAGTACCAAAATGTGTTTGAATATGTATTTATAGATTGAGTGTCATGCACATTTTTTTAAAAAATGTACATTGATGTGGAAACAGGATGGCAAGGACTTCTGAAGGAACACATGCAAAACTGAAATGGAATGGAAAAAGACTGATCTGTCCATTCCTACCTTAAAAAAAGAAAAGTCTAACAAGTGGGTACGTGTGTGTGTGTGTGTGTGTGTGCGCATTGCGCAGGGGGAGAACTTGGTGTATAGGTGTGTAATGCATCTTGTTTGAGGCAGTTTGCTGATTGAAGTGAGCAAATACTGAAAAAGCACAACAGTTTGGAATTTTTGGTTTCTGTTGACCGTTGGGGAAATGGTGAACATACAGATGTTCAGAATGGCTAACAAGATGTTTTCTTTTTATTTAACAGGGGATGAAATCCTGGAACTGAATGGAGAATCGATGCACGGACTCACACATTATGAAGCTTTGCAGAAATTCAAGGTTAACAGCCCTACACAATGCCCCTCTCTCTGTTTAGGCCTGCTGCATACCCAACCAACAAGTAAGAACAATCACAGGGGATGACCCTTCCTTGTTTCTAACAGGCCAAGAAAGGTCTTCTTACGCTCACGGTCCGAACGAGCCTCAGCACCCCGCATTTGGCAGCTAGCTATTTATCGTCCCATCTCTGCCGTTCGCTGAGCGCTAGCATGTGCATCACCAAGGAGAGCAGCTCCTTTGGCTCGGAAAGTGCCGCTTTCCCCTTGAACGCCACCAACCCAAACGACAGGATCGTTATGGAAGTTTCCTTAAATAAAGGTGAGAGTTTGGGATGGATGGCTCTGTCAACGTTAGCTCCATTCAGTTTTGCGTTTTTCTGACTTTTGCATCGGTTTGGCCCGATTCTACAGGAACGCACAAAGTTTAACTTTAAAATCCACCAAAAAAAATTATATATACTTTTCCTAATATCTATACTTTTGTGTGCAAATCATCAAAACCTGACCTTGCTAAGCTTCTCCAAATTTCATCTCAGAGCTTGCTCTGACTCAAGTCCATATTGGACCGTGAGCTTTGTTTCTTTTATTTTCGTATGAAAATCAGCCTGTATTTTTGTCCAATTTTTTCCAAATGCAGGCATCAATTGGGCACAACTTTGAAATGTGCACCTTCTTTTCCCGTTGATCAAATCATTTTTTGGGGGGGTACATTCTTCAAAAGTATGCATTTTTAATGCACATTTTTCAAACGTACGCATGCCGTCCGACACAATTTTTTTGGGTCTACATATCACATTGCAACTTCGGAATTTATTTATTTATTTATTGCATTTATATCTCACCCCCTTTCCTCCAAGGAACCGAAAGTGGCATACATAATCCTCCTCCTCTCCTCACAACAACAACCCTGAGAGGTAGGTTGGGCAGAGAGTCTGTGACTGGCCCCAAGTCACCTAGTGAGCTTTCGTGGCCATGTGGGGACTAGAACCCAGATCTCCCGACTCCCAGTCCAACAATCTGGCCCACTATGCCACACTGGCTCCAATGTACAGAATTTGATGGCAGATTGTGTCCGAGTCCCTGTTTCCTTCGGAAGGTGCAAACTGGATAAATCCTGATCAAAAACAAACTGAAACAAATTTCTCATACATCCTTAATGCCAGCCCTGATGTCTAGCTCCAGCATGAGAGGGGATATTTGAAAGAGAAAATGTGTATGCATGTAGGGAAAATCTGAGTATTTAGAAGGAAAAGGAAAGAACAAATTTATTTTTTTCAGGTGTTGCCTTTAGTGACTTATGGGCTGTCCAAATAACAGTTTTAATTTTAAATGACTCATTTTTTGTTTTGTATCTTTCTAATATATTTCCCCCAGAGGCTGGAGTGGGTTTAGGCATTGGATTATGCAGCATCCCTTATTTCCAGTGCATTTCAGGAATATTCATCCATGCCCTCTCTCCAGGTTCTGTGGCTCATATGGATGGAAGGCTCAGGTACGTCAAGAGTTCTAGGCTTCAGCTGCATATTGTTACACTCACCCTACTTCCCTTGAATGAATGGTGAGATGTTTCAGGGGGTTACAAGCCACTTCATCAGATGCCGTAAGTGGAATGGGAGGCTTTGAATTTGAAAAGTCAGTCAAACAGGTAGACCGGCAGCAAGTATTCCATTCTCATAAAGCAACAGTTACAAACCATGCAGTATACAAAGTGTCTTTGTAATGTGCATAGAAACCATCGTTCTTATTGAGTGCCCAACCAACACAATCAAATTTCTTGATCTTCTCTTGTCCTGCAATCTCACATTCCAAGCGAGCTCCTGATTTCAATTTCTTTAAAACTGCGAGCCTGAGGTCCTTGGTGGAATCCCCAGGGCGGTTAAAGTGTTCACTTTGTAAAATAACTAGTTGAATGAAGAGCAATAGATGAGGTAGCTAAATTAGGCGGCTTGTGACAAGACAGGCTTGCACAGCGTTGCTCTTTCTGCCTTCCATACTTAAGTTGGAAACTTTTCAGCAAACCCCCCAAATGAAAGGTCGGACTAAGCAAGCAGGAAGGAAGGAAATTGTGGGTGCAGCGTATCTGCTAAAGTCTTTGTGTCACAGGTCTGTTTCCTGCTAAAGGAGCATCAATAGAAAGTTTAGAGAAGTCACAGAGTGTGAAAGCAAGAACAGGTGTGTGAGAACTACATGTCCTCTACACACGGCATATTTGGGTGGTATTAGAGGGGCACAGGAGTGCCCCTTTAGTTGAGTCACTTAAAAAGGGGTGTCTGCCATTGTAAGCGTCAACATTCTGCTGCTTAAAAATAACACCTGTTTAGTTAATAATGTGAAACCTGGCACCCATGACCTACCCAACGAGGTCTACAGTTGTGCAAAATGTCAAAGTGATCCAATAAAAATGGCCACTGATGCATCAAGGTCAAATATGCTGAAAACGGATACATCTATATTCTTTACTCCATGCTGTGGCTCGGCATATCATATATTCCTTTCAAATTCTGGTGAAAACTACTGATGAGCATTTCTGGCTTCCTTGTGAAGGTGCGGAGATGAAATCGTAGAAATCAATGAGGCATCAGTTCACAATATGTCCCTTAATGAGGTCCATGCAGTTCTAAGTCACTGCAGTCCTGGCGCTGTGCAGATTATCATCAGCAGGCATCCTGACCCACAGGTAAGATGTCAACTCTGTGAAGCATCTATATTTTGATGATGCTCAAGTGTCAGGGCTGAGCTGGAAGTGCAGGGATTGGGCCCAGCAACTCTGCAGAAAGATCCTCCAAAAGACATGGATGATTCAAAGTCAGAGGGGCAGGAGGTGGAAGTGTTTGCTGAAGCCCCTCTCCACCCATGGGAATGACAGAGTAGGAGGAGTTAGAAATATGAGATCTCAGGGTGAGATGTTGGGCAATTTCAACTCATGAAAGGCTGGCCATGCAGGGAAGGTCCCTACGGAAAACCAACCTAAGGAAGAGGCTTAACCAGCCGCTCAGGTTGTCGAAGAGACAGCTGAAACCAGTTTTCATTGCTGCAATCTAACATAGTGCATTAACCCAAGGGAGTTGTTTCTAGCCTAAGTGGTCCTGTATTATGCAAAGCTGCCTATAGACTTAGTATTTCTCAAGTGTTTGTGGATTCCGAATGTAACCTGAGGCACTGCTGATCTAACTATAGTTTGCATAATAAAAACAACTGTTTTGCACTTCAACTTCTCTGATGAACCACAAAAGAGATCCGAGGCTGGGCATTTGATAGGAGGCAGCTGTCAGAGGTGTATTAGGGAGTCCAAGACAAAACATGCACACCCCAGAGGCCAGGCATGGAAGAGTCCACCAGATTCTCAGACCCAGTTGTTTGCCTGCGTTATGCCTAGTTTGGATTTTTATGACCGGCTTTTTCTGAGTCATGTGTACCCATGGTTTTTCACTTTTGGGGGAGAATTTGTGCTATTTTGCATTAGTGCTAGTTCCTATTAGTGCTGATACGCACTTGCTGAAATATGCATCTATGCAAATGCACTAGTGTGCATTAGTGTGTTAGTGCATTTCCACAAGTAGAACACAATTCTGGTGAAAACTATTCTCATCTCGTCAACGAGTGAATGACAGAATGAAAGATGCTGGACAATTGGCGAAACACAAATGGAATGGTTTTAACAAAATCCCAACGTCCCTACAAAATCACCTACATTCTTCGGGTCATTAGAGTCAGGTGAAGCTGTGGAGGCCTCGGTAATGGCTGGATGAGGCCTAATAAACTGAAGCTGAATCCTGACAAGATGTAGGCAGTGTTGATCGATGGTTCCTCTGATCCAGGATGTTGGTGTTCAACCTATTCTGGATGGGGTTGCATTCTTTTGGCTGCTTGGGAGTGCTCTTTGATCATTTTTGATACTCAAGAGGCACTTTATTTATCTATTTACTTATTTAAAACATTTCTTGGCCGCCTTTCAGGGCAGAGGCCCTCACAAGGCGGCTTACAACAATAAAACACATAAAATATTAAAAGCAATAAAATACTAAAATATTAAAAGCAATGAAAACACATTCACGATAAAATAGCAATTAAAACAATAAAACCAGCAGGAACAACAGCAGCAGCAATAACAGTATTCACCATGGGGAGGTCATGGTAAAATAAAATGTTTTTAAGGGCTTCTTGAAAGCCTGCAAGGATGGTGCATGGCTAACCTCTGATGGAAGTTTGTTCCAGAGCTTGGGGGCCACTGCAGAGAAGGCCCTCTCCCGTGTGGACACCCACTTTCTCCCCTATTGACCCATTCAGCCCTTGAGGTCATCGGGTGAGGTCTTCCTGGTGGTGCAACATGCCTGTAGCATCTCCTCCGCAGTTGTTTGGAGCAGGGCATTTAGCCGAGCGGCCCTCACTAGGGATGTCCATCACTGGGAAGTCCAGTTCCTTTTTCAGCTTGGGGGAATTCCACACATTTATTATGTGCTTTGTGCCTGTGACCTGAGCTGCAGGCTTTTCCCCAAACTCCAGGAATACTTTAGGCATTTTTGAAAAAGAAAAGAAAAGAAAGTGGGAAACGGTTAAGGAGGGATATGTGCAGAATGCCTTTTGATTGGCAATGTTAGGAGCTCTCCAGGTGGAAGCATCGTCAGGATTTAGTGCTGAAGCCAGAACGAAGTTCCAAGGAACTTGACTGAAGAAAGGGCTACCTTGTGCGAGAAAGGTATTCGAGGAAGTTGCCAGGTTTGGCTGTTTTTCAAGCATGATAGGGTGACCTGTTTTCTAGGTCTCTGAACAGCAGCTCAAAGAGGCCATTTCACAAGCTGTGGAAAGCAACAAGTTCGAAAGAGAGAGGTACCAGTGGAGTGCAGAAGGTAAGGACATCTATTTGGCACAGCAATTAAGAATTATGAAACAGCAGAAGCAGAGCCCTGATGGATCAGACCAAAGATATATATCTGGTGTCCCCAACATGGTACCCAGGAGGTGCCAATGGTTTCACAGTCACTTCTCTTGATGCCCAACAGGCACCCTGCCCCTAATACGTTCTGTTTCTTATGTTCTTTTTCTTTTTAATTCATCATGTTTTGAAACTGTGAAGTTGACATCCTGCACAGCAAAAGCTGCCCTTTCTTTGGGTTCAAAACAGTGTTTGCTTGCATTTTAGAGTTCAGTCCCCACGTCTGTTTTGCAATTAAGTTCCTAGGCAAGTTACTTTTCTTTTGATCTCACCACTTTGCCCTCTGGGAAATGAGTGTTTTGTGACCTGCCATGCCCACCGTGGCAGCCACTTTCTGAATGGGCAAGCTCCAACATCGTAGCAGCCATTTTGTGAGAACACCCACAACACTCTCAAAATTCCAGATGTGCTCACCAACCCAAAAGGTTTGGGGACCCCTGACTTACTGGTCCACCATCCTGTTTCCCACAGCAGCAGCCAGATGCCCCTGGGAAGGCAACGAGCTGGACCTAATGCTGCTAGAAGAAAGAAGCAAGTAATGACGTACCCCCTCCCTTTTAAATATAAAATCCAACAATTACCTGGATTTCTCTCCATCCCTAAGTGAAATGCAAAGGTTCCTTGCGAGGTATGGAGAACAGAAGTAAAAGAGAAACATGGCCGTTTTTATATTAGCAAATGTCATGAACTTGCCCTACCCCAGGCTTCTGCTCACGAACTTAGGCAAACTGACAAGACGATCCAGACAGTGAGACTCCCTTTTGTTAGTGAAATCACATGGAAATCAAGCATAATGGTTTCATTTCTGCACACAAACACATAAAGCTGATGACGGCCAGACAGCTGTAGGCTCAAACGGCTTGATGCGAACCAGAACAGCAATCTCTCAGGGGGAGAAGTGTTGGGATAGACCAAGTCCTATATGAGCCATTATCAGACGTGAAACATGCTGACCCATTAGGAACAGGCCCACAACCCTAGGGAAAGCTTCAGTACAGGGGTGCCTGAAGACCAGCAGAGACAGTATACATCTTGTACAAACCACACCCAGTCTGCCAGTAAGCAAGATGCCAGGGAAACAAACTTCGACCCAGGAACCCCTCTGCCTGTAGCAAAGGCTCTGAGAGAGGCTCTCTCACAGGTCACACACAACACACAATCCAGAACAGTAATGGTCGACCTAGGAAACTTCTCCTGTGCCCGTATTTTGGCTCCATGCAGGGAAAGCTCTCTCTCAGGCCAGAGAGCTTCGGCTATGGGAAGGTATATAAATGTAATAAATAATAATAATAATAGAACACGATCCAGAACAGTAACTGCAAGTCCAAATCTATGAAAAGCCTCAGAGCACTTTCCATGGCACAGTCCTTAGAAATTCCAAGTCCAAATAGCAACAGAGCATGTACAGAGTGCATCCAACATCTCCAAACAGATAGAATCCCAAACATGAGGAGTTTCATGGCAAGCGTAGAACTGATGATCCCTAGTAAAGGTCCTCCCCTTTGCTCGTCCCTCTTATTATCCTGGAGGCTGGTTATTCCAAGCCACTTGACAGACAAGACCTCAAGCCTGTAACCCAAACTCATGTGCCAACAGGGCGGCACAGTTCAACCTCCTCTTGATGATGACACCATGTGAGAGACAGCTTGCAAGATTGCCCCCACCTTTTCCAAACATTCTTTTGTTTTCAAGGAAACTCACCAGCTCAAGGTCTGGGCTAGCAAACCTCCCTTGAGAAACAGCAACAGATGATGAGCTTACAAAGACACAGACTTTCTCTCAACAAGTCCCAATCTTTCAACTCACAATTCACAAGGCCTGCCGGCCTTGTGAATTGTCTATGATACACTTGACACCCGACAGCAAAGCTGGAGATGGTTTTTAGATGTTATACTAGATAAAAAGTCAATGGAAGACAACTTTGGTAGCATTACCTAATATTCGGTAGGTATTTCAGTTAAGACAATTGGATTCTAGATTTCTTTGCCTTGAACTGCAACCTCCTATGTCACCCATCCCTTCACATGGGCTTTTCCTGAGGTGTGACCCAGCCAGATATAGTCTGCAGTACATAGCAGAGTGTATAGTTTTATTGCTAATTTCTAATTATCTCTTATTGCATGGTCTTATTGCTGTGTTTTGGTGATATATTGTAGTAATGGATAAAATCCAACATAGGTCCTATTTAGAGTAGGACCCATGTTAGCCATGACTTAAGTCATGACTAACTACAGTCCCATTCATTTCAATGAGTCTACTTTAAGTAGGATTTTAGTTGGATTTCACCCATTGCATGGGCACCGGTCTGATAACTTAGCGGAACGCAGTATATACAATTGCATAATAAATAAATAATCACAGATTTGATTTAACTGCCATCGATCTTTTACTGTGCAACTTGTGCGTGAGGAAGGCCGTTCTGGTGCTTGAGCAAAATGCCCCCCTCCATTAGGCAAATGGAACAAGTTGAATGAACATTTCGATTCTGGACATAGTGTTATTTCTGTCCTCAATCCAAAACAAGCTTTTTGGTTTTGTTTAAAACACAGGCGTTAAAAGTCTGGAAAGCAGTTGGCATAAGAGACCTCCATGTGAGAAGTATTCGGAGAAGGTGGCCGCTCATTTCAACCACCGTTCCCAAAAGCTAATGATCCGTTCCAGCAGCGACAGCAGTTACAGCCCCGGGTCGCCTTGTGGAAATGGCCTGGCCTACCAGCTGGCTGATCTCAAAGAAAAAGGACATAGTGTTGATGTACCAATTACCAGGCAGCCAACCTCATTGTTTTCTTCCTCCAGAACTAGTCTGGAGAAGGATGCCTCCCCACCGATGCTTAAAGAAACGGCTCGGGTCTCCCCAAACCACACAAAAAGGTCCGCAGAGATCCTCGTTAGAAAACCCCGGTCGTCCAAGCCCAAACCCCCACCGAGAAAGTACTTCAAACAAGATTGGGCCGACGGTGGTCAGGTTAGCAGAGAAGCCCACGGGAAGCCCAAACTGCCGGGGGATGGGAGCCCGCCTCCTTCTAATGCTCAGGTAAGGTGGTTTCATGGTGAACGGAGGCAACGAAATTAGCAGTGGCAGTGGTCGATCTGTGCAGGATCGAGGTAGTGAAATGCGCATCCGTAAAAAGTAGGGATGGGTGAGAAATTGATTGAGGTCGCCCTTCCTGTACCTATGCACAAACCAGAAGGTGGTGATATGGCGAAATTGGCATTTCCTGAATTTTGTGCTGCAGGTCGCAACTTAGGTGTATATTAGGGAAAGGTGTGCACAAAACTGCATTATATTAGAGAGAAGCATTTTTTTTAAAAAAAAATGCGTATTTTGAAAAGTGCATACAAAACTGTACCTATTTAGAGAAAAGCATATAGTTATTGTTGTTATTATTATTATTATTGTGCATGAACACACACAAAAATAAGAAAGATTAAGGACAAAAAATTTAAGAAAGAAACAAATTTGCAAACCTTTGCAGAAACAGGACAGAACTGATATCATGTGGGGAAACTGAGTAGAAACCGACTTGACAGAGTCCTCCGTCCCAAGCTCAGAGCTACAGTTCTTAAACAGGCTCCATTTCAGTGGGTGCAGGTAATGTCATTGGGTGAGAGGGATCATGATGGCCACTTATGCATCTAGAGGACACCGATTTGCATGGAATATGTACCTGGTAATTTATAGACAGAGAAGCAAGTTTAGAAATTATCGCTATAAATGGTAGCAAATTGTATGGTTCAACTATGCGCTGTGTGAAGAAGTCCTTCTTTTTCTCTGTCCCGAATCTCCCACCAATCAGCTTCATGGGATGGCCCCGTTGGGTTCTAGTATTGTGAGAGAGGGAGAAAAATGTTCCCCATCCATCTCATGGGGCCTTCATGGATTTCTCCAGGGCCCACCCCCTGGAGGAATTCCTGCTGATAGCTCAGGTCACAGTCAGAAGACAACGGCAGGGGATGTGGGCAGTGGTGCGACTTGGCCAAGTCTGGTCACACATTGCACGTGACCCCCCCCTCCCCGGAATGACGTGTGGTGTGCAAAGCCCCAGGGACTTCTCTGTGCTGCACCTTTCTTGTTGGAGAGGAAGCTGCATGGGCAAACTATCCCAGATGAGTCAGTGGCTGGAGCCCTCCTTCAGCTGCTCTCTCAGGGTGGTTTTGCTCAGGCAGTTCCTTCCCCCATTATTTTGTATTTCTGCAAGACTTGGGGTTCCTTAAGGCTGTTCATGCTTCCCCTTGTCTGTTGATGGTGCCATTTTGGCTCCATTTGCATCCACTCTTGGAGAAGAGGTTTGCTATTAGGAAATAGGATTTGAGGCAAGTGTGGGAAGTTCAAAGGTGGGTACAAGAACGGCGTGTTTGCTGTGAAAAAGGAAGTAGCCTGTACCCATCAGCTTAGAGATGGAAAGTACCAGGAAGTATATGCAAAGCATGAGAAAGTCCAGGGGTTTGCAGGAAAGTAGCGAACTTTGCAGAATGATCAAAACCTTAAGGGCCAATTATGGTGTAAAATTGGACGGGTGGTTTTGGGTCTTCACTCTTCTCCCCTCTGCCTTTTTCAAATATGCATTCACAGATGTTCCTGAATATTAGTCTTGACAGGGTGGGTGAGAGGCTTAGATTAATCCAGAATAGATTTTACCCCTTGGATAGAGGGGAGAAATTCACACACATGTATGTGTGTCTGGGAACAAGACACTGCATCATACAAAGTCATTTTAGAGGGTCTGCCCAACCCACCTAGTTGTTATTATCTTGGGTTTTCAGCAATTTTTAAATTTATTGTATTTATAATCTGCCCAATAGCAAAATTTCTATAGGGGATTACATAAAGCTAAAAGAATAAAATGCAATACAAAAAACAAAACAAAAAAACCCTTAACAACACTTTTACAGTGCAATCCTATGCATGTCTACTTTGATGTAAGGCCCATCGATTTCAATGGAACTGATTCCTAGGTATGTTTGTGTAGTATTGGAGCTGTAACCTTTTGCTTAGATCTACTGCATCTACGAAATGGATAGGTTTTTTTGCTAGGCTGCCTTCTACAGAAACATATTACATGCATGTATGTAGTATATTATCAAGGAGTTAAGCATGTGTAAAAAGGGCATTTTTATAGCCTAAGACAAGCTAGAAGAATGTGCCCATTTTATATACACATAATTCCTTGATAATATGCTATATACATGTATGTAACATGTTTTGTGACTTGATTGTTTTTCCACGGAGGCCCTGCTGAATGTTAGCATTGGTTGGTGGTGATACCCGAAAGGCCATGGGAGGCTGCATGTTGCTTACCCCTGCCCTAAATAGTTTGGGTACAGATTAATTGCAGGTCTGCCTTTGCCCATACCAATTTGCCCACACACTGAGATCAAGATCGAAGGACCTGCTTGTGTCTCTCACTCTCGAAACAATTAGTGGGGAGGACATGAGGAGCAGGGCCTTCTTGGGAGTGGCCCCCCTGCTTGTGGAACTCTGTTCCAATTGATGTATGTCAGGCCTCAGCGTTTTAGACCTCTAAGTGGGTCCTAAAAACTGTTCACCATGGCCTATAATTAATTAGGACTTGATTGGGTGCTGCTGAGTATATAGTGTCATTTGATTTTATGATTGCTTTATTACTGTTTTTTTTTATCATTGTCCTGTTGCGTTTCATGGTTGTAACTTCTGTATACCACATTGGAAGAGTATTCTTTAAAAGGCGACTTATATATCATCTAAATCAGTCAATCAATCCAGACTGAATGTTGATGAATGTGGACCCTTGAAGGCAGGAGACTGGGTTGGCTACATTATTTGTCAGTCTTAATCATCAGCTCATTTTGTCTGTGAAAATGCCACACTGTTATTCTAGATAGGGACGGGAACAGCACATGGGTGCACTGGATGCAGATTTGTGCAACTGTGTTTTGTCACACTTGTGTTTCCTGTTTATTCCACAGGAAGCCGGAGACCTGCTGCGGCAGAGAAACAAGACAGTTGAAACTCACGGTGCTTTTGCAAACTCTTTAGTGCTGAGAGCTACAGAACAGCCAAGAGTGTGCTTAGATGCTGTGGATCGAGAAAGGAATACCAGCAAAGGTATGTTTCGTTCTGTGCAATTGTCAGTAAATTTCTGCTATGGGGGATGCTCGCTGCAGCAGAAATGCTGGAACTTTTTAGGACTGAAATGTCAGTTTCAGGCCTTAGTCATGACCAAGGCTACAGTTTGATGGACTGGAGTAAGTCTCATGGAACCCAATGGGGCTTACTACTGAGAAGACACGCAGAGGATTGCACTGTAAGTCCCAATGAAATCAATGGAACAGATTAATTGTGATTGGTTAATAATACAAGCCTTTATATGTCTGCTCAGAAGTAAGCTTCATTTTCAGTGGAGCCTGCTCCCAGGTAAATGTGTATAGGGTTGCAGCTTTAAAGTCCCATTGCTTTCAGTGGGACATACAGTACAATCCTATGCATGGTTACTCATGAGTAAGTGTATTCAATGGGGTTTGGTCCCATGGAAGACTGCATCCATGCAGTGCAATCTTATACATGTCTACCCAGAAATCAGCCCCATTGAGCTCTATGGAATTTACTCCCAGATGAGTATGCACAGGATTGTAGCCTTACTGACAACTAACTTTAGAGGGATCAGGGATCATATACGTAGAGATACATTGCTAACTTGGATAGCTCCTTTAGGGTTCTGACCGGTTACAACTGAAATCCAGAGGGGATTCACCACCACCCACTGATATTGCAGCCACTAGCCTCCACTGGTGAGGACACAGCTGGTCGTGGTGGGGGAGAAACCCTTCTCCTAGCATCAAAGCTAAAAACGTTATTGCCTGTCCCATGGAGGAAATCAGGCTTTGAACAGTTTTCGCCACCCACATTTTGCAGACTTTTTAGTCTGTAAAATGATTTTGGAAGAAAAAGTGTGTGATGCAATTTCAAAGGCCACAAAGATAGAATTGGACCCAGATCCTTTGCCGTTTTAGAGGGGCAAGACTAAAACCAAGGGGTGAAAATTGCAAGGAAGCAGATTTTGGCTAAATATCTGGGGAAACATCGTAAAAGTAAGAGTGTTTGTTGGACAGTGAAATAGACTGTCTCCGGCTGTTGTACCTCACTGGAGGTACTGAAGCAGAGGCTGAACAACCATGGCAGGATCTACACTACTGCTTTAAAACAATTTATAACAGTAGCAACAACTGTTGGGGCCCAGGACACACTCCATATCCCATATTCGAAACCATTTTCAAAGTGTCATATCCTGCTTGGTGTAGATCTGGCCCATCTTTCAGAGATGCTGTGGTTGCAAGATTCCTGCACTGAGCAGGCGGTAGGACTAGATGGACTCAAAAGTTCCTTATAAGGGCCAAACTAAATGTTGTGCTCATCATGCATAATATAGCTGTGGGTGATAGTTTTCCTTACCCATGTGTAATCATGCATGGCCCCAATTTGGATTGGGCTCATGGTGTTCTGGGAGGGATGGTTCAACCTCCCCCTTCTATTCCCCCCCCCCAAATTCACCCCATCCCCCACGGAGGGATTAGAAAAAAGAAAGATGTCTCAGATGACTCCAGCGGAAATTTTCTTTTCTTTTTGAAACCCCCCACCCTTAGAGGGAGACGTTGAAATTTGGGGAGGAATGTGACAATTCCCCTCCCAAAGCACCATGATTCTGACCCAAATCCGGACTGTGTACACTTACACAAGAACAGGGAAAACGACTGTGTATTGTTGCTACAGTCTGCTCGCGCATAGCTACACTCTGTATGATTAGCACAATATTTAGCTTGGTAGACTATTAATAATTCTATTATTCTATTGACTCTAACTTAAAAAACTGCCCAGAACAAAAGGTGACATTTTATATGATCGTGACTACCAGTTTATGCTATGCTAAGTTTTGGGGATGGATCAAACTTTCTTCCTGCTCTTAGAGTTCACTCACAGGCATAGGAGTGACAAAGCTGCACATGAGGAAAATTGATATGCCGTTGATTTTATTTAAATGTGCTAATCGCATATTCTCCATTCAGGAAAGTCTCTCTCATCCACTCAAAGGCTTGCGCTCAGAAGACAAGCGAGGGTGGATTATAGCCTTGAGGCTACGACGGAAGACCCTTGGGTTAGAATTTCCGATTGCATAAAAAGCTTGTTTAATCCTAGCATGTCGGAAGCTGGCCGTTCCTTAAGCTTGCACCCCAGCATTGACACAAATGAAGGCAATCAAACGTCTGTATGCTCAGAAGCAGCCCTGCAGAGGTCAGATACGGAAGAGGTTGATTCCAAAGCACCCAGGGTGTCTGATGAAGGTGACTTTGTGAAGAAAGGTCCGCCGGTAGCACCGAAACCGGCCTGGTTTCGTCAAAGCCTAAAAGGCCTGAAGAAAGGAAATACAGATGTAGCTCACGGAAACACCACTGACCACCGCCAGAGTATTTCTGACAATGAACTGGGTTCCACTTCCAAGATCATACGAGGTTCATCGATAAAGCAACGGATCAGCTCTTTTGAAAGCTTGGGCACTCCTCAGTCTCCTGAAAATGGAAACAGAAAGCTTAGCCCAAAGCTGTCCATCCCAAATGAAGTATCTCTTGGCAGAAGGGAGCCCAAATCTGCATTGATTAATCTCAACCAAGTGTCAACCGGTAATGTTGACAGTCAAGGTTCTGAAAGCACCCATCTTCTGCCGTACCTAGATGCGAGTAATGTAGATTCATCTTGTTCTTCAAGAGAGGAATGTTCCCCAAGTCCAAAGATGAGCCACAACACCCCGAATGAATCTTCTTTGAGTTTGCTACCATCGCAAGACCTGGAACCTGACTCCCAGGTCACCAAAGCACCAAGCAGAAGAGCAAAGAGCTTTCCTCTTAGTTCAGCCCAGTCCTGCGAGATGTTGAAAACCAGTGAAGAGAAATACAGCAACATCTATTCCATAAGCAACCACTTCTCATCAGCTTTAATGAAATCGCTGCATTCCTTTCCTCAGTTCGCTCTGTGTCTTGGGAAAAACCCAGGGAGATCACACAATGGGTCACCAAAGTCCTGCAGAGAAGAAAACGGAACTACTCTCCTGAATGCCAGTGAAGCTCATTCTCCAGACACCAGCTTTTCTCTTAAGTAAGGCCTATTTGCAAATTTTTAATGTATTTTAAAACTGCAATAACTCGAAGCACGCACTGCATTTCCTAAAAGCAAACAATCTCCTTGAACTCTTCAGTTGTTTTACAGCAGGGGTGCAGAACGTCAGGCATGCGGCTCTCCCAGGGTCTAAATCTGGCATGGATGGTCACGCCTCTTTAACTGGCCACACCCCTTCTCCCAAAACCAATGTTTGGTGGTTTCCTGTCTTGGGTGCAGTTTCCCCCCATTCTGAAAAGCTGAGGTTTTGTTATTGGCAGTCAGAGCTTCATGCTAAAATACGCTGGCATTTGTGGCCCTGTAGCTTTGGGCAAGCCCATTTTGCCTTCAGCCTCTTCACCAGAGGAATGCATCCCCTGAAAGCTTCTTTGAAATGGAATCCAGCTATCAGGCTGAAAGCTGTCCTACACCCCTCTGAACCAGGGATGGTTCAGTTTGCAGGCCAACGAGCCAAATCAGGCTCTCACGCTAATTTAATGAATTCATTTATTTAAATGTATTTTTAGGCCATCTTTAAGGGTGGAATCCTCCTAACGCAATGTATAGAAACACACACACACACACCAGTACATATCCATAAAAACAGCAATTAAAATTAAAACCAGCAGCAAAATGATATTGAAGGGAAGTCCACCCAACCAGAATTGGTGGATCTTCAGAGCTTTCCTGAAGGCCCACAAAGAAGGGATCTGATGAACCCTCGATAGAAGCACATTTCAGAGGTCTGGGGCCAGTACTGAAAAGTCCCTCTTCCTCGTATTCATCAATGTAAACATTCTTGTTTGCAGGCAGGTTTGAAGGGCCTGCCTTGATGCTTCTGGGTGCAGGCAGGCTGGTACGGGTGAAGTAACTTGGCCCAAACTGTAAATTTTATAAACCCCTGATGTCCCTTTCAAGACATTTTGCCCAAGCTAGTTGGCTCCAGGTGCAGTTGAGGATGTTGGGCCATTGCTAGCATTGAAGTAAGATTCAACTGCTAGCCCAGTTGGCTTTTGTACATGTAATGAAAGAGGGTACCATCTAGTCCTTTGCTAGATGGTACCCTGGAAGAAGTGTGCACTCTTGATCCAAGCGTGGTAATTACCATATTTACTACATATTTATAGCTTGTGGTGGAAGAACATAAAGGCTTTGAGGTTAAGGTTTAGAGAAAAGCACTCCAGGAACAGATAAACCAGGGATGGAAAACCTGTAGCTGTTCAGATATTGTTGGACAAAACCTTCCATCATCTCTCGCCATTGGCTGTGCTGGCTGGGACTGATGGGAATTGGGGTTCAACAACCATCTGGAGCACAGTTTCCTGCCCTTGTCTTCAACGAATAAAAGCTAACCAAAAACTCAGACGTGGTTTCTTCTGGGAAGTATATAGAAAGACGATCAGATCCAATCCCCATCTGCTTCTTCCAGTTTTGCAAATCTTGAGGCAAACTGCTGAATAGTGCTAGAAAGAGACATTTTCTTTTGACGCTGAATTCTGTGTTGCAATCCAGAGCAGGTTGTTGCATCGCAAATGCCCATTCAAAGCGAAGAGCAAAAATTCCGACATAACCTCTTGAAATTACATAGCGGGGCAAAAATCCTCTCTTTCATTTCTTCTGCTTTTTGTTCTCAACATAGGTAGGGATCAAAACGTCACTGTGAAAGAAATGGATGAAAACGCACATGCAAGGAACCACAGAATTTGTGGGCAAATGGTCCACGGGTTTCTTAGTAAGCAGAGACAAATCGAACAAAAAAAGCCTGGCTGCTCTTTGGAGCAGCGTTTGGGTGGGATCTAGAGAGCCATGGAATTGACCACATTCCCATCCTTCCACCCAGGTTTAGGGATTTCCATGCCCCATTTCATCCTTGAGATCACCCGTCCCCAGCCTGCTGCCTTCCAGATGCATGGACTACAACTCCCATCACTTGCCCCTTGGCCAGAGCTGGCTGGGGGTAATGAAACTTGTAGCCCAATGCATCTGGAGAGTGCTTGGGTGGAGAAGGCTGCTTTAGATCCTTTTCTAAGACATTTCAGAACGCTGGAGGACCTTCCTGAAGGGCCTTTAATGAAGGGCTGAAGGAGCTACCGTTGGGACCGAAAATCTAAATCCAAAGCAGCGGGGAGTGAGCATGTGTGGAGCGTGTTTTATCCTGGCCATTTTCATGCCTGCCAAGACTTTGAATGGGCACAGATCCCCTAGTAATTTACTTTTTATTCTCTATTGTTCAGGGAAATCAAGGCCAGAGCCAACACCTGTCATCCTTGAGCAGCTGCCGGGGCCTCAACACCATGGCCCCCTTCCTCCTTGCAGTGCCTGCCTTGCACCCTCTTCTATATTTTTGTTCCGGCCTGGTGCTCTGATCAACTGGGTCTAGCTGCCATTTAAATTTCCCAAAAGCCCCTGAGATACCATAATTCTTGGACCCGGGGAGGAATTGAAATGGACTCTCCAAATAATAGTAAATAGGATCCGCAAAAGCCCATTCCTTGCATACAGTGGGACCCCACCCCACCCCACCCCACCCCACCCCAATCACAGTTCTAAAAGAGCCCGTTGTCTGGGAAAGTTTATTCTAATGGTTCATCATTTCTTGTTTCCTCTTCCCAAACTGACTAGCCTCTCAGAGCTGAGGGACTACAGGGCAAGCCGGTCAGACAACCAAAAAGAGGAAGGCACGCAGGAAGGTTCCTCGCCTCAGTCTTTGGGGGCCTCAGGGCAGGCCGTCATCTCTCTGCTTACCCCGG
The DNA here is from genome assembly GCA_029215795.1 of Anniella stebbinsi. Classification (NCBI taxonomy): domain Eukaryota; kingdom Metazoa; phylum Chordata; class Lepidosauria; order Squamata; family Anniellidae; genus Anniella; species Anniella stebbinsi. The sequence goes on from JARDYH010000001.1 coordinate 389,282,862, forward strand.
AAGAGCTGGAGAAACTTATGGAGGAGGTGAAAACTTTAGATGAGGCAACGCTAAAGGTAAGTCTCTTCGCTTGGACACATTCAATTTTCCCAAGATCCTCTGCATTTGTTGGTCTTCAACGGGTGAGTCGAAACCAGTGCTGGGTCCAGTTTTTGCTCTCCATTTGGGCAGGGGCTTGGGCAAGGTGACTACAGTGGACACCCCTGCTTGAGTGGGCCATTTCCTCCTCAGCACTGCCTACCGGCTCACCTTGTCCCTCTGAGCGCAAACCATGTTGCTGCCCGGAATGAGTGTACAAGGTGAGTGGAGGCTGCTTCTCAGAGAGGGGACCTGAACCATCCATAGGGCAGTTGGAGAAATCCATAATAGAACCAAATGAGTTTGGATTTTCATGAATCTGACCCATTTTCCTAACCTTCAGGAATTTTGCACACATTTCATCCAAGAAAAATGTACGTTTTTTAAAAAGGAAACGGCCAAAAATGCACATTTCCACCATAGGCTAAAGCGTGGAAATGCACACGTTGGGGGAGATTTGCACATTCTGGTGATTTTTTGTTCGTTTTGTATTTTCACACATATGAACTTGCGCAAATTCGCATTTGCGCAAATTCAGATACTGAAAAAAAATCAAATTCCGGCAATGGAGCAAAAGGAGCCTGACATTCTGCAAAACACAGATGAAACCGATTGTATACAATCCATATATCCCTAACCAGCAGAGACAAGAAGGAAGAGGAAGAGGGTCAGGGGGCTGGTAGTGGACCCCCTGCTAGGATATGGGTTTCAGCAGTTGGCAGACAATGCAGCCCTCCTGGCGCTGGCAGGTGTGTGTCTTTGGCTTTCTTTTTAAGAGAGGGAGAGAAACCTGGGAGAAAAGGAAAAGGGAATCAGATGCCATAAAAGAGAGAGGAAAGGAGACAGGGTTTTTTTTAATCTTTAGTAGCTGTGTAGAGAACGAGATTTTGGTAAGTGTTGTTGGTTGTCTTCTTCACAACTAACTGCATCCACTAAATAGGGGCGCACGAGAAACTCAGCTCAAAAATAAAAGGAAAGGAATTTCTTGTGCCTCTTTACCGCCAAGGAATCCCTATATTTTGCTGGTGACTATGGGTTGCGTCCATTGCCAAAGTCTGTTGAGACTCAGCCATTGCCTCCATGTGAACTGATCATATGACCAGTTCACTTTACAGGAGCGGCGGTGGGCAAGCTGAGTGTCAGGGAAGCTTGTTTGCCATGGCTGAGCTTCCTGCCGGGTAACCCCGGATAAGCTTTAGAAGAATGCTGCATTCCCAAGAACACAGTTTGACAGTCAGTGAACTTGGTGAAAGCTGCTGGCTCTAAAGGCAGTGGGTGGATTCACTGCCCCATTAAAAGGGGAGCCACCAGCCTCCACTGACTGAACTATGATATTCCAGCTCCATTCACTCTTCAGCCAGAATTTCCCCACTCAACAAGAAGAAAAAGGGCCTTGCAGTGCACTACAGACAATACATCAATAAAGATCTATTGCAGATTTCCCCGACCTAGCACCCGCCCAAAGTGTTGGACTACAATTCCCATCATCCCCAGCCAGCGGGATGTTGAGAGTTGTAGCCTAACCCCTCCGCAGGGCGGCAGGTTGGGGAAGGCACATCTCTTTTATCGATAAAGGCCACGTGCTGCTAAGCTGAAACCCCTGTGATTGCTGCTTAACTGCCTGTGTCATGGTACCTACTCCCGGGGTTACCTATTGGCAATGGAGGGTGGACCTGCTGCTGCTTTGATAGTTGTGCAGAAGAGGGAATGTCAGCGAGAGAAGTTTGTCACATCGCGGTATTGCAGTGGTAAGGAGAAAAGCTGTGCCTGCCTAAATTCCCTCCCCCGATGCATCTGTGTACCCAGCCAGCACATTGATCAAGATTTTCTCGGTTTTTCCTTCCATTGCACAGCAACTCAGTGACATTCATGTTACGATTCTGCACAAAGAAGAAGGCGCCGGTCTGGGCTTCAGCTTAGCTGGCGGAGTAGACCTAGAAAACAAAGTTATGACGGTGAGTATTCTTGTTCGGGTACACTGTCTATTTTAAACGAGAGGTTGGCAACTGGCACCCCTAGACCTGCTTGCAACCCTCAGCCTAATTTCAAAGCCCTCTGCAAGTGATCAGTTCAGGCGTCTGGCAAGAATTCCTCTCCCGTAATACTAGTACCCAATGGGGCCATCCCATGAAGCTGATTGGTGGGAGATTCAGGACCAATCAAAGGAAGGACTTCTTCACACAGTGCATAGTCAAACTGTGGAATTCACTACCACAAGATGTGGTGATGGCCATCGATTTGGGTGGCTTTAAAAGGGGGTTGGATAAATTCCTGGAGGAGAAGGCTATCAAGGGCTCATAGTCCTGATGGCTATGTGCTACCTCCAGGATCAGAGGCTGTATGCCTATGTACACGATTTGCTGGTGAACATGGATGGGAGGGAGCTGTTGCACCATGTCCTGCTTGTGGGTCCCTGGTCAACAAGTGGTTGGGCACTGTGTGAACAGAATGCTGGACTAGATGGACCCTTAGTCTGATCCAGCATGGCTCTTGTGTTCTTAATGATCTGTCCCTCCTTGGCAGCCTGTGGGAGGGGGCAGAAGAGGAGAGAGAGAGGGTAATAGAGAGGAAGAAAGAGTAAAAGGGTGACCCTGCCCATTTTTGGCTTTGGCCCTGCACTGACCACAACCCCCAAATAGATTGCCCTGTGTCCCTCACCCACTTTATGGTGTACAAAGAATGCTGAGTATGAAAAGCAGCAACCTGTAAGGATGTTGGCCCCAAAGAACTGCCTGGCAGTACACAGGGTGTGGACCATCCAACATGCCCAAGAAAAAGGGGGTGTATGTGACAATTTGCAACCAAACGCTGCCCACCTGCTAGGGCAAGGGGGTTGAACTTTAAGCCATGGGCCAAATCTGGCCTGCCTGAGGTCCCAATTCAGCCATCTGTGGTTTCTCACAGGGCCACATCTCTTTCCCCTGCCCCCCCTTTTCCAACCACCATTTGTGGTGAAGCAAGTCATTTCAGGTGGCACAATTTAGGGGAACAAAGACAGGAAGCGATGCCTGAATGGTGCAGTGATGGCTTTGGATGGTCCTTTGCTTCAGGCTACAAAATTCCTTGGGCCAACACTGGCTGGACACTATCCCTTTTCCCCCCTGAAGATGTGAAAAGATTTTCTAACCTGGGTTAGGACATTTGTAATCCACAAAATCCACTTTGCAAAGAGAGGGCTTTTTCTTTTTAAAAAAGGATGACTCAAGATACTTGGAAATGTGAAGTCACAAACCACCTTTCTTTTGGGTGGTGTGTGGATGGGTCTCCTCACAGATCCACAGAGTTTTCCCCAGTGGACTTGCATTCCAAGAAGGAACCATCCAGAAAGGAGATGAAGTCCTATCGATCAACGGGAAGTCTCTCAAAGGCACGACCCACGCCGAAGCGCTGGAGATCTTGAGAAAAGCGCGGCACCCTAGGCAAGCGGTTGTCGTCACAAGAAAACCCAAAGAGAGAGAAAGCAGCCTCAACGTGTCCGTCGACTCCTCTGCATCCACGGGAAGTGAAACTTCAACAGACTCTAGTGAGTACTATTTTTTTACCACAAGAGTTAAGCAATAGGTGCTCTTGGTCAACTGTGGGTTGTTGGGGGAAGAACGACCCAGACTTGGAGTACAGGTGGCAGCAGGAATTTGGCAGTGGTTGCAGGGTCAGTGCACCCATGGGGGGCACAGTTAAGGCATCGGGGGGACTCTAGATTGATTGGCAGCAAGTTCTCAGGGTCTCAATCAATCAACACACATGCTCTATCACTGTGCTATGCCTCTTTTCACATAAGAAGCGACCATATTAGTTTGGTCATTAGTTTGGTATGGTTGGACCCATGGGCATGTTTTGATTACTGCTTTGGCAGCCCCCTGTCACACACATCTTGCTCAAGGAAAACATTTGTTTCATGTCTGTTGCACACCGCAATGTCTCTTTAATAAGGGATTGTCTATTCGGCTAATCGCTGCCAATGCAACACAGTGAACGCTTCTTTTAAACATGTGTTTTGGCCGTGTCCAGTAGTTGCTTCATTTTGGGAGGAGGTTCTTACACAAGTAAATTTTGTGCTGGAAAAGTCTTTAATATTCACTGATGTACACTCTCTTTTAAATTATTTTACCTGCTTCCTGGAAATTAACAAATGGTCAGCACAAATATAATCTCGGTGCCCTTTTGACAGCTAAAAGATGGATATTAGAAAATTGGAGGGTTACACTCACCTCCTATAGCTCCTTCAGAGTTCTGTCCAGTTCTGACTGAAACCCAGAATGTATTCATAGCCCTAAGGAAATCAGAGCCACCAGCCGCCATTGATGGGAGTTGTAGTCCAACACAGCCAGGTTAGAGAACATTGGTTACATTGACTGGCAGTGGCTCTCTGTGGTATCAAACATGGGTCTTTCCCAGCTGTGCCTGGATATCCCGGGATTGAACTCGGGGCGTTCTGCTTCCAAACTCTGAGCTGTACTCCAAGGCTACATTCCTTCCTGCAACCGATTCCCCTCCAACAATATTCTATTTTGTCACAGCATCTGAAGACCTGATCTTCACTGTGACGCTGGAGAAGACAACTGCAGGCTTAGGTTTCAGTTTGGAAGGAGGCAAAGGCTCCATCCGTGGAGATAAACCAATAACCATCAACAGACTTTTTAAAGGTACGTGAACGGTAGGAAAGCACTAGAGCGCTCATCTTTTTCAAACTGTCAGCAAGCATTGTGTTGTTCCTCAGTTTGCATAGGTAAGTTCAAGCCAGAGGTGAATTAAAAACCCTTCGGCTCTAGCAAGCAGCATGGGAACACTCGTTTAAAATTTAAAACACTCCAACAAACGAGAACTAATGGGGGATGCTTTTTGGGAAAAGGGTGAGGTGGGGTCCCTTCTGTGTATTTTGCAGGACCTGGAAAAGTTAAAGGGAGGAATAGCATGCACAGTGGAACTCCTAGCACAGGAGGGGGGAAAAAAACCTGATTGTTGAGAACAGAAGTTGTTGAGGGCTATTGCTGTGTACATATGGAAAAATAATTAAAATTCTGAAATTTCTAAGCCAAGGAAAATGAAGTTGGCAATCTTTAAACCAGGAGTGTTGAACCTCAGGCCTGCGGGCCAAATCCAGTCTGCTCGAGGTCCTAATCTAGCCGTCCAGTCTTCCCTAGATGATCTCACCCTTTTCCCCTCACCCAGCTTTTGCATTTTTCCCTCCTCACCCCATTCTAAATGGTTAAAATGCCTCTCCTGGCAGGAAGAGCTTTCAGCTAAAATATGCTGGTGTGTGTTTTGCCTTTTGCCAGCTTTTCTCTTAAGTAAGGCCAACTTTCAACGTTTAAACGTTGTTTTTTAAATGCATTTAGTTTAAACGTATATTTCTGATCCGTAAATAATTCTTTGGAACTCATCAGTTGGGTTTTTTTGTGTGTGGGGTTCCTCCCCCAATGCAGTTGGCCACGCTCCCTTGAACTGGCCACACCCCTCCCCCCAAACCAGCAATTGCTTGATGATTTCCTGACTTTTGCACAGGTTTTCCCCCATTCAAAAAGGCTGAAATGCCTCTCCTAAGCAACAAGAGCAACAAGAGTTTTAAGCTAAACTATGCTGGGTTTTTTGGTCTTTGGGCCCTGCCCCATTTTGGCTCTGTCTCCGCCCCTTGCCTCTGGCCACACCCATCACTGGAATGCAGCCTCAGAGTGCTTCTTCAAAATTGTATTCAGTGGTTGGGCTGAAACAGGTTCAACGCACCTGGTTTACCGGATGCTCGCTTGATATTTGCTCGTGACAAGAGTTGTGTTTTCAAATAGTTTTCCCGTACCGTTAAAGCAAAACTCGCTTTGCTTCCACCAGGGGTGGCATCCGAACACAGCCCTGCCATTCAGCCTGGAGATGAATTATTGCAAGTGCACACCCATCTGATGCAAGGACTCTCCCGTTTTGAAGCTTGGAACATCATCAAGACATTACCCGACGGGCCTATTACTGCCATCCTCAAAAGAAAAAACTCCACCAGCAGAACCACCGAATCTCTCCCTGCAGAGGGATAATAATGATAATACTTTAAAACAAACCTGAACTGCTGCCTGTGTTTAACCAGGGCCAAAAAGGACTTCATTTATCCCCATAGCTCCAGCTGATAGAGCTACCCATGGCCAGATGTTCTTTGCAAGCTAAGAGAAAGTCGACCATGGCTCAGAGGTAGAGCGCCTGCTTGGCATGCAGAAAGTCCCAGGTTCGATCCCCGGCATCTCCAGGTAGGGCTGGAAAAACTCCTGCCTGAAACTCCGGAGAGCCGTTAATGCTAGTCAGTGTTGGACCAAGGATCATAGGAACTATGACCCGAGTTGGGAAGAGAGCAGAGGAGGCGTATGTCAAATGCTCGCTGCTTGTTCATTGTCCTGGTTGCAAGAAAGCAGCTGATGCAACTGCACGCTTATCAAAGCAGGCTCTGCCAGGAAATGAAGCAACAGCAGGAACCTGTAAATCAGCCTGACGGTGGGGGAGCCGCTGCACTTAATTAATGAGGACTTGATTGCATAACAAACGAACCAAGCATCTCCATCCACCACAGGACACTGACAGGTGAAATTAACTTCCAGGCACATGGAAATCCCTGGATGGATTGAGAACACACGCAGCTGACACGAAGCAACCTTTGTGGTCCCCTCTTGCACTGCAGGGTGCACGTGGGGGCATTTCTATCGACATTGCCAGGCCGACGGGATGCTCAGGGTCAATTGTTGCGCATCTCTGGATTCAGGCACACCTGATCCAACACCACCTTTCAACTCCGTCCCATGCTATCCAAATAAAATGTTGCTGTTTTAATTATTGGTCTTTACTTACAATTCTCTCTCCCCCCTTGAACAGCTTATCTGGCCACCAGTGCGTTAAGTGCCGTGGTTGACTCCGCTTACAGATTTTCCAGCTACGATGCAAGCACACAATAGGCCGGCAACCATTTCAGAGCACCGTCTTTTTATTGTTAAATCGCGGAACACGAACTGTACAATAGCACCTCACAACAAACCTGTAAGGTAGGACAATGTTACTGCCGGAGCTACACAATCAGCAGAATCACACAGGGCAGCTGTGGAACGGTACAGGTAGGGGATGGAAGGATAGAGCGGGAAGAGATATCAGAGTCCAGCCCCCTGCTCGATGCAGGATGCAACACGTCGCCTCGGCTTAAATACCCCCAATAAGGGAAAGCCCACCACCTGCCAAGGCAACTTGTTCCTAGAGATGTGAAGGCTGGGGGCAAAACACAGAAACATTCAGAAGAAAAACATTTTGTTTTGTTTACTACCTAGGACTGTTTTTTGTTTTGTTTTTCTGAAAAACTGGAAAAATTGAACAGCTTCAGATTATGAAATATTTTCTTTTAGAATTTAAGACAAAGTATTTATATATTGTTACCCAGTCTTTCCTCCACCCCAAATGATTTCTAAAAACTATGTAATAAGAATACTTTTATAGGCAGACTAGAGATGTAAAATGCCTGGAAATAATGAAGCTGTGTGTGTGTGTGTGTTTAATCCCCTTTGTAAGATTGCCAGAATAGTTATTTCTTTCATTCCTTATTAAAAATGTTGATCTAAAGGATATTTTACTGATAGACATTTATATTCCGTTTCCCAACATGTGAGCAGAGCCACCACTGTGCATTTTTTATAGTAAATGTGCATTCTTGACGGTTTGGGTGTTGTTCTATAGAGTCCTGTGCAGAAGTCATTTAACGTAGTTCTAATCTATTCAGACAGCAATTAGAAATTTACTAACTGAATTTACTTTTAAAAGTTTTAAAATATAATTTTATGAGCAAGCTAAATTATACACAAAATATCTTTAGGAACAGAAAGGATGCTTTATCTTCCTAAAGCAATCCTCCCCCACCTGGTAACCTCCAGATGTTTTGGACAACAGTGCCCAGCATCCCTGACCATTGGCCAGGTGGCCTGAGGCTGATGGAAGCTGAAGTCCAAAATACCTGGAGGGCACCAGGTTGCGGAAGGCTGTCTTAAAGCAACAAAGTGACTTTAGATCTGTAAAGAGTGTTAAAAGAAGAAGTATTGCTTTTTTCATTTCCCCCCAAATTTCCATTTTTTTCTCTCTGAAAAAAATCCAGGAAAAGACCTGTTTTTTTCCATGGCCTCAAAATTTCTGGAATTTTTATCTCTCTACTTGTTCCACTGTCAAACTGTTCTGTTAAGAAATTCCTCCTAATATTTCAGAGGTCATGTGCTTGAATGTAAAAAAAATCTCCCTGCACACAGAAGACTAGCATGTCAGAGAGAAGACTCAGCTGGAACTTTTCCCCATGACATGCTATCTTTACACAGGCAGGTAGATGATGTGGAGTTTGGGGGCCAGGGAGCAGTCGAAACGCAGCACCCTGCACTTATTGGCTGAACGGTATCGTTCAGCGAAAGCTGTGCTGCCTGCTTCTGCAGGTTTGGTCAACGGGAATGTGAACAAATGTACATGGATGAGGATTCATGCTGAGATCTAGCAGCATGACTAAGGATGCTCACCAAGCCCAAGGCCTTATAGTCCTGCACCCAAACCCAGGGAGCCTTTGTGAGCATTGTGAACCCTTTCAATTTCAAGATGTGGGCGTAAGGTCTTCCTCATTGAAAAGAGATGGTATTTTCACGTGTTTCATGCTCTCACACCATCCTGAGTTCTGCACCCAGTACCCATTCCTGCAATTGAAAGGGCAACTGAAGAATTATAATTACACACTCTGGCTAAGGTTGTTGTTGTTTTTTCCCTTCAGAAGAAAAACAAATCTGGTTTAGGCTACTAGTTTTACCACCACTTTGGTCAGGTTGCTATAAAAACCGGTTATGCTGCTTGGAAAGAAGGAGTCGACGACCGTCTGAGGGAGGTTGCCAGCTAGGTCAGTCTGAAAGAAGCTGAGGAGCTGAGTCTTGTGTGGGTCCCTGTAGGGGAAACAAACAAACAAACCCAAAACAGGTCAACAGAAATCACCTTTTAACCAGACTTGAGGGCAAGGGAGTGCCCACAGATAAATCTTCTTACACTTCCTGGCAGCTCCAACATCAGTAGGGTAGTGAATCTGCTCCAGGTTTCAGTCAGAATTCTCAAGGAGCGATCTTGGATAGCTCCTGTTTTTCAAAGCTACACTGCCTCTGAACACGGAGGTTCCATTTAAGCTCACTGTGGCTGACATTGAGAGATGTAGCAAAATGTTGCAGCATAACCCTGCCACGTAAGAAGAATGTTTTTGTTGTTGTTGTTGTTCAGGATCTCAGCCAGCTGTGCCTTTCTCCAGCTTCTTATACTGTTATGGGTTCAAGCAGACCAATTCTCTCTTCCCACTCCCAGGTTTTCAGACAATGTCCCCTCCACATCCCAAGACTCGTGGAGGCCACCGGACATACTCATTTCCCCATATGCTCACGCTCCTTCCCTTGGTGCCATGCCTTTCCTCTGACTTTCTATAATTTGGTGGTTTCATAAGTCCTGTACAGTTTCCCCCCATCCTAAGAGGTTGAAATGCTTAGCTATTGGCAGTAAGGAGCTAAAATAAGCTGGCATTTTGCCCCCGCCCCGTTTGCCTTTGGCTCCACCCACCAGTGGAATGCGGCCCCCGAGAGCTTCTCAGAAATGAAATTCGGCCCTTGGGCTGAAAGAGCTTCAACACCCTTACTCTACATACATGTTTGAGACAGCAAAACATGTCCACACATCTTACCCTGGGGCAGGAATGCAAAAACAGCCACAGGGATAGTTACGTCCTCTCACGTAGCTTGGCTCAGGTGGACAAAGGGGATGTGCCACATTGGATGCTGTAAGTAAAAAGAGATATAAGAAAAATGCAAGGAAGAGGGTGGTTAGTGTTTGGGGGAAAGAAAGCCTCTGGACTAGCCCCGCACACAGGCAGGCACAACAACGGGATAAATGGAGAAGCAGGCTGCTTGACAGCGGCGGCGTGGTAAATTTTGAATTGCAGGCACTCATCATGGCATTCCCCATTTATTGCATTAATATCCTGCCATTTTCCCTCCAAGGAATCCAAGACGGTGTACATAATTCTCCTCCTCTTTCCTCCTCTCCATTTATCCGCACAACAACACCCTGGTAGGTTGGGCTAAGAGTCTGTGGCTGGCCCAAAGACACCCAGTGAGCTTCCATGGCTGAGTAGGGAGTAGAACCCGGATTTCCCGACTCCTAGTCCAACACTCTAGCCACTACACCACACTGGCTCTCTATCCATATCCACAAATCAGTTCCGGCAGTGTTCATCCCTACCAGGAGCAGCCATTTGGAAAGCTCATGGGTCTTAATTGCCCACTGAAGACCAAGCTACCCCGAAATACTTCGCACTGCAACAGGAATGGCTCAAAACAAAATGTTGCTGCTATGAAAATGTGAAAGTTGCAGCTGAGCTCAGACGGAAGAGGGAGGTATGGTGTGTGTGTGTGTGTGGCCGTTTCCATCAGTACCCTACTAATCAGAAATGCCAGCCCCACATCCCTGTGAATTCAGGTTCCACTACACCACAGTTTGTCAAGGACTGTGTCGAAGAGGAATTCCGCCAGTATGGTCTTCTACAGTCACTGCAGCATTAGTAAGCCAGTGTGGAGGTATAATTGCCTCCCAGGTCTTCCAGCCAGGTGTTCAAGCTGACTGAGATCTGCAGGACTTTATAGGAAGGTAGATAAATGGGACTCCACAAAGTAGTGACTCTTCAATTCAGTTTATTATAGCAGGATAACAGATGTCATACTCAGTTTCTAGTCTCTAGCTAAGCATATTCAGATGATCTACTGATATCCTCTCATCTTCTGCAGAGCAGTGACAAATGTTGTGTTTGTTATCAAAGCCTACAAAGCAGATGATGTGGTATAATTTACTTTAGAATATTTTGCAAACAAGTTGACACTAAGAAATGTCTCTATATGGCCACGTTGCATTGCAATACAACTTAACAGACGGTTCCTGCCTGAACCTGCAAGTTAATTTGCTCCCATAGATGACTTTTGTTACGTGACTCTCAGTTTCAATTTGACTCAACCCACTCTGTCTATTATTAGGTAGAAAGTCTACAGTTGTTTGTCACTTTGTCAGCATGGTCTTGCTACTGTTTGTCCTTGCCCTTAATTTCTCTTATTGCAGTGATTTCCCCCCTCAAGATATTCAGATCTCTAGCCTACTTTCAGCCTCCTACAAGGAAATTCACTCTCACCTATTCTCAGTTACACTTATATTAAAACAACAATATGTGCTTACATGAAAAATGACATGGTATTAAATGAAATATCAATACATCGATATTGGCATTACACCGGCCATACCAAAGAGAAAACATGCATCAAGAAAAGTATGGTGCGATCAGCAAGATGTTCAATTCCATGCATTGATTTGACCTAACCAGTCTATGCCTTGGGTGTAGAATTCAAGAGTTACAATTTTCAGGCTGTCAGATCCTGTGCAATATATTAGAAATTGTACTTGTGCAACTTGCAAATTGTACTTGCTGCACACTGACAATGTCTCCTAAGGGCTATGATATACATCAACACATTAAAATAATGTGTCTGCTGCATCTCTTGCTGCTCTCAGTCAGCTACAAGTTTTCACAAGGCCGATTCACACATGCATGATTGTCACATGATGCCGATGGTAGTATCAGGCAGTGATGTGTAGGTGCGATTGACCCATCACTGGTCATGCACCTCAGAAAGAGAATGTTCATATTGTCCCATATCACCTTTTCAGTTTAGTGGCACCCGTTCACATAAGAAAATAAGAAGAGTCATGCTGGATCAGACCAATGGTCCATCTAGTCCAGCACTCTGTTCCCACAGTAACCAACCAGGAACCCACAAGCAGGGCATGGTGCAACAGCACCATCCCACCCATGTTCCCCAGCAAGTGGTATAGATAGGCCTACTGCCTTTGATACTGGCGGTAGCACTTAGCCATCAGGACTAGTAGCCATTGCTAGCCTTCTCCTCCAGGAATTTATCCAGCCCCCTTTTAAAGCCATCCAAATTGGTGGCCACCACCACACCTTGCGGTAGTGAATTTCACATTCACACATACACACACTTACTGTCCTGTAAGCTGGTTCACATGTGGTATTTAGCCATCTTACCTGTACTCGCTATTGTCCCGTCCTCATCCTGTTTAATCAGGACCACATCTAAGAACTCTCTCGGCGAGATGATCTTCATGAAAGCGGAGGGCGTGGTCGTTCTAGTTATACAGATGTTCTGCAAAGTGCAAATCAGGGTCATGTTGGAAATTTAGGCTCAGCTTGCACACTGAAGGTGTGAACATTTTGTAGCACATCCTGTGCATGTAGCAAGAGGCTAAAGCAGAGTACCAGAAAGGCAAATCACGCTTATCCCAAAAACCTTGTCCTAGTGCCAGTGGGAACCATGTAACATCGCACATTCCAACCAGAGGCAAAGTGTATTTTCTATATTTTTATCCCTCCTGCAACTCCAAGGAGTTCCTAGAGAGGCACACAAATCGAGAAAAGCTACCCCATCTCCGCAAAAACAACAACAACAACCCTCCAAGCACCAAAGCCACAAATGCAATAGACGATTATAAAGCAGCAGTTATAAAAAGCAATAGCAAATGTAAAATACACAGCTGGGTAAGATTTAGAGTAGAATCAGAAGCATATCTACCTAGAAGTAAGTCCCACTGAGATCAATGGGACTTGCTTCAAGGTAAGTGAGCATGGGCTCACAGCAGCAATCTTGAATTGCTGCAGGTACAAGTCGCTAGTGTCAGCGATGGAGGATAGTCTGCCAGTAAGCATGGTTCTTGCACAGTGCTAAAGGGTGCCAAACTGCCATGGTTAGGGGTTATTAATGGCAGTGATGGCAAATAGCCAGTCAGCAAACACAGTTCTTGCATGGTGCTGAGACATGCCCAACTGGCGCAAGTCGAGGCTAGTCAGCAGCCACGGTCCTTACATGGTGCTAATAAAGGTACACCCAGCTGGCACATGCGCAGGCTGCTAATTTCAGTGATGGTGCATAGCCTGTCAGCAACCACAGTTCTTGCTAGTCAATTCTAGCCAGTCAGCAACCTCTTTTCACAAATGCTTCCCAATAAAAATGCAAGAATTTCATTCCCCCTTCCCCCCCCCCCCCGCCCTCACCCTGCAGCAACAGTGATCGGCAGCTGCTGATGACAGTATGCATACTTCATTAACTTACTTCATTAATTGTTTCAATTACCACAACTTCCTTCACATTCTGATCCCATTTTTCTCTAAGTCCACCAGTCTCTGGTTTTATACATTTAAACACGTCTTCTGGTTTTGCAGGCATAATTCCTTCTGCTTTGTATCTTTTGGGGAATAAAGAAGAAGAAAGGCAATTGAAATCAAAACTCCTTTTTCACCCCATATTGTCATCCATCTCCAACCTCTGCTATAGATCACAGAGCAGAATGATTCTATTTAGACATGTATATTTTTCAGTGCTTCTTCATGTTTAAAAAAGTAAATAAATCCCATCATGTAGTAAACATGATTTTTTTGCACATCTCCCTGATGTGCTAGCTTTCTACCTGCAGAACTCCTTTTGTTTCATTTTGTTTTCAGAGCACTGAAGAATATAAAACTTCACCTACAGTCTGAAGGAGGTGAAGTATGACAGACCCTCACTTCTAAGTGAATGTACTTTGGGGCTGGAGTAATTCCAGATCAGTGGTATTTCACAAGATCGGGTATTCATAATTGCCCAAGGAGACAAATGAGTCTGCATCATATTCCACCTTCATCTACTGTTCTGGTTTATCTCTCAATTTCAGATTCTCTCTGACGCTACAGAAAAAAACTGGATCTCATTGAAGATGTTCCAACCATCCCACGATTCTCATGAACTGAAATCTTGTGCTGATCTTCTAGGTGGCTTTTTTTCCTAACCCATTCTCCTTCATTACTGACACATTTTCCTTGAATGTTGAACTTACATCTTCGGGCCAAACTCCACGTTATGTTATTCACACACACAAGAGTGTGCTTAAGCTGCGCACTTTTATTTAGAAGGAAAAGCAGCCATAAATGTGACAAAAGTTATGGTGTAGACACAACCTTATTCCCCAAGCAATTTATCTACTTGACAAATATGCTCAATTTTTATAAAGTCTTACTTACAAGTTTCCAGGAAACTCCGTTGATGGCCTCCAAGAAATTGAAATTTCATTCTAGGGAAAATAAATAAATAAAAATCAGACAATATAATCACTGTATTTTGTGTGCGTACCGTTTTGTCTGAGTGAGGACTTTCTAGATTTTAAAATCAGCAGCAGCATTAGGATTTATATAGCATTTTTGGATGGTTTGAGGCACTCCACGTACACATTTATCTCAGGATTCCTCACAACAGCCCTGTAAGGTAGGTTAGTCCAAGGGAACGAGACTGAGATAGAGAAAGTGGCTTAAGATACAATGGTGTAGTAATTATATTGTTGGAATTTTAGGACAAGGATGCTAAAGACCAACTTTCCAGATTCAGAACTGTTAAAAACACAGAGCATTGTGATACCTTAAAGACTGACATATATGTTATAGCATAAGGAGCTTTAGTGGAATAGAGTCCATCAGTCTTTAAGCTGCTACAAGGGCGGATCTACACTGCTGCTTTAACGCACTTTAAAGCGCTTTATAACAGTAGTGACAACTGTTTTGGAGTGGGTCCTGGGCCCCAACAGTTGTCACTACTGTTATAAACCACTTTAAATGAATTTCACCCCATCTCTAAAAGTTATCCTGTAGAACTCACTGCCACAAGATATTGCAAAGACCAAGTTTTTTTAAAAAAATCAAATTTAGGAACCAGAGTTCAAGGTTTCTCTTAGTGTGAATTTGGATGAAGGGTCTTGCAATCTGGTCTGATCGATTTCACTTTATTTATTTATTTATTTATTTTTATTCCATTTATATACCGCCCCATAGCCGAAGCTCTCTGGGCGGTTTACAAAAATTAAAAACATTGAACAATTAAAACACCAATATACAAAATTTAAAAACATAAAGCATAAAAACAAGTTAAAATTACAATATCCTTCTGGGTCAAAGCACAACAACAACACAAAAACACAAAAAAAACTAATCATATGCTGTTAAATGCCTGGGAGAAAAGGACTCTCTGAGAATAGGGGAACAGCAGCAACAGGAACCTGGAAAAGCAAGCAAATAGACACTCTCTTCTGTGGAAAAGGTTCCCTTGTCATTCATGTTTTTGAGGTTCATCTGGGACCAACATTCCTACATCTCTATGATTGTTAGCTGCCTCGAGTGCTGTTTTCTTGGTGGAAAAGCAGGGTACAAATCAAAGAAAGAAAAATTGCCACCTTTTCGACTTTCCTCAATTCCCAGGCATATGAATGCATATCATTGACCCTTGAATGCATCCCTGGAATCATTTTGGCTGTCACTGATATTTTAGGTTGGGTGTGTGTGTGTTAAGGGATGATGCTATTTTAGTGGATAATTGTTTTTACCTGTTAGAAATGATGAATGCTTCAATTTTTGAATGCTTTAATTTAGTCTTATTTTGAGAAGGCACCTAAGAAATCTAAGGCCTCCTCCACACGGGGCGTTTAATGAGCCTTGAAAGCTCATTATAAATTTTACCTACACACGAGCGGAGCGCAAAACGGGCGTACAGGCGCGTTATCTCCCCGATAATGCGCATTTTCGAACGCGCGTTAAATAGCGACTTTTCTTTTGCTCCTGCCGTTAAAGCGCATTTTCGCTGTGTGAACAAGCGATTATGCGCATTAACTACCTGGAAAGCGCTTTTTGGGCATCTTTTAATGCGCTTCGCCGCTTCTCGCCGCCTCCCGTGCAGAGGGATTAGGAGTAAATGCGCCTCCGCGATAATGCGCATAATCGCGGAACCAGGCGCAAAGGCGCATTCTTGTGGAGGGGGCCTAATAGAGGAGGAGGAAGAGAATAATGAATCTGCCGCTCCCAGACTGTGGAATGGCCTGCCGGAGGAGACTCGTCACAATTTAACAGTCTTTTAGAATTTAAGAAAGCTATGAAGACTAATCTCTTCCAGCAGGCATATCCAGTGAAATTTTAGAATGTTTTTAGGATGTTTTATTGCTATTTTAATAACGTGTGCCATGTTTTTAATCTGTTTTATGTATTTTATCATGTTGTTGTTCCCTGCCTCGATCCGGACGGAGAGGCGGGTAAGAAATAAATGTATTATTATCATTATTATCTAGCCCAGTATTGTCATCACTGACTGACAGCAACGGGTTCTCCAAGTTTTCAGGCAGAATTTTTTTTTCCCCAGGCCTGCCTGGAGGAGTCATGCACCTTTTGCATGCAGAGCAGGTGTTTTACTGCTAAGCTATGGTCTTGCTGTAAAATTCATACCAATGTGTTTTATTTAAAAAAAAAAAAAATTGAAAAGGAAGGAATCGACCACAATAAAAAAACATGACTCTCGATATCGCAGAATAAATCGTAGCACTGAAAATAAGGTCACTGAGTCCACATAACATAAGCTCTGCTTCTTTTGTGAACGCCAAATTGCTTCCTTCCCTCTGAGCTGTGTCGCACTGTAGCGTGCCCTCGGATGCACCAATGACGGCAGAGGCGGGCTGCTTTGCTCCTCCTCCTCCAGGCTAAGCAGTGAGCAACACGTTGCTTGCCGAGCCTCAGCAGGAGGAGAGACACAAAAGCATCCCGAGAGAAAAGGAAACTGGGGGGTGAATAGCTCACTGATGGGGAACACAGAGACACCCCCGGGTCACTGCATGGCCCCTCCTCTCACAAACCCCAAGAATGTTTTCTTTTGTTGAAATTTTACAAGTTACACATTGCTCGAGCCGCACATTGTATTCTTCTGATCTCGCTGTTTACAATTCTCCACCCCACCAACACATACATAATACGTATTGTGTATAAACATGAAACTCTCCATAATACTCCAGGTGTCTGATGAGAAGCTTATGCCAGAATACATTTGCTAACCTTTAAGGTGGCATAAGACTCCTGGTGGTTGTAACAGAATAACTCGGCTACCCTCTGGAAATTGTTGACTCTGGGCTGGTTTCAGAAATAGCGTGCGTTAGCAAAACTGGCTGGTGTTGCTTTTCCCTCTTCCATTTCAGAACTTTTATCCACACAACGGATCTGGTTGCACTGTTCGGAACCTAAGAAACCGAGTCAGGCCTTTGTACCAACTAGTTTCAATACGTTCACCGGTAACCCTATCCAGAGTAGGGATTTTTCCCAGCCCTACTCGGAAACACCAGGACTTGAACCTGTGACCTTCTACATGAAAAGCACAAGCTGCGCCACCGAGCTACCTTTGCACCTCAATAATTTCTGTGCTTATCCCCCACTATAAGGCGCCAGGAGCGTCAAAATGGAAGAGCTGCATCGCGAACACAGGGTGCAATCCTATGCATCTTTATTAGACACACACAAAAGGCTCAGACCTCCCAGCATGCCCCAGCCATGGCTGAAGCATGCTGGGAGTTATAGGCCTTTAATCAGTCCAAACATACATAGGATTGAGCCTTTAGTAGCATTTATTTTTTTGATAGTCCAGCGAGGGAAATGTAAAAGAAACAGCACGCTGGTAGTTTTTTTGTTCGTTTGTTTCTGTTTGTCTCCATGCACCATGCATTTATATGCCTGCATCCATGGAATCAAGATGCATCTACTTGTGTAAGAGTGCAACCTTATGCATTTTTAAACAGAAAAAAAGCCTAAAACTCTCAGCATGTCCCAAGCAACATGGTAATTGACACCCCCCCCCCCCCAGCAATCTCCAACATCTGCGGAAGGGATAGCTAGGATTTACCAGAAGCAGATCCCAGAAAATGCCTGGTAAACGACAGGAGAGGATCCATTCGTGTTGTTCGCAGCAAGCTCAGCTTTCTTAAAGCCACCGGATTCCAACCTCCAAAGGCTGCACAAGAATTCATTCAGCAGAAAATGAGATCGGATGGCGGTGGTGGTACCCATTAAGAGCGCAGGTGGGAGAAACACAGCTTTGAATGCCTCCCCCCCCCTTCAAAACAACAACAAAAGAAATCCTCCTTGCAAGTAGAAATGTAGCACAGCGGGAAGAGAGCTCGGAATTAGCACCACTCTCCAAAGATATGCTATCGTTCGAAATCCAGGGAGATATTATTAGTTTTTTAACCGGGGGTGGGCTCTTCAAAAATGCATCCCCCACCTGCAGTCCGAAATGGTACAGCCACCTCCGGAATTTACCCCCTCCTTCTGCCGAGCCGCTCGTCTTCTACGGGAAACAAAGTCGCCCAACGCGGCCGGAGAGGAGGGAGGCTCACCGTGCGTTTGCAGCTGCGCCAGCCGCTGGGGTCCTTCCGATAGCTCTGCATATGCTCAGCAGCGCTGTTGGCGGCTTCCTGGTAATCCATGGCGGGTGAGAATGCCAAGCGCCGGCTGGGCGAGAAGCCCGGGCGGGCTGGAGGAGGGAAGAGCTGCCGGGAAGGCCAGCCCAGAAAAGGGGCCGAGCCTTCGCTTGGAGGCGCTCCCGGCCGCGGCCATCGCGCCGCCGCCGCCGCCGCCTCTAGCTTTCCCCCAGGAAACTCTGGTTAGGGCTCGTGGCTTCCGCGTAAATGGAGCAAGCGCATCCCGCCCAAGGTTAGAGCCCCCTCCGGATCTCTCTCTGCCCCCACCTCGTCTTTGTCTTCTGTCTCTCTCTCCCTTCCCCATTTAATTCTCACAACAACCCCGCAAGGTAGGTCAGGCGTCAAGATAGGAACGGGTGAGGGTCACCCTCACCCCTTTATGCCCTATGCAAAAAGGGGGGACGGCTGCTAAATATCTCCAGGGGCATTCATTTCAGATTTCAGTCCAGGGGTGTCGTTTTGCCGATGGGCGAATATTTTTGATTTCAAGCGGATCATACTCAGCCACTGTACAGAACCTGTTGTTCGCAGAGAGACGGAGCAATTCCTGATGCCTGATTTTGTGAAATAAAGGAAGGGGGTGGAAGTCACCCCACACATCCACCCCACCCTAGTTAAATGGCAGCGGTGGATTTCTGTGTGCCATGCTGTTCTTGAAGGTATAGGAGCTATGCTCAAAAGGAAAGTGGCAACTGTAGGGATAGGGTGATAGATCAGCCTTTGTGGCAGGCGGTGTTTCAGTTCTGGAAAGTTGTCAGATGGCATCCCTCCCTGTTCTGCCCCTTTCCGAAAAGTGCGTGGAAACTGGTGATTCAGTGTGAAGGGAAAGCACTCTGTACAACAAGCTCAGGGTCTGTTTGCAAAGGGGTGTGGGTAAAAAGAAAATATACGTGCCAAAGCTTAACCATAGCACTCCAAATGGGTTTCTTTGTGTGTGTGTGTGTGTGGGGGGTCTTATCTTATATTTATTCTCACTGACATCTCTGGATAGGACTGATTAAGTCTCATCTGTCAATGTGGCTGCTAGACTGGAATTCTGAAAGCACGTGGGGACTTTGCAATGGTGGTGTCCCAAATTATGGGAACGTCCAATGTTTCATGGAAGTGGGGAGAGTACTGAGTCTGCATCATGGACAGGCAACTGGGCGTGATGGAAGTTGTAGTCCAAAACATCTGGAATGCCCCAGGCTGCCTATCCCTGTGCTAGGTTCTGGAATAAAAGATGGGTGGTTGCCTTCCTTAACTTTTGCAGTTCTTTTTTTTTTTTTAACTCCATTACTGGTACAAAGTGTACTAGAAAACTCTAATCATAATCAGCAAAGAATGTTTGACCTCTTAAAGTTGAAGAAATGGTTAGTGGCCTGGACTTTTATGGTACAGATGCCACTTTGTCACATCTGTAAAGTATATTCTCAGTTGGCAAATCTATAACAGAGCTGTGTGCAAATGGATGCTATCCTATATATGGGCAGAGAAATGGCCTAATTACTCCAGGGCAAGGAGAAATTCTAACATAGTTGCTCGAGGTTGGAGCTCAGTAGTCACAGTGGTGGGAACAAAGCTCTTTTCTTTTTATCCTTACCTTTTAATTTTGTTAAACTGCATTGGCAGCCTAGCCACCATTTTGCATTTAAAGGAGACACACACCTTTCCCCGTTGTGTGGTACCTGTTGGACTACCGCTCCATGGGCAGGATTGAACCAGGGACCTCCTGCCTGAAAAAGGCATGTGCCCTGGAACTGAGTTATGCAAGAGCGGGGGGGGGGGGGGGATGTCACTACAGAGAGAGGCCAGAAGGCCCAGCCATGCAGGAGAGAGGTGTGTTGCATGAATGTTCAATTTGTGTCCGTTTATCCACTTCAACAGAAGAACAAGAGACACGCTGGCATATATTAGGTGTTTCAAAGGGAGGCCCTCCAAATCACTGAACTGGAATACACATGTAGATTTGATGTTATCAGGTTTGGGCTCAATAGAGATTGGGAGTGACTTTAGTTCATTACCGGAAGAAATTGACACTCTTCGGGTATTTACATCCACGTTTCATGTTGCTTTGCCAGTTTGTCACCAGTTGGGATTTGGGTCGCACCCCCCCCCATGTCTAGGGGACATAGGATTGCTCCCATAAATACTGATGAAAAAGTTCACCATTTTAATGAATATCTTGGAAATGAGCACTGTGGGAAACAGAAGCCGACACTGAGGTTAAGAAGAGAGTTTAGTCAGAGGCAGCTGCTCAGCCATGTGCAAAGGACTGCTAGTTAACCTTCTATTAAATGCCAGTGGTGAGCAGGAGACCACAGAGGACCAGCCTCGAAGCAAGACAGGCACAGATAAGTTGTCAACTTAACTCAGTCTGAAGAACCAGTCTGGGCCATTTTGTACAGTCAGGTAGAATCCTATTGGTTTTCTTGCATCATATGACAATTGCTCAATTAGAACCTTCCAGCCGCCAGTGGTGGTTTAAATGGAGTAGAGAGCAGGCCAGCAGCTCTCTGTTCTGGCAAGTTAGGAACGTAGGAAGCTGCCTTTGACTGAGCTGGACCCTTGGTCCATTGAGCCCAGTATTGTTGACACTGAAGGGCAGCAGTTGCTCTCCAGGGTTTCAGGTGGGATTCTTTCCCTTACTCTACCTGGAGAAGCCGGGGATTGAACCTGGGAATTTCTGCATGCCAAGCATATGCTCTGAGCTATGGCCCCTTCCGAAGCTGCTGCTACATATTTGGGGATCAGAATTAAGGAAAGGTATATCTTCCATGAGCCAGCCAGGAATCGGACCTAGAATCTTTTGATCTGTGGTCAGATCTGTGGTCAGATCTGTGGTCAGAGAGGCGACATTTGCCAGAATAATTTAAAAACACCAGGAATCATAAGAGGATGGAATAAACTTCAGCTGAGATTTCTGTATGCTTGTTTCAAAGGCTTTCAAATGCCAGTCTCTAACATTACAGTATAAGTTTACAGAAACATAAGACAGCCAAGCATGGTTGAATAGAGAGAAACTTGCTCAGTAGAAGGAATGGGATGCATTTACTTTACTTTAGCTTCTTTACTTTCATGCAAAGATGGGGAATGTGTGTCCTCCAGATGTTGTTGAACTGCAACTCCAATCGTCTCTCGCCACTGGCTATGCTTGCTGTCTGGGAGCTGTGGACTTCCAGATGTTTTGGGCTCCATGTTGCTCATCCCTGGTTTAAACAGTACAAATTGAGGACTTCAGGTGTGCTCTGGTGAATAATTCTGGAATGATATTGCCTCCCCTACACCACCCCCTAGACATTTGAGCATATCAGTTCATTTGCCTCAGCCATATTTAAGTCAACACCCGTCTTGGATTTCTTCCTGGTTAGTTTTGCTCCAGATTTCAGATACTTTTCTTTGCTATGAATGACCTGGATGTACTGATCATTGCCGCTGGTCGGCTGGTCACTGCTGGAGTCAACCGAAACAGAGTCAGACTCAGTGGGGGACGGTTCAGGCTTGTGTTTGGATTTCGCCTTCATGTGGTGCTCCGGGAAAGGCTGGTCCACTTCAATGTTCTTCACGTGAATCTTCCGGTGGGCATGTGGGGGCCTGTCGAAGGCTAGCCCAAAGCCGTCTTCCCAAGACTTGTAGTGCATTTTAGCCAGGGCCTTGCTGGTCAGAATTTGACTGTCGGCACACTCCCCAATGTAGAAACGGGGAGCTGCTCGGAGGTCGGAAAGCGACCGTGGGCGGTGAGATCGGCCGGCCACGCTTCTCCTTAACTCCTCTTCCTCCTCTTCGCTGAAATGAGGGGAGTACGTCCGGTGTGGTGTCCGAACCAAGTACCTTCGGACATTCCTCGGATACACCTCGACTATCTCTCCCGAATCGTCCATTCGGAAATTCCTTGGCAGCCGGGTGGTCGAGCGGAGGATTTTCTTGCGTGGTTCATGCTCGTTGACGATAAAGTACCTGGCTGTGTGAGCTCTGCGGCTCACAAAAGGAGGGGCACCAGTGGCGCTGTGCGCCTCTGGGTTGATTTGCCGGAGACTCTTCCTAAACAAAGGTTCTGAATGAACGTCTTCTACGCGCTTCTTGAACTTCGCAGGAGTGTAAGCTTTGGCTTTGCAGAGTTCGCTTGCACTTCCATGGGCAGCACTTGGGTATCTAGAGAGAGAGAGAGAGAGAGAGAGAGAATGGGGCCAACAGGGTGAGTCTACACCAGTTCACTTTCAAATGGGTCTTCTTCAATGAGATCCCTGAGTGGTGCATGGTATTGTGATCAGTGCTATGCCAAAAATGTATCCTACATCCA
This sequence comes from Anniella stebbinsi, assembly GCA_029215795.1. Classification (NCBI taxonomy): domain Eukaryota; kingdom Metazoa; phylum Chordata; class Lepidosauria; order Squamata; family Anniellidae; genus Anniella; species Anniella stebbinsi. The sequence continues at coordinate 389,305,597 of JARDYH010000001.1, forward strand.
CCCCCACCCCCCAAACCGTTTTCATTCAATTTGATAGCAAACACTTCTGAAAAGAAATTCAAAGCCAAGGAAATTCTTGTGGGTTGGGTTTTGAGTTCTTGTGCTTACTTTACTTATGAAGGGACCCAAGCAGTATGTGTGATGGTCTTCTCTTTTGTTGTATAATCATCTGTCCAGCAACCTGTAGCCTCCTCGGCCTCCTGCACTTAAAGCCCAGGGGAAGATGCCGTGAGGTAATTCCAGCCATAGGGCTTTTTCAGATCATCAGGAAGTGCAGGCAGCCTGGGTGGCTGCAGAGCAATGGAGAGACATGTAATTGGAGTTCTAGCTGGTTCTGACTGAAACCCAGAACTGACACATGGCCCCACTGAACTGGAGCCAACAGCCTCCACTGCTCTCAATGATGATGGGACATTTGAACATGCTACATCATTGCACAAATGCAGCCACTAGAATTGCTTCCTGCGTGCATCCATTTCAGAGCTCAAGGGGAAGGCCGTACCTGTTGGGCACAGGTTCAGTTCTCGGCTTCTGCATGGGGGGAAGAGAAGGCGTTGGAGTGACAGGTATTGGAGCTATATGTGTTGCAGCCGCTGGGGTAGCATTTGCTGGGCTTGGGCTGACCGACTTTGCCACTTCAGGCTGTGGTACAGACTGAGAGATTGTCTGTATCCGGCTGCCTTTGGGAGACTCAAAATTCACCACGCTGCCATTCTTCCTTGGCGTTGAGGACCGGGCAGAAGACTCCTGGCTGATAATATCACCTTCCTGCTCTGGTCGTTTGTCATTCCCTTCAAGCGTTTGGATTCTGGCTGATCAATAATGAAAAAGAAACAATGATCTTCTCTTCTGTTATCAACTGGAACAGTGGATTTTGTGAAGGACCTGGGTTTCTGGGGGCCTTGGCGGTTCCAGCGGAGGGAGGAGGATGAGCTCCTGTGTTGACATATTTTTGAGCTACTTATCTCGTTAGTACCAGCCGGGAAAAGCAGGTGCTCAGCTAACGAGCTAGGGCTTAATGGCCTTCAGCTGAAGAACCGTTAAGGGAGGGTTTCGTTCCCAGGCTGTGCAAGGGTGGGGGCTAAGGAGTGAGTGGATAATAAACGAAAGCCAGAGTTGGGTGGGTCATCTCTCTTCAGACCTGGGCACGGTGAAGAGGTGACCTTCGTCTGGCTGGATCGAGCCGGGTGTTAGAGTTTTTATTGTTTTATAGGCCTATTCGGTTTAAGGTAGCTTGACACTGTTAAGAGTGTGCTTAATTGGTGGGGGGATGCCAATTGTTTTACTGCTTGTGCCTTCTTTGTGCTGCTAACCTCATCTACCTCAATTCCCTACCCCCCCCCCCTTTGCTCCCTTCTCCTACCCACCCTTTCCCGCTTTTGACCGAAGCCTTAACTAGATAGTGTGTAAATAAACCTGCTTTGGTCCTTAAATTGCTGTGTCGTTATTTCAGGTGTTGGCTCAAGCCAGCTTTGGCTGGGGAACCGGGTGGCGGGTCGGGGTTGGTCCGCCACGGCAGGGGAACATGGTTTATGTTTCCTTGACAGATTTTTTTTTAAAAATGGTGTCACAGGAAACCCTGCAGTAACTTTGGGGCTCATTGGAAAGATCAGTACACTTCTCTGAACAGCCGCTTGAACAGCACTACACAACCATGAGGGAGCACAGGGGACACTCTCCACCCACTAGGGATGGGTGAGAAATTCATTGGGTTTGCATTTTAATGGGAGATTACCCAAGTTGCACCACCCAGAACCAAAGTGACATGAACGCCATTTGCCACTGGAAATCTGGACACTTCTGAGTTTGCGATGCATGTTGCAAAATGGAACAAAAATGCATTCAACAGGATGCACTCATTTGAAAAATGTGCAAGGAAAAATGTGTGCATTTCTAAGATGTGCACACACACACACACACATACACACACACTAGTCAATGGGGACATATGTACAAAAATGTGTCCATTTGAAAAGTGCACAATCAGATAATGGTAAATCTTTGCCCTTCGTCCTTGCTCACCTGCAGCCATTTGGACCACTTTTTTCTTGTCTTCAGTTCTTTCCTAGAATGCACACAAAGCTAATTAACTTAGACTGGCATTAAGGAATAGCGTCTATTAAGAGAAGAAACACAGGCATGCCAAATAGAGATTGTGGGTGGCGGACTCATCTTGTACCCCTCTTCCACTCCCTACCCACCTGCACATTCTCTCAATCTGTCATTCAGGTGAGACTTTTATGAGAAGCCATTGAGAAGATGTGCAAGAACAGCTTTTGCTCAGTACTTACATTCTGGATCTGCATCCTCAGTTGATTGTTAGTGAATTTTAATGACCTTGCAATGCTCTGCAGGTAATAAATTAGCATGCTGGAAGAGAGGAGCACAGGGCTGTCTTTGAATCACAACACTCCAGGGTGCAGGAATTGAATTATTATAACTGCATTAATTAATTACACGACTCGGGACTGCAATACGTGACAGAGCCCTCTCCTGATCTGAACCTACCCAGAGACTATGATTAATATCTGAGACCTTCCACTGAGTGCCACCTCCAAGGGAGGCTCAGAAGGTGGCAGCTTGGGAGAGGGCCACCCTCTCCCCATTGAGGCCCACCTGGCATCAACACTGGCATCTTTTTGGCACCAGGTTAAGACTATCCTCTACTCCCAGACATTTAATGGCATATGATGGGGGCATTTCTGTCAGCTGTATTGACAAGTCTAGTATTTTATGGAAATAGTTTTTAGCTGTTTACATTGTGTTAAATTTTGCATATTGGGCCCAAAACTAACCAAATGTATGGCCCAAATCCAGAGGAAGTTAGATACACTAAAGTACCATGGAAAATAATGGGCTCAAACTGAGCTGCAACAAACTTGTCCTGTTGATATCAATGGGATTTAAGCATTATGAACTTTCTCTGGATTTGGGCCTATGAGTCAGAAATAAAGGCCCAATCCATTCTATTCCTCAGTAGATGTCTGCCCCATTGACATATTGCATCCTGAGTACAAAATAGGTGCATGAGATACGACTTTCAGCATAGATGTCTCATGCTGTGGAAGTCAATGCTTTCATGAAATACCCAATAGCATGGCTCCAGATAGCTGCAATTCTGTGATTTATTATGCTTGGGCCAAAGATATTTTTTTTTCAATGCAATTAATTTTACAAGCTTGTAGTGCATTCCCTGCCAGTTAAGGCTGAAACCCTGCATTCAGATAGTATTTCAATCAGCATGTGAATTGCATGGTATAGCCCTCCTAGGACTGTACCACTTCAAGAACAGGGTAGAGTGAGGTGGAAATATTTTGTTGACTGATTTATTACATTTCTGTACCACTCAATAGCTGAGGCTCTCTGAGCAGAAATGGATGCCCCTCCACATCAAAAGCTCTGTATATCTGGAGAAGTAGTATGTCATGGAGACAGGTTCAAGCCTAGGGTTGAGATGCTACTTATCTAGGTGCAGGGCATTTTTAATGGGCGGGAGACACATCCCATTGCGTAGTCCCTCCTGAACAGGAGGATTGTATGACTTGATTGTATGACCTCAACTGTTGAGGAGGCAGGGGGCACAGTACTGTTCACAGTGAAATTGACAAGTGATTTATGGACTTACAACAGAAGCAATAAAGCCGGGAGGACAACTACAGGGCTGCTCACGTAAGTCATCACCTTGTTGAACCAGACAGGAAAGTCCGCTTGAATAGTTTCAGACACGATGTCGTATATTTTTTCTTGCCCACTAGGATGGAGAAAAAAAACACAACTGTTCCCTTGGAAAATTCAAAGCATCTTAGACATTCCAGAGTTGTTTTCTGATAAAGGCCACGTTCTCAGACTTAGCCAGAAATGCTGGGATGGCAGCAAGACCTATGTTGACTTGGGAAGAGGGGACTGGACTGGTAGAAAGGGCTGGTGCCAGGTTTTCTCAGATTTGTCTTCCTGAACTTTATTAGAAAACACAGCGATACCCCACAAGTTTTTCCAAGAGTTCTTTGATATGACTTGAGAACTCTCGACTAAATTTCAAGGTGACTTGGAGGGTGCGTGCCCATTCCTCATCTTTTAGTGTCCTGCAAGCAAGGAAGTGAGAGAACCAACCAACGAGAATGTCTTACATTATCTATAGTTTCCCATTTTGTCTAAACTGAGAAACTGTGGCTAACAGCTTTGGAAGAAGCTAAGACAGTAAACTATGTTTTGAAGTTGGTTTAATTATCATGGGTTGTTCCAAAGCAGTTAACTATAGTTTCCTGGTTCTGATGAGGAGGAAAACTATAGTTCAGGGATGGGAAACATATGATCTCTGCCACCACCCCTTGCTACCCCCAACATTCTTTTTAAAATAAAATAATAATAATAATAATAATAATAATAATAATAATAATAAGTGTCTGGTGGTTGTTGTTTTTTTTTACCTTTTTAGTGCTCCATAGTTACTATGGAGCACCAAAAGGGTCAAAATTAACTTTAAAACAAGTTAATTTTGACTCTTTTGGCACTCTGTTGCCACTCCTGGTCAGTGTCTGGATCACCCACCCCTGAATCCATCCCTGTGCTTACTCCTTCCCATGTCAGTGTTGCCTCTCCCAGAAATAAATTCAGGAGACTGTTGGAAATTATATGTGTACTTATACTGCAAATCCAAAATGCCTGGAATTCAACACCTGCACTCCCACACAGATATAAAATAAAACACATTGCCAGCATCAACTCACCTAAATGGGCCACAGTTTAGAGATGGCTTATAACGGGCAATCGCAAATATGGTTGGAAGCATGCACAGAAAGAGCATGAAGAGCAGCATAGCCAAGTAGAAGTTATTGGATCTAGAAAGGAAGGCAGTCTTAGTACAGAGTTCTCCTGTTCTAACATTGGAGTTCTAGGATCTTAACACACTAGTAACATTCTAGCATCTTAACACACTAGTAACATTCTAGCACCTTAACATATTTCTGCTACATAACATTGGAGCTCTAGTATCTTAGCTTATTACAAAGATAGGTTGTCTTGAGTTGCAAAAAAAGATAATGTTATTACAGAATTCCCTTAGATACCATTGGAGGTTTTTAAAAACTCATTTAGAGCATATTTCCCCCAATTCTTTTGCTATGGGGAACCCTCCAATAGAAATGTTATCCTTTTCCCCCCCAGTTGTTGCCCCAGCTCTCTGCCCATCCTCTCTGCCCAATTGTTATCTCGCCCTTTTGCCTAGACACCATCACTGCTCTATTGTTTTCTTTCCATCAGGAATCACTGCTCAATTATTATCCCTGGCTTCACTGCCCAGTTGTTAGTGCTGTCCTGCAACTCCCTTTTACTTCTGCCAACCCTCACCTGAACAACACATACCCAGTATTTTATTTTATTGGGAAAAAAGCTGTTGGCTCTTGTTTTCTTAGTTCCTTTCCACCTCTTTCCTACCTTACCCAGCCATCAAGGGTTATGTTGAAGCCCCTTGAATAGCACCCTTAGAGTTCTGACTGGTTCTAACTAAAACCCAGAGCAGAACCACCGCTCCACTGACATCACAGCTACCAGCCTCCACCCTCACGGACTGTCTCACATTATGTGCTATTGACTAACCTGGAAGCTCGGAAGACTTGCTGATGAGGCACGTTGCATGTTAAGACTGCCCAGCTGCGCAGGTACATAAGTCCTATCAGCTTGAGGACATTGAATGCTGGGAGGCAAGGTGAAAAGAAGGCTCCCATCCTAGCAAAGAAAAGAATCGTAACTCTCCAGGCAGTGCTTAACTGGGGAAAAGGAAGGCGCTGGGGCAAATGGTGGTCAATCTTCCCCTGGCTTGATTTGAAATGATCCCAGTTAATTACAAGTTTTCTTGGTAAACATATTGAAAAGTTTCCCCAGTTTCCAACAAATTCCCTCTCCAGGCTTCTAAAGCTGATGCATAGTCATTGCTGGTATCACAGGCCTGTGCCTTGTCATATTGGCCCCTGGGGACTGAAGTTCTAAGACCAGCCATGTGGTGCAGAGAAGCTTGTAAATTCAACCCACATACAAACACAGACACATCAACAAGGACACTTGGAAATGAGAGTTGTGACTATCATAGAGATGGGATGAAGATCAATGACAAATCTACATGATAGCACTTCTCACGTCCCTAAAGGGTTATCACACAGAAGAGTGCCACAACCTGTTCTCTATCATCCAGGATTGTAGGGCATGAAATAAGGGGGTTAAGTTACAGGAAGGCAGATTTCAGTTGAGCATCAGGAAAAAAACCTTCCTAACAGACCAGTCAGATGATGGGTCCAAATGCTTAGGGAGGTGGTGAATACTCCATCGCTGGAGGTATTCAAGCAGGGACTGGACAGTCATCTGTCAGGGATGCTTTCAGCTAGATTCCTGCACTGGGCTAGGGGTTTGGACTCAATGGCCTAAATTGCCCCTTCCAACACTATGATTCCATCCCTACCTCTGTACTTGAAAGAAGCATCTCCGTCTCCAGATTGCGGATTGTGACATGCAAGTCTCTATTGGCCACACACTACAGTTTCAGTAGTTACTTCACTCTAAGTCTTTTGGCCCAGTGGAGGAGAACCCCACCCCCCAAATACATTTAGCACTTTGGACAGCACTGTGTTGGCCCTTCTTACTCCCTCCACTTAAGTTCCCAAGACTGAGAAATCCATGTCTGGCTGAACCCAGTCATCTGGCCTCTAGCATCAGGACCACCCGGAGGAAATATACATCCAATATCATGGGCCAGGCTGGAATGCATCAATTGCAACGAACTGAAAAAAGCAACAACCAATGATTACATGACTTACCAAATCATCCCTTGATTGTAGACTAAATGCAGGACATTTTCTGCTATTTTGAATTCGCCATATTCAGGCTGCAAATTAAACCAAACATGCCTAGATGAGCAGGTGTTTGTTTGTTTGTTTTAGAGCAAAGATTCATCTACGGCAAGGATCCCCAATGCGGGCACCCAGAAATCTTTTATTTACTTATTTTCCCCATGTATATACACGGATTTGTATATATGCATAGCAATGAAAATATTTGCATAGAACATTGCAACGATTATACATGGGCTTCAACAAAAATGGACCAAATACCCAAATAAATATCCATTTGAAGGTGGTGTCTATACGCCATGTGTTCAAATACTAAAAGCATTGTAAGGTCCTCAATCCATTGCATTATTGGAGATGAGTGTTTATTCTTCCAGTGTTATAACATCAGTCTTTTAACTGTCAAAAGGGCACAGAGAATGCATTCACTCGGTGCCATTTGTTAATTTCCATGAAGCAGGGAAAATATCTAAAAGAGCATGTGCATCAGTGAATATTAAAGACTATTCCAGTACCAAATTTATCTGTGTAAGAGCCTCCTCCTAAAAAGAAGCAACTAATAGACTTGGCCAAAACATTATGCTGAAAAGAAGCATTCACTGTGTTGCACCACCAGCTATTAGCTGAATTAGACAATCCCTTATTAAAGAGACATTGCGGTGTCCAATAGACGTGAAACAAAAGTCTTTGCTGGGTAAGATGCAGCCTAAGGTCCATAGCTGCAATGGGCGGATGCTGAAGGAACAATCCACTGATTAGGCATTTTGGGTTGGGGCCCACAGCAGTGCCTCAAATTCCCAAATATACCCACGGGTCCAAAAATATTGAGGGACCCTCCATCTATGGTACTCTTATGCACAATATTGTAGAGTAGCAGTTCTCAAATCATTTTTCGGAGGACCACTCAAAAATTAAAGCAGGACTCAACAGACTACATCAACCAGCCTGCTGCCCACCAGGTGTGCTGGACTACAACTCCAATTATCCTCAGCCAGCACAGAACAGAGTACATACATAATTCACAGTAGCCAAGGGCAGCTAGGTTGGCCCCCTCTCTGATGTCCTTCTACTGGCAAGTAAAGATGTTTTTATTCAGATGAGCCTTTAGCATATAAACTGGTGTGTTGCTGAAGTGTTTTTTTTTTTAAAAAAAAACTGGTTGATGCTGTTTATTTCTTAAATTGTATTTTAATTGTTTTTGAATTTGTTTTTATGCTATGTTTTAATTAAGTTTTGGTTTTTAATCTGGATTTAATTCTCAGCTACCTTGAGCATGGGGATGTCAGAGAAATCCGCAACAGAACCAAATGAGTTTGCATTATTATGAATCCGACTCATGGATTCTGCAGCGGGACGGCTTTCCCCCGTTGGGCAAAGTCCACAGACATGAGGACCATTTTCTTAAGCTTTGGGAATTTTGCGCAAGTTTTGTTGTAGAAAAATAGGGGGTGGGGGAGAAACTGTCCAAAAATGGACATTTTCCTCACAGGCTAAAGCATGAAAACATGCAGGTGTTGTTGTTGTTTTGAGGGGAGGATTCCTGCATTTTTGCACGTGCAAATTTGCACAAATTTGGAAACTGAAACAAAACCCCAATCCTGTCAATTGGGCGGATGATGGAATGAAAGGCACTTGGCAATCCACGCAACACAAACAAAATGGATTTTGCACAATCTGTCCATCCCTACTTGACCACCATTTTTTATTAGTAGATATGTGAGGTTGAAATTAATTAATTCATTAATCATTAGCTCTCTTCAAAATGTCCTAGTCCAACACTCTAACTGCTATTTTGTGTTGATTTCCTGTTAACTTGTTGAACTGTCCATCTTCCCATCACCACTGTCCGCAGCTTATAACGTGAGGCAGGTTTACCTGATGTGGCAACTGAACATCACATCACAGCAACTAAAGCTACCACAACGCTAGCTCAGATAAACAGGTGTTATTCCAGATCTGCAAGTTAAACTAACTGCACAGACCACCGTCAGGACCTGCTGTTTCCAGGAACTTTCCCCAAGACAGAACAATGAGAACCTCAAACAGCACTATCTATTGGTTGGAGGTACTGCTTATATAATCATTACTACACTATCTGTGACATGGAGAAAGAGGAGAATACCACGTAAAGTGCGCCGCTTTTGGCACCCGTTCCATGTCCATGTAACATGCCCCACCCTTTTATCTAATATTAAACACATATACCCAGGAGCTTGCTTTCCAGATGAAACACATATACTCACAAACTTGCTTTCCAAATCCCAGCACCAACAGTCACTTAAGTATCGGACAAAAAGCCCACGGAAAAAGTCAATCAAGAATATACTGGCCACAGTGAAGAGCATGTCGATAATCGACAGCTTCAGCATTTCCTGAAAAAGAAGAAAGATGCAGCAAGACTGTATTCAAAAGCAAGAGGTGCCCAGTCAAACTGACCTTCCCTGTACCTTCCAATGTTGCACCCCAGAAGAACCATCTCTATTCCATTTCCAATATTCTAATTAGGCCCGACAGAAATAGGGCCCGTGCCTGCCCCATTCCTCACATCCCCTCCCCTTTTCTCTCCAGTGAAAGTATTTAGAATCTAAATGCTTTTTGGCATAGGGATGGGTGAGCATTTTTGACTGGTTCAGTTTTGGATGAGAATGTACCAAAATGTCTTCGTAAAAGGACTTCAAGTTGGTTTGAAAAAAAAAAATCAAATGTAGCACATGGAAGGCTTGGACCTACTTGACCCACATAGGTCTCCCAGCATTGCTCCTGGTGACTGGTGTTGGTCGCCACAAGGTTGGCAGGCAGGGCATAGCTTTGCGTGTGATTCTCAGCCAGAGGGAAGGTACCATTCTTCATAATTTGCACGTTGGGAATAGTTGTTGAAAAGTTGTCTCCCAGAAAGGTTTTAGTAGCTAAGAAAGTGGTAGAATCTACGGTGTTGGTTCCATTTTTGTGAACTTCAGATTCCTGAAATACAAGTGTATTTAATAGTTAAGCTCAGAAGGTGGTCCTTAAAATAGCCTGGTTCTAGAGTATTAAAACCTCCAGCACTCGCAAGCCCTCGTGAAAATCTAAAGAGAGGCGAGCATGAAGTTGATGCTTGGAGAATTTGGGTGAACCCAAACATTGCTTATTTGCTCATCCCTATGAGATGGTGCGTGAGAGTGGCAGGCTTTCAAGGCCACCATGTGAATGAGATGCTAATGGGGACGCGGGGGTTCTAGATTCATAGCTCAGCTGCTACACTGCTAAAATCCACACATGTCTCATTCATTTCAGACAACAACGATGAAACAGAGGCCACAGACTGCTTGTACCTAAGATGGCCAAGACCCAGAACTTACAGCAATGCTCATGCTGTCCACTTTATCCAAAAGCGCGATAATTAAACTGTAGAGATTTCCCAGATATAAGACAAGAACTCTGAAAAAGAGCAAGCACAAGAAGCTGCAATCAGCTAACACCATTGCTCCATTGCAGGACCCCACCTGCATCTGCCTTGAACATAAGAACATCAGAAGAGCCCTGCTGGATCAGACCAAGGGTCCATCAAGTCCAGCACTCTGTTCACACATTGGCCAACCAGCTGCTGACCCAGAACCCACAAGCAGGACACGAGTGCAACAGCAGTTACGGTACCTTCCCGCCCATGTTCCCTAGCAACTGTTGTCCATAGCCATACTGCCTCTGATACTGGCATAGAGCCAACAGTACTAGTAGCCATTGATTGCCTTCTCTTCCAGGAATTTATCTAACCCCCTAAATTGGTTTCCATCACTTCATCTTGTAGCAGTGAATTCCTTGGTTCCTGTGTCCTCTTCCATAGGGGATGGTCCTCTTTTTGAAGGGTTGCCAGAGGACTGCCATTTCCATCTTGCCCTTCCTCTTGGGCTGTTTATAGAGGATGGTCCTCTACTTGATGGTGTCCACCCTTTGAAGGACTGCTCCAAATCCAGTTTAAAGATACAGAACTATAGGATGGAAGAGCTGGGCCTTGAAGTTGCCCATCCACAGCACCTGGACAGCAGACTCTCAAGGTATATAGGGGAACCCAGTCACAATCTTCCGCACTATAGTGAGATGCATTGTATTTCTATTTAAAGTATAAAAACAATGTCTAAGTGTCCACCTATGCATAGAATTAGTATATGCAAGTGGTATGCAATTCAGTGTCTTCTTTTTGTCCTGCTTTTTGGTGATGGGCATCTTCATTTTTGCAGTTTACAAGTGGCCACCCTAGCAATCGGTCCAGCCTTCGTTCTACTGATTTGACGCAGCTGGTTTCCCATACCTGGCAAGCTGAAAGCGCAGAGTGGTTCGGGGATGGTACATCTCCAAGGCGGCTACCAGTTCAAAGGCAGAAGGTGCAAGCATCGTGATGAGTGAGACGACAACACTCACCTGGAAACAAGGACAGTGCAGGTGGGTTTTAGTTAGGATGCTTGAGAAGGTAGTCATTGCCAATGCTGATACTTCTTTTTCCCATTTTTATTTCTCCCCATTTTAAAAAAATATACATACACGGATTTGTATATGTCTATATCAAGATATTTTTTGCTAACACTGATATATACTGACCTGAACTTAACCATTTAGACTAACACGTGGACCAGAACGTAACCTACCCACCAGCGCTGGCACTAATCTGAATGTTTCTTGCCCCAGATTGCTAAGTATAGCCCTACCATGACAACGTCCTGAGCATAACTCGGTGGGTCCTTCAAAAAGCCTGGGAAGGGTATTTCACAGATTGGGGGGGACACCTCAGAGGAGGTTCTTTCTCTGGGAGCCACCCATCACACCACTGTGGGCGGTGGCATCCAGAGAAAGGATCTCCAAAGATGATCTTACCAATTTGGCAGAAACAATGGGGGAATGTCCATGCTGTGCACAGCCAAGCTACAGTTTAGGAGCAAACCGGAATACGTCTTTTGTTATTTACAAAGCCAGACCCTGCACTTAGGGTAGAGTAAAATAAAATAAAAGATGGAGTAACTAGCTCTGTCATTGTCTGACATTTGGATCTAATCCATTAAAAGTTCATGACATGATTAAATAAATCAAAGAGGCCTCTGCTGATGTTCTCGCAGAAACAGAATAGCTAGTCCAGTTAAAAAAAAAGGGGGGGTAATGATCAGGGCCGGCCCTACCATTAGGCAAAGTGAGGTCATCACCTCAGGTGGCAGATGCTGGGAAGTGGCAGCAGGGTGTTGGAGGAGAGAGATTGTTTCAATTCCCAGTCCAGTTGGCATTTGTACAAGGAATGGAAAGGCGGTGTCATCTTTTTCTTTGCCTAAGGCAGCAAAATATATTGGGCCAGCCCTGTCAGTTGTTGTTGTTGATTCTTATTATTATTGTTGTTGTTATTATTATTATTATTATTATTATCCTCATATTTTAGAAGGAGGCCAAAGTCATGTAAGGGTGCTCTCACCTCATTCTTTTCCCAGAGGGTCAGCTCCTTTTTTGTCTGCTCTAACTTTTGGGATCGATCCACCACGAAATAAATGATATAAATGCTTCCGGCCAGAGAGAGGAGCACAAGAATGTTGGCAATGATCCTCAAACTTATTGTCACTCCACTGAATAAAAGAGTAGCACACACACACACAAATGTAACAAAGGGTTCAAATCCTTTTATTTTATGTATTATCACATGTATAGCCAACCTTTTCCCCCTTCCCCACTCCCAAGGAGGCTTACATGGTCCTCCTCCTCCTCCTCCTCCTCCTCCTCCTCCTCCTCCTCCTCCTCCTCCTCCTCTCTATTGTATCCTCACAACAATCCTGCAAGTTAGGTTAGGTTGAGAGTGAGCGGATGTCCCAAAGTCACCCCGTGAACTTCATGGGCAAGTGGGGACTAGAACCTGGATCTCCCAAGTCCCAGTCCAGCACTCTAAACACTATACTACACTGGCTCTCTTATACAGACCGTTTAAAAATATATCTTCGAAAAGACAGAGAAATACTTTTATTTTATTTCAATTTAATTTGTTCTAATTGCAAGAGTACACCACAGGTTGGGAAATTAGACGCATACGTACAGATTTGTGCTTTTCTTCTTTTCCTGTTCTTCCAGTATTGCTTCCTTGAAAGGAACGCAGAAATAATAATGTGTCATGCAATCCGGTACATAGCAACTCAAAATGAAGTCTCATTGTGTTCAATGGAGCTTATGTCCAGGTAGGTGTGTGTAGGAGAGCTGTGTTAGTCCTTAGGGTGCACTCCCACACTTACTTACCTGGAAATAAGTCCAATGAATGCAATGAGACTTTCTTTCAAGTAGACACATACAGGATTCCATTGCTAGACATCCCACTATGACAGGGGTGCAGAACCTCTTTCGCCCCGAGGGCCAGAATGCTCTAGCAAGCCACATTCCAGTGGTAGGTGGGGGCCGGAGGAAAAAGCAACGGGGCCTAAAATACCAGCTTACTGTAGCTGAAAGCTCTTACCGCCAGTAAATAAGCCATAGGAGAGATATTTCATTCTTTTAGAATGGGTGTAGGAACTGTTAAGATACTTCCATTACACAGGAAGCTGAGATTTGGTAGAAATGTATTCCAATGCACCTTGACTTTTAATCGAGTTCAGGAGCAGGTCATTTATACTACTCTCACACAACTTGGGACATGACGTTTGACTCATAAGGAATACCAGATCTGCGCTCAAGAGCAAAAGCAAGGCAAAGGTGGGAATGTTGGAACAAGAGAGATACAAATCTTTCTTGAATTGAGGAAAAGGGGGTTCCCAGTGGCAGCCAGGAACATAACCAGTGGCAGCCAGGAACATCATTGTATGTTGTAGACTGCATTCTAATTAAATGCACCTCACAGCAGTTGAAAAATAGACCTTGATTATCCACTGGTATCAGTCTTCAACTGAATGGAAGAAAGGGGATTTCCAGTGGCAGCCAGAAATATATCTACGTTTTGAGGGTGCAAGCTGAATCGATTAATACTAATTAGGGGTGCAATCCCATGCATATTTAGATGGAAAAAATGTCCTACAACTCCCAGCATGACCCAGCCAGCCAAGCTGGGAATTGTAGGACTTCTGCCCCCACATCTAAACATGCATAGCATTGCATGCTAAAAGTAAATCATAGCAGTCAAAAAATAACATGTGATCATGCAGTGTATATGGTTACAGAGTTCCCAATGATCCCATACAGGATTCCTGTGTGCCAAGTGTTGATAGTCTTATGGGGAGGGGAAGAGGAGGAGGCGGTGTTAAAGGAAATGTGGGGTGCAATCACAATGCCCACCAATAAAATATGGTTATCCATAATGTATTTCCCCATACGCAATATCAATAGTTCAGGAATGTTGAACCGCTTTAGCTAAAGGGCTCAATTCAATGCTGTAGAAGCTCTCAGGAGTCACATTCCAGTGGTGGGTGGAGCCATATGCAAAAGGGGCAAAGCCAAAAATACCAGCATATATTGCCTTAAAGCTCTTGCTGCCAATAACTAAGCCTTAGGAGACACATTTCAACCCTTTAGAATGGGGAGGAAAATGCACAAAGGATAGGAAACCAAATGATGGGCAGTTGGGGGGAAACAGTGTGGCCATCAGGCTGGCTGTAGACTCCTGGGGCCCTAATTTGGCCCACGGACCTGACGTTCCATACCCCTGTTAAAGGCAGACATTTCTTTGGTCTAAAGCAATGAGTCGCTTACCCTGATGCTGTTCACGATGGCAGCCGATTTGCTCTCCGCAGCTTCTGGATTCCCAATGAGATAATCCCAGGCACAGAACACACGCCAACAAAACGTATAATTTTCATCAGAGGCACTTGCCAGGCTCATTCTTGAATTTCTGGCCATTCTAGAACACAACAAAGAGTTCACAATTCATGGTGTCCTCTCATAAGAACATAAGAAGAGCCCTGCTGGAGTAAGACCAAGGGTCCACCTAGTCCAGCACTCTGTTCACACAATGGCCAACCAGCTGTCGACCGGAAACCTACAAGCAGGACATGAGTGCAGCACCATTCTCCCACCCATGTTCCCCAGCAACTGTTGTACATAGGCCTCTGAGGCAGTGCATAGTCATCAGGACCAGTAGCCATTGATAGCCTTCTCCTTCACGAATGTGTCCAGTCCTCTTCTGAAGCCATCCAAAGTGGTGGCCATCATTCCATCTTGTGGAAGCCAATTCCATAGGTTAACTGCACTGTGTGAAGAAGTCTTTCCTTTTACCTGTCCTGAAGCTCTCACTATAAAGAGCAGGCCCTCATGCTCCCTCTCATGTATCTTGGCCCCAATCTGCTTCATACACTATCAGACGCACACTGGCTATTCCTTAAAGACCAATCAGCTTTGCAAGAACAAAATTGCCTTCAGCAATCTTCCATCCCACATAGGTTGTTCATGGTTAAATACTACACAGCCTTTCCCCAGCCTGGTACCCTTAAGATATTTTGGACCCCAACTCCTATCAGCCCCAGCTAGCATGGCCAATGCTTGGAGGTGATGGGAGTTGTAGTCTGAAACATCTGGAAGGCAATGCTACACTAAGGAGTGTAATCCTCTGTGTGTCTACTCAGAAATAAAGTCCATTGAGTTCAGAAGCTAAGTGTGTAGATAGGGCCAGATCTACACCAAGCGGATATGACACTTTGAAAATGGTTTGAAAACTGTATGTGTAGTATGTCCTGGGCCCCAACAGTTGTCACTACTGTTATAAACCATTTTAAAAGCAGTAGTGTAGATCCTGCCTAGGACTGCAGCCTAAAATCTACTCCTGCTAAATCCCTATATCTGCCTAGAATCTCTCACTGTTAGTGACGCTGTTCCTAAATATTTACTTAGCATCATTAATTTTACAGGTGCTGCTCAATTAAAAAACAAAAACCTTCCTAGCCAGATCACTGACTTCCACAAACGAAGCAATGTGATCAGGGGGAAAACCAGCCCATCGCATTTTGGTGACTGCCGACAAACGAAAAGCTGCATTACTTCTTTAAGAGGATGATGAAACTGTAAGCGAAGACTGCCATTCCGACAAGGAAGTAGGCAAGGGGGAGTCGGTAGCCAGCCGTCCCAATCTTCCTGGCCTGGCCATAGTAGCCGTAGAATAAAACCGAGTACTGGAGGTAACCCTACAGAAAGAGCAGCAAAAACGGTCAACAGAAGGGATCGAGAAGTGTGGTCATTCCATTATCCCCGCTGAAAGACCAGCTCTATCTATCCCTTCCTCTTCCTCAACTGTGTCCAGCTGGCCATTATAAAAGCTATGAATCAGGGCCTCCGTTTGCTTTTTTCCCCCCTCTTCCCTTTACCTCCCTTTCCCCTTTTGTGTTGTGTCTTTGAAGCCTGCTTTTATTGATTGTACGTAAGCAGCTCCAGGAGCCTTTTGGGCTGAGGAGCAAGGCAAAAACGTTTTAATCAAATCAATCAGTACATCAATAACTAAACAAACATACTGATACATGACAGAAGCACTAACATCATCTGTTAGGGTTTTTGCAAATGGTTAGTCATTCATGCTTTCAGTCTATCAACCGAAACAATCAAGCAATGTGGTTTGGTTTTGTTCTCCAAATCATTAATATAATGAAGGTTTTTCGCCTTGCCCCTAAAGACCAGATAGTATCCAAGTCCTGCGCGGAGTCCTGTTGTGTGGCTGGGATCTGCTTGCTGGGGGTACTTCCAAAGGGTTCTCCGGCCAGGATCTGCAACAAAACAAAGGAGAAAAGATGTAGAAAAAGATCTCTCTCTCTCTCTCTCTCTCTCTCTCTCTCTGTGTGTGTGTGTTTGTGTGTGTGTGTGCTATGGCATTACTAACAAGAGAGGCACCATGGTGGAATTGTTAGAACAGCCTTCCTCAACTCGGTACCAACCAGATGTCCTGGACTTCAATTCCCATCTGCCCCAACCAGCGCAGCCCATGGTCAGGAATTCTGGCATTAGTCATTCACAACATCTGGAAGGCACCAGGTTGGGGAAGGCTGGATTAGAGTGTCAGACTAGGACCAGAGAGACCCGGCTTCAAATCCCCACACAGCCATGAACTCAATGGGTATCCTCAAGTCAGTCACTATCTCTCAGGCTGACCTACCTCGTCGGGTTGTTGTGATGGTGAAATGTATGGTGGGTGGAGAGAAATGTGTACACCACCAAACCAACTTGATGTGATGCTCGACACAGAGATCTTGGCCCATCACCTTCCCCCTCCTCTTTCTCTTTCTGCCTTGCAAAATTTAGACAGAGATAAACCAATACTGATGTTACTGCATAAAGTGTGCCTTTTCATTTTGGAAATGCCACTGAACACATTCTTCTACACAACGTTGCGTACCTCTGGTAGAACTACAAATGCTCCTGTCATGATGGTGAGGACAATATTGATTCCAAATAGCCATCTCAAAAAAATGAAGTAAGAGGCGACCCCAGAGCCAAAGTGACCTTAAACCGCAAAAGAAAAAAGAAAAATGCCCTGTTGAAATAAATGCCAGAGGTTGTTTTACTCAGATATAGAACATCATTTGTAGAGTTCAGCTTTTAATCAGTGTTAGGCTGCAATCCTATGCCCATTTACCCAGGTGTGGGCCCCACTGAACTCAATGGGATGTGGATAGGCTTGTAATACTGTTAGCTAAGTATTTGGCTAAGGCAAGTTTCAATTCATGGTGTGTGAGTTAAAGAGTTTGGTTATTTAGTTTTATTTATTTTTGGTTTCAGTGCATGGCTGTAGTGGGGAATGGAAGAGGAAAAAATACCAGGAAGTAGTAGGTGGGGTCTGGTGGCTCTGATGTCAGTGGGGCGTTGAATCCGCTCTCAGTTTCAGTCAGAACCAGTCAGGACTCTGAAGGAGCTACCCAAGAATTAACTCTGAAAGAAGTGTGCTTAGTATCGCAGCCCCAGAATAATGGCTTGTTAGTTTTCTTAAACTCAGGCACAAAATGTGACAAAAGCTTGCGGTGCTAAAATAGGCTGACCATATGAAAAGGAGGACAGGGCTCATGCAACTTTAACAGTTTTAGAGAAAAGGGAATTTCAGCCAGTGTCATTTGTATGCAATTAGTTCCTGGTGAAATTCCCTCTTCATCACAACCGTTAAAGTTGCAGGGGCCCTGCCCTCTTTTGTATATGGTCACTCTAGTATAGTGCCTGCACCTTTAACTGTTGTGATGAAGAGGGAATTTCACCAGGAACTAATTGCATACAAATGACACTGGCTGAAATTCCCTTTGCTCTACAACTGTTAAAGTTACATGAGCCCCGTCCTCCTTCTCATATGGTCAGCCTAGTTAAAAACTGCATTTTGGTTAGCCCCAAAACATCCTTTGTTACCCGGGACCTTGCCATTAGAAGTACATTTTAGTTCTTTGGGATTTCCATACTTACTTTCTATTTTCTTGATTCTCATTTCCCAAGGAATAAAGATGACCATAAAGTTATATGCAAGCCGGACAAATTTTCGCCACAGCTAGGAAAGAACACACACACATTTGGGTTTGTTTTTTTCGAGAAGTACTTCATTCTACATGAAACTGAGAAAAGGGATTGTTGTCAGCAATTATCTGTCTCCTTCTGGCTCGAATTATGAATGACATCACTGAGAATCTGTTGTTCCTCCTTGAATTCAGCATGATATCTATTATAAATATGCTTATTCTTGAATAAAAGTCATTCTTGAATAAAAGTCACATCGTTTTTGCATGTGGAGGTTTTGTTTGGCATTTTCTTGATGTAATATATTACAGAAGTTAATACAGCTTTAACATATGTCCATATAAAGCAAGATATATCTGTTTCGCTTGAAGACACAAATGGACGGGTGTACGTAAAATGATAACATACACCACGGAGGTGGTTCAGTATGGAGATGATTGCAGATCTGGGACTCATTCCACTGAGCTTCATAGAGTTAAATGTTGTGTGAGTGGACTTCTGCTTGATCAATGCATTTTTTTGGAAAACACTTAGAGATATTTTTTAAAATATGGTAAATGATATATAAATTGAATCAATCAATCAATGGAACATTCCCTTCCCTTCCTTATCCCTGCATCCCCCTATATGCACCTCCCCCAAAATCTGATCTGGAGGGTCCTTCAACCCTCAAGAGCAGATATTTGGGGAGGAGCCATGGGGAGAAGGGGAATTTGTTCTACTGATGGATGCCGTTCTCTTGGGTGCCACCCACACAGCCCATTTCTTTCAAGCCACGTTGTCATTAATACGTGGATAATCAATCCAGTGGCCGAAGCGAATTAATTTTATGGTGCTTTTGAAGCTTCACTGCTGCAAATTGGAAGTATTTTAATTAAACAAAGAATTAGCAGATGGCACAGACTTCGTCAGGGCTTCTGGTTCGATTGTCAAGCCAAGCTTATGAGGAAGGTTTGCAATGCATGTGTCTTAGCAGAAGGGAGTAAGTTACACATGGGTGTAACACTTAAGACCCTGCTGCAGCAGTGCAAAATAAATAGCAAGGCAATGTTATAATCCTCCCAACCAGCTAAATGAAATGGAAAGCAATTATAGTCCCCTCCCCCCTTGCTGGAAATAGAATATTTTATGTAAACATGTTATCTTTGTACTGACATCTAGTATCTTTTGTTAAATGTTTGTTTGGTGATGGCCGGATGACTAAAAACAAAAATAAACAAATCCGATCTGATGTAATATCATGTGTAGCTGGGAAGATTTCCCCTGCTGAATTTTTGTCTGGCAGAAATGCTATTTTTATTTGTTATTATTTATGTGCCCAGTGGATGAAATAAAGCCCTGGCAGAAAAATGTCTTGGCAACAGGGTCAGTATCAAAGGTAGGCATGGTGGGGCACCTGCCGAGGGTTCACACCGAACTGGGGCCCACTGAAAGAACCATCTGGAGTTCCTACTCTTCCCCATAGGAACATAGGGAGTTGCCTTAGATTGAGTCAGACCATGAATCCTTCTAGCCCAGCATTGTCCACACTGATTGGCAGAGGCTGTCCAGGTTTTCAGGAGGAATTTTTCCAGTTCTACCTGGAGAGACCAGGGATTGAACCTGGGACCTTCTGCATGCAAAGCATGTGTTCTATCCCTCTGAGCTATGGTCCATCCCATTGCAACCTGGCTGTTCACCTGCTTCTCACTCTGGCCTGGACAGTCCTGGTGGCGAGAAGGAGGAGCAGGAGATGCCACTGTCTACTGGTTCACTGTCTCTCTGCCTGTTCAGCAAGCAAGTGGCAGCAATGATAAGAAAGGAGGAGGAACAACAGCAGAACATCATGGTGTTGAGAAGATTCATTGAGGGAGGGGGACATTGAGAGTGTCTTGTCCAGGGGGCTCCTAAAACATAGAGACAGCACTGGTTGGCAGCCTATCAGTTGTCGTCTCCGTCTTCATTTAGACAACAATGATATACTGAAAATAGTTCCTGCTGCAAATGGAAATTCTTGGATCGTTTCCATGAAAAGGGAGCTCTGGAGCTTTTAATGAAAAGCAGACCAACCTCTGCGCCGGCTGCCTGGTAGCCTCTGGTCCGCGTCAGACGACCTTCGTACTTCAACACAATCTCTTTAGCTTGTCTGCCAAGGAAGAGGAGAGCTTGGTTTCGGGTGACCCAAATCTCATTACGGCTGCCATTCCCCCTCTCGTAAATAACATCCAACAAATTTGCCAACTAGCCTGAATTACCACTGCAAAATGCAATCTGCTCTGCGGCAGCCTGACCCTTCCTTTCATGACTAAAAGCAAATGGGAGTTGTACATCAATTCAAAGTTCCCTTCATGTTTCCCCTTAAGAGATACATGTGGAATCAAAAATTTTAAAGAGGCGATTGCGATAACAAGCGGCTGCTGAACAAGGACGTGACTGCACATTCTCAGTCATTCACAATGGCCTGTGGAATGAAGCTGTCATCTAGGGACATCTAAACAGGCCGGCCCTACTATTAGGCAGCTCAGGCGGCAAATGCTGGGGTGGGTGGGTGATGAGGTGTTGGAGGACAGAGCTGTGTGGACTACGTAGTCTGCCCTGTGCCCCTTAAGCTAGCCTGCTGTCCTCAGGAGGATGCTGTGCTATCACCAATGCTAAAATAAGATTCAACTACCTGTCCAATCAGCTTCTGTACCTGGAATACTATGTGCAATCTTTTCCCTTTCCTCAGGCAGCAAGATGTTTCAGCATCTCTGGGTAAGGTCTGGAAATGTCTGTGTCTGACACCCTGCTACCAGTCTGTGTAGACCAGTCTTCCCCAACTTGGCACCTTCCATATGTTTATGGACTTCACCTTCCAGCCTTCCTGACCACCAAGCCATGCTGGCTGGGGCTTATGGGAGTTGAAGTCCAAAACATCTAGAGGGCACCAGGTTGTGGAAGGCTGGTGGAGCCAATACTGAACAAGATGGACCAGTTGTCCAACTTGGTATAAGGCACCCTACTCCAAGCAGGTGTTCTCATGATGTTTTGGACTTCGACTCCCATCATCCCCAGTCATCATGGCCAGTTTGCAGGAACTCTGGGAGCTGTAGTCCAAAACATCTGGAGATTGCCTGGTTGGGGAAGGCTGGTATAAAGCAACTAATTGTGCAATGACACAGAGGAGACCGGAGTACAGCTCATGGATCAGGCATGGAGGAATGTTTGAGCGTCTTCTGACATTCTGGGGTACATACAAAGCTGTTCTATACTGAGCCAGCTCATTGGTCCACCTAGCCCAGTGTTATCTTCTGTGCTTGGCAGCAGCTGGCCACACTTCCTACCAGTGGTCTTTTCAATCCATGCTAGTTCATTTGAACTGAAGAAGCCTTGGATTCAACTGTGGATGCTTTGGATTAAATTGAGGACATTCTGTAAGGAAAGCATACAGGCTTGTAGCCTCCAGCCTAACTCTTTGGGGGGGGGGGGAGTTCATCTGGTTTGCAGGCCCCTTAAAGACAAAATTGCAAACTGTTTTTAATTATTTGCTCATAAAAAAAATAGAGGGGCAGAGAAAATTTAGAGGGGGCAGACTCACTCTTATGCCCAGCTACAAGCTTGAAAGCATGTACTCAGCACTATGTTATGACTAGGCTGACCATATGAAAAGGAGGACAGGGCTCATGTAACTTTAACAATTAACAAGAAAAGGGAATTTCAGCCAGCGTCATTTGTATGCAGTTAGTTCCTGGTGAAATCACCTCTTCATCAAAGCAATTAAAGTTGCATGCACTATACTAGAGTGATCAGATACAAAAGTGGGCAGGGCCCCTGCAGCTTTAACTGTTGTAATGAAGAGGGAATTTCACCAGGTATGAATTGCATACAAATGACACTGGCTGAAATTCCCTTTTCTCTACAACTGTTAAAGTTACATGAGCCCTGTCCTCCTTTTCATATGGTCAGCCTAGTTATGACCCCTCTGCAAAAGGCTAAACATCTTTGTGCACTACACCATTTGGGGTGACAAAAACCATTCCAGTTTACCGCTCTTTTACAGATGATGATCTACTCAGGGGTAGGAAACAGGCCTCTTGAGTAACGGTGATTTCATAATGGCCTCTTCTGTAGATCTCAAAATTTGAGAAAAGTTCATAGCAAGACAGATGGTCTCTTAGACAGCCAGGTCTCTAAAGTGTTTAGGGCTTTAAGGGCACAATCCTATGCATGTTGAGACAGGAAAAGTCCTTACAACTCCCAGCATAGGATTGCATCTTAAACACCTTGGATTGAGCTAGAAAGCAATTGGCAGCCAGGGCAGGTGTAATATGGTCCCCCACCCTCAGCATCAATGTGGCTCCCCTCCTCTGAACTACTGCTTATTACTAGTCAGCCTTCTTTGTTTCTTTCTTGGCAAACGTAAACTCCAGAAACTATGGATGGCACTGGAGAACGTCCATTACCTTAGCGCCCGGAGTTTCTGCCTCATGGGCCACGGTCTGCAACGGATGTTGGCCATGATCTCCTTCTGGAACTGTATATTCTGGAAGATCTGCTCCGGGTCATTGCTGTCAACCTTGTCTTCCCCATTCTCTTCGTCTGAATTGCTAAAGGTATCACCCAGTCGAGAACACACAGAAAGTGAGTGATCAGTGGGACTTTCTTTTTTTAGCCAAAAACAATACGTTGCACCTCTGTAGATAAATCCCTCATATATAAAAAAGCTGTTTTGATATTTCCATTGCTGTGACTGTGTTATCTCCTTTTTCTCACTACTCCAGTCTCTGTGCTTTCCACAGCAGACTGACACACAGGTAGTAAGAATGCAATCCTATTCCTTACGTTAACTTGTGCGTAAATTCCATTGAACTCAATTAAACAGGTGATTGCTTTTTCCCTTACAGTTCAATCCTATGCACATCTTCTGGGAAGTGTTTGAATGAACTCAGCGGGACTTACTTCCACATAGACATTTCCAAGGGGACATTTCTCCATTCCAGGTGGTGGGGACCCTCATACATTTATTTATTCTGAGTCAGGCTGCTTTTAAAAAGGCAGAGGAGTTGGAACAGTGTAAAGAAAAGAAAAGAAAAAAAAACAGTGACCTCCCCTTTCCAATTTCTCATGGCTTCAACTGGAAAAAAGATCCTCATGGAAACTCAGGGATGGATCCAAATCATCTACGTATTCAAAATGACCTGCAAGAAGGGTTATTTATTTAGAAAATGTGTACCTTGCTTTTCTTTAGAAAAGTAAACTCAAAGTGACCAGGGTTTTTGTTATGTGTTGTTGTTGTTTTATTTGACAAATCTCTATACTCCACCGTCATCACCCAGGATCCCAAGGAGGTATTAAGAGGGTAGCAAAAACAGTATAACCTTAGTGTGTATTCTCAAGTAGGTATGCATAGGATTGCAGCCATAGGGTGCCTCTACAAGACTTATTTAAAGCTCTTTCAAAGCGCATTACCGATTTTACCTCCACATGAACGGAGCGCAAATCGGGGGTTGAGGCACTTTTTCTGTCCGATTATGCACAGGATCAAATGCGCGTTAAATAGCGAGTTTTAATTTACCGCGGGAGTTAAAGCGCCTTATGACCATGTAAACAAGCGATTCTCCACATGTAAACAGCTTTAAAGCATGTTTCATACAACTGGTAATGCGCTTCACTGCCTCCCGTGTATAGGGATTAGGCGTAAAAGCGATTGCGAGAAGATGCGCATAATCGGCCAACCGGGCGTCAAACCGAATTCTTGTAGAGGGGACCTTAGTTTGAAAACAGTGATGTCATGAGTCTCTGTCAGTGATGGAAGCATGTTGCTAAATATATGCCTGAAATTTATAATCATTGCTAATATAACACTATTTTCAGATGCACATTATGCTTAAAAAAATCAGATGGGATCTGGAAACATTAATTACGTTGACAATGGAATTGTGATTATATTCATCTTTGTAATGGTGTTTGCGAGTGCAGGTGTGTAAGATGCAACAGATCATAGTTTCCTATGTTAATAAAATGAGTTGCAGTATATCTATATCTATAGATATAAATCTATAGATGCACAGATATAGATATATTCTGCACTGAATTGCTTGCCCTTTTGCTGACATGAATGCAATAAAACTGGAATCTTTTACTACATTGGATTTTAACTAAAGCACCGGAAGTCTGGAGAAAAATCTTTGAAAATATTAAGTCCAAAGAAATCCTCTTTAATCCTCTTTAAAACACAGATCCTTGTTCATAATTTCAGTGTGTCATGAAAGACCAGGTACCTGAATTAAGCACTTTCTTAAGACTATGGTTTTTATTTTAGTCTTCATAATTTCAATATTTTAATATTCAGGGGTGTTGGTTTTTTGTGTTTTTTTTTTTAAAAAAAACTCTGTTAGCTGCCAGGGATCTCTGAGTGATGGAAAAACATTAAACAAATTCAAGGAGGAGGAGGAGGAGGAGGAGGAGGAGGAAGAAGAAGAAGAAGAAGAAGGTGTGAAAGAGGGAGAGAGAAAGAGAGTGAAAGGAAGGAAGGAAAGAAAGAAAGAAAGAAAGCTAAACCTAGGGTGATCAGATACAAACAAGGACAGACAGAGCTCCTGTACCTGTTGTGCAGAAGAGAGAATTTCAGCAGATGAAGCTTGTCATACAAGTATGAGAAAAGTGGCACCTGACAAAATCCCCCCCCCTTTTCACCCAAGTCTGAAAATGTACAGGTGCCTGGCCATCTTCCTTTGCATCTGACTCACCCTAAGTGTTTCTCTCCGATCTCTAGGGCAGAACTAAGCAGTCAGAAATCTCTCACCTATGGGGTGGCTCCGGGAAGGTGTAGATGCTGGCATGGCGCTTCACAGTTTTAGCCCTTTTGCATGTCTTTGCATTTTTCATTGCAGAAGATCCACCTCCAGATGACATCTTCAGAGTTTCTGGCGGTTTTAAAATGGAAAGTGTATTGCCGGTTTTGCTTTTTAAAGGCAGCAGCAGTCCTGTCCCAGGAAAAAGCAGCCGGTTCCCAGATATCACAAAGATAGAACCAGAAGCTGAACAGATGCTGGAATAGACTCTCTTATTTCTCTCCTTGCCTGCATCTGGCACTCCTAACTCTGGGAAAGACCAGAAAGCTGCCAACACACACACACAGAGTCTTAAAGGCACAGTCCACTAGATGCTGCGGAACCTGATCTCCTCCCCTTACACATGTCCAGGTTGAAAGATGGAATCAGTTGTTGCAGGAGAGATGCTGGTCCGGCCGCCTGCAGCAAAGAACAGCAACTGTCATAGCACTATAACGAGACAGTTGTTTATCGAGGCCATGAGCTCTTCTGCAAAAGAAAAGCCAAACTCATCAGTTGCACTGAAAGAGAAAGAAACTCAAAACACGCAAGCTGCCTGGACACCAGAAATTAACCATCCTGATTTGAGAATGGGCCTGTTCAGACAACACACCCACCCTTTTGCAGCAAATGGTTAGTGAGTGTGTTTAAACCGTGGTTATGTAGCAATCATAGTTAGGAATGGTTCAGACGGCATGCTAAGTCATGGCTCAGATGACACGCTAAGCTATAATGTTTAGTAGGGTGACCATATTTGGGAGACCAAAAAAGAGGACAAGCTGGGGGGTGGGCAGGAAAGCAGCTTTCTTGGGCCTCTGGAAAGTGCGTCATTCCCCCTGCCTCCTTAAATAATAATAATAATAATAATAATAATAATAATAATAACAATTTATTTCTTACCCGCCTCTCCGTCTGGATCGAGGCGGGGAACAACATGATAAAATACATAAAACTGATTAAAACATAACACATATTATTAAAACTGCATAAAAAATCCAATCCCCAATTGGAGCAGAGGATGGGAAAGTATAGCAATCCTGTTCCCACTGCTCCAATCAGGGCCTTTTCTATAATGTCTGGGAATGATACACTTTCCCCTTTAAGGCTGTGATTGGAGCAATGGGAGGGAAATGACCCGCCTCCAGAAAGCACATCATTCCCTCCCACCATGCTAATGGCAGCCTTAAAGGGGAAAGCATGTCTTTCCAGGACATTGTAGAAAATTACAGAAAATCCCCCCTGACACCCAGGATAGAACAAAAACCAGGACAAATCCGGGGAAATCCTGACCGTTGGTCACCCTAATTTAGCTCACAATGCTTAACCACAGTGCCTTAGTGTGTTGCCTGAACAGGGTCAATGATTGTGATCGATGCTTTAAAAAGTTAATGTTGCACCACTACGTTTTTCAGTGTTGTGTGAATGGGTTTTTAACAACAGTTTTTAATTTGTTACATTTATATCCTGTCTTTTGTCCAAGGAGCCCAATGTCCATAAATGCCCCTCCTCCTAATTAATCCTCACAACAACCCTGTGAGGTAAGTCAGGCTGAGAGCCAGTGACTGGTCCAAAGCCACCCAGTGAGCATCATGGTCGAGTGAGTGCTAGAACCCGGATCTCTTGAGCCCCATCCCAACACGCTAAGCCAGGGGTAGGCAACATGATGCCCATGGGCACCAATGCACCCGGAGATACTTTTCTTGGCACCTGCCAAGGTGCTGTATCCCTCCAACTTTTCACAACAACACCACCACCACATTTTCTTACCAGTTCACAGCTGGAATTACTGTGAACTGGGTTTCAGTAGGTGCTGAAAACTGTGGGTTTAAAGGAGTTGTTTAGTTGGTTGAGGGCCAGGCTCCACCTCTGTCTTGTCTTCAGTCTTTTGAGCAGTTTACTTGTCCTTTGACTTGCTCCCATGGCAGCCATGTTGTGGTGGCGCCCAGGGCAGTGTCTCAAGTTGCCAAATGTGTCCATAGCCCCAAAAAGTTGCCTACCCTAGACTGACCAGATAAAATCCAGGTCAGGGCTCATGTAACTTTAACAGTTGTAGAGAAAAGGGAATTTCAGCCAGTGTCATTTGTATGCAATTAGTTCCTGGTGAAATTCCCTCTTCATCACAACAGCTAAAGGTGCAGGCACTATACTAGAGTCACTATATACAAAAGAAGGCAGGGCCCCTGCAACTTTAACGGTTGTGATGAAGAGGGAATATCACCAGGAACTAATTGCATACAAATGACACTGGCTGAAATTCCCTTTTCTCTACAACTGTTAAAGTTACAGGAGCCCTGACCTGGATTTCATCTGGTCAGCCTAACCTACCCCTGCTCTAATCACTACACCACATTGGCTCTCACACCCAGCACTGGCTCTCATTGGTTGCTTGGACAAGGGATGGTGTCAAGGGCCAGCATCATCACACACCTGGCAAGTCCCACACACCTGTAGGGGCCCCACTGCTGATCCTGGCAGCTTCTGGTGCAAATTAGGCCAACGGGCAGTGGTAGAGTGGCCACTTCCACATTGCCAAAAAAGAGGAAACGCATCAGCCCAAAAGAGGACAAAGGAAGACTCTGGGCCTGTTCAGAAGACACATTCAACCCCAAATGGTTAAGGCTTTTGGTTAAGCAGCAAGGTTTAAGGTGCCTTGTGCGATGTGTTTTGCTAAACCCTGCTCACTCAGTCAGACCATCTGCTGCAGGGTTTGAAGCTGTAACCATGGCTTAAAATGTTGTGTGTGGCAGCACAACTTGTGCTTAGTACTAACCCCAGAGAACCACAGCTTCACTAACCATAGAGCCTGACGTGTCGTCTGAACAGGCCCACTGCTTTGCATAAAATTTTCACATGCTATTTCTTTATTTATTTATTACATTTGTACACCGCCCCATAGCCAAAGCACTCTGGGCGGTTTACATAGATGTACATTTAGAAAGAACAACTTTCATTTCACACCTCGGATAGCTCCTTTAGAGTTCTGACTGGTTCTGACAAACCCGGAGCAAATTCACTGCCCCACTGGCATCAGAGCCACCTGCCTCCACTGCTGTCTGCCGCTTTGGTGGCAAAAATTGATTTAACACACACATGAGATTTTGCTGGTTTCCAAAACAAGGATCCTCCTCTCCACAATTACTCTGTGCATTATCTGACATGAAGCTTCGGCTGCATAAATCAGGATCTCGCGGGCACTCTTGGCATTATATTCACCTCCTCTGGCCAGACGGAACATTAGGTCCTCTCCACAAGATTTGTTGCTGAGTGCAGCTTGCTTTCGTTCTCACTCCCAGCTAATCTACTGTGTCATTGTTAGCTGAGAAATGTCCCCTTCACAGCCACAGTTGATCCTATATACATTCAGGCAACTCAAAGGCTTTAACAGCTTCATGGTTTAACTACCATCCTGACGCTACCCAGCCTGTGCTATCATTCTTTGATGACCAAATGCCATCTTTTAAAGAACGCTCTCTTTCATGACCAAGAAGCAACAGGTGCTTGGAAAGGTGTTTAAATGCATATTTATGTGTAGCATGACTTATTTAAATAAAAAAGGAGGAGGCTGTGCCAGGAGTGTGACATGGGGGGGGGGGGGCTTTCATGTTTTGTTCCTGCCATGATCAGGCTAGG
This sequence comes from Anniella stebbinsi, assembly GCA_029215795.1. Lineage (NCBI taxonomy): Eukaryota > Metazoa > Chordata > Lepidosauria > Squamata > Anniellidae > Anniella > Anniella stebbinsi. The sequence continues at coordinate 389,334,248 of JARDYH010000001.1, forward strand.
GATGTCTGTTGCTGGGAAATCCAGCCCTTTTGGGACTTGCCAGGCATCCATGGCACCCTGAAATATGCAAGCCGAAACACGTTTGCTTGTTTTTTCCTGAAATCCGGGAGCATTTTATATATATATATATATATATATATATATATATATATGTGTGTGTGTGTGTGGGACTAGACATTTACACAATTTGCATAATTTGTGCACACATTTCAGCCTCAATTTGTGCAAATGTCTATTTCCAAAAGTCTATATATCTATATATCTATATGGAAAAGCCACTACCTGGCTTGACTTGCTATGGACTGAGCTGGGTCAGTTAGCAGAAGACGAGCCAAAATCTGGGGCCTCCGAAGCAATGAAAGCTAATTGAGCTCCACCCCACAACAGGATTCCTCTGACAGCCCTGGATTAGGCTGGGTTTACAGGACCTTGGATAGCTCTAGGCAGACAACTTGCTTGGACAAGGCATGAAGTTCAACTAAAGTCCTTTATCCCTCCCCGCCCTCCAGAGCCCAGCATAGCTCCTCCACTTTCTTGAAAAGGGAAGAGCCTTGAAAGCGAAGCTCTCTGGCCTTGAGCCCAGCTCTCCATCACATCCTAATCAGCTTCTCCATTGCACAAGGTCTGCGCTAGCGGACACGCATTGGGGAACATGAAGTCCCTTGTGCAACAAGGGCTGCTTCCTCAGGGGAATCTGGCTCATGGGGGTGCTGTTTCCAGGGATCTCAATTCAGGGGGGTTTGTGGCTTAAGTCTCAGCTGACTGACAGGCTGCAGCTGAGGCTCAGGCTACAGCTGAGCTTGGGTCTGGGTTCAGCACCTCTGGGTGTTCCTGATCCAGCTGGTTCCTCCCCCTCTGTGCCAGAGAGCCACATCTGCTGCTCAGGGTCATGAAAGGGGATGTTTGATTTGGCTAAAATCCAGGGTGGGGCTTGTGGATTTCATTGACCCTCCCATAGATTCCTATATAACTCGAGTGGCAGAAACTCTTTCAGTCTGAGGGCCAAATTCAATTTCAGAGAACCTCTTGGGGACTAAGTTCCAGTGGTGGGTGGACCACACAAAAGACCAGCCTATTTTAGCTGAAAGCATTTACTGCTACTAACTAAACCTTAGAAGAGGCATTTCAACCTTTTAGAATGGGGAAAATCTACACAAAAGCCAGGAAAACACCAAATATTCAGTAGTTGGGGGGAGGCAGCATGGCCTTCTGGGGTTCTATAAATCAACCCCAGGCCAGATTTGATTCCTAGGCCTGGGGTTCTATAAATCCCACCAACCACAAGGTGGTTGCCTACAGCCATACCATCCTAAAGATGCCTGATTTCGTCTGATTTCGGAAGCTAAGCAGGGTTGGGCCTGGTTAGTACTTGGATGGGAGACCACTTGGGAATACTGGGTGCTGTAGGCTTAGGAGGGGCTATGGCTCAGTGTGATAGAGCACCTGCTTTACATGCAGGAGGTCCCAGGTTCAATCCCCGGCTTCTCCAGGTAGGGCTTGGAAAGAATCCTACTGCTGTAATTCAAAGATGCCACTGAGGAATGTAGATGTCAGAAGTCGGTGATTCAGTCCATAAGTCAAAACCAAAGTTGCCATCCAAAGTCCAGGTAACAGTTTTGTAATCACAAGGTGTTGAAGCGTCATCAGGAAACCTGTCCACAGGGTCAGGGTACATTCAGGCAAGTCCAAGGTTTCAAGAACACACAGGCAAATGGTCAGGATACAGTCCAAGGGTCAGAATCAGGCTTGAGTCAGGAACATGGAGCTGGGAAGCAGGACGTAAAGGTAAAGGCATCCAATACGTTTGTTGCTTCCAGCACTCTGGCTGAGCGCTGGCCAGACTTTTATGGGACGTAGACTAATGACCAATTGGCATCAGCTGGATTGAAGCTCTGCCGGTCCCTGCTTACTTCCATGAAGAGTCACGCCCCCAACTCTCCCAGGCTCAGCTGTCTCCTCTCTCCGGCTGATTCCTTTAACTGACGCACAACACCTACCTGAAACCCTGAAGAGCCGCTGCCAGTCAGTGTCGACAATACTAGGCTGAATAGACCAAAGCCTTGACTCAGTATACGGCAGCTTCCTATGTTCCTATGGTCCAGGTGTGGCCCACAGTTTACCTTCTGGCTTCATCTGCTTTAGGCTCTTACACTCCAAGATTGAATTAGGAGAATGGAAATCTCTCTCTCTCTCTCTCTCTCTCTCACACACACACACACACACACACACACACACTTGGAGGCAATTTAAATTAGAAGAATTTGCTTGAGAATTATTCCCCCCACCACAACACATGTCAGGTCTACTGTGCACAAGTGAGGGCCTTTGCTTTTTCATCCCCTCTTCCATGCCCCAAGTCACGAATTGACAAAATCCCCTGGCTATCACAACTGCCAATCGGGCTACAGATGAAGCTCAAGCACATGCAAGCAAGCAAGCAAATGTCACAAATATATCACTTCTTCAACAGGCCCCTCCATTCCCTCCATCACAATGCTTATCTCTACTTCACAGCTGGAATGAAGCAAGAAAACTGTTTGGACAGAAGCCCATGAAATTAATTTTCGCTCATAAACTGGAAGCAAGCAGCTCATTTCCCCCCTTTTATGGTGGGCCTAGATAAACCACTCATCTGATGATTTAATGACAAGAAAATGTAGACCTACAGTCAGCAATTACATTGGCCAGTGGACTGTTCTAGTTTCAAGCACCACATATAGGTCAGTGGGTGCCTAGGCAAATCTCTCTGCTTCCGGTCCAAGTCACCATTTTTTTCACCCATAATTCCATTCTGTTTCATCGCCACATTAATCTGGGAGTAAAAAAAGATACCCACAAATCAGTATTTAAACACTTCCTTTAATATGTATTTAACTAGAGATGGATGGGAATTTCATTTTGGTTTGGATACAGATTTACCAAAATCCGGGCAGTTCTCCGTTTTGGGAACAAAAAAAACTTGAGGTAAAGAAAAAAAGAAAGAAAAAAGTTGAATGTGGGAAAAAACAAATTCATTCATCCAGGCCTCCTCCAGAAATCAAAAGTACATGTATAAGATGGAAGATCTTTAAGAAACTCTTTGGGAAGAGAAGACTGATCAGATATATGATAGGGCTTCCAAGTACCTAAAGGGTTGTCCCACAGAAGAAGGCTGCAACCATTTGTCTGTCATCAAAAGTGATTGGAAATGGAATGCAGGCTTTAGTTACAGGAAGGCAGATTTAAGCGGAACACCAGGAAAAAAACTTCCTAACCATCAGAGCAGCTAGACAGTGAACTAACTTCCTAGGCAGGTGGTGGGCTCTCCATCACTGGAGCTATTCAAGCAGAGAATGGACAGCCATTTGTCAGGGTTGCTTTAAGCTGGATTCATGCCCTGAGCAGGGTGTTGGGCTCCATGGCCATCTCCAATGCAAGGATTCGATGTCCTGATATTCTTTCCTTTTTAAAAGTCATTCTGTTTATTGAGATTTGTAATAAATAAATTCAATAGATGCAAAAAACAAAAAAAACAAAAAAACCCCTCCAATGTGTCCTACCCTTGGATAGTGTCCCATTTAAAGCCTGACTAGCCTGCCTGTGCTCATCTAACTACACACTGAAAGATCTGTTGTGTACAAAGCCCTCTGACTAACACCGCCATAAGATTGCTTTCCATGGGCATCTCCAGTCAGACTGCCTTTTCCAGGTCCCTTTTATGTGGAGTGAATGTCACAAACATATTCATTTCACCAGGGACTTCCCTGAAAGCGTTTTAACTTGATTATTTTGCAGCTAACCTGAAACACGGCATGCCAGACAGAGGATGCAGCTGAAATGCAGGAGGTACATATTTATTGGCTTTGTAATGCAATTGGCAGAGAGACACAGGAAATTTGGTGGTCGGTGAAAGCAGCCAAGCAAAGTTCCCATCAGTCCTGTGAGTCCTGTGATTTGTTAAGGGGTACGCAAGAAAATTGGGGGGGGAGTGGCAGGGGGAGGGGGATTACTCCACTTTTTTTGTTATTAAAAGATTCAGAGTGCAATCCTATACATGCTTAGATAAAACAAGGTGCCACAACTCCTAGCATCCCCGGTATTTTGGAGTGGCTTGGTCTAGAATGGGTAATCAATACCCATTAGCTTTACAAAAGACATATAACACACACACACACAGCTGCCCACATAGTTAAACTCTAGTTGGGGGTGTGGCTATGGGGGCTGTTATGATTAGGGTGACCCTATGGAAAGGAGGACAGGGTTCCTATATCTTTAATAGTTGCATAGAAAAGGGTATTTCAGCAGGTGTCCTTTGTATCCATGCAGCACCTGGTGAAATCCCCTCTTCATCACCACAGTTAAAGCTGCAGGAGCCCTGCCCTCATCTAATTACTCTAGTATAGCTCCTGCAGCTTTACCTGTCGTGATGAAGAGGGGATTTCACCAGGTGCTGCATGCACAGAAATGACACCTGCTGAAATCCCGTTTTCTATGCAACTGTTGAAGATACAGGAGCCCTGTCCTCCTTTCCACAGGGTCACCTTGGTTCTGATCAACCTGCACTCCATAATTTATCATTAGGCTACTGGTTCAGACTTGCTCTTCTATCCTAACTGCTGACTCATTTCAGCCCTTATTCAGGCCCAGTCCCCGACACCTCCCTGTTAAAACGGAACTGAGAGCAGGTAATGGGAACAACGGCTGCCTATGACTCTGAGGAGCAGGGATGGCCCTACCACTAGGCAATTACCTCAGGCAACAGATCCTGGGAGGTGGCAGCAAGGGGTTGAAGGGTAGAACTGTGGACCACATGACCCCTAAGCTTGTCTGCTGCTTTCAGATGTGGTGGAGGATGCTTTCCCATTACCAGTATCAAAAATGAATCAACTTCCAGTCCAGTAGTACAAGGAACAGGAGGGGTGCTATCTTGTCCTTCACCTCAGGCAGCAAAATGTCTTGAGCCCAGTGCTCCTGAGAAGCTGTTGCCAATTAGAGTAGAGGACTGGATGAGATAGACCAATGAGCACAGTACAAGGCAGTTTAATATGTTTATTGTTTATCCCAGCCCCTGCATATATTTTGTAAATCCATCCCCGTCTACCCCGGAGTAATGGCAAAATATTTTCATTACCATGGCTTTATAGCAGTGAGATGCTTGGGTTGAAATATAGGCGACAGAATTCCAGGCGCAACAACCCAATACAACCAAATCAAAGTAGTAAATTGCAGCAGAAGGTCTGCTAGGTGGATGAGTGATGATGATGATGATGATGATGATGATGATGATGATCGGGGCTACTTCAACAGAGGATATTATCTTTGCTCTGCAATAAAGCTGAAATAGGGTGTTGGGAAGGGGAGCTTTATGGTTCTTAACAATAAATATATGCAGAGATCCTTCGGTGCTGAGCTGAGTTGATTGACATCCTTGATTCTAAAAAAAGAAGGTAAAAGTGGGAGGGGGAGATAACATGGCTATAGCAGCATCCTATGCAAGGCAAATGCAGGGCAAATTTGGAGTGAGGGTTAAGACCCATCCTATTAAGTAGCTCATCACCCCAACTTGGTTCGGAAATAGCTCATTAATTATAAGATGCCTTGGCAGATGTGCAGGGGGAAAAAACCATAAAGGCACAATCCTATGCTGAGAGTTGTATTCGTTTCTCTCTAAACAGGCATAGGATTGTGCCCTTAATCAGTCAGGCACTGGTAGGGAGGCTCTATGGAATCCTCTCTCTCTCTCTCCCATATATGAAGAACTTTGAGAATTTGGGTACATTCTGATCAAAATCAAACTGAAATGAAATCCTACCCATCTGCACCAACCAAGTGCAATAGGTACAGCTATTCCCAGCAAAGTAAGGACCATGATGTACCTGCCTACCATATAGCTGTTAAACATGAGGAGCCGTCAGACCAAAAGAACTAGTAACCCCAATCCACCACGAATACGGCTGAATACACAGGGATACAAACTGAGACTTCTAAGAGCAAAAACGCACAATGCATGTCAGTTTCAGTTTTACCCATATTCATCTTGTTTTAACCTCAAGTTCCTTGTGTCCCGAATATGGAGAACTTTGCGAATTTTGGCGAATTTGTATCTAAATCGAACTGAAATGGAATTCTCATTCATCTCTAGCCAAAACACCTGTAGGACCACAAGATCCATTGCAGCTACAGCATTGGGTGGTGGTAAATACTACAGTTCAGTGTGGTAGTCGTCCCATTTTTCCACTCTCCATCGTGAACTCCTTAATCCATTTCTGCCCACGCAATGGCGGTCTTGGGAGGCCAGTCCTATGCTTTGTTATTGAGCAAGCTAGTGGTTAAGCCCCAAGTCATAAGGATTTCAAAATGGATCATTTATCCATTTTTCTTTGAAGATATGACCTGAGATACATTAGTAGTGGTGACAGGCAATCAGCGGAGTTTTCTAGAGCAGTGAAATTCGTAATATCTACAAGAAATCAAACTGCTGTATGACTCAGGCAGTTTTCATGCTGGGTGACCTTGACGTTTCCTGAGTCGTGACCGATTTCTACATTCGGTTTCTAATACCCGCCTTAAATCTTTCCCGCTGCCGTGCTCGCCATGCTTGTGTGCACTTTGCATTTCCTTGCTGTAGAAGGTTGTTTCACATAAATTATACAGGAAATAGAGCAGAGATGCAATCGCAGAGTCCAGCACAGCCATCAAACAAAAGGAAGCCAACGGGGAGCCGGAGTTTTCATCAGTGTCACTCTCTACAACCAACGTCAAAACCGGCACTGCTACTTTAAGGCTGCCGTAAATTATACCATTAGAGAGTCACGCGACCTCTAGAATGGGGAAGTGATGGCCATTTCTCACCATCGGTGGAAGCAGAACCTTCAAAGGGGAGGTTGAATGGATGTTGTTTCTTTCTTTTCTTTCCTTAGTAATGAATTTTATTTGATATTTATTTAATGGGCTACAGCAAGGGAGGGAAAGGTGGTGCAGGCTCTGATCAAATCAATGGAGATTTCCTCCCCTCTTTTTCTAACATCTCTCTCCCACAAGGGATAGAATTTTGGAGAGAGAATGGGTGGGTTGGGGAAGCTTAACCCTCCTCTCCTGAAGCGGAATGGTCTCAGTCCAGACAGGGACTGCACATGCTTTCATGAAAGAAAAGAAAAATAGCAGAGTCAGATACACTGACACCATTAGCAGAATGTGTAGGTTGGTCCTAAGACGCCACCTATCAGATCAGTAAAAACACCTTAGGTTGATGCCACGGTTCAAGCCACCTGCACCAGTCTTTGGTGGATTGCTGGTATATTCAGTGTTTGCTCCAGATTTTTCAGGGCCCTTAAGTAAGATGCCTTCGGTGCCCCTCAGTGCCCCTGTCATCACTGAGCATTTATTTGCCTTCTCTCTGAGGGACCCAGAGATCATCCAGTCTAACCTCCTGCTCAATGCAGGATCTACAGTGCGGGATGCAGCTACAGCATCCCCGACAGATGGCCACCCAGATTCTGCTTCAATTCCTCTGGCAAAAGGGAGCCCACCACCTCCCAAGGTAGTCTGTTCTACTGCCGAGCAGTTTGCATTGCGTTTATTTGAATGTTTAGCAAAAATCTGTTAAACCATTTCCACCCATCTGTTGTAGGGTTACTCCGTCTTCTTGCCCAGTTAAAATTTTGGCTTGTTTGAATTGCAAGTATTAACATGTACCACTGTTCAGTTCAGGCAGAAAAGAGCTTTTAATAATATGTAACAGTGGAATAAGTGATCCTTGGTATTAGTCTAGGGTCAGGCATGCCCCTATTTTCCTCTGTGAAAAGTCAGAGGGTGTGCTATGGGAATAGTGGATGCTTGTATTCCCAAGATAGTAAAAGAGAGTTGATATGCAGGTGATGGGGTCACTGTAGGACTCAGGAATATCATAATTCAAATGCTATCAGTGATATTAAGCCACCCATTTGTGTCAAGGAAGGGTCTCCTCCATGCAACTAGCAGTGCAATCCTATATGTGTCTGCTCAGAGGTAAGCCCAATTGTGTTCAATAGGAATTACTCCCAGGTGAATGTGTATTCGGGAGGTGTAAAATGTAGCATCCTTCAAATGCCTCCTGAAAACATATCTTTTTAAACAAGCTTTCTCTGGACTATAACTTATTCTGGTTTTAGATGACATTTAATTTTTTTAAAAAAAGTTTTAAATCTTGATTTTTGTATATTATGGCTTTAATTGTAAACTGCCCAGAGAGCCTTGGCTGTTGGGCTACATAAGAATGTAATAAATAATAATAAATATAGGAGTCTAGCCTACGTCAGGAAAGTTTACTCACTCCCCCGGATGTTGCAATGCAGGTCTCTGATTAAAAATAAAACAAAATCATTCTAAAAAGTGTACATAAAAGAAAAAATGCATACAAAAATGCAATTAGAATTCGGGAGCGGACAACAAACCCTAAAGCAACTGACTAATTTATGTTAGATATGGTCTCCAGCATTGGATATTGCAAATCAACAAAACACAATTGCCAAAGATGGGTGATGCTCCTGAAATTTGGCCATGCATCATTTTCAATAAATGTTACACGCAAATTGAGACTCCTTTTTTTTGCATGGCCAATGGTGCATTGTTTCATATTATTGTTTCTAAATGCCTAGCACGATTTTTAAAAGAAGTACTCTTTGTTATTTTATTGATATCCAATGTTTGCTATATTAATGAAACATGCCCTGTTCTAGGATATCAAACAAGCATTATCAGTATCAATATTTGGTCTCTCCAGATCTCTAGCAGAACAGCAGCTTTTGAAAACAACCACAACCAAAACACTAATCTGATTTTTGATGTAATCAGATTTTGGAATCTGTACTGTAAAATGATCTAATGTGAAACCGCCATATCAGTAAGATTAATAGCATTCACCTCTCAGGAAAGGCAACAAACCCAACAGAACAGACACAACAGCTTGTATCTAGGAAACCTCAAGGCTAATGCTACAACTGTTGCATTTCCAAAGGGGAATGAAATTGACATTATTTTATTATAGAAGAGTAGATTTATAACCCTACCCAGGGGAGTCACAGTGATGGCATGGAACAGAACCACATCATCTGTTTGTCTTCTGTGCTTCCCATTGTTTCAAACATCAATCTTGTGGTGTGGGATGGATAAGGAATTCATTGGGATTGTAAATGTATATGAGGTTATACAATTCACAACCTCTGGACCTGAATGTGAACCTGAAAACAAGTTGCAATTGGAAAGCTACATATTTATGAGCTCGCAATCCATTTTGAGTACCCCAAAAAATGTATTCCAAAAATGTGAACCATGCTATAGCCAATGGGAGAAAGATGCATATATTTCAGAAACACACACCCAAATGCACTATACACAGAATTATGTTCAAATTTTCATGCGGGAGAAAAAACACCTTGCAATCTGATAGAGACCCATGTCAGAATGAGCTTCAACATGGAAAGCTGAAAGCCTTGATGAGGTAAGGTTTTGCTGAGTCTCACACTAAAAATGCAGAACCAGCCTTCACACTGCTAAAATAACTAGGGATGTGCACTGGATCGGACCCGATCCACAATCCGAGTCCGGTCCAGTGGGAAATCGGATAAATTATCCGATTTCCGATCCGACAGCTGGATCGGCCGATCCAATCCGAACCGGTCCGAAAAGGCTCCGAACCGGTTCGGCGGATCGGCGGATCGGCGGGCGCCCACTGGCACCCACCGCTGCTTCCATTGGCAGGCGCCAGTGGGCGCCCGCCGATGAAGGTGGACAGCAGGGGGGGGAGGAGGGGGGCGCTTACCTTTCCGGCCCGTCCGCTCCCGTCTGGCGCCGGCGGCTACTACCAGCGGGCTCCGCGGCCTACTCCAGGGTGGCGCGCCGGGTGATGTCATCACCCGGCGCGCTACTCTAGAGCAGGCCGCGGAGCCCACTGGTAGTAGCCGCCGGCTCCGGACGGGAGCGGACGGGCCGGGAAGGTAAGCAGGGGGCGCACGGAGGGGAGGAGGGGGCGCACGGAGGGGAGGAGGGGGGCCCTTACCTTTCCGGCCTGTCCACTCCCGTCCGGCGCCTGTGAATGGAAGTGGACGGCCCCGGGGGGGGAGGGAGCGCGGGGGAGGGGGCTTACCTGCTGGGGCCATCCACAGCGGACGGCCCCGGGGGGGGAGGGAGTTAGGTCCCCCCTAACCCACCCGCCGCCATTTTTTCCTCATAGACTTGCATTGCAATGCAAGTCTATGGGGGGAAAATGGCGGCCGATCCAAAAATTTACACTATACTAGAGTGACCATATACAAAAGAAGGCAGGGCCCCTGCAACTTTAACTGTTGTAATGAAGAGGGAATCTCACCAGGTACGAATCGCATACAAATTACGCTGGCTGAAATTGCCTTTTTTCTACAATTGTTAAAGTTACATGAGCCCTGTCCTCCTTTTCATATGGTCAGCCTACAGAGAGAGAGAGAGAGAGAGAGAGAGAGAGAGAAGTTTGTTCAGCAAAGAAGGCCAAGAATCCCAGGACACCTTAAGACAGAGTTGACCACCACCAAGAGTGCCCAAGGAGCTCTCCCAGTCCCACATAGAGAAGGCAGGATTGTGCTGGGGTAGAAGGCAAATGGGGGTGCCTGTCCTGATACACCCTCTTTCCTGGCACAATCACAATTCCGACAGCCCATGGATGGAACGTGACAACTTCAGGAGCAGTGAGGGAGCCGCCGCCACAGCTGAGGAGACCACAGCAGATAATCGAAGATCCAAATCGGACAACTTTCTGAAGTTCCAGAATGTATCACAGTGGTAGAAGTAGCTGTGGTCTTCTGGCTCAAATGTAACACCGATTGTGAGTTCAACTTCAAACAATAAAGTACCAGCCATCTGGCTTAATTGGGTCTGGTGAGGTGGTCCCAGGCTGCAGACTGATCAGCAATAAGAAAACTGATAGGAGAGAACATAAGAATGTAAGAAGAGCCATGCTGGATCAGGTGAAGGGTCCATCTAGACCAGCACTCTGTTCACACAGTGGCCAACTAGCTGTCGACCAGGCAACAGCACACTCCCACCCTTGTTCCCCAGCAACTAGGGTATACAGGCTTACTGTCTCTGATACTGGAGGTTGCACTCAACCATCAGGACTTTCAGTTCCTAAAAGCCCGGTCCCCCTGTATTCAGCCTTGTTGGTAGTGCTGAATTAGGGTTGCTACCTCTTTTTAAGAACATAGGAACATAAGAAGAGCCATGCTGGATCAGACCGGGGGTCCATCTAGTCCAGCATTCTGTTCCCACAGTGGCTGACCAGTGACCAACAAAGCAGGACATAGTGCAACAGCACCCTGCCACCCATTTTCACCAGCAACTGGTGCCTACAGGCTTACTGCCTCAGATACTGGAGGAAGCACATAACCATCAGTGCTAGTAGCCATTGATAGCCTTCTCCTCCAGGAAGTTATCCAACCCCCTTTTAAAGCCATCCAAATAGGTGGCCATCATGACATCTTGTGACTCCTTATCTTGAACAGGTAGATGCCGGAAAGGGACTACATGGTCCTCTCCATGCTGGGAACGGGTGTACCTTTTGAATTCGGCTGGAGCAGATGGATGGGAATTTCATTTCAGCTGTTGCTTGATAGAACTTACCAAAATTGGCCAACTTTTTCATAAGTTGAATGGGGTGGGGGGACCTAAAGTTTATTTAAAAAAAAAATGAATGTGAACGAAAGTGAAACTGACAAATTCAGCCATCCCTAGCAAAGAATTGTGTTTAAATTAAAATGTTTAGCCCCAGTCCTGCACATTATACCAAGATATGGGAAATAAAGTTGAGGTTATCGTTTTTTGTTTTTAAAATTATGAATGAACTGGAATTGTCAAGACATTCTAATTCAGGTCTACGGGTTCTGCTCACAAGGTGGCAGCAGAGACTGCATGATGGCAAAAATGGGTCACACGACTCTAGTGACATGACATAACTTTATACAGGTTTTTTAAAAGTTTATTTCAAAATCCCCATTTTAAAATGGATTCTCCCCACCGTTTGTACAGTAGGACTTTTTAAAGTGTGTGGCTTGCAAGTCACCCTTGTATCTGGATCCCCCTAACCATGATTTTCACTAGGTCTTAACGCCAAGCTACACACTACCCAGGAAATCCCAGATTGTATTTTTATTTTGTATTTGAAGGCAGCCTTGTTGTTGGAAAGAGGAAGTTTTGAAATCGGTCAGAGTGGCGATAAAGAGTCGAGGAAAGAGGTGTCAATCCATTCCCCCTGCACCACTTTCCTGATCTAACTCAACCCTCCTCATCCCCACAAGCAGATATTCCCCCTGAAGTAGGGGGGAATATAGACTTTTTTTCCCAACAGCAGGTGCCTTGGAGCTGCCCAACAACAGTTAGTAGCACCTGGACAGTAGACCAAGCCAGAACGCAGGTGACCTGGACACAGTCTTCACTACTAAGGTGAAGTGGATTGCATTTCTCTTTCAAGGATAGCAGTTATTTCTACATTTGCATCAATGCATATCTATTAGCAGAGGGAAATCTTACACCAATCCTGGCCCTCTCTCTTCTGTCCTCTGTTTGGGGGATGCGTTTTCTCTCTCTCCCCCATCTCACTCTTTGGTGGTGCATAGGTGGCCACCCTCTGTTGAGCAATTGCATTTTAATGATTCTATGGTATGAAGCTTTCAAAGCAGTAGCCTCCAAAAAGCAGCCTACAAATTTAAGGAAGCAAACAAATACACAAATAAAAAGAAGATACCATCATGTAATTCATGGAGGAGATGGCTATCAATGGCTACTAGTCCTTATGGCTATATGCTACCTCCAATATAAAAGGAAGTAAGCCTAGGTACATCAGTTGCTGGGGAACATGGGCAGGAGGGTGCTGTTGCACTCATGTCCTACTTGTAAGTTTCTCATGGGCAGCTGGTTGGCCACTGTGTGAACAGACTGCTGGAGTACATAAACTCTCGGTCTGATCCAGCATAGCTCTTCTTATGTTCTTATGATATAATAACTAAACAAAATTAATACTGCTATTATCAATGCGACTACAAATAATAATAATAAGAGTAATAATAATGCATGACTATCCTTTAAAGTGACTTCTATATTTTTCTCCCTGTTTGTAAATACTAACCTAGGCACTGACATATTCTGTCCTAATTCTGCAAAGCTGTCCATTTGCAAGTTCTCGAACTCAGATCCTTCGCCCTGTTCTTAGTCATGTCGGTGCACCTTCCTAAAGGCCCCAACACAGTTCTCCCTGGGTGTGCAAACACACTTTGTTGGCAGAAGAAGGCTCCTTTAACAACTTGGCTGAACATTACCAGCGTCTGAGTTCTGCTTGAGGCGTGACTCTGATCTCCGCGGCATTCATTTGCTGAGCACACGACACATAATGAATGGCCTTGGGTTCCTCGGAGGTGCCAAGAGCTCTCCTTACACTTCCAGCCTTATTCATCAAGAGCAAGGCTACTGATTTGGAAAATTGCCCTTTGCAAACGAGCCTGCTACAAAAGTCGCTCCCGGCTGTGTTGCTTCTGTACAATATTCATGCCTCATTGAGAAGCCAGGAATCAGGGGGTTCTGTTCCATTCTGTTCAGTTGCTTTCTCACATGCCCACCGTTATAACATGCCACCTGCCCAGAGGGCAAGTAGAGTTGGGATGCAATTCGATCGGGATAGTCGTAAGCTTCCGACTCAGAGGCTACTGACTATCCAGCACTAAAGCCGGCTGAGCTAGTGCTAACGCTGGCTAGGTTGGCAACATATAAAACTTTCCCCCAAAAGAGGACCAAAACAGACACCGCTTTAAATAAAATTTGCAAATGCTAATTGATACGTATAGATACAAATTTAGACATGATTATTCCAATTTAAATAGAAGTACAGTACATCTTGCCATCATGTGGAAGGCTGTGACCAGGGGATTCTGCTCCATGTTCATTCTGCTGTCAAAGTGCTGTTGGTGGACATCTTCAAGGATCAGCTCTTCCTTCCGATGGTTCTTTATCTTTATCATCATACTTTGACTGAGCAACCTTTCAAACAGGGGACACCATCAAATAGAGGACTGCCCTCTGTAAAAACAGGACACATAGCCACCTAAGGCTGGAATAATGATTTCTCCTCTCTTTGGTGTCAGTGGGAGTGATTTAAAAAAATCAGATTCAGATGGGGTTAAATCCCTACCCCACCCCCACAGACACACCTCCTGCTCTGGCCACCTTGAACTAGTAGGCTCATCCTACTGGATTGCTCAGTTAATTGCTCACCCCAAACCCAGAGTGCGAGTGGTTCCCATCCAACTGGCACGTCTGACTCTCACAATGAAGATTACGCACGTGAGATTTTCAGTGGAAACCTGGAAGATGCGCAGAGGGTCCTTTCAAGCGTACGCAGATCTTGGAATTGGGAGCGCATATTCCAGGGCCCCATTGACTCCATTGTGCTCTGATGCTGCCCATGCTGAAAGCAAAAGAGCACTCTAGCACATGGCTTTCTGGAGACTACTAATGCAGATGGGCCGGCAGAACAAAGAAAGCTGTGTGGGCCTCACAGATTGTATTTGGAATTCAGATGTCCAATGGAGGTGGAGGGTGGGAATTGGCTCTGGACTTTGGTAAGTTAACACGGAGGGTGCCAAGGGCAGCCTGTGAGGTTCATGCAGCTGACTGGGTTCATTTCAGGATATTGACGCCTGCCCATCCGGGCTAGGTTTAATCGGCCATGACACTTTTTGTTCAGTGCATTATCAAATTTGGGTACAGTTGCAGGAACAGCCTGTCTGATTAAACAGCAGTTCCTTTTCGGAGGGCTGATGGATTCATTTCAATACAATGTTTTCTCTCTCTCAGTGGCTGAATTCGGACAACACGATAGTCAATGATGGGGTAATAATCAACTTTATAGTTGTTCATCTCGGGGGTACTCCCCACACAACATGGTAATAAATAATCATCTGTGGTTTTGATTAGGATCAGCGCTGAGTTGACTATGGCAGCATTCGGATGACACGATAGTCAATACAACTGATGACTGTTCCCCCCACCCCAGTTGATTATTGTGTCGTCCGAATTCAGCCTCTCTCTCTCTCTCTCTCTCTCTCTCAATGTATCCTGAGTTGTTCCATTTACAACAGTCTGACTACTGTCCTGCTGGATTGAGTTCTTTTTAACGCATATCGCCATTCATCGCTACAGAATTCACTGCCACAGGCTGTGGTAAGAACAAAAATTACATTATGCTGTTGTTTTAAACTTTTAACATTATGTTTTATCATGTCACTTGTTGCTTTGAGTGTTGTGAGCTGCACAGAGAGCTTCAGTAACTGGGTGGTATAGAAATGTAATAATAATAAAAAAGAGCCCTGCTGAATCAGACCAAGGGCCTGTCTCATCCAGCATTTTGTTCACACTGTGGCCAACCAACTGCCTGTGGAAAGCCCATGAGTAGGATATGAGTGCAACATAACCGTCCTGCTCATGTCTCCCAGCAACTAGTAAATAGAGGCATACTGCCTCCGATACTGCAGGTAATATATAACCATCATAATTAGTGATCCTGCTGAATTTCATAATTATTTGGCTCATTTATGTTGGATAATGGCAACTATTCTGCAGGCTTCCAGACACTAGGGGGCGATGGAGAATGTCCTGTAGCTTGATCAGTTCCTTCTTCCTGCTCCCTCCCCTTCCTCTTCCTTTTTCCTCCTTCTTCATCTCCCTCTTCAACAAGCAGCACCATGTGGTCTCTCCAGAGAGGAAGCAAGTAACCATAGCTCATGCCTTTGTTTACTTACATTCATGGACGCCGCTTTAGGGGGTGCTTGTGATGGATAGCCTTCTCTGATGATGTGTATAAAAGCACTAATAAACTACGTTGATTTGAACTTCTTTTAAATTGGCTCTAGTCTGTATTTATTATTGCCTCCAGCACTAAATGCTGTGTTCCCACACTTTCTCTTTATAAAGCAACTCTGCTGTAAGTCCAACAGTAAGTCAAACTGTTGGATTTTCCCACAGTTTGCTGAAATGTGCAGCTCAGTTCATTTTCTATGATGGCGAGGAGGGGGAAAGAAATATTGTGTGCCCATCGCAGAGACTCTTACTGGGAGGGGATCCTCCTGACCACCACCATCAGAGAAAGAAACTCTGATTAAGGCCAAAAGACATTCTCCTTGGAGTCCTGTTATGGTTCTCAGCGTATGCTTATTGCTCACCAAGCACAGAAGTATTGGCTTTGGAGAACCCACTAAGGGATTTAAATGACAAGCATTCAATCAACCAAGTGATGCAGATGATTATATTGACTGGGTGAACAAATGAGGCACATAGGCAGAAGCAGGGCCTGCTGCTTGGAGACTTGTCCATCTTTCTCTTCTGTATCAATTTCCTTTCTCAAGTATGAGGAGACCCAAAGCATAACACCTACCCCTGAATCCAGAAGAAGAGGTTCACTTTTGAGTTCATTTTTCTTTTCTTTTCTTTTTTTGCCAATTGGGATTTTTAAAGCTCAACCCCAGTTTGTTTGTTTGTTTGTCTGTATGTTTGTTTGTTAAATTTGCATCCCATCTTTCCACCAAATGGTGTTCGTAGTGATGGACACCCAACTTGGATCACTTTAAAATGGGATTAGACAACACCATGGAGGAGAAATCTATCAATGTTGACTAGTCACAATGGATACACATTACCACCAGTAGAGACAATTTGCCTCTCTGTATCCATTGTTGAGGAAAACGAGTGGGAGGGTATTATTTCCCTCATGGCCTGCTTGTTGGCTTCCCAAAGACACCTGGCTGGCCACTATGGGAAAAAAGAGTGTTGTACAATAGCTGTCTCCAATTTCCATGGCTCCTTGGAGGCCCCCCTTCTGATGCAGTCCTCAGCACCTCATACTGTAGAAGCCATTGGTTAGGCAGTGGCCCTTTAAGAAAAATAGATAGCTCCCTAGAGTGGGTGGGCTTAACAGCAAGTCCAGACCAGCCAGCCTTTAGAAGGCCTTCTTCTGAGATATCTGCATATTGCTGAGACAACAGCTCTCCTTGGGTGAATTTCAGATAATGATCTATCCAAGGTCCTGACCAGCCTGGCCTGAACTTTGATTGCCTAATGAGATCTTTCTGATGAGACTTTGCCTCACTGGATGTGATTTCACTTTACAGGATGTGATGCAGACCTTCCAAGCAGCATGACTGCAGCAAACCAGTCCCCCATGCCTATGTCAAACCTCAGGAAAGAGGCTAATGCAGGGGTGGTAGGGTGTTTACTTGGAATAAAGCCCCATAGGATTCAATGGGACTTACTCCCTATTAAGAGAGGATAGGGTTGCAGCCTTTAGCTCTGATGAGTGTGGGGAAATTTTAATTATTGAGCCTGTGACTTCAAGGGTCAAACTAGACATAACATGTATTGCACACATGGAATACATGTGTCCGTTTTAAAAAAAAAAGAATGATGTAGCAGCCATGGATGGTAGAGGGAGAACAGACTGGCCCCATGCTGTGAAGAAAGGAATTGTTTTTTTTTCAATTTTAACACCACATACCCCACCATGCTGACAAAAATCATGTCACAAAGCTGCTGGCATGGCCACTTATGCATTACCAAAGGGAGAGAGGAGAGGAGAGGAGAGGAGAGGAGAGAGATTTGCATTGAAATGTGCACATGCTGATTTATTGCCACAGATGCAAATAAGATTAATTACTATTAAGTAGAAAATACAATATATCTCCCCACAGTGAGAAACACACTGACCAGGTGAGCTGTGTGCCTATTCAGTCTGCTATCCAGTAGGGATGTCAATTGACTCTGCCCAGGGGTGGGGGAGAAGTTCACTGTGCTTTCAGCAGATCGCCGCCCCCAACTCCCACTTACTTACCTGTTACCAGGCTCAACTCAATCCATATAGAGTTGGGCCCACTGGCAGATTTTCAGGTGTTTTTTTGCCTCTCCCAAAATCAGCATTTACGCAAATTACAGCTTAGGTAAATTACATGAATTTTGGCCGTAACTTGCATAATTGCGCAAACCAAGGCTGCAAAGTGCACTCTCAGGTTAAGCACGTTTGCCGCTGCCGTTTGCACAAATTATGGCTGAAAGTTGCATGAATTATGCAAATTGCAACAGCAATACCCAATTTTAAGAGAAAACGACAACCACGTGGAAGTTCCTGGATTTGGGGAGAAAACCTCCAGCTTGGCTTGCAAGTGAAAACTGAGCCAGGAGGCCCTGGGTAAATACAGCGAGCTAAAAAAAAAGAGAGTCAGATTTCCCCGCAATGGCCATCCCTACTATCCAGCTCTTCTCCTTTCTCATGGTTCTTTATCTTTACACTGGCCTTTGACTGGACAGCCCTTCAAAGAGGGGGTGCCTTCAAAGACAGGACTGTCCTTTGTAAAGGAGGACACATGGTCATCATAGAACTTATTATTAGCCCTGGGAGAGGAGCTGATATTGGCACCAACAGAAGCTACTGCCCAGAAACAAATAGCCATTTCAGGGGAGCAGTTCTGGACTACAGTGTGGGAGTGGGGAAAGTTAACCTACTTCCTGCACACCATGGCCCCAAACCAAACCCACCCCTTTCTCCCCTGGCAATTATTTATTTACATATTTATTTATTTTTAAGAGACGTTAACATTACTTCTAGTCTGGCCCTTTAGGACTCCACCAAAATGAGAACCACACCAGTTCCTGGACAGCATCAACAGCAGAGTAAAGTCAGAGAAGGTACATGATGATGCACTCAAATTGTCACAACCCTCTTCGTGCAAGGAACAACCTTCATCAAGAGAAAACTGAGAATGAATTTAAAAGGCGTGTTCATTTAAAGATATAGTCTTACGCCCTTCGCCCACCCCTCGAAATAAAGGATTTTGCTAGAAGGGTAGATTAAGAAGAACTATAGCTGGGCATTACATTAAATTATCACAAACAGTTGACCCTGTCATGTGTTTTTTTAAAATTCCGATTAATTTTATAACATTCACATACTGCCCATCCATGAATGGAAGCTTTCAGGGCGGCTTGCAACAAAACTGGAGGGAAAACATTCCATGCCGGGCGCAAAAATGTGATCGGCATCCGTGTGTTTCCTTTGTTGAATTAAAGTTGTCCTCAGCTGTATTAGCATGTGCACAGCAATACAGCCTACAGCCCTTCTGGAGCTCTTCATTGTCTCTGGAAGAATGTTGATTAACCCCAATCATTATCTTTCTCTTAACCTTGCCACCACAATAGGCTCTCTGCCGCTTCTTCTGCCTGCCTCTCCCAGAAGCCAAGTGCAACCCTTGACAAATCATCCCTGCCCATTTCTGCAATGCAGAACCAAACCTCACGATGGAAGCAGTGAGCTGAGAAGAGAGGCACACCCACACAAGCAAGGGCTATGCATGACCCCCTTTGTGGCTGAAATGTGGTGAGAAATCTCATAGTGCTGTGATGTCACCCAAGCTTCTGTGTCGGCGCACCCTAAGGATGGGTGAGAATTTCGTTTCAGTTCAGTTCTCTATATTCAGGATGGACAGAATGCTTCTCTCCGTGCTAGGAATAGCTGTACCTCTTTTATTTAGGCTGGTGCAGATGGATGAGAATTTTGTTCATTTTTGATAAATAAAAAATGTATCACCAAAATTAGCAAAGGTTCTTCATATTTGGGAGGAAACGAAGTTCAGATTCTAAAAACGAGAATGTGGGAAAATGTAAAATGGACAGATCCACCCAAAAGATATACACACAAAGGATATGAACACACAGAAACAGAGAAACACACACACACACACACACACATAATGTGTGTTAAAGCTGGTGAGATAGCTCACAGTGCTGCAACGCCAACATTCCTGTGTCACTGCACTTGTCCACCTCCCAGCAATTCTGATCTGAAAAACTAACAGATAACTTTGCCAGTTGGGAATGTTTACTTGCACTTTCCCAATTCTTGGGTCTGTGAGATCTGCACTCTTCAGGACACATATGTGAAACTTTATTTGGCATGCACTACAGTGTCCTGTCAGGCCCTACTGGAGTCCACCAGAGGAAGAGCCATCAGTGTGGTGGCCCCTTTCTATGGAATTCCCTGCCTTTGGAAGTTAGACGGAGCAAACCTTGTGTTGCTTCTGGCGCCTCCTGAAAACAGTTCTGTTTCAGGAAGAATTCCTTAAATGACTAGCCTTGGGCTTATTGGCATTCTGTTTTTAATCATTTACATAAGGTGTTTTGATCTTTATTTTTGTACAATTGTACCTTTTCTGTTCACCGCTTCAGAATCTGTTTGGGTATGTCCATATCTTCTTTAGAGACTATGATATTTCTTTCTGTGTGTGTGTGTGTGTGTTAAAAGTTCTGCAAATGTTAAGGTATGTGTTATGCTAAGCTTTTCATTTGCTAGCTACAACATATGCCGCGTAGGAAATACATTTCATTTATGTCAATATGACATGATTTGATAGTTCCTGCTGCGTACAGGATTGTTCACATACTTATGGATTTAAATCTATGTATTGTGTCATCTTTTGTGTAGCGTTTAAGTGGGGCCTGTTTCCATTCTTCTGTCATCAACAGGAATAGGCATGCTTGATTGGGAAGATGAATCTCTACAGCCAGTTATGTAGTGGAGCTGAGGCTCACAGGGATGTAGTGCCAGCACTTCTTCATTAGCAGGGAAACTGACATCTCCTGCCACCCCCTATTCAGAATTCCCTGTTCCTTCTGAGCTTAGCCACAATCCTCACAGTAGCTGGGGGGGGGGGGAAATGTCCCCACAGCAACAATATATTGTTCTCTATTTTAATGCAAAGTATTTTGGGGTGGCTTGGTTTTGAAATGGAGAATTACAACTGGGTGTGTCAGAGAAATCCAAAATGGAACCAAATGAGTTCAGATATTTATGAATTTGGCAGCGGACTGGCTTCTTCCCCATCATGTGGATTCTGTGGACTTGCGGAATGTTTTTTTAAAAAATCTTTGGGAATTTTGCACAAATTTTGTCATAGAAAACACACACTTACACATACAGAGAGAGAGAGAGAGAGAGAGAGAGAGAGAGAGAGACCCTGGCCAAAATACTCATTTTCAAGCTAAAGTATGAAAATGTGCATTTGGGGGGAATTTGCAATTTCCAAATTTGTGCAAATTCGGAAACAAAAATATCCTGAATCTGTTGACGGGCAGGCAACAGAACAAAAGTTGCCTGACAAACCACAAAAACACCAACAGAACAGATTTTACACAATCCTTACATCCCTAATTAAGACCCAATAGGTTTTACAAAATACCTACTCATAGCAGATGAAAATTCTTAGAACCAGGTTGTTGATATGGGTCCACACAGCTGCCTGCAGTTTTGGACTCTCCTTGGGGATGTGGCTATGGGCAATTTCATGACAAGTGCCTAGACTCCAAGAGTTTGTCCAGCTCTACCTGGTGATATCAGAGATTCCAAGCTGGTGTTCTACCACAGGCCGTTGCTCTTCAGAGCTGTCCATGGGGTGTCCAATAGCTTGTAGCCACCAGCCATCAAACTCATTGGCTCAATTCGGATGACACAATAAACAACTGGTGTGGGGGAAACAATCATCAGTTGTGTTGACTATTGTGTCATCCAAATGCTGCCATAGTCAATTCAGTGCTGATCCTAATCCACACCACAGTTGATTATTTATTACCCTGTTGTGTGAGGAGTGCCCCCTAGTTGAACAACTGTAAAGTTGATTATTACCCCACCATTGACTATCGTGTCGTCCGAATTGAGCCAATGTTTTGAAGTGAACAACCTTCAGCCCTCAGAGTGTGGCTTGCATTAGGCCGGTGCTTGAACCACTCTTTCTTTAGTTGACTATCCCTGGTTCGTATTTCACATGGCCATAGATGACTTCAAGCAAACCGCTCTTGAGCACCACTCTGCAATAGACATAATTGCTTCCTCTATCACATTTGCAATGGAAAGAAAGCCAGGCAGGAAGAGGGAAGGAAGCCATCCTTTAAAACCTGAGTACCCTCCCTTTGAAACACAAGTGCTTTGCCAACCATAATAAGTCAGTGGGTTCCACCCCAGAGCAGCACTTTGGAAAATATATGTGTGAGGTGCACGAGGCCAATTAAATATCCCTGGCAGGCTTGATGAACTTCCTAAAAATAACCCCTGTTAATTCAATGGGAGAGATTATCTTGTTAAAATTCGCTAACACCTTGTTTTAACACATTTGCACCTGTGAGGTCGAAAGAACTGATGTTGCCAAGAGAAACCAAGGACAGATTCACGTGTCACCTAGAAAAACCTTCTGTGTCTGATTCCATGCTGAATAATGCCACTACATCATAATGAACTCCATTAATCCAAACCCTCTGTGGTTTCCCTCAGTATCAAAGTGGACATAAGTCTCTGCCACCAGGGAGTGCACTCCTTTTGCTATATTTTCCAGGAAAGAACCATCTACTATTACTACTAGTAGTGATAACATAGATACACACCGGGGCCGGCCCTACCATAAGGCAGAGTGAGGCAGCTGCCTCAGGCTACAGATGCTTAGGTCAGGAAGTGGTGGCAATGTGGAGGAGGATAGATCTGGATGTGCAACACACCATGGCTTGTATCCCTTCAGCTAGACTGCTGCTGTCGGGTCCAGTGGAGGACACTGTCCTATCGGCAATGTGGAAATAAGTTTCAACTGCCAGTTCAGTTAGCTCCTTTGCATAGACTGAGGATGAGCACCATGTTGTCCTCAGGCAGCAGAATGTATTGGGCTGCTCTCCAATACCCACCCAAAGCTTGTTGCGGATGCTCCTTCATCTCCGTCCTGTCACTTCTTGCTCTTGCTAAGAGAGGACAGATGAACAGTCCACGACAGCAGAGAGGAGCAGCAGCAGCAGGAGGAGTTTAGGCCCTTGGGAGCTGGCAGTGGGCCTTGGCAGGTATCCAACAATGCCAACCCCTGATGCTGACACCAACAGAAAGCTAAGGGCAATTAACAGAGCTCCCTTCTCAGTATCTGCCACAGGGATCATTCTGTCAGAATATTGGGAACCAAAATGGGAGAAAATAATGATGTGTCGTCACTGGCAACTCATGGGCGCAAGCAAAGAGCAATGGCAAGGAGCTTGAGAGACCCCGATCCTTGGCTGGGAGTTACTATCCGCAGATTATCCGCAGATGCACTAGCAGTTTGTTGCATGATGGGTGGGGTATATGGGCTCATCCTGATCACAGGAAGCCTGGAGTTTTGCTGGACTCTATTCCATGTAAGGTGACCACTTATGCCAGGAGTCCCCAACGTACACCTGCAAAACCAAGCTGATGCACCTGCCATTATCTTTCCCTCTGCAAGTGAATAGAGTGATACCTCCATTCCTTTCCCACCTCTAGTCCTCTCTTCCTTTGCAAGGCTTAGTTTGCTTATGGGCAGAGAGGCATGACTGACTGGCAGTGGAGAACCGACTAGGACCAAGGCTCAAGTTCACAGGGGGTTTGGACTCAGCTCATAAGGGGTCATGGTTTTCCCAGCTGGGGGAGTTCAAATTTTCAAACCCACCCACCCGATTTCAACATTCAAAGGCATGTTCCTGGTGGTTCCACATGGACCTATGGCTTGATTGGTGTCCACCAGGAGAAGAACCTTCAGTGTGGTGGCCCCCTTCCTATAGAATTCCCTGCCTTTGGAGATCAGGCAGACACCACCCTTGTGTTGCTTCCAGCACCTCTTGAAAACTGTTCTGTTTCAGGAAGAATTCCTTAAATGACTAGCCTTGGTCTTATTGGCATTCTGTTTTTAATCATTTTAATATGGTGTTTCTATCTTCTTAACTTTTGTCCAGTTTTATTTTTTTCTGTTCGCTGCTCTGGAATCTGTATAGATATGGAGCAGTATGGATTACATATCTGAAATTTGCTGCCATCTCTATATTTTGTGTCTCTTGGGCCTTCCCATCTGCATGATGAAAATGAGGACGAGGATCACAACCACCACCACCACCACAACAACAACAAAGTTAATTTTTCTAAAGTGCTCAGAATACACTGAAGAACCAAGCTGGAGTATGGGGGAAAGTACTGAATGAAGATGTTCCCAGGTCAAATCTCACTTCTGCTATGAACGGCAACCGACTTTCCATATAGCAGAAATGGAGAATGTTTGGCCCTCCAGATGTTGGTGGACTGCAACTCCCATCCAGCATAGCTAAAGGTGAGGGATGATGGGAGCTGTAGTCCAACAACATCTAGAGGGCTACATGTCCCCCATCCCTGCTTTATAGGTTGCTATAAGGATGACAAGATAAAGGATGGGAGGCCTTCTGGACATTCCAAAGAAGTGTATTACTAACCCTTCTTGTCACGTTATAAATGATGAGAACACCCTTCCAGATGAGAATGTGAGTACATTCACCCACATGCATAGAATAAAAATTTGAGAAGGTTTCCAATTAGCCATCGCTGCTTACGCAGATAAATTCATGTGATTAATTGCGGATCAAAACGCCAAAGCAGTTAAATCGGGAGAAGGAACAGATCCTCTTCGTGCTCCGAAATGTACCCATCCTTGAGAAAAGAAATATGGAGTTTACATTTTATGCATTTTCACCAAACCAGTGCACTGTGAAACAAGGATTCAGAACTGCTGTTACCCCACCCACCCCACGCTCTGGCAAACCAAGTAGAGCTACGTAAAAATGGACACTCATAATTTTGTACTATTTGGGCAACTTATGGCACTCCACATGTTTTGGCTCTCAGCTCTCACGATCCCTCACCATTGGCTATGCTAGATAAGGCTGATGGGAGTCGTAGTCCAAAACCTCTGGAGAGCCATAAGTTGCCCACCCCTGTGAGTCCAGGGGGAGGAGAAATTCTCCAAGAGTTTCTTGAGGATGGGGCTCCACATGAGCGGTGGCAATTGTGCAGTGTCTTTTTTCCTGACTAAATTTTCCCCCACCCTTGCTGTTGCAATGACAATAGCAACCTTTGCATCCCCCACAATGCCCTAGACCTAGTGTCATTCCAGGGCATAGTGTGTACATAGTATGTGCACTAGTGGAGGCTGGTGTCTCCAAATTCGGTGGAGCTGTGAATCCATTCTGGGTTTTAGCCAGAACTGGACAAAACCCTAAAGGAGATATCCAAGAGGCCAAACCTATTTTGGGGATAGGGTTCTGCGCTCCTTTAGCATTCTGGTTCTTACCAAAACCCAAAATGCATTCAAGGCCCCACCGAAATCAGAGCCATCTGCTTCCGCTGGTGTGCATGTTGGTGTGTGATGGGTGAAGGATTGTATCTGCCACTGAAAACTGCTGGAGAGTTTTCAGAGGATATTTTGAAAATAGCCTGTTTGCCTACAAGGGGGGAAAAGGTCTGAAACTTCCAGCTGATTTCTAAAACAAACAATTCACTTCTTTAGAGTTTGCCAGTGTGGAGGATGTTGGTTTTTTATTTGATTTGTTTTCCAAATCATGATTTGAACATACGCTGGGAAGAGATGCACACAAATTGCCCCCCCTCCCCCGGAGCTTTGGAACAAACGTTTTTCCTTGCTTGTCCCTTGGGAGGGAAAACAGACACACAGAAAAACATTCCGTATGCAACTGAAGGTAGTTCTTTTTATGTTTAAAAAGGAAAATGTAAAAGGAGGGTGCAGTGAGAAAGCTCCCTGAAGGTGGTGGCTTTGCAGGAACAAACACCATGTTGCTTTAAATTTGTAACAAGAGACGACGATCATATAAGTGAACTTGACCTCACCCTAATCTTTGGGCTCAGACAATGAACTCTGTTTGAAAATATTCTTTCAAGTGCCAGATTGAGAGCAAGACCAATCAGATAAAGCACTGTGCCCTGAAGGCCTACATCTCAGCTGTCCACGGACTTAACCCTAGTGACACGAAACCAGATCAATTCTTTGTCCTCTGGGGTCATTAACTGGGTCACAATTATGGCACAGATTCTTTAGGAATAGGGGCGGGCCGACTTCAAGTTTACGTGATCCATTTTGTTTTGGTGTACTAGAACACTACTGAGCCCAGGAATTTATTCTGAGTACCAGAAATGAATGGAACACCATGTCCCTCCACACAAAGACCCACACATAATATTCCCAAACTTTATTCAGGCCTGCAATATAATTTAGGATACATTTTGGCAACTCCATCAAACTCAAGTTTACTCAGGGTTTTGTTTTTTACTAGGGCTGTGCACGGATCCGGATCCCGAATCCGAAGCGGATCAGGCTAATCTGGGACTCCTAGATCTGGATCCAAACCAGATCGAATTGGGCCTGGATCGGGCCAGATCAAATCCATGATCCGGATCTGATCTGAATCGTGCATAGCCCTCCCTCCCCCATTCCCTCCCTCCCCCCAATCGCCCTGCTTACCTTCTGCCTCCTCCGTGTAGTCCTCGGCATCACCCTCCCTCCTTGATGTCAGAGGAGGCAGAAGGTAAGCAAGGCAATTGGGGGGAGGGAGGGGGGAGGGCTGTGCATGGATCTGGATCGGATCGGGCCCGATCCAGACCTGACAGATCTGGATCTGGATCAGATCAGGAGGTCCGTGTACAGCCCTATTTTTTTACCTTGTAAATTTTTGGAGTGTGGGAAACAGCAGAGATTATAGATTGATCCATGCAGCTTGGAGTGATTAGCCAAATTCTGGGCTTTAATCCCTGTCTATTCAACTATGTTTGCTATACCTATTGAGTTTGCTCAGTGCAGATGGCTGGAATTACATTTGGTTCATTTTTTATATATAAAAGCTGATTTTTGCAATTTTATTCATAAACAAAACTGAAAGAACTATATACTCCATATAGTTATTATGCATGTGGGACCAGAAAAGCTGGATCATATATGTGTATGAGTGTGCGTGTGTGTGTGTGTGTGTGTGTGTGTTGTACACAACATTGTGGTCTTTTACAATGAACCCTACACTCAAAAATAAATCCTCAAATTTCCGTCACCGAAGTATAATGTATAAAACAGCTCACGGAGGCAAAATAAGGGGCATGGTTTAGAGAATATTACAATACTCAAATGTATAATCAACAAGCAGTTGCTTAATTATTCTTAACAGCCAGAGATAAGGTCAGAAGTACAGTTGGGACTAAGCAAATATGGAATTAAGCCCAAGAGTAAAAAACAGGCTAACAGAGCAATCCTATCGGGGAGGTGGGGCAATCCAAAGACGGATGAATGGCCTTATTCAGAATGGTGGGGAGGAGCAGCATTTTTCTTAATTTCTGTCTCGCTCAGCTCAAGGCTCCCAGGAGATTCAAATACATTGAAGCAGAGCCGCATCAAATAAATCAGGGTGAGGTCAGCTCCAACTTTGTAAAATGGCAAGGCAAGGTCAGATCAGGCAGAGTCTGTCAAGACCCTGGACAGATCTAAGATAGCTGGAACCCACTCAAGAAGAGCTGTTGTCTCAGCAACAGGCAGAGACCTCTGAAGCTTTATGAAGGCTGGCAGGAGGGCCTGCTGTTAACCCTGCCCTCTCTGAGAAGCTGTCTGTTTTTTAAATGGCCAATGCCCAATTCTGTAGCCACTGGGTCTTATGGTGTGTGGGTAGTGAGGATTGTATTGGAGGAGCATCCTCTGAGTCTGAGGGATCTGGAAGGGCCAAATTCCCTGGCTCAGATGGCACAGGAGTAACAAATGTATGATGCCTCCTCTGCCTCTGAATCCTCCTCTGAAACAGAGGGGCCATCAAGGCTGAACAATCTGACCCTTCCAACCTCCCTCCCTCCCTTCCTCCCTACTTGGTCCCCTCTTTGCTTAAACTACTCCCCTCACATTGAGACCAATGGAATGGAAATGCACTATGCCAGCTGCATGGTTGATGTAGCTCTCTCCCCCCAATCCCAGGTGTGTGTTGGGGGCATGGTACAGCTGCATATAATACAGATACACACTCTCTTCTGGAATACCCCCAGAATGCCTCCTTTGCATTTTCTATGAGGTGCAGACTTTTCTGCAGCCTCATAGAGGAGGCTACCTGAGAGCTTGGATACCACCACTCCACCTTCAGAGGGCAACATCTGAAAACCCTACATCTGCTGAGATGCTTCCCCAGGGGTCTTAGCCTTGCAGCCTTGAGAAACAGTCCCTTTTTTACAACCCCCATCCCAAAGTCACACACAGAAAATGTCTGAGCCGTATAAGTTGTCTAATTCAGCTACATTTCACAAGTCCCACTTGTGTTATATATTCCTGGTATCTGCCCATCCTTTCCCCCATCACTAACAAGCAAAGTGAAGGGAAAGTATAGCAGCTGGCATCGAAGTCTATGGGAAAAGAGCAGTGGTTTTATTGCCATAACAATTTTCTCCAAGATGTTTTAAATGTCCATCATGGTGAGCCCATATGTTATATTCCTCTAAGGAGGTGCTCTGTATGCCTCTATGCATTGCAAAGATAAATGTGAGAGATTTTATAGAGTGGCAGAGAAAAAATGCCTTTGTAAAAATCTTATAACTTGATTGCCTAATAAGCCCTTCTGTTGCCCTAGGACATCAATAGCTTACAGACAAGTTAGATGTCCTTTGAAAATTTAGCTGAGTTGTTGTTGTTGTTGTTGTTGTTGTGACTTTGTTTTTGTTTTTGTTTGCTTGCTTGCTTTTTGTTTTGTTTTTTGTCTTGAGGATTGTGTTTTTCCAAAATGTGAGAGTAGTGTTGAAGTCCCAGGTCAACAGCATGCACACAAAGTTTAAATTGCCTGTGTGAATGCCATTTACTGGGGGGGGGGGGTGAATATTTGCCCAACTAATTGGGAGGTGGTCACTTATGCCATGCATCATGAAAAAAAGAGGAAATGCATCACCAAAAATAAAGAGGACAAGAAAGGATAGAGATTTGTATAACATTTGCATATACTAATTGTTATGCAAATTTAGAAATAGATATAATTGAAATAGAAGCACAATGCATCTCACTAAGGGTGTCTGTCATTGGGAAATACAGCCTTTTTGGGCTCGCTAGAGTTCATTGGCATGCCTGACTCCACTTGTATTTGCAAGTCAAACCGTGGATTTTCCCCGAATTCTGGGGACTTTTCGAATATATATATATATATATATATATATATATTGTGGAAGACATAATTTGGGCAAATTTACATGATATATTCAAATTATGTCTGCAGTTTGTGTAAGTAGCACAAATTACAGTTGCAATTTGCATAACATGCGCAAATTGTGGCTGCAATTTTTTTGCAAATTAAAGACCACCAAACAGCCGCTAGCTGGCTTGACTTACTGCAGACCAATTTGGATCAGCTAATGGAAAATGAACCAAAGTCTGGGGGGGCTAAGCCAATGAAAGCTCATCTAGCTCCACCTCCTAAACAGATTCCTCCAACATCCCTATATCTCACCATAGATGGGAAAGACTGTGACGAGGTAAACTGTGAGCCTACTCAGACTGTTGTCTAGGTGCTAGAGGTGCTAACTTTTGATGGGCAACTTCAAGGAGGGAGGGATGGACTGGCCTCCATACATGCTCACCGGGCACACCAAACTGCATCCACTACTTGCCCCTGCTCACCACACCATGCAGGCCTCTTTATGGCTTGGTGAGTGCCCAGTGAACACTGCGGACCCACCTGGCCCCTTAGCGAGCCACCATTTTGCTTTAAAAAGGCAGCTTGGTGTTCTCTGGAAATGTAATGTTGCATAAATGGCCCCTTTACAGCTGCCATTTACATGCTTCAGTGCTCATCTAAACACCAGAAGGGGCTTTGCACCTCCATTCTGACATTTGCCTCTCAGTGTAGATGCCAAACTTAGAGAGAGGAAGAAAGGATGGATGGATGGAGAGACAAAGATAGATCAGTGGCAGAATAAATGCTTTGCATGCAAAGGGTCTCAGGTTTAATCCCTGGCATGTCCAGCTGGAGCTGGAAAAGAACAAAGTCTGAAACTCTAGAGAGTAGCTGTTGAGGTGGATGGACCAGAGTTCTGACAGGGTATAAATCAGCTTCCTATGTTCTTGCAATAAATGTGATGGAACTCTATGTCAAGATCTTGACTTCCCGACACTGACGATCACATTTCAGTAAAGCTTTTATTGCCGTAATTCCAGTAATTGGTTTTAAGTCTTAACAGTCACAATAAAGATCAGCAGAGAACAGATGATAGCGTAGTTCCTTAACCAGGATCTGTTTATGGGTTTCTCAACAAAAGACCCAAACAGGATTGGGTTCAGCATACAAAATATGTCCAAAAGAGTTTACCGTTCCATCAAAGAAGCAAGACAAGGAAGCTTTTTCAGATAATAATGATGTTGCTTCCAGCAAACTCTACCATCTGTGGTTCTTCTTGAAATACAGGGGCTGCTAAAGATCTCTATTGGACATTCAACCCTGGCAGGGAAAACTCGCTCACAAATACACGCTGCACCTCACTGGATGCCTCTGTTTCCTCCTTCTTTAGCAGATTATGCATTTTAGGACACACCCCAGAGATCCCCTCCCCTGCAGTGTCCTTCCCCTTTCCATGGAAGAAGTTCCTGGTTAAGGAGCGGGGAGCCTCCATCAAGGTCAGATCTCCTAGTTGTGGAAAATAGGCCATATCAACATCCTGAATCTCATCCCCTCCCAGTTTGTAACAAGGTGGGAGGCCCTATAACAATGCATTCTCAGACATCTGGCTTTCCATGGCTGGGCCTGGCTCCACAGCATTAAACTTTGATTCAGAATCAGTGTCATGGGCTAAAGCTCCTCCCGCCCCAGACTAGGACAAGATCTAACACTCTGGGATGATATCTGTCAATATGCAACTTTTTGACAGGTCTGAATGAACGCACGTGGCAAGCTGTCATTCTGACCTGTCAGAACTTAAACGCTCTTTAATAAATTCATATAAAATCTAGGGTTGGAGGGATCGATCTCAAATTTCATACACATACTTAGGCATACCCCATAAGCCCTGTGACCAGGTTTCAAGCCTCTAACTTTGAAAATACAGAAGTTATAGGCTTATTTATATGGCGGTCCGATAATCCGATATAATCGGGCTGAAAATTATTGTCTCCGCTGATTATCGTAGGAAGTTGTATCGTATCGTTAATGTTAATTGTATGCACGATAAAGAGCATATCATATCGTTATCGTACATCCCTAGTATTTTTGTTTCAATTGGATCTTGGTCTTCCTTCCTGACTATCAGCTTGACCCATAGCTGATAGTCGCTTGGCCCATGGCTGACTATAATCTGTTGGCCTCAGCTCAGCCCTGATTGTAGTAGATGTTCAGGCAGGGCTGGCCCAAGACATTTTGCTGCCTGAAATTTTGCTGCCCTCTTTTATTACATGCCCCAAAGTCGACTGGGCTGGTAGTTGAATCTTACTTCAACACTAGCAATGGATCAGCATCTTCCACTGCTCCTGAAGTCACCAGGCTAGCTTAGGAGGTGCAGAGCAGGCCGTGTGGCACAAACAACTCTCTCCTTCAAATTATGGCTGCCACCTCCCAGCATCCATTGCCTGAAGCAACTCCCTCACTTTGCCTAATGGGAGAGCCAGGCTGGTGTTTTGGGTTTCTTTGGTAGATGAACTGATACGGACTAGGGGTGTGCACGGACCCCCCGGATCGGATCGGGACCCGGATCGGGACCTCCAATTTTGTCACGGACCGGTTCAGACAAAATCGGAGGCCCCCCGGACCGGATCGAGTCCGATCCCGACCCAAAAATCGTAAATTTTTGGATCGGCCGCCATTTTTTTCCCCATAGACTTGCATTGCAATGCAAGTCTATGAGGAAAAAATGGCGGCGGGTGGGTGAGGGGGGGCCTAACTCCCTCCCCCCCGGGGCCGTCCGCTGTGGATGGCCCCGGCAGGTAAGCCCCCTCCCCCACGCTCCCTACCCCCCCTGGGGCCGTCCGCTTCCATCCGCTGGTGCCCGCGGGCGCCAGCGGATAGAAGCGGACGGCTCTGGGGGGGGTAAGCCCCCTTCCCCGCCACTGCTTACCTTCTCAGCCCGTCCGCTCCCATCCGGCGCCGGCGGCTACTACCAGCGGGCTCCGCGGCCTACTCTCGAGTAGCGCGCCGGGTGATGACATCACCCGGCGCGCCACCCTGGAGTAGGCCGCGGAGCCTGCTGGTAGTAGTCGCCGGCGCCGGACGGGAGCGGCCGGGCCGAGAAGGTAAGCGCCCCCCTCCTCCCCCCCCCGCTGTCCACTTTCATCGGCGGGCGCCCGCTGGCGCCCGCCAATGGAAGTGGCGGTGGGCGCCAGTGGGCGCCCGCCGATCCGCCGATCCGCCGAACCGGTTCGGAGCCTTTTCGGACCGGTTCGGATTGGATCGGCCGATCCAGCTGCGGGATCGGAAATCGGATAATTTATCTGATTTCCCACTGGACCGGACTCGGATCGTGGATCGGGTCCGATCCAGTGCACATCCCTAATATGGACACAATAGAACTGTTGAAGGGATACCACTGAAATTGGCACACTTGCCTTCAAAACCTCATGAGACATAATAAATGTTCTCCAGCATTCTTTGCCTCTTTGTTGCTACTCTTCTGGAATTTAGATTTTGCCTTTAATCATGAACACTTGCAATCTGTAGAACATTACAGTGGTGGTGGGGTGTGGGGAGAAATCACTTTT
Source organism: Anniella stebbinsi (assembly GCA_029215795.1). Lineage (NCBI taxonomy): Eukaryota > Metazoa > Chordata > Lepidosauria > Squamata > Anniellidae > Anniella > Anniella stebbinsi. The sequence goes on from JARDYH010000001.1 coordinate 389,366,806, forward strand.
CCAGACATTAAAATCTCAGTTTATTATTGCCCAGTGATCTGTGGCTGGATTAATCTCTCATCCTGGACAGAAATCCAGGCTAGAACCATACAGTTATTTCATGTGACTCATGCTTACTCAATGCATGCCTCCCATATGTCTCAGATATTTTGGCCAGGGGACAGTTGGATGTTTTGAGAATTATGCTACTTGGAGCTGAATGGTAAAGGAATCCCTTCTTCAGCCTAACATTAGCCCTGTGCAGAATTTCTGCAGCACAGCAAAAATCACACACACACACACACACACAGAGAGAGAGAGAGAGAGAGAGAAGAAGAAGAAGAAGCAGCAGCAAACACAAAACCTTGAAGCTAGATGTTTTTGAAACTGAAAATCAAGGGCATGTCAGTCTGCTGACCCAATGTCCCACCTAACTCTTTGTGTTGGCTTACTCCTTCTCCTGTAATAAGGTTGTTGTTGTTTATCATTCAAGAGTCTCTCCAGTGGGCCACATAATTCAAATGCACAAGCATGAGGGTCGTCATTCTTTCACGAACTGATCCTGGATGGTCTGGCTCACTCCTGGATGAGCTGGCTCACTCATGGAGCAGAGTATCATGGCCAGGGCACCGTTTGGGATGGTTAGAAGCATGTGTCTGTGTATTATCATTCCTCAGGAGCATCTATGACCCCCTCTACAAGAATTCGGTTTGACGCCTGGTTCTCCGATTATGCACATATTTTCGGAAGCGCTTTATGGCAAATGACTGTACGCAGGAGGTAATTGAGCGTACAACCGGTGGCCTTACCGGTTGTTTGAAATGCACTTTAGAAGTAGTTAATGCGGAGAATCGCTTGTTCACATAGTCAAAATGCGGTTTAACAGCCGCAGCAAAATAAAACTCCCTATTTAACGCGCATTCGATAATGCGCATAATCGGATAGATAACGAGCCTCAACTCCCGATTTGCGCTCCGCTCATGTAGAGGTAAAATTTTTAATGAGACTTGAAAGAGTTTTAAACCTCTCATGTAGAGGCAGCCTTAATCTAGCCAATTCACAGATTTTACTCCCTAAAGGACAGGGAGAAACCCATCCATTTAAGAACATAAGAGGAGCCCTCCTGGATCAGACCAAAGGCCTAGCTAGTCTAGCACTCTGTCCATGCAATGGCCAACCAGATGTTCACAGGACACCGATAAGCAGGACAGTGAGGCCATAGCCCTTTCCTGCTATTTTTTCCTAGGAACTGGATTTCAGAAACGAGTTATGTCTGTAATCTTGGTGCTAGCATATAGCCATTGTGACAAGCAGCCAATATTAGGGTGACCACATGAAAAAGAGGGCAGGGCTCCTGTCTCTTTAACAGTTGTATAGAAAAGGGAATTTCTGGCAGTGTCATTTGTATGCATGCAGCACCTGGTGAAATTTCCTCTTCATCACAACAGTTAAAGCTGCAGGAGCCCTGTCCTCTTTTCCATATGGTCACCCTATTAAAGTGGATTCCTGCATTAAGCAGGGGGTTGGACTCAATGGCCTTATAGGCCCCTTCCAGTTCTACTATCCTGTGATTCTATGATCCTCCATGAATTTGTCTAATCCCCTTTAAAGCCATCTAAGTTATGGGCATCATCGGAATGTGTGGCAGCAAATCCCATAGTTTAAGCATGCATAGGGTGACCATATTTTGGAAACCAAAAAGGAGGACAACATGGCCGCCCCTCCAAGGGGGCGTGCCCATCCAAACATGGCCTTGGTCACACGTCTGATTTCACAGCACATAATTAAACAAACTTGTACTACATAACATCTTAATGTTAAAATCACTGAAATAAAGAACAAGTGAGACATTCAAAGATATTTGTAGCTTTTGCTGTACTTTGAAGCTTTTGCCATACTCTGTGTGATACAGTCTCCCCTTCCCTCAGGTATCTTTTTTGACTGCAAATCCTTCACTGGATAACCATAGTCTCAACTTCCCTAACATTTAACACTCTTTCCCCATCACCTTTCTCAAATCCATACTTACAGATTCAGCATACTGCTACCACTGAATAAGTGCAGAAAAACCGAGTACAACAAACTAGCATTCAGAAAGAATATAAAATACTATCCTCCTGCAAACAAAAGCCATGGAACAAAATGGACTAACGGCTTCCCTCCTTTTATCCAAATATCTCCTGAATTTACACTGCCTCAGTGTGCAGAGAACAGGGACCCAAAGAAAACTGGCCAAAGAAACCTCAGAAACAGGTCCCATTGATTTCAATGAAGCTTACTCCCAGATAAATGAATATAGGATTGCAGCCACTTAACATCTGTGCATCTTTCTCTAGCAAGTGCAAGCCCCTTCTGTCAAGGACAACTGTGCACTCACAGAACCTGGCCTCATGGATCATGCAACCAGCAGGTGCTCTCCAGAAAGATGCTTTCAGAGCCTAGGAGATCCAGACACATTCAGACAAGACACACTATGCACTCACATATTATCTTGCTGGGACAGAACAATTCCCAGAATGACCAGATACAAAAGAGGACAGGGCTCCTGCAACTTTAATTGTTGTGATGAAGAGGGAATTTCACCAGGTTGGGGGGAGGGAGGAATCCACAAAGCCACACTGTAAAATAATCATAATCATAATCTCAAAGCCATACAGAAAAGAAATGTTTGGAACCGAGCTGAAAGTTGTGAGTACATATATCCCTTTGCATGTAGTATAATAATCATCATCACCTGCATCAGCACAAAAGCAGTTTTGGAGCCACATTTTTTTTAAAAAAATCATTATCATCCACACACACCTCACACACGGTCACCAAAGGCAATAAAAAATAAAATCTACATACCCCTGCATACCCACCCAAAGTGGGGGGAAAACCCACCCTTCCCCAAGACAATTTTTTAAAAAAATCCCCACACACACTTAACCGGGGGGGGGGGAATAAAAATCCACCCCACACTCATCCAAGGCAAAATAATCATAATCATAATCATAATGGCTAAAAATAGAATACAAATCCACCACACACCAACATACTCACCCATGGCAAAACTGATAATAGTTTTTAAACTCACCCAAGGCAACCCACTCTCTACACACATTCACCGAATTAAGAGTCTATCTACACTACTGCTATAAAACAGTCTTAAATGGTTTAAAACGGTTTATAACAGTTTTGAGAACTGTTGGGGCCCAGGACACGCTCCACAGACAGTTTTCAAAACGTTTCCAAAGTGTTTTATCCTGCGTATGTAGATAGGCTCTAATTCATCAAAATCAGTACCCAAAGAATGGATAGAAAATCAGTAACAACTTATTTCATCATTGCAGCCAGAGATAAAATCCAATCTACCCCCCAACACCCCACTAGACTTAGATTGCAGCTAGAGACAGTTCATTTGGCCTGCATTACTTTAACACACACAGGCGCACACAGGAGCAGCAATTCCCAGGTGGGCGCAGAGCGGAGGAACGTGCCAGTCCTTGTATTTTAAAAAGGGGGGAGATTAAGTTGAGGTAGCGCGCTAGGTTAAAAAAGTCAGTTGAAGCCAAACTGTATTACCTGGTGGTTGGAGGGGATGAGGCACCCTCAGTGTAAAGCCCCCCTCTCTCTAGGTCTAGGGAGCAGGAAAATAAAATACCATCAGCCGCCTCAGCAGCCCCACTGGCCAGGCCCTGGCTAAGCAAACAGGGAGGGACCACGTCGGCCCAGGTGGAAGCGAACCCAGGCAGCGGCTGCAGCCGTAATAACCCACATGCTGGCTGGAGGCCCGAGCGCCGGGAAGAAGTCCGAGCAGCGGCTGAATCAAGGCGCGGCTGTGGAAGACGAGGAGGAGGACGGGGCAGGCGGCGCTGGCTGGAGGCCCAGGCGCCGGCGGGAGCAAGTTTGGGTGAGCCGCATGCAGTGCACGCGGAGGCTGAAAACGGAGGGAAGAGAGCAACCAAATCGCCATGTGCTCATAAAAACGGGGAGGAGGCGCCCTTACTGGCCCGGGCAGGTGCAAGGTGAGCCACGAGCACCGCCGCTGCTTTACCTCCTCCGCTGCCACTTCTCTCTTCATGCCCCACTGCTTCAGTGTCCTCCTCTGCTGCTTCTCCACCACCAATTCTCCGCTGCTGCTGCCACCGCCACCGGTTCTCCTCGGGTCTCCTCCTCCTCCATCTGTCTTCTTCTTCTCCTCCTCTGTCTGTCTTCTTCTCTTCCTCCGTCTGTCTTACCTCCTCCTCCTCCTCCTCCTCCTCCTCCTCCTCCTCCTCCTCCTCCTCCTCTGCCATTGCCGCTCTCATCGCAGCAGCCCGGGCCCTGCTGCTGCTTCTGCTGTAAAAAGCCCCTGATCGGCCCGGGGAAGGGGCTAGAACGACGCGCACCCGGAAGTGCGGGCGCGCGTCGTTCCGGCCTCTTCCCTCATCGATCTGGGCCTTGTTCTTGGCCAGCGCAACCGCGCTAGCCAAGAACAAGGCCCGGATGGCGGAGGGGGGGGAAGCCGGAACGACGCACACCCGGAAGTACGGGCGCGCGTCGTTCCGGCCTCTTCCCTCGTCGATCTGGGCCTTGTTCTTGGCCAGCACAACCGCGCTAGCCAAGAACAAGGCCCAGATGGCAAGGGAGAGGCCCAATTTTTCCGGACTTTGGGGGATATTTTAAAATTTCCCCCCCAGACTCAAATTTGGCCCCTTTTCCCGAACATGTCTGGGGGGATCCGGACATCTGGTCACCCTAAGCATGCACTACTGTGTGAAGAAATACTTCCTTTTCTCTGCCCTGAATCTCTTCTCCCAGGCATTTAACAGCATACGTTGAGTTTTTTAACTGACCCCTGGATAGTTGAAGTGATATGTCGTTTGTTTTTTATGCTTTTTTGCTTTAAAATTTTGTATATTGGTTCTTAAATGTTCAATGTTTTTAATCTTTGTAAACCACCCAGAGAGCTTCGGCCATGGGGTGGTATATAAATGTAATAAATAAATAAAAAATAATAATAAATAGATACTAGAGAAGAGGAGGACGTTGGGGGGCAGGGCAACTGTTGCTTTCAACAGCATGCTTATTATGTGGCATCTAACTGAGACTATATTCTCTTAAAGAGACAGTAAGTTGCATCACAAGCGGCAGCCACTTGATTTCCCCGTTGTCCCATTACAGCCTTACTCCCAAGTAAGTGTGCATAACACTGCCGCCTTCCTATCTCCTCGCTGGAATTAAAAACAAGCTACAGCAATGAATCTGTTGATGAACAACCTCATTTTCATATGGCGCACTCAGACATCATCTGCAATCACTGCGAAAATATGGCCGTCAAGGGACTGAGAATTCAGGTTTTGCTTATTTTGGAGGGCTTTTGTGTTTTTGCAGAAGTTTTCAGGAAACCCCTACTCTGCTTAGCTATTTTTAAACTTCAGGAATGCAATAGGAGTGAAGTCGCCACTTAATGGAAATAAATGATTATTGATTTTCTCACAGTTACTACGAGCCAAGTAAAACGAGCCTTAAATCATGATTGGGAAAGTGGGACAGTCCAGCAACAAAAGTCCAAGGATACAAAACAGTCTGGGTAATGGTTTTAACAACAAAGAACTAGCATTTGATTGACAAGTACATCCGATCCAGATCAAAATAAATAATGGAAGAGTTGATTGTGGCAAGCAAACTGGGCTTCTATTGTACTGTTGCATGGATACCACAAAGTAGCCATAAAATAATTTGCTGTCATTCATGTGCCTCTTCTCTCCCCCCCCCCCCAATAACAGCAACAATATCGGATCTATCAAAAGCAGGTAGTTTTTCTTCTCTTTTTCCAACCCCCTCCCCCCAAAACCAGCAACAACAGATAGCCCTGTGGGATCATGGAATTGCATATATATATATATATATATATATATATATATATATATATATATTGTGTGTGTGTGTGTATATCACAACAGTTAAAGGTGCAGGCACTATACTAGAGTGACCATATACAAAAGAAGGCAGGGCCCCTGCAACTTTAACTGTTGTGATGAAGAGGGAATATCACCAGGAACTAATTGCATACAAATGACACTGGCTGAAATTCCCTTTTCTCTAAAACTGTTAAAGTTACATGAGCCCTGACCTGGATTTTATCTGGTCACCCTATGTTCAATGAGACAAAGAATGAATATGGGAAACAAAGAGATGGCTGGAATCCTAGGCATGCTTACCTGTGAGTAAGCCCCAATGAACACAGTATTCTGGGATTTAAATAGAAATGCAATACACCTAACCATAACTGGGAAGAATGTTATCAGAGCTAGATGTATTTATATTGCTTTATATTGGTATTAAAGTGCACTGATAACTGTTGGGGCCCATGATACATTCCATATACTGCTTTCATAGGCAGCTTTCTACACCAGAGGGGTGTAGCGGGCTGGAGGGGTGGCGAACCCTAATGCACACTCCCGGGTCGTCACATGTTGGGGGCACCATTTTTTTCCCCTTCACCCAGAAGGAACGTAGGAGCGCTCCTCCGCAAAATATAAGGTTTTTGGGAGGAAAAAACAATGCCCATGTGCAGGCCCCCTCCTCCTCTCTGCCCTTATGGGGCTGGCGAAACTGGTGCCACCCCCTCCTCTGCTAGGCACGGAGCCGCGCAGTGCGGCTCCATGCCCAGTTTGCAGCCGCACTTACTCGTGAATAAGCGTGGCTGTGCCCGGGATAGGCGGGCACATCTTCTGCGGTCCCAGGAACTTCCCAGGACCACGGAAGAATTGGGATTTTTCTGATTTGTGTGTTTCCCAGAAAAACCCTGTCCCCCACCCCACCCCTGGGAGTCGCTGTGCGTCGTTTGGACTCACAGGGACCAGCTGGGGGCCAACCCAGGCCACAAGCCTGGTGTGGAAAGGGCCATAGCGTTATATCCTGCTTTCTATCCCACATTAGTAAAGATTTGACACAAGATGTAGATCTGGCCCAGGTGACCAGCCAGGTGTTAACTGTTGATGGGCAACTTCAAAACCCCTGCTTGTCCTTCTTACCGTTTTTGATCTTTAAACCAGACTTGGCTTAGACAGCCCTTCAAAGAGAGGATGCTTTCAAACAGTCCTCAAAGCTAGGACACACAGGTACCCTAAAAGGACACTAGGCTGGTGTCACAGAGAGCTAACCAGCTGATGTCCCTCACCAGAACATTTCCCAGACAGTGGCAGCGCAACAGATTTGGAAGTTTTATAGCCGAAGGTGTCACAAGAAGATTAGCCCTCTGATTCTCCAGGCCAGGAGTTTTGTGGGCTGGTGCGCAATGCCCTAGGTCAAATTGCTTTTGGTTTCCTGCCTCTTCTGAATATCACAATTTGCTTGTCCGCCTGCCTCCCACTCTGGCCCAGACAATGGTGGTGGTGAGAAGGAGAAGCAGGAGATGCCACTGCTCACTGGCTCACTGCCTGTCAAGCAAGCCAGTGGCAGCAATGATGAGAAAGAGGATGTGGACCAGTAGCAGCTGGTGACAATGGTGGCGAGAAGGTAGATTCGCTGAGGGAAGTGGGCCATCATGGGTCTGTTGCCTGAGGGCCCTCAAAGATCTACCAGCCCCAACCAGTATGGCCAATGGCCCAGAATGCTGAGTTGTAGTCCAAAACATCTGGAGTCGGTTGGACAAATGATGTATTAAATACATGTCAGTTCTGCAGTCCTGTCAGCAGAGCATGGGAAGGAAAATGTGTGTGTCTACACACACACACACACACACACACACACACAGAGTTGTCCTTTATTTTTCATTAGTATGAAGCCATGGCTCTTTTTACATTGTATTTCCCAGGAAGTTTTTTCCAGCATATTTTAATAGCTGCATCATTTTTCTGAAAGTGTTAAAGAAGAGAAAACAATGCTGAAGCCCTGGTTGAACCTCAAGGCCATTGTTGGGTTCTTTGTTTTAAGTGAAAGAGCAAAAAAAAAACAAGGAAGAAAAACTAATAATAATAATAATAATAATAATAATAATAATAGAACCATAGTGTATAAATGAGAGATGTCCATGTTGTATTGCTCTTTCCTCTTTGGAAATGACCACCTCCTGACTTTCTAATAAACAGGAGGAGGAGGAGAATAAATAACACACACACACACCCCTGCCAGATGAAAAGGATCCAACCTCAAGCCACACACCCAACTTTTTTTGCAAGTCATAAAAGCTCCAAGTTGTTTGAAGTTGGAGACTCTGCAAGGAACTGTCTTGCTTCTTCCTTGCATATGTGATCATTAGCCTCTCTCCCTTCCCTTTCCATTTGCCCTTTGGGGTGCTCCCTTCATGAAAGTGACAGGAAAGTTCTATCAGCAGGGATTTCTGATTAGCACCTTGCAGGATCTGCTTCTCATTACGAGGAATCTCTTTCGTTGTGAACCCTGGTCGCCCTGGGTATTTGGGCCATTCTCTCGCAAGGCTCATCAGGCAGAGATGCCTAGGTGTAGCTTTCCCGTTTGATCTCCCCCAATAAAACCCCTTTGGTCCTTTTGTATGCTGATGAAACATGTCCACTTCAAAGCGATTTTGGCACAGCTGTGGAATTGGGACAGGGCATTTTAGTGCGGAAGAGTGAAACTGAGGGTGTAGAAATGGCATGGATCGTGGTGCCTCCCAGTCCAAACACAATTGAATAGATGTGGAGGAAATGCCATTATGCCCCAAGTCTTCCAGCCCACTAGCATGCATACATAAATGTCAGAGCCTAAGAAGATCCCTGCTGGATCAGGTCTAAGATAAATTCCTGAAAATTACTGCACTCACACTTTCAAGCCACTTTAAGGGCTAGAAATAATAAATAAATAAATAAATAAACCTGATGTTGAACTCTGGCTGCACAAATTTCATAATTGGCACAGATTTCCCTCATAGACTGAATCAGCCTCACATTAAGTCTATGGAGGGAAGCTTGGGCAAATCTGTGCAAATTTCACATTTGATTGCACTACTGAACAGTCTCCTTAATTTCTTTTTCTTTTCCCCCTCTTCCCTCCCCATCCCCTTTTCCTTGTGTGTCATGTCTTTTTTAGAATGTAAGCCTGAGGGCAGGGACTGTCTTCTTTACTGATTGATTGTAAGCTGCTCTGGGAGCCTTGTTGGCTGAGGGGCGGGATAGAAATACTATAAACAAACAAATAAATAAATAAATAAATAAATAAATAAATAAAATTTGCATAATTTTCCTATTTGCACCAAGTGAGCAGCGGTCATAAACAGGAATTGGTCATGAGACGGCAACAAGACGATGTTCAGAGAACCCTAGCGAACTCAAACATCGTTCATTTGCCCATCCCTAGCAATGGCATTGGTGGGTGTGGTCCCCAAACCCCGATTTGTTCCTGCATCCCTCTCTCAAAGGATCTATATCCTTCTTCCCCAGAGTTCTAAGAAGACAAATGTAGTTTCCTGGCTCATTGCAAATACATACACACACACATACACTTCAACTGTCTTCGTTCAGCTGGTATGAACTTGGAGACAGGGTCCTTCCCCCCCTCCCTCTTCCCCCCCAAAAACCAAAAATAGAACATGAGAAAGATTACAGCCATCTTATTACACAAACAAATGCTTTCGCCAGCAGCTGGACTAGCTTGGCAGCAGCACTAACAAGAAACATTGGATAAAACAGAAACTGAAGGGGAAAATGCTGGTGGAAGTTTGACAGAGCAGCACCAGGTTGATTCAGTTAAAATATCCCAGCCATTAGGTAATTCCTTTCCTAAACACTTGCTCATACAATAAAATATGTGTCTGTTTGGAAAATAAATAAAAGGATATAGGACAGGGGTTAAACTACAACCCTCCTTACACAATGCACCGTAGTGTGTTGTTTCCCATGCTGCCGGTACCTGGGGGCCTAAGGTTGTGAGAATCAGGATAACTCGAGCTCGGCAAAGTTTTCAAAATTCCACCTCCAAGCTCATTTTGACTCAAGGTTCTATCGAATTGTGACCTTTGTTTCTGTTTTGTTTTCACATGAAAATCCATGAGGATTTCCCCCAAATGTATGCATCAATTATGCACATCTTTGAAATCTATGCATTCTCCTCCTCCTGTTGATTAAGGTGTATTTTTTGTTAGGGATGGGGCAAAAATCCGCCTGGGACCATGAGGTCACTGGATGTTCCCACATCCAGCCCTCCCAGGCCCTGGTGAATGTGTCCGGTGGATTTTCACCCCATGATTCCTTCAATGACAAAGGGGGTGCAGGTCCGGGCACCACTCATTACCTGCTGAAAAATCTACAGGACAGCTTCTTGGAAATCTGAACTCATTTGAATCAATTGTGGATTTCTCCAATTCCAAGGAATCTTGGACTAATGTGTGGATACGTATTTGAGGGGACATGTATTAGAGCTTAGCATGTCTGAAGCTCAGCTGCCCTTATACAAATCTATGATGTGACCACAGTTCGAATACTGTACACAGTTCTCACCGCATCTGAAAAATGATAATATGGAGATGGAAAAAGTGCAGAAAGGGGAAACTAAAATGATCAAGGGGTTGGAGCATCTCCCCTATGAGGGAAATTTACATCAGCTGGGATAATTTAGCTTGGAAAAAAGGAGGGTAAGGGGAGACATTATAGACATGTACAAAAATATGCACGGTGTGAAGAACGTGGATAGGAAGACCTTTTTCTCCCTCTCACATAATATTAGAATCCAGTGGGATCATCCCGTGAAGCTGATTAGTGGCGGTTCAGGACAGATAAAAGGAAAGACTTCTTCACACAGCACAGAGTTAAAGTATGGAATTCACTACCACGAGTAGTAATGATGGGCATCAATTTGAAGGGATTTAAAAGGGGATTGGACAAATTCACAGAGAAGAAGGTTCTCAATGGCTACTAGTCCTGATGGCTCTATGCTACAGTATCAGAGGTCTTATGCCTACGTACAACAGTTTCTGAGGAACATGGTGGGAGGGTGCTATTGTACTTCTATCCTGCTTATGGGTTCCAATGGGCAACTGGTTGGCCACAGTGTGGACAGAATGCTGGACTGGATGGACCCTTGGTCTGATCCAGCAGAGCTCTTCTAATGTTCTTAAGGCTCCTTTCCTCTGTCCTTGCCCCACGCAGGCACACTGTGAGGTGCAGAGCATGATAAGGAAATGGGTGGGTTGAAGATGAACAAAATTACATATCCATGCCCAAATAATAAGCATGGGACTCAATGGTACCATCAGGGCAGAACACCCTCCCACTCATCTTTGCATAACAAACCACTGAGTGGATTTTCCAAAGCAACCTTTATGTAGCATGAAGGGTAGGCTGACCAGGTGGCTCGGGATTTCCCGGTCCTAACCGGGAATCCAGAGGCCAACCGGGCCAACCGGGCCAACCGGGGGAAAACCGGGGTGGCGGGGGGTCACGCGGCGGTGGCAGCGAGACCCGGAGGCGGTGGAGGAGCTTGGGAAGCGGACGCCCCTGCAGGTAAGCACAAAGGGGGGCTCTTACCTGCTGGGGCGGCCGCTTCCCGGGCTCCTCCGCCGCCTTTGCCGCCGCTGCCGGGCTCGTAAGGCCAGAGGCCGCGCGGAACAGGCAGGAGAGGGCCGGATCCGGAAGTGACGTAACCGGCCCTCTCCCGCCTCTTCCGCGCAGCCTCTGGCCTCCTTGGGGCTCAATCGCGATGGCGATGAGCCCTGAGGAGCCCGGACGCCCACGGCCGCCTCTTCCGCGCGGGCGTCCGGGCTCCTCGAGGCTCGTCGCCATTGCGACGAGCCCCAGAAAGGCCAGAGGCCGCGCGGAAGAGACGGGAGAGGGCTGGTTACGTCACTTCCGGATCCGGCCCTCTCCCGCCTCTTCCGCGCGGGCGGCGATGGAGGACCCCGCGCAACTGCGCGGGCGGCAGCGGAGGACCCCGCGCGGCTGCGCGGGCGACGGAGGACCCGGCGCAGCCGCGCGGGCAGCGACAGAGGACCCCGCGCAGCCGCGCGGGCGACGGAGGAACCCAGCGGTAGGTCCAGGCTGGGTTTTTTTTGGGGGGGTGGTGGCTTGGTGGGGGGGTTGTTTTGGGTGGGGGGGCGGGGGGGACCGGGATTTTGACTTTTAAAATCTGGTCAGCCTAATGAAGGGCCTATTTTCAAAGAAGAGGGTTTAAGAGGGAGGAAGGAAGAAATTTTACGGAGGTGCACAAGACCCTGGGCATGTCTAAAGTAGCTCTTTGGCTCCCATCCAAAAACAACTGAAAGCCGATTTCTGCAGGCATCTACTCATCTCATATACTCACAGGGAAGTGAAGGCACCATTTTGAACTGGGAATAGGCCTGATCTTTATTCTTCCCTTCTCTTTCTTCCTCCATAAAAAAATTAAACCCCCCTTTTCACATGCCATATGCATTTAATTTCACTGTATAGGGTAATCCAGTGAGAATTCAGAGTGTGCCAAGAAATATTTTCCCTGCCCTTTTTCTTTCCTCAGGCGAATAGCAAAATTGAGAGAGACAGAGGAAAGATTTTTGAAAAGAAAGGAAAAGAAAGAATGGACAAAGAATACTGAAGTCCAAGAAAGTTAAGTAACACCAGTCTAAACAAAGATTTCTTTCCTGGCCTGTGCACAGGGCAATGATTATTTATTACAAGGAAAGCATCTGTCTTTGATTAGGATTTTCATGTAAACTGCGGACTTTGGCAAAATTACTATGTGCTGGAGATGACCGTCATCCTGCAGCCGAACATTCCAACCATCCAAATTAATCACTCTCTCAGCTTGAAAACTCCTCTTTGCCCTAAGTGGAGTACATAACAGAGTTAGGAGTTTGTGCCAGGGGAAAAAAAGGCATATTAAAGAGAGCAATCTTACAGCCCTTAGACAATGAGCTCCACATCAGATGAGTGTTTTATTGCACACTCGTTATTGGGCACTCAACAGATTTTCACGGGTTCCTCTCATGATGCCATCTGCCTCCTGTACGTATCCCGACCCTTCTAGCCTTCTTCGCGTCACAAAAAACTGCCCCAATAAGTCTGACCTATTTTTAAAGATGGAAGTTTCTGCTATCTCCTGCTGTGTGCAGGAGAAGCAGCACAATCAAAATGGCCCACTGAATGGGCCACGTGCAAGTTGTTTACTTTCTCTTTCAAAAGAGGAAGTAATGAGGGACAAACGCGTGGGTGGAGAAGTGCCGGTAAGGGAACGTGATTTTCCCTCTGTGATGAGGCTCAGTGTCTCAGGGGCCATAGGATGTGAAGGATTCCCCAATCTGAGGCCACAGAAAGAGCTACGGCTTTGGAGGGAGAAAACTGAGAGTGAATTCCCCTCCCCCAGCTGCCTCTACGCCTCCCATCCATTGTGAGAAGTGTGGAAAATTCATTTATTGGAATTTTACACAGTTTGCACCTTCTGGACCAAGCACATTGACTCGGACACAATCTGCAGTAGATTTGTTGGTACATTCCTGAGTTCACAGTAAGATTCGCGGACACACACCCCACACAGAAAAGTGTTCAACAGCATGCATGCATTTCAAAAAGGAGTCTATTTCCAAACTGCGTCTGCTAAAAAATGCACACAGTTGATGTGTGCAGTTGGAAAAAAATATGCAGGGAAATAGGCACAGATTTCCATGAGAAAAACAATAACAACAAGGCTTGCCATCTGATATGGACTTGAGTTTCCAGAATGAGCTTCCAGATGTAATTCAAAGAACATTGGTGAGCTCATGTTTTGCTGAATCCATTGTGGAAAGCTCTGGGGTAGCTCCCTCTCCCTCTCCTGAGGACTGAGCTCTTGTTGGAAAGAGAAAGGAAAGGGAGGGAGAGGGTAGTGCCAATAGGTCGGGCAGGGAAGAGAAGGGAAGGGAAGGGAAAGGAGAGGCCATGAATCTGCCCCTGTTACAGCCAGTGTAGTGCAGCGGCTAGAGTGTTGGACTGGGAGTCAGGAGATCTGGGTTCTAATCCCCACTCGGCCATGGAAGCTCACTGGGTGACTTTGGGCCAGTCACAGTCTCTCAGCCCAACCTACCTCAACCCAACAAGGTTGTTGTTGCGAAGATAAAATGGAGAGGAGGTTTATGTACACCACCATGGATTCCCTGAAGGAAAGAAGGCTAAATATAAATGTCATCAATAAAATAAAATAATAAAAAATAAAGATATTATGCTCCGCTGAATGCAGGCATGCACACCCATATGCATATACACATGCAAACACACTACCGAGTAAAAGAAAAAAGACTAAATGCTACGAAGACAATATTTTCTTTCATTTTTTTTGGTCCTGGTACTAGCTCCAAATTTGTTCCAACTCAAATCCATATCAATTGCGAGGTTTTCTTTCCCAAATGTGCACACATCTTTGAATTGTAGGAATTCTTCTCCCATTCATTAAAGTCCATTTGTGCACCTTTTTTCAAAAGCAAAGGGTTTTTTTTTTCCCTGTGCGTTTTTTCCCAAAATGTACGCATGCATCCAAGTCCGTGTTCAGTCCGGACGGTGCGACCCTGATCAAAAACTAACTGAAATTAATTTTCCATACTTCCCTGTTCTCCATTCTATGCTCACAACATAGCAGGCAGAATCAAGGGCAAGTGACTGGGCCAACGTCACCAAACCTTTTATTTTTTTATTCATTCATTCGTTTGTTTATTGCATTTCTATACTACTCAATGGCCATAGCTCAACAGGATTGGCTGGAGCTGGGCATGTCCACTGACAGCTGCTTACATCCCCTCCTTGGTGATGCTACTAATTCACACTCAATCGAGGACCAGCGTCGACAACAAGAGGACATCTCAGAGGATGTGGGCACCTGCGGGCTGCCAAATGCATGCTGGGAGGTGTGGTACTGGTATGTAGAGTGGCTGATTTCAAATAAAGCAGGGGTTAGCAAACCAGGTCACTACCTCTCAGTCTTAACTCAGCCCCCACTTTCCTGACCTCTCACTAACTGTCTTTGTTGTCCTTCTAACTGACTTTCCCCAACTGCTACTAACCCCACCCACCATTCCATTCTAGCCTCAGCTATCAGTCATTCCTCCATTCACTCTTTTGTTTCAAAAGTAAAGTGAGGCTTTTACATAAAAATCATAAACGTTATCCAGTAATTCTTGCATCTGTCTTGGAATGTTGTGGTTTAGTTATAATGGGGGGGGGGGGGGGAACAGCAACATAAAAGATCTCATCAAGTTAAAAAGCCCTGGAAAATATTTAAAAATAAATAAATAAATAACTTGGCACTAAAAAGCCATTAATGCAGTCACCAGGCCAACCCACCTGGGGGTGGGGGGAATCCTTAAGCAGGGTGCCACAACTAAGAAGGCCCGCTTTCCCATGACATCTCAGATGTATTCAAAGATTAACGTTATTCAGAGAGCTAGGCTTGCACCTATAACTCCCAGCATGCCTTGGGCAGGAGGGAAGATTTATCGGGCTTTGGCGGCCATCATCTGGAAGTAGCTTGCCATCCTGGGCCTGAAGGGAGAGTGCCCGGGTTGGCTGCCTTGGTTACTAGGCACCACTGTTGCCCAAAAGTTCTGGCAGAAGCAGAAGGGCAGCTCTGGACCTGTCACTGATAGCAACGGCCAAGCTACCTGTGAGTCAGCCAGCTCCCTCAGTGTAGTGTGGACTGGCTTAGCCAGACTTCACTTCCCATGAGTTTCAGCAGCAGGACTCCCATTGGGCAAGTTGGGCACCACAGCAAATGGCATACTGGGAGTTGCAGTTTTTGTTTTCTGTGGGGGACAAGGAAAATCATGGTGACAGCTTCAAGGCAGCCCTGGCCATGCACTGAGGGTGAGAGAGAGAGGGGGGAAGAAACTAATTTAATTTGTTTTAAAGTTACCTCACAGGTCGAGGACTGCCCTAACTTGCTGGGTTGTCATGAGGGTGAGAGAGGAAAAAAAGAAACAAATTTAATTTGTTTAAAAGTTAACGCACAGGCCTAGCACTGGCCTGTGTTCTGGCTGCTTTCCTTTTTCATAATAATAACTTCAGAGCACATGCATACAACAGTTCCCCACATCCACTGAGATCCTCATCCCTACTATATGTTATTCAGATATTTGGGCAATGCCGGGTATATTTTGAAAACATATTTTTAGGTTTAGGTTTGCATCTTTTTTAGCTGGTCAAAAGGGTGTTGTGTATCCTGATTGTTTTTGAAGTTTAGATGGCTGCTCCAGCCAAAGCACGATGGGAGGTGTAGGCATTTCAGGTAAAACAAAAAAATGTGGTTTATCACGAAGCTCTAATTTAAAATACAGTTCTTATTAACACAATTTTCCATTGATTCTAACAAGACAATTTACTAACTCAACCAAACTAAAAAAAACCAACCAACCTAAAGATGAATATCTTGCAGAGAAATTTATTATTTGCCAAATCAATATTTTAAACATTATTCATGGACCCGAGCAATGCCAGGCATATCAGCTAGTAATAAATAAAAGAAATAATGAAGCTACAGAATAAAACCAAAGCACAGCAAGCAGCTCCAAGTTTTAAAATGCACTGGGGGTGGGGGGTGGGGGTGGGGTAACTGAAGGATAAGGAAAGGTCTTCACCTGGGGCTGAAAATACCACAATTTAGGTACCAGGTGAGTATCTCTGGGGTGGTATTCCACAACTGAGGTGCTATCATGATAAGGCCCTCTCCTTAGTAGTTCACCACAAGCCACCCTCCTCTACCTAATATTGTGCCTGGCTGCTGATTTGGACCAAGCCCCCATTCCAATGCGATACTCTAACCATTACACCATACTGCATTTCAGTCTTTGACCTCTACGGATACCACACGCCCAACAGAGGTCGCATCAGAGTGTCTATGCAAATTATCTGAAATCTCCACAGCTAGTGCAGAAATAGTATTTCCCAATCGAATTGCACATTTACTTTCATTTATTTTGCCTTTGGGGACAAATCCGTCTCCGGGTGAATTGAGCATCAGCAGCATGCATGTTGACAAGAAGCCAAGAGGGCTCCTGTCCTGATGTCTGTCAATTCCCTGCTCCGTGACTCACCTCCATCCACCCCCGCTGCTGACAGCAGATCTTAGACAGGAGCACAAATCGTAATTTACCCATCTAACTCCTGATTTTCAGAAACAGCCACCAACAACACCGTAGAGAATGCAAGTGCCATAAGTTGACAGGCAGGCTTCATTGCGCTGTGTAGTTAACGGCAGCGCAACCTGCCCATCAAGATCCATGCAATTGACAGTGCTTTCTTAATGCATTTCTCCTCTCAGTAATGGGGAGGCATACAGATTTGATTTTCAAACATCACACATTCGATATGGTGCCAGATGACAGCAAGTTGTCACTAGTATTGAATCCTACAGT
Source organism: Anniella stebbinsi (assembly GCA_029215795.1). NCBI lineage: Eukaryota > Metazoa > Chordata > Lepidosauria > Squamata > Anniellidae > Anniella > Anniella stebbinsi. Next base: position 389,384,054 of record JARDYH010000001.1, read on the forward strand.
AAGTCTCCTACAGCTTCAAATCAACACGAGCAAACTAGAAATCCATCAGTTTAGATCAGATTTGACTTCACTCATCATCACCATCATCATCTCCACTGTAGCAAAATACTGCCCAAGAAAAAATATTTATTCTGTCAGAGTGCCTTCATCTGACAACAGAATAGCAATACTCTAATTAAAAAAATAAAATAAAAACCACATAGAAATCACATCGCTCAAGAAAGAAAAGTGGCTGCACTCTCACCAAAAATATTTATTAATTAATTTATTAATTGAAATGATATCCCGCCTTTCTGCTAAAATAGCACCCGAGACAGCTAACAGCAAAGAATGGAGAAAAATGGCAAAATGGCAGAAGATAATAATAATAATGATCCTTTTCCACTGCAGCAAAATAAAATTTCCACTAAAATAGCACCCAAGGTGGCTAACAATGAAATATGAGGGGAAGCGGCAAAGTTATAATCAAGATATTAACACTCATTCTTGAAAACACATCCAATAATAAACACACACACCAATAAATGACAAATTGAAGTGCTTTAGGAAGAAAGACAAAAAACTGTTTGACAGGAAATTGGCTTAAAATGTCTTCTACTTGTTGTGGTTGTTCTAGGGATGTACAAGAATTTTGTTCCACAGACACAAGTGGACATTCAAGCATTTGCACCCCCCACACACACCAAGTTTAAAAAAACGGTCCAAAAGAACATGAAATACTTGCGGAATTCACATCTCAGATTCATAGAAATAGGAACTCATTTCAATCCCTTCTGGATTATTCCGACATCCCTAGTATGGACAGAACCATGTTCTACTGGTTTCCGATATTGCTATTAAAGACGAGGAGCCTGTCAGAGAAAAAGGAGGCAGCAGCCCCAATTCAGCACTAGAAACACAGCTGAATAGGCACAGGGAGAGTATTCTATATGGCACCACCGCTAATGTAAATTACATTGCATTAACGTAAATGGCCTCCAGTGTAATGTCAATAGCACTTGCTGGCAGGACTGGTTTTCTCTAATTTATGTTATCAGTAGTGGTGCATGGGATTCTGCCCAGGGATTCAAACCCAGACAGGGCTGGTCCAAGACATTTTACTACCTGAAGCAAAGGACAAGATAGTATCTTCTCCCATTATATGCACAAAAGCCAACTGAGCTGACAGTTAATAATAATAATAATAATAATAATCATAATAATTTTTTTTATTTATTACCCGTTTCTCCCTCTGGTTCGAGGCATGGAAAAATATCAGATATAAAATACATAAAACTGATTAAAAGCACACAAAACTATTACATTATTAAAATACCAATAAAACTCTTAAAATTCAACTGGGTAGGCCTGCCGGAAGAGATCGGTCTTTATGGCTTTCTTAAAGTCAAAGAGACTATTAAGTTGACGAATCTCCTCCGGCAGGCCATTCCACGGTCTGGAAGCGGCAGAAGAGAAAGTCCTCTGGGTAATGGTTGTCAGTCTAGTTTTGGCTGACTGTAGCAAATTCTTCCCAAAGGACCTGAGTGTGTGGGGCAGATTGTATGGGAGAAGACAATCCTTCGGGTAACCTGGACCCAAATCATGTAGGGCTTTAAAGGTGATGACCAACACTTTGTACTTCGCCCAGAAAGTAATTGGCAGACAGTGAAGTGATTTTAAAGCTGGTGTGATATGGTCACCCTAGGTGTAACGGTGACCAATCTGGCTGCCATATTTTGAACTAGTTGAAGTTTCCAGACTAGGCACAGAGGTAGCCCTATATACAGCACATTGCAGAAGTCAAGCCTTGAAGTTACCAGCGCATGCACTACCGACTATAGGACTTCCAACTCTAGGAAGGGATGCAGCTGGCGTTATCAGCCGAAGCTGATAGTAGGCACTCCTGGCCGTCGCATCTATCTGAGCTGTCATTTGGAGCAACGGATCCAGGAACACCCCCAAGCTGCGAACACAGTCTTTCTGGGGGAGGGGGGTGTAACTCCATCCAGAACTGGTTGATACACCTCCAAACCCAGATTGGGGCCTTTGACAGTAAGCACCTCTGTCTTATCTTGATTCATCTTCAGTTTGTTTTTCCTCATCCAGCCCATTACCACCTCCAAACCTTCATTCAAAGGAGACTCTTACTTCAACTTTAGCAATGGGTCAGCATCCTCCACTGGAACTGAAAGTAGCAGCCTAGCTTAGAGGCTTGAGAGCAAGCCACGTGGAACAAACAATTCTCACCTCCAACTTCTTGCTGCCGCCTCCCAGCATCTGCCGCCTGAAGCAACTGCCTCACTTTGCCTAATGGTAGGCCCGGCCCGGAAGCCAGGTGTTTCGGACCTAAACATTTCAAGTCCTCAACCTGGATAGATGGATGTCAGCTTTGCTTTCTCCACACTCATTTTTTACTTTATAAATCTCAAATTCTTTCCATTCCATGTATGAAGAAATTTGCGGTTGTCTAGAAATTCATATCCCCAAGACGAATAGAACTGAGTTCTCACCTGTCCCTAGGTAGAACACTGATTATTGCTGGCTGTTTGTTTGTTTGTTTGTTTGCCCGGGGGCAGGGGAAACATTACGGACTTTGCAAAAAGAAACAACTATCAATGCTCTTGTGCTGTGCAAGTTTTGTTTTGAAAGGCAAAGTCTGTTTGGCCTTATGCTTCATGGAAAAGGGTGGACCAAAGAGCTGAACCATGCATAGAAAATTGAAAGACCGTTTAATTTTCTTCTGCCTTCCTCATTACCGCCTGCCAACCTGAGATTCTATTTCTTAAAAGAGGCTAAGACTGCTCGCCAGCTGAGCTTTGTGCCTGGTGTCCTCCAGCTTCTGGTAGCTGCCTTCATTATGGCACTGCAAAAGCAGCACGAGAAATGAGGCAAAGCACCCAGCACTATGCACTGCTCAGAGGAGACCAAGGGGAAAACACATACACACATGAGGACTCATGCTCAGCACTGCCGCTAAGTGACATGGTGGCAAATTGCTAGGTGGGAGGGGTGAAGGTAGTAAGGCAACCATTCAATCTGCAAATGGTGTTGCAAGGATGACAGAAAGGTGTTTTTGAACCAGCAGCATGTTTATTTAGGATCAATACGATACATACGACTGTGTGGGTCTGTTTATTTTTAAAGAACAATGCAAAGGCAAAAATAAAATAAAATAAAATAAAAACTACATCAGGTCAGCAACTGGAAGCAATGGGACAGAAAGTTTCAGAGGGGAGGAAAGGGGATGAAAAGGTTAAAAAAAAACACATAAAAATGCTACTCCTTACAGGCCCTGTTCGGAAGATACCTTAAACCACAGCTTTCACCACAGTGAATAAGGCAAAAAGCCTCATTCACTGTGGTTAAAGCCATGGTTTAGAGTGTCTTCTGAACAGAGCCTATGTCTTCTATCATGTTGGCACAAGCCTGGCAGGGCATGGGAAATTATTGTTCAACAGCCTTGGCTTCTCCTTTCCCTGCCCCACTTGGATTGCTCTGTAAATAAGAAAGTATATAGGATGTATGGGTCACTGTTTAAATTGCCATCTATATTGCTGGGGATATATAATTGATTGATTTTTCTTTTCTTTCTGTTTTTCTCATTTTGCTTCGGGTTTTTTTTTTTATGATGATGAGCGGCACTAGCATGTTTTCTAGGAAGCATGAAGAAGTTTTATTGCTTTAATTTTTCTCTCGTTCAAAAATACACTTCTAATTTTTATGAGAATAAAACTGAAATATTGCATCATTATTAGAGTGTGTACGCAGGAAGTATTAGCAGGGGTAGTGACTTTGGATGTGCATACTAATGAGATGGTTCAAATCAGGGGCAAATGACGCTACTGCTAATGAAGGGAACAGCTCATTTTCCATTTTATTGCCAGCAGCAATTAGCATTTTTTGAATTATAAATCCTGATACCTATGAAGAGATTGCAGCTGTTCCTTCCATGTAGCCACTTATGCATAACCAAAAACAGAGGAAATACATCACCCAAAAAAGGAGACACAGATGGCAGTACCTACTGGACACTACTGCTAATGGAAATTCCATTGAGCTAGAGTAAGTCACTTCTGGGGGAATGTCAATGGCATTTGTTGGTGTGCCATTTTTTTCTGGGAAATCCCATTACATCAACAATGTCAATAGCGTTTGCTGCTGCGCCATTTTTTCTGGGGAATCGCATTATACCAGCAATGTCAACAGTGTTTGCTGGCACGATGGTTTTTCTGGTTTCAAATGGGGCAGCCATGTTATTCTGCAGTATGAAATATATAAAAAGTAGGGATGTGCACTGGATCGGACCCGATCCATGATCCGAGTCCGGTCCAGTGGGAAATCAGATAAATTATCCGATTTCCGATCCGACAGCTGGATCGGCCGATCCAATCCGAACCGGTCCGAAAAGGCTCCGAACCGGTTCGGCGGATCGGCGGATCGGCGGGCGCCCACTGGCGCCCACCGCCGCTTCCATTGGTGGGCGCCAGTGGGCGCCCGCCGATGAAAGTGGACAGCAGGGGGGGGGGAGGAGGGGGGCGCTTACCTTTCCGGCCCGTCCGCTCCCGTCCAGCGCCGGCAGCTACTACCAGCGGGCTCCGCGGCCTGCTCCAGGGTGGCACGCCGGGTGATCACCCGGCATGCTACTCTAGAGCAAGCTGCAAAGCCGGCTGGCAGTAGCCGCCGGCGCCGGACGGGAGCGAACGGCCCTAACAGGTAAGCAGTGGCGGGGAAGGGGGCTTACCCCCCCGGAGCCATCCGCTTCTATCCGCGGGCGCCTGCGGATGGAAGCGGATGGCCCCAGGGGGGATAGGGAGCGCGGGGGAGGGGGCTTACCTGCCGGGGCTGTCCACAGCGGACGGCGCCGGGGGGGAGGGAGTTAGGCCGCCCCTCACCCACCCGCCGCCATTTTTTCCTCATAGACTTGCATTGCAATGCAAGTCTATGGGGGGAAAAATGGCGGCCGATCCAAAAATTTACGATTTTTGGATCGGGATCGGACTCGATCCGGTCCGGGGGGCCTCCGATTTTGTCCGAACCGATCCATGACAAAATTGGAGGTCCCGATCCGGGTCCCGATCTGATCCGGGGGATCCGTGCACATCCCTAATAAAAAGTGTCTGTGGCACGTTAAAGACTAACATTGTTTTGTTATAAAGGCATGAGCTTTCATGGGCTATACCAAGTTTGTCAGATGCAGGAACGGACACATGGACACCCTATCTCCAACTGTGCCTGTTTACTAAGTGTAGGGTTGCCATATGTCCTGGAAAACCAGGAATGTCCCAAATTCCAGGTGATTCTGAAATGTCCTGATCGGCTGGACAAGAATCCCAGATTTCCATTCCAGCTGGCTGGAGAAATTCTGACCTCCAAAACGATGCCTTGAGCCAGTTCAGTGGAGCGGCAGCAGCAGAGAAAGAGATGCATCAATTTGCCACCTTTTCCAGAGCGCCACTGCTCCTCCACAGGCTCAGCTGAGTCACTCACTGTGTCTCATCTTATTGTTCAATGGGTCTTACTCCCAGGTAAGCATGCATGGAATTGCAGTCTTAAAAGTGCCTAACTTTGGTTGGATCATGCCTTAAGTTTAATTTGGTGTGTGTGTGTGTGTGTGTGTGTGTGCATGTGTGGCCTTTTAAATTTGTACAGGAAAATCAGTGTTGTTGTTATTTACAGTTCATTTTGATCTCTTCAGTTAGTGGCACCAAACTGTACATATTCTGCTAGAGCCACCACTTGAACACAAAGTAGATGGCTACTTTGGGGTTAAAATATATATTTTAAAATTAATATCCTTAATATTGGGTGACTGGGGTGGGAGCAAGTTTCCATATTGAATTCTCCTCTACCTTTTGAGAACTAGTGAAGAAATCTAATTTCATGTCATTTTTTGTTTGTTTGATTGATTACTTAAACTGCTCTTTGCCTATTATTTATTTGCAGATGGTTAAATACTTTAGACTGAAATCCTATACATACTTATCTGGGAATAAGTCCTATTTAACTCAATAGGATTTATTTCTGAGTAGACACACGTAGGATTGCCGCTGTTAGATAACTTTCTGTCTTTCCCTGGACTAGCATATAAGCAAATATCCAACCGTTAGTAAGGTTACCAATTTATGCTACTGCTTCACTTAGTTGTACTTAACCCTCCTTTAGTCTCCATAAAGCATAGTCCAAAAGGAATAAGACCACTGTACTGGAACATGGTGACCATCTCGGTAATTGTTGGCTGCCTGCCAAAGTTTGTCTTCGTGCAGCTGGCATTCGGCTCCTGTTGGGCTTTTGCCAACTCTAACAAGCAGGGTGAAACCTTTTTGGTTTCTGGAGAGTGGATGGGCATCATTATGGCCCTTGAATATTTGTAAAGTTGGGTTGTCTTTGGGCTTGCTTCGCTGGTCTTGGGAAAAGTTGCCAACATCTGCAGTTTGTTACTTCTGACACAGAATCAGGATGCCTCTGGGCGTGGTCCACAGCCCGCTGGGTCTTGAGAGGAGTAGTCTACACGTTCCATTGGCTGCTTCTGGGCAAAATCTCCTGTGTCGTCCTTGAGAGCTTTGCTTCTGTCATTGTCCTCTCTTGACTGGCGAAGTCTAGGTCAACGGCCCTCTTGCAGTGTGATGAAGGGATCCAGTAGCACTTGACAGCAGTGTTGGTAACCAGCGAGATCTTTCCACCTGGGTGCCATGGGCTCTCTTGTCTACTGAAGAACCTTGATGCAGACCCAGTCTTTGGCTGGAGGTCCTGGCACAGCTCAACTGGGCTTCTTTAACCTGTGAATGAGAACCTTGAACTATTTAGTGCCAGCCATAATCTTAATACTTGATCAACTATTAGCTGGAGTTCGATGGCCTGGATGTTAGTAGGGGGTGAACCGGGAAAAGTCATCAGTTTGCCCATGAGGGCGCCACACTTTTTCTCAAAAGGAGGAAAGGGGGGGTGTATCTTTCTCCTTGGCAGTAAACGAGTTTCACAGTATAGAAGAAGAATTTATTATCAGCTGGAAGGTACACAGTGTGAGAAGCACTTCTGTGCCTTGTTCTAGCTTCTGTTGGTAACAAAGAACACCAACCTTCATTGTGTAAATTCATTTATGAGAATTCACCTTACAAATCATAAAGATTGTCAACTGCTCTGGCAAACTAGTGTAGTTATGCTGTTAATCATGGCATTATCAGCTGCATATAGCTCAGACTACTACATGGAAGGTATGGGCTTGCCCTTCCCTTGAAACATGGTGTGCCCCAATCTCCTTGATATTCCCTTTTCTTAATCGCAAAAAAGGGACTTCATAAAATTCCAAGACCCCCAGGTGATCAGGCTGGAAGTTTGGATTTCATGAGGAGAAATCAGGAAAACACACACACCAGGTTTTGTAGCAAGGTCACACCACATTTAGGGCATCAAGAAATGCTTCATCTGGTGAATAATACATTTTACATCTTTATTTATAGAAGAGATTTCTGCTTAAAGAGGAAGGTGAGATGGTTAGTTAAGAAACATGCCTGTAACGGTTATCATTTTTAGCAGACAGTGTAGCTGTAGGAAAATCTTGAAACTTTAGTATAGACTAGCTAGCACCAGTAACTACTAGGCTTGGGCTTGAATGCCATTTATTTTGCAAAGAACTAAAGGACTTTTTGAAGCGCTGGTGCGGAAGGGTGTGGCATTGTGACGCTAACAGGCTTACTAGGACACGCATTTTCTGGTGACCAATTTGACCACAATAGTGGCATATTCAAGGCGATTTTGCTTTTTGCTCACATCATGTTCTCGTCCACTGCTTCTGCTGTTGAATCTACAACGGATTTTGCATTGTTGGGGAGTTTAAAATGAGATTTCTTTCTTAATCGCTTGTACTCTAAATGCAATTTAACTCTTCAGAACCTATAATTTCTATTCTTTCTACAATTCAATGCCAGTGATACATTTAAAAAATGCAGGGAACTTAAATATACAACAGCCTAAACATTCTTTCTTTCTTTGGGAGGAGAAATCTCCTTCCCTTTTGTGCGGCCTAGAGACGTGTACCAGATTTTAACTCTTATTCTACCTGTCTCTTTGTAAACTAAGCCACAAATCATTCAACCTTTCTAGCTGTCTTAAACAGTATTTGAACATTTTAAACCTTTAGTAGAAGGAGTTCTAACATTATAACATTATAAACATCACACATTTGGGAATCAGAATACAGGGGTTTTCCAGAAGAACTCTAAAATCTAGGTATAACAACAGCTAAATGGGCAGGCATTTGTATTCTCAATGATTAGTCTGCCCTTTCATCTTAGGAAATACATATAAGACACAAATGGAATTTGAACATTCATTTACGCTTTTAAGGGATTCTTAATCATTTTCCATGCACCATGCATTTTCTGTGTGGGGCGGGGCAACAAGGTGCATGAACAGATTCATGTCTGCTCAGTTTGGCCAGTAACATGGTTGAGCCACAATGAGTTCTTTCTCTGAACTTTTTGGAATCTTTTCAAATATTTAGGTCAAAGGCAATTGCAACACGGAATAGTTCAGTGAGACTCCCTCCCGGGATTTGGTGTGCCTTTTTAGACATCTCCAAAATATATCTACCCCCATGGGCTTCCAGCATGCCCTGAAAATGGAGGATTTTATCTTAATCAAAGCTTCCAGACAGTGGAAACTGTTTAGAAACATCCCTATTTTCCCAGCCATTTGCAAGTCCTAGCCCATAACATTTGTACTTATACACCTTGGGCATTGCTGCTGCCGTTAGCAGCTCTGCTCACTTACTTCCTCAGGTACCCCTTTTACTGACCTGTCTTTTGCGCCAGGCCCAGCCTGTGTCAAGTCTCGTCGGCTCCTTCAATAGATCACCTCCACTTTTCTAAGTCTGTTTTGCTGGGTCTCACAGAGGTCTTGGGTTGGGATTCAAGCATGATCCAGACCCATGGTTTCACCCAAAATGGGAGGCTAAGGGGATTTCAAAAGGCCCTTTACCTTGTGTCCACGCTGGAATGGTAGTTCCCAAAGAGCTTCTACTGGTGTCAAATCCCAGACGAGGCCCCCAGGTATTGTCGAGGATTTCCAAGGCACTGACAAAGAGACTAGTGAGACAATAGCAACAGCTTTATTTTCGGCAGCAAAAAAAGAGTTAGCATAGTGATGGGCTGAACCCCAATAGGAGTGGGGAGGCCCAGAGATTAGTTAAAGCAGGCTTTTTGTACCGCGGCGTAAACATGTGCAAATGGCTCTTTTCCATGAGAACTATTTAAATACATTCTGAACCCAGACCTCAATATTAGAAGCCTGTGTTCCGTTAATTCCAAATAACAAGTTTTTGAACATGCCTGTCAGTTCTTCCAGTCGACACCCGGCACAAGCCAATAAAACATGACTAGGTACTTCAACAATTAGGTTGACCTGTGCCAGGAGAGGGGCATGAAAGCCTGCTTGCATCCCTGTACCTTTGCCAGGAGAAGGTCCTGCAACCCTGTGGACTCTCTTGGATGTCTTATGCTATCCTTCTGGGAAGGCTGTCTTGGGTTGGGATATGAAGTCGCATCTTGCAACAGTTCAGCTCCTGACTAGAATGCCCCTTAGAGAAGATGGAGGGAGGAGATGATGGATCTGTCCTATGGTGGTCTTGCCTCAAGGTGCCCCAAGGCTATATTTGACTCCCATGCTTTTCAACATCTACATGAAACCTCCGGGAGAGATTATCCAGTGACACTTAGCTTCGCCTCTCCTTCTCAGCTAATAGAGGTGAGGCAGTTGAAGCTCTGAACCAGCGCATGGGCAGGAGAGTGGGCTGGATGAGGGCGCAATAAAATAAAATTTAATCCAGAGGAGACAGAAATACTGTTTGTGGGTTGTTCATCTATCCGGTTAAGTGACAGTCACCTTGTTCTGGAAGGTGGAGTTACATACTTCCTAAAGGGTGAGGTCTGCAGTTTGGGGATGAAGATGGCACCATCCTCATCTGTAGAGGCGCAGGATTCCTCGGTGGCTCAGAGCACCACCTGTTTTTAGTTTTTTGTAGTTATTTTAATTATTATTAGACACTTAGTTATTTTAATGCTTTTCACTCCTGCTGGTTTTAGTTTAGCATATTTATTTCTATTTGAATCTTGGCTGGTGTTATTCTGTATTAGTTTTATTCTGTTTTAATTTTTCCTTATTATTTTAAATGTTTTGTATACTACCTGAAGAACTTTGGGATTGGGTGGATTAAAAGTGCAATAAATAAAAAGGAAAAACAGAACTAAAATAAAATAAACAACTAAAATAGAAATAGAAATTTTAAAAAACTGTGACCCTAGTTGAAATGGTAAGCTAATGAAAAGCCACTCTGAGCCACGGAGGGAGCCTGTGCCTCTACAGACAATGATGGATCCATGACCATCCCTAAACTACAGACGTCACTGTTTGGGAAGTGTGTAACCCCCCACCAGAACAGGGTGAATGTCACTAAGCCGGAATGATGGACTACCCGCAAACAGTATGTCTGTCTTGTCTGGATTGAATCTCAGTTTATTGGCCCTCATCCAGTCCATTCTCCTGCCCATGTGCTGGTTCAGAGTTTCAACTGCCCCATCTGTACTAGCTGAGAAGGAGAGGCAAGGCTAGGTGTCATTCGTGATGCCTCATCCCGCACCCCCGATTAACGTCTCCCAGCGGTTTTATGTAGATGTTGAGAAGCATAGGGGTGAAATACAGCCCTGAGGCACCCTGTAGCAAGACCACCGTAGGACAGATCCACAATCCCCTACCACCACCTTTTCTAAGGGGCATTCTAGGCAGGAGTGGAACCGTCGCAAGATGTGACTTCACATCCCTACTCAAGATGGCCTTCCCGGAAAGATGGCATGAGAGGTCCAAGAGACTCCACAGAGTTGTATGCCCTCTGTCCTTCTCCTGGCCCAGGTCTTCTCTCAAACAGGAATTTTCAAACACCTGGACCCAGCCATATATCCTCTCATTAGGTGTACGCTTCTTGGCTAGGGATGTGCGTTGCCAGGAAATCCAGCCCTTTAAGGGCTCGCGGGACTTCCAATAGGAATCCGGTAGATGTACACAATGAATTTAGGAATAGGGCAGCCCTGAGCACATCCTCAATAGAGGAATCAAGCATGATCAAGATCACAACTGAGCTCACATGTAGTTTCACACAAGAATACCATTCCTAGTATTCCCCACAGAAACCCATAAAACAGAACGCAATACACAACAACTAAAACCCTCAAAATGCATGAAGGATGAGCTGGCTGTGCTTGCTAGGGGCACCTTCACTAACCTGAGTCACCCCCATTATGCAAATTATGCACTTACCTTGTCAGAAGTGATGGGAGCCAGCCTGGTCCTCAAAGTCTTCAACTAATGTTAATAATCCTGATAGGATGCATCATTTCTATGCATACTTACTTTGCAGAAAGCCTGATTGGGAGCTGAACACTGTTAAGATTTATCACAAAGCTGGCACAATCAAGCTCTTTGGACAACCCAGAACAATTCTCCTCCCAAATGCAGTATAAATAAAATGCAATACTCAACAATTAACACCCCCCCAAAATGCAGTATCAATAACATGCAATACTCAACAATTAACACCCCCACAAAATGCAGTATCAATAAAATGCAATACCCAACAATTAACACCTCCCTAAAATGCAGTAGCAATAAAATGTAATAAACAATTAAAACCATAAAATGCGTTACAAAATAAATTGCAGTTAGCCAAATGCACATAGCCATATGTTGGAAGGACACAAAAGGTTTAAACGTAAGACGACAGTACAATAAAGTATGGGAAATAGCACTCACTACCAAATGCATATTGCCAAATGTTGGAAGGACGCAAAAGGTTTAAACGGTACAGTATGGGAAATAGCAGTCAGAGAAACGTGCTCAACATTTTAGACTATTAAGAGGACAAAAGAAAAAAGACACTTTTGCAACAGAATGCCGATGTTTTATTATATAAGCACAAACAAAATGAAGGCACACAGGTTTCAGATGCCTTTATTAGGTTATGGTTACAAAAGTTTCTCAGGATGGAAAAATTAAAATACATAATACTAAAGAAAGCAGCCTTCCTTTTGATTTGGTATCTATTCTCCCATTAATTTATTATATTTTAATTCTGCCTAATAATGAACGTTGAATTTGTACTGTGTATTTATAGTTTGGACTGTATATCACCCCCTTTCTTTTAATATATATATATGTAATTTATTACTTATTCCTCACAGGTATGGTTTCTGTATTATGCTGATATTTAAGTTTAATATTTGCAAATAAAAAATTAAAATAAAAATGCACTACACAACAATTAAAACCACAAAATTCATTAAACAATGAAAACGTGCAATTAGGAAGCAAGGAAGCAATCTTGGTAAGGTGTATTTAACCCTATCACTGTCAACCATTCTTCCTCTTAAGCACCTTTCCCCAACCTGTTGCCCCTCCCATTTCACAGTTAAATGCACTGGGATTTACTTTTGACTAAACACACATAGGACTTAGCGATAAACTATTAAAGATGGCACAAACCAACTCTTATAACAATGTCCTTTGGGCAAATCACAACAATTAAAACCCTGAAAATACTTTGCAATATGAAATGCAATACACAAGAATTAAAACCACAATATTCATTATCAAATGAAACATAATATAAAATGTAAAAGCGCAGTTAGGAAGCAAGGAAGCAATCCTGGTAAGGTGTATTTAACCTTATCACTGCCATCCATTCTTCCTCTAAACCAGTTTTCACCAACCTAGTGCCTTCCCATTTCGCAGTTAAACACATTGGGATTTTATTCTGAGTAAACACACACAGGAATGTGATAAACCCTAAAAAATGACACAAAGCAACTCTTACAACTAAGCTCTTTGGGCAGTTCACAACAATTAAAACCACAAAACGTGTTGTAAAAGAAAATCCAATACACAACAATTAAAACCACATAATACTTTGTAAAAGAAAATTGAACACAGAACTAAATTCACAAAATACATAATGAAATAAAATGCAGATATCCAAATGCACATAAATGTTGGAAGGATGCAAAACATTTAAACATAAGATGGTACATTATAGCATGAGAAATGGCACTCTCAGAGAAACTTATTCAACTTTTTAAAGTATTAGGAGGACAAAAGAAAAAGACACTTTTGCAACAGAACACCGTTTTTTATTACATAGACACAAACAAAATAAAAGCACACATGTTTCAGATGCCTTTATTGGGTTATGGTTACAATAATTTCTCAGGAGATAAAAATTAAAATTCATAATAAACAAACAGCCTTCCTTATCTATCTTCCCATTAATTTATTATATTTTAAATCTGCCTAATGTTAAATTTGCACTGTATAGCTATAGTGTTTGACTGTGTAGCACTTTCTTCTTTAAAAGAAGTATATGCAATTTATTACTTATTCCTTGCATGTAAGGTTTCTGTAGCATGTTGATATTTAAGTTTCATATTTGTGAATAAAAAAATAAAAGTAAAATGAAATGCAATATGCAACAATTAAAGCCCTCAAAATGCATGAGGGAGGAGCTTGTCATGCTTGCTAGGGCACTTTCACTAACCTGAGATGATACCCCATGAAGGGGATGCTGCCTGTATGTAACACAGTCCACAGTCCACAGTCCAAAGTCAGCCATCCGCATGAAGAGGAGGCAAGAAAGTCTGCCAAGTCCCTGAACTTCAAGTATAACATTCTCCATGAAGGAGAGGCTGGCCATGCTTTCACATGACCACTGAGACATCTCCATGAAAGGGATGCTGCTTGTGTGTAACACACTTCTAAGTCCAGGTCTGGCCTAAGGTATTTTGCTGCCTGAAGCAATCCCAAAAATTTCACCACCCGGCACAACCCAATTAAACATGACTAGATAATGAAACAATTACATGAAAGAAGCAATAGAACTAACAATGTCTCTGAGAAATTATGTACATATGACTAAGCTGGGTGTTTATGATTCTGCCCTCACAAATTATGCACTTACCTTGTCAGAAGTAATGGGAGTGGGCCTGGTCCTCAAAGTCTTCAACTGATGTTAATGGTCCTGATGGGACGCGTCATTCCTATGCACACTTACCTTGCAGAAAGCCTGATTGGGGGGCTGAACACTGTTAAGATTCATCACAAAGCTGGCACAACCAACAAACCAAAGTTGGCAACAATTAACTCCCCCAAATGCAGTATCAATAAAATGTAATAATCAACAATTATCCCCCCTCCCAAATGCAGTATCAATAAAATGCAATACTCAACGATTAACCCACCAAGGCAGTATAAATAAAATGCAACACTCAACATCCCAAATGCAGTATAAATAAAATGCAATACAAAACAATTACCCCAATGCATAATGAAAAAAACCACAATACGCAACAATTAACTCCCCCAAAACTGCATAATAAAATTCAATACACAACAATTAACCCCAAAATGCATACTAAAATAAAACACAATACACAACGATTAATACACAACAATTAAAACCACAAAATGCGTTATAAACTGCGCTTTTACATATTATATTGCAATTGGGAAGCAAGGAAGGAATCTTGGTTTTACATTTTATATTGCAATTAGGAAGCAGGGAAGCAATCTTGGTAAATGGTGTTCAGCCCTATCACTGCCAATGAAGCTCCTTGGAGAATTCACAACAATTAAAACCACAAAATACCTCATTTAAAAAATGCAACACACAACAATTAAAACCACAAAATGCATAATGAAAAATGCAACACACAATTAAAACCACAAAGTGCATAACAAAAACGCAACACACAACAATTTAATCCACAAAATACATAGTACAATAAAATGTGCTTTTACATTTTATATTGCAATTAGGAATCTTGATAAGGGGTGTTAAACCCTATCATTGCTAACCAGTCTTCCTCTAAACCACCCTTACCCAACCTGGTGCCCCCCATTGCCACAAACCAACTCTTACAATGAAGCTCTTTGGGCAATTCACAATAATTAAAACCACAAATTGTATGAAGGAGGAGCCGACTATGCTTGCTAGGGCACCCTCCAACCAGAGACATCCCCATGAAGAGGAGCCTGGCTATGTGTAACACAGTCCAAAGTCAGCCATCCGCATGAAGTGGTGGCAAGAAAGTCTGCTAAGTCCCTGAACTTCAAGTATAACTTTCTCCATGAAGAAGGGGCCAGCCATGCTTGGAAGGGCTCCATGGCTAACCTGAGTCGTCCCCATGAACCAATGCAAAAAACTTGCACCACTCCGCACAACCCAATGAAACATGATTAGGCAATATCACAATTCCCAGTAAAGAAGGAAGAGAACCAGCAATGTCTTCCCATATCAGAAGTGATGGGAGTGGTCCTCAACATCCACAAGCAAAGAAGCTAAGAAGGAATCTTGGTTAGGGATGTTTAACCCTATCACTGCCAACCATTGCTCCTCTAAACCACCTTTCCCCAACCTGGTGCCCTTCCATGTCACAGTTAAACTCCTTGGGATTTATTTCTAATTGTGTGATCCACACCTAGGATTGTGTGATAAATCCTAAAACACAAACCAACTCTTACAACTATGCTCTGTGGGCAATTCACAACAATTCAAACCACAAAATGCACTATCAAGTAAAATGCAATACAAAATGTGAAAGCACAATTAGGAAGCCAGGAAGGGCTCTTGGTAAGCGGTGTTTAACCCCATCCCTGCCGCCATTCTTCCCCTAAACCACCCTTCCCCAACCTGGTGCCCTCCCATTGCACTGTTAAAGACCTTGGCCCTGCTCAGACGACACCTTTAAGGCCATTGGGATTTACTTCTGATTAAACACACATCAGATTGTGTGATAAAAGCTAAAAAAAAATGACACAAACCAACTCTCACAATAAAACTCTGTGGGCAATTCACAACAATTCAAACCACAAAACACACATTAGAAAATAAAATCCCAGGCACTTACCTTTTTTGAAGCAAGTTGATCAAGCAGACAGACAAGCTGACGAAGGGAAGTGAAAACATACAATTACACACAAGAACAAATAAAACACTAAGACTGATACAAAGTAAAACTTACTAATTGCAATATCCAAAGAAACGTCTTAGTTTTCAGATGTCCCTCAAAGAGAAGCTGCATTTCAATAGGATTTGTTTGCTCATTTGCTGTTCAGTACAGCCAGGAGGAAATAGGGAGCAAGGTAGTGCCCAAATAACTCTTTGACCACCCTAGCCATAACTACAGCAGACTAGCCAAGGAAGCAGAGCTCTAATTAATTTATTTATTACATATTTGTACTGCCCAACAGCCAAGACTCTCTGGGCAGTTCACAATTCAAATCATAATATACAGAAATCAAGATTTAAAACTTCGAAAATGTAAAAAATGTCAGGTATGTTTGCCCATGGGGAAACATAGGATAGTACTTGCCCATAGAGAGACACAGGACAGCAGTTGCCCATAGAGAAACCATACTTGCCTAGAGTGACCCTATGGAAAGGAGGACAGGGCTCCTGTATCTTTAATAGTTGTATAGAAAAGGAAATTTCAGCATGTGACATTTGTATGCATGCAGCACCTGGTTAAATTCCCTCTTCATCACAACAGTTAAAGCTGCTGGAGCCCTGCCTAGCATGACCAGATACAAAAGAGGGCACGGCTCTTGCAGCTTTAACTGTTGTGATGAAGAGGGAATTTCACCAGGTGCTGCGAGCATACAAATGACACCTGCTGAAATTTTCTTTTCTATACAACTATTAAGGATTCAGGAGCCCTGTCCTCCTTTCCATAGGATCACCATATACTTGCCCTTAGAAAAACATAGGACAGTACTTGCCCATAGGGAAACAGCAAAAAAGCCACTAAAGTTTCTATTAAGTCTCATCCTGGCTTCCAGAAACCGTTAATATGAAGACTGACTCCAGCCAGTAGGGGAAAGTACTATGAAGTCAACGGTTGTGCACTTCTGATTGTGTAGCCCAGGTTGTGCTTTTTCTCTCTGTCTGCGTTTTATGTTCTCCATCTCTGATTTTAAATGTTTTAAACATTTTAATAGATTTGAATATATGTATTTTAATCATTTGTAACATTTTGCATATTTTAATTTTTTTAATCCCTTGTAAGGCACTTAGAAATATCTCTTTTAAGATATAGTCAGCAGTCTATAAAATAAATAAATAAATAAATAATGTACTTATTATTATCATTTATTTATAACATGCCATAACTGTACAGAGAGCAAGATAATAAAATAATGCCCTGCCCAAATGGCTTACAAATCTAAAAATGTCAACATAAAGTTTTTAATACAATTTTAAAAGGTTAATATTGAGATTGAAAAAGGGGTTAAGGAAAGGACAAACATAGAACACAGTTTTCAAGGAGAAATACTAAAATCTTTAGAAAAATGAAACGTTTTCAATTGAGCCTTAAAAACTGATATTGGAGGAACAGTCTAGAGATGCTACTACTACTACTACAATACAATACAAAATAAGACAACACAAAAGGGCAGTGTTGCATCCAGCTCCAGGTAAAAGGTGGAGCTAACGCTGTGCCAAAATCCGTCCTCCAATTTCCTGAAAGTTCTCTTCCTCCATGAAAGAGGCTCTCATTTTTAAGCTTCATTTTCAGGCCACTTTGTCGTTTATTTTGAATGTGTGTTGGTGGTGTTTTTCACCTTACTCAATCACTGTGAGGTGGCCAAGGGCACTGTGTGTGTATGGTTTTTACCCCCTATTACACATCTCTCCATCGCTCTGCAGTTTCCCAGGCTGCCTGCACTTCCTGATCTGAAAAGACCCTATGGGAGGAATAAATTCATGATTTCTCCCCCATTGCAGGAAGTGCAGGAAGCCAAAGAGGCTACAGGATGTCAGAGAGATGGTTGTACAATGAAAAACAGGATAATCATGCACAGACTCCAGCCATCTCATAAGTAAGGAAAACACAAAAACCCTAAACCAAATTCATGAGAAATTTCTTTGAAATTTCTCCTCCTTTGAATTTCTTTTCGAAAGCAATTTCCTTTCTATTAAAACTGAATGAGAATGGTTGAAATTTTAGTGGGAGAAACTTTCAGCACAGCATTGGTTAGGGTATGATTGTGTGATGCTTTTAACACACTAAACACAATACCATCCAATCCCAATAAGAGTACCAAGTGTATTTCAAACTATGGCTTATAACTGTGCAATACAGGAATGAGAGCGCTCCTATAGTTTCACTATAGCGAAGTACTGTCCTATGTTTCCCTTAGGCAAGTATATCATCCCTATGGGCAAGTATGATGCCCCGATGGGGAAGTATATTTTTCCTATGGGCAAGTATTATCCTGTGGTTCTCTATGAGCAGGTATGGTTTTCCTTTGGGGACGTACTGTCCTATGCTTCCCTATGGGCAATTAATATCCAATGTTTCCCTATGGGCAAGTATTCTCCTATGTTTTCCTATGGGCAAGTATTGTTTCCCTATGGGCAAACACTGTCCTATGTTTCTCTACGGGCAGGCATGGTTTCCTATAGGGAGCTATATTTTCCCTATGGGCAATTACTATCCTGTTTCCCTATGGGCAAACACTGTCCTATGTTTTTTCTAAGGGCAAGTATGGTTTTCCTATGGGGCGATATATTTTCCCTATGGGCAATTATGGTTTCCCTATGGGCAGGTGCTGTCATTTGTTTTAATATGTCCTGGTTGGGGGGGTACACCAATAGCTACTGCACCCTCTGGCCTAGCTGTGGTGCTGGTGAATGCCAGATGGGTTCGCAACAAGACCTACTCGTCCATGATATGATCATGGATGAGGGATCTGACCTGGTGTGCATCACTGAGACCTGGGTGGGTGAGCTGGGCAGTGTAGATATGACCTAGCTTTGCCTGCCAATCCAAGCTTGAGGGTGGCCATGATCCATAAAAGTTCAATCTCTGCTTTGGATAGGGTGTGAGGGTCTGTACCTTGTGCTGCCAGTTGGGCCTTTGTGCTGCTCCCAGGAAGGAAGACCACAGCAGGGCCTCTTCTTTTATGAGCCACTTCCAGTCCAGCCACCACACAGTCCCCAATGGCAAACCCTTACTAGCAAGCTGCAGATTGAAACAGTCCAGGTAAGCAAGCAGACAAAGCAAGGAGGCACTCTTGATGGAAGATAATACACAGTTGAAGCAGAGGACTAGATGTTTCTTGTGTGTGGCCTGTAAGCCTCATGCTGCCACTTGGGCCTTTGTACTACTCCCAGGAAGGAGGCCCACATGGCGGCTGTGCCCAGCCATGCCCCTGTGTGCTGCGGCCCATGCCCCCATACGTGGCGGCCTGTGCGCGGTGGCTACGCCCAGCTATGCCGCCATGGGCTGCGGCTACGCCCAGCCATGCCCCTGTGTGAGGCGGATACACCCGGCCATGCCCCCATGTGCAGCTGTTCCTGGCTATGCCCCCACACGGCACCTGTGCCCACAAGGCAGGGACAATTTTTTTTATAAGCCACTTCCAGGTGAGGCTCTGCCCAATCCAGCGACCACACAGTCCCCAACGGTAAACCGTTACCAGCAAAGCTGCAGGTTAAAACAGTCCAGGTAAGCTGGCAGGCCAGCAGGTAGAGCTTGGAGAAGCAAGAAGGCACTCTTGCTGGCAGATAAAAGGCAGTTGAGGCAGAAGGCCAGGTGTTTCTTGTGGCCCAGGAAGCCCCAAGGTGCCAGTTGGGCCTTAATGATGCTCCCAGGAAGGAAGGAAAGCAACAGCAATGCTGGTTCTTTGTTGAGTCTCTCCACTATGCAAACTCTCCACCTAACAGCTGAATTGAGTCTGGCATGTTAGTATCCACAGCTGGTTCTTCCTTCTCTTGAGTAGACCTCTCCAGGCTCCACCCATTTGATGCTTTTTAGCACTGATTGCAGCTGTTTAAAAAAAGAAGGGGAAAAGAAACTTTAAACGTTCCTGCAGAACTGGTTCTTTCTCCTCATGAGAGGCTTTTGCTCCTGAGTAGAAATTTGCAGCTTTGAGCCTTGTAGTGTTCTGCAATTCTACAAGGTGGCATTAAAACATATATATATATATACATATAAATAAAATTGTGGGAAACTGGTTCTTCCAAAGCTGATTTTCTCATTCAAAGCAGGTGCTTTACTCCTGAGCAATGCCCCTAGTCCTTGAACCCGTTTAACTCTGTGTATGGGAAGTGGGGAATGGACCCCTTCTGTAGCTGAAGGCTCTAGACTGGAGGAAGCCATACAGTAACCCTACGGAAAGGAGGACAGGGCCATTGTATCTTTAACAGTTTTATAGAAAAGGGAATTTCAGGAGGTGTCATTTGCTTATATGAAGAACCTGGTGAAATCCCCTCTTCATCACAACAGTCAAAGCTGCAGGAGCCCTGCCCTCTTGATCAGATACAAATGAGGGCAGGGCTCCTGCAGCTTCAACCGTTGTTTTGAAGATAATGCTGATAATGAGGGCTGTCAATTTATTCAAATATTGAATATTTTAATATTTATTAAAATATTGAAACTTATTTAATTATGTTTTTGACTTTTGTATGTTTCTATTTATAGCTTTTAACTGTATATGTTTTAATTTTGTAAAGCCACCTTGAGGCCCAGTATTGGGCAAAAGACGGGATACAAATAAAGATAATAATAATAATAATAATAATAATAATAATAATAATAATAATAACAATATAAATGTTTTGAGGGGATGAGCCAGTTACAAGCCAGATTGATCAGGTTGAAATGCCAAAACCTCAGCCACACATGCCATGGAGCTGCAAGGTAACTCGCAGTTTAACAGCGAAGAGGTGCTGCCAGGCAGTATTAGCAGGGCTATCAAATGCTTTCTTCCCCCTTGCTACACTGAAAAGATAAGAAAACGTACCTTTGTGCCTCAACTAAAGCTCCCTTTGGTTGATCTAGCACAGTGGACAGTCTTTCAGAGCTGTGTGGCAGCCAGAAATTAAACAGGGCAAGCGCACATAGGCTGACCAGATAAAATCCAGGTCAGGGCTCATGTAACTTTAACAGTTGTAGAGAAAAGGGAATTTCAGCCAGTATCATTTGTATGCAATTAGTTCCTGGTGATATTCCCTCTTCATCACAACAGTTAAAGTTGCATGCACTATACTAGAGTGACCATATACAAAAGAAGGTAGGGCCCCTGCAACTTTAGCTGTTGTAATGAAGAGGGAATATCACCAGGAACTAATTGCATACAAATGACACTGGCTGAAATTCCCTTTTCTCTACAACTGTTAAAGTTACATGAGCCCTGACCTGGATTTCATCTGGTCAGCCTATGTGAACAGGTGCAAAAGTCAAAGACAGGAGGAAGGCTTGGCT
Source organism: Anniella stebbinsi (assembly GCA_029215795.1). NCBI lineage: Eukaryota > Metazoa > Chordata > Lepidosauria > Squamata > Anniellidae > Anniella > Anniella stebbinsi. The sequence continues at coordinate 389,405,338 of JARDYH010000001.1, forward strand.
TGGCTTGCATTTATCCCACTCTTTCAGCCAGGTGATGGAAGGAGGAGCCATGATTGCTAACAGGCAGCCAGCAATTCCCAGCCTGGCTGGTTGAGAAAAAACAGCAGGCAGGGAGGGGCTCCTGCACAGCGTCTTTAAAACTCCCCTCCTCCACCCAGTGCAATAATACCACATGCCCTCAAAACTAGGGGTGTGCATGGACCCCCCGGATCGGATCGGGACCCGGATCGGGACCTCCAATTTTGTCACGGATCGGTTCGGACAAAATCGGAGGCCCCCCGGACCGGATCGAGTACGATCCCGATCCAAAAATCGAAAATTTTTGGATCGGCCGCCATTTTTTTCCCCATAGACTTGCATTGCAATGCAAGTCTATGAGGAAAAAATGGCGGCAGGTGGGTGAGGGGGGGCCTAATTCCCTCCCCCCCGGGGCCGTCCGCTGTGGACGGCCCCGGCAGGTAAGCCCCCTCCCCCGTGCTCCCTACCCCCCCTGGGGCCGTCCGCTTCCATCCGCTGGTGCCCGCGGGCGCCAGCGGATAGAAGCGGACGGCTCCGGGGGGGGTAAGCCCCCTTCCCCGCCACTGCTTACCTTTTAGGGTCGTTCGCTCCCGTCCGGTGCTGGCGGCTACTGCCAGCCAGCTTTGCGGCTTGCTCTCGAGTAGCGCGCCGGGTGATCACCCGGCGCGCCACCCTGGAGCAGGCCGCGGAGCCCGCTGGTAGTAGCCGCCGGCGCCGGCCGGGAGCGGACGGGCCGGGAAGGTAAGGGCCCCCCTCCCCCCTCCGCGTGCCCCCTCCTCCCCTCCACGCACCCCCTGCTTACCTTCCCGGCCCGTCCGCTCCCGTCCGGCGCCGGCAGCTACTACCAGTGGGCTCCGCGGCCTGCTCTCGAGTAGCGCGCCGGGTGATGACATCACCCGGCGCGCCACCCTGGAGCAGGCCGCGGAGCCCGCTGGTAGTAGCCGCCGGCGCCGGCCGGGAGCGGACGGGCCGGGAAGGTAAGGGCCCCCCTCCCCCCTCCGCGTGCCCCCTCCTCCCCTCCACGCACCCCCTGCTTACCTTCCCGGCCCGTCCGCTCCCGTCCGGCGCCGGCAGCTACTACCAGTGGGCTCCGCGGCCTGCTCTCGAGTAGCGCGCCGGGTGATGACATCACCCGGCGCGCCACCCTGGAGCAGGCTGCGGAGCCCGCTGGTAGTAGCCGCCGGCGCCGGACGGGAGCGGACGGGCCGGAAAGGTAAGGGCCCACCTCCTCCCGCCCCCTCCTCCCCCCCCCGCTGTCCACTTTCATCGGCGGGCGCCCGCTGGCGCCCGCCAATGGAAGCGGCGGTGGGCGCCAGTGGGCGCCCGCCGATCCGCCGATCCACCGATCCGCCGAACCGGTTCGGAGCCTTTTCGGACTGGTTCGGATTGGATCGGCCGATCCAGCTGTCGGATCGGAAATCGGATAATTTATCCGATTTCCCACTGGACCGGACTCGGATCATGGATCGGGTCCGATCCAGTGCACATCCCTACTCAAAACCCTTATTCCTGTGCTTAGTCTGAAAATGTCCCAGAGGTCATTCACTTTTGACTTGTTAGTCAAGTTTCTTTATCACTAATATTTAAATTGTTATCTTTTTGACGCCCGGCCAAGGCTTTTCTTTTCTCCTAGGCATTTAACAGCTTATGTTGAGTGTTCAAAATGAGTTTTTGGCCCGGCTGAGAGTTTACAATTGTTTTAAAATGTTAGCTGTTTTTTAAAAAAAATGCTTTTATGGCTTTAAATTTTGTCTATTGATTTTTAATGTTCAGTCTTTTAATCTTTGTAAACTGCCTGGAGAGCTTTGGCTATAGTGGTAAGCATTGATGGGAGGAGGGCAGGTGTGACTAGAGGGGAGGGGGAGGGGCTCCCTCTCCTCATTCTTCCTGGTTCTGGTTGGACAAGGAGGTCCACATTTTATATTTTATATTTATTTGTAACATGTATACCCTACCTTTCCAACAAGGAACCCTAAGGCAGTTCACATGGTCCTCCTCTCTCTCTCTCTTCTTTTTTAGCCAACAACAGCCCTGTGTGGTAGGCTAAGTTGAGAGTCAGTGAGGTTGTTCAGGCAACACACTAAGCCATGATTAGGCCGCTAACCCTTCTGCAGCAAATGGTTAGTGAATGACCCTATTCAGATGACATGCTAAGGCACAGTGGTTAAGCGTTTTGAGCTAAACATTGAGCCTGTTCATATGACACTTCAGGGACTGAGGTTAGCGAAACTCTGGTTCTCTGGGGTTAGTACTAACCACAACTTGTGCTGTTGATAGAAAAATAGGCTTTGTAGTAGAATGGGCCTTGTAGTAGCATAATAACTGAACCAATGCAACGCCATCTTAGACTAACTTTGCACCCTGTATGTCTGGCAAACCCTGTATGTCTCTTTGTTCTTTTGTCTCCTTGAAGTTGCAGCTTCTGCCTTATCAGCAGAGAGAGAAGGAGAGCTGAATTCCATAGGAATTAGCTCATAGTTTGAGAAAGAAGTATAAAAGGCAGCAAGTAGCCATTTTCTCTTTGTTAGCCTTGCCTCGTGGCGTTAGCCTACTGGGCTAACCTGTTGTACAACATTTTGTAATAAATCTGTTTTCCCACTGATTTGCCTGCTTCGATTCTGGTTCTGGATATTGGCAAGCCCGCCAGAATAAAATCCACAAAGCGTTTTATGCAACACTGTTACACGCAACACTTTAAGCCATGGTTGGAGCCACTAACCCTGCTGCAGATGGTCCGAATGGGGTTAGAAAGTCACCAGAGTTTAGCAAAACGCATTGCACAAGATACCTTAAACCCTGCTGCTTAACCAGCAGGGTTTAAGGTGTCTTCTGAACAGCCCAATACGGCTCAGCATGATGTGTAAACCACTCCTTACCATGGCTTAGTGTGTTGTCTGAACAGAGTAAGTGTGTTTAAACCGTGGTTATGTAGCCACCATGGTTAGGAATGGTTCTCATGACACACTAAGTCATAACATTTTGCTCAAAATGCTTAACCATCATAGCTTAGTATGTTGTCTGAACAGGGTCAGTTTTATTGTTAAATTGTTTTAATGTTTCATATACACTTCTTTGGATTTTGTTTTTTAAGGAAAGTGGTTTATACATTTCCTAAATTAAATTAAACTTAAAAATCATAACCATATTTTGGATTTGGATTTCAGGAGATGGGTGCCTAATTAAGTGACAAACTGAAGAAAGGCAAAATCATGATGGTTGTTCAGCTGAGGTCCTGTCGCTTTCCTGCAAGAATTTTTACCCTGAGATGTTCTCTTTGTCCACGGGTGTGTCCCGATTGCAGATTGTGGACGGTTTTAATATTAATATCCTTAATATCCTGTGGTAACTACTTGGGTGACTGGGGTGGGAGTAAGTCTCCGTATTGAATTCTCCTCTAGCTTTTGAGAACTAGTGGAGAAATGGAATTTAGTGTCATTTTTTTTTATTGCTTAAATTGTTCTTTGCCTATTATTTATTTGCAGATGCTTAAATACTTTAGGCTGCAATCCTATACATATTTATCTGGGAATAAGTCCTATTTAACTCAATAGGATTTATTTCTGAGTAGACACACATAGGATTGCCGCTGTTAGATAGCTTTCTGTCTTTCCCTAGACCTTTACATATTGCTCAGTTTTTTAAAAAAATCTAGCAAAATAAATAAATTGTCCCGGTTTTGTGAATTCAGAATATAGCAACCCTATCTAAGTGTGATGCCTGGTCTATTGCAGACCTATCATCATGCAAGGCCAGTCCTATTACTAGGCAGAATGAGATGGCTGCCTTAGGCAACTAATTTGGGGTGTCCTGAAAGGAAAGGAAAGGGTTATTTACTAAATATTTTGCTATTATAGTTTTAGTGGCAGGGAAGGGTAGAGGTGCTTTGGGGCTTTTCTGCCTCTGGTACCAAAATAACTTGACTGGACTTGAGTCCTATGCAATTTGAAATGGGATAAAGTTAGAGCTGTGGACGGATGGCACCTTGAAACTCACCATCCTATCTGTAGCCAGAGTAATGGGAGGGGGGATTTCACCAAATTTCTCCAGGGGAAGGAGAAATTCTCCAACAGTTTCTCTAAAGTCGGGCTCGTGTGTGTGTGTGTGTGTGTGTGTGTGCTATTGCTGCACCTGGCAACGGCATCAAGTGTGTTGATGAATCCACTGCAATGCGAGTGTGAATGGGGGCAGTTTGCTGTCCAGCTCCAGGGAAGAGGTGGAGATACACCTGACTTCTGCCCATCCCTGAGGTAAAACAATACTCTAGTGCACGCTAGAGTAAACATTTATTAACTACGTTATACCAGCAAAGTGGTATTCAACTTAGCCAAACCTTTGCTTGTGAACGAATCTTTTCCAAACACTGTAAACGTATGGTGAGTATGGACAGATTTTGGTCTTGTAGGACCTACTTGGTGTTTGTTTGTTTGTTGTTGTTTTACTACCCCAAAATCCACCAATTGGGACCTGATGCAAAACACACACTTAGCATTAAAGAATTTTTAGTAGGGTCTCAAAACTGCATGATGCTTGATGATTTTTTTAAAAGTTGTGAGTCAGAAAACCTTGCCGATGTACTGCAAATCACTACTAGATCTTGAGCTAGACTTGATTTCTGCTCACCCTGAGGTAAAATGACAATGGCCTCATCTACACCAAGCAGGATATTGCATTATGAAAGTGGCATGAAAGTGGTATATAAAAGGCAGGAGCCACACCAAGCAGGATATAGCGGTATAAAAGCAGTATATGATATGTGTCAATGGCCCTCAACAGTTGTCAGTGCATTTTAATACCTCTGTAAAGCAGTGATGTGGCTCTTGGCTTTTATTCACCGCTTTCATACCACTTTCATAGTGTAATATCCTGCTTGGTGTAGACGAGGCCAATATTGCCTAGTACATGCTAGAGAAACCATTTGTTTACTATGTTATACCAACAAAGTAATGGTATTCAACTTAATTGAAATTTTGCTTGTGGATGAATCTCCTCTGAACACTATAAACACATGGTAAGCTCTCAAACCTTGGACTTATCTCTAGGCAAGGGGTACAGAATGTGTAGATCCTCAGAAACTGAAGAACTGTGCCTATGGGCATGTCCTTTTCATGCTCTACCACATTCATATTTTCTGGGGAATATTATATCTGGGTGGCAACCTGAATGAGCTTTACAAAATACATGTTATCTGCTGACTGATCAAGATAGTAAATTGACCCAGCAGGTAGCACTTTTTGACTTAGCGGCTTCAAAACACCATGCTAAAGCACTAACTGCCAACTCTTGGTGTAAAGGCCTAGTTCAGATTCTTTGGGTTCCTTTTTATCTGTTTAATGGCTGCAGTGTTTTACGCCTGTCATACATTTTGTAATTTTGTACAGGTTTTATTAATAGCCTTTGGCTTGCAAATAAATGACATCTAATGATATCAACTAGAATTATAGTTTAAATAGGATTAAACCAGTCAGAGCTGGCGCATTCAGGTTGTTCACACACAGAACTCACACGGGAATTCCAGATTTAGCATTTCAAAAGTCCTCTCTACTTTCATATATATATATATATATATATGGTGGCATTAAGAAGCAAACCAGAACAACTGACATGATCTAATCTGCTTTATGCCCATCATTAGCATTACGGCACTGTAGCATAAATAAAAGAGTAATTTGTTGCAAGCAGTGTGGGTATAAACTCTGAACAGCATTTTACACTTTGCAAAGCCATCGTAGGAGGTCTATGTAAACAGTAATAACTCCCATTGGAGCTTATATACATTGAGGGTCATTGTGTTTGGAATGATCCAGTCTTATTTATTATGATCATCACTAATGATATAGTATCTCCATTAATCCCTTTTACTTCATTAATCCATTCTCAGCCGTGGATATTTCCAGGGGTGGATGGATGGGTGGAATGCAGATGTTCCAATTCACAGTTTATAAGGATGCATGTCAGAAATGCAAATCACATTTGGTTATAATTGGGCATTGCACGATATTTAATCCCAAGTGCCCACATGCATTCAAAATGGTTTTGCCTGTGGGTCTGTAAGATTAAGCAACAGGCAATTGCTCCTGTTAAAAGGGTGGGCCTGGAAGCAGAGTTAAGCCTGGTGGAGTGAGGCAGAGGCAAAGTGAGGTAAGTTAGAGAGAATAGAGTGAAACCTGAAGGCCAGGCTGGGGTCATGGGAGGCAGTATAGCAATCTAGACTTGGAGAATGTGTCCTCCGAGTTCAAGGTCATGAGGTCAGTGACTTGTGCTTAAAGTCAGAGCCTCAAGTAAAGAAAGCAGAAGTGGTTGTTCTGTTGAGCAGCTGTTTCTGTTTCTCAGTGACAGGGCCAGCCCTACCATTAGCCAGAGTGAGGCAACGGCGCAGGCAGCAAACACCAGGGGCCATCTACCCAGCTGTTTTCTTCTGTTGGAGGTCAGAGCTGGGTATACCACACAGCCTGTTCTGGAGCCACCAAAACTAGCCTGCAGCCGTAAGTGTGGTGGAAGGGTCTTGTGCCATCTGCAGTCTTGAAGTAAGTCTCAATAGTCAGGCCAGGCAACTTCTGTACATGGACTGAAGAGGGGGCACCATCTTGTCCTTTGCCTCAGACTGCAAAATATCTTGGGCTAGCCCTGCTCAGGGACAATCCCAATTCCCATGGGCCTGTCCTAAGCAAAGAAGTGTCCCTCCTATGCCTGTAGCTTTTGGGAAAGATGTTGGGGAGAAGTCCCTGAATTCCTCAGACTGTCTTTGCAACAAGTATCTCAGGTGCCGTGCGTGTGTGTTGTTGTTTCTGTAGACATAACCAAGGGGACAAGGAAGATGAAGGGATTCAGCATTGTAATTTTTCAACAGCTACACCTCTTTCTCTTATTATGTAGTTCCATAAGAACGGAGATGCAAAAGTTACTTTCTCCAGTTTTAAAATGTTCACAAGACAAAGATTTGATTCTATCCCAACCCAACTCACCCCACCTCACCATATGGTCAAACTTCTGAATTATTTTAAAACTCACATTTCCATTAAAATGAAAGTATTTCATTTGGTCTGCATCTGGAAGTGAACTGACCAATTTTGCATTTTCCAGGTTGATATATGGATCGGAACACACTTATTCTTCAGCTCGCGCACACCTTTGAATTTTGCAATGCAGTGATCTGCTCAAAAATTGCATCCAAAAATGCACATAATAGGGCAAGTAGCCTACAAAAATGTGCATATTCGTTGTGTAGAACAATAGGAACATTTTTAGCCAATGCTGCATACAAAATGTGCACGTCAAGGAAAGTTGCATATGAAAAAGATTAGCAATGTGTGCTTTAAAAATAAATAAATCACAGACGGATGTGGAAATTGGATGGAACAGGCATATGCATGAATACACGCGAAACAGAAACAAACTGGATACAGACTGATTTGACATCCCCCAGTACCACATAGTTATCATGACAAACCCTCCACCCCAATTCACCTCAGAGACCAATTCAAAACTTTCGAATTGCCCCAATTCAATTTGGGACACTTTGGAACCGCCCCGGCCCACTCTGAATTTGGTTCCAAATCTGAAGCGTGTAGGCTGTTGTGGTTTCTTGGGATATCTGGGTGTGAGGCTGACCAGGAGTCCATAGGAACACCCTCCCCTCCTGCTCGCCCCCCCAAACCCAGTGAGCTGCTGCCCCCTGCCATTAAGAAAGATGATGGCTCTGGCCTGCCGTAGATTTACTGTTACAAACTAGGCAGGCAGGTGGGGAAATCTTTGACTCAGATTCAGGGTTTGGGATTGAGGTGGTGCACATCCCTAATCATGAGTATAGATGGTCTTATTTTCCATGGATTTGTGGGAGTTAATTTCGTAGTTTAACTGTTAATTTTTCAAGCTCTTGAGGACAAGCTCCCATGAGGCCCAGCCAGCATGGCCAGTGGAGGAGCACCTGTTTGGCACACACAAGGCTCTAGGTTCAATCCCTGGCATCTCCAGGAAGGGCTGGGGGAGAAAATCCTGCCTGAAACCATGGAGAGCAGCTGCCAGTCAGTGTTGTCAGTACTGGGCTAGACAGATGGATGCTCTGACTTGGGATAGGGCAGTTTCCTAGGGAACATAGGGACTGTATTCTAACAACATCTGGAGGGTTGCAGGTTTCCCACTCTTGACTTAAGAATGAGAGTGTGTGAAAACACTTGCTTTTTTGACAAGTGAATTGATGTCAAAACATTTTAAAAAAAAAAATTATAGAGGAAAAGATGAAAAGCTTTTGTTTGCTTGGTTTTTAAACTGCCTTAGCCCTAAACACAACATTAACCACTATACACAGAAGGAGTAGTTAAACAGAGACTATCCTCTCTGGAAACCAGCAACATACAATCCAATAGAGATTTTTCAAGTGATTTAAAACACACACACAGACAGACAGACAGACAGACAGACACACACACACACACACACACACACACACAAGTACTAATGAGTCATACCCATTATTAAAGTTGAAGAGCCAAAATCTGCCTCACAGTGGAGAGGATGAATTTATAAAAAGAATATAAAACATGGAAAAAATATAAAACTACAATAGCAGAAACTACTGTTTTTATACTGTTTTTGCAAGAATTTAACGGGAGATATATGGGTTGTATTTTACTAGAGTAAAAGATGCAGATATTGTTGTGGTTTATTCCCCGTTTCACCTTGCTCTAGCTCATGTATTAGATCTATAGGGGTGGGGGAGGTGTAGCTTTAGCAGTGAATGAAAATTTGAACTGAACGAGGCCCATTCAGTTCAATGTTAATTTGTTACAAAATGAATGCAGTGACTAATAAACGAAGCACAAATGAGTGTAAATGGGTTCTCACCACCGCCATGAACTCATCAGTAACCTTAGGGAACACTTACCCCCTAATCTGAAATATTTATTAATTTATTAATTTATTTTATTATTGCTTTTATTATTGCATTTATATCCCACCTTTTTTCTTCCAAGGAACCCAAGGTGGAGTGCATAATCCTTCTCCTCCTCCTCTCCATTTTATTCTCACAACAACTACCCTGTGAGGTAGGTTGGGCTGAGAGTCTGTAACTGGCCCAAAGTCACCCAGTGGGTTTCCATGGCCGAGTGGGGACTAGAACCCAAATCTCCCAAGTCCCAGTCCAACACTTTAGCCACTACACTGCACTGGCTCAAATATGGGGATAATCTTGCCCTATCTTACAACGCTGTTGTCAAAGTGACAAGGTGTATTGTAGAAGTATTCTAGAAGTGACAAGCCTCCTCCAATCAGATATCCTCCAGATGTTTTAGCCTACATCTCTAAGCATTCCTGACCGTTGGCCATGTTGGCTGGGGCTGATGGGAATTGAAATTGAAAATATCAAGAGGGCACCAGACTATGGAAGGCTGGAATATTTGCACCACAGATGATGCTGTAAAGCAATGGAGTGGGCAGGAAGTAGATTAGGGTAGTTCATTGGATTATTTACTGTAGATTGGCAAGGGTTTCGGTTTCCCAGTTGTTTAACAATAGCAACAACTGAAAGGGTTACCCCACCCCAACTAAATTAAGCTGTTCAGATCCCTGATCTCTAGCCACTCAGTTGTAGATTTGTTCTAATATATGGTGCAGTTAATAATTACAGGTGACACTAACAGAGAGAAAGACACGCCAGTCAACTGACTGTGATTAATAATTGTCTCGCAGTTTCCAAAGATGCCATCTACATGTTATTAACGTCGGCCAAAAGACACCTAAAGACCACAGAGAGAAACCCTGGCAACGTTCCCATGCTCAAACCATACCTCTCCCTGTAGTTGCTTTCACCATCCTAATTGCCCCCTGTGACTCAGGATAATCAGCATCCCATCCTGAAGAATCTTTCCCTAGTGCCTAGCTGGGAGACCTGAAGATATGCTACAATGATATTCCCCCCCCCCCCCGGTGTATTAGAGCAGTTTGTTTCATATGCCCAGTCAATGGCAACAAAATAAAAAATATATCCAAACTGTTCTCTATACATGACTGGAAAAGGGATATGGTGGCAGCTTAGGACCTAACCACTAACATTTCTGATAAAAACAGGGATAGGCTCGTTATACCCCCCAGCCCTATCCTCACACCAAGGATCATTGACCCGTAGCTATTACACATTGCTTGCTGTATCCTCCAATCTCCTATCTAGCATTGTTCGAAACCCGGAATGTGATTGCAGGCACATGTCCACCAAAAATGTTCACCAATCAACTGAATGCTTGCATTCAGAGATGAGATGCATCGGACTCCTGCTCAGAAATGTCACTAACTCGCTTGAGATGGAGGCTAAAATCAGAAGCATCTACTGCACAGGCAAACAAAGTCATGTGCATCATCATTAAAGGGATGGCAAGCAGAAGCTGTCTTATATGGAGTTCAGACCATTGGTTGGTCTAACCCAGAATTGTCAACACGGATTGGCAGCAGCTCTCTGGAGTTTTAGGTAGGGGTTTTCCCAGCCCTGCCTGGAGTTGCCAAAACTGGGACCTTCTGCATGCAAAGCATGTGATGTACCACTGAGCTATAGCCCCTTCCTGGTACAAGTCTAGATGGGCTGGAAATAGAGAGAGAGAGAGAGAGTGAGAGAGAGAGAGAGACCATAATCATTGAGTTTACATAGCTAACTCCTTGTTAACTATCTCTTGCTTAAAACTACTTGCCCCTTCCTGCTAGTTCGGTACAGTTGTCAATCTCATTGCTGGAAAAGACATTTTTTGAAGAGATGTTTTATCTCCTAATCATAACCACATTTACTTCGAACTTCCAAGTATGTTGAACTGATACACACACCGGCACATGTGAAAACAAATCAGTTATCTTAGGATGCAATCCTATGCATGTCTAGACAGAAAAAAAGTCCTACAACAACAACTTCTTTGTTAAGCACAATCAGTAAAAAAACACACATCCCACCATGTTAAAGTGATAATTGGGGTGGGGGTCATTCTAACATTCATAAAATCAAAAACGTTTCACCAATCTTCCTGAAATTTACATGTGCCAGACAGAGATGTTGGTTGTACATAAACTGAAAATTTCAAGACAATTGGTGAAAGACTGAGGGAAGGATGGCAGTTTAAATTAGAAAACCAGAAAAAAGCTCTCTGAATCAGAATGATCCTAATAATTATGACTAGCGAGTATTTACGTCCTGGATTTTTGTAAAGAATAAGCCCTTACTAAGTAATCCAGTGGTAGTGTCTTCTTCCAATTCATTGTAGTTTGTGGAACAGTTTTTCCTTTTTTCAAAATTCCCTTCGGTTGATTTTTAATGAAGATTTCTTTGCCTCATTCTAACAGATACACGGTGGCCTGCATCAACTAGAGAGAAAATGGCAGCCGCCTCTAGCAAAGACGTAATCAGTGTCTGCCCAGGAGGAAGTTCCATTGGATGCAATGGGTTTTACTCCAAGATAAATGTGTAGAGGATTGCAGCCTTTAAAAAAAAAATGCAATGGGGGGGGGGGGGGGGGACTGAAGCAAAAGCATTTCCTGATCAACACAACTGTCCATCTTACAATTAACAACTTGCTTGCTTGGTGTGTGTGTGTATGTTCTTTTATTGTTCATTTGATCATTGCTGCTGCTTGATTTTCACTTCAATCCCAGGCATGTCTACTGAGAAGTAAATTCCATTCAGTGCAATGAGTCTCACTCCCATGCACTAGCTTGAAGGGGTGTGCGGATTTTGTTGTAAATTCTCTGTCTCTCTCTCTGGAAGCTCTGGGTATTTAGAGGCCATTGGTTTTTGTGAGAGAATGGGTTAAGCTTCCTCCCCCCCTCCTTTCTTTGTCCCCAAATCCCCCTTATCCCTGGTTATTTATTTTTGTTTATTTTTATTTTTTCAAAAAAAAATATTTATTTATTTATTGCATTTTTATATCGGGCAGGTACATATGGGAGGAGACGTTCCTTTAGATAACCTGGCCCCAAGCCATTTAGGGCTTTAAATGTTAGTACCAGCACTTTGAATTGGGCCCGGACCTGGATCAGCAGCCAGTGAAGTTGGTAAAGGACTGGCGTAATATGGTCTCGTTGGCCAGTCCCCGTTAACAATCTGGCTGCCCTGTTTTGTACCAGCTGAAGTTTCCGGACCGTTTTCAAAGGCAGCCCCACATATAACGCATTGCAGTAATCCAAACGAGAGGTTATGAGAGCATGGATAACTGTAGCTAGGCTATCTCTGTCCAGATAAGGGTGCAGTTGGTATATCAGCCTAAGCTGGTAAAAGGTGCTCTTTGCCACCGAGTTCACCTGTGCCTCAAGTGACAGTTCTGGATCCAAGAGCACCCCCAAACTATGGACCCGATCCTTTAGGGGGAGTGCAACCCCCTCCAGAACAGGGTGAACATCACCTCATCAGACAGACAAACCACCCGCTAACAGTACCTCCGTCTTGTCTGGATTGAGTCTCAGTTTGTTAGCCCTCATCCAGTCCATTACCATGCCCAGGCACTGATTCAGAACAGCCACTGCCTCACCTGGGTTTGTTGAAAAGGAGAGGTAGAGCTGGGTGTCATCTGCATATTGATGACATCACAGCCCACATCTCCAGATAACTTCTCCCAGCGGCTTCATGTATATGTTAAACAGCATAGGGGATAAAATAGAGCCCTGTGGAACCCCATGGCTTAAATGCCATGGCACCGAGCAATAATCCCCTAGTACCACCTTCTGAAAACGGCCATCCAAGTAGGAGCAGAACCACTGCAGCGCAGTACCTCCAACTCCCAGCCCAGACAACCTATCCAGAAAGAAACTATGGTCGATGGTATCGAAAGCCGCTGAGAGGTCCAAGAGAACCAACAGGGTCACACTCCCCCTGTCCCTGTCCTGGCAAAGGTCATCCCACAGGGCGACCAAGGCGGTTTCTGTTCCAAAACCAGGCCTGAAACCAGATTGAATGGATCTAGATAATCCGTTTCATTCAAGAGTGTCTGGAGTTGTCCTGCAACCACCCGCTCAAGCACCTTGCCCAGGAAAGGAATGTTTGCCACCGGCCTATAGTTGTTAACATCTTCCAGGTCCAGGTTAGGCTTTTTCAGGAGTGGTCTGATTACCGCCTCTTTTAACGAGGCTGGCACCACTCCCTCTCTCAAGGAGGCATTTACAACCTCCTGGACCCAGCCGGCGGTCCCATCTTTATTTGATGTAATTAGCCACAACGGGCAAGGGTGAAGCACACAAGTGGTCGACCGGACTTGGCCAAGCACCTTGTCCACATCCTCAGGTCTCGGTAACTGAAACTCATCCAATAAAACTGGACCAGACGGTGCTCTGAATGCCTCTACTAGCGGAGCTGCATTAAGCGTGGTGTCCAATTCAAGACGAATCTGAGCAACTTTATCTTCAAAGTGCCATGCAAACTCGTCACAGCGTGCTACCGAGGGTTCCACCATCTCTCGCCCTGGCCCAGAGTGTAGCAGGCCACGAACCACCTGGAAAAGCTCCACCAGACGACACTGTGAAGATGCAATGCTGGTGGAGAAGAACTGTCTCTTCGCCACCCTCACCGCCACAGAGTAGGCTCGATAATGAGCTCTAGCCCGCGTCCGATCAGACTCAGCACGAGTTTTCCTCCACCTGCGTTCCAGCCGTCTCCCCTTTTGCTTCATTGCCCTCAGCTTAGGTGTAAACCAAGGAGCTGGCCAAGCTCTGCTCAGAGGGAGAGGGTGCTTGGGTGCGATCGTGTCAACCGCCCGGGTCATCTCTGCATTCCACAGAGCGACCTGGGCTTCGACAGGAGCACCGGCCATATCAGCAGGAAAATCCCCCAGAGCCTTCTTGAATCCATTGGAGTCCATTAGCCTCCAGGGGCGGACCATTTTAATAGGCCCCCCACCCTTGCAGAGGGGAAAGGATGCCGAAAGTCTAAACCTCAATAGAAAGTGATCCAACCATGACAAGTGGGTAGATGTTAGTTCCTCCACTTTCATTGTTTACAACCTTGTTTACTAGGTTGCAATTTCTAGGGCAATTCATTGGGATTTACTTGAGAGTATACACATGCAGAGGATTGTGCTATATATAAACATGATTCCCAGCCTGGGGTTATCCCACACAAGTAGGTTTCATTAGTAATTTTTGGCTCCTATATTTACCCTGCAATCATATGTTGGTATACTTGAAAGTAGCTCCCATTGAGTTCAATTGGATTTACTTCCAGGTAAAGCTTTGTTGTCCCTTCCCCACTACACACACACACACAGCTGTTATACCCCTCTTGCTCTATTTTTTTTGTATAGAAAGCAATATAATATGGTAATAAGGGAAATATGCAGTTAAAATATGGGAGAACTGGAGAGTCAAAAGCAAGACTTCCCTTTTTTCATCAATCACTCCCATCAATCACTGGCAGTATGGCTAATGGTCAAGAATGCTGTAGTCCAACACCTTTGGAGGGCACCAGGTTGGGGAAGGGCTGCTCTAAACAAAAAAAGAGAAGTAGGTGGCCCTAAGTTGTTCGTCATCAGTTTTCCACAACCCCACAGTCACCTCTGCATATCATATTCTCCACCTTGTCCTCATGGTTTATCTGCTTTGGGAGAATGAGAATTTCACTCATACTAGGGTGACCAGATAAAATCCAGGTCAAGGCTCATGTAACTTTAACAGCTGTAGAGAAAAGGGAATTTCAGCCAGAGTCATTTGTATGCAATTAGTTCCTGGTGAAATTCCCTCTTCATCACAACAGTTAAAGGTGCATGCACTATACTAGAGTGACCATATACAAAAGAAGGCAAGGCCCCTGCAACTTTAACTGTTATGATGAAGAGGGAATTTCACCAGGAACTCATTGCATACAAATGACACTGGCTGAAACTCTCTTTTCTCTACAACTGTTACAGTTACATGAGCCCTGACCTGGATTTTATCTGGTCATCCTAACTTGTACTTTCTGCCTCCTTAGGGAGGATGTGGCATTAAGGCTTGTGATCCTTAACTCCCAATTTCCCTGCTTTTTGGTGCTTGGTTGGAAACCGTAGAGCCTTAACGTTGTTTTTGTAAACTGTAGTTTTTTTTGTTTAATGAATATATATATATATATATATATATATATATATATAATTTATGACATTTCTGTACTACCCAGTAGCTGAAGCCTTTTGTGCAGTTAATAGAACAGGACTTCAAATCATAAAATACATTAAAATAAAACAAAGGAACAGAAACACACACACACCTCTACAAAAATTAAAAATGAAGGGGCTCTTTGTCTGTCAAGTATGGCTAAGTCCCAAGAAACGAAGATGAAATGCACAAATGGAAATGTGTTGAGACTTTAAAGGACAACAGATTTGAGGATTTGTTTGCGTGGGTTTTTTTTTACATGCACGATGTCTGTAATTTTAGTAGGTATAAAAAAAATCTGGTCTTTTGCTGATCCAGCCAAGCTTTGCTAAAGTAATTGAATCAGTATGGAGGGGGGCTTGGGAAACAGGCAGTTGAACCCCCTCCCAGCAACAATTACAACCGTGGACCCCTGCCCATGGCAACACTGAGGGAAGAGGCAGTGGACGGCTTTGCATTGCTGGGTTTTCTTCTACAGCCTGGCTCTTGCGTATTGCTCTGGATACTCATCCTGATCTCAGCAAGAAGGCATGTGTATGTTTGCAAGAGGCTGGCCTGGACCGTATATATGAAGTAATCATCTCTTTATTAAATCTGTTTAGCTGGCACCTGTCAACAACAGCTTGTAAGTCTGTTGGAAAGAGTTGAGTTTATTTATTTATTTATTTCATACCCAGATTTAGGCAGTGCAACAGAAGGCATATTTCTGTGGGAGCAATATCACTCCCTGCTTTGTATTCGTTTTCTATTTATTGCATTACATTTGCATCCCACCCATCCTCCAAGGAGCTCACAGCACTGTATGATTATTCCATTTTCCAGATCTCTCTCTTCCCCTTCCCCCAGAAGTCTTTTCTAACTTACATGTGAGATAGGTCATATAATGACTTTCCCAGGACCATCCTGTAAATCTAGTGGCTCTGCGTGAATTGGACTGAAGAGATCTGGGTTCGAGTTCAGCATGCTACTGCTGTTCAACTATCCGGCTGTGATTCACACTTGGATCAAACTGAAAGATGGGCCATACCATGTAATCACCACCAACGCTCTCACTCTTTGACCTTGTTCAGACATAACTGTGGTGTGGTATAGCAATTTGTGGGCAATTTATGAATCGTTTTCAAAATGGGTTAAGCATCTTGGATAGCTCCTCTAGAGTCTTGGCTGGTTCTGATTAAAAATCAGAATGGATTCTCCACCCCAAAATCAGAGCCACCAGCCTCCACCGACATTATTGTTGTTATTATTAGTATTATTAGTATTATTATTATTGACATCATCATCAACAACGTTCTTCCCTTTTGAGAAAATCACAATGAATTCCCTGATATTTGATAGGTCTGGAAGAACTGGCAAGAGAGAATCACCTAACTACCAGGGGGAGAGATGCTTTTTTATTTCAGTGGGCCACAAATGAGCCTGCCTGTCCAGGTTAGTCATGAAAATTGTATGTGAACCATCAAGATATGTGGGCTCATTCTGCATGGCTGGGTGGGACACTCAGAGCTGAGTCAGAGGTCCCACCGCAGTGTAAACATGCTTTGAGATCACCTTTTAACGCCTGTTAAATTATGATGCAATGATTTGAGCCAATCATTGCATCATTGGCTCAAATCCCAACCCAGTTTTAAGGAGGGCTCAATGGGTACAACCAAGATCACTGTATGATATGAACTATGAACGCCACGGGTCCAGGTTATCTGAAAGACCGTATTCTCCCATATGAGCCTGCCCGTGCTCTGAGATCTTCCGGGGAGGCCTTTTTCTCAGTCCCACCAACATCCCAGGCACGCTAATAGGCACATGGCAGAGGGCCTTCTTGGTGGCTGCTCCAAGGCTCTGGAACTCCGTTCCCAGGGAGTCTACACTGGCTCCCTCTGTGCTACACTTTCAGAGGCAGACAAAAACTTTTTTTTTGTTCTGGCAGTCTTTTGGAACTACTCTGGACATGTGTTAATGTATTGGATTTTTTTTTTTAAATCTGTTACTGTTTTTTTTTAATTTAATTTTTTAAAATTTTTTGGCAGGTTTAATTCTATTTTAACTTTTGTAAATTTATATTTCTGTTTTAATTGTGCATTTTAATCTTGTAAACCACCTTGAATCCCAGTACTGGGAAAAAGGCAAAATATAAATAAAAATATTATTAATACAATGTTATTAAGAACTGCAAATAGAGGAGGATGCAATAAAAACATGCCTTCCTCTTAGCTGCTATGAACACCTGAGATCCGAAATTGGTTTAAGTGTAACCATTTTGTAATTTCTCCTACTTCTCAAACCCTTTCCCTTCCACCCACCAAGACCCCAAGAAGCCTACAAATGTCATCATGTACAACACAGCAACAGTAAACCTGCTAAAATAAATTATGAATATGGGAAAACTGGGATTCCCACCACTACTGTTGTCTCTCCCCATCCCCCACCCCCAAACCTAAATCCAATGTATTGCTGGGAATGTCAAGTGAAGCATCAGATAATGCACAGAGTGAGTCCCAACTGGGTTTCAGCTGGGCCTCTGGAAACCCGGGTAAATCGATCTTCAGATGAAAAAGAATTCTTGGACTGAACCTTACCTTTCCATCTGAAAGACTTGAGAGCACGCACATGAGCGTAGCCTCCACATCCTCAAGACGCCCAGCCGAAGAAAGGCAAATGTGGCAGGAACATGTGCAGCTGAAACCAGTACCCTCAAACAAGCTATCCATTAAAGGTGATGATTTCCAGCTGGAAAAGGAAGGACTGAGTCATCAGACTGCAGAGTTATAATAATAATAAAATACAGAGTGAAAGGGGGCTTGAGATGCATAGGCCATCAATCAATGCAATGAAAGGAGACGCAAATAGACCTCATGAGTACCCTCATTACACTTACTGAGAGAGGATTAGGAGGGCAGGTTGGTAGCTTAACTCCTGGCCCAATCTGGGTAATATACCAACCTGATCTCTTCAGGGACCTCCTAATATAAACCCACCCAACACCCAAAGAGCCATTGCTCTTACTGAGTTTGCAAAAGTCCTCCCGATTGGTGCCTCCCCCAGATGATGTTTGACTATGACCCCCATCAAACCATGCCATCTGGGGATGGTGGAGTTATATTAGAGTGACCATATGAAAAGGAGGACAGGGCTTCTGTATCTTTAATAGTTGTATAGAAAAGGGAATTTCAGCAGGTGTCACTTGTATGCATGCAGCGCCTAGTGAAATTCCCTCTTTATCACAACAGTTAAAGCTGCAGGAGCCCTGCCCTTTTGACCAGATACAAAAGAGGGCAGGGCTCCTGCAGCTTGAACTGTTGTGAGGAAGAGGGGATTTCACCAGGCGCTGCATGCATACAAATGACACCTGCTGAAATTCCTTTTCTATGCAACTGTTAAGGATGGAGGAGCCCTGTCTTCCTTTCCATATGGTCACCCTAAGTTATATCCAACACATCTACTTTTTGACTGCCCCTGGAGTGGGGAACTGACCAGTCTCTGGGACAGTGGACCCAGAATATCCATAACAGAATACCTCAGCCTGCTCTAGATGAATCTGGATGGTTTCCGGACATCTCTGGGATGTTCTTCTTCCACCATGACCAGTGGTCCCATTGATCCTTGATTGACCTCTGGAACTCAGATGTGAACAAGGGATGTACGAATTGGTCCATATTCGGTCCACGTCAGTTTTGCGTGTATTCAAGCGTAAGCCCATTCCACCCAATTTCTGCTTCATTCTATTAATCTTTTTTTAAAAAAATAACAGCTATATGAAAATTCACATTTATTTATGTGCCCATCTTCCCCTCATATATGCATTTTTTCTGCAATTTGGTAAGCATAATTCTCTAATATACATATATATGTGTGTGTACGTTTCTTTTGCTACCATACACATGTGTGTGTGTATGTGTGTGTGTTATATATATATTGATTTCTGAGCTGAGAATGCCATCACAAAATTCAGAGAATTGTGGGATCCAAAGGTTAACTTTTCCGCTCTGCATATTAGTCTTGGAAGTGAGAGTTGGGTTGGCTTGCTTCAAATTGGGGATTGAACAAAATGCTCCTCCATCCTGACACTTCTGTTGGAATTTATTAAGTTCATTAGCATTGTATTTCAGGGGGCTTTGGAACTGGTTGAGTGATACCCATTTCAGATTAAATAGGCCTGGGTGAACAAACAAGTTTTGCAGTCACTCAAATTCTCCAAACACCACCTTGAAGTTCAGCTTACCTCGTTTCCTACAGTTGTTAACGTTCTTTTTTCTTTTCAGTTGATCTACACCTAAAGGTGTAGAAGGAGGGAGGGGAGGATCGTGGACTTATCTGCTTCCATGATCCTCCCCCAGCATCTAGACAGCTGCACTAAGTCCCGGAAGGGAAGAGGGACATCACGTCCACCATTTTTTTAACTGAAGAGGAGCCGTGCGGCCCCAATCCATGGAAAAAGGTACAACCCCCTGTGTCCACCCACCCCCTCCGTCCTGGGGATGGTGAAATTGCTGCCCCCCATGGGCACAGAGCTACCCCGTGCAGTTCATTTTAGGCCCCAGGAGCGCACAACAGACCAGGCGTGGTCCTTAGGGTAGTCCCAGGACCGCAGAAAAACTGGGATATCCCCAGTTTCCATTATCCTGGGGTCATCATATGGACGCACAGGGATGACCTAGGGATGACCCCGGGATAAATGCCTGATGTAGACATGGCCTTTGTTTGAATGGGAAAAGTACCAATTTTGGGTAATTGAATATTTTGGGGGACAGGTCGTCTCATGTTTCTGAAAAGCTAGCCTACTTTGCTTTTAGAGCAGTGATTTTAAGAGGGAAAGTTTATGATAAGTTGAACTGTCTTGATGAGTAATCCTTTATTTCTGAGATTATTATTATTATTATTATTATTATTATTTCATCTCTCACTCATGGCAGTTTTTCTAGATAGACATGACAGGCTTTGCCAAATCATGCTGCCTTTTACAGATTCAGGAATTTCCTGACAATTGAGCATATGTTAAGTATGACTGCTTTCTGGATGTTGGTGTGGATGTATTTTGGTAGGCCCAGTTTCTGAAAGTTTTCTGTATAATTTTTTAATGTGATGCCTGTGACTGATGTGACTAACAGAATAATTGTGACATTTTCCTGTTGACTTCCATGGTCAGTGGTATATATTTGTCTCTCTTTTCTTCTTCCTTTTCAACAACATTTTTGTCATTCAGTATTGTTATGTCGATGAGGTATGTTTTTTTTTTCTTTTTTGTCTATGACCGTTATGTCTGGTCAGTTGCAAGGTATTGTCTTGTCTGTATGATTTTCTGCAGTACATTTTATGATCTGCATTTTCCAAGATTGTTTTGGGTGAATATATAGTATGGTGTAGGTTGCTTGATAAGGTTGAATTTGATGGCCAGTTGTTGGTGAATTGTTTTTGCAGCTATGTTGTGTCTGTCCGTATAGTCCATTCCTGCCAGAATTTTACATCCTCCTATTATATGGTCTATCGTTTCTTGGAATTGATGGCATTTCCTGCATAGGTCTGTTGTTACACTGTTATCTTTTATGATGTATTTTTGGTAGTTCTTGGTTGCTATAACTTGATCCTGCATAGCTATTAGGAATCCTTTGGTTTCTGGAAATAGCTCACCCTTCCTGAGCCATTCGTATGATTGTTCTTTGTTTATTTGTGGGTTCTGTATTATGTTGTAGTGCTTCCCATTATTATTATTATTATTATTATTATTATTATTGTCGTCGTCATCATCATCATCATCATCATCATCTGACCAATGTAGTATTTTACTCTGTTTCATGTGGTCTGTCTTTTCGGAGAACATGCTCTCCTGTTCACATTCACATTTGAAGTTGTGAATGGGATAAGTTCATATGGTTTGCGGACATAAATGAATTCCTAGTCTGAAATTAATCAAGGAGGACAGAATGCCTGCCTTCCATCCCAGACATAGCAGCGTTGATAGCTATATCCAGTTTAGCTAGGCTGTGGTCCCCTTGTGGCTCAGTCCTCTGCCTCTTCCTACCTTGCTACAGCTTGGTACAAACCCAACTAATATTTGTCAGAGAACAGCGAGTCCCTCTTTGGTCCAATAAGTCTTGGCAGGTTTTGCTAATTAGTTAAGAAAAAGATACAGACAGGAAAGCAAACAGTTCTTGTCAGGCGTTCCGCTAAGAGAGTTTGGGCTACGCACTTGGCTGTAGACACTCGAAAACATATGTCCCTTCTTGCTAACTTAACAGGTGCCTTAAAACAAAAAAGAAAACTCACAACAGACAGCTGGGTACAGACCGATTGGAATTTGGAACACTTTCCAGAAAGCCACAGTCAGAGTTCCTTTTTATTTTATTTTTTATTTTTGGTAGTGTTTTTACATAATGGGTTGGATCCAGATTTCAGCATGTGAAACTGGGCTGGCAGAACAAGATTGCCACATAGACTGTGGAGGAAGGGGGAAGGGGGATCTCTTGGAATCAGGCACCTTCTGTAAGAGGACACCATTCATGGAAGATGATTCCCATGGCCTTTTCCTCAGATCCAACGCACAATATCCTACCCCACTTCCTGGAATATCCATAAAAGGACCTCTGAGGTCCTTCCACAGGCATTCCAGGAAGCGTGCTGGCTGGGAAGCTGCCTTCATCTTTCAAAAACAGAGGAAAAGATCAGCGGGCTGTTTGATAACATACCAAAATTTGTGTGTTTCTTCATAGACAGGACTGGAGGAGGGGAGATTCAAAACTGGAGGAACTCATGCAACTCCACTTTTAGACAGAGGCTACTACAGTCCATAAACAGAACATGGACACCAACATTTCAGAGAAAAGAATAGGAATGTTCTTGTACACTTGTAATACTGCCCATGTTCACAAAATCTCAAGTTATTTGCTTCCTGAATATGAAGAAATTAGCAGTTTTGAGTCAATTCTTATCAGAAACTAACTGAAATGCACCATCCAAATTCACTATGTCCATCTATTCCCAGCATGGAGAGGACCACATTGTACCTGCCTGACATATAGCTGTCCAAGAGCCAGCATGGTGTAATGGCTAAAGTGTTGGACTGGGAGTTGGGAGATCTGGGTTCTAGTCCCCACTTGGTCTTGGAAACCCACTGGGTGACTTTGGGCCAGTCACAGACTCTCAGCCCAACCTACCTCACAGAGTTGTTGTTTTGAGGAGAAAATGGAGAGGAGGAGGGTTGTGTATGCCGCTTTGGGTTCCTTGGAGGAAAAAGGTGGGATATAAATGAAATAATAATAATAAACATGTCACAGAGAGAGAGGTGACAACCTTACTTCTTTGTTAATATGGCTGAGCACACAGGAGTTCAAACCCAGACTTAGAAGAACTAAGCATTCAAAGCCTGGATGAATAAATCTGTCAGTTTCATTCAATTTTGTAAAACCACAAGTTCTTTTTGTTACCCTAATATTCTTGCCAAAACCAAACTGAAACAAAATTCTCACCCATATCTAGTCTAACCCAGCCTGACCTGGACATGCCAGGAATTGAACCCAAGATCTTCTGTGCACAAATCATGTCCCCTTTCTCTGAAGTATGGTCCTCCCCAGAATACGTTCTACCACACACACAATATTGTAGCAGTATCATTGACAAAAATAGATTTATGCTGGAGCATGATTTTCAATCCATGAGCAATTATGAGAGCTTTGGGGAGAAAACCTTTCACCGTTCATTCAAATCTCTTCATGATTATCTTTATTAAAATCAACACATCTTATGAATGTCATATTAAACTTGTGGGGTGAAGTCAGCTATCAATACAGTTCAATCTGATTTAATCCTTCTAATAGTGCATTTTGTTGAAATACTCTGAACAGGGTTGTCTTCGCTTTGGGGTTAGGAAATACCTTTCGTGAATGTTTTGTTCACAAAATGTAAACCTCTAAAGACCAAAGGTATTTTTAAATGTAAAGATTCAGGTGAACCGGTAAGATCCATCTCCAAAAAAACACATTGAGCTAAGTGGTGAGGGACATATTAGAATTTAAAAAATGTATCATAAATCTGCTAGATTTTCTCCACCTATCTCTGTGGTAGTCGTTGTTTTTTATAGTTAGTGATTTGCTCTCATACCTCTTGGTAGTCTTTCCTGTTCATGAGTCTAGACAGTAGAAAATGTGTGTTTTTAATTATGGGAACTGTGCCGCCACAGCCTCAAACACCAGGCCTAGACGAGCACACCCCTCTCAGGACAAGCGCCACCACTTGAATAAGCCTGAAGGAAGGGTAAAAGACGCACCACTTTTCCCTTATAGCAGAGGGGGAAAGGGGTGTTAAGGGTTTTGAATAAGGTTCTCCTGTGAGTGTGTTGGCTGAAAGGGTAACGATTTGTGTTTCTTTATTATACTTATAGAGCAGGTGACAAAGCCAAGCTGACACGTGGTTTGTGGTAGCAAAAAATATAAAAGAAAACGTTTATTGTTGTTAACAGTTCTTTCAAATCAATTTAACACATGTCTATTCTTAACACTTCTAATAATTTACTAATAATCCTAAATCCTAATAATCTTCTCACACACACTCCTAACTAGATCACACACAGCTATCTTCCACACAACTACCCTCCACCCGACCAAGACAATAAGGATAAACTGAAACACTCCTTCACACTATATATATACTCCTCCCTCTCCCTTTCCCAGCATCATCAGCCACACTCACTCAGTCCAACATTCCGCACTCTCCAGACATACTAAACCTGACATACCTAAGGGGATAGAAATGTGGGGTAGTGTCACAGGAACCTATTAGTATAACAAAACTAACAAATTTCCTGTATCAGCAAGAAGTCGCAGACTACACCACATTCTCAGTGGAAGTTTGACATTATAATGTACAAGATGCCAAGGTTTGGAAAAGAAAGGAAAACTGTCATCCTTTACGTAACTACTCAGCAGTAAGTCCCATCGATTTCAATCAGGGTTACTCATGCAAGCATTGTTATCCAAAGTTGGTATAAACATGTAAACTGGTTTTCATTGTATGTAAACCCTAAAAGCATACCTGACAGATGGCTGTCCAACTGCCTCTAGTATTGGAGAGCCCACAACCTCCCTAGATAATTGGTTCTATTGAAGTACTGCTCTAAGAGTCAGGAATTTTTTTCCTGATGTCCAGCTGGAATCTGGCTTCCTGTAACATGAGCCCATTATTCTGTGTCCTGCATTCTGGGATGATCAAGAAGAGATCCTGGCCCTCCTCCGTGTGACAACCTTTCAAGTACTTGAAGAGTGCTATCATGTATCCCTTCAATCTTCTCTTCTCTAGGCTAAACATGCCTAGTTCTTTCAGTCTCTCCTCACAGGGCTATGTTTCCAGACCCTGACCATCTTTGTTGATTGTCTGCAGCCTTCTTGAAGTGTGATGTGTTTATTTATTTACATTTATCTCTCTCTCTTTACTGCAAGGAGCCCAAGGCGGTATATATGATCCTCCACCTCTCCATGATTATCCTCACATCAACTCTATCAGGTAGGTTCAACTGAGAATCAGGGACTGGGCCAACATCACCCAGTGAGCTTCCATGGCCAGGTGGGGACTAGAACTCGGAACTCCTGAGCATTAGTCCAACATTCTAACCACAGTGCCACATGAGTTCTCATTGGCTTTCTTTCCAAAGTCTGTGCACAGCTTAACAGGAACAGTGTAACTGCTTCCATCTCCATTCCCATCATGCTTTTTGCAGGATGAAATCAGAATGTTCTTTTTGGATGTTCTTTTGAGTTCCTTTCCCCACCCACCACCCAGCCAACGACAAACAATCCGTTTGTCCCATTAGGGTTAACTGCATTTCTGACCCATCTGCATTAATTGTGCTAGATAACAGCAAATGAAAGATCCCTAAGCCATCCATCCAATGCAATAACTTGATAGAAGTAATTATAAATGTAACCAAGATTATGAAAATCTTTCAGGCAATTGGCACCATCACTAGAAAGAGGGGGAATACAAAAGAAAAGCGTAATGGAATGAGCTTACATCAATAACAACCTTCCGAAGGGTATTATTTGCCAAACAGCCAATACAGAAGATGATTCTGCTCAAAAGGTTTCAGTAATAGGTAGGGGTGTGCATCGGATCGGATCCGATCCACGATCCGAATCCGATCCGACCCAAAATCGGGAAAATCCGATCCGATCCGATCCGATCCGGACAACCTCCGATCCGATCCGATCCGATCCGATGAGGTCCGATCCGGATCGGACGCCATTTTGAATGCTTTTTCCCATAGCCAAGTATTGTTTTACAAAAACGCCTATAACTTTTTCATTTTTAAAGATAGAAGGATGAAACTTGGGCACATTGTAGACTGGTTAGGGGTAGTTATCTGTGAGAAATTTCAGAAAGATTGGTGCATGCATTTTGTGGCAATTAATTTTTTAATAAATACCCAGGAATGCCTATAACTTTGTCATTTTTAAAGTTACACACATGAAACTTTGCCACATTGTAGGGGGTACCTTGGGACCTATGTGTGTGAAATTTCAGAAACGTAGGTGCTTGTCTTGTGTGGCAATTAATTTTTAGAAAAATGGGTAGTAGTGGGGTAAATACAGTTACGCCTCCCATTTTTTTATTTTTGAAGATACAAACAGGAAACTTGGGCACATTACAGGTACCACTTGCCTTGATATGTGTGTGAAATTTCAGAAACATTGGAGCTTTCCTTGTGTGGCAATTAATTTTTGAAACAATGAGGAAAGAAACACCTATAACTTTGTCATTTTTAAAGTTACACACATGAAACTTTGCCACATTGTAGGTGGTACCTTGGGACCCATGTGTGTGAAATTTCGGAAACGTAGGTGCTTGCCTTGTGTGGCAATTAATTTTTTAATAAATACCCAGGAATGCCTATAACTTTGTCATTTTTAAAGTTACACACATGAAACTTTGCCACATTGTAGGCGGTACCTTGGGACCTATGTGTGTGAAATTTCGGAAACGTAGGTGCTTGCCTTGTGTGGCAATTAATTTTAGAAAAATGGGTAGTGGTGGGGTAAATACAGTTACGCCTCCCACTTTTTTATTTTTGAAGATACAAACAGGAAACATGGGCACATTACAGGTACCACTTGGCTTGATATGTGTGTAAAATTTCAGACAGCTGGGTCCAGGCATGTGGTGGCAAGGTATTTTTGAAACAATGAGGAAAGAAACGCCTATAACTTTTTTATTTTAAAAGTTAGAAGTCTGAACATTGCTCACTTTGTAGATGGGTTAGGGGTAGATATGTGTCAGAAATTTCAGAATGATAGGTCCAGGCATTTGATGGCTATGGAATTTTTAAATTACATGTTTCAAAAAAATTTCTACAGAGGCCAGGTCTTCCCCTCCCGCTTCCCGCGAAGAAAAGGAAACACTCTCTCGTCTCGATCCCTTTGAAGTTGCTAGTAGTATCCATTACAGGGCTCGTGTTTCCTTTCCTCCTTTCACTTTTCAAGCAGAACGGCTGAGCCTAGCTGAGTTTTGCAGCCATGCGTGCAAGGAAGGATCACTCTGGTCTCGATCCCTTTGATCCTTGGTAGTATCCATTACAGGGCTCGTGTCTGCTTTCACTTTGTACTCAAGCAGACACGAGCCCTGTAATGGATACTACCAAGGATCAAAGGGATCGAGACGAGAGAGTGTTTCCTTTTCTTCGCGGGAAGCGGGAGGGGAAGACCTGGCCTCTGTAGAAATTTTTTTGAAACATGTAATTTAAAAATTCCATAGCCATCAAATGCCTGGACCTATCATTCTGAAATTTCTGACACATATCTACCCCTAACCCATCTACAAAGTGAGCAATGTTCAGACTTCTAACTTTTAAAATAAAAAAGTTATAGGCGTTTCTTTCCTCATTGTTTCAAAAATACCTTGCCACCACATGCCTGGACCCAGCTGTCTGAAATTTTACACACATATCAAGCCAAGTGGTACCTGTAATGTGCCCATGTTTCCTGTTTGTATCTTCAAAAATAAAAAAGTGGGAGGCGTAACTGTATTTACCCCACCACTACCCATTTTTCTAAAATTAATTGCCACACAAGGCAAGCACCTACGTTTCCGAAATTTCACACACATAGGTCCCAAGGTACCGCCTACAATGTGGCAAAGTTTCATGTGTGTAACTTTAAAAATGACAAAGTTATAGGCATTCCTGGGTATTTATTAAAAAATTAATTGCCACACAAGGCAAGCACCTACGTTTCCGAAATTTCACACACATGGGTCCCAAGGTACCACCTACAATGTGGCAAAGTTTCATGTGTGTAACTTTAAAAATGACAAAGTTATAGGTGTTTCTTTCCTCATTGTTTCAAAAATTAATTGCCACACAAGGAAAGCTCCAATGTTTCTGAAATTTCACACACATATCAAGGCAAGTGGTACCTGTAATGTGCCCAAGTTTCCTGTTTGTATCTTCAAAAATAAAAAAATGGGAGGCGTAACTGTATTTACCCCACTACTACCCATTTTTCTAAAAATTAATTGCCACACAAGACAAGCACCTATGTTTCTGAAATTTCACACACATAGGTCCCAAGGTACCCCCTACAATGTGGCAAAGTTTCATGTGTGTAACTTTAAAAATGACAAAGTTATAGGCATTCCTGGGTATTTATTAAAAAATTAATTGCCACAAAATGCATGCACCAATCTTTCTGAAATTTCTCACAGATAACTACCCCTAACCAGTCTACAATGTGCCCAAGTTTCATCCTTCTATCTTTAAAAATGAAAAAGTTATAGGCGTTTTTGTAAAACAATACTTGGCTATGGGAAAAAGCATTCAAAATGGCGTCCGATCCGGATCGGACATCTGGTCCGATCCGATCCGACCAGCCTCCGATCCGATCCGATCCGATCCGACCCCCCAGGTCCGATTCCGATCCGCTATCCGATCCGATCCGGGGGGTCAGTGCACATCCCTAGTAATAGGCACTTGTGAATGGGATTATATAGGATTTCAGGGTCTTCAGAATCTGAAGTGTCTATATGACTAATATGACTTCCCGGGTACTTGGTATTTTGAGCAGAGTTGGGTTTAAAAAAAAAAAAATCAATAGGATGCTCTAAGGAAAGGAAAAGAAACAGAACAAATATTAATTAATGTGAGGCAAGCACTGTGGAGCCAAAGGCTGTATTTCAACAAGGAGAAAAAGAAATGTCGTTCTGGAATGAAGGGAAGGAAACACACACACACAGATGAGCATTCTTCCTATATAAATAGATGCAGCTTCCTAGCATTCTGTCACATCCTACTGTGACCAAGAAAGCATTTGATGGTGGATCTTTGCAGAATGGAGTTGGCTCAGATCTCAAACATTCTCCTTACATCAGCGTCAAGTAGTGCTTAAGAGTGCGGGACCTAAAGGCTAATGTACACACTACGTTAAATGCATAGCTGATTCTAACTTTTTAAAAAATGTAATGTAAATGTGCAGGGCCCCGGTCCAGATCAGGACAACTGTGAATGGCTAGGGAGACTTAAATCTCCCCCCCTCCAGCCACCCACTCTCCAAATTGCTCCCTCCCAGTGCACACACACAAGGACCAAAGAAAGAAATTTCTATTTGCACTAATGGAGTTCAGCCTCCACATGCAGGGGTAGGGAGAATTATTTCCATCCCAAATATGAAACAGTTTGAGAGAGAGAGAGATGATAGATATGAATGAACTGGAATTAAATTCTCACCCCCTCCCTAATTTGAAAGTGACCTTTATTTAAAGGGCTGCCCTGTCCAAGTCTGGTCTAATAGTAAACATTCACAGAAGGGAGATCAGAGTTCCTGAAGTTACCCATCTGCAGTTCGCACTTGGACAGCAGGTGCACAGATCACCTGGTCACATCTTTTCCCACTCTGGCGAGATGAATGGCATTTCTAATACCACTGTAGTTGTCATTTCTATATTTGCACCTGTACTTTATTGTCTTCTTTTTTGGTGATGCATTCTGTTTGTTTTGGGAGGGGGGGTTGACTCAACAGATTTCTGTGGCATGTACGACTCTATTTGCGCTTGTAAGCTAAGTTGCGTCTTTTCTTTTTTCCCAAGCTCTGGGAACTCCTTTCACACAGTTTTCTGTGTGCAGATTCCACAATTTGTTGAGCAATTTGGGCAAATTGCTGCTGAATTTGCACAAATTTGGCCATAATCTGCATAAATTGATCGAAAATTCGTGCGACATGCTGAATCCTGCACAAATTGCAGAATCTGCAAAAAATGTGTAAAATGCCTGGAGAATCCATGAATTGGCACTGCAGCAGGAATTGGAATGAAGTTCGTCCGGGTGTGGGCAAACCTAGGAAAACTCATCAAGCTCCATTCTCCAAATGGATTTCTCTGACATCCCTAATTCCCACTCTTTTAGCAATGCATAAGTGTAGGCTGACCATATGAAAAGGAGGACAGGGTTCATGTAACTTTAACAGTTGTAGAGAAAAGGGAATTTCAGCCAGTGTCCTTTGTATGCAATTAGTTCCTGGTGAAATTCCCTCTTCATCACAACAGTTAAAGTTGCAGGGGCCCTGCCCTCTTTTGTATATAGTCATTCTAGTATAGTGCTTGCAACTTTAACTGTTGTGATAAAGAGGGAATTTCACCAGGAACTAATTGCATACAAATGACATTGGCTGAAATTCCCTTTTCTCTACAACTGTTAAAGTTACATGAGCCCTGTCCTCCTTTTCAGATGGTCAGCCTACATAAGTGGCCATGCTACAATAATTTGGAGCAGTAGAATTGCAGGACTGGCTGGACTGTACCATTGTAGCCTGCTGTTTAGGGGAGTATAGCACATGCCTGAGCAAGGTAGTGGGAAGGAGGAGTTCCTGACACCACCTTCCACTTTTAGACCAGAAATATAGGAACCTCGGAAACCTGCCTTATATAGAGTCAGACCCTTGGCCCATCTAGCCCAGTGTTGTCAACACTGACTGGCAGCAGCTCTCTAGAGTTTCAGATAGGGGTCTTTCCCAGCCCTACGTGGATTGAACCTGAGCCTTTCTGCATGTGCACCATGTGCTTTACCACCCAGCTATAGCCCTCCCCGCTCTTGAAAACCCCTTGTCACTGCTAGGATTTCAATTTGAAAGACTGAAGGTGGAAGGGAATGATGAATGTCAGAAATGATCAAGGGGTGTAAAAGTTGCAACTTCTATGCATGAATAACAAGTGCAAAATGTACTGAAGGAGGTTGTGGAACAGCAGGAAGAGTGTAAAACTGGATTAGCATAAGATTGATAGGAGGAGACTGGCTTACAATTAGAGCAATTCTCCATCCTATTTGTGGGCAGAGAAATTGGGTGGGTGTGGGGAGATTGTTTCACAAAGTTTCCCCAGGAAAAGGAGAAATTCTCCAGGGCTTTCTTCAGGTTGTAGCTCACCTTCAATTTGGTTTTTTGATAAGAAGAAAGTTCATCAATTCCTTCTTGAACTTGAGATTTTTTTTAAAAAAAAACAGAATGTTGGGAGAGTGAAGCTGAAATTCATGCATCAAAGCAGAGGAATTGAGGAGTTGGCTTTTAAAAATCTGGGTTTGAATCCCTGTGTATTCAGCCATGTCTTCCATGTTGAATAAGGGTTGCTATGTTGTTTTTCTTTCTTCGCAACAGGCTCCACATCTTGAACAACTACATCGCAGGCAGGCACACTATGATCTGCCCCATGGTGGGAAGAGCTGTTCCTATTGCATTTCACTGCTGAATGACAATTTCATAACATTTGTTACCAGAATCCACACATTCCTTATAATAATTTGAGATATTAAAAAAATAATGTGAGAGAAAGTGAAATAGGCATGTTCATCCATCCCTAATTTCACTCCGATGTACTGAATGTGTAAAATCTGCTCCAATTGTGTTTCGCAGATGGTCAGGTGCTTTTCATTCCATTGTCCACACATTGATGGAACTGGGTTTTTATTTTTGTTTCTAAATTTGCACAGGTGTGAATTTGCACAGGTGTGAATTTGCCCAAATTCACATGTGCGAAAATACACAATCCCCCGCCCCATGTGTAAATTCTCCTAAAATGTGCATGTTCATGCTTTTGGCTATGAGAGAAATACACATTTTTTGCTGAAATGCGTATTTTGCTATGACAAAATTTGTGCAAAATTCCTGAAGGTTAGAAAAATGCTCCATAAGTCAATAGGGAAAACCTGGTCAGGTGTGGAATCTGCAGGTTGGATTCATTAAAAAAAATGGATTAATTTGATTCTATTGCATTTTTCTTCAACATCCCTAAATTGTACCAGTGAGAAAGAAGTCCCAATAAGGATACAGAAAAACAAAGAGACGGCCTTCTCTGTCGTGGCCCCCTAATTGTGGAATAATCTCCCCGACAAAGCTCTCCTGGCACCAATATTGTTACCTTTTCGGTGCCAGGTCAAGATTTTACTCTGCTCTCAGGCATTTAACAATATCTGAGGAGCCTAGGCCTGGGTGTATTTTTTATTTTTTTTTAGGCTCATAGCTTTTGAAGTTATTATAGTGGTTTTAAATGTATGTGTATATTATATGTTTTTGCAGTTTTAATTTTTGCATATTGTTTCTAAGTGTTTTAATCTTATGTAAATTGCCCAGAGAGCTTTGGCTATGGGGCGGTATACAAATGAAATAAATAAATAAATAAATAAAGGAAAGGAAGAACTCTGAGCAGGTTTGGAATGCATGGACTTTGACCTTTATTGCAGACAGAGACATTAATCACAGAAGAGACTATAAGTCATGTCTTGAATCAGAAGCTGAAAAAATATATTTTAAAAAAGAAGTTAAATTTCATCACCAAATGCATTCAAACTTGGAGGCAAACCAGCCAGCAACAAATCACCATTTTTGTGAAGCAATTCATACAGCAGATGTGAACTCATTCTTAGCATCTTATGTCACTGGGGCTGCAATCCTAAGTGCCCAGTTACTAGGGAGTAAATCTCATTAAACTCAATGGGATTTACTTTGTGTAAACAGGCATAGGCCTAGACAAAGTGTACAGTGGGGCAGACATAAAGTCTAGGCCTATGCCTGTTTACACGAAGTAAATCCCACTGAGTTTAATGTGATTTACTCCTTAGTAACTGGGCACTTAGGATTGCAGCCCCAATGACATAAGATTCTAAGAATGAGTTCACATCTGCTGTATGAATTGCTTCATAAAAGTGGTGATTTGTTGCTGGCTGGTTTGCCTCCAAGTTTGAATGCATTTGGTGATGAAATTTAACAAGTAGAGTTGCAGGGAATTTACAAATATAGTTTTATAGTTGATGGATAGAACGATGGATGGAAAACAGTTTATAAAGTTGTGAGAAAAAGGAATAAGTAAGGATACAGATGTATAAATTGTGAAAAATCCATTCTGTCCATGTTTTTGCAAATTGTCAGGCACGTTTTGTTCAACGTCCATCCAGTTGTGGAATTAGATCCCCCACCCCCGTGCTACAGAGAGGATGGTCAAGAATTATTTTCCATTGCCACAGAAATTAAGACCAAAAATAATGGGTATAAGTTACAGCTACCTAGATTTCGATTAGATATAAGGGGAAAAAATCTGACTGTAAGATCTGTACAACAGTGGAACAGACTACCTATGGAGGTTGGGGGTTCTCCATCTCTGGAGGATTTTAAGGCTGAACAACCAACCTGTCATTGATGGTTTAATTGTTTTTCCTGCACATTGCAGAGGGTTGGATTAGATGAACCTTGTGGTCCCTTCCAACTCCACAGTTTTATGATTCCATGAAAATTTTGAGTCAACCATTTTACATTTTCTTCACTAAAGAAAGGTTTGGTCTCTTCTTCTTTTTTTAAGCCAGGTATGCATGTGGGACTGGTAAATGCTCATTCTGCCTTTTGTTTTTCTCTGCTAACTGCCTTTTAAACCAAAGGCAGCAATACCAGATAATCCCATCAAGGGATTGAACCTTGGACCTTCTTCATGCAAAGCAGTCATTCAGCCACTGAGCAACGGTCTCTCCCCTACCTGTGAAAGTGCTTTCTAGTGTTTTGGGGTTTCTCACAGACTGATCGACCGTACGGCTGACATGCCACACACAACAGCTAAGATCAATAGGAGCTGATCAGATTATGTTGGCACAATCAGCCTGGCTAACTGAAATGGATCGTTCTGCTTCCTTAGCCGGCTGGCATTTACACACTGTACTATTTCCATCCGCTTGACCTTTGACATTACAAGCACTTCTGCCGCTTTAATTACAGGCCTTTAAAAAAAACGGATGGCAGGGAACTTGTCACTTAATGCAGAAAATGAGCGTGCTGGCAATGCTAACTAATTTATCTCCTGCTCATTCTTGGAAGTAATAATCATAGTTTTTTTTTGTTTTTTTTAAAGAGGGTGGAAGGAGACAGAAGGATAGAGGAGAAGCTAGAAACAGAGATCACAGATGGCTGATTATATCTGATTCGGAAGGCGATGCACAGAATGTCAATTTTTAAAAATGGTTTGGTGGGGAAATAGGGGGAAACATTGCACCTTCATACAATACTGCAGCTAGATAAGAGGTGGCAAGATGCTCAGAGTAAAGCAATCAACATTTTTCCACTCCACACAACAGAACATGTTACACCTGTTGGTAGCTGCATGCTGGATAGTTCTGTCAGTACTCAAGCCTAGGATCAGCAGGTGACATCCATGGGCAGCAGCTGAAGACCCACCATCATTAACCCCACTGCTCTGGGCCCCTGTTCCTAGCATCACTCAACTGACATTGTAGTTGCCTACATTGTAATGATGCATGCCATGGAGAATTTGGAGAGGGAAGATTTTTCTCACTCTCTCCTAATTCCAGAATCCAATGGGGCCATTCTCATGAAGGCTCCTCCTTGCTCACTGGCACCACCAGCATAGGACATTTCATTGCTGGAAAATCTGGGTTTTGGGGGGTTCGACCGAGTTCCGTGGCATGTACGACTTGCTTTGAGTATGCGAGCTGAACTGCAGGCTATTCTCCACATTCTGGGAACTTTTTAATACATCTGTGCAAATTACATCTGAATTTCTGCATATTATGCAAATTTGGCTGTGATTTGCATTATTTGAACAAATTTGGCCATAATTTGCACAAAACTTCCCTCCACCTCCAATGTGCAAAATTCTAGGAAAATCTGCAGCCTGGCCTAACTCGCTGCAGGCCAAGTCAGATGCCGCTGTGGGAACTGAAACAAAATCTGGGGGAGCGAGCCTAGGAAAACATGTCAAACTCCATCCCCCAAATAGATTTCTCCCAACATCCCTAGTCATCAGCCTTTCCAGCAGGCTGAATTGAGGAAAATGAGAGAGAGAGAGAGAGAGAGAGAGAGAGAGAGAGGCGGGGACTGTCTTGTTTAATTGTTGATACGTAAGCCACTCTGGGACCCTTTGTGGCTGAGGAGGGGCATCAAAATACACAAATAAAGCTGATTGGTAGAAGATTCAGGACAAATAAAAGGAAGGATTTATTGACACAGTGCACGGTTAACTTATGGATTTCACAGTAACCGCTACTAATCCTGATGTCTCTATGCTACCTCCGTATCAGAAGCAGTATGCCTCGGTTTACCAGTTGCTAGGGAACATAAGCAAGAGGATGCTGTTGCGCTCATGTCCTACTTGTGAGTTTCCCAAAGGCCACCGTGTGAACACAGTGCTGGACTAGAAGGACCCGTGGTCTGATCCAACAGAGATCTTCATACGTTTGTGTGATCCATTCGTATTTTGGATGCGCTGCAACTACAACCTCCATAGCTACCCCAAACTGAAATAACACATTGATCATGCTTATTTCAAAGCCTTCTTGGAGAGCAAAACTCCCTGAACTTAACTGTCATTTTCGTGCAAACTTCTTTTTCGCTATTGCTATGGTAAAGGAAGACTCCCCCCCCTTTCATTTTCTCATTAGAGTTAGCTACTTTTTATCCAAGATGCTTATTTTCAAAGCTACAATTGAAAGATTAGAAAGAAATCCAATAAACTATAATAAGCAAGGGAAAGATGCTTATTAGGGCAGGACATGAAGTTCACCTTAGTTCAAGGAGGGTTTTGCCCAGGAATTCTACTGCAAGTTACAATTAATGAGTTTGAAAGATTTAAACAATGGAACAAAGCAAAAGAAAAAAAGGTGGTGCCTATTCTGGCTATTCAAGAATTAAGAAATGTTATTGCAATGTGAACACTACATCAAATATTGCTTGCAATGCTACCACCCCCATCCCATCTCTGGGGTTCAGAGGAATAGTCAGCCCTGAGGTGCTTTCAGATGGAGAGCACCACCAACCAAAAGGTAATGAACTGCTATTTCTTGTTTTCCTCCTAGAGTGTGCATGGGGGGGGGGGGGGCAGACATGGAAATAGCAGGTGGAAAATGCAGAACGATAGCAAATTGAAGACGAGGGTGTCTGCCCACCCCCAGCAAAATTCAGTGAATGAAGCAGCACAATTGCACAATGAAAACTTGATCTGGACTCACCTCTGGTCTCAGATGCTGCTGGATGGGTGAAGCAACCAAAAAGGAGCAAGC
Source organism: Anniella stebbinsi (assembly GCA_029215795.1). Taxonomy (NCBI): domain Eukaryota; kingdom Metazoa; phylum Chordata; class Lepidosauria; order Squamata; family Anniellidae; genus Anniella; species Anniella stebbinsi. Next base: position 389,440,955 of record JARDYH010000001.1, read on the forward strand.
AAACTGACAGGAAGGCAAGAGAGATAAGCAGGGATCAAGAGTCCCAAAGCACAGAATTCCTACATTCCTCAGATAAGAGCTCATCAGGGATCTGGGAGCTGTAGCTATTTTGGAATTAAGACTTGAACTACCCCTGGGGCCATCATGGTGGCCTTAGGCTAACAGGGTCCTCAGACTTTACGCTGATGCGTAGGCCTGTGATTCTAGCTGCACCCATCCACTGTTGCGAACCCTCATATTCATAGGCCTAACTAGGCACTCTGTGTGAAAATATCTGAAAGGAAGATGTATTTGTTAAGTAAATAGTTGCATTGAGTGTTGATTCAGGATGACACAGTTTAGAGGGGAAATGGAGTTTAGGGTCTCCCCCTTTTTGGGGGCCTCACAGACCCTGCTTGCTGAGCCATTGCGCACTTACAGGACATAATTGCCAAGAGCTGTGTGGCCCATGAGTGCCTGGCCACTGCCTGACCCCTCAAAAAGCTGCCATTTTGCATAAAAATGGCAGGTCAGGTTTACTGGAATGATAATATTATATAAATGGCAGGCATAGCGGGGCCATTTATGCAACATTACAGGCGTGAATGGTCCCTTTTGTTACATACCGGGAGTCGGTACCATAGGCCCCTGCAGCTGTTCTTTTAAATCACCATGGAAACTGCATGCTCAGAGACTAGGTTTACTCTATAAATCTCCTTATACATAAACCTAGTCTCTGAGCATGCTGTTTTCATGGTGATTTAAAAGAACAGTTGCAGGGGGCCTATGATACCGACCCCCGGTATGCAACACCTTTACACCTGTAATTTTGCATAAATGACTTCTTTACAGCCGCCATTTATGTAACATTACATTTCCGGAAAACCTGAGCTGCCATTTTTATGCAAAATGGCAGCTCACTAAGGGGACGGGTAGCCCCACAATGCTTGGTGAGTGCTCACTGGATGCCTTGCTGGGCCATCCAGTGGCTCATGTGGCAAGCAGAGGTGGGTGGTCAAGGGTTCGCACAGTGCCCAGCGAACATGGATGGAGGTGAGTCCATCTATCCCTAGTATTTATATATTAAATAATAGATATGGGGAGGGGGGATAAATACATATTCATTAAGGGGTTACTATAAGTCAAATTGTTATGTAACAGGAAGCTTGTATCATGTTCCACACATGTGATTGAAGTTGGGGATGTTGGACATTAATCCACAAGGAATTAAAATGAGTTCAGGTTTCTATGAATCCGACTTGTGGATTCTGCAGCAGACCGGCTTTTTCTGACTTGCGTGGATTCTGCAGACTTGTGGACTTTTTGTTTTTTTGTCTGTTTTGTTGTTGTTGTTGTTGTTTTGTTTACTTTTGGGGAAGATTTGCACAAATGTGCATTACTGCTAAATGGAATTTGCAAACAAGTATGAAATTCTCATACACCCCTAAAAACTTGAAAACAAAACAAAACAAAAAGATAAAAATCCGCTTCCCTCAATGAGCAGAGGATGGGATGAAAGACGCCTGACAATCTGCGGACACAGATGGAACAGATTTAACAAAATCCATACATTCCTAATTGATCCTTTCTATGGGTTTTTCTAGATGGGTTTTTCTAGATGCAACGTTGCCTGTGATATGATTCCCCAATATGGGGCGGTTTTCCACAAGAAATGCTTGACCTCAAGATTGCTGGGTGGACATTGGCCAGGACTGTAAAAACACCTGATTTAGGGTATTTAGAGGAGGAGGAGGAGGAGAAACGAGACTGTACAAAGCAGGCAATATACAAGTCAGTGGAGACCTACTGAAATCAATGGGACAGCAGTTAGTTATGGCTAATTTAGTACCGAAATCTGGATCCAACTCAAGTGTGTGTTTTTGCTTTACACCCGGCATGCCTAAGTTACTAGATCTCTTGGCAGCTATTCTTACTGGGGAGACTGAGCGCTACCTGTTGGAACAATTCCAAAGGAAATCCTAACATGAGCTTTGTGGCCAAGGTCAGCAGGCTGCTATGAGTAGCAAGCGCCCAGCCGAGGGTAACTCAGAGCTAGCCTAAATGGCCAGGAGCCTCACAGGATGCATCTGTTGCTGAGCTGCGCCCTTTGAGACTTCTGTCAAGGTCAGATACTCGATAAGTACACTGGGAAAGGCAAATCATGCCGTGAATCGCCTGAAAGAACTTCAGAACAAAGTTGACTCCTGACCTTCTCATAACACATGGACCTTTCTCTCGGGTCCCTTGCTGAGCCCCTGCCAAGCTGCTGTAACCTCCCCAGCCTCCTCCTTTTGAACTCCTTGGTCTTGCTTAGCCATGTCATAACTTCTCTTGATCTCTTCCAACAATTTCCATTCCAGGGCAAACGTTTCAGTCTGATCTTTGTCAGGTCTCATCACGGATTGGCTTTTCTCTAGGGGTGAGAGAGAAATTTGTTCAGTTCACATTTTATGCAAACCCATTTCGCACTTTTGAACCACCGCATGCAAACTGAAACTCAGTGATCCTTTGAAATTTGCACTTCTACGAATTTTGCAATGCAGTCCTCCGATCAAAATGTGTGTGCCACAAATGTATAGATGAGTAAGAAGAACCACACTCAAAATGCATGGTTTTAAGAAAGTTGCCTTGAAAAATGTGCATGTTGGGCAAAATCGCAGACAAAATGCATACGTTAGGTAAAATATGCAGGAAAATGCTTATGAATTTTCATGCATTTTTTTTTTAAAAAAATCTCCAGTTTCGAGATGAACCAACCTTAAGATTGGAAAAATAAGACAGAGAGAGAAACCAACATGGACAGATTTGTTCATCGCCATATTTCTCAGCTCCTCTGGACCATATTCATTGGTTGCCAGTGCCCCTGCCTGCCCACCCTGCTAAAATATTTAGCTTTTCTCCTTCAAATGTTATTTTATTGCTGTCCCCCCCCCCAAAGCATTGTTTATGAACAAGCCAGACACCCTAAAGGGAGCACTGTTTCTCAGCACTCCAGAACATCTTAAAGAACTAGTCCTTTTAAATACATAGATGCTAAAGCAATCTGCATAAGAGAAGTTTGAGGAGGGGGCCAGATTTCAGGCTGGCAGGATCTACTTTCTTTGTTACTAGAACCCCCATGTTCCACCAATCGGAGCCAGATGCAAAATAGTGGTCAGAGGGCAGAGCCAATTATCTCCTGCATCCCATGGGCCACATAACTGACCTGGCCATCGTGCAGTCGCAAGGGACCCCTTCACATGCTGCTCACATAGAGGTGGTTAAGCTCCATGGCATGCAAAAGGCCCCATGGTCGATCCATGACATCTCCAGATAGGGCGGGAAAAGGTCCTGCCTGAAACTCTGGAGAGCCGCTGCCAGTCAAGGTCAGCACGTCTGGGCTGGATGGACCAAGGGTTTGACTTGGAGGAACATAGCTTCTTATGTTTCCATGAGGGGGCACCACACAAGTACGGGGGGGGGGGGAGTCGGGTTCTGCTAGGGATGGATGAAAAATTCATTTCAGCACCGCCAAGGCAGACTTGCTGGTCTTCAGACCACTTGAACCAGGTGGCCTGAGAAACCTGTTCCGCCACTGGATGCAAATCCAGGGGAAGGGGAAAGCAAGGTGGGGTATGAATATAATAAATACAAAAATAGGGTCATTTCGTCATCCATGCAATGCAACCTAGATTGCATCTCTCTTCCAGGCTAGACAGCGGCTGAATTCGGACAACACGATAGTCAATGGTGGGGTAATAATCAACTTTACAATTGTTCATTTAGGGGGTACTCCCCACACAACATGGTAATAAATAATCAACTGTGGTGTGGATTAGGATCAGCGCTGAGTTGACTATGGCAGCATTCGGACGACACAATAGTCAATACAACTGACGATTGTTTCCCCCCCTCCCCTCCGTTGCTTATTGTGTCGTCCAAATTCAGCCAGCTTGTTGCAAGGGTAGCTACAGGAATTAAGCTCCTACAATCTCTCATAGGTAGTATGTTTGTGGGGTGGTGGTGGTTGTGTTTGCATGTGCTTAGATCATGTGTGCATTTCATAAACAGCCACACGGACGCTCACATTCTGCAGTGGGCTGATTTGGCAATGGCGGCAGGGCTGTTAACAATCCAGCCGCATGATTTGAATCTTGACAGCGTCATTAAAGCAGAATGTATTTATCTTGCCGGGAGGTGCTGAATATTTAATTAGACGTAGGCTTGAAAAGCTGGCCTCTTTAGATCCCCCCATCCCCACCCCACCCCACCCCCACCCTTCCCTTTCAAACTCTCCATCCAATTTAGACTCAGATATTTGAAATGTAATGGGGAGGTGATCGTGTTGTGTCAGGTTAAGTGGTAGCCATCTCTGGGCACTTCTCTATAAGCAATAGTCGAAAGACCTTTCTTTAAATTGCCACTGGCAGCTAGGAGACAGTTGCTTCAATGAACATTGATGGCTGGTGACTACAAGCTAGCATATATATATATCCCCAACTGCTGGAGGGAGGGCAGAGAGGACACTTTGGTGGTTGGATTGAAGCCAGGGAAAGAGACAGAAGTTTGAAGAAGGAAATACTACTACTACTAATTAATAATAATAATTTGGAAATGGATGCTGATTTATATACTAGCACTGTTTATATGGGCACCGTTTCAGAGGAATCCCCTGTTGGAACAAACTAAAAAAAAGAAGCAAAAACTGGAAATCCATTCGTGTCCTCTCTTTCTTTCTTTCTTTCTTTCTTTTTCTTTCTTTCTTTCTGGATATAGTACAGGAATCCCTTTGTGGGTTTTGCATGGTGAAAACTGATATAAAACAGCTTGGGTTGATTTTATGTGTATTTATTCCCTCTCCCCCGCCCTTGCCTGTTAAGCGCTGGAACAAACTGGTCAGGAAGATTGAATGTTTTTGCAGGAGGACGTCATACAAGCGGTGCGTGCCAATTCTCTGCAAGTTTCTAAGGAAGCCAGCCAGACGAGGTCTCTAGCCTGCGCTTTGACCCCTGGTCACCTTTGAATTTTTCAAAGTTTATCTAGACCCATCTCGTCAGTGCCTGAGTGGAAAGTGATCTTCCCTGCTGCTGGCTTTTGGCAGGAGGAGACTTCCTTCACATGGAAAAGTGTTTAATACCAATTTAATGGTCTGTCTAGCCACCGTTACATCTCTTCCCTTGCCCCCAAACAATCTCCAGGGTCTCCCACCAACCAGCAGCACTGGAACAATCCAGTTACGAAGAGGCCTTCATCATTCCTCTCGCAAGGGTCTGGAAAGCTGTTCTCTAGAGACTTTCTTTAACAAGTCATTTTTGCAGTCAGCCATGTAAGGGAAGACAAAATGCTGTAAAGTGAAAGGATACCTTGAATTAGCTCATTTCTATCGTGACATCTCGTATTATATTATTTATTTTTGTTCCAAGGGTTACTTGCTGTGAATTTTGGCACAAAGGGGAGAGACTGAGAGTAAAATACAATGATCTGTGGACATCAGAAGATGGAAGTGGCTGACGGGCAGCCATAGCCAAATTAGAGGCAATTCCATGATCAAAGGGTTGGAATGGCCAAATCTTTCAGTTTTCATTTTCCCCAGTTCCCTTTCTAATCCTAAATTTGGTTCATCTCAAGCTTTGAGAATTTCTCCAACCACTAATTCTGTTCATCCCGAACTTTGAATTGGTTTTCCCCTCCCCCCAAAAAATGTTTGCCGGAAAACTCGTAAGCATTTTTCTGCGTTTTTACTAATCAGTGCATTTTTGTATGTATTTTAACTAATATACACATTTTGGGAACCAAGTTACCTAATACAATGCCTTTTTTAAAATTAAAAAATGTATTCCCTTTAGTATATATATTTTTGTATGAATATTTTGGCTGGAGAACTCCATTGCAAAATTCAGAGAAGGGTGAATTTTGAAAGATAATTGAGCTTTGGCTCACAGAAGTGTAAAATTAGGCAAGTTCACATGAGATGCAAAACCAAATTTGAAAATGGCACCTAAAATAGAAGGTTACAGCTCCTTTGTGAAAGTTTCCATTGATCTGTGTTCTCTCTCTTCCTCCTGTCCTACAAAAAGTGTTCTTTTCCTGCCCTTAATGATCAAAGGGATGTTTTCAGCTGTTTGATGTTCAACGTGTGCCCCTCTATGCCTTCTCCCTTCCTTCCTTCCTTCCTTCCTCTCTCTCTCCCTCCCTTCCTTCTATCCCTTCTCCCTTCACTGAAATACATCAGCCAGCCAGCCTCAGGCATACCTCATCTTAAACACTCTCCTACACACAGGAACAACAAAAGTTCTGTTTGGAATGAGATCATGAAGTTTGAACATTACCTTTCATTTCAGCAGCTCCTGGGCTTTCTACCTTTGAATTTACTGCGTACTTGGCAGGGAATATGGCTGGGTGCCTTTGATTTTTTGGTTGGAGGCTTCCTTTTAACCTTCAGGGTTACCCTAAACATCTTGATTTTTCTATGATATATTTACACCATACCGTATTGTGTATAATATATTCTACAAATGTTATTGATCTTTTAAGTAGAATATCCAGCCTTTGGGTCTGGCTGACCTACAAAGTGGGTTGTAATCATTATTTATTTATTTATTTATTTTATTAATTACATTTCTAATCCACTCGATAACTAATGTTCTCTGGGCAGACTACAAACGGTTTAAAATGCTATAGTAGACTTAAAGTATAAAATACAATACAAATACTTAAAAGGATATAATACAATATAATGCAACACAATAAACAGCACAGGAATTGATAAAATGCCATAATAACTAGAACTAGGTGTCTAAAATGCCTAAAATCATCTCTGTATAAATACTGTTTCCACAAGGCTTTTGTGCTGATGTGGTTTGATTTTTGTTTGAATTGTGTTTGCATTGTTTTCTGTTTCATTTTTGTGATTTGCTTTTTGGGACGGGAGGGAAAGCGTTTCTAACTTCAGGATACGAAAGAAAATCCTTAATAATAAAAGACGATATGTGTCCATCTTTCAGCACCATAGTGCCAAGACTGCATGCTAACAGGACCCTAGGGGTTATTTGGTTCTTTAAATGCATTAATTAATTTAAATATGTCTCTGTGTTTGAAGCCTCCAGTATCATCTTCAGTCACAAGGTGGCAGACTTTCCTAACCAGCACATATCTTCACAGTTGATATAGTTTGAAGCTGGGGCAAGTAGTTCAAGGGACAGAGGCACATTTCCATTTTCATTCATATCATTTACGGCTGGCATTTAGGCAAGGTGGGAAATGCATCGTTTCTGGAGCCTGCATTGCAGCATACAACGGAGGATCCAGACGAGGGTGAACAACTGCTGAGTGCTCATTGGACATCATGGGCATTCAGAGCACTGGTGCATGAGCATGTCATGGGTGCCTGACTGGGTCTGGGGGTGAGGAGCCTGTTGGACCCCTGGACTCAGTTGGGCGCCCATGTCATCCCTGTCCCTTACAAGTCAAAACATCTCTGTGGGGAGTTGGTTGGTCTTACCAGGCTTTGTGGGGGGGGGCAGATGCCCCCACAACCCACCGAGTAGCTGAGAATAGAAACATGAAGGGATGTTAATTAGGGATGTATGGATTTTGTAAAACCTTTTTCACCTACATTTCACAGATTGGCAGGTGCCTTTCATTCCATCAACTGCTCACTGGCAGAATAGGATTTCTGCCCCCGATTCCCCAAATTTGAGCAAATTTGCACTTGCTGGAAATCCCCCCCCCCCAAATGTTCATGTCCATACTTTAGGTTGGGGGGAGGGCTGGATAGTGTGTGTGTGTGTGTGTGTGTGTGTGTGTGTGTGTTTTATATTTTTTTCCCCTACAAATAAATTTGTGTAAAATTTCCAAAAGTGAGCAAAAGGGGACTTCAAGTCCACGGAATCCATTCAACTTGGGGGAAAGCTGGTCTGTTGAAGAATCCAGAAGTCAGATGCACAGGAATGCAAACTCTCTGACACCCCCAACTTGTTCGGCTGGCAACAGGTGACCCTGCATGGCCAAAACTGACCTCCCCACCACCACTGCAAAGATAGACAAGATTTGACTATCATAATGGAAGAAAGGGACTCCAAAACCTCTTGTATTAGCAAAGCAAAGAAATGCATGTCTTAAGGAAACAGGTCACTTGGGCCAACCGAGGGCAAGTCCTTTTCCTGCCCCTTCCCTCTCACAATCCACATCTGTTCTTTGCCCATCTCCCGGGAGAAGGAAGGAGGAGAGAGAAACATGCAAAATCACTTCCCAAGCAGAATCTGCCTTGTGCTATCACTTCATAAATATCACCTGTCCCGAAAAAAAACAAAAAAACTCCCAGTAATCCAGAGCAACCCTTAGGCTGCAATGGAGTCATTTCCTCAATCCACATGCTAGTGCCACTGGGTTCCTCAACGCCAGCTCTGTGGCAGCAGGCTCCCAAAGCCACAAAAGGAGGGGAATTAGTCATGTCAGCATCTTTCCCCAGCTGAAGGGTGGTGGAACTTGGCCCCTCCCTTTGCCAGAATGCAACATTGTGAAAGGCCTGCATGGAAGCCTAAAGGAAGGTAATTTTCACCAGCTGTTTCTCGGTCTGACACCAGCCACTTTGAGCATCACTAGTTCCAACATTATGCCACCAATGAAATGCCATTCTGAAGGCAGCAGGGAATATGGCCGATAAGGTGCCTATGCCTAGTCACATGTACAGAGGACAGTTTTCTATTTCACGGGAAGCTGGGGGACCATCCTCCCTTTGAAGGTGTCCTCTCTTTCATGAATGGGCAGATGGTAAATCTCCAGAGCTTTTGGACTTCCAACTCTCAGAAGCACCTGCCAGATTGGCCAATGGTGAGGAACCCTGGGAATTAAAGTCCTATACGTCTGGAGGTCTAATTTCTCCCCACCCCTGCATTTGAAGAGCAGTCCTGTTTCAAGATGAAGACCCATAAGAACTGTTTCCCATCAGCAGTTAGCACCTGGACAGCAGACTGAATAGGCTGGTACATAGGTCACCTGGTCATAGGGTGACCATATGAAAAGGAGGACAGGGCTCATGTAACTTTAACGGTTGCAGAGAAAAGGGAATTTCAGCCAGAGTCATTTGTATGCAATTAGTACCTGGTGAAATCCCCTCTTCATCACAACAGTTAAAGTTGCAGGGGCCCTGCCTTCTTTTGTATATGGTCACTCTAGTATAGTACCTGCAACTTTAACTGTTGTGATGAGGAGGGAATTTCACCAGGTACTAATTGCATACAAATTACTCCGGCTGAAATTCACCTTTGTCTACAACTGTTAAAGTTACATGAGCTCTGTCCTCCTTTTCATATGGTCAGCCTACCTGGTCATGATCTTACACACCATGGTGAGATTCACTGTATGTCTATTTAATAGGGCTGTGACCGGATCCAGATCCCGAATCCAAGTGGGATCTGGGTGATCCGGGCCTCTGGATTCCAGATCCGAATTGGATTGGATCAGGCCCAGATTGGGCTGGATCAGATCCGTGATCTGATCTGGATCCAGTCACAGCACTCCCTCCCACTCTCCCTGCTCCCTCCCTCCCTCCCCCCACTCTCCCTGCTTACCTGCTGCCTCCTCCGCATCATCCTGCCATCGTCTTCCCTCCTCGCTGTGGGCCGCCACATTTCCTGGTCATGGCGGGTGATGACGTCACCTGCTGCGACCGGCAAATGCAGCGCTCCAATCTGAACACTAGTTTACAGCATCGATAGGGTCCGCCCAGTGCTTCCTTTGCAGATCTGAATAAATGTGGCCCGAATTTGAAACCATACATTATTGTTTCGTCTCTTTATTTCTCCCCACTTTTGCACCTGCAACACGCAAGCGATTGTGCTCCCCCCTCGATTGCCATCAATGTGTACTGCACTTCACGGAGGAAAGACTGGTGCCCCAAAAGACTTATAAACAATTATTCATTAAATCGTTGATATTTATATAATGCCTTTCCACAAATGTCACTGGAACGGTTTGACTAAAAGCAGCAATACATAAACACACCGCAAAGCAATAAAGCCCTGTTAAAATGGTAAAGCAACTTTGAAATGGCGTTAAAATTACCACTCACAACTTAAAAGGCCAAATTAAAGAGATGATCTTTCTGGAGGTACATTGATGCAGAATCTATACATTATGTATTAAATAATTTTAAGACTGTGCGTATTCTGGCTGTTGGGGTGGGGGAGCACCAAATACCCATCAAGCCATTCTGTGGCTATGGCCAATTAAAGCTGAACTGCTAAATTTGACAAGGGAGAAAGTCCAGAAATTCTTCTCCCCGTCTTCTTGATTGGACGGTCAACACATTAAAGAGCAGTATGATTGCTTCCATTGCTTGCGCATCACAGGAGTGTGTTTTCACTCTTTGGACAGAACTCTGAAGGGAAGAAGTGGTTTGTTTTTGACCGATCAGTTGGGCAACATGCTGCCTGTGCACTGTGAAAGCTGAATATTCAAGGGCGAGTCCCATCCTTGAATTGTGCATGGTTCGCTACAGGGTATTCCAAATTCAGCCATAGAATAGGAAATGACCCTTTACAGCCACCTTAGTTTGCAGCCATAGATCTATGAAAAAGAGCCCCCATCTTACCTTCAAATCACAGCTAAGGGAGGTGGCAGCTCTAAAGGAAGAAAGAGGGAGGGAGGCAAGCAGGAAGTCCCATGGTCTCATGCTCACCTTGCACCTGGCTTTCTTGGGTGCCTGCCATGCCAGAGCACAGTGGGCACCCAGGAACCCACAAAGACTGACCCGCTTTGGGGGACTAAACAAGCTTCAGTACCGAAGCAAGGTGGCCCAGCCCCAAAGCACCCCGAGTCGAATCAGGCCCTTTCAGAGGCTATGAAACGGCCTCCGAGGTGACTAGGTGTGTGTGTGCATAGCCTTAGTTTAAGAATGTAACAAACAAGCTGAATCTCTACCTTCTAACCCTCTGTAGCAGTTTGCCACTGAGATTCGGTCACAAATTGCTGAATTTCGGTGATGCAGTGACATTGGGGAGAGTACCAGAGGCTGGGGGCAGCCACATGGATCCCACCTGTGTATTAAGACATCATCATTATAGGGCTAAGAACACTGACCTGAGCACTGACCTGAGATGTCAGATAAAATCCCAAATTTCAGTTCAACAGGGAGAAAACTGAAGACAAGGTATCTCTCCCATTCATTTGTCTCTCCCTCCCTCCCTCCCCTCTCCCTCCCTCCCTCTCTCCCACACCCCCCATTCCATGCTGCGGCTACTAGAGGTCTGTGATATGTTGTTACTTGTTCCTTCATCTTCCTCCCATTACACACACACACACACACACACATTATCCACACTGAAAGAACAAGCATATTCTGTAGTGTTTTTAGGCACAGAGATGATGAAGGCATATAGATGTCATCTAAATATTTTTCATTGAGCCCGTAATTACCTATTTCTAAGAGCTTGGCTGCACTACAAAGATAGAGAGCCAAGGAACGAAAGCATATTAAATTTCCTCTGTTATCAATCAGTAGTTCTTCCTCAAACACAAAATGTCCCTTTGAGGCATTTCTCATCTTATTGCTGTTTTGCTCAAAGGAGGTTGGGGGGGAGGAGGAGAAATCCCAACAAAACAGGCTCTGTGGCATTAGGCCTTTTTTATTTTGGGGCATTGCATACCTTCAGAAAGCGCTATGTTTTTGGAATGCTAATAGTGGCATTTTGCTAAAGCCCTTGGATAATTGAATTTAATTACATTAGTAAGTATCATGGCTTACAAACCGTGCCAAGATTTACCTCTTATTTAGGTACAGAAACCATTTAATTGGTACTAGGAAATGCACCATGTTGCTCTTAAATTAGAGATGATATGGCAAAAACAAAACAAAACAAAAAATCACTTTGGGGAATGTTTGCCGTTCGATCCCAGTCTAAACAAATTGCACTCCCCTATTATATTTAATGCGCCTGTGATAGCTCATCATGTTAGCCTTCGGGGTCAAAACATCAACGCTGGTTCATTACTGTAGTTGCATTTCAGCACTTACCTCTATGCCAGTGACTGGTACACACAGCAAACGATTAGTTTGGCTGTGTTATAAACCATCATTGAGCAAAAAGATAGCAAGCCAAACCTGACATTGGTTGCTGCGGATCTCTTTCCCACATGAGGGCTCCTGAGCCATTTGACTTGCTTGAAAAGGAAAATATTCAACAGATCAAGTTTTTCTCAAGAGGATCTCTGTGCTGGTAAAAAGCTCCACCAGGGAAATTTCACTTGCTACATTGCTGCTAAGTGCAGCAACTCTACTAGGGCTGGTGGGGGTGGGGTGGATGTTGAAAAATAGGGATGCTGGAGAAATCTGCTGTGACTACCAATAAGGTCAGATTCGCAAACATCTGCAAACTCTGGACCAACCTCCCCCCTTACCTGCATGTCCTATGGATTTCAGGTGGGACAGTTTTCTAGCTTTAAAGAAGGCACAACATGGTTTGCTGAAAATGCCCCCGAACAGCCCTGCACTTAGCACTTTTATAGGGTTTGGTTATCTCCAAGCTTGCTCTGATGTGTCACCATAGGGAAGTTCTCTGTAGGGTCCCATCACGGGGCTGTTTGACACATGCCCATAATCTCTTTGTATTGCATAGCAGCTTCCTGAGTTAGAATGCCTGCAAATGTTCTAAGTGCCGAGCTGTGCATGGTACTTGCAACAAACCACGACGCTCCATAAAACATCTGGCTGATTTGAGAGTGCAAACTTGGCCAATTTTCAGTCTCTCCGAATGAACAATGACCAGTGTATGGTTTCGCATCAACCGTGCAAATCTGAGTAAACTCACCCGGAACCAGACAATATCTGGCATGCAGATTTACATGTTTTTATTATTATTACTATTGTTGCTCCGTTATTTTCATGTCAGTCTGATGTTCTTAGCAAAACTGGAGCAGTTGCAATGGTGAAGTGTGTGAGGAGTAACTGGGTGTGAGGAATAAGCTTCTTTTGTGAAATCTTGGAAAACATTGAGAAGTGGCTCCATTTTGCCAAGGACAACATGGTTTAGATTAAATGGCCTTTCAAGAGCAAAGTAACGAATGACTATATCCAGCGACAGGAGGACGAAGGTGAATCATTAGATCTTAACTCCCTCTGCATAAATCCCAGTCCCACTGATCTCAGGCTGGCAGTGCTGTTAAAAAGTAGAGCAGCCATGAGGAGATGGACATGCCCATCCAGGATACATGGACTTTCTCGAGGGCAGAGGAAGCAATGAAAGGTTGGTGCACATATTTGGCAGACTTACAGTCATGGATTGAAAAGTACCCTAGGGCACTCCCTTAGGTCCCATCCTGTATAGGCTATTTCATGTCTGTCAGGTCCATGAGGGACAGTCACATAGGGATGGGGAGAGAGTTTTGTTCAGTTTGCATGATGATAAAAAAACATACTAAATTTGCATTTCAGAATATCAATATGTACCCAGAGGAGGACCTCCAAAGATGACCTGAAGGTCCAAGCAGGTACATTTGGAAGGAGACATTCCTTTAGATACTCTGGCACCAATTCAGGACATCCACTGCCTTGCCTGGGTTTGATGAAAAGGATAGGTAGAGATGGATGCCATTGATAGCCCCTCTGTCTAGATCCCTAGATAACCTCCCCCAGCAGTTTTATGTAGATGTCAAATAGCATGGTAGATAATATGGAGCCTTGTGGAACCCCATGACGTAACTGCAATGGAGCAGAGCAATAATCCCCCTGCACCACCTTCTGGAAAGGACCATTTAGATATCCGTCACCTAAAAATCCCCCACCACAAGCACCATCTTCCATCTTCTAGAAGAACACTTTCATTCGTTACTTCCCATTCTGACAGCCACACAGATATTCAACCCAGAGGGAAAGTCTTAGCAAGCCTACCTCAATATATTCCTGACTTTTCAAACTAATAATACCCCACCACCACCAAAAAAAAATCCACATTAATGAACGGAATACAGGGGCTGCAATGTCCCTTCCAAACAGCAGATGTCTAAAAATGTATATCCTCAAAATGAACAAACAAACAACCCCCAGTTGCATTCCTCGTGGCCCAGTGACCTATACAAGCCCGGCTCCGCATTATAGCCCTGACCATGGATTCGACAGCAGGAAGAGTGATAAATGGGCAAAGTCTCCCTCTTGCTCTGCCTGAACAGCCTGTGCTGTCTCACCATCCATCAACGTGACAGTTCAAGAAATACTGTACGGATTTATCTACGGGGCACTATGCAGTCAGGAGGCAAAAGCCTGTATCCCGCAAGCTGAGAGGGGAGATAATCAGAACGGGGCATTACTCCATTCACCTTTCCAAGGAGTAAATTGGCAGGCTCCACTTGGCTCAATTCTCCTATGCAAGCCTTCCAAACCAATGGCTGTGAGAAAGGATAGCCGCTTACAAATATGCTATACTCTCTACTCTTCTTTCCTCTGGGGGCAGGCAAGAGAGGCAATGGCTGTCGCTTTTAAATGTCATGCCAGATGTTCAGCCCCAGAAACCTAGGAGGAGGAGCCTGGGAACTAAGGGGAGGAGCAAATAAAATTTCCCCCAATTCACAAACTGGCCTGACTTGATGCAGAACGCCGGAAAATGAGCCCAAGTCCAGTGGGGGGGGGGGGGAGGTGCTGAGCTAATGGAGGCTTGGTATGCTCCCCTGCCCGGATGGATTCCTCCAGCATCCCACATGTCAGCTTTGCTGTTTTTACAAAAACAAAAGACCAGCACCCACGTAAACAGTGTTTTTAAGGCATATATACTGTTTTCTTCCAAAATATGGACTCCTGAACTATTTTGAATTTGATGCATTGAAACTGCCACGAACTGCAATCACAATATTTTGAAAAGTGCAAATGCCAGGAGATGGTTCTTTTCTTTAGTTTTATTTATTTATTCATTCATTCATTTTATTCTGATTACAATTTTTCAATTTTTCAAAAATGCACCTCACTACCTGGAGCAGTAAAGCCCATGAAATGCTTTACCGCTTGATTCTGCCCAAAAGTATGATTATTATTGTTATTATTCTCACCTTTTTTCCTCTTGTAAGGAGCCTAGGGTGGCTTATACCATCCTCGTCTTCTCCATTTTATCTCCCCAAGAGCCCTGAGAGGTAGGTTAGGCTAAGAGCCAATGACTGGCCCCAAGTCACCCAGTGAGTCTCATTGCCAAGTTGGGACTAGAACCTGGATCTCCCGAGTCCCATTCCAACACTCTGACCATTGCGCCATGTGAGCTCTCGGCCGAGGATCAGTTGAACCCAAGAAGTGCCAACCAGATCAGATCAGATTGGAATTGAAAAAGACTGAATTCCTCAAGCATCCCTACTTCTTATCCCGTATACATCCTCACCCCACTGGACTCCTGCCTTTCAAGAGCCTACCAGTAGTGAGAAGCTTGATTTCATTCAGCAGATCTAACCAACACAGAAAACTTCTCCCAATCTAATTATATTTAATATCACCAGTGTGCCCAACAAAGCTGGGTTTTTTTGCTAAGCTTGACTCCAACCCATTAAATTTGTTCATCAGAACAACAACAACAACAACAACAACAACTGTCAAACAAACAAAAAAGTTAGCTTTGTTTAACAAGTTCAATGAGGAAGAAAAGCAAATTAAAAATAGCCCAGATTGGATAGACAAGGTAGAGGGGGGAGGGGAATCCACATATATCAAATGCTTAAACTGGCCTGTTCTGGAGCACAGTGCAGTGTGGCTCTTGGTTGGTTGACCATATGGAAATTAAGCTTTTGCTCTGTCCCACACAGCTGTTTTCCTAATCCTGCCTTCTGAGCCCTTTAATTGTACTCTGTCATAAAACTCGGAGCCGGTTCTGACAAGAACAATGATCACCTTACTGCTATTGTGGTCACTGGGGCATTTGGATAGGCAGCTGAGGTGGAGAAAACCAACCCTTTAGAATTTGGGCTGTGGGTGGGGGAAAGAGGCAAAGGAATCCCCATGCCTAAATCTAAGGCCAAACACTTGCAAATGTACAACCCCCACAACCCAACCCACCCACCCCTCTGACATGGACACATTCACAATAAAGCCATTCACCAGAACTCTGCTGAGGCGACCGGGGGGGCAGAAAGGTCAATGGGCCCTGAACTTTTGATCCATGGTTTCAAATTTGGCAGGCCTTAAAAAGCCTCCTGCTTCAGTAGGCTCCTTGATTAACCCCACAAGAATGGGCCGAGGAGAGCTGTGATCTCCACGCTGCGTCGGATTAGCAGCCACCTCGGCGGTGTTCTGCAAAGCTTAAACTTCTCGTCAAGGAGCATAATGAGAAATTGGGGAGGGAAAGGGTGCCTTAAAACTCACGTTTGGGTTTTAATTAGGCAGGCAGAGATTGGATATGGATGTTATCTGGGAACATGAATCTATGGAACAATAGGAGCATTGTCTAGCAGGCAGAAGCATATATATATATATATATATATATACACACACTCACACACCTGAAACACACACATGCACACACACAAACTTTGAAGAAAATATAATTTATTTATTAAAACATTTGTATGCCACCCTATGCCAGTGGAATTTTAGAATGTTTTAAGGGTGTTTTTAGGATGTTTTTAGGATGTTTTAGGATTTTTTATGCAGTTTTAATAATATGTGTTATGTTTTAATCAGTTTTATGTATTTTATCATGTTGTTGTTCCCCGCCTCGATCCAGACGGAGAGGCGGGTAAGAAATAAATTGTTATTATTATTATTATTATTATTATTATTATTATTATTATATGGTTGGGATCTCAGGTCAGTGTACAAATAAAATTGGAACAATGTAAAACAATAAATATACACAGCTAAACATGTATTTAATAATTGACAAACTAAAACCAGTAGAAAAACTTAAAAGCAACAAGAACAATTAAAAACAATTAAAACTGCATGCAACATTGGAGTACTGAGTCTTCTAATGCTTTAATAAAAAAACATGTTTTAACTTGGCGCCAAAATGAAGCCAGCGTCAGCACCAGTCGGGCCACCAAGGGGAGGGTATTCCACAACCAGGGTGCCACCACAGAGAAAGCCCTCTCCCATGTTCCACCATAATGTATGTCTCATGTTCAGGGGATACAGAGGAGGGTTCCTTCCACAGATTTCAAATCTCAGGTAGGCATATATAGGGAGAAGCACTCCTTCAAGTACCGAGGTCCGGAACCATTTAGGGCTTTAGAATTGGAGGGACCAATTCTTGTTCTCACCTATTCAAAAAGGCTGTCTCTCTCTTCCCCTGCATACCATTCTGTTGTTGATTTTCCCTTTAGAACTAAATGAAAAGACATTCCTAAACTTTAAGAAAAAGAACCATTCCGTTTAAAGAGCGGTTATCCAGAAAAGGAAAGAGCATCAACGTTTCCAGTTGATGTTCACATAGACATTCTGGTACAGTGGTTGATTGATTTAGTACAGAACTAGAGATGTACGGATGTTGTGAAATCCATCCTGTCTGTGTTTTGTGGATTGTCAGGTGTCTTTCATTTCATCGTCCGCTCATTGATGAAAATGGATTTTGATCAATTGGGAAAAGGGCAGAAAAGGGCAGCTAAAATGATCAAAGGGCTGGAACAACCCCCCTATGAGAAAAGGTTACAACTGCTGGGGTTGTTTAGCTTGGAGGAAAGAGGAGACATGATAGCTGTGTACAAAACAATGGAAGGTATGGAGAAAGTGGATAGGGAAACATTTTTCTCCGTCTTTCCATGAAACTGCTTGGTGGGAGATTCAGGACAGATAGAAAGGAAGCCCATAGTTAAAGTATGGAATTTGCTATCACAGCGCATAATGACGGCCACCAAACTGGATGGTTTTAAAAGGGGGCTAGACAATTTTAAGGAGGAGAAGGCTCTCAATGGCCACTAGTTCTGATGGCTATGTGCTACCTCCAGCATCAGAGGCAGCAAGCCTATTTACACCAGTTTCTGGGGAACATGGGTGTGAGGTTGCTGTTGCACTCATATCCCGCTTGTGGGTTTCCCATAGATAGATGGTAGGCCACTCACCCGTGGTCTGATCCAGCATGGCTGTTCTTATGTTCGGTTTCCCAGACTTCTGTTTGCATTGGACAGTGTGCAGTTCTGCAAATGCACAAATCCATGCAGTCCCAGGGGTGGGGATGACTAGCCAAAGAGCATCTGGTGATAGTAAAAATCGTAGCACCTGGGCCCACTGGGACTCAATAATAATAATAATAATAATAATAATAATAATAATAATTATTTCTTACCAACCTCTCCCTCCAGATCGGGGCGGGGAACAACATCAATACAAACAATATAAAATACATAAAACTAATTAAAACCATATAAACTTAATACATTATTCAAATCATTAAAATTATTAAAATTCAACTGGGTAGGCCTACCGAAAGAGATCAGTCTTTATAGTGCTCTTAAATTCTAGAAGACTGGTAAGTTGGCGGATCTCTCAAGGCAGGTCATTCCACAGTCTGGGAGCGGCAGAAGAGAAGATCCTCTCGGTAACAGTTGTCAGCCTAGTTTTAGTTGACTGTAGTAAATTCTTCCCAGGGAACCTGAGTGTGCAGAGCAGATTGTATGGGAGAAGGTGATCCCACAGGTAACCTGGACCCAAATGACGTACTGACTGCTCTTGTTGTTTAAGCCATTTTAGAGTGGGGTATGGCTGTGTGCATGGTTGCAGGCGCTCATCCTATCATTTCTACTTTTAAAATATCCCTTTCTTCAATAAAATAGTGCTGCTCCCCAAATAAATCAGGGCAGGAGGAACCAACTCCATTTTCCTCCTGTAGTCACGATGGGTGCAACGAATCAAGTGAGTGTCAAATGCCAATCTGCACATGCCCAAGAAACATTTTTGGGAGGTTTGCACTAATGCAGGGCTGAGCAAGACGTCCCCAGGATACTTTCCTTGGCAATACCTAAGGTGTCTTTACCCTCCCATTTAAGCACACTCACACTTTTTTACCTACACCTGAGACAGTTGAGAAATAGGTCCCTGTTGCTGCTGAAAACTGTGGGTTCAAGGCAATTGTTTAGTGATCGCCCCTCTGCTTTGTACTCAGTCTTTTGGGCAGGTGACTTCTCCTTTGCCATGCTTCCCATGGCAGCCATCTTGTGTTGGTGCCCAGGAAAGTTTCTCAAACTGTCAAATGTGTCCAAGAAAGGTTGCTTACTCCTGTTCCCCACTCCTCATCCCACAGACACACAACACACAACACACACACAAACCACATTCCTGACTATGAGCCTGCTCACAGGATGATGCCTGGACAGACAAGAAGATCCTGCAAAAGCACAGAGAGAGAAGAAGGGGGAACTGATAGACGGGAAAGAGAAGGGCACATATGGGAAAAGTCTCGATGAAACTCCAGCCTCAAAAACCCAGCCACCGGAGACAGCTTCCATGGCAGCCCTATCAATCATCACGCTAAGCCCTCAGCTTCAGTTGTTGATGATGGAATATTTCTGAGCCGCAGTGTATTGCCTTCACTTCTCACATAACAGCGGGGAAACGGTTCCCAGGAAAGAGCCTGCCATTGTTAAGGTAGGGAGAGGGAAAAGGGTCCCTTCTAGGTGAGGTTGGCAGCAATGGGCTGCATTGTTCTCACCCAGATGACCACCACTAAATTTGTGTTAGCGATACGTCTTATGATTGTTTCCAAATCCCTGGGGGGGGAGAAGACACCAACTCCCTCCCAGCCTCCATGAAAGAAGGGTTTATATTGAAAAGCAACTATTATTCATTGGAATTTGCCCTGCAGGGCAGGAAATTCCCAGTGAGAAAAGGGGAATTTTTCCAGTTTCACAATGGTAGGTCTGACTATGATCATATAACCCTGAAGTCAAATATTGAAGCTTACAAATCTCTAGACAGTTCTGATGGATTCTCCCTTGGAGAGATGTCAAGAATTTGTCGCTCCGAGTTTTGGGTTTGTAAAACAAACAAACACACGCACGCACACAAACACAACACCTAGGACTCCCAGTTTATTAGTCCTGAACTGGTGGGTTGGGGAACCACAAGCTACTGCAGCCTTTCCCAACCTGGTACCTTCCAAATGTGTTGGACTGCAACTCCCATCAATTTCCCAGGCACCAAGAGCCACCTTGGCTGAGAATGATGGAAGTTGCAATCCAACACATCTGGAGGACACCATGTTCAGAAAGGATGCACTACAGGTTTTAGGCTGACTGAAGTCACCCTACCTGCATAGCATAAAAATGGTTAAAAAGGGGTTCCCCAAATGCATGCTTGAGCTAAACATTGGGTCTGAAAAAGTTGCTCACAGTGATGCTGCCTTGGAAGATTTTATAAGGGTAACCGAGTATCATTTGATCTCTCGAGCTGTTGCTATAAGGGTGTTTCCTCGGCTTTTTGATGTCCTTCTTAGTCCCTTGCAGTTCTTTCCTTTGTTAGATAGAACTAAGTGGTGTTGTAGATTTCTCCAAATAACAAGCCAATATCACCATGTCAAGACTTTACTGTCAGATCCATCCTTGGCATTTATTTAAGTACCTATTATTTTTGTTTGTTTGTTTGTTTGTTTTAAAGGAAGTGTACAGCTAGGGTTGTACAGAACCTGTGAAGCCCTTTCTGTGGTTTGCAGATTGCCATATGCCAATAATTCTGTTGTCCACTTGTTAGCAGAAACAGATTTTTTCCCCAATTTCCTGAGTTTGTGCAAATGCACATTTGCGCAAATTCATACTTACCGGAAATGCGCAAATCCCCCCCCAAATGCTCAGATTGCCCCATGTGCATTTTCATGCATTAGACTACTGGGGAAATGCAAATTTTGGGGCATATTAACATATTTAACATATTTTTCAATGACCTGTTCCTCCTACCAGTCTACCCACAAACCACCAGGCCTGACAGCTATGTATAAATGCTTGAAATACTGGTAGGATGCTCATGTGCCCTTCTTCACAGAGGATGGTCCTCTATTTGAAAGCTCCCTCTATTTGAAGGGCTATCTAGTCCAAGCTCATTTTAAAGACAGGGTTTATGGTTGCCCAACACCATTTAGTCCTTGGCCAGCAAACTGAGCAGGCACACAGGTCACCTTGACACAGTTTTCCCCGCTACTGCAGAATGCGTTGCATTTCCATTTAAATGACAGCCCATTTCTAAACGCGCACCCATCCCTTTAAATTAGCACGGGCACATTTTATACAAAACTGTCTCCTCTTTTGTCTAAGTACTGCATACCCACTTTATCATCCTCAGGGGTCCTTTTCCATGAGCCCCTGCCAAAGGAAGTGGGGCAGAAGGCTACCAGGAGGAGGGCCTTCTCTGCTGTTGCACCCCGGCTGTGGAATGAGCTCCCTAGAGAGGTTTGCCTGGCACCTACATTATACTCTTTTAGATGCCAGGTGAAGACCTTTTTATTTTCTCGGTATTTTAACAGTTCCTCAGCTTAATTTTTTTTTAACTTTGCTGTTTAACTTTGTATTTAAAATCTGTATTCATTTCTGCATGGCTGCTCAGTTTTATCCTGGTTGTGCTTTTATCCAGTATTTTAGATTATGTTTTTATACTGTTGTTTGTTTTCCGTTTTGAAAGGTTTTCATGGTTTTAAATTTTGCATACCACCCAGAGAGCTTCGGCTCTTGGGCAGTATAGAAATGCAGTAAATAAATAAATAAGGGATCGATGCACCCAGTTCACTTCTTCCCAACCCCACAAGGCACAGAAGCAAGAACACACTGGAAATCAGAAATATATGCAGATGAGGAGTGCAAAGGACAAAACTCTGATATTCCACACGCATTTGAAAAGGGAGGGGATGTGCTCTCACTCCAGATGAAAACAAGACTTGGCTGCTCATGCAAATGAAGAGAAAGAGGTTTGTTTATTTGATCTCTCTCAGAGATGCCTGAAGCCGATGCGTGGAACTTTGATCCAAAGGTGATCCGCAAAGTGCCTGCGAGATCCGTCACATCCAGTTTTTGCATCTAACTAGAGCAGAAGTTAGTAGGCGACAAGATGCCATTGCCCTAATCATTCCAGAGTTCATCTTTATACGCTCCCTGCTTTCCCAGATGGACGAGAAAAGTAAATGCAGGCAATGATCCAATGGGCCCCAGTCCTTTGCCCAAAGAAGCTTGATTGAATTCTCTGCTGGATCACTGGAATGAGAAGTTGGCTCAATATTATATATGTTATTTAAAATATTTCTTGGATGACTTTCAGGGCAGAAGCCTTCCCAAGGGGGCTTTACAGCAATAAATACGTAAAAAACACGTTAAAATATTAAAAGCGATAAAAACTTAAACACGGTGAAATAGCAATAAAAACAACAATAAAAGCCAACAATAAAACCAGAGCCAGGGCACTGATTTGCCTAACATTTGCTCCTCCAAATCTGTATGTATAGACACAAATTTAGAAATAGCTATAATATAAATCTAAATACAATATATCTCGCCAGAGTCAAGAAGACTGACCAGGTGACCTGTGTACCTGCTGCTTAGTCTGCTTTCGAGATGCTAATTGTTGATGGGCAATTTCAAGGCCTCTGGACTCGACCTCCTTATGATTCTTTGAATTTAAAACAGACTTGGAATGGATAGCCCATCAGAGAGAGGTCATCTTCAATGAGAGGACTGCCCTCTGCCAACACTCTAAAATAGAGGACTGTCCTCTATAATGTAGAACACCTTGCCACCCTAGCAATGGTCCAGACAAGTTGCACACCCAGGTTCACAGGTCTGCAGTTGGACCAGTATATTTTATGGATTTTATTGACAGTATTCATAATATTGTATTATGTATAATTTCATGCAATATAAATAGAATGTAAGTTATTCTCCTTCTGAACTATAATATTTTTTTTCGGCAGATCCACTCCATGATCTGTTCTTTGGGATCCCTGAGACTGGGATTTCAGAATGACCTGGATTAAACACAGACTTATTCAGCCTTCCCCAACCTGGTGCCCTCCAGATGTTTTGGATTTCAATTCCCATCAGCCTAGCCATATACCGGACTGGCTGGGTATGGAAGATTCTGGAAGGAAGGAGAGTAGTCTGCTTGTGGCTGTATGCAAGAAAAAAAGTATAAAACTTTACATTTGTTGGTATGGGTTGCTTACAAGGGGCTTTGTGCCTCCAGCTTCTTTTGCACGATTGTTATGGGCTGCATTAGTGCTGTCTAGTGGTGGAAGATCCCACTTTTTCCATATATTATCATATTAAAAGTGTTTCTTTTCATAGCAGAATTTCCAGGGGAGACATCCTGGTCATGGACGATGTCATGTAATGGACCCACAAATTGCCATGAGTGGGCAATCACAAGCGTGCAATAAATTGTTTGTTTAGAGGAACGTGTAAAAATAAATAAATAAATATCATCGATAAAAGCTGGGACCAACTTTAATTTCACCCAAGAATCCTCTATACATCACCAAAAGACCCAAAGGGGTTTTATGGGAAAGTGCACCTACAATGACACAAATCTTATTTTTCTAAAATGCTTCCATTCAGCAGCTCCCTGCCCCCAACATTGCACATTTCTCTCTGTTCTTGAGAAAGCCCCACACAAAAGAACAATAGGCATTTATTTATGAGCCAACTAGGGAAGAAGAAAGTGTTTAATTCCTGCCCTTTCACAGCCTGGGCAGGAAGAGTAAGGTCATATTCCAAGTTAAGGCACAAAGGTTGATTGGAAGTCATTATTCCCTTGATGTGAAACAAGAGCCATCTAATCAGAACAAGACTGTTTGAGAATGAAAATGACCTGACACATAAACCTACTTGTGACACTTCATAAGGAAAGGAAAGGAAATGTTCCCAAGATATTGATTTATAACCAAATGGAGAAGAGAGAGAGAACACTACAACACCCAACATTTCCCATCTTGATTTTTCATTTAGAACTAGCATGGGGGGGATCAGATTTCTTTTCTTTTCATAAAGTACATCATAGGTTGTTGGGTTACAATCCACAAACAGGTTAAGCTGGAGATATCGGGCTAAAACCTATTTAATCACATGGATGTAATATTTGCTGCTGCATTAGTGACTAGGGCAGGAGTCCCCAACCATTTTAGACCTGTGGGCAATTTGAGATATTGAGAACCTGTGGGCACCACCACAAAATGGCTCCAATATGGTTAATCACATAATGGCTGCAGTGGGGGCCTTGTTAGTCAAAAGTCAGCTAAAAAGGGGTGCGTGAGAGCAATAGTAACTAGTATACAGGCTGGGAAGGAGGGGAAAGGAGCAAGACAAAGGGAGAGAGAGAGAGAGAGAGCAAGGCTACAGGC
Organism: Anniella stebbinsi; assembly: GCA_029215795.1. Taxonomy (NCBI): domain Eukaryota; kingdom Metazoa; phylum Chordata; class Lepidosauria; order Squamata; family Anniellidae; genus Anniella; species Anniella stebbinsi. Next base: position 389,465,185 of record JARDYH010000001.1, read on the forward strand.
TAGGAGAGGGGAGAAGCAGCAAGGTAAAGCGGCTGAGAAAGAAACAGCAAAGCTAGCAGGAAAACAGCAAGGCAAAGGGGTAGAGAAAGAGCAAGGATAGGGACTGTGGGGGGAAAGGAGAAGCAGTGGCCTAGAGCTTTATGGTTTTTTATAATGTCTTTTTAAGGGTTTCATCTTTGTAAACTGGAGAACTTCTTCTGAGTAGGGTGTGCACTGGATCAGGTCTGATCCATGATCCGGATCCGATCTGGATCGGAAAAAATTATCTGATCCAATCCCCAGCACCTGGATCGACAGATCCAATATGATCTGATCCGAAAAGGACCCAATCTGGATCGTACTGGATCAGAGGATTGAACCTCCTCCCCCCACTCATGCTCCTTACCTGCCGGGGCCGTCTGTGGATGGCCCCGGCAGGTAAGGAGCACAAATTCAGGGAGGTAGCTTACCTGCCGGGGCCATCCACTACCATCACTGGGCGCCCGCGGGTGCCAGCGGATGGTAGTGGACGGCCCCGGCAGGTAAGGAGAAGCGCAAGAGGAAGGAGGGGGGGCACTTACCTGCCAGGGCATCCACTTCCTTCACCTGCTGTAGATCTAATGAGAACTAGGCTTCGTGGCCTAGCCCTCAGTAGAGCATCAGGTGATGACCTGGCGCTCTACTGAGGACTAGGCTGCGAAGCCTAGTTCTCAGTAGATCTACGGCAGGTGAAGGAAGTGGGTGCCCAGGCAGGTAAGGAGGAACACGAGGGGGGGCTTACCTGCTGGGGCCGTCCACTGCCATCTGTGGACACCCACGGGCGCCAGCGGACGGTAGTGGACGGCCCCGGCAGGCAAGAAACGCGAGGGGAGGAGGGACAGGGAGGGGGGAGTTAGGCCCCCATTCACCGCCCCTCCACCATTTTCCCCACAGACTTGCATTGGGGGAAAGCTTTCTTTCCCCCAATGCAAGCCTAGGGTGAAAATGGTGGCCGATCTGAAAATCGGACATCCAGTTTTTGGATCAGGATCGGGTCTGATCTGATCCAGGGGACCTCCGATTTTGTTCCGATCCAATCCGGAACAAAATTGGAGGTCCCGATCTGGGTCCCGATCCAATCCGGGGGTTCCGTGTACATCTCTACTATTGAGCAGTATTGAAATGGAATAAGCGGATGACATGTCCCTTGGGAGCCTGCACATGGAAAACTCTCTCTCTCTCTCTCTCTCTCTCTCTCTCTCAAAAAGTTTTGCACCTGTTATTGAAATAAACATTGAAGCCCTTTGCATGTACGCGGCTCATACAAAAACAGATGTGAAGCTGGAGGGAAAAGATTCACGTACACAACGCAAGCTTCTTCAGCCAGTAAATAGGACAGGTGCAGCAATCTTACCGCTTGACTTTGGATCCTCTGGCTTATCTGCAACAAGCGGAGACTTCTGAAACAAGAATTTATATGCATGCCTAATAGGGCTGTTCTTAAATCCATGCGGACAAAAAATAGCTACTTTGATGCATCCATTACCAGCATTTCTGCACTAAATGAGAAGAAGAAATGTGATGCAAATACCTTGTTGTGAAGCAGCCTACCGAAGCCAAGCTAACCAGCCTTTTAGATCCTGCTGACTAGTGGCTCCTCTAAACACTTGTGTAAAAGAGCAGCCAAATTCGGACACTCAGACCTTAGCTTCATAAGCCAAGGTATGGCATGAGTTCACCTATGCGTGCAGCTGCTTTGTTATCTCCTTCGCCTGAGCAGGATTTGCTAATGAGCACTTGCAAAGAAATCAAATTCTCCCCCCAAATCCGATGCCATCAATGAGCAGACAACGGAATGAAAGATGTCTGACAATCTGTAAGACGTGGAATGGATTTCACAAAATTCATGCATTCCTAGAGCTACAGGCCCTCCCTGAATCTGAGCACACTGGCAACCGAACCTTACTTCAACACCACCGGTAAGGCCATGTCTTCCACCTAACCTCAGAATGGCAGGCTTGATGCTTATGGGGAGCAGGACAGGCGGCATGGCACACGCAGCCCTGACCTCCAACGCCTTGCCACCGCTCCTCACCAGCACCCCAATGTCTGCTACATGGTAAGGGCAGCCTGGGGCCCATAGAATTGTTGCTAACTTTGGAGATAACCCGCGAACTACAAATCATTCTTGGCCTTTGTGAGAATTTGCCAATGTTCAAAGCGGCAATGCAAAGATTTAAAATGCAGTAACAGATTTAAAATGACAGAAATGGACAGGCTAAACTAGCTGGGGAAATGAAAAAGGCTTCACTTGGAAAGAGCACAACATTGGTGCCAGGGAAGCCTCTCAGAGAAGCTCATTCCACAACTGGGGGCCACAACAGAAAAGGCACTCATCTTTGTAGCCAGTAGTCTTAGTATTTTGGTTTTTGAGATTTTTTAAAAAAACTGGAAGCTGACATGTTTAACATGAAAGCCTGCCCTCCATCACAATCTGTATTTGGGGTCAAAAGAATGATTCGGTGTTTAGGAGCTTAGGCCCCACCACTTTTTCTACTAAGAGCAAGTTAGTTTTGTTTTTTTAGTTTGACCAGTTTCCTTTCTTGGAAATTGGTGTTTTGTGACCAGGCACACCCAATATGGCAGCCATTTTGTGAATGGGCAAGCCCTCCTTCCAAGGTAGCCATTTTGTGAGAGTTCCTGGGACACTCTCAAAATTCCAAGTGTGCCCACCAACCCAAAAAGGCTGGGGACCCCCTGATCTTAAGAAATGTTCCCTTTCATATAAACCTGCTTGGACTCTTCAAAGGCTTTCCACAGGCTACCTCCACTGAAGGATGTTAAATTGGTGGCCATAAGAGAGAGTGCCTTCTCAGTGACAGGCCTGATTTATGAAATGCCCTCTGCATGGAAGTTCACCTGGTGCCTACATTTTTATTTTGTAACTGCCAGACAAAGATCTTTCTTTCCTTCCAAGCATTTTACAGTTTAGGGGTGGTGTTAGATTTTAGGGCTGTTCTTATATATAGGGGAAGTGTTGTGGCTCAGAAGAGGGAGTGTGGGTGAAGGGGAGGGGCCATGGCTCAGTGGTAGAACATCTGCTTTGCTTGCAGAAGGTCCCAGGTTCGATCCCTGGCATCACCAGGCAGAGCAGGAAAAACTCCTGTCTAAAACCCTGGAGAGCCGCTGCCAGTCAGTGTCGACAATACTGAACTAGATGGACCAAGGGTCTGACTCAGTAGAAGGCAGCTTCCAATGTCCCTATTGTATTATTGTGCTATTTGTTGTGTTGTGTTGTATTGAATTCTTTCAGCTTTCTTGTTACATTTTACTCCTTTAGCTTTTGTAATCCACCCAGAGTATGTATATTATTGGACAGATAAAAGCATAAATAAATATATGAACCAATTGGCTGAGCAGAGGGGTGGGGGTGGGCAAAGGGACACTGTAAACCAGGTGCAAAGACACGATGCCGGTCTGAATTCACTTCAAAAGTGAACCAAAGATGTCTCTTTCAATAAAAGTTGGCCTGCACACCTTGGCTCGGGGCCGACAGTTGACTGGGAAACTGCATGGGCAGACACAGAGTCTTTGAAATGAAAGACAAGATGGAGGACTGAGAGCCTCTCTAAATAATTAATTTCAGGTTTCTGTGCAATCCAGAAACCCTGTTGATTTTAAAGCCATTAATTGCTTGTTAGGCTCCATTAAGTCACTGTGAATAGCACGTTGAAGGGGTTATTTTCCCCTTCTTTTTTAATGCAGAGATTAAAGAGCAGCTTCTTCTACTACTTATTTTTTTAACTTGGTCTAAGATTTTTACAGGAGAAAGGGTCTAAAGCAAAAGAAAAAAAGGGGTCTGCAAGTGTGTTTGAGTGTGTACCTGTGAATTTTTTTTTATTACCTATTTGATTTTGGAATAAAGCCTGGGTCATAATGCAGTGGAGGCTGGTGGCAAAAGCAAATTGGATAGCCCCCTTGGAGTTCTGACTGAGTCCTGGAGCAGATTCAGCCCTCACTGCCACAAGAGCCCCCAGTTTCCACTGCCATAACACATTGTTGATGTCAAGGTTCCTTTGACTCTGTATTATACTGCATTCTATGCAGGGGGATTTATGCTGGCTCTGCTAGATCCAGAATTACAACCTAAGGCTGCAATCCTCTAGCCATTTACTTGGAAGTAAGCCCACTGAAAATCAATGGGGCTTGTGTTTGAGTAGACATGAATGTGATTACGCTGTAAGGCTGCAACCCTAGCCTCACTAACCTGGGAAAAAGCACCACTCAACCCAATCCAGTTTACTTCTAAAAAGAGGTGCATAGTTACCCAATCGGGACCTCAAAGAGCTCTGGCCCAAGGAAGACAAGACTGCAAAGCAAGGGCCACACTCTGTCAGCACTCCTGCCCAGTTAGGGATGGGAAAACTCCCCCACACCCTGCTCCCACACCACTGGCTGGACTCCCACTGCTTGCCTGACCCTGGTGGGAGTGTGGGAAAACCAAACAGATGGTCCACAGGCTCCCAGCAAGAGATTGTGGTTTCCTGCTTTTCCAGAAGCTTCCACTTTGCATGAAATTCTGGGTAAACTATTTATGGAAATAGTACCAAATGGCAGCCGCCATAAAATTGTACAAAATGGCAGCCACGAACAAAATTTTGCACAAATTGCCTGATTTGGAGCACACTGATTCAGGTGAGCTCAGGGATCTGCAATGTGGCATCCAGGGGTTAAGCTGGCAAAAACTCACCAAGCTCCAACCCCAACCCGGGTTCCTTCAACATCTCTATAGCTAGCAAACAACACCACAACAAGGCAAAGACCACTAGCACCTTGGACAGCACTCTACAGTTGCTGCTAGACTGGGGTAGTTCCTTATGAAAGGAGCTGTTGTTTCAGCAAGGGCCTAGCAGCAACTGAGGGTTTAAGTAGGCCAGTCAACTCAGATCCCTCAGAAGCTCCGCCCCCCACTGGATACAGACTGCAACCTTAAAGGGCCCACACTCCTTTTTGTAGCCTTAAGCTCCTGCATGGCTGAGGGACCTAAGAGGCTGTGGGAGAGCTTTAGTTAGAGACTGGGGTTCATGGGAGGGGTTTGGGTAGGCTGACCATATGAAAAGGAGGACAGAGCTCCTGTAACTTTAACAGTTGTAGAGAAAAGGGAATTTCAGCCAGTATCATTTGTATGCAATTAGTTCCTGGTGATATTCCCTCTTCATCACAACCGTTAAAGTTGCAGGCACTATACTAGAGTGACCAGATACAAAAGAAGCCAGGGCCTCTGCAACTTTAACTGTTGTGATGAAGAGGGAATTTCACCAGGAACTAATTGCATACAAATGACACTGGCTGAAATTCCCTTTTCTCTACAACTGTTAAAGTTACAGGAGCCCTGTCCTCCTTTTCATATGGTCAGCCTAGGTTTGGAGAATACATCAGGGGTCCCAAGGGTCCTCTCTGCAGTGGGATCTGTGTCTCACTGGGCTCAGGGTCCTCTTTGGTTTGACATTGAGTCTCCAGACCCAGGACCATGACATTCCTGCCACATTGCTTCACCATGTACTTGACATGGCAGGATTAAGTCCAATAGAGATCAGGATTATGCCCAAGAACAATTGCAGAGAATATTGCTTTTTCAAGGAACATCCAGAATGTTGTTTATAAAGCACAGTCAATCCAGAAATACCCCCTGGGTAGGCTGACCATATGAAAGGAGGACAGGGCTCATGTAACTTTAACAGTTGCAGAGAAAAGGGAATTTCAGCCAGAGTCATTTGTATGCAATTAGTACCTGGTGAAATCCCCTCTTCATCACAACAGTTAAAGTTGCAGGGGCCCTGCCTTCTTTTGTATATGGTCACTCTAATATAGTGCCTGCAACTTTAACTGTTGTGATGAGGAGGGAATTTCACCAGGTACTAATTGCATACAAATGACACTGGCTGAAATTCACCTTTGTCTACAACTTTTAAAGTTACATGAGCTCTGTCCTCCTTTTCATATGGTCAGCCTACCCCTGGGTTGATTATGCAATATCTTCTTTAAAAGGGACTATTTAGGAAAGAGACTGGGCTTCACTCCTTTAAGCAGATTAAAGACAATTTAAAATCTTTCTACAAGCCTCAGACAGATTTGCCAAATTCCCAGAGTGAGTCTTTGATTGACACCCTAATAGAAGCCCTAAGTAAAAATTTCACACCATGAGATGGGTAAAGTTTGCATTACTTGATTTTATTCCCTGATGCTTTTGCAGTTTTGAAAAGTACAGCAGGGTGTGTCACTTGGCTCTTAATTGCAGTAGTGTTCTTGGAGAAGCCATGGGCCTTTCAAAAGAGATAGGATTTGCTCCCCTCCTTTGTGCCAGTAATTGGAGTTGGCAGCCTCAGGTTTAGATCTGGAGCACTAAAACCGCCATTCAGAGAGAATGCACCCCAAATTCTCTTCCAGACATGTACAGTGGTAGAGCATGTGTTTTCCATGTGGAAGGCTCTGGGTTCAAATTAAGGGTGTCCATCCTGTGGGAATCAAGCACTTTTAGGGCCTATTGCAACATTCTGAATTGAAAATTCCTCATCTGAACTTTGAATGGCAAAATGAAAAAGATCTGTCAAATTTTGGAATATTGCAAAATTTCTTCTTCAGCTCTCTCGAGTTACCCAAACACAAACCCTCAACTTGGGAAAAAGGTAAGATTGCACCGAGCAAAATAATAATAAAAAACCTGGAGGCTAATTCTGTGCTGTAAGACAGGAACCTCTTGTCATATGAGACCACCACCACCACCAATTTGTGCTAATTCACTACAGTGATAAAATAGGTGTAAATCAAGCAAATGTCAAGAGAATGAAAGCAAAGCACTAGCAGCTCCTTGCAAACTGGTAGAAGGATGCAATCATTTGCAACAGGAGGTTGAGAGGAATCCAAAGGAGGAAGACCTCCTGCAGTCAAGGGACTTGAGAAACTCACTGGATTCACTGAATTATTTAAGATTCTACCTAGTTTTATTGCTGTGGCATCTGTGTTGTGGTGTCAACATTTCCACTTAATGCTTCTGTTTTCCAGGGTTATAACCACCGCTAAAAATAATGTTTCATGTTGGAAGGCATCCTGTAAAAACTTTTTTTCCTTTTAAACGTGGCTTTTATTTCTAACACGTTTCATTCTCTCTGTCTGTTTGGCTGGTTTGATGTTGACTTCGTATAGAAATAAACAAGCCAGCAACTTCTCACTATCTTTCCTTCGTCCCCATGCAGTCCCGGGCATGATTTGCAGAAACTGAATTTGGCAAAGAAACAATTAGATTTCAAGATGACCTGGCCTCTTCCTGTCATTTTATGAGTCATCAGCAGTGAACTCCCCAAAGTTCATATGAATCTGCTTTGTGTTTGGAAAGTGTTCAGGGCACAATCCAGCAAACGTTTGTTGCAACTAAAGCTTTAATCTTATGCACAGTTATGTGAGAGTCGTCTCCACTGAACATGATGGGGCCACTGATGGATCATCCCCCTCAAAAAAAAAAAGGACAAAAGAGGGCAGCAATTTCATAAAGTGTGTATGTGCTAATTTATAGTTATGGGTGCAAATTGACCAATAATGATTATAATTTAAAAAGAAATATAGTACATCTTGTAATAGTGGAGAAGCTGGTGACCTGTGTGACTGCCTGTGCAGCTTGCTGGCCAGGTGCTAATTATTCATGCGCTACCTCCAAGCCCCTACTCTGTTGTCTTATGGTTCTGTATTTAAGGGCGCAGAACAATGGATCCTTAGTTAAGGCTACACTGCTTAAAATGCATTCCACCAGTCAAAAGGGTAATGGGGGTGGAGGGGTAGGACATTATAACCAACCCCGGCCTTGGTTCCTAGAAACTGAAAAAAAATCTATACAGTGTCTAGTGGCTATAGGGTTGCTCCTTCCATGTTGGGCATTGGGAGTAGCTCAGCCAGGATTGGATTGCAGGGTGTACATCTGAGGCCCTGAGGTCTGGAGGGTCCCCAACTGACCCCCTGAACTAGAGGTGGTGGGGGCTTCCCTCTCTCCCTCTCCTTCTAGACTGGTACAGTATTTTAAAAGCAAAAGAGTTTTTTCCCCCTTACATTTTGAGTAACCGCAAACTGAACCAATCTGATGCTGCCATTGGAGGAACCAGCCAAGGAGGGCACAGGAACGGCATTAGGGGCTTCTCCACATTTACTGGGGCTTTGTCTGCTGGAGTCTTTGCAGGTTTAACAACCGGCACAAGAAATGCACTCCTCCTTGTTTTGACAGTTCCTTCCCATATGTTTCAAGTATACCACCAGCCGATGATGGTTTCATTGCACGATTTCAGTTTATTACAGCATTTTGGGGGTTTTATAAAATGACAGATTCCTGCTTGAAAACAGCAGGAGAGGTATCAGAAGTAGACGACGTCATGAAAAGGATCTGCAAACTTCCATCAGTGACCAACCCTGAATGCGCAATAAATCACTCATGTAGAGAAGTTCTAAGACTGCCCCTTTACCACTGCTATGCCCTCATTGGTCATGCCCCCCCAAAAGTAGCATCTGATTGGTTCATAGTGCTGTTACTCGAAATATAAGTTAAAACCTTTGCATTTAAAATGGTGAACTGGGCTTGGAAGAGGGGGAGGAGCTGCTGCTAGGATGTTGGGGTGGGGTTAAAGGTGCAAGGGGACAAGGGAAGGAAGGAGGAGGCCTGGAGGCTGGTAAGGGGCCCTGGGAAAATAATGTCCCCCAGGGGCCCCTGACCACCCAGCGAAGCCCTAACATTGCTTACAGTAAAAAGAATGGGGGGAAAGATGAGGGGAGACACCTGCCACTCAGCCACATTGCAAAATAAGCCCTCGGCAAACTTTGCAGAGATGAACCACGTAGGTGGGGATCCATCAAAGGCACTTTGTCTAGGGCCCCATCGAACCGGGAGCTGGTCCCACATTAGCATTCATGCTCATTGCATTGACATACATGCACAACAGAGACCAAAGCATCAATCTCCAATTCAGAGATTTACATTCTAGGGACCCAGGGGTCGGGGTGGAGCGAAAGAGAGAGGGGGGGACGCACTGTAGGAACACCAATGGTAACAAAAATGGTGAGAAGTCCTGAACAACAAACACCACAAAAGGCAAATTTAAAGAGAAAAGTGGGATTTCATGAGCATGGGACCCAGGAAATAGGGGCTGCCCCTGGGAAAGAGCGACTGTAGGAACATATGAAATGATAATGCTAGAACAATGGCCACATCTGGGGCAGAGTGACTAAGCTACAAGTTAAGCTAAGAGCAAGGAGTGTTCAAGATGGAACGTATCCCAGATGTGGGGAAATGTCAATGGGGGGGGGGGAGAAAGCAGCTATGTGGCAGAGAGAAAACTGCGAATGCCACAGCAGACCTTCCTTTGAGAAAAAGAAGGGAACCCGTGGCTGGGTGCTGCCTGAGCAGGAGGCAGTCAGCCACAGTGCCTTGGACTCATATGTATTTTATTGCCACTTCTTTAATGTGAAATGCTAAAATATATTTACATCCGCAGGCCTGCACACTAACCAAAAAAAATTTAAAAAAAAAAAGATCGCAAAAAAACTGAAATGTTAATTTCTTACTTTAATTACAAGACTAAATATGTCATTAAAATATACAGTCATCTGAGTAGCTGATAATTGCCAATCAAGTGTATACCATGGAATAAAGAGATTAAATTAAGCAAAGGAGAAAATTTAGTCTGGATCTCAGGAAGGAATTCCTCAGGGCGAGATTTATATACAGCACAAGCTTCCTGGCAACAAGAAATAAAACTGGCAATTTGCCAGAGGCTGTGGTTAATTTGCATCCTAATGCATACAGAGCTTTCATAAAAGCGTGATGTGGAGGTTTGGTGTTACCTCTCCCCCCTTTTTTTAATTTTAGAAAGCTGTTGAAGTTTACATGAACATCTCACAAAATGCACATGGATAAGGAATGACACAAGGGCTTCAAAATGATAATTAAAGATCTTCCTGAAAGTAGATTCTCAATGCAGCAAGGCAGGCTGGACAACGTGCAACCCTCAGATGCAGCCTTTACCCTAATTTCATATGACCCTTGGCTTAAGTGCAAAAGTTCAGATCTCAGAGAACAGAAATCTGTTTCTTTCCTGGTAGTCCACCAAGTTAGGAGGAAGGGGAGAAGGAAGGAAGGATTGACCACACCCACCTTTGACTCTGGCCACACCCACTTTGGCCCCACCAACTGGTAGCATGCAACCCCCGACACATTATCCCTAAGAGTACTATTCAGCCCTCAACAACAACAAAAGTTGGCCACCCCTGATCTATATAAGGACATAAGAAGAGTTGTGCTGGATCAGACCAAGGGGCCTTGAAAGTTGCCCATCAACAGTGAGCACCTGGACAGCAGACTAAGCTAGGCACAAAGGTCACCTGGCCACAGACTGGGCCACTCTAGTGAGATGGGTTGCATTTCTGTTTCAATTATAGCAATTATGTTAATTTGTGTCTATTCTATGCATATGTTATGCAACTCTGTGCCCTCTTTTTGAGTGATGAGTACATGCCCACCCTAAATATAGCAAAAGCATTTTAAAAAAAGGATTCCAAAAATTCGTACGCTCCATTTGCAGGTCCTCTGATGTACAAAATAGTGTTGCAGCTCAATTTCTTTATCTGTATACCGGGATCAGTGGAGACATAAAGACATAAAGACTTGTGAAGCATGTTGTAATGGAGAGAACCAGTGTTGTGTGGTGGTTAGAGTGTTGGACTAGGACTCACTGGGTGTCTTTGGCCAGTCACCGACTCTCACCCTAACCCACCTCACAGGGTTGTTGTTTGGATAAAACAGAGAAGAGGAGGAATATGTCAGCCATCTTGGATTCTTCATAAAAAGAAAAATGGCAGGATACAAATGTAATAATAAATGAGAGTGCTGTGTGTGTGTGTGTGGTAGAGTGGTAGAGAAAAGGGAATTTCAGCCAGGGTTATTTGTATGCAATTACTTCCTGGTGAAATCACTTCTTCATCAAAGCAATTAAAGGTGCAGGCACTATACTAGAGTGTAGGGGTGTGCACGGACCCCCCGGATCGGATCGGGACCCGGATCGGGACCTCCAATTTTGTCCCGGACCGGTTCGGACAAAATCGGAGGCCCCCCGGACCGGATCGAGTCCGATCCCGACCCAAAAATCGTACATTTTTGGATCGGCCGCCATTTTTTTCCCCATAGACTTGCATTGCAATGCAAGTCTATGAGGAAAAAATGGCGGCGGGTGGGTAAGGGGGGGCCTAACTCCCTCCCCCCCCGGGGCCGTCCGCTGTGGACGGCCCCGGCAGGTAAACCCCCTCCCCCGCGCTCCCTACCCCCCCTGGGGCCGCCCGCTTCCATCCGCTGGGGCCCGCGGGCGCCAGCGGATAGAAGCGGACGGCTCCGGGGGGGGGTAAGCCCCCTTCCCCGCCACTGCTTACCTTCTCGGCCCGTCCGGCGCCGGCGGCTACTACCAGCGGGCTCCGCGGCCTACTCTCGAGTAGCGCGCCGGGTGATGACATCACCCGGCGCGCCATCCTAGAGCAGGCCGCGGAGCCTGCTGGGAGTAGTAGGCGCCGGCGCCGGACGGGAGCCGCCGGGCCGGGCAGGTAAGGGCCCCCCTCCCCCCTCCCCCCTCCGCGCGCCCCCTCCTCCCCTCCACGCACCCCCTCCTTACCTTTCCGGCCCGGCGGCTCCCGTCCGGCGCCGGCGCCTACTACTTCCAGCAGGCTCCGCGGCCTGCTCTCGAGTAGCGCGCCGGGTGATGACATCACCCGGCGCGCCATCCTAGAGCAGGCCGCGGAGCCTGCTGGGAGTAGTAGGCGCCGGCGCCGGACGGGAGCCGCCGGGCCGGGCAGGTAAGGGCCCCCCTCCCCCCTCCCCCCTCCGCGCGCCCCCTCCTCCCCTCCATGCACCCCCTCCTTACCTTTCCGGCCCGGCGGCTCCCGTCCGGCGCCGGCGCCTACTACTTCCAGCAGGCTCCGCGGCCTGCTCTCGAGTAGCGCGCCGGGTGATGACATCACCCGGCGCGCCATCCTAGAGCAGGCCGCGGAGCCTGCTGGGAGTAGTAGGCGCCGGCGCCGGACGGGAGCCGCCGGGCCGGGCAGGTAAGGGCCCCCCTCCCCCCTCCCCCCTCCGCGCGCCCCCTCCTCCCCTCCATGCACCCCCTCCTTACCTTTCCGGCCCGGCGGCTCCCGTCCGGCGCCGGCGCCTACTACTTCCAGCAGGCTCCGCGGCCTGCTCTAGAGTAGCGCGCCGGGTGATGACATCACCCGGCGCGCCATCCTAGAGCAGGCCGCGGAGCCTGCTGGGAGTAGTAGGCGCCGGCGCCGGACGGGAGCCGCCGGGCCGGAAAGGTAAGGGCCCCCCTCCCCCCTCCGTGCGCCCCCTCCTCCCCTCCACGCACCCCATCCTTACCTTTCCGGCCCGGCGGCTCCCGTCCGGCGCCGGCGCCTACTACTTCCAGCAGGCTCCGCGGCCTGCTCTAGAGTAGCGCGCCGGGTGATGACATCACCCGGCGCGCCACCCTAGAGCAGGCCGCGGAGCCTGCTAGTAGTAGTAGGCGCCGGCGCCGGACGGGAGCCACCGGGCCGAGAAGGTAAGTGCCCCCCTCCTCCCCCCCCCGCTGTCCACTTTCATCGGCGGGCGCCCGCTGGCGCCCGCCAATGGAAGCGGCGGTGGGCGCCAGTGGGCGCCCGCCGATCCGCCGATCCGCCGAACCGGTTCGGAGCTTTTTCGGACCGGTTCGGATTGGATCGGCCGATCCAGCTGCGGGATCGGAAATCGGATAATTTATCCGATTTCCCACTGGACCGGACTCGGATCGTGGATCGGGTCCGATCCAGTGCACATCCCTACTAGAGTGACCATATACAAAAGAAGGCAGGGCCCCTGCACCTTTAACTGTTGTGATGAAGAGGGAATTTCACCAGGAAGAAATGACACTGGCTGAAATTCCCTTTTCTCTACAACTGTTAAAGTTACATGAGCCCTGACCTAGATTTTATCTGGTCACCCTACACATGTCGGGAAGCCGACGTGTGCAAAACCAACTCTTACTATTCAACTCTCAGCAGGTTCCCAATTTATTTGCACCCAGCCTGGATCCACAGCGCCATTAACATTAACAAAAACAATGCTGGAGGTAATGTACTATCTAATTAACAGAGATTTCGCAAGAAATGGGAGAGAATTTGGAGGGGGTGCAGAAGCAGAATCTGCTGTTTTGTCTTTTCTTTTTTTCCCCTTTCCTTTTCTTGGGAGTGTTCAAGTATTAAAAGCAGACACGCTTGTAATTCAAAAGACAAGACGGAGGTGCTTGCTGTCAAAGGCCCCAACCTGGGTCTGGAGGTGTGTCAACCAGTTCTGGATGGGGTTACACCCCCCCCCCTGAAAGATTGTGTTCGCAGCTTGGGGGTACTCCTGGATCCGTCGCTCCAGATGACAGCTCAGATTGATGCGACGGCCAGGAGTGCCTACTATCAGCTTCAGCTTATACGCCAGCTGCGCCCCTTCCTAGAGTTGGAAGACCTAAAGACGGTAGTGCACGCACTGGTAACTTCGAGGCTCGACTTCTGCAATGCGCTGTACATAGGGCTACCTTTGTGCCTAGGCCGGAAACTTCAACTTGTTCAAAATATGGCAGCCAGGTTGGTCACCAGTACACCTAGGGGTGATCACATTACACCAGTTTTAAAATCGCTTCACTGGCTGCCAATCAGTTTCCGGGCGAAGTATAAAGTGTTGGTTATTACCTTTAAAGCCCTACATGGTTTGGGTCCAAGGTACCTACGGGATTGCCTTCTCCCGTACAATCCGCCCCGCACACTTAGGTCCTCTGGGAAGAACTTACTCAAGCCAGCCAGAACTAGGCTGGCGGGTGTTACCCAGAGGAACTTCTCTTCCATCGCTCCAAGACTATGGAATGGTCTGTCGGAGGAGGTTAGACAAATTGACAGTCTTCATGAATTTAAGAGAGTCATGAAGACTGTCCTCTTCCGACAGGCCTATCCAGATGAATTTTAAGATGTTTTTAATAGGGGTGTGCACGGACCCCCCGGATCGGATCGGGACCCGGATCGGGACCTCCAATTTTGTCCCGGACCGGTTCGGACAAAATCGGAGGCCCCCCGGACCGGATCGAGTCCGATCCCGACCCAAAAATCGTAAATTTTTGGATCGGCCGCCATTTTTTTCCCCATAGACTTGCATTGCAATGCAAGTCTATGAGGAAAAAATGGCGGCGGGTGGCTGAGGGGGGGCCTAACTCCCTCCCTCCCCGGGGCCGTCCGCTGTGGACGGCCCCGGCAGGTAAGCCCCCTCCCCCGCGCTCCCTACCCCCCCTGGGGCCGCCCGCTTCCATCCGCTGGCGCCCGCGGGCGCCAGCGGATAGAAGCGGACGGCTCCGGGGGGGGTAAGCCCCCTTCCCCGCCACTGCTTACCTTCTCGGCCCGTCCGCTCCCATCCGGCGCCGGCGGCTACTACCAGCGGGCTCCGCGGCCTACTCTCGAGTAGCGCGCCGGGTGATGACATCACCCGGCGCGCCACCCTGGAGTAGGCCGCGGAGCCTGCTGGTAGTAGTAGGCGCCGGCGCCGGGACGGGAGCCGCCGGGACGGGAAGGTAAGGGCCCCCCTCCCCCTCCGCGCGCCCCCTCCTCCCCTCCACGCACCCCCTGCTTACCTTCCCGGCCCGGCAGCTCCCGTCCGGCGCCGGCGCCTACTACTACCAGCAGGCTCCGCGGCCTGCTCTAGAGTAGCGCGCCGGGTGATGACATCACCCGGCGCGCCACCCTAGTGCAGGCCGCGGAGCCTGCTGGTAGTAGTAGGCGCCGGCGCCGGGACGGGAGCCGCCGGGACGGGAAGGTAAGGGCCCCCCTCCCCCCTTCCCCCTCCGCGCGCCCCCTCCTCCCCTCCACGCACCCCCTGCTTACCTTCCCGGCCCGGCGGCTCCCGGCCGGCGCCGGCGCCTACTACTACCAGCAGGCTCCGCGGCCTGCTCTAGAGTAGCGCGCCGGGTGATGACATCACCCGGCGCGCCACCCTAGAGCAGGCCGCGGAGCCTGCTGGTAGTAGTAGGCGCCGGCGCCGGGACGGGAGCCGCCGGGACGGGAAGGTAAGGCCCCCCCTCCCCCCTCCGCGCGCCCCCTCCTCCCCTCCACGCACCCCCTGCTTACCTTCCCGGCCCGGCGGCTCCCGGCCGGCGCCGGCGCCTACTACTACCAGCAGGCTCCGCGGCCTACTCTAGAGTAGCGCGCCGGGTGATGACATCACCCGGCGCGCCACCCTAGAGCAGGCCGCGGAGCCTGCTGGTAGTAGTAGGCGCCGGGACGGGAGCCGCCGGGACGGGAAGGTAAGGGCCCCCCTCCCCCCTCCGCGCGCCCCCTCCGCGCGCCCCCTCCTCCCCTCCACGCACCCCCTGCTTACCTTCTCGGCCCGTCCACTCCCGTCCGGGGCCGGCGGCTACCACCAGCAGGCTCCGCAGCCTGCTCTAGAGTAGCGCGCCAGGTGATGACATCACCCGGCGCGCTACCCTAGAGCAGGCCGCGGAGCCCGCTGGTAGTAGCTGCTAGTGCCGGACGGGAGCGGACGGGCCGAGAAGGTAAGCGCCCCCCTCCTCCCCCCCCCGCTGTCCACTTTCATCGGTGGGCGCCCGCTGGCGCCCGCCAATGGAAGCGGCGGTGGGCGCCAGTGGGCGCCCGCCGATCCGCCGATCCGCCGAACCGGTTCGGAGCCTTTTCGGACCGGTTCGGATTGGATCGGCCGATCCAGCTGCGGGATCGGAAATCGGATAATTTATCCGATTTCCCACTGGACCGGACTCGGATCGTGGATCGGGTCCGATCCAGTGCACATCCCTAGTTTTTAATGTTGTATTTTTTCTCTTGTTTTTTAAATTTTTTAACTGTTGTGATTTTTATGTTTTATATTGTTGTTGTTCCCCGCCTCGATCCGGAGGGAGAGGCGGGCTACAAATAAATATTATTATTATTATTATTATTATTATTATTAAAAGGAAACAAGGCTAGCCCACGAAGGGAAAGGGAGCTGCCAGGATTTTCAATGGGTGCCCTTCTCCCATCCGATCACAGTTCAAAGCAATGCTACCTCTGTTGCCAGTGCTCCAGCTCCTTTATGTCAGGGGTGCATCACCTTTTTGGCCCCAACACACACATCTGGCTTATGTCGGGAGAGGGGGCTGTGCACACACACACGGAATTCTTAACAATTTGGACATTTTCCCACCATGTGTACAAAGCTTAGCTCCATTCGATGCATGTCTGTTCAGAAGTCATCCCCAGTGCAACAACTTTCAGGCATGCTAAACACGACTTGGTTCTAAAATTTCAAGGTATTTACACTTTGAACACCCAGAAGGGTGTTTAGAATTTCATGTTTCTTTAAATTGCTCTTCTCTCCAAACACTGATGAAGAAAGCCTCTTTTCTTCACTTTCTGAGGTTGTCCTTTCTGTGGACTTTTTGCACAGCTGGGCTGTGGGGAAAAGTAAGCGAGGGCCACACAACCCAGTCCCGAGGGCCGCATGTGGGCCATGGGATGGGCAACCCTGTTCCATGTGTTTACAGAGTTGAATTGTGAAATGGTTAATGGGCCTACTTAAAATGAAATTCAAGGGAGGATGGGTGTGGCTTTAAGCCCCTTGGCATATGCATCTCTAGACATTGCAACAACAGGAAAGTTGAGTGAAGGTGACATCTGTCCAACTTTACAGTCCTCTGATTGAACACCTATCCGGTCCAAGCCTTGTGAACCTATTCTAAAGCCCATTCTACAAATCCAAAGCCAGTTTTCCCACAAGCTTGGAAATCTGTTTCTGCCATCAGCTGTGCAAGATGTAATGGGATGCTTTTCCATGTTGGTGTGTTATTTTTGCATAGCTCATAGCAGAAATCTTAATTATGGGTTGTAATGATGATAGACAGACAGACAGATAATTACAACAATATATATGGGAATCTGATCTGGCTTCACAACACCTCTTCTGTAGCCAAAGAGAAACCTATAACATCCTCTCTAATGTGAAAAAGAGACCGTACATTATGAACGTCGGAGAATATCCAGTTAGGGGTTGAGCATGGTAGGTTTCTGCCAGCCCGCCCCCCCCAGACACCAGCCCATAGAGCCCCACCCTTGCACACCTCTATCCTGTTGCCCCTCACTCATCTTTTCTCTAAGCTAAGCAGTCCTAGATGTTGTAACCTTTCCTTATGAGGGAGTTGATAGAGTCCCTTGATTGTTTTAGTTGACCCTTTTCTGCACGTTTTTCCCCCCAACTCTATGACATCATTTCTTAAATGCCATGACCAGAACTGTACACCATTTTCCAAGTGTGGTTGCGGCATAGATTTCGGTAAGGACAATATGACATTGAAAATAAAACTGGCAATTTCTTTCCTAATTTGCCCTTTTCATGCCGGGTCAACATTTTCATTGAGCTGTCCACCACAACCCCAATGTCCCTCTCTTGGTCGGTCACTCCTAGCTCAGATGCCATCAGCAGACATGTGAAGCTGTTTTTGTTTTTGCCTCGACATCCCTTTATACTTACTTTTATTGAACCACATTGATCACTTTGATACCCATTCTCTCAGTTTGGCGAGATCCTTTTGAAGCTCTTTGCAATCACTTTTTGTTTTAGCCACTCTAAAATAATGTGGCGCCGTCAGCAAACTTGGACACGTCACTTCCCACTCTTAATTCCAGATCATTTACGAACAAGTTGAAAAGCACTGGTCCCACTGTTTACATCCTTACAATTCTCCCCTGCAGGTCCCCCCACATTATCAGTACTTAGCAAACGTGGGATCTGGAAATGTGAGAAGGATGCAAAGGTATCCTGGCACTTGCACTGTTGATATTGCACCAGCACAAACCAACCCTTGTGCAAAGTCAATAGCACTTGTTCGTCTGATGAGTTTCCCATCATGGAGTAAGCTCTACCGACACTGTGCAAGCATTGTTTGCCCTAGTGCAAAGTCAATAGTGCTAGTACCCAGACTGACAATGTCGGAGGAATCCTCATTGGAATCAAATGAGCTTGGATTTCTTACCAGACTAGCTTTTCCCAATTTGCACAGATTCTGCAGACTTGTAGAACGGGCTTACCTTTACCAGAATTTTATGCAAATTTAGTTGTAGAAAAATACATAAAGGGGGAAAAAAACCACTGGCCAAAAACATGCATTTCCCTGATAGGCTAAAACATGAAAATGCACATTTTGGGGGGAGATTTGCACATTTTCACAAGTGCAAATTTGTGGAAAATGGGGGGGGGGGAAATCAAATTATACCAATGGAACAAAAGGCACATGACAATCTGCAAAATGCAGGCAGGATAGATTTTACAAAGAACACTGTTAGATCTTTCCTTATGTATTTGCCAAAAGACTACACAGTTCCAGCCTAACTCAGACATCAATATAGAATCCTTTTCTCTCTTCCCAATAAATTAGATTTTTAAAAAAATATTTGGAGATGTAACCTAAACTGGATAACAAATGGAGAAGTCTCTGTTGTTGTTGGTAATTCCTGGAAGATCTGCAAGAAAGCCTTAGGCTAGTGCAGATGACCCCTCCTGATTGATACTTTCCCCAACTGCCTCTCTTGGTTTTAATTAAACCTGCATCTTTGCAGGCTGCTGGGCTTCAGGCAAGTCTGCATCAAGACAAATGCTGCAGCTTTATCCAAAGGATTAAAGCTCTTTACCTCTGTGACCCAGCAGCTCATATGTATGTCGAGGACTGCCTCTTGAAAGCCAGGGTCCAAGACCGTTGTTCCTCTTTTATTAAAGACTTGTGGTTTTAGCTTTAATTCACACATTTGTGAACAGAATATCAAGAGGTTGAGAAGTTCGCGATGAATTCCACTTAGCAGAAAATAGGGTGTCCTACATTATAGAGTATTTCCCTCTCTTTGAAGAGTTGTCAGAGGACAGTCCTCTGTTTGATGGTGGCCTGGATTTGAAGGGCTGTCCAGTCCAAGTTCAGTTTCAAGATAAAGAGGATGCAGAAGGAACCTTGAAATTGTTCATCAAAGAGTAGTCCCTGGTAACAGACTGAGCAGGCACATGGGGCGTCTGGCCACAGGCTCCCCCACTTTGGTGAAATATACTATATTTCTGTTTAAACGGCAGTAATTGTTTCAAAATTTGCATCTACACATAAACACAATGGTTGTGTTTCGGTGGAGGGATGAATCCGTTCTGAGTTCCAGCCAGAACTCTAAAGGAGCTGTCCAAGCTGCTGAATCTATTTTGGCCCAGGGTTCAGCACCTTGGATAGCTTGTTTAAAGTTCTGGCTGGTTCTAAAGGGCTGAAACCCAGAATGGACTCACAGCCCAACTGAAATCGGAGCCGCCATCCTGCGATGCATATATTTCAGCATATACAAATTGCTGTCCTCTTTCGTCCTCCATTTCTGGTGACACATATCCCCATTTGGGGGGCAAAGTATAAGTGGCCAAATTAGGAGAAAGCAACCCAGGCCCCATAGATGAAGGATCTCACACACCCACATCCCAGCCAAGTGCCATGCGACAGCAGCAACCCCACCATCTGGAATTACCCAACCCATTCTGCAGGCTTGCTGGTGGCAGCAACATTGTAACCTGCAGCAAGGCCCTATCACTTCACCTGCCATTTTCACATTCCCACAATGCCCCAATGTAGCATCACTCCAAGGCTTTGCGGGAATGTCAAAATGGCAGCTGCCCACCTGCCCATCAGGGTCTAGTAAACCCAAGCTGGGTGGGGAATGCTGAGAGATGTAGGACTTTTTCTGTCTAAATATGCAGAGCTGTGTACTCTTGGAAAATTTCCAGCTATATACAGGTACAAATCTGGGTCCTCGTTTGTGGGGATGCATTTCCTAGGGAGGGAATTTTTAGCAGAAAATACTTTGGTGGAGGGATGCTCTAGTGCAGTGCTTCCCAAACTTTGCATGGGGGACATTTGAGTGGGGGACATGAGTCTATGGAGGAAAGGGTTCAACTCTCCTGTTGGCCTTTCTTCCCTCCTCTCTCATATGACATCTCCTCCATCTCCTGTTTTATCTGTGTTCACCAGCAACCTATATTCCAAAGAGCACAGGTCTGCAGCCACCACAGCTAGTGCTTAGACCCACAGTAATATCTTGGATATTACCTGGAACAATGTGAAAGTACTTTCTCAGGAAATTATTCATTAGAGAACCGCCAACTCCAGTTCATGGTCCCCCTGTTGGTTTCAACTGTCAGCCCGTTCATCTTATTCAGCCACTAGATGCGTAGTGTTGAAAAGTTGTATTTCAGAAACAGCAGGCCATTCCCACATCCAGAGGCAAGCAGTGAAAGCCTGCAGAGACTGAAATCGTTTCCTCACAATTTTGGTCACTGCACCTTAAAAAAAAGGGGGGATATTGTATAGTTTTTAAACGTGCAGAAAATGGCAGCTAAAATGGTCAAAGAGCTGTAGCAACTAAAGTTACAATTAGCACTGTGTGCAAATGACCTCCTGAAATTCTCCACCCTACTTATGGGCAGAGAAATTGGAGAAACAATTTTACTGCATTTTCTCTAGGGGGAGGAGAAAGTCTTCAACAGATTATCACGTGTGGTGCTCGCCACCGGCAGGGGTGAAGCACAGCTTCCTAAGGGTTGGGAGGGTTGCGCTGACAACTATGTTGGCAGTATGGCCTCCATTTTGCATCCTACACAATGCAAGAGTGAGGGGGGGCAGTGTTGTATCTAGCTCCAGGAAAGAGGTAGAGCTCGTGCCGTGCCAAAATCTGTCCTCGATTTCCTGAAAGTTTTCTGTCCTCATAAAAGATGCCCAAGTTGTTCTGCTTCATTCTTAGGGCATTTTATGATGTATTTTCTGCAGTTTGTAAGCTTACCTATTCATCTCCCCATTGCTCTGCAGCCTCTCAGGCTGCCTGTGCTTCCTGATCTGAAAAGGCCCTATGGGAAGAGTTACCTCATGATGTCTTCCCCTTGGTTTTGATTCAAGTGTAGGAAGCTGGAGAAATTATTGTACAACAAAAGACAGGATACTTGTGCCCACTATTCAGCTACCACTTAGATAAGGTAAGCACAAGAAATCCAAACCCAACCCATAAGAATTTCTCTAAAATTTTCTTTTACTTTGAATTTTTCAAAAGCAATTGCTTTTCGATCAAAATAAATGAGAAAAATGTGGAAGAAATATTCAGCACATCATAATTGCAATGTCTGAGGCTGTTTAACTGAGAAAGACACGGCATGATAGAATTGTACGGAACTATGCATGGTATGAAGAAAGTTGATAGGGGGGCATTTTTCACCTGCTCTCGTAATGCTAGAACCCAGTGGAGTCATCCCATGAAGCTAATCGGTAGGAGATTCAGGACAGATAAAAGGAAGGACTTCCTGTTAGAGCAGTACGACAATAGAACCAATGACCTAGGGAGATGGTGGGCTCTCCCACACTAGAGGCCTTCAAGAGGCAGCTGGACAACCATCTGTCAGGTAGGCTTTAAGGTGGATTCCTGCATTGAGCAGGGGGTTGGACTCATTGGCCTTATAGGCCCCTTCCAACTCTTCTATTCTATGACTCTTTCATCCTATGATTGTTCACCCAATACAGAGTTAAACTTTAGAATTCACTACCACAAGATGTAGAGATGGCCACCCATTGGGGTGGCATGAAAAGGAGATTAGACAAATGCACGGAGGAGAAGGCTATCAATGGCTATTACTCCTGATGGCTATATATTATGTCCAGCACTGGAAGCAGAATGCATACGTACACCAGTGGCTAGGGAACACAGGTGGGAGGGCGCTACTACATTCATGTCCTACTTGTGGGTTTTCAATGGGCACCTGTTTTGCCAGTTTCTGAGCAAAATGCTGGAATGGATGGGTCTTTGGTCTAATCCAGCATGGTTTGTCTTATGTTCTTTTTAACCATGGAATGACCAATTGTGTGCTTTTTTTTTTTAATGAGTAGAAGGTGAGGTGGGGAGAAGTGATCATGTTTGGGACAAATGGAGCAAACCATTAAAGTTCCGGCCTCTGCACACACACACACACACACACACACACCATGTCTACTATTTATTGAAGAAAATCTACTCCTGCCTGTTTCCGACAGGGGCCAACCAGACGCTTCCAGAAGGTCCACATGCAGAACCCTCCAGCACCACTGCTGGCAGCAACTGAAGTCCAGTGACATGCTCCATCTGAAAATGGAGGCCTGCAATGCGTGAGGTAAAAAATCTGAAGGATAACCATTTCCCAGTCCTCACATTCATTCAGGACGTGCAGGGCAGGTCAGTTCTTCTCAGAATTCACAAAGAACAAATTCCTCAAGCAACCCCAGTTCTCTTTGATAACTTTCCCAAACCATATATAACGTATAAAGTGATTAATATCACATCCCCCAACCCACTTCTTTTAAAAACAAAGGAAGTCCTAATTTCTTTAGACTTTCCCCAAAGTCTAACCCCTTGATCTTTCCCGCCACCTTTTTTCGCCACCTTTTCCAGCTTTACAGAACTAGTAGTATTTCAGGTATGGCTGCTTCATGGATTTATATAAACCACTGGAGTGCATTGTGTCTCCAGTCTTGATTCAGAAAGTAAAGTGTACTCTGAGTAACTGAAGTTGGGAAAACACTGCTTTGTTTTATATGGCACTGTAATATAGTCAAAGCTTATTTATTTATTTATTTATTTATTTCATTTATATACTGCCCCATAGCCAAAGCTCTCTGGGCAGTTTACAATACCTGATGGAACGCCTTTCCCGACATGAACCTACCCAAACACTACGTTCAACATATAAGGCCCTCCTCCAAGTGCCTCCTCCGAGGGAAGCTCGGAGGTCAGCAACAAGAGAGAGGGCCTTCTCTGTGGTGGCTCCCCAATTGTGGAACGATCTCCCCGACGAGGCCCGCCTGGCGCCAACATTGTTATCTTTTCGGTGCCAGGTCAAGACTTTCCTCTTCTCTCAGGCATTTGACAATATCTGAGGAGCCTGGGTTTGTTTTGGTTTGGTTTGGGTTTTGTAGCTTTTTGAAGTGTTGTAGTGGTTTTTAAATGTACAGATTGTGTGTATGTTGTATGTTTTTGCTGTTTTAATTTTTGTATATTGTTTTTAATTGTTTTTAATCCTATGTAAACCGCCCAGAGAGCTTCGGCTATGGGGCGGTATACAAATGTAATAAATAAATAAATATAAATAAAAGTTAAAAACAACTGAACATTTTAAAACCAGTATACAAAATTTTAAACCATAATAGCCTAAAAACAAACTACATACAAGCTCAACATATAATGTTAAATGCCTGGGAGAAGAGAAAAATCTTAACCTGGCGCCAAAAGAATAACAGTGTTGATGCCAGGCGAGTCTCATTGGGGAGATCGTTCCACAGTTGGGGGGGCCACCACTGAAAAGGCCCTCTCCCTTGTTGCCATCCTCTGAGCTACCCTCAGAGTAGGCACTCGGAGGAGGACTTTGTATGTTGATCGTAGTGTCCGGGTAGGTTCGTGTGAACTTGGTTGCTAGTGCAATTAAGCCCATAAATAAAGGTGGACAAATCTGTCCATGTTGGTTTCTCTTAGGTTCCCACTGTTCCAATCTTAAGTTTGGTCCATCCCTAACTTCCGATTATTTTTTTAAGTTCACATGGAAGCACTTAAGCATTTTTATGGACATTTCTCCTCACTCATGCATTTCCCTCAAACAGACACGTTTTCAAACTGCTTTCTTGTTTTGATGCATATGTGAACATTAACATCTCCAGTATACACACTTTCTATGCATTTTTAATTGAAGAACTCCAAAACAGAATTCGGAGAAGTGCACATTTTGAAGGATGACTGCGTTTTGGTTCGCACCATGGTTTGAAAGTGCAAAATTTGGTGGAATGGATGAATTTCTCCCCATCCCCTCTCCATAGATGAAGATGAACCCAATTCTGAGTCTGCAGGATGAGAAGATCAGTTATGTCTTATGTAACGATCAGATGCGTAATTATGATCTCAGTGAATGCAGCATACATGAGCTATTAGACAACACTTTAAAAGTTACTGCTTAGTGAAGATAATTTTAATTGACTGCAGGGCATTTCTCAATAGACCCAAGATTGTACAAGGGAGGGGGGAATGTATTGCAGGAAAGGGAAAGGGAGGCAGAGAGAGAGGGGGGGCATGCATGTTGGCTCAGTGGTGGGAAGAAGATTCAATGCCTTCTAATAACTCCACAAACTCAAGAGCAGGATGCACTTTGGGCCAAGAAGCAGTGGCATCATGGCTGGAAATAGACCAAAGAAATGTAAGTTTCTATTGGCCAGTTAGTATAGTTACTCTAGCCGTCTATGTACCATTTGTGTCTGCTGCAATTTGGCTGAAACTTCCTAAGTGTTGCCTAATGGGACAGTAGGCTTTCGGGATAGCCTTGTTTCAGCGTATCTGAAACAGAATAGTTTTGTTACATTCCATTTCGAGAGAAGGGCAATAACTATTTATTTTTATTTGTTTTAAAAATGTCAGTGCTGTTGGTCGGGCCAGAAAGTTGGCCACTTACACATCACACGCACATCAAAAAAGAGGAAAGGCATCACCCAAAGAAAAGGGCAAAAGCGGACCACCATTTGCACAAAATATGCATGTGTAAATTCAAAGACAGAGATGCAAATTTGGACGTAATGGTATAATTCAGATGGCGATATATACAACCCCTTTCACCACAGTGGGGACGGAGTTGTGCCTGCTCAGTTGGCTGTCCAGGTACTAAATGCTGGTGATCATTTTAAGGTCCCTGCTGCTCTCACTTCTCAGGGTTCTTTATCTTTAAACTGGACTTACTGGGCAGCCCTTTAAATAGAAGATGACTTCAAAAAGATGGTAAAATAGGACATGTGACCACCCTACAGGTCAACCAATCACAGCATCTTTTTTCTTGCTAGGAATCAAACCGTCATCATATAAGCTGCACACAACTCCACCCAAACCCTGTTAAAATGGATAGAAAACATGCAGCAACAATCCAAACCCATTTCCCTCAAATGTATTGGGACAGAAATGGCCTAAAAAAGGGAAGTATATCTAATAACCAGTTTAGCAATGAATCATCTTGCATTTTGTCACCTTTGCTCATTAAATAATAATAATAATAATAATAATAATAATAATGGAGGATTCCTAATAGTCATACAGGATCAAGTTATAGCAACCAAGAACTACCAAAATACATCATAAAAGATAACGGTGTAACAACAGATTCATGTAGGAAATGTCATCAATTCCAAGAAACAATAGATCATATAACAGGAGAATGTAAAATTCTGGCAGAAATGGACTATACAGACAGACACAATACAGCTGCAAAAATAATTCACCAACAACTGGCCATGAAATTCAACTTCATCAAACAACCTACACCATACCATACTCACCCAAAACAATCTTCAAAAATGCAGATCATAAAATATACTGTAACAGAACAAGTCATACAGACAAGACAATATTTTGCAATCAACCAGATATAACAGTTATAGACAAAAAAGAAAAACACCCCTATCTCATTGACATAACAATACCGAATAACAAAAATGTTGTAGAAAAGGAAGAGAAAAAGAGAGAAAAGTATACACCACTGGCTATGGAAGTTAAAAAAAACTATGGCAACAAGAAAAAGTTAAAATTATTCCATTAGTCACATCAGTTACTGGCATCACATCAAAAAAATGTACAGAAAACCTTCAGAAACTGGGCCTACCAAAATACATCCTCATCAACATCTAGAAAGTGGTCATACTTAAAACATGTTCAATAGTTAGGAAATTGCTGAATCAGTAAAAGACAACATGACTTGGCAAAGCCCATCATGTCTGTCTAGAAAAACTGAAAGAAGCAAGGATGATGATGATGATGATGATGATGATAATAATAATAATAATAGAGCAACAGGCAGAGAGGATTTATTTAGCTCTTTCAGGTGTTCCTGGTGAAATTTCCTCTTCATCACAACTGTTAAAGTTGCAGAGGCCCTGCCTTCTTTTGTATATGGTCACTCTAGTATAGTGCCTGCACCTTTAACTGTTGTGATGAAGAGGGAATTTCACCAGGAACTAATTGCATACAAATGACACTGGCTGAAATTCCCTTTTCTCTACAACTGTTAAAGTTACATGAGCCCTGACCTGGATTTTATCTGGTCAGCCTAATTTAAACTTGTTCTTGCTATGTGAATTTGTTTTCCCCTCTTCCCTCCCAATTGCTTTTCCTTTTGTGCCATCTCTTTTAGGTTAAAAGCCTGAGGGCAGGGATGACTTGCTATGTTGCTCTGGAAGTCTTTTTGGCTTAGAAGTGGAGTAAAAAAAAATACTGGCTGCGTTCAGACAATACAAAAACCACCAATGTTTTTAGGAGTCAACTGTCAGTGGATTGGTCAATGGTTGTTATTTGTGTTGTCTGTCAGGCAAAAAACACACCATGATTATTATTTTTTTCTGGCAGAAAAACAACTGGAGAAACACAACCGGCTTCAGAGTTGATTTCTCACACAACTGGCAGTTTTTGTGTTGTCCGTACTGAGCCAGTGGTTTTTCTGACCTGTTGAGTTGATTTTTTCGCCTGGCTACAGAGTTCCTAGGCAAGGGCAGCCAAAACCAAGCCAGCTGTTCTGCTACAGCCGGCACAACTCGCAATGGCTGCTGGGATAGCACTGGGAGGACTGAGGGAGGAGGGAGGGCAGGGAGTGGGGAGGAGGCTGTGTCAATCAAATTCCGGGTCGAGCAGTAATTCACTCCACACAAGCCTCAATCACCCACAGTTGTGTAGGAACATGTTGTGTGGGGAGTACCTGCAAGAAACACAACTGTGAGTTCATGTGTCAACCCCTCATTGACAAAAGTGTTATCTGAACACAGCCACTGTCTATATATATATACAGTTAATATGGCCCTGTTCAGAAGACACCTCAAACCATTGTGGTTAAAGCCTTAACTACAGTGGTTTAAGGTGACTTCTGAACAGAGCCTATATGTATCTCTGGCAAACATTACAACACCGCAACTTGTTTCGCAATAATTGAATAATTAGTTCAAGGCTGAGCAAAACCCTCATTTTACTACTTTAAAAAAAATAGGTGATTCAAAAACTTCCTTTAGTTTCAATAAAGGCAGTTGTGTGTCTGTCTCTGTGTGTGTGCTGATGCAGAGGCAGGGGGAAGACAACATCCCAGTTTTTTTAAAAGAATCAATATTTCATTTATGATGGACGTAGTACTTCAATGGCTAATGCCTTAATGGATGGAAATGGATCACACCAGGGAGGTCAAAAAAATCAAATGATGTCATAAATAATAGATCCTTCGCTGAGGTAGTCAGCAGAAAGTCAGCTGCGTCATCTGCTTTTGGGATTAGAACTGGTCAGTGTTGATTTGTGGGAGCAGAAAATGAGAGACTGCTCTTTATCAAGCATCCACCCTTAAGAGTGCATTCACACAACCAGTTCTTTCCCGATGTAAAGGTGCTTCTGACATCTGGAGGCAGAGCGGGGGCACTGAAATTTCTCACCCACAGTTAGTCCCTGGATAGCAGTCTGAGCAGGCAGACAGGGCATGTTGGGGAAAACTGACATAGGGGCAATTTAAAACCAATGGCAAGTGTGTTTTTCCTGATGGAAATTGCAGGTGATCTATGGTTAGAGCGACCATATGAAAAGGAGGACAGGGCTCCTGTATCTTTAACAGCTGCAAAGAACTGGGAATTTCAGCAGGTGTCATTTGTATGCATACAGAATCTGGTAAAATTCCCTCTTCATCACAACAGTTAAAGCTGCAGGAACCCTGTCCTTGACCATGTACAAAAGAGGGCAGGGCTTCTGCAACTTTAACTTTGTGATGATGAGGAAATTTCACCAGGTTCTGCATATATACAAATGACACCTGCTGAAGTCACATTTTCTATGAAACTGTTAAAGATACAGGAGCCCTGTCCTCCTTTTCATATTGTCCCCCTATCTATGGTATTATTATTATTATTGACATTTTTATACCACTGATTATACTAGAAACTCTCAGTGGTTCACAACATTAGAATACAATTTAAAACACAGTATTAAGACATACTAAAGTATTAAAACACTTCCAACAACAGTAATAGAGCAGTAAAATGAGACAGCAGAATGGGGTGGCATAGTTAATTTATTTATTTAAGGTCCAGGGAAGGCCTAGGTGACCAAGCGTGTCTTCAGGAGACATTTAAATGATGCTACATTTTCTGCCTCTTGAACTACACAAGGAAGAGTGTTCCAAATGGTGGGTGCCGTTACAGATAAGGTACTTCTACACAGACTGGGTCCAACAACATAGACTGGGACTACAACACGGCAAATGCCTAAGGGCACGTGCACATTCACACCACAGTCCTGATCTGGATCAGCAACCAGATTAAGTAGTAACTGGCACACTCCAGCTGCTACATGGTCATAGTGGCTTTGTCCACATTGCATCATACCCAATTGGAGAGAAGGCCGAGAAGCCAGCCCTTGTACAAAAGAGACCAGGGGGTGGAGCCGCATGCCCTGATATCATCTGCCCAAAAAAGGGCTGGAAGGATGGGTCACCCCCATCTCAAAAGTTATTGGCCTGCTTCACACAATCACCGGTGCCACAGTGGGTTGTGATGCATGCCAGCTGCCATTTTGAATATTTTGAATATTCAAGCCATGGCTTGGACTGATGACCATGCTGGCTGGGGATACTGGGAGTTGTAGTCAAATGTGTCTGGGGGCACCAGAATGGGGAAGTCTGAATTCGATTAAGGAATAACAACAGGAAGACTGCTCTCTTCCGGCAGGCCTATCCAGTTTAATTTTAAGATGTTTTTAATAATGTATTTGTTTTTATCTGTTTTAATGGGTTATTATTGTTTTTATTATTGTTTTTATATTTATACTTAGTGTTGTTCCCCGCCTCGATCTAGATGGAGAGGCGGGTTAGAAATGAAATAAATAAATAAAATAAATAAAATAAATAATTTCCCTAGAGTTGTCAAAGCAATTGATGCAGCATAAATTGGGGGAAGGAGCCATTTTTACATGATGGGGCCATTAAGATCAAAACAATATGGTGGAAAGGCACAATGATGGAAGAAGAAGCATGATAAAAGACACACAGCTGTCACCTTCTGCAACCATTACCATGGGAATCACACCACGCCAGCTCTCACCCTAAGACCACAGCCTCACAGGGACAAACTAGACATGACAGTAATTGCTTTAATGCAAGTAAAATGCACTTTTTTGTTATGCAAATAGCAACCAAGCCTGAGCAGTCTGAGGACTGCCAGGAGGGGAATTTTAATTCTCTTTCCCTTCTGCAGTCCAGGGGAAGTCCCTCTCTAAAGCTGCTGTTTGCATTACAAGGGACACCTCCATTGGTGTCTAAGAGGAGCTTCCCTTGAAATGCAAATAGCTATTTCAGAGACAGGATTTAAATGCATTATTTTAAAAAGAGAAATGCACCTTTTAATACGCATTTTCGGAAATAATGTGCCTTTGCAACACAATCCTATACGTGCCTACTCAGAAGTAAGTCCCACTGAGTTTAATGTGGTTTATTTCTGGGTAAGTGGGTACAGGACCGCAGCCTTAAAAGTGTATTAAGATACCATTTAAAATCACTATTTTTAAAAGCCATTGATTAATGCAGAAATGGAATGGAACAAATTACAGGTAACAAGCATGTAAAACTTACACAGATTGAAAACAGACAGATGTGCCCATCCCAATCTCTCTGATGAATGCATCCTATAAGATGCACATGCTCATGAAACATCTTTAATCACATGTAGGGTGACCATATGAGAAGGAGGACAGGGCTCCTGTATCTTTAATAGTTGTATAGAAAAAGGAATTTCAGCAGGTGTCATTTGTATGCATGCAGCACCTGGTGAAATCCCCTCTTCATCACAGCAGCTAAAGCTGTAGGAGCCCTGCCTAGTGTGACCAAATACAAAAGAGGGCCAGATACAAACTCTCTCTTCATTAACTGCTGTAATGAAGAGAGAGTTTCACCAGGTGCTGCATCCACACAAATGACACCTGCTGAAATCCCATTTTCAATACAACTGTTAAAGGTACAGGAGCCCTGTCCTCCTTTCCATATGGTCACCCTATTCACACGTTTGCATTTTTAGCTATGCACTTCAAAATACGTCACATGCGTGAAGTAGCCTGCAAGTCCTTACTAATATTTAGAGACCCACCAAACTGCTGGGCTGCTCAATGCCAAAATCTGACAACTCATTGCGCCACCTTTAAAAAACAACAACCACAAAGTCATTAGAAGGAGATTCAGCATTATCTACTGACTGCTTGCAGTAGAATCAATCTTATCTTAGAAAACTAGAGGCCAAGAGCAGAGATTTCGATGGCTTACTGTCTTACTCAGCTCTTACAGAAATTGGCTATCCAAAGGGTCTGGCAAGAAGAGGCCATTCCTCTTTCATGTAAGAAACTGGCTGTCTGAGATATACAGAAAATGCGCCAAGTACTTTTTCTGTATTGATGACTCCAGGAAATGTCAGATTACAGATCTGACCGTATTGAATTAGCTTGTGCCATGTAGAAAACATGCTCTCTGGGCTTCTTTCAGTCTCTTTTAGAGAGAGCAGGAAGCTGATAAGAAGGTACCTGCGCTACCAATAGTTTAATGGTGCAATCCTATGCATGTTTAGACAGAAGAAGAAAAACAAGGCCTATAACTCCCAGCATTCCCCAGGCAGTCATGCTAGCTGGGGAATGCTGGGAGTTGTAGAGCTTTTTTCTGTCTGAACATGCATAGGATTGGACCCTGAGTTCATTATATTGTTGCAAGGAGGATGGACACACTTTACTTCCAAGCAGTAGGAAGTTCCAGGGTTTCGCTCTTTAAAGGGTTGTTTATATGTAATAAGATCATGTCCCTGTGTCCACTTATTCACACACACAGCGAGAGACAGAGAGACAGAATGAGTATAAATTGGGAGCAAGCAGACTCCTAAAGCAGAAAACACAGTGCCCTGCTATGGATGAGGCAAGCCATGGGGGAAATCCATTCAGCAAACTCTGAAGGCAGGCAGAGATCAAAGTATTACCGGTTCAAGAAGGATACATGGTACAAAGGATGAGGCTGTGCAATGTCAAAGGTCAGTCAAATACAGGTTTGTCAGATAGATGGATAGATGGATGGATGGATGGATGGATGGATGGAGAGAGAGAGACAGACAGACAGACAGACAGACAGTGTGTGTGTTTGTGTGTGTGTGTGTGTGTGTGTGTGTGTGTATGCACGTGAATGCACCATATACAATGGGGTGTGTGAGTGTGTCCCTGCACCCTACAGATCCAAGGAGAATTTTGGAATTCTACTCAAAAACCTTTCAAAGTCAGGGAAGCCCAGAAGCATGAACATCCAAAGCAGGTCTTATTGAACTGGAGACTTCTTATTTAACTATGCCCCAAATTTGACCTTTCAGAAAAACACATTTTACACACACACACACACACACACACACATGTCAATAAAGGGCCCAATGGCTCTTTGCTCTCTCTAATCATCCATGAAGGGCATAGCTTTTCACCTCCGCTTGTTTGCACAGCCTGAGTAAAGCCTCGATCGTCATTGGTTGACCTATTTACTTTGAGCCAATGGAGTTGGCAAAGAGCATGAGATGGTTGACAAGGGGAAGGGGAGAGCGAGGTGGGGAAGGTGTCATCTCCGCTGTGTCAATCCTACCATCCGACGATGAGATTTCCACAGCGATGTTTTAACATTACAATTGCAAAGGATTGGTAAAACTTGTCATAAGTGTGTAGCACGTCCTTGCAGCCAGGATTGGAAGCAATTGCGGAAGGTAGTTCAGCGTATGGGGCCGGCCCTACCATTAAGCAGAGTGAGGCAGTCGCCTCAGGCAGCAGATGCTGGGGGGAGGCAGCAAGGTGTTGGAGTAGAGTGCCTCACCTGTGGCCTCTAAGCTAAGTTCCCAGAAGGCAAGTTGGCGAGACTAAAAGGAAAACGCCCAGGAACGTAACTGCAACTCAAAAGGGGTCTTTTGAACCCAAATAAAGATGGAGCTGGGGGGGGGGGGGCAGACCTTTGATTTGCACCGTGTCAGCCTTCCAGTTTAAAAAGAAAAAAGAAAATGGTGTGTGAGGGGGGGAAAACATCTGAAGAACTAAAATAAAAATCAGGAAAAGCAGATTCCGGCCGGACATCAGGAAAAACTTCCTGACTGTTAGAGCAGTACGACAATGGAACCAGTGACCTAGGGAGGTTGTGGGCTCTCCCACACTAGAGGCCTTCAAAAGGCAGCTGGACAACCATCTGTCAGGGATGCTTTAAGGTGGATTCCTGCATTGAGCAAGGGGTTGGACTCGACGGCCTTAGAGGCCCCTTCCAACTCTACTATTCTATGATCCTATGAGAGAGCCTGGTGGGAGCCAAAAGAGGTGTCCGTAGGCACATTGGAGATCCCAGCTCTAACCATTACACCACATTACCCATCCCATTCTTTAGTCTGTTTTATTTTATTTGGTAAACTGCCATGAATGTGCATGTGTTTTTTTTAATGGAAAAGCAGTTCATGTATTTTCTAGATTATTATTTTTTAAAAGCTAGATGTCTAAATACACTCTTAAAAGGAATTAACTAGTCTGCAACCAATTCACTGGCCATTTCTCTTAATAGAAGCTCTTGTGCTATAAGCTAATGCCCTTTAGATCTCAAGTCTCTCAAACCAACCTGCAGAATATTCACCTGAGGAGAAATGGGTGAGAGGAGGGGGCTGCAGGTACCCACGTTATAATACTCATTATTCCTGGCACGTTGGCTTTGCCCTCTTCTGGAAAGTGTTCTTGAATGAGGCAAACCTTTAATGAACTAGGCTAGGCTGACCAGATAAAATCCAGGTCAGGGCTCATGTAACTTTAACAGTTGTAGAGAAAAGGGAATTTAAGCCTGTGTCATTTGTATGCAATTAGTTCCTGGTGATATTCCCTCTTCATCACAACAGTTAAAGGTGCAGGCACTATACCAGAGTGACCATATACAAAAGAAGGCAGGGCCCCTGCAACTTTAACAGTTCTGATGAAGAGGGAATTTCACCAGGAACTAATTGCATACAAATGACACTGACTGAAATTCCCTTTTCTCTACAACTGTTAAAGTTACATGAGCCCTGACCTGGATTTTATCTGGTCACCCTAAACTAGGCAGAAAGATTGCTTTCTTGTAAGCACTATTGTTCTCTGGCACGCCTCTCAGGCTTCCGAACAGGCAGATACCTGGGATATCTGTGTTTCAATGAAGGAGAAGAAGTAGGGAATAAAAGGGAATAACAGCCAGATGAATATGCCACAGTTTGGATCATCGCCGGAGTCTTAAGATGTCAAATATGGAGAATGTAACACAGCAGGGTTACCAGGGATATGGGGAGGCTATCCAAAGAGCTGCCCTAGTTTCTGGTTATGAAAAAAAATAGGTCAAAGAGATAGTATAATCCAAGCCTAGAAACACATATGAATGACTCAAAGCTTCTCGTACATATGCTGTGAGGGACCCAAGCAGGGCACAACGCACAGTGACCTTAGCCTGTGCCCAAGCCAAGAAAACGAATGGGTAGGCCCCAAAGCAGGCATGGGGTACCTGCGACTCATGGCCCAGATATGGCTTGCTGGCCAGTTATGGCCCACGGTGGTTTCTCCTTCCAGCCCGCCAGCATCTTCCCCAGGACACTCCCCTTCCTTCTCAGGCAGGGAAAGTCTCTATCTTGGATCAGTAGCTGATGAGGGATAAGAGATGTCCCCTGCTTCCCCCTGTCCCCCCATGTGCCACATTTAATCTTTTAAAAAGCCACCACTGCTGCTAATAAAGGCTCTTTAATAACCTAATTGCTGTGTAGGGGGAGTTGCTGCTGGGGTTGGGGGAGGATCAACCCTTCCCAAATGCTAAGGGGTTGCCCTGTTCAACTCCTATTCCTATAACAGTGCATGCGTTTTCACATTTTATTTTATCCTAAAAAGTTTATCACAAGTAAGACATTGCACAAGCTGCTGCCCCCATGTCTTTGTTGTGGGTTCCTGGTCAACAGCTGGTCTGCTATTCTGTGAACAGAGTGCTGGGCTAGATGGACCCTTGATCCGATCCAGCAGGGCTCTTCTGGTGTTCTTCATAATAATAATAATCCACCACAAAGTGATACTAACCCTCATTGTAAAGGGTTTTGTGATTAATGAATGAATTGCACCAGCAAACATTGTGGTGTTGTTTTATTAATAGCATTAGTCATCACAGCCCTGTGCCGAGAAAATCCCCCCTGAACAAAAATCAACCTCTGATTTGTTTAAACATTAGAAGACTTAAATTGGAGGCTGCAGGAGATGAAAATAATTCATTATTAGTATTAGCATTAGTGTTTTAAAATGAAGCTCTTATTTTATCTCAGGGTGTGGCAATACTACAGACAAACTGGATTAACAGATATTCCTTCACCATAGGGATCTGTGATGCTGCAAAAAGGGCGAGGAATGCATAAAGTAGGGTGTCCAGGTGTCCGACTTTACAAAGGACTATTCTCTATTTGAAGGGCTGTACGGTTCAGGTCTGGTTAAAGATATAGAACCATAAGAAAGGAGGGCAGCAAGGTCCTTAAAGGGCACATATAGAGTTAGCTGATTGACCAGGGATACAGGTCACTATGAAGGTCAGAGGAATCTGTTTGAGGGGTTGATGTCAATGAGCTTTCCCTGGTTCAGCCCCCTGGACTTTGGTCTGTTTCCACTATGGAGCCTGACTCGATCTGCATTGAGTCAGGCCAATTCATTATTGTCATTTATTATTATTATTATTATTATTATTATTATTATTGTTATTATTATATTTTTCACAAATAGAGATTTGCACAAATTGTGGTTTGAATTTGTGCAAATTGTGGAAATCACAGTCAATTTTTTTTTAAAAAAAATCTTTGGCCAATCTCTATTTGTGCACATTTTGAAAAATCCACAAAAAGTTCCTCGATTCCAGGAGAAGGGTGCGGTTTGGCCAAAGTGGGCACATCACAGAACCCCATCAGGCAAAAAAAGAAATAGATTTCTGCTGACAAATATCCCTACTGGTCACAGTCTTCCCAACTATGGGTAGAGATGGACAGCATTTCTACATAAACAACAGTAAATATTTCTGCCTCTATACTTATAAATTATCACATGCCCATTTTATGCAAATGTATACCAACATTTGGCACCCTTTCTTGGTGATCCGTTAAAGTGGACACCCATATATTTATATAAAAATGAAACAATATATCGTGTTGAAATCCTTTCTGGACTGTACTACTAAAGGATTGCATTTTTATGTCCCCTGGTTACTGGTTCTGTTTGAAAAACATTCTCCCTGCATGTAGAAAGCTAGTATATCAGAGAGAGAACTCAAATAGAAATGTTGGTGCTCCACTTTTCTACCACTAGCAGTGCAGTAGTGGAAACAGGGCTCACAGGGAAATGACATCAGATTATCTGCCGAGCCCCACAAAATTTCCTGGTCCCTCTGAGCTAAGCTGCAATCCTCACAGGAGCTGTAGGGTGGTATATTTTGGGGTAGGCTTGTCTTGAATGGCAATTGAGACCCATTAGCTTCAGGGGGCTGGGGGCTCCAATTTCGGTGGGTTGGAGATTCCATTTCCAGTTACAACCAGCCAGAAGTCTAAAGGAGCTATCCAAGGTGCTGAACACTTTCCTAAAGCTGGGTCCAGAACCTCGAGATTTCTGGATGGTTGTAACGAAACCTCAGAATGGAATCTCTATGTTATGGAAATGAGTGCCAGCAGCCTCCACGGATTAGCTTTACAAAAGACTGTTCCAGGAGGAGTTAAAACCTGCTAGAACTGGTTTGTTGATATGGATCAACGGAGCTTCCTGGACTCTCCTTGGGGGCGCGGCTATGGAGAGTATCATAAGGAGCGCCCGCACTTCAAAGTTTACTGCCCCCCAGAGCTGCTGAGTTGCAGCCAATGTAAATAAGCAACTCGCCATGCAAATATGTGCATTGCATAGGAATCTATTAGAAACTGGCAGGGAAATAAATCCTCCTAAACTAAAAACAGTCATTTAACCCCCCCCCAAAAAAAAAAGTGTAAAGAAACAGATATGAGCTTAAGAGGACAAGTTTTATATGCTGTAATCCCTGTGTAAATATGTTAAAGGAATAAGACACAGCACGGCATTGGAGAATAAGAAACATTTCCCTCGTCTCTCTCTCTCTCAAAATAAAAGGTTCAACCAAGTGGCAAATCTGTGACAAGAATCATGTCTTGAACTGTGCAGGAAGACTACAGGTATACAGAAGACACATGACGCATCAGGAAAGATGTTAGCAGAACACTTATGCTAATTTATTGCCTTTGTAGAACAGTGCCCATTTTCTACTGCAAGCATTTTGCATTGATGTGATATATAAAAATAACGTTTCTAATAGCCATTTTGTAACTCAAAATGAAGATTAAGGCTGCACACTTCTCTGAGACAAAGTCCCATCGTACTCAATGGGGTTTGCGTCTAAGTAGACCTAGCTAGGATTACACTGTAGAGATTTAAAAACAAAAAACCTAATAGCAGAACAAGCAAATTTGGAAAAGCAAATTGATTTTTCAGTAGTAGTCACATTGTAAACAAAACAGAAATGGTAACCAAGATTAAATCTACAGATGATTTTATATATATACATTTGCATGTTTTGCAAGATAGCTTATTTAATCAAACCGCTAAGCCAATTACATTTCTCTGCGTTGTTTTTTTACAAGATGAACCCCCATCTTAAGATGTCTCCCCCCATCTGAATTTTAAGGCTTCAGGAAGCTGTATAGTTCTGAGCAGTGGAGGCTCGTGGCTCCAGTTTTGGTAGGGCTGTGAATCCATTCTGATTTCAGTCAGAACCAGTCAGAATTCTGAAGGAGCTATCTCAAGTGCTGAAGCTATTTTGGGGATAGGGTCCAGCACCCTTGAGTTCTGGCTGGTTCTGACTGAAATCAGAATGGATTCACAGCCCCACCAGAGTCGGAGCCACCAAACCCCACTGGTTCTCAGATACCTACAGGGAACTGCTATGAGATGCTCTTAAGCTTTGAAAGCCAGAGAGATGTCCAGTCTTTGAGCTTGAACCTCTGAGACCCAGTGGAGGAAATACCTAGGTACAGCCCCTTTATAGGCAGGCACTGTGTAAGCCTTGTCTGCTCCAATCCATGCTCTAGTAGATGGGCCTGGGGGTATGGACTGGAAGGGGCAGGCATACATGGAGTATCTAAAGGGTGTCCATCTTTGCATTCATTCCCTTGGTTCAGACAGCCTCTGAGATTGGTTGCTTAGTTCAGTGTAGGTATGTTGCGGGTGCCAATTGGGTCCAGTAGTCCAACGGAATCCCCCCATGTGTGCCTCCCTGGGGCAGTCAAGTAAGTGTGGCATGTTCATGGGCCCCGGGGTCAAGGCCCGCATGGCCCCAATGAGTGTCCAGCAGCTATTTGCCCTCATCCAGAGCTTGCAGAGAAAGGAGTGAACGCTCCGTTCATCCCTTTACTCTTGTGTAAATGGGTCCTTTATGGCCGCCATTTACACAATGGGGGAAATTATGTAATTTCCAGAGCGTCCATTGCTGTGCAAAATGGAGGCTTCAGATGAGGGCGGATGGGCTCGTGATGTGGCCGGACGCTCGCTGAGCTGGAACAGAAGCTCATGTGGCGACGCAAATGGTGGCGAGGTGAGTAATCGATGAATCGGACATAGGTGAGTTCACCCATCCCTAGTTCAGGGACTGCACAGATCCTAGAACAGCCTCCTTCGATCTGGTGCTCTCCTGATATTTTGGACTTCAACTGCCATTGGCCCCAACCAACACGGCCAATGGTTAGGCATGCTCAGAGTTGCAGTCCAAAGCATTGGGAGGGCACCAGGTTGGGGACAGCAGCCTTAAGTCATAGCACTATCTCCATTCATGTATAAGTTAGAAAAGAAGAAATCAATTCTGAAACACATGTTTGAGCTAAAGGTGGATCCTGTATCTGAAATAGTTGGTGACTAGTACTGCCTCCGGCCATTTTCACAGTTTAGCAATTGACAAAGAAAATCTATTTGGTTACAAATTCAGTAAGTATCTGAATGGCAAAAGCTACACCCCTGTGTAATGCTTAATGTATTAGAATGCTGTGTAATGCTTAACGTATTAGAATGGGGTTGGGGTGGGGTCTGAAGCGCACCTTGAAAAACTAATACGTGTATCAAGTGCTTTTCTGTAGCCTTGCTCAAAGAAAAAGAGAGAGGAGAAAGCAACGCAAGAATCTAGCAATGCTGTATCAAAGGCAACATAACCAGGTGGATTCAAAACAGATTGATGCTACAGTTCATTAAACACACTGGGGTTTACTTCTGAGGAGACATGCCTAGGACCGTGTTGCAGAAGGCTTTGAAAGAAAGTAATGTTGACTGTTACGATCACTGAATGAATGAATAAACATTAAATGTCCACCCAGGTGGGCAAAGTCATGTTAGGTTGCACTCCTTGGGAAAGGTGTCTCAGTGGACGTAGCATTTCTCAGATCTGCCTCTCTGATGGTGGAGAGAGACATCCTCAGTTGGAGCGTCATCAGATGGGGGAGAAATTACGCTTCCCTACCATCACTTTAGCCTCCTGCTGCTGTCCCACAATAGCGACACAGAGCTTCCTCTTTCTTCACACGGTGAAGAAAGAGGAGGCAGCAGGGACCACGTGGCCCATTCAGTGGGTGTTTTTATCACACTGCTTTTCCTGCACACAGCAGGAAATGGCGGCAAGTTTCGCTTCCCCCCAAAATAATCAGATTTTCAGGGGTTTTATTTTGCAACAGAAAGGAGACCAGAAGGAGCAGGAGACACGCGGGGAGGCGGTTTTGCGAAAAACCATGAGTGGCCAGCAACAAGCGTGTCATAAAACACTAGTCTGGTGACGCTCTTGGTGTAATATCCAATGTTAGGCCTCATCTACACCAAGCAGGATATTGCACTATGAAAACAGTACGAAAGCGGTCTATAAAAGGCAGGAGCCACACTGCAGCTTTATAGCGGTATTGAGGTGCACTGACAACTGTTGGGGCCCATTGACACATACCATATGCCATTTTCATACCGCTATATCCTGCTTGGTATGGCTCCGGCCTTTTATGTGGAGGACTAACACTGAAATTAGGCTGACCATCTGAAAAGGAGGACAAGGCTCATGTAACTTTAACAGTTGTAGAGAAAAGGGAATTTCAGCCAGTGTCATTTGTATGCAATTAGTTCCTGGTGAAATCCTTTCTTCATCACAACAGTTAAAGTTGCAGGGGCCCTGCCTTCTTTTGTATATGGTCACTCTAGTATAGTGCCTGCACCTTTAACTGTTGTGATGAAGAGGGAATATCACCAGGAACTAATTGCATACAAATGACACTGGCTGAAATTCCCTTTTCTCTACAACTGTTAAAGTTATATGAGCCCTGTCCTCCTTTTGAGATGGTCAGCCTACTGAAATGAATGAGATTTTAATTGGTCAAGTCTTACTTGTCCATTCCTTTCAATAGGTCTACTCTACATAGGACTAACATTGGATACTATCTTTGGAAAGGGAATGGAAAGGGAAATGACAATGTCATAAGTCTCCTCTGATCCCAGACCTCCAATGTTGGGGGTAAGAAAAAGAAGGCGACCCTATATTTGGGTTGCAATTGTAATAAATATGACACTGAGCTACCTTTAGGTATTCTGCAGCTATGCCTCCATTTCCCTGCCAAAAAATTCACGTTCAGAAGCAGGGTGTATGGTGGGGGAGAACCTGTGGCTTTCTTCACCCTCCCCTCCCCACTTCACTCTGCATAGAAAGATAAGCCATTTGAGAATGGAGTCCTTAGTATATAGGCAATTAAACAAAGCCTATTTTAGCACAGGATATCTGCCCTGTGGGTTTTGCTTTTCAGCAACTGCTGCGCCACAGCCAGTAACGGAGTGGGCTTCTTTTAATAAAACCCAACTTAGCCTTGAGCCTTCCTGTAAATGTGGTATTTACCTTTATAGTAAGCATCACTCCGCAAAGATAATAAAGGCACTGTGTACAAAACCGAGTACGGCCTATACCGTTGCATAGCCACATGACAGAATAATAGCAGGACCACACTGTCTCCTGTGCAGTCGCATCTGCCAAGGCCGATAAGCAACAGAAAAAGAGAGAGAAAGAGAGCCTTTTCTTGTAATGTGTAAATCCACGTTTACAGTTTAACAAACAGGAGGAGAAAAATCGAAGAGAGTCCAGACAAAAGCACAGATAAGGGTCTGAATGCTTTGGGTTTGGGATGGAACCTCTGAATGCCATTGAATTAACTTCTGAGTAAACATCTACAGGATTGTGCTATAAACCCCACTGTGTTCAGCAGGTTTGCTCCCAGGTAAATGTGCATAAGATTGCAGTGACATTGTTATACAATGAGAGCCAGGGTGGTGTAGTGGTTAGGATGCTGGACTGGGATGTGGGAGATCCAGGTTCCAGGTGCCACTCGGCCATGAAGCTCATTGGATGACTTTGGGTCAGTCACTGACTCTCAGTCTAAACTAGGGGGACCAGATAAAATCCAGGTCAGGGCTCATGTAACTTTAACAGTTGTAGAGAAAAGGGAATTTCAGCCAGTGTCATTTGTATGCAATTAGTTCCTGGTGAAATTCCCTCTTCATCACAACAGTTAAAGTTGCAGGGGTGAGGTGCATTTTTGAAAGAAAAAAATAACTTACCTCCCCTTGCTCCTGACTGCTTTTAGACACTGCTTTACGACTGAACACTCAAGCAAACAGGTGACCTGGTCACAGTTTCCTGCAACATGGTGAGATTTACTGCATTTATATTTAAACTATAAGAATTACTTCTACATCTGCTTCTATGCCTATAAATTAGCACATGCCATTGGTGTGTGACTCCGTGCCCTCTTTTCTCCTCTTAATTTCTGCGATGCATTTCCTCTTTTTCGACAGTGCATAAGTGGCCAGCGCTGAGGGTGCATTCAAACATATCAAGGACAAAACAACAGAAAATGCCTGCAACCTGAAGAGGTATACACCCCCCGGGGGGGGGGGGGGATGACATTGCAATTTGACACTTCTGAATGTTTACCTGGCCTTAGGAGTCTGCATAACAGCTTTCGTTGTAACATTATGGACACATCACAGCAAGAATTGATAATTTACATTTTTCAGCTTATGTGTCTGAGGCTGCAAACTATCCCATGATGGATGTGTTGTTTGACAGTAGTATCATTCACATCCTTACTAGTAGGTCCAATTCTTCATTTCACCTATATGGTTTTCTCCCTCAAACCACTCACTAAAGCAGTAAAGCAGATTAAACTAGTCCCTGCTGCCTGGGACAGGATATTAGCTATGAGAGACTGGAAATATTAACTGCCGAATAAGACAAGAGGGCTTTAACACCTAGGAATCGCCGGGGAGGAGAAAGAAAGAAAGAGAGAGAGAGAGAGAGAGAGAGAGAGAAGCAATGGAGTAGGTCATTTTATGTGCTCCTCATTGAGATGCTCTGATAGCTTATCGGCTCATACCAGAAAAACACTAGGTGAGCAGAAACCAAGAGAAAACAGTATATAAACTGTGAGGGGAAATATTGCTGGAGGGAGAGAGAAAGAGAGATTGGCTGAATTCGGACAACATGATAGTCAATGGTGGGGTAATAATCAACTTTACAGTTGTTCATCTAGGGGGTACTCCCCACACAACATGGTAATAAATAATCAACCGTGGTGTGGATTAGGATCAGCGCTGAGTTGACTATGGTAGCATTCGGATGACACGATAGTCAATACAACTGACGATTGTCCCCCCTCCCAGTTGCTTATTGTGTCGTCCGAATTCAGCCAGAGAGAGAGAGAGAGAGCTCTCAGAAAAGCTTAGCAGGAGTTAGGGTAGTCACCCCAACCTAATATGTACTAAGGGCAACTGCCCTAGATGTTAAAGCTGAGACCATTGAAAGAACCCTGAACAATTGCTCCTCGTCTGCTCTGATCCCGAAGAGAACAGTTTTGAGAGTAAGCTCCACTAAACCCATCAGGGTTTACTTGTATGTAAATATGGGAGGATTTCTTTTTTTTAAAGCCTGTCAGGCAGTCCGAGACTAAGGCGACCTGCTGTTTCCAATGGTACTGGTAGCTATTTTATCTTGTTGCTTTCTGGACATAAGTGGGTTTCGGGATATATTATTTCATAGGGAAGGTCTTTTTACTGCACTGTTTTTGGGATTGCACCTCATTGCTTTTGAATTGCATTGTTCTCATGGCGATCTTGGAAGCCGCCCTGAGGGCCCATATAGTTCATGTGGTCCAATATAAACAAACAAAACAATAAAAACAGTGGCCTACCTTGAAGGGGGAGTATTGCCCTTCCTAGGGAGGTTCTGCTGGGCCCATCTTCATATAGCTTCTACCGTATGATAAAGGTGGTGTTCTGGGATCAGGAAAACCATCTGTTGGTGAATGTGTTTCTGATTATCTTGATTTTCCCACTGCGGTTGCTATTTATGAGTCTTATGTGTGTGCTATCGTAGCTTTGTGAATTCTGCATCAATTGTCGTTGCCTTTTTAAAGTATTGGTTTTTCTGAGAGAAAGGCAGAATACAGAATAGACTGCATTCCAGGGGGATGGCTTATATTACATAGAGAAAACTTCAGTTTCTGTTGTAGAATTTTATTGTCACCCTATGCACAAGTATATATTTGCATGCCCGATTTTTGTTGTTGCTTCACTAGTATCATAATGTATAATATGGTCATTCAAAATAAGCCTGGCATGGTTGGGTTATGGATAGAGAAGGATGACAGTAATGGGCAACAGATCGTTTCAAATATCCTGGGCTACAGCCATGCCCACTAGGAGGAAGTCTGAACCAGGTTTGCTGCCGAGGAGGGTGCGTGAAAGATGAGCTGAACAGCAACCATTTGGAGATGGCAGAAATGGCTTA
Organism: Anniella stebbinsi; assembly: GCA_029215795.1. NCBI lineage: Eukaryota > Metazoa > Chordata > Lepidosauria > Squamata > Anniellidae > Anniella > Anniella stebbinsi. The sequence continues at coordinate 389,508,191 of JARDYH010000001.1, forward strand.
AGTGCAAAAGAGTCTGAACTGGAATGAAGAACTCACCAGACATGTAGTGCAGACTCACCTTTACCCACAGTGAAGTTCCAGTAAACGTTGGTTTTATTACCTCTTTGCCATTTTCGCAAAGTGGGATTATCAAACTCCAGCCAGTCGAGAATGCTTCTCTTGTCTGGCACGATTCTCAGAGGTGAGACTGACAAATATGTTTACTTAAATGTATAAGATGTTTGGGGTGTGGGGAGGGGAGCCCTGCTAAAGACCAGCAGCCATCTCTCTTCACCTCATTTCATGTAGCATAAAAGGGGGGTGTTCTTACGGCCTCATTCGGTTCCAGTGGGATGTTATGAACACGAAAGACCTGACAACCTAAACAGGAACAAGGAAAGCAATTAGTTTTACATTTCCTAAAACATTGTGGATTTATTTCATTTTTTTTCCCTTCATGGGTTTTAGCCATTAAAATGTAAGTATTTATGTAAGTATGTGGGAAAAGATGTACTGTGAATGGGGACCTTGTTTGAGGTGGAAAGCAGGCATTTTACAGAGCTAATAGCCAGGTCTTTTCTATTCAGACCTCAGAATATATGCATTTTCAAAAACAGCATTTTGCAAGGTGATGTGGATATGGTTAGGGCCATGGTGTGGTCCGGTAGACCAATGCTGCTGCCTCTTTCCTACTTTGCTGGGTCTTTGGCAGACAAAGAGATCCTAAAGGAGAGTAGTGTAGCGGTAAAATTCCAAGTGCAGGCACTCAACACAACAGTGCCAGTAGCCACGGCCCCAAGGAGAGTCCAAGAATTCAGGCAGTTGTGTTGATCCAAATTAACAAACCAATTCTAGACATTTTCTTTTGCAGGTCTTGAGTAAAGCAAATGGGTCTTGATTGCCCATTGAAGACCAAGCCATTCCAACATACAACTCGGGACAATTGGTCATTGCTGGGAAAAATCCATTTCCCTCCAGCATCATCCACCATGATGATGATGATGATGATGATGAAGAAGGAGGAGGAGGAGGAGGAGGCGGAGGAGGAGGAGAAGGAGAAGAAGAAGAAGAAGAAGAAGAAGAAGAAGAAGAAGAAGAAGAAGAAGAAGAAGAAGAAGAATTACATTTATATACTGCCCCATAGCTGAAGCTCTATGGGCGGTTTCCAAAGATTAAAAACATTGAACATTTAAAACCAATATACAAAATTTAAAACCGTAAAAAGCATGAAAACAAACTACCTATCAACTATCCAGGAGTCAGTTTAAAAACTCAACATATGCCATTAAATGCCTGGGAGAAGAAGAAAGTCTTGACCTGGTGCCAAAAAGATAACAAAATTGGCATCAAGTGAGCCTTATCGGGGAGATTGTTCCATAGTTGGGGGGCCACCACTGAAAAGGCACTCTCCCTTGTTGCCATCCTCTGAGTTTCCCTCGGAGGAGGCACTCGGAGGAGGACCTTAGATGTTGAGCATAGTGTATGGGTAGGTTCATGTCAAGAGAGGTGTTTTGTCAGGTGATGGTTGATGGGCAATCCTAAGCTCCTTCCTATGCCCTATTGGCTCTTGCCAGTAGGGCAGATGTCAGGAAGGAAGTGGGGCAATTTGTATTTTTCTTCTGTCTATGGACAGAGGTAAAATTGCTCCCTCTGGTGGAGGCTGGTGGCTCTGATTTTGGTAGGGCTGCGAATCCATTCTGTATTTCAATCGGAGACAGCCAGCGTTCTAAAGGAGCTGTCCAAGGTGCTGAACCTATCCCCAAACAGGTTTCAGAACTTAGCACAGTTCTTTTAGTTTTTTGGCTGGTTCTGTCTGAAACCCAGAATGGAATCACAGCCCCACTGAAATCAGACCCACCCTGACTCCCTCCAACTGCCAGGGGTGGGGATGGGGGGGGGGGGCTGAGGATACCTTGGATCCTTGCCCACTGCTTCTCTGCCACCAAAATGTAACCAGAACATCCAATTTCCCTCCTCTTTAAGGCTGGCGTTCCTTGTAGGTTGAAGTTCCATGAGAAACCATTGTGGGAAACCTCCCTAATGGTTCCAAGAGGGGGCACTTCATTCTTGTTTTAGAAAAACCAACCTCTGGGGTTGTAGCTCTGTCTATGGCCTCAGAGGGGGAGGGTTCCGAATAATCCTATGGGATCTGAGATGGTGTCAAAAACAATAGACAAGAAATACCAGCATATCAGCCTTTTAGAAACCACACAAAAACTGGAAGACCACGAAATGATTGGTGGTTGTGGAAAAGGAGGAGGGGCTGTAGGAACTGGATGTGGCCATCTGGGAAACCACAGAGAGCTGGATTGGGACCCCAGCATTTTTCTTCCATTCTAAATGATTGTGATGCCTCTCCTAAAGGCCTTTGTTACTGGCATTAGCTTTTAAGCTAAAATAAGCTGGTATTTCCCCCCCCCCGCCCCATTTCTCCTTTGCCCTCATCCACCACTGGAATGTAGCCCCTAAGAGCTTCTTCAAAATGGAATTCGGGCGGAGAGAAATCCGACACCCCTGGTCTAAGCCCACCCACCGAATTCATGGTTGAGCTGAAATTTGAACAGGGCCAAGGGAGGTAGATGCTGTCAAAGGTACCATGTTGACCTTTGAAATTACTACAATCGCATGGTCTACCATAGCCAAAGCTGCCAAGAGATCCAACAGAACCAATGTGGAGGGATTCTCCTTGTCAGTTTCCCAGCCTTGACCATCCTCCGGAGCTACTAAGACCATCTCTGTCCAGTAACCCAGCCAGGATCCAGACTGAAAAGGACTTCGTTTATGGTTACATGTGTTTGGAAGCTGCCACACTCTCAGGTGCCCATTTGGAAGTGCCCAGTCATAAGCTCCATGATGCTATCTGTACATAGACACCTCATCGTAAGCCTGCTGCTGTCACAGCTGCTGTGTGTTTTAGGTTTGGAAGACAGCTGCCCCAAAATGGCTCGAGATCCCTGCCAGTCTTTTCAATTGCATTATACAATCAATTAAACTTTCCCGACCTTCCTGTCTCTAGATAAATTTCAGCCGTTGATGCTTCAAGAAGCAAATCATGTGTGCAAATTGGGTCTAATGACAGCTGGAGATGTGTCGCCATATGCAAATGGGCTGTTGAAATGTCCAGGAGCAGTCGCTTGATGGATATAGTCAGGAAAAATTAACGAGGAAAAATTCATTCTCCAGACACTTCCCACTATGGCACATAATGCAATTAAAAGGCAGCAAAGGGAAACTCAGCCCTAGAAAATGGATATCTTCTCATGCTGAGCCTATTTATTTCCCATCATTGGTTATTAATTGTGGGGGATCTTCTGAGTTCAAGTTAAGCAAATCTCTCTGACTTCATCCTCTTGATGCCTCCATGCAAGGTGTGGTTCCAGGTTTGATGAAGTACTCAGCAGCTTATCCTGTGATAGTAGCCCTTCTATGGTGGCCAGCAGCAGCGCTTGCAATCTGCATTGGGTGGCTAGATCTGAGCCACCGTTTTAATTTCCCAAATTGCCCCCAATGTAGCAGTGCTCCAGGGATGACAGAAAATTTACAGTCAGCTTTCTGGAGGAAGGAACCTCTGGCCTGTTCTCACTGCTCAACAGCACCATCATTTCAGGTGGTCAGAGGTTAGAATTGCAGCCACCAACTCAGCAGGGATCAGGTGGCGTGAGGTTAGACTAAATTAGATTAGACAAATTAAATTGGGTTAGACAAACCCTTTCTGTTGGGAATATTGCAATGTCAACTGGAAATTACTGGAAGGGAATAGTGTTGCAGTTAAATAGTTCATGGGAATTTTGACCGCAGCTAGCCTTAGAATTAGGGGTGTGCACTGGATCGGGTCCAATCCACGATCCAGACCTGATCCAGCCAAAATTGGATAAAATTATCTGATTACGATCCCCGCATCTGGATTGTCCGATCTCATCCGATCTCATCCGAAAGGACCCGATCTGGATCGGAAGAGATCAGAGGATTGGACCTCCTCCCCCCACTCATGCTCCTTACCTGCTGGGGCCATCCGCTGCCATCCTCTGGTACTTTCTACTGAGAAACAGGCTTCGCGGTCTGCCTCTCAGTAGCGCGCTGGGTGATGACATCACCCAGTGCGCTACTGAGAGGCAGGCCACGAAGCCTGTTTCTCAGTAGAAGGGACCAGCGGATAGCAGCGGACAGCAGCGGACGGTCCCAGCAGGTAAGGAGTGTGAGTGGGGGGGAGGGGGCTTACCTGCCGGGGCTATCCAGTGCAATCCACTGCTGCCCACGGGCGGCAGCAGACAGAAGTGGACGGCCCCGGCAAGTAAGGAGCACGAGTGGAGGCAAGTAAGGAGCACGAGTGGAGCCCTCGCTCTCTCTGACTTCCACCATTGCTGGGAGCACATGTGTTTGCTCTCTCGCTCCTGCTGGTGTAACAGAACACAAAATGGACTGAACAAACTCTATTCTGTACCTGCGTTGTACATGCAAGAATATCTGTGAGAAAAGTTGTTTCCTTCCTTCCATTGAAGAAGGCTGTGGTCTGTCCTTTCATTGTGCTAAAGTAGCCTGTGCACATGTGGGACTGGTAAATGCTCATTCTGTTTTGACTTTTGTTGTTTTTCTCTGCTAATTGCCTTTTTAACAGGAGGCACCATTACTAAATAATCCCATCACCCTCCACAACAAATTGTGTCCAGGTGACTCACAATATAGAAAATACAATAGAAAATACAACAAACAAAGAAACCCAATAACCAGTTAAGTGTGGTGACCAGAACTGCCATACTCAGTATCAGCTCCACCCTGTCTGGTAGTAGACTCCAGTTCTAATGAGCCACTGAAGAAACATCTTCCAGACATGAGTGCCCAATGAAGAAAAATCAACTCATCTTCAGCAAGCAATCAAGTTCCAAACTACCCTTTCAGATTATCATGAGGGGATTTCATTGAGCTGGTTCTGCTCTCTTCCCCCCCTCTTTCTTTTCCACTGTGCATTTTGACACATCTTCACTTCTGCCTCCTGTCATGTGTGGCAGCGAAAAATGACTGGCCACTTTAAAGGAAAGTCCCAACCTCTCTTAAGAAAAACACATCGTTTTCATTTTCAGATGATGGCCACCCTGATGGGAATACTTTCATTTAAGCCCCAACGCCATCAAAGAATTCCTGGCCCACACTTCTGTTGCCTGAGAAATGGATTTTGTTTAATACAGAACAGAGTGTTATTTTAATTGCAGGCAGTTTGCCAGCTCTTCATGTTCAGTAGAAGAAGTAAAAGTTCCAGTGACTGACTGGCCCTATTAGAAAGCATTCCCAGGAGCTGTAAGTTACGTACAGGTTCATCAATCAGAAAATAAGCCTTCAGCAAGCCGGGAGGGAGGGAGCACTGAAATGGGAAGGTGGGAACATAGATGCACCTTGTTCAGGTATAAACATGCTGAACACTGAGTGTTTGACAGAGGAGTTGACTGCACCTCCGTTTCTGCAAATAAATTGGACTTATGTGGGTTGTCAAACCATTAAAGAATTTTGGATTGGGTATCTAATCACCTGCTCTTTTTCACATATCCTGAAGCGTGAAGTATGTCACTGTGAAGCTTTGAGGCCTACTGAGGCAAGTCAGGCCTTAGAGACCTGGGGGGGGGGGGGTCTGTTGGGATTGGGTATCCCTGAGAGGAGTAGTTTCATTTCTCCAGTTTAGATTCACTCCTGGGTTAAGTTTCATTTCCTGGGTTAAGTTTCATTTCTTCAAAGTTGGACCTGTAGCCACCTTGAGGCCCAGCATTGGGCAAAAGGCAGGGTACAAGTAAAGGTGATAATAATAATATGTTCTGTTTTTGGTGGGGGAACAAGATATAAAAGAATGAGTCAGACAGACAGACAGAGCCAGAGAAAGACCAGATCATAAGGCAGGAGCAGGAAGATGCAGCTTGAAGAAGTCTACATGCAGCCTAGGGTAAAAGAACGTGCATTTTTGCAACATTTATTTTCTTTTAATGCCTTTTGTATCACTCAGGTGTATTGACTCAATGCCTTTATTATTGTTTGGTTGTTTTACTTCACTAGTAAACTGTTGTGTTAAGCCACAAGCCGATTTTGATAGGGCAGTGAATCCATTCTGGGTTTTAGTCAGACCCAACCAGACCTCTAAAGGCACTATCCAAGGTGCTGGACCCATTTGGGGGATTCTACACCTCTGCCTCCATTCCTCTGCCTTCCTCCACACCATCACAAGTTACCATGCATCCCAAATCTAAACACAGTGACTAATGACAAATTAGGTTAGATGCATGGCTGTAAATAATGCCTGTTGTTTAAATCAGAAATGCGCTGATGGTGTTTTTGTTTTTTTAGAGATGTTTAGCATATGGAGATCATAGCAGCATCTTCTGTGAATGAGCTATGAGATCAGCTGTTAGCACAAACTGAGCTTCACCTTATGTCCCCTTTGGAATGGGAACAAAAAGGCACACGTCATGGAAAATGTCAAAAGGGTCTCATTAAAATGTGAAATTCTCTGGTGGCTTCACTTTCTCCCTGCACGACCGGTGCACCATGCATCATCTGACGTCAACATGAAACGTTTCCTAATTGTCGTCTTCATCAGCACACGCTTGAAATTTCTTCAGATTCTCTAGATATTTGCTGCCATCCATCAGGAGTAAAATCCTAATTTGGACATCCTGTTGCACCAAGTTGCACTGATTCTGCAGACTTGTGGATTGTGGTTTGTTCGTTTGTTTTTACTCTCCAGAAATTTACACAAATTTAACCATAGAAAAATACATAATATTAAAAAAATGCTGTCAAAACATACACATTTTCCCCATAGGCTAAAGCATGAAAATGCACATCTTGGGGGAGATTTGTGCATTTTCCCAAGTGTGAATTTGCGCAAATACAACTTTGAGCCAATGCGAATTTACGCAAATTCAGGAAACTGGATGAATCTGACTGTGTCAATGAACGGATGGAGGAACGTAAGGCACAGGACAATCCATGAAACATGGGTGGAACAGATTTTACAAAATCCATACATCCTTACCCACCACTTGCACAACAGGGATTTATTGCAAAGTTCAACAAAACAATGGGGGGGGAGGAACTATATGCATATGTAGCTTTGTATATACCTGTACTGATAAATTCATATGAAATGCATATATATGAAAATGCAACTTTCAAGCAATTATACACAATCTTCAACAAAAGTGAACCATATAGCCAAATAAAGATTCATTTGAAGATGGCATCAATATGCCCCCTGTCCAAATGAAGTTCCTTGAACATTGCATTATAGGAAGTGAAGTTTATCCTTCCAGTGTTGAAATATCTGTCTTTTAGCTGTCAAAAGGACATGCAGCAAATCCATTTACGCTGACAACTCATTAATTTCCATGAAGGGGATAGATCATTTAAAAGAGTGTGTGCATGAGCGGATGCGAATGGCTGCTCCAGTACAAAATTTATCCATATAATAATCTCCTCCAAATATAAAAGCATCTACTGAACATTGCCCTAAAGATATATTGAGAAGAAGCATTAACTGAGCTGCGCTGACAGCAGTTAGCTGAATTAGACAACCCCTTATTAAGGAGACGTTGCTGGATCCAAATGAAATGAAACAAAACGGTTTTGAAATTTGTCCCTAACTTTTGTCCCTAACTTTTGTGATGGCAGAATAGTCTTTTCAAACTCATTTCAATCAGGCCCATCTGGGTTTTTAAAAAAGTACTTAAAAAAAAAAGAGCAGGTGTTCGAGGAAGCAGAGGGGGTTGCTTCTAGAGGCAGTAAAAATCTCTGGGAAAATGCTGCATCAATTTTCCAAATTTGTTCATCATCATCCTTTTTTCAACTCTGATTCCTCTCAAGAAGTAAGAGGAAGGCATTCTCCATAGCTATTTTACAGCCTATTCTTAATCGTGGGGGGGGGGGGGACACGGGTGTTGAGGTTTGCTGGGTTTTATAAGATTAAGAGCTAAAACCTTGGCTAAGCTCAGCAGAGGATGTTGCAATGCTTAGTTATTTGGTAGCCGTTCGTATCCATTCATCTCCACTTGAACTTGCTTGATCCGTTAGGTGGCTGGAAGAAAAGAGAGAGGGGGAGAATTAATTGTTCAATGAAATCCAGCTTAGTGGTGTAATGAACTTGACAGGAAGTCTCCTTTCGCCTCCTTTGAAAGGGCTTCAAAATGATGTGGGTTACAGGTGAGCATTTGTTCAAAATACTATTGCTGAGGCTATCGGATTGTTCCGGCAAGGACTTCCAGGACCACATTGTTCCACATTCCCTGCTTCCCAGAGCAGTGAAATGTTCCAAGGCCAGAGTAACATGGGTTTTGGTTTCTCTAAGAGAGAGAGAGAGAGAGAGAGATCAAATACCATTTACATTACCCAGAATTCCCAGATGATATATCAGGGGCATTCTGGGAAATTTCAGTGGCAACCACAGTGTGCTGTTTGGAAATTTTAAAGGAGTCTACTGCTGAGACACCCACCCCCACCCCACTGGAGCTGCTCAAAGGAGTTGAGTGCTGTCTGGAGGTATTCTGTATATTGCACACAAGTCATATTTTGCAGACTCACAGATGGACAGTGAAAGTGGATTTTGAGACTCCTTACAGTTGCCAGGAGACCTGAACTGAAACCATGGAAGGATTAGGACCCACCACCTATCATCCAATGATCTGAGGATCTTACTGCTCTCTCCTCATTTGAAAGTATATCCTAGAGTCATCAATCTCAATTGGATACTCATTCAAATGGACTGCTTACATCCATGCTTGTATGTGGTGTGGTGTAGTGGTTAAAGTGTTGGTCTGGAAGTTGGGAGATCCGTGTTCTAGTCCCCACTCAGCCATGGAAGCTAACTGGGTGACTCTCAGCCCAACCTACCACACAGAGTTGTTGTGAGGATAAAATAGAGAGGAGGAGGATTATATATACTGCCTTAGGTTCCTTGGAGGAAAAACGGGTGGTCATAATTTTGCATCTAGGGATGCTGGAGAAATTTGAGATGGACTAAAATGAGTTTGGATTTCTAAGATTCTGACCTGTGGAGTTTGCTGTGGACTCACCTCCCCAGGCAACACAAAATCCGCTGACTTTGGTTGTTGTTGTTGTTTTACTTTCCCAAAATTTACGCAAATAAATTCACAGGAAAATACACAAATTTCAGCTGAGACATATGCCATGATGGAAAATCTATGTGGGGAAATGTTGAATGGAAGGGGGGACAATACAGTCAATGTTGCCTTCTAGCATAAATTCTTACGGAAGTATTTGCATATTTTTCCACATGACAGGAAAAAACATCGAATCCATCTATGGATGGACACTGTAATGGAAGACACTGTAAAATCCATGAAACACTCATGGGAGGGATTTCACAAAATGTGGGCATCACTAATTGCATCCTTCACCATAAGCCATACTTAATGCCAGTCAAGGGCATTATGGGTGTGTGAGTAAGGATCCACCACAAAAATGGAGAACATTTTGCAGTGGCCAAGAATGCTGTGAGTGTGGTTCCTTTTTCTTTCTGTTACACATCTCTCCATTGCTCTGCAGCCTCCCAGGCTGCCTCTGTGCTTCCTGATCTGAAAAAGCCCTATGGGAGGAATCACCCCCATGATATCTTCTCCTGAGCTTTCATTGAAGTGTGGGAAGCCAAGGACACTACAGACTGCCAAAGTGAAGAGCGTACAATGAAAGACAGGATGGTCACAAGCATTCGTTGGCCACCTGACAAGAAAGGTAAGCACAGGAGCACCAAACCCAACCCACAAGAATTTCTCCGAAACTTTCTTTTCCTTTGAATTTCTTTTCGAAAGCCATTTCTTTTCTATCCCATTGAATGAGAACGGTCCAAAATAAAATGTGGAAGAAATTTTTGGAAGAGCGTGAGTAGCATCCAGTGAAACTCCTCCTCCCAACTTCATCCCAGAGGCTGCCTCTCCATCTCCCACACTGTGTTTAAAATTGAAAAAGAGGAGGAGGAGGAGGAGGAGGAGGAGGAGGAGGAGGAGGAGGAGGAGGAGGAGGAGACATCTGCCTGAGTGGGTGAAAGAGATTTGGGGCAGCGGGGAGAGTGGGAGAGAAATGCCAAGTAACCTTGGTAGATGCTAGAGGAAAGGTTGAGCAGAATGCACTCAGCCTGCAGAGACGGGAGCCGTCTTTGTAGCAGCACATGGCTTTAGTAAGCTCACCCGTGATTGTTGCTAAGCAATGAGGAGAAAAGGAGGCAAGAGACAGAGAAGAGCAGAAATGGAGAATGCATATGAAAGAGACTTTGAGATCATAGGAGTGAGCACAAGATTAAATATAGATGTTCCCCCTGCACGGTCTCACTTCCAACGAACTCCAAGGCGCTAAGTACCTCCAATCTCTCCCCCGGACCACTGGCAGCCTTGCACTTCAGCTGTCAAGAAGTGGTCCAGCATTTACATCACAAGCATATGCTGCAGGCAGAGAACGCATGGGCTGCTTCCTAGCACACTGGTTAACCACATGTGAGGGCCAGAACGATTAGCATCTACTTCAAAGCCATAAGGTAAGAATCCGCTTGTGTTTCAATGTGCTGAATAGCTATGGGAAACGGTTGCTTTTTAATACGTCTCTCGCTTTGCTCTGACATGACTAGGAGCTCGAAGGCTTATTGTGGCGGCTCATTTCCTCTATAAACATGCTTGCGCATATGTATAAAACATGGCACATGTAAAGATGCAAACCTGACTGCCTTTATTATTATTTACTTTCAGGCAGAACAGTGACCTGAATACGACCGTCAGCATTCGCGTGTGTATGTCCCCTATTTCAGGCACAAACCAAATTTATGTGAATATTGGCATTCCTTAAAAATGTTGAAAGTTCACCATAACACAAGCATTCTCATATACATGCATGCATGCATGAATGCATGTGTGTGTGTGAGCAAGCATCTTCATGTGTAGCTGTGGTTTAATTTCACATCCATCTATCTCCCGATTTGATATTGTCAGGGTTTCCCTTTTATTGCATCTAAACCTCCCCTTTTAAAGTCACAGCTCAATGAAAACCCGCTTGCATGCAGTTTAATTAGGATCGTGCAGTTCGCCTGGGCTGCTACGGCTTTTTCATAAATTGACTGAATTTGTGGTTCCATTTTGCTCCATACAAACCGTAGTGCGCTCAGCTGTGCTTGAATGCAAAGCTGATTCCCCCCCACCCCCATTTTAGTTTATGCATGACAGAGTTTAGGAGTATCCCCCCTCACCCATAATCATAAATATTCTACGGTGCTTAGCTTTTTATCACGTGGAATTATATACCAATATGCTTGTTGAGTCATCTCTAGCATTACCGATCATTTCACAGGCATTCAACTTTTATTCTTTACCTGCATTCTTAACGTTCACTAAAGGCTCACCTGCAGAAAGAGTGACATTGTTAATGAGTGGCAGATGTCTACATACAAGGCAATGAACTGCTTACATTTCCCTGCTCATCTATGGATGAACGTGGTTTCTTTGCCATCAGTATATATGTACAATATCTAAAGCCTCTCTGCAAAAGACCACTGACCTATGTATAGTTCACAATTCAGGAATGTGACTGGGTTTGTTTTTTTCAAGCGTATAGCCACATAACATGGCACTTCTATTTTTTTATTTGCAAAGAGTCAGTGTAGTACAGTTGATAGAGTGCTTGGGAAGATCGGGATTGAATACTTATTTGGCTCAAACCTCCCTGAATAATCTTGGGTCATTCAGCCTAAACCTACCTTACAGGGTTGTTGTGATGATAAGAAAAGTGGGGACCATTTGTGGTGTCCTGAGTTCCTTTGAGGAAGAGCAGTATTTAGAAATATGTCATAAAACTGGCAAAATGTCCACATTATCACGGGTGAATTGCATATGGAAAGAGGTGTTGGATATAGCCAGAATCCCTGGGGAAAGGCCTGCGAACACACATGAAACCCTAGAACAGATTTTGCTCTCTTCATGATGGTGTCCCCTAAGTATAGCAATGCACTTTTCTTCATTGGAGTGAATGGAAACCACTCGCTCACATATGAGGGAAACTAACAGGGTACACCTAGCAGTAGCCCATTGGGATATGATGTTAAGCCCCGTGGTGTGGTTAGGTAATTTCAGACACTAGACATTATGTATTTATTTATCAGTTACCTCTCTATTCCACCTTTTATCCAAGGAAAGCCAAGTGGCAAACCTGATCTTCCTCTCCATTTTATCCACACAACAGCCCTGTGAGGTAGGCTTAGGTTGACAGTCAGTGATTGGCCCAAAGTCACCAAGTAAAATTCATGTCTGAGTGGAGACTAAAACCCGGATTTCCCCAGTCCTAGTCCTTCACTCTAACCACTACACCACACGGGCCCTCTTCATGGTCTTATTTTACACAGCACATAGTTTAACTGTGGAATTCACTACCACAAGTTGTAGTGATGGCCACCAATTTGGATGGCTTTGAAAGGGGATTAGACAAATTTCTGATGGAGAAGGTTATCAATGGCTACTAGTCCTGAAAGCTGTGTGCTGCCTCCAGGAAGCAGCAAGTGATGGGCACAGTGGCAGATAGGCCCATGGGACATGCATGGGCATGAAAAGATCTACTGGCGCTGACACCATTCACCACAGCTAAGGATGTTGGGAAATCTGCAATGGATTCAAATGAGTCTGGATTTGTATGAATACGACCCATGGATTCCGTAGCGGACCAGCTTTTTCCAAGTCACATTGATCCTTAGGACCTGTAGACGGTCTTTTCTGTTTTGTTTTTTCCTTTCCAGGAATTGTATGCAAATTTAGTTGTACAAAACAATGCAAAGGGGCGGAGCACCAACCAAAAACACACATTTCTCTCCCCCCACCACGCTAAAGCATGAAAATGTGGTGATTTGCACATTTTTTAATTTTAAAAAAATGGGGGGGGGGGGTTGCACAAATTAACATTAAGTCGTGTGCATCTATGCATTTACAAGTACAATGAAATTCTCCTTAAAAAATTGGATTCCGTCATTAAATGGACGATGCAACGAAAGATGCCTGACAATCCGCAGGATGCAGATGGACTGGAGCTTACGAAGTCCATGCATTCCTAACCGCGGCGTCCTGTCTTTCTCTTCTAAGGCTTCGTTCCCAGTAGTAAGAGCTTTAAGCTAAAATACGCTGATGCTTTTGATCTTGTGGCCACACCTCTTTGCTATGGCCCCGCCCACCACTGGCATGTGGTTTCCAAGAGGTTCTCCATAACTTTAAAGAAGCTCAATACCCCTGATCTAAAGACACGGGCAGCTTGGCATGGGACGAGGTGCGCTTTCCGATATCTGGGTCCCAGACTATTTAGGTCCTTAAAAAAGTAACTACCAGCAAGTTGTTCATCTTTTTATCCATTTTGTAGAGCAGAGTTCTTGAAATGGAAAACGCATGTAGGCTGCTTGGGCTAAGATCCAAAGGCTGTTGTATGTGCATGTTTGAATTTACCTCTTTCTCTGTGTCTCTTGACTCCTTGTCATTGCTACAGGGAAAACAAAATCCTTTCTCCTATCCACAGCAACAAGGCTCGCTGCAGGGCGATCCTGCTCCCTCATTGACAGCCAACAGAGCCTGACAGCCAGAAGGCCCAAATGGAAGCGCTTGAATTTTTTTAAAAAATCTTGGAACTGAAAGAAGAAGCAGGGCAGAGGCGGGGGTGGGGGGAAACGCCATCTGCTCGCTGGAACATCTTCACACCTTGCCTGAATTACGCAGAACCAGAATGAACCATGTCTCGTTGGGATTATGTTCTGTGGGAGGGAATAACACAAGAAGGCGCTCCAAAAACCCACACGTGCGACATAATTTTCATGTCCTTTATGGGATGATGATGTTGTTGTTGCTATTAAAAAAAAAAAAGAAGAGGGTGAGGGTGTGGTCAAATTCCAAGCAATGTGGATCAGTGGTGGGTGTTGATGGGACATCAAAGTGGACCATGATTTCTCTCCCAAACTGAAGCCCCATGGGGGTTGAGGGGTGGGAGGGCAGGAGCACAAGGAGGATCTGGGTCAAGTTGAGGCAGCAGGTGGGGAGTGTAGCAAGCAGAATTTGTGATGCACCACCTTCCCCCAACTCAAACAGTATTGTTTGTGTCGATGTTGTTCCCCGCCTTGATCCGGAGGGTGAGACGGGTAAGAAATAAATAAAAATATTATTATTATTGTTATTGTTATTGTTATTGTTATTGTTATTGTTATTATTGGTTCAGATGAAGGACCCCTATTTCTCTCTTTCCCCCACTCCCATCAGAATTAATCTGAGCCAATACAAAGTGATGCAGACCCTGTCATGCCCCCAATTGGAGACGTGATGGTATCTAATCACTACTCACCCTGCCAGTCTCAACCACCACCCATGGCACACAGGCAAGCATTTCCCATCTGCTCTGCCTGCTCCTCTCAAAGAATGGGCAAACAAGAGGGAGATAATGATTAAGGATGCCTGATAATTTCATATTTGCTCGCAAAACATGTGAACAGGCTGTCTTCAAAGCTCCAAACGCAATCGCAAGCACGCGTCTGGCAAAAATGTTCATGAATTCCTTCACGCAATCTTCCCCAAGTTGATTTTGCACAAATCAGAATATTGGCGCAAATTTCCCCTGCGGACTGAAAAAAACCACGCTTTTGTCTATGGAGGAAGTTGTGCAAAATGGGAGATTTGCATGAATTTTATATTCCGTCGCAGCTTGATTTGCTCAAGTCTCTTGTTTGTGCAGAACGAGCAACAAAGACAAACGCGAACAGGAGTCGGGAACAAAACAAGCCGCAAGATGGTGTTTGAGAATCCTGTGATCTCGAGCGATGCCTCTTCGCCCATCCCTAGCCTTGATCCCTGTCTGTGCCTTTCCCCAAGGGAAGCTTTAAGGCCTCCCTGCAAAGAAAAAAAAGCTCACCTTGGAGAAGGGGATTGATGTAGCAGGCAGAGGAGGGGCCACTCTCTTATGGTCAGGAGACATCGTCCTGTGGGATTCTTCTCCTTCCTGGATTTCAGCCAGTTGAGTGGTGTCAGCATGTTGATGCTGCCTGGCAGCATCTTTTGGCACCAGCTGCTTTGTTACTTCTGCCCAGGAGGCCTCCTTATTCATTGTCAAAGAAAAAAAGCAGAAATATATCAACACCCCACCCCCACCCCACCCCCCAAAAAAGTATAAAAGAGAACAAAGATTTGCATAAAATGTGTATTGGGACAGATGCCAAATAATTGCTGCAATAGAAATAAAAACATAATCCATCTCACTGTAGTGGAGAAGATTGGGTCCAAGAGGCCTGTGGCCCTGTTCAGTTTCCTGCTAAGTCCTAACGGGCAACCTCATGGACCCTGCTTGCTTTCCTTACGCATCTTTACCATTGAACTGGTAATGGGAAAGGGAGGTTTGCCTGCTCTTGTGTACAAACTCCGATTTCAAGGACCATCCTTTGTGCCATAAAGCAGGGGTGGGCTTCCCGCAGAGTTTGTTGGACTTCAAATCCCATCAGCCCCAGGCAGCCTGGCCAAAGGTCGGGACGATGGGAGCTGGTGTCCAAAAGAGCATCCAGAAGGCTTCCGGTTGAACCACCCCTTGCCCGAAAAGGGAATCGACCTGCTTTTGAGTGCACACCGGCTTTTCTGCAGCAGCCCGGGGCATGTGGCAGAACATCTGTTCTAAAAACCACTTGAAAGCAGAGCGAAGGCGAGCTGGGCAGCTGCCAGCCCTCTCAAGATCTTCTCCCCCTCTTCCACCGGGACAAGGCTGTCAATGGCTGGACAGATGGCATCCGGCGTGCAGGCCAGGGAGCTGCGTTAACAACCCCAATGTGTCAAATGATCCCCAATTCATTTTGCACCTAGCACCGCTGCCTCCTTCACTGTTAGCGTTCAAGCCGTTTTGAATGCAAATACGGCTCAGCGCGTCGAGGCTGAGAGAGAATGGGTTTCTTCTATTAGAGGAGGGTTAGCGGGAGGAACAATGGGCGGCTCTGCCGTTTCGCGAGCCAAGTTGGGAACGGGCAAACCTAGCCAGACGGACACGCTCCTAATCTGCTCCCCCTTCACTGTGCCATTTGGCCTACGGGTGTGGAAATGCAAGGCCGAATGTAGGTCAGCAAATAATACCGGCTGCTGCAGACACCAAACAACGCAAGTTTAAGTCTCAAGTCACACAGCGGTAAAATGGGGGGAGGGGGAATCTACACTAGTAGACACCAATAAGCAACGAGCCCACCTTTGCATGGAAGAGATCTGCTCCAGAACAGACCTAATGAAGAAATAATTGCATTCATTGCTTTTATCTATTATTGCATGTATAACCAAGGTGGCTTACATGGTCTTCCTCTCCATTTTATCCTCACAACAATCCTGTGAGGTAGCTTAGGCTGAGAGACAGTGATTGGCCCAACGTCCCCCAGTGAGCTCCATGGCCAAGTGGGGTCTAGAATCCAGATCTCCCAAGTTCCAGTCCAACCCTCTAACCACTTCACCATCCTGGTTTTAGGAGTGCGAAAAAGGAACACGAACTCTTAGTCCAAACAGCACAGCAAAGGCTATGAATGAAGCAAATGAATTTTCATGCAAACTTTTTAAAAAAACAAAGTCTTGAAGTTCAGGATGAATTATAATAATAATAATTATTATTATTATTATTATTATTATTATTATTTGTAGCCCGCCTCTCCCTCCGGATCGAGGTGGGAACAACAACAATATAAAACATAAAATCACAACAGTTAAAAATTTTAAAAAGCAAGAGAAAAATACAACATTAAAAACATTGAATTTAAGATTGTGGGAATGAGACATTGAGAGAAAACGAAATTGACAGATCCGTCCAATCCTGCTTATAATATTTAAAATCTCCTGCTCCCCGCTGTCTTTGGGGCTGACGCTTCATAGCAACAGCAATGGAGCACAATATCTAAAATGGCTATCAATTCTAAAATATAGGCGTGCCTTCACGTTAGCCAGATTTAATGCGCTTCCTTCAACACTATTGGAGGGTCGATTTAAGAAAATCCAGCGATGTTATAGATGTTGTCCTTGCAATGAATCTGAGGTGGAAACAATAACTCACGTTCTGCTGTTTTGTGATTATTATCGCCAGGCCAGAGCTGATTTAATCTGGCCTATTATACGCACCTTCCCAGGAAGATCACCTCTTAAACCTGTTACTACAAGGTTCGTCAAAGACTATAACAGAACAGGTGGCTAAGTTTTTGAATTTGGCAATACAAACAAGAGTTTTAATATCAGCCTGATTATTTTAGAATATATTAGAATAACAGTTTCTGTATTTTTTTATTATTTTTATTTTTTATTTATTTATTTATTTTTACAATGTTTTTATTTTCATGATTCCCTATGTAGTTAACAATATCTGTGATGCCTTTGGTCTGTTGACTGTAATAAAGGAATTTGAATTTGAATATTTAAAATCATAAAGTCATGGTCTTGGAGGTGGTCTCTAGGCCATCCCCTACTTAATGCAGGAAATCAAGAGCTAGAGTATCCCCAGCAATTGGCTGACCAATACGAATGGGCCAACGGGTGATGCTTAAGATCCCCAGGATGCTCCGAACATCATCTTGCCACATGTCGCATATCTGATTGCCATTTGCAATCACTGCTTTCTCTGCGCAAACAGGAAATGTGCGCAAACCGAGGAGCAACCAAACAGGAGTTTTGCGCAACTTTCCCCAAATCTGTGTAACTTCCCCCATGGGTTAAAGCCATAGATTCAGTCCATGGAAGACGTTTGTGCAAATTCAGACATTTGCATGAATCGAACTGGGAATCAGGAATGAGACCGGCGCAAGCATGTGTTCAACAATTTATTAATATTTTCAGTGGACATGTGCTCGTGTTTGGAGTTTCAAAGAGGGCATCATGGGAACTCCAATGATGGGGACCAGTGGGAGTCTGGGGGTTGCCACAGAGGGACACTACATCAGGGGCATTGTGGGGAATTAACATGATGGCTTGCTGCCCAGCACTGATGTGAATCCTGCTGCTGCCACAGAGCCAGACTACACCTTATGCTAATCACGTGCCATGTAGCCAAGGCTTGTCTTACTTTTTGTACTCTCACGGAACCATGTGCAGCCCCAGTTTGCATCAGGACCATGGTGCTCCAAGAGGCAAGGGTTAAGTAGACTGACCATCTGAAAAGGAGGACAGGGCTCATGTAACTTTAACAGTTGTAGAGAAAAGGGAATTTCAGCCAGTGTCATTTGTATGCAATTAGTCCCTGGTGAAATTCCCTCTTCATCACAACAGTTAAAGTTGCAGGCACTATACTAGAGTGACCAGATACAAAAGAAGACAGGGCCCCTGCAACTTTAACTGGTGTGATGAAGAGGGAATTGCACCAGGAACTAATTGCATACAAATGACACTGGCTGAAATCCCCTTTTCTCTACAGCTGTTAAAGTTACATGAGCCCTGTCCTCCTTTTCATATGGTCAGCCTAGGTTAAGCCTCCCCCCACTCTTTCCCCCCAAAAAAAATTCAGTGGGGGAAAGGAAAACAGTCTCCACTGCAGTCCAAATCAGGGCCAGGCATACTTACAGAAGAGTAAATACACAAATGTTTGTTTGCTTTTTGTTTGTTTGTTTGTTTGTTTAGTTCATTTTTAATCCACCCAATAACAAATATTCTCTGGGCAGATTACAACCACCCAGTGTTTAGTGTAACATGTAGTTTGGCCCTAAGTATCTCCACAAGGGGTCTGCTGATATGGGGGCGCCCTCTAGATGGCACGGCACTACAAGTGCCCTCAAACCTATGGCCCCAGGGCTTCCTTTCTTCTTTTCTTTCCCCTTCTCCTCTTCTTCTTTCATCACCCTTTTATTATCCACTGATGGCCTGAAGTGTCTCTAGATGCCATGACAGAACAGGAGTCCTTATTATGTGAGATTGTCCACAGGTGTTTCAGGTATTTCCCCCATGCACACACTTCCCCCCTGTACCATCGCTCTTTTTCACCCCTCCTTGTGGGAAATCCAGTGACTAGCAACAGAGTCAGGAGTGCACCCTTTCCCCCCACCCCCCACTCCACCCCAAAGTCCTGCTCCTAAAAGACAAGGTTCCACAACTATTTGCCGACTGCTCACCATCAGAGCTCTTTCAGGTGATTTCCCCAAGTTGCTTGAAGAGCAACGCTGAAGGTTTCCAGCACGCATCTGCACCATCTGAAGCCCAGCTCTTCAGCTTCCAGAGAAACACCAGGACGAACAAAGAGATCGTGTGCGCGAGTGGCGGGGAGAGGGGGACGAAAACAACAGCCCCACGTTTCGTTTCTCGTTGGCATTTGTGAAGTTGCAGAGTAGAGCTAGTGAGATTCAGTTTGTGCCTTGGGTGTCGAGGGAATTCGATTCCTGTGAATCACCTAGAAGGATCTATGCCAATTTTAATACCAGCCAAGGCTGTCTAGTTCCTCAGGTGTAGATTGATGAGTTGACGCAAGCAGGCGCTTTGGAGCTAACAAAAGAGACCTCTCTGTGGAGTGGACGGGATGCCAAGTTTGCCTGAAGGATCTGCCAACACAGAAGCACTTTATCCTAGACAGCTACAAGGATGTAGGGAGCTGCCTTATTCAGAGTAAGATCACTGCACAATCTAGCTTCGTCGCCAACGAGTATCAGATGACGCAGTCTAGTGTTAGAGGAAAATCTGCAGACTTCTTCTGGCAACCCCCTGAAGAAGAAGGCCTTTGAAAAGACACAGGCCAAAACGCATTGGGCTTTGTATCAATAAATCCTTTGCATCCTGAGAACCTGTTTCTCCCTTTTTTTTTTTCACCTGACTTGGATACTTTCCTCCTTTGGTTTTTGGTTTTCCAGGGATTCAGACTGGACTCTTTCCCAGCACTTGAACCGGGATTATTTGCATGCAAGTAGGGACGACTGGATTTTGTGAAATCCATCCAGGGAGTATTTCATGGATTGTGCCGTGTCGTTCATTCCGGCGTCAATTCACAGGCAGACTAGAACCCTTTTTTTCCCTGTTGTGTGGGAAAGTATGCAAATAATTCCATAAGGAAGTTTGCAGCAATTTGCATAATTTATGTTAGTACGTAACATTTAGCATATTCCCCCCCCGTTCTGTTCCCTTTGTTATCCCCATGTATATTTTTCAGCATCCAAGTCATCTTGACCATTATTTTTATGCCGCTAACCCAAAATTAATTTAGAACCTGCTTGTGAACTTTCACTGTCTTCTCTTTAATACAATTTGATACAATACTTCTTACTTATTTACATTTTCAAATTCTTAATTATTTATTGTCAAACATTTGACATTTGCATTGCATAATATGACACCTAATATAGTTTTAAGACGGGTGGATTAGCTTTTTTTTCCCAATGGTCTTCCTAGCAAGCCCAATAAAGAAAGATCAGGTATTTTCTAATAGGGCAGTAGCATGACCCATTTAAACCATAATAATGTTCAAAATTAACTGCTTTATTAATTGGCAGGGGTATTTTTAATTAAATGGGGTTTCATGTGTTGATGTAAGCAATGAATTGCAAAAACATTGCAGCCCTAATGTCTGCCTACATGACTAAATTTAGCCTATTCTGCCCTGACAGGTAAGGCTATGTCTATTCAACAAGAGGGGACATCATGCGTTCCTTACAATGATGCAATGGCTATCAATAGACATTAATTAGCTGACGTAACCACTGAACTGGCAATGTCTAGGGTGCGAGGTCTTGGGTACAAGAAACTAATTATTTATTTATTGCAGGAAAGGGTGGCAAAGGCTTGCAGGCATAAGAATCTCCATGGAGAAAGAACGCTGTTTTAATTAAGCCAGCTGCCAGCAAAACTAATAAGCTTTTAGGTCTATTTCTATTCTCCAATAACTGCTTGCATTTACCCAACTGGGCAGGTGAGTCTTCTGGTTCTGCTGCTCTGACAGCTACAACACTTGCACCAGCATAAAGTAGTAGTAAGCACAGACTAATTGAACCCCATGCCGCGCGCGTGTGTGTGTGTGTGTGTGTGTGTTTAAAAAAATGAACTGTGTTCCCTTGCTGAGATTTATATACTCTTGGTGATTTTTTTTACCTCCCTGTTGTGACATGACAGGTGGTGGAGAATAGAACTGTTATTTGGGCCACAACAAAAAATCCTTTTTTTTTTTCTCATTTTGTATCATTTACTACATTTCTGTGCTGCCCTTTAGCCGAAGCTCTCTGGGACATTTGCAAAGATAAAACCCCTTAAAATAACATCATAAAAGCAGTGGCATACAAACCTATAAAAGAGGTTAACACAATCAACAACTACAACCATAATAATAATAATAATAATAATAATAATAATAATAATAATATACCAGGACCCATTTAAAACTTACCGTATGCTGTCAAATGCCTAGGAGTAGAAGAGAGTCTTAATCTGGTGGCCAAAGATGACAGTGTTGGAGCCAGGCAGATCTCACTGGGGAGATCCTTCCATAGGTGAGGGGCCATCACCAAGAAGGCCCTGTCCCTTGTGGCCATCCTCTGAGCCTCATTCAAAGGAGGCACTTGGAAGGCCTCAGATGAAGATTGCAGTGAACGAGTAGGTTCAGACGAGGAGAGGAACTCCATCTGCTATTGCAATCCTAAACTGTATTTTATAAGTCAAACCTAGCACCTTGAATTGGGCTCAGAAACATACGGGCATCCACAGTGAAAATGGGCCAGAATCGGGGTTATATGTTCAGATCTTCTGGTCCTTGCTACTAATGCAATGGAACTGATTTTACTGATACCACCTCTTATTATTGGCAAGAGCCAGTGTGGTGTAGTAGCTAGAGTATCAGATTGGTAGTTGGGAGATCCGGGTTCTAATCCCCACTCAGCCATGAAAGCTCACTGGGTGACTTTGGGCCAGCCACAGACTCTCAGCCCAACCTACCTCACAGGGTTGTTGTTGTGAGGAGAAAATAGAGAGGAGAAGGACTATGTACACCACCTTGGGTTCCTTGGAGGAAAAAAGGAGCAATATAAATACAATAAATAAAAAATACTACTGGGGTCTTTAACATGGTCCCGGTGGGCTCTAATGTGCCCACCACTTAGAGCCTGCCGGGCTTCCTGCCCCTTATGATTTTTATTTTATTTTAAAAGATTTTTTAATCCCTTTGCTCTTAAACAGGGAGGCTGACGTGCTGCAAAGCAGAGTGATGCCCTCCAGCTCCATCTATATCTGGATTCAGAAGAGTTGTTGGAGCTCAGAACCCACCTCTACCTTGCACTTAGGTTCTTGGGCAAGTTGCTTCTCTGTTCCCCTCGTCGGTTTGCCTTCTGGGAAATGAGTGTTTTCTGATCAGCTATGCCCACCGTGGCAGCCATTTTATGGATGGGAAAGCCCCAACTGTGGCAGCCATTTTGTGAGAGTGCCCATGACACTTTCTCAACTGTCCAGATGTGCCCATCAACCCCAAAAAGAGGCAGCACTCCTCTGCCACACTGCCAACTCCACACATCCCTTCCACCCACCCCGTGCCAGTAGAGTCCTGGAAGGCCAGTTTTGTGTGGTGGTTCAAGTAGATAAATGAAACAAGCCGGAGCTCAGGAAGATCTTGTTACTGAACTGTTCTCAACTGGAAGCCTTCTTGTACTTCCAGGAGGATCCATTGGCAAGCCTGGGTGGGCAGAGTCAGTCCAGGGCCTGAGGCTAACTTCACTGAGAAGCTGCCACCTGCAGTTTGATACTTCACCACGTGGGGCAGATGCACAGAGACCCAGCAGCTCTTGACAGAAATTCGATGGGGGACCAGTGAAGGCTGGTGGGGCTGTAAATTCACTCTGGAATGCAGTCCGAACCACCCAGAACTCTAAAGGAGCCTTCCAAGATGCTGCATCCTATCCCCAAAGTAGGTTCAGCACCTTGGATGGGTCCTTTAGAGTTCTGGCTGGTTGTGAGTAACATCCAGAGTAGATTCACAGCCCCACTGAAATCAGAGCCACCAGCCCCTACGGGGACAGTCACTATTGCTCAACCGAACTGACATCGCAGGGTTGTTCTGAAGATAAAATGGCCGGGGTTGGGGGAGAAAACCATGAATAGGAAAGATGGGATAGAAATATTAAGAAGTAAACAAATGAAGGAGTTCACTGGTATCATTTCCTGTAACATGACACTGGCAAAAATCTACTCCCTTTGCTCTGTTGGTGCAAGAAGATTGTGTAGTTCTCCTTTCCCACCCAGCAGGGTGCAACCCTTCTAGACAGGATGGTTTGGTCCCTTGGACTAAGGGAAGAAACCACAAAAAAGAGTCCGTTTGATCTCTTGGGTAGTTGAATGATAGAGAACTGATTTATGATTATGTATAAGATCAACTGAACTGTATACTTGTGTCAAGCAGAATCGCAAAGGTACAGGGAGCAGGGGCCATGCAGAGCTGGTCATATGCCCAGACCAGATGGAAAGTGTGTGCCCCCCTCCCCCATTTCAAACTGCTCATTAAGTTTTTTTTTTTTAATCAGTGGCACTGATTCAGTGCTAAATACATCTATGAACTAGAACGATTTATAAAATAAAAAGGTAATGGGAAGCACTTTTATTCAAGACATAAGACATCACTTCTTCACATTCAGAAGTTCACGACGGACGGCTCCTGCGCTGTTTCCGCAAGGCGGGCTCCTCGCTTCTTGATGGGCCGCTTATGCTATGGAAGCAGTAGCGTAAGCTAGGAGGGACCTCCTCATCGGAGTGCCCCCTTAAAATCGTGGTCCCCGGGCCAACTGGGCCCACTGGGACCCTCTCTGCATGGCCCTGATAGGGAGTCATTTTTCTAGCTTTGATATTAGTTATAATTCTATTACTATTGCAGGTGCTAATACCTCGAACTACCGTGTTTGAGTTACTAAGTGTGGATTGTCCTGTGGACTAAAGTTAAGGAATCTACAAAAGGGGTTCCTGAAGCATCCAGCATCTTGAGAAAAACAAAAGCACTCTGGGCTTGTCCTTCTGCAAAGTTGCAAGCAAGAAACCCATATTTTTATTTGGATTCAGGGGGACTAATTGTTGCATTTCTTTGTACTGGGAAATGGTTGCATGTTTTGAATAATTTAATTCTTACCAAAGACATGTTTGTTCAGTTATCCCTTTGCAAGTTTTATTCTGATGAAGCCCCATAGGACCCACACAAGTAGAGGTGATACGGGCATGTCCTGCAGCCAAGATCATGCTATAAGCAAGCATATGTGGGCCATGAAGAGTTTATTATTATTATTTTCTTACATTGCCGCAAGCACAATGGAACAGATCAGTCACCATGCCGGCCTGGAGAATAGCTGGCTGCTCCAAATGTGCATCGCCTAAAGGAAGCAGGGTGCTGGGGCGAGGAGGAGAAAGAGAAAGGGAAACACCATGTTGCTAAGTCAAGCTGTGAATAGGAATTGCATTACCCATGCAAAACCAAAGAGCTGCCGCTCAGATCTCTAGCCTTTGATCTACAGCAGCACAGGCAGTGTAAACCAAGATCAGCTTTACGCCATCAGTCTTAACTACACATCAAAGCGACAACAGCAGCCTCGCTTTCGGGATAAATTACATATGGCCAGAGGTTCGCACTGAGGCAGGGGCGCGTCTTCCGCAGGAGTGCATGCATCCAAATTTGTCACCGCATAAACAACGGAATGCAAGAATGTGATCTAGAAGAGTATTATCTGCATTGACCAGCAGTAACTCTCCAGAGTTTGAAACAGGAGTCAATAATAATAATAATAATAATAATAATAATAATAATTTATTTCTTACCCACCTCTCAGTTTGGATCGAGGCGGGGAACAACAATACGATAAAATACATAAAACTGATTAAAACATGGCACACATTATTAAAACTGCATTAAAACATCCTAAAAACATTCTAAAATTCCACTGGATATGCCTGCCGGAAGAGAATGGTCTTTATAGCTTTCATAAATTCTAAAAGACTGTTAAGTTGACAAGTCTCCTCTGGCAGGCCATTCCACAGTCTGGGAGCGGCAGAAGAAAAGGTCCTCTGGGTAACGGTTGTCAGCCTAGTCTTGGCCGAATGTAGTAAATTCTTCCCAGAGGACCTGAGCATGCGGGGCAGATTGTATGGGAGATTGTATGGGAGAAGGCTTTAAAGGTATTGATTGATTGATTGATTGATTGACTAATTGCACTTTTATACCACCCAACAGCAACCATGAGAACTATTCAAAATAGAAAACGACATTATAAAAATGTAGCATAAATCAATAAGTCTACCTAGAGATGCCGGGCAGGGTCGGTGTCAAGAGTAGGCATGGTTGGGCACTTGCCAACAGCCCACACCCCAGAATAGGTCCACTGACAAGAGTTGCTCCTCCTCTTCGCCACTGCATGTGTGTCTCACATTGGCTCAGACAACGGTGGTAGTGAGAATGAGCAGCGGCAGATGCTGTTGCCTATGTGCTCACTGGCTCTCTGACCTGTACAGCAAGCAAGAGGTAGCAATGATGAGAAAGAGGAGGAGAAGCAACAGCAGCTGGTGACAATGGTAGTAAGGAGGTAGATGCAATGAGGAAGGGGGAACCCAGGAGCCTCTTCAACTCTGCCCTCCTGTTCACAGGCTGTGATCGTTGAGTTGGCTTCATTGAAGGTTCCTTGCCCATGGGCCCTCCAACACTTGGACCCAGCGCTGGTCCTCTGATCCTGATTGCTTTCTGGTCCTCACTCCTGGCTCATTCTCTGGCTCCATCTTCTGGTTTGTCCTCTGAACCTAATGGCACTTCGGTCCTAACTTTCAGTTCTCAGGTCCTCATGTACTGAAGATTGTTGCCTATGGCCTGGCCTTAACAAGCAGATGTGACCATCTTTTTTAAGGAGTTGATTTTTTAAGGGGAGGAGTCAAAGCTGAGCCCAGGCACCTCTCCAACGTTGTCATCCTGTTGTCATCCAGGCTGTGGTGGTTGAGTTGGCTTCAAGATGAGTTCGCTGAATTTCTTTACTGTTGCTTTTGGATTCTCTCTCCTCCCCCCCCCCCAAAAGATCCAAGATGTCTGTCTAGGATTTTTGCATTTTTTTTCAATGCACCCCTGGCCTCAACCCATTAAATTTAAATAAGGAACATTGGGCACGCCAATGGAGAGCCTCTGGATTAGAAAACTCAGAAGTTGGGATCTTCTGCCCCAAAGTGTATCACTTTACACTTGCTTACATTGAACCGCATTTGCCATTTAGATGCCCATTCTCCCAGTTTGGAGATATCCTTTTGGAGCTCCTCATAATCCTTTTTTGTTTTAACCTCTCTAAATAATTTTATGTCATTAGCAAACTTGGCCACCTCACTGCTCACTCCTAATTCCAGATCATTTATGAATAGGTTGAAAAGCATTGGCGCTAATACAAAAAGTTTGTTGGATTCCAGTATTTACTCCCATCCACTGGGAGAATTTGCCATTTATTCCTACTCTCTGCTTTCTGTTCTTTAACCATAAGAGGACCTCTCCTCTTATTCCATGATTGCTACGTCTGCTCAGGGGCTCTTTGGTGAGGGACTTTGTCAAAAGCCTTTTGGAAGTCTACTGGGTCACTCCTGCCTACCTGTTTATTGACACTCTCAAAGAACTCGAAAAGGTGAGTGAGACAGGACTTATCTTTATGGAAGCCATGTTGATTCCTTTTCAGCAACACCTGTCCTTCTATATGCTAAGCAATTTTATCTTTGATAAGGCTTTCAACCAATTTACCTGGAACAGATATTAAGCTAACTGGCCTGTAATTTCTTGGATCTCCTTTCCCCGGTTGTGAGGATAAAATGGAGAGAAGGAGGACTATGTAAGTCACCATGAGGTCCTTGCAAGATAAAAAAAGTGGGATACAAATGTAATAAATGAATAAATTATTATTATTTATTATTATTTATTATTATTTATTATTATTTATTTCATTTCTAACCCACCTCTCCATCTAGATCGAGGCGGGGAACAACACCAAATATAAATATAAAACAATAAAATAGATAAACCGTTAAAACAGATAAAAACAAAAAAAATAAGCAGGCTGAAATGGTGAAGAGGAGAAGCAAGTCCAGGAGGCTCGTCAGTGGGCCCGAGCTGAGGTGTGGCCGTTAGCAAGTGCCCAACTATGCCTACCATTGATGATGAACCTCCCTACAGAGATGCACTTCTTGAGCCGGGGTGAGTGCTACCTCACAAATCTTTGCACCATGCCTCAGCTGCTTTGATGCTGCTTAATTATAAAGCATGTGGTGTGAAAAACTCTCTCTGTGTGTGTCATTGATATTAAGCTGATCTAGCCTTTGGAATTGCACCCAGGTCTGAGATCTATTAAAGAACAGGAAGGAATTCTGTCATTGCTTTCCACCCTGACTGAATGAGGATTTATTTTTAAATGGTCTCCACTCTCCACACTGTTTATTATCCCCAAAGACTCAAGGGGATGGAGGGAAGTGTCTTTGGAGAGAAGCAAATTCCAACAATACAAAGAACAACTTTATGACATGTAAGGCAGCTTTGTTTTTTAAATATAGTGAAGTTAAATTAACCGTTCTTCCCTTAGACCAAGAAAAGATGCAATGATAACGAAAGAGAACACCAGATCAAAACTTTGTGGGAAATCTAAAATTGGATTCCTAACTATTAAGACAAATCTCATTTATGGAGAAACCCAATAAATTGGTGCTCCAGAGGAGAGGTAATTATCTTTGAGCTCGGTAGACTGCCATCTTCCCGGCACTAAGCTCCCTAGAGTTACGAGTGTAGCAATTGTTACCTCAGGGAGTATCTGCAAATTATGTCACATTTTGGAAGGATTCTTCCCCTCCCTCACAGATTGCACCATGTTAGCATGACCCTGGAGTCTGGCAATGAACCAGACACAGACACAGAAGCTAAGAGAGCCATGGTGCGGATGGAAGCCCTGGGCCTGAAGACCATCACTGAAGAGAGACCCGTGGAACTGATATGCTGGAGCCTCTTGAGTGGGAGACCCTCAAACCATCGACCCCTGACTGCCATACCTGAGTCCAGATCCAGCAGGGAGCCTCACAATCCAGGAAGCTGAAAGGTAATCTCTAGGCCAGAGACCTGCTCCTTGAAGGTCTTCCACATTTCAAGGAAGAGATGGAGCCTGAGAGGGGACTCTGGATGTTGAGGTATACAAGGCCTCAGTCTCATCCCAGTACTGTTGAAACAGGTTGCTCACTAGGAACTCTCCTTGGTGCTGTAATAACCAACCTGCCTTGTCCCGTTAGCTCCTCCTCGAGACCAGAGGAGGACACATTTAACCCTGCCTTTGTGTTGGCCAGGTCCTCCCCCCCATTCTTTTTTTCCAGTGCCACCTTTTTACATCCTTCCCAGTGCCCAGACCTAGTGCTGTTCCAGGGGCATTGTGGGAAGGAAATGATGGCCACCACCAAATACCTTTGGAGACAATTATTCAAAGGGGCCTTCTATTTCTTGGGGGAATAATAAAAAAGTAATATCTCAGAAATTTTCTCAGAAAAATGTATTGTGAGAAATTTCAGCTCAGCTCTGCAAAGTTTAAAGTGCCAACGGACATTGCAGAATTAACGAACTACCCTTTTATGAAGCTCCCCCCCCCCCCAGTGTATCAGGGAGACTTTCTTTTAGAACTGCTGCAACTTGATTGAGGAAACTTTGAATGATTAATCATATGAGAAATACTCAATTTATCAATTATATTTACATAAATTTGCATGTGGATGAAATCACATTTCTGAAATAAGAAGCATTTTTTAAATTATTTATTTATTTATTGCATTTTTATACCGCCCCATAGCCGTAGCTCTGTGTTGGGGGGGGGGCATCATCTAGAAGAGTAGGGCTGGCCCTACCATAAGACAGAGTGAGGCAGCTGCCTCAGGTAGCTGATGATGGGGGACAACAGTAGCAGTCCTTTCCCAGCTGTTCCTCCTGTGCCCCGGCTGTCCCTCTGTGGTAGAATTGGTCTATGCATCACATGGCCTGATATGATGCTCCAAAACTAGAATATGGCCTCAAGTATGGTGGAAGGCACTATCCCGATGCGAGTGTTGAAGTAAAATTCATCTGCCAGTCCAGTTGGCTGATGTACATGGAATGGGCAG
This sequence comes from Anniella stebbinsi, assembly GCA_029215795.1. Taxonomy (NCBI): domain Eukaryota; kingdom Metazoa; phylum Chordata; class Lepidosauria; order Squamata; family Anniellidae; genus Anniella; species Anniella stebbinsi. The sequence continues at coordinate 389,537,233 of JARDYH010000001.1, forward strand.
AGGACACCATCTTGCCCTTTGCCTCAGGCAGCAAAGTGTCTTGGGCTTGCCCAATAGAAACGGCCTTCCAGCTATGTGTTATGCTTCTTCTAAGGTGGTGTTTGCCATTTGCACTTTTTACGCACACCAACACACAGACACAGAGCCGGGTTCATTGGGTCACCTTTTAAAAATTGATCTAACTGGTTAATCAGTTTAACATGGCAGTCCTAGTTTCTTTCCATCTGCTCACGATTCCTTGATATTGATGTTCCTACCAGCTAGTAAAAGAATGCCTTAGCTAGAAATAGCATTTCTATCAGTGTAACCATCCAGTCTATAGGGAAGTAATTTACTGAAACCAGCTAAGTGCTACACAAACATCACCTAGAGAGATTAATTGGCTGTTATAGTTTGATTGCTTTGCAGTCCCTTGGTGGCAGTTGGCAAATGAAAAGTGATCTTTTTGTCATTGCAGAAATACTTATAAAAGGACAGAGCAGAGATATATATATTTTTAAAAAAACGCCCTTCCTTTCCAGATATAGTGAGCTCTCTCTCTCTCTCTCTCTCTCTCTCTCTCTCAAACACACACACACCACGTTTGGTGCTCCATTTGTAGAATTTCCACTTATGCAGTTCCCAAGAAGAGGGGATGTACAGCCCCCAATAAAAGACAAAAGAGGACACAGCTTTGCGTGTTTGCATATGTTATATAGGCATAGATGCAAATTTTGAAATAAATACTATGACCTAAATAGAAATACCATATCTCACCGTAAGTGGGAAATATAGTGCTTCCTGCTCAGTTTGCTGATTTTTAGATAATAATAATAATGATGATGATAATGATGATGATGATGATGATAATAAATTTATTTCTTACCCGCCTCTCCATTTGGATCAAGGCGGGGAACAACAGTAAATATAAAATATGATAAAATACATAACACTGCTTAAAAACATGGTACACATTATTCAAATAGCAATAAAACATCCTAAACATATCCTAAAATTCCACTGGTGCTAAGTACTGATGGTTAATTTCAAGTTCCAACCCCCCCAAAAATACAGCTGTGCCAATTGTAGTTTCCTGATGCTTTTTGAGAAAAACTCTTTATCAAAGGAGTCTCGAAATGCTCAAACACTGCTTAGGAAGATTCTCTCTTCTTTTCCTCTCCAAGGAAGGCCCTTCTACAGGCTCTTCCAAGGGCTTGTCTACACCTGTCATTTATTCCGGGGTAGTCACAAGGTTGCCCTTGTGTGCCCAAATGATGTACAGCTAATCCCAGGGTGAACTGGGGACAAGCACTCAGTTCTCTCGGGATTTTTCCCACTATCTCAGGACCATCCAGAGCTCCGCGGGCTCTCCCTCCCTGGGTCCTCTCCCTTCCCCATGAGTAGTGGGGCTCAGGAAACAGCCACGGAGCTGTGTACGGGAAGTCTGTGGGCATTGGGGGTGAGGTGGAGAGTATTTTTGCTATCTTTGGGATGGCTCTTGGCATCTTCCAAAGCCGAGTTCATTGTATTTTTAAAAAAATTGTTCCTTTGCACAGGATCATGCCTGTGCAATTGTGCAAATGTCTCCTCTTTTTTAAAAAATGGCACCCCAGAATGTCCCTCACTTCCGGGACAACAACCTGGTATGTGGCCCCTGAAGGAAGATCCCGGTAGTGGAAAACCCTGTGATCATCCCTCCCCACTCCCCATTGGGCTGCAGGTGTAGATGAGCCCCAAGTCATCCTTGGATGAGGAAAAGGAGAGGGGGCATAGCTTAGTGTGTATCTGGTCAAGGCTCCTGCAGCTTTAACTGATGAAGAGGGAATTTCACCAGGTGCTGCATGCATACAAATGACACCTGCTGAAATTCCCTTTTCAATACAACTGTTAAAGATACAGGAGCCCTGTCCTCTTTTCCATATGGTCACCCTACTCTAGCAGGTCTTTCATGCAGTTGTATGGGGGATGGCCACTGAACCTCCTCATGTTGCCCACCCTGGTGTATAACAATATATAGTTACCTATCTATCATTGTTGGTCTGTCTATCCATCTATCCATCTATCCATCCATCCATCCATCTATCTCTATTTAAATGACATATCTTTTAAAAAGTGGGGATCTTTGAGCATGCTATCCAGGAAAGAAGTAGAACAGAAAAAATGACAAGTTATCTTAGCCCAATTTACTTTGGTTTTACAACACACAAACCCTTGGGCAGAGGGATAGACCTGGTCTTCTCATTATCTTGATAATGCCATTTCTCAGCAAGGCTTGTCCCTAATGAGGATCTCTGCAGCCAGAAATAGCCATTGTTAGAAGGAGCAAAGGTGCGAACCCTTGGAATGAAATACATGCTTTTGAGACTGAAGATAAGACAGAGGAAATGAAGGCCCTTTTCAGCAGAGGAAGGAATTTTACGGCTCCAATTTAAAGGATTACATTGAATTGCATTTTTTTTCTTCCCCAAGAAATAGTAGGAAGATTGACAAATGAAAATTCTCCTGAATATTTGAGCCAGCTACAAATAGAATTGCACCATTTTTTTAGGGCTACAAAAAAGTCTGTTGCCCTTCTGTAGTTTTCTACCTAAAACCCAGTTTTCCTTAGGGTTGCTGGGTGGCCATTTTGTTTAATATCTGGGGCACCAGTTACCAAAAAAGCAGCATAAAAGCCAGTTCACAGTCTCCCTTCAGCTGCTTAAAATTATTTTTAAACGTTTTTTTTTTCATTTTACACATCAGCTACCGTACTTGCACTGAGAGAGAGAGAGAGAGAGAGAGAGAGAGAGAGAGTACACAGATAAGGTGCTGTCATTATGTTGCTACTTTTCATTTCATCAGCCGCCATTTCCGGGCTGAGCAACATCACGATACAATGATATTTCTCCCTGGATCTTGAACTTCTCAATTATCTGAACTGGTTTCTGAAGTGCAACAAATAGATTTTAGGAATCCTTCATTTTCTCAATTTTAATTTCTCAATTTTGAACAGAGCACTGTGCATGTACCATTGGCATCTAGTTTGTTCATGTCTTCCTCCTCACCAATTTATTATCTACATTAGTGATGTGCACATGAATATTGATAACGCTACCAAAAAAGACCAAGACAAAGATGAAGAAGGAATTGTGATGCAATCCATGTCACTTCCCAGTGTTTTCTCCCCCAGTCAGCCAATAACATGGAGCAGACACAGAAAAACATGGCAACACAACTCAGGTAAGACTGTCTAAAAGTATTACTGGGAGGGGAAATTCAACATTGGGGTGAGTTTTCCAGATCACATATGAACCACCACACTTAGTTCTACCCTAGGAACTGGAAAGCTCAGATCCAGATTAAGATTCATGCTAAACACACTTGAACATCGGAGCACCACAAACTTCTCTTCAAGACTTCTCCAATACTTAATGTCATTCACACCAGACAGAACATTCTTGCCATAATCAGTCTCATTTGTGGCTCTTTGATCAGTATTATGGGTTGCCTTAAGGCAATGGGGAAAGGCCACGAAATTCTGAATTCAAGTTTTTTCTACCTTTCTTTACTGGCATGTTTTTCACCCACCTTGAAGGCATTTGACACGTGCAATTAAACTACATTCAGAGAGTGATGGATAAACAAGATACCTTCTCCAGTTTTAGCTTTTAGTCAATTAAATTTGAATGCTATCCAGTAATCGGTGCAATCAACACCATGGTGGCTGCAGAACAAAGGCATCTAATGAAATCGCTCTCCCCTGGCAATGGCGGATTCTTCTATTGCCACAGCATCGGCCCTAAGAGTGCCTATTTACCAGGGAAATCGGTATCCTGTTTGCTTGACACTGTTTCTGTAGGGTATGTGAGAATACAATAAATAGAATGTGCACTTCCAAGAGACTGATTAGGGTGTAACAACTTGTACTTACTAGGCAGATGTAAGCAATTCATTATGTCATTGTTCTCCTTGCGTCCTCATTGTGCCTACACATCGTTATTGTCTTAAAGAAAGAAAGACAATACAAGGGCCTGGTGTTTTGTTTTCATTTCTTAAAGCTCTTGCTTGTATTTCAAATGTCTAGTTATGTTTAAGATTGGAGGAGAATTTTGTTTGGTCGACATTTTTAAGTCATAGAATCATAGAATCATAGAATCATAGCATAGTAGAATTGGAAGGGGCCTATAAGGCCATTGAGTCCAACCCCCTGCTCAATGCAGGAATCCACCTTAAAGCATGCCTGACATATGGTTGTCCAGCTGCCTCTTGAATGCCTCTAGGGTAGGAGAGCCCACCACCTACCTAGGTCATTGGTTCCAATGTCGTACTGCTCTAACAGTCAGGAAGTTTTTCCTGATGTCCAGCCAGAATCTGGCTTCCTGTAACTTGAGCCCATTATTCCACATACTGCACTCTGGGATGATCGAGAAGAGATCCTGGCCCTCTTCCGTGTGACACCCTTTCAAGTATTTGAAGAGTGCTATCATGACTCCCCTCAGTCTTCTCTTCTCCAGGCTAAATATGCCAGTTTTTTCAGTCTCTCCTCATAGGGGTTTGTTTCCAGACCCCTGATCATCCTAATTGCCCTCCTCTGAACACACTCCAGATTGTCTGCATCCTTCTTGAAGTGTGGTGCCCAGAACTGGATGCAAAGTGAGGCATTTTGATCTTTTAGAATGGGGGGGGGGGACTGCACAAAAGCTGGGAAACCATTTTTATTACCTGTGATAGTCTCAGGTTACCAGATCTCGGCTCAAGTTCAGTACCCAAGTCAAAGCGGATGACCTCCAAATCTGTCCAAGCAAAATCAGGCCATTTTCTGAAGTACCAAATTGGGGCCTGAGTTGAATCTTATGGTCGGTGGATGAGGGCCTTCTCAGTAGCTGCTTCAAGGCTCTAGAATTCCTTTCCCAGGGAGGTTAGACTGGCTCCCTCCTTGCTGTATTTCTGGAGGCAGGCAAAAACTTTTTTGTTCCGGCAGTCCTTTGGAAATACTTTGGACCTCTGTTAATGTGCTGGAGTTTTTATTGTCACTTGCCTTTTAAATTTTAAAATGTTTTAATATTACAGCTGGTTTAATTATGTATTTTTAAACTTGTGTTTATTTCTATTGCTATGTTTTAAGTGTATATGTTTTAGTTTGGTATAGCTGCCTTGAACCCCAATATTGGGAAAAAGGCAGGATAATAATAATAATAATAATAATAATAATAATAATAATAATTCTTACATACAAGCAAAGGCAAATAAGAGAAAAGAGACAAACGTATATCTAAGCACAGTATATGCAAACATAACTTTCATCATACGCATTCATGTTTGGACTAACAAACATGATCTGCAGTTTATTTGTTTCCCTTCCAGATGAAAGCGGACCACTCAAAGAGCAACGCAGGAGTAGTCAGACAGCATTTGGCTTAGACGGTCAGGCACCAGACATGCTAACTTCTGAACAAAAGTAGAACATGCACCACAAGAGTTAGGTAGCGCCAGGCCAGCCGTCTCTCAGCTGGTAAAAATGTGCAAGTTTTATAAGCTTCCGTTATTGTCATTAAAAGTACCACCGTTGCCTTGGCAACTGCTGCTTCACATGGGACCTGATAAAGAAACCCAAATGTTCTACTGGCACATTTGAAATCAATTGCGGAAATCTTTTGTGTGGGGTGGGGGAAGGGTGGGTTCAAATCACAACACATTTTCCTTATGAGAAACGCTCCACCAGGGGGTTGACATTCTGTGTGTGTGTGTGTGTGTGTGTGTGTGAGAGAGAGAGAGAGAGAGAGAGAGACTGGGTGTTGTAAACTTGGAAAGAAACACTTGCAGCTGCACAAGAAGTAACAACATACTACTTGGGTGTAGAACCTCAAAACAAAATTTGGCCCATGTAGGATTCTAATCTGTCCCTCGAGGCAGTGGAGGCTGGTGGCTCTAAATTTGGTGGGGCTGTGAATCCATTCCGGGCTTCAGTCAGAACCAGCCCGAACTCTAAAGGTGTTGTCCAAGGTGCTGAACCCATCTTGGGGATCAGTCCACTTCTTGCAGTTTTCATCTCCACCAGGAGGAGATCTTTCATGAAGCAAATGGGTCTTAATTGCTCATTCAAGACCAGGGCAACCCAAAATACTGTGCATTGTAACAGGGGACAATATATTGTTGTTGGGGAAATGAATCCCCTTCCATGTGCATGAGAGACTGTGAGGACTGCAGCTGAGCTCAGAGGGAATGGGGAATTCCAAGGGGGGTGGCAGATGACATCAGTGACCCTGCTAATCAAGAAGTGTTGGTGTTGCATCCCTGTGAGCCCTGGTTCTGATACACCATCGCAACTACAGCCCTTCCTCTATCCAGCCTTCAGAGAACAATCTCAGATGAGATCAGTGATAGCCTTAGTATCTGCACAGTCTCAGAAGACAAAAATTGGCAGAGATCAGAGCCATTGTCTGGAAAAGCTCTACCCTCACCCCAGCCCAGGATTTGGACTCCAAATGCAATTGTTAAATGCACACCAAACAACTGCAATTGATGCGATTGCCAGGACGTTGATTCCAAGCTGTCAGAGAAGATTTTATGGAGGCGGAGCTGGAAGTGTCTTCTTCTTCACTGCAACAGTCCTCCTCCCTCCCTGCTCCTGTGCGCGTACAGAATCACAGGTGGTGATGCGCTGAGGGAGTGGCAACTCCCAGCCAGTTCCTCAGACTCCTTGGATCGGTTGCCGTGGTGGCAGAGTCAGAACAGGAAAAGACGGAGTCTTTTAAGATCAGGGCTGGCATCAAGGGTTGCCATTGTTGGGCACCTCCAGATTGCCCCATAGCAGCAGGGTCCAATTGACAAGAGACCCCACCCCCTGGACTTGCTCCTCATCTAGAGATGTCAGGGGAATCCATCCAGGGGATGAAGCTTGGCCTCTTGGACTTCAGCTCATTTACCTGCAAACTGACCCAACTCAATGCTGATTAAGTTGGGCCGGCTCACAGATTTTCAGGGTATGTTTTTTTTTTATTCCTCAAATTGCCATTTGTGCAAATTTCTGCTGCCATTTGAATAATCCGCACCAATTGCAGCCGCGCTTTGCTGAATTTGCACGCATTGTGGCTGCATTTTGTGCAAACAACAATGAAAGGGGGGGAAAGCCTGAAAAAAAATCCCAGGTTCTGGGTGGGGAAACACATCTCAACTTGCAAATTCAAGCCAAACCATGCATGCAGCTGGGATCCATTGGGCCCCAAAAGGGCCAGAATTGGGAATGACGGGACATCCCTCTCCTCCTCTTCAGCCTTGCAATCTGCTTGTTCACCTGCTTCTCACTCTGACTCAGACAACAGTAGTGATGAGAAGGAAGAGCAGAAGATGCCAGGCCTAATTGCTCCCTGGCTCTCTGACTGCCAAGCAAGCATGTGGTAGCAATGGTGAGAAAGAGGAGGGGCAAGAGCAGCTGGTGGGGATGATGGTGAGAAGGTAGACTCACTGTGGAAGGGGGGCATTGAGGGTGTCTTGCCAGAGGGTAGGATGCAGAATCATGGGCTCAAGTTACGGGAAGCCAGATTCCGGCTGGACATCAGGAAAAACTTCCTGACTGTTAGAGCAGTACGACAATGGAATCAATTATCTAGGGAGGTCGTGGGCTCTCCTACACTAGGGCATTCAAGAGGCAGCTGGACAGCCATCTGTCAGGGATGCTTTAAGGTGGATTCCTGCATTGAGCAGGGGGTGGACTTGATGGGACTCTCCACTACAGAGAACAGCAATAAGCTTGCACACCGCGCTATAGAACATTGCTAATAAGCCTTCCTTCAACGTACTGCATTTCAGTCCTTCATTTAAAACAACAGCAGCCCTCCTCGAAGCAAGTGAAGACATTTATATTTCATACACGGCTACTTGCTCGTTCCTTGACAATCTGCCAGGATATCATATCCCTCGGAGCATCTTCGGTCACTGGGTCGTCATTTGCTCTTTGGAAGCTGAAGAATATCCAAAGCGGTCCTCATAATTAGGTCACCGTTCTGGGTGGCGTAATTGCTTAGAAGCCATGGCTTGCCTCCGCAAATTGCCTCTGAGTCATGCGTACACGGAAAGGAGATAGTTACCGCCGTTCAATCAGGAAGATGAGGTGCTGGCAAGATTTGCATCTCTGGAATTCAAATATCATTTGGGATCTTTTCTTTCTATTTCCTTGTGTGTGTGTGTGTGTGTGTGTGTGTGTGTGTGTGTGTGTGTATTGGTAGATTCATCAGGTAGATGAATGCGCCCAGAAGCATTGCTAAGTTTTATAGCCATCGGAGCGCTTTCTCTGCCTGCGCGCACACACAAAGGCCTGCGCGCACAAAGGCCACCTGCTTCAGCCATTGTGGAGAATTCTCCTTTAGCCTGAGCGCATTGCTGAAAGGTACAGAGCCTCTTCAGAGATGATGTTTAGACCACAGGATTCAATCCGGTGCTTTAAGGGAGGACGTTTTGCCGGTCAAGCTGGTTCACATCATTAAGTTGAAATGGCAAGCAAGGTGATGACAAGCTATCCATTTAAGTGACATCAGAAAAGCACTGGGGGGGAGGGAGCAGTTGTCGTGGTTCCCACTAATGTTTGATTGAACTCTTAAATTGCCTTCATTGGACCTTGAGCTGTCTTGTTTGACTGAAGACAACCAAACAGGCTGACATCATCTCTGTGAGATTCACAATCACAGCTCCATTGTCCATGCCACAGCAGGCGTGGGCCCCGATCCAGGCGTACCCCCCTCCCGGCAAGAGACATACTTAGGTTAGTATCCAATGGTACTCTGACACAGAGTAGACCCATTGAAGTGAATGGGCCTGTTTTATGTAGCTCTACCATTGGATATTGACTTTCTAGTTGGCCCATTGACCAATAAAAGGAAGGTGTGTGCCCAGTTCTTCACCATGCAAAGTGGAATGCCACTATTTGAGAGCCAGCATGGTGCAGTGGTTAGAGTGTTGGACTGGGACTCAAGAGATCCAGGTTCTAGTCCTCACTCAGCTATGAAGCTCATTAAGTGACTTTGGGCCAGTCGCTGACTCTCAACAAAACCTATCTCACAGCGTTGTTGGGAAGCTATAATGGAGAGGGGGAGGACCATGTGAGCTGCCTTGGGTTACTTGCAAGAGGGAAAAAGGTGGAATATAGTCTTAGCAGAGGTAGAAGAGGATGGGAGGAGAGGGAGGGTGGGAGGTGGAAGGGACCTTAATCCAGGTTCTGTCCATGTCCTTTGAAAATTTCCTTAAAACTTAGGGGGGGGGAAGAAAGAAAAAAAATCCAAATGCATGAGAAGCCATAAACTATCAAGCAAAATTAAACGGGAGAAATCCATTTGCTACAAAATTCAAGACCAGCAGCAGCAAACTGAGCACTAACGGATCGCTTCCAGGAAAACTGCACCTAAGAAAAATCTTTCAGAACCTTTTTGTTTTTAGAACTCAAAGAGAAAATATCCCGGGACTTTTATATAAGTGAGGAGGAAATCTTTATTTTTCCAAGTTTCAGCCTTTTAGAAACAACCTAATGGGTTTACGTATTTCGTATCAGTAGGTTGTCCAAATCATTTCCATGGCTGCCCAAAAAATCATTTTTCCCCCTGCAAAGATTGTACTTAGGGAGTGAGAACATGAAATTGCCTTTCACTTATACAAAAGTGCTATTCTAACAGGATATATATATATATATATATATATATATATATATTCATTCATTCTGGAGGTTTTTTTCCTATCCATGTTGTCTGACTGTCTGGAAAAATTCAGACTCATTAAAAATGCCGTCTGAAGGTGCTCATACATCTCTCATTGTAATCTGAAATTTGGAAGGAAAGGAAAAAGAAGGTGTAATTTAGTTTGGAGAGGTGTATATAGTGGGCGGGGCGAGGGCGGGAGGGGGGGGTTTAAGCCGACAATCTGATATCACTGATCCTTTCGTTGCGGTCAACGTAGCAGAGATAAAGGCAGTCAGAGGTATATGGCATAACGGTATAAATATAACATCAAGTCAAGTATACAACTGTACAAAAACGGATCCCCTAAGGAGGGGGTCCCCAACGCAGTGCTCCTCGGCATCGTGGCACTTGCGGTGACCTCCAACAGTGCCTGGATAGCTGTTCGCTTCCCATCCCTTTCAAAAGATTATATTTAATTTTTAAAAAACCTTGAAAATGTTCGAGCGCCCGGGTCTCCTTCCTGTTCCTGTTCCTGAACCTGTGCCTGATCAGCTGTTCTGCGGGCATGAACTGAAGGAAAGAGTTGCTTCCTGGCCCCACCCAATCTTCTTCTCTCAACACAGACCTTTCCCCCTTTGCCCTCTCTATCGCTCCACTCCCCGTCTCTAGCCTTGTTCTTTCTTTCCGCCCAGCCCCTTTCCTCACTATTTGCCTCCTTTCCCCATCCCTAGCTTTGCTCTTTCCCTCCCACTCCACTAGCCCTGCTATTTCCCCCCACCTCTATCTCACTGTTCCCCCCCCACAGCCTCGCTCTTTCTCTCTCCTCTCCCCCTTTTCCATTTCCCCTCTTTTCCAGCCTCTAGCTGTGCTATTTCTCTCCTCCTCTTTTGACTAGCCAGGCCCTGACTACTGCCAGTATGTGACTAGCCACATCCTCTGCAAGAGCCATTTTCTGGTGGTGGCCTCAGCAGTTTCTCAAATTCCCAAACATGCCCACAGGTCCAAAAAGATTGGGGACTCCTGCCCTAAGGTAGATCTCTCCCCACCTCAAAAAAAGCAACCTTCCAACAACAGTTAGCTAGTGGCTTCCTTGTTCTCATTTCAACTGATGAGAATTTAGCCACAATCAACATTTCTGAGGGAAGCATGAAATTGGGTTAACTGGCCATTAAAGGGGAAATTGTTTGCTGCCCATCTAGAAAATGCCAAGCGAGAGAGTCTGTTCCACAAATTCCACTTCCTGCTCATTCTATTTGCAAACCCTCCATAGCAAGGAGATAAGATCCTTACCTTCCCCAAAGCATCTGAGAGAGGAGCATGTTAAATTGGGCCAAAGGGAAAGCCCCACGATACTCAGCTACATGCACATGACTCAAAGAAGCAGCGAGCTGAAAAGGGTTTTCAATTCTTCATTTTACTTCTTCCCTTTAGTTAATAAGTCTCTTTAAATCGCTCCATTTTCAAGCATGCTAATTAGAGGGGATTTCCCCCGTCCCACATAACTTTGCATCCATCTTTCCATGAGCTGTCCTTGTTTGTTATGTGGTCAAATGGAAGGGGGGACATTATGGGTGTGACAAACATACTTTCTGAGAATGGGGTTTTAAAAGCTTGAGAAGAGCTAGGCTTACAGAATTACTTAAAGAGGCCTCGGTGGAGGTGGATTTTCCCACGCAGTTTCTTTGAAAAGTTCCTGCAAGATGACAGGGGCCTCTTCCCAAACAATGAGCTTATTACAGCAGTTTATCCCATCAATCTCTCCGTCACACATTTGTGAAGCTTTCCAGTGAGTCCTTACATCAGTAACAGAAACCTCCTCTAATTAACGTGGCCCCCATTATCAGAGAATGCCTTCAACGTCAATGATGGTGATGAGGAGGAGGAGGAGGAGGAGGAGGAGGAGGAGGAAAAGAGAAGAAAATATACCCCACTGGCTATCAAAGTTAAAGAACAATGCAACAGGAAAAGGTCACAATTATACCGTTTTATTTATTTATTTATTTATTTATTTATTTATTATTGCATTTATATCCCGCCTTTTTCCCCCCAAGAAACCCAAGGCGGTGTACATAATCCTCCTCCTCTCCATTTTATCTTCACAACAGCAACCCTGTGAGGTGAGTTGGGCTGGAGTCTGTGACTGGCCCAAAGTCACCCAGTGGGTTTCCGTGGCCGAGTGGGGACTAGAACCTGGATCTCCTGGCTCCCAGTCCAACACTTCAGTCACTGGCATCACATCAAAACACTATATAGAAAATCTACAGAAACTGGGCCTAACAAAATACATCCACACCAACATCCAGAAAGTAGTCATATTTAAAACATGTTCAATAGTTGGGAAATTCCTGAATCAGTAAAAGACTTGGCAAAGCCCATCATGTCTATCTAGAAAAACCACCACAAGTGAGAAAAGAGAGGAGGAACTACTGCCTGATTTTAAAAGGCCAACCAGCTTGATTGGGCTTTTACACCCAGTTCTATGAATGTTTGCTCGTAAGTAGGTCTCAATGTATCCAGTGGAGAGGAGAAGGAAGAGCAGGAGATGCCATGGCTTTCTTGCTCTCTGCCTATCAAACAAGGAAGTGGTAAACAGTGATGGGAAAGAGGAGGAGAAGCAATAGCAGCTGGGGACAATGGCGGTGACCCACTAAGGGAGGGGGACGTTAAAGGTATCTTGCCCAAAGGCCCTCAAAACCTAAAGATGGCACTAGCCTGAGGACCCAGTAGCACAGAAGTGAGCAACCTTTTTTTGGCCTCAGGGCCATGTTGGTCTCCAGGAAGCAGGTCAATGGTCATGTATCAGTAATTAGTAGGGGCAGAGCCCAAATTGGGTGGGGGTCACTACATCACTCATACAAACACGAGAGAGAGAGAGAGAGAGAGAGAGAGAGACCTACACATCAAATCCATCTCCATGTCTATGCATGAAGAAATAAGCAGCCTCTTTCTCCATGCACACAGAGAAAAAGGAGCACCCTTCCCCGAGAGTTAGGACTTCAGGGAGGTGGTACAGCTTTAGGGTGGGGGAAGGCTGGATGGATTGCCCTTGAAGGCCAAGTCTGATCTTCAGGATGGAGGTTTCTCATCCCTACGTTAGCATCCAGTGGCTAGACCTGGGGAGCAGCCAATTCAATTTCCCACAACGCTCCAACATAGCATCGCTCCAGGACACTGTGGGAGATTCAAATAGTGGCTGCTAGCAGTGGAGGCTGGTGGTTCCGATGCCAGTGGAGAGGTGAATCTGTTCCAGGTTTCAGTCAGAATCACTCAGAACTGTAAAGGAGCTAACCAAGGAGCAAAGCTTTTAAGGGCAACTGGCCCTTTACTCAAAAGCTTCCTGCTTGTTTGTTTTGCCTACTGGATTGTTCAGTGCAGCTGGAAGATTAGTGGTGAATTGCCCCTTAATTGCCCCATATTAATCAGGAACACACATTTTTACTTCTTTGGGATGAGAATATAATTACTAGGTTTCTTTCTTTTCTTTTCTAGTGACATGAAAAGCAATACCAATGCTGTGCTAAAGCAATGTGGAAGCAACTTACTTTTATATTTATTTCCCCCTTTTTTTCTTGTTTTCTGATTTTTAAGCTTTAGGTTTTATTCAGAATGGGGTTCTTTACTTGAAAATGTGTGTTGAGGAGGCCGAGGAGGTGGGAGGCTTCAGGAAAATGTCATATCGCAAGACTTCTGACAAGAATTCTGGACTCTGCCAAATGTTGTGCCTCACTTAATCTGCATGGAAATTAGAATTGGAAAAATCCATCAGAGGATGAAGGCCTGCCAAAGGAAACAGTGGGATTTACTGTAAGTTTTGCACTGCAGATATGAAAAGGGAAAAACCCTCATCTGGAATATGCATTCAGACCCAAGGCATCTGAATGCCAAAAGAAATAAGACACCTTTGGTTCTGCTCATATTCTTTGGTTTCTTTTCAATCTCCCTTTTTTTTCCAGAGAAAGAAGGGGGAAATGGGGGAAATCCTTTCCGTTGGCTTGATTACATCCAGCACTGTAACGGATTTCCTTCTTCATTCCACCCAATTTGTTATCCTTCCAAGTTCTAGATATGGAGTGTGACCATAGCCATTCAAATCTGAGACAATATTTTGATGAAACTTTTTTTTTTAAAAAAAAGATATTTTACCCCAACATTCCCTAAGGGAGGAATCCCATGGCCACTAGACACTGCCTAAATGGCCATAGGATTTTTCCATTTGCAGAAACCACTCCCCCCTACCCCACCGCCTTGTAGCCAGATGGTTCTCTAGGCGCAGACTCCTTCTCTGCGGTAAGGAATGGAGCATGGAGAAGGTGGAAAGGGGATGCCCATGGGTAGCGGGCAGGGGAGGAGACCACAGAAGCTCCTTCATGCAGTTTCCTATGTCCCACATGGCTTCCCCCACTTCCGCTCTGAAGCACCCGGGCTAGACGCTCGAAATTTTATATTGGCCCTGTTCAGACAACACGCTAAGCCATGGTTAGGCCACTAGCCCTTTTGCACAAATGGTTAATGACAGTGTTTAAACTGTGGTTATGTAACCACCATGGTTGGGAATGGTTCACACGAAGCGCGACGTCATTGTTCACATGACACGCTGAGCCGTAATGTCTAGCTCAAAAATGCTTAACCACCATGGCTTAGCGTGTCGTCTGAACAGGGTCACTGTATTTTATGCTGAATTTTGTGTTTGTAATTCCTGTGAACCGCCCAGAGAGCTTTGGCTATTAGGCGGTGTAGAAATATAATAAATAAATAAATAAAGTCCAAAATGTATGGAAGGGCACCACTATGGGAAAGGCTGTCATAGAGTACCTTTTCCCCCTTCTTCTGCTATGCTGCAGGACAGCCCCAGGCACAACATGACTGGGAGAGCAATTGTGACTAGCAGTATATTATCCATATGTCTTGCATTGACGAATAGCGATTATTTCGTAGCAACACGAACTGCACTGGTAGATTCTGAATGCAGTCGAGTGCAGAGGGTGGGGGGGAGAATAATTGTTCAGCTTATCTCCTGGCTCCTGTGTTAAAAAGAGTACTAATTGCATACAACAGCCCAAAGCATTTGGGTGAAGTCACTTAATTACAACATCTTGTATCTGGTGCTCAATTAAACAGGATGATGTGCAGGCATCAACCACCCTCTTCTTTAAAAATAGCGGAGTTCAGTGAAATTGTCAGTTATGTAAACACAGCCTTGAAAGACAAGCGAATGGGGTGGAACACAACAGATGGAAGCTTCGCGATTGACAAGAAGATACGTGGTCTGCGCCAGTCTCTTGCAGACAAGATCAAATTTCCTTCCCAAGTGACAAATCTTTGTCTGTCGTTCACGTAAAACTTTTAGAATGTCCTCTAATCAGTGCTTTTCAATACTTTCTACCTGGCAAGAGCATTATCTTCAGGGATATACTTCTGTACTTGCCGCAGAACTCCTGTGTGTCGCAGAGGCTTCTGGGAAATGTTCTACGCCACAAGGGAAATTGGAGTAATCCACAACTGGTCCAAATGAATTTAGATTTCCATGAAACCAAGTCATGTGCATTCCACAGAGTTGCAAGGCTTTTCACTTTTGGGATGCGAGGGTGGGGTGGGGAGGATTTGTGCTAATTTGCATGAACGTTAAGCGTGTGCATGCACATTAGCTAATTCACATTGGCACTAATTTGCATTAATTAATTATGTGTGTTGATTAGCTAATTCGCATTAACTAGCACAAGTAGAACGAAATTCTGATTTAAAAAAAATAAGATTCCATCCATGAACAGACAATGGATGGAAGGCGCCCAACAATCTGCCAAACACAGATGGGATGGAATGAATACAATTTGAACATCCCTATTTGCCGCACATATGCAGTTCATGTGCTGGCCGGGCCTACTGGGCTTCATTGTTCCACGTGAATCAAGAGCATGGCCGACATTTGTCTGAGGAGGCACACTGGAGTTGAAGGTGGGTGGGTGAGCTGTCTTCCAGGAAAGCATGCCCACCATTCCTGATCTTTCCCTTGAGGAATCCCTGATGAGCTTCCAATGCACCGAGCCATTGCCCACTAAATTGACCACTTCGCCATTGCCTAAAAGAAGACACACATCGCCCCCCCAAAAGAAAGCAGGACAGGGATTTGCTTAAAATATGCATGTGTTAATTTGAAGGCATTGATGTAAATTTGGAAACAATGACTAAGAACTCCCCCCCCCCCATGGGGGAAGTTGCAAGGCAGATGAACTCAAGGATTTGGTTGGCATTTGGAGGACCAGCTGCTCTTCTCAGCTCCACCAAGTCCTTCCGCATGGTGAGGAGATGATTTGCACCATGCTAAGCCAGAGCTCAGCCACTCCTCCCAGCACTGACAATGTCCTTTCCTCCATGCTGAGAGAGGCACAGACAAAGGCAATTGTGGGGCAATCGGTTCAGTAAGTGTGACCATTCATCAGTTTCCTTCAGTACGTTTTAAGATTCAATAAGGTTTGCAACCAGAGAGTGAGAGCAGGACACAAGTCCCATCTTCCCTACAATTAGGCAAGGTGAGACGGTTGCTTTAAGCAGCAGATGCCTGGAGGCAGCAGCAAGAAGTTGGAGGAGAGAGCTGTTTGTGCCAGGTGGCTTGCTCTACAGCCTCTAAACTGGCCTGCTGCCTTCAGGTGCAGTGGAGGATGCTGACCCACTGCTACTGTTGAAGTGAGATTCCATGATGAACCCAGCTGACTTTTATGCATATAATGGGAGAGGGTACCATCTTTCCCTTTGCTTCAGGCAGCAAAATGTCTTGGGCAGCCTTGGATTGAAGGACTCACCAGCTTCCTTATTTCAGGCCACAGGTGAAAGCAGATCTTATATTTCTGAATCCCGACAATTCTTTCCCAACAGTCCTGTGGGCCCATGTGCACATTACACATGCCATTGAAATGTCTTGTGCATCTTAACCCAACAAAAAGAGAGATTCCTTTGCCAAATGTGCAAATGTTTTAAAAATGGTATGTATGAATGAATGTATAAATAACCAATGGGATTCTGAAATGGAGTCCTTCCCAAGAATTCCTTGCATAGGGATATAGGAAACTGCATTATTCCAAGTCAAACTCTGGACCAAGACAGATGTCATTTTAAATCTGTATCTAGCAGCTATGTCTTTTTTAAAAAAAATACTTTAGAGCATGGGCAAGGGCCCTAATCTGGTTTGGGACCCTAGCATTGGGAGGTAGGGGGACTATGCACCTATTCCAGAGTAAAAAAAAATGGATGGTGGGAGAGACATAGTTGCTAGATATGGTTTTAAAGTAATGTCTGCTTTGACCCTTAGGCCTAGATTGGAAGTAACACTAAACTATGGATTAGTGAATCAGCCTGGGTGAGCCTCAGGCTTGCACTCTCCCTCAACTCCATTCCAAGGATGAGATCTGATGTCTCCACTTCCATTGTTAACAAACCACAGCTTAGAGTTCCTTCTGAGCCCTAAACTGTGTCTGATCTTAACTATGGTTTGTTGAAATAAGTCAGGTCACAAACCATGGTTTGAAGTCAGTTTGTTTTGGTAAACCATGGTTAACACTACCCACAGTTTGTCCATCTTGGCATATTGCAAATATGCAGTGAGTTAAAAATGGAAAGAAAAGCTTCTGACCTCATCCTTGCAGCGGAGCCAGAGGAGAAAAGGACAGCAGTAGGGGGGAGGCATGGAAACCAGGCTCAACCTGGCTCACCCACATAACACTAAAGTCATAGCTCAGCATTATGTCCAAACAAAGCCTATTTGTCTATCTGTCCCAGAAATGTCTGCTCTCGCTTGACGTTTCTCTCCAGAGTGTCAGGTGGAGGTCTCTCTCATCACTGGCTACCTGTTCCTTTTAACTTGAGTCCTTCTGCGCACAAGTGGAGATTTTGAAGTTCCCACAACACTTTGAGATTTCACTCCTCCCTACCCCCACCCTGATTTTCTAAATGAGCTGTTAGACAATAAGAGGCACAATTCTTTCTTTCTTTCTTTTCTTTTCGGGACTTTTGCAAAAGCATCTTTGACAAGCCGCCTGCAGTACATCTTTTGTTTCAGCCCAAACAGATAATCCAAATTATTCCTGCCCCCTCTCCCTTCTTACCATCACCAACCCAGGTTTCCCACCAACCAAAGACAGGAATAATTAACACGCAGATTGCCTGGGGTGCTTTTGACATCTTCCCTTAGCTTTCTGGTGCGTAGACAGCCACAAACTCTCTTCCCCCTAACTATCTTATAAAATTGAGAGGGAGGATGGGTGGGAGGAGCATTTAAAAATGGCACAGGAAGGGTGTTTTTTATTATTATTTTAAGTCTAGAAACTCATTAGCAAGTTAAAGAGAGAAGCATTTACTGTAAGCTCTTTTCTGCTGGCTCTCCCACCTCTTAACAATTAGTCTCTCAAGAGACAGTATTCCCCCCCCCTTTCTCTTTTCAGACGGAAACATTGGGGGGGGAGGGGATGGCTTTTAAAACAAAGCTGGAAGAATTATTTATGTCAAAATGGGAGACTATCCGCAGTAGATGCAAAATGCAGCCGTTCAATCCCTTTGAAAAGTTAGGTGCCATTTGTACGTACATGCAAGACGGCGGATTGGTTCAGGCACAATGCCAAGCAATGCATAATTCAAACGACGGAATTTGCTGCCACGGGATGTGTGAAGGCCGCTTGCTTAGATGGATTTCAGACAAGTTCATGGAGAATAAGACTATCAATAGGTGTCTTCTAAACAGGGCCAGAGTAAAGCAATGGTCCTATCCATGGTTTGTCATTTTGGATTTAATGAGCGTCATCAGCCAAGCGTTTTATAGCATGCTCGTTACTGGGCACTCACGGATTTTCATAGGTCCTATTCCCAATGCCGTCTGCCTTCTGCACGCCTCCCGCTCCTTCTGGTCATTTCCCATCTCAAAACAAGACCTAGGAAAATCCGATTCCCCCCCCCAATAGTGAAACATGCTGCCATTTTCTGCTAATGTTCAGGAAAAGCAGTGCAAAAAAACCCCACCCACTGGACAGGTCACGTGGTCTTTGTTTACTTCATCTTTCTTCAGGAAGCTGCCCATCCCTATTGTGGAACAGAAGCATGACTCAAAGCAACAGGAGGGAAACATGGTTTCCCCCCCCCTTTCTGAAAGAGCTCAACACCAAATCATAATTTCTCAAACTCCGGTGTGTAAGCCAACTTCCACCTATGGTTTCAAACCTTGGTTTGGCAGATGGTGTTGCTTTGGATATCGTGATGACAAATCATGGGGATGGGGGCTTTGCATGCTGTGGTGTGGCATTAAGTCTAAAGACCATCTTAATACATAATTTTTCTGTGGAAAAGTGAGGGGAGCCACAGTGTGAGCCTCAGAGGACAGTGTCCCAACTGCTGGCCACCACGTGTTCCCTCTTGCCAATAGTGTTGCTAGGGTGAGGAGAAACTCACCTCATTACCGGCATCCTGATACTTTTTTCTTTCTTTTTTTTTATAGCCCCCTTGTGGGGGGGGGTGGAATTTCAGGGAAAAATTAGGGGGAAGGTTTAACAACCCCCTCCCAGGGTGCCATGATCCCAATCTGAATCAGGGCTGGGCATTCATACCAAAGAATAGGGAAAACAATCACACATAGCTAAGGACATAGGAAGTGCCTTGCTGGATTAGATCAAGGGCCCATCTAGTCCAAAATTCTGTTCACTCAGTGACAGGAAACCCACAAGCAAGGCATGAGCGCAACAGCACCCTCCTGCCCATGTTCCCCAGCAACTGGTGTACATAGGCATACTGCATCTGTTACTGGAGCTAGCATATAGCCATCAGGATTAGTAGCCACTGATAGTCCTCCACTCCAGGGATTTCTCCAATCCCCTTTCAAAGTCATCCAAATGGGTGGCCATCACTACATCTTCTGTTAGGAAGTTGCTGGCCATTATTTCATCTTGGGGTAGTGTATTCCATAGCTTAATTCTGTGCTACATGAGGAAATACTTCCTTTTTATCTGTCCTGAACCTGCCATGAATTCCACCACTCCCCCCACCCCAAGGAAAGATGCAGACTTCACACGGTTGATCTCGCTTACCTTTAAGAGGGTGCATTGTGTTCCAGATATAACATGACTAAATTATTGCACACAGTTGCTATGGCAGCTCCTAATTTGTTATTGAATAACAGAGGAATGCATGTTGAAATAGCTTCAAACCTGCCCCTGAGCTATATTATAAACAGGCACGTTTGTCATGATGGGTTCAAATAAAAAAATAGGGACACATTTTAAATAGAAAGAGCTTCTCATATTTTCTGAGCTATGGGGAAAATTTAAAGAAAGCGGCAGGGGGTGTTACATGTTCCCCACATGAACAAGCTACTAGAGCTGTACAAGGATTTCATTTTGGTTCATGGAGGGGGAAATCCTATGTCCCCTAGACAGACTTTGGCGGACATAGGATATTTTAGATTCCTGGATCCAGGACCGGTGGACTTCAAGGTTTACACCCTTGTTATAGATAGACAGATTGATCGATAGATAGATAGATAGATATAAACACACAGTATTGCATTCAGCGTTGATCTAACTTAAGTCTCATTTATTTCAGTGGTATACTCAAAATAGGACTAGCATGAGATACAACTCACAATAGTTTTTTTAAAAAAAAACACCTGTAGTTACTATGCTTAACATTTTAGGAGTTTAATTCCAATTTTTCTTTTTCTTGTTCAGTTTAAAATGAAACAGTATCACAAAAATATACCTTTGCCAGAGATTTAATGCTATTTGATTCAGGGCCTTAACATTAAAAGAAAGGGTTGGGGGAGAACCCCTCCAGTATAGAAAGAAACAAAGAAATACAGACCTCTCCCCCCCTCCAGATTTTGTAAATGAAAGAAAGCCCAGATCAGGGAGTTTCTCTCATCAAACAATGGAGCAAAGCATCCATGATTCCATTTCACTCCACTTGCTGTGAAGGTTTTTTCTTTTTTCATTTTGTGATCATTTTAGCACATAAACCTTGAAGGATAATGGAATTTCAAAGTAGTGAGAGCTTCCTATAGAGACAAGCTCTATTGACATCTGACTGGTAGTCTAAAGGCCTGCTGAGAAGGTCCAAAACCTGAATCACCGCCTCCCAGCAGGTCATTACCACGTTAGCCAATTAGAAAGCAGAGTTACTGGGTGACATTGTTCACGGAAGAGCAGATATAATTGATTTTTATTCCAACAGGGGAGAGAACCTCTTTTCCTTAAAATAAAGAAACAAGACAGAGAGAGTGGGGAGTGGGGGAAACCTTAGCATAATTTCTGGCTTAGAACAGCTTTGGAGAGATTTGTGTTGGAGTATTTCCTTCCAAAGCTAGGGACAGTCCCTGGCAACATTTATAAATTACGGGACAGTTGATTTCACGCTTTGATATTCAAAACAAGAGAGATGCTTCTTTTTTTCCCACCAGGGCTGAAAAGTTGCAGGAAAGTTTCAGAGCGAAGGCATCAAACGATGTTTGCCCAGGGTCACAGATCTTGAACTCTTTCCAAACTCTGAATGGCTTACCAGGGTGAGCACCTGTTTTAAGGGCTGCATTCCTGTGCATTATAAAAAGAACTATATCATATCAACTGTTTCTTCCAGAAAGAAAAAGAAAAAGGCATCCCACAGATAGTGTTTCTCAGACATTTTAGCACACTTTCTCTTCTTCCCATAGGATTTCCATCTCTTATCACCTGGATACTTTTTGATTGCATGTTACACCATTAGAGTCACGGGGCGGAATTCTTGTGAAATGAAACGGTTTACGGTGCAATCCTAAAAATGTTGATTTATTTATTTATTACACTTGTATACCGCCCCATAGCCAAAGCTCTCTGGGCGGTTTACGTAGGATTAAAACAATTAAAAATAATATACAAAAATTAAAACAGCAAAAACATACAACATACACACAATACACACATACATTTAAAACTGCTACAACAGCCCCCCCAAAAAACCAAAAAAAACAAGCAAACCCAGTCTCCTCTGATATTGCCAAATGCCTGAGAGAAGAGGAAAGACTTGACCTGGCGCCGAAAAGATAACAATGTTGGCGCCAGGCAGGCCTCTTCAGGGAGATCATTCCACAATTGGGGGGCCACCACAGAGAAGGCCCTCTCTCTTGTTGCCGACCTCCAAGCTTCCCTCAGAGTAGGCATTCGGAGGAGGGCCTTAGATGTTGAATGTAGTGTTCAGGTAGGTTCATGTTGGGAAAGGCGTTCCGTCATATAATGTTAACGCAGAAGTATGTTCCACTGTATCCCATGGGACTTGCTCCCATGTAGATTTTTAGGATTGCAGCTGGACAGAAAAATCCTACTGTTTGGGCATGGGGGGGGGGGGAATGATCTGAAAGGCAGAGGAACAACCTTATCCAAAAATCCACTGAAGGTGGAGTAGCCACTTTAACCTTAGAGATACAAGTGATATACAGTGGCGACTGCTGGGAATGTGGATCCATTCTTGTTTCAATCAGAACCAGCCAAAAGGCTAAAGGAGCTCTCTAAGGTGCTGAACCTATTTTGGGGTGAGGGTTCAGCACCTTGGAGAGCTCCTTTAGCCTTCTAGCTGGTTCTGACTGAAACCAAGAATGGATTTTACAGCCCCACCGGCCACCAGCCTCAACTGCATATTATTTGAATCTCTGTATCATTTCCCTTTCCTCTTCCCTGTTACCTTTCTTTAGGTTAGAAAAAAAAACTACCTGGAAGTGGGGGGAAGAACCTGTTTATGGACTGGATGGGCTCTGTAGTGAAATGGGGGACAGAGAAAACCTAGGATAAACCCAATTACGAGCCTCCCCCTGTCGCCTTGAAGTGAAACAACTGAACATACAGTGTTTTGCCCCACCTTAATGAGGACTAGGCTCCAATCTGGACTGCAATGCCATGCTGCTCTCCGTGGTTGGCCTCAGCTTTGGATTCCCTTCCCCTACAGAATTGCCAATTGCATCTTCCAAAAGTGGGGCAAGATATTCTTCTTCGAACTGGGTTTTGGTGGCCATGGGATGAGGACACATCAAATAGAATCATTAGCATTAAACTCACCTGTCCTGAGTCCTTGGGATAGGGCAGGCTATGTGCAAATCAGCCCCTTGTTAATGCCTTGAGGATCAGTATTGGGGAAAAGATGGCATAAAAATAAATTAATAATAATAATAATAATAATAATAATAATAATAATAATACATCCTTTAAAATAAAGTTACCTTCTTGGGGGGGGGGGAGATCACTGGGCATGTTCAACGAATTCTCACCTAGGATGGCCATGGATCATGATCATGGATCTATGACCATGGATCATCTTTTTGAAGAGCTGTCCAGTCCAAGTCCAGTTGAACCCTAAGGAAAGAGAGCAGGGATGTTGAAGTTGCCCATCCATACTGAGCACCTGTACAGCAGATGAAGCATCAGACACACAGGGCACCTAGCCATACTCATCCCCACTCTGGTGAGATGGATTATATTTCTGTTTAAATGACAACAATGACTTCTGCATTATTTATTTATTTATTTATTTACTTACTTACACAATGGCTCAATTCGGACGACACGATAGTCAATGGTGGGTTGACTAACCCTAACCCTAAGGGATACACCCAAAAAACATGGTAATAAATAATCAACTGTGGTGTGGATGCTGATCAGCGCTGAGTTGACTATGGCAGCATTCAGATGACACAATAGTCAAAACAACTGACGATTGTTTCCCCCACACCAGTTGTTTATTGTGTCATCCGAATTGAGCCATTGTGTACACCGCTCCATAGCTGAAACAGACTCCGGAGCAGTGAACATAAGAATTAAAACAGCAAAAGATACACAAATTAAAACACCATTAATATACTAAAACACGCACACACAGAATGCCAATCATGGCTGTCAATCAAGGAATGCTTCCTGGAATAAAACTGGTTTTTGCATCTATGCCTTTAAATTAGT
Organism: Anniella stebbinsi; assembly: GCA_029215795.1. NCBI lineage: Eukaryota > Metazoa > Chordata > Lepidosauria > Squamata > Anniellidae > Anniella > Anniella stebbinsi. The sequence continues at coordinate 389,560,802 of JARDYH010000001.1, forward strand.
ACACACAAACTTTTGTCCTCTCTTTTGGGGGATGCACGAGTGGCCACCCTAGCCATGCCTTGGAAATGGAATACATGCCTTCCCCCAAATACACACACACACCAGCAGAAGAGTCAAGACTTGCATGTAGGATTGGTGCCAAGGGCCCACCCCACAGCAGGGGCCCAGTGACAAGATCCCCCTGGCCATGTTCCTCTTGTTCACCACTGCAACCTGCTGGTTCACCTGCCTCTCACCCTGGCCCAGACAATGGTGGTGAGGAGAAGGAGATGCCCCTGCCTTCCTGCTCACTGGCTCGCTGCCTGTCAAGCAAGCAAGCGAGGAGCAATGATGGGGAAGAGAATGAGGAGCAATAACAGCTGGCAACAATAGTGAGGAGAAGGTAGATTCACTGAGGGTGGGGGCCCGTTGAGGGTGTCTTGCCCCAGAGTCCTCAAAAGCCTGGAGTCGGCACTGCTTGCATGGCTTTTAAAGTTAACTACTTCCAGGTGCAAAAGAAAAGAGATGTTTAGTGCTGCCAATATAACCGTACGAGTGTGTGCGAGTGTGTGTTCGCCCGGCACTGAGGCCTAGCTGCTATTGCTCTTTGAAAGTGTGCGGTGTTTCCCTCGTTCGGCCTTTTATGACCACAGGTTTCTGTATTGCCCCAAACTCTGAAGGAGAGCACCAAAGGTTCTGCGTTTTATTGTTTGGCTTCGTTTTATTGACTGCCAAATGTTTTCCTCGGCACGCAGGTGCCATGGAGGTTGGCAGAAACATCTCAATTACAACCCCATCACTCTCTCTTTTCAGTCAGGGGCCAGCTAGGATCTGCGCTTTATTAAATCCACATTCGGATGCTAGAGAGGAGAGAAAGGAATTCTGGAGTCAGAGACAAAGCAGAGTTTCTGTCCAACAGTGTCAAAAATTGCAATGGGGGCTGGGGGGGGGGAAGGGTGAGGGAGATTAATTTCAGAAGGTCTTTGGCAAGCAGACCCTCTTCCAAAACTACAGTACTTATGTATGTACAATGGGCAAATCGCCAGTAACTATCAAGCTGAAATGGACCACAGAGTTCAGCTGTAGGCAAAATCCTCTCCCTTTTTAACGGGAGATTGGATCTCGATCCACTATTGTGTATCGCTCTTTGAGCCAAATCTATTTTGGCAGGAAAATAACAGAGCATGCAAGTTGACTAGCAATTTTGGCCGAACTCTGTGAGAGCCCATTCAGTCAATATTAAAAACTTGTTTAACTAAAGGGAAGAGATGTTGGACAGAAGGCAGCGATCTTTTCCATTTTTGTTTCCCCTCTTTTAAAAGCGGCGAGAAATTTGACTTCCAACCTGGATGGCCACCAGAAATGGCGGGGAGGCGGGAATGCAGATATTAGTTTAACATCTGAAGGGCGACAGGTCTAATACTGCAGCGCTACAGTGTCAACATTGGGTACGAGCCCAGAGCCCTGGTAAAAAAGGACTGGAAAGTGAAGTCCGCACCATGGTTCCCTTTCCCCACACCAAGAATCCTATCAACCCCAAAAGCCCACTGATATTACAGACTTGTAGAGAGATGTCCTCACAACGCAGTGGATATTGAAAAGTCATCCATCCTAGAAGGATTTTGGCAAGGTGTAAAGGATTTGTAGGAGATACAAAGCTCATCAGACGAGTGTTTTATTGCATGCTCGTTACTGGGCGCTCATGGATTATTGCAGGTCTCTTTCACGATGCCATCTGCCTCCCACACACTTCCTGCCCCTTCTAGCCTTCTTCATGCCACGAAAAAACACCCCAGTAAGTCCGACTTATTTTAAAGATGGAAGTTGCACTATCTCCTGCTGTGTGCAGGAGAAGCAGCGGGATCAAAATGGCCCCATTGAATAGGCCATGTGCAGGTTGTTTACTTCCTCTTTCAAAAGAGGAAGTAATGAGGGACAAATGCACAGGTGGAGAAGCGACGGTAAGGAAATGTGATTTCCCCCCATGTGATGATGCTCACAATCATATAATCACAGAGCTGAAAGAAACCTCAAAGGTAATTGAGTCCAACCTCCAACCTATGAACTCCAGTTTTTCTTGTTTACCAGAGGAATCCTACATTTCTGGCCCTATTTTGTCCCTTTCACTTTTTTAAACATTTGGGGATCTCTCTCTCGCTTGCTCTCTTTAAATGCTAATGACCTTGTTCAGAGATGACATGCTAATATGCAGCCACAGCAGCGGAAGGATGATTATAGAACCACAGAGTGGGGATGGGTAAGGGAACCATGCTGCTCTGCATGGTTCCACAGTCATGTGGGGGCATGTATGTCATGGTTCCTTCAATCCTCCCCACTCCATGGTTCAATTTCCCACTCCCAGCCCCACAATTGTCTGAACAGGAACACTGAGTAATCAGACCTCTGCTGATGAGAGTCTTTGGACAATCTGTAGGACTGCAACTCCATGAGCAGAGCATTCCAAAGACGGTGGAACATGGGACAGAATCCATGGTGAAGTATCCATCAATTCCAAAAGGGAGTGACCAGTAGACTGACCATCTGAAAAGGAGGACAGGGCTCCTGTAACTTTAACAGTTGTAGAGAAAAGAGAATTTCAGCCAGTGTCATTTGTATGCAATTAGTTCCTGGTGATACTCCCTCTTCATCACAACAGTTAAAGGTGCAGGCACTATACTAGAGTGACCATATACAAAAGAGGGCAGGGCCCCTGCAACTTTAACGGTTGTGATGAAGAGTGAATTTCATCAGGAACTAATTGCATACAAATGACACTGGCTGAAATTCCCTTTTCTCTACAACTGTAAAAGTTACAGGAGCCCTGTCCTCCTTTTCAGATGGTCAGCCTAGTGACCAGTGAGAAAAGAAATATGCTAGTTCCAAGGCTTTTGAGTGGGTCATTGCTGTTGCCATCATCGTAGCACCAACAGTAGAGAAGTAAGGAAAGCAGCTTGTTTGGGGGGGGAGGTCATCCAACATCTCCCAACCGTCCAAACCAAATGGGGAGTATAGGTGCGTCAAAGGAGAGGAGGAATCCATTCCACCAATGGTGCCTATTCCACACCACTTGATTTCACCCTGTGGCCAGATCTCCATCCCTGCCTTCTCCGTTATCGATGACCTCTGGAGAGCCTTCCTAGGGACCATATGATTGCAGCCTAAAGAAATGTAAAATCTATTAATCATAAGATTTATTTGATTCACTTATCAATTAAATGTACACACACACACACACACACACACACACACACAGAGAGAGAGAGAGAGAGAGAGAGAGAGAGAGAGAGAGAGAGAGGCATAATTTCCTTTGTTTGTAAATGATGCACATGTGTAGCAGCAAGCATCATTTTGGAAAAAGCATTCCTTCTGCGGTAGCAGAATGCCTCTTAAAATAATGTGTGCCCATCTGCACATGGTAACAAGCAACTGTTTTATATACACACTGCTTAAGAATTTGAGGGCACTTCTTAATACATTATAAAAGGGCCTTTTTGTAATCAATTAATCTGATTGCAGCCCTAGTAATTTCACAAGACAGATTGGGGTGGACTCCCAATTTATAATAAATAAATAAGTGAATGCCCATGGGGAAAATATGAAAGGCATATAGCCTCTGCCAAGTACTGAACCTCCCACTCACTTCTAATTAAAGAAAACCAATTTTCCCCCATCTTGCAAAACAAGGACACTAATTTCACACTAAATCCGGTGTTCTCCACTTATTCAAGTAATGTTAAGTACTAAGGAGGCAGTGCAAAATTTGTTATTAACCTCCCTATTTATTTTCCACTCTTCGTAGGCAAGCAACCAACAGTCTTAAGTAAGGGCTGGTAAGAACCCTCCCCCCCACACACACACACACATGTCTGAATAGTTGGGATTGCAATTTTCAGATCTCTCAGCACAGCTTGCTATGTTATATATTCACAATTACTTGTATTAAAATTGCCAGCTACTGGAAAACAAGTTGCCACCACATACATTTCATCCTCACTTCAACAATCTATAGTTCAGTCTAAGTATGGTAATCAGTAATCCTTTTAATGCTGCTAGACCTCTTGAGAGGAAAAGATATGCTATTGTGAGATCTTGCTTTTCACCCTCAGGGTGCCACACAGGATTTAGAGAAATCCCAGAAAATGCTGTATCAGAGCACATAAATCTATAGCAGGAAGATTGCTCAGTTTTGGTCAAGCCAACAGATGGAGTCTTATAAGCCCAACAACTGTACTTGAATTGTCCATTTTCACAAGCGACAGTCTTCTATCTATCTATCTATCTATCTATCTATCTATCTATCTATCATCACGTCTCTGAGTTGACCCATAACCAGGGTTCTCCGGGCAACATTCTTTACTATCCCTAGCTACAGTTGTTATTCTTCAGGGTTGAATTCCCTCCCCTACATCACAGACAAAGCTGTAGCTCTGTGTTGAGTCCATTCCTTGCATGTAGAAGATCCCAGCTTCAGTCCTCTGCCATCTCCAGGTACGCCTGGGAATACTCTCCATCTGAAGATGGAGTCAACAACTCTGAGCTAGGTGAATCCATGGTCTAATATGATATGAGGCAGCTCTCTATGTTTCTTCTTCCTATGTTTCCAGTGATAAGAACATAAGAACATAAGAAGAGTCATGCTGGATCAGACCAAGGGTTCATCTCCTCCAGCATTCCGTTCACACAATGTCCAACCAGCTGCCCATGGGAAACCTACCAGCAGGACATGAGTGCAACAGCACCCTTCCTCCCATGTTCCCTAGCAACTGGTGTACGTAGGCATGCTGCCTCTGAAACTGGAGATAACATAGAGCCATCAGGTCAAGTAGCCACTGATAGCCTTCTCCTCCAGGAATTTGTCTAACCCCCACTTTAAAGCCATCCAAATTGGGAGCCATCAGTACTTCTTGTGCTAGCGAACAGATGGCCTGATATGGCACGAGGCAACTCTCTATGATTCTTCTTCCTATTTTTCCAGTGGTGTAGTCAGTTTTGAAATGCAGGCACTCATCATAACAATCCCCATAGCCAAGGACAGTCTAAACATTAATCCATATCAACACAAACCAGTTCTAGCAGTTTTCATCTTCACCAAGAGCAGGCCTTTTGTAAAGCTAATGGGTATTAATTGCCTATTGAAGACCAAGCCGCTCCCAAAATAATTTGCATTACAAACAGAGAACAATATATTGTTGTGGGGGGGATCACACACACACACACACACACACACACACACACACCTACTGTGAGGATTGCAGCTATGTTCAGACACAACAGAGAACTTGAGGCAGGAGGAGGTGATGTCAGCATCCCTGCCAATCAAAACATGCTGGGTGCCAGCGTCTTTGTGAGCCCTGACATCACCGCTTTATGTTTCTGAAGAACTCAAATCTTTGACCCGAGAACGGAAGCACCTTGTCTGCAGTGCGCAATACGTAAACGCAGTCACATGGATGCTAGGGCATTTTGGCACTGTTGCAGAGGAAAGCAGGAGTAGAACATCCAATGACATACAGTCCGTGTTCTCCTGTCCCACTCAATGCAAGAGAGAGAGAGAGGGAGGGAGAAAGGGAGAAAGGGAGAAAGGGAGAGAGAGAGAGAAAAAAAAAATAGAATAGGGGATGGTTTTGAAAAAGTGTGATGTTTTCAAAGTGGCAGATCAAAGGAAGAAGAAGAGAAGAGGTGGGATGACACTTGGAGTACTCTGTGTCCACCCCTTATGACCCTAACTAGAAGCTGTCGAGCCGATCTACACTCTAGCTTTGTAACGTTTCATAAGGGTTACGAAAACTTTGGGCCACATGACGCACTCCCTTGAACGTTGTATACCCGAGGTTTTTTAAAACTCACTTCAGCTATATACAACTGTTTTTACTTTTAATAAATCATTTTAAGTCAAATCATGTGTCCTTCCTTACCGTTTGGGATTCGTGGGGGCGGTGCTTCATTTACCGTCGCCCAAATGCTTAGCAGTTGATTGGTGGGGAAGAAAGAGGGGCTAAGGAGGAAGTGGGCAAGTGAACTACAGCACCCACAATGCTTAGCCCTATACTCATTGAAAGCTAGGGAATGAAAGGGGAACTAAGGAGGATGTGGGCGACTGAACTACAGCGCCCACAATGCTTTGCCCTAAACTCATTGTAAAAACGAAACAGAAAGAGACGGACAGAAGAGCGTGAGACCGCGCACACCGCTTTGAAGACTGAAGAATTTTTCTCCTGTAATGTGAGTACTCCTTAATGTGGCCTAAGTCGTTTTAGAACGTATTCCAAGGTACAGTGTAGATAGGCTCTTCATCTTGCATCTAGAGCTCTTGAAAAAATTCTCTGCCCTATATGTGGGCAATTCCACTGAATTCCCCAAGGGGGACGGGAAATTCTCCAACAGTGTCTCACGGGAAGGATCTAACATTGGGCAGCTTCTTTTTTCATGAGGGTTTTTTTTTTGGGGGGGGGGGTGCAGCCACTGCAAGTGGCAACAGCAGCAGCTGTGTTGGCAGCCGGGGGGGGGGGGGGCATTTCACATCCACCACAATGCAGGAGTGGAGGGTGCAGTGTTCCATCCAGCCCCAGGGAAGAGGTGAAACTAGTGCTATGGCTAAATCTGTCTTTTTTCCCCCCAATTTTCTGAACGTTTCCTTCCTCCATGAAGGACGCTGCTGTGATTCTGCCTCGGGGCGTCTTAGAATTTATTTTTGTGATGTTTTCCAGTTAACCTACCTATTTACTGCGAGGCAGCTCAGAGTGCGGCAGGTGTGTTGTCTCCCTATTACATACCTCTCCATTGCTCGGCAGCCTCCCAGGCTGCCTGCACTTCCTGATCTGAAAATGCCCTATGGGAAGAATTGCTCCAAGTCAACTTCCCCTGAACTTGAATTGAAGTGCGGGAAGCCAAGGAGGCTACAGGCTGCTAGAAAGGTGATTATACAGTGACAAATAGGACACTTGTGCCCAATCCTCAGCCACCTCCTAAGTAAGGTAAGCGCAAGAAATCCAACCCCAACCCAGGAGAATGTCTCCAAAATATTCACCATTACATTTCTTTTTGAAAGCCATTTCTTTTCCATCAAATTGAATGAGAATGGGGTGGGTGGGAGAAATCTTTGAAACAGCGCTATTTCCAACTATTCCAAAAAGTTCGTTTGATTGGGATCAAAGAGAAGGCTTTCTCGGAAGACATGTTCAGGCTCTGAAACTCCCACCAAAGGACGCTTTTTTGCCAAATGACAAGTTCTTTCTTTTTCAGAAGGGCTTTTGGCCTGTAACGTCTCGCTTGAGTTTTTTCATCTTCCTTTTTTAATCTGCTGGTAATTTTACTCATCTTGTTTTATGCTGTTAATTCGAGGTGCTAATTGACGCTTGTCTTTTGTTCCTATTTTTATGGATCGTGTTTTTATCTCGCCGTCTTATGCTGTCTGGTTTTGTAATTGAATTTTTATGCTTTTTGTTGTCTTATTATTGTCAACGTGGTTAGCCGGCTGCGACGGCTTTTTGAAAAGGCAGGGGAAACATTTGTATTAAAAAAATGAAGGAAATGTAACAATGGAGGGGGTGTTCCCTGGTACGAGCAAAAGAGGTGCTTATTTATTTATTTAAATTATGTATATGTCACTTTTCAACAAAAGGTTCTCAAGGAGGTATATCTGGCAAAAGGTGGCTTACAGACATGTTTTAATAAAGGTGTTTACACTCTCAGCAGTGGGGGTACATTTCATATTCCATCCTCGATAGGGTGGCCATGTGTCCTCTTTTCCAGAGGACAGCCCTCTATTTGAAAGGCTGCCAGAGGACTGTCCTCTGTTTTTAAAAAATGTCCTCCGTTTGAAGGGCTGGCCAGTCTGAGTCTGGTTTGAAGATAAAGAATCACCAGAAGGGAGAGCTGGAGGCTTGAATTTGTCCACCCACAGCATATGCAAATGGTATGCAAGCCAGTGTCCTCTTTTTGTCCTCCATTTTGGTGATTTTTATGTGGCCACCCTGACACTTCAACTTGTACCTGATTGACTATGGAGGTCGTCTTGGAAAGCAACTCGTCCCTGGAACCACACATCATCACCACCACTACCACCACAAACACATGTGCTTGCAGCGATGGTTGCTGTCAGAGTGACAAAAGGAAAGGAAAGGAAAGGGGAGGGTCAAAAGGAAGAATTCACAGGAAACCACACTGTAGGCTATAGAGATCCAAAGGTTCACTGTGGTCAAAATTCCCATGAACTAATCTCCAGGCCCCTTCCATCCTACTCGCCAAAGCCATGGCTAGACGGGCAAAATCGCCCCTCTAAGTAAAACTGCAGGGCGGCTGGAACACGGAGGAGAGGATCACCGCCATGCTCCAGCTGCCCTGCATGAGATAGTTGGCAGCCTCTGCTTCTCGAGGCTGGTGACTGTCCGGATGGGTTTGCATCCATAATTATTTTGTTCAGGTTGAACTTCAGTGAAAAGATGTTCATAGCTATTCAAAAGCTCACACCTATTAGAAAACTATGCAAAATTATGAATACACACACTTATGTTCAGGCCTATGACTTTCCATGCTTGCACACAATTATGCTACACACATCCCCCTGCCCATATGCGTTGCAAGCAAAGAGACATGGTGGTCTTTCTCCTTTTCTGTTACTTACATTTCAGTTTTGTTTTTGTTTGCTTTTGTTTTTGCCAGGTTAAACAACTAAGAATACGTAGGCTTCAGCACAACACAGAATTGGGTTTCCTTCAGCCCCGTAAGCAATTTATTATGAAGACATTCTGCCCGAATAAAGAGATGAAATTGCATCTCATTACACAAAACTGGCTCCTACTCAGCTAAGGTGAATCAGGATGTGCAGAGACCAGGGCAAACACCCTTGAAAGACAACATGGAAAAGCCTTTGCCACGTACAATAGCAGCCTTAGACACTACCTTACTCTGAAACCCTCTTTGATCTTCAAGGTCTCCTTTAGAACCGATGGCAGCTAGAGGTTTTTCAATGCTTCCACAGAGGCATATCTGTAGCTTCAGTGTCTGTCTAGATTACCACCATCCAGACCAGCTCACATCCATCTTTAAAAAAAACAAAAAAAACAAAACTTCATGGTTCATATAACATTACTTCTTCATCTTTTGGGGGCAACAGACTTCCTTCTAGTCTGGCTTTCAGACCGGTTTCAGAATAGGAACTGTCTTGTTCACCCTAGGGCAGCTTCCCCAACCTGGCATCCTCCAGGTATGTTGGACTATAACTCCTATTGTCTCCAGCTAGCACAGCCAGGGATAATGGGAGTTGTAATCAGACCCTTTTGGAGGAATGGAGAAGGCTGCCTGAGTCCTAGGGTCTTAAACCTTTTTTCAGCCCGAGGGCCGAAGTCTATTTTGGGGACACTCTCAAGGCCACATTCCAGGAGTGGGGCCAAAGGGAAGGGGGTGGAGTCAAATGCAAAAGGGGTGGGTCCAAAATACCAAAGATATGCGCCTATTTTAGCTTATAGCTCTTACTATCAGTAACTAAGCCTAAGGGAGTAGCATTTCAACCTTTCAGACTGGGGAAAAGCCGGGAAACTCCCAAACGATAGGTGGTCAGAGGGAAAGGTAACCACCTGGTGACATGGGGAAGTGGGTGAGGCCATGTGAACAATCTTAAAGAGCCAAATTGGAACCCCAGGTGGGACAGTAACACTCCTACCCTAGTGGATGACTTGCGCTAGGAGGTGGACAAGGGGAGTGCGGCCCTTTAGTTCCCCTACATCTCTCAGTGGCATTCATGGGGATCAACATGGAGGAGGAACTGTGTTGGTTTGGCTCTACTCATTCCTGGGAGGTAGCACAGAGAAGCAGAGGCTGCTACTCTTCCCCAGATCCACAGCAATGGATCTGCACCTGGCCAAAACCCAATAGTCAGGAGATCAGTAATGGTGGGTGAGCATCTCTGAAAGACAACTTGTCCATCACTGTGGCTGTTCTCTTGCAATCCTTAACTGCAGGCAAGTGTTTAGGGCATTCTAAGCCAGACACAATCTCAGTCCATTCCTGGTGACACCAATTCCCAACAGATTTGGCCGGCATCTTGCCTGAAATGAGGGCTGCTCTACACATGCAATGATGTGGTGGAGTGCCAAGGTTGTCGGATGGACTACACAAGTAGAGGTTGGTGGCTCCGCTTTCTGGGGAGGGGGGCTATGAATCCATTCTGGTTTCAGTCAGAGCCAGCCAAAACTCCAAAGGGGCTAACCAAAGTGCTGAACCCTCTCCCCCAAATGGGGGAGAGGCTTCCCTTGTTTCTTCTTCCTTGTTACTTCTTTGTACCCTGTCCCCATGTGGTTCAGTCTCCTGAGCACACCAGGAGCCGAAGAGGAATCTTCACAGCCGTGGCTTGCCGGCCTTTTAATATCTGCATCAACTCACTTCCTGTCCTTCCTTGCCAAACAATTTCCGATTGTGCCATGGCAACACAGTTGCATTTTTACCGCCCACTTCCTGTCTTGCCTTCCCTGACATTTTCCGGTTGTGCCATGGCAACGCAGTTGTATTTTTACCTCCCACTTCCTGCCCCGCCTTCCCCCACAAATTCCTGTTGTGCCATGGCAATGCCATTGCATTCCTCCCTCCCACTGGCTTTGCCAATCCCACCCACCATTCATGATGATAAGACGATGCAGTGGGTGCACCAAGCAGTCACCGAATCAAGTGTTGAAGGTGGGCCTTAGGGTGGCCTCTATTTGAAGGCTGTCAGAGGACAGTCCTCTATTTGAAATTGTCCTATATTTGAAGGACTGTCCAGTCCAAGTTGGTTTAAAGATAAGAACTATAAGAAGCCAGACGGAGACCAGGGACCTTGAAGTTTCCCATCCACAGTTAGCACCTGGACAGCAGGGCCGGATCTACACGTCGTCCTCGATGTGCCCTCCCTGCGCCACAAGCCGCTTTGGAGTGCTGCACTTCGTCTAGTGTGGCTCAAGCCTCGGAGGCTCTGCTCGCGCTCTCGCTGCCGCCACCGCCCTTTCATCCCAGCCGGTCCCAGGGAGGGAGGAGGGAGGAGGAAGGGTTGTAAACAAAAGCTAGCAATTGGAAATCCCTCTCCCAATCGCTGGCTTTTGTTTACAACCCTCCCCCCTCCCTCCCCGGGACCGGCCTGGATGAAAGGGCAGCGGCCAAGGTGCGGGCAGAGCCTCCGAGGCTTGAGCCACACTAGACGAAGTGCAGCGCTCCAAAGCGGCTTGTGGCGCAGGGAGGGCGCATCGAGGACGACGTGTAGATCCTGCCCTGGTTGAGAAGACACACCATGCAGGGCCCCTGGTCCCAGTGTTCCCCACTATAGTGAGAGTCATTGTGATTCTACTTAAATTACAGACATTATTTCTAAATTGGCATCTATACGTATAAATTAGCACATGCAAAATTCTATGCAAATGCATGTCCTCTTTTGTCCTCTTCGTTGGTGATGTATTTCCTCTTTTTTTTGGAGCTGTGTGAATGGCTGCACTCCTTGACTCCCCAGAAGAGATGAGTCTCGGGGCCCTGGCCACCAGTTTTTGGGGTGAGGAAAATGAGATTTTCTTTACGCATAATGGGTTGTGGGTTCCCCCCCCCCCAATAGAAAGACATCTCACATTTTCAAGTGTAGGGGGATATTGTTTGTTTGTTTTTTTAAAAAAAAACATATCTCTCTATCCAGTATACAGGCACATTTACAGGATCCGGTTCTTTATGCAAATCACAAGCTTTGACATCAAGAGAGATGTTTCCCCTGGGAACACAACATAGCCTTCCATGTCTTTGTCTTCTCACATTCCCTAACCCTCTGGGAAATATGGGCTGTTATCCATTTCCTCCTGCAGCAAGTACCATAAAATGGTACTGTTTTATATTCCTGGCTGTCATTACTTGATGTATCTGGTATAATGGAGCAAGCTGAACAAAACAATTTGGGGTGGGAGGAAGAGAGGAAATAGTGTAGCTATCAAAAGTTACACCATAGCCAGACCAAGGGTGGGCAGTATGTAGACTTAAAGCTGTGTCAGGTTTCTGGCAAGTTTTCGGTAAATTTATACATTTATTACATTTCTTTGCCACCCCATTGGTGAAGCTCTCTGGGCGGTTTACAAAGATGAAAAACCATTAAAATATAGTGTGCAGTTTTTTTAAAAAAAGCATTTCCACAAAAACACACTAACAGACAGTAAACCCAGAGACAACATACATCTCAAAACAACTTTGAGCAATCAACCATAACCATAAGACAAATCCAGGACCTGATTAAAATTCATCAGATGCTGCCAAATGCCTGAGAAAAGAGAAAGATCTTAACCTAGAGCTGAAAAGATAACAGTGTCGGCACCAGGAAGGCCTCATTGGGGATTGTTCCATGATTGGGGGCCACCATTGAGAAGGACCTCTCCTGTGTTATTGACTTCTGAGCCTCTCTCCGAGGAGGTACCCGGAGGAGGACCTTAGATGCTGAGCCTGAATAAATGAATAAATTGGCAAGGATATTTGATGCCCAATTGTTTAACAATAACAGCAGCATAATGACTATCTCACACCCAAAATTATATTGCTGAAATGAAAGCTTGGGGTAACCAGGTATACTTTTTTTCTGTGGAAGAACAGCAAGCTCCATCATACCCTCGTGGTATACAAAACAAATTCCTGTGCTCATAATTCTTTAATTTTGAATGTATGTCTTTGGTACCATTTTGTGGATCTCAGGCTTTTAGTAAAAATTAAATATATCCCAAAATTTATCCCACATGCCTGATGGTCTGCCCACCCCTGTTCTAGGCAGTTAGATGTAGGGCAGGAATAGATGTGTACTGAAAGTTGTAGGGCTTTTCTCAGTCCAAGAATGAACAGGATTGTGCCCTTATTGATTTATTTAGATCAAACCACCATGCGCATAATTAAAAAAAAAACATTCCCAGACTAGCAACTTACAGCAAAAATATAAATCAAAAATAGTAACAAATGAACAACACAAAATAAAACAGGAACAATTAAAAATAATTCTATAGAAAATTAGCAACCAGGGGATATTTACAAAAAAAAAAAAATCTTTTTTGGCTGCCCCAAAGACTGCAATGTTGGTACCAAGTGAGTTTCCCTGGTGAGAGCACTCCAAGAAGGGTGCCACAACCAAGAAGACCATTTCCCCAGAAATCACTTCAGAGACTGTTGGCTTCCTCATGAGGGCCTCTGAAGATGATCCAAGGCTCTGAATCCCACCTCTTGGCTACATGGGATGCAGGTAAACATTCATCTGTGTAGGGTTTCAGACACTCATTTATTTATTATTTATTTATTACATTTATACACCACCCAATAGCCGAAGCTCTCTGGGCGGTTCACAAAAATTAAAACCATCAACAAAACAGTATAAAAGCATGATATAAAAATACAATATAAAAAACACAATATAAAAACACAACCAGAGTAAACAAAAACCAGGCAGCAATGCAGATTTAAAATACAAATTTAAAATACAGATTTAAGACAGAGGAGTTAAAAGACTATGATCATAAATTGTTAAAATAGTGTGAAAATAAAAAGGTCTTCACCTGGCGTCGAAAGGAGTACAACATAGGTGCCAGGCGAACCTCTCTAGGGCACTCATTCCACAGCCGGGGTGCCATGGCAGAGAAGGCCCTCCTCCTGGTAGCCACCTGCCTCATTTCCTTTGACAGGGACTCATGGAGAATGGCCCTCCTCAGGACAGGGTGTTCAGTAAGGATAGACAAATCTGTCCATTTCAGTTTTTATTTTTCTGATCTTAAATTTGATTCAACCCAAACATTAAGAATGCATTTTTTAAAAAAAGTTTGCATAAAATTTGCATGTAGTTTTCTGCATGCAATTTTGTATATAATTTGGGCCAATATAAACATCTTTGGAAGCCATTTTCCTAATATAATGCATCTTTAACATTACTTTCACTAACATATATGCACTTTTCCCTAATATGCATATTTTTGTATGCATTTTTAAAAATAATAATGGAGAACTACACTGCAAAATTCAAAGAAGTGCAAATTTGAAAGGATAACTGAGTTTCAGTTTACATCTTGGCTCATAAGTGTAATGTTATGTACATTTGCATTAAAATATGAACTGAGCAAATTTCCCCGCCCATCCCTAACTAACACAACATCCATAAAGGCAACGAACAGCACAGTTCCAATATTTACATTCTTTCAAATCCCATGCATACATCATAAATGTTGTTGCTGTTAGCACACATTAAGATGGCTTAATATTACCAACCATTAAGTAAATTAAGACATTATTCCGCTCTTTATAAATTCTAGTCTAGGCACCTCTGGCTGAGTTTGATTGTGAAAAAGCTAATTAAGAAACCTGCTTATTAAAATGTTTGTTACATTGCCTTAAAGCAATCCTTAAGAGAATAATGTTGGGCTTAACTGCACCTCCCTGGGACTGGTATGATGGAGAAAGATCCTACCCCTTACTCCCACATAGCACATTTCTCATGGCATGGAGACGCACAGTAATGGTCCCAAGAGATGTGGGCATCAATCCTGAGCAGCCACTTACCATTCAAATTGAAGGTCTTGCAAAAAGAACTTGCAAAACGTTAGATTTCAGATGTCGTAAAACGCAACCAATCTTCTCAGCGAGCAAAGGAGCAGATCTTTTTTTGTGTTGAGCATTTGATCTAAACTGTAACCAACACTGCTTAGGAATCTACACTGAAGGTGAAATTGAACAGAACAAAGGCAATGTTGTTTTTCAAAGCTGTAGGGAGAGAGAATGTTCTTTGCAACATGTTCTGGATCCTTAAAATAGAAATGTACTGGTAAACATTCAATCTCTTGCAGAAAGATCAAATCTTTGCTGCTGAGAGCCTTTTTTTTTAATGCCAAAGTACTATTCTCCCTGTATTCTTCCTTAACAAAATATGTTGTCTGAAAATTAAGATGGCCCCCATACAGCTTTCTAGAAGACAGGTGTTTGGATCTGAACCTTTGGATGTTGACTGATTAGCAACATCTAATACTGCTTCAGCTCTTGGGCAGCATAGAAAAGTAATAAGTAAATACACAAATGAACTATCTGGATTTCCACACACCAAGAACTATTGAACATCATGCAAAACAAACCAGCCTCATCTTTAATAGTTACAATCTAGCTTCCAAATCATGTGAGGTACTGGTTCCCCTCTATTCAGTATTGGTTAGGACTCATTTTGAGTACTGTGTCCATTTCTGAGTGCCACACTTCAAGAAGGATGCAGACAAGCTGGAGCGGGTTCGGAGGAGGGCAACGAGGATGATCAGGGGTCTGGAAACAAAGCCCTCTGAGGAGAGACTGAAAGAACTTGGCAAGTTTAGCATTTAGAAGACTTAGGGGAGACATGATAGCACTCTTCAAGTACTTGAAAGGTTGTCACACAGAGGAGGGCCAGGATCTCTTCTCGATCATCCCAGATACAGGTCATGGAATAATGGGCTCACTTTACAGGGAGTCAAATTCCGGCTGAACATCAGGAAAACTCCCTGGCTGTTAGAGCGATACGACAATGGAATCAATGACCTAGGGATGTAGTGGGGTCTCCTACACTAGAGACATTCAAGATGCAGCTGGACAACCATCTGTCAGGCATGCTTTAAGGTGGATTCCTGCATTGAACAAAGGGTTGGACTCGGTGGCCTTATAGCCCCCTTCCAACTCTACTATTCTATAAAGGTTTTAAGTTAATTCTTCAAAAGGGATAGCAGGCTTAGTAGCTTTTAACAGCAATGGTTTGCATTCCTTCTGGAACTGTCAAACTAGCAGAGCCACAGGGCAGACAGACACCGGCCCCCAAATCCTCATGAACACACACACACGGTAATGTGTTCAGTGCAAGTTAGAGTGGTGCAGGGGGCGGGGGCGGGTGGGGACAAAGAGCATGACTCAGATTTAAGGGGCAATGACATGTACTTGAATCTGGTGCTGAAGAAAGGCAACAGGGAAAGGCCTGTCATCACTAGAGCGAACAGCAAGTGTTTGAATACACTTTGCTCCAGTCCTGTTGCTCCTGGTCGACTGAACGGAAATGATCCACACGAGAGAGTAGGAGCCAAAGAGGCTCAGTTTAGCAGAATTTCACACCATGTCAGTGTCCTCGTTTGCAGCTTAGAAAGCAATGCATATGTTTTTATCAAGCTTCCGCTGCCACGGCTGCTAGTTGGGCTCTCAGCAAGCTTCATCTCTGACACCCGCTTCTCTTTGACTCCAATAGCATTGTGCCTTCTAAAGTTAGACTGCCCACAGCACAAGGTAAGGCTCCTGCCTCTCCAGAAATACATGTCACAGAGCACCATCTGCATATGTTCCAACTGTACCTCTGCACGTCCATGTTGTATATGAAGGGTGGAGAGGAGCTTGAATGGATGTTGGGAGACGGGGAGGTCTTGAACCTGAGCCTTTTGAAGCCACAACCTCCATTGGTGCCTTAGCTTTACCTATTTATTCATTCCAGAAAATGACGATACCCCTTTTCATTTGTATCTATATCTATATCCCAGAGCAGTTCACAAGTTAAAATCATGACCCAATCCCATAAAATTAATCAACAAAAACAGTAATAGAACAATAACATATCTCTTTAGTATTTTATTAATATTTTTATTTTATCAATATTCATTAGAACCTCATGCAACATCAGTGCTCTGCCGCTTGGCAAAGGATCAGGCAGATTAGGCTCTGCGGATCAAGAGCGCCCTCTAGGATGTAGTTCTTGTCTGAATGCAGTCAGCTGATTTCATGAGCCAATAAGGATACCCCAGGCCTTATAAAAAAAGAAAACCTCACATCCAAGTTAACTCCTCAGTCTGAGTAACACAACTGCCTTGCTTCTAGAACCTAGCCACCAGTCTCTGGGCCTGTCAGGCCTGGGTTTTAATGGTTTTTAATTTGAGATTGAAGTTTTTAATTCTGCTCTTTTTGGTTTAAATTCTCTGTATAATTCTGTTATTATTTAAATCGTGTGTGTGTGTTCATGTTGCTTTTGTAAACCAACTTATTATAGCCAAAAGGTAGTATCAAAATGTATTCATAGACAAAAAAAATAATTCATAAAAATTAATTCTTACTTTCATATGCCTGTGGGCTAATAAGGTGTGATCACTGACTATGCATTTTTTCTTGTTCTGCATGAATATTGAACAAAACAAAAATTAGCCCCTCCCAAAATCAAGGTTCATTTCTACATTATCCTTTAAAATGCAATTAATAGACATTTTATTCCTTTTTGCAAACGAACAACAGCAATTAATGCCTGAGTTTACATTTAAAATGGTAATTAGAAAGCGCTGTGTGTTTTGAAGGCAAATAGGCCTTTGAGAACTAACTTGAACCTCAAGCCCAGCTATTGACTTTGAGCTTGCTGTGAGTACATTGACCGAATACCATATTGCTTCGTTCATTCACAAGAAAAATAATGCACTCACCTCATTTCTGCCAGTAACTGTCAAGCATCCTGGGTCGGCCAACTGGAAGTCAGAAGCAAGACAGAGGCCCAGAAAGGTTGGAGCCAAACCTGGGCCTGAAAGCACAGATCTGGAGCCAGGTAACGAAACCCAGTCCAGAGTTTAACAAGACACACATGAAGGAACCGCCAGCAAGTCATAATGAACAAGGTGTCAAGAACTCCAGGTCTTATGGGTGGCCACTTATGAATCACCAAAACGAGGACAAAAGACAACACTGGTTTGCATGAAATTTGCATATGCTGATTTAAATGTAAAGGCAAACTTAGAAATCATTGCAATTTAATAGAAACACAGTTTCATAGTGGAGAAGAGTGACTTGTCAGCCTGCCTGTTCAGTCTGCCATCCAAGTGTCAATGGGGACTTCAGGGCGACCTGTTCTCCCTTCTTATGGTTCTTTAGCTTCAAACTGGACTTGGACAGGCCTTCAAATAGAGGACTGTCCTCCATAAAAGAGGGCACGTGGCCTCCATACTGGGACTTGAAGAAAGAGCCACAGTCTATGAGCTGGGACCTAGCCTGATGAGCTACCATGTATTCTGAGGCCTCAGAGCCCTGAACTAGGGAGCCCATGTGTCCGATTTTTACCGTTGTGTACCTGTCCACCATAATGATCATCCCATTCTGTCTTAACAAGGCAGGGCATGCATGCAGACCCTTTGTTCCTGATTTGCTATGCCCTTTGTGCAAGCAGGGAAACAAGCCTGGAAGCCACAGTTAACCATAGCTTCAAAGTGACCTGGTTCGCATGTAATGATAACCCATGTTTTAAACAATCCATGGCTTGTCGTGCACAAGAGTGAGAGAGAGCGAGACAGCACTGCCTCGTGTATGCCTGCCACTTTCACTTTCACTGAATAACCCACGATTGGCTTGTTCATGGGTTATTGAGCGTGACATGCGAAACCAGACCGATGGGTTGTTTAGGGGCCGAACAACCTAGCAATTAACCATGGTTTGTTGTTGGTTTCAGCCAACAAATGTGGGTTTGCATGTCATGCTCAACAACCTACAAATGAGCCAATCGTAGGTCATTGATTAAAAGCAAAAACGACTGGCACGCCCACTCTCTCCATGAGATGTTTAACCCATGGGCTGTTGTTATGTATTAATAGCACCATTATGCCCCAATGGTTGATGGCTTCCAAACAAGCCACAACTTGGAAGCCAACTTTAAACCTTGGCTTCATATCATGGCTTGTTCAGAAGCCATGAATCCTAGTTTCCCAGTTCAGATGTAACAGGAAGCTATGATTAACCCATGAGGGGGAATGAAGTAGTAGATCGCCGACCACATCCAGAGCCTGGCCAACTCACGCCAGAGAAGGAGGAAAGTGGGAGGTGGCTTTTTGACAAAGCATATATTTTTTGTTTAAAAGTGTCCCCAATGGGCAAGAGGATTTTCTATGACAGCTCCATTGTGGCATGGCTGAGGGAACATTGAGGAAATGGGAGGAAGTGCTTTGTATTCAGAGGATCAAACTAGGTGCCCCTGAAACATGCCCTTTGGTGGCCTTCTGCAAGCAGCAATTTACGACTGCAGGACTTTCCATGTACATAGGTGGTGACTCTGGGTGGGCTGGCTCCCCTTAGAGGAGCTACTCTCTACTGACAGAGGGAGAAACTTCCCCCCACCCTAATCCCTCTCATAAGGGGGTTAAAATTGTTCCGTTGTTTCTTAAAGCAGCTTGACATATTGTGGAAAACGAAACCTGCCTATGGAAAACATCTTAATGGGCACTTTGTCATGATGTCAGGTTCAGATCAATCTCCATTTAGATTCTTCTATTGGGAAAAAAAATTATATGGCGAACATTCCTCAAGAATTTCCCATGGCACATCGCATACTCTTTGGCTCATCAATTTTACATCTAAGAGCATTTTTCACATGCCAATTTAAAGGTAAAGCTCACTATCCTATCAAATCTCCCCAATCTCATTTGTACATCAAATGTACAGATACACAGATATATCTGAATTAAACATTTAAAAAACAAACCCCATAGGTTTCAAAGTGCATACTGCAGCAGCAAAGACGATCCACCCTGGAGTTGTTCTGGAAGAGCTGGGCGTAGTAAGAGTCAAGTAAAAATTGGATACTGGAAATGCCAAGTTTCATAGTAGGACAAGTGACTGAGCCTCCTAGCCCTCTACATCAGGATTGGGGAACTTTCTTTCAGTTCAAGGGTCACACTGGTTCCAAACAAGTATGTCAGGGGCCAAATGTCTGCAGCGAGCAAGGCCAGACCACTTGTGGCATCTGCCCCATGCCATCATTGCTCGCACAAATATCCATATTCGCACATACATTGCTCCTCGTCTGCTGCAATCTGGCTTTTTATAAAGCCTCCATTGATACAATGGAGGCTTTTTGTTAAGCCTGACTGTAGTAGCGGAGGAGTGATTTTCCAAGGGAGGGTTGCAATGTTGGAGGGGAAGGGCTAGCCCTTCCTTCTGCAGCAGACACTCCCCTCGCAGAAAATGCTCATTGTACTGCAAAAAATAGGGGCGTTGGGAAAGCCTCCGTTGGCACCTAAAAAGCCTCTGTTAGCATCAAGGGAGGCTTTTTAGAAGTCTTAATGTAGCAGGGATGGGGGAGCAGTAATCGGGGATGAGGAAAGGAAGTTGGCAGGCTGGAAAGAGACTTCCTGCAGGCATGTGCCTCCCCATCCTTGCTCTACATGCATAAAAGGGAAAGTGTGTGTGAAACATCAGGCTTGTTAAAGCCATGGTTTAAGGTGTCTTCTGAACACGGCCTGGCTTTCTAGCTTAACCACCATGGTTAAAGCTGTGGTTTAAGGTATCTTCTGAATGGGACCGATGTGAGCAAATCATTTTACTTCACCAAAGAGTGTGGTCTCCTTTTTTTTCTTTTTCTTTTTACTGAGATAGCCTTGAGTAGATGTGAGACTGGTAAATGCTCATTCAGTTTTGCCTTTTGCTTTTCTCTGCTAACTGCCTTTTTAACAGGGGGGTAACAATATCAAATAATCCCATGAAGGTGTAGATTTGGATAGGGCCACCCACATGCCAAACCTGGCGCTGACATAATAGGCTGCATAAAATCAGAATCTCCATGGTAAGGCTGACTGACAGTGGAACATTTTTGTCCCACTGTAATTGTATGAGTTTAAGGCAGTTCAAAAAAAAAAAAAAAAAAAACCTGGGTCAAGGGCAAGCATCACAAGCCACAATGCCTCTACCACATCACCGTCTTTGGCTCTCCGAAAGGAACAGCATCCATTATCTGTTCTAAAAGCGTAGCCCAGCGCTGAGATTTTTTTTAAAAAAGGCTAAGAATGTGTTCATTATTCCGTGCTGCAGGTTGCACAAGATACAAATTGCACATGGCAAGCTGACCACCGGGGCAAGTGCCTTACTTCAAACCTCCATTCAGGATAAAGATTTCATGATAAATTGGCTCCTCTGTCGAGGAGGAGGAGGACGAAAGGAGAGAAGGAGAAGGAAAACAATATCCAATTTGCTCCCCAGGATTTGCTTTTCAAATAGCAGGCGGTAAACATGCATAAAGTTTTAAAGCCCTAAATGGAATGGGGCCAGGTTATCTGAAAGATCATTTCCTCCCATATTTACCTACCCAGATGCTAAGGTCATAATCTAAGACTGTCCTCCAGTTGCCCCCGCCAAATGAAGTAAGATACGTGGTTACAAGAGTGAGGTCCTTTTCAGTGGTAGCACCGGTGGAGGTTGGAAGGAGCTATCCAAGGTGCTGAACCCTATCCCCACAGAGGGCATGGCTAGTCAAAAAAGGTGGCAGGGAGAGAAATAGTAAGGTTAGCAGCTAGGAGGGAGAGAAAGAAGGTGGCATCTTTGAGACCCTTTGTCTCAGAAGAGAAAGTATTCTCTGCCCAGTTAGGAGCGTCTCCTTGGGAATTATCTCCCGCGTCCGCCGTGGGAAAGAGTTCTCCTTCTGGCACCAACTCCCCCGCCTGTTGCATTCCTTCACCAGGATCAGAATCGCTGTCTGAGATTTCATCCCCTTGAAGTAGGGAGTTGGACATAGACACAACACCTAGAGGCTGGGGGTGGAGAGATACAGAGCAAAGGGGAAAGGTCTGTGTGGATGGAAGAACATTGGATGGAAGAACATCTTCATGACAGGTTAATATGCCTTGGAGGTGAACTCTTTCCCTCTCTCTAATGGAGCTAGGCAATGACTTGCAATCTCTACGAGGAGGGATTAGAGCTCATTTTACAAAAGCAGCTGTAAATTTCTCGTTAAGTCTTGAGAGGAGGGGAACCTGCCTTGAAGCATTCTTTAGATATTAAGGGCATGTTATACTGAAAAAGAATGAAGCAAGGTTTTTATATGTAAGTAAGAATTTAAGGGGCGGAATAAAGAGCCCTTACTCGCTGCTAGGGATGTCACAGAAATCCGCAACAGAATTATGTGATCTCAGATTTCTATGAATCTGACCCAGGGAGCAGTTGCTACAAAATTACATGGATTCCGCAGACTTGCAGGTTTGTTTTTTACCTCCCTGAACTTTCCACAAAATTAGTCGTAGAAAAATATGTAAAAAAAAAAATTTTTTTTTTAAAAAAAACACCACCGGCCGCAGATCTGCATTTTCTCAAAAACTAAAGCAAGAAAATATGCATTGGGGCAAGGATTTGCACATTTTAGGCAGATTTGTGCATTTTTGCAAGTACAAATTTGTGCAAATACACATTTTGAAAGTGCGAGTTTGCACAAATTTGCATTTGCACAAATGCAAATTTGCTCAAATTCGAAAAATTGTGGGGAGGGGGAACCAGTTCTGCCAGTAAGCAGACAATGGAACGAAAAGTACCTGACAATCTTTGTCACACAGACCGGAAGAGTTGTACAAAATCTGTACATCCTTAGGGGTGTGCACGG
This sequence comes from Anniella stebbinsi, assembly GCA_029215795.1. NCBI lineage: Eukaryota > Metazoa > Chordata > Lepidosauria > Squamata > Anniellidae > Anniella > Anniella stebbinsi. The sequence continues at coordinate 389,583,126 of JARDYH010000001.1, forward strand.
ACCCCCCGGATCGGATCGGGACCCGGATCGGGACCTCCAATTTTGTCACGGATCGGTTCGGACAAAATCGGAGGCCCCCCGGACCGGATCGAATATGATCCCGATCCAAAAATCGGAAATTTTTGGATCGGCCGCCATTTTTTTCCCCATAGACTTGCATTGCAATGCAAGTCTATGAGGAAAAAATGGCAGCGGGTGGGTGAGGGGGGGCCTAACTCCCTACCCCCCCGGGGCCGTCCGCTGTGGATGGCCCTGGCAGGTAAGCCCCCTCCCCCGCGCTCCCTACCCCCCCTGGGGCCGTCTGCTTCCATCCGCTGGCGCCCGCGGGCGCCAGCGGATAGAAGCGGACGGCTCCGGGGGGGGTAAGCCCCCTTCCCCGCCACTGCTTACCTTTTAGGACCATTCGCTCCCGTCCGGCGCCGGCGGCTACCGCCAGCCGGCTTTGCGGCTTGCTCTCGAGTAGCGTGCCGGGTGATCACCCTCCTCCCCTCCACGCACCCCCTGCTTACCTTCCCGGCCCGTCCGCTCCCGTCCGGCACCGGCGGCTACTACCAGCAGGCTCCGCGGCCTGCTCTCGAGTGGCGCGCCGGGTGATGTCATCACCCAGCGCGCCACCCTGGAGCAGGCCGCGGAGCCCGCTGGTAGTAGCCGCCGGCGCCAGACGGGAGCGGACGGGCCGGAAAGGTAAGGGGGCCCCTCCCCCCCTCCGCGCGCCCCCTCCTCCCCTCCACGCACCCCCTGCTTACCTTCCCGGCCCGTCCGCTCCCGTCCGGCGCCGGCGGCTACTACCTGCGGGCTCCGCGGCCTGCTCTCGAGTAGCGCGCCGGGTGATGACATCACCCGGCGCGCCACCCTGGAGCAGGCCGCGGAGCCCGCTGGTAGTAGCCGCCGGCGCCGGACGGGAGCGGACGGGCCGGAAAGGTAAGGGCCCACCTCCTCCCGCCCCCTCCTCCCCCCCCCCGCTGTCCACTTTCATTGGCGGGCGCCCGCTGGCGCCCGCCAATGGAAGCGGCGGTGGGCGCCAGTGGGCGCCCGCCGATCCGCCGATCCGGTTCGGAGCCTTTTCGGACCGGTTCGGATTGGATCGGCCGATCCAGCTGTAGGATCGGAAATCGGATAATTTATCCGATTTCCCACTGGACCGGACTCGGATCGTGGATCAGGTCCGATCCAGTGCACATCCCTATTACTTACTACATAGCTGATCACAAGAAAGAAGAATACTTCTAGGTGTGCAGCATGTTTTTTAAAGGATTTTAGCCCAATTCTGTTCCTTGTGTGTCCAATAAATAACAAGGAGACAAAATTAATTTATTGATAATTATTATTTTGATTATTTGCATTAAATGTGTCTGGAAAGAAATACCTATGGTTTTAAAGAGATCACTTCATCCTGGAAGAAAAACTAAGATGCAAGTAACAGGTACAACTGCCAAAAGTAGATACCAGTTTATTATGATGTTAGAGAAAACTAGCAGGGAAGGAGATCTTTTCATTCCAGAGAATTTCTATGTGAGAGATAGATAGATAGATAGATAGATAGATAGATAGATAGATAGAGGAAGTAACCATACAATGGTTCAGGGGTTAGCTTTCCTGTAATATATATTCTGATATGATATGATATGATAGATAGATAGATAGATAGATAGATAGATAGATAGATACATACATACATACATACATACATACATTGTATGGTTACTTCCTCTGTGTGTGGGGGGGGTTTCTCTCTCTCTCTCTTATATTTTATAACTAATTGAAGTTTTTCATCTATGTTATATGGTGGATAAATGCTAAAGTAACCCCCCCCCCAAAAAAAACCCTGTGTTCAAAGCTATATTTGATTTAGGATTCAAACACCTATAGACACACAGAAATGGTCATTCCCAATGTTGGTGCAGCACCTGCGGAAAGATCAGCCCGTCTGCTCAAATGCAGTCTACCATGATAGGGTGGCCAGATACAAAAGAGGACAGGGCCACCCTGTTGTGGTGTTCAAGAAGGAATTTAATCATTGGGTTGAAGAAGGAATTTCAGCTCTCCGTTCTGCTGGACCTCGGAGCTATTTTTAATACCATCGGCCATGGTATCGCCATTGGTTGGGATAGAAGTGGCACCATTTTTCAGTGGTTCCAGTCCTCCTGGAGGGCCAGTTCCAGAAAGTAGTATTGGGGACCAATGTTCAACAACACCATGAACTTTGGCATTCTACCTGGTACCCCGTGGTACTTAACATCTACATGACATTGCTGAGGGAGATTGTCTGAAGACTGGGAATACATTGTCACCAGTATCCTGATGATACCAACCTCTATCACGTTTACAGTTATGCAGAGCAATAATAGGCACGTATACAAAATGAACATTTTTAAACGTTTGCTATTTCTACACTATTATATCATTTATCCCAGAACTTCTTTCCAGAAGATGCCATGTTTCATGCTTCTGTGGTATTGGCTTTTATTCAAGTAACATATAAAGCAAAAGTATATTTCATTGAAGTAATCTACATTGACTTGTTTTCTAGTCTAGCTGCTCTTTCAACTAGGGCCACCCTCCAATACCTTGAGAAACATTTGTACCTCCAAGCACGGAGCAAGACAGACAGCAGTGGACAATTTGCTGGTCTCCAAGCAGCTACTGAGCAGAATCCAAGAGGTATACCCTAGGACACCTTGAAATGTTGCAAAGGATTCTGGAACTCAATGGTCAATTCACAGACAGTGCCAGTTCCAGGTTTCTGAGGGCCCTTGGGCAAGACATCCCCAATGGGCCCCCTCCCTCAGTGAGTTGACCTTCTCACCACTATGGTCACCAACGGCTATAGCTCCTCCTTCTTTTTCTCATCATGACCACCACTTTCAGGCAGAGAACACAAGCAGGGGGATCTACTGTTCCTCCTTTTACCACCAGAGTGAGAGGCATGTGAACAAGCAGGCAGGGCCGTGCAGAGCTGGTCATATGCCCAGGCCAGATGGGAAGTGTGTGCCCCCCATTTCAAAAAAGGAGGACAACATGGCTGCCCCAAGGGGGCGTGCCCACCAACATGTCCGTTCTACATCACACCTTCATATTAAACCTGATCTACAACACCTCAAGGCACATATAGCCCCACCCCGCATACGGCATATGGCCCCCTGGAGCTTATAGCCTGACCATGGTATTCAAGACGGACGGCTTCTGTGCTGTTTCCACAAGGTGGGCTCCTCGCTTCTCGATGGGCCGCTTACGCTACGGAAGCAGTAGCGTAAGCTAGGGCCGACCTCCTCGTCGGAGGGCCCCCTCAAACTCGTGGGCCCTGGGACAACTAGCCCCAGTGGCCCCCCCTCTACACGGCCCTGCAAGCAGGTAGCAACGATCAAGAATAGAAGTTATTCCAGGGGACTGTTACCTGTGGGCCCTCGGCAGGTGCTCAAACGTGCTTAACCTTGATGCCAGTCCTGTCAGTTGAAACATGCCAGCAGACTTCACTTTACAGCTTTGAGCTTTGTATGGTGTTTTATGTATTTATTATTATTATTATAAATAACAACAACAACAACAGCAACAACAACAACAACAACATTTATATACCACCCCATAGCCAAAGCTCTCTAAGCGGTTTACAAAGATTAAAAACGTTGAACATTTAAAACCAATATACAAAGTTTATAAAAAGCATAAAAACAAACTACTTATCAACTATCCAGGGGGTCAATTAAAAAACTCAACATATGCTGTTAAATGCCTGGGTGAAGAGAAAAGTCTTGACCTGGCGCCCTCCCATAGGTCTGTTTTGCTTAAGAACATCAGGAGAGCCCTGCTGGATCAGACCAAGGGTCCGTCTAGTCCAGCACTCTGGTCATACAGTGGCCAACCAGCTGTCAACCAGGACATGGTACAACAACACTCTGCATCACCACGATCACACAAAGGTTGCTGTCAGAAGCTCCACATGGTGGCTGTTATCACACGGGGAGCCATCTGGGAGTAGCCATAGCACAACCTGGTCGCTGCAGGCCACGCAAATTGCAGCACCTTGCACACCACCGCAAAACGCTACTGCAGTTAGAGGGAAAGAGTGGAGAGCTCCATACATACACATGTATGTGCTATTTTTAAAATAATAATAATAATAATAATGATGATGATAAGGAAGTGAAAGAAGACGCACCGCCGCTCCAGAAATACTCCCTTGCAAACCAAGATCCTGACAGGTCTGTCATTATCTCCATCGAGTCTATGAATGACAGTCTCCCTGTTTCTTTTTTCTGTCATTTCACAATTTTGCCCATTCTTCATTCACCCTGAAATTTTATTAGATCCCTTCAGGGAATACATGTGGGCCTCCCAGCTTTTCTTCCTTTTTCTTTTTTAAAGCACACTCTGGGTTTTCAACAGTGCCTTTCTGTTCACTCGACCCTTCTGGGAAGCTATAGAGACGATCAAAGGGAGATGAAACAGAGTGAGGCCACCCTGCCCTTTTTCCTGGCGAGGGGGCTCTTGTCCGTGGGCAACCGTTGAAGTACGGGACCTCGGCAATTTCCCAACCGTGCCTAGTCTTGGCATCGCCCCCAACGCCACCACATATCGGACCGTAGCCCCTAAAGTGAAACTATGATATAAAATTAAAAATTTACCCTGATAAATTTAGCCTCTCCTATGAAAGGGCACTTATTTTTCACGGGCTGAGGCTTCCTAAACTGACTTCCTGATTAGGCGAATAAAGGCGGCTGCTTTTAGTTGCTTTGTACCCTATTCGCCTGCTGACAGCTTGCAAGTGGCAGCGTATTATTTGGCCTGCACACCATACAAAGCGTCTTAATTAAAGGTTGTCTAAAAATACAGAGCGTTCTTTTGCAGCCACATCTGCCATTAACTCTTCTGACATAGCGGGGAGCATTAAACACGAGGGGAAATGTGTGTGTGTGTGTGTGTGTGTGTGTGTATGCTTCACAAAGCCACCAAGTAGAATTTGGCTCTGCTACAGAAACATCATCATCATCATCATCATCATCATCAACAACCCAGACTCTGCTCCTGGGAAGCTTCGGGCAAAGACCATCTGTAGCCCCAGCAAGGGCGGAGTCGTCTTCTTGCTCTGACAAATTAGTGAGTGCAGGATTGGGGCCAGCAATCCTTACCCTTTGGCACCTGCCAGGGCAGGGTGGCCACAGGCATGGTCGAAAAAAGAGGAAATGAATCCCCAAATTCCAGGACACCGATTTGTATAAAATGTGCCTATGCTAATTTATATGCATCTATGCCTGTTGAAAAATAATTACTAGACTCTAAATAGAAATACACTACAGATCTTGCTGGGAATTATTTGGCATTGCAGCCTCCTGATAAAATGGCATTTAGCATAGAAAAACAAAAGGCAGAACAGAATGAGCGTTTCCTGGTCCCACAAGCGCACAAGGCTAAAAATAAAAGGAGATCATGCTCTCCTTTAGTGAAGGATAGGTAAAATGCTTCCCTCACAATTTCCTCCATTAAAAAGCAGGGAAAGCATAGAGTTTCAAACAAAAGACTGCAAAATTCTCAGCCATTTGCTCAGATTAGGGCCTAATTTGCACAGATTAGGGCTGATTTTGCCCCAATTGCTCAGGAGATTGTGAAAATTGCTCAGTAATTTGCACCAGTAGCAGTACCTGCAAAAGATGTTCCCAGAGTTTGGGGAAATGCCAAACGCAAATGCAAATTGAGTCATACATGCTGCAGAACTCCCATCAAGTGAGAAAAGAACTGGATTTCCCAACAACGGACATCCCTAGTCACAGTCTTCCCCAGGACAGTGAAGCTCTACTAGAGTTACAATCATTATTTCTGAATTCACACTTTCACCTCTAAATTAGCACATGCAGATTTTATGCATTTCTTTACCCTCTGCGGTCCTCTTTTTTGGAGATGTGTAAGTGGCCACCCAGTCCTTATCATGTACCCTTGATTAGAACTGGGAAAGGGGATTCTTTGCCATGCAAAATAATTATCAGCCACAACTTTCCTCTTCTCCAAAAGGAACGCAGCATTTGAGAGATGTCGGGGGGCGGGGCGTTGTTCATTCATTCATTTTAGAGTTACCTATACCTCAAAGTTTGCTCACTCTAATAACGCTTCTCAGTTGTTTTCAATTAAGATAAATGTCAGATGCACCACAGCATTAGATTTGAACTCCATTCAGTTTGATATAAGTGGATTTAAACCGGAAGCTGACGGCCCCTTTTGAATCTGTATTAGAACCAAATGTAGCTCTTTAATCTAATTTGGTATGTATACTAAAGTCACTGTTCATTTAGGAAGCCCTTCTAGAGATTTATATGTGCCATCAAGTTATATTTTTGTGACTCCTGCTTTTTCTCTCAGTGGGCAAAAAAAAAAAATCAACTTTTTAGACCAGTGGGTTGCCCCCCACCCCTTTCATCTTCAAATGTTATTAAGCAAACGTCCTTTGCACTGTGTTGTAGTGTGCTGCAGTCTTAGATAAATTCTGAGCATCTCAGCATCTGAGTTGTTGTTGTTCAAGGTCTTAGCTCAAGGCTGCAGATACACATTTGAAAGTGTGTATGAGATGTCGGACGAAGCTTCAAAAATCAAAATTTCACATTTTATACCCAACTTCGGATGAGACAACACAGCCTAATAAAAACAAGAAAAGTGGTGATAAAACCACAACAACTTAAATAGGTCTAGAAAGCAGATTTGGGACAGTTAAAAGATGGTACTCTGCAAAAATCCACTGGTATAAAATGGTCTTTGTTGTTTGTCTCAACATGAGCAGCGATGGGGCCTCCTTTGGGGAGGCTGTTCCAAATCTTGGGGGCCACGACGGAAAAGGCCCTGTGTTTCAGGTGCCCACCCCACCAGCTGGTATGTCTGCTTGGAAGTAGGCACCTCAGAAGCCGAATGGAGTTGTGAGGCAGGGTCATGTGGATTTCTTCATATGGCAGGTGGAAACGTTTCCCCCAGAGAGCCACATCATGTCAGGCAAAAGCTCTCAGGGGCTGCATGCCAGGGCTAGATGGGGCAGGGCCAGAACCACCTCACACTCTCTCTTTTTCTTGTACACATGCATCCATGTAGGTCTTCTGCATCACCTGCTCCCCCTGGCTACTCTTTTTTCAAGGCTTGAACCAGGGATTCTCTGCATGCAAAGCATGTGCTCTACCGCTGAGCAATGGTTTCCTGATGAGCAATGGCATCAGGTCTCAGAAGCGCTGACTCAGTGCTATCAAATTCCAGAAGCCATGGAGTGAATGACGGTAATGCTATCTCAGCCACAAGATGTTAAAAGGCAAAATAATACAATGAAGGCGATCCAAATGGACAGAGTTTACAATTTGAAGGCAGTTTGAGAGTGGCTGCATGTCCAGTGATGAGCACCTGCTTCTTTCAGAAACATAGGAAGCACTCTTCTCCTGAGTCCATCTAGCCCAATATTGTTAACATTGGCAGGCAGCGACTCTCCAGGGTTTCAAGTGGGAGTTTTTCCAGCCCTACCTAGGGAGGCCAGGGATCAAACCTGGGACCTTCTGCATGCAAAGCAGCTGTTCTACCACTGAGCTACGTCCCCTCCCCTCTCACATCTGGCAAAAAAAACCCCACCAGGTTTAGCAGAGGGGAAAGTGAGATGAGTATGCATACCTCATGAGCACTGATCCCTCTTTAAAATCACCTTCAAACCTCTGGTGTGGGGACAGCTAAACCAGCCATCTCCAACCTGGGATCCTCCAAGTGTTTGGGACTTCAATTCCCATCAGCCCCAGCCGGCAGGTCCAATGGTCAGGAATGCTGGGATTTCCGGTCCAAAACTTCTGGATTGGGGCAGGCTGAACTACACTATAGCCTGGCTTTTCACACTCTGGTGATGGACTGCAATTCCCATCATCCCCAGCCAACACTCCCATTTTAATTGTTGTCAAGAAAAGTGTTTTAGCTGGACCAGCTCTTCTCAACTTAGCACCTCCCAACATCCCCTCTTCAATACAGCTATTAAAGGTCCACAGGGCCAGCATCAAGGGTCAGCCGGATTGGGCACCTACCGAGGGCCCACACTCCAGCACAGGCCCACTGACAAAAGCCCCCTGAGCTGCTCTTCCTCTTCATCATTGCAACCTGCCTCTCGCTCTAGGATCAGCCATAGATGCCTCTCCCTAGCTACTCACTGGCTGTCTGGCTGTCAATCAAGCAAGCCAGTGGAGGCAACGTTGACAAGGGGGATGGGGAGCAAGAGCAGCTTGAGACAATGGCCAATGAGGGCCTCATGCCCTCGGGCCCTCAAAGACCTGGAGCCGGCGCGGAAAGGAAGCGGGTGGCTCAGAAGTCCATGGGGTGGCGAATCCCCTCCAGGTTTCAGTCAGAACTCTACAGGAGCTATCAAAGCTGTGTAGAGTTCTGACTGGTTCTGACCCAAACCTGGAGAGGATTCACAACCTCCTTGACATCAGAGACGCCATCCTCCACTGCTCTTTCACTTTATGCACCTGGTCACCCTCTCCGTAGGATGCCTGCAACTACTGAAAGGAAGACAGAGCCGGGGTGCAGGGGGGGGGGGTGAGGGGGTGGGGGGTGGGGAGAAACAACTTGTCTTGTTCCAGATCACACGACATGATTTGGGCCTTTGCAGCAAGCCGAGCGGCTTCTCCACCTGTCCGACACTGGTGTACGGCAGTGCGTTATTGACATCTGTAAAGGGATCCTGCCGTGATTAGTATTTCTCCTAATACGCTCCCATGTAGCAGCAGCTCAGCTCCTGGAATTCTGCTGAATGCAATTCAATCTGCTGCCAGTAAGAAGAAAGGACAGTAACCCATTAAGCATGCCTCCAAGAGAGTCACAAATCAATGGGCCGCATGTCGTTTCAGTCATCTTCCAACTCACGGGGCATGTTTATTGATGGCCCCTGTTCCCGCCTCCGTCGAGAGAGAGAGAGAGAGAGAGAGAGAGAGAGAGAGGTTGTTTCTTGGGCTGAAATTGACAGCCGCTTCTGCTGCGTCTCATAACACGCCACCTTCCATCTGGCCTGGTTTTGAAACTCAGCAGTACTTGGGAAGGGGCGGAAAGAACTGAACAAAAAGAAGGTGGGTCAGAAAATGGGCCAGATGCAAAGTAAGGTTGGCATCCTGTAACTTTAACAGTCCATTAGGGGGGATTTCAGCAAGCCCATCTTTCCTCACCCTCTCATGACAAGCTGCAGTGGTATACTGAAAAAGTACCCTTAAGGCAGAGCTGGGAAACCTTTCAGCCAGAAGGCCAAATTTGATTTCAGTGAAACACTCAGGGGGTGCATTTGAGGGATGGGAGGGGCTAAAGGGGCTGGACTAAAGGCAAATGTGGGGAAGGGGAATACCAGCATATGGTAGCTTAAAGCCCTTCCTGCCAGTACCTAAGTCTTAAGAGAGGCATTTCAACCTTTTAAGAATTGGGGAGGGGGGCTGCAGTCGGCTTTAGCTTTGATTGCCCCCTCTCTCCTTTGTTCCCCAAATTCCGTCCACTGTCAAGTTGTGTTCCTTCTCCTTGTACAACATGGCAAAAATACGCCCCTTCCTCTCAGTCCTCACAGCACAACCTCTGGTCACCTTTTACATGGACTGCTGCAACCTTCTCGTCTCTTCTCTTCCATTGGCTGAATTCGGACGACACAATAAGCAACTGGTGGGGGGGAAACAATCGTCAGTTATAGTGACTATCGTGTCGTCTGAATGCTGCCATAGTCAACTCAACGCTGATCCTAATCCACACCACAGTTGGTTATTTATTACCATGTTGTGTGGGGAGTACCCCCTAAATGAACAACTGTAAAGTTGATTATTACCCCACCATTGACTATCGTGTTGTCCAAATTCAGCCATTGTCTCATCTCAGCCACCTCATCCCTATCCAGCACTCTACTGCTGAAATCAATGTCACTGTCCTTGCTCTGATCCACACACACATCTCCTAAAAAATCCCTACATTGGCTTCCTGTTCACTCTCAGATCCAGCCAAGCATCTTGTCCTTTCTTTCAAAGACCGCTGTGGCCTGCCATCTCCACCTTCTCCCACCATCTGAAGATCTCCTGATCCCTCAGTCCACCCTTTTCTTACAGTAGCCTTGTGTCCTCATTTACAGAAGACAGTCCTCTACGTGGATACCTGCCACAGGACTGTCCTTTGTTTTGAAGGCATCCTCTACTTGAAGGAATATCCTATCCAATTCCACTTTAAAGACAAAAAGCCATCAGAAAGAAGAGTTAGGCCTTAAGATGCCCTTCAGCAGCACCAGGACAGCAGACAGAGCAAAGCATACAGGGGTTACCTGGTCACAGCTATCCACACTATGGTGAGACGTACTGTATTTATATTTAAATTAGAATAAAAATAATTTCTAAAGTGTCATCTATGGTATATGATAAGGCATCTATGTCTGCTGTTTTAGATTAGGTCTATTAGGGAAAATGATTATTTAAATTGTTTATAGCTGTTTACATTGTTTAAATTTTCCTATGTTAAAAATTGTAGACAATTTTTATTATGTCGTATTTTGTAAAACAAATTATGAATTGTTGTAAACTGCCAGAGAGCTTCAGCTATGGGGCAATACAGAAATGAAATGAAATAAATATTAATATTATTAATACATAATAATAATATAATATGACAGCAGGCACCTGCTCAGACACTTTGCCAGGGTGGTGAGATGGATTCTATTTCCATTTAAATTGTAGTCATGATTTATAAATTTGCATCTATACTTATAAATTAGCATATGAACATTTTATGCAAAGCTGTGTCCTTTTGGGGGCAATGTGCAATTGGCCATCTGAATCCTGAATCTCTTAGAGGCCATCACCAGTAACTGTATGATCATCCCTTTCATTTTCACCGTACATCACTTGCTGTTGGTGGGGGAAGCAAAAGTACACAGATGCACACAGAGACAGGATCTTAAAAACACACTAAAAATAAATGTAGCTTGAAAAGACCCCTTATAACAGCTGTTGCCAGAGGAGAGTTAATTAAAATGTAATTAGCTATTACATTTTACTCTGAAACTAAACAAGCTTATTACAGCTTTCTGAACCATTGTGAAATTCCTTTTTCACACTTATATGTTACTTTTGCCAATGTACAAGTGAGGCTTTCCAAAAAAAGTTTTTTTAAAAAAAAAACACTGGATAATTCCATCTAAAACATCACAATCTCAACATAAAACTGTTCCAGTATACAGGAATACCATCCTTCCATTCCATTTGTTTTGAAGTTACAATCAAAATACTGTAAACAATAAAATAATGAAAAAGGAATACTAGCAATTGTTAAGACTAGTTCACACAACCATTGCTTGGTTCTTATTTAACACTTGTTGGCTCTCAGCAGAATGTGTGAATGATCTGTACTGAAAATGAATGCAGTGACTGAGCCAATACAGGGTGATAAGGAAAATTGTAGTTGTGATGTTATATCTCTACGGGGCCATTCACACATGCAAGTCACGTCCTGATGTTAGAGTCAGTGGGCGAGTTCACACAATCGAACAACCCACCATGGCTGGCGCATGTGGGTGGCCATTTTGAATATTCAATGCCTGGTCACAGCTTGTCATGTCATGCAAGTCTGGGAACCGTGGTTCTACGAGGGCTAAACATCCCTTCCATAACTCATGGTTATGCAAGGTTTTAGCGTCTTTGTGTTTGATGTACGCTCCTTGGTACAGCCTCCCCCAGCCTGGTGCCTCCTAGGGTCATGGTCTACAACTCCCATCATCCCCATGGTCCTGCTTGCTGCAGAGATGGGGGCCATAGCCCAACATGATGTAACTCTAAGTGGAGCTGCCTGCGAAAACTGCTCAGAAACTTCAGCTTTAAGTGGCATTTTTGGTAGAAAGGGGAGATATAAGTCAAATAAATAAACAAACAAACACCTTCAAAGGGCACGAGACTGCAGAAGGTTACCCTCGTACAAGCATTCCTATTACATTGTCAAGGCAGCCATGAATAGAGTAGGCAGAACAGCAACACCGAAGTCCCCAATAACAACTCAAAACAAACTCACAAGGGGCAAGAAGCCTAACAGAAGTGCACTAGAGTCTCCATTTATAATATGTTCATGATAACAATAAAAAAATGCTTATAGCCAGGAAAGTGGAAAAATTAAAAGTACCATGGCAAAGAGAAAGAGAACATAATGGCTTTCAAAACTTTGGCCTGCAATGCTTAGACATAAAATGACTACATCATCGCAAATATGATTTCGAAAAGCTAAGCCTATGCAGTTATTTGCAAAAGGACAGCTGGGGTTTAGTATTTATTGGCAGAGGGAAATCATGCCATTTGGCATACGTTGCAAATGGTATAGGTTTTGCTAGTAGTGGCAATGGTAAAGAAAAATTAGAAGTGACCTGGATGGAATAGTAGAACTAAAGGGACACTCCCGTGGGGAAAAGATGTGACAGAAAGGCACATGGAAAGCGGCACAGAATTGGGGGGGGGGGGGGTAGGGTGGCCAGGTTTCCTGCTGTACAGAGGACAGTCCACTATTTGAAGGGCTGGTTTAAAGAAAAAGGAACCTAAAGTTTGCAGAAGTACTAAAACAAAAATAGGAGAAACCCAAACCCAGCCCAGTGAAAAATGAGAATGCCGATGAACTGTTGCACTGGGGAGTGGGGGAAATGGGGGACGAAATGGAGTCTCATAGAGGAGGGCATAGATGACTGACTGGAACAGTGAGCAGGAGCAGGCTACACTGCAACATTTTGTTACGGACCTAACTTGATTATAATTAATAAATAGCAGTAGTAGTAATAGTAGTAGTAAGCTATTTCCTGAAACAGAGGGATTCCTAATAGTCATACAGGATCAAGTTATAGCAACCAAGGACTACCAAAAATACATCATAAAAGATAACAGTGTAACAACAGATTTATGTAGGAAATATAATCAATTCCAAGAAACAAACAGGAAGATGTAAAAGGAAGACGTAAAATTCTGGCAGGTATGGACTATACAGACAGACACAACACAGCTGCAAAAATAATTCACCAACAACTGGCCATCAAATTCAATCTCATCAGACAACATACACCATACTATACATAATCACCTGAAACAATCTTGGAAAATGCAAATAATACAACAGACTGGGACAGAACAATTCATACGGACAAGACAATACCCTGCAACTACAAACATAATAGTTACAGACTTCATTGATATAGCAATACCTAATGACAAAAATGTAGAAAAGGAAAAGAAAAAGAGAGAAAAATGTACACCACTGGCTATCAAAGCTAAAGAACTATGGCAACAGTCACATCAGTCACCAGCATCACATAAAAAAAACCTATATGGAAAACCTTCAGAAACTGGGCCTACCAAAATACATCCACGCCAACATCCAGAAAGCAGTCATACTTAAGACGTGCTCAATTGTCAGGAAATTCCTGAATCTGTAAAAGGCAGCATGACTTGGCAAAGCCCGTCACATCTGTCTAAAAAAACCACCACGAGCAAGAAAAGAGAGATAACAATAATTACATTTCTATAAGCTTTCAATTGTTTGGTTGTTTAAAGACCAAGTGTAACAGCCCGCCAGGACTCACCAGGCCAAGTCTTGTCCTTTCCGTTGCTGAAGACTCCCAGGCAGAAAGGCAACAAACAGAGGAGCCTGGGCGTAAAGTTAAAATGGAAGCACTGTTTGGGAAGGGCTAGAGCTGATGAGGGCATCCCAGGCCAGCTGTGGGGGAATGAAGCCTCAGCAGCAACAGCTGGGTCTCATCAAGGTGCTGCTATAGAGCTCAGGGAAGGAGCAGGGGGAGAGGGGAGAGCAAAAGAAGGGAAGACAGGGGTTGAAAGAGGCAACTGTTTGTTGTGTTGATTAATGTGTATAAATTAATGTATAAATAATGTGTATAAATTAATGTATAAATAATATACAGACAGTATATTATTTAACAACGGGGGAAAACAACGGGCTGCTCCATTGCTTATCGGAGACCCGTTGCTCATCATGAGGCCGGGACTTTCAACCATGCAATCGGGCACCGCAAAAATAACGAACCATGAGTTGCCTCTTCCGCCACCACCCCCGTGGCCTAAAGTGTTGTCCGAACCCAGCCAGGCTGGGGAAAGGGGCCTGCAAGAAGGCAGACAGGCCCTCTCTGTCAAGGTGGATGCTATAGGGAGTGCCTTACCTGCAGACACCCCCCCAAGTCTTCCTTTGTGGGGAGACTTGGAAATTCCCTGCTGGCAACCCCAAGAAGGCCTCAGGCATATCAAGCCTGGAGTTTGCATCTTTCTCTGAGGCATTTGAAGTATCCAGTTGGCTGCTGGGATAACCTCCTGGGAAGAAAAACTGGGAACTGTTGGCAACCGTAAGGCCAGTACTTCAAAGGGGAGACTTGGACATTTTTGTAATTTTACAGCCGGAACAGGAGGGAAGAAGGCGTAATTCCTTGCCCTGATTTGGAAGTCTTTATGCTTGCTTTGCCTCAGTGCTGTAACTGGAGACAAAGAGCCTGTCTACACTACTGCTTTAAAATGGTTTAAAATGGTTTATAAAAGTAGTGACAACTGTTGGGGCCCAGGACACACTCCATATACAGTTTTCAAAATGTTTTCAAAGTGTTGTGTCCTGCTTGGTGTAGATAGGCTCAAAGACTTACCAAATAAAAGCTGCCTGCACTTATTGGTGGACTCTTGTGATTATGGAGGCTATGGACAAAGGGGGGTTGATGTATCCTTCTAGAGGACCTGCGCACAACAAAGGGAGTTCATGTTAAGCTTTTCTTCCCCCATACCACCTGCTTTTTATTATTTTTGTATGTGTAATTTATACAATGCATATTTAATTGCTACTTGTATTTCATGGGGTTTTTAAAAAAAAAATACCTAAAGATCCAGTGCCAATTGTTTAGGCAACAGACCTGTACAGGACTGCATAATCCCAGGTGCCTTTTTTCAAAATTTGCTCCTCTTGTCTAGAAAATGATATACAATTCAGCCTTGTTCAAAGCTGATACCTATACATTTCAAACCGGCATCTCAAAATTAGCTTGCGGCACCTAACAGCTTGAAATATTTTCCAGCTCTGCACAAACACGCACATATCAAATAAGAATGAATTTGCATATGTTAAATGGTTTACAGTTGCTTCTACACTCCAGCCCTTTAGCGCTGCTGAGGCATTGCTTTTTTTGCCAGAAGCCAAATTAAAAGGAAGTCTCCATACCAGTGCTTGAGATAGCCCCATCTGATCCAGCACTGCCCATGGCCCAGAACCTCCTATAAATGTTTACTAACACATTATAAATTTATTTACTAACAAATAAATCCCATTCATCAAAGGTTCTCTTCAATGTTAATTAGAAGTATCCTCCTTGTAGATTGTATTTCTTCCTGAACAGTCCAGGTAGAGGATTTAATTGCCCTTTGCATAATTCCTTTTAATTGCCCAAGTGTCAGTTTCTGTTCCTGCTGGCGGAGGGGAAGAGTGTTGAGTGTTGATTAGTGGTTTCTTCTTGTTTCTTATAGCAAAATAGTGTTATTTTGGTATTTAAAACGGAAAGAAAAGCAAAGGGGAAGAATTCAGTAATTAAAGCCTCCCCTACTCCAGAACAGAAACTGACATGGGGTAATTTATAAACTATTGAACATTTTCCTCATCTGCACTCATCAGGAAGCAATAAAATGGGCAGAACCTGCCAGGAAGAAACATTCGCTTAAAAACACCGGAGCCTTTAAAAGCTGCAATCATAGTTTTACCATCTTTACAAGACAGACTGTGTGCTGCAACTGCATTTTATTGCACACCCAACATTGCTGCAGGTCAGGCCTGGAAATATATATATATATATGGGTAGGCTGACCATATGAAAAGGAGGACAGGGCTCATGTAACTTTAACAGTTGTGGAGAAAAGGGAATTTCAGCCAGTGTCATTTGTATGCAATTAGGTCCTGGTGAAATTCCCTCTTCATCACAACAGTTAAAGGTGCAGGCACTATACTAGAGTAACCAGATACAAAAGAAGGCAGGGCCCCTGCAACTTTAACTGTTGTGATGAAGAGGGAATTTCACCAGGGACTAATTGCATACGAACAACACAGGCTGAAATTCCCTTTTCTCTACAACTGTTAAAGTTACATGAGCCCTGTCCTCCTTTTCATATGGTCAGCCTATATATGGGAGGGCAACATGGAAATCACTGGAACATAACTGGCTGACAATGGCATTTGAATTGACTGTTAGAAAGTCAGCGAATAAATTATGGCAATCCCAATGAAAAGGGCTAGCATGGAAACATTCCTCAAGCAGGACAGGTCAGGGCCTGTATCTGACCCATAAAGCAGTTTTATCTGCACCCCCTTCCCATACACACACACAGAGCTTTCTCAAGGTATGGCACAGGGCCCTCCAACTCAAACAGAAAAGGAAAGTCAGCACTAAACATTTTGGGGAGGGGCACCAACACGTATGAGAGATTTCCTCTGGTTTGCAGGCCTTTTAAAGATGAAATTGGCTAATAAGTACTATATAGATAATGACGATGATGAAAATAGCTACTGTCGGTAAGCACGTGAAGCTACAATATGCTGGTATTTATTTGTATTTTGGCCAATCCCTTTTGCCTTCTGTCCCACCCACTCCTGTAAGACGGTCCCCAAGAACTTCTCTGAAATGGAATTCGGCCTGCGGGCTGAAAGGGGTTCCCCACCTCTGTTATATACCCTCACTAACTAAAACCAGATTATCCACCTCCTGAGACTTGGTATACTTACGGTTACAACACAATCACTGTGCCTCATTCACGGAATTTTATGAGGGTGGGTGTGTCCAGATGACATCCTCTTCCATTTGTAATGCTCCTGTGTTTCCCTCTGTTTCTTCCAGTAGTTTTTCTTACCAAGTTTGGAGGCTAAGACGTGGAAGACAGAATAGCTCCATCGGGCCTTGTGACTGGGAGTACCCTTGGGTGTGTTCCTGCACACCATTCAGATCCATGACATTTTGCACGATTATTTATATCTATTTATTATGGGTATTTTGTACCGCCCTTCAGCCATATCCCCCAGGGTGGTTCACAAAAAGGACACACCAATTAAAATGTAAATACAAAAGCAAGCAAAACAAGTTCAAAGCCACAAAATTCTAAGACTGGTATAAAACGGACAATAAGATTAAGAATGCATCTAGCTGAGTCTTCAGTTGCGGCTCACAAACTTGTTGGGTCACCTCATTGGGCTCCACCACCATTTTCTTTTTCTAAGAGAAGGGAAAAGAGAAAGACAACACATATAATATTAAAAGAAATGTTGAGAGTTGGGGTCAAAGCTAGTTCATCCAAGTCTAAAACAGTGGAAAGAGTACAGTGCTGTGCTTTTGATATAATACAATGGCCTAGTTTACAGCTAATGACAAACCAGAGTATGGGTTGTCTTTGAATCACGTGTTGTTGTTATGTGTGAATCCTGCACTATGGTTTAACTATGGGTGTTAACTTTGAACAACCTAGGAAGATAACCCATGTTCCTGGATTGTAAACACTGGCTGCATTCAGACAACACATTAGTCAATGGTGGGTTGAGTAGCCAACTCACAGTTGGTTATTTTGGGGTACTCCCCACACAACATATTCCTACACAACTGTGGGTGGTTGGGGCTGGCGTTGAGTGGACTAATAGTCAACCCAGCATTTGACTGACACAGCCCCTGTCCCTCTCCCCACCCTCCCTCCTCCCTCAGTCCTCCCAGTTCTATCCCAGCAGCCTCTGCAAGTTGCATCAGTTGTAGCAGAGTGGCAGCCGCCGCTTTTGTCACTCTTGCTGCCTGCCTCTATGGGCTTGTGTTTTAACCCACTCACCACACACCATTAACACACTCACCCCTCCACACAACACTTTAAACAACTGGCTTCGAGCTAAACAACTTGCAAGCCAGTTGTTTCTCTCAGTTGCTTATTTGGGCGGAATAGCATACTGTCAGTAGTTTGTGAGCAGCGTGTTACCCTCCACACAACTCAATAAGCAACACAACTGACGATTGTTCCCCCCCCCCTCAGTTGCTTAATGTGTTGTCTGAATGCAGCCACTGAGTTGTTCATGGTTAACAACCCCTGGTTAAACTATTGTACAGGGTTTGCATGTTAATAACCCACAATTTAACAACTGTCCCATATTTTCAGTTGTTATGTGAGAAACAGATCAATATGAACCCAGAAAATCTTAATAACTATAGGCCGGTGGCAAATGTTCCATTCTTGGGCAAGGTCCTGGAGCGGGTGGTTGCGAGCCAGCTCCAGGCACTCTTGGATGAGACCGATTATCTGGATCCATTTCAGTTGGGTTTCAGGCCTGGTTTTGGCACGGAAACAGCCTTGGTCTCCCTGTATGATGACCTATGTCGGGAGAAGGACAGGGGGAGTGTGACTCTGTTGATTCTCCTTGATCTCTCAGCGGCTTTCAATACCATCGACTGGCTGAGTTGGGAGTGGGAGGCACTGCATTGCAGTGGTTCCGCTCCTACTTGACAGGTCGGTTCCAGAAGATGGTGCTTGGGGGACATTGCTCAGCCCTGTGGATTCTCCAGTATGGGGTTCCACAGGGGGCAGTCTTGTCCCCCATATTGTTTAACATCTACATGAAACCGTTGGGTGTGGTCATCTGGAGTTTTGGAGTGCGTTGTCCTCAGTACGCTGATGACACACAGCTCTACTTCTCCTCCTCCTTTTCATCTTCATCAAGTGAGGCTGTGGATGCGCTGAACCAGTGCTTGGCTGCGACAATGGACTGGATGAGAGCTAATAAACTGAAACTGAATCCAGACAAGACTGAGATGCTGTTAATGGGGGTGTTCAACCTGTTCTGGATGGGGTTGCACTCCCCCTGAAGGAGTAGGTTCGTAGCTTGGGGGTTCTCCTAGAACCATTTCTGTCACTTGAGGCTCAGGTGGCCTCAGTGGCATGGAGTGCCTTCTACCAACTTTGATTGTGGCCCAGCTACGCCCCTATCGGGACAGAGATAACCTGGCTTCAGTTGTCTATGCACTGGTAATCTCCAAGTTAGATTACTGCAATGCGTTCTATGTGGGGCTGCCTTTGAAGATGGTTCGGAAGCTACAGCTTGTGCAAAATGCAGCGGCCAGATTGGTAACAGGGACCAGAAGGTTCGAACATATAAGACAAATTTTGGCCCACTTACATTGGCTGTCTGTATGTTTCCGAGCCCGATTCAAGGTGCTGGTTTTAACCTATAAAGCCTTGCACAGTTTGGGACCACAATACCTGATGGAACGCCTTTCCCGACATGAACCTACCCGTACATCAAAGGTCCTCCTCCGGGTGCCTACTCCGAGGGAAGCTCGGAGGACGGCAACAAGGGAGAGGGCCTTCTCTGTGGTGGCCCCCCAATTATGGAATGATCTCCCCAATGAGGCCCGCCTGGCACCAACATTGTTATCTTTTTGGCGCCAGGTCAAAACTTTTCTTTTCTCCTGGGCATTTTAACAGCTTAAGTTGAGGTTTTAACTGACTTTGTGGCCACGCTTAAAAGTTTAAAATGTTTTAAATGTCAGCTGTTTTATGTTTATGGTTTTAAATTTTGTATATTGTCTTTTTAGCGTTCAATCTTTTAATTTTTGTAAACCGCCCAGACAGCTTCGGCTATGGGGCGGTATATAAATGTAATAAATAAAATAAATAAATAAAACTATGTATATTGATATCTGCAAAACATGTGTTTTATCAAGAATGCATTCATCAGGGCATTGCATTTGGAGGCAAAATCCACCTAATGGATTCCAATATTTATTGAATTTTTTAATTGTTTCAGAAGAAACTTGCCCATGCCAATCTGGAGCATTGTTCTTTGTCTCCGTGTTTTAGTTATATATATTTTCTTGACCTGTGCATTTTCAGGCTATGCCACCAAATTCAAATCTAGATGGTTGAGAAGCTGTGGAGTGATTAGATCTATGTTCACTGATGTTATCTGCTCCATGAAGGGCCTGGTGGGGTGGGACATTATGCCCCTCCATCCCAGCACAATATCGTTCTGCACTCTTGGACCCCCTCTACAAGAATTCAGTTTGATGCCTAGTTCTCCGATTATGCGCATCTTCTCGGAAGCGCTTTATGGTAAATGACTGTATGCAGGAGGTAATTGAGTGCACAACTGGTGGCCTTACCGGTTGTTTGAAATGCGCTTTAGAAGTAGTTAATGCGGAGAATCGCTTGTTCACATAGTCAATATGCGCTTTAACAGCCGCAGCAAAATAAAACTCGCTATTTAACGCGCATTCGATAATGCGCATAATCGGATAGATAACGCGCCTCAACTCCAGATTTGCGCTCCGCTCATGTAGCGGTAAAAATTTTAATGAGACTTGAAAGAGCTTTAAACCTCTCGTGTCTTAAAGTATCTGACAAGGACTTTTGAGAAGCAGCTTTGAAATCCACACTCATCCATGATGATCACTGGTGCTCTTAGCCCACTCTCGCTCAGACTAGCCTACCTCACAGGGTTGTTGTGAGGATAAAATGTAGAGGGAGATAATCATCAATGTTGCCTTGAAACCCTTGGAGAAAGGATCAGGTATAAATGTAATAAACAATATTAATAACATCAATGTATTACATAAGTGTGTTCTTTTTTTCTTTTTAAGGCAAAGTTAGCTTTTTTCTAATAAGCTGCCCCGGCAAGAGAACTTGGGTTTTCCTACACAGTTTTGCATCTGGACGTTCGACACACATAAGACACATTCTCTCCTCCTTCATGGGGTGTGAGGGCACAGCTCAAAAGACAAGCATTACTTGACTGGGTTGCCAACTGCCCAGAGGAAACCCAATATATCCTGCTGCTGCACCTTTCACAGCATCCTGTCATGCAGAACCAATCAAGTGAAGCTTTTCCCAGCACGGAAATAAACCTCCAAACTCCCAGCTACCCCCGCCAGTGCATCAAAGCTGCTGTGTTAAAGGGCCCAGCTAACGGTGGCCAGTTTAAAAGAGGGCACCCCCGTGCCTGACTAAAGTCCACTCAACCTACAGCTATTTAGGGCATCCTTGTCAAGAGCAAAGAAAGGGAACATTCAAACTTTGTGGTAAAAATCCAGCATACTTTGGTACACTTAAGCCCATCGAAACCCAGGGGCTTAAGCAAGCTTCTGTGCTGGATCGTGGCCAGTTGCTCCATTACCTGGAAAGGCTTATTTTTTAAAAACAAACATTTGAAAAGTATCCATATTCGCTAGTGTTACCAACATTTCTTTCCCGCAGAATCCCTGTTCCTTTTTCTGTACGCAGTTAAAAGCCCTTTTCCTCACTTGGAGATGGGGAAAGCTTCACCTGTTTAATTTCTGCCTGTCCGAAGGCGGTTGAAAGAGCAGTAGATAAAAGATGTCGGCAACCCTCATCGATCAAACTTGCCTAGACAGGGAGCAGGGTGGGAGAATTTCTACAGCACATTCAGTAGAAACCATAAAGCTCAACTAAGCCAACACCACCAGAGTTAGGATCCAAGGAAGTTGCCTTATCCCTGGGCAGATTGTATGTCCAACTTGCCCAGGGCTCAGGAATCCATTGCCCTTCCGATGTTGTTGAATCTCTCCCATCAGCCCCAGCCAGCATGAGCAAATTTGTCATGACAAAGAAAGACACTCCAAAATGAGTAGAGGTCTCCAAAGGTACATGCTAAAATGAGTAGAGTTCTCCTAAGAGAGATGAGAACTCCAAAATGACATCTCCAACCCCTCCCCCCAAAAAACCCACCAAGGTCTCTAAAGTGAGAAGAGCTGTCCAAAGAGACACTCCAAAAATGAGATCTCCAAAATGAGTAGAGACCTCCAAAGAGCCATCAAAACTCATAAAGCCCAGGCAGCAACACCCAAAACATTCTGTAGAGGCTCATCTACGTAGCACATTGCAATCTATGCTCAAATCAAATCACGCAAGCACAGTCTACATTTCAAGGTCTGGGTGCACATATAGTGCTCCTGACACGCACAAGCAATATAGTGGTTAAGCATGGCAGACTAAGATTGGGGGGACACCTGGTCCAGGTCCCCAGTCAGCCGTGAAGCTCACTAGGGGACCTTGGGCCGGTCACTTACTTTGTATGCCATCTTGAGCTCCATGGAGAAAAGGTGGGCTATAAATATATATACATACATACATACATACATACATAAAATTAAGCCAGGCTTCCTTCAGATATTGTGATCTACAACTCACAGGATTCCTGTCCATTGGACATGCTTGCTGGGGCTGATGGGAGTTGAAGTCCAAAACATCTGGAAGGCACCAGGTTGGCGAAGGCTGTGCTAAGCTGACAGAGGTCACAATGCTCCCATGGATGTGATTTACAGGGGCAACCCTCAGGTCATTTTGGATTTAAGAGTGTTTCCCTGCGTCAGCCTGGGAGTAATCCCAGGCAAAATGGGACATGCCCATTTAGGGACACTTCCATTTGTCCGTTGCAGAGAAGAGGGGGCTGAAGGCCTGCCACCCTTTACGGGCATGACTCCTGTACCCCTAACAGCTGCCTGACATGACACGGATAATACTTTCAGCAGTGAAGAGTTACAGGCACCATATTATCCCTGTTGTACAAAACGAGAACACACGCCATTCATGAGCTCAAATTAAGGCACAAGTCACACCTAGGGATTTTCGAGAAACCCACAACTAATTCAAGTGAAGTTGGATTTCTATAAATCTGACCTGCGGGCTCCATAGAAGACTGGCTTTTTCTGAGTTGTGTGGACTCACTGACCAGCCTTCACTTTGGGCAGGGAAGGGGGGAATTTGTGCAAACGCACATAAGTTCTCATACACCCCTAAAAAACAAAAATCTGATCTCATCGGTGAGAGGACATCAGAACGAAAGGCAATCTGCAATACATAGATGTACATCCCTAATTGCAGCAACTCAGATCCTTCCCTACCTGCAGAGTAGTTGACCCACAAAATAGCAGATGACATGGTAAGACTGCTCCTGGACTGTATCATTTAAGATTGCTGTGAGGGAGTGCAAGGATTCCACTGCTTCCCCAGGCAGACATTTCCTTACACATAGAAAGCTAGCATAAAAGCATGCAGGCTTGGCTACAACGCCTCCGCCTAATATCAGTTGTGTAGGCAGAGTTTTAACCACCTGCAACCTCAAGTAGAACTGCCTGGGGATGAATAGTGTTACCACCTCATCAGTTATTTGAATGAGGCCTACATGCCGAAGGAAGAAGGCGAGTGCCCTGCTCTGAAATAGCTTGCAGATTGAAGATCGTGTTGTAGATAAAGACCTTTGTCCATCTATGCGCCCCCACGAGAAGTCTGGCCTCCCCTCTGCACACCCACCTATTGATAATCCAAAGTTTGGCACTACTAAAACTGCCAGGTCCAAACACCTGCTTGGAAGAGAGACAGAACTGGCGTTGCAGAGCTCTGCTCCCAACTGGCAGAGTAGACCACACACACCCTTTCCGATCCAGGGACA
This sequence comes from Anniella stebbinsi, assembly GCA_029215795.1. Taxonomy (NCBI): domain Eukaryota; kingdom Metazoa; phylum Chordata; class Lepidosauria; order Squamata; family Anniellidae; genus Anniella; species Anniella stebbinsi. The sequence continues at coordinate 389,606,571 of JARDYH010000001.1, forward strand.
GGAACCATGCACTGTCCCAAAACTGTATGCAGCCCAAACCCACATGTGGGTAGTGTCCATTGGGCTGAAGGAAGCATGTTTCCAAATGTGGATTGTGCTACCTGGATCACGATGGAGAAGTACACAGGAAGTTGATGTGTTCAGGTACAGATACATGCCATATAACATTCAACAGGCACTTGATATTTAAGTAATCTTATTTATAGCAACAAGAACATTTAAAACTTTTATCAAAAACGGTGGGGGCAGGGAGAAGCTAGATTGGAGGGGGGAAGACATTTTCCCAATTTCCAACTAATTTCATCAGTTCCAACATTTTCTTTTAAAATGAATGTCAGTAGACTAGGGGGTAGGCAATTTGTGGCCTTCCAGATGTTTTGGCCTAGAATTCCCATCAGTCCTAACCAGCATAGCCAATGATGAGGGATCATGGGAGTTGCAGGCCAAAAGACTTCCAGGCCACAAGCTGCCCATTTGTAATTGCACAACTTTGCAATCCACCAGCCCTGTTTCAATCCTCCTGGTCAAACACAGCCATCAGTCTTGTATTGTTGTTTGCAACATACTTTGGCTCCTCTGTTCTTACATTCCCAGGTAGGGAGCAATGCAATTTTATGAACCTCTGATGGGTGATGCGGTGAATTCAGCCAGATGGGCAAATCATAGGTTGTGCGAACCTGCAGTACTCACACACCCAGGGCGGGGGGAGACACAAATGTGAATATGGGAAGCAGCTAGGGCCATTTCACACATTAGAAAAAAAAGTATTTGCAAGGCGAGTTTGTTGCATGCACATTTGTACATTTTTAGGAGCACACTCAGAGCTCCTGAGTGGAATGCTTAATACTAAATCAATCAATTAATGAGACTTGTCAGAGAAGCAGGACTTCCTAGCACTCCCTGACCAGCATACCACACAATGTGTGAAACAGCCCTTAAAAGCTTTCAAAATGGTGACAATCACAGATTAAAGACACTACATTTTGCAATCACAAACGGGGAAAACAAAAACATCAAGAAAACAAACACCGAAATCTAATCACCACGCCAGCTGCTTTTCTGTAATATTTTATTTATATAGAAATGCTTAAAAAAACATGAAGTAGCACCATTACTTAAGTTTTACCTTTATTATGTAGAACTTTAAATGTCAGAAAAATAAAACTCTTGATACAATTTCAAATCTTGTCTCAGCAAATATAATATTAGTATTTGACCATGAGGTTAAAGGCCCTTTATCATAAAATAAAATATACTTTGTTTTTAAACTTTGCTCAGTAAAGTACATTTAAGATCAAGTAACATCACCTACATATACATAAACAAGTGGTAAACAAATGTATTAAAATAGAAATACTAAACTATAGTGGTGCAACAGAATTTTTTTGTAATTTCCACTGAATTCTATTTATACAAATGTTAGAAAGCATTGACAGTTCCTTTTGACGAATGCTTAAACGCTTCCATTTTTTTGTAATAATATAGAATAAAATATGCTTCATATCACTGAATAGAAAATATGCTGGGTGAAGCAGATTTAAAAGATTTTTTTTCTGAACCTATAAAAAATCTCCATCCCAACAGAATACTGTTCAAAGTATTACACATTTATGGTTTTGCAATTCCATTCACAATTGTGTGATAGTAAAATAATACAGTGTTCTTTGCCATAAGGCCATACTAAAAAATAAAAAAGTTTTAACCCAGCTACAAAAAAGTTCACTGAACTTAAATTAAAATACTTGTAAACATCTTTGCAATATGAAATATAATTTTTCAAGTCAAAAAAGAATAAAATACTTCAATCTGTATTAATGCAATTTATCTTTAAAACCTTTAAACGTTTTAATATATATAAGAGATATGTTACAGTTTCTTTTTTCTTTTTTTCTTTGATAAAGCTGCAGTATCATAAGATTATTATTATTAATTATTATTATTATTAATTTCTTTTTCACAGGAAAAAATCTTGCCCTTTCAAGAACATTCAAGAAAAGTGTTCCATCCATAGATTTAATTCTCAATAAGCAATCTAGCAACTACCAGCACGTTACACTAACTGTTCACACGCCATCATAATCCATATGCATTTCCTACTTTTAATTTAGAAAAGAGAAAGATGAGAGAGAGAAAGAGAGAAAGAGAGAGAGAGAGAGAGAGAGAGAGAAAGTATTTTGGAAAGTTGGCCTTAAGAGAAAGTGTAAAAACTAGTCTATTACTAGAATGTCGTTCCTTAATATTTATAGCATGCACCAGATGTTACAAATATCCCCCTTAACCCATCCTAGGCTACAGTACACTCAATGCAAAATAATAAAAAAATAAAACTAAAACCTTTAAAAGAAAAATCAAGACGGTAACCATCCTGCAAAATGTCTGGTCCCCCTTTTGTTATGTCTTGTATTGGGATGTGCGGATACTGCAGCTTTAAAAGCCCAAGGTGGATAGTATCGATATATTGATAGATAGATATACGCGCAATGAGAAGACCGAGGAGGAGGAGAGGAGGAGGTCGCGTTCCGACGCGCGTGTCCCTCCTTAGGAAAAGATGCGGATGGCCTGAGTGACGGCGCTGTGGCACACGGGGCACTGGGGCTCCGTCTTCTCGCAGATGCGGTTGGCACACTCCATGCAGAAGAGGTTGTGGCCGCAGGGCACCAGGGCTGCGATCACCTCGCTCTCGAAGCACACGGAGCAGTCGCGGCTGCCTTTCCTCCTCATGCCGGATGAAGAGCAAGACGAGCTGGAGGAAGAGCTGGACGACGAGGAGGAGGAAGAGGCCGAGGAGTCGGACGGCAAGCCGGGCAAGTGGCAGCCCAGCCCGTTGGCGTAGAGCGGGTAGGAGGAAGAGGAGGACGAGGAGGACGCGGTGGCGGCGGCGGCGGCAGCAGCCACGGCGGCAGCGATCAGGCGGCCTCCCGGGTCGCTGCGCACCCGGCGCGCGAGCGGATGCTGCTCGCCAGCCAGCGCCACGCCTCCGTGCAGGGGCGGGGAAAGGCGCGTCGGAGGAGGCGGCGGAGGCGGCGGCGCAGCGCCCCGCCTCGGCCCGCAGCCGCTACCGCTCACCAGCAAGGCCAGGTTGGCGTTGGGGGGCGCCGCGCCTCCTCCGGGGAAAGCCACGCCGGCGGCGCTCGGCGACGGCGGGCCGCGCTCGAACTGCGACCAGAGGAGGGGCGCGCCGGGAGGAGGCGCCGGGGCCAAGTCGAAGCCCGGCGGGGAGTCGAAGGGCGGCAGCTCGGAGGCGCAGCAGTCGGGCGAAGAGAGCACTTCGCCGCCGCCGTAGACGCCATAGCCGTTGTTGTTGTTGTTGCCGTTGTGGTGGGTGAAGCTCAGCGCCGGGCTGGGCGGGCTGTAGTTGGCCAGGCGGGCGCTGCCTCCGCCGCCGTTGCCGAAGTAGGAGTCGGTGGAAGCGCTGCCCAGCGAGCTGGAGCTGTCGTGGCGGTAGTTGCAGAAGGGCTTGCGGCCCGGCGTCGGGGGGATGCTGGAGGCGGGCGGCGGGGGCGGCGGCGGAGGAGGGGGAGGAGGCGGCGGGGGCGGCGGCGGGGGCGGCGTGGGTTTGCTCCAGAGGCTGCCCGCGCCGCCCAGCTCGAAGCCCACGTCGGTGCCGTTGGCGTGGAAGTCGTTGTCGTCGGTCAGCTCGATGATGCCGCCCGTGCGCATGGCGATGTGGGCCTCGATTTCCTCGCGGGCGCGGTCCACGTTCTCCGGCATGCCGGTCACTTCGAAGACGGGCTCTTTGTCGCGGCTGGGCGTGACGATGTAGGTGTGCGTTTGCTGCTGGATGCGTTTGATGGTGGCCCCCTTGGGCCCCACCACGAGGCCGACCACCCGGTAAGGCACCCGCACTTGGATAGTGGTCTGGCCCGGTAGGTTCGGCGGGCTGGGCACCGTGCCGTTCAACACGGTGTTTTTGTTCCGGGAGGCGCGGATCATGGAGAAATGCTCCGCTGCCGAAATGATCTCCCTCCGGGCCATGGCGACATCTTCCTTCCGGCCCGTTACCACGAACAGCGGCTCTTCCCCGCGGACCGGGGTCTTGATGTAGGTGTTGGTTTTTGCCCGCAGCGCTTTGATTTTACAACCTGGAGAGGAGGGGAGGGGAGAAATGGCAGGGGGAGGGGGGAGAGAGGAACTGATTACACCTCCATCCTTTTGGGTGCAACAGCGAGAGAGAAACAAAACAACCTGTCACCCGTCCAACCTTTTCTGCATTGCATTTCGCCCCCTTGAGTTCCACTTACAGTACCCACCAAAAAAAAAACAATAATAAAGCCAGCCTTTGCCACATACACGCCCATCTCTCTCTCCCCCCCCCCCCCCAGCCAAGCAATATTCCCATTGGCCCAAAACGTGATTTGCAAGGGATCGGTTGGGTAGAGATCAGGAGGGAGGGAGGGAAGGGGGGCGCGGAGGAAAGAAAACCAACAATGCAAAAAGACCAGCAGCAGCAACAACAACAACCAAAAAGGCAACACCGAAACCACACCGCGCAATGCCACATTGCATCCAAGGCAAGTGGGCAAACCAAAGATGCAACGCCCCCTTTTTAAAAATATAGAGAGAGACTTCCACCCTTGTGCTGCACACATTCCACCGGGAAAAGAAGAAATAAAGGAGGGGGGGTCTTAAAAAAATCAGGCCTGTCGGCGAGATATAGATGAATGTATCATGTATCCATACCAATACATCTTAACAAAGGAGCGAACGGCCAAGGCGCGCACCGGGTTCGTAATGCGGATGCTGTGGACCCAATCCCATTGTTAACCTAGTCGTGCCTGCTAAGGAAACACCCCTGGAGTTCTATTGAAAAACAGCCATAAAAGCACAGGCTGTCTGACTGGTGCGTCCCATCTCCAAATGCATTTCCCCCACCCCAATATATCTCGAAACGCGAAGGTGCTGTTAGGTGAGGCGTAAACACATCTGGCTGTCTCATGGATGCGCAACGCGTTCCCACCGCCTCTTTCCTGATTCACTTTCTTTGTCTAGCGTCGTGGGGAGGGGGGGCGCGAGTTGAGAAGAGGCAGCCAGGTTGGCCACCATAATCCTGCAGTTCGACGGGGGGGGAGGGGGGAGAGCCGTGTTGGCATCTTGAGAGGACAACAAAAACCCCAAAAGACCCAGAAAGCAGACAGCATAGAGTGGGGAGGGGATGGGGGGAACCTAACCCTTCGCTTCTTCCACCATAAAGAGACACACACATAAAGCGCGCAAAAGCCAATCCGCTGCCCACCTTGCCTGCCCACGATCTCGGCGACATGCTCCGAGCTGGGCACGGGGACGCATTCGGTCATGTTCACGCTCTTTTTGCGCGGCTCGCTGTCGTACAGGGAGCCCGTCTCGTCGTTGTCCAAGCCCAGGAGGGAGAGCTGGTCCAAAGCGATCTGAAGAGCTCTTTGGTCATCCAGGGTTTCGCCGCCGCCGCCGCCGCCGCCGCCTCCTCCGCTCCCATTCCTCTCCATGTCTGCAAACAGAGAACTAGGCATAGTCCCGGTGGATGTGTAGGATCGCGTCCTCCTCTTCCTCTCCCTCCTGCCCTCGGATCAGTGGCGGCGGCGGCGGAGGGGGGGGGGAAGCAGGGGGGGGGAATCAGACACAAAGGAAGAAGCTAAGGCAGATGGCCAGCAGCAGCAGCAGAGGAGGAAACGGAGGCACGAGCGATCGGAGAGCCCGGGAAGCAAATCCTGGATGCTGGCTTAGAACAACAACAACAAAATAATTTCCACTCGCACCCCCCAACACCCACAAAAAAAATGTTGCAGTTTCCTTGTGCCGTTTGGTTTCCAAAAAAAAAAAAAAAAAAATCAGAAAATCCCCTTGCTTTTCAGTGCAATCCAGTTTAGAAGATGCTTTCCAAGAAAACCCCCCGCGACTCCCCCCCAGCTTTTTTTCCCCCTGGCCTGCCGGGGGGGGGGAGAGACTGTGGGGTTGCCGGGGGGGACGTGCAACGACAGGAGAGAAGCGCTCCGATGCCTTTTTTCCCTCCCCCCCTTGAGTTCTTGTGCTGGCCAGAATGCCAGGCGATGGCAGCGTTTCTTTAAGGAGCCCCTCCCAGCCTCCACTCACGGAGCGGTTTTTCTTTCTCGAGTTTTTTTCCCCCTCTTCCTCCCTCCCCCTTCCTCTTTCTCTCCTCCTCCTCCCTTCCCTCTCGCTTTCTCCTCTTCCTCCTCCTCTTTTCTGTCTGAGCTTCTGCTGCAGCCAGACAAGCGCTGGGCAAATGGGGGGGGGGGGGGGAGCGACCAGAGCGCCGCAGCGTAAGCGGCCCCGAGCCGACAAGAGCGAGCGAGGAGCCGCCAACGCCTCCAGGACCGCTGCGCGCGCTCATTGGCGGATTTCGGAACCGGGGGCGGGCTGGGGGCGGCTCGGCCCCACCCCTGCAAAGGCAAGGCGCTTTTCTTTGTTGTCTAATGCAGAACAATAAAAAAAGGGATCCGGAGAAGAGCGCGAGCGAGCGAGCAGGAGATTCATTTTCCTCTGTATTTTCTTCCACCTAAGAGTCGCTCGAGCATTTTTCAACCCCTTTTCATTTTTCTACCCCCCCCCGCTTTTTTTTTTTTTTTGCCAACGAGCCTCGCTTTCCATTTTTAACCCTCCCCCTTTTTTCTCTCTCTCTTTCGCACGGAGAACGATCGGCCACTTTACATTTTTAAACCCCTTTCCCCCCCCCTTCCAATTGGGGAATAAGGAATGGGGGAAAGGGGGCGAGGTTCGCTTCCCTTTGTTCCCCTTTCCCCCCCCCCCAAACAAGGCATCTGTCACGCCCCAACTTCCTTCCCCGCCTACCGAAAGAGGGAGGGGGATCAATACTAGGTATTGATGGGTTGGGGAGAGACCGGTCTTCCAAGGAGCCCCGCGCGGCCTCGGTGACAATAGAGGCGGCGCGGAAGCGGAGGGAGGCGGGCAAGGTGCGGCTTGAACTGAGTGCGCGGCTCGGAAAGGTGCACACTTCTGGGGGGCGGGGGTGTGAAAACGGGGGGAATCTGAAGTGCGGTACGGACCTGGGTGTCATTTATGCTGAGGCACGGCCCCTCCCACCCCCGCCTCACAGGCCTAACTTTATTTTTTAATCGGGGTTGTGGAAGATCCTCTGAGCATGTGCAGAGGGAAAGAGAGCGCTTCTTTCTTCCTCCACCCCAGCCCTACGAGTCAACATCGCCACGCTCTCCTATCTGGGGAATAAGGTGACGAAGGTTTGTAGGTCAGGGCGGGTCGGGTTCTCCAGATCCGGAGACAGCTTCGCCTTGGGAAGCGTTTCTTTCTTTCTTGGCAAAACTTAGGGCGCAACCCAATGCGTGTTTAGACGGAAACAAGTCCTACAACTCCCAGCATTCCCCAGCCAGACAGATTACGTCTTTACGGTGCGAGGCAAGGAAAACCCCGTGTTGCCACATGCAGACGCGCGCAAAGAAAAGGTGTGGGGAGGGAGAGACGAAACCGCGGTATTAGTCGTGCCCTGGGGCTGGGAAAGCCGGCTTCATCGCCCTCCCCAAGCAAATAGCAGTGTAGCTCTTTATTCCTTTGGCCGCGTGTGAGTGTAAAACAAGAAATAAAAATCGTTTGCAACCTGAAAGCCTCCTGACTCGTCATTTCTGGCGAGCGTTTCTTTGTTGTTAATCAGCAAAGACCTCCAGATGGGCTGCGCCAGGAATCGAACCACTGGAGCCGAGGGCGGACCACCTCTCGCCCGTGCCTGATTGGAAAAGCCCCCTAGTTCTGCGCCTGCGCTCACTCGCTCGCTCGCTCGCTCTCGCGCTCTCTCTCTCTCTCTCTCTCTCTCTCTCTCTCTCTCTCTCTCTCTCTCTCTCTCTCTCTCTCTCCCTGACATGCGCATACCGCGCCACCCCTCTTCCACAGTTTAAAGGGTTACGGGGTGGGAAAGCGATGCGCGCTACTTTCCATTCAAGCCGCTTGGGAAGGGGGCGTGGCTTCTTCTCGTAGAGTCGGTCGGGCTCCGCCTTCGCGAGCCACGTGCACTTTGGGCTGGGGAGGAAGAGGAGGAGGAGCTGCCCTTAAACAGAGGCAGAGGCGGGCTCTCAGGGACGTTTTGTAGCACGGGTAAGACAAAGGATGCAGCACTTAGAAAAGGGAGAGTGGAGGGAAAAAAGTCATCCGATGGATGAGGCACATTTATTGATTGATTAAAATCGGGAAACCTACGAAGATCTACTCTTGGGCAAAGCTGCAGCGCTTCATTTTATTTCTTTCTGCGCTACAGATTTTTATCCTTCCTCTCCTGACAGTTCAAGGCAGCCGATGGCCGGATAATTATAAACGCACAACCGTAAAAGCCCAGATTAAACCCGCCTTCAATATCCTCCTTGAAATGCAGGTCAAGTTTCAAACAAACATAACCTCACCTAGATACAACAACCATTAAAATCAATTGTGGAGTGACGCGATCCAATAAAAGCAGTAACCGGAAAAGGAGCAACGAAAGAAGCGTTCCAAACAAGTAAGGTCTTAACAGTTCCGTAGGATGGAACAGATAAGCCATTCATTAGTGACCTTAAAAGCAGTCAGGGTTGTATGCTTAATTAATCATTGGTTTGATTGGTGATTTATTTATTTATTTTTAAAAAATAAGGAAACAAATAGGAGCCTTTTTATAAGCACTAGCATTTTATATTTTCAAAATACACTGCTGTCTGATTAAATAAGGGACCTATTTATTTCCTTATTTTAAAAAAATGCAGATGGCATGCACGCTCTAATTATCTATTTTTAAGAATTTCTCAACCATGCCTTCATCCCCCGCCCCCGCTTCCATAATGGATATCACAGGGTGATATACATAAAATGTTGAAATCTGCAATACAGTTGAAAACAACATAAAACATTAAGCAAAGTGAAATGCATTCCAGGGTTGAGGTGCCACTTTGAAGAAGGCCCTCTCTTTTGTGCATGTTCAATGTGCCTCTCTTACAGATGGATCATGGAGAAGCCCTCCCTCACTTCTTTAAAGAAGCTTTCTCCCTTTACTGGCATTTTGAGCTAGTAATAGCATCAATGCTACACACACACACACACACACACATATATATATATATACACACGTGTGTGCAAAATTTTTAATGCATATGCTGTGTATTGATCTAGAGCTCTCCTCCCAGCAGGTTATATATATAAAACAGGCAATAAAATTTAATTTCTAAATTAAAACAATAACACCTAATAAAATTAATTTAAAGCAGGCAATGATAAAAGCCCAATGAAGAAATTGTTTTATTATTATCCTTCAAAAAGATTCAATGGATTTCATATATAAAGGTGTGGGGAATCCACCCCTGAACATCTCCCGAAATTGATGGATGTTAACTTCTAAACACCTACACTATGGCACCATATAATTTAGTGCTTAGGGTGATAAGACTAGGACTGGGGAGACCTGGGTTGAAATCCCCATTCAATTGTGATGCTCATTGGGTGAACATTGGATGACCTAGACCATTCATGATCTCTCAGCCTAGACTACCTCACAGAGTTGTTGAGCCATCTATTGTGACTTGAGCTCCTTGGGAAAAGGTGGGGTGCAACTGTAAGAAATAAAAATAGTCAAGTATCAGCTTCAAACATCACTTTTAGCATAAACCCTAAGACAGACACTGGCTGAATTCAGATGACACAATAAGCAACGGGGGGAACAATCGTCAGTTGTATTGCCTATCGTGTCATCTGAATGCTGCCATAGTCAACTCAGTGCTGATCCTAATCCACACCGCAGTTTATTATTTATTACCATGTTGTGTGGGGAGTACCCCCAGATGAACAACTGTAAAGTTGATTATTACCCCACCATTGATTATCGTGTTGTCCGAATTCAGCCACTGTCTCTTCGGCCCAAACAACATGTGATATGGGAGATCTGTTATTCTCTTTCCTGATGTTGTTTGCTAAAAGCACCCCCATGGGGCCATGAAGTGGGCTGGGGAAGTAGCTAACCTACCTCCCCCCGCCCTTTCACACCATGCCATGGTCCTGATCCAGGTCATACGAACATAAGAAGTGTCATGCTGGAAGAAACCAAGGATCCATCTAGTCCAGCATTCTGTTCACACAGTAGTGAACCAACAACCCACAGGAAACCCACAAGCAGGACATGAGTGCAACAGCACCCTCTGGACCATGTTCTCCAGCAACTAGTGTACTTAGGCATACCATCCTCTCATACAGGAGGTAGCATATAGCCATCAGAACTAGTAGCCATTGATAGCCTTCTCCAGGAATTTATCCAGACCCATTTTAAAACCATCCAAATTGGTGGCCATCACTACATCTTGTGGTAGTGAAACCCATAGTTTACCTATGCTGTGTGAAGAACTCCTTCCTTTTGTTTGTCCTGAATCCCCCGCCAATCAGCTTCATGGGATGACCCCACTGGGTTCTCGTATTATGAGGGAGAAAAATGTCTCTCTCTCCACATTCTCCGCACCATTCATAACTTTGTAAATCTTGCATACACATACACACAATTGCAATTAGCCTCAGAGAGGAAACTATACAGGCACAATACTAATGTCTTCATGCTTCTCCCTCCACAGCTAATATCTCAGGGACGGGACAATTTAGATCAGGGCGCCATGGGGCTGTTTTTAAAACAAGATGTTGAGAGATCCAATCATATATATTTATATATACGCATCACATGCATCATTGCTCAGTCTCTCCTCTTCTGCAATATAGGGGTGACACTGTTGACCTCCATTACAGAGGTTGTGCTAAGGTTCGTTGTGTGCAAAATGCTTTGGGCTCTATATGAAAATTGATTTCCCCCCTATTACTAACCTGAAATCAAAGATGCATATTTGTGAATGAAGAGGGCTGCCATTAGACTGGGAAAAGGCTGAGGCAAATTACAAAGGACCACAGCACAGTGGTAGAGCACCTGCTTTGCATTCAGAAGGTCCCAAGTTCAATTCCCAGCATCTCCAGATGGGTCTGGAAAACCTCCTACATGAACCCCTGGAAAGCTGCTACCCGTCAGTGTTGGGCTAGATGGACCAAAGGTTGTGACTCAGTCTAAGGCAGATTGTTATGTTACTACAAACTGGCTGGTTTATGAGGGTGTGGACACTTACTTGGCAGTGCAAGATACTTTGTCTTCCTTGCTGGCAAAGGAATTTTAAAAATCTTGGGAGCTAGTGTTCCAAAATAGCTAGTAATAGTGTGACTAGCTACGGTCCATCTTCAACTCTCATCTTGGCCAGAATTCACAAATGCTGGAATCCTAGACATAGAAGCTCCACTGAACTCAATGACCCTGTTCAGATGACATGCTAAGCCACACTGGTTAAGCATTTTGAGCTAAACATTATGGCTTAGTGTGTCATGTGAACCATGACTTAGCATGTTGTGTGAACCATTCCTAACCACAGTGGCTACATAACCACAGTTTAAATACACTCACTGACCATTTGCTGCAAAATGGTTAGCAGCCTAATCATGGCTTAGCATGTTGTCTGAACAGACCCATGGGACTTACTTCTGAGTTGACATGTATAGGATTGCACTGTGAGTGACTTTAAGCCACTGTTCTTGCTGACTCAGTCAGCTCTCCCTTCCAATCTGAATTGCAGGGGAGATGATAATAATAATGACTAAGATAATGTATGTGAATCATTTTAAAATGTACATTATAAGTGATGATTCTCTTCCATGGATGAGGCACTCTAGGAAAATGGCCAAGAAGGGAAGGGGCCATAGGAATCTCAGAAGCCTCGATAGGATTGTCCCAATAGGATTGCACCCTAAATTCTGTAAAACGCAGCTTCCTGACCCCATTTACGATTCTCCAGGGTTGGATTCAGTTCAACTCCAGAGCTCATTCTTCTGCTACAGTGCAAATCTGCTCCGGGCCACGACCTTGGCAACTGACATGACAGTATTTTCTTGTCCCTGATACTGACGTACTAGCTTGATCCCCCCCTTACTTGAAGGAAATGAATGGCTAAGCCATAGATTTCTAGCATCACCTTTTACAGTGCAGGAACTGTATGCGTATTTGCTCCACTGCCCGTAAATGCAACCATAAAAGAGTTGCAAGTAATTGTTTACGGTAGTTGCAACCTATTGTTATTTGCTCAGGCTGTTGCCATGTTTTACGAGGTTCCAATCCGCTGCTTTCTTAAGAAGGACCACTCATCAGCTCAGACAGATTGGCACTGTTTGCCTTCCCCCTTTGGCTGGCTGGTTTGGGGAAATTCTACAATAAGTTTTCTTTTCTCAAAAAGCAGCGTTATTTTGCATATCTGTAAATTCTGGGAGTTAAATGTATACTTTAAAAAAAACTGGGTTCATACACCGTCTCCTTATAGAGAAAGGAGGGTGACTTATGCTTTTAACAAGTTTAGCTCTTGGCAAACGTCCTCCCCTCACTCCCTGCCTTTTGAAGCAATAAGTGGAAATTCATAGTCACAAGAGCGACGTAGGAATGATGAACAGTCAACCTGCAGACGCCTGTGCCCAAACCGGCAGAAGCAGCTAAAATGTTTTGATCGCTGGACTGGAGCAGGAGGATTTGTAGGAGTCCCTAGAGCTAAATCTGGTTCCCGAAGGCTCCCTCACCCAGCCTCCAGCATAGCGCCTTATCCCAAGCTCTCCTCCCCAAACACAATATATTATTCACAGGGCCGGCCCTCCTATTGGGCAAACTGAGGTGGCCGAGTCAGGCGGCAGAGACAGAGGGTGGTGGGCAGAAGTGAGGTGTTGGACGACAGTGCTATATATGCCATACAGCAGGGGTGCAGAACCTCCCATCGATCCTAGCCAGCATAGCCAATGGGGAGGGATGAGGGGAGTTGCCATCTGTGGCGATACCCCACATTTCTGTCTCCCTAGGTATGTCTAAGGTTAGTGTGTTTGGAGAGTGCGGAATGTTGGACTGAGTGGGTGTGGCTGGTGACGCTGGAAAAGGGAGGGGGAGGAGCATATATGGTGTGTGAGGGAGTGTTTTGGCAGTTAGTGTGTTGGTTGGGAGGAGGGTAGTTAGGTGGAAGATAGATGTGTTTAGCTGTGTGTTCTTGTCAGGAGTGTGTGAAGAGTAAATAAATAGAAGATTTTAAGGATTTAGGATTATTAGTAAGATTATTAGAAGTATTAAGAATAGGCAGGTATTTTAATTGATTTTGAAAGAACTGTAAACAACAACAAACGTTTTCTTTTATTTTTGCTACCACAAACCACGTTGTCAGCTTGGCTTTGTCACCTGCTCTATTAGTTTAATTCAGAAACACATAACATTAAACCTTTCAGCCAATATAATCGCAGAAAAACCTTTTCAAATCCTCAGTACCTTTTCCCCTCTGCTATAAGGGAAAAAGTGGTGTATCTTTTACCCTTCCCTCAGGAGTTTAAGTGGTGGTGCTTAGCCTGAGAGGGGTGTGCTCATCTAGGCCTAGTGTTTGAGGCTGTGGCGGCACACCATCCAATGACATTCAGCGGGCCATAAGTTGCCCACCTCTGGGCTAGTTCCTTTGCCTGTGTTCCTACTCCCCCCCCCCCGCTTGCTCCCCAACGCTCCCTCGCATTTAGTCCAACTCGATCCCACTCCAAGGAGATAAATCTCAGAGAGTAGAAAATGACACCGTTTGGCAAAGCCCTTCCAGAATACACGTTTTCCAAATCTTCAATTCAAATGTGCAGCAAACACAGCAGCCAGTTTTTGCAAAAGCACCCACACCACCTTGCTCGGAGCTAGCAAACAACAGTCCTATAGGTGGCAGCTGAGTTTGGAAATCACCTCAACAAAACCTTTGGCCAGTTCTCTCTCTTAGATATGTTAATGTTCATGCAGAGAAACTTGAAAAGGTGTTAGCTGCTCTGAGATTGAAATTAGCCTTTGTAATAGCTTTAAAATACTCCTTTCCATGTGCTGCTGATGTTGTTTATCCCAGTAGGTGTTGTGTGTGTGTGTCTTGTGGGGGGGCGGGGGGAGTTGAAATGTGTTCCTTTTTGTAAATTACCCAGTCAGTTTCCCAGTTTGTTTCACACCATTTCCTGAAATTGACTTCCGAAAAGCTAATTGCATGCTTGCTATGCATCAATAATTAGCCAAGTGGCTTACAAAGTTTGGCTAGTTCCAAAACACGCACGCACGCACGCACACACACACACACACATTGTGTACATAAAATAGCCAAAGCTAAGTACTTGTAATCCTATTGACTTCTGTGGCAAACATTTGGAATGCAGGTTTAACTCTCTCATTTAAGCTAAGGGGTCATAAATGCACGTAACTTTGTCCTTTGTTCTATATAGGTGCATTTGAGTAGAATCCCATTGAAATGAAATGGAAACAACATTTTGGAATGGCTGGGATGAGGGCTGTAACCTTTGATTGGTTAGATTCATTGATTTAAAAACTTTTTAATAGGATAAAAAGACAGCTCCAATTATTATGGAGGGTTATGAAGTTGAGGGTTACCAACATACATAACCAATTGTTACCAATTCACAGAATCTTAGAGCTTTAAAGGGTCAAAAACAGCACTTTAAATTGGGCCCAGAAATGCACCTGCACACAATTCACTTGGATCGGTATCAGTGTAGTATGTTCTGACCAGCTGAAGTTTCCAAGTCATTTTCAAAGGCAGCCCCACACAGAGCACACTGCAGTAGTCTAGCCTGAGGCAAGGTCCTCTAGATGGAATGCAGCTGGCATACTAGCCTGACCTATTAAACAGCACCTCCTGATGTGCTTCCACAGACTGCGCCAAGTACTGGAGAGTCCCCAAGCTGTGTACTTTGTCCTTCTCAAATCAGATGTCCTACTTTGTAGAGGACGGTCCTCTATTTGAAGGCCTTTCTGAGGACATTGCTCTGTTTGAAGGCACCCTCTGTTTGAAGGGAAGTCTAGTCCAAATCCGTTTGGAAGAGTAGATGAAAAGGCCCCTGAACATGCTCAGAGTGCATTTTGCTTGCCCATGCATCAGGATGAGATGGGCCCATCGCAGCTGCTCAAGGTGGCAGGTCATGACACGGCACCAGCATGCTGTTGCATGAGGATCTCTTCCCGGCATGGCATTTGACAGAGGGAAGGGTTGGGCTGCTCAAGACGTAATATAAACAGGAACACATTTCACATGATCTGAGTTTCAAATGCAAAGCCAGAAATAAATTATAATGCTGAGTATGTTTCTGTAACTGTAGGCCCCAATTATGGTTAAATCACATGAGGAACTTTTGGGAGGGGGGCACGTCTTCCCCCTTCACCTTGCACTGTAAGGTCAGTGGAAAATCTGAAGTAGGATACAGTGAAATCTCCCTTACATAATAGCATTCAGCCTGGTGCATTCATGACATTCCCAGTCTCATAAGAACGTAAGAACAGCCATTCCGAATTGGATCAAAAGCCTATCTCGTGCAGCATTCTGTTCCCACAGTGGCCAGCCAGATGCCTGTGGGAAGCCCACAAGCAGGACATGAGTGCAACACCACCCTCCCACCCATGTTCCCCGGAAACTGGTGTACACAGGCATACTGCCGGTGATACCGGAGTTAACATTTAGCCATCACATCTAGTAGCCCTTGATAGCCCTCTCCTCCATGAATCTGTCTAACCGCTTTTTAAAACAGTCCAAGCTGGTGGCCATCCCTACACCTTCTGGTAGCAAATTCCATCGTTTTAACTATGCACAGGCTGAAAAAGTACTTCTGTTTATCTGTCTCCCCACCACCACCACATTTAGCTTCATGGGATGACCCCCACTGGCTTCTAGCATTGGGAGAGAGGGAGAAAAAGATCTCCCTATCAACTTTCTCCACACCAAGCATCATTTTATACATCTCTATCATATCTGTGCCCCTCCACCCACCTTTTCCCCCCTAAACAACATAGTCCCAAATGTTGTAACATTTCTACATATGTGACCCTTGATCATTTTACTTACCCCTTTCCCAATATTTTTTGGGGGGATATGCTCTACATGGTATTCCAAGTGGGGCTGCACTATGGATTTTTGTAAGGGCGTTATGATATACTGGCAGTTTTATTTTCTATTCCTTCCCAACCTGGAACAATCAGGTGTATATCATGAGCTCACGTGCTCCTTCCTCCCCCCGCTTTTGTGCACAAATTCCCTGCCCCTTCCTTTACAGAGCAAACCATGATACACTGATACCGCACCAAGATTTATGCTAACCGTGGTTAGCTTCAGACCAGAGTTTGACACCAGGATTAGAAGCTTGTCTTGAAACTCTGCATCATTAGACCTTTCCCACCCAACTTCTCCTGCTGTGCCTAAACAACTCTATTGTCATTTGGACTTCTTTCTTTCTCTCTATGGGTGGAGCCAAAGACAAAAAGGGCGAGGCCAAACATGCTGCTGGTAAGGCTCTTGCTGCCATTGACGAAGCATTAAGACAGCCGTTTCAAACTTTTAGAATTGGAGGAAGGGACTGCACAAAAGCGGGGAAACCACCAAAAGGACTGGTGGTCAGGGAAGAGGGGGTGTGGCCAGGAAAAAGGGGTGTGGCCATCTGGGCAACCTCAAAGGGCCAGAATGAGATTTCCAAATCTGCATCCCTGATTTGGATGTTCTGCTACAGATATTAACACTCCTTGGGCCATTTCTGTTGGTTCATGCACAGGCTGATCCTCAGCATGTTTACTCAGAAGTAAGTCCTACTGTGTTCCATGGAATTTACCCCCCAGTAAGTGTGCTTAGGAGAGCAGCCTTCATTCTCCCATCCACACCCCTGTACCTCCCATTCCTTTCTTCCCTACTCTCTCTCCCGCTCTGTACCCAACCCTTAGGTTGTTCGAATTTTGTTTACATCACTTGATTTTAGAATGTTTACCCTGCAAAATCTGAACATTTATAAATACAAAGGACTGTGGTCTGACATGCATTGCTGCCTTTTCGAAAAAAACAAAAACCCAAAACCTAGTCCTGCTCTTGTGACTTTAACAGCAGCTCGGCACAAAGGAATGAACCTGGTGAAGGTCTTCCCACCTTGGAAATATAAGTGATGGGGAAAGTTTAACCCATTTAATTCCTACAGGACAGGCTGTTGTAAATGGCACAGGAGTAGAGCCAATACATTGAGGGAGAGAGGGAGAGAGAGAGAGAGAGAGAGAGAGGTTATCCTCTTCTTGGGAGGCTCTGCTGGTAGGATTCTGTTTATTCTGCAAAGGCAAACACAATCAAATGCCAAAGCTCTTTTGTCATTAACTTTTCACTTCTCAAAGCTTGGACTATCATCTTCAGGGATCATGCCCACAGCATTGAGAGAGAGAGAGAGAGAGAGAGAGAGAGAGAGAGGTGATTCATGCTATATAACTGGAAATTGCCTAGTCACGGGTTGACTGTGTATGTAGAGCACACTACTTAGTTTCATCACCCCTCTCTCTCTCTCTCTCTCTCTCTCTCTCTCTCTCCCTCCCCCCCCCCCCACATGTGCTCCCTTTTGTTTTGTTTACACATGGTCATGGCCAGTTTGGGAAAGACTCTTTAATTGGAGTGCATGCAGACGTGCCTGGAAAAGGAGTGGATGGAAGATTTTCTTCTATAGAATAAGCTCAGCTTCCTTACAATACCATGATGACAGTCAGGGATGGGGGTGGGCTCTGGGAAGTTGCTCCTCTCAAGGATGGGCGGGGGGGGGGGGGGGTCCCTTCCCTGAATGCTCAGGTTTCATTTTCAGAAAAGCTTTGAGCCCAGTGGTATTGAACCTCTTTTACCCTGAAGGCCAAATTCATTTTCAGAGAACCTGTCAGGGGCTTCATTCCAGTGGTGGGTGAGGCTGATGTCAAAAGGGGTGGGGCTAAAATACCAGCATATTTTAGCTTAAAGCTCTTCTTATTGCTGGTAACTAAGACCATTTCTCCATTAAGGGAAATCACGCTGTTTACCTGAAACTTTTCTGGTTCCTGTTTTTTTGGCGTTACTGTTTTGGGCTTCATTACAAGGGAGAAGAGGGGCAACAAATGGCTTGAATTGAATATTTCTCTTCCATTCAGTGCCATTGAGTTCTATTGAGACAGTGCCATCTAGTGGCGGAAGATCCTGCTGTTTCCCAGCTATTACCACTTTAAAAGTGGTTCTTTTGATCCCGGGATTTCTAGAGGATTCTGTGAGAGACGTCCTGGTTGTTGACAACATCAAGAAATTGACCTGAAAACTTCTGTGGGTGTATGCAATAAATCACTCATTTAGAGAAGCTCTAAGCCTTAGGAGAGGCATTTCAGCCACTTAGAATAGTGGAAAATTTGCACAAAAGCAAGGAAACTGCTACATGATTGAGGAAGGGGGAGGAGCCAAGGGAAGAGGGCATGGCCACTGGGGAACCCTGGAGGATGAGACTAGGACCCCAAGTGGGCCAGATTTGGTCCATGGGCCTGACATTCACCACACCTACTTTATTTGTGGAAATATAAAAGAAAAACATACAGGCAAGATCCTACCCAGTGTGCAAAGGCCCTGGAGGTGACTGACAAGTGCTATATCTCCCCAGCTGCCTTTTTATAATAGTACCCAATAAAACTTAGTTTCATTTAATGTTTATTAAGATTAAAACCGCAAACTTTAAAAACGTAGCAAATCTTAATTATGGCAGAAGCTTTCATGATAGCAGGAACATAAACATGTGCTTGTAGGGGTTGATACTTTAGACTTCAACTCCCATCAGCAAACATGGTCAGTGATCAGAAATGCTGGGAGTTGCAGTCCAACCCATATAGAGGGCACCAGTTTGGGGAAACTGGTACAGATACTACTGAGCCAAATGGCCAGGTCAGCCAATCTGGGATAGGGCTGCTTCCTGTGTACTGGCAGCTGGCAAACACTTAGTGCTCCTCTAAATGAGTGGTTTATTGCACATTTATCACTGGCCACTCACAGAAGTTTTTGGGTCCATTACATGACATCATCAATGACCAGGACATCTTCGGCCTCCTCCACACGGGGCGTTTAATGAGCCTTGAAGGCTCATTATAAATTTTACCTACACACGAGCGGAGCGCAAAACGGGCGTACAGGCGCGTTATCTCCCCGATAATGCGCATTTTCGAACGCGCGTTAAATAGCGACTTTTATTTTGCTCCGGCCGTTAAAGCGCATTTTCGCTGTGTGAACAAGCGATTATGCGCATTAACTACCTGGAAAGCGCTTTTTTGGGCATCTTTTAATGCGCTTCGCCGCTTCCCGCCGCCTCCCGTGCAGAGGGATTGTGAGTAAATGCGCCTCCGTGATAATGCGCATAATCGCGGAACCAGGCGCAAAGGCGCATTCTTGTGGAGGGGGCCTTCCATAGTATCCCCTGGAAATCTCAATATAAAAAGAACCACTTTTAATGTGGTAATATCCAGGGGAAAGTAGGATCATCCGCCATTAGATGGCGCTGTTTCCACAGAAGTGAAGGGAGGTGAAGTATTCAATTCAAAGCACATGGTCTCTCCTCTCCGCCTGTGTAATGCAGCCCACAACAATCACGCCAAAGAACCAGGAAGCACAAAGCCCTGTAAGCAATGCAATTTCCCCTTAATGCAGAGATGTTCTTAGTCTGGTGTTGCCTTTCCCCAATGCCCCCTAGCCAAGGTGAAGGAGTTCAACACAGCTGTCATAACATCAACCAAGTCATAGCAGCAGGAGGAGAGGGACTAAAACGGAGAAGAGGCTGAGGAAGCAGGGGAGATAGACATATAAGGAGGGAAGGAATCTGTAAACATTTACTTATGCTTGTGTGGCATATAATGTCATGCCAAACTGACCATATGGGGAAATCCAGATTTTAAAATAAGAAAGAAAATGTTTATATGGTGGACTTGGACAGATAGAATGTTTTTTACCCTGGATCAATTGGTGGGTGCAAATGATGAGTTCCTGTCATTCTCAGCTCTGCGTGATAAATTTTAATTACCTGCTGCAGCGGAATGGCAGTATCTGCAACTGCAACATTTGTTGGAATCTATATTTGGCCCAGCAGTGTTCACTGCTTCAGAATCTCCTTTGCTATTGGGAGCATTGATTGAGGCTGACCGGGTAAATCGGCCCACAATTCATGTTTATAAATTCTTATTATTAGTGAATAAATATGATACAATGGGGCTTCAGCAGGAATGGAATAGGGAATTGGTGTCCTATTTTATCGAAACAATGGACCATTGTTTTGGCATCCATATCAGATATGTCAATGGATCTCCAGTTAGGTCTTATCCAGCAAAAATTACTGTTTCGGGTATACTGGACACCTCAGAGTCTGCTTAATGAAGGTTTGTCTAAATCAACTAATTGTTGGAAGTGTTACATACCTAATGCTTCTTTTGTTCATATGTTCTGGCAATGTCCACTAGTTCCCGCCTTTTGGGAGGAAATTATCAGTCGCATAATTTTTGTATTAGAAAGCTCTTTAATATTTTCAGAAGTACATGTCATTTTAAATTATGTACCGGCCGCTTGGAAACTAACACACGGTCAACAGAAATGGATTTTTCATGCCCTTTTGACTGCCAAAAGAATTATTTTACAACATTGGAAAGATAAAACCACACTCTCCATAATGCAATGGATTGAAGGCTTAATAACATTAGCTACATTGGAAAGAGTGGCATACAGGTGTCATTTACGAATGGACATTTACTCAGACATTTGGTATGCCTTTACGGACGCTTATGTGTAATTTATGCTACCTTTTCCCCTCCTCTTTTTTAAATACCTAGAAATTGTGATATTTGAAACTGAGGCTTTTGAAGTATGTGGCTGTATATGTTTATTTATTATTATTATTATTATTATTATTATTATTATTATTATTATTAAATTTTCTTTATGGTTTTTTGTTTTGTTCACAAATTCACAAAAAAATGATTTATTTGTTTTTTAAAAAAGCTTGTCTAGTCAAGGGCTAAAGGGCAGATGGGTTTCACTTAGCGAGAAAAACAGAGAAGGGTTTCCCTTTCTTTCACTTACTCGGGAGGAGAAAAGAGCGTTCTAGGAAATGGGGTGCTGGAGCTTTCGAGGAACGTGATCTTCTGCTGACTCTTCATCGGTAAGATTTACGGCAGCAACAAGTTCAGGGGAGGGAGACAGAGGAACTAACCTCTTTACACTAATGGAGATGTAATTTCTCAGCATGCCGTCATCACTTGCAAGAGTCTGAATCATCAAAACCTGGATCTTCAACTGCAGCAGCAAAGCCATGGAGCCAGGGCTTACACATTTGTGTTTCGTAATAATAAACAGCCATTCAGACCCAGGATGTTGTCCAGATGGAATTCTCTACAAAGCAAGACAGATATCTCTACTGTTTGCAAGGAGGGGCCAAGATAAGTGGTATGGCAGAGCTCGCTGGGGAGGTCAGTCAGGCCTCAAACAGGTTTGCGTATGATCTATTTCTCATCAGGTTAGCCTTGTGCATGGGGAGGGGGCAAGCAGGACGGCTGCTCAGGCAAGGCTCAAATCCCCAGAATTCTAGGCTCGCTGAAAAATATCGGGAGGGACAAAATGCCCCCCTTTGCATTCAAAGTGTCCTATAATTAGCACATTCACTGAGCAATACGCAATACGCTTTCTCAATATGGGGTTATTGGGGGCAGAAGTGGTTCGGCCCCTGCCCCAGGCACTCACTCTAAAGAATGAAATCACACACAATTTATGACAGTTCATCCAACACTCCGGCTCAAACTCAACCTCCATACATAAGAACATGGCTTGGGACCACAATACCTGATGGAACGCCTCTCCCGACACGAACCTACCCATACACTACGATCAACATCTAAGGTCCTCCTCCGAGTGCCTACTCCGAGGGAAGCTCAGAGGTCGGCAACAAGGGACAGGGCCGTCTCTGTGGTAGCCCCCCAATTGTGGAACTATCTCCCCGACAAGGCCCGCCTGGCGCCAACATTGTTATCTGTTCGGTGCCAGGTCAAGACTTTCCTCTTCTCTCAGGCATTTAGCAATATCTGATGAGCCTGGGTTTGTTTTGTTTTTAGGCTTACAGTTTTTTAAAGTTATTATAGTGGTTTTAAATGTGTTTGTATATTGTATGTTTTTGCTGTTTACATTTTTGTATATTGTTTTTAATTGTTTTAATCTTATGTGAACCGCCCAGGGAGCTTCGGTTATGGGATGGTATACAAATGTAATAAAATAAATAAATAAATAAATAAATAAGAAGAGCCGTGCTGGGTCAGACCAAGGGTCTATCTGGCCCAGTATTCTGTTCACACAATGGCCACAGGAGGTCCACAAGCAGGACATGAGTGCAACAGCACCCTCCCACCCATGTTTCCCAGCAACTGGTGTACATAGATATACTGCCTCTGGTGCTGGAGGTAGCACAGAGCCATCAGGACTAGTAGCCCTTCATTGCCTTCTCCAGGAATTTATCCAACCCTCCCGCGAAACACACACAGGACAGATTTCACAAAACCTGGACATTCCTAGCTAGTTTAGCCGATGGTCGGGGTGATCGGAGTTGCACTCCAAAACACCAGGTTGGGAAGGCTGCTATAAGACATCCTGTTAACAACAGGCATGGTTATTGCTCTGGAATCTCATCATGTTCTTTTCTGGCATCCGGGCTTTTCCCAAGATGATCTCACCCTCACTCGACATACTTTTCCCTTTTAAAAAGCCTCCGGGTTAATTATGGTCTTACATGTGCCCATATCATAACCAGTTTTCCTGGCACTTGGTAACTTCTCTCTGGCTTCAGGCCCACATAAAGAAGATACCTTCCAAATGCCTTTGGTTGAGATGGCGCTTCCCCCAAGGATCTTGAAGAGGGAAGCTGCAGGGAACAACTACCACTAGTCTGCTCAGATGTTCCAAACTGAGCAAGCAACTGCCAGCAGCAGCATCTGTTGTAGGGGCTGGCAGAAGGCAGACCAGGATCTCCTGGTAGTTCTCTAGGTGATGTGCAGTAGATCACCAAGAGTTTCTGAATCTCAA
The DNA here is from genome assembly GCA_029215795.1 of Anniella stebbinsi. Classification (NCBI taxonomy): domain Eukaryota; kingdom Metazoa; phylum Chordata; class Lepidosauria; order Squamata; family Anniellidae; genus Anniella; species Anniella stebbinsi. The sequence continues at coordinate 389,629,460 of JARDYH010000001.1, forward strand.
CTTTTAAACAATTACGACATCAAAAAGTCTGTCTCTCTTTCTCCTCACACACCTCTAAATTAGGTTGCGGAGATGGACCTCAATTCTGGTACTGAAAAAACAAATTCCTGGACTGACCATACGTTCAGAGGCACTCTTGTCCCTTCATTCTAAGAGTACGTTCCCCTCTCCCAGGTCGTTTTTGTTTTTGTTGTTAATGCCAATGTTAGAGCTTCTCTCCATTAAGCAAAACCCCCACATTCTCACTGGGGCTTTCTGCTTTTAGTTTCTTTGCAGAATTATAGTGGGCATCTTAACATGACGGACACATAGTTTGAATCACGGTCTTCTGTGGCAAGTTCTACCTGTTTGTGTATCTTTCAATTTACAGCCACTAATTGGTATTGTCTTTACAGCACTATGCTGGCATTTCACACAGCTGATAGAGCAGAATAATGTCCCTTTTTGCATTATCTCTGATCTTTTTGAAAGCAGGATAAAGGAGAGACAGCACGGAACATGTCTTGGAGGTTCACAACATCGCGTAAAGGTCCCGCTAACTTCCATGAGAGACCAATTATGAGTGTGCACTAAATCGCTCATGTAAAAAGGCCTGCACATGAGAGAGAATGCTTTGAACCTGGTTTGTTCTGACTTAGTTAGATCAAGGTTCCCCAACTTTTTGAGTCAGTGAATTAACTCCTGGACAGAGTTGACTGTTTTTTCTTCTTACAGTGCCAATAGAAATGCATAGGCCAAGGTATAGCTGATACCAGCTATATCCATCAATAGAAGAGCTCATGGCATTTGGGTCTCTAGACTTTGTGTCAGGAGAGGGAGAGAGAGAAGAAGAAAACCTCATGTCTTATACACACACACACACACACACACACACAACCTTTTTTTCTGCAGTCAGTCTGTCTGTAGTAGAAAAGAGCTTGGACCCAGGTTCAAATCCTCACTCAGCCATAAAGCACACTGGGCGATCCCAAAGCCAGTAGCCACCTCTCAGCCTAACCTACTTCATAGGGTTGTTGTGAGGATCAGATGACAGAAGCCTAGCTGGCCTTGTAGGACATTAGGCTTTTACAACTGTTGCTTCAGGGTTAGGTCCTCCATCTGAGCAACCTGTCAGATGGGCAGATGCTCTAGAACAGGCTTCCCCCAACCGGGTGCCCTCCAGGTGCGATGGACTACCACCCCCAGCATGCCCCAGTCAGCTTTGGACAGGGAAGGAAGGAGGCCGGGGTGGCCATAGGAAACATCCTATGGTTGTTGCTCCAGTCTCTTCCCCTCTCCACTTCCGGGTACGCACCCTTTTCCCATCTCTGTGCTCCATTTCCGAGCATGGAGATGTAACCGGAACCATGCTAGCTATGAAGGAGACGAGGCAGAGAGCGCAGTTTCTGGGCTCTGAGGGTGGAGCCTCATCGTTTCTGACCGCAGAGCCCAGAAACCGAATAATGCTATGTCCATGCAGGTGCTGTCTAGAGGACATCTGATTGCTCCTTAAAGCTCTTGCTGCTAGTAACTGAGACCTTGGTGAGGCATTTCAACCTTTTAGAATGGGGAAAGCACCAAACAATCTTCAGGGGAAAAGGGCGAGGCTCTCAGGGGAAATGCTGGCCTGGGATGCCAGTTGGGCCAGGTTTGGCTTGTAGGCTGAAGTTCAATGCCCCTGACTTAGAGCCTGCAAAGAGATTCCCAGCTCGTTTGGACTCCAGCCTTGTAGAGATAGCAAATCAGGCAGCCTACCAATGCAATGCAGATGCTACACAGTCCGGTGAATTTGCCTGAGCAAGGCTTTTACCCGAAACCTCCATTCTCCTCTTCATTGGCATGGCTGTGGGTGCTTGGAATGGAGGGCATGAGAGAGATGGTCAGAAAGCAGCCGGTGTCCCAGGTTAATTTATGTCTGTGAAATGTACGGGCGGCACATGGAGCAGAAGAAAGCCAGAGTTTTCCCCATGCCCAGTTCCCATTCATGATCTTCTTCTGAGATGAGTCAATATCTCCCTTTCATCATTCACGTGTCTTGATACTGGTGTGGCTCCTTCGGCTTCTGGCTACACACACACACACACACACACACCGCAGCCCCCTGCAGTTCAGCATGGGTGCCATTCACTCACAGCAGGAGCTCACCCACCGAGGAAAAGTTCTGAACAATCAGCAGCATCCATGGAGGTAGCCCGATGGGAGTAACAAGGATCCACAGCAACTCAGCCTGAATCACTGCTGCATACTGAGTAAACATGAGTAGGAATGATAGAACCACAGCTTTTGTTATGTCTTATATAATTCCAGGCATGGCCTTTTACTCCCCACTTCCTGTATCTGCAAGGAGAACTGATAACACCAGCCTTCTTGGGAGACAGACAGACATTCCCAGAGGTCACTATTATGCTCTTTTTTGGCTCCAGCATCTGGTGATTACAGGAATCATGCCCCTGAACAGAGAGGTTCCATTCTTTGTCTCTGGTCTTGTGCTGATTGCTCATTAGGTAGCCTGACAGTTCAGTGGACATGCTGTGCAGACGAATTTCTTTCTTTTTTTTTCTTTCTCCCTTTCTCTCTCTCCACCTTTCCTCCCTATATACTTTTCAGTTGTTCCCAATGGCCAAAGTGATGAACAACATAATTTCATCATCATCACCACTATCACCATCATGAACGATTAGGGCTGAAGCTGTAAAACTGCTGCAAACTTTTTTTGACACACTAAAAAAAAAAAGTCCATCAAATTGGGCAGCAGAAAAAAAGTCTGTCAAATTGGGCAGGAGATTTTAACAGTGTAAACTTTTTTTAAAAAATGCACGTACTTATAATGGTCTCAGGTGGCAGCAGCTCATGACTTTAGGGGGGGAATAGGGGACTAACACCCATAAGCCTCAACCAAGTCAAACCCACCCACCCCACATACACTTCTAGATTGTTCTCACAAATATAGGGGGACAAAGACACCCTACCTCCATGTAATTCAAGGGCTAGGTAGTAGTCCAGGCCACGTTGGAAGGAGCACCTTTACTCTCAAAACTCTCCATCCTATTTGTGGGCAGGAAAAATTGGGGAAGGAGGAGGAGAAATTGTACAAGTTTCTCAGGGTGGGGCTCGCCATTAGCAGAGGTTGTAGCACAATGTCTTGCTTCCTAAGGGTTCTTGCTTTGTTTCTGTGCTGCCACCATTTCGGTATTGCTTTTGAGCTTCCCTGTTCATCGCGAGGTGGCTGAGAGTGTTGCGATTGTGGATTGACCTGCCGGGAGAGATCCGTCAACTCACCAGTCTTCAGGAATTTAAAAGATCTATAAAGACTGAGCTCTTCCGGCAGGCCTACTCAGATGAATTTTAAGTGTTTTATTGGTGTTTTATTGGTATTTTAATGATGTACTGGTTTTATGTACTTTTAATCAGTTTTGTGTGTTTTGTGATGATGTTGTTCCCCGCCTCGATCCGGAGAGGCGGGTAATAAATAAATTTATTTATTATTATTATTATTATTATTATTATTATTATTATTATTATTGTGTGTGCACTTCCTATTATACATCTCTCCATCACTCAGCACACACACACCCCGGCTGCCCCGCTTCCTGATCTGAAAAAGCCCTGTGGAAGAGCAGTTGCTGTACGATGTCTTCTCCTGGGCTTTAATTGAAGCATAGGAAGCTGGGGAGGCAGTTGGCAATGAAAGACAGGGCACTCACTCACACATGCTCCTTGGCCACTTCATAAATAACCCCTAACTTTTCATAAATAAAGTAAGCACAAGAACCGTAAACCCAACCCATGAGAATTTCTCCAACATTTTCTTCACCTTTGAATGTTTTTTGGAAGGCAATTTCTTTTATAACAAATTCATAATGTTAAATAAATTTTAAAGAAAGGTGGAAGAAATTTTCAGCACTATGTTCTAAGATGGTGCTGACAATGAGAGATGCACGAATCAGCAGTAAACACATTGTTGGAGGTATTTTTCTTCAGAACTGTTGCTCTTTGTAAATAGCCCCATTTGGTTGTTTCCATTCTCTGGCAAGTAAGAATCAGGGAATTAGCTAGGTATATCCAGTCACTGAAGTCATCTGAGGGCATGTTCCTGGTGGTTCTATGGAGTCCACCAGGAGAAGAGCCTTCAGTGTGGTGGCGCCCTTCCTATGAAATTCCCGGCTTTTGAAAGTTGGGCTGGCACCAATGTTGTGTTGCTTCTGGTGCCTTCTGAAAACATCTTCAGAACTGTTGCTCTTTGTAAATAGCCCCATTTGGTTGTTTCCATTCTCTGGCAAGTAAGAATCAGGGAATCAGCTAGGGAAATCCAGTCACTGAAGTCATCTGAGGGCATGTTCCTGGTGATTCTGTGGCTGGCGCCAATGTTGTGTTGCTTCTGGTGCCTTCTGAAAACGTCGTTGTTTCAGGAAACTTTCCTTGAGTGACAGGCCTCGGTTTTACCAGAACGTGTTTTTTATCAGAACTCAGTTCTTTTAAAAATAATCATTTTTAATATGTTGTTTTTATTCTTTTATTCTATTTGTTGTTCACTGCTCCAAAATATTTGAATGTGAAGAGGTATATTTATTGTTGTAAGCCGCCTTGTGAGGGCCTCTGCCCTGAAAGGCGGACAAGAAATATTTGAGAGAGAGAGAATAAATAAATACAGGGAAAGTTCACAGAAGTTGGTCAACTTTCCCCTATTTTAAGCCACAAATGAATAACAACAAAAATATTGGATTGTAGATGGACCAGTAAAACGTTTGTGGCCTTATAACTTTCATGGATCTGTTTGGGGGCTATTTTACTCATGCACAATTTTCATCAATCCATCATCACAGTCATGACGGTGTGTACAAGCCACCTTAGAGGCAACTTGCTTCTGAATACCCGCTGCAGGAAAACAACAGCAGAACAGGCTGTACTTCTCATTATTCTGATAATGGGCTTTCCATAGGCATCTTGTTGGCCATTATAGGAAACAGGATGCTGGACAAGATGGACCTCCGACCTGATCCAGCTTGGCTCTTCTGATGTTCTTTTGCACCAATCATTATTAGTCCAAAAGATCCCTAAAAATTAAAGCTAAACCCAATCCCCAGTTGCAACAATGACACTCTTAAAACCATACTATACCTACTTCCCTGGGAGTAAGTCCCACTGAACTCCATGAGGCTTACTTCTAAGTAGTTGTGTACAGGATTGTGCTGCGAAACTAGCAAATCAGTGTTGTGGTTTCTTTATATGAATGTATTTTAAAAGCCTGCCAGTTTTTGTCGTCTTTAACTTCATCCACACCCCACATACAAAATAGACTGTTGTTTAAAACATGTGGATGAGCACTTTGAGGCGTCAATTCATCTGGACCTGCTGGCCAATTTAATTTTATTAATTTGAGCCTTTTTTTCAGTTTGTTAATGAGAAATGTACGCCCTCTGCTGGCTTGTCTCTGCACTTTCCTTTTGATTGTCTGCCTATTAAACAAATGACTTCCAGTACCTATTTTATTTATTTGACGGATCCACTTAAAATATTTTCTATCCTGCCATTCCACTGATGTGTTCATAGTGGATTATGAGGAGCAGAACTATAAAACAGATTAGCACAATACCTAGGCTGGCTGTTTGCACATCTGCATATATGGGCAACTTCAAGGGCCCTGGTCTCCTTACGCCTTCGTAAGGTTCTTTATCTTTAAATGGACTTAGACTGGTCAGCCCTTCAAATAGAGGACTGTCTTCTGCAAAGTAAGGCACCTAGCCACCCTAAAGTATCTTTAGAATTCAGTAAACAAACACAGCCAAACATTAAATACATGCACACTCCGGCAGGGAAGGTTACAACAGCTGGGATTGTTTAGCTTAAAAAAAAAGAGAAAAGGTTAAGGGGAGACACGATAGAGGTGTACAAAATGATGCCTGGTGTGGAGAATGTGGATAGGGAAAGTTTTCTCCCTTTCTCATAATATTAGAACCTGAGGTCATCCCGTGAAGCTGATTGGTGGGGGATATAAGACACTGTAGGAGCCTTTTTGTCTCAAGAGTCGGGCAAAAAGGCTTCATGTAAATAAAACCAGTGAAGGAGAATCCACACCACCTCTTGAGGCAGGTTGTTCCACTGTCAAACAGCTTATTACGTTGGACGTGTTCAGACAACACGCTAAGCCATGGTTAGGCCGCTAACCATTTTGCAGCAAATGGTTAATGAACGTGTTTAAACCATGATTATGTAGCCACCATGGTTAGGAATGGTTCACACGACACACTAAGTCATGGTCCACACAACACGCGAAGCCATAATGTTTAGCTCAAAATGCTTAACCACTGTGACTTAGCGCATCATCTGAACAGGGTCAGTAGGTTTCTCAAAAGTGTTCTAGTCCAGCCCTTTGGAGCAAAAGAGACCAAGTCGGCTCCAGCTTCTGCATGGCAGCCCTTTAGATATTTGAAGAATGCTATCATGTCTTCTCTAATGTTCAATTATCCAACTGACTAGCACAAAATCATAGGAACATGGAGTTGGAAGGAGTCTCAGAGGTCATCTAGTCTCACTCTTGTTCACTGCAGGAATCTGGCAGCGACAGCATCTGTAACAGATGACCATCCAGCTTTTGCTTTAAATACCTCCCATGAAGGAAAGCCCATACCAACGCTGGAGGCAGTCTATTCCACCGACTTATCTATTCTTTCAACTATATGCAAATTATGCAGACTTAATCCATTAAAACTCAAATGATTCATTGATTATGATCTCATTTAATCAAGTGATAAGCCCTGCTCATAACCACTATGGGAGAGTTCAAACAATAGAAACAACTAGAGGAAGGCTGGGAAAACGTTAATGCTGAGTCCAAATGGAATTCCTGGCTGTTTTCCAATGGGTGTCAGTAGCTCAAGATACAAGAAACCACAGCCCAACAGGAGGCTGCCAATGAGGATTTAACAACAGCTTGCTGGAAAAGGGTAGCTCATGGCATTTGCAAAGTGAAAACCCAAATTTAAATAAGGTGACATGCAAAGTGTTGCTCAAACTTTTTGTCAGTCAGATTAGAATAGACAGGGACAGAGATCAAAACCTGGATATATTTTTTTAAAAGTGTCTGAGAAAATTATCAACAAGTTGAAAATTGCAAAAGCTGCCGAAGCCATTAACCCTAAATGCCTCACAGTCAAGCTTCCATCAGTTTGCAAAAGCTTCAGCTGATCCTCCTCCTTTCCCTCCGTCCCACCGGATGCATCTCCTGGATTTGGTTAAGACTGAACAATATTGTGTAACTCTATTCGGCACTGGTTAGGCCCCATCTTGAGTATTGCGTCCAGTTCTGGGCACCACACTTCAAGAAGGATGCAGACAAGCTGGAACGTGTTTGGAGGAGGGCAACAAGGATTATCAGGGGTTTGGAAACAAAGCCCTATCAGGAGAGAATGAAAGAACTGGCATATTTAGCCTGGAGAAGAGAAGATTGAGGGGAGATATGATAGCACTCTTCAAAGACTTGAAAGGTTGTCACACGGAGGAGGGCCAGGATCTCTTCTCGATCAACCAAGAGTGCAGGACATGGAATAACGGGCTCAAGTCACAGGAAGCCAGATTCCGGCTGGACACCAGGAAAAACGTCCTGACTGTTAGAGTAGTACGACAATCAAACCAATTACCTAGGGAGGTTGTGGGCTCTCCCACATTAGAGGCATTCAAGAGGCAGATGGACAACTATCTTTCAGGTCTGCTTTAAGGTAGATTCCTGCATTGAGCAGGGGGCTGGACTCGATGGCCTTATAGGCCCCTTCCAACTCTACTATTCTATGATTCTATGTCCTCACAACATTTCTTATTCTCACTAGGAGTCGGGGGGGGGAAGCATGAGCGGGGGGAAATATGAGAAAAAATGTAATCCACCCCAAAGTAAATCAGATCTAAAGGCCGGTTCACACACACACGAGCCTGTGAAGAAGTCTCAGTGGGGCCAGATGTCTCTGGGTGACTGTAGCAGCTGTCGGTTCTGATAGCTGATGCAGACATCTTCCATCCTGCTCTCATTCAGACCTGGTTGCTTATTGACCAACGCTCTAGCAGAGCTTCCTCTTGTGCCCTCTCTTCTCCTCCTTCTTGTTGCAAAAGTAGAACGGAACAAAGGTTTCATCATGAAAGAGAAGTCTATAGCAGGGGCAGGCAATCTGTGGTCCTCCAGATACTGATGGATTGTAACTCGAATCAACATTGACCATTTTCTTGTTGTTGCTGTTGTTGAAGGATTGCAGTGAAAAATCCTTACTGACAGTGGTGTAGCAGAGCCAGGATTCACAGGGGTGTAGTGCCATGCAATTATTGATAAGCAGGAATGCTGACATCATCTGCTACCTCCCCCCTCCCCCCATTTCAGAGTTCCCAGCTCTCTCTCTGTTTAGCTGCAAACCTGTTTGGCTGAGGGGGGGGGGAATGCATTTCCCCAAAACAATATATTGTTACCTGTTGTAATGCAAAGTATTTTGGGGAGGTCTGGTCTTGCATGGGCAATTCCCTGTTGCTTTACAAAAGATCTGCTCCTGATGGAGATGGAAATTGCTAAAAATGCTTCGTTGATAAGGACCAACACAGCTGCCTGAATGTATGGACTTTCTTTGGGGAGTGGTGTCTTTGAGGACTGTTGTGATGATCATCTGCACTTCCAAAATTTACCATCACACCACTGCTTGCTGATTTACTGCAATTTACCCAGAGATCATAGAATAGTATAGTTGGAAGGGACCTCTAAGGCCATCGAGTCCAACCCCCTGCTCAATGCAGGAATCTACCTTAAAGCATCCCTGACAGATGGCTGTCCAGCTGCCTCTTATGTGGGAGAGCCCACGACCTCCCTAGGTCTTTGGTTCCATTGTCGTATTGCTCTAACAGTCAGGAAGTTTTTCCTGATGTCCAGCTGGAATCTGGCTTCCTGTAACTTGAGCCCACTATTCCATGTCCTGCATTCTGGGTTGATCGAGAAGAGATCCTGGTCCTCCTCTGTGTGACAACCTTTCAAGTATATTAAGAGTGATCATGTCTCCCCTCAGTCTTCTCCAGGCTAAACATGCCTAGTTCTTTCAATTTCTTTCAATCTACTGCTAGAACATCTAGTTCTAGCAGTAGATTCCAATCTACCTTTTACCCTCCTCTGCTACCCACACACATTTGGGGCAATGCAGAAGGGCAGCCGGTCTCCTTGTCTTTCAACTAGGCCTTGTGACTACCCAACCAGACAATCCAAGACCAAGCCAACTCCTCCACTGCTCAGTGCTTATGGTAGCTGACAGAACAAAACGATGGGGGGATATTTTACTAGCTTTGCTCTGATCCAAGTCGTCTGGTAAGCCTTGGGCTGCAGCAGCTGCTGGCTGGTCCCAAACTCCGTTAGCTGTCACATTTCATCGGGAGAGACAAGGTTCCTCTCCTATGCTAACAGCTTTCTCATTTAATAGATTGCCCAGTTCACAGCTCCCAGACATCATCCGTGTTACTTATTGATTTATTTTTCTTTGGATTCTCTTCCTCCCCAAACACTGTGGGCTCTGGTTCAGGATATATATATATATATATATATATATATATATATATATAACCTGGGGTCGTACAAGTGGTCAAATTCAAGACAATTGTCAAGAGATCAAAACAAAGAGTTCCTTTAGGGGCGTGCAAAATCTGGAGTACACTCATTTAATTGCATTTAGGACATCCCTGAGACTCAAACATTGCCTGCTCTTTTATATTTCCTCTGGTTGTGTTTTTATATCATGTTTCTATACTGGTTTGTTGATGGTTTTGATTTTTGTGAACCGCCCAGAGATCTTTGGCTATTGGGTGGTATAAAATTGTAATAAATAAATTTAGTTACTGCAGTTTTATGATTGGATTTTTTTGTAATAATATATGTCAAGTAAATATACATGCTGGCCAAAGATGGCTCTAAAATCACGTAACACTGTCGTATTTACCTACCTGGACCTTAAAATCATTGTCTGAGGCCATCCTCCAGGTGTCTCCACCAAATGAGGTGAACCAGGTAGCTACAAGAAACAGGAACTTCCCAACAGTGGAATACCTTCCCCAGAGAGGCTGCCCTGCCACCTAAATTATGGTATTTTTGGCACTGGGTGAAGATTCTCCTAGGCATTCTAAGAACTGTTTTTAGCGCTTTTACATCTCTGCGCTTTTAATTGCTGCTTGTTTCACTTTGGTTTTATGTGCCATAGTGTTTTTACATGTGGCTGAGGACTTTATCTTGCTTTTATTATGTGCTGCTTTTAATTCATTGTTTTACTGTTCATATTTTACTTTTGTTAATGTATTGTACAACATGCAGATAACTTGTGTTATTTGGAGGTATAAAACTATAATAAATTATAAGTAACGGAGCAAGCCGATGGTCTCTGGGAGACCATCCCAAGAGCACAGGATATGTTGGGGTCCCCTCCTGAAGCTATAGACTCCTACAACTTCAGTTGGGTGGGGACGACTCTGCATTCTGATCCCTCCCCTTGCAGCCATTGCAGAAAGAACTATTGTGGCTGCTTCCCAAGGTAAAAAAGAATGTGTTCCAGTGGACAGAGAAGTGAGGGGAGAAGAGAGGCTGGGATCTACCGTATTCTGTGGCCACTCCAGCTAGCAGCACAACCTCCCTAGATGGGTTAAGAGGCCTGACTAGACATAAAAATAAAAAAAGATGGAAAGGTGAATATTGCCTCTGTCACTCCTCCTGTCAGCAGCCTGGCAGAGCACTGGATACTTGGAAGTCTTCAAGATCAGAGGTTTCTATCTAGCAGGTGGCAATCCAGTAGGATTGTGTCCCAAATGTCCGAAGGAACTTCTCAAAAGAGTGGATTATGTCATGACTTGGGAGTCCAGAAGTGACATAGACTCTGATGTTGATGATCCAGTGGTGCCAACAGAGGAAACTCCAGGTCCAAGCACAACTGCAGAGCTTCTAGAGACCCCTGAGTCTCCAGAGACCCCCCCCCAAACCTATCCCTAGCACTGGGCCAGCACCCTTGTCTACAAGAGCCCCACATTCCAGGGGGCCAATGTGCCAGCACTGACAATATGCCAGGAGGAGTGCTAGGCTACAAGCCAGAGGCCTGTCCCTTTAAGTCTTCCAGTCTGAGGGAAAGGATGGAGTCTAGGACCATTACAGAAAGTGCTTGAGTTTAGCCTCAGACTTTGTGGGAGCAAGTAGCTCACTAGGAGCTTGCCTGGGTGCTGCCTGGTTTTGAGCCCTTTGGACTTCTGCTTGGTCCAGAATGGGACAGGTTATTTAAAAAGATGTTGAGAAGCCCGAGGGGCAATTTTCTTTGGTGCAAAGGTGGGGAAATTCTTTCAGTCTGAGGACCAAATTTATTTTCGAAGAAGCTCTGAGGGACTGCATTCCAGTGGTAGGTGGAGCCAAAGACAAAAGGGGTGGCGTCAAAATACCAGCATCTTTTAACTCAAAGCTTTTACTAATATAAGCCTTAGGAGAGACATTCCAACCATTTTGGCTCAGGGTAAAAGCAATCAAAAGCTGAAAAGCCACCCAATGATCAGGTGTGACCATCTGGAGAACCCTGGAGAGCTGGATGGAGACCCCAGAAGGGCCAGATTTGGCCCACGAGCCTGAGGTTCCTCACTTCCACTTTAGGTGGCTTGGAGGCTAATTCAAACCACTATAACGCAAGCTTAGTTCAAACGTATAGCACAGATTGGGAAAGAGACTGACAAGTCTAAAAAGAAGCCAGCATGGTTAAACAGGAGAGTCAACAAAGACAGAAACTCCCCCTTTTAAAATATATATATGGCAAAATAGATGTCAGTTAAGCATTTGCTAGGAGCAAATAATCGGGGGTGTGGGGTGTGGGTGGGAGTTCCTGGAGGCATCTGTCCAGCCCTATAGAAAACAGGATGCGGGGACCTAGATTCACTTCTGGTCTGATCCATCAAGGCAGTTCTCATGTTCACAAGCACTGGTGTATATGCAGATCCGCCGGTTTAACTCAAATCAAGCCGCAACATACACATGGCAGATGACTCTTATCACTCTCATCTAACTGCGACAAGGAGGCAAGAAGGCAAGCTGATGCTCTTCTTTCTGGGTCTGGTTAATAGATGTTTACAGTGCTTTGCATTGGAGGAAACATCTCGGTTTCTCGTGGCAGGTGCACCTGTGATGTGGTCGCCAGAGGGAAGGAGTAACCGGCATCCTCTTGCTCGTCGGTTCATGCTCCAGCAAGAGCGTTTGTGATTTAAAGCAGGGCGGCTGATGCTCATCACATATGGTATGTGCTTTGGTGAGGAGGGCTGGGGCAGGGGAGAAAAGATCCAATATGCGTTTGAACAAGAAAGATGTTCTCTTTTTCTTTTTTGCATATGAACTTTTGAGTTCTGGCTCCATTTCCTTCTTATCGCTGTAAATGTATGCAGGGGAGACAGACTTGCAGTTGCGGATATTTTTAAACAACAAACTCCTCCTTTCAGTACTCTGTTCTATCCCTTTTTCCTCGCAGCCCGTTTCCAATATAAAAACATCAAAACCACTGCAAAAAGGTGCAAACGTACTTGTGATATTCAAGCACAAGAGGGCCGGGCCAAATGATGAAATCATTTTTTCTCCCCATTTTTTCCCTTAAGCCATCACTGTCTGTGCTTGATCCCCTCACCCCTCACTTCTTCCTTGCACTGCCTTCCTTCCCTCTGTTGGGCTCAATTCGGGGTTGTTCTTCTGACCTTGAAGAGTCATGTATGAAGAATACATAGTAGACTTCACAAGAGTACAATCCCGGCTTGCTGTTGAGTGTGGCTGTCCGAAATGCACATTAGCCCCCCACGTTTCTTGCATCTGCAACTCATGTTTGTAGGTGCAGATGTTGCATTTTTTAAAAAAAGTTCTATACTTAAGATTTGTTTAGTGTATGAAGTGGCTCTAAAGTGGCTCCATCCTCTCCTTCCTCCCTGCCTACAGTTGCTCCCCGCCCTCCTCTATCACCTTATCCACTTCTCCGAGGGCCGGCCCTACCATTAGACAAAGTGAGGACACCTCATCAGGCAGCAAATACCAGGGCCGGAGAGTGGCAGCGAGGTGTTGGAGGACAGATGTGTGTCTGCGATATGGCCTGCTCTGTGCCCCCTAAACTAACCTGCTGTCCTCCGCTGTGGTGGAGGGCGCTGTTTCGTCAGTAGTGTTGAAGTAAGATTCAACTGCCAGTGCTGAAACTGGGCCCAGACAGGTAGCTCCCCCATCCCCTTCTGATACATAGTGGTGTGCTGACTCCCATCAGATGCAGGTAGTGTGCCCAACGGTCAAGGGTGATGGGAGGGGGAGAGAAGGAGGGTCTTGGCCAAGATGCCTTCAGTGGATCCTGCCCCTAAATGGACTCACCTTCTCCACGCTCACCTTCTCCACGCTTCTGGCACTACTGCAAATTCACTTCCCTGCCCGTTTGGGCCCAGTCTGCAAAGCTTCCCAGAGGGAGAGGGCAGGGTGAGTCAATCCCTCTGACCCTTTTCCTGCCATGGCTCACTTGCTTAGAGGTAGCAACAGCAAGGCGGAGAGCAACAGGACCAGGAGTCGTCCGGATTTTGTGAAATCCATCCCACATGGGTTTTGTGGATTGTGTGGTGTTGTTCATTCCAGCGTGCATTCACAGACAGGTTTGATTCTCCCCCCCCCCCCCATTATGCCGAATATGTAAATAATTTCACAAGAATGTTCTCAACAGTTTGCATAATTTATGTTAGTATGTAACATTTATAGTATTGTCTCCCATCCCATTCACCCTTTCCCTCCGTATATTTTCCAGCATGGCATATGTCTCTGGAGAAACTTGTGTATTTTCCTACGAATAAATTTGCATCAATTTCAGGACAGTAAAACAACAAAAATGAAAGCAAAACTTAAATTCTGCAGATGCCGTGCGGCCTAAGGAGGCGGGCCCACAGCAGATTCCACAGGTTGGATTCGTAGAAATGCAAACTCATTTTAGTCCGTCTCAATTTTTTCCCTTAGCCAGGGGGCTCCAGGACTCAGTAGTGGGGCTCCTTCTGGGATGTGGGCCTCAGCAGGTGCCCAAACATACTAACCCAGCACCGTTCTGGGGTAGGATGACACAGCAGCAGAGTGGCATCTGTTTGCATCATCCTAAAAGTGCTTGCTGATGTCATAGTAACCCCTGCAAATTGAGTTGAAATTTCTGGCGGAAAAGTTCCAGGCCAAGTTGATCTCCATCAGATTTAAAGAAGCTTATATATCAACACAACTTCTGGATTTTGCATGCTTAAACTAGCCAATCGGACTTTTAGTGTTCTCTTGAACTCCCTTCCACTACAAATTAGGCCACTTTTCTGGGTTTTCTCTGCCTACTGAACAATGACCCAACAGACATTCCCAAGAAGGTAATACTTGCTCTGTATGAAGATTTGTTTTTGTACATTGCTTAGAAATTTCTTCAATGTAAGCCATTTACAAATATTATCAAATAACTATATAAAATAAAAGGGACTCCTTCAAAAGCAGGACTTCCACCAAATAAGTTAAAAGAGGTCATCCACACTTCAGTGAACGAAATGGCAAAACTACCTTGATTCCCGTAGACTTTCATTGTTTTGGATTAGACACAATTGCTTCAATCCAGTTAATCACATCAAGCCATATGGAAAGGTTCATGTGCAGCCAAATAGGCTTTCTTTTCTTTTTCTTCTTAACAGCAGTCGCCATCTGACACTAAACCGGCGCTTAAAAAGCAGCTTGTGTTAGTGGAGGTTGTAATGCGTTTTCGGGGGATGTGGGTGGAAGAGAGAACTCCATTGGGCATATAAACTGATTGGAGGCAATCAATCATTTTAGGAGATGAACATGGTGTGGTAAAATTATGTGGCATATCCACTTTTTCTTCTGTTCCATATCCATGTATGGTCAAATAGGTTTTGCAAGTGCTTGAAGTAAAACCCTGCAAAACCTGTTTGATCAAAGACAAGAACAAGATGAGTATGAAACGGTCCTATCATCCCCCCCTTTAATGCCATTAGGAACATTAAAAACTGCCTTATACCAGGTTAGACCATTAGTCCGTTTAGCCCAGTATTGTCTACTCTGGAGGGCAGAGTGGGGTAGGTTGGCCATGTGTCCTACTTTAGAGATATTTGTAGATGTCCTCCATTTGAAAGGCTGTCCGGTCCAATCCAGTTTAAAGAAACATGACGAGAGTAGGGCCCGGGTTAGCACATGGACAGCAGACTGAGCAAGGCATACTGGTCACCGGGCTACAGCCTTCCCCACTAGGGTGAGATAAGTTTTATTTCTATTTAAATTATGGTAATTTCTTAATTCATATACCCACAAATTAGCATATGTAAATGTTATGCTAATTAATGGGTGTTTTTCTTTTGTCCTCTTTTTTGCGCAATGTGCAAGTGGACACCTGACTCCAGAGTCTCAGCTAGGGAGGGTCCTTCTCATAACCTTCTACCTGATGCTTTTTAACTGGAGATGCTGAGGACTGAACCTGTAACTTCCAGCATGCAAATCATGTCCTTCATCCTTGAGCAGTGGCTGCCACTCTGGGAAACCTGCACCTGCCTCCATCCTTAATGGCATGATACTTTAGAACACAGACAAGCTCCATGAGAAATTAAAGCGACCATTTGTATACAGTCTGGTTTCCAGGCCTTGAATATGGAGAAGCAAATTCTAAAAGGGAAAAAAACCCTTCCTATTAAAAAAAGGAATAAATTAAATTACCCCCAGACCTGTGATGGAGAGATTCAAAATGTCACTTGTGTGCATCTCTGTGCATTCAAAAATAAAGATTGATTTGATTTGATTTGAAGTAAAAACAAAACAAAAAAACGCGCAAAAGGAATTAAATGGGCACTCTGGTATCAGCTGTTTAGGCAGCCGCTGCAGGTTTTATGGACAAAGCCAAAAGACTCACCGCCTGCAATTTACAGACTGTAGAAAAGATGATGTCATCTTAATGTGAACAAGGTTAAAATCCCCAAAGACACATTACTGTGACAATAGGATGAGATCATGCCGTATATTTGTCTGCTCCGGGGAAAGGGTGAGGCAGGGAGGGGGAAGAGAAGACACAAACCAGGCTAAATGCAAAATCCATGGCGAGCATTAAAGGAAACCTGCAAAAGGCTGCACTAGGCGCAAGTATGTGGACGAGCTAACCATGTCTTTACTCCTCTCCTTTTTCAGGCACACTAAAGAAAGATGATTAGGAAACAATACTGGGTCAGCAATGGAGTTAAAACAAATTCGTCCTCCAGGAGGCTTTTATTATTATTTATCTCTCATATTTTTGACATTGCTTTTCAGCCAAACTGGCTCCCCCAGAGCAGCTTGCAACAAATCAAAATACAGTGAAACCACAATTAAAAAAGGAATTTAAAAAAAAACACAAATCCGTATGTTTTGCAAGTGCTGTAGTGGTGTAAACTGAAATAGAGGGGTCCTATTAAAAGAAATGTCTGCATCCCTCCTCTTTTTAGAAACCTGAAACAAGCGGAACAGATGTACCTCCATTCAAAGAGAGCTCAGGAGTGTGGGGGGTGGGTGGGTGGGGGATAGAAATTTAGAGATATTCCTGGATCTGGTGGCCTCCTGCCAAATTCCTGATAGCAGGGGCAACTGCATCAGGCCTTACCACAAGGGCTTCATAATACCCAGGAATGCTTGACGATAAATCCAGATATTTTCCAAACTTGAATATTTGTCAAATTATTCACTGGACACTGGATATCTGTTGTACAAAAGACAAAACAAAAACAGGGGGAAAACCTCCATCTGCCCCAGGACTGGCGTAGTTTGTTTTCCTCCCATTGAAAGCAACGAGACGGGAGAGTTTAAGAACATGGCCAAAAAAAGAGGTACCCCCCCCTCTTTTGCCCTGCCGGCACAAGCCCATTAGGGCTCTGGATTTGGTAGTTTGGGTGCTGTGGCGTTTCCCTTGCTGGAGCCGGTAGGGCTGCTCTGTTAACGTGACAACATTTGATCACTGGAATGCAATGGAATTAGCATGTAAAAACGACAGCTTGCAGATTTTTCATAATGAGGACTCAGGGGACTTGCAAAAGCAGATTGTGCGATATGGTACAGTGTGGGGTGGACATGTCTGTTTTTTTAAAAAAGAAGTAAATAAATTCCACTGGATGCACCCAAGCCCTTAGGTAGCTCTTTGGGTCCTAGCACAAATACTTTAATCAAACATGCTACCAAGTTTTGCACATATTTTTGGTGCTTCAAAGAAGGTTTACACATTCCCACTATTGTGAAGACTGTTCTAAAAATTATTTGACTTGTGGTTCAGCAACATAAACCTGACTGCATATGGTAAAGTTTTCCCAAACCATTTGAAAAACATGGCTTGTGTTTGCAGGTTATTGTATTAAGCCAGGAATCCTGGCTTAACAAATCAGAATGTAAATGAGCACTGTGCTCATGCATGCAGGCTGTTTGCTCCCTTCATGCAGTCAGGTACACAACCTAGGAAGGGAACAAACACTTCATATAATGTACACACCTGGGATTTTGGGTGGAATGGCCCCTCTTTCCATCTCATAATCCCAGCCTGCTGGAAAGCAATAAGAGACGAGAGAGCATACGGGAAGCATGCATAAGCATATTGCTTGCTTCCATTGTGGTTTATTAAGCCAGGATTCCTGGCTTAAAGTGACATGCGAATGCAGCCATTGTTTTGGAAATAATAGGGATCACACAAACCCATATTCTAAAACTATTGGTGATGGTGGTGGGTAATCTAATAATTTTCAGATCCTCCCTCCAAATCATAGCTAGATAGGGAATACTGATACAACTATTTCTATATTCCTTTGTGGGGTTTAATAAAAGGTGTTGCAGCTTTCTAGAAATTAAGAGTTTCCACACAGGCCCTTTGTTTCCACTGGAAAATGTATGGAGCATATAGGAACATCTGGGACTGTGTTCTTGATACCTCTAAAGTGAAACCAAAAGACCTGCATTTATGTCCGTTTCCAAAAGGCTTACAAGTGTTTTGTTCTACCGAGGCTTGCCCAGCTTCCTGAACGTGGGCGTTTCATCGGAGCTTGGGGGGGGGGGGGCATCAAAAGACATTTACATGGGTCTCTCCCAAAGCTTCTGCTGGGAGATTTAAAAGTTATCCTACAGCTGTGAGGAAGATTTTCTTACTTTTCAGAAACATCCTTGTTGCAGAAAAGTCAAGCCATTGGAGATTATGGTTTAATTTACTTTTGTGAGTGTGTGTGTTTAAGACTCATCCCTGGTCTCGGTTCTCTGTATTCTGTTAGCAGCGTTGCATCAGCTAGACACCAATTTGCTGGACATGGCTTGCTAAAAATAACCTTGCTAATTATTATTAGAAATAAGGGAAATATTATCAGGGAGGGGGGCAATATTGCCTGAAGGAGGGAGATCTGCAATTTCCTATCTTGAAAAAACAGGAATATTTGTCAGTGCCAAACACAGTTACTAATGCAGAAAACAGCAGGTCTGTTGTGCTATTCTCCTGCTGCATATAATGATACTGTAATGATAGTAATAATGATGATGATACCGATGATAATAATAATAACAATAATGACATCTGTTGAAAAGATTGTTATAAAGAAGGCAGTTTTTATGTTCTGAGGCAACCGATTGTGTCATGCAATAGTTTTAAAATAACCACTGCATCCATCTTCCTATACAGAGCTTATTTGTAACATGGAGAGAGAAATAGCTGGAGTGGAGGCTCACGTTAGGGCTAATTTCTCTCCAAGAAGAATCCTTTCTGAAACAGGAATCATGTCAAGCTCTCCCACCCCAGGAAATACTGGAGACTGATTTACCAGGGGACCAGTTAGAGCAAAATCTGCAAGCCAGGGTTATTTCCTGCAACAACACGGTCTTCGTGTGAAAACCTGAACATGCGATATTGTTGCTATCAGGCATTAAAACACACTTTCCCCATGAGGTTCAGCAAGCAATTAAAAGATTGGACTCACTCCCTCCCTTCATTAAAAATCCCCATTTCATTTCCATGAACAGGAGAGGCTGCAGACTAAGCAATTTAGCAAGGAATGGCGAGATGACAGCATTTTTGGCAGAGATAGAGGAGAGGCTGGGCTATCCCACTCCCTTTCATGCTTTTAAACTCCCCCCCCCCCCGCCCCGGCAATTCCACAAGGCAAGGAAAGTGTGCTATTCAGAAAGAGAGTCATAGCTCAGAGAGGCCATTTACTAGCATACAAGAGGGAACAGTCCACAGGGGAGAAGAGCAGGGGAATTCTGGCCCCAGGTGTTTTCAAAACGTTCTGGAGATCTGAAGTTGTTTCCCAAGCTTCTGATAGCTAGAGCGCTTCCCCCGCGCCTGAATTAAGGTTGGATGCATGCTTTACTCTTACAACCAAACTTTCCCCAACTTACCTCAAAAATATATGTATTTATACACATGCTTTGAGCTGCACTACAAATTTCGGAGAAGTGCGCAATCCAAAGGATAACTGTGTTTCTATCCACGTTAGGCTGAGACATGTGAATTAGGCTGGTTTGCTTAAGAATGCAGAGCAACTGAAATATATCTCTTGCCTCCCATCTGGAAAGACAACTCGCAACCCAAACTGGAAGAATCCGAGGCAGGAAGCCTATATGCACCAGTTGCTGGGGAACATGGGTGGGAGGGTGCTGTTGCACCGTGTCCTGCTTTGTTGGTCCCTGGCCGACAGCTGGTTGGGCTACTGTGTGAACAGAGTGCTGGACTAGACAGACCCTCGGTCGGATCCAGCATGGCACTTCTTATGTTCTTATGTATATATTTCTGTAATGTATGTTGTATCCTGCCTTATATGAAATCATTTCAAGGCTGCTTTGTGAAATTGTAGCGTCCAATAAAAATTCAATAAGGAATAACACTTTTAAAACAAGTACACCAATGAAGTGAAGCCAAAACTCAACACTAAAACACTTAAAGCAGCAACAGCAGCAGCTGCATCACCAAAAGCATTCCACTAAAATATTCAAACACTGAAAGAAAGGGAAGCTAAAACAAGCAAGTCCTGAAATTAAAATGCCTGGGCAACTAAATTACTATTTACTTGGCACCTAAGCTCACCTCAAATCACGCCAAAGCTACCAGAGAGAAGACACTATGCTTGGTTACACCTGCCGTCTGAGGCTGATGGGAACTGTACCATCTGGAAAGCACCAAGTTGGGGAAGGTAACGTTTTGCTCAGAGAAGGACAGGTTGCTTACCTGTAACTGTTGTTCTTCGAGTGGTCATCTGTGCAATCACACGTATGGGCTTCTGCGCCTGCGCGGAGGCTCGATTCGGGAAACCTCCATAGCTATTTGCTACATTTCGGTGGGAACTCTTCCCCCCGCTGCTGAGTGCGCATGTGTGGGAGGGTTCCCGCCCGATACCTCAGTTCTTCTGAGACCCCAATTAAGAGGTTCAGGCTGAAGTAACACATTTGGATCACCCAAGTCAGGTTCCGGTGAGGAGGCCCGAGCCACCATCCAGAGGGGACGGTGGGTGAGTTGTGACCACTCGAAGAACAACAGTTACAGATAAGCAACCTGTCCTTCTTCTTCGTGGTCTCTGTGCATCACACATATGGGCGACTAGCAAGCTCACTTACCTAGAGAACGGGAGGTTGGCTTCATGTGAAGATAGAGGACAGAACAGCTCTGCTGAAGGAACAGTCGGCCCGAGCCCTGACGTCCAGACGATAGTGCTGGGCGAAGGTGAGTAGCGTGGACCAGGTAGCCGTTCGGCAAATTTCTGGAATGGACATGCCATGGTGGAATGCTGATGACGTGGCTACTGCTCGAGTTGAGTGTGCTTTTATTGGCACTGGCAGCTCGAGTTTCGCCAGTCTGTACGTCAGGGTGATACACTGGACCAGCCACGCTGCCAGACGTTGCGACGAGGCGGCTTGGCCCTTTTTGGCAGTGCCATAGCAAATGAACGAGTGTTTTGTTGCGCGTAGAGTCTCAGTGCGGGCTTTGTAGAAGTCCAAAGCCCGGCGCACATCCATCGTGTGGAGGGTTCTTTCCAGCGCTGTTATAGGGGATGGAAAGAACGCGGGCAGGATAACGTCCTGGTTAATGTGAAATGTAGAGACGACCTTTGGGAGGAAGTGAAGGTCGGGTCTGAGAATTACCTTGTCTTGGTGAAACAAGAGGTAGGGTTCGTCCACCCGTAAGGCAGCCAGTTCGCTTGCTCTATGAGCTGATATAATAGCTACCAAGAAGAGAACCTTCAAGGTGAGAAGTAGTAGGTCGGTTGTAGCCAGTGGTTCGAAGGGCTTTGTAGTTAGGGCCTGGAGGACCACTGACAAACTCCATGCGGGGTGGAGAGGTTGTCTGGGTGGGGCAAGGTTCGATAGGCCCTTGAGGAAGCGTTTAACTAAACGGTGAGAAAAAACTGTAGACCCCTCAACTGGGTCATGGGAAGCCGATATAGCCGCAAGGTAAACTGAGGATAACTGTAGACCTCTGCCAACCAACTGGATAAAAAAGGACAAGATATGCAGGATTGAGCAGGTCGTGGGGGAGAATCCGTTCTGACAGGCGAAGGCAGAAAAGGCCTTCCATTTCCTGGCATATGATGTTCTGGTAGACAGCCTGAGTGCAGCATGTAAAATGTTCTGGACCCTCGCATCTAAAAGGGGGGCGTTAGCCTCTGGGCCGTGAGGTGGATGGAGTCCAGGTCTGGGTGTGTTACCTGGCCGTGTGCCTGGTAGAGAAGATCCCGTTGGGTTCGGAATTGAAAGTGCTGGCCGCGTGTCATGTTCAGAATCGGGGCAAACCATCCCTGTCTGGGCCACCATGGGGTGAGCAGAATGCAGTCCGTTTGGTCCGTCCTGATTTTGGCCAGAACTCGTGATATGAGGGGAATTGGCGGAAACATGAAAAACAGATGTCCAGCTCCTTAGAAATGCATCCCCTTGTGATGATAGGCCACGTCCTGCTCTGCTGCAGAATAGTGTGCAGAGGGCGTTGTCCACTGTCGCGAACAGATCGAAGGTGGGGCGACCCCACCGTCTGAAAATGGCTTGGAGTGCCCGGGGGTGGATCTGCCACTCGTGGGCAAGGGAGAGTTGTCGGCTGAGACGGTCGGCGAGGTGATTGTGACGGCCCGCGATGTGGAGTGCCGTTAAAGTGATTCCCCTGCGTAGACACCAGTTCCAGATGTGTATTGTGAGTTTTGACAGGGCTGGGGATTTTGTACCCCCCGTTTGTTGATATAATACATGACGGTGGTATTGTCCGAGGTGATCTGTACGTGGTGGCTGTGTAGGTGTTGTTCGAAGGCCCTGAGCACCTTCTGTACAGTTAACAGTTCTAGGAGGTTTATGTGTGCCTTCCGTTCTCTGGTTGACCACACGCCTTGCACTTGGAGGAGATCGCAATGCACCCCCCATCCCACTAGGGACGCGTCTGTGGTCACTATTTTGGTAGGCGTTGACGGTAGAAATGGAATGCCCTGTAGGAGATTGGGCAAGTGCGTCCACCATCAAATTGACCGCATGACGTCCTGGGGTATTCGGAGGAGGGTACGTTTGGAGTTTGTTTGTGGGTGAAAGGCTCTGGTGAACCAAAGTTGAAGTTGGCGCATGCGAAGCCGAGCGAACGGAATGACCATCGTAGTTGCCGCCATATGTCCCAGCAAGCGTTGGATTCAGATGCACGACTTGGATGGCTAGAGATTTTAGGGTGAGAGCTCTGTCTCTCGGAAGGTAGGCTTTCCCTTTTGGAGCATTGAGGACTGAGCCGATAAATTTTAGAACCCTTTGAGGTTTGATTGAGGACTTTTTGGGATTGATGAGAAGTCCGAGATGATTTAGGAGACAAAGTACATAGTCGACATCCTTGCTTAGCTGGGCGTGAGAAGAGGCAACGAGGAGCCAGTCATCCAAGTACGGGTGGACTTGAATCCCCTGCCTTCTGAGAAAAGTGCACACAACCACCATGCACTTGGTGAAGACTCGGGGCGCTGTTGACAGGCCAAATGGCAGGACCCTGAACTGGAAGGATTGTGGGCTGATGGCGAACCGGAGGAAACGTTGGCTTGCCTCGTGGATGTCTATGTGGAAGTAAGCGTCCTGGAGGTCGATGGACGCAAACCAAGCGTCCTTTGTCAGAAGAGGGAGAATTGTGGTGAGCGACGCCATGTGGAATTTTTTGGGTGTGATGAATGCATTGACGTCTCTGAGGTCCAAAATGGGATGCTGACCTCCATCTGATTTTGGGACAGTGAAATATCTGGAGTAGAACCCGATATTGTTGGGGAGGTGGCACTGGTACGATGACACCTTTTTCCAAGAGGGTTGTGACCTCTGCAAGTAGAGGGGTGGATGGATGAGTTGTTCGAAACACCCCAGATGGTGGTAGGACATCGAATTCGATGTAATAACCGTCTCTTATGATAGAAAGGACCCAAGTGTCTGATGTTATGGTCTCCCACATTGATAAGAATGGGGAGAGACGGTTTCCGAAAGGTGTAATGGTGAGGGAGGAAAAATCAAAGGCGCCGCCTGTCCCCGTAGTCCCTCCTTGTTCTCTGTGAATGGAACTTGGCAGATGGAAACGACTGCTTTTTTGGCTGTTGAGAGACTTGTTGTTGCTGTTGGGCTTGTTGTCTGCCAAATGGGCCATCTGCCTGATATCTGCCCGTGTTAGAAAAGGGCTGGCGTGACCAACGCTTTGCTTTTGAATGTTGAGGGTAGGTTGTAAGCCCCATCTTTTTTGCCGTGGTTTTTGCCTTTTGGACGGTATCCATGGCATCATCTGTTGTTGTATGGAATAGGCCCGTGCCATCAAATGAAAGGTTGTCGATGCGCGTGTGTGCCTCCTGCGACAGGCCTGCCGAACGGAGCCACGCGTGTCTACGCAATGCAACTGCACTAACTAGGAGTTTGGTGCCACAATCCGTTTGATGGTGGGCTGTATGTAATTTCTGTTTTGCGAGGCGGACCGCCTCCGTTTGGAACACTCGTGCGAGTTCCCATTGATCCCCTTCCAGGTGGTTGCACAGGGAACTCATTTTATCCCATAGAAACAAATGGTAGTGCGCCATGGTCGCCTGGTAATTGGAAACTTTTAGGCTGAGTGCCCCTATGGAATACATTCGGCGTCCCATCAGGTCTAGCTTCCTCCCCTCCTTGTCCATCGGGGTGGAATGCGCCTTTTCGGAACGCCCTTGTGAAGCCTCCACTATGACGGAGTTGGGTGGAGGGTGGGTGACGAGAAACTCTGTATCCTTGTCCAAAATTTTATACATGTTCTCCAGGCGTTTGGAGGTGGACGCCAATGAAGCGGGAGTTTTCCATGCTTGTTCCACTGTCTGGAGAAGAGTTGGGACGAAGGGGATGGCTATTGTCGACGCCGATTCTGCCTGGAGCACATAATAAATAGTGTCCTTCACTTGTTGTTCTGGTTGGTGTGTCTCTAGTCCCAGAGACTGGGTCATTCATTGGATAAGGTCCGTGAAGGAGCCATAATCGTCCAAAGGTGACACTGGTTCCTGGGACGCCACTAAAGAGTCTGGTGATGCCGTGTGTCGGTCCCTTCAGGTGGAGGATGAAGAGTCAGATCGGTAACCGTCCGAGTCGGACTCGGAGTGTCGTTGTCTGGTGATGTCTCTGTGCTCCGAGTGTTGGGATGTGGAGCGCCTACCGTCAGATCGCGGAGGGACAGAGTCAATCATTGTGTCAGCGATGCCTGGTACTCTGCAGCTGGTATGGGCTGTTCCCCATGGTGGGATCCCTGCTCACGCATAGAACGTTCCGAGGGACGTGTAGTTGGCATCCCATATCCCCCTCGCCGATCTCGGCCAAGGTCGGATCGAGGTGACCTGGATGCTTGAGAGCATCGGTCCCAGTCAGATGCTGGAGATTGGGAACGATATGAGTGGTCTCACTGTCTAGGGTGGCCTCTGTACCAGCCATGGTGGTGAGGAGAAGGTAGTGTAGAGGGCAATGTCGATGTCTGTCCCGGTGTTATGTATGATCGCGGAGAATCCTGTAAGTCCGCCTGCGCGATCGATGTTGGCCAGTGCCGTGCTTCAATATCGGTATCGAGTCTCAGTGTCGAGGAGCGCCCGGTAGCGAGGGTCGGAGTCGAACGGCTAAGCTCTGAATCATGCTGAGTGTCGGTGTCGAGGCGCGTACGGTGGCAAGAGTCGGAGTCGAGCGATGGAGCTCCGAATCATGTCGGGAGGCGGATGAGGAAGACGTCCTCTGCGCCAGCGGGGATACGATCCTCAGAATTGAGGATGTCCCTAGAGCGGTGTTCAGCGAGCCGGTCTCCCGCCTCGGTGTCGATGTTGACTTAGATGTCGACGGGGACCATGGCTCCATGTCGAGTCTCGAAGTCGATGTCTGTGGTCGGTGAGACTTTTCGTCATGTCTCCTCTTCTTCTTTTTCTGATCACCGAGCAGTTTGGGCTTTTGCCCTTTTTTAGAAAGGCTCGTTGCCACCGCTGGTTCAAGAGAGGGACCCAGTAGGTTGGGTGTCTCTCCCTGAGCTCTACCCGGCTGGGAGCTCGTGGGCGAGCCTGGGGCCGATAGGATGGCCAGGTCTTGATGTGAAGCCGCTGAAGGAGATGCCATTACCGAAGAGTAAGCTGCTGCCAGGGCCTTAGACCAAAGCTCTTGTCGTATTACAACAGTTCTTAGTCTGGGACTTTAGCCAAACCCCTTATCAAAGAATGTCCGGGACGGATGCCAGAACTTATTCGTTTGAAGGTTTTTATTTATACTCCAGAGATTAACCCCCTGGTCTGAGTCAAGTGCCGAACTTACACTGAAAGGCAGGGCAGTCCACAGCTCCGTTTCAGGATCTCAAAATCGCTTTAAGAAGTCCACAAGGTCCATTTACCAAAGCAAGGTCACGTCAGAGATTCAGTCAGTCCAAACGTCGAAGCCGAAGGTCAAACCAGATATGAGCGGACTCCAGGGTCCAGGGTCAACAGTCACACCGGTTGTTCAGTCCACAGGTTGCAAGCCAGAAGTATGCGGGAGTGTCAGGAGCCAAATACGTCGGTTGTTCCCAACGA
This sequence comes from Anniella stebbinsi, assembly GCA_029215795.1. Classification (NCBI taxonomy): domain Eukaryota; kingdom Metazoa; phylum Chordata; class Lepidosauria; order Squamata; family Anniellidae; genus Anniella; species Anniella stebbinsi. The sequence continues at coordinate 389,655,467 of JARDYH010000001.1, forward strand.
AAACCTTGCTTTCTGTTTTCCCCTTTTATATTCACCTGAGCCTGTCCTCGCCCCTTTTCCACAGCTGTTCCACATTCCTTTGCAATCTCATTTAAGGCCTACATCAGCTGTGCTCTGTTTTTTGCAATCTCATGCTGCGTCTTGTGCGACGCGCTTGCTCCGCATGCTTGAGCCTCCGCCTTTGTTGGGGAGTTACCGGACAAACCCCTTCAGGCCCAGAATCTTCCTCGTTGGAGACAGGGGGTGGAAGAGGGTGACTTTCCTGGGGCTCTTCAGAGGAACCTCCCTGCTGTTCCTCCTCCTCCGGTAAGTCCTGGGGAATGGGCGAGGCTGCACTCTGCCACTTCTTCCTCCTCAGAGGAAGATTCTTCAGACTGCCTCATGACAGCTCTGCTCGGAGTTTGTCTGCCCTCGAGAAAGCTTGGCAAGCGGGGCACGACACGACCTTGTGGCCTTCGCCCAGACAAAGACGGCAGAGATTGTGTCCATCAGAAGGGGGCAGTTTGCTGCCGCAACGGGAGCACTTCTTAAAGGGGGCCCGGAGGGCCATAAGCAATAACCCGAAGGTAAGTCTTACTATATCTGAAGATAATCAATGTTCTTTCTATTTTTCCTACAGAAGTCCGAAGACGATGTTCCCGACGATGCAGCCGCGATGGCGGTCGAAGAACTGAGGTATCAGGCGGCAACCCTCCCACGCATGCGCACTTGGCAGCGGGGGGAAGGGTTCCCGCCGAAATGTAGCAAATAGCTATGGAAGTTTCCCGAATCGAGCCTCCGCGCAGGTGCAGAAGCCCATATGTGTGATGCACAGAGAGCATGAAGAAGAACTATAAATCCAGTTATTATCGGGTTTGGGATTATAGATGCATCTTCTGCGTCCATTACAGATGCCGCTATATGTAGTAGTTCACTCTTCCGTATACGAAAGCAGCCTTCCCGGACCCAGGGCCTTACAGATGATTTGGACTCCAGTCCACGGTCAGAAATGTTGGGGGTTGTAGTCCAAAACATCCAGAGGGCAACAGTTTGGGGAAGGCTGTACTAAAGCAAAATAAAAGGCAGATTTGGATATTACAATTATGCTGGGAGAAAACGGGAAAAGCAGTGCAAAACCTTTTTTAGCAATGCAACACCAACTCCACCAATGCCTTAAAAATGATCCAGGTCCTAAAATTAACTACTCTAAGCAACTGGGTCCTTTGTTTTCTAGAACTGGATTCCACAATTTGCCTCAACCTGTAATATTACTGAACTTTAAGCTTACTATAATATTTATCTAGACCTGTCCTCATATTCTTTCTCTCTCTTCAATTTCCCTGGTCCTCTCTTTTCTCCTGCACACATTATCTCTATCCAACTGTTTCAGTGGTGCAACCCTCCTTCAATCAGGCCATGATCCACCCATTCAATGAGAGCCAGTGTGGTGTAGGAACTATAGTGTTGGACTGAGAGTCAGGAGATCCGGATTCTAGTCCACACTCGGCCATGGAAACTCACTCGGTGACTTTGGGATAATCACAGACTCTCAGCCCAACCTACCTGACAGGGGTGTTGCTGTGAGGATAAAATGGAGAAGAGGAGGAGATTATGTATGCCACCTTGGGTTCCTTGGAGAAAAAAAAGGCGGGATATAAATACAATTATAAATAAATAAATATAAATTCAAGACCAATGTCATGGACATCTTATGTAAACTGCCCAGAGAGCTTCGGCTATGCGGCGGTATACAAATGTAATACAATAAATAAATAAATAAATAAATGGACCCTGCAGAATGTAGATCAAGATCTATCAGCAGATCCCTCGGTGATTTGCAGTAGATCACCAGGAGTTTCAGATGCTAAATAAGGTAGGCAAGCAGCTGCACCATGGCACTGGAGATGGTCTTTGTTTTCTACAGGTAAATCTCTTATTTCTGTTTATTACAAAGCAAAACTGGGCCATCAGAACTGCTGAGCAAATGGATGCTTTGCAAGCTTTACCAGGGCTGACAATTTAGAACCTTGCATATTAAAAGAGAGGAAGATAAGGGAAGATAAACATGCCCCTGGTGGTGGCGTTTTTTAAAAACTGCTTGTGATCATTTTAATCAAACATTAAATTGAGCAAAGAAAGCCAACAGCTGAGGGTCAAATAATTGGCTCAGTTCGGACAACACGTTAGTCAACGCAGTGTGAAAACTCCACTCAACGGTTGAGTTTCCAGAGGCTACTCCCCACACAACAGGTTCTAACTCCACAGCTGTGTGACCGTGGGCTACTGTGGAGTTGAATAAAATCCATCATAACGTTTGACTGACAGTTCCTCTGTCCTCCCCCAGTCCTTCCGATGGCATCCCAGCAGCCATTGCTGCAAAAAGCAATCCCGGCAGCTCTCCTAGAGCGGCACAAGCTCCTTTCGCCACTCTTGCCAGGGAACTCTGTAGCCAGTGGGAAAAGTCAACTCAATGCATGGAGTAAACTCCATGGAGCCCGCACACAACATGCAACACAATGGCTGTGCAGGAACTCTCCTCTGCACAGCGTGGATATTCTGCAAGGAGTATATTTTTAAAAAAAAACCTCCACCATTGCGTGGAGTTTTCCCGCTAGACAACGTTTTTCAATGATGGTGTAAAAACTCCGCCGTGAAGTTCGAAAACCACTGTTTACGAACGTGTTGTCTGAACTAAGCCATTGTCTTAACACTCTCGGTTCAAACGTTTCATGACTTGCTTCACTAGCCCATTTGCCTTCATGCTTAGGATAACATTTCCAAGAAAACGGTCATATCTTTATAATGCTTGACTGAAAAAAATATGATTATGCCATTTTTGGAATAGGGAGCAAGCCCTCCCGCCACCCCACCACACCCCACCCTACTACAATTTGAGAATCTTGGCATGTAATGTAATGAGGATGCCAAGATGCTCTTCATCCATCACAAAGAGCAGGTGTCACCAAGCGTATGTGTACACACTCATATTCCTGCTTCAAAACATTTCAGCTATGATTCTTTAAGCAAGAATGGAAGCCCCGATGCTTCCGTTCTTTGGTGATCCCGTTTCCTTATGTTAATATGAATATATTTGGTTTTTCAGAAATGGTTTATACAGGTAAGGAAGGGGTTAACTGTGGGCTGCAGAAGGGAGGTTGGGTGCGATTGCCTGGATTGGCTCTATCTGGGGGTGAAGAAGAGGTGCATGAGTGTGGGGAGAGGAGGGTTTTTCAGTTTAGCTGTTTTAATTTTGAGGCAGATTGGGTTTGGGTTTTGGCGATGCATCATCTTAGTTTGAGGCAGGATTCAGAGGGGAAGTGAGCAAATAATATCATCTATAGCACTGGAACATCATCTTGCATATAATAACCCTTTTATTTTGCATCACTGAGTTAATCCGTATGCCAGCTTGGTCTCTGTTTATGTTTCCGCATACAACAGCACTTCACAGCCAGCACCCATTCCCCCAAACTAGAAAATATAGTCACAGTGGTAGTTTTGACACCCTTTCGGCGTTAACCGAGGTGGGGAAGGAGGTTAGCCAGGCCAGTGTGTACAGCTGGCTTGGCAGTAACGTCGCACTCCTTGGGTGGACGTCACAACATGGCTCCGGCAATCGTGTTCGCCCCACTTCCTTGCTCAGAAACCGATTTTCTTAAGAGGGGACTCTGAAATGGAAATGGCACGTAGAGGTCAAGACCTCAACCACTTGTCCCCCAAATTAGTCCATCAGCAGTAGCGTTGGCTCTAGCTTTAGTGGGGCCCTTGGCCAAGATGTCCTCAGGCGCATGCCGCCCAGAGTAGCCCCATCATCCCAACAATGTTTCCACTGCCCATTTGCTCATCCTGCCGCTTTGAGCCCAACGTGCGCCTTGACCCAGAGGAGGAGGACAAGGCAAGAGGAAGCTACCGCTCCTTCTCGTCGCTCTTGTCCCTGGATCAGAAGAGGCAGGTGAGCAGGCAAGAGGAGGAGCAGGGCTCCAAGGGGCTGGCAGTGGACCCTTTACTGGGTATGATGGGCCTTCACAAATGCCTGACAATGCGAACTCTTGATACTGGCCATGGCTGGCAAGTCCCTTCCTATGGATGCCACTTTCTCCAGGCTCCCATCTTACCTTGGGTTGGCAAACTCTATCAGGAGACTGGATTTGGCCCAGTAGCCTCCCAATGGTTGAACCCTACCCAACAGGGCTGTGTTAAATCTCAGCGCTCATTAAAAATTTCTACCACTCGCAACTGTGAAGATGCACTTGAAATTACACATGGAATACCTGTTACAATCTTAGAAGCTGTGGGGTGGGAGTGGGGAAGAACTGGATAGACGTTTTTGAAGTATAGTAATAAATATATATAAATAAACCTATTTTAAAATGTGAAATGTTTCGGTATGAAACACCAGCTTCAGTCTCTCTCTCTCTCTCATCTTAAAAAACTATAAAATTTTATATTTTAATTTAAAAAAAACCCTATAAACATTTATAAACGGGATGCGCTCCTTGTGGTCCTTTGTTTCATTTTTGGAGTGCTGTTACATCGCCTGCATATCGGTCGATTATGAGCTTATCTCTACTGTGTGAATAGGGTATCAATCCCCTTGAGAGAACATACAAAAACTTACTTTTGTTCGTTAACTTTGGAGATGTAGGCAGGGCCACTTAAAATTCAGGATTAGTTGCCGCTTAATAGTTGCTGTGACAATCACACAATTGGTGTAAAACTTGGCATAGAAGGCAAATTTCTCCCAATCTCTTCAAGGGTGTAGAAACAATTTTAAGATCCATTAGTCATCTTGACAGTGACCTGGGTAAAATAATTTAAAACACTAACGATGCAAATGACCATAGGATTATTAAGTCTAAATGCCATCAGGATAGCTGCATTTTCGCTCCTAGGAGAAAAGTATTCATATGAGCTGATGATGATCTCGCCTTAAGAATGCATATTCAAAATAAATGCGTACATTCAATGCAATAGTTGGACGAGGGGGGAAAATCCCTGTTGAAGAACACTTTGCCTGCTTCCCTAGTAATTTATCTGAGAACAGCTCCAGCCTTTTCATCTGAGCAACAGGAATTTACTCAATTAAACCTCAAAAATTTTAATCAAGCTTTGAGTCGCATCGTGTCAGAGGTGCACGAAAAGTTGTTGCAAGAAACCAGATCGTACAATGGGAGCAGAAGGTATTGAACAAGAGCAGAATGCCCTGTGGCTTGCTAGTACAAACCGCTGCTTTTCCAAGCAGGTTTCGGAAAATTGCGGGGATCCTGGGAAGCGTACACAGCGTTGTAAAACGAAAATATAACAGGCGAGATTCCAAGAAGAAGAAAAAAAGAGATCCTGCTCACCGCTTCCACTCGGTGCGCTTGAGGGTGCCGTCTCAGTTCACCAAGGGTGATGCTGAGGACTGTCTGGTCTTAGAACTGCGGTCGTCACCCAGTTAAATCAAGTTGCAACGCTACACACACTTAGTGGGAGACAGACAAGTCCCACTGAAATCGGTAGGAAGTATTTCCAAGTGCACTTGCCTAGGACTGCACTGTTAGCTGATTGATTTTGTAACTCTGGGGTCTCCAACATGGTCCCCAATGGGCACTTAGATGCCTCTCTTGGCACCTGCCAGGCTCCCCCCCCCCGCCCGTGAATTTTATTTAACTTCTCAAGATTATTTTTAATTTAAAAAAAAAACTGAAAGGCTGGCAAGATGCAAAGTGAAGTGCTGTCCTCCAGTGCTGGGTTCAAAGGAGTGCCTTTGGGTTTTGGAGCTCAGAACCAACCAGCGCCTGGGCAAGTTAGTGTTCTTTTAGCCTCACCAGTTTGCCTTCTGGGGAATTAATGTTTGGTGACCAGCCATGACCACCATGTGAGCTATTCTATGAATGGGCAACCCCCACCATTTTGTGAGAGCACCCATAACACTCTCAAAATTCTAAACGTGCCCCAAAAGTTTGTGTGTGTGTGGTATGCGTGTGTACATTTTAATCAATTAAACCCACACAAGTTTGCATACCAGGTGAAACAGCCGTTCTGAAGCTTTGTTTATAGATTATGCAAGCATGTGTCACAGCAGGCACAATTTAAGGAGGGCATCCCCTCTTCCTTTCTCAAACAGAGGGAATACTTTTTAAAATGGCACTTCCCACTTGCGGATACATTTTTTAAAGAACTTATATTCGAAAACATTACATTCTTGACTGATCAGGTGCACTTTTTAAAATCAATTCATATATTTTTAAAATAGATTAATCAACTGTAAGTCAACGAATTGCTGCAGCCCTGCCATCCTGGACTCCTCTGCAATATGCAGGGAATCTTTGGCAGACCTGCAGGAGTTCCTTGGCAGATAGGTTGAAGTGAAAAGGGTTTCTAGAAGGCAGGAAGTTTGAAAGCCACTAACATAACATGAAGGATGCTGTAGTGTATAATTAAAAAAAAGGTTTGAAAAGGCTTAGGTTTATTAAAACTCAAGCCACAGACAACTGAGAGTAAGAAACCTCACGCAGTACAGTACGTCCAAGGTGACTTTTTTTGAATCTCCAGTATAGAAGATAATCTACCTGCACTTATTTGAGAAGCAGAAGTGTAGGCAGTTATTTGTTTCTGCTGAGAGTCCTTTGCTTCTCAGCATGCTCCACAATTTTCTCGTCTACGTAAAGCCCCTTCCGCTTCCTCACAGCATTCATGTACTTGCGGGCCTGGTTCTCGGAGTCTGCTTTTTCCCCAAAGTGCAAATACTCCTCCTCCGTGGTTGGTACCCAAAATGGATCATCTGAAATTACCTGGGGAAAAGAAGCATTGTACAGAGAGCTTGCATTAATGGAAAGGGGGGAGAAATAGATTGGAGAACTGTAATTGTCTGGTAAAAGCAGGCGTATTTGAAAATAGACAGGAAAGCTTTTTTGCTTAAGGTACCATTTGAAAAATCAGCTAATAAACAACAAATCAACCAACAAAAAATTCTGTTTAATCTGTCCTTAAGTGAAAAGTAATAATTAAGCTACACTTTTGGGGCTAAGCTCAGCCTTCCCTTTTTTTCCCCTCAAGGGAGAAGTTGTGCACATTTATCATAAAGACTATTTCTATCCCTGGATGGATGAATCAGGGTACACACCTATGCCTTGCTTGCTTGCTTTCTTACATGCTGATGGCTTGGCTGGTGATGTTGTTGGCAGCCAGGCCGCTGATGCTGTTGGTGGGTTTCTTTTGGCTGGCCACCTTAAGGCCGTGTGTTTATTTCCCAGGGGAATCAACAAATTTGCTCATAAAAAGAGCGTAGAGAGCATATATTGATTTCTTTAGAATTTATTTACATTTGTATACTGGCCCTCATCCAAGCTCATGGTGGAATCCCCGAATACTCTCACAACAACCCTAACAGGTAGACAGAGAGGTAACTAGGCTCAGGCCACAGAATGAGCCTCATTAATTTAAATCCATATTTTACCAATCTACAGCCCAGCATTCTATTCATCACACTAGCATTTCTACACTTTGTGATAAAGTAACTCAGGCCTCTTTTACCTGAAATATACCATTTTCAGCACAGTCATCCAGGTAAGGCTTGGTAAAGAGGTGGGTCTAACGGGTGCCTAAAACAGACCACAGTTGGTGCCTCCTGAATACCAGGGGGAGCCACCATGGAGAAGGCCCGCTTTTGGATTGATGGAACAATCAGAAAGGTCTCCTCCAATGATCTTAGTGCTCACACTGGTCTGTATGGGGTAAGTTAATCTACCAGGTAACCTAGTCCCAAGCTGTTCAGGGCTTTATATGCTAACAGCAAACCTTAAATTTCGCTTGGTAGCCGCAGCAGTTTTTCAACTTGGCGAGGTGCCTCACTCAGCATCCTACACCAGCTGAAGCTCCAGGACCAAGCACAACGGTAGCCCCACATAAAGTGCATTAGAGTAATCTAAATACGAGGTTACCAATGCATGGACTACAGGGGTCAGGCCTATCCCATTTTTATTCTCAAAATTGCCTTGTGAGCTAGGTTAAGCTGAGTCAGAGATTGTCACTGGCACAGTGAGCTTTATTGTTGAATAGGATTTGAACCCTAGGTCTTCCCCAGCACTAGTCTGGCAATCTATCCTCTGTTTCCGGGGTGTTGAACCTCTTCCAGCCTGCGGGCCAAATTATGGAGAAGTTGGGTGGGGGGGGCAATTCCAGTGGTGGGCAGGGCTGAAGGTAAAAGGGAGCTGGGCCAAAGGAAAAAGGGGTGGGGGTGGGGGCAAAAACACCAGCATATTTTAGCTTAAAGCACTTACTGCAAGTCACTAAGCCTTAGGAGAGGTATCCTGACCTTTTAGAATGGGGGGGGGGGAGGGAAGAACTGCATAAAAGTTGGGAAACCATCAAATGATTGCTGGATGGAGGAAAGGAGGTGGGGCCATCCGGGGACTCTGGAGGGTCAAACTGGGACCCCAGGTGGGCTACATTTAGCCCCTGAGCCTGAGCTTCTGCACCCTTGCTCTATGCTATGTGCAGATCATTTGTTCTTCAATTAAGGCATGATGACAAAAAAAACCCGCCATCAACGGAGCGCTGTCAAAACACCTTCCTTGCAAGGTTGGTGTTGCCAGATTTACTCAACACCACTGTGGTACCAGACGTTACCTTAGTCTTTGGGACATGGAAGTAGTGATGGGCTCCTGAACACCCAATTGCATTGGGGGAAGCCACTCAATGAAAGCTTCGAAAAGAAGCCCATGCAGCTAAAGTGGGGTTTTTAAGGAATGGTTTGCTGGGGTCTCTGAATGATTGACTGTGGCATAAGTGGAACAGATCCATAAGACTTAGTTGCTTAAAAAGAAACACTCAGAGAGCTTTTTCTGTTGATCTTGGAAATGTGGAAGGGGAAAATGGTTGTCCCCCAGCCTTTTGCGGCGTGTCATCTTTCACTTAAAAATCCTTTTACCAGCTTCCAATATTTGCTGCAGTGAAATGTGATGAGTCAAAAGTACTCGCTATCCAGAGCAAACTCGATTGCACCTCTGTATTAAAGGATATCTGTTTCTAATTCAGCTGTTTTGGAAACAAAACCTGCCTCAAGAGAGGTAAGGTTGCCAAGAGAGGTAAGGTTGAGACAACAGTGAACTTTTTAACCAGCATTAATCAATCAATTAAACAATGGCATTTGTATTCTGTCTTTCCTCCAAGGAGCTCATAGGAGTTATCCCAGAGCCAAACTAAATGTTCCTCTCTACTCTCCTGTAAGCACACATAAGCCTAATTTGGATCAGGGCTGTAGCATTTCAGGAGAGGAGGGTTTAAGCTTCCTCCTCACCCACACTGTTTTCATCCCAGAATTTCACAAACACCCAGGGATGGGATTTTTTTTAAAAAGAGAGAAAAAGTCTTCATTGGAATCAATGGAGACTTTTTTCTGTTTTTAACTCCCCTGTGGGAGGTGGGATTTTGTGACAAAAACAGGGAAGGAAGTTTAAACTCTCCTCTCCTGAAGCGCTATGGCCCTGAACCTCAATATCCCTGGTAGGTTACACGGGAAGGGATGTGACAAGGCAGGGTTCAGGGAGCCACAGGGGGAGATATTCAGAACTCACCGAACTCCTGACCATGTCAGCAGGAGTGTGACAGTCTGAATTTTAGAACTGGGCTCAAGAAAAACAAGCTCTGTGCACAAGACCCTCGCGCAAGAAACTTAGGAAGGAATAATGACTGTGCAGCAGCTTCACTTCTTAGGTAGACATCAAGTCTGTTAACACGTTCAGACCTACAAGAAGCCCTGAATGACAAGGATCACACGGAGCATTTTGTACCTGAGTCGGTATTTTCCTTATACAGGTCTCCAAAAATAGGGAACAGATTGTAGACTAACAACCAACGTAGAAGAGGGGTGCAATTTTATTCTCCTTTCTATTCCTTAAAGCATCTTCCCCTCAAAAGCTCTTGATTGCAAATGACATGGTTTGAGGAAAACACAGTTCAAGAAGAATAGACAGGAGATAGAAAACTGGGCTGGGGGGCAGGGCATTTATTTTATTGCTGCTATTAACCTGCAAAAAGCCTCTGAAAATCAAAATAAAACTTGAGCCATGGTGTCTATTTCAACAAATTCCAATTTGCAAAAATAATATGTTATAGCAAGATATTTTCACCAAGCACCCCCCGCCCCAGAACTACTGTTTTTCCTCTGTGCAGATTATTTAATTTATTGGTTAGAGAAAGCAAGAGCAGCTCTGCTCTTAAGGTCTCGTCCAGCATCCTCCCTCTCAGTCGCCAGATGTTTCTGGGAAGCCCACAAATAGGGCATAAAGGCAACTCCTCTGTTGCCACCCTAATACTGCCTCTGCCAATGGATGATTCTGTTCTGCTGTCGTTGTCTGTAACTGTTGATAAGATCTACAAACACCCATGAATTTATCTAATCCCATTTTAAAGAATCCAAGCTAAGGACTATACCCACATCTTGTGACTGTGAGTCCCATAAGCTACTGATACGTTGCATAAAGAAGTCCTTCCTTTTGCCTGTCCTGAATCGACTGCCAACCAGTTTCACTGGGAATGTCTGTACCCAGCTCTAGTGCGTTACGGGTGATGGCGGTGACGGGAGTGGGTTGGGAGGAGAAATCTCTAGACACTTTTCCGCACACCGTGCACAATTTTATGAACCTCTATCACATTCTCCCGTATTCTCTCGCCGGCCACGACTGGAAGCATAACGTTGGACTAACTGGCAGGGGCTCTTCTTGCGTTCTAATCAAAACCAGCCAAGAGTTATTGAAATAGGCCAGAAGTATTCTGAAGTGGACAGAACAAATACAGCCTGATACTTAAAAGCTGGTATGTCACTGTTTAGGAAAGAATAAAATAAACGTTAAGTCTTGACCCTAATTTCACCTCTTTTCCCTTTTCATTATTCCTTTTCTCTGTATCTCCAGGAAATCATACACCAAGACAGACGGGAGCGAACAGAGTTTTTACCTCCCAGTGGCTGAACACCAGCTGTGGACTGGCCAGGCCGCTAGTTCTCTTCCTGATCTCATCAGCGAAACCAAAACTCTCAGCCACGGGCAGCACCGCCTTGATAATAAACACGTCTGTCCCTTCTTTCATCTCCTCTTGCAACACCCGGCCTACTCTCTTGGACAGGACGCCGTAGACGCGACCTGCAAAGGCACAGACACTCATGAGCTTACAGAGCTTATCACATCCTATTTCATCCATTCAGATAGATAATTACTGAATTAGGAGGACTAAGGAATACACATGGCCAGAGAGACAAAGGGGGCCATCAGGCAATGGAGTAGCTAGCTACCATAAAGTGACGACGTGAAAAAAAGCTTCCGGTAACCTTAGAATGTCAAAGGCAAAGATAATTTACTGTATTATCAAACAGCCATCCTACAATCCCAAAAAGAAACAACAACAGAATGTAAAAGAGAAGACATGTTGAGGATGGGCTGGAGGGCGTCCTTAGCTCAAAGCTGGAGCAAGTTCCATTCATCACGTAACTGTTCAGACAATCTCAACAATAACATTAGAACATAAGAAGAGCCATGCTGGGTCAGACAATGGGTCCATCTGGTCCAGCACTCTGTTCTCACAGTGGCCAACCAGGAACCCACAAGCAGGGCATGGGCGCAACAGCACCTCCTGCCCATGTTCCCCAGCAACAGGTGTAGATAGGCTTACATAAGTAATTTGGAGTTACTTCTCACTGGTATGTGTGATCTGTAACCATGATCTCACCCTAACAGTAATGTGTGGAATCGCTTACTATATAGTTATTTTTCTCTCAATATCTATTATTTTCAAGTGCAAAATGGGCTTACACTCTTAAGTGTTCTCACACAGCATCATGTTGATTTTAACCTCTAGAAGATCTTCAAGCATAGGAAGAAGGGAGAATATGCAGGAGATGGTGTTCTTTCAAGTAACTAATAAATGCAATAAACACAAATATACCAAGACCGTGTGTGTGTGTGTGTGTGTGTGTACTGCTGATCCAACCAGACACTCCCACCAACAGCTGGGAAGGCTACAAAAAAAGAAAAGAAAAAAGAAAATAACCTTCTAGACAAATAAAATCATTCACACTCAGCTTTTTGACTATGCCTTCTACCCACAGTTGCAATTTCTAAACATGTAATATATTTATGCAGGTTGGTGTTTTTGTTCTTACCTAATACTTCTCCTGTTGCCATAATTTCACAGGTGTACATGGCAGCCATAAGCCTCTGTGGCTTTGCTTGCATAGCGTAACGGCATGCTTCCTTCATGGTGGCAATGAGTTGTCCAGAGAAAGGGCCATAACAGTCTGCAAGCAAAGTCTCTCCTTTGCACTTACTAGACAATTTGAAACTATATCGATCGCTATCTTGGAGCTCGTTTTCAGAAACGGATTCAGGATTTTTGGTCCTCAATACCGGGGCAGTTTCCTCTTCTGGCAGCATCTCTTCTTTAGCTTTCCCTTCCTCCAAATCCTGCCTGTTAACTGGCATTTGCTCCACAAATTTGCTCATGTCCCATTTCTCCACAGAAAAGCAGACACCAATAAGCGGTTCTTCACACATTGGCCCCGAAAGTGTAGCCAACTGAAACCCACTTACTATGCTGTTATCAAAATCCCGATACAGACTGGCTTCCTTGGTCGGCTTCCTTCCCTCTAGGCACTGCCAAACAGACCTCTTGTAGCCTTCAAATCTGTTCAGCAAAATGTTCGGCCCACATTTTCGGGGGCCAAAGGACCAAATCCCATCAACGGCATTTCTCCATTTCCAACCTTGCAGGTTTTGTTCTAGTCTTTGTTTGAACTCCTGTATCTGGTCAAGGGTCTTCTGATTCATCTCTTCTGTTTTCTTACCTTCGTTCAAATAAGAGGTGAACCTTTCTATGGTTCGAATTAAGTCGCTGTTTTTCTCAAGAAGCTGAGTTACCTCCTCAGGAAGTGGCGTTGCTCTGACACAAAGAGTGGCGTATTTGTTTCGCGTTGAGATCGTTATGAGCCCATCTGAATCAACTTGCACACCTTCAGGGATTTTGTTCTGCTCCTCCTTACTCTGGTGTATGACCGCAACTTTATGCTGTTTTCCTATGTCTTCGTTCACCCTATCAACTTTGGGGGGCCTCGTTATGGTTTCTCGGAACGGAATAATTGGTTTCGACACGCTAATTTCTATCTTGGCAAACCTAAAGAAAGCCAAAATGCTAAAGTTAGGCCAGACAGCAGATTAGAGTTAGGATTCCAGGATTCCAGCTGTGAGTAAATAGCAGCTATCACTTGATGCCAATGGCACACTTTCAGGTTATCGTATCATTCATCATCACAGACCACTGCCTCCTATGACATTAAGTCCTTATTCAATCACAAGAGCCAAGAAGGAGCAATGTTTATTTTATCACAACTGAAGCTAGTATCCACCCCACCCCTGGCTTACCAAGATATTTGCCTTGGCTAGAAAATCGGTTAGTTATGGCTGAGCCCAATTATGAGCCTGTTTCAGACGCTGTTGCATTCCCGATGATGACATAGTCAGGAACAGAACAGGATCCAAACGCTTCCAACCAACCACCCCCTACAGTTGTGGCAGCAACAAATCTCTCTCTCTCTCTCTCTCTCTCTGCATCCCCCATTCACTTCCAATGCAACTAGGAAAGGGAATTAGAGTGAACATGGGAAATTCTTCTCCATCTGGCATTACAATGGAGAAGAACAATGGGGTGGTAACTTTCACCTTCGATTGGATGAGAGCATCACGAGATGTCACGCTTCATATTTCAAACAAGGGCATTATATGCCTGGGAGGTATTCCTATTTGTAACCCACCCCACTCTCCAAGGAGCAAAGGCCGTGTCTACACTGGCCATTTTTTCCGGAGAGCAGGCAGGGACGACCCCTCCATTTTCAAGAGATAACCAAGACCTCAATTGTCCCGATTTTACCCGGGGTCCTGGGACAATCCCAAGGACCGTGGGTGATGTGGGAGCTTGTCCTGGCTTCTTCCCTCTTCCCTGCGAGTAGCGGGGTCAGCAAGAGGGAAGGAGCCAGTCTGGGGGTGCATCCAGGGGCATCGGGAGTGGAGGAGGAGTGGGGTCATGGCTTTTTAAAAAACTTACTTTTACAGAGGAGCGCAATTGTGCTCCCGGGTCCTGCAGCTTTTTAAAAAAATGGCGGGCGCAACGTCCCTGTTTCTTTCCGGGATCTCGTGCTTCCTGTTCAGACACCCAAGGAAGACCACAGAAGCAGGTAAGTCCGCAATCCTCCCCCGTCCCTCTACACCCTCAGATGTAGAAAGGGCCTAAGTGTTGTGTGCAAGAGTCCGGAACTATGTATCACTTCTGCTGAACAAGTGAACTCACCTTTATTTAGATAGGGAAGACGATTGCACAGAACATTTTGGCAAGAACTGAACGCTTTACAGACAACAAGCTAAATTTGGCATAGATATTTGCATAAAATGCTAAAGCTTTATAAGAGCAAATTACTAGACATTTGGGTGATGAAACTGGCTCTTAAAGCATTTTAAAGAAGAGGATTCTAGATGGGCAATTGCTATAAACAAATACTCTAGGAAAACAGACAAAACTGTTTATAAATAAGATATCAGAGCTAGCTGAGTTTAACTCCCCCTTTCTTCTGGGAAAACCATTGAGACAGTGCAGACATTCACACACAAAAAAAGCTTGTCCTGCATGTTGAGAGAACATACCAATTCAACCCTAGCTTATCTTCACTCTTTCATCTGGGACAAGAAGTAGGGATAGCAATTCAGCCAAATTTAGCAAATGAAGATATTCATTTCACATGAGGCTAGTTCCTTCAATGGCAAAACTATGTGGATGTCAACACACACAGACAAGCTCTGTTCAGACAACATGATAAACCATGACGGTTAAGCGTATTGAGCTAAACATTATGGCTTGGTGTGTTGTGGGAACCATGATTTAGTGTGTCGTGTGAACCATTCTTAACCATTGGGGCTACATAACCACAGTTTAAACACGCTCACTAACCACTTGCTGCAAAAGGGTTAGCGGACTAACCATAGCTTAGCACGTTGTTGGAACAGCCCCCCCACACACACACACACAGACCCAGTTCGCACATCACAACAACCTTTTTTTTCTCAAATGATGAATTGTTGTGAGTGATGCGGGAGAAGGCATGTGTGTTGCTTCTTGCTGCAGCCAGGTGGAGTGTGTTGTTTATAGTTCCATCCAAACTGGGTATTCTTAGTTGTTAGGGGAGAAACAACCCACAATTCCAGATTCGGACGTCACAATCAACAACCCAGGGATGGAGCATTCCCAGGTTGTTTAGCTCATCAGAAATAGGTGGGTAGGAGCCAGCATGCTTGCTTGCTCCTGTTCACCCATGGCTACTTGTGGTTTAAAGAACCAATGGGCAGTCACGACATGCAAACTGGCTCAGACACTTCTCTGTCTCTTGGCAAGGCTGACCAAAGATGAGCTGGTGCCCGGTGCAGAACATTTAAATAGGAAGCCCACCACACTCATGTTAATCACCATGGGGCATAATGCACTAGGAAGTTCTCCTGCACACGTCTTGTTGAGATGAATAGGAACTGTGTTCTTGCGCAGTTTCCAGGTGTTTCAATGAGGCTTGCACAAGGGAACGTCCTGGCAGATTGTGCCCCGGTTCAAATTTGTCTGTTTTCCATTCTCTTGCCCTTAATGAAGCCCAGAATCTGCTGCCCAAGGAAGCTTTATCCTGCCTTGTGGTAGTGCTACCTCTGGGGAACGGTCACATGCAAAAACTGCACATACCTATTTTGCTCTGTGTACATGTGGTGTATCCATGTAGCGCAGCTGTGGCCAAGCACACCGCAGGAAAAGGCACATGCAGCTTGTTCATTTTTAATTTGATAAGGCTACCTCTACCTTTGGGCTTTATATGGGCCCCTCAAGGTGGCTGTCTCCCAGGAGGAAAAATATTCAAACTGAAAATCTCTGCACGTGAAGGAGTAAGCTCGCCAAAAGTTCTGGAACCATGTATGAACAGGACTGACAGCAACACTCTCCAAGTATAGATTATTTCACAGCTATTAGAAATTTTTATTCCTCTACCAGCAACTGTGAAAAATGATTAGGTGAAGGGGGGGTGCTTTGACCCTTCCAGATGTTAAACCACCCTTAAAAGTTTAACGGTCTTGCAAATGCTGCATAAAACTGCTGAACCTGGAGCGTCTTCCCCACTGCTCTCTCACGACCTCCCCTGGAACCAACCTCATTTTCAAGTCATCCAAACAGCGCTGAAGATGGACTTCTCCTGCTGTAATTAACACATGCTCCCCTGTTTCCTGGATTAAAACCTGTACGCACGGATCGGCTTGGTTTAATAGCTTCATGCCTCTGACCAACTGAGGCATCTCACCTGGAAAGACAAACGCGCATTCAAATGAATACTGCCGAAGTGCTTGGCTGCATATAAACAGAGCCCAGGAGGGGGAGAGCAAAGACTGGAATGAAATGTTTTTATGGAGTACAAAGAACGTTTAAAATGGCGAGATCCTGGAAGACCAACATTTTATTTAGCATTTAGGTTTTAAACAGGAAGACACCCAGCACAAGAATTCATAAGAGAGATTTATTTATTATTTTGTTTTTAAGCCACCAGAAAATGGGTACAATCCTCTCCAGACAAGCAAGATTTCGTCAGCAGCAATGAGACTATAAATATAATAAGAAACAAGTGAGTGCCACTCAAAACAAGGGGCTCATGTCAGATTTACTGCCCCTCCCTTCAGAACGTGTGTAGTTATGGTGACTGTTCCTTGCTCCAGCCGGTATGCATTTTAATTCATTTATTACCACTCTTTCTAAGCTCTGTGGTTTTTCAAACGTGTACTCGATTTAATGAATGCAGACAATATCCAGAGAGTATATTTAAGAAACAGAGGAAAGAGTCTTACTTGGGTGTTTTGGCTCAACGGCAACTCGTACGATGGGTGTTGCTTCAAAGTTGAGCGGATTAAAGGGTGGGCAAGCTGCAGATGAGGACAATGTTGCTGACTTCAGTACGAACTCTTGCAATCCTCCTATTCCTAAAGGGCATTGAAGCGTGAAGTCAAGAAGTACACCCCAAAGACAACAAAAATATTAAAAACTATGCAAAGCGTTTTTGAACTTGGACTTCACAGAACAGTTACAAAGACAAGGTGTTGCGCAGCATCTCTGTGCTGTTCAATGGCATTCCTGTAGATGAAGGCCAGGCCACCCAGTATCAGCGGGAGGGGCATTTTGCTCACACTGCAACTTTGTTCCAAGCCCCATAAGTGTGAACAACAGCCACCATTTTTACAGGCCAAGTTGAAGGGACACACTCAGGGACACCCGTGGGGTGGGGCTCAAACTGCCCCCTGCCTATGGTAAACCTGGTACCTGGGGGAAAGGGGCAGGTTTTATCCCATTTTCCACCATGTCTGAAATTGCAGCCTCTTTTTTCAATCTTCAGCCAACGTAACTTAATAAATCCATTCAGAAACAGGCCAAGCCTGCACGCCCTTAGCCCCCCCCCCCCCCCACACACCTGCAGTGTCCCACCCCTTCATCTGCTCATCTCTGACCTGTATTTTATTTGCTAGAGTGATGGAGTCTTGGGCATTTGAAAGAGTACCAAGGAAACAATATTGCAATGTGGCTATTTTCCATATATAACGCATGTTTTCTCTTATAGGCAAGTTTACACAATTCAATATCAAAGGTGATTGACTAGAATGAGTACAGTTAACGATGATTTAATCAAACAGGCAACGTCCCTAGTTGCAAGTTAATGTAACATAGCAGGGAAGACTAAGGCCTCATCTACACCAAGCAGGATATTGCACTATGAAAGTGGTATGAAAGCGGTATATAAAAGGTAGGAGCCACACTACTGCTTTATAGCAATATTGAAGTCCACTGACAACTGTTGGGGCCCACTGACACATACCATATACCGCTTTCATACCACTATATCCTGCTTGGTGTGGCTCCTGCCTTTTATATACCGCTTTCATAGTGCAATATCCTGCTTGGTGTAGATGAGGCCTTAGAATGAAAAATGCTGCTGCAATGGCATGCCCTGCTTCCACACCACCACCATGTAGCTAAGGCAGCCTAACAAATATGCCCTCAAACGTTACTTGCTCACCTGCCCATGTTTTAATTGTTTATGACATGTAAAAAAGAAAAATTATGTGACACTCCCCAGCCTCATTGTCCGGAAGCAACTCTTACTTGCCATGGGCAACCAGGATGGTGGCTATTCACAAGCTTATGCTAAGCCTATTTATTAGATGAGGATGCTGATGTCTTTACTTGACAGGCATAACACTTCGGATCCATATTTTTACAAGCAGAAAGTATTAAATATATGTTTGTTAATGCAAGGCAGAATGAGCTAAAAACTGATATTCTCAAACAAACACATAATTTAAGCCACAAACTTCCAGACTGTTGTTCCAGCTTTGATTTGCAGCTGAAAGGGATGAATGCTGCCAAATCTCCAAAGGACAAACCCCTCTCTCTCTCTCTCTCTCTCTCTCTCTCTCTCTCTCGTGTGTGTGTGTGTGTGTGTGTGTGTGTGTGTGTGTAGGTGGCTGTTTTAATCATGGTTTTCAGGAAATGTCTTTGAGTTTGCATCACGTTCGTTTCTACTTGTGGTTGCCTCCAGTTCTGTGAGGACAAAATAATAATAAAGAAGTCTTACTGTTTTATTGCTTTATTAAAAAGTTATTTTGGGGTTGACCACATTTAAGAGTTTGTTCTTAATTTCTGAGCTCACATTAAATATTTTTTTTAAGTGAATGGAGTTTTGAAGGAGCAGTGCCTGGACAGTGTGCATCCTGTTTTAAGGGACATCTCTTTCTTCCTCTTTTCCTCTTGCTTCATTTCTCCCTTCTTGTCTTTTTAAAAATCCTCTCCTCCTTCTAAAACAAATACCAATGCTGGAGATGTAACTCTCATAAAGGAGCCCTCCTTAGATCACATAGGTGCAATTTTGCTTCAATTGAGCAATTGAAGACCAGTGTTCTAAGGCAGCCTTCACCAATATGGTCACAGGTCATCCAATCATTCCGCTCATGGTTCTGACTTTAAATTCCTGTGTATGTCCATTCTTTCCTTGGCCAGCTGGCTTTTCATGGAATGAATTTCATGGTTCAATTGTCATAGGCTGACTATATGAAAAGGAGGACAGGGCTCATGTAACTTTAACAATTGTAGAGAAAAGGGAATTTCAGCCAGTGTCATTTGTATGCAGTTAGTTCCTGGTGAAATTCCCTCTTCATCACAACCTGTTAAAGTTGCAGGGGCCCTGCCTTCTTTTGTATATGGTCACTCTAGTATAGTGCCTGCAACTTTAATTGGTCATGGCTGACATTCATAGCAAGATCCTAGTCTACAGGAGTACTTTCAAGGTCCACCTCTCACCTTCCCCCAGGCTCCAACTCCAGCCCCCCAGCTCCAGCTGCTGACTTTAAGAACCCAGGTTGTCACATAGTGTCTAGGTCTGGATTTCAGTACAATTTGCCCTGACATTGTTTGTGTGAACTGGTGCTTATTCTTGTTCTCAGATTCCTAAGAAAAGTGATAAGATTTCCCCTTATTTTATTTTATTTTAGGAGGCAGGGAGGGAAGAAATCAGATAATTAATGTTAATCTGGAGTGAGTCTTAGATAGCTCACCCACATCTCTAGTTGGAAACAAGCCGCTGGACAAGATGGTCTCTCTTGATCTTAACTTCTGATCTAGTAGGGCTCTTAAAAATGGTGTCTTATCTAAGAGTAATTTTCTAACTATTTGTATGTGCTACAAATTAATATTCTTATATTGATTGTTCAAATGAGTGGATAGCAAGACATAATATGATAGCAAGACATAATATGCAACATCTGGAACAGTGCCTTTCAATTAGCATCAACTCACCCTAAGCTGCTATGCCAATCAAGTACAGATGGCAAAGGTAAATTAAATATTTCAATTCAACCTGCCTGTCACAGATATAAGAAACATTCCTCACTGCAGAATTTATATAGTGCTGTAATTGCAAGCTGGAGAATGTATGTAAAAAAAAAACAAGCATTGTTTACATTCACTGTACGGTATAGAAACTGCGCATGCATTAACATCTTCAAAAGGGGATTTTGCATATTGCTCAGTTAATGGGCATCACCTTTGCATGTCAGAACATTTGACCACCAGGTTATTTCACACCTTTCCCAATCAGTATACATATTCCCCAGTGGGACATTGCACATTCACCAATTAGCGCTGTCCACTCTGACTTACAGGCTCTGCATACTGACTGGACACTGTGACCAATTCCCTTTATGTGTACCCGAGCCATCTGTTGAGGGACTACACAGTGCTACAGATTCTCCTTAACATACATACATACGTATGTATGTGAACGATAAAACAAATAGATCTAATATTGTTTCGTTAAAATGTTTCACCTTCCTCAGTAATAGAATTGGAATTTAAAATGGACACTGAGAACCAAGGTAACTGTTAAAAATACAAATAAACTCAAGGTATCTCAAGGTGAAAGTTTGAACAACATTCAGGATGCAATAATTCTAAGACTGGACCATGTACAAGAGGTGGTTTCTTTTTAAAAGAAAAATCAAGTTAGAAATTAAGTATGGGTTTCCAGATTAAGTCCATGGGGGGTATTAAGATCTGAAACCTATAGATTCAGAAGTTCTCCCTTCCTTCTAATAGCCCTGAATTTGATAGTTGATCTATTGGAAACATTTCCAAGTCTGAGAGGTTGTGGCTATCAGAATTCAAATGTTTTGAAAGAGGGTGTTCAATTTTTCGGTCAAGGTGGTTGATTTGTGGCTTCTAAACAGAGCACAAAGGTCTGCCGTCCCATCCCTACCCCCATCAGACTGGATGTGACATCTGTGGTGCCTGCATTAAATAATGTATATTACATTCTGAGTGGATAGATTTATATCAGCAAAAAAAGGTTGATTTAAACCAAGTTTCCCATTGAAAGTTTTTCGTACGTTTCCTGAACATTGGTGCACATCTGATCACTAAACTACGGTAATTTACAACTAAAAAGAATATTATTTAGACAGTTTCTTTCTTACAAACAGGCTTTGCATATTGTTGTCTCTCTGTATATAGTTTGCATTCTTTCCTTTTTTAGCTATACAGGGAAATGTGTTTAAAATATTCCCATATAGGCTCTTTCATATGACCAGTACCCATGACAGTTTGAGGTTAACAGCACAATCCTATACATGTCTCCTCATAAATAAGTTCTATTGAGTTAAATAGGATTTACCGGGCCTGACCAGACAGCACACTAAGCCATGGTTAGGCTGCTAACCCTTTTACAGCAAATGGTTAGTAAGTGCGTTTAAGCCATGGTTATGTAGCCACCATGGTTAGGAATGGTTCACACAACACGCTAAGCCAAAATGTTTAGCTCAAAATGCCTAACCACCATGGCTTAGCGTGTCGTCTGAATAGAGTCATTCCCAGGTAAGTGGGTGCAGGATTACAGCCTTAGCATGAGAATACAGGAAGATGCATGCACTGGACAATTTTGTCTCTTCTTTTTGTCTTTTCTTTTTCATCGCTCAGCCTTGTCCTCACAAAAAAACACTAGTAAACTTTGAAAGCCCAGAACTTTCAATAAGTAAGAGCTGGTAGTTAAGCTGGAAAGAGCCATTTTCATGAGATGAAAAACTGAAATGAATGCCTATGATTGATTGGTAAGTAACTCCATTTTTACGAAAATGTGAATTCGTGTTTATGATATGATTTAATTGTAACAACCCAGAGTGCAGGTTGAGTGTGAGTTGTCATTCAATCATGGATTGTCGTTGAGTCGTGGGCTATCATTACATGAGAACCCTGCGCTACGGATTACCTGTTTTACAAAAACAGTATCTCTAAAAAGAGAAAAGCGCTAACTATAAGAGAAAAAATGACCTCAGCAAATGTTTCCTAGAATACAATAAGGAGTGAAGATCAGAAGAAGCTAACCATTCGTCGGTCGAAAGAGAACTGAGGGGAAGGTGGGAACCCGGCTACACATGCGCAGTGGACGGTGGGGGAAGGGTTCCCACCAAAACGCTACTCAGCTTTAGAAGATTCCTGAGAGAAGCTCCGCGCAGACACAGAGCCCATGGTGTGTGATGCACAGGGACCACGAAGAAGAACCCTGCGCTACGGATTAACTATGGGTTGTTAACCAAGCTAACCCTGAGGTCACAACCCAACAACAAATCATAGCTTCTTTTCCTGGGTTGTTCATGGTTAACAATTCATAGTTAAATCAGAGTGCAGGGTTCACACATAACAACAACCCTTGATTCAACGACAACCCTCATTCAACCAATAGTCTGGTTTGTCATTACATGCAAATCAGGCTATTGAGTTTATATAGGACGGAAGAAACTGGCTGCAATTGACAACAGCTGCAGAAAGTGCAAAACCTCCTTTCTTCCCTCCCATCCCAGAAAATGGGGTCAACAGGTGCAGGTTGATACTCTGGCTCCAATGACATCGCTGAATACACACACCTTGGCTTTCTCCCATACGGCTGCCATTCGCTCCAATGGGGAAAATAAAGTTGACGATACTGTCATGCTGGCAGAAGTGGGAGCAGTCTCCACTGAGAGGTAGTCTTTGCAAAATACTGACCCACTGTCCAGCTCTTTCTATACTCCATCCATCATACTGACAGGCATTCTGCTGGCAAGTAAAAAATTAATGGCCCAAACCCTCTCCTGCTAGATCTCAAATCTAAAGGTGCAACTACATTAAGTACTCTCAGATTCCATTATTATACCAATACCTTTAATGCCCAATATAAACAGGAAATAATGGATATCTATGTAATCATCTACAATTTAAGCAGAACATGTTGCAGAAACATTAAGTTTTAGGATAACATCCAGTGAAAATGCCTTGCCTGGATTTTTCAACCAGTCATTCTTTTTTACTTGCAAAACATGCAATTAACTAATTAAAACTGAATTTACTAAGACCCGAATGTATTATTCCCAAAGCCTAGGGCTTTCTTTTATAGCATACATTTTCTTCCAAATGAGTTTATAACAGTGATTGTTTTGCATTGACACCTCTATCAAGTCTAAAATACCAGTAATAATTGGATGATACTGAGTGCAACCTACAAAAATGACAATTTTAGTTGGAATTAAGCTATTTTAAGATGCTGTAAAAATTAACCAAAGCGGAAATTAGAAAAAAACTCGCACTTCCAGGCCATCAGATCTTAAACTACGTACCTTTTTTCAATTTTTAGATTAAAAAGCCTTTGCCACTGTGGGTATGTGAACAGATGGCATGAAACGGAACAATGGGGCTGGCTCAAATATGCTTGTCATTACCATTCTAAGATGCTATTAATAAAGGCTCGTGTGTCGTGCTTTCTAATTTCAACGCAAGAGTCTCTTCCAAAACAAAGTTAATTGACATCAATTATTACAATGAAAACTACCCCTTGTATTTTATTCCTGCTGAATCTGAGACCTATTTGCTTTTTGACTTAGTCCCTCAGATTCTACCCTTGGCAAAACAGGGAGTAGGCCTCAGGGGCACACAGCCTTCCCTTTCTGCTCCCCTTCAGCATGGGTAAAATGAACCAGAGAAGTCCAACGTGGGAACTTGCCCACTTCTCTTCCAGACATTCATTCTCTTCTTACTGCACTAAGGGAAATGGGAGACAGAAGGAGTACATGATCCCCAAATTCAGTTTTTCAGTTTTGAGGACTGAATGTCAA
This sequence comes from Anniella stebbinsi, assembly GCA_029215795.1. Taxonomy (NCBI): domain Eukaryota; kingdom Metazoa; phylum Chordata; class Lepidosauria; order Squamata; family Anniellidae; genus Anniella; species Anniella stebbinsi. The sequence continues at coordinate 389,679,175 of JARDYH010000001.1, forward strand.
GTGAATAAGCTTTAATAAAAATCACTTAAAAGAAAGAAAGAAGCGATGCTTAATAAACCCACTATGACTAAGATTTACTGAAGTTCTTAGAGGTGTTGGTCTGTAACATTCCTTCAGAAGAAACGCAGAAATGGAACTAATTTAGAGATTAGTAAGTTTTGTCACAGGGAGACTTCTTAAATCAAAAGAAAAAACCCGACCAAGCCTTCCAAAGGATAACTAATGTCACCTGCAGGCTGGCAAGGAAAGTCCCCGTGGATACAAAAAAGATCAGCCTAAGTAGTAGTTATGTGAAACAGCCCTGGCAAGCCATGTCCTCTGGTCCTTTCAAGAGCAGAAAGATCAGAAGATAAAGATGTAGGGAGCCCCGTTTGGTGTGGTTTAGGATCCCTCAAGAGAGGGACTGAATTTCCAAGGCTGCCAAATGCTTACCAGACAAAGTGAAAAACACAACCTAGGAGTATCCACACTGGCTACTAGATCCAGTGAAATCAATGCAACAAGTGGGAACACATGACACACAGATTCCCCTGTGCTACAAAGAAATGTGTCTGTAAGAGAGCACAAACTTTCTCAAATGACTGTGTTATTGCATCCTAAAGGGAAGTTGATTCCAAATCGTGAGAATCTGGGACTGAGGCAAAATCTGGCCTCATCTGTGTGCCCTGTAAGATTTCCCCACCTGAGGACCACAGCACTTACAGCTGTTGTGTGCACGCTCTTCCCCATCCAACCGCCTCAGTGAAATGAGACACATACTGGAGTTGAGCATGAACAACTGCTGAACCTATTTGCAAGGCTGGCCAATTCGTGTTATGTTTGCCGCCTTGCGTGCCACTGTTTTGGGAGAAAGGCTGGGTACGAATCAAATCACAATCAATCAGTAAATGCTTTATAAGGCAGCAATTCCTAAGTAGACAGTTAGAGGAAAAAGTTCCATCAAATTCAGTAGGACCTACTTCTGAACAGACATTTATTTACTTATTTAGGCATACATGCTTAGGACTGTGCTGTAAAAGTCATGTAAACACTTCTCCTTAATTGGTTTTTTGTTTGTTTGTTTTGTTTTGTTTTAAAGAAGTTTGCATGTTGCCTGCACCACACATGAGCTAACTAAAAGGAACAGCAATGCTTAGAACCAAAGACCAGAAAATAAAAATGCAGCAACAGCATGGCTTATCTCGAAAAGGAGGTGGTGGTAAGAGGAAGGACAAGTAGTTTCTGGGTGAAGTATAAAGTGTTGGTTATTGCCTTTAAAGCTCTAGATGGTTTGGGTCCAGGTTACCTGCGGGATCGCCTTCCCCCATACAATCCGCCCCGCAGAATCAGGTCCTCTGGGAAGAATTTACTTCAGTCAGCCAAAACTAGGCTGACAACCATTACCCAGAGGACCTTCTCATCTGCTGCTCCCAGACTGTGGAATGGCCTGCCGGAAGAGATTCATCAACTTAACAGTCTTTCTGATTGATCTCTTCCGTCAGGCCTACCTAGTTGAATTTTAAGATGCTTCATTGTTATTTTAATAATGTGGTAGTTTTATATGTTTAATAATTCATTAGTTTTATACGTTTACAATCAGTATTTTAGTATGTATTTTATCCTGTTTTGTATTTAATGTTGTTCCCGGCCTCAATCCAGAGGGAGAGGTGGGTAATAAATAAATAAATAAATAAATCATTATTACTGACAGTTTGCCTCTAGTTCAGATGTGAGCAAATATAAAAATGCACTAAGGAAAACAGACCGTACCCACATATTGAAAAAGGAAGGGGTCAGTCAGGAAATAACATGCCCCTCCTTTTTTAAGACGAAGGAATTCCACCATTGGCAAGAATATCTAGTACTTAGGCCTAATTTCTACTATCTAGTATGTAGTGTTTCCCAACGTGTCGTCCTCAATACATTTTGGACTACACTCCATCATCCCTATTGGCCATGCTGTCAGGTTTATGAAAAATATATAGCCGTCCTGAGGAACAACAGCTTGCGCTCAACCTCCTCATGGCACCTCTGCCATAAAAAAACTACAGCAGGGGTGCAGAACTTCAGGCCGGGGGCCACGTTTGGCCCACCTGGATTCCTCAAATGGTTCCACCCCTTTCCCTGGCGTTTGTTCAGCTTCCCACCCATTCTAAAAGGCCGGAATGCCTCTCCTAAGGCTTTAGTATAAGTAAGAGATTTAAGCACAAACATGCTAGTGTTTTGGGTTCTTGGCCCTGCCCCTTTGACTTCGGCCCCACCCACCACTGGAATGTGGCCCCTGAGAGCTTTTCTGAAATGCAGTGAAGCCCTTGGGCTAAAAGAGGTTCTGCACCCCCTGACCCATGGATTCAGGAAGTCAGCAGGAAGAACCTGCTGCAACTGGCCCTCTGCTCTTAGTAATCATGCTATCGTTTGTTAGAGAGCCCTCCCTTCCTCATGCCCACGAAGCATGTGGCACAAACACCTCAGAGTGCTCACACAGACTAATTTGCTTCAGGGTCTTGCTGCCACCAAAGGCTCCTCAGAAGCCAGACGTGTCTGGCTAATATTTCTGCTGACTAAACAAAGAGCTTTGCAAGAGCGGTGTCATGTATCAGCCGCAAGCAAACAGCGGCCAGGCAGCATCTCCAAGACAAAGCAAAAACACTGGAAGCCAAATGTCAGCTTCTTTTCTCAACAACAGGAAAGTCAATCATTCGCTTCTCCATCTTAGAAGACTGCGAACGCCTGGTTCTCCTCTCTTTCACCTGTCTTCAACGTGATCACTGTGTCAGAGCAATTTAAAAATATAATCCTAGGCTGCAAGACATCAGACACCATAGCTTTTAAACAAAAACAAAGAACATGACAAAGAACAGCAACGCAGAGTGTGTGTAAAGGTAATACATCTACTCTTTTTCCCCAGGAAGCTATAGAGAAAAAAAAATGTAACAATGTAAAGCAGGAGCGGGCAGACGTCAATCTTGTGCAATCGCCTTTGTTTTCTACCAGGACCCTGAGGTCCACCATCCACAGCAATGCCGGGCGAAACGGTGGTTCAGGGGTGGGGGGCAGATGCAAATGGATGCTCAGGGGTGGAACCAAATGCCCATTGCATTCCACAAGTCATATAATGGGATGAGTTTTTATCAGTGTTATCATAGACAAGGGATACTGACAGCTTGATTGAGAGGCGTGGTTTGGAACACCTTTTGGTTGTTGCTACTGTTAAATGATTAGGAGTTGGAAAGCACTGAAGATCTACTGCAAATCAACCAGAGATCCACCAAGAGATCCCGATCTACTATCTGCTCACCCCTGCTGTAAAGGAGTCACCAACTATAGGTGTAGTTTTACTCTGGATTCAAACTGCTTTCTGCTACCATTTGTACCCACTAATTTGATGCGTGAGAGGAAGGGAGATGACTTCAATAGCACCACTTGAGGTAGTTCCCGAGACCTGTTTTGGAAAGATTCCTCCATGTAATAATAGCATGTGATGGGGCATTTAACAATGGCAACACTGGGGAACATAGGCCCCCGGTTCTACATGTTTCCAGAGGGCTCCAGAGGGCTCTGGGTAGGCCTGAATCGCATGGCTGTTATGCATAATTTGGACCTTGGACTTGATGGGTGTAGGCCCTATGCAAACATTATGTTTGATATATAGACATCTGGCAGGTCCAGCAAGTGTGAACACTTTTCCCCACTGCATTGAGAGAAATTTGCCTGAATTAGGTTTCGGTTCTATAATATTAAGAAACAGAACCAAAACAGAAGCACTTTTACCCGTCTGCTAAGGCTGAGATTTGAAAAATGCCAATGGTTTAATGTAGCACAATATTAAAAACTAACATTATTGTCATAGCATTTCAAGCACCCTGATGAGCTCTAACCAATGCATAGTAAAAGCCTAAAACTGTTCATGTGCCATCAAGATCTTTATAGCTGAACAGCTGGGTTACCACTGTTTTTGGACTGTATAAGGGAGCTTAAAGCTTACAAATGGATATGCTACTTCAATTCTATCACTGTATCTGCCAATATATAAATATGCCAGAACAGTTGAATATTTTAAAAGGAATACAGTATTCAGGAGAAGTGACCACACAATTATTACTGAAACAAATGTCCCAGGTCCCAGAATTCAGATAGTACGGTCTAAATTGACCCTATTTACAAATAAACTCGCCTTCTAAGTGCTTAGCTATCTGATATGAGCCAAGCCTAGATACCTCCTCAGTGACATCAGAGCAGCTCAGCCAATGGCACTGAGAAGCAAGACAAGGAGAAAGCGAAGCTACCAGAAGGGAGTTTCAATGAGATGAGGGCTCAATGCTAACTTAGCATTAAATTCTATAGGAATCGATGGGGCTTGCCTGCAAGTAAAAGTGTTTAGGGTTTACTTTATATGCACCTCAGCTGCATGTTCTAAAACTCTAAACTTAGCAGTGCCCTTTTAAACTAAATTAATACTTTGCAGTGTTCCGAAGCTTGAGCAATCTTGATGTTATTAAATTTAGGTCTTCTTCCATTTGCTAATTCACTAAACAGTTCACAAAATTAAACAAAGCCAGCTTTCTGACTCATACCTAGGGCAGAACAACCAATAAAATACTTTTGCAATTTCACCAGCAAAATGAAGCAATATGGAAATATTATTAATTTAAGTCCTTTATTAAAGTATATATTAAAAATACACTACACAGAGATCTAACGTCACAAATTACAAAGCACAAATGTTAAATTCCAGGTCGCTTTGAAGAGGGAAAAAATAATACAATTTGTGGTAGCCATAGTTTGCCTGGTTCATACATCATGGCAAACAATGGTTACCACAAATCAGCCAGCAAGTGGATCAGACATAGGAAGGCACCGGGGAGAAACAAGTGTGCGAACCCATGTCACAGTACAGATGGCCCATGTCAAGGATTGGCATTGCTGGACACTTGTCAAGGCCCATGTCTGAGCAAGGGCACCCTGTTACCAGTGGCCCTATAGCTATCCTCTTGCCATTCCTACCTATTCAACCTACTCTGTCCCTAAAGTCCAGACGGAGAGCACCAACAAGTAAAGAACAGCAAGGAAAAGGAAGAGCAGCTGCTACTGCCTGCTCATTTACCACCCTCCCCCTTCTCTCTCTCTCTTGAGTAGTGGTAGGGATTGGGCCCACAGACCCATTTCAAACCGGCTTCAGGGCAGGATACGGAGTTGAGACTGCTATGGTCGCCTTAGTGGATGATCTACGCCTGAGTATTGACAGGGGGAGTGTGTCCCTGTTGGTACTCCTGGACCTCTCAGCGGCTTTCGATACCATCGACCATGGTATTCTTCTGGAACGCCTGAGGGGATTGGGAATCGGGGGCACTGTGCTTCAGTGGTTCCGGTCCTATCTCTCGGGCAGGTTCCAGATGGTAATGCTTGGGGATAGCTGCTCTTCAAAGAAGGAGCTGCTATGTGGTGTACCACAAGGTGCCATCCTTTCCCCAATGCTGTTTAACATTTATATGAAACCGCTGGGAGAGATCATCCGGAGGCATGGGGCGGGGTGCTATCAGTACGCTGATGACACCCAAATATATTTCTCTGTGCCTTCGACAACATCGTCAGCTAAGGATAGTGTGTCTCCTCTGAATGAATGTTTGGAGGCGGTAATGGGCTGGATGAGGAAAAACAAACTGAAGCTGAATCCAGACAAGACGGAGGTGCTTGCTGTCAAAGGCCACAACCTGGGTTTGGAGGTGTGTCAACCAGTTCTGGATGGGGTTACACCCCCCCTGAAAGACTGTGTTCGCAGCTTGGGGGTGCTCCTGGATCCGTCGCTCCAAATGACAGCCCAGATAGATGCGACGGCCAGGAGTGCCTACTATCAGCTTCGGCTGATACGCCAGCTGCGCCCCTTCCTAGAGTTGGAAGACCTAAAGATGGTAGTGCACTCACTGGTAACTTCGAGGCTCGACTTCTGCAATGCGCTGTACATAGGGCTACCCTTGTGCCTAGTCCGGAAACTTCAATTAGTTCAAAATATGGCAGCCAGGTTGGTCACCGGTACACCTAGGGGTGACCACATAACACCAATCTTAAAATCACTCCACTGGCTGCCCATTAGTTTCCGGGCGACGTATAAAGTGTTGGTTATTACCTTTAAAGCCCTACATGGTTTGGGTCCAGGTTACCTGCGGGATCGCCTTCTCCCGTACAATCCGCCCCGCACACTCAGGTCCTCTGGGAAGAATTTACTCCAGTCAGCCAGAACTAGGCTGACGAGTGTTACCCAGAGGACCTTCTCTTCTGCCGCTCCCAGGCTGTGGAATGACCTGCCGGAGGAGATTCGACAAATTAGCAGTCTTCTGGAATTTAAGAAAGCCGTGAAGACTGCTCTCTTCCGGCAGGCCTATCCAGTTTAATTTTAATAATTTTTAAGATGTTTTTAATAATGTATTTGTTTTTATCTGTTTTAACGGTTTATCTATTTTATTGTTTTATATTTATATTTGGTGTTGTTCCCCGCCTCGATCTGGATGGAGAGGCGGGCTAGAAATGAAATAAATAATAATAATAATAATAATAATAATAATAATAATAGAGGGAAAGCAAGTGGCCAGTTACAGAGAGGAAGGACATCTTGTTAAAGCCCCCCCAAGACAACAACAACAACTTAGAGCTGGCACTGCTGATGACAAAACCCTGGACCAGGTCTGAGTTAAAAAACAGTTGGGGAATAAAGGAGTGCTCTTCTTTGTGGTAAATGTCAAGTGTAATCTAAAAGTGAGGCCTGAGAGTTCAAAAAGGGGGGGTTGTTTTTCAGCATTAAAAACATATATTCCACAGCAGTCTCTCGGCCAGCACCTGTAAAAATATACAAACCTGATATACTTAACAACTGAAAGCCTGCAGAAAGCATTTGCAGTATTAATGCATCAGTAGATTGTTTTTACTGCATATTATTGTACTGTAACAGATACTTTACGAAGGTCTTAGTTTGTATTGATTTTTTTAAAAAAATGTTTTCTTTTTTTTAATAAGCAGTGAATAGGAAAGGAAAGCTAAAATGCGGTGGCTAAAGCCTGTTTTCTGCAGTCTTGTTGCTTGCTACTTTTGATATATTACCCTGAATTGTTCTCCAACTCTCTGATCAAAGTCAGACTATGCCCTGGGGGAGGCGGGACCCAGCCACATCATGCCATTGAAATGCTTGTGGCAACCACACTCAAGCCAAAGAGGACGACAGCTTTTCAAAACACTGCCTGTTGCCAATTGCTTCCTTTAAATGGTGCGATGTGGCCAAAACCACATCATCTCTGAGGTCACTCCAGCCTTTGGGACTTTGGTTAACAAGGAAAACCAAGTGCCATACAGTCTGCGGATTTTTAGATCAGGCTTCTACTTGCTTATTTTAACGCTGACAAGGTTAAAAGGAAGCATGTGCAGGCATGACGGACACAAATGCACGCTTCCAAATACAGAAGGTGAGCACAGCAGAGAAAATCCTCAATGTAACTTGGGACCAGCGCAGACATAACATTTCCTGATAATTTAACCAAAGTTAAGTCACTGGGAATACCCCTTCTGGGCTCCTCCCCTTTTCAGTGTCAACCTGGGGAGGATCTACAATGCTGTTTTAAAGCGTTTTAAAGCGCTTTATAACAGTAGTGACAACTGTTTTGGAGTGTGTCCTGGGCCCCAACAGTCGTCACTACTGTTATAAAGTGCTTTAAAGCGCTTTAAAACAGCAGTGTAGATCTTGCCCAGGTTTAACAATACTACCCATGGTCATTTTTAAACCAGGGTTTGAAGCTGATTTGCAAACTCTGGTTATAATTCATCTTGGTACAGATGTAACACCACAGAATGGCCAATCAACCCCAGCCATCATGCCCATACTGGAGGCGATGGGAATTATAGTCTGACAAAACCAGAGGATACCAGATTGGGAAAGGCTACGCTATCTTAGCTATAGAAAACTTCCATGGCAAATACAGTCAACACAGCTGATTAAAATGCCAGACTTCTGAAAAGACACTTGTGCACATCCACTAGAGCTGCCAGTAGTACAACAGTTACTGCTAAACCGGTGACAAGAGGAACGTAATTTTGCGGGGGGGGGGGGGGGGGGGGAGGAGGAATGAAAACTAAGCTCTATGGTGAATTAAGCATAAGAGATGCAAGTGGGATCTAATTCATTTCCTAAAACCATAAATAAACAAAGGAAAAAAGACTTAAGGGCAATAAAGACACAAAAGGTTCTGGAAAATGGCCCTTAACGTGTCTTAGAAGGTAACTGTGCAGTTCAGCAGACCTCTAAGCTTCCTAGTACTCCCCCCATCGCCCACACACTTTCAAAGCGAAGCCTGCATGGTACTCCGTACTTTTTAGCAAGCCATTCGTTTCTGCACCAAGAAAATGCAAAGAAAAGTGAAACGTTCTGCAATGAAACATACTCTCACTTTGCATCATTTATTCTGCTTTGGAAAACCATGGGGAGGGGCAATGAACTACACATGGCACTGAAGCCCCGCTCTCCCAAGGCTTATGAGATTTCACAGCAAACATTGCAGGTACACCTTTGAAAACTAAGGAGCCAGAAACTTCATATTAGCGATATACAGTGGACTGGTTCATAGGAACTCGGGTAACAACCCATGATGCCTGGGTTTGCATGACACGACATGCATATTCAAAATGGTGTCTGGTGCAAAAGTTTGGGAGCCCCACAAGTGAATTAAGCCATGGCGGCTTGCTGTGACCTACAAACTAGGCCACTGTATCCATCCTCCAGAAGAAAAAGCAGGCATGAGTCAGCTTCGGGAACCAAACATGCAAGATTGAAAAGAATTAGCTGTTAGCCATAGGACCTCAGAGTGTAAGAATGAACGCAGCACCATTATGAATGTTCTTACTTACATCAAAGCCAGAATTTCTCACTGCTATTTTAGTACCTTATTGAGGCAGTTTTCTTTGTGTTAGTGCTCTCACTTAGAATTTTTGCGGGTGGGAGAAGCCATAAAAAAGAGGAAAGGGGGAGAAGGTAGATTGTGACCAAGCGGTAGACCTCTAGGTGAATTGCAGTAGACCAGCAATCATTTCTGACTCCCAGTTGTCTAACAACGGGAACGAAAAGGGTGTCCAGTAAATGACGTTGCTGAAAAATAATGCTGGGGTGGGGATGGGGGAACTGGGAGAAGATTTTTAGGTGAAAAACTTGTGAACTTGGTTCTGAGTCTGATCACAAAGACCTGGGCTGAGCATGTGCTCAGAGGCACCCAGTTCCTGAATTTTTAGCATACGGCCACCCACCTGAGCTATTAATGTGCACTTGGCTGTGGTTAGTGAAAAACAAAGTAGATCTCGCAAACCTGAAATCTGCCCATCCCTGTCAGAAAAAGTTGCTCATTTGTATTTTTGATCATTTTAAAATTAAAAACACACCACATCCAGCGTTATCCAAGTAGCAAAAACACAAGTCGCTAATACGTGTGAAGCACTGAAGATTTGCCCATTCACAGTAGCAGGTACAGATCTTCTTTCTCTCAGGTCTACCCTCTGCAGCCTTTTCAGACAGGCTAATTACACCCAGGATGAGATTTCCATCTGTAGTATCTGACAAATGAACTGAGACGTGTCAAGTACCAGCTCTTCTTGACAGGGGAAGTTGGGGAGAGGGCTGAGTAGCCAACCAAACATTTGTGGAGCTCAGGACTCAGCTCTTCAACCAAGGGCATGTCCCTGATGCCACGCTGCACTTTAGAAGCACAGGAAGAGGTCAAGTACAATTCTTCATCCCAACTCTATGTCTGAAGCTGGATAAGGGGATTGTTCCCACAGTTGCATTAGTGTTTCCAATGTTTTCCAAGTGCCTGAGAAGCATAGCAGGAAAACAAGCCCCAGACTGCCTCAGCAGAGTGCGTTAGCAGACCACCACCAAGCTGGAGAGAAGGACGAGGGCTTGTTCTGCCACTGGGCGTCAGAGATGACCTCAGCATCTTGGAAGCCCTGAGCAAACTAAGCCTCAGCCTCTCTCCCCCGCTTTGGAGTTTGAGTGGAAGGGTGGCAATTCTGCCCGTAGCTGAGCTGTGTTTCGGAGGAGCTCTGAGCACCTCCAAAGGGCAGTGCACCTATGGAGATGATTCTCAACCCCTTCTCCAGATGGCTGTTACCTAATTTTATATGTTTGGTAAATAATGACTTAGAAGTGAGTGATTATTATTATTATTATTATTATTATTCTGTCAGGAAGAAGCCTGGAGCACATCATGTGTGTCAGGAGATAATGGAATACTCACCACGGGGAGCAGAACTGTGGGCTCCTGCTTTTTGGAACCTAGTCAATATTTGGAGAAGTTGCATTTTGGATCTTAGTCAACGTTGTTTTTTTGTTTGTTTTTTTACCCATGCAGGCACTCAAAAACCAATAATAATAATAATAAAAAAACCTCCATAAGGTATAATCCTATGCAGGTTCAGACAGAAAAAAAGTCATACAACTCCTAGCATCGCCCACCCAGCATGACTGCTCGGAGCACGCTGGGAGATGTAGGACTTTTTTTCCTATCTTAAACATGCATAGGATTGTACCCTTATCGTGCAAGCTAATTGGCGTTGATTCTAGTCTTGGCCTCTCAGTATCTTTTCAAAGTACTCCTTTCCCCCCCTCCCTCCCTCCCTCCCTCCTTCACCACCACCAATTTTAGATTAGCAAGCAATGTAAGAGTTGTAACAAAAGATCAACGAAAAAAGGTAAAAAGGTTATCTCTGAGGAACAATAAGATACAAAACACAAAACAAAATAACTTACTGCCAGGTTACTGATTACTAAACAGATGAAATTGAACAACAGCCATAAATATTTTTATACGAAAGGAAACTGGGGAAAAAAACCCATAAATAGCTCAAGAAGCAATATAAAAACTATCACTGATCAACCACATGCAACAGAAATATTTGGATGGCTTAGCAATGCGTGATACTAGGTTATCTATGCGAATCACAAACAGGAAGCAAACTCCCATAAAAACCTCTGACTAACAGTAACCTATATCCACCAGTCACTGATGGGTTTCTCTCTAAATAAACAAGTATGTTCCAAACACTAGTGACCTATGAACTTCAGAAGGGATGTCATTAGCAAGGCTACATATGTTCTGCCTTTCTAGGTTTTTTTGATGGGGGAATGCTTATGGGGGAAAACTACAAGCCGGCCAACCTTCCAACTACCCCGTCTTCTAACCTGCTCATAAGGGACTAGATCCAAAGAATTGGACAACTGATCCCATGCACCCACCAGAGTGCTCAGGACTTGTGTTTCTTGCACAGAGGGCATCATGCTGCATAGCCCCCCCCTTTGAAAGTCTGAAAAGCAGTTTTCTGTGATATGGCATGCAGCTGGCTACCCAAAAGGAAAAAGAATTAAAATCCCACTGTGTATGCCGAAGTCTTTAGGTGTATCAAATGTAGATCTTTGAATCTGAGCCATGGATGGACTGGCAGATACAGCACTGAGATCAAACTGATTTCTCCCTTCAGGTTGAAGCCAGGGCTCTGGGCATTCTGCAATTACACAGGAGAACTGGGTGAAGAGTGCATCAACCTGATAATTTCAGCTTTCATAATGAGAGAATGGAGTTTCTAGTCCTTATGGGTGTGAAAATATGGTTGAATATGTGAGGGCAATTGCCTGCTAAGATCACAGAAGCCAGAAGGGGGCTGGATAAAGTTTCCCATATAGCTCCAGTCCCATGAATAAGCAGGAAAAAAAGAAGAAAAAAAAAGAATTAAGAAAAAACAATTAAGGGCAGAACCATGCAAAATAAATAATGCATTTCATTTCCAGAATTTATTCAGGATGCAGAATTGAGGTTTTTTGTTGCGGCATTTGGACTGCCTTGGCAGAGAATCCCTATTACATTTTGAGAGAACAACAAAATACTCTGAAGCGACAGCTGTTGCTATTATTATTATTAATTATTATTATTATTATTTTGGATTAAACAAACACATATATTCCCAGGTTGGATTTCATTCAGAAAATAAGGCTCATTATAGCAGGAAAGATAACCAAACATCTAGTCTTAAAAAATACAGCACACTTGTGTCTTTTCAACAGGGCGTTCAGCCTAGATGAACTGTAATTCTCCCCAACTTACCCTCCTTGAAGTGAAGGCTGCAGTTCTCGAATAACTGAATAGATTCAAAAATATGGTCTGCAATTGCCAGGTACACAGAATGAGCAGACTGTTAGAGGTGCACGGGGGAGGGGGGATATATTGCTCCCTTGACTTTCAAGAGCTCTCACATTTCACATTCACCTATATTAAGTCATTGGATTATACACACAAATTAGGTACTACCAGAATGTAATGAAATACTCATTACTTCATTTCAGTGGTAAAATTGCTAGGATAGACTTCTGTGAAACAGGATCATCAGTATAGCAACCAACAGCACTGCTCAGTCAGAGGCATTTGCCTGGAAGTATGAAAATTAACTGGTACGCTAATAATCTTTAAAGCATTTCTCCCTTATTTTAAATGCAAATAAATGTCATTCACATTCCTCTTAGGGTAATTTTAAAAATGTATCTCTTTGTGTCAAACATAAATCCTCTGCTTGAGGACTTCCTGGACACATCTAACTGGCTGCTGTTAGGGACAGTAAACTGGACTAGGTAGAGACATAGGTAGATCCAGCAGGCATCAATAAAACTGCTGCTTATACTATTTATTTATTTATTATTTTATTTATTGCATTTTTATACTGCCCAATAGCTGAAGCTCTCTGGGCGGTTTCCAAAAATACTAGCCTCCCCACAATGGTGCCTTTCAGATGTCTTGGGCCAGATCTACACCAAGCAGGATAAAGCAGTATGAAAGTGGTATATGGCATGTGTCTTTGGGCCCCAACAGTTGTCAGTGCACTTCAATACCACTATAAAGCAGTAGTGTGGCTCCTGCCTTTTACATATTGCCTTTAAGCCGCTTTCATAGTGCAATATCCTGCTTGGAGTAGATTGGGCCTTGGACTGCAGCTCCTAGCACCACCAGCCAGCCATACGGGTTTATGTAGCCTGAAAGAAGATATAGCAATCTTGCTGAAGGTAAGCAGGCCTGGGCGGTTCCCAGGTGTGAGGCCACTAAGGAATTCTATATATGCCACCTTGAGTTCTACTAAAGAAAGGCAGGGTAACGATGCAATTTTGAAAGCATAGCCAACAGGTATTTACTGATTCGTTGGATAGAACCATTTTGGCAGTTGTCCTATACCTTGCTACAATACCAGACAAGCAATGCAGTAGACTATAAAAAACATGCTTGCTGTTGGTGAAAGCAATACATTTAACTGCATAGAGATGAGCAGCCCAAATGCATACACAAACGGCCCCGGCATCAGCCACCCAAAAGGGGAAAATCAGATTCACAAGGGGATTTTGTATTTTTGTTTTGCAGTCCACACAGACTGCAGCCAAGCACAGCTTACAAATTGAGAGGTGGAGGCAAAACAAGGCAAAACGAGACAAAGGATGGATGGACCGGGCTGGTAGCAAGCTGCCATTCTTCAGCAGCAAGGCAATTATGAACCTTTAAGTCTGTTGATACCATCAGCGCAACAAGAACAGCGAATTTTGATTTATCTCTTCCCGTTTTGTAGCCAATTCCTAACAGAATTATTCTCCTTTAATAGAGTCACAGGCAGAACGTTTGAGCCTCCTTTGTTTCCAGAGCTCTTTCTCCTGTGGACATCACAATATTGAGAGAAAGGCTGCCCTCCTGTGTTCATTAGCTCTGGCTGAGTAGATATGCTTTGTATAGCTGGCATGGCTTCAAGCTGGCTACTTTTAATAATCAAACTACAGAGTCAGAGAGTGTGAAATAAGCATCAAACAGTTGCACAATAATAATAATAACAACAACAATAATGACACTGTGGCAAACAAGGCTGCTCGTTGGCACTTTGCAGAATGTAGTGATGCACCGATCTGGCAAAGCCATTTTAAAATGGCGTTCTTGCTTATAGATGCTCTTTTCATAAAGAGGATATGACTTATTAAAGCATGCTGGCTGGGAATGATGGGAGTTGCAGTCCCACTGCATTTGAAGAGCACCTGGTTTAGGAATGCTGTATTAAAGGCTCCCTGTAACATAGGAAAATGTTAGATTGCCTGCAACGAATTTAAACTACATTATAAGATAGGCACACAATAAAATGGCACCTACCACACCCACCCACCCCACACTTCTTAAAGAAAAAATCCAGAAAGGCAAGAGATAACCAAATAGCAATTCAAGGTCTCCTTAGTAAACTGTGTGGGGCTTTTTGTTTTTTGCAGCTTTTTATCCCTGGACAAAATAGTTTCCTCAACAAATTAGCAAATAGGCTGTTATGACAGCACACCTGTGTTACTTTTTTTTTTTTAGTATTCTTGTAACATTCAACCAATATCGTACAATCGCCACCAGGACTGCCAAGGAAGGGGGGTGAGGGCAAAACACTCCTGGCACAGGCATGATGCCCAAGTTCCAAACTGTCTAGCATTGAGTTCTGTGAATGGAGAGACATTTGGACTTTGCATTTTTCAAACAGCAGCGTCCCCATGCTGCAAGCAGTTTCTGAAACGGAGAGAAGGAGCAGTTCGTGATATGGCATGAAGGGTTGTGAGAAATCCCTAAACCCCTGAAGTGCATCTAAAACATGCCTTTGGATCCAGATGTCTCAGCAGGCCATTTTCCCCTCTGAGAAAGGTGGCAGCTTTGAGAAGAGCCCATAGCTCAGGGGTAGAGGATGCTGGCATACAGACGGCCCCAGGTGCAATCCCTGGCATCTCCGCATCAAAAAACGTCTTGGGACTTCTGCCTAAAACCTTGGAAAGTCACTGCCAGTCTGTGTAGACAATCTGCGTCCTGTGGGCCACATGCAGCCCTCTCCCTAATTTCATGTGGCCTCAGTTCAGAATCTGGTAAGAAAGATCTGTCCCTTCCTTGGCAGCCCAACACCTGGGGAGGACGAGGAAAGAGAGAAAGAGAAGGGTAGGGAAAGAGGAGAAAAGGGGTAATCCTCTCACTTTTGGCTCTGGCCCAATCAACAATTGGCTTCAGGCTACCCACTGTCGACATGCAGCCCCCAGCAGATTACCCATGAGGGAGCTGCGGCCCTCAACAGAAAAAAAAAAGGTTGCCCACTCCTGGTACAGACAGTACTAAGCTAAATAGACCAGCTGTCTTACTCAACTGTGTATGCCACTGGGGGAGGCAGTGTAGTGCAGAAGTTAAGAGTATCAACACAAGGACTGGAGAAACCCAGGCTCAAATTTCTGCTCACCCTTTAAGCAACTGGGTGGATTCGGGTCAGTCACCTTGTCTCAGCCTATTGTGCCTCACAGGGCTGTAGTAAGGATAAAATCAAGGGACAGAGAAAGCCACATATGCTGCTTCAAACACTTTGGTGGAAAGGTGGGATATAAGCATAATAAAAGAAATAAGCTGTGATTCTGCAGAAGTACAGAGAAGCAATAGCAGGGGCAAAGCTCAGCTTTCTGAGCATTTGTTAAAAACACTAATAAGCAAATTTCTAGCCCTATACCTACATAATATCCTCAAGGAGAACTCTGCGGCTATGTTGAAAACTGAGTAAGCTGTAAGCTTCCCTTTGGAACTAGAATTAACGTTGAAATTCAGCATCAAATGCTTCAACAATGCAGCAGCAAACCAATTTGCTTTAAATAAAAGGATATTTTGACTCAGTTTAAGAAAGGAAGATGCTCCAGGCCAAAATGTTTTCAACAAGTAGATGCACAGAGCAGCTTCTAGATTTTTCCACCCCCAACTTGCAGACATGGCCTTGCTCAATCACTTAGCTTGCAAGTCCAATTTATTTTATTTTATTTTTGTTCTGACACACTGAGGATAAATTACAACATTATTCTTTATTTTTGACCATGAAGATATCAAAACAATTGTTGCGAAACATGCCTTTCCTGTACTCATACATCTTTCTGCCTTGCAGGATGGGAAAACATTTCTCAAATGAGTTCACAGTCTCTGCAATCCTTACCTTTCCCCATTTCTAAAGGAAACATTGAATACTGTTTCTAAAAAAAAATTGCTACAGTGCCTCCATTTGCAATACAATGTTCACATCTGGGGGGTTGGGGAGGAAGCAGAGCACTATTGTGGGACATTGTGCCAGTCCAGAAACAGGGGAAAACCACTGCTAAACTCTTATGCACTGGCCCAGAAAGGATAGGGGAGAGAGAGCGAAATTGTACTGAACCATTCTTCCACATGGATTACCTAGAACAGCCTTCCCCAAACTGGTGCCCCTCCAGATATGTTGTAACACAGCTGGCTGAGGGAATATGAGAGCTGAGGTCTAACACATCTGGTGGGCACCAGGTTGGGGAAAGCTGTCCTAGACCATGGGTAGGCAAGCAAGTGCCCTCCAGATGTTTTGGACTATTTTAAAAGGAGGCAGCATCTGGAAGGAGCACCCTCTCCCCTCCCCTCCCCAACATAAATACAGAAATGGAGGAATACAGAAGGGAAACATACTTGGCCAATCAGACGGTACAGGGCAGCGACTGAATGGAGAAAGGCAAAGGAGATACTCCTTTATTCAGTGGAGGTAGGGCTACATACAACAGAGTCCCAATATTTCTAGACACCCACTAGGGTGGTCAACAGCGAGCATCTTTTGGCCATGCCTACAGCAGCCACACTCTGATTTGTGAAACTGTTTTTATCATTTCTCCAGGACCGGCGCATCTCAAGGATGAGTGCAATTAGAGCCATATAATTATTCTGTGAATCAGTCCAGCACAATTTCCCACAGATACAGAGAAACATTTATAATAATCCTACAGTGTACAGAGATGCTCACAATGAGATTTATCCTTAATACCCTCATGAAGAATGCAAGTGAGTTTGCCCAGATTGGAGCATGTGTTTTATGTTCCAAGGACACCCCCTCATCCCTATGCCATATCTTCATCATTAAGCATTATGCCAATTTCCCCCTTAAATGGACTTAAACTCCAAGATTTATTCCTATTTCTTCAAAGTCATTTCCAAATGCTGCAATGGTTATTTTGGCAGGGGATGGTGGGAAAGGGCAAAAGAGGAGGCAAGTAACAGAGTAAAGACGCAATGGGGCAGGGGGTACAGAGTTGTCCAAGGCAGATATGCGTGTGAAAAGTAAAGAAATACGAAGCCATCCTTCTCACTGATGGAAGTTCAGAAACTCCTCAGCAGGCATCTGCACATTTTCAAGATTTTTCTACAAGATCCAGATTTGTGTATGTGTTTTTTAATAGATAAAAGCCAGTTCCCAAAGTTGTCACACTCTGGTGTGACAAATTCATGGAGGATAGATCTATCAGTGGCTACTATTTATTATGGCTCTATGGAACCTCTGTGTTCAGATAACAACATGCGACTAGACATATGCTGGGCAACCACAGTGGATGGCTGTTCCTTTCTTACCCTGCTTAGGACTTCCTGGAAGCATCTAGTTAGCCACTGTAGGAAAGAAACCAGACAGACTTTTGGTCTAATCAAACCGGGCTCTTTGTTTGTTCTTATGATTTCGGGACAGAACACAGGATGGGGCTACAAAGATAGAAGCCGATTAGACTAGCAATGGATGTGGCAACCAGTTACTCCTATGCAGATATTGTTATGCGAGGGCATACGTAACAGAGGTTGCAATGGGCATTTGTATACTGAGCACACAAAAGCGCACGACTCCCAGGGAGTCTTCGCAATATACAATCCTTCTCTACGTTTACCATCCAACATGCTGCGTGTTTTGCTACTCTGTTGTTGCTATTCGTGAATCCAGAAACTTTGCATCAGTGCTAAATTTCAGGCAGCATGGAACAGGCAGTGTATTGGCAAGAGACAAGGGTTATGAATTGGAAATCTCACCAAGCTGCTACCAGCTACCAGCACACCAGGAACCCTTTAGCAAGCTTCTGTAGGTCTCAATCCCTCTGCCTCCACCGGCATGAGAATAATACTGGCTTATTTTACATGGTCGTTACAAGGATTACAAGATTGGGTGAACACGCTATATAAACGCTAACTGTTTTTCTCTTCCACACACTGTTCGCTTCAAGCACAGATTATCTGTGAAAGGCATTTGCAAAATATTGGGAGGGGGTTAATAATGTACAATGGGGGAGGCAACCCCGTGCCCTCTAGATGTTTTGGACTACAATTCCTAACCACTGACCATGCCCACAGGAGCTTATGGGAGCCATAGTTTATAACAACTTGAGAGACCAGGGAGCTTGCCCCGATGTACAGGATCATGGATTACAAGAAAACCCACACAACCAAGAAAGCAATGCCCTCCTCTGTTGGCCAGGAATGATGGGAGCTGTAGTCCAACACAGTTGAATGAAAGTTGGCTGGCCCAGACTTCCAGATTGTGAATTTTTACTGGTAGCAACTGTTGTACAAGAAAAGAGGATACTTTCTGGACCAGGGAGAAAGGCAGCATTGGCTTTCTGCACACAAAATACCACTGAAAGGTTACAGCATGTCTTTATGAGGAAGGAATTAAAATTTGAAATGGCTTTGGATCCCTTGGCTGTGAAAATGGCGGTGAATACAGAAAAACAATGAAAAACAAATGTTTCTATTCAAAATCTGATACTGAATCAGCATTCTGCCTCCCAAAATTCATGGGTTGGTTTTTAACTCATCTTGAAAAAGTCATCATTTACAGATGGTTTACATTTAGAAGATTATTTAATACACGCTTGTACTGCAGGCAGAGAAGCCTGCCATCTCTCTCCTGAACCAAGAATTGCCAACAGCATGGCATTTGGCTTTTTGAATGACCTAGTTTCCCGATCTGTTTGAAGATCTTAAAATTGTGTCACAATGATAGCTGAAATGATCAATCCACAGAGTCTTGGATTCACACAGTCCAAAAAAAAAATAGCTTCAAGTGAGGTGTTCAGAGCCATTTGATCACAATGGGTGATTGCAAAGTGTGAATCAGCCCAAGTCAGCAACAATTTCTGTATTTAATTGTTGAGTATGTGAGCCAGCTATAAGTACCACCTTAACCTCTCTCTGGCTCCCTTGGCAGCCTGCCAGCTTCCATTTTGCTTAAAACACGTCCAAGGCACCTCAGAATGAAAAACGGAACAGTATAACCATCAGATAACCACTCTGGGGATTTATGCCTTTACTGCTTATTTATAGACACACCTAAATGGCCAAGCCATGTACAGAAATTAACTATTTGTTAGTGGCATAACAGAAGGGAATCTTAATTGTAATTATGACATTTGCAGATGTGTATTTACAAAGCTCTTCACACTCCAATGAAGAACAATGTTCCTTGGCAACTGAAAATGGCAGCTAGGATGTACTATTCAGGCCTGGCTTACACACACAGGAAAGTAAGGTGGCAGAACTCTGGATTGCAAATGAGAGATATTTTTAAATACCTTCTTTCCGATTAAGTTAAAAAAAAACAACACAAGTTTTCAAGTGTTCTAGCCTATCCCCTTGCCCTTTCTGTACTACTATTCTACTTGCAGGGAGCTTTTTAACATAAGGAAGTATTTTTAAAAAATTGACCTCCCACCTGCAATATGAAGTGATGCGCTCTACACCTTGTTTGTACCTCACTGTGCTAGCTAAGCTGATTCTAGATGGTGATCACAATGGGACACAGAAGATGTAGCAGTTTCATGCATGTTAGCACCCTAAGCAACCCTCTACCATAGATGTTCGCTTTTGTAAAAACCTGGCAAAAGGTTTGCTAATCAAATCTATCTTACCATGCAGCTCTCAATAAAAATCATAATTGGAAGACAACCATAAGCTAAATCTGGGCTTAATTACAGCGAAGTCAGTGAAGTTTATATTGTGATGATTCATGCTGTTAAGAGAGATCCAACGATATGGTGCTACATAACCTGTTTAATTCTCTCTTTTCTCATAAAGGGAAACTTTACTAATTTGATAATGAATTGACCCCTTTATTGCAGGAGAACACAGAATATAAAAAGCAGCACATATTAACAGAAAGGTTTTACATATTTTATGTTCTCTATGGATAGTTACTTACACACACACAGGAAGGCAATGGCAAATAAGGTTGCAATCCTGCTCAATGGGGCTTACTTCAGAGTAGGTATGTATAGCATTGCACTGTAATATCTTTAAAATCTTAGCCTTTTGGAAAGTAAATGGATTCTTCTGTCATTTATCAGGTTTCACAAAACTAAATTCCAGACCTAAGGCAGCAAGACAGCTACACATATAAGAAATCAAGATACAGGAAATAATTTAAAAATGTTACAAAGATTGTACCAAAATGCCTAATCAAAACCAGTTTTGATAAAATAGAATTATGCCGATATTTATCATTTTTCCAGCCTTGATGAAAAGAAATGAGTATCACGTGGTTTCTGAGGCAGCATTTTAAAAGCAAGTGAGCTGAGGGAAAGGCATCTGGAAGGGATTTTAAGTTTCCATGGTAAACAAAGATTTGGAAGGTAAACTTATTTTCCCACATCTTTTAGGAGGAGATAAATATCTATTTCTGGAAATATATAATATTAAGGTCAGTCATGAAAAAGACCAGTATATTATAAATATGTTAAGAAATATGTTAATTATGTCACCACTTTCAATGCATATGCTAAAATGTAACCAAGTTTAGAAAACTCTTTAATTCCTCTGTGGTTAGTGTTTATATGAATCAGTCCAGAACACTTTAGGCACTGAAAGTTGTTCACCATGGATACATTTAAGAAAGTATGAATTCTAGTTGGAACGGAACATGTGTACCAGGGGATGCTGAAGTGCCATAGTTAAACAATACACAAAGCTACCAAAACTCAATGATCCCTCCCCCACTGCAATTGTACGCATGAACAGTAAAGTCCTTTTACCCCATACCACAAATCTACTTTTCCACCTTGGAGGATTCAGAAACATAGCCTTGGGTACATTCCTGCTTTGAGTAGGAGTTGGATTACAGAGAACAGACACTGGGCATATGAAATTGCCTAATAATGAGCCAACCAATGGTCCATCTAATCCAGTATTGGCTTCTCTGACGGGCAGCAGGATAGCACTGGAGGGTAGAGTGAAAAAATTAATGCGCGCTCACCTAGCACATTCCCCGAAGGCACCTCCTGTAGTTCCTCTAGTTCTCTCCCCATCAATAGGTAGAGCTCTTTTAAAGTGCAGCAAGCCAAATGAGGCACTGTTGGAAGGTCATCATCAGCAGAACATCCTAGAGGAAGCTACGGTCAAAGAAAGTGGAGACAAAGGGAAGTCACTAAATAATGGTTAAATGCTCCTAGAATAGTTCTGGTTACACTTTTCTGAAAAACAAAAGGGTAATGGCTGTAAACAAAGAAGAGAATGTTCTTAGTTTTTATTCCAAGCAGCAGCAGAAGAAAGCTTGACTGCAAGATTACCAGAGGTAAAAATAAATAAATAAAAATGGAACACTAAATTCTCAGGTTACTTTAAAAATAAACAACAAACAAAGAATAGCAAGCTTTATTACAGGAAGCTTCCCCCCTAGCATTTCTTAAGACAAAAAGAGGAGGACATGGTGGGGGGAATTTACCCTTGCCCTGAGCAGACTAACGTAGCAGCCAGAGAGGAGATAAGTTTTGCAAGGGAGAGACGCAACAAATCAAAAACTCCAAGAGCAATCAGTAGCTGGAGTCCCGGCTACCGTGCCACAATTTGTCTCACTCCAGCTGCTCACCCATAGCAAAATGGAGGCTGAAAGGGGCTTGGTCCGCCACCAACCCTCAAAGAAGCTCTCCTGTAAATCCAATTTCTGACCATGGCCGCAAGGTATTGATTTGTATTTACATGTGTATGTTTGTTTTCTAATTCCTCCCCTAGCCTAGATGTTCATAAAGACGGGGTAGGAGGCAAGTAGTAAGGAACTAGCTTGCGACTGTTGTAGAGCTAGTCATCTGTCTTTGAGCATTCTGACTTTGAAAGGGCTTTCTATTGTCTGCAGAGACTCGATAGAGATGTACAAAATTATGCATGGTGTGGAGAACGTGGATAGGGAGGCATTTTTCTTCCTCTCCAATACCAGAACCCAATGGGGCCATCCCATGAAGCTGATTGGTGGGAGATTCACAACAGATAAAAGGAAGGATTTCTTCACACAGCGCATAGTTAAGCTATGGAATTCACTTCCACAACTAATAGTGATGGCGATTAATTTGGATGGCTTTAAAAAGGGATTGGACAAATTCAGGGAGGAGAAGGTTCTCAATGCCTACTAGTACTGATGGCAGTATGTCTATGTATACCAGTTGCTGGAGAACATGGGTGGGAGGGTGCTCTTGCACTCGTGTCCTGCTTGTGGGTTCCTGTGGGCAGCTGTTTGGCCACTGTGAACTGAATGCTGGACTAGATGGGACTCCTGGTCTGATCCACCATGGCTCTTCTCAGGTTCTTAGTACTAAAGCTCAGTTAGCCTTACACTTCTTAAGACAGCACAACTTTTAAAATTTATGGTCAGACTCATCATGAAGTGGTATCCTTAATTTGATTTTAACAAGCCTTTAACAGATAGAAAAATTAAGGAAAATTTAAGTTAATCATGTTGTGAAAAAGCTCAGTATACCTTGCGCAATGATTCAGCAGGATCATATTTTGGTCCAAGAACAAAGAGCTTTTGTCCCCTTTTCACAACTCCACTGAATACCCTTGCAAAAGCAACGAAAGCCTCCTTATTTTCAGGTTCCTGCTTCACAGATGCCAGAGTCATGGCCTCCATTTGACTGGTAGGTAGCTCATCATCCCCTAATGAAATTTGAGAGGAATAAACGGTTATTTATATATTTCTACCTTGCTTCATCCTGTGCTTAAGGCTGGTCACAGGAAAACATAACATACTACTAATACAAGCAATCCACCATGGCTACCATCAATATCCAACAGCAGTAACTGCAAAAGTAGTTAATAAAAAAATGGCTGCATATTGGGAACCAAAAGTTCTTTCCAATCTCAAAAGGTGTCCTTTGTGGCCTGGAAATCCATTGTTGAATTTGGAGCAGACCAACAAAAATGGCTTTTTCCATCACTCTGCTTTGTAAGATAACCCATCCGTGGCAGAGGCATCATAACAAAATTTCCCACAATCTCTAGACTACCTGTATCTAGGCCAGTACAGAGAAGCAAATCTGGAATGTGAGTTACATGGCATGAATCTGTAATACAGTACAAAGCCTCATAGCTGGCAGTAATACAATATGAAGTACGTTGCATCGCATGTGTCAGGAGAGAGAAAAATCACTTGAGAAAAGGACGGAATCCCTGCCAAACATAGTTAACTGTCTTCTTGCAACCACTTCAGAGCATTGATGAAAAGAGGAATCAGCCTGTCCATGCTGACTCCTAGGAACCCACCGTCATGTGCCAGATGCAGCTGTCGACAGGCCATCACTAAAACGTATCTAAGAGAGTATGTGAAAAGCCAACCGCACAATGGTGGGGGCACATGATCAGCTAGGGAGCCTTTTCCCACACTGGAGTACAAAAACTGGTCCAAAGTTCACTTTGGCTTATGTGCACAACTTTGAAAGTAATGGAAAGGTCTTGTGAAACCTGCTAAGGCTACCTACTTTGCTTTCTCCTGCACAATGGCAAGCATACGGGAGTGTTCATTTCTTGCTTTCAGCTCTCAGTCTAAATTAAGACTACAAAACACACTACCCACTCCGGCAGCTTTTCCAAAGAACAAATTCTGCTCCTATTACTTCGCCTTTCCCTGCCACAAACACATCATAAATAAGCACACACAATTTGGATACACTGGGCAGTATCCAATGGTGCTCCTACACAGAGTAGATGCATTGAAGTGAATAGCCCTAGTTTTCATAGGACTACCATTGGATATTGCCCGATGCACCAAATTTCCCTCAATCACTTCTATGTTTCCTGGGACATTTCCAGTCCACTTAATCAGGCCAAGGTTTCCATGAGAGACATCCCATCCTGTTACATAACCCACTTATCTTCAACTCATCCTTTCTGCTCAAATGGCAGGTACCTTTTAGGGTCTCCCTTCAACGCCTACCCCCACCGCCTCAGAAGACTACCTGCTGTCTACCTGCTATCTATGAAGATTCTAGAGGGGAGAAGTGATCCAAACCACAAGCAGGTGAGAATAAGCAGCTCTTAACAGGTGATCTGGAATTACTGCCAATGAAAATGAATGTTTTGTTTCTCTGAAAGGTACAGAATGGCAGGTAACTGGTTCACTGTTCAGAGGATTCCCTCTGTGCGATATCCAAGGAAGAAGGCGGATGTGCCTCCCCGCCCCACCACTGACATCTGCATGTTTGATATGATGTCTGAAATGGAAACAAAGTATGGGTCCACTCCATACTTTGAGGGGGTCCCCTCCACATTTTGGATACACAGGTGGATGGGGGATATTCTGAGGAGCCCTTATTCTTAGAAAGAAAGAAAAAATGGCTCTTTACATCTTGACCGAATGAAACACATTCACCTGTTCCTGTTCCTTTGCTTACCTTTAGTCTCTCCTGTCTTTACAGCTTGGTCCATTGGATTGCCTCCAGTCACCTGTTGCACTGATTCTTGCCCTTGACTAGCCGCCAACTTCTCAGCATGCCGCTGCCTTACAAGCTCACGCCTTTGGACCATTTCTTCTTGTGACAGAGGCCTATGAACCGTTTGAAACATCATTAAGTTTTGGAAAAGCCATTCTGGCAACTCATGGCACATTTGCAGTTACCAGAAATATCCTGTTAGTCTTACAAGGCAGCATTAATTTGAGCCATCCAGGAAGACTCCCATTTATGCTTAGAACTGGTGGCATTTCAATAACTCCATCACATCAACAATTGCGTGAATATACTAGCTTACATCAGATGTCAAAATCGAATTGAGATTTTGCTTTGTATCCTCAGAATGACAATAACACCATGAAAACTTTCTTGGCTGTTGTTGGAGGTTTCTCTGGTGCAATAGCATTTCAAAACTATAAGCGACTCTTCCATTTGCTACACATTAAAACAAGAGTAATGATTTTTGTTTTACTCTGTTCTGGCCAGCTGCTGGCAGGAAATGCATGTAGTAGTAGGATAAAACCAATACCTGGAAATCACGCCAACAACAAGCTGTTCTTACTTTACAGCATCAGTCATTAGTTTAATTGCTTTATAACGACTTATTGGACTTCTCATTTACAAAAAGAGAATGTTATAGCATGCATCAGTTTAAAATTAGAATATAAGGAAGAAACCCTTATATATGTTGTTAAAATAAAAACTGCAAGCTGCTCAAGGATACCTTGCTTGCAATTGTTTAACAACCAGATGATGATCCAAAACCCTTTTCAGTTTATAATTGATTCCACGTGTTTTGGCTGGATCCATATGTAGATAGTCTTCCCTGCACTTCAAAGCGACCACAATGAATGATTCCCTTCCTCTTCAGAGAGCCCATTTTATGTCGTTAATTTAATAAGTAGGTGCTATCCACAAACACTAGCCTACAGTTCTGAGAGGATGTGCTATCAAACATTGTCTTTGCCCACTAATAGATGGAAATGATCAGAGCCAACACGAACCACTGGCTGAATTACAATACACAGAGCCTTTTAATGAAAGTGCCTGTCGATATTTATTCAGAAGACTGCACAAAGATTGTTGGGGGTTACCCAAAAAAGGAAAACGTTCACTTGCATTTGACGAAACACATTTGGAAAGTTGTTACTTGACACAGCTAATGATGATGCTTGTTGACACAGCTTTAGGGAATAGGAGATCATAAAAGGAAGTGGGCTAAGGGAGGAAACATCTACTAGCTTTTGGGCTTAAGTCAAATAAGCTGCTAGCAGAAAGCGAAAAGAAGCAGAAGGAAATCTCATGCAGAATTGACAGGGAAAGTAGCATTTTCATGGCAAGGTTTTCTTGGAAAAGTAGGCTTTTAGGCAGACGGAGGAGAGAAATGAAACCTATTGTGAAATTTTAAAGATAATTCTATTTACATATTTTGGGGAGATATGTACCCAGATGTGGCTTTCAAGACTGTTCTTTATGTCGTAATAAAGCCAGCCATAAAACATCACAACAGGAAGAGCAGAGAACTATAAAACCCATTTCCAGTAGTCAGTCAAGTTGTTCATCTATTCATTTCTGCCAGAACAAAGGCCCTTTTAAAAATAACTGTCTTGACCCTCTCCAGAAAATCAAGCATGAGCTAGGGGCAAAAACTACCAAAAAAGTGTGTGTGTGTGTGTGTGTGTGTGTGTGTGTGTGTGTATATAAGAGGGGGAGAGCTCAGTTCAGACAACACATTCCTCAATGGTGGTTTAGAACTCCACAGTGGAATTTTTGCACCACCGTTGAGAAATGTGTTGTCTGGAGGATAAACTCCACCCCACAGTGGAGGTTTTTTTCCATCTTTATTTGTTTTTTTTTTTGTTGTTGTTTTAGAAAACACTCCATGCAGAATATCCACGCTCTGCAGAGGAGAGTTCCTGCACAACAGTGGTGTTCCATGTTGTGTGGAGGGCTCCATGGGTTTTCCTGTTGCACTGAGTGGACTTTTCCCACTGGCTACAGAGTTCCCCTGCTAGAGCGGCAAAAGGAGCAAGTGCTGCTCTAGGAGAGCTGTCAGGATTTGGGGTTTTTTTTGTAGCAATGGCTGATGGGATACCATTGGGAGGACTAGGGGAGGAGAGAGGGCAGAGGAACTGCCAATCAAATGCCGCATTGATTTTTACTCAACTCCATGGTAGCCCACATTCATACAACAGTGGAGTTGGAACATGTTATGTGGTGAGTACCCCCTACAAACTCAACCGCTTTCACATTGCGTAGAGAAACGTGTTGTGTGAACTGAGCCAGAGAGGGATTGAGAATCACCACCATGCAGGCTCTAGCCCTACTGATGGTGGAAGCATGCAAAGAGGGCCTCCTAGAAGGTTTTACAGTAAGATGAAGGAGAAAAGGAATATTTGGGGTAACTCAAGGAATTTCACAAAAGCATCCCTCTGCTTCACTCCCATGACATAGCACAAATGTTTCTCTGTGGCAAACCACCATAACCTGGCTCCTCTACTTAACACCAGCTCACTTCTACTGAGCTCACACAACTCTGCTCTTCCACAGGCCCAGGCCAACATATGGCAAGGGTCTTTCAGAGACCATCGACAGCATGAGAGAGCCAGGCAGTTGGGAGATGGAATTGCAGGTATGTTGAAGCCAGAAAAGTCACTAACTTAAAAAACAAAAACCACACAAACTCATGTCATGTCGAGAAGAAGCAGCACCAAGCAATTATATTAAGCCCTCACATTGACAAGCAAAAGAACACCACAGCGCAATAAACAAGTGTCTGCCACCTTTTATAAACGCCACCTTTTATAAACAGCACTTTTTATCCTGGTTTCTCAAAGTGCTTTTCAAATGAATAATTCTCCCCATTAACCATGACTGAAACGGAAGTGTGAAGCCTGGTTCAGAAAGGAGCATCAGAATCATTAGGTTTCAGCATGGATCTTTACCGCAGCCTTCTCCAATCTGATGCCCTCCTAACCTCTCCTTCTGTATGGGTTTGCTTGGAGGTGGAGCACTCCATGTGCAAGATACGAGGCTGCTTGTACCAGGTTCATTAAGCGTTGTCATCTCTGAACATTTGACACGGAGGGTAATTCGATCAATGGCTACTAGTCATATCGGTTCTAGGGAACATCCAGGTTTATTTATTTATATCCCGCACAGTGAGAGTGGGTGGAATAAGAACTGTATGTGAATGTGCGCATGTGCGCATGTGTATGTGCAATATGCGCATGCACAGCCCCTGCCACCCCAGTAAACACCTAATGGGGGCCGAAAAGCTGGTGCACCCCTGATTTAAAGCTAAGCTACTAACTAGGAGCACCATTTCTCCAAAGTTAAACACTTTTATATCTCATGGATTTCAAGGGATGAGCGTTAACACACATGCTTAGGTCCCCCAGTGAAGTCAAGTAGATGCTAAAAAAAATGATTAACTCAGGAGGAAGGGAGACATCAAACAATTATTAAAATAAAGACATTATTTTAGGAAGCAGTAGAGGAAACCATTTTAAAAACCTCTTCTGCAAAAAAGTATGTTACAATACAAATTTCGCAGGATACAATTGTTTAAAGTGATAGAAAAAAATGCAATATTAAATACTGCAAAAGCAATCGTCTTGCTACTTGGATTGGAGCACACTTAACAAGATGAAACACTTTAGCTTTATGATCTCCTAACACTTTCTACCAGAGAAGTCCATGAAGTGCACTCCACATTTAAAGATGCAAATTCCATTAAAACACCTGAACCACTTGAAATTTAAGAAGTAGGGTTGATGCCGATTCCAATTCTGTGCATTTAACATTAAAAAAGGATGCGCCTTGCTCAGCTCAATTCAGGTTTAAAAGATCAGGATTCAGTATGAATCCTTTGCAAGTAGGTAAGCAAACTTATAGATAACAAGAAACACACATGGAGGGGTGGGGAGTGGAAAAAGGCTGAAAAACTTGTGGGGGTACAGAAACCTAAATCTACTGAAAAAAGAAAGTGTTATTTTGTGGTCCTTCGTTGAGGTTCAAAAGACTTGTTGTGCTGGATGGGATCAGCTTTTGCAGCTTTCCCATACTGGTACCAATATAAGGTCACTCAACCACTAACACTTTCTTGATTTCCAAACCCATGAAGCAAGAATTCATCCAGTTACCTTGTATTAATTTATTCTACTTTGCCATCTACAAGACAAGCAGTGTGCACCTGC
Source organism: Anniella stebbinsi (assembly GCA_029215795.1). Classification (NCBI taxonomy): domain Eukaryota; kingdom Metazoa; phylum Chordata; class Lepidosauria; order Squamata; family Anniellidae; genus Anniella; species Anniella stebbinsi. Next base: position 389,707,927 of record JARDYH010000001.1, read on the forward strand.
TCGGCTAGTGCAATATCAATGATTTGCATGTGTAAAGGAGCAAAGACAGATTTAGCACCACAAGGCATAATTTCACATAACTGTATATAGTTTAGGCCGGGGTGGGCACAAAGTAGATCTGGAGCTACGGGTAGATCTCTGGAAGGTTTGCACTCGATTGGGCAGTATTTCATTGTCAGAGGTTATACCTTTGACAGGGAGAAGCAGAGCCTTTTCTGCAGTGGCCCCAACCAAGCCGTTAGAACGGCACACCTTTAAACACGAGGAGGAGTCCATCTCTGGCTATGTTCAGTATCAGCTACAAGAGTTTATTTAGCAAGTGTATGTGTATCTATCCTATATCTATATCTACATCTATCTATCTATATCACACACACACACACACTCAATAAAATAGACCTGTGCTACAGAGAGCAACAATACTTCTTGTCTTCAAAATTCAACTTTTAAAAAAGGAATTCACGTCAAATAAAAGGAAACCATTGTTATGAAAACAGATTCCCAAGTACTTCGCTGCAGGGGAAAAAAAATAAACTGGGTAAGCTCAAAACTATTAAAGCCTTTCTAAAAAAATTCTAGCCCTATTCATCAATTCCTCCCTATAGTGTTATTTATGATTATGTGGCAAAGAGGGAAAGCACCTGACACAACACAACTTCACCCATAATAATAATAATAACAATAATAATATTTATTTCTTACACGCCTCTCAATTTGGATCGAGGCGGGGAACAACAGTAAATATAAAACACGATAAAATATATAAAACTGATTAAAAACATGGCAAACATTATTAAAATAGCAATAAAACATCAAAACCCTTGTTCCTAAAGACACCCTATCCACAACTCCCAATGCTAGTTTGCAAAATCAGGGAAATGTACAACAGAACCTATAAAAATATATCAACGTCCACTTACAGACAGTTGGATAGCACCATCTAGTGGCCCAAGTACCCAGTGTATCTTCAAGCCATAAATAAATGCACCTCTTAAATCAAAGATGTCGAACATCAAGCTCTTTGGAGCACAGTTCAACCCCTTTCAGGGCCAAGATGCCACGAACAGGAAATTGGAGTGTGCTCACTTACTGGTGAAACAGTCCATGCTTATTTAAACCACCACACGCTTAAGCCAGCGAGCAGCAAGACTGTGTTCCTCATGTGGAGGTGAAGCAAGCGGTTCTCAAGAAATGGGCTGTGAAACAGATCCGTTTTCAGAGCCTTCCTTCCTCCCTTCCCTTGCAGCAACTCCCCTCGCCGATCCCAACACTTCTTTACCTAGCAAGCTCCGGAGCCCCTCTCAAGCCCATGTGTCCCCTCCTGCGTAGAAATAATAATAAATAATAATAATAACGATTTATTTCTTACCCGCCTCTCCATCTAGATCGAAAGACAATAACTGCACTGGGAAACCCTGCAAAGAAAAGTGAGCTGCCCCACCAGGAGATTCTGTACTTCCTTGGATGTGGGGTTTTCATTTTAACTATGGCTTTCTACACAGGAGAGAATGCAGAAACCTGAGACACACTCCTAAACCTACTGGGCTAAGGACTGAAGGAGGTGAGGAGAGAGACAAGAGAAAGCAGCAGCGTCTGAACAAGCCCAAAGATGGAGTCAACAAGGTACCAGGAGAACAGAAGGTAGCTGTTAAAAGCGCCCGAAGGAATGAGTATTCTCTCTACATAAAAGTAATACAAAGTTACTTAGGAGATTAAGTTAATAGAGAAGCCACTTTGAATTTATAATTCATGTTGATATAGGGCAGTATCCAATATAGCCACAGTGCCAACAGGAAAGGCTGCTAGTGCAACCAGAAACTACAATTTCCAGAATGGAACAAGTCAGCGGAAGTCACAGAGGGGCACTCTAATGACTTGTCCTGTTCCGGAAGCAGTAGTTCCAGATAGTTTCCTGGACTGCATTAGCCAGTGCTACTTTCCAGTTGCGCTAGTGGTTATTCCCATCAGCGCGACAAGTTTAGAGTTGGCGGATTGCTGACTCTGATACTGCCCATGTTTCTGTTAACCACAGCGTTCACTCTTTGATAAAGTGCATACACACACATACACAAAATGCTGACAATCTAATGTGACACAAGAGTCTGATTCAGGTTTACCAACCAGCTCTTGCAAATAGCCGACCTAGTTTTAGATAAGAGCAAATAATCTTATGAGGCCCAAACCATATGGAATCTAGACTTGCATACTGCGACTTAGTGCCTAATGCCATTGGAGCAGAAGGAGATCAAATGGCATAGTTTTCTCACCTTGGCTTGTTCTGTGGCAATGTCTTAGCGTCAACTGCAAACATTTTGGAAACAAAGACAATGACTGGGGCAGTTTCTTCACTGCTGCATTTCATAAACGCTAAGCAAACATAAAATGAAAAAGTTACTTGTCTCTCCAAGGTTTGATGAAAGAGTCTCTGGCTTTATATGCATTTGCCAAATGACAAGTTAGTAAGCGGATCCAGGAGGGAAACTTATGTAAATTGTTTTGTAACTCTACCTGTGCTTTTGAACCACCTTGCAGAAAGCTGAATCCTACCCAGTTTTCAAAGTAAATGTTTTAAGATATTGTTCAGCACCAGGACAGGGGACTTTATCGTAGCAAACACCGCTCCCTTCTCCCACTAACAAGATTACCTTTGTAGAATGAGCCTCATGTGAATATTTCGACTGTCTTGCAAAACTTTACTCACCATCTTTTAGGTCTTGTGTTTCTTGGGGTAGAGAGTCAAATGTTTTAGCTCCAACGCACATCAACTTTTCCACTCTCTCAGCAGTGATATCAAGAGGACTAGGGAGTTTATTACAGACCATGGCTAAGCACAGTGCTAAGGATATATAAAGAAGTTATCTAACTATTCATTCATAGTTTAAAGGGGGTGATGTAGACTGGAGGCTGTGCAGATATCATAGGATAGTCTCCAGTAACAGCAGGTGTTGCCCCAAAGCTAGGGTTTGCTAGAGAGTGCAGACATAAACCAGGACTAAATGGCTCTAAAGGGAGGATTCCTGGAGATGGTAAGATGCCCAAGAGAATGGGGAATAGAATAAGAATAATTCAAGTCTACCCAGCAGTGGTTAGGTTCATACCAAGGTGCTCTGGAGTCTGTGGCGGGATCAGCCCATCCCCCCACACTCTTGCACATTTTGAATCAACTTAACCACAAACTCTGCTTTGAGAATACTGGTAGCATGAGCATTGCTATTTTCTCCCCTCAAACCTACCCCTCTCCCACGACCTGGTGGGTTATTTTCTATTTGAGGAAACATTATATGATTTTAAGTTAATTGTAAATAGCCTTTTCCTTAAGGATACAGAGAACTGCCTCCGATATTGGTAGCCACTGACTACAAATGGCGTTAAGCTGAACCTTCGGATCTGTGTGGCGCAATTCACGAGCACCGATTTTCAGTCCCAGAGAAGCAACTATTTTATCAATTTTCTCCTTGTCTCTATGAAGAAAGCACACATAGGCAATTATAGTGTTGCGTCAGATCAACTGATGACAATATTCCCACCTACCAATTTTAGCATGAGAACAAAAAAAGAAGAGATGCTCTCGAACATACTCTGCTGTGACAGTTATGAATATGGCACCTGGAAATCAGCCTTCCTGAGCCAACCCACAACCCCCTGGATCACAGCTCACTTTCTTTCAGATGGAAATGCTCCAATATGGAGCAGATTGCCAAAGGGCACTGAGCATAAAATAATAATAAAAAAAAAAGAGGTGCAAGTCTGCTTGGGTAAGACAAAAAGGATTCCCTAATTGTTGTCATCAATTAAGAGAAACAGTCAGAAATGTTTTTTTTCCCTTTTACCTTTTTGTAATAGCTTCATAGAGGCTCCATATGTTTTCCAGCACCAGTTGCACGAACAAAGGCTTCTTTCCTTTCAACTGGAAGAAAGCAGCGGTTATAAAAAGATAACATATTCTTCACAGCACACTATAGCAGGTGTAGCTGCCGCATGTGGAAGATTCCCTATAAGACCCTCACAGCACCCTACTGCCCCCTCTGCACGTGTGAGGCATTGCACCAAGCCACTATGGGGAATGGGAGCTTTTCCCTCAACCCCATATCCAAGGAACACAATCTGCATGTCGCACCTCCAAATGCTGCGCTCGCAGTGAACTGGATTGGACTCTATAAAGGCCTTATCTAAACATGCAGGAGAATAAGATGGGAGGATGGATTATTGCCCCACTTCAAACTGTAGGACAACCTTCCCCAACCTGGTGCCTGCCCGATGTTTTGGACTAGGACTCCCAACATTCCCGACCAGCAGCCACACTGGCTGGAGCTGATGGGAGTTTAAGTCCAAAACATCTGGAAGGCACCCGGTTGGGGGAAGCTGCTGTAGGAGGATCCCACTTTGAACAGTCCTCCATGTGAAAGACAATCTGTAAGTAAGAGACCACGACAAAAGGGACCTAGCCGAGCCAAGATACCATGAAATATCTGTGCTCATGTCTCAGACTTCATTGTTTACAGAGGAGAAAAAGGGTGAGCACCATCCCTCCCTGTGATTGGCAGGCAGTGTGAAGCCTCTGAATTAACCAGGGCAGGTATACATACTAGGAACCTAACTTTTGCCCTTGTCTGGCCAGGATCTCTTCTCGATCATCCCAAAGTGCAGGACACGGAATAATGGGCTCAAGTTACAGGAAGTTAGATTCCAGCTGGACATCAGGAAAAACTTCCTGTTACAGCAGTACGACAACGGCACAAATTACCTAGGGAGGTTGTGGGCTCTCTCATATTCAAGGCATTCAGGAGGCAACTGGACAACCATCTGTCAGGTATGCTTTAAGGTGGATTCCTGCATTGAACAGGGGGTTGGACTAGATGGCCTTATAAGCCCCTTCCAAGTCTACCATTCTATGGTTCTATGAAGTACAGTATCTGCTGTCCACTGTACTTCAGGCCCCAGCAGACAGATTCCTCAGGGACCTAGCACTGGATAGAGATGTGAAGGCCCGGAAAAAAAACACCCCAAAATTCAGAAAAAAACACATTTTTCCCCGAAGCCTTTTTTTTGTTCCCCCACTCCCCAAAATGGAAAAAATGGAAAATGAAGAAAAAAATGCATTATGGAATGCTTTATTTTAGCATGATGCATAAAATGTTTTAGATAAGGTGTTTATATATTTACTTCCCCAAATGATTTCTAAAAACTATGTACAGTATCAGATTATTACAATTTCTGAGCACGGAGGACAAGGAAGTCCTAGGTTGCAAACTAAGACTACAGCTCTCAAACACAAGAGCAAGATGCATTTCTGCCTCTAGGGGGCACTGCCATTGAAGCAGAGACTGATAGCAATAGCTATAGCTCAGAAAATGAGTCTAATTAAATTTCATGCATATTCACTGAATCTTGCTCCTCCTTTTTTCTCAGTTCTTTTTATGGGAATGGGTGCTTTATGTCTGCTTGACACTGTGGAGGCCTAGCAGAGAAATAAATAATTTTCTTTCTTACAAATGTTGATGGTTTCTTAATTGTTTCTTTGCCTGCTCCTCATAAACTGGCAAAACCAAAGAGGTTCCTTACAGTTCAGGTGTTCTACATAATCAATTGTCTATGAGTATTTTTTTTTCTGGTAGGAAAAAAAAGGTAGCAAACGCAGGGTTATACTCCAGTGAACCCAACAATTGTACCTGGTCAACTTTCATGATCTTCTTAGCTTTTGTATTGAGATAATAATCTCCCCACAGGGTCTTCAACAGTACCGAAGGTTTGATTCCAAGCTTCTCGCTATATAGCTTAGCAAAATGTTCAATGCTGGCAAACAAAGAAAAAATGAATTGTTGACACAAGTATGCCTAAACAGAACACTTTTCACTGTAAGGCATATGTGTCAACCTACGTAGTAATCATACTACACATTTGACAAGTGCAGTTATATTCTGCCTGGGGAACAGATGCTTGCATAATATCGTCGCAGCTACAGTATGGATAGGAAGACATTGTTTTAAGTAGCAAGCCTTAAATACACACTTTAGTGGAAGAATAAATGTCAACATGTGATCCAATGTATGCGGAATAGGGGCTGGTTCACACATTCATGCTCTTTCCTTAAGGAATGCAGCACTGTTATGATTTGCATATGGGCCCGGCGTCAGCACCTGACACAGCCAGGCAAACGCCAGTGCCCACGGGCTCCAGGAGGTTCCACCGAGACTGGTATCCGTTGTCAACATCCCATTCTATTCCCCATTTTTACTGCAAAGTGTCAGCTGAGGCTGCAGTCACTCACCACTGTTTTCTGCCCAGAATGCCTTTGGGCCTTGACGTAGCAGGGCTCAGAGGATCTTTTTTTGAAGAGAAAGGTCTCTACCTGCTACTTGATGGGCTTAGAGGGCTGGGTGGCACAAGACGCCCTGGAAGGCATCTTGCCCAAGGCTTCCTCAAACCTAGTACCGGCCCTGTTTGCATATTTGAACAAGGCAGCACATATCTAACCCCAAGGACTTTCAGGTCACTGGGTGCCATTTTCCAAACCCATAAAAATAACATTAAAATAAACAACACAGAGCCTTAGGCACCAATCCTTTACCCACTGGACTCCATAGGACTTACTTCTTAGTGTCTTGTATAGTATCGAACTGTTTCTATAACAGAAGCCTAATGAAAACCAATGCAACAGTATCTCTCTGGTTTCATTTTGTCCAAGTGTCTTATTCCAGAAGGCTACAAATAAATTCCAATTAAGTGTAATTGAGTTTCTAAATTGCCTTTTTTCTCTAAATCAAATAAAACTTTTATTTTTTTTTACCCTCAGCAATATATTCCACTATCCTCTTAACCAAATCATGGCTGAATAAAGCATCAATTTTTAATTTATATGGTATTTCTATTCTGGCTGTAAGCAATAAGTTAATCATTAGGTTTCAAATATAATAATTCTATTATATAAGATTTTTTACTACAACTATTTACCAGGAGCTCTTGTCTCTTTACCTTTTCTTTTCACAATTACATCTCTCCAAAAAGCACCCACACTTTAGGGTAAGCCCAGAAAATAAGGTAATAATCAGCTTGAGGACGCCCACATTAACAAATCAACTGCAATGCTTTTCAGTGGAATGTGCGTGTCCTGACATGGTGAATAAAATGGGTAACTGAGAACTACAGGTGCCTTAATGAAAATATCTGCTCAAACTTTTAATAATTATAAACTCACCCAAAGCCCCAACCATCAATTGCACTGGCAAATACCACATTCCCCTGATCAGGTGAAAAATACAGGTGGGAATCATCCGTGAACTCCAAGCCTGCACTCCAGTCATATACTTGGTCTCCAGGAGCAGAATCGGAATGAGTCTCTATTTCTTTGTCAGCTCTTTCTTCAAGGACTTTGGAAGTGAAGAGAGTCGCAGTAATTGCATTCACCTAGAGACACATTCATTTAATTTATTCCCATTATTATATCCCATCTTTCTGGCCCTGAACAGGATTTAGTTTAAAGTAAAATTCCTAAAGCAATGATGACGCATTAAAATAGCAGAAGTATAGCAATCAAAGCCACTCTCAAACAGCAGCTACATTACCACAAATAACACCCAAGCCAGTCAGGCAATATACTTTATAAAACTATCTTTTAAAGGTGTTTTTAGCCAGGCACTTAGGAATAGCCAAAACTCTTTCTTTAGAAAAGGTGTAATTTTCAGTGGGAAAATGGCACACTTAAACTACCTTTTCAAAGGAAAGATGTGGCCAGCTCTAAGCACAGTAGTTAAAACCACTATTATTGTAACATATAAGTTGGCCTTAAGGTATCCTCGCTCTAGACCATTTAGAAGGACTAAGATTGAAACCAGCACTTTGAATTTGACCTGGAAGCAAACAAGAAGCCAGCAAAGCTGTGTTAGAATGGATGGAATCTCTTTATGACTGGCACCACTAAACTACCAACAGCTGCACTGCTGACCAATTTTCATTTTTAATATACTTCGAAGAAACCTCCATATAGAGCATATTACAGTGGTCCAAATGTGACCACATGAACCCTATGTTGAACTTGCTGCTTTCTCCACTATAGAAATACCAACATTTATTCTCCCTGCTGATTACAAATAGCCAGTTAGAAATCTTTCATACCTGTTCCAAGATATTCTTAAGGTGAGAATATGCTTCTTGAGGTGTAAACTTGAGTTCCAGTATGAGACGATCTATTTTATTAATCACCAGGACTGGACGAATATTTTCTAGCCAAGCTTGTCGCAAAACTGCATGAGTCTAGTAAGAAGGGAAATATGCTCACCGACATGCCACGAAACACTAAAGCAAAATATGACTTCTTGAATTACTTTGGCCTACTCTGAACATATAATTAAAGCACAGTTGTATGCACCTTTCCTTCAACCCTCCACTCTTGCATATAAATTCCTGCCCACAGATACGAACACAGATTCAGTATTACATTGTATTGACACCAATTAGGGTTAAAATTGAGGTTTGCTCCAAAACTCACTTTCCAAATCCTGATTAAAGTCAGGATCTAAGAATTTTCCTCTTGAAGATATATTGATAATGACATCCAAGTTTCTATTTTTGTCAGTAAACCAATATTCCATTACAACTAATAAGATATACTTGGATTTACAACCTGCCTTAGTGCATATTATTATTATTATTATTTATTATCCACCTCTCCCTCCAGATTAAGGCGGGGAACAACATCAGTAAAAACAATATAAAGTACATATAAAATACATAAAACTGATTAAAAGTGTATAAAGTTAATACATTATTAAAATATGTTAGATTCCACACGATAACTACATTCTCTGAGATCTGGCACATGGCATTCATTGTATTTTAAACTATAAATAGTGTGAATACAAGCTGTTCCTTCCATGTACTAGTTGAAGGTGGTGTCATCAAGTAGAAACGTTTTAGTTTACTTTTCCCTCCTCTATCCAAAATACATTTTTTTCATCACCTGTGGGCACACTCCTTCCACAGCATCTACCACAATGACGCAGCCATCACAAAGCCTGACAGCTGTGGATACTTCTGAAGTGAAGTCCACGTGGCCAGGTGAGTCAATTAGATTGATGAGATACTCCTGATCATCTAGAATCAAGAAAGTGTTATTAAAAAGCAAGCAATTTAGAAGTGCCTATACTTACTTAAAACCATGATCTAATATTAAGCATCTGAATTTTGGGCTCATGTACTCCCACTTCCCTTCTCCTACATCTACTAGGGGAGGAAGTTTAAAGCTTTGTTTGCAAATACACCTGACGATACAAAACTGCTTAGTTCAAGCAACAGTTAGTTCATTAACCAGCATCTTAAACCAGTTTGATGCTGGTCTGAACAAAGCACGGATCCCTATATTCAGATGTAATAATTTATTCCAAACCACAAAAATTGAAGCTGAAAGCTCCCTAGCCCCCCTCCCCCTTGCATGCTCACCCGAGTAAAACTAAACTTGGGCTGGCAGCTTCCTTGGGGTCCAGGGCTGCATTGGGTTGGGAACTGCACACACATTCACACATCATACAATCCAGTCTGCACACACAGACACACTCTCTCTCAAATCACTGGGAAGGGTGAGAGGCTTTACCCTTGCCCTCTTCCTAGCAATTGTGCTGGGTAAGAAGAATTACTCTCCTAGGCATCTTCTTTCCCAACAATCAGTTCTGCTGGAAAATGGGCATGTAAGAAGACTCCTCTTATGTGCTGTTTCTGAACAGAATCAGCTAATTCTGCCAAGGAACATGACCTGCACGGATCACTCTTCTCATGCACCCATTTCCCAACAGAATCTCTTCCTACTAGCCCACTAGTTGTTTGGTGGGAGCTTAATTATGCTGGGAAAGAAGGCACACAAGGAGAATCATCTCCACAAACAGATTTCCCAACAGAAACTGGTTGCACCAGCGGCAAGGGCTGAAACAGTGAAGCAAAGGCTGCACTGTTTGGGTGCTCATCAGCAACATAGGACAACCCATGGGAGGCTACAGTAAGGCCTTGGGGGCCACATGTTGTCCACCCCTGCACTTAGCCATGGTTTAGTATTATATCTGAATTGGATCTTACAATAGGTGGCTTAATAGAAAACAATCAGCATTTACATTCTATCAATCAAAGCCTTTCGACCTTACACAACTACTATATTTCATGACAATACAGTATTTAACAGTCCAACTGCATACACAGAATGCAATAACTATATTACCTTTTCCAAACAGCAATGAAATTGCACTTGATTTCATTGTAATTCCTCGAATTTGTTCATCTTCTCTGCTATCCAAATACCTCAGCTGCATAAAGAGAAAGAACAGAAAAGGCGTGAACTGTATCCACATTTTCAGTAGATTTTAAGCATGACTAAATATGGATAGAGAGTTCTGGATAAAACACTGGGTGTTTAAATTGTACCTTTCCTGCCAATCTGCTAGAGATTATTCCATTGCTAGAAATAAGACAGTCAGCTAAAGTTGTCTTGCCTAGGGGAAAAAGGAAACACAAAACAGTACACAAATAACAAGGAGTAAGGATAATAACAACCCAATATGATCAAGATTATTCCCAACATTAAGTTCTGCCTTCCATGACCACCTGCCTCTTCCTTTTATCTCTATAAAATACACAGGGCTCTTCTTATGTATCCAAGTAGCAAACTACAAGGGACAATGCATTTAACACACTACAGCAAACCACAGAATAGCAAGCAGTTACTCCACAGCATAAAGTCCCTTTAAGACCACCATCACTCATCATTAACAGTGATTTAAGTGAATCAGCCATTATTAAGAAACAGTTGCTGTTCATAGAATATGTGCATCTCTTACCATGGTCCACATGAGCTAGTATACAGATATTTCTGATGTAGGAAGTACTTTTTTGAAGTCCAATGGTCTTATTCGAACTAGCGAGAACCATGGCTAGATGCTTTGCTGCAAGGAAAAGCATTTCATATTGAAAGGATCAAGATGCAAACTTTTCAAAAAGCTGCAAGGTAGTACAGAAACACTGACATCACTTCCTAGCAGAATGCCCATTGTACGCAGAGCTGAGGAAGCAATATCTTGAGCCCTTAATATTTGGGTCCAATTATAACACCTCTGTAAGCATAACTCTAACGCTATTGACTGGTACAGATTATTACACATCATATAGGGCTGTCAAGTTTGTCAGACGGGCTCTGGAGAAACAAAAGTCACTGGCTTCCATAAACGACTAAACTTATCAATATAATATAACATGTTAGCAAGTACTGTCCAGGATCACAAGATGTTTTAACTTGCTCTTGTTAGCCATTTTATTAACACTTTGTATCTTGGTATCAACTCTGGTTGAGAGGAGTATTTTATGTTTATTATGTTTCTGTATGCGCATGGCCTGACTGGATAACAAACAATAAACTGTTGTTGTTGAAAGACATTGACAGACTAAATTCAGCTGGCTAGGGCAGTATAAACCTTGGTACCAGATAGGATGTCTGGCTCTTTAGTTCCTCCACCACCACTAATCCACAATTACTTTAGGAGGACCCATGCTCACAAGGAATGCTGCTAGCTAGACACCAGCATGAATGTCCCCAGCCATGCCAACAGCACCCCAAGTCAATCCTTACACGAGGGCAGAAGTAAGGATTTTGTAATAAGCCAAATATGTCCACCCCAGCCCTGCAAGTATATATAGAATAAGCCAAATACATTTGCTTTTGTCACACCCAATGCCCTGGAGAAATCAATGAGATGTCAGCTCACAAAGCTATACCCTTTAATAATCCCGTTCAGCAACGTGTAGCAATTGTTTTGTGCTACTAGCTGCCCCCGTCAAGCAAAAACCCATCTTGAGCCAGCACAAATGGCTATTTTTTCATGTTTTAATTACAATTTAGTTGTAGTACATTTAGATGCCGCCATACTACGACTACATTAATATCCTGCCATTTTCCTCTTGCAAGGAACCCAGGGTGGCTTATACGGTCCCCCTTCTCTTCTCCAATTATTTTATTAATAGAATGTATGTATTTATTGCCTTCTTTACATTTATGTACCACCCAATGGCCGAAGCTTTTCAGGCGGTTCACAACTTCAACAGCCCATTAAAATCCCGCCTACCCTCCAAGGTTTTCAAGATGGGGTACACTGGCCTCCCCTACATTTTACCCTCACAACAACCCTGTTAGGAAGGCCAGACTGAGAGGCGGCGACTGGAATCAGGGTCACCCAGCCGGGCGGGCACCTCACGCTATTGCCTTTGTTTTCGGAAATGGTTCGCCTTTCAAACGCCTCACGTTGCCCTCCCCTCCTTGACCGCCCCCAACCTTGGGAGCGGGTGGCCTGACCTCACGCGGCCACCGTCTGCCGCCGCTCCTGACAGGACCTCGCCGGCCTCACTCCCCAGCCGACAAGAGCGCGAGGCTGTTACAACCGGAAGCCCGTCTCTTCCGCACCGCGAAGCCTAAAAGGGAGGGAGGAAGAGGTTGACGGACAGGAGGGAAAGAACGAGGCCCCGCCTACGTGGAAGGCGCGGTTACGGAAGCCGGGCGGGGGCTGGCGGCGTGCGCGTGGACGCCGGGCAGGTTGCTAAGCGACGAGGCGCTTCCTTGGTTACCCAGCGGAGGAGGAGGAGGAGAGAGGAGAAAGGGAGCTGCTGTGGAAACAGCGAGGACGGGAGGATGAAGCAGCCTCAGTGCCTGTGTCAGATCTGCACCTGCGGGTAAGAAAGTGACGAGGGGAGGGGGGCTCTTTGTAACGGGTGGGGGGGCACATTCCCCCCGTGACGTCACACTCACCTCAGGTGTCTTTTCCTCAGGTGGGGCCCCTGAAGGCCGCGGGAGCCTGTGGCTTAGACCAGTGGAGGCGGGTGGCTCCGATGTCAGTGGGGCTGTCAAGCCGCTCTGGGTTTCTGTCAGAACCAGCCAGAACGCGAAAGGAGCCATCCAAGGTGCGGAACCTGGGGGGGGGGGGGGGGGAGGATTGGGTTCAGCACCTTAGACAGCTCCTTTAAAGCTTTGGCTGGCTCCGACTAAGACCCAGGGCGTATAAACAGCCCCACCAAAATCGGAGCCGCCAACCAGCACTGGCTCCGAAACTCCAGGGTGAACATCAAAGCGCCCTTCACACGTGACGCGTTCCCAACACCGGTGTACGCGGGAGAGCCAGTGCCACGCATTCCTTTAATTAATTGTATGCGTTATTGAGATCACAGCAGGCGGGAAGGGTGAGCTAAACCCGTTACCCGTTATACCCATGCTGCAATCCTAATAAAACTATTTGCATTGGAAGGAAATCCACCATTGGTCCCAATGAGGGTTTTTTTTCCACAGAACTGTAGCAAAGGAGGAAAGGGTTAATCTCCCCTCTTAACCCGTTGTAATTCCAATAATTATCATTCTACCCTGCAACATTTGCTTTTTGTATTTTTTTTTAAAGTGTACATTAAATGCAAAGACATTCATACCTAGTTTGGTCCTAAGAATAATTAAATTGTACTACTGACCCTGAGAGCCATTGAATCTTACTCTTACATTTCCTCAAACATTCTTGGATGTATGAGTGAAGTATAGCTTGAATTTTACACTCACAAAATGGGTTGCAAACTTCTCCGTGTTCCAACAACTTTACTTCCACAGCTGGCTCTTGAAAACATTTTTTTAAAACTATCTCTTGATCCACCTTAACTTCAAATTGACACATTTTTATGAACAATTCTTGTGTTTTCATTTTGAGGTAAGTTGATTCTTCCAATGGATATTGGCTTAGGAACGAATGGCCAGGAGCCAAAAAACCATGAGCCCAAAGGGGCTTTAGACTTGTTTTTCTCTAACATGAGCTTTCTATGCCATGTAGCTGCTTTTGAAACCAACAAGGAATTTCAAAAGCAGTTTGGGATATGAGATGAGCGTCAGCTGTTCAAAGAGAGAGAAAAAAGGTAAAACATTTCAGTGAGCCTAAGCAGCCCTTTGGATCCTGTCCAATATAAACACTGGATGACATGACACTGGAAGAGGCAAAGGAGTGTCAAGCCAAAGAAATACATTTCCAAGTTCTGCGATGAAACACCACAGAATAAACGTGCTATGAAACATGCCTACAAACAAATGGTTTGCAAAGTAAACATTGCCAACTATTTTGTGGTTAATACAATCTCAAGTAGATATTGATTTAGGCAGTGAATTGAATTTGCTCTGCTTTGGCAACAGCACTACATGTTTCAATGGGAAGACCTGTCGCTTAGGACTTGTTACCTGGGGACTAAAGCCACACACATGTTAGGGTTACTAAGAGGAAAAGCAACAATAGGAAAAATACATAGTAGACTTTTCTTCTTCTTTTAGATAATAGGGATTCTATTTCTGATTGACAAACGTTAAAGTTATTTAACGTGGTCAGACTCATTGGCATCTATGGGACAATTTTTGTAAGGGCTAAGAGGACTGTATTCTTTCATCTGATAAATATTAGCATTTACTTGGAAACCAATGTGGGTGTAAGGCACGTAGCTGGTTTTTCTTTTCTGCATGGCAAATTCCTTCTTCACAGTCTATTGAGACAGCTGTGATTTTCTGAGTTCAACAGTTCACTGAGACCTAAAAGCATGCCAGTGTATGCTGTATATAGTATGCTGAATAATGCCCTCTGCTCCCATCATTTGCATTGGTGCCCAAGCATATTCACACTATAGACTTAGGCTACAGTCTTATGTACATATACTTGGGAGTAAGCCCCATTGAACTCTGTGGGGCTTCTGATTAAACATGTGTAGAACTGCATTGTTAAACTAGTTCAATAGACCTCCCCTCTTCCCCGAGAACACGTAGAATTATGGTTCTGTGTTGAGGCTATCCATCTGTAACAGAGGCTCAGTACTCTCTCCAAACTTCAGTTCTCAGGATTCTTTGTGAGGAAGCCAGGATACTAAACTTGGTTTAAAACTGATACCATTTTGTAGTGTAGATATGTCTAACATCAGTCTCCTTCAACCTGGTGCCCTCCAGATGTTTTGGATTAGAATTCCTGACTATTGGCCATGCTGGCTGGGGTTCATGCAAATTGAGGTCTGAAACATTTGGAGGGCACCAGGTTAGGGAAGGCTGCCTAACAGTGTTCATAAATTAAGGAGCTCGCTGCTGTAATCTGTTATTTTAGCAAATAGATAGTACCCAGACAATAAGATGTAAACTATAATCTAGATGTAAATGTTTAAAGTATGTTGTGAGCAGTAAAGGGATACAGCTTGTTTGCAGGGTGCAGTCCTGGCCAAACTTTACAAAAGGAAATTTCAGGAAAAAGATTTTTTTTAAAAAAACCCACAAAAATGTTCCTGTAACTGCATTTGTGCAATGTAAGTGTTGGGTCCCTTACAGCTCTCTTAGGAATATAAAGATCTGCTTACTTGTTTTGAAATGATACATTTTGAATCTGAACCAGGTGTTAATTACAGCTGAGCGTGAGATGTTCCCATAATGAGATGTAAATATTTAATTTATTCTATTTTTATATTTTAAAAAATCCTGTATGAATTACAGAAGTAGTGTTTAAGAAAATGACTTCCTTGCATGCACAGCCAGGAACTAGATTGCCTTCCTGATACAAATGTCAACTAGACATACATTTTTGACCTTCAGAAACACTGAACAATCCAAGCAATAGCCAGACTCAGTCCCAGCCAATACCCTGGCCATGTTTGTTCATAAATGGAAACACAGAATCTATATGAGAGCTAGTTTCCTGTATTTAACTCTTTTTAGTCATCATTGCCTGCTTTCAGTTATGGACCTATTACATTTACACCACCCTACAGTTTGGGATTCTCTTACAAGGTGCAGAGAGAGGATAATGCCTTCTGGTGATTGATGTTTTTAGCATGCCATCCCCAGCAACTTCCTTGCTGGATCAAATAAATGTCCATGTAGTTTAGCATCCAGTTCCCAACAGAGGCCGTGGGTTGCTCACATTGGCCAATTGTCAGCCCAAGCATCTACTGTAGGTTTCTCTATATGAAGATTTCATTAACTGTCATGGCTAATAGCCACTGCTGGGCCTCTCCTCCATAAATTTGTGGCAGTGCCTACAGCAGAAAGTTTTGATTTGGGATGAGTAAGGGATGTGAGGAAGGGGAAATGGGTGTGCATACCAAGCCAAGTGATTCACTTGCATTCAAGAGCTGATCATGTGCAATCTCCTATCATGGGACACAGTTCCTCAACTTTCCCTAGTCTGCTCACTCTTAAGACCTTGTATTTTAGGCACTGGCCAGGTCACAGTAGGTCCAGGAATTGCATACAGGCAATTGAGCAGGCTTATGGAGGCAGGCTGGAGGGCTCTGACCCTCCTCTGCACTCAGTATAGAAACAAAATGGGCTGCTAACAGGAAGGAAGCCCCTTCCTCCATGCCCCATCATAGAAATGCATCTCTCTGTCCTTCCTCTGCCTGCCCTCATTATAAATCGCAGACTGTAGTAATATTTGTGGACTTATTTACAAGGGTGATTAAGAACACTACATATAAATGGAGTCAAATGGTAAAGCTTTGTCATGTCAGGCTGCAGATGTAGGTTTTACCTGTGAATGTAACCCCATGCGAAAACAACATCAAAATCTATCTGCTTTTGATGGGAAATTAACATGTCAAGAAGGTATGCTAGTTTGTATCTTCAGGGAGATTTTGAAGTAGAGGTCTCTCAGACATTAACTTCCTCCCTCCATATATGCATTTGTAACCAGACCTGGAAAAGATTTGTAGAGAAAATGTGGTGCTTGTGTCAACTGGTCAAAATCTTTGGGAAGTGGGGGCATGCTAGTGTGTAGACACTAGATGTTGTGTACATTTCTGTTGGGGGGGAAAATGAAACCTTAGAAATTGAAGCTAAGTATGAGACTTAGATTACTAAAAACTATTTCAGAGAAATGTTTGACAGAATATGTAAAAGTAAAAGAGAAAGAGACAGGAAGAGGAAGAGGAGGTGAGAAAGAGAGAGTGAGAGAGAAAGAGAAAGAAAGAGAAAGAAAGAGAAAGAGAAAAGCAGGGAGAATGGTGACTGGTTGACTTCCTTCTGATGTCACAATTCATCACATCTCAATATATCATCCCTTGACGACTGCGGAGGGACAAGCAACCAGAAAAGAAGGTGAGACCATTTTGATTTCAGGATATTTAATTTTTTAGGTATATAGCAAGTTTTTAAGATGCTTCCTTGAATGCAGCTGTAGATAAATATGGTGGTTGATAAGTTATCAAGATCATAAGATGCGATGGGATTGAAAGTCTAACTGGCCTATTGTGCCCTGAGCCTTCAGCAGTGACAGACTTCATCACATGTATGTGATCAGGATTATTGATCTTCCGCCTTATGAAGCTAAAGAGAAATTGCTTAAGAGAGAGAGGAATAGAGGTTGCCTTGCAATCCCTCAGAGTTGATATACACAGCCTGCTAAACCCTTCTCTTCTGCCTGGCCAGCTGTTCAGAGAGCCTTATACATAAAGGCCAAGAGCATCTAGGCTGGAGAAACAAGGGTTCAGGTCCCTGTTCACTCTCTGTCAACCTGGTCTCCCTCACACAATACTTCTTTGAGAGGATAAAAGATGGAGGGGATGGGACCATGGACTATGTCCTGCGTTCCTTGCAGGATGGGTAGGATAAAAATATAATAAATAAAATAGCCCCATCCTTCCACCAGGAGAGCAGGAGATGGCTGAGAATTCCCTTGATCCTGATTCCCCCTTCTCCTAGCTCCAGTTAGGTTCATCCTCCTAGCCAAGGAACTTCTTGAAGGGGATATTCAATGTCCAGCCAACTTAATTCACAATGCTCCTGATAATAATATTTCAAGGGTTTATTTTACAATTTGTAATCTGCCCAGGAAGTTTCAACAAAAATAATACAAGGGGTACAACCTTCTCTAATTAGTCATTTTTGCTCCTTCACACAGAAGAATAAATACTTGCTGACAGGTTAATCTTATTGATGTCATTTCTGTTTTTAGAAGCTTTACTGAACTTCCATGAGAGAGGTTTTGGTAGCCATAAATTCTTCTAAATCCTCCTAGGAGTTTTTCTACTTGTCAGCATTAGGGAACTCAGGTCCACTGGAGAAGTAGAAAACCTTCCAAAATGCTACATCCAAATCTATGCATTCTTTTCAGAAACACTGAAGCAGTTACAGTTGTAATTAAAAGCTTTATTGAGGAATTTATTTTGTTTATAAGATGCCAGGGATCTATAAGCCCTGGTGGGCATTGTGGTTCTTTTTATAAATAAACTTTATAAAATTTATCATCTGATTGGAAATGTTTTGGAGGAATCAATAGGGTTTTTTTTGTGTCTGTTAGTATAGCTTCCTTACAATCTACAAGCCTACATTAATTTTTTTCCAACCCAAGGTAGTTCGTCTGAGACTTATAACTTTGAAAATGGACAGGCAATCTGGTGTGCTCCAGATGTTTTGGACGATAATTCCCATCAGCTCCGGCTAACATAGTCAATGGTCAGGGATTATGGGAGTTATAGTCCAAAGCATCTAAAGGGCACCAGGTTGCCTGCCCTGTCTTAGAGTCAATGATGTGGTAGAATTTTGGATTGTACCATTTCCGAGTGAAGTGAGAAGATTGCATTTTGAATGCTCCTCATGTAAGCTCCTTGCCTATAGGTTAATGTAGGCTTCTCCCTGATGTGCTATACTACATGCAGGAAGCTATTTAAGTAGAGAAGCATTCATTAATATGAAACCCCATATGCAGTCTGGTGTTACAGTCCAGAATTCTATCACCACATACTACTAGCCCTTTTCTCATCTTCCCATCACATATATATTGAACACGTGACAGAGCATACAAGCTCTTCCTGTCCACAACCCCGTGCACCGAGAGGAATGTGAGAATGGGATGCTATTTGTTTACAACTATATACGTGTAGGCTCTGTGCACACAATCTGGAACCCTGATTGCATTGGGTTCTCTGTCATGTGGAAGAGCCCTGGTATTGGCAGTTGTCCATGTGTAAAGCCTATTCTCACCTTCCTCTGAAAATCCAGTCAGGAGTAGTATTCACTATATATCTGGAGAGGAAGTGATAAGAGCTATCCTGTAATGTTCAGATCAGCATTTTGAGATCCCAATCTTGTTTAAAAATTACCTAACAGAAATAAGCAGCATTATTGAAAGTGGATCGACCTTTCAATTCAAATGAGCCTCCGTGACACATGGCAGGGAATAGCAAATTAATCATTTGGACCTGTCATTGGAATTACGTTGGCACAAAGTGGCACATTGTTGTCCTCCTTGAAGAAATGTTACCACAACAGCATACATTACCAGCACTGGCAGTTGCTTTGATTTAAGTCACTGAATCTTATTTGAGAGACACAGGGATTTCAAATAAACCTCCCCAGTGAAGTCCACAATCAATTGAACCAGTTTTGTTCCAATGAGAGATTAGAAGCTATTTTTAATCTAATAATTGGCACATAACTTTGCTCTTCAGGGCCTTTGGTTGTGCCTGTTGTTCTTGTATTATTATTATTATTATTATTATTATTATTATTATTATTATTACAAACTTCAGCAAAGTTACTCACAATTTACTTTTTGTTAACATTTCAGTTTCTTGTACATTAAATGTTTTTTGACACTAATAACAAATAGACTTATTTGCGCCCCTCTACACCTTTAAGAAACAGATCCAAAGAAAGAATATGTATGTGATGCTAAAAGAGATCTTGATAGAGTGACATGCATTAATGTACTTCCAGAAGACATCCTGTCTGTGACAAGCCATCAATATTAGTAGAAAAAGTCGATAAGGAGAGAAAGACTAGGTTCAGATAACACGATAACTAGTGGTGGTTTAAATAGTCAACAGTTGGTTATTTAACACACCGTTCGTTATCGTGTTGTGTGGCGAGCACCGTTGGTTATTTCCCCTGCCACTGTTGGTTATTTCATCAGCCACACAATCACAAGGCAAGAACGGTCAAAGCAGTGGCTGCCGTTTTAGTCCAGCTGGCAAGATAGATTTTTGGCAGCAGTGGATGATGGGATACTAGCGGGAGGACTGAGGGAGAGAGAGTGGGGGATGAGTGAGTCAACTCAGTGTGGACTAATAGTCAACTCAACGCTGATCCTAATCCACACCATTGTTGATTATTATCATGTTGTGTGGGGAGTACGCCCTAGATAAACAACACTCGAATTATTACCAAACCATTGACTATCATGTCATCTGAACGCAGCCAAAGAATGAAGATATGATGAAGACAGATGAGTTTCTGCAGAATGAGCATCAGCTCAAAGCAGAGCTAAGCGTGGAGTCACTTAGATAACTTTGTACTCTAGTAGGGCCATAGTTCCATAGTATAGCACATGATTTGCATATTGAAGATTGCAAGTTCTGTTCAATTGGGGGGGGGAGGGGGAAATCTCATATAGCAGTTCTAGAAAAGGCATCTGCCTGAGATTTCAGTAAACTGCCACCACTGAGACCAATCTTGTACTGCATATTTTTACCTAATGTAAAACAGCACTGTGTATGCAGGACAGCAAGACACTTCTGTTGCCACAATTCTTGCTAAAAACAGCTTGTTTGGAAACCTGAGCTTTGGAATTAGAAAAAAATGTATGCAAAACAAGCACATGGTTATAAATGTAATTTTGTCTGGTTGCACAATGTAGATACCTTTTGCCCAGAATTTTGCACTAACAATAACGTACATAGCTTTCTGTTAAAAGCTGTTTCAGGATGTGATCTCAACTCCACACCTCCAGCCCTAGTTTGTGCTTGTCCTATCTTTGATTAATGTTCGCTTCATTTGTCTTTTGTTGTTATTGTTGTTAAATCCCAGGCGCCACCGTTGCCCTCATAATCCCACAAGGATTTATGACCATGGAGGAGAGTCGAGCCCCATGACAGAATACGTAGACAAATATCCTCTGTATGGCGATGTTCCTCCTGCCCAGAGCCTCAAGCCCAAGCAGGAATATCAAAGCCATGGAGGGAAAATGGAAGGCATCTCAACTTTCAAGTAAATATTTCACAGTAATAGGTAGAAGTTGGGCCCCCCAAGAAATGATAGTGAGGAGATGAATGGGATAGAGGGAGGATGACTAAGATTTGGCTTTGGGTAAGCATGTGACCGATTTTAATCAGAAATATTCACGGCTGATGAATAATTTAACCTGTACTTTATTAGGTATGTTGCCTGCTTGAAGAAATCATAGTCACTCAGTTGTATTGTTCATGGAGAAAATCTGCTTAAATGTGCATAAAACAATAAATCAGAAGGAAAAGAGACTTTTTTTTGTTTTTAAAAATGCACGTGTATAACATAACACAGCAGGAACCATCTTAGAAAAACATTATGTTCTGGGTTTGAGAGAAAGGCGATTGCCCCTTTTAAGATGGCACCTGCCATCCACAGTTTTCGTAGATACTTGAATTAAACTGGGTATTTCCCCTCAGCCTGCTGCACTATTAACCAGGGGCATCATTTTAATAAATCCAAAGGTTTTAATCAACCAGACAGATTGATTAAATATTGCATCTTTAACTATAGTATTTGGCAGCAACAT
Organism: Anniella stebbinsi; assembly: GCA_029215795.1. NCBI lineage: Eukaryota > Metazoa > Chordata > Lepidosauria > Squamata > Anniellidae > Anniella > Anniella stebbinsi. The sequence goes on from JARDYH010000001.1 coordinate 389,729,472, forward strand.
CCATTCCTGCTTTCAAAGAGTTTTGTTCTTGAATACCTTCAACTCAGTTTTGTTGATTATTGTCACAGCTGTTGGCTATTTAAAGTCAGTGCTTTTTGCTTCCCTTCCTCCAGGTCTGACTACCTTCCATATGATGTGACAAATCGGCCTGTTCGGGTGCAAGAGGAATACAAACCAACAGCTGGAGATATTGAGCTGGCAACCACTTACAGAAGAGATTACAATGCTCACAAAATAGAACCAGTGACATTAGTAAGACCTGTAGAAAGGAAATACACTAGAGGAGGCAAACTGAATACCATACCCACTTACCAAGGTAAAAGCTCATGCTACTTTTACAAAGTGAAGCAGGATGGCAGAATAGTTATGCGCCAAATTGCCACGATATAGAGGTAATTGTTGGCTTGGCTGTTGCAGTGCTGTCCAAGCAGTTGGCCTATAACATGTGGGAGTTGGTTGGCAGTGAGTTATTTTGTTAAGTCATGTCTCTCTAATAAAGTACACTATGTCAGTTAGCATCATTGATGGGTTCTGAGACAAAATACTAGTCTCTGCTGTGGCTTAATGTATATCTATGTTGCTAACAACCTTAAGCAGGTTTATGCTAAATTAAGTCCCATGAGTTCAGTGGGTTTTTATTAGGGGTGTGCATCGGATCGGATCCGATCCACGATCCGAATCCGATCCGACCCAAAATCGGGAAAATCCGATCCGATCCGGACAACCTCCGATCCGATCCGATCCGATGAGGTCCGATCCGGATCGGACGCCATTTTGAATGCTTTTTCCCATAGCCAAGTATTGTTTTACAAAAACGCCTATAACTTTTTCATTTTTAAAGATAGAAGGATGAAACTTGGGCACATTGTAGACTGGTTAGGGGTAGTTATCTGTGAGAAATTTCAGAAAGATTGGTGCATGCATTTTGTGGCAATTAATTTTTTAATAAATACCCAGGAATGCCTATAACTTTGTCATTTTTAAAGTTACACACATGAAACTTTGCCACATTGTAGGGGGTACCTTGGGACCTATGTGTGTGAAATTTCAGAAACGTAGGTGCTTGTCTTGTGTGGCAATTAATTTTTAGAAAAATGGGTAGTAGTGGGGTAAATACAGTTACGCCTCCCATTTTTTTATTTTTGAAGATACAAACAGGAAACTTGGGCACATTACAGGTACCACTTGCCTTGATATGTGTGTGAAATTTCAGAAACATTGGAGCTTTCCTTGTGTGGCAATTAATTTTTGAAACAATGAGGAAAGAAACACCTATAACTTTGTCATTTTTAAAGTTACACACATGAAACTTTGCCACATTGTAGGTGGTACCTTGGGACCCATGTGTGTGAAATTTCGGAAACGTAGGTGCTTGCCTTGTGTGGCAATTAATTTTTTAATAAATACCCAGGAATGCCTATAACTTTGTCATTTTTAAAGTTACACACATGAAACTTTGCCACATTGTAGGCGGTACCTTGGGACCTATGTGTGTGAAATTTCGGAAACGTAGGTGCTTGCCTTGTGTGGCAATTAATTTTAGAAAAATGGGTAGTGGTGGGGTAAATACAGTTACGCCTCCCACTTTTTTATTTTTGAAGATACAAACAGGAAACATGGGCACATTACAGGTACCACTTGGCTTGATATGTGTGTAAAATTTCAGACAGCTGGGTCCAGGCATGTGGTGGCAAGGTATTTTTGAATGAGGAAAGAAACGCCTATAACTTTTTTATTTTAAAAGTTAGAAGTCTGAACATTGCTCACTTTGTAGATGGGTTAGGGGTAGATATGTGTCAGAAATTTCAGAATTATAGGTCCAGGCATTTGATGGCTATGGAATTTTTAAATTACATGTTTCAAAAAAATTTCTACAGAGGCCAGGTCTTCCCCTCCCGCTTCCCGCGAAGAAAAGGAAACACTCTCTCGTCTCGATCCCTTTGATCCTTGCTAGTAGTATCCATTACAGGGCTCGTGTTTCCTTTCCTACTTTCACTTTTCAAGCAGAACGGCTGAGCCTAGCTGAGTTTTGCAGCCATGCGTGCAAGGAAGGATCACTCTGGTCTCGATCCCTTTGATCCTTGGTAGTATCCATTACAGGGCTCGTGTCTGCTTGAGTACAAAGTGAAAAGTGAAAGTAGGAAAGGAAACACGAGCCCTGTAATGGATACTACTACCAAGGATCAAAGGGATCGAGACCAGAGTGATCCTTCCTTGCACGCATGGCTGCAAAACTCAGCTAGGCTCAGCCGTTCTGCTTGAAAAGTGAAAGTAGGAAAGGAAACACGAGCCCTGTAATGGATACTACTAGCAAGGATCAAAGGGATCGAGACGAGAGAGTGTTTCCTTTTCTTCGCGGGAAGCGGGAGGGGAAGACCTGGCCTCTGTAGAAATTTTTTTGAAACATGTAATTTAAAAATTCCATAGCCATCAAATGCCTGGACCTATAATTCTGAAATTTCTGACACATATCTACCCCTAACCCATCTACAAAGTGAGCAATGTTCAGACTTCTAACTTTTAAAATAAAAAAGTTATAGGCGTTTCTTTCCTCATTGTTTCAAAAATACCTTGCCACCACATGCCTGGACCCAGCTGTCTGAAATTTTACACACATATCAAGCCAAGTGGTACCTGTAATGTGCCCATGTTTCCTGTTTGTATCTTCAAAAATAAAAAAGTGGGAGGCGTAACTGTATTTACCCCACCACTACCCATTTTTCTAAAATTAATTGCCACACAAGGCAAGCACCTACGTTTCCGAAATTTCACACACATAGGTCCCAAGGTACCGCCTACAATGTGGCAAAGTTTCATGTGTGTAACTTTAAAAATGACAAAGTTATAGGCATTCCTGGGTATTTATTAAAAAATTAATTGCCACACAAGGCAAGCACCTACGTTTCCGAAATTTCACACACATGGGTCCCAAGGTACCACCTACAATGTGGCAAAGTTTCATGTGTGTAACTTTAAAAATGACAAAGTTATAGGTGTTTCTTTCCTCATTGTTTCAAAAATTAATTGCCACACAAGGAAAGCTCCAATGTTTCTGAAATTTCACACACATATCAAGGCAAGTGGTACCTGTAATGTGCCCAAGTTTCCTGTTTGTATCTTCAAAAATAAAAAAATGGGAGGCGTAACTGTATTTACCCCACTACTACCCATTTTTCTAAAAATTAATTGCCACACAAGACAAGCACCTACGTTTCTGAAATTTCACACACATAGGTCCCAAGGTACCCCCTACAATGTGGCAAAGTTTCATGTGTGTAACTTTAAAAATGACAAAGTTATAGGCATTCCTGGGTATTTATTAAAAAATTAATTGCCACAAAATGCATGCACCAATCTTTCTGAAATTTCTCACAGATAACTACCCCTAACCAGTCTACAATGTGCCCAAGTTTCATCCTTCTATCTTTAAAAATGAAAAAGTTATAGGCGTTTTTGTAAAACAATACTTGGCTATGGGAAAAAGCATTCAAAATGGCGTCCGATCCGGATCGGACATCTGGTCCGATCCGATCCGACCAACCTCCGATCCGATCCGATCCGATCCGACCCCCCAGGTCCGATTCCGATCCGCTATCCGATCCGATCCGGGGGGTCAGTGCACATCCCTAGTTTTTATCCCTGGTAAAGATGTTTAGGATTTTAAATGCAAACTGGTTTGATATCCATTGCCTTTTCTCAGTGAACATTGGAAACTACATTTGTAGACGTGTGTATTTTAGAGAAGCTATAGATCTTTAAGAATTTTGAGCACCAGCACCAAACTACACTTCCCAGATTTACTGAGAGAAGCTATAAAATGCTATAAAGGTTTAGTATGGATATTCCCTCACTTAGCTGTTTTTGGCCCACAGTAGTTGAAAGCAATCAAATACAACCCTATAGTGCCATTAATAGCAGCTTGGCTAGCAGACTGGACATACAGTTCATGTAGACTGCAATTGATCTACTCTCAAGCCAGTGATACAGAAAATTAGCAATTTCAGAATGTGTTAGTAAATATTGTTTTTGTCTTAAAGCTGACTATAGGGTCTGGGAAGTTCAAAAAAGGGAGCCAAATAAAGTAGATTACACCTACCATCCTCCCATGGAAAAATTTGGAAACACCACTACCTTTCAAGATGCCTTTTTCCCTAGGGAGCTCAGCCTCCGGAAAAGTTTTAAACCCACTGCTATGACCAAGCTCTCAGACCAACCTTTTATCAGTGTTACGAGTCATCGCACTGATTATGTTCCTCATCAACTAGAACCAAAAGCAAAACTGACAAAAAAAGAATACAAGCCAAATAGCCAACCCTTTGAAGACATCACAACCCACCGGCGTGATTTTAGAGGTCTTGTTGCTGAACCTCCGAAAAGTTTCAAACCTGAGCATTCTAAAGTGGAGCTGAAGGCTCATTTTGATGGAATCACGGAATTCCGTGACCGTTTTCAGCCGTGGGCAGTTTCCTTACCTGAAGTCCACAAAGCAAAAGAATATGTTCCACCCATGGGTAACATGGATTTAAACTGCACAAGCCACCTTGATTATATTCAACATGATATCAGTCCAATTGTTCTCATGAGACCATTAGAAAGGAGCAAGAGAAGTAATGCCCCCTTCCAAGGGAGCACAACCATGAGGGATGCCTTTCAAGCTTGGGATACCTATCGGCCAGAAATTGTCAGGAGATCCCAAGAAATTCCAAAGGCTTCTGGGAGATTTGATGATATGACTACCTTCAGAGCTCATTATATACCACACAATATTGTCCCAACTCAGAGCTGCAAACCTTCAAAAATGGCTCTATCAAGTTCAGCACCTTTTGAAGATGGAACCATGTACCGTACAGAATATACTCCAAAGAAACAACAGATCTGCCCAGCAACCTATCCATCTCCTCCGGGATATGTCTTCATCAGCACTGATTCTCGTGGTCACAAATTCTTCCGCAGGGTTACACCAGATGTCAATCAGATTGCCCAAGCAAATGGTAATCATGTTCCGAAAGAAATAGCAGTTATGTCATAACTCATAATTCTAGAAGCTTGCTCATAAGCATGCTGAAAATTATCATGCAATGGGCAGACTATTATAATAGCTCTAAGTATTCTAAATAAGCACACTTATAAGATTTTTGGGAATCTGAGTACTAAATGTTTACAAAATTGGTGATGAAAAATTCTAATAGTAAAATTCGAATCAATGTTTTCTGTGAATTTTCTTCAACTACAACTTAAAGCAACTGTTTGTTTTAAGAAGATGGTGCTTTTTCTGGCAATAATTTGACAATTTATTTTGATACAAGCACTGCTGAATTGTATTATTCAATATAATTGTGCACTGTTCTTACATACAACAAACAAATTTCTCCAAGCCTCCTTCATCAGAATATGTGCAGAACAGGGTCATAGCCAAGATATGTTGCATATAAAAGCTCCCAGGTTAATTCTTGGCATCTCCACTTCAAGGATCTTGAATCCTGTAGCAGGGTTGAGATGGAGTTCTGCCTGAGACCTTGGGGAGCCACTACCAGATATAGATAGAGATTAGTTGGCTGTATAAGGCAGCTAACGATTGCTGTGTAGCATCACAAAATATGACATTGTATTAATTCAAATGTTTACAGTCAAGATGTAATGTCTAAATTGAGATACCCAACTTTTCTTATTTGAAAATGCAGCTGTAACATGATTCTTTGACCAGTAAGGAAAGAGGTATTCTCATTTTATGTAACCAAGTCTACATTAGAACTAGATAGTTTCCCCTACTCTCTTTCAAATATCCATTAACATCTCAGAAAACATAAAAGCTCTTTTAACCAATGATTGTGAAGGCACTCATAACCTGTCTTCCAGATTATTTTTTATCAATCTCAATATACAGTCTAATGGCCGTGGATCAGGAATTGGTAACACACAAATGCTATAGATCCATTGCTGTTAAAATGTGAGACAAACATTACAAGCTCTCTCCTGCTACTCCCGCCCAACCCAACCTTTTGATTAGGTCTAGAAGCGGTCTCATTGGGAGCGAGTCCATTTAATAATTTTGATGACTGATCAGGGTAACCCCTTCTTTTTCATAGGTGTATAGAGTCTTCAGAATCTTACCAAATAGCAATATACCAGTTCATTTTCATTTGATGTCCCAGGGAAGAATCAGGTGATAGGAAGTGACTGGTTTTCATTTATATTTAATTTCCTGTTGAGGGCACGTCCATGTTTTTCTTCAACTGTGGAAGTTTGCTATGACAGTATTCTGCTTTGGGCTTTCAAGACACTTAACATGTATTAGGGAATAACGTTAGATTAATTTATACATTAGATTAACATTATACAGCAAAGGATGGCATGGGGTTCTTTGTACTATGTACTGTAAATCAGTGTGTAAAACCAATTCAGCTCAAATTAGCCATGATTCATGTCCCACTGAAAGCCATGGAACTTAAGTTTTACTTTTATTTATTTTTATAATATTTGCATGCTGCTTATCAACCATAATTGTTCTCAGAGTGGTATACAATAATAAAATCAGTTTTATAGGTTGGCAGTATTGCCTTCACAATAACATCCAGAATACGAGGTGGTGTCGATTGTAGTATCATGTGGCTCCTGGCCCTGCACAGATGTTCTTCCAAGTCACTTCTCCAGCCCACCAGGTATTCCTGCTGCCACCACTGCTACTCTGAGCAGATGGTATCAACAGCTACCACCTCCATGGAACTAGCTTGTTCTGTTGGCTTCAGTGGGATGTGGAACACAATTCTATGTATGTTTATCCAGAAGGAAATCCTACTGTGTCCAATGGGGCTTACTCCCAGGGAAATATGCATAGGATCGCAACCTTAGCTGTGGCCTTAATCATGACTAACTTTAGGTGGTTTGTTCTGGATTATTTGAATCAATTTCACTTTGAAAATATTATAAGTCATTAAATTGTGTAAATGATAAATCTATATTTTAGAGTATGCGTTCAGCTTTGATTTGACTGTTAATCAAGTCTTAAATTTGGTAAGTGGTGCCAAGTCTGTGAAACAGTGAGCAATTGCTCCAGTGAATGCTTCTCATCACTTTCAGATGATTGAGTGTATCATTGTGTGTTACCTTGTACCAATTATTTTAGGAAAACCATTTTATAACTGAAGTATCATGTAATCCCACGCACTGTATCCCCAAATCACCAGTTCAAAGACTGAGATCAAGAACTGAATGGTATCAAAAGAACACAATAAATCATCTCAAAAAGAGACAGGAAAAAACGTCTGGGAATGTTTGTTTTGTATCACTCCCACATGGTGCGCTTGGTTGTTCTCACAGAGTAACTGAAATTACAGCGCGTTGGTTCTCTTTGTCCTATGTAAATTTAATGCTCTAGAAGCGTGGGTGGGGGAAACAAATTAAAAACATTTAAGTTGTACTGTTTACGTTTTCTGTTTCATGAAGTATATTTAAGGCTGTAGCTATGCTAGGACTAGAACGTTTCAATCTACAGAAGTTCACTTCTTCTGACCCAGCAGTGTGTGTTTGTGTGTGTGTGTGAGCGAGCAGATACACAGACTGGCCCCAATCTGGAAACATGCTTTCAATATCATCTTCCCATTTTCTGATGATAAAAAAGCCAGAGCATTGCTTTGTTTGAGTCTTGCTCTTTCAAAGCGTTACCTCTATGCTTATGGTTTGTTCATCCCTTAATTACAACATCAAATCAATGTTTGCATATGCAAATGGGTTGTCACAGCTCTAATGCCACTGATAGACCTTCTCTATTGCCTTGCCTCACCCTGCCCCAAATTTAGTGCTCGTCATTGGAGCCAGTTCACGTATTCCGTTGCCCATCATTGTGCTTACCTGCTTGAGTGGAAGCTGGAGGGAAACAGATTGGCAGTTGGGATGCAGCCAAGAAAGGAAACCATAACTCTTGAGTTCATGCAGCTGGATGGCAAGATGGAGTCTTGCATGGGCTTCAAGAGTATGCTGTTGGTTGGGGGGTGGGAAGGTGTCTGTCTAGATGCTTGCCTGCTCTCCCATGCTCATCTTGTATATTCATGTATAAGAATTTTTCAACAACAAATGTCTCAAGTCCCCAGTATGCACTCATTACAAAGAACCCAATCCTGTAGCAGCAACCACCTTTGGTGGAACTAACCACTGCTTGGGAGAAATGGGAGTGTGGAATAGTTATCTTTGGTAAAACCTGCACAATGTCACTGACAAACCACTTCCATATAGTCACGCAGCTGGGATAACCAAAGTCAGTGTTTATTTTAGTTAATATCAAAATCAATCTTATGAATGAATAGCGTTAGGCATCTTTGATTAATGCGGTAGCAGCAGAATAGCCTACAGATGACTTTATCAAGCTGCTGTAAGTAACAAACAGCCATAACTGATTCCCTAGGACATGCTTCCAAAATCAAAGTACTAGCCAAAAAAAGAGAATGCTTGCAGTTATTTTTTTTCTAATAATACAAAAGAAAAACATTGCTTTTAGTAATAAGGCAAAAATATGTTCCAAAACCTTTATTACACACTGTACAAAAAATATTGCACTTTTAGATCAGATAATAAATATATACAGAAGTATATTACATGTGTTTTAATTTAACAAAAACAGTATAAACAAACAAGACACGTGACTGATTTAAAATCTTGGGCAATGATCCAGCCAAAGTTAATTGCTTTAAAGTTGAATTTAATTGAATGGAAGAGAGTTAAGCACAGGTTCTGCTCTCCTGTTAAGATCACTGTGTCTTAAAAGAACAATCTATATATTCAAGCAGAATCAAATTGTGATGTTTCCCCTGCTGTAACGTATCAGTTTGCAAATGGGAGAACTGCATTTTTAGAAGAGGTGTTCCCATGTTAAAAACTCCCTGCATGTAGAAAGCTACCATGTTGAGGAGTACTTCTCCAGGCACTGTGGTTTTCCTCCCATAGTGAACATTCAAACATGCAAATCCTCTCACCCAGAAAAAAAATGTCCTTTGATTCTACTGACCATTAACTGGCCAAGATGCTTGATTTCAATTTCAAAATTTGGTTATATCCCTTCTTTGCAGTCAGCTAAGGACATAAGTTCCCACGTTAAAAGCTTTCTATACAGTAGCACTAGTTTAATTGTCAGTGAGGCAAACCCAAACAACATGGTGCATTAATCTTTTCCTAATACCGTCTGGACAGAAACACAGAGGATCCCGTTTAACAAAATATGCCTTCTGGCATTTGTACAAGGGTTGCAAATGAAAAGCAAGCAGTCTAAAAACAAACATACAGAACATCCTCTGCTGCAGCATTAACAATATCAGAAATACCCTGATAGGTCAGACTGAAGATTCATCTAGTCTTGCATTCTGTTTCTAAACAGTGACCAAATACTTGTGGGAAACATACAAGCAGGGCATGAAGGCAGCAGTCTACCCCTGTTAGTCTGTCTCTGAATATGTTTGATGTGGACAATCCGAGGCTGGGGCTTTTGTGGCTAATAACCACTGATGGGACATGAATTTGTCTAATCGCCTTGCAAAGAACCGCAGCTCAATACTAGAGGCACCTGCTTTGCAGGGCTTCTCCAGGCAGGGCTGGGAAAAGCTCCCTGGCTGAATCCCTAGACATTCACTGCCAATCAGTGTAGACCAGCCTTCCCCCAACCTGGTACCCCCCTTCCAGATGTTTTGACTACAACTCCCAGCACTCTTCACCATTGGCCATGCTGGCTTGGGCTGCTGAGAGTTGAAGTCAGGGTTGGCATTTAGGGTAGGCATGGTTGGGCTCTTGCTGAGGGCCTACATCCCAGCAGGGGCCCACTGACAAGATGCCCCCTGGATTTGCTGCTGCTCTCCATCCTTGCAACCTGCTTGTTCACCTGCCTCTCACTCTGGAATGGACAACCGTGGTAGCAATGATGAGAAAGAGGGTGAGGAGCAAGAGCAGCTGGTGACCATGGTGGTGAGAAGGTAGACTCACTAAGAGAGGGGCCCATTGAGAATGTCTTGCCCAAGGGCCTGCAAAAACCATTGGTTGAACATCTGGAGGGCACCAGGTTTGGGAAGGCTGGTAGACACTAGATGGACCAATGATCTGACACGGTGTAAGGTAGCTCTCTATGTTCCTAGCTTCCCTTGCCAGCGGCTATCACCACTTCCTGGGGCAACATATTCCACAAAGCTTTTCTGTCCTAACCCAAGTTTACTGGGTGAACCTAAATTCAAATATTACGGAAGTGGGATTAAAAAAACACTTCTCCCTCAATCCACTTTCTCCATACCATGTACAACTTTATAAATATCTATTGTGCTCTTCTGTCACGATTTCCTAGCCACCCACCTGCCCATCCAGCCACCTGAACTCAAGAGCCTTCGAAGAGCCTCCCCTCATATGGAAAGCATTAGAACCTCTTGATCATTTTGGTTGTTCTTTTCAGTACCTTTCCCAAAGCTAGTTCTTTTTTTTTCCTTTTCAAGATGGGGTGAACAGAACTGGACAGGTTTATTTCAAATGTGGCTGCCTTTATTTATAGTTCATATTGTTTGCATTTTTCAAGAGTTTTTCTGCCAGACTTTACGCGCGCAATTTGTATGGCAGAAAAGAGCTACTTGAGGTTGTAGTTCTGAGAATTGACTAGTATGCAATAACTCTAAATGCATAATAGTCAGGATGGATGAAAACCAAATGAGACTGATATTTAACATATGTCTGTCTCAATGTAGAACAGCTCTTTCTGTTTGTTAGAAGCGGGGGGGGGGGGGAGTTCCCCTTCCAATGACTGGAAAAATATAGAACAGTTCTTCAAGGGCAATCCAGCCTGACAGATACTTTTGGCCAGAGATCTGCTCTTATTCCCCTCTGACCAAGTGGAAGAGAACAGTTCTCAAACATAAAACCCAAATTCCAAGCTCCCGTGTAGAAATCTCGAATCCAATTTTATATTTGGCTAATCGCGCCCTAGCTTTGATCCAACTCCAACAAGAGTAAAGTGGAAGTGTAGGACCCCTCCCACCCCCCCAAAGTGACGCCTCATTGGTTCAAAAACAATTGCATGGCAGTCTGAAAAACTGTAACGGCAGGTACGTTGCCTTTTACTGCAAGCACTTAAATGGAGGAAGGAGAGTGAACTTGTGATCTGTCTGACAGCTAATCTCAATAAAACAAGGCTTGTGATAATATCCTTTTTGTCAAAATGTTAAGGAAATGTAGCCACTGGAGCTGGTGTGGGGGATTATAGGCTGCTGTTTCCAGACATTTTGAGAATACAGTGGATCAAACTAGGAAAGCAGCAAGCAAAGCGGAGTGGTTGCTACATTCCAATACCCCCCCGAAAGTCCATGTATGCTAAACGCCAATTGCCTTTGTACTGCAAGGAGTCTTACTTGGAGCCAATGAATTCCCTGCCCACCCACCCCCAGCCAACCCCATTAAACTTGTAATGTTTTACAGACAATGGGTTATAATGATATTTTCCCTCAAAGCTTACATTATAACAAAAGCCAGGAGAGCCTGTGGGGAGGACAGGCAGAGACCAGGCCGGGAGTGGGGAGGGGAATCCTGCCCAGAATATTCATATAGCGTCCTCTTCATCAACCCCGTGAGTTCTTTGTTGACTGTTCTTTATTGTACAGAGAGACCGGGTTGACTCAAAGCTCTCAGCTCGTGGCATCTTCGCTGCGGCATCATGAACTTCCCATGGAAGAAAAACCTTCTCCACATGACTGACAACACCTTTGTTTGTAGAGGCCTATCAAGCATAGTTTTAGTTGCTTTACAAATGTACAGTAGTGGGTTGTGTCTTTGCACTCGCCTTCTGAAAAATACATTGAAATGTGACAAGAGTGGAGGGGAAAAAGAGTTACTTCACCGCAGGCAGAATAAGCGACACTTTGATGCTGACGTCCTAGGCCAGCATCTCATTTTGGGACAATGTGAATGTAAGACCTAAGTAAAATGCTAATCTCCTGGTGTCTTTCACAAAACTATGGTGGAGAAATCTGCAGGCCAGTTGGAGACTCATTCATGAACAAATTGCATTAAACGTATATAGGTCCAGTCCACTGTCTGAGCTTAACTTGGATGTCCTTTGGCCTTTTTTAGTTCTTCAATATCAAATGGGTTGCTGAACTTGGGGCAATGTCACTTAGTCATTATTTGGGAGGATGGGTTTATGTGATGGCTTATCAAGTTCATCCGAGAACTAGAATTCAGTGCCACTCTCTAAATGCAATTTGCCACAAGCTGAGCAAGAGGTTCAAAAATGGAAATAAACGTTTACATACTGTCACAGGAAGTGACATTGCAGTGTCTCCAGGTCACCGGTCTCTTCCTCCAGGCACAGGACTGATCTGCAACAGGTCTTTTGTTTCTTCTGTGTATGCAGCTGACTTGTCGCGACTGGAACCCACTGCCACAATCTACGGTGCAGGGTCGCCAGGGACCGGCCTGCCAATGCACATCACATTTGTCTGAAGAACAGTTTCTTCTAATGGATGATCTGCAGGAGGGGAAGGGAAAACAAGCAAATCAAGATGCAATTTGAGGTGCAGTCCAAGAGAAGATGTTCTTTAGTACTAGGGCAACCATACGAAAGGAGGACAGGGCTCCTGTATCTTTAACAGTTGTATAGAAACGGGAAATTCAGCAGGTGTCATTTGTAGGCACGCAGCACCTGGTGAAATTCCCTCTTCATCACAGCAGTTAAAGCTGCAGGAGCCCTGCCCCCTTTCGTATCTGGTCACTCTAGCCATACTAGAGCATCTTTAACCGTAGTGATGAAGAGGGAATTTCACCAAATGCTGCATGCATACAAATGACACCGGCTGAAATGACCCACATCAACTCCTGATCTGATGATCTGACCTGGAGTGGAAGATGTGACATCCAACCACATCTAGTGGACTAACGGATATGGCAGTGGGTGACCCACACCTTCCCAGTAATCAGTGGAGGGTGGTGGCTCCGATTTCGGTGTATGCTGTGAAGACTAAAGGAGCTATCCAAGGTGCTGGACCTATGTTTGGGAATGGCGTTCAGTACTTTGGACAGCTCCTTGAGAATTCTGGCTGGTTTTGACTGAAATGCAGAATGGATTTACAGCCCCGTTGAAATCAGAACCACCAGCCTCCAGTGCCAGCAAAAGACATATGTGGCATGACACCTGCTGAAAGAAAATACAGAAAAAGATTCGTCAAGGGCAATTCCTCCTGGTGACAACCGTACCTTTTCCTCTCATCACAATGTGAGTTTGATGCCAGAGACCCATTCTGATACTGACACTGAACGAGACGGTGCTGTAGGCCCATTCCATGCCCCACGCAGGGGCCGGTGCACTGAAAAGAAGTGACAAGCAGCACCCATTAGCAAGCCAAAGGTCTGCCTTTGTTATTCTCCCCACGCAAACCGCAAAGAATTTAACCTTGTGAAGATATCAGAGCTCATCTCTATCCTGCTCTCTCAAGTAAAGTACAAATGCCAATAAGGGAGCCTGTTAACCACTATGGCCAATTTCCATATGGAAACCTGGACGCATCCACCACCCACTCCCAACGTAGGAGCTGATACTTTGTTAATTGATCCCAATGAGTTTTATGGGACAAAGTAATAATAATAAATTTTATTATTACGGTCAGCAGGACCAGTAGATTTGGTCCACCATGGTATAAAAACATATTTACATATGTTTTACAAGACCTTAAAATTTTCAGATTATCCTCCTATTAATATAAAAACATTTAATGATTAAATATATAAACGAGTCATCAACTCATAGGAGAATGGTAGCTCGGATATTATATGTATCCTACATTTAAGCAGTGTCCTTTGATTTTATTTGTTGAGCAATGCAAGCTAGTTATCCATTCTTTTATGCAGTTTACCTAACCACGCCCTGCGACAGGAGATGGCAGCTACACAGAATCTGGCCACTTTCAATGTAACTACTTCATCCAAGTCTGACAATAGATAGTCTGAATAGAATTTGACTGGCTTATCCGGGAATTTATCTATAAGTAGGGCAATAAGAAGGGATCTAAGGTCTTTGTATCGCAATGTAACAGAACATGACTTACTGTTTCTATTACCCCCCTCCCACATAAGCACAATCGTTCTCTGTGGGGGATTTTTTGGAATCTGCCCTCCAACAGAGCGGATGGCAAAACATTGAACTTGGCCATAGTGTAGGCTCTTCTAAGCTTCGGAGAGGCCAAGACCGCTAGGTATTTAGCGGATGTGAGTGGTCTGCTATTTTCTCAAATAACCGGATATAATGTTATTTGACTGAAATGATTTTGGAAATCAACATCTTGAATTCACTGAACTATATGGACTTTTGCCTTTTCATAGTCTAAGCTCCGAACAGCAATCAGTGAAAAGCCCAAGGTTTGGAGCTTCTCATTCACTAGTTTTTTCCACCTTGAATGGAAAGTATCCAACAAAGTTAATGGAGCCAGTCCTACAGGCATGAACAACAGTTTTAACCAGAAACGTATCTTGCGTATCCATATACGTGTGTCTATTGTTTTATGGGTTTGTCAGGTGTTTATCGGTTTATGAGTTTTATGGGACAAAGTAAATAATTGCAATCTGGGATACAAATCCTGACGTTCCCCACAAGGGGCAAGATTAGCAGATGGGATCATAAGAAGTTGCCTGATACTAAGTCCAGTTACTGGACCATTTAGCTCAGTATTGTCTGCTCTGACTGGCAGCAGCTGTCCAGGTGTCCAATGGAGGTCTTTCGCAGCCAGGGATTGAACCTGGGGCATTATTATTATTATTATTATTATTATTATTATTATTATTACTGTTCCCCACCTTTTTTCCTCTTGCAAGGAGCCCAAGGCTCCTTGCACATTTTTCCCATAGGGGCAAAAAGTCAGGTTTTGGGGCATAGCTAAGCTTCCCCCTTGACCGATCTGCCCCAAAATTTGCTAATTTGCTAGTGGATTAGCTGTGTTCAGTGCATAACAAAGCTTATTATAGGATGTTATGGGAGAAAGGATTAGTTGCCCATGTAGGGCCTCATGGATGGAAGTTAGCATTGCCCTTTGAGATATAGGTCTGCGGGGACCTCTGATACTACATAGGCTCCAGCAGCTTTTTTATTTTATTTTTTGTGAAAATTCAAGAAAAAAGAGTGAAATATGGATGGAAAGCTGCCAAATTTGCCAAGATGGGAGAGAATGGGCTAACTAGCAGCAAGGTCAAAATCCACCAAGGTCGATCATGGATTGGGTGAGATATGAGCTTCCCCAAAAAATTAATTAAATTACCTGACCCCATGGACGAATGCTCCATTCTGTGCACGAATGGCCCATGCAAGGTTTCCTTTCCAAAGGGCGTTCCTTGTGTGTGCAAGTGCCTGGAGGCAACGTCATGGCGGTGCCATTGGCTTTGACTTGCTTGCAGAATCTCTGCCTCTGGCGAAACCCATTACCACATGAAGCGGAACACTCAGACCAGGCACTTGTGGCCCATCTTAAGAGGGAAAATGGGGGAAAGGGTGAAGCATAAAAGTCACAGCAAAACCAATCCTTTGTAGTTATTTTTTTTTAAAAAAAAAGAGAGAGTAAATGAGTTAGTAATTGCAACTTTAGAAGTAGGGATGTCTAGAGTCAATGATGGCTATACTACGCTCAATGGCTCCATCTTCAATAGCCATGAGGGCTACATGGTACTTTATGTTGAGAGGCAGTGTGTCCCTGTATACCTGCCACGTTTGTGGGATTCCCAGAGGCATCCTGCTGGCACCAGAAGAACCAAGATCTGAATCTAGCAAGGCTTCCCTTCTGTGCCTCTGTCAGCTCAACATAAGCACAAAGGGAATCTGGCCCCAGAGGCACATCACAGCACTAGCAATCTGGTTTCAATGGGAACACTTCACTAACAAGGGTTTGTGTGTGTGTGTGTGTGTGTTTCTTTGTTTGTGCATGCATCATCATCATCATCATCATCATATGGATCGAGGTGGGGAACAACATCAAATATAAAATACCTAAAACTGATTAAAAGCACATAAAATTAATACATTATTAAAATACCAATAAAACTCTTAAAATTCAACTGGGTAGGCCTGCCGGAAGAGATCGGTCTTTATGGCTTTCTTAAAGTCAAAGAGACTATTAAGTTGACGAATCTCCTCTGGCAGGCCATTCCACAGTCTGGGAGCGGCAGAAGAGAAGGTCCTCTGGGTAACGGTTGTCAGCCTAGTCTTGGCCGACTGTAGCAAGTTCTTCCCAGAGGACCTGAGCATGCAGGGCGGATTGTATGGGAGAAGGCGATCCCGCAGGTACCCTGGACCCAAACCATGTAGGGCTTTAAAGGTGATGGCCAATACTTTGTACTTCACGGAAACTAATTGGCAGCCAGTGGAGTGATTTTAAAGCTGGTGTGATATGGTCACCCCTAGGTGTACCGGTGACCAACCTGGCTGCCATATTTTGAACTAGTTGAAGGGTCTGGACTAGGCACAGAGGTAGCCCTATGTACAGTGCATTGCAGAAGTCAGGCCTCAAAGTTACCAGCGCGTGCACTACAAACTTTAGGTCTTCCAACTCTAGGAAGGGGCGCAGCTGGCGTATCAGCCAAAGCTGATAGTAGGCACTCCTGGCCATCACATCTATCTGAGCTGTCATTTGGAGTGACGGATCCAGGAATACCCCCAAGCTGCGAACACAGCCTTTCAGGGGGAGTGTAACCCCATCCAGAACTGGTTGACACACCTCCAACCCCAGGTTGGGACCTTTGACAATAAGCACCTCCATCTTGTCTGGATTCATCTTCAGTTTGTTTTTCCTCATCCAGCCCATTACTGCCTCCAAGCATTCATTCCGAGGAGACACACTATCCATAGCTGACGCTGTTGTCAAAGGCATAGAGAAATATATTTGGATGTCATCAGCGTATTGATAGCACCCCGCCCCATGCCTCTGGATGATCTCTCCCAGCGGTTTCATGTAGATGTTAAACAGCATTGGGGATAGGATGGCACCTTGTGGTATACAACATAGCTGCTCTTTCTTTGAAGAGCAACTATCCTCAAGCATCACCATCTGGAACCTGCCCGAGAGGTAGGACTGGAACCACTGAAGCACAGTGCCCCCGAGTCCCAATTCCCTCAGGCATTCCAGAAGGATACCATGGTTGATGGTATCGAAAGCCACTGAGAGGTCCAGGAGTACCAACAGGGACACACTCCCCCTGTCAATACTTAAGCGTAGATCATCCACTAAGGCAACCATAGCAGTCTCAACTCCATATCCTGCTCTGAAGCCAGTTTGAAATGAGTCTAGAAAATCTGTATCATCCAAAACTGCTTGCAGTTGGAAGCAACCGCCCTCTCGATCACCTTGCCCAAATATGGAAGATTTCATATTGGCCTATAGTTATTAAAGTCCAGGGGACCCAGGGAGGGCTTTTTTAGAAGCGGCCGTACTACCATACAACAGCTCCTTCTTTGAAGAGCAACTATCCCCAAGCATCATCTGGAACCTGCCAGAGAGGTAAGATCAGAACCACTGAAGCACAGTGCCCCCGACTCCCAATCCCCTAAGGCATTCCAGAAGGATACCATGGTTGATGGTATCGAAAGCTGCTGAGAGATCCAGAAGTACCAACAGGGACACTCTCCCCCTGTCAATACTCAAATGTAGATCATCAACTAAGGCGACCATAGCGGTCTCAACTCCGTATCCTGCCCTGAAGCCAGTTTGAAATGGGTCTAGAAAATCTGTATCATCCAAAACTGCTTGGAGTTGAAAGGCAACTGCCCTCTCAATCACCTTGCCCAGAAATGGAAGATTTGATACTGGTCTTTAGTTATTAAGGTCCAGGGGGTCCAGGGAGGGCTTCTTTAGAAGCGGCTGTACCACAGCTTCTTTTAAACATGATGGAAAACTCCCCTCCCTGAGAGATGAATTAATAATATGTTGTAGTTGTGGTCTAATTGCATCTCCTCCCTGGGCGACCAGCCAAGAAGGACAGGGATCGAGAGAGCAAGTCGTCCTCCTCATTCATCCAAGCAGCTTGTCCACATCCTCGGTACTCACCAACTGAAACTGATCCAGTGTAATTCTACTCGCGGAGTTGCTGGACACTCCATTGTCAGCCTCTGCTATAATAACAGCAACTAAGTTGGCTCTTATCAGAGAGATTTTATCTGTGAAATGATCGTTAAAGGCATCATAGCGAACTACTGAAGGCTCTAAGATTGGGTTCAGGGGGGAAAGTGCCTGAATTAGATCCCTTCACCAACCTGAACAGTTCTGCCAGATGTGAATTCGAAGACGCAATGCGTGCAGAGAATAAAGCTTTCTTCGCTGCATGTACTGCTACCCCACAAGAACAGAGATGTTCTCTAGGTCGTGTCTTGTTGGATATAAGTCGAGTTTTCTGCCATCAGCACTCCAGTCATCGTCCTTCCCGCTTCAGCTCCCTGAGATCTTCTGTATACCAGGGTGCCTGGTTAGAAGCGGGTCAGAGAGGACGTTTGGGGGCGATCATGTTGATAGCCCTAGTTAGGTCTTGATTCCATCTACTGACCAGGGCTTCTACAGGATCACCGACGATACCAGCCATAGAACCCTCTAAGGCTTTCTGGAATCCAAAAGGATCCATCAGCCTTTGAGGGCAGACCATCTTAATAGGTCCGCCACCCCTGCAGGGGCAGGTGGTAGCCGTGATACTAACCCTGACCAGAAAATGGTCAGTCCATGACAATGCAGTGGTATTTGTCACCTCCGCCCACAGATCCCTCTGTTCGGAACTGAAAACAGCATCGAGGGTGTGACCTGCCGAATGTGTGGGTCCACAGACCAATTGGGATAGGCCCATGTTTGTCATGGATGCCATGAACTCCCGAGTTACACCTGACAAACCGGCCTCGAATGGGATGTTGAAGTTGCCCAGGACCAAAAGCCTGGGTGACTCCAACACCAGCTCCGAGACCAGTTCCATGAGCTCGGCTAGGGAGTCTGATAGGCAGTGGGGTGGCCGGTACACTAACAGAATCCCTAGTCTATCCCTGGCCTTCAGACTCAGGTACACACACTCGATGTGATTCAATTCCCAGACTGGAAGTCTGGTCAGGTTAAGATTGCCTTTGTAGACCACAGCTTCTCTGCCCCCCGCCCACTTTCCCTCACCTGCTCGCTAACACAGTACCCAACTGGGAGGGCCTGGCCCCATGTCGGTCCACTGTCAGCTCCCATCCAGGTCTCTGTGAAGCATGCATCACATTGTGTGTGTATGTGTGTTTGTGCATGCATCATGTCACAGCACCAGCAATTTGGTTTCAATGTGAGACTGAATGCATGGGAACTTCCTCACTGATAAGGGTTTGCGTGTATTTGTGTATTTGTGCATATGCCACATTTTTACAGTTACCAAAATTTGCAATCTTCTCTACTAGGTAGAGATCTTGATCATAAGCCAATTTCAATGCAGTCTATGTCTAAACCACTGTTAAGGCTCCTAGTGTAGAAAAAAGCTTCTTTGCCTGATATACTATCCGTTCATCAAGATTTTCTAGGTTGTGTATTAAGACAGAACATCAGATATCTTATCACCTTAGCTTCACACAGAATTGACTTTACAGAATGAAGGTTTAGTGTTATGGCTCCTGCGTTTCTGGATGGTCATTATAAGAAATTACCTTTGGAACAACATTTCGGTGTGCCCTATAAAACAACTACAGAGGACAGAGTCCACTACATATTACCTTGTATCTCCCATATAACAACACTCATGAAAAATATCCGTCTGAGTGTAGTTACAGAAAAAAAATGTCACACCGAGTTTGTATGCTTTTTGTTATTAGGCAAGGACAATTATCTTACAGAGTGGCTCAGTTCAGACAATACGTTAAGCAATGGTTGTTTAATTAAACAACCGTCAGTTGAGTTGTTTAACGTGTCATCTGGAGGGAGACACACAACCCACAGTACGCTAATTGGGAGAATTAAACAATGGAGAGAAACAACTCACTTGCGAGTTGTTTAGGGATTAGTCAATTGACTAAAGTGTCGTCTGGAGGGGAGCATGGGTTAAACAACTGTGGTGAGTACGTTAGCTCAAAAGACCAGAGAGGAGAGCGGCAAGAGCGGCAGAATGCGGGCGGCCGCTCAAGCAAGAACACAACAGATCGCTGGTATCGCCGCCATAGCAACCAGGATGCCCACCTCCCCCACCAGGCAGCCAGCAGGGAGCACAACCAATAGGGTTTGGGAGGTGTGTCCTGCATCGGCTTCAATGGTGGCGCCCATGGTTTTCAGCCTCAGTGTGTTTTGGGATACCTGCTGGAGGACCAACGGAGGTCGTTAAGCAGAGAACATGGCGGCTGAGCTGTCAGTCACAGCCGAGTATGCTATTAACCACCAGGGTGGTTGTCGGTTCCCTGCAGCGCCTGCTGCAGCATGTTGTCTGCGGAGCTCCACCTCTTTAACACACCATCAGTATGCTATTAACCCCCCATTGCTTAACGTGTTGTCCGAATTGAGCCAGTGTGTTTCCTTATTTGCATTGGCAGCCAGGAATTGAGAGTCAAACTTTTGGCCCAAATTGGAATGTTGTTTGTAATGGCTTATAGCTTAAACAAATAAAATTTTCTCTTTCTTGATTGATTGATGGCACTAGGAGCTGCCTGTCTGGATGCAATTGGGGTCTAAGAAAAGGAATCTCCACTTTTGCAGTTAGTATCATTGTTACTTGATGCTACAAACAAAGAGGGTGGTCATCACGCCACACTCATTGTGAGTTTCCCTGGGGTGCCTATCTTTTCACTGTAAGAGGCAAAGAAGTTGACTAGATGGACTTTTGGCCTGACCTAGCAAGGTGTCAATGGGCGCTTCCCTTCTGGGGCTAATATCAGTTCATCAGCTGCAGAGGGGTGGGAGTTCTTGGGACTGCAGCAGGTGAGGAAAGGGTTAACACTCCCCTTCTTGCACACTGCTGTCCTACCCTCCTATTAATTGAAAAACAACAACAACCTGTTTGTGGTTTCTAAGGGCATCGCATCTAGTTCGGTCCTTAGTGTAGTATGAAAAAGCCAGAACTCATCTGAACTGAGCCTGGTTTAAAGTCTCTCATGGACTTTGAGACATAAATTGGGATTGACATCTGAAAATTCAGCTTGGCTGGGTTTCTGCAGGAAACATTCAAGGGAGAAAGACAGAGATCTCTCCCTTTCCACCTGCGGTGTGGGCCTGGCTTCCTCTTGGCTTCACAATTTGCAGGACATATGTACATATCATTAGCAAACTAAATTCTGGTTCAGCCATCGGTCTTTCCCCTCCCTCTCATCTACTCCAATTTAGCTGGCTATATTTTCCTTTTTTAATTTATGTTAAGTGCCACACTTGTTAATTTCTTTATCCATCCATTATTTGCCCGATTAAAAAATAACCTTGCAAACATTTTTAAAAGGGTTGAAGTATTGCTTTGGAGATTGGCAGGAAGAATTGGGTTTGTGACACCACTGGCAGCCGCCAATACCCTCCAGACACAGATCTTTCCCATTCATTGTCCTCTGCAATTAAAAATCAGCACAACCAGGTTTTTAACTCTGTGTCTCGTAACAGAAGAGGTATCGTTGTTCACAAAGCTGTAAAACTGCCTCTTTGACCAGTACATTATTATGCATCCCATATTCTCCTGGTGACTACAGACACTTAGCAGCGTTCCACCCAAAACCTTAGGAATTAGTATAAAGCAATCACTTTTCCATAGGCTGCAACACAGACATTAACATATTAGATCAAATTGATAGGAAATGAAAATAACTTGAACAGCTTGATGACATTTTGTAAAAATTTTTTTAAAAAATATAAATATCGAAACAAAGTAGCAATTGAATGTAAATACCTGGCAGGACAATCGCGGATGTTGCAAGGATGGTAATTAACAATGGGCTTCTGATTCTTTTCACATAATGACTTGTTCACCTTTTGCTCTTTCACGCTCACACACAGCAGTCTTCGGAACTGTGTGCCTGAGTTCCCACAAGTAGCAGAACAAGGATTCCACTCACCAAGCTCCCAACTATATTCTGTTAAAAGAGTGGCACAGGGAGAAAGCCACTGGTAAGCAAGATCAAGGGCTATAGGTTGCATCTCAAATACATTTACTGTTTCAGGATACAAGGATCTGCCCTATCGTGAGCCAGGCCATCAGTCCTTCAAATCCAGTATTTTCTCCTCTTTCCATAGCCTCAGGTCCCTCAAGATCTTTCCCAGTCCCCCACTGAATGGAGATGTCTGAAAATGAACCTAAAACTTTCTCCATGCAAAGCTTGTTCTTCACTTACTACAAAGCTCCAGGTTTTAGAGGGCCCTTGGGCAAGACACCATCAATGGGCTCCCTCCTACAGTGGGCCTGTTCAGACAACACACTAAGCCATGGTTAAGCTGCTAAGCCTTTGGCAGCAAGTGGTGAGTGAGCGTGTTTAAACTGTGGTTATGTAGCCACCATGTTTAGGAATGGTTCACACACCACATTAAGTCATGGTTCACATGACATGCTAAGCCATAATGTTTAGCTCAAAATGTTTAACCATCTTGGTTTAGCATGTCATCTGAACAGGGTCAGTGAGTCTACCTTTTCACCACCACTGGTGTTGCTCCTCATCATCTTCCTCATCATTGCTCCCATTTGCTTGCTTGACAGGCAGAGAGCCAGGGAGCAAGTAGACCTGGCATCTCCTGCTCCGCCTTCTCACCATCACTGCTGTCTGGGCCAAAGTGAGCAGCAGGTGAACAGTGGGTTGCAAGGGTGAAGAAGAGGAGCAGGTCCAGGGGGCTCTTCTCAGTGGACCCCTGCTGCGATGTAGGCCCTTGACAAGGGCCCGACCATGCCTATCCTTTACACTGGCCTTGACTAAGCAATGTCCCCTTCCTAATTCTGAAAGACACCCTAAATAGTAGATAGGTCCCCTCGGTGGCAGTGCATGGATAAAGCTTCAAAGCATGTCAACATGTTCCAAGGGAGAAGCTAGATCTAGAAATAGAACCTCCCACACTGTTGTAACTTTGAACCGACTAGCATCCATGGGGAGGGCACCATCTGGATTGGGACCATGGTTCTGGGGGAGGATGGTTAACCTTTCTCCTTCTATTTTATCACATAAAATCCCCCCCCACCAACCTGCTCTCTCTCCCATAGGAACAAACACACAGGTACCATAAGGATACCTGTATGTTTTACCTGCAGCAGAAGCAGAAGCTCGGGATGGGCGCAAATCATGCGAAGAAAAAGTAAGCCCACTCACTCTGGCACTGGCATCCCAATTTGGCCCCCTCCCCTTAAAAGCCTGCAGGAAATGCTACGCATGGAGCTCCAATGTCCAATGTCTTGCTCATGCACACACAATAACATAGACACAAAATCCGTTTCTGAAAAAATGGGTGGGGGGGGAAATGAAATTCTAAGTCATGCTCCTTCTGGATACTAATTCAGCACAGTAAATAAGCAGATATTGTTTTGAGTTGTAAAAAAATACATAGTAGAATCAAGCCATCACCAATAGCGTAGGGTTAGCAACTGGCAGCTCTTGGGCCAAATCCAGTACTCAGAATGGTGCCATCCGGAGCCCCCAATTGACAACCACAGAGCCAAATCATGGGCTGAAGCAATGGGCCTTTGCAGCATTGGGTCGGCGGAGCACGAGGGTTCTTACCCTACCATCATTCAGTGCTACCTTTCAGCAGGCATATCCTGCACTTAGCTCATCACACAACCTCCTAGCATCATTGCAACAAAACAACAAAGACAATCTGGACTAGTTGAATAATGGCTGCTGAAACAAAGTGGAAAAACACTTGCTCCCAGCATCCTACACCCCTCAAATTAATCCTGTAAGCTAGAGAGTGATGGTCTCTAGCAGTAAAGGACATTTTTTTAAAATTAGGGTTACAATTCAAAATGATCCCATCCTGGCTCCTCTCAGACATAATTTGAAAGATGAAGTACTATACAACGTTGACAGATTTTTAAGCAATCATGAGGAGTGGGGGTTGAGGGGGGCGCAGGGTTGGCCCTGTAATATCTAAGAATAATTGATCACTCCCAGCTGTGCCTACAGCCTCTTTCCTTCAGCACATAATGAATTCTTTAACTTATTGGGTTTTCAGCGTTTTCTTATTACTTCTGGCTTTCTTAAAATAATACAAAAGAGCCGCTTTCAAAGCAGAAATGGTTAAAATTTATGGAGTGCAAGTGGGACTAAAAGACGGTATTATTTGTTTTGCTACGAAGACCTGGCACAGGGGTCTCACCCACCCAAGCACCCACCATGCAAAACTGACCTCTTTAGCAAACATTTTAAACATTTATGGCACTTAAATAACAAACCTCCTAGACAAGCACACACATACAGACTTTCCCAAACCAGCTAATTCCCAGGATTGGGAAAGAAAGCGCTTTGCAGAAACGCAGAACAATATTGATGCTGCCTCTTAAAACAACATATAGTACCATCTTTCTTAGGGACTAGCACCACCCTTGAAGACCAAGGACTAATGGATTCCCTAATGACCTCTAATTCCAGCATTTCATAAACCACCCTCCTTATAGACTTAAGTACTTGGCCATTGACCTGGCAGGAAGTTGTTCGTATGGGAAGGTGATTCCCAGTATCAATATGGTGCTTGTATACTGTTGTTCTTCCAGGCTTCTTACTAAAGACTCTTTCATACTGAGTTTAACATCTCCCTCTTCACATTCTCATTCACTCTTTCTGACCACCCAATCTGATCCAAACCACCACCCCTCTTTCTGTTTGCTGTCCTGACTAAATCAGGTAGATCAGGTCCATTTCTCTCAGGGAATAAGGTCAGCTGACTACCTGGTTCTTTGCTTGGCTCCATAACCATGTTCTTGCCAGATGCTGTAAGACACCCAGTGTTTCACAAGCGGGGCGGACCAAGTGCCTTCCCGTCTGTGCCGTGGAGAGGAAAACCACGGACTCAGGAAGGTTCCAAGCAAGGCTTTTATTGTGCAACTGCCCTGCCTCATTTAGGGACTTTGACGGGGGTGTCCAGGTGCTGTCTTCTATTTGCAACCCTCCCGTGTTTTCCCACCCCTTCTTACAGCCACAGAAAATCCATTAAGGAGGGAAAGGTGGAGTAGCTGCATGGTGGCTTTTGATGGGTAGCGCTAAGAGCAAACCATCCAGAAAGTATCCTTTGCTCTCTGCTGTGCTTCAGCACCACCACTGCAAATGGCAGAGTCAGGTGACACAAGGGGCCAATAGTGTGCCATCCAAGTCTATAAAAATGCTGATTCCATTTCAACTTCTTGATCTGAACAACTTATTGTAAATTGAGCCGCTTCTAAATCGCCTGTCCCTCTACCCACCTGCCAGAGGTGTAGTGGGCAATTTGGAAGTGCAGGCGCTCAGCATAACAGCTCCCATAACCCACCCCCACCCGAGGAGAGTCCAAAAATTCAGGCAGTCTGTATCAACAAACTAGTCCATAGGGAGCAGGCATTTTGTAAAGCAAATAGGTTTTAATGGCCTATTTAAAACCAAGCCACCTCAAAATATTTTGCATGACACCAGGAAACAATATGCCGTCACTGGAAAATTCATTTCCCCTCAGCTAGGGATATGTGGATTTTGTTAAAGCTGCTCCATCTGTGTTTTGTAGACTGTTAGGTGCCTTCTGTTCCATCGTTCTGCCATTGACAGAACTGGATTGTTTCCTAATTTCCCAAATGTGTGCAAATTCAAAATTTGCTCAAATTCGTACTTGCAAAAATGCATGAATCTCCCTAAAATGTGTAAATCCCCCCCCAAATATGAAAATGCTCCCAAAATGCCAATGGGGGAAATGTGTATTTCCAGGTGGGGTGTGTGTGTGTGTGTGTGTGTGTATTTCCATGACAAAATTTGTGTAAAATTCCAGAATGTCCCCACCAAAAAGGTCTGCAAGTCAGCAGAATTCGTACAACTCAGGAAAAGTCAGTTCCGCTGCAGAATCCATGGGCCAGATTCATAGAAATTCAAACTCATTTGATTCTGCTGTAGCCAAACACCTCTGGGGAGGTACCACGTCTGGGTAGGCGGTTGTATTATTATTTCTGGTGGCTATTGTTTCAGCTTTCTAGTTAAATTGTTATTTTTTCCCCCCAGTTATTTTATTAATGCTTTTGCTGTTACCGTGCCGGTATCATTATTGGTAATCTAATTTTATAAGCCGCCTTAATTCTTCATATAAATGCTAGACATAAATAATATGGGCCCAATTGGAATTCAGACTTTATGGGATCAATGTCTTTCTACCCCTGGGAACTGGCTTTGAATGCTCCCTCTCTCTCCCTCTCGCCCACACACACACCAGTGGCAGCCAATGGTGTCAAGGATAGGTGGGTCACAACCTGATAATAGTACGGCATACAGCATTTGAGGTTATGGGTCATCAAGACAGAGAGAGATGACCCAGGGAAGCCATCCTTAATCACAGGCCTACGTCTTACTGCCAGCTGGGATTGCCTCAAAGCAAAGTGAGGGTTTCTGGCAGCCACCATCCTCTTTCCTATGAATGCCTCTGGGCCACACGGGCTCAGAGGCATCCTGAGGAAACAAAGATGGCAGGTAGCTACAGGCTGATGTTTTCATCTGCAACAAGTCCATTTCGTGGGGGTACCCAGGTCAGTTCCTGAAATTACCAAACGTGCCCTTGGGTCCAAAAAGTTCACCTCCCCTGCCCTAAAGTGTAAAATCAGGGGGTGGGGGGAACCCTCTCAGGACACTGCAAGAAGAAAGAAAATTAAACATTATGTCATAGAATTGTGTCATAGAATTTTCAACAAACCTTCCTTCTTGACATTTACCCAGACAGACAATGGCTTGGCGTTCGATGAAGTCCGACATATGTATTGTCCAGCAAACTGGCCGGAGATAACGTGCACCTCTAAGATGCGTCCCCGAACCAGGATCCGGGGATTGAAGTCCTTAATTTCTTCGATTGGTTGATTTTTGAAGAACCAGTGAATTGTGTTCTTTGGAGTAGGATGCACAGGGCAGCCTAGAAAACAATGACATTTTTAGCCTGTTTTCCCATTATGTTAGGATCTTATTCTTAAAACATCTACGAATTTCTGTATGTCAGTCACATGTGCCATTTTCAGGAGAGTAGGGGGAGTAGCCCACCCAACCACACACAGTTTCAAAGGTATTTATTCTAGTGCCAGTCCAAATATCCTCACCATCACCAAATCCATCTGCAGATTCTATAAATACTTGAATTGAAAACATTCCCCCCCCCCCCAAAAAAAGGTGATGCCAGATTAAGTGGCTATTGGGCAGCATGGAAATGTGATAAATGAATTAAATGAGTGCTAGCAGTGGGTGGAGCCAAAGCCCATGATCGGCAGGGCTAGAGCCAAAAGTCGCAGAGCACTCCTTTCTTCTCTCTCTGCCACCCATTTTCAGCCCATTTTCCAATTCCTTGCCACAGTCATGAAATTAGGCCAGATGCTGCACGTAACCGGATGTTTGCTCACTGCTGGCTTAAAAGCCTGCTCTTGGACATGATGCAATATAATACTGAACTGTGTTTTAAGAATCTTTGTTGGGTTTTTTTTTTTAAAAAACTTCATAATAACCAGAGGTACAGACACACCTGAGGAATAATACACATGGGTGTTGGGAGGGGGGACAGGTGTAGGGGGCTATCCCACCCATCCACCGAAAGGGTGTTCCTGTCCCAACGCTAACAAGTACAGATATACAGAGTCATACCTATCCGTAATAGCTCCCCAGGCACCATGCTAACGTTGGTACCGATTCCAGAGGCCATGAGGACACGCTTTCGCCTACTGTTGCCGGATGATCCATTGTTAGGTTCCTGAAACCTATGTTCTGAAAAGAAAGGGCGGGAGTCAGCATGACACCCCAGCGTTTCCCAGGAATAAAAGCGATGGGATATTTTAACCAGACAACCTGGCGTTTGAATGCTCCTGTATAACTCTTTGAATCCTGATCCATTTTTTTTTATATACCATTTCTCCTTCCCAGTGCAAAGTGGGGGGAAAGGCCAAATGTGTCCACAACGACCTTATGCTAACCAAGCTATTTCCCCAAACTCCTTTCGAAAATGACTTTGTCCAGGGCTGGATCCAGGTTTGGGGGTGGGTGAACTGGTGTGGACCAGCCATTGCAGCAGGCAGCACGTGGTCCAAGCTACTCTATCTCACATTTTCATCCAGTGGTGTAGTGGAGACAGGACTCCCAGAGATGCAGTGCCAACACTTTTTGAAAATTAGCAAGGATGCAGACTGTGAAGTCACACACACACACACACACACACACACACACTGAATCTATAAGTGTACTAATGTTATGACTCTATGTTTTACGGTAAGTAGATCTAGAATGAGAGTGATATGAGTGAAGGGAAGTAGGATGTATTTGCATATGTGAGATGATTGGCTGAGTGAGTAGGGGTGAAACGGCATGTGATATATAAACAGGGAGTTGTGCTTGTGGAGTTTAGATAGGGTTTGTAGAGTTTTGAGATAGGGCTTGGGAAATGAGAGACTGATAGCAAGTAGATAGGGTTGGTGAAGAGATAGAAAGTGAGGAGACAGATAGTGACAAAGATTTGTGTATATAAGATTAAAGTTTAATCAAGTATGTGAATATCGACTACAGCTACGACTACAGATCATGGCTACCAAAAAGGCGAAGTGGTAAGAGAAAACAGTTCAGAATAAAAGCGGTGTGTTCTCACATCTCACAAAGTAAAGGTGTTGGACTTGAGGTAAAAAGCCTGGCAGCAGCATTACTGTTTGTGTGGTGAAAGGTGTTGTCTGCTGTGGGAAAGGCCTTACAGAAAAGGTATCCTCACTTGTAAATAAGCAGGAATGCCACACAGCCATCATCTGCCCCCTCCCCACAGACTTCCCCATTCCTTCTGAGCTTTGCTGAAATCCTCATAGTAGCTGGGGGAGGGGGTGAATTTTCCCAGCAACAACATATTGTTCCCTGTTGTAATGCAGGGTTGGCTTGGTTTTGAGTGGACAATTAAGACACATTCGCTTGACCAAAATCTACCATACTTTTGGAGATGAAACCTGCCCCAGAACTGGTTTGTTGATAATGGATCAGCCCAGCTGGCTGAATTTTTAGGCTCACTTTGCAGGCAATAATTGGCTATGGGGACTGTCATGAGGAGCGCCTCCACTTCCCAAATTTACCACTACCCCACTGCTTTCGTCATATTAAAACCTGCTTTCAGCAGTTGGGTAATTGGGTGGCACTTTCCCTCAGATGGAAGAAGGAAGAGGTGGCAGCAGAAGCAATGAAGCATAAGTATGGGGACCAAGTAAACGCATGGCTTTGATGGAAGGGATCAGGGCCCTCAGCAGACGGCCAAGGGTGCCACCTGGTACCACCAGTCCTGAGGGAGTACTTGCCAAGCAATTGAAGAACAGTTGTGGCTATGGCTTGTCCAAGGGCGTTGCTGGCTGAGCACATGTAAGTCCCGGCGTCTTCACCTGAAACATTCCTCAGGAGTAAGGAACCATTTGCGACGGTGAAAGCATAATTTCGTAGGGAGCTTTCATTTTTAAACCATGTGATCTCAGGTTGGGGAAGACCTGGGGAGAAAAAGGTAAGATACAAAGAAAGTATTTTAATAAGGAGTGTCCTACATGGTGAGGAGTTCCCATTTTTATTATAAAATTGGGTGGTGGTGGTGGTGAAATAGGTAGGGATGACAAATTGGATGGTCTCAGCCTGTTAAGGTATATGTGTTTGATAAATTGTTCACTCTGCCTTTTAACTCACTGGGCCTGTTAAGACAACATGCTAAGCCATGGTTAGGCCACTAAACCTTTTGCAGCAAATGGTTAGTGAGCTTGTTTGAACCATGGTTACATAGCCAACGTGATTAGGAATGGTTCACATGACATGCTGAATCATTGTTATCACAACATGCTAAGCCATAATGTTTAGCTCAAAATGTCTAACTACCATGGCTTAGTGTGTCATCTGAACAGGGTCACTGTCTTCAAGTACATTTGCATATTATCCAAAGCTCAATATAGGTGCCTTTCTGAGACATTAAAGTGATTACACTAATGATTACAGTAGCCCAAGCTCCTGTTCAAAGGAAAATTGTCATAATGAAAATACTCAAACTATTTCATTAAGTTGCCTTAACAATCCAGCCCAAGGATTACAATACATCCCAAAGCCCATTTTGCAAGAAGCGTACGAGAATGTCAGCAAGTAGCGAAAAAAAAGTGCCTTTCTCCAGTTTTACCAAGTGATAGGAAGCCAGAGAGGCAACATTTTACAGGTCAATTCATTTGTGAGAAAGACCTTAAGAATATATATATATATATATATATATATATATATATATATATCTCGGATACAATTGGAACACAAGGAAGCAAGGAAGCTTCTCAGCAGATGTTTCCTTTGCACGCACACACTGGAACAACATGCTGGGAGGCGAGAGTATTGAGTACCTAAGGCCACAATGAATTAATTTAAGTACAAGTTCTGCAATGCTAACATATGCAGTGCATTTTGGTATCAATCTCTGAAGATGATTCAAACTTGCTTATAGAATAGAGACTAACACAACTACCAGTAGCCACCCCCTCTTCAGGTGTTGTTGAGGGAGGTAAGAACATAAGAAGAGCCCTGCTGGATCAGACCAGGGGTCCATCTAGTCCAGCACTCTGTTCATACAGTGACCAGGAACCTGCAACAGCACCCTCCCACCCATGTTCCATAGTAACTGGTGTACACAGGTTTACTGCCTCAGATACTGGAGGTAGCACATAGCCATCAGGACCAGTAGTCATTGATAGCCTTCTCCTCCAGGGATTTATCTGACCCTCTTTTAAAGCCATCCAAATTGGTGGCTATCGTCACATTCTCCACATCATGCATCATTTTATACATCTCAATCATATCTCCCCTTACCCTTTCTTCCAAGCTAAACAATCCCAGCTGTTGTAACCTTCCCTCGTACGGGAGATGCTCAACCCCCTTGATAATTTTAGTTCCCCCTTTTCTGCACTTCTTCCAGCTTTATAATATCTTTTTTTAGGTGTGATGACCAGAACTCATTAGGTCTTCCTGAATCACTCCTCCCATACCCCAGAGTTCCATTAGGTGACACCTGTTGGCTCCAAAGGGAATGAGCTTGGTGGTAACAAAATGAGTGACTAGACTAGCCTGACATATTCCCCCATCTCTTGGGCTGAAGCCTTTTGCTTCACCTGCTACCTGGTCTTTCGACAGCAGGTGTCAGGGATGGAACCTGGGGGTCTTCAGCATGAAAAGCTATAGTGTTCATGTTAATATTTATTTTTTCTTTCAACCATCATGGTCATATCAACTTTACAAATGCGTTCACCAACAATACAGATTAGCACATAGAAACTCTATAATTCAAAGAAATAAAATGCGAAAAAATACTAGAAAAGGTTTTCATTAGAAGATGCCCATAAATATGTAGAAGTTAGTTTTAATACAAAGAATTAAAATAAGAGACACTAAGAATTTACATTAAAAGATCCATAAATGTATAAAAGTTTATACTACTGATATGTTAAAATAGGTTGACCTTATGAAAAGGAGGACAGGGCTCATGTAACTTTAACAGTTGTAGAGAAAAGGGAATTTCAGCCAGGGTCATTTGTATGCAATTAGTTCCTGGTGAAATTCCCCCTTCATCACAACACCTAAAGTTGCAGGGGCCCTGCCTTCTTTTGTATATGGTCACTCTAGTATAGTGCCTGCAACTTTAACTGTTGTGATGAAGAGGGAATATCACCAGGAACTCACTGCATACAAATGACACTGGCTGAAATTCCCTTTTCTCTACAACTGTTAAAGTTACATGAGCCCCAACCGCCTTTTCATATGGTCAGCCTAGTTAAAACGTCGTGTTGAATTTCATCCTTGCAGTTCCCCATATTGACCTCTACAAATCTTCTCAAAGTATGGGCAGCCGTTGCGAATTTCGCAACTCTGTCTGTCACAAATTTGTCAGCATCAGAGAGCAAATATATAACTTCAGTTTGATCATCACTGTCTGATATATCCCATAATAGATTCAAAATAAATTCTGTCCTCCCTTATACGAAGCCTAATTATTAAGCCAGGCTGAACATTCCTTTTCACATATCGTTTTTCATAATTGCTTTACAGGCAATTTCTTCATGATGTGTGGAATGCTCCGTGAGAGAGGAAGTTTAGCATCTCAGTCAGAAACTTAGCACTTTTCTGTCCACACCTCCGGTTTTCTTTTCAGTGTAATGTAAACCAGACTTAATTTTTGGAGCTAGCTATTTTTATGGAAAATAAAAGTGCCTATCAAAAAGCCATCACAAAGAAAATCGCTCTAACGGTGTTGCCATCGATCTGAACTTACGGTCGACAACTCAAACGCCTATTTTCTATGGATTTTTTTTAAAAAAAATAACTCTGTTAAACAAGTCAACAACATAACAGAAAGGACTAAATTTAAATGGCAGATAGTTTAAACGTTGCAGAGAATCAGCTTCACTCTCCTTGGAGAAGACCTTTGGAAATCAGGAAGAGATCTTGTGGTTGCAGCCCAAATACTTTCAGCTAGGGTTTCGACACCTTTCCATAACTTTCTCAGCTAGAGTAAAAATCCTTTAGATGTGCTATTTTTCCCAAAGCTGCTCAGGAAGACCAAGTCACACTGCACAGAGTTTTAAGGAAGCAATGCAAAAAGAACCTGCACTAGTTTCTGCAAAAGGATAAAATCAGGCAGGTGTCCACCGCAGCAACAACAAAGATGTTAGCAATATTAATTATAAGGGTTGCAATTTCATGTATGTAAGCTAATTGATTTCAGCATAGCCACGATCACTGGCTTTACACTTCTGTGACATTTATTGAAACATCAGGAGCTGGTACCTGATGGATCACCTTTCTTCATATGAGCCTACTCATGCCTTAAGGCAGTATTTTCCAAACTAGTGCCCCCTCCAGATGTGTTTGACTACAATTCCCACTCCACCCCCACCAAGTGGCCATGCTAGCTAGGTATTAGGTCTGTCTAAGCCAGGGTCGGCCCTACCCGTAGGCAGAGTGAGGCGGTGGCCTCAGACAGCAATTGCTGGGAGGCGGTAGCAAGGTGTTTGAGGAGAGAGTGTAATGCTAAGCGGCCTGCCCTGTGACCTCTAAGCTAATCTATTGCCTTCAGATGCAGTGAAGAATGCTTTCCACTGTCAGTGTTGAAGAAACAGTCGAGTCAGGGTTTGTATATGGAACAGGGAGGGAGCCATCTTGTTCTTTGCCTCAGGCAGCAAAATGTCTTGGGCTGGCCTCAATGTATCAGTATTGTTGGCAGTGACTGACAGTGGCTCTCTAGGGTTTCAGGCAGTATTCTTTCCACACCCTACCTGGAGATACTAGGGATTAAATTTGGATTTGGATACTAGGGATTAAATTTCTGTATGCAAAAGACCTCAGCTCAAGGGGCTCGATGGTGTTGTTAACATTGCTTGTATTGGTTCAGCATTTCAAAAATCAGTACAACTAAGGATTGGAATAGTTTCGAAAGAGGCTTTTTCTAAAACAGGGTTCTCTAAAGCTGTAGCTTGTTTGATTTGAAGTTGCTCCTAGGTGGAAAATACAAAATATTTCATAAAACCCTACAGGATATTTTTGGGTAGGGAATACTTGAATAATGAAGTAAGCCATTTTTCAATTGCGTGTAGCATTTTATCAAGCTTTTAAGGTTGGAGGAAAATTGCTTTTAAGCATAGTTCATTTTATGGGGCCCCTGCAGCGCAGATTTTGGAAGGAAATAAATGCTTGTTTCTGTCTACATGCAGGGTGTGTGTGTTTTTGCTACGGATCAGCCTTTTTTTAAAGGTAGAAAATATTTTCTATGAAAAAACCTCAGGACTGCAATTGTCACAATTCTGCTACGCAGCTCATTCATTTTCTTTCATCAATACCACTGAAAATTGCACACGGGAGAAATGGACAAATCCAGGAGGTTTTACAGGGTTCATGATACACTTCAGTAGGCAGCAGTAAATGCAAACAAAACAGCAGTATCACATATCAAGCAGACCTTGTGCTTTCTAAATTACACTTGTGTGAAATGTACACGCTGAAAAGCAAATCATCCGACTGATAGGACAGGGCAGGGAATATGTCAACTAAATTAGATGTAGGGCTATATCGATGGAAAGATTGGCCGAAAACAGGGTTTTCAATGGGAAACGTTAATTCTAAACAAAATTTATTTTCCAGTGTCTTCTACAGAAAATGAGGGATAGACAAATCGGTTTCTCTCTGTTTCTCATTTTTTTTCAATCTAAGTTCATTTCATCCTGAACTTTGAAAAGTTTTAAGAATGTTTGCATTGAAGTTTGCACATATTTGTGTATGGATTTCTCCAAATACATGCAATGTTCCTGATATAATACATTTTTAATGCCAATATTCACATTTCTTGTGCACTTTCCCTTAAAATACAGATTTTTCTACAAATGTATTGATGGGAGAATCCTATTGCAAAAATTGGAAGAGAACAAATTACAAAGGATAACTGAATTGCAGTTTGTATATTGGTTTGAAAATGTGAAAAATATGCAGATTTCCCCCTCTTCCCTACTGAAAAGAAAGAAATTACAGTCAATTCAAAGGCTCATTGGTACTTAAGAGAGTCAAGGTAGAAATAAATGTATCAAAGGAAAGAGGAACATTCCAATGAACGCTAAAGTTGAACAAAATACCTTGAAATGTGTGACTGCCTAAATACAATATTATACTGCCAAAGGCCACTGGAGTCCTAGTGAATTAGTATACAGAAGTGCCAAAAGAAAAATAAACAACAAACTTGTCTGTGCATGAAGTGATCCCAGCGGATTACACTTTAAGAATCGGAAACACTGGAAGTGAGATCTGGAAAACCTTCAGGAAATGTCAACACTTGAAAAATCTGGAGAAGTAATGAAATGTCATGTGTACAATTTCATTTTAATGCATTTCCCTTTTTTCACCAGTAGGTGGTGGACAATTACAATTTATGCATCCTGATTTTCAATAATTATTTCGATTTAGCTCCATTAACGCTTCACTTTCTACTTTCAAAATATTTTAGGTTTCCTCTCGTTTTTGTTCTGTTTGTTTTTTAAATACAGTGTTATACACTAGGAATTTTTTTTTTTTTAAAGCAGAACTGGAATGTTTTTCTCCATGCATGTGCTAACTAAAAAGCAATTCGCTATATAGTATAGAACAAAAGTACAGAACGTTTTTCAAACTCAGGGCCAAATTCCATTCAGAGAAGCTCTCGAGGTGGGGGTGCATTTCAGGGGTGGATGGGGCCAAAGTCTAAACAGGCGAGGTCAAAAATACATAACATACCAGCATATTTTAGCTTAAAGCTCTTCCAGTAATGAAGTTTTAAGAGAGGTACTTCAACCTTTTATAATGAGGAAAAGATGGCACAAAAGCTAGAAAGTAACAAATGATTGGTGGATGGGTGGTGGAAAGGGGGTGGTGTCATGGGGAAGGGGCGTGGCCTTGTGGGGAACACCAGGGAGCCAGACTGGGATACCAGCGGGGTTGGGGGGGAAGAATTTGTCCCGGGCCTGAAGTTCTGCACTCTTGCTATAGAGAGATAATGACTGGTGAATAGAAGCAGAATGCAATTTTGTTTTAATATTACAAGGAGCTCCTAGCATTTATTGTGAATGATATCAAAATTAAGTGTTTGCTATCTTTTGTTGTGACTATGTGATTTCAGACCACATCCTGGGATCAATGAGCATGCTTGCCGCAGTGGGGATAGTCTGCCAGTAGAACAGGGCTTGAGAAACCGTGGCTTTCCAGATGTTGCTAGGCTCCATGCCCATCAGCTCCAGCCAGCCTGGCCAATGGGATGGAACACTGCAGTAGTTATTCATCAACATCGGGAGGGCCCCAGGTATCTCAGCCCCGCAGCGGATACGGTAGCAAATGTATCACACGTCTTTTGTATTAAAAATGAACAGTCCCCAAAACTGCTGGATTATATTTTTCCAACGCTAATTTGTTTTTTAAATTATTTTTCTTGTTTCAATAATAATAATTAATAATAACAATAATAATAATAATAATAATAATAATAGAAATGGCCCTACAAAGTGGCCAAATGAGGTTATTGGATCTGATTGTCATGACTGTTTATACACTAAAGATTTCGCAAGATAGTGAGTGGGAGGAAAGTGGATGGCTAAAATGGATCTGGGTATGGAGGGACCATGGTTGGTAGAGCACTTGCTTTGCATGCAGAAGGTCCCAGGTTCGATCCCTGGCATCTACAGGTAGGGTTGGAAAAACTCCTGCCTGAAATCCTAGAGAGTGGCTGCTGCCAGTCTGTGTCGACAATACTGGTCTAGATCAACCAAATGGTCTGAGTCAGGGCTCCTCTAAACGAGCAATTTATTGCTCACTTGTGATTGGCCACTCATGGTAGTTTTCAGGTTGATTTTCTGACATATTCAACAACCAGGACATCGCCCGCAGAATTCTCCAGAAATCCCAGGATAAAAAGAACCACTTTTAAAGTGGTAATAGATAGTTGGGAAACAGCAGGATCTTCAGCCACCAGATGGCACTGTCTCAACAGAACTCAGTGGAACTGAAAGAAGTATTCCGTTCAACCCCCTTATGCCCCCTCTCCTCCCATGTAATGCAGCCCATAACAACCATGCCAAAGAACCAGGAAGCACAAAAGCCTCAGGCAAACAACATGATTTTCTTTAATGTAAATACGATCTCAGTCTAAGGCAGGTTCCTGCCTATTGCTGTTCTTCCTGTAAAATCTAATAGGGCAAAAATCATGTGACATGGCATTTCCCACTTCAATTTTCCACTATTTCATTTACATATCTGAAACTAAGCCCTAAAAGATTTCACATTGGAACCATCTAGGTCTCCTCCTGCGATGTGGGAAAATCCAGTCAAGTTTGGTTAAAAGAGAGTCCTTCTAATCTCTTAGTAGAGTAACCTGGATTTTATTTCTCCAGTTGTTGGGGGGGGAAATGAAGCAACGTGTTGTAAATCAATAGGAAAGGGACACAGGAGGGGCTGCTGCCAGTCAGCTTTGATATAAGTAAGCCCCCAAATAGCATGTTCAGCTATTAAAACATTCTGAAGCAGCAAGTCCTTCGTGCCAATGGCAAAGCGATACTAAGACCTCCATCACACCTAATTTCCCCCCTGGTTTGCCTCTGCGTTTTTTTACCTCTGAGGCAGAAGTGTGTCAAGCTTATGATCCCTTTCACCGGAATAGCTGCTCTTTCGCTCCTTCAATTGTTTGCTCTTCCACTCCACTCCACTCCACTCCGCCCCTCCCCTCCCCTCCCCTTCTCTTTCTCCCTCCAGTCAGGTCCTGTCAGATGAGTACTTCAACCAGACCACCTTTCTGCCGGAGGGAAATGGAACGACCCTTTAGTCTGGCTCTTTGGGGGCATCGAGGGAGCACAATCCTGTCTCTGCAGAGATTCAGGCACTGTATGATTAAAAAAAAATGCTTTCGGGCCTGGGATGCAAGGTTTGGGTTTTATATTGAGGCTTGGAGCCAGCTGCTGGGAGATATTGCTTTTCCCTGCAAGGACCAGATGCAATCCATTCAAGCTCCCAGTTTCTTTAAAACTATACTGAGACTTAGGGCGCATTACATGCACTTAGGAAAAATAATCCAGACTTTTAGTGTTCTAGAAAAGGCTGGGGAAGAGGTGAGGTGTCAGCAGGACAGGCACAGAGTCATCTGAGTACTGTCCTGCAAATCCGCACACCAGGCATGGCGAGAGTGCACTAAATTGCTGGTGTGATGGAGCTCTAAGATTACAATGGCAAAAAAATGCTAACAATATTTAACAATGACCATGTGACTAAGGCAGTCGACTGTGAGATGCAGGTTGTTGCTCCGTACACAGTTGCCAAAGTAGAGCTGGAAAACATGACTTCACCAGAGCAATACCCTTGGTACGGAGAACAACTGAGTCACATGTCCCAATATCTGTCGATCTGGCGCCACTATTTTTAAAAGCTATTTGTGGAACTATTCACATCCATACATTTCTGTCATTCTTTTTGGTCTTCAACATGTAGTCTTCTACATGTTGGTCTTTATTATTATTTTTCTGTTTGGGTAGCAATGTAAGGAAAAATACAAATTTCCATCCCAAAAGTAATAAAAATAGAAATGGTACCTCCGCTGGCTCGTTTCAACAATTTATTTTCAATCTCTTGCAGTTCTGATTCTTTCCAAGTATGAATAAGACATTGGTTTGTATACACACAAGCTGATTTTGATTAAGCATGAGACACAACCCTGACCTTTGCCAGTGGCTGGCGAATAGACACACTTCTGGGGAGTGGGGTGGCATGGTGTTCAAAGTTGAGGGGAGATAGGCTACGTCCTTCTCTCAGGTCTCCAGGGCTCTAACTGACTTCCAAGCCTACCCCGGCCATGCCTACATCACTTCCTGATTTTCACAGTGACAGGAGCAGCCGTAGGCATTTCAAACTCTCTCACACTCTCTCTCTCCTCTCCTATCTGTAGGGAACAATTCAGCGAAGTCCTGTCAGGTTAAGGACCAAATCGAACAGGATCCACGTATGCACTGTTTCAAAGTCAATGCAGTGCACCCCACAGATTCACACAGACCTTTCCTTCTGAACAACCCTAAGTTTTATTTAAACAAAGCCTTTCCGTTGAGCTTTCTCAGGCAGTGGCCTCTCTCTCCTCAGGCCAGAAGCAGTGGGTATTCCCCTCAACTACTTCCTGGTTCCTCCCAGAAAGCACAAGCCACTCAGGCCAAATCCAGTACTTCTTTCATGTTGTTCCACGCACGGTGGAACATTGGCAGAATCTACACTACTGCTTTATAAGGGTATTGAAGTGTGCTGACTACTGTTGGGGCCCATGACACATTCCATATACTGTTTTCAAAGTACTATCTCCTGCTTGGTGTAGATCTGGCCATAATTAAGAGTACCAGGCTCACGTCGCCAGGGGGAGAATATTGCATGAGCCATCATCAGTCACACAAAAAAAGGATTGATTAATCACTCTGGCTACTCGGTCCCATGCCCATCATAAGCTAGCCTTAAGGATCTCATTCAGTGGACCATGAACTGGCCACCCACTGGTTGAGGTGGAATTCACTTTGATTTCAATCCAAAGGGATGCACAGCCAATTGTGTGTGCCTACTGGAGTTCCTGTAGCCTTCCGTCCATAAGCAGCTCTTGAGAACTACCTGACAAGGTGCTACAGGAGCTTGTGAGGTTCTTGGGAATGGCCTATGAGAAGCGGCAGGACCACACATTTCATTAAACAAATCCCATCTTCAAAAGTAATTCTTAAGTTCCAGCCCCAAAAAATGCATGCAACCCTGCTCATTAAAAACAAAATTCCAAAGTGGTGAACGAAATGATAACAGCAAATACATAAAACTAACTTTAAACGAGATTAAAATAACAACATAAATGCAGCAGTAATGAAAAAATAATGAAGTTAGCAAAGACCAGCTGAAAGAGAAAGATCTTAACTTTTCTCCAGAAGACCAGCCAGTAGGGGGCTATATGGATTTCTGGAAGGAGAGAATCCCGTATTTCCAGATCCTTGACAGAAAAGGGCAGTTTGACCTCCTTATAACATGGAACTTGGAGCATGGCCTCACCTGAAAGTCTAAAATGTTTTGTTTCTTTGTTGTGGCAGGGAGGGAAAATTGTTGCTCTCCAGTGTTATGAGACCATTTATTTATTTATTTCATTTATATCCTGCCTTTTTTCCTCCAAGAAACCCAAGGTGGTGTACATAATCCTCTTCCTCTCCATCTTATCCTCACAACAACAGCCCTGTGAGGTGGGTTGGGCTAAGAGTCTGCAACTGGCCCAAAGTCACCCAGTGAGCTTCCATGGCCAAGTGGGGACTAGGACCCGGATCTCTTGACTCCAAGTCCAATACTCTAGCCACTACACCACACTGGCTCTCCATGGAAAGCACTGCCCTCCACCCCTGAGCTCATAAGGACAAGCCTTAAGTTCATGAGGCCCATGGAAAGTCCCCAAGGAATCTTCTCCGCTCCACACCCACACTGCCCATCATCGATGGGCATTTTGCTAACTAGCGAGCAGTAGTGCAGCCTCTGCTTACAGCCAGCCCTACTCTGGAGTCTGCAGGCTTTTGTGGCTTGGCATCTAATCAACCTAACCCTCTTTGTCTCCTTACGGAAGCCACCTCTGGCTGGCAACAGCAGAGGCAGGCTTGCTGCGCCACCAGGATTCCTCGCAGACCTCTCAAGGTAGGTGTGAGAATGGGCAACTCCGGGGATATAGCCCCATTCATCTCAAAGAGGACAAATGGGGGAAACCATCGAGGAGGCAGGGAGGGTGACAGCCGCGCTGCTGAATTTCGGAGAAACAAACCAGCTGGCTGTGAAGCCAACGTTTTAAGACCTTTTGCAGCTCTAGGGGCCATTAAACATTGTGGTTGGCCACAGATGGTCTACGGAAGAACTCCTTGGAAGCGAGAGCCTGTCTCCGTATGTGCGTGCGTGTGTGTGTGGCGGATGTGAATGGAAGGGAAAAGACACAGGGTGCATACGGGCGACATGCCTAATAAAAGTATATGTTCTGCGATTCATGTTCTGTTGCTTTTACTAGTAACTTATTTCCCCTCTTGTCTTTCAAATGCCGTCCAAGACTTAAGACGAACTTTTCAGCACAGCACTCCACGGGAGGTTAGGGGAGGTGGTGATTTGGGCATTTTTCTGCTTACCTTGCACTGGACATTCCAGCATGACGTTTGCTCCTCTTCTTGCCAGGATTGTGCCTCCAACAGGGACAGAAAGGTTCCAAAGCTCAACACTTGTGACGTTTGTTACAGAGGACAGTATCATAGGAGCTTCTGCAAAAGAGAGACGGAGGGAAGGAACAATAAGTCATTAGTCTTAGTCACACTCCAGCATGACCAAGTAACAAAATCTCAGGGTGGGACCATGCAGACGGGTTAAGGGGTTAAGTTGGCAGGAGTTTGCCCATGTTCGAGTTTGCTTTTTCTCCCTATAACTTCTTATTTATCCCTTTAATAGTAGCCATTCCCCTCCCCAGTTACTTCTCTCAGCAATCATGGGGATTACCCCATGGCGGAAGTCAAGCTTCCAATTTTGGGGGGCTAAATTTGCACCCGCATTGCTGAAATTTCAATTGCAGTGATTGTTGACTCCGCCTCAGTTCTATTCTGCCTTGCAATATGCTGTATATTTTATCAGGATGCTCAAAAGATACTGTGCATAGAATTGCCAAGTACTAACACAATTCTAAACATTATGGCTTAGCGTGTTGTGTGGACCATGTCTTAGTGGCTGAATTCAGATGACACAATAAGCAACTGGAGAGGGGGAAACAATCGTCAGTTGTATTGACTATTGTGTCGTCCGAATGCTGCCATAGTCAACTCAGCGCTGATCCTAATCCACACCACAGTTGATTATTTATTACCATGTTGTGTGGGGAGTACCCCCTAGATGAACAACTGTAAACTTGATTATTACCCCACCATTGACTATCGTGTTGTCTGAATTCAGCCGCTGTCTCATGTGAACCGTTCCTAACCAGGGTGGCTGCATAACCACAGTTTAAACACACTCGCTAACTATTTGCTGCAAAAGGGTTAGCAACCTAACCATGGCTTAGTGTGTCGTCTGAACAGGCCCAATGTGGGATCCTGTAACCATGTAATTTGACTGTATATTTCACACTGTGTGAAAGAAAGCAATGTTTAGAGACATTTGTGGGGAAATTCACTGCTTCTGTTGTGTCTGCTCATGTCCACCATAGTGTGAATATTAATTCTTGGATTTTTTTCCCCTCAATGTTATAATCCCCCTCCTTTTAATTATATTGCAAATTTTGGTACTAACAATTATATATTTTGCAAGGAGTAAAAATGGGGGAAATCCATGCCATGGAGGAAGGAAGAGAAAATGAAGAAATTGAGAGATTGTTCACGATAAAGGGGCAAAGTAGCAGCATGAAATACCACCTGCATAAAACAGTGCTGACGTTTCCATGTCGGAACCAA
Source organism: Anniella stebbinsi (assembly GCA_029215795.1). NCBI lineage: Eukaryota > Metazoa > Chordata > Lepidosauria > Squamata > Anniellidae > Anniella > Anniella stebbinsi. Next base: position 389,771,547 of record JARDYH010000001.1, read on the forward strand.
AATCATTCTCCACCATGCAGTGGTACACACCCGTTTCTTTCCTGGTTGGGTTCAAAATTTGGACTTTGCCACCAGCTTCCAAAACCACTCTGCAGAATGTATAAAGAATAGGAGCAAAATTCATTGTTCAAACACTATCAGTTCAAAGAGTGGGAAGGCATCTTCCATAAAAGCTCAACAACTTCACCACAGTTCCCTAGACGGCCATCTAAAGAACATTTACTCAAACTCTCTCTCAGCCAAACTAAACGTTCGGCTAATCACACATAGGCTGCATTCGGACAACACATTAAGCAATGGAGGGGTGGGGGAAAGAATCGTCAGTTGTGTTGCTTATTGTGTTGTGTGGAGGGTAACACGCCGCTCACAAACTACTGACAGTACAATATTCCGCCCAAATAACCAACGGAGAGAAACAACTGGCTTGCAAGTTGTTTCGCTCGAAGCCAGTTGTTTAAAGTGTTGTGTGGAGGGGTGTGTGTGTTAATGGCATGTGACAAGTGGGTTAAAACACAAGCTCATAGAGGCAGGCGGCAAGAGTGACCAAAGCGGCGGCTGCCACTCTACTACAACTGGTGTAACTTGCAGAGACTGCTGGGATAGAACTGGGAGGACTGAGGGAGGAGGGAGGGTGGGAAGAGGGACGGGGGCTGTGTCAGTCAAATGCTGGGTTGACTATTAGTCCACTCAACGTCAGCCCCCAACCACCCACAGTTGTGTAGGAATATGTTGTGTGGGGCGTATCCACAAAATAACCAACTGTGAGTTGGCTACTCAACCCACCATTGACTAAAGTGTTGTCCGAAACCAGCCATAGTGCAGCTATACACGACAGTCTTCTTTACCTTCATGTAAGTGCTCAGGGCCCAAATCATATCAGGACCACATCTCCCATTTCCCCCCAAAATTACACTCACTGCAGGGGGGGACTTTAAAAAAGAAGAAGAAAGGTCACCATTGATTCCATAGCTACAGTATGTACGATTAGCTGGACATTTAGTTGGGCTGCTCTTGTAAATGAACTTTAATGACCACTAAAGGCCTAACCACAAGTGATGCTACGGACATGACTCGCAACCAAGTTGTCGTTGTTATCATTGGCATGCATGGGGGGAGGGGGAGAGTCATTGGCACTATAGCATGTGGGTAAGGTAAGTTTAAACCTTCCAAATCCAGCTGTGATCTCAGTAAAAAAATCACACACACAAACACCACACACCTAGCAGTTAGCATTAGGAGGGGGGAATCTCTCATTGGTGTCCACAAAATCATTGCGAAAGGCCCTTCTCCACATCCTGCTCTTGGGAGCCTCACTGCTGGTGACATACGATAGAGCCTTTTTACAGCAGTACCCAAATTATGAAGTTCTCTGCCTTGGGAGATCTGCTTGGCTCCTAGTTGGGTGGTGTTTTGATGCCACCTTATGGCTTTTTAAACACACACACACACACACACACACACCAAGAAACAAGATTTCAGCAGGCTGATGGCCTAACTGATGTTTGATCAGTCTTCTGTCCCTTGCAGCTGCCCATCATCAGCACCTCACAGTAGACTGAGCAGGCACACAGATCACGTGGCCTCAGTCTCCCCCACTCTGGTGAGATGTACCGTATTTCTATTTGAATTAGAAAAAATATTTCTAAATGTGCATCTATACGTTGAAACTAGCCCATGCACATCTTACGCAAATCAATGTCCTTTTTTGTCCTCTATTTGGTAATCCATATCCTCTTTCCTAACAATTCACAAGTGGCCATCACAGCCTAGGATCAAGTCAGCAATTTCAGATACCTTCCTATGCCACACCCTGAGATATTTTAAAACAAGGTAGCAAACATAAGCATATATAATGGGTCGGATCCAGGATATATAATGGGTCGGATCCAGGATCTGCCTACCACAAGAGCAAGAGACCTTTGGGGGAATTGCTGCCCCCATCTCAACCCATCCAGCATGGTCTCCTAACTCTCTGTATAGAATTTTCAGGGGGCTGGAGGGGCTGCTGTGCGAAGGAAGGAGCAGGGAAGTCCACTTCTGTCCATGCACGTGACACAGCGTAAAGCTAGATCCAACCCAATACATGCAGGGTATTTGTTTTCATCAACAATAGCTAAAAACATTTGTGAATGTTACCATGCTGGTTTAATCTGAGATGCCAAAAACGTTAGTCTCTGGTGGCTTGTGACCCACAATTGGGTTGCTGTCCGTTGAAACATGGGTTGTCGCAGGACGGTTTCAACCATCCTTCAGAGAACGGGATGGAGAGAGATAGAAAAAGAAAAAGGAGAAATACGTGTAGAAATAAAAGGGGAGGTAAAAAGAAAGAGACATCAAGAAGCAGGTGAGTGGTTACGGCAAGCAATTAAAAATGAGTTTCGTACACAATGGGTTTCAACCTGGATCCTAAGTTTGAAAAAAAGTTGATGGTTATTTGCTTTATTGTCCTTGATAACTGGAATTAAAATGCTAATTCTATAGCTCAGCAAACGAGAGATTTTCAAGAAAGAGACATTTTGAACATCAATATTGGACAGTGATATCACACGATTCATTCAGAAAAATACAGAAGTGTGAAAAGATCTCAGTTTACTTACTTCTCAGAGGACTTTAGCTCCATTCCATCTTTTGTCCAAGCATATTTAGGGTTGCCAATCCCAACAGTTTCACAAAGCAAATTTACAATGCAGACATCTTCTGTTAAATAAACAGCACTCCCAACACGTACGGTGACAGTCTTGTTTGAATAAACCTTTGGCCCTTCTTTTTGCCTTCTGATAACCGGTCCCTTCTGACTGATCATCACTGCACTGCCTTGGGATTTTGTGCTAAGGTTGTCAGAGACATCTGGAGATTTGCCAGGTTTCCTGGAAGGTAGCTTTTCCTCTCGCACCTCCTTTGATTTTTCAGAAGGAGTCTGTGGTGGCTTGGATAACTCTGCAATCAACTGATAGATGAGCTGCGACGCCAGATCATCATTGACTTCTCCAGCCTCAACAAGTTGGCTCAAATTCTTGATCAGCTCCTCAAAATGTATCGTATCCATACTGTAAGCGCCAGGGAGAACTACTGCCTCCAGACGCTTGTTTTGGAATTCATGAGAGCCACGTTCCACTGCGGAATTTCTCATATGAGATTCCAGATGTCGCAGAAATGGCTGGTCGTTCACTTGCCCATCGCCCAGATACTGTTCGCTCTTCTGGCTCCACAGTTTCCACATCTGGCTCATCTTATGCCACTTTGCTCCAAAGCTGTTGGCCTCGTTGTGTTCCGAGGTGGTGCTCTCACCCGTGGGCTGTCTAAAAGCCGGTGGTTCTATCAGCCGGTTGTCTGTGCCAATGAGCTTAAGAACAAAGGTCTCTTGGGCTGAGCCGGCAATGCACTTGTACACACCAATATCCGAGGTCTCAAGGCTGTTCACCTTGAGCGATCCCGATTTCGTGACGCCAACTCGCTTCGAGATTGGGAGGCGCTGTCCGTCTTTCTCCCACTGGATCAGTGATTTTTGGAACCTCCGAACTGGGCACTTGATGACAAGCGATGTTTTTGGAAGCAGGTATGCTCGGCTCCCAATAGTAAAATTAATGCGTTTCTCTTGCCTCGTCTGTATGTAGACTCTGTGGATACTGAGAATCTGTGGCCCATGGGAAGGATACTTTCCAAAAAGTTTAGGTTTCGTTTCTTGCTTTATCTCTGAAATGACAAAGCCATACTGAAAATATAAGCGTATCGACCACTGCTTCTTTTCCTGGCTATATCATCTATTTTTCTATAATAGCTGGAAACATCATTTACCCTGAAGTGCTTCAGATCAATGTTTGTCTCAATAGAGTGTTGGACTTGGAAGACTAACATCCCAATCCTAAATAAGCTGACTTGGAATTAAGTCTCACTGATTTCAAAGGGACTTACTTCCAATGAGTCTCCAATCTCTGCTCAAAGACAGACTTGCATCTGAAGGCCTTAATTATCATACTCATCTGTGAATGGGTAAAGTTAGTAACCTAGACATGATTCTCCCTGATACACTAGCTTTCTATATGTATGGAGTTGGGCTGCTTTTTTTCTTTTAAACAAGGCAGGACATTCAAACATGCAATCCTCCAATCTGCATTCTGAAGTGGAAAATTTCACTGTTTTCCCCTTATAGAAAGTGATTGGTGCCTTTGTACCAATCAACAGCTATTGCATCAATTCTTGCCTTCATCTCAGACCTATTTGTATGGCTAGCAACCAACAACACTCATACAAAGAGTGATATGCTTAACAGACTTGGAAATATTGGGTCAAGAAGGAACATGGGCATAACCACCACCACAAGTCCTAGCCAGAAACACAAGTGAGAGACCGTTGAAGAGCTGGGGAATTAGAGACAGAAATGGGCACCCCGAGTAATAGAGATAGAGGAAGCAGGAGGCAAGGCATGGAAAGGTGGGCAAAGCTAGTTGGGAAGGAAATCTGGGGCTCATGTTCATCCATTTACTCACATACAACCTTAAATACCTGGGAAGAAAGAGAAGCAGACAAAAAAAAGTGGCCCAGGTGATATCACATCCCACACTCATGTTTCACTCCGTATTTACAGAAATTGACTTAAGTATCGTATGGCTTTCACATGAGCTAGGTTTAATGTGATGCAGTCCTGACTTTTAGAAGGCCCGTATGCATGGATGTCCGTTGTTTTAAGACTCTGTCCTTGTAATCTGGGGATATCGAAACAGTACAGAACAAAATTGATTCAGCCAGTTTTGGCATTCTATGCTGGCTGTTCAGACGTGCTTCTTCTTCTGTGATATCTGGAAGGACATAATGCCAACATTACCCAGAAGGTTGCAATGTTTTTAAATACCAGTTTAAAAATTAGACCTAAGATGCTTGCAAATGCTGGACCTTGATTTCTGCTCATTTATCTTTAACTGTATGCAACTGGTATCTTTATACTGTTGCAAGCATATCTTTTGGTTTGAATTAACCTTTTCCTTTTATTTGTAAAGAAATGCAAATCATCTGTGGACTAATTTTAAATAAGCTCTCTATCATCTACAGTTCATTTTAGGGCCACATTTCCACATTCTTCAGTGAACTAATTAGCCTCGTGGCTATTAACTATGCCTAATGAGAATACCAGAGTTCAATTATTACACAGCTTCTAAGTCAAGACTGCCCAGTGGTTCCATTTCTGTGCAATAAGTAAGTTGCCTCAGGTACGAAGATTTTTTTAATTTTGTTTTAATAACGATGCAGTTCAAAATATTTGTTTTAATGGAAATGCTCCAGTATTTAAATTGTCTGTTCCCAAAGGCCCAGAATGCATGTAGAGTAAGTGTGACTTTAAAATTAAAATATTTTTGAGCTGCCTTGTGTTTACAATAAGCTATTCCAGCAAAAACATCAAATGCAATGCATGGTTATGAATATGTGCAAAAGCATCTAGTTGGCAAGATGTCCACACATGCGCACGCACACACTCTCATGCGGATACACACACACACACACACACACGCACTGCCCCTGCTTATTTTAAAGAATGTCTGGATTACTTCTCACTGGCAAAGCAGAGACTGAGATTGGTCTCTTGGTCAGCTGCGTGTGCATAGCTGGCAAATTTGAGAGAGAGAGAGAGAGAGAGAGAGAGAGAGAGAGAGACAGAGACAGAGACAGAGACAGAGACAGAGACAGAGACAGAGACAGAGACAGAGACAGAGACAGAGAGAGAAACATGTTACATTTTGGGAGCTAAAAGACAGGAAGTGCATGTACAGAGCCTCTCAATTTACCACAATAGAACTGAGCATTAGGATCTTTGGTAGACGCCTGCTTCGTTTCTCACTGCCATCAGAGGTGTGGTTGACAGTGACTTGGGACAGAGCCTTCTCGAGAGTGGCTCCAAGGGTCGTAGAACTCCCTTAAGAACACAGGAAGGTGCCATATGCCAAGTCAGACTAGTTGTACATCTAGTCCAGTATTGTCTACTTTGACGGGCAGCTGTCCTCCAGCATCTCAGGCAGAGGATTTAGGCAGCGGAGGCTGGTGGTGAATCTGCTCCGGGTTTCAGTGAGAACTGGTGAGATCTCTAAAGGAGCTCTCCAAGGTGCTTCACATAGGTGTCCTACTTTGCAAAGGACAGCCGTGTGTTTGAAGGCACCCTCTGTTGGAAGGGCTGTCCTGTCCTTGTCTGGTTTAAAAATAAAGGTAGAGCAGAAGCTCTGAAGTTACCTGTAAAGAATTGGCACCTGGTCACAGACATCCCCACTCTCGGGAGACATATAGAATTACTATGTCTATTAGTTATTATTTCTTACCTTTGGGTTCTACTGGGTCAGACCATTGGTCCACCTACCTCAGTATTATTGACACTGGCTGAGTGTCACCAGGGTTTCAGATGAGACATTTTCCCAGACCTACTCAGAGATGCCTGAGATTGAACCTGAGATTTTCTCCATGCAAAGCACGCTCTTTACCACTGAGAGATGTGAAGAATTCCTCCTTGCAACGTTGTCCAGCGATAGTCTACAACCTCTTCAAATGGGGACCCATCTTTAACTGAAACAATGTTTAAATGTGTCTTTTTCTCATTCTCTCTGCCTTTCTCAGAGCAGGTTTTGTCTAAACTGCAGGAATATGGGTTTAACAATCATTTTCCCACCCAAAGGAACCCTGGGAATTGCTGTGAAGGGCTGCGGAAGGATAATTTCCAATAGAATTCTTAGCACCTGCCCTAAACTACAAATTCCTAGAATTTGGAGACTGGGTGGGGATGGGAAGTCATGGCAAATGAACTAGCAATGAGCTGATATAAATCTGTAGTCTAAACATAATCTCTCTCGCTCTCCTCTGCCTTTCTACTTCTCTCTCTCTCTCTCTCTCTCTCTCTCTCAAAACAAATGTTGTTTTGCCATTGGTGCAACGCTGGACTGTGGATCTTGGCCTGCGCATTAGGGTGACAAAATATTTTCTGCTCACTTTTACTCTTTGCATTTTTCCTACACAGATGTGTGTGTCCTTCAAAACACGTTTACAGTATGCAAAGTCTAATGTGTGCAGAACACACAAACATCTGTCGTGCCATGTTTAATGTGTTGAGAAGCTGCTGGACATGCATGTTTCAAAACAATGCTCCATGCCACCACCCTTTTACGCACAGAAGAAATCCATACTAATGCAACATTTAAATCGGCTGTGTCTGAGAATCTTTGCCTCTTTGGAGAAGCGGGAGTTAAGAAATTTCCTTTATATTCTTCTTACCTTCTTGCAAATATGATTCAAAATCTGATTTCAGAGCTGAGACACACTGTCACTAGGGTCATATGGTATAGTTCTTACTAGAATGTGGTACAGTCCTTGTTCCAGACTATAGGTGAGACTTTGCGCGGTTACATTTTCCTCCATAAAAAACAAAATCTTGTGCAAAGAAAACTAGTATGTCATGGAGAATTTTTCCTAGAAGTACTAATTTTCTGCATGCAAGGATATATATATCTATATATAGATATATATATGAACGTTCAACCATGTGTTCTCACCTAAGAAGGTATAGTCTAACAAAGGTGCACCATATGATCATGCTGATTGTGTAGGTTGGCTCTGAGGTTGTGATTAATATAAATAGTAAAGCATGATTTGAGATGATAGCTATTTAAGCCTCCTTCCTTTTATAAAACATGTTCCCAAACCATCACCGCCCTTTTGTGTTTTTCTGTGTTATGTTCCTTTTTATAACAGCAGAAGTTGACAATATTTCTTTAACATCACTCTCCACCAAGCAATTTGCAGACTGGACACACTGCCATGCAAATATCCACAATTAATTAAATTCAGATAGATATGCAGCTCAAAAAATATTTCATTAAATGCTGCGCCAAGGACATTCCTTTAAGTCCATGGAGCTTTATTTAAAGTGGTGTTTTGTACCTCAGGATCTTGGCATGTTCACTGGCAATGAAGTCCAAGAAAAGAAGTTTCATATTATGTATGAACGAATAATTACTCCAGCTCCAATTTTGTTTGGTAAGTTACTTTGAATGCGGAGCTAAGACATGTAGTCAAGCTGCGAGGGGAGGCCATTAAATTCAGAAATAGGCTTGCACCGGGGCCCCACACCTGCAGCAAGGCCAGTGTCCCCCAGTCTTTCTCTCAGTGAGAGAAATTCTGGTCTCCAAACAACTGGCACCAAAGTAGCTCTGTTGAGCTCTGCTCACGGCCTCCCAGCTGATCATTGGTTCAGAGAAAACTCTATCTCCACCATTTAGATTCTGTAAAGTTCAACCTCAGCTCAAAAGCTATATATTCTCTCTCTCTCTCTCTCTCTCTCTCTCTCTCTCACACACACACACACACACACACACACATTCTCTCACAGACTCTCTCTCTCCCACCCCCCAACACAATCTCTCTCTCTCTCTCTCTCTCTCTCTCTCTCTCACACACACACACACACAATAACTGGGCCTCCCCAGCCAATAGGCCAGGACTTCAAACTCCCATCAGTCCCTGCCAGCCTGGCCGATGGTCAGGAATGGTGGGAGTGGTAGTCCAAAACACCTGGACTAGGTTGGAGGTTGGAGAAGGCTGGTTCATACAAAGCAGAACACCCAAGTGGAGCACAGGCATGCTTCCCATTTTATGTGTGTGTACGCCTAAGATTTTTTAAACGCATGTCTAAAACGTGAAGTGTGCATGCAACAAATGCAGACACCATACAGATGCACTCATTCATGACAACCTAAGAAGAATCCTGTTGCATCAGACCAAGAGGTTGTGACGTGTGCTCTAGCAACCGATTTCAAACACTGGATGCCTTTGAGAAGCCTCCAAACTGCAGGGCATGAACCATCCCTCCCTCCCTCCCGCATTGTTTCTTCCCCAGCAACTGGTATTCAGAGAGACTTTTCTTTAATCTGATCTTTAAAAGCCCTCCAAGCTAGTGGCCATCACCACGTCCTGCAGCAGTGAGTTCCATCGTTTAATAACAGTTTTGTGTGAAAGAGGGCTGACTTGCACCTGGATTGGATGCAGCTCCCCATGGAGTGCATAGCTGGTGCCAAAGTGCTTTTGTAACCACTCTGTGTGTGTGTATGTGTGTGTACTTTCAACATGGCACAGAGGACTGCTCTTCAGCAAAATCCGACTGGCCGTACTCGAATGGTTTGTGGAACCTGACCATTTTGCACGGTGTGGCTTTGGCCTCTGATATTAAGTCCTTAACATTAAAGTATCAAGATTAAGATTAAAGTTCACTCGTGCGCCCCCCCCCCCTTTAAAGGTGAAACGATTGGAGGAAATTGAGCATGTCCGTCCATGCAAGGCAGTGGCCCTTGTAAATCTTTTCACAAGCAGACACAGTGGCTGCAATGCTAAATGTGCTTCTGCTGGCACAGCCCCACTGACCTCAGCAGGGTTCCACTGCTGCTGCCAAAGCGAGCACATTCAGGACAGCAGCCAGGATCTGTTTGCACAAAAGACCAGTCAGACGTCTCATTGGTTGTTATTTTACATGTGCACTTACCACCCTCAAAGGTGCTTTGAAAAACAACCCCACAATCAAGCCGCAGCCACCCATTTCAAGACTTCAGGCAAGAAGGAAAGACAGAAAGGGGGGGGGAGAGAGAGAGAGACATGGGCTGTGCATGGAGCCTCCTTATCTGCTTCAGAGGCCGATCCGGAGCTTCCAAATTGGCCTTGGTCCACCTCGGGCAAAATCCAACCCGATCTGGATCCAGGATAAGATTTGGATGTGCCGCATGAGCCCCCTGCTCCTTACGTGGACCCGCCACGAGCACTCACAGCAATCTGGGCCTCTTCGAGGGAGTCACCATTTTTAAAATCAGACCAGATTCAGACTGAATTGGTCCAGAGCCGACCTGCTTCAGTTATTATTATTATTATTATTATTATTATTATTATTATTATTATTTTTTTATATCCCACCTTTTCCCCAATACTGAGAACCAAGGCAGCTTGCAAATTAAAACATGTACAGTTAAAACAAATAGTGATATACAAAAATTAAAAAATATAATTAAACACAGTACGATGTTAAAATACTTTAAACATTTAAAAACATTTTAAATACACATAGTTTTAAAAAAATAAACATCCAAACTATAAGCAATACATCCACAAAGGTCTGAACTACTCCCCAAAGGCCTGCTGAAACAGAAAAGTTTTAGCCTGCCTCCAAAAGCACACCAAGGAGGGAGCCAGTCTAGCTTCCCTGGGAAGGGAGTTCCAGAGCCCCGGGTCAGCCACCGAGAAGACCCTCTCCCTCGTTCCCACCAGGCGTGCCTGTGATGGTGGTGGGACGGATAGAAGGGCCTCCCCTGAAGACCTCAGGGGACGGGCAGGCTCATAAGGGAGAATACGGTCTTTCAGATATCCTGGACCCAAGCCATATAGGGCTTTGTAGGTCATAACCAGCACTTTGAATTGTGCCCAGAAACAGACTGGAGGCCAGTAGAGCTGTTTTAACAGGGGAGTTGTATGCTCCCTGTAGCCAGCCCCGGTCAACAATCTGGCCGCAGCTCTTTGAACCAGCTGAAGTTTCCGAACACTCTTCAAAGGCAGCCCCACATAGAGCACATTACAGTAATCCAAACGGGATGTAACTAAGGTATGTGTCACCATGGCCAAGTCTGACATCTCAAGGAACTGGCGCAGCTGGCGCACAAGCTTTAACTGTGCATATGCACTCCTGGCTACCGCCAAAACCTGGGCATCTAGGCTCAGGGCTGAATCCAGGAGTACACTCAAGCTGCGAACCTGTGTCTTCGGGGGGGAATGTAACCCCATTCAGTGCAAGCTGAATCCCTATTCCCTAATCTGCCTGTCAACTGACCAGGAGCACCTCTATCTTGTCTGGATTAAGCTTCAATTTGTTTGCCCTCATCCGGTCCTAAACCGACAGACACCGGTTTAGGACCAAAACAGCTTCCTTGGAAGTTCCAGACTGATTTGATCTGAATCGGTCTGCTTTGTATTGGAAATCAGATCCAGATGCGAAGCCTTAATAGAGACAGACTATCTCCTGTGCACACTGGATCATGTTCATCATCATCATAACAAGGCTGCAATTCCATGCAGACTTCTGAGGAAATATGCAAAGGATTGGACTGCAACAAAACCTGAATTGGTGAAGATTCCCTGGCTTGCCCCAGAGCCATCTCCGGTAACCTTCTCCAGACAGTTTCTTGCCCAAGGCTGAGACAAGCAGGTGGCCTGTGGGGAGTCGAAGCACTCCTAGAACTCCGCTCTGAGAACACTGACACAGATCTACCCACACAGATTGTAACATTCCAAAGGCCAACTACTTCTAATGAAATCTTAGCTAAACTACAAGACCCACAGCCGCGCCTTCTATTCCTGACAGGGTCCATCTAGTCCAGCATTCTGCGCACACAGTGGCCTAACAGCTGCCCATGGAAAACCCCTAAGCATGACACGAGTGCAGCAGGACTCTCCTGCCCATTGGCCACAGCACTTGGTGTACACAGCTGTACACAGCATCAGCTAAGTATAGTGTGTCTCCTCTGAATGAATGCTTGGAGGAGGTAATGGGCTGGATGAGGAAAAACAAACTGAAGCTGAATCCAGATAAGATGGAGGTGCTTACTGTCAAAGCCCCCAACCTGGGTTTGGAGGTGTGTCACCTGGATCCGTCACTCCAAATGACAACTCAGATAGATGCGACGGCCAGGAGTGCCTACTATCAACTTCGGCTGATACGCCAACTGTGCCCCTTCCTAGAGTTGGAAGACCTAAAGATGGTAGTGCACACGCTGGTAACTTTGAGGCTTGACTTCTGCAATGTGCTGTATATAGGGCTACCTCTGTGCCTAGTCTGGAAACTTCAACTAGTTCAAAATATGGCAGCCAGGTTGGTCACCGGTACACCTAGGGGTGATCATATCATACCATCTTTAAAATCACTCCACTGGCTGCCAATCATTTTCCAGACGAAGTACAAAGTGTTGGTCATCACCTTTAAAGCCCTACATGGTTTGGGTCCAGGTTACATGCGGGATCGGCCCTCTGGAAAGAATTTGCTACAGTCAACCAAAACTAGGCTGACAACCGCTACCCAGAGGACCTTCTCTTCTGCTGCTCCCAGACTGTGGAATGGCCTGCCAGAGGAGATTCGTCAATTTAATAGTATCTTTGACTTTAAGAAAGCCATAAGGACCGATCTCTTCCGGCAGGCCTACCCAGTTGAATTTTAAGAATGTATTAGTTTTATGTTCCTTTAATCAGTTTTATGTATTTTATATTTGATGTTGTTCCCGACCTCGATCCAGAGGGAGAGGTGGGTAAGAAATAATAATAATAATAATAATAATTATTATTATTATTATTATTATTGCCTCTGATACTGGAGGTAGCATACAGCCATCAGTACCAGTAGCCATTGTCAGCCTCCTCCTCCAGGAATTTGTCCAATTCCCCTTTAAAGCCTTCCAAACTGGTGGCCGTTACTACATCTCATGTGAAGAAGTCCTTCCTTTTATCTGTACTGAATCTCCCACCAATCTGCTTAATGGGATGACCCCATGTTCTAGAATTATGAGAGGGTTTGACTGCAGAATCAGCCACTAACACTTTAAGGATTGCGAACAACTTTTCGAGGGGACAGGCAGAACCTCTTGAAGGTCAGGCCCTGCCACTCTTTTTAAGGAATTTGATGACTCTGCTCTGTTACTAAGACAACAGCTTTCTCTACAGCTCAGCAAATAGAGCCCAGTGGAAGTTATCCAGGGTCCTGATTGCTGCTCACCAAAACCTACTACAATGACTATAACAATGTCAAATTACTTAGCTTGCCACACCTTGGCTTATCTAAACCTACTTGACTGGACCTGACTTACTTCAGCCTTATTCCGCCCAACTGCCTCTTCTCTTGTGAGTCCAAAACTCTGATGGAACAAGAAAATGGGTCTTTTCACACATTATACAAAGTGGCAAACCCATTTCAGATACAAACAACAAGAAGGAGTCATAGCTAATTCTTGGCTACATTAACAACTGGGGCATATACCTAAAAAAAATATAGCTGATACATGATGTAGAGCTGAACTGGAACGTTGTAGAATTTTGAAATCCAGCAAATTTTCAAAATTGACTCCAGTACCGGAATCCAATCTCAACACTTCAATATCCACATTTTGGAACTGAAAGTTGACATGTGTTTTGATTGGCTAAATGAAAGGCGTTAATATGAAATTCACTAAATGCCGTTGCAAATCAACTGCCAAACATTGACTACTACTGCATGTCTGCAGTCAGTTACTATCAAAGTTGATTGCGAAATCTTTGTATTTGAAAGCTGTCATCAAAGATCGCACGAATGTTATTGCATTCAGAGCAATGAAAAAGGTGCTGCCGGAGAACAGGGATTGCGAGAGATCTAGGAAAGAGTATATGGGACGGAAGTGGACAGAAGGCAAGAAACTGGAAAAGGAAGAGCAGTGGGTTTCTGAGCCCAATTTAATGTGCTGGTTTAAAACTTTAAAGCCTAAATGGTTTGGGTCCAAGTTACTTGAAGGACTGCCTCCTCCTGTACCAGACTGCCTGCACTTTGAGGTCATCAACAGAAGCCTTTTCCACTTGCCTGCTGCCGAGGGTGGCTATGCTAGTAAGTACAAGGGAGCTCTGCAATGGGAACCAAACCTAAGTCGAGGGGGCCAAGCCTCAGAAAACCCACCAAACTCCATCCCCTAAATGGATTTCTCCAACATTCCTAGCTAGGAGTTGGAGGTTCCAAAACAAGTCATTTTTGAGGAGAATGAAGGTGGAAAGTGGCCCAAAGACTGAGTGGAGGAATTCTATACCATAAAGGCCATGGCCTGACTTGTATGATAACGGTGTGAGTGAATTAGCTCATCTGATCCAGGTGCAATAAAGCTGAAAACCTGATGCAGCCCTCAGCTTCCTCAGTTACTCGTGGGTGAGTTTATGAAACCCTATGAAGTAGAGTTGCCTCCTGCAAACCCTGAGGGGGCACGGTATTGCCATAAAGGTGAATGAATTCTTTGCATCTGACTTCACTATGGAAGATATAGGACAGATGTCTGCTCACAAACTGATTTTTTCAGGGAAAGGGTGTGAAGAACGGAGTCCAATAAAGGTGATGCGATAAGGTCCTTGGGAGACTGACACATTAAAAATTAAGATGGCATCTGCCCAAGTGTTCTAAAAAAATGTGAAATTGCTGGTCTTCTAACAAAAATAAGCAACAGTAATGGCATTTTTTAAGAAGAGTTCCAAGTGGAATCCAAGAAATTGAAGAATTTTACAATTCTGTGGGAGTGCTGAATGTAGTATTGCACTCGGTGCAGAAATGGCCTTCCTAAGGATCTCGATTATTGAAAGGAAGCGTTTAATCCTTATGGCAAAGACATTTGGAAGTATGGCAAAACTGAACACGTGATTTCCACTAATCTGGCGCTGTGACTTCAGTACCTCGTGTAGCATCTCCCTCTTCCCCCCGACTAGCAGACACGGGATACATCAGGCAAGCTATAACAACTGCAGATTGAATTGTGCAGCGTTAAGAAACATCATGCAAATGTGATTGTTTTGTGTTAAGATCAATACAGGCCATCAAATTCTGTTTGGCACAGAATTTGCCGAATTTCCGCCTTGTTCTTGTTTTTAAAGCGAAGACCACCCATAAATCCCAGTCATAATAAACCTGGACCCTTTTCTCTCCAGCAAGCTTGGGAAGTGTCACTTACTGTTGCAGGCATTCATGTGGCATGGCCTTATAAGTGGGGAGGCGAGGAGGCCGCTACACGCCGATCCATTTAAGGTGACATGTTGGCCTTTGGCGGTGAGCTTTTGACAGGTGGATTTCCTTCTTTGTGTCCCAACACCACAGCTTACAGAGCACTGCAAGAGGAAGGATGTAGTCAAAGAGATTTTTGGCATCCTGTCCCATCTGCGCTAACTTTAAACAAAAGAGGGGGTTCCACACCCCATTTTCATAGGGGTGTTCTTTTGCAGGACATGATGGGTGCACAAATTTGTCAATTTCTGTTTCTCTCTGTTTTTCATTTTCACAATTATGTTTGGTCCCATTTCCGCATAAGTTCATTATTATTATTATTTTTTTAAAAAATGGGGGCGTTAAAAGTCACATGAAAATCTGCACTAATTTTCCATTGGCATTTCTCCTGATATCTGTGTTTTTTCTATGAGATGTTGCCTAACACACACATGTTTGCAAACATTTTTTCCTAATGAATTGCAGTTCTTCTTTTTAGTCATATACTGTTGTTGTTGTTGATGATGATGATGATGATGTTTTAGCATGCTCTCCCTAACATGCACAATTTTGTATGCATGTTTAATTGGAGAACTGCACTGCAAAATTTGAAATAGTGTGACTATCGAAGTATAATTGCTTTTTGGTTCACATATGGTAGCTTTTGTCAACCTAGGGACCTCCAATTGTTTTGGACTTCAACTCCTATCAGCCCCAGCCAGCATATGGCCAAGAATGCTAGCAGCTGCAGTCCAAAATATCTGGAAGGCACCAGGTTGTGGAAAGATTGGATATAGGTTTGGGAAGTACAGATTAGGTTAGTCACTAAACAAATTTCTCCTCCATCCTTCCAGGGTACTCCATGTTCATTAAGACAGGGATACACCAGAGTGCATGTAATAGAAATCCAAGCTCTGGGGTGGGGTGGAGGAATAGGCTGGGATAGACAGAGCCTTAAAATGCACTCTTATTTTAAGCCACTCACCATGGACCAGTCTCCCATGACCAGTCGTGGAAGACAATCTGTTTTAGCACAAGGTTTGTGGGTGGACAATCTAGGCTCACGACACTTCTCATCAGCGAGTTTCAGAAAGCTTCCATCCATCAACAACTGCTGGCAAGTCACTTTGCGATTCTGGTTGCCTCCACCACACGTACGGGAGCACTTAGGAGAAGGAGATCAACAGAAATCATGGCGATGCACAGACTCTTATACATACATTTATGGTGCTGCCTGTTATCCAGTGTTCCAAATACATGGAGGGAGTAGCAATTCTTTCCTCAAATGCTTTAGATGAGAGCTATATTTGTACACGGTATTGCCTGGTTATAGTGATCTTCAGAGCATTTGGGGTCTAGGACATACAAGCAGTAGGTGACTGTACCACTTCAGACTGCAGGGAGGGGATCACTTGACTGAATCCTCTCCATATTAAAGAAAACAGGATATCCTTGCATAGAGAAGACATACATGCCAGGAAGAAGAATTCAGACATAGTCTTCCCCCTGATATGGCACTTTTATATATGCAGGAAACATTTTATTTTTTTAATGGAGAAGCGTTCAACTATGTGACCTGCACCTGCAGTCTAAATTGATACAGTCCAGGAACAGGTTTACCATTTCATTGGCTGTTTAGGTAAATTAGGTCTAAAGGCTATGCCTTTCCTTCAGGGAAGACCTCCAAAATGCACAAATCTTTAATCTCATCTAGAAAGAACAGTCACTCAAAAGTGTAAATTGAAGACATTTCTGATCCAGAAACAGTGCACTATCAACAGCTCCTCAATGAGTGTAAATGTTTAGCAGCCCATCATACCTGTTGCCATTCTTCAACGTGCCAAACTGGGGGGCAATTAATCTGGTTGCAAGCTTGCAGAGCATGAGGTTTTCTCTCTTTGCAGTTTTCAGACCCAACAGCAGACCCTCCAGGTTGCTGGCAGCGTACCTCTCTGGTCTGGATGCCAACACCACAAGTGGCAGAACACTGTCTCCAGGGCCCCACCTGCCACCTGTCCAGAGAGATGATCAAAAGAGCATTCTAAACATCAATACCGTGCTCTAAACAGCACACAGGGATCAGCACTGAGCCTGAAAAGGCAGAAGACAAGAAGAACCATGCTGGATCAGACCACGGGTCCATCTAGTCCAACGTTCTGTTTACACAGGGGCCAACTAACTGCCTACAGGAAACCCACAAGCAGGGCACGAATGTAAAGTACTGTTTCCCGGCAGTGGTATCCATAGGTATACTGCCTCTGATCCTGGAGGTAGCATATAGACATCAGGACTAGTAGTTGATCACCTTCTCCTGCAGGAATTTGTCTAACGCCCTTTTAAAGCCATCCAAATAGGTGGCCATCGCTGCGACTTGTGGCAACAAATTTCATAGTTTAATGATGAGCTGTGTGAAGAGGTCCTTCCTTTTATCTGTCCTGAATGTCCCACCAAGCAGCTTCATGGGATGACTGCAATGGGCCCTAGTATTACGAGAGAGGGAGAAAAATGTCTCCCCATCGTATTTCTTAAAGAGGCAGCTTCAATAAGCAATTACACTAAGAGCAAAATGAAGGGCCTGAAAGGGTTAGGCTTTCTCTAGCTCTTTTTTTCTTTTTCTTACCCAAACACTATGCAATACATGGTGCATTAACCATCCTTCAGCATAATGCTTCCTGTGGCCAGCAGTGTGAGGAGTGTCTCCACTGGAGGTCTGACACGGAGTCTGTTGCCCTAACATCGCAGCTAGCACATTGGCTCCCAGGGTCCTCTCACATTTCCCCTTGAAGCTTTCAGCAATGCATGACACCAAGGCTCCATGCCATGGAAGACAAGGGTCTTCTTCTCTGCAGCTTCTAGATATGAATTTCACACTCAAGAGGTGCATATGCCATTTGAATGGCAAACATTTGAATATTTGGGGATATTTGATTTGGTGCTATGTCCTATGTCCTGGCTAAAGGGTAACAGGTTGGGACGAAGGGAAGAATGGGGAAGGGGGAAGATCTAGTCCCTTCCCCAACCCAAGTCCCCTACTTCTCCACCCCCATAGTCCTCACCCTCCCAACCATCACTGAGTCTCACAGTACTTTGTTTCATAGAACTCAGCAGGAGACACTGATAACCATGCCAACTTCAGCTTCTCAGCTCTTCCTTAGCTTGTATTTCTCAGTCATAACAGAGTGAGGCAGAACATTGGCTGAGCAGGACAGAATGCTGTGGAAAAAACGTACTAAAATACAAAACATTTTAAGGAACAACTTTGGCTGTTTTTAACAGTGAGAGAAAACCTTTGCAGACACTTCAAATAGCAATTCCGTGTCCTGCAACAATGTAACCCCAGATACTTCTCAAACAGGTGCTGTACAGGTTTCAGCAATGCAGAGTCCTACCTTGGAGGACAAAGCCTTGTATTGCATGCGCGACTCATTGGCGGAGGTCTCTTGGAAATGTCACACAGGCCGTCCTTTACAGTTTGCTTTGTCTCCTCATGTAGGCACGCAGCAATGGCTTCCTGAGTCCCTAGGTTGTAAATGCATATTAAAAATTATAAACCCTCTGTGAACCCCTTGCCTTATCCTCTTAGGACTAGATTGGATGCTACAAAGAAACAAATGCAGAATTCTGTTGCTTGGAGCACGTGTGTTTACTCTCTCACTCCTGCGTGTGTAATGGGACACAAAATAGACTGAACAAACTATTTTTGAAACTCTACACAGGACCTGCATTTTTATGCAAGAACATTGTGAGTAAAACCATTCTACCTTTTCTTCACCAAAGAAAGACGTGGGCTCTTTTTTTAGCCTTGTGTGCACGACGGACTAGGAAACACCCATTCTGTTCTGCCTTTTTGTTTTTTTCTCTGCTAATTGCCTTTCTAACACGAGGCATCGTTACAAAAAAGAGTCCCATCTCTGCTTTGTCTGTGATCCGAGCAGAGCGATGGGTCTGCTACAAAGATGGCCCTTGTATGGCCCAGGGTTGTGGGTTTTGACCACGAAAATTGGCAATGCTAGAGCACCTCCTCTCATTGTATTGGGAAGTTTGCCAGCAAACGAAGGGCACAGCTCATTCTACGGGTTGTAAAGTTGCCTTGGAATTCTCAGTGCAATAAAACAGAAAAGCACTACCACTGTCATAGTGAATGAAAAGCATTGAAGTTCATTCTGTTATGGAGGTTTCATTGGTACTATGTGGAGGGCAGGGGGGGAACCTAATGTGATACGCAAGACCGAAAATGGTCATAGTTCAGAGAACCTGTTTCCTTCCTTCTAAATGCATGTTCCCCCAGCGGCTTCAGAGGGACTACAAATCTGATTTCAAGACAGCTTAATATTTCTCTTTTGTTAAAAGATTTGCAAGGTTTCCAGCACCTTCATACTTTCGCTGCATTTCCTAATAAAAATCCAGAGCCTTGTTATTTGTGTCGAATATATTAAAGGCTCCGTTTTTATCCCAGTCCATTTTTTTTCCACCTGTACAATGGCTAAACAATTATTGCCATAAATACCTCTTCTCCTAATTCATCACGAAGGTTTTTCTCAACACTCTGTTGGTGACTAAAAAGGCCCATTTTTAGTTTTAGCTGACTTTGTGGAAATGCTTGGAACGGACAGCGTCTCTCCCTGCCGACCCCCAAGGTTAGTAGTGTGTGTTTTATGACTTTCAGGTAATTGGGTAGAGCATAGGGAAGGGTTTTTGTTCCTAGATATGAGTGACAAGTGCTTTTTATAATGGGATCGCAACAGCTTCCATCTGTCCCCAATCATTCAAAATTATATTATGTCATAGCTGGACATTACCCATGGCATACAAGGGAGCGGCCCAAGCCACAACGCGGGAAGGAGCTTTTGGCAGGAATGCCTTGTTCTTCATTAACAGATCAACCACACTTGACGTTACGCCATCAGTGCTACAGAAACCTCTCTTGAAAACAGCAAAATACACTTATCATGATTGGTAACATCTCTCAAGGGGCTGTCTAAGGTTCAATTCCCAGGCACCTCCACTTAATAAACCTTCAAGGAGTGAAGCAAGCAGAAGTACGCCACCTGAGTCCCCGGAGAGCCTTTAAAAAGCACGGTTATTCGGCAAGAGAGATTTTCACTCATTTTCTCAGGAGATCGTGACAGCCACCAAGGGCTGGTATGTTTATTTGAAATTTATTTATCTCCCCAAGTTTGCTTGGTCCGCCCACTTCCCCAGCACACATATGTCCGCTATGGTGAACTAAGAAAGACAATGTGCAAATGTTCTCTTTGAAACGACACCCCCAGAGTATCAGATTATGCTTCCTGCTCCCATCTCTCTTCCTAAGCTGTTATCCGCCCTGTTTGAAGCAGAATCACACTCCCAGAGGCTCACCAGCAGCTTCTGCTTGTAAACAAGGTGTGTACTCCCCTCACTGGGGGAGGGGTGTGCCCACTGGTGGGTTCTGGAGGGGGACAATGAAGCCCCTCAACTCCCAAATGTTCCCTCCCCCCAGTCTAATCTCATCTAATGTGTCTGGGGCATACATAATAGTGAAGTGTTTATTTGGATCTCCAAAGGACTTTAGAGTGCTTTTGACATCATAGGATCAATTGAAGATGGCCAGGTTTAAGAGGGAGTTCTGCATCAGGGCTACCAGAGCAAAACCTTTGATGGTAATGGGCAATTGTTTTTAATTTAATGCTAGGTGGAAAGTAGGGTGATTTTCATTGGGAGGTTGCTTGACTGAAAACCTCCCCTAAAAGGCAAATACTGTTAGAAAAGAAGTTTTATTTATTTATTTATTTATTTATTTAAACATTTATATCTGCCCTATATCACAAGGATCCCAGGGCGGTGTACAGATAAAACCATGCATATAAAATAGAACAAAAAAGATACAATTGACGATGGGAACTTTTTTTCTCCAACAATAGCTGTTGCCGGACTGTGGGAGGGCAATTTTTGATGGGATTACAACTGGGGAGAAAGGGGTTAAACCTCCTCAACCTGCATGGTGCAATCCTAAGGGAAATCCTCCCCAAGTGCTTAGTATTAATTTTTTTAAAAAAAAACAGGCGTGGTTG
Source organism: Anniella stebbinsi (assembly GCA_029215795.1). Lineage (NCBI taxonomy): Eukaryota > Metazoa > Chordata > Lepidosauria > Squamata > Anniellidae > Anniella > Anniella stebbinsi. Next base: position 389,792,355 of record JARDYH010000001.1, read on the forward strand.
CTAATCATGCATTTATGTCAATGTAAAGTTTGGCCCTTAGCCACAGAGCAGTGGTGCAGCTACGGCTGGACCTCTGGGCCAAATTTTAGCGTCCCAAGCCTGGAGGGGGGGGCAAATGACCACCCAGAGAGCAGCATGTGATGGGGGAAGCGGCAAACAGGCTGGGCATCAGCAGTTGGACCATCATGGAGATCCCGAAGCCTACTGGGGCTGATGCCTTTGGCCTCCAATTCCTTTCCTTCAGCTACATGTATTGGAGGTAAAAGAGTTACCTCCAATAAGAGTCTTATTTTACAGACAGGGTCCATTTGGCTGGGCATGGACATCCTTTCAGAGGCTCATTTTATAATTTTTTTTCTTTAACAATTTATTATTCTTTTCTGCAAAAAAAAAATGGTGTTCATTTCTGAGTAAATGTGTTTAGCATCAGGGCAGCAATGGTGTTATGACTTCAATGACTTTTAAACGCAACACTGCTCATGCTTGGATTATTATTATTATTATTATTATTATTATCTCTCTTTTCTCGCTCGTGGCAGTTTTTTTATGAGGGTTCTTTGATCTTGTTCAGAGATTTCTTTTTTTAAAAAAAGTTGTTTACAATTTGATTGATTGCGATTATGGTTTGAAAAAAACCTTTGACATTAATTATTTTACCTCCAATACATGTAGCTGAGCACGGGGTAAACCCAACGTATTCCCAGTCATAGATGACGTCAGCGTCAGCATCTTCGGCGCGTGAAAATCCTGGGATGAATGGGACAGGATCACCATCACATGACTCCAAGTGACAACTACGTTCAGCCACCGGTTTGGGTTCTTCGCACTCTTCGTCAGGCAGCTCTACCTCAGTCTGAGTAAACGCGAGATAAATACGGCACTTCACGTCACGCACCTGAATACCGCGACCGCAAGAAGCAGTGCAAGGGGACCACGGCTCAGGGATGAACCTGCAATTAAACCGCAGCATAAGAATCTGGACAATGCAGCTGAAGTATAAAACATTTTCCTTTTAGTTGTCAGGATCGATGGCAAAAAAGCACGTCACTTTTTCCTCTGCCTGCCAAAGTGGAAAACAGCACTGGCCTATACATGTGTAACACTTGCATAAATGACAGGTGTGGTCCAGGATGTGGCTGCAATGGTATGTAGAATTCTGGTTGCAATTAGGGGTGTGCACTGGATTGGCTCTGATCCACAATACGGAGTCGATCCAGGGGAAATCGGATACAATTATCCGATTTCCGAACCCCCCTCTGGATCATCCAATCTTTTCCGAACCGGTCCGGAAGGACCCGATCTGGTTCGGGAAAAATCGGAGGATCGGCAGGCGCCCGCTGGCACCTGCCGCCGCTTCCATTGGCGGGCGCCAGTGGGCACCTGCCGATGGAAGCTGACAGTGGGGGGGGGGCTTACCTGGCAGGGCGTCCTCCTCTTCCCGTTGCCGGCTGTAAACTACTGCAAACTAGGCCTCGTGGCCTAGTTTACAGGAGAGCGCCTGCAAGGCCTAGTTTGCAGTGGTTTATAGCCGGCAACGGACGGAGGAGGATGCCCTGCCAGGTAAGGAGGGGGGGGCTTACCTGGCGGGGCTGTACACTGCCATCCGCTGCCACCCGGGTGGCAGCGGGTGGCAGCAGATGGCCCCGGGAGGTAAGGAGGACCACGAGGGGGGAGGAGGGAGGGGCGCCACTTACCTGCGGGGTCGTCCGCCGCCTTCCCCTGCATAGATCTACTAAGGACTAAGCTTCGCGGCCTAGTCCTCAGTAGAGCGCCAGGTGACGACATCATCACCTGGTACTCTCTTGAGGACTAGGCCGCGAAGTCTAGTCCTCAATAGATCTTGGCAGGTGAAGGCGGTGGACGGCCCCGCAAGTAAGGAGGATCGCCGGGGGGGGGCTTACCTGCCGGGGGCCCTCCACTGCCATCTGCTGCTGCAGGTACGGAAGGGCCTGCAGGTAAGGAGGATCACGAGGGGGAGGAGGGAGGGGGCTCCCACTTACCTGCCGGGGTCATCTGCTGCCATCTGTTGGCACCCGTGGGCGCCAGTGGACGGGAGCAGAAGGCCCCTGCAGGTAAGAAGCGCAAGGGGGGAGGGACAGGGAGGGGGGAGTTAGGCCCCCACTCACCCCCTGCCGCCATTTTTCCCCATAAACTTGCATTGGGGGAAATCTTTCTTTCCCCCAATGAAAGTCTATGGGGAAAAATGGCAGCCGATCTGAAAATCGGACCTCCGATTTTCGGATCGGGATTGGGTCCAATCCAATCCGGGGGACCTCCGATTTTGTTCCAATCTGATCCGGAACAAAATTGGAGGTCCCAATCTGGTCCCGATCCGATCCAGGAGGTCTGTGCACACCCCTAGTTGCAATCATACCAGCACACGATAAGAATCTTTTAAAGGTTGTGGCAGCTGCATGGAACAAAGATGCTGCATTATCTTAGGTTCTCCAGCTATCTAATCCAGTATTGTCTGCTCTGACTGGCAGCAACTTTCACCTGCTACCTCATCCTTGTACTGGAGGTGCCAGGGAATGAACTGGGGATATTCTACATGCAAAGCAGTTGCTCTACTACTGAGCTGTGGTCCCACCCCAATGGAGTGCCACTGACAGTACGCAGGTCAAAGCAACAGCAGCAAATGGCAAACCTATAACAGAGACACAAAAATGGATTCCCTATCCCTTTGCTAATCCACCATGCACATACATAAATTCAATTTACTGTATACAAAGTGATAAAAGATTCCATAATTATTATGCAGCTCCCAAGCAAAACAAATTGATTCTTTTTCCTACTAGCTGTCCCCTAAGTGATGATTCCATCTCTGCAAGACTAAACCAATGAGTTCAGGAGTTCTATGCACACCCTTGAAAGTGATGTTTCTCCTCTAGGGATGTAGGAGAATTCCATTCTGGGAGTGAAATGTCAACAGATTTTCTGGTTCGACCCTTGCGGATTTTGTTCCATTTCTTCTGCTAGTGTCAACTCGATTGGTAGGGAGTTAATTCAATAAGTGGATTCCAGGTTTTTTATAATGGTCGTGATTTGTGCAAAATGGATTTGGGGGGAGGGGGGAGGAATCTTTAAATATGTGCAAATGTGCCCATAATTTCTTAATCCATTACGGTGTCATGTTCATATGGACCACAAGAGATTGGGGGGGGGGGCTTTTCACTGAGTACGGGAGGGCAGCCAAGAGGGTGCTCACCCCCTTTCTGCTCCTCCCAAGTCTTCCCTGCAAATGTCCAGCAAGATATTTTACCTCTAGCTAGGATTGATTTCAGCTTTGAGAGACTGGCTGGTGGGGGAATAATAATTCAAAATGGCAGGGAAAGGAGCATGTAGCTGATGATTTGTGAGCAGAGGGAAGGTTAAGCACACTCCCCACACATGAATTCTCCCCTACAACATGTTCACATTAGAATTACTAGGCAAACATGGGGTTGGGAACTTCATCCTTCCTTCAATGTGTCTAGTAAGGAACATAGGAAGTAGCATTATACTGAGTCAGACCCTTGGTCCATCTAGCCCAGTATTATTGACACTGACTGGCAGAAGCTCTCTAGGGTTTCAGGCAGGTTTGTTGTCTAGCCCTACCTGCAGATGCTGGGGCCTGGACCTGGGACCTTCTGGATAGAAAGCCTGTGCCATACCACTGAGCTATGCCCTTGGGCAGTTGCTTGATTGGAAAGATCATTAAGTCATCCCTCAATTTAACACATACATGATAAGATTGTTGTGCATGGATCAGGCGCGCACAGGGGCTCGTTTGCAAAATGGAGAAGGAAACTTATCCATCCAACTTGTCAAAACTTAAAAGTCTGTCATCTCCATCACTGAGATGCTCTCAAAAGGCTTTGGCAAAATTGTGATTATATTTCAAAAGAGGAGAGTTATCACAGCTCAACTCAATTAACCCATTAAAGTATATATAGTGCAGTTATCTCGCAAGGGCCAGGAAAACATCCAAAATATGTAGATAATTGTAGGTTTAGATAAATGGGAAAGCTATTTACAAGAGGGCTCCATCCATCATTCCTTTCAATGGCATTGGCATGAGGGTTCCTGTGAACAGATGGACATCACGCAGCCACAGTGTTTGATGGACTCCTCCCATAGGCACGGATGCATAGATTGTTTTCTGCAGTAGATAGAAGTGAGGAAATAGTGTTGCATGTGAATCACCGACTGGGTTTGCCCAACACGCTAACCCACACTCAGTGGTTGAGTGTGGGTTGTTGTTAAACCGTGGGTTAGCTGTTGTCTGAACTAAGGACATTTTCCACAGGATTAACTGCTTGTTAACCATGCAGTCTGGCTTATTTTTCTTGAACAAGCCACCTTGAGAAGCCTTGGGTTGTTCAGCGTGGTTAACAAGCCACACTGATGGATTAACAAGCCACGGACACCCATAGGTCAATGAACAACCCAGGGTTCAACGAACAACCCAGACTCAACCATTGAATGTGGGTTAGCATGTTGTGTGAACAGCTCCATAGAATCACAGAGTTGGAAGGGACCTCAGAGATCACCTAGTCCAAACCAATGCTCAGTGCAGGCTCTGCACTGAAAGGAGTAACTACAGCATCCCTGGCTGATGGCCATCCAGCATCTGTTTAAATAACTCCGGCAAGAAGAGGAGAACCCATCACCTCCTGAGGCAATCTGTACCACTGCTGAACAGCTCTCACAGTTAGGAAATGTCTCCTAATATTGAGCCGAAATCTGCTTCCCAGCAATTGCCACAATTCTCATCTTGCCCTCTGGAACAACAGAAAACAAGCCTGCTCCATCTTCTGCATGACAGCCTTTCAGATACTCGAAGACTGTTATCATGTCTCCCCTTAACTTTCTCTTCTCTAGGCTAATCAGGTGACCAGGGAAGCCAATGGGGGCCCTGCTGGCTTTAAATCAATTACCCATAGTCTTGGATCCATAGTTTGAGTGCATCAGCAATTGCCTTTGAATGTCACAACAACCAAGGGGTTGTTTTCTTAAACACTGGGTTGTTGTGAATAAAGTGGAAGATGGCAAGCATGTTTGCTCAAGCTGCCTGATCACACCAACTGCAAGCCCTGGATTCCAGCTCTGGGTTATCTCTCCCCCAATGAGAATTCCAGGGTTGGATGCCACTCTGAACATCGCAGAGATGAAGCATCCAGGGGTTGTTTAGCCCCAACGGGAGTGGTTGTGCAATGGGAGGCAGGACGCTCGCTCCCGCTTCATTCGCAACAATCCAGGGTTTTAAAAATAATCACAACAACTCTGGTTGTTATGATGCCTGAAAAGGACCAGTCTTGAGAAAATGTAATAGACTCCTTTTTTACCTTCCCTTCTTATCTGCCTGCTCCAGGCTCTGATCACAATCCTGTTTGCAACACACCATTTGCCTCTTTGACTCTGCTGAGCACAGATAGAGCACCAAGATAAAAAAAATTATCTCGCATCTGCCAGGACTTAGGCCTCATCTACACCAAGCAAGATATTGCATTATAAAGGTGGTACATAAAAGGCAGGAGCCACACAAAACAGGATATAGTGGTATGAAAGTGGCATACGGTATGTGTCAATGGGCCCCAACAGTTGTCAGTGCACTTCAATACCACTATACAGCAGTAGTGTGGCTCCTGCTTTTTATATACCGCTTTCACACCACTTTCATAGTGCAATATCCTGCTTGGTGTAGATGAGGCCCGAGACTCAAAGCGTTACCGCTGGTGAATCAGATGAGTTATCCAGGGCACAGCATGTCCTGGTTTCTTGAATGGGTTTCAGCTGGTACAACTTGAGGACACTGACAACGTGCTTGGACAAGTTCATTCAACCACTTCCATACCGGAGCCTTGCCTTTTATAAAAACTGGCAGGGAGGTAACAGTGAGCTGAACAATGCCTCCTTGTGAGAAAGAGTAGTCTTGGGCCACCTGAAAGAGGTGGAAGTGGAACCTCTCCTGAAGAAACCCTCCCTGGAAATGTTTCTTTTCTGGGCAATGTTGTGAGGACAATTAGTTGGGTGTCCATGTGAGAGAGGGCCTTCTCTGCACTGGCCCCAAACCTCAGGAACAAACTTCTGTTGGAGGTCCACCATGCATATTCCTTGCAGGCTTTTAAGAAGGCCTTAAAAACATTCCATTTTACCATGTCCTTCGCATGTTGAGTATTGATATTGCTGTTATTGTTATTATTGCTGCTATCGTTGTTCCTCCTGGTTTTGTTGCTTTAATCGCTGTTTTATTGCTTTTAATATTTTAATATTTTATTGCTTTTAATGTTTTATGTATTTTATTGTTGTAAGCCGCCTTGTGAGGGCTTCTGCCTTGAAAGGCGGCCAAGACATGTTTTAAATAAATAAATAAAATTGTTAATAAATGAATGAATGGAGAGATTCTAAACTGTTGCTTGTTTAAAGCTTGAATAATATTGTCCTAGCTTTTTCTCTTTAAGCAGTGTACCTCAGTGCCTTGACCAACAAAAATATTTCACAAAGCTAGATGGAAAAAAAAAAGTTAAATGTGTGGACAGGAGCACACCAGCAGTTCAGAATTCACTCCGTATACAGGCTGGCTGGACACGTAAGAGTATCCAAAAATAATGTATGATTAATTCTTTTGAAGCTTTGCATTATTTTTATTTTTTTTTTAAGTCTGGACCACAGGAAAAAAATCATTTGCAAAAAAAAAAAAAAGTCAGAGAATTCTAAGCATTTTTTCCTTGACACAGCAGGCCTATATTGTAATTGAGGTTTTCCTGCAGCATATTTAGCGTCTGGGTCTGTATAACGCCACAAGTGCAAGTTTTATTTTTTAAACAACTTAAAAGTGGCTATAAAATCCACGGTTGCCGTTGGCTAAATCATGTGATTTTACAGTTAACATCTGTCACAGGATTCAAGTCTCCCTTTCGAGATAAGAGAAAAGCATAGCCTGTCCGAAGTAAAATTATGGCTGAATGTAGTCAAATTGCATGTTTGTTTGTTTGTTTGTTTGTTTGAAAAAAGTAGCTTGGAACAACAAGAGAGTTATTTGCATAAGGCAAAATGAAAAGCTGTTGGTCAGCAGCTGATCAGGCACCGTGAGAACAGAATGCTGCATTACATGGACCCTTGGCATGGCTATTCTTCTGTTCTTGTAAAGCTGCAGGCAGAACACGGGTACAATGGCATCCTCCCGCCCATGTTCCCCAGCAACTGGTGTATCTAGGCTTACTGTGTTGATCCATATCAACCAACCAGTTCTAGGAGCAGGTCCTTTATACGGCGAATGGGGCTTCATTGCCCACTGAAGACCAAGCCACCGCAAAATACTTCGCATTATAACAGGGGACAATATATTGTCATTGGGAATCACTTCCCCCAGCTGATGTGAGGACTACAGCTAAGCTCAGAGAGAACAAGGAGGTCTGAAGGGAATGGAAGATGACATCAGCTTCCCTGCAAAGCCCTGGCTCCATTATACCACTGCAGAGAACCGAAGTACTCCGGGATGATTTTAGTCACCTGCATGGCCTGTGAATGGCATTTGAATAGACACAATGACATATGTGAAACCCAGTCCCTCCCTCCCTCCCTCCCTCCTCCTCCTCTTCCTCCTCACAAGGCTGTCGGCTTCTAAACTTGGCCTGCTTCTCCAAGCTATATTAAGCGCGCACACACAAAACCCAGCAGAAGTCTCTATTTCTTTAAGCTTATTAAAAGAAAAGAAAAAAGGATGTGGAATCTTTTTATGGAAGGCTTATTGAAAATCCCCCTGTAAATAAAGAAGGCTGTAGGGAGAAACATTTACAGTAATGATGGGTATCAACTATCATCACATTCCACCAGTAAAAAACAGAAAGGTTAAACCTCATTTTCTTTGGCTTAGCTTTGAGAACAGCCTTAAAACAAACAAGACAAGAATGATTTTTTTTTCTAATTAAATAAATTTTAAAAAGGGTTTTGAACACCCATTATGAAAAATGCAGTTCTGCCCCTGCCCTACTTGACCGAGGGGGCAGAAGTATTTGTCTTCCACATGTTGTCTTGGCATGCCTGTATTTCTGAAACACAGCTGCATTTATATTTCCATTATTCATTATGGGAACTAAAACTTCAGACTGAAGTTTCAATGGACGGTTGAAATGAAAATAAATGAACTGGGGTGTTCATCATGTTGTGACTTTTGTTTTTATATAAATCTATATATTGATACAGATATTTACATACTCATACAGACATATATACATACGCTTTTGTCCATTTTGTAAAAAAAAACAATGGTTGCAATTTATGAGGGTAAACTCCAAAATCCAGGTTTAAAACAGAAGTGGGTTAGAAGTGGGCCTTGAGCTGCATGTAAATTACAAAAACCAAAGATAAATACATCATTGCAGTGACTTGCGGAGCGGTGGCCACCACAGACTGAGAAAAACTCTGTCAATCAACACAGGGACCAACAAAGAGAGAGAGGAAGGAGGAGAAACCGCTTTCACTGCCAACAGTAAGTCTCCCTGAAAGCCTTCAATGCATTTTCTTCCCCCATCACAAGTGGGATGGCGAACATGGAGGGAGATGTCATCTCAGCACTAAAGAGGAGCAATGCCTTTCTGTTGCAAGCTACTCCTACTCTCTATTGAGCCCAAGTCTGATAGTGTCAAATCTGCAAATGAATTCCAAACCATCAAATTCACGCTGGTCTGCTTTTCCACAGCGGGCTGCATAAATGTGCAAGATCAATAACACCTGCGTAGATGCTAGTTTCAGGTTTGAGCCAAATGCTGGTCTCCGCCTGTTTATACACACTTGCCAAAATCAACCGGACAGAGGAAGAAAAACACAAGGGACATCCAGCCACATCTTACACCTCTTGCTTAGAGTGTCCTAAATGTGTAGAAAGAACACTGACCTCACTATATGTTTAGAGAAAGAATACTGACCTCATTTGAGTTTTCTAGCAGTTGGACCTTTTGCTTTTAACGTGCAACATAATTTGGTACATATGTTATGTAGGGATGCCTGGGAATATCATGTGGTCAGTTGTCCCAAGTTAATGAGCCCTTGTGGACAAAAATTCCCAATGCCTAGGCAGAGCTCCCATTATCTGCAAAGGCTTCCCCATTTATTTCAATGGATATAGAAACAGTCCCATGTGCACGAAGACATGCCCCATACATTGACGTAAATTAGGGATGGACGAACCTTCCAATTTTGATTTCTCTCGGTTTCTCATTTTTCCTGTCTTAAACTCGGTTTGTCCCAAACATTGAGACTATTTTAAAAGTTTGCATGAAGGTTTCTATGCTTTTTTGTGTTAGGCAAATGAACCCAAGTTCTAGCGCTCTCACCCAAGTGATGTTATGCCTGAACATTGTTCTTGAATTTTACAATCAATTCTAATGCCCTCCGTCTACCACGGAACATGGAGGGAGAGAATGCCTTGATCACCAGGGATTTCCATATGATTGCAGATGTCAGGCACAATCACTCTTCTTATTTGTGAACCGCCCAGAGAGCTTCAGTTATTGGGTGGAATAGGAATGCAATCACTCCATAAATAAAATAAATTTTGTACCACCCCCATACCTTGCAAAAAAAAAATGTCTGGTGGTCGCCATTCCATGCGCCACTTTGGAACTCAACTCACCCAAGCAAATGCCTTGTGGAGTGCATGCAATTGCATAGTTGGGAACCCTTGCTAGGACCTTCTGAAACATATAATTGAAATCCTTTTTGACTCCAGCTGCCTTTGCGTCACTCGAGGAGAACTGCTTGGAAGAACCTGAGAACTGAAATGCAAAGGCAGACCTAGCCCAAGAAAATGTAAATGCCAGATTACTTGGCAGGGGACAGAAACCTCTGCAAAGAGTCAGGATCATGCATCAGCAGCCTATACGCTACCCTTCCTCAACCCGGAGCCCTCCAGATGCTCTGGATTACAACTCTCACCATTCCCAGCACAGGGACCACAGTCAGGGATGATGGGAGCTGTAGTCCAAAATATCTAGAAGACCACCAGGTTAGGGGAGATTGCTATACTCTATATGAGAGAAAGAGATGGTAACTTACGTTGGCTCCTCAGAGAGTGTCCTGGTCTCCTCCATTTCATGTGCTTGCTTGAACCATGGCAGTTTTGCTTCAACTGGGGTTTTCTCTGGAAAAGGGAAATGCACAGGGATCGGGCGAGACTATTTATTTATGCCATTTGTCAGGAACTCTGTGGCTTGAACTCATTCTATCTGGGACTGATAAAATGTCAGCCACACAAAATTTATCTGTCAGGGACCCCAGAGTCTGGAACTCCGGGGTCTCTATTATTCGTCATGTACTCCAGGGCTTGTTTGAATCTGTAACCTATTTCTATTTAACCACCTGGGGCTGTGGGGCTCACTTAGGCATCTGAGTCCTCTTCCTGCAGGGAAAGGAATAAAGGGTGTATGCAACAACAGGCCCTTTGATTGGCAGCCAATAAAAACGCCTCTGGATTGGCCAAGCCTGACATGAATACTAAGAGCTGATGTCAATTTTGTAAAGTGCTCTGGAATCAATGTTGATGAAGGGTGGCATTACAAATATTTTAAATACATGAATGAACGAATGAAGTCTGGCCTTCTGGTCTTGCCTGGACAAGAGCAGAATCTTTGGCCAGCTATACTTCAGGTTCCAGATCAAACCCATAAATCCTGTATCAGGCATTGACAGTAGAGGCCCCAAGCTAGGAAAACCTCATGGCAGATTTGTTTTCAGGTTTGATTTTTCTCTTGATACCTTTCCTACATCACACTGTAGATTTGGAAATTAGCACTTGTAATATCAATACCTGAGCCAGGTTGCCTTTTGTTTTTCTCCCCACAGCGTCTGCCCAAAGCAGCATTACTCAACCAGGTACCCTTCAGATGTGTTGAGCTACAACTCCCATCATTGGCCATGCTGGCTGGGGTGATGGGAACTGTAACCTAACTCACATGGAGAGCACCAGCTTGAGGAATTTCAAAGGGCTTTTCTGAGTTCTACCCGTGCTGAAAATCCAGTAAAAAAAGGCGTTGTATACCCAGACTACAAGAGCCTGATGTTTGACAATGAAGGGGAGATGAATACAGAGAAATGCCTTACTTCCATGCCCGGCGCAGCTGGGGCGTGGGGAGGCTATTGCGGGTGGGGAGGGAGAGACAAGGCAGGAAGGCATGCCATAGGCGGCCTCCCTATGGCGCTACACTGTAAGACAGGCGGGGAGAAAAAATTACATTGATTTGCATTATTAACCATTTGGTCACATTTGCTGATAGGCAGGTTTGTGCGGGCATCTTCAGCGGGTTAGGGTTGGTGAGTATTCAGAAGCACCGTTGCAGTGATCGGTAATGCCGGAGGCTCCCCAGCTGTGAATCTCACAGTCCAGCTGGTGGTGATAAGGGTTACCTTTGCCTTCCTCACACACTCAGAGCTTTATGGCGTGGGGGGGGGGGGGTGACATGGAAGGTCTCCCTACCCCAAAAGGGGAAGCATGGGAGATGGTGAATGTTGAGGCGCCACTCTCAGGCCGTGAATGTCTAGCCCGATAAAACAACAGCATGAGGCTGGATTAGAGAAGATGCACGCTTAAGTTTACCCTTTCTGCAGTTCCATTAATAAATGTGGCTGTTTAAATCCCAACTTTGTGTCCGCCTCGTTATTTCCCACACGAGTTTGCGCACAAAAATACACACCTAAGAACTCATGTTGTCTTCCACCGGCCAACAACTGGAACCAAAGTCTCCTTTCCATTGATGGAAGGAGTTTTTCCATCAGTGAATGAAGTCTTTCTGTCAAAGGAAGGTGCCTCTGACCAGATCCATTAGATCCATCCAACCCTATCATTTGTCATCATAAGTGACATTCCAGTTACCTTTGAGCTTGTAACAAGGGATTGGCACAATACACTCTTCTTTGATGTGCAGTTTGAGTTGAGGATTGCAGCCGCCCGTGTGCTGCCCACGGTGATCAATACACAGCACCACTCGGTAACGTAACCCCCGGCCACATGTCACGGTGCACTATGGGAAACAAAAATAGGGCTGTCAACCAGTTAATGAATTTTCAGTTGGTTAACCAATCCTCCAACTTTCGCTGATTAATTCAATAAATAGAAGTAAATGTGGTTTACGCTTCATGTTAAAATGCATATCCTGCTTCAAAGTCTAAAAGTAGATTCTTACAAATCATTAAAACATGCAACGGTAGTCTCTCGTGGAGTTCACTCAGTCGCCAGTGAATGCCACGAGAGATTATCATTCTGTTAAGAGTGTTCTGCAGACTTATCTTATCAACTCCCTGAAGAAGGCCTTTTAAAAATACCACCTAGACCGAAAGGCGTTGGGCATGAATTAATAAAGTATCTCAGCATTCCAAAAACCACTTCTCTCTTCTTAGTTAAAGACCAAATAACCTTTCTAAAATGTGTGGCTGGAGAATGAGTTCCAGGTTTTTAAAAATAATTATAATTACTTTCTTTTGCTACTACTGCCACCATCACCACTACTCTTTGAGTTGTGTATTGGTGGTCCCAGAATTGGGAGAGAGAAGGTGAACTGGAGGAAGTAGGATTCCCAACATATCCAATATATGATTCATTGCATTCCCCTTCTAAACGCTCATGAGTGGGTCCCCCAGATGCTTTCTGCTACAGCTTTAATATTTTTGGAAGAGAATAGTGGTTGGTATACTTGTGACAATACCCCACATTTCTGTCTCCTTAAGTATGTCTGGGTTAGTGTGTTTGGAGAGTGCGGAATGTTGGACTAAGTGGGTGTGGCTGATGATGCTGGGAAAGGGAGGAGGGAGGGGTATATATTGTGTGAGAGAGGGGTTTGGATTATCTTATTGTCTTGGTTGGGTGGAGGGTAGTTAAGTGGATGCTAGCTGTGTGTGTTCTAGTCAGGAGTGTGTGAAGAGATTATAAGTACCTAGGACTATTATTAACCAGATTGTTTGAAGTATTAAGAATAGGCAGGTTTGAAAATGATTTGAAAAGACTGTTAACAACAATAAACATTTTCTTTTATTATTATTTTTTGCTACCACAAACCACGTGTCAACTTGGCCTTGTAACCAGCTCTATCAGTTTAATAAAGAAACTCATATCATTACACCTTCAGCCAACATACTCACAGGAGAACCTTATTCAAAACCCTTAACACCCTTTTCCCCTCTGCTATAAGGGAAAAGTGGTGCATCTTTTACCCTTCCCTCAGGTATTTAAGTGGTGGTGCTTAGCCTGAGAGGGGTGTGCTCGTCTAGGCCTGGTGATTGAGGCTGTGGCGGCACAGTACTATACATATAGCTGATGGAATCCTCCTGCATGTGGACGGGAGCACAACAACAGCCCAAGAAGCAGCTCCTTCATGTTGGACTGTAACTTCCATTCCACTCTTGTTCCAATATCTTGAACCCCAAATAACATTGCAAAGCATTCTGAAAGTCGCATGGATGCTTGTTCCACACGATAACTTTATAACAGGAGTGGGCAACTTGTGGCCTTCTAGGTGCTGTTGACTCCCAACATCCCTCACTCTTGTGTTGGTTAAAGCTGACTCTAAGTTACATGGAACCAAACACACACTCCCAACAGGCAGGTCATTATATATCCTATGACCATGACTCTGGCCATTTGGCCTTACAGTATTTGTGTATATCTGAATATAGAGGCATTTTCAATGGAGATTTCTCAGCCAGCTTACCTGTGACCATTCCAAAGCGACCCATTTAGGGCAATCGTACAGATTGCAAGCTTGCATGACCTTGGGTTTGGGGGCGTACATGCATTTCCACTCTTCTACTTGTAAGATCTCTCCATGCATAGTCTCCTCCACACATACAAAACTCCTCCTTTGGATTCCACCTCCACATGAAACTGAACATGCTGTCCACGGGTTGTGTTCCCAGCTGAGTGAGAGGAGGGGGACACAACAACATGCGTAAGTCCACCTTCTACCTGGTTTCTAGAGGTAAACTATGCTAAAAATTGCAGGTTGAAGCAGTCACTTCAGGCGGCAGATGCTAGGAGGCAGCAGCAAGGTGTTCAAGAAGAGAACTCTGTGCCTCACAGCCTGCTCTGCCCTCCCTAAGTTAGCCTGCTGCCTTCAAGCCCAATCATTAATGCTGTGCCATAATTAGTGTTGAAGACAGATCCATCTGTCAATGGAAGGGGGCGCCATCTTGTCCTTTGCCTCAGGAGGGAAAAGGTCTTGGGCCAACTCTGCCCAATTCTTTTGCTTTTGGCCCTGCCCACCACTGGAATGCGGCCTTCAAGAGATTCTCCAAAACTAAATTCGGCCCCTTGGCTGAAAGAGGTCCCATACCTCTGGCCTAAGGGTTTTTGGGAGGATAAAACTGGAAAATGCTACGTTTGCTGCTCTGAGCTGTTTGAAGGAAGAACAGGACACAAGAGTAGGTAATAAATAAGATAAGACCAGTGGCTTCCTGATCCATGTATTTGCAATCCAAGAGATGCTTCCACTACCATGGAAACAACAAAATGTATGCTTTATCCCCAACATGGAAATTCATCTGTATGTTAACAAAAAAGGAAAGAAAATATAATGTGTGGCACAGCCCATTTTTAATCAACATATTTTTCTGCTGGCAAATCAAAGCAAGAAACTAATATTTAACATTCCAGTGTAAAACATTTTTTAAAAAGCATTACAGTTGGTATGGCTCAGGAAAATAAAGGCAAGCCAATTACACCCACTACATGAGTTGAAATCAGCAAGAGTATCCTACTTAAAGACCTTCGTTGGGAGCAACGGAGGTATTGTAAAGAAGTCAAACACAGAGCAGATGGTGCAGAAACCTATAAATCCAAAGGGTAAATTTAAATGACTGCTCCCAAAGATGCAGGAGGCAAGTCAAGAATGCTCCTTGCCTGAAATAATTCACGTAACTCTCTACTCAGAGTAAATTAATCACACTGTACACAAACCAAATGTGAAACTCACTGTACGTTGAGTGTTGACATTTAAACCAAACTTACATGATCAAAACCAGGCATCACAAAAGCATATAGCTAATGATTTCTCCATTGCCCCTGATAAATGTGCTCATCCGCTGCTCTCCTTTGATTAACTTAACCCAAAGGAACGATCGATGTAATATAGAGCACACAAAAGGATGACTAGCTTTAAAGTTAATCTACTGCATTGTAGGGATATAGGAAGCTGCCTTATACTATCTAGCCCAATATTGTCGACATGGACTGGAAGCGGCTTTCCAGGGTTTCAGGCAGAGTTGGTTCAGCCCTACCTGGAGATACCGGGAATTGAACTTGGAACCTTCTGTATACAACGCAAGTGCTCTACCACTGTGCCACAGCCTTTTCCCCTAGCAAGTGTGGCAAGAACTAGTATAGCAAATGCATTTTTTGTACATAATACACAAGCGTAAAACACGTGCAATTGCAATCCAAAGGGAGCTTTGGGACAGAGCTACATGTCACAAAAAGACACAGGGTTGCCGCTGAAAATGGCAGCCCTCAGTTGAGTGCTTCCCCACTGCAGCCCTCAGTATAACTTAAGCTGTGTCTTAAGACATTATGCTGTGTGTCGCTGTGCAATAGCAGCAGCCAGATATATGAAGCAGAGATGGGGAAATCTGCATCAGGTACTTTTCTGTGTTGGTGCCCCACAATGAAATTTGGTGTCAGCTCGGGTGGAGGTGTTTTCATTTTCCTGGACATTCAATGGATAATTTTATTTTTGCTGTTCCTTATTTTGTTTCTAGGTGTTTGTTTGTTTGTTTGACTTCAGGTGTGAATTTTTAATTGGTGTTTGATGCTAAATTTATTATTATTATTATTATTATTATTATTATATTTATTATTATTATTATTATTATTATTATTATATCTCTTTCTTGCTCATGGTGGTTTTTCTAGACGGACATGACGGGCTTTGCCAAGTCATGCTGTCCTTTACTGACTCAGAAACTTCCTTACTGTTGAACGTGTTTTGAGTATGACTGCTTTCTGCATGTTGGTGTGGATGTATTCTGGTAGGCCCAGTTTCTGGAGGTTTTCTGTATATTGTTTGATGTGATGCCGGTGACTTATGTGACTAATGGAATAATTGTGACCTTTTCCTTTTGCCATAGTTCTTTGACTTCCATGGCCAGTGGTGTATATTTGTCTCTCTTTTTTTCTTCCTTTTCAACAAGAACAACAATTATTATTATTATTATTATATTTATTATTATCATCATCATTATTATTATTATTATTATTATTATTATATCTACCCTTCATTATCAAATCACAGGGTGGTGTACAAACAAACAAAAATCTACTAAACTAGATATTAAATGTACAAATGCCTGAGTAAACAGGTGCCTTTTCAAAAGATGTGAAAACACCATCAAGGATGATGCTTGGCACACTGCAGTGGGCAGAAAATTCCAAAGGTGTGGTGCCAAAACAGAAAAGGCCTTACCCTTAGAAATAATTCCATTGTATCCTTCTGGAAGCTTCAGCTGAAAGGTAATCTTGTAACTTTTTTAACTAAAGATGTGCAACTTATGGCCCTCCAGATGTTGTTGGACTGCAACTCCCATCTCCCTTAGCTAGCATTGGCAATTGTGGGGGATCATGGCAGTTGCAGTCCAGCAATAACTGGAGGGCCGCAAATTACTCACCCCTGGTTTAAACTAATAAACAAGTGCACAGCATAATGATGTGAGGACACGGGGTAAATTGTACTACAGATTAGGGAAGGAGATAGTGATGACTGAACATGGCTACCATTTTTGGTAGCTACCCCTGTGTTTCTTATCATGTTTATTTCTGCACAGAGCTGTTCTTGGCTTGTTAATGAATGCAAGTGCATATATGGTTACAAACGTAAGAACGCCCAGGACTGGTTCCAAGATTGCAGTGGGTGGGGACGACGACAGAAAAGTGCCCCACTCCAATCATCATTTTAGCTTAAGGTAACAGTTGGATCTGGGAAGCTGCCTTCCATTTTAATTACCCATACTGCCTCAGGAAATATGTGGCATTGTGGGAAATTTAAAATGGCAGATGACAGCCCAGAACCCATCTCCAGGTCAGTGTGGAGGCAGGAAGGCCTCACCTCTCTTGGTGAGGCCAAGATACGCTTCAATATTGGTGGGCCCTTCCAGGCACCAACAACTGCCTGAAGGGCCTGACTGTTGACACCTCCCCTGAGTTCATCCCCACTGGTCCTTTATATTTGCAAGCATACACTGAAAGCATCTTAGTTGTACATCTAAAAAACTACTAATGAATAAACTAACAGCCCTATGTTCATGAACAACTTCTGGTTGAAATCTCCCCTCAATCACAAATCCATTAGATGGCTTTAGGCCAAATATGGCCAACCTGGAGTGCCAATATGGTTCTCAGGGTTCCCCAAATGGCCACCTCCTTTCCCCAACTGCCTATTGTCTGCAGTTTTCTTCCAATGCTAAAAGGTTGGAATGCATCTCCTAAGACTTTGTTACTTGCAAGAAGTATGCTGAGGTGGGTTGTTGTTGTTTTTTGGTATTTTGGCCGGCGTCCCTTTTGCCTTTGCCCCTCTCTTTGTTCTCACCCACCACTGGAATGCAGACCCTAAAAGCCTCCCCAAAATTGAATTTGTCCCTCGACCTGAAAGTGGACTTAGGCAGACCACTTTCAGCCTTAGTTGACCACCAACCCAACCCACCTCTCATATGGGAACAATGACACCAACCTACTTCATAAGGTTTCATTTATTTACTTCTTTACATGACAGATACACACCTTTTCAACAGCTGTTTACAACCACCGGTGGTAGTTGGTGTTGTAAGGACAGCTGAGTTAACACACACAAAGCACTTTGAACGCTTTGAAATTGCTACCAGGATGTAAGGAACATGCAACTGTCAAATGCAGTTAGCAGCTCCTGGGTTTGTATGCGGCGTAACGGAACGTGCTGCAAGCAGTTGCTAGTTGCGGACATGTTTGCAGCGTAAATTTGCACAGCTGCTTTTCTTTATCGCTTCAGTTTAAAAATACACTCTGTGTATGTTCCAGGTGGGGCAAGGGGGTGTGTGGGACAAGGGGGTTTGGTAGATACTTTCCAGAGACTGTGCCTGTCAAGGGATCCCTCAACACTCTTGCAAGCCTGAACTACGTGGAGCCATTCCAAAAGCTTTCAAAGGTGTGTGTATGTGTATGTGAAAGAGGTGGGGGAAACATTTATACTAGGGATTCCCCCGACCCCGTTTATTTCAAAAGATTTCTCCATCTGTTAAAACAGTCCAGTGGTGCCTTTACAACTTGAGTTACAGCTCCACTCCTTCAAGATCCTCTCCTGTATGCTGGGACTCCAACCTCTCCCTGCCCCGGGTTCCTCATTTGACTATTGAAGGCTACACTGTGCACTGCAGGATAATAAAGGAAAGACTGCATATGGCCCTACTGTTTATGAACAACTGGTGCTCAAGGGAGGCCGGTTGGTGCAGTCAAGCTTGGGCCAAACACTTTGTCTTAATTTCAGCTACATGTGAACATGTGAAGCTCTGCAGGGGGATCACGCAAGGAGTTTTACAGGCCAGGCACCGAATCCCTATTCCCTGCACCAAAAGGGCTGGAGGGGAGGGGCGAAGCTGCTGTTGATCCACACAGTCACTCCTTTCGAAGCGCAGTCATACACGCTTCCAAAGGAAAATCAACTCCAAGAGCCATCGGTTCCTTCAATGGCTGTGCAGAGCACTGAGTGGTGAGCGATTGTGACAATCATGAAGCAATCCCCTATCTGGCTGTACAAAGTTGAAGACATTTTTCCGGCATTAGAAAAACCCACAAAACCCACAGAGATATGATAGCAGGATGAGCGCATACACCACTGGCGATGAATCATTGTACCACCTTCAAATCTTGGAATGTCTGTGCATGTGGGGGAGGGGAGGCACCTATCCACCCTATCCAGCCTTTATCCCACTGAAATCAACCCACAAGTGTTCAGTCTGGAGCATTTGGTTATTCATCCCTTTTCTTGGAATTGGCTTTATATAGCTGACTGCTACACAGCACTCAACCATTGCTATCTGACGCATAACTTACTAATGGGTCACCAGCACATAAGTAGGCCAAATGCATTAATGGTGGGTTATGCATCCAAATGCCATGTGCTTTCAGGCAATCTTATCTTAAGAACTGAATGTCATAGGCAGTCAAGCTCAGTCACTGCCACCTAGGGCAAATGGCTGCTAGTCTTTGTCTTGGGTAATGGGAGCCTCTATGAATGATGCATACTAAGTACACTATGGGCTTTATCACACCTACTATTTCCCTCCGTTTCGTATTCGAGTCCAGCGTTTTGAATCACACGTGGTTGGTATTGTTGTGATACCTCAGCTTGGCCTATTGAACTTTGCCTGTTTTGGACTTTGCCCGTTCAGGGATAAATCGAAACAAAAACAAAAACCTGTGACCTCAGGGCGAGAGAGCAGCAGGAGGGGACCGACGTCATGCGAACCCGGCACTGAAGAAGTGGAGCAAAGCCGAGGTGGGTGTGCTTAAAACCGTCCGTGATAACGACCTGTATTATACTATTAATGGAATGCTTATGTCAACAACAACCTACAACTTGAAGATGTCAGATACATACCGAGGAAGTGGCTGGAAGTGATCATAGGGCATGATTTCTTTAAAGCCGTCACTGTGAATGAAACAAACATTTACAAAGTTATTTGCCAGTCACCGGATTATTATTTTTTCCTCTGTGTTATACAAACTCACTTACACACGCCCATGCCAGAGTTTTGGGAAACTTGCCGGGGGGGGGGGGGAATGTCCTTGTCTGCATGTTAAATCTTGACTACTGAAACTAGGCTCCACACAGATGTTAATAAAACGATCTTGTATTTTATGGTTTCAATTGTTGCAAACCACCCAGAGGCTACCGGGCAGGAAAAAATCAAATTACATAATTGCTTATATAATTAATTATTATAATTAATAATAAAATAAATAGGAGCCCAACTAGATTTGTGTGAATGTTTCCAGCCACAAATTTGAGCAAATTGTGATTTGTGCAAAAATCAAACAAATGAACAAGGGAATGTAAGCTTGCTCGACATGGTAAGTGCTGAGCCAAGCCAGCTCCAGGATTCCTGGCAAAAACTCACAGAGCTCCACTCACAAACAGATTCCCCCAACATCCCTAATATATAGGCCTCAAAGCTTTCTTAAAGCCCAGAAGGAAACAGGGATGTCCAAAACCTCTGGGCATGCCAGGGATAAAATCAAGGAGGAGACAGGCTTTCTGCCATTGCATGGCCAATAGAGGAGTGATCTCTGCATGATACACCAATATTAGGTTGACCATCTGAAAAGGAGGACAGGGCTCCTGTAACTTTAACAGTTGTAGAGAAAAGGGAATTTCAGCCAGTGTCATTTGTATGCATTTAGTTCCTGGTGAAATTCCCTCTTCATCACAACAGTTAAAGTTGCAGGGGCCCTGCCTTCTTTTGTATATGGTCACTCTAGTATAGTGCCTGCAACTTTAATGGTTGTGATGAAGAGGGAATTTCACCTGGGACTAATTGCATACAAATGACACTGGCTGAAATTCCCTTTTCTCTACAACTGTTAAAGTTACAGGAGCCCTGTCCTCCTTTTCATATGGTCAGCCTAACCAATATAAAGGTTCCAGCTCCATCCCTTAGCTCCAGCTCAAGCAACTGACCTTAGGGACCATGAACTGGAGAACATACACTTCAGGTCTGGGTCTGGGCACACTGACCCACAACCCTGGCCTGGCACCTACGAGAAGGAGTAATAAGAAACAAACCAGAGCATTCACCCCATAGCATCTTAGCGCCTTTGTTTTTATAGTACAGATATTAATGGCAAGTGCTCATATTACATGCTTCCCTATCCCTCCTACCCCAAATAAAGCTCCCATCCTACTTCCCAAAGATTCTGTAACCTTTTATGATCTGCATTCAAGTTTTGCCAGAGTGGGTCTGCAGAGCAGGCCTGATAAGTTCTGAGCACCTCAGCCTTTGAGGGGTCACTATTGTTGATTACGTTCAACTGAGATTAGAGGAAACAGGACAGTTTAGTTATAGGAAATGAAATCCACTAGAGTGTTTCCTATTTCTTCTTCTTCTTCTTCTTCTTCTTCTTCTTCTTCTTGGATGTATCTCCAGTCCTGCCAGCTGGCATTTTAGTGTGAGGTTCTGGGCTAGATACTGCAGTGTTATTTTAAGACACATTAGCAGAGCCAGGAAGCAGCACCAGACAGTCCAACAGCCAGCGCGCCTTAAATGTCATTGTGCAACTCAATATGGTCTATGTAAGCTGCAACAGCCTTTAGGAACTTGGCAGCAGTGCCGTGTGGTCTTTGCACCACAAGCATCTTTCCTTTCCTTTGCATTGCATTGCCTGGTTTTATTGGACCCCCATAAGCCTTACAATTTTTTTTATTAAAAATAATAATAATTGAAAGCCTAGTGTCCAAATGGAAAGGAATGAATATGAGGCATTGGCTTCAGGTAGACCAATGGTTCCAAAATTGCCCATGGAGGCATGCTAGAGTGGCTTGAGAGGGGCTGAAGTGCACCTTAAAAATTACCATGTTGGATGCATCCATTGGTCTGTCCTTCAGAGAAGGGAGTCCACATATGAGGTCCTTCTGTTGGACAATATGGGTGAGTGATGTTGGGAGCACGGATGCACCAGGGTTCTCAAACACAGGTGACAGGCATGAGCAAATCTCAGAGGTACCAATGTTAGGGGCTGCTGAATCTGTGGGCATCTGTCCCGTGTGGTGAACCATGAACTACAGGTGGAAGCTTCTCAGTGAAATTACTTGAGGCCTCAGACTGACTCCACTTACCCACATTGGCCACTGGATCATTCTGAGCAGGGACAAGGGCAAGATGCTGGAGCGGGTGGTTGCAGGACAACTCCAGGCACTCTTGAATGAAACGGATTATCTAGATCCATTTCAATCGGGCTTCAGGCCTGGTTTTGGAATGGAAATTGCCTTGGTCATTCTGTGGGATGAACGACTCTATTTGTGTTTGTGAGCTGAGGTGGGGGCTTTTCCCCATACTCCGAGAACTTTTTTGTGTATTTCTTTTGCAGGTCCTGCAATTTGCACAAATGTCTGAACAATTTGTGCAAATCACTTCTGGATTTGCACAAATTCGGGCATCAGTTTCGCAAACTGCTCAGAAATGTGCGCAAATTGCAGAACCTGCAAAGGGGTGTGTGTGCAAAATGCTTGGAAAATCCGTTAAATGGCCCGATTCTTTGCAGACTGAGTTGGGTGCACAGTGGGAACCGGAATGCAGTCCAATCAGCTGAAATTAGGAAAATGTGTCAAACCTCAGCCCCAAAGAGATAGGGATATCAGACAACCCTAAATCCAACACATCTGGAGGGTACAGGTTGGGGAAGGCTGCCATAGGATGCGTGCCAGGGCCCTTGCAGTGAACAACACTCAGCCTCTGCTTGCTTCTGCCCATTGTACTGTCGGTCATCTCGAGTCGCT
The DNA here is from genome assembly GCA_029215795.1 of Anniella stebbinsi. Lineage (NCBI taxonomy): Eukaryota > Metazoa > Chordata > Lepidosauria > Squamata > Anniellidae > Anniella > Anniella stebbinsi. Next base: position 389,814,839 of record JARDYH010000001.1, read on the forward strand.
AGTTATAAATAAAAAGGATTTAGTGAGGCTTCCAATGACTTAAATGCCAACCACCCATTTATACATTTGTAATACAAACCTCGAAGGACAGGGATCCATATTACATTCCTTCAGCTTGGGCTTGGGTTTCTTATTTTCAGGATAGTAATGGCAGTATTGATCTGGCACGACTCGCTTTGAACGGATATCCACACACTCTGCAGAGTTCAGCTGATAACCTACGGTTCAGTGGCAGGTAGGGTGGGGTGGAGAATATTAAGAAGTACAAATGTACATTCATCCACAAATTTCTTTATACAATACCTGTTCTGTCTCTGTTCATCCTCCACTCTCTCACACATGCTCCCAATCATACTTTTCAAATGCAATACCCATAAACAGACATACTATTCACAAAGAACATTCCCATGTGATTTCTGTACACACGTAACATTCGCACATGCAGCCTAACAGTCAACTAAGACTTCAATAATGCTGCTTACTGCTGAATCCCTTCCCATCAACATCACACAGACTCCATGTGCCCTGAAGCATGGTGACAACTTTACAAACCTCTGAGCAGTTGGAATGTTCATGAACATTCCATAAGCCCTTAGCAGCGGAGTCCAATGACCTGAGAGGACTCCATTTCAATCGACTGATTGGCCTCTCAGCCAGCAATGATGAAAGCTCTAAAAACTGCTGCCTACATCAATCCCACTTACGCTGATTAGAGTGATTACATCCATCATTCAATGTTGAAAAGATCACAAACCTTTTAATATAGCTGAACAGATTTAAAAACTTTGGGACACTCTCCTGATGGTCCAGCTTTAACAAAACACCTTGGATAAATCCCTTACAGTTCTAACTGGTTCTGACTGAAACCCGGAGCAGATTCAACATCCCACTGACACCGTAGCCACCAGCTTCCGCTGCTTGAACCTACTACAACCTTGGGTCCTGATAGTGGGGAAAATGTGGGGAACTGTCAGAAATTCTGGGTGCGCTCATGAGCTTAGCATTTGCGTGCATCTCTGAATCGTGTCCTTGTGGCATGATGCCCATCTTCTCCTGTGGCGCCACATAGATAGGCAGCCTTTGCAGATTAGTCAAAATATGCATTCTGTGGTTCCAAGCTGCACCAGAAACAATTAAATCTGGAAGCCAGAATCACAGAGGAGGTGATCCAAAAATACCACTGAGCTTAAACATTACAAAACCCACACACATTTTTTTTTTAACAAGATTCGTCCTCAAAGAGCAAAGGGAGGTGGGGAAGGGACACTGAAGAAAGCGGTGTAAATTATATGAGCACGAATTCTATGAACTCTGGTGTTGCTTTCTTGGCTGTTGGGATGCAGAAGAAAGGGAGAGAGAAGTTTATTCACAGGAATGGAATCTTTCACATGTTAAGGAAAGATGAGAACATATTGCATGGGCCCTTAAGCAAGCACAACAACACATGAAAACAAAAGAGAAAACACCAAAAATGGAGTCAAGAAAGGTTGTCATGCAGAAGAGGGCCAGAATCTCTTCTCGATCATCCCAGAGTGCAGGACACGGAATCATAGGCTCAAGTTACAGGAAGCCAGATTCTGGTTGGACATCAGGAAAAACTTCCTGACTGTTAGAGCAGTACGACAATGGAACCAATGACCTAGGGAGGTGGTGGGCTCTCCCACATTAGAGGCAGCTGGACAGCCATTTGTCAGGGATGCTTTAAGGTGGATTCCTGAATTGAGCAGGGGGGGTTGGACCTGATGGTCTTATAGGCCCCTTCCAACTCTACTATTCCATGATTCTGTGATAAGAATCCAAGCATCTGTAGCCGAGTCAAAAACTCTGTGGTGTTAGATATCAAAGCTTTTCAGTTACCTGTCTCCTGGCTAAGCCAAAGTATCATCACATAGGGGAACAAGAACTATAAAAGAAAAACTGAGCACTGGACCACTGACATTATGATTACACGAGCCAGCTCTGTTGAGCAAGTGAAAAACTCAGAGCAAAGAGAAAAAGAAGTTGAAACATAAAATGTAAATGTCCAACACTTCAACTGCTTATTTAAATACAGCTGCATTTTATGGGCCACGTATGCTCACTGAATTCCCTTATGACTCCCACCACACAGAACATGAGCGCGCATGTCAGAGGGAACAGTTTTGAACAAATAATCAACTAAATGGGGAACGACGGCGCAGTTAATCCTTCCCCGCCCCCTGCTCCCATTTTGTTTTTAAAACAACCCTCTCTGAAAATAGGCAAGTCATTTATAAGTAGTTGAAAGAAGCCAAATGGAAGCTGACAACAACCCCATAACCTTATGTCGGAAACGTTTAGGCCAGGCAGAAACAGAACAAGAGTCCAAAAATACCCTATTAAGATTAACACTGTACTGATGTTTTTGGCTGGTTTCTTTTTGCTTAAAAATGAGGGAGGGGCATTGAAAATCAAGTGGGGTGGGGGAAAAACAGTGGGTTGGAGCACCCCCCCCTCTTCTCCACAGTAGCACCTCCAGACCTCCAAAAACTCTACATCGAGGGTCAGGAGACCCCACTGGATTGGGTAGGTTGTGGCACGGGTGGAAGAAGGGATCCCCAAAAATCAGGCACAGGTACTTTCCAGGAGGAGGACAGCCCTCCACTCACAGAAGGTGTCTCTGCCAATTTCCACAAGACTCTTTGTTGTTGTTTTTGCTGCCTCAGCCTAACCTGCCTTAACCCTCTATAAAATGCCCAAATGCCAGCTACATTTCAAGATTGCATATGGTGCATGCAACTTGACTTTTGATAGCAGCTAAACCAAAAGATAACAGTAGCATATCTACAATAACTTAACTAGCTGCAAAAGTCGGCCCTCTGCACTCTTTTTAAAAATGCAAATTTATAGCATTTTTTTTAAAAAAAACAAGCTCACAGTTAGAAAGCTGTAAATCCGCCACTTAAAATCCACAGCTGTAACACTCCCAAGCCACATCCATTACTCACCTCCTCCACATGTCACAGTGCATGGGAAGAACTCGGTCTGTCTCCACTGATGACTTATGGGTTGATAGAAAAAGAATTGAACCACGCTGTCTTTGGGGGCAGTATACCTGGTCTAAAGAGAGTTCCGTTACAACACACTTGTATACTGCACGCCTGCACTCCATGGTCTATCACAGTATAACTCATGTACAAAAGGCAGCAGAGAAAGCCACGGGACAAAAGGGAAAGGGGAAATAAAATGGCACAGGCAGAACATCTGGAGGACCACAATTTAAAACAGACATTTCTGTTGACTAAGTATTTGTTATCTTCTGCCTACATCGCTGTCCCAATTCACAGGTTACCAGTGGAGGTATTACTCTTTGTGCAGCACATACTCCTTCCACTCCATAATGTATGAGATCTGAAAGTAGGGAGGATGGAGAATCCTCAGTGGAATCAAATGAGTTCAGATTTTTTTATGAAAATCTATAGGTTTTGCACCAGACTGGCCTTTCCCCTGTTGGACGGATTCCAAAGACTTGCGGACTGTTGTGCATTCCTTGCAAGTGCAAATTTGCGCAAATCTGGAAACTCAACAAAAAATCCAATTCCATCGATGAGTGGATGACAAAATGAAAGGCACCTGACAGATTTTACACCATCTGTACATCCCTTCCTGAAAGATGAAGCAAACACTCCAAACTAGTACCTGCACAGGCATCTAATTCCCATGAGTTTTCTATCTCAAAGAAGAGGAGGTTCACATGAATTGGAAACCCATGTGATTAGGGGTCAGTGTGGAGCACTCATTTCCTATGTGACATCATTTACATGGTGGTGAAAGGGGCACTCCTGCTCCTCCAACAGAGAGATGCATTGTCTCCATTAAAAGTTTGGGCCTTAGGATACATAGGTACTGTAGTTAAACCAAATGTTTTGGACTACAATCCCCATTAGCCCCACCTAGCATGGCTAATGGTCAGGCATGATGGGAGTTGAAGACCAACTCCCTGGAAGGATCAGGTAAGAGAAAGCCAGTTGGAGTGTAGGACCGTAGAAATCCCACTCTAACGTGAAGCTCACTTGGAGACTTTGGGCCTGTCATTCGCTCAACCTAGCCTGTCTCCCAGGCTGGTTGTAAAGAGAAAATGGGGATGGAGGGGAATCTTATATTACCACTCTGAGTTTTTTTTAAATAGGGTAGGATAAAAATTAAACAATCAATTGCACACTTGCTCCCATATGAACATCCACTTATGTTGCCCTGCTCTGAATGCCCCAGATTTCTGAAGACGTAGAGTCTTTTTAGTGGTTGCCCCTTCTCCCTACCCAAGAAATCAAGCCAAGCTATCACTCTCCTAGATTTAGGGGGCTGAAAAAAACACCTTGATACCACAGAGTCCTTGAGGAGTTAGCCTAATTGATGATATTGTCAGATATCTAGATGCTCTATTGTATTATTTTTATGATTGACCGGACGTTCTAATCAGATAGTTTTAATTGTATTTTATTACTCTACATATGGCATAGTGTGTGTGTTCAGGGTATGTCAACAAATGAGGTTTGATCTCCCTCAAAGTCCACTGGTCTTATTTTCTAAGGGTACAATCCTAAACATGTTTAGATTGAAAAAGGTCATACAACTCCCAGTATCCCCAGCCTACATTGCTGGCTGGGGCATGCTGGGAGTTGTGGGACTTTGTTTCTGCCTAATCATGCATAGGCTTGCACCCTAAAGCATCTTTTAACAAATGGGTTTTAAGCCATGGTCCTAATGCACACTCAGTTGCAAGCAAGTCAAACTGAAATCACTAGGTCTTAAATTCTGAATAAATTAGTTTAAGACTAAGCTGGGCTCATACAAAATCTCTGCCCATCTTCCCAAACTAAACTCCCTTAGCAATTTGAAGTGGCTATCATATTCTTCCTCTTTAATATCTGGACGAGAATGGACAGTAAATTCTGCTGAACAATAGCTTCCCCTTTTCCACTCCAGAAGTGAAGTGACTGCTATATACGCATTCACAATGAGGCTTAGTATCTTGGGGATAACAGGTGGTATAAAAAATGTAAGAGTATTAGATGTTTGAAATCTGGGCAAGCTGCAGGCATTCCTATTAACTCATAAATCCATTTCCCTGGAATTAGGACAGGATCAAAGGGCACTGTCCCACCTGGGCGCAGCATAAACACACAAACCACAGTATCTTAACAAGCGTTCACAGATTTTGCACAGAGACTATTGAACTGGCAGGCAGTCCTTGTTTCTTCCAAATTGCTAATGGGTAAATTAGAACTATGTGGTAGCTACATTTCTGAAATAAGAAAAGAAAACATGCCTCTAGTCTACCTGGAAGCTGCACAATGGGACTGTCTACCCATAAAGCTCCTGATTCCTTAGCAGAGCAATCCCATGTCCGCCAGACAGCATTGTGGGGCAGGAGGGCATAGAATAGTTCAGTTTCATGGATTTGAGCTCAGAGACAGGGCTCTGAGCTCAGGGTCAGGGAATCCTGCTCCTCACCCAATCCCTCTCATCCACTTACCTGGCATGCAGAGGACTGCTCTGGCCTCTGGCTACCTCTCAGCACTTGGAAAATGAGTGCAGAGATGGGGCAAAGGGGGCAATCCTGGGGGCAGGGAGGGGAAAAGATTGGGTAGCTGTCTTACGTTGTTTCCTATAATAACCAGCAACTTGAATTGCACCAGCAAACAAATGCGCAGCCAGTGGAGCTGGGATGAGTGTGTGCGCAGGGCAGCAGGACATGTCCCCTAAAACTTAATCTGTGTTGCGGAAGTTAATAGGTGTTCTCAAGTAGTCTCCCATCCGTGCAATGGTGTTTTGATAGCATCATCCATGTATATGCTGCAAGCACACTAGACATTGCAACAAGTGGCAACAAAACATATACAACAACCAAAAAATGCTCCAGAGAGGATGCAATCTAAATTTGGACCCTGGGAGCAATGATAAAGGGAAGGGGAAAAGATATAACTTTGGGGCAAATGTTTTAGAGATGAAGACTAAAGTGGCTGATCTCTGCCCTTCTCAGATGGAGAGAGATGCAAATATCATAAATAAAGGCGGTCCACACTCAGCAGCAGGACTTTCCCATGGGATACTGAACTAATTTCCTCACTTCCGTTTCACTCACAAGGAATGAAGCTATGGTAGAAAGCTGTCCAACATAAACCCAGTGCCTGAGTCATGTCACGTCTGCCCGGTGGATAAAGTCTAAAAAATAAGTTGCGCAGGGGGTGACGTGAATGGGGAGGTGACACCAAGGTAGTTTGCATTTTCTCCTTTTATTAGTGCATCTCAGGTTTCAAGCCTTTAACAGGTTCCAGGTCTGAGCCCTGGTAATTTGTCCCAAAACAAATGAAACCTTGTCCCCACCCTATCCCAACGCAGAATGCCATTAAAACCTGTAGGTATTGGGGAGAAGAAACCCGCTCCGGTAGATCTGATCGACCGATAGAGGTGTTGGTTCATTCTTTGACAGACAGACAGAGGTGTTGTTTCAATACTTCAGCCCATTAATATACAAGAGGCATCTTCTGCCTGGCTCTGCAGGGATTCAAACCAGGATCCCTGGGGATCTGGCACTGGCTTCCTAAGCGACCTTGGCTGTTGTATGTGAAGGAACTGCAGGCAGCCCCATCTGGGAAACTTGGACAAATATCCATAATCCTCCTGGTCATCCAGGATAGCAGGTGACACCAGAGCACCAATCCGGTGCCATTATTAGCTCCAAGCTCAGCTGCCTTCCCTCAGTCTGGGCAACTTGCCCAGAAGACACCAGTTCCTTCCTCTGTGGTACCAGACTATTAATCTTTAGCCTGGCTTGCAACCTTACTACAACCCACCTACTCTTTGGGCTCAAGCTCCTGACACCTTATGAATCCCAATTTAGTTGAATATCTTCTTCTATCCTCTTCTCTGTTGCTTTTCAGCAGACCTATTTTGAAGTGTTCTGGCATAAAGAAAGAATGTTGGAGAGCAAAACATGCACATCTTACCTTGATAATGAAATCTGCCCCAAGGGGCCCTGGGATTTTTATCGTTTCTCTTTCTGAACCTTTCTGGAATTCAACAGTCGTGTTTTCGATGATGAATGTTCCGGGGGCACCAAAGCTGTGTTCTCCACTCTCACCCTGCAGTGTCTTTGATTCAATCACTGAAACAGGCAGGGGAACATTATGGTTCACAGGGTTATGATGAATGTTTGCAAGGAAAAAGACATTGGCTTCCGCGAAACACAGGTTGTAAGACGTGACACAGATAGAATTATAAAAAGGCAGATGGTTGTGGCCGCTGCATTTTTCAGCAATAACAGCAGCTGTCAGATGACAGGGGAGAAACTATGATGGCTATTTAATCTAATCCTCTAGAAAGAGAATAAATTGCCACACTGCATATCTTTGATAGAAGCCAAAATGTATTTTCGGGTGTTAGAAATAAAAACAGATTGAGCGCTGGTTTACGACCAGCAGATAAGGGGGAGATCAATTGCCTTGCATGGCCTTACAATTAAAAAAAAGACATTAAGGAAGGTAAAGTCTGCCACTCACACCCACCAAGGAATGGGCTTGGCTTAGCTGACAGATCTCTCTCCCACTTCTCTGGCTAAACATATTATTGGGAGGGGCAAGGTGGGCGTGAGCGTATGTGGACACATGCTTGGACTGGGGTAGGCTTCAGATCTATGAATTACTGTCAGACAATAAAATCGCCATTTATTTATTTTTTTGCTTTTAAGTCAAACCCAACCTGGCTGGATGGGAGACACCTAGAGGACACCTGGTTGGGGCAGAAGCAAGTTTAGGCTAAGAAACCTTCCGAAACTGGGACACCTATCTACATTTGATGACGATACTCAAGATGTCCAAGATACTCAAGTGTAAAATAAAGGTCACAATCTTCATGTGGGATTGCTGTGCAACCAAAGTATCTCTGACAGCTGGCCCAGCTCTGATCCACCGCCACGTTAGGGGCCATTGAGACCAAAGAAGAAGAAGAAGAGAGAGCCGTTCCTGCAACATTCCTTGGTGGTTCCAGCAGCAGCCTTACTGAGCTGCAGCAATTGAGCCAATGAGGGCTGGTGGCTCTGATTACACTGCAGCTGTGGATCCATGCTGGATTTCAGTCAGAACTCTAAGGGGGCTATCCAAGGTGCTGAACCTATTTTAGAGATAGGGTTCAGCACCTTGGATAGCTTCTTTAGGGTTTTGGCTGGGGCGGTATACAAAAGTAATAAATAAATAAATAAATAAATAAACCCAGAATGGGCGGGGAGAAAGGCATGCGCAACCATGAGGCTCATCCCTGATCCTTCACTGCATGGTTTAGAGTGCAATCCTATGAAAATGGTCAGAGGCTGCCAAGGATCCAATGCAGGGTGGCTGCAGCGCAGAAGCGAGCTTCACCTCTGCGCTTCAGCCATCCCGCATTTCAGCTAGACAGGCAATTTTGCCTATCTAGCGGAGGCTTTGTGGTGAGGCAGGGAAGGAGGCTTGGGATGGCTGTGGATAGTTTGTAACCCCACAGCCCCAGTCTCCTCCTCTCCCCACCCCTGGGAACACTTCCTTTCCCCCATCTCTGCATTCCGTTTTGCTAGTGTGGAGAAGTAGCCATAGAATCATAGAATAGTAGCGTTGGAAGGCTACGAGGGGGAGGGGGAGAGGGCAAGGAGGGCAGTTTCCTGGCTCCCAGCTCAGAGCCCTGTCTAGGATAGAATTGCTAGGATTACAAACATGACGTGTGAATGCAGCCAGTGAAAAGAGAGATTGAAAGGAAACACAGAAATAGTAGTGATGCACAAAAAAGCAAGTTCCTTATCCTCAAGCTGTTGAATTTTTTTCATTATGGATAGCAAGCAGCCTTTGCAATCAGTAAAATTATACGTGTGTCCCGTGCTATGACTTCTGCAATACCTTGCAAAAATTCCACTAATGGCTTGAGGCAGCCTTATGAACTATCTCGAGGAGGAACATTCCCCGGCTCTTAAAAGGAGGAGATAATGCAAGAGCTGAACGAGAAACAACAATATCCTTCTCGGGATAAAGGACGTTAGTCCAAATTTATCCTTGGTCTAATTCCAATTAAAGCAATGGGTTTGGAAGAGGGATATAATTGGTCCGCTGTGTCTAGACAGAAGTGTACTCAAACCCATTTGTTAAAAAGAGAGGAAATAATTTGTAGCATTTCCTTAAAAATCAACAGGCCTCTTTTAAATAGGCATTGGAACTCTTAGAAGATAAGGAAATCTGACTTTCTATAAATAACACCAGGAGCATTTATGTATCACAGTAATCCTTACAACCACCCTTTAGAGTAGGCTGGTATTATGGTCTACATGTTGCAGATCGCAGCTGAGTGACTAGCAGCTTATAGAAGGCCATCTAGGGAGTTAATTGCAGATGGGAGATTTAAACCAGAGAGTTTTCAACTCACCTTTTATGCTAGCTGGGGAATGCTGGGGATGGCTGGGGACCGCTTTTAGCCCCACACCCCCAGTCTCCTTCCCTCCCTGCCCCCAGGGATACCTCCTTTCCCCCAGAGCATTTTTCAGTCTAAATATGCATAGAATTTCACTGTAAGGATTGTCTCCATCGTTACTCCTACTCAGAGCAGACTAATTGAAATGAATAGGGCTTATATTAGTCATTGTAGGGAATATTGTAACCTTGCCTGCAAGTTACAGGAAGGGGGTAGCATTGCAGTTAGTTAGTTGAAGCATGGGGATTTTGTAGGGATGCTGGATGAATCCAGTTTGGCAGAAGTGTTTGGTGGGTTTTCACCAGCTGTCGCCCCACACGGACACCAGCTCACAGGTCCCTGAGCTGGCTGATTTGGTACATGCTGAGTCGGGCAAGTTTGGGGTTTGCCACTTTTTCTTTAATTTGGGCAAATCAAGATTTGTTCAAAATCACAGCTAGGAATATCTACGTAAATCGTGATTTGTGCCAAATTGCAATTTGTGCAAAATTGCAGCCATAAATAATCCTTTATGCCTGCAGTTTAACACAAACTGCATGATTTATGGCTGTGATTTTGTGCAAATCCAGATCTACGTAAATATTCCGAGTTGCAATTTTGCACAAATCTGGCTTGTGGATAAAAAAAAGAAGTGAGTTCTCGATAGGCACCTATGGATTGTCTAGTAGCTTGCCCCACATGTCTGCTAGGGTCAGGCAACTGGCGAGAGTCTGGTGAGCATAGCACAAACAGGATATAGGAGAGTTCACCCATGCCTAGAATTTTGGGCACAGCTAGCCTTGGAATCTCTATAGCCTTTCTGGTTAGCTCCTTCCTCCTCCCCCTCTCTCTGACCTCTTCCATTGCTGGAAGCATATGGCTTGCTCTCTCACTCCTGCCTGGGTAATGGAACACAACATGGACTGAACAAACTCCTTCTGAAACCCTACGCTGTACTTGCATTTATATGCAAGATTACGTGTGCATAAAATTGTGAGGGGGGGTACTTCACGAAAGAGGGTGTGGTCTTCATCTATTCTAAGATCGTCTTCTGTGCATGTGGCCTGGTAAATGTTCATTCTGGTCTGCCTTTTGGTTTTTCTTTGCAAGCTGCCTTTTTAACAGGAGGCAGCAATATCAACTCATTCCCATCAGTAATGAGGGATAGCAGTGTTAGCCCGTTGCAGCAAAACCAGCAAAGAGTCCTGTGGCAGCTTAAAGACAAAGACATGTATTCTTATGTAACTGTTTGTGGACATTGTCCCTTTCATCAGATGCACCAGGTGCCAGTGTGTCCACAAACGCTTCTGCCAAAATAAATGTGTTCGTCTTTAAGGTGCCACAGGACTCGTTGTTGTTTTTAAATACTGGCAAGTATGTAGAGAGTCACTCACAACTCGTTGCTGCTGGAACAACATCAATGAATGCCAGTGATGGATTAGGCCGATTGCTTCAAGCAATTCCCTACTAACAGCTATGCAAAGGCAGCCTGCGTTTTCAGCAGGGAAGCTTAAACCAAGCTACTCAGTTTTTCCAAGAAATTGCATCACACAGGGAGACAAAGATTTGCTCCACAGGCTACCTGTAAATTCAACTCCTGCATATTCTCACCTGCTTTAAGCCACTGCCTGTCAATAGCAACTTCCCTATGGAGTGAATACAAAGCGCCCTGCGTGCGTAATATTTTTATAGCTATTTCTTCAAAGGGCAAGGTAATATTTCGCAAACTAACTGGCAGCCATATGGAAATATCAGCAAGGAGCTTTCCAGGCGTATCCAGCAAGTGATGGCCTGAAAAGTCTGTTTAATTCTGAGGACAGGTTTATCCTAAAGCCAGGAAAGTCGGCATATGGATGGAGTTACAACCTAAGTGGAGCAAGGCTACGTATCCAACATTGTTTCTGTTGGCAAACATTTGACTTAAAATGACCCCATCTCAGATGAATCCTAGCAGCTTCAGGAGAGGCTACACTCTTCAGTAGATTTATGGCACCCATAATTTGGTCCCTATGGGAGGGCAAGAAGGGTAAGAATAAATAAAAGTGTCTTTGGAAATGCAGGGAGATGTTTTGGACCCAAGCTCCCATCTTAATCAGATAAATTGGTTGCTGGATGAAGCCTTTTTAGTGCAGAAAATCTTAAAAGCAATATGCGTTCTGAAGTATAAGTAGTGTCCAGTCTGGGGTCTAACTTGTGGCAAGCTGCATTAGAGTTTGAATCTAACAAAGGTAGGTGCTGGCACGACCAGTGTCAACGGTAGCCATGGTTGGGCACCTGCTAAGGGCTCACACCCTAGCAGGTGTCCACTGACAAGATCCCCCTGGGTGGCATTCTACACAAAGTTTGGGGCTATACTGGCATTCAAATTAGGAATTTGCCATTTGTCCATGCAATGGCCGGACATCTCAATCCTGATTGGAAGCTAAAATATCTTTTAACCTCCAGTTGAACAAAGTTCCTAAAAAATCTGAATTGTGCAGTAGAGAAACCACTGTTGAGCGAGAAGGTAATCAACCTCCTAATCTCACACCTACAGCAGGTTTCCTTAAAATACTTTTTTTCCCAGTCCTGAAAACTGGCAGTCATCTGTAACCCTTCCAATTTCCTAAGGAATATGGGATGCCTCTGTTTCTCCACTAAAAGCCAAAAGATTTAATTATTAGTCACATGGAACACTACCAACTGATTAATCTTTGGAAGTCTGCGAGGGCTTATATATGTATATATCCAAGGCACAGTATTGCAGTTGAAAAGAAAATGGATTGATTGAAAGGAAATTGAGTTCATGTGACATATGAAGCATGAAAGAAAAGGGGGTGTGAATATGGGAGTGAGCAGCTGAGGTACATCAGTCTAAGGGAAGTGCTCTGCACATTTCTATTGGCACAAGAAGAGCAGGTAGCACTTACACATGATTTCAGCGGTCCTGTTCAGACAACACATTAACCCATGGTTAGGCCACTAACCCTTTTGCAGCAAATGGTTAGTGAGTGTATTTAAACCGTGGTTTTGTAGCCACCATAGTTAGGAATGGTTCACACAAAACGCTAAGTCATGGTTCACACAACACGCTAAGCCATAATGTTTAGCTCAAAATGCTTGACCACCGTGGCTTAGAGTGTCGTCTGAACAGGGTTAGTTTGAACTTGGTGCTTCTCTGAGATGTCATGTGTTCAGTTGTCAGGGGACTCAGGGATAAATACTCCTGCCAACAACCCTACCTGCTGGAATTCATGCTCTTTTCCCACCCGCACATTGCACAGACAATTCCCTAATAGTGAACATGAGCCTCAGTTGAGAACACACCTATTTTCCTCCCCTCAAACTGTAAGCCACATGTTTTCTTCTCAATAAAAACAGAATTCACGTGTATGGCTAAATGTTTTAAAATGCAAGCTTCTGTCATTAAAAAAAAAAAAGGTGCCAGGAGTTTAGCATCTTTCAGTTCCCTTCCAGCTAGAATCTGTTGTAAGTTCATGAACTTGGTTATCTAGCATTAGCCACTTGTAAAAATATTAGCTTCTGGTTTTGTTGCTTCTACAGCAGGGGGATTATTTTCAAAAGACTCTAGCTTATTTTGGATTCGAAAGCCCTTAACGCAACAGCTTCTGGAAAGCCTATAGTGTTTTCTAACACCCCTCCCCTTTCACTTCGACACCACCACCCTGCCCCACACACAACCCTTTCAAATGTCAAATGAGGGGATAGTGACAATAACAGAGTCATCTCGTTTGACAGTGCAAGAAAACCAAGGATTCAAAATGATGAGGATGTGAAAGCCGCAAAACTATCCTGCAATCTACACACCTTCTGATGTGTTTCTCCGCAAAAGAACCACCTCAATCACTAAGCAACAAAAGCCATTCCAAATGAACAGAAAGGAGTAATGAGTTTATTATGGGCCTGTTTAGACAACACACTAAGGTCACATCTACCCCAAATCTATATATGGAGTGTGAACTGGGCCCCAACAGTTGCCACTACTGTTATAAGCTGTTTTTAAGCTGTAGTGTAGATCCTGCCTAGGCCATGGTTAGGATGCTAACCCCTTTGCACTAAATGGTTAGTGGGCATGTTTAAACCATGGTTATGTAGCTAGCTAGCATGGTTAGGAATGGTTCACATGACACACTAAGCCATAATGTTTAACTCAAAATGCTTAACCGCCATGGCTTAGTGTGTCATCTAAACAGGGTCTATATGTACCATTCTTAAATTTGGATGTGCTATTCCATATGGAGGAAAGGCTGCAAGAGAAAGGTTGTGGCTATTGCTAGGGTTGCCAATATGTGATTTAAAAAAAATCTTTGTGCGCCTGGCCTGGGAGGAGGGAGAGTACACAGTCCCCCTCCTCTCTATATTATTCTCACAACAAACCTGCCAGGTAGGTTAGGCTGAAAGTCAGTGACTGAGCCAAACTCATTCAGTTAGTTTCATGGTCAAGTGGGAACTAGAACCCAGATCTTGCGAGTCCCAGCCTGAAACTCTAACCACTACACCACACTGGCTTTCCATGTAGTGGGCCTGCTCTTGTGTTACTGCCCTTGCCCAGTGACAATACTCCTCTAATCAGCACCAAGTAGCTGTCATTTCAATTTCCCCCAAATGCCCCGGATGTATTGTTGCTCCAGGGCACTATGGGAAATTTCAATGGTGGTTAACTAGCCATTCAAAGGAAGGAGAGGTGTTGGTGGCTGGCCCTGGCAGCTAACAAAGTTGGCCAGATAGAGACACTGGCTTGTTTACAGCATAACAATGGCATTTTTAAAAAATTTCATGTGTTACATTTATATCCCACCCTGTATTCCAAAGAGCTCAAAGCAGCCAATATGGCTCCCCACTTCCATTTTATCCTTACCAAATTCTGCAAAAGAGGTTAGGTTGAGACATACTGACTCGCCCAAGATCAGTCGGTTAGGTTCAAGGCTGGATGGGGATTTGAACCTGGGTATCTCTATCTTTGTCTGGCACTAGTCCTGATGGCTATGTGCTACCTCCAGCAACAGAGGCAGTAAAGCCTATATGCACCAGTTGCTGGGGAACATGGGTGGGAGGGTGCTGTTGCACCGCATCCTGCTTGTGGGTCCTTGATCGACAGCTGGTTGGCCACTGTGTGAACAGAATGCTGGACTAGATGGACCCTCGGTCTGATCCAGCAGGGCTCTTCTTGTGTTCTTATATTCTTACTCTAGTTACTTTATCCTACTGGCTCTCTCATTCATAAAATCATAGAGCTGGAAGGAGCCATTTAGGTCATTGAGTCCACCCCCCCTGCTCAGTGCCAGAATCCAGTTTAAAGCACCACTGACAGATGGCTGTCCAGTCAGTGCTTGACTACCTCCAGCAATGGAACACCTGCCTTTAAACATGTTTTGTAGTGCTTTGTGTTACCATGCAAGAGAATAGGAGGAGATGCCAGGATACTGTATTCAGTGGTGCCTACACATCTCCTGTAACATTCCAGTTCTTGTCTAAAGACAAAGGACTCCAATCTTCAAGTATCTACCTAAACTCCCCAAGCCTTGAAAGTGTTCAAACTGAATGTTTAGGTCCCAACCCTCTCTGTTAATAATGCATAGAGGTGTTCATACCAAGGTGTGCTGGTCCTTTCACAGTAATTCTTGCACTGTGACTCCCGTGTGGAACAGCAATCACGGTTTCCTCCCCTAGGAAAATTAAAGGCATCATTTCAGAAATCACATCTTACAAGGGAATCATCACATTTCTTTACTGAACTCTTAAAAAATGAACCTTCGCAAAACGTGGCACAGAAAATATTTAAGGATTTTTACCTTTTTAAAAAAAACACATGCTATTAAGTACTTATGTCCAGGTCTGCTTTCTGAACTGTACTGCTATTAAGCAACATATGGACTTGTAAATCCATCCAGCTATTGGACAATTATTTTCTATTAATGTAATACATTAGCCATTCAATTTACGTCTTGTTGTTCTGGTTTTGTTTCCTAATTGAATAGGCTTAAAAGGTTGTGCCACACAGAACTCACATTGCAAAAGCATGCCGCAGCTGTTCAGTTGGATTTTGCCCACACCTCATTTCCTGCAGCAGGTCATGGCTTTAATAAGTCGTAAGATTTGCAGGAAACAAATCAACTACCTAATACTAAATACTAAACCATTACAGACTAGAGAAATGCAAATTAGGAGGGAGGGAAATCCATCAAAATGCCTACAACTTGTTGTAGATGTTCATTATTTCCACTTTAAAAATTAGTCAAAAGCCAAACCTGTTGTGAACATAGAAAATAACACCCCTTTTCAAATGTTATGTGTTTGTGCATTTACAGAAGTATTTATATACCATGCATGCAATGTGGTTTGCAACAATAAAAAACACAATCCTGATGCAACCGAAACAATAAAACAACTTTAAAAACAACCAAAATAAAAGCAAAAACACCAGGAAAATGAACACACAGTTAAACCCCATTAAAAGCCTGGAGAAAGACAAATGTCTTGTCTGCCTGCTTAAAACCCAACAACAAAGTGACCAGTCAAACCTCTCTTGCAAGAGAGTTTCACAACCAGGAGGCTGCTACTGCAAAGGCCCTATCTTGTGTTACCACCAGCTGCAGCTCCCTTGGCTTTGTAAGGCTACCAAAGGCTATCAATGGCTACTAGTTGTGATGGCTATGTGTACCTCCAGTATCAGAGGCAGTATGCCTATGTACATCAGTTGCTAGGGAACATGGGTGGGAGAATGTTATTGCACCATGTCCTGCTTGTGGGTTCCAGGTTGACAGCTGGTTGGCCATTGTGTGAACAGAGTGCTGGACTAGATGGACCCATAGTCTCATCCAACATGGCTCTTCTTAGGTTCATGCAGAAGAAGATGTCCGTCAGATGCCCTGGTCCCACGCCATTAATAAATATTAATACTGCTTAGCCTTTATATAGTACTGCTCAGGTATTCAATATGCATCACATACATTATCTCAGGAATCCTTACAACACACCAGTTAGGCAGACCAATATTATTCTCTCCATAAGGAACACCTCTCCCCATAATTCCTACCGGACATATTGTGAACACACACTCCAGCGCTAAAAGCAACCTAAAGGAGCCTTCTAAACTGCAACCTTTGTTATTACTCCATTAAATCAATTAAATTTAATCCAACAAATCACTTAAAGTGAGAAATTAAGCGCTCACAGACAATTTATGCGATTCAATGGGATTTAAGCAAGCTTATATTGTTGGATTCAGGCCCATGTTTCTAAATTCCAGAGGCATTGGGAATAATGAAGATGGAAGACTGCTGCTTCTTGGCCCAATGCTACCCTTCACAGAACCAGATAATTATCAATAATAATAACAATTTCAAAAAAATTTAAAGTGAGATTGGCGTCAGCTGTGGTGGTCCCCACAGCATTTCCTTCAAGATGCTGGGTGCCTACACCAGGTCTGACAAAAGCAGTGGATGCTAGATTCTCAGGTTCTGGTTTCAATATCCTCAGTACACATGTGAACACACAGCCCAGATTTCAGATAATGCCTACAATTACAGTTATTCCATAAACACCTTCTAAAATTACATTGTATTACATGTCCAGGTTTTAGAAAACTAATTTTAAACAGAACAATTTATTTTGGCAGTAATAAACATATTATATTAACTAAGTTTGTATTTCGCTAGTTGCCAAAGTAAAAAAGCAGTACTATTAGAGCATGCACAGAGTTACGAAACCCTTGCAGCAGCAGCAACTTAGTACTCTCTTTGACTTTAAGAAAGCCATAAAGACCTGTCTCTTCCGGCAGGCCAACCCAGTCGAATTTTAAAAGTTTTATTGGTATTTTAATAATGTATTAATTGTATATGTTTTTAATTAGTTTTATGTATTTTATGTTATTTGTATTGATGTTGTTCCCGGCCTCGATCCTGAGAGAGAGGCGGATAAGAAATAAATAAATAAATAAATAATAATAATAATAATTATTATTATTAAAATACACTCTGTACTTCTTTTCATTTTGTGTTTTAGATCAGGTGGCTAAGCAATTTTTTAAAACAGAATAGATTTTGCCGCTATGCTGACCCAACTTAAATGCATATTGAACTTTCTACTCTGAAAGTTTCAAGTAAGTATCCCATTTTGCAATTCAGCCAGAGGCCTGGGGCTACCCATATAGCAGAATGGGGAGTACCATTTAGACTGGTCCACTACTCCCTAGAACACTTGCACAGCAAGGAGAGGGCTAGGCTAGAATCCTTCTCCTTCTATTTGCAGGGAGATTTTATAAGGAGAAGCATTCAAAAATGACATCCCCATCTGTGGTATGAAATGGTGCCGTCCTTCTACCACTTCTGTGTTTTACCAATTTGCTCCCCTGAAGATCGAGCCCAACTCATAGTACTTTGCAGGAGAAATTCCCATGGAAGTCTTGGAGAGTTAGATTTCATTCCATATTCACTTCCTTCCAGTGAAGCCAAAGGGAAGCACGCCTGGGGTATGGTGCAATCAGACCACAAGGCAGGTGAGGAAATACAAGAATATAAGTTTTGCTCTGTTTCTCTCCTATGGGTGGGGATGTAGCTGGGGGAGAAGAGAATTTTGATTACAAAAACAACCCAAGGAGAAATGGTTAAACACCCTTCACATGCTCTAACCACAGTTACAATAAAGTTTGAAGAAGAACTTCCACAGAAACGTCATGTTTCTCCACATCACACTGATTTTGTTGAGAAATTTCAGCTTGACTCTAAAGACAACACAAAATTAACTTATGGAACTCACTGTCACAGAACTGTGTTGACACAGCCATTGGCTTGGATGGATTCAAAAGATAATTGGGCAAAATCATGGAGAAGGAGATGTTTATCAATGGCTATGAGCAACAATAGGCAAAAGAAACCTGCAGGTTCAGAGGAAGTGTATCTTTGAGTACGAATCACTGAGAACAAAGAAAAGAGGAAGTCTACCATTTATACCCTATTTATAAGCATCAAAATGCATCTAGCTAATCTCTGTTGGACAAAAGATGTTAGACAAAATGGATCAATAGTCAGATCCGACACGGCTCTTCTTTGGTTCTTAGGGAAACTTTCGAGTCTGCTTGCGAGGAACGTTTTGGCTGTTTTTCATGCCGGGACATTAATAAGCACAACAGGGACTCAGCATGAACCACAATCTGCCACCAAGTCTGTAGATTTAAAAAGTCTCCAATCGTCAAGTGCACAATCCATACACTGACTGAAACAAAACCTCTTATATTCTTACAAACCAGTGCACAGGGGGTTGTTAAGCTACACAATTATATTAAATCAATAAGACCTATGCTATTAAAAAACAGGGAGAAAAGACAGCACATACTAAATTCCTTTGACATTTTAAGAGCTACAACCAACACCTACATTTTATAATTTCCAGGTATATTTAGTTTATTTATATTTAGCACGCTGTTGGATACGAGCAAGAGCCCATCTAATCCAGGATGGGCAAACTGGGGGGGGGGGGGACCACCCACCCCCCAGAACACACTCCCTTTGGTGGCATGGTGGCAGCCCAAAATGGTGGGTTATCACTGAATTTCAGCAGCAAGCATGACACAGGCTTAAAAGGAACAGATTTAGCTTGCTTTCAAACTGCCTATTTTCTTTTGCTGTCGTGCAGTTTCAGCAGCATGGTGGGGGGGGGGGGTACACTAGAGGGTGTGGGGGGGAGGAACATGCAATTCTTTGATGCCCAGCCCTGATCTAGAACATCCTACTTCCCAGTGTGACCAACAAGATGCCTATGGGGATCCTAAAAACAGACCATGAAGGCAATAGCTTTCCTTTGCTGCGGTTCCTGTGCAATTGGTATTCAGTGGCATACCAGCTCCTATATGGAAATGCCATATAGTTAACATGACTAGTAGCCACCAATAGGCATAAATGTCTCTCTATCCAATTTCTTCGCACCAGGCATAATGGTATAAACTAAGAAGCCCCAAATGCGTTTCTTCTAGGGAACCTAAACTATGTTCAACTGGAACTGATTTGACTCCCCAATAATGATCTTACTCCTAACAGCAAAATGATGATGATGATGATGATGATGATGATGATGATGATATGTAGATCAGGGCTGGGCAGAAGGTAGATCTCCAGATGTTTTGGATGTCAATTCGCAGAAGTCCACAGCCAGTATGGCCAAAGGTCTGGAAGTTGAAGTCCAAAACATTTTGAGATATGCTTTCTGGTGTAGATCACCTCCCAGACATGTAGAAATGATTGCAAGGGGGAAGTATGTTTTTTTGTTTGTTTGTTTGTTTTTTAACTTATAGAGTGTTGCTTCGTCCTTCCTCCTGGAATGGTACATCTAACCTCTGCTCTGATACTTCCCCTTGTTATCACCTCTCCCAATTTGCAATGTGTCCTTTGATGTGACACTTCAGATGTCATTGGCTTGCAACTCTGATCAACTCCAGCCAGCATGGCCAAGGGGGAGGGATAACAGGAATTGGAGTCCCAGATCTGGCAGGCCACATGTTCCCCATCCCTGTGCTAGGGAATGGGGGAGTCAAGTGTTTAATACATAAGAACGTAAGAAGAACCCTGCTGGATCAGACCAAGGGTCCACCTAGTCCAACCCTCTGTTCACACAGTGGCCAACCAGCTGTAGACCAGGGACCCACATACAGGACATGAGACAAGAAGCTCCTTCCCACCCACGGTCCCCAGCAACTGGTGTATATAGGAATACTGCCTCTGATACTGGAGGTAGCTATAAATGGCCTGAATCAGAATTAAACACACTTCTCTCCCATACTGAAGGTTTCATGAGGCAAAAGCCATGTCATGATCCATAAGCAGTGTTGTACTTTTTGGAAGTTTGCTGTAGCTCCAAAGAGTTAAAAGTTTGTACATTCCAAAGGGGTGGGTGGGTGGGTGGAGAAATGAAACCATTGAACTCTAAAACCAGCAAGACAGATCTCAGGAAATAAAAAAGGACTTATGGGATCATTAGATAGATAAAAATCCATCTTAGTCTGGTGCCATATCATTCAGCAGAAAGAAATACCAGAGATTGCAGCTTATTCCCATCTCATGTGGTATCTTCCAAGCAAAATCTCCAAATTTCAGCAGAAGGGGCTCAGGTGGGACCACAGAGATGGAAGGAGCAGTACCAACACAGAAGACGATTCCTGCCCACAACAGAATGTAATGTTATCACATCCCTTTATGATACTTATTAGGGCATCAGTCATAAACCCTTGACTGGCTTGAGAACCAGAGATGCTGTAGGAAATGTGAGAGGACTTATAATTTAATAATCCAAAGCAACCGCTCATTGTTAAAAGGAAAGATCATCTTTTTTTACTATCTTTTGCAGCCTTTATTTCAGTAAAACATCAGAACCAAAGTAGTGTCCAATAGCAAGTGTGCCCTTAACTTGAAGCCCCACTGGTTAGAATCCCCTCGGCCCTCACAGCCCAGAATTAATCAATTAAAGCTTTCAGTGATTAAAGACAGCATAAGACAGACCGAGGTTGTGGACAAGGTGTGTGGTAACGTTCAAACAGCCCCTTGCTTGCCCGTTGTGGCTTATCACATCTAGTAGGGAGGAGATGATTGGCTGAATCCTGCCCTCGCTCTAACTTGACTTCCTAACAGTGCTATACAGCCATGCTTTTTGCCCTCACCTGACTTTCTTGGCAAGACTTTTTTAAGAGCGGCAAATATTATGTACACCTCAACTGATGTGGTATCACTAAGAGAAAGCACGTTTTCCCATTCTTTCTCACCTTAGGGACCGTTTTATTAAACAACTTCCATATGCTTCAAGAGCAATTGAAAATGGGAGTATTTTGCTTTTGCTTTTGTTTTGTTCTTTTGTTTTGTTTTGTTTTAAAAAAAACTATGCATTGCAACTAGTCAGTGACAAAAACCATGAATTTAAAACACAACCTTAGGCCCAGTAATGTAGAATCACACCTTTACACCAAAAGAATAAGATGAAAGATTTAGGCAAGGTTCCATCTCAAAACCCCACTGAAATGGAATGATGAGAAAACCGTGCCATTGCAGCTTTGATTCAAAGTACATGAAGACCAAAGGGTGTGTGTGGTGGGGTCTGCAACGGGCTGTTTTGCACAGAGATTTGGAGGGGATCAGGTCCTTATTAAAGCCGGTCATTTCTCAAAACTCAGTTTGAAGGCACCACCCACCCAACCCGCCCCCATTGCTGGTAAGAATGCAATGTCTCAATAAAAATCACTGCACGCTTAGAAATGAACAAGAAGCTGAACTCCCTTTTTGGTGAGTTCCTCTCATGAGCCAAACTGCGGCTGCTTTCACGTCGCAACAGGAGTCCCAATCCTCTCTGGCCTTATATCAGTATGTGCCTGCTCCCTTTCTGGTCTTTAATAAACTTACACACACCCACACACCCACACCCACACACACACCACTGCACTATAATTTTATGGGGCTGCCTATATGCTATGCTCTCCAAACAATCCAACTGCTGACACGAAGAAGCCCCTGCCAGGATAAATTATGACAAATCCATTTATTTTCTATATTTAACTCTGCTTCAAAGGTCTGGGTCTCCTAAGAATTTTTATCTTTTTGTTCTTTGCAACTCACAGAAAAATTGGAAGCATCAGAGTGCACGGAGACTGGGAATACATCAAGGTTGAAAAACAATTATTGCAACTGCTGGTGTCAGCAATTGCCAGAGACGAGTGAGAACTGTGTCCAGTGGACTAAAAAAATCCTTGACTAACCTAGGCAAGTCTGGGGGAGGTGGGGCAGTTTTGTTTTGTTTTCATCTGCTAACTTTCATGACCCTATCCATAAGTGGAAAATAAGAATAATAATGATGTTTATAATGATGACGCCGATTGCATCTACGAACAATGTAGTTCTTGGTAAACTACGTGGAATTGTTGCCTTAAAATGCAAGCCTCGAATTCTTGCAGAGCTGTCTCCCCAAGATGGGCAACGTTTCACCGCAGAACTCAGCACAAGGTTTGCATGAGGTTCCTTTGGATGACCAAAAGAAACAGATAAACAACCCCCCTAAAAATCCACATGCAATTAAGCTACCATAGTCTTCAACAGTCTTGTTGATACGCAAGTAGGGCAGGGGGACAGGACAGGGCAGAGAATCAGGGATAAAAAAATAAATAAATACTTCATTTGCAAGAAACTTACTTTTTTCAGGTGAAACATGAGTCTTCGCTTGTCCTCTCACTAGCCTGCATGTTGAGCCATCTCCTCCACAGATTCCGCAGTTGTCTTCCTTGGCTTGACTCTCAAGTTGTCGATCGCAACCTACCGCCTGCCAATACCAACATCATGGTTAGAAGGTGAGCAAAACTACTGTAGGCCCCATAGGCTTCTTTTTTTCAAAATAACAACAACTTTAGATGCTATAAGCTGGCCAATTCTCTCATAGGCGCATCTTGCTTTGCAACATTCAAGCAGGCTTAAAGTAATTATTCTGGACAAAATCCAACATAAATCCTACTTGGAGTAGACCCACTGGAACAAATGGGACCTAAATTGGTCATGACTAACTAAAGTACCATTTACTTTAATGGGTATGTTCTAAGTAGAGCGCATGGTGGATTTAGGGAGCATAGGATTGTTCAGATTTCTGGGCTCCGAGGGTTGTTCAATTTATGGGCTCCAAGATCAGAAACAGTGCTCTGAGCTTGGAGCCCAGAAATCATAAACCCTTCCCCCTCTCCTTTGTAGCCAGCATGGTTCTGGCTATGTCTCCATGTTTAGAGGGCTGAAGTAAGATTTGAACTGTGGATCACTTGGCTCATAACTCATACTCTTTCCCACTATTCTACGCCAGCTCACGCACAACACACTACTTTGCCATGGCCTGAAGCCGGCCATCCAAAACCAAACAGCAACAAACAAGCCCACTACATTTCAGTGAAACCGGCTTCCTTCTGTTCCCACTTAAGTTGATGGGGTTTTGCCATCAATTTCAACGACATCAAGATCGACAAGGGGGAAACAAAATCTAAGCCTAAACAGCCTGCAGTGACAGACTGTGTGTTACCGCAACAATGCAGCCTTCCAGTGTGTGGCACAAAGCACAATAATTATGGGAACAAGGCAGTTTCCCCTCCCTTATCCATGGCATCTTGGAAAGGTCTTCCACGGACACATGGCATTCATTAACACAGGATGAGCGTGCAAATATTCGCAGCAAATGGATATTCGCAGCGAATGGAAGGCCACCAACATCCCGATGAGGAATTCCTTTGAGAAGAGAAACATGCCACATCTTAGGCCAAGGTCAGACTGTCTCTCAGTAGGGTGATGCTTTAGCTAAGCTTTTATCTGTTTGGCTATCAAGGTGGGCAGGGAATTAATTTCAGGCTACCAGGAAGGTAAGCAGGCCTACTCCAATGACAAACTCTACTTAACAAGAGGGTGACGACTGATGTAGATTAACATGTTAACGGGGGAAATGTTCCGTGTCAGGATTAAAATGTGTCCTCGAAAAGAGATACATGGCAGTATTTGCTTTTTTTATTAGCGATGGACAGACTTCCACTTCAATTCTCCCAACTACTCCAGAAATGATTCAGGAAATGCAGGTTGTTTTGCTGAACATTCTCGAGACATCTGGAATGATAACCTGGACCCTGAATTTGGGCTAGAGTGGATCAGGCCCTTGCTACAGCTTCCAAAGTAAACTTTGAATGCTAGGTAACGGGCAGGCAAATAATCTTTCATGGCAGTTTGCCCTGAAAGACCACCCCAAAAAGCTTCCAACAAACACCAAGTTGTACTTGAACACAGCTGAAAAGTCACCATGATGTGTGTATGTGCGAGAGAGAGAGAGAGAGAGAGGGAGGGAGGGAGGGATTATGTTAAGTACCAAAGTTTTTGTTCTTTGGTGGACTATTTTATAAAACGTTTCTTCTTCTCACGCTTTCTAGGAGTATTTTCAAGAAGTCTGCGAAGCCCACTGCCAAAAAGATAATCATCTCTAAAGAGGGTTTTCAAACGATTACTTTCCTATTTTTTCTGCTAGGAAAAGAACCACAGCTCTTTCCCACTAGGAAAGGCAACACAGCTCTTTCCCATGGTATCAAAATGACTTTTCTCCAAACTGGCTACACAAATGTCAAGGAGGAGGAGGAGGAGGAGGAGGAGGAGGAGGAGGAGGAGGAGGAGGAGGAGAAAGGTTGCATTACTCACGGACCATATTTACAATGGGAGAACTGCAGAAACATGGCTGAACTTTCAGACAATGTTGTCCCAGCAAGCACTCCCAGTATAAAGAAATGGGTAGCCCCAATTCAGGTCTTCGTTTGAATGGGTGGAGAGGGCTGATCAGGGCTCTGCCCCTGACCTCAGTAAGTTCAAGCATCATATTTGCAAAGAGCTTATGCATCCACACACAAACACATATAGACTGCCATATGTGCAATCTGGTACCTTGAACAAGATTAGCATTCTGGGGCAGGACTACCATCTGGCATTCTAGGGCAGCTCCTGTATTCCTAGAGCTCTGGCAAAGGTCATCACTGACTCCTGCATTAGACACCTCTGTCATCTCCCCTGCCCCACATCAAATGCTACAAGCAGTACTGCATGCCTGGCTCTAACTGCCATTTAAAGGGGCCACAGTGGGAAATTAAAATGGTGGCTAGGACCAGCTGTTGCTGCCTCAATCGGCTAGGGCTGCCAAGTAGATAAGGTGACCCACTAGAAGGCACTTTGCCCAAGGGTGCCATAAACCTGAAGCTGGATCTGCTGAAGGAAATACAGAATGCTGCATTACATGATTGGGTGTATATGCCTAGGCTTCATGCAGACGTGACTTTAAATGCATAGAATCATAGAATCATAGAATAGCAGAGTTAGAAGGGGCCTCCAAGGCCATCGAGTCCAACCCCCTGCTCAATGCAGGAATCCATCTTAAAGCATCCCCGACAGATGGCTGTCCAGCTGCCTCTTGAATGCCTCCAATGTGGGAGAGCCCACAGCCTCCTTAGGTAATTGGGTCCATTGCTGTACTGCTCTAACAGTCAGGAAGTTTTTCCTGATGTCCTGATGTATGCGGAGGGCAGGTCCAGTGGGCACAACTCCAAAGTGTCCGCTCCACCCGTTCAAACAAATGCCTGAAAAGGGCTACACTTAAACAATATTGGGAACAGCAACCAGATCTCCGGGAGTTAGTCATGTCTAGACGCTAAAGTGGCCACATAAGCAAAGCCTGTGGCGTTGAATGGTGCCTGTGATCTTAACAACTCTCCCAGTGGCATGGTTATCCATATCTTTTCATTTCTTTCTTCTTATTGGGATCTTGTAAAGATTCAGGTAACGCAGGTGAAACACATCCTGCATTTAGAAACGAGTTGCATTGCATTTGTATTTATTGCCATCATATGCTGAAGTGAGTGCTAGGGGTAGTCCAACTGGACTGCTCCACCTCCCCCTGTTCTGTTGCTTTGCAGAAACAACCACTCATGGAACAGGACTTAAAAATAACCACCCAAAACAGGTGGAAACGCTTGCTTCTGGATTGGGACAGGTCAGTGGAGCTTCCTTCTTCCCTGTGCTGGCAATAAGCATTTCTGCTCGTTTTGGGTTATTTTTAGAAGTACAACCCCCCCCCCCCATTGCATAGGTGGTCAATCCTGTAAGTACACAGGCACAACTGGTTACTATCCAAGGTATGCATATAATTGGGGATTTAAAGGATGTGCACCCATCCGCAATATTCAAGCACATGCATGCTCTGTTAAAAAGAAGAGACGGAAAAGGCTCCCCACCCAATAGAGCTGAGGTGAGCCTATTGCTGCAGATGGGCAGTGCTAGAAAAATGCTAAGGGAATTAGGGATGGGAGAATCTATCAACTTCTCTTCTCATCTTTCCTGCCTTTAATTCATTCCATCTCATTTCCACATCAGTTTCCTTAAAAAAAAAAAAAAAGTCTGCATTTCCCCAATATATGATTTTTTGTATGCCTAATATACACATTTTTGCAAGCAGTTTTCCCTTATCAAATACTCTTTTTGTACGTCTCTTTCCCTTATATGCACATTTTTGTGTGCCCTTTATTTCTAATTTTATTTATTTAAAACTGTTTCTCGTCTGCCTTTAAGAGTAGAACCCAATGGTCAGATAAAAAGAAATCAAAACTATGCAGAATACAATGCTGAAGCAATAAATACATGTTCAATAGAAAGACTATAAAGACAGTTAATCTATGTGCTTTTCTATTCGTTATTTTGTTCAAAGAACTACACTGCAAAATCCATAGAAGAGCAAATGCCAAATACCAAAGCACAACCGTGTTCTGATTCACATATTGATTCAGGATGTTTGAATTTGATATGTTCGTATCCATACACAAAAAGAATGAAAGTCTCCAGCTTCACTGGATGAAAATGGTAATTAGGATGTACGGACTTCGTAAAATCCATTCTGCCAGCATTTCACACATTGAGATGTGCATTTTTTCCTATCATCTACTCATTGATGGAATTTGGTTTTTCCCCAATTTGTGCAAACTCATATTTACACAAATTCACATTTCTGAAACTGTACAAATTCCCCCCAAATGCACAAATCCCTCCCCAATGCACAAATCTCCCCAAAATTTGCATTTGGGGGAAATGTGCTTTTTCAGCTGGTATTTTTTTTTGTATTTTAAGTATTTTCTAATGATAAATTTGTGTAAAATTCCAGAAAGTAAAAAAAAAAAGCCCATCTAATCCACAAGTCCATAGAATGCATGTGATTCAGGAAAAGATGGTCTGCTGCAGAGCTCGCTAGTCAGATTAATAGAAATCCAAACTCATCTGATTCCATTGCCGAGTTCTCTGACATCCGTAGCGGTAATAGGAGAGGGCTTTTCATCTGGAAGAGCCTTAGCCAATTGGACATCTCCCTCTGGGCTAATTCATTAGTCAGGACTGAAGCTCAGGATTTGTCTAACTCCCAGAACTTGCTTCTCCTGTTTTCTGACCTCCTAAGGATAATATTAGCATGTGAAAGAAAGAACTAGAGACTGAATGTTTCCCACAAATGCCACAAACACTACATTATACAGAGTAATGTAATCCTACTCTTTGAGTGCAAAGAAAATGTTAAGCTTTTGTTTATCTACACACTGAATTCCAAATACCGGATTAAGCTTTGTACAATGCATCTTCCATGTGCCATATCTGAGTAACGTATTGGTTACACTGATTAATGTAAGCTGCTCTGCCAAAGATCCTGGGAAGTTTCTACCTGTACACCACATTAAGGGCAGGGCTGGTGCTATCATTAGCCCGGGTAAAGTAGCCCGCCCTTGGCAACAAACTGTGGGGTACTTTAAAGGGCAGAAAACAGTTCATTTATTTTATATTTAAGTTTTATTAATTTTAGTTCAAGCTTGCCAACTAAAGAAATCTTTTCTAAACAGCATATTGTAAGTCTTGGGGTTTTTTGTCCCCACATTTCAGCCTCTCCCTCCCCTTTAATACAGCTCCCACCATTTCAATTCTCCCCTAAAATGTCCTCCTCATTAAAAATTACAGCTTGCATCCAGACTGATTCAGGCTTGCAGTAGACCCATTGGGTCCATTCACACAACACGAAAAGCCATGGTTAGGCCACTAAACATTTTTGTAGCAAATGGTTAGTAAATGGGTTCAAACTGTGGTTATGTAGCCACCAGAATGGTTAGGAATGGTCCACACAACCCACTAAGTCATGGCTCACACAACACACTAAGCCATACTGTTTAGCTCAAAATGCTTAACCACCGTGGCTTAGTGTGTCGTTTGAACAGGGTCACTGAAATCAAAGGGACTTAACTTATTTATTGCTAACTTAAGTTCCTATGATTTTACTGGGTCCACTCCAAATGTGACTCAGTGTATGGATTTTATTAAATGGCTTTTTTACACATCCAACCAACATTCATCGTTTCATAGACACAGCAAAGAGATAAATAATCAGGGAAGCCAGAATTGGGGTGGGGGGAGTGCGAGGGGGGAAGATAGATGGAGAAAGAAGGAAAATAGAGGGTGAAAATGGGGGAACCAACCAGATTAACTCAAATGAAACTTTCTTTTTATAGTAGTATATCTCTGCAAATTTCTGCATTTATCTCTAT
Source organism: Anniella stebbinsi (assembly GCA_029215795.1). NCBI lineage: Eukaryota > Metazoa > Chordata > Lepidosauria > Squamata > Anniellidae > Anniella > Anniella stebbinsi. The sequence continues at coordinate 389,843,361 of JARDYH010000001.1, forward strand.
AGCACTCTTCCTTACATCGATTTTCATATGCTGATTCTTCCTTCATTATTTAAGGGATTATGATACACTTTACCACCACTGGGAATGGGGAGTGACATTTATATCTTCTGCTTCATGCTCCAAAAATGTCTTAAGCGGTCTCCGCTCAGGGAAGGGGGCAGAGGTGCCTTGCATTGTGGTATGCAGGGTAGCTGACATTAATACTGGGGAAATGAAACCTACAGATGCATCAAACACTTTGCTTATGTTCCTGTGATTGATGCCAATTTTATCAAAGGGCCTTCATTTATTCTGAAGCAGACACAAATCTCATAAAAGCCTAAGGGATCAGCAACGGCACTCATCCACTTTGAAATTAGGGCTGCTATCTCCCAGCTGGCTCCAAGGTTCTATAACAGGGAGAGTGTCAAATTGTACTGCTCACCCCTCCCCGCTCCCTTGCACAGACTCAAAATGGGTGCCCAAGAAGGAGAGCAACAGAATCCAGCAGCTCAGGGATAGTGCCAAGATGACAGGTTACCAGTAGATCTATTATATACAACTAGAGATGGGTGAACTCCCCCAGTCTTTTAACTTGAACTGACCCAGCAATTGATTCATAAGAATGTAAAAAGATTCCCTGCTAGATTGGACCAAATTCCTATCTAGTCCAGCATTTTGTTCACATAGTGGCCAATCAGATGCCCAATGGAAAAACACAAATGATGCCCATTCATTTCCCAAGCCAATGAACAACCCACGATTCAACAACAGCTTACACTCAACCACCACAATAGCCCACACTGAACCACTGAGTGTGATTTAGCGTGTTGTGCAAACCCAGTCATTGAGTGTATAACCTGGTTTGCACGATTACAGAGCCACTTGCATGCTACCTGATTTGAATAATTACCTTTGCCAAGATAAATTTGTCATGACGTCCAAACCTAGGGTGGTTGGTTAGGTTGGTTAACATACCGTAGCAGAACCCTACAACAGAGCATGGGTTCTCGGTGGTTTGTTAACCAACCAACCAACCTCATGGTGCTGAAGAACAAGGAGGCCAGGCTCTTCTGGGCCTGAAAAGGTTGAACTACATCCTAAAAATGCAGAAGTTCAAGATAGAAACCTGAACCCACAGTCTGTTGTAGGGTTCTGGTGTGTGTTATTAACCACCCCAACCAATAACCGTTGCCAGGTTTGGATGACGTGAGCCCAGTGAGGATAATTATGTAAATTGGGCCAAAACACAACCACCAAGTGTAGGCTGGTTCACTCATATCGATCAGTTTACTCCACCAGTCAACAGTCCTCACAATGAAACCTATACAACACGGAAGGATAAAATACAAAGCCATAGACCTCGAATTACAAAGGTAAAATCCTAAACATAGATCCAAGAACTCTATTTATACAATGGGTAAAAAACAAAGACACAATGAAATAGAACACAAACAGAAACCTTGGTCTAGTTTCATAATATTTTAGAGGGTGTCCTCGTTGCACTCAGCAAATATTTAGCGATAATTTCTTTAACTCTTTTGTATCAGAAAGAAGAAAAAGAACATAGTGCAAGGTAGTCAACAAAGCCACTGTGACTTCTTAACCACCCTAGTGTCATGCAGACCAGCCAGTGTGTGCCTGTGGGTGGGTGAGTGGGTGGGTGGGAAGTGGGGGTGTAAAAACTTGCCTTTCCTTGGAAGCATCCTTTTAAAAACCTCAGAAGTTCATTTCCGAGCCAGGCTCTGGCGAATGTCTGCAACATCATTATATGCAACCTATCTTGTTAAAATAAGTTACAGTTTATGATACATTTCATGACAATACAGAATGAGATATAGAAGACACAGCTGGTGTATAATATGGTTATAGCTCATGACAGAATAATAGACATGCAGAAGGCTGATGTTCTACAAATGCTTCTAACACAAAGAAAACTGTCCTTGATGGAAACCTGTTCTGATAGTCCGTTTCAACATTTGCTTTAAGCCAGGAGTGTTCATGATAAAAATCAAACAATAATCAAATTCAGATCCTAGCGGAATGAGACATCACCCCTCTCCATTTCCTGCCCACACTTTGATATGACTTCATGAAAATGTCATGCAGCCATTGAGATTTGACTACAAGATGAGGAATGAAGCCAAATCAGAGTGAGGTCAATGCTTCCTGCCCTTATTCTGGCATGTTGTGGGTAAAAAGCAAATAGCATTTATCAGCAGCAGCAACAGTGAACACAGTCACTTTACTTTGCCCTGTTTGAAAGCCTCCCCTGGCCTATGAAAAATCACCCTAACGACTCCTGCCCAAATTCTTAGCCTATCCATAGCAAGATAAAGTTAAGGGTGCATTTCATCTCAACCTCAAGGTCAAAAAATACACCGATTAAGGCCAATTAACTTCAACTATTTTCAAGAAACATTTTTTCTCATTCAAGACTTTTGTAGAGGCTAGGTTAAATTAATTGATCCCTATAACAATAGATAGCAATGGCCTCTACATTTATTTCCTTATTACTTTATATCCCGTCTTTCTTCCATCATGGAACTCAAGGTGGCTGCATGCAGTTCCTAAGTGATCTCCCCTCCAAGCACTGACCAGTTCTAGACCTGCTTAACTTCAGCAAGGTAGCAGCTTCATATGCCTTCAGACCATGTCCTGGGACTATGGTTTCACATGCCTGCTTTGAATTGTGTAGACTGCCAAAGCAAACATAACTTGTAAATGTTATAGTTATCTTAGGTCCAGCACCACTCTGCCCCACTTATTCTAATCTACCATCTCCTTCAAAAACCTAGTTCTAGAGACAAATATCAACTGCCATATACAATATACAAACCTCATCTTCAATTTTCACCTGGTATCCAGATACAACTTTTAGTTATAATGAGATTTATTATTACTGTGTCTTATGTGTTGACACTGTTACTGATATTTGCCATTGCTTACATTACATTGCATTTTGAATTGTCATGGGTATTTGTTCATTTTATATGTCGTTTTGCTCATTTATGGTATTTATTTGGAAATTTATGAACCACCTTTCGGCCCGAATAGAACCAACCAGGCGACCGGTATCAGAGGCAGTAAGCCTATATACACACCAGTTGCTGGGGAACATGGGTGAGAGGGTGGTGTTGCACTGTGTCCTGCTTCTAGGTCCCTGATTGACAGCTGGTTAGCCACTGTGGGAACAAAGTGCTGGACTAGATGGACCCTTGGTTTGACCTAGCTTGGCTCTTCTTATGTTCTTACAATAAAAACATGCCACCATTTAAAAGCTTTAAAACATTTTTTAAAAACCACGTTTATAATGACCCGAAAACTTTAAAACAGCACAAGCTGGTGGAAAAGCAGCATACAAATAAACAAAAGAATCATCAATAACTGAGATGGATGACATTGGGAGGGGTGGGTGGGTTTTACATATTTAGAGGCTACCTGGACTGAAATGGTCAAAGAGAAGATGGAGGCAAGCATTGTGGCCACGGCCGACTGAATGGGAGAAGACATACCACACTGGCCCTATCCCATGATGGAAATCAAAATTATGTAGACCCAGAGTCCAGTGAAAAAGTGGCAGTCACACTTGAGGGAGAATGATGTGAAAGAGGCACTGCCCAATGCCAGATTGATTTAATTTTATGCAGATGGTGTTGGAAGTTATGGCCAGGAGCCATTCTTCAGAGAAATGGTTAATAACCAAAAAAAAATTGTCATAGTTTAAAATAGGATATGTGTGTAATTATTTATTAAGAACGTTCAGTTTCACGAAGAGAACTGAAGGGTGTAGGCCAATAGCGTATCCCAGCGAATTGCCTCACTCAGCTTCACACTCCATGTCAGCCGGCCATAAAGGACTAAAGATTTTAACGATTAAGGCATTTGTTCAAGTTAATCTACTCCACATTGTTGGCTATTTACTGAGCAAAGGGATCAGCTATAAATATTACAGGCAGATTGGGAAAACATCTGCAAGCTTTTAGGGCATTTTCAAAAATAATTATAAGTAGGTGGGTTTTTTTTATTTTCGGCGCAAAAAATCATAGGATTGCTTAAATGAAACAAGTGACAATATTTTAAAAAAAGAAGGAGTAATGGAAGAATTGAGACCACATCAAGTTTTTTTAAAACAACAACAGCAATGTAGCAGCGTAACTGTAAGAAGTGATTAAAATGTCATAGTCTGATTATAGTAAATGCTCACAAAACAATAAACAATTTAGAGAGTATCAGTGAAGTTGTGATCTTTTATACGTAATGAAAAATAAAAATTAACATACAGATTTGGGGGAAATGGGTAAATGGTCTCTTAAATAAAGCGTATACAATATATGCATTGATTAAACATCTGGAGAGTGTGCGTGTGTGTGTTTTAAAAAAGAAGATTTTTGGTCTCTCAACGACATCAGAATTAGTGTTATGTTACAGCGTTATTTAAATTAGCACTTTAGCAATGTTTTGATGCATGGTTAACTCCCATGACAATATGGCAGGAGAAGTTACCGTAATCTCAGTCCCTCCCATGAGAACTTCCCTGGTTCTGTAATGCTAGAGATGCGGTGTGGCAAATACTCAGAAGATGCCAATTTCATTCTCTACAGTTAATAGATGTTCAGAGGTAAAGTTGTCCCCTTTTCTCCAGGCAGAAGCTCTATGCCTTTCCCACCTGAGTAAAAGGCAGACATTCAGCAGAGGTAGCTTTTCTTGCAATAGATATGCAGAGAAGAAGAAGAAGAAGAAGAAGAAGAAGAAGAAGAAGAAGAAGAAGAAGAAGAAGAAACAGCAACTATGGAAGTTTAAGAACTATGGCAGCAAGAAAAAGTTACAATTATTCCGTTAATCACATCAGTCGGTGCCTTCACATTAAAAAAAAAAACCTATACAGAAAACCTTCAGAAACTGGGCCTACAAAAATACATCCACACTAACCTCCAGAAAGCAGTCATACTTAAAACATGTTCAACAGGGTGCTGTTGCACCATGTCCTGCTTGAGGTTCTCTGGTCTGATTCAGCAGGGCTCTTCTTATGTTCTTAGTCAGGACATTTCTGAATCCGTAAAAGACAGCATGACTTGGCAAAGGCCTGTCATGTCCATCTAGAAATCCATCACAAGCGCGAAAAGAGAGATAATAATAATTCTTTCAAGTGAATGATTTCAAGCACTTTCAAGTGTTCAAAGCACTTCGTATGCATTATCTAGTTGTCATCCTTACAACAATCCGATTTGGCACAGTTGGAGAACCTTAGGCCCAGGTCCAAATCCTGCCCTCCGGGGGTACCAAGAATACCAGGTCCCCTTCCCCACCCAGCAATCATTTGATGGTTTTGCAACTTTTGTTTGGCTTTTTCCTGATTCTAAAAGGCCAAAATGCCTCTCCTAAGACTTAGTTACTGGCAGTAAGAGCTTTAAGCTAAACATGCTGGTATTTTGGCCCCGCCCACCATGGGAACGTGACCCCCTAGAGATTCTCTGACGTTGAATTCAGCCCTTGGACTGAAAGAAGTTCCTCACCCTTGTTGTAAGGAAAGTGAGCATTATTACATATGGGGTGGAAAGAGAGGGGCTTGCCGAAGGCCTCCTAGTGAGTTCACAGCAGAAGTGAGGGTTGAACTTTGGCATCCTGATTCCTAGCTCAGTGTCTTAGCCACTATGCTGTCCATGAGGCCCAGTTGGTTTCCTGACTACGATACATTTGCTAAACTATGAGAAAAAGTGGCTGACCCAAGGTTTGGCAAAATTGTATATTGGAGTTCCAAAGGAAAGGACCCAACCAACCTCAAGTTCAAAGTACAAAGAACTTTCAAATTACAAGAAAGGGGATTTCAACAAAACATAGGGAAGAACTTACCAATGGTTCATGCTGTTCCAAAAGTGCAACAGGTGGCCTTTGAAGATGGTGGACTCTCCTTCATTAGAGATTTTTTTTAGCAGAGGGTGGATGGCCTATCAGGGATCCTGTAGCAATTCAATTTCCTGCATTGATAGTGGGTTGGACTAGATGACTTTGAGATCACTTCCAATTTTATGATTCTAGAATGTTTGGATTGAAGTAGGAAGACCCAGGTTCAAATTCCCACTTGACCATGAAGATTAACCGTGAAGCCTAACCTATCCAAAGGTACTGAGGGGTGCCGATTACAAGGCATTGTGTAGTTATTCCATATTTTTCTCTGTAATGGATTTTCTGTAGTAAGGAAAAAGTTGGAAGAAGTGTTGGAGAAATATGGGAGGGATTTAAGTGGAAGACGGCAAAATCTGGACCCCCAAAAATTCCATGAATGAGGCAGAGATGGAGTAATGAAAGCCTCATCTTCAAAGACCCCAAATGAGAATAAAATGGAAAAGGGAAATCCATATACACTCCCCCACAAGCTCATTGGAAGAAGACTCAGAAAGAGATGCAATGAACACATATATTATAGGGTACATGCTAGTTGGTTCACACTAGGCAATCTCACCCTGTGTGATGTTAGATAGAAGAACACAATCAGCAAGAACACAAACCCTGCACCTGTGTGTCAGAGGGGAAGATCAATAGCAGTGGGCATTTTGTCTTGCTGGGCAGCTTGTCTACCTTCGGAGGTTTTCAGAACCACAATTAAACACCTCTGGCACAGAGGATGCCATTCCGTTCTGGTATTTCACCAGAGAACATTAAGATATATACATATGAAAACAATATGGTGCCCGTGTGTTGTAGTGGCTAAAGTATTGAACTGGGAGCCGGGAGATCCGGGTTCTAGGCCCCACGCAACCATGGGAACCCACTAGGTGACTTTGGCCCAGCCCCAGACTCTCAGCCCAGCCTACCACACAGGGTTGTTGTTGTGAGGATAAAATGGAGAGAAGGAGGGTTATGTACATCACCTTGGGTTCCTTTAAGGAAAAAAGGCGGGGATATAAATGCAATAATAAATAAATAATAAAAGGTAGATTTGCACACACTTCTGCTTTTGAAAGAAAGAAAGAAAGAAAGAAAGAAAGAAAGAAAGAAAGAAAGAAGCTGTAATTCTTCCACAGCGACAGAGACCAAGCGCTACAGTCAGTGGGTAACACACAGTAATATAGAGAAGCAGAAGGGGAGGTTAAATTATTCCTGATACATTAGAGCGGGTTATGGAACTTCATAAATATTTCACAAAATGTAAATCCAGGAATCACCCAAAAAGTTTCCACAGCTGTTTCTATAGTTCTCCTTCCCTCTCATTTGGATTCTGCCGAGGAATTAGATTTAAATGAAAACCATGAACACAGGATGTTTCATTTCGATCTGTGAAGGTTAATGCAGAACTGGCCACATTCAAGAATGTTCATTTCTTAAGCAGATGGTGGGATTTAAATATCACAAGAAGAAAGTGTGTGTGTGTGTGCTGGGGGTGGGGTGGGAGGAAAGAGAAGACAGAAAAAGGATAAGGACCAGACAGCAAACAGAGCACTATCTGAGGCACCGATCTTGTGAGGCAAGGCATGTTGAGTAGCCACTCTGTCGGCCCATGCACAGAACCGGAGGCCTCCTCTGGAGCTAATCTGACTTCACTCATTCCCACGGAATCTCAATCATAGGGATGAAAAAGTGTTCACCAGGGCAAAGCACAGCAGTTTTGTACAGTACAGGCATGGGGAGGCACTCCTGTGTCTGATGAGGCCCATCTTCCCCAGACATAAGCAGCATATACTTATTATGGTGTGTACAGCAGCCTGACGAAAAGGATCGCCAGGGTTGCAACCTGGAGATCTGCAGCATGCCTCCCAATTGCCCCATGTCGGTGGGAGACCAGGTGGCCTTGACCGTGACTTCTCCCCCATGTTGTCTTGGGCCCTCTCCTCCTTCCTCACCTGCTGTAACAAGCCAGACTTTCTCATAACTGGTGGTCTGGAGGCAACCAGGAATGGTCAACCCCTGTTCAAGCTGGTGCTGAGCTTGTATAAAGTTGCTCAGCTTTATACAACCAGTAGAATCTCATTGGTCCCTTGGGTCACCTGACTCCCTAGGCAGCTGCAATAGGGTCCTCTAGCCACAGCCCTGACCATTATGGACAGGAGGTTATCTTAATTAACCCACCCCCTACACAACATTTCCCCATTCCAAATTATGAATGCTAGTTGATCAATTAAGTAAATCTGCATATGTTTTCATGTGAATAAAAAACAACAGTTCATCAATGGCTGCTGCGGGGGGGGGGGGGGCTGTTCCATAGTTGTTTAGATGATGTACATGTGTTGTAGCAGGAATGCTTTGGGGAGGGCTCATTCTCCCTTTGCTTACACTCAAGAGGAACGCTGTTTAAAATGCTGCTTGCCATCAAATGTTTTTATGTATACTTGCAATAAAACAAAGGGCACAATCCTACACAAGTTTAGACAGAAAAGTCCTACAACTCCCAGCATCCTTCCAGCCAGCCATGTTGCTGGGAATTCTAAGTTTTTTTTTCTTTTTCTGTCTATACAAGCATACGATTGCCTCCTGTGTTTTTTGTTTACTACCTCTGCTGATTAATCAGGGAAGCTTCATCAGTTGCTCAAAATGTTTTCAAATGAATTAGTCATCACCAAGATTTCACCTTTAAAAAAAAAAATCAAAACAATTTGGAAGCTCCTCTTCAGATGGGACTAAAGAGCAGCGGTCTTCAAACTCTATGCTCATTGACCCCCATGAGAAGATCAACCAGGGCAGATCAGCTTTGCCCCAAAGAGAATGTGTACATCATGACCCAGCTTCCCTTGCAACATGCAGTGCGGAAGACTTGTGTGTGTGTGCATTCTAAGGCATGCTGTCATTTCACATGGGCCAGTGGTGAGGCCCTCTATACAACCGGCATAAACTAAAGCCAGGTCACATTCTGAAGCTTTCTTTGGCTTAAGCTGTTGGCTTCCAAAGTACTCAGGGTTTGATTTAAGCCTGCCGTGTCTTTTGACCTCCTCGTTACACAGGCCACTTACCGCCTGACATACTTCAGCTCTGACAATAACGTATAATAATGAAAAGGGGGGTGGGGGGGAATAGCAATACGATGGGCTCTGAACTTCCTGTGACGTTGTGGAGTACCTTCATTCATTGAGCCAGCGCATCCATTACTCGCGTCTTGCTCCACTGACAATGACTTCATGTAATGCATTGGAAGCAGAGGGCTGTTTTCTGTAACTAGGTGCACAATCGCGGAAGTCAGGAAGTGTGTCAATTTCTAGTGGGTGTGTTCGTTTATTTAATTTTTATTCCACTTCTTACACATATTCTTCCCAAATGACTCGTGATAATTTAAAACAACAATACAAAAAAGGCCACTTTTAAATCCACCCCCCCCAAAAAAAACACAAATAACATCCCGTGGAATCTATTTTACCAATGCCTCTTTCAATAAATCAGCAGCAGTTAGCTCCAGCAGGTGAGACCTAAAAGGGAGAAGAATTTTTTTTCAGCTTTACATCATGGGAAACATTGCCTCCGCTGTATCACCTTCATCTCTCTTTAAAGTTCTTGTCAGCCTTGTCTGAATTGCCCTGGGTCTGCAGAGCTGAAGAGTAGCACACTCTGGTCTCTGCCATCAGTCAAGGACTGCAAAACCTACCTCCCAAGATCATCATCATGGTGAGGTGTGGGGGAAACCAGCCTGGTCCTAACCATCACCCAGAGGAGGAACAGCAGCAGGGAGTTTGCCTCCCTACAAGAAAGAACCCTTGGCTGCAAGAACTAAGGGCCACTGGATTGTTCACGAGGGGGGGGGGGCATGTACTATTACTGTCTATAGTATGCTGCCTTGAGGATCATTACATCCAAAGGAGGGTGTGGCGTTACCCCAAGTTCTGTCCCCTTAGGTATGTCTGGGTCAGTATGTTTAGAAAGTGTGGAATGTCGGACTGAGTGGGTGTGGCTGGTGATGCTGGAAAAGAGAGGGGGAGGAGTATATACGGGGTGACGGAGTGGTTTATCTGTGGTTGGGTTGAGGGTAGTTAGGTTGAAGACAGATGTGTTTAGCTGTTCGTTCTTGTCAGGAGTGTGTGAAGAGTAAATAAATATAAGATTTTAAGGATTTAGGATTATTAGTAAGATTATTAGAAGTATTAGGAATAGGCAGGTTTTAAACTGAATTTGAAGGAACTAGGAACTGAAAACAATAATAAACATTTTCTTTTATTGTTGGTACCACAAACCACGTGTCAGCTTGGCTTTGTCACCTGCTCTACTAATTTATAAGGGAACACATTACATTAAACCTTTCAGCCAATATAATCGCAGAAGAACCTTTTCAAATCCTCAGTACCTTTTCCCCTCTGCTATAAGGAAAAAAGTGGTGTTTCTTATACCCTTCCCTCAGGTGTTTAAGTGGTGGTGCTTAGCCTGAGAGGGGTGTGCACGTCTAGGCCTGGTGTTTGAGGCTGTGGCGTCACAGAGAGGTACAAGTCTTCTACATAAATAAAGACAATCCATTTCACATTATAGTCTCTCTCTTTTATCTTTTTGTCAATATCTGTGCGGCGCAAGATCTTGGCATGTGTATAATGGATAACGGGGAATTTTAACTACAGCTCTGGGAATTTCTTTTAATGTCAATAGATGCATGAGAATGAAATTTACCATGGGAAATGTATGCTGTGTTGTATACTTTCCCATGCATGCATGCATCCTCGCTTTGCTATTCATCTCTGTATTGACGTCTGATCCTTCAACTCAGAGCGGTTTGTGCTTCGGCACCCTTGTATTTGGGAAGGTGTAAACATCTATTTTATTTTGCTTTGGTTTTTTACGAAGTGTCAGAAAACAAAGTCTTACTGGTCACAATACTGCTCACACATTTATTAAATAAATGTGACTACTCTCATCATGTGTTAAAAAAAAACGATGACAAAAAATACAGCAATAAGCTATGTAACTATTTATACAACATAACCATGTGCGTTCTTGGCTATGTATACAATAGAAGTCACTTCCTGCTGCAAATGCTTCAATCATTTCAGTTATATAGCAGAGAGGTCACAAACAAACAAAAATATTTAGCATATTAAAACCCTGTTCAGATGACACACTAAGCCACGATGGTTAAGCATTTTGAGTTAAACATTGTGGCTTAGTGTGTCGTGTGAACCATTCCTAACCTTGGTGGCCTCTGAGTACATGCTTGGCCCAGGTTCAATACCAGAACCAAGCGCACAAGTTCTTTCCTGCTTCTCTCCCCCCAAGCATTCTTTTTCAGCAACCAAATATAGGGTGTGGGTGGGTTTTTTTTTTAATTCATTGCTAAAGTTAGACAATCTACCTTCTGCCCATCCCAGGTCTATATTATCCTGCTCCTTCATTTGATAAGACCTAGTGCAGATAATGTTTTGATGGTTCCATTGTTTATTAGGCTGGTGAGTGCAGAAAGGGTACCCTTGATGATGCCCCCTGAATAGCAGCTTTTCTGTGGTTTGCAAGATTCAAGATATTTGGTTGTATACAATTGGCCCTAAACCATTGGTGCATTTCATGTATCGTTGATTTTCTTGGCCGCTGTATAGTTTTCCTGTTAATCACGGGTTTTGATGGCTTCATGGATGCTTTTAAATTGTAATGGGTTTTACTTGTTGTCTTCCGCCTTATGAATCATTGCACAGAAAGGCAGGCTATTGCATTTTTCTGAATAGATTTGCACAGCCTCACCCTGGCGTCTGCTCCTTTGTGGTATTGAGGTGTAACAAGACGAAGCCAGGGAGATGTGCAGATCTCCATGAAAGCTGGTGAGGAGTAGCATATTATAAGCAAAACAAGACATTCTGTCACAAAGAATAAGCCAAGCCCATGATCCACTGAAAATAGTATTATGCTATGAAGAAACCCAGGGGTAGGGGAAACCTTCATTGCGTAATATTATTAACCGCTTCTTAAAAACAAAACCCTCCCCATATATTTTTGGCACTTTAAATAAATGTGGGGACCAGGAGCTGAAGAGTGCTTCCCCATTCTGTAAAGCCACTTCCATCATACAAAACAGAGTGCTTCAGAAATATTAAATACTCATTAAGTCATGTACTGAAGCGTGGAGAGACAGCTTAGGATTGCAGACCACCCATGAGAGGAGGGTGCAAATGCGCCTGCTTACAGACCGCTGTTATGGATCCAAAAACTATACAAGACACAAAACATTCATTGACAAGAGGGAACTGGGTTGGACTCTGCTGCGGTATGGCTTATTTTCACATTTCTTTTTTTAAACACACGAATGCATCAGGAAAGGGACCCCCCCCCATTCCATGGTCCCCCGCTTTTCCGATTGTGTACAAAACGTTTGTCGTTTGCACCCTTCGTGCGGCCCATTGGAACCACATGCTCAGCACCTGAGGTTTAAGAAGCATTTGCAACCCAAAGTCAGCTACTTCCACGAAGCGTGGGCCACACAAGTAGTTCTCAATGAAATCAACATCACTGATGCACGCTGTTTCTGCTTGCAATGAAAGCTGGCCAAAAGCAGAGCGGCCCATTCTCAAACTTAAAAAAACAAGAAGGATCAGAGCCCACATTCTTTAAACTCTGCATAACGCAGTCCTTTTCTTTTCTTTTTATCAATTTCAGAAGCACAGCTTCCAAACACAAGGCTGGATTTATTAATATATGTTTTATGTAAAAGATTTATTTAGATTCCGCCCTTCGGAGGAACTTCCAGGATAAAAGGATGCTGTAGCATATATATGTGCTCCTACAGCTCTCAGCTTCCCTTGCAACGCTACGTCTTCCACAGTCGCACGCGTGGAAGCAATCCTGAGATATAATAGCCATCAAACATGTTGTGGCTGTGAATGGCTGTGAACATTCAAATATTGGGAAGCATTTCACCTGCCACCCTGTCCCTTGCCCATGAGTAAACTTCTAATAATAAATTGAACATTTGGGGTCTTTGAACACTACTTCGAAAGCGGACACTTGTCAGAGTCTCTCTCTCTCTGCTCGTTGGTAGGGCAAGGACCACAGTACTGCAGAACATCAGGAAAGTACACTGATAGGAACAACTAGATGCAGTAAATAGAGTAAAACATCCATGTGCCATATGCTCAGGTAGGGCCTTTTTTTACTCAGTCTCATGCTGCAGTGAAAAATATAGGAACGACCTGTATGGCATTTTGAAACACAACCTGTTTATGCGTACATTAGCTTTCGCTCAACTTGACAGTCCAAAACGAAGAATCACTTTTGCATTTGACTTTGACGAAAGGCCGGGATCAGTAAAGCACTACATTTTCCTAATTTTATTCATGAGGTTTTCATTTATTTATGTAGAGCCAGCATAAGCAACGTGGGGTTGTTTTGTTTTGATTTTTTTGTTGTTGTTGTTCAAACCAAGAAGATAAGCGTAATAGTTCTATATAGGAGCTGGTAACCAATTCTACATCAGAGAGAGAGAGAGAGATACAGAAATTGCAGCAACAAGACACATACTGAGAAATTGGCCTAGATAGAGCTTCCAATAACAGTAAAATATCTTGACTGCATACAATCCCTTCCAATCACTTTTAAACTTCATTATTTTTCCTCTACTGACCTTCTATATTCAGATATGTATTTGTCTGCTTATGAGCAAAGAGGACGCTTTAGCTGTCTTTCTGACAGAAGAGTTTCCCCAAACTTAGCCCCGTTTTAACATAGGAACTCCAAATATTTTATTTGGTAACAAGAGTCAGGCAGTGGCAGACAAAGTCATGATTGAGTGGTCTGGCTGATGTGAGGCTCGAACTCTCAAGGGGCCACCAAAATAACTTTCCCAGAAACTTTCCCCTCCTCTTTAGCCCCTCCAGATTTTTACTCCCTCAGTAGCAAGCTCTTGTATCCATAGTAGTATCCCTAGTCCTTTATTTCCTCTGATAAGGACCTCGCTTGCTTTGAATCCATGTGTGAAGTGAGATTCGAATGACTGAGTGAAAAGAGGAGTTATGGTACTGCCAAGAAATTATGCACAGTGCCCAAAAAAAGACATTCTATTAGAACCAGTGTGGAGAGCGGGAAGGAGGACTAGTGAGGCATGGCGAGCCTACCGAAGACCCTCGATGTTATGAAAACAGATGGAAGTGAAATCATGCTTGTGTTAAAAGGCTTGATAGGTCGCTGGGTGACTTGCCAATGATTCGGAGACAAGGAATGCACAAAAACAGCAGCCATTGGAGAGGAGGCACAGAAGTCTTCTTTCCTCTGTAGCAAATACTTTCTTGCTCCCAGGCCAAAAGGCAAAGTTATCCGCATCACCAACGTGACATGTGTATTTAGATGAGTTAACTTAAAAAAACGTAGCCAAGCTTTCGGTGGACGGTGCCAAGTAGACATCAGAACTCGACAGAATTGAGCTTGCAAGCCATAACTCTGACGGCTCTCCTTTTTTTGTTCACTTGCACTCTGTGACAGCTGTTGGCTGCCATGTTTTTGTTTTGTTTTGTTGCTTAACAGGAAAGATGATAATGTTGATGGTTGAATGCCTCTTTCTAAACCAGGGAAAGTAAACCTGTCAGATTCTAGGAAAGCTTCCAAATGCCACTTTTTAATTATGGTTGGTAAGAGGGCTGACATTTCCAAAGGTTCAAAATTAAGTAGCTAGGTTCCATGCAATCAGAAGACATGCTTTATAAATTGGCACCATCAGTGGTGTGGTGGTAAATTAAAGTGCAGGTGCTCATCATGATGGTCCCCATAGCCAAACGCCCAAAGAGAGCCCAAAAATGCAGGCAGATGTGTTGATCCATATCATCAAACTGGTTCTAGCAGTTTTCATTTCCAACAGAAGCATGCATTTTGTAAAGCCAATGAATCTTAATTACCCATACAGGACCAAGTCACCCCACAAATATTTTGCATTGCAAGCTTTTCTACACAAGGCATTTATTGAGTTCTCATCATTCCTTACTCATGGTTGTTTATGGGTTCTTTATATTACGTCATCACCATTTTTAAGGGCACTTTCCCAGTTTATTTATTTATTTAGAGTGGGGAAAATGAAGTATCATTTCTGAAAGTGAAAGAAAACATATTTTGCGACTTGCATAATAGTGTTATCCCACTATAACACAGTGCCACCTAGAGGTTATGTAGCAGGAAAAGAAAAGCTCTTTCTAATACAGCTTGGATCTCAGTTTTGCCATGAAACTGAAAGTACGGTAGATACAGCAGACTAACAGCCCCATGTAGAAAAGCTCTACAACAGGGAACAATATATTGTCACTGGGAAAATTTATTTTCTCCCAGCTATTGAAAGGACTGCAACTAAGCTCAGAGGGAACAGGGAAGTCTGAGGAGGGAGATGATGTCAGCATCCCTTGCTAATCAAGAAGTGCCAGTGCTGCATCCCTATGAGCCCTGGTTCCACTACACCAGTGGGTACCATTAACCTTGTGATCTAAATCTAAATTCATACGTATGAGATGGATGAAACTGTATGTGTAATCCCACCCTTATATTTCACTGGTCAAATTTGCACCAGAAAACTCTGTGGGAAGGCTGATCATGCAGTAAATTCCCTTAACACTGCTGTCCTAACAAACACCACCCAGAAGCCATATCGCACAGCAACATGCCCTGCAGCAATGGGACGTACTCTCTACCCTAAATATGTCCCCCTTGTGCTAGATTAATTATTTTTAATAACCAGAATTCTCGACCTGTTTTGCTAGA
Organism: Anniella stebbinsi; assembly: GCA_029215795.1. Lineage (NCBI taxonomy): Eukaryota > Metazoa > Chordata > Lepidosauria > Squamata > Anniellidae > Anniella > Anniella stebbinsi. The sequence goes on from JARDYH010000001.1 coordinate 389,858,967, forward strand.
GGAGAGCTGAAAGTGTCATGAAACTCTCTACAAGAGTCTGCTCAGCACACTCTAGTCTGCCTTTTGCTGAACGTTTTTTGCCCATCTTGACTGCCACTGCAAAGCCAAAATAGTAGGGACTGAATTTATGTGTTGCTCCATGCAACACGGAACACTTTGCCCTGTTCCACCAGGGAAAGATGCTATAAATACAGTAGCAAACATTAAGAAAGTGGTATTTGCCAACTGCCAGTTCAGACATTTTTTTCCTATTCTATAAATGAAAGAAGGGAAATGCCTGGAAAAGTGAGAGGGGGCTCCCTTCTTAGGTGCAACATATTGGCTTTTAACAGAGGTGCCAGAACTAGTACGTGCCGGAATGATTGGTAGGTAGAAGCGAAGAATACATTAAAATCCCATAAAAACCCAACGCAATACATAGTAAGGTTGTCGTAATCCTCATGTGAGGATTTTGCCAAATGTCTCACTTTTTCCCCGAGTACACACCTACTCTGCTCATCAACCGTGTCAAGTGTTTTTTGAGTTGTGCACGTTCAAGCGTTTGATAGAGCAGTAGCTATTCTGTGGAGAGGAGACTAACTGCAAAACCAGACACGTTCAATGTATAATTACGCCTGTATAAAAAACCAAGCGGGAGAGGGGAAAGTCCTTTTCGTTAATGGGGCACCATTGAGGTTGGCAAACTCTAGGTGTGAGTTTTTCCCCCAGCCTCCAATTTTGCATCTACCTGCACGGATAATATAACATTTTGCATTTCAGCACTGATTCATTGCCGACATTGCATAAGCAAAGCTAAGGATCCTGTTTAGCTGAATGTATTGCTTGTCTTCATGTATGACCCTAAATCTGAATAAAAGAGCGTTTCCATTCATCCAAAATCTTCAGATTATTCACAGATATATATTCCTGAGGACAACAGCTTCCTTTCATCTTTGCTCTTGACAGTAGCTGTGGAGACATGTGTGGTTTTTCTCAGTGTTGTCACAATTCTACGTGATCGTACGGATGACTATAAACAAAATAATTTAGATCGTCATAAGCCAATCAAATTAAACAGCAGTATGAGGAAGTGAAGCTAAGGGGAAGGACCAGCATGTCCTGTCCTTGACAAGAGGCCCATGGGCATGTTGGAGCAAAGCAACGCCACTGAAAACTCCAAGTGAGCAACTTGCTCCAATGAAGTCTACGGCTGCACTGAAGCTGTTTATGGCTGGCTACTAGTTCTGATGGCTGTATGCTACCTCCAGGATCAGAGGGACTATGCCTACATACAACAGTTGATGGGCAAAAATGGACAGGAGGGTGCTGTTGCACTCGTGGCCTGCTTGCGGGTCCCTGGCCAACAGCTGGTTGGCCACTATGTGAACAGAATGCTGGATGAGATGGACCCTTGGTCTGATCTAGCACGGCTGTTCTTATCTTTGGAGGCTCTCCTCCAGGTGCCCTTGCCAAAGCAAATTACAAGAGAGACAGGGCGAAACAAGAAAGGGCCTTCTCAGTTGCAGCCCTCAATTTATGGAATGCCATCCCCAAAGAGACTCACCTGGTGCCTACACTGTTATCTTTTGGGCATCAGGCCAATACCTTTCTTTTCTCCCAGGATTTATAGATTTTAGGTTTTATGCAAGTTTTCATATATTTTAGACTGTGTTGTTTGTTCTTTTTTGGTATTGTATTTTATTTTTTTAGCTTCCTGTAATCTGCCCAGAGAACCTTTGTTAATGGGTGGATTAAAAGAAAGGAAGGAAGGAAGAAACAATTGGTCTGAGAGAACTCTGTTCTATTTATTTTTGGTGACATTTGCTTATGTTACTATTTGAAATTTGAAAACCACTTTGGCAGATAGGCAGTATAAGGGTGCAATCCTACGCAGGTTTAGACAGAAAAAAGTCCTATAATGCTCGAAGTTTTCCAGCCAGTATTCCCCAGCTAAAAAAAAAGTCCTAGAATTCCCAACATGCCCCAGTCAGCATGACTGGCTAGGGAATGCTGGGAGCTGTAGGACTTTTCCCTGTCTCACCATGCATAGGATCATGCCCTAACTACATAAATTGAAAAGCATCTTTTTTTCCTAGAATCTCGGAATATCTCTGGATCTTTATATATATATTTATCCCCTTGATGCTGAAAACACCTGTTTCCTGGAGCTGCTAATTTTAAAACGCACAAGAGAAGTACCTTACTGCATAGGAACATTGCATAATTGCAACTGGTATTAGAAATACCTGGAGCCCAGTCACTCCTCCGTGGACCTCTGTCGCTACCTCTCGAGCTTTGAGATGTTCCCTCTAGACCAGGAGAAAGGGAGTGCCTGCCCTCCACATGTTCTTAAGCTATAAAACACTTGAAAGGGTTCACAAATTTGCACATCCGTGTGGGGGAAGAGGTACGTCAGACAAAGATCAAATCAGCCACTCTGCTAGGCATGCAGCCATACAACCATCAGAATAGCACTTTGCAAAAAGGATTGCATTTTTGGAGGAGGCAAGTACAAAATGCTGCACTTGGAGTGTGCCGGAGCCAGAGGGACGGGCATTGGGCAACGATACTTGGAAGCAGACCTGAGATGGGCGTCTGCTAGCTCCAGCTTCCTGTGGTTCTATGCTGATGCACCAGCCAGGGCTTTGAGCCAGAGGCTGGGAGCTGAAGACACAGAGGCCTGGAATGCAACAGGCAGGGAGGCACCTTACTAGCATGCATACAAGGACCAGAGGAAGCTGGAACTGGCGCACATCTATCATAGCTCTGCTTTCAAATCAGGGCTTGGGAACCTCTTTTAGCCCAAATTCGATTTTGGAGAAGCTCCAAGAGGGCACATTCCAGCGGGGGCGTGGTCAAAGTCAAAAGGGGTGTGGCCAAATCAACCCCCCCCAAAAAACCCAGAATATTGTAGCTTAAAACTCTTACTGCCAGTGAGTAAGCCTTAGGGGAGGCATTTCCGCCTTTCAGAATGGGGGATAAACGGCACAAAAGCTGCAAAAGCACCAAACGACTGGTGATTGGGGGGAAAGGGGTGCGGCCATTAGAGTGACCCCAGGGGGCATCTTTGGGTCCCAGGCTTGAGGTTCCCCCATGCCTTGTTCCAAGACGTTGTGCTGCCTGCTAATCACAGGGGAGGAGGATGCACCCCACTATCCAGTCTTATGTATATAGGGGAGTTTGGGGCTTGAGCATATACCATGCCCAGGTAGCTCACAATACTAGGTTCCCGGTTCAACACCAGGATGACCCTGGTTTCTAGTATTAAGGGAAAGGGAGAAAAATGTTTTCCTGTCCACATGTTCCACACTGTGCATAATTTCGTCCAGCTCTATGACATCTCTTCTTGCCCTCCTTCTTTTCATGCTAACCAGTCCCCGTTGTTGCAACCTTCCCTCATAGGGGAGATGTTCCAGGCCCTTGATCATTTAGTTGACACTTTCATTGAGTTGTCCACCGCAACCCCAAGATCTCTTTCTTGGTTGGTTACCGCTAGCTCAGATCCCATCAGGTTATACTTGAAGTTGGGATTTTTTGCCCAACATGCATCACTTTATGCTTGCTTGCATTGAACTGCTTTTGCCATTTGGATGCCCATTCTCCCAGTTTGGAGTTCCTGGGACCAGCAAAGATGGCCCACATTGTCCTGGTCCTGTATTGCTTCATGAAGCATGTGAACCCCACTGTACTGCTAGAGTTGACCCAGGCTTATTTGTCGCTTATAATATATATAACATGCAACTTGAGTGAAAATTACAAATGTGTCCATTTTCAGCCATTTTTAACTTGCTGTATCTGTGGGAATTCTTATTGGATGGGTTTGAAATGTTGCACAATGATAGATCTCATCACATAGATTATAGATGCCAACTTTCAAGTTATTAGCACTATTGGTATCATTTTTATAAGTAGTAAACGTTGGAAACTTATAGCAGTGGACTCACTAAGGGGGAATTCCAGCGCCCCTTTAATACTGCTTTCCACAAAGTTTCAAAGTGGCGAACATACAGCATTGTACCATCAAAACAACACTCACTACTGAATCAAACTACTAACAAAAGCCTAAGGCCCATCTTTCACTCAATGCAACAATAAAACTACACAATAATAATAATAATAATAATAGATAAAAAGCACTCCTAGCAACCAAGGCTACTGGATCCTCCAGTGATAAAGATGAATCCAAGAGTACCCTCAAACTATACACCTGTTCCTTTGGGATCATACCAGGAGATGGGCAAAACCTCTGAGTGGTAGTAGAGAGCTACTTTCACTCAGAGTGGGCAATAAAATGCTGTTCAAATTACCCTATTTAATGTGTGTGTGTGTGGGGGGGGGGAAACAAGACTATTAAGTCAGATTTTCAGAAGCTTCCATACCTGACATATACCACTGATGCACATGTCCAGGGATTTGGCATTGCAGCGAGTGCCATCAAGAACTTTGGGGGCAAGCTCCACTACCAAGGGTTTGCCCAAAGCCTGGCACTTCAGGGCACAAGGAGAGCTGGAATCGTCATAGACAGGGATCCATTCATAAAAATGCCCTTGGTACTTGACGTCATTGTAGGCGGAACACTGCTGAGCCCGGAAATCGCCAGCATCTGAAGGGCAGTCCTGGAAAAGAAAAGGGAAACATCGACTTTTCAATGAAATACCTCTTCCCATGATTAAGGTTGTGATCACATACCTACTTACCTGGGCATACGCCCCATTTAAATCAAGTGGACTTACTTCTGAGTTGGCTGTATAGGATTGTGCTGCAAATTAATACTTCCAAGATTAAACTGCCTACATATTTATCAAGAGACAGAGAAAGGGGAAGGTAGAAATAGCTTCAAACACGGTCGCCATCACTTATTATTTATAACAACTACAAATGTTTATTGCCGTCAATAGACCATTCCAGCACACCAAAAAGTTACATACAAAAGGACCAAGCATACATTTAGCAATTAAAAATACAAATTAGTCATAGAGGATCTAACAGAAATGGCCAAGTTCAAAAATTTGGCCACTTGCTCGGTCATTGGCTTGTCTGAGCTCTGAAGTAATAGGGTCATTAAGAATTCAGTAGGGTGACCGGGAAAAGATTGTAAAATGGGATTCTAAAGATCATTCCTAGTCCCTTGATTAAATCTACAAAACAGTACATATGTGATATGGTTTCCACCCCGGTATTATTACAAGGACAGCATCTGTTAAGCACTCATTATTTATAAAAATGACTCCTCCACTTTTTGTTAGGGTTAGCCTGGGACTATGGGTGGCTGTCCCTGCATATATGCTAGCTGGGAAAAGTCCTAAAATTCCCACGCTGACTGGGGGATGCTGAGAGTTGTGGGCTTTTATTTTTATTTTTGTCTAAACAGTTGGGCTTTGAAAAGGCATGAGAATAAGAAGCATAAACAAAGTTTTATATATTAATGGGGGGAATGTGGATTACTGCAAAGTTATTAATTTAATAATAATATAATAATACTAATATATTTATTTATTACCCTCTCTCTTTGGATCGAGGCGGGAAACAACATTAGTTCAATTCAATATCGATCAAATATATAAAGTTAATAAAAAAGAGCATAAAAAACAACCAACACATTTTAAAATTCTTGGGTTAATATTCATCTGGGTAGGCCTGCTGGAAGAGGCTAGTTTTATAGCTGTTTTAAACTTGGAGAGTTAAGTTCACGAATATCCTCTGGCAGGCCATTCCAGAGTCGGGTGGTGACAGGAGAAAAGGTCCTCTGGGTAACAGTTGTCAGCCTAGTTTTGTTAAAACAAAATTCTAAATGGAGGCCAAGACATATCGACAAAAGCACAGCTGGTTTATTTGACTTCCAGGGGCAGGGAGTTCCAAAGAGAGGCCACCACACAGAAAGGGGGGCACGCAATTGGAGTCCAGACTCCATAGATCCATGTGGAACCACCAGGAGAATGCATAGGATTGTTATATATATTAGGGGTGTGCACTGGATCGGGTCCGATCTACAATCCGGATCCGATCCAGGGGAAATCGGATACAATTATCCAATTTCTGATCACCCCGCTGGATCGTTCGATCCAACCCGATCTGATCCGGAAAGGACCCGATCCAGATCGGATGGATCAGAGGATTGGCGAATGCCAGCGGGCGCTCGCCAATGGAAGTGAACAGCAGGGGCAGGGGGCTTACCTTCCGGGGACGTCCGCTCCCGTCCGCCGCTGGCCGCAACTGCGAGCAGGCTTCGCAGCCTGCCCCTAGGTAGTGCGCCAGGTGATGTCATCACCTGGCGCGCTACTCAGGAGCAGGCCACAAAGCCTGCTCGCAGTAGCGGCCAGAGGCGGACGGCCCCCGAAGGTAAGAAGGGGAGGGGGAGGGGGTTACCCCCCCAGGGCCATCCGCTTCCATCCGCTGGCGCCCACGAGCGCCAGCAGATGGAAGTGGACGGCCCCGGGGGGATAAGGAGCGCGGGGGAGAGGGCTTACCTGCCGGGGCCGTCCAAAGCGGACGGCCCCGGGAGGTAAGAACCTCGAGGGGGGAGGAGGGAGTTAGGCCCCCCCTCACCCACCTGCCGCCATTTTTTCCTCATAGACTTGCATTGGGGGAAAGCTTTCTTTCCCCCAATGCAAGTCTATGGGGAAAACAAAAATGGCGGCTGATCCAAAAATCGGATGTCCGATTTTTGGATCGGGATCAGACCCAATCCAGTCCGGGGGGGCTCCGATTTTGTCCAATCTGATCCTGGACAAAATTGGAGGTCCCGATCTGGATCCCGATCCGATCCGGGGGGGGTCTGTGCACATCCCTTATATATATATATATATATATATGGGTTAAAGTTGAATGCCACCATATTGCATAGAGATGGATAAATCTGTCAATTTCATTTCTTCCAACATTTTACCTTTTTAAATCTCAAGTTCTTTCTAAACTGTTTATGATGACATTTGTTATGTTCTTATTAAAAAAAAAAACCAAACCTCATGGAATTCTTGCATTGCAATGTAGCAAAACTAGCAGTGCTTAACTATTAGCAAGCAATTAATGTCATGGATCCAGAACTGTCCATGGTGTTCTTGGATCCAGAACTGTCACTTGAGGCTCAGGTGAACTTGGTGGCAAAGAGCACCTTTTACCAGCTTAGGCTGATATACCAACTGCGCCCTTATCTGGACAGAGATAGCCTAGCTACAGTTATCCATGCTCTCATAACCTCTCGTTTGGATTACTGCAATGCGTTATACGTGGGGCTGCCTTTGAAAACGGTCCGGAAACTTCAGCTGGTACAAAACAGGGCAGCACATTTGCTAACAGGGACTGGCCAATGACATCACATTACGCCAGTCCTTTTCCAACTTCATTGGCTGCCAGTCCAGGTCTGGGCCCAATTCAAAGTGCTGGTACTAACATTTAAAGCCCTAAATGGCTTGAGGCCAGGTTATCTAAAGGAACGCCTCCTCCCATATGTACCTGCCCGGACCCTAAAATCATCTTCCGTGAGCCCCTGCCAAAGGAAGTGAGGCACGTGGCCACTAGCAGGAGGGCTTTCTCTGCTGTGGCACCCCAGCTGTGGAATGAGCTCCCCAGAGAGGTTCACCAGGCGCCTACTTTGCCCTGTTTTCATCGCCAGGTGAAGACCTTTTTATTCTCCCAGTATTTTAACAGTTAAATTAACTCAATTTTAATCCTTGCTGTTTTAAATTTGTATTTTTATCTGTATTAATTTCTGCTGCTTGGTTTTATTCTCGTTGTGTTTTTATATTGTATGTTATTTTGTGTTTTTAGATTGTGGCTTGTTTTATATATTTTTAAATGATTTCATGGTTTTAATTTTTGTGAACCGCCCAGAGAGCTTCGGCTATAGGGCGGTATAAAAATGCAATAAAGAAATAAATAATAAATAAATAAATGAGGGCATGGTTTTTAAAAGGCTCAAGAATAAAGAGCATAAACAAAGGTATGAATTAATGGGGAGAATGTGGATTAATGCAAAGGTTTTCTATTTAATTTTTATTTTTAAAAAATTCGAAACAGAGGCCAAGGCGTACTGGCAAAAACACAGCTGGCTTTTTGGCATAGAAGGACATAAGATTTATACGGAAATGGCCTAAATAAGTTTTTTTTCCCTATGAATAGGACCCATAAGGATGATCTTAAACACTTCCATATTCTTCACATCATAGCATTAGAATGTAACGGTATATATAGAAATGGAAATATAAAACATAGGGCTTAAGAAAGATTGAAAAATCTCATTGGGTACTATATAAGGAATAGCTTATGTAGTTCATTTTGCTGAGATACCCATAAAAACATCTTAAGGCATACTTATATTTTTATTTTAAAAGCAAGCAGGTGAATAGCATTGCTTAATAACCCTAGAAAATGCCTTAGTTGGTAACCACAAATTCATTTTATGATTGAAATCTCATTATTATTATTCTGGGACCTACTTATTCTACTTGACTCTACTGAACTTTACTATTATACTCTTACAAATCCAGATGAAATCAATTTCATGGTAAAACTATTCTTGCCCTTTTAATTAAAATGACATACGTATTAAAGCTTTGCTTCGTTTGTGCTCTAAACTTGGATTTATCATGGAGCAAAGCTGCCATTACAGATAATAAATTGTGCACAGCTATGTACTACCGCATTTCATGTTGATCGTGCCGACCAATTCTGATAAAAGCTGATATAGAACTCCACATTTGCAAACAAAATATTGACTAGAGATGTTGTGAGTGTCCGACTGGGTCCGGGAGTCTGGCGGACCCCCTGCGTCTGCCCCTCTGCCCCAATTGAGTACTCCTGGCACAAGCGCAGGTTCCACTCAAGCACCCAGGAGGGCCCTAGAGCGCTTGGCAGCTACTCATTCTAACGCCAGAATTGCATGCTCCCCCGCCCTGCATCAGCAGCAGCCACCATGAAACCAATTGGGGGGGGGGGGGAATTGCACAGTTTCCAGAGCATCCGTAAATTGTGCACTCCCCCACACTGCATCAATAGTGGCTGTAAAGGCCCCATTAACACAACGGTAAAGGTGTGAACGTTCGCACCTTTACCCTTGTGTTAAAGGGGGCCTTTACAGCCACCATTGATGCATAGAACCATAAAATAGTAGAGTTGGAAAGGGCCTATAAGGCCATCGAGTCCAACCCCCTGCTCAATGCAGGAATCTACCTTAAAGCATCCCTGACAGAGGGCTGTCCAGATGCATCTTGAATGCTTCTAGTGTGGGAAAGCCCACGGCCTCCCTAGGCCATTGGTTCCATTGTTGTACTGCTCTAACAGGATTTGTTTTCCTGATGTTCAGCCAGAATCTGGCTTCCTGTAACTTGAGCCCATTATTCCGTGTCCTGCATTCTGGGTTGATCGAGAGGAGATCCTGGCCCTCCTCTGTGTGACAACCTTTCAAGTATTTGAAGAGTGGGGGAAAGTGCACAATTTTGGCTAGAAGGCAAGTGGCTGCTAAGCACTTGCCAGGCTAAGTTGAGCCTCAGAAAAGGCTCACACGGCCCTGACCTGATACTGACTCTCCCAAATCAAACGCTTTGGACATAAATGCTAATATGAGGATTTACTGCATTTACTGCATTTAAAACATTTTTGGTCTTATGCCCCAAAGGCATCCTTTCACTATTTTAATAAATAAACAAAATGTCAGATACTCCATCCTCCCTGACTCATGTTTGCTATTATAATATTTTAGGCACCTGGCACTTGATTTTAATGGCACTTGATTTATTTCGTGGTTTACCTGCTGTTTTTAGCTGATTTTAATATTATTGTTTTCTTGTTTTTATTAGGGCTGTGCAGAAAATTCTCTAGAGTTTGGTTTTGTTTTTAGCACATTCGCAGGGAGCAGACAGCAGGATTTATTTTCAAAAAAGCTGAGCTGATGAAATGTCTGAAATGCTAAAACTTTGGACGTTGGGGACTTTTGTGCAAAGGTAACCAGCAGAGGGTTGTTTCCCCCCCCCCCTTTCTTTAAAATAGGTTCAGCTGTTGCAAAATTGGCAGCAATGCTTCTACGGCTTTCTAGGCTGGGGTCACCTTGCCCTGCAACAGGAGGGTCTACCCTAGAACTACTTTTGTGTCCAAGGCACTGCTGTACCAGTGTTTTTCCCAACTGCAATCATTGCTCTAATGAACACTAATGAATGCTGCAAAGTGAAGTGCTGCTCTCCAGTACCATCTTTATTTGAGTCCATAAGAGTGGTTTCATGTTTTGGAGCTCAGAATGCACCTCTGCTTTGTATTTAGATCCTTGGGCGAGTTATTTTTCTTTAAGTCTCACCTGGGAAAGGGGTGTTTTATGACTGGCCAGGCCCTCCTTGGAAGCCATTTTATGAATAGTCAAGTCCCACTGCAGCCATTTTGTGAGAGTGACCACAACGCACTTTCAAAATTTCAAATGTGCCCATTGAACCAAAAAGATTGGGAGCCCTGCTTTAACATGCCGCTCTTCATCAACTTGAGTAGGGATGCTGGAAGAATGCGACCCCTGAGAGTTCTGATTCAAACTGACCTGTTTCGCACATCCTGGACCAGGCCTTAATAATTAACTTTTGCACACTTCTCAAAATAACGTATCAAATTATGTTAATTTTTTTAAAAAAAATCAATCAATCACAGATTAATCTGGAAATGGGATTAGACACTTACAGATGGAAACCTATGAACATGACACAGACCAGCCCATCCCTGTTTTTCGCACAGACAGAGTCCTACAGAATGGACACATCATGCAAAAATGCAAGTTATATCTATAATAACTAGATTGTCTGTCTGTCTATTCATACATATGTCCACACCATAGCACCAAGACAGGTGGACTAGAAACCTTAGGGGTATCCATCTTAAGGATATTTGATTTTTAAAACACAATGATTTTAATTAATTTTAATGTGTCCATATGGATGAAGCCTGTAATCGCACATTCAGCCAATAGGGAGAGACTTTCCTAACTAGCAGATAAATTTGCGGTCCACAGAGTTTGAAGCCAGAGGAGATCAGTAGGTTAAGAGGCCAAGTTATGTTCCTGCCCTTCTCCCCACTATAGGGCAGCCCCCCTCAAGGGATGGAGTGGACTGACTCCTCCCACAGGGGTTATAGGAGCCATGTCTTGGGGTGCCAGTGGGCATGGCTTCACATCACTTTGACAGCTTTATAAGTTTCCTTGAAGGCCTCGCCGTATCAAACGAAGGACTGTTCCAACCCATGCAAAGCTAGGTCTGTTCGCTGGTTCCAAATATAGAACAACACATGTATTCTTCTCCCACAAGGTTCTAATCTAGAAATCCAACTCTGAACCATTGCAAAGAAGATCATGCATTTCCACTGGGAGGAGGGGAGCATTACAAGTAACAAAGCATTCCTTGAATACTTAAAGCCTTAAATCTGTAGTCTGGTTTCTTACAAAAGTATGTATACAGAACAGTCTCGTTACTTTCTTCTGCTTTTCTATACTCCGCTTTTGGATCTGCTTACTTGCCTCTGAAAAGGAACATGCCAGACTGAGCTACAGCCAATGCAATTCCCAAATGCACTTACATTTTGCTAAATGCTTTGTAATTTTGTAACCTTCCCTGGCAATGGTGGGGAGGAGAGAGTGGGCATCCAAGAGGATGGTTGCCCCCCAAATGGCGCTTCTAGAGTGCCCTCTGCTGGCCACTGGGAAGGCTGTAGCTCAGTCTTGGAGCACATGCTTTGCACGCAGAAAGGCCCTAGTCCAATCCCTATCATCTCCAGGGAGGGCTAGGTGGGACCAGTGGAAGCTGCTGGCTCCGATCAGTGGGGCTGTGAATCTACCCTGGGTTTGTCGGAACCAGTCAGAACTGTGAAAGAGCTATCCAAGCTGCTGGACCTAGTATGGGATTGGGTTCAGCACTTGGGTAGCTCCTTTAAAACCCAGAGCGGATTCATAACCCCACTGACATCGGAGCCACCAGCCACTGGGTAGGCCTCTTGCCCCAAACCCTAGAGAGCTGCCGCCTGTGAGTGTAGACAATACTGAGCTAGATGGACCAGGCAACCAATCTTGTATAGGCAATTTCCTGTGTTCCAATTGGAAATGGGCTGTAATTCATTAGGATAACACCTCCTTTGCATGCAAAAGGCCCCAGGTTCAATCCTTGGCATCCCCAGGTACAGCTGCAGAAAGACCCTTGACTGAATCATGGGAAAGCTGCTGCCAATGAGCATAGGGGCAATGCTCAGCAAGATGGACTATGGTCGGAGGAATCCAGTTGGGGGGTAAGGAGCTCTATGAGCTTTCATCAACTCGCCCCCCCCAGACTCCATTCCCATTTCCACCAGCCGGCATGTCTGTACATAAAAAAATGTAAATAAACATTTGTGCAAATTGCAAGGGGAAATTCGCACAATTCACACAAATCGCAAGGGAAACGTGTGAAATTCGGGCAAATTGCAAACTTTGCACAACTTACACAAATTGCACCCACAATTTGTGCAAATGTCAATTTATGTATTTTTTTTTAAAAAAGCACTCAACTATGTTCCCAGATTTCTGGGAAAACCCATGGCTCTGCATGAAAATGCAAGCCAAATTGGGGACATTGCAGAAATTCGGCGAACCCCAAAAGGGCTGGATTTCCTGGCAATGGATATCCCTAGTCTGACTCAGTATAAGGCAGCCTTTATATATGTTCACATGACCAGCTGGGCCTTCCTGCTATGGCACTGCATGAGGCTTCCATTCAGGTCCTTTCCCAATACATCCCCCGCTCCCTGTTTGTGGTGGCCTGAGATACTTGATTTGTTTGTCTTTTTTTAATTGTTCACCACTCAGGAATATAAATCCTGTAAACAATTAATAAATAGGCTGGTGCAAACCACTCTTGAACTCTAGATCATGGGACAACCACATGAGAATTCTAGGTTCCCTGGGGCATAGTTGCCTCATTGGGAGACAATAAAGAGGTCTGCCACGTAATCCACAAAGTTTATCCCGGCATTAAACATCTCTTCCCACCTGAAGAGAGTCTAATCTCTAAGAACTTTCCTCTAGGCAAAACTATGCGAACTAAGCAAGACAATTGCCCTTTCAAGAAAAAGGGAAAGCCTTTTACCAGAAAGCTTTAATTTCAAGGAGGCTGGTTCTGAAGAAGACTTTGGCAAGAAGCTAGCTGGGCCGACCTTCTCTCACCCTCCTTTAACTCTGCTCATTTGAGTCTGCAGCGGACTCTAGGATCATCATCGGTGATCACTCGTATCTGAGTAAGATTGTCTTCTGAGTAAAATTGTCTACCAAGATTATCTTCCAGAGTTAGGGGGACTTTAGTGATGGGTCCGCAGATGACTGCGGAGGCTGATCCTGGATCCACATAGCCTCCCACAGTGAGGGCATGGGTTATCAGATGGAAGTCGGTTGCGGTGAGGGTTTTCTTGGTGTATTTTCTGCTTAGCTCTTTTATACCTTTCTCTATGTCTCCAATCTGCTTCAAAATCCATAGCTAACCTCCAATTGGGACGATCCTCGGCCAAATCTTCCCAGTTCTCACTGTTCATTTCACATTTCTTCAAGTTAGCTTTGAGAGCATCTTTAAACCTCTTTTGTTGTCCTCTGAGGTTTTCCATCCTTAAGTTGGGAGTAGAGCAAATGTTTTGGAAGATGGTAATCAGGCATTCCAGCAACATGTCCGGTCCAGCGGAGTTGATTTTGGATGATCATTGCTTCAATGCTGGTGGTCCTCGCTTCTTCCAGGACACTGATGTTGGTTCGTTTGTCTTCCCAAGTAATTTGCAGAATTTTCCAAAGACAACGCTGGTGGAATCTTTCAAGAAGTTGGAGATGGTGTTTATACATGGTCCATGTTTTGCAGGTGTACAATAAGGTTGGTAATATAATAGCTTTGGAAATAGCCGGGCCTACCTTCTCTCGCCTTCCTTTAACTCCACTGTTTGAGTCTGCAGTAGACTCTAGGATCAGCTAACCTTGAAGTGCCCTCCCCCTCTGAAGAATACTGATTTCCCATGGACTATGTGTTGTTAACGTTTCTGGTGAAGGTTCATCCCCAGCTGGTGAAGAGCCTGTGAGAATCACCTCTCCCCCTTCACGTGTAGGGTGGTATGTTTCTGGCGCTGTCTCTTCTGCTTCAGAATCTCATTCCAATCGATCGCTAGAAACTCCTTCCCCCAGCCTAAGGGGAATAGGCCTAGTCGCAACTATAGTTTTGCTCTCCTTTCATGACAAATCCCACTGGTATCCTCTTCCTCCCAAATCACTGAGTGAACTCACAGGGGTGGTTCACCCTCTACGGTGTCTTACCTTCTGTCAACGTCTTCAGGGCTTGCGATATCTCTGGGCTTGGTGGTGAGTGGTGTTGTTCCATACTGTGTTCAGGAAATATACCCATCTTAAGGTATTTAAGGATGCAATCCTGTGCATGTTTAGAGTGAACCACTGGCAGTTGTAGGACTTATTTCTCTCTAAACATGTATAGGATTGCACCCTAAGTGAAGCGTGTCACCAGGCTACCTGGAAGACTGTCATACAAGCCTGTCTGGGTGTCAAGATCTTCAACGGAGCTCTTCAGAGGAGACCTTCTCTTGTACTGCCACCACCAGAGGCATGTTTGGTGGGGATGTGAGAGACGATCTTCTCAGTGGCCACTCTCAGGCTCTGGAATTCCCTGATGAGGGATGCTAGGTTGGTCCCCTCACTGTTGTTCTTCCACCAGCAGGTGAAGGTATTTTTATTCAGGCACGTCTTTGGCATATAAGCTGCTCTGTTGCTCAAGGGGCTTCTAACTGGTGCTATTTGTTTTATTGTTCTGCTTTGTTTTTATGTATTATCGTTTGTTTTTCTGTTGAGTTTTAATCTGTATTTTATTGTTAGTCACCTTGAGCACCACCTTTTGCCAGAAAGGCGAGATAAAACAAACAAACAAACAACTCCACTACTGTTATCCATTCCAGGGTGCTCAGTTAATGCTTCTGTGTCTTTTCTTCTTGCAAATCGAGATAAGCTGGTGACAGCAAAGACTGAGACATTTTTAGAGGGTGCTATTAAAGTAACGTCTATTATTTTATCTGCGTCTTAATTTCACACAGCCCTTTTGACTGATCAGCACTTGATGAATTTAATCTGCTTTTGGTGTAAAAGGGTGTGGATTCATTTTGACATTTGTAACCCCGTTTTGATTCCTCGTACATTTTATTTTAAATGCAAAGGCAGGTGGGTGATGCAAATAAAGGAATTCAAAAAACAAAACAAGCTTACGGGCTGGTTAAGGACTGGGTTTCTTGAAGAGTTGGCTTAGATTCTCAGAGCTAGAAGTTGCATTTGGAAGAAAGTTGTGATGTAAGCTATGCTAATGTAGCTATTTTGAGTGCTGTGGCGACCAAAGCAAACGGCCCGGTGGTGCCAAAACCCAGTTCACCCAACATCATCAAGATGTCCTCACAGATGCCACAGTTTCAGAACTTAGGGCATAACACACCTGTACAAATAAAGTGTTGAGTGTACGTGATGATTCGTGCACTGCCATAAACTCTGCCGGGGAGCACGAGACAGACGCCCATGCAAGATGAAGGGTGACAAGACAGGTGGGTCCTATTTGCAAAAGAGGGAGCAATTAGGGGTTATATCCGATATCCGAGTTTTTTCATGCGTTGGAGTCGACACACCAAAGGGTTCGTTCCACTGCTTTGTGCCAGCAGTTTGCTCCATTATGTGGCTCAAGAATTACAAAACCCAGCCAAGGAAGGGAGGGGGGAAATATTGTAGCAATTCAAGGTCTTTTTACAAGCCTCGTGCTGTCTTGCTGGAGAAGCCAGTTGGCAGCAGGAACCAGCTTTATAAAAGTGGGCGAGGAGCTGGCTGGTCCTAAAACAGATTAAAATGATTCAGTACATCCACTAAGTGAAACCTCCCACTGGAGGGTGTTACAGACATATTTTAGAATAGTACACCACTAGCAAGTCCAGGAAGCACAGGTTACGTTGATAAGCAGGGCTGTAGGTGCATGGTTCCATGGAGGTGCAGAAAAGCCACAAGACACAAATTTGAACATGATGAGAAGCTCGCTTTTTTTAGAAGCAAGTTTCTAGTCCTTATTTATTTATTTATTTACAATATTTATATGACGCTTCATATCTAAAATAGATTCATGTTTGTTTGGTCTTTCTCTCTCAGAATCTAATAACCAGATACAATGAAACAACCTAATAAAGACAGCAATAGCCATGTTATTTTAAGTGAGTGGTCACTATTTGGTATAATCTCAGAATCCGGAAGAGCTGCTGAATTACATATTATGTGGGAGATCGTGCAGCCCGTATATGGCTTCTTTCTTCATACCACAAATAGAAGAAGGAATACTACTGATAAAAATGATAAGAATAACAAAATACTCAAGGACAATGGACATCAGGACACTCTTCTGATAGGCTGTCAAGAGAATATTAGGTATGTCTGAATTGTAAAGTTCCCCATTCAAACCACCTTGACATTTTGCTCTGGATAGATCTCGTAAAGTATGGGAAGTGGGGGTCTAGGAAGTGGGGGTCCTATACACACAGAGCCTATCCAGCCCTTTTGGTCCCCTTGTGCAGCTACAGGGTTCCACTGCAGATCCCTGGGGTGAATAGAAGACAATATACAAGCGCTTCAGGGAGAAATCTCCTGGATGAAATTGCCATAAAATGACAGCACACGACTACTACAAGATGTAGTGATGGCCACCAATTTGGATGGCTTAAAAAGGGGCTTGGATAAATTCCTGGAGGAGAAGGCTATCAATGGCTACTAGCCTTGATGGTTAGGTGCTACCTCCGGTATCTGAGGCAGTAAGCCTATATGCACCAGTTGCTGGAGAACATGGATAGGAAGGGTGCTGTTGCACCATGTCCTGCTTTGTTAGTCCCTGGCTGACAGCTGGTTGGCCAATGTGGGGACAAAGTGCTGGACTATATGGACCCTCGGTCTGATCCAGCCTGGCTCTTCTTATGTTCTTCCTTGACTGAGGAACCTGCATTTTCTTTTCCCCTGACATTACCCCTTGGAACCTTCTGTGACTCCTGACGCCACCCTAATGCCTTAATTGCTGTACCTGGTGTTATGTCTTGTTTCGTATCTTGCTTTGACTCGTTCTCTAGGCTTGCCGTCTGATCCTACATGTGGCACAATCTTATTTCTCAGGCTCCAATCCAGCACACATTCCTGATTCTGAGTTTGGATTAAATCTTGGCTAGGCCTCTGTTTCTAACTCTGTGCACATTTTGGCTACATACAGCTCCGCAGCCATGTGCATCGGAAAAGTGCTTTACCGAGGTAAAAACCACCGCCACCATATACAAAATAACAGAATTCTGGTGAAGGATGTGGGAGACCGTCTACAGAGGTGAGGGTGCAAGGCGGGTGAGCATCCAAGATGAACACAAAAAGAGAGAATAGTCTCAGGAGATGTAACAAATTAATTGTGTTATTGTTTACATGTAAGCACAGGCTGTGCTCGCAATGCGCTTTTCTAATTGAAAATTACTTCAGTGTTGTCTCATTCTGGTTTTATATATGTATTGTTACAGCCCTCGAAGAAAGCCTAATAAGAAGCAAGAGGCCGAAATGCATTGGGGTTTTCTCCAATGAATTCGTTTGCAGCATCTTGAGGCTATTCTCTCTTTTTGAGACCATCTACAGAGCCACTACCAGACAGTTTAGCACTGGGCAAGAACAATGCTGCGGGCAATTTATTATATGAACTGCATTTACAAAGGCACACTTTTCATTTCCAGATCTTTGACCAAAACATACAGTTGTTGCATCGGAAGAACGGGTTCTGCTCCAAAATGAGTAGCTAAGTGCATGCATTCCCTGCAGCTGCTGTCACAACTGCAGAAAAAAAGACGAAACGATTGATATGAAAGCCGGAGCAAAGGGAAAACCTACCAATAGAACACATGGTAATTCAGTATGGATGTTATAATGAGAGTTGATCCTCTGGAGTATATAAGAAACCGTAATTGGAAGAAACTGGGAAGTTAGGCTAGTTCAGTCCTCCATTGGCAAAATACAATAAGCCCCTTCTCCCTCGCAACGGGCCTGTCAGGGCTGAGCCATAAGCAGCCGTCATGTGCTAGCCAGGAGCTGGGAACCAGGATCTATGCCAGGAGTCGGAGGCAACTGGTGAAACCAGGGAAGGCACTCGACATCAGAAGCAGGGAATACACCAAAAGTCAAAACAAGTTATAGCCGGGAAAGACTAACATTGTCCAGGCAGAACTGCAAGCCTGAACAGGAGACCTTTATAGTATATCCTGCTTTATTTATTTAAAACATTTCTTGGCCGCCTTTCAGGGCAGAAGTCCTCACAAGACAACTTACAACAATAAAATACATAGAAACAGTTAAAACAATAAAAAAAAACCAGGCAAGTCAATGCCCAGACTGGAAGGGGGACTCACCTTAGTGCCTTAGGATACTTTTTCTGCTTGGGGGAGATGCTACAATCCGTAGCCCTGACAACCTGCCACACAGGCTGTGGAGGCTGGTGGATCTAATGTTAGTGGGGCAGTGAATACGCTCCAGGTTTCAGGCAGAACCAGCCAGAACTCTACAGGAGCTGTCCAAGGTATGAAGTACCTAGGATAGTTCATTTAGAGTTCTGACTGAAACCCAGAGTGGATTTACCACCCCACTGACATCAGAGCCACCAGCCTCCACTGCACATAAAGGCAACCATGCACAGATCCAGGGGCTCTCCGTTCTAGTCCTGACAGCACCTTCAAGTGGGGTCAATTAACTTCAGAGAAGGGACGGAAGGAAAGCAAGTGCTTACCTCTTCTCTGCTAGTCATTTCCCTCATGAAACATTCTCCATCCACCGTTGCTTTTACCCCTGCCAGTATTTCAAATCCTACACATACAGGACAGGAAACTCATGAGTTCTTTGTCTTCCCACTTCCTTCCTGATAACTTCCCTGGTTTAGAAACATAGATTTTGAACAGCAATGTAGGCCTGTATTAAGCTTTCCATTAAAATCAAACTCAGTGGGACCTAGGGTGCCATCCTATGTATGTTTAGGCAGAAAAATGCCCTACAATTCCCAACATGGCTCAGCCATAGTTGGCTGGGGCATGCTGGGAGATGTAGGACTTTTTTTCTGCCTCAACATGCATAGGATTGCGTGCTTAAACACTGACCCAATATTTGAAGAGAGTCCTTGAAGTACAATGAGCTTTCTCTCCTGTACAAATAAGCAGAATAATAATTTGCATTCACGTCACACACATGTTTAGGAGTTGCATATGCACAAATTGCTAGGCAAAAAGAAACATTTAGGACCCAGACATTCTTTTTCTTTTCTGTTTTTCTTACAAAAACAAGTAGGACGCCTGAAACTTTATGGCTGTTTGGTCTGAGGAAACAAGAACAGTCAAATAAAATGATAGATCAGACTCACGTTATTGCTGCAGGTTTTGTACCGAATATTCCTGCCTTCACAGTTCCTGCGGGGAAAAACAAGGCCTGAGTGCAGTGACTAAGTAGAAATCACATTACAGGACTACCCATTCCCATAAATTATGCTCTCCAATACTGGATATTTAATGCTGCCTGGAAGATGAATAGGTGAACATGACTGTCTGATGAAACAGTTATAGCTTTTCCTGTTAGTCTTACATCTGTGCAAAGTCCCAACCTACTGAGACATTTCTGAAATAATATGAGCAAAACGTTACACCGTTTACCAGCAATCTGCTCTGACAAATGATTTACATGGTAAACAATAGAGATCTCTAAATCATTCCAAGACAGTTATGCATGAGCAAGGTTCAGCTTATGGAAGGCAGAGATCAGAGGTTCTGAGTGTCAGAGTTTGTGATGCACTGCACTCTCTGAGCATGTACAGAGTGCAAGCACACAGCAGCGGAATAACAGCAGAGCTCACTGGTAGCAGACAGATGTCCTGGTAATCAGTAAACACTCAGACACAGCAGTGTTTTAAACTACTATACTAAGTTTACTTACAAGTATTTACATAGAACAAAACATTCCTCTAATATCTTCAGCAATACTTCCAACCAACCATAACCTACCACTAACATTCACCATCATCATCACCCACACTGTTTCTCCACATGCTGTACATTTATAGCACTGTGGACCTATCACAGCGTTGGCTGCATATCTCCCCATGTGTTGCTATGCCTTCCAGCACACAGGGAAGAAACCAAATGACCTTGGTCTTTAGGTGCTTACCAGCTGCACTTGATTTGGCAACTGTTCAGAGTACTTGAGATATCAAGTCATCTCTCTTTTACTTTTCTTCTTAGTAACAGAAAAAATACATTTGCTTTTATATTTAAACAAATAAAATCTTAACACCCCTCCTTTTTTCTGTAACTAACAAACATTTTCATTCTGTCTGACATTCTAGCATTCCAAGCTGTTTTGACAATTGTTCATGTCTTTGTACATTCAAAGGTTTTGTGAATACATCAGCCACATTTACCTCGGTGTTACAATACACAAGTTCAATCAATCTATCATGTACAGCTTGTCTTACGTTGCAGTAACGAATATCAACATGTTTACTCCTTGCGTTCACCCTTTCTGACTTTGCCATATGAATGCAAGTCTGATTGTCTTCAAAAACTTTAATTGGAGTTTTCACTTGCAATTTCATATCTTTCAGCAACTGGATGAACCAAATTATTTCTGTACAAGCCTCAGACAATGCTGAGAACTCAGCCTCTGAGGTAGACAGGGCAATTAACCGTTGTTTTCTGGATTTCCACCCCACTAAACTGTTGCCCAGTTTTATTACAATTCCTGAGGTGGATTTCCTGTCTTGACTGTCACCAGCCCAGTCACTGTCTGTGTAACACTCTAGTGATAATGTGTCCAATGGTCTTAATTCTAAAGACACATCAATAGTCCCTTTTAAGTACCTGAGTACTCTTTTAACTGCTTGCCAGGCACTATTCGTTGGTTTGGACACAAATCTGCTCAATATGCCAACTGCATTAGCCAAATCTGGCCTAGACCATTGAGCTAAATAGAGTAGACTTCCTATTGCTGACTGGTATAGGTCTCTGTCACAAAATTCTGTGTCACTGTCATTACACTGAAAACCAGCCACCATGGGAGTTTTAACACTTTTACATTCCTCCATGTGGAATTTTGCAAGCAGATTTTTGATTTTCTGTTTTTGACTTAACACATAAGCCCCTTTTTGCTTTGTGACTTCCACTCCTAGGTAGTCATGGATTGGACCCAAATCCTTTAATTCAAAATATTTACTCAGTTGCTCTGCAAATTCTTTAACCTGAGTTTTTGTTTTTGAAATTAAACATATATCATCCACAAAAGATAACAACCACATTTGTTCACTGTTGACACCTTTTGTATATAAACATGGGTCAGCCATTCCATTTTTGAAACCCATTGACTCCAATGCTTCATGCAAACACTGGTTCCAATTCCTTGCTGACTGCTTCAAACCATAGATAGCTCTGTTTAATTTGTACACAGAGCCTGGCACATTTGACTCATAACCAGGAATTTGAGCCATGTAAATCTCTTCCTGTAATGGTGCATTCAAATATGCTGTTTTTATATCAAAATGATTCACCTGACAATCATATTTTGCAGCTAGAGTTAGCATTACTCTCATTGACTCAGCCTTCACAGTAGGTGCAAAGGTTTCATCATAGTGCACATTCTTTTCCTGTGTGAACCCTTTTGCCACAAGTCTAGCCTTATACATTGTCTCTCCTGACATCAGCAATTTCTTTTTGAACACCCACCTACAACCAACCACTTTTTTACCTTTTGGTAGCATTGTAGGGGTAAACACATTGTATTTTGCCATGGCTTCCATTTCCTCATCCATAGCCTCATACCATAGATTTTTCTCTGGATTTGGCAATCTTTGAACATCTGCATAGTTCTCTGGTTCATAAGATATGTGGCACACTCGTACTTCATTGGCCGTATATCTCTCAGGAGGTATTCCCTTTGTACTTCTTTCTGACCGTCTGGGAATAAAAACATTTCTGTTCTCTCCCTCCTCCTCCTCTTCCTCCTCCTTTTTAGGACTTGAAAGAGTTGTGGAACTGCTTGTTTGTCTCTCTACTGGCTGTGGTGCTCTGCCTATGTTTTCCTGTATAGGCAAACACACTTCACTGCCGTGCAAACGTTCCCAGTCACACTGCTCCTGAAAACTTGCTGATCTAGAAATTACTATGTTTCCATTTCCAGCATAAAACCTGTATGCTTTTGAACCAGGTGCATAGCCTAGGAATTTCATTTTCCTGGCTTTTGGCTGCCCTTTCCTCCTAGCTACCTTGGGGATGTTCACCCAGGCATCACTCCCAAAAACTTTGAGATGAGCCAGGGATGGCTTCTTCCCAAACATGAGGAAATATGGAGTGTTATCTATTGCTGAGCTCCAAAGCCTATTAGCAATGTAATTAGCTGTTAGCATTGCTTCTCCCCAAAAATGAGCATGCAACCCAGAGTCTGTCAACATGGCATCTTTCATTGTTTGCAGAACCCCATTCCTTCTTTCTGCAACGCCATTTTGCCATGGTGAATGTGGAGCAGTTCGTCTCGCTGAAATTCCTTTCTGCCTAAGCCATTTTTGGAACGTTTCAGCCATAAACTCCCCCCCTCTGTCTGTTTGCAATTGCTTTACTTTGGTAGAGAATTTCCGCTCCACCCAACTCAGCCAATCTTTGAAAACAGTAAACGTTTCACTTTTGTTTTTCATCACATAACAAAAACCATATCTAGTGTAGTCATCCACCAGAATTAAAGCGTACTTTGCCCCTCCTAATGTTGCAGTCATAGGACCAATTAAATCTGCATGTATTATCTCAAATGCTGCCGTGGCAACTCTGTTACTCTTCTTACAGATTGGAGCAACCTTGGATTTAGCCACCTTACATGCAGTACAGTCTAGATATTTGTCACAGGCTTTTACATTCAGTCCTACACACATTTCAGGCATTTTTTTCAGTATTTGGAACCCAACATGTGCAAGTCTCCTATGCAGCAAATGTACACAATCATTATGCAAAGGTGTGTTATTCATAACAGAATTTACATTTCTAGATGTTTCTAGACCTTTAGGCAACATTTCATAAAGATTGTTCCTAAGTACACCTAAAGCTACAACATTGTTTTGTTTGCTCACTTCACACTTGCTGTTTGAGAATGATACACAATATCCTTCCTTATCCAAACAAGATACATTTAACAAATTGTGTTCCAAACTTGGCACACACAGAACCTTGCTTACAGTTTTATCAATACATGGCACATATACACAACCTTCTGCAGTCACAGCTGAAGATTTGCCATCTGCTAATGTAACATGGTCCCGGCTAGCAGAATGTAGACTTGTAAACAAACTCTGGTTGTTCACAATATGCTGACTGGAACCACTGTCCATCAACCAGGTACATTCTGGGTTGTTCTCTGCAGCTTTAACTACGGAGACCTTCGGTTTAGCAGATTTTTTCTTGCTTGTTGCTGCTTTCTCCTTCGTTTGGTTGGGACAATCTCTCCGCAGATGCCCGGGCAAACCACAACGAAAACAGCGCCGAACTGCAAACACTTTCTCCTTATCTTCACAAGCTGCTTGTTTAACGTGGGTGTCTCTAGGCTTGGCAGTCTGCCTCTCTTGCCTCTTCTTTTCTTCTTCCAGCAATCGGCCGGTCAGAAAACGAAGCGTGAGCTCGGATTCTTGCATTGCTTCCAGGCTCAAAACAAGATTGTCCCACGAATCATCCAGGGAGCTGAGAACGACGTACACTTTGTGGGACTCAGTGAAAGACATGCCGTGCTCCTCCAGATCCGCAAACAGTTGCCTCATCATGCTTAAATGTGCAGATATGCTGGCTCCTGGTTCAAGTTGTGCTCTGTACAATTTTCTTGTTAGCATAACTTTGCTGGCTGCCGTTTCTCTCACATAAATCTCTCTGAGAGTTTTCCAGCATTCCTGCGCGGACACCAGCCTCCTTACATAAACAAGTTGGTTATCTTCTAAACACAAGATAATGCTTGCCAAAGCTTTCTCTATGTTTCTCTGCTCGTCTTCATCTGGCTGAGCTGGAGGATCACAGACAACCGTCCATAAACCTTCTCTCCTTAGATATTGTTCCATCTTAATGCTCCAAGCCAGATAATTGTTTTCATTTAGACGATTGAGTGGTAGATTAGCTGCCGACATACTTGCTGCCATCTCAAATTACTGCACACAGATGTCTTGCTTGCTTTTCAGCTTTCAGCCCCTCCAAGGCACTCAGCAACGACACTCACCGGACTGCAGATTTGAGAAGTCACTCTTCACTTCCAGGATTCTCACAACGCTCTGCCACCACGCAGGGAGTCCTCTAGGCTGTCTGGACACTCTGGACACCTTGGGTAGCCTTGCAGCTCTAGTAGCCCTAGCAGCCCTAGCAGCCCTAGCAGCCCTAGCAGCCCTAGCAGCCCTAGCAGCCCTAGCAGCCCTAGCAGACTGGGCCCATAACCTGTCAGAGTTTGTGATGCACTGCACTCTCTGAGCATGTACAGAGTGCAAGCACACAGCAGCGGAATAACAGCAGAGCTCACTGGTAGCAGACAGATGTCCTGGTAATCAGTAAACACTCAGACACAGCAGTGTTTTAAACTACTATACTAAGTTTACTTACAAGTATTTACATAGAACAAAACATTCCTCTAATATCTTCAGCAATACTTCCAACCAACCATAACCTACCACTAACATTCACCATCATCATCACCCACACTGTTTCTCCACATGCTGTACATTTATAGCACTGTGGACCTATCACAGCGTTGGCTGCATATCTCCCCATGTGTTGCTATGCCTTCCAGCACACAGGGAAGAAACCAAATGACCTTGGTCTTTAGGTGCTTACCAGCTGCACTTGATTTGGCAACTGTTCAGAGTACTTGAGATATCAAGTCATCTCTCTTTTACTTTTCTTCTTAGTAACAGAAAAAATACATTTGCTTTTATATTTAAACAAATAAAATCTTAACACTGAGCACACAGAGACAGGGAGCCAGAAAGGGAGGAGGGTGTGTGACTAGCAAAGGGGAGGGTCAGGAAGGAAGAGGTATCCCACCCAAGGCCATTTCTCCTCCACTATCACCACCTCCTCCTTTCTGCCCTTTGGTCCATCTCTAACTACTGAACTCCTCTTCTGAGCAAAACCACCAACCCAGGTCTCCAAAGTGTGGGCTACTTGGATCAGGAAAAAGTCAGTCCTGAGTAGAATGGCCAAGGATACTCCAAAAACTCTTGACGATAATTGTAGGGCCAAACTGCACCATGTTCTGCAGCCACATGTAACATTAACCTGACAACCCTTTCTCCATGGCAAATCATCTAGAGAGAACAATTTGCAGCAGAGAAGAGATGGGAATACGTACATGCTTCATCCTTCCTCTGGCAGCCACTTTTTCTCTGAAACTCACCCTCGCTTTTATCTATACCAGTGTTCTAGACTCTTATTTGCAAGGTAAATAGAGTTCTGGAACACTGGCAGGCATAGAAACAGCTGGGAAGGAGAAGTTTCATTCGGAAGTTGCTGTTAAGTGAAAAGTTAAGTACCCCTCTGTTTCCCCTTCTGTTGCAAAGTGTCCAAGTGTCTGCAACCTGCAATTTTGCAACAGATGGGGCAGCGAGGGTGGTTGAGCTCAGTGGAGGCCATTGGCTCCAATGTCAGTGGGGCAGTGAAACTGCTCTGGGTTTCATTCAGAACCCGTCAGAACTCCAAAGGAGTTATCCAAGGTGCTGAACCCAAAACCCAAAATTGATTCACAACTTGGATAGCTCTGACTATCCAAGTTCTGACGGGTTATGACTCAAACCCGGAGCAGATTCACAGCCCCAATGAATTGGAACTACCAACCTCCCTCTACTGGTTAATCTACGTATAAGGTGTATTTTGGCCCTTCGGTTGGAGGCAGACAATGGCATTTTGGAGAATTGATGAGATGAGACTGCCAAGCCAGTAGTCCAGGGATGCAGAACCCCTGGCCCAGGGGGCACATCCAGCCCTCTGGGTTTCCCTAGATGGCCATATCACCTTCCCCTTTCCCCAGATCATTGATGGCTTAATGTTCTCCTGGCTTGCATGCATCTTCCCCCATTCTAGAAGGATGAAATGCCTCCCCTAAGGCTTAATTACTGGCAGTAAAAGCTTTAAGCTAAGATATGCTGGTATTTGGCCCTGCCCCCTTTTGCCTTTGGCCCTGCCCACCACTGGAATGCAGCCCCAGAAAGCTTTCCCAGAATGAAACTCATCCCTCAGGCTGAAAGAATTTATGCACCTCTGCAGTAGTCCTCCATCTCATCTTCCAATCCTCAATCAGCTTTGATTTGCATGTATTTAAATTTTCCTTTATTTGAAAGTGATTTTAGTGCAACCAGCCCAAATCTCCAGGGTTATATCCCCTGCATAATCACCTAACCCTGTTTTGCGTAATTTCTGACTTTATGAAGTGCTCTACAAGTGACCAACCTGCCGTTTAAACATCGCCTTAAAGAATAGGATGCGCCTCCTCCGCAAGTCCGTGAGCAATCACTCCAAGCTCCCCAGGCATCCCAGCCACCTTCTTTATCTTCATCAGACTGGGTAATTCTTGAGGTCTGGAAACATGACAGAAAGAAAAGGAACTCAGCAGTCCAGGAAAGTCACATATTTTGCAAATCCTTTTCACTGATTATTTTTACCCTGGGGAGATTCCTAGTCTGGTGATAATAATAAGCAGTGACGCTTGGTCCAAAGTAAATTATTAAGTCAACAGAGGAGGGAGGGGAGAAGAAGTGATATATTTACAACTGGAAAGAACTGGTCCAAAATATATCTCCACTCGGAGGGGGGGGGGGAGGGAAGTGGTTTCAAAACCTCTTTTTCTCCTCTTTTGTAACTTCACATTCATCTCCTCCGGGGCGTCTGAACTCAATTATACACATCAGACCTTGAAAAACGCCCTCCCACCGCCAATCTGAAAAATGATGTGAAGTGCTCACTTGAAGGGGTTGCATCTAGCAAGAGCTTAAGGCAATATGACAAGCCTTCATAGCATCGCGGCTTACAGTGCTATAGGATGTTGTTACGGCCCATGTGGCATGAAAGTAGTGTCATGGAAAACAGCAATTTCCAAATGGCATTCAATGACATTAATGCTGGGGGGCCATGAAAACCAATGGCATTAAATTAGGCTCTGGGAACTCAAATCATATGCATGGGCACACGCAGTTGAGGTTGTCTGTTGTCTCACTGTATGATTCATCGCTCTAACCTCCCCTTCTTCCAATCAACCTCTTCACAGGAGGTTTCTCTGTTTCTGCATTGCATGTGACTGGATTATTTGACCTCTGACAGTCATAGGTGAGAAGAATTAATCACCCATGTCTGGTGAGAGACAAAGAGACATGCTGGCAATTGAGGAAACTCATGAATTAGCAAAGTCTAACAACAGTTTGTCCAGATTCGGATACAGCACTAAAGTACAGCTAGTGACAAATTGAACCAAAAGTTTTCAATCTTCTCTGTGCAGCCACACTAGAAGGAAGCAGGGAAGCTGACAACATCAAGGTTTGTTCATGTAACATTAAGCCATAGGATCAGCACTGCATCCAAACTAGGCCATTACCTTATAGTATGCCTGCTGCGTCAGCTGGCAGGTTAGGGGATTTATTTATGAGTTTTCTGTTTAAAAGGGCAGCTGATGTGAAACACACATGCCTACCCCACCAGCACTGCACCTGCATGAGACTGGGGATTCAAGACTGCATTTTCAATGCTTGGAGCTTGGCTTAGCCAATTCACTTCTAAGGGAGAAAAAGGACCCACCCTTCACTTTGGATTGAAACTGACTAATTCTCCAAATATTTGGATCGGTGGGCACATTTTGAATTTCGAGAGTTGTGTCTATCACAAAATGGCTGCCATGGGGCATGCACATTCATAAAATGGTTTCTCAGATGGGAAATTGGTGAGATTAAAATAAAAGTAACTTACCCAAGAACCTAAGTACAAGGCAAAGGCCAAGTCTGAGATCCAGAACATAAAATCACTGTTTTGAGACCAATAAAAATGGCACTGGAGGGCAGGTAGCACTTCACTTGGCAGCATACCAGCCTCCCAGTTAACGAAAATGTTCTAAATTTAAAGACAGAAATCAAGAGGGCCAAGGTGCCAAGGGGGGGAATCTTTAGGGACATTGGGGCCCATGGGCAGCATGTGTCATGATTCCAAGCCCACCCACCAAAATATGAGACAACAAAGAGGTTCGCTGTGCAATCCACAAAAGATTCATTCAGTAAATAGACACTACACCTGAAGGGACTGTGAAGACTAGGAGCTATCCTCTAAGCTTCATTAGCCAAACAAAGCAAGGCAGTCGCCTATCAACTAAACGGTCAGTTTCCCGCTGTACTCAGCAAGCTTTTACTGGGCTTCTCCTCCAGGGAAGGTCCTCAGGATGTGCAGCTAGTCTGGCGGACTGCCTCCCACCTCCTCTCACCATGTTCAGAGACCCCCACCTAATGAGGATTGGCTTGCAAGGAAGTATTGCAGCTCACTGTGCCAAGTGACGGGCTGGAACCCTACCTGCCAATTAATCTAATTCTAAGTCTGCCAATTTAAATGTCAAATGAGAGCATTGGTAAGCAGCTAGCAAGTCATCCTTGTGCTGCTTTTAAACATGTAAACTGTGTCATAGGAGCAAATCTGAGAGAGCTTGCCCCTCCCAATAAATGAGCTCATACAGAAGCATCATGTGCTCTGAGGTACAAATATGCTTCTGGGGGCTAGGAATCCAGGCTCTAAATGCATTTGTGTTTCCTCGTCTTCAGCCCCAAATCCGGTAACCTAAAAACACATTTGTGCTGCTGGCCATCTAATTCAAAATTAGCAGTAAATGTATTTTTATAAGCAGTAACTACTTTTCCATAGCATGTCACACTGGTCTGAAGCACCGCCATGGCAAACTTTATTGGATACCTTGATTTTGCTTTCACAAAATAAAGTATGTTGACAAAGAGATTTGATCTTGGCCTTAAGTGGCTTGGATTAAGTGGTATTGATGCTGTGAGATGTAGCTGCACATAAAGAACACCTAATCATCTGGATTTTCCATAGGATTATGTTCCTGGCCCTTCTACGCTTTATGGAGGTAGCAGGATCATAACACTGTCAGATGCATAAACATTGAGCTAAATGGGGTTCTTCATGGTGATAACATTATCACGGGCATGGTAACGGACTGGATGAGGGCCAACAAACTGAGACTCAATCCAGACAGGGTGGAGGTACTGTTAGTGGGTGGTTCGTCTACCCAACTAGGTGATGTACAACCTGTTCTGGAGGGGGACGCACTCCCACTAAAGGATCGGGTCCGTAGTTTGGGGTGTTCTTGGAATGAATTGGCACTTGAGGCACAGGTGGACTCAGTGGCACAGAGCACCTTTTATCAGACTGATATACCAACTATTTATTTATTGTTTATTTATTTATTACATATTTATACTACCCAACAGCCAAGGCTCTCTGGGCAGTTCACAACTACGCCCTTATCTGGACAGAGATAGCCTAGCAACAGTTATCCTTGCTCTGATAACCTCTCGTCTGGATTACTGCAATGCGCTGTACATGGGGCTGCCCTTGAAAATCAACCAGATATTTGCTGGCCCAAAACAGGGCAGCAAGATTGCTAATGGCTAATGAGTCCACCTTATGCCAGGACTTTTCCAGCTGCACTGGCTGACAGTCCATGTCTGGGCACGATTCAAAGTGCTGGTATTAACATTCAAAGCCCTAAACAGCTGGGGCCAGATTATCTTAAGGCTCGCCTCCTCCCATATGTACTTTCCTGGACCCTAAGATCGACTTCAGGGGTCCTTCTCCATGAGCCCTGCCAAAAGGAAGTGAGGCGGGTGGCTTTCAGGAAGAGGACATTTTCCGCTGTGGTACCTCGGTTGTGGAATGAGCTCCCTAGACAGGTTTGCTTGGCACCTACGTTGTACTCTTTTAAACACCAGGTGAAGGCCTTTTTTATTTTCCCAGTATTTTAGCATTTTAGCATCCCAGTCTTTTAGCTCAACTGTTTTAAATTTGTATTTTAAATCCATGCATTGCTGCTCAGTTTTATTCTGATTGTGCTTTTATATTGTGGTTTTAATTTTTGTGAGCTGCCCAGAGAGCTTCAGGTATTGGGTGGTATAGACATGAAATAAATAAAACCATTATGTGCATGGAGAATACAGGAGCATTACCCAGGGCCCAAAGAACCATGCAACTACATCCATGTACTTAAGAAGACTTTGGGCTTATGTTTTATGCCAATGCAAGCCTGAACCTTAAGGGAGAAAACTGTAGTTTATGATATGGGTACAGGTTCTGTCTAGTCCAAAGGAGAAGTAGGAAAGTTTCAAAATTCTCCCAGACACACCCAAAGCCTTGAGCAAACTTACAACAGCTTTGATTCTAGCCCATTGTGGATTTTGAAAGCTTTTTCTCTTTTTCTCTTTTATAAGAAAAAAAATGTGTCCTGCTTTCTCACTTACAAAATAGAAGTGGCCAAAGCAGCGAACAAAAGAAAGCATAAACAAAATAAAGATACACTGGTAAAATACAGAAAGCAATAAAAATTAAGAAACCTAAAAAGAAAACAGCCAGTTGATTATTTGATAAATGTACTTAATCAATATAGTTGAGGCCAAATTTAAACCCCAAAATCTGGGTACACCTGTTTCTTGCCATGTAGAAAGCAGCATACTTGCCCACTGCAGTGGAAGCAGACTGTGAAAATACATATATGCCTTTCTCAATGTAAAGAGCAAAATATGCCTTCAGATTTAGGAGGGATGGGCTATGCTCTATGTATCACAAGTTTGGGAAACATGGACTTAAACCAACAAAAGCCTTAAAAAAGCAAATTAGCAAGCAATTCTCAAGCATAATCCCTAAACAAAATATTCCTCTTCTGTGCTTCCTTGTAACTTGTTATTGATTTAATTCCTAACTGTGAACCTCCAGATTCTTCCCAATTCAATTTATGCCCACTTTGCTGGTTTTTCTTGCCCTTATTTGAATTTGGTTTCACAGCACAGGCAAATATAATATGTAGATTTGATGAAAGCTGACAGCTAGTAAATCAAATATTATTTTGCTAGTAAATTACCAGGCCAGCTCAAACTACTTTAACTCGTTTCCCATGGGACAAATGATTTGGACTGGCTGGAGTTTAAGTCAACACTGTGGGGTACTGGTTTAGTCAAATGATTACGAAGAAAGACTTGCCGGTGCAAATGAGAGCTTTGATCGTCCTCTAAGGCAAATTAGATTTTTGGGGGAACTAAGTGCCATTCAGAACAATTGATTTTTATCTACTGGAAAGTTTAATAGCTGAAGAGCAATTGCACGTTGTTTAAGGGGTTCTAAATGACATTCATTCCTGTTTTTCTCAGCGCACACAAGGGAGTATGACTCACTGAATTCAGTGGGAGTTACTTCTGAGTAAACATGCTTAGGATTCCACTGTCAATCTGTTGAGCTATACCAGGGGGAAGCAACCCGGAACCCACCAGATGTTTTGAACTACAATTCCCATCAGCCCCAACCAGAGTAAATTCACAATCCCAATGACCTCGAAGTCATCAGCCTCCACTGCTTGAATCATATCAGTTCACCAGCCACCTGCAATGCCCGAAAAGCTTCTCCAGAGGGCCACAGGGGTGTGTTAAAGGGAAGTTAATGTATCTCAACTTACCCAAGCCCTTTTCTTGAATTGGGGACTCTTGTATAGGGGGATCTTTTATTTTATTCCGTGTGCCTCTGTATTAGTTTGTCAGAGGTTGGAGCCAAGGCACTTCTCAATTCTGCAGGGCTGGTGACACAAAGGATTCTACCTGGTCCTATTAAGCTGTAGACTCTGGCTTGGCTCCTTCATGTGCATAAATTGTCACTTGGGCACAGAGTGAACTCTCAGGCTGCCAAATTCTGCCTCTCCACACCCAAACTTTTTCCCCATATCTCATATCATTTCCCCTGACATGCTGGAATCACTTACTGCAACAGGACTGGGATGGAGTGGTAAGTTGTCCCCTCCTGGTCCTTGTTGCAAAGGTATGAATGGCTATGGGACTAAGACCAAAGGAGAAAGGAGATGGGCACACCAGGAAGATCAGGCCCATTCCCGTTCTAGGGCTTGGCATGTCCCTGCCATTCCAACTGGTAACATAGCACTGCTACCATCTTTGGTTCTCACTGAACATGGAAAAGGCAGGATTTCATTATCAGAATCAAGCACATACCTAACAACGGAAGAGCTGCTTCATGCACTGTGTTCATACTAGGGGTGTGCATCAGATCGGGTGCTATCCACGATCCAGAGCCGATCCAACCGAAATCGGATCTGATTCTGATCCCGGCTTCTGGATCGTCTGATCTGATTCGAACCAGTCCGAAAGGACCCGATCTGGTTTGGATAAGATCGGAGGATCGGACCTCCTCCCCCCCCTCGCGCTCCTTACCTGCCGGGGTCATCCACTGCTGTCCGCTGGCGCCCGCGGGCGGCAGTGGGTGGCAGTGAACAGCCCAGGCAGGTAAGCCCCCTCCTCCCCCTCGCGCTCCTTACCTGCTGGGACCATTCGCTGCCGTCCACTGCCCCCTTCTACTGAGAAACAGGTTTCGCGGCCTGCCTCTCAGTAGCGCGCTGGGTGATCACCTGGTGCACTACTGAAAGGCAGGCTGCGAAGCCTGTTTCTCAGTAGATCAGAGCAGTGGACAGCAGAGGACAGCCCCGGCAGGTAAGGTGCATGAGGGGGGAGGGAGCTTACCTGCCGGGGCTGTCCGCTCCCACCCACTGCCGCCCATGGGCGCCGGTGGACGGCAGCAGACAGCTCCAGCAGGTAAGGATCGCAAGTGAGAGGGAGGGACAGGGAGGGGGGACTTAGGCCCTCACTCACCTACCCACCGCCATGTTTTCCATATAGGCTTGCATTGGGGGAAAGCTTTGTTTCCCCCAATGCAAACCTACGGCGAAAACACCAAAAATGGCGTCCAATCCAAAAATCAGACATCCGATTTTCGGATCGCGATCAGGTCCAATCCAATCTGAGGGACCTCCGATTTTGTCCGAACTGATCCAGGACAACATCGGAGGTCCCAATCCAGGTCCCGATCCTATCCGGGGGGTCCGTGCACATCCCTAGTTCATACCCTGTATCAATTTTAACGTGAAATCCCTGTATCAATGGACTGCTACACCAACCACAGTAAATGTAATATAATAGCATTATGATTACCATAGAGTGCATAGAGTTTTACAGCAAACAAGCTGACAGGTTGCTGCTCCAAGGAGCTTACAATCCAAAATGCAACAGAAGGGAGAGAAAAGAGGGAGCAGGGATACACAGAGGAAAATGTGTTCGAGTCTGTTACATGTACTAAGGCTTAGCTCTAGTAGGTGATGGGGACTACAACCAGATCTACACTAAGCAGGATATAACATTTTGAAAGTGGTTTGAAAACAGTATATGGAATGTGACATGGGCCCCAACAGTTGTCAATACTGTTATAAACTGCTATAAAGCCATATAAAGCCATAGTGTAGATTCTGTCTAAGAGGTTGCGTCAAAGGCTTCATGGAACAGGATCAAGGGACAGCAATGGTGCAGTTAGAAGGCACCCATCAAGGAGTATTTTCATTTCAATGAAATACATCTGTTAAATTAGATGTCCAGAATACTATCTAAACGTTTGCAGCCAGAAAGTTTCATTATCAGGTATTACATCAAATAAAGGATTCTTTTTTGTTCATTAAAATATCTGTTCTAAAAGGCTGTAAAAAAATGAGAGGCCAATTTATCCATTTTTCTGAAAACATTTTCCAATGGGCAACATATAAAAATACTAAAAATACCCTTGGCGGCTCGTTCACTTGGCCAGAATTTACAACTAGTAAAAAAACTATTCCAAGATAGGATGTCCAGATGCATTTTTCCCGCAGCAAAAAAAAAAAGAGAGAAAAAGTACAAGTTCCTTTTTAATAATTTTCTGGTAATCCCCTAGTTTCTTGTAAGTAAAAGATTTCCCCCCTATCTACAAGCAATGACATAGTAGCACTAAGATTATAGCACAGTCATGGCAGTAAATCAGCCAATAAAGTTGGATTTTGCAGATTAGTTTTATTTCTTGATTAACTAAATCCATTTGAGGCAAAAATTAAAAGCAGACAAGGATTGTTCCAATTAAAAATGCAATGGTTCATCTGCCTGTTAAAGTCACGTTGGGGCAATGTACTGAGGTGCTAAAATAAAGCAGAACAGCAGAACCCATAGAACCGCTAATCCAGTTCTAGGTGCAGAGAGCACCTACCCCTTCTGGCAAGCAGCTGATCAGTTCATGGCAGCACTAAACTTCAGTAGTCTGTTTGGTGTGGCACTGTCAATAGGTCACTCCTGCCATCACCAAAACTCTGCCAAAGTGTCTGCCCCAGTACACTCATAAATTTTGAAGTCTGAGCATTTCTCAGTGTCCATAGAAACACCTTCAATCAGAGTCCAAAAATGCAAACTGCTGTGTTGATCCATAACAACAAATAAGCTCCAGTAGTCTCCACCAAGAGCAGGCCTTCTGTAAAGCCATGGCCCATTCAAAGCCAAGGCACCCCAAAATACTTTGCATTACAATGGGGAACAATATATTATTGCGGAACGGGGAATTGAGGGGGGTTGGAGAAGACATCAACACCCCTGCTAATAAAAAAGTGCTGGTGCTGCATCCCCGGGAGCCCTGGCTCCCCTACACCGCTGCTATATGTCTGAACCACATTTCTGCCCCTACCTACTGCTACTGGTCATTTACCAAGACACTGACCAGCCCTAGACCCCAGACAATGAACAACTGGCCGGATGCATTTTCCTGGGTGGATGGCAGCAGTGGGGGTGCTTTTGAATAGGAGCTGAACCTGGGCTCGGCTTTGATGTACATTGGCTGCCTGCCATGACAGATTACACCCAATGCAATGCCCAATATAGGCATTGGGTCAGGCACTGCATTTCAGATAAACTGATACAACAGGTGGGTACTGCAGAGAGGGACTGAAAAGGCTCAGTGCCTTCACTGCAAAATCACCATCGCAGAAACATATCTGTTCTCTGTGGGGTCAGTGGGATCAGGTACAGGCACTTCGGAGCCCTCCGGGCCTCAGCAGCAGCCTGACCATGCTGACCCCTGACACCAGCCCTGAAAGCACCTGGACAGGGGTGGGTTCCACAGGCATAGAGGACTGCCCTCTGTAGTCCTCTGAGATATTTATTTCAAAATATTTATAGCCCACCTTCTTACCTGACAGTAAGTGAAAATTCACACACAGGCAACATACTGCTGTGTTTTTTTTAAAGGCACTGAAGATTTGCCTCCATCTATACCTACTCATACACTGGAAGTCTTACTTCCAGAGACAGGGCTTTCTCTGTGGTGGCACCTCAGCTGTAAAGCACTCTCCCACCAAGGTTCACCTAGCATCTTACCCTGCTGACAGGGTAACCCTGGTGCCCGCTGGATGTTTTAGACTACAAAACCCTAGCATTTGTTTCATTATTGTCAGACTTATTTGCCAACATATTTTTTTAATGGAGAGATGGGTCAGAAAGACTGTGAACAAATCAATCAAATATTGTTATGAACAAAGTGTTTTGTCAGGGTTTCAGACATACTGCTCTCCACCTCCTGGGTTTAATTCTCACCTACAGAATTTCGTGCAGAGGTTAACTAATGCCATCAAAAACAAAGATAGCCATGCTTGTTCACGGGGAAGTAATACAGTCCAGTGATGCCTTTATTTTAGGACCAACCACCATTCCATCAAAATGAGCAAGCTCTCAAGTTCTTTAGAACTCTTCATCGAATTTGGTGATACAAAAAGCAAAGGATGGCGAAGAAACAGAGAAATCAGATGTGGTAGTCATGAGGTCTGCAGTTTAGGTATGCTAATGCTTTCATGGGACTGAGGACCATCTTAGTCTCCATACAAAAGGTTTGGATCTAGTGTTATGACTTGCTTAACCAGCCAGTAGGAAATTGTGACATCTGAGAGCCAGAAGACTTGGCATCTTGCCTGGTGCCATGCACTCTGGTGGAAATTTATGAAGCCAGCAGAGGCATGGATATATATTTAAAGTGACAACTTGAATCCTATTATCCTTTCAGAAAGCAACTCTATGTCATTATTGGCTATAAGCAATATATTATTATTATTATTAATTATTATTAGCCTGCTTATTAGTTGCTTATTAACCTAGCCCCCTAGGCGGTGTACAATTTAATCAACAAAAAAGATTAAAACACAAATAAAAAAATACAATGAAAATACCACCAGCAATAAAGAAGCAAATACTCAAACTACCTTAAAAGGGGTAAAAATAGAATAATCAACCACTGTCCGAGTAGAGACGAAAATAAACAGTCAATATCAACTTCAATATAAAACTTAAACTCTTCTTCTTCTTTAAGTAAAAGATGACAAAAGGCCTCTGGAAAGTTCATGCAGTCTTCACTCACTCAGCTGAACGTAAGAACATATGAAGAGCCATGCTGGATCAGACCAAGGCTCCATTAGAGGAGCCAGCCATCTGTGGAGCAGAAACCCACAGGCAAGATATGAGTTCAACACCACCCTCCCACCCATGTTCCCCAGCAACTGTTGCATATAGGCTTACTGCCTCTGATACTGGAGGTAACAGATAGCCATCAGGACTAGTAGCCATCACTGTGGGTTCTCCTCCAGGAATTTGCCTAGCCCCCTTTTAAAACATTCCAAATTGATGGTGAATGCAACATGTTCTTAGCGCATGTACACTGGCTTTCATCAGGAGACTGGGAAATGGTTCATGAATGGAGGGCAACCAGGAGAAATGACTCATCAGATGTTCAAAACCACAATGAAAGAACGTCCTGTAGAGCACTACTCATGATATTGTTCAGCCAAATCAATTTCACCATGTGATCCATTTCAATGACTGCAAAATAGAACCTCAGCTTCTTGCGGCAGCATTGTGGTGGATGCCAAATTTCTGTCTCTCACAATTATATATTTGAAATATAATGACAGATTACAGGAAATGATTGTACAGACAGGGTGATTTATAAACTCATTTAAACAATGTAACTTTTATCAGTTGTGCAGCATTAATCACCAAGCTATGAACAAATATTTTCTTGTATATGATCCTCTCAAAAATGATTTGTCGAAAAGCCTTTCTATTTATTTATTTTTTTAAAGAAAACATCAGATTTATACATTGCATTTACTTTTTGGCCCAGCTTAACAACTCCAAGGTGATAAGCAGAATCATATGCATTTTGTGTACAGCACAGAAATAACTAAAACATCTTCCTTTATGCTAAAAATCAAGCAATATGTAGCATAATTTAAAATATTTAATAGAACAAGTCCTGAGAAAAAGTACTCTGGTGGAAGTACAATGATCTTCTTATACTGCAACATTCTAGTTTACTGTAGGCCACCAGATTTTCCATTTCTTGAAAAGCTCATTCTTGCTCCTTAAATTAAACAACTCCAAGGCAGCTGCACTAAAAGGAGAGATGATGCATGCTTTGTGCATGACTGGCATCTATTAAGAGCCCACTAATTAGATTGACTAAGGGCACAGTCCTATGCATGATTAGACAGGAAAAAGTCCTACAACTCCCAGCATTCCCCAGCCAGCATGTTGTAGGACATTTTTTTCTGACTAAACATGTATAGGATTGCACCCTAACACGTTTCTCAGTTGCACAAACCTAAATGCTCCCCCTCCCTATCTATACTAGCAATACTTCAGGGTTTTTCTTTCCTCTGCCCTGTCCAGTTGTACTGGAATGAAAAGTTACGTTTGTAATTCAGGATGCTTCCAGATGAGGCTTTTATCATGCAATAGCCCTGCCTCATCCATAAAAATTGTATAGGGGGTCCAGACATGATCTAGGGATCATAAGAACATAAGAGCCTTGCTGAATCAGACCATCTAGTCCATCAGTCTGATCACACAGTGACCAACCAGCTGTTGACCAGGAACCCACAAGCAGGTCATGGGTGCGACAGTACCCTGCTGTGTTTTCCCAGTTTCTTCTGTCTTTTTTCTGTCCACAAAATAGAGAGAGAGAGAGAGAGAGAGAGAGAGAGAGAGAGAGAGGAGAAAACAATGCAAGAGCTGCACAAAGTCTTTGACTGGTAGATCTAGAAGCCCTCCACATGGAAGTGTCCTCACTATCTGTTCCAGCTCTGGAGAGAGCCTTTAACATTTTCCTCTAGTATATTTTTCCTTTCTACTAGAAGTACACCGGAAGCTTCAGAGAGAAGGGCTATAGCTTAGTCATCACACATGCAAAAGTCCCCACGTTCAATTTCTAGCATCTCTAGAAAGGTCTGGGAAAAGACCCTGCCTGACCTGAAACCCTTGTAGAAAGACCAACTAATTTTAAGGCAGCTTCCTATGTTCTACTTGACTGTATTGACTGTGGTTTGTTCAAGCTGATATCCAGATAGCAGCTGGTGCCATGAGGAAGTTCACCTGTGTAACATCCACTAAAACAAATAAGACCTATAAGAGAATGAACATCTTGCCTTCATTTCAACGGCCCTTGTATAGGAGTTCTTGCCAGTGGATTGTACCCATTGTGCT
The DNA here is from genome assembly GCA_029215795.1 of Anniella stebbinsi. NCBI lineage: Eukaryota > Metazoa > Chordata > Lepidosauria > Squamata > Anniellidae > Anniella > Anniella stebbinsi. Next base: position 389,897,615 of record JARDYH010000001.1, read on the forward strand.
TAGCTCTTAGTCTTTCCAAACCATCTTTCAATGCAGTGGCCATAATCCAAAGACATGCTCAGAAACAGGTTTACATGCACTCAAAGGGCCTTATAAATTGTTTAAAATGAGTAAACAAATACTCATAGACTACAGTCCAGACAATGGCTGTGTTTCTTAGCAGCCTTGCATGAATTTATATGCTCTCTACACGGAGTTATGAGGACTAATGCCTTCTAATGCAGAAATCATGCCACATTAGGTTGCAGCCAAAATATTTCATACAGTTCATATAGATATGTACAGGTTTTTTAAATCCATTCCATCTGTGTTTCATGGATTGTCCGGCATCTTTCATACTGACATCCGTTCATTGATGGAATCAGATTCCCTTCACCCACCCCTTTGGAAAAGTACGCCAAAAAAAAGTTCACCGCAAATCACGTAACTTTTGCTGACATGGAAAATTCTGCATATTTTTCTTAGATCAGTGTACAATCAATGAGCACAAAGAAGGCTGAAGAAAAACCAGAGGGGTGTGTGTGTGTGTGTGTGTGTGTGTGTGTGTGTGTTTTAAAAATGTTGTATATATTAGCAGGTCTTCTAGTAACTTTCATATTTGCATTTCACGAAATCTTGCATACATCTCTGGAAAGCAAAAAAAATAAAATAAATGGTCGGCATGTCCATGGAATTCACATGACTGAGAATATATTGGTCCAATGTAAAATCCACAGGTCAAATCAGAAGTCATCTGGATCTGTTTTAGATGTCATTGACCATCCCAGGTACATATGAGTATATAAAAACATGTGTCTATTCATTCCTTCATTTATTATATTTCTCTACTGCTAAAGCTCTCTGGGCAGTTCACAAAACATATTAGGGAAATAACATTAAAAATGCATTATATTAGGAAATCGCTTGCAAAAAAGTGTATTTTAGGCAAAAATGCATACAGAAATGGATGTATTAGGAGAAATGTGCACAAAAATTGCTTATGAATTTTCATTCAAATCTTTTTTTGTTAAAAAAAATCTCAGGATTCAGGAAAAATTGAAATTAAGACTGGAGAAATTCTCAAAGTTCAAGAAAACCCAAATTTAATATTGGAGAAACAAGGAGCTGAGAGATATGGAAATTGATAGATTTAAACATCCTTAAGTGAGCCAACTTGCACCAGAAAGAGGTGCCATCCCAAGGTGAAGAATGCTCTCCATGTGTCTCAAAGAACAAAAATTAATGGTCAGAAAATAATTCTGCTTTCTCATGGTTCTTGTTGAAGCTCTATCTCAGTTGTGAATCAATGTCACACCTAAGCTATATTCACTGCGCTACTACAAAACAAAAATAAAACAATCCACCCAAACAAAATAATTAAATCGAGACAGTGTTTACTTTAATGAATATACATGGTGACAGTGGACATTCTAAAAAATAATGAAAGATGTTACATTTATCATGTGCTGACATCCTTCACAGCCCTAGGTGGGATTATAGGAACACCAAAACTGAACATTCAAGTCTTTTTACTTCTTTTTTTAAAAAGTAACATGCCACCAAAGCACAACACAATCACTAGTTTGTAAACTGCAATTTAAATGGCTTTCAATTGCCCGTCATATCGTATTGCAGGAGAACTCTTCGTTTTTACTATAAAAGGCTTTTTCCATACAACGCGGATGAGGAAACTGTACAGACCGATACAAATGCACATGCAATTGTGAAATTGCCAACGTAAAAATTCCCTGCTACAAATCAAGGAAGAGTCAAAGGGAAAATTCTGGCCAGGACCGTGTGCCAACTGATTACATACCAGTTCAACAGACCGTTTTAAGGCCAGCTTAAGAGCATGCAACCAAAGAACCGGCCAAAGGAGAGAGGAGGAAACATTGTTCCAGTCATCTGTGCCATTATGCAGAAAGAACGTTCCTGTTTCAGAACGCATTAAAGGCACACCAGCAATCAATGCAGAATTAGCTGTCATTAGTCTTCTCAAGGTTGCAGGTTCAGAATAAATCAGTTGCCCGCAGCATCAAGTGATTAATTGCATGTGTGCACATGCCGACACACGTCACACGTCTCCTCAAAAGCCATGCGTGTCAATGGGGCCAATTCACACATTCAGCTGTAAGCTACCACCTACCCTGCCAACCCTCCACTCCTGATTTTACTCTCCCCCCAAAAAACACTGCTTCTCATTTAAAACAAAACAAAACCCAAAGAACAGGAAGACGTATTACAAAATCACCTGTCACGTGCAATTTGGTCCTCTGAAAAGTTCGGCCCCTTTGGGTCTGTTTTTTTTAAAAGGAAATGTCAAATCCAGTACTTTCCAGTGAACGCTTAACGTTCCAGTTATTGTTTTATGTCAGCTTTACATGTATTTATTTTTCCTTTTTAAACAGGCAGGTGTGTTTTCATGCTGACGTCCAGTACTACTCCGGCTGTGAATTCATTAATTCTGCTCCCAGTAAAACATCAATAAGCTTTTAATTTTATTAACATTGCAGTGCCAGAACAGTTAAACACATCCTGGTTTTGATTCTAAACAGCTATTTCTAAAGTTCCTGTGGCACCTTTGAGGAGTCCCTCCTGCTTGCAAAGTTTATTTTTGATTACATATTGTAATTCACACCACCGTACTTCAATACACGTCAATCCTAAAATAAAAATCTATAAGTTGTATCCTAATTTTTCCCCCAAAGGGGGAAAAAACTCTCCGCCAATTATTAATAATACACCAAAATCTCAGTAATTTATTTGACTAAGGACTCTAGCTTTGGCCCTGTGCCTGACAGGTATCCTTCATTTGTAACTACACTACCCCAAAGACCACAAAAATATGTTGTAACCCCCCATCACCATAAAAGTAAACTAACCTGCAGATGTGAGGCCAATATGGAGACTCCTACATGCATAAATGGACCCACAGAACATGAGTTCTGCTCCAAAGAAAGGTTAGTTCTAACACCATATTGTAATCCCAAAAAGGCCCAATTATTTTTAAATCTACTGCCAATTTAAGGGCAGTGGCCATTTTTGCCCACCCATTCCCCCCTCTCCTCCCCTCACCCCATGGTCCTTTCATAAACCCTTCCTTCCCCCACGTCCTGTCCAGCACACCTATAGTTCTTTTCGCTAGAGCAAATGGGGCAGGGTGGGCAAGAGTAGCCACAGTTGCCTCTATCTTGCCAGTTCAGCAGTAGGTCTAAAGACACACAGTTGTCCAGATGGGGCCCAGGCTTCCTAGTTTGGTTTCAGATTCTGGTCAGACTCAGAGGCAGAGGTAGAAGAAACTCAGTCAAGACAGACAGCAGAGAAGGAAATTCCCCAAGACTCTCCAGTAGTAATGGAGTAATCTTCCCAAGAGCTTATTGAATAAGAGGCCCAGGCTCGGAGACCGCCTTCCCCTTCCCCACCCTTGGGAATTTAGCCTTTGTCAGCGGTGGAGGGAGCACTGGAATTGACAGATTCCAGAGTCTGCCACAGGGTTAAGCAGGCGGAGTTGAGAGGAGGTGGGAGGCAGTCTGCCAGACTGGCTGCGTGTCAGAAGTTATGTCAAGAGGACCCTCCCTGAAGGAGGATTCTGGTAAAGAACTGGTGGGCATGGTGGAAACTGTCCCCTTAGTTGATAGGCAAACTGCCTTGCTTTGTTTGGCTAATTAGGTTTAGAGGACAGCTCCTAGTCTTCACAGATGCTACAGGTGTGGTCTCCTTTTTTTGCCTCAAGAAAGTCTTTGTGGATTGCACAGTGAATCTCTTTTGCCTCATATCTCAATGGGAGGGCTCGGAAACCTGACAACAGTGGTACAACTAGGGTTGGATCTTGGGGCCTGAGGCCCAGGGCCCTGCAGCTCAATGGGCTCCCAAATGACCACCCAGAAACAACAGGAAACAGGACAGCATCCGCTCCTGGACCGGCACGGGCACTCTGGGGGTGATGGCAGTAGCTTCAGCAGCCTTTCTTGCCTATGTCTAAAAGCATTTTATAGTTGGGGGCAGCTGGGAACATGTGTGGTTACTGATACGCCTCTTATTAATTATATATATATATATATATATATATATATATATATATATATATAATCCTCTTCAAGTAAATGTGTCTGGCAGGAGAAGCAAACTCCATTTTGTTCCTATAATCATGTCTGTGCCATGATTTAAATTACTTTAAAAGTGCAAAACTACACACGTTTAGGGTATTTCATTCATTTTATTTATTTTATCAGGGTAGACAGTTCTTTTGTCAACGCTTGATCTAAGATAACTGGAATGGAGATGCAGAAGAAGTGTGTGGGAGGGGGAGGAGAGATGAGGAATATTGCTTGTGTGCCTCACAATTGAAGCAATACACATGGCCATCTCTCCCCATGAGAGTGTTTGCACGAAGACCACCACTTTAAAACGTTACTCCTCTGGCCTATCACCACGACATTTACTATTACTAACTCTGGGGTTTAGCAAAGCAAAAGATCTACTTAGGCAGCGCCTACATGGTATTGAACGACAGGACAATTTGGCCACTATAAGAAAATGTTGTCCGTGGTATGACTACATTCCATCCAGTCTTTTTGACACATTGGCATCTTATTTGCAAAACTTAACAATTCTAAAATACAGATGAGCTTTCACTTATGCAAGACTGAATATACTGCCATCAGCTGTACTTGAGGGCCGATTTAAAAGAATCCCATTGGAAAACAGCTTATGCTCATGTGGAGATGGCAGTATCGAAACAGTAGCTCACGTATTATCATTTTTTACTTTTTACAGAGACTTGAGGAAAGAGGTGATCACTCCTCTACTGTTATCTGTTCCAGGGCAGTCAGTTATTGCTTCTGTGTCTTATCTTCCTGCAGACCAAAATAAGCAGGTGACAGCAAAAACTGCAAAAAAAATTAGCAGGAGCTATCAAAATAAGATCTACCATTTTATCAGAGTCTTAATTTCTTACAGTTCTAACAGTTCCTTTGACTGAACCGAAGTTTATTTGTTTTATTTACTTATCTTCATTTTATGTGTAAAGGACTGTGCATTAATTTTGGAATTTGTATTTAATGTAAATTTTTAGAATGCAATTTGGGCAAGTTTGGTCAAGTATAATCTTGCTTTTATTTTTTGTACATTTTATTTCAAATGCAAAGGCCTGTGGCTAATGCAAATAAAGGAATCTCTTTCTCTCACACACATGGCCCATCTAAAGATGAGACATAAGCCCATTACGTCCAGCATCTAAAATTATCTGGCTACACACCAAGATACAAGAGAACTCTCCAGGTCTCAACCTGGCAATTCCAATCAAGTTTATTTGTTGCGTTGCAAAACCATTTACTTATACTTTCAAATGGTGTCTTCCTTTAAAGGATATTTTAAAATAGCTTTCTGTTTTTAACCCTTTTTCTTATGGAATCTCCCACCAATCAACTTAATGGGATGACACTGGGTTCTAGTATTATGGGAGAGGGAGAAAAATGTTTCCCTATCCACATTCTCCACACCATACATAATTTTGTAAAACTTCATCAGGCCTCTCAACAGCCTCCTTCTAAGAACATAAGAAGAGCCAAAATAATATGTATATTGCACGTATCAGCATTTGTAGGTTAAGCAAGTCCAACATCTGTAAGTAAATCGAGAACATCTACCCCTGCATAAACCTAATTGCATGTGCAAATGAAAGTAACCAACCATGACTTGAATTTTCTGAGAAAGATAAGCTCCACACCTCCCGCATGTGATATTCCCTTCCTACTGAGTTTGTAATAAAGACTTTAGTATGGCACTAGAAAAAACCGCTGTGCTTCCGGCAGTGGTATTTTATATCTACGGCAGAATTTGTTATACATTCTTATACAAAACGGTCTTTAATAGATAAGGTGTTGACACTAACCACAGGTCCTCTCTGGTGGGTTCTACAGCTGTTATAACACGATGATTAAATTCCAGCTGAGATTCAAGCACATCCTTCATTTTTAGTCTGAAACTGCTCCTCCGAGTGTGTGGTTAGCATTATTAGTAACCAAACAGGGAGAAGGCCTGGCTCCTGCATATGCTTTAATTTAATTCCCATAAGCTAAACACAATACAGATAATGCACGGCTAGATACATACAGTACAGAGTCAGGCCTGTGCAAAATTTGGTAGGGGGGAAATATGGCGGCTCTCCTGGCTGCATTCTTTTTAGATGAAGAGCAATTAGAGCATGGCGGTTTATCAGGTTAATCTGTTTGGGGGCGCATTCCAGAAGAGGCCAAAGCCGGTGGGCAGGACCTCAGCCAAAATGTGGGTGGAGCCACATCTTTTCTCCCCTTTTTCCTTCTATGCCACCAACATGAAATTAGGCCAGAGATATAAGAAGAGCCAATATAATATGTACATTGTACATATTAGTGCTGGTAGGCTAAGCAAGACTAACAACTGTAAGTGAATTGATAATATCCACCACTTATTAGAACACTAGAAGAGTCACCCTTGAATTAGAGGATCGGTCCCAGAGAGAGCTTATTTATAAAGGTACCATGGTCAAATGGAACTGAAAGCTGCCAAGTCGTTCAGGAGAATTAGCAGGGTCAACCTTCAATCAACCTTCTTCCAGTGTAGGCCATCAATCATAGTGACTAAGGCTGCTTCTGTGCCCTGAAAACCAGGCCTGAAAACAGATTGAAATGGCTTCTAATATGATTATCCTACCCAGTGGAGGCTGATGGCTCCAACTTCAGTGGGACTATGCATCCAATCTGGGTTTTAATCAAAACCAGACAGGCCTCTAAAGGAGCAAGCCAAAGTAGTGAACCCCATTCTTACAATATATTCACCAGAACTCTAAAGGAGCTATCCAAGTTGCTGAACCCAATTCCCCTTGGATAGCTCCTTTAGAGTTCTGGCTGGTTCTGACTCAAACCCAGAGTGGATTCACATCTTCACCAAAATAGGAGCCACCATCATTCAATGATCCCACTCACTCAAGCATCTTGCCCAAGAGGGGAATATTTGCCACAGGGCAATAGTTATTCCAATCCTCTGGGCCCAGAGGGAGCATGAACTTGTCAATTAGTTATAGTTTGTTTTATAATTGCATTTTAATGTTATGGTGGTCAGGTGTCATTTGGATTTTCTGCTAGGACAACCTTTTCATGGAAAGTCTATGACTTAAATAATTGTTTGCACGTAAGAATTTAACAGGAGCAAAGGAATCCAGTGCCCTTCTATCATTGCTTCATCATTCTTTTCAAGAGGATGAGATATTTTTAAGTTTATACATTTGACGACTATCTGCATACAGTCTATGAATACATTACTCACGTCCAAAGTGTCTGTATATAAGAGTCTGGTAGCTGGTTGACCTAATGTTGTTCCTTAAAATAATGTTTTGGTTTATGCAGACATTTTGTTATTTCTAGATCTGTCTCACTTAAAGGGTCCCAAGAAGTGAAAGTTACTCCAAAAAAACTGCTTGCTGGCAAAGAAAGGAAAGTGTTCTAATTGGGTAACTTGAGAGCTGCTCGTACCCAGCTGCAAAATGGTCTAGAGTTAGTAAGTTTATGCAAAATATCTGAGGAAAGAGGAGATGAAATGGATAAAGGCAAAAAGAGCCCTAAAGATGGAGAACAAAATAGTTTCTGTTTTAATGCCCTTTGGCTGCAATCTATAGTAATCCTATTTGAATTAGGGTGGCTACTTATCTATTAAAAAGGGGGGAATACACCACCCAAAGGAGAAAAAAAAGGCAGTGATTTGCATAAAAGTTGCAAGTGCGAAATTACATGTACATATGCAAATTTAGAAGGACAGATTGCTTATTTGTAACTGTAGTTCTTCAAGTGGTCATCTGTGCAGATATGGGTTCTGTGCCTATGCAGAGCTTTTGTCAGATCCTTTTAGAGCCAAGTCTTTTGGGTGAGAAGCCCTCCGTACCATGCATGCCCAGAAGGCTTCCATCTTCTCCTTAGTTTCTTTGATGATGCCGCTGTGAGGCTCCCACCAAGAAGATAGTGTAATATGTATCAGAATACCTCTAGCGGGTTAGGAAGATGGGTTATGTCACTACTCACGGAACTACTCAAAGATGACCACTCGAAGAACTACAGTTACAGGGAAGCAACCTATCCTTCTTCTTTGTGGTCTCTGTGCATCACACATATGGGTGATTAACCAACTAACTTACCAAAGGAGGAGGGAACAGGTAGTCAAGAGAGATGAAGGCACTGCTTCTGCTAAGGAGGCATCCTTCCCTAAAATCACTGAATCATAGAATAGTAGAGTTGGAAGGGTCCTATAAGGCCATTGAGTCCAACCCCTTGCTCAATGCAGGAATCTACCTTAAAGCATCCCTGACAGATGGTTGTCCAGCTGCCTCTGGAATGCCTCTACTGTGGGAGAGCCCATGACCTCCCTACTAGGGTGACCAGATAAAATCCAGGTCAGGACTCATGTAACTTTAACAGTTGTAGAGAAAAGGGAATTTCAGCCAATGTAATTTGTATGCAATTAGTTCCTGGTGATATTCCTTCTTCATCACAACTGTTAAAGTTGCAGGGGCCCTGCCTTCTTTTTTCTATGGTCAATCTAGTATAGTGCCTGCACCTTTAACTGTTGTGATGAAGAAGGAATATCACCAGGAACTAATTGCATACAAATTACATTGGCTGAAATTCCCTTTTCTCTACAACTGTTAAAGTTACATGAGTCCTGACCTGGATTTTATCTGGTCAGCCTACTCCCTACATAATTGGTTCCATTGTTATACTGCTCTAACAGTCAGGAAGTTTTTTCTTGTTGTCCAGCCTATTATCCTGTGTCCTGCACTCTGGGATGATCAAGTACAGATCCTGGCCCTCCTCTGTGTGGCAAACCTTTCAAGTCCTTGAGAAGTGCTATCATGTCTCCCCTCAGTCTTCTCTTCTCGAGGCTAAACATGCCCAGTTCTTTCAGTCTCTCCTCACAGGGCTTTGTTTCCTACTCAACCATCATGGCAACAGTGATTAACGAACATTGTGGGCTGGGACCAGGTAGCAGCCCTGCACAACTCTTGAAGAGAAACATCCCTCAGAAAGGGTGGAATGGGCCCATACTAAATTTGGTACCAGAAGCCGAGCCAGGGCATAACAGAGCTTAACTGTTTCATAATGTATTTTTCATAATGTATTGTCAATCTTTGTAAACTGCCCACGGAGCTTCAGCTATTGGGTGGTACAGAAATGTAAGAAATGAAATGAACTGTGTCAGAGTCCCAGAGACTGGAGAGCCCCAAGTTTTACCCTCATAACAAATGAAGAGTTTGGAAGGAAGGAAGGAAGGAAGGAAGGAAGGAAGGAAGGAAGGAAGCTGTCTAATATAGATAGAAAGTAGAGCCCGTCATATGTCTAAGGAGTGAAGAGAGGATTCCAAGGGTGTCATTGGATTGGGAAAGAAACAGGAAGCATAATGTCCTGGTTCAGACAGAAGAAGAAAAAACACCTTTGGTCGAATGCATCTGGTCTGAGAACAAGCTTACCACTATGACGGACAGTAAATGGAGGACTGGAACAGAGGGTGGCCAGCTCACTTGCTCTTCATCCAGAGGTTATGGAAACAAGAAAAGGTGTCTCAAAGGTAAGCAGACAGAGGTTGGACATAGCAAGGGGCTCAAAGATTTTGGACAAAATGATGGGAAAGCTCCAGGTATGAATCGGTTTGGTGACTGCAGGGTTTAGATTCTTAAGGGGGGAAAACGTAGATCCTTGAATCCAACAGAGGAATGTAGACAGGGCTGCTAAATAAACTCAATGGAGGGTGTTCAACCTGTTCTGGATGGGGTTGTACTCCCTCTGAAGGAGCAGGTTCGTAGCTTGGGGGTTCTCCTAGAACCATCTCTGTCACTTGAGGCTCAGGTGGCCTCGGTGGCATGGAGTGACTTCTGCCAACTTCGGCTGGTGGCCCAGCTACACCCCTATCTGGACAGGGATAACCTGGCTTCAGTTGTCTACGCTCTGGTAACCTCCAAGTTAGATTACTGCAATGTGCTCTACGTGGGGCTGCCTTTGAAGACAGTTCGGAAGCTGCAGCTTGTGCAGAATGCAGCGGCCAGATTGTTAACAGGGACCAGAAGGTTCGAACATATAAGACCGATTCTGGCCCGCTTGCATTGGCAGCCCGTATGTTTCTGAGCCCGATTCAAGGTGCTGGTTTTAACCTATAAAGCCTTACACGGTTTGGGACTACAATACCTGATGGAACGCCTTTCCCGACATGAACCTACCCGTACACTACACTCAACATCAAAGGTCCTCCTCCAGGTGCCTACTCCGAGGGAAGCTTGGAGGACGGCAACAAGGGACAGGGCCTTCTCTGTGGTGGCCCCCCCAATTATGGAATGATCTCCCCGATGAGGCCCACCTGGCGCCACCACTGTTATCTTTTTGGCACCTGGTTAAAACTTTTCTTTTCTCCCAGGCATTTTAACAGCTCAAGTTGAGGTTTGATTGGCATTGTGGCCAGGCTTAACAATTAAAATGTTTTAAAATGTTTTAAATATCAGCTATTTTATGTTTATGGTTTTAAATTTTGTATATTGTCTTTTTAGCATTCTATCTTTTAATTTTTGTAAACAGCCCAGAGAGCTTGGGCTATGGGGCAGTATATAAATGTAAATAATAATAATAATAATAATAAATGAGAGTGACTGAAAGGTGTTGATGATTACTTTTTGTTAATGTTTCAGAGAGATAGGGAGATGTTTTGAACATTAAATTTGAACAGTATACCTCTATGGTAATGCAATGTTATGATAACATAGAATAAAATATGAACAGAACACCATGTTATACTTAATTGTTTCCTCAGGTAAACCAACCAAAAGAACCTAAAATGAAAACAAAAATGGAAATATGCAAAGACAATAAATCATTTCAAATCAGATCATATTTTCAAAACATTATTCCCTTCAACGTCAACAGAACGTGAGTGGGTAGGTGGTGGGGTGGAATCCCAGACATATCCTAAAAATTCCCAAAAAGATAAGATTCTGGATCTATTACAAATATGACTTCACTGTCTACCTTGTAAAGCTCCAAATCAGTAAGAGATGGAAATTTATATGGAAGAATAAGGATGGACCAGCCAAATGGAAAGGAAAAGCCCTGCAAATGATATTTTGGACACCTCAACATAGCTGTGTTCACAGTGTATATTGTCAGTTTTGCTGTCTTTTCCTCTGCTGTAGGCTGACTGCTTGAATACCAATCTTATTAAACTATAACTCTGAATTTATCCACAATATATAACATTCCAGATGTCGTACCAGCTGGGAACAGACCCTGAGGCCATCTTTGCCTGATCTCTCAGTCACTTTCCAGTGCTGGCCAGGCACCCATCCAAAAATGTGAGGGAAAGTGTTAAAAACAGATGTCAGAATTAATGGTGTCTTTTTCTGAGTGGTAGGAAATACAGAAAACTTACACCCTACATTTAATACTTCTTTTTTAAACTATGAACTATGTTGTCAACAAACTGTAAGTTAGCTTTAAATTAAATCATAATGTGGTAAACTAAATTCATCTGTTGCTTTCCCAACAACAGGTTGGCGTCCATCAACCTAGATAGAAGTTTTTTGAATTAAATTAAAACTACACTGGGCGCTTTTGATATTTTCTGAACTTTTAAAAACAGTTTTATAGCTTTCAACTTAAATTTCTGGCTGTACTACTTTTAACAAGAAGGACACCATCTTATAACTATCTGCTTGGCAATTATAAACTTACCCATGTACCTTCCTGGCAGCTTTCACAATTTTCTAATATACTTCATGGAAACGCACCCAATCACAAAAGGTGATGAATAGCCAAGTAAAGTGGAAGCAAGACAGGAGTTTAATGAGGTTTTCCTAAACACAACACACAGTTCTTTATTATCCTTCCCGAGCTGCGGTCAACAGAATTCCTATTCCTCATTCTAAGAAGAGCAGAATTGCTACCAAAAATTGCCACCTTATAAGTTATCAGCTTGCACTTTGAAAGATGTTTTGTTATCTTTCAAAAAGGTGCATTTTGGTAGGTTAACTCAGAGAGGGCTTTGAAGTCAGTGGACTTCACATAAAGATCGCAATGCATCAACTGACCAAAGCAAAAACACAACAACACTTGACTTAGCTTGACCTTAAATTAGGAACACAGGAAGCTGTGTTATATAGCTTCTCTACATGAGCAATTTCTTGCATGCTCACAATTGGCCACTCATGGAAGTTTGCGGGTGCTTTACATGACGCTGTCAATCTCCAGGGCATCTTCCTCACTTCCCCCTCACTAATCTCGCTAAAACAAAACAAAACAAACACAGAAATAATGCTGTATTTAAATATTGCGGGATTTAAAGTTAGCGAAGCACTATAATTCCCCCACTAGATGGCACTGTTTCATTTAACATAATAATGCTGCCCAGAATGGAATTTTTCAATTCACAATCATGTGATTGTCTAAAGGAGCCTATACTGAACATGGAAAAATGAGTGCTTTGTGACCAGCCATGGCCACAATGGCATAGGGTGACCAGATAAAATCCAGGTCAGGGCTCATGTAACTTTAACAGTTGTAGAGAAAAGGGAATTTCAGCCAGTGTCATTTGTATGCAATTAGTTCCTGGTGAAACTCCCTCTTCATCACAACAGTTAAAGTTGCAGGGGCCCTGCCTTCTTTTGTATATGGTCACTCTAGTATAGTGCCTGCACCTTTAACTGTTGCAATGAAGAGGAAATATCACCAGGAACTAATTGCATACAAATGACACTGGCTGAAATTCCCTTTTCTCTACAACTGTTAAAGTTACATGAGCCCTGACCTGGATTTTATCTGGTCAGCCTACAATGGCAGCCATTTTATAAATGTGCAAGGGTACTCCATGACAGCCATTCTACGGGAGCATCCATGACACTCTTTCAAAATTCCAAATGGGCCAAACCAAACCAAAAAAGGTTGGGGACCCCTGTTCTACCAAGAGAAGGAGACATAGAGCAAAAGGGGGTTGTAAGGTTTGCTATGGCCTGCACCAGTGTCATTTGAACTGTGGCAAGGTGGAGGAGATAAGATGAATATCAAGGCATTTAGCAGCCACTGACTGGAAACTGTCAGGATCAGGCTCGGTCTTCCTCATGTGAATCCCACATCAGACTCAGAAACTGAAGAAGACCAGCTGAAGCAGGAAGCAAGGTCCTTGAAAAGCTCCTTTAGAGTTCTGATTGGTTCTGACTGAAACACAGAGTGGACTCACCAGCCAACTGACATCAGAGCCACCAGCTTCCACTGCCTGGGTGACTCAATTGTCTCTGTTGAGTCCAGCATTCTGTTTCCAGCTGTAGACAGCCGAATGCCATCAAAAAGCCTTTATGCAAGGCCCCATCCTCTAGTACTCAGAGGTAGTCTGCCTCTAAACATGGAGATCCCTTTTAAATATCTTGACTGATGGCAAGGGCTCTCTTGGGCAAAGCTGAGGTCAAGCAGATGGGAGAATAACAGTTGGGTGGAGCCCAAGTGAGATGTGATGGGAGCAGGTAGGGGGAGATTTTCCTGGAGGCGTTAGCCACCGTTGAACCCAAGTGTGCTGCGAGCATGAATGGAAACATGAACACACACATTTGGTAACTGGTTATGTCTTTCTAAGGGGACCTTGTTTCTGATTAAATTGCCTACTCTATTTTGTCCTCCTAATCACGCAAGCATCAGCATCCTGAAAGATCAAACTACGGGTCTAGCGAATCCAGGATTCTATTTTCAACTGTGCCTAACCAGAACGGACCACCATCCCAACGGAATAAATGCTTTAAGAATTATCTTTTTTTAAAAAAAAAAAACTTCTAAGCATGTGACAAGCATGAAAAGTTCTGCTTAACAGGGTATGATTTAACAGAGACCTTTTTAGTCCCAAGAGGCAAAAGATCAAGTCTAATAGATGAGGAGCCCTTCCTTTAAATAATAATAAAAAGTTCCAAATGTTTTCAATTTTCTAAAGTCCATATGGTCTCCTGTAAACAGAGAATGACCTTAATGTATGCTTGCCTGCAGCGAAAGGAAAATTAAATTAGTTAGCTACAGAGGAAGAGGTGGTTTTAGCTTACTAATTTGTTGTAAGAAATCCAATACTCTATCATACGGGTTAGCAATGAGGCCATTTACCATTGGATCCACACTGCCCCTTGAAATAACGCCCTAAGAATCTAATCAGATTCCAACGTTCCAGGAACTTTGATATCCTCTGACCGCTGCACCAGTCCATCACGTAATTGAATCACTGGCGGTATTTTCGTAGAGCATTATTCTACATTCAAGACGCCCTTGCTAATAACATTTTCACATGTTGTGCAGACTTTTGAGTATTTGCTCCAGAATTCCACCTTCACAACTCTACCCTTCCTTCCTTGGTGTGGAAACTTAAGTACACAATGGGCCCCGAACCTGAGACACTTGCGGTGTCAGGCAAGGATTCTGTCTCTGCCAATACCACCCTGGCCTGGCTAAGGGATGCAACTGCAGGGAACCAGCCATATGAACATGCAATCCTCTTTCTCACAGGAGGCCAGAGGGGATCAAGATATAACTAAAGACTCTTAAAGCAGTTTCCAGATCAGGTTTGCTCACTGTTCACTCTGGAACAACATAGGGATTTTGCTTTTAGCTTCATACACTGCTTTGCTTCGCCTCATCTCCTAACTAATAGGAGCCAGGTTTGACACTTCGGATGATGGAGGAATCCACAATGGAATCAAATGTGTTCTTATTTATATGAATCCAGCTGGTGGATTCCATGGTGGACTGGCTTTTCCTGAGTTGCGAGGATCCTGCGACCTCGCAGACCATTTTTTTAACTTGTCAGAATTGTGTGGAAATTTAGGAATACAAACGTACTTAAACTACAAAAACACTAGCCAAAAATACAGATTTTCCCCATAGGGTAATGTGTGAAAATGCACATTTTGGAGGGGGTTACACATTTGGGGGGGATCTGTCAATTTTCGCAAGTGCGAATTTTGAGAATTCAGAAAAAAATAACCTGATTCTGACAATGAGCAAATGACAGCATGAAAGGCACCTGATAATTAATTACACTGAATCCATACTTCAAACAGAAGTCATCTCATATTGTACATTTGTACTCAAGAGCCAATTCCCAAGTTAGAAATTCAAGCATTTGGCATCAGTTGTCAAGGGCTCCTGCATATAACAATGCCCTCCCTTCCAAGATTGGTTAATTATATTCTACATTACCTTGCTGTTGAATAAAGTGTGCAACTTTACCCTCTGTGTTTTAGCTTGCCTTGCAATAGTCTCTTCTCTGGAGTTGTTCTTCAGAGGTTTCCTTCATTTTATGATACTAAGAACCTGTGCACTATTGCTCAGTTTACTGTGATCCATCACTCTCAATATTTAACATGTCCTTCCTAAATTCCAGCTAGCGGTTCAGTCCAAGCAATACGTAAGTGTTGTACCGGTCCACAACTTTAAGCAACAAATTGGTCTCACTGGAAACTCGGGCAAGTATTAATTAGCATCTTATGGTTACTTATCTAATTACTACAAATTTATAAAAGAAGGCAGTGTAGAAAATCCTTGTTGTTTCAGCTTTCTTAGTAGGAGATATAAATTGAACAAGACTTCCTTTAGCTTCATGTGTTTATCTCCATTAGAGAGTTCGTCACGGTGTTTAACACGTGCCATAAATTTTGTTCTCCACACTTGGGGCAGAAAGGATAATTGCAGATTCAAAACAAGCATTAGGGATTTCTTCCACATGGCCATTCACTACTCTGGTAGCAAAAAAAGGGCTGTCTTGTGCAGTGATGAGGTTACATCACAAAATCATTCATAAGATGATGGATTTTGTAGGGTCTCCATTGCATTAAGATCTCTCTCTCCCCAGAGCCAAAACAAACTGTAACATCAGAAGACTTACTTTTACACAAAGGATTTGTTTATTCCCTTTACCAACTAAAGATGCAGGAAATTTATCTAAACTGACAGGGTTCTTACACATAACTTGAGATGAAAACAGACCCAAAGGCCCTTCACACTTTACCCGGTAATTGCCTTTGCTGCGGTTCCACCAATGTTTCCTCTAGCAAATGTGTAAAGTGCGGAGGGGAGACACATTTTTTTCACATGCAATGGACACCTGCTGGGGACCTGTGTCCAATCAGAGTTCTCTGATGGTGGCAGCAAGCATGGTGGAGCTCCAAGGCCTCTAAACAAAGTTTCAAGAGGTAAACGACTCCTGGCGAAAGAGGAGCTGTCAACTTAGCCAGCCATGTGTTTCCAATTGCCTCTTCCTAAATCTCACTGGAACTAGGCTTCCTCCACACAGCGGTGTTTCAGCAAATGACGGCACAATCAACAGCTGGCCAGTGATGAGAGCTCTACCCTGACTGAACACTTACCTCCTCTTCCGTCTAAGACCTCTAAGTATCTGATGATTCCGTTATTCCCTTTAAAACAGTCAAATGTGATTAGGTTACATCCAACTCTTGTGCAGATCGGATCTCTTCATGATGACAAATGGGAGGTTGCAGCCAACAATTGCTCAAAGGACCTTCTGTGCGTCTTGATGGGCACAAACAGATCCCTGATTTCACCTTTTCAACTCCACCCTGCCTCCATCTTTGCTGGATTCCAAAAGAACACAGATGCCTCTGCCTTGTGAATGACAGATATTTCCCAATTGGGAATTGAAATAACAAAAGGGGGCTGCTCTTTCTGGTGTGGAATGTTGCAGGACAGAATTCTCATAAATATGATAGCGATTTTTTTAAAGTTATTTCAGGAATATGATGATGTTTGCTTATAGGGAGATTTACATCATGGATTCAGAGTCCAATAAGATCGATGTGGAAGGATAGAGGATTTGGACCCTCCTTGCCACCCAACTGGCAGCATTGTTATTTTGGATATAAGGCAATTTTATTGGCAGTGGCAGACTTTGCTTTTATAGCAACTAAATTTTGAGCCAATGTTCTACTCTCTATGAAGAGCGTGCTGATTATGAAATGTTGTTATTTATGTGTTTTTATGGTTTTACGGGATTGTATTTTATTGTATTCTTTTTGTTTGGTAGTAACCAAAAATTGTAACAATACCATTGTATTCTATTCAGGTAATTTGGGGAGGGGACATTTTTAAACATGCAGTGGACATGTGGTGGGGACCTGTGGCCATTCAGGGTCCCCTGATGCATGAACCCAAGTCTTAGAGAACGTGTGTCTGCCTTCCACACTTTATGCCTTTGCTGTGGAAAATGTTGGTGCAGCCACAGCAAAGACAATTGCTGCCTAAAGTGCGAAAGAGTCCCGAAATGCGCTGCCAGCATATCTCTGTTCAGGAGTGGTTGCAGCTGGTGCACTAGCCTCAATGGGTAAAAAGGTGTTGCATGATACGGATGCCGCCTGAGCCTCCAGAAAAAGAGCTGGATTAATCTGCTTTAAAGGAGGGTGCAATCCAATCCAGTACAGGTTGAACACCACCTTCCAGGTCTGCCAAACTACCCACCACAAACAGCCTATCTACACTACTGCTTTAAAACCGTTTAAAATGGTTTAAAATGGTTTATAACAGTTTTGAGAACTGTTGGGGCCCAGGACATACTCCATATACAGTTTTCAAAACATTTTCAAAGTGTTTTATCCTGCGTGTGTAGATAGGCTCAGAATCTCCTTGGGACTGAGCTTCAGTTGATTGGCCCTCATCCAATCCATTCCAGGCACTGATTCAGCACTTCTTCAAATGGGCTCTTAAGCATCTTACGGCATATAGAAGTACAATAAGATAATTATATATAATCTGATAGCCAATTCATGAAGAAGAGTAAAAAGAACAACCCTGCAAAATAACTAAAACAGAAACAACCTTAACATCCCCACCCAGCAAGCCCATAGCTTCGTGGTAGATTAGCTGGACAGCCATCTGTCAGGTATGCTTTAAGGTGGATTCCTGCATTGAGCAGGGGGGTTGGACCCGATGGCCTTATAGGCCCCTTCCAACTCTACTGTTCTATGATTCTATGATTCGCTTTGCATGCAGAAGGTCTTCGGTTCGATCCCCGGCATCTCAAGGTAGAGCGTTTCTCCTGCCTGAAATGCTGGAGAATTGCTGCCAGTCAGTGTCGACAAAAGACACACAAAGAAGAACCTCATTTGCAGATTTCAAGGGTCTGGACAAGAGCATAGTGGGGATGATACCCTGCCCCTGGCCATCAAGGTCTTTAAAAGGTAGCCCAGCACCTTAAGGGCAGGAATCACATGGTCCTGTAAAGCACCCAGTGAGAGTCTAGCCAATTCAGCATATAAAGATTCCTTGGGAGGATCACAGCTAAGAACCAAGTCAAGTCTGTAGAAATGTCCTCAGTAAGCCAAAGGAAAACACATGGCGTACTTCTTGTTGAGGACAAAAGCAGCTGGAACTACACACTTACAAGGATGAATCTCATAAGAATATAAGACAAGCCCTGCTGGAACAGAACAAGGGTCCATCTAGTCCAGCATTCTGTTCAAACAGTGGCCAACCAACTGTTGACCAGGAACCCACAGACAGGACATGAGTGCAACATACCCACTCATACCCACGGGAGAACAGCGGCGGCGTGAGTGGGGGGAGAAAGAGAGACAAAGTGCAGCGGACATCTTTGCACTAACCCCCGCCCCCTCTCTTTCTCTCTCTTGCGCACGCGAGAGAGACGGGACAACCGGAGGCAGCCGTGAACTGGCCGCGGGAGAACAGCGGCGGCGTGAGTGGAGGGAGAAGGAAAGACAGAGTGCAGCGGACATCTTTGCTCTAACCCCCGCCCCCTCTCTTTTTCTCTCTTGCGCGCGCGAGAGAGACGGGACGACCGGAGGCAGCCGTGAACTGGCCGCGGGAGAACAGCGGCGGCGTGAGTGGGGGGAGAAAGAGAGACAAAGTGCAGCGGACATCTTTGCTCTAACCCCCGCCCCCTCTCTTTCTCTCTCTTGCGCGCGCGAGAGAGACGGGACGACCGGAGGCAGCCGTGAACTGGCTGCGGGAGAACAGCGGCGGCGTGAGTGGGGGGAGAAAGAGAGACAAAGTGCAGCGGACATCTTTGCACTAACCCCCGCCCCCTCTCTTTCTCTCTCTTGCGCACGCGAGAGAGACGGGACAACCGGAGGCAGCCGTGAACTGGCCGCGGGAGAACAGCGGCGGCGTGAGTGGGGGGAGAAAGAAAGACAAAGTGCAGTGGATACCTTTGCACTAACCCCCGCCCCCTCTTTCTCTCTCTCTTGCGTGCGAGAGAGAGACGACGGGACATCTTGGAGGTGACTGAAATGTGTCTGGGAGCATCAATATCTGTTGTATGGGGCAGAGGGAGATATGGCGATAGCAGGACGAAATGCCGTTACAGGGGAAGGAGTGATGGATATTTAATACCCATCTTACCTTCCGGTCGCCCTGCTACCCCGGGGATCTTGGGGAATGATCCAGGCCACCCACAGAACCTTTCCTTGCTCCTATGCAATGCCAGGTCGGTTAAAAACAAAACAAGCATAATCTATGACCTCCTCATAGAAGAGGAGGCCGACCTGGCATGCTTCACAGAGACCTGGCTGGGAGATGACAGTGGCCCGATATGGGCTCAGGCTCTCCCAGCTGGGTACTGTGTTAGTGAGCAGGTGAGGGAAAGTGGGTGGGGGGGCGGAGTAGCTATGGTCTACAAAAATCATCTTAACCTGACCAGACATCCTGTCCGGCAACTGAATCACATCGAGTGTGTGTACCTGAGTCTGAAGACCAGGGATAGACTAGGGATTCTGTTAGTGTACCGGCCACCCCGCTGCCTGTCAGACTCCCTGGCTGAGCTCACAGAACTGGTCTCGGAGCTGGTGTTGGATTCGCCCAGGCTCTTGGTCCTGGGCGATTTCAACATCCCATTCGAGGCCGGTTTGTCAGGTGGGGCTCGGGAGTTCATGGCATCCATGACAAACATGGGCCTATCCCAATTGGTCTCTGGACCCACACATTCAGCAGGTCACACTATCGATGCTGTTTTCAGTTCCGAACAGACGGATCTGTGGGCGGAGGTACTGAATACCTCTGCATTGCCATGGACAGACCATTTTCTGGTCAGGGTTAGTATCACGGCTACCACCCGTCCCTGCAGGGGTGGCGGACCAATTAAGATGGTCCGCCCTCGAAGGCTGATGGATCCTGCTGGATTCCAGAAAGCCTTGGAGGGTTCCATGGCTGGTATCGTCGACGATCCTGTAGAAGCCCTGGTCAATAGATGGAATCAAGACCTAACTAGGGCTATCGACACGATCGCCCCCAAACGTCCTCTCCGGCCCGCTTCTAATAGGGCGCCCTGGTATACGGAAGACCTCAGGGAGTTGAAGCGGAAAGGACGACGACTGGAGCGCCGATGGCGGAAAACTCGACTTATATCTGACAAGACACAACATAGAGAACATCTTCGTTTCTATGGAGTGGCAATACGTGCAGCGAAGAAAGCTTTCTTCTCTGCACGCATTGCGTCTGCGAATTCACATCCAGCAGAACTGTTCAGGGTGGTGAGGGGTCTAACTCAGGCTCCTTCTCCCCTGAATCCGATTTTAGAGCCTTCGGCAGTTCGCTGTGATGCCTTTAACGATCATTTCTCAGATAAAATCTCTCGGATAAGAGCCGACTTAGATGCCATTGTTATAGCAGAGGTTGACAGTGGAGTGTCCAGTGACTCCGCGAGTAGGATTACACTTGATCAGTTTCAGTTAGTGAGTACCGAGGACGTGGACAAGGTACTTGGATGTGTGAGGAAGACGACTTGCCCTCTCGATCCCTGTCCTTCCTGGCTGGTCGTCCAGGGAGGAGATGCAGTTAGATCACATCTACAGCATATCATTAATGCATCTCTCAGGGAGGGGAGCTTTCCATCATGTTTAAAAGAGGCGGTGGTAAGGCCGCTTCTAAAAAAGCCCTCCCTGGATCCCCTGGACTTTAATAACTACAGGCCAGTATCAAATCTTCCATTTTTGGGCAAGGTGATCGAGAGAGCAGTTGCTTTTCAACTCCAGGCAGTCTTGGATGACACTGATTTTCTAGACCCATTTCAAACCGGCTTCAGAGCAGGATACGGAGTTGAGACCGCTTTGGTCGCCTTAGTAGATGATCTACGCCTTAGTATCGACAGGGGGAGTGTGTCCCTGCTGGTACTCTTGGACCTCTCAGCGGCTTTCGATACCATCGACCATGGTATCCTTCTGGAGCGCCTGGGGGAATTGGGAATCGGGGGCACTGTGCTTCAGTGGTTCCGATCCTATCTCTCGGGCAGGCTCCAGATGGTGATGCTTGGGGATAGCTGCTCTTCAAAAAAGGAGCTGCTATGTGGTGTACCACAAGGTGCCATCCTTTCCCCAATGCTGTTTAACATTTACATGAAACCGCTGGGAGAGATCATCCGGAGGCATGGGGCAGGGTGCTATCAATACGCTGATGACACCCAAATATATTTCTCTATGCCTTCGACAACATCGTCAGCTAAGGATAGTGTGTCTCCTCTGAATGAATGCTTGGAGGCGGTAATGGGCTGGATGAGGAAAAACAAACTGAAGCTGAATCCAGACAAGACGGAGGTGCTTGCTGTCAAAGGCCCCAACCTGGGTCTGGAGGTGTGTCAACCAGTTCTGGATGGGGTTACACCCCCCCTGAAAGATTGTGTTCGCAGCTTGGGGGTACTCCTGGATCCGTCGCTCCAGATGACAGCTCAGATTGATGCGACGGCCAGGAGTGCCTACTATCAGCTTCGGCTGATACGCCAGCTGCGCCCCTTCCTAGAGTTGGAAGACCTAAAGACGGTAGTGCACGCACTGGTAACTTCGAGGCTCGACTTCTGCAATGCGCTGTACATAGGGCTACCTTTGTGCCTAGTCCGGAAACTTCAGCTTGTTCAAAATATGGCAGCCAGGTTGGTCACCGGTACACCTAGGGGTGATCACATTACACCAGTTTTAAAATCGCTTCACTGGCTGCCAATCAGTTTCCGGGCGAAGTATAAAGTGTTGGTTATTACCTTTAAAGCCCTACATGGTTTGGGTCCAGGGTACCTACGGGATCGCCTTCTCCCGTACAATCCGCCCCGCACACTTAGGTCCTCTGGGAAGAACTTACTCAAGCCAGTCAGAACTAGGCTGGCGGGTGTTACCCAGAGGACCTTCTCTTCCATCGCTCCCAGACTATGGAATGGTCTGTCGGAGGAGGTTAGACAAATTGACAGTCTTCATGAATTTAAGAGAGTCATGAAGACTGTCCTCTTCCGACAGGCCTATCCAGATGAATTTTAAGATGTTTTTAATGTTGTATTTTTCTCTTGTTTTTAAATTTTTTTAACTGTTGTGATTTTTATGTTTTATATTGTTGTTGTTCCCCGCCTCGATCCGGAGGGAGAGGCGGGCTACAAATAAATATTATTATTATTATTATTATTATTATTATTCAAGACCATGTTCCCCAGCAACTGTTGCATATAGGCTTACTGCCTCTGCTACTGAAGGTAGCAAATAGCCATCAGGACCTACTCCTCCAGGAATTTATCTATGGCTGAATTCGGACAACATGACAGTCAATGGTGGGGTAATAATCAACTTTACAGTTGTTCATCTAGGGGGTTGACTATGGCAGCATCCGGACAACACGATAGTCAAGACAACTGACGATTGTTTCCCTCCCCCCCCCCCCCGGTTGCTTAATGTGTAGTCCGAATTCAGCCTATGTCTTGTGACAGCTAATTGCATAGTTTCAGTAAGATCTGTGCAAAGAAGCTCAAGAGTACACACCTAATGGATGGATGGATGCAGAATCTTTTGTTGAAACCCATATCTTCACTGATCATGTATGATGTGGAAGGGGCCCACGTTTTAATAGCAAAGGTGTTATCTGAGGGAGCGGAGCTAGGCTGATAAGGTGGCTCGGGATATCCTGGTCCTAACCGGGAATCCAGGGGCAAACCGGCCCAACCGGGGGGCGAGGGGGCAAACCGGGGTGGCGGGGGGTCAAGCGGCGGTGGCAGCAAGCAAGGAGTGGCGGTAGACCTGGCGGCGGAGGAGCCTGGGAAGCGGCCGCCCCAGCAGGTAAGCACGAAGGGGGGCACTTACCTGCTGGGGCGGCCGCTTCCCGGGCTCCTCCGCCGCCTTTGCCGCCGCTGCCGGGCTCGTAAGGCCAGAGGCCGCGCGGAAGAGGCAGGAGAGGGCTGGATCCAGAAGTGACATAACCAGCCCTCTCCCGCCTCTTCCGCGCGGCCTCTGGCCTCCTTGGGGCTCATCGCGATGGCGATGAGCCCTGAGGAGCCCGGACGCCCACGCCCGCCTCTTCCGCGCGGGCGTCCGGGCTCCTCGGGGCTCGTTGCCATCGCAACGAGCCCCAGAAAGGCCAGAGACCACGCGGAAGAGACGGGAGAGGGCCGGTTACGTCACTTCCGGATCCGGCCCTCTCCCGCCTCTTCCGCGCGGGCGGCGGAGGACCCGTCGCGGTCGCGCGGGTGGCGACGGAGGATCCCGCGCGGGCGGCGGAGGAACCCGGTGGTAGGTCCAGGCTGGTTTTTTGGGGGGGGGTGGCTTGGTGGGGGGGTTGTTTTGGGTGGGGGGGGGCGGGGGCCCCCCGGGATTTTGATTTTTAAAATCTGGTCACCCTAGCGGCGCTGAATCTGCATATGCACAAGTTCCCTCCAGCAGGTACTTTTCTCCCGGTGGAGCTCACTTCCAGTGTCAGAGTTTGACTGCAGTAGCGGAAGTGGAGTGGATTGGAGTGAGTGGCAGGGAAATGTTTGGGAGACATGAAGAGTAGGGAGGTTTAAGCACTCCCACTGAAACACCAAGCCTATCTACACACGCAGGATAAAACACTTTGAAAACATTTTGAAAACTGTATATGGAGTGTGTCCTGGGCCCCAACAGTTCTCAAAACTGTTATAAACCATTTTAAACCATTTTAAAGCAGTAGTGTAGACAGGCTCACCATCTGTCCTCTAAAAGCTAGGCTCCCATATCCCCTCCATTTATACATTTAAGGTTTAAAAGAAACAGCTCCGCTGCGATCACTTGTCTTTTGAGCCTCACGTTAAGCTAGATGAAGTACCCATTTACCCTGCTGAACTTGCTAGAGAACCAGCAGTCGGTTAAATTAGAGCTTCGCTCCCCTGACTGCCCCGTCATTCAAGGGCCTTCAAAGCATTCGTGTTGCTTTGAATACCAGAGTGTACACAAGACACTCTGTTCACAAATGGTTAACAGCAACTTAGCCAACTGGGAAGCTCAAACAACAGTTATTGTTGTTGTTGTTGTTGTTTGAAAAACACCCTTTATTTGGAACCAAGGTCATCAGCTTTGATTTATTCCATATCTGCCTATGACACAAGATTGACTTCGTAAGAGCAAGCAACGTTTCCTGGCCTTCCTCCTCCACCAACACTGCTGCAAATCAAAAACACATTGCAGCTGATTAAAGAACTAATCTCCTCTATTCATTTCTTCATATAGTTTTAACATTTTTGCCATAATGTAAAGCAAGTAAGCAGCTTTATTCTATTTTTATTTTTATTTGTACAGAGCTTTAGGAGACAGGAATAAGATTTTTTTTAAAAAAAAAATTACTCACAATTATATTTATATAGTTCAGGATATGATCCCGGCAAAAACTGCAAAATTGAAAGAAAGCACAGCCTCCGATCCCATCCTTTGACCAGAGGTCTAATGACGTCTAGGTTTTGTTTATATGGGTCGTGTTTATATGTTGTTTTGTATTGTTACAATCTGTTGCAAGCTGCCTTGAGGATCTTTTGATCAATAGGCAGGACATAAATCATCAAAATAAATAAATATTAAAAGTAATGGAATGTAAGGGGGGAACCACAGAACTTTGGCTGTTTCATGTCCATAATTGTCATTTTAGCCCACAAAATGAAAGATATTTACAGCAAGCCTGTACTATGATGTAAATCACATAGACCTGATAGTACTTAGTACTCACTGTACTTAAGGTCACAGCCTTTAGATGTCACCTGAAGGCTTAAGGGGCTGGAACTGAGAAGAATATGCATTGCTCCCAGTATCTCTCTTTAGCTTCAGGCAGCATACGACCTCCTCCTGGTGAGAGGGGTGGCCCATGGGGGGCATGGGGGTGTGGCGCACGTAGACCCAGCCATTGTTGGGAAAAGCAGCGCTCCTCTAGCACCAACTGAGTCCCTGCTGCCCAATTATTATTATTTATTTCATTGCTATACCTCCCAATAGCCAAGGATTTCTGAGAGATTTACAATTCGCAAAAGAAATACAAAATTCAACAACATTATAAACATTACAATACAACACTATAATAAAATATGGCCTAATTTTTTTCAAGGTACAACATTTAAAACAATTAAATAGGTAAAAACAATTTCAACACACAATTTGAATAGCAGACCTGTTTGAAACAGCTGACATGAGTGCCCCGTCATAAGCCATTAAATGCCTGGGAGGAGAGGGCCGTTTTAACCTGGTGCCAAAAAGATGACAGTGTTGGCACCAGTTGGGCTTCAGTGAGGAGCTCATTCCATAGTTGGAGGGCCACCACTGAGAAGGCCCTCAGATCAGAGATAACAGTCAGCATCCCACCAGAGAGGATTCCTCCAGGGGATGGGGAGGCCCTCTGAGAATGTAAGGAGACTCCACAGACCAGACAGGGAATCTCTGCAGGCCGGATTGGCTCATGCGTCGGAGATTCCCCTCCCATGTCCAAAGCAAACATACTTGGTGGTAAATCTAGCTGAACACAGAAGGCCTTCCAAGTAAGTTAATTAAGATAGGGTGGTAAGTAGGATGATATGTGTTATTGTTAAACATCTTAAACTGGACTAACATCGAATTTTTTTATCCAACAAAAAATGAACTGAGTATAGAACCAAAACCCATATTAAAATACTGTCCGCTCACCGGTGCGATATAATGGGTAGAATGTCAGATATTGATCAGGGGGGCACATTTTCAAACTTCCTTGGCTCAGTTACTATCTTTTAGCCTAAGCTACCTCACAGGCTTATGAAGACATATGTTGGGGATGGGTTAGGGCGGGATCAATATTCATAATGGGATTCAGAACTTGAAAGCTTGCCATTCTCAGCTACTGTTGCTCTCTTTTCTTTCCCCTCCACTTTTGAAATGCAGATTATAAACTTCCAGAGTAACCAGATCTGTATTATTAATTAATTAATCCATTGTGCTGATAAAATACTATATAGTGATGACACTATATAAGCGATAATAATTTGACTAAGGTTCTGGGGTCCATAAATACAAGTGTTATCATGATATCTCTTGTAATTTGGCTAGTTTATACACTGGCTAAGGTCACTTTCCATTAAAACAGATATTGTCATGGTTATTGATCTGGGATCTATACAAGCCTTGTTCATGCATGTATTACCCCTTTCCTCCTCACTTCTCAGTTGCTATGACTAAAGAAATCCTGGGTTAATTACCCATAGTTTCCTATTATGTCCAAACTAGAAAACTGTGGTTACCATGTTGGTTACCCAATTTTGAACAAAACAGGTTAAGAAACCATGGTTTAAAGATAGCTTCGGATCCTGGTTTGTTCCAAGTCTGGTAATTATACTTTCCTGGTTCGGACAGAACAGGAAACTATAGTTTATTAACTAGGAAGTGTTCAGCCATGATGCACAGAGAAGGGATGAGAGAAGAGGCAGAGTGAGGATGGCATATGCGGGCACAGTGTACGTGAGTACAAGGTTATAAATATCTTGGCTAGATAAGCCATTATGAAAATTTATCAGTATTGGGTCATTCAAACATGCAACTTCTTATTTGATACTACAATCAAGTGATAGACAAGCATGTGTGATCCAGTCTCAAGACACAAAACACACTATCTAACTATCCAACTTTTCTTGATAGCCTAACGAAAGTTTGATTCCAACCCGGCTGTGTGCCGTCAAACTATGAAAACACAACTGCCCCAAAGTTGTATATAAATTTGCCAACAAGAATGCAGTGATCGTTATACTCCAAGTCTATGGCTCAAGCTGCAACAATGACAATAAAGAATTCTCCCACTTTAATGTGGTCCTGTCCTTGAACTCCTCCATCCCTGCAAAGCAATGGGAAGTTTTATAATTAAAAATGGAAGGATGTAGAGTTCATGACAGGGCTGAGTGCTTTTGTAAATCTCACTCTAAGCCCTCAACAAGAGAGCTTTGACTGGAGATTGAAGGCATGAGCCCATACATGACTATAAAGGCATTGTTCCAAACCAATATCCATGCTCCTGTACATAGAGGTTAACTTACGTTTTATTTCCCCTCAGCGATCATTTTGATTGGTGTTGGATAACATCAAGCCCATGCTGAAAATCCATGGGATGTTAATCAGAAGGTTTGCAAGAGTCAAAGGCACACAGCATGCTTATAAGTGGAGTTCAGCATTCCAGCTTGTAAAAAGCCACTTCCTTGGACATCTGTTCTAAGAAACCAAGGAGAAGACCTCCCACTACCCTCATCACCACCATTTTTAGGGAATCAAATTGCTATAAATCAGTAATTTAAGTAAAGTATAAACAAGGCTAGTTCATTTTCTTTTAAGGCTGTGGGCTTCTTTGTAAATTTGCTCTAATTAGCACTGCTCACATAAACTCGTTTACCGGATATATAATTTACCCCCACCTTTCTGTCCCACAGTTGGGACCTCCAAAGCAACTAACAAATTAGGAATAATAAAATCAATGCCACAACTAGTGAAACATGCAGACAAACTTGTATGTAAATGCCGAGAGGGAATCATGCCCTGCTTGTGGACTTCCATAAGCATCCGGTTGGCCACTGTGGGAATAGAATGCAAGACTAGACAGGTCTTTCTTCTGATCCAGCATGGCTTTTTTTATGTTCTTCAGGAGGGTGCAAAATGAACCCCATACAGTAGAGAGTTTCGTAATCTGGGCACCATGTCCAAGAGAGTCCATGTTTCTACCAGCTGTACTTCTGCCAGTGGTTGGACATGAAGCATCAGGAACAAAGTGGCTTAAAGATGAGAACCAGAATTTGAAATTGAATAGAGAAAATAAGTAGAAGCCAACGAAGTTTTCAAAACTAAATGGGGGGACATGGTCAAAGCCCTGCAAACATTAAGTAAGATATATGCCAGCATTCAGAACTTAAACAAGAGGAAGGCCCACAAGAAGAGATTTAAAAACACAACAAGAAAAGATAAAATAAGAAAACAAGACAGTGTTAATTATGTCAGGGGAAAGAAAGGGATAAACAGTAGAAATATTAGGAAGATGGAAAATGGCAAGTTTTGGCAAGATTATGATCTTGAGAGGAGGACTGATTAGGGATACCATCAAGTTCACAAGAAACTGGGGAAGAATGAGAAGATATATGGAAAGAATAAGAATTTGGGCCTGCTGGCAATAAATTTAAGATGAGTCATCCAAGATGTGATAGCAAAGAAGCAAGCACATATTAGTCAGAAAGAAAGAGGCTGGTGTATGAACAAAGTTAATTGTCAACACAGAAGTGTCAAGAAACATGATAATAGAATAGAAAATTTTATTTGCATCGGCCCCAATCTATTGCACACATATATAACTGAATGAGAGTATGGTAAAAGGAGTAGTGGTCATTTCAGAGAATCTCAAGGAACATCAACAAGAAAGAGAGAAAATTGAAAAGAAAAAGCATTCTAATAAACCCTGACAGAATAATTAGATGGATATGAAAAGAACTGACCAAGGGCAGCCTAGAAAGAAACAGAAAAAGAAGAGAGAAATTAACAGCATCGGGGATTGAAGACAGAGCAAAAAGTAGAAGAAAAGAGTAAAAAAGGTCTTTAAATTTAGCAAAAAGGACATCATTGGAAATGATGCCCAGGTCAGTTTGAAAGAAAGGTGAGGATGAAAGTCAAATTGAACAGCATCAAGAAAAGAATGAATGGACATGATATTCAGGGCTCTTAGGGGGAAAAGGAAGAAGATAACTTAGGTAACATATTTTCACAAAGAAAAGAATTTAAAAAAAGTAGAGGAGAAATCATGGATTGCTCAAAAGACAGAAGGCAAAAATACCAAAAAGCAAGAGAAAAGAGTAGAAGATATAATGGAAGGAACTGAGGAGCAATGGAACCCAGGAAATGAGAAGGAATGAGATCCAGGAGACAGAAAGTTGCCTTGGAAGTAAGAATGAGAAGATATTAATCTTAAAGGGGAATGAGGGAGGGAGTAAGAAAAGATTGCAAGAGATGTAAATACAGGAGGTGGAAGGGAAAGGAAGATGTAGGGGATAAAGCAGACAAGAAAGAGAGTCGATTTTAGCAGTGAAAAAAACTGAACATTTTGGGGAGAAAGAGAGAATGAGGAAGAGAACCAAAAACAGAGAAAATGCAGCATTGGCTGGATGAAGAAGACCAAGAATACCTCCAGACAGATCCTAGTGTAGGGTGACCAGATAAAATCCAGGTCAGGGCTCATGTAACTTTAACAGTTGTAGAGAAAAGGGAATTTCAGCCAGTGTCATTTGTATGCAATTAGTTCCTGATGAAATTCCCTCTTCATCACAACAGTTAAAGTTGCAGGGGCCCTGCCTTCTTTTGTATATGGTCACTCTAGTATAGTGCCTGCACCTTTAACTGTTGTGATGAAGAGGGAATATCACCAGGAACTAACTGCATACAAACGACACTGGCTGAAATTCCCTTTTCTCTACAACTGTTAAAGTTACATGAGCCCTGACCTGGATTTTATCTGGACACCCTATCCTAGTGCTAACAGCCAGGAAGTTTTGTGCAGCTGTTAAATGTTTTCCACCTTAACAGGAGCAGCCCAAACACACGAGGACTGTAAAATTTCTTAGCAACAGATGAAGCAGCAGCAAAAGTAGCGAATATAAATCAAATATAGAATGAATCTTGCACCATGCAATGCAATTTTGATGCAATATTTTTTTAAAAAAAATAAAAGTGGGGAAGGACCCTGAAGGAGCCATACTCCTTGACCACTAAGCAAGTGTCCTCTGTATCAACCAAAAGAGATGATTATTGTTGTCATTTGCCAAGAAACATCACCTGTTGTGGGGCGGGGGAGAGAGAGAGAGGTTGGCACGGGGGAGCAGGGAAGAATGAGCAGTTCAGGTTCTAGGTAGAGGGCATTTCTCCACCATGCAAGTCCCTTTCACATATGATGGAGGAGTTTCACTGCCAGATATATGTTCCCATTCAAATAATTTCCAGTACCTTGGATTGAGCTTTATGTGTGTTATGCAAACAGAATCACCATCTCATCGTTCAGAGCTTGAAAGGTGACCTCATGAAACGCGGCTCATCACCTAGATAAGGCGCGGTTTCCTTTCAAAGCCAAGATTATATCTTCCTTCTAGATCAGCCTCCAGATGCATTGGACTGCAATGGCCACTATCCCCAGTCAGCACTGCTAGTGGCCATGCTGGCTGGGGGTGATAGGAGTTGTAGTCCAACACATCTGGAAAGCACTAGGTTGGAGAAGGCTGTTCTAGATTTAGTAGATCTTGGAGGAGGGGGGGGGAAACAGAGAAGCTCTGTACAGGTCTTACTCAACAAACTCCCTCACTGGTGTGTGTCCTCCTTGGTGGTCTGTCATCTGGAATGATTTTATTACTTGGAAGCAGTACTTTGAGCCTCAAATAAACAAGAGCATTTGTGTTTTCCAATACTACTAGTATCTTGAAAAACAGCTATTTTCTTGAAGCAGCCAAAAGGGCAGAAGTGAAAAATAAAAGGATGATGAAGAAAAGCAATAAAAGAAAGAGAATTTTAGGAAACATATTAAGGTGTCGAAGAGCTGATCCAAACATTTGACCCCCACCCACCCGCCCCATATTATTCAGGATAAGAGGGAAGATCTTTGCTTTCTGGCCAGGAATTTCTACCAGTATTCAAAAACCACAGCAAAATCAATTTTGTAACAAGTTAAATTTGAACTACAGCAACTGATATATAATATTCACTATATGTTATGTGCGTAGAACTGTCTGTCTGTCACGGTTAATGCTAATTCAGTGAAGAATGTGCATATCCTCCAGGGACCTTGCACGTTCAAGAACCATCTCTGTCACTTGAGGCGCAGGTGGCCTCAGTGGCACGGAGTGCCTTCTACCAACTTCAGTTGGTGGCCCAGCTACATCCCTATCTGGACAGGGATAACCTGGCTTCAGTTGTCTATACTCTGGTAATCTCTAAATTGGATTACTGCAATGCACTCCACATGGGGCTGCCTTTGAAGGTGGTTCGGAAGCTGCAGCTTGTGCAAAATGCAGCGGCCAGATTGATAACTGGAACCAGTAGGTTCGAACATATAAGACCTACTCTGGCCCCCTTGCATTGGCTGCCTGTATGCTTCCGAGCCCGGTTCAAGGTGCTGGTTTTAACATCTAAAGCCTTACACGGCTTGGGAGCACAATACCTGATGGAACGCCTTTCCCGACATGAACCTACCCGAACACTACGTTCAACATCTAAGGCCCTCCTCCGAGTGCCTCCTCCAAGGGAAGCTCGGAGGTCGGTAACAAGAGAGAGGGCCTTCTCTGTGGTGGCCCCCCCAATTGTGGAACGATCTCCCTGATGAGGCCTGCCTGGCGCCAACATTGTTATCTTTTCGGCGCCAGGTCAAGGCTTTCCTCTTCTCTCAGGCATTTGGCAATATCTGAGGAGCCTGGGTTTTGTTTTTTTTTTAGTAGCTTTTTGAAGTGTTGTAGTGGTTTTAAATGTACAGATTGTGTGTATGTTGTATGTTTTTGCTGTTTAAATTTTTGTATATTGTTTTTAATTGTTTTTAATCCTATGTAAACCGCCCAGAGAGCTTCGGCTATGGGGCGGTATACAAATGTAATAAATAAATAAATAAATAAATAATAAACATGTAAAGCAGAGGTGAAGAACCTCCTTCAGCCCTAGAACCACATTCAATTTTGGAGAAGTTCTTGGAGTCCACATTCCAGTAATGGGCGGGGCTGAAGGTAAAGAAGGCAGGGCCAAAAATACCAACATATTGTAGCTTAAAGTTCTTCCTGCTAGTAACTAGGGCTAGACTGACACAATTACAGTATTGAAGTGCACTGATAACTGTTGGGGCATATTACACCTTCCATATACACCTTCCATATATCATTTTCATAGCATTATTTTCTGCCTTTTATTCCACATTATCCAAAATATTGCAACAAATGTCATTGAGTGTCCTGTGAGGTATAAATGTGCAAGAGGAATATAGCATTTCCATGATGGGCTCATAATGATTTGACACAAGGTGTAGATCTGGCCCTAGGAGAGGCATTTCAACCTTATTGAATGGCAGAAGAAGACTGCACAAAAGCTCCAAACACCTGATGGGGAAAATGGGTGGGGAATGGACTTCTGGGCACCCCTGGAGGGCCTGGTTGGTCCCCTGGCCTGATGTATACAGTGGGCCTGTTCAGACAATACGCTAAGCCATGGTCAA
This sequence comes from Anniella stebbinsi, assembly GCA_029215795.1. NCBI lineage: Eukaryota > Metazoa > Chordata > Lepidosauria > Squamata > Anniellidae > Anniella > Anniella stebbinsi. The sequence continues at coordinate 389,930,062 of JARDYH010000001.1, forward strand.
CCCACTAACCTTTTGGCAGGAAGTGGTGAGTATGTTTAAACCATGGTATGTAGCCATCATAGTTAGGAATGATTCACATGACATGCTAAGTCATGATTCACACAACATGCAAATCCATAATGTTTAGCTCAAAATGCTTAACCATCATGGCTTAAAGTGGCATCTGAATAGAGTCTAAGACATGGTTCACACGACAAGATAAGTCATAATGTTAGCTCTGAAAGCTTAACCATCATGGTTTAACATGTTGTCTACACAGGACCAATATGCACAGTAGCTAAGCAGGGATTGAATTCATTTCTTCTTGGTGCAAGTCCCACACAAACCAATACAGTAGACTGGTGTCCTAATAGTACTACTACTATTAATAGTACTACTACTGTTAAACGGGCCTTGTAGAGTTGCTGTCTTGGCAAACCACCATTCCTTTTCTTCCAGTTATCTGATAATATATGAGTGTGTGGAACTGCAAACCTTTCCATCTGCATGTATTTGCTTAATACCTACAAGAACTGCATGTAAAGGTTTTTATCCAGCATTGCTTGAAAATATAAGAACACTCTTGCCAGACCAGTGCAAAACATAATGAACTATGAGTTATGAACATGAATCCATATGCAACACTGCTACAGCAGAACAGAGGACAAGTTGTTCCCATTCATATTTTACTTGTATCCCATTTCAAACTAACAGTAAGTCTTTTTTTAAGATAGCAAATACTTTTTTCAAAGACTGAGTAAGTAGCAGCATTATTTTAAACAAGGTTACATACTAGCTCCGGAATGAACGTCCAGATATCGTCCTCCCTTCTCCTGTCCTCAAACAAAACTACTGTCTTGGAAATTTTATTTAAAATTGTAGAATAAAGGAAGTAAATGTTGTGTGGGAAAGATGACAAGACAAAACTGAGCGTTTGGGGGTAAACCACGCCATACATGGCAGCCCAGTGTAACATTCACTTGAAGGTCCTTTCTTTTGCAATCATGTTTATTTTTATTTTATTCTTTGATCATCTGAGGCACCAGGCTTATTGCATTTCCCCTAAAAGATCAGGCCTGGGGGTGCTTTTGGATCCAGAACTGTCACTTGAGGTACAGGTGGACTCAATGGTACTGAGCACCTTTTCTCAGCTTAGACTGATAGAGATAGCCTAGCTACAGTTACCCATACTCTGATAACCTCTCATCTGGATTATTCAATGTGTTATATCTGGAGCTGCCTTCGAAAATGGTTCAGAAACTTCAGCTGGTCAAAAACAGGGCAGCAAGACTATTAACAGAGACTGGCCAATACGATCATTTTATGCCAGTACTTTCCCAGTTGCATTGGCTTCCTCTCCCTTTCCGGGCTCGATTCAAAGTGCTGATATTATTAACATTCAGTGTCCTAAATGGCTTGGGTCCAGGTTATCTGAAGGATCATCTCCTCTCACATGAACCTGCTCAGACCCTAAGATCACCCCTGCCAAGGGTGGCAAGGTGTATGGCTACCAGGAAGAGGGCCTTTTCTGCTGTGGCACCACAGTTATGGAAGGAGCTTCCCAGAGAGGTTCACCTGGCGTCTATGTCGTGCTCTTTCTGGCACCAAGTGAAGACCTTTTTATTTTCCCAGGCATTTTAATATTTTAGCTCTGTTCTTTTAAATCTGCTGTTGTATTCTGCATTGCTGCTTGGTTTACTCTGGTTTTTACTTCATTTTGTACTGAGGAAGGCACACAGTCACACTTTACCTAGGCTGCCATATGCCAAGAGACACCCATGCACCATGCCTTTCCTATGATGCAGGGGAGCAGTGGTCTAACACTTTACTCAAATGCTGGCTTTGCGCTTTGTGAATAAAGTGGTATTTTAAGGCTTTGATTTCACCCCAACCTTAAATAAAGGAGATGGGAACTCTTTCCATCACCTTAACAGGTATCAATGGCTGAGGAATCAGGTCCTTCATCTTCTTTCAGCACTAGCATATGCCCTGCATTCTCCAAAACACATCTGAGTAAGTTGGGCTTCATTTCCTTGTCATCCAAATATTGCTCCGTTCCGTTAAAGCTCTTTTGATCAAAAAGCAATCACTTTTCCTTTTGTCATTAAGGAATTTTGTCATAAACGGGCCCCATTTCGCAGCTGTGTCTTAATGCTTGATAAGTTACTGCTTTCCCAGGTGTTTAGATCAGGGTACATCCCACCCACCCGGGCAACCAAAGCACAAAGTACTTCGTTTTTATATCTCAACAGCTTCCCAAAAAGCATGAATAATATTCTGAACGTGCTCAGAGAACTTAACTGCCCCTTTTCACCTGTCACCATCCACCTATGCTGATTTTAAAGAAAAGATTAGAAGTAGGGTTTCAACGGAATAGGGATGGATCCAAATGCTCTCCCCTCCAATTTCACAAATGGGTGGTAAAATAATGGCTACTTTTTCAAAGAGAGGGAATTACCCACTAGGTTCATGAGGGAGCTTTACTTTTAACAAGAAGCTATGGCATTTGTTAGCCTTCCTTTACATTTTATTTTGCTGTTGTTTGCAGTACGCTTCCTTCCTGGTGGCTGGGCCACCATTTTCCTCTTCATAACTCCCTGGATACAGCACTATTCCAGGGCATTGTGGGAGGGGGGGAATAGCAAAATGTCCCCCTCTTCAGGGGCTCTAGTTCATCCCCCACTCTCAAAATTTTGGTATTTTTCATTCTTTAAATAAATACTTGTCTGTTTCTATTGCCAGGCTGAAAAAAAATACAATTTCAGGTGATCGGGGCAGGGAGGGTAGACATATTTCCAAGCAAACACTATTTATGTGCTATGTCCTTACTCACCTTCAATCAGTTCAATGTCATTGTTTTTCCTTACTGTTGCCACTCTGGCTTCATTCCTCACCCCCACCCAGTTTACTTATTCCATCTCCTCTCCTGGACTGTTCTCATGGGTGATCCCAGCCAGTCAGAAATCAGGCAATGAATGTAACGATGTCAATATTATGTAGCCGATCAAATTTGGCAACAGTATGACATAGCCGATGGCCAACAAGTCAATGGAGTGTAAACGAAATGCTTCCTGAATTAGTCACATGGAAGGCACCGGCCAATATAGCATCTCACAGTGGAAGGGTTGGCATCACCGCATTATGCGGACAGCCAGATTTAGCTACATGATGGAACTGCTGAGGGCAAATAAATACAACTGATAGAGTGTGTGCAAGGAAGGCCAGTGTAAATGAAGTGGACATTGCCAAAAATATATATATTTTAAAAAAAAACACCATTGTTAGATTAAAGTGTTTTGTTTGGTTTTTTACACTGCAGAATGCTCCCAGCAAACAGGGAGTGTTTCACCTCAGCCCTAATTAGAAGTTAGGCAGCCTGTTTCTGCCCTGAGTGGTTTTGGAGCTAACAATCTAATACCACAATCCCTTCCAGACAAGCGCACACACACACACACACGCACACCCATGTACGCTGTGAAGGGTGGTCCCCCCACAATAGAATTTCCAGTTACATGGAGCCAGGATGGTGTGGAGCCAGGAGTGGGGCGGAGAAAGAAACCCTCCTCTTCCACATTTGCACAGATTTGGGGCCTATAAATCTCTGCATTATTTACATTGTGCTAGCAGTGTACTAGAAGTATCTGTGGCTGCAATTCTCATTGTTTTGATCTGGAGTTCAATTGCTTTCTGGGACACATTGTGTTATGTGTAAATTTCCACAGCAGGCCACACACTTCCTAGATTTACTTTAGATCTTTTGCCAAGATTAACAGCGTCTCTTTTATGTTGTTTTCTCTGCCATTATATCTCTATTCCACGTTTAGTGAAATGTATCTATGGCTTCTGGAGTACGCACTGCTGGTCTAATTATACGAAACATGGTTTGTTATTTTCCAGACTCCCTGCTCCAGCCATTACTACCCTCACTTTGCAATTTACTTCAAGAGGCTAAAAATAACCCAGGACTGTGAAACAATAATATGCAAATTTCTATTTTTCCTGGCTACCTTCACCCAGCATTAATGGATTGTATTCAAGAATCTTTCTACTGAGAAAGGTGTTGTTTATTTGTTAGTTTGTTTGTCACAGGGGTGTACAAGAAATTCATTTGGTCCATTTTTAATCAGGATTGGCCCTGTTCACATCTTTCAGATCAAGCACAGGCTCGGATGTACATTTCCGAACTTGCAGCATGATTCACCAAGCAAACAAAAATGCATTCGATAGCCTACATGCACTTCAAATACGTGTATGAAACAAATGCATACATCTGAACAATGCACACAAATACGCCTTAATCAATGGGAGAAGAATCCGTTCATTCCAAAGATGCACACAACTCTGGGAAAATGCACAAAAATAGGGCTGTGTATCGTTTCAGGTCTGAACTCAGAATCCAAGCTGAGTCAGGCCAATTTGGCCCGCCTTGACCCGAATCCGGACTGGGACTAGATTGGCCCGAGGAAGTCTGAATCAGGTGTGTGGTCCCATGGTGAGCCCCTGCCCACCCACGGGAGTTACCTGAGCTGCCCATCCTTGATGAGAGCCACCATTTCCAATGAAAATGGAGGGGTGGGTCTGGCATTTCCTAAGTCTAAGGTCTCAAACTATGGCAGCTGTTAAGGGCTATTTCCACCCAGGAACCCGCAATGGCCAACCCACTTTGGGTGTCCAGATCTGAAGTCGGTTGGCCTGGGCCTGAAGCACCCCGAGCTGAATCAGGGCCAATTTGGAACCTCTGAATCGGCCACTGAAGTGAATCAGGGGGTGTCCATGCAGAAAAATACACATGGATTTTCATATGAAAAGAGAAACAAGGTTCACAATCTGATACAGATTTCAGTTGGCCTGAGCTTGAAGTTGGAATTTTGAGGACTTTGCAAGCAAAATGTCAAAACGTTTTTGTGCCAGAAGCAGAGAAATCCAAAGAGTACTAGGGATGCTTGGAAATACAGCTCAGTTTACATTTGGAAGTGAGCCAGCATGATTGGCATCTCCCAAACAAATGTGTGGATAGGAACAGAGTTAACCTTCCATTTAACATTCCTCCAAATGTTGCAAAGCAGTTCTTAGCATAAAAAAATGTGCCAAAATGCATATAAAAATGAGAGTTTTGCAATAAAATGCATATAAAAACCGGGGAGAGCAAGTGTGTTATAGTGGTTAGAGCATTGGACTGAGATCTGGGAGATTCGTGTACCGCTAAACAAATGATTTAGCGGTATATGAACAAGCCTAGGTCTCGCATGTATTTTGATAGGGTTCTAATTTTGATTTCCAGTTTTTTGCAAACCAGTATGAAGGGTGACACAGCACGTAAGGGTAAGGCTGGACAAAACTGTCAGTGTTGGTTTCTATCAAGTTTCTCATTTCCCTAAGCAAGTTCAGTTTGTCCCAAATTTCGAGAGAATTTTGTTTTAAATTCACATGAAAATTCATGTGCGCTTTACAGCACATTTTGCCTAATCGGATGTATTTTTGCACGCAATTTACTTTTAACTTACTCATGAATATGCGCATTTTTGTGTGCACTGTTTCACTAATTTGCTCTTTTTGTATTTTTGTCAGTTTGTTTTGTCACTGGAGATCTCCATTGCAACGTTTGGAGAAGTGCAAATTTCTAAGGATAACTACATTTCAGTTTGCACATTGGTTCAAATTGCAAAATTAGGGAAGTTCACAGTAAATGCAAATCAACATCATTGGTTTCGAGGAAAGACTCATTCCAGGACCACCAAACCTAGGTTTGAGTTTGGTATTGTAACTGCTGCCTGGCTGTTTTGTACTATTCTTGCATTTTTATAGATGTAACTTTTTGTTAAATTGCTCCTACTTCCTTTTTTGGGGTAGAGAATGAAATTCACAAGTTTTTTTACAGGGAAAAAAAACCTAAATTAATCACCGCTCCCTTTTTAAAAAAAATATTGCACCAGACATTCGATAATGATCTGCTTTGTGATCACTAACATCCCAGTATCTCCCAGAAAAGATGAAAAGAACTGTATTATTTTCATATTCGGCAGACAAACCTGATCATCGTAGCGGTAGGTGAGGAACTGTTCTCCCGCTGTGTCTTCCAAGAAACTTCCTTGCGGAGAAAGTGCAAACTCGGGCAAGAAGTATGCGCCTTGGGACTGATCTGCTCTTGTCTGTAAAAGATTAAACTGTATCACTTTACAGCTCCTGAAGAAAGAGAAGTCAAAAATATTCGGAAGCACGTCCACATACCTGTATGTTCCATTATAGCATATGACAAGGGACAGGCATTATTCAGTACAGAGCCAGCATCAAAGGTAGGCTTGATTGGGCATGTGCTGACGTCCCTCACCTAATGGGGGCCCAGAGTCCCCTCAACATGTTCCTCCTTTCAACACTGCAACCTACTTATTCATCTGCCTCTCACTCTGGCCCAGACAATTGTGGTGATGAGAAGTAGGAGAAACAGCAGGTGTGATTGCCCACTTCCTCATTTGTTCTGTGCCTGTCAAGCAAGTAAGTGGTATCAATGATGGGAAGGAGGAGTTGATGACAATGGTAGTAAAACTCACTGAGTGAGGGGCCCCACTGAGGGTGCCATGCCCAAGGGTCCTGAAAATCCTGGAGACGGGGCTGGTTCAGTATAGTTCTCTTGGCGTACATTACCAAATACACACTGGGCCGGTGCAAACGTAACTTCTGGTTGACTGTGACCTGTGGTTAGCAGATTGGTAGCTAGCCTTGGGAACAAACATTTCCTCCCTACAGCCCCCTTTCTCTCTTCCTTAACCCCAGTAAACAGTTGGTTGGCATCATTGTTAACCATGGTTGAAGCTAACCAATGTTTCCCTTTACCCAGGGTTTTCCTTAACTGGAGGGCTCTGAAGCCTACTTCAAAACTGATACTGACTGAAAGTGTTCTCCCGCAATTCATCAACTGCCCTTGAAGGGGGTGGTTCACTGATTTTGGGAAGGGGGTGGGCACAATTCACTCAATGTTTGAGGCTGTTTATGCCATTGACATGTGAGCCTCCACCTACAGTCCGAAGTGGTACAGCCCACAGAGAGATTTGGCCAGAATCGACAATATTATTTAAGACCACAGACCTGTGGAATGTTTATTTATTTATGTATAATAATTACATAGCACTCCATATCTAAAATGGATTCTGGAGTGATGAACATAGAAATAAAGGAATAAAACAGTAAAAAGATGAAAACAGCATATTAATTTTTTTCAATTTAAAACAGAATACCAATAAAAACTGTGGCTGGTCAGTTGAAGAATGCGTCCTGGAAAAGAGCTGTTTTCAGGATGTGCCGGAAGCAGCACAGTGTTGGCGCCTGTCAGACCTCCAGGGGCAAGGAGTTCCAAAGAGAAGGGGCCACCACACTAAAGGCTCTTCTCCTGGTGTACTCCAGTCGGGTCATAAGTCCATGTGGAATCACTTGGAGCATGCCCACTAATGACCTCAGAAAGCAGGGAAATTGGTAAGGAAGGAAGCAAGCACTCTATCAGATATCCTGCTCCCAACGTTACTTCATTTTATAAATACACCTTAAGACACTGACTAAGGGCCATAACAGGTATTACTAGCAGCTACATCTTTGTCTCTCTCACACGCTTCATTTTTACTCTAAAGTAGGTACAGGGCCCCTGATCTCAATCCGAACCCTCACATGGGAGCTAGTGGGCCGTTATCCCTTCATCCTCCCACTAACGGGCCAATCCAGATCACCATCCGCATCTGCAATTTCTATTGCAAGATGGTGATCAATAAAACAAATGGATCACATATGCAGCACGTGGGGCGGGATTCAGATCAGCTCCACCGCATTGGGGGCTGGGTTGAGAGGTTTCGTACAAAATGCCCCAACAGCTGCAGAGCTGTTGAAGAGAAGGGAGGGAATCTACCCGTTTTCTCAGTAACGTCACTGTATCACATTAGAGCCCAATATGGAACGTCATGATTTTTAAATTGCTTGCATTTCCTATCATTAAACCACATTTACAACATTAAAGGCATTGCAGAGCACTGCAGCGTTATTCCAAACTATGCTAATGTTTAAAGCAGAAAAGTGGAGTACTGAAAAGAACTCAGAACTTTGCTGACTTCAAGATGAGAAAAGTTATCAGTTACTGGGCAAAAAAGCAGCCTTGTCACTGTCGACGCAAGCAATCCACATCCCATTGAAGCCAATGCGGCAGGACTCCCACTCGTTTTAATGGCTCCGGACTGCACTCTGTTGCAGCCATCTGGATTCAGGCCAGGAGTATGGAAAATTTCAACCCGAGAGGTTAACTGTTAGAATGGAAAGCGTTTTGCAATCTTTACTGGCCTGAATATGAAGCACTCCATAAAATTTGGGAAGAGAGAGAGAGAGCAAAGATTGGATTTTGCAATAACGGCAGCCTACTGCTAAGAGCAAAATATCATTTGAGGCAAGTGTAATGATATAGCATCCAACAAACACTAATTTTGTACACTTATTTTATCCAAACACAATAGGATTTTTCTTTCTGATTCACAGTATGTCTTTCTCTGTGCGGAACTGCCGCAATTCTCAATAAGAATTTGAAATTGCTGCGGAGGCTTTTCCTTGAAAAATGTATGCATTAACATTGACCATATTTTTCATACGATGGCATGGCACCAATGAGACAGCCAATTCAATGCAGAGATGTGAAAACCTAAGATGATTTTGTATTCGTGAGAACGATTACATGACATCCCAAGGCTCTTGTTGAAGATCTCATTTAGGATAACTGAATTACATCAATATCCTGTTATCACGAAACAGAAGCATTCATACAGTATCTGTTAAGATATTTTCACCCATTTGAAAGTGGTTCTAGGGCTGAAAAGTAATGCCGTGTATTACTCATTTCTATTAGTTTATTTATATCTGTGACACTCCTCAATATAAATATTCCCAGAAGGACTAAGACACCAAAGCCAGTTCAAAACCATTCAAAATAACAATAAAAGCAGGTTGGTTTTTTTAAAAAAAATTAAAAATAAAAACAGCAGCAGTAAAAATAATAAAACTAAAAGCCTAGGAAAATAAAAGGGTTGCCACCCAGGGACAGAAAGAGTAGCTACCAAACAAGCTTTGCTGGGGAGAGAATCCATAATCAGCTCTAGAGTCAAGGGTAGGCATGGTTAGGCACCTGCCAAGGGCCTAAACCCAAGCAGGGACCCACTGATGAAAATCCCCTGGACCGGCTCCTCCTCTTCACTATGGCAACTTGCTTCTTTACTTTACCTAGCTCACTCAACAATGAGGGTGGCAGATGCCCCTGCCTACTTGTTCAATGGTTCTCCACTTGTCAGGCAAGCAAGGGGTACCAGTGATGAGAAGATGGATGAATAGCAATAGCAGCTGGTGGCAATGGTGAAGATAGACTCACTGAGGAAGGCAGCCCACAGAGGGGCTTTTCCCTTGGGCTCTCCTCCCTGGGAAGGTAGGAACACCTGGGGTAGGCTCTCCTGTGATGATCTTCCTACATAGACATACCAGTGTGGAGGCAGGCATTCCTTCAGGCTCTAAGCCAACAGGGCTTTAAAAGGTCAGCAACAACACTTCAAATCATGCATGGGAAAGAATACTAATTGCCATCACGGTGTCTTCACCTGCTCGTGTTAGATGAAGTGGGTTCTAGTCCATAAAAATGTGTGATATCATTATTTTTTAGTCTTAAAGGTGCTACAGGGCAAGGGGAAATAGCATGTCAAACCCCTAGAAAGATCCATTGCCTGGTCCAGCAAAGCCATTACTTACATTACTGTAGTCTAGTTATGTTAATTTTTTTATTTATATAGCACCTTTTAGCCACACAATCCTGAAAGAGGTTTGGGCTGCAATCCTATATCCCCACTTAAGTCAATGGGACTTACTTCTAAGTAGACATCACAGTATTACACTGTTAGTCTGTTGTAGCAAAAGGGGGGGAACCACAGCTAACTCTCTAGAAGTTGGCTTGTTTCCACTAACAATAGTTAAGATCAACCAGAGTATGTCCAGTTTTGGACAACATGGCAAGCTGCTATTCATCTGAAATGGAAGTGAAAACTTCCAAACTTCTTCTCGCAAATGCACTGGAGGAGATGATAGTGTGTGAGCCTCAGGGTTGGGGGTGGGGAGGCTAGATTTGCTCTCGTAATCCTAAACTATGGTTTAGCATTACATCTGGACCAGCCCAATATAAATCTGGCTTTGCAACTGGTGTTAACATACACAATCAGCTGAAGCTAGGATTAGAGAGCTGCTTGCTAAGCAAGCATCAGTCAAGACCGGCCCAAAACATCTTGCTGCCTGAGATGGAGCAGAAAATGGTACCCCCCCACCCCCCTGAAGTCAAGGTGCATACTACCCAAAGCCAGCCAAATATTTTGACCCATGGGACACCCCCGCCCTGCTGAAAAAGAAAATCCCACAGGCACCTCTCCTCATCCTTGGCAGTAAAAATATAATAACAAATTAAATAGCCAACCATTTGCTTCTCTTTCATGACACCCAGGATCTGCTTCCTGAGGTGTCTGCCTCATTCTGCCTAATGGTAGGGCCAGCCCTGGCATCAGCCGTCCTGTGTCAGGTGTACTGTCCACCAAAAAAAAATGTTAACTTCTTTTTTCCTTCTTATGTAACTATTACAAAAAAATCTGCAATAAACATAAAAAAGGAAGTTGTCAGACTAGTGGAACTGAGATATGGATTTCCGTGGAGCAGGTGACAATATGAGAAAATAGAAAAAGATGGGAATTAGAACAGGCAGTGGGAGCTGGGGAACAGAGCTGGTTATAAGGAAAGATGACTAATATAAGCGTTGAAAGACAAAACCTCAGAGAAGCAACCAGCAGATCTCTTTGAGGAGTAATCCTGGGGCCCCTTTTATCCACTGTTAGTGACCCAAGGAGTGAGAGCATAAATCTACATATCAAACTTGCTGTTGTGATACATACTGTCGATCCATCTTTGAAGGATGTACTGTAATAAACGGAAATGAAGTGAAATGTAAATAGCATGAAATGAGGGGGTGACACCCTAGGGGATGGGGTAGGAACTAAGGTTTCTGGACAGCTGAGCTAGGGATGCTCAAGGAATTCATTCTTTGCGAATTCAGATACAAACCATCGTAACCTCCCAGTTGACTATTTGCAGCAGAACATGGCTATCTATCACATTTCGTAATTCTTCAAACGTTGCAACGCAATTCTCGGCTCAAGAATCACTAAAGCTGCTGTCAACCAACAGATATGAAACTTTTTTTCATATTACAATTACTGCAGAAACACTCCCTAAGCAAATCGAAAACCCTTGCTATGCTGTAGGGCAGTTATTTATACAAGTCTGGTCTTTAAGAAAAAGAAATTAGTTATTTGCAGAATCATTCAAGCTGCTCTCAACCAACCACTAATGGTTGGTTGAGAGCAACCAAAGACATTTTGCCATGTGAGGCAGAACAGGAAGTGACATCTGCATTCCAAGTCAAAATGCCTACTAGCCATGTTTGTCCAAGTTATTATGGTCACCTGATGCAGAAAATCACATACATGCCTTTCCCTGGGAATAATAATAACAACAACAACAACAACAACAACAACAACAACAAGAAGAGAGTTTCCTACCCTTTTATGACATCCCAAATCAGCTGCCTCAATCGGCTTAATAGTAGGACCAGCTCAGATTTAAGATTCGACTCTCAAACAAGGATTTCTGGGAACTTAAAAGATATGATGCCTTTTGGATGAGATCTCCATCACAAATCTCAGATTTATGCAGCATTTTTCAACCTACATCTTACCAAAGCTCAGCAAAACTAAGACATATTAATATCATCATCTTAGGACACTGTGGTTGTGCATACATGTTGCATACATGGTTGGTATTCTGCATCAATGCTACTAATAGAAAATTCTTATAAACTTTTAATTCAGCAGTATTTGCCACTTCACATGTTAAAATCTATGCAGATTGTAACAAATAATTGCAAAAAATGTGAAAGACAGATTTCTTACATTGTTGGTGGACACACCTGTAGTGAACATATATAGGCAGGATATTTCTTTGACAATTAATAAGATCATGCAACCAGAGAGACCAACCAGGAGATTCAAAGATGTATTTATTAACTCATTTGGAAGAGCACCAAGGCTTTTATATGCCAAGTAATTAAAAATAATGGAATCCCTCAGCTGAGAGAATGGTTTATTTCATTCTTTTTCATTACTTGGCATATAGTAATGTAAGTACTATATGTAAGTTGTTGTAAGTAAATTAACGTGGTATCATTGGGTAACGCAAGGTAGATGCAGTGTAAACATACATGAGCAGAAATGTGAATCTTTTAGGAAGTAATTCAATAATAAGTTTATTTAATGACAAAGCACAGTTTAGTTAAGGACAACCTCTTTCCTCTAATATAAAATGGAAGCATAGATAATGTTTATATAGTAGGTAAGTTTATGTTTAAAATACGTTTGTAGTAGGTTGTCTTTCATGTTTTAACCTTAGATAAGGGTTTTAACTGTAGCAATTGCCTTGTGATTTGAATAGAGATGTAAAGGCCCAGAAAAAAACAAGGAAAATTCAGGGGGAAAACTGGGTTTTTTCCATTTTTTCCATTTTTTCCTAAGCTTTTTTCATTTTTTTCCTGAAAAATTAGAAAAGTTGGAAAAAAATGAAGAAAAAACAGATTATGGAATGTTTTATTTTAGCATGATGCATAAAATGTTTAAGACAAGGTGTTTATATATGTACTTCTCCAAATGATTTCTAAGAACTATGTAAAGAATCAGATTATTACAATTTCTGTGCACCGAGGACAAGCAAGTCCTAGGTTGCAAACTAAGACTACAGCTCTCAAACACAAGAGTAAGATGCATTCCTGCCTCTAAGGGGCACTGCCATTGAAGCAGAGACAAACAGATAGTGATAGCTATAGTTCAGAAAATGAGCCTGATTAAATTTCATGCATATTCATTGAATCTTGGTCCCCCTTTTTTCTCAGTTTTTTTTATGGGAATGGGTGCTTTATGTCTGCTGGGCACTGTGGAGGACTAGCAGAGACATAAATAATTTTCCTTGTTACTAATTTTACTGGTTTCTTCTGTTTGTTTTTTTAATGGCGTTTTGCCTGCTCTTCATAAACTGGCAAAACCAACGAGGTTCCTTACAGTTCAGGTGTTCCTTACAGTTCAGGAGCTTGTAGCTCCATTTGTTTTTTAAAAAAGTAAAAATTAAAAAAAAACTTGTACATAACTACATTTTATGTTCCTAAAGTAACAAAATTACTTTCAACCTGTAAAAAGTGCTAATATTGCATTTTTGCAATTTTTTAAAAAAAAATCAGTTTTTTCCCCGAAAAAAAAAACAGGTTTTTTTCCATGGCTTCAAAATTTCCGGAAATTTTACATCTCCAGATCTGAATAATATAAAACGTGCATAAAGTATGTTTCATAAAAGTATATTTAAAAGACAACATCTTTGAGGTGTAGTATGGCCATTATATGTACATGACACTATACGCAGGCCAGATGTACACCTTGTGTCAAATCATTACGAAAGTGGAATAAAAAAGCAGGAAATAACACTATGAAAATGGTATATGGAATGTGGATTGTGCCCCAATAGTTATCAGTACATTTCAGTACTGCTATAAAGCAGTAGTGTAGCTCTAGCCCAAGTTAGTTTTTAATTTTCTTATGGACAGAGGCTCCCTGTCATAGCTCAGTGGTAGATCTCATATTTGGCATCCACAAGTTCCGTATCCAATAACTCCAATTAAAAGGATTTCAAGTAGTGAGGCTGGGGAAAACCCTTGAAAGCCTCTGCAAATCAGAGCAGACGGTATTGGGCTAGTGATGGACGATTTGCCTGACTTGGTATAAGTGTCAAGAACAAATGAGTACTGCCCCATGTGATGAACCATATAACTGCAACCTCTCAAGAAAGAACTTTCCAGATCAGTCCTGCATGAGTCATATAATTGCAACTTCTCAAGAAAGAACATCTAGATCTGCCCTGACTCCATCTGCCCATTGGCTTCTCCTTCGCATGAAGGACCCTGCTCCCAACTGCTCTTTGGTTCCAGCGTCTGGCTTGTTCTCCGGTTCTGCCTCTTGAGTTGCCCTCTGATCCTGACTGCTCTTTAATTCAGATTCCTGCCTTCAGGTTTGTCTCCTGGATCCTAATTGTACTTCAGTCCCAGCTCCCAGTTCTGATTCTCTTAGGATCACTGTCCACATCACATTAACGCCTTCGCATTAAAGCAACTTCTCCTATGGCTTTAGCAGCTGCATCACAAACAAAGTCAACAGGTGAAGCTATTGCCATCTGCATGGTAGGGGGAAAAACTTGACCTGTTGATTTCTCTTATTCAGCTTCTAAAGTTACAGAGGCTCTACTCAATTTTAAAAAATGTGACAGGTTGGTAGCCAGACAGCAAAGCACTTTCCATAAAGGATCTGCAGATAAGTATAAAACAAGAATGAATTTGGGAATGGGACTTGGGAGTGGGTGGATTCCAAATCCAGCAGAAAGTTATCACTTTGGGTTCAGAATTCCTTAAGCCCATCCCCATCCCAGGGGAAGATATTCTGAATATGCAGGCTTGTTAAAGATCAATATCAAGGCTCGCACTCGGCTCAGCAGTGATGTAGCCAGCAGGCTCAACCCTTAAGTGGAAACACTCCCTCCACCTCCAGAGTTCTGCTTGGCTCCACTGCTCACCAACCCCAAATGACCCCAGGCTTCAGCTGCAGCCATGAGCCTGCCTGTTCAGTGTAGCAGCAACTCTCCGCTTGAGTAGAAGCCGAACACTGGAGACCTTGTTTATCGCCTTGAGATCCTACTCAATTCCTCATACTTCATCCTTACTGTTCTCCCCGCCCCCAGGTCTAACTCTCACTCAGCCACTCCTAATCTAAATCAAAGGCCTGGACCTGACCTCCTAGATTCTGCATTGTGTTATAGGAATAATGTGGGTATCCACAGGGATTTTGATTGCCAAGACCCAAAAGCAAAGGTCTTTACGAAATCACCATGGGTCCTACTATTGTGACGTTAAGTATTTCCACTGGCTGCATCTTGCATGCATATTATTGCCAAATGCAAATCATATTGCAGCCATATGTCATCTTCTATATGAAAATGTAAAGGTCTTGTTTCTTGACAGATGCGAAACACTGTGTCTTTCACAGTCCCCTAAGATCTACTCCAAATTTTGTGTTCAGACACTAGAGCAACCTTGATGGTGATGGTATCTAAACAAATAGAAGAAAATTGATCATCCATTGACGTTTTTTGGGAGTTGCAAGGAGACCTGCATGTTGCGCTGCTGTTGTGAACATCTGCAGAAGAACTTCTAACCAAAAATGTTTCTAATTATTGGTAGCATAAATGTGCACTTTTTTTTTCATTTTTTCGTAATGGTCTCCAAGTCTGCTTAACATTTGTCTCTAACTTACCCTGACAGGGAAAAATGTACAGCATTGCACTACCACTGCATTCAAAGGAGCCTGATGCCATAGATGGGTGGAAACTCACAATTTTTCCCTGGCACTAGGTTTTGTGGGGAGGGGAAAGGAAGGGTTAGGTTGGCCTGGTTCAAGTCCGGCTCCACTGAAATGATGATCACAGTCCACCACAATATGTAACGAAATTCACGCAACCATAAGAACATAAGAAGAGCTATGCTGGATCAGACCAAAGGTCTGTCTAGTTCAGCCTTCTGCTCACACATCCAACCAACTGCCAACCAGGAACCCACAAGCAGGACATGAATGCAACAGCACCCTCCCGCCCGTATTCCACAGTAACTGGTGTACACAGACTTACTGCCTCTGAAACTGGAGGTAGAATAATGGCATCAGGACTAGTAGCCATTGATAGCCTTCTCCATCAGGTATTTATCTAACCCCCCCCCTTTAAAGCCATCCAAATGTGGGGGTATCCAAAAGGATACCCCCACATTTCTATCCCCTTAGGTATGTCAGGTTTAGTATGTCTGGAGAGTGCAGAATGTTGGACTGAGTGAGTGTGGCTGATGATGTTGGGAAAGGGAGAGGGAGGAGTATATATATAGTGTGAAGGAGTGTTTCAGTTTATCCTTATTGTCTTGGTCGGGTGGAGGGTAGTTGTGTGGAAGATAGCTGTGTGTGATCTCGTCAGGAGTGTGTGTGAGGAGATTATTAGGATTTAGGATTATTAGTAAATTATTAGAAGTGTTTAGAATAGACATGTGTTAAATTGATTTGAAAGAACTGTTAACAACAATAAACGTTTTCTTTTATTATTTTTTTGCTATCACAAACCAAGTGTCAGCTTGGCTTTGTAACCTGCTCTATAAGTATAATAAAGAAACACAAATCGTTACCCTTTCAGCCAACACACTCACAGGAGAGCCTTATTCAAAACCCTTAACACCCTTTTCCCCTCTGCTATAAGGGAAAAGTGGTGCGTCTTTTACCCTTCCCTCAGGCTTATTCAAGTGGTGGCGCTTGTCCTGAGAGGGGTGTGCTCGTCTAGGCCTGGTGTTTGAGGCTGTGGCGGCACAGTGGCCATAACTACATCTTGTGGTAGTGAGTTCCAGGCTTTGACTATGCACTGTGAGAAGAAGTACTTCCTTTTATCTGTCTGGAATCTCCCATCAATCATCTTCATGGGATGACCCCGGTTTGTAATATTATGAGAGAGGGAGAAAAATTCCTCCCTATGCATATTCTTCACACTATGCATAATTCTCTACACCTCTATCAGGTCTCCCCTTACCTATTTTCAATCCCAAGTTGTTGTGAAGGGGCAAGCCCACCTCATGTTTCCCACATCCTCTCCCACAGTGGTAGGGTGGGAGTTTTTATTAATGTTTGTAACTTCAGTGGTGTTAAATGCCACATCTGTATTAGCTTGAGAGTACACTCCCTCAAGGTGGAGGCCAACATTGTTCTCAGGGGAGCTTGGCTCCGAATTCCTTCCCAATCTGATTGTTTATTATTCCCCAACCACAGTTCTGGGTTTGTATGTGACAACAACCCATGATTTAAGCAAACCAGAGTTCACAGTCCATAGGTTTTCTTCATGGTTTGTTCATAGTTAGCAACCCATACTGAAGCCATTATGGGTTTGCACATAACAATAAACCAACCCATAGTATGGGGGTGTTTACACAGAAACCAGGTCATTCTTGGTTAAGGTAAGATTTGAACCAAGCATTTCATTGCTCAGGCTCCTTGCCACTCCACTAGCGATAATATCACCTCCATCCAACTATTAAAATTAAAATTATTGTTGCTTCAAGCTTCCCAATTATTTCAAACTGTTGCCATAAGTCTAATATAAAAGGTTATTCCAAAGTTCATCCATGTTTCACAACAAGCCTTCATCTAGTTTTTCTGGGTGGCTGAATCATAATTTGCACCCTGGATAGCTTCTTTAGAGTTCTGATTGTTTCTGACTGAAAGATGTAATGGATTCACTGCCCCACTGACATTGGGGCCACCAGCCTGTAGCAAGGGCTTCCTCCTCACAAGCAGACCCTGGCTCCCAAGAAGACCCTTCCTCTTGAGTTAGTGGGGGGTTCCACTAACCGGATGGAGGGTGTTCAACCTGTTCTGGATGGGGTTGCACTCCCCTTGAAGGAGCAGGTCCATAGCTTGGGGGTTCTCCTAGAACCATCTCTGTCACTTGAGGCTCAGGTGGCCTCGATGGCATGGAGTGCCTTCCACCAACTTTGGCTGGTGGCCCAGCTATGCCCCTATCTGGACAGGGATAACCTGGTTTCAGTTGTCTATGCTCTGGTAACCTCCAAGTTAGATTACTGCAATGCGCTCTACGTGGGGCTGCCATTGAAGACGGTTCGGAAGCTGCAGCTTGCACAAAATGCAGCAGCCAGATTGGTAACAGGGACCAGAAGGTTCGAACATATAAGACCGATTCTGGCCCACTTGCATTGGCAGCCTGTATGTTTCCGAGCCCGATTCAAGGTGCTGGTTTTAACCTATAAAGCCTTACACGGTTTGGGACCACAATACCTGATGCAACGCCTTTCCCAACATGAACCTACCCGTACACTACGCTAGAAATCAAAGGTCCTCCTCCGGGTGCCTACTCCGAGGGAAGCTCGGAGGACGGCAACAAGGGAGAGGGCCTTCTCTGTGGTGGCCCCTCTATTATGGAATGATCTCCCTGATGAGGCCTGCCTGGTGCCAATACTGTTATCTTTTCGGCACCAGGTCAAAATTTTTCTTTTCTCCCGGGCATTTTAACAGCTTAAGTTGAGGTTTTAACTGACTTTGTGGCCAGGCTTAAAAGTTTAAAATGTTTTAAATATCAGCTGTTTTATGGTTTATGGTTTTAAATTTTGTATATTGACTTTTTAATGTTCAATCTTTTAATTTTTGTTAACCGCCCAGGGAGCTTCAGCTATGGGGCATTATAAAAATGTAATAATAAATAATAATAAATCCTGGATGGAAGTCTTCTGGAGGCCAGGCAGGCTTTCCAACAATGACACTGTGTGTCCATCTGGTCCATCACCACCAGCACTCTGGTAAGATATGGAATGAGTAAAGATAGTCAAGAACCATAGCTGGGCTCAGGATGAGGTAAAAGGGGTCTTTTGGGACTTCGTGCAAGGCATTCCTTCAAGTGGACTGTTGTGGGGATGTGGTTTGTGGAGGAAACCCAATTCTCCTCCTACAGAGGTCTCCCCTGAACCTGGCACAGCCAGACACCTGACAATAGGCAAGATAATAGAGGATATTGAACTAGGTGGGTCAATTGTTTGATTCTGTATAAGGCCTGTTCAGCCATGAAGCTCACTGGGTGAGTTTGGGCCAATCACACTCTCCACCCTTAGCTCATTTTACAGGTTTGTTAAGAGAATGAAATGGAAGGAAACCCAATGTACATTGCCCCGAGTCCTGTGGAAGAAGGGTGGGATGTGAGTGAAATTAATGGTAATAAATCACCCTCATCCACAAAGCTGAAATAATTAGCTCTGTAGCCTTGGGCAAAGCTGCTATCGGGACACAGCCTGGTCCAAGTCAGAATTTGGAAAATTGTTACAGTATAAAATAATTAGTGTATGGCACTTTTCCCAGGAAAGCTGTTAAGATGTAGCCTCAGGTTTTCAAAGGTTCTGTCTTGTTTTGCCCAATTCCATACTTTGGTTCATTGCAGTACAAGGGCGCCAGACAACTTGCCCAAAGTCAACCGGTTGAGGCAGAATTGGATCCAGGCCGTACTTGGCTCCGATTGCCTTTGTTCTATCCCAGAAAACCACAAAAGCAGCATCGGTATGCAGTGCTTCAGGCACAAATGCAGTAGGCCGTTGCATAACATCCATTCAGAAAAAACGGGCGAAAGGGGAACAGAACAGCACTAGCGGTTGGGTGCTGCTAAAACTTGCTGAGCCAACAAATTAATGGTTAAGATGGTGCTACATCGCTATAATGGTTTACACACATCAGAAGCAGTGTGTTTGCATTAGTACAGATCACAACAACAGTCCATGGAAAAGTGGTAATCATAAGCTCATATTTCTAAAAGCAGGATGGTAATGATACACCGGGGGGAAACATCTTTTAAGTCACTCCAAAACTAAAGTCTAAATATTAACAGTTGAATATGTTAATTTAAAAAATGTGAATTATGAACATTAAAGCAAGTGCCCACTTGTTTGCTAATAACCTTAGTACCTTTGCAGTCATTGGACAGAATGTGGAAAGCTGGTTTACTTGGAACTGAGCAGTTGAGTAGAGTATTGCCTGAACAGTTTTCCTTATACTTCCATCACTGAAAAGGCTAAA
Source organism: Anniella stebbinsi (assembly GCA_029215795.1). Taxonomy (NCBI): domain Eukaryota; kingdom Metazoa; phylum Chordata; class Lepidosauria; order Squamata; family Anniellidae; genus Anniella; species Anniella stebbinsi. The sequence goes on from JARDYH010000001.1 coordinate 389,949,828, forward strand.
GGGTCCTTTTTTAAAAATTAAAGCTGAACAACTAAGGAGAGGCCTGAACTATTCCAGGTGTGGTGAAAGGAATCAGGTCCACACATGCAGGCACACACACGGCCCTGCCCTCCCTGGCCTCATCTTTAAAAGCCTCACCTTAAATCAGGTGATTACTTGGACTGTTTTCATCAAGGAGCTTAAATAGCCCTGTGTATCTCCCAAAGGTACTGGTTGTCCTGTTTGATTGCCTGACCTGAATGCATTAGCATACTGCAGATAGAGAATTGAAATATTCTTCAGAAATATTCTTTTCTTTACCCTACCCAATACTTTTTTTCCTAATGTTTCTACTTTTTCCCACTCTTACTCAGGAAACTCATTCTACTCTCTTTACCCACCCACCCAGAGGTTAAACCAAACAACCTTGATACTTTCAGATCTAGTTTTTTTAAAAATAAATATGTAAAATTCAAATTTCTTTTTATGTGCAACTCTCCCTAAGATAAGCAGTATTCTATCCAATTTTTGAGCAAAGAAATGCACTGCAAAATTGGACAAGTGCACAATCCAAAGGTTAACAGTTATGATCTGCTTATTTGTCGAGAAAGTGCAAATTAGAGTTGTTTTAGGGATGGGAAAACCAGGGATGGTTGAGTTCGCCAAAAGTCTCCATACTTCCCCTCAAAGCTTGGTTCAGCTTGCTTCTGTTCTCATTTGCAACCTATATTTTTTGGTTCATTCAAACTGGAAAAGTGGGTTTTGACCTGGAAAACTGTACATTTTTCAAAAGTGTGTTCCCCACCCCAACCCCATTGACTAAAGTGTGAAAATGTGAAATATTTAGAAGTGTTCAGGTTTGTTTGTTTTTTATAGTGTGCAGTTTTTTAAAAAAAAAGTACACATTTTGCAAACATGAATTCAAGTTCTGGAATTTGTGAACTTTTTTGGAGAACATATGCTCCCGTTCAACATTCAGGGTTGCAAACGAGGCATTTTCAAGCAACTTGTTTACTGAAACGAAATTCCCATACATCCCTAGTTCATTTGTTTATAGATGCAGATCGGACAAAGTTTTCCCCCATCCCTAGTAGAGATGACCACCAACACTCTGGAAGGCTTGACCAATTATTATTTATTTATTTATTTATTACATTTCTATACCACCCCATAGCTGAAGCTCTCTGGGCGGTTTACATAAGATTAAAACGATTAAAAACAGAACACAAAATTTAAAACCACAAAAACATGGAACATACACAGAAACAGACCTCTAAAAACAAGTATAAACAACTTTATAAACAACTATAAAAACAGCTCCAGGATCAATGAAACTCATCACATATTGCTAAATGCCTGGGAAAAGAGAAAAGTTTTAACCTGGCGCTGAAAAGATAGCAATATTGGCACCAGGCGGGCCATAATTGGGGGACCACAAACGTTAGACAGGGCCCCACAGTTCTGATGTTCAGGTGTCTTCTTAAAACTCATCTCTTTCCACAGGCTTTCCCTGAAGTATGACCCAGCAAGCTCTATTGTTTGTAGCACTCAGTAGAATGTGTGGTTTTACTGCCAATTAATTTATTCTTGTTTTATGCTTACATTTGCTGTTTATTGCTGTTGTTTTATGCTCACCACTTTGATACCTTTGTGGAAAACAGCATATGCATTTGAATAATAAATAAAACATTTTTTAAAAAATAACTTGACCAGCTTTCAAAGGGGATCAGGCAAATGCATGGAAGATAAGACTAACAATGCCTGGCTACCAGTCATGATAGCTAAACTCCCTCTAGTATCAGATGCAGTATGCTTTTCGGTCTCATTTGCTGAGGAATATGAGTGGGACAGTAGTATTGCACTCATGACCTGCTTGTAAGCTTCCCACAGGCATCTGGCTGGCTGCTGGAGGAACAGAATTCTGGACTAGATAGGCCTCTGGTCTGATCCATCGTGGTTTTTCATATGTTCTCCTTATGTCTTATATACAAGGTAAGGCTTGAAAACATCAGTACAGGAGGGGCGGAAAGGTGAATATGGAAAGCAATTAGGGCCGGGTGGAGGAAGCAGTAAGTTTGCGTGATGAAAACAACCACCACCCAATGTCTCTCAGAGTCGTTGAAATGGAGGGGAGAAAGTAAGAATCAGAAATACATTTAAAAAAAGAAAACCGCTTTCCTATTCGCTTGCAAATACATGTTTGTCAGATTAATATGTATTGCAAGTCCAGTCAGATACCACCCAAGGGCATGTGTCTTGAAGGATTCTTCACACTTAAAATGCCTCAAGGGGTCTGATAGATTGCCACAGCATGCTTCCTACCTGACAGGACAAATATGACTGCTGAATAGGTTGGCTTTCACATTTTCAAGAATTCTAACTTAAAGCTGTAGGAAGCTGTCATACTTTGAGGCATCAGGCAAGCAGAGGTAATAAGAACTGGAGAGCTGGTGATATATAGCAATGAAAAGGATCAGCCAGGAGGTCCCAAAAATCTGTCCTTGGACATCTAGGTAGCCTTAAACAAAATACCATTCAGCCTCCCTATCTTTATGAAACTTGTATACACCAATTAGGGATGGGTGAATCTATCAATTTGGTTTTCTCTCTATTTCTCAATCGACCAATCTTCAACAGGATTCTGTCCCATTTCTGCATCCATTTTTTTTAAGTCTTCATGAAAAATGTGTTTTTGTGCACCTTAAGGACTGTTGTATATTTCCTGAATTAACAAACCTGAAGTACTTTGAACAAAGAGTGATACAAATGTTACGTACTATTATTAATAATTACATGACCCACAATTTAATAAGGCTACTAGGGATGTGCACGGACCCCAAAAATTGAATCAGTATCGGAATCGGAACTTCAGATTTTGTAAAGTTAAAATCGAATGTCTGTGATCAATACAAAATCGGAAGTTCCGATTTTGATATTGGGCCACCATTTTAGGTGTTTTCCCCATAGGCTTGCATTAAGGGAAAGAAAGGCCTCTTTATCAGTAGCACAGAAGCAGAGGGCAGCAGTGAGGAGGCAGCAGGTAAGGAGGGAGGGAGGGGAGAAGGAAGAGGGAGGGAGGGAGGGAGGGAGGGAGGGAGGGAGGGGAAGATCCCCACTCACCTGCCGCCACTCATCCCCACTCACCCGCCGCCATGTTTTCACCATAGACTTGCATGCAAGCCTATGGCAAAAACATGTAAAATGGAGGCCTGATTTTCCAATTTTTTCCGATATTGATTGGATCGGAAAAAAATCAGATCGGGAGAAATCGGACCTCCTGCGGCCAGCATCGGAATCGGACATCAGACGCCCAATTTCCTCCAATTTGTATTGGTATCAGGTCTGATACAATGTACATCCCTAAAGGCTACAATGCCAAGCAATGTGACAGTATTTATAGAGCTGCCCCTGGTTGTATGTGAAACATGGCTCAATGAAGCATTTGAAAGGACACTCCAATAATTATTTCATCTTAAATCTATTTAAGTCTATAAGAATCTAAATGCAACTTCCCAACCATCTAAAATTAGAACCCAAGCAATTAAGCTAATTTTAAAATGCAGGTCCTTATGGCAAATGAATTGCATTCCTAAAACATTTGTTGCTTGGCCTGCTTTGCAATCATCTTCAAGGGGACTTTTCTTGATTGAGTGGAGCAAGGATTAGGGTCTTTAGAATTGCAGATTTAATCCCACTAAAATTCAATGGCTAATGGGTAAGTAGGTATGTCAAGTTAAGTGGTTTTCTGATTTCAGTCAAAGTCATTTGGACCCTGTTCAGAATCCAAACGGGGGGTGTCATTTTTATAGTAAGCAAAGACATTTAGAGTGAAGTCCTTCTATTAAGATTTCTAAATCCACATTGAAAAACATCTATAAACCAATCTATACTGGACTGTGAATAAACTGGCTATAGCCACAAACTTCAGCATGAATTCATATTCTAACATACAGGTGTAAAAGCTGAATAGTTAACATAAATAAAAGTCCATATTAATTTTAGTTAATATCTTTAAATAAGACCTCTGCTAGTAACTCACCTGGGTAAAGACCCAGCAGCTATCAGAGCAGTAATTCCAACTGTGTATAAGCAAGCTCAAAAAATGTCATTGCTGGTTTTGCTTCCTTCCAATGAGTCTCTACTGGGGAAAGATAATTCTGGTCTGCCTGCGTATCATTGGAAGATACAATCATTCCCAATTAAAAGAGCAGAATTACCTGCCTTCATGGACAGCTGCCCATTGTTTGCCTGCCTGTTTATCTCATTATGCTGGGCTTGTCTCCAGCCAACCAGGAGGCATTATCAAAAGAATGATTCAAAGAAACACAGGAGGTGGGCTGTACTGGATAGGTCAGTCTCAGTCCTTCAGAGAAAGTGCCTTCCTAAGTCTGAAAAAAATGCATCTTATTTTTTGTTGCAATGTCTTTGAGGCATTACCATCCATGACTGGCCAAAAGTTTAAAAAAGGTGGTCGGGAAGGGGGTGGGTGGGAGGAGAGGCTTAAATTGCAATGCATGTCTCCATTTATTATTTAGAGGGAAAAACCATGCCTCCATTGACAAACGCTGGGGGTAGCACTGTATTATATCCAAGGAAACCTGTTCAAGATCCACATGCTATTAAGGCTGACAGCATCTCTGTTGCTCTGAGACAAATCCAGGTTTGCTCTGTAATTTTGTATTTTCATCCTGCTCTTCTATTTTTGGACCAAGAAGGACTTACGAACTCATAGAACAAAAACCGATACGATCATCATAAAGTAAATAATAAAAACAGTTAAAAAGTAACGGATTACCAAATAAATATATGTCAAGTGCTTTGGGCATGCTAGATGAATGCGAAGTAGAGGGTGTGTTGAGAGGGAGTGGAAACAGGGGGTGCTCCTGCACCATTACTCCTTTATCATCATCATCACCACAATATCACAATTCCTGTTTACAATGAAGAGAACACCAGAACAAGCCCAGGTTAAGCTTTACTGCCTTCTCCCCATGATGATGAATTATTATTAATCATTTTATCATTTACTTTATTATTGCTGCCAAAGTCCTGGGTGGTTTACAAAAACTTAAAGATACCATATAAAGGCTTTTAAAGTATGCAGTTATACTTGTGTTTCTTTCTGTTTGGCTAAAATGAGTACATTTGACAAATGCATAGGTTCAAAATCATTATATTTCAAAAATGTGTACAACTATGCTCTAATCATGGGAGAAGGATACGTACATTTCGAAAACGCATACACCTCAGAATGAGTATGTTTCAAAAATGCACACATTTGGAAAATGTGCACAACCGATGCATTCATTTGGAAAAATATACATGGGAATACACACAGGTTTTCATGAGAAAAGGGGGGAAAAACCCAAAGCTCGCAACCTGATGTGGATTTGGGTCGAGTCGGAATGAGCTTCAAGATGGAATTCGGAGAACTTTGGCATGGCAAGCTCCCATTTTGTTGATGTGCACATCCCTAGCTTTGGATCGTATCACCTGCCTCTGGCTCTTTGGACTCTTAATGGTGGATGCTTTGGGGCATGACCAGTTGCCTGCCTTAGACCATGCAGTTTGCCTGTGAAGTCACTGAGTCCCGATGGTATTACACATCCCCACATGTCAGACCTGCAACTATATGTTGCAGTATATCCTCTTAACAGGAGTGCTCCTATGCCAGGATTCCAGTCACCCTCCTCCAGGATACTATAACTTATTAGAGGCTCAAGCAGAGGCGCCCCATTCTGCCCATGCCCCAAACTAATTCCCCATTTCCCTTTTCCAACTAGCACTCAACATTCCATGACTAATCAAGTCCACACTGGGCTATTATTATTTTTTGCAGGGGTTTGCCCCTTAGTTTTTTAGGTTTTTTCCCTACACTTCTGCAGCCCTCGGGGTTCCCCATAGCATGCCAATACCTCTCTCTTGTTTGCAGGGCCCTTACTTCTTTTGGTTCCCTTCTTGGCGGCACTCACCATCTGCGTTTGCTGTTACAAGGAGCAATATTGCAGACGGGAGGAGGGCCAAAAAAGTACACGAGCCGTTTGCCTTAGGCCACCTAGCAAGTACATGGTTCAGGCGAGATCCACACCAGAGACTTCCCCATTCGTAGCTCTGTCTCTTCTCCGTAGTGCTACCACAGGCCTGAGCATCCATTTGCTGCACAGTTCCTTTGAATGCATGGATGGCATGCGCCCAGGTAGAGAAAAGCCCATGTGGATTCCCGGTTAAGTCCCCGAGTCTGTGGAATGTAACAGCAACACAAGCACAATATGGGAATGACAGGCACATGGGTTTGAAACACAGCTTAAGGAGCTGTGATGCATGCACAGAGATGTTCAAGGATGTATGTCTGTTGTCGATGTTGCACATTTTCTGTGAGAAACACTGGAATAATGTCGGTGATCTACAGCAACCTTAGCTGCTGCCTAAAGCCGCCGCATGATCTATTCCAGCTTATATGTGTCAGTTCTGGCTTGATATGAATTCTGGATATGTTATCCAGACAAATGAACAGGGGGTCAAGTTAGAATAGCAGACGGGAGAAAGGGTGGTTATGGAGTGAATGCAGTGATGAATGGAACTGGAAATAGTGTAAGTGTGGAGCTGAGGGTGAGGCAAGTTCAAGGTACTGTAATGGGGAAAACTGCAGGACTATTTTAAACTATACTTTTAAACAGGGAGGCTGCCTTGCTGCAAAGCAAAGTGCTGCCCTCCAGCACCATCTTAATTTGGGTTCAACAGAGCAGTTTTGTTTTGGAGCTCAGTCTCCACATCTGCCTTGTACTTATGAGTCTTGACAAAGTTACTTTTCTTTTAGTCTCACCACTTCATGTTTTGGGAATGAGGACTCTGTGACTGGCCGTGGCTACCTTGGCAGCCATTTTATGAATGGGCAATACCTCCCCATGGGAGCCATTTTGTGAGAGCACCCACAACACACTCTCAAACTTTCAAAAGTGCCCTCTGAGCCAAAAAGGTTGGCATCCCTTGTTGTAGGAGAGTATGGAACACTGAACGAATGATCACTGAAAGCAGTACAGTGAAGCCCAGTCAAGTGTTAATGCGGAAATAATATGGTCCAAAACCTGAATATGGAGTAGATTATGTTAAGACCCTGTAAAAACCACAGCATTTTGCATTGGTCAAGTACCAACATCTTTATTTTTCTTGCGGCTACTAATCAGAGGCATCCTCATGTTACTTACAAATTAGCGAGGGATCCATTAAATTAAAATTAAAGTGAGGGAGCTGAGTATAAATCCTTGTTACTAATGACTTGTGGCTTTTGTTTGTTTGCTTTGATGTATTTCAAGAGCAAGGCAAAGCTGTGAAGGGCTTGTTTTGTACAAATCCTGTCTAGGAAGGAGAGTTTTTCCCTTCCACCATTGGCCAGCCACCAGGCTAGCATACAGCAGGATATAAATAAATTACTGTTGTTATTATTATGTTAAAGTCCAAAATTTATCTCCCTCCTTCTAGTTGCTCCAAATATATGGCACATAAATTGTGTGCAAGTGTGCCTTATTTTGTGTGTATTAGCCAGAAAAATATATATAGTCAACAGTACTTGGTTGGAATTTGAGCAGTAGTTTAAAGAGCTTCAACATGGGAAATAAATGGAAACTAGGATGCCATAATACTTTCCTTAAAATTAGGATTCCTTGCTTGCTACACTTGTTGAGTAAGTTTATACACAGTAATTCAAAGATAAGGTCCGTAAGATCGCTGCAGCCAACTGTGGGTTGCAGAGCATGCAGTGGGTTGCAACACATGCAGTGAGTTGATAACATTTGGGAGACTATGGACCGATTTGTATAATCACCACAGCCAAATTTTATCAACACACTGTGGTTTCATTGGTTGCTTTGGCAACTTCCAACTACATGCTAAACATGACTTTGTTGATGTATACTGTCTAGTCTCCCTGGCGTGGATTCCAAAATCAGACTCGGAGGCTGAAGAAGGAGAAGACCAGCTGAGACAGGAATCAGGGTAGGAAATTCTCCAAGACTTTCCAGGAGTCAAGGAGGAATCTTCCCAGGAGCTTGTCAAACAAGAGGTCCAGACTCAAAGATCATCTCCCTCCTCCTCCCCACCCTTGTCAACAGGGAAAGGAGCACTGGAAATGATAGATCCCAGAGTCCTCCATAGGGTCAAATGGGCAAAGTAGAGAGGAGCTGATCCATCAGACTACCCACACAGCAGAGGTTACAGTTGGAAGACCCTCCCCGAGGAAGGGGTCTGGTGAAAGCCTGTAGGGCATGGCAGGAAACCGTCCATTTAGTTGATGGGCAACTTGATTTGTTAGGCTACTGAAGCTTAGAGGATGGCTCCTAGCATTCAGGTGTGAAAAGGTGTCTACTTACTGAATAAAGCTTTTGTGGATTGTACAGCAGACCTCTTTATTGTCTCGCATCTCAGTGGGAGGGCTTGGAATCACAGCAGTATACAATTGCATAAGAGGGTCTTTATGCAGGAACCCAACGTCATTAGGTTGAAAAAGATGAAGAAATATAAGCTTGGGAGTTACATTCACTTGCAGTGAGGATAGTGCAAAAAGGGAACCTGTGGTTCTTCAGATGTTGTTGGACTCCAACTCCCATCAGCCCCAGCCATCGTGGCCAATATTCGAGGATGATGAGAGTTTAGTCCAACAACATCTAAAGGGTCATAAGATTTCCACTCCTGAGCTCGAGCGACAAACACCACTCTGGCAAAGCAACAAGCACGTCTCAGTCCTGTTTCCACCCCAGATGTCCTGTGAGTTTCTTACAGTGCTCATGAGGGTGCGGAGAGGATTTTGTTGTTGTTGCTGCTGCAAGATTTGGTTTAAGCCAAATAGCAAAACGAGATCATTTGCTTTTTAAAAATACTAAGTTGTCACTGTCCCAGGCTCTTATAAAATCCAGTCTTCCTCTCCTTGAATTCTTCTGATTCAATATAAACACGTTTTCTTTGGCAAACTGTAAGCTGCAGGCTGCAGATCAAATAAACCTGAACTCTTATGGCTTTCCCCCCCGTGCTTTAAAAGACAATTATCCCAGTGATTAAGTTTTTTGGATATTTATCAGCAACTAATTGTGCTCTCAAGATACAGTTTGGCTCAAAGATTTAAAAATCTATGTGAAATACTAGGGGGCAGCACTTTGCCAAAATTCTGTTTAGTTTTTGAAATCTTCCTTAACATTTTCAAAAGAAATAAGAGCTCTATAGTTCTACATTTCCTTCCTCCACCAAAGCTATTTCTATGCATTGACCCAGTTTGGATGCAATGAACTATATTAATAAACCATGGTTTGTTTCAGAGAAAGAAAGCAAACTGACCCCCAACTGCTCACCCACTTCTGCTGTACTAAACTATCCAGGGACACCCCCTCCCTGGGTTATATGTGAACCCAGAATTCTGGGTTGTTGCGGGAGAAACAACCTAGAGTTTTAACTCAAAAACAAACCATGGTTTCAACCCAAGAATGGATTTTTGTTTCAAAGGGTTATGAGATTCCAAGGCTCAGAATTCTTTAATTCAAATTTAATTGTGCACCAGGCTTGATTTGGTGTATCTTGAGAGTTTAGTACAAAAACAAAATAGATCCCAGAAGCCTGAAGGCTGCCTACCCCTGGTCTAGTCTACAGGATGAGTTAGGTCTACTCCAGTGAATATGCCTCTATATTCCCCACTACACCCCACCCCACTTCCAATGCCATAGTTTGGTGTGGTTTTCCTTCTAGGTCTATGAGAAGGGAGTCATGCAGGATTCAGGGCCAAACCACACGTGATGCATTAAGGGGAAATCGCGTTGCTTACCCAGGGCGTTTATGCTTCCTGCTTTTTGGCACAATTGCTATGGGCTGCATTACACAGATGGAGATAGGCGACTAAGTGGTTTGAATTGAATACTTCACCTCTAAGTGTGCTCCATTCACTTCCATTGAGACAGTGCCATCTAGTGGTGGACATTTCTGCTTTTTCCTGGATACTGCCATTTTAAAAGTGGTCCTTTTCATGGCGGAATTTCCAACAGTTGCTGCAGGAGGCCTCCTGGTCGTTCACGATGTTGGGTAAAAGACCCACAAACTTTCGTGAGTGGCCAATAACAAGCATGCAACAAAATGCTAATTTAGAGGAGCCCATAGTTGCACCATCCTTTCCCCCAACAGTGAATGGTGGTGGTGTTTTATTTTTTAAAGGAAAAATAATTACCATGGGGGGGAATGATAGGAGAAGAAGGTTGCTTAGCCTTTTCACTTCCTGCCTCTTGTCTGCTCAGAATGCCACGCCAACACACGGTTTTCACTGCCTTTGCGACTTGTGGCACATAGGCCTCTTTAGTTGGCTGCATTTGCCTGCTGCATTGACACCTGGGTGTAAACTAGGGGTGTGCATCGGATCGGATCCGATCCACGATCCGAATCCGATCCGCCCCAAAATCGGGAAAATCCGATCCGATCCAATCCGACTAACCTCCGATCCGATCCGATCCGATCCGATGAGGTCCGATCCGGATCGGACGCCATTTTGAATGCTTTTTCCCATAGCCAAGTATTGTTTTACAAAAACGCCTATAACTTTTTCATTTTTAAAGATAGAAGGATGAAACTTGGGCACATTGTAGACTGGTTAGGGATAGTTATATGTAAGAAATTTCAGAAAGATTGGTGTATGCGTTTTGTGGCAATTAATTTTTTAATAAATACCCAGGAATGCCTATACCTTTGTCATTTTTAAAGTTACACACATGAAACTTTGCCACATTGTAGGTGGTACCTTGGGACCTATGTGTGTGAAATTTCAGAAACATAGGTGCTTGCCTTGTGTGGCAATTAATTTTAGAAAAATGGGTAGTAGTGGGGTAAATACAGTTACGCTGATGAAGAGGATGATGGGGAGGGCGTTCAATGCGCCGCCACAGCTCCCTGAGGGGCGGCCTGAATGGCCCCTCCGCTCACCAACTGACAGCGCGTGCTCCGCTCCAGACACCCGGCCTCGGCAGCCAGGATACGCTGCCAAGCCCGCCGCTGCCGCCCGCGCACACACACCACCTGTCCATTATCATTTGGGCAGCCCTAATTAAGGAGCACTCAAGAAATGACGAAACCCCCCTCTCCTTTTTTCTTAATGCCTTGCAGCTCCCACGATTTAACCCTTTCCTATCAGCTACAATTAATTAATAGTAGGATGACCAGTACCAGGAGACTAGTGTGTACAAATGTGTTGGGGGTTTTTAGGCTTGAGATCATAAAGAGGCAAATATTCTACCTACAGTATTGGAAGCAGTATGTTGGGAAACAAGATGCTTTTTTTTAGGCTTGAGATCATAAAGAGGCAAATATTCTACCTACAGTATTGGAAGCAGTATGTTGGGAAACAAGGGTGACCATATGACAGTTAAAGCTGCAGGACCTATACTAGAGTGACCAGATACAAAAGAGAGCAGAGCTCCTGCAACTTTAACTTTTGTGATGAAGAGGGAATTTCACCAGGTGCCGCATGGATACAAATGACACCTGCTGAAATTCCCTTTTCTATTCCACTGTTAAAGTCCTGTATTCCTTTTCATATGGTCATCCTACTATTAATTACATTTTTTAAAAAAGTAATAATACCTAGTTAGTTTTGTTTAACACTCTTGAATAGCGACACAACACTCTAAAAATAATATTTAAACTAATTTAAATTGGGATTTACCGCTGCGTAAACTTGCATAGCTCTGGCTGGACACAGTGAATGAGCTTTACTTTTATTTTTCAAAGTTTCAGTCCGCGGACAGAGGAATCAGCCCTAAATTCCTCGAGAACGATGGGCATAGAAAGGCTTCTTTACACAGCATGCCCTGGTTTATTGCTTTCCTCCCATTGCACGGTGTAGCTGCCCAAATGATAATGGACGGGTGGTGTGTGTGCGCGCGCGGGCGGGCGGCGGTGGCGGCGGCAGGCTTGGCAGCGTATCCTGGCTGCCGAGGCTGGGTGTCTGGAGCGGAGCACGCGCTGTCAGTTGGTGAGCGGAGGGGCCATTCAGGCCACCCCTCAGGGAGCTGTGGCGGCGCACTGAACGCCCTCCCCATCATCCTCTTCATCAGCACCTATCCCCGCAGCCCAGCTGAGCACAACAGCCCGCATCAGGCAAGCCCTTCAGGAGCCTCACAGCAGCCAGGCAGAGGCTCTGCTGCCCAGGAACCGGCCCGCACGCGAGGGCAACGGCGGGGCGCACACACAACGCCGGCGAGGGGGAGGAGAAGGGGAGGAACAAAGGATCAAAGAGATCGAGTGATCCATCCTTGCATGCATGGCTGCAAAACTGAGCTAGGCTCAGCCGTTCTGCTTGAGTAAAATGTGAAAGTAGGAAAGCAGACACGAGCCGAGTTCTTTTGTTTCTCCTTCTGTAATGGATACTAGCAAGGATCAAAGAGATCGAGAGAGAGTGTTTCCTTTTCTTCGCGGGAAGCGGGAGGGGGAGGAGGGAAAGACCAGGCCTCTGTGGAAAAACTTTTGAAACATTTAATCTAAAAATTCCATAGCCATCAAATGCCTGGACCTATCATTCTGAAATTTCTGACACATATCTACCCCTAACCCATCTACAAAGTGAGCAACATTCAGACTTCTAACTTTTAAAATAAAAAAGTTATAGGCGTTTCTTTCCTCATTGTTTCAAAAATACCTTGCCACCACATGCCTGGACCCAGCTTTCTGAAATTTTACACACATATCAAGCAAAGTGTTCCCTGTAATGTGCCCATGTTTCCTGTTTGTATCTTTAAAAATAAAAAAGTGGGAGGCGTAACTGTATTTACCCCACCACTACCCATTTTTCTAAAATTAATTGCCACACAAGGCAAGCACCTATGTGTCTGAAATTTCACACACATAGTTCCCAAGGTACCACCTACAATGTGGCAAAGTGTCATGTGTGTAACTTTACAAATGACAAAGTTATAGGCATTCCTGGGTATTTATTAAAAAATTAATTGCCACACAAGGCAAGCACCTATGTTTCCGAAATTTCACACACATAGGTCCCAAGGTACCACCTACAATGTGGCAACGTTTCATGTGTGTAACTTTAAAAATGACAAAGTTATAGGTGTTTGCATAGGCAAAGTTATAGGCATACAGGAATGCCAGGTATAGGCATTCCTGGGTATTTATTAAAAAATTAATTGCCACAAAATGCATGCACCAATCTTTCTGAAATTTCTCACATATAACTATCCCTAACCAGTCTACAATGTGCCCAAGTTTCATCCTTCTATCTTTAAAAATGAAAAAGTTATAGGCGTTTTTATAAAACAATACTTGGCTATGGGAAAAAGCATCCAAAATGGCGTCCGATCCGGATCGGACATCCGGTCCGATCCGATCCGACCATCCTCTGATCCGATCTGATCCGACCCCCCAGGTCTGATTCCGATCCGCTATCCGATCCGGGGGGTCAGTGCACATCCCTAGTGTAAACACAAATTGTTTGCCTCTAAGTGGATTGCTCCTAAGAAATAGCTTGACTCTCAAGTGGATTGCTTTGGTCAACGTTATAGCACAAGGAAGGAAATCCCTCATATAACATCTGGAAATGAGACAGAAAATGCCATTTCATTAATGCGTATTTCCCCCCCCCACCCCCAAATCTCAGTGAGACACAGACAGAGGTAACTGAAGTCTTCCCAGCACCATATGTTCAGCCCTTCTACAAACAGAAACCACCTTTATATTATTTATACAGTAACCTAATAATTGGCAAATTTCTGCTCATAAACCAGGCCTCCTCAGAATTATTAGCAGCACTTTCTTGCAGAGGTCTCTCTATCAATCCAACCCCCAAAATGGTTTCTTAAAGTATCTACAGTTTCTATGGGGCAGGAGGAATTGTTCAGTTCTTAAGAATCTGTACCGAAACAGAAAAGAATGTACGCTTCCAAAAGGTTTTCGCTAAATCAAAACTCTCTAACGAGAAAAATTTTTCCTCACCAGAAGAGGAATTGGGTTGAGCATTCCATCTCCAATAGCAATAAATCGGATTTATTTATGAATCTGTTTGTTTTTGAAACTTACTTTTCACTTTACTGTCCAAGGCACTCAGGCTTATGTACAATAGAAAATGTAATTTTAAAAATCCCTGGGAGATCTCAAGTATCCTGAAACTCTAAGAGAAGTGCTCCAGCTTGGGACTCCAGGTGGCCTGGAACTAGGGTGCCCACTTGTGAATTGAGACCTGTTTCAATGAATGAACTTAAGACCCGATTGAAGCCCACTGGGAATAGAGCCTTCAGTGTGGTGGCCCCCTTTCTATGGAACTCCATGTCTCTGGAGGTCAGGCAGATGCCAACCTTGTGTTCTTTCCAGCACCTCCTGAAAACATTATTTCATGAAGCTTTCCTTGACTGACTAGCCACAGCTTCTACTGGTATCCTGCTTCTTAAAAATAAAATGGTTTAATATTTTGTTTTATTCTTTTATTATATTTTCTTCACCACTCTGTAATCTGTTTAGACGTGGAGCAGTATATAAACTAGGGGTGTGCACGGACCCCCGGATCGGATCGGGACCCGGATCGGGACCTCCAATTTTGTCCTGGATCAGATCGGACAAAATCGGAGTCCCCCCGGATCGGATCGAGTCTGATCCCGATCCAAAAATCGAACATCCGATCTTTGGATTGGCCGCCATTTTTGTTTTCCCCATAGACTTGCATTGGGGGAAAGAAAGCTTTCCCCCAATGCAAGTCTATGAGGAAAAAATGGCGGCGGGTGGGTGAGGGGGGCCTAACTCCCTCCTCCCCCCCAGGGCCATCCGCTGTGGATGGCCCTGGGGGGGTAAGCCCCCTCCCCCACGTTCTTTACCTCCCCGGGGTCATCCGCTTCCATCCGCTGGCACCCGCGGGTGTCAGCAGATGGAAGCAAATGGCCCTGGGGGGTAAGCCCCCCCTCCCCCTGCTTACCTTCTGTGGCCGTCCACTCCCATCTGCCGCTGGCCGCTACTGCGAGCAAGCTTTGCAGCTTGCCCATAGGTAGCGCGCCAGGTAATGATCACCTGATGATGATCAGGTGATGATCACCTGGCACACTACTCAGGAGCAGGCCGCGAAGCCTGCTCGCAGTAGCGGCCAGCGGCGGACAGGAGCGGACGACTGCGGAAGGTAAGCGGGCTGCGGGCCGCGGGCCGCGGGCCGCAAGCCACCCTCCCCCCTCCCCCCTGCTTACCTTCAGGGGACATCCGCTCCCGTCCGCAGCTGGCCGCTACTGCGAGCAGGCTTCGCGGCCTGCTCCTGAGTAGCGCGCCAGGTGATGTCATCACCTGGCGCGCTACCTAGGGGCAGGCCGCGAAGCCTGCTCGCAGTAGCGGCCAGCGGCGGACCAGAGTGGACGTCCCCGGAAGGTAAGCCCCCTGCCCTCATTGTCTGCTTCCATCGGCGGGCACCCACTGGCGTCCGCCAATGGAAGCGGCGGCAGACACCAGCGGGCGCCCGCCGATCCTACGATCCATCCGGTCTGGATCGGGACCTTTCCGGATCAAATCGGATTGGATCAAACGATCCAGTGGTGAGATCGGAAATCGGATAATTGTATCCGATTTCCCCTGGATTGGATCCGGATCGTGGATTGGACCCGATCCAGTGTACACCCCTAATATAAACATTGTAAATAAAATAAAATAAACCTTTGAGAGCAAAATCGGGTACCTGGGTGACCAGTTGCTTACCCCTAACAGGGTGGTCATTTGTCTAAGTGTTCTGGAGAACTCTGAATCCTTCGTAAACTCACACAGGGCTTCTTGATCACAAAATCAAGCATGACGGACAGGCCTCCCTGAAAGATAGCTTGCCCACCATTACCAGACTTTCTCCCCTTGCAACATAAAACTGCATGACAATGTCAGGTGTATTCTAGGGCACATTGCCAATTCACAATAGGCAACAATGATACAACAAGTGAATCGAGTGCCTTATAACACTCTTCAGGAATCCTCTCAACATGCAAAAGTTTCATGCAGGAGAGGCATACGGAGGTTCCTGAGAAAACAAATTGATGTAGGAAAAAAAGAAGGAAAATGTAGACCATTTTTAAAAAGAAAAAAACAGCAAAAGGGGCGGGCCGTCTCTTTCTTGCATTCACTCTCACACACACACAAATACTTTAGTCAAACCACGCTTACTTACTTGTTGTACAGGGCCTAGCCAGTTCATTTATAGGGACCACTGAGTGACTTAATAAAAATGCATACACCTTCCCCCCAGGGAGAGATAATTCAATAGTTTTTTCCAAACCTGTAGTTTCTTTAATAAGAATACTTTACTCTTACATAGTGCTCTGCATTGGCAGGTCTCATATTTCCTGAGAGAGATGATTATCTCTCTAGCCTTTATTTACAGTGAGCAGTCTCAAGAAAGACTGGTAAAAGGGAAAGATGACTCAGAATTTCCTTTTAATTTAAATTATTGAACACTGTGTTACTACGATTATTTGTATTCAGTTACATTCAGAGCGATCCTTACCCAGCCGTGCCCTCCCCGCAAACCTACCTCAACGGTGATCTAATATGAACCGACATCATAACGCGCTTTTCATATGCAAGGGTTTAAAATTGGCCTCAGGGCCTGAACTCCTCGTCCATAAGTGGTGCGCACAGACTCCAGAGCTTTTGTTGCCAAACACCTGCTACAACCAGATGAGGATCCAGATTTTTTAAGAGGAGTCCTATTCCATAATAACAGCACAATGAAGGTAATGTGCATGAGGCTAATGGGGAGGTGACTTTGCCATTAAGGGAAGACAAGCTCTGATCATCATTACGAACTTCAAGACCACACATATATATGATGACATAAGACTTTCCATGCCTATGTGCACCTAAAGTGCTTAATTTCACTGTAATGCCAGGATTTTGTTATTTGATTCCCTTCACTGTGCTTTAATTATAACCCTATTATGAAATTGTGTGTACATGTGTGTGTGTAAGCATAATAGTAAAAGAGGATGCATGTGCTTGCCTGTCTGTACCATAGCACCAAAACAGTGAAGTCCAGACACCTGAAATTTGGCATGCCTGCTAAAGGAACTGTAGGGGTGTGTACTTGGAGTTGTTTTATTTATTTATTTATTTTTAAAAAATCATTAAGTTTAATGTGTACTTATAGTTAAAGCCTGCAGTACCATAGAATCATAGAATAGTAGAGTTAGAAGGGGCCTATAAGGCCATCACGTCCAACCCCCTACTCAATGCTGTAATCCACCTTAAAGCATACTTGACAGATGGATGTCCAGCTGCATCTTGATTGCCTCTAGTGTGGGAGAACCCACTACCTCCCTAAGTAATTGATTCCATTGCTGTACTGCTCTAACAGTCAGGAAGTGTCTCCTGATGTGCGGCCGGAATCTGGCTTCCTGTAACTTGAGCCCATTATTCCATGTCCTGCACTCTGGGATGACCGAGAAGAGGTCCTGGCCTTCCTCTGTGTGAC
This sequence comes from Anniella stebbinsi, assembly GCA_029215795.1. NCBI lineage: Eukaryota > Metazoa > Chordata > Lepidosauria > Squamata > Anniellidae > Anniella > Anniella stebbinsi. The sequence goes on from JARDYH010000001.1 coordinate 389,967,259, forward strand.
ATCATCAGGAAACTTCCTTCCACTGAGGCCCTGGCTACACGTCGTGTTGGAAACGTTTCCTACCGCTGTTAATTACTTCGGTGTAAAACGTCAGGCGCCACTCTTGCATTTTGTGATGCGTGTGTAATCGGTTTGAATCGCTCTGTCCTGTCGTTGCGGTTCACACTGCATTGTATATCCATATGTGATGGTGTGTCTTTCCGCTGTTTGTTGAAGGCGGGCGAGTCGACGATTGGTCGGTCACATCGGTCTTTCTCCCCTCCCCTTTTTTAAATGGTTTATCGGCTCACTAGCCCTTCCAGGGGGAGGGGGGAGTACGCAGAAGAGCCAACGGAAGTTTAAGCATACTCGCATGCTAATGCAAGGATGGCTGGAAAGCAATTGCTCCTGCGACATACTTTGCAGGTCTCCATTTACCAAGCTGCTGGAATATTGAGTTCTGGTCACCATTCACCTAGCTGCTGGCAAATGGAGAACTGGTCTCCATTTACCTAGCTGCAGGAAAATGGAGACTGACTGTAACACTGTACCTGGGTATAACAGAATATGCTGCTGCTGGCAGACACTTTGCCTCAGTTATGGATGCAGTTCGCGCCTAAAGTTCTACAAAGATGCTATTGGCTAAGAGATTTCCAAACGGACGCACCATATATGGGTACGAAGAAGGACGAAAGGAAGGGAGGGGGAGGAAACAGCGAAACATTGCAACACAGTATCTGCTGTCATTCGTTTAACATCGAGATAAGCAATGTAAAAAAGTAACATTAAACTTCAACAAAGAAGCGAAAAGAGGCGGAGAAAAACAAACGTCATGTGAATTAACTAGACTCGGTACGAACATCCAGCGATTCAACACGCATACACCACGACGTGTAGATCCTGCCAGAGTCAGACCATTGGTCTATTTAGTACAGTATTGTCAGCACTGACTGGCAGGAATGGCTCTCCCTACAGAGTTTCCGGCAGGATTCTTTCCTAGCTCTACCTGGAGAAGCTGAGGATTGAACCTGGGACCTTCTGTATGCAAAGCAGGTGCTCTACCACTGAACTACGGATCCTCCCCATGAGCTACGGGCCACTCTTCCAGCTATTCCAGTCTAGAACACCACCAGGCCTTTGTTTGCCTTTCCTTTCCCCTTGCTTCTGCAAGAACACAAACCAATGAGACACATATTCAGCAACAGAAGCAGTGATGCAGGTGGGTAATTTTAGACCCTGGGCCTAATGGTCTTATGCACCCCCCTTTAGATGGCCCATGTGTATTTCTTCAGTTGTGAAGCACACAACTAACATTTCTCCTCCCCACCTCTTCAACCATCACTCCATGCTCCACGTTTCTACATTCCTGATGTTAGAACAATAACTACTACATATCTGTTTGCCAACCAACGATTTTTTTTAAAAAAATACTCTTGAGCATGTGCAGGTTTGCATTTGAAACTCTTTAAATCACAGCACTGTCATGAGTACAGGAATTAAATGTAGTTTCCTTCTGTTGCCATAATGCCCTCATCACCTGACACTTTCTGGTTGGTCATTTGGGGGCCCAACCAGAAAGTGGAGGATGAAATTGACAAGTTCTTTGACAGGTACAGAATATGGCCATGCTGGGTTAAATGAAGTAGTGTGTGGAGAGGATGGAAAAGACAAGGATTTTTACAATAGGAATACATAGCAGGTAGGCGAACTTGCAAAAGACCACCAATAACAAAAAATATTTTAAAAAATATTACAATCCCATTTGTGCAAATTTAAAGAACCGGGATAATAATAATAATAATAATAATAATAATAATAATATAATTCATGATCCCATTTGCACAAATTGCTCACACCATTAAAAGAAAAAACAAACAAAATCCATGGATTGGATCGACATGCTACAGATCAAGTCAACTCCATCAGGGGAAAACGGAACAAAATCTGCCAAAGCCGAACCAGTCAAATCCATCAAGATTTCACTCCCAAAATGGAATTCTCGTAAATCCCTATCACACAATCTTCAAAGCACTGCAGTAAATCAAAAGCCTCCTCTGCCAGAAAAAAAGCACACAAAAACCAGAGGCCTTGTTTTCACAAACAGCAATTGAGATAGTAAGCCCATGTCTGGGTTGTACTACTTAAGACTGAGGTGGGGAGAGGTCAAGGGCCCGAACGTCCTCCGTACGAAAAGGTAATTCCCACAGATAGAAATCTAGCATGTCAAATGAGGTGGGTTATAGTTTATCCTTTCCTTGATATATGAGATGATGATGATTTGCAGGGATTTATTTATTGTATGACGGAGCACTCAATCATATAAGCTCCAACCTGACATCTAAAGTGGTGCAGTCCAAGATACCAGGGCTGGCATCAAGAGTAGACATGGTTGTGCGCCTGCTCAGGACCCATAGCCCAGATGAGGGCCCCCACCCATTGATAAGAGCCCCTTAGACCTGCTCCTCTTCTTCATCACTGCAACCTGCTTGTCCACCTGCCTCTTGCTCTGGCCCAACCAATGGTGGTGGTGAGAAGTAGGAGGAGGAGCAGGAGATGCCACTACCTACTTGCTCACTGGCTCTCTGCCTGTCAAGCAAGCAAGTGGTAGCAATGATGAAGGAAATAAGGAGCAGCAGCAGCAATAGCAGCTGGTGGCAATGGTAGTGAGAAGGTAGAGTCACTGAGGGAGGAGGCCCACTGAGGGGACCTTGCGGAGTATCTACATAAAGCTTTTTACTCTGGTTCTACCCCAACTCGATTGTGCCAGATGATGCATGCTCCTCTCCATAGCTAGCACAGCATTTCTTGTCATGAATCCATTTTTTCCCCAAACTCATTTTGTGATGGATTTCCCCATCACTATGGATTCAGTGCAATTTGGGTGCCCAAGTGATTTCATCTGGCTTCGGTGCAGACTGGTGGAAGCGGTGGTGATTGGCCAACAGGAATGTCGTGTGGGGCGGGTTGTGATGAGAGTAGAAGGCTAAACATAGCTATCCGGAAGTAACTCATTGCCTTCCATTGCACTTTGCCGAGTACAGGAGTGGGGAGAGGAGCCAGCCCTCTGCTTTGAAACTGTGCAGTTGCGAATGTGGGCTCAATCCCGGCTTTTCTACTTTTTACTGCTGCACTATTTCACAGTTATGCAGTTGTACACTTTCGATATAGGGTATTTCAGGCCACAACTGGGGGAGATAGAGAGGTGTAAGGGTGAATGTTTGCATGTTTATTCAGAAGTATCCTTCATTTCTCATTATGAGCACGTAAGCAAGGTGGGGGAAAGCCTGTTGATTTAAAGCTTTGCAACTACAAAAGTGCACAGTTGAGAGGGGGCCCTTGTTGATTTGAAGCTGCATAGGTGCACAAAGGCATTCTTTTACTGCTATGGAGTTGAGCAGAAGAAGAAAAAATCATTTCAAAGCCCCATCATTAGTTGCTATTTGCTGTACATTATGGGCCTGGAACCGATCCTGCAAAGTTTCGCGGCAGGAAATTCCAAGTTCAATCCTGCCCATGTATCGCTCGCAACTACGATGCTGCAGGTTTTCGAGGGGGATCAGCAGTGAAAGCAGCACTGTGTAGATGGCCCCTCACCTATGTAAGGGCTCTCAAAAATGTGGAGCTGGCCTTGCAAGATACCACACCCACCTTAGCTGCTATTTCCAAGAGCTAAGCCTAAATGGCCCAGTTTTTAATCAGTAAGGAAAATCTTTAGTGTTTGCATCTTAAAAAGCAGGCTAAGATGGCTCAGCTTTCAATCCCCCCCCCCTTACTTTTAAAAAGCAGGCCAAGAACACCCAGTTTTCAATCACCACTGTTAGTATCCACCTTTAAAAACCAGGCCAGCTCATGTACAAGTAACTGAAACCTGAAAGCCAAACCATCTTTATTAGGTGGATTAGCGAAACTCCTTTTATGCAGTTTGGGGGGGAATATAAGGGCTTTTAATACAGCCTTTTTGTTTCACAAATTCAGCCTGAAGCTAACCACCACTCATTCTCAATAAGAATTCTCCTTTTCTTGAATAAGTAGGGTACGAGGGATATTTCTCTTTGCTAACTTTCATGAACTTTACATGCAAAAAAAAATCCTATTAGCACTTGAAAGTGCCTTGAGTGTACATAAATCTTCAATGCAGTTACGGTCTACAGACACTAAATAATGTGCCCCGTTAAAATAAATATCCATGTACTTGCCTTGCCAACATTTTGCTGTCATAATTATAAAGCACAGGCAACCATACACTATTATTTGGACTGCATTTTGAAAGAACAGTAAGAAATAATGGTTGGTAACTTTATTTTCTTTATTTTTTCCTTTTTTTTAGATCTAAGGTCAATAGCCCAATCTCAAACCTCAATTCTGGGGGAAAAAATTAAGATATTAAGTTGACAGAAGGAAGGGGGGAACAAACCCTCAGAAAAAAGCTCTTTTATAATTTCCTTTGGTTAAAGATAACATATTGGGTTTAAGTCGGTATAAAGTATCAAATATGTTTTATATACAGAGGATCTATTCATAGCACTTTGTATAGGCAACACATGCAGCAAATTATACCATTAAATGCTTAATCCTAATAAAGCTTAAATTTCAGTCCTAACAATAAAGCTTGCATAAAGCTTGCTATGGTTGAAATATGACTCTGGAACTAACTTATATAATAAAAAAATTTATAAAATCTTTAAGTAGCTAAAGTGGATATATTAATTGGACACCTGGGATGCAAAATTAGGCAGCCAGGTTTTGCTACTGCAGTTGAAAGCTTACTGTGAGGATGCTACTTCTGTGAAAATTGCATTTTTTAAAAAAAATCTACTTTTTTTTCTCTTTTCAACAAGATTGTTGTAGGACAGAATTTTATTTTATTTTAAGTATTTAAGTTGTAATTCATACTAACCAATGGAGCTCGCTTATACAACGTTGACCATTGGTCCCTCTAACCTAGTACTGGCTATCCTGACTGGCAGCAACTCTCCAGGGTTTCAATCAAGACTCTTTTCTAGCCCTGCTACCAAGAGCCTATCTACACTACTGCTTTAAACCGTTTTAAAGCAGTAGTGTAGATAGGCTCCAAGATCCTTTAACTGGAAATCCCAGGATCTGAACCTAGGACCTTCTGCATACAAAGCATGTGTTCTACCATTCAAACCAGACTCGCTCTTCATTCACATTCCTTTGCAAACAAGATGTCCTGCATACAGCCTCTGCAAAAAGCATCAGCAACAGGAACAAGTCCCAGGGCCTGCATCTCCAAACATTCTGCTAGTTCAATGGGAATACAGGAAGCGTGGATCGGAGTGGATCTATAAAACTATAACAGAATGGGGGAAATCCATACGTAAGAACATAAGAAGACCCACTCTGGATCAGACCAAGGGTCCATCAAGTCCAGCATTTTGTTCGCAGAGTGGCCAACCAGCTGCCCATGGGAGACCCACAAGCAGAACATGAGTGCGACAGCACCTTATATGAAGTGCAACCTTTATATAGCTAGGGATACATATGTTACTGTACATATGTTACTGTAATATATCTATCTATCTATCTAGATATCGAAATACATAATTGAAGGAGTAATATTAAAAGATTGGGAAGTCTGTACATAAGTGAGGGTACTGTGGACAACAATACACACACACATTCTCTCTCTCTCTCACACACACACACACACATACACACACACTGCTTTTTGGGGCTCAAGATGGAACCCCAGTGAGAGTGGCATTGAGTCATAGATATTTTGGCTGTGTTTGTATAATAAATTATTGGGCTGGCTTGGTTGGAGGCAGCTGCCAGGGTAGTTCATTTTGTTGTAGTTCCATCTTTTCCTCTTTAGCTTATAGTTTACATTTGGACTAGGTGTTTCATTCTTAGTTCTCTTAATATGAATTGCTAAATGGACTGCTTAATGGGGGGTATAGTGTTGGTGTTGTTGGTATCCGTTATGCGCTAATTGACCTTGGTGCGTTTGATGCTTGTGATATATGCTTTAAATGAACTGTTAATGAATTGTTGAACTGTCGATGTAATGCTGTAATTTTTATGATGCATGATGGCTTTCGTGGTTAATGAGATGTGCTGTTGTAATTGGAACACTGTCACTTTATTTGCCTTGTGTTAAGTCTACATGAAGGCAGCCACATGCTGGACCAAACAAAACATCCATTTAGTCCAACATCTTCTGTCTTTCAAGGAGGAGGAGGAGGTGGTGGTGGAGGAGGAAGAGGAGGAGGTGGAGGAGGAGGAAGGCCCAGCCAAATGTCCACAAAAGGGTCAATAGCTGGAAGGGTCGGCGTAAAAGGTAGTTATGGCCGGGTACCTGCCAAGGATCTACACCACTGCAGGGCCCATTAACAAGTGTCCCCTGGAGATGCTCCTCCTGTTCATCATTGCAACCTGCTTGCTCCCCTGACTCTCACTCTGGCCCAGACAAGAGTGAGGAGCAGGAGATGCCACTTCCTACATGCTCACTGGCTCTTTGCCTGTCAAGCAAGCAAGTGGTAGCAATAATGAGGGAAATAAGGAGCAGCAGCAGCAGCAGCAGCAGCAATAGCAGCCGGTGGCAACGGTAGTGAGAAGGTGAAGTCCACCTTTCCCGTTGAGGGAGTCTTGCCCAAGGCCTCCAGACGGCCCTGTTAGCTGGGCATGGTGCAGTTTGTTGATTGTAGGTCTTAAGGGTCTTCCTTCTCCACCACCCGTCTATTAGATGGTGATTTGTATTATTTCACTTACTTCAAACTGTGGTAAGTGCTCCCTGCTACGTTTCTTGGCCCTCCTGCTGAGTGGAACCCTGGATCTCTGCCCCAAATCCTGTCCTAATGGCAACACAGCATGAAGGCTGCTGCCTCCCATGCCAACCCAAGGCATCTGGTATTCAAGGACATAAGTGACTCTGAAGGTTCAGATTTGCCATCATGGCTATTAGCCATTGATAGGACCTATCCTCTGCTAATTTGAATAACCTTCTTTTAAAGCCATTTAAGTCTGTCACCATGGGCTTTTTTTTACACAATGCATTTATTGTGCACTTATCATTCCCTACTCATTGTTGTTTACAGGTTCTTTAGAGGACATCGTAGCCCTCAAGTATCACTCCTGTGTCTAACCAGCAAGGGTTTTTTAGAGCATTTCACATTCAATCCTGAAAGCAAAAGAAAGTATGATTTCCTCTTGTGTATTTGTGCTATTCCACTATACCACAGTGCCACCTAGAGGTTATGAAGCAGGAAAGCAGGAACGGAAATGCCCCTCATGTAGTGCTCAGATCTCAATTCTGCGATGAAACCGAAAGTGGAGACAGCAAATTAACAGCCTTATGTAGAAAAGCTCCATATCTTATGGCAGTGAGCTCTATAAATTAGGTGTGTGTTGTGAAAAGAGTTATCTCCCTTTGTCTACCATTAAAACAGTGTTGGATGGTCCTGTGGGATAATTTAATATATTGGGTGAGAAGGGGAATTCTCTTTATCCTCTCTCACTTTTTATCCATAAAAGTCACTAGTCCAGAAAAAAAAGTGTGTTATCCCACCTGCTCATACATATCTATGCTAGTAATCAGAAGCATAATAAAAGCTTATAAAAATACAAACCTCTTCTAAATTTACAGATGTTTCTGTGTCTGGTGACCAGAAAGACACGTTCACTCACCACAAGCAACCAAATGAGTGGCTAGTTGTACATATGATGTAAACGTTAGTTTTCTCTCTGCCAAGATTATCCCTGCAAATTCCAAGAAAGAAGGTGGATTTGGTTTTCCAGATCTCACTTTAAATCATTGAATTTATCTACTAACTCATACTGAATTTTGGTCTTTCCTGTCTGCATTGGATCCCACCTTGGGACAGTTTTGGAATCTTCTTTTCTGGTTCCTCTGGCAGTTTCTACAGTAGAGATGTGTGGTGTAAAATGTTGTGTCAATTACACTTTGATCCAATTTCTCCTGCTAAATTGACTTTATGGGGCATTCCAGATCTAAAGATTGTAAGAAAATGTTTTTGTGGCAGAGGCGGACAGACAAAGCCATTTTGGGTCAACTGGTGGGTGCCAATGATAAATTCTTACCATTTTCTATCCTGTGTGCCAAATATAACTTGGTAGCTAATGGCTGAATGGCAGTTGCCATATTTGTTAGTATCTAGGTTTGGCCAGGGTGCTTTTACAGCATCAAAGTCTCCATCATTATTGGAAGCACTTATTGAGGCTGATTTGGCAAACTGATTTGGCAAAGCAACCCGCGATCCATGTCTATAAATACTTGCTATTCGTGAATAAATATGGTAAACAAGGATTTAATCAGGAAATGGGAATTGGATTGACCCAATTAGTGGATTGCCAGAGAGGCATCTAGACCTGTTGCATCTATCTTAGGCTATGTCTTATTCAGCAAAAACTTTTGTTTCATGTCTATTAGACAACGCAACATCTCTTTAATTCAGCTAATTGCTGGCAGTGAAATGCAACTAATACTTCTTTTCAGTATATGTTCTGGCAATGTCCACTAGTTGTTTCCTTTTGGGAGGAGGTTATTATATGGATAAATTTTGTACTGGAACAGTTTTTTTATGTTTGCTGATGTACACACTCTTAAAATATTTACGTGCTTTAAGGAAATTAACGATCAGTCAGTGCAAATGGATTATTTATGCCCTCTTGACAGCTAAAAGTTTGATATTACAACATTGGAAGGATAAAATCTCACCTCCTTATAATGCAATGGATTGAAGACATTATAATGCTTTCAACATTTGAACAGGTGACATATAGATGCCCCCTTCAAATATATAGTTATTTAGTTATCTGGTCCACTTTTTTGAACCCTATATATAATTGCTAGTGTTGCATTTTGCATTTGATGTCTTTATTGCTATGAATATATACAAATTCATGTATGTATATTAAAAAAACTCAATCAATAAATAAATGATATAAAAGTTAGTGAATTCTTACATCACATGTACCAGTTACAAGCAAGACCTTTCACTTCGGCCTGTAACTAACCAGCAATGCTCAAAAGAGCTGTAAGATATTGACACGTTTCATAAGCAACCAGCCCTGTCCTGATTGCTCTGTTTGAAGCCACAAATCAGAACAAGCACTCAGACAATCAAACTATATCAGCCTACAGCACAATACGGCACTCTGATCCTTGCGTTCTTTAAACAGCAGCTGTTTAAACAGGTCAAGACATGCAATTATTATGCTTGCAATTTTAGGGAGGTTTAGTCTCGAACACGGCAGCTCTAAAACCCATTAATACATCCGACTCGTTCAGGAGTTCTTCACCTTATTAAAGATAAGAATCTACCTCCAAGATATTTCACAGTACTTGCAATTCAGGCAGCTGTTGTACTATTTGGTTTATATAAGCTAAGAGCAATCTGAGGGAGATTCCTGCTGTACTGTCATTCCGAATTATCATGCAGTTAAAAACTACATGTGAAGTGAGACAAAGGTGAAATCACATGGATTTTTGAGCACTTTAATTGTCACTTGGAAATCTTCCCTTCCTTACCCCCTGCTTGCCCACTACTTCAGTTAATGCACGTTGCCACCAATCACAAGTTAGGCATTCTGCAGTTCAAGTGTAGCTACACATCACTCGTCCACTCTACTAGCTCAGGTGCTGAACCATAGCACCCTCCTACTAGACTTGGACTCAACCCATAAATACAGTGTGTTAAGCTGCTGTTCCACATTACTAGGCCATCTCTCTACCGCCAGCAACGCAAAAATAGATTTCCTAACACGCCTGCAATTCTTGACCGTTTCTTTTTTAAAGTTACTGGCATTATTAAAACTAGGGATGTGCACTGGATCGGACCCGATCCACGATCCGAGTCCGGTCCAGTGGGAAATCGGATAAATTATCCGATTTCCGATCCCGCAGCTGGATCGGCCGATCCAATCCGAACCGGACCGAAAAAGCTCCGAACCGGTTCGGCGGATCGGCGGATCAGCGGGCGCCCACTGGCGCCCACCGCCGCTTCCATTGGCGGGCGCCAGCGGGCGCCCGCCGATGAAAGTGGACAGCGGGGGGGGGGAGGAGGGGGGCACTTACCTTCTCGGCCCGGTGGCTCCCGTCCGGCGCCGGCGCCTACTACTACTAGCAGGCTCCGCGGCCTGCTCTAGGGTGGCGCGCCGGGTGATGTCATCACCCGGCGCGCTACTCTAGAGCAGGCCGCGGAGCCTGCTGGTAGTAGTAGGCGCCGGCGCCGGACGGGAGCCACCGGGCCGGGAAGGTAAGGAGGGGGTGCGTGGAGGGGAGGAGGGGGCGCGCGGAGGGGGGAGGGGGGCCCTTACCTTTCCGGCCCGGCGGCTCCCGTCCGGCGCCGGCGCCTACTACTCCCAGCAGGCTCCGCGGCCTGCTCTAGGATGGCGCGCCGGGTGATGTCATCACCCGGCGCGCTACTCTAGAGCAGGCCGCGGAGCCTGCTGGAAGTAGTAGGCGCCGGCGCCGGACGGGAGCCGCCGGGCCGGAAAGGTAAGGAGGGGGTGCGTGGAGGGGAGGAGGGGGCGCGCGGAGGGGGGAGGGGGGCCCTTACCTGCCCGGCCCGGCGGCTCCTGTCCGGCGCCGGCGCCTACTACTCCCAGCAGGCTCCGCGGCCTGCTCTAGGATGGCGCGCCGGGTGATGTCATCACCCGGCGCGCTACTCTAGAGCAGGCCGCGGAGCCTGCTGGAAGTAGTAGGCGCCGGCGCCGGACGGGAGCTGCCGGGCCGGAAAGGTAAGGAGGGGGTGCGTGGAGGGGAGGAGGGGGCGCGTCGATGGGGGAGGGGGGAGGGGGGCCCTTACCTGCCCGGCCCGGCGGCTCCCGTCCGGCGCCGGCGCCTACTACTACCAGCAGGCTCCGCGGCCTGCTCCAGGGTGGCGCGCCGGGTGATGTCATCACCCGGCGCGCTACTCGAGAGTAGGCCGCGGAGCCCGCTGGTAGTAGCCGCCGGCGCCGGACGGGCCGAGAAGGTAAGTGGCGGGGAAGGGGGCTTACCCCCCCCCCCCGGAGCCGTCCGCTTCTATCCGCTGGCGCCCACGGGCGCCAGCGGATGGAAGCGGGCGGCCCCAGGGGGGGTAGGGAGCGCGGGGGAGGGGGTTTACCTGCCGGGGCCGTCCACAGCGGACGGCCCCGGGGGGGGGGGAGGGAGTTAGGCCCCCCCTTACCCACCCGCCGCCATTTTTTCCTCATAGACTTGCATTGCAATGCAAGTCTACGGGGAAAAAAATGGCGGCCGATCCAAAAATGTACGATTTTTGGGTCGGGATCGGACTCGATCCGGTCCGGGGGGCCTCCGATTTTGTCCGAACCGATCCGGGACAAAATTGGAGGTCCCGATCCGGGTCCCGATCCGATCCGGGGGGTCCGTGCACACCCCTAATTAAAACGCTACTGACAGACAACCCTTTAAACAAACAATTTAAGATTGGGGAAGTGGAAGGAGAAAGGCGCAAGACAACCAAATGAGTAGGTTTCCAGCAGCATGGTACATTTCCTTTGTAGGGGGTGCATGTGCTCCAGAAGAGCAACGCAGGTTTCTACTTCTCCCTTTGCTGGACTTACATAATGGTTGGCATCATCCTCCGCTCCCCTCCTCAAGAGTTCTGCAAACCACAGCTGCAGTGATGGCACAGTTTCTTAACTTTTAAAAGTATGTCACCTGTTTGACTAGAAACACACTTTAATACAGAGAGGAGAGGCAAATAGTGTGTGTGTGTAAGCCAATGTTCCAAAATGTGTACAACCAATTGGGGGGGGGGGGGGTATGTTGGATGGAACTCACCAAAAAGGAAAAAATCAGGATAAAAAAAGGGCAGAAATCTACATTATGAGCTCCATCACACCAGCAATTTAGTGCACTCTTGCCATGCCTGGTGTGCAGATTTGCAGCACGGTATTCACATGATGCCAAGCCTGTCCTGCTGACACACACACACACACCCGCCTCTTCCCCAGCTTTTCCTAGAACTCTAAAAGTCTGGATTATTTTCCCTAAGTGCATTTAATGCGCCCTAAGTCTCAGTGTAGTTTTAAAGGAACTGGGGGCTTGAATGGATTGCATCAGGTCCTGGTAGGGAAAAGCAATGTCTCTCAGCAGTTGGCTCCAAGCCTCAATATAAAACCCAAACCTTGCATCCCAGGTTCGAAAGCGTTTTTTAAAATCATACAATGCCTGAATCTCTGCAGAGACTGGATTGTACTCCTTCGATGCCCCCAAAGAGCCAGACTAAAGGGTCGTTCCATACTTGCCTGGCAGAAAAGCGGTCTGGTTGAAGTGCTCATCTGCCAGGACCTGACTGGAGGGAGAAAGAGGAGGAGAGGGGTGGAGTGGAGTGGAGTGGAGTGGAGTAGAAGAGCGAATGAGCAAAGAAGCGAAAGAGCAGCTATTCAGGTGAAAGGGATCATAAGCTTGACACTGCATCAGAGGTATAAAAAAAAAACCACGGAGGCAAACCAAGGGGGGAAATTAGGTGTGACAGAGGTCAAAGAATGTACATGCTGGCAAATCCAGTGTGTCCCTTCAATACAAAAGTCCGAAAGCTATATACTAAGGAAGTGTGAAACTTTTTTTAAAAAAAAAAAAAATCCTGTTGTCTCACACATGGTATCCCTTCGGACACATATTTTAAAAATGCAGAAGTGCAATTTTGGCACTGCAGATGTACAAGTACCAATATCCACAATTAAGCTTATTTGTACCTTTTGTTTCCCATCCAAAAGCATAGACATTAAAGACCTAAATCATGGCTGCACAAGGCATGGCTGTTTGACTTAAAAGCAAAGCAGCTTAAGAATATAAAAATATATACATGCTGGAAAAGATGAAAGGGCTACCTACCGTGGCCAAGCAACTGCCTGTGGAAAACCCACAAGCAGGACATGAGTGCAACAATACCCTCCTGCCCATATTCCCCAGTAACTGGGGTGTACATAGACACACTGCCTCTGAGACTGAAGGTAGCCCAGAGCCATCAGAACTAGTAGCCATTGATAGACTTCTCCATAAATCTGTCTTTATCTATTTTTAAAGCCAACCAAACTGGTGGCCATCCTTACATCTTGTGGCAGTGAATTCCATACTTTAACTAGGTGCTGTGTGAAGATGTCCTTCCTTTTATCTGACCGGAATCTTCCACCAATCAGCTTCAGGGGATGACCCTGTGTTCTAGTATTCGGGGGAGAAAAATATCTCCCTATCCACTTTCTGCACACCATGCATAATTCTGTACACCTCTCTGATGCCTCCCTTCACTTACCTTTTCTCTATGCTAAACAGCCCCAGATGTTGAAACCTTTCCACATAGGGGCGTTGCTCCAGCCCCTTGATCAGTTTGATGCCCATTTCTGCACCTTTTTCAGCACTATAATATCCTTTTTAACTTTCAGATTCAGTTGCTGTTTTCCACCTTCTATTTTTCCTTTTTTTTTTTTTTTTGCTGTTCCAACAATAATATTCTCTGCAAATATGCTTGGTTTTTACTGGAAGTGGATAATCATGGATATTCACGGCAAACTTTAAAAAGTCTACCTAGTATTTCTTATGAATCCTATAGACTTGTCACTCTTTGAGCTGGGGGCTTGAATGGATTGCATCAGGTCCTGGCAGGGAAAAGTGATCTCTCCCAGCAGCCGGCTCCAAGCCTCAATATAAAACCCAAACCTTGAACCCCAAGCTCGAAAGCGTTTTTGAAGTCATATGACGCCTGAATCTCTGCAGAGACAGGATTGTACCCCCTCGATGCCCCCAAAGAGCCAGACTAAAGGGTTGTTCCATTTTTGCCTAGCGGAAAGGCGGTCTGGTTGAACTACTCATCAGACAGGACCTGACCGGAGGGAGAAAGAGAAGAGGAGGAGTGGAGTGGAAGAGTGGAAGAGTGAAGGAGCAAAGGAGCAAAGGAGCAAAAGAGCAGCTATTCAGGTGAAAGGGATAATAAGCTTGATGCGCTTCTGCATCAGAAGTAAAAAAATGTGGAGGCAAACCGGGGGGGAAATTAAGTGTGATGGAGGTCTTTGTATATTTCATTCAATTTTTTATGCCACAACAACCTGGCATTTCCTAGTTGTATTCATCGCTGAGCATGCACATTACAATACTGAGCCACTGTGAAGGCAAAGATATATCGACAGCTCCCTTTGAAGCACATGCAGAGAAAGAAGCTAACAAGAACCACAACACACTGTCAATCAACATTCCATCACTGTGATGTTAGGTATTCATACCCCAGGACAAAACGCTGTGTGTTGCCAGCAACCTTCATGCACCTGTGTCTGCAACCTCAGTACTTTCATTTACCAAAGATAAAAATACATTCAAACATCCAAAGCAGTTTTCATGGCAAAAAGCCACAGGGTTGGGTGTTTTTTTTAAGTGAGTTTCCATCTTCTGCATCAATTCCCCCACTCCTAACCTCCAAAAGGAATAAGTGTACATAGTCTTGGACTAGTTTTTGATGTTTCCCTCTGCAGTAGTTGAAGGAAATTTCTGCCAAGAGATAGAGTTTGGAACACCTGATAAAACGCTCTTCAGTAACACACAATAAAAACCGACATCAGTAAATGGAAATTGTTTCCAATTCTGCAAGACATATATGCAGGAGGCAAATTATCTTTCTGGATATCTCTTTTTTTTATTAGTAGTATTTTTCCCCTCTCCAACAGAGGAGGGGATGGGACCAAAAGCAGTTTCTTAGAAAAGTTAATAAAAGTGGAAACAGCTTTAAACACCATATGCTTTTTTTTCTTGCACTTTACAACAAAGAGGAGATAAAATGATTCATGCCACATGAAAAGGAAATATTATTGGCTAGTTAGGGCTAAAAGGGGAAAAAAAGTCTACTTGGATTCATCTCCAACAAGCAGAGTGAACAGAGCAAACAAGACAGTGATGTCCTCCTTCTGACCTCAATGGGCTTTTTCTCTGAACAATAAAAACACATTTAAATTTGAACAGCTATCCCAAATATTACAACATTAGGGCCCAATGCCTTCACGCCTACGCACATTCTCACTGAAGTTCAGAATGGAGCCAACTGCAGGGCTTCAGGATCACCAACTCCGCTTGGTTAAAAAGCTGCCAATGAATTCCCTTAAGGCATCCTTTCCCCAACCTGGGGCCTTCCAGGTGTTCTGGACAACAGCTCAAATCAGCCCCATGCCGCATAGCCAGTGGTCAGGGATGATGGGGGTTGTGGTTCACAACATCTGGAACGCAACAGGTTGGGGAAAGCCGACTTGACGAAAGCTGCAGAAATATGCAGATAAACGGGCTGTGATTTACCAAACCTGAACAGCAGCCTAGTAGGATAAGGAAAACAGAACATACTATTCTGATTGGCACACTGCTGCAGCTTAAAATAATGGAAACTCTGCTGGCAGCAATGTCCTGCATTGGTTCCCAGAAAGCGTGGCCATTGCCGCATCACCAAATAAAGAGGAAATGCATCACCAAAAAAAATGACAAACTTTATATGCTAATTTATTTATTACATTTCTATACTGCCCAACAGCCAAAGCTCTCTGGGAGGTTCACAGATTTATAAGTATAGATGCAAATTTAGAAATAAGTACTATAATTTAAATAAAAATACAAGACATCTCCCCATAATTGGGAAGACTAAGAGCAGGTCATCTATGTGCCTGCCCAGTCTGCTGTCTAGGTGCTAAGTGTTGATGGGCAACTTCAAGGCCCCTGTTGCTCTCCCTTCTTTGGGTTGTTTTGTCTTCAAACCAGACTTAGACTGGACAGCCCTACAAGCAGAGGACTGTCCTCTGACAGCCCTTCGAACAAACAAGGGATTGTCCTTTACAAAGTAAGAGACATGGCCACCCTATAGAGGAAACCCAGCACCAGCGGAGGGCAGCAGGTAGATCTCCAGATGTGTTGAGCTTCAACCCCTAGAGGTCTCTACCAGCATGGCCAATGGTCAGGAATATTGAGAGTTGAAATCAAAAACAGGGCTCGCCCAAGACATTTTCCTGCCTGAAGCAAAGGCAAGATGGCACTCTCTCCCATGACATGTACAAAAGCTGACTGGGCTGGCAGTTGAATCTTACTTCAGCACTAGCAGTGGGTCAGCATCCTTCACTGAAACCAAAGGGATTGCAGAGCAGGCTGCATGGCACAAACAGCTCTCTCCTCCAACTTCTTGCTGCCACCTCCCAGCATTTGCCACCTGAAGGTACCGCCTCACTTTGCCTAACGGTAGGGCCAGCCCTGCATCGGAAGATCTACTTTAGGCCCACATTTGGTCTACACCAAACCAGGCTTGCACCATATGTGACCCTATGATCATCTGCCATGTAGGCAACATCCCTTCTGCCATTTTTACACTTCCAGGCAAGCAGCTAAATCAGGCTGTTTATTGAGCACTTAGTAGGCTTAAAAGTCATCAACATTTGTGCTCTCATGAACCAGTAAAAGTTCCAAATGATGTAGAGTGGGATACAAATGTTTTAATAAATCATTCAAATAAATAATAAAAGAGTTTCAACACTCCCGTTTTAGTTTTTGTGAGCCACCCAGAAAACTTCTATCATTGGGCAGATTAAAAGTATTAAATAATAATAATAATAATAATAATAATAATAATAATAATAATATTAAAAAACAGATTCCAATTCGACATTGCACTGCAGCTTTTATGTGCATCAATTTCTCACCATCCCATGCCTCTTCAAATAAAAAATTATGCAGCTTGGCGCATTAGGAATGGCTCCCCAACAGATGTGTTGAGGTCATCCTGGAAGTATTCCTTGAAGGTCCCTCACCTACATAAAATCCATTTGCCAAGCATTGGACACTCAACCTTCTCAGTCATGGCACCATTATTGTAGGACCCCTCCTATGCATGTACAGACTGGAAAACGTCCTATAACTCCCATCATTCCCTAGCCAGCTGGGAGATGTAGGATTTTTTTTTCTGTCTGAACATCCATAGGATTGCACCCTAACACATTTGTTTCCTAAGTGCTTTTTCTGTGCAATCTATGGTTGTCCTGGAATAGTTTTTAAGGTTAAGGCATTTCTATCCTGCTCTTCTCTTTCACGGTGTGCTTTTATGTTTTGGAATTTTAATTGCTTTCACTGTGCACTGTTTTCTACACCGTGCATCCAAAATAGTATACAAGTTTTGAAATTACGTGTTAAGGGAATAGCACTATTGCTTCCTTCTTGCACATTCATCCACTTTCCATCAGATGACGGTGAATTAACTACAAAAAAATGTGTAGTTTTCCCATACAAACAATGTTTGTTACTTTAACATACATGCATGATAGATGCAGATATAAATGACTTTAGAGGTTGTGATTTACAAACAGAGTAAGTTAACAGGATGTTTGAAAGACCCGTGAGACTCACAACACTAAACAAAATGCATTTTCCAAGTAATCTAATTGCTCTCTCATTTTCAAGGCTATTCCCATTGGAGATGTAAATAACAGACATGAAAACTAACTCGTGGAATTGAAAATGCATTTACAGCTTCCTTTTAGTGACTCTTTACAACATAACACAAGTCCATACAATTTGGTGCCATCTTGGACTGTTCCAGTCATATATTTTACCAGGTTACTGCACCCCCAAGCCTATTTGAAGATATGCCAGAAAACATGGGGATATAGTACTTTTATTATCTACAGCTGGAAGTCTCTCCAACATGGTGTCCACAGGCACCTCTCTTGACGACTGCCAGGCTCTCTGACCCTCCTGTTTTTCATTTTATGACTTAAGGTTTTTTGTAAAACCAAAATTAAACTGGGAGGCTTCAAAGCAAAGGTCTGCCCTCCTGCACCACCTTTCTTTGGGTTCAAAGGTGTGGTTTTCTGTTTTTGGAGCTCAGACACCACCTCTGCATTGTTCTCAGTTTCTCGACCAAGTTACTTGTCTCTCAGCCTCGTCAGCTAGCTTTTTGCCTTATTCACCGTGGTTAAAGCCGTGGTTTAAGGTGTTTTCTGAACGCGGCCTGGCTTTCTGGCTTAACCCCTGTGGTTAAAGCCAAGGTTTAAGGTGACTTCTGAATGGGGCCAATGTAAAGTTTTACGAAGATTCTGGGTGGGGAAAGAAACTGACAAAAATGAATGCTTCCTGATCTCTAATAACCAGATGCCCATGTACATTAGGAGGAGAATGTATTGGGTTATCCTGATGAACCAAACCTGCTCCCACCACGCCACTTCCTGGAAAAGTCGCTGTCATCTCAGCTGCATATATACAAAGACCATGGATCACACTTAACCTTCTGCAGCTGCAGCTGAGTGTTACACCAGTAACAGAGTACCCATAACTGGAAAAAGAATGAAAATACAGTTTCCTAGACAAAGTCTGGGAAAATCCGTCTCACTGGATCCAAGGTGGGTGTTATTCACATTAGCTTCTCACCTCTTAGCGGCAGGAGCATGACCCGGACAATTCACAACACAAGCAAAATAACTACTTCAAAAAAAACCCAGAATAATAAAAGCCTTTTTGGAAGACAGCTGATTTCATATTCAATCAGCCAAGTGGGACCAGAACCAAAGACTTCTGCAGCCTTGTGAAGGCTTCTACAAGGCGCAAGCCAAGAAACATTTACGATGGAGGAGAAAGAGCCCCGTCCCATACCTTTGCATACCTGCATATGCCTGTGATAAGTGTTATCCCAACTCTATTCTTCACCGAAGCAATAGAAGTGGGCGCAACGCAAGCACCATATGTGCAAAAGTCTTTGTCAAGGAAGAAAACTTCCTTTGCTTCTGAACTGCAAAGAGTAGCAGCCATAGCTAAATGATGGCCTGTGAGTTAGTTGAGGCTCCCTGTTACTTCAAACATGAAGTAACAGGGCAGTCCAAGGAAGTCCAAGGAAGTGAACAGATGTGCTAAATGCAGGGACAGTCACCCTATGACCCGCCAGTGGTGCCAGCTGTATCAAGTCTTTCCTTCCAGAATGAACAGCCTCAAGCTGTCACCTGTAATGTTGCACCAAAATGCTGGCTGTGGGTGTGGCAAAGCCTGCAAGCTATTATCTTGCCCCCACCCCTAGAATAAATGGGTTAGAATAGCCTTCACCAAACTGGTGCCCTCCAGATGTTTTAGAACACACACACACACACACCAACTAACCTAAAGCAGATGGAGATAACTGACCTAATGTCCCACATCAGACATTCAGTGCTATGTCCTCAGCAAGGTAGGACCAGGTAGAACAAGGGTGGTCATCTGGTCACATGCAGTGCCGGGGGGGAGGGGGTGTCAGGAGCCACATAGCACATGTACATACATGTAAACTCACATGCACATGCATGTAAACTCACATGCACATGTGCACATACATGTAACCATGCATGTACATACCTGTAGGCTTGCATCCACATACATGTAGACACACATGCACATACATGTAGGCTCACATGCACATACATGTAGGCTCACATTTGCACACGCACACACTCCACCCACCCACCCCCCAGCAAACCTTATCAGGATTGCTGCTTGGGCGCCTCCCTTAGCACCATGGAAGCAGCAATTCTGGCTGCTTCAGAGTTGCTGGGGAAGAGGGAAGCTAAAGCCTCTTCCTCCACCAACTGACTCTGATTGGGAGTGCGGTCCTAGCGCTGCTAAGAGGGCCCATAGCTAAGAGGGTAGAGCACATGCATTGCAAGCAGAAGGTCCCAGCTTCAATCCCTTACGTCGCCAAACATGGTGTAATGGAGCCAGGGCTCAAGGGGGATGTAGCACCAGCACTCTTTGATTAGCAGGGACACTGACATCTTCGGCCACCCTGCTCCTCAGACTTCCCTGTTCCCTCTGAATTTAGGTGCCACACTCGCAATGGAGCGGGAGATGATCCCCCACCCCAGCAACAACAGATTTTTCCCTGTTGCATTGCAAAATATGCTGAGGTCTTGAATAGGCAATGAAGACCCACTAGCTTTACAAAGGAACTGCTCTGGGTGGAGATGAAAACTGCTAGAACTGGTTTGTTGATATGGGTCAATGCAGCTGCCTGAATGTTTGGACTCTCCTTGAGAAGGTGGCCATGGAAACTTTCACGATGGCTTTCAAAATTTACCACTGCACTATTGATCTCCTATTTAAAGAATCAAGTAGTAGCCAATAGGTAAAGAGCTCTACTAGTCAAAATAGATGAACTAGAATAGCCTTCCCCATCCAAACTACATCTCCCATCAGCCCTAGCCAGCATGGTTAATAGTCAGGGATGATGGGAGCTGTAGTCCAAACCATCCAGAGTGCACCAGGTTGGGGAAGGCTGAGCTGGATAGACAAGTGGTCTGAGCCATTTTCTATGTTCCTACAAGCTGGGCCTGAGGGAGGGAGGCTGGACGAAAAGGGCTTGGCTTACTGCCGACAGAACATCCAGGCCTGGGATCTAACCCAACACAGAAAGGCAGATAAATGCCTCCTAGCTAACCAGATCTAAGAATGTCCTTCAAAAGGGCAGAGAACA
This sequence comes from Anniella stebbinsi, assembly GCA_029215795.1. Lineage (NCBI taxonomy): Eukaryota > Metazoa > Chordata > Lepidosauria > Squamata > Anniellidae > Anniella > Anniella stebbinsi. The sequence continues at coordinate 389,987,670 of JARDYH010000001.1, forward strand.
ATAGGCCAGTCTCTGCCCACTTACTAGGCCAGCCTTGCTGCTAAAATCTCTACTTATAGACCTGTGGGAGATCCAGATTCTAGTGTCGCGGGAACCGGCACCTTACATAACTAGGAGGCAAAGACAATGCACGTCTCGGCAAGTAGATCCATATGGAAGTTCTGGGTGTGCCTTTCTGAAGTGTAGAACTTTGGCCGCCGCCACTCTACATCTTGTAAGAAGTATGCGTGTGTGTAATGACAGGAGAAAACATCCTAAATCACTTTTTGGCACTGCGGAAAGACGTACGGCATGATTTCCGCCCATAAACAAATGCTCCACTTACTTAGCCCTATAAAGCCGCGTTATTAAACAATGGGGATCGCCCATATTGACAGTAATGGCAACAGTTAGCACGAAGCAGCAACGTGGTAATTACAAAGTTAAGGGTGCTTTGAATGTTGTTTTGCAGTTCAGCCGGGCTAACTTGCATTCACTGTGTTTCTAAGCAGTCCAAAAGCAAGACAAACCTGAACATTTCTGGGAACCAGCTTCTTCTACAGACACCGACAGCTTTTCAAATATTCTTTTACTATCCTCGCTGTAGCAATGTTAAATATCACTCAAATACTAGATCTAGCACTGCTTCTCAATTTGCATTAATGTTCTTTTGCATTTGTTATTGAAACAAGTTTTAAAGGGGGGGGCATTTCTCTTTGCGCACTATGTGGCATTTACAGCAGTATAGACACTATGCATAGCATGCTTACATGTTTCGTAACCACATTGAAAATAATGGAGCATACACCATGGTCCATAACACATAGGGGCACAATCCTATGTTGATAGCCAGCAGTCTCTGAAGTCTCGTGCTCTGGATGCCCTGCATATCTGCTAGATGGGCAATTTCACCTGACTATCCATGACGCTTCAAAGCGAGAGGGAAGGAAGCTGGGGCGAGCATAGGAAGCTACGCAAGGGCAGCTTCCCAAGTCTCCTCCCCTCCCCTCCCCTCCGAGGTTGAAGCCCCATCTCCGACCTTAGAGCCTGTGAACCTGAACAATCCTATAGCCCTCTGGACACTGTCTAGGGGCCATAAGATTGCACTCTAGGTGGCTCACACTGAAATCAACCAGAATGACACCAGATCACACATATACTATTGTTGGATGGTTTCCAACCAAAATACAGGAATGCAGAGTGTTACACCTGAAAAGCACCTTTTTCTGAAGAGAGTGATAGCAGTATATAATGCACAAGTGATATAAATGGCAACCCTATTTATAAAAATACAGATGGCAGATGAACAAATGACTACTCATCGAGGCTAAAGGAACTCTCCCTTGAAAAGGTGGCTTTTAAATAATCAGCTCCATTAATTAAGAAACTTCATTCTATACCCAGGGTGGTTCTATAACCACATTTGCCACATCTTTTGGTGACTTTGAGTGGGCCTAATAAAGGTATTAATTTAATATGCGTTTTAGTGTTGGTTTGCTATGGCCAACCTGGCTACCTTTTGTAAAATTTTAAACATTCTTTTTTGCTTTGAACATTGGAAGAGCAACCTATAAATATATTAAATTCATAATAACACTGGAGCAAATTATTTTATTTTGGTACTCTGTTCCTGCTGTGACTAGTTTTTGGTAGATTAAAGAAAAAGTAACTAGAAAATATAAATACATGTGTTAACACAAAATTAATTTTAAAAGCTGCACTTGGCTTGCTGTGGGCCTTCGTTCTTTCCACCCCACACACAACCCCTCCAGCAAAACTGGGGACAACAGCTGTTTGGATCCCAAGAACAGTATTTAAAATGCTGCCATTAGTCATAAAGTAACTGCAGGAACTTGCATCAGCTTGGCAGTAATGCTGTCAAAGATAACGCCAGATATCCCAGTGGAGTGTGCACTTGGCAAATCCTTCCCTGCCTTTCTTTTGGAGAGGTTTCTAATCTAGTCTTCAAAACCTATGCTTCTCTGCAGCTTCAACACAAAACTGCCATTTCACCTCAGTATTTATTGAAAATCATCATAACCTTCAGAGGCTACTTTCTTTCTTTTGTTTTTTTGGAGCGGTTGCTTTCCATTCTTCCTGGTTTTCTAACGTTTGTAGAGAAAGGGTGGAGAATTTAAGGCCCACAAGCCGAATCCAGCCCCCTGGATTTCCCACATGGCCATGCCCCTGCCTCCCACTTTCCTCACAACCACTAATTGTTTGATGGTTTCTCATAAAGATATACAAGTACACTCCAATAAATGATACTCTGACTTGCAGAAGCTCTCCAAGGTATTAACCACAGGACTTTCACGTCACCCTGCTACCTCATATTCTTGTTTTTTTAAGCTGCAGAGATACTTGTGACTGAACCTTGTCCCTTCAAAGTGTGTGCTCCTGCCCAAACTCAATCTCCTTGTTATTTGAATATCTTCCACTCAAGTATCTAATGGGAAGGGAGAGCTGAGGTCCAGCAGTCAATTAAGGATTCACTTCTTTTCTGCCCACCTCTTGGCCCCATTGACATAAAAGCTGGGGGTGGGGAGGGGAAACAGCTTTTTTAAAAAAAATATGGAAATAAAAATACCTCTTTTCTACACAGCTGCCTTTGATTCTAGCATCAGCAACATGCTAGCATGTAGCCATCTCAGCAGCTTGTTGGGTTTTTCATAACATGAATCAATCATCCAATTTGCAAGCAGCCTCCGAGCCTGCAACGTTCTCGCCTACCTGGGCACAGATGGCGGTGAGCGCGAGCCAGGTAATCCCCCGCGAGAACCCTGTGAGTCTTGCGTTGGCCATCCTCTTGCACCTTTAAGAAAAAGAGGGAGAGGGTTTCGCAGCTATTTTCTTTTTTTAAAAAAAGAAGCCAAGTGCACCCCGCCAGAACCTGAATGACTAAAACAAACTGGGCAGCGAGTCCAAGCAGGGCTTTGGAAGCAGCACAACCTAAACAGCCGAGGTTTGCACTGGCCAGGAAAGCAGACTCACAGAGAACAACATGAGCACAGCATGGAGGGCGAGGTGCTTCCAATTAGGGCAGGAGGCTGGGGAGCTGGCCGGAGGAGTTCAGTTTTTCACGAGTCCATTTATCAAGATGGCAACCTCCCCCCTGCCCTGCCCTGCCCCCCTTGCGCCGTTACCATACGCACGCAGGCGCCAAGGACAAATCGAATCCGCTAAACTATTTCAACACTTTTTACCCGGCTTCCCAGCAAAAGGATGTAACTCCCTGGTTTCAGGATCCATTCACCAAGCCTTCCAAGCTACGATGGCTATGCAGCTCCATGGCACAAAAAGCAACAACTCTTGCTTGCTATGTTGAAGGAAGGTGGGTTGGGAGGGGATGCGATTCACAGATTGGAATTAGAGCGCTATTAACAGTTTCTGTGTCAAGGGTGGTGTTAAATGCACAGCTGGTTGGCCACTGTGTGAACAGAGTGCTGGACAAGATGGATCTTTGGCCTGATCCAGCATGACTCTTCTTATGTTCTTAAATTGTGTGTGTGTGTGTGCTGAGAATAAACTCGTTCATTCAAAAGGTCTGCTGGTTTGACTGTCCCTCAATACATGAAGGCAAATACGACTTGATAGGCATAACTGAAACTGGGGCCTCATCTACAAGAATTCGGCTTTACGCCTCGTTAGCCATTTATGCACATATTCGCTGAAGCGCTTTGTCGTAAATGCTTGTATGCAGGAGGTAATTGAGCACTCAACGGGTGACCTTACCAGTTGTTTCAAATGCGCTTTACAAGTAGTTAATGCGGAGAATCGCTTGTTCACATAGTCAAAATGCGTTTTTTTAACGGCCGGAGCAAAATAAAACTCGCTATTTAACGCACATTCGATAATGCGCATAATTGGATGTTTAAAGCGCCTCTATGCCCAATTTGCGCTCCGTTCTTGTAGAGGTAATTTTTTTAACGCGCCTTGAAAGAGCTTTAAATGCCTCTTGTAGAGGCAGCCTTGGTGGGATGACTCCCATGGCTGGAATATAGCTACTGAAGGATATAACTTGTTCAAAAAGAACAGAAGAAATAGAAAGGGAGGCAGAGCCACACTATATGTTAAAAGTACTTATCCCTGCACAGAAATACAAGTGGATGAGCCTGGGAGCCCCATCGAGAGCATATGGTTTAAAATAAACAGGGAAAGGAATAAAAGGAGCATGGTAGTCAGTCTACTATCTACCACCCAATCAAGGAGAAGATTAGGATGAAACTTTTGAAAAGCAAATTGCCAGTGTTTCAAGGAAATCTGATGTAGTAGTAATGGGGGACTTCAATTACCTCGATGTCTGTTGGGAGACAAATTCTGCCAAAAGTGGTCCCTCCAAGAAATTCCTGACACGTGTGGCTGATAACTTTCTCCTACAGAAAGTAGAGGGAGGAACTAGAGGAACAGCTATCCTTGACTTGATACTGACCAATGGGGTGGACTTAGTGGATAAAGTGGCAGTTATGGGAACTCTGGGGGAAAGTGACCACGTCATACTTGAGTTCTTGATTTTAAAGGAAGCAAAAACTGGATGTAGCCATACGCATACTCTGGATTTCAGGAAAGCTGATTTTAATAAACTCAGAACTATAATATGTATATAGTTATATAACTATAATATCATATGGCAAGTGACCCTAATGAGAAAAGGAGTCCAAGATGGGTTGGAGTTTTAAAAAAAAGGAAATTTTAAAGGAACAATTACAAACTATTCCAAAAAGGAAAAAAGATAGAAGACAACAGAAGAAACCAATGTGGCTCCACAAAAAGCTTAGAGATTACCTGAAAATAAAAAAGATACATATAGGAAGTGGAAGGAAGGCCAGGCTACTAGAGTAGAGTACAAACAAGTAGCACAGAAGTGCCAGAATGGTATCAGGAAGGCTAAAGCTGAGAAGGAACTGAGGCTAGCGAGGATGCTAAAAGCAATAAAAAGGCTTTCTTCAGATACATGAATAGTAAAAGACAAGGGAAAGAAATGGTGGTTCAACAGCCTCATGAGGATGGCAAATTGGTAACAGATGACAAAGAAAAGGCTGAAGTGTTCAATTCTTACTTTGGCTCAGTCTTCTCTTAAAAGTGGGTCTATGACCCCCCTGGAAAAAATGTACAAGCTGAAGGGGCAGGATTGCAGTTTGAGATTGATAAACAAATGGTCAAGGAACACCTACTTTCTTTGAACGAGTTCAAATCTCTAGGGCCCGATGAACTGCATCCTAGAGTAATAAAGGAGCTGGCAGAAGAACTCTCAGAACCACTGTCTATTATCTTTGCGAAATCATGGAAGATGGGTGCAGTGCCAGACGACTGGAAGAGGGCTAATGTTGTCCCTATCTTCAAAAAGGGCAAAAAAGACGAACCTGGGAACTACAGACCAGTCAGTCTGACATCCATCCCTGGGAAAATTTTGGAGCAGATTATAAAGAAGTCAATCTGTAAACACCTTAAAAACTATGCAGTGATGACTAGAAGCCAGCATGGAATTCTCAAGAAGAAATCGTGTCAGACTGATCTCATTTTTTGATCGGGTAACCTCCCTTGTGGACTGTGGGAATGCTGTGGATACAATATATCTTGACATCAGCAAAGCTTTTGACAAAGTGCCCCATGACATTCTGATTCACAAACTAGTGAAAAGTGGGCTAGATGGAACAACTATTAGGTGGATCCACAGTTGGCTACAGAATCGGACTCAAAGAGTGCTTATCAATGGTACCTTCTCACACTGGGGGGAGGTAATGAGCAGGGTACCACAGAGCTCAGTCCTGGGCCCAGTGCTCTTCAACATTTTTATTAATTATTTGGATGAGGAGGTGCAGGGAATGCTTATCAAATTTGCATATGGCACAAAATTGGATGGGATCAATAATACCCTGGAAGACAGAAACAAACTCCAAAGTGATCTTGCTAGACTGGAGTGCTGGGCTGAAAACAACAGGATGAAATTTAATAGGGATAAATGCCAAGTTCTACACCTAGGAAAAAGAAACCAAATGCAGTTACAAGATGGGGGATACTTGGCTCAGCAATACAACAAACGAGACAATTTGGAATTGTTGTAGATCACAAGCTGAATATGAGCCAACAGTGTGATGTGGCTGCAAAAAAAGCAAATGCTGTTTCGGGCTGCATTAATAGAAGTATAGCTTCCAAATCGCGTGAGGTACTGGGTCCCCTCTATTCAGCACTGGTTAGGCCCCAGCTTGAGTATTGCATCCAGTTCTGGGCACCACCAAGAAGGAAGCAGACAATCTGGAGCGTGTTCAGAGGAGGGCAACAAGGATGATCAGGAGTCTGGAAACAAAGCCCTATGAGAACAGAAGATTGAGGGGAGACATGATAGCACTCTTCAAATACTTGAAAAGTTGTCACACAGAGGAGGGCCAGGATCTCTTCTCAATCAACCCATAGTGCAGGACACAGAATAATGGGCTCAAGTTATAGGAAGCCAGATTCCAGCTGGACATCAGGAAAAACAACAATGGAAGCAATTCCCTAGGGAGGACGTGGGCTCTCCCACATTAGAGGTCTTCAGTTGGACAACCATCTGTCAGGGATGCTTTAAGGTAGATTCCTGCATTGAGCTGGGGGGTTGGACTCGATGGCCTGATAGGCCCCTTCCAGCTCTACTATTCTATGATTCTGTAAAAAATCTCTCGGGTGTTTCCCCCACCCACCCTCCCAAGACATTAATGCAATAAGACACACATTTTAGCCAATGGCAACCACTCAACTTCATACAAACATGGGGTTTACAACATTTCTCAAGGTGAGAAGAACAGGTCCAGCACCAGGTTTGTGGATGCCCTGGACAAAACACCCTGTTGAGGGCCCTCTCCCATGACAACAGGCAGGGCCGGTCCTACCATTAGTCACAGTGAAGCAATCGCCTCAGGCAGCAGATGCTGGGAGGTAGCAGAAGATGTTGGAGGAGAGACCTGTGTACCTCACAGCCTACTCTATGCTCCCTAAGTTAGCTTGTTGCCTTCATGTTCAATGAAGAATGCTGTTCCATCACCAATGTTGAAGAAACAATCTAGTCAGCTTTTGTACATGAAATAGGAGTGGGTGCCATCTTGTTCTTCGCCTCAGTCAGCAAACTGTCTTGGGCCAGCCCTGTCAACAAGTTCTGGTGGACTCACCTGGCTGTGGTGGCAGCACTCCGAACATAACATAAGAAGAGCCATTTTGGACCAGACCAAGGGTCTATCTAGTTCAGCACTCTGTTTATTTTATTTTTATTTACTTATTTATTACATTTATATACCGCCCCATAGGCGAAGCTCTCTGGGCGGTTTACAAAAATTAAAAGATTGAACATTAAAAAGTCAATATACAAAATGTTAAAACCATAAAACATAAAACAGGTGATATTTAAAACATTTTAAACTTTTAAGCCCAGTGGCCAACCAGCTGCGGGTGGAAGGGGTTGACACCTGTTTTAAGTTCCCACAATGTGCTAGGCCAAAACTTCTAAAGGGCCACAGTTTTCATCATCCCTCACCATTGGCTATGCCAACTAGGGTCGGCACAAGTTGTAAGCTAAAACTTCTGGAGGGCCACAAGCTGCCCACCTCTGTGTTACAGTGACACTAGATCAGGGGCTCTGTGGGAAATTGATCCAGGCCCTTGCGCTGGTTGGTATGCCAAGCCAGAGGGGGAAGAGTATTGGGGAAGAAGGGCAGGGCTCAACAGTGGTCTCTGACAGCATGCCAAGGCCCTGGCAGCTGCCCAAGGATGCTAGATGCTAACACCAATCCAGGAGAAACAGTATGCTCTCCGTAGGGACTCTAATTGGATGGTTGAGCACATTTTTTCAGCCCTCTTTTCTATGGATACTTAACTCTGCTGGTCTTTAATGGCCACTTCCTCCCAAACATCAACCTTCCTCCTACTTCTATTTTAGCTTCCTGAATTTTCAAGCCCTGTGATAACTTAGGAGAGGTTTCTTTCAACATTTAAATAAAGCACAACATCTGGAAATGTCATAGCGCAGGGGTGTTGAACCTCAGGCCCCTGGGCCAAATCTCTCCCTCTAGGATCCTCTGGGTAGTCACACCCCTTCCCCTGCCCATGCCCCCTTCCCTCAACCTTCCCCTTCCCTGGCTTTTGTGGAGTTTTTTTCTAGTTCTAAAGGGTCGAAATGCTTCTCCTAAAGCTTTACTTACTAGCAGAGTGTTAAGCTAAAACATGCTGGCATTTCGGCCCTGCTTCTTTTGCTTTCAACACTGCCCACAACTGGAATACAGCCCCAGGGAACTTCTCCAAAATTGAGTTTGGCCTTCAGATTGAAAGAGGTTTGACACCCCTGTCATAGATAAAAGCCAATATGATGTGATGCAGCCTTCCCCAACGCTCCAGCTGTGTTGGACTGCAACTCCCATCAATCCCAGCCAACTCGTGTAATGGTTAGGAGTGCCAGACTGGGAACACAGAGAGAGAGAGATTCAATTCCCCACAGCCATGAAACATTCCTGGGTGACTCTCTCTCAGCCCAACTTACATGGTACTCACAGGTACTTATGTATGCCTCCCTGAACTCCTTGGAGGAAAGGCGGATATGAATGTTAAAAATACAAATAAAAATAAAACAATAAATAATAAAAGCAACTAGTTTAAAACTATCCCAAAGATGCACACATTTCAACATTTTAAGCCTCTTCTTTGCACTCCTTCATCCCAAGTAAATATGCAGTGCACTCCAGTGACAACCCTTGAGCTAAAGAGGCTGTAAAGTCAAATTATGAAGTGTTAGGATTAGATATGAGTATATTCAAACGAGACTGCTAGATTTATCCCACCAATGACTCCTTTCTCTGCAAAGCAAAAGTGACACCTGTTCCTCCGAAAGCCACCCCTCGGGCACACACGTACCCCACTTCCAAGCCTGTTCTTGGAAGCATCTCAGCCCAGGAGCAGAACTTCCATGCTTATGTTATTCTTCATAATGCCATGCATTATGCATATCGATCTTAGCGCTATATTTCCAAATATGGGTTTGGAAACAATGTCCAAATAATGTTTAGATTTGCAGGGTGCTGCAATAGCCCTGATGCTCAATATCTCAGGCAATGCTTCTATGCAACCTTCCTGCATTCCCATCGAATTTATGCTGAGAGCCTGTTCTTCCCTTATTCTACACAGACATTTATTTATTGCATTTTTTATCCTGTCCTTTAGCCAGAAAAGTCTCCAAAAGTGGCTTACAAAGATAAGAAATAAGACACTCCCTGCCTGTAGGCTTACAATCTAAAAGTCATGACACAAAAGGAAAGGGGATTGGGAGGAGGAAAAATGCAAATTCAGCCGCTACATTCATAGTTGCTGAGTTCAGCAGGTCATGAGCAATGGAAGGCTGCTGCTTCCCCTCCCTCTTGAAGTCCCTGACAGTCTGTAGCAGGAGGGAGGGAGGCTCTCAGCTGAAGCTCCAGGCATAATGGAGGTACTATTCCTACCTGGGGGTCACCCCTGAGCATCCCCCTCCAAATGCATCACACCACCTGCTACAGACCTTGGGAAAGACAGGCTAAAAGAATCCCTGGGGCTCATGCCCAATTAGGATTTTGCCATAAGAGACGGGTGGAGACTGCATGACCCTCAAGTTGTTGTTGGACTGCAACTCCCATCATGCTACACTGGGTAGGATTGAGGGGACTTGCAGTTCACCAACATCAGGAGGGCCCATGTTTGCCATTCCTGCCCTAGAAGGACAACCAGCCAGGAGCGACACTTCTGGGCAGCTGCCCTTTTCTCAAATCCTAGCTCAGGCATAACCCTTCCCAGATAAACCCAACTCCTTGAATCTCTGTGGGAACAGGCTGTAGGTGCTTAAAGCTGAATGCCTTCTCCATATACTCAGAGGCACCATTTCATTAGCACACATATCCAAGGGATTGCTCAAACCTTGCGTTGAACTGTGCATTCTGGGCACAAATTAAGCCACGTGAGCTCTTTCTCAGTGGTGCAGTAGAGCCAGGGCTCACAGGAACTCAGCATCAGCACCTTTTTGTTAGCAGGAACACTGACATCATCAGCAACACCCTCAGACTTCCCTTTTCCCTCTGAGCTTAGCTGCAATCCTCGCTATCGCCTAGTTCACAGAGCACAGGCTGTTGTTGAATCAGGGGTTGTTGTTACATGAGAACCCTGCACCATGTAACCATGAATAACCCAGAGTTCACAACCCAACAACAAACCATAGGTTCCAGTGCAGGTTAGTGGCTCCGATACCAGCGCAGCAGGGAATCCACTCCGGGTTTCAGTGAGAACTCTAAAGAAGCTCTCCAAGGTGCGGAAGCCTTGGAGAACGTCTTTAGAGTTCTCACTGGTTCAGACTGAAACAGGGAGCAGATTCCAGTTTGCGAACCACCCAGAGAGATTTGGCTATTGGGCAGTATAGAAATGAATAAATAAATCCTCCGCTTCCATCAATGGGTTCTCTTCCTGGGTTGTTCCCAGTTAACTACCCATCGTTAAACCATAGTGCATTGTTCGCACATTAAGGCAACCCACACTCAACCCATCGTCTGGGTCGTTAGGTGTGAAACAGGTCAGTACACATTGTAAAATACTGGATGGGGAGGGGGCGGTGTCTGAGCATGAGCGGGCAATTAAGACCTACTGGCTTTCCAGAAGTCCTGTTCCTGGCGGTGATGAAAACTGCTAGAAGTGGTTGGTCAATGCGGATCGACCCGCGGGTTGAAGTTTTGGGCTCGCCTTGGGGGCGTGACCACGGGGAACGTCAGGATGAGCGCCCGCACTTCAGAATGTACCAATCCACCCAAGCCTTCTCTTGGGAGAGAAACGCAGCCTCGTGCGCAGGCAGGCAGGCAGGCAGGCAGGCGCGTGCGCCCTGCCCTTCTCCTCCCGCCTCTTGCACAGTCGCCACGGGATGCTGCGCGCGCCTCTTTGCGCCCGCTTCACGCGCGGGGCAGCTTCCCCACACCACGCCCCAAGCTCTCGGGCTAGGACATTCCAGCGGCCTCACCCACCTCACGCGGCGGCTGGCGGCGGCGCTTCTCTCTCGGCTCGCTCGCTTCCTGCCGCCTTTCGCGGCGGCTCCTCGGGGGAAGGGAGCGGGCGTGGGCTGGGCGGCGGCGGCGGCAAAGCGAAGCCTCTCCCTCTCCTGCCAAAGCACCAGGGACGTCGCCGCGTGCTTTCCGAGCGGAGCTGGCAGGCGAACAAGCGCCCGCCCTTTAGTTGGCTGGCTGGCTGGCTGTCCCTCCAGGCTCCAGCCCACCGCCCAGCCAGCCTTCTTTAGCCGAGGCCCTGGGAGGAAGCGGCGGGGAGAGGAGCGCCGGCGCCCCCCACCCCAGCAAACGAACTCGCAAGCTGAGGCAAATAAGCGCTCGCGCCTCCTCCTCCTCACCTCCACCTGCTCTGCCCCGCGCTCCCTTGGTCGCCAATGGGCAAATCCTGGCTTCTTGCGCTCAGAATGGGGGGCTGTCAATTGCAGCCACACCCCCTCCACTTGGTTTCAGTCACCGATTACCAGCACGCTTGCAAATGTGCGAAAAGGGGGGAAAGGTTGCCTCTGAACGCGTGCAGAGTGCCTTTCCTTTCTCTCTCACACACACACGCGCGCGCGCGCTAGAAAACTCAATCTGACACATGCGTACTTGGCAGTAAGCCCCAGTGTGTTCAATGAGGCTCATTTCTCCCTTGCAAGAAGAAACAGTGTGGAGTAATGGTTAGAGTTCCCACTCTAGTCCTAGTTCCCACTCGGCCGTGAAACGCACTGGGTGACTTTGAGTCTGCCACTGACTCTCAGCCTAACGTACCTCGCAGGGTTATTGTGAAGATAACGCGGAGAGGAGGAGACCAGGGCTGAATTCGGACGACACAATAAGCAACGGGGGGGGGGGGGGGGGGGGACAATCGTCAGTTGTATTGACTATAGTGTCGTCCGAATGCTGCCCAGGTGTCTCCTTGGGTTCCTTGAAGGAAAGGTGGGGTATAAATGCAACAAGTTAATAATAAATAGTGTTTAGGATGGCCACGTCCTATGGACATCTATCGGGGAGTAAGCCCGATTGGATGCAGTGGGGCTTCTTTCAAGGTAAACATGCATCGGATTGAGGTGTAAATCCGGTTTTGCGCATTTCTCGCCTCTTATGCGCAAGCTGAAGCCTAAGTACATTAATTTGGAATGGGCCGCCGACCTATAATGCAAGTTTACTCCTCAGTGAGCTCAGCGGTAGTCACTCCCAAATAAGCATGCCTAGTATTGGAATCTTTATAAAGGGTATCTCTCCCGCACTCTGTCTTGCATTAACATATAATGTGTGCGTCGGACAACACGTGTGATGCCCGATTTCTGGGGCTGATTCACTCCCACAGTTACATAAACTGGATGGCCTCAACGTCAAGCTACCGCTTGCATCTGCGAATGCACCATCCGGGATCTAATAACTTTGGTTTCATTAGTCATATTAGCTCACCATAATAGGGACGTGTGGCAGAATTTGATGGCATACGCTCCCCATGCAGGTGTTATTATGTCAGTCCCCGAAGGGCTGCTTGGATACTGCCCTATGTTAGCCCTACGTAGAGTAGACCTATTGAAAGAAATGGGACAGTCCCATCCCTTTCAATGGATCTATTCTAACATTGGATGTTATTACATTGCTTCCAAATGGCGATCCGCGCGATCCTATGTATGTCTACTCTGAAGTAAGTCCCGTTGAATGCAATAAAATTTACTCCCAGGTACGTTGGCATAGGATTGCAGCCCGTTTTAAGGCCGTTGGCACACCAGTGTAGCCAAACCAGCCTCTCTTATTACACGTGTGAATGTGCCGAGGACATTGATAGAGAAATGGACTGTACATTCATGCCAGTGTAGATTTTACATTTGCATTACGGACTGCTTTAAGGAAAAGCTAACATGAACGCCTCACGTGTGAATGCACGCAGCCCGGGATTCCCGTCCATAACAACTGCTTATCTCCGGGGGTTTGAAAGGATCGACTTACTAGGAAGAACACGGCTAGAGAAAACTGCTCCTTACCTGCCTGCCTCCTGGGTTGAGAGTCCTTTAGGGAAAATCAAACTTTTTTCCTCTTTCCTGCGTCAAAAACGGGCTAGCAGAGACGTCGGGCAGCCTCTCCAGATAGACACGTTTGCAAATCGTCTCCTAAAACTCAGCCGTCCTTTGGCAGGCGCGGGTTATGCACACCCCGCGTGAAACCATGCATCTCCAGACATCCTGCGCCTCCCTCCCCCCACCAGGTGTAACCCACGCAAAAATAAAACAAAATAAAATGCTCCAAACGCCGCTTTCCTAGCCTATATGAATCCACCTCCTTGGGGAAAGCGTGTCCCCTTTTTACTAGTAGATACCTCTATAAAGGGCCAAAGAAAGCTTGGAGCGCTCACAGGAGCAACAGACAGCGAAAATGTCTTGTTATTCCATCGGTGCCACACCGAAAATACGCATGGAGGAACTAAACATAACCCAGTGAAAAGATGTGTTGAAATGTGTTTGCGCCGATTCCAACCTGTTGAGTGGCGAACTCGCCTGTCTCCTAGAGGTGGGGACGGAGTGCCCTCTAGTGGAGTATCCAGGAGAAGCGACAGAGGAGGCTAGAACGATTTTTATTAAACTTAGGGCCCAATCTTATGTATGTTCAGACAGAAAAAAGGCCTACAACTAGTATTCCTTTTTTTCTTTTTCTATCTATCTAAACATGCACAACACTGCATGGGGGAGGAATAGGAGGCAGCAATGATAAATTTTGGAAGTGCAGGTACTCATCATGAGAGCCCCCATAGCCGCACACCCCTCAAGTAGAGTCCAAAAATTGAAGCAGCTATGTTGATCCTCTTCTAGGAGTTTATATCTGGCAAAAGCAGGTCTTTTGTAAAGTGAATGGGTTTTAATTGCCCTTTCAGGACCAAAGGGACTCTATGATACATTGCATTACAATAGGGTATTTTAGGCTGACCAGATAAAATCCAGGTCAGGGCTCATGTAACTTTAAGAGTTGTAGAGAAAAGGGAATTTCAGCCAGTGTCATTTGTATGCAATTAGTCCCTGGTGAAATTCCCTCTTCATCACAACAGTTAAAGGTGCAGGCACTATACTAGAGTGATCATATACAAAAGAAGGCAGGGCCCCTGCAACTTTAACTGTGGTGATGAAGAGGGAATTTCACCAGGAACTAATTGCATACAAATGACACTGGCTGAAATTCCCTTTTCTCTACAACTGTTAAAGTTACATGAGCCCTGACCTGGATTTTATCTAGTCACCCTAGGGTATTTACAATTCACAACAGGAAATTTTAAAATGCATTCCCCCACCCTAAAAAAAGATTCATTTTTTTCCTTTAGTCCATTCCCCCCTCCTTCCTCCAAGAAGACCCCCTTCTTTCTTTCTCCCTCACCCACCATTTTATTATATATATATAAAAAAAGCTCATCCAGTGAGCTACATGACTAAGTGACTTCATTTGACTTTTACCACTAGCAATAATGATAGACTGCACAATCCTATGGATATATACTTAGTAAAATCCATTGATTCCAATGGGGCTTGATCCCAAATAGGGAATCCCATCAATGCTGCAGCCCTAGGATAGGAGCCAATGTTAGTCCTACACAGATAGAGTAGACCCATTGAAATAAATGAGACACAAAGGGTCTACTCTACATAGAGCTAACATTGGATGCTAACTCTAATTCATAGCATTTGAGAATAAGCCACAAATGGATCTCAGAATGGTTCCATTGATTCCCAAAGCACAGTCGTAGCAGGTGCTGCTATCTATAGCACTGAGATATGAAGAATGTATTGGCTCTTAAGCCATATTATACATCACCCGTCCCTCTGCAGGAAACTTCTTGCATTGCTCTGGCTCCAGTCACCCACTCATGGCCAGCTGTAAATCTGGCCCTTTAGGAACAAGCTAATCATTATGTCCTGATGCTACAGAACGGAACTGAGGGGACAAGAGAGGTGCCCACGCAAAGCTTTGGAAAGCAGAGCAGGTGCAAAGGTCTGCCTGTACTTTGAAAACAGAGCGCCAAAGCGCCATTGTGTTCCTCCTTTGCGAACCTCGACTACAAAAGCCAGGCTTGCATTAAGAGCCAACCCTGCACCCATTTTCTCCTGTTACTGATTGACAAGAGCGAGGGAAGTTTTCCACGCAGGGTTACCGCCCGTCCTGTTCCGCCCACCCCGTTCCACCCGCCCTGGTCCTGTACTTCCAACGTTGCAAATATGTCCAAAAAAGAGTCTGCTCCCTAAAATGTTCATCATTCCCAACCGCATTGTATTGGTTGGCCTGCCCTCACACTGAAAAAAAGGCACTGTGAGGCCCCTTGGGAGGGCTTTTGCCCTGAAAGGCGGCCAAGAAATGTTTTAAATAAATAAATTCAAGAATTTCAAAGGCAAGTTGGGAAAGTGTTCTCAGGACCTTTTCAAAAAGAAAGTACTGCCTCTACTTCCCTTGACAGTGGTTAGTGGTAACAGAAGGTGACGTGGTACTTCCTTTTTTAAGAAAGAGGTGTGGAAGCTGTGTCTTAGAAGGAAACTATATTTCTCATTTTATTATGCACTTATAAATGATACATAAACAACTTGTTACCATTATGATTTTAAAAAAAAACCTCAAAGCATTTTTCACATAAAAACATCCCTAACAAGGCAAGTGGTTGCACTGTGTCTTTTACCTTCTGTTCTAAAATATAATGGATAAACTCCATCTTTTAATAAATGGTTATCCTGGGATCTACCATCTCTTGGTCTAATAACATTAGTTAGCTTGACCATATTGATTTTGTGTTTTTCTGTTATATGAATTGTGGGTTTCTGTATTTGTGTGTGGAAGTTGTTTTGTGATTCTTGTTTACAGTGGGAAGCAACACATAAATTATTATTATTATTATTATTATTATTATTATTATTATTGTAGTTGTTAATCTCATATTTGCCAATGCCCCTATAAAGAAACAGGTCTGAACTTCTTCACTAATAAAGCAGTCTTCCCCAACCTGGTGCTCCCCAAATGTGTTTGACTGCAACTCCCATAATTCCCAGCCAGCAGTTGGCCATGCTATCTGGGAATTATGGGAGTTGCAGTCAAATACATCCAGTGGGCACCAGATCTCATAGTCTGGCCCACCATATAAATTAGCAAGAGATGCAGAAAGTGCTGCCATCCAGAAGCCCTTGCAGTTTGATTTTATGCATGTTTATTCGTACATCATACCTCTTCTTGGTTTATTGGACTAGTGTCTAACTGTAAAACAAAAGGCTAGGTCTTTTAACAAATTTCCTAAAGGAGTGAAAGAGGATAGGCAGGTTTAAGATTGACAATTGGCCAGAGGGGGAAAAAAACAAAAACAGCTATCCTGGCTTATTCTTTTCACGTTCTTTTCCAGATATGTGACATGCAGAACTCTGCAGGTGAAGCTTTTCATGGCACTGGAGAGTTAAAACAAATTCGCCTGATGATAGCCTGTTGTGGATCCAATGTCTCTTAAAGGGGCAGCTACAGAGGCGGGCTCAAAAACTAGCAATCCGGGCAAATGAAAGAACACTCACACACTGTACCCAAATTAGTCTGGAGTGAGTGCAGAGTTTTGGCCCTTACAATAAAACCATCATAATTAAAATAAATAAAAATCGGGTGCTTTTTAAAGCTCCAGCAAAATTAAGAATGACCATCTCTAAATAAATAAATAAATAAACCACAGACGCCGCCCCTTGAGCCCGGCTTCCCTTTGCTCATCCATTGGCTATAAACAGACTAGATGTCAAGCGAGGCTCCTCGGAACGCTGATGGAGGCCGAGATGGTTTGGGATGGCCGCGGGGCACAGCAGGGTTTTAAGCCAGCTGACAAGTGCCCGGACGCCCTTTGCGAGAGGAGACGCTAAAGATGCCCTTCTGGCTGCTCTCGCTTGTTGCCAGGCCTCCTTCTCCTCGGACGCGGCTCCTGGCCCCTTAAAAGGGCCCGTCCTCCGGCCACTTAGCAACGACTGCAGCCGCTACGGGCGGATCTGTTTGCGCTGCAGCCTCTAGACGCCCTTGCTTGCGTGCGCCTTGCTGGATCTCGCCCTTCCTCCCAAACAGAAGAGGAGCGAGCCCGGCCGGTTTCTTTCTCCGCTGGAGGAAGCGTTTGCAAGCGCGGAGAGGGTTTGCAGGCGGCGGCTGCTGCTGCTGCCACCGCCGCTCGGCCTTCCCCGCCACTCCCCACCCTCGATGGCCGCCAGCAGGTTCTCCACGCCGATCACGGCGGACAGCGGCCTGGCCTCGGACGCGTTCTGCTCGTTCTCGCCGGTGCTCAGCCCGAGCCGCCGGAGCCGCTTGCAGGAGAAGGAGGAGCTGCGCCAGCTCAACGACCGCCTGGCCGCCTACATCCAGCGCGTCCGGGCCCTGGAGGCCGCCAAGGCGGCGCTGCACCGCCGCCTGGCCCACCACGCGGAGAACGGCAGCCGCGACCTGACCGTGCTCCGGCGCACCTACGAGGGCGAGCTGGCCGAGGCGCGCAGGGCGCTCGACCAGCAAGCGCTCCAGCGCGCAGCCCTCCAGGTGGCGCTCGATGCGCTGCGCGAAGAGCACCAGCAGCTGCTCGCCAGGTCAGTGCGGTGTGGCTGGGACTACGGCTCCCAGAAGCCCCAGGCAGTGTAGCCAGGGGCCCGGGATTGTGGGAAGTGGAGTACAACGCGGGCAGAGGCCGTCGACTCGCTGGATCTAGCAGCCTTGAGATCCGTGTAGAGGTTACTAGAACCCTGAGAATCCAGCAAAAGAGGAGCCTGCGCCGAAAGAGGATTATTCATTCCCAAATTGGGCACTCTAAATGAATTCCAAAAACCACTGATACTGTAATTATTTTATTTTGTGTCATTTTATTTTAATGATATTGGCCAAGGGATGATGGGAGCTGGAGTCCAACAATATCTGGAGGCCACTGACCTGTGCGATCGGGAGCCCTAGGGTTGCGCGTAGAGGTTACAGCAAGAAAAGGGGCTTTGTGGAGAGAAAGAGTGAGGCTAGAGGCTGGAGAGAGAGGGAGAGGATTGGCTGGAACAGCAGCAGGTTCAAGAACAGGATGGAGAACCTGGTGCTCTATCGCCTTTCAAGGTTTTTATTAAAGATAATTTTTGAAGGGAGTAGGGAGTGGGTGCCCTTAGAGGTCCCCACCGGACCATGTTGGGAACCCCTGGGATAGGGATTGAAAGGGAACCTTATGCAAGCAAAGCACGTACTCTACTGTCACTGAGTTAATGTTGTTCCCCTCAGGAATAATTGTTAACTCAGCTTATGCATCATGCACCCTAAATGCCTTCTCTCAAAAGCTTTCCAAAAAAGACATGACTATTGTGATGCTTTCATCTTAGTTAAAGGTGCATGGCTGTTCAAAAGCAGCAAACTCCATTGAGTACCATAGGACCTACTCTTTGGTAAGTATGTGTAGGATTGCAGCCCTAGGAGCCTATCTACACACGCAGGATAAAACGGGACGTACTAAAACAAAGGACAGTACTTGCCCATAGGGAAACCATACTTGCCCATAGGGATCCATTGGACAGCATTTCCCCATCAGGATCCATAGGACAGCACTTGCCCATAGAGAAAAATAGGATCGTACTTGCCCATAGGTATCTATAGGACAGCATTTGCCCATAGGGAAACAATACCTGCCCATATGGATCCATAGGACAGCACTTGCCGGTAGGGAAAAATAGGATAGTACTTGCCTATAGGGATCCATAGGACAGTACTATCCTATTTTTTTGCATGGGCGAGTGCTGTCCTATGGATCCCTATGGGCAAGTGCTGTCCAATGGATCTCTATGGGCAAGAACTATCCTATGGATCCCTATGGGCAAGTGCTGTCCTATGGATCCCTATGGGCATGTATGGTTTCTCTATGGGCAAGTACAGTCCTTTGTTTTAGTATGTCCCGGATAAAACACTTTGAAAACGTTTTGAAAACTGAATATGGAGGGTGTCCTGGGCCCCAACAGTTCTCAAAACTGTTATAAACAATTTTAAACCATTTTAAAGCAGTAGTGTAGATAGACTTCCAATCTCTTTTGATCTGCTGTGAATTCTTATGGGCTAGTCTCCTGTTTCTTTGTTTTCTGTCCCAGAAGTGAAGCTCAAAACAGCTCCTTCTGTGTTTTGAGTAACTCGTGGCTTGTTTATAAAGCTTCCGACTTGGCGGGTATTATAACCTTGTGAATAAGTGTTTGGATTTAAAGAGGGGAACTGAAGCGCCTTTAATTAAAAATGTCTGGTTTTGTTTTTTAACAAACCACAGGAAATGCCTGTGCGGTTTGGATGTGCATTTTTTTTTAAAAAAAAATGCAAGTTTGATGTTTCATGTGCTTAACTCCATAAAAGTTGTGAGGTATTTGCCAACTATCAGTTGAATTGTTTTTATGGTTGGCTTTCCAACAGGAATAAATGCTGAACACTCTTTTCTTCTTCTTAGTAATCCTGTTGATTAGACTATTTCAGCAATCAAATGGCAACTACTATTAAGTATTATATTGGAGAGAATAGGCTAACCCATGGTTTATTTAATTCATGGCTTGGTGCCCTTCCCAGGGTTTGACCTGACTGGTAGAACACGACAGCCCATAGGATAAACAACCCATGGGCTGTCGGGGACAAGCAAGAGAGAGCAGATGTGCTGCCTGCAGTGCGACCGCCACTTCTGCTTTTACAGCTTCTTTATAGATTGCTCTGCATATTATCCAGACATGAACTTATGGGTTGTTTAGGGGTCAAACAACCCAGCAGGTAACTCATGCTTTGTTGTTGAGTTAACTGCTGAGTAAAAGTGGAAATGATGGGTGTGCTACAGGCAGCGCATTCACTCTCTCCCATTCTTCCCTGACAGCCAGTGGGTTTAGCCCATTCACTGTTGTGTCATGTAAACTGGCCCTTTATCTGGCAGATGAGCAGACAAATTGTGGTTTGTTTTCTCAGTCTCTAGGTTGCTCCCTCCATGTATACCAATGCCTTTGAGGCATGTGAAGCATGGTTTGTTAGTGCGGCTGGGGTCGCACATCATGACAATCCAGAATTCACTGATCCATACTATGGGATAGCGTTGTGTGTGAACCCATCCAGTGTACATTGTTTTGAGTGCCAGAAATTGGCAATAAACAATGCTGGAGAATCACCCATGAAGGGATATTAATGTTGTCTGGTCAATGTCTACAAACATTAAGTAACTCACTGTGAATTTCTTCCAAGGTAAATGGTAACAATACAGTAGCCTGACCAGGGTTAATTGGTGAACTGAGAATTAAATTACCAGTTTAGCCTGAAACACCACACACTCTATGAAAGGGTTTTTGTTCTCAAACTAGTTATAGGACCATTTGAGTAGTCAGTTGGATGACCAATTAGCATTTCTTCATGCTTTACAGATTCTTTTCCTTAATGCTTTACAGATTACTTTCCTCAATGTCACAAGTTTTTCAATTTCATCTCGAACGTCAGGCTGTCGCGCATATTGTTGCTTTTTGACGACTGATATAATTTCTACATTTCTGTTAAAGGTTCAAAGAACACTGGAAAGCATACGAATTATAACAGTTGATCTGATCCAAGATTCGTCTAGGCCAGCCAGATCCCATTGAGAATCTGGCAAGTAGGTGTGGTAATTTCCATTCCCTGTTGTCCCAGGGACATGGCACTTGGGGAGATAGTGCCTTTGAACACGGAGGACCCATTTATCTTTCACAGCTAGTCAACCACTGATAGATCGGCACATTTGTCTAATCCCCTTTTAGAGCCATCCTAGGGCAGCAAATTCCATTAGCGTCAATGTGGTGGTGGTGGTACAGCTAAGAGTGTCAGACTAGGGCTGTGGAGATCCAGGGGCGGATCTACACTGCTGCTTTAAAGCGCTTTAAAGCGGTTTATAACATTAGTGACAACTGGTTTTGGAGTGTGTCCTGGGCCCCAACAGTTGTCAGTACTGTTATAAACTGCTTTAAAGCGCTTTAAAGCAGCAGTGTAGATCCTGCCCAGGTTCAAATTCCCGCTTAGCCATGAAGTTCATTATCTATGAGCCTAATGTAGCTCACAGGGTTGTCATGGGATAAAAAGTAGGGACGGGTGAAAAATTATACAGCAGTAAACTATTAATATAGAGACAGAACTCGGAGGCTTGCGGGAGGCGCAGCATTGGCTTTATTTTATTTATTTATGTTCTTTATTTATGTAGTGGTGTTTGTTTATTTATTTTATTTATTTATTTATTTATTTATTTATACATTGATAAAGTTCTGAGAATGCTCCTTAGATTTGGCCCTTCATGGCTGGCTGGAACAGGATGGTGGCCTCTTGCAGCCAAAATTCTTCTCTTTGTTTTCCAGCTGTTCTGTGAAGATATTTTGAGATGGGGGTTGCCGTGGATACAAATGTTTCCTTAGGCTTCGCTTCTTGACCTGGCAGACAGAGGCCTAGCAGATCCCCAAAGCCTAGCACATAGTCAAAGCAATGTTTGTTCACGTAATTCAGACAATATTAGGGTTGGTATTTCTTTATGGAACTGAGCTGCAATCCTGTACATGCTTACTCAAGAGTAAGGCTCACTGAACCCAGTGGTAAAACATACATAGTATAGTAGTGTTGGTTACATGTTTGAGGCAGCCCCCTTGCTAAGGACAGTGGGGCTGTCCCACAGCTTTTTGCTGCCTGAGGCAGAGCAGCAAATGGCATCCATCCCAAAATAAAGGTGCATAGTACCCAAAGCCAGTCAAGTTATGTTGATACCTGAGGTGGAAAATCCCACAAGTGCCTCTCTCCATGTATAGCATTTTAAAAAATACAATAATTCAGTAAATATCTAACCATTTGTTGCCCCCTGACTCACAAAGCTGCTGCCTGAGGTGGCCGCCTTACTCTGCCTAATGGTAGGGCCGGCTCTGAAGGATTAACTCAGACATCTTGCCTTGTGAACAATTATTTCAGATCAGTGTGCTTTTAAAAGCACACACACACCAAAACAAATAGGAAATTGAGTTGTTGAGGGGGGGGGCGCGCACATGTATTCTTTCAACAGGTGCATAATAAACTGTTTATTTATGAGAGAGTTACTATGAGGATTATTATGTAATTTTTATATCATGCTTTTCTACCAATAAGTTCACCAAGCAGCTCACGGAGAAAGTGAAAAAACATGAAGGCATTAAAGAATAACCATGCAATAAATATTAAAAGCCGCAGAGTTAAGAACAACCATTACAAACTGGTTGCCAATTGACCACCAAAAATGGCTTAGCCTGCTTTTTATTTATTTTTAAACAGGAAGTTGACCTGAATAAATTGGCAGTTAATGCTTATGCTGTGGAAACTTTCACCATGCTAATGTCTGTGGAGCAAATATTTTTGTTAAAGGCACAAATGGTAGCCAGTAAAAAGTTAGTAACCACCTCTACCTTGACTCAGTTGCTCCTGCCTGTTTTCCTCTGACCCTTCCCATATGAATATAATCTAAGATGAAGACAACACTTTGACCTTGTTCAGATGTAACCATGAGTTAATTAACCTGTCATTTGCAGGGATCCGCATTATGCACTAGCTACTTCCTCTTTCCATGAATACCCTTGAATGGCGCCTTTGACGGTTATTTCTGTGCCATCCAAACAGGGGCTCTTGGGTTAAACAACTACAGGTTAACCCAAGAACAAGTCATGAGTTAATTTAGGGTTTTTTAATCCACAAACAGCTCCAAGAGCCCCTGTTTGGATGTCATGGAAACAACCCTCAAAGACAGTATTTGAGGGTTGTTACTGGAAACAAGAAATAGCTCACTGCAGTGCATGTCCCCACAATCCGTGGATTAATTACTCATGATTTGCTGCTGGATGCAGCTGTTAAATTTAAACAAGGCCCTTATCTAATTGGAGTGGGGGGGATACCTGGTTGCTTTACGAAGACTTTTTTAGAAGGGTTACTGTTAGATTCCAAATTTACCTTTTCTCTCCCTCTCTCAAAATCTGAGCAATTCATAGTGTTTAAACTTGGGTTTAAAATCCTAAAATAGTGTTTAGTACTCAAACTGTTTTTTTAAATCATGTCTGTACGATGCAAAGCTTTGTTCCAACTTACAATTAGCTTGTTCGCAGGAACTCTAAAAAAGAAAACGATTTAAGCCTGGCCATTGCTCGTGTAAGGGATCTTGATGCTCAGCTCAACTCCAAAGAGTCCGAATTGATGACATCACTGAGCAGGGAACGAAGCTTAGAGAACAATCTTCAAGAATCAAAGGATCAAAACATCTCTGTAAGGAGTTGCCCAGTAAAAACTCAGATGTCTTGTTGAAGCTGTGAAAGTCATCCTTGATAGCCCAGGTTGCAGGTCAAGTGTTGTGCATTTTGCTTTATATTGTTATGCTCTCCTCACATCTCTGAGCAGTGAGAAGACTCAGGAGTTCAGTACTTAGGTTTGGTCTTTGAAAAGAGGTCACTGGAAGCTTGTGGTACTGGAGTTTGTTCACAAATTTATAGGCTGAACACAGGTGCAGGCACAACTTAAATCAGAAGTAGGCGACCTGGTGCCCTCTAGAAATTTTTGTCTACAGAATCCCTGACTTCTAGGGCTGATGGGAGTTGTAGTCCAAGCCATCTCAGGAGCACCAGGTTGCCTGCCCCTGCCTCATACACTTCAACAGATAGCCAAATCCACTGCTACATATCAGACCTCCAGAGACACCCCCACCTGTCAGCTTACAGTGCTACCTGAAACTGTGCTCTCTTGTTCTTCCTCCTCAAAACTACAATCTGTCTCCTTCGTTCCCTTTCCCAGAGACAGACATGCACACCCAAATTCCATCATCAACATTAAAGGAGTTCAAAACAAATGTTTATCGGAACATGTACTTTGGCTCAGTTCACACAGACCATTGGATTGGCCTCTTGGGCCACACATCATCATCATTATTATTTACATTTCTATACTACCCCATAGCCAAAGCTCTCTGGGAGGTTTACAAAAGATTAAAACATTAAAATCGACATACAAAAATTAAAAACATAAAAGCATACAACATACAGTATACGCAATGATAGCATAGATCTAAAAACAACTTTGAGCAATCAGCCAAATCTAAAAACACAGGTCTGAGATTGATTAACATCTCATCACATTCTGCCAAATGCCTGGGAAAAGAAAAAAGTCTTGATCTGGCGCAGAAAAGATAGCAATGTTGGCGCCAAGTGGACCTTACCGGGGAGATCATTCCATATTTGGGGGGCCACCAATGCATATTTGTACAAGCTGAGTGAGAGTAGTAGAAATAGGCAAGTTGTCTTTCAGGGAAGCCTGTCTGCCAACACAAATCTTTCAAGGAACCCTCACATTCCCTGGAACATGCTTTGAAAGTTATAGCTCTAAGGCAAAGTTTGCACTAGCAGAAATCCACAAGTTGGCAGAGGCACATTGATGTGCAGCCAATCTATGCATCTGTATTGCTGTTAAAGTCTGCACTGGATTGTCTTGTACTTCAAGGTTTCTGACCTTTACCTGGCAGTGTGTGTATCTATTGGATTAGATTAACAGCATTGTTTTAAGTGCAGAAAAGCTAGATGGCATTGCACAGTATAGAACCTATGGTGAACAAGAATAATAAAACCCTGCCCACAGGCTTATAATTTAAATAGAGAGGGTCAGGAAGGTGGTAAAGGAGGACTGATTTTGGACTCTGCTGGAATACCTTGACTAGCTATAGTTTCCTTTTTGGTTTACTGTTCACTATAGCAGTACGTGAATCTTGGAAAGTAGCTAATAATTGGTGCAACTTAAGTATAAGTTAAAGTTTTGGTTACAAAAAACATGTCTGCTAACGTTTGCTAGCACTATTTGCTAACAGTGAAAAATGTTTCTCTTTTCCTAGCTCAAGGACACGGTGAATTATTCCAAAAACCAACTTCACAATGAGAAATTGAGGAGAGCGGATCTGGAAAACCAAATGAAAACTCTGCAAGATCAAGTGAGATTTCTGAAGAACCTTCATGAAGACGTATGTATCTCTGTCATGTTACACTTCCTAATTTTCCAATAGATCCCTTTATTTAAAATGTTAGAATGCACAACAGGACGGTTTGTTGTGTTTACCCCTATCAATTGCATTTCATAACAGGTTAAAGAGAACTTATTAACTTATTCGGCAAAATAGTCTTAAGATGACAGACATTGAGACCCTGTCCGAAGGCTATCATCTTCTCCCATACGCCCCCTCTTTGGTTTTGAGATCCTGCTCTGTGGGTCTTTGTTGGTAGAGGTCCAGATGGTGAAAATGTAATCTAAGACATTCTTTTTATTGTGGCTTTCCAACTTTGGCATGCTCTGGACTGCCCCTTGCTTACATCACTGAGTCTCTCTCAAATTCTAGAAAATGTGTGAATTCTTTCCTGATTAGAACTCTGGAGAGATAATATAGCACTTGATTATATTGGGCTCCTGCTGAATCTATATGGATTCACCTTTCTCAGATCAAACTTCTCTTCTTGTAAGCTTCTTATAAGACCTTGAAATGAGGTGGATCTCACAGTTTATTATGTACAAGGCACTTTACAGCATGTTAAAATAATAAGGTCTTTACCCCAAGGAATTTGCCGTCTGAAATCTAACAGTGGGGGAAAACAGAGGCAGGGGAGAGATGCCAGAAGAATGAATATTAAGGATTTAATATGAGCAAATGTAGTCATATGTACTTAGACTTCCCTGAATGTGAGCTTCAAGGGAGAGAGGAAAGGTTTGAGGAGGGGGAAATGTGACACTATAGTTATTCTGGAAAGGAGCCTCAGACATAGCAATAAAGAATAAGTGGCACCATTGAAAAGCTTAGAAAGTGTGTTGGGGGGCAGGTAGAGAAGGACTTGTTTTTCTGATTCTTTTCCTTAATCTGTGGCAGTGACCTTTCTGGATGAATGAAAGCCACTGTGCACTATTTTAATGGTTGCTGATATGTTATCAGTATTCAAAATTGAGGCAAAAGCGACCTGCCTTTCTAATCTGAAAAATGTTGCATGTTCTACATACTAGGGTGGTGCTCTCCATTTGCAAAAGGTACCTTAATCTGTGTTTTTTTTCCCTGTTGGACTGAAACATGCTGCTCTTCAGAACACTTCAAGCCTGATAAATCCTTCCACCGCGTTGCCTTTTCCTTTCCCTCTTAGGAGCTTAAGAGTAAGAAGCAATTCTATGAGAGCAGAATTCAAGAAATAGAGTCTGGCCGTCAGCAGGAATTTGAGAGGAAATTGTTGAATGCGCTCCAAGAGCTCAGAAAGGAGCATGAAGAACGGATCCAGGAGTACAAAGATCAGATGGAGCGAAACTTCCAGGCCAGAGTGAGTGGTTTTGCCTGTCTCTGCTTCTAACTGGGGACAAGGGCAGAAATGCTCTACAGCCCAAAAACAGCGGTGCTAGAAGCATGGATGTCTTCATTGTTTGCTCTGGGCAATTCTCACTTTTGCTTTTGGAGAGAGGAAAAAAAGAGGGGAAGGATGTTCTAAAGCAGGGGAGGGTGAATTCAATTTCGGAGAAGCACTGGGGGCAACATTCCAGTGGTGGAAGGGCGGAGCCAAAACCACCAAATTATGTGATAAATTGAGCCTTTATTAACGTTTGTGCACAGGATCATATTCAAATTAAAGTGCATGATGCTAGTTGGCTTTATTGACCAAGGCTATTTTCACAGATCGAAAATGTCCAGCTTTCTGCTGCAAAGAATAGTGATTTTGCTAATTCTACTCTGGAGGAGCTCACAGACACAAAACTGAGGGTTGACACTCTGATGTCACAGGTAAACAGGTACTAAAAACAGGTAAAACTATGCATACTTGAGAGGGATCAGACTCCTCTTAATCTTCTCTAATAATAAAGGAGGACATGGGTTTGTCTGTCTGTCCGCTCCATGGAGCCAAGACTTGAAGCTTGGCATGCATAATGAGGGGACCAAAGGGGTGAGTAATTCAAGATTGTTTTGTTTTTAAAATGCGTTAATTAATTTTTAATTAATTTAAATGTGATCAGGTGTTTGAAGCCTGCAGTAACACCTTCAGCCATTAGAGGTAGACTTTCCTAACAAGCACATAGCTTTGCAGTCCATACAATTTAAAGCCAAGGGCAATTAGTTGACGAGGGAGAGGGGCAATTAGTTGACGAGGGAGAGAGTTATACACTTGCCCACTCACTACTGCTGCAGAGCAGCCTCCCTGCCCCCCGCAATCAGGGAAATGGAGAGGACAGACCCCTCACTCAGGAGACCGTGCCTAGGAGTGCCAGTGGGCAGGGCTTCACTCAGATGGGGTGGGCACAGTGTGTCCAAGCATGACAGCTGTGTGTGTTTGCTTGAAGGCTTTGCTTATCAAACAAACGGCTATTCCAACCCATGCAAAACTGGGTCCGTTCACTAGTGGTTTATAAAAGAAGTTCCTTCATATATGCCTGTTCATTCTGTCATTCGAACTGATGTGCCTAATATGAAAATATTTATGTGAAATCCAAGAATGGTGCATTGGAAGCCAGGATAAGAGCACTGGAGGCCAAAATTGGGGAGTTGCAGGAGACGATTGACTTCGAACGCAACTCATCGAAGAGACGCATGGCTGAAAAGGATCAGGAGGTGGTAAAAATGCAGCAGCAGATGCAGGCTCAGCTTGAAGAGTATGAGCATCTATTGGATGTGAAGTTGGCTCTGGATCTTGAAATCAGTGCCTATCGGGCAATGCTGGAAGGAGAGGAAGAGCGGTAAGCTTGGAAACATACTCGTTCAGCAGATTTTATTTGGAATTGAGTAAGAGGTGAAGAACCTCTTGGTCCACCTACTGATGCTCCCATTAGCAGAGGCTTTATTTCTGTCTTGCCTGGTGTGAACAGCAGTAGAAGCTTTTGAAAACCCTTTATTGAGCATTGCAGCTGCCCATTCAATACGACAAAGGATGCTTTAACACCCTTTAATATGAAAGCCAAAATATAGGCAAATGGAAATGAGAGGCTGATGTACATAATAAGGGAGGGCTCTTCAAGGTCTGTTGCTGGTCAAATTGGGATGGAGGGAATTTGACACTGGTTAGGCCTCATCTTGAGTACCGTGTCCAGTTCTGGGCACCACACTTCAAGAAGGATGCAGACAATCTGGAGGGGGGTTAAGAAGAGGGCAACAAGGATGATCAGGGGTCTGGAAACAAAGCCTTATGAGGAGAGGCTGAAAGAACTGGGCATGTTTAGCCTGGAGAAGACTGAAGGGGGATATGATATCATTCTTCAAGTACTTGAAAGGTTGTCACATAGAGGAGGGCCAGAATCTTGATCATCCCCAGAGTGTAGGACACAGAATAATGAGCTCAAGTTACAGGAAGCCAGATTCCGGCTGGAGATCAGGAAAAACTTCCTGACTGTTAGACCAGTATGACAATTACCTAGGGAGGTTATGGGCTTTCCCACATTAGAGGCCTTCAAGAGGCAGCTGGACAGCCATTTTTCAGGTATGCTTTAAAGTGGATCTCTGCATTGAGCAGGGGATTGGACTCGATGGTCTTATAGGCCCCTTTCAACTCTACTATTCTATGATTCCGTGAAAGAGTCCTTTGCTTGCATCAGCTCACATGGTCAAAAGCAACTGTGTTGCATAAGTAGGGGAGGTTCTTGAGAAGCCCGTAGTGGCTGCTAGTCGTGAAGTCTCCAACTTTTTGGGTCATTGGGCATATTTGGAATTTTGAGAGCATGTCATGGGTGCTTGCATAAAATGGCTGCCATGGGCAGGCTTACCCATTCACAACATTGCTGCTATGGGAGGCGTGACTGGTCACAAAACACCCATTTCCCCTTAAGGAAAGAGCTCAACAAAAGGATGGCACTTTGGGTTGCAATCCCATGCTAAGCTTAATGTGTAGTTTCATGCTTAGTAACCACCTCAAAACTCCACGCCATGCCATGTTCACCACAGCAAAGGGCCAATAGCAAAAGCTGAGAGAGAGTTTTGACAACATGTCGAATTGACTGCCTAATTTGAAAGGCAACTTGTTCCCTAGTTTAAAACTGTCCAGACCCTCCCCGGAAAGTGGCGAAATGCGGGCTATCATCACTCAGGGCCAACGCCTCTTCCTGCAAGGAAAGAAAAGGAAACGAGCATTCACCAAAAAGCAAGCTCACAGCACGTGTTTCAAAGTGGTCCAGCGCGCTTCATCTTCAGGAAATGTCTCCATAGAAGATATTGACTCAGATGGGAAATTCATCAAAATTAAGAACCATTCTGATAAGGTATTGTGAAAACGTTTGATCTTGGGCTAATGCAAACCCCTTTTTAGTGTTACTGGCAAATTCATATTTCCAAAAACCTGGGTGCAAATTCTCCTCTGCAAACCAGCATCAGGAGTGGGTGGTTTTGCAGAGGGAGAAGTGATGGGCAGGTGGCTTGACGCTTCCTGTTTCTTCTGGGATTTGTGGTGGGAACATGGGTCTGGAACTGCACTGAGGAACGAGGAGAGCTGCAGAGGAAGGGCTGAGCATAATGGCTGCTGCTTCTCCCCCCTTAGCACTACTTTACAACGTCTGGACTTTCTGTATGAGAAGATGGGTCATGGTGATGGATCAGCTTCCCACAAAAGACAGCTTGTTCATCACCTGCAGTGTGCACTCACAGGAAAATCTTGATTGTGTTCTAGGTCACACACAGTGCTCATGGGACAAAGTTAAGGTCCGCGAGGCCTGGCCAATGTCCACACACGAATCCTAAAACATGCTCCAGAACACTCTGTAATGTGCTAGGGTTCTTTAGCAGAAGAATCAATGTGGAAAGCTAGAAAGTTCTTGGAAACCATTGGTCTAAAATCACTGGGTATTTTAACTGTTTTGGTTGTAGGATCAGTCGCTAAGCAGTTGGACCGTAAGACGGCAGCACAGAAATGAATCTGACATAATGTACCAGTTTCCTACTCGGTTTACTCTTCAGGCTGGTCAAACAGTTACAGTGAGTGAAAAATCTCCGCCTCCCTTTAAGAATAACAGTATCAGTGTCAGCCTTTGGTTTCCATTACAAATATACCACCAACAATGCCCTAAATATGGTCCTGATCTGAAACTGGTAGAAGTAACTGAAAGCAAAGAATACCCATCGGGGTGCCACCACTGAGAAGGCCCCTCTATCTTGTAACCAACCACCTGCTTAGCTTCCTTTGGCGGGGGCACCCAGAGCAGGGTCTCTGAATAGGAGGTACATGTAGGAGTCTGAACAGGTACATGTAGGAGGAGATGTGCCTTTAGGTACTCTGCTCCCAAGCCATCCAGGGCTTTAAAGGTCAACCCCAACTCTTTGAATTTGGCTGAGAAATGGACTGGAATGAAGCTCTGTCCAGATAGGGTCACAGTTGGTATATCAATCTAAGCTGATACAAGATGCCCCTGGCCACCAAGGCCCCCTAGTGACAGTGATGAATCCAGGAGCACCCCAAGCTGCCTGCCTGATCTTTTAGGGGGAGTACAACCCCCTTCTGGGCAAGTTGTATGCCACTCAACTGGGCCCATGAACCACCTGCTAACAGTACCTCCCTCTTGTCTGGATTGAGCTTCAGTTTGCTGGCTCTCATCCAGTCCATTACCCTGCTGAGGCACTGATTCAAGACATCTAGTGCCTCACCTGGCTGTGATGAAAAGGGAGGTAGAGCTGGGTGTCATCGGCATATTGATGGCACCTCAACCCACATCCCCCATTCATGGTAAGAATTTGGTCATATATATTTTTATTCTGATTCACTAAAGGTGGACCTTGCTTACCATGAGAACGGGGTGTCCCTGCACCCCAATCCCTTAGTCCTGATCCAGCTCTAGTTGTATGCAAGAAGTCGCCCTGGATGGAATATGCATCCCTATCATCACCATGATTCCTTTATCAAGTTTATCAGGACCAGATGTGCTGCATATATTAATTCTTTTGTGTGATATAGGCCAGTATCTGTATTTGCTGATACCTCACGGGTAATATGAATTCCTGTTGCAAGGGTCTCCCCCTCTTCCTGTCAAATGGTTTTGCTTCAACCTTTTGAAAATAAACTTGCTTCATTGATCAAGTCTTAAGGTCTTTCTCTGTAGTAGCATAGATCCGTGGATTGGTTGCACATCAGTGCACAATTCAGTTTGCACATACCTGCTGATGTGGTCATGCTATTGCTGATATCAGCATTGTCAATCAGCCCTTGTTGTTCTAGGCCACATGTCCTCTAGGATTGATGTTGCAGATTAACTTCTGCTTGAAGAGTGGGGGCCCATTACACAGTTACCTGCCTAAAGTTGTCCTTTCCCTTTTAAAATACTTTGATATATCTTATATCGGATGTTTCTTTCTCTTGAAGATCTGTAGTGCAAGAGAAGGTTCAGGCACAGGTCCTGGTGTTCTTGTCTGGAAATCCCAGAAGTCTTGGGGAGTTGGGGAGAACATTAGCATTGCACTCCTGAACGCTGATGGCGAAGTAAGTGCAAACTAACCCCATCCTTACTACTGCTTCATTTTCTTCAGTTTACATCTTCTGCTCTGTTTCCATGGCGGGGTTCTTCTACTTACAGGAAACTGCAGAAGGAAAGATCACCTATGTGGATAGAGGAGAAGGAGATGGAGAAATGGAAGAGGCCACTGAAGAAGAAGAAATGGAGCTTCATAGCCAGGTCAGTTTCGAAGAAGTCCTTCATTTTATTTGTCCCTCCCTATGCTGCCTTTCTGTCTCTAGACTAGCTGCATTGTAAACCTATCTTAGTAAGGCACTGCTCATGAGCTGAGGTCAGTGCTTCTTCTCAAACGTGTAGATTGGATATTTCTATGGTTAAATGAGACTCTGCCATTCAAAACTGAAATGAAATCAAAATGGTAGATAGACAGTTTTCAAACTGTGTTCCTAGGAAGTTTGGGATCCTTCATATGGAACAGTAGGCCTCTTACTGAATTAAAGAAACCCTAGCTGCTTGATCAAATGAGTTTGTATTTGATCTGCATACATTTGCATGCTATTAAAACAAAGCTTTTGAAGAATAATACAACTTCTTTTTAGATGTTGTTTGGGTGAGTTGTAGAAGCTCTGTCTGAGAAGAGACATTTCTTTCTGTGTGAGGTTAGAGGAGAACTATCTCTTCTAAGGTGGTGCCTGTGATTTACAAGGTTTTCTTCTTTTTTTAAAAAAAAATGGGTTGCCCAATTAATTGGGGATGCCTTTTTAGTCTATTTTTAAATCTCTATTCGTTTAACCAATTAAAGGTTACAGATTTACAGTTACAGGGTTCTCCAGTGAACTTCATGAATGATGGTCAAGCCCCAGGTGGACAGTTTCTCCTTTGTGATCATCGCCTTTCCCTGCCATGCACAGCTGCAAGGAAATGTTGAGCACATTCAAAATGCATTCAGGATGTGCAAGACAACCTTTCCCCACCGTGAGTCCACAGATGTCGGACCATAACCCCCTTCACCCTCAGCCACCATGTAGTCCATCATCTCCAGCCCAACAGGCTTGGCCGGTGGTCTTCACAGTCTGTGTCTCCTAAAATCCTTTGCAAAGTGCAAAATTCTTCGGCAGACCAATTTGAGGTGGAAAGCTTTCCTCCCATTGCACGTGTTCTCAAACAAGCTGGATCTAACCTGTTCATCTTTCTCTGCAGAAAAACGAAAGCCGCAGCTGTCGCATAATGTAGGCAGGAGAGGATGCTGACTGTCTGCAGAAGCTTCTCCAACCAAAATGGTGCACTATGACAAGCCATGAAGTCCTTGGAACGTGTAAGCTTTGGCAGGAAAGCCAATATTAGACCTTATTGGGAAAAGATTCCCCTGGATGGTGGAAGCTGTCCTCTGGCGTGTCGGGTCTTGTCTTGAGCAGAGCTGTTCAATGTGTCATCCAGTGCTCCTCCGAAAGGCATATTGCAATGGACTCTGTACACAAGTGTATGTAGAGTTAGGATATCAGAGGTTGGCAGGTCATGTCTTCCGAACACTTTATTATCCTAAAGCAGTTTCTCGAATGGCTTTAGGCGGTTTTTTAATCCTGCTTGGAAAAGCCAGGAGAGCCAATTCTTATCAGTTTAAGACAATGCACAGTACTGCTGAACTGAACGGCAGGGCTCCACTTAAGATGCTTTTAGATCGGCTTCTAATAGCAGTTAAAATGGCTTATGCCAAAGTGTCAGTAGAGATCTGTTTCTCTATTGACCAAGTCACTCCCCCACCCCCACATGCAGAAACTCGCAAAACCGCTTAATCTGATTCTTGTGGCACAGTGCAGAAGATTTGACTTTAGTCCTCCTTGATGGCTTGGGAAGCATCCCAATGCGTATGTCCAATGTAGGGAGGAGCTGTATAGCTCCAGTTAACATCTAGCAGCAACGTAATGCTGTTTTTTTCTTCTTCTTTTTGAGACACGGTAGCAATGTTGCATTCTGGTTGCCTGACTTCTGGAAGCCGCCTGTATAGGGAGATCTTGGGCCAGGGCTGGTCACTGAAGTGGGGGGGACCCTGAACTCTTTCTTTGCCCCATCTTTCATCCTTAGCCTGCAAGATGTCTTTCAGGGGGATGCAGAATTGGGAATAGAGAAATGCTGGGGATATTTGTTTTGATGCCTGCACTTTTTCTCCCCAGCCCTCTCGGGACCATATCGGGACGGGGGCAGAGGGGGTATTGCATTTTGAAGCTCAGGGTTTAGTTAGGGCTCTTGTATTTGTTAAAGATCAAGAAGCGTGTACCTCTTGCAACACACCTCAATGGTGGGACGGGTTGTGTTAATGAAATTTCTTTTTCTGCAAGGGTTCCTTCCAGTCAGGTTTCTTTAGCCCTGGATATTTTAAAATAATTAACTAATACAACATTATTAATATCAGGCCTAGCCCCTTTGATATTTTAGCGGACCTAAAACATTTCATTGTGGTTCTTTCTCCCGCTTAGGTGGGAACAAGCCCTTTCTAGTCTTCTGTGAATTTAAAAAGGAAATAAATCAAACATCTCTTGAATCGCTTGGCTTCTATTAAAGGTATCTCCTCCCATTCAGTTAATAACTCTTTGTGTTCAAAACCAACTCCTTTGGTTTTTGGTGTTACACTGTGTTTTTATTTCAAAGGATTGAAGCAACCGAAAGAGTTGGATCCGCCTTCCTTCCAGGTTTTTACTGCGCTGTATTTAAAGCAAATTGTTGACCCTCCCTTCCCCTTTTGTGGAACGAGAATTCTTAATAATAAAAGCACATTAAGCCTCATCTAAACAGGACTGGTGTGGTTTTTTGCAAGATTCTATGGCATGATGGGCCCTAGTTTAAACGTTTCCTTTCCCCAAAGGTATCGATTGAAGTTAAATGGAACATCCAGGAACAGAAGTAGTATAGCTGGGATCTCCAACCTAGTGTCAGCAGACACTTTGCTTGGTGCTTGCCAGGCTCCGTACCCTTCCTGATTTTTATCTCGTTCTTAAGTTTCTTTAAATTATTATTTTTTAACTGGCATGCTGCAAAGCAAAGTGCTGCTCTTTGACGCCACATTTAATTTGGGTTCAAAAGAATGGATTTGTGTTTTTGGAGTTCCGCTCCCATCACCTCTACCTCTCATATATCTAGTTTCTCAGACAAGTTTCCTTTTAGTCTCAGCAGTTTGCCTTCTGGGAAATAGGTGTCTTGTGACCATAAAATGGCTGCCCACCATGGCAGCTATTTTATGAATGGGTAAGTTCCCCATGGCAGCCATCTTGGGAGAGCACCTGCAGCTCTCCCCAAATCCCAAATGTGCCCACTAAGCCTAAGAGGTTGAGGGCCTCCGTGTAACCGGATGTTTATGGCAAATAGGGAAGGGCTATTTTCCGTGCTTGTGAGCTTGTAGAATGGCAGGCTACGCTTGGAAATAACGTGCGCCATTACATGGAGTCAGCAGGGCAACTGAGAATAACTGAAAAGATTTCAACTAAGCAAGTCACACCCTTCAGAGTAGGACTATTCTCTGTTCTTGAATTTTGAAGACTTCCTAAATTAAAAAAGAGCAATCAGAAAATCATCAAACTACAAGCAAATCACAGCATATCAAAAAAATACATAAACTTTACCATGAACTTTGGGAGATGAAAGAATACTATATGATTTGAGCCTCAACTATGTACTAAATTTGGTTCTAGTGGGTACTCCAATAGCAAATTTGAGAAGCATCTAGGTGCGGTTCCTTGGTAGCAAAATGGCAGTTGCATGAACAAGAGCTTACAGGCTGATTGGTCATACAATGCAATCACTTTAAGGGCAGTATCCTGTACGGCCACAGAGCCTTTACTAGTTCTGTTGTGCTTGCAGAACAGACCTTCAGTAGAGCTGGGACTAGCAGTTCCTGAAGCAAGCACAGAAATGAGCACCAACATTCATTTTCAGAATGGGGCAGGTCAGCGGAGCACCCGGTGTTTTCCAGGGACAGTATAGGCTGACTGGGGCATGCTGGGAATTTTAGGGCGTTTTTTGTGTAATTGCGCCCTATGGGAGAAATGAGCAGAGACAAGGCACAAACATAATATACTTCGAAATGGAAGCCAAGTTTACTTTACAAAAGCTGCCCATTGTCATTGTTTCTTCAAGACGTTTAATTTCCCCACGGTGTATGTTTCTTTTGGGTTTTCCTTATTAACCTTGAGATTATCTTCTTCCTTCAGCAGCTTGACAAATAAAGCAGTCGCTACCTGGGCTGGCATGAGTTAAAGTTGAATTTTAAAAACCCACTTAACTTTCCCACAACAGCATCAATACCTGCTTCAAAAACTGAAGCGCCAAACAACTTTGAAGCCTAGCTATTCACTCACTTAATTCTCTGAAGCTAGCAGTAGTTACAAGTTACGCGACGCAGGGAAGGCAAGTTTCCCACAACACTGTTTATTAACATTTGGTCAGAGCAGAAGTGGAGTTTGACTGTAACGTTCGTTGACTTAGTACAGGAAGTCTACCACTCTCTTTGTCAGGATACAGTGCACAGCTAAGATGAGCTTTTCACAGTTAAAGGTAACAAAGGTGGCTCACTGAGAATTAGCTATACCCACAGTAGCTTACATTTTTTTTCACATGAGCAAAATTGGCAGTAGGCCGAGGGGCTTTCTGATGTCATAGGAGCAAATAAA
This sequence comes from Anniella stebbinsi, assembly GCA_029215795.1. NCBI lineage: Eukaryota > Metazoa > Chordata > Lepidosauria > Squamata > Anniellidae > Anniella > Anniella stebbinsi. The sequence continues at coordinate 390,023,725 of JARDYH010000001.1, forward strand.
TGCACTTTTGGGGGCAACAGCTGGGCTATCAGTAAACACTTCACATAGACATCTTCAAGGCACGAAGCAAAGGACTAGGCCAGGCCATGTTTGTTTGTTTTTTGCCTACTTTCATTTAACAAAATGGAAGGACTTTGTATATAATATATATGTATATATGTACAAACTACATGGATACAAAATAAATACACTTTTAAAAGACACATACAAAAAAGTCAGTAAGTCGGTCTAAAAGAAGCAAGGCTTTCAGAGTGGCGTACAAATGAAAGACCACTTTGGGCAAAGAAGACACGGTTTCGGCCCCAAAACGACATCTGCAGGGTGGATGATGCGACATGCTCACTGGGGCAACGCCACCATGACTTCGACGTAATTGATGGGAAAGAAGCCCGATTCGCCATGTAACATGCCTTCGTACCAGTTCTCATCGATCTGGTTGGTCAACGTGATGATGTCCCCTTCCTTAAAGCCAAGCTCGCCTTCGTTTTCGGGCTCAAAGTCAAACAACGCTTGGCAGCAAGGTTGGTCCATGTGCAACGAGGAACCTGCCCAGGGTCACATGGGAGACTCATTAGATTTTTCACCTGCACTTTCCCTGATTTGTGCTCCAGGTCACTCGCGACAATTTCATTCAACAGCTTAGAAAACAAAGCAACCCAATGCTACAAAACCGCCAGTGTGCTGTGAGAAATTAATGAGACCTACTGTTATATAACAAAGCATCGAGGAGATGCCTGCTGCCTCTCTGCCTGAGTTGCCGTCCTGGCCTTGCCTCCTTCCAATCCGCCTCGCTTGTAAGGGGCGTTTAATTCTGCTGCATCTCTTCATTGGCCTTGGATGAATTGCTTCATCCCTCCCATTACAGAGAAGCAGCAGAATTTACTTATCTCAGAGGAGGCTGCCTGTTGTTATCTGTGCAAGAGTCGTTGCTCTGGGTTTCTAATCAGAATGTATGCCTAGATCACTGACTCAGGTAGAACAAGAGGATGGAAGCTTTGCTGAAGCAGGCAACTGTTACACCTTCTGAAAGTTGAACTTTTTAGCAGGGAACCCTATGCATGTTTAGACAGAAAAAAGCCCTACAATTCCCAGCAATTCCAAGCCAGCCATGCTGCCTTGAGAATGCTGGGAGTTGTAGGACTTTTTTCTAAACACGCATAAGGTTGTACCTTTAGGTTATAAGAGTGAAAATGCACTCTTATATCCAACTTTAACCCACCATCAGAAATTTGGGGAGCGGGTCTTCCCATTCGTTGAGGGACTACAACCCTCTGTTTGAAATCAGCAGTTTATAAAAGCTGCTAGTTGTCCCTAAATGGCTCAATTCAATCACAGCCTACACTGTTTTAAGTTAAAAACAAAAGGCAAAGTAAAAGTCTATAGCTAAAGCAGCAGCAACACAAACCAGACCATTCCCCAGCAGTGAGTGATAGAAACTGTCTGCTCTCAAGAGAAATGTTTATGGGTAAATGTAGGCTTGGCAAGAATTTTTAGAAAATTAACTTAAACTTCTACCTGCCCAACTATATAGAATTTTCTCTTCCCTAATTGTTTGCACTGTACCTATTTGTTCAGTAAGGCGTAAATGTTTATTGTTTAGTTTTTAATGTTTGAAGGCCTTATTATTAAAAAAACCTGTACATTGCCTTGATGGCTTTTTTTTTCTTTTAGCAGAAAAGGCAACGTATAGATGTTAGTAATCAATAATGCTATACCTTTTCAGACTCTTGAAAATCCCATTAACAGGGATATGGGGTGAACACACATATTCTCCAGTTCCTTCACTGATACAGATGGCTAAAGGACGTGGGGAAGTGTGATCATCTGTCTCATCCTGCCTGCTCATGAGGATGACCACACATAAAGTGCACACTAGGTAGGAAGAGCTCTTCTGGAATCAAACCAAAGGCTTCTCTTGTCCAGCATTTTGTTAATACTGGGCCTGTTCAGACCACACTAAACCATGTTTAGGCCGCTAACCATTTTGCAGCAAACAGTTAGTGGGCGTGCCAATTGGTGCCACTTTGGGTCCTCTCTTCTGGTGATTCTTAAGTGGCTACCCTACATCTGTGTAAGGACATCCACCAGAAATGAAGATGTACATCTTCACCCAGAATGAAGACAAGGAGACACCTCCATGGGGCTATGCCTATTCCAATCCGCTACGAAATCACAACACAATGCCCTGAACGTATGCCGATTTCAGACTCCTATGCGCACCTGATGATTTTATCGACGGGCTGAAAGAAATTCCATTGTGCTGTTGACCATTGCTTATTTCGAGAGATGCCCTTAATACCGACTTTGGCTTGAATTCAAGTCTAGGGCGACTTGATGCAATATTTATCCTGAAAGAGGAACGGCGAAGGGTCAAACATCGCAATGCTGGAGCTGCAAAAAGCCACAGAATTTCTACACAGTTGCAAAGGTTTTAAACCACGGAGGTGAGCGGCCCTCCTTTCAAGCCAGTAGGCTTACAAATAATGAAACAAATTACTGACTTTATAACACTGAACTCAGAGCCGCCGCCACCCCACCCCCCATCCCATGCTAACAGTCAAGCCTGGAAGCATCAAGAGGGATTTATTTATTTATTACATTTCTATACTGCTAAGTAGCTGAAGCAGCATGTTCCTGAGGTTCACAGTTGTACCCCCTCAAAAGAAGGAGGGCAAGCTTTCTCTCCCCCCTCCACCCGAGGAACATAGAAAACTGCCTTCTACAGAGTCAGACCATAGGTTCGTCTGGCCCAATATTTTTTAACACTGACTGGTAGCAGCTTTCCAGGGTTTCAGGCAGGATTCCTTCCTAGCTCTACTTGGAGAAGCCGGGGATTGAACCTAGGACTTTCTGTCTGCAAAGGATGTGCTCTACCCCAAGCAGCAGCGCCTCCCCACAATGCAGAACCTGCAGACTGCACAGGTGTGGGCATGCTCAGTGGCCTTCAGGAGTCATATAATGTTAAGTGAGAGTTGAAAAAGCAAAATGGGAAGGGATGAATTGGCTTGCTTGAGCCCCTAAGAGTTTATACTCTCCAGGAGGTAGACACAGATGGCTGACTGGCTGGAAACATGAAACAAAAATGTCAGGATATACTGTAACATGTTGTTGCAGGTCTAATGTGTACTGAGTACCCTGGGGTTCCAACTCTGGCTGATCAGAGGAGAGATAAGCCAGAATTCTGGGTTTGGACATAATGCTAACCAAGCATCCCTGGCTTATTCAGCTGCTCCCACGAGGAGCTAAGCGGAAATGATTGTGCTGTGTGAACTCATGCTCTGGCTCACTCACAGTAACCCAGGGTTGAAAACACACACACCTGGGTTCCCGTTGCATGCAAATTAGGCCTTTCAAATATTCTTTATTACTTAATTACTGTATTTACCTATTTCCTTTCTGTCAAATGCTCATGGGTGACTTCTATTTCTTTCTAAAATGTAAAGGCAATCTAAGTAACATAAATACCAAAACTAACATAGAACTTTAATTTAAAAAGTCATTTATTAACAGCCCAGATTAAAAGACACCAAATCACACTGAATGGAAAAACCTTTTCAAAGATTTCTGAGTCTTCACTTTCCAGTGAAGCATAAGCTGGGTTCCCACAACACGCTAACCTATGGAATTGGTAGAGGAATGCTATTTCCCAAGAACGAATGGATACATATAAAAGGTTCCCGTTTAACTTTTAAACTTTTGTGCACCGCCCAGAGAGCTTCCGCTATTGGGCAGTATAGAAATGCAATAAATAAATAAAACAATCCAGGTTCCATCCACTAGACTGGCATCACAGGAAGCAACACTTCTCAATTGGAAGCCGGAAGTGGCTCAAAAATTGTAACCAATCTGGAATGATTCTTACCTGTTTTGTAGCTTGCTCTGCAGGTCCTCTAAAATTTCTGTGGATTGCTTGTGATAAACTAGTGCAGCTTCTATCAAGACTAGCAACTGGCTCACTTGCTCTATCTAAAAGGAGGAAACCAAAAGGGAATTTATTTAATTGATTTTGCATGAAGCTCCTAGAAATCTGAAACAAAAAAGAGCTTGGAGAAGACAGCAGTGATTAATAATTGTGCTAAATGGTTCCCTCTGTGTATGTGTGTTTGTGTGTGTGTGTGATAAAACACATAGCATTAGCCTGCCCAGTGTGGACAGAAAAAACGCTATAATAATGAAAATAATAATAATAATGAAAATAATAATAATAATAATAATAATAATAAAATTATTTCTTACCCGCCTCTCCCTCTGGATCGAGGTGGGGAACAACATCAAATATGAAATACATAAAACTGATTAAAAGCGCATAAAACTAATACATTATTAAAATACCAATAAAACTCTTAAAATTTGACAGGGTAGGCCTGCCGGAAGAGATTGGTCTTTATGGCTTTCTTAAAGTCAAAGAGACTATTAAGTTGACGAATCTCCTCCGGCAGGCCATTCCACAGTCTGGGAGCGGCAGAAGAGAAGGTCCTCTGGGTAACGATTGTCAGCCTGGTTTTGGCTGACTGTAGCAAATTCTTCCCAGAGGACCTGAGTGTGGGAGAAGGCGATCAATTTTAAGGGTCCCATGCTGCTAAATCGGGAGTGCAGAACTTCACGTCCAGGGGTCAAATCCAGGCTAAGATGTATCTTACCAGATTTCTTAATAAGTCACACATTGGCATTCTGTGGAAATACTCACTCCTGTCACTAGGTGGCAGCATTTCTAAAGTAATACAATCAACCAAACAATGGCAGGCCCTGACTTCAAACTGCCTTTCAAGCAACATAAAACGGGGATGGATTAAAAGGGAGTGGTGAAGGAAAGGTCTGAAATACTTCGCTTGGGTGTCATTTAATTAATTCATTCGTTACATTTCTATGCCACCCAAAAGCCAAAGCTCTCTGGGCATTTTGCAGCAATGAAAACCAAAACATACAACTTGATACAATGCAATAGAAAAGTTTAAAACTACAATACAAAATAAAAATAAAACCCAAACTAAGCCTTTGCAGCAATGCAAAGGTTTAAAATATAGTTAACAGATTTAAGAACATAAGAAGAGCCCTGCTGGATCAAACCAAAGGTCTATCTAGTCCTCCATTTTGTTCACACAGTGGTCAAACAGTTGTTGACGGGAAACCCACAACAGGAGACGAGCTCAATGGCACCTTCCCACCCATGTTCCCCAGCAACTGGTGCACATAGGCATACTGCCTCTGATCCTGGAGGCAGCACACAGCCATCAGGTAATGTAATATCTTACACTAGCAATTGCAGATGATGTCATCTTTCCCTTTTGGTATGGAACAATTACGAATGTTGGAAGTTGGCCAATGAAAAACCAGACATCTGTTTGTCCAGTAATTTTCATCGGTTTTGTAATACAATTTGTTTTTGTTTTTATGCCCTGGGCTACTTTGAGCGGTTTTTGGAAATGGGAAATAGATAATTTGTTTTTTGGAAATGGGAAATAGATATTTTAAGTAACTAAAAAGAAGAAAGGGGTGCAAAGCAACACCATCACTGCTTGCAATAGACTCTGTAGCCTAACACAGTACAGCAAATGTAGAAATGGAATACAGCGAGTGGGGGACAGAGATCTTGCACAACAGCCATGCCTGGCGCCAGCATGCTGCATCCTTAGGCCATTAGCAGGGCCTCACTACCATGCTGATGTCTGCCCTGGGACCCCCCTGCACTGGATGGCTAGTTCTGGAAGATGCCTGTTTTTCAAATTTCCCACAATGCTCTGCAGCAATGCTACATCAGAGGCATGGTGGGAAATTGAAATGGTCCCCAAAAGGACACGAGGCCAGAGGACACTTCAAACCTAGAATCAGCTCAGACAACAACTGCTGAGGAAAAGCAGCCTACCTGAGCAGTGAGAACTCTAAACATGAATAGCATTATCTTTAAGGTCCCACAGCCCCAGTGCCCGTTCAGAGAAGAGATGGTGCTTAGGGAACAGGGAATTTGTTCAGTCTTCAAAATTACTAGTTCAAAATTACACTGCAACCATGTCTAACACAAACAATAACAACCTAATAGCTACCAAGCCATGTTCAAGATTCTGTTGTGAATGTACAAAGTCCTAAATAACTAGCAGACCGCCTTCTCCTAGAGCCATCCAGCCAACCCCGAAGATCTTCTGAGGAGGCCATGCTGATTGTCCCACGACCAACAGAATATTGGCAGGTAACTAATGCAAGCGGGCCTTCTTGGTAGAGGCACCCACCCTCTGAAACATTCTGCCATGCAAGATTCAAGAGGTGGAGACTGTGGAGAGTTTCAAACACTGTTGAAAACACTTTTGTTCACACAGGCTTTCCCTAAACTGTAATGGATTATGTCACTGCCCTGTTTTGTTGTCGTTCTTGCTGTAGAGCTTGTCTTAATTTATTTTATATTTTCTATTGTTTTATATGTATATATTTTAACGTTAAGCACTTAGAGATTTTTTTAAAATAGTAAGCATAACAGAAGTATTATAAGTAAAAACATACACACAGCCCTGCACTCTCAAAGACCTCAAGGAGCAGGACGGGCTTACGTCATTTTCTAGAAAGTTGAACATGCTGCGTTCGGCCAACTCTTTGGACTCTTCAAACTTCTCCACAGCTTGCTTAACCTCCTCATCCGGTATCTTCCCTAGACGCTTCTTTTTGTAATCGTAATCTAAACGCCGGCCTTCTAGCTTCTTCAGATGGTGCTGTTGAAAAAAAGAAACCCAATGATGAGTTCAAACTGCAAGAAGCCCCAAATAAACTCGGGGAAGTTTTGCAAGAACGTTGCGAATTTGAGGATGTGATTTATATTGATTTATGTCCCTAGGTCAGCCAAAAATAAAAATAAAAATCCAGCAGCTATGAACACGCCAAATATCGCTCAGCAATGAATTCTTACATGCTGAACATTTTGCTCAATGAAAGAAAAATTAGACAGTTCAGGTTAGACGCCGATCTCTGCCATTTGAGCTCGCCAAATTTCTTCGAACTTCATTTCAAGGCTTGGTTTGGCTCACTCCCGTTCTCGTTTGAAACAAGGAATGTGCGCATTTGTGAAAACGCAAATTTTAAAAAGTGTGCATTTCTTAATGTGTGCATTTCTTAACAACTGCGTTTTGTGAACAGAAGTGTGGGGATTGACAAACCTTTTCGGAAAATGGGTGTTGACATCTGGGGTTACGAACGGGGCATTTTCAAATGATTTATGAACTGAAACGAAATTCTCAGAGATCCTTACCAAGAATATAGCTTTCCTTTATATTCTGGCTCCCGGTCAGGTTCTGCCATTGTTACCATCATCATTATTCTGTGGTGTGGTAGTTAACACTCAAAGACCCCCATGTAGACATAATGCTTAACCGTGGCTGATTATTCCTTAACTATATTTTAGGATTTAATACATCACCATGGTTAAGGAAAGGCAACAAAACAAGATGTGAAACCACGATTTGAAGTGGTGCAGTAGCGAGTGGGTTATGGTTATAGCTATTCCCTTGCCTATCCAGCCTCAAAGTAATAAATGGACCTTGCTTGAGGTCTCCTTGTAACCAGCCTTCCAGAACCAAGTGCCCTCCAGATATTGTGAATGACAACTACCTAGAATTCCTGGTCATTAGCCATGCTGGCTGGGGCTGATGGAAGATGAAGGCCAAAACATCTGGAAAATTCCAGGTTAAGGAATGCTGCCCTATACACACACACCCTTTCGGGGTCAGGGATCCACAGCGCAAGGTAAACCAGCGTTTCATTGTGTTTATGAAATCATTTAATTCCCCCTTTTGACCCTACATCCCCTCATCTCCAGGAGCTCACAATCGCAAATTAAAGGTATAGTACTCTCAGAATAACAAACACAAAACAGGGCTGTGTTCACCATCTTAACTAGGGTTAAAAGCAACTTACTTTTTTGGTAGACCCCTCCCATCCCCATTTAGTGACTGTTTTTGTAAGGCTACTGCTTTTGTAAGGCTGATGGTTGCCCTGGAGAGAAAGGCAGAGGAGGCAAGAGGGGATTGTAACAAGAAGGGCAAATGTGGCCAGCTCAGGCACGTTTCTCCACACTTATTTTATCTCTCCTTTAGGGGCTAATTTTCCTCTAAGGATTGCAGGGAGGAGGAGGGAGGATATTTAGCTGCTAAGAAGAAATAATCTCTTGTTAGGGGCCAAGAGATAAAGTAATCCTATTGCTCCAAAGAAATAGGGCTACAGGGGAAATGGAGATGCTTGGAACAGGAGGAGGAAGGCTGAGAAATTCTGTGACATTTCTCCTGGGGGTAACACCTCGAGTCCCTAGGCAAAAGCTGGAGATAAACTCACCCCAATCTCTCTCAGATCTTTGTCTTGCAGCAGCTGTAAAGGGTCGATGAAGTTTTGCTTCACGTTGATGTCCAGAGAGTCTTTGACTTCGGCCATCTGCTTCAGGCTCTCGCCGGCATCGATCAGCCCGGTGCCTTGTGAAGGAAGAAGCCACATTTAGGCATCGCACACGGTGCTAACAAAAAAACAAACTCTCCCAACAACCTAAGAATTAAATGTTCACGTTGCATTTACACTCTCCGGTCACAGTAATATGGACATCTTTCCATATGCCACCCGCGTATTTCGATAGCCTGCACAATTTAGCCATTCTCTCATATGCATACTTTATCCCCTTACATTCCCCCCACGTTCCGTCCTCCGCTGTAAACACCTTGGGGCGAGGGCCCATCTTATTTTATTTGCGAAGCTCGCGTCGTGCCATAGAAACAACATCATCACATAGCTGCGTCAGCTCACCAAAGGTCGACTCCTCTCCGAGATCTCTCCCATATCGGAGCATACAATCTCCAAGGAGCCCTTCTGTCTGTGGATATCCCATGGCTTTAACCTGTCCTCGAATCTTAGACACAGTGTTCAGCATACCCAGCTTAGCTCTGTAGGCTGAGAGAGAGAGAGAGAGAGAGAGAGAGAGAGGGAGGTTGGCATGAAAGGAATACTGAAAGGCATAAAAGGAATACTGTCACATTTATTTAGAGAAAAATACATGTGCTTATTATCTTCGGATCTGTAGAACGAGGTAACAATGGTGCCCCCAACACCAACATCACCTTTGTAAGCAAAGTTGTGTGTTTCCAGCAATCCTGTAGAAATGCAGAAGGCAGTACCGGGTGCCAAATTCAACTTCTTGAGTATCTCTGCTTTCATTAATATGTGTATGTAAAGAAAAGAACAGTTCCAGTGATGCTGGTCCATGAGAAAAGAAATCCAGAATTCACCACTGAGCAATACTTTTATCAGGACTAACCAAAATTCCATATAAATGTGTAAGTAACTCTTCAACAGGGTAGGTGGTGCAAAAGTGAGGGGATGGAGGAAGAAATGACCAAAAATTTAGCCAGGTGTTGTGACTGTGAAGTCTGCAGTAGAGATAGATCTTATCTCAAGATGGAGATTTGCAGTCTGAAAGAATTGTTTAGTGATAGGTGTTGCAGGTATCAGATTACACCAAGCAATGCATTTTGGGAAAGAGGAGCAATGTCCGAAAACACAAAGGCCAGCGGTAACATGGATCTGCCTTGCCTTGGGTGAAATACAGAGGCTGCTAGGTAGGCAGAAAGCAGAAGTAAAGCAAAACATTACAGTCCTTATGTTAATGAAGCAAGAGGTTAATTTAATGTGGTGCACTAGGGAAAAAATGTAAAGGGAGGCCAAATTGTGAGTATTGCCTAGTGGTAGGAGGGAACATACAATACACACATGCATGTTGCTAGTCCTTATGGCTAAGATATCCCTGGATGTGCAGAGGAAAAAGCTGCTAAAATCTTAGACATCAAAGGGTCCCCTGAATAAAATTACTACCAACTGGGGTGATGGGCTCCTGTCCCCCATGGCTCACTGGTCTTCCCCATGATAAGAAAATTAGAATCTGTTATGTACAAAAGTATAGATACACAGACTGTGAAAAATAGAAGGTTCTGCAAAGTTACTTAATCTGCATATTTTACAAAAGTCACAGTTTTCATCTTTTTATTGGCACATTAATTCAGATTAATGAGGAAATAGGACAAAAAAATTATATATGAATCCACGTGAAATTGACATGAAAGGAAATAGACTAATCCATCCCAATTAACAGGTAACATTTCTAATTATTCTATGGCTGCTCACTGTGATAAATGCACTGTGATACATGCGCTCTTGCATGGGAAACAGCAACAGAATGGAAAGATGGTCATTAAAAACTGACATTGAATTTCACATGGCTGCATAAAAATAGGAAGCATAATCGCAGAAGTACCAGCTGTGTAGACAAAAAAAAAGAAAAAAACATTCCCAAAGTCTCTCTCAAGGCAAACAATTGCTTCACATAAACAGAAAGCTGTTGGATCTGCTTGCCCATTCAACAGAGTGATCTTCATATCCCCACCCACCCCAAAATTCTTACAAGACAGAAATTACTCTGTTGAATGAGAACGCTGATCCAATTGTCGTACTTATTTGTGAAACAATTTCTCCTTTGACAAAGGCTGGTGTTTGGGCCACGTTGAAAAACTAAAGATGCTCTACAGCTGGTATCGTTGATTAACACACACACACACACAAACATTTTCACAGCTGTTGGATCCTTTCTCATTGCTTCCCATTGTGATTCTGTGGACTTGGGGACAATGATTTCATGGACTTGCAGTAATGTACATTTGCGCAGGTGGAATGAAACTGTCGTACACTCCTTAAAAAAAAACTGATTCCGCCAATGAGTGGATGATGGAATGAAAGAGACCCAAGAGTCCACGAAACACAGACAGAATGGACTGAACCGAATCCATACATCCCTAGGCATATGTTAGATATTGCTGAAAGGAGCAGTCTCCAAACATCTATTGAGTTCATTCAGTTTTCTCCCATCAGCAATCAGGTCCCATCAGGGTGCAGGGGCTTAAAGCAGGGGTGCAGGCACACGGGCCAAATCCGACCCTCAGAGGTTCCCCAGATGGCCCCACCCCCTTCTACAGGCCCCACCCCATTTTCCCCAACCACGTGTTTTTTTCAGTTTTTCCATGTTTCTTCTCCCTTTCTGAAAGGCTGAAATGCCACTTCTTAGGCTTAGTGATTGGCTGTAAGAGCTTTAAGCTAAAATAGGCCGGTATTTTGGCTCCACCCCTTTTGCCTTTGTCCCACCCATCAGTAGAATGCAGCCCCCAAGAGCTTCTCCAAAATGGAATTTGGCCCTTGAGGTAAAAGACGTTCAACAACACCCCTGACCTAAAGAGAGGCACAATCGTTACTAAAACTGCCAAAGGATTTAGCAAATCAATGGGTTGGATCCAGATTTGGTCATGCTTAGAATAGACCCATTGAAATGAATGAGACTTGTTAGGATAGCAAACTTAAATCCCATTGATTTAAAGGGTCTACTCTAAGCAAGACCAAATCTGGATCCAACCCAGTCTTTTTGCCCAGAAATGGAACCACGCCCACATACCTGTAGATCTGATGGGGTAGGTTTGCAAAAACAAAAATTGGCAAACAGAAACATCTGGAAGAAACTATTGGAGTTGTCTTTTCTTTTTTTTACCTGGGTTTGGCTGGAGATATTCAGTGGCTTTTGATAGAAGTTCTGCCACAGCTTTGTTGGTGACATCAATTTTCTGCAAGGAAAACAAAACAAGGTCATTTATGCAAATGCTGAAACTAAATTCAGAATCCCACTTGGCAATTAACTCACCTGGGTCAATTTCTCTTTTATCCTAACATGCCTGTTTCAAACACCTCCCGAAAATGCACTTGTTGTAATTAACTGTAATTAATCATGCTACTCCATCTTAATGCTCCTTGTTTTGCTCTGTACTATTATTGTAACTGGAATTGTTTTTCGCAATGTATTTTAAATGTGATTTTAATATTTATATGTTAACCGCTTTGGGATTTTATTATATTAAGTGGTATTACACATAAAGTAATAACAATAACAATAATATAAAAATTGTTTATTTCTTACCCGCCTCTCCCTTTATATCAAGGCGGGGAACAACAATAAATCAAATACATAAAAGCTGATTAAAAGAGCATATTAAGCCAATACAATATTAAAACAACAATCAAGACATCCTAAAATCCTTAGGTTTAAGAAATAACCACCTTACTGAATTGTTGTGAAGATAAAATGGGAACGATCGGTATATTCCAGACCCTAAGCTCCGTGGGGGAAGAGCGACGTACTAATCTAATACATGTTCAGTACTATACATTGGTCCAGAAGCTGATCCACATATTTAGAAAAATCATGTAATGCAGCCCTATTAGAAATGTTCCACTCTGGGCTCAGTCTTGTGGGAGAAAGGTTGATGAGAGCTAAATTTATGATTGGGAGCTTGGAGCACATACATAGGCGTTAGGAGCACATACTGTGCACTAGGCAGGAGGAGCTCCACAGACGACACTCTGCAGCCGGCGCTGCTCGGAACCGGCAAACGCCCCGGCTGCAAGGAACTTACGGCAGCCATTTTGGTTGCAGCCTCTTCTCCGTGTGTCCCCCAGCCGTATCCCAGCAGGCACCGTGAGTTCTGCCGGCTGCATAGAGTGGCTGGGGTTTTTTGGCTGCTCTAGGCAGCAGAACTCTATTCCGAAACGGAATAGTCCACGGAGAGAGGGGGGGCAAAATTTCGGACGACACATTAAAAAACAGGACTCCGGGCTAAACAACGTGCAAGCCCGTTGTTTCGCTCCGTTGTTTAAAGTGCCTGATTAACGTACTGTCAGTTGTGTGTGCGTTGTGTGCTGCCCTCCAGACGACACAATGAGCAACACAACTGACGATTGTTCCCCCCCCTCCTCCGTTGCCTAATGTGTCGTCCAAACTGAGCCATAGACTCATCTTACCCTTTCCATCTCTTGAAAATCTTCATCTAGTTTTGTTCCTTCGACTCCACTGATCTTTTCACTGAAGAGCTGCAGCAGAAAACACAAACAATCACCTTGGTGTCGTAAAAATAACCCCCCCACACACACACATAATATTGGAAAAAGCAGATGAAGAACTGAAGGAGGAGAAGGTACCACCACAGGAGAATCAAGAGTCACCTTTAGAGATAGGAACCTACATACTGAACATGTACTATAGCAATAAGAAAGAGATGTTGTGTGTTAAAGAACAGGATGGTGGCCTATTCCCCATGCCTTCCAGTATTTCATAGGCAAAAACACCAGGATGTCTGTGTGTGTTTGGGACACCCAATTTCAACACCAAGAATCACTACAGGAGTACTCCCAACTCTGCTACTTTACAGAGGATAGTCCTCTCTTTGAAGGGATGCTGTATTTTCAGGGCTGTCCAATTCAAAAACCCTAAGATGTTGGGAGAGCAGGGAGGCCTTGAAGTTGCCCATCAACACTGATGGGCCAGGCACATGTGTGTCACACTGGCTGGGTTCACACAACATGCCAAACCACACTCAGTGGTTGAATGTGGGTTGTTGTTGAGCCGTGGTTATTTGTTGAACCGTGGGTTAAAAATTAAAAAGGGTCGCCTTTGCATCCATGAAATGGAATGTCACCATGAAGAACCTTGACGGTGGGCCTTCTCAATAGTGGCACAGACCCTCTGGAAAACCCTCCCTCATGCAGTTCGGGAGGTGGAAAATGTAACATCCTTTAAACACCTCCTGAAAACATACTTTTTCACACTGGCTTTCCTTGGGCTGTAACTTATCTGGTTTTATATTGCCTTTTTAAAAAAACTTTTAAAGTTTTAAATTTATTTGGATACTTGTTTTTTATGGTTTTAATTGTGCTTTGCCCAGAGAGCCTCATCTAATGGGCAGTATAAAAATGTAACGAATGAACAAATGAAACATTCTCTCACCAGAAGCATCGTCTTTGCTTACCTACCTTAAATGCAGCCTCCCATGTAAGGAAGATCTTGTTTCACACACACTGCCAACCCAAAGGCTTATCTCAGTTGCCCAGCTGAGTCGTCCCTCCCTACATCTCCTTATCGTCCCTTAGACCCATCCTCAGCCAGCTCTACCTACAAACACACTAAGGCAAACACTTCCCTTCAAGCCCCAGATCTTCAGCTTCTAGATACTTGGCAGGTGATGGATACAGGGTCCCGCCAAAGCTTCCCAGCAGGGCTCCCAAAGGGCAAATGACTCAATTGACCCTTCTTCCCATAGGTGGGCTGGCACTTCAACAACTGCAGGCAGTTAAAATAGCCCGGGCTGATCAGCGATGCAGACCCACTGAAATCAATGAGACTACACTAGTGTCAAGGGGTCACTCAAAATGCATGCCTGTCTTTCCTCCAAAATACCTGGCACTCAAGGGGGGCTAGCAATAAAATCCAGATGGACAGCGGAATAATGGGCTCAAGTTACGAGAAGCCAGATTCCAACTGGACATCAGGAAAAACTTCCTGACCGTTAGAGCAGTATGACCATGGAACCAATGACCTAGGGAGGTCGTGGGCTCTCCCACACTAGAGAGGTTTGGGCACAGAAACAGCCTTGGTCACCCTGTATGATGACCTATGTCGGGAGAAAGACGGGGGGGTGTGACTCTGTTGATTCTTCTTGATCTCTCAGCGGCTTTCGATCTCTCAACCATGGTATCCTTCTGGGACGACTGGCTGAGTTGGGAGTGGGAGGCACTGCATTGCAGTGGTTCCACTCCTACTTGACGGGTCGGCTCCAGAAGGTGGTGCTTGGGAGACATTGCTTGGTCCCATGGATTCTCTAGTATAGGGTTCCACAGGGGGTCAGTCTTGTCCTCCATGTTGTTTAACATCTACATGGAACCACTGGATGCGGTCATCTGGGGTTTTGGAGTGTGTTGTCATCAGTATGCTGATGACACACAGCTCTATTTCTTTTCATCTTAATCAGGTGAGGCTGTGGATGTGCTGAACTGATGCTTGGCTGCGACAATGGACTAGATGAGAGCTAATAAACTGAAACTGAATCCAGACAAGACTGAGATGCTATTACTGGGGGGTTCTTCTGACTGGATGGAGGGTGTTCAACCTGTTCTGGATGGGGTTGCATTCCCCCTGAAGGAGCAGGTTCGTATCCTGGGGGGTTTCCTAGAACCATCTCTGTCACTTGAGGCTCAGGTGGCCTCGGTGGCACAGAGTGCCTTCTACCAAATTTGATTGGTGGCCCAGCTACACCCCTATCTGGACAGGGATAACCTGGCTTCAGTTGTCTATGCTCTGGTAACCTCCAAGATTACTGAAATGCACTCTATGTGGGGTTGCCTTTGAAGACGGTTCAGAAGCTGCAGCTTGTGCAAAATGCAGTGGCCAGATTGATAACAGGGACCAGAAGGTTCAAACATGTAAGACCGATTCTGGCCCACTTGCATTGGTTACCTGTACGTTTCCAAGCCCAATTCAAGGTGCTGGTTTTAACCTATAAAGCCTTACACGGTTTGGGACCACAATACCTGATGGAACGCCTCTCCTGACATGAACCTACCCATACACTACGCTCACTATCTAAGGTCCTCTTCTGGGTGCCTACTCCAAGGGAAGCTCAGAGGATGGCAACAAGGGAGAGGGCCTTCTCTGTGGTGGCCCCCCAATTATGGAACGATCTCCCCGATGAGGCCCATCTGGCGTGGGCCCATCTGACCTTGGTGCCAGGTCAAAACTTTTCTTTTCTCCCAGGCATTTTAACAGCTTAAGTTGAGGTTTTTAACTGAATTTTTGGCCAGGCTTAAAGTTGAAAAAGGTTTACAATATTAGCTGTTTTATGGTTTTAAATTTTGTATATTGATTTTTTAATGTTCAATCTCTTAATTTTTGTAAACGGCCCAGAGAGCTTTGGCTATGGGGCAGGATATTAATGTAAATAATAATAATAATATAATGGATCTTACCAGCAGACACATGAACAGGGCCTCCATGGCCGATTGTGAGGCCTGGACATCTTCCTAGGTGTACAGGAGGTCTTTCCAATAACCTGGACCCCAAGCTGTCTAGGGCCTTAAATATAACAACCAGCACTTTAAGAGCCTTTAATTATTTTACTGGCTCCCCCAGGTACACTAGCTGTTCTCCCACAACTAACTAGTGAGCCCGAGCACACAGTTTAGAAATTACTGGAAGCAGCTTTACAGCAGGTGATTATTACGGAGAACGAAGGCTGCAATTACATGGAGAGCTCATGACTGCGGTAATGCCTCGAGGTGCCAACTCTGCTCCACCCAGGAGCTGAAAATGCATTAAGATGCACTTCAAGGCAAAAAAAACCCCGCAGTTGAGAGTTGCAGTCCCAGTTCGGGCTGAACACTTCAATGGCGCGGGGGCCAGAGAGATAAGACCACCACCAGCGCTTTTATAGGGGCAGGGGAACCAGAGAGGTTCGCTCTCTCCCACATTCGAATTCATAGAATCGAGCATGATGGACTTTGCGAATGTTATTAAATCCTTGTCAAAAGCAAACTGAAATTGAGCTCTCGCCCATCTGCACCAGCCAAATGCAATAGGCGCAGCTATTCTCAGCGAGGAGAGGCTGAGGATTAGTGGACAACACTGAACGCCTCAATGAAAAAACAAGCATTTAGGGTGCACTCCTATCGATTGCGCCTTCAGTGAGCAGAAGACCCTACATTCAGAGGCGTCCAATCATCCAGTGCCGGGCAGAAGAAGTGCCGGAGGCAATCTTCACCTCCCTGTCCTCATGCTCTGCAAATTTTGCTAGATGGGCTTTTTAGCCTGTCTATCAAGAGCGCTTTGGAGGGGGAGGGAAGGAGGCTGTAAGAAGCTCAGGATAACTTCTATTCTGGCCTCCAGTCTCTGCCCCTCCCCACCCAACGAAACACCCCCTTTCCTCCTTCTCCAAAGTAGCTTTTCTGACCTCCGGCATGGTTGATGATGATAATAATAATAATAATAATAAATAAATAATAATAATAAATAATGTTATTTTAATTTATACCCCTCCTATGTACAGAATACCCTAGCCTGCGGTAGCTGCCCTCAGTTAAACTAATCTAGAGGGCTATACAACCCCACACTTCTTTGAATTTCTCCTGTCTCTTTTAAAAATGTCCCTTTTCCCTTTGCCAAGCTATAAAAATAGAGTTATTCGTAGCCTCGCTCTTGTTAAAGCGGCCTGGCGTGGCTGTTTACCGACCTGCCCTCGTGGCATTCTACCAGACAAAGGAGCCTAGGTTACATCTGTTTATAATTCCTCTACCTTGAGATGGGGAAAGGAAAGGAAGGCATCACACAAATCTCTCTGGCAAAAAGGTTACCAGGAAGAAGAAAAAAAGGGACGCTTGACATTCCTTTGAGAAGCAGATAATAAAAGACGGGGCAAGCAAGGCGTAGAAGGAGATGTTCTTACTTTCTTGTTTTCAAGGCCAAAGCTTGCAATAAATCTTACTTTCTGCACCAGAAGCTTTAACTTCTGTTGTAGCAAGCGATCCGTTCTGTGACACCGTGACCTTGCTGCCCTTTGATTGTTAAAATATTTTCCCACAGTGCCAGGGATACATGAACTGGTGTCCTCGACGGACTAACCCCACTTTCTGCTTGCTGAACTGTATAAACAATTAACTGCCCTTTTAATAATCATTTTGCAATATTGTTCATTCAAGAAAAAGACTGCTTTCTCTGTAGGGCCAAAGAACAGAATTTGCTTTGCCGTGTGTCTGGTTTCGCTGTGAACCCTACAAGAACTTACAGGACGAAAAGCCTACCGCCACTTTCTCCCTGCCCTCCTTCCAATGCCACTAGGAGACTTTTGAAATTGTTTTAAAAGGAGGGATGCATATCCACAGAACCACACAGGGAGCCCAGTAGCAACAACAGAAACAGTGCAAACCACTCTCATTTTCCTTACATCATTATCAAAAAGCAAAGAAAAATCTTATATCTTTTGAAGGATCTCGCTCGGAGTCTTTGCTTGAGGTGCCTTCATCCCAGGCCATGAAGCAGGTGAGCATGAACGGGTGGGGTCTTCTTGGTGGTGGCATCACAGCTCTGGAATACCCTCCCGGAGGAGATCCTAGCTTTTGAGGGCCCTTGAGCAAGACACCCTCAATGGACTTCTTCCCTCAATAATTCTGTCTTCTCCCCACCATTGTCACCAGCTGCTATTACTTCTCATCCTCTTCCTCATTGTTATTACCACTTGCTTGTTTGACCGGCCCTAGAGCCAGTGAGAAAGTAGGCACTAGCATCGGCATCCCTCCCTCTCGCCACCATCTGCAGGAGGCAGGCAAGTGAGCAGGCTGCAGTGGTGAAGAGGAGGAGCAAGACCAAGAAGTTCCTGTCACTGGGCCCCTGCTGGGCTATGGTACCTCAGCAAGTGCCCAACCATGCCTACCCTTGAAGCTGGCCCTGTGCCTAATGATCCCCTTTAAGGACAGGGGCCCCTTGCATGGTTCCCAATAATTCAATGAACTCTCAATTTGGAGAGCGAGCAGTGACCCCGTGGCCATATCCATGCATGTAGGACATTTAAATCTTATCTTTGCAGTTTCTGGGACACCTACAGAAAAGCAATCGTCTTTGAAAGGGCCCTTAGGTTTCTTGCATTTCTGCAGCCGACCCAAGAGCCTGGGTCTTGCTTAATTGTATTGAGCTACCGGGACAATAAGAAGCAAGATTACAGATGACGCAGAAAGACAAAGGGTCCTTTTGCCAGCGAGCGAATCAAGGAAGATTCTGTGACTAGAACATGACTAAGCCCTTTCCCTGGAGAGAGTCAGCTTCTACCAGGCAGTGCCGCGTCACACCACCGCCATGCCTCTTTCGGAAAACTTGTCTGCTGAAGTCATTCTTCTTGCTGAACAAAAAAGGACTTTGTACTCCAGGATCTTCAAGACGTCCCAGACAAATCCATACTGTGTCGCCTCGATGGCCCACTCGCCAACAATATGCAAAACGGCATTCTCGTACAAGCAGAAAAACGCCTAACCTTTCAAGACGTCATCAATCGGCCATTTCCAACCAACAGAATTGATGCCAGCAGACATTCAGGCTCACTGCACGAGCTCCCACCGCCTTGCTGAAGCTAAGCTGGTCTGAGTCTGGTCAGTAGCTGGATGGGTGACCACCTGGGAACCCCATAGGCATGTCACCTTGAGTTCCATGTCGGCAGGCTAAGGGCGGAATCCTATGAAGACTGTCAGCAGCCTCCAAATTCAGAGGCTGCCAAGTATTCAATGCAGCGATCTTAGTCTCCATGCTCCAACAGCTCTGCTAGATGGGTGATTTGGCTAGATGAGTGATTTGGCCCATCTAGCAGTGGAACTTTGGAGTGGGAGGGAAGGAGGCTAGGGCAGCCATGGGAAATGTCATATGGCCGATGTCCCAGTCTTCTCTCCCCCATTGGAAATGCCCCTTTCCCTCCTCTCCACCCTTCACTTACCGAGCACAGAGAAGTAGCCAGCATGGTTCTTTCCATGCTGGCTATGAGGGGGAGGGGGAGGGAAGTGTGGCCAGGGATACGAACAATCCTAAGGCCCCTAGGGGCCATAGGATTATTCTGTAAAAGTGTATAAATAAATGACAGAATAGCATGGACGTAAAAAATGTTACAGAGAGTCACCACTGTTAATGAAACAGCAACTAAGGAGGGCATTGTTATTGGAGCAAGGAATCATTTAGTCTATGTGATAAGCCAACCTGATGCAACACAGTAAGATCTGGGGGGCTGGTGAATCGTCAATTGGGTTTTGGCTGAATTCAAAAGAGCGGATTGCCCCCTTAGGTCTGAGCTGTGTTTCAGAGCTCATGTCCAGGGCCTGGCCCAAATGCTGCTTTGGGTATAAGCCTGTGTATAGACAAGATCGTTTTCAAAAGTTTTAGAGGCAGCGGACAATAATGTAAAAACAAACTCACACAATGGTTTCTATGTAACAACAACCTTGAGTATGGGTTGTTCTTGAATGTACAACTCAGGAAGAGAACTCATGATTTGTTGTTTGGTTGCGAACTCTAAGTAGATCATGGTTAACAACCTATAGTTAAAACATAGTACAGGGTTCATACATAACAATAACCCATGATTCAACAACCCACAATTCAACGCTAAACCATACTCAGCCCATACTCTGGGCTGTCATTGTGTGCAAACCAGGTCATATACACACCACCCAGCAGCCCATAGTCCTCTGACTGATCAATGAGGCCAGAGTGTGCTTCCCTTCATTTCTGCAGGCCCAGGCCAACTGGCAATTGGAGCCAAGTGTCCTTTCTAGTGGAAGGTAGTGGGGCGATAAAGCAAACACAGTGCAGGGCTCCTTCTCTGGCCACTGGATGGGGCCATGCTAGACTTCCTCTTGCCATATGTTCTCCCTGGGAAGCAGGGGATGCAAACTTCTGGAGGCTCCTGGTCCCCTGGCCAGTGGCAGAAGCCAAAGTGGGCTTCCCTTCAGCTCCCCAGTCCCAGGCTAACCATGATATACACATTCATCCCCACCTGCAGCACTTTCCTGCTATGCTCTCTAGACATTGACAATTTGCATAAAACAGTAAGAGTGACTCACGCCAGTTTGGGCCTTCTTAAGAGACCCAGTGTTATTAAAATACGAATTAAAATATTTTGGACCCTGCAAGTTCACATAATATACGACGGATCGTCGATCTAATTCTTAATGGGTTTATGGAGCCAAAGAATACTAAGACAGTTTCGGACAGCGCCAGGTGCGTGCAATATGGCCTTTTAAAAATACCTGGGAACTTGCAACATCATTGGCTCTCTTAGCGTCTCTACAACTGGGCTGCATTACTCATGGAAGGCCGGTTACCCCATGGTGCATTCGCTGGCCAAAAGATTCTTGTTGATTGGGGGGCTCTGACAGCTAACTGGAAGCCACATTTAAAAATGAACTCTGAACTTAACCTGCAACTCGACAGATCCATAAATAAAACGGTATAGAAACAGACATCTATAAACTTGGCCTGCTGCTATTATTATTATTATTTAAAAGTGACATGCTTCCCAAACTAAAAATCTAGCATTCTGGAGAGAGAGCAAAAACAGTTACAGAATGAAAGAAACCCTAAGACAAAGGAGAAAATTAAAGTGCTGTATAGTGGTGTTTGGAAACTCATTCCTTCCCAGAGGGAAGCTCCAGGTATAAATGACTAGGAATCAAGGGGTTTCCTTTTTTGATGTTTTAGAAAATCAGGATTTAGTGGAGTGGGGGGGGGGGGGTTAATTCGTGTAATAATGGCTGGAGTGCAAACTGTAGAAGCTCCCAGCTGATCTCAGTAGGAAACTCAAATTGACCAACCATACAGGGTTGTTGTGAGGAATACAGACAGGCAAAATACTGACTTTTTACATTATAACCAGATAGGCTCTATTCAAGGGGAACATTTTAGCAGAGGGAGAAAGGCTCGCACAGCAAATAAACCAGCCACCCTTACCTACATCAGAATTTACGATGCAATTCGTGGCACTTTGTCCGTGTTCCCTCTTACTGTTCCAACACATGCCCTTTCTTGAAATGGCCCTGATAGAGATGCTCCGTTCAAGTTAAAATTTTGTAATTATGGCGAGGATTTTGGACGATTTGTCTATTTATTCACTATTTATTGTTATCTTTTCGGTGCCAGGTCAAGACTTTCCTCTTCTCTCAGGCATTTGGCAATATCTGAGGAACCTGGGTTTGTTTTGTTTTTGTAGCTTTTTGGGTTGTTGTAGCGGTTTTAAATGTATGTGTGTATTGTGTGTATGTTGTATGTTTTTGCTGTATTAATATTTGTATATTGTTTTTAATTGTTTTAATCCTATGTAAACCGCCCAGAGAGCTTCAGCTATGGGGCGGTATACAAATGCAATAAATAAATAAATAAATAAAGACAGTGATACCCAAACAGTTATTGGCACTGCTTTTTCTTAGCCAAATCAACAACAAAACAGAGAGGGCTTTTCAGTGGTGGCACCCTGACTCTGAAACCCCCACCCTATGGAAGTTTGACTGGTGCCAACATTACAGACTTTTCAGGGCCAGATCAAGCCCACTTGCAACAGCTGCTTATGCTTCGCTGAGCCCAATTTAAGGTACTAGGTTTAGCCTATAAAACCTTATAGAGCTCAGGACCACAATACCTGATGGAGCACCTCTCCCTGTATAAACCTATCTGTACCCTACGAGCAACATCTGAGGTCCTCCTCTGAGTGCCTCCTCCAAGAGAGGCCCTGATAGAGATGCTCCATTTAACTTAACGTTTTGTAATTGTAGCAAGGATGTAGAGGAGGATATGCCTAGGAAGATGGCAACAAGGAACAGGGCCTTTTCAGTGGTTTCCCCCCTCCCCATTTATGGAATGCTCTTTTTGGCACCATGTTAAGCCTTTCCTCTACACCCAGGTATCCGATGGCATCTGATGGGCAGTTTAATGCCTCAGTTGAGCTGTTTATAGTTGTCAGTGACATTTTATTTGTTTTGTGGAGTGGTTGTATTTTTGTGGTTGATTGTTTTAGCTGTTTACATTTTGCGTGCTTTAATGCTGCTGCAAGTTGCCTTGAGTCTTTGTTTTGTTTTCGATAAAGTATCTAAGAAATCTAAATAATAATAATAATAATAATAATTTGCCCAGACATTTTAATTGATTGCACAACTTCTGCTGGTTGTATGATTCTACTGTTTGCTGCCTTTCAGTTAATTCTTATGATGAATTCCTTTTTTTTTTTTTTGCAGTATTACAATTTTGAATTTTTATGCCTCCACACTGCTCTGGAATCAATTTTGGATGAAGGACAGATAAAATTGTCAATAAATAAAATGTATTCCTACTAGGTAACAGCAGTTGACATGACTGAAGAGATGGCAGACTCCATCCCTCCCTCCCCTGCCTCAATAAGTAGCGAACTTTTTTTTAAAAAAAAAGTTCAATGGCTATGTAGAATCAACAACCTGTATAACATATAACAAATGGTGGATTATGTTGTTACCTATGGTCTGAGCAAGTACATTCTGATTATGCACTTAAAACACACTTTCACTACTAAGAAGTTGTACCCAAGAATAGCTCTCTCGTCTTCACGACACAAGGTACATCAGCAAAAGATTTCGGGTAAGTTTTATGTTTAAAATCTAGTCCCATTTCATTATGCTAGAATTGCTGTAGGCAAATGTTCTCCAACCTCCAGACATTTTGGACTACAACACCCTGATCACTGTCATTGTTGGCTGGGGCTGATGGGAGCTGTAGTCCAAAACAACCAGAGGACACCAAATTGGCTGCTGTAGGCAGAGAGAGAAAGAGAGAGAGAGGGGGAAAGAGAGATTACAAAGTCCTGATTGCACCCAACTCTACTACTCCTTTCCAACTCACCCCAAGGAAGCTGTTTCGGTGCTACGGTTGTCTGTCGGCAGTAATGGACTAGATGAGGACAAACAAACTGAAGCTTAATCCAGACTTTTGCAACTGGTGAAAAGATCTTTTCGTGCACGGATGAATCCTTCGGCAATCCACCTCCCACCAGCACCGACATCTGCTTCTCTAGAGCTCACAGATGGCAAATGTTTACATTGCATCCATCCTCTGCTAGCTTGTCAACTAGCAGGGGGTCAAAACTTCTTAAATGGTTTCCACAGAAGATGCTGCCCCAGTGCGTGGGCCTTCCCAGCAAGAGCCTTAAACGCCACTGTTTCATCGCCCCCGATTTAATCAGCACACTGTCATCGGGGGTGTTCTAATCAATAGCAAAAGAGACACTTCCGAAACCCAAATTACAGCCTTTTATGTTGCCCAGAGTCAGTTTCGGTCAGGATTAATTAACTGAACCTAGCTGCAAGGAAGTGTTGATCTACGCTGATTGAGATGAGGATTCCACAAATGGCAGTTCATTAAAGACCCTTGTGAACTCACTGTATGCCACCACACCAGTGTTTTGCACCCAAGACATTTTTGAAAGATTTGCACTAGTTTGCCCTGATCCAGCAAAAGAAATATGTGCACAGAAGAGATTCTTCTGCAAAGATTTTCCTTTGCTGGATTTGGAAGCCGATACAAAGACACACATCTGGGCCCTGCGTTCAAACGGAAGGCATCCGATGCGGGGACCGTTCGCAACACATCTTGGAGTGCGAGCCAAAGCATCGTCTTATACATGTTGGAAGAAATGCTAGCTTGATGTCTACAGCTTTTCAGTAGATATTGCTGAATTCTCCATGGATCAAACGGGATGAAGGCCCCAGCAGGGTTTTATTCAACCTAGGAATACAGTATCTAAGGCATACAGCCAAATCCAGGCCACCTACGGTCCCAATCCAACATTTTGGGATTCCCCAAAGGGCCATGCCCTACTCCCTTTTCCCAGCTTTTGAGCAATTCCCCCCCATCCAAAAAGTTTTCCTCTTAAAACATTACTGGCAATAAAAGCGTTAAGCTAAAATATTTTTGCAATGGCCCTCTGCCGATGTAGACAAAGAGAAATAACACGGCTATCCTTGCCATCTTCCTTCTCCAGTGGTGTTTTACTCCATGCAAACCCTAACAAAAAAAAAAATGAAAGCCAACCTGGGTGACAGGAAACAGGCAATATCGTAGTGGGTGTAATGATGAAACATTGATCAAAAGGAAAACTTCACGTAGCATTTTAAATAAGGAACAAGCTGATATGAATAATTAGTAGGAAATGCTATATTTTGCCCTTGGGGCACAGAATGTATTGGAACTGAAAAGCTTAAGAATCTCTACCCGACCCATCAGAATTTCTGATGATGCAGTGATAATGTGATTATTTTTCTCCATGCAGGTATGGTTTGAAAACACACGGACTTTTTAACTGCAGTCACCAGACTGGCTACATTAAATTCTTCCTAAATTGCATCTTGCTGCTTCCTAATTTAATTTCACAGTGATATTTTAAACCACATGTAGACACACAGAGCCCATCTCATACAATACTAGAGTAATATAGTAATCACAGTGGAGGCTGGTAGCTCCAATGTCAGTGGGGTGGTGAAGCCTCTCCAGGTTTCAGTCAGAACTCTAAAGGAGCTATCCAAGGTGATTCCGCATCTTGGGCAGCTCCTTTAGAGTTCTGACTGGTTCTGATTGAAACCCGGAGAGGATTCACTATCCCAATGACATCAGAGCCCCCAGCCCCCACTGAGTAAGGCATCACTTGAGGCTGGCCTGTGGAACTGGTGATCCAGCAAACACAACAGAGACAACCAACCATTAGGTCCTGCTAGGCAATCCCGTTCTTGCACTCCCAAACAAGTCACCAAAGAAGTCACGGCGGGCAATTTATAGCCTGACTAATTTCATGCAGGTTGGGAGAACCCAGAGGGAAAGGAGGTGGTTGGGAGAGCAAAAATGTGGGAGGAAGCCAAAACAGTTATCTAGGTCTTGGATTCATCAGGGTTAGACTACTGCAATGTGCTCTGCCTAGGGCTACCCCTGAAGAGTGTCCGGAAGTCTCAATTGGTGCAAAATGCAGGACCATAGCACACCTGCATGGTATCTGGACCATAGTACACCGTTATACATCTTTAAATTAAATGAAGAAATATAAGTATTGGGCAGGATGCCAGGTAACAGGAAGTGGAACGCAAGAGGAGACACTCAGCCAAGGGTCCTGCAGCAGCAAAGGAGCTGTCCAACAGGTACAGCGTAGCAGGAGGTTGTGATGCTCGATGACGAACTCCCACAGGGAGCTCTCACACCAGCGACAGGAAGGGACTGAGATGTTTAACGGAACTTGTTCCACCCTTTCCTGGATCTCAAGCATGTGCCAGACCTTGCCTTCTCCTCCCTAGCAGTGCAGATGGGGGCCCTGGGCAACCAAAGAGGAAGCACGTCACTAGTTCTGCCCCAGGTCAAGGTGCACAGTAACCGCAATTAACCAAGGCCAGTGATGTTATGTTGGCACCTGAGGCAGAACATCCCACAAATGCTTCACTCCCCTCCCTGGCAGGTGATGACGACCACTATGATGATATAGAACACTAACAATTTGCTGCCCTTTCATGACACTCAAAATCAGGTGCCCACGGCAACCACCGCACAACTGCTGAAAACGGTAGGGCCGGCCGTGAACCCCTTGATCTGACAGCCTCCTTCAGCGGGGTATCCTCTACGGGATCAAGCTGCTGCTGCCCCATAGAAAAAGTGTTGACTTCCCATTGACCCCCGTCTCCATAAATTCTTGTTCTCTCTCTTCAGAGATGGTCTCACAGGTTTGCAGACATCTGGATTAGGTCAACCAATCAACTCAGCCCTGCAGCCCCTAATTATTTTAAGCCATCTTGAAGTCAAAGGGCAAAATAGAAATAAACAACAATGCAAATTCCCTATTTAGAGAAGAAACATGTCAACGGATCCACTGGACTAGGTCCTTGCATGAGCCTAAACACCACTTCAGATCCCAACCAGAAGGTATAGAAGTGAGAGCCCTATTCCCAGAAGCCTTAGTTGCAGCAGCTAAAGAGAATACTCTTCCATAATATAAATGCTTAGTTAGCAACATTTTCAAGTCTGTGCGTTCATCTAATCGCACGCAAATGCTTTTATCCCATGTTTTTCTTTCCTCGCCTTGGGGTTCTGCGTGGCCTCTTAATCGTACCTCCTAACACGAGCGCGATTCCCTTCCGATTTCTCTCACCCAACCCCAGGCACTCAGCCAGCTCCTGTAATCTTTCCTCACGCTCCTTTCAGAAAGAATTAAACCCCTTCCCTTCCCTTCCCTCCCCTCCCTCCTTTTTCTGCCTAGCACAATTTCTGTCCACGATAGCCTTGACTTAGATATATCAGCTCCTTACAAAACAGAGGCAAGGCAGGCATGTCAGTCTTGTTGGGGTTCTTCAACAATTAAATGCCCACAGGCCACATCCTCATTATGTTACACAGTAGTTCATCTTGTCACTATTACAAAGGCGCCACTCTTCCAACGATTTTCCCTGCCTGGGGTTTAGGGCAGGAGCCTGGTCTACCTATGCAGCAAAAATGAGGTTGCAAAATAAGACTGTACCAAATCAGACTGCAGGGGGGGAAGATGCCACTTTGGAATGCTCCCCTGAGTAAACAAACACTCTTCCTGCATGTCAACATTTACCAGGGAGGCGGTTTCTCGCCTTGCTAATTGTGTTTGTTCCTATTGTCAGAATTTTAAAATCAATCAAATCTGTGATTTCCCCCCACTCCAAACACAACACCTACAACCTGCTATGGTACAGTCCATTTTACCACCCTGTTCTACGTTTTACCACCTTGTACTAGTGTAATGATTCCAGAGAGTAAACCAGTAGTCGTAGTTTAAATCTGGACTAAGTACCACTTAGGTAGTGGCACAGGCACTAGTAACCTCAAGACTGGATTACTGCAATGCACTCTCTGTGGGGCTGCCCTTAAAGCTGCTCCAGACCTGGAGTAAGTGCAGGATGCAGCAGCTTGGCTGTTGCTGGGAGCTGCCCCTTTTCAGCCTGCATCTCCTTTGGTGAGGGAACTGCACTGGCTGCCTATTTGCTACCAGGCCAAGTATAAGGTTTCGGTATTAGTGTATATAAAGCCCTAAACAACTTGGGACCAGGATACCTTCTCCCTGCTCGATCACTGAGGTCATGCTCCTGGTGGTTCCGCATGGACCTATGGCCCAATTGGGGTCCACCCGGAGCACAGCCTTCACTGCGGTGGCCCCTTTTCTATGGAACTCATTGCCTCTGGAGGTCAGGCAGGTGCCAACATTGTGTTATTTTCGGCACCTCTTGAAAATGTCTTTCTTTCAGGAAGCCTTCCTTAACTCGTGTCCTGCTTGTGGGTTTCCCGAGGGGTCTGCTCGTTGGCCACTGTGTGAACAGAATGCTGGACTACACGGATCCTTGGTCTGATCCAGCAGGGCTCTTACATGCACAATGCAACTCCATAGACTTGCTCTGTGCCCTGCAGCCTACCTGTTCCACTTCTATCTGCCTGCATCCTCTTTCCAGCCATCACTTCAGATAAACTTCTCTGTTTGGATCCTGGCCTTCAATTAAGTCTTCCTCCTGCAGATCTACCCTCCTTTGGATTGGACTTCCCAACTTCAGTCCCAATCCTGTCCAGACTCACACTTCAGCTCCCCACTACATGCTTGGCTGCCTACTACTTGGCATTGAATCGAATAAGATGTGCCCCACAGAAGATGTTATAACACTTTCAAGATGTATTACAGCTTTACTGTACGTCCAACGGTCTGTAGCGCTTGAGTTGTGGTTACCTCTCTAACTGAGTGAATAATGCCTCTTTTGTTCTCTGCAAAAGAGGAGCAACCAGCTGCCCTGTTCAAATTGCATAATTTACTGGTGGAGTAAATAAGCAGCATCTTCCTAAAGAGGAACCCTGCGAGTCTAAACAACTTTCATCTGGTGGTTTTGGGGGCAAGCATGCTATACTATTTACTCAAGGAAGCTGCACACCATTTGTATAATTTAAAAGAGTTTATATACCGCCTTTCATCACAGATGCCATAGGCATACAACAACACTGTTAATGCAAATTATAATCCCCATGAATCTGGGTGAGCTTGGTCCAGCCATTATTGCTCAACCTAGCCTACCTCACAGGGTTGTTGTGGTGATAAAACGGGGGGGGGGGAGAACCAAGTATGCAACATTGAGTTCCTTGGAAGAAAGGTGGCATATAAATGTAATAAATGAATAGGCGGCCCACTCAGGTGGCTCTTTACAAGCCCAAGTTTTGATGAGCATCCGTACATTCTGACAAGAAGACAAAATGCTCTGAAACAATTTAAGCTAGAGAATACAGCAGTATATATTACCTCTGT
This sequence comes from Anniella stebbinsi, assembly GCA_029215795.1. NCBI lineage: Eukaryota > Metazoa > Chordata > Lepidosauria > Squamata > Anniellidae > Anniella > Anniella stebbinsi. Next base: position 390,052,434 of record JARDYH010000001.1, read on the forward strand.
TCCACATGGCAACAAATAGATATTATGCAAGATTAAGATGCAATTAAAATAAAATTAATCAATCCAAGGACAGCATTCTGCGGGGCAATTCAGGGGGGAGCAGGGGGGAGGAAGACGTAAACTAGCCTTTGAAGAAAGAAGGGACAATTTATCTGGCAAGGGGTAAAAACCCCAGAGGAGGAGATATCATTAATTCCCCACACAGAACAAGAGGGCAATATGCCAATAGGAAATTATACAATGAAAAAGGTAAGAGTAATCTCTAGAGGAATACGACTGAATTCACTTATGGGATAACAGGGGCTAATGAGCTCTGATGGGAAACTGAAGGCTGTAGCTCTGTAGTAGAGCAACCACGTTGCACGCAGAAGGTCTCTGGTTCAGTCCACAGCATCTCCAGGCCAGGAAGGAATGCTGTCGACAATACTGGTTAGATGGGCCAATGATCTGACTCAATCTAAGGCAGCTTCCTATTATGAAGTAGGGAAGCTCTCTTTGGGCCTGTTCAGACGACATGCTAAGCCATGGTTAGGCCGCTAACCCCTTTGCAGCAAGTGTTTAAGGAGTGTGTTTAAACTTTGGTTATGTAACAATCATGGCTAGGAATGGTTCACATGACACGTTAAGCCATAATGTTCACCTCAAAATGCTTAACCACTGTGGTTTAATGTATCACCTGAACAGGGTCTTTAAGTTAGATAAGCATCCACAGCAACAAGAAAAACATAATACACCCCCATGCCAAGCACCAGGGGGAAAAACATATTACAGAAACTCCTACAGGTCAATCCGCATGCTGAAGAACAGGAGATCTAGCATCCTACATCCTCAATCTAACAGGTACTTGGCCAAATCTCCCAAGGTATTCCTTGTTTTCTCTGCTTTAGCGTGGGGGGGGGGGGGGGGGGAGAGACACATCTGTAGGCTAAATTGCATGCAAATACACAAGAGCAACTGAGACCTGCAAATACAAGGAGGTGAAAAATAACCCCCGCCTTGCAAGGAGAGAGTGGACTTCTTCATCATGGAAGAGGCAAAAAGCCTTCCGAAGGAAATATTCCAAAGACATAAACTGCAGTCCCATCCATACACACACACACACACACACACACACACTTGCCAAGGAGTAAGTTCCATCACATACTTACTTCAGAGTACACATACTAAGAGTTTATCGCCTCTATGAAGACAACACTGAATTCCCCGAGAGGAGTTACCACCAGAGATGAAAACTGGATAGAGCAGAGGAGTTGGTTGCTACCTCTGAGAAAACAGAATCGCCCCAAAGGATACCTGGGATTTCCTTCTGCCACTAGGGCCTCTTCACACGCTGCATTTTAAGCCCTGCTTAAAGGAGCCTGAAGCACACCCCTCCTAGGACAAGCAAGTGTTTGCAGATACATGCGTGGGGAACAGGCGCACGATCCCGGGAGCCATGACTGGCTAGAGCGCCCCCTCGAGCGTACGCACTCGCAAACCCAGGTTTGCTTCCGCGTAACGTGTGAAACGGCGCAGAAGAGGTCACGGTTCAAAAACAAACAAACAAACCAAACCACCCACCCCTCGAGAAAGAGAAAGGAGGAATGGATGGAAGGTTACGGATCTTTTTTCATAAAGGATCACTTGGCAGGAAAGCCCAGTAAGCGATCGATTCCTAGCCGAGGAATCCAGCGGGATCAAGGTCTTAGGGATGCCCAAGCGGGGCAGGGCGGTGACAATGCATTACCCCCATATGCGCCCTCCTGCAAAGGAACCCAGAGATGCGATTCCCTCCAAACTCTGGCCGGAAAGATTGCAGATATCTATGGGAAGCGCCCACATGAGCTGCGCCTTACCTGGCTGGCCTTATGGAACTGCTTCTTCAGCCCGGCCACCGACATGCTCCCTCGGCAACAGCTCCACTCCGAAGTCTCCAGACCAAAAGAAACAACAGGCGCTTCCCGGGCCGATGCCCAGGCCCGCTGTATAGTCGCCGGAGGTTCCCTTTCTGTTTGCTCTGCCAAGCCAGCCAGCCGCCCGCTCAGTCCCCACCAGCACCCGAGAGGACAGATGGAAGAGCCGTCGCATTCCAAACATGCTCCACGCCCGCTGGCCCATTGGCCAGCCGCGCAGTCTATGCAAATGAGGGGAAACGGCAGCTCGCCTAGCCATTGGTCGAGAAGAGGAAGCGAGGCAAAAACGAGACGAGCCGGGGACGCCCACGTTCCGTTATCGCTTGGAGACGGAGGGTGGGGGAAAGAGCACGTCGGAAAAGGGAGGCGGGGAGACGCGGGTACGCGAAAGGCTCCTCCTCGCCTTACTCGAGCGCAAAGGCAGAAGGCTGGCATTGTGCTGGCTGGCAGTGGCTGGCGGTGAGGGCGCCGGGGGTGGGGGCGTCATTCCAACATTTTCTCCTAGGAATTCATCCCCGCTAAGGAACTCGGGTGTTTGGGGGTCACAAGGGCAGCCGAATAAAAGGAAGCCGCAATGACAACTCAGCAATTTGAAAGTCATAAGAACATAAGAAGAGCTGTGCTGGATCAGACCAAAGGGTCCATCTACACCAGCATTCTGGTCGCACAGGGGCTCGTTTCACACATTACACAACAAACCCGGGTTTGTCTACATGTGTTCGATCAAGAGGGTGTGACAAGCAGCCTTTCAGGCTAGTTGTATCATTCATGGCGCCCTGCGTTCCCAGCTGCTGTTTGCCACATTTTCAGGGGGCAGAAAAATTGGCCATGATCCTGCAACTGCCACCCACAACCTTGAAGATATGAGCTCTTGAGGGGGAGGATTCTTGCACTTATGTGGTTTTAATTTAATAGATTTATATTCCACCGTTCCACTCCAAGGCAGCTCACATTTTAAAAATTTTTTAAACCATAATAAAGTAGTAATAAAAAGCCACAAGCAATGGCAAATAACAATAAAGCCAGTGACGAGGTGTTAAAGTGTATATAATATCTGACATAAAGAAACTGGTCAGTTGGTTGGCAGCATATCCTTGGGGGGGGCAGCTTTAATATTTCATGTGTCCACAGAAGAACCCCCCCCCCCGATTAAATTCAATTGAATCTACTCCTTAGTGATGCTCATAGCGTAATGGCGAAAGAGTTGGATTCAGATGTGGAAAAGAGTTCAGCCATGGACAAGCTGCAATCACACAGCCAAACCTACCTTGCAAGGTTGTTGACAGGCTAAAATGCTGCTTTGGTCTCATCAGAGAAAGGGTGGGAAACACTGGCTGAGTTCAGATGACACTTTAGGCCACGGAAGGGGGAAGAGGCAACTCACGGTTCATTATTTTTGCAGTGCCCAATACAGGACACGTTGCCCCTCCCCTCATTGCACGGCTGAAAGTCCCGGCCTCATGATAAGCAACGGGTCTCCGATAAGCAACAGAGCAGCCCGTTGTTTTTCCCCGTTGTTAAATAATATACTGTCTGTTGTGTGTCCCACACACACACAACACAATCATCGACACAACGGACAGTTGCCTCTTCCCCCCTCTGTTGCCTAAAGTGTTGCCCTAACACAGCCACTGTAACAAATAATCCCCAGGGCTGAAAATGTCTACCTGTTGGTTTTGGATGAAAATGGCTGTCTACTCCCATCTAGTGGCTGAACCTCAAAGGTTGCAAATCAACTGAGTCTCTCAAAGATGGCCTATGGTTTAAAGCATTGGTTTTCAAACACTCTACCTTCCGCATCAACTCACCTGCCCAGGCAGGCAGGCCTTAGAGCCAAGAAAAGGCATCTTTGGCCCTATCTCATTTCTTCGACTTTGGAATATATTAAGTTATTTTAATGTACTATATAGCCAATATGTAACCTTGATGTGCAATTTAATAGTGACAATGATGGATATAAGAGGTTGGTTCTCAATACTTGAGACAACTTGTTGTAGTTTCTGGCTCCTAGCAGTAAGGTAATAATAACAACAAATAATTAAATAAAACACTTTGAATGCCTCTGCTTTGAAGCTGAAAGCTGAGCAGGCAAATCCCACCTGAGCAATTCTCAGTACTGTGTAAGTTAAGTTGGTGGGCAAATTCATCGTATTTATTTATTCATTTATTTTCTATCTTGCCTTTCCACCAAAAACAAACACCAAAAAAAAGCACTGAAGGTGACTAACAAGAAAATGCAGATGAACGAATTCTTTATTTGAAAAGAATTACCAAGTAGAAAAAACATTTTCATTTATTCCCTCGCCTTTCTTCCAAGAAGCTCAAAGCAGCGTATGTGACCCTTTCTCTATGTTATCATCACAACAATCCTGTGAAATAGATTAAGCTGGTCCAAGGCCACTTGGTGACCTTCATGGCTAAGTGGGGATTTGAACCCGGGTCTCTTCCATTCTAGTCTAACACTACAAATGAACACTGCCATGTTTCTGTGTAGTACCTTTCATGGCTGCTAGAACTGCGTAAATCAGACAGCAAACAGAGATGGGGAATGTGTGGCTAATCAGATGTTGCTGGACAACAAATCCCATCATCCCTCACTTAGGGCTGTGCTGGCTACAGCTGATGGGAGCTGTAGGCCAATAACATCTGGAGGGCCATGCATTCTCCCACCACTCCAGTAAGGCTTTTAAAGGCATGGAGAGAAGCATCATCACCCACAAAGCAAGCAGGTGATAAAGACATGGGAGCAGATCCCAGTGAAACATTTGGTCACCCTAGCAAAAAAAGTAAAATGGAGATGTTCCATTGAAATATTTGTAGAATTCCAGTGAACTTGTACGTAAAACTTGTATTATTTTGTTTGGCATCTTTGTCTGGTGGTGAAGAGACAAATTCATTTTTGTGGCCCTTTAAATCCCATCTGTAAAAAGAATGCAATCAAAGCTCAACGTACATCGCACGTACAGAAATCCTTCCCCCCCTTGCTCCTGAAGGCAAATCAGAGAGCATCATTTCCATCTCCTGTAAAACCTTGATGCGTCTTCCATGGCGTTTGTGGATATTCCTGTCTCTGGTTTTAATGAACGTTTTATGGCAGAGGTGCTGTTTCGCTTTCGGTGAAACCCAAGAGGCCTTTTGGGAGCTGCCTAGGTTGTACATCTGGGAATCATCACACGAGAGGTCCTTGGGTTGGCGAGGCAACAGGAAAAGTATGATGGGTCACAGATGTTAAACATGGAAATGCTCCACAGAACCTCACAAAGGTTCACAAAAACAGGTTTGGAAAGCCCTCGCTTGCCAAACCTCGTTTATTTATTTATTTATTTTAAATCACCCCCACAAAATGAACAGGAGAAGCAGAATGGAGGCAGAAACCCAGAATATACGGAAGCAAGCCAACTTTGTTTAAATACACCCTTGCTGAATCTTTGGAGAATGAAGTACACAAACATGTAAATCTTCTGAAAAAAACACTCCGCCTAAAAATGCTTCCAGAGCGGGTGAACCATGCTAGCAAAAACAAGAGCCATTTGTGGCACCTTGATACTAACGCATCATCATTTTGCTTTCAAATGATTAAGAGATAATTTATACATATGGAGGCAAATGCAAGACTTTAAGTGCAATCCTATACAAGTTTACACTGCAGTAAAATCCCACTGAATTCAATGGGGGGGGGGGGAGGGTTCTCCCAGTTAAATGAATATAGGACTGCAGCCTTAATTCATTCAGTTTTTATCCCTGAAGGGAACTCAGAGTGGAATGAATGGACGCTTCCCCTTTTCTCCTTCCAACAGTCCTGTGAGATACATTAGAAGGAGAGTATGCTTTGTGGCTGAGCAAACACCTGGATCTCCCTGACCAAGTTCCAACAAGAATCTAGCCTCTACTCGACACCAGCTGTGATCCATTGTAGTATAGGCTTCTCCACATGGAGAAGCCTATACTATCTGCGATAGAGAGTAGTTATTCACAGAAGTTTACGAGTCATCGCAACGTGACATCGTCAATCTCCAGCGCTTCTCCCGTGGTTTCTGACCATTTCTGCAGCTTTATTTAAAATGAAGAGAATGAGATAATAACAAGACGTGGTCTGAATTTGTCTGTGTAAAGAAGTAGTGCTATAACAACAGTGCCATCTAGTGGGTGCATAATGAAACATATCCCATCAAGAAGTGTGTGTGTGAAGGAGCCCATCTTAATCCTAATCTGGAAACAGAAACCCTGGTAAAGTTGCAGGATTTAAAAAAAAACCTAATGTAGAGAAGCCCTATGTGTGTGCATGGGTGCTTATGTCCCAGCAGGTAGAGCAGGGCTCTACGGAAAAGGCAGCAGCCAGGAAAATACTAATTCTCACCTCTACCTGTTACTGCTTGTCCACTGCAAGCACTTGTCCTCCCAGCACTGGCCAAATCCCTGATTTTGTGCACTGCACATCATCCCCATGAGGGCAATGCACAGTGTATGAATAGGCTCAGAACAGTTGTGCCTTCCAGTATAGGCTGACCATATGAAAAGGAGGACAGGGCTCATGTAACTTTAAACGTTGTAGAGAAAAGGTAATTTCAGCCCATGCCATTTGTATTCAATTAGTTCCTGGTGAAATTCCCTCTTCATCACAACAGTTAAAGGTGCAGGCACTATACTAGGTGACCATATACAAAAGAAGGCAGGGCCCCTGCACCTTTAACTGTTGTGATGAAGAGGGAATTTCACCAGGAACTAATTGCATACAAATGACAATGGCTGAAATTCCCTTTTTTCTACAACTGTTAAAGTTACATGAGCCCTGACCTCCTTTTCATATGGTCAGTCTAGGTGGAGTGCAGTTCAGCAGTGGGTGGGGCTAAGTTCACAGGATGGGCCAAGGATAGAGAAAGCAAAAAATCATTGGGATGGTTTCTATCAAGCGTAGAAAGCACAGCTCAGTTCTACTCAGGTGTAAGCCTCAGTGCAAGGTGTAAGCCTCACTGCCCTCTTTTATATCTGGTCAAGAGGACAGGACTCCTGCAGCTTTAACTGTTTTGATGAGGAGGGAATTTCACCAGGTGCTGAATGCATACAAATGACACCTGCTGAAATTCCCTTTTCAGTACAACTGTTAAAGATACAGGAGCCCTGTCCTCCTTTCCATATGATCACCCTAGTTAAATGAGACTTACTCCTAGGTAAGTGTGCATAGGGTAGCAGCTTTAGGCCGGGTATATACAAGGCCATCAAAAACCCTGCAGCGATAGAGTTGCAGGAAGCTGTTTTCAGCTGGAGCCTCATCTTTTCCCCCTAGCAGTGAGGGAGAGAATCAGATTTAGTGGGGAGTGGGGGACACGGTTGTTCCTAAAACCTTTGCCCCATTTTGAATGGAGAGCTGAAACATGCTGTGTCTGTGAGGACATGTTACCACTTGCTGGGTGCCTGGGATGCTTTGTATCAATTGAAAAAGTCGTGGTAAAAGCACAATTTCTGGGGGGAAAGCCCAATGTGGCTGCGAGTTGGCAGCCGCGTCATTTAAACAATGCAGCGCCACTCTGCAGCTATGATAGCGTATACAGGGTGTATAGACAAAATCTTAGTGAACTTTTGTACTACCAGGGTTTATTTATAAAAGACTGTGATACTAACTCTGGACCACAGGTGGCAGTGATCTTCTATGATTATTATATTAGCCAAACTTTACAGGGAGGAGGGGGAGCAGGAATGCAGCATCCAATGGACCTGTTTAAACTACTGTAAAAATCAAACGTGTGGCGGACACTGCACCCTTTCCAACAGCAAACAATAAAACTCACTGCTGTTAGATTTCTTTTCTTCAGCTGTTTGAGAGAGCGCCATCCAATTTAACCACCAAGCAAGACATTCCTTAGTCATCAATCGGTAGTACCCTCTTTATTTATTTATTTATTTATTTATTTATTGTTGTCTAAAACAGGAAAAGTGCATCTTAAAGATGAATGCTCATTTTCAAGGCTGTCACATTAGAAAGTGCCAGGAATGACTTTATCTGTGTTCTTTCAATAGGGCAGGAGGGCCATGTGTCCTACTTGCGAGAGTGACTAATCTATAGTACAAAGTATAAAAATTATTTCTAAAAATTATGCCAACAGGCTATCCTATATTATTATTATTATTATTATTATTATTATTATTATTATTGTATAAGAAACCAGCAATGTATGTGGACAGTCTAGTTTTTGTTTTGGTATAATTTTATATGTTTTCGTGTATTATACACACACACACACACACACACACACACACACACACACTTTTAATACTTTGTATTAACTAATAGTGATTTTATTTTATTTTATTTTATGGTAGCTCAATTCTTGTATTTAATTATCTACAAACTCTCTTAAGCCCATTTTGCTTCTTTTGTTGAGTTTGGTTTAAGATAACAATTTCCAGAGTAACAATTTCCAGAGGGGCATCCATGTTGCAGCAACAATTTAAAAAAGGACAAAGAGTTTTGTGGCACCATAAAGACTAAAAGAGCAATCCAATGTTCCCAGGGAGAGTGTCCCAATGACCATAGGATGGCTTGTAAACCACTTTGACCTCAGAAGGGGGAAGTGGAGAACCAACCCCAGACTTCCAGCCTTGCAGCCAGCATGGAGCAAACAGAGCCAGCAACCTCAGAGCCTCAGGAAATGGGATGTTCTGATGGGTGGGGAGGGCAGAAGACCAGAGAGGTCAGGATACAAGGTATCCTGAGCGCCTCCTCCAGCCTCAAATTTCCTCCTGCAAAATGCCCTCACTAGCTGGGCTAAAAAAAGCCTGTCTAGTAAACTCTGCAGGGTGGAAGGAAAGAGAGGCAAAGATCACTTCCATTGCTTCTCCCAACTTGCATTGGATGATCAGATTTCAGGGGCTTCTGACCACCAAGGGCACAATCAATAGGATTGCACCTTAATACTTTTATTCTGTCATAAGCTTTCATGGACGATGTCCACTTGCAACTGATGACGAAAGCCTTTGTCAGAATAAATGTGTGAGTCTTTAAGATGCCACAAGACTCATTGTTGTTCTTGCTTTACACAGGACACTCCTCTATTTAAAGGTGTCCTCTACTTGAAGGGTTGTGTCCAGTCCAGATCTGCTTTAAAGATAAAGAACCATAAGAAGCCAGGAGAGCAGGGGGACCTCAGAGTTGCCTATCAAAATTTAGCAGGCTGAGCAAGCTCACAGTTCACCTGGCCACAGTCTTCCACACTCAGCTGATTTATCTTATTTCTACTGAAATGCTAGCAATTATTGCTAAATTTGCTACTGTGCCTATGAATCAGCCTCTGCAGATTTTATGTCAAGGTCTATCCTCTTTTTCAGTGATTTCCTCTATTTGGGGTGGGGTTGGATAATACATAAATGGCCACGCTAGCAAAGCTGGCAAAAGAAAAGCCGAAGTTTCTATATATGGACAGTTGTGTATCTTTGTTTTAGAATGATCACTTTCTGTTTAGGAATTTGTTTTCAGGACCACTACAGTTCCTTCCCTTTTTCAGAATTGCATATTCACAGTAGAACTTATGTTTCCTTTCAGTTTGACATTACTCATCTTTGTGTATGCTTTTGTATATTTTATTTCTGGTTTGACAAGGTTCATGAAATCATGCCTGAATTGATGAGTATATATTCAATATCCATATGTTTTATCATAGATTCACAACCCAATAAATAACAAGCCATGGGTTCTCTTTTTTTCCGATTTAAAACTTTTTATTATTTTCAAACACAGATTAAACACAAACAGTATAACAATACCAAATACAACATACAACATTAAAATGGACTTCCGAATTTCTCCAACATACAAAAATATCTATGTTTTCTTAACGCTTTATCAAAATAAGACTAATGAAAAACGAAACAAAATAGTGAATGAATTTCTTGACTTCCCTATCTTTATCAGTTGTTTTTCTTCCAATTTAATCGCTGAATCCGCATGCAAATATGTCCTTCCCTTCTCTCTCTTTTAAAAAATCTATCAGAGGTTCAGTAAACAAGCCATGGGTTCTCTTCATGGGTTGTTCATGGTTAACAAACCATGAGTTGTTAGTGCAGCTGGGATCACACAACACAACAGCCCTCAGTTCAACAACAACCCATGGTTTAACAACAACCCACACTCAACCCATGCTTAAACTTGAGTGTGGGTTGTTATGTTGGGTGAACATAGCCAGCGTCTAGAAGCCTGCTACTGAAATCAATTTGTAAACTTCAGCCTTCTTTCTCCAGCACCTCTAGGCATGTGCCCACTCCCCTCTTCCTCTTCTTCATCCTAGTTTACTTTTCCCTCTTAGATTCCTGATCAATGCTTTTTCCTTGTCCTGGCACTGTCCCAAAACTCTCCCAGCTTCCCCTTCCTAGGACATTATTTGTTGTTGCCCTCTCTTTCCTGGGACCCATCTGGAATCAGAACAGCTCAGCCAGTCACTGCCAGAAGCCCTTCCGACTGATAAAATAAAACATTATTACTATGTTATGACATTTAATAAAATACACTCTAGTCCATCCACCAAGCCTTACCTGATGTTTACAGCTACTGCATGTCACCCATTGGATGCTGTCTGGATACTGTCACATATTGACTGTTATCAGATACTTTCACATCTTCGACTGCCGTTGCAACATCTTTGGCTGTCAAATGTTGATGTGGCATCATCAAATATTCTTGAATATCAAGAATATTTGGGGAATATTCACACTCAAAACTCACAAAAGAGAATGTCTGGGAATGAGTGGGTTTTAGCTCTATGCTAAACAGCCAATTTAATTAATTTTTAACATGTTTCCATTTGGGTGTTAGGACACACACACTCGAGAAAAGCCTAATTCTAGCCAATAGGGTGGGATTAGCATCTCTCATGGAATTAGCAATCCACGCCTCTGAGGACAGAAGGAAGCCATCAATATTTATTTTAATGACATGTCCTTTTAGATTTGCTCTTCTGCCCAGACCATCATTAGCAAGGGATCAGTTAACGTAGCAACTCACTCTGGAGTTCAAAAGTTGTATGAACATAAGACCCTGGGTTTGTAGTTGTTGTTGTTTTCTTTTAAAAACCCATAATATAAATTAAGGCAAGTCATGTAGGGCAAACTGAGACTAGATTCTGAGCCAGCTCATGTGAATTTCAGGTCAACCAATGCCTAATAGCATCTCTGCGGGGATTAGGAGCATTGCCGGCTCATAAACTGAGCAGCCAGAAATGCAAAATTCACCCATCCATTGAAGTCAAGTTGAACATTTACTGAAGCATGATTCAAATCAATATATTGAGTTCCAGGTAACTTTGTGGCAAAAAAGTTTGTCAAGCAAAGGCATGGAGGCTTATTTGGAGCACACGGCTAGAATGCCACTGATGTTTGGCACCATCCTTTTTGGCTTCCATTATTAACTTTGCCCGGGGTGTGCTCTCTGCAAGTTGATCTCCAGCTGTTTTGCTTCTATACGGGTTCACTGTGTTTTCTTTTACTTCTCTTCTCTGCCTGACATGGGGTTTGTGAGTTCCAGTCAGTGCTTGAGGCACCCTGATTCACACATGCATGGATGCCATCATTAGACCTAGACCAGTGACTTGGAATCAGCGGTGTAGCAGAACCAGGACTCACAGGGATGCAGCGCAGGCACTTTTTGATTAGCAGGGTTGCTGATGTCATCTGCCACCCTCCGTGGAATTCCTTCTGAGCTTGGCTGTGATCCTCCCAGTAGCTGGGGTGGAGTAGGGGATATAACTCGGTCTGTGCAACAACACCTTGGGGCCAAACCCTGAATCTGGAGAGGTACTGGATTGGGCCAAGGCACCTGAAGCAGATTGGAATAGTCTTAAGCGCTTCGGGGTGCTTCGGCCTGATTCGGCATAGTGAGGAGCTGTTGCCCCCACCTGCTGAAAGGCTGACCATTTCCCCCCTCCCTCTCCAAAATTAGACCTGCTGCCCCCACCACCTGCAGGACTTATCTTAGCCGTATGTCCTCGATTAGAACCACCATTTTAAATGAAGATGGAGGCTCTCTGTAGTTTTCCTAGATTCACAGTCGCAAATTACAACAGCCGTAAAGAGTCCACAGGTTTCTCTCTCCCTCTTTACAGTTTCCCCCTCTAAAAATGTTTTGTATTTCTGGAAACTTCAGGGTTCCCCGAGAGTGGTGATACCTCCCTTTTGTTTGTGGGTGGTGCCCTTTTTGGCTTCATAAAGAACGGCATGCACAGCCTGACCATTCAAAATAGACTAAATGATAGACATATCTTTGGAACAGAAAAGTAAAGTGTGACACCAAATTTAATCCAGGCATCACGAGTTTGGGAAACACAGCACTAGTTCTTACGGTTAAGGAGATACGCTTGGAGTGCATGGATTGTTGTTGGAAATTTTCCAAAGCCTGTGGGGAGATACTTAATACAATTTTCAGTGAACAGAGGGCAGGTTTTAAGGAGTCGATATAACACAACTTGCCCTTCCCCATGATCAGCAGAAGCCAAATACATAGAATATTAAACACGGCAGAATAAATTGTGCAAAATAAGAGGAATCATTTATTTTTACTTGATTTAAATAGTCAATGCAGGTTGCAACATTTAGCTTCTGAGCCTATCTACACTACTGCTTTAAAACGGTTTATAACAGTTTTAAACCAGTTATTAACCGGTTTTAAACTGTTATAAACCGTTTTAAAGCAGTTGTGTAGATAGGCTCTCTGTTGTCCCAAATTTAGAGTTATCTGGAATTCAGTCCTTTTATTTCTTGTCTTTTTAGCCCTGTTCATGTTGCTGCTATATTCTCCACCATGGTACTTGCAACTCTACTGCTGGTTGATTCTTAAACTGTAGACACAAGATAGCTTTGGCCCAGAGTGTTGAAGGTGCTGTTATAAGTCCTGTGCAAAGGAAGACATCCTTTGGATATCTATTCAGAAGTGACTCCTATAGAGTTCAATGGGACGGTCTCCCACATAGGATTTCAGCCTAAATCCAGGTAGCACAGACACATGGAGAGTGATGCAGGAGTACGGCAGCAGAGCCTGCCTCCAACCTCCAGGACTTCCTTTGTTGTACCCAAATGCACACAGCTTCTTGTATTTCCACATCAAGATATTAGAAACTGGAGTATCCAAGGTCGCACATACAGAAGCCGAAGAGTTCTCTGGCCTTTGGGTTTAGGCCAAGATACAGGCTTTTCATCTGACCACTGGTGGTTCACCAGCTTTTGTGCAGTTTCTTCCCCATTCTAAAAGTTGAAAATGCCTCCCCTAAGGCTTAGCAACAGACAGTAAGAGCTTTAAGCAAAAATATGTGGATATTTTTGGCCCCTCCACTTTTCACCTTCAGCTTGTCCACCAATAGAATGCGGCCTCTGACAGCGTCTCCCAAATGGAATTTGGCCCATGGGCTAAACGAGGTCCCAACGCCCCTGGTTTAGATGAGCATCAGTATGAGGCTGTTGAGGCCTTGTTTCCTGTGGTGTCCACGTTCATCCCATTGGCATTCTGGTCAAAGACGTATTGTTGGGTTTGGTTAGGGTGACCATCCACCCGGATTTGTCCAGACATGCCTGGAAAATGGGGAGCAAATCCGAATCCGGGGGGGGAAAACTGTTTTGGGGGGCCAAATCCGGAAATTTAGCCCCCCAAAAGGGTGACCAGATGGCCCTGGGGCGATCCAGACCAACCGGGGGGCGGCGGGGGCAAACCCGGGTGGCGGGGGGTCACGTGGCGGGAGGCGGGCGGTGCGAGGCGGGCGACGCGAGGCACTTACCTGCTGGGGCGTCCGCTTCCCTCCAGTGCTCGGAATCTACTGAGAAACAGGCTTCGCGGCCTGTCCCTCAGTAGCGTGCCGGGTCATCACCCGGCACACTACTGAGAGACAGGCCAGGAAGCCTGTTTCTCAGTAGATTCCAAGCACCGGAGGGAAGCGGACGCCCCAGCAGGTAAGGAGCGCAGGGCGAGCAGAGCGGCGCGGGGTGGGCAGGGCGAGCAGGCGGCGCGGGGGCGGGCAGGTGGCGCGGGCACGCGGTAGGGGGTTGTTTTGGGTGGGTGGGGTGGCGGGGGGGGTTCCGGGATTTTCGTTCTCAAAATCTGGTCACCCTAGGTTTGGTTGCATTTCAAAACCCTGATAACCAGAGATGGCAGTGGGATCAAGGAAATGAAGGTGTACACCATGGACTGCTATGCCTCCAACATATTGCCTTCACCTCTCTTAATAGCTTTTGTTTGTCTCCAGCTGGTTACATTCAAGATGCAGCTGGACAGCTACTTGTCAGGTATGCTTTAGGGTGGATTCCTGCATTGAGCAGGGGGTTGGACTCGATGGCCTCATAGGTTCCTTCCAGCTCAACTATTCTATGATTCTGTGTGGTCCCCCTCCCCCCGGTCTGAGGAAGAGAACCTATGCCAGAGTAGCATCTGCCTTATTAAACCAAGTCCCCCATAGCTTGAATGTTACATTTCATTTGTATTTATAATTCTCAAAATGTGGATTCCTTCCAATGATTTTGGCCCCCACTGTCACAATGAAGCACTTCTGGAGAATGAAAAGAAGTTCTGCTCACGAAGCAACCGAGATCCCCAGGAAATGTGCTCGGTTCTTTTCCAATGCAAATGATCTTTCTAATCGTGGTGGACAACTGAAACTTTCCCCCCTTCTGCCTCACACCGACCGTATTTCACCCTCTCGCCTTCAAGCTGTGCCTGTCTCTACCAGGTCCAAATAGGCACCTGATGTTCTCTAGTTGTTTCAGTTTGGAAAGTATAAACATAAAAAATGTTAATGATCCTGCCCCGAGTTTAGCTGGCTGTTTGCTTTGCTTCCTTCTAGCTTCTGAATCTATTACCGCCTTTCAGTGTATCTAATCCTGCATTTTGGCATAGGCAAGGCAGAAATGTCTGGAATTGATGTAATGGGGGGGGGGGAGGTAAGGGGCAGAATGCTACATTCTGCTGGATAAAAATGATGTTGTCTATTATTATTATTATTATTATTATTATTATTATTATTGCCCATATGAACCTACCTGTCCCCTAAGTCTGAGAGGTAAGGGTGTGTTCAGAACTCTATCCACATGAGAGATTAACAGCTCAATCCTATGCATATCAATTTAGAAGTAAGCCCCACTGAGTTGAATGGGTCTTACCACCACCACCACCCTGGTAAGTCAAGTGTGTTGCACAGGATTGCAGCTTAAAACTATGGGCCACTACTGCCTGAGTGAGAAATTGTTGAGGAACGTTGCAGCTAGCCAAGACACTTCCTTTAGATGTGGGCTGGGGAACGTGTGGCCATCCAGGTGATGCACTGCAAATACCATCAGCCCTAGCCAGCATAGCCAATGGTGAGGGATGATGACAGTTGCATTCAACAACATCTGCTTGAGATGAAGCGGTTTAGGCTACAACCCTATGCACACCTACCAGGGAAGGTGCTGTTACACTTGTGTCCTGCTTGTGGGTTTCCCCTTGACAACTGGTTGGCCACTGCGTGAACAGAATGTGGGACTACATAGACCGTTGGTTTGACCCAGCATGGCTCTTCTTATGTTCTTATGAGTAAACCTCAGTGAACTCAATGGGGCTTACTTCTAAGTAGACATGCATAGGGTCATGCTTTAAACTGATGAAGATGGGGGGGGGGTTCCCCTTGTGGCCCCATCTCTATAGAATCATCCATTGACTGAGATCTGCCTTAGCAGGAACCTACAGTTGGTTGTTTGGTTGGTTTTTTTAAATATCTAGTTCTTGCTCCATCCCTAAGGCTCTGAGTAGCTTAACCTACCCACCCCCGCAATAATTATATATTTAAAAATTTACATAGAAACATCCGACTTGCCCCCACGATGGAATTATCCTAAATATCTCATGAACACCTCCAAAACAGCTGTTGCCTCATGGCAGTGACTCTGAGAGAGCAGCTGGTTGCATTTATTCATGTTCTTTAAGTCTCTTAGCAACTCTTGGACCTCTGAACAGTGACTGGGGCCTGGATTGCCCTTCCCCTCCTTTCTGCTGCTACAGGGCAGCCAGCAGTTGCATCAGAATTCTTCTAACATTTTTATTCACAATGGCAATTGTTTGTATTGGGTATTGTCAGGGAGCTTAACCTTATTTACTATATGGTGGACCAGTCCCTTGATGGAGCCCTGAATTATTTTCTCATGTCGCCTTCCTGGAATCTTTGAACCAGATGGAGATGGAGACAGACAGGAGGTCAGGCTGGCAGTGAGCTGGTTCACATGACAGCCCACTGGGGGTTAATTTACCCATGTGGCTGCAGATGGCATTTTTGCATGGTGCCCATGGGGGCCAGGCTTGCAGTCAGTTGTTGTGTCATGCGAACCCAGGTGGCAGGGCTTGTTTGAGAGTTAGACAACCCCCATAACCCTAAAACCAGTCACGGGTTATTTGAAGGTTGTCTAATCCTCAAACAGCCCCTGCCATCTGGGTTTGCACTGTGGTTCGCAGAAAATTCTTCAATTTCGACTAAGCTCTAAATCCAAACTGAGGCCAAAAGTGCGGCTCAAAGTTTTCCTGGGCAATGCTGCTAGTACAAACTGATAGCCAACATAGATCCTGAAGCTCTGGAAAAGTAACAGGAGCGTAATAACTGAAGTATAAAGGAACTTGCATGTCCATGTACCTCCTTACAACATTGCCTTCACTTCCAATTTAACAGCTGCCAAGCCAAGAGCGCAGACTAGCTCGCTTGTGGACACATTTTAAAGGTCTGTCAATGAGGATCGGTCATTATTTATCATGCGCAATGCACCAGGAAGCTTTCCTGTACTACTCCCATTCATTCCTGTGGGGTTTGTGCAGGAAAACATCTGGGTGGATTGTGCCCATTCTGATTAAACAGGATTATGAACACTCCAAATGAACCAAATGGGCTTTGTTGACAAAACAGTTACCAAAAAACCAAACAGGAAAAAAAGGAAAGAAAGAAAATAAGAGTTAGGATACAATAACCTCCTCTTTTCTTCCTAAACTCATGCATTTCTTTCAAACATGAAATAACTTTTGAAAGAGGGATGGCTGGGGTGAAAATCGATATCTTTCCTCTAGCTGGGTGAACTTCAGAGAAAAGTCAGATAGTGCCTCTGCCCTCTGCTCGCAACTAAAAATTCTGGCTTTCATTCCCTGTGGTGGCTATCACAACTATACAGCTATTTCATACAGTATATATTGACTTTGTAAACTGTGGTGGTTCTCTGTTGCCCGGATCTGTATTCTGGACCGAGCCTTTGAGGGTGGCAGCAGGAAGAGCCTGACATGTTATGAGATGCTTTCTTTACTCATGCTCTTTGTACGATTTCCTGCATGTCCCTAGATAGAAAATCAATGGCTACATATGAAGTATCAGCGGTTAGCTTGTGCAGGGGTATATAGAGATGCTTCTCATGCGTTTATCTGGGATGTTGGAGCACAAGAGGCAATGAGAATAAAAATTGAAGGATGTTTCGCTAGCCTTGGGGCAAGGAAGGAAGGAAGGAAGGAAGGAAGGGCAAAAAGAGCAAACAAGACAGAGGCCGCTCCATGTGATGACGGGGCGAGGTTCCGCCAAAGGATGAACTGCTGCCATTGGGGGAGACAAGAAGGCAGTCTATATGCCCTGTATACCCCGTCATTGCTAGGGTGACCAGATAAAATCCAGGTCAGGGCTCATGTAACTTTAACAGTTGTAGAGAAAAGGGAATTTCAGCCAGTGTCATTTGTATGCAATTAGTTCCTGGTGAAATTCCCTCTTCATCACAACAGTTAAAGTTGCAGGGGCCCTGCTTTCTTTTGTATATGTTCACTCTAGTATAGTGCCTGCACCTTTAGCTCTTGTGATGAAGAGGGAATATCACCAGGAACTAATTGCATACAGATGACACTGGCTGAAATTCCCTTTTCTCTACAACTCTTAAAGTTACATGAGCCCTGACCTGGATTTTATCTGGTCACCCTAGTCATTGCTGCGCAGTAGTGCTGCGTTGTTTATACAACACAGCCGCCAGCTTGCAGCCACATTGGGCTTTCCCCCCAAAATTGCGTGCTTTAAAAGTTGCTGATTTACCACGACTACTTCCTTTGCTCTGAGGTCACAACCTTCTTTCCTCCATCTGCCGGTGGTGACCTCGCTTCTGGCTGAAGTTGGGGGCGTTCCCAGGGGCAGATTGAGGCCCAGCATAGGTCACGTAAAGCAAGGGAAGGCAGGCCAGCGGGCAGGCGGGCAGGCCAGCGGGTAGGCAGAATGGCCGTCAGCGCTGCAGCTTTTTCGGCCAGATAGCCCCGCTCCCTCCTGCCATCAAGATTTATGGTTCCCACCCTGCAGCTGTGATGCTGCGGGGTTTTGAGGGAATGAGCAGCCAAGGCGGCATCGTAAAGTCACCCCCAAGGAAACAATTTGACTGTATGCATCTTACAGCTCTTTCTGTGGGTAGGCACAAAACATGAGAAGCTGCATTCTAGCAGGTCAATGTAGTTGTCCATCTAACTTTGGATTGTCTACTCCCCAGGGTCTCCATCAGAGGTCTTTCATGCAGTGGAGGCTGGTGGCTCTGATGTCAGTGGGGCGGTGAATCTGCTCCGTGTTTCAGTCAGCACCAGTCAGAACTCTAAGGGAGCTATCCAAGCTGCGGAGCAGTTCATAAGGGTATGAGGAGCTCTTTGTGGGCAAGGAAATGTACTCTGAGTTTGCACAGAGAGGCACCGTTCATTATCAAAGCCATGGTGTTCCAAAACTGGGCCCTTGCATTAAAGAATGTAGTGCTGTGCCAAAAAAAATACTCCCCCATATTTCTACCATTCTCATTCATTTTGATAGAAAAGAAATTGCTTTTGAAAAGGAATTCAAAGGACAAGAAATTTCTGAGAAATTCTCATGAATTTGATTAAGGTAGGCTGACCATATGAAAAGGAGGTCAGGGCTCATGTAACTTTAACAGTTGTAGAGAAAAGGGAATTTCGGCCAGTGTCATTTGTATGGAATTAATTCCTGGTGAAATTCCCTCTTCATCATAACAGTTAAAGTTGCAGGCACTATACTAGTATGACCATATACAAAAGAAGGCAGGGCCCCTGCAACTTTAACTGTTGTGATGAAGAGGGAATTCCACCAGGAACTAATTGCATACAAATGACACTGGCCGAAATTCCCTTCTCTCTACAACTGTTAAAGTTACATGAGCCCTGTCCTCCTTTTCATATGGTCAGCCTAATTAAGGTTCTCTGCTTACCTTACTTATGAGAAGGCTAAGGTAGGCTGACCATATGAAAAGGAGGACAGGGCTCATGTAACTTTAACAGTTGTAGAGAAGAGGGAATTTCAGTCTGTGTCATTTGTATGCAATTCGTACCTGGTGAAATTCCCTCTTCATTACAGCAGTTAAAGCTGCAGGGGCCCTGCCCTCTTTTGCATCTGGTCACTCTAGTATAGTGCATGCAACTTTAATTGCTTTGTTGAAGAGGTGATTTTACCAGGTACTAATTGCATACAAATGACGCCAGCTGAAATTCCCTTTTCTCTGCAACTGTTAAAGTTACATGAGTCCTGTCCTCCTTTTTATATGGTCAGCCTAGCTAAGGAGTCCTATCTTTCATTGTATAATCAACTCTCTGACAGCCTGTAGCCTCCTTGGCTTCCCATATTTCCAACCCAGGAGAAGACATCATGAATTTATTCCTCCCATAGGTCATTTTCAGATCAGGAAGTGCAGGCAGCCTGAGAGACTGTAGAGCAATGGTGGGATATGTAATAGAAAGAAAAAAAATACAGACAGTACCCTCAGCCACCTCACAGTGATTCAGTAAGGTCAAAAACACCAACATACATTCAAAATAAATTATAAAATGTCCTAAGAATGAGACAGAAAAATAGAAGCCTCTTTCATGGGAGAAGAAAACTTTCAGGAAATTGGAAGACAGATTCTGACACAGCATTCGCTTCACCCTTTCTGTGGAGCTGGATGCAACACTGCCCCCCCCCCCACACACACACCTCACACCTTCTACAGGACTTTCAGGGAAGGAGCAACGTTGCCAGTACCTATATTAGAGACATGATGTATCCACATTCACCCCTCGCATATGTGACATTTCAAAGACCCTAGAAAAGAGGCTGAACCCTGAAGGAGAACAACTAGAGCTGAGCCAAAATCTCCCAAAATCCATGCTTCTCAGAAAAGCCTTGCGGTTTTTCTTTTCTTATTCCCCTAGAAATAAAACAACACTTTGCTATTGTGGAGGATGCAAAACGGGAGTCAGGCTGCCAAAAAACAAAAAAACCACAGGGGGAAAAAAAACTAAAAAAAACCCTGCTCTACAACCCTTGCCAACGGTGGCGCTGAGAAATTGTTGGAGCATTTCTCCTCCCCCTGGGGAAATTCAGTGAAATTGTCCCCCCAATTTCTCTGCCCGCAAATAGGGTGGAGAATTTCAAGAGGCTGCTTGCACACAGCTCTCTAAAAAAAGAGCAGGGAAAAGAGGTTCCAGGGCTATTCCATAGCTCAGATGAAACTCACTATCTCATGGTTACAGCAAGCCATTCATAACCTGAGACTGTAATTTAACGTAAGGCGACACGCAGATAAAACCCCTTTATGGCTGGTAAAGAGGCACGCTCACTTAAAGTATTCTCGGTACAACCAGTTTGATCTTGTAGCTGATAACTGCGCTCACCACGCCAAGCGCACGCATCACACGGCGCACAGGTGGCAGTCAGATCCTATCACTATTCCAAAAATGCCGCCTTAGGAAGACTCAGTGTGACAGTGAGATGGAAGGCAGCCAGCAACCCTGCCATACCTTGGTGCTGCAGCTTCACGCTCTCTTAACATGCTCACAGAAGTCCTGTGCTTTAGTGTTCGCTCCGGGCCTCAAGCGTCAGAGTGTATCAATTCTTTTGCAAAGGCACCAGGCATTGGGATGACAAGTGAAACTAGCCAGTTCCTCAACACTTTACACTTCACATGTTTCCATGATAGTGAGCCTTACATCGAGAGGGAAGGGAAAAGAAGAAGAAAATAATAATAATAGTAAATCAAACGCTGACAACCAGACCTGATCCTTAAATTCTTTGTCGGGAGAATTAAGCTGGCGATGCCACTGACATTTAACAGCAGCCCAGGGGCAGCTCTATCTTTGGTCTGCTAATGTCACTCTAGCATACGATCCCCTGATATCATGCAATGATCTAGGAGTGTCATAAGAACATAAGAAGTGCCATGCTGGATCAGACCAAGAGTCCATCTAGTCCAGTACTCTGTTCACACAGTAGCCAAACAGCTGTCAACCATGGACCAACAAAGCAGGACATGGTGTAACAGCACCCTCCCACCCATGTTCCTCAGAAACTGCTGTACACAGGGTTACTGCCTCAGATACTGGAGGTAGCACATAATCATCAAGGCTGGTAGCCATTGATCGCCTTCTCCTCCTGTCTCTGGAGCTGTATTCACGGCGCCGAGTTGGTGCCACCTCCCTCAGAAACCCTGCGGTGCCTGACGCTGGGGAGAGAGCACCTGGTTTCCAGTGGCCATCCAGGTACCGGAGCACCCTACCCATCCTCTTCCTGGTGGAAGGCAACCAATCACTGGTCACCTTCCACCAGGAATCGCCCCTCGATTGGCCCCAGAGTGACGTCAGATGGCGGAAAAGCCATACTAATCTAAGTCCCATTGAAAAAGTTGCGGTAAGTCCCCAACTTTCTCATTGTGCAGTATTGTGGGAAAGTCCTGTGGTGGCTGCGAAGCTGTGAAGCTGCATCATATAACTGACGCAGCGCAGATGCACAGCCACTGTAAAGCTTTCCCCAAGTATAGACAACCCCTCTGTATGCTCATTCGGAAAAAAAATGCTGGGCAAAAATCCCCCCAGTTTCCCAAAAAGCTTCATTCCCCATGAATGGGGATTTTCTGTTACTTTCTATCAGCAGCAAATTTCTTAGAAATTTATTGGGGAGTGATTGGCTTAGCATAGTTCAGACTTGTCCAGTCTGGTGCCCTCTGAATGTGCCCCCTCTGTCCCTAACCTACCTCACAACATTGTTGTGAAGATTAGGGATGTATGTGAAATTCGTTTCAGTTCATTTTCTATTGGGATTTATGGAATTTGCACCTTCCTGACCAAACACAGATTCAGATGCAATCTTCAGTTTCCGAACTTACAATAATTTCCAAACTTGCAATGTGATTCTCGCCTCCCTCCCCCCCAAAAAGGGTGTTTGACGACAAGCATACATTTGAAAAATGCACAGGAAAAAATGTATACTTATGAAAAATGTTTATAAATACACTTTAATCTATGGGAGAGGTATGCATACATTTAAAAAAGGTGTGCAATTGACATGTACATTTGGGAAAATATGTATGAGACTATGCACGGATTTTCATGTGACAAGAAACAGGCAATTTCACCGTCTGGTCCAGACTCAAGCCAGCACGCCCTTTGAGATGGCATTCGGAGAACGTTGGCAAATTCGAGTTTTGCTGATTCACACATCCCTAGTCAGGAGAAATGTGTTAGCATGTTATAAGATCTTTGCGCTGCTGTTGGCTTTCTTTACTTTATTTTCATTTGGTTTTACTTTTTTAAAAGTCTTTTTATATATATTATGTTCCGTTATGCTATTGTATTTCGTGGTTTTCAGTCTTGTTTTGTGAATCGCCCAGAGAGTGGGCAGTATAGAAATGTAATAAATAATAAGTGTTAGACTGCATCTGGATGGGGGCCCACACACACACACACACACACACACACACACACAGAGAGAGAGAGAGAGAGAGAGAGAGAGAGAGAGAGAGAGAGATCATAATTTGGGTCAACTTTTCAATAGGCCAACATGTATTATTTCATTTTTAATAGATTAATCTAACCAATTAAAATATTTCACACCACATGTTACACATAATAAGTCAACTTTGCATGAGATAATGTGAAATCAAATGGGTTGGGTTCGATATAAAAATAACTCTGACATGAACCCTGGTCTAAAGAGTTTTAAAAGGTTTCTCCCCACTGTCCCTTACATATATAGACCTAGTGGTGTATCTATACTTTGGTTATTTTTGCTTTTGTATAATCTAACCAGAAAAAAAAAGATGCCTTTTGTCCTAGGGGCACTTTGTGAATCCCTTGAATGCACTTTGATTCCTAGCCTCCTACACATTCTCTCCAATGTTTTTTTAAAAAAAGAATCAATGACTGATGCACGAAAGCAGCCTAGGACATCATCAAAGACTTAAGTTGTTTTCCAGTAAGAGGTGAAAGGAACAAAGACATATTTATGCAACAAAGAACTGCAAAACACTAAAAAAAAAAAGTAAAATAAATAAAAAGATACGGACGCAATGGAATAGATGCACACTTCTGCCAGGTAAAGGACCATTTGGACCATTCTTTACAATAGCATCCATCATGAAGTCAAGTTCGCACATGCAAGGGATGAACTATTTTCCTGGACCACACATCGCATAGCAGGCAGAGAAGGCTGCACATATGAATACTTTCTGTTACACACACTAAACTCTCCCTGGACACAATAAAATAGCCTATCAGGAACAAAAAGAAATCTGCACCTTTAGTTCCTGAGATGCTAGTTTTCTACATGAAGGGAGGTTGGGAGTTGTTTGTTTTGTAAGTAGGGTGGCCACTTATGAATTGCACAAAAAGAGGAAATGCACCACCAAAGAAAGGACAAAAAAGGACCAAGATTTACATAAAATTTGCATATGCTCATGTATAGATACAAATTTAGAAATATAATTAGAACAGAAATACAGTATAGCTCACCACAGTGTGGAAGCCTGTGACCAGGGGACCTCTGTGCCAGCCTATTTATTTTATTTATTTATTTTATTTTATTTCTAACCCGCCTCTCCATCCAGATCGAGGTGGGGAACAGCAATAAATATAAATACAAGAATCATAAAATAGATAAAACATTAAAACTAATAAAAACAAATACATTATTAAAAACATCTTAAAATTCAACTGGTAAGGCCTGCCGGAAGAGAGCAGTCTTCACGGCTCTCTTAAATTCCAGAAGTCTGCTAATTTGTCGAATCTCCTCCGGCAGGCCATTCCACAGTCTGAGAGCGGCAGAAGAGAAGGTCCTCTGCTGTTCAGGTTCTAAGCCTTGATGGGCATTGGGCAACAGTTTTGACGGTTTTTTTAAATCTTTAAACCAGAACTGAGCAGGGCCGATCTACAAAGAGAGCAGGGATTAGCAATTTGTGGCCCTCCTGATGTTTTGGCCTACAGCAAGAGGCAGCAGCAGCCACGGTATTTGCAGCTTGAATATCATTTTGCATCTTCCACAGTGCCCCAGACCTCGCATTGCTCTTGGGCATTGTGGGAGAAAAATGGCAACTTCCAAAATGGAGGATTTTCACAGAAAATTCTGCAGTGGCTTTCTTTTTCTAGGACGGTGAGAAAAAGAAACATCAGTTTTTTTCCGGAAAAAAAAATCCTCTGGGAAATGGACCCCACAGCTGCAACCTCTTTACCTGACAGAAACAGATATTCAGGGGTTCCTCAGAAGCATTAACGTAGACAGAATGTGGAAAGTCTGAAAAACGCTGCCCTCAGGTGACAGACTACTTCAACCACTCCAGCCTCTTAAATAAATTAATGAGGAATCAAATGGATTTAAGCTAATAATCACATCCTCCCATACCTTTTCTATGTTGAATTGTTTGTAGAATGCTACTGTAAGCAGACAAGGTGAATAAATTAAATACAGTTTTAATTAGAAGGGCCATTGAAAATTTCACCTCAAGCAACATTCAAAGCCAACTTTTGTGGGTCCTCCTCAGGTGAAACTTCTGATAAATTTTCATTAGTCAAAGTCCCTCAGGACAGGGATGGGAGAAAAGAGTAGAAACTAAAAGAATGTGAATCCACCCACAGAGATAGTTCGAGGTAAGGCAGTGCTGGCAGGTATTTCCTCAGCAGAAATTGCGATTTGGAAAGGTCAGAAGGTGTCTTTTGGCCAATTAGGGCTGGCCCAACCATTAAGCAATGGGTGGGGAAGGCCAGGCCCTGGGGCAAAATCTGGCCTTTCTGAGGTCTCAATCTGGCCCTCCACGCTTCCCAAGATGGGCACACTCCATTCACCTGGCCCCACCCCCTTTTCCCCATCCACCAATCATTTTGTAGTGCCCAGCTTTTGTGTACTTTCTTCCCATTCTAATGGGTTGAAATTCTTCTCATAACTAGGCTTCATTGTTGGTCGTAAGAGCTTTAAACTACAATAAGCTGGTCTATACACATTACAAACCAACCAACCAACCAAGAATAACAAATTAAATTACCACCAATTTGCTGCTCTTTTATGACCCCCCCAATCAGTTTCCTCAGGCAGCCACCACACTTTGCCTAATGGTAGGGCCAGCCCAGAGTGACATTTTGCTTGGCGTATCAACATCCATTTTGCTGCCCTCGAAATTCCCAAGAGGTTTCTCTCGAAAAGGGACTCTCAAGCTCAATTTTGATCTCGCTTTAGTCACAAACTTTGGTGGCCTTCACAACTCTTACATGAGGAAAATTCTACACTAAAACTAAAGGAGACCATCTGTGTATTTGCCTACCTTGAAATGGGGGGAGCAATCCCCAATCTCCTTTAAAAGAGTACTTATTAGTCAAGAGGGCAGAGGATTTTCTATATTGAATTTCAGAACTAAAAGACCGTAACATAATAAGGACAAAGTGATATAATTCAAAGTCTGCATGAATATTGATTGGCAGCTCTGGTACTGGTTAAACAGCGCATCTAATACAGGTTACATAAGGAAATGCACAGCTGGACTTTGTAGTTGAATTGATTTCCATGGACTAGATTTTAAAAAAAACTTCCATGACTATATTACGTTAAATAAGAAAGTTGAGGGGTGATTTTAAAATATAGTTAAACAATGAGCAGAAACTGGGAAAGTATTTAAATATACACCTCTACCACAAACATAGCCCATGACATTTTGATGGCAGCAACAGAAATTCAAATTTTATTTATTTATTCATTTATTTACAATGTGTTTATACTATTTTGAGAGCAATCCTATGGTCCCTAGACAGCATCTGTGAGAACAGAATGCTGGACTAGCTGGAGTCTGATTCAGCACAGCATCTCTTACGTTCCTGAATTCAGAGCAACTCCCAATGGTCTCCCATCCAAGCACCAATCAAGTAAAAACCTGCTTAGCTTCAACAATACTGCAGCACCAGGTGCTCACAAGCCATTTCCTGTTGAAGACACAAGGGCTTGGCTGAAAAAACAACCCACAGAAACATTGGGTTGGAAGGGACTTCAAAGGTTGTCTAGTCCAACTCCCTGCCAATGCACCATCCCTACCTGATCGGTGGCGATCCTTCATCTGCCTGAGTAACAGAGAGTCCACCCCCAGGCAGTCTGTTCCACCATCAAACAGCTCGTACTGTCAGGAAGTCCTTCCATCCATTAGTAAGACTCCTCTCTCTTGTGAATTTAACCTGTCCGTTCAGGCTGTACCCCTCTGGAGCAACAACTCCCCCCCCCCTCAAATTTGCTCCATCATTTCTATAGAAGTAGTTCTCCAGATGTTTTGGACTTCATTTCTCAGTATTCCTCCTCATTGGCCATGCTGGCAGGGGCTTCTGGGAATTGAGGTCCAAAACATCTGGAGATGTATGTCCTGATTTACGTGACACTCCTTCAAATATTTGAATATGACTACTCTGTTGACTCTTAAATCGCCTCTTCTCCAGACTAAACCAACTCCTTCACCCTCTCCTCATAGGACTTGGTCTCCATGTCCTTCTCCATCTTTGTTGCATCATCCCTGACAGGCCTAATCACACTGTCTCCAACAGACATTTCTAGGTATGAGCGTACACTTCGTAATGCAACTTTGTTATGCAAACGTCCAGGCTGACTTTAAAGAAAAAAGAAGGGTAACAACAACACCCACGACGGCCTCTCTTGAGTGTCTGAAATCCCTTCATTCCATCTGACCTGCAAGAACACACATCTGCTGAGCGTTAACCTTCCCCTGCCTTTTGACAGTGGCACACACTCAAAATCCTCATCATTTTGATTAAAGCCCTGGTTTTGTTAGGATGTCATATACTGTATATCAAAGGAGATCAGTAACCGGTCAGAAAGTCAGATGACAAAGAAAAGAATCAGAACATGCACAGCTAAGCAGAGCTCCATGAAGAGACAAGCCTAATGTAATGAGATATAATTTTAGGAAAGTATCTGTGAGTGAGGCTATGTGCTTGAACCATAAGGAAGTCATCTTCAGGTTTAGAATCAATTACTGTTCGGGGAATCAGTTACTGATCATAAGAGGACACTTCGTCATAGGCGGTGTCCTAATCAAAGTACAAATTGTTGATCACAGGTAATCGACCAATGTGACTTTCAGATTGAAAGCTCTGGAATGGTAAAATGTGAGCTTATTTCAGAACATTTGGCAATAATTTGTCCATGATGCACTGAGCTTTACCCAGCTGTTCCCTAATAGGTCTAGATTAGGAAACTGCATTTTTATTCCCTTTAATCAATGTACATAATAAAGGGCATTCTTTTCCAATTTATACAATTATCCAAAATGTTAATTTTCCTCCCATTTTGTAAAAGATACACTGTTTCAACCCATAGTAAAGTAAAATAAGTCATTAGTAAATTCTGCCCTCTAGGGTGGGATGGGCAGACATTGTTGTCTTCTACTCATAAATCACCTGATTTTACCCCTACTGCTTCTTCTGTCTTTTCTCTTTCCGTGGAAAATTGGTTCAGGAAGAAAAGACAGAATATCTGCACAATAACTTCTGATTGTTAGTGTTAGGATCCCTCCGTCTGGAAACACTCTGTCTCATGATTCTACCACCTTACCCTTGTCCATGTGTACACGAGGACTGGGAGCGTGCAGCATTGTAGCCTCAGTAATCTGACAGATGTGTCCGTAAGTGGGGGAAACCATTTGTCTTAATCAGAGTAAACCCCTTGTGTTGATCAGAGACCTTAGGGGACTGAAACACGTATACTGGGGGGGGGGGGGAAGTATGTGGAAAGAAATCTAGCCTAACATCTTGTTCTTTATGGCTTCACTAAGGACTGTACCTGAAGACAAAGAAAACAGTTTAACAGCTGGGTAAATTCAAGACTCTGCCAAGGTCGAGGTGGACTTGTTGTGGCTGTTGTGGTAAACTCATCTAGACTAGAAGACTCAAGAACTAAAGAGGAGCTTCTTAACACGACAGTTCCTGCTTAGTGGAAAGCGGTTTTAGGCTGATGCATTTCCCAGGCATCCACGAAAAAAGTAATGTGTGTCTGTTTCCATTGGAGGGCATGCTCGGGAGGAGGGGGCGGGGCAGTTCTGTAGTGGCAGCACTGAAAGCGATGTCGCATCGTAGGAGTTCGGAGAATTCTCCAGGGGAAATCCTCCATAAGATAAATCCTGCAGACTCTTAGTGAAGGACAGGTATGTAGCTTAACTAGATGAAACTTTGGTGCCATTTTTCTTCATGCTTAGATGGCTGCTGCACTTCCATTTTAGGAGTAAAGTTTCCATGTACATTTGATCTGTTTTGGGCACTGTGCCTAGAATGACCAGGTGTCCTAGTTTACAGAGGACAGTCCTCTATTTTGGAGAGCTGGCAAAGGACAGACCTCAGTGTCTAATCTGTGTCCATGAAAAACCAAAATAGGGCACCAGTTGAATAAGAACCAAAAAATGAATGCTAAAAAGCATACAACTGCACAAAAATATTACAATGAGTGACAAAAGGGGGGTAGGGAAACCAATACAGTGGAGGCTTAGCAACCATCTGGCCAACCAGGAACATTGTTGCCTCAAGCGACAGGCCAGTAAGGCTCCCATGAGAAGGAGTGTTCGCTTGCATAGAAGGACTCCTCAGGAAAAGTGACCCCTCATGTGTAGGCTACTGACTAGAGAGCTCTAATGTACTGCAGCTGAGTCCTAAGTGGGGCTCAGCAGGCTCTGGTCTTCAGTGTCTGTTTAGCCAGTGCTGGAGTAACATCTTTACCAGCTTCCACTGCCTTGTATCATGTTTTCCTGGCCTAGCCTTGTGATTGACCCTCCCTGCTACTGAATGTGGGCTCCTGCTTGACTCTGCTTCTTAGGCTGTGTATTGTATCTGACTGTTTATCTGCGTTTTGAACTTGGCTGCTCTTCCCATCTCTCTTTTGGATTGCTCCCTCTTGCCTGATAAAACTGTGCTTTTGACCATTGCCTGCTGATTGGCTTGCTTTTGGGTTGCCCCGGCTCTGATCCAGCCATAGCAGGACAGGAATTATGCATGCTACATTGAGGAACTTGGCATTAGAATAACAAGATGAAATAAGAAGAAAAAGTTATAAAATTGTAGATATTGTAGGTGTCCATCCCTTAAAAGCTTCCCTCCATGCAACTAGGTATGGAAGACTTTGATTCCTGTCAGCACTGGCATCAGCACCCTGCATCCTAGGGCCCAAGTGCCCCAGCAGGACCCGCCACTGATGCTAGTCCTGTCCACCACCACAACCATGCCAGGGAGCTTGATTTGGAGGGCCCCTGCCATACAAAGTCCCACAATCTTCCAGAATGATGGTCTGTAGGCCATTCTGTGGTATGGTGGGAAACTTATAAATGAGGATCCCTTGGTACCTTGCAGAGGCCCCCTCACATCTGGAGCTGACTCTGGTTCAATACTATCAGTCACAATTATATGGAGGGAGGAACTGATCCCACCCCAGACCAACAAAGGTATCTCCGTTCTCAGAGTGGGACTCCATACCTGGACATACCCTGTCTGAGAAGTTGTCTTATCCTTCCCTGCTCCCAACTCACCTGATAGACTGAATCCATTGTAAACTAACCTTTTGCTTGTGATGGGAAACCCACTAGTACCTGATTGGTAAAGGCGTGGTAAGTCTGATTAGTAGTTCTCATTCCTCATCTATTGCTTGTATCTCACCTTTAGCACAGCAGACTGAAAGTGATAGAAATCTCCCACATGAAGAAGCTCCCTACAGGTAGAAAAGTAGCACATCTGAGAGAAAATTAGGTTGGAACTAGGGTGTCCTACTTTATAGAGGACAGTTCTTTATTGGAAAGGGAGTCCAGTTAAAATATGGTTTAAAGATAAGCTATCCTAAAAATGAAGTGCAGGTCCTGGAAGTTGCCCATCAACACTTATCACCCAGACAGAAGATCTATTTCTATTTAAATTATTTCTAAATTTGCGTCTGTATGAATAAATTAGCATATTTTATGCAAATCACTGCCCTACTTTGTTCTCTTTGGGAGGGGGAATGCATATCCTCTGTTTGGGCTATTCCTAAGTGGCCACCTTACAACAGACATTGCAGACTACAATGTAGTGAAATGGATTGTATTTCTATTAATACCTGCAAATTACAATATGCAGATTCTATGCAAATGTGATGAACATCCTGTTGGCGATGTGTTAAGTGCCATCTTAGCTAGAACCCTTCTCATTTAGTTTTCTGTGCTCAAGGGGCTTTTAAAAATGGACATGGAAGAGCTGAGCATGTAGTTACGTAAGTCCCCATCTGTAATCCGGAATGGTACTATTGGGGTAGCTTCCTTTGCGGTTTGTGAAAATCTAGGCCTTAGACTGTGTCCTCTATGCTATGGCACTGTGTTTTGTATTCTTTGTCAAACCCGGCTACCTTGACTGTCTGACTTGTCTTTTTGTTTTGTTATAGCAACTCTTTTTAGAGATTCCTCACCCTCTGCTGATTCCTGATGCCTTGGGAAATAGCATTCAACCTGCTCTCCTCCCCCTGGCTAAGAGCATTAAACCAGACTGGTTGGATCTTGTAGTGATAGCTTATAATTTAGAGGCATACTGTGGGGACGCTAGTCAACCTTTTCTTAAAAATTGATGATGTGGACGTGCTGTAAGGTCATGTGGGAGCTTTTAGAAGGCCTGAGAGACTGCTGTACAAACTGTTGTCTGATTCTGCAGATTAAGCTTGGATTTTATGCCAGTCCCTCTTCTGGTTTTACGTTCATGGGCTCAAAATCATTACAGATCCCCACAAATGGGGGAGGTTCCATCTCCACCCGGCCTTTGGAGAAGGGGAAGAGCCACCGACCAGTGGCAGTCAGACCACATGCTTTGCATGCAGAAAATTCCAGTTTAAGTACCTAGGTGCAAAGGACCCCTGCTGGACCCCTAAATTGGCCACTGCTGGTCAGCAAAGTAGACAGTACCGAGCAAGATGGACCAATGGTCTGATTCAGTATGGCAGCTTTCTGTGAACCGAGTTTGGAAGATAAGATTAAAACAAGCACAAACATGTTGGGTGGCCATGTGTCTGATTTTACAGAGGGCAGTTCTTTATTTGAAGGGCTGTCAGTCATCAATTTGAACACATCCTGTGTTGAAGGGCTGCCCAATCCAAGTTTGGTTTCAAGATACAGAACCATAAGAAGGGAGAGCAGAAAGTTTGATTTTGCCCATCAGGAGTTAGTAACTGGACAACAGGCTGAGTAGGAATGTATGAGAATTCTGTTTGGGGTGAGTGTGAGGACTCACATTTTTCCAGTTGGCCCTAGCAGAATTTGCTCCGTTTCTCCCTGTTGGTGTTGACTGGCTTTGTAGTGACTTCACCCAATACATGGATTTCAGTGCTGCTGCTGTTGTTTTAATGGTGGCAATTTGCACAAATTGGATAGGGAGGGAGCAGATCTTAAAATCTGCACAAATGGGGTTGTATTTTTTACAAATACTTTTTAATTGGTGAACTTGCACAAGTGTGAATGATTGCAAGTTCCCTGTCTGCTAGGGAGCCCTGCAGAGGCACATTCCCCTCTTGTCAATATCCTTGTCACTTTCATCCTCCCCTCACACTTCTTCATTTAGCCCAGCACATCCTTCCTTCTGTGCCCCCCCCCACCCAAGGTGGAGGATGAAATTGACATATTCTGGGACAAATTGCAAATTTCAAGATTCCCCCACACCAAAATCCAATTTGCACAAATTACAATTTGTGCAAATGGCAGGACCTTTAAAAAAATGTGCAAAACATTTCTGGAACTGGAAAAAAAATCTGCTACAGTCTAGGGCTGTGCACGGATCCAGATCCGGATCCTGAATCCAGAGTGGACCGGGCTGATCAGGGCCTCCTGGATCTGAATCAGATTGGGCCGGATCAGATCCACAATCTGGATCCGATTCAGAGCCGGTCACAGCACTCCCTCCCCCTCTCCCCCTCCCTGCTTACCTGCTGCCTTCTCCATGCTCTCTCCCGTCATCCTCTCTCCTTGCTGTGTGCCGCCGCATTTCCCGCTTGCATTGGGTGATGACGTCACCCGACATGAGCAGGAAATGTGGCGGCACACAGCGAGGAGAGAGGATGATGGCAGGACGACGCAGAGGAGGCAGCAAGTAAGCAGGGAGAGGAGGAGGAGGAGGAGGAGGGAGGGGGAGAGCGGGGAGAGCAGGAGGGAGTGCTGTGCACAGATCTGGACCGGATCCAGATCTGGACTGGATCCAGATCTGAGTCAGATCCGGATCAGATTGGGATTGGATCGGATCAGGGGGTCAGTGCACAGCCCTACTACAGTCTGCCACTGCTTACCACAATGGAAACACTACAGAATCTCATTAGGCTTATACAGAATGGAATTTCCAGTGTCGCACATGCCTAAGACTGTGAAGCAGGCACAGAGGTCACCCAGTCAGTATCTTCCCCACTATGGTGAGATGGGTTGTATTTCTACTTAAATAACAGTAATTATTACTAAATTAGCATCTATGCATATAAAATAGCATATGCAAATTTTATGCAAGAATGCACATCTTTTTTGGCAATGCATTTCCTCTTTTGTGATGATGCATAAGTAGCCACTTCATAAACATGGATTCTGTTGCAAGGCTTCATGAACCCTGTGTTTTAGTAGAGGTACCCATTACAATTTCTACCATAATTTCCCAGTGCTTCCCATAACACCCCTGTTTCCAGATGCTTTCAGATGCACATCACAGGCGTTACAAGTGAACAAAACAAACCATTTAACTATGGTCAAGTTGTTACTCAACCTACCTCATGGGAGTATTGTGAAGGCTAGCGAGTTAATGAACAAATGAGGTGCTGAATGAGCTGATCTAGCCAAGCTTTGGAAAATACGATTTGGGCAGGATCTACACTACTGCTTTAAAATGCTTTATAACAGTAGTGACAACTGTTGAGATCCAGTTCACACTCCAGATACAGTTTCCAGAGTGTCATATCCTGCTTGATGTAGATCTGGCCTTGGTGCAACCCCTCCCCAACTTGGTGCCCTCCAAATGTCTTGGATTGCAACTTTCATCATCCCCATGCTGCTGAGGATGAGGGGAGTTGCAGTCCAACACATCTGAAGGACACCAAGTTAGGAAAGGCTGATGTGATGGGGAAGTGTTTAGGTAGAAGCAAACTTGATGGGACTAAGCAAACTTCCGAAAGATACACAGACTTATTCTTGGTACAGAATCTACCAAAGGGCAGTTTTAGGAACTTAGAACATGTTCTACTCAGCCATTCGATTTGACTGAGATTTAAAGGGGCTGGGGACTGATTTATTTTTCACTTTCTTTGCCCCTAAAGTTAATCATTATGGGTTGAGAAGGGAAGATTCTCTCAACATAATATGAAACTATCATTATCTCAGGACCTCTTCTTGACATGCATCTAGAAGTAAATCTTATTCTTTTACGCAACATCCAGCCATTTGGGTAATGCCTTGAATGCTGTGGGCCAAACATTTATTGATCCATTGGGACTCCTAGACAGTAAGTATATTGGCACAATTTGGTCCAGTTGGATTTCTAATTTCCTCTCTGTGACTGTTAGGGTTTTTTAGTAGAGCCTAGAGATTTTTTTTTCTGCTTAAATTTTGCTTACTACATTATAGACTGGTCGTTAGTAGTAAAATCTAAGTTGTCTGAAGATTACTATAAAAAGGCTATGTACTGGGTATTGGATTGTTAAATTCCAAAAGCTAAAAGACATGTTTCCAGTGAAAATCTAAGTCATCAGGAACTTCTGAAAATACAAACTGACTGGTTAACACAGGTGACCCTACAATGTTCAGGTGACCCTGTCAAGTTCTATCACTAGTTCAAGACCCAATGCCAAGTCCTGGCATTGTTAAGAATTTAGAACCTTCTCAGCCCTGGCACTGAAGATTCTTTGAACCAGACCCTCGGTGCTGAGTCAGGCACCTTATACATCTGCGCATGGATTGAATTTGGCTGTCCTGTAGTAGTCCCAATCTGCCTAAAAGCATCTACGTGATGTTTACTTGGCTATATGATATCAGCTTTTTTTTTTCTTTTCAATGGTGATTCACTCCTATATGCATTTACCATCAATTTGCATATTATAACCCTGTTTTCCAATGTGCTTAACATTGTTGCTGTTTATCTATTTATTGCATTTCCATACCTCCCAATAGCCAAAACTCTCTGGGCAATTCACACAAATTAAAACCTTAAAGTACAATTTTAAGTATCAAACTTAAACAGTTTGATACTTTACAAAAGTACAAACAGAGTAAAACCAAGCACGCATGCAATAGTAGTAATGGTACTACTACAAGTCCCAGACATTGCATTAGTGGCCTCATGCAGCACCACCAAAGTGAATAAATGTTGTGTTGCAAAGCAACTTCCTCTGGGCCATTTTGTACCCCAAAACTGTAGCACAGCTGTGATGCCGCTATCAGAACTGATGCGATCTGAAAGAAAACCTTGGCCCTAAGTGATGCAGGTTTCTTTTTCCGCAGGTCGCTGCCATTTGCATGTTATCATCTTTCAATTTCTAAGTTTCCTTTTCCTGAAGCCAGTTCGCTTATTTCTACCTGATTGGAAATTCGTGGCGTGTTTCAGCAAGACAGGGTGTTATTCCCATAAAACCCTTACAAAAAAAAATCCTGGTTGCTAATACTGTTGAACATAGCCATGGTTTCCAGATTCTTTCAACAAATGCATATTGAATTAAGCCCCCTAACTGTTAAGATAAACACAGATCCCAGCAGGTCACAGTCGCTGATTTTGTCTCTTTACATCTATTTAAAGCCTCTTTCTACAAGCAAAAAAGCTTCTAGCAGTTTAATACTGATCAGATGTCCATCTGCAGTTCTAGTTGCCAGGATTTTGGCTATCAGTTTAGTTAAATTCTATCCATGCTGCTACCTAACACCACTTTTGGGAGCCTGCCTGTAAGATTACCATGGATAGTGGGTTGTATCCAGATTTAGGTGTTGTCCTGATGGAAACAGACATCCCCGCCTCCTGCCCAAAGAATCCCTTCCAGTCCCCTGAAAATACTAAATAGATGGTTAAAGGACCTTGCTGAATGTGTGCGTTTGACATGAAAAATATTGCAGTGTTCCTGTTTTTCTCATTAGCTCCTTTGAGGACAGTTGGCAAAAGAGCAGGATATAAATGGGGTGTTAATAACAGAATGATAGAAGTTATACTTTTGCTTGTGAATTTATTACAAAACTGTTTTATAAGTGCTACCCCACCACCAAAAAGAAAGGGGGGAAGAGTTAATTGCCTAAAGAAACATGTGCAAATTATGATCCATCTGCATGATGGAATATTGGGCAAAGGATCTCCCTGGGTGACACATTATTGGAGTCAGAGAATTATGTGCTTTTATGTTAGCTTTCTCAGCCCTCGTCTTGGCTAGAATGATCAATGGCCAAGGATGTCGCTATTAAATGCAATATCAAACGCTCTTAATTGCATTTTCAACTTCAGGCAAGTTTTAAAGACCTGAGCGGAAAGAAATGAAACTTCTAGGCAAGTTTCCCCCCCTGCCCATTTCAGACAAGAAAACGCATCCACAAAAAAGGACAAAAGAGGACACAGATTTACATACAATTTGCATATGTGACTTCACATGCATAAATGCACATTTAGAGATCCTCGTTATAATTTCAATAGAAATCCAAGTTCACAGAGAGGAAGACTTTATTTATTTATTTATTTATTTATATATAAATAAGACTTTGACCTTGTGATCTATGTACCTGCCCGTTCAGTCTGCTGTCCAGGTGCTAAGTGGGGGTAGGCAACAGTTCTCAAGGTTTGCTAGCTGTAAACTGGGCTTGGGAAGGACAGCCCTTCAAAGAGAGAATGCATTCAAAGAGAGGATGGTCCTCTGCCAGCCCTGCACAAAGAACTGGCCTCTGTGAAAGAGGACACATGGCCACCCTGGTATACCTTGTAGGGCCAAGCTGAAATGCCCACCCACCTTCACTTTGCCACTCTGTTCAACAGTGACGGAATAAGAAGGAACAGCTTGACAGATTTGGGAGGCGAGGAACAACATGTGAGGCATTGATTGCCCCCAATGGAGTGCTTCTCCAGGAGATACTGGATGGCGTCCACTATTTATTTCCCAGTACTCAAGTCAGAGTGACATTACATCACCACGAAGCTTCACTCCTTTGGGATTTAAAAAAATGGTGGCCACCGCTTATCATCCAAAGGCAGAAGAACTCTGGCCATGTCAGCCGTGCAGAGCTAATTAACAGCTCTGGATGCATCTGAAAGCATTGGATACAGGAATCACAAGTCCTCTCCTACCCCAAGTTGTGACCCCTGCACTCAAGTCTCTCTGATGCATCCAGAGCTGATAATTGGGATGCTGCCTAGCAGCGAGGTGGAGCCAAATAACTTTCCTTTTTAGCCAGGCTTTCTTGTGTATAAATCAACTTACCTACTCAGTATAATCTGTAGTAGTAGTGGTTTCATTCTTAGAAGCCTGGCCTGTTTTGCTCTGCTTAGCCAGAGGCCTCTCTGTTTAGGACTCAGTACAGTCCACTAAGACTTTCACTTTCTGGATTCAGCCTGCTTTATTCAGCCATTTCTTCTAATGCTCTTCTCCTGTTCTTGTGGGGTAAATGTTAACTGTCCTTCCTCCCCACACCATGTTCCGAATCTAAATCTAAAGTGCTATTAACACTTGGGAGATGATGTATTCATAGGTCGCCCATGTCGCATCTAGTTTGGTCCTAAGGGAATTCTCAGTAGCAACTTCTCCAAAAACTGCAATTCCCAGAGTTCTTTTCTGGAGCGGAAGAGTCATTGCAGTTAAGGTGGCATAAAACCAATATAAACCAGTGTTATGTCTATATGCCCTGGCAAACTGATTTGTGGCATTTGTTTTCATAGCCTAGACCCAACTTCACCAGATACATAACATTTGTGACTTCTCAACATGAAGACATGCTTTGGGGTTGGTAAAGAGAGGTATGCTTTGAAGATAATAATCTCTCCAGAGTTCGTTTGCCAGACATACCAGCAGATCTCCGTGCCAGCGGCTTGCTCATTTAGAGTGCTGTAATGTAAATTCTTTTTTCCCCTTTTCGTTTTGCTTAACATGAAGTGCCTATTCCCCCCCACCCCACCCCCACCCCCACCCCCAGTCAAATGTGCTTCAAGTACCGGCATCAGCAATAGAAAAGCCAGCGGCAGGTTCAGATTAATCAGCACAGAGTATTTCATCTGCGTTCCAAGTCATTCACCGTTTGATTAGTGCCATTCAAAAGATTATTAGTTTGATTCTGGCAATTAATACACCCAACGAATGTGGGAGAGGGAGGGCAGGCTTTAATCGCTGGGTGGGAAAGTTTCAGGGGGCAGGTCAAAAGCAGGATGGGTTAATTATTTGCTTCCCAGTGAAACTGGGAAGCAGACATTCAAAAAGCAGGTGGCTCTGGAAGGGAGCAGGCTGGCCCTTAAGAGAGACAGAAAATATGGACTGAATACAGAA
This sequence comes from Anniella stebbinsi, assembly GCA_029215795.1. Taxonomy (NCBI): domain Eukaryota; kingdom Metazoa; phylum Chordata; class Lepidosauria; order Squamata; family Anniellidae; genus Anniella; species Anniella stebbinsi. The sequence goes on from JARDYH010000001.1 coordinate 390,090,076, forward strand.
AGATTCGAGGTCAGACTTTTAAAAGAGAAACACTCAAAGTTCCAGATGAATCTGTCCATATTGGTTTCTTCAACATTCCATTTTTAATCATCATCATCATCATCATCTCAAATTCTTTTTATCCCAAATATGAAGAACTTTGTGCATTTTGGTGAAGTCTGATCAAATCCAAACTGAAACTGCATCCTTGCCCGTTCCTAGTTTGGTCCCATTTCTCTGATGTGCCTTTTTTAATTATTTTTTTATGCGCATGGCGTTCTTGTGTGGGAGAGCGGGCAAATCTGTGAGTCCCTGCCTGCCGTCTAATGTGTACAATCATAAAACAGGTGTACCTTGTCGTCTGCATGAACCGGGCCTGAAAACCTGCAGCCTTGTTCAAGGTTGATACCGTCCATCCGCCAGTTCTGCTTTCCCAGTTTGGAGAGGTGCTGCCTGCTCTCCACGTCTAAGAAATGTGGCGAAGCGAGCCCTGGCACATCAAAGCCCTGGAAAAAATTAATCAAGGGAACCTCCAAGCTATTGTGCATATCATACGAAGAGATAACCATCAGGGGAAAGACGGCTCTACACAGAGAGCTTGCTCAAACTGTGGGTAGGAGCAAGCCTCTAAAAACACAGCTGCTGGACTGGGCTTGTCCTCTGCTTAGAGGACACCAAACTCCCACAGAATTAACTTAAGAGCAAACTTGCAGCGCTTCTAACCAGTGGAAGCTGGTGGTTCTGATTTCGGTGGGGCGGCGAATCCATTCTGAGTCTTAGTCAGAACCAGCCAGAACTCTAAAGGGGCTATCCAAGGCATGGAAGCCATTTGGGAGATGGGGTTTAGCACCCTGGATAGCTCCTTTTGAGGTCTGGCTGGTTCTGACTAAAACCCAGCATGGATTCACGCCCCATCGGCATTGGAGCCACCAGCCTCCACTGCTTCTAACGTTGAGGTAAGAGCTCTTCCTGTGCAGGAGGGAAAGAAAGGCAGGGCTGTCTTTCCCACGGTCGTGCAAACAGCGAGATGCAAATGCAGGGCTGTATCATCTGGGGAGTGAAGCCGGAATTCAAAGGGAGGCCCTAAACATAGGGTTGCTGCCAGGTGTCTGGGGCTGATGTGAGTTTTAGGGTTTGGGCCTCCTTCTCAGGGCCTCCACCGGAAGGCCTGTGATGCCCTGGAAGCCTCTGGCTGAATGACTTCAAAAGAAATCAGTGCTGCCCCCAGAGCACCCACATAGCGTCAGTTCCAGTCCTAGGGCGAGGCCCCCTCCCACAGTGAGTTTACCTACTCACTGCTACTGTCCCCAGCCGCTCTTGCTCCTCATCCTTCTTCCCATTATTGCTACCGCTTGCTTGACAAGCAGAGAGCCGGTGAGCAAGAAGGCCATGGCATCTCCTGCTCCTCCTCACCACCACCACCATCGCCTGGACCAGAGCGCGAGGCAGGTGAAGAAACAAGTTGCAAGGGTGAAGAGGAGGAACAATTCTGGGGGGGGGGGTGTCTTGTCAGTGTCTACCCTTGACGCCGGCCAGTGGAGGCTGGTGTTTCTGATTTTGGTAAGGATAGGGAATTTGTAACCCCCTAGATCTTGTTGGGCTGCCGCTGCCATCAGCCGCGCTGGCTGCCAGGCCATGTCCAGGCCTGATTCAGTGCTGGGATTAACATTCATAGCCCTAAACACCTTGGGGCCAGGTTATCTGAAGGATCGCCTCTTCCCATTTGTACCTGCCCAGACCCTAAGATCATCTTCAGGGGTCCTTCTCTGTGAGTCCTGCAAAAGGAAGTGAGTCGGGTAGCTACCAGGAAGAGGGCCTTTCCTGCTGTGGCACCCCAGCTGTGGAATGAGCTCCCCAGAGAGGTTTGCCTGGCACCTACATTGTGCTCCTTTCAGCACCAGGTGAAGACCTTTGCATTCTCGCAGTATTTTAGCGTCCTTTTAGCTCTGCTGTTTTAAATCTGTACTTTAAATCTTGGCACTCCTGCGAAGTTTTATTCTGGTTGTGCATTTACATTGTGGTTTTAAGCTTTCAAATTTTATATTTTAATGCGGCACAATGTGGTTTAAATTTTTGTGAAACGCCCAGAGAGCTTCGGCTGTTTGGCAGTATAAAAATGAAATAAATAGATAAAATAAAAGCCCTAACCGGCATAGTCAACATCAAAAGGATTGTGTATTCCCCATCCCTGCCCTAAACCCCTAAATACAGAATTATCCACCGAGTCTTACAAGAACTTCTCTTGGCCTAGTAGCCATAGTCCAGTTTATTCGATATCATGTGTCCACTTGTGGCTTAGAGAAAGTGGGTGGGTGGGTGGCAGAAGCCTGGGAAGAGAGAGAGAGAGAGAGGGGGGGGGAACTGTGATGATGAACATGTTGCCGTGTCAACCACTAATACTCTGTGGTTTAATTATTGATTGACTCATGCTCCTTGAGGATATAATGCAAGCATTAACAGCACCCTGGGAAGCATTTGGAACAGGGTGTCCTGTCACCTCAAAGGCGTGGCAGCTTCTCTCAACAGACATCAGTTGGAAAAGGCCATCCTGAAGTTGAGGATTTGAGGTACTGGAAAATGTCAAGAAAGCACCGACATCCCTAAGCTGAACGCCTTCTTGCTTCCTTCAAAATGACTCTGATGTTTCTCCAGAGTGGGAATCTCCAAGGTTCTCCACTCCATTTCATTTTAGGGGGGAAAGAATCAATGACAACTGTAGCCTAGATGTGGCTTGCTTTGCCCACTGCATGGCAAATTTCTACAAATTCACTAGTGGAGGTTGTGGAGGTTCACTAGCTGGTGGCTCCAATTTCGGTGGGGCTGTGAATCGATTCTGGGTTTCGGTCAGAGCCAGCCAGAACTCTAAAGGAGCTCTCCAAAGTGGTGAATCCTATCCCCCAAATGGGTCCAGCACCTTGGATAGATGCTTTAGAGGTCTGGCTGGTTCTGACGGAAACCCAGAATGGATTCACAGCGCCACTGAAATCGGAGCCACCAGCCTCCCCTGGCCATCGGTCAGGGGCATTGCATGTGTTTTGTATGCAGAAGGTGCCAGGTGCGATCTCTGGCATCTCCAGGTAGGTCTCTTGCCTAAAACCCCAGAGAGCCGCAGCTGGCCAGCTAAATAGACCGATAATTTGACTCTGGATGAGGCAGCTTCCTTCAAGGTGCTGGTCTGTCAGCAATCTTCGGTTGACTTCCATGGTGAGAGAACAAAAGGTGGATAACAGGGCACTGCATGAAGTGTCATGCAGTTCCTCGGAGCCACTGGCCTCCACTTTGACTCCCAATAGAATATTCTCACAGCACATTTGTGCGTTATATCACCTTGGGTCCCAATCAGGGCCGCCGTCAGGGGTAGGCATCGCTGGGCATTTGCCCACACCATCGCAAGTAGGGCTTGCTTGCTTGCTAGAGGGGCAGAGAGCCAGCGGACAAATAGCCGGTGGCATCTTCTGCTCCCCCTTCCCACCGCCACCGTTGCCTGGGCCAGTGCAAGAGGCGGGCAAACAAGCAGGTTGCAACGATGAAGCAGAGGAGCAGGTCCAGCGGGGTTTTGTCTGTGGGTCCCTCAGTGGAGGGTGGCCCTCAGCAAATGCCCAAACACGCCTCCCCTTCACACCGGCCCTCCTCAGGGCAACATATAGAGGGAATGGGAGGGAGGAATAGGTGCCAAAGCTACGAAAGAGTTGCATTTGGGTAGTATGTCAGTTGACTTGCCTCAGCAGTCTAATTACTGAATGCTGCTTTGCTAGGAAGCTGCCGGAACTGGTCGAGTTGTTCTCTACAAATATGAGGTCTAGTATCCTGCTGGGTTTGAAAAGAAAAGGCATTAAGAATTCGCATGCTGCTCCCTTTTCCCCCCTTTGACAGACCAAAGAGACGACCCCATCCCTTCTAGCCAAACTGAATAAAAACTTCTGTCGGGCACTTCTTATAATTAACAACATACCATTCATTTCTCTAATCATATTAATTGACTGCAGGTTTCTTTCTGCACTGCGTCACCCATGTGATTTCTATGTAAATATGAATAAGGCCTTGGCATTGCCAGAAGATTAATTTAGAATTCTTGTAAAATGCTCAAGGTTTTATATATATATATGGAGGTATCGAACAGCATGTGAATGGAATTCCAACTTTGACCTGCTTCTGCGCCTTCTTCTGTTTCTTCCTCTCCCTCATTGCAGCAATCTAACAATGCAGTCCTAAACTGGTTTGCTCAGAAGTAAAGTCCCCCTGAGTTCAATGAGTCGTATGCCCAAGCAGCGTGGGCTTAGGCATACAACTCATTGCACTCAGTGGGACTCAGAAGGTATCTTCAATGGGGGACTCTTCACAAATGAGTCTACCTTGTCTCTGCTATTGTCATCAGGGATTAAAATGTATGGGTTTAAAATGTACCAACTAAATAACTACCTGGAAAGAAGCCCTGTTATACTGAGTGGGATTTATTTCTGTGTTTTAGGTTATAAGTCATTCATGCAAAGACATATGACAGAAAAGTTGGGGGGGGGACTTTAGTGCAGAGGCAGGCAACCTTTCTGGGCTGTGGGTGCATTTGGCAATTTGAAAAAACTCTCCTGGGCACCCTCGCAAAATGGCTGCCAAAGGAGGCATGGGAACGGGCAAGGAATGTGCCCAGAAGACTGAACACAAGGCAGAGGTGCTGTCTGAGCCCCAACACACTAAACAATTCCTTTGAACCTGCAGTTTTCAGCACCAATGGAAATTTCACAGCAGTCTGAGCTGCTGGTAAGAAAATGAATTATTGTATTTTATTTTTTAAGTGGGAGGGGTAGGACACCTTGATGAGCACCAAGAAAGCTGTTTGGGGTGCTTTGGCACCATTGCTTACCCTCTGCGTTAGTGGACGTTCCACTGGGGAAAAAAGGAAGAGGCTTGTCTGGAATGACTTTCTAGTTATTCATTGTTCTGGCCTGATAGCCACTTTTCAATTTAATGAGCCAAATTCTCTTTGACTTTATCACCTCTTTACCTTGCACATTAATCCTGAGCATTGTCAAGTGCTTGCTGAACCCTCCTGACTATAATGTCTGCCGTAGAGCTGAAAATTTGGCAGCGTTATCCTCAAAGAGTTCCAAAAGGTTGGCGAAGCGTGACTTTCCTGTCCTGGACAGCAGAGTTTCTCCCTAATCAAGCTGACTGATGTTTCTGCTGGATTCCTCCTTCTCTTCTCCTTAATCTGTGAAAATGCTTTCTAATACCTTCCCTACAGCTAACAGCAATGTGTAATTTTCGCCGCTTAAGCTCTTTATTAAAGCAATATTCAAAGGGAAAAAACATGAAGATCAGAGGAGGGGGTGAAATGTATAATTTGAGAGGTTCTGAAAGCATGCCGCCATGAGAGACGTTACAACGTTAAAAATTACAACAGCTAAAGGTTTGGGGTTATTATTTCAGACAACACATATGATGAGTCAGCACGTCATTGTGGCTCGAATAATTAATTGTTATAATTTGTTTTGTTATTGATGTTCCACCATCAATACTAATGGTGCTTAAGTGTTTTGTAAGCAAAAGAGACAAGTTTCTGGTCCTTAAGATGATAATGATGATGAACGATTAATTCAAAACACAGGAACCAAGTATATGAAAATAACGAAGAACAAACATAACAGGGCTAACCCTCTGAAAATTATATTAATATATAAAGCTGCTTTATAGGGAACAAAGGTAGGCATGTTTGGGCATTTGCTGAGGGGCCACATCACAGCAGGGGCCCACTGCCAAGAGCCTGCTGCACTTGCGTCTCCTCTTCACCCCTGTGACCTGCTTGTTCACCCGCTTCTCACTCTAGCTTCAGTCAGTGGTCTTTGACTGGTTGGTGGCGACCCAAAAGTGGGTCGCAAGATCAGTCCATATGGGTCACGGCAAAGCTGTTGCTGCCATGTTGGGCATGGAGAAAATTGTGAAAGTGGGTCCATGTTGCTGGTTGGGAGTCTGAGGTGGGTCTCGGGTCTGGAACAGTTGAATACCACTGGCTTAGACAACGGAGGTGATGAGAAGGAGGAGGAGGGGCAGCAGAGGCCACTGCTGACTTGTTTCATGGCTTTCTCCCTGTCAAGCAAGCAAGGGGTAGCAATGATGAGGAAGGGGAGGAATAGCGGCTGGTGGGGAGAAGGTAGACTCCCTGGCCAAGGGCACCCATTGGTGAGTGCCTTGCCCAAGGGCGCTCCAAAGCCCGGAGCCAGTACTGATAAGAACGATGGGCAATCTACAGCCTTCAGCCAAATTTCATACTGGTGGGATGAGTCCAGAGAGAGAGGAGGACATGATGGAGCCAAAACAGGCAGAGTAATGGAAGGGGTGGCATGGAGGGGGAAGCTCTCTGCAAGCGATTAGTTCAGACTTCTTGGAAGAGCAATCTGTCCCTCTCCTGGTAGTGGGGGGAAGAGAAGGGGACAGCAGAGAGAGAGAGAGAGAGGGTGTGTGTGGCAGAACAAGAAGGGGTGCCCCCCACTTTAACTCCAGCCCTGCCCACTGCCGTCATACACGTAACAGCCTATGTCAGGGGATCCTCAGCCTTTTTGGAATTGTGGAATTTCGAATGTGTTGTGGGTGGCCTCACAAAATGGCTGCCAGATGGGGGCTCTCCCATTCATAAAATGGCTGCTATGGTGGGCAGGGCTGGTTACAAAACACTTATTTCCCAGAAGGCAAACTTCTGAGATTAAAAGAAAAGTAACTTGCTCAAGAACCTAAGTACAAGGCAGAGGTGGGTTCTGAGCTACACAACACAAAACTACTCTTTGGAACCCAGCTGAAGATGGCGCTGAAGAACAGTATTTTACTTTGCCGGCCTCCCAGCTTGTGTGTGTGTGTGTATGTATGTGTATGTGTAAAACAATGTAAGATATAAAATAAACATCTGGAAGGGCAGAGAGCCTGGTGGGTGACAAGCGAAGAGCCTGCAGGCACAGGGATAGCATCTTCAGGCTCACCATATTGGAGAGCCCAGCCCTATAGATTACCCATGTGGGAATATTCCTCACTCCAGCTTTTTAGGAAAACAGACCATTAATTTCTGGAGACCAAGCTAGCACAAAAAAAGAGTGTTTCCCTGACTGTGTTTAGCATCAGGGCAACAGAAACAAATTCCTTTTATTCCAGTAGTCATGATGGTGCCATGAAATAACTGAATTAAAATCCCAAACTGCACATGATTATTATTTTACTGTTGTGCTGCTTTAATAGGCTGACCATATGAAAAGGAGGACAGGGCTCATGTAACTTTAACAGTTGCAGAGAAAAGGGAATTTAGCTGGAGTCATTTGTATGCAATTAGTACCTGGTGAAATCCCTCTTCATCACAACAATTAAAGTTGCAGGCACTATACTAGAGTGACCATATACAAAAGAAGGCAGGGCCCCTGCAACTTTAACTGTTGTGATGAAGAGGGAATTTCATGAGGAACTAATTGCATACAAATGACACTGGCTGAAATTCCCTTTTCTCTACAACTGTTAAAGTTACATGAGCCCTGACCTGGATTTTATCTGGTCACCCTAGGTTAGGATCAATGGGAGTGGTAGTCCAGCATATCTGGAGAACATCAGGTTGAGGAAGCCTGTCAAAGACTATCCTAATGGAAGGGACCATTGGTCAGGTCAAGCAGGCCTCAGCCTGATGAAAGGCCTCTTGTGGTGATATGCTATGGGCCTTGCTCTTCGGGGCTGTCAGTCCAGCATTAAGGGTATATTTTCATGAACAGAAGTTATATTGTATATGTGTGCATGTGTGTGTGTGTGTGTGTGTGTGTATATATATATATATAGGGTGACCAGATTTTGAGGATCAAAATCCCGGACCACCCCCCCCGCCACCCCACCCACCCAAAACAACCCCCCCACTGCGCGCCCGCGCCGCCCCGCCCCGCCCCGCGCCGCCCCCCTGCTTGCATGCCTCGCGCCGCTGCCCGCCCCGTGCCGCCCCCCATGCCGCGCCGCCCCCCGCCCCACCCCGCGCCGCCCCCCACCCGCCCCGCGCCACCCGCCCCGCACTCCTTACCGGCTGGGGCGTCCGCTTCCCTCCGGTGCTCGGAATCTACTGAGAAACAGGCTTCCTGGCCTGTCTCTCAGTAGCGCGCCGAGTGATGACGTCATCACTCGGCGCGCTAATGAGGGACAGGCCGCGAAGCCTGTTTCTCAGTAGATTCCGAGCACCGGAGGGAAGCGGACGCCCCAGCAGGTAAGTGCCTCGCGCCGCCAGCCTCCCGCCACCGCCTCGTGACCCCCCCGCTGCCCTGGTTGGCCCCTGCCGCCCCCCGGTTGGCCCGGATCGCCCCAGGGCCATCTGGTCACCCTTTTGGGGGGCTAAATTTCCGGATTTGGCCCCCCCCAAAACAGTTTTTCCGCCCGGATGCGGATTTGCTCCCCATTTCCCGGGCATGTCCGGACAAATCCGGACGGATGGTATATATATATATATATATATATATATATATATAATTTCCTTAAAAAAATTGATCAAGGGAGGGAAGGGAAATTAAAGGAAACGGGGTGAAGAGAGAGAAAGGGTTTTAAAATGTATTCAGACTGGCTGTTCAATTAGGGTAACCAGATAAAATCCAGGTCAGGGCTCATGTAACTTTAACAGTTGTAGAGAAAAGGGAATTTCAGCCAGTGTCATTTGTATGCAATTAGTTCCTGGTGAAATTCATCTTCATCACAACAGTTAAAGTTGCAGGGGCCCTGCCTTCTTTTGTATCTGGTCATTCCAGTATAGTGCCTGCAACTTTAACTGTTGTGATGAAGAGGGAATTTCACCAGGAACTAATTGCATACAAATGGCGCTGGCTGAAATTCCCTTTTCTCTACAACTGTTAAAGTTACATGAGACCTGTCCTCCTTTTCATATGGTCAGCCTACTTTACACAACACCACCTCTCTCTCGGGAGTGGAGGTTGTTGTTTGTTTTTCTGCTTGTTGTAAACTATCAGGCATGTAGAAGCAATTGTAAAGCATGGAACGGCTGTGGTGGTGGTGGTGAGAAATATTAACTGTGTACTTCACAATGTAAATAATATATATGCCCCTCCCATAAGGTCATTAAGTCCAGCTAAAATTTCTTAGCTGCACTGCTGTTTAATTTCTTTTTTTCTTTTTAGAGTTTAGGGAGTTTAGTGCACAGTTTGACTCAAGTAATATCCTGCCCCTTGAAAGCTATATTTGGATGCAAGCAAAATCCAATGTCATTAAATAGTAGCTATGACCCTCTGGAGATCTGAGTTCTAATCTCACCTGACTCATGAAGTTCTCTGGGTGGCTTGGGACCAGCAGGATGAAAAAAGTAAGGTGCACACTTAAGAGATTGCTGGCCTTTTGCCCTTGGGGGAGAAACCTTCCCCGACAATGAAAGAGATGTTTGCAAACGGAGCCTTTGGTATTGTGCTTTACTTTTAAGTCCCAAGCGTGTGTCTGGAGCTGGTTGCTTTCCCACCCTCTCCTGGAGCAACATTCGACAACGAGTTCACAGGTGAAACTGGTCTGAGGAGGGGACTGACCTATTCACACACCTGCCCTGGGGAAGTGACAAGAGGGGCAGGTGACAATCAGGATGCTGCTTCCTCCTCACCTCGTTGAACAGGGACCCAACAGAAGTATTATAAACTCCAAAGGCCTCCAGCCCAGGAGGGTTTCAGATGTCAGAGGGTGGCCCTGCAAGCTGCAAAAGGAGTCACTGCCTGTTTTTCCCAATGGCCTCGCCAGAGAAGAAGATTGTGAGTACTTTCTGATTCAGCTTATTTAAGCCCCAAAGCTACAGGTGTGTTTGTGTGTTTCTTTGTGTTTACTTCATTGGAAAAGCGTTCCAAAGCTTTGGTTTTTCCACTGAGTTGGGGAGGAGAGCTGCTAATGTAGACTGTGCATTTCTTTTATCAGCTTTTGTTCACCTTTTACCCCCTACCACAGGCTCATCAGCGGTAGTCGCCTCTTCTTGCTTTAGTCATAGATTCCAGAGGGGGGGGGAAGGGGGAGATTTGGGTGACTCCTCCAAAGGACAGAAAGAAAAGAAAAAGGTGGTGCGAGAGAGTTGATTTCAGACAACCTATTTCAGATTTCAGCAGGGAAGGGAGCAAAGAGGTTTTGCATGGGATGGGAGCCAAAGTTTTCTGGCCTCCCTTTGGTTCTGTTCAAAATTTCAGTGCCGAAAAATAGTAGAGGGTTTTTTTTATTATTTATTTATTGGTTACATTTATCCCACATTTTTTCCTCCAAGGAATCCAAGGTGGCATACATAATCCTCCTCCTCTCCACTTTATCCTCACAACAACAACCCCGTGAGGTAAGTTGGGTTGAGAGTCTGTGACTGGCCCAAAGACACCCTGTGAGCTTCCATGGCCGGGTGGGGACTAGAACCCAGATCTCCCAACTCTCTAGCCTCTACGCCACACTGGCTCTCAGTGGGTTGTAATCTGCAAAAGCTCATGGTAATGTATTAAACTATCTGAATGACTAAAACAGACGCTATTGGTGCTGCACTGCAGCCCTTGAATTGGTAAACAGAAGGCGAACATGGTTATACTATAATATATTTTAAGATGGTTGGTTTCCTTCCAGTGTAGTACGCTATAGCAATGTTACCAACACAGTTGAAATGATAGTGGTGGTGGAAGCAGTTGTAGTTATTTGTTTTAAGCAAAGGCATTTGTACCTTTGACATGATGCAGGCTTGGCACATGAACCCATTTTATGGTTTATAGCCGTCGTCTCTCTCATGGTGTAGAATGAATGATCTGGCTAGAGAGAGATAGTTGCTCCTGAGGAATGATCCCAGATGGTCTGAAACATGGAGGACAATCGCCCTCCTGCAAGTGTGAACCCAACATGGCGCCACCTTCTCCCTTAGGTTCTGTGGCATTTCTTGCTGGGTCCATGCGGCTAATATGGGGCCATCTCCTGTAACTGGTGATTGAACATATCATCCCGTCCTCTCAATTGGTCTCTGAACTGTAGCTGCCTTTTTTAAACTGAATCCCTGGACTGTAGCTGCATTGGACTGTATCATCCCCAACCAGTATATATGTAATGGCATGCTTGCTGTGGATGATGGGCGTTGTAGTCCGATACTTCTGGAAGGCACTGGATTGGGGAGACTAGTTTATAGCATTCGGGTGCAATCCTATGCTTGTTTAGACAGGAGGGGTGGGAGTCCTTCAATTCACAGCATTCACCAGGTAGCTACATGTAGGACATCCCCCCCCCCCGTCTAAACAGGCATAGGTTTGCACCCTTAGTTGGTCAGGAACATTTTTCCCACCACTCCCCAATGAATGGAGGAAAGAAGATCTGATTACATTCGTAGCGGCTGCACAAGAGTGCACAGGGATTTTGCAGTTCAGGTTGAAAATGCTATAAAGCAGCCTATGCCCAAAGCTAACTACTTCCTCTAGTTGGCCAAGCTTTCGTTTTCTTGTAAAGGGTGAAATCACATCACAAAATGCAGCCTATGTGTGTGTGTGTGTGTGTGTGGCTGTGTGGCTGCTGGCTTGGGTCCTTCAATTGATTGATTTCCCTACCAATACAACAGACCCAAATGGCTCCGCATAATCAAAGGTTGCGTAAAAAGGGTGGGAAGAAAGTGATATTAAATCAAGTGGCCCCTGGCTTGCACAAAGTGTTTGATCCTGTTGCTGTCAAAAGGCAGAACTACTCAATCTAGAGGTTGCTCTAATGGCACACTCCATTTGCCGTGTGCTTCAGTTGGTGACTTTCATGGTTGCTTTCAACAGTAGCCTTTAGTTAGAATGGAAGCATTTTTAAAAAAAATCTTATGTGAATGGCCTTTGGCTGTTGCTGTTTTTTGCAGGGCTAAAAGAAACATTACTTAAATTTTTTATTTAGGCTGCAATGTCCCCTCCCCCTCCACTTTTACTTTAGAATAGGTGCAGGGGTCTTATCCAGGTCACCTGCCCAAGAACCTCAGTCCAAGGCTGAGGTGGAATCTCAGCTCCAAGACACAAACCCACCCTTATGGACCCAAATTGAGATGGCGCTGAAGAGCAACACTTTGCTTTGCAGCGTGCCTACCTCCCACTTAAATATACACAACTTAAGAAATAGAATAAAAACCTGCAGAGGCAGGAAGCCTGGGGGACACCAAGAGAAGGGTCCTCAGGCGCCACATTGGAGATGCCAGAATAGATAAATAAACAGTTCAGTTTTTTCCCCCCAACTTCCTGGAGATTTTACACAAATTTAGTCATAGAAAAATGCTTAAAATAAATAAATGTACATTTTTCCCAGTGCATGAAAATGTGTATTTTGGGGGAGAAATGTTCATGGGGGGGGGGGGGGATTTATGCATTTGTGTCAGTGTGCATTGGCACAAATTCAGGAAATTGGAAAACATCCGGTTCTGTCAATGAGTGCATGATGGACCAAAAGGCACCTGGCAATCTGCAAAATGAGGACAGGATGGATTTTACCAAATCCGTACATTCCCTACAAGGCTCCTGTCTCCTTTTTGCCTCAAGAGTCTGGGGACACTTTAAAGTGAGGCATGGGCCTCCAGACACCCGCCATCTTTACTTCCAAAGCCTGTCTCTGGGGAATAAAGATGGTGGCTGGTTAGAGGCCAGTGCTTCACCTTGAAGTGCTTCCAGCCGCCTGGAAAAACATTTTAAAATTAAAATAACAGCAAATAAATCACAGGTACTGACAGGGGACTTCCTGGGTGCAGGGGGAGATGTCTGCGGGCTCCGTGGCACCTACAGGCCCAACATTGCCTCCCACCCCATACTATAGAACGAGTATTTGAGTATTTGTTGCTTTAGAATCAGTACAGAATACTATAGAATGAGTATAGGATGAGTATTTGTTGCTGTAATTGCAACTCCCATTTTGGATTTACCAAAATCCGTTCACCTCCCTTGGAAGAAGAGACAGGTTGGCCTGGAATAGCTAGTACAATTTACAGCTAGGGGTGTATTAGAATTTCGTTAGAGTTCACAAAGAATCCAAATTTGCCCCTGTTTGCTACCCTGAATGTGGACAGGTTGCAGTTTTTGAAAACTGTTCTCATATTTCCGAACTTGCAATCATGATAGAAAAAATGTGTATTATTTGAAAGCTCTGCGTCAAAACTAAAAACATGCATTTTCACACTTTAGTTGATGGGGTCTGGGGAAGTGTGCAGTTTTAGGGGGGAAGCATGAAGAAATGTGCACTTTTTCCTGAAAAAAGTGTGTTTGTGACAATAACAGCAGTGAGCCGAACTGTGGTTCGGATTGAAGTTTGGAGAATTTCAGCAAGTTAAAACAGCCCTAGTTTGGCTGTTTCCAGGTCAGGAGCTAGCAGTCTATGCTAAATTTTCTCTTGCAGGCCTTGGTTCTGCAAGTGAAGGGCCCTTGGCAGTGGAGGCTGGTGGCTCTGATTTCGATGGGGCTGTGAATCGATTCTGGGGTTCAGTCAGAGCCAGCCAGAACTCTAAAGGAGCTCTCCAAAGTGGTGAATCCTATCCCCCAAATGGGTCCAGCACCTTGGATAGATGCTTTAGAGTTCTGTATGGTTCTGACGGAAACCCAGAATGGATTCACAGCGCCACTGAAATCGGAGCCACCAACATCCCCTGGCCTTTGGTCAGGGGCATTGCATGTGTTTTGTAGGCAGAAGGTGCCAGGTGTGATCTCTGGCATCTCCAGGTAGGTCTCTTGCCTAAAACCCTGGAGAGCCGCAGCTGGCCAGCTAAATAGACCGATAATTTGACTCTGGATGAGACAGCTTCCTTCAAGGTGCTGGTCTGTCAGCAAACTCCAGTTGAATTCCACGGTGAGAGAACAAAATGTGGATAAAAGGGTATTGCATGAAGTGTCATGCACTTAATCAAAAAGTAAGAGGAGATCACCTTCAGGCAAACCGTTTGCTATTTAGAATCTAATAAGTGCCTCAACCTTTGGCATAAAATGAGAGCTTTTTGTAAGCCTAACACTTCCCAAACAACACATCATAATATTCTGAGTGACTGATGCAAAAAATTCACTGAAAGGGCGAGGCAAGGGGAAGGCAGGCAAGTCCTTTAGGTCTCTACCCCACTCCCAGCTTCTAAAAAAAATGTGTTGATAGTACGCGGTCCAGAAATAAAAATGGATAGGCCTCCTGCACTTTTCATAGTTGAGCTGAAGAGGACATTCCATCAAGAGTAGCTGTGCTGAAATTCCCTCGTCTTTATAACTATTGCAGGTACAGAAACGCTGTCCTTTATTGAATCTGGCCATCCTGCTTCCTTCCGAATGTTGCATTCTGGATTTTTCCTGTACTAATATATTTCTGGAACTCCATTTGCACAGTTACTATGCGGGACTAACTAATAAATGAGGGGTACACAAGAGCCAAATTCCGTTTCGGAGAAGGTTCTCGGCAGCCACACTCCAGTGGTGGTAGGGGCCAAAAGGCTAAAAAGGCTGGGGCCAAAAGGCAATAATAATAATAATAATAATAATAATAATAATTTATTTCTTACCCGCCTCTCCGTTTGGATCAAGGCGGGGAACAACAATATGATATAATACATAAAACAGATTAAAACATGACACACATTATTAAAACTGCATTAAAACATCCTAAAACATCCTAAAAACATCCTAAAACATCCAAGCATGGTATAGCTTAAAGCTCTCACTGTCAGTAATTAGGAGAGGCGTTTCAACCTTTTAGAATGGGGAGGGGACTGCACAAAAGTTGGGAAACTGGACAACCATTGGTGGCTTGGGGAAAGAGGCGGGGGGAAGAGAAAGGGGGTGTGGCATTCCAGGGAACCCTGGAAATATTTTGATACTGTTCAATATGGTTGCCACCTTTTTTTCCTAGCCATGTTCCTGTGCTTTTAATAGGAACCTGACATGCATGAATGAAGGAGGCAAAGCTTTCCTCTATCGTTTATCCCCATGCCAAGAAAAGCATCACTTGCTTGTTTCTGTATGTCTGGCTACTGTTCAAGGCACAGTGGCAGGGCCAGGAGAGAGAGGGGAAAAAGGCTGCACAGCAATGCTGACAATTAAACCCCCTCATTCTATTTATATTCTACTATTGGGTCTTCTGGGCACTGGGATTCCCACTCCTTCCTCAGAAGGTGCATTTTCGTAAACAAATTAAGTTCTGGAAGCGAGCCCACTTGGCTCGGCTATCAAAGCTTCTGGTTATGGCAGGATTCTCGCAAAGGCAGGGCTTGCCGATCCGGCAACAAGGTATAACATCTGGATCTGAAATCACCACCAGTGGCCAGTTTCTAAAAGGAGAAGCACCGGAGCTGCCTCTGGCACATATAGATGACACGGCTTTGCTCTGCAAGTACTGTACCACGCATCCAGAAGTGTTGTGCGATGGTACAGCTCTGACTTTTGGGATTGTGCTACTTCAGCATGCAGGTGGCGGTAAGTGGTGGCTGGTTTATTTGAATGCTTGCATTACAACAACAACTCCCTCCCTGAACCTAGACAAGTAGCATATCAGGGAGAAAAGTGTGATCTTTGATGTACTCGTTTTCTGTGTATACGAAGCCATCTGTTTGGTAGGACTGGACCATGTGACATTTCTGAATTCATCCCTAATTCCAACCCTATGAAATAGGTGCTGATTGCTTCTTGAGAAGGGCAATTTGCTCCATGTGTTGCCAGGAGAAATATATCTTTTATGTGCCCTGTTACATGGATGAACCTAGCAAGGACAAATAGACAAGTGCTCTGAATCAAATGAGCGGCTGATCCTAGCGATATTTATTTGGAAGTCAGTCCCAGTGAGTTCCGTGGGGCTTACTCAAAATTAGGTGGGCTTAAGATTGCGCCCATAAAATGTTTTTTGGGTGATGCTCCTTCCCATTTGTATTTTATGGTGCTATAACAACACATAAAAACACAGTATTTTCCTTCCATGATCGTAAGGAGTACAAGAAGAAAAAGGAGAGGTCAGGAAATGGGCAAGCCTAAAGGACACCACCTAATTAGCATATTTATATTGTCTGTAACTGCTATAACTTGTAGAAATAATGCTGGGGTGTATGTGTGTGTGAGTGACAGGTGATAGTGGTGCAGGAATCCACAGTGTGTATGCAATGCATGCAAAACCTGTTCTGAGTTTTGAGAAGTAAACTTACCTTCTTGCTTCTGAGCTTTTTAACGCATCCACAATCGTGCTTTTCAAACAGTCCTTTCCGACCAAGAGGGGCTAGTAACTTAAGACTGTTGTTGTTTTTAAAGCACAAAAAATGGCATTCCTACTCGTTGTACTTTAAAAACAGCCAACTTTAATAACATTGTTTGTGCTTCATCATAAACGCATGCCCAAAAGTGTCATGCAGAGCGCCGTTATTCGTGTCTACTTGGAAGGAAGCCCCCATTGAGTTCAATGGGATGTACCCTGCCTACATTAAGTGCATGCTGGATTCCAGCCTTAGAGGCCAGGGCATGGGCCATTAAAAATGTACGTCATGTGTACCTAAGGGCCAGTCATCAGTCAGTCTCCGTGCATGTTGAAGTATAGGTTATGCGGTGCCCAAACCCCTCTCCGCTAGTGGCCCATCGTGGCCTGCCTTTGTGTTGCAGCTGAACCCATGGTGAAGTGCCTAAGGTGAAGCAGCTGTCTGACTGCTTCACCTTCTGCAAAAATCCATTGGACAGTCCGTTGGCTCAGCACAAGGATCTGAGCAATGACTGGTTCAAACGCCGCTGCCAGAAGCGGTAGTGACAACGTCTCAAAGGCCTGGGGCGTGGACATTTCCCATTATCGTTCTGCTAGAGCAGCTGCAGGCAATTTGTGGTCCTCCAGATGTTTTGGCCTACAAGTCTCATTTGCCCTAGCTAGCATAGCCGGTGATGGGAATTGTGGGCCAAACCATTGAGAGGGCCACAAGTTTCCCATTCCTGCCCCAGAGCATTCCCCTACCACAGGGAAGAGCCAAGAATTGAAGGTTGTCCAGCCACCTGTGTGAGGAGATGTCCCAACCTCCCAGGGACCAAAACATTTAGTGCTATCTGGTCCTCAGGGCCATCCCAAGATATTTTGCCGTGAGGCAAAAGACAAGATGGCACCCCCTCCCCCCCCCCTGCCATTTGACTTGCTTGAAGTCTGGACTGGCAGTTGAATTTTACTTCAACACTGGTGCCTAGGCAACATCCTCCACCTCACCTGAGGGCAGCAGGCAGGGCAGGATGCCTGGAGCACACAAAGGGAAACAGACAAAGTCTGCCACTGTTGCCCCTGCCATGCCGCTCGGCATGTGCCGCCTGAGGCAACTGCCTCACTCTGTCTAATGGTAGGGCCTGGTTGCTAGGAAGCACAGTGAGCAGTGGGGCAATTCTCCTCTTCAAAGAAACAGCCACACAATAGCAACAACATCATCTGAGGCAGCCCTCCTCAACACGCTGCCCACCAGATGTGTTTGCCTACAACTCCCATGTTGATTGGGGATGATGGTAGTTGCATCTCATCACAAATGGAGGGTACCAGGTTGGGGAAAGCTGTAAGGCCTGTGTCATGTACATTTTCCATCTTTGTCCCACAGAGGTCTTATAAGTCACTACTGCCTAGGCTTGTCAGGCAGAAAGTTGGGAGTTAAATAATATTTTATAATAAATTATTATTATTATTATTATTATTATTAAATGTAATAATATTTATAATAATTATAAAATAAATAAATAAATATTTTAATTAAAAATAAAATGCTTGTGACTATTTGATTATTTGCCCAGCTGCAATTTATATTCATTCAATTTTCCTTTCAGCATTATTGTTCCTTGTTACTAAAGAGCCCCTAAAAACCATACAAGGGCTGCTTTCCTAGTAAGACACCAATTAAAGATTTTTTACTGGATTAATCATCATTTTAGAACTGTTTTGATAGATCTACTAAATTCTCTTACCACTCAAACCCTCCCCCTCGTATCTCTCCGAGATACGGAATGAACGACAAGATAACATACCATTTCCTAACTAAAAGTTGTTACTTCCAGTTAGAAGGAATGGCCATCTTTCATGTTTTCCTTCCAGTTACAGTAACACGTGAAATGAAGGGAGAAACAGGTTCTCAAGATGAAAAAATAAATAAAAAACCAGCGTCTTGAGAACCTGTTTCTCCCTTCGTTTCACCTGATTTGGATGCTTCTCTCCCCCTGTTTTTCACATTACAGTAATACACCAGCACCAAAGTAGCCTGAAAAAATAAGCCTTCCATACCGGCATTTCCTTAATTCTCAGAGCCCCCGATTAAAATTTGCCCTCACCAAATCTACTGAATCAACCATGTAGTCCTATGAAATAGGATTTGTTTTTCTCTTTCTGGGAAATCTGAAGGCTCGAATGCCACATTTATGTATTTTATTTATTTACTTATTTTATTTATTTACTTATTTTATTTATTTATTTATTTATTTAATGCATTTGCCCATACTTTGAGTTCATTGGCCGAATCCCTCCTATTTAGTCAATCCCACCCTTTGGATTGGCAGGCACATGCAAGAGAGCTTTTTTTTTTTTTTTTTGCCACACAATGATTGAACTGATTACTAACTTGGGTGCATTAGACCCCCATCCTCACTGTCTTTTCGAAGAACCCTAAATATGCATTTATTCTCGGTGGCTTTCTTTTAAAGGGCTTCTTGGGCTGCTGAATGGAATTTGTTTTAGTTTGCCATTGATCTTAATATTTGGAGGCTGGTTTTAATTGTACTGTCGGCTTGTAATCCTACTGTTCTTTTTGTGTCACTGACGCATAATTGAAGCCTTCCAGGTGTTTTGGAAATCAACTCCCGTCAGCCCCAGCTAGCATGGCCAATGGTCAGAAATCCTGGGACTTGATGTTGAAAATATCTGGAGGGCATCAGGTTGTGGAAAGCATCATCATCATTATTATTATTATTATTATTATTATTATTATTATTATCCTTGAGTGGGTTTTTACCCTTAAATGGAGCCTATATTTTCAATAAATAAATAAAGCCCCTCTTTTTTTTTTTTATCATAGAACTTAGGGCAACATATGTGTAGTTCCCAAGGGGGCTTTCATCTATACAGACCCAAACCTGCTTAGCTTTAGCATTAGGCTGACCATATGAAAAGGAGGACAGGGCTCATGTAACTTTAACAGTTGTAGAGAAAAGGAATTTCAGCCAGTGTCATTTGTATGCTATTAGTTCCTGGTGAAATTCCCTCTTCATCACAACAGTTAAAATTGCAGGCACTATACTAGAGTGACCATATACAAAAGAAGGCAGGGCCACTGCAATTTTAACTGTTGTGATGAAGAGGGAATTTCACCAGGAACTAATTGCATACAAATGACCCTGGCTGAAATTCCCTTTTCTCTACAACTGTTAAAGTTACATGAGCCCTGTCCTCCTTTTCATATGGTCAGCCTTTTTAGCATAGTTGCAGTAGCATACACCCTTGGACCATGCTTTCATTGGGTTTCTGGTTGAAATCTGCATTCATTAGAAATTACATTTGATACAAAATGTTCACTCTCCCACTTCGTATCCCATATTAATTATGTTTCCAGGTGTTAACAATCCAGGTGAAATGCTTTCTTAGGCTGTCATCCTCTACACACATACCTGGGAATAAATCCCATTGAAAACAACAGGGTATACTTCTAAGGAGAAATGTATAGAAGCTTAAGAAAAGAGGTAGGGGAGAAATTACAGATTTATAGAAAATTAAAACATTCTTGGTTTGGTAGAATAGCTGTTATTAAAATGAAGATATTACCTAAGGTTAATTTTTTGTTTAGAATGCTACCTATTAGAATTTCAGCAGCTGAGCTTAAAAATTGGCAAAATATGATTAATGCATATTGTAATGGGGATAAAAGAGCTAGGATAAACAAGGGGTTATGGTATAAGACTCAAAAGAAAGGAGGTCTAGGACTTCCTAACATTAAGAATTACTATATTGCTAATCAGTTAAGATATGATATTCATGCTATTTTAGGGGAGCAAGATTTGGAATGGCTGGAATCGCAAACAGTAGAGATAGAATGTAAATTGCGAAATATATTTTTTACCAAAATGCAGAAGAAAGAATGGAAGGTACTGGACAACCCATTATTGGAAATATAATATCGATATGGGAGAAGTATAGGGGGAAGTTGATACCAGGAGATTCTCCGCTAGCCCCAGTTGTAGTAGTGGGAAACTTCCCAAGAGCATTAAAATCAGAGATGGAAGTGAGACTGAAAGAACAAGATATTCTTAAGTTAAGGAATTGAATGGGAAAGATGAAAGATAGTGAGCATATTAAAGATTTGTTT
This sequence comes from Anniella stebbinsi, assembly GCA_029215795.1. NCBI lineage: Eukaryota > Metazoa > Chordata > Lepidosauria > Squamata > Anniellidae > Anniella > Anniella stebbinsi. Next base: position 390,110,318 of record JARDYH010000001.1, read on the forward strand.
AAAGGACAGAAGATAGCGTGGTTCAAGTGTCTGCAACTGGTAAAATGGACTGAGGAATGGAGGATAAAAAATAAGAAATGTAGAAATAATACCAGATTTGAAGATTTAATTGAACAAATAGAAAAAAAAGATGAAGCCAGAGCTAAAAAAGGACTCACTAGCGAGATATATAAAATTTTAATAGAGGAGGAATTTCAGGACTCACTTAAGGTTATAAAAGAGGTATGGGAAGAAGATATAAGGGAAAAAATTAATGAAGATAATTGGGGGAGGATGTGGAATGTAAGAATGTTGAAATTATTGTCGATTAGAATTAAGGAGAACTATTATAAGACAGTTTGGAGATGGTATCTAACACCTGTAAGATTTCACCAGATTGATAAAAAAAGTGTCCAAGAATTGTTGGAGGGGTTGTCAGGAGGTTGGGACCTATTTTCATATGTGGTGGAGCTGTGAACAAATACAAAAATTCTTGGAAAAGGTTTTTAAAGAAATAAGTGATATAATTGGAAGTAAATTGGAATTAAACCCGAAGCTAGCTCTACTAGCAATATGGGATAGTAGGAATAAGCATATAATTAATAGAGAATTGGTAAACAACCTCCTGGCACCCGTTAGAATAATGATTGCTAAAAATTGGAAAGGGCAACGAAGTTATAAAATAGAAGATTGGTATAAAGAAATTTGGGATATAGCATTGAATGATAAGTTGACATGTAAAATGAAAATAATGAGGGGAATGTCCAGTAAGAGTGATTTTGGAGATATATGGACTCCCTTTTTGGAATATGTTTTAAGATCGGGAAAGGGACAGTCGCCTTCAAAAGAATCATTAAAATTCTGGAAGGAAGATGGATGAATGTGAGTAGGTCTCGGGGGGGGGGGTGCACGGGGGTAGTCGAGGGAGTTAGTTTGTTTATATATTATGTATTATGTGTATGTTTGTTGGTTTTGTTGAAAAATTAATAAAAATTATACTAAAAAAAAAAAAGAGAAATGTATAGGATTGCACCGCTTATGCAAACGCCCGCCCACTTCACCCATCTGCTGCTGAAAACTTGAACCACATATGAAATGGCTTATATAGCTAGGACTGGCTATTGCTTCTGTGCCGTGCTTGTTTACTCCAAAGTAAGTCCCACTGAGTTCAATAGGGCTTACCCCTGGTCTTACACGCCATCACCCTCCGTCTCTTCAGATGCTAATGTGTATTATTTCACTTCCTTCAAAATGCGGTAAGCCAGCCCTGCTCTGTCTGGGGCATGCTGGAAGTTGTAGGCCTTTTTGCTGTCTCACCATGCATAGGATTGCGCCTTTACCAGGAAGCAAGTCTCGCTGAAGCCAGCAGGGCTTACTTCAGAGGAGACATCCTTGGGATTGAACTGTCAAGAGCATGAAGTAATTACTCCCAAATAAATGTGCTTGGGACGGCAGCCCTGATTGCTTTGATTTATATGAGCTTTCCAGAGACTCTTGCTTGTACTGCAATGTAACCCATGTCAAGGAGAGATAAGAGGGCTCAGTTTGTTTAGTTTAAAAAATAGCTTCAGCTAAGAAGCACTTTCCTGCTCAAGAAGGGGTTAATCTTACAGACCTCTTCAGAGACATCTGGCAAAAGCTGTGGGTGTTGGCTGTGGCAGATCCCAGGTCTGTACCAGTCTCTACAAGGGAGCTGTCACGGCTGATGATGTATCCTCCCTCCACCACCACCCTCCCATGTTGTGGGGTATGGGATGTTGAAACTGTTGTGGCTATTACAAGAAATATGAAAAACGCGACCATTATTATTTAGTGTCTAGGGAGGCCTGGGTGGTTGGCCCCTGTTCATGACTGGTCAATGTCCCAGAAATGAATCCATGCCTCTTCACCAGCACTACCCTGTCTCTTTTTCTTTACATAATCTGGGTATTTTGGACAGGAAGGGTGCAATCCTATGCATGTTTGGACGAGGGGGGGGGGGGGGAGTCCTACAAGTCCCAGCATGCAGGCCCATGAGAAATTTCTCTGAAACGGAATTTGGCCCCCTGGACCGAGAGAGGTTCAATGCCCCTGCCTTGCAGGGATGTTGTAAGGAGGACAACTAGAAAATGCGTGTGAAGGTGCTATACAAAGGTGAAGCATTCTTGGGGGTTAACCGGGAGCACCTTTGAAGACAACCCTAATGAAAAAATCAGCAAAGGCTGCAACCCTATGCACACTTCCTTGAAATCCAGTCCTATTCAAGCACAATCCTAAGCATATTTAGACAGAAAAGAACCCTAGGACTCCAAGGGTTTCCCCAGCCAGTTATGCTGGCTGGAGGATGCTGGGAGTTGTAGGACTTTTCCTAGGGTGACCATATGAAAAGGAGGACAGGGCTCCTGTATCTTTAACGGTTGTAAAGGACAGGGAATTTCAGCAGGTGTTGTTTATGCATACAGAACCTGGTGAAATTCCCTCTTCATCACAACAGTTAAAGCTGCAGGAGCTCTGTCTCTTGACCATGTACAAAAGAGGGCAGGGCTTCTGCAGCTTTAACTTTGTGATGAAGAGGGAATTTCATCAGGTCCTGCATATATACAAATGACACCTCCTGAAATTCCCTTTTCTATGAAACTGTTAAAGATACAGGAGCCCTGTCCTCCTTTTCATATGGTCAGCCTAATTTTTCCCCCATCTAAACATGCATAGGATAGCACCCGAAAAGAATGGGGGTGAGGTGGGGTTGGCAGTGCTCAGACAAGCAGCCGCATGGACTTATATGCCACTTTTCCACACAATTGTGCCCAAAGCGACTCTCAACATAGGTCCCCTCTACAAGGATTTGCTTTTGCGCCCGGTTAGGCGATTATGCGCATAATCGCTGAAGCGCATTTACACCTAATCCCTCTGCACAAGAGGCGGCGAGAGGCGGCGAAGTGCATTAACGGATGACCAAAATGTGCTTTACAAGTAGTTAATGCGCATAAGCCATTATGCGCATCAACTGGGGTTGGAGGTGTGTCAACCAGTTCTGGATGGGGTTGCACTCCCCCTGAAAGACTGTGTTTGCAGCTTGTGGGTGCTCCTGGATCCGTCGCTCCAAATGACATCCCAGATAGATGCAACGGCCAGGAGTGCCTACTATCAGCTTTGGCTGATACGCCAGCTGCGCCCCTTCCTAGAGTTGGAAGACCTAAAGATGGTAGTTCACGCGCTGGTAACTTCGAGACTCAACTTCTGCAATGCGCTGTACATAGGGCTACCTCTGTGCCTAGTCCAGAAACTTCAACTAGTTCAAAATATGGCAGCCGGGTTGGTCACTGGTACACCTAGGGGTGACCATATTACACCAGCTTTGAAATCTCTCCACTGGCTGCCAGTTAGTTTCCGGGCAAAGTACAAAGTGTTGGTCATTACCTTTAAAGCCCTACATGGTTTGGGTCCAGGTTACCTGCGGGATCGCCTTCTCCCATACAATCCGCCCCGCACGCTTAGGTCCTCTGGGAAGAATTTATTACAGTCAACAAAAACTAGACTGACAACTGTTACCCAGAGGACCTTCTCTTCTGCCGCTCCCAGATTATGGAATGACCTGCCGGGAGAGATCCGTGAATTTACCAGTCTTCAGGAATTTAAACGATCTATAAAGACTGAGCTCTTCCGGCAGGCCTACTCAGATGAATTTTAAGTGTTTTATTGGTGTTTTATTGGTATTTTAATGATATATTGGTTTTATGTATTTTTAATCAATTTTGTGTGTTTTATGATGATGTTGTTCCCCGCCTCGATCCGGAGGGAGAGGCGGGTAATAAATAAATAAATAAATATATTATTATTATTATTATTATTAAGCGCTTGTTCACATAGTCAAAATGCGCTTTAACGGCCAGAGCAAAATAAAACTCGCGATTTAACGCGCATTTGATAATGCGCATAATCAGAGAGATAACGTGCCTCTACGCCCGATTTGCGTTCCGTTCTTGTAGAGGTAATTTTTTTAAAGCGCCTTGAAAGAGCTTTAAACCTCTCTTGTAGAGGCAGCCATAGCAAATTAATAACAGTAAATGTAACTTACAAGATATCAAACAGCAATACACACACACACACACACACCACCACCATCATCATCATCATCATCTGTCTGTGTTTGACAGCATTAAAAAAATACAGAGGACAAAAGGAAGCAGCAGTTTGCAGAAACATTGCACAGTGTGATTTATAGGTAGAGGCGCACAGTTAGAAATTATTCATATGATTTCAATAGAAATACAGTGCATGTCTCCATAGTGCGGAAGGCTATGACCAGGTGACCTGCGTTCGTGCCTGTTCAGTCTGCTCTCCAGGTGCTAAGCCTTGATGGGCAACAGTTCTTTATCTTTAAACCACAACTGAACAGGGCAGCCCTTCAAACAGGGTATGGGTGGGCAACTAGTGGCCCGCCAGCTGTTCGGCCCAACTCCCATCAGGCTTAGTCGGCATAGCCAATGGTGATGGCTGATGGGAATTGCAGGCCAGAATATCTGGAGGACCACAAGTGTCCCACCCCTGAAACAGAGGTTGTCTTGAAATAGAGGGAGGCCTCTGGCTTCCCTTCAGATAGAGGACACACAGCTGCCCCACATCACAGCATTTTCTGATACACTGGTACACTGCCGGCGATACCAGGAGTAGAGAAGTGATGCATTTCATGCATTCCGCAGAGGAAAACCAGGATTTGCCATCAAGTTTTCCCTTGACAGGAAGATGCTGATCCTTTTGCCTGGCATATTCATAACTTAGGTCAGACCTACACCCTGTCTGAAATCATTACGATCCCATCACAGTAACGCTCTGTCCCTCTTGCGAATTTATATCTCGTAGGACACACAATGACATTTGTTGCAGCCTTTTGGATAGTGTGGAATAAAAAGCAGGAAATAACACCGTGAAAGCGGTGTATGGAATGTGTCACGTGCCCCAACAGTTATCAGTGCACTTCAGTACCGCTATAAATCAGTAATGTAGATCTCCTTTTAGGGCAGATTTACACCTTGGCAAGATCTACACGTTGTCCTCGATGCGCCCTCCCTGCGCCACAAGCCGCTTTGGAGCACTGCATTTCCTCTAGTGTGGCTCAAGCCTCGGAGGCTCTGCCCACGCCCATGCCGCCGCAGCCGCCGCCCTTTCATCCAGGCCAGTCCCGGGGAGGGAGGAGGAAGGGGGAGGGTTGTAAACAAAAGCCAGCGATTGGGAGAGGGATTTCCAATTGCTAGCTTTTGTTTACAACCCTCCCTCCTCCCTCCCTGGGACCCGCCGGGATGAAAGGGCAGCGGCGGCGAGAGCGCGAGCAGAGCCTCCAAGGTTTGAACCACACTAGAGGAAATGCAGCGCTCCAAAGCAGCTTGTGGCGCAAGGAGGGTGCATCCAGGACGACGTGTAGATCCGGCTCTTGTGTAAAATCATTACGACTTGATCTACGCTACTGATTGATAGCGGTATTGAAGCGCATTGATAACTGTTGGGGCCCTATCCACATTCCATACACCGCTTTCATAGTGTTATTTCCTGCTTTGTATTCCACATTGATAATGATTTGACACAAGGTGTAGATCTGGCCTACACCTATATGGGATGTGGATTGTGCCCCAACAGTTGTCAGTGCACCTCGATACTACCATAAAGCAGTAGTGTAAATCTAGCCAAAGTCTCACGTTTATTCTGATGCTCCTATTTTTGACCCCGGTGCCCCCCGAAACGGCATACAAAGGTTCCAATGCAGAATGTGAAACATTTGCATGGAAATGAACATACAAAGAATTTACACTAAAGTATTTTCTTAAGCGGCCTTGGAATGAGGAGGGTTGTGTTTTGTTTCTGGTTTAACCGGGAGTGGGGGTCGACATAGTTATGTATTCCAAGATCTTCCTAGTATCCCTTCTTGCATTCATAACTAGAGAGAGTGAAAGTTACAAAATTCTCAAGACTGCTGAAACTTTAATGTACAAAGCAGTGGTAATGTTTATATGAATCATAGAATAGTAGAGTTGGAAGGGGCCTATAAAGCCATCAAGTCCAGCCCCCTGCTCAATGCAGGAATCTACCTTAAAGCATCTCTGACAGATGGTTGTCCAGCTGCCTCCTGAATGCCTCTAATGTGGGAGAGCCCACCACCTCCCTAGGTCATTGTTTCCATTGTCGTATTGCTCTAACAGTCAGGATGTTTTTCCTGATGTCCAGCTGGAATCTGGCTTCCTGTAACTTGAGCCCATTATTCCGTGTCCTGCATTCTGCGTTGATCGAGAAGAGATCCTGGCCCTCCGCTGTGTGACAACCTTTCAAGTATTTGAAGAGTGCTATCATGGCTTCCCTCAGTCTTCTCTTCTCCCACTACATAATGCTGAGCTGGTGTACTATTGATTTCCCTCACCCACCCGCCCTCTCCGCTGCTTTCAAAAGATTCCCTTAAATTGTGGCAACAGTGTCTCTTGCCTTGGATTCAAAAGAGCCAAAGGAGCGCATGTGAAAGGAAGGTTTCATACAGCTTTTTCCCCAACCTGGTACCTTCCACAATTCCCATTCTCCCCAGCGAGCATGGTTGTTATGGATAGCCCTGTCAATAAAGCAGTTATGGGTGTGATCCTCTACATGTTTAGACAGAAATAAAAGTCCTAAAGCTTTCCGCATTCCCCAGACAGCCATGTTGGCTGGGGATTGCTGGAAGTTGTAGAATGTTGTTGTTGTTGTTGTTGTTGTTGTTGTTGTTGTTGTTGTTACTAGTTGTTGCTGTTTTTATTCTGTACTTATGTTTTCATTGTATTTTAATGTGTTTTATTTTAATTTGTTTTAAGTCGTTTTATTAGCTGCCTTGAGTGCCCTTTTTTGGTAGAAACGTGGGGTACAAATCAAATCAATCAATCCTCTTCAAATTTGCATTGTTCTCTTCGGGCTGAGCTCTCGTGGTCCAATGAAACAAAGGGAAATAATCATAATATTTAATGTTAATACTTCTATAGTGCTTTGGGACAGGGGTGGGCAGCAGGTAGATCTCCAGATGTTTTGTACTTCAGGAACGCTGGGAGTGGGCCCACAACATCTAGTGATCCACCTTCTGCCTCCACCTGCTTTAGAGCATTCAAAATAGTTCACGTATATTGAGTCAGTAAACCATTTTATAATAACCCTGCAAGGTAGGTTCTTGTAGTATTGTCTTCGTGGGGCGGATGGAGAGCTGAGGCTAAGAAACGGGGAGGTCTTAGTGCCCTAGAGAGAAGTTTCATGCTGTAAGTGAGATTTGCACCAGAGACTTCCTCACTTGTACTCATGTAGCAAAATCCCACGCATGTTTACTTGGAAGTAGGTCTTACTGTTCAATGGGGCTTACTCCCTAGTAACAGTGTTTAGGCTCTGAACAACATTTGCCCATAGGTGGCAGTACAACCATATGTTGATGTCACTTTGGAGCTAGTGTGGCGTAGTGGTTAGAGCAGGAATGTGGATCCTCCCCCCACCTTTTCCCCCCTTTTTTCCTTTTTTCTTTTTATTTTGTCCAAAGGACCACATTTGTCCTGGTAGCAGCATTTCAGCAGTGGGTGGGACTACAAGCCAACGTGGGATGGGACAGCCCCACTCTTCCTTTTCCACTCCCAACACCAGTCAAACACACACACACACCATTTACTTACATACTATGTTACAAAGATGAACCATGTGTACCACGTGGAGCTCTTTTGGAAAAAGGGGGGTGGATCAAAATAAATAAGTCAGTCTTTCTCCAGAGATACAGAAATCCCAATATAATATAAACGTAACACAAGCTCCCTGCAAATTAAAAAAAAATGTAGGTCAGGGATGTGATAGTGTTAATTTCTGAAGTGCTAGTTTCTACATGCAAGGAAATTATAGGTGTTTTTTTAAAAACAGACAACAGGCGGACTACACACACACACACACATACACAGACAGACATCATCTTACGTGACGTCTGTAGGGGTACAGTCCTGGGAAGTCTTGAACATATGGTTTTGCTGAACATGAAATTTGGAATTTTGCAAATTGGACTCCCTTTGTATAGGTGTTAAGAGTGTCAGGTGTCAAATCCCCGCTCAGTTTTTTAAAATCAATTTTTATTATAAGTTTTAACAAAATAAAACAAAAACAATAAAGCAAAATGCAAGTGTAACTACAGACTTCAAAGGCCTCCGTTTCAAATATGACAACGTTCTAAATGGGGGGAGGGGAAAAGTGGGGGAAAGAGTAAAATTACATATAAACTTCAGCAACCAGATCTACACCCAGCAGGATATGACACTTTGAAAACTGTTTCTGGAGTGTGTCCTGGGCCTCAGCAATTGTCACTACTGTTATAAACCATTTTAAAGTAGTAGTGTAGATCCTGGCCCCATATCCAAATGCAACTCCAAATACAAGTCCCTGCTCACTCAGTTTTGAAGATCCCTGGCCAGCCTCAGGCCAATCACTGTCTCTCAGTTTAACCTACCTCACAGGGTTATTGTGAGGGTAAAATGAAGGAGGGGAGAAACTATGTAGTACCACCCTTGAGTTCTTTTCAGGGAAGGTGCAATACAGAGAGCTTCAAGTATTGGACGGTACAGAAATGTAATAAAAATGAAATAAATGTAAATCAAATAAAGAATCCCTCCTTCAAACCGGAATCTCCTGTCCGCTTTCTAAGGCTTGCAGCCCTAAACACGCTAGCTCAGGGAGTATGAACCCCATTGAATTCAGCGGGATGTACTTATGAGAAAACATGCCTGGAATTGGCAGTGAGCACCTGGGTTGTGTGCCCATCGCCTGTGGTACGCAAAACATTCGGACTGTTTTGTAGCAACAGTGGTAGCATCCAACGGCATTTTCATTACAGGAACACCCAAACGTTACTGTGGGCATTTTCTTACGAAAGCCCGTGTGAGCTTCGACAAGTCGGGGCATTTGGAGATGGCTTGGGGCTAAGGCAAAGGCTTGGCTCTGTGGGTGTCAAAAGCAACAACAACACACTGCATGGTTTGAGTATAGGGCCATGAAACAGGAAATTAATAAAGTGATAATGTACATAAGTTCGCAAAGCAGAGTGCCAGAAAATACTATCAGCATACCTTACTGGCTTGGCATACTTTTCTTTTCTTTTTTCATAATCAGAAATGCAAGCCAAACCTAATTTCCCCACCTCTACACATATTAGTTTCCTAGGTAACTACCTCCAACTATATCAAGCTATTATTATTATTATTATTATTATTATTATTATTATTATTATTATCATCACTATGATCATCAACTCTATATCACCGAGTAGCTGAAGCTCTCTGGGCATTTAAGGGCTGAAGTGACATCAGCGTCCAGTAGACCACATGTGGGCAATTTGCGGCCCTCTAGTTTTCGCCTACAACTCTCATCAGCCCTAGCCGTGAGGTGTGATGGGAGTTGTAGGCCCCTGCAGGAAACCTTTATCCTCCATAATGATGTGGATTTTCCGGAAAATTCTGAACCGGAAAATTTCCCTATGCACATTACGGTCATTTGCATAGGGATATTTGCATAGGAAAATGTTTCGCTTGCATCTGAGTATTTTCCAACGCCCTAAAGCATGATCTAATTTAGCATATTTATTTAACTTGCATTTAGTAAATAAGAAAGCTTTTTTTAAAAAGTACAAAATGTGATTTGTTTATTTGTCTCAATACACTCCCAAGTATTTAACCTGAAATAGTTGAGGGGGAAATAAAGTACACTTAATGTGATTAAACTGTTACATTGTGTAAAAATTGTACTGGAATACTTGTAAAAATGTAAAGACAAAAGCATGCACTTTAAATTTAAGGTGACGGGATCAAAGGTGGGGGGGATCACATCTACAGAATAAAACATTTAAATCACATTAAGGGTGCAATCTTATGCCTATTTAGACAGAAAAAAGTTCTACAACTCCCAGCACCCCCCAACCAGCATGTGGAGTTGTAACACTTTTTTCCTGTCCAAACAGGCATAGAATTGTACCCTCAGCGCACTTTAATTTTTTTCCTCAATTAATTCAGGTCAAATATTTGTGGTGTGTCGAGACAAAGTGCATGGGGTATTGGGGGGGGGGGGGGTGTTAAAGTTTTGTATACGAAATATAAGCAAAATGAACATGCTTGTGACCCTCCGGAAGCTTTGGCCTATGGCTCTCATCAGCTCTAGGCAGCATATCCAGTGGTGAAGGATGCTGGGATTTGTAGGCCAAACAACTGGAGGGCCAGAAGTTGCCCACCTCTGCTGTAGGGCATCAGAACTTTTTTATGCAAACTGAAAAATATTCTCATGCAAACAAACCTAATTTGCATCGCAAAACTTTTCTGACACAAATTGAAACTGTCCCCGTGCAAATGACCATATGCAAATGAACCCGATTTGCATTGGGATTTTTTTTTTCCTGGCAAACGATTCCATCCAGAATTCCCTGGAAAATCCGCATCGCTGACTGGCAAGTCCAACAGCGAGTCAGCCGTGGAAGGCATCTATCATTTTCGTCCACGTTCTGTTCATTGGTGACAGTAGGCATTCTGTGTGCTTTCCTTTGTGGACTCTTTTGAGGTTCTGGATACAGGAGAAGACCTCCTCGCAAGTCAGTTATATGGAGAGATGCAGGTCCTCTCCATACGACTCATTGAGAAACAAGAGCTGTTCTTTTTCTGCCACATTTTATTTATTACTCTTGAACTGAACTGGCTTTGCATAGATTGGAGTAGCTCTAAGTTTGGTACAGTGAAGCCTTTGCCTCATACATATGTAGCATTCAGAATCAGCCGCATTGGGCCCAACCCACCTGAGTAGCCCCCAAAGGCACAGCCTTGGCCATGGTGCATCCCTATAGCCAACTAAGTTAGGGTTGTGGCCACTCTCATTTTCCTGAAGTGGGGATGCCCCTTGAGATGTTGGAGGAATCCTTCTGGGGGTAATGCCCATTGAGCTTTAGTCAGCTCATCCCCCTGGACTTCGGCTTGGTTTCCTGCTAGCTGGGCTGACTCGATCTGCCTCAGGTCGGGCCAGCTTGCAGATTTCTGGTGTGTGTTATTATTTGTGTAAAGCAATTTGCTCAAATTACGCAAACTGCAGCCACAATCAGCGTGATTTGTGGAAATTGCGGTCTTAGTTTATGTAATTTTGGATTTATGCAAACTGTGGCCGACGTTTGCGTGATTTGCCCACCTCCCCATGTAATTTGCGCAACCTGCTTTTTACCAGGGTGGGGGGAATCTAAAAGGTTCCTGGATTTCAGGAAAAAACTCCCACTCCGCTCTGCTCACAAATGCAAGCCAAGTTGGAGAGTGCCTCAGGAATTCATCAGGCCCCAAAAGGGCCAGATTCACCCGCGATGGTCATCCCTACCTTTCCTACAGTAGCAGAGGGAGAGAAGCCATATAACTTTTGCCCTCAATCTACTAATCCCCCTGGTTTCGGGCTGCATGGACTGTAAAGTGATGTGCTGGCTAGGGAAGACTTCCCCTTTCAACTCTCTAAATGAATTGTTGTTGTTGTTGTTCTCTCTTTTCTTGCCCATGGCTTTTTTTCTAGACAGACATGACAGGCTTTGCCAGGTTATGCTGTCTTTTACTGATTCAGGAATTTCCTGACTATTGAGTATGTTTTCAGTATGACTGCTTTCTAGATGTTGGTTTGGATGTATTCTGGTAGGCCCAGTTCCTGGAGTTTTTCTGTATATTTTTTTGATGTGATGCCGGTGACTGATGTGACTAACGGGATAATTGTGACCCTTTCCTGTTGGCAGAGTTCTTTAACTTCCATGGCCAGTGGTGTATATTTTTCTCTCTTTTCCTCTTCATTGTCTGCAACATTTTTGTCATTAGGTATTACTATATCAATGAGGTACGTGGATGTTTGGTTTTTTGGTCTATAACTGTTATGTCTGGTTGGTTGCAAGGTATTGCCTTATCCATATGAGTTGTTCTGTCCCAGTATATTTTATGATCTTCATTTTCCAAGATTGTTTTGGGTGAATATGTATAGTAGGGTGACCAGATAAAATCCAGGTCAGGGCTCATGTAACTTTAACAGTTGTAGAGAAAAGGGAATTTCAGCCAGTGTCATTTGTATGCAATTAGTTCCTGGTGAAATTCCCTCTTCATCACAACTGTTAAAGGTGCAGGGGCCCTGCCTTCTGTTGTATATGGTCACTCTAGTATAGTGCCTGCACCTTTAATGTTGTGATGAAGAGGGAATTTCACCAGGAACTAATTGCATACAAATGACACTGGCTGAAATTCCCTTTTCTCTACAACTGTTAAAGTTACATGAGCCCTGACCTGGATTTTATCTGATCACCCTAATGTATAGTATGGCATAGGTTGTTTGATGAGGTTGAATTTCACGGCCAGTTGTTGGTGGATTATTTTTGCAGCTGTACTGTGTCAGTCCGTATAGTCCATTCCTGCCAGAATTTTTCATCCTCCTGTTACATGGTCTATCGTTTCTTGGAACTGATGACATTTCCTACATAAATCTATTGTTACAGTATTTTCTTTTATGATGTATTTTTGGTAGTTCTTGGTTGCTATAACTTGATCCTGTATAGCTATTGGGAATCCTTCTGTTTCAGGAAATAGCTAGCCCTTCCTGAGCTGCTGTTGTTGTTGTTGTTGGTGTGTGCAGGAAAGAGGGTGCTTCCAAAGAAGTTAACCAGGCCTACCTAACCCATCAGACATAAGTCTCCAAAAACAGTAGGCCTTTTGTTTCTAAGGTTTGTTGCGGTTCACTCCTTAACAATATAGTACTACAGAGGTACCGCCATAGCCAAAGAACGCACAGCTATCAGAACTGGTTGAAGCACAGATCATGTTCAGCCATGTCGAAATCCTATTTCTTGTTCTCCATTATAATGTGATAAAAAATGTACTTAGGAAAGAAACATGTACTTAAAAGAATATTCATCACTACAGTGGTCGCCATTAGAAAATAAGCTACAGAGATGTTTCTGACTTCCACAGAACCTCTTCATTCATTTCCAACGACAATTGATCAACTTGTTTGTGCCTGCAGTAAAAAAAAAAAAAAAAAAAGTCCATTAAGCTTACATTTTCATCAGAAAGTCTCAAGGTGGGTCAGTTAAAGTCCAGCAGTGCCGGACACACACACACAAAAAGTCACATTTTTATTTTATTTTATTGGGAAAAATAATAATTAGAGAATACAAAGTTGCACATTAGGGTTAACGGGTTAACACACAAATCATTTACCAAGAGACTACTGAGATTTAGGAGCAATATTTTACACTGGATTTTGTAGATGTTAATAAGTACAAGAAAATAGTTGGGTCTAATAAAGCAGGAGTAGACAATGGCCCTGTTCAGACGACATGCTACGCCATGGTGGTTAAGCATTGTGAGCTAAACAATATGGCTTAGCATGTCGTGCGAACCATTCCTAACCATGGTGGCTACATAACCATGGTTTAAATACGCTCACTAACCATTTGCTGCAAAGGGGTTTGTGCCCTAACCATGGCTTAGCGTGTTGTCAGAACAGGCCCAATGTGATGCCGAGGAGCATCAGTGTGTCCCCGGACACTTTCGTGGTGCATGCAAAAGTGCCCTAGTCCTCCCACTTAAAAACACACACAAAACATAACACATATTCTTACGAAAGTTGGGATTGTTATAAAATAGATTTCGGTTGGTGCTGAAAATTGTGGGTTCAAAGGAGTTGTTTAGTGTTTTGAAGCTCAGACTTTGCCTCTGTTTTGTACTCCATATTTTGGGCGGGTCACTTGTCCTTTGCTACACCTCCTATGGCTGCCATTTTGTGATGGTGCCCAGGACAGTTTCTCAAATGGCCCAAAAAAGTTGCCTACCATAAGCTAGAGTTAACTGTTCATAAACTCCACAGACAGGGGGCCACTACAGTGAAGGCTCTTTTCTTGGTAGCCACCCATCATCTCCCCATTGTGGGCAATGGCACCCGGAGAAGAGCTTCTGAAGAGCTTTCAGGCCTACATCACCACAGGATATTGAGTAACTGTCATGATCATAGTGTTCCCAAAGACCACCCCATGTACCTGCCCAGAGCCCTCCTTATATATTGCTTGCTTTTTCATGTTTTTTTTTTCTTTTTAATGTTTTAATGTTTAATACTGTATTATTTGGATACTTTTATTGTTGTTGGTTTGTTTGGTTATTTTGAAGTTGTTGTTGATGTGGTTTGGTTTTATGTTTGTAAATTGCCCCAAGGGGATTTGTCAAATTCAACAAATAAATAAACATCCAGAAGCCATAGCACATAGCTAAACTATGGAATTTGCGACCACCAGATGTAGTGGTGGCCAAAACTTTGGATGGCTTTCAAAGAGGGTTACACAAATTCCTGGAAGAGAAGGAAATCAATGGCTGCTAGTCCTGATAGCTATATGCTACCTACAATATCAGAGGGGGTATCCTGTCTACATCAGTTGCTGGGAGCATAGGTGGGGGGTGCTGTTGCACTCATGTCCTGCTTATGGGTTTCCCGTGGGCAACTGGTCAGCCACGTTTTGTTGTATCCTCGTGTTCTTAAGGCTGAGGAAGGGTGCATCAAAGAACAATGGTCCAGCTATGGATCGTACCTGCATGGAAGGAAATGCATAGCTCAGGCTGGCTAGGGGATGCTGGGAATTGTGGTCCAACACACCTGGTGGGCACCACATTGGGGAAGGCTGCCCTAGCTGAATGGGGAAACGATGGGGTACAAATGAGTGATGTGTATGCGATTTGCCAGTCTGCTTCAGCAGCACCGAGGCTGCGTAAACATCACCTTGCTTAAATAAGCAGTAATCGGTGAGCTACTTGGGAGGGGGAGAGGGTGGTTTATGTAGTTCCCCTCCCTCAGAAATATGTTGATTGGCATGATCTACACACTCCTCCCCCATCCACCCACAGGGCTACTGCACAAGCACAGAATGGAATAGGGGCTCAGATTTCTGCAAAAAGACTACGACTCCAAATCGCTCCATTCCTTTCCAAACGCGTGGTGGGTGTGAATTCCCACCCACCCGCCACCCTGTTTCTCTTTTCAAGTCGTGCTAAAGCCAGGTGGCCTTGAGGTTTCCAAGCAGATCTTGTCTATGGGAAAATTACATAGGGTAATGGCGTGTGTGGCCTCCATCAAGTCTTGACAAGCTTACGAACACGCATACAATTAAAAGCAATAAGATCATAAAGATCAAAGTCTGTCCCGTCACTTGGTTGCTACTTGGTGATCATTTTACTGGAAAAGGAATTGTGTACCTCCTCCCCTACATCTTCTTTAGCTTGTGTGTGTGTGTGTGGATTGAACCCAGACATCTCCAGTTTTGTTTTGTTTTAAGTGGTGGTGAATGCATATGCATGTATATATAAGTGTGGATACAATACGAGCAATGAACCGTGGCTTTACAAGGCTTTGCAAATTAAGTGTTAACCTCTATATCCTTTTTTTGAGGTGGTGTCCCCCTTCCCCCACTATCTGAGTTAAGCTGGGTCATGGTTCAGGACAGGGCCTTTTCAGTGATGGCTCCCTGGTTTGGGAATTTCATTCCCAGAAAGACTTGCCTCTTGCCGGCTGAAATATTTTCATTTTCAGCACAGGGTGAAAATGCCCAGCCTAGGCAGACTGAGACAACAGAGTGAAGGGTGTGTGTTAAGCTTTCCCATTGCAAACAGGAAGCTAAGGGAGCACCCATATTCTATTTGGACCCATGGAGGAGGCACAGCACCCCCTCCCCCAATGCCATGGCCGTGATCCGGCTCATGCTCTGTTTATTTATGACTATCTTGCGCACTGGGGCTAAGGATGTGAATAAGGTGACATCTCGGTCTGCATCCAGATAGTTGTGCTTTGCATATTGTATTCTTCGTTCTTTTGGGACAACTCAGTGTCTGACCAGGCGCACTTCATAAGCGTCTTTTAAAAGTAACTAAGTGAGACTCCGCAATAATTACATGCCTGGGACTTGGGGCAAGTTTGGAATGGTTTTGCTGCGTAATTGTTAATTTTAATGCTCTGATGTCTCGCGTCCTTTTGTAGTTCTAACGTGTGTTTCAGCTGTAGCATCCCAATTTGAGCTAGACCTCATTTCCCAGGTAAATCTTTAATGGCCTTTATTAGAGACTTCTGGCTCATGTCTAAGTCCAGAACTACACATAATGCAGACATGGAGAGGGTACCCAAAATGGCATCCCCATAGAGTTCTCCCCTGTGTCAGGTACATGGTGATCCTGGATGATGATTTCCCCGTCCTCACCACTGCCATCAAATGATGGGTAGCAGATGGTATGGAAATGTACCACGTGGGGATATCTCAAAACATACTCAATGGGCAAATACCTAAAGGGATGGAAAAAGGAGAGGGCAACGATTTGTTGCCCAAACAGCCAAATTAGTAATACAACGGTAGATTTTGCCTGAACAACAGAGGAAACTTCTTAATGGTAAGAAGAACAAATGGACCAATCAGGGCTGGCCCTACCGTTAGGCAGAGTGAGGCAATTGCCTCAGGCGGCAGCGCTTGAGTGGTTGACAGAAAGGTGTTGGAGGAAAAACCTGTGTGCCATGCAGCCTGCTCTGTGCCTTCTAGGTTAGTCTGCTGCCTTCAGGTGCAGTGGAGGGGGCTGTCCCATCATCAGTATTAAAGATAGCTTCATCTCCCAGGCCAGCTGTCTTTCATACATGGAACAAGAGGAGGCGCCATCTTGTTCTCCGGTTCTGGCACAAAATGTCTTGGACCAAATCTCTAGGAGGTGGGTGGGCTTCCTCACACTGGGGGGTCTTCATGCAGAGGGTGGAGAGCCATCTGTTGGGGATACTGCAGCTCCAGATTTCCTGCATTGAGCAGGGAATTGGACAAGATTACTCACAAGCCTGTTGGTTTGGGTTTTCCCTAATTGTTCCTTTCTCTCATTGCTCTGAGATAGCATGTGTACCAAGGCTGGCTCCAGGTTTTGAGAGCCCAAAGGGCAAGAGACTCAATGCCCCCTTCTTCTGTGAGTCTACCTCCTCGCCGCCATTGTCACCAGCTGCTCTTGCTCATCATCATCTTCCTCATTATTGACACCACCTAATTAATTGACAGGCAGAGAACCAGTGTGCAAGGAGTCAGTGGCCTCTGCTGCTCCTCCTCTTCCTCACCACCACCACCACTGTTGTCTGGGTCAGAGCAAGAGGCAGGTGAATAAGCAGGATGCAATGGGGAAGAGGAGAAGCAAATCCAGGGGGATCTCATCAATGGACCCCTCCTGGAGTGTGGGCCCTTGGCTTGCGCCCAGCCATGCCCTGACACACACATACAGGTTCTCACTAGATCCTAGGGACTGTTCTCATCCACTTTCATCCCATCACACTCCCTCACCACCTGCTGGCAACTGGGGGCAGGGTGCCTTACTTAGGTGTGCACCATCGATTTTCTCCTCTCCATTTACTCTCTCAGGTATGTCCATGGGCAGAGGAGGAGGAGCCTGGTGGAGCAGCTGCACCTCAGCTGAGCAGCTGCGCGATGGCAGGTCAATGTTCCATTGCCCGGATGGTCTGACTGCCATAATAAACATGGCTCTTCTCCTTCTTCCCACCCCGTACTATTCACTTGTGTAATTGTGCAATTGTGCGCATAAAGCAACTGGGCTTTCTATGAGCCAGCTGAATTCTGTAACCTATTGCAGATTAGAGCAATGCGATAACTGATTGTATTTTGCCTAATTCTTGACTCGCTGGTCATGGGGGTGGGGGCAGGGGGTGGCATGAAGACAATAAAGCCCAGACATTGCAAATCTCATTCAACCATTCCTGTGGCTTCTGGGGTTTCAGCAGGCAATTACCCACATGCTTTCAAGTGTGTCTTTGCACCAATGAGGGCTAGGAACTTGCTTTGAGAGAGAGAGAGATCTCCAATTCTCAGATAACTGAATTCTACATTCACTTTCATATCAAGAACGTAAGTCTTTTTTCTTTATGCTATATATAATTATGTAATGGTTGGTTTGATATTATTTTGTAGAGGATTGTTTGCACTTATTATTGTTTTTTTGTATCACTAATAATAATAATAATAATAATAATAATAATAATAGTAATAATAATAATGTAAGCCATGCTGAATCAGACCAAGGGTCCATCTAGTCCAGTGCTCTGTTCACCAGCTGTTGACCAGGGACCCACAAGCAGGACACGGGTGCAACAGCACCCTCTCACCCATGTTTCCTAGCAACTGGTGTACACAGGCTTACTGCCTCTGATTTATTGTGGAATTGTGCTATGCGCAGAACCCTGACCATGGCTAAGCATCTCTACAGATACACCCAGAGCATCCACATTAATGGCTTTTTGTGGCTATTGTCTGAATTGTAACCAGCAAGCTCCACACCAAGTAGAACCAAGACCTCTTTGCAATGGAAACTTCAGCAGGCATCAGCAAATCCCCACCAATTTTGTCATGTGCTCCTTTCTAGGAGAGCTCATTGGTATTCTCTTGCCTTCACTCCTGGTAACCTTCAGGGGCTACAAAGCTCTTGTTAACACATTGTCCATCACCAGATGTTTACTCCCCAAGTGACAGCTGACACATCTGGATTATCTGCAGTGTTTGATCTGAAACGCCAGATGTAGCTCGCTGGTAAAATGACGGGACTAGGCTTTGGCCAAAGCAGTTCAAAGCAAGAATACTTAAAGGCTTTTCCGGCACCTTAATTTGCTTTCATTTCTACCCCCCACCCCAGCCAGCTTCTGCATGAAAGAAACATGCCTGCTGCCTTGATAGCTACTTCTCCCTGTCACACTCATTCATACAGTATAACACAGGCAAGATCTTGTAGTTTGATAAAGATGGTTGTTGCGTTCTTGGTCCCATGTCTCAAAGCTTTGAGATGCTATGGTGATTGTGAGGCTGAAGCAGAACAGGGCTTCTGCAAAACATTTTGAAGATCAGGCTTCTTACAACTGGAAACAGTCATTCTGTCTTAAGGATGTGGCAGGAACGTGTTCAGTTTGCTTTTTTTACCCGAACTTACCAAATTCGCGTTGCTTGAACCCGTACATGGACTGGAACGCAATGAAATGTTGATAGCCACACTTTTCTGAAGTTTGCTGTCAAGGACACAAGTGTAAAAAAAAAAAGTGTACAAAAATGCTTAGAGTACTGTATGCACACAAATCAGTACGTTGCAGAAAGATATGCAAAAAGATGTTTTATCTTCGGGGAAACTGCCTGCAAAAAATGTGTATAATCTGAAAAATGCATGCAAAATGCATTCATTTTGAGAAATGCCCACAAAAATACATACATTTTTTTTTTTTGCGGATTTAAAAGAAAATTGCAAACGGACAAGCACAGGGGAAGAAACAGCTTAACTTTGGAAAAGTGAGTAAAAGAGTGAAATTGAACCTGAAAGATTCATCCATCTCTATAATCTATTTTTTGGTATTCTGTTTGGCAGGGCGTTTGGGGATTGTTTGATTTACTTAATCATTTGATATGCTTCCCTTCTAATATGATCATTTCCAGGCTCACAGCCTGATAATATGAACAATAAAATCATATTGAAACAGTAAACACACACACACACACACAAAATAAAACAGCAAAAGAAACTGCCATTAGACAAAAAAGAAGAAAAACCTCTTCACCAGTCAAAATGTCTGGGAAATAGTGAGGTGAGGCAGCCAGATTAGGCAGATAGTTTTGAGTGTCATGAAAGGGTAGCAAATTTGTTAGTTATTTTAATTTATTATTGTTACATATTTTTTACTCCTGCAGAGAGGCACTTCTGGAATTTTCTGCCTTGGGTGCCCAAAACTCTGGCCAGCCCTGAGTGAATGTCTTGACGGGGAGAGGGGGATGGGAGTACCAGTTGCTGTTTTACCTCAAGTAGCAAAATGTCTCGGTCTTGACCTGTTAAAAATGGTCTTCTTCTGGTGCTGAAAAAAGCCCATAGTTAGGCAATCCTCTCTGCAGTGGGAGATACTTTAAACGTGGCTTGGGATGGGTGAGGATATCATTTCAGTTTGGTTTTGGTACGAATTTTCCAAAATTTGCAAATTTCTCCATATTCTGGTCAAAGAGAAGTTGAGATTTCAAAATTCACATGTGGGAGTCACTGAAATGGACAGACTATTTTAAACTATTTGTATTTCTATGAATTGTTGTAAAGCACCCAGAGTGCTTTGGCTAAGGAGTGGTATAATTATTAATCATAATAGATTAGCAAGGATACCCTAAATAAGCTGCCTGAGGCAGCGTTCTCACTCTGCCTAATTATAGGGGTGCTCCTGATGGAGATAGATCTGTGTGGATTAATGAAGCTAAGAGAATGGGAAATGAATGCAAACGAAGGTTTTTCCTATTATGCATTTGAAACTCAGGCTATGGTTTGGGTTCTAAACTATGGCTAAGTGCAAATTAAGAGCAGCAGTTAATTAATAAAGAACAGGCTCTGCCAAAGCTGTTTAAACTGGGATGGTGGAAGGATTTAACAAACTTCTGAGCTTGTGTTACGAGTTACAGTGAAATGCACCAGTGAGTGATCCTTCAGCCATTGCATAATTCAAAACATTTCCCTCTGCATTCACAAATAGAACTAGTTTTACACCAGGATTGTATGTTTTTCTTTCCTTTTCTTTTTTAAAGGATATATCATGGTTGTGGGGTTTTATGACCGATTTCACACTCTCACTTGCAAAAGTGAAAGTGACCACATTGGCTCGCAGCCCGGAGAGCGCATCCCCACAGTTAATTCCATATCCTGCTTAAAAATAACTCCATGTTCCTGTAAAAGTTAATAACTGGGCGCAGGGTGGTTTGAACTGTGCATAATGAATAGAATCAAGGTGCGTTAAACACAGCTGAAAGGTTGGAAATGGACATGATATTCCTCCAGCGCTTCTGTCCGGCGATTGCCGTGGCCGCTTATGGCTCACCAAAAAGGAGGACACAGATTTGCATCTGCCTGTATGCAGATCTCATAATGATTGCTATAATTTAAATAGAAATATAATCCCTCTCACGATAGTGGGGAACACTGACAAGCTGACCTTGGGGTTTGCTCCATCTCCAACTGCAAAGCGTTGATGGGCAACTCGAGGCCATTCCCTCCTTCGGGTTCTTTCTCTTTCTTTCAACGGGTTTGGACTGGACAGGCCTCCAAACAGAGGACCATCCAGAGTCGTAGTGTGCTCTTTTGCGGCATGTGAGTGTGCTCCTGCAGTACCCAAGCATCATTTCTCTGTGCAGTACAAACATGCAATGTGAGCCTCCTTCTCTCCCTACCCACCGTGCCTCTTTTGATCAAATGGAAGATTGATTGGTGCCCTTTAGCCCCTTGTAGCTCCATTGCAGTTTCTTATTTCTGGTTGGCTGATTTGTGCTTCGTATCGATTTGTATTTATAGTCAGACATGTTAGTTCAGGAATGAATAGTAGAAGCGGGACGTGGGATGGGGAGCAAAATGGATACCTCGTCTAGGGTGCCAAAATATCTAGAGAAGCCCTGTCCTCTGCCCCTAAGTCCTGCTCTCATGGTGAGCAAGGATAGGTGAGGTCAGAAACACAGGAAGCTGCCTTAGATTGAGTCAGACCACTGGTCTATGTAGCTTGGCATCTATACAGAGTGGCATGGCAAAGCCTCTCCAGGGTCTTTTCCCACCCTACCTAAAGGTGCAGAGAATGGAAGCTGTGACCTCAGGAACACCTGAGGGGATTGGGAGTCGGGGGCACTGTGCTTCAGTGGTTCCGGTCCTACCTCTTGGGCAGGTTCCAGATGATGATGCTTGGGGATAGGTGCTCCTCAAAGAAGGAGCTGTTGTATGGCGTACCACAAGGCACCATCCTATCCCCAATGCTGTTTAACCTCTACATGAAACCGCTGGGAGAGGTCATCCGGAGGCATGGGGCGGGGTGCTATCAGTACGCTGATGACACCCAAATATATTTCTCTATGCCTTTGACAACAGCGTCAGCTAAGGATAGTGTGCCTCCTCTGAATGAATGCTTGGAGGTGGTAATGGGCTGGATGAGGAAAAACAAACTGAAGCTGAATCCAGACAAGACGGAGGTGCTTGCTGTCAAAGGCCGCAACCTGGGTTTGGAGGTGTGTCAACCGGTTCTGGATGGGGTTACACTCCCCCTGAAAGGCTGTGTTCACAGCTTGGGGGTATTCTTGGATCCGTCGCTCCAAATGACAGCTCAGATAGATGTGACAGCCAGGAGTGCCTACTATCACCTTCGGCTGATACGCCAACTGTGCCCCTTCCTAGAGTTGGAAGACCTAAAGATTGTAGTGCATGCGCTGGTAACTTCGAGGCTCAACTTCTGCAAGGTGCTGTACATAGGGCTACCTCTGTGCCTAGTCTGGAAACTTCAACTAGTTCAAAATATGGCAGCCAGGTTGGTCACCGGTACACCTAGGGTGACCATATCACACCAGCTTTAAAATCACTTCACAGGCTGCCAATTACTTTCCAGGCAAAGTACAAAGTGGTGGTCATTACGTTTAAAGCCCTACGTGGTTTGAGTCCAGATTACCTGCGGGATCGCCTTCTCCCATACAATCAGCCCCGCACACTCAAGTCCTCTGGGAAGAATTTACTACAGTCAGCCAAAGCTAGGCTGACAACCATTACCCAGAGGACCTTCTCTTCTGCCGCTCCCAGACTGTGGAATGGCCTGCCGGAAGAGATTCACCAACTTAACAGTCTTCCAGAATTTAAGAAAGCTATAAAGACTGATCTCTTCTGGCAGGCCTACATAGTCGAATTTTAAGAGTTGTATTGGTATTTTAACAATGTCTTAGTTTTTATATGTTTTTAATCAGTTTTATGTATTTTATATTATTTGTTTTTTATGTTGTTCCCCGCCTTGATCCAGACGGAGAGATGAGTAAGAAATAAATAAATATATGATGATGATGATGATGATGATGATGATGATGCATGTGGTCTGCCCCTGAACTATAGTCCATCAACCAGGACTGTCCCTGGCAAATATGATGATGCATTGGATGGCAATGCATCTGTTCCTGTACATGCATCTTAGCATCCCATGACATTACACAAGATTCTAAGGCCCTATGTAGCACCACTAGAGAAGCCTAAGAATAATAATTGTTGCTGAGCACAAATCTGTGCATGTGGCACATGATGATGCCACATAGGTTTAGATCTGAATTTTGCACACAACTGGGAATTTTCATAAACCCCAATGACTGTATTTGTCTGAAGGAAAGGTCTTTAATTTTCCTCCTGGAATCTGGAGATTTGCACGTAAAAGGTTCCTTGCACACAACAATTATGAGTTGGTTTTTCTTTGGTTTGTGTTTTAATGAACTGGAAATGTTTCTATGAGGGAATTGCTGATTTTATAAAACCTGTTTTCAAATGTGTTTCTTGGATTGTCAGGTGCCTTTCATTCATAACTTGTATGCAAAGAAATTTGTATTTGATCATTGACATGCAATGATATTGGTTAGCCGGTACACAGGAGTATTTAACTGACAGTATTTGATAGCTGACATGCAATGAAAAAAGCTAAGTTTCTTATGCTGGCGATAAGAACAAATCCAAAATCCATATTGGTGTAATATCTTTTTTAGACCTAGTAAATAGACAAGCAACGGAACCAGTGTGCTGTAGTGGCTAAAGTGTTGGACTAGGAGTCAGGAAATCTGGGTTCTAGTCCCCACTCGGCCATGGAAACCCACTGGGTGACTTTGGTCCAGTCACAGATTTTCAACCCAACCTACCTCACAGGAGTTGTTGTTGTAAGGATAACATGGAGAGGAGGAGGAGTATGTATGCCGGCGTGAGGTCCTTGGAGGAAAAAAGGCAGGATATATGCAATAATAAATAATATTTTTTTAAAAAAGGATATGACTATATTTGATCATTGGTATGCAATGCCCCGGCCGCATACCAGCTGAATTACATAATTATCCTCACTTGGTATGGGTCCTTGTGTCATCTGAACCTGACAAGGGTGGCTTATGTTATTAATTGATTGATTACATTTCTGTACCACACAATAGCAGAAGCTCTCTTGTTGAGGTGGTTCACAAACTACCCAGGGCCCAGGGCCTGTTGTACTACACGATAAGCCATTGGTGGCTGCTTGTTTTGACAACCTGGCACCCACGGGTCCCACAAATCAGGGTGGCTAATTAGTCGCGATGGGCTGTAGTGATTATGCAAACCTGGTCCATAGTATTTTGGATCTATTTCCAAAACACTAGCCATGATAGCACTTCGTGTATCTGACGAAGTGTACTGTAGTCCACAAAAGCTTACGGCATAGTAAATTTTGTTAGTATTTACGGTGCCACAGTACTCTTCCGTTTCCCCCCCCCCCCGTATTTGGCAATATTTGATAGCTGACTTGTAAGAGTATGTGAACGCAATGCTATGAATGTTTACTCAGAAATACATCGGATTGTATTCAGTGGGCCTTGCTTTCCAATAAGTATGTTTAGCATTGATTGAAGCTTTAATGTTCGATTGCATGTGATAGTTGACACACAATGGTAGTTTAGTATGCGGCGATATTCTACTGATATTTTAGCCCCGGAAAATGTACAGTGCAGATTTATATAGGGGTATGGTGCCTAATGAAACAGTCCTATTTAGGTTCTCCCACAAAGTGGTACCAGGCAGTGATAAGGCACAGTGATTTTAAATGAGAGAGATTTTTTTTTTTAAATGAAGGAAAATGTTTCTCTCTCGACCTTCTTGCAGATGCTAAGCAATATTTGTGTCTTATTAAATTCCATTTGGCTTGATGGAGAAAAAGAGAGGTGTTTTCAAAACTGGCAGGTATCCCTCAAGGTCCAAGGAGCGAGACTATGTTTTCTTGAGGCTGAAGACTCCCTTAATTATGATTAGGGTTAGGCCTTTTATCATCCATGTTGAGTGAGGTAAATTTGCCTTTTGTAGCCTCTGGGGCCTAAATGGAACAGGTGTGCATTTGCTACAGACAGGAGCTGAAGTGAGCCATCTCCGTGGACAATAGATACCATTGTCTGCCATCAATACTCTTCCAAAGACCCGGATGATTTTAACAGATGAGGACACTTAACAAAAGCTCAGCTCTACCAGAAGTGAATTCCAGGTGAAGGAAGGAGGGAAGAGTTTCTCTTTCTTTTATTTTGTGAGGCGATGCATTTGGCCAAGAGAGAGAGCTTCTTTTCATCTCTTATCAATTCTGTCTAAACAACTCATTTCAAGCAGCAGATGCTGGTGACAGCATTGAAGTGGACTTGAACAGGCACATAGTGCAGGGTGGATTTTTGAGTGCTAGGAAGCGTAGTTGTCATTGTTGACTTTTTAAAATTTATTTTAATTCTCTCTCTCACTCACTCACTCTCTGTCTCTCTCTGTCCCTATGCTGCTGGAAATATACGTTTTAGTTGTAAAGAGGGTTCAGAAGGCACATGGGTGTGTTCAGGCACACGCATATTACAGCTGGTAGACACTTTGTCTATGAAATGATTGTTAAACAAAGCTGAAAGTCTAAGCAGGAACTCCCAAGCAATTCATTGCTGGCTAATACCTCCGGACTCTTCCTGACACTGACAGCATCCTCATGGGAGGAAAGGATATCTTCTGTTACACAGTGGCTCTACCAAGTACCTAGTGGTACAGGGAAAATAAATGTGCTGCGCAGGTATTCTTTGGAGCTCTGCCCTGAAATTTAGTGGATAAGGAACATCGATGGAATTGGCACCATAGAACTGTAAATATTCTGCCTCTGTGTTTATAGGGATGTTGGAGCAATCTGCCACAGAATCAAATGAGTTTGCATTTCAGTGTATCAGACTGGCTTGTCCCAAGTCACAAGAATTCCATGGACTTATGGACCTTTTTTAAAAAACTTTCCAGAATTTTATGCAAGTATATTTATTGAAAAATATGAAAAAAAAAAACCAAACAAAAAACACCACTGGCTGAAAATGCACATTTTCCCCATAGGCTAAAGCATGAAAGTGCACATTTGGAGAGGTTGTGCATTTTGGGGATGATTTGTGAATATTGGGGAGATTTGTGCATTTTTGCAAGTGCAAATTTTGCATCGATGCAAATTTCTGCGAATGCAAATTTATGCGAATATGTGCAAATTCAGGAAGTTAGGTGGGAAAATCGGATTCCATCTATGAGCGGACGATGGAATGAAAGGTACCTGGCAATCCACAAAATGCAGACTGAAGAGATTTTTCAAAATCCATACGTTCCCTTGGTGTGTGTTTGTGTATATTCTTTGCACACCTGGTTTCACTTTGATCAGATTTTCAGTCACTTTCCCATTCCAATACATTCAATAAGACGTGCATCCGACTTGCTCCTACCAGGCTAGACCACCAGACACAACATGGTACACCTAAGCCCCCAAAAGTGACAGACAACAATGCAGGCATTCTGTGCAGATCTTGAATGTCTCGATTAGGTCACTGGCGCTCTTTCTCTCTCTCTCTCTTTCAATGGTTTTCTAACCAGCCCTAACTTGCTTGGTGGTGACACACATCTGCTGACTGGATGGATCGACGCATTAAGCTTCAGGCTGACTGGTGGGCCATGCTTGAAAGACTTCTGGCATGTGCTGGTGCCTGCATTTTTCACCCGTGACTGAAAGCATATGCTCGGTACAATTGAGGTAGTGTTAGCGTGTGGGTCCCGGGCAGCTCCCTACACATCTGGCAAGGGCTGGCCCTCCATCTTCCAGGTGAATCATCTCTCCCCTCCCTCTGCACCCGCTCGGAGGGTGGCTCGCAGCCCTGTGGCATCTGCGGAGTGGCAGGAAGTGTCTGGATTCATCAGAGAGTGATCTTTATCTCCGCGTGCTTTCCCAATTTCGTCAAGGCCCCTTGTGCTGCATTCCGAGTGACAGGATGAAACCTGCCAAAGGAAAAAGAGATTATATGAAATATATATATATATATATATATATCCTTGACCCTTCCTGTCAGTCGGCTGAGAAAGTGGCAGTAAACAGTTGGATGCAAATATTGATTAGTAACTCGAGCCGCCACAGATTTCTTGAATAATACAGCTGGATCCTTTGCAACCTGATCCTGTGCATGATCAACTCAGAAGCAAATGCAGATGTGCAAATGCCCCCAAAATGTGCAAATCTCTTCCTCCAAATGTGCCTTTTCATGCTTTAGCCCATGGAGGAAATGCATATTTTTGACTGCTGTTTCTTTATTTTACATATTTTTCTATGACTAAATTTTCATAAAATTCTGGAAAGTTTACAAAAAAAATGTTCTGCAAATCCATGGAATCCATGTAACTGCAGAAAACCAGGTACACTGCAGAATCCACAGGTTGGATTCATAGAAATCCAAATTCAAATTATTCTGTTGTGAATGTCACTGACATCCCTAGTGGGTAGAACCATAGCCTAAGGGCAGAATTTTACATTGCTAAAAAAAAATGTGCTATTATTTTTCGCTTATTATTTGTTATCTTTACATCCTACTTTTCCTCCCAGAAGCTCAAGGTGGTGAATAAGGAACTGGGGGTGTGCACCTCAAATTAAACTTTTGGCCACCAAAATTCTAGATCCATCCATAGGGGTGTCAGAGAAACCTACAATGAGTTTAGGCGACTGTGAATCTGAACTACGATTTCCAAGCAGACTGGCTTTTCCATGGGGTCGTGGACTGATTTTTCGCCTTTTGTTTTTTGTTTTCTAATGTGAACGTGTGCAAATGCACAAGTAGAATGAAATTCTGGTTAAAAAACACCCAAAACTGATTCCATCAATGGGAGACAATGGAATGGAAGATGCCTGAAAATCCACAAAACACAGACAGAATGTGAATTGGCCTAATTCTGCACTTTCAAACCATTGTGCAAACCCAAACTTAGTTTTCTTTCAAAATTTACACTTCCTCCAATCAAAGAAACAGGCACAAGAATGTTTATATTCGGGGAAATAACATTCAAAAATGCATTGTATTAGGGAAATGGCCTGAAAACATGGGATGCAGTACTGTGTACAAGAATGCATGTATCAAGAGAAATGTGCTTATGAATTTTGATTAGAAAGTTTGAAAAAAAAACCTCAAAGTTTGGAGTGAACTGAACTGAAGACTGGAGAAATTCTCTAAGTCTGAGATGAGTTCAATTTAAAATTGGAAAAATGAGAAACTAAGAGAGGACAAAACTGAGTGGAGAGGGGAAACAGACAACAAGCTTGTGAGGAAGAGGGGATAGCAATAGGTTGCTGAATGCAGATAGACACCTGCTTTGCATGCCAATGGTCCCACGTTCAATCCCCAGCAACTCCAGGTAAGGCTGGGACAGATTCCTACCTGGATCCCTGGAGATCCACTGCCAGTCAGTGTTAACCAGCCTTCCCCCACTGGTACCCTCAGGACATGTTGGGCTACAACTCCCAACATTTTACCTGCAAAGTGCTTTACCTCGATCTTCCCAAATGGCTTTGCGTCTTG
This sequence comes from Anniella stebbinsi, assembly GCA_029215795.1. NCBI lineage: Eukaryota > Metazoa > Chordata > Lepidosauria > Squamata > Anniellidae > Anniella > Anniella stebbinsi. The sequence goes on from JARDYH010000001.1 coordinate 390,138,708, forward strand.
CTTGTGAGTGCCCAGAAACATCTGGCTGGCCATTGTTGAAGGCAGATCTTTGGGGTAGATGGACCCTTGGCCTGTCCAATAAAGGTGATGCTTCTGTTCCTATCTGCTGGAGTTATTTGTAGCCTTTCTAGAGATCTTGAAAGAACAAGTGTTGCGTGTATGTGGGCGAGAGGGAGACAGTGGAGGAAGGGGATAGGGAATGCCTGTAAGAGCCATTTGTTCATGGTAACCCTCCTTCATTAAGGAGTCGCTGATAGGAGTTGTCATCTCAACAGCTGTAAAGCCCACAGCTCAGAGGCTGACCACCTGGAAGGACCGGGTCCAGGGACTTGGAGAGGAGGAGGGGAAGGCGGCTGCCCTGGACAGCAGCAGGCGTTTTGTCAAGACCAAACAGCATGCTTGGGCAAACTAATGATACATTGTGATGAGCTGGAAGTGGAGACGGTGTGACATACCCATGCCTTGCCCAAACGTGTCCCGTCCCCACCCAAATTGATACAACTGTTTTTTGATCACTTTGAACTGCTGCCTTCGCTGAGACACATCAGAGGCCTTGAGCGCACAGAGCAATAAACACTGTCTCGGCTTCTTCTGGCAGGCTTATGCAATCAGCGGAAGTGCAGGGTCATGGTTTTCCTGGACTGCACCACTTTCTGTTGCAGGTAGTGACAAGGCAGTGCATTGGGGGAGAACTCCCTGCAATTAGATAAATAGCATGTCAGGGAGAAGGTTAAGTTGAACTGTTATTTCCCTGATGTGCCAGTTCTCTGGTGCAGAGAGAAGGGGTATAGCTAGATAGCTAGATAGATAGATAGATAGATAGCTAGATAGATAGATAGATAGATAGCTAGATAGATAGATAGCTAGATAGATAGCTAGATAGCTAGCTAGCTAGCTAGCTAGCTAGCTAGCTAGATAGATAGATAAGATACCCTATTTCTTCGATTCTAAGACGCACTTTTTCCCCATATAAATGTCTCTAAAAATGGGGTGTGTCTTAGAATCGATGGCGATTTCCCCACACTTAGAATTAGGGGTGTGCACGGACCCCCCGGATCGGATCGGGACCCGGATCGGGACCTCCAATTTTGTCCCGGACCGGTTCGGACAAAATCGGAGGCCCCCCGGACCGGATCGAGTCCGATCCCGATCCAAAAATCGGAAATTTTTGGATCGGCCGCCATTTTTTTCCCCATAGACTTGCATTGCAATGCAAGTCTATGAGGAAAAAATGGCGGCGGGTGGGTAAGGGGGGGCCTAACTCCCTCCCCCCCCCCGGGGCCGTCCGCTGTGGACGGCCCCGGCAGGTAAACCCCCTCCCCCGCGCTCCCTACCCCCCCTGGGGCCGCCTGCTTCCATCCGCTGGCGCCCGCGGGCGCCAGCGGATAGAAGCGGACGGCTCCGGGGGGGGGTAAGCCCCCTTCCCCGCCACTTACCTTCTCGGCACGTCCGGCGCCGGCGGCTACTACCAGCGGGCTCCGCGGCCTACTCTCGAGTAGCGCGCCGGGTGATGACATCACCCGGCGCGCCACCCTGGAGCAGGCCGCGGAGCCTGCTGGTAGTAGTAGGCGCCGGCGCCGGACGGGAGCCGCCGGGCCGGGCAGGTAAGGGCCCCCCTCCCCCCTCCCCCCTCCGCGCGCCCCCTCCTCCCCCCTCCCCCCTCCGCGCGCCCCCTCCTCCCCTCCACGCACCCCCTCCTTACCTTTCCGGCCCGGCGGCTCCCGTCCGGCGCCGGCGCCTACTACTTCCAGCAGGCTCCGCGGCCTGCTCTAGAGTAGTGCGCCGGGTGATGACATCACCCGGCGCGCCATCCTAGAGCAGGCCGCGGAGCCTGCTGGGAATAGTAGGCGCCGGCGCCGGACGGGAGCCGCCGGGCCGGAAAGGTAAGGGCCCCCCTCCCCCCTCCGCGCGCCCCCTCCTCCCCTCCACGCACCCCCTCCTTACCTTTCCGGCCCGGCGGCTCCCGTCCGGCGCCGGCGCCTACTACTTCCAGCAGGCTCCGCGGCCTGCTCTAGAGTAGCGCGCCGGGTGATGACATCACCCGGCGCGCCATCCTAGAGCAGGCCGCGGAGCCTGCTGGGAATAGTAGGCGCCGGCGCCGGACGGGAGCCGCCGGGCCGGAAAGGTAAGGGCCCCCCTCCCCCTTCCGCGCGCCCCCTCCTCCCCTCCACGCACCCCCTCCTTACCTTTCCGGCCCGGCGGCTCCCGTCCGGCGCCGGCGCCTACTACTACCAGCAGGCTCCGCGGCCTGCTCTAGAGTAGCGCGCCGGGTGATGACATCACCCGGCGCGCCACCCTAGAGCAGGCCGCGGAGCCTGCTGGGAATAGTAGGCGCCGGCGCCGGACGGGAGCCGCCGGGCCGGAAAGGTAAGGGCCCCCCTCCCCCCTCCCCCCTCCGCGCGCCCCCTCCTCCCCTCCACGCACCCCCTCCTTACCTTCCCGGCCCGGTGGCTCCCGTCCGGCGCCGGCGCCTACTACTACCAGCAGGCTCCGCGGCCTGCTCTAGAGTAGCGCGCCGGGTGATGACATCACCCGGCGCGCCACCCTAGAGCAGGCCGCGGAGCCTGCTAGTAGTAGTAGGCGCCGGCGCCGGACGGGAGCCACCGGGCCGAGAAGGTAAGTGCCCCCCTCCTCCCCCCCCCCGCTGTCCACTTTCATCGGCGGGCGCCCGCTGGCGCCCGCCAATGGAAGCGGCGGTGGGCGCCAGTGGGCGCCCGCCGATCCGCCGATCCGCCGAACCGGTTCGGAGCTTTTTCGGACCGGTTCGGATTGGATCGGCCGATCCAGCTGCGGGATCGGAAATCGGATAATTTATCCGATTTCCCACTGGACCGGACTCGGATCGTGGATCGGGTCCGATCCAGTGCACATCCCTACTTAGAATCAAAGCTTTTTCCCTGTTGGTGGTACTGAAATTAAGGTGTGTCTTACAATTGATGGCGACTTAGAATCGAAGAAATACGATCGATAGATAGATAGATAGATAGATGATAGATAGATAGATAGATAGATAGACAGAGATAGATATAAGCTGCCTGTTTATACAGGAAAACAATAGTTGACAAAAGTCCCCACAACACATTGCTGTTCATTCCATTCACTCCATAAATTAAGCGTCATTTGTAAGGGTTATCAGTCCGCACCAACAGTAACTTTTTATGTGTGTTGCTTTCATCGTTGTCAGAATCTGAGCCAAGTGAATTACATTTTAATAAATAAGAAGAAGAAGAATGGAGTTAAGGTTCAGACTGAATATTACCCTAGATGTGAAACCATTGTTGCACATGCTATAACCATGAGATTAGTTGTCTGCTTCCCCTCCATTTTATTTTTATTTCATTTCTGTCTCGTCTTTTCACTGAGGATTGGTCCCCAATCTATTATTACAGCTTGCAATAACTATTTAAAACTCTGTGACCACGCAACAATCAAGATCATTAAAACAGGACTGGCCCAAGAGGCAAAGGGCGAGTAGCCATCCAGACTAGTAACTGAATCTTACTTCAATATTTACTGACACGAGGAGAGCATCTTCCACTGCATCTTCCTCTGCAGCAGGCTCTCTGGAAAGCACAGGGAAAAATGAGCAGACACATCTCTGTCTCCCAACATCTTGCTGCCAGTTCCTAGCCCCCTAGCGTCCACCACCTGGCTGGCCCTACCATTAAAAGAACATAACAGAGGGAATAAAACAGCAGTGCCTATTTTTCAACTGAAAATTATAAAATCTAAATGCTCTCCAAAAGGCCTGAGCAAATAGGTTTTCAGCCAGTGCCTCAAAGGCCTGCAAATGTTCTTGGGGAACGTGCCACAACTGGGAAAGTCCTGTTATACCTTAAACAATTCAGCTCAGGAATCAGAAAATTCTTCTGGAAAATTAATTGGGATCCGATTAAGGTTACTACCCTACACCCACTTACCAGGGAGTAAGCTACATTTAACTCAATGGGACTTCGTTCTGAGTACACTACTATTGGAATGTGCTGTTGGTATGTTTATTTGACATATTTGTTATTGTGAGGATTACTGAGAAAATTTAGTCTTTGTGGAGCATTAATTAAAAACACACACCGTGTGCCTTAACTCTGAGCCCCACTAAATAAAATCTGACCTCCTTCAAATCGTTCTCCAGCAATTCACCAAGTACAGCTTTAGTTTATTAATTTACTGACGTCCGCAAGTCTTGCGACAAGTTCCTTTGGGTTCAAAAGCCTTTTCCAGCATATTTTGTCTCTTCTCGGCTCTAACAGATAAATGGGTCGCACCATATCGGCGCAAAGCAACAGATGGTATTAGCAAAGATCATTCTTAATAAGGCCCTGCAGGTAACATGAGATTGCCGGAGTCCTCCCCATCGCTCTTGCGAGTTTATAAACACCGAGCACCTTGTTTCCCTTGGATTCCCACCTCTTCTCCCCACCCCCACCCACCCCGCCGATGGGAGGGAATGTTGAGCCTTCATTAAGTGCTGCTCCGTCGTACGGGAACACTCCCGACAATTAAAGAGGAGGGGTTCCTTACAAGTCCTGCCAATGCTCCCACCTCGTAGGAGTAGCTGTTGCCAACTGCAGGAAATGGAGCCAAAGCATGCGTCGGATGGGAGATGTGCTCCAACGGGGACCAAGACGAGCTGATTACATCGATAGTCGCAGTCACAGGGCTAAACAAGATGTGGCATGGCAGGGTCATGATTGCGTTCTCATAGGATTTAGGGGGCAGGCGGGGGTGGATCAATAGCAGCTGACTCAGATCAAGTCCCAGGACTGCAGGGCATTTTATCAATTGAAATTGCCTTTCGAAACAGTGCTAGCTCCTGATTTTGACCAAGATGCCCTAGCAGAGCTGGCGCTTCAGTTGCCGGCCCTATCCCGCTGGGTCCCATCTGTACAGCTGTCCAAAGGGAAAGGCCCAGGCGGTCGGACGCTGCTGCTGCTTCTCCTCTTACTGAGATGGGGACAGACAGACTGGAAGCAACAGCAACAAAGAGAAAAGGCAGGGAGTTCAGAATTGTATGAATCTGACCCACGGATTCTGCAGTAAGATGCCTTTTTCTGAACTGCACAGATTCCACACATTTGTGGACGGGTGGTGTTTTTTTAAAAAAAAAAACTTCCCAGAATTTTACGCAAATTTAGTCATAGAAAAATATGTAAACTAAAAGAACACTGACTGGAAAAGTGCAGTTCCCCCATAGGCTAAAGCATGAAAAATTTGCGTTTTGTGTGGGAGTTGTGCATTTTGCAAGTGCGAGTTCGCACAAGTGTGAATTCGTGCAAATTTGGGAAATCGGAACCGTTTCTGTCAATGAGCAGACTGCTGAATGAAAGGCACCCAACAATCTGCAAAACACAAGTGGAACAAAATCCGTACATCCCTACCCACGATGCCGTATTGGCACCTCTGAGGCCAGCAAAATATAGCAGTGGAAATAGGAATGATTTTTGTTCTAGAACCCAAATACATGTGTGGAGACTCCCCTCGCACACCCTATCTGTGACTGGAGAAGACCGCATGGTTCTGCGATCATCAAAGATAGTTTGAGCCTTTAGGGTGAAAATACAGTGAGGGCTATATTTATGTTGCGGTCCTGGATGAATACAAACTGTAGGTTACAGGATTCAGCTGTCTAGGAAACTCAGCTTTTAGGAGGGGGTTCTTTTAAAAACAAGTTTCTAGTCCTTATCACTGTGAAGATGGGCTCGAAAGTTTATGAGCGGTGCCTGCTTAGATCTCAAAAGCCAGAAGGCATGTATGAAATGGAATAAGATTTACAGCGGTGAGCAGAAAACAGATCCATCGCCCTGCATAATTCTTTCCCTTTCCTTAGACAAGCAAACCACGAGTGAATTACGCGAAACAAGGGAAGCTATGCAAATGTACTCTGCTTGCACAATTTAGACAGGCCTTCGCATTCAGATTTTCTCAACAACACAGAATTTGGATTTCCTGGGTGCAGAATTGTTACATATATTCATTGTAGACCTGTGTGGAAGTGTTCAGTTCCCTGTTCGCTTTAGCTGAGGGTGTGATGATGCTGGATGAGGAGACAGACCTGAAAGAAGTCATGGTTAAATGAGCCCCGTATTTTGCAATCTCGCTGTACGTAGCGGCGACCTCTGGAGATGTTTTGAAAGATTTTCAGCTAAGGTTATGCCAGGAAGCACAAAGTTAGGGGCTCCCAGATGTGGAGGTGTTCCAGAATTGGTGCTAGAATGAATGAGATATCAGAACCTGCAAAAGGTTGAGGCTGTGAAATAGATTTGGATGCAGTGGCTGCATCTGGTATTTTCTTTCTTTCTTTTTCAGCTTGTCCTTCCCTTCCTTAGGACCAGTTCTAATCAAATGTGCACAAAGGTTATTGTCATACTCTTAGCTGCCGAACAGCAGAGTGGAACCTAATTACTATTAGCATGCCAAGTTACTAATCCCTCCCTCAGATCACATCAAAGTGCCAGTGCGAGTATGGAGCCGGTGCAGTGGAGATGAGGGCCTCATGTTGCTACTGTGCAATACTGTCTCAGAATCGGAGCGGTGCGCCATGTGTTTGAGGCTAATCCCCCGTGAAAAGCCTGCCTCAGCTTTTTCCTCAATTGAATAATAGATGCTGCGTTTAATCTGATTGTTCATTAAGTGCTGCCGCGTGTCGTGTCATGCAGGCAATGGCAAGGAGGGGGACTGTGATGTATGAGGCCGTACGTTCAGCTGGTTAAAAAGAAAAAAACACCTTGCACATGTGGGAATCCATCAGCACTCTCCAAACCCTGAGATTGGATCTTAGGGGACACACGATAACACACTTCAAGTACTTGAAAGGTTGTCGCACGCAGGAGGGCCAGGATCTCTTCCCGATCATCCCAGAGTGCAGGATGTGGAATAATGGGCTCAAGTTGCAGAAAGCCAAATTCCGGCTGGACATCAGGAAAAACTCCCTGGCTGTTAGAGCAGTACCACAGTGGAACCAATGACTTAGGGAGATCATGGGCTCTCCCACCCTAGAGGCATTCAAGAGGCAACTGGACAGCCAACTCTCTGGTATGCTTTAAGGTGGATTTATTTATTTATTTTATTCCATTTATATTAGGAGTGTGCATGGACCCCCCGGATCGGATCGGGACCTGGATCGGGACCTCCAATTTTGTCCTGGATCGGACAAAATTGGAGGCCCCCCAGACCGGATCGGGTCCAATCCCGATCCAAAAATCGGACATCCGATTTTTGGATCGGCCGCCATTTTTGTTTTCCCCATAGACTTGCATTGGGGGAAAGAAAGCTTTCCCCCGATGCAAGTCTATGAGGAAAAAATGGCGGCGGGTGGGTGAGGGGGGCCTAACTCCCTGCTCCCCCCTGGGGCCGTCCGCTGTGGACGGCCCCAGCGGGTAAGCCCCCTCCCCCACGCTCCTTAACCCCCCCGGGGCCATCCACTTCCATCCGCTGGCATCCGTGGGCACCAGCGGATGGAGGCGGACAGCCCTGGGGGGGGTAAGCCCCCTCCCTCTCCCCTGCTTACCTTTCGTGGCCGTCCACTCCCATCTGCCGCTGGCCACTACTGCGTGCAGGCTTCGCGGCCTGCTCCTGAGTAGCGCGCCAGGTGATGACATCACCTGGCGTGCTACCTAGGGGCAAGCCGCGAAGCCTTCTCGCAGTAGCGGCCAGCGGCAGACGGGCGGACGGCCACAGAAGGTAAGCGGGCCATGGGCCCCCCTCTCCCACTGCTTACTTTCAGGGGACGTCCGCTCCCGTCCGCCGCTGGCCACTACTGCGAGCAGGCTTCGCGGCCTGCTCCTGAGTGACGCGCCAGGTGATGAGTAGCGGCCAGCGGCGGATGGGAGCGGACGTCCCTGGAAGGTAAGCCCCCATTGTCCACTTCCATCGGCGGGCGCCCGCTGCCGCCCGTCGATAGAAACGGACAGCCCCGCCAGGGAAGCCCCCCCCCCACTGTCCGCTTCCATCGGCGGGTGCCCACTGGCACCTTTCCAGATCAGATTGGATTGGATCGAATGATCCAGCAGGGTGATCGGAAATCGGATAATTGTATCTGATTTCCCCTGGATCGGATCCGGATCGTGAATCGGACCTGATCCAGTGCACACCCCTAATTTATATACCGCCCCATAGCCAAAGCTCTCTGGGCGGTTCACAAAAATTAAGAACATTGAACATTAAAAACACCGATATACAAAACTTAAAATCATAAAAAGCATAAAAACAATTCCTGCATTGAGCAGGGGGTTGAACTCGATGGCCTTAGAGGCCCCTTCCAACTCTACTATTCTGTGATTCTATGAGACTTGATGCTCTCCCAGACAGCAGATGCTGGAGAGAGTGGAGGGATGGCAAGCAGTGGTGTAGCGGAGCCAGGCTTTCCCTGGGATGCAGCACCTGCATTTTTTGACATATGCCACCACCTCCCAAATGCCCTGTTCCCTCTCTGTTTAATCGAAATCCAGTGGGGGCTGGGGGCTCCAAATTCGGTGGGGCTGTGAATCCATTTGGTGTTTCTGTTAGAACCGTCCTGAAGTCTAAATAAGGTTCTGAACCCTGTCCCCAAACTAGGATGGGCACCTTGGATAGCACCTTTAGACTTCCAGTTGGTTCTGACTAAAACCCAGAATGGATTCACAGTGCTACCAAAATTGAAGCCATCAGCATCCACTGTTGCAATCATTACAGTAGCTGGGGGGAGGGGGTGAATTTCCCAACAACAATATATTGTTTTCTGTTGCAAAGTAATTGGGGGAAGCTTGGTCTTGAATGGGCCATTGAGACCCATAAACCTTACAAAAGACCTTCTCCGGATGGATATGAAAACTGCTAGAAGTGGTTTGTTTGTTGATATGGATCAACACAGCTGCCTGCATTTTTGGACTCTGCCCAGCGGGGGGTGGCTATGGGGCCTGTCATGATGCGCGCCTGACCTTCAATATTGATGACTACACCACTGGTGGTAAGGTGCTGTAGGACACAGCTGTATGTGCTGTGGGGACAACATGTGGTCCTCCAGATGTTTTGGCCTACAATGCCCAGCATTCCCAGACAGCTGATTGGCCTGACAGTTGATTCTATCTTCACAGCTGGCAACGGGGCACAATCTTCTACCTCACTTGAAGGCGGCAGGCTAGCTATGGGAATGCAGGGCAGGCTGTGTGACACACAGCTCGGTCCTCCAACAGCTTGCTACCACTTCACTCTGCCTAACGATCGGGCCAGCCCTGGTTCCAGCACTGTCCCTCCTGTTGGTCTGATCTTGGCTATAGGAGGGTCTGTGGCTCAGTGGTAGAGCACACATCTTTCATGCAGAAGGTCCCAGGTTGACTCCCTGGCATCTCCAGGTAGGGATGGAAAAATTCCTGCCAGAAACCCTGGAAAGCTGCTGCTGCCAGTCAGTCAGCATTGACAATACCGGGCTAGATGCAGTGGAAGCTTGTGGCTCCGATGTCATTGGGGCAGTGAATCCACTCTGAATTTCAGTCAGAACCAGTCAGAATTCTAAAGGAGCTATCCAAGGTGTTGAACCCTATCCCCCAAAATAGCTCCTTGGATAACTGCTTTAAAGTTCTGACTGGCTCTGGCTGAAATCCAGAACAAATTCACTGCCCCACTGACATCCGAGCCACCAGCCTTGACTGCCTAGATGGGCCCATGAGCAGACTCAGTATGAGGCAGCTCCTGAATGTGCATAGGAGCTGGAAGGGGTGTCCCACCAACCCACCCTAGCAGCAGCTCTTGGGATACCAAACTTTGCCTCTTTCATTTAACAAATCAATGGGACGGCTATTTCAGTGGAGTCTCTAGTCCATCATCTCCATGCCTTAAGTTTAGGAGTATGAGGAGTGTATGGAAAGAAAGGGTGGACCACCCCTGACCCTTCTACCCAGAAATGCTGCTCTTATTGGGCAAGGGTGTTCCCCAAATTTCTGCAAAGTTCAGTGGGTTTCCACTTGCAATATACACATTCCAATGTTGTATTACTCTTCTCATGTGACGAACAGAAGAGCTTAATACTAGCCTCTCTGACTTGTCTCAGTGCTCTAATGAGAAAAGGGCTAGTAAATTAATAGCTTCGTGCTTCCAAGGCACCTACTTAACCCTCTGATCTCGAAACAATTAGGGATTAATCAGGGCAAAAACACCCCCATTCCCCATGGGATGGGTTGTGATGCTGTTTGTCTCATTAACTATTCCTGGGCTCGTCTATGAGAAACCTTTTACTCGAAGGTGGAGTATCTTGCCCCAAAGCTGCAGACGAAAAGTGCAACTCTAAAATGGAAGCCCTAGTAGTCTAAAGATAACAGGGTATTCCAGATACTCTGGGCAACCTTGAGAAGGCCAGGGAGGGGCAATTTCACCCCTCCAGTTCCTCACCCACAGGCCATGGGGTGCCATCTCAAAAAGGTACACACCAGGTCAGAGATATCACAATCTCAGCTGTAAAGTTGATCAAGGAACATTCAACATGTGCTCTCAAAGCAGCTAGCATCAGTTCAGTAAAATTCCACCCAATTTGGTGAGCCATCTAACTATGTTGTAGTATTATATTGTATTGTATTGTTTTGGAAATGTATTGTAAAGTCAGGGGTGGGCAGAAGGTAGACTTCCAGGTGAGTTGGGCTTCAACCCTCAGATGCCCCTACGAGCAAGGCCAATGATCATGGAAGTTGGGGACTGAAGACCCAAACATTGGGAGATCTAGGTAAAATCCAACATATATCCTACTTAGAGTATCATAGAATAGTAGAGTTGGAAGGGGCCAATAAGACCATCGAGTCCAACCCCCTGCTCAGTGCAGGAATCCACCTTAAAGCATGCCTGACAGATGGTTGTCCAGCTGCCTCCTGAATGCCTCTAGTTTGGGAGAGCCCACAACCTTCCTAGGTAATTGGTTCCATTGTCGTATTGCTCTAACAGTCAGGAAGTTTTTCCTGATGTCCAGACGGAATCTGGCTTCCTGTAACTTGAGCCTATTATTCCGTGTCCTGCATTCTGGGTTGATCGAGAAGAGATCCTGGCCCTCCTCTGTGTGACTACCTTTCAATTATTTGAAGAGTGCTATCATGTGTCCCCTCAATCTTCTGTTCTCCAGGCTCAACATGCCCATTGAATAACTTGTCCCAATCTTTTCAGTGGGTTTATTCTAAGTAAGACTTACATTGGATTTTATTTCCTACTTTCTACCCACCCCTCTTGTAAGTGATAGAGCGATATTTGCTGATAAGTAAATATAATATAATTATATACAGCAATATGCAAATTTTATATACAGTTTTTTGAATGCATTTTTTTTTTTACTGGAGAACTCGGTTTCAAAATTCAGAGAAGTGCAAACTTTGAAGGATAACTGACTTTCCATTCATTTAATGGTTCAAAAGTGCAAGATTTGGTACGTCCCCATTAAGATTTGAACTGAATGAATGGATCACCCATCCTTTGTCACAGTCCCTCTAGACTGTATGAATTTATGGTCATAACCGCTTCGAAGCATGCTAGTCCACGATAATCACAGCTGAGCCAAACTGAAGAAATGTATTCTCTTTGCGACGCCTTTGTACAGTTGAAGTTACTGGACTGTTTCTGAGGGCACTCCCACACAAAGAGCACTGTACTCATCCATCCAAGAAGTTACCAGGGTGCAGGCGATCCTCATTCTCCCGGAAGGTGTGCTGTGTCAATCACAACTGACGGATATAACTGAAGAAAAATACTCCAGGTTACAGCTGCCAGGTGGAGATCAAAGAGAAGCAATGGGTCCGAAAGGACTTCTAAATTGCAAAGCTGGTCCTCCAAGAAGCTGTGTCCCAAACTGGCAAAGCTGGCTTCTTCTAGATTTGCTTGTGGCTGGTTTAAGGGACACTGACTCAACAAGGCAGTGAAACGGCTCTGGAACACCCATTAATCAAACCAGAGAGTCTAAGCTGTTGCTTTATTTATTTACATATATCAGTTGGCTAATAACATCGTGGAACTTAACCTCTTCTTAAGGAGAAATAATAATACAGGTGAAGAGTTTTCTGCTACCCCAGCGGGCAGTACTAGATCTCATCGGCATAAATTATATGAGGGTAGATCTTTGTTGAACCATGGAGAAACTTCTTAATGGTAAGAGCAGTTCACCATTCGAACCAATTCCCCAGGGGGTCTTCAACAGCAATAACAATGCACGGTGTGTGTACAAACCAGACTATAGCCATGACTTTAGGGATGGCCATCGTGGGCAGATCCGGGCCTTTATGGGGTTGTCAAATTTCTTCAGGATCCCTGGCTCAGCTTGCATTTACGAGCTGAGCCACGGGATTTCCCCCAAAATCTAGGAACTTAATCGGGAGTTTCCCCGCTCCAAATTGCCATTTCCCCAACATGGTGCCTGTAGGGGGTCATTTGGGCAAATTCGATCCCCAACAGGGCGCCCTCGGTTGCCGTTTGCGCAAATCATGGCTGTAAGTTGTGCGAACTGTTCAACGGGTTGCAATTTGCAGCTGTAATTTCGCAAATCGCAAGATAGTAATTTATGAAAATTCTGCCAGCTGGCCCGATGTATTTCACACCCAGTTGGACCAGCTGGTGGAAGACGGAATGGAGTCGGGGGGGGGGGGGAGCCAACAAAAGCTTGTCGAGCTCCACCCTACAACCGGATTCCTCTTACATCTCTCCATGATTTACTCCCACAACACCCACCACGCCCACCACCTCTCTCCACTGCGACATTGCGGAAGCTATCATTAGCTGCGCTAAGAAATTGCCCTCCTCAAGATAGAAAAAATGGCCTCATCATTCTGCTATTAAGCATCCATAGTTTTTTCTTGCTGCACAGAATAAGCCGGCTGGCACCCCTCCATGTTTCTGAAACCCTCCCTTTGCCATCTGAAAAGGACTCTCTCTCTCTCTCTCTCTCTCTCTCTCTCTGTTCCTTGCTGTCTTTGCGGCTGACATAATTTATAGCGGAGGCAGGACTGAGTCAGGGCATGTTTGCGATCGTAGCTGGCATTTCTGCCAGGCCTCGTGGTGACTGCAGAGCCTCTCCCTGTGTCTGAAGGCATTAGAGATGTTTCTGGCAGGAGGGGCCTCTGCAGAAATCAGCGTGAGTGTGCGGGACAGGGAGGAGAGCCACGGGGCAGGCAGGCAACTGCCTGAGCAGCAGTGGAGGCTGGTGGCTCTGGTGTCAGTGGACAGGTGAATCCGCTCCATGTTCCAGTCAGAACCAGTCTGGACTCTAAAGCAACTATCCAAGGTGCAATGGTATCCACTTGATTTAAACTGGTGATGCCATGACTCGAACCTGGGACGTTTTGTGTTCAAAGCACGTGCACTCACACTGACGATGTCCAGGCCCTCTCTTGAAGCCAACTGGTCATTCACTCCTTGCATTTTAGGGAGAGTAAACGTTCCCCGTGCATTTTCTCGACAGGGTGACTTCTTCCTGCCAAAGACATAGTTCAGACCAGTGGGGGCTGGTGGCTCCGACATCGGTGGGGTGACGAATCAGCTCCAGGTTTCAGTCAGAACTGGTCCAGACTCTCAAGGATCTATCCAAGGTGCTTCACAGGGAAATGGGGCGCAGGGAAGTGGGCTAGCCTGGAATGAGGAAAGGGACAGCCAACAGCCTCACGATAAACTGTGGAAACTACGGAGGGATGGGAACAGAGCATGCTCAGAGGCAACCTAAATGATGTGGAGACTTTAATGTGTTTTTTTTTTCATGGCCAAAATGATTCATTAGTTCCGTGTGAATCCTGCCAGAATCTTCATAACAATTGGCAAGCCTTTAAAAATGGTGGTGGTGGAAAATGGAAAAGTCTGTGGCAATTTGGATGAGTGTGGGAATTCAGGGCTGGATGGAGGCAAAGCTCTGTGATGGGAAAGAACAGGTTGCCGGAAGCAGGTGTAGGTCATCCTCCCCCCCCCCCGCACCTACTGGTTGGGGATGATGGGAGTTGTAGTCTGATACATCTCAAGGGCACCAGGTTGGGGAAGGCGGATCTAGGGGATGGAGTGGATGCCATGCTTGTGTCCTGGTCTTGGAGAGGCTTCAAAAACACATTGCTTTTCACGCCCTCATTTGCTGACCATTAGGATGTTCCAGAGCCAATTAACAGGGCATCCTTATTTTGAAGGGGAGAGCATTGATTGATTGATTGATTGATTGAATAGATTTATAAACTACTGAACACATTTTAAAATATCTTTCAGCAGTTCACACAATACATTACGATATACATTAAAATGCTATTTAAATTGCATACACATTGCTAAAAATAATAATGTAAGAACATTAATAGGAAGGAACATTAAAATCAATTAAAACAACGCTGCAGTTCTGGGGACTTGGATAGAGTGGCTGTGCAACCTACTTTATGGAGGACAGTCCTCTCTTTGAAGGGTTGGCAGAAGACTGTTGTCTATTTGAAGTCATCTATTTTATGGGGCACATCCTGCAGACCCCAAAGGCCTTAACTGCACCCCCCACGATGTCCTTGCAACCCCCCCCCTCAAATTCCTCCCTGTAATTTCCCACAGACTGTAATATTGCTAGCTGCCAATTGCCAGCCTTCTCTTCCCCCTCTCCCTGCTGAGAAAAGGACGATCTGTATCAGGCTCTCTGGGAGAAGAGGTGGAGAGAAGGCTACAGAGGGTGTCTACAGAGGAAGATGTAGTGATGGCCACCACTTTGGATGGCTTTAAAAAGGGTTTACACAAATTGCAGGAGGAGAAGGCTATCAATGGCTACTGGTACTGATGGCTGTATGCCACCTCCAGTCTCAGAAGCAGTAGGCCTCTGCACAGAAGTTGTTGGGGAACATGGGCGGGAGGGTGCTCTTGCACTTATGTCCTACTTGTGGGTTTCCCATGGGCAGGTGGTTGGCCACTGTATGAACAGAGTGCTGAACTAGATGGACCCTTGGTCTGACCCTGCAGGGCTCTTCTTATGTTCTTACATCCCCTGGCCTGGAAGGTCCCAGGATAACAGACAATGGCTCACTTGACAATTCCACCTCCACCTCGAAGTCCTCCTCCAAGCAAGAGGGGTAGGGTGGCTGCTTGTGAATTTCCAATTAGAAGAGCAGCCCTGGCTTGCAATATGCTCTTCTAGTGGTCAAGAAACTTCTTATTTATGTGTTGTCTTATCTATGTTCTATATATGTACTGTTACAGCCCTTTGAAGAAGGTCTAATATTACAGAAAGAGGCCGAAACGCCTTGTGCTTTTCAGAGATAAATTTGTTTACAGCATCCTGAAATTATTCTCTCCTTTCATGTTCACCTCAGATGCTTACCCACCTTGCATCAATGTCTGTTTTGGCTTTCAGAAGTTCCAGCCACCACCATCCTTTTCCTGGAATTGTTGGTTGGCAGTCAGAATAGACAATATTAGGTTAGATGGACAAATAATCTTGATCTGGTATGAGTGTTTCCTATCTTCCTAAGTTGGACCAAAGCTCCACTTAGTTTTTGCTTTCTGCTTTATTTTTAGCTAGGGTTGATATCTTTAGGAGAATCACAATGCTCTTGCTGCGTGTACTTTGATATCACTGACATTTGTGGAAATACTATGGAAAGTATGTCAGTTATTTGCAGGTTATTTTTTTTTAATGGTATAGTTGTTGAGCCTTCTGCCTTATCATTTATTTCCAGTGTGACACTCAATACTGAACTAGTTTCTCCTGTTCTAGAGTAAAACTGTGGAGCAGGAAGATTCTAAATCAAAAGAGGATTTGTACCTCAGGCAGAAAGCTATTTTTAAAACTACAGGGGGGAAGTGAAGTGTGTGTGTATTTTTTCTATATACCTTTATGTTAATTGGGCTTTATGATATAAGAAAATTAGAAGATCCATTTTGACATCAGCAACCTCATTGTAAAGAGGTGGTATAGAATGCGTGGGTGGGGTACAAGAGGCTTTTTTCTGTGTTTTCTTGCAACTGCTGGCGTATCATGCATCTTTGAACCTTTTTATCTTAAAGAACTGAAAAGCAGGCACTGCAAGCCAAAATCAGAACAGCTCTTACAGCGCTGAAGGTTGGCACTTTAAAAGAAATGGTTACAAGAAAATTATTATTGATTTGCTCCTCTTTAAAGTTGTGTTGTGTGAATGTTCATCCTTTTAGTTCAATTTCACATTTGAAAATTCTTCCTGGGGAGTCTGAAAAGCTGGCATTTTGAGACAGAAAAAGAAGAAAATTTGGACGTGAGGAGGTCAGTGGTCCAGCTGTTTTTAAAAATGGGCAACAAAAGGAGGAGCTTTTTTTAACTTCAGGGAACAAAGCTGAGTTCTCTGAGCAACTTTCTACTTTGGGTGTGCAAGAAATTACCGTAACCATTTGTTGTTGTTAAAGATCAGATTTTAGGGTGGTCAATTATGAATCACCAAAATAGAGGAAATGCACCACCAAAAACAAAGAAAAAGAGGACAGTAATTTGCATAAAATTTGGATATGCTAATAGATAAATAGATACAAATTTGGAAATAAGTATCATAATTTAAGTAGAAATACAGTGCATCTCACTATAATGTGGAAAACTGTGACCAGGTGACCTGTATAACTGCCTGCAACAGTCTGCAACAGTTCCTATGGTTGCTTTATCTGGAAAATGGAATAAGATAGGATAGTCCTTCAATTAGAGAACTCTCTTCTGTAAAAGAGATCACATTGGACATCCTGCTAGATTTGTTTCAAGAATCAGTTGGAAAAGGTACTTCCATTTCAGAGCTTTCTAAAGAAAGAAAGCAATTGTTAAGCCACTAGATCCAGATTTAGAGTAGACCCATTGAAAAGAATGGGGCTTAAATGAGTTATGATTAACATAAATCCCAGTGGGGGTACTTTAAGAATGACTAAATCTGGACCCAATGCAGTTCATTGCTAGTGCCAATGTGCCACTCCTCAGTGGAACTATATTGATTCTATACCCAGTTAAATGGTCATGGCTATTGTAGCTCCTTTTTGCCTGTGAGCCTTAGGGGCAGAGACCTCACTTGCACTTCCTTGCCTCAAGAGGTGCCGCAGTTAGGCCAGCATGAGACAGATAGGTTCATAAATAGCTTCCCTTTGTTAGAACCGGTGCTCCACACCTTGGAGAGGTCCTTTAGGGTTCTGATTGGTTCTGACTGAAACCCAGAGCAGATTCACTGGGCCACTGACTTTGGAGCCACCAGCCTCCACTCTCCTGTTCTCAAATCTGGCTCCGTTCAGAAATGCCCTCCATGTGTTTGCCTACATGCAGGGGATGGCGCAAGGTCGCACTTCCCAGCCCCATCCAAACATCATGGGCCATGCTGACCTCACCCTCGACATCTGCACAGCGAGCGCGAACATCTGAGAGGAGAAAGCTATTCAGATGCAATTGCGTGTGTGTAAGCAGTCTACACAGTTTGGACCCCTGGTACATAAGGTCAGAGCTTGGGCCAAGAAGCACAGCCTTGCTCCAGCCTTGAGGCATCTGCCTATGCGCGGAGGACATTTCTGAGCCGGTTTTCTGCAGGGCATATATGTCCTAAATCTACCGCTTTTGTAATATGACTGTGAGTGGACGATTTTGAATCGTCCCTTTTCTTTAGGGAGCATTTCATTAATTTTGTGCAATGCGCTGTCTATTTATACGTTTGTTGCTAATGCAGTTTCCATAGCTTTGCGTGCATATTTAATTATACATGCATGCACACAGACACACACAGACACACACACTTTGAATCCAAGGAACAAAAAGGTCATCTTGCTAAAATCCACTCTTGTGCCTGCTCTTGTGTGACAGATTCCAGAACTTGTGTAACTAGAGGCAAGTTGGGTCATCATTTTGCCTCTGTGACCCTTCCTAACCTGTACCAGCCAGCAGGCTAGCACTAATGTCAGTCTTGTTTACTTGGACAAGACTGATAGCATCCAGGTGGAATTTCCAGACCTTTCCGTGCCTTCGGTTTTTTGTAAAACTGGCGGGATTCAAAAGGCCCAACCCTTCTGCAGTAAAGACATTTTGCCTTTGCCATTCACCCTCTTACTCCAAATCTGAAGAAGTTAAAAACATAAGAAGAGCCTTGCTGGATCAGACCGAAAGCCTTTCTCGACCCCATAGTGACAAACCAGATCCCTGTGGTTAGTCGCAAGCAGGATACAAACGCAACAGCATTCTCCACCTCCAATTCCCAAGCAACGGGTATAGAGAGGCATACAGCCTCTACTTCTCTATATATACCCATTGTAGCCGGTGGAGGCTTGTGGCTCCGATGTCAGTGGGGCAGCGAATCTGGTCTGGGTTTCGGTCAGAACCAGTCAGAATTCTATTTTTTTTAAATAATCCTTTTTATTATCACTTTCACAAATCATAACAAGAAAAAGTTAAAGATGAAAAAAGGAAGATTACAACTAGGGATGTGCACGGACTCCCGGATCAGATCGGGACCTGGATCGGGACCTCCGATATTGTCCTGGATCGGTTCAGACAAAATCAGAGGTCCCTCGGGTCGGACCCGATCCCAATTCGAAAATCGGATGTCCGATTTTTGGATCGGCCGCCATTTTTGGTGTTTTCGCCATAAGCTTGCATTGGGGAAAAGAAAGCTTTCCCCCTAATGCAAGCCTATATGGAAAACATGGCGGTGGGTGGGTGAGTGGGGGCCTAACTCCCCCCTACTTTTCCCTCCCCCCACTCATGCTCCTTACCTGCCGGGGCCATCTGCTCCTGTCCGCTGCCGCCCACGGGCAGCAGCGGATGGCAGTAGACGGCTCCGGCAGGTAAGCCCCCTCCCCCCTCATGCTCCTTACCTGCCGGGACCGTCTGCTTCCGTCCGCTGCTCCGATCTACTGAGAAACAGGCTTTGCGGCCTAGTTCTCAGTAGAGCGCCGGGTGATGATGTCATCAGCCGGCATGCTACAGAGAACTAGGCCGGGAAGCCTGTTTCTCAGTAGATCGCAGCAGCGGATGGAAGCAGGCGCCCCGGTAGGTAAGCCCCCTCCTCTCCTTCGCACTCCTTACCTGCCGGTGCCGTCCAGTGCCATCCGCTGCCCCCTTCTACTGAGAAACAGGCTTCGCGGCCTGCCTCTCAGTAGCGTGCCGGGGCATCACCCAGCGCGCTACTGAAAGGCAGGCAGCGAAGCCTGTTTCTCAGTAGAAGGGGGCAGCGGACAGCAGCGGATGGCCCTGGTAGGTGAGTAGCGTGAGGGGGAGGAGGACGTCCAATCCTCCAATCTTATCCGAACCGGATCGGGTCCTTTCGGACTGGTTCGGATCAGATTGGACAATCCAGAAGCCAGGATCGGAATTGGATAATTTTATCCGATTTCGGTCAGATCGGCTCATGATCTTGGATCAGACCCGATCCGATGCACACCCCTAATTACAACGTTGCAAAAATAACATAAGGATTCGAACCATCCATGATTTAGAGTACCAGTACATTACAAAAAGTGACCAATTTGGAATAAACTTGTTTACAAAGTCTTGCCCTTTAGACTTGCTTTTATACGTCGATTTTGTCATATGAATTATGTCCCAGACCTTCTGGAACCAGTCGGAACTCTAAAGGAGCTGGCATCAGAGCCACCAGCTTCCACTGATGGTGAGTATCAGCCATTGATCGCCTTCTCCTCCATGATTTTGTCTAATCCCCTTTTAAAGCCATCCAAGTGGGTGACCATCACTAGGTCTTGCGGCAGCGAATTCCACAGTTTAACAATGTGATGTGTGACGAAGTCCTTCTTTTGATCTGCCCTGAATCTCCCACCAATCAGCTTCATGAGCTGGTCCCATTGAGTTGTAGTACGAGAGAGGGAGATAAATATTTGCCTTCCCACGTCCTCTGCACCATGCATAATTGTGTCCATCTCTTTCCTCTGTTGTTCTCTTTTTTGGTGAGGCATTTCCTTCTTTTGGCAATGTATAAGTGGCCACCCTATGTATGTGTTGTAATTGAAGGACACATGAATTGCACACACTTGAACACGAATGCCGCCACATAATAAATCACACCACCTGCCATTTACATATGCTCTGCTGGTGCTGCTGCACCTGATGAGGTTTATTTTGATCTGCTAATAACCTAGTATACAGCGTGATGCCAGCAGTGAGCCCGGGCCTGTTCTCAGCCACTACACAATATCTTAATGACTGCACCAGTGCACCAGATTGAGCGTACCTTTACCAAACCTTTTTAAAATGCATCCTGCAATACCTTGGTGATGGTTCCTATGGTTTATTTAGGAAGTATGTTAAACTTGTCTTCCCTAGGAATGTTGGAGAAATCCATTTGGGAGGGTAGAAGTGGTTGAGTTCTTTTGGGTTCGGCTCCCCACTCCTCCGGACTTCATTTTGGTTTCCACTGCAGTCTCCAACTTAATCTGCAGTGAGTCGGGACACTTTGCAGATTTCCCAGGTGTTTTGCGCATTATTCACTGGTTCCGCAATTTGCGCAAATTCTGCCATTGTGTGCAAATTACTCACAAACGTGTGCAATTTGCAGAACTTGTGGCAAACACATGCAAAACCAGTTCCCAGAGTTTGCGGAAAAGCCCGCCACTTGGCTCACAAATGCAGATCAAGCCCCATATGCCATGGAACTCCGTCGAGTCAAAAAAGAACTAGTATCCTCCAGATGCATTAGAACATAACCCACATCTTCTCTCTCCCCAGTGGGTAACCACTCATGAATTGCCCCCCAAAAGGACAAAAGAGGACAGCAATTGGCTAAACTTGGCACATGCTTGTGCAGATGTATAGATGCAAATTTAGAAAATATTATTATAGGCTAGTTAGAAATACAATTCCATAGTTTAGAAGACTGCTACCATGTATGTCTGCCTGTTCAGTCTGCTGTTCGAGTGCTCACCGCTCTTGGGGTTCTTTATCTTTATACCCAAATTGGACAGGACAGCCCTTTAAATAGAGGAGGCCTTCAAACAGAGGGCAGTCCTCTGGCAGTCCTTCAAAGAGAGGACTTTCCTCTGTAAAAGAGGGTGCATGCCCAACCTACACCCACCCACTCACCCCCCACGCTGCACCCCCACCCCAACCAGCACGGCCATGGGAATCTGGCTGTTCTCAACAAGCTTTTGCAACCGCCGAGCTTTAATGGTTTTGCCTTGATAAGCATCTTGCGTCCTCTGTGTACCTGCTGATGGCCATGAAAAGTGGATTCTGCTATGCCTTCGTACTACACCCTCTTTCTCTCACATGCCCAGACAGGACTAGCCACAGTCTGGGCCTAAATTATTGAGTGCAATAGATTGAAAGAG
The DNA here is from genome assembly GCA_029215795.1 of Anniella stebbinsi. Lineage (NCBI taxonomy): Eukaryota > Metazoa > Chordata > Lepidosauria > Squamata > Anniellidae > Anniella > Anniella stebbinsi. The sequence goes on from JARDYH010000001.1 coordinate 390,159,921, forward strand.
TTCTGTCATTTTGGTTAAAAAAAAAAGAGAGAGAGAGAGGTTTCACTGGCAAGTCTCTCTTGGTGGCTTAAAAATGAAACTTTACATCTTGCAACTTTCCAGTTAAATTAGACATCTCTGCCTCTCGTTGCTGCTGCTGCCGCTGCTGCTGCTGCTGCTGCTGTTTTTAAATAGCAATGCTGAGTGCAATTTTACCAGCTGTATGTTCTGGACGTTAAGGGCCAAAAGAAAGCAAGAGCAATATGCCTTCCGGATTTGGCGGGTGATAGGGAGGATGGCTTCTGCAGCTTCGCCTCTATATCTTTCCCTTTCTTTTGAATCAGATACCTTCTTACACAAAAGGGCAAACTATGCTATGTGTGGTTTGCAGGGTAGTAGTACATCAGTGCTCAGACAATCCGAGCAATCCGTAGACTGTAATAGGTGTAATTGGGGCCAGTGCCAACGGTTGACATGGCTGGACACCTACCGTGACCATGGCAGTGAGAAGGTCGACTCGCTGAGGGAGGAGCCCACTGAAGGCTTCCAAAGGCCTTCAGAAACCTGGGTGCGATTCTGGTGCAATGACAGGTATACTAGGGTTACCTGCAAGGCCAAACTTTTTGTTTTGTTTGTTTGGCAAAGATTGTTGGATTTTCACATTTGGAAATGTAGGCATGCTGAAAACTTGGAGACAAATTGGCAAAATGGTGTCCCTTCCCTGAGGCTATGGCTACGTTCGATCTGTGTAAAAGAGAGGTCTCTCCTTACGCTACACCCCTTGCCTTTATACACACTCACAGCCAATTCGTGGCACACTTGTTTTCTTCACCAGGCTTGACCACTCCCTTAATACCGCTGCCACCATATAACCTTTATTTAATACCTTTGGTCCCACTGACAGACTACCTATAATGAAAGATGCCATGCTGTGTCCTGTGAACAAAAGAACTTATAATTTGTTAATTACACATAACATGTTAAAGACGATTTATTTGTGCGTTCGACGAAAGCTCTGAAATTAACGTCTCAATTATTCCTAGCCTAATCTAACTCCTTCTACTCTATCTATCCCAACACAAAAACATATTCTCCCTGTGCTCTCTAGCTCTAAACTCCATCTGTCTCTCTTAACTAACTGACTCACCCCTATTTAAATTTTAAAAAAATTGGCATCAAAAATTTGCAGAGGAGAAATTTGTGGAAAGATTTGAAGGCCAATTTTGTCTAACTCTAGTCAATTTGTTCCAGCGACCTCCAGTCTCAGAGGCAGTATGCCTATGTACACCAGTTTTTTTTTGTTTTACTTTCCAGAATTTTACTTAAACTTGGTCATAGAAAAATATATAATATTTTTAAAAATGCAGACCAAAAATGCACATTTCCTCCATAGGTTTAAGCATAAAAATGCACATCTGGGGGGATTTGGGAAAAGTGCAAATTTGCGCAAGTGCAAATTTGCTTAAATTTGGGGAATGGTGTGGGGGGGAATCTGATTCTGCCAATGAACGGGTGATGGAACAAAAAGCACCAGACAATTCTGCAAAATGCAGATATAATGGATTTTACAAAACCCTATAGGGAATGAACTAAATTTCAGAGAAGCTGAACGAGGTCTGTAGGGGTGGGAGTGGCCATTCTTTTGTCTGGTTAATTCTGATAATGAACAAGACTCTGGCCTGCTAACTAGCTGTGCAACCCTGAGCGTTTGTCATCCAACTTCTTAGAGGGACAAGTGGCGTGACCCACTGGGCATCTTCCAGGAAACCAATGTCTTTGGGTTTGGGCAGGGCGGGGGGGATGGTTTATAAATGGTTCAATCTGTACTGTGTTCTTTTAAACTGTCAGTTTTAATGATGTTTTTGTTCTGTTTTTATTCTGTTAATTCCATTCGTTTGCTGCTCCAGAATCTTCAGATAGGGAGCGGTATATAAATATTGTAAATTAATGAAATACAACACTGTAACTAAAAGGTGTGGGGCCAAGATACGAAATGTTCTGGCACATTTTATCTGAAACCTCTTACTGTCAATACCTAAGCCTTAGGAGATGCATTTTAATTCTCTAGAATCAGGGAGGGATGGGCAAACATTGATAAATCGCCGAACAATCTGCACTTGGGGAAAAGGGATTGGGGCCAGGAGAAGGAGGGATGGCCATAAGGGAAACCCTGGCGGTCTAAATTTGGCCCATTTTCCTGAGGTTCTGCACCTTTGGCCTAGAAACATACCAAGATTCAAAGTCCCGCTCTTGATATAATCAATGTTAAATTGCAAATGAAAACCTACGGTGTATTTTAAGAGCATCTGCTTTTTAAACCCTGCTAATATCAGTATTCCTGAAAAATAAACAGATGTTCTCTGAATTGGGGAAGGAGGGAGGGAGGGTGACACCCCAGTTCCCCTGTACTCTGTAAATGGCGCCCTGAAAAACAGACTTGTCCAAGGTTACTCAGTGACTTTCGAGGTGGAGAGGAAATTTGAAGCCCTATCCAAATCCACTGTTGTCAGTTTCACCGGATTTGCTCACAAGTATGGTGCACTCTGAAGACGTTCTGGCCTGGCTTGACTGGCCCAGCACATTTTGCAGCCCATGGCAAAAAACACACTATGGCTCTCCCTCCCATTCCATGAACACAAGTTAACAGGGCTTGCAATCAAATCTTCCTTCAACCGTCATGAAAGCACAGTGTCCTCCACTACACCTGAAGGCATCAGGCTAACAGCCAGCCATGTGGCACACAGATCTATCTTTGAACACCACGCCACAATCTCCCAGCATCTGCCGCCTGAGGCAATAACTTCATTTTGCCTTATGGTATGGCTGGCCCTGTAGCCTGGGGAACTGAAGGATCCCCCTGAAAATGGCATCTGTGTATCAAGTTTTCCCTCTCTTCTTTGTAACATGGAGGATCAAGTGCTCCCTATGGCAATGTTATCCCGTCCTGCATTTTCCCATCCCTGCTCTACATCATAGGCTGCTGCAAGTAGCATCATACAAAACCTTCAAATTATCTTGGACGGCTGTGTTTTCACTCCTCTCTGGGGTGGTGGTGGGGGGGGGGGGGTTAGGGCTAGAAAGCCAGGGCCTTCAAGTTGATCTTCAAGTGCATGCTGACATGGCTTCAGGTGAGTGGGTTTCTTAGAAGACCACCAGGTTTATGTCAAAAGCTTTGACTTTTGCCAGTGCCCTTGAATTGCTTTGGGAAGTTGAACAGAAATGCATCGCACAGGTATGAGCCCAGGTGTTTACCTGCTTGCACTGGCAGCTTTAAGGAAGACAGCTGTTGTTTACACCTGGTCTCTTGCTTCCAGGCAGACCAGGAAGGTATGTTCCTTGTGCAGATGAGTTTGGTTCAGAGTAATGTCTTTCTCAAGGACTAGATTGGAAAGCTATCTCTGCTCGCCTGAAGATTAAGCTCTTATCCTGATGTTTACTCCCACTCTTTGCCTTTGCGCCCTGTGCTCTGATGCTCTCGGTGCCTGGAACTGCCTCTCTCTCTCTCTCTCTCTCTCTCTCTCTCTCTCTCTCGTTCAAGCCCTCTTGAATATCCACTTTTTCTGCAAAGCTATTTCTGGGCCATTCGGCCTTTACTGCCTTCTCCTACTGTATCTTGACTAGTCTAATCCATATTGTAACGTTCTAAGACGTGTTGCTGCCATGGTGGTGACGAAGCTTCTGGCAGTGATTGGCTGAGCTGCCCTGATGTCACAGAGGCTGGAACAGGCACAAAGGCCTCTGGATGTCACTGGCTGAGCTGCTCAGATCTGAAAGGAGGAAAGTAGGCAGGCAGGCCTGGGGAAGGAGGAGTAGAAGAAGCAGGGCAAGACCCTAAGGAGGCAGCACCACGGGATGCCATTGCCATAGGGAGGAGATGACCCTACACTTTACAAAGAAGAGAGGGAAACTTGAGACAGAGATGCTAACTTAAGCAGCTAGAGGGTCGGCCCTACCACAAGGTGGACTGATACCAAGGCAATTAAACGTAGGTGGTGCCAGAGACAATGATTTATTTATTTATTTATTTATTTATTTATTTATTTATAAATAAATAAGTGGATAAGCACATTCCAATAGCATTACTGGATTCCTGTAGTTACTTGAAGAAAAGCCACTTTTCACATACAAATTGCATTGGAATCATAACCTGGATATTAAGAGCGAAGTATATTATGCTAAGCTAGCAATCATATCATTTTATTTTATTTGTAGTATGTCTAAACCATTCTAAATCAAATGGATTCTAGGGTGGTGTACAATCACTATAAACATTATTTAAATAAAATGCAATCAGGCAATATCCTTCATAACGATTACATAGCAGTATCCTCCAGAACAATTTGCTGCTACAAGGCCGCAAAAGTCTTAGACTACTGCAGTGCACTCTGCGTTGGGCTGCCCTTGGGAATGGTTCAGAAGCTGCAGCTAGTGCAGAATGGGGTTTTATTATATTCAGTGGTCTATAAATGCCACAAATAAATAAATAAATAAACAAATAACGGTTATATAGGTTTACAGTAAAAGTAGAAATAATTGAAATAGAAATGCAATACATCACACTGTAGTGGAGGAGACTATCAACAGGTGACCTGTGTACCTCCTTAGTCTTCTCCCCTGGTTCTCACTGCAGATGGGCAACTTCAAGGTCCCTATTGCTCTCCCTTCTTCTGTTTCTTTATTTTTAAACCAGCTTCAGACAGCCTTCCAAATAGAGGACACCTTCAAATAGAGGACTGTCCTATGTAAAGTAGTTTACGTGGCCACCTGATACACACCTCTTTCCTCCAGCCCTTCATGGCTACTCTCCACCTGCTGCCATCCTCCACCTGAGATGGCTATCTCATCCTCCCTAATGGGAGGGCCGGCCCTGCTTTGGGGCAAAGGGGAATCTTTTGTTACTGCTGTTTGCCTTTGCCAGAGATTGCTGTTATTTTATTGCCTCACCGGGTTTTCTTGCTGCTTTCAAAGCTAGCTCAATTTTCACAGCCTGTAATAGATGGCACAAACGCCACTCCGTAATCTGAAAGTCCTGTATGCAAATGTCTGTAACATTGGGGAATGCCAACTTCCACGATAAACACCCATTTTCATCTTTAACTGTGCTGATTTGCTACTGATGTCATCCAGCATTATTATTTTTTTGTCTGCTGTGCCCGTTTTCCTAATTGTGACTGACTAGTCATGATGTAACTTCTTAATTGATACGTAAAGCTACCTGCATATTCGGCTGCAAACAGCTCCGCCGTGTACGGTACTTGCTAATTACATTAAAGCAAGGCCAAATGATAACTTTTTTTTGTGCGGACTCCGCAATCGCTTATTTACATCAAAAGCACCCACACAATGAGATGGGCAAAAACATCTCCTATCTATCCCATCAAACACAGAAGCGGCATTTAGTTGTGAGTAAACAAGTGGGAACCAAATGGTTTAGAGAAGACTGCTTATCTCTCTCAATTTTATTTTATTTTTAAAAATGCAATTGTACCTATGCTACACAATTTTTAAGGGAGGGGCTACATTTATTAAAGTCTTTTTATAGAAACCTTCCCCCACCCATTTTGTTTTCCAAACAGGCAGGGGTATTTCAAGGCAATCGAATATGCTGATCTTTGCCACACGCCTCAGTTTGTCCAGTAACAAAACCAGCCAAGGATACGGTGGCAAATTAAGTAAGAGTACTGATGAATCTCTTAAGGTAACTAAGAGCACTATAGTCATGGTTCAGGTATTGCACCGGGGGGGGGGTTGTCTGGTATTCTACCAGTGGTTTCTACTGGATCAGTTGCCTGGATACTAGTAGTTACTGACCCTGTTCAGATGACACGCTAAGCCATGGTGATTAAGCATTTTGAGCTAAACATTATGGCTTAGCATGTCATGGGAACCATGGCTTAGTGTGTTGTGTGAACCATTCCTAACCATGGTGGCTACATAACCATGCTCACGACCCACTTGCTGTGAAAGGGTTAGTGGCCTAACCATGGCTTAGTGTGTTGTCTGAACAGGCCCACCGGGAAGTGCCACTAGAATAAGTTCAGCTGCCTCCAGCATGCTTGGCTAAGCACTCAATGGCACGCATTCCTTTTAACATGGTAGGCATGTTGGCTCACCTGCCCAATTCTGCCTTGTTCTGCGGAGAAGACAGATGTATCAGACTGGACTATATACCTCCAAATGTGTGAGCCTGGGGTGGAACTGTGGGACGGGATCCTCAGGAGTGGTCTTGCACCACCCTGACGTGAATCTGGAGCCAGGGAAACCCCATGAAATGTGGCAAAATAGTAAGGGGTGCTGCGGTGCCCAGCAATGGGATGCCCAGCACAGACAGTACACCTGTTGTCATGTTCCTGGTCATGAGCCCAGAATGGGTGCGAGCCCCCTGATCAGCCATGCCTACTAGTTTTACTTGTTTATTATTTTAGTGTATTTCTTTTCATGGTGGGGATTCTTGTAATGATTACCTCCCTGCGGTGTAGCTTGCTCCATCTTTCGTCACCCCTGGAGTGACTTCTTAGTGGAGTGGCTTCAATGTTGCTGGGAGTCTACACCTTGGATAGCTCCTTTAGGGTTCTGACTGAAACCCGGAGCAGATTCACCACCCCATTGATATCAGAGCCACCAGTCTCCACAGCGCCTTCTCCAACTTCGTGTCCCCCATATCTGTTGAACTGCAACCCCCATCTTTCCCATTTTGTATGTTACTGTTTTTCTATGTGTTGGGTTATCGCAGGGATTTTTATTATTATTATTTATTTTGTGAACTGTCTTGGTGGGCTTTTTAGCCAAACAGCAGCATAAAAAATAATTCTATGTTACCTTACCAGTAGGGTATGCTTTTAATAAAACTTTTTTTTAACTTTTTTTAAAAAAAAAACAACCTTCAAGCTTTTAAAAATGGCAGGTTCACGATTACAAGCCACAAAGATAAATACATAATTTAAATGAAAGAAAAGATCATGTATGGGGGCAATGTTATCCTTTTATTATTAGCTCTAAAAGCAAAAATAAAAGGGGGGGCATGTTTCAATAAAGGCCAGATCTACACCTTGTGTCAAATCATTACAAATGTGGAATAAAAAGCAGGATATAACATTATCAAAGTGGTATATGGAATGAGTCCAGTGCCTGAACAGTTATCAGTGCACTTCAGTGCTGCTATAAAGCAGTAGTGTAGATCTAGCGCAACTTGGCATATTGTTCCCTCCTTTCTACTTGATGCTTACCAATTGAGGAAGCTCACAGCTTCAGCTTGAAGTTATCATACATATCTCAATCAAGCAATTTACAGCCATGTATAGACCAGCCTATAGTATTACACCATTTAAGTCTGATATTAAACATAGATAATATCAGCTGTGGGAGATGCTGCCATTTAGGACATTAGGCAAGGCCAATCAGGGTCTGCTGCCAAGTCAGCCAGTCTTGGCTCCCTGATTGAGTGTATACTTTATATTGTGTATACCTAAAGGATGAATCAGATCCTTTAGATGTGCACCTGTCATAATATGTGAGGAAGCCTTAAGTGGAAACAAGTTTTGTGCTAATGTGTTGCAATTTTTTTGCCCTGCGCTTCAAATTAGTACATAAAGAAAGCTGTGAGCATAGCAGTGTGTTCCTTTATCAGGATACAAGCCTAGAAATCCTCTAGCACATCCTATTTGGGTTTTGTGTCCTCCACACTGGCTCTTCAGGAACCTCTGTTGCTGATCCCACTTCTTAAAAGGAATGCTGTTCCTAAGCTATAGCCGGGGAATGTCAGGAATGCAGTATGGCTAAGGCTGCCAGGTCAAATCTTCAAAAATTAAATGTTATCTCTTTGTTTTCATTTTCTTTGGAACCAATTAGAAACTCTTAAAATGAAAGAAATACAATGATTAATTAAATATTGGCCTAATAGGATGGCTGGCCCTGGAAGGTCATTCAAACTTGGGCCTTGAAGTGGTTAAGGATCAGAAGAAGAATGTGAACATGCAGAATCTAAGAGCAGAAATCAGGTAGCCTTTTCTAGGGAGCAAGTAGTGTTAATTAGGGAAGCAGGAAACATAGGGCTGGATCCAAAGAATCATGAGTATGAGGAAAGAAACCTCTAGTGATGTACCACAAATAGTGAAGAACATAAGGAAGTCTATCTAGTACAGCATCTTGTTTTCCACAGTGGCTAACCAGGAAGCCCGTAAGCAGGGCATGAGGGCAATCGCTCTCTTCTGCTGGTATAATAAGTTGAACCCGGCCTGAAATTTCCAGCCTGTGCTATATCCATCTTTACATTTGTTCTGTGTTGGAGAGGAGAGTATGCAATTGAAGAGAAGAAACCCCATCAGGAATAGCATAGCATTAATTCTGATCTCGATCCTCTTAAAGGAGAAGGTTGCTTTTAGTCATGCCTCTCTATGAAATACGGATCATTTCATCCCTGTTAAAACGTCCAACTGTCAGGAATTTGGAATATTGTGTCTTGTGATGGATGAGGAGTATGTTTGTGGATCCGAAATGGAGACTAGTTCACTGCAACTTATTTGCATTGCAATATCCAACAGGCCGAGATGGATAGAGGTGCCAATTACGTAATAGCTTTCTGGTCCGACCAGTTTGTTGTACATTGCTTTGAGGACAGATTGAGTCAGAGAAGGCAGCTCATAATTGCTTGAAATAATTCATTATACTTCTAAAAGAGGAATACAGAGGGATTGCCATGGGCTGGCTTTTTACAGCCAGCCTTGTAGATTTATTATTGTTTATATATAGAACCATCGATGTACATGGTGTTTTGTGGAAGAACACAAAAAGGCACACATAAGGGCACATAATTGTGCCTACTGTGAGGTGGTGAAGGTGAGACTTTTCTGCCACTGTTGTGTTCTAAAGTAGCCATCCACTAAAGCTTTTCCAAGTGGTTTGGAGGCTATTGTCAGATTTGATGTAAAGGAGCTATTGGAGGTGCTGAACCTCTTTTGGGGATGGATTTCAGCACCTTGGATAGCTCCAGAAAGTGTTCTGACTGGTTCTGATTGAAACTCTGGGCGGCTTCACTGCCCCACTGATATTGGAGCCACCAGTCTCCACTGTCCTGGTCTCAAATCTGGTTCCATTCAGAAGTGTCCTCACCTCCACCGTTGCCTGGACCAGAGCGAAAGGCAGGTGAACAAACAGGTTGCAGTGTTGAGGAAGAGGAGGAGCAAGTCCAGTGGTCTCTTGACAATGGGCCCCTAGAGGGGTGTGGAGCCTAGGCAGTTGCCCGGCCATGCCTACCCTTTACGCTGGCTCTGCTTATGATGGATGGAGAACTCCATTGGAGCTTTCTATCCTTTGGGTGTCGAGCCCATAGGATTGCACCCTTAGAGCACAAGAGTAAATTTCTCACATTTAAGTGGTGTGCCTCATGGGTTCTGGGCCATCTAGAAAGGAATCATTAATTTGATGTGCTGTTGTTTCCTCGGCACCTAGAAAGAAATCACGGAACATTTTATGATATGCAAAGGCTTTTTTTTTAAGCAAGCAGAATACTGTTTTCTTCTATTTGTACCAACTTGCCATTGACACATGTTTAGTCACTTGTGCAAGAGTCTTAAACACTCCCTAGGAAAACAAAGGGGAAATTGTCGCCTCGCACAGATGAGATATTACTCATTCAGCTTGTTATGCCACCAGGATGAAAGAACTTCCGAACTGTGGGCTTGCAATAAAAAGCATGAAAAATCCCATGGAAATGCAGCAGGATGTGTAAATGAATATGAAACGACATGACTGCCGGTGAAGCATCTGCGGTTCTGATATTACAGCTGGACCTGTGCCATTTTTGCTACCACTGAGATCTGGGTCTCTTACAACTAGAGACCCAGATTTTTGCACGCCCCAAAATATCGTATTTTATCGTTATCGGAATTTCAGACCAAAACAATTAGCGTCTCCGATAATATCGCAGGTTCATCGTATCGTCTTCACGATAATTATCAGAAATCCGATATTTAATTTGCAGCCCCACTGTGCCTTATAGAGCTGGATCATTTAGGGGGAAATGCCTATAACTTCTGTATTTTCAAAGTTACAGGTTTGAAACTTGGTCACAATGCTTATGGGGTATGCCTAAGTATGTGTATGAAATTTGAGAGCAATCCCTCCAGCCCTCGATTTTATATGAATTTATTAGAGATCATTTAAGTTCGGACAGGTCAGAATGACAGCTCGCCACGTGCGTTCATTCAGACCTGTCAAAAAGTTGCACGATCTTTAAAAAATCATATAAAATACAGGGGTGGAGGCATTGATCTGCAATTTGGCACATATGTGTAGCAACATGTGCTGGACATGTGTATGAAATTTGAGATTGATCCCTCCAACCCTCAATTTTATATGAATTTATTAAAGTTTGTGCAACTTTATTGAGAGCTAGTTGACCGGGCCTCCGTGCTGTCATCTTGATGTCTGCTTTTTTCCCCATAGGCTTGCATTGGGGGAAACACGTGCATAACTTTTTTATTTGAAATTATAATGACATGAAACTTGGGGGGCCAAGACTAGCAAGATCCAATCTGCAATGTCCAAAAAGTTTCATGTCTCTATCTTTTCAAATTAAAAAGTTATAGGGGGTCCCCCAAAAGCCCCACCCCCACTGTAACTTCTTCATTTTTAAAGATAAAAACTTGAAACTTGTGGGATATTGAAGATGGGATCTGGCTGGTCATTTGTGGGAAAAAAATCAGAGCAATTGCTCAAACCCTCGATTTTATATGATTTTTTTAAAGATCGTGCTCCTTCTGAAAGCTGGTTGTGTGTATGTGTGTAACCCAAATGGATTTGCCTGAAACTTTTATATATGGCATCTCTCTGCCTGTAGAGAGACTGTCAGTTGCTATCACAAAAAAATATTTTAAACCTTTAATGATGTAGGCAAAAACAAACAACCCCACCATTGCATATGTATAGCCATTCATAGAGTCACCATTTTATGCGAGCGGGGGAGCGAGCAGAAACAGCAGCTCGCTGAGCACCCAGATAAACTGGACGTGGGCAAGTCTGTCCATCCCTACTTTCCATGAAAAACCCCAACAGTGGGTCTTCTCCGAAGTGGCCCCCGCCCTCTAGAACCCCCCCCCCCCAATGCAGGTCTGGAGGCAGAAAATGTGGCATCTTTCAAACATCTCCAAAAATGCATATTTTCACCCAGGCTTTACCTGGACTCCATTTTGCTGCTCCTTCAACAGTTTTACTGCAGTTGTTTTAATGCCGTTCTTTTAATGTTGTGCTTTTAATATTATATGCAGAAATTTCAAGCAGCAAATACAGGCCCAGCATTCTAGCGAACTAGTCCTTAGGGTAACTTTTGACATATTTCCCTAAGGCTGAGCTGAAATAGGGAACGCTTTTTGTGAATATTTTCCCTCTTTGCAAAGATAATCTTCTGAGGATTGGGAACTCAGAACAGGAACAGCAGTGGTTCACAAAATGAGTCCCTGACTACCACTAATTCAAAAGAAGGACAGTGTTTCCCTGCTCTCACTCCCAATTGGCTTTGTGATGTCACATAACCAAATGTGATTGGTGATATGGTCTCATCAGGAAACCAATTTTGGATTGGGGGGGGGGGAAGCATTTGGTTTCTCACTCTGTATTGACATTGTGATGTTGTCATCATATAGGTAAATCTGATTGGATATGTGGCACTGTGATATTATGATTCTGGTAACATGATTTCCTACTTGCCTGGATCACACTGTTAGCAAGAAGCAACCAAGAGAGTCCACAAACCGATGCAAAAGTGTGTGAACAGGTAGGCTTTGGGGAAGGTTTCAGGGAATGGCCCTTTGAAAACTCCTGTTTCACACCCAAATGATCACTTTGCAATCATTTGATGTAGCCCTTATTTTCCCTGCTATCAATAGAAAACAAATGTAGAGGATCGGTCAGAAAATGAGCAGAGATTATTTCTAATGTGTAACAGCCTGAAACAGTAGAGAAGGATGACTCCGATGTCGGTGGGGGTGGTGAATTCATTCCGGGTTTCAGTCAGAACCAGTCAAACTTCTGAAAGAGCTATCCAAGGTGCTGAACCTATTTGAGGATGGGTTTCAGGGACAGAGAGTTGTCTCTTTATTGTTATTGTTTTACTTTTGCTACTTTGTAAAGTGCCATGTACCTTAAAGGTTGGTTGTTGTGGTTGTTATACAATCTGCTTTGTACATAACTATTGTAACTAATCATTAACAATACTGAATTGTTATATATAAAGCACACCGAATCATTATATATAAAGCACAGTGAAGGCGATGTTTCTACCTCTAATTTAAGATTATCGGGTGTCTTCTCCCACCTACCCACCCACCCAAAAAAATCTTCCTCTGTTTTCTTCCTTTGGAATTACAACTACCTCTATTGACCAGACTTGCCCTTAGGTGTTCATATAAAATTCTCGTTGAGTGCAGTAGGAGTTCTCCATCTGTATCTTTGGGGGGAAATTGGCCCTGAGATAAAATGCTAAGTGATTCATATAAAAGAGGGGAGGAAAGTTGGGGCTGGAAAAAGTTGGGAGCCACTGAGTCCCTCTCTCTCCTCCTTTCGGTTCTTGCACCTTCCATCTTACTATGTGTAGGGTTGTATTTTACTATTGGTTTCTTTGCAATCCCAACGTCTCTGTCTAGACTCCACCTGTAAAGCATGCCTAGTCCAGCTGCATTGAAACCAAATTAACTCTTGCCATTGAGTTCAGTAGAATCTGGCACAACCCCTACTTATGATCTCTACTTAAGGATTTTTTCACATATGAATCATCTCAGAGCTTCTTTGGTGCTATTTATCCAAACATCTGGTTGCTGTGTATGCAGATGAGAAAGCAGAGGTAACCAACAGAGACCAATCCCCATTTGGCTTCTCCCTGAATTACCTCCATCAGTGTCCATTTTTATTTCTCACCATGCACCAGAGCACCCAATGCAGTTTTACTCCATGGCATTATGGGAAATTTAAATTGGGGACTCACATTGGGTGGGCTTGCAGCCTTGCTGCCCAATGTGGAGGGCCTGGGCAGGAGTAGCTGCCCTAGGATGTCAAATAGTGATGCCAGGCTCAGATCTCAGAGACCGTTGGGAATATTGCAACCTCGTCTGAACACTACACTGTATGTGCATTTTTATACAAGAACATTTGTGTGTGAAACCCATTTTACCTCTTCGTCACCAAAGAAGGGTGTGGTCTCCTTTTGTTCTAAGGTAGCCCTGTGTGCATGTAGGACTGGTAAATGCTCATTCTATTTCCCCTTTTTATTTTTCTCTGCTAATTGCCTTTCTAATATGAGACATCTTTACTAAACAATCCCATCAGTGACTGGCCTTGGCCATGTGTCCTCTGCTACAGAAGACTGTCCTCTGTTTGAAGGAATCCTCTCTTTGTAGGCCTGTCCAGTCCATGTCCAGTATAAAGATTAAAAAATAAGGAGGGAGTGAAAGGGGCCATGAAGTTGCCCATCCACAGTTAGCACCCAGGTCACCTGATCCCAGTCTTCCACACTATAGTGAAATGCACTACATTTCTATCTAAATTACCATAAGTATCATAAGCACGGATACATATAAATGAACACATGCAAATTTAATTAACATTATTATTCTCTTTTGTCCTTTTTTGGTGATGCATTTCCTCTCTTTTGGAGATTCATAAGTGGCCATGGAGGTTGGCTCTGGGTCCACTTTTATAGAGGTCAGTCCTCTGGCAAGCAGAGGACTGACGTCTATTTTGAAAGCATCCTCTATTTGAAAGGCTGCCCAGAAGACTGAGCAGGCACACAGATCACCTGGTCACAGTACACTATGGTAAGGTGTAGTCTATAGCTATTTAAATCAGAACAATCATTTTTGCATATATACATATATATTAGCATATGCAAATAGGCATCTTCTTTTGTCCTCTTTTTTAGCCATTCACAAGTGGCCACCCTACCCGACAGACAGCCATCTCTCCATCACAACCATTCACCCATGCACCAGGTGCAAACAGCAAGGCCTTAGAGAGGACAGGCATTCTCGGTGGCTGCACCACCATTTTAGAAATCCTTTTCCCTAGAACCTTTACCCGAAGGATCTCTTGCCACACGGAGCTCTTGCATGCTGTGGAACTCCTGTGCTTTGCATAGAATTCTGGGGGATATGCTAGGGTATGTACTTCACACTGGATACTGGCCAGCCCTGTTGAACGTCATCGTTGCACTGGGTGAACTGATACAGGTATCCAAATTCCACTCTCTCCACCCTGTGAAAAATCAGCTGTGGGGCATTCGTTTTGACATGGAAGGCTTTGAAGACATACTGCTCAGGAAGCTAGACAATAACTTAATTCTCTCTCTCTCTTTCTCCCTAACAAGAACAGAGCAGTAACAGGAAACAGAGAAAATGATTCTAAAAGATGACAACTGTTACTCATGTCTCCCATGCAATGTCTCATTTGGCCCCGAGGGCCAGTAATGAATCTGTGCACCACGGCAAGTAAATGTAAGGCGAGTTGGCTTCAAATGCCACCATATAGAGAGCTTGAAAGACTGAGACAATAAGCGAGGTCTTCTTAGGGGCAGCATCTTCGTTGAGCAACTCCTTGCTTGAAGAGGCTCTGCTAAGCACGCTCTTTTGTTGCTTTGAAAAAGAGGGCTGGATGAACTATTTCTGTGATGCCAGGTCAAGAGCACATTGGTCATGTTGCCATAGAATCATAGAATCATAGAATAGTAGAGTTGGAAGGGGCCTATAAGGCCATCGAGTCCAACCCCCTGCTCAGGAATCCACCTTAAAGCATGCCTGACAGATAGTTGTCCAGCTGCTTCTTGAATGCCTCTAGTGTGGGAGAGCCCTCAACCTCCTTAGGTAATTGGTTCCATTGTCGTATTGCTCTAAGAATCAGGAAGTTTTTCCTGATGTCCAGCTGAAATCTGGCTTCCTGTCACTTGAGCCCATTATTCCACGTTCTGCACTCTGAGTTGATCAAGAAGAGATCCTGGCCCTCCTCCGTGTGACAACCTTTCAAGTATTTGAAAAGTGCTATCATGTCTCCCCTCAATCTTCTCTTCTCCAGGCTAAACATGCCCAGTTCTTGCAGTCTCTCCTCATAGGACTTTGTTTCCAGACCCCTAATCATCCTTGTTGCCCTCCTCTGTACACACTCCAACTTGTCTGCATCCTTCTTGAAGTGTGGTGCCCAGAACTGGATGCAATACTCAAGATGGGGCCTAACCAGTGCCGAATAAAGGAGAACCAGTATCTTGCACGATTTGGAAGCTATACTTCTATTAATGCAGCCCAAAATAGTATTTGGTGTTTTTGCAGCCACATCACACTGTTGGCTGATATTGAGATTGTGATCTACAACAATTCCAAGATCCTTCTCGCTTGTAGTATTGCTGAGCCAAGTATCCCCCATCTTAGAATCATAGAAAAGTAGAGTTGGAAAGGGCCTATAAGGCCATTGAGTCCAACCCGCTGCTCAATGCAGGAATCCACCTTAAAGCATACCAGACAGATGGCTGTCCAGCTGCCTCGTGAAGGCCTCTTGTAACTGCATTTGGTTTCTTTTTCCTAGGTACAGAACTTGGCATTTATCCCTATTAAATTTCATTCTATTGTTTCCAGCCCAGCTCTCCAGTCTATCAAGATAACTTTGAAGTTTGTTTCTGTCTTCCAGGGTATTAGCGATCTCACCCAATTTTGTGTCATCTGCAGATTTGATAAGCATTCCCTGCACCTCCTTGTCCAAATCATTAATAAAAATGTTGAAGAGCACTGGGCCCAGGACTGAGCCCTGCGGTACCCCACTCGTTACCTCCCTCCAGTGTGAAAAGGTACCATTGATAAGCACTCTTTGAGTCTGATTCTGGAGCCAACTGTGGATCCACCTAACAATTGTTCCATCTAGCCCACTTTTCACTAGTTTGTTAATCAGAATGTCATGGGGCACTTTGTCAAAAGCTTTGCTGATGTCAAGATATACTATATCCAGAGCATTCCCACAGTCCACAAGGGAAGTTACCCGATCAAAAAATGAGATCAGATTAGTCTGACAGGATTTGTTCTTGACAAATCCATGCTGGCTTCTAGTAATCACTGCATTGTTTTCAAGGTGCTTACAGATTGACTTCTTTATAATTTGCTCCAAAATTTTCCCAGGGATGGATGTCAGACTGACTGGTCTGTAGTTCCCAGGTTCCTCCTTTTTGCCCTTTTGGAAAATAAGGACAACATTAGCCCTCTTCCAGTCATCCAGCACTTCACCCATCTTCCATGATTTCGCAAAAATAATAAACAGTGGTTCTGAGAGATCTTCTGCCAGCTCCTTTATTACTTTAGGATGCAGTTCGTCAGGCCCTGGAGATTTGAACTCATTCAAAGAAAGTAATAATAATAATAATAATAATAATATTTATTTGTAGCCCGCCTCTCCCTCCGGATCGAGGTGGGGAACAACAACAATATAAAACATAAAAATCACAACAGTTAAAAAAAAATTAAAAAACAAGAGAAAAATACAACATTAAAAACATCTTAAAATTCATCTGGATAGGCCTGTCGGAAGAGGACAGTCTTCATGACTCTCTTAAATAGGTGTTCCTTGACCATTTGTTTATCAATCCCAAACTGCAATCCTGCCCCTTCAGCTTGTACTTCACTTTTTTCCAGGGGAGGTCATAGACCCACTTTTGGGAGAAGACTGAGCTAAAGTAGGAATTGAGCATTTTGGCCTTTTCTTTGTCATCTGTTACCAATTTGCCATCCTCATTAGGCAGTTGAACCACCATTTCTTTCCTCTGTCTTTTACTATTCACGTATCTGAAGAAAGCCTTTTTATTGCTTTTAGCATCCCTCGCTAACCTCAGCTCATTCTCAGCTTTAGCCTTCCTGACACCATTCCAGCACTTCTGTGCTACTTGTTTGTACTCTCCTTTTGTAGCCTGGCCTTCCTTCCACTTCCTATATGTATAGGCTGACCGTATGAAAAGGAGGACAGGGCTCATGTAACTTTAACAGTTGTAGAGAAAAGGGAATTTCAGCCAGTGTCGTTTGTATGCAATTAGTTCCTGGTGAAATTCCCTCTTCATCACAACAGTTAAAGTTGCAGGCACTATACTAGAGTGACCATATACAAAAGAAGGCAGGGCCCCTGCAACTTTAACTGTTGTGATGAAGAGGGAATTTCACCAGGAACTAATTGCATACAAATGACACTGGCTGAAATTCCCTTTTCTCTACAACTGTTAAAGTTACAGGAGCCCTGTCCTCCTTTTCATATGGTCAGCCTATATATGTATCCTTTTTTATTTTCAGGTCATCTCTAAGCTTTTTGTGGAGCCACATTGGTTTCTTCTGTTGTCTTCTATCTTTTTTCCTTGTTGGAATTGTTTGTAATTGTGCTTTTAA
Source organism: Anniella stebbinsi (assembly GCA_029215795.1). NCBI lineage: Eukaryota > Metazoa > Chordata > Lepidosauria > Squamata > Anniellidae > Anniella > Anniella stebbinsi. Next base: position 390,177,290 of record JARDYH010000001.1, read on the forward strand.
AGTTTCCTTTTTAAAAAAAATCCCACCTATCTTGGACTCCTTTTTTCATTAGGGTCACTTGCCATGGGACCTTACTTATCATAGTTCTGAGTTTATTAAAATTGGCTTTCCTGAAATCCAGAGTACAAGTATGGCTACACTTAGCTTTTGCTTCCTTTAAAATCAAGAATTCAAGTATGACTTGGTCACTTTCCCCAGAGTTCCCATAACTGCCACTTTATCCACTAAGTCCTCCCTATTGGTCAGTATCAAATCAAGGATAGGCTTTCCTCTAGTTCCTTCATCTACTTTCTGTAGGAGAAAGTTATCAGCCACACATGTCAGGAATTTCTTGGAAGGGCCACTTTTGGCAGAATTTTTCTCCCAACAGAGATCAGGGTAATTGAAGTCCCCCCATTGCTATTACATCAGATTTACTTGAAACACTGGCAATTTGCTTTTCAAAAGTTTCATCCTAATCTTCTCCTTGATTGGATGGTCAGTAGTAGTCTCTGACTATCATGCTCCTTTTATTCCTTGCTCCATTTATTTTAATCCAGATGCTCTTGATGAGGCTCCCAGCCTCATCCTCTTGTATTTCTGTGCAGGTATATGTATTTTTAACACATACTGTGACTTCGCCTCCCTTTCTATTTCTTCTGTTCTTTTTGAACAAGTTATATCCTTCAATTGCTATATTCCAGTCATGGAAGTCATCCCACCAAGTTTAAGTTATACCTATCAAGTCATATTTGCCTTCATGTATTGAGAGTTCACGTTCATTATGTTTATTTCCCATACTCTGGGCATTAGTGTATAAACATCAAAGCCCATGTGCTTTGTAGTCTGGCTTCTTTCCTACATTGCTGTGAACATTGTTTTGGGGCACTATTGGAGCTGTTCTCTCTGTTATGGTGCATAAGCCCTCATCCATTGTTGCCTCCAAGTTTATGTCTCCTGCCCCCATAAGATTCAGTTTAAAGCCCTCCTGATGAAGTTCTTCATGCTGTGGCTGAACATATTCTTCCCAGCCCTTGTGAGGTGCAACCCGTCCCTTGCCAGCAGTCCATCTTCCAAGTAGCATAGCCCGTGGTCCCAGAATCCAAATCCCTCACTTCGACACTACCTTCATAGCCAGTTGTTCACCCATATTTTTCTTTCCCTTTCTAATCCTCCTCTAAGAACCGGGAGGATGGATGAAAAAACTATCTGGGCCCCAAAGTTCTTGAGTTTCCTTCCCAGAGCTTCAAAGTCTGACGTGATTTCTTTGTAGCTCCACTTGGCAATATCATTTGTTCCCACATGGATGAGAAGAAAAGGATGTGTGTCAGTGGGCTTCATGAGCTTTGGCAACCCTTCAGTCACATCTCTAATTTATTTGCCACTAGATCAAGAATTGTTTTGTTCCATGGGTGGAATTAACTGCCAGATCCTATGCAGAATGAGGCATACCTATGACCTGTGAATGAAAATGATGATGTTAGACTCGTGCTAAAAATTACAGGGGAGGGCAAAGGGGTCTCAACCTTTTAAAGTTTGTGATAGCCCCTAGAGCTGTTGTTTTTAGATGAGTACAGTGAACATTGTTTGAGATGCACCAAACTCTGCATAGGACCAATAATAATCTGCTGTTATTGTTAGCTATGGAAATACCCATCATGATCATGGGATGTGTGGATGGAAGGGTGGCTTGTTGCAGGTATTAATACTGTGATTCAGTGGGGGGGGGCAGGTCACCCATTGTAAAAAGCTTTCACCCCCATAGCAAAGTTGTTCCCAAACACAGTACTTCCTTCCACCACCCCTCCATACGAATGAAAGGCAGCAAGAGGCACATTCTCGCTGTCCCGCATGCAACTCGACAGGGGCAGCCTATTGATTTTGTCCCCTAGAACTCAATGGGTTCTATACATTAGTCCTCCTTAGAGTAGAGGACTAGAGTAGAGCCGTTCAAATGAAGCTGACTTAAGTTAGACTAATACTGGATAATGTTAGCGACTGAGAACTAAAGCAGTTCTACCCCTTCATCTGCATGGCCGTCTCCTGCATTCCATTTCTTGGTCATGTTAAAGTGTGACAAAGAGAGAGACCATTGGGCACTGGCTACTCCTAGTGAGGTGCCCATCACTATCCTGAGCTATATTCACTTCCAGAACCCATCTGTTCACAGCAAGGCAACGGAACAGGTTTACCAGTCTACCTTCCCACTGCCATGGTCACCAGCTGCTATTGCTCTTCATCCTCTTCCTCATCATGGCTACCACTTGTTTGCTTGCTTGACAGGCAGAGAGGAAGTAGGAAGTGGCATCGGCTTCTCCTTCTTCAGAACACCACCGTTGTCTGGACCAGAGCCAAAGGCAAGTGAACATGCAGGTTGCAATGATGAAGAAGGGGAGCAACTCCAGGGGGCTCTTGCCAATGGGCCCCTGCTTGGTTGTGCACCCTTGGCAGGTGCCAAACCGTGCTGACCCTTGACACCAGCCCACAGGAAGCTGTGTTAGTCAAAATCAGACCATTGGTCTATCAAGATCAGTTTTGGCTGCACTCTCTGGGGATTCAGGTGTGAGTTTTTCCCAGTCCTCTCTGGCGATGGCACAGATTGAGCCTGGGACTTCCTGCACACAAGACAGATGCCCGGCCACTGAGCTACAGCCCCTCGTGCATTCTTAAAGACACATGCACCACAAAACTTCATTTCCACGTCCCGGAGAGGGACGCCAAGCTCTCTGTTAGGAGCACAGGAACTCTGTAACCATGTTGGCTCTTAAACACGGCTTCTCGAGTTTAACCAGTCTGGATCCAGCTTTTGCAAACTGATGCCAGCTCTGCATGCTATGAATTAATTTCCAGCTCCGGTGAATGATATATATTTGCATTCATGGCATGTATCAATTAGTATCTTTGATCGCAATTAGTATCTTTGACTCTTCCTTGTTTTTTCCCTCTCTCTCCCAATTCCTGTTGTTTTTATTTTGTTTTAATAGATTCAATTTTTTTTTAAAAAAATCCATTTAAAAAAAAAACCTTTCCTACTGGTGATCCATTTGGGGACTCAAGAATTGTCTGTGTATGCTTTTTAAAAAAGAACAAGTAGGGTGATTTCCCCAGTTCCTCCCCATTAAAAGAAAATTTAAAAATCACAGGGCTTTATTTCCAGAAAGCTGTTCACATTCTTGGGAAAAGGAGGCACAAACCAAAAAAAAGAAAGAAAAGAAAAAGGTAATGTAGGCCCTAGGTTAGCTGCATTGATTTAATGCCTTAGTTAGGCGGCTGGAGCAGAGGTAGCGCCTTTTGATCAAGCCTGTGTGAAAGATGAGTGTCATGCCCTCTCTGAGCCAGCTGTGAGGGGCTCTGCCCTGTGACTGCAGGGGCATGCTGAAACACTCCCCTCCTAGTGCCGAGATGGGAGCATCCCAAAGAAAAGAGAGAGAGAGAGAGAGAGAGAGAGGCAGTCCCACAACTTAGGCACTGTTAGGTTCTGGAGGAGAGAGGAGGAGGGATCTGGTTTCATTCCCCTGTGCTCAGCGTGAGCGAACATCAGGCGTGGAGGTGCGCTGCCTTCAGACGAGGGTAACAAGACCAAGGCGTGTGTAATGATTCGACCTTCCCTACTTGTACAGACAGGCATGTTTCCTGGTTGTTCTTCTTCTTTGTACAACTCACGGCGGAGGGGATGGGAAACTGTTTTATAGCTCTCGAAACACATGCTCCGTAAGAATGTCAGAGGTAAGGAAAGTTCTTTTGTAGTTTGTGCATGGATTTGGGTTTTATATGCCTTGCCTTTCAAGCTCTTGAGAGAGATAGGTATATAGATACAGATATTTGCTCGATTGTCCTGGGATAGCAAAAGATAAGCTTTCAAAAGGAAACTGTGCTGCATGCTCGATTCTCTTATTTAACGGCTGCAGTGTCTTTTCGAATGATTTGTAACTGCCTGATCCTAACCAGGTTGACTCAAAAATAACTGCACTGATTTCAATGAGATGTACTTGCGAGCAAGTGTGTTTTGGACTGGAAGCCGAGAGAGAGAGAGAGAGAGAGAGAGAGAGAGAGAGAGAGATGGCCTTCTAGATGAAATGCACCCTAAAAGGATGCATTGCCCTCCTTTGCCTATAAGTTGTGGGAAAGCATTTGCGATTGAACCGGATCGAGCCCGTGATGGTTCTTCTCCCGGTTTGAAAGAGCAGTTTTCTATAAATCACTGATGACCTGACAACGTTTAATCATACAGGTCCTGGATGTACATTAATAGCTATAAAATACATGATTTGTGACTTCGGTGTGTTCTGAGTCAAGTGCACTAAGCAGATACATTAGCATTAGCATGATGTAGAAAATGCACAAGAGACCAGACAATGTAATTTTGCAGAAGAAGTTTTTGGGGAATTAGCTCTTTGGGAATTAGCTCTGGCATCAATGTCTGCTCTTTGGACACAGAGTTCATTTGCTGACCATAAATGTGTCCTGCAAAATAACACACACACCTAGCCTCCACCCCCCACATGCAAACACACACACACAAAAATCTCAGGAGATTCCTTGCCTTGGAGTTGTACTTTTCTTGTCTCGTGTGTGCTTTAAAAATACAAGAAGACTGTGAAGATGAAATTATGGTATAGCAGAATGGTAAATGCTGGCAGATCTTTGGGTTTTTCTGTCCTTTCTCTTTTCATCCCTTAATGCTAAACTGTCAACTAAATTATGATATTTTGTTGGCATTGCTAAAGAAACAGTTAATTTTACTTTCCTGCTCAGTTAATAGATCAAGTCTTTTACCGCCACCCTCATTCTTCCACTTTTGGGGTGGTGAGGGGAGATACTGTTTTGCTTCTTTAAAAAAAATAATGCAAGAAAAAGAAAGAAAAAGGTTGACAGTTTGCCGACCAATTGGAAAGGTTTCTTTTTTTAAAAAAAAATCTCAATTCTAACTTTTCCTGCGTTAGAAAAAAATAAAAAATACATTATGGAGGGGAAACTGGCATTTGTAATTTTTACAAAAAATGTTCCATGCCAAATAACTTGGGATGCTTGGGATTCATTGTTTCCTAATTGTGGTGAAATGAAAAGAAATATCCCTGTTTAACAGCATCCAAATTAATTATCGCAGACTCAGATGGGAAAAGAAATACTAATTTCCAAAGGGCCAAGAGTTTTGTTTTTCAACTGTACGTTCTGGGGTGCTGCCTCGGCTGAGCTTGCTGCTGAAATCTTTTTAAAAGCCTTTTGTGATCATGCAACTCCTTGGCTCCTTGAACCTTGGGAGGTGATTGTTTGTCTTATCTTCTAGTGAGCTAACTCTGCGCTGTGTTGCAAAACCTTGAGGCGTGTTGTGCTTCTTTCTACTGTTCCGGCAGCCTGCAACTGAAGTCAGCTTCATTAGTTTCACTGATGGCACATCAGTGCGCGGCTGGTGCTGCCGCTTCCTTCCAGCTAGTCCCCAAGCATGACTGGGGCTGCCTTGGTTTGGATAAGCTTGTAAGGATTTGTCAGCCAGATGTGACAAGATTGTCAAGAGGCAAGTAAAGGAGGAGATCTGATATTAATCAGTGCATAGCTCCGAGCCAAACTTTCTCAAATGCAGTGTAGTAACATGTTCTTCTCATTTACTGCGCCTCTTTTGTGGCTACGGATCTGCCACTGTGCACCTTTGACGGTTAAAGGGAATGCCAGCTAATCGCCTTTAATTGTATAGACAAAAAATTTGGGTGGGGTGGGGAAAATGAGTGTACCTTGATATCCATTAACTGGCTTTAAAAAAAAAATGAAAGACACATTCAAGCGCAAGTTGCTGCTCTCGGCACATGGACAGTCAGGCGGAGCAAAAGTCCTGAAAATCTCACTTCTGTCAACCGGTGGGACTGGGAGAGTCCATGGTCTTGCTGTAGTCTGGGGCCACGTCGCAGAGTGCAGGAGATGCGTTGCACCTTCAGAGGCTGGATTTTGATTTTTCATTATGGCGATAGGCCAAGGATACGGTTCTCCTTCTTCTGTACTTGAGAAACAAAAGCAGTCCATTTAATGAAGAACACGGCTTGCAATTGTATCATTGCCTCTGTGTGCTCTTCTGTGACAGCACGTTTACCCCAAATCCAATAGGTAAGGATGCAGGTACTTTCACTTCTCTAAACTCAGCTTGGTTTCTCATTTAGAGTTCACTGCATGCCATATAGTCCTTAACCGGTGCTGTATTTTAGGATTAAGTGAGTGTCATGCAGCGCAAAGGCTATGGAGTTCCCTACCGCAAGTCGTCGTGATGGCCACCAATTTAGATAGCTTTAAAAGGGAGTTAGGCGAATTCCTGGAGGAGAAGGCTATTGATGGCTACTAGATGCCTCTGTGCTACCTCCAGTATCAGAGGCAGTAAACCTACGTATGCCATTTGCTGGGGAACATGGGCAGGTGGGTGCTGTTGCACTCATGTCCTGCTTGTGGGTCTCCCGTCAACAGCTGGTTGGCCACTTTGTGATCTGAATGCTGGACTAGACGGACCCTTGGTCTGATCCATCATGGCTCGTCTAATGTTCTTAATTAAAACTTTTGGAATTGCTGTTGTTGTGACATCCTTCCTCCAACAGCCCAGTCTACCATTCCAAGGAACGCCAAATAGCAGTTTCTCTGGTGATGTCCTACTGAGTTCAGTCAATGGCCAAGCCTATTCATAGTATGTTGATAGGTCTCATAGTGGCTGGTAACAATGACACTTCGATGGAACCTCAATATTCAGGAGCGGTATAGACCAGATTACCAGATAATTATCTTTTTTCCAGCTTCCAGAGACATTTGGTTGTCTGCTGTTAAAAAGCATAATATGATCTGATCATCGATTCCTATGATTGGATCACCTTGGGGAAGGGGAGCATGGAACAATCAACACCAGCAGTGGCATTCCTGTTCCAATTCATTCTTATGAAGGTTCTAAACACTCTATAGATGGATGCTCATTCCATCTATAGTGTGCATGTCACATCCTTCCTCTGCAGCAGCCAAAGAAAATTCCAGCCTACATCTGCAGGGTTTGACTAGAAATCCCCAGCTGCTCTGACCAATTGTCCTATTTCCAACTTGCTGCTCATCATTCAGTCAATGAATGTGTGCCTTAATGGCTTTATGTCCTGATTAGACCCACTGGTTTTAGTGGGACACTCTTGTGTCATTAGGATGTCAGTTTGGAATGTCTCCAGTACTAAAATCTAAACATTTTAACCAGTTGACATACTAGCAATGGCTCCTACGTATCCTGTAAGGTTTTGTTTTGCTTTTTTAAGTCACGTTTTTGTACATGTTAGGATTTGACATTTGGATGACAATTCAAGTGCGAACGTTGAAAATCCTAGGCAAATTTTATGAATGTCTTAAAACTCAATTTTGTTCTACTTGCACTCATTTACATTCACACAAACTTGCATTAGTGCAAATCTTCCTCCCCCAAAGTGGAAAACCGGTCTGCAAATCCATGGAATCTGTGTGACTAGGAAAAGGCTGGACTGTGTGGAATTCACGGGGTAGATTCACAGAAAGCCAAAGTCCTTTGAATCTGTTGCTGATTCCTCCCACATCTGTATGCTACAGAATAAGGTCACCATAATGTATGTCACTTATTGTGAACTCAGAAACTCTGTCCATAATAAAGTTGAACAGGAAAGGTGCTTCAGTTGCTTTCTATCACGTCTGACCATTGCTCCACCGAGCTTAGTAACTTCTACATTGACTGGCAGCTCCTCTCCAGGGTTTCTGGCTACAGTCTTTCCTAGCTCTACCTGGAGATGCCAGCGATTGACTCTAGGCAGGAGCATCCCCAGGTACCTTCGCTGAATGCGGTGAAGGACATCACGGTCCTTCTCCAGTGGTTCCAATATCATGGGGTGATGAATCTGCTCCAGGTTTCAGTCAAAAAGCACCTTGGATAGCTCCTTTAATGTCCTAATTGGTTCTTACTGAAAGTGGACTCACCACCCCACTGACATTGGAGTCACCAGCCTCCACCCCTTCAAGTAGAGAATCATTCCATTTCGCTTCCAAGGGGGGGAATGCATTTAGGATGATACATTACCCCCTTTAGAACGTGCCAGGCCAGGTGTTTGCCGGCCAAGGACCCTGCTCTCCCGATACTGTTGCTCCTCTCCATTTCATGGAGCAGCTCAGGGGAACACAGGAGGGGGTGTTCTGTTGCGCTTGTGTCCTGCTTGTGGTTCCCTGGCTGACAGCTGTTTGGCCACTGTGTGAACAGAGTGCTGGCCTAGGGCCAGATCTCCACCAAGCAGGATATAGCGGTATGAAAGTGGTCTATAAAAGGCAGGAGCCACCCTACTGCTTTATAGTGGTATTGAAGTTCACTGGCAACTGTTAGGGCCCATTGACACATCCCATATGCCGCTATATCCTGCTTGGTGTGGCTCTGGCCTTTTATGTACCGCTTTCATACCACTGTATCCTGCTTCGTGTAGATCTGGCCTTAATGAATCCTCGATCTGATCCAGCAGGGCTCTTCTTATGTTCTTGTGAGATTGAAGGCCACCTGAAAGAATTCGGTATGCGCTGCCTCTTGGAAGTTAAGGGCACCTTGCCTCAAGGGGCCCAGATCCTGCAACCATCACTGACTATAAGCTTTTCAGATACTGCACTCTTCTGCATTGATGCAGTGCAGTAGCAAGTCTTTTGTCTCCAACACTGCCAAGTGTAGGTTCTTGGGGGCGTTTAGCACTCAATTATATTGGTTACTCTTCCTATCCTGGGTTCAGTGGGCTCACTTAAGACACCTATTTTCTCATTATTCCAATGTTCTCTCAGTGACACTGGGAGGGATTTGAAAGGGTGAGGGAGCGAATGGGATTTGAGGATGGTTTCGGTAGTAGCGCCTTGTCTCCTGGGCTTCTATTTTAAATTGTTCACGTAATTAACTCAAAATTAGCTCTTCTGAGTGCAGACCCAGGGTGGGCAACCTCCAGATGTTTGGGCCTACCTCTCCCATCAGCCTTTGACAAGTTGCCTATCCCTGGTCTAGAACATGTTTGGCCTCAAACGTCCTTCAGAAGAAAAATACCAAGTTTGCCATTACACGATTCTATTTGCCACAGAATTATTAGCACGATGTGTTAAAAAGCTAATGAAGAATTCTTTCCCCCCCCCCCAGATCTAGCTCAGTGCTGGGTCACGCATGGCCCCATGGGTCATTTGTCGGTCCCTTGTCCTTTTTTTGCAGCCTCTTCACTCCCAAATCACCAATGCTATGCAGCCAGGTCATCCAAGAGCCTGATTTTACATTAAAAAAGGTGGTGCCCTTTTTAAAGTGAAAGTGCATTTTTTTCCTTCATAAATTGCTGCTGAAATTCAGCAGCAATTCAGTGGCAATCATTTTAGTGGGGTGTGTGTCCCCCCCCCTTGTTCCAGGGGGCAGAAATTGGTCCCAGACCCTCTGAAGTTGCCCACCCCCTGATCTAGCTGGACAGCTTTTCAGAGTGGGAGGTAAAAAAAATCCCCAAGAACTGAGATTTTGTTTTTAAATACTGTTCCCCTTCCCAAGGTTTCTAGTCCTCAGTAAGGAATGCTAACTGTCTGCTTGAAAATCAGCCTAGAGTTTTACTATTAAAAGTAATTATGAAAACATGTCCTGCTCATCCTTAGGAGAACTTTTGTTGTTGTTGTTCAGCTTTAAATTGTGTAATTGCCTGTCGTAGTATGAAATTGCAAAAAAAACAACCTTGTGCAAGTCTCTAACACTGTAGATAACATCTTGTGTTTCTGTCACGTGCAGTTGAGTTTGAAATTTATGGAGTTGCACAAACTACAGCTGCATGAGACACTTGAGTTTAGGGTTTGCTTTTTTCCGTATTTTACTTTTAGGGAAAGGCTGTCATTCAGTGCTAGAGCATTTGTTTTGCATGCGGAAGGTGCCAGGTTCAATTTCTGACATCTCCAGATAGTGCTGGAAAAGACTCTTGCCTGAAAAGCGAGTGCACAACAGCCAGGGAGGACAGACAATACTGGGCTAAATGGACCAGTGGTTTGGCCCAGGACAAGTCAGGCTGCATCCCTGGACACAAACAGTGGAGGCTGGTGGTTCCGATGTCAGTAGGGCAGTGAATCCACTCTGGGTCAGAACTCTGAAGGAGCTTTCCAAGGTGTGGAGCATTTCTGATTGGTTCTGAATAAAACCCAGAGTGGATTCACTGACCCACTGACATCTGAGCTACCATTCTCCACTGTACACACTTGCCTGGAAGTAAAAACATGAGGACCTCTACTTGATCAGATCACAGGCCTATCTAATTCGGCATTCTGTCCACACAGTGGCAAACCAGATTTCCCAATGGAAAGCCCACAAGCTTTCCCATTCATGTTCCCCAGCAACTGGCATTCAGAGTCACACTGCCTCCAATATTATAGGGAATATGTAGCCATCATGTTTAGTAGCCATTGATCACCTTGAAGTCAATGGGGCATACTTCTGAGTAGAAATGTATAAGAGTGCCTTGTCAGAGTCTAAGCTGCAAAGTGTTAAGATGCAAGTGAAGGAAACATTTGAAATGTAATTAGAAACACTCATTCAGACCGTACAAAGAAGTTCCAGTACACACATTTGCTTATTTAATGTATTTATATCCCATCTCTTATGGTGTAACCCTCACAATGCACCTGACAACCATTAATACATGCAATTTTGCAAACACTAAAATCAAGTTGGTTTCCCACAGGTAGCTAGCTGGCCACTGTGTGATTAGAATGCTGAACGAGAAGTGCCCATAGTTTGATACGGCATGGATCCTCTTAGGTTCAACTGAGTTGAATCCAGATTTAGTCATCCTTAGAGTAGCCCCATTGAAATCAATAGGACTTAAGTCAGTCAACTGAAGTCACATTGATTTCAATGGGACTACTCTAGGGATGACTAAAGTTGGATCCAACCCACAAAAAAAAAACATGAGGTGAATTAACTAAATGTGTGGTGTTCAGGAAGGCTTTCCTGTTCATTTCAGTGGAAGTGAAGAGTTATATTGTTGTTGTTGTTGTTGTTGTTATTGTTATTTATTACTTTTATATCTTCCCGATAGCCGAAGTTCTCTGGGCAGTTTACAAAAATTAAAAGATTGAACATTAAAAAAGTCGATCTACATTCATCTCCTTACATAGGCAGAGCACTCCACTGAAACAAGTGGGGAAAACTCTTGCATGCATAAAAGCACACCTGTAGACTTGGATCAGGATTCTTTTATCCTACATTTTGTTAATATATTATTTATTTATTTGTAATCTGGAATTCAAGTTAAAAGAACACTTCACAGTACAATGTCGGGGAAACGGCCACTGTGTGTTACATTATTTTATCTCCTAATTTTTTGTTATATATTAAGAAAGGGAGCGAGAGAGAAAGAGATTTGGCCAACTTCACAACATCATATTAATAGATACCTTTTTCAGAGATGAAAATAGGGAAATGCTTGTAGCGCTCCATATTTTATACCAAAGACTACTGGCGTGGCTTGACCATACCTCACCATTACATTTGTCTCAAAACATCACTTTCTGTCTTGTCTGTTGAATTCATTTATTCTGCAAAAGCCTGCTCTCTGCAGATTTACACATCAAAATTGAACGTGTTCTTTTGGTAAAAATGTATTTTAAAAAACATTATTGAATGACAAAATTTTATCGTCATACTGATAGCCAACTATGGCCCAGTTCCGAATTCGACCGAGAACTAGTGTTGTGCCCACGCACTCCTGCCTCTATTCTCTCCTGTTCTGCTCTCTCACTCCATAATGTTAAACAAACTACACGATTCGTTAAACCACAGTTTCTTGTTACGCCTGAACTGGGGAACTCTGGTTTAATCTTCGATCACAGACCAGAATATGAAACCAGAATTTCAAATTCCCTTAGTTCAGCAGTAAAGGGAAACGATAGTTTAACAAACCCCAGACATTTTGCGTTGCAGTGTGAGAGAGAAGGGGAGGACAGAGAGTTCGAGGAAAATGCTTGTACTCGGTCCAATAAACTGTGATTATTTATGGAACCAAGATCTTTATGTCAGGATCTGGTGACTACCTCAGTTGCTGCAACATGTGGAACGCCAAAACATGCAGTACAGAGGACATTATTATTCATGTCCATGCATTTACATTACCCAAGACATTTTCCACAGGTTAGCTTGTTAGCCATGCAGTGTGGCTTATTTTTCTCGAACAAGCCACCTTAAGAATCCATGGTTTGTTGTTATGTTGTTCAGGGTGGTTAACAAGCCATCCTGTGGAAAATGTCCTTGGTTCGGACAACATGCTAAACCACGCTTCGATAAATAACCCACAGTTCAACAACAATCTACACTCAACCATTAAGCATGGATTAGTGTGTTGTGTGAAGAGCACCTATGTACCCAACGATAAAGTTATAGTCTTTCTCTTTTTGATGGATTATTCTAACCCAATCATTTGTTCATACATTCAGCATCTGTAACGTAAAACTTTGAGGGGGAGGGGAATGTGCCTCCTGGGCATTGCGCTCTGTTGGGAGAGAATTGTATATACCATGTGGCAAACCTACATTCCCTAACTGAGCCTGTTGCCTTCGGCTGTGGTAGAGAACAATTCTGTCACATCGCCAGTGTTGCAATAAGTTTCACTGGCCAGTACGCTCAGCTTCTATTTATTTCGGGGTGGAGGATGGATGCCATCTTTGCCTCAGACAGCAAGATGTATCCGATTGGACCTAGACGTTGGCAATTTGACATAGCAAGAGGACGTTAGGTGAGGGAGAGTATTTTGTACAGTAAAAACTGGGAGAAGAAAAGGAATTTCAGAATATACGTTTTGTTTTGTTTTGGAGTTTGTTTGTTTTTAAAGACCAAGATTTTAAAAGAGTCTAAGGAAATATTTTAAATACAGATACACACAAAATAGATTCCTGAGGTATGGGGTGGTGATACCCTCTCTTGTTTACAGCCTGGCCGGTACCAACCTCGGCGGTGTGTTAGCACAAGCTGTAAATCACTCTCTCTTTCCTGTATTGTGCTCAGAGTGGAGAATTTGGCATTTAGACATTCTAATGACCTAAATTGCACCTGATGAAGAATTTATATCTTTCATCCAGAAACGGATGGGTCCTGATAACGGTCTGCTTTCCAATCCACGTGCCACAAACCTGCCAAGTGTCCTGCTGGTCAGGCTTGAATCTGAGGCTGAGGGACCTTTTTTTACCACCAACTCAATGTTGACTGCAGAGCTGCTTCTGTCTAAATTTATGAAGGTTGCCTGTATAGGCATAGTGGTTTCAAATGCTTTTGTCTTGGTTGGGCGCAGTTTATAAGCTGGGTACTGTTTATTTCTTTTATTGTTCTCTTATTGTTCTGTTTATAATTTATTTGGGTTTACACTATGTTTTTTGCTTTGAATCTGGATTTTATGGTTAGCTGCCTCAAACACCATTTTTTTCGAGTGGAAAGGAGGGATATGAATCAGTTAAATAACCATATTTGTAAGGAAGTTTTCCCCAATGTTGAGTCATGAGCCAAGAAGTATCTGGGTTCAAAGGCTGAGTTTGGTAGCAACTGGTTGGTTAGACATCAATACTTGATCATGATGATGATGATGATGATGATTTACAATATTTATACACCACACTATATCTAAAATAGATTCTGAAGTGGTGTACATAGGAATAAAACACTAAAAAGAAAGAAGGTTAAAAATAGTGAATTGAAATTGTTCAATTTAAAACAAAGGACCAATAAAAACAGTGGATGGTCAGTTGAGGAAGGCTTCCTGGAATAGGGTTGTTTTCAGGAGGTGCCGAAAGGAGCCTAGTGTTGGCGCCTGCCTGACCCCCAGGGGCAGGGCTTTCCAAAGAGAAGGGGCCACCACACTAAATTTATTTATTTATTTATTGCATTTGTATACCGCCCCATAGCCGAAGCTCTCTGGGCGGTTTACATAGGATTAAAACAATTAAAAACAATATACAAAAGTTAAAACAGCAAAAGCATGCAATATACACATACATTTAAAACCACTATAATAACTTTTAAAAGCTGTAAGCCTAAAAACAAAAACAAACCCAGGCTCCTCAGATATTGCCAAATGCCTGAGAGAAGAGGAAAGTCTTGACCTGGTGCCGAAAAGATATCAATGTTGGCGCCAGGCGGGCCTCGTCAGGGAGATCATTCCACAATTGGGGGGCCACCACAGAGAAGGCCCTCTCCCTTGTTGCCGACCTCCGAGCTCTTCTCCTGGTGGACTCCTATCAGTCCAAAGGCCCATGTTATGATTATTTATTCATTTGTGAAGCACCATCAGTGCGCACACATGGCATATGAGAGGACAGGTCCCTGCCCTGCATAGTTTACAATCTAAATTCCAGCACAGGGAAAGCAACCGCGGAAAAGGACGCAGAGGGAGGCAAGAGGTAAACAGGGAAAGAGTGTGTGATTGTTTCAGTCACACATAGGTGGGCTTGAACATGGGGATAGGGTGACCAGATAAAATCCAGGTCAGGGCTCATGTAACTTTAAGAGTTGTAGAGAAAAGGGAATTTCAGCCAGTGTCATTTGTATGCAATTAGTTCCTGGTGATATTCCCTCTTCATCTCAACAGTTAAAGTTGCAGGGGCCCTGCCTTCTTTTGTATATGGTCACTCTAGTATAGTGCCTGCACCTTTAACTGTTGTGATGAAGAGGGAATTTCACCAGGAACTAATTGCATACAAATGACACTGGCTGAAATTCCCTTTTCTCTACAATTGTTAAAGTTACATGAGTCCTGACCTGGATTTTATCTGGTCAGCCTACGTGGGGATAATAGAGGTACTGGGGTACCTCACTGGTATACAATGTGATTTGAGCACTTGGAGAAATAATTATTTTTAAAATCCTATTAAGTATTATCATATAGGGATGGAAGAGCAATTCATTCGGTCTAAGTTTTTTAAGACCCACTTTGCAACTCCTGATCCTATATGTGAAATATACTTACTTATGTGCCAAAATCCATGCAAACATATTCATATTTAATGCAAATGTTCACAAACACATGCACATCGGGAGATCAATGCATTGTGTTAAGGAAAGGTCACTGTCAAAAGAAAATGCGCCCACTGGAAAAATGGCTACAAAAAATGCATAGATGAGGACAAAATGTACATGAAAAGGCATACGGGTTTTTGTGCAGACTCATTTGGCCACGTTTGCAAACCGATACAGAAATAGGCTGAAGCAAGCCTAGGATTGGGAATATGAGAAACTGAGTGAAACTGACATTCCTGTTCCTATCCATGTCGTTTGCAAAATTCCCATCATTGTGATGAGCAGTGTGTGCGCGCCTGTGTGTATGTGTGTGAAGGGAGTTGTGTCTGCCCAGGACACCTCCCAGCACAAGGTGCATCTTCTTCTCAATCAGCTCTGAGAAAAATTGAAAGTAATTTTGTTGATCCGTGGGGTGGGGGTGAGGGGTGGGGAATCTCCAAGATCTACAGGAATATAAAACTTTCATTAGGACCAACTAATAAAGCCTTTTTTGCATTCACCAGAACTCTTCTTCGGGCTGGATGTTAAGCAAAGGAAATAACTGGGAAGGGAGAATGATGGAGGGTGGGTGTGATGGATGATTTCTAGCCTGGAATGGAGAAAGTGCTTCACTTCAGACCTGGAGCATAAAAAAATCTTGGCTTACAGCAACAACTGCTCTCCCTTGGATAAGATAAAAGCCAGCAGTTTTTCAAGTCTGTCTGACTGCTTAAAATCCAGCCCGGAGATGTCTGAAGCATCCTGTTGAACTCCAAAGCTTGCTCACTACTTGGTCACATTTCCTTTGGCTCAAATAAAGCATGGCTCATTGTTCACTTTGTCAACTCAATAACTGGGGAAGGATCTACACTACGCTTTAAAATGGTTTATAACAGTAGTGACAACTGTTGGGGTCCAGGACACACTCCACATACAGTTTTCATATTGCTTTCAAAGTGTCATATCCTGCTTGGTATTGATCTGGCCAAAGAGTAGAGGGCTGTATTTTACCTTCACTGCAACAGGTTTTTTTAAAAAAAAAATATTGTATTATTATTATTATTTTTATTATTATTGAAATAGGTATACGGCAACTTTCTGGGCCAAGCCCACCCAGGGCACTGAACCAAATACAAGTATAAAAATAAAACTACAATAATTGAATTGTATAATAAAACTTTAAAATGCAGAAATACCCACCACCACCCTATAAAATTAAAATGGCTGGTAGATAAAATATCCCCAGTGCCACATCAGTTAATTGGCAGCAGGTCTATTAGAACATGTCAAAAATGCAAAAGTTTGGATGGCTTTAAAGGTGGCTAGACAAATTCATGGAGGATAAAGGTGTGATTCATGGAGGATAAAGATCCTGGCTGGGGGATGCTGGGAATTGTAGGAGGTTTTTTTTCTGTCATACATAGGGTTGCACCCTAAGGCTAGCAATAGCTACTAGTCCTGCCTCCGATATCAGAGGCAGTGTGCTTCTGTATATGAGTTTCTGAGAAAGATGAGTGGGAGGCTGCTATTGCACTCATGTCCTGCTCGGTCTGATCCTGCAAGGCCCCTCTTATTAGGGGTGTGCACGCCAAAAAAAATTGTTGTTTATCGTTATCGTCATTTCGGACCATTATCGTCATTTCGTAGGTGAACTGTATCATCTTCACGATAATTATCGTGAAAAAATGATATATATATATATATATTTGCAGCCCTATTTTTAAAGGAAAAATGCCTATAACTTCTGTATTTTAAAAGTTAGAGGCTTGAAACTAGGGGTGTGCATCGGATCGGATCCGATCCACGATCCGAATCCGATCCGACCCAAAATCGGGAAAATCCGATCCGATCCGATCCGATCCGGACAACCTCCGATCCGATCCGATCCGATCCGATGAGGTCCGATCCGGATCGGACGCCATTTTGAATGCTTTTTCCCATAGCCAAGTATTGTTTTACAAAAACGCCTATAACTTTTTCATTTTTAAAGATAGAAGGATGAAACTTGGGCACATTGTAGACTGGTTAGGGGTAGTTATCTGTGAGAAATTTCAGAAAGATTGGTGCATGCATTTTGTGGCAATTAATTTTTTAATAAATACCCAGGAATGCCTATAACTTTGTCATTTTTAAAGTTACACACATGAAACTTTGCCACATTGTAGGGGGTACCTTGGGACCTATGTGTGTGAAATTTCAGAAACGTAGGTGCTTGTCTTGTGTGGCAATTAATTTTTAGAAAAATGGGTAGTAGTGGGGTAAATACAGTTACGCCTCCCATTTTTTTATTTTTGAAGATACAAACAGGAAACTTGGGCACATTACAGGTACCACTTGCCTTGATATGTGTGTGAAATTTCAGAAACATTGGAGCTTTCCTTGTGTGGCAATTAATTTTTGAAACAATGAGGAAAGAAACACCTATAACTTTGTCATTTTTAAAGTTACACACATGAAACTTTGCCACATTGTAGGTGGTACCTTGGGACCCATGTGTGTGAAATTTCGGAAACGTAGGTGCTTGCCTTATGTGGCAATTAATTTTTTAATAAATACCCAGGAATGCCTATAACTTTGTCATTTTTAAAGTTACACACATGAAACTTTGCCACATTGTAGGCGGTACCTTGGGACCTATGTGTGTGAAATTTCGGAAACGTAGGTGCTTGCCTTGTGTGGCAATTAATTTTAGAAAAATGGGTAGTGGTGGGGTAAATACAGTTACGCCTCCCACTTTTTTATTTTTGAAGATACAAACAGGAAACTTGGGCACATTACAGGTACCACTTGCCTTGATATGTGTGTGAAATTTCAGAAACATTGGAGCTTTCCTTGTGTGGCAATTAATTTTTGAAACAATGAGGAAAGAAACACCTATAACTTTGTCATTTTTAAAGTTACACACATGAAACTTTGCCACATTGTAGGTGGTACCTTGGGACCCATGTGTGTGAAATTTCGGAAACGTAGGTGCTTGCCTTGTGTGGCAATTAATTTTTTAATAAATACCCAGGAATGCCTATAACTTTGTCATTTTTAAAGTTACACACATGAAACTTTGCCACATTGTAGGCGGTACCTTGGGACCTATGTGTGTGAAATTTCGGAAACGTAGGTGCTTGCCTTGTGTGGCAATTAATTTTAGAAAAATGGGTAGTGGTGGGGTAAATACAGTTACGCCTCCCACTTTTTTATTTTTGAAGATACAAACAGGAAACATGGGCACATTACAGGTACCACTTGGCTTGATATGTGTGTAAAATTTCAGACAGCTGGGTCCAGGCATGTGGTGGCAAGGTATTTTTGAAACAATGAGGAAAGAAACGCCTATAACTTTTTTATTTTAAAAGTTAGAAGTCTGAACATTGCTCACTTTGTAGATGGGTTAGGGGTAGATATGTGTCAGAAATTTCAGAATGATAGGTCCAGGCATTTGATGGCTATGGAATTTTTAAATTACATGTTTCAAAAAAATTTCTACAGAGGCCAGGTCTTCCCCTCCCGCTTCCCGCGAAGAAAAGGAAACACTCTCTCGTCTCGATCCCTTTGATCCTTGGTAGTATCCATTACAGGGCTCGTGTCTGCTTGAGTACAAAGTGAAAGCAGACACGAGCCCTGTAATGGATACTACCAAGGATCAAAGGGATCGAGACCAGAGTGATCCTTCCTTGCACGCATGGCTGCAAAACTCAGCTAGGCTCAGCCGTTCTGCTTGAAAAGTGAAAGGAGGAAAGGAAACACGAGCCCTGTAATGGATACTACTAGCAACTTCAAAGGGATCGAGACGAGAGAGTGTTTCCTTTTCTTCGCGGGAAGCGGGAGGGGAAGACCTGGCCTCTGTAGAAATTTTTTTGAAACATGTAATTTAAAAATTCCATAGCCATCAAATGCCTGGACCTATCATTCTGAAATTTCTGACACATATCTACCCCTAACCCATCTACAAAGTGAGCAATGTTCAGACTTCTAACTTTTAAAATAAAAAAGTTATAGGCGTTTCTTTCCTCATTGTTTCAAAAATACCTTGCCACCACATGCCTGGACCCAGCTGTCTGAAATTTTACACACATATCAAGCCAAGTGGTACCTGTAATGTGCCCATGTTTCCTGTTTGTATCTTCAAAAATAAAAAAGTGGGAGGCGTAACTGTATTTACCCCACCACTACCCATTTTTCTAAAATTAATTGCCACACAAGGCAAGCACCTACGTTTCCGAAATTTCACACACATAGGTCCCAAGGTACCGCCTACAATGTGGCAAAGTTTCATGTGTGTAACTTTAAAAATGACAAAGTTATAGGCATTCCTGGGTATTTATTAAAAAATTAATTGCCACACAAGGCAAGCACCTACGTTTCCGAAATTTCACACACATGGGTCCCAAGGTACCACCTACAATGTGGCAAAGTTTCATGTGTGTAACTTTAAAAATGACAAAGTTATAGGTGTTTCTTTCCTCATTGTTTCAAAAATTAATTGCCACACAAGGAAAGCTCCAATGTTTCTGAAATTTCACACACATATCAAGGCAAGTGGTACCTGTAATGTGCCCAAGTTTCCTGTTTGTATCTTCAAAAATAAAAAAATGGGAGGCGTAACTGTATTTACCCCACTACTACCCATTTTTCTAAAAATTAATTGCCACACAAGACAAGCACCTACGTTTCTGAAATTTCACACACGTAGGTCCCAAGGTACCCCCTACAATGTGGCAAAGTTTCATGTGTGTAACTTTAAAAATGACAAAGTTATAGGCATTCCTGGGTATTTATTAAAAAATTAATTGCCACAAAATGCATGCACCAATCTTTCTGAAATTTCTCACAGATAACTACCCCTAACCAGTCTACAATGTGCCCAAGTTTCATCCTTCTATCTTTAAAAATGAAAAAGTTATAGGCGTTTTTGTAAAACAATACTTGGCTATGGGAAAAAGCATTCAAAATGGCGTCCGATCCGGATCGGACATCTGGTCCGATCCGATCCGACCAGCCTCCGATCCGATCCGATCCGATCCGACCCCCCAGGTCCGATTCCGATCCGCTATCCGATCCGATCCGGGGGGTCAGTGCACATCCCTAGAAACTTCTATGGAAATTGAAAGTGGAAGTTGGAGGATTTAATTGAGATTTTAAAAGATGAGTATGATATGGCTTGTAAAACTAACGTTTTACCGATGGGGACCAATTGAAACTGTTGGTCCATTGGAGGCTGGTGTCTCTGATGTCGGCAGGGTGATGAATCTGCTCCGCGTTTCGGTCAGAACCTATCAGAACTCTAAAGGAGCTATCCAAGGTGCTTTAGTTGTGGCTGGTTCTGCCTGAAATCTGGAACAGATTCAGCATCAGAGCCACCAGCCTCTACTCTGTTGGCAGGCATAGCATGAGCTGGTCTGGGGGCTTGAAGCAAAATCCCAGTACCCCCACTAGGGAGTGGGGAGCCCATTCTCCCCTCCCTCCACCACCCGCTATGGATTCTGCACCATGCCTCCAGTGCTTCTAGTAACAGAAATATGGACTGATGCAATTGAGTGACAAATGTAACAACGTTGCTATGGAAAGGGCAAAATTCCTTCCCAGCTGTGTGAAGTGGTACAGCCTAGACACAGCCTGGGGGTACTTCCTTGTACCAATGGTGAGTTCTAGACTCACATCAAAACTAACTTGAGCTGGTTTGAGGCTCTTAAGCATTATGTCTGTTCCTAATTCTTCATTTTAATCAGTTTTGCACAGACGTTCTATTTATCCGCAACACACACACACACACACACACCTTCTCTCCTGCGTGACGTGGATGTTACTAACCGCTTGGTGTTTTCATCTGTTTCTTGATCTTTCAGACGATACGGTGCACTCTGGTCAACTGTAGCTGTCAGCGTTTTAAACCTGGGAAAATAAACCAACGCCAATGTGACCAGTGTCGGCATGGATGGGTTGCACACGGTAAGAAACCACAACGTCTTGAAATGCTTGTCCGGCCACAAACTTCTCATGCAAACAAAACAATGGCTAGATCAATGCCTACACATGATCCTCAATGTATTAAGTGTCCATAGATTCACTCAGTGCAGCTTCAGATGTTTGGGTCCAGCTCTTCTCCAGCGTTGCCAGTAACAATTCATTCCCTTGGTTCACGCAACATGCTAACGCGCACTCAGGGGTTGAGTGTGGGTTGTTGTTGAACTGTGGGTTAGTGCGTTGTCTGAATGCAAGACATCTTTCGCAGGGTGCCTTGTTAACCATGCAGCATGGCTTATTTTTCTTGAACAAGCTACCTTGAGAACCCATGTTTTGTTGTTCATATTTGTATGTGAAATTTTAGTATTGATATTTGTTTATAGGGTATTTTGAGTTTATATAAGCTAGTGTAACAATACACTGTGATAACACCAGTTTGACAGGCCAGTAGGGAAAGAAAAACACTGTTGTTTGAACAGCTCTTAAGGCTGCTGTCTCTTCAAACATTGCTTATATCTGAATTCGTTCACAATATTCCCTGATACTTCAATGGCTTTCTTTTTCTCTAATTGTTTCAACCCCAGTTACGTACACATGATTGCTCACATTTTGTTTTCGTTTTGTTTTCAGCTTTAAGTAAGTTAAGGATCCCAAACCTATACCCAACGAGCCAAGTGGAAATAGTCCAGTCTAATGTGGTCTTTGATATCAGCAGCCTCATGCTGTATGGAACTCAAGCAGTTCCTGTCCGTCTCAAAATTCTCTTAGATCGGCTTTTCAGTGTCCTGAAACAAGAAGAAGTCATGCACATCCTCCATGCTCTGGATTGGACACTTCAAGACTACATACGTGGATATGTCTTACAGGTAAGTCAGATATTCCTTGTCCATCATCCCTCTAATAGGAAACTCAAGATACTCCAGTATCAGAGGCAGTAAGCCTGTGTACATCAGTTGCTGGGGAACATGGGTGGGAGGGTGCAGATGCACCGTGTTCTGCTTGTGGGTCCCTGGTCGACAGTTGATTGGCCACTGTGTGAACAGAATGCTGGACTAGATGGACCCTTAGTCTGATCCAGCAGGGCTCTTCTTATGTTCTTACGTTCTTAAGTGGTGAGTGCCAAAAGACTGTTGACTGTCAATTGAAAAAGAAAAACAGAGCATGGGGTTGGTGGGCATGGAATGGAGTATGCTGGAGGAAGGCATAGTTGATTGGCTGGTTAGAATTTAGAACAGGAGCACTCCTGTTAGAAGGCAAAGGTACACTGCAACATTTCAGGCATCGAAATGTTTTGGGACAGCCATGTTTCTAAGTGTAGGGATGTTTATTCTTCATAGAGGAAGACTCTTCAGATCTTCTAACAAGGCCCTGCTCCAGATCTGTATTTATTTAATTTAATTTCAGGTGCTTATAGTTCCCACCCTTCAATGAGGCAGCTTACAAAAAACGCCCCACATTAACCCTCAGGCTCAATTCATACTTAGCTACATGTGATGTCATCAGGAAGCCCAGAGGGAAGGGAGGAAAAGAGATGGCTAGCAGCTGGGCCAAATGGCATTTTTCAGTGTGTGTGTGGGGTGGGGGGAGGTTGATTCAGTTCAGCAGGCACCAATTGCAGACCACAACATGTAGATCTGGCAATATGCATATCTTTGAACAACGTGGGTGTGAGCAATAGTGTCATTCCTTCCTACTGAGAGAGAGAGGGAAATAATTAGATGAGAATGGTTTAATTACAACATATTTTGTAGAAGAAGCCTGCAGCCAAGCAATTGCTGGCTAATCCCAGCCAAACTAACTTTCCCTTTCTTCATTGAGGCTCTGCCGCAAACATTCTGACACCTTTGTTTCCTGACCAGCTGGAATGTTTGTGAGCATTCTAATGGCATCCCAGCAGCTCAGCCAATCATGGCAGAGCTTATCTGTTTGAGAGATGTCATTTTGAACATTGTCAGGGCAGCAGTTAGCTCTGTGTGTTTACATAGGCACCCCTCTTTCCTACTCAGCCAGTGTTCTTTTAATGTAAAGTAATGCTATGATTTATATTATGACACAAATAAATATTTAATGGACATGATAATCTTGCTTTTTAGTGTTAGAATTTTTTAAAAAAAGTTTGGCTCAATTACCTTGAACCTCTTTTGCATGAAAAATTGATGATGATACGTTCTTCATCATCTTAGGAAAGACTTGCATGCCCGGTGCAAATTCCCAATAGGCCATCAAATACATGTTCTGTGATGAAATATTTATTGTAGTTATTGGGAAAAGTTTGGTATGGTTGGAGTTTGAAAGAAGTCCAACACTCCAGTGTAATTACAGCTATGCTCTGTGAACACTGGCAAAGGATCGATACAGGTTCATTTGTACTCTGATCTGAGTAGCTTGGAAGATTATTAAACTTGCAGCGAAAGAATACTTGACTTAAATGTGAAGCTAAATCTCCTTCTGATTGCTCCATCTCTTTGTGCCGTGATTACATGGGCCGCATCCCTTAATTTTTGCGGGACAGTTGCAAAACACTTCGTAATCACCTAGCGCTGCATTAGAAAGAACTAGTGTTAGGGTGATTGAAAGGCAAGGAGAATGTGCCATACGATTGGCAACCAGCCTCCTCTCTCCACTGTGGCAATTGCATGGGTTTGGCTAGACAAATATCCTTGATCTCTCAAGAAAGCTGCCTCATCATAGAAGTCAGCAACTGGTGGCTGAACCAGCCCCCACTTGGTCTGTGGAATTCGTTACCACAAGATGCGGTGATGGCCACCAATTTGGATGGCTTTAAAAGGGGGTTGAATAAATTCCTCAAGGAGAAGGCTATCAATGGCTACTAGCCCTGATGGCTATGTGCTACCTCCAGTATCCAAGGCAGTAAGCCTATATGCACCAGTTGCTGGGGAACATGGGTGGGAGAGTGCTGTTGCACCATGTCCTGTTTGTGAGTCCCTGTTTGACAGCTGGTTGGCCGCTGTGTGAACAGAGTGCTGGACTAGATGGACCCTCGGTCTGATCCAGCATGGCTCTTCTTATGTTCTTATGTCTTAGCTCCCTTCCCTCTGGGCTTCCTGAAACTAGTGCTGTGCCAAAGACTTCTTACAATTCCCCCCCCCCCCGACCATTCACATTTGATATGATAGAAAAGAAAAGGTTTTTTGGGGGAAATGTTCAAAGAAGAAGAAAAATTAGAAGAAATTCTCATGGGTGTGGTTTGGGGGGTTCTTACTGTACTTATGAGTTGGCCAAGCTGTGTGTGAGAGTGTCTCTTTTCATTGTACAATTATCTCTCTAGCAGCCGGCAGCCTCCCCAGCTTCCCACACTTCAATTAAAACTCCTCCCCTATGGGTTTTTTTTTCAGATCAGGAAGTGTGGGCAACCAGGGAGGCTCCAGAGTACTAGAGAGATGTGTGACAGAAAGACAGGACATATGCAGCACCCTCAGTCACCTTGCAATGATATGTTAAACTCAAAAATGCAAACCCTTCGGAAAAGATAAAGAGGTTCTACTGCAACCGCCGCTAATGGTGAGCTCCACTCTGAGGAAGCCCAAGAAATTTCTCCTCCCTCGGTGTAATTTGGTGAAATGGTCCCCTCCTTGCCGGACCCCCTGGCCATTCTCTGTCCACAAATAGGGTGGACAATTTTCAGAGGCACACAGCTATACCTAAACCAATTTCCTGGGATGGGGAGGGGAGGATTGGCAGACAGAGGTGATGGTCCACAAGGGAGAGAAGAAAGGGAGCTTCCTCTCATTCATGATCTGTTTCTCCCCCTATTCCCCCCACGCCCCGCCCAGTACTCCATTTCAGGTGTGCCAGTATGCTGGCTTTTGCCTTTGACCTCACGATTGGTTTTTGTCTTTTTTCCCCCCAGGATACTTCAGGAAAGGTCCTGGACCATTGGAGCATCATGACCAGTGAAGAAGAGCTGGCTACTTTGCAGCAGTTTCTGCGTTTTGGTGAGACCAAGTCCATCGTAGAGCTAATGGCAATCCAGGAGAAAGAAGGTCAATCCATTGTGATCCCTGCAGCTTCGGCCAATATGGATATCAGGGCATTCATCGAAAGTTGCAATCAGAGGAGTCCAAACTTTTCTGCTCCCTTGGAGAAAATGAACCCCATCAACATCCATCACTTTGAGAATGTGGTCAATAATATGGCTTTTATGCTGCCATTTCAGTTTTTCAGCCCCGTGCCTCCACCCCTGATAGGCTCACCTCCAGAAAGGCTATTGATGGAGCAACCTCAGGACAACGGCGATGAACTAAAACGAGATGCCCAGATGCCGTTTTCTGAAAACAGCTTCTTAACTTCCAGTTCTTCATTTCAAGCCGACAAGGAGAAAGCCGCCACCAGCCCAGGGATCACTTTAAAACCAGAGGACGACGTCTCGCCGCGTGATTTGAATTCTCCCAACATGGTAGAAATGATGGAGATGGGCCAAGGATCCCCAGAGAGTAAAATGAAATCTTTTGACAAAAACGGGGCCGGGACGAGGAAAGGGCGGGTTTTTTGCACGGCGTGTGAGAAGACGTTTTACGACAAGGGGACACTGAAGATCCACTATAACGCCGTGCACCTGAAGATCAAGCACAAATGCACCATTGAAGGCTGCAACATGGTGTTTAGCTCCTTGCGCAGCCGAAACCGTCACAGCGCCAATCCCAACCCACGACTCCACATGCCCATGAACCGAAACAACCGAGATAAAGATCTGAGGAACGGGTTGAGCATCACCGGACTGGAAGAGAGCAAAAGGGCAGATTTTGCCATTTTACCGCCAGACAATCGATCCATCCCCAGCTACGGGAGCTCTTGTAGCGATTCAAAGGTGCAGCCAAGTTTTCACAGTACTGGACAGAACGGCATTCTCTTTCCAAACTTGAAGACGGTGCAGCCGGTTCTTCCATTCTATCGCAGCCCTGCCGCTCCGGATGAGCTTGCAAACACGCCAGGTACACTTCCTTCTCTACCTCTGCTTTCCTCGTCAATCCCCGAACATTTGGTTTCGAATGACTCTCCCTTCGATGCGCTGCCCAAGAAAAAATCCCGTAAGTCTAGCATGCCCATCAAGATAGAGAAGGAAGCCGTTGAAACAACAACCGCGATTCATGAAGTTGCGAGCTCGGAAGACGACCTGCCTCCCCAGGCGGTAAGTGAAGGGCACCATGAGATGTGTGCATCTAGAGTCGAACCAACCCCGAACTACCCAGTGGAAAAGCAGTCCCATTCAGGTCCATCATGGAGATCCATCGCCGAGGTTGGAGGGTCAAAGCATTTGAAATCTGTTGAGCCAAATAATTTGTGTGCCAAAGAGGATGAATTGCATCACCCTGAGAAAAAGGATGAGCCAGAACGCAGCAAATTGCTCAAACCCGTTTCTTGTGAAAATGCGTACTACGAAGATCCAAAGCAGCGCAGTGATGTAATCAAAGCGGTGGCTGAACCCCACGACTATGTTAAAGGGCAGTTGCATTACACAATGCCTAGGCATGACTGCGGTGAATTACAACACCACTTGCTGAGCGGCAGGGGTTTTGACGCACTGTCCAATAGAAGCGTGGCCATTCCTGGTCTGGAAGCTTTTCAAGAGATGGATCGTGCCAGTCAACATGGACTAGGGCTTCCGAAGGAAGACGGGCGCTTCCATTGTGACATCTGCAAGAAGACCTTTAAAAACCCTTACAGTGTAAAAATGCATTTTAGAAACGTACACCTCAAGGAAATGCATATTTGCATAGTGGAGGGTTGTAACGCCGCGTTTCCTTCTCGTAGAAGTCGAGACAGGTAAGAAAATGTTGAACAAAAACCGTGTGTGTGTGTGTGTGTGCATGCGTGTGTGTATTTAAGTCATATGATAGAGTCTAATTTGAAACGCAAATATGTTTTGAAGAATGCTACTGTGGTTTTTTCCCCCCCCCCCTCTATGTAGCCTTGTTTTTCCCTAGTCAAGGAGGCATCAAATGAAGCCCTGATAATCTCAATGCTGGTAGACTGTGATGGTTGAAAGGAATGTCCGTTGTTGTTTTTAGGAGGCTATTTTCTTTCTGCATACATACATGGCATGGTCTTGTGTTTAATATGTACTTTCATAACTCTTCTTATACTTTAAAAGCAAAATCTGCAGGGGTGTGTGTGCTGTGTGTGTGTGTGTGTGTGCGTGTGTGTGTATACACAGACAGACACACTGGCTCAATTCGGACGACACAATAAACAACTGGTGTGGGGGAAACAATTGTCAGTTGTTTTGACTATTGTGTCATTCCAATGCTGCCATAGCCAACTCAGCGCTGATCCTAATCCACACCACAGTTGATTATTTATTACCATGTTGTTTGGGGAGTACCCCCTAGGGTTAGGGTTAGGGTTAGTCAACCCACCATTGACTATCGTGTCGTCCGAATTGAGCCACACACACACACATGCACATTTATACATATAAATAAACTCTTTATCGCTGTCATAAGACCTGTTCAAGTTAAAACAGAGGACCCTAATGACAGAACACAAGTCATCTTACAAGGTATCTTACTCTGCACTACCTGGGCTGCTTGTTGTTGGAGGGACCTGCTGGGCTGTTGTGTGTGACTGTTAGCCCCTACCAACACAGCTGGCTAGGGGGGGGGGGGGTGGCGGCCGTAAAAACCCTCAGAATCAGGCTGGCTTCCACCCACTCATTGGGTCCATAGCTCAGTGGGAGAACATATGCTTTTACACAAAAGGTCCCAGGTCCAATCTTTAGCATCCCTCTAATAAAAAAGCATCCAGTGGCATGACTAGCGGGGCATGCTGGGAATTGCAATCCAACACATCTGGAGGGCACCAGCTGGGGGAAGGCTGCATGAAGAGTTTGCGCACAGCTGTTGACAATTCACCTGTTTCCCAATTCACATGAAAGCGTTGAAACAGCACCCCTGATCTTCTTTCTCCTCTCTCTAGACATAGCTCCAATCTGAACCTTCACCATAAGCTTTTAACCAAAGATCCCTTGGAGATGGAGAAGAACCATTTCAATGCAACGTACCTCTTGAAGGACATGGCCAAAGAGGCTCGCCCAGATGACTCTTTGAGAGGTCCCGTTGGGCAACAGACCTCTGTCATCTTTAAAGGCATGAACCGAACTGGCAGCCTGGTTTTCCCAATGAGCAAGATAGGAGAGCCCTGTCCCGAGAGATACAGATACGAGCCAGCAAATGATGGAGATGTTCTGGATTTAAGCACTACGTCGAGTGTCAAGTCAGAGAGCAGTGCCCATTCCTCTTGGGATTCCGATGGAGGCAACGAAGAGGGTCCGGGGGCTTTGGAAGACAGTGATGAAAGCTGTGAAAGCCCATGTTTCACACCCAATGAAGAACTCTATCAGGACTGTTCGCTAATGGACAACCCTCATCCCAGTTTCTCGAACGTACCTTCCTGCTTGCCCATAACCTGTCACCTGTGCCAAAAAAGCTACAGTAATAAAGGGACTTTCAGGGCCCATTACAAAACTGTGCACCTCCGACAGCTTCACAAATGCAAAGTCCCAGGTTGCAACACCATGTTTTCTTCGGTTCGCAGCAGAAACCGGCACAGTCAAAATCCCAATTTACACAAGAGCTTGATCAGGTCAATAAACAGCTCCCAGTAACATCTCAGTGATCCGGGATGACTTACATTCTATTCTATTCATCATTTCAGCTTCTTCTTTTAAGTATTAGAATGAGATATCTCTTACTTGCATTTTGTTTGCAGTGTGCGATACAACACGGAGCCCACAGAAAACACAGGGCCAGATTGTGCTTCTGTTTACACCGGCGTTGTTGTTGTTGTTGTTGTTTTCTTCACTGAGCAAAGAGGGCACCAGTTTTGTTTTGTTTTTTAAAGTATCGGTTTTACACTTAAATGTAGATATTTACTTAGAAAGAACAAAGTACTATTAAAACCAGGACCGGATGACATTATAAGCTAAAGGTCCTCCCGTGATAATTTGCAATATGAGATGCAGTGAAGATGCTATTCCAATGATTTGTTTACATCTTAAATGTATGTGGGGGGAGGGGTGATACAGTAAACACTGCTGGGTGATCCCACTGGTTGAGTTTCGGGGATGGGGGTTTTGAACACTGCCATTTCACTCTTTTGAGATTACAGTGTAAAGGCGGGACCACACGTTGCCAGAAACACAAAGCTGCCATCAGAAATGGCATCCCCGTGTTAGGTTTCCCCTTCTCTCTTTGTAATGCATAATAAAACTTAATCCACATCTTCATCTCATTATGTTGCAGTTTTCCCCACCTCTGGAAGTGGTGGCCAATGATGAAAAAGGAAAACTTGACACACAGACGCCATTTTCAGCAGCCGCTCCGTGTTTGTTGTAACACGTAGCGCTCCGCCCTCAGCCTGACTTTACAGTATTAAATCAATGTGGTGTTTTTTCCCCACATAATTTATTATTGAATGTCATAAACCAAAATACCAATTTAGGGAAATGTAGCATTCAATTCTGGAGTTCTCAATGGCAGTCAAAATGTTACTTGAAGACATATCGTAGGGTTTTGTTCCACTGTGGGTTGTCCCGAGGGGAAGGGAATACAGGGTCCCGTTCCTTAAAAATGAATAATGGGGTTGGCTCCAAGATGGATCTATGAATTGCCAGACGAAGCTGTTCAGCAGTTCGTTGGTCTGTCTCGGAACCCACTCCTGGACCACTCCATGCTGTTAAAATGTGATGAGAAGACCAGCCCCTGTGGAGTAGCCTGAAAAGACAGAAAACGTTCTCGTCGTTGTTGTTTTTAAAGGACTCTCATTTAACTTTGGGAGCCTATGAAATCGTTGTTACATAATGCACACAGGCTAATGAGCCATAAGATGCCTCCAAAGATCTTTGAACCACATGCAGGACATATTTTTTTTAATGCAACGTGTATTTTTATTGCACTTTTTGATTGCTATGTTTAAAAAGAAAAATGAAATCCAGGGGAGGAATAGTCAGCATTTTTTTCAACATTTGGCAGGAAGCAACATGAGACCAGAGGGGGTGGGCGATGGGAGTTATTGATAAATGGATATGTGTTGTTTTGCTTGTCATCATCATTTATCACCAAAGGGGAAATACCGGTCTTCGTTGCAACATTGACGTCCATTGGCTCTATTAAACTTTTATGTTAAAGCATTGCTTGGTGTTAATATAATACTACTAATAATGTTCAATATCTTTGTCACTGTACGTACCAGTATTCTGCATTATGTTCTATGCACTTAATGAGATTGGTCTTATTTAAAAGAAAAGCCTTTTATAATATTTAATTTGTAACCACTTTATAGCACTGCTGTGTTTGTGTGCGTGGTGTGCCAGTGGCTTTGATGAAAACAATTTGAATAGCGGGGGGGGGGGGGGGGGGAATCCACTTCTTTTTTCATTAGGGTTGTTGTTTTGTTGTTGTTGTTTGTTTGTTTTCCAATCAAATGTTGATCCATTGTGATACCCAAGCATGATGCTGACTGCACATTTTTGTATATATGATGCCAAAGCATTTAGAAGGATTTGTAGTTTCTCGGACTTCCCACAACCCCCCGTCCTCAGATTCTCACGGCTTAGCAACGTTTTTGTCTTCTTGCTATGGTTTTGTTGTTCGATTGCCACCTCAGACTTGGCACATAGGTGGGATGAATAGGAAAAGCTATCTGCATGTCTCAATGCTTCATTTATGTCACGATATCACCAAGCAGATTGAAATGAGCTGTGTGTGTGCTGATCGTGTGATGTCTAGCAGTTGAACGATACAGTCTGATGTGCTGGAATTTGGGCTAAGATCAGCCAGAGTTCCTTTTTATACTCAGTGAACTAGTTGTCTGATTTACAACCAATGCTGATTAATGGCATGTGTAGTTCTACCATGTGTCGAGCCTTCAGAATCCTGAACTTTCCATGTCTCAGGCTGCCGGGCGATCTGGATACATGGGGAGAGGATCATTCCAACAACTGGTTACAAGATCTTCAAGTCAACCTGGGTCGACGAATATCTGGATCCTACCATGCCAAAAAGGGACTTGTGCACTGAGCTAAAAAGAGCAAAATGAGAGGGGAGGAAAGAGAGAGTGGGGGGGATGTTTTGTGCTGCTGAAAGAACACCCTTGGATCCACCGTGGGTGTACTTGATGTGAACACCCACAAGACTGGGCGTCACAGCCTCCGCAGCATCAGAAATATTTATGCAAAGGTGTTGACTGGGTGGGGAATGAACCAAGTCAAGAGTGACAGGGGGGGTGGAATTTGAGTTGGGATCTGTACGGTTGAGGTATGCCTTTTTCCCATGTCTATGGATTTAATTGCAAATAAACAAAACAAAAGAGGAGTGGATGCTGTACGTTCACACCTACTACTAGAAATCCAGGTCCCCTGTGCTGGAAAGAGGAGAGGCCTATCGTTACAGAAAGCCATGCCAACTTACATGACAGCACAGAGGAGGGTGGACAATTGCCAAGCCCACTCTGAAGCCAACTCCAAATGCTCAGTGACAGACCCGGAGGAATGATCAGCCAAGACAAGCCAAAATTCACCCAGAGAGAGGCTTAACTGTGTTTCCGGTTTGGGCTGACAATGCAACTATCGGGTCTAAAGGACGCATCTCCAGGATAAGCAGGTACCGATGGCTTGGGAAGTTCTTACGGGTGAGCGCAGGCTGGGGCAGGCAGTTTGGGAATTCTAAAAACGGCTCTCCCGGTCGGTCGCTAAGATCAGAGGAGGTTGGTGCAACTGACTGGCCCACTCAGCTAAATACGGCCCAACTGCTAGGTTTGGCAGTCCAAACAAGTCTGGTTTTGCCCCCTACCTGAGACTCTTAAAAATAGGGGCTTTAAGCACCTTGAAAGCTGCAATTGGGCTGGCTGCAGCTTAGAGGTGGAGGCCAGTAAAAAAATCTCTAGCAAGCTGCCCATTTGCTCACTTCCCCACCCCCAGCCTCCGGGCAGCAGCGGCTGAGTCTCGGAAGCTGCCACTGAAATTTCCCACAAAGCCCCAGAGTGACAGCACTGTTGGAGAAGCCCATGGCTAGGGGTGACCAGATGGGCCAAGCATTAGTTCCGGTAGGCCATGCCGTGGCCCCTGGGCACCAGCAGCTGCCCAGTGCTGCCGAACCTGGACTACAAGGACCTGATAGAACTGCTTCGTGGGGTGCTCAGCGCTCGCGTGGCAATAACTGTAGGCAGCATTTGGCTCCTTGCCACATCCACGGCTCTCAATAGAGTCTTGTGAACAGGTCTCAAAAAAGACAGGGAGAATGAATAGAAACAGCGCCATTTTGCAGTATCGATCATGCTTGGAGCACCCAAAATGGGTTTGACAAATTCAGTAGATGAATATGAACCGATACCCTCCGTTTTCTAACATCGATGGATGTGGTTGTGGAACCATTGTCCAACAAACATTTGTGTTTGATGATTATTTTGCAGGAAAATGGGGGAAAGTTTTGCCTCTTTTTTGCAACTGAATCATGCTGTTTATTTTCATGTTGGAGTCCTTCTCTGGGCATAGTTTTTGGACAAAAAGACTGCTGAGACAATCTAACTTCTGGTCATTTGGTAGTTAAAAGTTTTTTTAAAAAAGCAATGGGATTTTGGCTTTGCTTTGTGCATCATCCTGTTGGTCAGTGTAGCTGGTCACAGAATTGCAGCCCATGACCTCTTTTTCCATTTATTTCAAGTTCTTTTTCGTTGCCATATAAATGTGCTTGCTTAATCTTTGTTTTGTTTTCATTTAATAAAAAAAAAACAATATGAAAGAAACTTGTGACGTAAATGAAAGTTGTAAAGCCTAATTCTTTTGAGGTTTTTCCACTGTTCCCCCAAAGTCATACCGTTTTGTATTTCTTCGGAATTTTCTATGTGTTAATAAAAAATATACAATAACATCTTTGAGTCGCTCTGAGAGAAACTACCCAGAGAAATCAGTCTGCGGAGTTAGTATTCTATAGGTGCGATGGTCTTGCTTTGAAGAAGCTTAGAAGTTGAACAGCCCCTGCTGGATCAGACCAAAACTCAATCAACTCTAACATTTTGTTGGCAAAGTCAACCAGCCAGACTTTTCAAATTTGAATGTGGGACTAAGTGCAACTGACCCAGAGGGCTTGGAGGAGAGGGCTTAGGATACTTAAGGTTTGGATCCCCATGTATTCAGCCATGTCTGTGATACTAAAATAGAGTTGCCACTGCTTTTTTTCTGATGGAATCCTCCAGGGCTGGTCCTACCATTAGGCAGAGTGAGGCAGTTGGAGCAAGGTGCTGAAGGAGAGAGCTGTGTGTGCCACACAGCCTACCTTGCACCCCCCCCCCAAGCTAGTCTGCTGCCCTCAGGTATGGCAGAGGATGCTGACCCATCACCAGTATTGAAAAAAGTTTTTAAGAGTCAGTCTAGTCAACTTTTGTACATGAAATGGGTGGGGCACCATCTTGTTCTTCACCTCAGTCAACAAAATATCTTGGGCCAGCCTTGGGCTTCTCATCTTTAATAGCTACCTGGCAAGCAGGTGCAACATGGTCCTCTCAATGCTAGGAACAGCCACGCTAGGAGCACCTATTGGTTTTGGCCAGTGTAGATGGATGGCCATTTTGTTTGGTTTGATAAGCCCTTTCTGGAGAATGCGTATTCGTAAAAGTGATGGAAATAACTGGATTTTTTAAAAAAAAAATGTTTGGAAGACAGCAAAACTGACGGATTCATCCATAGCCAGTCTACAGACCAGCACACATGAAAACAGGTGATCCTCTAGATATCCTGGTCCCAAGCTGTGAAGGGCTTTAAAGATTAAAACCAATCTTTTCAGTTGAGCCTAGGTACCAGTCCAGTTGATGAAGCACATGTGTGATCTGATCCCGGTTAGTCATCTAGCACTGTATTCAAGCAGCTGTATTCTGATAACTAATTATTTCCAAACTCTCTCCAAAGGCAGTCCCAGCTACAGCATCTTGCAGAAATCTAACCTGGAGGTTACCAGAGACAGCATCACTCTTTCTCTCTCTCTCCAGCTGGGGTTGCATAACAAGAAAGGGTGCCCTGCTTTGTGGCTTCGCATCAAAGGAAGAACCCCAAGGCAGGCAGATAAAAGTGCTCGGTTTGAGATATGAGAAGTTTCTCCAAGTGAAGACATGCCAAAAAGAGAAACTCCCCAATGTTGGGGGGGTTGGGTTGGGTTGGGTTGGGTTGGGGTTTTTTTTTGCTTGGTGCTCATACAAGCAATAGACTATGGAGCCCAGAGTGTACCGATAGAAGGGTGGTATAATGCTGCTTTCCCGTCTTGTTTTGTCCACTCTTAGGGTATCCTGTTGCAAAAAGAAATGACCTTGTTACAAATGATAAGCAAATTCATGCAGCTAATCAGGTTACCTGATTGATTGCTCAATCAACCACAAGTTTAATCGATTAATCAGTGGGGAGGCCAATTATATGTGGTGAGGGAATGATTTCATTGTGATTATTATTTTAGGAATGTTTGTGTTTTATTATTTTAAGGGTATTTTCCCCCTATCGTGTGTGTCAGGGGACAGGGTAAGTAATGTCCAGGCATCTGGAAGCCACATTTCTCCCCAACACCCCACCGGGAGCTGCCCCGATGCCACCACACTGCCAAATTTGCCACTGAAGTTTGTTCTGCATGGCTGTGGGTTTTTTTAAAAAAAACAACCACAATTTTGCTTGGAAACAAGGCCCGCACTGCCTTGTTTTAAATAAAATGGCTGCTTTGGGAGCCAGTGGAGGGTGGCAAATTCAACTGCATTGTGGGGGTGGTGCAAAGAAGGGCCCCGGCATATTGCAATATAATGGGGCAGTAGCTGCCAGAGTATATTCCAGTGAGACCTGGGGGTTGCCTATACGTTGTCTTTGACCAGGGGTGGCTCCGAATCCGCACTGCATCAGTTATATGTCGCAGCCACTGATTCGGAGTCACCCTGGGGCAAAGAGCCAAAGATGGGGAGCAGAAAAGTCTGGGATTTACCCGAACTTTTCCTACTTCCCCATCTGTCCTCACTTGGGGGCTGCTCCAGGGGGGCATTTCCAGGCGGAAGGCAATCTGCCATTGGTCACCGGAAGCCACCAGAAAACCCACACTGCCTCCCTTCGTCTGTATAACTAGCCACCACCCCACACCAGTGAAACCGTGGGGTTTGGCAGCGGAGTGGTGCCAACTCAGTGCCGTGAAGAACAGCCCCCTGGACTTTCTCAGAGATTTCTCAGAGGTTCCTCAATTAGAAGATCAGTAACGGTGGTTAAGCATCCTTCAAAGACAGTTTATTAACCCACTAACATCACTTGCGACATGCAGCTGTAAGGGTTGGGGGGGAGTTGTACGGCTGAGAGAAAATGGCCCCATTTGCCAGCTGTGAAAACCCAGGCCCCCAACATGCACATGTTAATGGCAGGTGGCTCTGGTGTCAATGGGGTGCTGAATCCGTTCCGTGATTCAGCCAGGATCATATTACTCTGCATATAATTCAAGAAGATTTCACCATATTGATTTGAATTTATTTTCTTTGGGTAATTTGGTGTAACGTACCTTTTCATGGGTGGCTAAGGGTCAGTAGATCTTGCAACCAACTGGGTATATTTGGGGTAGATCTAGCCCTCCAGGTGTGTTAGACTGTAACTCCCATCATCCCCAGCCAGCACATCCAATGACCTTGCTGGATGGGGATGAATGACAGTCGTGGCCCAACACAACTGGAGGGAAGTACTGATCATCCACCCAGTGTTCTATGGTTGGAGTAATTCTGGATTTCCAGTACAGTAACACAATTATTTCCCTGAAAAATGTGCTGCTTTTTTGTGTTTGCAATTTAGCGTGTAATCCTATGCATGTTTAGACAGGGGGGAAATGCTACAATTCCCAGCATTAAAGACCTGCTCTTAAATAGATCCAAGATTAAGGGTGCAATCCTATGCATGTTGAGACAGGGAAAAATGCTACAATTCCCAACATTAAAGACCTGCTCTTAAATAGATCCAAGATTAAGGGTGCAATCCTATGCATGTTGAGACAGGGAAAAATGCTACAATTCCCAGCATTAAAGACCTGCTCTTCAATAGATCCAAGATTAAGGGTGCAATCCTATGCATGTTTAGACAGGGGAAAAATGCTACATTTCCCAGCATGACTTAATCTTGAATCTATTCCTCTGCCATCCCCCCTTCCCCCTCCAAATCTTGTCAAAATTCACTCCGAGTTGGATTGCAGCCCAGGTCTCTGTCTGTTGTGTGGTCAGACATGGGGAATATGTGTGAGATGGATTCTCCATTTGCTCCCGGTAACCATTCACTCACGTTATGGTCTATTAAGCTATTCCTGCTGTCATGCGCATGCCACAGATTAACATGCAACCAAATGCTTAAGCGGGAGCATTATTTCATCTCTTCCCCCACCCCCCACCATGCCTGCTTGTCCATTTCAACAGGACATTGTTGGCTAAGTATGTGCGGTTGAAGTCAGGGTTACCTAGAGGATTTGAACTCTCTGAATTCCAAGGTAGGGTTTGCATATGTGCGACAAGCAGTTCCATCCGGCGTTTTCTGCTTCACAAGGGTTGCAGCGGTTAAACCATATCCATTAAATTGTGTTTCAAATTATGTTTATTGCTGCCCCGAAAGAAATGCTACAGTTGGACCAGAGCTTTGGACCAGAGAGATGCAAAGAAGCACTGTCTTGAAAGTGTTTGTGTCTGTGAGTTTGCATTTAGGGACCCAATCCAGCCGATGCCAAGCTCTTTTAAGGGCTGCTGACATCAATAGGAGAGTCAAGTATCTGCCTACCTTTTTTTCCAATGAAATAGAAGGGACTCCGGAGACTTAACTTTGGCTGTATTGTGCCTTTGGTTATTAATTTTAAATGATCTTAAATGTTTTTGAAAGTGAGTGGGCATGGGATGTTGTACTCTAAGGAGGACAGTTCTCTATTTGGAGGGCTGTCCAGTGCAAGTCCATTTTAAAGAACCCTTAGAAGCAAGCAAGGAGATCAAGAATTTGAAGTTGTCCATTAAGAGATCCCAGCAAGAGTGGCCCAAGACTTTTTGCTGTTTGAGGTAAAGGACAAAATGTCATCCCCTCCTGTTCCATGTACAAAAGCCAACTGGACTGGCCTTCAATACTAATGATGGGACAGCATCCTCCACTGGACCGGAAGGCAGCAGGATAACCTAAGAAACACAGAGCAGGTCACATGGCATGCAGGTTTCTCCCCCAATACTTTGTTTCCGCCTTCCAGCATCTGCCACCTGAGGCAATTGCTTCACCCTGCTTAACGGTAGGGCCAGCCCTGGCACCTAGACAGCAGACTGAACAGCGGCCACACAGATCACCTGGTCACAATCTTCCAAACTATGATGAATGTACCATATTTCTATTTAAATTGTGAGAATTATTTCTAAATTTGCATCTATACCTATAAATTAACTTGTGCAAATTTTATGCAAACCAGTGTCCTTTTTTGTCCCCCATTTCCCCTTTTTTGGCGATTTATAAGTAGCCACCCTATTTGTAGAACTACACACACACACACACACACACAAACATTCTTGGAAAAAACTCTAAGAAGCTGGGAAATCTCCAAATAGCCCAAGGAGCATGCACAGTGGCCACAGAATGCTGGAGGGGGGGAAAGGAAAACTAGGGGAGGAAATGGAATGAAATGGATTATTATGATTATTATGATTATTATGATTATTATTTATTACATCTTATTATTATTATTTATTACATCTTTATACTGCCCATCAGCCGAAGCTCCCTGGACAGTGCACAATTAAAAACCATAAAATATAACAATATAAATTTAAACATTAAAAAGTTAAAAAGGCTATAAAACAAGCTACATTAAGAACCAGGGAAAGCCTGTGTAAAAAGGTACCGTATTTCTTCGATTCTAAGACACCATCGATTGTAAGACGCACCTCAATTTCAGTACCACCAACAGAAAAAAAGCTTTGATTCTAAGAAATAATAATAATAATAATAATAATAATAATATAATAAAACCTTTGCCTTGCACAAAGCATGGGAAAATTCAAAAACTGCAATTCTAAGGCTCCATTGATTCTAAGACGCATCTCCATTTTTAGAGACATTTATATGGGGAAAAAAGTGTGTCTTAGAATCGAAGAAATACGGTATGTCTTCGGGAGGCATTTAAAAGATGTAACGTTTTCTGCCTTCCGAACCGCACGAGGGAGGGTTTTCCAGTGGGTGGGTGCCACTACTGATAAAACTAAGAGCCTAACTATATGTCACTTGAATTGCATGGCTTGCAGCCACGTCATGGGATTATTTACATTTAAATTTCCATTCAGGCCACAGTTAACGTTTAAACTTTAAGAGATTCATGAGACGGGGTGGGGGGATCACGTTTCCCTACCGTCGCTTTGCCTCCTGCTGCTGTCCCGCAATAGTGGCAAACAGCTTCCCCACGTGGCCAATTCAGTGGGCATTTTTATTGCGTTGCTTCTCTTGCACACAGCAAGAAATGGCGGCAGGTTTAGCTACAGCCCAAAAATTGGATTTTCTCCGTCTAATTTTATGACGTAAAAAAGACCAGAAGGAGCGGGAGACGCGCAGGAGGCAGACGACAGCGTCAAACGGACCCACAAAAAAAGTGAGCGGCCAGTAACGAGGCGTGCGATAAAACGCTCGTTTGATGATGCTCTAAACCTTGAACTTCTAAACCTTTTTAAGGGAGGGTTTAATTTTTTCCTCCCCCGGCCGAGATAACATAAAAAATGAAAGCAAAATCAACTCAAATCAAGGCCAAAAAAAATTGATTTTTTTTTAAAAAAAACGCAAATCAAAGCAGCAGGAACATCTTTGAACCATTTGAGCGAGACACGCTACTGACAGTGACTGCTGTATATGGTACCATCGAAATGTGCTGGAACGTATGAATTGCAAACACACCTACATGCTGCTAAGTGAATCGCGCTCCTGGTTTGTAAAATAAAATAAAATAAATAATAGCGTTGAGGGGGAGGGTTCAAGGCTGGCGTGGCACCACAACAAGTGGGATGCACATGG
This sequence comes from Anniella stebbinsi, assembly GCA_029215795.1. Classification (NCBI taxonomy): domain Eukaryota; kingdom Metazoa; phylum Chordata; class Lepidosauria; order Squamata; family Anniellidae; genus Anniella; species Anniella stebbinsi. The sequence goes on from JARDYH010000001.1 coordinate 390,216,241, forward strand.
GCCCTTGCAAGCGCTAAATTGGTGGGAACTTTTTTTTTGAATGCGTGACCCGACAGATGGAATCTTTCCCTTACCTCCCCTTATGGTCTTGCTCTTTTCTCAACAGGTTTCAGCAAAATTCCTGTGGGAAAATAATGGCTGTTTTTTCCTGGGAGTTACTAGTTGCGATGACGACTGGCGCGTGCCCCCCGCCCCCTGCAAAGAGGAAATGCATCCTACTCAAAAAGAGGACATGGTTTTGCGTAAACTTTGCCAATGCGTCAGGATGGATGCAAATTTAGAAAGAGTGGCTATAATTGAAAGAGAAATACAATACCTTTTGCTATGGTGGGAAAGACAGGGCAAAAGCCAAGCTAAGTCCTAATTAAGGGAGACCCATTGAAATGAATGGGACTTAAAATAGCCATGACTAACATAAATCCCATTCATTTCAATGGGCCTACTCTAAGTAGAACTTAGCTTGGATTTTATCTACTGACAAGCTGACCTGTCAGCCGTGGTGCAGCTAGATAATTTTTTAGACCTCATCAGTAGTTGTTTAACATCACAGCTACTGAGGAGGGCATAAGCCAAGACATTCAGCTCTAAATACGTTTTGTAATTACTCTGTTGTTAGTCTGTCTATCTATCTATAGTTGTACTGAAGGAAGGGATTGCTCTCCAGCATGGCACCCGTTCCCAGTTGCTGGTGGACAATGACAGCAAGCAGCTCTTGCTTGATCACGGTGGAAAACAGGATGGTGAACTTTATTTATTTGTGATCTGTATATACCGCTACATATAATAATAATAATAATAATAATAATAATAATAATAATAAACCCTAAGCAGTTCACATATACATATTTCAATTACATTTACAATACAATATTGAAAACGCAACCTTTAAAATGATCTCAACTACAATCCAAGCTGTACCAGGAGCAGCAGTAAGGCAGAGCAGCATGATGAATTTAATGACAACCCAGAGAAAACAGGGTATAAAAACTTTAAATGAATAAATGGGCCCATTTAATGCAAAATCTCTTCCGCTGCCTTTTTGGGGGTGATGCATTTGCTCTGTTTTGTGTAAGCAGCTTGCATGAGCTCTTAGCCTTGGTCTTTTAAAGCCTCCTCTGGTGATCCAGGCCGGAGTGGGGAGCCGTGAGGGTGCGCATGTAGCCAAACAGCTGTTTCATATTTCTGAAACTCTTGTCTAACATGTACACAGCTGGGTACAAACCTCTAAGCCCGCCTGTCTTACAACAGCTACCTTAGTTCCCAGGTGGGGATTTTGCTTCTGATTCTGGAAACAAAGAAAGGAGCATTTCTTTCTCCTCCTTGCTTTGTATCTATGTTTTTGTAGTTTCAGTGGAGTCTTTTCCCCTTCCCTAGCAGATCCAAAAAAAAAAAGACCACAGGAACGCCAAAGAACTGGTGTGCTTTTGTATGCCATTATGTTGTTGTAAATACAACAGCTGGAAAGAGATTTGACGCTTCTTCCTGCCCGGACATGGATGGATTTGGGCATGCTGAAAAACATCCATTCATAATAAGGCAGGGTGGCCAGGTGTCCTACTTGATAGAGGACTGCCCTGTATTTGAAGAAGCCTCCTGTTTCATGGGCTTTCCAGGCCATGTCTGGTCTAAACTCAGAGATCCACAAGGGAGGGAGAAGAGCAGGAGGCTTGAGGTTGTCCATCAGCCCTTAGCACCTGGATGGCAAATGGAGCAGGCATACAGGCAGGAGTGCAGCTAGAGCCAGAGACCAAAGTTCAGGGACACACAGAGCAGGATGCTGGAGAAATCGGAGACGGAATTACCTAGGGAGGCTGTGGGCTCTCCCACATTAGAGGCATTCAAGAGGCAGCTGGACAACCATCTGCCAAGGATGCTTTAAGCTGGATTCCTGCATTGAGCAGGGGGTTGGACTCGATGGCCTTATAGGCCCCTTCCAACTCTGCTATTCTATGACTCTATGAATTTGGATTTCTGGGAAGCTGACCTGCAGATCAGCCTGCTCCATGGACTTTCAGATCTTCCTTTTTTTCCTTTTTTTAACTTTCCCAAAATTTATTCAAATGTATTTGTAGGAAAAATGCGCATGTTTCTGCTGAGACATATGCCCTGCTGAAAAATATATGTGAGAAAAAGTTGAATGGAATGGGGTTCATTAAACAAACCGTTACGTACTAACATAAATTTTGTAATTCATGCGAACCCTGTTACGGAATTATTTGTGTATTTTCTGCATACCAGGGGGACAAAAATTCAAATCCGTCTGTAAATGGAGGCCAGAACACACACACCACACAATCCATGAAATACAGATGGGTGGGATGTCACAAAATTTGGACATCTCTACCAGGGAGGACTCCAAATGGCCACCCCTAGAAGGGCAGCAGAACCAAACTCCATTTTATTCCTGTCATCCTGATGGTGCTATGATTTCAATGAGTTGAAAATGCAAAAGTGCCCATGCGTAGAGTTCATTTGGAAATTTAAAGTTAAAAAGAAATCTTGACTCTGAGCAGAAAGTATGAGCATGTCTGAATATTGCATTATACAATACCAGTAGGTTAGCCATGTCTGCCCTACTTTAGAGTGCAAAGACTTCCTGAGCCAGGGGAAATCTCCTGGTGGCAGCATAGTACCACTCCTGTTATTACTACTACCAGGTGGTTGAGCTTTCCTTCTACAACAGAAGGGGGACCTACTGACATAGGAAAGAGCCTACCTGGGGCACTTTGCCAAGCCCCCCCCCCCTGCCGCCATACCTGGGGAAGGGCCAGCAAGGAAGTTCTGCTTTCTTCTTCTCTGTGGGATCATTTTGTACTTAATGCAGGCAGCAAGCCATGAAATGTACCCTTGGCAGGAATCTGCAGCCAGCATTTTTTTTTCAGGAATTAGCAGATGGGGTGATTAAATTTTCAGAGGGTTGATTGCTGGGACACTTTGATTCTGATGGTTGTGAACTTGGGCTATATTGCACCATAGTAGGTAGAAAGAAGTTTCATGATCATGACCATTTCATTCATTTCAACTCAATTAAAGTGAGTTTCATGGACGCTTTTCATGCAGTCTTCTTGTAATTTTGAACCAACTGTGCTAATGGACTTTGCAATTTGCAATACATTCATGCCTTCTCATATGGCCGATCATTCCGGTCCTTCAAATGGAGTTCATTCACAATGTGATCCGGCAGAAGGCGACTTCTTTCAGGACATCAAATTCCATTCAGTGATGAAAAAGAACACTCAGCTGTACTTGTTGCACATGGATACGACCAGAGATGAATTCTTACTTTGTTCATTCCAGGAAATCCAATACCGAGTTCTGATTGAAATTCCATTTGTTTTGTCATGGGGGGGGGGGGGGGGAGGGGGAGGGGGAATGACCATGTTCCATCTGGCAAGTTGATCTCATGGGGTGGAGGGTGTTCAGAGAATTTAGGAGTATGTGTATATGGAATTCCCTGTAGCCCATCCTGGATTGCTAGCAAATATTGTCACATTTGCATTTTACATTTTTAGATTTACACTTTTAAAAGAATGTTTACACTTCAGTACAGCAGAGGCTAGTGGCTCCTATGTCAGTGGGGCGGTGAATCCACTCTGGGTTCCAAATCCATATGGACTAGAAACTAAGCCAGGAGGTTAACCTAGGCTGACCATATGAAAAGGAGGACAGGGCTCATGTAACTTTAACAGTTGTAGAGCAAAGGGAATTTCAGCCAGTGTCATTTGTATGCAATTAGTTCCTGGTGAAATTTCCTCTTCATCACAACTGTTAAAGTTGCAGGGGCCCTGCCTTCTTTTGTATATGGTCACTCTAGTATAGTGCCTGCAACTTTAACTGTTGTGATGAAGAGGGAATTTCACCAGGAACTAATTGCATACAAATGACACTGGCTGAAATTCCCTTTCCTCTACAACTGTTAAAGGTAAATGAGCCCTGTCCTCCTTTTCATATGGTCAGCCTAGTTAACCTGTGTAGGATGTGCCGGGGGTAAGAATAGTGATTTTAAGAATAACTGGTATGTGGATGGATTTACAAGCACATCAGTGGGTGGGGTTAAAAAAAACTAAACACACTCATCATTGAAGCAAGCCGATACCCATTCAAAACATGGCAAAAATGCTCAATCCCCCCCCCATACCCATGGGATCATTCCATGCAGCTGCTTGCCTGGTCACTAAGCCCGCTAATCGCAAGGAGCAACAGCAGCTTCGGGAAGGGAGGGTACACCAGCAGCCCACCTTGGGATTGTATCAAGAGAGGGGGGAAACGGGACAAAAGCCATCATCTATATCCCTGGAAAGCTGAGGGGTCATCCCCAGATCACCCCTGGATCAGCTGTGCATCATGTGGCCCAGTAGGGACGATCTCAATATTATCATGGAATAAACGGCTAGTGTGGATAAGGCCCTTGTCTCAAAATACTGCCTGGTTTATGCAACAAATTACCTGGTACCAAACCCAGCTCAAACAAACGATACAATGCAAAACAGAGCAAACGAACCAGTTAAGTATATAATGGAAACCTAGGCAAGATGGGGGATCTAGACTTGTGAGAATGCTATCTTTCCACATTCCCAGTTCTCCCTCCCCCCAAAGAAATCTGTAAGGAACTCACATTTATAAAGTCATGCATTTTACTTTTCCCCCTGGAAAACTGCTTAAGCCAACCTTTGGCAGCCTTGGGAACTTGGAACAATGGCGGTGTTGCAATGACTGCCCAAACAGGATGCACTTGTTGGTAGACAGCAGCCTCTGCTGGGAGCAGGGTAGTACTACAGGAAGTAATAAATTTGGTAACCTGCCAACAATTAAAGTGGACGTTGGGGAGAAAAAAAAAGTGGACCTTGGGAAACCCTCTTGAGGGATTGAGAGAAAGCAAGTTGCAAAGCCAGGCTGGGCAGTCTTTACTTTTCCTTCTCTGACCGCCCAAATCAGCCTTCCCCAGCAAGGGCCAGATCTTAGGCTGCCCAGATAAAATCCAGGTCAGGGCTCATGTAACTTTAACAGTTGTAGAGAAAAGGGGATTTCAGCCAGTGTCATTTGTATGCAATTAGTCCCTGGTGAAATCCCCTCTTCATCACAACAGTTAAAGGTGCATGCACTATACTAGAGTGACCATATACAAAAGAAGGCAGGGCCCCTGCACCTTTAACAGTTGTGATGAAGAGGGAATTTCACCAGGAACTAATTGCATACAAATGACACTGGCTGAAATTCCCTTTTCTCTACAACTCTTAAAGTTACATGAGCCCTGACCTGGATTTTATCTGGTCACCCTACCAGATCTACACCTTATGTCAAATCATTATGATCCCATCATGGTAACACTATAACCCTCCTGTGCATTTATACCTCATAGGACACACCATGACATGTGTTGTCTTTATTCCAAAATAATGTGGAATACAGAGAAGAAAATAACATTATGAAAACGGTACATGGAATGTGTAATGGGCCCCAACACTAATCAGTGCACTTCAGTACCACTATAAAGCAGTAGTTTGGGTCTAGAGCTACACTTTTTAAAATTATATCAGCATTTTTTTCAATTCCCTCTCCCTCTCCCTCTGTGTCTGTGTGTGTGTGTTGCCAAGACCATGTTAATAATTACATCATGCAGGAGAGTTAATCTTTTTTCTGTTAATGGCTACATTCCCTAGAGGGGAATGTTGGGCATTACAGCCCATTGGTAGAGAAGGTGGTATAATAATAATAATAATAATATTATTATTAATAATAATAATAATAATATAATAATAATTTATTTCTTACCCGCCCCTCCGTTTGGATCAAGGCAGTGAACAACAATATAATAAAATACATAAAACTGATTAAAACATGACACACATTATTAAAACTGCATTAAAACATCCTAAAAACATCCTAAAAATGGTCAAAAGTAGGGTGGACTACCCCTTTCTCTCTCCCCTTTTATTTCTCCCATTCTGCCACCTCCACTCCCTTCTCTCTGAGCCTTTCTACACGATTTCTATGTGTGCTTGTGATTGCTCACTCACAGTAGCTTGCGGGTCCTTTACGCAACATCCTCCTCCTCCAGGGCCTCTTCCATGCTTTGCTACCATTATTGCGATTTTTACCTAAGGAGGAGTGGAATTATGTAGAAATGGCAGAATGAGAGTCTAGTGTAATTGCACAATTCTGCTATACCACATCGCCATCTAGTGGGTGTATAATGGAACATATCGAAAGGCAGAGAAAGAGAAAACCAGAAAAAAAACCACATGTAAAGGAGCCGGTCTCAATCCCGCGAAGAATCTAGAAGCAAAAGCCTCAGTGCAAGATACAAGCTTCCTGTAGAAAGCCCCCCCCCCCTCTTTCTGCTACTCCCTTCTCTCTCCACCATTTTCTGGCTGCCTAGCAGGCTTCCAAGAGGGGGACAGATTCCTTTTGCCAAAGGTCTGGACCAATCACTTGCAGATGATTTTTGGAATTAGCCTGAGGGCTGTATTAAATTAGGGTGTAGGTTGCCCACCCCAGCTTTCCAGGATTGTTTGTAAGTGCCACATCTGGATCAGATGGCTGAAAGAGAGGACATACACTGTTTAGATAAGTAAATAAACAATAGCGAGAGCTGATTGGTGGGAGATTCAGGACAAATAAAAAGGAGTATTTCTTCACACGGTGCATAGTTATTCGCTATCACAAGATGTAGTGATGGCCACCAATTTGGGTGGCTTTAAAAGGGGGTGGAAACATTCCTGGAGGAGAAGGTTATCAATGGCTACTAGTCCTGATGGCTATATACTACTTCCAGGATCAGAGGAAATAAGCCTATATTCACCAGTTGCTGGGGAATGTGGTTGGAGGGTGCTATTGCACCCAAGTCCTGCTTGTGGGTTCCTGCTTGACAGCTGGTTTGCTGCTGTATGAACAGAATGCTGGACTAGATGGACCCTTGGTCTGATCCAGCATGGCTCTTATGTTCTTATAAACCCATTCTGTCTTCACCAAGAGGCTAAGATGTATCTCAGCAGGTAATCGGTTCCACAGGATGGGGAATTAAATGACAGAAAGCTTAATATGTTGGAAGGATGACAACGTGTGACATGGCGGCTCCTTGTGTGAACGGGGACATGTGTAGGCTTGATTTGTGCAATCTGCCTCCCTTTTTTATTATTGAGGTGAGAATTAATGGCGTAATCAACTGCTCCATAAGCCCTGTCATCATGAATTGGAGACACTCCTGATTTTAGGGTACTACGTGTCCTTGATCAATCATTCTCCTCCTTTAATCCTTTCTGGGGAGATGGGGGGAGCATAATTTCTGGAGCTCCAAAAATTAAACAAGCAGATTCCTTGAGAGAATGGAAACCTTGTACATTGGCCAATATTCCCCAACCACAGCCAATTTCCCCCAAATGCTGGAAACCTGCAGAATTTGGTTTTGTTTTTTTTTCACAGAACTCACTCCAGGACATTGAAATGTATGACCTATCATCAGTGTTGAAGACAGATTCATCTGCCAGTTCAGACAGGTTCTGTTCATGGAATGGGAAGGAGCACCATCTTGTCCTTCACGTCAGGCAAAAAAAAAATATGTCTTAGGCCACCCCTGCCAGGTATGACTAAGTCTGGATCCAAACCTATGCATTTTCAAGGCAGAAAAGGCACTTTCAAATCACTTCCTACCTGTTCTGTTTGACTTCACTATAAAAGCGCCAATCCCCACATTGAGATTAATTTGAGTGGAAAACATAACCGGGCATAAAAGATGTAATTGGTTTATATGTCTCCTTGCCAATTTACTTTGGGTGCTGCATCTAGTATTTCCCTGTTCCCCCAGATTTCCAATATCAGTCAGCCTAAATATTTTATACGTATGCCTCTCAGCAACATCTAATACTCCTTGATGCCGCATGCTGTGGAGATGGGTTATTTTTGTTGTGGTAACTCTTTGACGTGTGTTCTGCAAGGGTTGGCTGTTTTCATTTTTGATAGGCTGGGGATTTATGTGCTTAATTTAATTAGAAGCAAAGAAATAAACAAGTGCAGTCACACACTCGGTGAACATCAAGCAATGGGGTCCCAATTAAAAACAAACAAAAAGATGGCTACAGCATGGCAATGTGTAAACATATTTGCCTCTTTTACAGGCCTCTATTTGAAGGCACTCTCTGTTTGAAAGGCTGTCCTGGGCTAAGTCTAGTTTAAAGATAAAGAGACCTAAGGAGAGCCAGTGTGGTGTAGTGGCTAGAGTGTTGGACTGGGAGACGGGAGATCTGGGTTCTAGTCCCCACTCGGCCATGGAAGTTCGCTGGGTGACTTTGGGCCAGTCACAGACTTTCAGACCAACCTACCTCACAGGGTTGTTGTTGTGAGGATAAAAAAATGGAGAGGAGGAGGATTATGTATGCTCCCTTGGGTTCCTTGGAGGAAAAAAGGCAAGATATAAATGGAAGAAGGAGGAGGAAGAGGAAGAGGAAAAACAGGGGCCTTGGAGTTGCTCATCCATGGTTAGCACCTTGGACAGCAAACTGAACAGGTACTACAGGTCACCTGGTCAGTCTTCCCCATGATGGTGTATTGTATTTCTAATTAAAGTATAGCAATTGTTTGTAATTTGCACCTGCACCTCTAACCTCACATATGCAAATGTAATGCAAATACGTTTTCCCTTTCTTTGGTGATGCATAAGTGGCCGTTCTGTTAAAAGATCCACAGATTCAATCATTTACATTTATTTATCATGGGCTTTTTCACTACGTAGTTGACCATGATCCAACCCAACTGCATGTCGGGGAGATCTGCAAAGTCTCCCAGTCCAACTTTCCCCTCTCTGACTGGCCCTTGGGCAACACACATAGCTTGATGCTCCAGCCATAACTTTCAACGGGAGGCTCATAGAGTTGGCCCTCTCCTATCCGTGGCACCAACCCATAATTACTTATGTTCCAAAGGGGAGTAAAATATTTCACAGAACCTGTCTTCTCATTTTTACTTATAAAGAGCTATATAAATAGATGGTGAATTATTATTATATCATAATCTCTCTTTTCTCACTCGTGGTGGTTTTTCTAGATAAACATGACGGGCTTTGCCAAGTCATGCCATCTTTTACTGATTCAGAAATTTCCTGACTATTGAGCATGATTTAAGTATGACTGCTTTCTGGATGTTGGTATGGATATATCTTGGTAGGCCCAGTTTCTGAAGGTTTTCTGTATATTTTTTTTATATGATGCCAGTGACCGATGTGACTAACAAGATAATTGTGACCTTTTCCTGTGGCCATAGGTGTTTGACTTCCATGGCCAGTGGTGTATATTTTTCTCTCTTTTCCTCTTCCTTCACAACAACATTTTTGTCATTAGGAATTGTTATATCAATGAGGTAGGTTTGTTATTCTTTTTTGTCTATAACTGTTATGTCTGGACGATTGCAAGGTATTGTATTGTCTGTATGAATTGTTCTGTTCCAGTATATTTTATAATCTGCATTTTCCAAGATTGTTTTGGGTGAGTATGTATAGTATGGGGTAGGTTGTTTGATGAGGTTGAATTTGATGGCCAGATGTTGGTGAATTGTTTTTGCAGCTTACATCCTCCTGTTACATGGTTTATTGTTTCTTGGGCTTGGTGACATTTCCTACATAAATCTGTTGTTACACTGTTATCTTTTATTATGTATTTTGTTAGTTCTTGGTTGCTATAACTGTTGTTGTTGTTGTTGTTGTTATATCCCACTGAGTTGACTGGGGCTTGCTTCCAGGTTTCACATAGAGTTGCAGCATTAAATGGCTACTCTACTCATTAAAAATGGATTAAGACTGCAATCCTATGCATACTTACATGGGAGTATGTCCCATGGGTAAGTTCTTTTTCATTTCAAAATACCCTGAGGTATTCATTACAAAATCCATTTCAATGCAAATAATAATTAAAAAGACAATATAGGTTAACAACCAAATAATCCTTAATACATAATATCATCACTCCCTCTAATACTGAACCCAGATGGTTGAGTGCCAATAGGATTGAAGCCAAAACAAGGCCACTAGAGAGATCAGCACGCTTAGGTGAATCTCAAAGTATACAGAAGTATGCAACCCAAAGAGGCAACACAGGACAATAAACCCAGGACAATAAGATCTGAGCATGCTAGAAACCACAGGATGTTGAGTGATATTTGAAAAACACAGAGAGAGAATAGAAAGGGGGGCCTTCTCCAAACCGATGACCTCCAGATGTTTTAAACTAGAATCACCAGCCATCATGGCAAATGTTCAGGGATTATGGGAGTCGTTGCTCCAAACTTCAAGAGGGCACGAGGTTAGAGAAGGAAGGTTAATATCTTGGAGGAGGGTATGCCTGGTGTGCTGGCTGCAGTCCTAAACAGGAGCACTCTTCTTAGAGACTCAGGCCATCTGACTTTCCTGCTACTACCTCCTATCTGAGACGCTCTCCAAGGGAATCCCTCCAGGGGCGTAAGAGGCCGTGTAAACCAGACTAAGCTGCCCAATTAGGCCTGAAGGCCAGAGATTCTGCACCCCTCTGTTAGAGGGTGAGAATATACTGCAACATTTTGTTGCAGTACCTCGTTTTTTTTAAAAAAATACGCTGTGTCTGCACTTCTTTCTTAACTAACAGACATTCTTATTACTTGCGCTCCCATTTCTGAGGATGATTTCTGACCAGGACATCCATTCTGGTAGATTATAAACCAAACATAACTTCTGAAGAATAGGACTGGGAGTCGTATAAAATGCACAACGTTACAGAACAAAATAGATAAATGTGGATCATTTTATATTTAGTCCCAGATAGGATCATTGGGGTAAGAAAAGGGGGGGGGGGGAAGCTACAACGTTCTTTATTCTGTCCTCTCTTTTCCACCTTGGACCTTATTAAATGCTATTTCAAAAAGCATTTTGATGGATGCACCACTGGGCATGTGACAGGGATCTGATATTTATGAAAAAAAACCATGATGGCGAAGAAGTCATAAATCTTGGCCAGATTTCTCAGACTCCCCCCCCACCCTGTCAACTCTCACTGTATTTCTCATGCACATGTATCTGTGGCTTCTGGTGACACATTATGAAATAGGAATATTTCACCAGGGGAGAAAGACAGTAACATACATCAGATGCAGTTTGCTTTCTTTGTGAGCACATGGAGATAGTAGATGACAGCATGGGAACTGAGGGCCTCTGAAAATCCTATACGTCTGGACTCCCAGCATGTAGCCAAGTCATCACCACACCCAGCTCTCAGATTTCGAATTATGGTATTTCCCAGCTCCAGATGTGAAGGGGCTCTCAGCCTCCATGGGTTCCCTCCTGCTTTGCCATCTGCTTTTAGCCCAGTTGTGGGCTTATCTGGCAGCAGTGGTAGGAAGCTGTGAGGTACTTTTTGAATTTCCCACAATGCTTTGGTGTAGCTGATACTTTGGAATACTGCAACCTCATCTGCAAGTTACTGGAAGGGGGCAGTGTTGCAGTTAGTTAGTTCATGGGAATTTTGACCACCGCTGGCCTTAGAATTTCTATGGCCTACAGCGTGGTTTCCTGTGATGTCTTCCTTTTGCTCCTCCCCCCCCTTCCCTGAGTGCCACCATTGCTGGGAGCATACATTTGCTCACTCGCTCCTGCTCCACTGTGTAATGGAACACAAAATAGACCGAACAAACTTCATTTTGAAATTCTACATTGTACCTGCATTTCATATGCATGAACATTTGTGAGTAAAACCGTTTTACCTTTTCTTCACCAATGAAGGGTGTGGTCTCCTTTTGCTCTAAGATAGCCCTGTGTGCATGTGGGACTGGTAAAAGCTCAGTCTGGATAGCTCCCTTAGATAGCAGCTTGGATACCTACATTAGAGTTCTGATTGGTTCCGACTGAGCGGATGCACCGCCCTCCACTGCTCTTATTCATCTCCACAGCAGCGTTTGGAAAAGCTCATTGTTATAATTCCATTTTGCAACTGGGGAATGGAGATGAATATTTTATTGCTGCAGACTGTCAGTTCAGGACACTTGAAGCCATGAGAAAAATGCCTGGTTCACTAGCGCACTTTGGAAGCGTTTCTACTTCACAGATTTGCAGCATGTTTACTCAGAAGTAAGACCTGCTGTGTTCAGTGAGGCTAAGTCCCTAATAAATGTGTTTAGAATTGCATCGTGAAATTGATTTAAGTCACTTCCTCTCACAAGGGGTTCCTGGGAATTGTAGTTCTGGGGGGCAGCACCAAAGACCCGTAAATTCCCAGGATTCTTTGAGGGAAAACAGAGCAGTGAAAAGGAATAAAACCGCTACATCAGCCTTCGCCAACCTGGTGTCCTCCGGATGTTTTGGAATACAACCCCCAATATCCCTGACCATTGACCATGCTGGCTGGGGCTGATGGGAACTGAAGTCCAAAACATCTAGAGGGCACCACATTTGTAGTAAATATGTCTGCATGCACATGAAGGAACTTGAAATGATTACTGTGACAAAAACTTTGTCAACTCTTTGTATATTCTGAATCTGGCCCTTGGTAGTGGGACAATCTAGGCCTGGGAAGAAGTTTTTTTTTTTTTAATGGATCTTAGGGGGAAATGTTTCTGAGCATTCACAAGATGCTCTTCCATTGTGGAGAGAATCAGTTTCTTTGGAATGGATCAAAGGACCTCTGTGCATTTATAGAGGGGCCCTTCCTTTCAGGCACAAGAAGAAGCTGCTCAATAAATGTAAACAGTTTCTCTGAACCTGGGGAGAGCAAAGATTAATCTTGGAAGGCATCATTTATTTTCTTTTTAAAACTGTGTTTCATAGAATATAGAGAACTATTTTAAAAATCCCAAACACTCATCTTTCCCCCTCCCCACAAACCTTTGCATTAGGGGACATTAGCAACTGGAAGCCCCTGGGCCAAATTTGCCACCTCCCCAAGTAGTCGGCCTACATACCCCACAGCTGACAAAGCAGAGGCAAAAGGAATGTGAAGAAAGTATTGGCCGGGACAACAGATATTGCTTGTAGGGTGTGTGTATGTGTGCCTGATGTGTGTTATTTCTTCCCCACTTTTTCAAAATGACCACCTGGGAAACCCTGCCCAGGCTTTGCATCTTTCTTTTCTAACCACTGGACAGGAGGAGGAAATTCTATCCAGGCCTAAACAAATAACAATCTGCCTGATCTGTGTATTATGTCCATTATTTCTCCCCTCCATCTTCAGCCCAACAAGGTTCCTGGAGCAGCAATTTTATGGGGCCTATCAATGTGTGTGAAAAAAAAAGATCCTTTCCCTGCATCACAAAAGCCCAGTGGGGCCTACTGTGGATTTTAGGTCCACCCTTTCCCATGGGGAACAGAACAATGGCCAATTTCTGCCAATATTCAGGTCGGCATTAGCTACCCAGGCTGTTCGTTCTGTGATTTCGCTTTAGGCAATAAAAGCGACATTTTACTTTTACCTGAAAATTTTATATAGATTAGATAGAATATGGCAATAGTCAGCCAGGTTCCACCTTAGATCCGCCGGATCCATCTCTTTCTCCTTCCTGTTCTTATGTCCCCCCACCCCAAAAGGCGAATAATCCTTCTCCCACCCATCCTTTCCCTGCGCCCGTGTGTTTGTGTTTGTGTGTGTGTGTGTGTGTGCGCAAAGAAAACGACCTCCTCCTCCTCCTCCTGGCGCTCCTCTGCTGTGTGCGCCGCTTCTGTGTTTTCATAGAAACCGATCCGTGTACCTAGAAAATAACAGGAAGGGAAAGTAGGCAGCGAGCATTTTTTTTTTAAAGAAAGAAAGAGGAGAGAGAGAGAGAGGAAAAAAAGAAGGGGAGGGAGAAAGGGGAAGACCCAAAAAAGAAGGAAAAAAAACAACACCCCACCAAAGATCCTGTTTTCGGTCGCTGCCCGAGGAATAATTTTGGAAGAGAAGGAACCATATTTTCCCCCCACCCGCCGCTGCACCAGCAGCAGCGCCGAAGGGGAGGATGGCGATCGCAATGTAGCGAGCTCGGCGCGGCGGGGAGGCGGCGGAGCTGGGGGACATATTCTACTTCTGGCAACGTCGTGACCAAGCCCGGGCTTGGGGGAGGGGGATCTCCGCCTCCCCCTGCAACCCCCCCTCCCAAATACTCCCCACCAGCAGCAGCCTTGCCTAGACCCGCCATGCTGCCAGATCCCTCGATTCTCGGGGGCTGCTGCTGCTGCTGCTGAGTCCAGGGCCTCCTCCTCCTCCCCCCCTTTTTGCGCGCACACACACACACACCAGCTCCCCTCTTTCCTCCACCTCCTCCTCTTGCGCCGCCGCCGCTGCTGCTGCTGCTCTGCCCGGGGCCCGTGCCTTCCCTCCGGATCCTATTGCTCTATTATTCGTATTATCTCCCCCCTCCCCGGCGCGCGCGCGAGTTTTTGTGTTTTGTTTTTGGAGGGGCGGCGATCGCATCTTCTCTCTTACCCCCCCCCCCCGGCCGCTCGCCCGCCCGCCCACTCTCTCCCTCCCTCGAGCTTTGAGGATCGGGGGCGTCAGGGGGAAGGCCTGGCAGTGGTGCTGGGGGTTGCCTCGGACTTGGAGACGGGGAGGGGAGGGCTGGACCCGATGGCTCGTCCAAGGCCCCGAGAATACAAAGCCGGAGATCTGGTGTTCGCCAAAATGAAAGGTTACCCTCATTGGCCGGCCAGGGTGAGTACTGCCCGGGGGCGGCGGGGTGGGGGAGAGGAGGCTGGAAGGAGGGCATTAAATCGGGCGGGGGTGGGGGAGGAGATGTCCAGGGCCTCGATCCCAGCAAACGCCCCCAGCTCCCGGCCCAGCCTTTCCTCCCGGGGCTCATCCCTTCTTCTCTTTCAACCTTCCTCCCCCCCGCCAAAAAAAAAAAAAGGTCTGCAGCTGCTTCGCCTTTCTCTTGCCTCTCCAGGGGCGTGATGGAGCCATTGCATTTGCAGGCAGGCAGGGAGGGAGGGGACGCACATCCTCTCCATCCTTTATTCACACGCCCCCACAACGAGATAATTGAGGGAGGGGGGATTCTTTGCCCCCTCTCCAATCGGATCGCGGGGGGGGGGGCTTTCCTCCTCCTGCTCATTCTCTGATCTTCATCTCTCGTGGTTGTTTTTTTTAATCAGCATGCAACCACCCCACCCCTTGGTAGCAAAAACGGGGGAAAGATGGTGGTAGGAGCGGGTGGTTGTACCTGAAGTATTGTTATTAAGGGGAGGAGGCAGAGACTGCCGCTGCATGACAATGATGCTGGTTTATTATACTCCCTTCTTCCCCCCCACCCGCCTCTAAACTCACTACTGGAAGCAACCACTACCACCACCCCGCCCCCTTCCTCCTTTGCAGGCGGCAGAGAGAGCCAGGCGGGGGAGAGAAAAGGTGGATTTCCCTGACACCCCTGATAAATTGTGGTTTCGAACCATATAGGCGATGCCGCTTACAAGAAAGAAAGAAAAATATCTGCCAGGAGTCAGAACCTTTATATTGATGCAATTTGGCTTTAAATGCTCAATGAGCCTGTTCTGGCAAGGTTGGGATTGTGGCCTAGGTACCTGCACAAGGAGATGGGGTGGAATCCTGGCAGTGCTTGAATTACAGGGGAGTGGGGCCTGGTTAACCCCCGCCCCGCAAAGAGCTACTGTTTTTATAAGGCTACATGGGGGCCATGATTTGATTAAATTAGGAGAAATCAGGGGGTGGTTTGGGTGCATTTCAAACCCCCTCCCCTTGTACCTTTTCCACCATAATTTGAGCAGTCAGGTCCTGGATTTGCAGTCATTTTCTATGCATCTGAAACTGACTTTTCATTTTTGCATTGAATGTCAGTTTCTCTCCAGCATGGAACTCTGAGAGCGGGCAGAGGTTAGGGAGTTGCCAACTTTTCATCCAGCCCATGTAGGGTTTGCTTTTTGAAGCAGCTTCATCTCCAGCAATCCATGCTATGAAAAGCATCACTGCAGATCATGCTGCAGTTACAGGTACAAGAGGAGGGCAGGCTTGTGTTTATGTGTTTGCTTTTCTGGACAGTTGGCAACCCTGGGAGAGGTGGCTGTAAGGTGACCAGATGTACCTATCTGGTCCCTGTTTGTGAATGAAACTAACTGCACATTTAGAATACACTGTTCTCCCTCATAGGGCCCACAACATATAATATTAGCAATGAAACCAAGTTTGCATTCAGTGTCTACAAATCCACAGTAACAAGGAGTGCATTTTTATTTCCTAAATCCAATATCTAATTTTGTCTTTGATCCCATAAAATAAAGAATAACATTTGACAATATACTATCCACTGTAGCTCAGTGGTAGACCATAAGGTTTGCATGCAGAAAGTCCCAGGTTCAATTCCTGGTACACCCAGTTAAAAGAGTTAGGTAGCAAGTGCCTGAGACCTTGGGGAGTTGCTATCAGTCACAGTGAACAATGGTGGGCTAGAAGGACAAATAGTCAGATCTGGTGAAATGCAGCTTCTGTGAACTGTCTGGACTTTATTATATCACACATTAATTCTGGTCTCATGCAGAATAGGGATGGATAAGGGTTATCTGGCTTCAGCCCTCTGAACAGAAGCAGAAGCTTCCATCCCAAAACACTGTGAGCAAATTAGTCCATATAATAGAAGAATACAGCCCATGGCCATCTGGACTGATTCCTCATTGCCTGTGTACGCCAGTTGCTGGGGAACATGGGCAGGAGAGTGCTTTTGCACTTAAGTCCTGCTTGTGGGTTTCCTTTGGGCAGCAGGTTGGCCACTGTGTGAGCAGAATGCTGGACTAGATGGACCCTTGATCCAATCCAGCATGGCTCTTCTAATGTTCTTGTGTTCTTATCCTATTTGCACACAGCAAATATTCCTTGCACGGCATATTTTTTGAAGACTTCTGAAAACATAGTAAAATGTGACTTGGGGATATATTGGAACTATCACAGGCTCAGGTTTGAGTTCAGTGTTTAAAAAATGGGTTGAAAATGGTCCTCTTCTGATACCCTCCTAAGTGTGCAACTATTATCCGCCCATCAAAAGTCCCAAGAAAAAGTTTATTTAGCATTTTGGAATCCATTCGCCTTATCTAATGTCCCAGGTCAAGCAGTAACTATCTTTGAGAGATGGGGAACATGGGGCCCACATAATGTTCTTAGACTAACGTATCCATCATCCTTGACCATTAGCTGTGGTGGCTGGGGCTGATGGAAGTTTGAGTCCAACAACACCTTGAAGGCCCAAAATTCTCCAACTCTGCCATAGAGGAAAAGGGGGAAAGCCCCTTGCCGTTTTTGGTTGAAAAGATAGGTCTCTTCATGATCACAAAACACTATTGTGGTTTAAATTTAACATACACTGATAGAATTCATCATGTAATATTCCTCTTAAATGTACCTCATCCACTAAGGAAAGGTTATTTGCTCAGAGGAGGTCAGAAAGTTCAATGTTGATGTTTTAGCATTAAACATATGGACGGGAGTGATCCAGTAGACATCGTTTACTTAGACGTCCAGAAGGCTTTTGACAAGGTCCCTCACCCAAGACTCCAGAGTAAACTTGGCAATAACTGGTTAAAGAGCAGAAAACGGAGGGCAGTAATGAATTGTCAATTCTTGCAGTGGACAGATGTAAACAAGGTCCCACAAAGCTCTGTATTGAGACCAGTGCTTTTTTTACTTGTTCATGGAAGTGAACAGTGCAGTGGCCAAATTTGGGTGGTTAAAACAAAAAGAGATTGCGAAGAGCTCCAAAACAGTTGTTCCAAACTGCAACTATAGGCATTAAAATGGTTCAATGTAAGCAAGTGTAAAGTGATGCACGTTGGGACAAAAAAAACAACTTCACGTTTATTATTATTATATTTATTTATGTCCCACCTTTTCCTAGGGCTGGGACTCAAGGCGGTTTACAAGATCAAAACATGTACAATTAAAAACATGTAAATATAAATTTACAAAAGTTAAAATAGAATTAAACCCACAGTCAAAACACTTAAAAAAATTAAAAAGCAGTAACAGATTTTTTTAAAAAAACCAATACATTAACACAGGTCCAGAGTCGTTCCAAAAGCCTGCCAGAATAAAAAAGTTTTTGCCTGCCTCCGAAAGTATAGCACAGAGGGAGCCAGCCTGGCCTCCCTAGGAATGGAGTTCCAGAGCCTTGGAGCAGCCACCAAGAAGGCCCTCTCCCATGTACCCATCAGGCATGCCTGGGATATTGGTGGGATCCCATACGTTGATGGGGTCTGAGCTAGCAGTGACTGACCAAGAAAGAGATCTTGGGGTTGTGGTGGCTAGCCCAATGAAAATGTCAACCCGTGTGCAGCTGCTATAGAAAAGGCAAATTCCATGTTGGGCATAATTAGAGAAGGAATTGAAAATAAAACTGCCAAGATTTTATTCCCTTTACATAGATCTAGGGTGTGAGTACACTTAGAATATTGTGTGCCTTTCTGGTCAAAAAGGATATTGTAGAGAAAGAAAAGGTGCAGAAAAGGGCAACCAAAATGATCAAGGGGCTGGAGCAACTTCCCTATGAGGAACATTTACATCCTTTGGGATTGTTTGGCTTAGGAAAAAAAGGCAAATGAGGGGAGACATACTGAATTATGCATACTGTGGAGGAAGTGGATAGGGAGACATTTTTGTCCCTCTCTCATGAAACTGGAACCCAATGGGGTCATTCCATGAAGCTGAATGGTGGGAGATTCAGGTCAGATGGAACATAGGAACAAAGGAAGTTGCCTTATACTGAATCAGACCATTGGTCCATCTAGCCCAGTATTGTCAACACTGGCTGGCAGCAGCTCCCCAGGGTTTCAGGCGGGAGTTTTTCCTGCCCTACCTGGAGATGCTGGGGATTGAACCTGGGACCTTCTGCATGCAAAGCAGATGCCCACCCACTGAGCACATAGCTAATCTTATACGTTCACTGCCACAAGATGTGGTGAGGGCCATCACCTTGAGTGGCTTTAAAAAGGGATTACACAAACTCATGGAGGATAAGGCCATCAAAGTAGTCATGATGGCTATATATGGCTATATATTACATCTAGTATCGGAAGCAGTATGCCTCCATATTCCAGTTGCTGGAAAACCCAAGTGGGAGTGTGCTGTTGCACTTATGTCCTACTTGTTCATGTTCCACAGATCACTGTGGGAACAGAATCCTGAACTAGATAGGCCTTTGGTCTGATTCAGCACAGTCTCTCGTTCTTAGGTAGCAATATTTCATTTCAGACCTACTCATACCCCATGGTACAATCCAGCCAAAATCAGTCTCTTAGTTCTCATTGATTTCAAAGGAAGAGAAGAAAAACTTACAGTTAGAAGGACTGCAAAGAGCTTAACTGTGCCTTTAGTAACCAATCTATGCATGGGCAATGATCCATTTGAGCAGAGGTACACATCTAAGCCAGTTGAAATACCTTTGGGTTGTATTGTTGCAGTGACTCTCAACTGGCAGGGTAACATCTCACAGAAGGTCTTGGAGGTCTAGTGGTTGGGTTGCCAGTATTGAAAGGCATGATTCCAGATTAAGGAATCACCAGATGAGCCTTGAGCTCCACCCCCCACCCCCCACCCCCCAAATTGAATTGTCCTTGTGCATCTCCTTTCTTTTCTTTATGTTCAGAAGCTGTCAACATCATGGGGTTACAATTGTTTCTATGGTATCTGTTTCTCTGTATTCCATGTTGTCAATTTGTTCTTTCGGTTTCCAAACCTGGAGATCTCAAGGAAGTTCCCCTTGGGCCGTAGCTTACATTAATATCATTCCGTGAGTCAAATATATTTGTTTATGACCGAAACTCATCACAAAACAAGACTCTGTGTTTAGAGCACAAGGAAGATACTTTTTGTGTTAAAAACACAGCTCAAATGAATACTACCATTCACTAGGATTACAATGACCAAATGGTTGTTATCTAGAACAGGAAATGATTCTGATATCCCTTTCTGTTGATGAAGACGAGAGTCAGAACTTGTTGAACCACCTTCCAGATCTTCAAACAGCCCTGAAGCTGAACATAGAGCACAGTTGTCCCTAAGTGCGATAAATAACAGGTAGCATGGAGAAAAGTCAACTGCCAGTTGAAGAAGATGTTTCGTGGATCTGTGGCCATTGCAATCATTGTATCCAGAGAGAATATTCAAGAAATGGAAGACCCATACTCAGAGCGGCCCAAGACATTTTGCTGCCTAAGGCAAAGAACAGGATGGCGCCTCCTCCCATTCCATGTACAAAAGCTGACTGGACTGGCAGATTAATCTATCTTCAATACTAATGATGGGACACCATTCTCCACTGAACGTGAAGGCGGCAGGGTAACTTAGGGCGTGCAAAGTAGGCTGCATGGCACACTTCTCTCCTTGAACAACTTGCTGTCTCCTAGGAACTGCCACCTGAGGCAACTGCTTCACCCTGTCTAACGGTAGGGCCGGTCCTGCCCATATTACTCCTGAAGGTACATGATACAGCAACCTTGCTGACAGGACCCAAGCATGGGAAGGAAAGGGGCTACACTTTACCAGAGCCCAGGCTTCAACCCTATTAGCATGATGGGAGGGAATTCAGGCAAAATGGTAGATCACGCTTGAGGATATTTATGACAACTTACTTCCCTGTATCTGTGTACCTGTTGTCCAGATCTTGTAGATTTGTTGGAGCCAATCAGAACAGCGGTTTTAGAGCAGAAGAAGTGACATTCTGAACAAAGAGTTGCTGAGCTAGTCCCTCCTCTAGGGGAGAGAGAATGTACATGTGTAGTTAAAGCTAGGATCTGTAGTTGGAGAGACAGATTTTTGCTTCACTATGTGACTTGCTCTCTCAAGAACTACCAGTCCCAGAGTTCTGTCTGCACAGGTACAGGTGGGAGAGCTGGCAGGAGAGAGCTGGCAGCTCTCCAAAAGAGGAAATGCATCTTCCAAAAGAGTGCGTACATCTGCATAAAATTTGTGTACATGTATAAATGCAAATTTGGAAATAATTGTTACAATTTAAACAGAAATACAATTTCATAGTGGAGAAAACTGACTAGGTGACCTGTGGAGCCTGCTTGCTGAGTCTGCTGTCTAAATGCTAACTGTGGATGGGCGACTTCAGGGTCTCTGCTCTCCCTCCTTAGGATTCTTTATCTTTAAAGACCTGGACAGGACAGTCCTTCAAATCGAGGACTCTGTCAAGGCTAGGACGGTCTTCTGGCAGTTCTTCCTCTATAAAAAAGGACACATGGCCCAACTAACAATGGGACTCAATGCTGCGGTATTCTTCACACTGGATGTTATCATAAGCAAAGATAGCAAAAGAGATAGAAGCTAGAAAGATAAAAGATAGAAAAGCCCCAATGTGGGCCATGGGTGTAATTTTAGAGTTAAAACAGAAAATTTTCTTTCATGACTTATGAAATTGCATGTATAAGATGGGGTTGTGGTATGTGTGTGGAGGGGCCCCATGCTACAACCCACCCACCCAAAAAAAGAAATGATGCTTGGTGGATGTTGCTTGCCGAAACTAAACAAGGGCTGGTCAATGCCTAGATGGCAGACGGCCTGTGAATCCCATGATGGAGTGCCTTAGTAGAAGGACAGTGGGTTATAAATGCGCATTAAACAGAATATTTTTTTTCTTGCCCTTCCTCCAAGTAGTAGTAGTAGGTCAGGCAAGGCTGCCTTAGCCTGAACTATAGCAACTGCCTTGAGACTGCTCATGGGAAAAGAGGACCATGGCTGGGATTTTATCCTCACAACAACCCTGTGAGCTAGGCTGGGGACAAGAAGTAGGAACTAGCCCAGGGTCACCCAGCGAACATCATGGCTGAGAGGGGATTTGAACATAGGTTTCCCCAGAGCCTGCTCAACGCTCTTAACAGCTTCATCATGTTGATCCACACACCACCTTTAGCTCAGTTTTGCAAATAACTTCATGAATGTCAGTAGTCCACATTATTTTTTTACTGGTCCACCATCCCCACCCATTGTCATTTTGGCATACTTACAGCCTGCCAGGGGAAAAGTCTGAACTTTCATCTAGGGTGCCTCTACAAGAAGCATTTAAAGCTCTTTCAAGGCGCATTAAAAAAATTACCTCTACAAGAACGGAGCGCAAATCGGGCAAAGAGGCACGTTATCTCCCCGATTATGCGCATTATCGAATGCGCATTAAATCGCGAGTTTTATTTTGCTCCGGCCGTTAAAGCGCATTTTGACTGTATGAATAAGCGCTTATGCACATTAACTACTTGTAAAGTGCATTTTGGACATCTGTTAATACGCTTCGCCGCCTCTCGCCGCCTCTCATGCAGAGGAATTAGGCGTAAATGCACTTCTGCGATTATGCGCATAATCGCCTAACCAGGCGCAAAAGCGAATCCTTGTAGAGGGGACCCTTGTCTGCATTAAACCTTCCTATCTGTCTGTCTGTGATGGAGGCTACCAGGCAAGTGACTATCTTCAACCCTGCTTTAGCCTGAATAATGGCTACTTCCTTGAAGCCACTGTCGGGAAAAGAGAACTATGTTTGGGATTTAGTAGCAGGTCTTCATATAGATCACTGGGAATGCCTTTTAATCTGGATGTGAATACTGTTAATGAATTACAAGAAAATAGGTAACGTTTAAGTTGGATTTCCCTTATTTCAGACCTCTCATCAGAGAATCACTTGCAAGGGATTTCCCTTGCTAGCGCTAGGGTTAGTGCTAGCAAAGGAAAGCCTGGGGTTTCTCTTTCCAGTGCTACTGGTAGCAATGGAACTCCTTCTCTATATCCAATCTGTCATCTGAGACTAGTGATAAGGAAAGGATTCCTTTGCTAGTGCAGGAAACCCCAGCAAGTGGTTTCTTCAGTGAGAAAGGCAGATGCTGGCAGGCTGCACTTTTTGTACCCCTGGTTTATACAGGGCCACCAGTGTTCAGAGTCTCTTCCAGAGTTACACAGGCGAAATAGATAGATCCCCATCCTCAAGCAGCTTACAATCTTAAGTCTTTTTGTCCCGTTCCATTCCTCACTGTTTCACGCTATTTGCACGGCATGCTATAACATGAAGCACATCTGTGCTCAGTGATAGTGGGATTGTGCCTCCACATTTTGTCTAAATAAAAGCTCTTCTTCAGTTGATTATAGCACAGGAGTTCAGTGCAACTGATTAAACATATAAAGTGATCTTGAAAAGCTTTTTACTGGACTGGGGCCCAGAAAAGCAATGCATTTTGTAATAACCAGCCAAATAATCAAACTGTCATTGGAAACATAAGAACATAAGAAAAGCTATGGTGGATCAGACCAAGATCCATCTAACCCAGCATTCAGTTTATCCAGTGGCCAACCAGCTCAATAACTTGGTGTCATCAGCAAACTTAGCCACCTCACTGCTCACTCCTAATTCCAGATCATTCATGAACAACTTCAAAAGCATTGGTCCCAATACAGATCCCTGTGAGATCTCACTGTTTACATCCTTCCCCTGTTCATATGTTTACTAAGACTCTTAAAAAACTCTAAAAGGTTGGTGAGACAGGACTTATCTTTGCAGAAGCCATGCTGATTTTTTTAAGCAGGGCTTTTCCTTCTATATGCTTACTAATTTTATCTTTAATAATGCTTTCAACCAATGGAACAGACATTAAGCTAACTTAATTTCTCGGATCCTCCCTAAATACCTTTTTAAAAATTGGCATTGCATTGGCCATTCTCCAGTCCTGTGATCTTAGGGACATCTTGCATATTTTTGTTAAAAGCTCAGTGTAACCTACACCTGTTATAGTAATGTATATGCTTACATTGTTAAGTGCAACCCAGGTAAGATAAGGTTAATAGTTTGCTAGAGAGTGAGCGAAAGGTGGAAGGGGCTTGAGTGTGTGAAGATTCTAAGTTTATAAAAGGGAGATCTGGCAGTCAGAGGGGATAGGGCTTAGGAACTGAAGAAGCAACATCTAGCTAGTGGGGTTTGTGTATAGGAATTTGGAAGGGGTAGAGTTGGTAGGGAATTTAAGACCAAGTATTGATTAATATTAGTGATGTATATCTCCTTGTATTTTAAATAAATCTTTGTTTCCATTAGATTTGGGGCAGTGTAGTAGTATCTGAGATTGTGAGTTGGGAAGCAGACAGGTCACATCTTGCCAGAGCCATGAACTTACTAGGTGTCCTTCCTTAGGCAACTCTGTCAGCTTCCGCCTATGCCCCCTACCCCAATGTTTGAAAGTTGGGATTTACATTACAGGGTAATTGCAAGGATTGCATGAATATAATGCATGTGAACAGGAGCCCACAAACATTGGCTTGGCTGTCACCCTCTCTTTCCTCTGGACTTACCTGCTCAAAAATTGCAGTGGAAATGAGACCTCCTGGGTAGCATTCTGTGTGATCCGGGGTGTCCTGTTCACAAGAGGGTTGGTTCCTGATGGTGTGATGACGAGTGGATTTGTGGATGCCTGTAAGTGAAGGTCTTTTGAATACTCTAACAGTGCTACATTGAATGCTAAGAATTATTATCTCCTTTAACTTGAAAGGAGTTCTTTGCCTCCCTTCTTCCTTAACCTCTCTGTTAATTAATAATTTTTTAACTCCTCTCTCTCTCTCTCTCTCTCTCTCTCTCTCTCTCTCCCTCCCTCCCTCTCTCTCTCTCTCTCTCTCTCTCTCTCATTCTGCCCTAAGGATATAGTCAAAATAAATTTTAAATGAATGGAAGTTATTGCAATATAGCTTTTGTTCCTAATACAAAACTCCCATTCATTCCAGTCAAGAAGTTCCCCAGCTGACTAATGTCATATTTAATTCTGTTCTACAAATGTTGATAGAATTTAGTTTGTTTTTTAAGTCCCATTCACTCTGGAATGGGAAAGACATGCATACTACAACAGAGAGCTTGGCTTTCATTCTGGTTTGACTATAGCAGCTATTGGCGAACATGGTCCAGGGAAAGTGACCTGACTTCAAGCCATTGGATAATTCAGGCATAGCAATCATGAATTTAAAAAAACTGATTCAGGGCCAGTGTCGAGGGTTGGCATGGTCAGGTATTTGATGAGGCCCACAGCTTGGCAGAGGGCCCACTGATGATAGGAATTGCTGGATCAGTAACACATTTCCCAATGGAAGGAGTATAGCACCAAAAGTGTTCAGCTGTACCTGAACTACTGCCACTGGTGAATGCTTCCTTGGGAAATGGGAGATCACCTCAAAAGCTCTGGCAGTTGACTACCAGTTGAACAGAGCACTGGAAGGACCAGAGAGTAACGTTCTCATGCACTACTCTACCAAGCATACCTCCCACTGGGAAATCGTCCTTGCGCCACTGCAGAGGCCTCTGGGAAGATCTCCCATTTCCAAGTTGGAGGGATGCAGGAGGGAGTAAGACAGGGATCTCTCGTGTTTCTTTTGGCTCCTTCTCGTTGGTGTTGACGGGGTGAAGAGGAGAACTGGCATAATACACAATTGCTGGAATGGTGTGGATGGGTAGGAAAGGTCTGTGGTGGCGCAGGGGGAAGGGCCCCACTGATGTCTTGGTGTCCACCAAAACCTAGGTTCAGCCCTGTCTAGAGTAGAGGTTTTCAATCTGTTTTGGGGGATCATGGGATTTCTCAGTGGTTTATCTTCATTGACCTTTGAGGATAAACCTCTGAGAAAACCCATCATTCCCTCAAAGGCAGCCTGACCAACACTACTGATCTTCCACTTTAATGGGCAACCCAGGAGGTGGGGGATGTTCTAGATCACACTTCCAGTTTACCTAGGGAGGTCTAGTACCCTGATAGTTTTTACACTGGAGCCTGTTTTGTTTGTGAGACAGCACTGTGCCACTATTCCCCCCCCCCCAAAAAAACACAATAGATTTTCTTTTCTTTCTTTCATCCTTTCTTCTTTCCTCTCTGAGTCAAGTTGACTACACCAAGGGCTGTTTGTAACGCACTGTAGTCAATTTCACCACTCCTGGGATAAAGCTTCTTGACCTAATTACATCCCTTTCTCCTCATCCCATGCAAGTCAAGAGCAGCAGGGCTCTCCTTGGTTACACACATGCCTTGAAATGCAAAAGTTTGGCAGGACATATAACAATGGCAATAAGCCATTCAGCAGTGCAGTCCAAAAGGAGCCTGCATCCACACAGGAAGCTCCAGGAGTTGAGCTAATACATCTCTGGGAGTGGCTAGGGTAAACATTGTTTATAAAGCATTCAGAACCGTAATAACAAGAGGTCAATTATATGAAATGTGGAGGGGGCATAGATGAAGGCTTGTTTTGCTTGTAAGATCTATGTTCTATGTTGCTGGGTTTGTTGAATGGGTCAAATTAGAGGGGGAAATCGAGATATAAGACAGACTAGTTTCCAGCTTTGTAGCATTGTCACTGCTGTGGCTTTATTGTCAGAGACCAACAGTATATTTTTACAGTGGGCAGAAAGTAGATCTCTAGATATTTTGGACTTTGACTCTCAGTATTCCTGACCATTGGTCATCCTTGCAGGAGTTTCTGGGAGGTAATGTTCAAAACATCTGGAGATCTACCTTCTGCCCACACCTGGTTTATAGTACTCTGAAGGTAGCCAGAGGTGGACAATCTAGTGTTCCGAGGCTGAGAATCCTAGCTTTCCATTTTGAAAAGGATAATGATTTTCCTAGACTGTCATTCATGTTAATAGAACAAATGTCAGATGTTGTTTTCAGAGTACATTAGCTCCCCACTTATATCCTAAAATGGACATGGCTCAATAGAAGGTCATGGGTATTTTCCAGCTGGCTATATGATTGTGTTTGTTCGTGTGTGTGTGTGTGTGTGTGTGTGTGTGTGTGTGTGTTTCTTTACATCTTTACTATAGATTCTTGGAAAGTGTTCTCCAAGCTTGGTCTCTTGCCATGGATGCTGGGGATGATGTCATTAGGAGGCATGATGGGAATCAGAGGAGAAACACAGATTGATTCTAAGAGAGAGAGTAGGGTAATAAGACCCACTCAGATTGGAGGAAATGGGTGGATAAGTGAAGGAGGGTAGTTTTAATGAGCCGGATCCCATGCAATTGGGTGTTAAAAGCCTATTGCCTACCAGGCTTAAGAAATTGTCCATCTGTGGTATAAAAGACACTTCCAGGTTTTCAAGTTGTCACCGCTACCACCATTTTTGCTAACCAAAAAATAACTTCATGGTATTCCTATTTATTCCATTCTAGAGATCTCCAACTTGAGTCAATTCGGTGTTACCATTGGCTTTCAGTGCTGTTTCTCACGGCAAAAACATTTTCGTAATATTTCCCTGACTTTCTCCAAGATACATATTTTTTAATATAACAGCACTCAGATCTGAAAATGCTTCCCAGAAGTTAGTAGAAACTGTGCTGTACTGGGCTGACACACAGAAGGAGGTCATTCCAGTTTGATGTTACCCACTGGGTTTTATATTTGGACTTCTGAATGTTCATGTGCTTCCTTCTGTCTTGTGTGGAGTGTTCTTGCCTTAGGGCACGCCCTCCCCTCACGGTAAGTAAAAATCTGCAGGACAGACTTTGTTCCAGATTCTGTCCAGCTGTTCAACATTGCCTTGGACAGTTGTTAGTCAGGAAACAGTGTCCTGCCGCCCACCCAACCCAGCCCTTTTCCTCCCCTCCCCAGTGGGCTGCTGGATGAGAGAAAGATCACTCTTGCCAAGGATCCGAGCTGATCACTTGCAGAGAGGTTTTGAAATTGGCTGAGGCCGGCTTGTGGCCCTGGGCCCACCCCTGAAGGAGAGAATTTGTAATTGACTAAGCACCTGCCATTTAAATCAGTTAATATCATCAGTTACATTTATATAAATATATTTTATGCTCCATGTAGCTGCTACGTCGAGAGTTCCTTACAATTTAATAAGCAAAAGATGCTGCATATTTTTAGAAGAAAAGGGCATCTTTGATTTTGTTTTTTCACTCCACATTACAATAGCGCAGCAGAATCAAAATATACCAAAAAAGTGTCCTAACTTGAAGCTCCATTAATTATAATTTAGCCTTACCAATTGAATTGGCTCCTACTGATTCTTCAGCCAATTAATCTACCAGGCCTGATGTTTCCTTTAATACAGGATTATAACAGGAAATTCTGTGTGAGAGAGAGGGAGAGGGAGAGAAAGTGAAAGAAAGAACCTATCCACACTACTGCTTTAAAACGGTTTATAACAGTTTTAAACCGGTCAGCAACAGTTATTAACCGGTTTAAAACTGTTATAAACCGTTTTAAAGCAGTAGTGTAGATACCCACCAAGAAAGAAAGAAATCATTTCTTATATTAAAAATGTGAGAGAGGAGATGGAAGTGCTGTGTATACAACTTTTATGTTTCAAAACTGGAAGTAGAAAAACAAAAAGTTAGGACAGTACAAACGTCTAAACATCAAGAAAGATGTTGGTGTGTGTGTGTGTCATAAACTACAAGCAGAAAAAAACCCAATAAACCCCAGAAATTTCACCACAACAAGAAGTGTGTGTGGGAAAATATAACTTCTCTTAGCCACTCCCAAACACTTCCCTAAACAGCCACATTTTCATCTGTGGAATGAATTCAGGAATGGAGCCTATGCCCAGCGGGCAATTCCCTCAGAGGAATCTACAAATTGTGTCAAATCCTTACGATCCCATGCTCTATCACTTCTGTGTATTTATACCTCGTAGGACACATAATGACATTTGATGCGGCATTTTGGATATTGTGGAATAAAAGGCAGGAAATAACAGTATAAAAGAGGTATATGGAAAGTGTAATATGCCCCAACAGTTATCAGTACACTTCAATACCGCTATAAAGCAGTAATGTAAATCTAGCCCAGGACACAGATAATACTCCATCAACCTTCCTGAGGTAATTTTGCTGACAAGCAGACCAAGATAACTAGCAGTAAAGAACAGATTAGCCTTGAAATGTTATGAAATGTGGTCATTTTGTCACACGCACACACATATTCATTTCAGAGCCAAGTGAAAACATGGTTTTTTATTAAAGCCTTTGAAGGCTAAAATTATCCAAGGTTGCACATAGTTTAAATTATTTTAATTGTTCTTATTGCTTTTGAACTTTTATACTGGTTTTAGATTGTTAATGACTTAATACATGTTTAGCTGTGTATATTTATTGTTTTATCTGTACGCTGCCCTGAAATCCTGGTGATACAGGGCAGGATACAAATGTTTTAAATAAATAAATAAATAAATAAATAAATAAATAAATAAATAAATAAATGCACATATACAGAGAGAGGCAGAGGACTTAGTGCTGTGTTCTGTTGATTTTCTTGATACTATGGCAGCCTCCCTGCTAGGAGCGTTCTGAAGCAATCTAATTAGAGTTGCTATGCTGCTCAAAAATCTGTGTATTTCCCACTTTATGCCCTGCTGCTGATGTATCTTGTACTCTGGATTCTTTATGAACACCCTCCTTTAAATTAAGGGATAAACAGGGCTGCACTGTGACGGCTGTGCACGCAACTGTATCCCACATAGTAGTGTGGATGGTTGCTCTTTACCAGAGGCAAGTGTTAAATCCATGGCACATTTCAAAGCTAAGTTGCCCACTTTTTGCCTTCTTTAACTAGCAGAAACAGCCATGCTGTTTTTTTTTTCTTAGCTGCTTGGCTAGCACTCAAAACTCAGACAAAATCCCAAATACTTCTTTATAGTGCTGCCACTGGGTGTGTCTGTTGCTGGGCTGTACCGCTTCAGACTGGGTCTGGGTCTCCTTTGAATAAAATATTTGCTCCCTTCTGTCTAGATGGGAATTTTTACATTTGATCTACCATCTTCACTCTGAAGTGGTATAGCCCAGCAATACAAAATGTGTTACCCTGACACAATTTGTTTTCCCTGTATTGTACACAAGCAGCTAGGGAAGAGGTGTGGCCGACAGTTTACAGCTTGGGCATTTACTGCTCTCCTCAGCATGGATGCATCACATGTGTCATCTGGTTCTATGTTTCATTTCTAAGTAAGGCTAAACTGCCTTGGGTGCCCTTGAATAGGCACACTAGGTAAAACAGTGTGATCTGCCTGAGCCGTCTCAAGAGCACAGATTTGAACTCAGGGCTGCTAGTTCCAACTCTTTAAGATGCAGTAGTTATGCCGGAGTGTCTTCAGAAAGGTATTTTGTTTTATATGAAGGCACAGTCTCTACAGATCCTATCTTTATACAAAGAATGAAAGCAAATTTGCCATGAATACATTTACATTTCTCTTTGGCAGGTCATTATATATTAAGATATAGAGGGACACTTCCGTGCCGCTCACAACTACAATTCTGACATAAGACGTAGCATGTAGAGAGGGTGACAAGGTTCTGTATCTTTAAGAGTTGTGTAGAAGAGGGAATTTTAGTATGTGCAGCTTTTCCCATCTGACCTCTTCTTCACAGCTACTGTAAAAGCTCAGAAAGGAATTCTGTTCTGCTGTGCTGTCGTCCTAATTATACACTAGCATTTTTTTCCATTACCAAGCATTTGTGCTCGTTAAAATGCATTTACTTGTTTATTTGATTTCTATCTTGCCTTTCATGCAAAAAGGATCCCCAAGGCGGCTTACAAAAAAGTAATAAAATGTAATTACATTGGGGCTGCATCTGGGCACTTCAACATCTAGCAATTGTTCCAGTGTAACATATCTTCCCCACCCCAAAATATAATTTTCGTAGGTCACTGTGGGTGTTATAATCACTATTTATTCCATCTCACACACCCTAACCCGAGTGCTGTAATATAGTAGTGTGTGTGTGCGTGAGTGAGTGAGAGAGAGAGAGAGAGAGAGAGAGAGAGAGAGAGATGTTAAATTGCCTCAGTCATACAGCTGATTGGTTGCCTTTGGGCAAGTCACCATCTCTCGGTGCAGCCTACCTCACAAGGTCATTGTGAAGATTAAATTGGGTCAGTCAGGAAAAAAAAACTATTCGTGAACTTCTTGGAAGAAGGATGATATATAAATCCAGTCACTCAATAAAACGTTAAAAGAATTGGGTAGTCTGTTGCTTAGCTGTGCAATCCTTCCTCCCATTCCCCCTAGGACTGCAGGTCTTTTGGCTGTCCAAGGGCAGAGACAGAAAGAACAGGTATGTGCAGCAGTTGTGTCTCAGGTGAGCTCCTGAGTGATGACAGTTCGATAAAAATAAGTTGTAGTCCTAAGTGTGCAGTAACAGCAAAGGGAGATTGAAGTCTTCAGACTGCTGCTAATAGCTTCCTTCGTTATTTGTCCAGTCATTTTTGAATTTACCACTCTGGTGGCTTCTCAAATCTGCCCCCCCTTTTTGGGGGGGGCTGATTTTCCCTTTCTCATACAGCGTTTTATCTTTATTTTTCTTTCCTCATCTTTTAAAGCAGAATAATCCAATCTTCTTAGGGCTTTATGTCTTCCCCCATCCTTCTAAATCCAATGGCTGGGAGAGGAAATATGCATACATCAGCATTTGTGAAGTATGTGAATGCATTCGAGGAAGCCCTGTGTTTTACGCAACTGTGTTTTACGCAAACCGTGCCACTTGTGTTGTTTGGGCCTAGAATATCCTATACCATTTGCAGCACCCTTATACAAAACAAAACAAATACCACATGGATGAAATGTTCGGGAAAGGAGAGAAAACTATTAGGAAACAAACGATGACAAAAGGTTGAAGGAATGAGTGTGTGTTTTACTCCAAAGCAAGGGATCCTTTTGCACTGCTAGAAAAATTCCAGACTTCTGGTCACCTTAGCTAGGGTGACCATATGGAAAGGAGGACAGGGCTCCTGTATCTTTAACAGTTGTATAGAAAAGGAAATTTCAGTTGGTGTCATTTGTATGCATGCAGCACCTGGTGAAATTCCCTTTTCTTCACAACAGTAAAAGCTACAGGAGCCCTGCCCTCTTGACCAAATACAAAAGAGGTCAGGGCTGCTGCAGCTTTAACTGTTGGGATGAAGAGGGAATTTCACCAAGTGCTGCATGCATACAAACGACACCTGCTGAAATACCCTTTTCTATACAACTGTTAACGATATAGGAACCCTGTCCTACTTTCCACATGGTCACCCTAACTATACAGGGGGTCCAGATGCCATCATCTTCCATTTGTAACATTCCTGTGTTTCCCCGCCACTTCCTCTATTTTCTTACCAGGAAAAAAACCTGTTCAGGAGGAAAAGATAGAATATCTGCACAATGCCTTTTGATGGGTAGCATTAAGAGACCTCTGGAAGCAGCCTATACAGCAGTAAAGTGATCAGGTTCATTGCTGGCAACCAGCCCGTTAGCACTGTATTTCACAGTGGGAGATGGTTCCAGGAAGATGAGAAGAAGGTGGGGGGGGGGGGGGGGAAAGGTGTTCTTTGTGAACCCAAAACAGTGCTACAAGCTGCCTGAAGCTCTGAACAGGAACATTCTTGTAAAGCGACGGGGGTATCCTGCAACATTTTATTGCAGGTCCCCACTGGTCATTCCCTACTAGAGGAGGAAGGGTTAGGCTTCAGGTAGAACAATTGGGACATCCTTAAAGACCAACACATTTTTTAAAAAAATTAATTACATTTTAGATTTTCACGATTGTGGGGACATTGTTTGCATTTTACACCTCAGCATCAAAGCAGCAGAGAGGAGCGAAGTTGTGATTCTGCTGAGGATTTAATAGCATCCCATTTTCTCCTGTGAGAGGGGCTGCTGAACCGCTGTGTTCTGGTTTCTTCACAGCTTTCCGCATCTGGTTAGGGGAGACATCATGGAAATGGCCGTGTGCTATGTTGTCGGCTTGAATGTTATATTCGTACACAGTGGGTTGATGTGCAGCGGGAGGGTGAACAAAGTCAATTTTGCTGCTTAATACAAAATCCCCTGTCTGTGGGTTGTTGTTATTGTAGCCAGTGCTTCAGGATCTGTTTGTTTCTTTCCAGAAGCAACCCGAAAGAGCAGTGTGGGCTGTCTTGAGAGAGAGCGGTGGTGGTGGTGGGGGCTCTTCTGTCATTAACTGAGAGGGCGACTAGCAGAGGCTGCTGCTGTCATCTCTTTTGTTCCTGGTTTCTTTTTTTATTCCCCTTAGGGTCTTTCTGACACTGAGAGAAATAGCCAATCTGGCTCAGGGAACAAGAGCCTTAACAAAAGCCTTGGGCATGCATGGGGGGGGGGGCTGATTTGCCAGTGATTCTAGCAATTGAGGAAGGGGTGGTCGGTTTGCCGTAATGGCTGCTCTTCTCCTAGCTGTTTCTGAGTGGAAAATAACAGCAGGTTTCTGTCAGCGCTGAGATAATTCAGCTAGTGAAATAGCAGGTAGTTATCGGTGCTGGCACTCAGATAAGATGGGGCATGGGGGGATATTCAGAGCATAGATTTGTGTGTGAGGGCTCTTCGGGGTTGCCCCCACCCCCTCCCTCAGTCATGCCACTCTCTCCATGAAGCACAGACCACATGCATACAAAGGGGACATTAGCCCTACTCAGCCTGTCGGTTGGTCCCCTTCACATGATTTAACATTTACATAAGAGGGAGAATGGGGCCACAACCACCGGACTTTCAGTTGCATGAGAGGAATGACTAAATAGAGCTATTCTTAGAGCATCATTGAGGGATTGTGATTATTCCAGCTCCTCGTGACATTTTGTGAATCTTGGAAACACGTACATAGCCCAATCACTTGTTAGGGTAAAGTAATAGATCCCATTTAATAGGGGTGCTTTTTAAATGATACCAGAGAGAGAGAGAGAGGCTGCCTCTACAAGAGAAGTTTAATGCTCTTTGAAGTCTCATTAAAAAATTTACCTCCACACCAGTGGAGCGCAAATGGGGCATAGAGGCGCGTTATCTCTCCGATTATGCGCATTATCGAATGCGCGTTAAATCGCGAGTTTTATTTTGCTCTGTCCGTTAAAGCGCATTTTGACTGTGTGAATATGCGCTTATGCGCATTAACTATTTGTAAACCGCATTTTGGACATCCTTTAATGCACTTCGCCGCCTCTCGCCGCCTCTCGTGCAGAGGGATTAGGCGTAAATGCGCTTCTGCGATTATGCGCATAATCGCCTAACCAGCCGCAAAAGCGAATACTTGTAGAGGGGACCAGAGAGAGAGAGAGAGAGAGAGAGATTTGATTTTAATCCAATCCTTCATCTCAAGATCAGAGGGAGAATATATGTACCCACACTTGGTGGCTAATCTGAGGTTATCTTTAGGGCTGAGCAGGGATTTGAATTTGGGCCTCACCTTTCCTATTCTGACATGCGAGCCACTATAGCTAGGCTGACCAGATAAAATCCAGGTCAGGGCTCATGTAACTTTAACAGTTGTAGAGAAAAGGGAATTTCAGCCAGTGTCATTTGTATGCATTTGTTCCTGGTGATATTCCCTCTTCATCACAACAGTTAAAGGTGCAGGCACTATACTAGAGTGACCATATACAAAAGAAGACAGGGCCCCTGCAACTTTAACGGTTGTGATGAAGAGGGAATTTCACCAGGAACTAATTGCATACAAATGACACTGGCTGAAATTCCCTTTTCTCTACAACTGTTAAAGTTACATGAGCCCTGACCTGGATTTTATCTGGTCAGCCTAATAAAACAGCAAAGGCAATCTTTAAAAGCAGTTAAATATTTAAATCAGAGTTAAAAATCACAACAGTTCAAAATGTCTGGGTCATTGCAATTGGGTGTAGCTGTTTGGGAACGGTCTTAGGCTTCATATGGCCATCATGGGAAATACTGATGGAACTCATGTCCTAGAATTTTGGTAGCTTCTTTCTACATGGACAAATTCCTTATGGTGTATCAAAGAGATACGCCTGTCTTAATTAATTCAAAGTTCACTTCTGTTTAAAGGGGGGCATAATTCTCAGCAAGGATTAACAGCCTGTTAATGAATATATATTCAAGATTAAATTGCAGTCGGTGATTATAGTTGTTACCAATGAAATGGGCCTGTGGATTAAGTATGACTCACTCCTTGACTGATGTGATATGGAAATGGGTAAAGGAGTTGTTATCCCAAGTTGACTGATTCTGTAAACCAATCTCTCGCCCCCAATGGCATCTGTAGCGGTTATGGAGTGCCGGGACATCCAAATTTAGCTTATTTGCAAGCTAACCTTACAAATGAAATTTTGCAAGCTAAACTTTGCTCTTTTGGCACTTGATAGCTGCTACAGAGTACCCAAAGGATTTCATTTAGCTTGGACAACAATCGAACTTTATCCATTGTAGTGCTGTCTAGTGGTACAGAGTGATTTGCCACCAAAATTTGGTGTCTCTGGTTTGCCACCAAATTTGGGTGGCAAACCAAAGAGTTAGGGCTTTTTTTATTTTTTGTGGGGGTGCACCACACAGACTGCATAGGGCCCTGCAGAACACAGCCCACAGCAGGGTTATGGGTGGTGGAAATGGTGCCCGGACCTCTGGAAGTTACCTACCCCTACTTCAGAGACTAGAGTGGGTTGGGTGAAGCTCCAGTGTCCTGCATCCCTACATCTAATAGCTTACTCAAGTGCTAAGTGTCAATGGAAATGAAGCCAAAATAGGGCCATTGAAAAACAAGAGGAAGGTATCATCATGCTTGGGGATCCCCAAGATACGTACCAGTACAAAACGTTCATGGGCGTTGTTTTTTTAATGAAAAGGGGACAGCCTCTCCCAAATGTTCCAATGCTTAATTGCCACAGAATGTTGAGTGTCATTTGAAAAAGAGAAATAGAAATGGGAGTGGAGATTGGAATGCCCTGCTCGGAATTAATGGCTGACTGGAACTATGAACAGGAGCCCAACTGTTCAAAGGAAGCAACAGGTCCCACTTGAAAATTTTCTGCGTCCCAAACTTCTTTCTCTAGGTCATGGTGACAACAAATTTGTGAGAAGTCTCCAATCTTCTGTAAAATTCCAAGCTGTTTACAACCAAATTAAAATATGGAGATTAAGATATTTTAGAACTTTCAACTAAGTAAAGGATGCTTATTTGATTAATTAGCCTTTTAACTGATTATGTAAGCCACTGGATTTAAATGCATTTGCACCTTAGCTTGAGATAATTTACCATGTCATGACCAATGGTACCACGCATTGTTAGATCTTTAATGATCT
The DNA here is from genome assembly GCA_029215795.1 of Anniella stebbinsi. NCBI lineage: Eukaryota > Metazoa > Chordata > Lepidosauria > Squamata > Anniellidae > Anniella > Anniella stebbinsi. Next base: position 390,252,198 of record JARDYH010000001.1, read on the forward strand.
ATTCTTTTAAATCCCTATTGCAGTAACACACCAGAAACAAAATAGCCTAAAACAAGTGTGCACTTGTTTATTAAAATTGGGTCACACCAATTAATCAGTTAGAGGTGTGCAGTTTGATGCTAGGCATGTTTACTGAGTTCACAGGAATTACCCACAAGTAAATGTGCATAATTACTATGTAGCAAGCATACTAACAGGGAGTCATTAGTTCAACTGACCTCAATGGGACTTACTTATAAAGAAACATACAAACATCCCATTTGTTTATTAATCTGCCAATGAAAAGCTTGCAGCTCCAAGAATTGCCTCAACCCAATTATTTTTGCAAAATGCATTTCCGTTACCCAGCTGCCTTTTTAGAACATCAGATATTTCAGCCTGCTGCCTGTGGTATTTCTCTCAACGATTGTTTAGGAAGTAGTGGTTCTGTGATAATCATTATGTTCATGTTGTGAAGTTTTACCTCTTATCACCATCCATATGCTACACTGGGTAAGCAGAAGCACGAAAGTGATTGCAAATTACTGCTTGCTGTTAGTTACAACACCTGTAAGAATGCCCGGTCATGGCAATTTCCCCTTCCCTTCTTAACTGCATGATGTGTAAGCAACTCAGTCAACTGTGTAAGTAAATACCAAACTATACACAGTGTAGTTTACCACTCCGTAGACTTTTCCCATCTATTTGATTTTTATCCATGAGCTCAGGGTGGTATACATGACTCTACTCCTTGGTCCTTAATGACAACGCTGTGAGATGTGTTAGTCTGAGGGTGCCTCTACAAGAGCGATTTAAAGCTCTTTCAAGGCGCATAAAAAATTTTACCTCTACAAGAGCGGAACGCAAATCGGGTTGAGGCGCGTTTTCTCTCCGATTATGCGCATTATCGAATGTGCGTTAAATAGCGAGTTTTTTTCTCTGCGGCTGTTAAAGCACATTATGACCATGTAAACAAGCAATTCTTCGCATTTCAGCCACTTTAAAGCGTGTTTCATTCTGCCGGTTATGCGCTTCACCCCATGTCGTTTATAGGATTTAGGCGTAAAAGCGATTGAGAGAAGATGCGCATAATCTGAGAAGCAAGCGTCAAACCGAATTCTTGTAGAGGGGACCTGACAGACAGTGACTGGCCTAGGTTCACCCAGTAAGCTTTGTCTGCATGAATGGGGGATACCAACCAGGTCTTTCTCATCCTGTCATGACCCTCACTATGCCACACTGGCTTTTTGGAGTAGGGGAGCTCTTTTTACTGTTGTTGTCACTGAGGATAGAGTTTGGACTTGGACCAGGAAGACCTGGATTCAAAGTTCTATGCGTCCATGAAATTCACAGGGTAGTCTTGAGCCAGTCACAGTCTCTTAGCCTATTTCACAGGGTTGTCATGGGGATAAAATGAGGAAAACCCTTACATACTGCCTTGAATTCCCTGGAGAAAGGGACAGATAGAATGTGGCAAATATTTTAAAGCACGTATGTCTGGCTTGTAAATAGCGACACCCCTAATTCCCTTCAGGTGACCATACAGGAAGGGCTGATTTTTTTTCTTTTTCTTTTATTTGCAAGAGAGTTGGCCCTTTTCCTCTTGAAGGCAATTGGCCTGTGTGTTGGGAGGCAGGCCAATAATAATAATAATAATAATAATAATAATAATAATAATAATAGAATGAGGGAGCAGTATGTATATTAATAAAATAAAATAAATCACATACGAGGAAGAAAGGGAAGGGAAGGGAAGAGGGAAAAAATAGGTAGTCTTTTAGCAGGATTGGTGGAATGACTTGGTTTCTCCTCTCATCTCCCTCTGCACAAGCCTATATTTAAAGACGGCCACTTGATCAATTTGATGACCATCCATTCATGCCTTGGAGGGTTACAAATACTTTCATCTTGGTATATTTCGCAGTTAATTTCTCTTACGAACAATATGCACAAAGCTGGGTTTCTCAGAATTCTAACATATGCCAGTTATATAGATGTCCCTTTGTACACAATAATTCCACTATAGGAACTGTTAATGTGTCTGACCACGTTGTACATTGTGCTGTGCTCTTCAAATGCTTTGGGCATTCCTTTTTACTGGACACATTGGACATTTGGTGATGGCCAATATCTGTTTCTGTCTAACAGATCGATGAACTCCCCGAGGGAGCTGTGAAGCCTCCAGCAAATAAGTACCCTATCTTCTTTTTTGGGACTCATGAAACGTAAGTGAACAAACACAGTGCATTCTTTTAAAACATGTATCTTACTTTGAAACGTGTGCAAGGCTGAAGTTTGTGCACCTGGTTCTTATGTTCATAAAAATCCTTGCTTTACAGTAGCCTGGAGTGGGCCACTTGTCAAGAAGTGCTGCCTGTGAAGAATGCATGCATATGGATCCAGAAATACTCAGTTCTACCTAACAACTCTCTTCTGAAATATTGATTTATTACACTGTAATTCCACCCTTCCTCCACGAAACTCAAGGCAGTATTCATGGTTCCTCATTGAGGTACCGTATTTCATTGATTCTAAGACGCACTTTTTCTCCCATGTTTACATCTGTAAAAACGAGGTACGTCTTGGAATCAATGGCATCTTGCAGTCGTGGGATTTCTCCCGTGTTTTGCAGAAGGCACTAGGGCTCTGCGTGCCCCCCCCTGCGACTCACTCTAGCGGGTCCCAAGGGACCCCACAAGGCCGGTCAGAAGTCTCCCCTCCCCACTTACCTTGATCGCTGCTGCCTCGGCCTGGGAAGTCTTCAGTACTGGGAAGACGGCCGCGATCTCAGGAGATCTCGGCCTCCTTCCCAGTACTGAAGCCTTCCCAGGCTGAGGCAGCAGCGATCAAGGTGAGGGGGGAAGGGGGACTTGCAGGGCCTTAGCCCTAACTCTCCCCCATCCCCACTCACCTTGATCACTGCTGCCTCAGCCTGGGAAGGTTTCAGTACTGGGAAGAAGGCCACGATCTCAGGAGTTCTCGCAAGATCTCAGCCTCCTTCCCAGTACTGAAGCCTTCCCAGGCTGAGGCAGCAGTGATCAAGGTAAGGGGGAGGGGGACTTGTGGGGCCCTAACCCTCCACCCTCCCCTCCATTGCCATCTCCCATCCTCACTGCCGCCGCTGCTGCTCCGCGCAGCTGGCAACGCTCATCTCATTACTGGGAACAACGCCTTGCCAGGCCAAGGCGAACGCTGGCAGCGGTGTGGAGCAGAGGCGGCAGCAAGGATGGGCGATGACGGAGGGGGGAAGGGGTGCTGAAATTAAGGCGCGTCTTAGAATCGACGTAAAGCTTTTTCCCTGTTGGTGGCCCTAAAATTAAGGTGTGTTTTACAATTGATGGCGTCTTACATTCGGTGAAATATGGTAGATCAGGCTTAGAGGTTTTGACTGGCCCGAAGTCAGCTCATGAGCTTTTCTAGCTGAGTGGAGATTTGAACCCAGGTCTCCTCCAGTCCACTACACCACACTGGTTCCCATATTTTCCTTCAATCATTAAATCTAAGCCTGACCTAGTTTGCTTCTTTTTCTCTGGAATTATCTTTTGTCCTGTCTCTTTTAACAGAGAATCCTGACAGTCCAGTTTCGTCTGTTTTGTCCTGCCATTTAATTTCAAACTTGATTTGTGATTCTTCCTTTCCATTCCTTTCTGCAGTAGAATGCAGTTGCAGCACTGGCCTGGCAAATAGCTTGCTACTGCGTTAGTGATGAGCAACCTCTTAATTTCCCCTTTAATGGCTTTTCTTAATTGACCCAATGTGATTTCTGTTCCAATAGCAGAGGAGGCTTTAATTGCTGTTTTCCTATTACTTTTTGCATTTCATTATTTATAGTGACATAGCACTGTTTTGCTATCTGTAATAATAAAGGGAGATATGTGCCAGTCTGTCTATCCATCCGTCAGCTCATAGTGCCACAACTGTGAAACCTGGACACCTGAAACATGGCATGCATACTAAGGGAACTTTAGAGCTGTGCACCTTGGAATTATTTTGTTTTTGAAACACATTCATTAATTTTAATATCTTGAGCCACAAGAGGTAGACCTCCCTAACCAGCATATCGCTTTGCAGTCCATACAGTCTGAAGCCATGGGAGATTAGTAAGCTGAGTTATATGCCTGCCCCCTCTCCTCTGCTATGGGGTAGCCCCCCTCAGGAGAATGGAGACGGTCGCCTCAAGGGGTTATAGGGCTGCACCATGGAGGTGCATGTTGATGGGTGTGCCTTCACTCAGACAGGACAGGCACCATGTTTCTAACTCTTGATTGAAGGCATCACTGTATCAAACTAAGGGCTATTACAACCCATATGAACCAGGTCTATTTGGTAGTTAAAAATAAAACACACAAAAAAGGAAGAAACCCAATAGTCATGTCTTAGTATGGAAGTAACCTGCCAAAATGGAAAAAGGTTGAAGAGGGAATAGGGTATTCAGAACGGAGGCATTTATTATACGTACACCTCTCTTTGTGGTTCGGATGCCCCGGAAGAGCCACAATTTCCTTGGCAATTGTGAAAGTCTCTCTAGAGAGGCCCTTGTTTAAGGTTTCATAGAATAGTAGAGTTAGAAGGAGCCTATAAGGCCATGGAGTACAACCCCTGCTCAATGCAGGAATTCATCTTAAAGATTCATTGGGCTAGAGCAGATCCGGACAACTTGTGACCCACCCAATAAAAATAGTTCCCCAGATATGTGTTGCAGCCTGGACTAGATAGCGTCATTTTACTTGGTCTACTGTATCAGAAACTGGGCTGTTTCTGTTTCTCAGCTGCCACTCCTAAAAATATAAAGTACCATTCTAATATCTCCTTTAACCAGAAACATGTGTAAATTCTCATAGCTTACCATGAATGAGTTTTGCACTCATGCACACAGCCTCCTTGCTCCCACTTGACTCCTCCAACTAGTATGAGGAGCTAAGCAAGACATGTGCTAGCCCAGCGGATATTTGTTAGCCCACCCTTCATCCAGGATCCTGGCTTGTTGCTCCCAAGCAAGCCACAATTTCTAAGCCAAGAACAAACCCTGGTGTACAATCTGACATAAAAGAAACAACAAGCCAGGATCTGGTTTGTTTAGCAGCAAAACTTTAGCATCTCACACTAGGGGGAGAGCCAAAATGCAGCAAATGGGCTGTGTGTACAAACACACAGCTTGTTCACAGTAAGCCAGGATGCACAAGACTGTACTGTTGACCAGCTAAAAACCAGCTGGATTCCATGGGGAAGGATTGATTTAAAGCGCATTATAGCTGACCTACATGTCTGGCAAAACCACCTGTCCTCCTTGGACTATACCACTTTAGACTGAAGGTGAGGGAGGGAGGTCACTTCCCTCTGCCCTATCATGTAACAGTTATAAAGAGAGTACCTCTAAATATGTATGGGTGGTATTTTTCTCACCATTAAGTAACCACAGGATAAGGCAAAGGGCTTTTAGGATATCAGGAAAATCTGGAATGCCTCAGTAGCTAAAATATGTTATCAGTGCAATCCCATGTGGTGAGCCTCAAAGTGCAGGCAATGGGCAACTGCAATCTGTGGTTTCACCACAGGAGGGCAGATTCAACTAAATTTGTAGCCACAAAAATATTGCCGATTGTCCTAACCATAGAGATAGAAACAGAAGAGAGTAACACACACTGGTATTATCTCTGCTTAGGGTGCTAAGAACACAACATGTCTGCATGCGAACGGTTGGAGCACAGCGTTGATTACAATTAACACAGCTAATAACGCAGGGGGAATAACATGTTACCCATTCTGAGACACCTACAGACAGAAATGCAGGCAAACAGCTCTAAACCATTGTTGGCCAAAATCTTTGCAAGTTCAAACCATGGTTTAGGTTCTGAACTGTGGTGAGCACAAACTGTGGTTTGGTGTGATGTCTGAACTGAGCCACAATCAAGGCTAGTCCCATTTTCCCATGAGATTTAACTGCCATGGTTTTCTAAATTGAGGACAAGGGACAACATATTTTTGTCACTTAATATGGAATGTAAATGGAACTACATTTGACTGTCACCTTTGTTAAAATACAGTGCATTTTTGGGGCCAAAAGATCTCTTCCCGTACAAAGAATATAAAGACAAGTTTGGGAAATCAAACAAACGGAAAGGATTTAACGAAGGCCTGTGGGAAATAGAAAACAACCCCGGTGTTAAGTTTACTGGATACCAGGTAAGCATGGCTTCCTTTCTGTTCTTGCTTGTGTCACTTATATGTGTTCCAGAGTTAACTTACCAACGTGCAAAAGGTCCAGAGCTGGAAGCATCGTATGGTAACAACATCCCTGGTTGTCAGTTAGCATGTGCCAAATCCATGATGGTAAGCTGGATCTTAAGAATCATGAGGTTTTGCCATGTTCTCTGTTCAGGATTTGTAACTAACAGTGCTTAGTCTGTGTTTTGGGGAGCCCTTGGGCAACTGCTGAGAATACCCCACCACCACCACTGCACTGTCTCTTCTTCTCTGTCTTTCTCTCTGGGTCCAATTTGCAACACTTCATAGAAGGACAAGACAAATGGTGAGGAAGTTACTACTCCTTTTCTGCACTCCTCTCACTGGTTGCTCACTTGGAGAAGGCAGATAAAGAGCATCTTTAAACAAGTGTTTCATAGCAAGCTCATTACTGGCCACTCACAGATGTTCACGGGTCGTTCTGATGACGCCGTCAGCCTCCAGTGCGTCTCCCAGTCCATTTTCTGTTTTAATGCTAAAAATAAAACCAAAGAAAACTCAACCCTTCTGGGATATATCGATATTTGTCGAGTTTTCCTGCCACGTGCAAGCAAAGTTGCACTATAAATGCCCACTAGAGGGCAATGTCCCATTCAACTGCATTGAGGCCGTACAAGCCACATGGTCGCTGCTCTCTTCCTTGTGTAGTTACAGCTCATTGCAGAAGCGGAAGAGAAGCAGGAAGCTGAGCCACAGTAAGGGAATTTGATTTCCCCCCGTCTGAAGGAGCTCAAAAGGCAGCAACAGCAAAGAGGAGAAGCAGAAGGGACAGGAGACTTCAGGGACTGGCAGTGGGAGCCCTCCAAGTACACGGGCCTCAGCAAGTGCCCAATGATGTTGACCTCTGGTGAAAGCCCTGGGAATTAGTGCAGCAGTTTACAAACTTTCTGATATCAGGGAAACCTTTCCAAATTCACTTGTCTGCTGAGCAACCCTTATGGGATGTAGAGGATTTGGGGATATCTTCTGAGTGTATGCTCAGTTCATCAGGCATTACCAGGCCAGTTGGATCTCATTGTCACCAGTGTGAATTGAGAGGCTGCCTTAGAATGCAACCAGTGCTCCCTTGTGGCTGCATATTTCAGAGGAAGATGGATAGTAGTAGACAAGCTGTGTTTCATGGGTGTTTGTCCACCATTACAATGATCTTCTTATTGAAGGACATCGGGTGAGTTCCCAAGGAACTGCAGGGTTTCCCAGAGCACAATTTGAAAGTCATAGAACTAGTGAGTGGAAGAATAGATGGTGATGGTATTGTGTAGAATTCTTTACTGCTAGTGATAGCCACACAGTATCTTGTCACCTGTGAGACTTTGTTCCTGATTCGTGCTCCCTTCTTAATTTTCTTATGTAGTGTTTTTATAGGTGAGATCATCCTTAACTGATATGTAGCAGGCATTTGCCACTCATTTTATAAGTGGCAAACTATTGCTTATGGGCAGCAGAGTATTGGTAAATTATGAAGTGCAAATGCTTATCAGGATAGTCCCCATAGCCACATACATCCAGATGAGTCCAGAAATGCAGGCAGCTGTGTTGATCTCTCTCCCCCCCCCCTCTTTGTATGTGTGTGTGCATTAGGTGTAGTAGTTAGCATTTTATTTGTTCGTTTGTTTGTTTATTTATTTATTGCATTTCTATACCGCCCAATAGCGGAGTTTTATAAACACATATGAACATTAGCATGGAGTCCTCATAAGTCTGCTTAAGAAGCCATTTGAAAAGGCTGATGCACATTTGGGTATCCTCTGATCAATTTCTCACGCTGAAATATGGGATGTTACAGAACCTAAGCAAGTTTTAATTATCTGTTTTATTCCGAAGGCAATTCAGCAACAAAGCTCATCAGAAACTGAGGGAGAAGGAGGGAATACAGCAGACGCCAGCAGTGAGGAGGAAGGTGATCGGGTAGAAGAGGATGGGAAAGGCAAAAGGAAGAACGAAAAAGCGGGCTCAAAACGGAAAAAATCCTACACTTCAAAGGTAATTTGTGAGGTTCTTCATTGTTTCTTATAACCATTAAGATCTACAAAGTGCTTCATAATCTCTTGAATTAAATTACAGAAGGTTTTGAAACATTTTGTACAATTTTTATTTACAACTATTTACACTGACATCCCAAGACTTGCAAAGTCTGGGCATACACACCAAGAAATGGAACTTATTGATCATTTCACCTCTGCTGTATCACAAACTGTGTAGTTACTTTAGCAGTGCTGGGAGATCCATGCAGACGTTTAGATTTGGGATGAAGAGAAATAATGGCCATCCCAACACAATGCAAAATTCCAAGGAAGTAAAGGCTAGTTTACACATGCATTTGTATGACTTGGTTCCTCCACACATTTCTAACTGCCAGTCAGAAGTTATTTTTCCATAGAAAGTCCTCTCCTCTCATATAGGAGCCTTCCTTTGACTTTACTCCACAGTTGTTTCTTTAAACCAATTAAATTATGTTTGCCATGGTCTTGTACTGAATTGTTGTACGTGGTTTTTGCAACTGTAATTTGGTTAACTGCTTGGAACATAGAATCATAGAACAGTAGAGTTGGAAGGGGCCTATAAGGCCATCGAGTCCAACCCACCTTAAAGCACACCTGAAAGATGGCTGTCCAGCTGCATCTTGAAGGCCTCTAGTGTGGGAGAGCCCACGACCTCCCTAGGTAATTGGTTCCATTGTCATACTGCTCTAACAGTCAGGATGTTTTTCCTGATGTCCAGCCAGAATCTGGCTTCCTGTACTTGAGCCCATTATTCTGTGACCTGCACTCTGGGATAATCAAGAAGAGATCCTGGCCCTCCTCTGGGTGACAACCTTTCAAGTATTTGAAGAGTGCTGTCATGTCTCCCCTCAGTCTTCTCTTCCCAGGGTAAACATGCCCAGTTCTTTCAGTCTCTCCTCATAGGGCTTTGTTTCCAGACCCCTGATCATCCTTGTTGCCCTCCTCTGAACCCCCTCCAGCTTGTCTGCATCCTTCTTGAAGTATGGTGCCCAAAACTGGACGCAATACTCAAGATGAGGCCTGACCAGTGCCAAATAGAGGGGAACCAGTACCTCGTGCTATTTGGAAGCTATACTTCTATTAACGCATGCCAAAATAGCATTTACTTTTTTTGCAACCACATCACACTGTTGGCTTGTGATCTACAATAATTCCAAGATTTGTCTCTCTTGTAGTATTGCTGAGCCAAGTATCCCCCATCTTGTAGCTGTGCATTTGGTTTCTTTTTCCTAGGTGTAGAACTTGGCATTTATCTCTATTGAATTTCATTCTGTTGTTTTCAGCCCAGCACTCTAGCCTGTCAAGATCACTTTGAAGTTTGTTTCTGTCTTCCCGGGTATTAGCGATCCCACCCAATTTTGTGTCATCTGCAAATTTGATAAGCATTCCCTACACCTCCTCATCCAAATCAATAATAAAAATGTTGAAGTGAAAATTGGCACGCTGTTAAAGAGGTGTAAGCCTTCCTTGGCTTGGCTTGGACAGATATCTCATGTTTCCCTTTGTCCTGGCCATTGCCTCATCCTTCTTCCTCTTCTATTACTAGGAGTCTTTTCTTTTTTCCTTCTTAAAATGATGAATGGATGTCTTAGCCCTCGTTTAGCATAGAATTCTTGCTCATTTCTTTTCGCAAAGGCTAAACCTGGCCACTTTAAAATCCTGTAAGCCATGGGCTGTTCCCAGCACCACCTACCCATACACATATGCTTTTCAAAAGACTTTATTTAATCTACAGGGAGTTGACAGATGCAATTGCGCACACTTGGCATTCTCTTGGAAGAAACATAAACAAACCCGTATCTCTAGGAGGAGAAAGCATGTATGAATGGAAAATGCATGAAGATTAGTAACAGTACCCCCCACACACACTCCACCCCGCAATAAGACTGCTGATCTCAATACTTTGTCAAAGCCTACAGTTTTCTCACACCCAACTAAAAACCCTTTAAAAACAGGGGGCTTTTTTGTTTTTGTTTTTCCTTGACGGATGTACATAGAAATCTTCCAAGCAGTCACGGAAATCTCCCGGAGATGAAGATGACAAGGACTGCAAAGAGGAAGAAAATAAGAGCAGCTCCGATGCCGGGGAAGCAGGCAACGACACACGAAACACCTCTTCAGACTTGCAGAAAACCAGTGAAGGGGTAAGGCTGATCATCTGGTTTAACTAGACCAGGGTTGGGCAGCTTGTAGCCCTCCAGAAGTTGTTGGACTACAGCTCCCATCATCCTTCATCACTGGCTTTGTTGGCTAGGACTGATGGGGGTTGCAGTCCAACATGGGGGGGGACAAAAGTTGCCCACCCCTGAACTAGATGTACAAGGATGGTAATATATAATAATAATTAATAAAAGATAGCTAATGGCGTTAGCTCAGGAGATCCAGAGTAACATGTGAAACCCGTGTGCTTTGGACTGTTCTCAAGTGTTTGGAGCCTAGGGCAGGTTCTAAACTTGGGCCCTCCCCTCAGGAGCACCCTATGACTTGCTAAAATTTGAGTCAGAAATCTCCTCTTTGTCGCTGCAATTAATGGTTCACTTTTTTAAAAAAAAATGTTATGGGTGCTGAAGTTCGACATAGTATTTTAAGGTATTATCAGTCTTGTTTTGTTGTGCACTGCTTTGGGAGGTTTTGCCCTGAAAGGGGGCTTATAAATCTAAGGAAGGAAGGAAGGAAGGAAGGAAGGAAGGAAGGAAGGAAGGAAGGAGAAAGAAAGAAAGAAAGAAAGAAAGAAAGAAAGAAAGAAAGAACCAACTGATAAACATTCATGGGACATCTTATCTCTGTGACCAAGTTAGTCCCCCTACCTCCCTGTGACAATCCAGACATCCCACCCTCCTTCGCATTGCTGATGAGGAGAGATGCCGTGTGCGGGTTGCCAGGCGTGTTAGCAATAAGTCACTGGCAAGTGGAGCAGCAAGCTGCATCTGTGTTGCCACGGCAATGGGAGCATAGCCCTGCCACTCCAAAGATCCTATGTCCCGCGAGAGGCCAGTTGCCTTTTGCTACATTTTGCTGTTTGGTAGTCCAGGGTGGGAGGCCAAGGAAAAGAAAGCCCTCACCATCACTGCATTCCAGGGAGACAAGGCTCAGCAGGAGAAGGAAGACTTGGGTGAGCTTTAACACCTTCCCTCCATATCTACGTTTTTGGAGCTGGCGATGGAGGTAGATGCGAGATTTCCAGAGCTCCCAAGGCCTTCAGTCTTAAGAGTTAGAAAACTATTGCAGTTTATGCATAGCAGATAAACTGAGTTAGTGTTCAAAAGAAAGCAGATGATACAGCCCTCTTGATCCTCATGTATTTCAGAATACAGGATAGAAAAGGTGCTGGAGATACATGTTTGAATTCTCATCCATAAATTTTTGTTAGTCCCTACATGTAGAAAATGAGTATATCAGGAAGAAAACTAGAATCCTTCACCCTTTCCTCCTAAGGTTTTGAGGGTCAGAAATCTACTGCAAATGGAAGTGACTCCCTAGGACATGCAGTGTATGTTGTTCCTGATCTGTGAAAGGAAATTGCTTCCACATGCAGATCACACTTGGTAAATAGTGGTGGCTCTTGTGCAGTCTTCACTAAGTACTAGAATGTTCCTGGACTAAGATTTTAAAGAAAGTACCTAGAATTAAATCTCTCCAGTTGAAATCAGTGGGATATCAACGTGCTCAGATGGCTCAATCATGCCCGCATCTTTAAAATGTTGATATTAATGTTGATTGATAGAATCATTTGAATCTTTTTTTAAAAGGGAATTCCTATTTTTTCCCCCTGTTTCTCTCCAGACTTAACCAACATATTGACTGCTGCATATTAAGGGAAGACACAAGAAGGTTACATGTTTGGTTGTCTAATATTCTTGGATTTGATAGAAGTCAGCACATCTGTTCATCAGCAGCATATCTGTTTGTATGCACATTTAGTCACATTCCTACCCATCCTGTTCTCAGCAATGACTTTCAACTTCATTGTTAACCCCCCACCCCCCAAGGGTTCCCCTTTCTAAACGTCATTTTATTTAATCACACAAAAATGTTCTTTTCCAGCAAGTGTGATATACAACAACATTGCCAACACGCCCATCTTTAGATACTTTTTTTTCCCAAAAAGAAAGGGCAAAACCTCCAAATTTTAAATCGTTCTTGAAAGTTGCCTTTCTTTTAAGAAGAATAAAATGCTTGGAAACAAGGGCCCCTTCATAAATAACCACAAGAATCTCTATTCTGCTTACAAACCATGACTTTTTTGCATTACTTTTTATCCATTATTTTGTATTGTTCAAATAGGTATAAAAACAGGGATGGCCATCTGGCAGCCCACACGCTTGATCTGGTCCCCCAAGTGGTTTCCTGTGGCCCCCTCATGCCCCTCTCCCCTCCCCTCAGATTGCAGTCAAGGTACGGTAAATGAAAAATATTTTCAAGTTCTAAGAAATAGAAGGTATTCCCCATCTCTCTTCTGGATTTTGTATGAACATGTAAATGTACATATTTGTATGTAACACAATGCCTGAGCTCCATAACTGTGAAGCCCTTAAGTCAAGATGGCATCAACTTTATTATGGAGCCTATCAAGATTATGGGCAGCAAAACGCTCTGCCCTGCCTTCCCACTGTACATACATTCTTAACAACTGTCTGGAGATTAAATTACTCCCCTCCTAGAATATCAAAGGTGGCCATCTCTGGTTTTAAACCTGACAAAATGTACTTGAGTTCTGATCATACTCAAACAGTCAATATTGTAAGAAAATACCTTTCCTTATTAGAAATACCTAGCTAGCTATACTCTTAATACTTCTCAAGATCATGATGTAACGTAAATTTCTCTGACTTAGTTCCTATATGTGGAGTTAGTGAAAGTTTTTTGTGTTTCTTTAGATGAATACAAGGAGCTTTTTTTTCAAATGCCAATACAAATTTGAGCTTAACGTATTTTTGGAAGCCTTCCATTTTTAAGCTTAATTGTGATACAAAAGCCCTATGGGAAACGAAACCAAAACATCCAATTAAAAACAAAAACCTGAAAGGCTTAAAACAAAAAAGGGGAAGAAAAAAAAAAGATCCTGTCATCATTTTTCTGTTTGTTTTTTTTCTACTTTCAAAACTAGATCTAGACTAGTAAGTAAGCATTCCAACATCCATTATTCTGTGTACATTATTGTTGCTATTGTGAGAATAGAGAATTTTATTTATTTTTTAATGCCAGCTTTTATTGTGAAAACATATGGGTTTAGTCCGGTTTTATCAATCCTTGTCATGCTTGTCCTTGGAACATCTTTCGCGTACTCAAAGGTTTGTAGTTGAAAAGTTTACTGTACAAAAAACAGGGGGAAAAAATCAAAAAACAAAAAAACTATTGTTTTTACAGAATAAATTTATTGGAATGTGTATCGGGAGTAAGGTTTGAGGTTGTAAGCAGCTAAGTTAGCGTCGTATTTGGCTTCATACGTGTAATAATGTGAGGTATTCATGTAACTCGAGTATTAAAGCAAAGCATTCTGTTAACACTGAGTTGGTTATAATAGAACACCAATGCAGGGGAAGGCTTTGTTGTTTCTGTCCCATTGCATTTCTTACCTATGGCACTCCGGTTGCATCCGAAGCTCTAAGAACCAAGTCCAGAAAAAGGCCATGCACATTTTTTTTTAAAAAAAAAATTGCCACGTAATCATTTGTGTGCCCCCACACACATATTCCAAGTGGGATAAACAGGAGGGGGAAACTTAGAGGTAATGTAGATTATCTGATAACTCGTACAGGTACTATTGTTCTTGGTCCTGTACCCTCACGTTTATGCATACTCGCTTAGCTCCACTGTTGTAACATTTCTGACTCTAGGAAACAATTTCTGGATTGATTTGTGTGGTAAGGAACTCCCGTTAGCCTCTGCCACGGAACCCATAGACCTTGCAAAGGATTCTGTGGGGGATACATTCTAAGATGCACATTCAGCTCACGCCAGGAACCGACCAGGTCTTTTTGGGCTTCGTTGTCACTCCATGCATTCCCCCACAACAAACTCAACTCCTCCCCTAGCGGCTGACCATTGGAGGAGGAGGTTGGTGAAAGTGGGCAAGCTGTCTTTTAGTGAAGATTGACTGCTGCTACCTGCCTTCTCTTAGAGGAGCCCGTGATAAGCTTCAAAGGAATGCTGCCGTTCGCTGGCACACAATTTTAAAAACACTGTTATAAAAGGAGAGTACATCTAGGGCCTGCTGAATGGTCTGGAAATGCCTGAAGCTAAACAGATGTGGTTTAAGTGCTGTTTACCTAGGAAGCTGCCTGATAGCAGGTTGGACTATTTGTCCATATAGCTCAGTATTGCCTGCTCTGACTGGCAACAGTTCTCTAGGGTTTCTCATTTTTTTAAACTAGAAATGCCAGGGATTGAAACTCTGTTTCATTACAGATTACGCACAAACCGTGGTACAGTATTTCACAAATTTTGGCTGGTAAGTACTATATGTTTTGGGACCAATCTTGAATGAGACTCTCACACAGTTCACATTAAAGATTTATGCATGGCGTGAGCCCGTGCATGCTTAATCAATGTGTGGAAAACTGACATACACTGTTGTTGTTGTGTGAATCAAACATAAGAAAATGCCATATTTCGCAATAAAGGGGAACAAGCTCTTGCCACAAGGAGGCAACCCTGATACTTCTTCAGATAATACTAGAGGGGAGTGAAGTTTAGCCTCTGATTTAACTAGGAACTCCGGGAAATGGCGAAAGGGTTGTTGTTGGAAACCGGAAGCAGCACACATTCCTGCAATCCATGGCTTAATTAACCAATGAATTTCCACCAAAAACTGCTGCTACATTCAACTGGGGTGGGGGGACAATCGTCAGTTGTATTGACTATCATGTCATCCGAGTACTGCCATAGTCAACTCAGCACTGATCCTAATCCACACCACAGTTGATTATTTATTACCATGTTGTGTGGGGAGTACCCCCTAGATGAACAACTATAAAGTTGATTATTACCCCACCATTGACTATCGTGTTGTCTGAATGCAGCCTCTCTGTAAGATTGCATCATCACGGCAGGCATTCCCCAACCACCACCAGCCAGTGATGTGTAGTAGCAAGGCAAGGAAGCCAACCTAATGACATCATGACATGAGATGAACAGTCCTCCATATGAGAGGGGAGAGGGAGAGAACTCAAGATAGGGATTTTGTTTTCAGTGGCAGCTTCTGTTGGGCGTAAGGCACCATTCGTGCAGCAGCTCAGTTTTTAAAAATGGAGCAACAGAATTGCAGACATACAGGCAGGTGCTTTGGAGTTCCCTGAGTGCTGTATTTACAAGTTTATGCCGGAGCAAACAAACCCATCGGGTTCGTAGCCTCTCCGATGCTCAGGCTCTTTCCCAACCATTTATTTTTCACACTTCTGATTATGTTTGCAAATTGACAATTGTCTTCTAGTAGCGTGCCAAAGGTTGCCCTTAGCAGTGCTCAAGTTTGTTCAGTCCAGTCTTATCCTACCTTTGCAGCAGCTCTTAGAATTGCTGCTCCATTATGAACAAATCCATTACTGGCATTGCAGCGAACACATTTAAAGAATGCGACTAGTTACAAAGGAGTTCTGCAACCAAGAACTGTGCCATTTTCTACCAGACTACCACTGCCATGTACCTCACTGTGGCTACTGTCTCCCTCTCTCCCACCCACCCCCTGTCGATCTTGGGTTCTTTGCTTCCGCATATGCAAGCTGGGAGTTGTAGGATTTTCCCCCCCCCCCATCTAAACATTCATAGGATTGTGCCCTAAATCAGCTTTCCTCGACTTGGTGCCTTTCAGATATCTTGGACTATAGCTCCCATTATCCCCACAGCCATGCTGGCAGGGAACGATGGGAGAGGTAGTCCAACACATCTGGAGGGCATTGGGTTGAGGAAGGCTGCTTTGAATAAAGAAACTTTAGTATAAGTAATCCATGGTGATCTCTTCTGGGGATGATGGATTGCTGCATATGTGCAAGGAATGGTAAAGGGAAGAGAGCTTCACTCTTTAAACAGGGTGGACAGGGAAAACCAACATAGGAAGCTGCCTTATCCTATTGCCCAATCTGGCACAGTTGCAAGCATTTCAGGCAGTTTTCCCAAGCCTACCTGGAAAAACAAGGAAGTACTGAACCTGGGACCTTCATGCAAAACTGAGCTAAGGTCCCTGAGGTGAGTATTTGCAAACGTTTTGCCTATCATCAAAATACAAGGTTGGATCCAAGTTTAGTCATACTTACAGTAGACCCCTTAAAATCAATGGGACTTAGGTTAGTCATGGCTAGCTTGAATTCTACTGATTTCAACGCATCTACTCTTAAATATGATATCTGAATCCAAACCATGATTTGCAGAATTTTTGTCTGCATTTGGGGTGGGGGGGGCAATCTGTCTATACAATTTGGTACAATTTTCATGGCAACAATCAGCTCCACGTGTACCAGTAACCCATGTGTTGTGTAGAAACCCTAGGCAGGAGACATGCTAAAAGTACTCAAATGACACAGGGATGGTCACATTTCAAGTTAAATCAACTTCCGCTCTGTAACAGCCTGTATTAAACCAGTGGTGAAAAATAAAAGCTCTCGAGATTTTAACTCCCTGTAGTTCTAACCAATGTCCAACCAGCGTACTTACAGTTAACAGTAATGCCGTGAAAGTAAGCTCCCGGGAAGTGCCATAAGAGACAGAAGAAGTCTTTTATTTTCAGCAATGATACATAACACCGGCTTGGGACACTTCTTTCTGGATGAGCCCGCGTAGAGTTTGTAATGGGAGTTCAGTTACACCAATTTAAGCATGTAGCTCCAGTCTTCCTACTCCGCCTTCTCTTCCGGCTTTGCCTTCAAGAAAAACTCTGGACTGTGGACACACCTATAAGCCAACAGCTGCGGCACAACTCCATACGTAATGTTGAGTATAAGAAACCACATCTTCCCTTCTTCAGGAACTCGGTAGATGTAAGGTGTTCTGGCATGCAGAGAAGCACCAATGTGTGAAAACTGAGCCTATATAGTAGAAGGAGAGGTGTAAGTATGAGGCATAGCTTTGAACTCTCGTATCATCATCAGTATTCTCTTACACACAAGACACACACATACACTATGTGAGAGAAAGAGGGAATGTATCTTCTAAGATGGTGTCCACCACCACCTATCATTGATGTAAATATATTAAAAAATAATTTGCATTAAAAAAAATCACCCAATGCAAATTACTTTAAGTGGCATAGGATCATTTGAATAGGCCAATTTTCAGTTTGCAGGGAGAACCATCCAGGGGGCTGTCTATACCCCCTCTATTTACCGCGAGGTGGCTGCGCAGTTGTGCTGCATTGGTTATACAACACAGCAGCCACCACAAGACTTTTCCCCGAAACTGCATCTTAAAAAATTCACAGACTTACCATGACTTTTTGCCTTCCTCTGAGGTCACCACATTTCCATTGTCTGTCAGTGGCGACCTCGCTTCGCGTTAATGCCGGAGGTGGATCAAGGCACACGGTAGGTTGCCTGGAGCGCGGCAAGGCGGAACAGAAGGCAAGGGGCATGCTCCATGAGCCAAATGGCCACCCGAAAGGGCACTTTTTAATCTCTCAGGCCGTTTGACTTAATGTTGTAGCTCTAAATTGAGCCCATCACTTTTTCTTGAACCACCATTTTCTATCTGTCTCTAGAACAGGGCATGGGAAACACTTGGTGCTGCAGATGTCACTGGACTCCCAGTTCCCATCAGTCCCTGCCAGCATGACCAATGGTCGGGGGTGAAGCGAGCTGTTGTAGTCCGTAGGTTCCCCATCCCTGCTCTAAAGTATCAGAAAACTGGTTTCTCCTGTCTTGAACAAGGCAGACTTCAGAATGATCAGAAAATACTGAGACATGGTAAAATTAATCAGTCAAACAACTGGGTAGTGTGTATTTATGCTGCCCCTTTGTAATCTCACTACCCAGTCACAGAATCTGTGCAGGATAAAGTGTTCAGAACTCTGAGAATTTTCATTTGTTTAAAAAAACAAGTTTCTAGCTCTTAATGCTATGAAGATAGGCTTGAAAATGGAGCCTGGTGAAAAAATGAAAGAGGCTGGCCAGAGCTTCCAGTGACAGTGTCGGGGTGGGGGTGGGGAGTTGGGGGAAGCATTTTCCATAGTTCCATAATTAGCAAAACCAGAACAATGCACAAACATACAGCTATATGCAGATCTGCGTAGCTGCTTAAGACCATAAGATTTGGCTCGTCTTCATTGAGAACCTCAGTTATCTTGATGCCTGTTTAAACCATGGCCAAGATCCAGGTCTAAGCAGAACAGATACTTGCAACATTCCGTCCTGATGTTCGGGGAACCAGAATGTTGGAGATGGTCCACCGTTCCGAGAGTTTCTTCCTGATGGACAATTAGGGACAACAGGCTTCCTTCCTGCTTATAGAGCCTTGACACAATGCTGTATAATGTGTCTCCAGCATACTCATGTTCTGGCCTGCTGTACTTTAAACGTTAAGATGAAAAATAAAAGGGGGAATTATTTGCCTTTTCAAAGGACAGAGTTGCAGATTTTTGTTCCGCTGTCTTTATATAAGGTAAGGATGGGCGGGGGGGGGGGGTGCTTTTGTGCACCCTCCCCTGGGACTGTTCTGGAGCACAGAGTAAATTTACATCTAAGGTTATGCACAGAGAAGAGATTGCTGAGCCAAAGAATATTTTTAGCATAAACAAACATTTAAAGATAGAAGCAATAGTGGAGCACTCTGGACTGTGCTGTGTCTTTTTTGTCTCCCATCTGATATCCTCTATTTCAAGTGACAGTTCATCTGCATTTTAACAATCTTGTGCCCAAACTCTAGTCTGCAGGAGGGAGGGAGGGAGGGAGGGAGGGAGGGAGGGATATGAGTATCAGACTCACCAGGACCTTAACAGCCAAGTAAAAGATGGGTCTGTTCCATTTGCTGGGGGAGGGAGGGAGGTTTGCCAAATATTGCCCTCTGCCTTATGAACTCATAGGGATGGAGAGAGCTCAGAGGAGAATATCAGGGTTAGAAAAGAAATCTTGACGTCTACATATCATCAGAATTATGTGTCTGTTGTCAAGGACAGGTGGCCTTATAATAGGTTATCTAAAGAACCACTTGCACCCAGATGAAACTATGCAATCTCAGAGGCGCCCTCCATTCTGGTCCGTTATTAGGAAAGGTTAGATTGAGGGGGACCAGTGGCAGGGCTTTCTTGGTGGTGGCTCTGCAACTGCGAAAGTCCCTTTCCAGGAGAATCTGCCAAGCTTTTAGACGAATTTGAAAATGTTCCTGTTCCACAAGGCATTGGAGAACTGGTTTGGGTTTTGCCTTGGCTTTTAAAAATGACACATACACTAATACGTGTTAAACAGCTTGATGGTATTTGTCTTCAATTATTGTTTTCTTCCCTTTTGCAAACCACCTTTTTTTTTGTGGGATGGGGGATGAATATTTAAAAAATAGGATGTAAATAATATTCCAATAATAATAAATAAAATCAGATCTCTCCAGCAACACAGGAACGACGTGTTTGCGACAACACTTGATGTGATGTCATCGCATTCAGATCTCTGCCCACCCTACCCCCCGGCCAGCAGCAGCCAATGAAACGGAGTGTGGGTGGGAAAGCTCTGAGCATGAGGTCATCACAGCAGAGTCATCTTTCTATAAACATTGCCAGACAGATGCGACAGGGCTCGGGAGAGATGGCCTAAGAGTGGGCAGCTTGGGCGATAGACCATGATCACCGCTAGTCCTGGGGATGCCTCGTCTGCCACTCATTGACCCCCTCACTCATTGAGACCCTAGAATGCTCTCTACTGGGGCTGTTCCAGGTCTTTACAAAGCAGAAAGATACACACGCCAGGATCAGTAAAAGGAATCAGTACAGGGAAAGCAAGAGGCCAAGACTCACTTGTGCTTGTTTTAATGTGGCCAAGCAACCGCAACCAGCAATTGTGTTCCCTGGCAGATACTTGGAAGGGAAGCAAACAAACAATGTACACAACTGCCAGCAATTTAGGCTCCCCAACCTTCTCACACACATACACCCAGAGTATTGAATGCTGGGGACAAACAACAGGAGAGAGCTATTGTCCTTATGCTCTGCTTGTGGATTTCCCACAAGTACCTGCTAACGGGCACAGAATGCTGGACTAGACAGGCCTTTAGTCAGATTCAGCAGGGCTGTACTTACATTGTTAAGAATTCCTTCCTTCTAATAACAACCTCGGGTGGTAAGTGCCAATAAGACTGTAGGTAAAACAGGGCCACACTGAGAAACCGAAGGGAGGCATCTGCTTGCTTGGGGGAATCCCAAGGTTTGCAGAACCATAAAATATTTTTTTTTAAATAAGATCGTAAGGGACTAACTGTACTGATCACTGAGTGTCAATTGCACATGAAAATCGGGTGCTTGTGGTGGTGAAGATAGAATGACCTGCAAAAGGAGGGCTGGCTGTCACAGTGAACTGGAGTACCCTATGTTCAGAATGAGAATATTTTGCACCCGTGTATGTCTAATCCCCACTGAGATTTTGTATGCTTATTGTGAAAGGCTGGGTTGAGAATATCACCATGCGCATATCCTCTGCCAGCCACAAGCTAAAGATTAAGCACCAACTGAACCTGACGCGGTCGTTTTGTTAAGAGGGAAAGGAAGAACTCGAGGTCAACTTGTGCTCATTTTCCTGCGGCCACATTTTAATTACTTTGCTCTGGTGTTCCCTCGTTCCTCAGAGTTTTGGAGTCATTTCCTAAAATTATGCTGCAAGACTTAAAAAGGAGAAAGAAAAATCCACCTTCAGGAGATGTTGCCTTTTCCATCTTTCCAGCTTCTATAAATCAGCAAAGATGATAGGCCGGAACATTGCTGGGTTCAAAGTACATGTTGCAGCCTTTTTAATATGCTGAAGAAGATAGCTAACAGACGGATGGTATGAACATATTGCATGAAAAACACAGAGTGGGGAAAAGTAAACTTTGGGGTTTTATTAAGGAAGGTTTAGACAAAGGTGATAGATCAGTCATGCATGAGCCACGCAATCCATTCTAGGCCTCTATTTCCATGACTCTTTGGCTGTTATTGGAACTCTGAGGCTGCCAGTTTTCATTTTAAAAAGAGTATCTAGTCCTCTAGACTCTCCTCATTTCTCACATGCATTATGTGTCCTCCAGTATGTTAATGAAAGTGATATTTAAATTCTGCCATATACTAGTAATGAGAAACCTGGACTTGCGGCTGGAATACACAGCAGGTACACACAACAAAAACAGAGACCTGGGCATTTGCTACATGAAACTATATATATACACACACACACACACACACACACACATTTCCTAATTAGAAGCAATTTTCTGTAAGAAAGACACATGGTGTAAAAGACATCACCCCCATGCCTTTGTTTGTTTTTCGCTAAAAGTAGAGAGGGGTAAATTTGGACCGAATGTGCAATGCAGAGGGATTAATGGTTCCCCCACACACACACACTGATTTCATGAACCAAATCCCTTGTCTCCCTGGGCTTGATCAGACCTTGAACGTGATGTCGCCTTTCCCCACTTGCCCAATTTCGGAAGGCGCCCATGCAGTGTCGTAGTCCTGCAGCTACGACACTGTATTGCCTGTATTTTTTCGCAACGAGGAAAATCCCTCCATGTTTTCTGGCATGCCAGAATACCCCAAAGAACCACTGGTGTGATCCCTGTTCTCGGGCCCTTGCAAAAATTTTGTTGTGACATTTACTGTGTGTTTCTGAATGGGCATGTCCGTGTAGCACAATTTTGTTCCCCTTTGTGTCAGTTCATTTCTGGTTGCCATAGTACAAACATGACTATTTCCCCTGCCCTGCCCCTTTCTTTTCTTCTCTTCTCTTTTTTTTTTGATGGCACAGTACTGGCACACTTCTGGAGTTACCTCCTTTCGAAAATCCACATTTGCAAACTTCCACCATTGCGCAATTCCTCCTCGTTTTTAAAGGAGGCGTGAGTACAGGTGGATTGACTCCCCAGCACACATGGCCACAGAGAGAAACCAAAGTGGGAGAAGGGAAATGGTGGTGGAGGGGTGGGGAGAGAAATAAAAGATAGCTACGCAGGCGGGAGATCGTGTTACATACAAGGTGGTGGTGGGGGACTTCAACAGTGTGATATTTATTGTAAAATTCCACATTTAAAGAAAAACAACACAACAAACTGCTCACGCAAGAAGGCTAGTGTGTGATCAGATCCTCTCCCTCCCACCTCTTTCTCTCTGACACTCACACCGCACACACCAGATTTGCTACTGTTAGCCATTGGAGAGGAAGCATAAAGCCAGATACCCGCATTGTGCCTGTATGATTTCCTCTTGTGCAATGTGGAATTAATGCAAGGGAAAGGGTTAAACCCAACTTCATCCATTTCCCCATGATAAATAAATAAAGAAACTTTGATAATACCTGGGCTAGTCCTCCAGCATGTATAAGAGTTAAATCAGGCATCCAGGAGCATCCAGGCACGAGCAAACCATACAGCGAGATTATGTAGTATGGCACAGAGTAGAACATGTATGCCAGCATCTGCAGATCAGAGAAGAAGTTGTGGTTTGTGTACCTTCCAAACAGGAGCCAGGCTAGTTTAGGTGTTAGCCCTCCCAGAGTTTGCGGAACAGCCTGCAGCTCAGATCACAGATGCAAAACAAGTTGTACACACCACGAAATTCTGTCAAGCCCAAAAAGAACCAGATTTCGCAGTAACGGACGATCCTAAGTCCAATACAGCTGGAAGGGACCAGTCTGGGGACATCTGCTGTACAGCTCCTCACTCAGTTTACCTGGAGTTTAGGATAGGCAGCGGGATCCTTGATGTACGGCTCATGAAGCTGGCTGTAAAGTCGGCAGAATTCAACAGGGCAGTCCAAGGCAATCTAAAGAGAAATCAAGTCGTATTCTGAGTAAAAGCGGGTGCAGTGTAAGACTGAGCTGCAGATCAGAAAGCTCCTGTCTCAAATCTTGCCTCTTGTCGTGCCTCCGGAGGACTCCTCCTCGGAGCTAGAGCATCCAGAGTCAGATGATGCCAATGAAGCATCTATATCAGGAGACTTGGGGTGCCTCTACAAGAGCGATTTACCTCTACAAGAGCGGAGCGCAAATCGGGGGTTGAGTAGGCTGACCATGTGAAAAGGAGGACAGGGCTCATGTAACTTTAACAGTTGTAGAGAAAAGGGAATTTCAGCCGGCGTCATTTGTATGCAATTAGTTCCTGGTAAAATTCCCTCTTCATCACAACAGTTACAAAAGAAGACAGGGCCCCTGCAACTTTAACTGTGGTGATGAAGAGGAAATTTCACCAGGAACTAATTGCGTACAAATGACACTGGCTGAAATCCCCTTTTCTCTACAACTGTTAAAGTTATATGAGCCCTGTCCTCCTTTTCATATGGTCAGCCTAGGGTTGAGGCGCTTTTTATCTCCGCTTATGCGCATTATCGAATGTGCGTTAAGTAGCGACTTAAAATTTACCGCGGGAGTTAAAGCGCCTTATGGCCATGTAAACATACGATTCTCCTCATGTAAACAACTTTAAAGCATGTTTCATACAGCCCGTAATGCACTTCACCACCTCTCGTGAATAGGTATTAGGAGTACATGTGCTTATCCGTAAATGCGCATAATCAGGCAACCGGGCGTCAAAGCGAAATCTTGTAGAGGGGACCTTGGGGGGAGCCTGTGCCCTCATGGGAGAGTACCACAGCTCCATCCCACAGGAAAAGGGGACCTCTGCTTCAGAAACGGAGGCTTGGAGACACACACACACCAGTCCCAGAGAGCACCATCACCTAACAACAAGGAAGGACTCCTTAGGAGAAAGCAACACATGAGTATGCTTCCAACCAGAGAGCTCTGATATACTACAGCTGAGCCCTGGATAGGGCTCAGCAGGCTCTGCTGGTAAAAGCCTTCAGTGTCTGCCTAGCCAGTGTTGGAAACAATGTTGTTCCTTTACCTCCTGTGTTTTCTGCCTTGCCTTCTGGATCTTGCCCTGTGATTGGTACTACTAACCCTTGCACTCCTTCTCAGTGTTACTTCTGGACATTGTAATGTATCTCACTGTCTGTGTTTTGAGCTCTGCCTGCCATCTCAGCCTCGCCTGCCTTAGCCTGACCTCACGTAGCTGACTGCTTGCCTGTGCTTTGATTTTTGCCTGTCTCATTACCTTATCAGCCAATGCAGGACGTCTCTGCTGTGAACTCCCTAGGTGGCCTTAGACATTCAACTCTTTCTTATGGTGGCCAGTCACATGTTGCCACAAAAGAGGACCTAGATCTGTATAAAATTGGTGCAAGGTGGGCCTCCCCGGGAAGGGCAGTTCTCAAATGGAAGCACAACAACCCAAAAGGCCCCCTCCCTGGTTATCATCTGAGGCCCCCTCCACAAGGATGCGCTTTTGCGCCCGGTTCCGTGATTATGCGCATTATCGCGGAGGCGCTTTTACTCCTAATCCCTCTGCACCGGAGGCGGCGAGAGGCGGCGAAGCGCATTAATTCATGTCCAAAAAGCGCTTTACAAGCAGTTAATGCGCGTAATCGCTTGTTCACACCGCGAAAATGCGCTTTAACGGCCGGAGCAAAATAAAAGTCGCTATTTAACGCGTGTTCGAAAATGCGCATTATCGGGGAGATAACGCGCCTGTACGCCCATTTTGCGCTCCGTGCTTGTGGAGGTAAATTTTTTAATGAGCCTTCAAGGCTCATTAAACGTCTCGTGTGGAGGAGGCCTAACTTCAGATGGGGGGGGGGGGGAATAAAGAGCAAATGCAAGTTAGTCCATGATCTAGACTAGATATAGCTATGACTCATCCCATAACAAATGTGTTAGCTTTTAAGGAGCTGCAAGACTCTGTTGTTTTTGCTGCCACAGACTAAAGTGGCTACCTCTCTGGATGTGCTAATCATTTACCATGTCTATATCTTGCTCTCCCCCTCAATGACCTCTGGATTTGCTGGGACCCACTACCTTGACTCTTGGGTAGGCTGACCAGATAAAATCCAGGTCAGGGCTCATGTAACTTTAACAGTTGTAAAGAAAAGGGAATTTCAGCCAGTGTCATTTGTATGCAATTAGTTCCTGGTGATATTCCCTCTTCATCACAACAGTTAAAGGTGCAGGCACTATACTAGAGTGACCATATACAAAAGAAGGCAGGGCCCCTGCAACTTTAACTGCTGTGATGAAGAGGGAATTTCATAGGTACTAACTGCATACAAATGACACTGGCTGAAATTCCCTTTTCTCTACAACTGTTAAAGTTACATGAGCCCTGACCTGGATTTTATCTGGTCACCCTACTCTTGGGGCAAAGGAACTAGGGTGGGGTGAAGCCTCTGGCTTAGTGGTTCCCATGAATGTAGACTCTACCCTTTCTTCATGTTTTTATATCTTTTGTTTTTTACTTTATTTATTGTAAACATGTGACATCATTCCGATCTTTTTTTAAAAAAAAAACTTACCATGCCTCTAAACAGGCAAAAACCAGTTGCAAAGATGAAGTATATAGCCAACAGGAGGTCTATGGGTCTTCTCAAGAGTCTCTTTTGCTGCACTTCTTGAATTACCTGCAAAATAATTCCCAGGAGGCAGCTGCATTAAAGCTTTTCTAAACAAGGCAGTTAATCGGCAGTTAATCCGCTGTATCTATTTTCGGTTTCATTGCAGAATGAGATCTGAGCACTCCACGAGGCTCATTTCCTTTCCTGATTTTCCGCTGCTTAACGTATAGGAGGCATTGTGCTATAGCGGAATAGTGCAAATACACAAGAGGAAATCACCCTTTCGCTTTCATAACAAAATGCCTCATTTTCCCAACTCTTAAAAAAAACCTGGCCAAAAATGATGGTTAGACACAAGCAAAGCTGGATGATGATGTCATCATCTAAAAAGCCCATAATGACTGTGAATAGGGAATGTCGAACTCACAATAAATGTCTCACTTAGAATAGCCCTAGTCAGTTGCTGCAAAAGCAACAGGAGTCTTCTAGCACTGTAATTGCTGAGAATACTGACCCAACTTGCAGGATTGTTATAGGGACTAGGACAAGATAAATATATGCAAAGAGCTTTGAAGTACTCAGTAGCACTTTATAAAGGCTAACTAACAGCAACAATGTTGATGTAAGGGCACTTCATATTTCAGACAATAAGCTCTCAAGTTTGTCAAGAGCAGAACTATCCTGAACCAATTGTATACTTTGCAAAAAGTGCTTTACTTCCCGAGAAACAGAAAACAGCTACCTGATTGGAACGGCTGTATGGAACTTCTGGAGTTGAGCCAAATCAAGTTATTTCATTGCCAAGTTATTTTAACTCTGAACAACAGGACACAAAAGCTATGCAAAAGGGAAAGCCGATCTTATAAACACGTACGTCCTCCAATCGTAGTTTTTTGGCACGAACTGATATTCGTTCAGAGGATGCCCTTCTGAACCTCAGCAGCAGTATACAGCTAAGTGACATGGAACAATAGGCAAGATTTGAGCCTTCCACAAAACCTCCATGTTCAAATTAAATCAATGCTAAATCTTTTTAAGAGTTGGAAACGATTGTGTCTGACTCAAGGCTAGGTAACATGGTGCCTGTGGACCCCAATGCATTCCCAGACATTGTTGTGGTGTCCGAAGCCTCCCACTTTTTGTTGTTGTTAACACAATTTCTACCCAGCAATTGGGATTACTGAGAAATAGGTTTCTGCTTGTGTTGGAAACTATGGCTTCAAATGAGTTGTTTAGTGTGTTGGAGCTCATCCCCCATCTCTTTCTTGTAGTTGGTCTTTTGGGCAAGCTGCTTGCCCTTGCCACGCCTCCCATGGCAGCCATTTTGTGTTGGTGCCCAGGACAGTTTCTCAAATTTCCAAATGTGCCCCTGGCCCAAAAAGGTTACCTACCCTGCTGATAGCTGAACATGGTTAGATCCTCCCAACTCCATAAGTGGTGAAAAATGCAGGGGCAGGACTCCGGGATTGTGGCAGCTAGGGTAGGCCTAAGACTTTTTTCTGCCTGAGGTGGAAGAAGCCAGTAGTGCTCCTTCACACACACCTCAGGTTGCCCCATTCCCAAGGCCAGCCAAGTGATTTTGGCACCTGAGGCAGCTTCAGCTGATTGGCCCTCATCCAGCCCACCACCGCTGCATTCGAGACGTGTCAAGTCGATCCTGGTACCGCATCTTGCCTTCTCCCTCAGCTCCATGATCATAAAAAGTGGATCACTGACAGGGCCTGTGGGGAAGCCATCTTGGCATAGGGTAAGCCTTTGCTTATAACTTGGCAGTAGTTATACTGAGCACAGTGAACCAAAACTATACTGAAATGT
Organism: Anniella stebbinsi; assembly: GCA_029215795.1. Classification (NCBI taxonomy): domain Eukaryota; kingdom Metazoa; phylum Chordata; class Lepidosauria; order Squamata; family Anniellidae; genus Anniella; species Anniella stebbinsi. The sequence continues at coordinate 390,279,783 of JARDYH010000001.1, forward strand.
GCTTATTCCATAAGCACATACAGAAGGAGAAAGTGAGATGACCTTTGTAAACAAAAAAGAAGAAGACTTCGTTCACTGGAGAAGGTTCCTCCTGAAGGAAAATCTTGAGGAACACACACTCCCCTATGCCCTCCCACCTTCACACATGTGCATATGATCCATGCCTTAGTCTCGGAAGAGAGACCTGGGGCCTTCCAGATATTGTTTAACTCCAGTTCCCATTAGTTCCAGGCAGCATGGCCAATGATCAGGAATGATGCGGACCATAGTCCAGCCAGTGTGGTGTAGTGGTTAGTGTTTGACTGGCAGTTGGGAGATCTGGGTTCTAGTCCCCACTCGGCCATGGAAGCTCATATATACATACACACACACATATCCAGGGGGCACAAGTTGCCCACCCTTGCATTACAGTTTCCACCAAATTATTCCTGACCCGTGCAACAGATGTTCTTTTTAAATTCAACACATTTTTCCCCTAAGCCTTTTTTTAATAATACAGATAAAAGTATTACCTTGGCTGGAGAGTAACCAGTCACTGGAGGTTGATTATAGATTTTGAAACCAGCCCATACTGGGAGACAAATGTACGGTATATTTAACAAAGATGCGGCACAAACTCTTGTTCCGTATTTTCCTGTTCAACAACAACAATAAAAACATTAATGGGAAGGCTGCCAATCAAATATAGCATTTTACAGCATAAGGCTATCCATGCCTACTCAGAAATAAATCCAACTGAGTTGAATGGGAATTACTCCCAGGAAAACATGTATAAGATTGTGGCGTAGGGCTTAAGGGCTCCAATTCTATATATGCACTTACCTGGGAGTAAGCCCCACTGAACTTAATAGGGTTTAATACATGCATAGGATTGTGTTGTCAGTCGGTTAATTGTCTGTCTTTTCACAAATTAATCTTTTAAATAATCTCATATATCGCCAAATTCTCAACGTAAGTAACTTTTTGAGATATTTATGTGTGTGAGAGAGATAGCTTAACACTTAGTAAACAAAGCAGTAGACAATGTTAGAAGAAAGGACTATCTTTAATATTCCCAGAGCCAGAAAAGGTAACTGCTACTTCTTGCTGTTGTTGTTGTAGTTGTAGTTATTGTTCAGTTGTGAAGGAGAGTTTTATCTGAGTTTTGCAATCATGTCCAAGTACTCAAAAATCACCTCAGGGTTGAGAGCTCAGAAGGAACAATCACCAAACACGGATGGTGTGCGAGGCCAACAGGACGACTTAAGCTCAGTCCTTCGGGGAAGATGCTTGAGGTCTGGGTGTTGGATCTGAGCCCCAGGTCTCCAGTTGGTACACATATTATTTAGTCCACCGGGCATCAGGTTTAGTGGCGCTAACCTCTTTCATGACACACCTGCACCAACATGGCCCAAACCTGATCTAATGTGTTCTGCACCTTGTCGACAACTGGTCTGCAGTGATAACAGACCAACTGTCCCCAACCTGGCACCCACCCGATGTGTTGAACTACAGCTCCCTTCAACTTCAACCAGTGGGGATGATGGGAGTTGTAGTCCAAGCCATCTGGAGGGCACAAGGTTGGGGGTGGTTGCAGTAGACTAATATTTCTTTTCCAGGCTGGACTAGCGCTGCATGTTACCAGCTCTGAGTAGTTGAAAACATAAGAAGCGCCCTGCTGGATCAGACCAAGGGTCCATCCAGTCCAGAACTCTGCTCGCATAATGGCCAACCAGCTGTTGACCAGGAACCCACAAGGACACAAGTGCAACAGCACCATCCCACCCATGCTCTCCAGCAACTGGTGTATATAGGCTTACTGCCTTGGATACTGGAACTAGCACATAGCCATCAGGACTAGTAGCCATTGATAGCCTTTTTAAGTTGTTCAGAACTTGGTGCTTATTTTCATCGGTTGTTTATTTATATTCTTATTTTTATTAAATATTCTGTATCACCCAATAGCCAAAGCTCTCTGGGTGATTCTCAAAAATGAAAACCATAAAACCCAGCATGATAGAGCATAATATAAAACCACTGATCCATAATTTCTGCCTGCACATTTGCACAGCTATGTTGTGCGTTCCCCCATCTGACTCGGTCTTCCACCTTGCAGCATTTTTAAGCCATCACATATACAACCTCTGCTTCCCAGCCCAGCAGCAATTTGTATGTGTGTGTTACTCTTTCCCAAACCCTGAAGTCCCAGGAGTGCAAAGGTTGCTCCAAGTGGAGCCATTTACACACACCTGAACCAGCCCCAAGTGAATTTGTTTCAAGGGTTAAGTGCTAATGGAAAACAAAAATGTGTGTTTGTGTTTTTCCTCCTAAGAGACATGGAATACAAATCCATGTGCATTGCAGGCTTGAGACTACTAGAATCTATGGCTTACATTTGATTTTTTCCCCTTCTGTTTACTGAATCTTGCAAAGAGGTTTTCGGTTATGCAATAATGTATCACATTTAATTTGTAACCAAAGACATTATTGTTATTGCATCTGATGCAAGGTTCTGAAAACAAGTCAATTTCCGCTCTTTGCAAAGCAAAGTCAATTAAGTGACATTTCCTTACCCACAATACTTCCAGGCACAAAGACTATGATACTCATCACCATGGATCCCAGCCAATATAAACCGATAGTCCGGTAATTTTCCCTGCAACGGAAATGCCAAATGCTCATATACCATTGGTCGACTACTGGAGACAACACTGACCCGGTTCGCACATACCGACAAGCCATACATAATATGGGTTGTTGAATTCTGGGTTGTTGTGTCATGCGAACCTGGCTGCACCATCTAACCATGTGCTGTTAATCACAAAAAAAGAAAAAAAATCCAGAAAGAGAACTCATAGTCGGTTGTGTCATTGATTGTTGATATTTTTAGTTGTAGACCTTAAGTGAATAGTTTTTTGTGCTGGGCTCTACAAAAAACAGGATTCACAGTGGCTGAGGGCCATTTCATTTCATGTCTGGCATGTTAAAAAGCCCAACATGTTAAGTTTAGCACCACTGAATTACACACTTGTCAACTCAGTTGCATATGACTCTAACCTTTACTGCACCTCCAGAACTTTGCCTCTACATATAACAATTTTGGCAGCTGGCACAAAAGGGAAAGACACCTAGGGTGCAATCCTATGCATGTTTAGACAGAAGTCCTGCAACTATGCTGGCAGGGGAATGCTGGGAGTTGTAGAACTTTTGTCTGTCTAAACATGCATTGGGTCGGGCCCTTAGTCATTGCTAGGAAACCCAAACTGTGATCCTAAAATGTTTCTGGATTACGGGTGCCCACTCATGAAATTGTGAATCCCAGCGCCAGCTCAAAAGCTTGCTATTCACCTCAGGTCTACAGCTAAAACAAATAACAAATAGCTAAAAGGAAAACAAAACTTTTTCTTCCTCTATTTTTGTCAGCTAGGCCAGATGGTTTTTGCTGTTTTAAGCTGTGGGTTCCCCCCCCCTTTGCTGTTTTTTTATTAGTTGCCTTTCTGTTTTTATGGTTCTAATGAGATTTTATTTAGTTGTAAATTGGTTTCTTTTGAGGAAGAGTGGGTTATAAAAAGAAACTATTGAAGAAAATAAAAGACAAACAAAACAAGTCAAGGGCATTTTATTTCCAGCAGGTTTACAAGCCTATTTTGAGCTGTTGTTGTTTTAAATTGTAAAAAAGAAATAGTACCCCTCCCCCACAAAAGTTAAACCCACTTACTCCCATGCAATAGCTGCCACCATCAAGAGGTACATCAGATAATGAACAGAGCCATCCCAATAGCAAATCATGTGGCCGTAAGCAGTGTTCAGATAAGGTTCCCCCTATGGAAAATAAATGTGTTTTGTAACCAAGTGACAAATAAAACCAGATCAGATCAACGACATTGGAATAAAAACAACCTTAGTAGGAACAAACCTGATAACATTCATTCAATCCAGAGATAAGCATTCTTTCTGAAGCTTGCATCTCTGGTTTCAGCTTATCAAAATTGCTGTCTGAGATCAGCCATTGTAAAAAAAAAAAACATGCCGCGTAAGTACCTAACGCAAACGCACCAGGCATCTATGTGGTGAAACGAATTGTCCAACAGCCCATTTCTAAGCATGTTTACTCTACAGCATGTTTACTCTACCACGAAAGCTTATACTAGTAATAAATCTGTTAGGGCAAAATCCAACCTAGGTCCAGTATTGAAACATTGAAACAAATGGAATTTAAGTTAGGAGAATTATGCATGCTGCCTTGGGTTCCTCAAGGATGAAAACAGGCAGATATAAATGTAATAATAAAATAAAAATAAATAAATACCTTTATTAGGAACAATGTTGTCACGTCGTGGCATCATAAAGCCAAATCGGAGTGAAGGCAAATGCTTCCTGCCCTCGCTCTGGAGTCTTAGAAGTTGGGTTTGTTTGTTTTTAAAGAATATTATGAATAAAAACAAGTGACACCCAGCAGCAACCGAGAGGACAATTGGTGCCACCGGTAGGTTTGCTCCACCCCCTCACATCACCAAATTCCACTCCCCCTCCACCCCGCCCAATATCACAGATTATGAAAGGGATGATGGAGTTGGAGATGAGTTTCAGCTTGGCTCTAGCTCTAACAAGTGAGCTATGTTTCCTCTCCTACAAATACACCTCTTTAAAAACTATTCTCTCATCTGCCACTGTACGGCACAATACCTTTATTAGGACCAGCTAATATAACACATAGGAATAAAGAGCAATCTTTTGAGTTCTTCAGGTTGGATGTTAAGCAAAACGGGGGGGGGGGGGAGGAGAAAAAAAGAAGCCCACGCAGTATAGAGATTAGAATGTCAGACTTCAACTGGGGAGACCCGGGTTCAAATCCCCATTCAGCCGTGAAGATCACTGGGTGACTTTGGGCCAGTCACCATCTCTCAGCCAAATCTACCTTACAGGGTTGCTGTGAGGATGAAGAAATGATCTGGGCACGCCAAAAAGTGCCAGGAGTATGCTAAGTACCATTATTTCTCATCCTGGATGAAAAATGAGTATTTCATTATTTGCACTGATACTCTTTTTTTTTTTGGTGGCAAAACTCTATGGAAACAGATCAAACGTTTATGCCCAGCTCAACAAAAAGTTACACTCGGCAGGGGTTTCTTCGCCTCCAGCTGAGACACCCTTTCACTTTCCATTACAAACACTTGCAAGCTAATGCAGGAAGAATTCCATGAGCTCAAAGGAATGCTCCCTCTCATGGAAGTCAAGAAACGGTCCGACACTCACTTTAATGGATTTAGGATCCAACCCAAAAAGACTATTTAGACGCATAGCTATGTTGTTTCTTTACAGTAATGTTCCAATGAAGGGCTAAGTCATAGAGGCCAATATCGTTTACAGCTTTGCTTTATGGAAGCAAATTGCATTGGCAAATGTTCCACACCAGCATCAAAGAGCATAAGAACACATGCCCCTACTGCTTTGTCTTTCACACAAGTTTATTTTATTTTATTTTATTTCTATACTATCCAGTAACTGAAGAAGTTCTGCAAGTGCTCAAAGAAAAGGTTCCTGTCACCCATCCTTCTTCCCATCACCTCTTCCATTTTAATTTATTGATGTATTTATTTTTTATGTACAGCTTTTTTACCCCGCTCTTCAGCCCAAAAACACTCCCAGAGCAACTTACTATGATTAATAATGAGACAGTCACTCCGTACCCTCAGGCTTAAGATCTAAAAGACATGACACAAAAGGAAATTGGATTGGGAGGGAGGAGGAAAAAAATAAAGCAACAATCCTCTACCTCTTTCAAGTAGTGGGTCATGAATCCATCTATTACTCCATCGTGTTCAAGCCCAATGATCAAGTTCACAATACTGGTGAATGCAAACACGGCATAAACTGGTGATGCAAAAGGAAAAGAAAGAATACACACTTTAATTACATATCTATATAAGAATACAGTAGCGTAAGGCTTATGACTCGAGATCTACCAGACCAATTTGGTGCATTTTTGTTTTAAATTGAAGCTTGAGCAGTGTAGATGTGCAGAAAATTTTGAAAGTTGGAAAAAGTTCAAAGTTTGAGTTTTAATAGGAATGAATTTCCTCCGTGCCGAACAGGCAGAGCAGCCCCTTTGCCAGCCAGGTGACAGACAGCCCTGCTCAGGCAATCAGTGCAATGCGAAGGCAGACCCTGGTGGGCTGTCACAGCCAGCAGGGAGGGGGAAGGGAAGGAGGCGTAGTGCAGACTTCCCCAACCTGGTGCCCTCCAGTTTAGTTGGGACTGCTACTCCCATAATTCCCAGCTAGCATCACGGTTTTCCATTAAATCAAAGATGAACCCTATTAATACGCATGCAATAATTACAGAGGAGATGCTCCTGTTGAACTTATCTGCAGCATACTAATACATACCATAAAAGAGTGGGTCTCGCGGTGGTCTTCTTTTCACCAGAAATCGAGCTGCTAGACCGACCAGGAGCAGAATCAACAATCCAATTCCTACAATGACCCAGGAGCTGCAGCAATTAAAACCACAAGGGAAAGAGAGAGAGAGCGCAAAATCATCTCAAGGGTTTCTCAATTTCCTAAAATAAAACCAAATCAGAAAATGTAGTGTGTCTGTGTGTCTGTTTCCAAACTGTGTTGGTTGGCAGTTCCTCAGTGACAAGGCCAACAACAGCGAACAAGTTTCCCCGAAAGACAATTTGACCGCCGTGACTCATCCTCCCTTGCGCAATATGCAAATACAAGGACCCCATGTATGTTGTCTACAGCAAATTCCCCAATCGTGGCATTTAGCAGATTTGGTCCTTGCATAGTTGCTTTAAGACAGAATAATAAGTCACTGAGTTGTAGGCCTGCTTGATTTTCCTTTCTGCAAATGCAGGTTAGCATTCTATGGTTCAGTGGGCAAAAGGAATTGTTCAAACATGTTAGGACACATACTGTGCATGTCACTTCCTTTTCCTGAAAAAAACAATAATGCCTGCAAAAAACAAAACAAAAAAGAATGGGTAAAACTGGGCTGGTTTTATGTGCTGTCACATTTCAGATATGATGACCTGTACTGCCCCTTCCCTCCAAGCCTGAACAGCACTGATGCCCAGAATGAGAAAGACAGGTAAGCGGTGACCATATGGAAAGGAGGACAGGGCTCCTGTATCTTTAACAGTTGCATAGAAAAGGGAATTTCAGCAGGTGTCCTTTGTATGCGTGCAGCACCTGGTGAAATTCCCTCTTCATCACAACAGTTAAAGTGGCAGGAGCCCTGCCCTCTTTAGCTAGAGTGACCAGATACAACAGAAGGCAGGGCTCTTGCCGCTTTAACTGTGGTCACCCTAGTGTTGCTCCAGCTTCCTCTTGGCATCGCTCATACACGTAGAAAGCCAACTGAACAGACAGCAAGAGCAAGGAGGAAGAGAAGGAGGCACAGGGCCAAGGGATTCTGAGGATCAGCAGTGGGGGCCCTCTTGGATTGGGCCCCCTGGCAGGTGCCCTGTAATACTGACCTCAGACAGCAGCACTGCAACAAGCTCCCACCCAACCAACCATATCTGGGGTTAAGAAATATGGGTTTCCAGGTCAGAAGGCATTTGACTTCAAAATAGGCCTAGGCCCTGGCACATGTCTTTTGATAAATGAGGCCACTGGCGGTTCTCTTCCATAAGGCAGCTGTTAGCTATTGTTGTTCCTCTCTCCACACAATGTCCCTTGCAGGCAGCACAGCGCAGCTTCTAAAAATACCACCATGGCTTATGCAAGCAACCAGAGGGTCCGGCCGCCCACTTTCTCTCTTTGCTGCTTGCCCCCTGGGTCCTCCCCTGAGAGCGTTTCCTCACACGACACTGGAACGGACGGTTTGGCATTCCCAGCATCTACGCCATGCAAAACACAACACCCGCAAGGGCTGAACGGTCCCGTTTAAGGTGTTTTCACGCACAAAGGAAGTAGCGAGAGGGGTCAAACAGCTGTGCAAGATGCGCAGGAGAAATGGCGGTGTAAGAAGAAAGAGTATTTCTCATTTCTGGTGCATTTTTATAGCACAACCCTAGCCATTTTGACTCAGATGTTAATCCTGCTCTGTCCAATGGGGCTAATTCCCACATAATCCTGCAATCCTATATTCCCCACTTAGCTGGGAGTAAGCCCCATTGAATTATTTCTGAGTAGACATATAGAGAGTTATGCTGTATGTATGTGTAGGTTGAACACAGCGGGACTTACTTTTGAGCAAACTGCCCTAGAATTGCTTTGTTTGTTTGTTTGTTTGTTTAGGATTTCAGCCTTGCTACACAACCCTATGCATATTTTCTCAGACATAATCTCCACTGTTTTCAATGGGGATATTCCAATTAAATCTGGAATGCTACACACTTACCTGGGAACAATAAGACTGCAGCCTTAATAATCTTTGAAGTATGGGTACAGGCAGGGTTAAGGCTTAGATCCACCTCCCTGATTTTAATTGTAATGACCACATCCCTTGAGAAATAGCATTTCTCAATATGTTTTGTAATAAAGGATATTATCTTTTTTTACACAGGTGCTTGCGGCTGTTTTCACACACAACGCCAAAAGCACCTTTGATCCTCATGTGATTTCTGTGCTCACATGAGTTCTGTTAATGTGGGGTGAAACACAGAAGAAATGTTTTGAAACAATGGCCAATGCAAGTTTCAAGCTGACCTCACAGACTCAGGAAAAGCGTTTTTAGGGAATTTCCATGTTGAAACAATAAAAGCCTTTCCCACTCTCAGCCAGGAATCTTTGACGACTTGCAATAGCTGGGGTTGTAGTGGCTAAAAATGCAATCCAGTGCGCAACATTTACTCAGAATTGAGTCTCATTCTGTTCCATGGGGTTTACTCTTAGGTAAGTGTGCACAGGATTCATAGGTGTGCGCAGCTCATTTCATTAGGTTGTGCACCTTAAGGGCCCTGATTGGAGCGGAGGAGGGTGAGAGAGTGCGATTTCCTCGGCCCACGGAAAGTGTGTAGTTCCCCCAGGGATGCTAATGGCAGCTTTCCGGAGACTTTCCCATCTATTTAAAAGCCCCAATTCGAGGGGGAGCAGGAAAGTGGAGGTGGCCCTGGGAAACTAGGGTGTGCCTAGGCACACCCAGCATACCCTGTGTACACGCCTATAATAGGATTGCATCCTAAGAACACAAGCAAAGAAGTCAAACATAACTGTGAACATTTTAGTGACCATCATAGGCAAGTCAACTGTCTCTGCATCTGTAATGTGGAGATAATAATGCTGTCCTACCTTGCTGGGTCATTGTAACATATCTGAAACATTTTGAACACTCAAACAATGCATATCAATGATGAATATTATTAAGTCAGTTCACAGGATCACAATGGAAGAAGCCATTAAGGGAAGAGGATATCCTCCTTCATTCACCTAGTCCAGATGTTGGTATACAACTCAATGGGTTGAATCCAGGTTTAATCATGCTTAAAGCAGAACCACTGAAACCAATGGAGCTAATGTTGACTAAGGGCGCAATCCTAGGCATGTTTAGACATAAAAAGTCCTACAACTCCTAGCAATCCCCAGCCAGCTGTGCTATTTAAAGTGTACACCTAAAAAGTAGCATGCGAAGATGACAAGCATCTATTGTACAGGTACAGTCATCAAGGAGCTAGGACTGGCTGACTCATCAACAGACCTGGGTTTGCCCTAAGTAATGTGTGAATGGGACCTTAATGGACTGGTGGAAGCCAAAATCCAATTTAAGCCTTGCTTGTGTCACAATCCTATATATGTTGACCCATAATAAGCAGATGCCACAGAATCCCATGTGGTCTACTCCCAAATCAACGTTCATAAGACCACAACCATACAGCACAATCCTAATGGTGTTGACTCATGAATTAAAAACCAGCAAGCCTAAACAGCCTCACTCCTGAGCATAGGAACTCAGGAAGCCGTCCATCTAGCCCAGTACTGTCGACACTGATAGGTAGCAATGGCTCTCCAGGGTTTCAGGCAGGAATTTTCCCAGCCCTACCTGAAGATGCCGGGGATCGAACCTGAGATCTGATCTATGGCCTCTCCCCAGGCACAGGGTCTCAACCTTTGAAGCACACATATCTGAAGCGCCTGCCAGCGTTTCTCATGGATCTGTCCAATAGGTGATCCCTCCCCCACAGAACCAGTAGCTCACCTGCAGCAGCAACCCATTCTCTCTTTCTTCCTTTCTGAAAACTACCACTATGTGGAACAAAACTCTGAACACACACACTGACATGCACGTGGCCATTTTCTGCACCCACCCCCTCAACATTTATTTCTATGCCGCCTTATGTGTATTTACTCAGGCGTAAGCTCCCCTGTGTTCAATTAAGAGATCCCAGTTGAATCTGCAATGCTACCCACTTACCCGGGAATAATCAGGTCTAAAACTTGGCGAGTAGATCCACCCCACTTATTTTACTTGTGAAGGCCACCTCCCTTGAGCAAGAGCGCCTTTTAACTATAGAAACGAGCAGGTCTCAGACTCGGCAAGCAGACCCACCTCACTCATTTATTGATTGATTTTTCAAAAAACTTTAAACGGAGCTTTCCTCTCTCTTCCATTCTGCTCCCTAGTCCGCCCGAACGGCGTTCACACGTGCACGCAAACCCCGGGCGGGTCGCGGGTCGCGCCGCCCGCACGTGCGAACACGCCTTTCGGCCGCGCGCGCTCGAGCGCACAAGCCCACGCGGAGAGAGGGAGACACGCCCCGTCCTGCGGCTCACCTGCCGGTGGCAGCCAAAGCGTTGAAGAGGTAAGTGACGGGGATGGCGGAGAGGGACAAGACGAAGACGCCGGTGGCAGCCGAGGCGCTCATCCCAGCGGCGGGCTGGCGGGCTCCCTTCCTCTCCGGCTGGCTGGCTGGCTCGCTTCCCGGGGCGCTTCGCCTTGGCTCAGCGCGGCTCCGCGGCGGGCATCCCGCCCCACGAGCTGCGCGGCGCCGCCCGCTTCGCGCGCCCTTCACCGCTCCCTCCTCGGGCGCCTCATTCGCGCGGTGGAGAGCCACGCGCCGCCCCTCGGCGGAGGCGGAGCCCGCCCAACCCCCTGACTAGCGACGCGGCTGCCGCTGCTGCTCGGGCAGAAGGAAAGCGGAGCCGCCCGTTGTTCTGCGCCCGCGGCGCTGCGCACAGCCCGCAACTGCTGCTCGAACGCCTCGGCCCTCTCGCCCGGCTGCGGCTCGATGCTGCTGCTGCTGCTGCTGCTGCTGCTGCGGCCGCCGGGGCTGAGCTAGCGTCAAGAGGGTCCCAGCTGCCGCCTCCTCCTCCAGCGACGCGCCTCTTCCTGCCCACGGCTGGAGGAGGCCAAAGCGGGCCGGGCCTGCTGGGCTGGGCGAGAAACGTGACGGCGCGCATGGGTCTGCTTCCCGCAGGCCGGCTGGGGGGACCATCCTGCGTCTCTCTGTAGGCCGACGCGGTTGGGTTTAGGCAAACCAAAGAGGCTTCACCTCGCGCAGGGGTGGGGAACCGCCGGCCCCGGGGAAGTGGGTGGGGGACGTAGCTGGCGCTCCGGGGGTGCCCCATACGACCTCCGGGGTTCCCCCCAAATGCCCCCACCCTCTTCAGAAGATAAGAAGCAGCGGGAGGCCCGGGGATTAGGGGTGTGCACGGACCCCCCGGATCGGATCGGGACCCGGATCGGGACCTCCAATTTTGTCCCGGACCGGTTCGGACAAAATCGGAGGCCCCCCGGACCGGATCGAGTCCGATCCCGACCCAAAAATCGTACATTTTTGGATCGGCCGCCATTTTTTTCCCCATAGACTTGCATTGCAATGCAAGTCTATGAGGAAAAAATGGCGGCGGGTGGGTAAGGGGGGGCCTAACTCCCTCCCCCCCCCCCCCGGGGCCGTCCGCTGTGGACGGCCCTGGCAGGTAAACCCCCTCCCCCGCGCTCCCTACCCCCCCTGGGGCCGCCTGCTTCCATCCGCTGGCGCCCGCGGGCGCCAGCGGATAGAAGCGGACGGCTCCGGGGGGGGGGTAAGCCCCCTTCCCCGCCACTTACCTTCTCGGCACGTCCGGCGCCGGCGGCTACTACCAGCGGGCTCCGCGGCCTACTCTCGAGTAGCGCGCCGGGTGATGACATCACCCGGCGCGCCACCCTGGAGCAGGCCGCGGAGCCTGCTGGTAGTAGTAGGCGCCGGCGCCGGACGGGAGCCGCCGGGCCGGGCAGGTAAGGGCCCCCCTCCCCCCCTCCGCGCGCCCCCTCCTCCCCTCCACGCACCCCCTCCTTACCTTTCCGGCCCGGCGGCTCCCGTCCGGCGCCGGCGCCTACTACTTCCAGCAGGCTCCGCGGCCTGCTCTAGAGTAGCGCGCCGGGTGATGACATCACCCGGCGCGCCATCCTAGAGCAGGCCGCGGAGCCTGCTGGGAGTAGTAGGCGCCGGCGCCGGACGGGAGCCGCCGGGCCGGAAAGGTAAGGGCCCCCCTCCCCCCTCCGCGCGCCCCCTCCTCCCCTCCACGCACCCACTCCTTACCTTTCCGGCCCGGCAGCTCCCGTCCGGCGCCGGCGCCTACTACTTCCAGCAGGCTCCGCGGCCTGCTCTAGAGTAGCGCGCCGGGTGATGACATCACCCGGCGCGCCATCCTAGAGCAGGCCGCGGAGCCTGCTGGGAATAGTAGGCGCCGGCGCCGGACGGGAGCCGCCGGGCCGGAAAGGTAAGGGCCCCCCTCCCCCCTCCGCGCGCCCCCTCCTCCCCTCCACGCACCCCCTCCTTACCTTTCCGGCCCGGCGGCTCCCGTCCGGCGCCGGCGCCTACTACTTCCAGCAGGCTCCGCGGCCTGCTCTAGAGTAGCGCGCCGGGTGATGACATCACCCGGCGCGCCATCCTAGAGCAGGCCGCGGAGCCTGCTGGGAATAGTAGGCGCCGGCGCCGGACGGGAGCCGCCGGGCCGGAAAGGTAAGGGCCCCCCTCCCCCCTCCGCGCGCCCCCTCCTCCCCTCCACGCACCCCCTCCTTACCTTTCCGGCCCGGCGGCTCCCGTCCGGCGCCGGCGCCTACTACTTCCAGCAGGCTCCGCGGCCTGCTCTAGAGTAGCGCGCCGGGTGATGACATCACCCGGCGCGCCATCCTAGAGCAGGCCGCGGAGCCTGCTGGGAATAGTAGGCGCCGGCGCCGGACGGGAGCCGCCGGGCCGGAAAGGTAAGGGCCCCCCTCCCCCCTCCGCGCGCCCCCTCCTCCCCTCCACGCACCCCCTCCTTACCTTCCCGGCCCGGTGGCTCCCGTCCGGCGCCGGCGCCTACTACTACCAGCAGGCTCCGCGGCCTGCTCTAGAGTAGCGCGCCGGGTGATGACATCACCCGGCGCGCCACCCTAGAGCAGGCCGCGGAGCCTGCTAGTAGTAGTAGGCGCCGGCGCCGGACGGGAGCCACCGGGCCGAGAAGGTAAGTGCCCCCCTCCTCCCCCCCCCCCCGCTGTCCACTTTCATCGGCGGGCGCCCGCTGGCGCCCGCCAATGGAAGCGGCGGTGGGCGCCAGTGGGCGCCCGCCGATCCGCCGAACCGGTTCGGAGCTTTTTCGGACCGGTTCGGATTGGATCGGCCGATCCAGCTGCGGGATCGGAAATCGGATAATTTATCCGATTTCCCACTGGACCGGACTCGGATCGTGGATCGGGTCCGATCCAGTGCACATCCCTACCGGGGATCCACTCTGGGTTTCAGCCGGAACCAGCCAGAAGTCTAAAGGAGCTCTCCGAGGTGCTGGACCCATTTTGGAGCTAGGGCTCTGCAGAACAATTTCTTGCGTCGCATGGGACTCGCGGAAAAATATCCGGAAATAAAAAAAATATTTGTTATTTTCTAATAACCCTAGAGTTTTGTCTAGGGAAAACATCACTGTGCCCCAACAGCATACTGCGTTTGCTTTTTCAATTACAAAACGTTTGGAACTGCCGATTGCCCACCTTTGGCTAATAACTCTGTTGCCTCTTGCAGAATTCCGTATGCAATTTCCAATGTGTTTAAAGTCGCTAATTAGAGCTCTGGGTACAGAATTGCTAACACTTATGATCTTCTGCCCACCTTTGTTAAACACAGGCGTCTATAAATCCGGATTTGAAAAGGAAACGTATTAGCGTCCATGAGTATTTTTTTAAAAATTTGGAACTTAAATTTCCTGCAGATGGCAAAATTGTTCATTATGTGGCTCAGAGCAAGTAGATTAAAATTAAATTTAGACAAAACTCAAAATTACGGCTGGCAAGTTTCTTACTTTTGCAGATCGTTTTAAAAAAAAAAACCACCACCATATTGTACGCTTGATTAAATCGTGTTCCTGTTCTATGCAGCAAATGAGGTGCTGCAAGGATGTGGTGGGTGCTTCCTTAATCTGGTTTAATTGCATGTGGGTCCTATCCTTCCTCCAAGGAACTCAGAATGGCAATCTCATTTTATTTACAAAACAACCCTCTGAGGTAGGCTAGGCAGAAAGGTGGCTGTCCCCAAGATCAGCCAGTGGACTTCACTGCTGAGCAGGATTTGAATCTGGGTCTTCCAAGTTAACATTCAGCACTCTAACCACTACAACACCAGTCTTTCTGTGATGGGCTGCAACTCCGTTAGTCATGCTGGCTGGGAATGATGGGAGTTGCACTCCAATGCATTAGGAGGGCACTAGATTGGGGAACAGTGCACTACACTGATGCATATTGAGCTGAAGGCGATTTCAGCACTGGTCCATTTATGGCAAGCAACCTATTTTCATCTGGATTGTTAGGGAGTAGGGTTTGGGAGGGGGAGAGGCATGCAGAGGATGCTCAACCCTCTCAGTGCTGAAATTTGGCATGGTCACAGGCCGGAGATTGCCCTCCCCTGGTTTATGAGGTCAGATGGAATTCCTATCCGCAGAAAGTAAATGGGTGGGATGTTGCTGCAATTTAGGAACAGCAAATTTTGAACAAGTAATGTCCTCTTTAAAAACAACAACCAACCACTAGGGGTGTGCATCGGATCGGATCCGATCCACGATCCGAATCCGATCCGCCCCAAAATCGGGAAAATCCGATCCGATCCGATCCGATCAACCTCCGATCCGATCCGATCCGACGAGGTCCGATCCGGATCGGACGCCATTTTGAATGCTTTTTCCCATAGCCAAGTATTGTTTTACAAAAACGCCTATAACTTTTTCATTTTTAAAGATAGAAGGATGAAACTTGGGGACATTATACACTGGTTAGGGATAGTTATCTGTGAGAAATTTCAGAAAGATTGGTGCATGCGTTTTGTGGCAATTAATTGTTTAATAAATACCCAGAAATGCCTATAACTTTGTCATTTTTAAAGTTACAAACATGAAACTTTGCCACATTGTAGGTGGTACCTTGGGACCTATCTGTGAGAAATTTCAGAAACTTAGGTGCTTGCCTTGTGTGGCAATTAATTTTAGAAAAATGGGTAGTAGTGGGGTAAATACATTTACGCCTCCCATTTTTTTATTTTTGAAGATACAAACAGGAAACTTGGGCACATTACAGGTACCACTTGCCTTGATATGTGTGTGAAATTTCAGAAACATTGGAGCTTGCCTTGTGTGGCAATTAATTTTTGAAACAATGAGGAAAGAAACACCTATAACTTTGTCATTTTTAAAGTTACACACATGAAACTTCGCCACATTGTAGGTGGTACCTTGGGACCTATGTGTGTGGAATTTCAGAAACATAGGTGCTTGCCTTGTGTGGCAATTAATTTTTTAATAAATACCCAGGAATGCCTATAACTTTGTCATTTGTAAAGTTACACACATGAAACTTTGCCACATTGTAGGCGGTACCTTGGGACCTATGTGTGTAAAATTTCAGAAACGTAGGTGCTTGTATTGTGTGGCAATTAATTTTTGAAACAATGAGGGATTCATTGGACAGCACTTGCCCATAGGGATTCATTGGACAGTACTTGCCCATAGGGATTCATTGGACAGTACTTTCCTATAGGAAATCATTGGAAAGCACTTGCCCATAGAAAATCATTGGAAAGCACTTGCCCATTGAGAAATACAGTTATGCCTCCCACTTTTTTATTTTTGAAGATACAAACAGGAAACTTGGGCACATTGTAGACTGGTTAGGGATAGTTATCTGTGAGAAATTTCAGAAAGATTGGTGCATGCGTTTTGTGGCAATTAATTTTTTAATAAATACCCAGGAATGCCTATAACTTTGTCATTTTTAAAGTTACATACATGAAACTTTGCCACATTGTAGGTGGTACCTTGGGACCTATGTGTGTAAAATTTCAAAAACGTAGGTGCTTGCCTTGTATGGCAATTAATTTTAGAAAAATGGGTAGTAGTGGGGTAAATACATTTACGCCTCCCATTTTTTTATTTTTAAAGATACAAACAGGAAACATGGGCACATTACAGGGAACACTTCACTTGATATGTGTGTAAAATTTCAGAATGATAGGTCCAGGCATTTGGTGGCTACGAATTTTTTAGATTAAAAGTTATTAACCTTTTTTACACAGAGGCTGGGGCTGTCAATTGCACCCTCCCGCCTCCCGGGAAGAAGAAGGAAACACTTTCTCTCATCTCTTTGATCCTTGCACGCTTGGCTGCAACTGAGCTAGTATCCATTACAAAAGGAGAAACAAAGTAGCACTTGGCTCGTGTCTGCTTTGATACTTTCACTCAAGCAGAACGGCTGAGCCTAGGATCACTCTCTCTCGCTGGGATCGTTACAGGAGAAATTTTCTACAGTCTTCAAAGTGGTGTGTGCAGACACCTTGCCACCACATGCCTGGACCTATCATTCTGAAATTTTACACACATATCAAGTGAAGTGTTCCCTGTAATGTGCCCATGTTTCCTGTTTGTATCTTTAAAAATAAAAAAATGGGAGGCGTAAATGTATTTACCCCACTACTACCCATTTTTCTAAAATTAATTGCCATACAAGGCAAGCACCTACGTTTTTGAAATTTTACACACATAGGTCCCAAGGTACCACCTACAATGTGGCAAAGTTTCATGTATGTAACTTTAAAAATGACAAAGTTATAGGCATTCCTGGGTATTTATTAAAAAATTAATTGCCACAAAACGCATGCACCAATCTTTCTGAAATTTCTCACAGATAACTATCCCTAACCAGTCTACAATGTGCCCAAGTTTCCTGTTTGTATCTTCAAAAATAAAAAAGTGGGAGGCATAACTGTATTTCTCAATGGGCAAGTGCTTTCCAATGATTTTCTATGGGCAAGTGCTTTCCAATGATTTCCTATAGGAAAGTACTGTCCAATGAATCCCTATGGGCAAGTACTGTCCAATGAATCCCTATGGGCAAGTGCTGTCCAATGAATCCCTCATTGTTTCAAAAATTAATTGCCACACAATACAAGCACCTACGTTTCTGAAATTTTACACACATAGGTCCCAAGGTACCGCCTACAATGTGGCAAAGTTTCATGTGTGTAACTTTACAAATGACAAAGTTATAGGCATTCCTGGGTATTTATTAAAAAATTAATTGCCACACAAGGCAAGCACCTATGTTTCTGAAATTTCACACACATAGGTCCCAAGGTACCACCTACAATGTGGCGAAGTTTCATGTGTGTAACTTTAAAAATGACAAAGTTATAGGTGTTTCTTTCCTCATTGTTTCAAAAATTAATTGCCACACAAGGCAAGCTCCAATGTTTCTGAAATTTCACACACATATCAAGGCAAGTGGTACCTATAATGTGCCCAAGTTTCCTGTTTGTATCTTCAAAAATAAAAAAATGGGAGGCGTAAATGTATTTACCCCACTACTACCCATTTTTCTAAAATTAATTGCCACACAAGGCAAGCACCTAAGTTTCTGAAATTTCTCACAGATAGGTCCCAAGGTACCACCTACAATGTGGCAAAGTTTCATGTTTGTAACTTTAAAAATGACAAAGTTATAGGCATTTCTGGGTATTTATTAAACAATTAATTGCCACAAAACGCATGCACCAATCTTTCTGAAATTTCTCACAGATAACTATCCCTAACCAGTGTATAACGTGCCCAAGTTTCATCCTTCTATCTTTAAAAATGAAAAAGTTATAGGCGTTTTTGTAAAACAATACTTGGCTATGGGAAAAAGCATTCAAAATGGCGTCCGATCCGGATCGGACATCCGGTCCGATCCGATCCGACCATCCTCCGATCCGATCCGATCCGACCCCCCAGGTCCGATTCCGATCCGCTATCCGATCCGATCCGGGGGGTCAGTGCACATCCCTACCAACCACCAAACCTCTGGCTTCTACATCACTGGTTCTCCTGGTGACAGGGAAGATAGTGTTTCCAAGACAGCACCAGGCATTTATATTGTGCACTTTCTTTCTAGAGCAGAATCTCCGAACCATCTTGAAGCAAAAAAAAAATACAGGGGGAAATATCTTCTTCCTAGTAGCAAGTTTTTATATTTGCTTGGCAAGGAGATAGTACACTGCACATACTTATTGGTGCTCTGTTCTTTGTTGTTATCTCACATTGCTGAAACCAAGCTGCAAGTCTCAGACGAAGCCCAGACTTTTCGTATGTATCCCTGATGCACTGGTGGCTGAGGGATACATCAGGTGCAGAACAATCCTATGCATTTGTTTAGTGCATTTATATATCCCTCCCACCTTCCTTTGGTCATACAGGCATTCATAGGATTACCAGGTGGTCTCCCATCCAGAACAGTGACCAGATCCAGACCTATTTAGCACCAGCAAGGCAGATGGGTATATCATGTGAATTCTGACCATGTTCTAGGAGCAGAAATAATGGGCTTTACTCCTGGTGTGGTCATTTACACATCATCCCCAAAAAGGAAACATGTTACTAAAAAAAGAGGATAAAAAGATACCGCTCTGTAGACATTTGCATGTGCTTATTTATATGTATAGCTGCAAACTAAGAAATCATGGCTATAATATAAGTAGAAATATGCCTCACTATAATGGAGAAGACTGTGACCAGGTGAGCTGTGTGCCTGCTCAGTCTGCTGTCCAGGTAGTAACTGTTGATGGGCTACTGACTTGTGTTTTTGTTTTATCTTTTGGCTAGGAAAGACCCTTATTGTCTAAACAAGAACAGAACAGACACAGAAAGCAACTGACTCCAGTCCAGACAGATAAATCTGAGTCCAGTGCCACCTACTGGCTAAACTAGATAATGACACTATCCACACATAGCTCATAAAAGGGCATGCTCTACCCACTTTTGTGTAGGCAATGATCTTAGTTCTAATTGGTGTTTTCAGTCTAAACGTAAACTGATTGCCTACTCTAATGAAAATTTATAAATGATTTTACTATAGAGATGCCCTAGCACTACCCTGGATCCATAGAAAAGAATTGCTAATAGTGATGTTCAATAGAAATAGGAAGTTCAGATCCTATCACTCTTAATTTTTTTATCCCTATACTGATATTAAGGGAATCACATAGAAAAAGTTGACTCACAGAATCCTTGAATTTCTGGTTTCAATAGAATAGACAGTTGGGGGTGGGGGTCATGGACAGAAGGAAAAGCTATCTATAGAAATCAATTAAGGAATCCAGGATTTTATTATAGCTATGTTTTAGCACCATTGTGTCTCTCCAGAAACAAAAAGGTGGCAGCAACTCTAACTCGGCTCAATTTAAATAGACTGACTTTTGATGCAACCTGAGGAGTAGTTTACATGGGGGATTGTTGCCTGGAAATCCAAACCAGCCTCAGTCCCTCCTCTGACCTGCAGTATTGACAATGGACCACATGTGTGGCTGGCAAACTGAGGAATACATAAACTGCTCACAGCACAGGCACCCAAATTGCAACCGGGGTACAATAGCAGTGGACTGCATTGCAGGGTTGTTCTTGGTAACTGTCGCAACCCATTCTCCAATTTGCAACATCAGGATAATCCCTGGACAATACTACGGGAGTGTGGTAACCTATCATTTTCACCCCAAACCCTAGCCTGTAATACATGCATAAAAGAACTGAAGAGAGTAAACTCTCAGTCTCAGACTGACCCCCAACCTGCAGTAGAGATATAATATTATTGGGCTACATGGTAGGGTTGTTGTAAACCACTCAGCCTTAGCTGGATTCCCAACTTGTAATATTAACAATGGACTACTTTGCAGGGTTGTTGTGGGCCAATATCTTCCACACTGGCAATATGGGGGAAATGGACTGTATTTGCACTGGAATTGGCATTGGTAGGCAGGAGCAATTTTTTTGCTTTTGCTTTAATGTCTGAAAACGAAAATAAAAATCCACAGGACGAAGCAAAGAGCCAAGACAGAGAGAGGGAACTCGTATTTTCTACCTTTTATGTAGAGGTGGACAGGCTGGTACACTTCAATAGAGGCTGGTGGCTCTGATTTCGGTGGGGCTGTGAATCCATTCTGGATTGGAGTCAGAAGCAGCCAGTACTCTAAAGGAGCTCTCCAAGATGCTGGACGTATTTTAGGGACATGGTTCAGCACCTTGGAGCACCTTTAGAGTTCTGGCTGCTTCTGACTCAAAATCCAGAATGGACTCACAACACCACTGAAATGGAAGCCATCAGTCTCCATGATTTCTAAGAGCAGCTCTTCATTCCAGGAGACATTTAAAAAAAAAGAAATGCTTCTTAATGCGAACCAGGAAATGACCTATCAGTTTAATGGAATGATTCTCTTCTAATTAGTACCTCTATGGGCACGCACTGACCTGCACGCCGGCGCTCTGCTCTTCAATGTAGCCGTGGGCGGGGCAAGCTGGCTCTAACGCAGAGAGCCGGGTTCTTTCCTTCTAGGGAATTGCCCAGCATTCCATACGCGGCGCCTGCGCAGAAGCGGCTTGAGAAGCGCCCGCCCATTATGTGTCAACAGGCGGCGAGTGCGCCTGCGCCGGCTTGAGACGGGTTCGCAATGGCGGCCGCGGTCGGCCCTGAGGCGGCGGCCGCGGGATCTGAGGGGGTGGCCGGTGTGGCGGCGGTGGCCGCGGCGGCGGCGTTGCCGGCGGCGGCCGCGGCTCCCGTGGTGGTGCAGCGGGAGCCCGTGTACAACTGGCAGGCCACGAAGCGGTCGCTGCGGGAG
Source organism: Anniella stebbinsi (assembly GCA_029215795.1). NCBI lineage: Eukaryota > Metazoa > Chordata > Lepidosauria > Squamata > Anniellidae > Anniella > Anniella stebbinsi. The sequence continues at coordinate 390,300,793 of JARDYH010000001.1, forward strand.
CGCTTCGCCTTCCTCTTCGCCAACGAGCTGCTCAGCGACGTGCGCTTCGTGGTGGGCAAAGGCGGGCCTCGGACCGGCGGGGGAGGAGGAGGAGCGCCCGGGCCCGGCCAGCAGCGCATCCCCGCCCACCGCTTCGTGCTGGCCGCCGGCAGCGCCGTCTTCGACGCCATGTTCAACGGCGGGATGGCCACCACCTCGGCCGAGATCGAGCTGCCCGACGTGGAGCCCGCCGCATTCCTGGCTCTCCTCAGGTCCGTCGGTGGGAGGGGGAGGAGGAGGAGGAGGAGGAGGAGCTGGAAGGCCGGGTGCGCGGGGAGGCGGGGTCCTTCCTTCCTTCAGGCGAGGGATGACAAGACTGATGACCATTAAAACATCATGCTCTTGTCATAATGAACATGAAGCCCTTTCCAGCTTTCCCCTGCTGCTGCTGCTGCTGCTGCTGCTGCTCTCCAGATGTGTTGGAGTACACCTGCCCCCCAGACGCAGCTGGAGGGCACCAGGTTTGGGGGAGGCTGCATCCCATAAATAATGAGTACGGAGTAAGTGTCACGTTAAGGGCAAGTCATGCCCTGGAGAATGTGACCTTGGAGCCTGTGGTGTGAATTTCGAATTGATTTAGATTATCGAGCCACTGAATTGTGTCAAATCTCAGGGAAAGCGAACAACGTTTTTTTAAAAAAGAAAAAAGTCGTGATTAATAGAGTGTTTAGTTGAATCATTTATATTTGGTCTTTCTGACATATGTTGAAAGGGGCTTATTGACAACACGGTAGCGATAATGTAATACAGCACAGTGTAATACAATACAGCATAATCGTAATGGAATGCCAGTCAGAAAAGTGGCACTATGGAGAACCATCATCATTTTATTATGCGGTCACAGACCCACTAGGAACAATAGCAGTCATTGTTAAAACCATAAAAACACAATCATTAATTCATTTTACAACAGGCTAAAAAGGTCGTTAAAAGATACACATATTTTAAATATATAAGCATAGTTAGAATACCTGATACAAGACATTAAAAACAACAACATAGAATAGAAGTTACAATTAGGGTAAGGAAATCGTTTTACGAGACCTTTGTAGGGAGAAGAGGAACTTAGCCACTGATTCTGTTGTTAACTTGTTTGTACCTGCCAGAAAGTATTCCAAATACTGTTCGGATGTCCTTCCAGGGCATTTTCTCATAAAAGGGCCAAGAAATCTATTTTGCTCCTCCCTGTGGAGGCTACATTAAAAAAAAACATGCCCTAACGATTCAACTTTTTCATCACCACTAGGGAGAACTCTGAAAGGCTTGATGGAAAGGGAGGTTTTATAGCCCGAAAGGAAAGCATAGAGCAGGGGCCCTGAACAGCATTGGGGGGGGGGGCTGCCCACCGACCTCCTCGCCCCACCCACTTTAACCTTTTTCCGTGCTGGGAGAGGCATGGCATTCCATGCCCTTCTCAGCACAGATTCAGCCAGTTCAGGGACAACAGTGGGGATTCCTTCAAGTGGTGGGCCTTGCCCCCTGGAGGAACCCATAGCTCTCTGGGCCAGGGGTTTTGCTCTCTTGGCATAGAAGTGAGGTTGTGGTGCCATGGACTACCATGGTGTAGTTCAGAAGAAGGCAAATTGTGGCCCTCCAGATGATTTGATCTGCCCTAGCCAGCATAGCCAGTGGTGATAAATGATACCTATAGGCCAAAACATCTGGAGTACAACAAGCCTCCCACTGTAAATGAATGGCTTTTTGCACTCTACTCGTTTCTTATATAGTGCAAGAAAAAACGTGCTTTAACGTCTTAACGTAACGTAGCCTTAAACCTTGCTGCAAATCAGTGTGGGCACACTTCTTGAATGTTAATTGAGTTATGCTTGTCTCAAGAAGACATTTTTAGTATAAATTGTAAATGCAACAATACCTGTTTGGTGTAACTGCATTTGTTAGGGAATTGGGATGGGTTGCAGACTTGCTCTTGAGTGTGCACAAGGGGGCAAACCTGGGATTGCTGCTTCCAGTTATTGTGCAAAGTGCCATGATCGATTTAAAATCTGTTTCGTGCACCCTCTGTGAATGCTTGGATGGGTCTGTTGATGAAGTCTCTTTCCCTGTTGGGGAGACTTTGGTGTTAAGCAGCTGATAGTGCTTCTTGTCCATCACCTTGACATCTGCCATGTGCAAAGATGGAATTGCATTCTTGAGATCTTCTCTTGTAAGTCAGAGGGAATTGTCTAGACACAATGCCTGAGCCTCCATTCAAACCAGTTACTGCAGAGTGGTTTGTTAGGTATTTTGAATAGAGCGTAGATTTGGGTGTGGGAGATGTTGCTTCAATGTGTACAATCTGGGGAATGCAGTCTTCAGTGCAAATCATTGAAGCCAAAATGTTTCATATCTCGACAGTAGTAAAGGCCCTCTGAACCAGACTTCTAGGAATGTAGCATTTCTTGTTTCATTTTTGCACCTGAAGGCAGTGCCTGACTTTCAAGATTGGAAAGCCACCTATGTTTAGCAAATATTCAAACTTGGCGGTAAATATTTGGGGTAAGCTTGCCTTGCACATGCTGCAGAACCAGCAATTAGAAACATAAGAAGCTGCCTTGTACCCAGTCAGACAATGGGTCTATTTAGCCCAGTATTGTCGGCACTGACTGGCAGCAGCTCTCCATAATTTCTGGGAGGAGTTTTACCGGCTTTACCTGAAGGTGTCTGGGATCGAACCTGAAACTTTCTGCCTGCAAAGCAGGGTCTCTACCCCGGAGCTATGGCCCCAGCCTTCAAGTTCCTCTGCAGAACAAAAGATACTAAGATCTTTGGACTTGAAGTCCATCGCTGTTCATGTTTACTTGAAAATGAATTTAGTGTGTCTTACTTTAAACTAGTAAGGGTCTGTAGGATTGCGGCCTTGATTGCCCTCAAGCATAGCGGACAATGTTTGGGTTGGGTGGGCTTCTTCCACAGAAGTTTCTGAAATGGCAGCTACCCACTGAATAGCAAGCACTTAAAGCTGCTAGTTGGTTGTTGACTTGAATGGGAGGGAAGCCTATACGTGTGAGGGCCTGGATATTGAATAGACTAGGGAAGAATAGACTAGTTGGTTAAGGAAATGAGATAGTGAGCTGTATTCAACACAGTGCGACTTAATTCCAAGTAAACATGAATAGGATTCTGTCCTAAGAATTAACACTGTGTAATTGTTAAATACCGTAACTTGCCTTAAGTTGTGATCTAAATGTACGTATTCTACAATACCATTATTTAAAAATAGTTACCAATTTGTAAATATATGGATTCTACAATACCGTTGTTTATAAATAGCTCCCAATATGTAAATATACAGATTCTGCAATACCATTATTTATAAATGGTTCCCAATTTGTAAATATACAGATTCTACAATACCATTATTTATAAATAGCTGTCAATGGGTTTCATACAGTTTGACCTAGTTGAACATAATAGAATAATTTAGTCTAATTATAGTCTTAGGATTTGTTTTGCCTTCAGGCTTTGTGAACTGGATTGTATGTAACTATAAGGTTGCAGTAGTTAAATTGGTGTCTTGCTGTTAATACCCTTATTCATCACCATTTTAATCCAAAGTACTTTGTTTTACTATTTTGTCCTGTTAACTTGAATAAGAGTAAATTGGCTTCAATCCAAGTTCTCAGGGTTATAACTTGGGCTTTGATTAACCTCAGTTTTCATCTCAGTTTTATTAATTTTCCAATTTACTGTATAATTTCCTTGGTACACAGCTGTTTGGACAAGTAGTTCTATCTACGTTTAAAACATCTATTGAACTATTAAGTTTGGAATGTTGGTCTTAAAAGATTATCTTTCTCTCTACCTAATCTTCCTTTGACACTTTTAAGTCTTTGGCAATATCCGTATTTTTGAAATGATGGCAGAATAGTGGTGCTGATGTCTGAGTAAGGACTCTTCTGTTTTGGGATTGTAACTGCATAGCAATTTTTCAAACTTCTTTAATCAGTACAGCAAGGAATTCTGTTTTAAACTGTCTGAAAGTATAGGTAAACCACAGTAATACACTTGGCTTAGATTTTATTTTGCATTCCTGTTTAATAGGGGTGAGACCTGCAGTAGAAAGTTGCAATGTACCCCATCTCTTCAGACAGCCCTGAACAGAGTCATTGTAGTGCTGTGCATACCTGGGGTGGGTGGGTGTTGAGCTTCAAGAGCAGAGAGGGAATAATGTACCTTATGTACTCCCTGCCTCTTCAGTCTTCTGATGTCCTGCTATTATTATTATTATTATTATTATTATTATTATTATATTTATATCCCGCCTTTTTCCCAATACTGGGAGCTGCCACTCGCAAATATGAGTTTTCTATAGCTATGTAGTGGGGGCGGGGACAAGATACACAAATATCATCTTCTTGTAATTCATAAAGTCACATACTTCTGTGTATCTGGGACATTATGTAAGTATGTAGAAGCCAATAACATATTTATGGTGTCCCTGTTTCACTTCCAATCTGATAGGTCCTTGCCCACCTTAGTCTTTTACTATGCATCAGGTATCCCTCTTAACTTTTATCGTCTTTGTCTTCCAGGTTTTTGTATTCAGATGAAGTTCAGATTGGTCCTGAAACAGTTATGACCACTCTCTATACAGCGAAGAAGTATGCTGTCCCAGCCCTAGAAGCTCATTGTGTAGAATTTCTTACTAAGCACCTTCGAGCAGATAATGCTTTTATGCTGCTTACTCAGGTAACTGTCTTATTGCTGACTTGCTTTCGATACAGAGGTGTATTTAATGAACTAATTAGAAATGCTATATAACTGCCTGATTGTGTGGATCTGGCCAGTGTGTGTGTATGAACTGATAATCTCACAGCGGTCCTTTTTGATGCAGGTGTGAATGATACCAAAATAGGACAGGTGAAATTCAAATTAAAACAACTTATTGTTTGTCTGCAGAAGACTTTAATTAAACTTGGGCTATTAAACGTTTTAGGCACAGATAAAAAACAAAACTCCAACTGTTGGCAGGTCCCTAATAGGATTAGGGTGCCCTGAGGAATTTATGTTTGTGGCTGAATTTGGATGAATTGGAGCATCTGGTACAAGCCATGGGCTTGAGAGCCCTCTGCTCCCTTTGCATGTGTGGCTTAATAAGTTTACTTCTTCTTAGGCTCAAATCTAGTTGCATCTAAACTGGCAGGTTTGAGCCAGACTACCAAAGCAGGATTAGTCAACTGTATTGTAGGTGGAAAATTTGTTCCGCATCAGGGGCTACTTTGAAAATATAGCATGAGACAGTCATCAGTTGTTAATCTGCATATTTCCCATAATGGGGAAAGTGGAACTAAAATTGTCTTCTATTCCCAGATGCATTTTGAAGGGGGTTGTGGATATAAATCTTTGGTATTATCAACCTCTAATGTTAAAAATCAAATTCAGCCATCTCTGAACATGTTAGCACCTTATAACTTTAAAACAATCATAGAAACTGAGCTTTACCAGATAATTACTTAAAAATAAGGTTGCAGTCGATTAGACTTGGTGGGACTTACTTCTGAATAAGGTTTCTATTAGCTATCAGGCCTGTCCTGTGATACTGAGTCAGAGTAATAACTCTAAGCCAATTTTTTTGGATAGGCTCGTTTATTTGATGAACCGCAGCTGGCCAGTCTCTGTCTTGACACAATAGACAAAAGTACTATGGATGCAATAAGTGCAGAAGGCTTCACAGATATTGATATAGGTAAGTAGTCCCCTAAATATTAAGGTTCTATTTGAGAGACTGGACAGTGGATGGGGAACGTTGGACGTGAGCTAGCTGTGTGTGTGTGTATGCATGTACTCTCCGGGCAACAGATTCCACAAATGGGGTGCCACAACTGAAAAGGCCTGGAAGCATCCTCAGATGGCAGAGTCACTCATTATATGGCTTCCTCATAAGATCCTATGATACTGGGAAGGGAACCTCTGACCCTCCAAATGTTGCTGGACTACTGCTTCCATCATCCCTGATCATTGGCCATGCTGGCTGGGACTGAAAGGGTATTTGTTTTGGTTGCCCTTCTCACTTGTAGTTTCATAAAGGTCCACATTTTTTGTATATAAATCCCATCAATTAGAGATATGCGGAGAGTCAGCTAACCTGATTAACCATTTTAGGAGAGACTAGTTATTACTAGGGTTTGCAGCCTGATGTAATGCATGTTTTACTCAGCAGCAGTTCCCACTGGATTTCTATTCAATTAACTCCCAAGGAAGTGTACATAGAATTGCAGTGATAGACCCATTAGGCAAATCATGGGCTATTTAACCCTTGATTCATGGGGAGGGGGTGCACACCACCTGCAAAATGCTTTCAGTTTCTGTAAACTGTGTGAACCCAGACCATGGGTTAACCCATGGTTTGTTTTGGGGTTACCCGCTGGGTTGTTTAGCCTGTAAACAACCCAATGTTCCTGGTTCTCATGTCATGCTGTCATGCGTCAATTGGAGGTTGTTTACAGAAACTGGAAGCAGCTCACAGGCAGCATAGCCCATGATTTCTTCAGGAGAATGGCAAACACAATGGAGAAAGCCAGCAGATAGACAAAGAAAACAAAACCCAAGAAAACAAAAATAAAAATGGTAGTTTTTGTTCATTGTAGTGGGTTGTGTTATGCTGTTAGAAGATGGTTCATATGCTTCCGTCTAAATGGAAGACAGGGAGGTCAAAGCCAGTTCAGCTGGGATCTGTCCTCCCTGCTACAAGTTGAATATGCATGCCTGACAATATTGTGTTAACTACATCAAAATTTAAACCTTCCTCCAAATTTGCAAGTAACGTAATTCTTTTTTGTTAGACACGTTGTGTGCTGTATTGGAAAGAGACACACTTAGTATTCGAGAAAGTAGACTTTTTGGAGCTGTTGTTCGCTGGGCTGAAGCAGAATGTCAAAGGCAGCAGTTACCAGTCACATCTGTAAATAAGCAAAAAGTACTTGGCAAATCCCTCTCCTTAATCCGTTTTCCACTGATGACGATTGAAGAGTTTGCAGCAGGTAACTTTATGGCTTTGCTTCGTTGTTGTAAAAAGTAAAAGTTTACAGTCATCTTTGGACATGGTGGCAAAAGTGTGTTCCATGGACCCAGTCCTACGTACTGTTTACTAGCAGGTAAGTAACTTATCAGTGTTTGGCAGCATGTTCATTGGTGAAGTTTAAAAAGTACGGAAAAATTGAAGCACATTATGATCCCTTCTAAAAGAATTTGGCTTTCTAGAAGTTCTGAAGTGCTCTTGCAGCCTGATCCTGCATATGTTTATTTGGAAGTAAGCCTCGTTGATCTTAGTAGGTCCTTCTTCCTAGTAAGTGTGTAAAAGATTGCAGCTTTATTATCTGTTAGATTCTTGTTAAATAAGATAATGCTTTTTTGGTCTGCTTCAAAATGTTTCTCTCGCTGTAGCACATTTACCCATTGCATGTAAGGTTGTAGGCTGCCAATAATAAGTATTCCCAGAAATCTTACAGATGTTTATCTTCAATACATTGCATCATATTTGTAGTGAAAGACAAAACTTGTGCTTCGTTAATTGACTGTTTGCTTTCCAAAATGGGAAGGGTTTCTTGTTGTATGATCGCTAACAATAAATGTGAGTGATACATCCTGCAATAGCTGTTGAGATCGAATCAAAGAGCTTACAGTAGTATATGCCACTATTCAAGTTATTTAATGTAATAAGGCTACAATATTATACTCACTTGAGAGTAAGTCCTGTTGAGCTAAGTTGGGCTTACTTCTGTGTAGACATGTGTAATGTTGCGCTGTAAGAAATTTGTCATGCCATAGGTTAAACACTGGACAGGTAATAAAAATCTATTAACTTCATGTGCAACATTACCTTCGAAAATAATGGTATTTCTGTTGAAATTTGTGGTTCTTATAAAATGGGCATTTAATTATATATGTATTTAGTTTTGTACATTGTAGTGTCTAACTTTGCATTTTGTATTTCATATTTAACTTGATGTGTTCTGGTTGAAATTGTATATAAAACAACTACAAATCTGAGTCGCTTTAATGTATATGATAGCTCACACTGATAAAATGGTACTTACGACGTGCGTGTGTATGTGAGACTGCAAACCTGTTAAACCAGAATAATTTCATTTTTCAGCCTGTTTAATTGGGTTCCCAATGGCACTTGGCAGCATTCATATATTTATGAACCATGTATTATAGAAAATAGCTAATCACTGATGATAAAAACTCAATTACCGAACAACTAGTAATACAGAGATTGCTCAAATCTAACTCATGTGTTGTGTGCGAAGCCCATTTAGGAAATCTTTTGACCCGGTTCACACATCACAATTGCCATCGGTTGTTTAAACTATGAGTTAGTCGTGAACATGCAGGAGCGAGTGTACTGCCTCCTGACCATTAGCTTTCTTTCGCTTTGGGATGCACCCCATGAGCCATCTCCCTGGGTTATTAACAGTGATATCTGAACCTGAAACTCTGGGTTTGTTGAGGGAGAAACAGCTCATTGTTTTTACCCAACAACAAAGCATGGGTTAAAATTCTGGGTTGTTTTCTCTCTCAACAACTCAGAATGCTGGGTTCAGACGTCACAATGAATAGCACTACGTTACTGGGTTATTTTGCAAAGCAGAAGCAGGTGAGAGCCAGGTTGTTCGCTCACACCTACGCATTATTTGAACAACCCATGGTTAGTCGTTACATGCGAACTGGGCCTCTGTGGATATTTCCATCTAACTGGGGAGGTCACACTAACCAGTTTTTTTTTTTTTAATCTCAGTGCATAAATTACTTTCGATCTTAAAGAGTGTTATAGCTCATGCTAACAGCTAATCAGCATGTCCTACAAACTACTTCTGCTGGAGTTGGAGTATTTGGATTTATACCCACTTAATGTTGTTGTTGTCAGCTTTCTCTTGAAGGTTGTAGGTTTTTCTCTTTTATGGCCCAGATAAATTAATCCAAGTTGAACTGCAATCTAGCAGTGGGATAAATGTATATAAGTAGTCCTGTAAATAAATAATTGCCTCAAGAACATTTCTCAGTTGGCCTTCTAGTGTAGAATATGTTCAGCTCAGTTACAATGCCTTTTTTTCCAGGTCCTGCTCAGTCTGGAATTTTGTCAGATCGGGAAGTAGTAAATCTCTTTCTGCATTTTACAGTCAACCCTAAACCTAGAGTTGACTATATTGACCGACCAAGATGCTGTCTTAGAGGAAAGGAATGCAGCATAAATAGATTCCAGCAAGTGGAGAGTCGCTGGGGTTACAGTGGAACAAGTGACCGGATCAGGTATTGGTCACCCATTTTCAGGGGAAATCATGTGATTTGCCTATCACAGTTGGGAGAAACGTTCCAGAATATTATTGCCCAGTTTGAAACTTAGGGACTTGCCCTGAAAGTTTGTTTGTTGATTGAGTAGTTTTATTTTAAAATGTCTAGCCTGTCCTTCATCCTGATGGATTCCAAAATAATATATTGTATATTTTATACAATTAAAATATAATATAATAGGCATTACGTCAACCTTTAGTAAAACTAAAAAGCAGTGAGACTATAATACTACTAGGCAGAGCAGATGCAATAGAACAGTGAGTATGCATGCTGACTAAGCATGGAGCCTTTTATTTAGCCAAGAAGCCCTTGCTGTCCCAGTATCCTCCCATCCATGATGCACCGAAGGAGAAAGCATTTCTAAGGATGCTTGTTCTGCATTGGCCAGTGGTCCTTTGGTTTTTCATGCAGGGCAGGAGAACACCTAGGGAATTGTATGGCATCAAATAAGTACTTGATCGCTATGCTTTGGACTATGGGATGAAGGGTTTCTCTTCTGACTTCAAGACTGGAGGACGATGGAGAGAAAGGTGCTCTGTTCTTCCCATAGAAAATGATCTAGTAGGCTGTAAATGCTTGTTCATAAGTTTGGGATTAAATTCATAAAGACTGTTTGCATGTCACCCTGTTGGCCCTAACCCTGTTCCAGAAATTATGATTTGATTTATTTCAATTCGAAATGTCAATATTAGTTCAGGATCTATTTTCTTGATAGAGCCTGGGATAGGAAGAGTTACTTTAGGCACAGCCAGTGGATTGTTGTTTTTTACTTTGAACAGCAGGCACACACACCATACCATATCACAAACTGCTTTTGAAAGTATCCTCAGTTTCAAAAGCAGCTTGCCATGTAACATAAGTGGCTGTTCTTCAGCAAACACATTTCCAGCCCTCCTTGGGTGTATGGGACTAGTTGTACGGCTCTTTGAATCCTGGCCAAGGTGTTTTATAAAAAAAAATAATGATTGCATATTCCTTAGCTTACTGTAGTGTTTGCCCTTACCCTCTTCTGCTTATATTTGAAGCATTTATACTAAAGATGATGGGAACAGGTAAATAATAGATGTCTAAAAGAACATTTGGAGCAGTCTTGGGATGCCTAGGTTCTAACACATGAGTTGTACAGCTTACACATAATACCAAACCGAATTTTAGAAATCCACAATTAAATTGTTAACACACACACACACCACCGCCTCACGGCATCTTAAAGCAATTAAACTACCAGGAGTAGCTTCTAATTTGGTTAAAACACAGCAGTCCGCATATTCCTGTGAACATAAGCTGAAATAAAATATTTTAAACATTTTCCTGGGAGGGGATTCAAAACAGGGATGGCGGAGGGCTGCTGAGAGAGTCCTGTTCCTTGCCTCCTTGATAATATGGAGTCAGAGCTCAGCCGCTTCTGGAGATCTTGGTGTTTGGCGAAGTTGGTTAGACATTCCCTTAAGCAAATAGGGTCTCATTTTACAGTGTTGTTTTAAGCATTTGGAGAAGCTGGCATTTGTATACTTCTGAACCCATTCCTGTGAAAAATCAGTCCTTGTTTTAAAGAAAAAAGTGTAAGGGTTCAAGAATTTCAATTTTTCAGAGATCTTAAATTGCTGAATCATTTACCTTTTTCTCGTCACATTTCATATACACTGACTTCTTCTATTTTTCTTTTGTTTAAAAGGTTCACAGTCAATAGAAGAATTTCAATTGTGGGATTTGGATTGTATGGATCTATTCATGGACCCACTGACTACCAAGTTAATATACAGGTAACAGTTCTCTAAGTGTCTAATGAGTGACACACTTTCCTTAGACATCAAAATATTTAATCATTCATCGGTTGAACTGAATGGGCCACGGATGTTCTACTTACTTAGCAGATATTCTTGCATCACTTTGGGACGTTGGATCAGTAGGATTGTGGGATGGAGCTTCATCTGTAATGGTCCCGTGAAACAGGCTCCTCACACACACTTGCCAGTCCGCAATCCCTGTAACATGTAGAACAGTTTTTAGAAACCTGTGCCGCTTCCCCTACCCAACACAACATTGCTACTCAAAGGTGGATTCCTTAATATTTCTGGAATGTTTGAGTTGGAAAGAAGTTCCTAGGCCATGGAGACTGAATTGGGTGTTTGGAATATTTTGCGGGTTCAATCCTATCGGGGTGGCTATACGCCTCGAAGTGAGAGGTTTGCAGCCATCCAGTGCAGAGTGGGAAGAGTGGTAGAGGCGGGTGTTCAATTTGTAATGACTAAAATGTGAGTGTTCGATTTGGGCTTCTTCACAGACAAGTAGTAGCTTAGAAATATACTGCAACACAGCAATTAAAAGGGCTTTTGTCCCAAAAGGCGGCCAGGGAATATTTTAAATACATAAATAAATGGATATTAACACACGTTTAATTTGAATTTGTTTATTTATTCATTACATTTTTATACAGCCCAATGGCCTATGCTCTCTGGGCAGTTCACAGTTAAAGGTTTATGCAGAAATAATGTCCCACAACTACTTCAGTTGCATAATAGCTTACATTTAATTTTAATTCACTTGAGGCATTTTGTATAGCTACTTAACTGTTTATTTTTGCTCCAAATCACAAGTTTTAAAATATCAGATTTTCCCAGAAAATCATTCTGCACTCCAAATTTGTTTAAATCTCTGGATCTGGTATCTATACTTTCCCTTGACAGGATCAATCTTTGTATTAAAATCTGTATTTTTAATTAAAAGTGGTCACTTGAAGTTCACTAAAAAAAAGTGTACAAAACGATATGTAGAGAATTTGAAATGTAATTTTAAAAAAGCCAACAGCTAGAAAAAGTACCACCACTGGAAAAGCCCTCTCTCTGGTTGTCATCTGCCTTACCTATGATGATGAGGCACCTAAAATTGGTTTTAATCCCGGCCCAGAAGCAGACTGGTAGCCAGTTTAGATCTCTTAGTACAGGTGAGAAACAAGCCTGGGCACTGTAATGAGATGGTATGTTAATCACAGGTGCCGTTTAAAGCTCCAATTTCGACATGGGTTTGAAAACTTTGGTCATTGGAGCTTCAGTTTGGAGTGTCAGTTTGAGTCAGGAGTTGGAAGACCTGAACAGGTTTCAGTGACAAAAATCAAGCTGTGGTCCCCTCAATAAAATGTTTGGGAAATGGTTTCTTAAAATCACATGTTTATTTCTGTGCTTTGTATCTGGCTACAGATAATAGAATATGAGAAAAATCAGACTCTGGGACAAAACGACACTGGATTTAGTTGTGATGGAACCGCCAATACCTTCAGAGTTATGTTCAAAGAACCTATAGAGATTCTGCCAACTGTGTGTTACACTGCTTGTGCAACCCTAAAAGTAAGACACTTTTATTTTGTTAATATAAGCAATGAGAACTGGATCTTATATGCTCTGTATAAATGCACTCTACATGGGGCTATAGCCTTGAGGAGTGTCCAGAAGCTACAGTTGTCGCAAAATATGGTGGCGAGGCTGCTAAGTGGTGTATGGTATCAAAACCATATCACACCTGTCTTGAAAGACATGTACTGGTTGCCAAATGCTTTCTGGGCTCTATTCAAAGTGTTTGATTTTTTTAACTTTAGAGCTGTAAATAGCTCAGGAACTTGCAGACTAAGGAAATGTCTGCCTCATTATGACTCTGCATGGAGAAGTACGTTCTCCAGCAGAGACCCTCTTAAGAGCACAGTTGTTGCTTCAAAACCGGAATATTCTCCTTCAAGAACTATGATTGGCCCTATTTCTCTGGGCCTTTTTAAATTTAGCGTTTTAAATTGTGTAGCTTTAATGTTTTATGGTTCTTAATGTTCTTACTTGCATTCTATCAGTGTTTTATTGTTTTTAATTGCTATGCACTGCCTTAATGCCTTTTAAGGAAATTAGGCGGTATATAAATGTTAATAATAAATAGGTATCTACTTATAGAATACAGCAACTGCATTTATAAATCCAAGATCTGTGTGTATATATTTCCTGCTCTTGTAATTTTTTTCCTGTGAATATACCAAAGCCTAGACAGCATTCCATGTTTACTGCTTACCACATAAAGTATTGTTGAGAGGTAAAAATAACTATTTTTGTTGTTTATATTAAGGGCCCTGATTCTCATTATGGCACCAAGGGATTGAAGAAAGTAATCCATGAATCTCCCACTTCAAGCAAAACCTGCTTTCTCTTTTTTAGTTCACCGGGTAACAACAATGGTACATCGATAGAAGATGGACAAATACCAGAAATAATATTTTATACGTAACTTCAAATAATGGAGATGAAGCAAAGAATTGGATTGATTTTGCTAAGAAAGGACAGATGGGAAATATGGAATACTGTGAAACTTTGTAAATATATAATTTCAGATGTGTTATGAAACTGAAGTATTGTACATGGAAGGTACTAAAAACTAGTATTCACTACTTCCAGTGGCAGTATGCAGCCAAATCGTTCTCGAACTAAAATATTCTTACCTGTACATAAGCATTTAACTTGATCACTTTAAATGTGCTACCCATAACCTGGAAGCTGGAGCAAAGTATTTGTATCCCCCCCCACCCCCAAAATACACGTGTTGCAGATGGGACTATCATCTGTGGACAGTATGACTGTGTTCCTGTACAATACAACGCATTAAACTGAGCTTGCATTCTTCCAAACTGAAAATGAAGTGATGAAGAAAAGCAGAATTAAGGTTGATACAAATTGCATCTGTGATTATACTCAAACAGTGTACATAAACTTAATCAGTTTTGTTGTGTACTGGAAAAAATGTTACTCAGAAGTCAGTTGTATGAAGCTATTCTTAAAATATAAAGTGAAGAGTGGAGGAAACCTTGTCTAGTTCTGGATACTTTAAATAAATTTGAATACTTTAGATTGACATAGACACAGTTCATACATATTCAAATACACTATGGAGAGGTATGTATATGGGAATATCCACTAATCAAGACTAATGTTTACAGGAGCCGAACCATAGATTTGTGATTATTATGGAAACTATTTCCAAGGTGACTTAGTTTTCTTGTATGGCAAATTATGTTATGAGCTGGTGTAGCATAGTGGCTGAAACTGTAATTCTATGCATGTCTACTCAAAAGTAAGCCCCCAGTGAGTATTTCTCCAAGATAAGTGCTGTAGGATTGCAGCCCAAGAGGTTGAGCTACAATTCAGATGGCCCTTGCTCAAATCTTTCCTCATTGTTAACTTTCTATGTGGCCTTGTGGTCTTAAAACTTTAAACCACTGAGCTGGTTAATAATATTGACAAAGTTACCTTATAAGGTCATTGTGAGGGACCCAACCAGATAACTTAGGTGAAGTACTTTGAAGATGTTAAAGTGCTATATAAATACATTTTAAAACAGGAAGTTTCAAAAGCAAATTTTGATACAACCTGGGAATAAGGGATGTTGCTCAGAGTCAAACTACACTAGATGTAACGGAAGCCCCTTCTGTGATGATACAAAAGCTTTTTCAATCCTGGGCATCCTCGAGAAGCATTTTGGATTTAGAATTCCCCTAATATCAACTTTAGTATTGCAGTGCTAGAATTCTGATTCTCAACACTTTTACTGATGTACCTGCCTGCAGTGGTGGCCTGCAGCCAGTTGATGATTTTCACTGATGCAGCAAATCTTCAGTTGTGTGTGGCACGTTCCTCAAAAAGAAACTGATGATCTCATATCGCTTTGTGTGGATAATAATTATTTCAAATTTAACTAGATTGTGAACTCTTACTTATTCAATGGAGATATTGTGCAAATGGAGCAAAATGTTTGGTAAGGGTTTATTTTTTGAGGGGGACCCTAACCACCTGTTTTCTATCTCAATCAGAAAGGTATGCAATTGTACAAGCTTGCATCCAGCTCAGTGGTAGAGTACCTAGGTACCCCAAAGCCTCTAGCATTGACTAACTGATCCTTAGTTCATATTATAAATTATTAGCCCCTCACATACACAATTTAAAAAGTGATTTGTCATGTATGGCAAATAAAACCGAACATATCTAATCAGAAATAAGACGCATGGAGCTAAATGACACTCCCAGGTAAGAGGGTATCTAAAGCCTGCTTGGCCTCTAGAAGTACTCCCATGGTGGTTTGAGTCTGATATTAGTTGATTAGACGTGCTGTCATACAGGCATTTCCCCCAAATGCTTTGATCAGCAAAGCATATCCTTTACAGGTTCAATAAGCTGCAGATTGGGCTAGCAAAAGGTAAGGAAGGGGTCAGGGGAAGGAGGGGGAAAGTCTTGTATAAGAAGTATAATGTCATTTTTGAGGCAACCTTGAGAATGTAACATGAATCTGGGCTGCTAATTTTGCAGACCTAGTTGTATGTGGCTTACTTTAGTGAACCAGGCAGATGCTGTACTAAGTCCCACAAGCGTTTTGACATGTTGCATCCTATGATTTTCTACTGCTGTAGAAAATGGACTTGGCCTATGGAGACGGGGGGGAGGATGGGTGATTGGTTTTATGACTGAGAGGTTCCTGTCATCTTGTTTATGGTCCCCTAGAATATTTTGCCATCATATTTTCCAATGCATCAAACAGGTTAGAAAACTTAAAAGATGTGAAGT
Organism: Anniella stebbinsi; assembly: GCA_029215795.1. NCBI lineage: Eukaryota > Metazoa > Chordata > Lepidosauria > Squamata > Anniellidae > Anniella > Anniella stebbinsi. The sequence goes on from JARDYH010000001.1 coordinate 390,316,710, forward strand.
GTCAGGATTTTCTCTAGCATAAACAATGAAATTGCTGTGAATTGAATACGCTGCAATTTTAAACATTCAGAAATCAAAAGTTTGCTCGTAAGTAGAGAGCATGAGCGCCTCCCTTTGCTACTACCTTTTGGAGGGCGAGGGGGCGACTCATAACTGGTGCCCAATCAAAGCTATCCTAAAAAGCCCTGAATTTCTCCATAGTTCTCTATGGGTAAGTATAATCAGTGGAGGCTGGTGGTTCTGATTTCAGTGGGGCTGTGAATCCATTCTGGGGTCAGCCAGAACTCTAAAGGGGCTATCCAAGGTGCTGAACCCATGTTGGGGGTAGGGTTCAGCACATTGGATAGCTCCTTCCGATTTCTGACCGGTTCCGACTGAAACCCAGAATGTGTTTATAGCCCCACCGAAATCTGAGTCACCAGCCTCCACTGGTTATCGTACAGACGGAATGATCCTGAAGCCGGATTTCGGGTGTCACTCTAGCATTGTCTATCTCAGAAGAGCTAGTGTTGCCGGAAGTAGGAAGAGGTTGATGCGGCTGCAGTAGCAATGCTGGTGTTGGCCCTTCACGCTTTCCGTCGAGTTTCGCGTGTGTGGTATCCTGCGTGGGATACTGTGGCTGTGCGTGGACGGGGCGGCAGCGGAGGCGGCGGGGCCATGCCTCGGAAGGTCAGTCTGCCAGCGCGGGGCTCCGAGCCTCGAAGCAAATATACCCTAGAGCAGCTTTGCTGGTCTGTTAAAGCAAACACAGGCAACAAAGGGTCTTTTGGGACATAAAATGGGGACTGGCAGATTCATGGTGGCTGAAGCCATTCTGCCCCACCTAGATAACTTCCAACATTTACACGAGGGGGGAGGTGTTGAGTTCAGGGGTGTGAGAGATGAGCCCCTCACTGTAGGCAAATGCGAGCTCAGGTTCTGTAGCACCATAATAAAAAAAAAAAAGGGGGGGGGGGTAAACTTTATGCATTTATTTATTGCATTTATTTATTGAGAGCTTCGGCTATGGAGCAGTATAGAAACAAATAAATAGAAATGAAGGCCTCCCATGATATCTGGCAAAGAGATAGAATTGGGATGCGAGGGGGATATGGCTGTAGCGAACAGACCAGGAGTGAGGAGATACAGTCTTCCTGGAGTCTCTGCTGCTACTTCCAGTCTTGAATTGATTATTTTGCTAATATTCTATGCAAGGTATAAGAGGATTTTCACCCTACTAATAGCATGAAGTAAGTGATGCCATTCTGCATCCATAGAGGAAAATTATTATAGCATCATTTATTTTGCATTCAAAGCTCAGACTGGCGAATGACCAGCTACAATTTAGAACTAAAGGTAGTGTTTTGCAATCTTTATGTAGCAAAGATATCTCTCTGGCTGCACTATAATGCTATCATTCTCTCATATCACATCCTTGTATATCCGCAGTAAGTCCCACTGTACTCAATACTTCTAGGTAAGTGTGCATAGGGCGGCAGCCTCACAGATCAATCCAATGTATGCTTACTCAAAACAAGTCCCATTTTGTACAATGGACCATTTTCAACTATGCACGGTTAAAATGTAGTTTCTTTGAGTTACAGTAGTGTAGTGGATCTGTGACAGAGATGTGACCATCTAAGTGCCAGTTTATGTCTCACCTAGGTAGCCTTACCTAGCTGCTAACTCAGTCTCAGCACCCTATCTGCAATATCAGGATGATGACATGGATTGCTATAAGGATTGCTGATGCCATGCATGTGAAACAGTGTTCTAAAGCACTACATGAACGCTGCTTTTTAGCTGGATTTTGCATATCTAACGCTATTTGTCTTCATCTGTATTGGTAGACTTTCTTTTACCTTCCTTAGCTGTTGTGGAGGATGTGTATTTGGAAAATAAAATGAATTCCTTTAAAATCTTTTTGAAATCTTTTGATTCAGGAGTAAAGAAGTTGAATTTTTTTTATTAAATTACTTCACTTTCAGATTGATAATATTAATTTCTCTGTTCTGTTTTAAGGGGAAGGCACTGATTAAGGAAGTTGTAAAACCTTCTGTTCCTCCTGGTCCTGTGGCAACTGATAAAAGTGGTTCTGTTACCATTGCTGTTCATGCCAAACCTGGTGCTAAGCTAAACGCTGTAACAGGTATTTGGAATCTTTTGTGTTTTAAAATACCATTCCTCACAGGAAGGGAAGATATGCTATACCAGAGCTATGACATGTTGACAGAGTGAACAGAAAAGTGTCATGGAACTTCTCTTTCATAATAACAGCAGCATTTCTGTAAAAGCAGCGTATATGAAGCAAACTGAGGTAAAACAAATTGGCATAGTTTGGGAAAATGAAACAGTCTTCACCTAGCAACAGGATGACATTAAAGCTTTTTATCCAGTAGCCACCGCATTTCATATGGTGGGGGCATGTGAATTAATGCCTCTGATGATAATCTCAGTTTATGGGCAGGCACCTGTAGAGGTAGCTGATGTTCAGGTATCCTGTTCCCAAGCCATAAAGCCTTTAAAGGTCAAAACCAGCATTGTGAATTGAGCCTGGAAACTGACCAGGAGCTATTGCACCAGTCTAATATGATTGTAACGGCCAGTCTCAGTGATAATCTAGCAGACGTATTTTGAACTAACTGCAGTTCCTTACCATCTTCAGAGGCAGTCCCAAGTATATTACAGTAGTCTAACCTTAAGTTTACCAGAGATGGATAACAGAAACCTGGCCATCTCTGTCCTGATAGAGATACAGTTAGCACACGAGCCCAAAGAACTGAAAGTCTCTCTGTGCCACAGAGGTACTTCAAATGTCGTTCATAATCTACCCCCAGATTGTAAACCTGTTACACCAGAGGGAGTGCAAAACAGAATAAACTCCATTTGCGGGCAAACCGTTACCAAACAGCATCTCTGTTTTATCTGGATGGAGCTTCAGTTTATTAGCACTCATCCAGTCCATTGCCAGCACCTGTTTAGCACTTCAGTTCCCTCACCTGAATTAGATGAAAAAGGGAAATAAAACTAGTTGTTATCTCCATATTGATGTCACCTCTTCCCAACTTGTCACGCTTGCAGGTGTTATTGACACTGTGGAAGCATTGGTTTCTGCTAGTGTAACCACACTCACACTAGCAGGAATGTACCGGTGGACCCTTCTCCTAGTCTTCAGAGAGCTGCCTAATACTGAGTCAGACTCCATCTAGCCCAGTATTATTGGCACTGGCTACCAGTGGCTCTGTGGGGATCAGGGAAAGCTGGTGGCTCAAATTTTCAGTGGGGCGGAGATTCCATTTTGGATTTTAGTTAAAACCAGCCAGAAGTGTGAAGGAACAATCCAAGGTTCTGGACCCATTTGCGGGATAGGGTTCAGCACCTTGGATAGCTCCTTTAGACTTCTGGCTGGTTGTACCTAAAACCCAGAATGGAATCTCCACCACACTGAAATTGGAACCACCAGCCTCCTGTGCTGGGGATTCAGGCCTAAATTTTTCAGCCCTATCTGGAGATGCTAGGGATTGAACCTGGGATTCTCTGTGTGCAAAATATGTAATGTACCACTGAACCACGGCCCCCTCACTCAGCAGTTTTGTATAGACGTTAGATTATGGTTGTCTTAGATGGAGTTTCAAGAGACGTCTTTCACAGTTTGAACTTAACAAAGACAGTCACGAATACCTTGAAGATATAAAATTCTCAAATACTTATTGCAGATCTGACAACAGACGCAGTGGGTGTGGCCATTGCTGCACCTCCATCCGAAGGGGAGGCCAATGCAGAGTTATGTCGCTACCTCTCTAAGGTCCTTGAAGTTAAGAAGAGCGAGGTTGTACTGGAGAAGGTACAGTGTCTTTCATTCTCTCTTGGCATGGTTCTTCTTGGTCTCATGAAACTTTTTCTGGTGATTAGTGGGGAGACTTCACTTTGCCAGCGTCCATTCTAATATAGTGGTGAACATTTTTAATCCAACGGAAATTAAAAGTGGCAAGGGGGTGGGGGATTCCCGTTCCATTGCCCTGTGAAAGGTTGTCTTCAAGAAATAGAAATGGCTGTTTTGCCACAGGCCTGGGTGGGGAATGAGGCAAGGAGAAAATACAACTGTGGGAGAGTTAATCCTGTATATTGGGGGAGGATTTTAATGAGAGATTTTAGGGAGGAGCCTGTGTTTCTGTAGGGTGAAACCCATAACATAATGCTATTTGATATTTTCAAATATCTTCACCCAGACAGTGCCCACTCTCGTATTTAAATATGTGGAGTTATTGTGACAGATCAGCATTCTCAAATTATTCTTTGATCATTTCCAACCATAGCCTTGCAACAAGAGACAGGCTGGGAGATAACCTATTACAAATTATTTACGATCACATATTCATGGAATAAAGATTCATAATAACTGTATATTTTCTCCGTGCTATACCAGTTCATCAAATTATGAGGATTTTTTAAAAGGGATGTAAACATTATTTCTTGTCATCTGATATGTTAGAACCTGCATAGTGTTGCGTTTCCTTAAACGTTTTGACGAACCTTTCAAAGTACTGAAAAATACAAATGTTCCCATGTTCTAGAGGGATTTTCGCAGAATTCTCTCTGTGCCATTATGATCCTAATTTATTTATGGTTTAAATACTAGACCAAAGCTTTTTTTTAAACTGATCAAATGCCAATCCTATTTCAGGGTCCCAAATAGCATATAACGCTTTCCGAATACCTAGGAAACGACATCTTGATGCGAGAAATCCTCTAAAATTCTTTGTTTTTATATTAAAACAGGGTGGTAAATCTCGAGAAAAAGTAGTAAAGATCTTGGCACCATTGACTCCAGAAGAAGTTTTAGAGAAGCTGAAAAAAGAAGTTTCCAGTTGAAGGAAGAAATAAGCCATTTCAGCAAGTCTTTTCCCTAGATGTGGAGAACGTCAAAGGTTATGCACATGAGAGCACATAAAAAAGGTGGCAGGGAACATAGCCATGTTTCCATAGATAACTGCAAAGATTAATTTAAGACAGGAATGATTACAGTAACATCATAATAAAATAATAACAACAACAATAATAACAACAACAACATCAAAAGAGACTGGGACCGGAAAACTGACTGCCTTTATTAGTAAATATAAAAATTGTGGAATAATTTAGATCACTGTTTGAGATACTCCAGACAGCATCTTTTTAAATACATTCAACCTAGCTGGGCTCGAAATAGGCAGTCACAGTGTTTTTCAGAGCATCGAACGTGATATACAAGAGGCATCATTGTCTCTGGTGTTTATATTGCTCCCATTGGTGTCTCGGGTAAACAAATTTTGCAAGTCTTTGTCAGTTAACCTGTAAAACCCTGTTTGAGCAAAGACAACTGTGCATCAAAAAGACCCACTTGTGCAGCAAGGCCACCACTTTCAGCTCTGTCAAAAACTATTGATGGTCTCAATGCCTAGACAACATTTGAAAGATCTATTTTGAGTTCATGTTGATGACAAACTTTTCCCCCTCAGTTGTGATTGTACTGATGTATTAAGAGTTGAGCTTGTTGGCAATTAGTATATGCATAAATATTTGATATCGGCATATAAGGGAGCATTGCTAGTCTCTCATCTGTTCCAGTTACATTGAGGAAACTGTGGCTCAATTTGGACGACACGATAGTCAAAGGTAGGGTAATAATCAACTTTACAGTTGTTCAACTAGGGGGTACTCCCCACACAACATGGTAATAAATAATCAACTGTGGTGTGGATTAGGATCAGCGCTGAGTTGACTATGGCAGCATTCGGATGACACAATAGTCAAAACAACTGACGATTGTTTCCCCCACACCAGTTGTTTATTGTGTCGTCCGAATTGGGCCTGTGTGGGTTTCTTCTTAACACACCCCCTCCTCAAGTTAGGGAAGCTCTCTTAAGACGGTCTGAATTCTGATTTTGCTACATTCTTCCCAACTCTTCTTTGGAATTAATATTATTTGATTGCGTGTTTTGAAGCTGGATCTTCTACATCTCTGCTTTCTTTTCATATTCTGTTTACTGCCTTGATCAAGGCCAGGATGCCTTAGGTGCTGAACCACCCATTTTAAAATAAAGTAGTCCTAATGTACTATCAGGTTGATGACTTGTGTCTGTCAGAGACTCCCACCTATTCTACTGGGAACACATCTAGTCTGTGGTTTGTCAAATGCAGCTACAGTAGCTACAAACAGCTACCAGGACTTCCGGTGTGGTCCTCAAACTGGATGGCATTCACTCCTTTGACTTGTATGGAGGAAGGGAAGGGGCTTCATTCAGGAAAATGTTGGCATCAGGGAATGAAGGTTTTGCTCATCTCTAATGTTGGAGACCATGGGACCTAGGCAGGGGAGCAACTTGTCCCTCCATGGTTTGTTGGCTGCAACTAAGGAAAAGTCAACTTTGAAAACTAGGCCCCAGTCAACATCCTGTGGTCACAGCAAAACCAACATCGTCATTTGTCTAAGAAGTATGAGTTTGTTGTTATTCCTCATGTTCTTTTTCTCCCAGCAGCACTGGCACCTTAATGTGAATGACTTAATATTCTCCCATGCCAGGGCTACTAATCCTGACGGCTAAGTGCAACCTCCAGTATCAGAGGCAGTAAGCCCGTATACACTAGTTGCTGGGGAACAGGGGTGGGAGGGCGCTGGGTCCTTGTTTGACAGCTGGTTGGCCACTGAGTGAACAGAGTGCTGGACTAGGTGGACCCTTGGTCTGACCTGGCAGGGCTCTTCTTATGTTCTTATTGCAGCACACTCCTGGGCATGTTTACTCAGAAGCCAGTCCCACTGTATTCAAAGGGCTTGCTCCCAGGAAAGTGTGCATAGCTTCAAAAAAAGTCCTACAATTCCCGGGATTCTCCGGTCCTACATGCTGGCAGGAGAATCTGGGAGCTGTAGAACTTTTTTTCTGTCTAAACATGCATAGGATTGCACCCTAAGATGCAGAAAGCCAAAATTAATTGGAGCTCAGATGATCAAGGCTTTTTAAAAAAATAAAATAATGAAGGTAATGTGAAGTAATGCAGACAAAGTGCCTATCTTCCTTAGGACTACTCCTCCCCAGTAAAAGTGCAGCCCTACATTCCTGAAAATGCTGTCAATTTCAAAAGCTTATTTAGATTGACGAAAGAGAGCGCGGAGAGTGAAAGATGTGCAGGAGAGGCCTGTGGGTGTGTTTTGAGCAGAATAAGAGGAGGGATGCAAGAGATAGCAAATGACAGACTGAATCAGGCAGGGAGAGAGTTTGCATGTGGAAGAATAACCAAATCCCTTCAGTTAGGCAAGAGAGCAACATGAGTATGGTCACTTAAGGTAAATTACAGGAGTAAAAGAGAAAAACACCTAAATAGTGCTAGATGTGAATGGGAAAAAAACAAAGCCACAGTCATGAAGGACTCTGTCTTATGTCCCAATTCCACTGGAGGGCAGGAAAGCTGAAGAATGTGGCTTCAACTGAGTCTTGATTGATGTTGTTTGTTCGTTTGTTTGTTTGTTTTGGCCTCTGCTAAACAAGGGCACTGAAGGAGGAAAAAAAGCATTCTTTCTTGTCTTTTAAGTGCAGCATGTATGTGCTGCAGCAAGCATTTCATCCTGTGTGCGTATTCATTTCATTTTATTTCTATACCACCCAATAGCCAAAGCTCTCTGGGCGGTTCACAATAATTAAATAGGATAGCCATAACCATGTAGCTCCAAGTATGCAGTTGTCACTCTTTTGAATACTCTGCTATGCAGGGCAGTGACGCCTGCCTTCTGACCCCTAGAAATCATATGTGGCAACACTCCCGTGGCTTCTCAGATTCACAAGCTATGGTCCATACACTTTCAAGCACATTTTCATAATCATATGGTCTGCAAAATTGTATTTTTAAAGAAGATTAATGAAAGCTGAGGCTCAGGCAGCTGGTGTCTGCCGCAAATACAACATTCTTCAGCTTTCCTGCCCTCCAGTGGAATTGGGACATAAGGCAGAGTCCTTCATTACTGTGTCTTTGGTTTTTTCCATTCATATCTAGCACTATTTAGGTGTTTTTCTCTTTTACCCCTGTAATTTACCTTAAGTGACTATACTCATGTTGCTCTCTTGCCTAACTGAAGGGATTTGGTTGTTCTTCCAAATGCAAACTTTCTCCCTGCCTGATTCAGTCTGTCATTTGCTATCTCTTGCATCCCTCCTCTTAGATGCTGTCGTTATAGCAGAGGCTGTTAATGGAGTGTCCAGCGACTCCGCGAGTAGAATTACACTGGATCAGTTTCAGTTGGTGAGTACCGAGGACGTGGACAAGCTGCTTGGTCGAGTGAGGAGGACGACTTGCCCTCTCGATCCCTATCCTTCTTGGCTGGTCGCCCAGGGAGGAGATGCAGTTAGATCACAACTACAATATATTATTAATGCATCTCTCAGGGAGGGGAGTTTTCCATCATGTTTAAAAGAAGCGGTAGTACGGCCGCTTCTAAAAAAGCCCTCCCTGGATCCCCTGGACTTTAATAACTATAGGCCAGTATCAAATCTTCCATTTTTGGGCAAGGTGATCGAGAGGGCGGTTGCCTTCCAACTGCAAGCAGTTTTGGATGATACAGATTTTCTAGACCCATTTCAAACTGGCTTCAGAGCAGGATACGGAGTTGAGACTGCTATGGTCGCCTTAGTGGATGATCTACGCCTGAGTATTGACAGGGGGAGTGTGTCCCTGTTGGTACTCCTGGACCTCTCAGCGGCTTTCGATACCATCGACCATGGTATCCTTCTGGATCGCCTGAGGGAATTGGGACTCGGGGGCACTGTGCTTCAGTGGTTCCGGTCCTACCTCTCGGGCAGGTTCCAGATGGTGATGCTTGGGGATAGCTGCTCTTCAAAAAAGGAGTTGCTATGTGGTGTACCACAAGGTGCCATCCTTTCCCCAATGCTGTTTAACATTTACATGAAACCGCTGGGAGAGATCATCCGGAGGCATGGGGCGGGGTGCTATCAGTATGCTGATGACACCCAAATATATTTCTCTATGCCTTCGACAACAGCATCAGCTAAGGATAGTGTGTCTCCTCTGAATGAATGCTTGGAGGCGGTAATGGGCTGGATGAGGAAAAACAAACTGAAGCTGAATCCAGACAAGACGGAGGTGCTTACTGTCAAGGGCCACAACCTGGGGTTGGAGGTATGTCAACCAGTTCTGGATGGGGTTACACTCCCCCTGAAAGACTGTGTTCGCAGCTTGGGGGTGCTCCTGGATCCGTCGCTCCAAATGACAGCTCAGATAGATGCGACTGCCAGGAGTGCCTACTATCAGCTTCGGCTGATACGCCAGCTGCGCCCCTTCCTAGAGTTGGAAGACCTAAAATCAGTAGTGCACGCACTGGTAACTTCGAGGCTCGACTTCTGCAATGCGCTGTACATAGGGCTACCTCTGTGCCTAGTCCGGAAACTTCAATTAGTTCAAAATATGGCAGCCAGGTTGGTCACCGGTACATCTAGGGGTGACCACATTACACCAGTTTTAAAATCTCTTCACTGGCTGCCAATCAGTTTCCGGGCGAAGTACAAAGTGTTGGTTATTACCTTTAAAGCCCTACATGGTTTGGGTCCAGGTTACCTACGGGATCGCCTTCTCCCATACAATCCGCCCTGCACGCTCAGGTCCTCTGGGAAGAATTTATTACAGTCAACAAGAACTAGACTGACAACCGTTACTCAGAGGACCTTCTCTTCTGCCGCTCCCAGATTATGGAATGACCTGCCTGGAGAGATTCGCCAACTCACTAGTCTTCCGGAATTTAAAAGATCTATAAAGACTTATCTCTTCCGGCAGGCCTACCCAGATGAATTTTAAAGTGTTTTATTGGTGTTTTATTGGTGTTTTAATGATGTACTGGTTTTATCTGCTTTTAATCAGTTTTTGTATTTTGTGTTTGGTGTTGTTCCCCGCCTCGATCCGTTGGGAGAGGCGGGTGATAAATAAATATATTATTATTATTATTATTATTATTATTATTATTATTATTATTATTATTGACAGCATTTTCAGGAACTCAGGGCTGCACTTTTACTGGGGAGGAGTAGCCCTAAGGAAACTAGGCACTTTGTCTGCATTACTTCACATTACCTTCATTATTTTAATTTTTTTAAAAAGCCTTGATCATCTGAGCTCCAATTAATTTTGGCTTTCTGCATCTTAGGGTGCAATCCTATGCATGTTTAGACAGAAAAAAAGTTCTACAGCTCCCAGATTCTCCTGCCAGCATGTAGGACTGGAGAATCCCAGGAATTGTAGGACTTTTTTCTGCCTAAACATGCATAGGATTGCACCCTGAATCTTTTAACTTTTCTCCCCACAAGATAGCTTATTTCTATATTAGCCCACTTTTAGGTTAGCAGCTTAGTCCCCCTTTCAGGAGCACAAATTACTTACAAATTGCTTAATTTGTAAGCCTAATTACTCCACAATAGCCCTTTAGGGGCTGGGGGCAACTTGGGACTGCAGTCAAAATCAGAAAGTGCATCTATTTTATTAGTAGCATCATGGCGACCACCCCACTCCCATGCAAAGAGAGACATTCATTCTGCATGGAAAGCTTACAGGATCAGAGACTACAGAAGAGATTCCCCCTTTGCACCACTCATTTTTTGTTATCTCCGATTGGAAATAGTGACTGGGTTCGCACCACATGCTAACTCACGTTCGAACGAGTCACTTTGCGAAACCATGGTTTGTTGTCATCGCACTCTTCAGGGTGGTAGGGTTAACAAGCCACCCTGCAGAAAATGTCCCAGGTTCAGACAACATGCTAATCCACGATGTAAGACACAACCCATGGTTCAACAACATCCCACACTCAACCACTGAGTGTCTGGGTTAGCGAATTGTGTGAACAGCGCTGTATCGGGATTGCTCTCCCCATGGGGGAGGGCAGGGGTGGGATCAGCAGACGGTCTTCAACCCTCTGCAGGACAAATTGGGCCTCAGCAAAGGCTGGAGGTTGGCTTCCCTTGATCTATAGACATGCCACTTTACAGAGTTTCATGAGCAAAAAAAAGTTTCCTCCCCGCAAGGAGTTTTCAGTTTAAATTTCAACAGTGGGGAAAAGAGAGATACGGGTAGTTACACACAAATTCAGTTACACGTACAAAGGTTTTGTTTTCAGTTGAGGATGAAGACCCAGCTAAAGATTCTGTTGAAGAGGTGGGTTCTGAGATGGGCTATGAAGGAAGAAAAAAGAGGGCTCCTGGCACTTCGTATGTGTTCAGGGAAGGAGTTCCAGCTGAAAGCCATTAGTACCAGCACTTTTCACTTAAACTGGTTAAAGTGAGGATGGGCAACTTGAGACTCTCCTCTCAGCCCTAGCCAGCATAGCTCATGGTGAGGGATCATGGGAGATGCAGGCCAAAACATCTGGAGGACCACACACAAATAGTCAGATTCTGGCTACTTTCCCTATTGGCACATTGTCTCGTGAGTCCTTTTTTTAAAGGCCCACAGAAATTCTCCCTTCAGTTAATAAACAGCCTTGGAGTCCAATCCTAACACCACTGAGTTCTGTTAGATTTACTCCCGGGTAAGTGAAGAACAGTCATTTCAGCCTTGCATCCTTCACCTAAATGTAATGAAATGCTGAGTGAATCAGAGCTGTAACATGGGTCACGTAAAGAGGAGTAGCCCCCAGGGAAGAGGACTGGTGAAGATCTCTCATCCCCCTGGTCAGGCTGTTGAGATTAGCAACCTTCCTTCAGGTTAAGCCTGTATATCTGTGGGAGCACCAGGGAGAAACGGGGCACATCTGTGGGTCCTTGGCCGCTGACCTCTCCCCACAATCCCAATTTCTCCGTCTAATGTAATCTAGAAGGTTTCTTTCCTTGAAGGCTCTTCTGGCGGCGTGCAGATTTAGAAAGGCTCTTTTGCCATAAGCACCATAAGCAGAAGGCTGGCCTTGCCTTTGCCTTTTAGAACCAGTCTGGGGTTTTATGACTCCCTGCTAGCATTTGCCCTTTAACAAAGTGCCACCTCAGTGCTTCTAATGCTTCTAATGCTTCTGGCAGCTCAGACATCCAGAGTACATTTCAGGTCTCAGCAGCTCACCCAGCTACATCCTGCTGCAAGCAAAATTACAATATGACTACCAGATGGCACTTCTTTCCCAGAAGAAAATTCTCAAGCAGCATCTTATCTAGTCCTTGATGGTTGTTCATATGTATGTGTGTGTGTGTGTGGGGGGGGGGGGGGGGGGGGGGAGAGAGAGAGAGAGAGAGAGAGAGAGTGACCCTAATAACTTGATGCTCTTTCATTTTCCTCCAGAAATCCATTACTGAGCTTGCTGCTGCCTGAAAGGCATTAGCAGTTGTGTTTCACATGGGACTCATTCAGTAGATTTGATTCAGCTAATTTCTGCTGAATCGAATGAGGATGCTCCATTTTAGCTTAGTCACCTTGCTTCTCAAATCAGGTTACTACTCCTGCAAAGCTGTGTATAGCACAAGGGCATCTAAAACCTTGCGCTCTTGCAAACCATTCTTTTAAATTGGGAATCGCCAACTGATGGTCTGCAGGACACATTAAGCCCTGAAGTAATTTTATCTGACCCCTGGGCAGATTTTAAGCAAGGGGAAAATATGCATTTTTTGGGGTAGTAACGTGCTGTGTTTATCCGTATGTTACCTCTTTCTTTTTTGGATTTTGTATATAATGTCTCAGCTGTGCATGATTGCATGAGCCCCTTCATAACTATATTATAACGTAATGTAAAGTTTTTTTAAAAGTAATGTAATGTACAGTTAAAAAAATAAAGTAAGACCATTATCAGAGGCCCTACTTATTGGCCCGCCAAGAAGATCAGTAGAGTTGATGGGAGCTAGAAAGGGACTTCTCAGTGATGGCCCCTATATGATGGAGGAGTTTCTGGTTGGCTCAATCTGTGGCTGCTATTAAGAGGGCTTTAAAAACATACTCTCTCTGGCTTTTAATTGAAAAGGTTTTAATGGCATTTGCTACTGCTAAGTGTTCGAACTGGTATTTTAACTGGCTTATTTTAACATTAATTTAAATTTAAGATGCTTTTATAATTTGGTACTGAAGTTTACGGTTTTATACTATAAACCAACTTGGGTCTCGACCATAGTCTTGAAATGTGACTAACGGTGCAATCCTATGCATATTTAGACAGAAAAAAAGTCCTACATCTCCAAGCTGGCTGGAGAACACGGGAAGTTGTAGGACTTTTTCCTGTCTAAACGTGCATGGGATTGCACCCTAAGAAATATCTTAAATAAATAAAAACCTTATATACTGGTAAAAGCAGCATCAACTTTATCACGGATTGACTGTCTCTGAGGAGGTCCATTTTTGTAACAAGAAAATACACTTGTAACTCCCAAATTGTTGTCTAGAGACTAGAGTGGTCCTTGAGAAGCATTCCCGTTCTAACTGGCAATTAGAAGATGACAGCGATCTTTCAGCCCTAGGCAATTTCCCCAAGGTTATTGCTGGATACTTCATATTGTAGCTTTTGGTGGCTTTCCTATTAACGTAGATGCTGTGCAGAAATTGCTGTTGAAGATAATGAGTCTTCAGTGTGAAATTGGGAGCACTCATCACAAATGTTCTTTGGATTGCTAGCAACTAGATTAGTGCTGTTGGAGAAAATAGCATCTTCCCGGGTGTGTTGAACTTTGCAGCAAAACAAACTTCATGGTGAACTTTACACAACAGAGGGGGTGTCTGTACGCCCTATTTACCCTGTCGCGGCTGTGCAGTGGCGTGGTGTTGTTTATATGATGCAGTCACCAACTCACAGCCATGACAGGCTTTCCCCCCGAAACTGCACTTTTTGAAAGTGTCGTTTTCCTGTGGCTTTTGCCTTTGCTCTGAGGTCAGGAGCAACAGCAGGGATACAGAAGGTGGCAGCGGAGGAGGATGAAGCTTCAGTAGCAACAGTGGCCGGCTCCTGACCAATACTCCTGCCAGCTCACTTGGCCCTAAGTGGAAAGACTGAAGGCAGAGGAGAAGCATTTGCTGACATTGTGAGCCGATCTACACGCTAGATTTTTAACGTTTTATAAGGGTTATGAAAACTCTTTGGGCCACATGACGCACTCCCTATAACATTGTATACCTGAGGTTTTTTAAAACTCACTTCAGCTATATACAACGGTTTCACTTTTAATAAATCGTTTTAAGTAAAATAATGTGTCCTTCCTTACCGTTTGTGATTCATGAGGGCAGTGCTTCATTTACTGGTGCCCAAATGCTTAGCAGTTGATTGGTGGGGAAGAAAGCGGGGCTAAGGAGGAAGTGGGCGAGTGAACTACAACACCCACAATTCTTAGCCCTATACTCATTGAAAGCTAGGGAATGACAGAGGAACTAAGGAGGACGTGGGTGACTGAACTACAACGCCCACAATGCCTTGCCCTAAACTCATTGTAAAAACGAAACAGAAAGAGATGAGGCCGAAGAGTGTGTGACCGCACAGACCGCTTTAAAGACTGAAGAATTTTTCTCCTGTAACGTGAGTACTCAGTAACGTGGCCTAAGATGTTTTAGAACGCACCTATTTGGAACGTTTTAAAATACTATTTAAAACGTTCCAAGGGACTGTGTAGATAGGCTCTGTGTGTCTGTGCATTCAGGTTTCAATTAAAAACAAACAACAACCCCCACCACCAATATTACTATTTGAGGAGAGGCTTCCTGAAGATCCCTCCATTTCCTCTCCCTGTTTTGGGTCCATTTCTCCCCTCCCCACCTCTCTCCCTCTCTCTCTCCTCCCCCCCTCACCATTTCCTGCCAGAGAGAGTTGCGTTCCCTCTTGCTTGGGTTATAAACTTGGGCAGCAAGTGCCCAGCCCCCCTCCTGCTATCTAACTTCATCATTTCCACCTCAGAAATCAACGCAGAGGCATATAAACACCCCCAGAGTGTCTAAAATACAGCGTATCATCTCCATGTAAGAAAACCTTGCAAATAAGCCCACCAAAGTTACTAGCCTGCTTACTAAGTAGGTTACTTATTACTAACCTACTTAGAGGCTAGTAACCTGCATTCCATGCTGGCCATGAAGGAATGGAAGCTCTCACTTCTGCAGCCTGCATAGGCTGCTATTTCTTAGCAGGCTAGTTTTAAAAATGATGCCTTCTATCAAGAAGTTCAGTGGAGGATAGATTGAGCAATCTGCCAGTTTGCTGCATTTCCATGCTAGTTGTGGATGAAGAGACATTTGCTTCTTCCCTAGCTAGCACAGAAACCAAGTAGACTGGCAGAGGAGGGATGGAGTGATCCATCCCTCCTCCGCCACCTAGCTAAATCGCCTGCATGGAATTCTTGGTCACCTATGGTGATCAGGCAACTTGTTAAAATACAAGGCTGGTGTAAGAACAAAATACCACACATGTAATGGTTCACTGGTGTGTCTAAGACAGCCTTCCCCTCCAAATGTGTTGGAATATAACTCCTAGCAATCAAGTTGCAGAATCCGGCTCTTCGTGTCACCGAATTTTTAATGCCCTTTAAAAAAAAAAAAACGTGACTTACTTAGGGTGGGGTACAGAAAGAGGCTGGAGCATGTGATACTATGTTTGGAGTGAAAACTTAGGAAGCAGGGCCTTTCAAGCTGTTGGCCACTTGGTGGCGGACTTGCAAGCTATCACCGTTACATGTTTACATTCATCAGAGATTTCTCATTTTAATTCTGGGTTCAGCGTAGAACTCTAAGCTACCGGGCAGTAGAAAAGGGAACATTGAGCAGGTCCATGATGAAATCTAGGTGCTTAAGTGCAATTTTTTCTGCAACAGACTTAAAGGCTGGCTTGGGAATGCTGGGAGTTGTAGGACATTTTTCTGTCTAAACATGCATAGGATTTCACTCTAACACAACTACCCCACTGGAAACTGTGCATGCTCAATGGCACAGAATGCTGACTGACCATTGGGAGCAGGAGAGATAGAATGGAAAATCCTGGAGAAGGGTATGGCTGGCCGGTTAGAGGTCTGAACAGGAGCTTTCCACTGCAACAATTGGGCCCACCTTGCAGAACTGTTTTGAGCATCATAGAGGCAAAAACAGGAAAGTGCTTTGGAAACTGAGAAGTACTGCAGAAATAACAAACAACACAGTCTCACCCTTCAGTATGACTACTGGCTGCTAGAATGGGGTGAGCCTGTTGGGGTAGTAATACCCAAATACAAGACCGAACTTCTGCGATTGGTTAAGAATCTTCAGCTTCACACAGCTCCTTAATTCAGTGTTGCGAGTTAATTTGGATGTTCCTCTTAATCCAGCAAAACATGTAACTATTGGCACAGAACATCTAGGCAAGTGATTCTGCTTCAGGTTTTGTTCAGAGCTGAGAATAACAATATTGCGTATGCGGTGGGTGGGATGGCTTTCCCAAGCGCTCGTCTCCAATGCCAATCTAGCAGGATCCCCCAAAGGTGCCAGAGGTGGAATTCTGCTGTAGGGTTGACTGCCTAACCTCTTGACCCAACAGAAGACCACTCTTCCCCACCCCCTTTCAGAACATGCTGCACCATCATTGGGATCCGTGATGTCAGAGCTGTCTGAAGAGGTTAGGCCATGCTCCAGTGGTTGGTTGGAGCAAAGCTGTCATAATCCATGGAATCTCCTCCCTCCTTTGCCTGCTTCGTCTTGTCTATGGAGTAACATCTTTATGTGTTAATTTTCACTTTGTATCAGCTGCCTTGGAGGCCTGTTGTCAGCCAGAAAGGCAGGATATAAATAGGGTAGTCGCTTGCGCATTGCCCAAAAAGAAGAGGCGACACAGCTGCATAAAATTTGCGCAGGCTAATTGCTGTGCACAAATGCAGATTTAGCAATAATGACCGAAATTTAAGTAGAAGAGGGGAAGACTATGACCAGGTGATCTGTGAGGTCTGCTAAGGCTGTTGTCCAGGTGCTAACTGTTGATGAGGAACTTCTAGGCCCCTGACTTCCTTTCTTAGGGTTCATTATCTCTGAACCAAGCTCAGACTGGACAGCCCTTCAAATAGAAGACCGTCCTCTGTAAAGTAGAACACGCAATTCCACCCCCCAGGTATGAATACTTCCAACAAATAGGGGAGACGGGATTGTCTGACCTTAAAATGTATGCAAATCCTTCCCACTGAGAGATTACCTTACAAGATTGTGCCACTCAGCATCTTGTCTCTAACTGTGGCAGCAGAAGAAAAGGCAGGTGGAGAGGATGCTCCCTGACCACCTCTGACCCAGCAGAGGAAAAATCATTCAGAGAACCTTGACCTTCTTGAACTTTGTCTTAATCCTGATAAAATACTGCAATCATTCCATACGTTAAGCTAGCATTTCCTATATAAGGCATCACTTTCCCCGATAAAAAAGAGATTAATTTCACTATTACACGTGAATCTGACTTTCGGGGTGGGTGAAAAGAACAGCCGCCAGCCCTCAGAGGAGCCCAAAATCGATGTCTCTGTAAAACACGCTGTTCTGGTTATGATTTGTCCTCTGGGAGCAGAGTGGAACTCATCTGAAAGTGATTGATTCCCATCTGCTGCAGAGATGGGACAGAATCCTCCTTACCCCTGTGGAGGTGGGGATGAGGGGAAGTCAGAGCATTGCATCATCCGGAAACATAACATCCAGGGTGGGTGATTTTGCTTTATCTAATTTCAGGGAGTGATTGAATGATCCCATCGCACCTGAAGCAAAGTTGCAAGACCATGAGCCTGCCCCCAGCAGAGACTAACGGAAGGGAGTCAAGCCCCTTAAAGCAGATACTCATGCAGAGAAGCAACAGGCAGTCTCTGCTGTGGGTGGGTACTTTGAGCTCTTTATTTCTTGTTGAACTTGGTTTAGCAATAACAGCCTTAACATCTAATAGCTGAATGCCATTCCTCCCCCCATTCCCCCTGCCTTGATTGCCACACAGAACATCTCTCAGCAAAGTAGGACATATCCTTCATGGGATAATATAATAATAATAATAATAATAATAATAATAATAATAATAATAATAATTATTATTATTATTATTATTATTATTATTATTATTTCTTACCTGCCTCTCCATTTGGATCGAAGCGGGGAACAACAGTAAATATAAAACATGATAAAATACATAAGACTGATTAAAACATAGCACACATTATTAAAACTGCATAAAAACATCATAAAAACATCATAACATTCCACTGGATATGGCTGCCGGAAGAGAACAGTCTTTATGGCTTTCTTAAATTCTAAAAGACTGTTAAGTTAACGAGTCTCCTCCGGCTGGTCATTCCACAGTCTGGGAGCGGCAGAAGAGAAGGTCCTCTGGATAACAGTTGTCAGCCTAATCTTAGCCGACTGTAATAAGTTCTTCCCAGAGGACCTGAGCGTGCAGGGCAGATAGTATGGGAGAAGGCGATCCCACAGGTAACCTGGACCCAAACCATGTAGGGCTTTAAAGGTAATGGCCAACACTTTGTACTTTGCCCAGAAACTAAGTGGCAGCCAGTGGAGAGATTTTAAAGCTGGTGTAATATGGTCCCCCCCTAAGTGTGCCGGTGACCAACCTGGCTGCCATATTTTGAACTAGCCAAAGTTTCCAGACTAGGCACAGAGGTAGCCCTATGTACAGCGCATTGCAGAAGTCGAGCCTCGAAGTTTCTGAAGCCTGATGGGAGAAGGGAGAAGTAGCTACTGTGGGTCCCCTACAGCAACAGATATCTGGAGCAGTAAGATAGACGTATTTATCTATACCCTTAAAAAAAGGACATGAAAACCCAGCTGAGTTTAAATTAGGCTCTGCAGAATCCTCCATAGCTCCCAGTTCATCAAGCTCTTAGCAATTCTGGTTGGCTCATTGGAAGTAATTTTACAGCATTTGCTACATGTCACCGTGTCTGTGCTCCACTAAAGGGATGTTTGCAAAGTACATGACGGGAGCACATCGAAATGTCTCCTGGCAGCTGACTTTCAGCTCCAGCACTTGTGTCAAAACAGGAAAGGCAGGATCTGTGATGGGGATAATGTTATCCTCGGGTTTTCAGTGACCACGTGCATCCAGATATTCATGGGAACATGTAGCAGATTGCTTCTGTACATTTCTTTTTTCTTTTCCATTCTTGGAGAGTCATGTCTGTAACAGCTCTCTTTTGCTGAACCAGAAATGCTGTGCAAGTCATGGCGATGGATAACTGGTTAGTGGATATCACTAGGGTGCTGGGTTTCCCCCCACACACACACACACACACAAATGGGTAGAACATTCTGATCAAAACGCCACATTTTATTATTTTTAAACCCACGGTTCTGTTAAGACTGTAAGGCTTTTGTACATATGGACAGACAGTTTGTGGGATGGAAGATCCTATTAGAGTGTATTGGGGAACTTAAGCGGCTCTAATCCCTTCTGGACAGCTAAGAGACATCTGTGCCTTTGAAAAAAGCTTCCTGAGCTATCCTCCAGTTCCAGAGAGTAAAGATAGTTTATGTGCAGATAGGGGAAGACGGTGAGAAATGTGAAAATGTTTACAACCTATTTTAGGAACGTAAGAAGGTGCTTTATACAGAATTGAATCATTGGTCCTTTTAGCTCAGTACTGTCTACAACAGGGATGGGGAAACCTCCAGCCCGTGAGGCCTTCCCATCTGGTTTGAGGAAGGCCCCTCCCCAAAGCTCCGCCGCTTGGAGAACACCACTCCAATCCGGTGATGTAGAAAGGAACTCAGTCTCCTCATCCATGGCCAGATCACCCTTTTCTCTGTGCACGGAGAAAGGAGCTGCCCTTTTTGCCATACACAGAGAGGGAAATAGGACAATCTGGCCATGAAGGAAGTGTCCCAGTCTCTTTCTCCCTAGCCAGTTTGCTCTGTTTTCCTCTCTGTGGGCAGTATTCTGTTAGAGTAAATAATGTTGTGCTAGCGGAAATTAGGTTCCAAACTTGTGCGCAAGAGAAGCTTCCAACTAAAGTTACTTTTTTGTAGGTGGTTGAGCATAACACATGTGTGACCTGTTGTGCAACCAGATGTGCATTCCACTTGTAACAGGCAACCACTTAGGCAACGGAAAGATGAGGCGGAACTCCGCTAGCGCTATTTGAGTTTGCAGAATGACACTGTTGGATACTGCCCTGTACCCAGTGAATGAAGCAGCTCCTTCCTCCATGAACCAAAAGACATGTGCTTGATTGGTGGGTGGGGTGGGTACGTATGAGTATGAATGGGGTCTATGCACGTGTGACAGAGTGGGTGTAGCCCTGCCCACTGCTGGCATGTGGCATCCATCATGATTCCCTGGTGCTATTGTGGCCCTCAGGGTAAAAGATTCCCCACCCCTGATCTATAGTGACTCATTGTGGCTCACCTAGCTTTCAGTCCTGGCTCCAATTGGAGATCTTTTGCTAGCAAAGTACATGCTCTGCCGCTGAGCTGCAGCCCTTCCCTAAAATCATTCAAGCTAAAGCTAAAATGCTGGTGCTTCTCAAGGGCACCTAGCTCTAGCCAGGCTATCTTTCAACTGTTTCCAAAGAATTGCCACTTTTTGGAAAAAATCTTAAGTGTTCCGCAGTTTGGATGCTGCTTGATATTCTCTGGGCTTGCTACACACCTTTGGTAGCAGGGCTCCCCACCCCACGGAAAATTTAGAATTACACAGTGCTATGGGATTGTAATTTGTGCACATCGCCTGCACATTTTCCTTATATGCGCACGCATAATTCAGTCTACATCACATCCTGGAGCAACCAAAATTAAATCTTAAAGAAATAGTAAGCCTACCACGTATTTCAGACACCACAGAGCGAAGAAAATACTACCTTAAGCGTATGGAGAATGTGATTCATTGCTGATTTAACTGGTCTTTTCCTGCTTCTGGTAGGCCACAAGCAATTGGACCGGAGAAGTCAAGCAACTGGGCTAGACAGCTAATTGCTTTTCTTCCCAAAAGGAGAGAGTTCGAGTGTCATCACACTGGAGGTTTAATGCACATCTGCTGTGACTTTGATCCACTTTTTCAGAGCTGGACTCGCTCAGGGCGAGAGAACAGCACGACAGGGACAATGTCATGCTAGTTCAGCGCTGAAAAAGTGGATCAAAGTCATGGCAGATGTGCATTAAACCTCCAGTGTGATGATGCTCTTCTTCTCTTATCTTGAGAGGTACGAAATAGTCTTCTATGGCAGCAGGACCCTTCTGGGAGCTTCTGGTGTTTCTACCGAGGTTCCGTAAGAAGCGAGCTGCTCTGTTGATTGGAAGGTTGTACGTGTATGAAGGAAAAGAGCAGTGTATGGGGAGCAGGGTTCAAGAGCATGGCTGACTTTGAACTTAAGGAGACAGAGAGCATGTTTCCATCTTGAGTGAAGGGGGATCTTGACAGGGTTGAGAATCCGTTCTTCTCAAGCGCCTCTTTAAAGTCCCTGTGTGGCTGCCTTATCATTATAATGATAAATGTAGAGAAAATATTTATTTCTTCTCAAAGTTCAATAGTTTTGCAGCTGAGCATTGCCTTGCATTGTTTGGCAGAATCTTTCTATAGTTTTGGTGGGAACCATACTGACTGCTGCTCTGCGATGACACTTTCGAGCACAAACGTTTCGTGTAACTTTTGCCCAATAATGTCCCTGTTAAGAATGTCCTGTTGGATCATTTCTGGCACCACGTCTCTCTTACCGTAATGCTGGCAACTTCACCTGACTTGCCAGGAAAGGCGTCTCCGTGTTCGAGGATGATTTCCATTATCTTTGAAATATTGGTAAACACTCTGGGGAGTACTAATTCTTCTTTTGATAGTCATTCATACAATTTGCAAATCTCAACACGAAACTAGCATTTAAAGAAACCGTCATTTAAAAATGTTTTTGAAGGAGTATCACAGACAGGGTCTCTTGTGGCTCTTAATGCTAAATGCTGATATGGCGCATTTAGACCATCCCATGAAAATAAATTAGAACGTGTTTCCTACCATTCCTCAGGTGTACCTAAAGCAGGGGAGGGCAACATAGTTGGCCTCGAGGGTTGCAGGCAGTGCCGGGTAGTGGTTGGAGGCCATATGCACACACATGTATATGTCTATGCGCATGCTTATACATAGACATCTTCAAACACATTCACTCTTTCCCTCCATCCCCACGTCTCATCATGTAGGGATGGCAAGGTTTAAATTTTTCCTGCCTGCTGAGATCGAAGTATGGGATCTCTGGGGTGGGAGCATTTAAACCCTCTCCCCACTCCCAGCAATCCTGAGCCAAATCAAGGTTTACACGGAGATCACTGGTGGGGTGGGGGGAGGTTAAGCCCCTCCCTACCTGCCAGTGATCCTGAACCAAATTGCTGCTTCCCGCTGCTATTAGCAGCACAGAGAGAGAGAGAGCAATTTGTTCCCTCCCCTCTGGCTGATGGCTGATCAGTTGGGTGGCGGGGAAAAGTGGGCAGGGCACCCCATGGACTTTGTAGCCCAGCCCACGGGTTGCCCATATGGGATCTCAAGTGAGCCTTTATTTTTAAAACCAGACATAATGGTCTTAGAGCTCCTGATGGTACATTTTAGCAAAAAAGAATCCAGTGTAGATACAATCAGCCCCTTGAACGTGGGACAATTAAGAGCCCCAGCTAAGAACAGGGCATAAGAAATAATAATTAAAACAACAACAATGCCATGCTACAGATGGAGTTATCAGCTGAACCTGAGCAAAGACAGCCGGCATCCCTGCCCATGGAACTTGCAACTTCACGGCTAACACGGTCATGTCGGTTGGACTACATCCACTGTTTCAGACCGATAAGATGAGAGCACATATTATCAAATTAAAGGGAGCCGCTGCAAAAGAGTTTCAATTTCTGACCACCCCAAAAATCTAATTAGATCCATTTGATTCATCAAAAGCTCTTGGTGTTTGCCAAGTTCTAATCATTTCCTCCGATGTGTGGGGGAACAGTTCTCTTTTTCAGTGAGGCAAAACTAACGCCCTGTAATTACTGTGAGATGCTGGCAGGGCCCTTCTGCCATACCAGCCAAGCAAACAGGCGACAGTGGTCACGGGGGGGGGGGGGGAGTGAGGAGGCTCTTCAGCAAATGTGACTGCAAAAGCACTGTGAACGCTCCCGCAAATTCCCATTGTGCTAAATCGGTAACTCTGTCAGAAGAGACTGGAGTCACTCGCTCTTAGAGAATTGAGCTGCCTCCACAAGCTCCAATGTGGCACTCCTGCAAAGTGGAGTCTTTTAGAAATAACACTGGAACGCCCGATCTTAATGTTCAAATCGGGTAGGGAGTCCTCTGAGGCAGTAGTCTGATCTGTAGGCTCCCTTCTCAAACCCTGAGAATACCTTTATTTATTTATTTATTTATTTATTTATTTATTTAAAAACCAAACAAGTATGTTTCTGGTCTTCATGGTTGTAGAACAGTTTCAAAAACGATGATGGCAAAAAGAGCTTCAGGTGAGGAAGCGGTTCAAGAAGCCTCCTGCCTTCTTCTTCCATGTGCCTGTGGATTCTTTAAAATTGAAGTTATAAAACTTCAAAAATAAGAATAGGGTACCGGTGCATAGTGTTCAACAGCGCTCCAAGTAAAGCCCAGTCTAAGATCAAAATGAATCACACCCACTGAACAAGAGTGAAGGAATGGTTTTTTTTCCATTCATTATTCTGCCGTCTTCACTTTTTTCCCCTTTTTTTTGTATCATTTAATCTGGTTTTGCTGATCATAGGAAGGAGCAACGGATGAGCTACGTCGGGCACTGAAAGCCAACCCCAAATTTTTAAAGTTTACTCAGCAACCACTCAGCCTTCTGAGATTTGAGCAGTGCCGTACTTTCGAGTATATCTTTGCAATCCTGAGGGCTAGGAATGTGGTGTTTATTTTTAAATTAAAGTTCAGATTCTACAGCATCTGAATGTTATGCCCAATAGCATATATTTTTTTGCTCTTCCTCACCCCTGTGCTTTTGCAGAATTGCAATGTATACAGCACCAGTCATGGCTTCCTGCTCATCAGGCTCATCAGAGTCACTTTGAATTTTATGCAACAATGGTGTTTATTCAAGATGAATTGGTTCCACCGCAGTAGTCACTGCAGCAAGCCCCCGCACAGCTCTGCTGCATATGTCCCTTGTGCGTTTAGGATGTCACCCCTGCCTCCATACTGTATGTATTTGCTCCAGGGAACATCAGTGCAGCTGCAGCAAATTTGGTTGCTGTGTAAAGTTGCTCGTGTGACCATTTAAACAGCATTCCCCCAAATTCAGACATGGAATTTGCTTTCTGTGGAGGTGACATGACTTAAAACAGCCCTACTTTCCCCATCTCGTCTGTTAACACAGAACAGGTATTCCCCGGAGGCTTTCGTTCCATGAAGATGTTTACAAGCGATGTTCCTTAGGGAAAGAGGCTGTGCTCCCAGCATTTCTCTCTCTCCCCCACAGTTTCCTTCTTACTTAGCAACAAAGGCAGACGCCTGTGCATCATCGCATATGGTCCCAGGAGGCAGCATTTCAGATGAGGTCGATGGAGATGTAGGATTAAGGTGGGGGACAGGGAGAAGAGAAACTAGCGTGGGGGCTAAGATTGTGAACCGTTAGGTGTGGGAAGGCACCCAGTTCAAATCTCACCTCAGCCAAAAGTTAACTAGAAAGCTTTATGCCATTATAAAGATAGCACTCAGATCGCCTAAGTGAAATGTCCTATGTCAGCGACCTTTGCTATTTTTCAAACAGGAGACACTTTGCCTCCAGGCACCACGGCTGAAGACACTTGGGGGCCTTTCCCAGGTTGTGGGGGACACTCCTATCCCCCCCGCCTCAGTCAAGTGCTGATGGTTTGCTGTGGATAAAGTTTCCACACGAAGACGCCGGCGTTTATACAAACTAGTAGCTCCTTTGTGTGGGTAATCGGTAGATCCCGGACAACCCAGATTCCTGGTGGTAGCCATACTTGCTACTGGACGTGATGGAGGAGGGGCATTAAATGTATGATTTCGGTCTGTAAACTCCAGTGGACAGAATCAGAAGGTTGGAAGGGAACAAAAGCCCATCAGCCCCTGCAGTTATTCAGGATTCACTTACACAAATAAAGCTCCTCACCCCCATTCCACAACAGATGAATATTGGAAAATAGGGGCTGCACTTTGAGCTCTGTGGTCTGTTTTTTAGTTTTTTAGCTTATCAGTTTGCTTAAATTTTTGTTACCTAATTAGTTTGGGGGGGGTATGGTTTGCACGGGACACAGCTGGAGGCTGTTTGGGGCCTCTTTTCTCTCTCCCCTTCCTCATCATCCAATCAAGGCCTCATCAATCAGTCACCCATCAGGGAAATTTCTGACAGGTTCGCTCAGTCCTTGGATTGGGATGGATCTTTTTCTCATGTCAGTGGTCTCTTCTGGTCAGTGCTACAAAATCTCCTGGCGGAGGTCAACATTGCTCTCTCTCTCACATACACACACACAAACACACACCTGTGCATTGAATTCCCCCTCCAGCACCTGTGCAGGGCACAACCCCAGCTGTCATTCACATTCATCTTTGCCTCTTGGGCTCCTCCCCTACTACAGATAATTGGCCAATTGCTCCTGCGTTCTCATTTCCCCCCCTCTAAACCCCCTGCTGTATGTGATGAGCAGCAGATCTCCTGACTCTCCATCCCTGAAGCCCCCTTTGGTAGCCCAGATGACAGCAACCAGCTCACCCCTAAAGCAAACAATAAGGCAAAGCTAGCGAATCCCTGTGGAGAGTGTACAGCTACTACAAAGAGAAAGAGCGTGAGTGACCCGGTTTGGCACATAATTGGTTAATTAACCCATGATTGATCCATGATTTGTGGGGCCACATTTCTTTTTATGCATGCAACATGTTCTCGGCCCAATCTTACGTTGCTGTGTGATGTGCGAACCTGGACACTTTGGGCTGTTCCCTGGTAAAACAACCTCAAAGTGTCCAGATTCGCATGTCATGTAGCGATCTATCATTGGGCCAATCAGAGGTGACATATTTAAAGAGATTGGCACACAAGTGGCACACGACCCGGCAAATCGTGGGTTAATTAACCTACGATTTGCCGCCCTTATGTGTGAACAAGCCCATCATGTGTGAATGAGAAAGACAGAAGTGGAGCATCACACTTTGGGGTGGAAGAGTACTGTCCCCTGTAAAAGTGAATTGTTACTATCGATGGTAGTGTCAGTGGTGAGTCTGCTGTGAAGAGCGTCTTTAACTCCAGAATCATGAAAGGGGAATTGAGAAGAAGGCTCTGATCTCCTGCAAGAACATTCATGACAAGCACAGGCAATCTGGACTGGGTTTTGTGCCAAGGGGAAAAAATGACGCCAATCTTTTCGCTTCCAACTCTCATCAACCGTTTTGGCTTTGAAATTGAGTTTTATTTTGCCTTCATTTGATTTCATCTGCCTTATTGTTCACTCCACTTCCTTGGCTTGGGAGCAAGCTCATTAAAATACACTGTTGCATGTCATTCCTAGCTACAGGTGTCCCATTTCTTCACTCCAAATCTCTTTCCTCATCTCTCTATTCCCCCAGCCAATTCACCCTTTGTTCCATCTTGCCTGATCCTCACTTAGCCAATAATATTCCTTCTACCCACTCTTAAGCAAGGAAGTGGAATGAACAATAGTTAGCCATTATCCTCCTTGGGCTCCTATGCATTGCAGGTTATGGTGCTTTTATAACCCAACATGCGCTACCTTTAGATCTGTCTGTCTGCTTTTTCTCATGCTCCCGTGTTAGAAGGCTCATGTATTACTTAGTAACTTCATGCATCTTCCTAAATCCTCCCTCTCTTAAAGCTCTAGAAATAGCAGCAACTGCTTCTTTTGAGATTTTAAATTTCTCACCGTGGCGCTTTTGGGCCGCTCTATAACATTGGTGTGAACGATGAGCAGGAGCAAACCTTAAATTCAGGGTTGTGGATCTGCCATTGATTTGCCAGGGGAAAGTGCAAAATGTGATAATAAATGTAGAACTCGGCATCCTGGGAATCTCAGTGTTCATTTCTTTTCTAAAAGCAAATTTCTTGCTCTTATTGGCTTTATTTGGTTTAGAAGACTTATATCCCGCTTTATGGCCCCAAGAGGTTCCTACAAAAGATTCTCACAAGACAACCACACTCAAGTGTAGTACTGGAAAGAGAAATAACATGTGTCCATGGGCTATCAGTATTATTCAAGCAGCATTCCTTAAATGTAATTTTATTTATTGGCTTAAATATTTATAAGCTGCCTTTCTGGAACAAGTCCACCCAAGAGAGCAAATAAAACATAGGTATAAGAAGTACAATAATAGAATGCAATAAAACTTTTAACGTGCAAAACATACAAAACTTCCTGCTCTTGTCCTTGGCATTCTATAGTGTTGCCTCCAGCTGCCAAGTGCTACACCTGCGGGGGGGGGGGGGGGGGAACCTTTTTCAGCCAGGGACAAATTCAATTTTTGAGAAGCTCTTAGTGGCTGTATGCAAGGCTGTATGCAAGGCTGAAGGTAAAAGGGACGTGGCCAAAACTACCAGCATATGTTAACTTAAAAGCTCTTACTCCCAGTCACTAAGCCTTAGGGCAGGCATCTCAACCTTTTAGGATGGGAAAAACCTGTGGGAAGCTACCAAATGATCAGCGGTTGGGGGAAGAAAGGTGGAGCCAGTGGAGGGGTGCAGCCCTCTGGGGTTTGGCCCACAGTCCTGAGGTTCAAAACCCCTGTCCCAGGCAGTGGCTCCCACCAAGGTTTTCTCAGGTAAAGGAACAGGGTTGAGTAGCTGGCACTTTCTTAGCCCTGATAGAGACAAGGCTCCCTTTTTTAGCTGAATGTATTTTAGCTAAAATATCAGAAACCAAAGAGGTGGTTGAATAAGATGTCCCACATATGTGCGGAGGACAGGAATAGAGCGTCAGTATCAAAAATGGAACAAATTATGCAAATTAGGTAAATTGTGTACATTTTTTCAATTTGCATATTTCATACAGGCTGCAGAATACAACTTTCAGATTATCTTTGCGAAGAATATTCATTTATTTTTGGTACCTCGGACACTTGGCCCCTACCGGCCCCTTATTATCTTAAAAATGGGGACAGAGTCAAGTACATGCACCAAGGATGAGAATTGCAATCTTTGGTTTCCCCAACTTCTGTCCACACACTTTTAAGAAGATTGATATGTTGGCACAAGGAAATAGTTTGGTGTTCAAACTGGTATGACGTTTAGGGCTGGAACATTGCTACTCCGATTCCTAGATGTCATTTATGTACAAAGAATAACCAATGTGGTTTACAAACACAGCTCTGAGGCAGGTTAGATGCAGGGATCTGAAATTGGCACTGACTTCTAGAAAACAGCTCCTGCGGAAGTACTCTGCATGAAGATCCTAATTTAGCACTCGTTTGCATATAATTATATAAAGCCAGTTGGTGAGAGCAATTCCAGGGATGTGAAAAGGACTGTCTCTCTGTCTCTCCCTTAGGTCTTTAGATCTTCTCGTTCTATTCAGAACGACAACAGACTATAACATTTTTTCGTATTTCTTTTTTCGCTAAGAATTAGCATGAAAGTAATGTGCTAAGACTGCTAGATTTGAACTGGTTGTCGGGAGAATACATGGGTTCAAATTCCCACTCAAATCATGAAACTCAAGTGGGCCTATCACCATTTCTTTGCCTAACCTACCGGTTAAGGGTTGTCATGAGCATCAAAGGAGATCCCATGTACTGACTTCCTTTGAAGAAAGTTTAATAATATTTATTTTGCTTTTAAAATATTCTGCAATCTGGAATACGGGTAGTACATTTTGCACAGGCATTTATTCCATGCATCAAATGTTATTCTATCCAGGATTTAGAATTTCTGGAAGACCTTGCAGAAAGTACAAAGAGCAAGTTCACCTTTCCTTTGAAAGCAGTTTCAAACAACAAGGAATAAAACTGTAAGTATCTCCAGAGGAGGCTGTAAGAAATCATTTGACAGATTTCAACATGCTATTAATCTGACAAGTATAAATGGATGACCTTCAAAATCTTTTTATCTACATCTCTGTTTTTTTTCCTTGACAGATAGATTTGGCCTGGGGGGATGTGGTGGTGAACAGGATAGCTTTGTTTATAGGCTTGTGACAAACATTCTTACAGACTTGGAAGTTCATGACCCTGATAGCAATGACAAAACTGCATGAAGTCTACTAATATGTGTGATCACAGGCTTGAGTCAAGGCAGGGAGTGGGTCGGTCCAGCCGCTGCAACTGTTGTATCTAGAAACTTGAGAAAGGCAGAGACGGGAGTAAGGCAGACAGACCCGGCCCTACCGTTAGGGCAGTGGTCTTCAACTGGTGGGATGTGAGATCAGTCCAGATGCGTTGCGGAAAGCTGTTGCCTCAGGTTGGGTTTTTTTGTTTTTCAAAGGCTGCTTTGTCTATATGCTGATATGTTTTTATTATGTATGTGGTTTTATATTACATTGTGGTTTTAAATTGTTATGAAGAGCCCTGAGGGGTGAATAGGTACTAGAAGGGTGGGATATAAATGCCTTTATTAATAAAGTAAATGAGCAAATAAATAAATGTGCTGCCCTTTCAAGTTAGCAGATACTGGGGTGGATTTCCCCACTGCCCATTTTATCTGAGCACTTTATTTGAATGACTATTATAGCTATGGGACCCACCCACCCCCACTCAGTGGCAGAAGACAGGGGAAAGCTGTTCCCATCATGCCCTGCATGCAAACATTCCCAGATCGGCCACTGTTGGAATGAAAAAAAAAAGAATGCTAGATTAGGTGGACCCTGTGTCTTCCAATCCAGTGGGACTCTATTGAGCATGAAGCTGTGTAAAAAAGCAAGATGAGTTTAGGGTACGCTTCTTCACTTTCTACTGCCCAGAAAAAGTTCAATGGGACTTACTCCTAAATGAAAGTGTACAGGATTACAGTCTTACCAGCAAGTCTCCTCCTAAATGCCATTTTAAGACTGGTACTAAATGCAGACTTCGTGGCTACAAGATGAAGCTATCTTTTTTTTCCCTCTCCCACTGCCCCTGCCCTGCCTGCTTCACTTAACATCCAGTCTGAGGAAGAGCACTGGAAAGCATCTTCACTCTTTTGTGATATTTTGGTTACTTGTAGCGAAGGCATCGCCCTGTTGTGGGTTCTGGAACTGCCCACAAATAGCACGTTACTCACACTTGATATAACAAATTAGGTGGGGTTTCAAAAGCAGAGCTACGCTGTTATTGATAAGAACCAAAGGGCTTGTGACACCTTAAAAGGCTAACAGTTACTATGGCAAAAATTTTCATGGACTAGAGTCCACATCATCAGATGGACAACCCTCCTCCACACACACAAACACACTGTCACAAATGGGACTTTTTGCATTCTGTTGCCTTTTGACTTCACAGTTTACAAACCCCTTCCCCTCATCCCAGGTAGCTCTGTATATCTGCCAACTCAAATTAACACTTCACGCATCTTTAGGTGGACTCTCGTCTACAAAAGCTTACACCATAAGAACTCGGTGCGTCGCTAAAAGTGCCACCCACAATCTCTGTTGTTTTTACCGCTATAGACCATTGCAGCTACTTCTCTGGGAATAATTAATCGACAGGAGCCTACAGTATTCAAACAGACAATTGGGAAAAACAAAGGATGAATTCATAAGAAGCCCAAGAGCCCTCAGCTTCTGCTTCTCCCAAATGCATGCCCAACTCAAAATATCCCTCCTCATAACTGAAACTCATTCTAGTCATCTTTTTTTGTGTATGTGTGTCTAATTTTCTGTTGTGTTTATACAGAGGTGCGGCTGACGAGGGCCTTTTTATTCCTCCTATCATGACGCGGCTTCACAGCAGTGTGCCTTGGCATTTATACCACAGCCAGCAGAGCTGTTTATGTATCCTGCTGAGGAATTAAGGAAACAACATTAAAAGGCCCTCTTCTTCCCACACAAATGAAGCGATCAGATAAACTGTTAAAAGGATTTCTGGCCTCCATTTGATGCCATGTCAGGTAAGGATTAGCACATCAGGCTTAAGAAAGCTACTTCAGGGCCAGCCTTACCATTAGGTAGAGTGAGGTAGCTTAATTTGGGGTGTCATGAAAGGGCGGACATTTGATTTATTTTACTCAAAGGCAGAGTCGCTTATGGGATTCTCTGCTTCGAGTGCCAAAACATCTTGGCCAACCTTGGACAATATAGACCTTGGCCGGGAGTAGAAGTTGTGTTTGCTGTTCTGCCTCAGGCAGCAAAATGTCTTGGGACAGCCGTGGTATTTCACAAATCACTATTGCTCAGCCCTACAACTGAAGCCAGAGTTTGGAGATTGGGTGTGGGCCTCACATTTGTGCTTCTCCTTTGCCCCACAGCTATTTCAGTATTATGCAAGACTGTCTTCAATCCAGGCTGAAACGAACCCAGCTAAGTTCTTTAAATCTGGGAGTTCTCAAAATGCGACTAGGAAATGTAACCGCTTACTAAGAATCTTTTCTGTAATTACACCACTCTTGTGGAACTACCTCGTTAGAGAGGCCTGCCAAGCACTGTCTTTAGAGGCTTTTAGAAAAGCTGTACAAATGTTTTATTATATAAAGACAGGCTACGTGTCCATTTAACGTTCACATAAAAATAAATACAACGTTCTGTAGCAGCTTAGTGGCTCTAGTGATGTTTTAAACATTCCTTTATGACAGGGTGGGGAATCTGTGCTCCCCTCCCCAAAGTTACTGGACAACTCCCATCATCTCTGGCCTTTGCTCATGTTGCTGGGGTTGATGGGAGTTGGGAGTCCAGCACCATTTAGAGGAACACAGGTTCTGCAACCTTGGTTTATGAGAAATGGAGGGATAACCAATTTATTTACAACATTTCTATACCAGTCCACATCAAAGACAGATTCCAGAGCAGTAAACATAAGGGTAGTAAAATTATTCTTCTAAAAACAGAGTACCTCCCTCATGAAGGCTCCTCCTACTTCAAGTGTTACCACCAGCAGCCATTCCAGCAGGCTGAGCTGAGGTGGAAGCGGAGTGGTTTCACCAGTCCTGCTGAAAGATTTTTCCTCCTCCGTTCCCTCCTCATTCATTCTTCCTTCTGTGTCGTGTCTTTTTAGATCGTAAGCCTGCAGGGACTGTCTTTTTAATTGATTATATGTAAGCCACTCTGTGAGCCTGTTTGGCTAAGGAGCAGCATAAAAATGTTTCAAATCAATACAGAAATACAACTAAAATAAACAATGGATTTCGGGGGGGGACTTTAAAAAAACGAAAATATTTTCAAACAAAAAATTTTTTTGTCCCCTTAAAGCCTAACAGTTTTTTTGTGGTATAAGAGAAAAGATTATGCCTCCAAAGCTTAAAGCACAATAAATGTTAGGCTTTGTTTTAAGGTACAACACGACAGCCAATTTAGCAATTGAGAAATAAGTTTGCAGAATAAACAGATTTAAGAGGACACAATTTAATCATGATGAATCTTGCATTTTTAAAAACAAACAAACGCAAGTACTGCATCTTTTACCATCATTTCCCCTTAATTTAACATTAACTCATCAGTTATTTGTGACATTGATTAAAAATAAAACCAGCAGTGCCACAAGGATAAAAAAGCATGTTTCAGAAGCATCAATCTACATGTCTTGAGCCTTTTTATTAGTAGCAGAAACAAAACAAAAAAGCATGTATTTCTATCAAGATGTAATACTGATGTTAATCACTCTTCTGCCCATTAGCAACACAATGGCGTGAGACAGAATTTCAGGAAAAACAGCCCTTTTTTTTTACTGAGGGTTGTTACCAAATTTTTCTGATATAAAGCACATTCCCATCCTCCGCAAACCATGTACAAGCAATATGCTAGACTTGCAAGGGAATGCGAGGTAGCAAGTTCACGGTTTAGCTTTTGTACTTCAATTTCACAACCCCGTGTCTCCTTTTGTAAATGTGCGCTACAGAAATACATCAAGATGTGTGTTTTTAAAAACAACAAAACTACTTTTTCCTACGTTACATACAAAAATCTAAAACTGAATAAAGGAAAAGTTTACATCTTTCAGAATGAAGGAGACTGGTTATTAGACTGGGCGCTCAATGCAAGTCACCATACTAGTAATGGCCCTCAAAATAAGAACTGTAACCATACTGGGGTACTCGTCCGTGTTGGGAGTAGGAAGACTGTCCTTGTCTGTGTTGCTGGTAATTGTTTCCCGAGCTTCTTTCTTGCCACTGACTGGATCTGTAGCCTCCTTGCCGGTCATATCTGTCCCCTCTTCCTCTAAATTGTCTGCTATCTCTGAATCTGTAATGGGGAAAATTTTAATATATTTCATTTTCAAAGCACATCACATACATTCTTCCCAGCAGGATGGATTAAAATCAATATTAGCAAAATGTCCTAAAAAGAAAATGATTTTATCTAAAACAGACTTTTCAAAAATGGCCTATGTTTCTCTTAAAAAACGTGGTGTTAGCTCCTACAGTTA
The DNA here is from genome assembly GCA_029215795.1 of Anniella stebbinsi. Taxonomy (NCBI): domain Eukaryota; kingdom Metazoa; phylum Chordata; class Lepidosauria; order Squamata; family Anniellidae; genus Anniella; species Anniella stebbinsi. The sequence goes on from JARDYH010000001.1 coordinate 390,350,104, forward strand.
ATCTCAAACTTAAATCAATGTTTTAGTAAAGACCTTATTCAGGGGATCAAAAATGCAGTTTTCCTATTAAAGCATCATCTGTCCCATCTTTACCGAAATGTTTCAGTCATTTTATTTTTGCCTCTGACCTACCACACCACAGAATATCAGTACTACATTTCATCCAGTGATTTAGGCATCTGCCAATAGCTGCTAAGAAACATGTGAGTTCATCGAGGTGTCCCAGCCTCTCCACAACACTATCTATTTTTTTAAAAAAATTGTCTTGTATTTGCCATTTATTAAAAAAAATGGTAGTGGGGCGTTGATGGGTTTCCAATTGTCAGCTTGTAGCCTGGGATCATGAAGCCAGGGGAAATTAGAAAATTAAACCTGTCTTCCAGCCAGTAGGAGGTGCTTCCCCAGAAGTTGAGATTGTCCTCTGAAGGAATGGGAACTTACAGTAAGAAGACTTTCCTTTCAGCAGTTCATCCCGTCAAAGTGCAAGCAGATCATTTTTTAAAAACCCTGAGCAGGGTGGATTTTATTTAAATCACAATTTAAATCACTACTCAGAAAGACTCGATTTAATCATGTGACTCCCCACCACCACCACCAAAAGTGCACTCTTCCTGATGTTGTTTCATTCAGGCCCCCAGGCCTTGCATGTCTTTGTTGCAGTATTTGCATTTTGCACGCATGCCTGCCTTACCCATAGGTAGAGGAACTTCATTAAAATATTCCCAAACTGGGTCTCTTTTACTGCCTGCCCCCGTTATAGGTTTTCTCCTCTGGCTAAAGAATAATGTGATAAACCTCAGGTTCTACATACAAAGATCCAAAGACTTGTGGCGTATTCTGCTCAAAAGGTTTCACTTTCATTTTTACTGCTTGCCCCTCCCTCCTCACACTTCGCTTCTTGTGCAGATCTATTCCACTCCCAACAATCTATTCATTGAATTTTTTTGAAACTTAGCACTTAAGAGGTAAGGTGTTCATTCTGTGTACATAGATTTGCAAAGGAACAATGGGATCGTGATCTCTGCAGACACAAATTCAGTTTTGAGAATTGTAAAACCAAGCATCTGTGATAGTATCTTCTAGACCAGAAAATTGCCCAATCATCTTACAGAAACCTCTGGAAGAGCATGGCATTGTGAATGGATTAATGGAATTCATTTACCAAAAAATTTAAACAATGCATGAATGTACAGCCTCATGCTACATAATTAAAAACTAATCCTTATTTTATGATGAATAACCTTTGGACTGTAATGTACCTTAAATAGAAAACTATTTTTTGATAGATTTTTCCTCAAAAAAGATTTTATTTAAAAAATCCAATTTATATCAAAAAAATCCAATTTAAATTTTAAAAAATCAATTTTAAAAAAATCATTGATTTATATCCACCCTGACCCTGAGTATTTGGCAAGAAGAAGAGACCTGATAAAGAGGCCCACAGGCACTGGTGTTTATCATAGCCGTAAGACAATTAACGACTTTTATATTTAAACTAAAAACAATCTTTTAAAAACAAACAAACATTAGCAAAGACCATCTTGATCAGCTGCTTCCCCAGTGCTCTCTAGAAAATGCCAAGGAATTGAATGAAGCAACTAGCCAAATTAATGTTTACTCCCCATTCAAAAGGTTTTGAAAGAATGGCTTCCTGGGGGCTGAGGTAACACTTAGATGTGGAAGGAACCAGGTTCAATCTCCAGCAAAAAGGAACTGTAGCAGCTGGGCAGAGATGACCTCCCTCTGTTGGGGAACCACGGCCAGAATGGATAGTACAAGTGCTGAGTGAACATGCCTGAAATGAATTTGTTATTTCATCACAAAGTAACAGATTCATCCATGTCATCTTGGGCAAGAGTTCTCCTTTAATTTGAGATCTCTTTCTGTGTGTACCGCTTTTTGCACACACGCAATGTTAAACTGCATCTTGGGAGATTGGAATCTCATAATGCATCATGACATCATGTGTCATCACATTACGTTCCCCTTCCTGAATGGTTGCTCCCACATGGTCTTTCTACAACATTTTGACACACCTTTGCCGATTGACATATGGCGGAGAGAGGTTTATGGATTGGCATGTCGAGGTGTATACAACCTACATGGCTGTTTCTTCAGAAATGATTGGTTTGTGGAAAGAGGTCAAATGCCAACCTTTCCCTAAAGGGTTAAAGGAACACCATCTCATTTCCTCCAGAAAGAAAAGGAATAAACCAACCAATCCACAGCACATGCAGAAATGTTGTCATTAGATGCGGACTGTTCATGCTCCAAAGCTTGCAATCTATTCCAAAATAAGTAATGAATTTGTAAGTTAGCAATCCAAGCTTGCTACAAAGGTAAGCATTATGAATGCATGGGTTTCAACCAACTAATTATGAAATTTGGCGGTCTCACTAAACAACACCAAGGTAGATGGACCAATGATTTGACTTCATATAAGGCACGTTAATCTATGCAAAAATGTCTGATTTGGGAATGGAACATCCAAGTTAAAGTTAAACATATCTATAAATCATTTCATTCTCATAGCCTAAATACTTTGAAATCCAGTACAAGCAATACCAAAAGCAATTGAATGCACAACGTCCTTTTCAATTTCCCAAGCGCCAGCAGCCAAGATTAAGTTCAAACTAAGAAAGGGCAGTATGTATAGCCTGGAGTAAAAAGAGGAACGGGGGAAAGGATGACTCAGAATATTTTCAGGAGGTATAAAATCCCAAATGCTTAGTAATGGGGGATGATGTATATTGGACAGTCGCAAAGAATCACAAGAAATGCACATCAAGCAATACAGAGTATGTCAAATGTTACCTAAGAATGCAAATGAAATCCTTTGTGGACAACTAGGAAAAAATATTTAGTCTGCCGATTGGCACAGTCATTTTTCTGTTAACAATTATGCCACAGAAGACAGGCTATTTGGCTTATTAGGACAAGCCTGGATCTCTTTTCTCTGTTGTTGCTGCTGCAAAAAAAAAAACCCCTCACTTCATGACCAAGCAAGCAATAGCTCCCAAGGGCAATTCTTCCAAGAGTTTCAGTTCATTCCTTTTGGCATAAAGATCACTTTGCCTCAGCCATACACAGAATGCAAAACTACTGGCAGTGTCACTTAAGCTGAGGCCTAGAATTTCTTTGCCCTGGAGAGAAAAAATACTCTGGAAACAGACTCAGAGCATCAGAAACTGGTGGCCTCATCAGGTATCCTATATGGCCCTCCGTTCCCTACCGTCAAAGGTGCTGTGGAGAATAGTGTCTCCTGCTAATAATCCAACCGTCAATTTTGTGGAGAAGATGAGTTTAATGATCCTAGCCTGTCACTCACTAGCTCCTCCACGGAACAGTCCTACGATAAAACTAGCTGCTGCCCAGAGCAACACAGTGAATAAGCAAGCATTTATATGTTGCCAAAATCTTTTTAAAATTTTCTGTCAGTGAAACCAAGAAACCCACCTTTTAAAAAATATAAAAAATAAAAGTAGTACCTATCTCTGTATCGCTGGTTGCCACCCGATCTGTTTCTCCAGTCTTCTATTAAGGGAGGTGGATCTGCAGGGCGTTGGACATATTTCTGATATTCTTCATCTTTTGAAGTAAATCGATGTTCAAACATCTTTTCATAATTCTGAAGGATCTCAGCTACAGAAGGCACGTGGGGTTCTCTAAAGCTCCCCCCCAAAAAAGAATCTAAAGTTAAATATCTGTGGAAGTTGCTGGGTTAAAATTGTTGACAAGCTGGATTTGTAGGATGAGTTGAACAGTAAAGCATGAGAAAGGTTTTGGTTTCATGCCTCAAATGCAGCCCTTCTAGGATCGAGGCAATAATCACAATGCCACGCTCTTAACCATCTGAAGCTTTCGGCAACATGAACAAGAATTTCAGTGATTGTAGGAAAGCAATTTATACCACCAACCCTTGATTATTCCTAGAAAACCAGACACAGAACTTGCTCTATATCAAGGATGCAGAACCTCTTTCTGCCCGAGGGCCGAATTTCATTTCGGAGCTCTCAGGGGCCACATTCCAGTGGTGGGTGGTGCCAAAGGCAAAAGGAGCGGGACCAAAAGCACCAACACATTTAGCTTCAACCTCTTATTGCTACTAACTAAGCCTCAGGAGAGGCATTTAAACCTTTTAGAATGGAGGGAAAACAAGAGCTAGGAAAGCACCAAATATAGGAGGATTGGGAGAGTGTGGCCATGTGGAGAACCCTGGGGGGGTGGGGGGTGGATTTAGTCCATGAGATGGACATTTTGTACCTTCTATAACAAGGCTACTCAAGCTGTGACCCACCAAGTTGAGTGCAGGTCATGTCAGCCATGTGTTGTGGCCTACCAGGTGCTTGGCAGCCTCCCTGTGACTAGAGACAGACAATAGTGTTTAAGAGTATTGCAGATGGAATGATGGAGGCATCGCTTCTCATGGTGTGCACACTTATTTCCCCTCACTTTCCTCTCTGGTTAATCGGGTTTGCAGGATACTGAATCAATACAAACACCTGCGAAACCTGTTGCTCAGGAATGAAATCGGTACGTACAGACAAACTGCCTCCAGCCTCTGAAAAAAGGCAGGCAACCCACACACACCTCGAAGGTGGGTAGAGCTCCTAGTGCTCTGCCATACAATCCTGGACATCTTGTGTTCAGCTTGGTGGTTCATAAGTTGTGCCGGCTTGTTCTATGGTGAACGTGTGGCCCTCCAGATATTTCGGACTGCAACTCCCATCATCTCTCACCATTAACTATGCTAGTTAAAGCTGATGGGAGTTGAAGTCCAAAAGCATTTGAAGGGTCACATGTTCCCCATCCTATAATCCTGAGGTTACTCCTGACTCCAGAGTAGGTTAAAATGTCAAGGTAATTTGGGGAGTAACGGTAAGTGAACCATGCATTTATATCCCACCCTTCAACACATGTATTCTCAGGGTAGCTATCAGAATATCAAGGTTGTTCATCTGTTAGAAAGGTAGAACAGAATCAAAGAGATTGTGTTAAGACAGATTCAGAGTTTAAAGGTGAATTAAGTTCCTCTTTGAGAAGCTCCCTCCCTCCATCACAAGAAACATGCTTGGTTAATGGTAACTTTGGAGGGGGTGTAGTATGTATGAGGCCAAAACTCCACTGGCTGCAACACTAAACTTTTAGGGAGCTATTCAACCTAGGCTACTGATTCTCAAAACTGTGGAGTCCCTCGTGAATCAGAGTCCTCTGCAAGACTACGGCTTCTCTCAGTGAGAGCTCCGATTAGGCTAGGAAGCAGGGTGCCAATAATATTATTCAATACATCTTTTAAATTCTCGGGGGTGCATGAAACATTTCTTTTGCAAGATTGCATAGTTATAACAACAATTACCATTTATGGAGCACTGTAGAGTGCTCAAAGTATCTTGTTTACTCACTGTATTTATATTCTACACCTTTAATACTACAGTATTCCCAGACAGTTTGAAAGTAAAATGAAATTTAAAAACACAACAGAATTACAATATAAAAATTCTCAAGGGCTTAAAAGCACCCGCCATTTCAGTAACTATTAAAACAACTCTGTAAGGTAGGCCGGTATCGTTATTCCCCTACTACATCTCAGAGCTTATCCACGATGCTACAGCAGCTCTTTTGTTCCTTAGAAACTTTCCCCCAGGGACCTGGACATAAACTCTGGCCTGATGCCATAATTCTTCCATTTTCTGTGCAATCCTGATCTAAGGGAATAAATTGAGCAGAGAAATTTTATAGTTTCTCACAGTGCTAACATTTAAAAAGCATTGACCTAGGCTTCCCCACCCCTCTCCCCAGGTTTTTGAATAGGTCTGGTTTAAATTTGCATGAATGCCTCCACATGCTCATCTGTCAGGTTTCCATTTGCGTGTTCTGTTCTTAGTGACTAATGTGTCTGTAATTGAAACAGATGGACACTCACCATTGTAAGCACATGATTAAAATTAAAATTATTTAACCAATAGGTTAAATAATTTAGTTTTTTGCCATTTCGCATTGGCTTATGATTCCTCCATAATGCACTCTTACAACTCCCCATAGACAAACAAAAAATATAAGAGGAATGTTACCACCAGACCTGTTTAGCCAGTCTTCTACTATGGGAGGTGGATCTGCAGGGTGTTGGACATATTTCTGATATTCCTTGTCTTCTGAAGTATATCGGTGAGCAAACATCTCTTCATAACTCTGAAGGAGCTCACTTGTGGAAGCCATTTTGTAATCTCTGCAGATATAAAAAGTTCTTTTGACAATCTTTGCAAGTCAAATACTTATGGGCTAAAATGGTTGATAATCTAGATATTCAGAACTGGTTAAACAGTATAACATGAGAAAGGTTTATCTCTCCTCAGCTATTTAGCCTCTAAGATGTGTGGGTAATATATATTATAATTCATTAATGCAAAAATCCACTCTCACTAATCTGGATTAAGATACGCTGTCTCCCCACAAGTGGGGGGAATTTATCCTTGTACACTTTAATAGTGGTGGCTGGAGAATTTTGCAGTTCACAGGGCTGTAGTGAGGGTGTGTATGTACTCTGTGTATTCTGTATTTTTTGACAAATAGCATATTCTATACCACCCTTCATCCTAACAGAAACCCAGGCAGTATACAAGACACAACTACAACACTGTAAAACAAAAACAAATCAGAGGAATAAAAACAGCAAGACAGATTAGGCATTATGCAACTTTAAAACACATGGGAGAAATAAGCAGCAGAATGATAGTATTGTCAGCTGTACCAGTCAAGCTTCTATGGGAAAGACATTCCAAAGGTGGGGACGCCCTTTCTCTTGTTCCTCCACAACAAACATCCTCTTCTGCAGATCTTAAGTCATGGACCTCCTCTACAAGAATTCGGTTTGACGCCTGGTTCTCCGATTATGCACATCTTCTCAGAAGTGCTTTATGGTAAATGACTGTACGCAGGAGGTAATTGAGCGCACAACTGGTGGCCTTACCAGTTGTTTGAAATGCGCTTTAGAAGTAGTTAATGTGGAGAATCGCTTGTTCACATAGTCAAAATGCGCTTTAACGGCCGGAGCAAAATAAAACTTGCTATTTAACGCGCATTCGATAATGCGACTAATCGGATAGATAACGCGCCTCAACTCCTGATTTGCGCTCCGCTCATGTAGAGGTAAAAATTTTAATGAGACTTGAAAGAGCTTTAAACCTCTCGTGTAGAGGCAGCCATGGATAGGTTGGTATAGAAAACACTCCTTCTGGTATTTGGGCTCCAATCTGTTTTGCTTCTTAAAGGTAAGCACTAGAACTTTGATCTGGACACAGAAGTGAATAGGCTGTTGTTCTAAAATGATCTAAAATGGTTGTTCTAAAATGATCCCATCTAGCCATACCAGTTAGAATTCTTGCAGACACATTCTGCGCTAGTTGAAGCTTCTAGGTTGTCATCAAGGACAGCTCCACCTACAATACATTTTAATGATCCCATCACGTTACCAGAGCACTGAACACTACTGCCAGACTATCTCTTTGCAAGGTCCGTTTGTAGCCTGTGAACCAGCCAAAGCTGGTAAAAAGGCCCTTTGTACCACTGACACTGCCTGGGCTTCAAGTGATAATGCTGGATCAAGGAGTGTCTCCAAACTACATACCTGCTCTTTTGTGCAACCCGATCTGGAACAGGTTGTACACCTCATTCCTGGACATGAGAACCACCTACCCACAGTGCATCCATCTTGTCAGGATTCAGCTTCTTGTCCTTCATCCTGCCCATTACAGACTCCAGGTATATGTACAGCCTTGTCTAACTCAGATGACATACCCAGAGCTAATTGCCATCAGCATACTGATGACACTTCAAACCCTCTCCTGACCTCCCCCAGTGGCTTCATAGAGATGTTAAAGAGCATTGTTGACAAGATGGAACCTTACAGGATCCAAGAACATAGATGCCATGGGGTTGGGCAAAAACCCTCCAATACATAAGCTATCAATGTTATAATAAAAAAGAACATTCATTTTAAAATTTCACATTAGGACTACACTGAGGTGCCAGACCAGCAATGCAAATGATCCTATACATGTCTGCTGAAAAGTAATGTCAATTAATCTCAACAATCTGAGATAAACGTGCTCTGGGAATCCCACTATGAAAATATGAAAGCCGGGACTTATCAGATTGTCTTTAGCATTAGTATTTTTAGCAATCCCAAGAAAACAGGTTGAGTCAGGGCACAACATCAGAAACTGGCTGGAAAGCCAGGGCTCAGACAGAGAAATGTAACTTCTGAGCATAAGCAAAATGATCATCTCTTATGACATTGGTCAGAGAAATATGACTTCTGAGCCAAATGCCTGTTTATACCACTGAGACAGTCTAGTTCCAGTTTAGCAATCAAGGCTATTAAGAACTGCATTGTTGTACAAATTCGTGACCCACCTTGGCCACAATCCTATGCACACTTACCTTGGAGTAAGTCCCACTGAGTTAATTTTTGAGTAAACATGTTTAGAATTGCACTGTGAGTCTAGCATCCTGTTAACAACAGTGGACAACCAGATGCATCTGGGGAGCTTACAGGACAGTGGGAAACTCATGAAAGTAGCTATTTGTTCCCAGCATCTGATACTCCTAGATATTGCATTCAGCTATTGGGGTCTTTTGGGGTGGTGAGAAGGTAGAGCTGGATCTACGGATAGATATCAGGTTCATTTGCAGCAGATCAGCAAGCATTTCCAACTCCCAGTTATTTTAAAATAGCAACAAAATGACTCTTCCCCCAAATTATACTGCTGAAAAGAAGACAGCTTTGATTAACCAAGTACTTCAAGCACCATGACCTGCATTCAGTTCCAGCACACAGAAAAAAAATCCTGGGCTCAAAATTCTTTAATTTTAAGTGTACCAAGCTCTGGCTGAAGGGTCTCAGGCCTGAAGCCTGCCCACCACTGCTTTAAATGACTATTCATTTGCACCAAGCAGGGGGTTGGACTCGACGGCCTTATAGGCCCCTTCCAACTCTACTATTCTATGATTCTATGATCTTTAGAAAGGCACACTAATTATTGTGACTGCAATAAGAGCCAGGGACATAATGAGGGGGCGGAGTGAAAAGGTTCGGGGGAAGAAAACCATCTCAATTAGAGCTGAAGCACTGCCCACCCCCAATAATCTACACACACACACATAACATATACATGGGCTGCAGGTTCTCTGGCCATGCACAGAGGCACTCTTCTTCTCTGCCACCTTACGATGATCCAGAAAACTAACCCTCTGTTGGAAGAAAACACAAACCTAAACCAGTCCCAGGGCTGAAACAGGGGCTCAAATTAAACCATTGATTGCAGCCTCAAAGCATCACAGGTTTCAAAAATGGGGGCTGGCCACGTGATCTTCTAACACCCCCCCCCTCCTCCCACTACCCTAACCCTCGAGGGAGAGAGGGAGGAAGAATAAAACCCCCTCACCCTTAATCAGGCGACAACAGCCTCCGCTTCTTCCGCGCGCGGTAACTTCCCACTTCCGGTACAGCCCCGCCCCGCCCCCATGGGCCGGTCTCGGGCGGTGGGCGGAGCTTGATGTCGTTAGAAAGGGCGGGTCTCGCCTGTTCTTTACCTCAAAGGAGCCCGCTCGCGCGGCGGCTGGTTCTCCTCGTCCCGGTGTGTCGAGCCGAAAGCGGCTCAGAACGATAATAACCACGAATGTACATCAAAATACAACATTAGGAAGGCAGGGAAGCCTCTCAAGCCGAGTCACAGGGGTCTCCATCCCAAATAATAAATAAATATCAAAGTGTCATATTGCTGCTGCCTCAGGTCTGGCAGGGAAGAGCTATCCAAGCTCTCCCCCCCCCCCCCCCGCATCCGAAATCAGAGCCACCACCGCACTTCGCTATCTACACTACTGCTTTAAAACGGTTTATAACAGTTTGAAACCGGTTATTAAAGGGTTTCAAACTGTTATAAACCGTTTTAACGCAATAATGTAGGAATCTGCACTTAAATATTAAAGATAAAAATACAATTATTTTTGCCGCTAGCCTCAGTGCCTCACTAATGCGGACCAGCTGCTGCTGAAGTGCAGTAGCGCCTATGATACTTGGACCCTATTGGGTGGGGGGCTGCTCTGTATCCCCTTGCTCTGTGCAGAGCCCAACAACAACAGCGCCTCCTGCCACTCCCCTCATTTAATGCCAAATTAAAGTGTACCTCTGGGCATGTACAGAGCACACGATCCTCTCCACAGAGTAATCATGACCATTACCTGCACCAGTCCAAACACACAAGGGCTTAGTCTTGGGGTGTCCTGGCTCTGAAATAAACTATTCACTCGGTCCAATTTTCGTAAGGAAAAGATTTTAGGCATCCTAAATATATTTACTTCCAAGTAGGTCCCACTAGAATCGATAGTACTTCTAAATCCACAATTTAGGGATTGGGGGTGTTAGAATGGCTTTTTAAAGTAGGTCCCAGCTATGCTGATAGACTGAATTTCCAGTACAATGCCTGCCAGAAGAGCGCTTGTCTTAACAGTGACCTTTAAATGTTAACTGCCTGTGTTTAAAAAGTTGTTTTTATAAAAGAACAGACATTTTTAAAACAAGGAAAAATGCTTCCAGAACATTTCTTGCTGTCTTGTTGGGGATGGAACTAATACCTGAATTAAGCATAGTATCCCAGTCTTCCCTTTGTAATGTTGCCTATTCTTCCCCCCCATCCCCCATCCCTATTGGTGCAGGGTTATATTTATGCTGGTATATATTTCCCCAACAACAACAACATAGTGACATGTCTTGTCTGTGTAGGAGAATTGAATAGCAATCCTATCCTGTTCTACAAGCCTAACTCATGGATAGGATTGCTTTGCACTCTTGCTCTCAAATATTTGTGTACATCACAGTATCAGCTGTTTCATGATATAAGGAAGCGTTTTCCAAAATTCTGACAACTGAAGTATACTTGCTTCTTGTTTATAATTGGATACATGCTTCACTGTTACATCTGAAAAGGATTTATCTTCAGGTTCTGAAAAAGCCAAAGCAAGCTTCAACTCAGTGACTCATTTAGAGATGCAATGGGCAGCCTCTTTTGGAGGGGAGGATTTCCTGCTGTACCTCTGCAGTGAGAATAAGGGTGCCTCTACAAGAGCGATTTAAAGCTCTTTCAAGGTGCATTACAGATTTTACCTCTACAAGAGCGGGTGTCAGAGCGAAATCTTGTAGAGGGGACCTGATTGAATGATGCAGTCACAACTGATATGGGGTGCCTCTACAAGAGAGGTTTAAAGCTCTTTCAAGGCGCTTTAAAAAAATTACCTCATATCAGTTGTGACTGCATCATTCAATCAGGTCCCCTCTACAAGATTTCGCTCTGACACCCGGTTGTCTAATACCTATATGAAACACGCTTTAAAGTTGTTTACATGTGGAGAATCGCATGTTTACATGGCCATAAGGCGCTTTAACTCCAGCGGTAAATTTTAAGTCGCTATTTGACACCCATTCAATAATGCAAGTAATTGGAGGTAAAAAGCGCCTCAACCCCTGATTTGCGCTCCGCTCTTGTAGAGGTAAAATCTGTAATGCGCCTTGAAAGAGCTTTAAATCGCTGATTGGAAAAAGGCAAGGTCAGAAGAGTGGAGAAACAATGGGGCAGTGTCCTTCTTGTAGATGGATACCTTGGGGTCACAGGAACCCTAGAATTACTTTAGCTCCCAGATTTCCCCTCCCCCCAGTATAAAGTTCTTTGGTAACATAAAATTAGAACTCTGAAGACTCCATGTACAGTCCACAAAGCACGGGGAAGCTCCATTAATTTCTGAAGTTCCTGCTTTGGAATTTAGATCAACAGATGTTACACAGTGGTAGCACATTGTGGACTGCATTTAAGCTGATGATTTAGCAAACCCCTACACACAACAAAAATAGACAAAAAATTGTCCTCCAAACAGAGGTTTTATTTCATCTTGATTTTCAATATAGGAAAAAAAATGGGCAGTTAACATTTAAAGGTCACTGTTAAGAGAAGTGCATACTGAGTATATAAGCCTCAGCCAAGGAACACCACTTGCATGTATGAAGATGCGTGGCATAGAGACACATCATTCTGCACCCAAATATAGAAACTAGGGCTGCAGCGTTGAACAAACTGTTTGGTTGGATTTATCAATTAAAAATTCATAGGTCCCTTCAGGGTTTGCATCAACACTATTGGATTGCAAATGCAAGTGGTCTGCTAATGTGTGGAAGTCCCCAAATATTCATAGATAATTTGAAAATCAGACATTTTCACAGACTAAAACAATAATAGCGATGGCGTGTTGTTTTTCTGTTTTATAGAATATGCTGTTTTTCTTAATCTTTGAAAGGTTTTATAGTTTATCATGTTGTATTTTTGAGTTTTCACATTTGTGAACCACCCAGAGAGCTTCGGCTATTGGGCAGGACAGAAATGTATTAAATCAATCAATCAATAAATTTGGGGCAAAAATCAGAAACACACTCAGCAGAATTAGCAGTTGGGCTGGCTTAGAACATTTTGAAGTAAGGGTCTACACATTGCTATTTACAGAGCCCTGCCTCCAGTAACACCATTAGAAGTAAGTGAAGTGATATACATTACCCTCTAGAGAGCCACCCTACCCATAAGATCTTTAAGTTCAGAGTCTAAAATCACCTATGTGCACCACTGCTCCTGAGTAGAAGAGAGCAAAAAGTCCTCACCTAAGCAACTGCTGGGGTCCCATCACCCTGAGTGGATCCACTACTGATACCTATCTTTAATCAGATTTAAAATCCCCCTCCCAGCCCTTTTAAATTGTTTTGTTTGTTTTGTTTGTTGGTGCAGGGCAGCATGGTCTTGGAACCACTATTTAGATTTCCCACAATGCCCCAGAGTGACAATACACGAGAGACGTTGGTGGTGGCTCTACCGATGCACCGATGCTGTCCACCACCACCACCAAAGCCAGCTAGGGAATCCACCAGAAGGCACTTTGACGTGAGTCTTTTCAAATCTGGAGCTGACCCTGGATGTGAGATATCTCCAGATTCTACCAAAGATTTGCTCAATCATTTTCATATAGGCTGTTGGTGTGTGTGTGCGGCAATGGTAGTGGCGGGGAGACATGTGGTGTTTTGGAAGTAAATTTGAAACAGATGGACAAAGCAACAGGAAGGATGAGCCAGGCACATACCAGATGGACATGAATGTATTTAAAGACTTGGGTGAAAGTTAGTCTCCTACTAAGGGAACAAAAATCCATACAACTCATCCTAAAGCATCTCTCTAATGAAGAATGCATTATTTTTCATGTGAGCAATATAGTGAAAAACACACTGTGGTGTCTAAGGTGGTACCACACTCATCTCCTTGTAAATTACAGGCTCTCTGGGAATTTTTTTTGTTTATAAGTGTGAAAACGGCTTTGGCATGAAAAGCTACATGACAAACATATACAGCTTTAGTTAGGCAAGTTAATTAGATAGCAAGTTATATAATATAGCTGTATTTTGCCAGATCACAAATACCTGAATGCTAATATTAAAATATTGGAAGAACACACACTTCTGACCCAGAGACAGTCCATGGCATCTCCAGGTAGGAATGGGAAAGGCCCCATCTGAAACCGTGGAGGACCAAAGCTAGTCAGTGTAAATCAGGGGAGGCAACCTGGTGCCTGCCAGATGCTTTAGACTACAACGTCCATAAGCCCATGGTAAAAGATTATGGGAGCTGTAGTCCAAAACAACTGGAGGACACCAGGTTGCCTGCCCCCGAACTGAGCTAGATGGGCCAATGATCTGATTTAGTATAACAGAACAGTGATAGGGCCCCAATTCAGAATGTGTGCCCAATTCGTATTGGAGTCTCACACGAATTTCCTGCTGAACACCTCCCTGCCGACTTCTGTTTGCTCCCAAAGTTGTCTAAAAACTGCAAAAGGCATATTTGAGGACAAGCAGCAGCTGGTTGTGAGTCAAGTTTCAACAGAACATTGAAATGGGCCCCCAATCTATATCAGTGGCCTGCAGTTGCCTTTTCTTCAAAATAAAAGTGGCCAATTAAAGCACACTTTAAAAAGAAAAGATAAGCAGGAATAACATAATATATAGTTTCATCCTTAGCCTGTCACTCTAGATAACATTAAATCAGGCAAAACTATTTCTTTCAGCTTCCACCTAAGTAGGGGAGGTGCATCCACCAGCTATCAGCCATTAGAGGCTACCAAGCAAGCTGTCAAATGGTACTACAAACGTCTAAGGATGATCTCTTCACTTGACACAACACAGTAGCATCCCCAGCAGAAGATTGTTTGACTTTTCAATTTATACTAAACACACGCAGGGTAGTGTCCACTGGACTTGAAAGAGGTGGCATTTAAAATGGCAATCTGTCTCTTGTTGCTTTGAAACATTAGCCCCGCATTTATTAGAAGAGTTGGGATTATGAATCTCCCATGCCACTGAAGGGATGAATATCTAAAACAGATGTCTGCAATTTCTTTAAGGCATGGTGATTTGAGTTACAGATGGCAACAAGAGACTGAAAATTAAAAAAAAAAACACCCAAACTACATGCAAATTGGCACGTGAGAAAAATATTTTGTAGGACGAAATGATTTTGAGGTTTAATTAGCTTGAAAGTTATATAGATTTCCTCTGAAATGCCGCAGCATTGTCTTTTCTTTATATTAGGGTGACCAGATAAAATCCAGGTCAGGGCTCCTGTAACTTTAACAGTTGTAGAGAAAAGGGAATTTCAGCCAGTGTCATTTGTATGCAATTAGTTCCTGGTGATATTCCCTCTTCATCACAACAGTTAAAGTTGCAGGCACTATACTAGAGTGACCAGATACAAAAGAAGGCAGAGCCCCTGCAACTTTAACAGTTGTGATGAAGAGGGAATTTCACCAGGGACTAATTGCATACAAATGACACTGGCTGGATTTCCCTTTTCTCTACAACTGTTAAAGTTACAGGAGCCCTGACCTGGATTTTATCTGGTCACCCTACTTTATATACACTACCTTCTTGTCTCCCCATTTTTGCCCAGGCTATCAATCCATTACAGTTCATTCATAGCCTTGTGTATCTGGGCCATCCACTCCAAGGGCAAAATCCATCATTTTGCTGTGCTGATAAAACGTCCCTCCTCAGCACCACCAAAGCTGATCAACCCCCATCTGAAGCCATACAAAAGCCACCAATGTGACCTGTAGCCATTAGACAGGCAAACAATCTTAGGAGGAGGAGGAAGGAAGACTAGGCTTGCACTTCCTAATTGGAAAGTGTTAATTACAACCAGGAACACATATTAGAGTAGCCAGATGCAAAAGAGGACAGGGCTCCTGCACAAGATGAATAGAAGAGGGAATTTCAGCAGGTGTAGTTTGCTTGTGTAACTATACCTGCTGGAATTCCCTCTTCTGTTTGTCTATTAAAGCTGGCCATAGAAATTTGACAATCAGCAGGTGCTAATAATAATAATAATAATAATAATTTATTTATTTATTTATTTATTTATTTCTAACCCACCTCTCCCTCTAGAATGAGGCGGGGAACAACAATAAATATAAATACAAAGACCATAAAATAGATAAAACATTAAAACAAATAAAACTAATACATTATTAAAAACATCTTAAAATTCAACTGGATAGGCCTGCTGGAAGAGATCAGTCTTCAAGGCTCTCTTAAATTCAAGAAGACTGCTAATTTGTCGAATCTCCTCCGGCAGGCCATTCCACAGTCTGGGAGCGGCAGAAGAGAAAGTCCTCTGGGTAACACTCATCAGCCTAGTTCTAGCTGATTGAAGTAAATTCTTACCAGAGGACCTGAATTTGCAGGGCGGATTATATCACTGGGTAGTCAGTCACAAATTACCTGTTCATAACATGGTATATTTAAGATTTTTAAACAAGAAAATTTTATGCCTCTGCACAGGACACAACCCCAAAGCTGTTCCTAAGAAAAAGACATGTAAATCTGCAATGCTATATCCATGTACCTGGATATCGAATTCAATAGTGCTTATTTTTGAGTAGGTATGTGTAGGTTTGCACTGTAAGACCAATAATGGCCTTTTATGTAGGATGCAAATCTATGAAAAACCACTGACTCCACAGTGTCCTTGTTGTCTTCTGTGGAGAAATATGGTTTGAGGATCATGGCCTTTAAATCTCCATTCAAGCAGGCTTAGTGGCTGGACAGTGAGTTCTTGAAAATACAAATTTCAATCTATGGAATACATTAAAGTGTTGAGGATCTAGCAATCCTCATGAAAGAAAAATCCCTTGGACTATGTTCATCTCAAATGTCAGAAGAGCACAGCTGCTTATCTTGGAAGGCTTTTCAGAATTTGCACTAGATATTTCACAAAGCCTGTCTCAATGTTGCAGTTAACAGTAATGCTTGAAACGTCTTAGCATGATACATAACAAGGCAGATGAAATTCCATCTCAGGGCTCTGGTGACATTAAAGCACTAGAGCTCCACTTGAGTGGTCGGCGATATCGCTAGCAAGATGGAATTTCAGACTTATTCTGCACAGTTGGCAGAAGATTTCTTGCAGCATGGGTGCTACACTTTTGTTTGTTCTTTCTTGCCTCTTCAATGGAGCATTTGGGTACCTTTAGACTCTGGATCAAGGCTAGGTAACCTTTTAGGGCTGTGGGCACATTTGGCAGGTTGAGAAACCATCTGGGGCACCACCACAACATGGATACCATGGGAGGCATGGGAAAGGATGTAACCTGCCCAAAAGACTGAGTACAAGGCAGAGGTGGGGTCTGAGCCCCAACACACTAAACAATGCCTTTGAACCCAGTTCTTGGCACCAAAAGAAACTTATTTCACTGCAATCACAATTGCCAGTAAGAAAATGTGTTCATTTAAAATACAAGTGGGAGGGGTGGGACACTTTGACAGTTGTCAAGGAAAGTGTCCAGGGGTGCATTGGTGCCTGTGTGCATCACATCACCTACCCCTGCTCTAGACAATGGTTTTAGGGTTTAGATGATAACGTATTTTTATCTAGTTCAAAATGTGGCAAGCCAGCTCTGCTGCCTTTGGGGGACCTCCTGCTCATTCTGTAGGGCTGTGGGCCTGTGCTCTAAATTCTGGGCATGACAGCACCACCAAATCTGTTTCATTTTATTTATTTTATTTATTTATTACATTTATACACCACCCTATAGCTGAAGCTCTCTGGGTGGTTTACAAAAATTAAAACTTTGGACATTAAAAATCAATATACAACTTTTAAAACTATAAAAACAGACTACATATGAAAACAGTATACATTTAAAACAGCTGCGAACTCTCAGCCAGGCCTAAATATATATCACTGCATTTACTATTTCCCTAATTTATACAGGATTTAAAAAAATGTAAACAAGTCACCCTAAGCTCATTATCTTCTTAATGACATTGCTAAAGAGGCAAAAAAAAAATCAACATATAAGAGTAAGGCTCCAGTCCTATGAACACTTTTCTGGGGCTACATGGAGGGGATTGGAAAGGAGCTGCATAAGAAACAGGACTGCAAAGGAGGTAAAATAGGAAAGCGGTCTCCAGCCAGGCTATGGCCCTGCTTGGACAGTCAAAGGAGTGCCACAAATCAAAGGCAACAACATCTGCTCCTCCCTCCCCAAATTGCGCACAGCTCACGCAAGTTAACAAACACTTTGGAAGCCGATGTTGTATAGCAGAAACGTTCCTAAATCACAAGACAAAAACCAAAACCTTAAGGCGTTCAAAAGGTATTGGAGGACCACATATATAGGAACCTCTGGATTGTTTATGAATGAATGCGGCATTTATTTATTATTAACCTTTTTATACTGCCCTATCTGCCAGAAAGCAATCAAGGCGGTGTATAATGATTTAAAACAATAAACCCTTTCAACAATAGAAACAATATTAAAAACAGTAAATATTTATTAAAAATTACGCATTTTAAAAAGCTAAATTAAACAGGTGATGACGTTAAGCACAGGTTGTAACAATATTTTGTTTATTTATCACACTTCTATGCAGCCCAATAGCTAACAGCACTCTCCTCTTCTGTCTCACCACAGAGACGTGCAGTGCGACCCTATATATTTTTTCAGGACCCCCTGAATTTAATGGGGCTTACTCCTAAGCATTGGCGTGCACACAGCAGGTTCACCTGGTGCCCTGGCACCACCTAATGCCCAGCGCCCCCTGCTAGCGCCCCCTGCCGCCGCTCTCCCACGGCTGCCACTGAGCGGACAGATCCAACGAGGGAGAAAGGAGAACAAGCGAGGGGCGCCGCTCTTGCCTGAGCTCCTCTATGGCACAGCACAGGGGCAGGAGGCTCGGCGGGGGAGCAGCGGCGAGGAAGAGCGTGCACCCCACAAGGTTTCCTGCGTGCGAAAACCTCCGTCTGGGGCAGGCAGGCAGGCAGGCTAGCAAACCTTTAAGCCAGTGGAAGTGGCTTTGATGGGCGGCTCTGCAGGCTGAGGGTTTCCTCCGCTGCTTTCGTAGGAAGGTGGGAATTGAGAGGGCTTCAAGTGCTAGGCCCTACTGTCCCAGTTGGAGAGCTGTGTTGGAGAGTTGGAGAGCCCTGCCGATTCGTAATTGCTCAGGTAAGCAGGCTCTGTGGGGTGACAGTGAGGCCGGGTTAAACAGCGTGAAGGCCCAGGGAAAAGGGGCGGCTGTGGCGCCTTTTGCAGAACATTCCCCTGCGGCCTCGTGGCCGAGAAGAATCGGCTACAGCCCTCAAGGCATCCCCTTGCCTCTACTGTGCTTCGCTTCCAAGGCTCCAGACTCTGGGCTCCCGTGGGTGAAAAGGGGCCTGGTTTTCGGCCCAGCTCCTCTTGTCCACTTACTCCCAAGTAAGTGTGTATAGGAAATGCTTAGCATCTCAGCCCATAATGCATAAGTTTCAAGTGAAGTTTAGAGGAAAGCTGGTATTTTTGCCTGCACAAGGTTTGGTATTTACATACAAGGCACCTTAACTAGAAATCCCCAATTTTTCTGATTAGAATAGTGTTCTAAAAATAATACTATATGTTCTGATTAATACTGCTAATCAGAAAAAAAGCAGCTGGGGGTAGTTTCTGTGTGCAACACCTTTTAAATTTGTAGTGCAATTGGAAATAATAATAATAATAATAATAATAACGATTTATTTCTTACCCGCCTCTCCATCTAGATCGAGGCGGGGAACAACAGCATGATAAAATACATAAAACTAATTAAAACATGACAAATATTATTAAAACTGCATTAAAACATCCTAAAACATCATTAAAACATCCTAAAACATCCTAAAAACATTCTAAAAATTACACTGGATATGCCTGCCGGAAGAGAACAGTCTTTATAGCTTTCTTAAATTCTAAAAGACTGTTAAGTTGACGAGTCTCCTCCGGCAGGTCATTCCACAGTCTGGGAGCGGCAGAAGAGAAGGTCCTCTGGGTAACAGTTGTCAGCCTAGTCTTGGCCGACCGCAGTAAGTTCTTCCCAGAGGACCTGAGCGTGCGGGGCGGATTGTACGGGAGAAGGCGATCCCGCAGGTAACCTGGACCCAAACCATGTAGGGCTTTAAAGGTAATGACCAACACTTTATACTTCGCCCGGAAACTAATTGGCAGCCAGTGGAGCGATTTTAAAGCTGGAGTAATATGGTCACTCCTAGATGTACCGGTGACCAACCTGGCTGCCATATTTTGAACTAGTTGAAGTTTCCAGACTAGGCACAAAGGTAGCCCTATGTACAGCGCATTGCAGAAGTCAAGCCTCGAAGTTACCAGCGCATGCACCACCATCTTTAGGTCTTCCAACTCTAGGAAGGGGCGCAGCTGGCGTATCAGCCGAAGCTGATAGTAGGCACTCCTGGCCGTCGCATCTATCTGGGCTGTCATTTGGAGCGACGGATCCAGGAGCACCCCCAAGCTGCGAACACAGTCTTTCAGGGGGAGTGTAACCCCATCCAGAACCGGTTGACACACCTCCAAACCCAGGTTGCGGCCTTTGACAGCAAGCACCTCCGTCTTGTCTGGATTCAGCTTCAGTTTGTTTTTCCTCATCCAGCCCATTACCGCCTCCAAGCATTCATTCAGAGGAGACACACTATCCTTAGCTGACGATGTTGTCGAAGGCATAGAGAAATATATTTGGGTGTCATCAGCATACTGATAGCACCCCGCCCCATGCCTCCGGATGATCTCTCCCAACGGTTTCATATAAATGTTAAACAGCATTGGGGAAAGGATGGCACCTTGCGGTACGCCACACAGCAGCTCCTTCTTTGCAGAGCAGCTATCCCCAAGCATCACCATCTGGAACCTGCCCGAGAGGTAGGACCGGAACCACTGAAGCACAGTGCCCCCGATTCCCAATCCCCGATTCCCAATCCCAACAGCTCAGCTCCTTCCTGCTTGCAGACACAGATGCTGTGTGATTTTCCTGGATTCCTGGCCCTGTGATTCACTACTTCAGTATGTTGGGAGGGGGGGTTGTCACCCAGCAAGCCCCTTCTTTACGTCCATCCTTCCAAGTTTTCAGAATCATTGGTTTGATTTGTATTTCTGAAACCAGAGTACTTGGATTTAAACTAGCAGGCAATTTAATCCCATGGATTGCAAATCCACGCTTCTGCGCTTGCCACCCTTACATGTTCACACCGTGATGCCTATACACTTTTTTTTAAAGCCCAAGCTGCATTGCACAGATGGCGATCACTCCAAAAGCAATGACATGGGCTTATGACTGAACAATTCAGACGGACCCTAACAATGGACACAGTGTACAAGGTTATTTGCAGAAATTGTATGAATGAGCCTCAACAACCCAACCCATGCCTTCATCAAGTTGGACTCTGTGGCCTTATAGGCCCTTTCCAACTCTACTATTCTATGATTTCAGATGAACACCTGACTTAAGTCACTTTAGTTGATCTAAGAACGCCAGTGAATCTACTCAGAAGTAAATCCCATTGAGTTCAATGGAATTTACTCCCAAGTAAGTGTGTATAAGAGTGCAGCCTTAATCTGCCACATATGTGCTAGTTCATATGTATTTAGTACTGTCATAATTACAAATCCCATAACATTGTGGCACTCTGTGCCTGTCAGATAGTTGGCTTGAGAATAGAATTGGCAGTTCACGCAGCCCCCTATAGTGGGGAATTTTCTACACTGAAACCCGTTGCTGTTGTTGTGGGTCATGGCAGGTGGCTCATTTTTAAAATGTGTATTTTTAAAGTACAGGTTAGTTAAATAAAAAATACAGTTTAGTTAAGTTTGAGTTTATTTAGTTTGTTTGATGAATGAAAAAACATCCTTCATGACTGTATATTCAATCAATGTTTACCTTAAAAAATTCCCTGTGGGCACCACCTAATGAAATGGGCTGGGCAGGCCTATGCTCCTAAGTAAGTCTTCTAGGATTACACCTCAAGGTAACTGTGCGCTACCTCGTCAAGTTTATACCCAGCAGCAATATCCTCTCTATTATTAGGCACTAAAAAAAGAAATGTGAGGGCCTCCACCCACACTTACACTGGTGGAGGAGAAAAGTCCATTGGATTGAACGCAAGGGGAGCCTAGGATCGCGCGCAGACGGTCAGCGAGCGCGGGGCGGCAGCGGCACCACGGCGCAGCCCTGTTGATTGGACGCCTCGCTCCGCCCCTTCCCAGCTCCGGGCACGCACGAAAGAACTGCCGCCGCCGCGTGCAAGCCACTTCTCCGCCCTGCAAGTGGGAGGCGGCTGTGGGGAAAGCAGGTGGAACTCTTAAGCCGCCGCCGCTCGGCGCCACCCGGCTGGTCTTTCCAAACGCGGGGAAGCCTGGACGAGAGCGAAGCGACGCGCGCGCGCCTATCTCCGGCGAGCCCTTCCTGAGCCAAGCGGGCGCCCTCTCGCCGGCGCCTCCCCCCCCCCCCCCGAGCCTGCGAGCGAGGCGCTTATGTAAAAGGGCAAAAGGCGAGTCGGGAGGAAAAGGCGCAGGGCGAAGCGGCTGCGTGGCGCGCAACAAGGCTCGGCACCAGCACCTTTCCTCCTCCTCCACCACCACCACCGGCGGCGGCGGCGGCGCCGGCTTCTTCTCCTGCCCTGAGCCGGGGCATCCGGGCAGCGGAGCGCCTCCCTGTCGCCGCCTTTCGCAGCTGAGGAGAGAGTTCTCCCCCGGGAGCGGCCGTATGTGCGAAGTCGGGACGCGCCCTGCGCTGCCGGCCGACGACCGAGGAGGCGGAGAGACCCCTCCGGCTAGCGCGCTGTCGCCGCCCGGCTACCCGCCCGGCGAGAAGTGCCGAGACATGGGGTACGTCTGCACGGGCTCGCGTGCGCGCGCATGTGGGAGGGAGGCGGCGGCGACGGGTTGGCCCCGCTGGGGGTGGGGGGAGCCGCTCCTGCCTCCTCACCCCCAGCACAGGGGGGAGGAGGAGGGGGTGAGCCCGGGAAGAAGGGGTCTGGATGGAGGGGCGGCTCGAACTTCGGCGCGCTCTCCCGGCTCCGCCAGCTGACTTCGCTTCTCCGCCTGCCGTGTGCGCACGCGCCCCCTTCGAAGCCAAGAAGTCCCGCTCAGCTGGGTGACAGTCGCCCAGCCTCTGCCGCCTTTTCCTTTGGGTCCAGTGGGAGTTAGACCTGCCTGGAAACAGCCTGCTTGTGTGCGCGTTCACACGAACCTGCGTTCGGTGAGCGCCTGACACGGGTTGAAAAGTGTGTCCAGAATGGCTGCTTAAGGGTGTGATTTCGTGCGCACTTGGGGTTAAGCCTATGGCAGCGGAGGCTGATGGCTCAGATTTCAGTGGGGCTGTGAACCCGCTCTGAGTATCAGTCAGAACCTGTCAGGATTCTGAAGGAGCTGCCCAAGGTGCTGAACCTATTTGGGGGGTTGGGTTGGGTTCAGCACCTTGGAGAGCTCCTTCAGAGTTCTGGTTGGCTCTGACTGAAATCCAGAGTGGATTCACAGCCCTGCTGAAATTGGAGCCGCCAGCCTCCACTGAGCTATGGTGCAGGAGGCAGCGTATCTTGGGGCCCTCTAGATGTTGTTGGGCTCCAACTCCCAGCCATTGTGGCTAACGAGTGGAGATTATGGGAGTTGTAGTCTAAAACATATGGGGAGTTACGGGATCCCATGCAGCATACTGACAGTGGAATGCTGAAAATTGTAGGACTTTCTTCTGACTAAACATGCATAGGATTGACTCTTAAATTGGCTAGGTTAAGAGTTGGTGGGTGGCTCAAGACCACCCAACCACTTCATGGCCAAGTGGAAATTTGAATCCAGGTCTCCCCAGTCCTAATTTGCCATTAACCCAGCCTTCCCCACCTGGTGGCCTCCATATGCTTTGGACTACGTTGCCCAGCATTCCTGACCCTTGGCCACGCTGGCTGGGATGATGGCAGTTGAAGTCCAAAACATCTGGAGGGTAACAGGTTGGGGAAAGCCGCTCTAACCACTACACCATATTGTCTGTCTATAGCAATGGCAACTAAACCCCTGCTGCTACCCCCTTGTCGGTATCTATTTCCCCCCACATCTTTTCCCTGCCTTCCAATTTAACACTACAACACCAAAACTGGAATCCTATACTTGGCTACCTGGGAGTCAGGCCCATTGAACCATTAATGTGACTACTATTCTCTATATTATTATTATTATTATTATTATTGCATTTATATACCGCCCCATGACTGAAGCTCTCTGGACGGTTTACAAAAATTAAAAACACTGAACATTAAAAAACTGATATACAAAATTTAAAAAGCATATTTCCACACTATTTGGAATAAGCATCATTTAACACAATTGGATTTACTTCTGAATTAACATATGTAGGATTGGACTGTGCATCACAGTGGGGAAAAGTGCCAAGTGGATGTAACTTGCAACGGTTTGGCCAGTATGGTCAAGGTGCCCCCCGCTTCCCAAGGGGTTGTGCTGCACAGTCCGTGAGATGCTCCTCCAGAATCCTTTGCACAGTGTGGAAAAATATGCTGGGACGCATGTATTGTGCAGTCTGGGAGGTATAGTCCAGGCTCTGTCCTTTGCGTTGTTGCTCGCCCAATATTCTCTGTGGTATCGCAAAAGATCTGAGGGCCATGCCTTTCCGGTCGCTTTCTGTTTCCTTGCTGCCTCTCCAAATGTATACTTGGCTGCCCCAAGCAAACTTTAGGTAATGTACTGCATGGCAATAAGTTTTTAAAAACTTAATCACTCACTGAAATTTCGATCAACCCTGTTTATGCTGCACTGATTGATGGCTTGGGGATTGATGGCTTGGGGATGCCATTTTACATAAGATTTCGGCATGGTTGCTCAGAGGTGACTTTTGCTCGTTCTAGGTAACCAGCTGGGTGGCCTTTTAGAAATTAGCAGTTATGTTTACTGTGTTGTTGGGAAGTGTGCTCAATTTGTACCCAATGCAAGAAACTTGTCTGCCAAATGGTAACCATTTTGATTGCCACTAAACAGGCTGGCTTGCAGCCTGGTCACGAATTCTCGCTTCCCGGAAAGTAAGCCTCCCTTGATTTCTATT
The DNA here is from genome assembly GCA_029215795.1 of Anniella stebbinsi. NCBI lineage: Eukaryota > Metazoa > Chordata > Lepidosauria > Squamata > Anniellidae > Anniella > Anniella stebbinsi. Next base: position 390,374,588 of record JARDYH010000001.1, read on the forward strand.
GAACATCCCTTCGAGTGGGCATGTTGAGGGTGACTGCTTTCCATGGTAACTGTATCTCCTGACAGGGCTAGTGTGATAAATATTTCATTATTGAGGAGTGAGATGGGAATCTGGGGAAAGCAACGCCCCTTCCCCCCCAGTGTCACATTTTTGGCTACCCAAAATTGTGAATATGTACAGTTTGGGTTATCGGTGGAGTTTCCGATTTCTCAGTTGACCGCAGAAGCTTTGCCTTTAAAAGAGGCTTAATGTACAGGCAATTGAAGCTTTATAGGAAGAAGGATCATTAGCCATACTCCAGTGTTCTGAAAGTGTTGGTCCTCTGCTGATGGCAAGGTGGGTTGTACAAATTGTACCTGTGTAGGCTCTGTGCACAAAGGGATTATCAATGTGGGGTGGTGTCAGTGTTCTAATTTAAGAATTTTGGAATAGGACTGTTGCTACCTGCTAATGGCTGCACAGCTGCAGGGTCCACATCAGGCATTGACAGCAGGAAGTGTTTTGCCCATGGCTACCCAGTGAGCTATTGGTTTTCCTCTAGAGCAGCCATCTCCAACCTGGTGTGCTCTCATAATCTCCAGCCAGTGACTGTGTTCAACACAACACATTAACCCACGTGTCGTAGTTGAGGGTAGGTTGTCATTGAACCATGAGTTTATATTGTGTTGTCTGAATGCAATGCATTTTTTGCATGGTGGCTTGTTAACCATGTAGTGTGGCTTATTTTTCTCAAACAAGCCACCTTGAGAACCCATGGTTTGTTGTTGGGTTGTTCAGGGTGGTTAACAAGTCACACTGCAGAAAGTACGCTGCATTCAGATGACACAATAACCTACCCTGGAGAAAATGCACTGCATTTAGACAGCATGCTAACCCATGGTGCAACAACAACTCACAGTTCATCAACAACCCACACTCAACCACTGAGTGTGCGTTAGTATGTTGTGTGAATCCAGCCGGTGTCTGATCATTCTATTTAGGGATGAGGGCACCAAGTTGGGGAAAGTTGCTCCAGAGTTTGCAACCCACACACAATGTGATCATAGAGGTTCCGGGTTTATGCATACAGAAGAGTAGTAGGATATCCGCAATTACTGGTCTATAATGCCGTGCCTTTAACAGCTACTTGATCTGCAGGCACTTGTTAATGCTTATTTGCATGCCATGAAGAGTTTCACTGGCTTACTTCTGCAGACTGAGCTGTTTCTAAACTTCAGAAGAATCTAAGGCATGGGAAGTTCAGGCTGTCATCTGGTCAGTGGGAACCCCTTCCCTTCTATAAAGCTGGGCTTTCCCAGTGAATAGGAGCAATAATGTAACTAGGGTCAGTAGAGCCACTTGCCCTGGGTAGGGGCACAAAACTGGCATCAGACGTTATGCACCATATTAGCACAATGTTTCTTTTTTTCACTTGGAATAATTAGGCATGTTGTCAAGGCAGTAAATAAAAAAGCCAGGATTGCTTAGCGACTCGGTGGGAGCAGCAAGCCAGGCAAAGAGTGGAAACGTTGCATCTTCTTATAGTCTCTGTGCTTGCAGCCTAACACAGTAAAGCGCATTCAGTAGCTGAATGCAGCTTTCCCCAGAACAGCAGGGAGGAAAAACTCAGAGTGTGCATGTGTGACTGGCCAATGAGAACTTGGATTTCAGCAGCAGGACCCTTGAAGATCCACTGTTGTCATTTTAATCATAATTATGCATTTATATCTTGCCTTTTCTCCTAGATGTTCAATTTGTGTACCTGTTTCTCTCCCCCACCCCATCCCAATTTTATTCTCAGCAGCCCTGTGAGGTAGCATAGGTTGAGAGGCTGGTTTGCACAACACACTGCGCTAACCATGGTTTAGTTAATCTACGATGAGCCGTGGTGCATGCCAGGCACGTATGGCTGCCATTACAAATATGTGTCATCCAAAACTGGCAACCATGGGTAATTCTAGGGTTAAACAACCCTTGCACAACTCTACTACAAACAGGGTTATGCGAGGGTAATTTAACCATAGAATAATCCACAGTAGCCAGGTTCAGACGGCATGCCGCAACTCCTATGGGAGTTGCATATTTAAGCCGGTGTGTCGTTGGGCCAGTCATTGACCTGGTTTGCACACCACCCAGTGGGATTCATGGCTGAGTGCAGATTGAAGGCTGCTCTAACAAGTACAAACTGAGGGTTATTTAACCCTCGAATAACCCACTGTCACCAGGTTCAGACGACATACTGCAACTCCATTGGGGCTTGCATATCTAAGGGAGCCTGGTGTGCCCTCCAAGTCTGCAGGAACGCAGCTCATTGCAGACATGGGCCATACTGGCTGGGAATGATAATAGTTTTAATCCCATTCATCTGGAGCACGCCAAGTTGGAAAATGCTTCTTTAATGGCTCTGACTGCCGGCTTTTCTGTCCCTTTCTGTACAGATTAGTCCAGTTAGCTTTTGTTCTAACTTTCTTACCTTTTAAAACACCCAAACATTTGTGTGTGTTGGGGTGGGGAGGGGAGGGGGACAGTACTAGGAGTCTGCCTCCAGCATCAAAGTGACTAGTTCCAACTTGGAATCAAAAGGCGTTAGCCAAGGACAACCGGCAAAGTAAGTCCAACAGCTGAGATGTTTCCATGTCTTCACAGATGAAGGAGATAACGGAGTTATGTAAAGGAAGGTGTGAACTGAGTGACTAGTTAGTCACGGCTTCAGAAGCAAACGAAAGAGAGAAGCCATATGCTGAAAAGATCTGTCAGGAGAGAAAATAAGTGTCTCTTTCAAGCCAGGAAGAAATGGGAGTAGCTCTTGCATAGTTTCATTTAGGTAGTTACTTATGCTAGGACTATTTCACTTTAAAAACAATAATAATAAATTCAGTGCCCAGGCAATCCAAATTCTGAGCCAAGAAAGGCACCGTGCAACCTGTATATATAATGCGTCCTGTTTGGTTTTGCATCCTTTGCACTGTTCTTCAGTTTTTAATACTTCATATAACTTATTCTGGTTTGAGAGGGCCAAGAGGCAATGCAGGGTGCTAAAGCTCCACTCCCAACCACTGAAAACCTCTTGGAATTCTAAGACCTGAGCAGGTGTTGCACTCATGCTTTGTAGTCATAGGGGCTCGCAACTTGCTTCATTTTTTTAATGAAATCTGAGATTCTTAAGACTCTGGCTTCTACACCTAATACTAGATTTTGAGCTTTTTTGCTTTCCTGCAGAATCCCAGCATACATACAGTCCAGGTTAAAGCCCTACTTTGTCTGTAAGGAACGTAGGAAGCGGCTTTATGTTAGGTCAGAGTATTTGTCCATCTAAACTAGTTGTTTGCTCTCGCTGAATCTCAGGCATACCTTGATCTCTCTCTGCTACCTGATTCTCCCATCTGGGGAGAGACTACGGCTTCTTTAAATGAGCGTTTTATAGCACGCTCCTGACTAGCCACTCACGGATGTTTGTGGGTCGTTTTGACTATGCTGTGAACCTCCTGCGCACTTCCCACTCCATTCCCCAGTTTTAGCAATAAAAAATAATCCTCAGAAAACCCAACTCTTCTGAGATACGTTGGGATTTCCTGCCGTATGAAGGCGAAGTTGCTTTATAAGATGCCCACTAGGGGGTGCTGTCCCACTGAACTGCATTGAACTGTACAAGCTATGGTTGCTGCTCTCTTCCCCGTGTAATTTCAGTTCATTTCAAATGTGGAAGAGAAGCAGGAAGCAGAGCCACAGTAAGGAAACACGATTTCCCCTGTCTGATAACCCTCAGTAGCTCAGTGGTAGAACGCATCTCCAGTTAAATGAATCTTGGGTACCAGTTGGAAATAAGTTGGCATCTCCAATTAAATATCTCGGGTACCGGCTAACTAACCAACTGCTGGTTAGAGCAGGCAGTACCAAGCTAAATGGGCAACTAGTCTGATCCTGGTAGAAGGTATTTTTCTATGTTCCTAGGTAGATACATCAAGAATTGAACCTGGGACCCTCTGCACATGCAAAACATATGCTGAGCTACACCCCGTCCACAAAGAAATATGGTCCTGTGCCTTTAATACCTAGGTAGCATGACTTTTGGACCATAAACATCTTTTGATAGTAATCTTGTCTTTTTGAAAGTACATCAGACTTATATCTCCAGATTTACTCTGTTTACTCTGTGCACTTATTTCAGAGTAATTTTTTTACTTGAACCTGAGATGCCTTTGATCATTAACTCATTGCACTCTAAAATTAGAAACTTCTTAGATATTCTCAGAAATAAGCATATGAATAAAAAGTAGCATTTAATGTACACAGCAATGAAAACATAGACTATTGGGCCAAATCAACCCCTTCCCATGGCATTGATAGTAAGCTGAATGAATGTAGTTTTTTTCTTGAGGTGGCTGTCTTTTAAAAAGTACTTTGACTTTATTAACCCTTGTCCACAAGATGAATGACTATTACTTGATAAGACCTATAATGTGGAATGTCATCAAGTGATTAATCCTTTCAAGGATTTAAAGTGGCTTGAAAGCTGGGGATTTATTCCCAACTCCCTTTATGCTTCCATTAGCCGAATCACATTGGATTTTGCATTCCGGCTGTTTATAGGAAGATTCTCTTATTTGCATAAGGAACCAGAATTAGGCTTGCATTTCTCTCCTGGTCACTCAGTATTTTTAGCTTGAGTCCTTTAGAAATGTTAGGAACCTAATCTCGCTTTACTTGAAAGCAAGTTCTGCTAATATCAGTAGAACCTGCTTGCAAATCAATGTGCTGAGGATGGAATGTGGAGTTTAATCTTTAACAGATTGTTGACTGTGGTCTTCAGTCTGTATTTTCTTGGGTATACAATGAAGACAGTTTAAAGCATACGTCTAAACATGTAAAGTGTGAAAATGACCAACAGATATGTAAATGCACTTACAGTACAGGAGCACACATCGTAGGGATGGCATCTGCTGTGGCTTTCTGCTGAATGTATGCTGCTGTAGGATCCCAGGTTAGTTGTTGTGTAATGTGTGAAATAGCCTTAGGTGTAAAAATGGAAGTGCTATAGGACATAGGGAGCTGCCTTATAATGGCTAGTTTCATACAACATACTGGCTCAATTCGGACGACACGATAGTCAATGGTGGGTTGACTAACCCTAACCTTAACCCTAACCCTAGGGGGCACTCCCCACACAACTGTGGTGTGGATGTGGATCAGCGCTGAGTTGACTATGGCAGCATTCGGATGACACAATAGTCAAAACAACTGATGATTGTTTCCCCCACACCAGTTGTTTATTGCGTCGTCCGAATTGAGCCACTGAGTGTGGGTTGTTGTTGAACTATGGGTTGTTTGTTGAACCATGGGTTAGTGTATTGTCCGAACCCAGGACGTTTTCTGTAGGGTGGCTTGTTAACCATGCAGTGTGGCTTGTTAAGCACCCTGAACAACCCAGCAACAAACCATGGATTCTCAAGGTGGCTTGTTTGAGAAAGCCACCCTGTGGAAAATGTCATGGGTTCAGACAACATGCTAACCCACGATTCAACAAAAAACCTACAGTTCAACAACCCATTCTTTGCCTCTTATGCTGAAACACCATAGTCGGCCTGCGGTTACAAAACATTTATTTCTATTTTTGAGTTGTTGTTGTTGTTGTTTTTGTTGTTAAGCCAAGTAATGGCAACAATTAAAAAGAGTTTTTACAAGGCGCTTGTGTGAAATAGGTGGAAGGCCAGTTCTTTAAGCCTTGTGGCTTTGTGGAAAGTTCATCTTCTGACCTGGAAGACAGCAGAGTTAAAAGCAGGAACTATCGCAGGGGCGCACAACCTCCTTAGACTGAGAGCCAAATACTGTAGAAGTGCTTGGGCGCCACCTTGCAGTGGTAGGCAGGGCCAAAGGCAAAAGGGGTGTGGCCAAGATACCAAAAATACCAGCATACTTTAGCTTAAAGCTCTGCCAATAGCTAAACCTTAAGAGAAGCATTTCAACCATTTAAAAGGGAGGGACTGCACAAAAAAAACCCCATGAAATTCTCCAACAATTGGTGGATGGAGGAAAATGGGTGGGGACTTCTGGACAACACTGGAGGGCAGGATTTGCCCCCTGCATCTGAAGTATTGCTTCCCGCTCCTGCTGTCATTCTGATGGCTTCATACCCACATCACGTGGAATTGTAGTGAAGCCTCATATGAGAAGAAGGGCAGGAAGAGGAAGCCTGCAGAGTGTCTCCACCAAAACCCAGCAGCAGGGAATGCAGTCACTGTCACCAGGGCTTTATAAACAGGCAGCGTCAGCAAAAAATGTGAGCTGTGGGGCACAGTTCCATGAAACCTCTCCCCCACCTGCCCATTTCAGAGCCAAATAATAATAATAATAAAAAAGGAACTTTCGTCTCGCCTAAGAGGTAAAAAGTTTTGAAAAGAACGAGACTTTATTTGAGGAGTGTCTGTTGTGTGATTTTTTTAATCCCAGAGTACCACGATCTGAAGAATTAGGGAATTCCAAAAGAGCATATTATTTAATCAGCCAACCTTTTTATTTGTTAGGCTGTAGTTCTTGCGCGCTACTCACTCCTCTCACGTAGCTCTCTGTAGCGCGTAATCATCCTTCAAGGGTTTTCCCCTGCTTCAGTTTTGCACATTGCTCCATCTACTTATGCAGCTCTTAGGTATGGAAGCGCACAGCACTGAATTTATGAAGAGTGTGCACATAAATGCTAATCACACAATGTTGCTGGAGTGGTGTAGCTCTGAACAGTTATGCAAATAAGAGCAATAGCAAGTGAGAACAGAACGTGAACGCTATAGAGGAAGTCGTACGCAGCTGCTACTTACAGAGATATTTTGGAACAAGGGGGGCATTAGGATGACCATGTGGAAAGGAGGACAGGGCTCCTGTATCTTTAACAGTTGTATTGAAAAGGGAATTTCAACAGGGGTCATTCGTATACATGCAGCACCTGGTGAAATTCCCTCTTCATCACAACAGTTAAAGCTACAGGAGCCCTGCCCCCTTGACCAGATACAAAAGAAGGCAGGGCTCCTACCACTTTAACTGTTGTGATGAAGAGGTGATTTCACCAGGTGCTGCATGCATACAAATAATGACACCTGCTGAAATTCCGTTTTCTATGCAACTGTTAAAGATACAGGAGCCCTGTCTTCCTTTCCATATGGTCACCCTACCATTGAACTTCTTTTTACCCTTTCCTCCCTACCGCATGCCATTTTGAATCGCTTTTGAAAGTCTCCTTGTTGGAGGGCAGTAGGGACAGGTCCTATTTGGTGGTGGCCCTTTGTCTGTGCAGCTCCCTTTCAAAGGGATATATGGTTGGAACAATCCATTTTAGCTTTCAGAATGGCTTTGAAGATTCAGGCTGCATCCAGAGGGATGCCTCCTAGCACTAATAAATGTGAAAAGCCATCATGCAACTCTTCAGTCTTTTCTTCCTTCATTTTTTTTCCACATTAGAAAAAAAAAATGGAGAAATGATGTGAAAACTTAGGAGGGTCACAAATTGAAGACCCTGTCACCTAAAACTTCATTAGTGAGGCAATGTGATTCCACAATAAACGTATCACCTGGAAACAGCCTCAGTTTCCTCCCCCCCCCCAGGCTCTTAATTAAAATGATCTTTTTGGCTGTCTTATTTTGTCTTCATGCTGGCTTTATACTTGCATTTTAAATGGCTTTGTAGTTATTGCTGTTGACCTTTGCTGGGGGCGTGGAATGTTGATGTTTGTAATTTGTGATTAATTTGCATCTTCTTGTGGAGATGGTGTTTTAGCATTTTATTTAAGATTAAAAAAAAATCTTAAATGAACAGACAAAAATTGTTTGCATGGGGAAGTGGGTGGTCTGCTCTGTGAGAAGTGGAGAATCTCAACACTGCAATTCCAACGGCTCCTTTGGGAGTGCTGTGACAGAGTGATGGGCTTCAAGCTGTTTAAAATTTGTTAGTGTTGGGATCATGCGCTTGGGTTTAGAGTGAACAGCATGCACATCTTGTGACTGTTTCCTGGCATGTACTCTGGGGCCCTCCAACCATTCCTGAACATTGGCCATGATGGCTGGAGCTGATGCATGTCCAAACACATCTGTCGGTCACCATGTCCCCCACTCCTGTCTGCAGCTCGTTGGGTCACAATTTTCTCACATCTGGCTTGGAGGACAGCAGCTAACTCCCGCTCTTCTTGTGATGTGTCTCTTTCTCCCTTGACATTTTAAACTGAATGTGAACATCATGGCACTATCTGAAACGAACTGCTTGAGCCCTTGCAGTTGAGTTTGTTTTGCAAGCGTCTAGAAGCAGCTGGTGTTACAACGGTTGCAAGGCAAAGGATATTTGGTGCATGTGCAAATTGTGTGGGTTTTGTTCTAGACGGTTTCGACATAAATGGAGGAAATTTATTTTTCATCCCACCCTTCATACTACTGAATATGTTTATGCACATTGTTCCCTGCCTGTCTGCCTCTCTCTCTCTCTCTCTCTCTCTCTCTCTCTCTCTCCATACACCCCCCCGCAAGCCTGCTTTTATAAATACAGTAAGCAACTTTCCTTAAAGAGCATTACTTTGGAATTACTTTGTTAGATTGTAATTGTGCTTGGGGTGGCGGAGGTGGGGGAACCTTATAATTTGCACCTCTCAAATAGTTGAAGGCTTTTGCCTTAAAATAGTTCAGCCTGTGTATAATTAAATTTCTGAATGCGGCAGGGCGAGTGGCACTGGACTCCCAACTAAGACCGGAAGCTTTTAGCTTGGAGCGCTAGGGGAAAATAATGGTTAATAGACAGACGAGGGAGGCCATGAATGCCAGGGAAGGTTACTGAGGCTCTGTGTTTGGAGCCCTGGGTAGGAGTGACGGAGAATAGCCTGTTGTGATACAAGCTGGTAGAACTGAATGATGGGAGCAGTGGAGGCTGGTGGCTCCGATGTCAGTAGGGTGGTGAACCCACTCTGGGCTTCAGTCAGAAACAGTCAGAAATCTAAAGGCACTATCCAAAGTGCTTCGCGATATCAATTTCCATCATCCCCAGTATGTTCAGCAAAACAAAAAGCATGTACGGTCTGCTTAAAGGTCCTTAATGAGGGGGCCATATGTACTTCCCAGGGGAGGGAATTCCGAAGACGTGGGGTCATCAGTAAAAAGGCCGTTTCTCTGGTATCTTCTGGGTGAAGTTCCTTGAACACTCTAAGGCAGGGGTAGGGAATATGTGACCCTCCAGATGTTGCTGGATTGCAACTCCCATTAGTGCTAGCCAGTGGTGAGGGATGATGGAAATTGTAGTCCAACAACATCTGGACAGCCACGCATTCCCCATCACTGCTCTAAGGCTGCCCTTCCGAACCTTGTGCCTTCCAGTTATTCTAGACTACAACTCCCAGCATTCATGACCATTAGCCATTCCAGCCAGGGCTGATGGGAGTTCAAGTCCAAAACATGGGCTGGGGGCTGGGGAACCAGGCTTGGGGCTGCCCTAAAATACTATATAACAGCAAGGCATTATTATTTATTCGTGCTATGTGCAACAGTCATGTTATTAAATATTTCCACAATTACTTTTATTGTGACACAGCGATGGGAAATCCCATAGTTCCGTTTGTTTGCTTTAACCATAGATCTTTGGGTTTGTTTGTTTTTTTGAAGTTTACAATTGAAGAGCAGTACATAAAACAAGTAACAACGCACATGATAGGTCTTACGACTGACACAAGAATTGTGGAAACACTCTTAGATTTGCCATTCTTAGATCTCTGGACTTGTTGGAAGAGAAAGCACTAAGTTATTATCCTTGGGAATGAGATTTCGGAGGTTTATGTAAGACATACTGCTAGATCACATCACTGGTTGCATGTATGACTCAGAGGGGAACGCAGCGCAATACTGTGTAGGTGAAAAGACTGTTCAGGGTTGGTGGGAAATGTCTTGTTTAAAAATAGTGAGAGTGGGGAAAGGTTGGCAGTGTTGTACAGCCTTGCAGATTTGTCCACAAAAGTTACTAGCCCACGGTGTATTTGCCTGCCCACTGGCACCTGTATTAGCTATTTGTGGCACAATTATACCCTGAGAGAGGGCAAGGAAGTGCTTCCTAATTTGCAAACACTTCCATGTTTGGCAGCTAGTGGCAATTGTTATTTGCCCTAAGCAACTAGGCAAATGTCTGCTTATTATGAACAAGAAGAAACTTGTGCAGGAAAGACACTGGGAAAATACAACTGCAGGATAATGAGCAGGAATGAATGAATACTGCTTGCTTAGCTTGTAAAGAATATTTGCATGTTTTCCAAGCTGCGGTTTCTTTTCTCATCCTTCAGTTCCTCAATAAATATATTGATTTGGTTTGGGCATCATGATAAATTGTGGTTTACCATGACAAGAGTGCACTGCAAGGAACCCCTGGCTCATGCAGTCAGTCCCCCCTCTCTTTCTCTTGTTCTGGGGTGGCCAGAAGGGAAAGATTAGACGCTTTTGCTTCCAGTTTGTAATTAAATACAGTTTAGTGCTATGTCTGAATCTGACGAACTGTGGTTAATGTTAACTATGGTTTCAAACAAACCAACTTTGTAATCCGTGGTTTGAAGTTAGCTTGTTTCAAATGGGCTATTACCATATTTTGCTCAGTTTGGATGAAATGAGTTTTAAGGATGTTTTTAGGATATTTTAGGATTTTTATGCAGTTTTAATAATATGTGTCATGTTTTAATCAGTTTTATGTATTTTATCATGTTGTTGTTCCCCGCCTCGATCCAGACGGAGAGGAGGGTAAGAAATAAATTGTTATTATTATTATTATGATAATAAGCTGTGATTTAATAACAATAAAAAAGCTTCTAATCTTCACAGCCATGCCAGAGGAAGAGAAGGAAAAGGGGGAGAAAAGAACTTACATTAAATAAGAAAGAAAGAAAACTATAAGCAAAACATAAGGTGCACAAAACTATATCGTAGGATGCCAGACTGTTCTCCTTTCACATTTAGGGTGCAACCAGTATTTGCTTTTGAGTAAACATGCATAGGATTGGGCTGCAAGAGTTGCTCTAAGTTGCATAGTTACCCAAATTACTGCTATAACAGAAGAAGAAGAACCATTTTGGATCAGGTTGAATGCCTGTCTAGTCTAGCCCATCAGGTTGAAGGCCTGTCTAGTTTTGAATAGTGGCTAACCATATAGGAAAATGGAAGGCTGCCTTATTATCTACATACTCGTTAGGTTCAAAAACACATTAGTCAATGCAGTGTGAAAACTCGACTCAACAGTTGACTTTTTAGGGGCTATTCCCCACACAACATGTTCTAACTCCACCATTGTGTGACTGTGGGCTACCGTGGAGTTGAGTAAAATCCATTGGGATGTTTGATTGACAGCTCCTCCACCCTGTCTCCCCCCCCCGGTCCTTCTAATGGTATCCCATCCACCATTGCTGCAAAAAAACAAAAACAAAAAAACCCCACAATCCCAGTAGCCACTCTTGCCAGGGAACTCTGTAGCCAGTGGGAAAAGTCAACTCAACAGAAAACTCCACAGAATTCTCCATACAACATGCAATACAATGATTGTGCAGGAGCTCTCCTCTGCACAGTGTGGATATTCTGCATGGAGTGTTTTCCAAAAAACAGACAACACATTTCTCAACAGTGGTGTAAAAACTCCACCATGGAGTTCTAAAACCACCGTTGATTAACTAACGTGTTGTCTGAACTGAGCCACTGACTGGCCGCAGCTCTCCAGGGCTTCAGACAGTGGGAGGACTTTCTTACTGGGAGATGCCAAGAATGACATCTGGTAGCTTCTGCATGTATCCCTTCTGCTATTTAAAGAATGGGATCCCTCTTTTTTTTAAAAAAATAATAATTTGAGAGGCATAAGTGGGCTTCCAGCTTGGAAGACACCACATTTCCCTCTTTTCGTTTCCATACTTCACATGAGCAAAGGAATTTTAATTGTCTTTAAGTCTACTTCTTTGCAGTAGATTCCTTTTGCACTTTAGGGTTTCTTTCGCAGGTATGAAGGTGTCTGTGGAGAAAAATTGTGGCATTCTTAACTGTTTGAATTTAAAATACTTGCTCCTTAATTTTGTGATGTGGGGAAGGGGGTATCCTAAGAAGAGCTGAGAGTTGGGGGCTCTGGCCCTGACTGAGGCATGTAGTGTCTTGTTTGGTATCTGCTTGCAAAATTCAAAATTCGTTCTTCTGCTGCTGCTTGAGGGTGTAATCCTATGCATGTTTAGACAGAATAAAAGCTCTACAATTCCCAGTATTCCCCAGCCAATACTGGGATTTGTAGGACTTTGTTCTGTCTAAACATGCATAGGATTACGCCCTTAGTAGTAATATAGCGGAATGGCTGCCAGGTTCAGTTAAGCCTGCAAAAACACCAGTTTGTCTCCAGAGATTGAATGGTTTGGATTGCACTTGAGGGCTCCTAAGACTTCCGCTCTACCTGTGAGACCTCCATGTAGAGTTGGAAGTTGTATGTTTGAGCTGTAACAGCTCCTTTAAATATTTCCTGCTTTGATCCCTCTACAACTTGCCCTGAGTGCCTGTCTCCTTCCATAAATGCTGCTTTTGCATATGAATCCATTTAAATGCTACATAGAGTTCCAGGTGTGTGATCTCAGTGATCCTTATCAACAGGTGGAGCTGGCTTAGATGGGACCAAGCCTTTTTCTTCTCAGACTTCCCAAGGACTTTCCCAGCCCTGCTTCCTGAGCTCTTTTAACTGAAGAGCCCTGCTGGAACAGATCAAGGGTCTGTTCACACAATGGTCAAACAGCTGTCCACGGGGAAACCCACCAGCAGGACACAAGTGCAAAAGCACCCTCCTGCCCATGTTCCCCAGCAACTGGAGTACTACCTCTGATACTGGCGCTGGCCTACAGCCGTCAGGACTAGTAGCCATTGATGGCTTTCTCTTCCTTTTTATTCTCCCAATCATGTTAGTTTTTTTCAGTTTGATTTATACCTGTTAAATTTGTTATGCTTATTTTTATATTGTAGTTTTAAACTCTGTTGTCTTGTGTTTTAATGGTTTAAATTGTTGGGAACCACCCAAAGAACTTTGGCTCTTAGGTGATATAAAAATTTAATTAATTACTTCATTAATTAATTCATTAATATAGAGAGAATAAATGAGGCTGAGAGAACAGGTATGCCTGTTGCTGCATGTACCCAGTGATCTCAAGGCTGGGGTGAGATTTGGGCAGAATGGTATTGACAACTGTTGGGGCCCTGGACACACTCCATATACAGTCTTCAAGCCATATTCAATGTTTTTTATCCTGGTTGGTGTAGATCTGGCCTTGGACTAGGATATTTCCTTATTCACAGCTCATTCGTGTAACCTGTGTCCAGCTCTAACTATGTGCTAGGGGTAGGTAACCCGGTGCCCTCTAGATGTTGGAATACAACTTCCATCAGCCCCATCAGGCATGGTCAGGGATTAAGGGACTTGCAGTCCAAAACATCTGGAATGGCACAAGGTTGCCTATTTTTTAGAGCAATAGCTGTTTTAGTTCAAAGAACTCACAGTTTTATTGGGGTTTTATTTATGATGGGTTTGTTGGTCTTATGGCCCAATGCTTGTTAAAATGACTTGTTGCATGATTTATTCTCCCCCCATCACAACATTCTTTAATGTTACAATTTAAATTTCACATAACATTCGCCATATTGGTAAACTCTAGAAGAAGAAAACATGAGAAAAAGACACATCCATTTAAGATGCAGCTTTAAACAAAAGCAAAATTCATCTCTACAATTTGCCTGAATTCTAGACTTTTCATCTGTGTCCTTCCTAATGGGTTTTTTTCTCCTTGCTGTGATGGGTCTCAGCTGTAGCTGGTGCCATACTGTGTGAAGTAGAATTTGTATTAAGTGGTTTTGTATTAAGTACCAACTCTGTTGAGGACTGTAAGAGGGCTTCTTCTGTGAATTATAAATATTCTATAGCTACGCTCTTCTGAAACAGAAATAGTTTGCTCTGTGTTACATCCAAACCTGAATACTGTTCCCAAAAAAGTCAGAACTGGAAACCAGGAATAAACCATGGCTTGTTTCTCCCTTACATTCCTGGCTTTATTCAGAAGTAAGACTCATTATGTTTAGTGGAGCTTATTCCTAGGTAAGTGTACATAAGATTGCAGCATCAAAAGTGTTAATGACAGCCATTGAAAATCAAAGATTTATTGTGGTCATAGCTCAGCAGAAATACAACTAAAATGCATTGCAGTTGCATTTTTTAAAAACAAAAACCTCAATCAGATGTCTGCTAAATGGATGTTTGATTTCCATAATCTCATTCAAAGATTTCCTTAAATCCAACAATAATCATAATCTGATCTCTGCGTAAAATGGGCAGCATAAGACATGTGTAACAGTTTCAGCCTCTGAAAGTGCGCAGGGAGATAAATGTACAGCAAAAGGAATACCCTGAAATTTTCCTTGGAGCAGCACAGAAGGAAAAGCAACAACTTTGAATAGACCTAATATTAGAGCATGCCTATATTTAGGAAAATTGATCACGTCTGAATATTTTGCCACTTTGATCCCCTAATCCTGATTTACATGGACAAATAATGGGGAGCAAATTTTATTTGCTAGAGATGGAATATTTTAGAGGTCTAAATTCCTGATTCTCTGAGAAAGTATTTTTTTTTTTAGCTTGAGAAGTCCCCATCTCCACGAATCCTATACATGTTTACTCAGAAATAAACTTTGTTGATTTCATTTGGACTTATTCCAAATGAAGTCTTTACTTCGAAGTAAGATTGCAGTATCCTTAGTTTCCTATATGCACAAGCAATTGCAAATCTACCCAATGGTGTGGAGAGAGAGAGAGAGAGAGAGAGAGAGAGAAATACACAGATCTTAGTTATTTCCATCTAAGAAGTAGGAAGAAATTCAATGTTTTTATTTTTTTTAAAAAAATAAACCACCTTTTAGGGTAAATCCTCGCAAGGTGGTGTTAAGTTGAAAACAAACTGCAGATTTTGTAGTGAACAGAAGAAAGTTTATTATTTAGACAGAAACAATCACATACAGTCACAATGTTAAAGACTAGCAGCATATTTGGATATCAAATTATACTTAATATCATTGAAAACATTGAATTTTGCAATTTAATCTGGAATTATCTAATGCTATAGATAGTCTTACATTAAAAAAATTCACACTACACTTTTTGAGGGAGTAAAACTTTATAAGAAGCATCCCGCTCATTCCAAAAGAGAAAATATTTTGCAAGAGTTCTTTCTGGTGTTACCCTAACTTTCCAGTTTTTCCACTGGATAATTCGGGGGGGGGGGGAAAGGGGTGCTCTGAGAAAACCTTGTTTTTTCCCCTTCGCTGAATTTTCCCAGGTTTTTTTTTCTTTCTATTCCTTTCCATCTCTATCCAGTCCTAATTTTTTTAAGTGTTTGTGATGTTAAAAGGAATGGCTTTGTTTTTTTGTTTTTTTTCCTGGATGTTAAGCAGGTTCTGGAGTCCAGCTCTGAGGTGCACAGTCTTGTCTTGTGGTCCTCTCTGGTCAAATAGGTTTAGCAAGGTTTTTTGTTTTGTTTTTTAAGTACTAACAAAACCTGCTTAACCAAAGAAGACAGTGGGCGTAGTACACGTACCATGATCAATGATGCTTTTATCATGCCACCAAAACATGTTGGGGGGAAAACTATCTGCCTTTTTTGCATGTTAGGGACTGGAGCCCACCCCTTTAGATGGTGGGCCGCAGTGCCAAAACCAAGCGAGCAGGCGGCGGCTGTGCTGCCTTGCTCCGAGACGTTCTCTAGTTGCTATAACAGTGTTGTACGCCATCGGAGTGACCCATCACACAGTCGACTGCTGGATCAATAACTGTGTTCCCCTCAGGCTCTAGGATGAATACTGAGCCTGGATTCTGGAGAAAAATGCGCCATGCTCGATTTGTTGATCAGTACTTGACGGTGTTCCATTTACCCTAGATTCTAACTTTAAAAACAACAACAGCACACTTTTTTTTTTGAGGGTGGCAAGTGTTAAATGTATTTTCGGCACAGTGGAAATCATTGCCATATGGCCGTGTGATTTGCAAGCTGTCCCAAGATGCTAAAATACAATTGGCCTATCTGTTCCATTTGTCAATCCGTAAGTGACATTATTCACATCCCCAGCAGTGCTGGTTGCTGGCTATCTAAAAGGCTGTCTTCCCCTATTAAGCTCAATATTTAAATGAAACCGAACAAGGCAAAACAAAACAAAAACCAACAACCCTTCAAATGTTTGTTCTAGCCTGAAGAAAGAGAAGTTCTGGATGCTCGAGAGAAACTAATTGCAATGCTGTCGCTTAACCAATCGTGTTCTTAGCTGCTCTGAACTGAGAGTTGCAGACTTTCCTTTTTTGCGTAAACGTTCTTTACATTCGGCAAGTTGTACGAAGGGTGACTTCTGTCCATCGCTAAACACAAGAATGAGGCTGTAGTACAGTGTTGTGCATGTACACACACACCCCACTCGCTTAGAAGGCCAATTTGGAGCATCTGAATTGGCCCTGATTTGCCTCGGCCAGCTTTGGACCGGATTCGACCCATTCCTAGTCCAGATCTGATGCGAGGTTCGAATATCTGAACTATTTGGACATCCGGCAGGCTGGGTGGATGGACAGGACCCGGCTTTCCTAAGCAGCTGCCCCTGCTCGTGCCCACCCCCCACCCCAAACGTGCCTGCCAAGCTCCTTACCTGACCCCATTGTGAGTACCGTCTGTGCATCTTCAAGGGAGTTGCCATTGTTAAAATGGCAATTCATCCCTTTCTGTAAAAGAAATCCTGCGGAAATGGTGGCCATAAAGCAGCCATGTGCGCAACATTACATACGTGGGGTGGTGGTGGTGAGCAGGGGCAGCTGTTTGGCAGGCATTTTAAT
This sequence comes from Anniella stebbinsi, assembly GCA_029215795.1. Taxonomy (NCBI): domain Eukaryota; kingdom Metazoa; phylum Chordata; class Lepidosauria; order Squamata; family Anniellidae; genus Anniella; species Anniella stebbinsi. Next base: position 390,391,437 of record JARDYH010000001.1, read on the forward strand.
TCAGAGCTGAAGCAGTGCGCACAGCCCTATTTTGAATGCAAAAGGTCCCGGGTTGAGTTCCTGGCAGCTCTCTGCCAACCTCCTGGCCTGACCTGGTATAAAACAGTCCCATACGTTCGCAAGCGTCAAGATTTGCAAGGCTTGCTGCTTTGTGTACCAATACCCAAAAGAGTTGAAGAAAAATCGAGGCAGTGTAGAACGGTTTAGTTTGAATTCAAGTTTAAAAACCCAGTCATGGAGGAGCTTTGGTGCTGGATCAGACTAAGAGCCCATCTAGTCTTATTATTCTGTTTCCAAATGTTGCAAGCCAAATGCCTCTGGGTGGCTTCCAAGCAGGGCATGAGGGCAACAGCGTGCTCCTGTTCTCGCCTCCAGCATCTGACATTCACAAGTATATTGTCTCAGAAGAACACGGAGTTTCCCTGTTGCTTTCATGCCTGATTTGCCCCCCTGGGAATATTATGTCATGTTTTCAGATTTGAGAGATTGCAAAAGTGTTTCAACGACTGCTGAATGTAGCCTTGTGCTTTTTGGAGGTTGTTCTTTGATTCCGGTGCCGAAGATGCTGCATGGAGGGGGTAGAGCAATACGCTTGTAACCTATTAGTCAATTTATACTGTGGTTTTACTTGACAGTCTTCTGAGATCGTAGTATCCTTGCCATCAAGTGATAAATGGTGGCAGACTATTTAAGGAAGCAGTCTTACATTCACATCCTGTTAGCTTCTCTCCCTTGTTGAAAAGTTGGATTGGGAGGTATTTCTTTTTTATCCTAATCTTTTATAGTTGCTTTATATAAAAGTAATTAAACTTACATTTTAATATTGTTGTCTGACTTGTGTGCCGCTGTTCATCTATATGCGATTGAATGAGTGCCCTTATTTTATTTTTTTGGCAGAAAGGCAGGATATAAATAAAATAAGGGCACAATCCTGTCAGGATGCCCATTTGCCTCCAAACGTGGATGCTGATGGGCATCCTATGCAGAGCGAGAGGACTGTGGAGGTGATCTTTGGCTCCACACTCCTCCTATGGTGCATTTTTGCTAGACAGACATTTTGCCCATCTAGCGGGGGCTCTGTGGAGTGGTAGGGAAAGAAGCTGGGGAGGCTGGAGGATTCCTTGTAATTTTGTATTCCTGGTAGTTTTGTATACGTGCAAAAAACATATTTGGGCATAAAAGGTAGAAAATGGAAGGATGAAGAGGTGGTTGGTTAGAGTTCCAGAACATAAGGAAGCTGCCTTCTATTGAGTCAGACCATTGATCTATCTATCCCAGTATTGTCGACACTGACTGGCAGCAGCTCTCCAGGCTTTCAGGCAGGAGCTTTTCCAATCCTACCTGGAGATGCTGGGGATCGAACCTGGGACCCTCTGCATGCAAAGTGTGTGCTCTACCACTGAGCTACAACCCCTGTTCAGAAAGCAGCTTGTTGTATTTTCCTACTACAATCCTAAAAGACTGAGTTACTCTGCAATGTATAGGTCTTTCTGCGAAGTAGAATGTGCCACATTCATGAGTGATGTGTGCCGAACATCTGTGCATGAAAATGTTTCTCCCTTGTTAACGCTTTTAAAAAAATCCTACTGCTGCAAGTTGCATTTCTGGCATGTTCAGAAGATCTCAATCATATTGAATATGTAATTTATTTACTTCCGTAGCACTCCCTAATCTCATGGGAACAAAATAAAGATTTTGGATACTGGGGAAGGATTTCACCATAGGGTTCCTTGTGGTTACCATAAAAATGTCTTGGTTTCTTTCTTCAGCTGTGACATATATAAATGGATGTTCAAGAGGGCAAGGTGGGAGAAAGGAATGCTTTAAAAGGTGCAGATCTAATTATGACAAAACTGTGGGTAGAACAAATGGCAATTCTTAGGAAGTTCTTATGTTCAAGCTGACTTACTTCCTCGGTGTATTTTTTTTTTTGTTCCGGCATCAGGGATGTGTAGGTTGCTTGGAGAATCTTGACTGTGCAGAATCAGTAAGGGCTAGCTTGGAAAAACTGCAAGCTGATAATGGTCAGGATTGATAGCAGTGGTTATTGTTACCAACAGTAACAGGCTTAATATTTTCAACTACAATAACTTTCAGCTATGGTAGCTCAACAGACCTTCCCTATTCAGAGACAATACACCCCTGAAGACCAGTTCTAATAGTGGTTTGCACCCTAAGATGTTACAGCCGGCGCAGGTCATAGGAGACAGTTTGAGCCAACAACACACCTCTGCTTTCCCCAAAATCCTTTGCACATAAGAATTGTTTGTATCCATGATTGCCTTAGTTGTAATTATTTAAGGGCCTATACAGGTATGTCTTTGTGTTAGAAATGAGTGGCGGTTAGGCTAAAATAGCTCTTGAAGCAACTCTCAGAAAAAACGGAGTGTGCTATAATTCCTTCTGCGTACATTATCATTATTATGCTTCCTTGGGTGGAATGGCGGATAGTTAGATCTTGAAACGGTGTGGCTGCATCAAGGGGCAGGACTACAGCAGTGCATTTAAGAGGAAAGGCTCAGAAATCCTGCACGTGAAAATAACTGCTGGGAGAAGAGTTCTTCTGTCTACTTAGAGATGTGTCTTCAGTGGCCATTGATGGCTGGAACTTGCTTGCTAGGATTCACATTGATGGTATTTATTTATTTTTATCACTGGTGGCTACTTGGTACAGTTCGCACTCTGCCTGCTTGGCTGGGAGATGGAGAGAGACAATTGAGCAACTGAAGCGTGATCAGAAGGAGACAGAAATCCAAGTAATCCAGCTGGGTGATGGCAGAGTCTATGGCATTCTGGGTGCCTTTGGCTCACAATTAATTGCAATTAATCATATGCTGCTCCCTCTTACTGTCCCTCGTATTGTTTTTTTTTATTGCTGTTGTTACTGTAGCTGGAATTGTTTTTAATAGAGTGTTTTAAATGTGATATTTAATATTTATATGTGAACCACTTTGGGATTTTATTATATTAAGTGGTATATTACTAAGAAATAACTGTGTAGTTTAAAACAAGCACATTACATTGCTATTGACAACTTATCCATGTATACTTTTGTACATGATGCTGAGAGTTAACGAAAAAGCAAGTTAAAGGGAGAATTGCATGAATTGTTGGGAAAGGGTTTTGTTGTTGTTGTTAGGCGTATGTCTTGCACCTAGAACAAAACCAAGGAGGAGGATTTTGTTTCTCTAAACTGTGGATTTTATTAAGCTTTTTCCCGGTGAACTGATGCATTTTGTGGACAAAAAGCATGACTTGCTGTAAAGAAGAACTCATTCTATAGCCCTAGTTAATAGTGAGATTTTTACATGCGTAATTTGCATCAGAGATTGCCAACAATTCTCTTATGCCCTACGGCTGTCCACCTTATTTTTGAATTCATTTATCATCTTCAACAGAGCCACCTGTTTAGAAATTTGTGTGGTGTCTTAAGCTAATAATACATTTTTCTTGTGTCTGAATTGTTAACCTTCTCTAGTCTCCTTGGAGATATGCACAAGGTAATTCTGCAGTTACCTAGAAAAAATGAACTTTGCCATTAAATTGACCAAAGCCTGGACGCTGTGCATTTTTGCTAATGTGGTGTTCAGCAGTCTTACGATATTTAACCTTGCTGTTGCCGCTCAAAATGGTCAGGCATATGCAGTGATAGGAGAATGTGGTCACAGAAGGCACGTCATGTTGATCATAAATATTTGACTTGCATCCCAGTACCCGATCCAAGGAGCTTAGGGTCTACTTCCTCCCGCTGCCCCCTCATTTGATCCTAACATGTGAAGGACATTAGCTTGAGAGTCCTGAAATTGGGTACATGCTCATATCAGCGGGATGGGTTGAGGTTTTAAAAAAGCTGGAGAAAGTCTTATTTGGAATCAATGAAAACTATTTTTTTTAAAAAAACTGGGCTTCCCTCCCATTGGGTGTGTGTGTGTGAAGGTGGAATTTTGGAACAAAATTGGCCGCAGTGGAAGTTAAATCCTCTTCTCCTGAAGCACCATGATCCTGATCCAACACAGGGCAACCCATGCTTGCAGGAGAATAGGGAAAACAATTATGCTATGTAATTTCCACTATGCAGGATTAGGAGAGCATCTCGTTTGGCCTTAACTATAATGAAATATGGTTATATTGAGCATCTGTTTTTCTGTTGTTTGCTGATTATCCCCCTCCTCAGGCAGGTCCATAAAATGGCAGCAAGGACCATTCCTGTATAGTTTGGCGTGTTAGAGCAGTGAATTTCAACTTGTGTTTGGGGAACTTTGGAACTCCCTCCACTGAGAAGATAAATAACAGTGGCCATGTTTTCCTGGGAGAAAATGATGGGTGAGCTATCCATCTTGCACTGCAATGGGCAACCTTAGGGCTTTGGGTGGGTTCCAGGGTGTACACTCAATCCATGCAGGGCCCCAGAAGAACTCAGTAGACAGATGTGTGCCGAGATTCTTCCACAGGTGAGTTAGTGGGGAAAGAGTTTCCCCAAGATAGTTCCCCAAGAAAATCACTGCTCTCACAGTGATTACTTGCATAGTGGAAATCAAGATGGGAGGGGAAATTACTTTGTAAACTTTATAGATTTGCTCGGAGGAGATGATGCATGTTGGAAAAGCAGCTGACCTCTTAAACTGGTGTTTGGCCGTTCGTAACATCATGGGAAAACTTAAAAAAACAAACTCTGTAGTAACAATTTTGAGCAGGTCCCAGGGCCGCTCTCTAGAAGGAGCGAAAATGTCAGATGTTGTAGCCTGGAACAGATACAAGAGAACAGACTCGGGTGATTAATGTTGGCTTCTTTGCTCTCCTACTTTGGTATCTCAGAGTTCTCATCTTGAACAGTTTTTAACATTGGCTTTGACTTGATCAACATCCCTTGATCAAGGGCAGAACTGCACAACATTTCCATCTTTCACAAACTCATGATGCATTCCATTTCTCCTGTCCCTCCCTATTCCAGAGAGCAGCCCATCTTCACCACCAGAGCGCATGTCTTCCAAATTGACCCTACCACCAAGAAGAACTGGGTTCCTGCAAGCAAGCAGGCTGTAACTGTTTCCTACTTCTATGACAGCACAAGAAACAGCTATCGAATAATCAGTGTGGATGGAGCCAAGGTAGGAGGTTGGGATAGATACCTCTGGCATGTTTGCAGAATTGAAATATCACGTAATCGGGGAACTTGTATGAATGGGGACCATGGACTTTTTTTTATTTATGATTTAATTCATCTCTAGATTTGTCCATATTCCATGCATTTGATGGCTGCTGGAAAGCCAGGCCCTATGCTTAAACATTGAAAGTGTATGTGTCTTTCGTGAAAAGGAAAGGTGGAAGTGCAATGAATAGTCTGACAGCATCTCCTCCAAGTGCAATGGTGAAATGAAGGAGGTATTATTTTGATCAGTGCCTTCATGGGAGACCATTAGGAGTCTTGTATAAGCCATTTTGAGTTTTCTGAAGGAAGAGTGTGGTGGTGATGGTGATGATGGTGATTGTGGTGGTGGTGATGATGATGATGATAATAAGAAGAATGGTTTTGTCTTGCAGAAACCATTAACTGCAATTGCTTTTGTGTTTGATGACTGTGTATTAACGGTGTCTATGTTTGACTGTGTTAAAACAGAAGGGTGGATGGTGTTGTCCTACTTAAACCTCTGTTCAAGGGTAAACAGTATAAAGGAGGAATACCGTTGAAATTTAAGTTTATCCTCTTTCTTTCCCCCTTCCCTCACAGGAAAAAAATGGGGATGTAAACCTGATTTCAGTGGGCAGTTCTTTCTATCGGTTTGCAGTTCAAAAGGGATCTATTTCAGCATCTGACTCCAGAGATATATTTGATAGGTTTTTTTTTTTTTTTGGTATTATGTAGAAACGGCAGAGTAAGAGTCTCATGTGATTGCGCAATTCTGCTATACCATGGCGCCATCTAGGGGTTGTACAATGAAACACAGAGAAAGGCAGAAAGACACCCCGCCCCCCCAAGAAAAAAACACATGTAAAGGAGCCAATCGTCATCCTGCCAGGAATTGGGAAGGTCAAGGTGCAGGATAAAGGACTCCTGTAGAAATAGCCACAATCTTACCCGCGTTTTTGCCCTGATAAGTGTCGGCCTTGCCAAAAAAAAAACCCAAAAAAGAAAAACAAAATTAGGGTATTATGGGTAAAAAATAGTAAATGGGGAGATTTTTTTAATTTTTGATGGGGAACGTAGAACCAGAGCTCATGAAAATTACTGCACAGTGTATGGGGAAAACAAGGCAGCTCATTAAAACCGACCTACATTATTATGCCTTCAGAAGAAGGGTGACCTAAAAGAACGCAGATCGGAAAGAGCACCAGCAGTTCCTTCCCCTTCCCCTTGAGAGAGGTCTGAAGGACAGAACTGCATGAACGTCTCCTTTTTCTTCAAATCGAGTTATCTATTGAAAGAAGCAGCAGTGGAGCCCAATTGCTGGGCTCAGACAGCTGAACTTCGGAGCATCACAGAGAGAACAAATTGCCTTTTTCAGCCAGTATTAGAGTCTAAATGGAATTCAAGATACATAACACGAAGCAAGTTCAAAGGGGGGCTTTGGTAGCCTTGCGACTCGGCAGAGCATCCTTACTGAGACATTCGTCTGATTGTAATGTCCCAGCTGCCACATAAAGGGAGGCAGGCGAAAAAGACATTGGGGTGGACTTCCTTTTCTCCCTGATGGGACTGCCAATCTCTGTATAAACCTGCTTGGTTATTAAGACCAGCAGGAGAGGCCCTTTTGAAGATGTTCTTGCTTGCAGAGAGGCCTTTGGGAAAGGACTTTCTCCCGTGTTACTCCCAAACTCTGGGACTGTTTCCAAAGGCAGCTCCACGTGCAATGCACTGCAGTAATCCAGACAGGTCACTAGGATATGGATAATTAATCCAAGTTGCTCTCCGTTTAGGTAGGCTCATAGCTGCTAAGCTGGTGAAAGGTGCACCAGGTCATGGAGGAGGCAAAGAGGGATCAATGAGCACCCATAGTCTATGTACCTGATTCTTGAAGCGGCAGTACAGATCCCTCTAGAATATATTGAAATCACTTACCTGGGCAGATGAGCCACCTGGCTAACAGTACAACCTGGTTCGCATGTTACAACAACTCAGAATATGGGTTGAATCGTGAATTGTTGTTACATTGTGGATTGTCATTGCATGCAAACCCAGCACCATGGTTAAACTATGGGTTGTTAATCATAAACAACCCAGAGTTCACAACCCAATGAGAAACCATGGATTCTCTTCCTGGGTTGTTTGTAGTTAATAACCCATAGTTAAACCATAGTGTGTGGTTCACATATAATGACGACCCGTGATTCAATGATAACCCATTATGTGCAAACCAGGCCTCCATCTGTCTTGTCTGAAGGAGCATCAATTTATTGGTATTTATCCAGCCCATTACCACATCCAGGTACTGGTTGAGTTGTGCCAGTTATGTGTTGTGTAACTCCTTTTCTTTTTTGAATCTATTGTGAATTAATTTCTTTGGATGCCCATGAGTTCTAGTGTTGAAAAAGGGTGAAAAATTCTCTCTCCACAATGTGCATAAATAATGTGTCTTCTCTTGGTCATCAGCTTTTCATTTAGGAAAAGCTTCAGCCTCTAGCCTCGTGACCATTTTGGTGTTTGCTGTTCTTTTTCCAGCCCTATGGTATCTCTTTTAGGGATGGTACAATCCAAATTGTACTCAGTCTTCCAGACGCTGAGGCTGAATGCTGCTGGTGTTCACTCAAGATGACTACAGACCTAGATGGGTTTATTCGTGAGAGTTTTTCTCTTCCTTTCTTTTCCCCGTGTCTGTCTTTCTGTATAAGTCCAATTGCTCTCCAGATGCTGAATAAAACCACTGCGATTTTATTTTCTTACTAGAAGAAACTTCAAACTGTTACATCCTTTGGCATTGCACTGCAGAAAATCACCTGACTTCCAGCGGACTGAAATACCTCACTAGATGCCAGCTTGCTAATCATAGTGTGTGTTCTGTACGTCAGCAAATTACTGGGTTTGGTTTGCGGCAAGTACAATGAGAGATCAAGGGAGGTGTGTTTACCTTTCTAAAGTAGATTCTAGCGGAACACACACGGTTGTGCAGCTCCAGAAGGGCTTTCTGCAACTACATATATTGTAACTTCCTCTAGCCATGGGGATCCCTAATGTATTCCTTCCCACTGCTCCGGTTGTGACATTGTTGACACGCAGAAAGTCCATGGTTTCCATGGCTTTCAGTGACTTCCCAGCTTTTATCTACATTTATCTGAGCAGAATAGTTCATTCCCAGCTGCTGCCCCATACCTGAGGCCTCCATGTGCTTCAGTGAGCCGCCTGGCCTCCTCTCTGGGCTCCCTTCTCCCAGCCCCCCTCCCTCTCAGTTGCTCCACCCCTCTCCCAGCTGTGTTTATATGTCCTGTTGCTTAGCAACACAAAGTTCTTCTCATAGCTCAGAACCTCTCGCATTGCTATGTGTCACACAGATTGTGTTATAATGAATAATGTGGTCTTCTCCAGAAATGTCATGAAAAGCAGATGGATCAGTACCTTGGGCCCCCTCTACAAGGATTCGCTTTTGCGCCTGGTTAGCCGATTATGCGCATAATCGCAAAAGCGCATTTACGCCTAATCCCTCTGCATGAGAGGCGGTGAGAGGCGGCGAAGCGCATTAACGGATGTCCAAAATGCGGTTTACAAGTAGTTAATGCACATAAGCACATATTCACACAGTCAAAATGCGCTTTAATGGACGGAGCAAAATAAAACTCGCGATTTAACGTGCATTCGATAATGCGCATAATTGGAGAGATAACGCGCCTCTATGCCCCATTTGCGCTCCGCTGGTGTGGAGGTAAATTTTTTAATGAGACTTCAAAGAGCATTAAACCTCTCATGAAGAGGCACCCTTTGTGTCATATTTAACTGTTAGTTACCTTGGTCAGTTCATAAGTTTTTTGCTGTAGAGTGTGTATGCAACAGCACCCAAGATATAGGTAGATTTTACAAAAGGTGGACAGGTTTACTCTTCTGCCTTTCAGGTCTTCTACGCTCAGTCCCTGGCACAACTTTTGTTTGTTGCCATGCATGCCTGAATTGCAGGGGTAAACTTGAACTAAACATGAAGTGGTTCTGTCAGTTTTCTTTGACATAAAGCATTTGGCATGCACAAATATGTGCAATCCACAGCCCATAGCATAGAATGGCAGGGTTGACTTTTGGATGGAATTCAAATCGGCTGTGGCTTTTATACTTGGGGGATACTTCTGACTTGTTTAAATTTAGTGTGTGAAGACCCTGTTAGGAGCAATTGGAAGAATTTTCTGGAAAACAAATATTGCATTGATGGAGCATTGGTATTTTATATCCCCCCTCCTTGGGCTACAACAAGGCAAAATGAGCTTTATCCCTGTGGGTTAAAGGGATCGATTGTCAGAGCTGTATAACATTTGCCACAAAGATTCGTTCTCCATTACATTTGGAGGATTGCAATAGTTCCACAAGAAAGATCTGCTAATTACTTATGGTCGTTATTTATCCCAGAATATAGGAAACGTTTACACTAATTTGATTCAGTGTTTCCCCCATAGCTGTTTTGGAAGGAAGATTTAATGGCACCCCATATGCAGATAGTGTATTTCCGTATGGTACTGGCTTAGAAACTGTACTACTCATATTACTATGGTGTGATTTTATAGTGATGAACGAACCAGAAGTATTTGACCTTTGATTTCTCTGCTCCCAGGAAGATCCTTAAGAGTAGTACAAGTACATAGACTTCCTAGTCATAGATGTGCAGTTGTATGCAATTGAATCAGTTGCACTGTTTGAATTCCAAGTTTACAAAGATTCATGAGCAACGAGTGCAAAATTGTTAAAGGGTACCGGTGGTTTTAGTTTTGTCTCAGTCTTGTTTAAAATTTTGAGTAATGAAAAGTGTATTCTTAGAGCACTCTCTGGTACCTTTGTTTCTTTTCCGCTCACTGAGTATGATCAAATATTTGAATTTGGAATGTTTATGTTCTCTGGACTATTAATACACTTGAGACTGATACCGAAATCTCCATTTAAGCCTTCCTGCGGAAGTCGCAATTGGAAGAAGAGCCCAAATTTGCTGTTGAGAATGAAGTGCAATTTTGTAATACTTCCCTTACGCAAATAAAAAAATGAGACTTCCAAGGCTTCAAATGATTTATAATCCCAGGTTTTTTGTCGCGCACTCTTTGTGGGACATACGCTTTGACAATCAAAGTATAGATGGGCGCAGACCTTGGATATAAATAGATGGTTGCAAAGTGAGAAGGAGGACTACTTTACTTTGTTATTCATTTGATAATACTATTATTTTAGCTCTTTTGGGTGGTGTTCCCTATTTATGTTATAATGGTGTAGCAACATTCAACCAACTCTGGGAAGAGTGCATGGATTTTCTTCCAACGGTCTGACACTATGAGAATAGGGTGACCATATGGAAAGGAGGACAGGGCTCCTGCATCTTTAACAGTTGCATCGAAAAGGGAATTTCAGTAGGTGCCATTTGTATGCATGCAGCACCTGGTGAAATTCCCTCCTCATCACAACAGTTAAAGCTGCAGGAGCCGTGCCCTCTTTTGTACATGGTCAAGAGGACAGGGCTCCTGCAGCTTTAACTGATGAGGAGGGCATTTCACCAGGTGCTGCATGCATACAAATGACACCTGCTGACATTCCCTTTTCAGTACAACTGTTAAGATACAGGAGCCCAGTCCTCCTTTTCATATGGTCACCCTACTATGAGAACCTATTTTCAGACCTAATTTGAAAAGTTCTGCTTATCTCCAGGCACCTACCCAATCAGATATACTGAAGGAGCAGTAACATTTGCCCACTAAAAGGAAGTACAATTTCATTAAAGAATATGTATATTTGTTAGTTAATTATAATATGTATTGCCCTAGATAAATGAAAGGCTAGGGCACCCTTCCCCAACCTGGCACCTTCCAGATGTTTTAGGCCAACTCCCATCAGCTCCAGCCAGCATGGTCATTGGTTAGGTATGCTGTAGGCTGACCATCTGAAAAGGAGGACAGGGCTCATATAACTTTAACAGTTGTAGAGAAAAGGGAATTTCAGCCAGTGTCATTTGTATGCAATTAGTTCCTGGTGAAATTCCCTCTTCATCACAACAGTTAAAGGTGCAGGCACTATACTAGAGTGACCATATACAAAAGAAGGCAGGGCCCCTGCAACTTTAACTGTTGTGATAAAGAGGGGATTTCACCAGGAACTAATTGCATACAAATGACACTGGCTGAAATTCCCTTTTCTCTAAAAATGTTAAAGTTACATGAGCCCTGTCCTCCTTTTCAGATGGTCAGCCTAGTATGCTGGGAATTTTCATTCAAAACATCTGGAGGGCACCAGGTTGGGGAAGGCTGGGCTAGTGTATCTATACTCAGTCCCCCAATCTTCATGCAGTGGCTCTGTGGGTGATATTGCTAGGGGGGTATATATAATATATATATATATATATATATATATATATATCTCTTATAGATTTTTTTTAATTGTGGAAATCTTGCATTGTCTTACAAACAAACAGCTCAGATACATAATCACAAATTTCAAGTTTAATCTACGGCAGGCTTGTAAATGGTCACTCTCCTAGTAAGCGGTGGCAAGTAAAGTTCGCTTCTTGTTTGCCCAATCTAGCTTTTTTCACTGGGAAGATCTTGTGTGCGTTTTTCTCTTTTTCAGATTGTTGATGGGACATGAGTAACTAACTTAGGTATTAATGGGCAAGACTTTTTTTTTTCCTGGGCAAGCATTTCCTGTGGACTCACTTGCAAGGCTGATTTAATTCAAATCCTACACCCCCTTCTGACACTGACCTGGTTTGCATGTAATGGAAACAATTCCTGGGTTGTTTAATTAGCGGAGACAAGTGTACTGCTGGAGCCATTTCTGCTTTTAATTCTGCTTTCAGTTTAATTAATTTTGTTACATGCAAACCTGGAAACTCTGGATGGTTTATGAGTTAAAAGCCATAGAGTTAACCTATGGTTTGTTGTTAATTAAAAGTGGAAATGACTTGCGTGCTCCACTCATCCTGGACAATTAAACAACCCAGGAATTGTCGCTGATACGTGCGAACCAAGTGATTGAGTGGAATCCAATGGTAGTCCTATTAAAGTAGAACCGTTGAAATGAATGAAACTTAGATTAATTAAGATTAACGTAATGGATCTTCTCTAAGTAGGACTAATATTAGATTTAACCTACTGGCATTGGAATACACTGGTAGCAATTCCCAGTACAAGTGCACCTATAGTCATGGCAAAATAAACACTTTGCACAATTTTCTCATGGTGGCTGTACACATTTTTTACATCCTTTATTACACCCAACAATTCAGTGAATATGTCATCATGACTCTGGGTTTTTTCATACATGATGTTAGAAGCACGTTCCAAACTATGCTTTATGACCCTGGGTGACTTTTAAACCTAGTTTTGAATCCACGTAGTTGCCCTAATGATCCGAGAATGGCATTTTAATTTTAATTTATTTCATTCTTTGGCCCTTCTGTATTTTCTCCACCTCCATAAATCCACCCATTATCCTCCCAAAACCTTGACTCTTCTTCATTGGGTTTAAAGCATTTGCTGCGTTTAATCACCATTTAACCGCATTTTATTTCTCTTACATATAATTGCAAGAATGGCTGCTGATTTTCTGCCTTGCTAAGTGTCTGTTTCCTTTGCCGTGCATTTTTTCCTACGGGAAAACTTTTAAAGCTCTCTCACTTCATAGGAAAATAATTTGAGGCATCTTTGGGTGTGTGTGTGTGTGTGTGTGAGAGAGAGAGAGAGAGAGAGAGAGAAGACTTTAAATAGTAGTTCAGTTGAAGCTGCCTGTTGTTGTTGTTATTATTTACCGTATTTATGTAGCACTCCCCATCCAAAGATTTCTTCAAAAGCTTACCTGCTGCAGTGCAGAACAGTTACACGGGTGTTGTAACAGAAAACGAATGGCTAGATTTACGTCTTTTTTAAAAAATTAAGAGAAACAAGATGGGCCTGTTCAGATGTCAAAGAAAAATTGAGAACTGTATAGGGTGGAACCAGATTTCAGTCGAGGCCCACGTCTGGGAATGTGCATCTTCATAAGAATGCAAGAGCCCTGATGCTGGATCAGACCAAGGGTCCATCTCATCCAGCATTCTGTTCACACAGGGGCCAACCACCTGCCCATGGGATGCCTGCAAGTAGGACACAAGAGTGCAACAGCACTCTCCCACCCGCGTTCCCCAGCGACTGGTATACAAAGGCATGCTGCCTCTGATACTGGAGGTAATATGCAGGCATCGTGGTGTACGGACCGACTGCAAAGGGGGGGGGGCGGAGGGTGCACTTTGAAGCGGAGGCCGGGGTGGTCAACCCTGCCTGTTGCTTTTCTTCCGCATTGCATCCCCCAAAATGCCCCGCAGCCCAGAGCAGGCAAGGTGTTCCCAAGCAGGAGTGTGGAAGGAATTTCAGGGGGAAAGCAACACCCGCTCTTGCCTCCACCTTCTCTAGCACCCTGCTGCTGCTGCTTTGCAGATGTTCAACCCAAATCCCTATTCCCAGGCTTCACTGTGCACCAGGGACACAACCATGGCACCACCCCAGCAACACAGAGCTCTTAATTGTCTTGAAAGCGCCCTCGTGAACGTCTTGCACCAAAGCCTAAGGGGGCCAGCAGAGCGTCCTGTTCTCCCTAGCGATGTAAGATTGTGCTAGCGAGGGTTAGACGTGACGAGAGAGAGGCAGAAGGCAGGATGCGGGCCAGCTTGGCATACGATGCTGCTTTAGTGCCGTGACCCAAGCCTCCGCTTGCATTACAGGAACTAAAATGACAACACAAGTTCAGGCCGCCCAGTGGCATCGTTCGCATTTTCTATTCCTGGCTAGTGCGTCCAGCTGAATGTCTGGAGAACAGCCATGTCAGCCTGTAGTAGCACATATTAGAGTCCTGTGGTTGCAGATGCCACAATATGTTTGCTAAGCTGTGATGCAGCTAAAGGACTCTTGCCAGTGAAAATATCCGGCTTTCCCTCTGCCCGGATGCTGAGAGGATCAAAATATTCACTAGCTACAGCGGGCAAACATATGCAACTTTCCCCCAACATGCTAAATGTTTGTTGTGAATGTTTGTTTGTTTGTTGAACTGTTTGTTACATTGTAATTTCATTTTTTATTTCGTTTACATTTCTATACCTCCCAATAGCCAAAGCTCTCTGGGTGATTTACGAAGATTAAAAACCTTAAAAATACAGTATTATGCATAATTTTTTTAAAAAACAGTTTTGCTACAAACATATAAACAGTGCAGATACACATTTATCCAAGCAATATGCCAGGACCCGATTAAAAACCTATCATAGGCTGCCTGGGAGTAGAGGAAGGTCTTAAGCTGGTGCCCAAAAGATAATAGTGTTGGTGCCAGGTGGGCCTTGCTGGGGAGTTCATTCCACAATTGGAAGGCCACCACCGAGAAGGTCCTCTCCCTTGTTGATACCCTCTGAGCCTCCCTTGGAAGAGACACCCTGAGGAGGGCCTTAGATGTTGAATGTAGTATACAGGTAGGTTCATGATCATGGGGGAGGTGCTCTGTCAGGTATTGAGGTCCCAACCCATGTAAGGCTTTATAGGTTAAAACCAGCACCCTGAATCAGATTTAGAAACCTGCAGGCAGCCCTTGCAAGTGGGCTAAAATCGGTGTGTTATTGTAGTGATAATAAACTGAAAGTTAGGCCATGGAATTGCTTGAATGTTATGATTTTTAGTAGCTTTAAGGGACAAATTAGGAAAAATAATTTTCATCGGTTCATATAAAAGCACTGCATGTCGTGGCCAAAAGCTGTGACATGAATTCCTGATGGAAATACTCTCATTTTTAAAATTGATCCGCCCTCCTCTGGTGTTCTCTATCTGCCAGGCTCATCAGCTGCTGATCCAAGTAAGGTTCTTCCCATCCCTCCAACAACTGTGCTTTCCTCCAGGGAGAAGTTCAACTTCTCCAGCCACAGTGCTAAAGTGACAGGAGAGATTTCACCCGCTAACCTCCCAGGGCCACACTGCTCTTAAAGGCCAAAAGAGCAGCCCTTTAAGGCCAGGTATTCACAACTCTGTCCTCCTACTCATGATGCTTGGAGGTATTGCAAGTAATGCTGTGCCGAATCCTGCCCCTCTGTTTTCGGTAACTTTTTCTCTTCCTGCAAAAGAGGCATTGTTTTTTCTACCTCTTTTGTAGGGAGGGGGAGAATTTTGGAGAATTTGCTCTTTCGGGAGGGGGACAGCGTTTCCACATACCTTTTAAAAAGTATAGCTGGTTGTTGTCTTTCTTTCTTTTTCATTATTATTTAAAACAACAACAACACCCCTGGCACTTGGAGGAGACCGGCAGTTCTTCCTGACTGCCTATTGGAGACCACGTGATCTCTCCCTCTCCATCTAGTAAGAACTCCGGGGTTCCTGCAAATGCCAGAGGTGTTGTAAAAAACCTTTCTCCATCTAGTTGAATATTGCCTGCTCTGACTGGCAACAGCACTCCATCGTTTCCGCCAGAGCGTCTTTCGCTTCACTGTTACTTGATCCTTTTAACTGGAGATCCTGGTTGATAATTTGGCCCTGTCTCACTTCAGAACCAGTGGAGGCTGGTGGCTCCAATTTTGTGGAGCTGTGAAACCATTCCGGGTTTCAGCCAGAACTCTAAAGGAGCTTTCCAGGGTGCTGAACCCCATCCCTAACATAGGTTCAGCACCTTGGACAACTCCTTTAGAGTTCTGGCTGGTTCTGACTGAAACCCGGAATGGATTCACAACCCCAGCGAAATCAGAGCCATCAGCCTCTACTTTTCAGAACCTACACCAATTGGGTCCTAGACATCCTGATAGTAACCAAGCTAAGTCCAAATGGGCAAACATCACCACAGACTAAAAAAGTAACTGGAAACCCATCAAACGCTTTATTTAAGAAAATTAGAAAAATTCAGCAAAGACGGCTTGGTGGTTATGTGCGTGTTAGAAGCTTTCTCTGTGATTACATTATTGGGAGTGAAAGACAATGTAACATAAATAAGATTAACCAAAAGAATTGCAATTGACAGAGCTCGCACTACAAATGTAGAAAGCAGGGTAACAAATTGAGCTTCTAACATTCTACTTGCATTGTAAAGCTAAACTGAAACATGCTAAGAATTGTGGATTCAACTTTTTGCTTCTTCCTGTAGATTATCTGGATGTAAAAAGCTAAGCTAAAGCATGATTAAGTTCCTCTAGGCATGGAAGAATTAAACTTAGTTAAATGTAGAAGGCAGAGTGAAAGGAAAAACCAAAGACTTAGAAATAATTCCAGATTCCATCTTCAGAAATAAGTCCTAAACTCAACTGGTGTTGGTTCGGAAGTTAAACAGGGCAAAATTAATGCCTGTCGTTTAATCTGGGATCCTCTGGAGGCAAAGGATGTACTCCACAACTTTGACAGCCTTCCACATCCAAGCCACAGGACGGAGCAGGCTATAAAGAGCAACACCAGCCGAGCGTTTTATAGCACACTCATTACTGGCCACTCATGGATGTTTGCAGGTCCTTGTGAAGCTGCTGTCCACCTCCCTTGTGTCTCCTGCTCCTTTTGCTCCTTTTTCCGTCAAAAAAGAAGACGTGGAAAATCTGTTTTTTTTTTTACTATAACGATACCTGCCGCCATTTCTTGCTGCGTGCAAGAGAAGCAGCGTGATAAAATCGCCCACTGAATGGGCCACATGGCTGTTGCTGCTTCGTCTTCCCCATGTGAAGAAAGAGGAAGCTGTTCGCCCCTATTGTGGGACAGAAGCAGGAGGCAAAGCGATGGTAGGGAAACGCGATTTCCCCCCGTCTGATGAGGCTCACAATCTAAAAAACACTTGCATAGCTTGTTCGGGTGGTTGTTTCTTCTGCAGCCAAGTACTTGTGAACAATTGCCTTGGCACATGCCAAACTCTTGTTCCAAAATCTCTTTGTTTTGCACCTTAGAAGTTCTTATCCGATAAATGGGTAGTACTTGGAATTTATCCACCAGTGGGTGTCTTGAGTCATACCTGTGAGAGGTGGAGACAGAAGCACAAGGAAGAAAGCCAAACTTCCAGTGGATGAACAAACTTCAGATGGGATCTGATATATCTCTTAGTCATATCAAAGAGCAACCATGGTAGCCCAAAACTGGAAAAGAAGTGAAAGCCTTCGAAATGAACATGGTGGGTAGTGATAGCTAGCAGAGAGCTAATGTATGTAGCAAAGTGGTGGTGGGAGGGAGAAAATATGTTGTAAAGCTGGAAAAAGTGCAGAAAAGGGCAACTAAAATGTTCAAGGGGCTGGAATATCTCCCCTGTGAGAGCTGGGATTGTTTAGGTTGGAAAAAGGAGGGTAAGGGGAGAGCTGATAGAGGTGTACAAAATTATGCATAGTGTGGAGAATGTGGATAGGAGAGACATTTTTCCCTCTCTCATAATACTAGAACCCAACGGGGTCATCCCATTAAGCTGATTGGTGGGAGATTCAGGACAGATAAAAGGAAGGACTTCTGTGGAATTCGCTACCATGATATGTAATGATGGCCACTAATTTGGATGGCTTTAAAAGGGGGGTGGACAAATTCCTGGAGAAGACTATCAATGGCTACTAGTCCTGATGGCTGTGCACTCCCTCCAGTATCTGAGGCAGTAAGCCTGTGTGCACCAGTTCCTGAGGAACATGGGTGGGCGGGTTGTGTTACACTGTGTCCTGCTTGTGGGTTCCTGGTCAACAGCTGGTTGGCTGCTGCGTGAACAGAGTGCTGGACTAGATGGCCCCTTGGTCTGATCCAGCAGGGCTCTTCTTTCGTTCTTAAGTATGAGCTATGAGCCATGATGTCCCAAGTTCAAGCTTTGCCTCTGTTTGCTGGGTAGCCTTACGCCAAGACCAGGGGCGAGCGAAAGTACAATTGGGTACTTTATTTTTATATCCCATCCTTTTTCCTCCGAGGAACCCAAGGCAGCATACAGCCAGTGAGCAGCCCAAAGTCACCCAGTGACCTTCACTGAGTGGCCAAATGGGGGGCTGGAACCCAGGTCTCCCGTGTCCCGGTCCAACACTCTAATCACTACACCACAATGGCTCTCCATGACAAACGTACATGGTAACTGCATTTGCATCGCTAACATCATGGCAAGTTTGGCCACCAAGGTTCCACAGTGCCCACCTGGCCATTGAATTCCAGCTCAGCAGGTGTGCTCTAATGTGAAACCCTTTTCGTTGAAAGACCGCAAGCTGCCACCACCGGTCTGCTACAAAATGTCACGGGAGATGGAAAAAGCAATAAATATAGGGACCGAATAGACTCTGGGGTTTGTCAGAGCTAGTTCCTGGCTCTGTATCGCCGTTTGGTGCCCCACTGTTCCAGAAGAGTTTCTGGCTTTCTGCTTCCCAGAGGGGGTGGCTGTTTTTCTAAGTAAAGGCAGGCCTTCCCTTTTGCAGGCCTTGGGTGGAAGGATTGTTTTTTCCCTGTGGAAAATGAGACATGTAGTTCACCGAGCACTTGGGATTGCTATATAAACACTAAGTATGATGATAGCTTGTGCAACTGTTATACCCGTCATGCCAAGAACAAACTTTGAAGAGCGGAGTTTTAACAAAGTTTCTGGTATACCAAGAACTGTAATTCAACCCTTGATCCTTTAATAGCTACCTGTTATTGTGGCATAAGCTTTTGTAGGCGGCTACAGGAACCTTCCCCAACCTTGGGCCTTCCAGATGTTTTGGACTACAAGTCCCAGCATCCCTGACCGTTGGCCATGCTGGCTGGGGTTGATGGGAATTGGGGTCCAAAACATCTCAAGGATATTGGTATGGGGAAGGCTGGGTGAGCTACAGGCATACTTCATCAGATGCATAAAGCCACCTAGAAACTTGGTAGGTAACCTGCTGAAGCTCATGGCACAATAAATGGGTTGGTCTTTCTTTGAGGATAATGTTGAACATGAGCCTTGGACAACAAGGGAGTACCTTTGAGCACATAAACTGTAAAGTTTATACAGTATACTTTGCTTAATTACTGAGTAGTCGCCCATGGCCCATATTTTTAAGACTAGATGAAAGGGCTTCTAGGCGACAACAAATCCCAGTTTATGCCAGAGGTCTTCAACCTTTTTTTCAAGCCTTGAGCACATTTAGAAATTAGAGACCATGCTGTGGGCACCACCATAAAAATGCCTAATCAGTGGATCACTGCTTTGGCATCTACCTGTCATGTCTATGGAACTTAGGCTTTTGTTTAGTGTCTGTTGTACGTAGCAACGTCTCTATAATAAGGGCTTATCTAATTCGGCTAATCGCTGGTGGTGTAATAAAGCTAATGTTTCTTTTAAACATAGGTTTTGGCAATGTCCCGTAGTTGCTTCTTTTTATGGGGAGGTTATTGCATGGATAAATTTTGTACTGGAACAGTCTTTAAGATTCACTGATTAAATTTAAATTATTTACCTGCTTCATGGAAATTAGCAAATGGTCAGCATAAATGGATTCTCTGTGCCCTTTTGACAGCTAAAAGACAGATATTAGAAAATTGGAACGATAAACACTCACTTCTGATGATGCCCTGGATTGAGGACCTTACAACAACATTTTCAATATTTGAACAGGCAGCATATAGACTCCACCTCCAAATGGGGGGAGGTTTTCAGGTGACTGGGGGCACTGGATTGGGGACCTCTAGCTTGAGTAGCAAGCATGCTGGCTTTGTTTAACTTGGTCCGCCAGAAGAACTTGCTTCATCTGTGAGTCTCTCTCTCTCTCTCTCTCTCTCTCTCTCTCTCTCTCTCTCTCTCTCTGTATTACCAAACTATTCACCTTGTTAGCTGCGGGAAAGAAATTTCATGGGTGCATAAAGGGTGGGGAATATCTGTGAAAGTTGAATACGAGTAGTAACTTGTTTTAGAGGTAATCTTATGAATGTGATTTAACCATTAGTGAGGATCGGCTATAACTATTGAGGTTGAGCATGTTTCCAATATAGAAAGTCCTAGCAAAATAACCCATAGGTCCAAGTTCACCTGTAACAACAACCCATGGTTTGAACAACCCAGAGTTCACAACCCATGAACAAAACGTGGGTTCTCTTCATGGGTTGTTCTAACCCATAGTTCTGGGTTCAGATGTAACAACAACCTATGATTCAACAACCCATGGCTTGTCATGTGCAAACCAGGCAAATGGTTCAGCACCCCAATAGTATCTTGGGGTGCTGAACTAACTTTCTGTTGAGGCTAGCATGACTTTCGGTGTGGCTACTTGCTTCTTGTGTACTCCAGTTTTATATTAGTGAATAACTGTTTTGGAGACAGGACAAGAGGATGAGCAGGCACAGAGTTAAAGGGCAGAGTGTATACCCTTTGTATGGCTAAAGGTTCCATATTCATATATAACTGACCAGCCACCATTTTTATTGATACTTTGTTTTAAATTGAAGAATTTTAATTTGCTGTTTTAATCTTTTAATCTTTTTACTGTTTTATTCCTATGTTCAGTGCTCTGGAATCTATTTTAGATATGGAGCGGTATATAAATATTGCAAATAAATAAATATTCAGTCTTGGACATCTGAGACTTTGGAGATGCTACCAGACAATATTGGGCTAGATGGACCAATTGTCTGACTCAACAGAAGGCAGCTGCATTTGTTCAGGCAGTGGAGGCTGGTGGCTCTGACGTCAGTGGGGTGGCAAATCTGCTCTTTTAGACTTCTGACTGGCTCTGACTGAAACTTGGTGCAGATTAATCACCCCACTGTTCAGGTCTCCAGTACCACTTCCTCAAAAAGAAACTGTTGTGTTGTGTTGGAATTCTCTACTGTTCAGGAAAGTGTGAACCATGATACTAAAATGTTTTCTGCTATAGGTTATAAGCTAAAAATGTGTACTGTGTTTTACATTTTAACTGAAAGACACTCTTACATTTTAACTGAAAGATATTTGTGGAAAGGTTTTTTTTTGGGGGGGGTCCCTCTTTTCTATTTGCAAGCTGCATTAGGTATTAACATTGGTGGAAGTGGGACATAAACTTAATTCTGTAATGTCTGGGCCTTCTCACAAATGTGTGGGCCACTACCTAGCTGCTTATCTAACATTTCTGAGTGTTTGAAGTGCTTCATGTACATTCTGTTGGGAACCCTTGCAGCAAACCTGTAAGGTATTGTTATTCTCATCCTATAACTCCCCCTGTTAAAAATAATGGCCTGCCTAGGGCCATTTGGTGAGTTCATAGTAGTGGTGAAATTATAATTGTGGACTTCCTATCTCTTACTTACTCTTAGTTGCTACGCTATGCTAAACGACAACATATTTTTAATTCTTAAAAATTTATTATTATATTTACATCCCGTTTACATACTACTACTACTCTCCATATTATTCCCACAACAACCCTGTGAGGTAGGTCATGCTGAGAATCAGTGACTGTCCCAAAGACACCCAGAGAGCTTTATGGCCGAACGGGGACTAGAACCCAGATCTCCTGAGTCCCAGTCCAACACAGACTCCTACATCACACTGGCTTTTCTGTTTCTGAAGCCTAGGAAACCAGTCCTCCCCAACCTGGTATAGTCCAGTTTGGACTGCAACTCCCAGCCAGCATGGCTAATTCGCCACGCTGGTCAGGAATGCTGGGAGTTGCAGTCCAATATATCTGGAGGGCACCAAGTTAAGGAAGGCTGCGATATGCAGATTTGCACAAAAAGGGAGAGAAGTCTCAGTATGCTATAGAAAGCTTTATTATTTAATACACCTTTTTATAGCATCCTGAGACTTCTCTCCCTTTTTGCGCATCTTGGATGCTCACCTGCCTTGCACCCGTAACATGCAAATAAACTCTGAAACTATTGGGGGTCCATGCATCAATTCTGCATTGATCTCCCTTTTGGAGCCGGTACCAATATCTTGCTAACCATTTCCCTACAATTGTGTGCTCTGGCGAGTACAGAACTCTCAGAGCAATAACGTAATCAATGACTAATCCAAGGAACAGGCGCAGGAAGTAGAAATCCAATAAGCTCACAGAACACAGTGCCTTTATTTATCAAACGTATTAAGCCCCTGAGTGGGTGTGCGGTGAAGGGATTCCACATTGCTGTCATCCACAGCGTGGGTTTGCAAATGACTGAATCTTCCTGGAATACTTCCCTGCAATTTATTTTGAAAGAGGGTTATTGGTACCCTGCTTTGGCAATGAGTAGAATTATACATTAGATACTTAAAGGTGATCTACTTTAAATTATTCCTATGCCACCTTCAAGGGCGGAATCCTCCGTTGGGCAACATACTTTATCAAGGCAGCGTTGGGGGGGAGAAGTTGGCTTCAGCTCCCCAGATCCCTGACCATTGGCAATGCTGGCTGTGGCTGGTGGGAGTTGTAGTCCAAATATTTGGAGGCCACCAAGTTGCCTGCCCCTTTGGGCTTATGATGGGAAGTCTAGGAGGAGATTAGCAAAGTAGCTGCTATACGGGTTTCAGGTTGCACCTGACAAAGAGGCAAATAACAAATATTGTAAATAAATAACAAAGAGGTCGACCCCTCCAGCCCTTTTTTTGAAGATCTGAAACCCAGCAGTTAGTGGGATCTGTGTCTCACGCTGCTTCAGCTCCTGGTGGGCTGAGACCTTTATGGGCATTCCAGGATTTTAAAGCAATGTCAAGGGGGAGAAGAAAAAAAGAGGAGAAACCGTTCTCAGCTTCTCTGAGCTCCATCAGACGAGTGTTTTATTGCACACTCGTTACTGGGCACTCACGGATTTTCACAGGTCCCTCTCACGATGACGTCTGCCTCCCACATGCCTCCTGCCCCTTCTAGCCTTCGCCCAACAAACACCCCCCCCCCAGTAAGTCCGACTTAATTTTAAAGATAGTTGCCGCTATCTCCTGCTGTGTGCAGGGGAAGCAGTGGGATCAAAACAGCCCACTGAATGGGCCACATTCACATTATTTACTTCCTCTTTCGTAAGAGGAAGTAATGAGGGACAAACGTGCGGGCGGAGAAGCAGTGGTAAGCAAACGCGATTTTCCCCTGGAGTAGTGGGCCTGGGAAAGACCTCTGCTGCAGACTCTAAAAAGCGACTAGACTATGGTGGGGCAGCTGATTCAAGGTTCACATACCTCTGGGATAATACAGCAGGTTTATTTCAGAGTGTTCTCTGCAACTCCCTTGAGGGACTATTAATTGCAGGGCTCCAGCAAGGTTTCTTCTAGTCCAAGGGATGAAAGGGGAATGAGAAGCTGGGGCTGTACTTGACGCACAATGCACAGTTAGTTCACTGTGTCTGAACACCATGTGGACTAGACGGGCTCCAACTCTGCACAAGGCAGCATCATTTGTCCTAAATAGAACTCAGCTTGTTTACTTCCCGACCAGGCAAACAACCCTGTTTTAATGGCATGTAAGATTTGCAAACACTGGGTGAGCCATTAAGACAGGGATGCGCAATGCCGGGAGGCCTATTTAAGCCCCCGGGGGACCGCATCGCCGCCACACACCACTGAATTACATTGGCAAACTGCAGCAGTTGCCTAAAAAGTTCAACTGTAACTTTCAACCAAGGCTTTAAAGCTAGAGTTTTTAGGCCGCCATTGTAGTTTTCAGCCAAGATTGGGCAGAAAACGACTTGATTGTTTGGCTGCCGCCACCCCTGCATTACGGAACTAAGAACCAGAGACAAAACCTGCTGGATCTATTTAGACCCAGTGGAGGCTGGTGGCTTCGAAGTCATTGGGGCAGTGAATCCGCTCTGGGTTTCAGTTAGAACTCAGAACTGCAAAGCACCTTGGATAGCTCCGTTAGAGCTGAAACCTGGAGCGGATTCACTGCCCCATGGACTTCGGAGCCACCGGCCTCCACTGTCCGGGCTATCTAGTCCAGCATTCTGTTCACACAACGGCCAACCAGATGCCCCAGTGGGAAGCCCACAAGCAGGACATACGTGCAGCAGCACCCTCCTGCTCCTTGTCCCCAGGAACGGGCACACAGCCGTCAATACCAGAAGCAGCATTTAGCCATCCATAGCCTCATCCTCCGCGAACGAACGCTGCATCTTTCCTGGCAAGTCCCTTCGGTCCTGGTTGCTCTTTTTTTACATGTCACAAAATGGGTTCTTCTAGGAGCTCCCACTGCTGCACTAACCAACTGTCGAGGTGGGTGTACAAAGTACTCTGTGTTACGCAGGCATTCCTGAGCTAATTTAGCTTATTTCTGTCCCGGTCCTTCAACCTTCCTGTGCTTTTTTTGTGGCAGAAATGGAGGCTCCTTTGTTAAGAGCATGATTGGCAGAACTGTGTCTTACTTCCATTCAGGTTCAAGGTGGCCCCCCAGTAGTTTGCCTTAATTGCAGCTTTTTATGAATCACATGTTTATGTATTGTGCAATATATGCCTCTCTTAAATCTTGGCAGCTGAGAAAGGAAACTCTTTCAAATGCGCTTAACAAACATCAGTTGGCACTGCAGTTCCTTGCTAATCCCGTACATCTTTGTTGAAAGAAGAGGGAAGTCTTTTTCCTCAGCCTATTTGCCTGACACGCCCCCTCCTTCTCAGCAGGGCCAGATCCAGGCTTGAGGGGGTACTTGCCATAATAGCTTCAAGTCCCTTTCTGATGGGATCATTTAGTAGTGACGCCCCCTGTTAGAAAGGCAATTAGCAGAGAAAAAACAAAAGGCAAAACAGAATGAGTGTTTACCAGTCCCAGACGCACGCAGGCTATTTTAGCGCAATAAAGGAAGCCACACTCTTCTTCGGTGAAGGGAAGAAAACAGTTTAACTCACAAATATTCTTGCATATACAACGCAGGTGCAGTGTAGGGTTTCAAACGAGTTTGTTCAGTCCATGTTGTGTTCTGTTACCCCAGCAGGAGCGAGAGAGCGAACACGTGTGCTCCCAGCAATGGTGGAAGTCAGAGAGAATGAGGTCGGGGGAAGGAAGGGGAGGAGGAAAAGGAACAAATCGCAGGAAACCACAATGTAGGCTGTAGAGATCCTAAGGCTAGCTGTCGTCAAAATTCTCATGAACTAATGGACTGCAACACTGCCCCCTTCCAATAAATTGCAATATTCTCAACACTTTCTGGGTGTACACAGCAATGGCATCCCATGGCTTCCATTATAAATTTCCCAGAATGCCCCAGAATGATGCTACTTTGAGCTGTTTGATTATTGCAGGAAATTCCTGGCTCCTAGCTGACCCACATGGGGGTGCTCAGGGCAGGTATCACCGCTAGTGGACCCAGCTGGGCTACGTGGGACATGGCAGCTGCCTGAATATGCCAGGTGCTGATGCTAGACCGACCTCTCAGACTCCATTGGTTGCCAGCCACCCTGCAAGAGAGGGGAAGCAAATGCCGCACCTTCGCTTGGCTTATTTTGACCCACTTGCGCACTTAAGCCATTGTCCAGCTGTTCGGTCATTTCTTCTTTGGCAGATTTTCTGCAGTAAGAAAAAAAAGATGGAAGAACATGGGAGGGTTACAACTGGACAACATCTTGACCCCCGCTCCTGATTTTCCATGAATGAGATGGTGATTGCATGGAAATGCCTCATCTGAAGAACCTAGTATTACAATTTAGGCCTTCATTAAGGTGGGAAGAGTAGTTGGAAGAAGGATTTTTAGCTCTTTCTATTCGCTATTCAATTTATAATCTATCATCATGACCCTTTTTTAAAAAAAGTGGCATTTATAGCAGCTACAGCATTTCTATTGAAATATTTGAATGCTTTGAAGCTTGATTTTGGCACCCTTCCATATATGTACACATATTGAAAATAGAAAGCTGCTTTATCCCAGGTTAGCTTGTCTACTCCAACATAGGTGCCTTCCAGATACTTTGGACTACAACTCCCATAACCTCTGATCATGGGTGATGTTGGCTAGGGGTTATGGGAGTTGTAGTCTAGAACATTTGGAGGGCACCAGGCTGCTTGCCCTCAGACTCTTCCAACTGGCTGCTACTCTTCAGGGTTTTAGCCTGGGGGCTTTCACACCAGTAGCTACCTGATCCATGTAACTGGAAAGACCCGGCTTTGAACCTGGGACCTTGTCTTCTATTGCTGGCTCTGGTTCTGCTCCATTTAGAATTTCTCGCTCTTGGAAGTGTGGTGGTGGTGTGATATAATGCTTTTATGTCGGGCTTCCAGTGATCTTCCAGCAGGTTTCTGATCAGGTTTCTGAGTTGTTCTCCCTGCCCAACTCACATCTGGTGTCGAAGCCTGCCTGGGGGTGAAAATTGCTTAAAAGCAGCGGAGTGCAGTGAGATAAGGCAGGAGAGGAGGTCGCATTTCACTCCCTTTCTCCTGCATGCTTCATTTCGCGCAGAGAGCAGGGTGTCTCCCCACACCTGCTTTATATGTGAACTTGCCAGACGTTTTTCTGACATCTGCACAGTCATCTCACACATATCAAGTGCACTGTGTGATCACACAGGGTCCTCCAGGCAGCTTCCTTTGTAGTAGTGTCACAAGTTACGGCCATGTACACCAGTTGCTGGGGAACTTGGGCAGGAGGAGGATGTTGCATTCATGTCCTGCTTGTGGGTTTCCCATGGGCAGCCGGTTGGCTCCTGTGTGAACAGAGAGCTGGACTAGATGGATCCTTGGTCTGATCCAGCAGGGCTCTTCTTACATTCTTATGCTTGGGTTGCTTGTGTGTTTGACCCAGCTCTGTATTCCTTCCCAGGCTTTGGCAAATGTAAGGTTTAGGGACATCCTGCACATCTTTGTGCTGTTGACCATCTTAATGTTCTCCTCAAGTCTGTATCGGAGAGACTCCCTTCAGCCCCGCTATCCCCGGATAAGTCCAGCTCTCTTTCCTCTGGTCCTCACTAGGTATTAAAAGTAACCTTTTTATTGTTTAGAAGCCTCTAGATTCAGGATTGGAATATGGATCTGCCACCATCTGTTTGGAAAAACCCTGGTTGCCTTGCAGCCCAGAAAAGTCCCCCCAAATAATTTAGAAACTTGCAACTGAATGTAATTCTGGAACCTGGTAATCAACCTGAATATTTTTAATGCACAGCTGACTACTTTGTAAATTGCTGTTTCTTCTACACCTTTTAAAATGGTAAACGTCTTGTGTTGTGTGTGTGTGTTGTGTGCTCTTTTTCAGGTGATTATAAATAGCACAATCACACCTAATATGACCTTCACGAAAACATCGCAGAAGTTTGGCCAGTGGGCGGATAGCAGAGCAAATACCGTGTTTGGCCTGGGTTTCTCTTCTGAGCAGCAGCTGACAAAGGTTAACTGAGTTTGAATTTCTTGTTTTCTCGCTTGCTTGTAAGATCTGCAGTTATCTCAGTGAATTTAAAGAATTAAACATATGGATCTAGTGGGAGACACTCTCCCTTTTATAGATAGATACATCTATATCTTCCACTTTTTCTTAGCAGCAGCTTGTCTTTGTGCAGGTGATTAATCACCCTTAATTAATGAGTGGGCCAGAGTTTGTGGGAGGTGTTAACATCCAAGCTAGAAAAATATCTGTGTCTGTTTTTGATCACACGGGGGTGGCCTAGCTTTCTACGCCTGCCTTCAGGCCACACTAAATGTTAGGCAAAAAGCAAGTCTACCACTGAAAACAACAGCTTCGTGTCCTGCTCCCCATTTCTCCATCACGTCATTGTGTTGTTTGTTCCCGTGCTTCCGTTCCTGTGCTTCTATAGTGCTGCAGCGGCATCCAGTTACACAGGATGGGGAAATATGCAGTGTCATCACACAAGGACATGGGGAAGCTTTACTACATGGGAGAAGGGTACTAGACTTGTACATGCCGTTTTTGGCAGCAGCCGTGTGTTGAACCTTTTAAAACCTATTTGTAGCATGGTATATTCTGAAAGCTCGCAATAGCTGGCAATGAAATTTTATAAAAGCAGTTATAAAATTTAAAACTCCATTAAATGTGAAGGAAAAGATCGATCTACAGCTAAAAATGATGGTATTAAAACCCCAACCCTCTACTTGCATAATGCCATCTCCCAAGTCCTTCTCTTAGGATGGTGGAGTGTTCATGGGACCACATTCAAGGGATTCTGTTCATTTGTGGTTAGAAGGCCCAGACTCCATGAATTATTCCTAGTGAACCGAAAGGTCTTCACCTGATACCTAGAAGTAGGCTGACCAGATAAAATCCAGGTCAACGCTCATGTAACTTTAACAGTTGTAGAGCAAAGGGAATTTCAGCCAGTGTCATTTGTATGCAATTAGTTCCTGGTGAAATTCCCTCTTCATCACAACAGTTAAAGGTGCATACACTATACTAGAGTGACCATACTCAAAAGAAGGCAGGGCCCCTGCAGTTTTAACTGTTGTGATGAAGAGGGAATTTCACCAGGAACTAATTGCATACAAATGATACTGGCTGAAATTCCCTTTTCTCTACAACTGTTAAAGTTACATTAGCCCTGACCTAGATTTTATCTGGTCACCCTACCTAGAAGACCACAGGGATGATGCCAAGCAAGTCTCTCTAGGTGCCACTACCGACAAAGCCCCTCTCCCTGGTTATTACCCACTTCATTCGGCGGGAGCACTCTGCCAAATGAAGACTATGGCCTCTGAAGAAGACCTTAAGGAGGAGGCAGTCTTTTGAGTAACCTGGTCCCGAGCTAAAAGTTACAACCAACATCAGAAATGAACCAGGAGCCAGTGCAGCTGATAAACCATGGTCAACCTGCCTGTTTTTAAACGGAACCATTTTTAAAGGCAGCCGCCCTGCACAGCACATTGTAGTGCACAAGGGAAGTGACCAGAGCATGGGTTTGGTAGGTGCAGCATGGCCCAGGTGATCCAAAATGGAAGAGAAGCTTCCAGACGCTTAACCCAGCCCTCTGAGGTTTACCGAGATGCAGCGGAAGCCAATGGCTCCAATGTCAGTGGGGTGGTGAATCCACTCCGGGTTTCAATCAGAGCTCTAAAAGAGCTATCACACCTTGGATAGCTCCTTTAGAGTTCTGGTTCTGCATGAAACCTGGCGTGGATTCACCGCCCCATTGACATTGGAGCCACCGGCTCGACTACCCAGATGGCTTGGGCAGCCACTGGTTGGCCACTGTGTAAACAGAATACTGGACAGAATGCTTGGTCTGATCCAGCATAGCTCCTGTTATGTTCTTACGCTACCGCCAGTCTCAGAGGCAGTATGCCTATGCACACCAGTTGCTGGGGAACTTGGGCAGGAGGCTGCTGTTGCACTCATGTCGTTCTTGTGGGTTTTCTGTGGGAAGTCGGTTGGCCACTGTGTGGACAGAACTCTGCACTAGATGAACCCTTGGTCTGATCCAGCACAGCTCTTCTTATATAGTTATGTTCTTATTTATTACTTTAGAAGGCTCCCTGGTAGAAAACCTCATCAGGCAGAGGCAGCTGGTAATGAATAACCAGTGCTTGACACAATAGGCTCTCTATGCATTGAGGTGGCACTCTTGTCAAACAATCAGAATGTTTTTCTTTTTGTAAAAGAGGCTCTTATCCTGGATACATAGTTGACATTTTTTTAAAATAACAACAAACCACTTGGCCATGAGTGGCTCTGGATTGTATCGGCTCGCTAAACGTAATGCCCTTGAACATTCCATAAATTCCCCATGAACCTTGAAAGTTGTAGGCCCTGAGATATTAGGCCGCAGTACAGAAGGCTTGTCTGCTGCCTCAAACACCTAAAGCAGCTGCTGTGTTTGACAGTGGGATGAAAAGATGTTTTCAACAAACTTAATTCTTAATACTCCGCATGTGAAATATGTGACATGTTTATTAAATAGCTGTTTTTGAAATGTGTTTCACTGGCAGTGGAGGCTGGTGGCTCCGATGTCCGTGGGGCAGTGAATCCGCTTCAGGTTTCAGTCAGAACCAGCTGGAACTCTAGAGGAGCTATTCAGGGTGCTTTAGATAATACTTCCTAATAAAATATAAATATTCTAATATGTATTATAAATTTCACAAGGTAGTAAATGGCCATTCGTTCTCCCCTCATGATCCTAGGTACTTTAGTCCAAGGCTAGGCAGAGAGATTTACTATGCTTTTTACCAGAACCTTGAAATACTAGAACCCCATGGTGGTCCAAGACATTTTGCTGCCTGAGGCAAAGGACAAGATGGCACCTCCTCCCATTCCATGTGCAAGAGCGTACTGGACTGGCAGTTGAATCTTACTTCAGTATGGACAATGAGACAGCATTTTCCGTTTCACTGGAAGGCAGCGGACGCACTTCGGGGGCGCAGGGTAGGCTGCATGTCACACAGGTTTCTCCTCCAGTACCTTGCTGCCATCTCCCAACATCTGCCACCTGAGGCGACTACTTCACTCTGCCTAGTGGTAGTGCCGGCCCTGCTAGAACCTCAACCAGAGCCTGGTGGAAAAGACCTACACTTAGAATTAAAGAATGCTGAGACCAGGGTATTTAGTTTGGGTACCAAAAATGAAGAGAGCTTACCATTGTTCCATTGAAATATTCTTCCATTCTGTTTTTTTCCAAGCATTAAAAAAAAAAAACAACTTGGCCAGTATAATTTGGGGGGTGAGCGGGTGCAGAAGAGGAATTTTCTTGTTGCTTTAGTTAAACAATTTGGTGTCAGAAATTCTAGTTGAGCTACTTAAGGTTCCCACATAGATCTGCCAATAGATCCTGATCAACATTTTATTTACCTCTGCTCTAGTCTTGTTTTTTGAGGGTGGGGCGGTGGGGTTGAACTAAGGATCTCTAATAGAGAATTCTTAGAGCCCCCACCAAGTGGCAGTGCACAGCGTCCTTTGATGGGACCTGTAATTGTTAAAGTGACATAAAACCAATGGATTTATGGTGTATATGTGCCTTTAGTGTTTCATTGTTGGTTATTTAGCTGCTGCTAACAGATCAACAACAGGGTCTGTAACCTTTTGGACACTCTCCTAAGAAGCAAAGCTGGTGTCCTTCACTGTTCCACCTGTCAGATCTAACCTGCAAGGGTGAAATTGATATTGGTTCACATGAAACTGTGTTAAATGGGCCGGTGGGAAGCTTACAACCTAGTTCAGCCTGAAATGTAACATTCCTTCCATATATTTTCTTGAAGAAGTGGTTGCTCCTGTTCTTACTATCTGTTAAGTAACATTTTTGTAATTGCTTGAGAGTAGAACAAACTCCACCAATACCTAAGGCCAGAGTGGGGAAACCTTGATGTGAATTTTAGTCACTTTAAAAAAAAAGCCACCTAATTCTTTGACTCCAACATCCAAATTCAAAAAGTTTCTCTTTCCCTTCTTTCAAAAAGCTTGAACTAAACAAGGATGAAAATTAATTCTTCTGAATGGAACCTGGTACTTTTCCAAGGATGTTTTGCACCATGGTGGATTGGCTCTTAGTTGGATGGACTTTCCCCATGTGTCAACAGCCCTTCACGTGAAAAGGGTTCCCCACTCTGGCCTCCTTAGATATTGGTGGAGTTTGTTCTTTCAGTCTATATGCATCTTTGGTCTTGAACCCATTCATGTAAGCATGTAGGTAGGGTCTGTTCTTAAAAAAAAAATCGCTGCACAGTGCGTAGCTGCTGAGACACTTTTTAATTAATAGGAATAGTAGCAGGAGTAGTAGTTAGGGATGTCAAAGAATTCAGACTTCTATGAATCTGACCTGTGGATTCCACTGTAGACTGGCTTTTCCCAAGCTTCATGAATTACACATACTTGCAGACCAGTTTTTAAAAAAACTTTCTGGAATTTTATGCAAATTTAATCATAGAAAAATACAAAAAATAAAGAAATACTGTCCTTAAATGTGCATTTTCCCCATGGACTAAAGCATGAAAATGCACATGGGTGGATTTGCGCATTTTCAGGGGTGGGTTTGCACATTTACGCATATGCAAATTTGTGTAAATCCGGGAAATTAGAAAAAAAATTGATTCCATTAATGAGTGGATGGCGGAGGGGAAAAGGCATTCAACAGTCTGAAAAAAGCAGGTAGAACAGATTTTACAAGATCCATACATCCGTAGGAGTAGGAGTAATAGAAGGAAGAGTAATAGGCAGCAGTATAATAATGGTACCTGTCTACTGGGAATGTGTCTTGTGATAAACATTTTAGGACTTTGTGCTTTGCTGTTTCTCTGCACTGCTTTTATTAATATTCTCTCAGTATCCAAAGAGATGTCCCACAATCCATAAATAATACACTTTTGGAAATGTAGATTACTGTGAAATAATTTCAACAGCGATTTCCAGGTTATTATTTTTTAACAGAGGGGATCCCACAACTGCAGTGAGTCTTTGGCTTAATTCGGACGACACAATAAGCAACTGGGGGTGGGGAAACAATCGTCAGTTATATTGACTGTCGTGTCGTCCGAATGCTGCCATAGTCAACTCAGCGCTGATTCTAATCCACACCACGGTTGATTATTTATTACCATGTTGTGTGGGGAGTACCCCCTAGATGAACAACTGTAAAGTTGATTATTACCCCACCATTGACTATCGTGTTGTCCGAATTCAGCCTTTGAGTATCATGCTCACCCCATCAGCAGAGCTAGGACTGCTGCCTTCTCATCCCCACCAACTCTTGCAGCCTGCAACCAACAAGGCTTCCATATTATCCTGTTGAGTCTTGGGAATCATGGAATGGCGGTGGTAATGCCATGTTGCTCCCCAGGAATGAGAGGAAGAATGTAGTTTGCGGCAATAACTGTTAATTGGACTTAACTGCTGTTCGTGAATGTGCCGAAACGGGAAAGTTTTTGCAGATGCTTTTCCTTAGAGGCCCATTTTCTAAAGGCTGTAGAGTTTCCTACCTGGTTTGCATCATTAATTCCCACACGAAGCAGAAATCGTAAAAAATTAATGTGGGCTAAATGTCAAGATCCATAGAACACTTACAAAAAATGGAGTTTAAGGAGGAAGGGGGAAAGTGTTATTGGATCTCAGTTTGCATTTTAGTAGGCGTGATGTGGGGTGGGATCCTTATTTCTGATTAGGAAGTTGAGACCCTAAAGGCATTGCAGGTTTAGGAATATCTATAGTAATGTGTACTATTTTGTTTGATGATAAGCATGTGACCTTATATAACTGGTATGATAGATCATTCATTTGTTAGATCAGCCTCCCCCAATCC
Organism: Anniella stebbinsi; assembly: GCA_029215795.1. Classification (NCBI taxonomy): domain Eukaryota; kingdom Metazoa; phylum Chordata; class Lepidosauria; order Squamata; family Anniellidae; genus Anniella; species Anniella stebbinsi. The sequence goes on from JARDYH010000001.1 coordinate 390,424,579, forward strand.
AGTGCCCTCCAGAATGTCTTGTCTGCAACTCCCATCGTCCCCAGTCAGCATGGCCAATGACCAACACATCTGGAGTATTATGGACCAGGGAAGGCTAAGTTAAGGTCTATTGGATACAGTAGGTTAATGATAATGAAATAGAGTATTTGCATGGTTGTCTCACCCTAAATCCAGGAAATAAATGTATGACGTGATAGCAACAGATCCATTATTTTAATACAGTCGGAGGCCATAAGGCTGACAGGCAAATTACATTCATGGCCAGTTACAGGAATTTATGAGGACTCTCCCCCTCCTCTCCCAGGAATGTGCATTCACATGAATATTTGTCATTATCTATTGCTCTGGCTTTCACCCTTCCCCATCATGGCCATTTCCCTTTGATTAAATTGATGTTTTGATTGCTAAATCGGGGATGGACTCTGCAGAGAAGGAAGAATAAGGGTGATTAATATTCCCACTTCACCTGAAATAGGGTGGGGGGAGTCTTTCCCTTTCCCCATTTAGTTGTATTCTCTCCTACCCACCCCAACTTGCATCTATCTTCTTTTTTAAAAGATGTCTCTGAGGGATACCTAAAGCTCATTATTTCTCTCCCTTTCATGTTTATGTTGTCTAATTTAAAAATAAATTGGAGTAAGCTATTATTTGGAGCCATTCTAATGTAACATTTTGCATGTGTGCATGTTTAGTTTGCTGAGAAATTTCAAGAGGTGAAAGAAGCGGCCAGATTAGCCAGAGAGCGATCGCAAGAAAAAATGGAGACATCCAGCAATCATTCCCAAGTAAGTCATTTATCTGCAGTCGAGCCTATCTACACTACTGCTTTAAAACGGTTTATAACAGTTTTAAACCGGTTAATAACCGTTATTATAAATGGTTGTTATAAACTGTTTTAAAGCGGTAGTGTAGATAGGCTCAGGGACATGTTATAACTGATTTGGAAAGTTGATTTTATGAAAGAAAATAGCAATTCCCAAAAGCAAACTTTAAAAAAAACCATTTTAAATACTATCAAAGGTCAACACTAGCTTAGTGTTATCAGAGAAATCATTATTTCACAATTGTCTCATTCTTTGTAATTACCTTTAGAGAGGCCTCGTTCAAACAGAACAATAAGCTGGTGTTTACTTCTGTTCTCACAGGCAGGTAAACAAATAAAAAACAGTTTGTTTTGTGTGACACTTAAACTCAGGATCCTGGCCTGTTTGGGAGCAACAAGCTGGGATCCTCAGGTCCAGATGTCACACAAAGCAAACCATTTCAGGTTTGCTTCACCTGCTCGTGTGAGCAGGAGGAGCCAAGCAGAAGTAAATTGGCTGCGTGCGTCAGTTCACCGCTTGTTCATGGCAAACCAGTTTGCCAGCGATCTTGGCTTATTCTGTGTGAATGTGGCCAGGGCCTATTGTGCAATATTTTCTAGCCTAAACTGAGGGAAAGTATATACATCTCATTTATATCATTATTTATAGCAGACCACATGATAATACTGTTTCTGGACTGTACCATTCCTGACTATAGTTAGGGGGACCACATCATTGAATGTTCCACCCTTAAGCCCCCCCTCCCCAACCTTCCTTCTTAAAGAAAATTTAGCATCTCATGGAGAATAATTTTACCCTAATCTTCTCCCAGCCAAACATGTTAATGTTCTGTGTCCAGGATTTTTTTAAATAGTAGTTTCCCCAATCTCTCCTATATTCAGAGTTGCAGTCCAGGAACAATTTTGTCAAGCGATCAGTTTGGAACACAATCATTTTCTACAGAAGGTGGTCTTTCTGAGGGGTGGGGCTTACCTGGATGATGGCAGAGGAGGCACATTTGGTGTTCTGCAGTGTGCTGTAGGATGCCAAGAAACCAGTGGCTTTGTTGTGATCGTTTTCTTTCTGTGGAATGTGTTGTGCAGGAATCGGGGCGTGAAACTCCCTGTTCTACTCGGGCATCCAGTGTGAATGGAACGGACGACGAGAAGGCATCGCATGGCGGTCCCTTGGATGCGCAGCTAAAAACAGAGAATGACAAACTGAAACTTGCCCTAGCCCAAAGGTGAAGCTGCTTTTGTGGCTTGTACTGTCGTTATTGATTACACATGAGAACTGCAACAAAATGTTGCAGCTCCAGTTCCCCGTTCCAGCCAGTCAGCTTGTGTCCTCCTCCTCAGTACTCCATTTCACTTCCCCTCCCATCTGATTTTCTGTCCCCCTCTCCCACAATCAGTTAGCATTCCATGAACACTGAGTATGTCCAGTCTTCATTGGGCTGTTTTGGGGGGTCTCTGCCCTCCCCTACCTAGGAGATTATATATATATTTGGCGCTCCTGTAAACCTCAGGTATTTCCCCAAGCCAGCTGATACCTCCCTCTTGTGGACAGGTGGTGCCAATGTGGCTACATAAGTAAAAAGCACAGCCAGAACACTGGAAATAGAATGGCAATTTAGTGTTTACACTTTTGGGGTATTTATAATCTTGCATTCCGGTATTCCCCATGTCAGAATGTCCATGCTTTTCCCTAAGTGAGAAAGTTATCTCTAGATGGCTCGAGGTGAGAGTGAATTTCCTTCCCTGGGGATTGACAGGTGGCATAACCTGTTTTTTTTATTTAAAAAAAAACCAAACAGTAAGCTTTGATTTCATATTGTACTCTCCTGAAAGGATACATCTTTCAGTTCTTATGCCAATAAAAACAGCTGCCTGTTCCAAGTGTCCCTTACTCATGTAGGTACTTCCAATGTGCCCATGCAGTAAGCAAAGCCGTACAGAGTTATTTTTTATAGTGTTAAAAAAAATTGTAACCATTTGTTGTTGTTGTTGTTGTTGTTGTTTTAAAAAAAAACTCCGCTGATGTCCTACATCTGGGAGATTCAGAAGCTTTGTTTTAATAGTAGATCTATCCGAGTGGCAGGCTGTTCATTCCTTCATCCATTTAGAATATTCCAATCCAATCCATGTTATTGCTTATCGACCAATCAGGCCATACGCATACAAAAACATAATACAATATCCCTCTTATACAAGAATAACAGCAATGTTAATATACAACTTTTTCAACAAGAAGTTCTTTAAAAAGTTCAAAGGTGTGTCTCCGTCTTGCTGTGCATGGGGTAGGGTGGGAGTTTAAGCCCTCTAAGCGTGAGTTTCGCTGACAATGACTCAGGATGAACAACAAACAGTGTTTCTTCAAGCAACAATGACAATAAATTCACAGTGAACTGGAGTTTGGAATGAATGGGATTACAGTCGTAATCTTCTAAATTTGTTTCCACCCAGGTAATCCCCTCTATTCTTCCAACGGACAACCTGCAAAATTCCAAGTACCAGCCCTTGATGCCATTTCACGCTCCTAGCTTGTCCTCCCCACTTAAAATTCCTTATTCCAAGTAACGTCTCCCCCTCCCTTTCCTCCAATTCTGCAACTAAAGAGTTGTTTCGTGTTACATATTTCTTCAGCTGTATGCCCAAGGGCATCCTGTTTTTTCTGTACTACACAGCTGTGGCCTCTTTCTTTTTTGTACCTTCAGTTGGAGCCAGCCAGAACTCTAAAAGAGCTATCCAGTGTGCTTTCCTTTAGACTTCTGACTGGGTCTGATTGAAAATTGGAGCAGATTCATTGCCCCACTGATATCAGAGCCATAAGCCTCTACTGACTGCAACTCTCATCAACACTAGCCAGACGTTCCCCACCTCAATTTAATTATTCAAATATGGTTGCAGAATTCAGGTTCCTTATTTCATAATTTGGATTCCCTCCCCCTCCCCCCCCCCCCCCCAAAAAACCCTTTAGTCCATGCAGGTTCTATGCATCATCCTGTTTGTCTATTTTATTGGTTGTATAGAAAAATCGCAGTCAAACTAAGTGTTGAGAAATCTCAAGGTGTTTTGTGATTTGTCTCCTCCTGTTTTAGTTCCTCCAATGTAAAGAAATGGGAAACGGAATTGCAATCTCTTAGGGAAAGCAATGCCCGACTGACTTCTGCGCTCCAGGAATCTGCGGCCAGCATAGAACACTGGAAAAAACAGTTTTCCATTTGCAAAGATGAGAACGATCAATTTGGGAGTAAGGTACTGGATGCAACAAATTAGTTCATCAGTTTTACTGTCCCCTGTATCCAAACTTTTGTTGGTTAAGAGAACATGCCTGTTGGGGATTCTGAGCCTAAAGACCGAATTTCCTGAGTCCCAGTGAGAGATTGATGGGAAATGGGGTAGTACCTCTGTCTTAGACCTGTACATTTCCCCCCCCAAGGGATGCGTGAAAAAGGAATGGGAACCCTATTGCAAAACCAAACCACTACATGCCTCTCACTGCATGAGAGACTGGCAGCCTGCGGTACCAGCCTCCAAAATAAAAAAGCAGGACATGCACATTTAAAATGCCTGCAAAGCATTGGAGATGGCTTGCATGCAACCATAGCCCATATACCAACTGTGTTTGAATGCATGTTCTGGAAGAGCCGCTGCATTTTCCCAGAGAGTCAAAGCAATGACTCGGTAGCTCCATCAATGCGATATCCTCTCTTATTTAAAAAAGAAAACACTCTCTGGGCAAAAGGCATGTAAATATGCATTGTAAATAGCCTTTTGGTTCTACCCTTAAAGGAGACCTACAAGTTAAAAATAAATAGTTTGACTTCCCAAAAGAATAAAAGTTTCCGTAATCTGTAAGGTGTTCATTCCAGGATGCATTTCCTCTTTCTGCTTTCAGCCTACCTTCCCTTCAGGCCTCCATGGCATCCATGCATCTTCTCTTCCCTTTGACATTGTAAAATCATCTTAGGTTTACTGTACCTGGAGAGATGTGGGATTGAAACGGCTTCCCACGTTTTTGCAGCAGTGGGGGAGTCACATCCTAGGATCTTCTTCCCACGCTGCTCCAGTAATATTTGGAGGCAGAAAACGCCTGAGTGGGTCCCTGGGTGTATGTATCCATGTGAAAGCTTCCCTCCCTCCTGGCTGGGTGGCATTCATTGGGTAAGCAGTGGCATTATTGGCTCTGTCCACATGATCCTGGAATCAAAATGATGCTAGAGGGGTGTGTTGGAAAATTTTGAAGTCATGGTGGTCCTCATAGCCTTTAGGAAAGTCCAAAAATGTAGGCGTATATATGTCTTTTACAGGTCTTTTGTAAAGCGAATGGATCTCAATTACCCACTCAAGACCAAACCTCCTCCCTACCCAAATACTTTGCATTAGAATAGCTCACAACAATATATTCGTATTGGGAAGACCCATTTTCCCACCGCTTACTTGTGAGGATTGCACTAAGCTCAGAGGGAATGGGTGTGGGGGGGGGGCAGATGACATAACCACCCCTGCTAATAAAGTCCCAGTGCTTTGACTCTGTGAGTACTGACCGGCTCCACCGCACCACTGGAGTGGTGCGCCGGAAAGCCACTGGAAAGAATATCTCAAGCTCTTATAATGGCAAATTAATTGGCCTTTACTCCAGGTTTATTACTGTAATATCTGAAAATACTCAGTGGATCCTGGACAAGTACACCCCAAGTACACCCCACGGAGCAAGATCTGTTTACTTAATTTATTTTATGTATGCAATTTATAGGCTATCCTATATCACAGTTCTCTGGGCGGCTTGCATCGTGAAATGAATAAAGCTACAGCGAAAACGAACTAAAGAAACGACAGCCAATACAAACGTCCTTAGTTTTGTTCGGTGCAGCTTCGTACCTGGGCATGATCTCAGCTGGGTTTATTTTGCGCTGTGGTACGTCAAAATGACCGGAGGTCAAGGCGCAAATTGTGCCTGACCACAAAAACCCAGCATTTCCCTTCCCCATCTTAAATGTGCTGAACGTGAACGTCAAGGGAGAAGAATGAAGGGGTGTGAACTTTATATACAAAAGCCTCAATCCGAGAATAGTAGTGTGTACTGTCAGTAAAATAATATGGTGTGATCCATCATAGGCTTTTAATTGGCCCACACAATCTTGACAGGGGTTTGCTGACAGCAGCAGAATTTGGTTTCCGTCAGCACTACTTGTAACAATAATCCCACACTGTTGAACTTGATTTGGGGGGAAATGCAGCTCTGTGCTCAGCCCTGGGAGATCCATGTGGTGATAGTAGGCTTTTTTTTCGCTGCGCCACGAATACAGTGGCTATATTCGGATGATCACAGCTTATTTAGCCATGACCGCTTGTCGTCCCTTTGTGCAAGCAAGCGAACAAACCAGGTCATCTCCCATGAACTATAGTTTCCTGTTTCGTTCACCCAAACCAGGAAGCTGTAGTGCAGAAACTCAGGCCTAGGGGTCAAATCCAGCACTCTGGGGTTCCAAGGCCACACTCCTTTCTCTCAGCCTCCAATGACTGGCAGTAAGAGCTTTAAGTTAGAATAGACTGGTATTTTGACCCCACCCCTTTGTTGGCCCTGCCCACCACTGGAATGGAGTTTCTCCAAAACGGAATGGAATCTGGAATGAAATCCGGCTCCTGGGCTGGAAGAGGCTGTCTCTCTCCTGTTTCCTCTCACTGGGGCATCACCTTAATTACCCGCAGGTTAGCGCAACTGACCGTGTGGTAGGATGCTGGGTGAGAGAGTTTGACATGGGGTGAAAGTGAAGACTGTGTATAACAGCCAGCTTAACACTCAGTGGAATCCCAGTGGAAAGAGATAATTGAGCATCTCTGTGGACAATGCAGACATGAGAGGGTGGCAGGGGGAGCACAGTGCAGTCAGCTCGGCTTCCCATTGGTCACAGGGTGGCTTTCCCTCCCCTCTGCCCCCTTCAGCGGCACTGTTGGAGGCCGCTCTTTATCTCCTTCCATTCCTGCAATGCTTTCCATGTTTATTTAGAGTAATGTGCAAATGGTGGAAAGGGAACTTAGGCTGGATACATTTCTCTTTAAGATTGAGGAGCTGGAAGATCAGTGCAACGAAATCAATAAGGAGAGAGAGCGGAATGCGCAGCTGAGCCGGCGCCTCCAGGAACTGGAGACGGAGCTTCAAGACAAGGAACTGGTATGTAAAACAAAGGATGGTTTTCTTCGTGAGCTGATTGGGGCAGCCTGCTGTGGATGCTGTAAGAATGGAAGGGTTGGATTCGCCGTCTCCAGACCATGCATTGGATTTCAACTCCCATGATGCCAGTTGTAGCCCAACACATCTGAAGAATGCCAGGCTGGGGAAGGCTGGTCTAGATAAGCTGCAGGGGTAGGCAGAAATGATGGTTGGTGCCCTTCCTAAGAATGCCGACTTCTTCCAAGGAATCCTGGGGATTTGTCATTTGGGGAGGGGGCAGAGAAGTCTCTGCTGGAGACCCCTAGCCACCTTGCAGCCTCTCATTCCAAGGGATGCCTATGGGGAAGGAAAGAAAATCAGGTGGGCTCTAATGTAGATATACCCTAAGAATGACAGTGTCAGTAAGGGTGTCTTTGTTAGGCAGCAAAGAGCATGTCTACACTACTTACCTAAACCAGTTTAATTATGGTGGCTTCTTCAAAAAGGTTCCTGGGGATTGTAGATCTGCAGGGGGTTGGGGACCTGTATCGGAATTATCAAGTTCCAGGGGTCCCTAGAGAAAAATGATGCTCTGTTGATGAGTTACTTGAGAGTAGTTCTCGTACATGCTTTGTCTCTGGCACACATTGACCTGCTTCAGTTTCCAGATGTGTTTCCCACCAGCATGACCAATGGTCTGGGATGATGGAAGTTGCAATCTAAAACATCTGGGGGGGACCACTTTGGGGAAGTCTGTGCTACACCATAATTTGGTGTGACATACATGAACCTGTTCCCCACCCCTTCTCCAGTGTGGCCGTGAAAAAAATGGGAAGCTTCAATTTTAAACTAGTTGCAATTTGTTGTTTCATTGAAACTGGGAACTGTGGTTAGGTTTAACTGCTTTATCCAAACAAGCCAGGATCAGAAACCATGTTTTGATCTTGGGTTGCTCAGCCAACCCGTAGTCTAAACGAATGAGAGTTTGTCCCACTTTGGATGATACAAAAAACTGTAGCTAGTTTAAAATAGAAGTGGCAGCAAATGGATATGCAGCGATTGTCTTGTAAACTATTTATACAGCCCCCTGAGAGCGTTTTGTGTTTCGACATCTTAAGTACACTCCAGCCTCCTGCTTGGTCTCAACTCCATTTACTCCCTCCTCTGTCTTCTGCGCACTGCCGTTTCCTTCCCTCACTTCCTGGTTTGCATTAACTATAGTTTTCAGTGACATTCAAATCAGGTAAACTGTGGTTACCACAAACCATAGCTTGCCCCTAACCTAGAATTGGAAACCCTGGCTTAAACATAATTTGCCTGCTATGGATGTTTTAGTAAACTATAGTTATTGCAAACTAGGGATGGGCAGAGGAAGGTGCATGAGCCCAAAGCTGTTAAGTGTTGTCCAAACCGAAGGTTGCTCATGACACTTGAACTGGGCCCTCTAGGAGCTCAGGAGGCAGATTATTTTTTTTTTAATCGCTACTGCTGCAGAAGGGACTGTGTGTCTGTGTGATTTTGCCCTTAATATCTTACACTGACTTAGGCTGATGCTAATGACACATATGCCAAAGCTCTTTTCAAGGCTGATATAGTTAATACTCTTAACAACCAGTCCCTTAAAAGAGCTTGAAGTGTATGGAGATAGTTCAGGGTGATGGATTTTTGATGCACAATTTCAAGCGTCTTTCAGCAGCACTCCTCAAAGAGAAATGCCGTGCTCTCTTTCCAGCCCTTTCTGTGGGTAATAGCATTCGTAATGGGTTGTATTTTGTAACTTTCAAGTCTCCCACTCAGTGAGCAAATGGACTCATGAATATTACAGGCTTCATTCCAACTTGCTGCGAAGGACTGCCCTAGGTTGCTTTCAGGCTGTGCTCTTACATTCACACACACACACACATACACGCACACACACACACACCAGTTAGCACAAAACAACCCAGACATCAGTTATTCTTGGCTTTGCAAGACAGGCCCAGTGTGAGCTGTGCTCACATGTGCGATGCCTTGAAAGGGGCACCTTTGAAATCCTCGTACTTTGAGGAACGCTAAAAAGCGAGGAGATGGTGGCCGAGGAGAAAGACAGATGTAAATATTTTTAAAATATAATTGCACTGCTCCTCAACCTGGAGGCCTTTGCATGCTGCAGCAGCGCCAAATCTACACATTGGGCCTGTTCAGACAACACGCTAAGCCATGTTTAAGCCACTAATGGTTAGTGAGCATGTTTAAACCATGGTTATGTAGCCATCATGGTTAGGAATAGTTCACACGATGCGCCAAAATATGGTTCGCACAACATGCTAAGCCATAATGACCCTTTTCAGATGACACACTAAGCCACAGTGTTTAAGCATTTTGAGCTAAACATGATGGCTTAGTGGGTCATCTGAACCGTTTCTAACCATGGTGGCTACATAAGCACAGTTTAAACACTCACTAATTATTTGCTGCAAAAGCATTAGCAGGCTAACCATGGCTTAGCATGTCATCTGAACAGGCCCTATGTTAAGCTCAAAATGCATAACCACCGTAATGTAGTGTGTCATCTGAACAGAATACTTGTGTCAAAGTATTACGAATGTGGAAGAAAAAGCAGAATATAACATAACGACGGCGGTCTATGGAATGTGGATTGTGCCCCAACAGTTATCTGTGCACTCCAAACCGCTATAAAGCAGTAGTGTAGAGCTGAGCCAGGATGTACACCCCCTGCAACACAGGAGCATTTCCCCTGCCAAAAGAGATGGTTGGCGCTGTCCACTTGGATAGTGCTGATCGAGTATTGTAGGAAGAGGAGTATGGACCGATTCCAGGCAGGTGGTGGATATTGACCGAGCTGATGGTCCTAATAGTGCTCCTCAATGCTGGAGCATGTGTGCCCCTCAATGCTGGAGCATGTGTGCCCCTCTTGGGTGCTAGATGTGGAGAATTCCCCATCCCCTCCCCACCCCTGGCGGTTCCATCTTTCTTGTTTAGGCTCACGTTTACAGAAAAGTCTCAACATGGACTTCCTATTTTGAATTCAAAGTCTTCCCTTGCTCCAGCTCTTCCAGTTATTACTTCAATACATTTTCCCCTTGTTCAACATCACATTTTTTAAATGCGTAGGCGTTACTGTGTGTTTTGATTATTTAAGAAAGCCGAAAATAGCATTGATTCTCGGAATTAGATGATGCCAAGGCTGTAATAAAGCACAGAAATGAGCTGGATGTAACTTCAAGATATGCGGATTTATAATTTGATAAATTAACCATTAATTTCCTTTGACAGTGGAAACATTGTTTTTGTTCTCCACACACACGCACACGCACACACACACACACAGCACCAGCACTAATCGCACATGACTGCACTATTCAAAAATACATTCCTGAAGGTTGGTCTATGCCTTCGTATGTGTTCTTCACTTGTATCGCGTTGTTGAAATATGCAACCTCTACATTTTTGTGTTGTTATCTCTAGGAATTAGAGGACCTTCGGAAACAGGGTGAAATCATACCACAGCTCATGACAGAATGTGAAACGGTATCTCAGAAACTGCAGGTATGGGGTGATTATTAGTATGAAGTATACCTACTAGGTAAGGATAATGAAACTTGCTCACAACCGAATAACCGAAGCAATAGGAGAACCGCTGAAGCCTTTTCCTTCCTTTTACGGATGCGACTCACATCAGTGCTACTCAAAGTCACTCCCATTGAGATAATCTCAAAACAGGAGGATGGCATGAAGGATCTGTCTCTACTCACAGGAGACCAGCTGTAGAAGAGTTGGCTTGGTATAATGGGGTCCTGGTGAGGGTCTGGTCCTATTCTGAGGCAAAGTGAAGCAGTTGGCCACAATTAAGGGAGCAATCCTATGGACCCTAGACAGCATCTGGGTGAGGGAGAATAGGCTATTTTGCATTCCTAGATCTGAGGTTGGAATTCACACTTCCCACCCCTTCGGAAAATGTTCTGTTTGCATCAGAAAATCACTAGAGAGTTACCTAAACAAGGCTAAAAAAAAAGGACCCATGAAATATTTGAGGGAAATAATTAATTTAGAGTGCGATCCTATGGTCCCTGAGCGAATGGACCCCTGCTACGCCGTGGGCTCTCAGCAAGTACCTGACCATGCCTACCCTTGACGTCAGCCCTGCCCTGCATTCAGGAAGGGACTTAAAATATCCTGGAATGGGGCAGGGAGGCATGGGTGCAGGTCCTCCGTAGGTAAGCCCTGGTTGCTGTCCTGGGTTGTTGGTGCTCATACACAGAATGACACAGAACTGGCTACAAACGGGCGATTCCAATTTTTTTATCGTGGATGTTTAGGCCTGTAGAAGACGCACCTTGTTTTGCAATGCAGGAAAGGCTCCGTCCCTAAATCTTTCATCTTGACACATGCGTCAGCAGTTGGGTGCGGAAATGCAGCATGCGAATCCACCCTCTGGGACAAACAGCTTACGTACAGGGTTACATCGACAAAGCGAACTCCGTTGCTGGAGAACTTTGAAGATTATTTGTCTCTCTCACTGCCTTCAGCCAACAAGGCTCCAGATTATTATTATTTTAAATTACAAAAATTAAATTACAAAAATTATTTTAAATTACAAAATCGGGGGTTGTGTTCCAGAATAAAACAGTGTTATTTCCCAGGCACTAATTTGTCAAGCTGTGTTTGAGGCTTGGAGGAGCAGGATCTCAACCCCCCACAGATCGTATTTACAAGGAATTCAAGAAACGTTAGCAGTGACAGGAACTTATGCAGAGAAATGTGTATAAATTCCACCCGAATGTAAAATGCAGCCCAAACCGACGTAATTCAATGCAAAGTGTCTCTTCCACTAAATCCACATCCTTTTGCGCACTAGTCAGATTAAAATAGCATTTCCCCTGGCAGGATTTTCTTGCAGTTTTGCTTGTAATGGGCACGGTAACAGAGATGTAGAGTAGGGTGGCGGTGGAGGGAAACGTTTGCTTTTGTATGTGTTATTGTTAAGACTTTTCTGCAACTTTCTTTTTAAGGCTGCTGAGAAAAGGAACAAAGACCTCGAGGAGAAAGTCAGAGTTCTAAGGACAGAGGTTGAAGACAGCAAACACAGGCAAAACAACCTTAAGGCTGAGTTGCAGACTTTTTTAGATGTACTAGATGGAAAGATCGATGAATTACATAATTTCCGGCAAGGACTATCTAAACTGGGAGTTGACAATTAGGGAATCCAACATTTCCCTCCCCCAAACCCCCACTAACATTTGGGGTGTGTACGCGTGTGTGTGTGTGTGTTTTAATCCCAAACATCCATTTCACAAAAAGCAACTATTTGTTTGCAATGTGATCTGTACATAGATTTTAAGACAACATTTTTTTCTCTTCCTTTTTTTTTCTCTCTCCAAAAATTGCTGCTCAGTTGTTGTTGCGGGGAATTTTTTTAAGGGCTGCTGCAACCATAGAAACGGGGGAAGCAAGTATTTTCCTAATCTTGATTATTGAGCCTTTTTGGGGGGTGGGGGTGGGCTGGAGCAGACTGCAGTGAGGATGACATGAGATTCCTGTAGTGTGCCAACAGGCTGGATAGAGTGCACTTGGGAACAGTCATTGGCAAACATGGAGAAATGACTGCAGTATTGATGCTCTTCACCGTATCAGAGATGCCTCATTCAAAGATGTCCAGGGTGGTCTTTTTATATCTATGAGGCCTTTTCATATAGGATTTACCATGCTCAATAATGTGCACTTGAAAACCGGTGTATAGATTGCTGTGATTCCAGTGGTTGTGGTTCCTTGAACATCAGATACAATGGATGTTCACTTTATGCGCAGCTAGTCGATAATGTCCTATCCTTCGAGAGTTTTTAAAGGGTGTGTATGATCTATACTAGCAATCGTAATCTCTGGAAAGAGGGCACGCTTCCCAGATCAGTTCACCCATGGAGCAAAGGCTCAAATGGTAGCCCTACATGGAATGTTCAGCAACAGTCCTCTGTCACAGGAGGGCAGAGCACAGTTTTTACAGGCAAGATAAATTTATTTATTTATTTAAAAACAACACTAATGTTTAAGCCAGTGTTAACAACATACAACAATCTGTTACAATAAGCATAATAACAAATAAGAATGAGAAGCAAAATAAGATAGGAGGTGAGATATAGGGGGGATATAGGGAGAGAGAGAGAGAGAGAGAGAGAGAGAGAGAGAGAGAGAGAGAGAGAGAGATGTTTTGAGTTCTGCCAGAAGTGGACAATTTTAAGGAAAGGGGCTTTTATTATTATTGTTGCCCTAATTATACATGTCTGATGAAGGTGTCAGGTAGGGGTGGGGTGGGGTGGGGGTGAAGGTTAAGCAAAGAGTTGATGGGGATGATGGTGCTGGAGTTTTGGAAGTAGGTTGCCATCCAAGTGTCCTCAAAACCTAGTACTACTCCCAAGCAAAATCAGATGGCATCCTGGAACTAGGCATAAGAGCTAGCCTCAACATATACAGGGATCTAAGATGAGAAATACTGGGGCACTTGCAAGTCATGCTTTTAAGTCCACTTACATGAGGATTGATTGTGATTCTAATGGGATAGAAAGTTAGGTATTTTTCACCTGTCTGTCACTTCAGCTTATTTCACGCATGCATTTGGGGGTGGGGGAACAGGTCCTGGGGCAGAACTAAGCCCTACACAAACCTCTGTCAGAGTGACTTTTCAAATATCACCTCTCAGGCATAGCAACGATGGCTCATTTTTTTTAGTACTGCTAGGTCTCTGGATCCAGCTCTTTTGCTCGTTATGCAGAGGTGTGGAGCTCATGCGTGCAAAGCATATGCCCTGCGTACTTGTGAACTACATCCCATTCTGTTTTCTGTCCTGTGCATTCTGTCCGCTGCTTCTGGCAACTTGTAAAACTGCAAGAGAGAGTTGGCCTTTTTAGTCATAGTATTCCCTGTGTGTGCGCGCAGATGTATGTGTGTGATATTCCATAAGTGTGAAATTCATTCTATGATGATGATGATGATGATGATGATGATGATAATAATAATAATAATAAATTGAAAAAGTGTTGGCAACCCAACATAAATCACTCTCTTTAAACAATAGGTGGCTAGCAGCTGTGCCATTCCGTCATCTTGTAAGTTGCAAGAGATGAAAACTGCAGTTTTCAATGTCAGCTAAGCAGAAGCTTTGACTTGCTTGTCACAGATGCTTGCTAAAGGCTCCTTGGCCACTGAAAGGTTTCGTCTTCCCTCATCCACTAGCAAGTGAGTTGCCTCCATTCTGCAGATATGTACACACACCTTTATTGTCCTACAATGGTGGCGGCAGCAATGGAGCCTCTTGCAGCAATTGGATAAGCTGCTGCTTCATGTCAGAGAAGGTGTGAGGCAGGAAGTAGAGTATCTCACTGTGACTGGCTGAGCTGCTCAGATTCTAGACAAGGGCACAGTTGGCAGATGGACCTAGGGACGTAGGGAGAGGCCTATGAAGGCAGCAGGCTCAGAGAAGAAAGCGAGGCCTAGGAGAGGAGGCTTAGAATAGGAAACGCTCCAGAATGAGAAGTGAACTGGGAGAAAGACTGGGCAGAGAGGAGAGGCACAAATAGCCAGGATCTACACAGGTGAGGAAGGTTGCTATATAGATTTGAAATAACCAGCCAGAGACTTGGCTGCAGGGCTTTTGTACACAAACGAGTCCACCTCGACTTCCACCCTTTCTCCTGGCGACAATGCCGGTGACCCAAGCTCTTAAGTCTCTCTATTTCTTGTCTCTCACTGAACATCCTGAAAGCAAGCACACTCAACCTCCATGCCTCTAATCCAGAACTCAGGCCACATTGAGCCCCCTGCCCAACACTTCTCCTACTGCTCTACTTCACAGGGTCCTCCTGTCCAGCGTCCTAGTGCTGCCACTTGACCCAGACGTGGTTGATGAAACGGCGATGATGGGGGAATACACAGCGGTCAGGCTGGCTGGCTTTTCTTCTCCCTCCTGTCCAGTGAACTAGCCATATTAGGTGGAGCTGAGGCCATGATGATAATAGACTGGCCATTTCTCTGCCATCTATTTTGCTTCTGCCATTGACACGCAGAGGCAGCTGTTTGATGGTAGCGAATGCCTTGACATTTTAAAACACAAAGCATCAGGGCTGAATAAACCTAAAGTCACCATAAACAACACCGAGGCTGCCTTACTGCATTTTCCAAAATCTTTTTTAAGGCCTGTGTTTTTACACCCTCCATCCTCTTTCTTAGTTTGCCATCTGCCAAACTGGTTTTAAGTGGTGAAATGCAGCATCTTGGCTCTTTATTTAAGCCCATCTGGCCACGAGCGACTGCATGCCGGTTGTGTTGATTAATGCACTGGCTATGTTTTCTTCCCAGGATGTGGGTCTGTCCTAGTAACAGTTGGAAGATTTCAGTACGGCACTCACTGAGCATTTTCCCCCATGGGATGACTGTCATCAAGAGCAGACCTGGCCAATTAGTGCGTAAGGGTGTAAGGGACCATTGCTCAGAGGTAGAACACACACTTTGCATCTCAGGTGCAGCCCCTGACATCTGTAGCGCGAAGGCTCAGGGAGCAGGTGGAACTCTGCCTGAGACTATGGAAATGCCAGTGAATGTAAACATTAATGAGCTAGATGAAGACACACTTGTGATAATAAGGTAGCACCTTATGTTACTGTGCCCCATAGGCTAGATTGACCTCACCCCCCCCCCCAAGTGATTTGATGTGGCCCCTATTCTCATGACAGCTGAATCAAGGTGTGGGTAAAAACCTTTGCCCACCCTTTTTAAAATCACATAACAGGAGTTTCATATGTAAGAGCATGTTCATAAAATGTTCCATTGCTAGGCTTTCTTTGTCGCGTTTATTCACTTTAGGAAGTAAAATTATGTGATGGTTTAATGAATTCACAGGTCGTACACTCAGGCTTGTAAATAGATTTTCACTGGGTCACTTCCTCAAGCGAAGAATATTTTCTCTTAAGTGACCAGGTGGGGAAGCTTTAGAAAAGGTTGTGGTTCTGTCCTTTTAGGCCATAAATAGCTGTGTGTGTGTGTGTGTGTGTGTGTGTGTGTGTGTGTGTGTGTGTGCATACATAAGCCGGCTAGTAAAAACTGCTGTGTGCTCACAGTTTTGAGGTACTTATTTATAAAGTTGTCATTACACATTGTACATTGTATTCAGGAGTAATAAGATACCTTGAGTGAAAAATGGTACAATAAGGCATCCATTAAAGAACGTTAAGAACTTGGCATAAATATCTATACACAGTCTGTCGGTAGAGAAAGGAGTAGCATCCATGCTGCTCAGTTACATCTTTTGATAGATCACTGAGGAATTTATAGAGTATCTGACTAGTATGACACTTTATTGTGATCGAATAAGGTGGTACGAAAACAACTCCAAAAAAATCAAGGTGCGTACACATCCAAAAATATTTATATGCATATTTGTAATCTATTTTTTTTCTTTTTGTTTTGATTGGGTTGGTTTCTTGTTTTGCTTTGGAAACTTACACCCCTGATCTTAAGGAAGTTGAGACAATCGATTTACACAAGCAGATAAATCACATGGTACTGAATTCTTGAGATTGTAGTTGTGTATTTGTTTCATTTTTACCCCGACTTTCCTCTAAGGAGACTGAGGCAGCTTTACCTGATCCTCCTCTTCCTTTTATCCTCACAACAACCCCGTGAGGTAGGTTAGGCTGAGAGTCAGTAATTGGTCCAAACTCACCCAGTGAGCTTCATGGCCAAGTGGGAACTAGAACCCGGGTCTCCCAAGTCCCAGTCCAACTCTAACCACTAAACCACACTGGCTTTCTAATTTTGTACCATTTCTGACCTCAAGTGGATGGTGGTGGTAGTTGTAGTGGTGCGTCTGCATTTAAAAGCACACACACAGCAACATGGAAAAAGCTAGCGCATGTTGGACAGAAAGCAACGTTTCTTCTATGCCTGCTAATTTTGTACGGAACGGATGATCTTAATATGGGAAAGGACTCAAATATGAGGACGGGGTGTGTGGGCGGGCATGTCCCAGCGTTGGTTATAAGTGGTACCTTCCCAAGAGTTCTATAGCACGTGATTTATCCGCATACGTAGATTATCCTATTTACTTGGGATGCAGTTTCCTGATGATTCCATGGTGCTTTCACAAAGTGTGCTTAGGATCATAGCCTGGGGCCAAATCATGTAAATAGCTGTGCCAAGGCAAGGGATGAATTCTGGAATCTGCCAGTGACCCGCTCACTTTGTGACAACCCAACCCCGTAACAAGGATTCCCCCGCATCCCACATCCACACACAGCTCTTAAGAAATGGGGGGGGGGGGGGAGAAATCCCGCGGGGAATTATGGATGATGAAAGCTGCACATGGCAATCATCATGTGAAGCCATCTGCCATACTGTGACCTGTTTTGCCAAATGAACTGGGTAGCTGGGACAGAGCTCAGCACACTAGAGCACCTATTTTGCATGCATGCAGACGGTCCCGAGTTCTATCCCCAGCTACTCCAGGTAGGGTGAGAAAAGGATATTGTTTATATCCAAAAAAAGTTAAGGTGGAATATATAAATGAATTTAATACTATATATATATATATATATACACACACACACACACACACACACACACACAGAAATAGTTGTAAGCACTTAAAATACGACATACAATTAAAATAGTATTATAAAAATAATGCTCCAACAATCTTCACTGCTATGGCCTTGATGCGTTTCGACACGTAAGTCCTCCTCAGTGGCCACTTCACTATAAAATACATATATTCATTCATATTAGTGCCTGATATATATAGATAGGAATACTCATATTCTAAAGTAAAATGTATAAGGAAATATAAAACATATCATTTTTCAAGCAACAGTTGGTTTAAAGCTGAATTTTGGCTTTTTCTTTTTACTAATCTTGCACTCTGCTGGGGCTGACTAAAAACTTTTTCAACAAGTATACGTATGATAAAGAGCGTCAATCCCCTGTTTTAAGAGATGTCTGTAACAGATAAATACACATCTTTACCATTCAGTATAATCATTTATACATATATACAAATATATTTTAAAATCTTAAATCAAGTATGTCATTGTTGGAGCATTATTTTTAATATACAGTTTTAATTGTATGTCATATTTTAAGTGCTTACAACTATTTCTGTGTATATATATAAAAAAAATGTATTAAACTCATTTATATATTCCACCTTAACTTTTTTTGGATATAAACTGTATAGTTTTTGGTCAAGGATAACACCTTTGTTTAGGCTGAGAAAAGAATATTGCCTGAAACCCTGCTGCCAGTCAGTGTTGACTAGGCTGACCATATGAAAAGGAGGACATGGCTCATGTAACTTTAACAGTTGTAGAGAAAAGGGAATTTCAGCCAGTGTCATTTGTATGCAATTAGTTCCTGGTGAAATTCCCTCTTCATTGCAACAGTTAAAGGTGCAGGCACTATACTAGAGTGACCATATACAAAAGAGGACAGGGCCCCTGCAACTTTAACGGTTGTGATGAAGAGGGAATTTCACCAGGAACTAATTGCATACAAATGACACTGGCTGAAATTCCCTTTTCTCTGCAACTGTTAAAGTTACATGAGCCCTGTCCTCCTTTTCATATGGTCAGCCTAGTGTTGACAGTATTGGGCTAGATGGACCCATGGTCTTAACTCATGGCGGCCTTCTGTATTCCTAACATACTAGATAATTTAATGTGCTTCACAACCCTGGGGAGCATGGTCACTGTCGCTATCTGCTTATTGTAGATGGAAGACTGTGGCAAAGCACACCTTGTGGTTGTTTAGCTGGGTTTGAATCCAGGGACTGCCCGGGTCACAGAATTCATACTTGGCCACTTCCACCACACTCTGGCAATGTTCAATGTTCAGAATAGACTTGGCCAGTTTGCCTATACAGCAGCCATAAGGTTTTAATGGTGACATCACTGAATGGATTTCTCCCAGTGTGAGAGGACGTATACCTCAGAAGGAGAGCAGAAAGGGCCAACTTTGCCTCCTGTTCTGGGGGCTGGGGGCTGGGGGCTGAGGGGACTTAATTTGGGGGCGGGCAATTTACAGATGGTTCACCACTGCCATCTTTGTTTCTGGCAATGCCCCAGAAGTTGAGTTGTTCCAGGACACTGTGTGAGGGGAAAATGGCTGTTTCACGTGTGGAACGTTCCAGAGTCTATTTCTGGTAGCAAGCCTCATTTGTCCAGGATGTTTTTGGAGGCAGCTAGCCAGGGCTGCCTATGTTAACTTAACGAAGATTGGATGAATTCCTGTAATGACAATCGTCATTACCCTGTGTGTCATTGCGGTTGTTCTTATCTTAAAGGACCGAGGTGTTTGGCTCTGATCCGAAGCACAATTTCTCAGAAACGGGGGTGGGGGAGGGTTGATGAGAACACTATATAGCCATGATCTAATACAGAGTTGGGCACACTTTAGTCCCCAGATTTTTATTGTTTTGAGCAGAACTGTTGAACTTTAAGCTCAGGCCCAAATTGAGCCTACCTATAGACCCAGTCTGTGGCCTCTTTCCCCCATTGCTTGTAGTTTGGTGGTTTCCCGACATTTGTGCAGTTTTTCCCAATTCCAAATTGTTGAAATGCCTCTCCTAAGGTTACTGACAATAAGAGCTTTAAGCTAAAATATGCTGGTATTTTGGGTATTTTGCAAAACAAAAACAAAAACCCAGAACTTCTCAGAAATTGTATCCCAGCCTTTATTAGGGCTGAAAGAGTTTCAACAATCTTTGTGTTTAGGAAATGCTGTGTAAATTATATTGTTGTGACTGCACATACAACCTAGGCACTTGAGGGCGGTTATCTTGTATTTTCCATTTTCTAGTACCGGTTAGCAATAATTTTAGTTTAGCCATATGCCAACCAAGAGAAAAGATTGTCTGCCCTGTCCCAAAAAGCAACAAACTGATCTCTTACGTCTTGCACAATTGTCTGCAATTGTGTGTGTGTATGTGTGTGTGGGGGGGGGGGTTGAGGGGAAGTCAACAACGCTGAAAAAGTGGTGTTTAGAATTTTAATTTACTCCTTTGGTATATTTTGAAACTGCATCTTGATGTGGAGCACATCGGTGTACAAAATCTGAAATATAGCCCTCTCCCATAGTCCACATAGATGAGAGTATTTTAGTGTGATATTGCTACACCAGAATGTTTCAAAACTATGATGAGACTTTAGTAATAAACTTGCAACATGTTCTTACTTTTCCAAGTAAGTTTTAGTGAATGATGAATTAACTGATTATAAAAGTGTGGGGAAACACTGCAGCAATTTAAAATGTATATTTTTATCCAGATATAAAATAGGGTTAATCAACCTGAAGAAATTATTGCAGGTTGAATGGTGTGAAATTGTCTTACCTCGTTACTTGTCTGCTGTGAACAAGTATTTTTTTCAATTTCTCTCCTTCTTCCATGTCATTGAATATTAAACAAACACTGATATTTGAAATATCTTCTAGTAGCAGTAATATGATGGGGTTTTATATATTTGAAAAAAAGCAAAATGTCATTTTTTTTCTTCATGGAACTAATCTTTTGTGATTTATCTGAATTATAAACTTTCCGTTTTCTGAATTATGTATTCTTGTTGTTTCTGTTCAAACTTGGGAGATTTTTCCCTCTTTTAAAATAAAATATTCCAATTGGATTTGAATATTTACCTTGATGCAGAGCATACCTTAATTAGGTAAGACTGCTGCAATTTGGCCCTGAAGATGTAAGTTGCAGTAAACAACACCTTTGGGGCAGTTGGAAATAGCCATTTGGGAGGGGACGTAATTTCCAGGGGGAGAGGTCAACTGGCTGTATTGAAGGGCCTTGTGGGCTGGATCCAAGTGAGGGACCGCCAGTTCCCCACCCCTGTTGTGTAGCATCATATTAAAAAGCAAAACACATTGTGTATTAAATATAGCAACATCTATATCCTTCTTGCAGAGGGGTGGGTACCATTATTAGTCTGTTGCTGCAAAAACAAATGTCCAGTATCTGGAGTATTCCAGGCCCTCCATCCCTGGTGTAAGCTTTTATAGACTGGAGTCCTCTTCTTGAACTCTTATGCCATGATTACTTTGTTAGTCTTTCAGGTGTCACAAGACTCTTGGTTGTTGTTTTTTAATCTTCCTTGGTTTCTAGTTGTTTTTCTACAATGAACTTCTCGAATGCATGGCTGGCTGGAGCATGCTGAGAGTTGTAGGCCTTTTTTTTGGTCTTAACATGCATAGGGTTGTGCCCTAAATCAATGAAGTAGCTCTCTGGATCCCAGCCAGTAAGTAGAAAAGATCTCGCTGACAGCATTGCCAGATCATTCATCCAAGCCATTGGAAAGCTTTCCATTCTCCTCTGCACAAACACATCCACCTTCTCTCCGATTCTCCAGAGAACGTTCTACCTTGACAGTTATGGAGATGATTTGATTGTATGTGATGAAGACCCTCTTAGTGTCT
The DNA here is from genome assembly GCA_029215795.1 of Anniella stebbinsi. NCBI lineage: Eukaryota > Metazoa > Chordata > Lepidosauria > Squamata > Anniellidae > Anniella > Anniella stebbinsi. Next base: position 390,445,995 of record JARDYH010000001.1, read on the forward strand.
TTTGTTCTCGGGGCTTCCTTGCAAATGAAGATATTGCTGCTCATGGCACACAATTCATGTGCTTGAAGTTGGGATTCCCACTACATCTCATGCTAGTGACATCAGCAGACGGATTGCCAGAAAGCAATGGGGGCTTCATGTGGTGAGTGCCAGACTTTCTTGGTTTGTATTTCATTTTGACCCCCACCCTTCCTCCAAGGAGCTCAGGGAAACATGTGTGGTTCACCCATCCTTTACCTTCACAACTCCCCTGCAAGGTAGGTTAGGCTGAGAGAGAGTTGCTGTCCCAAGGCAGAGTGGAGAGCCTTACCTCTTCCCAATCCTAGTCCAACATGTCAACACAGCTTTCCTCATTCAGATGTGTTAGACTGCAACTCCCAGTATCTCCAGCCAACTCCCATTATGTCCCTGCCTGATCGCAGAGATCAGGCAGGGACAATAGGGCTGAGGCTTTCCCAATTTGTTTGGGACTTTATATGTTAGACCCAACAGCTTATTGCTGGGCCGGCCCTACCATTATGCAGGGAGAAGCTGTTTCCTTAGGTGGTAGATGCTGGGAGATGGCAGTAAGGTGCTGAAGGAGAGAGCTGTATGCCTCACAGCCTGCCCTATGTTCCTTAAGCTAGCCTGATGTCTTCAAGTTCAAGGGAGGATGCTGTCCCTTTAGCAATGTTGAAGAAACGGTGTAATCAGCTTTTGTACATGAAATGGGGGAAGGTGTCATCTTGTTCTTTACTTCAGGGAGCCAAATGGCTTGGAGCAGCCCTGGCTTATTGACAGCCAGTGCAGTTCTTTGGACAAGATTGTAGTTGTCAGAAAGAACCCCCAAAGATTGCCCCACATAGAGGCCATTACAATAATCCAATCTTGAAATTACCAATGCCTGTACCACTGTGGCTAAACTAAGGGTGGAGCGTACCATTGTTGGTCAAGGCCAAGATAAAGTGGAGCGCACCATAGTTGGTCAAAGCCAAGATAAGGCTTCCATTCCCTCAGGGCCTTCCATGTGTGTAGTTGATGTCTGCCCCATTTTTCCTCTCCTCCACTTCATCCCTGCTAAGTTCTGTTTTATAACTACCATATAAGCATCCCAAAGCACACACGTGGCAAGGAACGGCTCATCCTGACACTGAATTCTTACAGGTGTCAAGAGGGAGGAGTAATGCCATTTTACTTCCTCTGTTGCCAGATGTCCTTTCCTGCTAATGTTCCTGTGCCAAGAAGAATCTTTTGGGGGGAATGTAAATGGCAACGTGGGGAAAACGTTCGAGCAGGATAGCTTTGCCGGAGCAACCCAGGCAACTGCTGTTGCTATGGAGACCGTAAGCGCTCGGCGATGGTGGGCCTACAGGAACATTTCTGAAACGGGCTCCTAATTATAGTACGCCAAATTGCCCACTCAAATCAGAGACAGTTTGGGGAAGTTTGACAAAATGCTTTACGTTTAAATACAGCCCGGAAACTAAGGCAGAAGATAATAAACACACTTTACCCCTGCACCCTCAAACTTGCATGCGCCATTAACGAGGTGCATTTGTAGTTTTACGGGGCCTCACAGCCACATTGCGAGACACACATTTTTTTTGGGGGGGGGAATTGCCCACATGCCTACATATGCCCATTTCATGTGGACGCCTGATTTTTAGGGCTTTCATTCATTCTGATCTGCTCCTGTCCTTGGAAACGAAAAAAGAGATGTTGATGATAGATGTCTAAGAATGTGGCAGTGTTTTGTTAAATTGTAAGTTCTCAAAAAGGTACTGATATGACTGAATCTTTGGCAATATGTTAAACAGTTCAGTTCAGTTTTATTCTTTTTTAACGTTGGGTCATCACAATATAGCAGAAAGAGAATATCTAGAATATTACCAAAGTAAAAACAAGCTGGTTAAACACAGATGAAAAAAATTATGGATAACTCAGGGCTGACAAAGTAAAATTAAGGTTAAAAATTCACTGGTTTCCAAATTTAATGGAAGTGTCTGTTAAGGAAGCCTATGTAAAATGTACAAGGCTAAACAAGAAATCAATAAATCAATTAAATGTAATCAATTAAAATACCCTGGAGAGTCACTGGCTGTCAGTGTTAACAACACTGAGCTACCTAATGGTTTGACTTGGCTTAATGCAACTTCTTAATGTTCCTAATTGGTTAAAGGGCAGATTAACTATTGACTAAAACATTTAAACAGGCTTAGTTTATTGCCCTGGTCTGTACCAATGTCTGAACTGTATCTCTTCTGTGACAAAAGCGGGAATCCTGTATATACTTACTTAGTCATTAGTTCCGCAGAACATTGCAGGACTTAACCTGGAGTAATTATGCATGGGATCAGGCTATCTGTATGGAATGTCTTCCCCTGCAGACAAAGCTCCTCTAAAAAAATAACCCCAGTCACTAATAAACAAAACCTTTTAAAAAGTACATATGGTCAGCTGCTATGACTGACTGGTGTTCTATTTTCTTTTCCAGATGATGCGACACTAACTCTTAGAGTGCAATCCTACCCATGTCTGCTCAGAAGTAAGTCCTGTTGAACTTAATGAAACCTACTCCCAGGTAAGTGTCTATAGGATTGCAGCTTCATGCCATTAAATGTCATGTAAAAAGCAACATCAAACAGGGCCTGAGTTGCTTTTGCAACCTCAGATCGATTGAAAGCACTTTAGGGAATGTTTGTCTTGTACATATCCCAATGCTAATTTTAATTGGCTTATCAGGAGAGAGGTGGCGAAAGCTTCTATGTAGGTGAGAAGAGATGTGATTGCTGTTGCTACCTCTGCAGCGCTTGGGTATTGTAGCTAGAGACTGGGATGGAGAGGAAGATGCTGGTGACTCATTCTTTAATCATATCGATTGGTATAAGCTCCAGATGTAATTTTATAACAAAGAGCAGGAACAATTGGTTCCATACCTGACAGGATTCAACATCTCTTCCTCCTACTTTGTAGCCAAGATGGTTTCCTGTGGCTGATTTCTTGGTCCGGGCAATCTTGTTTTATTTCTCGAAGATCCGAGAATCGCTCTCGCCTCCTGCATGCCTGGCTCCATGGGAATAGGACGGGTTTTGTCCATGCGGATCATAGGCGTTCATAGAATTAACAGAACCCAGTGCAGGCTGGTGGCTCTGATGTCAGTGGGGAGGTGAATCCGCTCCGGGTTTCATTCGGCGCTCTAAAGGAGCTATCCAAGGTGAGCACCTTGGATAGCTCCTTTACTGTTCCGACTGGTTTGGACTTCAACCCAGAACAGATTCACCATCCCACTGACATCAGAACCTCCAGCCTGCACTGATACAATCGTAGAATTTTCAAGCTGAAGGCACCTTGGAAGTCATTTAATCCAATTACTCCAGATCAGTGCACCGTTTACAATGCAGGATATACTATCCTTGCTAGATGACCGTTCAGCCTCTGCTTAACGCATACAACAGAGAAGAGCCCACCGGGTCCTGAGACTGTTCCGCTATCAAATAGTTTTGTTAGGAAGCTTCTCCTGTTTAGCCCAAATCTCCTTCCTTGCCATTTCTACTCACGAGTTCTAGTCCTGCCCTCTGGAGCAACAAACAACGCGTTGTCTGAGCAGGGAAGATTGTTGTTGAGTGCTATTTATTGACCTGGCAATTTATGGACTTTCACAAACAGAGAGAGGCTCATGCCTGCAAGGCAGGCAAAGGCAGCATGTGAGCAACTCTGCTGTGGAATCCGCAGGTCAGAATCACAGGAATCTGTACTCATTTGGATCCATTGCGGATTTCTCCCACATCGCTAATTCTAGCTTCAGTCATACTGTGTTGGATGCTAATCGACAAGCTGCATTGGGAGCCAATTCTGGGGATCCCAAACGGGGCAGAAATGCATGAGACGATAAAAATTGAAATTGCTGAAGCCTGCCATCCAAACATCTTTGTGTGTCTTTAAGCAGCACTGACCTGGGGCCCAGTATATCTTACAGCCATTTCTCTCTTTAATTACAAGTTCAGCTTCAGTTGGATTACTTGTCTTGCCTGGATGTTGGTGCATGGAAATTTTGTGACCGAAAGGTGGGTGCTGGTGTACTCTCTGCAGGTATGGAACAAGGTCGTGCCTTTCTGTCCACCGCTCAAATGAAATTCCCATTTTTACAACTTTGTCCTGCCGGCTAGCTCATCTATTATTAATCTGGTGCTTGCGCTTGCTGTGTGCCAGTGGCATGCAATGCGGCAATGTGTTCTGCACACTCCATCTCATTTTGCACTTCTGGGGTTCTGGGAAGCAATATGGCTCTTTTTGTCATAGCAATACATCATCCCGATAGACCCAGGGTGCTGCTGTTCTTTCTCTGAAGGTATACAGAGGGGAGGAAACAGAACGAATCGCACTTTCTAAGGTGAAGAATCCAGAAACGTAAATGGTCGTTTCCCTAAGCCAAGAGACAGTAAAACCGACTCTTTGTTTGGTTTCTAGCAATACATTTTAATATACTATCCCGTTTTAAACTCACGTTTTATACACTTGACGTTGTTTTCGTTGCTGCTATTGTTTTTCCAAGAAACTGCTTTAGGTACCTTTTCACTTTTGGAACTCTAACCAAGAAAAGAAATGCAGAAATAATCGAAGGCAATAGCCCCAGTCTGGGTGTGAAGATTTAGATGCTCAGGTTCCCTTTTTTTGTTGTTTTTTGAAACAGCTTTCCCACTCACTTCAGTGGAGAGGGAAGCTCTGTGAACAAAGTGAGTGGCTGAATTCGGACGACACAATAAGCAACTGGGGGGGAACAATCATCACTTGTACTGACTATCGTGTTGTCCGAATGCTGCCATAGTCAACTCAGCGATGATCCTAATCCACACCACAGTTGGTATTTATTACCATGTTATGTGGGGAGTACCCCCTAGATGAACAACTGTAAAATTGATTATTACCCCACCATTGACTATTGTGTTGTCCGAATTCAGCCAATGAGAAGCCTACAGCTGCCAGGAGTGCTGTATTTGCATTTTTTTAAAAAGCAAAGAATGAGCTGGTATCACTTAATGGCTAAACAGAAGCTAGGAATTCCTCAGTTAAAATCTCACCTAGACAAGCCACCAGGCTCAAGAAAGGAAGATTCATCTGTTATATATGGGGTGGGGGAAAAGGTAGATCTGCAATATATTCTGACTCCCATGAAAAACCCTTGGGGCATTTAGCATAAACCAATTCCTCAGCTCAGAATTCTTTAATGTTAAGTGTGTGTCTCTTGCCCTAGGCTTTGCATGGTTGATCTTGGGGATCTTGGAAAAAGAAAAACCAAAGTAGGTCCTTCAAGCCTGCTCTCTCTTGTGTTAAGTGTTATAACTGTTCCCTCTAATAGCAAACACATGTGGTTGAGTGCCTATTGCTTTGGAAGAAAAAGGCCACCCAAAATGAAAAGGGAATGGTTGGTATATGCTTGGAGGGACTCCCTAGGTATGCAGAAGTAAAATGAGTTTGTTGTAAATAAATGTGAACAACCAGGATGTACGGAGTGTTGACGTGCCAGTTGAACTGGGTTCAGGGAAGAGAAGAAAAGAAACGGGGGTTGGGGGAGGGGGTGGGGAAGGAAGAGAGAATTGAACTGCTCAAACCCTTAAGAGCGTATGTGATGTATCCTGGATTTGGTAGTGGGGATGAGAGTTGGCTGTGAGGTTAAACTCCCCTCCTGTTCAAGGATGTCTCTAGATAAAGGAAAGTGGCATCTGTTGAGCCAGTGGATGCTGGTGGCTCCAGTATCAGTGGGGTGGAGAATCCGTTCCAGGTTTCAGTCAGGCCCGGTCAGTGCTTTGCACCTTGGATAACTCCTTTCAAGCTCTGCCTGGTTGTGACTGAAACCCGGACTGGGTTCACGACCTCACTGACATCAGAGCCACCAGCCTCCACTGGGTTGAGCAGCATTATTTTGTAAAGAGTGATGTACTGGATCTGCTTTTAGTATACAAGTACAATGATAACAACAAAACAAGGTGCACACTTACCTGAGAACAAGTCCATTGAATGCAAGGGGGTTTACTTTGCCATAGACATGTATAGGATTGCACTGTTGAGAGCTTCATTTTTAATTAATTAATTAATGATGAATTACATTGGAAGGCAAGTTCTGGGAGACATCTGAATGTGGGAAAGAGATGGCTTACATAGGATCCTAACTTTAAAAAAAACCCATGACGGAGTAATGGTGTAGCATACCATAATGAAATAGTAAATCAGAGACCAAGGTTTCCCCAGTATCTTCAGATAGGGCACTTTATTATGGAGAACATAAGACAGCATCAAATTAACAGGGACGTAACCCTATTTGGATTAAAAATAAAATAAAAGTGCTCATCTAAATATTAGGATGTTTTATTAAGTTTAGAAAGGGGAGCCCTGCAGCATTGAATGGGAGAAAGACTTGCATCAATTCCTAAAGAGATTTGGGAGGATATTTTCTCTCAAATTAAATTGCCAGTATTGGTTACATAACCACGAAAGAAAATAATTGAAGACCCTTGTGAAATTTTAGAACAGGGGTTCTGCGGCCCTCCAGGCATTGCTGGACTACAACCCCCACTATCCCTGACCATGGTGGCTGGGATTCATGGGAGTTGGGAGTCCAGCAATATCATGAGGGCCACATGTTCCCCATCCCTGCTTTAAAAGGATGTAATTGCATACCTCATAATAGATGATGGAGATGTAGAAGAAAACATTGCAGAGTAATACAATCCAGGATGTTGCAAAGTTCAGCTTAACCTTTACCATAAAATCCTGTTAATTAAAAGGGACTGTGAATTAGCTTTAAGTCTTCCGATAAACATTGACATTGCAAGCAGATGGAAAACAGCAGAGGAGTGACTGGGCATGGATACTTCGGAAGGCTCTAAGAGAAATAATACATCTTTCTAGAAGAATGGAAGAGATTTCTTTCCTTCTTGGCACACTAGATATGGTCACCATATTCCATTCCAGATCTTACACTTTTTGGTGTGGAAGTGTCAAACATGGCAAAATTAGACATTTGTAATGGTGTATATAAGCTACTTATGAATTGTGGTTGACGTTAATTTTGAAAGACCTTGAGCCTATCTACACAAGCAGGACACAACACTTTGAAAACGTTTTGAAAACTGTATATGGAGGGTGTCGTGGGCCCCAACAGTTGTCACTACTGTTATAAACTGTTTTAAAGCAGTAGTGTAGATAGGCTCCTTGTTTCAAGTCTCCACTCAACACCAAAAACAGTGAAGATGGGCAAATTATTTCTCAGCTTCACCTACCTTGCTGCGAGGTGTCGACGAAGATAATTGAGATAGAAACTGGTACAAGGTCAGTTCCATAAATGCAATACAAGTGGGCACCTGATAGAGTCCCATAGTTTGCTGCGCTGCGCATCCTCCTCTTTTGTAGGCTGAACCCTGCAATGGCTACCAAGAGCAAAAACTGAGAAGGGACCTGCAGTAGGAAGCAGTACTGGAGTGTGATTAGCTCATCCTGGGGCAGAGTCCCTGAAGTGGCAACAGAGCTGGGCAGGTAAGGGAACCGGCTAAGACACTGTGCTCACAGCAACCGGGGTCATTCTGGCCCAGCGTTGTCTCATTCCACAGGAACGGCAGCTTGGCTTTTTGAGTTGCCACTGTCACCAAAGGGAGGGGGCATGGGTCAGTGGTGGAGCACCTGCTCTGCATGAAGAAGGCATCTCCAGGTAGGGCTGGAAAAACTCCTGCCTGAAAGCCTGGAGAGCCATTGCTGCCGGCCAGCGTTGACAATACTGGGCTAGATGGACCAATGGTCTGACCAGCAGAAGGCAGCTTCCTATGTTCCTGTTAGGGTAGGCAATAATAACTCAGCGCAAGTTGGGAGACATTCATTTGGCTGGTGGGACAACCCGTGGAGTGGGGGAGTATCTTAGATCTTTCCTTCCCTCTGTACAGCCCTGCCTCCTCGATGTCAGCTTGCCCAATTGATGGTTAACTGATCAGGGCTCTATTAAAAACAAACCTACAAAACATCAAATGTGCATTAAAATTTACACAAATTAGCAACACTCTGTATCTTGGATTCTACTAAATACTGCATAGAATACCATGAGAGTCTTTTCTTTGCCAACGATGCACAGATCAAAGCTGTTTTGAGTTCATACATTAATATCAAAAGAACTAATTTTGATTTAAACAACCGAAAAGGTTTCAATGGTCAGTAAAAATACTCGTTTCAGCAAGAGCTGTTGTCACAGGCAGACGATTGTCCAAGTGCAGATCAGCCTTCCCCGAACTTGTGTCCTCCAGATGTGTTGGGAGTACAACACTTATAATCCCACATCTGGAAGGCCGCAGGCTGGAGAAGGCTGGTGCAGACATTTCACTGTTGTGATGCTTATTATCATCTTAAGGAACTGTGTAATGAGTTGCCAAAAGGGAACTTGTTAAAAATGTCAGTGCGTAGTAGTTATCAGCTTTTTAAAATGTATCCCGCTGAGGTAATTCCCCAATTTCCTATGCAGCCATCCATCTTTCAGGGGTAATTCATTCTCCTTGGGCTGTCTTAACAGGATGGTTTCTGACAGAATTCTGTTTGAATAGTGTTTTGTTGGACTTCTTTGAGACAGAATATCAAGGGGACCATTTTAATGGTTCTGAACCATCATTGTTGGTGAGGAATCACCTGAAATAAACCATCCTTCATTTCCTAAGAGACAACAAGTCTCTTCCTAAAAAAATGTGCAAAATTCAACAGAAGCCTAACATTTCAGGTCAGTAAACTGGTGGCCTTGAATCTATTAACTTGGCAGTTTTCAAACTTTCTTTCAAACCCTTTCTGCACTGACTCATCTGCCCCAGAACTCCAGTGCACCGCAAAGGATTCTGGGATGCTCTGTTGGGCCTCAGCCTACCTGTGCGGACTGAGCCTGTTTACTGTCACTTTTCTCCTTGAGGAAAATCCCTGACAAGCTTCTGAGGCGCCCCAGAACGCAGTCTGCAAACCGCTTTATTAACTATTCCATTCACCGCTATTGTAGTCATTGTTTTCATCGTCTTCTGAGTCGGCCGACACTTTCTTGATTCTCTGGATCGCTGCCTTTATGCTCCTCTCCAGTTCGTTGTCGGAGCTTTTCTCAACGTCCGTCTTGGGCTCCGGAGTGACTTTCCTCAGTTTAACACCTTGCCTGATGGCGGCGAGGATGCTGTCGTTGAGGGAGGAGCTGGACGAAGACGCCTGACTGGGCGGCTCCACTTTCCGGAGAAGGATTTCGCCACGCTTCAGTGAAGCCAACACCTCGTCCATGGTCCCTGTGCGGCAGAGAAGAGCAAATGGTGGTTCTCAGGTCGAGCATTCAGAGGAAGAGAGATGGAAACAAGTAGGACAGAAAGGGATCTAGGTAATCGGTTTCATACAGAAGCACCTGATCCCACTGGCTCTAAAGTCAGTGGAGTGGGGAATCCACTCTGGATTTCAATCAGAACCAGTTAGAACTCTAAAGGAGCTATCTGCATTTTGAAAAATGCCTTTAGAATTCTGGCGGGTTCTGGCCAAAACCCGGAGCAGATTTGCTGCCCCACTGACCTCAGAGTAGGCAGGGGTGGGCAAACTCACCTGCATCTGACTTGTCGGAGGCTGTCCCCGTCACTGCCCCCCACCCCCACTCGTCAGGCTGTGTGAGCTTCTTTTGAGGCTCGGGTCGGCCCAATGACTGTCCCATCACGGCCCTTTAAAGCCCTACGTGGTTTGGGTCCAGGTTACCTGCGGGATCGCCTTCTCCCATACAATCTGCCCTGCATTGGGAAGAACTTATTACAGTCGGCCAAGACTAGGCTGACAACCGTTACCCAGAGGATCTTCTCTTCTGCCGCTCTCAGACTGTGGAACGACCTGCCGGAAGAGATCTGCCAACTTAGCAGTCTTCTAGAATTTAAGAGAGTGATAAAGACTGATCCCTTCTGGCAGGCCTACCCAGTCGAATTTTAAGACTTTGTTGATTTTAATAATGTATTAACTTTATATGCTTTTAATTAGTTTTATGTATTTTTTATCTTGGTTTTACTGATGTTGTTCCCCACCTCGATCCGGAGGGAGAGGCGGGAAATAAATAAATAAATAAAATTATTATTATTATTATTATTGAGCACTCGGCAGCCATCCACCCTCATTGCCAAAATTGCGCGCACACACCTGCCACTGCGTCAATGACATGGCTGGCTGGGGAATGCTGGGAGCCGTAGGACTTTTTCTGTCTAAACGTACGTAGGATCGTGCTCTAAGGCTGCCATCCCAGGGGCTATATAGCAAGAGTAGGGAATCTCAGGCTCTACTGGGATCCCAATCCAGCTCTCCATGGTGCCCCAGATGGCCACACACCCTTCCCCTAGCCATGCCCCATCCCCCCCCCCCCCGGATTGTTGGCCGATTTCCCAGCATTTGTGCCGGTTTCACCCCATGCTGGAAACAGTAGTTAATTTCCCTCCCTTTGGAACCATGGGGTAAGAAGCCTGACGAACTCCTGTCCGCTACCCACCCCACACTGTAAAGTGAGCTTCCTGCAGCCTTCTGTCCGCCCTGCCCCACCAACTCCAAAGCTTTGAATTAAAAAAAACCTCCTTGCTCTCTTTGTATATTAAGAGGAAAGCCAGTTAACTTAGCAACAACTATTTACACCAAGAAAAAAAGTACATCAGTTTAGAGTCCATGTATTTGAAGTCACCATATGCGCCGTCGACGAATTTAGAAGCCGGCTGCCTGCACCTTCCTTCCATCTGATTGCAACTCACATGTTTAAGGGCTAGCAAGATTGAGCAGATGCCAGAAGAGAAGTTACTTTTGGAACCCGTGGAGGCAGTAATTTAAAAAATAGCACACGGAAATGGCCGCGGGTGGTTTGCAAAACGTTGGATGTCAGGGCGTTAATTGCTGCATGCTTCTGTACAATGCTGCATTTTTATACCTTGAGCAAAGATGCCAAATGGGTCATAGTGACATTCCCTACACAGATATCTACAGCTGAGCATCAGAACTGACTCTCCCTTGCTGTGTGTTTGCCATTGGCTTAACATAAGTACAGATGATGCTATTGTCTATAACCACTGAAACAGCTTTTGTTTCTGAGAGCCTAGATAAAGCCGCTTCCTGTTCTCCCACATTGGTGCAATACCGCTCTGCAGGGCCAGTGGCCTGGGAAGAGACTGCAACCCAGCTCCTCCTCAACCACATGGACCTACATGGAGGACCAATAAGGGATCCATTGCTAAGCCTAACAGTACCATGAGGATCAGCTGCCCGGGATGGGATGCTTTCACTCAGAGCTGTCTGGATGTATACTAAGACTGCATTGCTCTACTATCTGTTGCTCGCCTAGGATGAGCAGAAAGTGTCCCCAGGTGAGCACACAAGTGGCAAATTCACCATGGGAATAAGTCTATACTGTGCTTGAGGGGCTATGGTGTTGGCATACAGTTCTCTCACTCTCTTTTCTAGCCTTAAGGGGCTCAATGGCTCTTTAATGCAAGCAAAGAGACCAGAGCCGCAATATGCAGCCTTGTCTGCTCTCTGCTATGTTACACACAGGGCAATGCCCTGGTAACTGCAAGCATGGCTTTATTCTTGCTAAAATCCTGGCCACGAGAGGACAAACTCCCAGCACAGAGGGAGGGAGGGCTACCTACCTAGAGCAGCAGTAGCAACATGGGAAAGCAGAAGAGAGAGGGAGTAACCGCCACCTGATTACTCCTTTGCAGGGCTGCTCTGTTAGTTCATTTCAAAGATGTTGGAGAATGGGATGGCTCAAAACCAAGGGCCATAACTCTGATTGAGGCCACACTTCACATGCAGAAGGGCCCAGATTCAATCCCTGCCATCTCTCGCTAGGACTGGAAAAGACAAGGTAGCTTCTGCCATTGTTGAGCCGTTGCTTTCCTCTGCTATTCAACCTGTTTGGGCTGACGGCGTGTCCAAAACATAACTACCCTCCAGCACGGATGTACATAGCCCCATGCGCAACTGCATCCCTCTCCTCCAACCCTGGAATTAAAGCGGATGCAATTAATGCCCTCAAAGCAGCCACAAGTCCTGCCCTTGGCAAGGATGGCATGACGCCACTTGCCCGTGAAGCCAAAGGGGCTGGCAGGTATTTTCTGATGCTATTCATTTCCTCCCAATGCAGCCCCACATCCATTGACAAAACTATACAAACACGGTCTGATGGACAAGAAGAGGAAGAAGAGCAGCAGCTCCTTACCTGTGTAATTATTTGCTGAGCACCTGGACATACCGTCTGCTTTCTCCGCAGAGGCACTTCCCCTGGGAGGGTCTTCGCCCGCAAGGAGCAATGGTTTCTCTTTGACTTGAGTTGTCCGTAAGCAAACAGGCTGTATGTTCGGCAGTGGGGGAGGCGGTGGCGGTGGCGGTGGGGGAGGCGGCGGCAACAGCACTCCCTCGTTGGTCTTGTGTTGCTCCGGGCCGCTCGACGGTACAAAAATCTGGATGGGTATATCTTTTGAAGGCTTCGGACGTGGTGCTTTGGAGCCTTTGGCTAGTGCCGGACGGGCCCCCCGCGATTGCTTAGCAGCAGCCACCTTGCTGGTCGACAAAGGTTGAGGGGCTGCAGTCGGGGGACGGCGGGGTCCAGACGCTGCCAGAGGCCGGCGGGCCCCTCCCTGTGGCTGCTTGGAGTTTAAGGGCTGGGACCGGGACGTCTTCAGCACAAACTGAGCAGGACATTTCTGCAAGATGGAAAAGTTGCCACGTTTAAAAGAGGGGAAAAAACAGGCCTGGAATTTTAAGGATTGGCGGTCCCAATTAAAAACTACAGAAAGGTAGCCATGTTAGCCTGCTATGGCCAACAGGCGTCCTAGGTGATGGAAGCCTGTGCCATGTTAGATCTGTTTGCCCTTAAGGTGATAGGAGTTTGATCAAAAATGATCCAGCATCCCACTGGTATTACGTACACCCTCTTAGGAGCTCAGGGTGGTAGATATTTAGGCTATCTTCAACAAGGATTCTACAAAGTATGTTATGGCAAGGGCTCTTGGTGAGCATCATGGCTGACTCGGAATTTGAACCCAGGCCTTCCTAGTCCACATTAAGACTGGATTCTTACTTCCCCAATCTGGCGTCCTCCAGATGTGCTGGACTACAACTCCCATAATTCCCAGCCAGCATGGCCATTAAAAACAGATTAAAATCCGTGCCTAACTGTTTGCAACTTCTTCCTCACACTTCCTAAGAGAAGTATCTGCCTTTGTCGATCCCTCCTGCCATTGGGTCACTGAGCACCCATATATTTTCCCTTCTCCGAAAAGGGGAGATTCCACCATGGCCTAGAAGCAGCTTTGCAGTGCTCACCTCTTTAAACGTTTTGAGCCTCTCCAAGGTTTTCTCTCGCTCCTGCTTTATCCAAGCTTTCTTCTTTTTCTCGTCCTCTTTCCTCTTCTCCCTTTTCTGCATTTCAACAAAAGTTAGCATGTTCAGATACTAGGTCTGCAATCACCATTCCCAATATATAATTAAGAGCCCCTGGGCCAGAATTTATAGAGATAAAAGCACTGGGGCTTGGATTCAAATCCAGACTCACCACGTGTTTTCACAGCCTGTGCCCTGGACTTGCCTCAAGTGCCCCACAAAGCTCCTTGTCTTTCCCTGCTATTACCGGAATGCAAAGTAAGCCACTCTGTGGAAAGCTGGGCTCACCAGCTGACCTTGGAGAAAATGACTAGTTGCCACCTCATTTCCTGTAAAATGGCCGTAAAAAGTAACGGTTTTTGTATGGCCTTAGCAAAGGGGAAAGCAAAAAGGGTTGCAGGGCATTAAAGCCGTATGCAAAAGCTAGTAAGTCTGCCAAAAAACCACAATCGAGGCTTTCGCTAAATTCTTTCTGAATGCTATGAGAATAAGGACTTTCCAGAATTGTGTTGCGTATTTCTCAAATGTGTATGTCATTTCTCCCTGTTCTTTTGTATGTGTAAAGTCTGGACTGTAATAAAGTTGATGATAATGACTCAGCGTGTCGTGTGAACCATTCCTAACCATGGTAGCTACATAACCACGGTTTAAACATGCTCACTAACCATTTGCTGCGATGGGTTAATGGCCTAGCCATGGCTTAGCGTGTTGTCTGAACAGGCCCTTTGAGTGCCACAGTGAATGTGAAACAGGATATACAACTAATTAGCACAGTGAATGTGAAACAAGATATACAAGTAATTGGTTAAATAAGTAATAGCCTCAATGCCTTGGCTATTGGAAATCATGTTCAAGTTTCCACCATGAAGTTCACACACGCTCAAGCCCATCTTTGCAGCCTTAGGGACTAGAAACAAAAAGCAAGCAAGCTAGATTCCCAGGAAGCTGAGTATTGATCCCAATTCCATTTTTGGTTCTTGCAGAATTTCAAAATACTCAAGGCCCTGGACTCGGTGTTAGCAGTTGTGAGGATGAATGAAAGGCAGGCTAGCGGTTGACCTTAGGGAAAAGAGGAACTCGGCCTGTGCCCTCATAACATCATCACGAATGCAATCCAATGCAGACCAACCTGGGAGCAAGACCCATTGAATGCAATGGATCTTAGTTCCAAATAAACGTGCAGAGGGTTACACTGTACAATTAACGGTGTGTGCAGGGAATCCAAATTCTACGTCCGGGAAAGGAATTCTGCAACATTTGCATGTCATTTGGCATAATCTATTTCACTTTTTAAAAACTATTTTGCATACTTTATTCTGGTTTTGCTAGCCCTGGGCAGGTGTGATGGTGGGGGTGGTGGGGGTGCAGAGTGCTATGCAAAACACAAAAGCCAGTGGAAATCTAATTCATCCACCTCACTGGTTTTGAGATGCTGGCAGGCACTGTCATCCACACTTACCTTCTTTACCATAAGGGCTAGAAACTTCTTTTTTTAAGGCAAAAGGTTCTCAAGAAGTTGAATTCAGCACCTTTCTTATACTCCCATGGAAAACAAGCCATACATACTGCTGTCTGCAACTCCACCTGAATAATCCCACTTTCTTGGTACGTACAATCTGGATGCTGTGATGTTGCTGGAAATGGCGTGTGCTCTCTTGCGCCTGCTGGAGCCGGATTCGCCGGCTCTCCTCACACTGGTCCTAGCAGAAAAGAAACCAGCGCAAACATCAGTTCACTCCTAAACATGGGTAGATATCCAAGTGTTTGTGTGTGTTTGAACAGCAGCGGCATAAGCGTGAGTTTTGGGCAAGAGTCAAACAGATGAATTCAGCAAGGTGGTGACATGTCTCGCATCACTGTAGTTTTTCCCAACATTCTACCTCCAGGAAACGCCAAAAATCAACTCAGAAACACCTCTTTGTAGTTTGTTTGCAAAGGATTCTGGGAAAGAGCCATAGTGGGAGAGCACCTGCTTTGCTCAGCTTCAATCCCTGGCATCGCCTTCATACTTCAGGGAGCACCTCTACCTATATACACCTGCCCGAGATTTGAAATCTGTTGGAAGAGTCCTCCTCTGCGTCCCACCAGTGGGGAACATACATTATGGTGGGACATGGGAGAGGGCCTTCTCTGTTGTGGCACCCCGGTTGTGGAATGCCCTCCCCTTGGAGGCCGGACTGGTGCAGACGCTGGCTTTGGTTTGGTGGCAAGTTAAAACATGGCTTTTTATCAAAGCCTTTGAGGGCTAAATTTGCCTAAAGTGGCATACAGTTTTATTCGTTTTTATTGCTTTTAATCTTTTTTACTAATATTGGTTAATAGTTTAATACATTTCTAGCTGAGTATTTTTTTTATTGTTTTATACCGTTTGAATCTACTTATATGTATGCCGCGCCCTGAGATCTCAATGATAGAGGGTGGGATACAAATATTTTAATAAATAAATAAAATAAAAAACCTGCTCTGAAAAAACAGAAAGCTGCTGCCATCATCCCCAGCTATGGGGGAAATTGAGGTTTGTAGTTCAGCACATTTTGAGTGCACCAGGTTGGGCAAGACTGGGGTAGACAGTGCTCAGCTAGACAGGCTCATGCTTTGACTTTTTATAAGGCGACTTCCTACACTCCTAAACCTGGGTCATGTCCTAAAGCAGACTTTCCCAACCTAGCGGCCTCTGGATGTTTTGGATTCCGGTCAGCCCCAGACAACCTAGCCAACAGTCAGGGGCCCCTGTGAGTTGTTGTCCAAAACATCTGGAGGGCACCAGGCTGGGGAAAGTTGTTCTAAAGCACACTCACTCAGCGTGCTGGTCACAATCGAGACTGCAGCTGCCCCAGGGCACAAGCAACACTCCACGTCGCCAAATATTACCAGGGAAGAGGAGTGATGCACAGGCAAACCGGCTTGTGTAGGAAATCTCAGACTCTCACTCTGGAACCCCATGAAAGCTTCCAAGCGATCCATGGGTCCCACAGGCCCAGCTCAAAAGCCACCAACTTATAGAACTGTTATCTGGCTCTCCTGGAGCTTAGTATTTGCCAGTCCTTGTATTTCCCAATAGCATTCTGGTCCCACAGTGGCCAACCAGATGCCCTAGCAGGAAGCCCACAGGCAGGATAAGAGCACAGTAGCACCCTCCCACTCCTGTTCCCGGCTAGTATTGCTGGACACACTGCCTTTGGTTCTAGGGCTAATCCTTCTATCCCCCTTTAAAGCCATCAAAGTGGGCGGCCATTACTCCATCTTGTGAGGGCAAATTTCGTAGTTTTAACTCAGTGCTATGTGAAGAAGTCCTTACTTTTATCTGTCCTGAATCTCCCACAGCCAGCTTCGTGGGATGACCCCATCGGGTTCTAGTATTGTGACAGAGAAAAACCTATCTCTATGCACTTTCTCCACACCATGCATTATTTGATATACCTCTACCATGTCCCCACTCCGTGAAAAGCCCAAGCATTACAGTCTTCTCTCATAGGGGAGATGCTTCAGCCCCTTGCTCTCTTGGTTGCCCTTTTGAGTATTTACATACACAAATATTATATTTCCACTAGTCACAGGAAGGGACAAGGAGCTGCTTGGCCATTAAAACACTGGAATCATGAACAGCAAATCATAGACAGACAGCCTTCTGCCTTCAGAGATTTACCAGGCAGTGTCTAAATACATTCACACCTGAAGAGACTAGAAGCTTGTTGAGGTTTTTTTTTTTTTCTGGTGAATGATTAGAGTCTTAGGATCCTGAACTTTGTGCCAAAACACATTCATGGCCATAAGGACTAGAAACTTGTTTATTTGTTTTAAAATAACACCAAGATCCCCAGGATAGTGAACTCTACACCCCATGCTTCTTTCTACAGATTTGGCATGTTTGCATCGAATATACAGCTCCACCTTACATCAAGAGCACACCTGAAATTTTTTGGGACGCTAACCTTTTTGTTCCTGAGATAGGCTCTCCTGGAACAGATAATGCCACGTTTCATCTCCAGCTGCTGGGTCTTCTGCCTCAACTGAGACATTTCGGAAGGAGGTGTATGGGTTTCTTCCAGGGCCTGCTCGGTGGCTTCTAATTCATCAGGGTTTTCACACGTGTCGTAATAAATTACTTCATCCTGGATCTCTAAGAAAGCATACAGTGTGTCAGGGTTCCTTCAATATCCTGGACCCCTTGAGCAACTCTTTAAGGATCATTTGCCTCCTTAAGAGTCCCACCTTCTTTCATTGTACCTTCCCCTTCTCAGTACCGTGGGGTTTAGGCTGTCAACGTGGCGTGAGTCTCCAGACACTTTAGGTTTAATGCACCAGTTTACTAGTAAAATAAAACAAGCCACTTAAAACTAAACGTATTTAGTCAATAGAGTGGAGTAATACAAAGACATTAAATAGGCTGACCATATGAAAAGGAGGACAGGGCTCATGTAACTTTAACAGTTGCAGGGAAAAGGGAATTTCAGCCAGCATCATTTGTATGCAATTAGTACCTGGTGAAATCCCCTCTTCATCACAACAATTAAAAGTTGCAGGCACTATACTAGAGTGACCAGATACAAAAGAAGGCAGGGCCCCTGCAGCTTTAACTGTTGTAATGAAGAGGGAAATTCACCAGGTACGAATTGCACACAAATGATGCCAGTTGAAATCGCCTTTTCTCTACAACTGTTAAAGTTACATGAGCCCTGTCCTCCTTTTCAAATGGTCAGCCTACATTAAAAGAAAAGAAAAGTTACAAAACACAAGTTCTTTTACCCTAAGCTGTACCTAACTTCTTTGACTTTGGTCTGGATTTGGTCTTGTCTTGTTTTGCTCTGGCCTGGTCTTCCCTTCTTCTTGGTCTCTGGCTTGTCTCTCCTTTTACCCCCAAACCCTTCCCCCCCCCAAAACACAGAAAGTCTTGTTCCCACTTTGAGGAAATGAAACTTCACTGGAGGAATGAAACTATTCCTCTCAGGAATACTGCCTCCCAATAAAAAAAACCCAGGCCTCTAAGGCCTGCCTTTATGACCTTGCCTCAGTAGGCCTCAAACCTTCACACGCGGTTTAGTTAGAAAAAGCATGCAAACATAAGTGATATTTGGGTGGGGTAGCAAGAGCATGATGGGAGCATTCACTCTATCAGTTGCAGCCCAGGAGGGCCAGATGGTCTGAAGAGCGAATTTGTAAAATAGCTTTCAAAATAAAGCTATAGTAATCTAAGTTAATGAAAGTTGTTAGGGTGACCAGATAAAATCTAGGTCAGGGCCAATGTAACTTTAACAGTTGTAGAGAAAAGGGAATTTCAGCCAGTGTCATCTGTATGCAATTAGTTCCTGGTGAAATTCCCTCGTCATCACAACAGTTAAAGGTGCAGGCACTATACTATAGTGACCATATACAAAAGAAGGCAGGGCCCCTGCACCTTTAACTATTGTGATGAAAAGGGAATTTCACCAGGAACTAATTGCATACAAATGACACTGGCTGAAATTCCCTTTACTCTACAACTGTTAAAGTTACATGAGTCCTGACCTGGATTTTATCTGGTCACCCTACATAATACACAATAACAGAAAGATGGACAAAATAAAAGTCCTTATGCTTAATGTTAAGGAATTAATATCCCCTAAGAAGAGATTATTGGATACCATCACAATCCAATATATTATAGGAAACCAATATAAAAAGAGAAGTTTTTAGATTATTTTAAATTCAGTAGAGGGAATAGATATGATTACCAAAGAACCTGCTTGGCATTTTCAGAATGAATACAAGGTTCACACGGAATGATAGAAAAACAAATATTTATGTTAGGCTGTATTTATGCATATCATCAACATCTTGCAGAGAGAGAGAGTTGGGTCCCCTCCACAAGGATTCGCTTTTGCGCCCGGTTAGGCGATTATGCGCACTATCGCTGAAGCGCCTTTACGCCTAATACCTCTGCACGAGAGGCGGCGACAAAAGGCGCTTCCCTCCCCGCCACTCCCCAGCTGGCTGGCTGGTAGGCTGTGGGCAGCAGGCGAGCGCTCCTCCTCCTCCTCGCCTTCCTTTACCCCCTCTTCTTCCTCCTCCCGCTGGGCCCCCCGCCGCGGGTGCCGAGCAGGAGGCGCCCCTCTTGCGGGGAAAGAGTCGCAGGCGGGCGGGCGCGGCTGCTTCGTCTCTGGGCGCCCGCCCGCCCACCTGCGACTCCTTCCCCGCAAGCGCCTTTTGACAGCCTGATCCCCTCAGCAGGAGCCGGAGGACAGTGGAGAGAGAGGGGTGCGTGAGAGCTACTGGATGCTGCCAGGCACCTTTGGCTGCCTTGGAAATGTGGCTGCTTTTGTGACTGGAGGGAAACTGGCTGGCGACTGGGGGCTGAGGCGGTGGAGGAGGAGATGCAAACGGCAATACCACTCAAGAGGGGATGGGAAGCTGCTGCCGCTGCCGCCGCTCCTCGCGAGTCGCGGCGGGCTCGAGCTGCCGAACTGTCCTTTCCGCTCACC
This sequence comes from Anniella stebbinsi, assembly GCA_029215795.1. NCBI lineage: Eukaryota > Metazoa > Chordata > Lepidosauria > Squamata > Anniellidae > Anniella > Anniella stebbinsi. The sequence continues at coordinate 390,465,821 of JARDYH010000001.1, forward strand.
GGAGCAGCAGCCCCCTCCTCATGCTGCTCCGGCGAGTGGAAGGGACAGTTCGGCAGCTCGAGCCCGCCGCGACTCGTGAGGAGCGGCGGCAGCGGCAGCAGCTTCCCATCAAAATGCGCTTTAATGGACGGAGCAAAAAAACCTCGCTATTTAACGCACATTCGATAATACGCACAATCGGGGAGATAACGCGCCTCTACGCCCCATTTGAGCTCCGCTGGTGTAGAGGTAAATTTTTTAATGAGACTTCAAAGAGCATTAAACCTCTCTTGTAGAGGCACCCAGAGAGAGAGGGGAAAGAAGGAAAGCTGGCAGAAGGAGAGAGAAAGGAAAGGGGTAGCAGAGAGAAAGAGAGAGAGAGAGAGAGGAAGGAGGGAGGGAGGAAGGAAGGAAGAAAGAAAGAAAGGCAGAGAGCGAAAAAAAGGAAAGGGGTGGCAGAGAGGAAGGAAGGAAGGCTGGTAGAGAGAGAAAGAAAGGACGGGTGGCAGAGAAAGAGAAAAGGGGTGGCAGAGAAAGAGAGAAAAGGGGTGGCAGAGAGAGATAGGGAGGGAGGGAAAACAAAAGAAAGAAGGGGTGGCAGAAAGAGAGAGCAAGAGAAAGGAAAGAGGTGGCAGAGAGAGAGAGAGAAAGAGAAGGGGATGCCTCTAGCTTTGTCTACTGTTGGCATGCAGCCCCACCCCAACAGATTAACGGCAAGGGAAAGTGGCCCTTGCCATAAAAAAAACCCCTCCTAGAATGCGGAAATGGGCCATCCATCCCTACTAAAAACCATTCTTTGCTTCTTTACCTTTCATCCGCCTCCTTAGTGTCTCCAATTGAGTAATAAGCAGCATTTCTTCATTCTTCAGTATCTCAAACTGCACCTCATACAGCTCCAGCTGGGTTTCATAATAATCTATTTCCAGCTCCTCAACTTGAGCCATGTTGTTTTCTTGCTCGTCAAGGGTCTCCATCTGTGGGTGTCCAAACGAGGGTGGAGGCATCGTTAAGACATCATGGCCTACTTCGTAGTAACACCGCGTTTCCAGATCGGGGAGGCTGCTGCCAATGGCGCTGGCAGCGAGGACCAGGGCGGCGATGGGGGAAGGCCAGTCCTCACTGCCGCCGCTGCGACTCCTTGCTGGCAGCGGCTTACCTGGCCTGGAAATGCAGCATTACTACAAAGTAGGCCACGATCCCGTGAGAGATTTCACGGGATCGTGGCCTACTTTGTAGTAACGCTGCATTTCCAGGCTGAATAGGCTGCTGCCAGCAGCACTGGCGGCAAGGACCAGGGCGGCGCTGGCGGTGCGGACCGGGGCAGCACTGGCAACGAGGACCGGGGTGGTGCTGGAGGCCAAGGAGATCGTTGCCAGTGGCGTGGAGTGGCGGTGATAGAGGCAAGTGGGGAAGGCCAAGTCGCTTGTGGGGGTCATTCAGAGCCCTTTTGTGAAGGCGTTGTGGGTGGGGGGGTGTATCTTCAACCCCATACCAGCGCTGGAGAAATCTGGCGATTCTTAGGTGCCATCGATTCTAAGATGCACTCCATTTTTACAGACATAAATATGGGGGGAAAAGTGCATCTTAGAATAGAGAAAATACGGTACATCCAGTAATGCCAGCAAAAATCCAAGCAAACGTCTACCACAATTACTGCCTGTTCCAATACAGGTTTTGCTTGGAAGACCATCTAGCCTGATCCCATATGCGCTTTTATGTCTGTAAACCCACTGGCTTCAAAGGGGTTTAAGGACCAAGCCCAACTCAATTGTTAAGCTCCGTTGAAAGCCAGTGTAGTATAGTGGCTTTAATGTTGGACTGGGAGTCAGGACATCCGGGTTCTAGTCCCCACTTGGCCACAGAAGCGCACTAAGTGACTTGGGCCAGTCACAGACTCTCAGCCCAACCAACCCCACAGGGTTGTTGTTGTGAGGATAAAATGGAGAGGAGGAGGATTATGTATGCCACCTTGGGTTCCTTGCAGGAAAAATGGTGGGATATAAATGAAATAAATTAATTAATAAAATAATGGGGATGACATCCGAGCTAGGGCATGAATAGGGTCATGCTGTTAGGATCCAATCTAGCATGGTGCTGCAATACTGCATTTCAGTACTCTCCCGGACTGAGGCTGGCAATCTTGAGCCTATTAAAATTAATGGCAATAGGGTCCCTTATGTTCATAGATACTTGGATTGGGCAAAAGTCATAACGACAAGAGCCAAAGGAGAGGAGGACACAGACAGCTACACAGGCAACGTCCTTACTTGCTTCCGGATGTCGGCTCTCTTGTGCTTCAGGCAAAGCTCTTTGGCTCTCATGTGCTGAAGGGTCTCTTTCGCTAACAGGTACTTCAGGTTTTCTAGCCTCGGAGAAGCCGACGCCCAGGCAGCCTGGCCAAAGCACTTTCGGTCTTGCTCCATCTGTTTCTGCATCGCTGGCAGGTGTGCAAAGAAATAAAAAACAAAAGGGAGGGAAGAGATAAGAACGTAAGAACGTAAGAAGAGCCCTGCTGGATCAGACCGAGGGTCCATCTAGACCAGCACTCTGTTCACACACTGGCCAACCTGCTGACGGCCAGGGAACCACAAGCAGGACATGGATGCAACAGCACCCTCCCATCCATGTTCCCCAGCAACTGATGCACACAGGCTTACTGCCTCAGATACTGGAGGAAGCACATAACCAACAGGGCTAGTAGCCATTGATAGCCTTCTCCTCCAGGAATTTATCCAACCCATTTTAAAGCCATCCAAATTGGTGGCCATCACTACATCTTGTAGTAGTGAATTCCATAGTTTAACTATGCACTGTGTGAAGATGTTCTTCCTTTTATCTGTCCTGAACCTCCCACCAATCAGCTTCATGGGATGACCCCATTGGGTTCTAGTATGCTGCGAGAGAGAGAAAAATGTCTCCCTATCCACATTCTCCACCCCACGCATAATTTTGTACCCCTCTATCATGTCTCCCCTTAGCCTCCTATTTTCCAAGTTAAACAATCCCAGCTGTTGTAACCTTCCCTCATAGGGGAGGTGCTCCAGCCCCGTAATCATTTTAGTTGCCCTTTTCTGCACTTTTTCCAGCTTTATAATAACTTCTTTTAGGTGTGGTGATCAGAACTGTACACAGTATTATTCTAAGTGTGGTCGCACCATATATTTGTATAAATGCAGTATGATACTGGCAGTTTTATTCTCAATTCCTTTTCTTATAATGCTTAACATGGAGTTTGCTGCCTGTGCCTTCTGATAAAATTATCTGTGGCTAAGAATGGATTTGAGCATCACACACACACACCAAAAAAAGTGAAGAAGTTAAGAGCACATGGCATCTGAAACAGATCTGGGCATGGTACAAAGTGATGAGGAAATGAAGCAGCCTTAGACCATTTCAGCAGCTGGAGATCCAGGTTCTAGTCCCCACTCGGCCATGATGCTCAGTGGATGACTTTAGGCCAGCCACTGCCTCTCAGCCTAACCTACCTCACAGGGTTGTTGTGAGGATAAAATGCAGAGGGGGAGGACCATGTAAACCGCCTTGGGTTCCTTGCAAAAAGAAAAAAGGCAGGACAGAAAATGCAATAATTAATTCATAACAAACACCTTGTGCAGGCAGTTGGCAGAGCACAAGGGTTATGAAGATGGACTATGAGTTCATGCAGCCAGGAAATCTTTGGTCTGAACCTCATCTAAATCCATCCTTACAGAAGCTGCTATCTCTCAGACCCAGGCTATAACCTTGCAAGGCCCAGCATGGGCTGGCCTACGTTACAGGGTTGTTGCAAAGATTACTGAGACATATAACTCTGCAAAGCATGTTGACTGTTTGAAATCCGCTATTAAATACCAAGAACATTGACGATCCAAGAAGCAATTCTATAATTGGGTCTTCAAACCTCAAACTCTTCCTTATGATAAGGAACAGAGATAAGAAGGCTTGGGGTGGGCGGGAGGAAATCTGGGGTGGGGGGAATGGAGGAAATCCCCCAACAAATTTTCCCAGAAATCCCTGGGGGGGGGACACATTTTTTTCTGATTTTTTTCCATGTTCCCTTTTTTTTCTGATCCCCCCTCGCCCCGCAGGCCTTCACATCTCTAAACAAGGCACATTTTGCATCCATTCCCAGGGCATGATGCCACAGGTCGAATAGCCAAATCAGCACGGACCCTCGCCCCCTAGCTAACCTAGGGCACAATTCACTGGCATGTTTTCCTGAATCAGCCTGAGCAAAAGGAACAGGGATTGCACACAATGAACTTCCCAAATTGTCTCCCCTGAGTCAGATATGTCTGTCTCCCAAGCCCCTTGCCCTAAAACAGGATTGGGCAACATGTGGCCCTCTGGATATTTGGGCCTACAACTCCCACCAGCCACTGGCTGTGCTGGCTAGGGCTGATGGGAGTTGTAGGTCAAAACATCCAGAGTGCCCCCTCGCCCTAAAACCTGCCACCTGAAGCAGCAGGTTCAGTGTATTTCAAGGAACTGTTGCCTCCGCCCGCCCTTGCTCACCTGCTAGCGCCGTCACAGTTTCCTTGAAGTAACTGACCGTGACGTCTTGAATAGAGCACACGGCTTCTTCGGCCTGATCCGTCCATTCCTCGGCCTCCTTCCGCAAGGCTTCTATCCTTCTGGGGCCCAGCCTGTCGGCCTGCAAGGATTTCTGCAAAGAGAATCCACTTAATATCAGTGCTCAACCAGGCATTCAAAAACAGTGCAAAAGGTACGCCTGTCTGTGTCGACATGCAGAACAGACGTTGCCAACAGAGGCCGCAACAGCTGTGCTGCAAGGAACCAGGCTCCTCAGTTAATGCAGCTATGCGCTGCGCACAAACCACCCTGAACAACCCAATGACAAGCCATGGGTTCTCAAGGTGGCTTGCATGCTTCACAAGCCACCCTGCAGAAAATGTCCTGGGTTCAGACAGCATGCCCACGGTTCAACAACAACTCACACTCAACCACAGAGTGCGGTTTAGCATGTCTTGTGAACCCAGTCACCATTATGCGCTGTGTCACCTTATGTGGCTTGTGCCTTTGCAGAGTTATAGACGGGGACAGGTGTAATGTGGAAATGGCAGGCAGGAGTCAATTCTACATCCGAAAGCAAAATGATGAGAAACTGCCCCCAAATGACAGGTTTATGAAGTTACATATGATGTGGACAAAGTGGAACGAAAGAGGTATTATCTCCCTCTCTCTGAATATTAGAAGTCAAGGTAGGGTGGCCAGATGCAAAAGCAGACAGGAGTCCTGCACCTTAAATAGTAAGCTTTGGTGTTCCATGTTCACAGCCCATACTCCTGAAGTGGCCAACCAGTTTGCCCATGGGAAACCCACAAGCAAGACACGAGTTCAACAGCACCCTCTCTCCCATGTTCCCCAGCCACTGGAGCACACAGACATAGTACTGCTTTTAGACTGGAGGTAGCATAGAGCCATCAGGACTAGTAGCCATTGATAGCCTTCTCCTCCATGAATTTGTCCAATCCCCTTTTATAGCCATCCAAACTAGATCTTGTGGAAGCGAATTCCATAGATTAATTATGAGCTGTGTTAAGGAACACTAGTTTAAATTAGGCATTGTGTGAAGAAGTATCTTTTAAGTATTTTGAACTATAGGCAGAATTCAAACCATTCTCAGGCTAGGAATCTGAAGCCCTGGAAACAGAAACCTACCAGGATCTCCAATCTGTATAAAGTTGCAAGTTCTCGCAGATCTCTAAACGGCTGCAATAAATATTGATAGAATTCGGTTGCTGTGGTAACCAGCTCCCAATAAGCTTCATCTTCCTCCTTGTAGAGGTCCATTAAGGCGACCAACTTGTCCACATCTTTGTGCTGGTGGAGAACCTATGAGAGCAATAAAGTATCGTAATGAAGAAGGGACCATACTCTTCGCAAGAGGGATCAGGAATATTTGGTGTGACCAGGGGCGGTGGCAGGGGAAGAGTATTTACTTTTAAGGTTTATTCGTCACCCTATGGCAAATAACTCTCAGGGTGATCAATGATAAAAACACAAATAAAATCCATAGACGTTAGGTCAGATGCAGCAAACAAAATGAAAAAAATCAACGAAAAGCAGCAGAGGCTAAAATATCGAGCATCACAACAAGAAGATCTAAAAAAATCACAAAGGTAATTTATTGAATTTATTTATTAAACTTATAAGCTACCTTTCCATTGAAAACAGCGCTCAAGGTGGCTAACGGTAATAACATGCACATAAAATACAGAATTAGAATTAAAACGTAAAAACAAGTCAAAGAAAAACCCAGCATCCACCATTTAAAACTGACTTCAGCAAACCGGTCAGCTTAAAAGCCTGTCTGAATAAAAAAATGTCTTTGCCTACCACTGGAAACTTAGCCTGGTGTCCCATAGCAGCAAATCCCAGAGCTTGGGAGAAGTCACCAAGAAGGCCTTGTTGCATGTGCCCATCATGGTGGAACTGTGAAAAGGGCCTCTCCCAAGCATCTTAAAACTCAGGCAGATTCAGATGGGAGAACATGGCCTTTCAAACAGGCTGGTCTCAAGTCATGAAGGGGTTTTATAGGTCATAACCAGCCCTTCAGATTGTGCCTGGTAAGGGTCCACTCGCCAGTGAAGCAACTGTAACAAGGCAGTCATGTCCTCCCTGTAACCAGCTCTGGTCAACGATCTGGCCACAGTTTTCTGGACTAGCTGAAGTTTCCAAACACTTTTCAAAGGTAGCCCCACGTAGACCACCTTACAGTATGTAGTCAAGCCAAGCCGGAGCTGGGAAAAGTACAGAAAAGGGCAGCTGAAATGATCAAGGGGCTGGAGCATCTCCCCTATGAGGGAAGGTTACAACAGCTGAGATTGCTCAGCCTGGAAAAAACGAGGGTAAGGGGAGACAAGATAGACATGTACAAAATTATGCATAGTGTTGGGATACTGTTTGTGTGTGTCAACTTTACATGGATCTTGAAGTCTGGCAAAGTTGGAGGGGGGGATTTATAACACAGATCCTTGAGACGTCATTTGCAGAGTGAGGGGAAGCTACGATTAAGACTGCAATCAGACGTTCCCATTATTAGCGGCACCCAAAGCCACTTTGCCTGCTCTTATAAACACAGGCCTTCCACATCCACCTCCCAGCAGCCTGTTTTGCTTGTTGAACGGAGTACAGCTCAGTCAGGTGACTGAAAATTCAACCGGCAACTCACTCCGAACACCACGGATTTGAAAAGCACCCTTAAGAGTCTTTTTTTTTTTAAAAAAAGAGGAAAACAACAACCCTTGTAACTTTCTTAAAGCAATCTCAAGCCGTGAAGCCCTGCGTCTTGTGCATGTACTGAATGACCATTCAGATTTGTACACAGATTCACAGTTCAAATTTTAGCAGCGTGGAGACATTTCTCTTCTTTCGCTAACACTCCTGGGTGGGCTTCTGGTTTGGATTGTTTGTTGGGTTGGTTTTGTTTGTGAAAGGGGCTTTGGGGAGAGGGTATGTTTGTTAACCTTCACAAATGCAGTCAGCAGGGTTTTGTTCAAGGAGAATTGGGAATGGCACAGTGGTAAGGGATAGTGTGTCTCCTCTGAATGAATGCTTGGAGGCGGTAATGGGCTGGATGAGGAAAAACAAACTGAAGCTGAATCCAGACAAGACGGAGGTGCTCGCTGTCAAAGGCCGCAACCTGGGTTTGGAGGTGTGTCAACCGGTTCTGGATGGGGTTACACTCCCCCTGAAAGACTGTGTTCGCAGCTTGGGGGTGCTCCTGGATCCGTCGCTCCAAATGACAGCCCAGATAGATGCGACGGCCAGGAGTGCCTACAATCAGCTTCGGCTGATACGCCAGCTGCGCCCCTTCCTAGAGTTGGAAGACCTAAAGATGGTAGTGCACGCGCTGGTAACTTCGAGGCTCGACTTCTGCAATGCGCTGTACATAGGGCTACCTTTGTGCCTAGTCCGGAAACTTCAACTAGTTCAAAATATGGCAGCCAGGTTGGTCACCGGTACATCTAGGAGTGACCATATTACGCCAGCTTTAAAATCGCTCCACTGGCTGCCAATTAGTTTCCGGGCGAAGTATAAAGTGTTGGTCATTACCTTTAAAGCCTTACATGGTTTGGGTCCAGGTTACCTGCGGGATCGCCTTCTCCCGTACAATCCGCCCCGCACGCTCAGGTCCTCTGGGAAGAACTTACTGCGGTCGGCCAAGACTAGGCTGACAACTGTTACCCAGAGGACCTTCTCTTCTGCCGCTCCCAGACTGTGGAATGACCTGCCGGAGGAGACTCGTCAACTTAACAGTCTTTTAGAATTTAAGAAAGCTATAAAGACTGTTCTCTTCCGGCAGGCATATCCAGTGTAATTTTTAGAATGTTTTTAGGATGTTTTAGGATGTTTTAATGCAGTTTTAATAATATTTGTCATGTTTTAATTAGTTTTATGTATTTTATCATGTTGTTGTTCCCCGCCTCGATCTAGACGGAGAGGCGGGTAAGAAATAAATCGTTATTATTATTATTATTATTATTGCAATTTTCATGCTACGGAGCATGTGTCCTTGTGGCTAAGCGCATGCTTAGTTGCTTAGACCTAGATTTAAAAACCTGTAAAGAGCGGAGGAAAATCCTCAGAACTAGGAACTTGACAGTACTAATGTGGGAGAGTGCTCTATTCAAGATTCAAACATCAGGGCCAAGATTAGCCACTGTGCTGATACTTTCAGACACAAATGTTTCAAGAAGGTTTGCCCCAATTAAGTCCCCATCAACAGTGCCAGATTTGGTATTTTCTGGCATCGTAGCCCTTATCATAATATTGCCTTTTTATATATTGACAACGCACGATGGCTATGTACTACATCCAGTCCCAGTGTGCCTCTGGGGACCAGTGGGTGGGAAACATGAGAAGGAGGGTGCTATTGCACTCATGTCTGACTTGTGGGCTTCCCATTGGAGCATCAGGTCAGCTACTGTGGGAAACAGGATGCTAGCCTAGATAGGCCTTTGACCTGATCCAGCGGGGCTCTTCTTACCAACATCTGGTCTGAACCAGTAATTGGATGTCCTTAACTGATTAATTTTGGCTTGCGGTGCTGCTTTGTTTAAAACGGGTGGGGATCGCGCAGACCTCCAGAAGTTGGCGAAGCATAACTCCCATAAGCCCTTGCCAGCATCGCCAATGATGAGGGCCCATGGGCTTTGGGCTTTGTAGTCCCACATCTGGAAGGCCATCTGTTCCCCACCCCTGGTATAAAAGCACAGCGCAAACGCACGTGCCCCAAACAAACATGCCGTGCTGGGATTTGATTGGCTTGAGGCGATTTCCTGTGGATGTGGAAACACCCTTACAATCCACACGTTGAAGGGGAGAGAGAAGCCCCCGCTCGAGCCATTTGGGCGAGTGGCTTCACACAGCTCGCCATCCCTGCTGCCCCCGCCCAGCCAGCCGCCCCCCACGAAGGCAATCTCCGCAGGCCGTACCCTCCTCAAGGCCTCCTTGGCGCAGGTCAGGCGCGCCTTGAGCGCTTTCCTCCGGAACTCGTGCAGGTTCTCGAAATACTCGTCCTCCTCGTCCTGGTCGTGGGCGAAGAGGGTGTCCAGCAGCACCTTCCGGCCGCACGCCTCCAAGGCCCAGCCCAGGTAGCCCTCCAGGCGGCGGCACAGCGCCTCCAGTTCGCTCTCTTCCAGCACCGGGCAGCTAGGGAAGAGCAAAGCCCACAAGCCGCTGGGGCCGGTCAGCGCCGGCGGCAGCGCGGGGAAGCAGGGCTCGAGCGGCGGGCTTAAGGCCGCCAGCTGCCGGTGGACGCCCTGCAAGGCCTGCGGCGAGTACAAGCCGGCCCAGCTCATCTGCTGCTCGTCGTCCTCGCCGCCCGCCCGCTCTTGCAAGGTCCGGTTGTGGCAGGTCAGCGCGAACTTGCTCTCGATGGCGTTCCAAGCCACCAGGAAGCGCAGCTTGTGCGGCGCCTCGGGCTGGCCGAAAAGGTTCTCCTTGATGGCCACCCAGCCGTCCAGGCTGTCCGGCTGCGTCTCCTCCTCCGCCTCCATGGCGGCGGCGGCCGAGCTGGGACTTCGCTTGGAGCCAGGCAGGCAGGCGGGGGAAGAGGGAAAGCGCTTCCTTATCGCGCGCCCCCACCCTCGGGGCGCCCGTCCTTTGAACTTCAAAGCGGCTCCCCGACGTTCTAGAACCCCCCCGAAACTTTGTATCTTCCGAGCGAAAGGGAAAGCGGCCAAAGCTCGCGGGGGGAGGCGCCTTCCCTGACGTCGTTTTGTGGGTGGCTTTCCTCTGATCTGCCCCCACCTCCGCTTCCTCTGGTTGGCTGGTTGGCTTGAAAAGGGAGGAGACTCGCGGAAATCCTTTCTTTCTTTCTTTCTTTCTTTTTCTTTCTGTGTTCGGGTCCCAGGAAGTGGAGAGACCTTCTCCTCTGCCGCCGCTGCCGCCCCTTTAAAAGGGAGAGGCCACTTCGAGGCAATGTGGAAACTGGATGCCTTGATCTTGTCAACAAATGACGAGCATCACGAGTGAGAGAGAGCAGCGCCGGCGGACAGCTGCCAAGGACCCGGACAGCATAACAGCCGAAAGAGAGCCACGCTGGATCAGACCAGGGGTCCGTCTAATCTAGCATTCTGTCCACATCAGCTGCCCATGGGCCACCCACAAGCAGGACATGCGTGCGACGGCATCCTCCCACCCCGGGAGTGCTGGGAGCTGTAGGACTTCTTTCTGTCTAAACAGGTTTAGGATTGCACTCTTAAGCAATGCATTATAATGAACTAAATTGAAGTACAGTGCCTTACCTTGGTTTGGAAGGGTTGGGTGCTGACACATACGGTTCTGTGCTGGGGAAAAGGTGTGTGGACTCCACCACCCATATATAACAAATTTTAATATAGTGTTCAACACAACGTTTAAAACAATAGATTAGCAGTCCAACAGTTTATCATGTACAGCGCCATGTACATTGATGGTGCTATATCACTAATAAATAATAATTATAATCATACATGCACAGCTGCAATATTGATTTCTGAATCCATAGCGTCCAGGCCTTTTGTAGAAGTTGGCCGGTGTGCCAGGATCTAAAAAATTGTTCTAAAACAGCAGTCCTGTTTAATTTTTGTGGTATATAAACAGACTGAAGGAACTAATCATCTTTGAATGTAGGAGGGAATATTCTCATGTCCCCCGCTCTTTTTTGTATTCAGCTTCCAACTGCATGATGAGGATTACAAAATCTGTATTATTAATATTTACTGATTCCACGTAGAAAAGTTAACATCATGAAAAGAGGGCTTTAACAATGGCTGTAATCATTGCTTAAATATTTTTCCCACTGATGAGGACCAGCTTGGTCAAAAAGGCATTGTATATTTGTATAGCCTTTGTGTGTGTGGGGGGGGATCAGTATTGCAGCTATGCATAAACTCTTGGACTGCTAATCTATTGCTTTAAACGTTGTGTGAAATATTAGTTTCTATATTAAAAATTGTTATATATTTGTTATTTATTTATTTATTTATTACATTTCTAAACCACCCAACAGTGAAGCTTTCTAAACAGTTCACAAATACATATATGCACATAGTTTTTTCTTAAACCTATTTTGTTTTGTTTGTGAGTGGTTAAGGATACAACCATTTTACAGACTTTTGCACTCACATTTGTCTGGTACAGCAGAAATGCATTTTACAGAACAGAGAAACCAAGCCAAGAAAGTTAAATGCCCAAGGAGTTCAAAGCAGAAGGTTGGGTGGTGTATCTGACCCATAGAACAACACCAAAGAGCACTCCCTTGGACTCACATTGTTGTGCATTACTTGCACAACATCCAAAGTCTACCTCTCTGCATAAGGATCGCCACAACCACCTGTTCTCTATGCCTCCTCAGAAGCAACAGTACAATACAGAAATCTGGTTTATAAATATCTACTCACACGTAGGAATGTCTTGATTACTCAGGAATAAGCATGGGCAGCAAGTTCTGAGCATGCAAAATCTAACTTCCTACATAGGTATCCCCACAACATACAAGCTCCTGCCCTTGTTTCACAGCATGATACATCATCTGGGCTCCATTTGCTCAACTGTTTACCCCCCCCCCAAGTTAAGACCACATCTGGAGGACTGGTTTGACCAAGAATGTAGACAAGCAAGGCGCGACCTCTGCTCCTTGAGCAGACAGGCTCAGGAAGGAGCTCTTAACCCCTTGATGCACAATTTAACTGTGAAACGTATATATATAAAGCTACTAAAGCAGAAGCAAACTGCCTATTTTACTCAACTGTGGGCAGATATCGAATGGGCCGCAAGCGACCGAGACTCAACTAAATTTTGGCAGCTGGTAGCCTGTAAATTAAAAGAAACAACCGATGGCAGGGACCCACCTATCATGCCTAAGCAATGGGAAATATATTTTGAACAAGCCTTCAACCCAGAGGCTACCATAACCCGGAACACAAACTATCTGACACAACTTCAGCCCCCTAACATAGCAGAAACCGATAAGTGGCTGGCCGTAACCATCAGTGAGGTCAAACATTTAGTCTCCACCCTAACCAAACAGAAAGCACCTGGGGAAGATATGCTCCCCCCAAAGATTTTTCTAGATAACGAATATTGGTGGGCCCGCATTTTGGCTAAACTTTTCACCTATATTAACCAAAGTGGTAAATTTCCCAGGGGTTGGGACTAAAGTATCGTCGTCCCGATCTATAAGAAGGGAGACAAATCCTCACCAGCAAACTATCGACCTATTAGTTTATTGGATGTTTCCTCAAAATTGTACACAACAGCTCCCTTGCCTTGCCTCCTCAGAAGTAACTGAGAAGCAGCACAGCACAGACATCCAGTTTATGCACTGAAGACGCATGGGCAGCAAGGTCCGAGTCCATCCAAAGTCCATTCCTTTCCACATCAACAAAGCATCCCCAAAAGGAAAACCTGCAACCACCACTAGGAAATGTCAACAACAGTAACAAAAGTGAGAAAGAAAATCAAGGCTGCAATCCTATACACACAGACCTGGGAGTCAGTCCTATGAATGTCCATGGGGCTTACTTCTGAGTAGACATCTAAGATTGCACTGCAAGATAGAAAACAAAATAGGATGAGCGGTCCCCAAAATGGGAACCATTTCCTGCCCGTTAGATCTAAATAGATTGGCTGCATCTGAGTGCTGATCACTGTTCTCTCTCTCTCTCTCTCTCTCACACACACACACACACACAGACTTGTTTTTACTTTAAAAACTCAGCCGTTCACTCACTCACTCGGACCCTCATGCCTGTTAGTCAAAGCACAAAATCAGAAATAATAAAAGAAACTCTCATTTCTCCTCAAAGCGGAAAAAAAGCAATGTTCAGCATTCTATTTTGGAAAGATATGATGGAGTTCCTGCTCTCTGCAGCGCTTGCCTCCCACAAGCTCTGGGTGCTTACAATAGACCTGTGCAGCCATCGAATTGTCTGGGGGCCCTGTGAATGACACCTGTCCTTGCCATGAGATTCCATTCCAGCGATGGACTCCTCCCCCATATTGTTCAGAGAGTGCCTATATTATACTCCTAGGGAGGGGGGTAGATCATTATGCAGGGTGCCGCCCCCTGCATATGTAGTGAAAACATGGGAGTGCATGTGCAATTGTAAACTGAAGTCAAGCCGCTGGAGCCGAGAGGGAGAGACAATTGAGGAAGCAGTGCAGAGAATAAAAAAAAGTTTAAAACTGTTCTTGTGTCTGATATTGGGCAGCTGGAAGTTTGCAGGCAGGACTCAAGCAGGGCTCCACCCCATCTTAATGGACCCACCATGCCTGTCCATTCTCAAGAGTGGGGTATCGGCATATTTGGAATAACCCAGAGGTTTGCAGATGCTCAACAATTCTTTAGGAAGAGAACAGGCCTATAAGGGCATGATGACTGACTCAGTAAAACAGACAACTGTATGAAATGGAATAGAGTGGCTTGAGAGGAAGAAGAGAGGGGAAGACACATGGATATGTAAAGGACAGAAAGAACCTTCACTTCCTGATTCACACTGAGAAGCTACTTTAAATGATCCCTGGAATGGAAATGAGAGCTACTCGTAGATATCAATGGAGAAATCAAAAGATTTTAATGTAGTTGGGACTGGGCACAATTGTGTCCACCTCACCCTGGAAAAAACCTCCAAAATGAAGGGATGCCCACCTCTTGGGGGCGGGGAACAGGCCAATGACCATTGAGCATGCTCAGTAGGTATACAGATTTTTGACTGACTGTTGGGGAGGCAGGGAAGAAAAACTGGAGGGGCTGGATGGAGAAAATAGAACAGAGCAGCTGAAACTCTGTACCACATTTTGTTGCCGAGTCGAACACATGCTGACCATCAAGAAATAGATTTATTTTGCACCTGTCTACCACTTCTACTAAGTATATAATATGTTATTTTTCTACAATGGCAACGTCTCAGATTATAAAGAACTAAACAGATGGACAACATACCTTTGTCTAATGAGATGATACGGATATTATTGCACTTGTTAGCAGCTTGCAAACCATTTTTATGTTATCTTTCTCCGCATGCCATTTTAAATACGTTTAACAACACGACCATTGGATCTGTTGGTAATTTATGTCATACAGCCTATATTCCATAAAGTTATCTACCAATATTTGATAATTTCACATTCCCAGGAAATCTGGGATATTTCACCTCCTAGTTCTTCTCAACCTCAGGATGTCAGTTGCTAATTAATACTACTAGAAAACCTCTCTCTCAGTTTTAACTGGGTTTGTGTGTGTATTTGTTGTTAAAGGGTTTCACAGGATTTCAAACTTTTAAACACCAGCTTTTCTCAGCAGCTTTTTGGATCTGACATTCTCCTCTTTGACACTTAAGAAGCCTTCAATTGAAGAACAGATGATGCCTGTCTATATTTGTTCCTCTTGCTCACCACAGGCATGCTACTTTTGGAAAGAAGCGGCTATCTCATGTTACATCGGTAAGCCTTCAGTTGCAGTTGTAGAAAGTTGGCAGGGAACAGCCATCATATGAAAATCAAGGTTTGGTAGGAGAAATAGACATGAAGTTTATGGTCATTGGGCCATAAGAAGAAATTATGGATCCTTAACACAGAAGGCAAGTTGTTTTAATAGCAACATTTTCCATTTTTTAGAATCCATTGTAGATCGCTGAAACTTGATTACTTAAATGTTCTGCATCTATATTGGTAAAACTGAGCATAGGCCATATAATCTAAAAAAAGGGGGGGAGGGAGAATACTTAAGGCATTAAATGCCCTGATAAATTTAGACCGACGAGAGCAAGTCAACAGCTTTGAAAAAAGGAGAGCACTTTTCTGCATTCTGTAAGTTTATAAAACTGAATTTACATTTTGTCAAACAAAATGTATGGTAGTGTTTGTAATGCTTCTTAGGTCTTTGGTTGGCAGCTAATTTTACCGGAAAGCCAAGCCACTTCAGATGATTCCAGAGAGACAGCTCCTGGGGCTAATAAAAACAAGACATTGTGCGATTATTCTGTCTTTCCATTATTATTATTATTATTATTATTATTATTATTATTATAAAAAGAAAGAAGAAGCGTCAGGAAAACACAGGAGTGCTACAACACAATGTTGTCTGAACTGTCCTATTAAATTCTGTCAATGAGGCAGGGTGATTGCATAGCAAAAAAAATCTCATTGGGAAGCTCCCTTTGAGTAGAGAGAAAGAAATGGTAGAAAGGTCTGGATTTAGATATGGGCATCATCAGTCACACTCTAAGGTCCATGTTCCAAGTGCTAGCCTTGAAACCACCTAGTTCTACTGCTGCTGGGTTGTTGCTTTTGCTGTTTTTTTCCACCTGTCTGAGCAAGTGGGTAACCCTGCATGGCTTGTCATTTCTCCCTCCTGGAAGTGGGGTGGATTGGGTCCAGAGGAAGTTGCAATAGGGGGGGGGGGGCTAAGATAGCATCTTGCATAAAAGCTTCCCAAAATCTGACTCTACCCCACCCCTAAAACAATGGCCATTACGCTACCACAAGACTATGACCACAATCCCTTGTCCTTCCATCATTACCTCTAGGGATGGAGGGAAAATTCTTCCCCCTCCTAATTCTGCACTTTCAAATCAATATGTGAATAGTGACTCACATAGTCTTTGAAATTCGCATTTCTCCAAATTTTGCAGTGGATTCTCCAAATCAAAAAGAAATGCATACAAAAACAGAAGGGAATGTATCATATTAGGAAATGTTTTCAAAAAAATGTATTATATTAGGAAAGTTGCTTGCAAAAACGTGTATATTAGGCAAAATTGCGTACAATTTTGTTGAACCTCTTGCAGCCTGAGAGCTAAATTCGATTTGGAGAAGGTCTCGAGGCTGTATGCCAGTGGTGGGTGGGACTGAAGGCAAAAGGGCGGTGCCAAAGGTGAAAGGGGCGGGAACAAAAATATCCGCATATTTTAGCTTCAAGTTCGTACTGCCAGTAACGAAGCCTTAGGAGAGACGTTCCAACCTTTTAGAATGGGAGGGGAGTGCACAAAAGCTGGGGAACCACCAAATGATCAGTGATCAGGGAAATGGGGGTGGGGCCAGGAGAAGGAGCATGGCCATCTTGGGAAACCTAGAGGACCTGATTTTGTCCCTGGGCCTGAAGTTCTGTATTCCTGACTTGATGAAATGGTGCTGATAAATTCATTTTTTTCTGAACTGGTGGTATTTTTCAAGTACTTGAAAGGTTTTCATACAGGATCTCTTCTCAATCATCCCAGAGTGCAGGACACGGAATAATGGGCTCAAGTTACAGGAAGCCAGATTCCGTCTGGACAACAGGAAAAACTTCTTGACTGTTAGAGCAATACGACAATGGAACCAATGACCTAGGGAGGTGGTGGGCTCTCCCACACTAGAGGCATTCAAGAGGCAGCTGGATAGCCATCTGCCAGGGATGCTTTAAGGTGGATTCCTGCATTGAGCAGGGGGTTGGACTCGATGGACCTATAGGCCCCTTCCAACTCTACTATTCTATGATTCTTGGTTCTTTCTTTACTGTTTATATGGCTTGTGTTTTGTACATCACATAACTACGGACACAGACAGATGGATAAATAGGATCATGCTTTAGTTTTCAGATGCTCCAGGACTCTCTTTTATCTGTGCCAAATTAACCTGGCCATTCTTCTGCTTATTAAAACCTCTCTATTCCATTCCTTCCTTCATATCATCATGGATACAGCCCTTCCTTCACTTGTCCTGAAGACCTTGTGGCACATTTTACTTCTCCTGCTCACTCTGCCTCTGCGGCATCTTAAGGCTGGCATCCAGTATTTCCAATTCTGCAATGGAGCCACTATCCAAAGGAAATGAAGCAGAAAGCCCCAGATTTTATCACCTGGATCTTTACGACTCAATGGAAGATTTTGAAATCTTTTCAGAAGAACCATTTCGAAGGCGAGATCTGGCTGTCGAAGAAAATAGGAAGGCCCAGAACTCTGAGAAACCAACAATCCCTAGTGTGGATTCTCAGGAGCAAGATGCAGGCGATGCGGGAGCTGGCAGCGAAAAGGATAGCGAGACCAGAAGAATTGTCACTGGTTATGACACAGAAAACAAACAGCCCTCCAAAGACACAGATACGTACTGTATTACATGCTGCATTCCGATCAGAGCCCTTGACAAACAGTGTAGTGAACATGAGGAGCATGAAGTTATTCCTCTGGCCAGCGTAGTTGAAATCGCAAAGGTAAGAACAATGGTGGTCCACCCAGCCAGGGAGCAAGAAATCCCCCTTTAAACAATAAACTAGTATATAGTGAAGCTGTTATGTTTTTCGTTTTTTCATAGGATGAGTTTCAGAAAAACGTATGTAAACTGGAAGATCAGATTACTCACCTGGAGACTTTTTCTAGCCACTTGGAGGAAATTTTTATCACTGTGGAGGTAAGACGTGAACACAACAACCAAATGACAGAACAATCCTAAGCAGAGTAGAAAGGGAGATTTGCCACAGCGCCACCACAGAATCACAACAGATAGTCCAAAATCCACACATCAGATTGCGAGGGAGTCCAGCAGCATCTTAAAGTGCTGACGGAGTACAAAACTTTGTTCTGTCTCTGACTCAAATCGTCAGTCTGTCCTTTCGATTCCTCCTTACACACAGACACCTAGATCATACTATCCACAACGGGTTGGTTTCTCCTATTCAGAACGTTCCCAAAATGATCCTGTCTCCAGAAGCAACTGGCTAGCTATTTAGTCCCCATGAGATTATATCGCCTGTCGCTTACCTAACAAAGAGTGAGCCCTGCCAATCTTGCTCCCACTTAACTTCCCCATTGGGCCATCAGACTATGTCCTGTCTCTTCTCCAGCCTCTCAGACTCACAACACTGCTGACGGGGCCACTATGATATTGCCTTGTAGCAGTTGTCTGGGGTATAAACAGAAACTGGAACCACAGGAAGCTGAGTAACAAATGAACATGAACAAATAACAGAAGCTAACTTTTGTAAGTTTTGGCATGTATGGTAAAACTTTCCATAGTGCAAGGGTGGGCAACCTCATTTGGTCTTTGAGCCAGATTACCTTCCTGGACCAAGCCAGTGAACCAGATGGCACCATGGTGGCAGGCATCCTCCCCTAAGCCCCTTCTCCTCCCCTGCCATCATCTGGCCCCATCCCGGCCCACTTTTTCTTTCATTTGCGCAGAGGAAGGGACTTGGCCAGCATTTGCAAGAGCTGGCTGAGTCAGGTGACTTCTTCCCACACTGCTCACATCCCAATTGGGGTGTAACCAGCATGGGAACACAGAAGGCAAGCACCTGCTGAGTTGGACACATTGCCTCCCCCAGGGAAATTCCCCTGTTATTTCCAATCTCTGATGGGAAATTACAAAGGATTTCCTCTTCCCCAAGTCCTTGGTAGCCTCCATGGCAGTGGATGGGGACTTGGGGAGTGGCCCACAGAAGGCAACCTCTGTAGGCTGGAGATTGCCCTCCCTGCCATAGAGAAACAAGCCCAAACCTTAGGCCTGCATGGAAGATCCTCTTGTTTTTTTTCTGTTACCAGCAATTTCCAATATCTGGGCTAGAGGCAGGTCCCTGGTTTCTTTAGGGGAAGCCACCAAGATTCAATTGATTTCAAACCAATACAGGTTTGTAGTGTAGATACGCCACATCAGATCTTGAACATTGGTGAAGCAAATGTGATGCAAGTTCAATCAGACCCAAAATGTTTTCCAGGAGGATTTTGCCAGGCAGGAGCAGAACTTTGAGAGGCGTTACAACGACATGATGCAGACGCTGGAGCAAAGGTATGAGGAAAACATGCAGGCTTTGGGGGAAGAAAAGAAGGAGCAGCTGGAAGCCTTGTATGAGCAACTAGTCAACTGTGGAGAAAACTTGGACACCTGTAAAGAGCTGAGAGAAACAATTGAGGATCTCGGTCAGCGTGAAAATAAAGTGGATGTGATAAAGGTAAGGAGATGTATGTGGTTCAAATAATCAGGGATTCAATGCATTTTGAGTGTTCAACCTCAAAGCCATTGTTAGGGTCAACTGATCAGAGGAAACGGACCCCAGGGGAAAAAAAACTGAATTTAATTTAGATTGAGTTTATTATTTTTATCTCACTTTTCTGTCCAAAGGACCCACAAAGTGGTTTGCAAAATTAAAAGAACAATAAAAGCAGCTGTTGTATAATGCGTAGAATCAGATCTGTTGTGAGACTGAATGTTCTGTTAAACCTCTGATAAAAGAAACAACTGGGCTCAGTTTTCTAAAACATACTAGCTTCAGAAGAAGCTAGAGCCAGATAGGCAATTGCAGAGTAAATTAATACTGCAGCTGCATTAGTAAGTAATGCTAAACCATAATTTAGCATCAGGGATGGTCCAAGACATATTATTGCCTGAAGTGAAGGACAAGATGGTCCCCCCCTCCCATTCCATGTAGAAAAGCTGACTGGATGCCAGCTGAATCTTTCTTCAACGCTGGTGATGGGACAGTGTCCTCACTTGAGGGGAGCAGGCTAGGTTAAGGGGTGCAGGGTATGCCATGCCATGTGGCCCATAGCTGTGTCCTCCAACATCTTGCTGCCACCTCCCAGCATCTGCAGCCTGAGGTGATTGCTTCACTCCACCTCATGGTAGGGCCAGCTCTGTTTAGCATGAGTGGAAACAAGCCCACACAAACCTCTGGGCTTGTTTGCTCCGCTTCCCCTCCCCACATGACTGGGAAGAGGAATAAATCAGAATTCAGTTTTGCTTAGCCAATTCTTGGATTGTCATTACAGGTAAAACAGGAATTGTGATCAAAAATAAATACTAGTTAGTTAAACAAGCCATCTAAACAACTAGATGTCTGTAATTGGCTTGTGTAGTAACTGACTAGAGTTTATTTTAAACAACGATTCTTTGTTCACACATAACAAGAAACCAGGAATCTGCTAATCCAAAATGAAATCCTGGTTTGTTCCACTTCCTGGTTGCGTGGGACAAGTAGTGGAGAGTGTGCAAACCTGAAGCTTTGCTCAGGCTCCTTTTCACCCATGCACATAGCACTAAACCATGATTTAGCATTACTTGTGTGAACTCTCCCAAGTGTATCATGGGCAAAAACAACTCAAATTCAACTCCGAGAGCTTCAGCTATTGGGCAGCATAGAAATGAATGAATGAATGAATGAATGATAAATCAATAAATTCAGCAACATTTAGTATTTCAGCCTTCCCCCACCTGTTGCCCCCCAGATGCATTTGGACTGCAACTCCCATCATTCACAGCCAGCATGGCCACTGGAGGGCAACGGGTTGGGAAAAGCTGTACTATTTGGACACACTGTTATAGATGGGAAGCTAGGCATGCTGTAACAATGTATTTTAAAAGGTACCCCCCCACACACACACAATATTCCTCCAAAAGAATGAAGTTCTGATTTGAAGATGCTGAAAGCGAGTAGTTCTGACTCGAAGTCACTTCAAACGTAAATCATTCGGGGTAGTAAAATTGAAATCTATCTCCAATTTGAATTCAGAATAATAATTCCACCTGCTTTGAGACTGAGTAAACTGCTTATGGAGATGCTACAGAGGGTAACTGGCATGGGAAAAGACCAGAACAGTGAATCACACTGGGATAAAGCAGGCAGGCTCCTCTGTGGGTGGGCAACTTTGGATTCACAGGAGCCCCTGGGATGCTAGCAACCCTCTCAAAGCACACTTACGTGCTCCTCCGGCAAGCATTTTGGGAATTACTGCACATGCAACTAAAAGATCCTATGCATGTTTAGACAACAACAACAAAATCCTACAGCTGTCTATGTTGGCTGGGGAATGCTGGGAGTTGTAGGGCTTTTTTTCTGCCTCAGGAAGCACATGATTATGCCCTTAGATTGCAAACCTGCGTATGGTTACTTGGGAGCAAGCTTCATTGGGCCTGGCTGGACTTACTTTTTAGTAAACGTGCATAGAATTGCATTGACAAACTATACAATCACAACTTCTTCTTTTTTAAAAAAAAACTTGCATTAAATTCCCGGATTTTCTTTTCTTTAAAAAGAATCTGGGGTACTGACATTTGCAACATGTCCCTATCATTGAAACTTCTCTCTTCCTCTTTTTCCAATAGACTGCAGTAGCTACAACTCACAGGTAAGACTGGATGTTGAATTTTTGATTCCTCTCTTTTGCATATTAAAGACT
Organism: Anniella stebbinsi; assembly: GCA_029215795.1. NCBI lineage: Eukaryota > Metazoa > Chordata > Lepidosauria > Squamata > Anniellidae > Anniella > Anniella stebbinsi. Next base: position 390,487,456 of record JARDYH010000001.1, read on the forward strand.
AATGTGTTAAATATCTTTATAATATTAGGTTCCCATCTCTACCCTGCATAACCTGTTTTCCCATCTCTAATATTTATTTATTATATTTTAATCTCAAAGACTTCAGGGTGGCTGATGTGGTTCTCCCACCTCACAACAGCCCGTTGAAGTAGGCTAGACTGAGAGAGGCAGCGAGGGGGCCAATGTCGAATGTGTTTCATATCTGAGTGGGGATTTGAATCTTGGTCTCCACAATCCTAGCCCAACACTAACCACTACATCACATTGTCTGGGTTCACACAACACACTAACCCACATACGGTGGTTGAGTGTGGGTTGTTGTTGTACCATAGGTTGGCGTGTTGACTGAACCCAGGACATTTTCCGCAGGGTGGCTTCTTAACCATGCAGTGTGGCTTATTTTTCTTGAACAAGCCACCTTAAGAACCCATGGTACATTGTTGAACTAATCAGGGTGGTTAGTATGCCACACCGCATGGTTAACAAGCCACCCTGCGGAAAACGTCCTGAGTTCAGACAACATGCTAACCCATGTTTGAACAAACAATCCATGGTTCAACAACAACCCACACATAACTACTAAGTATGGGTTAGCATGTTGTGTGAACATCCCCATTTAATAATGTTTACCAATGGAGGGGTGGTGATGGCAGGAAAGTCTGGTTTATATTAGAATCAACCAGTACAAAGGCAAAATGAGTCAGCCTGACTATGGTAGCAGGTAACCTAAATGGTAAATTATCACCCCCTCATTGTTAAATGGCTACTGCTTTCAGGAACTGTGCCTGTTTGCAGGTCACGCTAGGCCATCATGAGTTAATTAACCCCTGGGCCTTAATGACAAGTATGGGCAGCCATTTTGAATATTCAAGCCGTGATTGTGGCTTATCCTGTCATGCGAACGCAGCGAAGATGGGTTGTTGCCATGGTTAACAAACCATCTAGAACTCATGGGCTGTTTTAGATTGTGGGTGGCCTCTCAATCACACCAACAACTCACCCTTGCTGGATACACATGACACATCAAGCCATGCCAGGGCCAAATCTGGAAACTTGTTGTGGCTTAAATAAGCCACGATAGCTCATGGCAATCGTGCAAACCCGGTCATTGTGTTTAATCTGTGGTTTTAATGTGGTTACATTGTGTTGTTGTTCCATTTGTAGGCTACTCTGACCATTTCTGGAATGAAAGAGTGGATTAGAGTAATTAAATATATACACAATTATGAGGGGAGGGAATACAACAGATAGCACAGACTTTAACATATGGTCAAACTCTTGGAGCTGCCGTCTAATGTTGATTTGATGGTACTTACAGATTGGACAAATTCTTGAAAAAGGATGTGGATATAGACCTCTCAACACCGACAGAGTTTGAAGCCCGAATTATAGATTTCTCTGATGTTCAAGAACTAATGGACTCTGTTATTGCTCTCCCAGGTATTTTCATAATATTTGTTCCTGGTTTCAAACATGACTACACAGTCGGCTTTAAAAAAAAAACTTTCAGGAATGGTACAAAAATTTAGTTGTACAAAAATATGAAATATTTTTTCAAAGAGCAACTGAAAATACATATTTTCCTCCATGGGCTAAAGCGTGGAAATGCTTATTTTTAGGAGGATTTGCACAGTGGGGGGGGAGTTGGATCATTTCTGGAAATGCATAATTGAGGAAGGGCGAATATTCCAATGCGAACGCAAGTTCGGGATACTGAGAAAAAACTGATTCCGGCAATGAGTAAGTGACAGAACAAAAGACACCCAACTATCCGTGCAGCACATACAGAATGGATTTAACAAAATCCATACATTTCCATCCCGAGTGTAAACCAGGAGGGGAACCTCCAGATCGTGGGGCAAATGCAGACCTCCAGGTCTCTCACTCTGGACCTGTGGACTCTCCCCTGGCCACCCCCCACCTGCTCTGTCTCCAACTACAAAGCTGATGGAGGGAACCTTGCACAAGTTGGGGAAGAAGACGAATGCCTGGATGCAAATATCTCCCCCCACACACACACATGCACATCATTGCTTATTGACCAAAAGTAAGAGTCACAACTGTAAGTTCATCCACATTTGGTTTCAGCTGCATCTATTGCTGGGATGCGAAGGCCAACAGGTTTCGACTGAGTCAATGCAGACTTCGACAGGAAAAAGGTTCCCCACCCCTCAAGTAGCCAGTGGTGGCGCAGTCCTATCCAATGCCTTTGAATTTGGAGGTTGACAGGCATCCTATGCAGAGTACGAGGAGCACAGAAGTGATCTTTGCCTCCATGGTCCTCCTGTTCTGTATTTTTGTTAGACCGGCATTTTTGCCCTTCTAGCTGGGGCTCTGTGGAAGCGGAGGGAAAGAGGCTGTGGGAGGCTAGGGATAGCTCATATCCTCGCAACCCCAGTCCCCTCCCCTCTCACAGATGTGCCCCCTTTCTGTCCTCTCAGCCAGGTTGGTCACCAGTACACCTAGGAGTACCACATTACACCAATCCTAAAATCACTCCACAGGCTACCAATTAGTTTCCGGGCGAAGTATAAAGTGTTGGTCATAACCTTTAAAGCCCTATATGGTTTGGGTCCAGGTTACCTGCAGGATCGCCTTCTCCCATACAATCCACCCCGTACGCTCAGGTCCTCTGGGAAGAATTTACTTCAATCAGCCAGAACTAGGCTGACGAGTGTTACCCAGAGGACCTTCTCTTCTGCCGCTCCCAGACTGTGGAATGGCCTGCCAGAGGAGATTTGACAAATTAGCAGTCTCCTTGAATTTAAGAGAGCCGTGAAGACTGATCTCTTCCAGCAGGCCTACCCAGTTGAATTTTAAGATGTTTTAAATAATATATTAGTTTTTATTTGTTTTTAATGTTTTATCTATTTCTTGTATTTATACTTATTGTTGTTCCTGCCTGGATCCAGAGGGAGAGGTGGGTTAGAAATAGGAGTGTGCATGGACCCAAAAAATCAGATCGGGATCGGAACTGGAACCGGTGCCTCGGATCGGAGGCTTCCAGGTTCTGTTTGGACCCAATCTGAAAATCGGACGTCCGATTTCCAGATCAGACGCCATTTTAGGTGTTATCATCGCCATACTCTTACATTGGGGGAAAGAAAGCTTTTCCCCAATGCAAGCCTATGGCGAAAACATGGGGGCGGGTGAGTGGGGACCTAACTTCCCCTCCCTCCCTCCCTCCCTCCCTCCCTCCCTCCCTGTCTCTCCGCCCCCACTCGCGCTTCTTACCTGCCAGGGCACCGCTGCCATCTGCTGTTCCAATCTACTGAGAAACAGGCTTAGCAGCCTAGTTCTCAGTAGAGCGCCAGGTCATGAAGCCTGTTTCTCAGTAGATTGGAACAGTGGATGGCAGCGGATGGCAGCGGGAGCCCCGGCACATAAATTGGGCCCTCTCCCCCCCCCCCACTCACACTCCTTACCTACAGGGGCTGTCTGCTACCATCCCCCTCCCCTTCCCCTCCTCCCCACTCACATTCCTTACCTGCCAGCGTCCCACGCTGCCGTCCGCTGCTTCCGTACTACTGATAAGCAGGCCTTGCGGCCTGTTTATCAATAGTACGGAAGCAGCGGATGGCAGCGCAGGACACCGGCAGGTAACGGGGGACCTCCATCTCCCTTCCCTGACTCCCCCACTCGCGCTCCTTACCTGCTGCCTCCTTGCTGCTGTGCACTGCCACCCGCTGCTTCCGTATTACTGAGAAACAGGCCTTGAGGCCTGTTCCACAGTAGAGCGAGGGCGCACCGAGTGATGACGTCACCCAGTGCACCGTTGCTCTATTGTGGAACAGGCTGCAAGGCCTGTTTCTCAGTATTACGGAAGCAGCGGGCGGCAATGCACAGCAGCAAGGAGGCAGCAGGTAAGGAGCGCAAGTGGGGGGAGGAGGTCCGATCCTCCAAGCTTTTCCGATCCGGATTGGGTCCTTTCGGATCGGAAGAGATCGAACGATCCAGCTGTGGGGGATCATAATCAGATAATTGTATACGATTTCGCCTGGATCGGGTTTGGATCATGGAACAGACCCGATCCACTGCACACCCCTAGTTAGAGATAAATAAATATATTATTATTATTATTATCATTAACCGGCACGTTTCTCTTTGTGCCAGCTGTGAGGGAGAGGGGGAGGGGAGCTCAGACTCTTGCTTCCAAGGCCTGAGTGCTGTCTCTGATTTTAGATCCAGGAAGGTGAGCTATCCTATGCTTGCTTCGATGGTATTGAGGGGCCATAGGATTTCTCCCTTATAGTCTGTCCCAGGGTAGTGTAGCTTCTAATGATGTTGAAGAATAGAAATTTCCTGACTTTTGACATCTGCCATGTAAAGTCTTCAAACAGATCCCCCCCCCAACTCCTTATTCCAGCTCCTTCACCTCCTTGTGCGCCAGTGGTGAACTCCCAGGATCCCAATTCGGCTACTGGTACATCTGTGAGAGTATGCTGGAGCTTCTTTTCAGAAGATATTATCGAAAGCTACCAGCTGTACTACAAACGAGTAAGCAATGAAACATCGAAAGAGGAGCAAGCTGGTGAGCAGATGGAAACCGCAATGAGATTTTTTTGGGGGTGGGGGAAGCACGTCTAATTATTAGCAGCCAAACATCTTGCCTTCGGGTGTGTCCAGGCATTGTGTGGATCTATGGTAAGTGAAGCTGCCTGGAACGGGGTTCAAGCAAATGAACCTGGCAAATGATAGACAGTTGGGACTTGTTGCAACCAAGTATAATGATGGCGACCTGGTAACATAGTTTCATTTTAATGATTAAATACTGAACTGGAAACTGGGCCACCTGTGCAGTGGTCATTATACCCTTTGTTATCCTGCCCAGTAATGTCAATCCTCCAAGCAGTGAGTAGGATGACAACTGTATGCGTTAACTTTTCACAAAACAACTTACGAGTTCCAACACACAACAAAAGCCAAACCAGCCGATTGTTTCTCAGGAATATTTATGACGAGTTAACTTGCTTTGACTTCTTGCTTTATGATCTTATCTTTCTTACTTCCTTAAATTCTTCCTCAAAACCTACCTCCTCGTTCTTCTTCTCTGGGCGGTTTGCATAAGAAATCATGAAGTCTATGCCCATTTTTCTAGACTCAAAACCCTATTATAACTAAGCTTAATTGCACATAACTGAAGTAATTGCATATATGGAACCAATTACCTAGGGAGGTTGTGAGCTCTCCCACACTAGAGACCTTCAAGAAGCAGCTGGACAACCATCTGTCATGATGCTTTAAGGTGGATTCCTGCACTGAGCAGGGGGTTGGACTCAATGGCCTTATAGGCCCCTTCCAACTCTACTATTCTATGATATTCATATATAACGTGAGCCCTTTTAGCAGGTATACTACCTAAACCTGGTCCTTTCCCATTGCAGAGTTTGTGCTAAATGTGAAAGAAACTTACTGCACAGTTACTAACCTCATGCCGAATGCCCAGTATGAATTTTGGGTGAAAGCACTAAACAGAGCTGGAGTCGGTTCAGCAAGTGAACGAGCTGTTTACATGACAGGTAAATGCATTGCAGGCTTCCATTTTTATTTGTAACAGTAGCCTTTTATTGAGTTTTGAACTGTGCCAAGGATATAGAAGTGGGGCACAATTCAGCCAAAGCTAAGCATTTTAAGTTGCGATACGAGACATTGCTTACACTATTGTGGGTATGAGTAATTTGGGCCTTGGTGATCTGTTTTCAAGTTCTGAACTTATTCAAAATCAACAAGGATTCCACTTTTTTTAAAAAAAAATGTGTAGCATATCTTATCACCAAACGGTTCAGGAGGTTCTCTCTTTTCCTACTCTTTTAGCCCCTTTGCCACCTGTTATCAAAAGTAAGGAGATCCAAAACTGTGAACACGCCGCACTAGTGCGCTGGAAATGTGGGAACACGAATCCTGTTGACTCCTATACTGTTGAATTGTCCAAGCTGACAGATGGAGGCAATGGGGACATTATTACGGAGTGAGTTGCATAGTACAGCCTTGCTTTAACGCATTGTCACATTTTCCAAAACGTCCAAATGGTTGAAGGGGCAGGAAGGAGGGTGCTTTTTGTCATGCATCATCACCAGAAATGGAAGACATGTCATTTACATTGGCTTTTTAATGTGCAACACCTAATTTTCCTGTTGCCGCTTGAAATGTGTAACCAGTTTTGATCCGGTTGCTGCTGGGGTTGTGTTTGGCGTTGTTCTCAGGGTTGCACTTTGTTACTGTGTTTAGAAATTGCTGGTTGGATGACTGTGCTGTATGCCACTCTGACTACTTTTAGGTGGAAGATTGGGATATAAATCCATCGTCAGCATCTCAAAGCCTTTGAGTACAGGGAAATGTAGACACACCGAAATCCCATAGAAGCCACTGGGTCTTGGGGATGAACTGGATGAGACAGAGACTTCATTTCTGTGTCCAACCTTTTCACATATAAAGCAGCAGATTTTGGGGGGAAGTGGGGGGGAAGTGTTTTTCTGCATTAGTTCTCCCCTCTTTGAGAGGCTCTACAAGGACCACCATTTGTTTGTTGACAACAGTGATTCTCAAGAGTTTTTTTCCATTTTTCTCTAGATCCATTGTAGGGATCCCAAACTGTGAAACTCTGATTCAGCTGGAGCCAAGTCACAATTACCTCGTCTCTGTGAAAGCCATCAACATGGGGGGCTCTAGTGAAAAGAGTGAACCTGTCTCCATCCTTAGCACAGGTAGTAACCACAATATTTAGCATTTAATACTTGCAAAACATGGTACGTTGTGCTGGGGATCTACAATAAACTGTAGTACTGTCCTCATGTGATGTTGCACCTGGCCACCTGAACTGTATGTAATATTTTTATTATTTTGACACAGTCAACACCGTTTAATAGAACAGCATTTTTCTGACTGAGGTACGGGGGCCGGGCAGGCGGAATGGCAGTCCCATGGGGCTGCCATCTTCCCCTACCCCCCATCAACAATACCACAGTCCAAATGAGGCAACAACATGAGGTAACATCATTCCAGAGGCATTGTGGGAAAACATGGTGGCTTGCCTGGCCGCGGATTGCAGCAGTTCTGTCTCATGTCAAGTGACTTGAAAAGTGTGTTTAGAAAGACAGGGGGAGCCCTCATAACCAACAGAGCTTTTTTAAGTAAGTCCTCCGTCTCTGAAAATTTCTCCATTTTCTGAGGAAAGTGCTTGCTTGACCAGTCCAAAGCCTTCCTCAAAGGCAAAGGCAACTAGATGTCACAGTCAGCCAGACCAGCAACAAGCAAGCATCATTGCACAGGAGGACAGTAATGGCTTAGGGGGAAGGTCAGGTAGGAAGAGCTGCTATCTGAGGTGGCCAGCTCATTTTGCCTAACAGTAAGCCTGGCCCCGCCACTGCAAATACTAGAACTACATGGATGGAGCCATTTGTGGGAGCCTTTATAAACTGATTGTTGATCAAATGAAGGGCAGGTTTAGAACCTAGAAAAATCTACCCCACAGTTCCTGACATGAGATTACAGCACAGAGGAGCAGCTCCCGCAATGCCACAGGTGTGTGTGTGTGAGAGAGAATGGGGCTTTCGTACAGGAATCTGTTACACTTGCAGGATATAGTGATCACTGCCAGTTACAATATTCCACCCCCTTGCAGGCACTTCCTTTACTTTGAATGAGGAAACAGCCCACCCCTCACTGTCTGTCCTGGAAGATGGATTGACAATTGTGTGCTGCAAAACGGAGAGTCCAAGAAGTGATTTGTCCTCCTATGGAAATAGTTTTACAAGGTACAGGATCTACCTACCCATACAACTTTATTTTAACTGAAATTGACCAAGTACCAGTAGACACCCTTGCAGACTAGCTGAGAAGCTTCTTCTGCATTTATGGAAATATCATTCCAACACAGATTCACTAAGTAATAAACCAGTTCTGAACTACTAGGTCCCATTGAAGAGACATCAAACGACCATTTGGAAGCATCAGTTGGTATGATGAAAACGTCAACCCAGTGTGTGGCTGCTGTGAAAAGGGCAAATTCCATTCTAGAGATCATTAGGGAAGGAATCAAAAATAAAACTGCCAATTTCATAAATGCATTCATGCAAACCTACATCTAGGAGTGACCATATTACGCCAGCTTTAAAATCGCTCCACTGGCTGCCAATTAGTTTCCGGGTGAAGTATAAAGTGTTGGTTATTACCTTTAAAGCCCTACATGGTTTGGGTCCAGGTTACCTGCGGGATCGCCTTCTCCCATACAATCCGCCCCGCACGCTCAGGTCCTCTGGGAAGAACTTACTGCAATCAGCCAAGACTAGGCTGACAACCGTTACCCAGAGGACCTTCTCTTCGGCTGCTCCCAGACTGTGGAATGACCTGCCGGAGGAGACTCGTCAACTTAACAGTCTTTTAGAATTTAAGAAAGCTATAAAGACTGTTCTCTTCCGGCAGGCATATCCAGTGGAATTTTAGAATGTTTTAAGGATGTTTTTAGGATGTTTTAATGCAGTTTTAATAATATTTGTCATGTTTTAATTAGTTTTATGTATTTTATCATGTTGTTGTTCCCCGCCTCGATCCAGACGGAGAGGCGGGTAAGAAATAAATTATTATTATTATTATTATTATTATTATTATTATTATTATTATTATGCTACCACATTCCAGTCGCCATACCTAAACAGGATATTGTAGAGTTGGAGAAAGTGCAGGGAAGTTGTGTTTGGGTTTTGTTTGTTTGTTTGCAGTGGGGATTGGGAAGGAGTTGGCTAGCTTTGTTAAAAATGCAATTACACTGAGGGGAAATCATTGCAGATTTCCTGGGGCCACCTGATAAGAGGATCTAACTTGCTTTTTTGTATATCATCTTTGAATTTATGTATTGTACCTTTTATTACAGTTACCTCCTCCATCGATACCTGTTAGTGTCTATAAGCCTCCAGCCGCCAACTCTAATTTTAATTACACTTGTGCGCTCTATGCTTAACTTTGCATTTGAACCGCATTTCTCCCCTCAATGAAGAGGGTCCAAAATGAAAGGGGGGGGGGGAAGGTGAGCATAATCAGACACTGTAAGAACTCCAATCTCTTATTCCTGCAGCTGTGGGGGTTTAGAAATTTGCGTAATTACCCAATGCTGCCTAATAGCAATCTGTCATTTTATACACATCGCTGGATTCTAAAGGAGGTGGCTGGGTGTTTCCCTCCCTTCCTTCCCCCTTAATTCTAAAAGTGGCTGTGATTGCTATAGAAACACTGACTGAAACTTAATCTGACACATGCAGATATGCCAAAAGACTTTCCTCCTTACAGCACACAGCTGACATTGTGGGGTAATGCTCAGAGAGAGTTAATGAATCATCAGTCCTCCTTAAAAGTGCTCTTCTGTAGAGACAATTGGCAAACAGCGTAGTAGCCTAGCCTGGCCTCTTTTAACCCTGGGATGGCTAGCTCCTGAGATGTGGTGAGTTCTGCCATCTTGATTTCTGTGTCACTGGGCAGATGAGTGGTGAGGGACTTAAATATTTCCTAGCAAATATAAATGGTCTATAAATATGATGTTGGATCAGATCTATAACCTTTCTATATGCCCAACAGTCTTTCTTGTCCTAGATCAGGGGTCCCCAGCGTGGCGCACGTGGTGCCCAATGTGGGCACCTGAAAATATTTTTATTATTTTTCTATTTTTTGAATATACATACATGGATTTTTATGAAATGCATAGAACCTTCTAGCAATTACACATGGGCTGGAACAAAAGTGGTCCAAGTATCCAAATAAGTATCCATTTGAAGGTGGCATCTATATGTCACCCTTTCAAATACTGAAAATGTTATGAGGTTCCCAAACCATTGCATTATAAGAGGCAGGTGTGTATCAGAGAATGCATTTACGCCAGCCATTTGTTAATTGCCATGACGCAGGTAAATAATTTAAAAGACAGTGAACATCAATGAATCTTAAAGACTGTTCCAGTACAAAATTGATCTGTGTAATAACCTCCCCGCAAAAAGAAGAAACTACAGGACATTGCCAAAACATACATTGTAAAGTAGCATTAGCTGTATTGCATCGCCAGCAATTAGCTGAATTAGACCATCCCTTGTTAAAGAGACATTGCAGCGTCCAACAGACATGAAGCAAAAGGTTTTGCTGAATACGATGCAGCCTAAGATCCATAGATGTGATAGGTAGATGCCAAAGTGATGATCCACTGATTAGGCATTTTGTGGTGGTGCCCACAGCACTTCCTCAAATTCCCAAATGCGCCCACAGTTCCAAAATGTTTGGAGACCCCTGTCCTAGATGTTAGCTAACTCCTGAGATTCAGGAGAAGGTGGATTCAATGCATCCTACGAAATCCATCAATGAAATCAACTGAATCCATCAATACATTTGCCTGGAACTGACACACACTTGATTTCCTTTGGCCAGATCCATTGCCATTCTGGGACACCCGATACAGTTCCGAGGAAAACATTACTGGGAGGTGGACGTTGACGAAAATATTGAATACCGGGTCGGCGTGGCTTTTGAAAATGTGACGAGAGACAGCTACTTGGGTGCAAGCCACTCCTCCTGGTGTATGAGGCACACTGCCAGCCCTTCCAGGTACAAACACCTCTGGCTTCCTTCAGTGTTATTGCACTTCTATGGGCTTTTAATTTCAATGGCTTTTTCCTCACGCAGACATACCTACGAATTTCTCAATAACGGGACAACACCAGACGTCAGGATTACTGTCCCTCCCCAGAGAATTGGCCTTCTACTGGACTACGATAAAGGGACACTGTCATTTTTTAACGCCAGTATCATGCAACACTTGTATACGTTCCACAGCTGCTTCTGGGATTTTGTGTGTCCCTGTTTTGCCCTAGAAGAGCCCGGACGGCTCAGGGTTCGAAATGGCATCATGATGCCCACAAATGCCATATTGTGATTAAGTGTAGCTGCTCTTCATCAGGCCTGACGTATGCATAGCTCTAGTAAATCTTTAGCTGACCGTCACAACCATGCCCTCTCTTTTAAACACAGTCTGCTTTATTAGTTATATTTATTATTTATACAGATACACACACACACACACACACACCCTTTCTTTAATAAAATAACTAAAACAGGCTTACAAACAGAATTTAAAATGAAGCTAATGTGATATTTGGAATCTGATGGTACAACGTAGAAAATGATACAGCAGAAGAGAGACAGACAAAGAAATTGTAACCGTCAATGCAGTGGCAAATAACAGACACCCAATAATAATAATAATAATAACAATAATAATAATAATAATAACAATAATAATGAGGATGAGGATACTGATACTGATGATAATGGGAGACACCCAAACCTGCCTCAGCCACTACCCAAAGGCTTTCCAGAATGCTAAACTCTTATCTGTCAACAGTTTGTGTGCTGGGATGGAACAAGAAATATACAGCATGGAGACTCCCTTTTTTCTCTATTGTTAAAGTTTTGTTCCAATCAAGTTTTAGTTGTGATTGTAAGCCATCTTGAATGCCTTTTTCTTGGTAGAAAGGCAGGGTAAAAATCAAATAAATAAATAAATAAGCAATGGGGATTTCAAGGTTGCATCTGCTGTTAGTCTAACTGAAGTCCTTTTCATTATTTCAATGGCTGTACTCTAAAGTAGGAGTAGCATTGGATGCTTGCAAATCTCAGTCAGGAAACTATATGAGGGAAAGGGGTAGTCACTAGGGTCCCAATACACCCCCACATCATCCTGCCGGCTTGAGTGCCATTTTTGGTAGAAAGGTTTGGTACAAATCAAATCAATCAATCAATCAATCAATATTAACCAAGTAAAAGATGTTGGGCGATCCATTTACGGTTCTTTGTCATGTATAATTTGCCCTCAGTCACTCCTTTGCATGTAAGGAAACCAAGCCATTTTCTTTGTTCCAAAACTTTAAACAATGGAGATCTTTAGATGGTTATATTAGAAAAGTGCCTAAACAGCACACCCTCGATACAAATTGGAGCTGGAGAGCGTTAATTTTAGTTGGGGGGGGGGGGGGAATGTTGGAAGATCTCAACTTTCTAATTTGGCCTTTAGCAATTCTTTGGCTGGATTACTGGGAGGGTGGAGATGCACAGATCAAAGGTGTTTATATATATGTGTGTATGTGTGTGTGTGTCTTAAACAATATGAATTGCTAGCAAATACCATAAGCCAGTTGACCCCACTATAAAGGAAAGATTTTCAAATTGGGACACATCAACAGTATAGAGCTAACTTCCCTTCCATGTCTTTGAATGGAAACAGGCATATATTAGTGAGGAAAATACCAAACAAGCATTATATAAGGCAGGAACAGGCAACTTCTGGCCCTCCAGACGTTATTGGACTGCAACTTCCAACCCAGAGCAGATTCACTGCCCCACTGACATCAGCGCCACCAGCCTCCATTGGTTCACAGGTTGTTGTTGGTTTCCCCCTCCCCCTGATCAGAAGCTATGGGAAAGCTTCTCTACAGCAGTCCTTGAGCGTTGTGCTCTGGAACTCCCTTCCCAGGGAAGCTAGACTGGCTCCCTCCTTGGTGTGCTTTTGGAGGCAGGCTAAAACTTTTCTGTTTCAGCAGGACCTTTGGGGAGTAATTCAGACCTTTGTGGATGTACTTGCTTATAGTTCGGATTTTTAATGATGTGTATTTAAAATGCTTTTGAATGTTTAAAATATTTTACAGTTGTACTATGTTTAATTGTATTTTTAATGTTTGTATATCGCTATTTGTTTTAACTGTACATGTTTTAATTTGTAAGCCGCCTTGAGTCTCATTATGGAAAAAGGTGGGATGTAAATAAATATAATAATAATAATAATAATAATAATAATAATAATAATAATGAACCCATCCAACAGGACATAAGTTATCAGACCGCTGTTAAACACTCTACTCGTAGCACATTGCAGCCAAGCAAGGCCTTGTTAACCCACAAGGGGGCGCTATTGGCTGCCTTCAAATGCTAAGGGAGTGCAAAGAAAGGCAAACCATTGTGTACACACACACACACACACACACACACACAGCACCTGAACTTGGGTGGGTGGGGAGAACATGGCTAGCTTCAGGATCCAGATCTCTTATTCAACACACTGCTGCTCCTGGTGAACCACCCTGCCGCTTCTTCCTTTGTGCCAATGTGCTTCACATTGAGCTGCCAAGCGGCACCCTTTTCTAGTGGCACGGAGGCGATGCTTTACCCTTATTTACAGAGTTGGCTGCAGGTATTTCAGCAGAGGCTGGATGACCCTCTGTCGGGGATGTTGTAGAAGTTGCCAGATTCCTGCATGGAGCAGGGGGTTGGACTAGATGGCCCCCAAAGGTCGTTTTCATCTAGCAGAGGCTGGTGGCTCCCATTTGGGTGGGGCTGTGAATCCGCTCACAGAGGGAAATACGGCAGGGTGACCCGGGCACAAAACAGGCACTGAGGACCGTAAGGGGAGGCAGAAGGTTGGGGTGAAGAACAGTCAAGAACTTGAAATTAATCTAGAATTTATGGAAGTACTTGTAGTAACCATCCCCAAACTGGTGCCCTCTAGATGTTTTGGACAACAACTCCCATAATTCCCTAGCCACCTATGCCATCTAGAGACCTGTTTAGTGAGTTTCGTTTCCTAGACTCAACCCAGGAACAATAACAAAAACATGTATCCAAACCTAAACAACAAAAACATGTATCCAAATTACTGTTGGTTTTAAAAATTATCTTAGAACGAAATCCTACGCATGTTTAGACCAGGGTGGGTGGGGAGTCCTACAACTCCCAGCATTCCTCAGGCAGCATGGGAAATTTGATAAAATTAACACTGGGCTCGAAAAGAAAATACATGAAAAGCACACATCCTGGAGAGAGACAGAGACAGAGTGGCTCAATTCGGACGACACAATAAACAACTGGTGTGGGGGGAACAATCGTCAGTTGTTTTGACTATTGTGTCATCCGAATGCTGCCATAGTCAACTCAGCGCTGATCCTAATCCACACCACAGTTGATTATTTATTACCATGTTGTGTGGGGAGTACCCCCTAGATGAACAACTGTAAAGTTGATTATTACCCCACCATTGACTATCGTGTCGTCCGAATTGAGCCATTGTGTACACACACACACACACACACACACACTATGGGCATTATAGAAATATAATAAATGAATCTTCAGTAGCAAAAAGAAACAATATCCCTCTTACTTTGACAAAGTATTCCACGATTATAGAGGACATATTTTAAATCACTCATGTATAGTTTTTATCTGTTTTTAGGATGCATTGTATATTGAGCCTTCCATTTCATTTTAATTAAAATGCAGCAAATGTATTGTTTTATTTCTTGCCAGTACAAAGAGAGATGCGAAATCTTGTTCCATAATAAAAGTTTTAAACCTTCATTGCAAAAAAACCCTTTATCATGAACAGCGTGTTTTTGTTTATAGACTGGACTTTCAAAACTCTCTTTAGCCAAAGTAATTGTTTTTTAAATGGCCCGTGTTGTCCGAATGCCCTGCACTCTAAGCAGAAAACTGAATTTGTATGGCCATGGGCCATGTACTGTGTCACAAATGCTTGGACTAGTCTTAGCATAAAACAGAACAGTAGGTGGCAGAATAGCCTTGTGGTCTTAGCAATAGCCTTCCATGCAGAAGGCTGTGAGTTCTATTCCCATAACAGGCTGTAATGCTTCTTTTAAAAACATTGGAGTACTGAGAAGGTCGAGCCAGGTTCTCCTATACTATCCTCCTAAATTAAAAGATAGAAGAAAAGGGTGTGTCTCAAGGTAGAGCCAGGCCGTACTAAGTCTACCAAAGCCATCCCATTTTGGGAGAGTCAAACAAGGAAAAAATGGCATTCAATCAGTTAGCAACTGCATGAATGGCTAAAAAAATAAATAGCAGGGCTGATCTGGATGAGGACCATGGCAGGCGACGGCGAAGGGGGCTAAATTTTTTGCCCCCTGCTGTGGTCCCAATCCAGGTTTGGCTCCCTGCACTGCTATTCCTATTTGCATTACAAGAAAAGCTTCTTCAAATGCAAACAGCAAGTGCATTTGAGTATTATTGTGATATTTGTTGTTTAGTATATTGTTGTAGTATTTGTTGAATTTTTTGGTGTGATTTCTGCAGTAAACCTGCGTTTTGTAAACTGCCCAGAGAGCTTTGACTATGGAGCGGTATATAAATGGAATAAATGAGATGAATTGAAATGAAATGAATGCAGGGCCTTGATCTAAATCACAGCAGGAGCAAAGGGTTAAAGCCCCCCTGATCCCCCACCCCGCCAAAGTCCTGATCCAGCTTGGGGCCTGCTGCTGTTTTCTTTTTAAAAGCCATTCACGCAATTGCTAATTTCTTGAATGGCATCTTGTCTGGTTCAGCCACCAGTGTTACAGAGGTTCACCAGTTTACATAGAATCAAAGAGTTGGAGGGGGCTTGGAGGGAATCTAGTCCATCCAGCTGTTCGATGCCAGAAATTAAGCACTACATTGTCCCCAACAGATAACCACCACCACCACCGCCACCACCATTTAATTTATATGCTGCTTTTCACAAAATGCATCCAAAGCGACTAACAACACAACAGCAGTACAAAAACAAAAAGGCATACCAACCCATCCTTAGAATTGTACATTATTACAATAATAAACAACCCAAAGCATTCATTTTGCTAAGACTAACAGTCTAACACTCCAAAGACGAATCAAACAACCACAAGCACTGCATCCGGTTTATACACTTTATAGATTTAAAATCTAAAATTTATAAACTGGATGCGCTACTTGGAGTCGTTTGTTTAGTTTTTGGAGTGCTGTATCACGTGCATTGCATGGCTGGCATAACAGTTGATCAACAGGATAATATTCCAAATTAATTACAGAAATAGGCAAAATCAACCGTTGCAACAAATGATTATTAGTAATGTGCCAACCAGAGCCAAGCACGCTGAACTTTTCCTATGCATGGAAGTTTTAATAAACACTACGAACTGCAAACAGTTACCGCAGGAATAAAAGAGCAGCCACGTTTCTTGCAACCCGCAGCAGCTGATTTCTCTTGTGCTGGTGCAGTTCTCCATGTTCCAACTAGGGATGGACGGACTTACTCACGTCTGGCTCCATCAGACACCACTAAGCTGCAGCCTTCCGCCCTCGCTCACTCACAGCACTGTGCAAGCTTCTTTGGGGCTCAGCGAGCGCTTGACAAAGCTGTGAGGCTGCCTGGAGCCACCATCGTTGCGCACAAGTGAGGCTCTAGAAATTATGTCTTTCCTATGTTGCGTAAATGGCAGCCATAAAGGAGGCTTCAGACGAGGGCGGATGGCTGCTGGGCACTTGCCAAGTGGGCCCATAAATGCACTGCAGCCCAGTGAGCTGAGTCCAGGGGGGCAGACACAGGAGAGTCCATTGGATTCCGGGTCCAGTTGGATGCCCACAACATCCCTACTTCCAACAGAGACAAGGGTGATGGCTAGAGATGTAACCTGGCCCTCGGGGTTCAATCTCCAGCTTGCATTGGCTGCCTGTATGTTTCTGAGCCCGATTCAAGGTGCTGGTTTTAACCTATAAAGCCTTACATGGCTTGGGACTACAATACCTGACGGAACGCCTTTCCCAACATGAACCTACCCAAACACTACGTTCAACATCTAAGGTCCTCCTCCAAGTGCCTACTCTGAGGGAAGCTCGGAGGTTGGCAACAAGGGAAAGGGCCTTCTCTGTGGTGCCCCCCAATTGTGGAACAATCTCCCCGATGAGGCCCGCCTGGCACCAACATTGTTATCTTTCAGTGCCAGGTCAAGACTTTCCTCTTCTCTCAGGCATTTAGCAATATCTGATGAGCCTGGGTCGGTTTTGTTTTTAGGCTTATAGCTTTTTAAGTTATTATAGTGGTTTTAAATGTATGTGTATATTGTATGTTTTTGCAGTTTTAATTTTTGTATATTGTTTTTAAGTGTTTTAATCTTATGTAAAGTGCCCAGAGAACTTTGGCTATGGGGCGGTATGCAAATATAATAAATAAATAAAAATGAATGAATAAATAAATAAATAAACATTGACAAGTGGAACCTGCAACAAAATGTTGCAGCATGGAATTCTTCTATTTAGCATTCCAGCCAGCCAGCCTACCATGCCCTTTTCAGAATAGTCCGTTCCATTCCCTCTCCTGTTTCCCTTCCGCCACAGACCCACAGCCATGTATCATCACTAACCATGCTCAGTCCTCCTTGAATAGTTTGGGGTTTTTCCTTGAGATACTTTCTACTTCTGCAAACTTTGGACTGTCCCCAAGCATGTCGCTTGCTTCTCAGAAGCCCTGTTCCGGCTACACAGCCATGTTGCATCTCAGCATCCCACTTTGCTGTTAGTAGAGATGATCCTTGGACAAAGGCCACCTTCTAATGAAATCCAGCCGGTATGTTTTGGCTACGGAGTCTCCATAGAGCTTGAAGGATTGAACTTCTTGCTCCCTGTTCCTGATGGAACTTGAACTTTGTTCCTGGAAATGCCCCCTCTCCCGTGTGAAGGAAAAGGTTGCTGATCTCCCATCCCCATTCATGGAAGTGCAAGGCCTAAGAAATAATGCCATAGCCAATTCTACAAAGCCCCAATCAATCCTCTTCGAAACAATTCTTTATGTGGGAAAGGGCTTCTGAAGAAACCCCTTGACAACACCCTCTTGTCTCATCAGGAATTCACAAAAGGCACATGTTGCGAGCTACTATCTACCACAGCACAGCAACCACCTCCCAGATTTAACGCTTACAGTCCTGCAATCAGATTCAGTGTTCAACCTAAACTACATACAGTCCTCGGATCCATGTCTAAAACTTGCATAGGTGTTGCAAAGCCAAACCAAACAAATCCAAAGTCAACAAGCCAAGCAAATAAAGAAGCTGGACTTGACCTTGGGAGACCCAGCAGAACAGCCGTCTGTGGATTTGTCTACCCTCCGGGAACACTTTCCACACTGACAGGCCTGCTGAGGTTCCCAAACATGTCTGACCCATAGGGTTTGCAGAGTGGTCAAAGCGAAGCCATAGATAAACTAAGAAACACATCACCACTAGGAAAACCACTAATGCTCAGACCAAGACCCAGTCCAGACAGGAAGGGCTGTAAACTGCTTCCTGTCTGGGCTGGGACAGGAAGTGGTTTACAGCCCTTCCTGTCCAGAAGGACCCAATGGGCAGCCTGTGTGGGCACGGTCAGATCAAAACGAGCAAGATGTTGCAAGCTGCAGCCAGCAGAGGCTGGTGGCTCCAATGTCAGTGAATCCACTCCCGGTTTCAGTCAGAACTCTAAAGGAGCTCTCCAAGGTGCTGGTTCTGACAGAAACCTGGAACAGATTCACCACCCCACGGACATCAGAGCCATCAGCCTCTGTTGCCCAGACTGAGCCTTTGGGTCTTACCCAATCAGCCACACTCCTCTAAAATCTCTGCTCTCCTTGCCTCCAACTTGACACTGGAAATGATACTCCTATTTTGCGACTTTGCACTGATAGAACTACTAGATTGCCACATCGTAAGCACAGGAATGGCATTTCAGGGGCGGGTTTTTCTGGACATTGTCATCATGCACTTCTTACAAAGGTCATTTAATAATCTGGCTACGTGAATGCAAAACATCCGACTCAGAATCGACAGCCTGCTTACCATGTGAATGCACGCATCTATCTGTGGCAAAAGACTCACAGCTGACTCAGCTTGGTCCAGCTGACTCAGTGAATAGGTCCTTGGAATAATCCACACGGACATTATTCAGTTCTGACATTTGCAAGCTCAGGACATCAGGATGTAAATGCTAGGCACTGAATCTCTCTCTCTCTCTCTCTCTCTCTCTCTCTCTCTCTCTCTTTCAACTAATAGTAGGTGTACCTGGAGAACCATTGCCATTTGAGAAATCACATTCCTCATTAATCAGAGAAAATAAAGACATTGCTTTGATCAAGACCTCAGGGTGAAGAACAGAGGTCCGAATTCCATTACGGAGAAACTTTCAGGAGCTTCATTCCAGCATTGGCCAGGGCAAACGGCAAAATGGCAGGGGAGAAAACACCAGCCTATTTTAGCTCAAAGCTCTTGCAGCCAGGAGCTTAGTCTTAGAAGTTCATTGTACGAGGCTGAAAGTCCGCATCCTTACCAGGGCCTTCTGCTTCTGGATTCTTTGTGGGATTACTACTGGGCTCCATTACATGGCAGAACACGTGGCTGGAACTGAATTTGAATTGAAAACGTCTTTTCTTGGCAATGTTCTATCTGTTTCATTACACGGCGCCATCTGGGAGATGAATTATAGTGCAACACCATCATTTCACACTGCTGATATCTCACGTTAACCTTGCTTATTGCTTTAACTCTGATCTTTTTAGAAAGCGGAATAAAGCTCAAAAGGCACGGGAGGCACGGGAGGTTGACGACATCATGTAACGGCCTGCAAACATCCATGAGTGACCAATCATGAGCCTGTAATAAAGGCCTCCTGTAGAAGAGGCATTCAACCTTTTAGAAAGGTGGGGGAGAGTACATCAAAGACAGGAAACCAACAACAATGGTTGGGGGGAAAGGGGTGGGGTCAGGAGAAGGGGGTATTGGCTTCTAGGGACTGGGGGGACAATTTTCTTTAGGGATCCCTGAGAGGGCCACAATGGGACCCCAGGAAAGATGGTTTTGGTTCCCAGGCTAGGGGTGTCACACCCCTGCCCTGCACAGATCAGAAGCAATTTGCTGCAAAGTTTTGCCTGCTGATCCTAAAACATATTTATCCATCCATCTGGAGCAGAGGTGGGAAATGCTTGGCCCTCCAGATGTCATTGGACTGCAACGCCTGGTTCTAGCGCATAGTTAAAATATGGAATTCACTCCCACAAGATGTAGTGATGGCCACCAATTTGGATGGCTTTAAAAGGGGGTTGGATAAATTCCTAGAGGAGAAGGCTATCAATGGTTATGGCTGTGTGTTACCTCCAGTATCAGAGGCAGTAAGGCTATATACACCAGTTGCTGGGGAACATGGGTGGGATGGTGCTGTACGTGTCTTGCTTGTGGATCCTGGTCAACAGCTGGTTGGCCACTGTATGAACAGACGGCTGGACTAAATGGACCCTTGGCCTGAGCCAGCATAGCTCTCCTTATGTCCTTAGCCCCTGTGGTTCCGGGACTTCCGTGCTCAAGCCATCCAAAGGTGAATCATCAAGGGATGCTGTCATGCATCTCGGTATTGGCCTTAAAATGACTTTCTGTGTGGCACAGTTTGATGTGCAGTGTTTGGCTTTTCAGCTATAAATCTTCCCCGCAAGGTATCATGCATACAGGTCCACGCTGTAAATGTTTACCGAGTCGGTATTAATATGTCAGAGATGTTTAATTAGCTTAGGCTCGTGCTCTCTGATGTGGTTCAAAAGTATATTTTGTACTAAACCTTTTTGCTTGGGCTGTATGTATGCCCCTTTGCCCGCCCTCATCCTTTCCTCCACCCACCCAAGATGATGAATCAACTGGGATTATTCAATAATAATCCCCTTCCTTTCCAGAATCTTTTTCGGTTCATCAGTATTTCGCCAATGGAGAATCCCTTCGGAAAGTTCTTAGAAAAACAAACCAAAAAAGGAGTTTGAGCGGCATTTTGTAACCACAAGAAAGGCCTTGCTCTCGTTGTGTTTGTGTTATACACCCACACAGTGGAGGCTGGTGACTTCAATGTCAGTGGGAGGGAGACCCAATCTGGGTTTCAGTCAGAACTGCAAAGCAGCTATCCCATGGTGCGAAGGAGATCTCCACATGTTTTGGATGTCAACTCCCAGCATTCCTGAACATTGGCCGTGCTGGCAGGGTGTTCTGGGAGTTGAAGTCCAAAACATCTGGAAGTCTACCTTCTACCCATCCCTGGTTACATAGCTCTGCCTATAATATTTCTTCCTGTGTCACCTAATACTAGCCTCTGTAACCTCTGTACCTTCTGCTTTGCATGCAGAAGGTCCCAGGTTCAATCCCCGGCTTCACCAGGTAAGGCGTGGAAAAAGCCCTGCCTGAAATCCTGGAGAGAGATGCTGCTGCCAGTCAGTGTCCACAATACTGAGCTAGCTCAGCTATGCTGGCTGGGGGGTTATGGGAGTTGTAGTTCAACACTTCAGGAGGGCACCAGGTTGGGGGAGACTGAGCAAGATGGATCAATGGTCCAAATCTGTAGAAAGCAACCTTTTCAGTTCCCCTTTGCAGTTGGCACTGCAGGGATTGTGAACAGAGTGCTGGACTAGATGGACGCCTGGTCTGATCCAGCATGGCACTTCTTATGTTCTTATTGGAGGGGCAGGCAGTGGAGGCTGGTGGCTCTGAGTTTGGTGGAGCAGTGAATCCATTCTGGGGTTCAGTCGGAACTCTACAGGAGCTATCCAAGGTACTGAACTGTCATGCCTCCCCCAGAGTCCTCACCATCAGCGGAAAAAGTGGAAGAGCAAGTTCCAGCAGATCCTGGGGAAAGGACAAAGCAGACAGTGCCCTGACTTATGTTCCCTGTGAAAATGTTGGAGGAAATTGGGGTGGGGGTGGGGTACTTTCCCCCTGCATAACAACAGTAAAACATAAGTTCATCCCCCTCATCCCCCTTGGCTCTGCATCACTGGCTGTCACTCAGGGAGGAGGGAACACAACAACCCTGTGAGGCGGGGAGAAAGGCTCAGTCATCGAAGCGCACACTTCATCTGGATAATGTCCCACCACACTGTCTCAACATGCATCGGATTGCACTCACCATGCATTCAAAATAGCTTATGCCCTTGATTTCAATGGATCCGCAACCCTTTCAAAGTGCATGCAACTCTTTTGTTGGCTTGCGGCTCTGGAGAGAGGCAGACCAAGTAACCTTGATGAATTCTCCCAAGTGATATCAAGATGACTGCGCATTAGTATGGCAGTAAGTCACATTTGTGGCATGGGCCGGTCAGCACGCAGTGTGACTGTAGTCATGACTCAGTGAGAATTTCAGGGAATTCATCAGATCGATCCTTCCTTTCCCCACTATACAGATATATCATGTATCTATATTGCTGAAGTGAATTCATTTCCTTCTCGTTCTCCATCCTTACCATGCAGCCCCTTAGGGATGCTTACAAAGAAAATAACGATCCTTTGATATCAAGGAATTAGCCGCCAGCCCAACCCAGCTCTTTGTTCCTTGTTCTCTTGCATGTCACTTCCTTCCTTCCCATCCAATACTTTCTGATGTTTGTGGGGTGTGTGTGTGTGTAGGAGCAGTAAGATACAATGTTACTAACGTAGCAATGGCAGATTCTTTTCATTGTGACACCCAAATGAGCTCATATGTCACAGAATGTTCTAATTGGAGGATCTGAAAGCAAATCCACTTGATTTGCTCAGGAAAATGATGTCACATTGCCAGGAAAACAAATCCTTTGAAAGTTTTATAGTCACCTTGGCTGTCTCCTGGGGAAACTCACGTTGATGGCGAGGTCGTGAGTTTGCTGGGGTTCTAATGCCAGCAAAAGGCACACCACCCCAATAGCACCACTCTTTTACCTGGCAAAGGGCTCAGCACCCAAACATCAGCACTGAAAGTACTCGCTGCCCAAACTGTAACAGTGCTTTAGCTGGCAAAGGACTCAGCACTCCAACAGTGCTACTGTTCTAAATAGCAAAAAGGCTCAGCACCCAACAGTGGAGTGTCACCATTTTGACTAGCAAAGGGCTCAGCACCCCAACAGGCCCACGGTTTAAACTGGCAAAGGCCTCCATGCCCCAACAGCACCAGTTTTCACTGGCAAAGGCTTCACTGCCTTAACAGCACTGTTCAAAGGGCTCCGCACCCAACAGTGCCTCGCTGTTTTAACTGGCAAAGGGCCCAGCATCCCAACAGTCCCACTGTTGTGAGCAGCAAAAGGCTCAGTGCTCCAACAGCGGTTTTCACCGGCAAAGGGCTCAGCACCTCAATAGGCCCTCTGTTCTCACACTGCACATTCCAAGAGGATCAGGGGCAGTGTTGTGCATGCTGCCTCTTCCGGATTAAAAGATGCCCTAAGATTTTGGGCCCAGTCCCAATTGTTTCAAAATATATTTTCCTGATGCGTCCAAAGACAATCAGAGATTTAGGACCACAGGCTGGTCCCTTTCCAGAGAGGCATATTTTCACATGACCCTGGGTTGACAGAACACAGGAGTGTTGTTTGACCAACGAATTGGGTTAGACAAATCAGTTAAGTTTTTTAAAAGCTGAATGATAAGGCAATTAAAACAACATCATCAACAACAACAGCAGCAGTTTTACGGTAGCTACATTTGATTAATCGAACAGATTGCTTGGTTAAAGTCATTTAAAACCAACTAAGAAGTATCCCCTCAAGTAGTGTGCCTGTGCGCACGTACACAGTCTTATAAAAGTTGCAGACGGCAAGCACCATTTTAAAAGACGCATTCTCCTTCCCATGATGATCCTTGCTACAACCCCCCCCCCCCCCATGCTTCTTCCTTCAGGAAAATTGCTTTCCCTTAAATGCAAATTTAATCGATTATTAATCAGTTGACATCTCCTCACTTGAATTGTCTTCCTGCTCATTTAAAAATGTAAGTACTTATGAAAAACTAGATAAACCTGGTAGTCTGAACAACAGGCTCTGTTTTTCTCCAGCCGCAAAGGTGTCAAGATATCACTGCTGTGGATAGTCATGACAAAAGGTTTAGTCGCCTTGATTACAGTGGTAGAACAATGGAATACAAACATTTTGCCCCTATTCAGATGATGTTTAAGCACTTTGAGCTAAACATTATGGCTTAGCATATCGTGTGGACCATGACTTAGCATGTCATCTGAACCATTCCAAACCATGGTGGCTATATAAACACACTAACCATTTGCTGTAAAAGGGTTAGTGGCCTAACCATGGCTTGGCATGTTGACTGAACAAGCCTTTTACCTTAAAAAAAAAAGAATCAGACATGCAGTGCTGGTTCCAGGCTTTTGAGGGCCCTTGGGGACACACCCTCAATGGGGCCCCTCCTGCAGTGAATCTACCCTCTCACCGCCATTGTTACCAGCTGCTGTGGCTTCTTCTCCTCCTTCTCATCATTACTACCAATTCTTTGCTTGACAGTCAGTGACCAAATTGACAGGGGCATCTCCTGCTCTCCTTCTCATCACCACCATGGTCTGGGCCAGAGCATGAGGCAGTCAAACAAGAAGGTTGCCATGGTGAAGAGGAGAAGCAACTCCAGGGAGCTCATCAGTGGACCCCTGCTGGGATGTGGGCCCTTGGCAGGTTGCCCCACCATGCCAACTCTCGATGCTGGCCCTGCTCAGGGGTAAGCAACCTGGTGTCTGCTAGATGTTTTGAACTACAAGCCCCATAAGCCCTAGACAACATGGCTGGTGGTCAGGGATCATGGGGGTTGCAGTCCAAAACACCTGGAGGGCATCAGATTGGGACACCGGGTGGTCTGGATGTGGCCCCAAGGTGGCTAAGTCTCTTCTTGGAGACGTAACCTCTCCCAAACTAAAAGATGGCAGCAACGGGAGGGAAAGATTTGGGGACAGAAAGATGCCACATTGTGGGCACGCATAAGTTTCAAAGTGATCTCTCTTCTGTCAAAACATGTACATTTTAGTGCTATTAATATACATGAACTTCTGGCGAGATGGAAAGTTTTTGGGTTTCTCACAACACACCCCAGCGCAATGGGCGCCTGACGTAGTCAGCAGCATTTCCTGTGTAATTTTTGCCCATGGAATGAGGATTAAGGAGAAATAAACATTAATAAAAAAGCCCAGTTGGGTTGGAGGTTAGAGGGGACACTGACATCTGAGTTCAAAAGAAACAAGAGCTCTTCCATGGTTTATTTTTAAAACAAAGGGTTTAATTTCAGAGGACTTCTGGAGCAGTGCGAGAATTTGAAAAAATAAAGTGTTTAAAATGAAAAGGCTAAAAGGTTTGACGCTTCTTAAAATATAGATTAAAAAACCAATCTGCCATCTGCTAGAATATTCTGTTCAAATTGCAAAGGAATTTAACTCTTACAAACGTCTTGGAGTTCTGGAGCTCATTCCTCCCCCCCCCCCCCCCCGTGTGTGTGCAAATTAAAGCAGAATCTACCCAGGGACATTCTCCCTACGCAAAACTCACTGAAAATAAGGGGTGTTGCAGTAAGCAACAAATGGGCCACTTCCATTCACTTATATTCAGCTTCATAGAATCATCGTAAGCTTGTGCTGGAAGAGTTTCGACAGTGCTTTCATAGGCTATATAACACTGTCAATCATTAAATATTTAAAGTTGTACCCTCTTTAGGACAAACTGCACATAGCTTTGTAAGAAATGCTGCACCAAATAAGGCCAGAGGCCACATAGCTCATTGTATTATGATAAGGAGAGAGGAGAAATAAATTATGTTCCAAATTCATGTTGACGTTTTCTTAAAAAAAACACAAAAACAAAGGATGCTAAACCTTAGATAGAGAATGTTGCCATATAAAGCTGCTTTATATCAGACTAGATCAGATACATTGCTAAGCCATAGTTTAGCACTGTGCAAATATGCCAATCCAAGCTCTCCTCTCTGGTGTGTACCAAGAGCAGATCAGAAGCATCCCCTTCCTGGTTTAAACTAACTGCAGTTTACATCTGAATGAGGAATGGTGGTTAATTTCAATACCTTATTGGAACAAGTCAAGATCAGAATCTCTCTCTCTCTCTTAGAAACAGGCCTGTCTTTACTCCACAAGCCCAAGGAAAGAACAACCCCAGTCAGAATTTCTTTTCATTTACACCAGCTGTAATGACCTTCAGCAGCTCTCTTAAAGGGACAATACCTTATATCACACTTTTTCTTTTTAAAGGACTGTGGGAATACTGTGGATATAGTATATCTTGACTTCAGCAAAGCTTTTTACAAAGTGCCCTATAACATTCTGATTCACTAACTAGTGAAAAGTGGGCTAGATGGAACAACTATTAGGTGGATCCACAGTTGGCTACAGAATCGGACTCAAAGAGTGCTTATCAATGGTACCTTCTCACACTGGGGGGAGGTAATGAGCAGGGTACCGCAGGACTCAGTCCGGGGCCCAGTGCTCTTCAACACTTTTATTAATGATTTGGATGAGGAGGTGCAGGGAATGCTTATCAAATTTGCAGACGACACAAAATTGGGTGGGATCACTAATACCCTGGAAGACAAAAACAAACTCCAAAGTGATCTTGATAGACTGGAGCGCTGGTCTGAAAACAACAGAATGAAATTTAATAGCGATAAATGCCAAGTTCTACACCTAGGAAAAAGAAACCAAATGCACATTTACAAGATGGGGGATACTTGGCTCGGCAATATGACAAGCGAGAAGGATCTTGGAATTGTTTTAGATCACAAGCTGAATATGAGCCAACAGTGTGATGTGGCTACAAAATAGCTTCCAAATCGCGCAAGGTACTGGTTCCCCTCTATGTGGCACTGGTTAGGCCCCATCTTGAGTTTTGCATCCAGTTCTGGGTACAATTCAAGAAGGATGCAGACAAGCTGGAGTGTGTTCAGAGGAGGGCAACAAGGATGATCAGGGGTCTGGAAACAAAGCCCTATGAGGAGAGACTGAAAGAACTTGGCATGTTTAGCCTGGAGAAGATTGAGGGGAGATATGATAGCACTCTTCAAATACTTGAAAGGTTGTCACACGGAGGACCAGGATCTCTTCTCGATCAACCCAGAGTGCAGGACACGGAATAATGGGCTCAAGTTACAGGAAGCCAGATTTTGGCTGGACATCAGGAAAACTTCCTGACTGTTAGAGCATTACAACAATGGAACCAATTGTCTAGGGAGGTCGTGGGCTCTCCCACATTAGAGGCATCCAAGAAGCAGCTGGACAACCATCTGTCAGGTATGCTTTAAGGTGGATTCCTGCATTGAGAAGGGGCTTGGACTCGATGGCCTTATAGGCCCCTTCCAACTACACTATTCTATGATTCTATCATTCTTCACATTCGATGCCCTATGACAGCCTTCCCCAACCTGGTGCCCCCCTGATGCGTTCGGAGTGCAACTCCCACCATTCCTAGCCAGTATGGCCAATGGCTGTGGGGGAGGCAAGTTGGGGAAGTCTGGTCTGCGGTATCTTAGAACAGATGACATTTCTAAAGAAACTGATATCAGGGCTTGCTTGGAACAGGAGATTGTAGAACAAGAAAGGATAAGGAAATTTGATTGTGTAGATCAGGGGCTCAATAGGGACCATGGTTTCCAAGCACCATAAAAAAAGACTTGCTATAAACAATTGCTATAAACATTAAATCAAAGATGGAAAATGTGTGGTCCGCCAGATGTTGTTGGACTGCAACTCCTCGGTAGTATTCCAGGAGTGTTGGATTCATGATCAATGAGCCTATTGGATCCTGTCCCCCATCTTTTCCACTATCCATTCTTATATGGGATTTCTATGTATACATTTTCATCTCTTTACATTAGTACAATATAGGTACTACTTGCATATCATTGAGCCGTCTTTATTTGTTGCATTGATCATTTTGGTGAGAGTCTTACCGCATGTGATCCTCACAGAAAATAATCACAAGGTTGGGCAGGCAGATTGTGACCACAGAAAAATCCATCTGCCTAAGGGGGCTTTGGAAAAAAACACACATAGGTGAGATGGTTGTGGGGTTGTACTGGCTAGCCTTCGCTCCACCAGCCAGCTCCTCCAACTTGACACACATTCAGCAGCCATGCAGAGGTTGGTACCAAACACTGCTAGTAATGCAAGCCAACACAGCTAGGATTACTATCTAACTCTGGTTCTAGTGCAATATGTCAATTTCATTTCCCTTTATGGCGCACCCACAAAGCCTTTGATAAAAACTTATTTTAATTAACATAAAACTGAACAATATTCCAACATACACATCTATCCTTACAGTGCAATAAAAATGTGTCCTCATCGTATGGCATTTTTGCATTATGAAAATAAAATGCATACTGAGTATGAATCATGTAAATCTGTAATGCGTCTAAAGTTGGCTTTGGCTTTTAAAGTCTTTATAAATTCATAGAAAATATTGAACATCTAACAAAATAAATAAAACATATTTTAATCAGAGATGCCTAACGATCAGCTTTAAAAATTTGCAAGTTGGGTCTGTTTGTTTGTTTCCATTTGCTACTAAATTTCTTTTAAAGAGAACTTGCTCTCAGTAGTGCTCAGAAGTGAATGATTGCACCTCCTTGTGATGTGAAAAAATAGAGCTGTGTCCATTTTTCAGAAGTTCAAAAAAGAAAACCCACTCCTTCATAAAGGGGTCGCATGTCAAATATGTGATTGTTCAATGTAATTGTGTCATTGTTGTTTTAAGTGCTCATTAAAAAGCATCCTCATAAGTGTTATGAGTCATCACCGCCGTCAAGGATTTTCGCCTCCACCCGCAGATCGTAAGATCAATATGCTAACATCTTCTCTTTTAAGAGGGTATCTTCAAGCTCCATGTTTTTGGCATTAAATTAATATCAAAACTGGGACAAAACGAAGCCAAAATATCCACCCCTAATCCCTCTTCAGTACAGGCATTGCAGCAATCCAGTGTAATTCAACGTGAAGGGTTTATTCGATGCTGAGTCCCCTAGATGGCGAGAAACCGAGAGCTCACCACCGACATTCAAGGCTTTCTTGACCGGCCATGCTCCCAAAGGATGTATACAGGAAGGCCTAACTGTAATACTGAAGAGACCCAAACAAATCTGAAAATGCACCTCCTATTGCAAGTCAGAAGGATTGCACTTCCAGATGGACGATGCAGACACAGCGAGCCCTGGCCGCTATTCAGTCGGCGGTCGGAGAGTCCGTAGCTTCCTGTCGTCCAACCCCTTCCAGTACTTGAAGTTGTTGTCCAGGTGCTGCATCAGATTCGGCAGGTCTGCAAACGCTGCAGAAAAGAAGCAAGCCTGTGTTACATGCCCAAGAAATGGGCAGCCAATGCAGCCAATGGCTGAGAATGTTGGGGGCTGGTCCCACTACTTGGAGAGAGGAACAGGAGATTTTTTGCTGATGCCACCTGAGAGAGCTGAGGAGCTACCGCCCCCCCCCCCCCAAAAAAAATCCCCTGAAGAAAATGTTTTCTTTTTAGTGATGGACATGCCACAGAAAATATCAACCTACTGGAAAAAAGGGCAATCCA
This sequence comes from Anniella stebbinsi, assembly GCA_029215795.1. Classification (NCBI taxonomy): domain Eukaryota; kingdom Metazoa; phylum Chordata; class Lepidosauria; order Squamata; family Anniellidae; genus Anniella; species Anniella stebbinsi. The sequence continues at coordinate 390,516,605 of JARDYH010000001.1, forward strand.
TGTCTCTGAAAATGTATCATCTGTATGAATTATTACAATTAAGAACATCAGAACACCAGAAGAGCCATGCTGGATCAGACCAAAGATCCATCTAGTCCAGCCCTCTGTTCACACAGTGGCTGACCATGGATCCACAAACAGGACATGGTACAACTGCATCCTGGCACCCATGGTCCCTAGCAACTGGAGAACACAGCACATATTCGTAATAAGCAACTAAGGCTTAAGTTATAACACTATCAAAATGATCCGAAGCGCCTTTCCTGTAAGGAAAGGCAAATAAATACGAAGATTTTTGGTTTAGACAAGATGACCGAAAGCACCCCTCACCGGCAGCCACCATTTCCCCATAATGCTCTTCCCCTTAGTACCTTTGTTTTGTTCCTTAAATTTAAACAATGTAAGGGAAGTACATGCTACTGTCTTACTTTTTTTTTTTTTTACAAATATTCCAATAAAATCTACATAATATAACTGAAAATTGTCTGATGCTTGTGACCTTATGCAAATCAACCTACTTTGCATTGGGGGGAAAAACGTTCCAATTCAAACATTTCCGGAAAGCCTACATGACTGGTCAGCATTGGCCCTGGGATCCCTTGAAATATATTTGAGCTGCTGTAAGAAGATAAGAGTTTGCTTACCATCCCAAGCATCAAACATGTCAGTGATGAAATAATCAATGAATGATATTTGAGATTTGGGGATACTACAAGTATTCCTGTCGAAAACAGGCATCACAACAGGCAGGCCTTGCCTTTTCTCCTCATCTGTCTGCAAAGAAAATAATTTCGCAATTATTTTAGTCTGTTATTGTCAATGCACTCTAGTCTACTCGTTTAAACATTTGCAAGCTGTGCTCTCAGCTCAAGAATTGGCACCTGGAGCAAGATACAAAACGCAGTAGAAACAACAAATCATTAAAGCAATCAATCTTTAAAACGCAGGCAGTACACCAGGTTTTTAAAAATCCACAGAGAATTGACAATTTGTGCACTCCAAACATGAAACAAAGCAACCACAAATAGTGCATCCAGTTTATAAATGTTTATAAGTTTCTTAAAAATTAAACTTCTAAAATTTAAAATTGTGTAAATTTAACAAATGTTAAACACCACACACACACACACACACTTAAACAGATTTTAAAATATGAAAGGTTTTGGTATAACACCAGCTTCAATCACAAACAAGTGGTACGTAGCATACTTTTATTTGTCACTAAAGCTGGTGTTTTATATTCACCCACCTGTGCAAAATATTCCTCAGAAATGCGTCCCGCCCACTCAATGCACTGCTCTAGAGGCCGACACGGGTTGGAAACATCCGCACACTTAATTAGCATCCGTTTGATCAGGATTCGATTCTCAGGAGAGGTGAGGACATTTTTTATCGGATCGCCGTCTCCGTTTGCACCCTGATTAAAGGACATTAAAAGTTTACATTGCCATCATTGTCAGGTATGCAGGAACTTCAAAAATATCGCACGATCATGAAGGACCTTGGTGCACGTTAAAAATTATCATGTTCATAAAGGCTTGAACAGACTGCCGCACTAGAAGTATTGTGTCCAGTTCAGGGCACTGTATGAAGGACGTAGACAAATTGGAATGTGGCTAGAAAGAGGGCAATGAAGATGGTTAGGGATACAGAAAACAAGTCTTATGAAGAAAGACTGAAGGAACGGGGAGTGTTTAACTTGGAAAAAAGAAGACTGAGAGGGGGAACATTGATTGATTGCATTTACATCCTGCATTTTTTCCTCCGAGGAACTCAAGGTGGCATACATAATCCTCCTCCTCTCCATTTCTATCCTCACAACAACCACCCTGTGAGGTAGGTTGGGCTGAGAGTCTGTGACTGGCCCAAAGTCACCCAGTGAACTTCCATGGCTGAGTGAGGTCTAGAACCCGGGTCTCCCGACTCCCAGTCCAATACCCTAGCCACTACACCACACTGGCTCTCCATGATAGCTCTCCCCACATGCCACAGGGACTATCACTTAGAAGTTGACTTTAATGACACAATCCTATGCATTTTTAGACAGCAAAAAAATCTGTCTGATCCAACATGGCTCTTCTTATGTTCTTAGTCTACCTCTTTGGACTATATCAATAACATACTTAGACACAATCAAGACATATATGCACAAAGAGACACCCAAGGTTGTTAAAAGCAGCTAGCTATCCCTCCAGAGCTACTTTTGCCCCGTATATTTTTAACCTATAAATTGGAATGGTTAAAAATGAATGGATTGTCCTCTACTCTTCCCCACGCAGGCGAATGTGGGGAAAGTGTGATTTCAAATGGCGCTAACTAGTAGGGAAGGCAGCTGTTCTTGATGAATTGAACCATTTGCAAAAGCTTTAATCCTGTACAGCAGAATCTAGACATTCAGTCTGGAGTCCAAAGTCCCAGTCTATGATCAAGCATTACTATTTGACCATGTGTTCAAATGGTGCCTCCATGGGATTCCCATTGTTCATCCCCGGCCAACTGCTGGGTTGCCCAAAGGAACTGGTGCTCCAGCTCTTGTTTTGCTGCCTTCAAAATACTTGGGCCCTATCCAGTTTTTCACTGAATAAATGGAAAGATTTCAAGAAGCCCTTTGTAAAGAACGCAAAAACAGCCACCTCCTGCACGGAACTTGTACAAAGGGCTACAAACTTGGAGCAAGAGTTCAGCTTCTTTTTGCAAAAGTAAACAACATATTAAGGGACAGGCAGCGTAGCTGGAACCTCAATTTCCAGGCATTTTGTTCTTCTCCTTCAGCAGCACACATTTCTGTTTCATTGCAAGGAGAGAAAGTGTCTTCCGCAAGGGGCTGAATTGTCAAACTGAGACAAAAACCAATTGGAAACTGGCAAGTTACTAGTTGAGAGATGCCAAGCCTCTGTTCTCACAAAACCCAAATTTTGAAATGATTTTCGCAGCTGTTTGCGAGAAGATGAACGGAGATCTGGGTGAAAAGGCAACACAATTTCAAGTGAAGGGCCAATATTCCGCAGCCAAAGGGTCAAACTACAGATTTTGTGAATTATGTAACGTGTTAGCTGAGGCATGGGGTGAAATGGCACGCATATTTAGACAGGGGGAAAAAATCCTACATGCTGGTTGAGGAGTGCTGGGAGTTGTAGGACTTTTTTTCTGTGTAAACATACATAGTATCGCACCTTTATCCATTTTGTTTTTACTCTACAGTAAGTGTGCATGGCTCCAATTTGGATTGGGACCACCACGCGCCAGGAGGGGAAGATTAAACCTTCCCCTTCAACCTTCCCCTTCCACTAATCCCCGCCACACACAGAGGCTGAAAAGTGTGTGTGGGGGGGAACATCTTCATTGGCATCAATGGAGGCATTTTTTTCAACTCCACGGGTATGTGAAACATTTCCGCAAGCAGCGTGATTGGGCAGAAGGTTTAATTCACCTTGTGCGCATTATTCACCATGAGCATAACAGGGGCTCCCTGATCCCAGCCAAAGAAGTACCTTCTAATAGAACTTATTTATTGTTTACTTGCACATTTGTCCTTGCTCTTCCTTCAAGGAACCTAGGCTGGTGGGCACGGACACCCCCATTCCCTGGTTTTGTTCTCACAACAGCCCTGTGAGATAGTTTAGACTAAGAAACCGCCACTGGCCCAAGATGACACAGCAACTTTCATAGCCAAGCGAAGATTTGAACTTTTGTCTTCTTGCTGAAAGTCCAACATTCTAACCATTACGAGCATCATCACATGGGGGGAAATGCTTACTGTGTGCATTTGTCCCTCATTACTTCCTCTTTCGAAAGAGGAAGTAAACAACGTGGATGTGGTCCATTCAGTGGGCCGTTTTGATCCGCTTGTTTCTCCTGCACACAGCAGGAGGTAGCGGCAAATTCTGACTTTAAAAATAAGTCGGACTTACTAGGGTGTTATTTTATGGCACGAAGAAGGCTAGAAGGGGCGGGAGGCAGACAACATTGTGAGAGGGATCCGCAAAAAACTGTGAGTGCCCAGTAACGAGCGTGCAATAAAACGCTCACCTGATGGAGCTCTACATCTCACAAGCTCTTGTGCTGGGAGAGGAGGAAAGCCAAGTTCAAGATTTGTAGAGACCTAATGTTAGGCTTTTCTGGCTGTTTTGTCGAATACTGTACTGTGTGCTATTCATTATATTGCATTTTATTCTTTCAAACATGTGTATCGTATTTTATATTTTTAATTGTTCTAAAATGGCATTTCAGTTTTTTAACTGATTGTAATCTGCCCAGAAAACACTGGTTCTTGGGCAGATTAGAAATGTACTAAATAAATAAAAAGAAATAAGATCTATGGGCAGCAGCAGTCCCAAAGATTTTGTTCTATATTTGTGTGTGAATGGCCTCTCAAATTGTCCACCCTATTTGTTGGCAGAGAAACTGGGGACGCCATTTTGCTAAATTTCTCCAAGGGGAGGAGAAATTCTCCAGCAGTTTCTTGAAACAGCACTCACCATTAACAGTTTCTTTCTTGTTTCCTAGGGGTTTTTTGGCCATGTTCTTGAGCGGACCTTATCGTTGTGAAGTGACTGAGGGTGCTGTGCGTGTTCTGTCTTTCTCTTACACATCTCTCCATCGCTCTGCAACCTCCCTGACTGCCCACACATCCTGATCTGAAAAAGCTCTCTGGGGCAGGAGTTAATTCATGGTATCTTCCCTTGGGCTTTAACTGAAGTGTGGGAAGCCAAGGTGGTTGCAGAGTGCCAGAGAAAAGATAGTAAAATGAAAGACAGGACACTGGCATCCACTCCTCGGCCAGTGGATTTATGAGGTAATAACCCCTAAATACCCCCCCATGAGAATTTCTCTGAAATTTTCCTTTGAACACTGTTTCAAAAGCGAACGGTTGAGTAAAAATGTAGAACAAATTTTCAGAACAGCAGTATTTTATTCTGCCCCTGATCAAGAGACTCCAGCTTGAAACAGGAAGGGTGATTACTTCCCAAATAAGTAATTAACAGTCCCCACCCCCCGGCTGCTTTCGTTTCCTGTATATTTCTTCGATGGCCATCTTACCCCATTCTCTTCCAGAGCGGCCAGTGGCTTATTGATGCTGTTGACAAACTTGTTGACATGCTCAAAATGCTTGGTCATTTCTGTGGCCAGGACCATGTCGATAATGGCTTGCCGGAGCGTTCGATATTCATTCCTGTGTAAAGAAGGAAAAGAGGGAAACACACAGCATGACTAACTGAGAGCCATTTGGTTCAGCAGAGTTTCTGACAAAACATTGTGGGGAAATTGAAAATAAAAGCAAGCACTGGGGTGATTTGGGGTGGATGTTGCTGTTGTTGTTTTTGCTATTGCTGTCAACCATTTAAAGGCTTTTAAATTAATTAAACCTCCTGCCTTTTGGGGGAAAAAAATTAAGAAATCGATTTGAGCATAAATGGATGTGTCTATTACCCAAACCTCCAGATAGATGCCTTTTTGTTGTTGTAGGAGATATTGACAGAAGTGTGAGAATTTAATAAACGAATGTTGCAACTGTTTGCTAGAAGCAAAGTCTGTCTTCCATATTACAAGAGCGCAGCAGAACCAAAATGGATTCAAAACAACAAGCCACCCTCAGCCTTGCCAATTAAAATTTGCCCTGAGCTCTTAAAATTGGCCCCTTCTGATTAATTAGCAACATTTAGTTGATTAATCTCTTGCTTAGGTTTGCAGCTTATTTACTAATGCTGGGGAGAGGGGGTGGGGCTGAATCCAGAGGGAGAGTGCTAGCAAACTGGGAACACTATAGAACAAGTGTGGAGAGAAGGTAGATCTCCAGATATGTGGGACTTCAATTCCCAGAAGCCCCTGCCAGCATGGGTAATGGTCAGGAATGCTGGGAGTCAGACTCCAACGCGTTTGGAGATCTACTTTCCGCACACTCCTGCCATGCAAGATTCCCCAGTGGGCTCCTGTATATACTATTCAGCCTTTGGGCCTAGCATCCATTTATAAACCATGGGGTCCAGCCAGATCTCTACTGCCAAATCATATTTGTTGTCATTCACTGTTCCCATCCTGCTTTTCTGGAGTTGCAGAAGCTCCCTCTAAGCTAAGGGTCTGTGAAGGAGACCCCTCAAGACGATACTGTTTCAAAATGCAAGTTGGGGATGTGTGTGAATGGTCCCTCAAGACAACGTTTCCCTGCATGTGGAAAGTTAGCACATTGGGCAAACTAACTTTTCCCCCTGATGCAGTAGCTTTCTATATGTAAGCCAGTGTTTTTCCGCCCACATGGAGGAAGTTCAAAGATGAGATCCCCTCCTGCATTATAGTTGGTTAGTTTCACTTATGTTTTGCTTCACACAACCGAAAGGAGTCCTGAAGTGATTTACATCATCGGCATTATCAAAACGCCAAATACATTATACAATAATGTTCATTTAAATCCTACAGATTTACAAAAGTATCCCTCTAAAAAAGGAATTGGTATAGCCCTTATGAAGTGGTATGGTCTATGAAGGTCCATAGTAACTAGGTATTTTTTCCTGCCCTTTTAAATCAGGTCTTAGAGTATGACTTCCACAGACTGTAAACATCCCTCCAGTGCCACTAATTCCAAGCATTATTTAAAATAAATTGTCATTTAAGATACATAGAGACCATAGCTTTACCATGGCAGATACCACTATTTTAAAAACCTACCGCTCCATATTTTTAAAAATATTGCATTTATCATCCCGGGTGGTGATTTGGAAGGCCAAAGCGGCATGATGACTCTCCAACACCGCAATATCGTTATACAAAATGGCGAGCTCACTCCCTGCATTGCACAGGAAAGAATTCGTTCGACCTGGGTGATCCACGTCATGAACTGTGGCAGCTATCAGTGCAGCAACTTCATCAATGGGATCCAAAGTTTGCTGAGAAAAGAAGAACAAGAAGTGAGTGTTTAGTATTCCATAGCCGAGACAGAGTGCCATTTTGTTTGTTTGTGGAAAAAAAATGGGGGCGCAGCAGAGAGGCAGTTTTGGCTGCATGTGGCCCACGGGGTCGTGAGTTGCCCACTCCTGAGTTGGAAGGATCAGGTAACAGGTGATAGGAAAGTTCTTTCTCTGCCTGAGACACTGGAGAGTTCACACCTGACCATGTGATTTGTTCCCTTCTCCGAAAAACCCCATAGAGTTTTGATAAGACAACGCCATCTAGTGGCAGAGAGCTCCCGCAATATCCAGATAATACATTATCTGTAGTTTTTTAAAATGTGCGATTTCCAGGAGACGCCCTGGCTGTTGCCGACGTCTTGTTTAGAGAAGTTCATAGTCTGACTTGCTATAGGGTACCTCCCTCCCTATGTTCCCTTTCTTCCTTCTCTCTTCTGCTAGCTGAACTTACTTTCACCCTTTCTTTAGAAAGGAAGTAGGCTGTGGCGTGCAGCACATCAGCAGCGTGGGTCGAGTTGTGATAGGAGTTGGACGAGTGATAGTTGGCCTCGATAACTTGCAACCACGACCGCAGCGTCGACTCTGAGCAATTGAGGAACTCGCAGATCCGAAAGCGGGCAAACATTTTGAGACCAAGATAAACTAAAGGCCTAGAGAGAAATAAAAAGAAATTCATTTCCCCCCCCCCACAAAGCAAGTACACTGGAATGTGTGTATTGTTTGTATGTTGTATGTTTTTGCTGTTTAAATTTTTTTGTATATTGTTTTTAATTGTTTCAATCCTATGTAAACCGCCCAGAGAGCTTCGGCTATGGGGCGGTATACAAATGTAATAAATAAATAAATAAATAAATAAACAACTTGCAAACAACACCAGTTTTTATTGCATTGCGGTTTTAAATGTAGGCCTTTCTTTCTTTCTTTCTTTCTAGAACTTTAAAGCTGCTTTTTAGGGCTACACCCTCACAAAGCAAGGTACAAAAAGGAGTGGGCCCATCAAATAAACATACAGAATACTTTGAAAAAAGCTGCTCTGACACAAACAACTTCTGGTCTTAGTCGAAAGCAACAGTGGAGGGTCTCATGGCCTGCCTAAGTGTCAACAGGGAAGGAGTTCCACAGTTTTGGAACTAAGAGGTCCCAGTTTTGGAAACAAGAAGGCGACACATCGTCAATTATTGAGTTTATTATCATATTCTTGCCACCACATTGGTGGTGGGGGGATAGGGAGACCCCATTTCGAGATTCTGCCTCAACCACGAAATTTTGGACCATTGGCCAATCACGTAGCCGGCCAGGTTTTTAGAGACACTCCAAAGAGCACCTTTTTGTTTGTTGCAGATTACTTCAAATGACTCCTTCTAACATTTAGGATTGGATCACAAAAAGGGCCGCAAAGCTCGATGGGCTGATGTTCGCCGCTTCGCCCCCCTCCCAACCCAATCTACCTCACAGAGGAGCAGAAAAGGGGAAAAAAAGCTTTTGTGAGGAAAGGTGGAATAATAAAAAAAGGAAACGTGAAGCAACCCTTAGCTTTTAGCAAACGCTGCTTGGTGTGGTGTTGTTGGTTTTTTTTTTTTTCGTTAGCCAACCTTTTATTCGTCGCTGCTTCTAATTCAAAGATGTTAAAGTCCCAGTGTTCTTCATTTTCCATTGCTTGCGCGATACTTGGCGGGATATCATAAAGGGAGATGGGTGAGATTAAACTGCCCGGAACCTGATGAGTTTCTGTGAGATGAAGACACACAGAGAGAACAGTTATATGCACACTCTGGCTTGTGCTATCAGCTAGGGGACTACGAGGCCACTGGGAGGTTGACCCCCCCCCCCGCCTCCCAGGGAGAATGTTAGAGCAGTCCCATTCTTTGGCCAGCAATGGAGCAGCTGCAAGGACCCTGTATTCCCCCTTCCTGCCCCAAAGAGCCAACTACCTGTGTCCCCATCCCCCTTGCTGGAAAGAACACTCAGCTTGAATGATCAGCTGCCCTGGGACAGCTGAGCTGAAGGCAAGTGCATTCTGGACCCATCCATCAGCCGTGAGACGAATAGCTGTTGGATTGTGTTTTTATAATAGGGGTGTAGAACCCCAGCTCATGGGCCAAACCTGCCCCTTTCCCCTGACAGCAGAACAGTTGGTAGTTTCCTGGCTTTTGCATGTTTTTCACCCTGTTTCAAAAGCTTATTCTAAGACTTAGTTACAAGCAGTAAGAGCTTTGAACTAAAATAGGCTGGCCTTTTTTGCATTTTGGCCCCCCCTCTCTGCCTTTGGCCATGCCCACCTCTGAAATGTGGCTCCCAAGAGGTTCTCCGAAATTGAATTTGGAAAGAGGTTCATCACACCTCTGGCTTATAAGTAACGGAAGGCTGGGAGGCCCACTGGTCCAGATCAAATGGTGCTGTTGGGATTATGTAACTTCAAGTACGTGCCCTTGTTTACTTTCCTCTGCCCTCCCCAACTCTTTTTCCTTGTGTATCATGCCTGTTAGATTGTAAGCCTGCAGGCCAGGATTGCCTTATCCTTTCATCTCTATATGAAGTTGAGAAAATGTCAACCGCTTAATGGTGCAATCCTATGCATGTTTAGACAGGAAAAAAAAGTCTACAACTCCTAGCATGCTCAAGCCAGGATCGCATAGGATTGTGCCCTTAATAAATAATGTCATCAAAACATTGGGACAATTTTCAAACAATATCTGTAGGTTCTTTGTATTAAGCTTATCACCTCTTTGACTATTATGTATTGCAGGAATTGAATGAAATCATATGCAAATTCTTTTTAAAATTTATTTTAAAAAATCATTGGTTGTGCTTTATGCAAAACTTAAGTAGTGGAAGGTCACCAATTCTAGTACAGGTAAACAAAATGTATACTTACGTTTTGCTGATAATATATACTCATTCCCTGATAATCTTCGAAGGCCATCCTGTTTAAGAAAGAATGAAAATAATGAGTGGGTAAGAATTGAGGTCCTTTTGATATTTACTTTTCTGGATGTACAAGAAAGTAGCTGCAATGCAAAGCAGCAAAGATTACTCGGAACCTACAGCTCGGAACCTACACACCCGGACTGGCAACACCTGGACTCCAAACCAGGGCTCGCTGAATCAATCACTAAGAAGCTATGGTGGTTATTTTATTTATAGGTATGTTTCAAGGAGCGGATGTTTACTTTTAAAGCCCTGAAAGGCCTGGGCCCTGGTTACTAGAGGAAGGCCTCCCCCACGTCCCCTCACCTGTTTAAAATGCTATACGGAAGTCTTAATTATGCTGGTGGACACAAGTTCTAGACTGGGGTGGGGGATTTGGGGTCTTCCAGATGTTTTACATTGTCCTAAAAATGATGGTCATTATGAGAGAGGGCGAAAAATGTCTCCCTACCTCCATACTATATGTAATTTGGTACACCTCTGTCATACTGAATACCCATCTTGAGTACTGCATCTAATTCTGGGCACCACATGTCAAGAAGGATGCAGACAAGCTGGAGGGGATTCAGAGGAGGGCAACAAGGATGATCAGGGGTCTGGAAACAAAGCCCTATGAGGAGAGACTGAAAGAACTGGGCATGTTTAACCCTGAGAAGAGAAGCCTGAGGGGAGACACGATTGCACTCGTCAAGTACTTGAAAGATTGTCACACAGAGGACTAATCACTGGGACTTGTATTAGTCATGACAAACTTAAGTCCCATTGATTTCAACCTAGGCACAACTGCACCAACCCACCGACGTCCAGTGAGGTTCTATCTCCAGTATAAGGTAATACAATTAAGCAAGAGGCTACAGCTCCTCTGTCTGTGTCTGGCTTCTATTTTAAGAATAATAAGTCAATTAGTCTGGAGCTTGGAAAAGACTGCCTGGTTCTTAAGGCTCCTTGATTCTCACTTCAAACGTACGGCCACGAAACAAAACTTTCATGACGCCTTCCAGAAGGAAGCAGCGGGCAACCTTCAACGGCTGGTCCATTATCACAGAAAGCAGCTTCTTCAGCACTTTTTATACCAGCCTTCCCCAACCTGGCGCCCTCCAGACGTGATGGACTGCAACTCCCAGGCTGGGGAAGGCCATTTTATGCAAACGTACATAATGATGCTCCATTCATTCTGGGTTCCAGGAAAGACTTTCTCCCCTGTGACGAAGCCCGTTTCATTTTTGCCACCTCCAGCAGCTACAGGTGCTTGCGGAATTTGATCTTTGCGAACTCCAAGAAGAACTGACCCAATCCTCCCCTGCCTGGATTAGTGGGTGGATTGGGATTTAGGTTGGCCACATCCTGATGTCACAACACAGTTACAAAAAAACTCAGTTCAAAAAAGCACATCACCTGGCTAAACTTTAGGCGAAATGTCCTACTGTAAGAGGTTTTTGAGACTGGAACAGGCTGCCTCGGGAGCATGGGGCTGGGCTGGATCAGGGGACCCCAGCCCTCATGGACCTGTGGGCACATCCAGGAATTTTGAGATGCTGCTGTGGGCATCATCACAACATGGCACCCAGAGAGGATGTGGCAAGTCACATAATGGCTGCCGTGGGGGGCTCGGCTAGTCAAAAGACAAGTAATTCACCCAGCCCCAAAAGGAAAGAAAAACGTTTTCCCTGTCTTGACACTGGGCTCAGCCCCTTGGCATGCCTACCTCCTCCTCTGCCATCAGAGCCCCACTGTGTGTGTGTGTAAAGAAGAAAGAGAGAGAGATGGGGAGATAGGGAGAGAAAGAGCAAGGCTAGGGACTGAGAGGGAGAAGGAAGAGGTAAGAGAATAGAAAGAGGTGGAGCGAGAAATAGCATAGCTAGAAGCTGGGGGAGGGGGGAAAGCAAGCCAAAGAGAGCAAGGCTAGAGGTTGGGAAGGGGGAGAAACTGCAAGATAGAAATGTGGTGGGGGAGAAATAGCTGGGCTAGAGGCCGGGAGTGGAGAGAAACAGAAAAAAAGGGGGTGAGCAGGAGAGTGTGCAAGGTTTGGGGCTATGAAGAGAGAGGAAGAAGGTGGCTAGGAATGGGGAAAGGGAGAGAAATCATGATAAAAGGGTTGAGGAAGATAAATAGCCTGGAGAGACTGGGAGCGGGAAAAGATCAAAGGGGGAACGTCTGTGAGGGTGGAAGAAAATTGGGTGAGGCCTGAAAGCCATTCCTTGCTTCTCTTCCTATCCATCAGACAGCTGATCAGCAGCAAGTTCAGAAACAGGAAGCAGAAACTGGTGCCTTAACATTTTTGTTCAAAGTCCTTTTTTAAAAGGGACAGGGCACGGAGAGCTTCATGGCCGCCATTGGAGGTCCCACGGGTGGCGTGGCATCCACGGCCACTGGGTTGGAGATCCATGGACAAGATGACTGCCAAGGTCCCTTCCAGCCCTAAAATGCTACAATCTTGCTTACTGTCATCAAGCCTCCAACAAGGTCATTGGTATGGGGGTCTTCATCTTTTGTCCCAAGTTGCGGAGAGTATAACTCGGTGGTACGCAAGATCTCCAGTACTCGATCCAAAGCTTCAGCGACTGGCATAGGACTGCTTTCTTGGGCAGCGTTGATAATATTTATTACCTAGGTTGAAAGAAAGAAACCTGTACATTCTCATTTTTTCTTCCAAGGGGTAATTCACGGAGTCAAAACCATTGGAACTTAGGAAGCTGAGTTATACAGAGTCACACCATTGATCCATATCCAGTATAGTTCGGTATTGTCTACACTTCATTTGGACAGTATGTTAATGAGCCTTGGACTCATGTACTCTCCCCTGACGTCTCCTCCTCTGGCACTGCTTCTATTTTCAATTAACCGCAGTTTAGCATTAGACCTTAATGACGGTTTATTGAAACACACCAGCTTCATAAACCATGGTTTGAGAAGTTGTCTCGTTGCGGCAAGCCATAGTTAAGAGTAACCACAGTCTGCTCAATTTGGATATAATGCTACCAGTGAAACCATAGTGTTTTACCTTAGTAATTGGTGCTTCAATAGTCATGGAATGTATCCTGGCCATTGATGAATGCCTTCTCTGTGAACTTCCTATGCAGGGAGAAAAATGGAATGAAATTACTGGGTGGCCTAATGGTGCTTCTAGATGGAGGGCAGCTATTCCATTTTTTCTTTCTTAAGGGAGTTCTTCAGATAAGAAAAAGACAGAAGAAGAGGTGGAAAAACATGGGAGAGCTACAAATGGAAAATATCGCCTGGTTCCCCTGTAAAATTCAGTGAATGAAGCAAGGTGATTACAATATATATATATTGATATAGTTTGCTGGTTTTTATTCAGCAGTTTTAACATTTGTAACCTGGTTTGGAGTCCTGGTGGTTAAAGAGTGGGAAATAAATCATATATATATATATATATATATACACACATACACATACACACACACACACACACACACACACACACACACACACACACATATATATATATATATATATATATATATATTATTTCCCACTCTTTAACCACCAGGACTCCAAACCAGGTTACAAATGTTAAAACTGCTGAATAAAAACCAGCAAACTATATCAAAGTGTAACATGAACATTTCAATACTTCACAGTGCAATCCTAGATGTGTCTACCCAGAAGTAAGCCCCACTGGCATCAAGGGCAGTTACACCCAGGTAAGTGAGGAGAGCATTCCTGCCCAACACGTTAAAAAACATCAGCAACAAGTGTCGTTGTCTAAACAGGGTCAAGTAACCTACAGCTCTAAAGCCCAGCCATTTTACAGCCTTCCTAAAGGGATCTGCAGAATGGATCAGGCTTGATTTCATAAGAGGAATTCACCAGGCTTGGGGGTCTGTAGCACATCCCTCACCTCTCCCCACATCACAGTGTCAGCTCATATGAACAGGATGTATGAACTCTGCATCTAATGAAGAATGACATAATATACCATTGCTGCCCCGAGAGGTGGTCGATCTGACATCTAAGGAGCCTTTCCTCCTGTCCTTGTGCCTGCAACTCTGGATATCTGTAGAGACAAGGAAGTTGTGTTGTTTTTATGGTGAGAGAGGACATTCCCAATTTGTAAGGTGACAGGGCCTTCTTGGTGGCTGCTCCCCAGCTCTGGAACTCCTTGCCAAGGGTGGTCAGCCAGTCCCGTCTTGTTGACCTTCCGCTGACAAGTGAAGACATTTTTCATTCAGACGATCCTTTGGTCTGCTGAGGTGACTGTTCTGGCTACTCTACATGTTGCAGTTTGGTCAACTGGCTGTTATGATTGAGGATGTCGTGAGTGCCCAATTGAGTCTGGGAGTCTGATGGATTCTCTCGAATACGCACCTGCTGGACCCAGCCTTTCTGGGGGGAAAGTAGGCAATTTCGGCAGTGAGGGCAATGAGGGCAGGCAGTTGCAGAGCGCTCACCAGGCCAAGCCAAGCCTCAGAAGTAGCTCATGCAGCCTGGTGAGCAGGGGCAGACGGCGGGGGCAACAGGGTGAGCATCTGCCAAGTTGGATGCGGGTGAGTTTGTCCACCCCTAGTTTCGATTGATTTTATTGCTATTTTACCTGGGCCTGCCCCAGCCTGGCGCCCTCCAGATCTGTCAGACTACAACTCCCATCATCCCCAGCTGCCATGGCTACAGTTTGGTGGAAAGACAGGATATAAATTCATGCTACTATTTGAACTTGATGTAACAGTTCAGAATCTACCCTTGGAAGTGGTAACGTTGGTTCCACCTCACAGGTACAACCAGTCCTGACTTTTGGATATCCAACACCTAAGGACTGTTGCAGAAGAAGCCAAGTAAACATGTCCTTCGCGAACTCCATCCCAGCCATGACAAAAATCAGACTCTGCCCTTGACACATTGCATCCAGATTTAGGAAGCTGCACCCTCAACACTTCTTAGAAACAGAAAATGAAATTGGAATCTCCTTCTCCTATGCACCCATTAAACAGTCAAGGTTGCCAGTTTCGAAACACAGCTGCCCGGGGTGGATAGTTTTCCATTTATTTAGTCTCCCTGCTAGAATATTGCTTTATTGCTATGCAAATATTATTGCTTTCTCTTGCGCTGTGTAATCTGTGCTTTTCACTGCAGTCCTCCTGTCACTGACTAAGGGAGATGCTGTAAGAGAGAAAGAGGTATTACGTGATTTCTGGGGAGTGGGTCCACCCTCTGGCCCCTGGTCCCAGAGTCAGGCATGCTGCCTGATCCCACCTGAGGGGACTAAGTGTTAGCCTGCCCAGCCATAGTGAAGAAACTTCGCACATATCCATGACTGCATAAGCGCAACTTGCGCATATGCACATACCATGTAAGCTCACACATACACGTCTTCTCTGCAGACAACTATCTTAACACGTGGGCATCTTGAGGCAGAGCAGGCAGCATGTCTAATGCCAGAGGGCACAGCCTCACTTCCCAGTAATCATGTGATACCCCCTTCAAGTGACAGGACACTGTAGCGTAGCGTCTAGAAGTCTTAAGCGTTGAGCTGGAAATGATAAAACTTCACTCCATGATCCATGTGCTCAATGGGTGAGAGGTTGGAGTCCTGCTAGTCCCAGGTGGGAGGAGCAGCTCATCAGGCCAGGTTAGAGGAGCAAGCAGGTGGGCAAATCCAATGGACATCCCTAACTGGATGATCAGCCTTGTGCCCATACGGATCCAAAGTGGGTCAGATTGGGTCCAAATTGGGCTAAGACAGATTTGGGGCTGATCTGGAAGCTCTGAAGGGGGTCTGGGGGAGGGGGGTTCTCCTAAAAATCAACAAACTGGGCAGCACGTACTGTAGTTTCATAGCCTCCTAACAAAACACTATTTTCTCTGCCTTCACCTGCAACACGGAGATAATAGTACCTGACTGCTTTACAGGGCTGCTGTCAAGATCACGGAGATGAGTTGTGTGTGTCTGTGTGTGCGGGAGGGAGGGAGAGACAGTATTTATTGATCTTATTTATTTTATGTACATTTCTACAGACAGAAAAGAGAGAGAGAGACTGTATGAAAGAGAGAGAGAGAGAGAAAGAGAGAGAGAGAGAGAGAGAGAGTATTTGAATGGATGTTAAAAGTGCTTTGAATACGGAGACGTGTTATGTAATTGCTGGACCTTACTCATTTCATCAAGCATTTGGCGCCTGTTAAGCCATCTTGCCAGCCACACAAGTTAAAATGTTATGTTTTTTCTGAGTTTTAAAAACAGATTGCCTATTTCCATTTTGTTGTTAATCATTTTTGTGGACACCCTGCTACCTGCGGGCCACATGCTGGTCCCCCTTCCCATCCTCCCGCCGGCCTTTTTGTTGTTGACGTTGCAGTACCGTCTTTGAAAAGGAAAAAAAAAAAGGCTGTTTGCCATCGTTGCGGTGGCAAAAAGGGGCTGTTTTAAAGCAAATTCCGGCTACGTGGCAGCAAGGCAAGTGTGTGTATGGGGGGGGGGGGTGCAATGTGGCTCAACGAACCCTGGATGTTGCCCACCTGGCCTAGAGTAATCGTATGTCTAAAACAGGTTCAGGGTTATACATTGTTAAAATGCAAATAACAACTATGTTAGCTGGTGGCAGTAAACTGAATTATTATTAAGGTGCGACAAACGTTCTTGTTACACGTTTGCAGAATCGTACCTGTCTGGGATTCGGCTTGGACGCGTTCACAGACCCTTTCAGCCTGCAAATCGAGGGAAGAAAAATACAAAAATTAACCAGCATGTGAGAATCACCCTGGGACGCCCTTCCCCCTTCTAACATATATTGCGTCAACTTTTTCTGCTTACCTTGTTATTGTCACTGCATGGTCTACTAAGGGACACATAGTGTCTAATTTTTCTGTAGGAAAACAAAATAAAACAATGGTCAATAACATATTTCATCTCCTTCAAACTTCAGCTCTGATTCTCTTAGACTTTTCCCCCCCTAAATAAAATTCTAAATAAAATTTCACGGGGGGGGGGGGGATTTAATGCTGGTTTGATAGGTTGGACAAACATTGCAATTGTACTGTGCCAAGAGTACAGTCTCTTTCCCCATGCTGCTAATTCGGCCTCCAGCAACCATGATGGGCCCTCAAACTACGAACCTGATTTTCTGGAGGGGGTGCAGGCAAGGGCCATAGGTTTTTCACCCCTTGTATATATGCTACGCTTTAACTGTTCAGATTTTCAAATAATTGGGAACTCAGTGGGGCTGTGGTTTGATAAGAAAGCAGAGGCACAGAAACAAGATCATGGAGATTAAGAGGATTTTCAGATGGGGGGGAAATCGCATTTCCTCACCATCATTCCGCTTCCTGTTTCTCTTCTGCAATAGGAACGAGCAGAATCACACAGGGAAGAAAGGGGGGAGGGGAAGCAGCAATCACGTGGCCAATTCAGTTTAGTGGGAAAACATGCCATCTATTCGGCATTTTATAGCGCAACCAATCCTGCACACAGCGGGAAATAGCGACAAGTATCATTATAGTTAAAAAGAGTCGGGTTTTCGGAGTCTTATTTTGTAACAAAAAACAGCAGAAGGAGTGGAGATACGCAGGAGGATCACTGCATCGTCAAAATGACCCACGAACATCCGTGAGTGGCCAGCCACGAGCATGCTATAAAATGCTCATCTAAAGAAGCTCTAAGAATAGATGGGCAGCAAGAGAAAAAGAACAGGCACCAAAGCCTTGGGAAGGTGATCAGAAAATGACACCCTGTCAGTGGGAAACACATTCTAGTGCACCAGTCTTCACCATGAGGGCTAGACACTTTCATTTATTTTAAAAGAAACCACAGCAAGCTATTCACCACCAATATGGCTAAATTATTCTTTGAATGTATAATTGATACAAGGTCCCATACTGGCAGTATATTTTGATTTTCAGGCTTACCCTCCCTGTCCGATGACAGGTATTATCTTCACATGTTGTTGTATGCTCTCTCCATTTTTCTTTTTGGTGTAGTATGTTCCTTGCCATTCCTGTAGACGGGATTGAAGGTCAAGTAAGAACAACATTTGGCTTAACAGCTCACAGGCCATTCTTAAAGCCTCCTGCCTGTTGATTTAATAGTATTCTCATGTGTTCTGCCAATCCCTACATTTATCTAACATTGGTTACCCCAGTTATTTCTTCTTGGGCAAAGACCATTTATGTCAATGATCTACTCTAGAGGCTTTTCCCCAGTCTAGTTATTTATATTTGATGGCACCCAAGCAAAAATATGATGAGAATGAGGATGAGGATGCAAAGGATATGGGATAATGATAAGCAGAACATGTTTCTTACCATTTTATTTTATGAACCTACCCAAACACTGTGATCTGAGTGCCTCCTCCAAAGGAGGTTCGGAGACTTGCAACAACAGAGAAGGACTTGTCAGTGTTGGTCCCCCGATCACGGAATGCTCTCCCCACTGAGATCTGCCTGGCGCCAACATTGTCATCTTTTTAGCACCAAGTCAAGACTTTCCTCTACTCCCATGGTCCATCCTGACATTTTAGTTGTTTTATTAAGTTTTGGATTTTTTTAATGGAAATAGTTTTCAGCTACTTTATATGTTGTATGTTTTAATCGGTTTTAAGTCACCTTGAGACTTTTAAAAGAAATTCAATCAATCAATCAATAAATAAATGTCCTCCTTTGGCTCAGGGCCCATGCATTCCAAACCTGAATGACTGCGCCCCCTTCTTTAAGATCATTATCTGTGCCCAGATACTGAATATTCTTCTTCTTAGCTACAGGTAATACTATGCCATCTATGGCAATGGGAAGTCAGTTTCAAAGAATTCCACTCATGCAAAGATTTTGCCCCTGTGATTCAGGGGAAATTGAATCTCTTCCACATGTTTTACTATTATTTTTATAAGGGCGCAAGGGATTGCTTGCTGTCCCCCTTAATAAAGACACTTCTTGACAGATCAGTTGAATTGTGTATTGATGTATATCTTGCTGGAAAACATGTGGCTGTTGCCACCTCCCAAGAGAGCCAGTGTGGTGTAGTGGTTAGAGTGTTGGACAGGTCTAGTCGCTACATGGCCATGAAGTTGAATGGGTGACTCTGGGCCATTCATTGACTCTTAGCCTAACCTGCCTCTTCTCACGCATAAGTATCCAGACATCTTCACCTGCAACCCCCCTTTGTGCACTCCCATCAAGTGAGGCATGATGAGTGGCTATGAATTAAAGGGTCTTTTCAACTGTGGCACTCCGATTGTGCAATACCCCTTCCCCCCCCCCCCCCGACACCTATTTTAATGCTTTTGTGGCAGTAGGGCAAGCAAAAACCCTTTTATTTTCCAGGCCTTTCCAATCACATTGTAGCGTTAAACCTTATTATAGCTTTGCTGATTTTTATTCTCTCCATTTTTCTTGGATTTGTATTTTATATGCTGTTGTTTTAATGCTAGAGTTTATCTTCTTGCATTTTGGTTGTATGGTATATTTCAAATTGGTCGTTATTTTATCTTGCAAGCTACCCAGAGACATTTTTGGTGACGTTATTGTCGTTATGGGCAGTTTCTGCAATAGGTAAATAATTAAAGTCAAATAGAGAGAAGTATAATCAAATACACTTTCAGTTAGTGCAAAAACACTGTCATTTTAGCCCTTGTTCCTCTGGCATATTTGAGCACACTCCTGGGGACACTGTGACACTCGTGTTTACGGCCAAATGCAAATGGCAACCAAAGCATTTCCTTTCCAGGTCAGAGCTTTGATACACACACATCATGACTCATCCTTCTCTTGCATCGACTCCTGGATGCATTAAAGCCAGATGTGCGTAATGCTTGTGATTCATTGGTAGCATCTTCATCAAATGTCGTGTCAACAACCTGGCACTGTTTAAGGCGCCATCTGTCACCAGCCAATCGTCACACCTGACTCACACACTGCCATATGCATGCTGTGACATGTACATCGCAGTGACTACTGTTTGTGTCAACGCTGTGGTGACTACGTGGCTACTGCAAAATTCCTTGCCGCCCTAGGCAGGCCAAGGCTGTCCCCGTGAGAACCTGCCACAGACTATGGATGTTCGACACTGAAAATTCTGAACAGTTGAAGCCCAATGGGATTTTGCAGAGTTCCCTTTCTGGTAAGTGGCGTTGGACTATAGCAGGGTTTTTTCCTGGTTCTGGAAATGTTTGCATTTTTTTTTTTTTTTTTGGCACACATTTAATAGATGCATCTTTTCCCAGGTCTTGTGATTTGCACAAACAGGATTCATGTGGGTTTTTTCCTTCTTTAATTTTTCGGGTCTGGAGATTTGCTCAAATGGGAAGCCCTGAAGTGGAAGATGAAGCTGACAAGTCCTCTGTCACGTATGAAATGTGGCTCTGCTGGGCTAAACAAAGTAGTTTGCGGATAGGATGAAATTGAGAAGGATATTTACAATGGTAATATACTTCTGTGGGCTATTTAGTGGACAGGCTAGTGCAAGTGTCCCCCCCAGTACACAAATATATATATATATATATATATATATATATATGATTCCATTTCCGCAAATTTTAAGACCCAAAGCGGGACAAAACAAGAACCTATCTGTCCAAATTGACGCCACCAGTATTTTTAAAAAATCCACATATTGGATTGACTCACTACAAATCAAATCCATGCCAGAAGGGGGAAACAGAGCAAATCTGTCAAGATTTCACTCCAAATCAGAATTCTCATACAGCCCTACCACACACTCATATTATCACTGAAGAGGACACGGCGTACCACACATGCTGAGCACAGCAGGAGAACCTGCCATTATGTGCTGTTCTGAGCATGGCTGCACCCCTTGAATGTCATGGGCCTAGGTGGCTTCCTAGCTTGCCTGTAGGTAAAGCCAACCCTTCTCTCTATCGGTGGCTGCAGTGCCCATTTGCCAGCATCAGAAGTGGAAAGCACTTGTCTGCCAAGATCCCACAAGTCCATGGATGACTCTTTCCAGCGGTGCCGCATTGCGGCACATCCAGCGATACGGTATGAATGGGTGGGTTCATGCATTATCCACCCTTCTAAATGAAAGGACAAATGGATTTGAATCCCCTTCCATCTGATTTGGAATGCTGGAGAATGGAGTAGAGTCCCCTCCGTCAGCAGTCACTACAGGCAGCTAAGGCAGGGGAGGCTCAGGTGTCTGCCTTGCCTTGCACTCGAAAGGGGGAGGATGTGAAGGAGCCCTCTTCCCAGGCGCAGCAGCACTAGCCTTTGCCCACTGAACCGCAGTTTTAAATTCAACGCTAGCCACGGCTACTGCCAGAAGCAGGGATCATTTTCCTTCTCCTCTTCAGAAGATCAGGCATAGTAAGATTAGGCAATCCTGAAAGCCCCTCCAGCCGGGTCCAACTGCAGTAGCCCCTGCTCAAAAGGAGATCTGCCCTCTTCTCTAGCCTCCTAAAATAAACAATTATTTCAAGGCACCTTCTCTGTGGTGGCCCCCCGAGTATGGAACAGATTAGTCATCTAAACAGGTGTAGCATTTTATTGAAACTATTTTTAGCTGTTTAAATTGTTTTAAATTTTGTATGTGAATTTTCATGCTGTACTTTATTATCTTTGAAATGCTGTAAACCACCATTGGATGGTATAGAAATGAAATGAAATAAAATAAAATAAATAAATAACAAGAAGGGTGATTGGTGAACCAACATGGAATTGCTATACCTATTGAATTTGGCCAGTGCCGGTGGGTGAGAATTTTGTTTTGGTTCGTTTCCCAACATTCATGAATGTCTCCATAAAGAATGGAAAATTTTGGACATTCAAACGCAGGAAAAAACAAGAGCGAAAGATTTATCCATCCTTACTCTTCAGTGGCCATTCCAGCTGGTCACAAGAAGATCAAATATGTAAATTTTTACTTGCTCAATTTGCTTGCTTGTCTCTCCTCTTCCTTCCCTCTCCTTTTGTACCATGTGTATTAAATTATAAGCCTCCAGGAAGGAACTGTCTTGTCCTTTCATCCCTGCACAGCGCTTAGTCAATTTTAGGTGCTTTATAAGTTAATAAGTATAATAATTCAGTCAGAAGTCCAGTCATATTTATTACATTTCTATCCTGCCCATCTTCCAGTGAACTCAATGGCTACAAGTCCTGATGGCTATGTGCTACCGCCAGTATCAGAAGCAGCAAGGCAATTCACACCAGTTGCTGGGGAACATGGGCAGGCCTACCCAGATGAATTTTAAACCAAGAATTTTAAGATGTCTTGATTGTTATTTTGATATTGTATTGGTTTTACATGCTCTTTTAATTAATGTTATGCATTTGATTCATATTGTATTGTTGTACTAATGTTGTTCCCCACCTCGATCCAAAGGGAGAGGCGGGTAATAAATAAATTATTATTAATTATTATTATTATTATTATTATTGGCAGGAGGGTGCTGTTGCACCCATGTACTGCTTGTGGCATCCTGGTCAATAGCTGGTTGGCTACTTGTGAACAGTGTGCTGGACTAGATGGACCCTTGGTTTGATCCAGCATGGCTCTTCTTATGTTCTTATATTTGTATTTGTGTGTGTGGTTACTGCATTTTATCTACACAACAATTTCGCAAAAGAAATTACGCTGAGAGATTAGCTTGGTGAGGGACTGAACAAATCCAAGCCCATCACTATTCGTTGGGTCCCTGTTAATGTGCATGCAAAATTAGACAGATACTTACCTTTTCTATCTTGATGCAAGAATTAACAGTGTCAAGGAAATCAGCTTTTTTTTCATTTGTAGGCACTTCTGTTAGTTCCTTCCCTATTAATTCGCCTTTTTGATAGCCCATCACAGTCTCAAATGCAGGATTTACGTACTGCAGAACATTGAAAAAAGGCACTCCAGTGAATCCAAAGAGAAAACAGAGAAGTTAAGATCCAGCTACACAGTCATCTAATTTTAAATCTTCCCGTGAATCTCATATAGAAGTACTTTCTCTGTACTACTCCTAAAACAGTTGCTTCAAAATCTGTCTCCTTCTCCAAATATACCATGAAATGCATTAGGAAATGTGAGTAAACAGGTCTGTGAAAATACTGAGCCAACCTTCTCAGGAGAAACGTGAAATTCAGGCATTTCCAGTGGAATCCCATTAATCTTTCTTCAAAAGTTAACTGTGTACAATGAAGCTTATCCCATACACCTTTCCTGAATCTGGTGCCCAATAGGTGTGTTTGGATTACAATTCCCATAATCCCCAGCCAGTGGTTCAAATACATCTGGAGGGTTCCAAGTTGAGGAAAACGACCTTAGTTAACATGTTTACTATGGCAGCCTTATACTCATTAGACAAGGAACACCCACGCTAAAAGAAACAACATAAATTAATACCAAAACGCAAGGACAAGTCACAAGACAAACAACACTAAAGTTGCCCACATGCCAATTATCCAAGAGTTGAAGGGGCTCTGGTGGGACCCCTCCTACAATGGAAGACCCTAATGTTTTTAGTGGGTGATGGGGACATTGACTGCCATGTTTTGAATCAGGTCTAGGCAACTGAGAACACACAGTTTTAATTTCCCACAATGCCTCTGAGGTAGCATTGTTTTGAGGCACTGTGGGAAATTAAAATGTCAGCTCTCAGCCCCAACTGTCTAGTGCTGATTTGATGTACAGATACGGGAGAAGTTTTGTTCAGTTGCATTTTAATATGGATTCTTATCAACTACCATGCGAACTGAAACTCACGCTATTTTTCCAAATTCATGCTCCTGCAAATTTTGCAAGGGCGTTCTCTTATAAAAAAAAAATTGCATACAGAAATATTTGTATAAGGGAAAAACAATGTTCAAAAATGCAATGGATTAGGAAAATTGCTTGCAAAAATGTGTATATTAGTGTGTGTGTGTGTGTGTGTGTATGTGGAGATATGTGCACAAACTTAATACAGGAGAATTTTTCAAAGTTCGAGACAAACCGAACTTATGATTGGAAAAATGATGATGACAGTTGCAGTCCACCAACATCTGGACAGCCACTGGTTCCTCCCCCCTGCCATAAATGCATTTAACACTCAAATAACACTCAGACCAGAACAAACCTGTATCACGTGGTCTTCACTCGTAATCTCAACGGCTTCTTGACTTTTCTCTAGTGCTGTAAATATTGAGTTACAAGCCCTAAAAATAAAAGGGGGAAATGGAGCGGATTCAAGCTGCATGGCTTGTAATTTTTGGAATTATAAATAAATCAAACAACAGGCAACTGCAACAAAATGTTAGATTGTGGAGTCTTCCCTGTTCAGGATTGCAGCAACTCCATTCCAGCAATTGCATTCCATTCCCCTTCTCACCCCTGGTTTCCTCCACCCAATAGCCAGTCACCATTCCATGCCCATTGAGCTATTATGGAGGGTTCTCCCCTAAATCTTCGTATTTCTGAGAACCTCAGCATTCATCCGACACTGTTGATCCCTCTCCTATTGTGCACAGGTATCGCCTTTTTGGCATTTGGTGAACTGAAATCACTCTTAGCATCTATCAGCCCTCTCTAACCTGGTCCCCTTCAGATGTTGTGGACTTCAACTCCCATCAGCCCCAGCTGGTATGGCCAATGGTCAAGAATCCTGGAGGTGTTATTCAAAACATCTGCAAGGTACTAGGTTGGGGAAGGCTGGTATATGCTACGGAAGTAATAAGTTCAGGTGAGAGGAAATATTTACCTTGCTCTTTCTCTCCCCTCTACTCCTTTGCCTTGCTATTTCCCTCACCCGCCCAGCCTCTAGTCTCACTATTTATCCCCACCCCCATCCTTTTAGCTCACTTTTGACAGCAACCATTATGTAACTAGCCTCATCCTCTTTGGGAACCATTTTGTGTTGGTGCCCAGTTTCTCACATTCCCAAATGTGCCCACAGATCCAAAAAGGTTGGGGACCTCTCGTCTACATAGTAAAGAACATGCAAACAGTAATAATGGCAAGCTGAGAGTTAATATTTGGAGGTGGGGCCATTTGCCTCCTAAAGCATTGTGGGAAGAAGAGGCCCCTTGTGTTCATTGTGAAGATGGCTGCCAGAGTTAGAGGCTTTGAGACTCCCATTATCAGGGGTGGGGAACCTCCTTCAGCCTGAAATTCTATTTCAGAAAGGCTCGCTGGGGCTGCATTCCAGTGGTGGGTATGGGCAAAGGAAAATGGGGTTGGCCTGAAGGCAAAAGGGATGAGGCCAATATTAAAGTAAACATCAACATATTGTAGCTTAAAGCTCTTCCTGTCAGTAACTAGGCCTTAGGAGAGGCCTAACTCACAAAAGCCAGAAAACTACCAAATGGTCTGTGGTTGGGAGAAGGGGTTCTGAGACTCTATTACTACAGTCAGTTCCGGCTCAAGTCTTGCTTTCTACAGGGTGGTGCCCCAAGTTTGGACTTCCCTCCTCCAAAGGGTTACTCTAGTACCGACTTTATTGATTTTTCGGCGCCAGTCTAAGACCGCGGCATTTATGACTGATTAGTTGCTGCTAAAATCAATCTCACTGCTGACTGTTTTATTGGTTTTATTATATATTTATTTATAGCATTTTATTGCAGTTTTACTGTTGTTATTTTAACACTGTTGTTACCTGCCCTGAGGTTTTATGGATAGCAGGATATAAATAAAATGAAATAAAACCATCTGCTGCCTTCTGGACCAACTGAAGTTTCCAAACGTTCTTCCAAGTCAGCCCCTTCTACAATCCATTCCAGAAGTCACCACCCCTTCCTGTGTTGGTGATGATCAGCATCTTTCATGCCAATGATATTTAAGTTAGGTAAAATTACCTTAATTTAAACTTTGCCTGGACTTCTCCAAATTCCAGCTGGATAAGTTCATTGTAACAGGCCATGATGTTGGAATTTTCAACGTATCTCTATTTTAAAAAAAAATGTAATAGTCAGAATGTCTCTGTTGTCCGCTTACCTATGAACACATTTATCTAACTATCTATAGGAACTTAGGAAGCCACCTTATATTGAGTCAGACAATTGGTCCATCTAGCCCAGTATTGTTGACACTGACTGACTCTCCAGGGTTTCAGGCAGGAATTTTTCCAGCCTACCTGGAGGTGTCAGGAATCGAACCCGGGATCTTCTGCATGCAAAGCAGGTGCTCTACCCACTGAGATTCAGCCCCTCTCTCCCTCCCTCCTTTCCTATCTATCTATCCATCCATCTAGCTAGCTAGCTATCAACTTGTAGAAAAAGGAGCATTTGGGGGAAAGATGTGTCCAAAAATGTGGACTTTGTGGGGAAATACATTCAACAATAACTCAAACAGTTGTGCTAGAGTTTTTTTAAGAACATAAGAAGAGACCTGATGGATCAGACCAAAGGCCTATCTAGTCCAACATTTTGTTCACACAGTAGCCAACCAGCTGCCTGTGCAAAGCCCACAAGTAGGTCATGGGTGCAACAGCACCCTCCCACGCATGTTCCCCAGCAACTGGTGCACATAAGCATACTGCATCTGATACTGGAAGTAGACTTTTAGCCATCACAACTGATAGCCAGTGATAGCCTTCTCCTACAGGAATTTGTCTAACCCCCTTTTAAAGCCATCCAAATTGGTGGCCATCACTGTGTCTTGTGGTAGTGGATTCCATAGTTTTACTCTGTGCTGTGTGAAGAAGGACTTCCTTCTATCTATCCTGAATCTCCCATCAATCAACTTCATGGGAGGATCCCATTGGGTTTTAGTATTACAAAGGAGGGAGAAATTTCTCTCTAGCCACTTCCTCCACAACATGCAACATTTTGTACGCCTCTGTCATTTCAACCGAATCGAAGCTAAACAGTCCCAGGCATTGCAACCTTTCCTCATAGGGAGGCACCTTTTAACAGCTTCAGCAATTGGGCAGTGTAGAAACTTAATAAATAAAAACAAATTGCAGATTGATGTGAAAAAAGGATAGAATGGACTGGTGAATGCGAGATGGACTAAGACCTGATGTAGACCAGTTTGTCCATCCTTAATTGCCGCTAGTCATCTACATGCAATTGTCAGTATTCATTTGCTAATGTTCAAACAGCAGGGAAACATGTATCTATTTTCAGACGTGTGCAAAATCGATCTGGAACTGTCAGCATTCACATGTGAATGATGGCATTCATTAAATATATTCTAGGCTCGGGGATTGGTGGGGCTAAAAACGTAAACATAAATAAACAGACCTACCCTTGTGAAGCCAGCAGAAATGAAGGGTAGTATTGAGGATTCTTCACGATCTGCATGTCTTAAAAACAGAAAAGGAGGAATGGCAAGATGTCAGAAACTGTCCCCCCTCCCCAGTAGTTAATACTATCAACATCTGCAGTCAGCAATGCTATCTGCGGATCTGCTGTCAATGAACACTTTCCAAACAGGGTGTCTGTGATCCTCATCATGGCTGTAAGCCAGCAACCATCACACAGGCTTCCATGAGAATTACATTTTTTAAATCTAAAAATGTATATCCTGCTTCCCAGCTGTAGTGCCCAATGCAGAACAAATAACAACATTACAAATAAATCCATGCACTGCAAACAATACCTAACATCAGCCTTCGAGAAACCCACTGGCCAACTGGCCAGGGGTGAGCAAGCCTTTGATCTTGGTGAGCCAGAACATGCCAGGAGAGAGGTGGCATACAGAATCTAAATTGGGCTGCAAAAAAAAACTGGAGTAGATTTTTTGGGAGAGAGGCCATTCTCTAGTTCTGAATGACATCAGCAAGAGTTTTTTCCCTTTCCCCTCCCTGCCTGGGAACAAAGCAGAGCTGATTGCTGGACTGAGTATGGGCAAAGCTAGCAGAACCATTTTCAGCCTCTTTCTGATGTTGCTCTGCATTGTGTTTGTTTTGCTCCCCCTGCATGTGCAAAACTGCTTTCCCCGTGCAGTTTCTTATGCTTCCCTTCCTCAGCACAATCCTTTCCCTGGAACTCAGTAGCAGCTGTTAAAGAACTTTTGCAGCCTCAGTCTCCAGCCCTCACACCAAAAATATAGTCCTTCAAAATACCTGCAACTTCATTCCAACTTCCAGTAAATGGAGAAAGACTTGGTCTGTAAACTGATTTCATATCCTTCGGTTGTTTTAGGACCTGATCTACTTCCCCCATGCCAGCACCAATCTTTCTCCATTTCCCATCCCTACTTGCAACTGGCTTCTCTTTCTGACTCCCCTTTCCACACCAGAAAGGGGGGGGGGGGGAAAGGTTGATTAAGATAACAAAACAAAACCCCAAACCAACTAAAAGACTGGCTTGTGAAAGGGAGCTGCTGCAGGGAAGAAAGAACAATCTGGAGTGGATTTCCTTGAGAGGTGGGGAAAGACTGTGTCTCCTCTCCTTTTTAAACCTGTTTTTGAAAACTGACACATGCTGGGCTGGGGCTTGCCATGGAAGTGGCAGCAATGTTTAATTTTCAGAAAGAAATGTGAAGAGCACCCAGTCTTATGAGAAACAATGCTATTAGCCCTTCTCCTTAACCGTGGGAGAGACAGGTTGCTATTTGCTGGGTAGGAAGGGAAAAGCACTCTATATGTGTTCAGAGGCACTTCCACTATTTTCTTCCTGGCTCGTAGAAATAATTTTTGCACAAGGGTCCTCAAAAACCTGGATCCAGCACTGTTGGAGCCCCTGGTTCCGCAGCTTCCTCAGCACCTTACAGGTTGTGGAAGAAAAACAATGGATAGGGGAAGGGTTCAGTATCCACTCCCCCCACCAAATATTTCTATCTTTGAAACCCACCCCCATCTATCCAAAGACCACTGCCATTGTGTGGCTTCACCCACAGTTGCACACACATCACAGAATTAGCTATTTTTTAAAAAAATCTCCATTATAAGCCCACTTTTGCATCATTTGCCAGTCAAACACAAACCTATAACCCACACGTCCACGTTCAGGAGTTACACCGCCAATAAACATCAGTAAAAATAATATAGAGAACATGCCATCATTTCAGGGCTACAGGCTTGTAATCATGGACTTTGCATTCATTTAATATTTTACACGGGAACATGATGATATTTGTCATTTACCTCCGCACAACGCCAATAATAACAGTGTTTTCAGACGGCTTTGTTGTTCTAATGGACCTTTTAAAAAAATCGAAATAAGTTAATCAGTTTTTTTTATTATTATTATTATTTATTAACAGATTTTTCTAAATTGCCTTTTAGGATTTAAATCCTTCACAAAGCGGTGAGGTATTCTACAGTACATTTTGAAACAAACATGACAGGGTTTATTTTATTTCCCTTCACAAACGCTTAAATAATAATAAAAAAATAAACACCGTATCCTAACTATCGGTTAAAAGAACTGCAACAGAAATTTGTGAATTTCAGGCGCAAAACGGGAAGACTCAGTGGAGGCTGGTGGTTCTGATTTTGGTGGGGCTGTGCATCTATTCCGGGCTTCAGTCAGAACCCTAAAGGAGCTCTCCAAGGTGCTGAACCCAAGCCCAAAACAGGGTCAGCACCTTGGACAGTTCCTTTAGAGTTCTGGCTGAAGCCTGGAATAGATTCACCGCCCACCAAAATCAGAGCCTCCACTTGGAAGACTCACACAGCTAGTTTTGACCAACAATTGGATGTGGGTTACCCCAAAGCAGGATTCAACAGTCTCCCTTGCCTCCCTCACAAGGAATTGGTCAGACTCTGGCAAGCAAGATCAGCCCAAAGTTTCCTCCCAACTATCTTTCCAGCTCCTAGGGCAAAGAGGACTCACCTGCATAGTGCTTCTGCATCAAAGTGTCTCGAATGCCTGTGATCAATAATGATGATTTCATGGTGTTTATCCAAAAAGCACTCGAGGGCAGATTCCGGGGTCCTAGCAATGTTACACCGAAATCCAGCTTTCTCACACGCCCAGCAGAAGCCATTACTCTGGTTGTCTTCTTTGGCAAACACTAGAAGTACCTAAAAGAAATCAACAAAAAAGGGAAAACATTTAATTAACACACACATGCAATTAGAATATGTATATATTAAATTGAGCAGTAGGTGGGTATAAAGACACTCAGGCTTCACTGACTCACTCAAGCGTTTAACTTTATAGCTTTCCCACATGAGCTAAGAGCCCTTGAATTGGGAAGATGTGTAACCCTTCACATGCCCAGTCTGTGGTGAAACAGGATTGCTAGGTTATAGTACAGGAAAGGTAGAGACAAAGAAATGTAAAGACTATAGATGAAGAAGTATAGGATTAAAATGTATTCACTCATTTATTTATTATGCTTACTAGGGATGTGCACTGGATCGGACCCGATCCACAATCCGAGTCCGGTCCAGTGGGAAATCGGATAAATTATCCGATTTCCGATCCAACAGCTGGATCGGCTGATCCAGTCCGAACTGATCCGAAAAGGCTCCGAACCGGTTCGGCGGATCGGCGGATCAGCGGGCGCCCACTGGCGCCCACCGCCGCTTCCATTGGCGGGCGCCAACGGGCGCCCGCCGATGAAAGTGGACAGCGAGGGGGGGCGGAGGGGAGGAGGGGGGCACTTACCTTTGAGGGACGTCCGCTCCCGTCCGGCGCTGGCGACTACTACCAGTGGGCTCCGCGGCCTGCTCCAGGGTGGCGCAACGGGTGATGACATCACCCGGCGCACTACTCTAGAGCAGGCCGCGGAGCCCGCTGGTAGTAGCCACCGGCGCTGGACGGGAGCGGACGGCCCGGAAAGGTAAGCAGGGGGCGCGCAGAGGGGAGGAGGGGGCGCGGGGAGGGGAGGAGGGGGGCCCTTACCTTTTAGGGACGCCCGTCCGGCGCCGGCGGCTACTACCAGTGGG
The DNA here is from genome assembly GCA_029215795.1 of Anniella stebbinsi. Taxonomy (NCBI): domain Eukaryota; kingdom Metazoa; phylum Chordata; class Lepidosauria; order Squamata; family Anniellidae; genus Anniella; species Anniella stebbinsi. The sequence continues at coordinate 390,547,131 of JARDYH010000001.1, forward strand.
CTCTGCGGCCTGCTCCAGGGTGGCGCGCCGGGTGATCACCCAGCGCGCTACTCTAGAGCAGGCCGCAAAGCCCGCTGGCGGTAGCCGCCGGCGCCGGACGGGAGCGGGCATCCCTAAAAGGTAAGCAGTGGCGGGGAAGGGGGCTTACCCCCCCGGAGCCGTCCGCTTCTATTCGCGGGCGCCCGCGGATGGAAGCGGACGGCCCCAGGGGGGGTAGGGAGCGCGGGGGAGGAGGCTTACCTGCCGGGGCCGTCCGCTGTGGACGGCCCCGGGGGGGAGGGAGTTAGGCCCCCCCTCACCCACCCGCCGCCATTTTTTCCTCATAGACTTGCACTGCAATGCAAGTCTATGGGGGGGGAAATGGCGGCCGATCCAAAAATTTCCGATTTTGGGATCGGGATCGGACTCGATCCGGTCCGGGGGGCCTCCGATTTTGTCCGAACCGATCCATGACAAAATTGGAGGTCCCGATCCGGGTCCCGATCCGATCCGGGGGGGTCCGTGCACACCCCTAATGCTTACAGTTTGCCCAATAAACAGAGTTCTGGTTATTACACATAATTTAGAAACATAAAATGCAAAACGATCGACAATGATAAAAACAGCATTTCAGAAAACCAAAGACAAAGGATAAAACAGCGCAGCAGAACAACAACAAAAATAACAAAATGAAAACACAAACATTAGAAGAGTTTACTACCAGTCAGAGCAGACAATATTGGACTAGATGGACAAAGAATTTATCCAAGGATAAGGCAGCTTCCCAGGTTCCTAAACCTATTGGCCTGGCAATCATGAATATAAAAGCCAAGTAGACCTGTGTCTACTCTCCATTGTCTCCCATACTGTGCCACTGTAATTCACTCCCTCTCGACACTAAACTTTATTTAGTTCATACTTCTCAGCAATTCCAGACATTCCAACAGCGCTTACTCTTTGGATTAGGCTTGTTGGAATGTCTATCAATAAATCTCACCATTTACACCTAGGGCATATTTTTATGGGAGGAAGAGAGGCACTGTGGGTTTATTTCCAGCTCAACTTTCACCAAAGACAGGACAAAATGCTTTGTTAAACGAAAACCCGCTGACCCAGACCGATCTCACACGTTTAGGTTTTTTTCACAAAGTGAATTTACGGCAAATTGCGGGTTTCAGAAATACGCAATCTTCTGAGTAAAGTGCTACATAGCGAAAAGAACCATAGATACGTATTCATTTAAAAGATTTATGTACTGCCCGTTGTTATCAAATTACAGGGCAGTGTGCTAAATGCATTAAAACAATTAAAAGAAGAGAAAAAAAAGATAAAAACACCAATGAAGAAAATCTACCAAGCTAGGTATTAAAATAAGCAAACGCTTGGTTGTACAGATAAGTTTTTAACAGGCTCCTAAACACCATAAAAGATTATGCTATTGCACTGCAGTGGGGAAAGAATTCCAAATGGAAGGGGGACAACTCAGAAAAGGCCTTTTCCTTGGTTGCCATCAGATGTATCTGTGCAGGAGATTGAACAACCAGGATGGCCTGATCTGTAGATCTCAGTGAACAGGCAGGTTGATATGGGAGAAGATGCTCCCTCAGGAACTGAGAGATGGCAGAGAAATAGTGGGTAACAAGAAATGGTGAATGTGGAAGAGGCCAGGCCAAAAATGGATGCCTAACAGAATTCTGTCTGTGATATGGTCTTCCTTTCTGTCCCCAAAATCAGTTCTCAGCCATCTCATACAGGCCTCTCACATCGGATTCCATTGACTCCCCAAGGCTTTGAACTTTCTGGTGGAAACATAAACTCATAAACTACATGAAACTTGGGAATAAAATGGTCATCCAATCCAGCAAGCACTTCTGCATAGATTCTCCTCAGAACGGCAAAAGATTTGAAGAGATGGTCAGCTCCCTTTCCCGTAGCACAGATGAGAGAATTAATCCGCAAGTTCCCTGTCTTCTTGTGGAGCCTTGTTCCTGTGCGCAAACTAGCAAATTGTTCCCTCCAATCTGGCCATTCTGAAAAGTAGCTTCCTTGGGCAGAAAGCACTGCCATGGTAAAGCAATTCTTTAAAGATTTAAGCTATAGACTTCTGACACCATGTCAAGTTATTTCAGAGAAGAGGCCAAGCCAAAAATGGATGCCAGTGTGGTGTAGTGGCTAAAGTGTTGGACTGGAGTTGGGAGATCTGGGTTCTAGTCCCCATTTGGCCATGGAAACCCACTGGGTGACTTTGGGCCAGTCACATACTCTCAGCCCAGCCTACCTCACTGGGTTGTTGTTGTGAGGATAAAATAGAGAGGAGAATTATGTACGCCACCTTGGATTCCTCGGAGGAAAACAGGTGGGATAAAAATGCAATGATAAATAAATAAATAAAAATGCCTAACAGAATTCTGTCTCTGACAGAAGTCTCAGTTTGGATCTCAGCCACAAACTCATTGGGTGGTCTCCCTCAAGCCATTTTGCCTCAGCTTCCCCTCTGGCTTGCCTTGCAGACTTGTTAAAAAGAATCAAGGCTGAGCCACAGGGAGCTGTCAAAGATGAGCTTGTAATGGAGCCAGAACTGAAAACTGCATAGAAATACATCAGAGCCAGGACGGCCTTGTTGTTCAGGCAAGGTCCCAGCCGAAACAGGAAGCCTTTTATAGCACTTCCTGTTCAAGAGAGCCTAATGGGTCGGGCAGGCCCAGTCCAAAGCCTGAAAATACTTCATTGCCAGCAAGAAGTTCTTTCAAACCTCAAGCTCACCACACGGGGTAGCTGCACACAGAACCAATATTTCCCAGTTCGAACCGCAACTCCTAACAAAACCAAAATTCATGATAATATATGGTAGTAATTCAATTTCCTGGAAACTCATTTTCAAAATGGAGTCAGAGTTGAAGGCTCCAAGGCCTCAATTCCACCAAGCAAAAGTTACAAGCCTGAGCATTTTCACTTCATAAATCCATTTATAAATAACAAGGTATACATGTTTTATCCCAACCTTCCTCCCTCCAGGGAACTCTAGATGCTTCTCTCCCGTGCCCCCACTTTTGTCCCCAGGCTAAAAAGAGAGTGAGCGGCCCATGACTGAACAGGGATTTGAACTTGGGTCTCCCTGAATTTAGTCCAGCATTCTAACCACTAGGCAACACTGAGTCACGTTTAGCATTGTTTTATATGCACCCAGACAACAGTTACGATCTTCAAAGGAGGTCAAGCTGCTCATTCTGAAATGAACGGAATGTTGCCATGAAGAACCTTGACGGTGGGCTTTCTCTGTAGCGGCACATACACCCATACCCACACAGAAAGCTTCCCCTCATGTGGTTCGGGGCGCGGAAGCTGCAACATCCTTTAAATGTCTCCTGAAAATGTATCTTTTCGCACAGGCTTTCCCTGAACTGCAACTTATCTGATCTTACACTGCATTTTTGTTTAACTTCCAGCGCTCTAAATATAGTTGGTCACCTGTTGTATTTTATGGTTTCAATTGTGCACTGCCCAGAAAGCTTCAGCAATTGGGCAGTATAAAAATGTAATAAATAAATGAATAAATAAATTGTTTTTAGATTTATTGATCTACACATGCTTGCATTAATGTTTGGCATTACCCAGTTTGTTTTTACCGTATGCTGCTATGAAGTGCCATTGAACAGGGCGTGCGAATCAAAAATGGCGTAAATCAACCCACATGCCTGGGTGAACTGTAGAACAAAGCAGGATGGCAGCTTTGTTTTGACAGGCACAAGATTGGGGTTGGAATCTTGACTTCCAGCACAGCTTACCTGAAGTTGATCTTGGTGAAGTCTCATAGGGCCAAACTGCACGTCTGCCCCCACGGCCTAGGAACAAGAACAGGAGAAGATTAGGTGATTCTCTGCTGCATCTGGGTGTAGAGAAATTATCATCACTTCCTGGCTGGAAAAAGGGGGAGGCTGATCTACCCCACACTTTAATGATAGACGACAAAGATTATGTGACAAACTGTCTAGAGGGTGACTGTAGAAATTTATAATCAGTGCAACGTTGACAAGGTGACAAATTAACCAATGGATTTCTGAGGCATTTCCATTTGCCATTTCTTACCGAAAGCAAAAGAATGTATTAGTCACATAAACTTGCTTGACAGGTACTTGCATCTTCAGCATCACTTACTGCTTTCCAGATATGGTGATGGGGAAGAAATTCGTTCAGCTCACAGTTTAATGCGAATTTACCTAATTTCACACTTTCAAACCAATACATGAAACAAAATACTTCAAAATCTGCCATTCTCTGAATTTTGCCATGGAGCTTTCCAATTAAAAATGCATAGAAGTGCATACAAAAATGTGCATCATCATCATCATCATCATCATCATTATTATTATTATTTATTGCATTTGTATACCGCCCCATAGCCGAAGCTCTCTGGGCGGTTTACAAAAACCCAAAACACTGAAATTAAAAAACTGATATACAAAATTTAAAACGCATAAAAAGCATAAAAACAGATTATAAATACAATATCGATGCTAAAAATGCATTCTATTAGGAAAGTTGCTTGTAAAAATGTGTAAGGAAAGATGCATCCAAAAACGTAAGCATTAGGAGTAATGCGCGCAAAAATGTATACCAATTTTTATGCAAACTTTATGAGTTTGTTTTTGTTTTTAGGCTTACAGCTTTTTAAAGTTATTATAGTGGTTTTAAATGTATGTGTATATTGCATGCTTTTGCTGTTTTAACTTTTGTATATTGTTTTTAATTGTTTTAATCCTATGTAAACCGCCCAGACAGCTTCGGCTATGGGGCGGTATACAAATGCAATAAATAAATATAAATAAATATGAAAAATGCTCACCATTCGGAACAAATTATACTTAAGATTAGAAAAAATATCAATGTTTGGGACTAATTGAACTGAAGACTGGAAAAATGTGAAACTGAGAGAAAATGAAACTGACGGATTCATCCATCCCTAACAATAACCAGAGTCAAAAGAAGCCTTGGATTTACACTTTGGGACAGCGCTTTGTTTCTGTTATAGAGCTACGGGCACACATGACTGTATTATGACAGCTCATCAAGCCAAAGGATTTGCAAACAGTGGTGGTGCAGGCAGTTGCCTGTCAACTCAACTGGACGGTTTCCCACCATGCCCAGGCTTTTACCAGGCTCTTCCTTCAGGGAGGGTCCTCCTGACCCAACTTCTGATGGGCAGCCAATCTGGCAGACTGCTTCCCACTTCCTCTCAACTCCGCCCGCTTAACTCTGCGCTTAACTCTGGCGTCTGTCAATTCTGGTGCTCCCTCCCCCTCTGACAAAAGCTGAGTTCCCATGGGGAGAAGGGATGACGGTCTCTCAACCTGGGCCCCTGTTCAATAAGCCCGTGGGAAGATTCATCCCTAACCCCTGGATAGCCTTGGGGAATTTCCTCCGCCTCTCCCAGTTTTGGCTTGGTTTCTTCTATCTCTGCCTCCGAATCTGAATCCGAGTCTGAAGCCAAACCAGGGAGCTTGGGCCTAATCTTAACACCAGGTAACGTTTACACCCTACTGCTGTAGGTTGGGGAACTGTTTCAGCCACAAAACCAAATTCAATTTTGGAAAAGTTCTTGGGGGCTGCATTCCACTGGTGGGTGAGATCAAAGGCAAAAGGGGTAGACCAAAGGCAAATGGGGTGGGGCCAAAAATACCCCCAACCTCCCCCCCCCAGGATATTGTAGCTTAAAGCTCCTAGGGCTAGTAACTAAGACTTAGGAGAGGCATTTCAACCTTTTTGAATGGGAGGAAGCACAAAAGCCCAGAAACCATCAAACGATCAGTGGTTGGGAGGAAACAGATGGGGCCAGGCGAAGGGACCACCTGCGGAAGCCCAGAGTTCCAGAATGGGACCTCAGAAGGGCTGGATTTGGCCCTTCTGCCCTGAGGTTCGTCACCCTTTCTCTAGTCCCACACAACCAAAGTGAGGGTACCCGGTTGGGAAAATCTGATTTAGGATTTTTCTATTTATGCCATCAGCTTCCCTATAAAGAATAATCTTTTCAATGGCTTGGCTAGGTCCAATCCCTCCTTTTTCTCTGTTTTGAAATAAAATTGTAGGAAAGTATTGGATGTAACAGTGAACAGAAGACTTTAGACACACTTACACTTACACACACACACACACACAATGAACAGATTCTGATGACTATGAAAGTGGCGTTTTTACAATGTTATTATTCGCAGTAAAACCACACTTTATGATCAGATTTAATCCCCTGCCGTCCAGAATTTCTTCCAATGAGTAATTTTAAAGAGCCAACGGCCTCTCCCACAGGCCACATGAAGGCCTTTGAAAATTACATGGTTCCTCCACCAGCTCTATTGCTTGGAGCTCAATCTTTAAGACTCCTCAGATGCCCTTTCATTTATTACTTTGGAAATCACCCATTTAATTTTAAATTTAAACTAAAGCCCAAAAAGAGAAACAGGAACGGGAAAGGAGGGGGGCAGGGAAGGGAGGGAAGTCAATGACAGTATAAGGCATCCAGATGTTTTCTATGCATTGAAATTATATGGGAATATGCAAATTTTATGTAAATCTACTCTCCCCCCCCCCTTTGTTCTTTGGAGACACACATGCGGCCACCCTACATGATGCTCAGGTCACTCTTTAAGAAATTTCCTCCCAATACTTTTCTAGTTGCTACCATTAAAATCACATCACCTGTCTTCACAACCTATCCCAGCGACATGCTTCGAGTGGCTTTTTCCTTCCACCCACCTCCACCCTTGCTGCTGAATTAGGAGTAGGGCTTTGCAGCACAACATGGCAGCCCACAAAGCATGGGGGGGGGGGTTGGATCCTCAAGGATACATTTTGTTCATGCAGGAAGATGGAGTGTATTGATTTAAGGACGCAAAAGATTTCTTTTGCCATCTCTGCCTGACATGAGGGTGCCAAGTTAGTCAATAATTTTGTGTGCACGACTTGAAAACAGAAGACATGCCCTGACCTCAATGACGTTGACTTTTGCAATGCTAAAGAGGAAAGGGGGGTGAGGAATGGAACAGCTAGGTTACCAAAAGAGCAAAGTCAGCAAAAGAAGGCAGAGAAGGCGTGGATTGCATAAGAGAGGCCGTTTTTACCCAATAACACTTCTGAGCACAACCACAATTCTCAATTACCGGAGCAATAGCTGTGTCGGTCGGTTGCAGCAAAAAATAACAAGCGGCCTCATGGCACGTTAAAGACTAACACATTGATTCGGGCACAAGCTTTCATGGACACTGTCCATTTTCCCCAAAATTTTGTTTCTGTGCGGTCATGTTCCCAATCCCCGCCGAGGGCTACAGGCATTTTTAGTCACATGGGCCTGTTGCTCGCCGCAGAACCTTGCCAAAATGTATAGCTGTCCAAATTTAGTTCATGTGATGCAGGACCAGCCCAAAACATTTTGCTGCCTGAGGATAAAGACAAGATGGCGCCCCCGATGTACAGTGCCTAAAAAACTTCAGATGCCGATGCTGATACTATTATTAATCATTTTAATTATTATTAAGAATAACGATGGACATTCACGGTAACCTATACCACATTTGCAGAATTCCATCTCCCCTTTCAAATACCTGGAGATAAGTTATTTGCTAAGTTAAAAAGCAACAACACTGGAAAAAAATCCTAAAATAGACAGGGCTACAGAAGTGTGACTGATCGGAATCAAAGGGCAAACAAACTAGACGCTGACCTGGCATAACCCAGAAAAGCACTTCAGGTTTCTCCTCCTTGCCGTGAGTCATTCTGTGTCACTCTGCTGGAGCGCAAGCAACGGGGTGGGGAAATCCTACTAATGGTTTCTCTTCCCACAGAGTAAAAAGCCTTGCATGAGCTTACTCACAGGATACTTAGCATGCAGGGGTTGGGGAAGGAAAGAAAAGTCGGCCACATCACATGGTAATGCTGCAGGAACAGACCAGAAGGGTCTCCCCTTGTCCCAGAAAATTTTCTGGTGAAATATCCGAGGCAGTGAGGGAGCGTGGGTGGGAGGGTCCTGCTACACCATGTCCTGCATAGCTGGTCCCTGGCCGACAGCTGGTTGGCCACTGTGTGAACAGAATGCTGGACTAGACGGACCCTCAGACTGATCCAGCATGGCTCATACGTTCTGATTCCAGGATGAAATGTGGGGCTTCAGACATATAAAGCACCCCTTCATTTTAAAGCTGGGCTTGCCATTCCCAAAAGAGAATTTTTACTCCCAATTCTTAGCGGGGGGCATGATGAAAGAAGAGGCTGAATTTCAAGAACAGGATTGGGGGAACTCACTGACCTTCATTTGCCACCACAAGATGTGGTGATGGCCACCCATTTGGATGGCTTTTAAAGGAGGTTGGATAAATTCTGGAGGAGAAGACTGCAAATGGCTTCTAGTCATGATGGCTATGTGCTATCTCCAGTATTAGAGGCAGTAAGCCTACTTACACCACTTGCTGGGGAACATGGGTGGGAAGGCATAGCTACTTGCATGCTTTTAAGGCATCATGGGACTTGCAGTCCAAAACATTTGGAGGGCACCTGGTTATTATTATTTTATTTATTACATTTTTATACTGCCCAATAGCCAAGGCTCTCTGGGCAGTTCACAATTAAAACCATAGAATACAGAAAATCAGAATAGAATATAAAACTTTAAAAGTTAAAAAATACCATATAAAACCAAAATAAGTTGCAGTCTGTGTGAAAAGATGCATTTTCAGGAGGCATTTAGAAGATGCTACATTTTCCGCCTCCCGAACCGCATGACGGAGGGTTTTCCAGAGTGTAGGTGCCTCTACAGAGAAGGCCCTGCTGCCAAGGTCCTTCATGGCGACATTCCGTTCATATCGGAATATCCAGCAAGGCCTCCTCTGAAGATCGTAAATGTCATCTGTGTATATATAAGGGAAGGTGTTTTGCTAGGTATCCTGATCCCAAGTCGTTTAGGGCTTTATAGAATAATAAAATAACCTTGTACAGGCAACCAAGTTGCCTATCCCTGTTCCAAAGCCTCAGGCCTTTGACAGTCATGCTACCAAAGGAGATGCTCTTAAGTATTGCAGATCACCAGGACTTAACCTGTTGTCTTATTTGTACAAAATATTTACCCTACCACTGAGCTGAGATCCCTCTCGCTGTCCTCTGGGACAAAGGAATGTTTAAAGATGTCAAACTCTGTGCCTATTATTTTTGTCCTCCTAAACATTTCACTGCACCGCTAGCGTGGGCCCGCACACACGTACGCACACAGAGTAGCCCTTGAGGGCCTCGTTTCCCATTATTTTAATAACCATCCAGTAGGGATGTGCACTGGATCGGACCCGATCCACGATCCGAGTCCGGTCCAGTGGGAAATCGGATAAATTATCCAATTTCCGATCCCGCAGCTGGATCGGCCGATCCAATCCGAACTGGTCCGAAAAAGCTCCGAACCGGTTCGGCGGATCGGCGGATCGGCGGGCGCCCACTGGCGCCCACCGCCGCTTCCATTGGCGGGCACCAGCGGGCGCCCGCCGATGAAAGTGGACAGCGGGGGGGGGAGGAGGGGGGCACTTACCTTCTCGGCCCGGTGGCTCCCATCCGGCGCCGGCGCCTACTACTACCAGCAGGCTCCGCGGCCTGCTCTAGGGTGGCGCGCCGGGTGATGTCATCACCCGGCGCGCTACTCTAGAGCAGGCCGCGAAGCCTGCTGGTAGTAGTAGGCGCCGGCGCCGGCCGGGAGCCACCGGGCCGGGAAGGTAAGGAGGGGGTGCGTGGAGGGGAGGAGGGGGCGCGCGGAGGGGGGAGGGGGGAGGGGGGCCCTTACCTGCCCGGCCCGGCGGCTCCCGTCCGGCGCCGGCGCCTACTACTCCCAGCAGGCTCCGCGGCCTGCTCTAGGGTGGTGCGCCGGGTGATGTCATCACCCGGCGCGCTACTCTAGAGCAGGCCGTGGAGCCTGCTGGAAGTAGTAGGCGCCGGCGCCGGACGGGAGCCGCCGGGCCGGGAAGGTAAGGAGGGGGTGCGTGGAGGGGAGGAGGGGGCGCGCGGAGGGGGGAGGGGGGCCCTTACCTGCCCGGCCCAGCGGCTCCCGTCCGGCGCCGGCGCCTACTACTCCCAGCAGGCTCCGCGGCCTGCTCTAGGGTGGCGCGCTGGGTGATGTCATCACCCGGCGCGCTACTCTAGAGCAGGCCGCGGAGCCTGCTGGAAGTAGTAGGCGCCGGCGCCGGACGGGAGCCGCCGGGCCGGGAAGGTAAGGAGGGGGTGCGTGGAGGGGAGGAGGGGGCGCGCGGAGGGGGGAGGGGGGCCCTTACCTGCCCGGCCCGGCGGCTCCCGTCCGGCGCCGGCGCCTACTACTACCAGCAGGCTCCGCGGCCTGCTCCAGGGTGGCGCGCCGGGTGATGTCATCACCCGGCGCGCTACTCGAGAGTAGGCCGCGGAGCCCGCTGGTAGTAGCCGCCGGCGCCGGACGGGCCGAGAAGGTAAGCAGTGGCGGGGAAGGGGGCTTACCCCCCCCCCGGAGCCGTCCGCTTCTATCCGCTGGCGCCCGCGGGCGCCAGCGGATGGAAGCGGGCGGCCCCAGGGGGGGTAGGGAGCGCGGGGGAGGGGGTTTACCTGCCGGGGCCGTCCACAGCGGATGGCCCCGGGGGGGGGGAGGGAGTTAGGCCCCCCCTTACCCACCCGCCGCCATTTTTTCCTCATAGACTTGCATTGCAATGCAAGTCTATGGGGAAAAAAATGGCGGCCGATCCAAAAATGTACGATTTTTGGGTCGGGATCGGACTCGATCCGGTCCGGGGGGCCTCCGATTTTGTCCGAACCGGTCCGGGACAAAATTGGAGGTCCCGATCCGGGTCCCGATCCGATCCGGGGGGTCCGTGCACACCCCTACCATCCAGAAAGTATCAGTCAAAGAAACGCGCTGGTTCTGTCTCGTCATCAAAGACACGCCGCGTCTGCTGCCACACACCTCAGCAGCACAGAACAAACTTTGCAGTTCTCAGTGCTGGTTTCTCACCTCATTTACAACAGCAGCTACACAATTAATGCTGATGGGTTTACAACTTTGCCTTGATATGCAGCGGCGTAAAAGAAGGGCACACGCTGCTCAAGCTCCACTGGCAATTTGGAGCCGATGGTAATCAGAGGTTGGAACAGCGAAGGAACAAGAAGTCCTGAAGTTCTTTTGCTCGCCAGATTAAAAGGGACAAAGGGACAAACTCTTGAACAGCTTACACCAAGTGCTGTCAGTGATTTGTTGAAGATGGGTCTCAGCACTTGCAACTTGGAGCTACAGACATACTTCATCCGGCCTCACAAACACCAGCCCCCTTGCGCTGAGCTACTTTTCTAATACTAGAACCCAACGGGGTCATCCCATGAAGCTGATTGGTGGGAGATTCAGAAGAAATAAAAGGAAGGAACTTCTTCACACAGCACAGACTTAAGCCATGGAATTTGCTACCACAAGATGTAACAATGGCCACCAATTTGGATGGCTTTAAAAGGTGGTTGGATAAATTCCTGGAAGAGAAGGCTATCAATGGCTACTAGTCCTGATGGTTATGTGCTACCTCCAGGATCAGAGGCAGTAAGCCTCTGGGGAACATGGGTGGGAGGGTGCTGTTGTACTCGGCCCCATCTTGATGATGGCGCCTCAGCGCCAGGATGCCTTGGGCCCTCTCACTCCTTCCCGGCATCTGCACGGGAAGGAGCGCGAGTGCGGAGTTGCCGCGGCTGCCTCACCGAGCACCGTGTAGGGGAGAGGAAGGGGGCAGCCAGAGGGGGAGGAAGGGAGGGACGCAAACCAGCTCACATCCCTCTGGCTGTTTTGTTCCTCTCCCCTCCAGGGTGCTCAGTGCGGCGGCAACTCTGCACTCGGGAGAAATGGGGCAGCCAGAGCGAGGTCAGAGGGAGGTGAGCTGGTTTGGGCGCCATGCGTCCCTCTCTTCCTCCCCCTCCAGCTACCCCATTCCTTCCCCCATTTGTATAAAATACAGGGAGGAAGGAACGGGGTGGCAGGAGGGGGGGAATAGAGGGACGCACGGCGCCCGAACCGGCCCTCCTCCAGCCGTTGGCGACCAATCAGCTGTCACCATCGGCTGTGCAAGCCCCGCAGGGAAAAAACGTCGGGGTAAGTGCCCAACTTTTTTACAGCGGAGTTTAGGGGTTTGGCCCTAGATAGCTTCAGAGTGGTGGCTGCGTCATGTGCATCACCTGCCGCCACTTCGAAGCCACCATAAGGAAATGCTCTCATCTAGAGGTACCCCTCATGTCCTGCTTGTGGGTTTCCAGTGGGCTGCTCTTTGGCCACTGTGTGAACAGAGTGTTGGACTAGATGAACCTTCGGTCTGATCCAGCAGGGCTTGTCTTTAGTTCTCATGTTCTTTTTCTTTTGCCTTGAAGCTTCACAAAATCAATAGGAGTAAGGGAACAATTTGTACGATACTCTTCTTTACAATCTTTTCAGGGAAATACCCACCCACCCCGAAATGATTTCATTGAAGGATGAAAACAGACAAGACAGATGTAGCTGTAGGCATATGCCGTTAAATGTAGGCATTTAACAGCACATGTCGAGCTTTTTAACTGACCCCTGGACAGTTTTAAATGATAGGTAGTTTGTTTTTAGGCTTTTATGGTTTTAATTTTTGTATATTGGTTTTTAAATGTCAATGTTTTTCATTTTTGTAAACTGTCCAGAGAGCTTCAGCTATGGGGCAGTATATAAACGTAATAAATCAATAAAATAAAATAAATAGGGTGACCTCCTCCGAACTGGTACCCACCCTCTAGGGAACCCTCCCTCATGTAGTTCGGGAGACAGAAAATGTTACCTCTTTTGAAAGCCTCCTAAAAACACACCTGTAAGTTAATGAATCATGCCGCTCCATTTTACTGCTCCTTCAATTGTTTTTTTTTTTTACTGTAGTTCTTTTAAAGTTGTGCTTCCAATGTTTTTTTAACATTTGTGTTTTTAATATTGTATTTTAATATTGTGAACCATGAGAGTTTTTTTGTTATTATTATTTATTTCATTTCTATACCTCCCGATAGCCAGAGCGATTACATTTTATTATATTATATTTTATTATATTCAGTGGTATGTAATTGCCACAAATAAAAGAAATTAATAAATATATTGGTGGGGGAATTTTAAACCAGCCAGGGCAAATTTTAATCAGGGACGCACAACATTAAGGGCACATCCATTTATATTTTGAAGGCTGTTTGGTTCTTCTGTGTTATTGTGAGGGTGGGTACCAGACGACATTAAATATTAAAATATTAAAGATGACATTTTAAAAATAATGAATGTTAGCATTTGGCTACAAAATTGTAATTTATCACCAAAAAAAAGAACATTAGGATCTGAACGGATAGTTCAACTGGATGCATTAAGTAGCTAATGCTTCCTTCTTATAAACAGAAACATACCCTAGCCTATATGTTGTCATCTGTAGTGATCATGAAGCATCACAGAAGCTCCAGCATCTATGGCAACTGAGTTCTCAGAAGATCTTCTTCCTCCTGGGAGTTCTCATTTTGAATAAACAAACCATCAGGAAGGAAAACATTTCGTACAATAAACCGGCTGGCAACACTCTGATTTAATAAATAAACTTTGCTAAAGTCCACAAGTTTCCTAATCCGTGCCGATCGACACTAAGGGTCCATCCGCCTTCCCCAATCCAGTGCCCTCCTAGTAAGTTGGAACACAAACCCCATCATCCCTAGCCAGCATAGGAGAATGGGAGTTGTAGTCCAACCCACATGGAGCACACCGGGTTGATGAAGGCTCCTCTCCATGTTAGATATGCTATATCTGCCTTCCCCAGCCTGGTGCCCTCCAGATGTTTTGGATGTAAACTCCCATCAGCCCCAGGCAGTACAGACAATGGACAGGACTGCTGGGATATGTAGTCCAAAACTTCTAGAGAGCACTAGGTTGTGCTACATGCTTAGATATGTGGAATTTGCTTCCGTAGCGCAATCTGTAGCATTAGTAAGCATTCTGTCCTACTTAGACTTCATGCGGGATGGCTGCTTTTCAGCATCTGTCCCCTCCAGCAACACACAGCACTGCAATGGAAAACATCTCCATATATCATGAGGATATGTTTACCAGTGCCATGTGTTTATGGTAGAGAGAGAATCACATGAAGGCCACGCTGTATATATGATGTATGGGAAAGGCCTCCAACCCAAAGCTCTACAGGCATTTGAAGATGTTATCTCTGCACACACATGATTTTCTCATTAACCCCCAATGTCAGTGATGGCCACCAATTTGGATGGCTTTAAAAGGGAGTTCAACAAAATCAATGGAGAAGGCTATCAGTGGCGACTGACAGCTATGTGCCACCTCCAGTAGCAGAGGCAGTAAGGCTATGTTCATTAGTTGCTGGGGAACATGGGTGGGAGGGTGCTGTTGCACTAGTGTCCTGCTTTTGCATTCCTGGTGAACAGCTGGTTGGCCACTGTGAGAACAGAATGCTGGACTCAGACGGACCCTTGGTCTGATCCAGCAGGGCTCTTCTTATGTTCTAACTGAGGGCAGCTCCGCATGTATGGGAAGGATACACACACAGAGGTACTCGGACTAGAAGGACCTTTGGATTGACCCAGCAGGGCTTGTCTTGCAGTTCTATGATTGCCCAAGCCCTGGCCGCTAGCCAGAGGGTCAAGAGCTGCAGGGCGTTGGCTTCTCTCTCCCTTCTAGAGTGGATTCTACACTGAGTTTAAATCTCTGTTTAAAAGCTAACCTTTTCACTCTACTGCTGTCAAACTGAGTTCGCTCCTCTAACGTATCCTGGGGGGGGGATAGTTAAACAGCACTCCACAGGTCCATGGAATCCATGCAACTCAAAAAAAGCTGGCCCACTGTGGAATCTGCAGGTCCAATTCATAGAAATCCAAATTCAGTTGAATCCGTTGCCAATTTCTCCGGCATCTCGAGCTTCAGACGGCAGATGAGGGACCTTATTTTTCAGTGTTCCCCAACTCTCTCTCTCTCTCTCTCTCTCTCTCTCACACACACACACACACACACTTCCCTTCAAATGGAAAATGGCAGGGAGGAGGAGCTGAAACATGAGTGGGCAACTCATGGACCTCAGGCTAGATGTGACCCGTGGCTCCCCTAGGTCTGCCCTGATCCAAGGATCCCTCTGGAGATAGGTTCTTGATGAGACACCTAGCCCCTGTTAAGGGCAATAATACAATACTGAAATGTGCAATTACCAATGAATTCTCTATGTAAGAGGCCACCCTAAGTCTTCTGCAGGCCATGTATCTGCTAAGCCACAAAGCTATTGCTCCCCCACAAGGTGCCCTAAAAGAAACAACATATTCACAACTTTTCACACATTCAAAGAAACTAAATTTGACAATAAGTTGATCGAGGAGCCGGGGGTTGGGTAGGTGCAGGAGAGCTACTATTCGAGTCTCACCAAGCATAATAAACACAATACAAAGGCCATGCAAGGAGTTTGTTCTTGTCTGTATCTGGGGATCAAGCCAAGCACAAGAAGAGGGATAGATGGACCTGGGCCCAAGAGGCTCACAGCATACTTGGAGATCCCCAGGGAAACTCCCCTAGGGAAGGACAGAAGCCTGAAAACAACAGAATTGCTCCCTCTTCCCGACATGATCAACAGAAAGCGTTTTTCAAAGGGCTCCTGCCACGACACCTTCAAAAGCGCAACCAGTCTTGTCTTCCAGAATCTGCCTATGCAACCAGGGCAGCCGTTTGTGCTTGGCCAAAAAGTAAGGAAGCGCATCACCAAAAGAAAGGACATGACCTTGCATGAAATTTGCACATGCTGGTTTTTAAAGTATAGACTCACGTTTAGAAACAACGAACAATAATTTAGATAGAAATACAATCCATCCCAGACCTGCTGAGAATCAAGAAGGTTGCTGCATCATGGCCTTCAGACCTAAACAAACTAGAAAGTATTAGTAACTTCACATAAAGGCTGAAGATAGTGCAGCTACCAGCTGCCTAGAGAAGGAAATTCCAGACTCAAATGATATGACTTTATATATGATCGAGAGATTGCTTGATTTAACGAGATTATGGAGAAGTCCTTTTGTTGTCTCCAATGTGCTTTCCAACCAAACTCAGTCACGGTTGGCTCTAGTTCTGAGGGAACCCTGAAGAAAATATCCTCAAGGTGGGTTCCCCCACCCCACATCAGTGGGCCCAGCTAATGTGCCTTTCATTCTGTTTCATGAGTTTATTCCTCTGGCTCTGTTAGAACAAACTTTCTTCCCACGTGTACGGTGATGTGGTTAGCTGTTTCACTTGGCACATCCCGTCCTCCGTTTCGAAGACGAAACAAAGAGAGGTTTGCTTGGGTATCTGTTTTAGCTTCTTCCTACAGCGTTTCATTGCTACATTAAGAATAACAACAACAAATAAATACTAGTATATTTTGACTATCTATTCGAACCAGTCGTATGCATGATCTACTGTATAGTCTACATGGGGCAAGAGGTGGGGTGGGGTGGAAGTGACACACCAAAGATTAGAGATTAAGATATCCTCTGCATCTGCCTTCAATGTATGTCTCTCCCTTTAGTTACTCCCTGGCAACTTTCAGACACTATGGATGACTTAGAGTGCATGTATCTGGACACAACTGCATGCCATGAATGGGGCAGCAACTTATACACTTGGATGGGGTTGATCTGGTCACTTTGATGATGGCAGACCACCACTCCATCCCAACCTCTGCTGCCAAATGCCAAACTGTGATCTGCGAGGGAAGTATTTTCATCAAGAAAATGCTGCAGGGGGGAAGCGTTAACCCCCCACCTCCCACCATCGCTACAGTCCAGATCGAAATTGCTTCCCTTCACACACACACACACACACACACACACACACACACACACACACACACATGCTACAGCCACTATATGCTGAAATCAAAAGAGATGGGAGATCCAGTCCAGAGGTCTGTGTCATTTCAAACCCTAAGGAAAGGTGATCTCTGATGGCTGTTTCGAACACTCGCAAGCCATTGATTGATGTTGTGGCCGTGAAGCGATGCACAGAATCAATTCGGAGAGATAAGGCACTGAGTGACCATCCATCAGTAGAGTTCTCAAGTGTGAAGTAAGAATTATGAGAGCCCTGAATTCTTCTCTGCTTCAGATTAAATTTCAAGCCAGAGAAGAATTTCCCCCCAGGAACTATTCCAATTTAACCAGCTCCCATCCACTGATCTCCTCAATAGTTTCCCTCCTTCAACCCTACTTACCATTAGCACTCAAGCGGCAGCAAGCCAAAGGGAAAGGAAAGGAGGTCTTCTCTCTGCTCCCTTTCGCATGACTGCCAAGGCCAAAGTAGCACTTGGAAAATGTAGTTTTCCCAACAGCTACTGACACTACATTTCCCAGGGGTTGTGGGAGCCTGGTAAGTCAAGTGGGGGAGAAACAAAGTGAGTTTTGTGGGGATCTGGGGGAATGGGAAGAAGAAAGGCTGGGAGGAGTTCGAATGTGCACGCAAAAGTACTTCTCCATTCTGGGGGAGATAACTGCTCCACCCAAATTACTATTTCCAAGCCTATTCCAAAATGCATTCAATTCACTACTGGATAGGTACACTGGTTAAGGGCGCAATCCTAACCAGATAGCCGGCAGCCTCTGAACACAGAGGCTACCAAGTGTCTAATTCAGGGTGGGAAGAAAGTGGTGGCTCCACATTCCAGCTGCCCTGCATTTCTGCTAGACAGGCAATTTTGCCCATCTAGCAGTGGTGCCTCAAAGGGGGAGGGAAGGAGGCGCGGGCAACCACAGGAAACAGTGTATTTATTTATTTTACTTATATAACACCCAGTAGCCAAAGCCCAATAGCATAACACAGTCTCCTCCTCTCTTAGCCCCTAGAAACACCCCTTTTCCCTGTCTCTATGCTCCATTTTCCAAGCGTGGAGAGGTAGCTGGTGTGGTTCTCTCAACGCTGGTTACAAGGGGGAGGGGGAGTGCATGTTCCTGTCTTTGAGCCCGGAGCCAGGAAACTGAACTATCCTATGCCCCCCATACTGTCTGGTGGGCATAGGATTGCCCTCGAAAACAAAACAATATATCCTTCTGGATATATTCGTTCTTGTGTTTTTATAACTTTTAATATTATTGCAGTGCTTTTACTTGGATTTGTGATATTTTACTGTACGCCACATCAAGATCCCAGTTAAGGAAAGAAAGGTGAGTTATAAAATTTATGAGAGGAGGGAGGCAGCAGAGGATTGAATCCGGATTTACTCATGCTTAAAGTAGACCCATCAAAACCAGTGAGACTTAGTCATGACTAACTGAGATCCCACCGAGTTCAAGGAATCTGGATCCGATCCATAATGTATGATTAGAATTTAAAATGTACAGGATAACATTAGATCCTTATTACTAGCTAAATTGTAAGGGAATGTAAGGTATGGGACTATCCAGAATGCTATTAATTTACTACAGAATTTTATTTCTTTAACAGGGACCGCATTGCTTGCTTTCATTTTGTTAATGCTGCCCATTTGTTTTATGTTTTGCACAAAACTAAAAAAGCTAAAACCACATAAAATAATGAAAATATAATTGCAAATAAATGTGGGACAACTATTTTGAGAACACTTTCCGTGGGTGCAAACGCAGTTGAGGTGGAAATGACGTTGATGCCTTGTTTCTCTAGGGAAAAGATGACAACATTTCACGTTTAAAATCAAAACCAAATGACACAAATGTGAATTTGAAACACACACACATACATGGGGAGAAAGAAACGACTCCATTCAAAGTTTAAAGCTGTCAGTTTAATCCCCGTGGTAAGCAGACAATTAACAGTTCACCGCTGAACACCTACTTTATTTACTTAGCTACGCAGCATTTAACCACATATCCTGCCTTCTGAATGCATCCGGCCCCGTGGACCCTCCATGCAATGCAATCTTAGCAGAAGGTGGGGAAGCCCCCCCTCCCACCCCCAAAAGAGGAAAATTGATGACATTGCTCGGTAAGCAGACGTCAGCATACAGTAATACTATAGGTAAACAGCTTCCTAAAAGCAACAGACTAATAGGCAGGAACTACAGTAAGAAGCAGGAGGTTTGCTGTGTCTTGTGTGGAAAGTCAACCTCAACGCCAGCCTTATTCAACCCAATGCCTTCCATATGTGTTGGATTACAACTCCCATTATCCCCAGCCAGCAAGAGAGCTGGAGTCCAACACATCTACAGGGCATTGGGTTGCAAACGTGGGTTTTATTGGTGCAGCAAAACGGCATCCCTTAGCTAGAAGACCGGCAAACCCTATAATGTTTTGCGCATAACTGCATATAACTCTAGGCAGTTATACCCAGTCTTGCTCCATACGCAAGATTACAAGCTCCTTGACCCCAAAATATCATCTAAAATAAGTACCACAGCATAAGAACATAAGAAGAGCCCTGCTGGATCAGACCAAGGGTCCATCTAGTCCAGCACTCTAGTCCATCTAGTCCAGCTGTTGACCAGGGACCCACAAGTAGCACATGGTGCCACAGCACCCTCCCACCCATGTTCCCCAGCAACTGGTGTATAAAGATTTACTGCCTCCAAGAATTTATCCACCCCCCCCCTTTTAAAGCCATCCAAATTGGTGGCCATCACCACAACTTGAGCTAGTGAATTCCATAATTTAATTATGCACTGTGTAAGAAGTACTTCCTTTTATATGTCCTGAATCTCCCACCAAACAGCTTCATGGGATGACCCCATTGGGTTCTCATATTATGGGAGAGGGAGAAAAATGTCTCCCTATCCACATTCTCCACACCATGCATAATTTTGTACACCTCTATCTCGTCCCTACATGGTTCTATACTTACAATCCTGAGAGGCAGATTAACATTCTTATTTGAAACGTGCAGTCAAGTGTGCAAAGCAAGATCCATTTGTAATTCTTTTTAACCCTGTGTTTAATTCCCATTATTCCTTCTCTCTCTATCTCCCTTTCTTTCCCCCCACTCTCTTCCTCCCCTTCCTAATAATAATAATAATCCTAAGCAAACAAAACTGATGAAATCCACTTTAGAGGTCAGGGTACAACCCAGGTGTGCATCTCCTCCACACATACACACTTGGTCCAGCACCAGCCCTACCATTGAGCAGTGAGATAGCTGAACCCCAAGTGACAGATGATAAGAGACAAGGAGCAATGGTATGGTGTTGGTGAACAGAGGTGTGTGTCAAGCAGCTGGCCTTTCCCTCCTAAACTAACCATCTGTCCTGAAATACGGCAGCTGTAACTATCCCACTGCCAATGTATAAGTTGTTTACATTGTTTAAGTTGAGAGCCAGTGTGATGTCATGGTTAGAGTGTTGGAGTGTGAGTTGGGATTCTAGTCCCCACTCGGCCATGGAAACCCACTGGGTGATTTTGGACCAGTCACAGACTCTCGGCCCAACCGACCTTGCAGGGTAGTTGTTGTGAGGCTAAAATAGAGAGGAGGAGGATTCTGTATGCCGCCTTGGGTTCCTTAAGGAGGAAAAAAGGTGGGATATAAATGTAATAAATAAATAAGATTCAACTGCTAATCTGGTTGGCGTCTCTACATGAGGAGGGGGGTTGCCATCTTGTCTTTTGCCTCAGGCAGCGGAATATTTTGAGCTGGCCCTACAACCCACCAGTTTAACCCCAACATTGTAGAATATACTCCACCACTTCAGCTTCAGAAGCAAATGCCAGTTGCAAAGGGGGGGGGGGGAGAATGCTTTTCTGATATGAAAAGAGCTTGTCAGGGGGTGAGCACTTAAAATCCTAGGATTAGCTGCACCTATCGTGCATCCCTCTACAAAGAGGAGTGTGTTGCTCATGCAATTTCATCACAGTGGCCATCTTTGTTTCCACTGAGATTGTGACATATGGCCGAAGCCAGGCCTTAAATTAGAAGCCTCCTTTTTAAATTAAAAAAAAGGAAAGAAAGAAAGAAGGGGGAGGGAGAGAGAGAGAGAGAGAAAGCACTGATCTTTTCATGGAAATGAATAGTGTATTCAGTGTGAAGAAAGCTCCTGTTATGGTCCTGTCCATTTTTTCTCTATCTATGTCATTTCCTTTTGTTGCTTTTGTATAATATAAATAAGCCACAAAGTCATCCAGTGAGAATGTATGCCTTAAACAACTCATCCCTCTGCCATGGTTAAAATTTTTGGGTAATTATCGTTTGATTTTATTTATTTATTTTACCAGAAAAGCAGCAGGTAATCTGCCCAGAGGACGCTGGTTATTGGGCAGATTAAAAATATAACAAACAAACAACAGGATGTTCCTATCATAGGGATGGACAAATCTATTTTGGGTTCCACATCTTTCCATCTTTCTCAACCGGAAGTTGTTCCGTCCCATTTCCACACCCAGTTTGCATATTTTGGGGTTAAAAGTCTACATGTACTTCCCCTATTGTATGCATTTGTGTTTCCATATTTTTTTATTGGAAAACTGAATCGCAAAATCTGGAGAAGTGCAAAAACCGAAACATGATTGCATTCCATTTTATGTATTGGTTTGGGAAGTACAAATTAGGTCAATTCGTAGTATTGCTGAGCCAAGTATCCCCCATCTTGTAACTGTGCATTTGGTTTCTTTTTCCTAGGTGTAGAACATGGCATTTATCCCTGTTAAATTTCATTCTGTTGTTTTCAGCCAAGTGCTCCAGCCTATCAAGATCACTTTGAAGTTAACTCACACTGAGACATAGAATTTGTAGGCTTCCAATGATCTCAATAGGGTTACGCTCTTATATGCAGAGTTGCAAATTATGAAACAACTACCATCATTTAAAGAGAAACACAAGCCATCTCCCCATAGTGGGAAGGATTGCGACCAGATGAACTGAGGGCCTACTAAGTCTGCTGTCCAGATACTAAGTGCTGATGGGCAATTCCAAGGCCTCTGCTCTCCCTTCGCAGCCTTCTTTATCTTTTAAATTGGAGTTGGAACAGACAGGCCTCCTAAAAGACACGACTGCGCTCTGACAAATGTTCAAACAGAAAACAGTCCTCTGTAAAGGAGGATACATGGCCACCCTGGCCCTACCACACGTAGAAACCAAACAACAGAGGCAGTGCAAACCAATTCTTCACCTTACGCTCAGAATGTAACAGAGTACTGATAGGATTGATATTAGGAGCCATTTCACATACAAGGCTACAAGAAATGTGGAGCTGCAGCCAGTCCTGGGTTTCCAATGAGCAGGTCTGGCTCCATATTTGAGGGGTTCCCTCAGCCTACTACGTTGGTAAGGTCCTAGCTCCGCTGGCAACAGCAACAGAAAGCAGCAGCAGAGCTGTGAGCAGCGCCAAGAGATTTGCAGCCACCATTTAAATTTCCCACAATGTAATAGAGCGATGCTACATTGGGGCATTGTGGGAGATGTCAATGCCCAGAAGAAGAGGCCCAGGCCAGCACAGTTGCAGGCCCTGCCTGAGTGGTGAGGATTCAGCAACTGCCTCCAGGCCTTCTAATGAATGTACCTGCACACTACACACATTTTCAAACTCCTGCTTGTTATGTTCACACATCACATTTTCACAATTTGCAGAATGAGCTTCCCAGAGAGGCTCACCTGCCGCCTACAACATGTTCTTTCCAGAGCCAGGTGAAGACATTCTTATAGAATGCTATTTTAGCATCCTATCATTTTAGTTTTTAGCTCTGCTATAGCAAACATGCTATTGTATTTTAAATCTCTGCACTGCTGCTAGGTTTTATTCAGTACTTTTATACTATAGTTTTAAGCTTTTATGTTATATATTGTATTTTATGCTGTATTCTGCGGTTTTGATTTTTGTGAACCACCCAGAGAGCTTTGGCTATTGGGCAGTATAGAAATGTAATAAATAAATAAATAGATACAATTTACATCTTCTAGGTGTGCACTTACTTTTTTTTTTTTTAAGTGTACACGTAAAAGCAAAGCCGACTGTGGGATGGTAGATTGGCCACTGAGCCCATTTCCAATAAGGAGAGCTCAATTTCTTCTTATAAGAGGAAACCATCTCCTGGCAGATTTATTTGGGGAGATCAATTTCTCTAGTGTTTGTTAGGAAATGCTTTCCTGTAAGAGTATAGGGCAATTATTTGCTGCCACTTCTTGACTTGATTTATGCAGAATTCACACACTACTTGGGCTTTGTCGTTCATTACCTTCTTTAGCCTGAAGTTAATGCTCACAAATGTTTTTGCATACCCACATACCAAAAGCATATAGGTCTTGTAGTATTGCTTATTTTGATGTGATGTATGCTGTTTGGGGGGTATTATTTGTATTATGTAAAGGTACTTTGAGTGCCATTTGTTAGAAAAGCAAGTTTTAAGTTTAAATAGCTGGTAATGGACTGGTGCAAGTGTAAATTAAATGTAGAGGTTTACATGTAATTGCACCTATCCAGTGTACACAAGCTGATGTTTGCAAAATAAAGAGACAGTCCCGGTCCCAATCCACTTAAGTTTCCCCCCATTATTATTATATATTCTTTTAATTATTTGAGTATATATTAACTGTTATTCTGGTGAGCCAGCTTGGGTACTATGCGTAGGAAAGTGGGAAATAAGTTGAAGCAATAAAGTTGGTTGCAACTAAGTCCTGTGGATGGAAACCGATGGAAAAAGTAGCAACCATTAGTTTTAGTCATACTTAACAGGAAACCCATGGAAATCAGTCCACTGGGACTTACGTTGGCCATATTGCTGGCTGGGGAATGTTGAGATTTGTAGGACTTTTTTCTGTCTTAGCATGCCTAGGATTTCACCCCAAATTGTCGCTAGTGTTGAACAATTGGAAGCCAGAATTCCTTGCCGATCTACTGCAAATTACCCAGGGATCTCCTATTAGATGCAGATCTACCTTCTGCCCACCTCTAGTTTAAAGTATTATAAGCCGCTTAGGTCAAGGTTTATGTTGTGAACTTAATAATAGTAACAATACCGTTCTTTTCCAGAAGTAGTGACCCAATCCTTTTCTATCCCCAAGAATGTGGATTTTGAAAGAAAATGCCATGATTTATACAAGCCAGCATCCTTCAGACCTTGAGAAGGTGTTTTGTCAAGCAGCTCATCAATGGTAAAACTGTTCCTGGACTGTACCAGGAACAGTTGAAGGATGAATTGGTACACATAACAAAGAAACATGTCAGGTAGGTGGTAGGGAATTTGCGGGGGGGGGGGCATTCAATCATGAAATTCCCCCTCCTCCATCCCTGAAGTGGTACAGCCCAGGGCCATTTTTACCACCCAATGAGATAAAAAAGCCTGGAACATTTACAGACGTGCCTTTTGTGCTTGGGAATTTATTCCTGAGTACAAAATCATAATGGATGAAAAAGCTCTCACATTGACCTGAGATATCGGGCAAAGCTGTATGCTTTTAAAAACTGCCCAAGTCTCCTTGTAACCAAGAATCGTTCAATCGAGAAAGCTAACAGTCCTACATCAATAACCTTGAAGCTCCCTGATGACGCAATTAAGTCCTAACAACGTTATAACTGCATCTAAAATTAACAAGTCTAAATTAAGAAAATACATTTCACTTTAAAATGTATTGTCAAGGTTTCTGTAGCACTCTGCTCTGCTTTAAGGTTGCTTTTATACACATAGACACACATAGAGAGAGAGGAAGAGAGGCTTATTATGGCTGTATTTGCATAATCTTTTTATAGCAGATTTGGAGGCCAATTTATTTCTTCCAAATTGACGTCATCTTGGGATAAAAGCTCTTATACCGAAAATGCAGTAAATTCAATGCTAGAATTTCTTTGTAAAAGAGACAAATCTCAAGGGCACTGTAGAACCGAGTGGAAATAGCACCGAGTGGAAATAGCTAAATGCAGCTTCAGATGGGTGAAAATGGTTCATGAAATCATAGAATCATAGAACAGTAGAGTTGGAAGGGCCTATAAGGCCATCAAGTCCAACCCCCTGCTTAATGCAGGAATCCACCTTAAAGAATATCTGACAAATGGATGTCCAGCTGCATCTTGAATGTCTCCCTAGGTCATTGGTTCCATTGTTGTACTGCTCTAACAGCCAGGAAGTTTTTTTCTGATGTGCAGCCGGAATCTGACTTCCTGTAACTTGAGCCCATTATTCCGTGTCCTACACTCTGGGATGACCGAGAAGAAATCCTGGACCTCCTCTGTATGACAACCTTTCAAGTCCTTGAAGAGTGGGTAGATCCATCCCATCCTATGTACTCCACAGAAGAGAACACTTAATCAGTTATTGTATTTCTTGTCCTTTCTATCACTGCTCTCTACAACACCCAAACCCGGAGTGCAACCAACCTGTCCTAAGGGGAAAGCTACACGTAACAGTGGCAGGTTTCTTAATTGGGACAAATCATTGCCCCACTTGGAGTAGTGAATGCACTGCCCCCGACCTCAGTACAGCCCTGATCAAGGTCTCCAAGATCTTAAACAAGCTGTCCCCAAACTGATGCTTCCCAGATGTGTTTGATTAGAAGTACCATTGTCCCCAGGCAGCATGCCTGGGAGTGATGGGAACTGCAGTGCAACAAAACTAGAGGGCACCACATTGGAGAAGGTTGGCCTAGACCAGTATTATCAGCTATCTTTTAAATGTTTTTTAACATCAGCTTTTTAGATTACAGGGGAAGGATTGCCAATTTACCATCCAGGAAAACAAAGGTCAGATTTAATAGATTGTTCATTGTAATACCCCAAAGCCTTTTTCTAATGTGTACTCTACATCAGTTTATTAAGGCAGCGGCTTAAGTTGTTGATTTACTGCAGCTATAAAATTGTTGCTCCTGTTCACCTTTAACATGATTCACTCGTGTTATTAAGAGGGCTCATTATTTCGATTATAAAATGACTAACCAAAAACAAAGCAATTGGCTTGGCAAGCATCTCTCATCGCAGGCTGGGATTTTCTTTGCAACATAATATAAATGCAGTCCTCACAAGAAGAGTTACCCTAACAAAGCAAGTTTGTTTATCAAAATTATTATGGAAATGTTTTAGTTTGACCAAGCAGAGGTGTAAATCAATGCTTTAGTAAGTCAGGGCAATAAAAAAAAATGCTTTCATTCTGCATTTTGCATTTGGGTTTTGTATGATTCTTAGTGTTTATCCAAAGGAGCTGCAGGAGCTAGCTTCTCCGTCATAGTGCTCCAATTTCCAAAACAGAGGCAATGAGGCAGACACAAAAGTTGTGGATGTTTTTCTACACTTTCCTTATTTTATAACATTTTGAAACCAACAGAACAGAGCTTTACCAATTCTCCCCAAGTCTCATGTAAAGGATGCTCTTCCACAAAAATCCCTGCACATATTCATGTGAAACTTGACAGGATTGATTCCCTTATTAGGGGAAACTAGGTGTGCAAATTCCATCTGATTTCCCCATACAAACAAAAAGTTACAGGCATTTGTTGATTTCCAATATATTTTGTTCTCCTTCTGTCTTGGTGAGGGCTTAGTGCCACTGGACACTGGTGAGGCCTGGATTACATTGTGTCTGCTATGAACCTTTTTTTGTTAGTTAGTTTGTTTTGTGTTACTAAGGTCTTGGGCAAATCAGGCTCTGCCGGGGAGGCAGGATTAGGAATAGGGTAGCACCACTGAGACCACCATGTAAGCCTGGGAGCCAGACAAGCTTGCCTGCATGTTGCTCCAACAAGCAGCAGATTGTGACTGAGCCTTAAGTAGGGGTTTGGCTTACTTTAGGCTGGTTAGCCTCACCTCCACACTGACTAAGACCTTTTTTCTTAAAAGTGGCCTTGTCTGTTTTAGCAGCCTTGGAATGAGAAAACACAGGGATAGCTGTGGCATGCTGGTACTTTCATGGCTGGAATCCTCACAGTCCGAGGACAGCAATGCAACCTCCTCTGGATGAAGGGCAGCCAGTCCCTGGGGTCTTCTAAGGGAACTGGGTGCTGAAGACATGGAAGCTCATGATGCCTTTCTGTAACCAAGTCCTCTCCCTGAACTGTTAACTCGTGTTAACTCGGGATTCTCTTCTTCTGAGGATGAGGGGTCAGGGTCCTGGATCATGACACAATGACAGTCATCAAGAGGCACAAAGCTCCAGATTTTTGAACTGAGATTTGTTTTGAACTTTTGAGTCAAATCGGGCAGCCTCCAAATCAGTCTGAGGCTAATCTTTCTGTTTTCCAAATCGGGGTTTAAACCAAACTTGTGATCTATGCATCCCTAATTTTTAGCGCCGTGACCTACTGTATGTGCTGTATATATCTCTTTGTTATTTGCTTCTGTTCTCCTTGGAAATGTTTACGCCTCAAATGGTTATTTTGTGATATTGCATTTTTAAATTGCATTTTATCATTTTGTGCTCTAAGCCTGCCCAGAGAAATGTGATATTGGCTAGCTTTACATAAGTAAGGGGGGGGGGGGGGGAGTTGGAATAGAATCATCTCTGAATTACAAGGAATTAAGGAAGAGCCAAATGGATCGAGCTAAATGGATTCTCCACATTTGGAAACTCTAACTACATCATTTAAGTCTAGAAATCTGGCAAGATTTCTCCGTAACTGACTTAGCATAACAATGAATCCAGTTCTGCTAGGACAAAAATCATGACATTTAAATACTAATACATGAATGGCTGGATGTTGGGGCTTGTGGCTAAAGTTGTTGATTACCCACTGCCCCCACTCTGCTTCATTTGTTAAGAGGAGTCAATCGAAAGCCAATGTGACAACATCAAATACAGAAAGAGAAAAATGGGTGCTAAGAAAGGAAAGTATGATCCACTATAATTGAAAAGAACCGATTAAAAGTCTCCAACTTGCTTTTTCATGTCTGACCGCAGCTGTAGGAAAGCTGGCATTGGCCAGATACAATTGCATGCGGAAAGCAAACAGCCCAGAGTGAAACCAGATATAAACACATGGATATAAAGAGGGCTTCTGACTGCCCCAGAGGCTGGGTTAAAAATTAAAATTCCAGTCTGGCTAAACAGAGCTCCGCAGATTCCCTCAAATCAGTTCAGCACTTGTTCCGGTAGCCATTATGCAGAGCAAAACAAAGGAAGCTTTACTTTCATGTCACTAACTGAATGTAACATAATGATGGCCGCGGGCCAGTAATGAACACAGCGCACACCGGCATCAGTCTCCAGCTCGTGATGTGTTTCAAAGGCCTGCAACGCAATAAAAGGTATTTCTTACTCCTCTGCACGGGAAGGTTTGAATATAATGCCGATGGATTGTCAGGGAATGAGCCCATTGTGGATCTGAACACGAGACCTCCAGTGGGGGTTTAACCTGTGGGCCACCGTCCACCAGTGGTCAAAGAAGCAAACTACAGGGAGATGAGCCACATCACCAGGAAAGCCTCTTAGCAACGATAGGCCAGAACTGATCAGGTGATTCACCCACAGCTCTATAAAGCAGGAGTGGGCAACTAGTGGCTGGTCAGATGTTTTGGCCTACAACTCCATCAAGTTCTAGCCAGCATAGCCAATGGTGAGGGATCATGGGAGTTGTAGGCCAAAGCACCTAGAGGGCCACAAGTTGGCCACCCCTTCTATAAAGGTTTCCAGGTCAGGTTTCCATGCTAGTCTGAGAAACAAGGAGGATGTTCTTGCAGCTCCTTTGAGTCTAGCGATCACCTCCCCCAAATTGCCCTCTTATTTAACTGGATCTGGGTTAGACAAATGTATTATGATGCTAGTTGAAAAATTATAAACTCTACAGCAGAAGTGGGCAAACCTGCAGACCTTGGCCTAACTCAGAGGTGGGCTATTTATCTCCCCCCCCCCCCGGGGCATTTTTGCTCCCACTGCTGCACACACACACCCATGCCAAATGTGCCACAGCAATTTTCCTTTAAAGCAAGATCCACACAAGTGGGCATGCCTTGTTAAGAAGCAGAATCATGCTCCTAGAAGTCTTCCAAGATTGCAATTTTGCTTCCCAATGAGGCACGCATCCCCCATGCTCCTTGTTTTAAAGGAAAACCAATTTCAGGGGCAATTTCGGCAGCAGCAGCAGCAGAGAGCGGTGTGGGCATGGTGGATTCTGGGGTGGGGGAAATTGCCCCCTGGGCCACTGGACGCTGCCTACCCCTTTGCAAGCAATGAGCTTCAACCTCTGGCAAAAGCGGTTTGTCCCTCCCTGAGAAGCCCACTGGGTAGGGAAGAAAAGGAAGAGAAAGGGGGTGACAGGAAAAGAAAGGAGGTGGTGCCACCTTTCACTTTGGCTCTGGCTCACTTCGGCATGCAGTCCCTGACAGATTGTGCCCAAGTTGACAGGCCAAGGTTCGGACACGTCTCTCCGGTTACCAATAACAAAAGCAGGCCCCTTGAGAAGCTTTGTATCTTTAAAGCGCTGCTTAGAGAGTGCTTCCTCTGCCCTCTGATGGCCTGGAGTGCCAACTGGGACCCTGAGACGCATTTACCCCCAGAGGCGCTCCGTTCTCCTCACCGCAATCAACACAGTTAACTCCTCACTGGAAGGAAATTATGTAATTAACAACAACAACAGCAACTGTCCCTGGAAAGGAAGCCGGTGCTTCTTACGATCGGGCAGTTTTTGACACAAGAGTGTACCGACAGTCCCCATTCTAGTGAGGGGAAATGCATAGGGCAGCTCACCTGGAGCTGGTGCTCTCCAGATGTTTTGGACTTCGTCTCCCATCAGCCCCAGCAAGCACGGCCAACAGTCAGGAAAGCTGGGAGTGGCTGTCCAAAACATCTGGAGGGGACCAGAGTGGGGAAGGCTGATGTAGGCTGTCAAGTTGCTAACTGTAGGCATGGAATGATGAACCTGCAGCCTGTGAGATGTGTTATTATAGTGGCCTTCTGTGCACATGGGTGTCCGGCTACGCACTTCACCCGAGGAGCAAGAGTCCCATAGTAACAGCAGCCATAGCACCTGCACATCCTGTTCCCAGAAGACCTCCCGCTCTTCCCTGTGAGTTGCCTCTGCACTCAGGCGTGTCCCACAGGGAGATCTGCAGTCCCCCATCCCACTGCGATGCTCATGCTGACTGGATACTCAGGTCGGCTTGATTTGCAGCCCAACTGCAGCACACATGGGGCTTGAGAACGAACCACCGTCTCGTCCTCACCAACCTGTGATGGTCCCACTGTGCTCCTCTCCTCCTGCCGAAGAGCACAGCAGGACCATCACAGATAGGCGAGGAGGTGGTGGGTCGTTTTCAACCCACATCTGTGCTGTAGTTTTGGAGAGTCCGGCATGGTGCCAAGGACTTCCTCTCCGCTTCAAGCCTGCTTTCCTTCATCTGTGCAACTCTCTTTCTGGCCTCTCTAGGAAATAGCTAATGCAGGAACTCAGTTCAGGGGGAGCAGCCATGTGCTGCAGAGAAAACTTTCTCCCCTACCTGCCCCCACCCTCCAAGGATCATGAAATTATACTACTAAGGGAAAACTTTTCACCTGCTATCTAAATCAGGGATGCCAAACCTCTTTCAGTCCAAGAGCCAAATTCATAGAATAGTGGAGTTGGAAGGGGCCTATAAGGCCAAGCGCCTGCTCAATGCAGGACTACACCTTAAAGCATACCTGAAGATGGCTGTCCTGCTGCCTCTTGAATGCCTCTAGGGTGGGAGAGCCCACAACCTCCCTAGGTCATTGGTTCCATTGTTGTACTGCTCCGACAGTCAGGAAGCTTTTCCTGATGTCCAGCCGGAATCTGGCTTCCTGTAACTTGAGCCCATTATTCCATGCCCTGCACTCTGGGATGATCGAGAAGAGATCCTGGCCTTCCTCTGTGTGACAACCTTTCAAGTACTTGAAGAATGTTATCATGTATCCCTTCAGGCTTCTCTTCTCAAGGCTAAACATGCCCAGTTCTTTCAGTCTCTCCTCATAGGGCTTTGTTTCCAAACCCTTGATCATCCCCGTTGCCCTCTTCTGAACCCCCTCCAGCTTGTTTGCATCCTTCTTGAAGTGTGGTGCCCAGAACCAGATGCAGTACTCAAGATGAGGCCTAACCAGTGCTGAATAGAGGGGAACCAGTACCTAGCATGATTTGGAAGCTATACTTCTATTAATTCAATATGGGAAAAGCTCTTGATGGCCACATTCCAGTGGTAGGCGGGGCTGAAGGCAAAAGGGGAGGAGCCGAAAGCAAATGAAGGCAAGGCCAAACACTCCCAAAATCTCAGCATATTCTAGTTTAAGGGTCTTACTATCAGTAACCAAGCCTTAGGAGAGGAGCGTCAACCTTTCAGAAAGGAGGAAGCACTGCACAACAGCCCCAATTCACAGTGGCTGGGGGTAAAGGCGCATGGCCATCTAAGTCTTCAGAGAAGCATTTCAACCTTTTAGAAAAGGGGGGAAATTGGCACAAAAGGTAGGAAACCCCCAGGAGAAATGGAGCGTGGCTAACTGGGGAACACAGGCGGACTCCATGTAGACCCTATCCTGCACCCCTAATCTAAATCTTTGTGAATTTTAGGAAGAAAAAGCAATTGGAAAAAGCAGAGTTTGGTGATGAAATAAAAAGCTCTTTTGATTAAAAGCTCCCCAAGAAACTGCAAAAAAAAAAAAGAGTCGCTGTCCCCTTCCCCGCTTCCCCCAAATAAGCCATTGCAGCCGACTGTGAAATATTCAACTCGATTTCCAAACCGGTTCATGTTTTTGAGAAAAGACTGCGGGTTCTGTGCTTCTGGTGGTATTTCCAGCGGACACAGCTCTTCCTGTGGTATTACAGCTGGCACTGCCACAAGAACATTGGCCAATTGTTTCGACAAAAACATCATCCATTTAAAAGAGAGAGAGAGAGAGAGAGAGGAATCCTTTCCATGATGTATGGAAAAACAATTCTCCGTGTTAAAAGAGAGGGGGGATTGGGAAACAGGAATAAAACATTGGCGCTTTGAAGCAAAAATCGTAGCAACGTATGGAAGGGCAGGGAGGAAGGTCTGCTAATGTGGAAGTTGCTTTCCTGTTCAGAATCTTCGTTCCTTTTTAGCTAGCAGCTTTGTGGCAAAAAGACAAGGGCTGTAAACTTTTATTGGTGTACTGATCAAAGGAAGTACATTGGGGAGCTCCCTTAATTGTAGAAACGGTTGCCTCTGCAGTTTCTATTTCCACTGTGTTTTTGGCTCACACAAATAACACCAATTGTCTAGGCTTGAAAGGACAGTTAGAAGGATGTGGCTGCTGTAATGTGTGAATTGAGAACCTAGGACTGGGGCAAACAAGTTGTGGATCAATCAGGGCCTCACTGTCAGGAGGGAAGTTCAGAATTCCAAAACGTTGGATATGCCAATGTTCTGGAGCAGATTTGGATGTTGGAAGAAAATATTCATCCTTCCGGTTAAGAAACCTGGGTACTGAGAGCAATTATATCGGAGTTGAGAAGTTAGGAACTTGCTGGCCTTGATGTTTGACCTTGGGGAAACTAAAGCCCAAAATTTCCTTGGCGAAGTAGCTTTTTCCCCTTTGTACACCGTGGTTGGATCCATTCCCTCCCCTTTGCACAATACTGAGCACACACAGCTCTCCCAATGGGTTGTTGGCGGAGGACAGAAGTCAACAGGCAGAAGAGGATGTTGGAGAGAACTGGTTCATCCATCAGGTCTTTTTGGATTCATTTTTGTTCATCTCTGTATTTCTCCTAATGTCTTTAAAAGATTGCTTTTAATGTTTTTTAACCTGGACACATGTCTTGTGTACAGCAGCTGGGTTCTATGCCAATTGTTATGGCCTTTAGCTAAGACAATGAGGGCATGATCCTATGCACGGTTAGACAGAAAAAAGTCCTACAACTCCCAGCATTCCTCAGCTAGCATAGTTGCAGGACTTTTGTCCAAACATGCATAGGACTGTGTCCTAAAATGACTAAGTTTAAATTTTAATGCCAAAGTTTCTGTAGCAAGGCGTGCCAAAAGAATCTCTTGCAA
Organism: Anniella stebbinsi; assembly: GCA_029215795.1. Taxonomy (NCBI): domain Eukaryota; kingdom Metazoa; phylum Chordata; class Lepidosauria; order Squamata; family Anniellidae; genus Anniella; species Anniella stebbinsi. The sequence goes on from JARDYH010000001.1 coordinate 390,579,974, forward strand.
ACAGTTCAATAATGAATAAGCCCAGTATGCATTTGCTCAGAAGCAAGTCTCATTGGGTGATGGGTGATAACAGCAGGGATTCTCTGTAATGTACCTACATTCTCCCCAGTGGAGAAAGGACCACAGCAGACAAAGCTGCCCCATCTGCTGGCAGGAGGAGCCAGCCAATCAATTGTGCAGTCGGGTGCATGCCAACTTTCCCCAGCTGGGAAATCAGGGGCCCTGACCAAAGTGCCAGTTGGAGGAGCTCCAAATAGCACTTTGCTAGAGACCAGATAATGTCAGGGGGTGTTGCTTCATTCTCTGATGTCATCTGGCCCAAGGAGGCCTCGGTTGGAGGTCATTTGGCCTCCACACTCCCATAAGAATATAAGAAGAGCCATGCTGGTTCAGACCAAGAGCTAACTAGTCCAGCATTCTGCTCACATCATGGCCAACCAGCTGCCCATGGGAAACCCACAAGTAGCACATGAGTGCAACAGCAACAACAACAATCACACTTTATTGTGTCTTAGCAAATTGCCATTATACACAATTACAGAAAGAAAACTATACTTTAAAACAATTTAAAATTCTAGTAATAAACCATTAAGAGTTGGATAATTTTCCATGCAGCCTTTAAACTTTGTGGCACATTCTAAAGGATACATACCTCTCAGCATCAGACAATAGGAAACAAACCTTCACAAGGGATGGCCTTCTCTTCAATGACCTTAACAACGGATGGATGGATTTGGTTCTGAGATCGTTATAAATAGAGCATTCTAGCAGTACATGAATAGTATCTTCAATTGATACAGAATTGCAACTGCATACTCTATCCTTCTTAGGAACCCCCTTATGCCGACCCACCCAAACTGCCAACGGGAGAACATTTAATCTTGCCCGAGTGAAGGTTACCCTCATTTTAACATTTGGTAGATCTACAAGGTATTTTGGAAAAGATAAATACAAAAGAGTTAAGGAGGCATAGAAGTTATTAGACGTTATTAGACTGGCAAGAAGTTATTAGACTAGCAGATCCCTGATCTCAGCCAGTGCAACAGCATCCTCCCACCCAGTTCCTGTTCCCCACTCCTGCTTGAACTAGTGGTGCTGGGGGTTCAAACTATGACCTTATGCATGCCAAGCATTGTTCTGCTGCTGAGCTTTGGGCCCTGGTAAAGCACTATGGCTCATTCCCATAACCCCTTGTTCACTTAACATAAAGCAAGAGTAATGATGTACTTCTGTCAAATAGTATAGGGTATGATGTAACTCAGCTCTTGTCTCTACGCTCTTGGAAATCCAAAATCCAATACTTCACACTTTAGTTATATATCTGGAAGCTACTCAGATCTTTTCCCCCTCCCCCTCCCCATTTGTCACTTACTGCTAGCTCTACTTTCGAAGGCACAAAGAATGAGTCAAGGTTAAACCGGCTAAATTGTAAATGGATGTAAATCAACCAATTCAAAAGCAGAAACAACGACAACGCAAGGAAGAACTGTACACTCCCTCTCCTTTTACAGTACATTTTTGTAGCACATTGCCATGAAGGCAGCTAAAGAGGCCAAACTTGCCTTTTTGTTCACAATAAGCAAAGACAAAATGAGCGGCTGTGGTATACATTCCCCAATGCTACCCTGACAACATTGTTCTTTCCTGCTCTAGGGAGAATCGCCTCCAGGAATATATTTGAGCAGATCCCTGGCCTCAACAAAACAGAAACTGTGACTCCGGTAAAGTAGAGAATCAGGCGAAGAATGGTTAGAAACGTCTGCTTTATTTCCTATTCAAGCTGCCCGATCTGGCTTGGAGAAGAGGTGAGATCAGCCTGTGTTACCACTTGACGAAGAGAACGTAAATGAACAAATGGCATTCACAACGTTTCATCCTTGGAAAAACAAAATGGCAGAGTCAAGAGAAGAGAACGTAGAGCTGCGAAAGTCTCACAGATGGGTTCCTCCTCTGATGATGCAGCCATTTCTAGGGGCATCTTCCTCCCCAAAGTCTGATGGCCATTATTGTTATCATCATCGTCACTACAAGATACTAATTTGCCAAACGTGCTAAAATCAAATCCCAATCAACATAAGACATGCGAGAATTCTCCCAAAAACATTTCCAAAACATTTTCTGATAACTGGTCCAAAGTATCCCTTCATCCCTATTATATAAGTCAGGATGGGCAACCTGTAGTTCCCATGCCACAATATGTCCTGACACTGATTTTAAAAGTCTTCTGCAAGTGATCAGTTCAGACCTCTATTAAGAGAAAACTCTTCCTCCCTCAGAAGCTGACTGGATGGGCAGGAAGAGGGTGGGGAGAGAGAGAAAGGCCCCCTCCTCCTCACTCTGGCTCTGGTCCCGTCCACCGTCGGCACGCGACCTTTAAAAGACTGCTCCTGTGGGAATGCAGCTCTCAACAGGGGGAAAGTTTCTGGCGTCTGACATACATTGCCCACTTTCTCCCAAAAGCGACGGCACAAGCAAAGAACACTTTAATCCCCTCTCCTATAAGGTGAACAGCCACAGCGACTCTGACAAAGCCCTTTGCCCATACTATGTGCCTCAGTGATTTGCTTCCATGCACAAACCAAGATGACAGAGGCAAACAGGAATCAGAAAGTGAGGAGCTCTGGAAGGTTTTTGTTACAGAGCCTTTTGCTTCCCTTGGCTCACATGGGAATCATTTATGGGGAGGAGGAGCTAATGCTGAGTGTTCTTCAGCCCTGATGCCAAGCCCATATGTTCAAAAGGGGGGGAAATTAGCTTGCCAATCATAGTCCAGTATGTTTTAATTCTCTCTTTCTCTATTGCATCATCTTTGCGCTAATAGATCCCTATGATTGTTGGAGATGTAATGCATCTAATGCTTCTTTAACTCATATGTTTTGGCAATGCCCTGTAGTTGCCCCTTTTTGGGAGGAGGTTATAATAAGGATAAACTTTGTACTGAAACAATCTACAATATGGAACAATGTGCATGTCTTCCTAAATTACCTACCGGCTTCTTGGAAGTTAACACAGGATCAGCGCAGATGGACCTTCAGAGCCCTTGTGACAGCCAAACATTTACACTATCACATTGGAAGGATAAATCCACACCTCCCATAATGCAATGGATTGAGGATCTAATAACAGTATCAACTTTGGAACTAGTGTTATATAGACACAACTTGCAAGTGGATAAATACACAGATATTTGGTTTGCTTTTCTTGAAACCTATGTAGAATTCTCTCCCTTCCTCCCACAAATGATGGGAAATGACAATATTCCTATATATGTAATGTGAGGTTTTTTTCTTTTCTTTTTCACAATGTATTTTCTGTTCTATTTTGTTGATATTCACAATAAAAGGGGGGGAAGAAGAAGAAGAAGAAGAAGAAGAAGAAGAAGAAGAAGAAGAAGAAGAAGAAGAAGAAGAACCCCTATGATACAGCAAGCCTTTCCTTCAAGAACAAACCCTATATATCAGCCAGGGCTTGCATCTTTGGTAAGTATGGTTGGGCACCTGCCAAGGGTCCACACCCCCTGCAGGGGCCTACTGACTAGAGTCCCCTGAAGTTGCGCCTCCTCTTCACCATTGTAGCCCGCTTGTTTTCCTACCTGGCCTAGATAACCATGGTGAAGGTGAGAAGAGGAGCAGTGGCTGCCATGGCCGGCTTGCTCACTGGTGCTCTGCCTGTCAAGCAAGCAAGCGGTGGCAACGATGAGGAAGAGGAATGATGCTGGTGACCATGGCAGTGAGAAGGTGGAGTCCTCGTGGGAGGGAGGGTGTCTTGCCCAAGGGACCTCCAAAACCTGGAGGCGGCACTGATACCGGCCTCGCCCAGCTCTCCGGGTTTTGTGGAACTCAACTCCCATCAGCTCCAGCCAGCATGGCCAATGATCAGGGATACTGAGACATCTGGAGGGCTGCCATGTACTAAGATCAACTTCAGTTCTACAAGTGTGGATCCTTATGTAGTCCAAATGGCACCACACACACACACACACACACACGAGGGATGGAGGGAGCAGAAGACTTGGGGCATCCCCATACTTTGCAGAAGGATAAAGAAACATTTTAAAAACATAAACTAAGGGATGGGTGGGTGGGGATACAGAAACAGGCCAATAAGGACTTCGCATAACTGATTGTTTGGATCCCTGGACAAGAACACTCCACGTTGCAACATTTTGTTGCTGCCCTCATTTGTCCCATTACCCAGGTTGCTTTAAAAAAATTTTTTTTTGAATGACAGTTTGGCCAGTGAAAGCTGGCAGCTCCGATGTCAGTGGGGCAGTGAATCCACTCTGGGTTTCAGTCAGAACCAGTCTGAACTCTAAAGGAGCTCTTCCTCACCTTGGATAGCTTCTTTAGAGTTCTGAATGAAACTTGAAGTGGCATTCGAGCCACCAGTGTTCACTGGTTTAGAACATAGATGGGCAGAAGATAGATTTCCAGATGTTGGGGGCTTAAACTCTCATAAGCCGCCATGGCCAACAGTCAGGAACACCACGAGTTGAAGTACGCAACTCCCGGAGATTTACTTTCCGCCCACAAACTGATAAGCCCCATAATTCCTTGCAGAAAATACAAAAAGGTCCCTGATGCAAACAGCACGTAAAATTATCTTGCTTATTTTAAAGATAAAAAGGAATGTTTTATGGTTTGTTACGCTATCAATAAAACAAGGTGTTCTATATCATTGCACAATGTGAACATCATGAATCTGCAAATCGAGTATACAACTCAACAAACCTCAAAATGTGACAGCCTTAATCCAGTGTTTACTTCTGATCAACCACAAATCATAAGATGAGAAAGCAAATTCAGCAGAATATTATCAGGCCCAGGCAAGCAGTTTGGTCAACATCGCATGATAAAGGAAAATATGGGGCAACTATTACAAAACTCAAGTAGTGTTTTTATACGGCTATTAGGGAAGCTAAAATAAAGCTGGACTGAATATCCCCCAACCCACTTCTTTTTCCCAGAGACGTTTGTTCCCTGGGGATATATTTAAACACGTTTGTATTTGTGTGTTGGGGGGGGGAATAATTCTTACAATTTTTCTGTGGCAGATGGCTTACCATTCCATATAAAATGACCAAAGATACTCTCTTTTTTGTTTTATACACATGGGAAAAAAGCTTTTCCACTGCTTGAAGTGGAAGTCTACAATATGGGGATAGTACTGGCTACCTTACAGGATTGTTGTAAAAGTAATCAAGATATTGCCCATGAAGCCCTTTGAGTGTACTCAAGGGGGTGGTGGGAGAGAGACCATGACTATACATGCCTTCTCAGAAATAAGTCCCATTATGTTAAATGGGACTTAGGTCCCCTCTACAAGAATTCGGTTTGACACCTGGTTGTCCGATTATGCACATCTTCTCACAATCGCTTTTACGGCAAATCACTATACGCGGGAGGCGGTTAAGCACATAACAGGTTGCCTTACCGGTTGTATGAAACACGCTTTAGAGGTGTTTAATACGGAGAATCGCTTGTTTACATGGTCATAAGGTGCTTTAACGGCCGTGGTAAATTAAAACTCGCTATTTAACGTGCATTCAATAATGCGCATAATCGCATAGAAAACGTGCCTTGACCCCCGATTTGCGCTCTGCTCTTGTAGAGGTCAAATTTTTAATATGCCTTGAAAGAGCTTTAAATCGCTCTTGTAGAGGCACCCTTACTCCCAAGTACATGGAGTACAGTATGCATCCTTAGTTGGGAGTAAGTCCCACCACATGCAGGAAGAACTAGTTGTAATAATACATGCTTTAGATCAGCAATCCTATTCAAGCTAACCTGGGAGAAAAACCCATTGAATGCAGACTGTTCAGGATACTCAAGATTTTGCAGAAAGAATTATCATTATTGTATGACACTTCTAAGAAAGCAGGCAGAAATTTTGCGACCAGTTGGTGATTGCTAAATCCACCTGGGAAACACTTTCCTAAACATTTTATTTTTCTTTGAAGCAGATCGAAAGGCTATTTTTCAGGCTCATGTGGATATTGAAATTCCATGAAAATTGTGTTATTGGAACAATGAGTAAGTAGCAGATGTGAGCGAAACATCACCGTGACATCAATGCAAAATTCCTGCTCGCAAGCTCACTAGAATGCAAGGAAGGATTACACAAATGTTCTCTTCAGCAGCGGACAAGAACACTAATTACTCTGAGGTCAAGTTCACCTCTAATTGTAAAACTCCACTTTCGGTAGGAAATCATTTGATACGGCTTTCCCCTCTGCAAGAGAAGCTATTACAGACTATAACATCCTTTACTACAATCTCTTAATAAGTCAGCCAAATATGAAAATAAAGGTCTGAAACAATCTCTGGGTAATTAAACTGTAAGCTTTGAACACTGGCTCCTCCCTTCTTTTTAAAAATCAAGATGTTTCTAAGAATAATGAAACAATATGAAACTGTGGACCAGAGTAAAAAAAAAAAGATAATTAGTATGTTTTCAAAGTGTGTTCCAGGGAACTCTGGGATTCCTTGGGTGAAATATCATGTTGCATTACCAGGGGTTATCTTTTTGCTTCTATTGTGCAATTGTAATGGGCCGCATTACATGGGCAGAGAGGGGCAACTACATAGTCTATAAATGAAAACTTCCCCTCCTCTTGGTGCTCATAGCCTTGAATGGGACAGCGCCCTCTAGTGGGTGCTTTGTAGCACAACTCTAGCTGCACACAGCAGGAAATCATGTGATATTTCAGAAGGATTGGGATATCCGGGGGGGGGGGGGGGTGTAGAACAGAATAACCAGGAGAAGGCATGGGTGACAAACAAGAGGTTGACGATACTGTTAAAAGGACCTGCAAACATGAGCGTGAAGAGTCCCAATGAAACGACTGGTAAGTGGCAAACAAGTCATGATGCCCCACCCACCCCCTTTGCTGGCTGCTGATCTTCTCCTGCAGTGCAGGGGAATATTGGGATGTTCTAAAGGCCACTCTGAGTTGATAAATGGGAGTCAGTGGGGCTCAAATACGATAAGATCTGCAGTCCAAATGAAGCCTAACGTATCCCAGAATCCTCTGCAGCAGGCAGGTGTTCCATGGCAGATAATGCTCAGGGCACCCTCTGTGGACAGGCAGGTGTCAAAGCGGCAGCAAAAGGTTTATTTCTTCCATGCTTATTTCATGGACCTTAATGGTCTGGGAAAGCACGCAATCTGTAACCATCCCTGTCTGCTCTCACTCAACAGCTCTTTGAAAGAGAAGCACGTGAAAGCCATGAAACAGATGATTCTTGGAAATATTATTGGGACACAATGGGCATTCGTAAAGCGACTTCCCACATGCTCACACGGCATTTCATTATCAACAGAGAAGTGAGAAATCCATTACAATAAAATCAATCTCCTGTTGCTAATATTAATAATTTACCATCTCGATCTTAAAAAGCTTCTGTCCTTTTAAAGACAACACTCTTTGGAGTTCTTACCTATTCAAGGGGTTGTTTGCTTTTGCCCACCCTTGCTGTATGCGTGAACTACCGAAGCTCCCTCTACAGCTTTCAAGAAAAGCTATGAAAATTCAAAGCAATAGGGAACAACAAAGGAAATTGAACAATAACTTGAAATCAACGAGAACTCATAAGAAAACTTTGCTGCAATCCAATGAGCAAGAGGGAAGACAGAGCCACAAAAACTCCAAGACACAGTGTAATGGTTAATATGAAAGCTTGGAAAACCATTCTTTGGGATGGTCAATCCATCTATTTCCTATCTGTGTCACTTTTGCATGCTGTGACCCCTAATTCTGTTCCGACATGAATCCTTTTTTAACTGCTCTCAAAATATTGTTTAAAATATGTATTTCTATATCATTAAGTTGCTGAGAACTGCACGAAATAGCTGGAGAGCTTCATTCCAGTCCACACATCAAGCCGCACATTTTATATAGGCGCTGGTGAAAAATGAATTCCTCCAGCAATCCTTACCAGTATCTGTTCCCCTAGAGAAGCTGTCTTCAAGCTGATCCACTCCAGATGTTTTGGAGTACAACTCACAGTGTTTCTGACTCAAAATAAATAAAATTGAGTGAGGATAAAATCGCATATAAGGCTGCAATCCTGTGGCTCCTTGAAGAACATCCCCAGGGTCAAAGGATGCAGTGGATCTCTCCCAGCAAGGCTGGGGACATAGCTGTGATTTCAAAGGAGATGCAACAGCAGATTCCTACTTCCGCCCAAGCCCTTCCCAACCTCCAGAGAAACCTTGTTGCTGACTCTCAATCACAAGGTTGAAATAATAACCTCAGGAAGGAAGATGGGGAACGGGTGTGGTATCCAATGGTCTTTCAAGCCCTTGGTCCCACAAAAAGCTCAAGACAAGCTCAAGAGTGCATCTAAACATTTTTCCTCCCATTGCTGGCAATGGGAGCGAGTTGTTTTTCTTCCATCCATGGATGGAAGAAAAATAGTTGAAGCCTTGCCTCCACCGGACAACTGCCCTGTCAGGAAGAGCCAACGAAGATGGGTCAGAAGAGAGCTTCCTGGAGGAGAAGGCAATCAATGGCTACTAGCCCTGATGGCCGTGTGCTACCTCCAGTATCTGAGGCAGTAAGCCTGTGTGCACCAGTTGATGGGGAACATGGGTGGGAGGGTGCTGTTGCACCGTGTCCTGCTTTGTGGGTCCTTGGCCGACAGTTGGTTGGCCACTGTGTGAACAGAGTGCTGGACTAGATGGACCCTTGGACTGATCCAGCATGGCAATTTTTATGTTCATATGATTGCCCAGACAGTTCAGGATTGCTCTAAAAGGGTTGGTGTCATGTGCAGGCATGCTTGGGTACCAGTAGAGGCTGCTGATAAGAGCCCACTGGAGTTGCTCCTCCTCTTTACCATCGCAACCTGCTTGTTTCCCTCCCTCTCAGTCTACCCAGGTAACGGCAGTGCTGAATCAATTTCTAGAAAAGTTGTGTCTTCTTATTCCTCAACAATATAATAAAGTTCAAGATGCATTTTGGTAGGAGCAATTGTAATAGTTGTTTTTGCTTTATGCATTTGTTTTAATTTGTATTATTTTTTTATTCTTATTACTATTGTTATTATTGTCATTATTTATTGTTAATCCTGTCATTTTATCTTTAATGTTACATTATGGATGTTGTAGAAGAGATGATCATGCTCATTTTATATTTGCAGTATTGTGTGTGTATGTATGAAATAAAATAGCTTATTAAATAAATAAATAACTAATCATATACTACTGAAAAAATAGTGGCACCAGTATTAGGGTGGCTGAAAAGACATTCCTGACTCGGCAGCATTACCGGTTTGAAATGCTTCTTTACAAAATAATTATTTCTAGTTGTGGGCTAAATTTTTCCAGAACGGTCATTCGGAAATGGCTCATTTGCAACACACCATGCAAAAAGTTCCAGAGGGGGAAAAGGGGGGAACTTTCCCTTAAAACTAATCAAAACCCCATCCTTTTCTCAGGGAAAGAGGCACAAACTGCATTAGGATTATCTTATCTTGATTTAATAAGCCATGATAGGAACCTGTCTTTTGCTCCTACAGATGCAGACCTTTCTCGCCTCCTTTTGTGTGACTTGGCAAACAAAAGAGAAAGTCTTTAATCAACTATACATACCCATTTTGTCCAAAGCGGGAAACTACTGTTCACAATTTCAGAACAAGCCAGGATATTAAACCAACTTTAAACCATGATTTCATATCCTGGCTTATTTGAAAGCTAATTGGACAAAATGGGAAGCCACAGTTAACTGAAGACTTCCTGGTTGATTTGCCCAATCACATGGGGAGCTACACACATGGACAAAAGCTAGCTCGTATCTCCATTTATTAATCTGAGATATATTCGTCTGAATGCTCCCACAGAGACACTTCACATGTTACATCACAACATATATCAAGGACTTCCTCTTCTATGAACTTTCCTATTCCTCAAGATCAGCATCTTGTAGACACTTCAGGGCAAGATGAATAATAGTGGGAAAGCTCTCTCCCAGCGAAGCATTTTCACCACTGTCACTGGGCCTTTCATTATTCCCTGAGAAGATTCTAAGGAATGCTGGAATTCCCTGGAACACAATTTTGAACAAGCAATAGCACCTCAGTTATACGTGCTGAATTCACAAGGTTCTTCCTCAAGTAGAACATCTAGATTTAGCTGAATTAGGTTCACTTTCATAAGGGGAAATAAACACACATGAGGAGACCCTATGCAAGATCAGCCTTCCCCAACCTGGTGCCCTCCAAAACACCATGTTGGCTGGGGATTATGGGTGTTGTAGTCCATTTGGAGGGTGCCGGATTGGGGAAGAAAATATGTCAACGTATCATTTACCACATGCATGCAAGATTATTTCAAGCATTGTGGTAGATATCCTTTCTTTGTTTCATTTACATCCTGCCTTTACTCCTCCTCTCCATTTATCCTCACAATAACCCTGTGAGTTAGGTTAGTCTGAGAGTTAGTGCCTGGCCCAAAGTCACCAAGGGAGCTTCACGACAGAGTGGGGACTAGAAACCAGATCTCCCTAAACTTGGTCCAACACTCTAACCACTACACCACACTGGTTCTCATCCAGCTGATCCTCATAAACACCGCCCAAAAAATGAAATAACAGAAGCTCTTACAAAACTGCACAAATCTAGGGGCGCAAATCCCTTCTCCCTTCCCTTCCCCTTTGCCAAAATACAGTCAATCAAACTGATTCGATAGGCAACATCCGACTTCTATCAGGCCACCTGTCTTTGCTTCTTTAATGTGAGGCTTGAGAGGAAATGAGTGCTTAACTGAATGTGTGGCTTCAAAGACAAATTTGCTCCTCTTATCTTTATGAGATTATTTTAGTCTCAGGCTGGCAACACCTCCTGACAGAAACCACTTGATAGGAGTCCTGGATCTCAAGACACAGCAGCAGGAGGGTCCATCAGGGAGTTCCCAGCATGGGCAGAAAAGGTTGCTTCATCAGCTGATGCAGCTCAAAATGAAACATACAGTTGGCTGCCCCGCATGTGTTTGTGCACACTAAGCGCCACTAGGGATGTATGAGAATTGCACTCATGTTCAAAAATTGTGCAAACGTATCCTGTGTGCAATCCTATATGTGAACAGGAGTGCATGTTCTCCAAAAATGTTCACAGTCTAAGAACATAAGAAGAGCCATGCTGGATCAGACCAAGGGCCCATCTAGTCCAACACTCTGTTCACCCAGTGGACAACCAGTTGTCAATCAGGAACCCAGAAGCAGCACACGGGTGCAAAAGCACCCTACCACCCATGCTCCTGAGTAACCGGTGTATGTATATAACCTTATTGCTTTGGATACTGGAGGTAGCACATAGCCATCAGGACTAGTAGCAATTGATAGCCTTCTCCTCCAGGAATTTGTCCTGAATCTCCCACCAAATCAGCTTCATGGGATGACGAACTTGTTAATATGGTGTTTTATACTTATTCTTCTTATTATAATGATTCACTGCTCTGGATTCTGCTTTGATGTGGAGCAGTATATTGGGACCACAATATCTGACGGAACGCTTTTCCCGACATGAACCTACCCGAACACTATGTTTAACATCTAAGGCCCTCCTCCAAGTGCCTACTCCGAGGGAAGCTCGGAGGTCGGCAACAAGGGAGAGGGCCTTCTCTGTGGTGGCCCCCCAACTCTGGAACAATCTCCCTGACGAGGCCCGCCTGGTGCCAACATTGTTATCTTTTCGGCGCCAGGTCAAGACTTTCCTCTTCTCTCAGGCATTTGGCAATATCTGAGGAGCCTGGGTTTGTTTTTGTTTTTGTAGCTTTTTTGGGCTGTTGTAGTGGTTTTAAATGTATGTGTGTATTGTGTGTATGTTGTATGTTTTTGCTGTTTTAATTTTTGTATATTGTTTTTAATTGTTTTAATCCTATGTAAACCACCCAGAGAGCTTTGGCTATGGGGCGGTATACAAATGTAATAAACAAAATAATAATAATAATAATAATAATAATAATAATAATAATAATAATAATATTAAAATAAAATATGTTGCAATATAACAGTCAGTCATTATACACCAAAACACGAACACTGATTCAACGTATATAAGCAATAGTGCTCCAGAAAGAAGGAAAATCCTGATGTTGTTTCACCTCTGTCTTTTTAGCCCTTACACAGACCTGCAGGCATAACCCACCCAAAATGAGCTGTTCTAAATATTGCATACTTATTAACCTCACTCAGTAGAAGACACAACTTTCCAAGGAAAAGCATTTCCTTCAACAGATTCAACAAAGGGAGGATACACCTTATTCTAAATATTACGATAGGTATCACATTCAAGGACCAAATGAACAATGACCTCAGTACACAAGGGATTGCAAAAGGAGTCTCTACCGTTTTTAGGGTGTCCTAAAAATGCCCTTCCCAATTTGCCAAGAGAAGGGCATTTAGTCATGTCTGTCAAAAAAAGCCTATTCTCATTTTAGACATTCAGTAAATCAGCCAAATACAGTATTACAAAGGAAGACGTTTGATACACATTTAACTTATCAGATGCATAACTTGCAATCCCAGCCATCTGAGACTGCATCTCAATATCCCTGAACCACTGTAACAAGATAAGACTTTGATCTGTCAATAGATAGGGATAACAAAAAGGGTGTAGAAACCCACATGGTCAAAATAATCTAGAGGATCTTTTGCCTCTAAGAAAAAGAGCACATCGCCTCAACTGATGCCAGAGCAAATTCAGTAGCTTAAATATAACCTTCAACCAAAAAAGCTGTATCCAAGAATCTCACTGGCATGGTATCTTCCAACTGAGAATAATACTTCAAAGGGCTTTAATCCATGAACCATTATGTCACAACAAATCTATTAGCCTTTAAGATGCCACAAGATTCTGTAGTGAACTAAGGCTGAGACAAAATGCCTGTCGGTGGCCATGTGCTCTATTTTACAGTCTTTTTTGAAAGCATCCTTTATTTCACGAGTGGGCAACATGCACACTACAGATTCCATGCAACCACAGCAGCCCCCGGTGCGGCTCCTCCCCCCTAAATTCAGGGATCCCCCCCCAAATTATTATTAATATTTGCAACCCAAATGGCATCTGGAGCTACAAGCTAAATTTGACCCTTTTGGTGCTCCATAGCCACTGTGGAAGCCATTTTGTTTTTATTTTACCCCCGTTTTCAGCACCCATGGGGGATAACGCTTTCAGGGGGTCTGGGAATGAAAATGGCCCATGGACCTCCAGAAGATGCCCACCCCTACACTATCTGAAGGGCTGCCCAATCCAAGTTGGTTGAAAGATAAGGAACTGTAAGTAACCAGGAGAGCAGGTGGGGGGGATCATGAAGTCGCCCATCAACATTTAGGCCCTGGACAGCAAACTGAGCAGGCACATAGGACCCTGGTTGCAGTATTCCTCGTTATGGTGCAATTTATTTATTTATTTATTTATTACATTTGTATACCGCCCCATAGCCGAAGCTCTCTGGGCGGTTTACATAGGATTAAAAACAATTAAAAACAATATACAAAATTAAAACAGCAAAAACATACAACATACACACAATCTGTACATTTCAAAACCACTACAACACTTCAAAAAAGCTACAAAAACAAAACAAAACAAACCCAGGCTCCTCAGATATTGCCAAATGCCTGAGAGAAGCAATGAATTGTAGTTCTATTTAAATTATAGTAGTTTTACCCCTAAATTTGCATTAGGCACATTTTATGCATTTGGCAATATCTGAGGAGCCTGGGTCTGTTTTGTTTTGTTTTTGTAGGTTTTTTTTTTTGTTTTTTTTGTTTTTTTTTTGTTTTTGTTTTTTTTTGAAGTGTTGAAGTGGTTTTTAAATGTACAGATTGTGTGTATGTTGTATGTTTTTGCTGTTTTAATTTTTGTATATTGTTTTTAATTGTTTTTAATCCTATGTAAACCGCCCAGAGAGCTTCGGCTATGGGGCGGTATACAAATGTAATAAATAAATAAATAAATAAATAAATAAATAAAAATTATGCAAATCTGTGTCCTCTTTTGTGGTGGTGCGTAAGTGGTCACCCTGGGTTGAGCAGAGGAGCATGTCTTGTTCCCCTTGCATGCCTCCTCCTCTGCTACATGCTAACAGCATTTGAGATTGAATATGTACATGTGTCGAGCCATACTATATTTGCACAAGCTCCTTTCGCACCATATATTATTTTTCGTCATGCGTTTCTTCTCTTACAGTGATAGCTAAACAGCCACCCTACCAGGGACCCATTTGAAGATGCTCTAAAAATTACAAAGCTGAAACAGTCTTTGAGAGGCTTAGGGCTGTTAGCAGGCATGGCCAGTCACTCCTGCCAATAATGGTTTTATAAACCAATGCCTCAATGTGGACATGTGACTTGCACAGCTGCAGCGGCTCAAACTGTGGCAGCGCAAGTCACAGGGCCCCATGTGTCTACACACCGGTCTCCAACACAGAGGCAACACTTTGTACCACCATGCTTCCAACTAGCGATGGACAATTCTGTCAGTTTTGATTTCTCTCAGGCTTTTCCTTTTCCCCCCAATCTTAATTTTGGCATATATCCCAACCCTTGAGAATTTTTAACAAAAATGTTTGCATGAAATTTTATACATATTTTTGCGTGCATTTTTCCTAACGCATACATTTTTGCGTGCAATTTTGCAGACAAATGCACATTTTTTGGGAAATACTTTTCCTAATCTAATACACTTTTAATGTTATTTTCATTCATATATATGTTTGGGCTTAGGTTATATGTGCATTAATATATACAGTTTTCTGTGCAGTTCCCCCTAATACACATTTCTGTATACATTTTTTCTTATTGGAGGGCCATCGTAAAATTTGGCAAAGTGTGAATTTTGAAAGAGTTTCTATTTGCGTATTGGTTCGAAACTGTGAAATTTCTCCCCCATCCCTCCTTCCTCTCCCATCCCTCCTTCCAACACAAAGCCAACAGTGGAACCATCAATTCTCAGCGTCCATTACATGAGCAACCCAGCCAGTATAAACCAGCACCAAAAGCTCTCTTGCACAGATCCCTGATCCAGTACAGAGCACTCTTCCTCCCCTTATCTCCTTACGTTTTTCATCTCATCCTCTCAAAGTTCAGTATCGACGATGATGTTACAGAGGAAATTATTCAGCATGAACACTTTCCCCTCCCAGAACCAAACGTTAGATGTACATGTGAAAGAGAAAGTTTTCCTTCCAATGAAAAAGACTGGGGCGGAGTTGGAGGGGCAGACACTGTGCTCCATTTCGAAATTTTATAGCTCCTGCTTGGATAGGCAGAACGAGTTTGGCAACATCACTTTCACTTGCTTGGGGAGGGGGGAAGGGAGAGGGGGAAGGCAGAACAATTTTCCTGTGTTGTTTGTTTTCAGCCCCCTGAAGGGAAAAGAAAGCCGTTCAGAACACAGAAGGGATTTTGAAGTTCATGTCCAGCATCCGCTCCATGCCAGCTGCTGACAGATTGGATTGTGCACTCAGAAGCACTTAATTCAACCTAGCATACTACCTCTGAGATTCATTATTGCAATTATCACTGACTATTTTACGTAAGGCGAAAGGAGGAGATTGCAACAGAATTTGGAACAGGAACGGCAAAATTGTAGCAGCTATGAAGGCGACGCACTCTGCATGCCAGGGACCGCTTCTTCCATTGGGTTGGATCCAATGGTAGTCTAACGCCAGCCCATTCATTTCAATGGGTCTGCTCTACGTAGGATGCAACCCACTGTCTCTGTGGAAGGGGAAGCTGCTGTGGCACACTTCCGTCCCACGGCATGGCATTAACATCAGAAATCCCAGCACAGGTGAGAGGAACTTGAGCAACGGCCCCTCCCCGTGCCAAATCCTTGCCCTCGTTTCTGGGAGGAGCAGCGGTGGTTTGAGGAGGTGGGGCAGCATGGCCTCAGGCTTCTGACACTTCCTTTTTGACTCAGCAGCTGCTGCTGTCTTTTTCCTGTAGCCGACCCTACCATTAGGTAGAACAACACAGCAGCTATTAAAGGGCGTTGGGGGGACAGGGAGAAGCAGAGGGGTGTTGGAGCACAGAACTGGGTGTGCCATGTGCCTTGCCCTACACCCCCTAAATTAGCCTGCCTGCCCTCATGCACAGTGAAAGATGCTGCCCCACTGTCAATGTTAGCGTAAGAGTCAATTGCCATTCCGGTAGCTTCTATATATGGAATGCGGGGCACCCTCTTGCCTTTGGCCTCAGACAGCAAAACTTCTTGGGATGGCTCTCCGCAAACGTAACCTGAGTAGGGGCGCTAGAAAAATCAGAGGACAAATGAAGCAAGGGCTCCTGTACTTTTTTAAAGCTGTAGAGAAGAGGGGATTTTTTCTCCTTCTCTCATAAAACTAGAAACCAATGGGGTCATCCCATGATTGGTGGGAGATTCAGAACAGATAAAAGGAAGGATTTCTTCACATAGAGCAGAGTTAAACTGTGGAGTTTGCTATGAGACATAATGATGGCCACCAATTTGGATGGCTTTAAAAAGGGATTGGCCAAATTCATGGAAGAGAAGGCACTCAATGACTACTAATCCTGATGGCTACGTGTTACCTCCAGTCTCAGAGGCAGTATACCTATGTACACCAGTTGCTAGGGAACATGGGTGAGAGGTGCTGTTGCACTCATGTGGGTTTCCCAGGAGTTTGTGGGTTTCCCAGGAGGAGTTGGTTGGCCACCATGTGGACTAGAATGCTGGACTAGATGGACCTTCGGTCTGATCCAGCTTGGCTCTTGCTATGTAATATCATGTTAAAACATTTCCTGACCTGGTTGCCTCCAGATTTGTTGGGACTACATGAGGAGGGATGCGGAAGGCTGTTCTGGACCATCCCCGGGGCTCCAGCACAAAAACTATGAAAAGCCATTCAATCTTGTGACAACTGTCTATTATTGTTATTTAAGTAATTAATATATGAATTAATTCATAGCCCGTCTTTCTGCCCCCCCCCCAAAGAGCTCAAGATGATGAATAGTAAATTCTTTAGGTGACATCATGATCCCCAAGTTCTGCTTCTCTATCTAAAGAGCCCTTTCGGAGAGGTTTTTTTTTTTTAAGAGCAGGGCTAATCAAAAGAAGTAATTGTAAAAATGAAAGAAAACATTTTTTTTACTTGTGTATTTGCGCTATTCAGGTATATCACAGTGCCACCTAGAGGTTCTGTAGCAGAGAACCAGGAAAGGCAACACTCTTCATATTGTGCTTGGATCTCAATTCTGTGATGAAACCAGAAATAGATACAGCAGATTAACAGCCAATTAACAGTCTCATGTAGAAAAGTTCCTTGTCAGCGGAGCCCTGCTGGGATGTGGTCAAGGGTCCAACCATGACTACCCTTAACACTGGCCCTGCTGCTCTAGACTATGAGTTCTGAGATATTGTGCACAGAGAACCATTTGGAAAGCTGATTGACTCATCCAGTCAAATGCTGAGGAGTATTTTACCAGTTCCCTAGATTTCCAATTACCTACGTAAGCATGGTAAAATTCTCCCCACTACTCGACAGATGACCCGCTTGCTAAGCAGTTACAGGCACAGCAAAGTAAGTGTTCATTTGGCAATTTTCCAGCTGTCTTCATCCGTCATTTGCTGATTAAGATTTGGTTTCAGTTTATCTTTACTTCTAGGTGCAAACGTTTCCTCACTCTCTCTCTCTCACACACACACACCTACAGACACACACACACACAATATGGAGCTTAGCAAGATGGATACATGGAGTAGAAGGAAGTGGCAGACTGAACTGAAAAACTGCAGGTGTGGAAATACCATTTCTAAATATCCCCACACCTCTAAAATAGGAAAACAAAAGCCAACTACACACAAACACACACACTACAAGCAGAAAGTTAGCGCATCAGGAAGTGCCCAATTTAAGTCTCATTCATTTTAATGAGTCTACTCTATGCAGGACCAACACTGGATACTGCCTAACTTCACCCGCTTCTCCACCAAAATCAGCAGCCAGAAATGTTATAGCCTTTTCTATCGCCACATCCCATTGCATGGATAGAGCCACTTGGATTTCTTCTTCTTTTTATTTTTTGGGAAAATGGATGAAAACCAATATGGGACCCATAACAAAATGTTGCAGGGCGGAGAAAAGAGCTCCTGCCAGCCAGGGCTTTTTCAGGATCATTCCATTTCCCATCACCCTATTTTCTTGCTGGGTTTTTTCCCCCTTCTCAACAGTCAGTCAACAAGCTCAGTCCCATTGGGCTGTTTGTGGTTTTGGTTCCCCTCCCTCACTTAACCTTTTTCTAAAGATTCTCTCTCTCTCTCTCTCTCTCTCAAACTTCTGCAAAACATGTGGGTTCCGCCTATCTTGCTGATGCCTCCCTCTCAGGCATAGATGGTGCCATTTGATTACATAAAAACTAGCACTCAGAGAATGAGTTTGTTATGAATATATAGAAGGGCAAATAGCAAGAAAACATTATGATTTGTAGTACTCCTGTTCACTGCACATTCAGGATACTCCATACCAGGAGTCCCCAACATTTTTAGATCCATGGGCACATTTGGGAATTTGAAAAACTCTGTGGGCACCACCACAAAATGCCTAATCAGTGGATCGCTGCTTTGGCATCAACCTGTCGCATCTATGGATCTGAGGCTGCATCTTATACAGCAAAAAAGTTTGTTTCATGTCTATTGGACGCAGCAACGCTTTAATAAGGGATTGTCAAATTAGGAAAATTGCTGCCAGTGCAATACAGCTAATGCTTTTTTTAAAGCATGTGTTTTGGCAATGTCCTGTAGTTGCTTCTTTTTGTGGAGAGGTTATTGCACAGATCAATTTTGTACTGGAACAGTCTTTAAGATTCACCAAAGTAAAAGCTCTTTTGAATTATGTACCTGCATGATTTCGCTTCTCGGCCTTTTGGCTAAGATCAAGTGTAGTATCAGTACCTGCATGATAGAAATCAATGAATAGTCCCTGTAAATGGATTCTCTGAGCCCGTTTGACAGTTAAGAGCACAATCCTATGCAAGATTAGACAGAATAAAGGCCAACAACTCCCATGGCTAGCAGGAGCATGCTGGGAGTTGTCAGCTGTCTTTTCTGTCTAAACTTGCACCATAAAAGACTGATATTACAACACTTGAAAGAAAAAAATGCTCACCTCCTATAATACAATGGCTTGAGGACTTTACAACACTTTCAATACTTGAATGTGTGGCGTATAGATGCAACCTTCTGATGGATACTTATTGGATATGTAGTCCGCTTTTTTAAAAGCCTATGTATAATTGCTAAAAAGTTGGATGTATTTCATAAGTGCCTTGGATAGCTCCTTCAGAGCTCTGACTGAAACCTGGAGCGGATGCACCGCCCCAATGACACGGAGCCATCAGCCTCCATTTCCTATAAATGCAAAATGTTGTGTCAGAACTGGATCTTGTCCATATATTACCAGGGCTGAGTGTACGTCAAGAGTCTGTGCAAGCTCAAATGAAGGGGGAAGTACAGAATGCACCACTGGGCGCACTGTCCAGCTTCCCAAGAATGGCTGCAGGGTTTTTGTGTTGTTGTTGTGCTTTGACCCAGAAGGATATTGTAATTTTAACTTGTTTTATGCTTTATGTTTTTAAATTTTGTATATTGGTGTTTTAATTGTTCAATGTTTTTAATTTTTGTAAACCGCCCAGAGAGCTTCGGCTATGGGGCGGTATATAAATGGAATAAAATAAATAAATAAATAAATGTAACGGCAAACAATGGTTTGCCGTGTATCCTTCCTCCTAGCGCGACAGGAGGAGATTAGGAACTTCTGCCATGGCTTGGGGTCCCGTTTGCAGGCACTGTCAAATTTGACTTGCCGCCAACCAGACCAAAAAGCTACTAATCTCCTCCCATCATGTGCACACGAGGACAGGAGAAAAACAACACATGAGACTGAGGCCAACAGCTGCTGTGACACATAAGAGCAAACTGGCTGGCTGCATTCAGACATAACAGCAAACCACAACATCCGTTTATGTGGTTCGGAGTTCAAAGCATGTATCTAGCCCTCATGAAGATATGCTTGAAACTGGGTAATCAACATCTACTGAAACCTCAGAAGCCAAAGATGTCGCTGAATTAAAATTAACTAACTGACTGTAACGATAGTTCTTTAACTAACAAAAACAGAGTAAGGCTGGACTCGTATGCACACTTACCTGGGAGTAAATCCCATTTTGAACTCAAGAGGACTTCCTTCTGAATAAACATCTAAAGGATTACTTCCTGTCAATCGTGCAGAATAGTGCAAACAAAACATGCAAATGGAATATATATATATATATATATATATTCTAGTTAAGCAAATCTGCATACATTTTTAGAGATTGCAGAATTCCATTCTGCTTGGATTTCCAAACACAACAGAAGCATTTTAGAGAAAGTACATTGCTGACGAAACAACATTTAAAAAGCCTCAAGACTGAAATGGAAAGAGACAGATTATGTACTGGGTCATACTATTCTCCTCCACCACCTCCCCTCTCGCCATAGGTCAGTCTGCCAGTGAACTAAGATCTAAAACCCTTCCAGGACTTGGACAGTTTGCAAAACCTCAAATATTTTCAGCTGGACATAACCCAGTGCAAGGGCTCTATTCATTGGCAAATTGACACTCTGTGCTTCCATAGCCTGGCATTTACAACAAGCAATTTCTATTTGATTTTTCAAAAAAGGCTTATATTTATCTAGCTAGCCTCCTTCCTTATGATTAGAAAGTTGGAGTCAACTTTAAAAAAAAATTGAACGAGCATAGAAATAAACTCTCAACACATCATTGGGATGGATCCAAGTTTAGTCATGGTTAGGGTAGGCCCATTGAAATCAATGGAACCTAAGTTAGCCAAGTCAGCCATACATCTGGCTCCATCCCAATGAAATGTTTCAGTTTATTAAGTCCAAAATTTACTCCGATTAGGGCATGCAGCTCTAACATAATATGCATTTCATGTTAGGGCTGCATGCTTTAATCAGAGCAAATGACCAGGCTCATGAATTGGACTAAGAATTCCCCCGGTCGCTCCCTGGAGACCTTGGTGATCAGTCTTCTTCAGGGCAACAATAAGTATATTACCCTGCAAGTGTCAAAAAAAATGTATTTGGCAATCTGCTGTAGATCTCAATTGGTAGCCTGACATTGCCAAAACACATGCTTTAAAAAAAGCATTAGCTGTATTGCACTGGCAGCAATTTTCCTAATTTGACAATCCCTTATTAAAGCGTTGCTGTGTCTGTTAACTGCAAATAAAGATTGTTGTTGTTGTTGACTAAGAATTGATGGCACAGTTGCTCCTTTTTAGGGGAAAAATGCCATTTTCATTAGAATGTGTTACTGTAAGAGGGAAGCAAAACTAACATATGGATTAGCCATGCCTTCTAACAATGAGTGGTGTTTTCATATATTAAATGCTAAGATTTCTTCACTTCATTTAATATTTCTAAAAAGCAGCTATATCAAAGTTTCAGTAATGTTAAAAGCAGCTATATCAAAGTTTACGTTACGGGATTTATACTGACCTTCCTTTGCAGAATAAAAGATCCATTCTAATATATTCAACTCTGCCTCCCCGCCACACAGCGTAAGGTACAGATTATGAAGAACACGGAACAGTGTACTTACGGGAAAAAGAATCCCAAAGGATTCTCCCTTCTATTACTGTCTGCCATTAAAACCCAGGGCTGTGCATAGCCCCCCTGACTCACCTCGGAGGCAGCGTGGGGGCCTCCAAAACAGCCCCGATTCAACTCAGGGTGCTTCGGGGCAGGGCTGTCTCGCATCAGAACCAAATCCGAAGCATGGCTCCCCCCCCCCCCCCGAAGCGGGTCAGCTCTTGCAGGTTCCTGGGTGCCCGCTGTGTGGCAGGCACCCAGGAAAACCAGGCAAAAGGCCAACCAGGAGTAAGAAGAGACATCTTCTAAATTGAAGGCACTGAGGAATGCCAGGTGGAGTAAAGTGTTTGTGCCCCATTCCAAACATGGGATCCTACTTCTGACCATTTGTTTTGTATATGCACTTACGCTAGTCTTCAGGAGAGGCCATAGCTCAGGACTAGAGCACATGCTTTGCATTCAGAAGGCCCTCAGTTTAACTCCCAGCATCTCCAGGCAGGGCTAGGAAAGAATCCTGCCTAAACCAGAGCTGCCAGTCAGTGTTGACAATACTGAGCTAGATGGACTCAGTAGAAGGCAGCTTCCTACATCCCTAGTTTTAAGCACACACCTGCCTGATAAGCCATAAAATAAATTTACTATGTGGGTAGGCCAAAATGGAGAAACTCATGCTGGGCCACAAATGTCTTCCACATTGTTTCCCAATCACTTTTGTTCAATTTTATAGGGGGGAAAATGCTTTCAAAAAATAAAAATAAATAAGTTCATAGGAGTAATTCTCATGGGTAGAATTCAGGGTTCTTCCTTTATGTATGAGGTGGACAAGGGATGTATGTGAATGCCTTGTCTTTCATTGTACAATCATCTCTCTCTATCAGTTAGCACGCCTCCCTAGCTCCCCACACTTCAATTAAAGCCCAGAGAAAGGAATCCTGAGGCAAATCCTGCCTCCACAGGGCTTTTCCAGTGTGGGCAGCTGGGGAGGCTGCAGAGTGATAGGGAAAGACAGAACACAAATGGCACCCTCAGCCACCTCACAACTGAAAGAACTGGGCATGATTAGCTTGGAGAAGAGAAGACAGAGGGGAGACATGATAGCACTCTTCAAGTACTTGAAAGGTTGTCACATAGGGGAGGGCCAGGATCTCTTCTCGATCATCCCAGAGTGCAGGACAAGGAATAATGGGCTCAAGTTACAGGAAGCCAGATTCCAGCCGGACAACAGGAAAACCTTCCCGACTGTTAGATCAGTATGACAATGGAACCAATGACCTAGGGAGGTAGTGGGCTCTCCCACCCTAAAGGCCTTCAAGTGGCAGCTGGGCAGCCATCTGTCAGTTATGCTTTAAGGTGGATCCCTGCATTGAGCAGGGGGTTGGACCTGATGGCCTTATAGGCCCCTTCCCACTCTACTATTCTATGATTCTACAATGATAAAGTAAGCTAAAAAATCCAACCAAAACAGTGGTGGAGCAAAGAACGAAAACCTTAGCAGGGGGATAGAAGCTGTTCTACATGCCCCACTGTGAGAAACTGTTAGAGGATGCCTCCTTCCACTGGAAAAAATCAGTGATATTATCCCCACAATTACTCTGCCCACAAATATGGTGGAGAGTATCAAGAGCTCTTTTGCACACAACAATAGTAAAAACTCAGATTGTCAAACCATTGTCTATTGTAGCTACAAGATACAAAACAACTACTAACCAAGTGACTCCTGTTATGTTGACTGCCCTCACAGTTCAACTGACACACTTCCAAACCTGTGACAAGAAAATATCAATATAAAATTTAAGAGGGCGTGCCGGTAAAAACCCTAAAATGCATTTGATTGGATTTTCAAACAATCCTTACATACCCTTTTAATCATTCACAAATGCTTCACTCAAGGAAACTATCCTCACCGTGAAAAGCCTTTCCAAGTGGAACATATTTCCCCTAATGTTTCGGGATTTGAAGAATAATAATTGGCTTATTGAGGGGAGGCATCTAATTAGCATGAAACCTTACTCTATATAAGGCCAAGAAATCAGGATCGCGTCGCATATTTACAAAGTCTCCCAAATGACAACACTTACTGTACATCGAGGGAAAGGTCCCTCCTTTTTGCCACAAAGTATCTGTGGCTTTTCGTGTCGCTGAAGGGTACATATCTTGGCTTTCCACCCAGGCAAATGACTCATCAGAAACCAGGGTCTGGCTACACAATGTCATTTTTTGTTAGATCAGCATGAGATTGACACAGAACACACAATCCTGAGGTAGATGGGCTCCTATTAAAATCATCCACATGCACAAACAAGCACATTCAACCCTGCGGCCATTTTATTCATTTCACAAGGGACAGAAAACCTTGCGCTCCACGTCAGGGCTGTTGACTTATGAGGAGCAACCATTATTTCACTATCGTGAAAGCAGGAGTCCCACTGAAATCCCTGCCCAATAACATGAAGGAAGCTTTCAGTTAAGCAAAACCAACTTCTTGAAATGCCTAGCTGCCGTCTCTGTTTGAGCAACGAAAAACCTAAAACCTCTGGGGTAACTTAACTTTCTAATTAAACTTTTTAAAAACAACAACAACAACAACAACAACGTTGAAGTCACTGAAAACAACAGTTGATAGTTCGCTTGTTTTTATTTATTTTTATTTACAACATCTATATATTGCTTTCAAAAGATTAAAAAGTATTAAAATATCGTATTAAAACAAAAAATAAAGCAACGTATTATTTTTTTTTAATAAACAGAATGCCAATAAAACTCATAGCTGGTCAATCAAGGAAGGCCTCTTGAAATAAAGATGTCTGTAGCAGGCTCCGAAAGCAACACAATGGTGATGCCAAAGGCAGGGAGTTCCACAGAAAGGGGGCCACCACACTAAAGGCTCTACTCCGAGTGGACTCCAATCAGGCCATAGCTCCATGTGGAACCACCAGGAGCATCCCATCTGAAGACCTCAGGTTGTATGGAATTGTCCCTAATATACACATTTTTGCAGTTTTCCTAATATCATGCTTTTTTAAATGTTACATTCACTCATATGCACATTTATGCATGCACTTTCCCCTAACAGACACATCTCTGTATGCATTTTGTGACTGGAAAACTCCACTGCAAAATTTGAGAACTGCAAATTTTGAAGGATAACTGAATCTTAATCCGTGTAATAGTTTGAAAGTGTGGAATTAAATAAATCTGCATTAAAGTACAAATTGAACAAATTTCTTTCCCATTCCTACCTGTGACCCAGAAAATACACTGGAACATGTGTGTATTTTGACGGCTGTTCCACATGAGAACAATCACTGGGTCAGTTCAGGACTATTTAATTCCTCACCACCACTATCATAGGTTGCCATAACATCTGAACAGGGAAACTAGCCCTCCAAACCAGAATCGAATGGTGGTTTGTAATCCTAGCTTGGAGGGACAAGCACAAACCATAGCTTCCTGCACCGGATGTAATGGCAAACTATGGTTTGCACTAAACAAGAAGCACCTAAACCCAAGAGTGGCAGGAAAGAAAGGAGCATGCAAACCCAGGTCTTACTCATGTAACACCAAACCAACTAAGAACCAAGCTGAAAGATATTTTTTGGTAAGGAGCTCAGTGCAAGTAGCAGTAATGGCAGCATCTCTATATTAGGAAACCCCCAGATCGCTGTGCTTCGGCAAGGACACCAGCTTGGCCAGCATGCTGCTCTATAGCTCATTTAGCATAGCATTTAATCCAGCTCTCCTACCTTCTACTTTCCTCGCACCCTCCCTACTTCTTGCTGCTTGAATGGAGCAAATCCATACTCTTGAATGTGTGACAACCAGATTGTGGTTTTGTTTTGTTATTTGTTTGTGTGTTTTCTAAGGAAGGAAACCTTTTCACTACAAAAAAAAAATTCACTGCAGGACTCTTTTAAGGAAGAGTCATGCTATCCACTCAGAAACTTCTAAACCTGGCATCTGGACAGATGTGATCCAAAAAGAAGAAGAATTTCCCTGACTTTCCTGCTTCTAAAAATGGAGACTTTCCAGTGGGAGGGAGGGAGAGAGAGAGAGAGAAATTAGAACTATTAAATGGCCTTCCTTGATCTTTCTACTCTGACGAAGCTTGTAGGGATTTGCCAGACTGACTCTAAGAAGGAGTTACATATTTATGATTGGCTAGGAAATCACTGTGACAACAGCCTCTCCCCGTTTCACAGTTTGAACCCAGAAACCACAAAGCCCCCCAGAAAAGGAGGGAAGGAAAACCTCAAACTGCCAGAATCTTACTTAGGTTATTTTGTTTATGCTCCTCCACGCTCTATTGATCCACACAATGCTTCACAATCAGAGGCAAATGCCGACAGTCGCACAGAACTTTCTAAACAGGCAGCAGGGCCAAAATTAATCCCATAAGGCAATGCCTCTCGTTCCAAGGAGAGAGAATGAAGAGACCAAGGGAGGAAGAGTTTTCAAAGTCCACTCAGAATGAGATCTGTATAGAGCACCAGCTTGTCTTTCTTTTCCCCTCGGAACGAAGGAAACTATTAAAATTTTAAAAATAAACCAAAAAAACAACAACAACATGGCACCAAATGAGACATGACAGTAGTCTGCCATTACACCTGAACTAGTCAAGTGGTGGTCTGTGGAAAGTATAGGCTATGAGCAAAGCAGGGTTGAAAACCAAAGTCTGAACCAGTTCACAATCCTGCTTTGTGGGCAAACCATGGATTTTTAGGCACTCAAGGAATAACATTTATCATTCCAAAATATTTAGTGAAAACAAAAACGTACACATAACATGTGGAAAGGTGTTTGCAGATTCTCAGGAGGTGTGACCTTCCACAGAAAGTGCTTCATTCACTTCTACACTACAAATCTCTTGTTTGTTTACATAACAAAGTTAAAACATACTTTCTTTTCTTTCTGTCAAATCCCAGCTGATACGCACTGGTGTGGGGGAGGGGGGGAATCTTCTCTAGAACCCCAGAAGCCAACAAAATGGGATTGCAAGGAAGCTCCAAATGGGAACAGAATGTGGCCTGATCTAGCAAGGCTCTTATTTTCTTAATTTGTTTTTATTCCCCCCCCCACTCACCTTGCCTACACACTGACCTGTGAGTAAGTCCTACTGAACACAATGGGGCTTACTTCAGAGTAGACATGTATAGGATTGCACTATTAGCCACAACACAACAATGGATCAGTAAATATCCAAGGGAGAGTTCTCCTTTAAATTTAGACTAAACTAGCAGTGGATTTTCAAACAAATCCATAGAGTCCTTGCACCACAAGCTTGTTATCTTTTCTCGAGGCAGACGAGCCATCGAGCGACCTTGACTATTATAACATTATTCAAAAGTTAACATTCCTGTGCTTTATGCTATGTGTGCTTTTCTCCTCCCTGAGTGCTGCTGAACTAATAAAGAAGAGCATCCTGATTTCTAGCGACAAAATGTTTCTGCAGACATAGAACACAATTATCCCTAGTTGCTCTGAAAGGACTCTAAAGCCCTAGAATAACAACTCTCACTGAAATATTGAACTCACTCCATTGGCTTTATGACGATCCACGCTGGATCTCAGAATTTGATCCATGACTCTCCTCTTCCGAGTTGTCCATCAAAATGTTAAGACTGCAACCTATACTCGCTGACCTAGGATAAATGTCTACTTCTGAGTGGTTACATATAAGACTATGCTGCAAGCCTGTGTCTTTTTCTCCCCACGATACATACAGCATGCTTTTCCTCCAATTTGTTATTCTTACATTCCCTACACAGGAAAAACGTTTAGCTATGGCTTGTTTCTCTTAATCCTAGTTAAGGCCACATCTAGTTAAGCATTCATTCAACTAATTAAATCTTGGTTGAGGAACTGACTGCAAACCAGGATATGAAACCATGGCTTCGATTTAGTTGACAAAGGGCCTGTTCAGGCAACATGCTAAGCCATGGTTAGGCTGCATGTTTAAACCGTGGTTATGTAGCCACCATGGTTAGGAATGGTTCACACAACACGCTAAGCCACAATGTTTCGCTCAAAATACTTACGCACTGTGGCTTAGCGTGTCATTTGAACAGGGTCAAAACATGATTTGTGCTAACCCCAGTTAAGCATTACATCTGTAC
The DNA here is from genome assembly GCA_029215795.1 of Anniella stebbinsi. Taxonomy (NCBI): domain Eukaryota; kingdom Metazoa; phylum Chordata; class Lepidosauria; order Squamata; family Anniellidae; genus Anniella; species Anniella stebbinsi. Next base: position 390,607,704 of record JARDYH010000001.1, read on the forward strand.
TGAGCAAACCATTACTAAAGCAAGTGTCCTTGGCATTTTCTTCAGACTCTATTTGTGAATCAATAAAACGGGTTTTACTGGACTCTTCCTAGATGCACTCTCTGATGGCCTCTCTTGAATATTTTCTGCCATCCCACCACCCCCATGCCCAAGCCTTATCCTGATAGAGGTGACAGGGGTGGGAAACAGCTGCACTCCAATCAGAGCCATGATGCTGGGAACCTGGCAATGCTCTTAACATAGCATCACTTTGAGGGATTATGGGAAATTAAAATGGCTGCTACCAGACCCAAACAAGAGAAAAACTGTCCAGGGATCAGCCCCAATGAGACTCAGCAGCTGCCCAAAGGTTCTGTGTGTCAGGTAGGAAAACAAGCCTCAGTTGGTATTAATCACATCTCAGCATTACGTCTACCCCGGCCAGTGTGCAGGTCACAGCCCGAGGGCTGAATTCCATTACAGAAAATCTTGGGGGGGGGGGCACACATTCCAGGGGTGGGCGGAGCCAAAGGGAAAAGGGGTGGGGCCAGATGTTTATTGATTTATTTATTTCATTTCTATGCTGCCCAAGAGCTGAAGCTCTCTGGGCGCTTCACAAATATTACCCAAAATACCAACATATTTGAACTTAAAGTCCTTTTTGTATCTAAGCCTTGGTGAAGTATTCCAGGGGAAAACACTGCACAAGAGCCCCAATCACAGCAAATGACCAGTGGCTGGGAGGAAAGAGCACAGCCATGTGAGGAAGGCTGGCTCGGGACCCCAGGCCTAAGGTTCTGCACCCCGGGCTACAATCTTGCCTAATAGGTTCTTTGGGGTTATGTGTGCGCAACAGTTAGAACATATGAAGAGCCCTGCTGGATCAGACCAAGGGCCCATATAGCCCAGCACTCTGTTCACACAGTGGCCAACCAGCTGTTGACCAGAGACCAACAAGCAGGATATTGTGCAACAGCACTCTCCCACCCATGTCCCCCAGCAACTGGTGTATATAGCCTTCCTGCCTCTGATGCTGGAGGCATCCTATGTACGCTGAAATGCATCAAAAACCACTGAAATCGATGGGCATCCAAGCATGTGTAAGATCACACTGCAAGCCTCTGCATTCTCTTTAGACAAACAAACACATTTGGGTCTTCGTAAGCCTACATGAGAAGAAGAGCATCCTCAGGTTGCGGGGCTCCCCTCCCCAAAGAACCTTTCTATGTGCATCCTTAGCAGCCCCGACAAGTGCAGACAGTGGAGCGCTCATGTAAAGGTGTTCCCAACGACACACACATACAGTCAACGCCAGCCAACATGAGACCGCACATTTTCCCACCATTCCCATGTATGTTTCGCCCTTCATTGCTACACATGAATCTCTATAAAGGAATGAGCAGCTCCAGTGCTTTCCCTCTTCCATAAGAAACAAACTCTGCATAGTGGCTGTTCTGGGAACGTCTTCTCAACACCCTGGGAAATAGGAAGTACATAACACATGCAAGATATTAAACCATCGTTTAATTAACTCAGACAAGAGGTCTGTGATTCACAGGATATGAATCACAGCGTTCTCAATGGAAAGAAAATGTTGCATTTTTTATTGAGAGAGAGCACTTAAAAGACCTACTGAAGTATCTATGCAACACTACATAATTTTGTTAGTATGATACATGGAGGCTATGAGTTACGGCAAGATGCCCATTTTTTCTTTCCACCAACAGATACTGGTACAAATAAACAGACAAGCCAGCATATTAGGCATCCAAGTTTGGGCAGTTAGTACAAATCTTTCACCTCCACAAAAAGCATGGATGCTGATAGGATTGCTAATGGCAAAATGAAGAAAAGTTTACAGTTGTTTCACCAGAGATTCCAGTTACAGATTATACTGGCCACCTCTTTGAGAGGAAAAGTACATTTACCAAACAAACAAAAATAAGGAACCAGAGTGCCATGTACTTGACTTCAAACGTACATTTAGAAAGCATACAGTCATCAGATGATCGAGTTCTGCTGCTTTCACAATGTTAAGGACAAGAAATAGATCTATCACTTGTAATACAGGAGAAGGGTGAAAGATTACAATGTTAAACTAAAAAATAAGCAGGGAAGCCCTCTACAGCAAGTGTCCAGTTTCTAAGGCATAGGGGAAGAGGTAGTGTACAAAATCAGTAAAAAGCAGTAAGGGAGAGGCTAGGTAGGTAGGTGGGTCAGGTAGGTAGGTCAGGTAGATGGCCTCTGTCAACGCCTAAAGAATTCCCCATCTTCACGATTTTACAATTCAAAGCAGTTTGGTAATTGCAAATGAAGCATGCACAGGAGCCAAAAACTATCTGTATCCTCATGACATACCTCTTTCTCTTGCAGGGGAAACACAAAACACACGCACATGCAGACACATGTGAGAGCAGACACGGAATGTCAATGCTTGGTATGCCCCTGATCAATATATAGAATAAAATCCTGCCATGCTGTATAAAAGTCAGATGTTTTGACTTTGCCTTTAGCTAGTTTCATTTGGTATGTCAATTTTTCTGCCATGTCTATTTGCCATAATTCCATATGCCATGATTTCAATGCTAGAAGTTCTGCAATTTTCAAAGTTTTGGCTATGACTCTTCGTGCCGCCATTCCCATTCATTTTGAATGAGTCTACTCCAAGTAGGACTAACACTGGATATAACCAAGAATACCGGTAAGAATGTTTGCTCAGAAGTAAGTGCTAGTGAGTTGATGGGGGGCTGACTCCCAAGTAATTGCATATACAGGATGGTGCTGTTAGGCTTACAAGCTAAAACCATAGCTTATTGAAAAAGCAGCATCTAACTGTAGAGAAAAGTGGTGCCATGTAGAGGGTTTCTGGGAGGGAGCATCAGTCATGGTGGGGCAGTGAGGGAGACCAGGATAGCAAGAGTAGGATAGCAAGAGTAGGATAGCAAGAGCTGTGGATGGCGGAGTTGCAGGAACAGAAGGCACAGACATAGGGCAGAAAGGCAGCATGGACCAGTGCAGAGCTTGAGGATTTAAGGGCAAAATTGCCCTCCGTGCACCAAGGGCTGGAAGTCAAGGTAGAATTCTGAGGAGGGGGTTCCCATAATTTTCCTAAGTTAAAATCTTTGGACTATTTTTTATTATACTGTATTTTATCAACTGTTATAAACCGTCCAGAGAGCTTCGGCTAAGGGGCAGTATAGAAATGAAATAAATAGTCATTGTTCTTTAAAGCTACGGATTTAGAGGCACCAGCTCCATTCGCACACCATATTGTGTATGTTCATGGAGCACGGATCCGCAAACGCACTTGCAAGCTCGCCCCCAGCAACAGCACTGAATCAGAGAGACACGCACACATGCACGCAATTTCGGAGAAGCATAAAGAGTCGAGGGTGAATGGCAGGGTTCTTGACACAGCTCCACTGAACCTTGGGGGGACATTAATATTGTAATTTAAATTCAGCATCTCTCACCATAGGTGTGGAAGACTGAGACCAAGTGACCTGTGTGCCTGCCCGTTCAACCTGCTGCCCAGGTGCTCACTGTGAATGGGTTAGTTCTTATGCGTTACCTTTAAACTGGAATTGGACTCAACCACGCCTTCAAATAGAGGATGGTCCTCTGCAAAAAAGGACACCCAGGCACTACCAGGCCAGTGGTGATCTGTTGACCCCTGTCACTGATGGATCAATGCAGCTCCAAGCCTTTTGGGAAGGTGAAGACATATGTAGCCTATGGATGCCCGTAAGTTTCTACAAGACAGACCTTTGGGGTGGGGTGGGAGCTATACTTTGAATAACATTGCATTATTTTATTCTACTGTGTATTTCAAAAAGAAGCTCCAAATATTTACTCTATTGCTTTTTAACATTTTGTTGATAAATAACATAAGGCAAGATTTTAAAACCAGCTAAAAACATTTTTCTTGCCTCCTTTGAACTTTTTCTTTTCTTTTCTCTGGAAATATCATTACAAATAGTCACAGTCCAGAAAACAAGAAAAGGGCAACTAAAATGATCAAGGGGCTGGACCATCACCCCTATGATGGAAAGTTCCAACCACTGGGACTGTTTAGCTTGGAAAAACGCAGGGTAAGGGGAGGCATGATGGAGATGTACACAATTATGCAAGGTGTGTAGAAAGAATATAGGGAGCCATTTTTCTCCCTCTCCCATAATACTAGAACCTAGTGGGGTAATCCCATGAAGCTGATTGCTGGGAGATTCAGGACAGATAAAAGGAAAGACTTTTTCACACAGCACACAGTTAAACTATGGAATTAGCTACCACAACATGTAGTAATGGCCACCAATTCGGATGGCTTTCAAGGGGGGGAGCATAAATTCCTGGAGGAGAAGGATATCAATGGCTACTAGTCCTGAGGGCTATGTGCTACCTCCAGATTCAGAGGCAGTAAGGCTATAGTCAGCAGTTGCTGGGGAATATGGGTGGGAGGGTGCTGTTTATTTATATTTATTTATTTATTACATTTGTATACCGCCCCATAGCCGAAGCTCTCTGGGTGGTTTACATAGGATTAAAATCAATTAAAAACAATACAAAAATTAAAACAGCAAAAACATACAACATACACACAATCGAGTCCTGCTTGTAGGTTCTTGGTTGACAGCTAGTTGGCCACAATGTGAACAGAATGCTAGACTAGCTAAATCCTTGGTCTGATCCAGCAGGGCTCTTCTTATGTTCGTATGTTCTTTAAGAAAAAAAACCTTGGCTATAGCAAAACACAGAAAATCGGGAAAAGGCAGCTTCTGGATGGAAACACACTGAAATTTCATGGTGGTTCTATGACATCCCAGGAGGGTATTGAAGGTAATATTAAAGTGTGTATAAAAAAAAGATGGGCGGAGTACAGGATACCATTCAGTTTTTATTTGCTTAGCAAACCTGCATTTTCCTTACACGGATTGGCTTTGGAAATGCCAAAACCTAATTTAAAAATGTCTTTTGGCCTGAGACATTCATTCGTAATCCTTTTATGAATCATTATTAAAAAGGTGTACACACACATACTGCGCCAGGAAGGAGTTAGTGATTTGCATGTTGGCACGGCAAGAGTCAAGAGGCCGCTGCTGGGGCCCAGCCAAGACTGTGGGCGGCCGTACCTGAATCCAGACTGGGAGGTTCTCCAGCTCAGGATCTCCAAGGACAGTGGTTTGGATGGGAAGCCGGAGCCTGAGGTGCCACAGGCAAAAGATACTGCACTGTTTGACAGGGCAAGGGCAGAAGGCCAAGGTCTGAGAATTTATATGGGCCCTGGCCAATCGAGAGACTTCTTACAGCTTGCCAATTGCAGGGGCTAATTTTTCTCCCTCTCTCATAATACTAGAACCCGATGGGGTCATTCCATGAAGATGATTGGTGGGAGATTCTGGACAGATAAAAGGAAGGGCTTCTTCACACAGCACATAGTTAAACTATGGAATTCACTACCACAAGATGTGGTATGGCCACCAATTTGGATGTCTTTGGAAGGGGGTTGGATAAATTCCTGGAGGAGAAGGCTATCAATGGCTACTAATCCTGAGGGCTATGTGCTACCTCCTACATCAGAGGCAGTAAGGCTATATACACCAGTTGCTGGGGAACATGGGTGGGAGGGTGTTGTTGCACTCGAGTCCTTCTTGTGGGTTCCTTGTCGACAGCTGGTTGGCCACTGTGTGACATTATTTTGTCTTCAGCTCCTGCTGAAAACATTTTAATATAAGCAAGACTTCCCTGACTGGCCAGCCAGGATTTTACAGTTTGATTGTTATAATCTAATTTTTAAAACATTTTAATATTCTGTAGTTTGATTCTGTTTTCTTTCTTTTGTTGTTTGCAACTCGGGAATCCTGTTAGCTGTAGAATGGTATATCAATATTGTAAATAAACAAACAAACGGTAGCAGTCCACCGCATCCACAGTACAAAATCTCTGGAGTCCCTAAATCTCACCACACGCGAACTTTAAATGGATGCACAGCTGCAATTTAGTCACACATCAATTAGGCACACATCACATTCTATATCTCTAAGAGCAACAGAATCAGTGATTACAACACATAATAAAATAAAATACAAAAACCTCATCAGGTAAAATGTTTAAGGGTGCAATCCTATGCATGTTTAGGCAGAAAAAAGTTCTACGACTCCCAGCATTCCCCAGTCAGCCATGATAACTGGGGCATGTTGGGAATTGTAGGACTTTTTTGGCTGAGGAATGCTGGGAATTGTTGGAGTTGTTTTGTCTAAACATACATAGGATTGTGCCTTAAACTGTTTAAAGCCAAAGCTAAAACCACTAATTAACAAACTAACGGAGGATGCACAATCATTCAGTGGAACTGGGCACCTTCCACAAACCATGTAGAACTTTAATTACTGATTAAAATTACAAATTATTTACAGATCCCCCCTCCCCACCCAATTAAAAGATCAAAAGACAAAGAAGCTCAAGTTCAGGATATTCAAAATACCTAAATACCAGCCTGCTCAAACCTGATGCCTTCCAGATATTTCAGATTACAAAATCTTCCAACATTAGGGTGATCATATGGAAAGGAGCCCTGCAGCTTTAACTGTTGTGATGAATTGGGAATGTCACCAGGTGCTGCATGCAGTGACAGCAGCTGAAATTCCCTTTTCTATACAAATGTTAAAGATACAAGAGCCCTGTCCTCCTTTCCATATGGTCACCCTATCCAACATCCCTGAGCCATAGCCAAACTTCAGGGGGAGGGCACCAAGGTTGGGGAAAGCTGCTCTATTCATACCAATCCTTGGCACATCCTTAAGCTGATATATACAGTTGACTGCAAACACATACAGCCAAAATATACAAGCCGGCCATAACCCCAAGCTCATGTTTGCCCAATGTGGCCTTGATAGCAATCATGCTGCTTTCCCCACCAACTTGAATGCCATCAATTATCATTGGAATGGGAGCTTTAGTAGACAACCATCATTTTCACTGGTTATTTCAAAGTATCTCCTTCAAACTGTCTCAAAGTATACCCCCATAAGTCTCCTAGATGAAAACGTGCGCCAGACAGAGGACTGGTTCATACACTCACCTGGCTGAGTGACATCACTTGAAAGGAGGAGGGATTGGGGAGAGGAAAAGCAGAGCACATTGCCCCACTGCACATAGGAAGCATCATACAACCAGGGAAGCCTCTACACTCCTGCTTTACAACAGTATCGACAACTGTTGGGGCCCAAGATACATTCAATATACCGTTTTCAAACCGCTTTCAAAGTGTTATATCCTGCTTGGTGTAGATCTGGCCTTGGATGCTCCACATGTCTGCCTCCACACAGGCATCGACCTGATTGGAGCAATCAACACTCCACCCTTTGAAAGAGAGGGAAGGATCATGTAAATTGAAACCTCACATATATGAGGGTGTGTCCTGCTATATCTGGGTCAAGTTCAGCAACGTTAGAAGGCGGTTAAAGATCAGAAGCAGAGTATCGCCAGTTAAGGAGGAGGACAGTTCGAGGAAGAGCAGAAGTCAAGCACAGGTAGGCAGTCCAAATGAAACACAATCCAAAGGAACAGGGCTGAGTTAATTTTAAGCAGGATATAAAATACAATGAACAACAAAAACAAACAACAGTCACCACCACCCCAAAAAAACCCAAATAAAATCTCTTGGGTACTCTAGTGACCAGATACAAAAGAGGGCCGGGCTCCTGCAGCTTTGTTGTGATGAGGGAATTTCACCAGGAACTGCATGCATACAAATGACATCTGCTGAAATTCCCTTTTCTATACAACTGCTAACGATACAGAAGCCCTGTCCTCCTTTCCATAAGGTCACCCTATTTGGTACATTAAACCATCTAAAGAGAACCAGTTCCCAACTTTGGCAGAACCGAACAAGCAGCTGGTTCCATAAATGCAGGCGGCCAACCCCAAGGATACCATCCACAGCAACCGCGAGCCTAATAGATGATAGATGAACTGGTTTTTTTTTTTAAAAAAGTTCAGGCATGTACATATGGAGGAAGATGCTACCTCAAATATGTTGGGTTGTGGCCATTCTGTTTCATCAGTTTTTGCAAATACTGGCAAAATGCACCTTGCACATTTCGTCCATGATGGAATGTAAGGCCTGGGGTTCCAAGGAGCTCATGCTTTCAAGGAGCATTTTGAACTTCTTAAAGATGTATGGGCACCACATCTTCAGCAGAAGAGCTATAAGACACATTTCCATTCAGGATTTCAAAGTATTGGTACTGACTTTTAAAGCCCTAAATGCCTTGGCACCAAAGTTTCTAAATGCATGTTTACTCCTGTATGTATCTGCCCACTTAAGTCGCTTTTAGAGGCCCTCTTCCAGGTGTCTCAGCCAAAGGAAGCTAGGTGGTTTGCTACAAAAAGAGGGCCTTCTCAGTGGTGGCACCCCATTTATGGAATAAACTCCCCAAAGAGATTTGCCTGGCATCTACGTTATCTTTTCCATGCCAGGCAGAGGCCTTTAATTTCTCCCAGGCATTTTAGAGACCTTGTTCTAGGTTATTATGATGGTTTTATCAATTCCTGTGCTGCTATTGCTTTGCATTATGTTGTATTTTATTCTTCTAAATATTTGCATTGTATTTTATATTTGTAACTGTTCTATGGCATTTTAGGTTTTGAGATATTTGTAATCCGCCAAGAAATATTAGTTATTGGGTAGATTGGAAATGTAATAAATAAATAAATAAATAAATAAATAAATAAATTTAATCATCAGGGAATTCCAAAGGAAAAAAAATGCTGCTAGAAGCAAAAGGTGCACATAAGGAAGCTTAACACTTTTGATTTAGAAAACACGACCCTTTCACATAATGGAGATCAACGTCTTTACAGACTTTTTACAAGGGCGCAGGGAGGAGAAAAGAGACTGCGAGTTTAACTTAAGGCCAAAAGTTCAGCGCGCAGCAGAGAAAGAATGCACACTACCGATTCCGCTATTTAATTATGTCTAATTCACCAAAGGTTCATATCACCCACAATTTATGACACTCCGAGGTTGCAATTTTAATTCCCCCAAATTGAACATGGAAACTAGAGGGATAATAAATCTGTCAATTTCCATTCCATCTTATTAAGGCAGCCTCGCTTTCAACTGACAGAGGAGAACGCCATGCCTATGCCTGGCTTCCAAGACTGATCCACATGTTACATTACCCAATCCCCAGTTTTTCCACATGGCAACTTTCCACCTTCCCAAACCACGCCACAATGCCTAGTGAAGGCGCTCCTGCAACTCATCTCTATTTAGTGGAGTTTCCACACCAGCACTGGAAAGTTGTGGTCAAGGACAGGACCACACAAGGAAGCTTTCCATGGAGAGAGATACTATAGCTCGGTCGTAGAGCATGCGCTTTGAATCAAGGTCCCAGGTTCAATCTTGGCCATCACGCACTGAACAAAAAAAAATTGTTCTTGATACACCATCCTTCACTGGAATTGATGCAGCTAAAACATCCAAACCATAGAACTGCAGAAGGATCAAGTAACAGGTGATACAAAAGGCCTGGGATGCTGAAGACCACGCCAACATTAAAATCAAAACAGTGGTGCCTTTATCCCTTCTTTCGGCTCTTTCGCTGAACAGAGACATGAGTGGGGGCACCCTAATGCTCTACGCAATGTGAGGGGAGTTCTGGCTACACCTGAAAATATTCAAATCATTAAAAAGCGAAAGACAGTGAAAGCAGCAATGTGATTTAAAGGCCCACTTGTAGAAAAAAAAGAAAGAGCAATCCTAGATAAGCCAGCTACCAAAGGAAAGAAAGGTAGCCCAAATATGGCAACATGGAAATAACATTAAAAACTGGCATCTACGAACCCACTAAAGCACAGCCCATGTTAACTGCCACTGTTCCATACACCGCGCCACCCTTGGGCTGGCAACTCCTTAGTATTTGTGTCGCCCTACTTTGCATTAAAATTATTAAGCCATATTGAGTCAAACCATAGACAGTATTTACTTGACTCGGGTTTCCCTGGCCAGGAGCGTTGGGGGGAGAGACAAATCAAAGATGCTTTTCAAAATTCTTTGCCAAGTAGATTTTATTACACCATGTAAAACGCACACACAAGGTAAGTCGGTGATGTCACGGGGCGAAGTCTTTGCTGGAAAGAAGCCCAACAAAATCAATGGATAGTTTAAGCCTTAGGAGCACTGAAGGCAATTCATTCAGGAAACTTTAACACCCAATCATAACTGACAGATTTTCTACACAGCTTACATTTTAGAAAAACATACACACACACAGCTCCCTATAATGCATGTCTATACACACAGACAAAATTATAGCAGTACATTGCACTAACGACCAAGCATTTCAAAATCATTCTGTTTGTCTGTCATATTTTACATTCCAGAAAAGATTGAAAACCCCAATGCTAAGTTGGTTTTCCAATCACTATCTTTATTTTTCTCCCTGCCCCGCTTTTTTCATAGTTATTTATTTTCTTCTAGAAAGCCAATCTTAAAGTTATCCAGAGCATTTTGGGATGTGAAAGTAGAATAAAGATATAGCCCTTTCCATTTTATTGGCATTGTGATGAATGGACCCAATCCTGCAGGACTTGCTCTTTGTAACCCAATTAATTAACCCAATTAAGGCCAAGAGAAATTGCTTTAAATCAAAAGTTGATTTCAGCTTAAAGGAGGCTGTGAAATAAGCATTTAAATGAACTTGGGAATAGGTGGATTCATAGAGGTCAAACTTGCAACCTGATGGTATTTATGCTTCCTCAGGAGTAAGTTTTACTGCGTTCAATGGGATGATCCTTAATACAGCCCTTCCCAATCTGGTGCTGTTCATAGAATATTAGAACAGTACAGTTGGAAGGGACCCAATAAGGCCATCAAGTCCAACCCCCTTGTGTTGTGATGGATGCCAACGCCCATTGGCCATGCTGGTTGGGGATGATGGGGTTTTAGTCTAACATATCTGGAGGGCACCAAATTAGGGAAAGGTTGCACTGTGCCGTGAGCATCGGCTTGTAGTTTTACTTACCAATAAATATGTTTATGATTGGGTGGAATTCTGGAGGGGCTGGCCGGACATGCAATATCATCCTAAATATAGTCCTTTTTTTCTTTCTTTTTTAATTGATTTTTTTTAAGTAACAATGAACAGTAACAAATCCAAATACATTACCTGTGAGTCAATTTCTTTACAGTCTTTCTGATCACTCATGGTCTCTATTTGGAACAAGCAAGATTATCTGATAAAGGTATCACTTATCATCACAATAGACCACACCATAGTGTTCTGTGTGTCTTAGAAGGTTGTCATGTATTCTCCTCAATACTGGAAAATTGAATAAATGGATACCATATTCCTTTAAAAGTGTCAATTTCTACTTGGCTCATTTGTAACTGAAGATGTTTAATGAGTTTCTCCATCAGAGCAGGGTCCCATTTTTTTTGTTTCCACATGATAAGAGAAAGCTCATTTGCTGATATCCAACCTGGGTGATATCCAGAAAAAAAGTTAAGAGCTCTTTATGTCTTATTTGTGTATTAAAATCCATATAAAGAGATAGCAGTCCCTGTTTTGGAAATAGTGTTATATCTCGTTGTGTGACCTCACTGGCAAAGACCAGGCCTCAAAAACTTTGAACTAGTGGACAACCCCACCACATACCTAGGTGGGTGCTGAGTATATTTCAGAAGACACATGGGATTCAATGGGCCATGTGCCTTTAAAAAAGTGTGCTTAAGCTTCCAGCTTCTACAATACTTTCACAGGAATAAACAATAATGGTGGGTTGTTGGTTTTTATCAGATTTGGGTTTTGAAATGATATGGATATTTCCCCCATCAAAATACACACACAAAATTACGATTGTACATTTGAATGCATGTATTTAACCAAAGCAGAAGGTGTATTCCAGCCAAGCTTTAGATAAAATAATGCCTACATCAAGAGATTTGAATTACCTGTAGACAAACTGCAAGCAAATTCAAATTTAGGATCCAATCCTATGAACACTTACCTAGAAGTAAATTCCATTAAACACAGTGGGCCTTATTTCTAAGTAAACACACACAGAATTGCTCAGCATTACTATTTTCTCCTAATTTGGGCTTCAATCCGATGCACTTATTCAAGAGTAAGTGCCGTCGAATACAATGGGATGTATTTTGTTTATTCATTTAAAGTATTATCAGCTTACAAAATAATCCCAAAGCGAGGCGTATATCTGGCCCAGGTATACCCAACCTGGTACCTGCCAGATCTATTAGGGAAATGCTAGTTTACACCATGTAGAAACGACAACAAAATTCAAAAGCCTGAAAGATTTTCAGTGGGCGCCAAAAGCTTATAAGAGTTAGTGCTGGCTGTATCTTTCTCAGTCAAGATGCACAAGATTGAGCAGTTATTTTCTCACTCAACCAGATTCAGGAGCATCTTACTGTGACTCCCTTCTCAAGGGGTCTGCAATACTTTCCATCATTTATGCCAACATTCGACTTCAGCATTGTTAACCTTCGTGCCAAACTGCAGGCGCTACGGGAGACTGTAACTGGATCCTGGTGTGTCTTTTTCAAAGCTTAAAAGTAGCTGCAAGCAGGGAGGGTGAATCAACATGAGGCAGGAACATGATTGAAATTGCTTTCCCTCCCTTCCCACCCACCCAAGAGCTACTAACACCATTGATGGTGGGAAAACTGACAAGCACAATTCCCTCAGCAGGACGACTAACAGCAACACTGGAGTGGAGAGATGGTATCCGTCAGAGAAATGGCATGGGAGTTAAATGCATTCTTCTCTGGCAATATGGTCCTGAGCCACACAGACAGGTTGCATGTCTGTACCTGGGTAGGACCAGCAATGTCTAATCCTCTGTCCCCCATCCCACTCACTCACCTTGGGGCCAGGTTTACCAAGCAGCAGTGCTGCCATTTTTAATTGCCCACAATGCCTCAGAGCTATGCCACCTCAAAGCATTGTGGGGAATTATGGATTACAATGCTGCTTCCTGCCACCAGTATGGCTGCTGGGGGTGAGGGGGCACTGATGTCAGAAGGGGTTCAGAAGTCACTTTACTCAGATTCCTTTCACGGCTGATGCCAACCCTGAATTCAGACACCATCCGCAATTGCTGTTAAAAATATAATAATTGTGACTGGGTTGCCAAGGTCAATGAATGTTTGTTTGTTTTTCCCCTAACTAGCATTCTATCCATTCCAATCGCCCAACTTAACTTGTATTGCGCCGTTTTCATTTATTACACTATTAATTAATTGTATGAAACTATGTTTCTAAAACTGAGATTTTTTTCCAGAAATATATTAGATTGACCCAAATCGGTAAGTCACACTTCGAGTGAGTTCACATGCATGCGAAGCCTCTCCGCTCCTCCCTTCTTGCAAGCAGGTGAACTGTCCAGGAAAACTTCCATTGACTACAGTTTCCTGTTTTGTCTCAACCAAGAAACTACAGTTAACAACTTCAGAACAAGCCAGGATATTAAACAACACTTTGAAGTGAGTTAATATCCTGGCTTGTTCCAAAGCTTCTAACCATAGTTTCCGAGTAGGGACGACACAAGAAACTATAGTTAACAGAAGTCTTCCTCATTTGTTTACAGGGGCTTGTTCATATCTCAGCTTATTTAGCAAAGAGATGATCATCCGAACTCAACTGGAGACTTAGTGGACAGCCTTCCTGGTGGGTGGATTGTTGAGCTCAATAGGAGCCTTTATTAAGGGTGCAATCCTATGCACGTTTAGACAGAAAAAAGGCCCTCAATTCCCAGCTTTTTGTCATAGGATTGCACCTTAAATTGCTCTTTCTTACAATATACTAGATCTCTCGCAGTTCCTTGCTTGTGAATTAAAGTCTTAATCTAACTCAAGCCATATGGCATTGCTTAGTCCTTAATTTTTTTTAAAGATTCATTTCATGTCAATAACATGGGCAGAGGGGGGGAGAAACCCTCTGTGCCATGGTCAACCGAAAATGAAATAAAAAGCAGTCATCTAAGAGCCAGGCAGCAGTAGCGAATGGAGAAAATGTAGAATGCCTCACTGTGGGAAGCCAAATCTTTGTGCAAGTGGATTGACGTCACTGGAAACAGGAGGGAAAGGGCGAGGAGGGTTCAAAGCAAGTACTATAGACAGCAAGGAAAAAACACAATAAACAGAAGGGTGGATAGACTGGGTGGGAATAGAAACCATGCATGTGGGAATGCGTCTGATAAAGAGATTCTCCTGCCACAAAGCGTTTCAAAGAAGAGAAAGAGCAGTTCAAAGGAGAATCTAGAGGTACTGCACATAGCTATGAGCATCTATTCAATATGTTTTTTAAAAATAATAAAAAGAGTGTTTGGAATGTCAATAGCGAATCTGGATGCTGAAAGCACTTCGCCCGGGTTCATATCCTTGCTCTAGCTAACTCATGCGGTGGAAGAGCCAGACATGCAGCCCTATCCATGGACCAGTTGCTACATGCATCACTGATAGCTTGATCAGACGGCATTTCGGAAATATGTATTCCTGCCATTTTATTAGCCAACTGAAACATTCAAATTCAGTTCATTGCTGCCTTTATGCCTCAATCGCTTCTTTTCTGCTGCACTGGGGAGTCCAGAGAATGGTGAAGCCACAGATACAGCTCAGAGAAGTTGGGAGCTATGCTTTGCATGCAGGAAGTCCCAAATTCAACCCCAGGTCTTCCCACATAGCAGTTAAAAGTGATCCCATTCAGCAGAGCTGGGAAAAACCTCTGCCTGACACCAGGGTGGGTTCCGGATTCGAGGAGACTCCTGGGAAAGTGCCCTGGGGTTTGCCCACACTCATCCCACGCCCCAAACATGGTCTGATAAGCCAGTCACCATTTTAATTTCCCTGCAATGCTTTTGAGCAACAGTCCGTTGGGCACTCCACTGTACTGTGGGAAAACTAAACTGGCAAATTGTGGGGAAACCAAAATGGCAGGCAGCGTCCTAGCCACTGCTGCTGTAAGTCCAAGGTAAAGTAACCAGGCAGGTGGAAGAGCCAAACAGAAGCACTGGTGGTCCCTGCCAGAGTGGTGTTCAGGCTTCGGCTGACAGACGCTGCCATCAGCCTGGCCCTGTAAAGACACAGCCAGTTGGCAATAGCCAGTACTGGGCTAGTCCAGGTTATGAGCACGTGGTCATGCCGCATACAAACATTCTTACATTTCCCTGGCAATTCACACAAACGTCATCATTCATCCAAAGGCCGATGTGGCCAGAGGACAGTTGCTTATAGGGTGACCATATGTTAGGAAAACTCAGGATATGTCAGGATTTTTGGCAACAAATCCGGGAAGGGGGGGGGGGCATTTATGAAATTTGAAGAAAAATCCAGATTTTCCCCGTCCTCCCCGCACCCAAAGGGCAGATCTATTTTATAGTCAATGGGAATTAACAACAATGCTTACAGCTCTGTCATTTTTAAAGATAAAGAGATGAAACTTGGTACCATGATAGCCCTTAGGTAGGGCTTTAGCTCTGCCAAATTTGAAGCAGATCCATTCATCCATTGATTTTTAGGATTTTTTAAAAGTTTGAGGTTTTAAAATTATTATTTTTAAAAAGTCATTTTAAAAAATGAAGCCATACCCTTCAAATTCAGGTTGTCAAACCTCCTCTTTGGGGTCTTGCACCTTGAGCAGTTTCAGCCCTTTGTATCAAGGGAATCCTGAGTTTTTAGCTAAGAAGTGCTGGGCGAGCATGGCACCTTTCCTGCAGATTTGGTGGGTAGTCAGGCACCTGAAGCTCAGCAGAGGCGAGGTGTCCACAGATCAAAATGTGGGAAAGGAGAGATCAGTCAAAGCAGTCACGTGTTTGTGCAGGAAGTAGACAGGAGTTCAAAGTCTGGGTGTGAAAAGTGGTGTCAACGCACAAGCCTTGAGAAGCTAATGTATATAAGTGAGAAGTGTGAATGGGTGAAGTAGTGTCTGTCACACACAACACCCACCCTAATGTTAGAGTAGAGAAACTTGTGACAATCATACACAAGTTTTTTAAAAAACTGAACTTTAAAAATAAAACAGCCAGCCAGCCGCCAGCAAGCCATGTTAGGCAGCAGCTTGCAGTGGAGTGAGGATACAATCAGAAAAGTTATTTGAGGGAAGGAGAGAATATATCACACAAAGTATAGCAACAAAGCACAGCAAAAGCTACAAAAGTAGGAGTGAGTGAAGTTAATTTCAGATACACTGGAGGTCTCACTTGTTATTTCGGTGATGTTAACATTAAGATGTTTGTAGAACAGATTTGTCTTAATTGTTTGCTGTAAAATCAGACATGTGACCAAGGCTATGTTCAGGTGGGCACACCCTCTTGGTGCTGGACATGCCCCCTGGGGGTGGACATGTTGGTGGAGAAGCCCCCTTGAGGGCCGACCATGTTGTCATCCTTTTTGGTTTCCAAAATACGGTCACCCTGCTTTACATGCTAACAAAAATTACACAGGTCCAACTTTTGCAAAGTTTGCTACACCTGCCATTGCTCACTGAACAGGACAAATGCACGCACCATCACTCCTCCGCTCCATAGATGAAGGTTGTCACATTTGTTATCTGAATTTATAGAAATGCTGAGAAACATTCCAGAATTTCTGGAAATATTGTTAATTTGTCTGATCCTAAATGTAGTGGCTATCGTGACATCTTCTTGTAGGGAATTCCAGAAATTAATTGCATGTTTTGCAAAGCAGCAGATCCTTCCTGGGCATTAAAATAAACTGGAGTGAGAGATAGACCAGATCCAAATAAGCTTCTTCTTGCTAAACTTTGAAAAAAGGTGTTGCTGTTTTTAAAAAGGCATGGTTATTAGAACAGTTAATATTAGCTGTAAAAAGAAAAAAAGGTGTTGTTTTTAGAAAAGGCATGGTTATTAGAACAGTTAATATTATTAGCTTTAAAAAGAAAAAGAAAACGAGGCTGCATGAAACACAGTCCAACATAATACATTTTAAACACCCTACCATCTGGCCAAGGATGGATTATCAAACACACACTCACAAAATTTATGGATACAAAATACTCACAATATATTTGTTTATCTATTCCCCCTCTTTTATGACTAAAGTTACTGCACTAGTTTGTCAGCTTGGGATGCCAAGGCATGGTGCTTTTACGAGTTGATGGCTCAGTTGCAATCATTTGGGCGAGTTGCGGGAGCCAAAATCCAGCTGGGGTCAGTGGGACATCATCCACTCATGTCAACGCGCAAGAGACTGTACTCCTTGGCATGTTGAAAACCAAGCTTGTGCCAGGTCAATGCGATCTGCTTGCCAAGTACATTCTTCTACAGCACAGTATTTTATTCACACGCATGCTGGATATAAAGATGGGAGAAAACACTCTTGCTGGATAGAATTCCAGTTTAAATTATACCCTTGGCATAGAGAGAAAGCATCGGGTTCAGGCTGGTAGCTGTGCTCCCACACACACACACACACCTGTGACTACAGGGCAACCTGTGATTTCCACAAACCTTTTATATCAGTCAAACACATTAAGCACAGTGTTTCTTTCACAGACTGATACTAGACTTAAAGGAAACAGCAGGAGACTGTTATAACTATCTCAGCTTAGAGTCAATAAAACATTGTAAGGACATGACAACAGAGAGCAGCACAGTGGTTCTAAGCAAGTGGGGGTAAGGAGACAACCCAAAGCTGGTTGCTAAGGAAAACATCTGCCCTCCAGGTTATAGAGCAGCCTTCCCCAAGCTGAGGCCCTCTACATGTGCGGGATTGCAACTCCCATAATTCCCATCTTGCATGGCCATTGGAATTATGGGAGTTGCAGTCCAGCACATCTGGAGGGCACCTGTTTGGGGGAAGGCAGTTACATAGTTACCAGCAAAGAAAATTTATAGACAAAGAAGGAAAATGTACACAATGTCGATCATTACATGTTGCCTCGGGGGCCTTTTTGAGTGGTGGGAGCGGGGGGGAAACCAGCTGATAAATCCTTTTATAAATAAAACAAATACATTGTGTTTCAAATAACCCATGAGTTGCACCTGCATTGTAATAGTCGTTGATTACCAATAATGCACTGGGTGCCATACACGAAACACACACACAGAGAAAAACTGGCAGGAGAGATAGTTGTATGATTTGGGGGCCACCAACAAAAAGACATCTGAATAAGAATCACTGGTAGGCTTACAAGCAGAGCTGCTGAGCTACATCTTAATGCCCAGGCAGGTTCAAATGGGCATAAGTGGTTATTCGAATAACACCATTCCAATGATGTAAAAGGGAATATACGCAGATGGATATCTTAGGAAGCACCGTAGTTAGATACAAGGAATTATATCCCACTCACACATTTAAAATTCATTACTTTATCCTGTGCTTTATATTAACTTGCTTTATGTTACATTACATTTAAATGAAGAAAGAAAGAAACCCCATACATTTAATAACGAGTAAGTCAGATGCCACACACGTTATCTGAAATCAGTTCAGGTTAGAGAAGCCATGTGTCCTAGTTAAAAAGGCCAGCTTCCTATTTGAAGGTCTGTCGCTTGTATGTCAAGGTGCCCCCTGTTGAAGGGCTGACCAGTCCAAGTCTGGTTTAAAGTTAAAGAACCACAGGGAGGAGACCAAGCTGGCTCTGAAACTGCATTATCAACAGTTACCACCTGGAAAGTACACTGAACAGGCACACAAATCATCTGGTCCCAGTCTTTCACAGTTATAATTTCTAAATGTGCACCTATAGCTACAAATCAGCATGTGCAAATTCTATTCAAATCTCTTGTCGGGTGGTTCATGAACTCTTTTGGCAATGCATAATTGGCGACCCCAGATGCCTTAAATCCAGCAAGGAATGGTACCATGCTCAGACCTAGATTGAAATTAACCAGCAATTCCAGTTAATATCACTGCAGGCTTTCTAAATTCCAGTGCAGTATTCCAGTCTTGCCTACATTTAAGGATTTCAAACATCTGCTTCTTTGTAAAAAAAAAAAAAAAAAAAAATCTTTAAAACTGTGTGAATGCCTCCGTACAAAAAACAAACAACCCCAAAACACTACCTAAAATACATTTCAGAATTTTAGCAACATACCTAATTTGCTTTTCTTCACTGCGGTGACTCTGATTTCACCAGTACATTTTCAGATGAGTATAGATAAAATTGGTCTGTGTAGTGGTTATAATGCACCAACGCACCCATCCCTCACTTAACTGCAAGTGCTTCATATGTCATTCATTGCCCCCTTCAACACAATTGCCTGCATTTTCTTCTGTCTTCATATCTACTTGAAAGCTTATTGAATAAGCTACTAAAATTGTGAGGAAAATACTTTTTTAAAAAGTCACCTACCCACAACCGAATATCGTATCTGCTAAGCGTTCTCAGTTATATGCACTTAGGCAGCATTCCAGAAATGTAAACATATGAAAAAACACCACAGAAATTGTTACAAACCCTACAAGCCAGAGAACTATTTTATCCCCTTCTTAATAAATAAGAATCGAATAAAATAAAATAAACCATTGACTCTTTCAGATCCACACTGTCTGAGGCTAACTTCTGACTAACCTATGTATCATTCCTATCCAAAACATGTGTGAGGCTCAGTCCTACACATTTACTCAGAAGTAGGCTCAACTGTGTTTGACAGAGTTTACAGCTGTACTTGCAACTCACAGCCCATCCAGGCTGATTTAATTCTAACTTGCTTCCATGGAAATGGGGTTAGGCCCAAAATACGAGTGATGCAGGATATACTCTACTACATCTCCCAATGTTTTGTAATTTTGTTTTACTACAAAGCAGGTGACGGCATGTTAATTTTGACAGAGCTGTGGTGTTCCTACCACACACAAATGAAGATTTGAAGTGGGAGGATACAGGTACTACATTTAGGCCTCAGATTCTAAACTCACCACCTCCCTTACTTCCTTGTATGTAGGGTTGCAATCAGTGCATAATTCCTGTAAATCCCTAACCCAATTATTAATTTCTGCAAAATACACCAAAGTATAAAATCAGAAGGGGGCAGAGAGAAACCAAACCCTAAAGCATTCATGCAAATAGGCAACTTAAATCTCAGTCAAGTTCTGCTGAAGCTCTTGGAATTAAGCTGGTTTACACTTTCATCTGCACATTGCAGACAGGTTAGTGCAGAACACACAAAGTGCTGAATTTAGACCAGGGGGACTTGAGTTCAAATTCCCATGGGGTGAACCTCATAGGGCTATTGCAAGGATAAGATAGCACAGAGTCACACATATACACACCAGTATATGACCCTGAGTTCCTAGGAGAAAGAGTAAGATGTAAAGGAAATAAATATGAATTATGAATAATGGAATTTTACTGAAATCAATACTTCCGGTTGCAGTAAACCCTATTTTATGTTTCTCACATTCCAGTTCAACTCCAATTAGTCCTCATATGGGTCCAGCATCACTATGTACATGTTGACTGTTTGTTTTAATTGCTTTCTCAAATGCGTCAATATCCCTAGCTGTTCACCTTTTGGTTCTTGTGGGACGACCTTCCTTGTTTTGCTTACCCTCATCCTAAACACATTTGCTTGGAAATTATACACAGTCAATTATCTTGAACATCTTACACGAGAGACACGTGCAAATCGATTGCAAACCAACCAGATTTTTCTTGATCAGAGCCACGCTACCATTCCCCCATTCTAGTAAATTGACTTTTTAAGTCACAAAGGTCTTCCCTCTGGCCATCCATTAGTAATGTTCCTGGAAATTTTGTTCTCAACCTGTACATGAACACCCACAAATCCTTGCAGAAGTTAAAGCCACCGTGTGTATGTGTACGCATGAAAATCAAAGCCTAAATCAACATTTCTGTCCATTCTGTTTCTGATTAGAAAGGGTTTTAAAATAAACTTTTGCTTATACAAACAGATACCTGGTAACCCAGAAAGGGGGTTGGAGGGAAAATATCCCTTCATATACTACCTAAGCTAATAGACGTGAACAGGCCAGAGGAGTCCAAGCAATATAAATCAACACATACACTGAACTTCTCTTTCCCCTCCTAACTCTGGTCCCATAAAAGCAAGAAAGTGAGGGAAAGTTGGGTACAGGAACTCTACAAAACCCAATTATATTTGCAAAAAAAAAAAAGCTGTGGGAGAAATACCCCTCCCATGAAACTTGCTGCTTCCAGATTAACAGGTTGCCAGCCAGTCTGCCTAAAATCAACTCACCAAAGGCCAGACGAAAAATCAGCCTCCATCTCTATGATTCCACAAGGCTTTTCTCCCACCATCCGCCACACAACTTCTGAAACCACTTGACTTTTTTTCCATTACCTTAACACTGGATCTGTTGGTGCGAGTCTCTCCCTCCATGTTGTCCCGTGCACCTTTCTTAGAGGGATTAGTCCTCAGCTTGTACGTGGAGGCGTTGGAAGATTTAATGAATAATCCCGGGACAGGGTTGCTTTGCTGTTGCTGTGATGAGTTCGAGTCCTCCAGCTCTTTGTTACTGTGATAAACCACCCTGCTGTCAGATATGTGAATGCTAGGAGCGCAGCCCATAGTTGTTGTTTTTAAAGCTACTAGTGCTCAAGGATACTTTTTTTTCTCCTCCTTTAGACTTGGGCTCCTTGATGTCTTTTTGTTAATAGCTTGTGTCTGCTTGCTGATCAAATGCCCCAATCCACATTGTCAGCTGTTCCTTAGGCATAAACCTCGAATCCAAAGAAATCAAGTGTTGGGGGCGGGGGGGATATTTTTTACTTCTTCTTCTTCTTCTGCCCCTCCAAAATAGTTGTCTTAATCTCAACCTCCCAAAGTGGGTTAAAGAGCTGCGGGCAAAGCAGGTAGACCAGAGGGGAAGTTCAACTGGGAATGAAGAGTTAAAACGATCCCATATTTTTTGAGACACACACATAAAATTGCCAGTTAAAAGTTGGCAGGGGTGGGGAGACTAAGAGGGGGGGAACCCAACCCCCCCCTCCCCAGTCTTCTTGGATTACACAGAGATCAGATCCATGCACTTTTTTGTTTAGTACATTGTTTCTCCCTCTTTAGCAATCCAATTCCAAACTTGAGGGCCTGGGCGGGGGGGGGGGGGGGGAGAGAATGGTCGTTTCCAGATGCCTTTCTGGTATATTACAGATTAAAAGAAACGAGTAAGTGGGGGTGCCCTTTAGTCCCACCCCTAGCCCCCACCCTCTGCCTGCTCTCCTCCCCCCTCCAAGTCCCCCCAAATGTAGAAATTGTTCCTTTCCTCCGTAACAAATCCAAGCTGTAGTTCCTGGGCAGGCTGGGAGGGGGATAGAGACCCCCCCTCCGGTGTCACAGTGTAACCCTCATCAAGGGCCCGTCCAATTCATATTCCTGGCCAGACGGCGACGTCTCCTCGTCTCCCAGCACCTCCGCAGCCGAAAACCTGCAGGTCGTGAACATTCACACGTTCCTTTCTCTTCGGAAGGGCTTCTTCCCTTCCCAGCCTTTTCTTCTTTCCTCCTGGGAGGTTGGAGAGGAAAAAGAAGCTCCTTCCACCAGCAAAAGGCCTTTCCCTTCTTCGGTCACCCAAAAAGAGAAGTGGAGGGAGGGGACGAAGAGAAGGAGAGCTTTCAAATGGAGCGCATCACCCAAAATGCCAGCATGGATTCAAAAAGAAGAGCAGGAATGTGAAAGGCGCATCGAGGATGCACTCTTGGGGGGAGAAAACAGCAAGAAAAGGAGAGGAGAACACTTATTTTCTCGCCACCCACCCCCCACCCCCCCTTCGACTCCGGAAGGGCAGCCGAGAGAGAGATCGTCACAAACGCAGAGAAGTTTAAAAGGATCCAGAGGAATCACCCCAGATCTTGCCGTCCGTGGGCGCCGCCGTCTCCTCCTCCACGTCCATTATTATTACTATTATTATTGAATTATTGTTTTGCACCAAAACGAAGCCAAATTTAATCCCCCCTCAAAAAAGGGGGGGATGTAGGGGGGAGAAATAGAGGAGGGGGTCCGACCTGAGTGGAATGAATTAAAATGGCGAGGGAGGGGTTTCCTTTTGCGGGGGTTGGGAAGGTGGAAAAAAAGAATAAATCCCAGGCGCTGGGTGGCGATCGCCGGCTCGGTGTGGGTCGCCTTCTTTCAGCGGCGGAGGAGCCGCCTCCCCACCACCACCTCCCTCTTCCCCGCGGCGCTCCGGGCTTCCAATCTTTGCAGCTGCTATTCCGCAGCCAAGCCGCCAGCTTCGCCTCGCCTTCGCCGGGCTCGCCTCTTTCCCTTCCCCAGAAAGCGAGGTCGTTTCCCTGGGCTCGCCCTCCTCTTGCTTCTCTCCCCACCCCCGGAAAGAAAGAAAGAACGAACGAAAAGCAACGGGGGGGGGGGGAGAAAGAGAAAGGAAAATCTGCCCGGGAGTTTGACAGCCCCGGCAGGCGCAGCAGCGGCGAAGGCGGCAGGCGCAGCCAATAAAAGCCCCTGCCAGCTCTGACCTCCAGCCCTTGGTGGCGTCAATGCAAATACACGGCAGGGACCAATCCGGCGCAGTGCGCCCGGCCGGCGGCGGAGGAGCGAACTTCAAACTGGCTGCGGAGCTTCGCTGGCTTTCCCGACCTGGCCCGGCGCATGGGCAGAAGCGAGGGAGGCGGAGGAAGAGAGGACGGCCGTCCCGTTCAAAATTGGATTTCCCTTGGTTTTTACGCAGGCCCTGGGCGAGATTTAGGAGGGTGGAAATCTTCCCCGGGGAGGAAGACGGCCACAACCTGGGGGGGGGGGGGCGTTTCAGATGGTTTGACCAAATGACCCATCAGCCCCAACTAGGGTTGCCAACTCTGGCTGGAGTTATTCTTGGAACTGTTTTTTTTATTGTTGTTATTATTATTATTATTACTTTCCTTTTCCTGCCAGCCCTCCCCAGCTATTTTCTGCAGTAGCAAACTATTAATATCTCCAGAGTTGCTTTTTACCATCTGCTGGGAGATTAATGCTGATTTCTAGAGTCTGGGAATCCCCAACTCAGTAGTACAGGCAATAGTCAGGGATTGTGGGGGGACTGTAGGCCTCCAGGTTGAAGAAAGTTGAAGGAAATCGCCCCACACACATCCCAGGCCCGGTTGAACTCCTCAAATCATCACTGCTGTGTAAACATGCAGGGAGGGTCGGGAGTTTGCAGCCTGCTCTTGTAGTTACATAAGAATGTAAGAGCCACCCTGGATCAGACCACCAGGCCATCTAGTCCAGCATTCTGTTCACACAAGTTAACTTATATTTTATAATGCAATCCTAAAAAAAAAACAATGATCCAGAAAGAAAGCCCTCTGATTCCAATGGGACATACTCCCATGGAAGTATACACCGGATTTCATGTTTACAGTCGGGTTCTAAGCCTGTTTAGTGGGAAGTAAATTCGACGATATTTGCATGCCACTTTTCTATATACAGTATACTCAAAAAGCAGTTCCCTCAAAGCAGCCATGAAAACCAAAATATCTTCGTATCCATATTAAAGAAAATTTAGGACAGTGTTAGAACAAGCACATAATAAGAACAAAATAAGAGCCATGCTGGATCAGACCAAGGATCCATCTAGTCCAGCACTCTGTTCACACCAGCTGTTGACCCAGAACCCACAAGCAGAACATAGGTGCAACAGCACCCTCCTACCCATGTTCCCCAGCAACTGGCATACATAAGCTTACTGCCTTGGATACTAGAGGTAGCACAACTAAGCTAACGTATTGCTTCCAGCACCTCCTGAAAACCTTGTTATTTCAGGAAGCCTTCCTTGAGTGACTGGCTATGGTTGATCAAAACTCAGTTTTCTCAGTACTCTGTTTCTTTTTAAAACATTTACTATTTTAATATGGTGCTTTTATTCTACTGTTCAGCGCTCTGAAATCTTTTGGATGTGGAGCAGTATGCAATATAAATAAATCAACATATTCTGCTCTAATAAAATAGATTTTGTGGAATTTATTACCAGGCAATCAATTAAGCTGCAATCCTAAAGGCAGATAACACAACAGGGTTTCACAAGGGGAGTTGCAAAGCTGCTGGGTCCCAGGATTGTGGAATGGTACATTTTGTTTCTGATAATAGTTAAAATTAGCAGGTGAAATCAAGAAGGTAATGTATAGCGAATGGCTGCAATGGTAAAGACTCCATCTTTGGGGAAACGTTCACTGCTGTATTTCTACTTGCACACCTATTCACATCATAAGAGCCCTGCGATTAAAAACAAAGTTGGCAATCTATCCTGAATCATCGGAAGTAATTAGAAATGTCTTCTACATTTAACCTTTCTGCATTTACAATGCTTTACTGGAGATAATTGCCACCTACTTAATGTTTTGATTAGGGATAGGTACTGGTGGTTATGTTTCCTGGGAAGACCTGCATAATTATAGTATACACAAGCATCGACAAAGTTGTGTTTGGGCTGAGCAGGACAACCCATTAAATCAAAAGCAACAACAGCATACATTTAGGGAAAAGAAAGATGACACAAACAGCACTGAAACAACTTTAAGCAAATGGTTTTATTTGTAGCAAAAGAGCTCGCTCTGCAAACTGGAAAATCGTGCAAGTCGAGCACTGATTGAATGTGAGATTTGCACAACTTTCCTCCATAGGCTGAAATGGGGTGATTCAGTCTACAGGGAAATTTGTGCAAAATCGAACAAGGAAATTTGTGTGAGCACATGTCCATCGATTTGCGAACATTTTTGGCAAACACGGGATCGTCTTCGGGGCAGGCCATGCTCACGTGTTTTGCAAGCAAAACCAACATTCTCGACATCCCAAATTGCAGCCTTCCAACAATTCGCTAAAGATCTCAGTATGTGAACTGAAAGAATATCAGCAGTTTCCAAAACAATTTATCCAAAAAACAAACAAACAAAAAGACTTGAAAGGATATTTTTACAAGTGACCTGAAAATCATTCGAGTTACCATAAAACTTAAGAAATGCTGCACTGGATCAGACCAAAGCCTACAGTTCCGCATAATGTTCCTATAACAGCCAACCAGATGCCTGTGGGAAACCCACAAGCTGGACATGAGCACATCAGTATCCTCATGCTCGTGGTCTTCAGCAACTGGTATTGAAAGGCCTCCTGCCTCAGATACAGAAGCTTCTAGATAGGGATGTATGGGTTGTCTACTTCAGAAGAACTTTGGCACCTGTCAAATTTCCCTCTCCTAATACAATTATTATTAATTTCATTTATATCCTGAGTTTCTTCTTCCATAAAACCCACCCGAGCTGTCAGAGTTCCCAGACAGTCTCCTATTCAAGCACTGCTGCCCAGATATTGACCAGCTTATCTTCAGCAAGGTAGCTATCACAAGATGTAGTGATGGCCAACAATTTGCATGGGTTTAAAGGGTGATTAGACAAATACATGGGGAAGGGTATCAATGTCTAGGAGTTATGATGGCTACGCGCTACCTCCAGTATCCAAGCAGTATGTCTATGTGCACCAGTTGCTGAAGAACATGGGCAGAAGGGTGCTGTTGCACTCATGTCCTGCTTGTGGGTTTCCCATAGGCAGCTGGTTGGCCACTGTGTCAACAAAATGCTGGCTCTTCTATTCCTTTGCCCGCATCATATGCCTTTATGCCTTGCTCTCAAACCAAATGAACAGGTGTCACCTTAAAAAGAAGTGGCAAAGGACAACCTGCTGGCAGGTACTGTCTTATTTTATCTTTTTTTATCTTAGTAAGACACCTTGGAACTTTTTTTGCTAAGGGGCAGGATAAAAAATGCTATAAATAAATAAATAAAACACCTGGAGAGGAACACAGTTCACAGTTAGTATATCATGACTGATATGCACAAAACAGAGCAAGGAAGACTAGAAAGTACTTCTACAATTATTGGGAATCCTCAATGTTCACGTAATGCTCAGCCATGAAAAGCACATCCTCAACAGCCCCCCCACTTCCATATGCACACCGTACTTGCTCTCTCACACCCAAAATAACACCAGTTTATGAGAGTTACTTCCTCCATTCCTCCAATCCACTTAACCACTTTGTGCGCTGACAGCTCTAAAAGAGAAATTTACAAAACGCCTGACCTCTCAAGTACTGTGGCAAAACACACACAAATCCAACGCCTTGTAAAATTGCACAGCTGTCAGATAGCACAATCTATGGAAGACAGAGGGCCAGGTTGTCACATGTACAAGCAGCAGACTCGACTTGCGACATTTCCCGCCCCAACCTGCTGCATTGGACTACTTCCGGCAGTGGGGTAGGATGGTTGCAATGAATGACTACTATAACGGAAGGGGGCAGTGAAGGCTAGTGGCTTTGATGTCAGTGGGGCAGGAAGTCAGTGGGGTGGTGAATCCAGTCCAGGTTTCAGTCGGAACCAGTTAGAACCAAAGGAGCTATGGAAGGTGCTGAATCTATTTTGGTTCAGAACTCTAAAAGTGCAAGGTGCTTTAGAGTTCTGACTGGTTCTGACTGGTTCTGACTGAGACCTGGAGTGGATTCACTGCCCCATTGACATCTGAGCCACCAGCCTCCACTGGAAAGGGAGGGATCTCCCTATGCATAGGGGAAAAAAGACTACTGGCTTCCCCAACCTGGCACTCTCTAGATGTGTGGGGCTGCAATTCCTATCATTCACAGCCACTTTATGGTTCTGGATTTATCAAGCTATTGTTGCTGGATCAGGATTAGTAGCATCATAGAAGGGATGCTTGCAGAACTAAATCTTTCTGAATTCAATTATGGACCGACATTATGGACTTTCATTATCCACCGGCTACTGTTCTTCCTGAATGTTTCAGATGTCAGCTCCAAAGCAAACAAACAAACAAACAAACAATAAATCCCCCAAACCCAAAACAATAACAACAACAACACTGTATCAAAATACACATTAAAAGTGTATTTTGAGGGGGATGGGAATGGGGATTTCATGAGCAAATATTCATGAGGATTGAGGATGTGTTGTGTCTGGAGCCAATGGGGCTTACTACTCCCTAGTGAATGTGTAGATGATTGCAGTATATCTTAAACGCTTTACTAAGGGCGCAATCCTGCATGATTAAACAGTAAAAATCCTATACCTCCCAGCATTCCCCAGCCAGCATGGCTGGCTGGGAAATGCTGGGAGGTGTAGGATTTTTTTCCATCTAAATAGGGACAGGATTGTGCACTGAAGATATTTTTATTGCTGTTATAGTCCTCATCCAACATACCTGTAAAAGAGAAATAGTGACAAGAGAAATAGTGACGTTATAAGTCACACAGGGGAAACCAGAAGCCTCTAAAGTTAACAACCAAGCCAAAAAAAAGGGGGGTTTAGTGCTTTAAATTATTCCAGAAATGTATTATTATTCATAGATCTTTTCCACAAGGACAGTTTTTTTAAAAAAAGAAGTTGTTTTTCCTACAGAGTTAAGAAGTCCAAAAGCCTTTAGTCAGCTTTCTCCAGGGACAAAGTACAGGTATGCAAGAAAACAGCAAAAGGGAAGAATGGGGTGGGGGAGAAACAGCATTTAAAAAGCAGTCAACACAGAGCAAATAAAACCTGCAAGCAGAACACTAATTCCAGAAATTATGTCCGAACTTTCTATGCATTTAAAGCTGGAAGTGGAATATTTTGAAAGGAAATCAGTGCTATCAAACGTTGATTTCTGGACCTGTTGACCTGTTTTCTGCCCTACCTTTGGATCCCAAAGGACACTGAAATAGGGTACTATTTATTTATTTATTTATGTATGCATGTATGCATGCATGTACGTACGTATGTATGTATTTACTGCATTTCTATACTGCCCAATGGCCGAAGCTCTCTGGGCACTTCACAAAAATGGGTAGCCTCTTAAATGTCATCAAAAGCAAGGAAATGAAACACTGCAAAAAAAAAAGGGCAAAAGAGGATATACCTCCAGATAAAATGTGCATATGCTAATAGATGTGGTGTATAACATACCCCAGTGAGGTGTAGTGGTTAGAGTGTTGGACTGGGACTCAGGGGTTCAGGGTTCTAGTCCCCACTCAGCCATGAAGCTCACTGGGTGACTTTGAGCCAGTCACTGACTCTCAGCCTAACCTACCTCACAGGGTTGTTGGGAAGACAAAATGGAAAGGAGAAGGACCATGTGAGCTGCCAAGGGAAAAAAACAGAGGGATATAAATGTAATAATAAGTAAATATAGACACAGATTTAGACATTATTATAACTTAAATAGAACTGCAATGTATCTCACCATAGTGCGGAATACTGTGCCCAGGTGACCTGTGTGCCCCGCCTCTTTAGTCTGCCATTCTGGTATTACCTGTCAATGGGCAATTTCAAGGCCCATGCTTGCTCTTTTTATGATTCTTTATCTTTAAAGCAGGCTTGGACTCTTGACCTTCAAACAGAGGACGCTTCAAATAGAGGACTATCCTGTGGCAGTCCTTCAGAAACAGTCCTCTGTAAAATAGGACACCTGGCAACCCTAAAATATGGTTACACTGGGAGGCTGCTTCTACACTGCCCACCTTCCCTAACCTGGTGCCTTCCAGGTCTTCTGGACTACAACTCCCATTATCCCTGACAATTGACTGCACTGGTTGGGGTTGATTGGAATTGTGGCCTAAAGCATCTGGACAGTACCAAGTTAAGGAAGTCTGTTTGATACCTTCTGACTCCTGGAAAATAACTACACTGCCTTACAAGCCACATATGAAGCTCTTAGCTAAATATGCATCTAAGGGTGCAATCCTATGCATGTTTGTTTATTTACAAAATGTGTATACCACTCCATATCTGAAAGATTCCAGTGTGGCGAACATTAGAAGTAAAACAGTAAAAGATACAAAAATTAAAACACCATTAAAATTATACTTTTTAAAACTAGAATGCCGGTAAAAACCACAGCTGTCCTGGAATATAGCTGTTTTCAGGAAGCACCGGAAGCAGCACAGTATTGGCACCTGCCTGACCGCCAGGGGCAGGGAGTCCCAGAAAAAAGGGGTCACCACTCTGAAGACTCTTCTCCTGGTAGACTCCAATCAGGCCATAGGTCCATGTGGAACCACCAGGAGTATGTTCTCTGACAACCTTAGTGATTGGGCAGGTTGCATGTTTATACAGAGAAAACTCCTGCCACTCCCCTGCTTGGGGAATGCTGGGAGTTCTAAGGTGTTTTTTCTCTCTGTCTAAACATACATAGGATTGCTCCCTAAATGGCTTTCCATGTGCTCCTGGTCACCTTCTTAAAAATGCACTTACTGGGTGTCCTAGCCTATGCAGGGCCACTATTGGTACATGAGCAGTAGCAGTGCTCCACCAATCCAGACCACTGATTCCTGGAGTGTCAAAAATCCACCTCCAGGCCAGCACACATCATAAGTGCCTTTGAACAGGACCAAGCACACATGGAAAGCTTTCATGGGCAAGTACATTCTCAGTGACCTGTATAATTAAGGCTTAATTTGAAGGGAGTAGTGGGAGAGGCCGATGTTGCGGCATGTGGTGTACTGAGTTAGCCCCTGAGGGCATTAGCTTCCTAGTCTTGAAGACGTTTAGTCATTGGAACAGAGCATGGGAGGACCATTTTGGGATGGACAGCTCTGTCTTTTCAAGATAGAGAAATCTCTTAGGGAATGCTGCCGCTCCTCCTAGGGTCAGCTGCGTATGAGTGTGGGAGCACTCTGTTGTGCTTCTGAGAAGTCCTTTACCCCTGCTTTTATTCTGCAAGCCAGACACTTTTATTCTGAAAAGTTTGTCCTCAACCATGCGGCCAAGCCTGTGCTTCTGCAGCAAAACTAAACTTCTAGATTTTCCCTGGGTTTAAGTGTACAGTTTTCATGATCCGTGCGCTTAGCATGTTTACATTTCAGCCAAGACGGCTGAGAATTACCATATTTGGCGATATATACATGGAAAATGAGATGAAATGTCAAATATATACACAAATGTGGTGGGAGAGAAAACCGAGGGCCAAAATTAGTTTCCCTCCATCCCACATTCCACCAGACACAGATCTTTTAGTGACATGTCATGGGTGGTGAAATGGAGGGGAAAATCTCAAAGCAGCAACATATTTTACGGCGTTATCTGACAGAGCCTAGGACACGTGGCGCAGGGAGAGCTGCACCTGTTCAATTTTCTGCCTGTTATACAAACACTAAGCCTCTGTAAGGCCAAAAGAAGCCTCTGTAAGGCCAATCTGGTCTAAGAGATAATAGGAAGGAAGAAGTTCCGCAGGTAGAGCATCTCCCATCAAGGTGGTACTATGGGTGGAAGAGCTGTTGCTCTTTAGAGACCTAACCCAAGCAGCGGAGGGAGCACAGGGGGTGAGAAAGGAGCGTTTAGCCTTTCCCACCTTTCTAAGTAAAGAGCCCCACCCTCAAAGCTGCTCTGTGCATCAGCAGGGGAGCCTCCATTCATTGCTTAGCTGGGAGAGGATTAATTTCCTAGATATCTTCAATTTGCTGCCAGTCTCCAGACTCGGAGGCCGAGAAGAGGAGCAAGTTAAAACAAACAAAAAAAAACATGTGTTTTTGCTAGGTTGGTTTGTCCTTTACCTCCCTAGCAAGGTGTGACATGACCTTAAGTGATTGTGCAGGTAAAAAGGTGCAATTACGTGGTCAAGATGCGGCATTCAAGAGGCAGCTGGACAACCATCTGTCAGGGATGCTTTAAGGTAGATTCCTGCATTGAGCAGGGGGTTGGACTTGATGGCCTTATAGGCCCCTTCCAACTCTACTATTCTATGATTCTATGATTCTATGAATGCAGAGTATCTCCAAGGCTGTGTAAACTCCATGATTTCTACCCACGGGTGCAAAAAAGGAAAAGAAAAAAAGAAAAAAGTAATGGCAGGAACTTAAGGGCCAACCTGCACAAGACCCAGAATCACATGCAATTCTTTCTCCTTCCTGGGCTTTTATTTATTTAAAAATACAGCCACATAAATGTCATGATCTGCAAGAGGCAAAAAGGTTTTCTGCTAAAAATGCGCCAACGTACAAGCTGATTTTCCAAAATAAGTGTACCCAGTTCTTTCTGTCTGCAAATGGAAGTAGCGGCTGGAGACAGATTTAAAGTAATGCCTATTTCAGCCTTAAAAAAAAAAAAAAGAAAAAAAAAGCCTCCTCCCAGTGGAGGCTGGTGGCTCCGATATCAGTGGGGTTGTGAATTGTCTCTGGGTTTCAGTCGAAACTAGTCAGAACTCTAAAGGAGCTATCCAGGGTGTCCTATACCTTGGATAGCTCCTTTAGAATCCTGACCGAACCCTGGAACCGATTTTCCATCCCACTAACATCGGAGTCACCACCCTCCTCTGCCTCCTCCTAAACTGCTTTTGAAAGCTATGGGAGCCACTCCTCTCCCATGTGGTCATGCTACATCTACCCCATCCATCATAGATGAAAACAGGGACATTCTTATAGCATTCATGTTCTCTACTTCCCATTATAGAGTGCTACAGGCTGTGCTCTTTCTGCTACACACTGTTCATTTACTCAGCAACAGCCTCTCCTGCACAGTTTTAAGAGCCAAGGAAGTATTTGTTTTTAAACTAAAGATCTGCCTGGAAAAAAAAGAATTCTCCTAAGATCTGTTGTTATCCACAGTTACAAATGGAGCCTCCATCGTTGGCATGTGTGAAATTTTATTTATTTATTAAAACATTTGTATCCTGCCCTGTTATCACTGGGATCTCACGGCGGTGTACAGATGAAATGGCAAAAGCCATGCACTTTTTGGTGCCTTAATGTTCAATATAGGTGTGTGCAGCACATTTCGTTAGGGTATGCATCCAGGGATTATTATTTTTTTAAGGTGAGTGTTTGTTGAATACTCAATCATAAAGGACATTATTTTTATTCATTTATTTATTAAGCACTGTAGACACTGATGCTCTACTCCACGTTCAGCTTGCCTGAGCATGGGAGAGCCACTACAGGTGTGTGTGGAGGAATGAGGAGACGCTACTCAAGCCCCAGCATTGGTGGGGCTTTGTGGTGACGCTGGCCAGAGGAGGGCCTTATGAGTCGATATTAGCCTTCGGGTTCCTCCTCCTGGCCTCTTTGAAGCATGGCTCCTGTCAGAGAGGCTCCCAGCAGAATTCCTTTTCGCTCCTGCTGCCAGGAGCAATGGTGCTGTCTCAGAGGCAATGGTTCTTTGGTGCGGCAGCAGAGTAGCTGGAGGGCAGCCAGAGGACAGTTCTCTCTGTATCTGGATCCCCCTCTGGATCCCTACTCAATGGCCTTCTCACTTCAATGCTTTTGCTCGAGATGTTAGGGTGTGCCTGGGCACACCCAGCACACCCCTTGCGCACGCCTATGATGTTCATGCACACCATGCTACATGCTACAGACAAGTTGAATTCAGTCCCCATTTCCTCAGACATTTAGCTACCTGCAGAAAGAGTTGAGCCATCAACTGTAGCCACAGCAAAATTTGAGGGAGGCCCTGGGCAAAATTCCCTCTGGTGGGTTCCCCTCTTACATTTGGGGCTCCACCCCCTCAGGAGTATTTGACTGTAGCAGTAACAGGGTGGCTGGGAGCTGCAATTTTAATTTCCCACAGTGCCCTGTAGCGCCTAATGTAATGCCGCTCCAGAGCATTCTGGGAAATTAAAATAGAGGCATGCAGATGCAGCAGTGCCACTCCAGGGCATTCTGGGAAATTAAAATGGAGGCATGCAGATATAGCAGAACCTGTTTGCTAAGAAAACGGGCCCCTGGCAATTGCCCTAGGATGCCAGCTGTTGGTGTTATGGCCAACTCTAGAAATGCACACTAACAACTTTTTTTAAAAAAAGCACCTCCAACATCATTTGAAAAGGCAAAACCAGGGACAGTAATCTACATGAGCTGGGTACCAGAAAACCAGGAGTAACCCAGAAAGCTTGGGAACAGTTGAAGTGAATGTCGATACACACACCCTGCTGTCCTCTTTTCTTCTACCAGAATAAGGTTCAGTACAGCGGCAGTCTTATTTTGTCAGCAAAAGCAAAATGACAGTTTTGGTTATGCCTTTCTAAATCCAAGGGAGTTATGCAACTAAGGCAGCTTGCTTGCAACAGACCACCACAAAGCCACAGAGCACACATCCCAGCTGCCTAATAATCTACCAAAAAAAGAGAAAATTGCTAGGGTTGAGGCAGTTCATTTTGTTCCACACTTCAAGGGACTCCTGGGGCAAAGGGCTTAGATATTGCATTGGGTTACAAACACACACACACAGAAGCACACAAAAAGCAACGCAATCTGATTCTGCCAGGATCTGGAAAAAAAAGTTTTCCTATAACCACATGGCAGGGAAAGGAAAACGTGGGTTAACATATGCTGTGCAATCTGCTTCAAAAAGAGGATTTCCCAGTCGTTCAAAATGCAGACCAGGCCTGTGGAAAAGCTTCTGGGTTTATTGTGTAAGAGCTTCTCTCAATGCCTTCCATGTGCAGCAATGCCAGTTTGGCATCAACACCTGGCATCTTTAGGCACCTGCCAGGGCTCACTGCTTACATCTCCCTTAGGCCCTCCTTAAAACAAACGAACTCCAAGCAGCTGCCATCTTTGTTTTCAAGGACGCCCCGGAAGTTGGATTAATTTCTGGGCTTTGTGGTGGTAAAAACAAATGGCAGCTGTTACATTTTTTGCAGCAGCAACCATGTGCTTTCCACTACAATGCCCTGGAAGTCAAGTGAGCATCTGGGGGGGGGGGGAGAGACCAAACCACCAGCACCATTAAGGTAATTTCCACACAAACTTTTGGCGAGTTGTTTTAGAGCAGGGGAAAAGCGGTATTTAATTGTTGTAGCAAAAGAAACCACTTTTTCACTTATGTGTTTATGCCACTCTGTTATACCACAGTGCCACCTAGAGGTTATGCAGCAGAAAAGCAGGAAAGGAAATGCTCTTTGTGTAGCGCTCAGGTCTCAATTCTGCAACGAAACCAAAAGTAGATACAGTGGATTAAAAGCCTCATGTAGAAAGGCTCTTGGATTTAACAGCTCATCAAATAGAGGACACCTTCCATAGAGGACTGTCCCCTGTAAAGTGCTGACTTTGTTCAGTATTCTAGAGGCAGCCTTGTACGGCATGTGGCACAACACTTTCTGCAGTTACTCAAGTTTTAGAAAACACATTAGCAAATCGTATCAACAATGAGTTATGTAACTAATAATGCACAAGATTGGATAATCTTTGCAAAAAATGTTGCAAGCTTTTTAAAAAACTGGTGGAAGTACTTTGATGTTAATCCAAGGAGTGACCTACAACTGGGGACTGTTGTGGCAGATTATTCTCACCTTCTAGGTTTAACAGCTCAGTTATCAAATTTGTTCAGATTGAATGTATTTGTTAATTTGCTTTTTGCTATTCACTTTTTTCTGCACACACATTCCACACGTATACAACAAGTGAGGCACAAACTTGCCCAGAGCTAATTAAGATATTTGTCCACCTCAAACAGAAAAGCCAAAAGGCACCCTGGATCCCCAAGTAAACATATATCATAAATCAAATAACTCAGAGTTTGTTGTCTTGTCTTGTGATGGTGCTCAGTGTCAGTGAGAGACAGTGTGGTGTAGTGGTTAGAGTCGGACTAGGAGGTCCAAGTATCAGATTCCCCACTCAGCCATGAAGTTCACAGAATGACCTTGGGCCAGTCATTATGGCCCATCTCTCAGCCTGGGGGGGGGGGGGGGAAGAACCAAGTATCCCACTTTAGAGGACCACAAGAAAAACATTTGGATTGGGTCCAAGATCTGCCTTCCATTGGTGAAAGGGCTCTGCACCTGAAAGGTGCCTCTGTCTGATTTTGGGGAATCCCTCTTCTCTCCTCACCACAGTTCACTCCATTCAGAAGGACCCCCTAACCTTCTGTGTTGCATTTTCAGGGGGCTGTAAGGGCTTTCTATGGGGAGGAGTAGGGTAGAACATTCACTTTCGCCAGCTCCGTTTCATGCACTTAAAACTGGAACCAACTTATCATAAATAATACTATTTAATATAAGATACCAAAGACTAAATATTGGTGCTTGGCAGTATGACCATGTGCCCTATTTTACAGAGGATGCCTCTCTATCTGAAGGTGTCCTCTGTTGGAAGGGCAGTCAAGTCGAAAACCAGCTTAAAGATAAAGAACCATAAGAAAGAGAGAGTGAATAGGGCCTTGAACTTGCCCATCAAGAGTGAGCACCTGGACAGCAAATTGAGCAGGAACACAAATCACCTGATCACACAGTCTCCAGTGTGGTAAGAAGGATGGTTATTTCTCTTTCACTTTGGGAGAAATCCTATGGCCCCCAGACAGCTTCTGGAGGCCATAGGATCGTTTGGATTCTTTGATCCAAGATTGGAGACAGTGTTCTGACCTCGGATCCAAGAGTCCGAGTTCCACACCCGCTCCCCCTCGCAGCAGGCATGGAGAAAAGCGTACTGGCTGCCTCCCCGAGGTCACAAAGGTGACCCTGGAGAAGAGGGAAAGGGGGCAGTTCTATGTGTGGTGAAGAGGGAAAGGGGGCAGTTCTATGTGTGGGGAGGGGAGGGGACTGGGGAGGCCAGCTTGCAAAGATCTTCCAGCCTCCCCACCCTCCTTCCTTCCCATTCCATAGAGCCCCAGCTAGACGAGAAGAGCGCAGAGACAAAGGTCGCCTCCACCACTCCTCCCGCTCTGCCTCAGATGGCCATAAGCCTCCCGACTGGATTGTGTCCTTAACAGTCTCGATTTCCAAATATGCATCTAAACCTATAAGTTAGCACATGCCATTTCTATGCAAATCTGTGTCCTCTTTTTTTTCTTTTTTTCTTTTGGGGGGGGTTATGCAGTTCCTCTTTTTTGGGGCAATGGGTAAGTGGCCACCGTACCTCACACAATCCTCAGATCCTGTTAAATATAGACAGCTGTGTCGGCAGTCAACTATACTAGGATACTGAATGGATGGCTGAGTTTTCAAAAAAGAATATCTAAAGAATAAATTCAACATTAGCATTCGCAAAGGAGAGTCCTGGGGAGCAAATTGGTTTCAGTTGCATATTCACCACATAAGAAATTACAATGATTGGAGTAACCACCAACCAAACAAGCTGGGATCCCAATAGGATCCAGGATTCAATTGTAGACTTAGACAAGAATATGTTTTTGCACAATCCATTTCTGGACAGACATCTCCAACGCTTTGGGCTTGCTTATCAGCTCTCAATCTTTCTTAGAAATCAGAGCGTGTGACCACTTCTGGGTTGTGAGTATTTTTATTTTTTGGCAAAGGCTTCCATGAACAAATTCTTTTTTCCCATTTTTTTTTATTTTTAATTGGAACTTTCCACACTTAGTCTCAAGCCAAATGACATTCTTTGGACATAAAACAAAAACAAACAAAAAACCCAAAACCGAATCTGTCCAGCTGACCCTTAAAAAAAACAACCAATAACATCTGTATGTTGTTTTTATTTGAAACATGTTCTCGATGTACTAATTATGACTTGAGAGCTTTCAAATAACCTCAAAGGCAGAAGATTTGTCTTCTTTTACCTATCACGGGATTTAGACAAAACTTTTTTTGAAATAGATCAGAAGGGCATATTTGCTGAGTGCCATAAACCAACGCAGAATGTAATAATGCAGAACACATCCTGAATGACTTAACAGTATTTAAAATGAAACCTGTACACTTTCCCCCAATTGACATAGAATCTGAGTAGAAGCTATACAGTTCTGTTTCAGGAGTGCCAGTCACTGACCTCTTTAGGAACAGTGAATAATGCCACTACAAACTGTAGATCAAGAGCTACACTTTCATAAAGCTACAAAAGGAATTGTCCCTGCTAATACCAAACCTCAGTGGTCCTGCACCCATCATTTTGACAGAGAAACAGGGCCACTGAAAAGTAATCTAGTGGATTCTGCATGCCCACGGTATTCCCCAGGTACATGGACATATATTACTTTGTAAATTAAAACAAGAATGGTGTTGTTGTTGTTTTCTAAATGGCTGGACAAGGACATATGAGCATTCAAGTGGCTTCCAGGATCTACATAATATTGAGAGAGTCAGTTAAAGGCGGAGAGGGGGTTGTTCTCTTTGAGCCCTAACAGCTGATACTATCCTGGTGGTGGGGACTCAGGTTGGCAAGAGTAATACTGAGAGTCCAAAATAAAACCTTCCCTCCTTCTGCTATATGGGGTGGTTTCAGCAAGGAAGGAAGGACACCTTTTCACTTTCCCCCTCTCCAGATCCTAGAAAATCTCTGCCCGTTCATATAGCAATAAAGTTTAGCCCTTCCGTGGTAGGGTGGTCATATTTCCTACATCACAGAAGACAGTCCTCTACTTGAAGGCTTCCTCTATTTGAAGGGCTGTCTGGTTCACGTCCAGTTTAAAGATTAAAAAAACACTAAGAAGGGAAAGCATGGGCCTTGAAGCTATCTATCCACAGTTAGCACCTGGGCAGCAGACTGAGCAGGCACACAGGTCACCCAGTCCCCAGTCATTGTCTTTCCTACCATGGACAGATGGATTCTATTTCTATTTAAATTATATTTATTGTTTCTAAATGTGCATGTAATGCACATTTTATGCAATTGGTGTCTTCTTTCCTCCTCTTTTCTGATAGTGTATTTGTGGCCACCTTACTTGGTGAGGGGAAGGTTTCAGAAGAGTGAGAAAGAGAAAGGCCCCCTCCACAAGGATGCGCTTTTGCGCCCGGTTCGGGGATTATGCGCATTTTCGCGGAGGCGCATTTACGCCTAATCCCTCTGCACGGGAGGCGGCGAGAAGCGGCGAAGCGCATTAAAAGATGCCCAAAAAGCACTTTACAGGTAGTTAATGCGCATAATCGCTTGTTCACACAGCGAAAATGCGCTTTAACGGCCGGAGCAAAATAAAAGTCGCTATTTAACGCGCGTTCGAAAATGCGCATTATCGGGGAGATAACGCGCCTGTACGCCCGTTTTGCGCTCCGCTCGTGTGTAG
Source organism: Anniella stebbinsi (assembly GCA_029215795.1). Taxonomy (NCBI): domain Eukaryota; kingdom Metazoa; phylum Chordata; class Lepidosauria; order Squamata; family Anniellidae; genus Anniella; species Anniella stebbinsi. The sequence continues at coordinate 390,646,559 of JARDYH010000001.1, forward strand.
GTAAAATTTATAATGAGCCTTCAAGGCTCATTAAACGTCTCGTGTGGAGGAGGCCAAAGTGGAAGTATGTTATTTCTTCCCCATCCCCACCCCTATCCTACAACCTGCAAGCCCCAAACAAACAGCACTACACAGACCTCCTGTTCCAGGCTGGCTAGGTCCTTGAACAAGAAAACTCCCATTAAGGACTACAAACAACAATATTTTGTTGTGTATATCTACTTGCATCAATAACATCACATGGAAGTTTTCAGAAAGATTGGAAAAGGGAGAGCACTCATGTTATGCTTCTAGAATTCCAGGGAATCGCCCTGGATACATCGTATCTTTGATGGGTCTTTGTATTAAGGAACCCTCCAAATGCCTTTGGGTTCCCTTTTGTTTAGTTTGTATCTTGATATAAAAGGTGCCATCTAGTTTGCTTTTATCTGGTATGTTAAAAGACCCTCCCTCTATGTCCTGCCTATATTTTGTGCAGGGTTCGGTATAAAAATAGGTATACATGCAATGTTAATGTATGGTTACCAACTGTGCAATATTTAGTATTTCTGATGAATAGGGGTGCAGACTTATTTAATTTATTTATTAAAATATTTGTATCCCACCCTATATCATTGGGATCTCAGGGTGATAAAATCAAAGAGTATAAAACAATAAACAATATACACAGCTAAAAACAAGCTAAAACCAGTAGAAAATTTAAAACTATGTGCAGCTTTAGCCCTCAAAGGCTTTGATAAAAAGCTGTGTTTTAACTTGGCACCGAAATGAAGCCAGCATTGGCATTAGTTGGGCATTCCGTAACCTAAGCTTAATGGGACTTACTTCTGAGTAGATAGGATTGTGCCTGTAAGTCACTTGTTATGGGCACAGCTACAAGGGCCAGCTGAAGAGTTGGCAACCTGGTTCTGATAAGGAAACAGATCTAGGACTGATTTCCCAGAAATTGTTAAAAGTCTCTTTTAAAAATTAAATGTCTATTCCCCATATTGCTGTTTGTCTAGCCATTTGGGTCACCTCACCTAGTAGCAATTGGAATCCATTTAGCATTAAGTAATGCCAACCGCATTTGTATGTCTATGACGGTCACCCGTTAAATAATCAATGAGCGATCACTAATGGCAGATAATTATTTTGTTCGCAAACATCTTACGAAGCAATCTGTCACTGCTTTGTCAAGCTGAGTGAATTGTTCCGGGCACAAACAGAACCAAAACATCCCATCCTTGAGCTGTTGTGATCATCACAGAAGGGTCTGTTCCTGCACTATTTTGCCTGGCTGGGAAATGCTGGGAGTTGTACGGGATATTTTTTTTCTGTCGAAACATGCTCACTATTGCACCCTTAGTTGACATGTGTCAACGCATCTGCCTCCATTTTGGGACTACCTTTGGGGTGGGGCCATGGGGAATGTTATATCGAACATCTGCCCATCCAAACTGTACCACTACACTATGGCATGCACATGCATGATGCCTGCTGGAGTGCTTGGCCTCAGCTGGCCGCCTCTTCACCTGCTCAGCTAGCCAACCAAGGCCAACATTAAGTTGGCTTCCCCACCACAGGTGCACTGGAAGCCAGAAACAGCCACAAGACTCAGAGAGAACCAATGGGAGGGGGAACAACTGCTACCCCCCATACCCAGCATGCACCGCTTCAGGCAGCCATCTCACTCTGCTAAATGGTAGACTTAACACTGAACCACATGGCCGCCATCCAGTTCTGTTTTTCCATTCATTCCAAAATGAGTGCATGCCAAAATATTTTCAATATTTTGATCTTTTTTCCTTAAAATATTAATAATAATAATAATAATAATAATAATAATAATAATAATATGCAGATCATAAAATATACTGGGACAGAACAATTCATAGTGACAAGACAATACCCTGCAACCAACCAGACATAATGGCCATAGACAAAAAAGAAAACACACATACCTCATCAACATAGCAATACCGAATGACAAAAATGTTGAAAAGGTAGAAGAAAAGACAGACAAATATACACCACTGGCCATGGAGGTCAAAGAACTATGGCAACAGGAAAAGGTCACAATTATTCTGTTAGTCACATCAGTCACCGGCATAACATCAAAAAATTATACAGAAAACCTACATCCACACCAACACCCAAAAAGCAGTCATACTTAAAACATGCTCAATTGTCAGGAAATTCCTGAATCTGCAAAAGACAGCATGACTTGGCAAAGCCCATCATGTCCATCTAGAAAAACTGCCACGAGCGAGAAAGAGATGAAATAAAAATAAAAATAAAAAGTATGACATGTGGCAGATATATGGTCTGGATGGCTACACTCACTGAGCACTTTGCAGAAGGCATCTCTTGGATTTGACTGACAGTAATCTAATTGCCACATCAGTGTTTCACAATCAAGAGGTGGTGCCTGAAATAACTGCCAGGGTCCGGGGGGGGGGGGGATCTTTGTGGAGCAGCCTTCCCACAGCCCAGTTCCCTCGAGAAGTCTTGGGCTCCAATTCCCCGTGCTGGCTGGGGATGATGGAAGTTGCAGAGTAACACACCTGGAAGTGGGTTCTCAGTGCAGACTCCCCAAGGAGTCTGAGCTGAAAACAGGAGCCTGAAGTAATGGCAAGAGGGAGGCAGTGGAGGCTGGTGGTTCCGTTTTTTGTGGGGCTGTGGATCCATCCTGGGTTTCAGTCAGAAGCAGCCAGAACTCTAAAGGAACTATCCAGGTGCTTCATCTCTTTTTGGAGTAGGGTTCAGCAACTTGGATAGCTTATTGCTGGTTCTTTTTTATTATTAATAATATTTTCCCCTTTTTATTGTGAATTTAACGAAACAAAACACAAATCATAAAAAGAAAAAAGAACAAGAAATTACAAGCATAGAAATATCAATATTCCACAAAGTACAACATTCTAAAAAAGGTCGGGGAGGGAGATTATGTGTAAGCTTCAAGAAAAGCAGACCAAATATCCATATATTTGTCCATTCACGAGTGGCGCCTCTATACCACCTGTTCAAATGTTGATAAAGAGATTTATGGCTGTTTCTGACTGAAACCCAGAATGGATTCTGGGTTTGTATCTGGTCAAGAGGGCAGAGCTCCTGCAGCTTTAACTGTTGTGATGAAGAGAGAATTTCCTCAGGTGCTGCATGCATACAAATGACACCTGCTCAAATTCTCTTTTCTATATACTGTAACTGTTAAAGATACAGGAGCCCAGTCCTCCTTTCTATAAGGTCACCCTGCACAGAGACAGGCTGGTCTGAGGGGGCTCCTGGAAAAGTGACTTCTGGTGGACAACTCCTATGTTAGTGAGCCTCAGTGGCCTACCTTTCGACTGTGGCAGCAGCAGCTCCAGCTTTTTGAGGCCCCCAGCCTCAGTGAGTCTACCTTCTTACCACCTTTGTCACCAGCTGAGGTTGCTCCTCGTTATCTTTCTTATCCTTGCTGCCATTTCCTTGCCTGACAGGCAGAGAGCTAATGAGCAAGCAGGCAGGGGCATTTGCTGTTCCTCCTTCTCACCACCGTTGTCCTGGCCTTAACGAAAGGCAGGCGAACAAGCAAGTTGCCATGGCGAAGAGTTGGAGCAACTCCAGGGGGCTCTTGTCAGTGAGCCCCTGCTGGGAAGGTGCCCAACCATGCCTACCCTGACATAGGCCTTGGGCATGCAGCAGGACATCACCAGTGCCTCAATAGGTAGGCTGACCAGATAAAATCCAGGTCAGGGCTCATGTCACTTTAACAGTTGTAGAGAAAAGGGAATTTCAGCCAGTGTCATTTGTATGCAATTAGTTCCTGGTGAAATTCCCTCTTCATCACAACCATAGGCGTGCGCAGCCCATTTCATTAGGTGGTGCCCGCAGGGAATTTTTTAAGGTAAACATTGATTGAATATACAGTCATGAAGGATGTTTTTTCATTCATCAAACAAACTAAATAAACTCAAACTTAACTAAACTGTATTTTTTATTTAGCAACTAACTTGTATTTTAAAAATACACATTTTAAAAATGAGCCACCTGCCATGACCCACAACAACAGCAACGGGTTTCAGTGTAGAAAATTCCCCACTATAGGGGGCTGCGTGAACTGCCAATTCTATTCCCAAACCAACTATCTGACAGGCACAGAGTGCCACAATGTTATGGGATTTGCAATTATGACAGTACTAAATACATATGAACTAGCACATATGTGGCAGATTAAGGCTGCACTCTTATACACACTTACTTGGGAGTAAATTCCATTGAACTCAATGGGATTTACTTCTGAGTAGATTCACTGGCGTTCTTAGATCAACTAAAGTGACTTAAGTCAGGTGTTCATCTGAAATCATAGAATAGTAGAGTTGGAAAGGGCCTATAAGGCCACAGAGTCCAGCTTGATGAAGGCATGGGTTGGGTTGTTGAGGCTCATTCATACAACTTCTGCAAATAACCTTGTACACTGTGTCCATTGTTAGGGTCCGTCTGAATTGTTCAGTCATGAGCCCATGTCATTGCTTTTAGAGTGATCGCCATCTGTGCAATGCAGCTTGGGCTTTAAAAAAAAGTGTATAGGCATCACGGTGTGAACATGTAAGGGTGGCAAGCGCAGAAGCGTGGATTTGCAATCCATGGGATTAAATTGCCTGCTAGTTTAAATCCAAGTACTCTGGCTTAAGAAATACAAATCAAACCAATGATTCTGAAAACTTGGAAGGATGGCTGTAAAGAAGGGGCTTGCTGGATGACAACCCACCCACCCCTCCAACATGCTAAAGTAGTGAATCACAGGGCCAGGAATCCAGGAAAATCACACAGCATCTGAGTCTGCAGCAGGAAGGAGCTGAGCTGTCTTTGTTTCCAATTGCACTACAAATTTAAAAGGTGTTGCACGCAGAAACTACCCCCAGCTGCTTTTTTTCTGATTATCAGTATTAATCAGAACATATAGTATTATTTTTAGAACACTATTCTAATCAGAAAAATCAGGGATTTTTAGTTAAGGTTCCTTGTTTGTAAATACCAACCCTTGTGCAGGCAAAAATACCAGCTTTCCTCTAAACTTCACTTGAAACTTATGCATTATGGGCTGAGATGCTAATCATTTCCTAACTGCACTCCTATACACACTTACTTGGGAGTAAGTGGACGAGAGGAGCTGGGCTTTTCACACACGGGAGCCCAGAGTCTGGAGCCTTGGAAGCGAAGCACAGCAGAGGCAAGGGGATGCCTTAAGGGCTGTAGCCGATTCTTCTCGGCCACGAGGCCGCAGGGGAATGTTCTGCACAAGGCGCCACAGTAGGGTGACCAGATCGCCCGGGGTTTCCCGGTCCTAACCGGGAAACCTGGGGTGATCCGGACCAACCGGGGGGTGGCGGGGGCAAACTGGGGCTGTGGGGGGTCACGCGGCGGCGGCGGCAGCAAGCAGTGGTAGACCTGGTAGGTCCAGGCTGGGTTTTGGAGGGGATGGGTGGCTTGGTGGTGGGGTTTCAAGTGGAGGGACCCCCCCCCCGCCACCACCTGCCGGGGCGTCTGCTTCCCTCCGGTGCTCGAATCTACTGAGAAATAGGCTTCACGGCCTGTCCCTCAGTAGCGCGCCGGGTGATGACGTCATCACCCGGCGCGCTACTGAGAGACAGGCCGCGAAACCTGTTTCTCAGTAGATTTGAGCACGGGAGGGAAGCGGCTGCCCCGGCAGGTAAGTGGGGGGGGCCTCCCACCTCCCGCGTCATGCTTCTTACCTGTTGGGACCGTCCGCTGCTGTCTGCTGGCACCTGCAGGCGCCAGCAGATGGCAGCGGACGGCCCCAGCAGGTAAGCCCCCTCCCCCCTCTCTGTGTTTTTTTGGGAGGTGGCTTGGTGGTGGTGGGGTTTGTTTTGGGTCGGGGGGTGGCGGGGGGGTTCAGATCTCACATGGCGGGTAGCCTTTTAAAAATATATATTTTATTTTTGGGGGGGTGGGCATGCCCCCTTTGGGCGGCCATTTTGGGTGGCCATTTTGGACCAGGATTTGGGGTTCCAAAATCTGGTCACCCTACGCCACAGCCGCCCCTTTTCCCCGGGCCTTCACGCTGTTTAACCCGGCCTCACTGTCGCTCCACAGAGCCCGCTTACCTGAGCAATTACGAATCGGTGGGGCTCTCCAACACTCCAATACAGCTCTCCAACTGAGACAGTAGGGCCTAGCACTTGAAGCCCTCTCAATTCCCACCTTCCTACGAAAGCAGCAGAGGAAACCCTCGGCCTGCAGAGCCGCCCATCAAAGCCACTTCCACTGGCTTAAAGGTTTGCTAGCCTGCCTGCCTGCCTGCCTGCCTGCCCGAGACGGAGGTTTTCACGCACAGGAAACCTTGTGGGGTGCACGCTCTTCCTCGCCGCTGTTCCCCCGCCCGCCTTGGCGCAGTGTCCTCCTGCACCTGTGCTGTGCCATAGAGGAGCTCGGGCAAGAGCGGCGCCCCTCGCTTGCTCTCCTCTCTCCCTCGTTGGATCTGTCTGTTCAGTGGCAGCCGTGGGAGAGCAGCGGCAGCGGGCGCTAGCACGGGGGCACCAGGTGAACCAGCTGTGTGCACGCCAATGATCACAACAGTTAAAGTTGCAGGGGCCCTGCCTTCTTTTGTATATGGTCACTCTAGTATAGTGCCTGCACTCTAGTATAGTGCATGCACAGAGATAGGCCCTGCTGGATTTCTGTTCTGAGGCACTGTGGGAAATTAAAATGGTGGCATGGAGGAGTAGGCCAGGTGTCAACACACAGGCAGGCCCTGCTGGGTTGTGGAACAGGGTTCTAATGGTAAACTTTGAAGTGTAGTCACTCACCAGGACAGTTGCCATAGCCACATCCCCAAGGAGAGGCCAAAAATGCAGGCAGCTGTGGTGGTCTCTATCAACAATCCAGTCCTTGCATTTTTCATCTCCACCAGGAGCAGGTCTTTTGTAAAGCGAATGGGTCTGAATTGCCTATTCAAGATCAATTCACCTCAAAATATTTTGCATTACGACAGGGGGAGCCCAACCCAGTAATGTTGTTGCTGGGGAAATTCATTTCCTCCCAGCTACTGTGGGACATCAGTGTCCTGCTCTAGGCTGAGTCCTGGCTCTTTGCAAGCACATAAAGGGCTTTATCACACCTACCTGTTTTGCTTATGCGGGTTCCCCCTTTGTTTCCTATGCTAGTGTAGCCTTTTGATCACACACGTGGTCAGTTTTGCTCCAATTCCTCAGCTAAGCCTGCGGAGGAAGGAGGGGAGCAAACAGACAATCCCTGTTCAGGGATGCTTCGAAAGTGAAACAGGAAACAGAGCACTCGGGGTGCGAGAGGAACGACGTCATGTGAAAGAATTGGATCGAAGTTGCGGCGGGTGTGGACCAAACCGCCCGTGTGATAAAGGCCAGAGAGCTAGGCAATAGAATAATCAGTCTGGCAAGCAGAGGGTTAAGCAAAGCATGCAGGTTTCAATCCACTGAAGGTTAGGCTAAAGCAGGAGAGGTTAAAAATCCAGACAGCGGTCAGAACACAGTCAGTCAGTCAACAAGAATCAGGCAACAGCAGGAGTGGTCAAGGTAACAAGCAGAAGGTCAAGTACAGTAAATCAGTCAGGTACATTACTTGGTACAGAAGCAGGGTCAAGAAACAGTCCAGGGGTCAGTAGCACAGAACGTCCATCAAAGCGCAAGGCATGAAAAGCCCGGTAGCAGGTACTGGAAGAGATGTTGTTTCCAGCAACTCTCAAGTCACCAGTGAGAACTGGTAAGGTTAAAGGTACTAGAACCCCACCCACCACTCAGCTGCTTCTCATCAGAGGCTTGTTAGATGTCCTCCTCATGAGGAGGGCCCAACTCCCGAGTCGTCCTCTTCAGTAGGCAAGCACTCCTTCACCTGGCAACCATCCTGTCATAAACTTTGAGACGCCGGCGTTCTCGGGGGCTAGATGGTGGCCCAGCATCTTCCTCTGCCTCCAAAGCTGAATTCTTGGCTTCTCTAGGAAGCAGATTAAAAGACCTCACCCCTGAGGGTCCCGGACCACATTGGTTAGTGCCAGGGACTTCTGAGGGGGCCAACTGGCTCTGCTGGTTCTGGCACCTCCTCTGAAGATGATTCTAGTGGTGGCATGACATCTGGGACCATGATACCCAGCGCCCCTGCTAATGAAGAAGTGCTGGTGCTCCATCCCCACAAGCCCTGAGTGCACTACACCACTGGTGCTAACGCTTCAGCCACTGCCAAGGATGCACTACGCTGCTATCAAGCCTGGCACAGAGTTCCTGTCAATAGCTTCCATGGGACTTTGATAATAAATCAGGGCAGTTCCATTTCACCATGAGACAAGTCACTTGAAATGAAGCAGCATCTAACATCAGGACATGTTTCCACATCAACCTCCATTTGCACTCAAGAGGCAAGGAAAGAAGAGGTAACCAATAAAATTCTCACATCAGTCTGCAGCAGAGCATGGAATGCATCTAAAATGGCAAGGACGTTAAATACATGCTCCTTTTAAAAAAATAAAATAATCCCACTGCATACATGTTAAATCAGGTTGATGGACACAAAGAACAGGACATTTTCATTACTTCTGCTAATTAGATACCTCTGCAGCATTAAGTGATGCAGTTCAAATAAACCAGGTTAAGTACTTATGTAAACAAGGAAGCTATCATAAAGGAAGCCTATGAGGAAATTTCACATTGCAAGAGCTAATCAAAGATTACCATGTGTGTTTTGTGATGGGGAGGGCAGGGTGGGAATGACAACTGCATTTGAAACATTTTTTATGCTATCTTCGTCTGGAGTTGAATGACATGCTATTGTCTACCTGGGGCAACCTTTCCCCAGTCTGGTGCCCTGCTGTCTGGAGATGATGGGAACTGTAGTTTATTTATTTATTTATTACATTTGTATACCGCCCCATAGCCGAAGCTCTCTGGGCGGTTTACATAGGATTAAAACAATTAAAAACAATATTCAAAAATTAAAACAGCAAAAACATACAACATACACACAATCTGTACATTTAAAACCACTACAACACTCCAAAATGCTACAAAAAACAAACAAAAACAAAACAAACCCAGGCTCCTCAGATATTGCCAAATGCCTGAGAGAAGAGGAAAGTCTTGACCTGGTGCCGAAAAGATAACAATGTTGGTGCCAGGCGGGCCTCATCAGAGAGATCGTTCCACAATTGGGGGGCCACCACAGAGAAGGCCCTCTCTCTTGTTGCCGACCTCCAAGCTTCCCTCAGAGTAGGCACTCAGAGGAGGGCCTTAGATGTTGAACATAGTGTTCGGGTAGGTTCATGTCGGGAAAGGCGTTCCATCAGGTATTGTGGTCCCAAGCCGTGTAAGGCTTTATAGGTTAAAACTAGCACCTTGAATCGGGCTCGGAAACATACAGGCAGCCAATGCAAGTGGGCCAGAGTAGGTCTTATATGCTCGAACCTACTGGTTCCAGTTATCAATCTGGCCGCTGCATTTTGCACAAGCTGCAGCTTCCGAACCACCTTCAAAGGCAGTCCCATGTAGAGTGCATTGCAGTAATCCAACTTGGAGGTTAGCAGAGCATGGACTACTGAAGCCAGGTTATCCCCGTCCAGATAGGGACGTAGCTGGGCCACCAACCGAAGTTGGTAGAAGGCACTCCGTGCCACTGAGGCCACCTAAGCCTCAAGTGACAGAGATGGTTCTAGGAGAACCCCCAAGCTACGAACCCGCTCCTTCAAGGGCAGTGCAACCCCATCCAGAACAGGTTGAACACCCTCCATCCGGTCAGTGGAACCACCCACTAACAGCGTCTCAGTCTTGTCTGGATTGAGTTTCAGTTTGTTAGCCCTCATCCAGTCCATTAATTTGATTTCTGGTGCCGAAATGAATTGAGGCATCCCAAAAGTTAGGAGCAAACTCTGATCACTTACACCTGGGAGAAGTTCTGATGTAATCCATTGCAATTTCATCCTTGCAAGTGTTAGTTGTCACGATTACACCAAGCAATCTCCATTGGTCCACAAGGAGAATCCTGCTCATGACAGTCTGTCACTGACCCCAATTCTGGCCAATCGTGTTGGTGTTTACACTCTCCTCAACTTGAGACTTTCTCAAAGAGCAAAGATTGCCAGTGTCATTCGGTCAGGACAGGGAACTCAAAAGATGGCTGGGTGATTTCCCCTGCTCTCTCCAAGTCTCTCCTGGTGGAGTAGGTCCAATTTAAATAAATAATAATAAAATAATAATAATAATAATAATAATGATGATGATGATGATGATGATGATGATGATGACGACTGGAGGATTGCAAAACAGTTGAGATGAAGCAGACAAATCATAAATCAAGCAAAAAGACACTTTCTAATTAACCCACACATTTAATGTGCAATCTTATGCATGTTTAGACAGAAAAAATGTCTTACAACTCCAAGCATGCTGGCTGGGGAATGCTGGGAGTTATAGGGCTTTTTGCTATCTAAACATGTGTAGGATTGTGCCCTTAGTTTCCTAAGCAGCATCTCAAGAAATTCCCCTTCCACTGAAAATCATTGGTTTTGATCCAGACATTGTCATATGTAATACAGACACACTAAAATCAAGGGGACTTAAGTTAGTCATGACTAGTTAGTCATGACTGATTTATGCCCCCATTATTTCAATGGGACTACTTGAAGTATGACTAAGTCTAGGCCAACTCATTCCTCATTTTGAACCCTGTAGAACCAGGGGAAGAGGCATTGAGATTTGGGATGGGGAAGAAACTCCTTCATACTGTTACCTAATTACACACTTTTGAACCAACATGCAAACCGAAATTCAGTTATCCTTCAAAATCTGCAATTCTCTGAGGCAGCATTCGGACGACACGATAATCAACCGGGGGGGGACAACAATCGGTCAGTTATTTTGATTATCATGTTGTCTGAATGCTGCCAATAACTTACTGTCCGTTGCCTCTTCCCACCTCCGTTGCCTAAAATGTCTTCCAAGTGCTGCTGATCAGCAACACAACGGACAATTGTTCCCCGCCCACCTCCATTGATTATTGTGTCGTCCGAAACAGGCCTGAATGTTGCAGTGGAGTTCTCCAATAAAAAAAAATGCATATGTATCTTAGGGCAGCATCAAGGGTAGGCATGGTTGGGCTCTTGCCAAGGGCCCACACCCGAGCAGGGGCACACTGAGAAGAGCTCCCTGGGGTTGCTCCTCCTTTTCAACAATGCAACCTGCTTGTTCACTTGCCTCTCATTCTGGAACGGACAACAGTGGCGCTGAGGAGGAGCAGGAGATGCCACTTCCTTCTTGCTCACTGGCCCTCTGCCTGTCAAGCAAGTAGGTGGTATCAGTAAGGAAGAGGAGCCACCAGCAGTGGTGGTGAGAAGGTAGATTCATGGAGGGAGAGGAGCCCGAGGGCCCTCCAAACTCTAGAGCCAGCACTGTCAAGAGTTGGCAAGACTGGGCAGAGGTAGCAATGACGAAGGAGAGGAGGAGGAGAAGGAGCAGCAACAACAGCAGCAGCTGGTAGCAATGGTATTGAGAAGGTAGACTCACTTATGGAGGGGTCCCATTGAGGGTGATTTGCCCAAGGGCTGTCCCAAACCTGGAACCAGCATTATATCAGGGGGAACATACACACAAAAGTGTGTCTGATAGCAAAAAGCTGCTTGGCCACGGTAGGAATAGGTCTTTGGTCTCATCCATCAGGGTTTGTCTTATGTCTTGATGCTCTCCTGGCTCTGAAGCTCTTCTCATTCCCCCTCCTGCGCTGTAGATGACTTGAGAGAGTTTGTGATTTCATAATCCAAGGATCCCTCATGTGTATGGAGGAGAACTGCTGGAGGACAGATCTATGCTCCTTGGATGTGCATCGGTTCCTCTCCAAAGCTGCCATGTGAATATGCCCAAACTAAGCCATCTGACTTAGGTTTTCGGAAGCTGACAAAGTGTTTTTAGATTAGTTACACTCTAAAAAGGAAAGCCACGCACAATTGCGTCAGGACAATCGAGTCAATGCAACAATTGCTTCCTGCAATTGTTTGCAGCGGCTTGCAACTGAGACAATCATCTGCTGATAAAGGTTTGCTGGCCGTTTACCACCATTAATCTCTACTGTCACGTTGAATTAGGTGCAGAGCATCAGATTTAACCGCCATGAGAAAGATGGCACACTCTGCTCGCTCTGGTGTCCTGTGAATAGAAAGAGCATCTCGCAATGTTCTCTAGCCGTCATCTATGGCAATTCATGGAAGAAGGCATTGCGCTCACAATTATAAATAGATGGCTGACGAGCAAGCTCTGAAATGTCACACAGTGCAAAGTTTCTAAGGCTGGAAGCTCCACCCACAAACCCAGCCAGCATGTTTACGTACTATGCAAAATATTGCAAGACGTGAATATGCCGCATAGACTTTGCTGCTTTAATATCAAGACCACTTGAGGGTGCAATCCTATGTATCTATCAGAGGCAGTAAGCTTATATGCATCAGTTGCTGGGGAACATGGGTGAGAGGGTGCTGTTGCACTGTGTCCTGCTTGTGGGTCCCTGGTCGACAGCTGGTTGGCCACTAAGTAAACAGAGTGATGGATTAGATGAACCCTTGGTCTGATCCAGCAGGGCTCTTCTTATGTTCTTATGTATAGACAGAAAATAAGTCCTACAACTCCCAGCATTCCCCATGGCTGTCTGGGGAATGCTAGGAGTTGTAGGACTTTTTTCCTGTTTAAACATGCATAGGTTTGTTTTCTTGCCCCTCCATTCTCTCTTCTCCACCCCTAATGCCACACCTTTGCTTAACGTCCAGCCTAACTCAAAAGCTTGTTCACCATTTTGTGCATTTTGGCTAGTCTGATGAAGGTATTCAGGTTTTTAATTCTGAAATTGAATGTCTGAGAATTTGCATCCCTGGAATAGAGTGTGTGGTTTCCCCTTGGAAAGCTGCAATGGCCATTGGCCCAAAGCAAGAAGAATGTCCTGAGTGACAGTCAAGCTATTACCAAATCGTAGGTTTGTGGATTTTTCTTATGGTCCAACATGGCTTCCATGTTGTTGTTGCTGTGGCAATGGCTTAGGGTGGCCACTTGTAGATCGTGCAAAAAGAGGAAGTACATCACCAAAAAAGAGGACACTGATTTTCATAAAATCTGCATATTTCTATTTAATTGCAATAATTATTCCTAAATTTGCAAATTTAGGAATAATTCTTGAAAATGAAACAGAAATACAGCTCACCGTAGGTGTCAAAGACAGCCACCAGGTGACCTGTATGTGTCTATCTGTTCTGTCTGTTGTGCTAACTGTAGATAAGTAACAGTTCTTATGATGCATTATCTGTAAACTGGAATTGGACTCAAGAGCCTGTCAAACAGGGAATGCCTTCAAACAGAGGACTGTTCTCTGTAAAAGAGGATACCTGGTCATGATTGGTTGTTTCACACATTTATCAAAGTGTGGAGAGCTGATGGGCAGTAGGGGGCGTTAGACTGGATGACCCCTTTGAATTCTTCTTCCAGCCAGGACAGAATGGTCTGCTCAGCTCCCGTTGCCATTATAATCCCTTATTACACAGGAATTGCAGGGAAACCCTGCGGTCATCTGAATTCTCTGTCCTGGTTATCCACCTTCCAGTGCAGCCTTGTGTAAACATCCCTCCCATTAACCCAAATCTCTGCTTACCTGAATGCTTTGGCAGGCTTCCAAGTCCCTGAGATAAATCAGATCATCCTGTATGCTTTGAAGCTTTGTTCCCACAGGGCAAAGCTACCAATATATTTTTTAACCTGCAAAGAAGCTATAGTTGAACACACACACACCATTAATTCAGATTTTGCTGCTTTAAGAAACCCCATGTTCATGTGGATGGGACAGGAAACTTGATCTTTCAAATCCAAGAGAGTCTGAACTATGAATCCTTAGCAAGATATAAGACACAGAAATCTGGCAGATGTTGGGTCATGGCAAAAGAGTCATCATGGACCCATAGGTAGCACCAGAACCTCTGGTGTTTTGGGTCAGGGTCCCCATTGTTACATCGCAGACATCTGCAGCAACCCACCTGGCACTGGGTCAGCCATTATGAGAGAATTATTAGGATTAGGGCAGGATAAAAATGCAACGTTTGTGCGTGTGTGTGTGTGTGTGTGTGTGTGTGCACATGCATCCCACTTCTGACTGCTGAGAAATTTCATGGGGTCCAGAGGCAAAGGACAAGATGAAAGGACATCTTTCATTATTTATTAATTTGATTTATACCCCACCTTTCTACCAAAAAATGGCACTTAAGGTGGCTCTTTCCATGGACTGGCAGTTGAAACTTTCTTCAACACTGGCAATGGGACAGCATCCTCCCCCACACCTGAAGGCAGCAGGCTAGCTTAGGGGGCACAGGGCTCTTTCCTCCAACACCTTGCTACCACCTTCAGCATGTGCTGCCTGAGGTGACTGCCTCACGCTGCCTAATGGTAGGGCCCGTCCTGCTTCCAATTTTTTCCTTACAGCCACACTAAAGGAGGAGAGGGAAGCACTCATGCCCAAGTTTCAAGCAGGCTCATTCCAGTAACATGAAACACATACCTGTAACTCTAAACTATGGCTTAGCGCTATGTTCAAACTCAGCCTAAGAGGTACATGGACAACTTGAGCCTTCGGAAACTCAGCAAAAAAGTTCTCTTTTGTGAAACTATGTTAATAGATGCGTGTTTGCATAAACAAATTAAATATCAAACCAACCAAACAGATTAAAACCCTTGATAAACGCAACAGAGAAGGAGTTGGACCTTAGCCCAGAGGGAATGTGTTGTGAAACATTGGCTAAGGGACACTGAGGTAAGGAGGGTCAAACCAGTTTAATAAGGTACTCAAGTTGAAGCTAACACAAGAGCAGACGACGTGTACAGATTGGGACAGGATACACTAGTTTGATGTCTTGGGCAGAAAATCCAAAATGACATCCCCTGTATAAAGCCGGTTCCCAATATTGTCCCAACATTCTGTCAAACTGTAGTGGGGCCAAGTGACAAAATCCAGGAGATGTTTTTTCAGAGAGGGACTGGCTTGTCACCCATTAAGTTTTCAGGGCCTCAATCCTGGGCGGGAAAAGGTGAATGGGTGAAGAGGAGGATGCTTGGAAAGCCATACCAAAACAGCACAGTTTGGCACAGAATCAACTCATTCTCCAGCAAGCTGTGGAAATAGAGCTGTGTTTGTTATTCTTCAAGATCTGATATTTCAGCAGGTTAATCACTAAACTCCTTATCTAAACAATCTGCAAGTTCTTTCAGTTCTTATGAAAATGCAGTTTGACTTGCTCTCATTTCAGTCAGCAGGGTTCTCCATCAGAATCCATACAGAACTACCAATTGACATATTCAGCGCAAGCCATTAAAACTCACTGCAAATGCTGCTTCACCAAAATGTGCAATCCCACTGTACCTCAAACCTTCACAACAACCCTGTGAGGCAGGTTGGGCTGAGAGTCAGTGACTGGCCCAAAGTCGCCCAGTGAGCTTCACGGCCAATCTCCGGAATCCAACACTCTAACCACTACACCACACATTGGCTGCAATTTCTGCTTAAATTATAATAATTCTTTCTAAATATGCATCTATACATATGCATTAACATGTGCACATTTATGCATATTGGTGTCTTCTTTTTTGATGATGCATTTCCCCTTTTCTGTCAATTCATAAGTGGCTAACCCTACACATGCACCAATCCCTACTTAAATCTTAAATCTGTGGGATGGCAGGCCTTGGCTAAGGAACAGGGGCTTGCCAGAGTCCACCTGCAGCCTGACCTGAAGCATGTTTACACAATGACCTGGTTTGCACAATCATCACTGTTTAAAGAAGCCACAGTGGCTTGTTTAAACCATAGGGATACTAACATGCACTGGGTGCTATTTCCCTACCTGCCTGGGCGTGGCTTGTCATATCATCCAAACCCACTCAGCATGGCTTGTCTGATGGGGAAACAACCCTCTACTGTAACAAATGGTGCCCAGCACATGCCCCGGCTTGAACAAGTCACCATGGCTCATTTAAGCCATGTTGATCGTGTGAAGTGGGCCAGTGTTTTCAATGGGAATTATTCCTAACTCAACATGCATAGTATTACAGTCATATCTAAACCTGTGGATAGGATGCCACTTAAAGGAAGCACATACTATGTTATATCACATCAAGCTGTGCATAATGAATTACGCTGCACATGTGAGGAAGAACTGGGTACCTAAAAAGAAAAAAAAACATTGTTTTGGGTACCATCTTCAAGAAAAACCAGTTTTAATTCCTACAAGTATGATTCACCCACACATGTGCATACAGCATTATTTCAGCTGATATACTTGGAGGATTAAAATACACATAAAGATTTTTTTTTCATTGCACAACTACCCAAGTCTATGCAGTTAGAGGCTGTCGCCATTTCACTCAACAATAAATCAATTATTTCATTTCCCCCCCTCTTCTTCTCCTTACAGGGCAATAAAACAACACAAAATTAAAATCATGCGCCCAGCTCTCGAAAGCTTGATCTTTTTAACTCGTGTAATGGGATGAGATTAATATAAACACTTTTAACCTGTCCAAATTGGCAATTTGTCAGTTTTCTCACTCATAGGAAACAATGTGGGGGGGGGCTTCTCTCCTCTCCCCCTCCCCTCCCCCATGCTACCACTCCTGCGTGTTTCTTTTTTTAAACTAGCTGTCAAAATTGCCACCGTGCTAATATAGGTGAGCCGAGGACAAGGTCATTCTAAACAGTCAGATTAGATTAGAGGCCCAACCAAATGCAGAAAAGAATCTGGCAGTGACGTCGGACGCCGGGGTTTGCTGCCTCTCCCAAGGGAGTCGATCCACCGCTCCTTTTAGAAAAACACTGGGGGTTGGGGAGGTGGAACCATCATATAACCCTATCCGGATTTCAATGTGCTTCTAGCCTCTAGCCTGGAAATGCTATGGCCAATTGTTTTAACAACTAGCCAGATGGCAATTCTAAATTATACAGCGCTGAGGGGAGATGCACACAAAGCCATCATGCCCATGAATAAACAACAGGTACGGCGCGCCTGCCCTTCAAGGCGATGGCCCAACTTCCAATCGATGGTTCCTTAATGCAGCATCTGCAAACCGCAGACTCTGAAGCGGCTTGTTGACGTCATTGGGATTACCCTCAGAGGAAGAGGTTTGCTAATGCATCACTTTGCTGCTGCGGACTCACTGAACAAACAATCCATTAATGCTCAGCGCTACTTGGAACTCCTCACAACAGTTTAGCGAGACCTCGTTGACCCTTAAAATTGGTTCTTGGCAGTGGAGGCTGGTAGCTTCGATGTCAGTGGGGTGGTGAATCCGCTCCGGGTTTCAGTCAGAACCAGTCAGAACCCTAAAGGGGCTTTGAATCCACTCCGCGAACCAGTCAGAACTGTAAAGGAGCTTTGAATCCACTCTGGGAATCAGACAGAACCAGACAGAACTCTAGAGGAGCTTCACACCTTGGACAGCTCCTTTAGGGTTCTGACTGAAACCCAGAGCGGATTCACCACCCCACTGACATCGGAGCCACCAGCCTCCACTGGACTCTGGTGTTAGAACTCCACTTTCAACACATCACATAAGATGCTTTCGAGTGGGTGGGTGGGTGTGTTTGGGGGGCTGCGGTGGTTGTGGGTGTGGAATCTGACAAAAGCATTCATTCGAAAGAAATCACACTCCTCACAACCCCAGACAAGTTGCTACCTCAGATGTATCACTACCTAACATGTGATGGCAACCTCAAGATTGCCTTCTAAAGTTTCGCGGTGTTTTTAAAGGGGGTTTTTTTTTAAGAGAGAAAAGAAGAAGAAAAGAAAATAGCACTGTTTACAAAGGTTGGTTCAGGGTTGCTTATGCACAGCCAGACTGTGAGGAACTGGTTGTTTGACCGGCTGGCTTGGGCCTCCTCCACACGAGACGTTTAATGAGCCTTAGAGGCTCATTATAAATTTTACCTCCACACCAGCGGAGCGCAAAACGGGCGTACAGGCGCGTTATTTCCCCGATAATGCGCATTTTCGAATGCGCGTTAAATAGCGACTTTTATTTTTCTCCGGCCGTTAAAGCGCATTATCGCGGTGTGAACAAGCGATTATGCGCGTTAACGTCTTCTAAAGCGCTTTTTGGACATGAATTAATGCGCTTCGCCGCCTCTCGCCGCCTCCCGTGCAGAGGGATTAGGCGTAAATGCGCCTCCGCGATAATGCGCATAATCGCGGAACCGGGCGCAAAAGCGCATCCTTGTGGAGGGGGCCTTGGTTTCAAAGTCCCACATGCAAGGGGAGATCAATCAATCCTCTCTTAACCAGATCTCTCCAAGTCAAAGCATTCCCAATCCAGTACTCCCTGCCACCCTTTGCTTCTTATCTTAAGTCCCTGTGGCTACACTCCTATACACACTTTACTTGACAGCAAGCCTCATTCAAAATCAATGGGACTTACTTCTGAGTAGACATGCCTAGGATTGTGCTTCAGCGACACAACTTCAGCAGGCACTTTTCATGCCCCCTCTCTTTCTTCTCCCCTGCACCCGGTTGCAAAATTCAGAGAAATGGACACAATTTGTTCTTTTTTTTCCCCCACCTTGTACCAAGAGCCTCTGAGAACGCGTCTGTTTTCCAAAGCTGCTACACCGTCATTTTCTCCCATGCTTTCTTGACTTTAAAAGCTTGGATTTCCAGCGAAAACATCAAAGAGACCACCACCAAGAGGCACCAATGGAACCCATCAACTGCAGAGTAGGACAGTTGAACTGAACTGCTTCTGCTAAGTAGCTCAGAGATTGTTGTCTTTTCAGGGTGTTTTTTTTTAATCCTCTTGATCTAATCCTAGATTTTCAAATCATGCTTCATAGATTTGCTAAAGAGCATGCAACGTGGTCAGGTGTGGGTGTGTTATTTCACTCTCTCCTCAAGACTGGCAGATCTGGTGGTCAGAGTAAACCCCTCTCTGGTCTTATTCTGCAGATTTGCCACCTTTAATTGTTTGCTTCTCTCTGGGGCTGCGTAAGACCGGATATTTCAGGAGAGCACATTCCCAAGTCAGAGGAAATTCAATAGGTTACCCATTCTTCTCTTTTCTCAGAGATCTTATAGAATGAATATATATATATATATATATATATATATATGATGCAAGGTTGCCCAGCAACCAATCCTTTCCACGTCACTCTAAAGGTAATACACCAAATACACATTCAAGCTTAGTATCTGCTCAGGTAAATATTGTTCTTGGGGTGACAAGAAGCTTGGGATGAAAAGGAGGAGGGACTTATTTATTTAAAATCTTTGTATATTGCCCTTAATCCAGTAGATTCCAAGGCAGTGAATAGCAAATAGATCTCAAAATAATCAGTTGTAGACCCACTCAGACCTGTGTGTGATGGTGAGCCCCCCTTCCCCTCTTTATCTTTCTGTTCTCCCCCCTAATATTTAATTGTCCCCCAACTATATTATCCATCTCTGGGATTTCCCCCCTCCCAATATGTGAATACACGACAAAGGGGGGTAAGGATTCTTGGAAGTAGACAAGGGGATCAGGAGGGAGAGATTGGGAGGAGGTATACAGTTTGGCACCTGTTCAGACGATCATGGGGGGTAGCTGAACCATGGAGCAGGGTGGGAGAGGGGAATCACAATGTGCAAACCTCCAGATGACCATAGAACCATGCCATGTAGCGTAGCTTCCTTATCCATCCCTGCTCCGTGGTTCCATCATTGTCCTCCAGCTGCCGCAGCCATGTATCCCAGTGACCATTGCAGTGGGAATGGGGTGATACCAGCCACTTCAGCCATCGCCACATAACCACAACCATCAATTGCAGCCACAAAGGCTAGAGCATCACTGGAACTTCTGGACGCTCTAGGCAGCTGGCTCGACGGTTGCACAAATTTATCCACAGACACCCATCACACAACACGGTAAACCAGCCCAGGGCTCCATAGCCATGCTGCAAAGAGTGGGTAACTTACCAATCATGGATGGGAAAAACTTTCCCCACATGACACACTAACCCCACAGGGGTTGCTCCTGAACATGCTAGCTGGGAAATGCTAGGGGTTGTATGACTTATTTCCTTCGAAACATACATAGGATTGTGCCTTAATTATGCCTCTTGCTAAGAGGTGCCATTTACAGGGTTGCAAACCCTGTGAAACTAAATAAGTGATGATTAACCCACGCTCTCACCAAACTCCCCCCCCCCAAAAAAAAATAGGTCAGGCTCCCTCTCTCAGCAATCATCTTTGATGTCAAGGTCTGTTGGATTGATCCTTTCAAACTTTGGGGATTAATAAAATGGCCAACGTGTCGGAAAGATCAATCAGGTCTGTGAAGCGTGCATTTCAAATCGCTTTAATGAAACCACATTTCGTAAGGAGCAGAACCTTAATTCAGATTAAGGTTCTCTGAAGGTGAGCAGAAATGAAGAATCATCAGGGTCCTCAACCTTGGACAGATGGGCAGAAGAGAGTATTTTCCACCTGATACTGCTCCCACACCACCACGCATGACAACCTTCCCTCAAGCAGCCCTCAAGCAGCCCTCAAGCCACCTTCAAGCCGCCTTCAAGCTGCCCTCAAGCCGCCCTCAAGCCACACTCAAGCCGAAATCAAGCCACGCCAAACCACCCTCAAGCCGCCCTCAAGCCACCTTCAAGCCCCCTCAAGCCACACACAAGCCAAGCCAAGCTGCCCTCAAGCCGCCCTCAGGCCGCCCTCAAGCCCCCTCAACCCACCCTCAAGCCGCGCCAAGCTGCCCTGAAGCCGCCCTGAAGCTGCCCTGAAGCCCCCTGAAACCACCCTCAAGCGACCCTGCCACCCTGAAACCGCCCTCAAGCAGCCCTAATGCCACCCTGAAGCCACCCTCAAGCCACCCTCAAGCCAAGCCAATCCGCCAACATGCCACCCTTAAGCCGCCTTGAGGCTGCACTGAAGCCTTCCTGATGCCGCCCTGAAGCTGCCCTGAAGCCGCCTCCAGCCACCCTCAAGCCAAGACAAGCCGCCCTCAAGCTGCAATGAAGCCGCCCTGAAGCCACCCTCAATCTGCACTCAAGATAAGCCAATCCGCCAACAGGCCACCCTGAAGACGCCTGAAGATGACTTGAAGACGCCCTCAAGCCAAGCCAAGCTGCCCTCAACCTGCCCTCACGGCAAGACAAGCCGCTCTCAAGCCAAGCCGCCCTGAAGTGGCCCTGAAGCTGCCCTAAAGCCACCCTGAAGCTGCTCTCATGCCGCCCTCAAGCCGCCCTCAAGCTGCCCACAAGACACCCTGAAGCAGCCCAGTATCTGTCCAGTATCCGCCCTCAAGCTGCTCTCAAGCCAAGCCAAGCCACCCTCAAGCCGCCCTAAAGCGGCACTCCAGCAGCCCTCAAGTGACCTTCAAGCCTCCAGGGAACCGCTCTCAAGCAGAACTCAATCGGCCCTCAAGAGGAGCTCAAGCCGCCCTCAAGCCACGCTCAAGCCGCCCTCAAGCTGCCCTGAAGCCTTTCTGAAGCTGCCCTGAAGCCACCCTCAAGCCGTCCTCAAGCTGCCCTCAAGCTGCCCTCAAGCCAAGCCAAGCAGCCAACAAGACGTCTTGAAGCTTTCCTTATGCCGCCCTGAATCCTCCCTGAAGCTGCCCTCAAGCGGTGCTCAAGCATCGCTCAAGCTGCCCTCATGCCAAGCCAAGCTGCCCAAAAGCCACCCCCAAGCCACCCTCAAGCCGCCCTCGAGCCAAGCCAAGCTACCCTCAACCGCCCTCTAGCCACCCTCAGGGGCCTAGCAAGGTGCTGGCAAGGGCCTGGCAAGGGCCTGGCATGGTGCTAGGAAGGGCCTGGCAAGGTGCTGCCAAGGTGCTGCCAAGGGCCTGGCAAGGGCCTGGCTAGGTGCTGGCAAGGGCCTGGCAAGGGCCTGGCTAGGTGCTGGCAAGGGCCTGGATAGGTGCCGGCAAGGGCCTGGCAAGATGCCGGCAAGGTGCCAGCAAGGTACCGGCAAGGGCCTGGCAAGCTGCTGAAAAGGGCCTGGCAAGGGCCTGGCTAGGTGCTGGCAAGGGCCTGGCAAGCTGCTGGCAAGGGCCTGGCAAGGGCCTGGCAAGGGCCTGGCTGGGCAACTTCGCTTGGCTTGAGGGAGGCTTCACGGAGTATTGAGGGCGGCTTGAAGGCGGCTTGGTTTGGCTTGAGAGCGGCTTGAGTGCGGCTTGGCTTGGCTTGAGGGCGACCTGATAAAAAATATATATTTTGTTCCCTGCAGCTATTGAAACCACAGGAGCCCTATCCTCACCCTATGAATGTTTTAACTAAAAAAACAAAAACCGCCCACTGTTTTCACCCAGTCCCCCCTTTCTGGTGTTCGGATAAATGTCAGCCTGCCAGCATTGTAATTACCCACAATGCCCTGCAACAATGCTACACTCTGTGGTGCATTGTGGGTAATTAAAATGGTGGCCATCTGGACATTCATTGGAGATGCACCACTGCCATCATTTTCCTCTTCACTAGCATACCTCTATTTCCAGGTGGGAAATAAATATTGGAGTGTGTGACACCAGAATGTTGAAGAACTTATTTAAAGCCTGTTGTAGCCATAGTTGCCAAAGTAGGGCACACTAGTATCCTGTATGGAAAAAAAAAATAAGAATTAAAGGCTCCCGTGGACCCAGAATACCCAGTCACAGTGGGGGCTACCTGCTCTCTTTCTCTCTCTACATGATGGACAACTCTGCTCTCGTCTTCGTCAACTCAACTTCCATTAGGTATTTTCTGTCTGTTTGCACCAGGTATAATCAGTTCATTTTAATCCAATCCCAAAATAGAGAGAATTACCAGTAATCTAGGGAGGCAACCAATTCCACCTCTGTATGAGTCATAGATCTAGGTTATGTCCTTAAAAACATAAGAAGAGCCATGCTGGATGAGACCAAGGGTCCATCTAGTCCAGCACTCTGTTCACACAGTGGCCAACCAGCTACCTTCATCCATTCAGAAGACATGGTCAGAACAGGGACTCATGCAGAGAGTCACAGGGAGCTGGTTCTGACTAGGGATGTATGAGAAATTCATTTCAGTTTTTTTTAACAAGAAGTTACTCAGTTCGTATCTCCTGTACCCAAACACAATCATTACATTCCCTAACCCTCAAATAAAATATCCTCGAAAAATGCATACATTTGAAAACCATGGGTGAAATTATGCTTACACTTAAAATATGCGTAAGAAGATGCTCTAATCAATGGGAGGTGTCATATTAATAGTAGTTGTGGTGGTAGTAGTGGTTCAGGAGCCCTGTTTTCCTCTGTGTCTGGTGGTTCTCCTACGGAACATTGGGTGGCTAATGTACCATCCAAAAAGATGACCAAAGAAGACACCAATTTGTATGCTGTGTTAATTTGCCAAATAGCAGGCAGAAATGTACACTGAGAAATAATCACTATTATTTAAATACAAATGCAGTCCATCTCACCATAGTGCCATTGAGTGCCCTTTTTTTGGAGGAAGGTGGGATACAAATAAAATAAATGAATAGTGGGTGAGACTGTGACCAGGTGACCTGTGCACCTGCAGCACTGTCTGCTATCCAGGTGCTAATTGCTGATAAGCAACTTCAAGGCCCCGGTTGTTCTCCCTTCTTAGGTCCCCCCTCTTTCAATTGGACTTGGAGACCTTCTACACAAGGCTTTTATTGTGTGCTTGTGATTGCTCACTCTCAGTAGCTTGCAAGTCCTTTACATGATGTCATCATCTTCCAGGGCCTCTCCGATGCTTTGTAACCACGATCACAATTTTTTTTCCTGATGCGGAAAGCCTCGTGTAATTGTGCAATCCCACTATGACACCTAGGGGTAGGGTAAAGTATAGAAAGGCAGAAAAAGAAAACCGCTGGGGGGAGGGAACACACATAAAAGAGCTGATCTTCATCCGGCAAAGAATCCGGAAGCAGAAACTTCAGTAAAGAAATCTGGTCTGGACAGTGCTTCAAACAGAGGATACCTCCAAAGAGAGGACTGTCTTCTGTAAAATAGGACACATGGCTATCCTGAAGAAGAAGCCTGTCCACATCGACCCACATCCTTCTACAACCTCTTCCTTTCTGGGATGCTATCAAATGTTTTTGTCTCCAGAGTGGGAGATTATTTTGGCTGTTGTGGAGCTGCACCCGTAACACACTGTACCATCTTCTCTCCCTCCCTTCCCACAAGTTCAGTATTCTGAGTCTATGCTTCTTATCTCCGCGGCTGCTCTTGAACTTTTTTTTTTCACATTAGCCAGGTGTGAGGGCAAAGGGGATTGGGGGAGGGGAGGAAAAGAGTCTCTTCATTCATTTTCATGTACGGTTCACCAGCAAGACAAAGCCACACTCCCTTGCCGGGAGTCAGTCAGTCAGTCAGTGACACATGGGACAAGGAAGCAGAGGCGATGTTCTTAGAGAGGCTGACCTCTCCACCAGAGGTTCATTTCCTGTTGGGAAAACAGGTACAGCTTGTAGGAGTGGAGTCCAAATGCGCCGCTTTCTGATCAGGTTCTCTCACTGCGGAATTGCCAGCCACAGGAATGAAGTGCGTTGTGTTTTGCCAGCTAGCTCTCCGAGACGGCATGGTGGAATAGCCAGGGTGAAGACACATGGAAACCAGCAGAGGCTGGCATCTTCAACGACAGTGGAAGCAACATGGATTGCTCCTTTAGAGTCCCGACTGGTTCTGACGGAAACGTGGATTCACCTCCCTGCTGACATCAGAAACCCAAGCCTTCACTGATGGAACCCAGAGATGCTTTCAACATCCCTTTGCTGCCCCCACACTGGAAAAGAACAAAATAACATTTGGGGCTGTAATCCTATGCATCTGGGATACTCTATCATAGGAGTTATCCTCTTCTGTCCTCTGTTGGGTGATGTCCTAAGTAGCCATGCATGTGCTGCAAACTACAGCAACTGATATACATTCATTCCTCATTCAGTGATTTAAGAGCTGTTGAAACTCCTTCAGCCCAAGGGCCGAAATCCATTTCAGAGAAGTTCTCAGGGGCTGTATTCAAGGATCGGGCTGGGCCTAAGGGAAAAGGGGCATGGCCAATGGGAAAACAGGTGGGACCAACAACATCAGCGTATTTTTTGCTTCAATCTCTTACTGCCAGTAACTGAGCATTAAGAGAAGTGTTTCACCCTTTTAGAATGGGCAGGGGAAGTGTACAAATTTTTTTTTGAAACCACGAAATGATCAGTGGCAGTGGGAAACAGGTTGGGCCAGGGAAAAGAGGCATGGCCATCTGGAAGATCCGATCCGATCCCTCCATTTCTGCACTCCTGTTCTAGAGTAAAATTCCACAATCTGAATTCACGGATGTTTGGGACTTAGGGATCCAGCCAGCATGACCAATGATCAGGAATTCTGGGAGTTGTATTCCAGTACAGAGGGGGTTGGCTGGTTGTTCCTAAGGTAGAGCATGTGGATGGCCCTTGTGGTGGCCACTAGATATTTTGGATGGGTTTTTTATTTTAAATTTTTATTCTTATATTCTTTGATTTAGTTATGTTCTTTTGTTAGGATTGTTGTATTTATTGTAAATTGCTGACCTATTTTATTTTATGGACAGTACTTTGTAATAAAGCACTATATTATTATTATTATTATTATTATTATTATTATTATTATATCAGGGGGCACCAGGTTGGGGAAGGTTGTTTTAGAGATTCTGGGGAGAGAAGGGAAGCCCCGAAATGTTACTATTCTAATGACCCACACCACCAAAATTAAATCTTAATGAAGGATCCTCAACAGACAGCAACAGGGCGAGTGATTTATCAGGGACAGGAAGCAGAAAATAAATAAACAGCCCATGGTTGAGAATCTCCTTGGTCCTTTGCAGGAAAAATAAGTTGCTGAAGAGGTCCCTGCAGCCTGGCCTTAATGGGAAGGGTCCTTAAATAAACTAAATCCACAAGTTCCCCTGAGCATAGACATTTCCATTTTCCATTCCGTGCACACCGATGTGAGCCCAACCACCAAGCTACAGACACTGTTTTCTTCCACTCCTTATAAAGAGCTGGGGTGTGTGGAATCCACTTTTTTAAACTTGCTCGCAAATTCCCTACTGAGTTCATTCATTCTGGGAAGGAAGGAGGCAGCCGGCCAACCTGAAATTTCAATTTGCTTTGTGTTGTTGATAACTGGTTTATTTTGGTTCTTTTTCAAGGTCAGCTGCAGTGCTTAGCTGCTCGCTTTATGAATCAATTTGCAATCTTCCCCCTCCGTGAAATAAAATGAGTCGGACAACTTATTGGACTGCTTGCAATCTAACGTCCCCACTGCATGCGCGTGCGCACATACACACAGGCTTTTATTTATGTATTTATTTAAGGCTGCAATCTTATTCATGCTTAGAACCTAATTCTCACTGGAGACATTAACCTGTACTTCTCCTCCATGAATTTGGCTAATCCCCTTTTAAAACCATCGAGATTGGTGGTAGCAAATTCCATATTTTAAACTATGAAGAAGTCCTTCCTTTTATCTATCCTGAATCTCCCACCAATCAGCTTTATGGGATGACCCCCACTGGGCTAATATAAGTAATATATGTAATTTCAAAGGCAGATACCAATAAGAGATCACTGAAGTAGAGTTCATTAAGAAATTCAAGTATATTTCCTGTGGTTTGAATAAGGACAAAGGTGTTGTTTTAAATCAAACTACTTACCTTAATTGACTCAATGTTACAATGATGTCTGTGCTATCACCCAACAAAGCTTTGTAAATGGCAACCCTTAAGGTAATAATCACCAACTGTACTTGTTTGCTTTTTGACCCCTCTGACATCACCACCTCTACCACCAGCCCCACATGTGGATTGGCCAATTTGAGGCTGGCACTTCATGCAAGCTTATGCATGCCAGAATAAACAAATTTGTTAGTTGTTAAAGGTGCCACAAGTTTCTTTGTTGTTTTTGTTGCAACAGACTATCTTGGCCTCCTGATTTACTAGGTTGACCATATGAAAAGGAGGACAGGGCTCATGTAACTTTAACAGTTTTAGAGAAAAGGGAATTTCAGCCAGTGTCATTTGTATGCAATTAGTTCCTGGTGAAATTCCCTCTTCATCACAACTGTTAAAGTTGCAGGGGCCCTGCCCTCTTTTGTATATGGTCACTCTAGTATAGTGCCTGCACCTTTAACGGTTGTGATGAAGAGGGAATTTCACCAGGAACTAATTGCATACAAATGACACTGGCTGAAATTCCCTTTTCTCTACAACTGTTAAAGTTACATGAGCCCTGTCCTCCTTTTCATATGGTCAGCCTAGATTTACTAACTCAGCTTTCCCCAACTCAGTGCTGTCCAGGTATGTTGGACTACCATGCTGGTTGGAAATGATGGGGCTTGTACATAAGAACAGCCCTGCTGGATCTGACCATCACTACATCTTATGGAAATGAATTCCATAGTTTAACTATTCATTGTGTGAAGAAGTCTTTCCTTTTATCTGTCCTGAATGTCCCAGCAATCAGCTCACAGGGAAGATGCTCCAGCCCCTCAATCATTTCAGTTGTCCTTTTCCATACTTTTTTCAGCACAATATTTTTTTTTAGGTGCGGTTGCACCATAGATTTGTATAAAGGGCCGTATGATACCGGCACTTTTATTCTCAATTCCTTTTCTAATAATGCCTAACATGGAGTTTGCCTTCTCCATGTTATTGAGCTGTCCACCACAACCCTAAGATCTTTCTGTAGTCCATCCAAAATGTCTGAAGGGCACCAGGTTGAGGAAATCTGGCTGAATAAATGGAAGGGATTCTGAGGAGTGCTCTGATTTACGTAGGATCTTCACTGAAAGTTTACTTGCCCTTATCAGTCAGGAGAGTGCAATGTTCCCAGGAGCATGCAAACAGACTTCTAAGAACAAGTTAATCTGCAATGTTAATGCCATTAGCAAACAGTCAAGAAAGATCTGAATATTTCCCCTAAGATAAGCCTCAAGGTAGAGATCAGGGCTAGTGTGGGAAAAGACGGAGTGTATATATATATATATATATATACACACACACACACACACACACACACACACACACGTTTATGCTGCTCAGGAAAGATTCGTGAACTGAAAATTTCCCCATGGGAAGACCTTTATTGTCAATACAGGGAGAGTGGCCAGATGCGCAATGCAAGGCTCTGGTGACCTTAAGTGACTTTGGACGAAAGCAGCACTTCTGAAGTCAAGAGAAGGCATACAAAGCCAGGGTTATGTGTAGAGAGCCAGTGTGGCGCAATGGTTGGCGTTTTGGACTAGGGTTGGGGAGAAGTGAGTTCAAATCCCCACTCAGGCTCAGTGACCTTGAGCTAGACACCATCTCTTAGCCTAACGTACCTCACAGTGTTGTTGTGAGAATGGCACGCAGCAGGGACGGGAGGAGGGTGGGAGGTGTGGAACCTTGTATGCTTCCTTGAAGGGAAAGTGGAATATAATTGAAATGATCATTTGTGTGTTCCGGAATTTCTCACATATGCAGAAATCTAATATTAGCAACGTGCTAAGGATCCCACCTTTTAATTTTGTTGTTTGAAAGCCATCATATGTTTTTAGTCCTTATGATGATGAAGAATGGCTTAAAAGGGTTTCTGGTGATCGGGGGGAGGTGTTTTTTGCCTGCCTGGCCTTGCACATTGCAGACAAGACAGATGAGCTGTCAGTTGGGGGATCTGCTGATTGGGAAGCTGGTGCACAACCTGTTCTGAATAGGGCTGCAGTCCCCCTGAAGGGTGAGGCTCACAGCTTGGGAGGGCCCCTGGATCCAGCATTACTCGTGGTTACTCAGGTGGCAGGGGGAATCATGAGTGGATTTTAGTCGCTTTGGTTGGTTTACCAGCTACCTCTGCTAAAGAAATTGGAGCTAGTGTCGGTTGCAGATGTCCAGACTGGACATCCGGAGGGCCACGTGGAAAGGTTCACCAATGTTTCTCTTTCACATGAAAGGTGCAGGGTACCCTACCCCACCAACATTGTAGCCACCAGCCTCCACTTGCTAGATAGACCGAAACTCTGACTTGGTATAAGGTATAAGGCATGTACATTCGTATTTCATACAAAATGAGAGAGACCCCAATTTACCATTAAATAGAAGCTAATGGATTGCCTAGCCCATATTTTAAAAATGGGATGTCCTCTTTAAACTGATCGCCTATCCGCAAATCTAGGAGAGCATTTTCTCAGGCTCAGTGAAATGTTCTGCCCTCTACACATCTAAATGGTAGATATAATAAAATTCCAGTTAATAACAGATGTTGCCCTGTTAATATCAGATGGAGAGATGGAGTCAGTTCTCTACATCAAGGGGCTAGAGAATCTTTGATTTACCTTAATACAGTTTTAATTCTGTATATTGTATTTTATTGTGTTAGGGTTTTAATTATTTTGAACTGGCCATAGAGCGATTTAGCTATTGGGCAGGATAGAAATGTAAATACAATAAAATAAATAAATATGCAGTTGTTTCCTGGATAATCCTTCTAGTCCTTGCTGATTACTGCACTTCAGGTTTCTAACATCTCAAATATAGAGCAAGTTGCTAAATTTTAAATGTAGACTTCTGGATTAAGAGCCTCTAGGATTATTTCATGATTCTGCTCTTAAATTTCTACATACAATATTTTTCAATATGTATTTAATTTTTTAAAATTCTGTGGTCAGTACACCATAAAAAATAAACTTCTGCTACCAACTGCACAGTAATAATAATACAGTGAAATCAACCAGTAGTTAGGACTGAGCTTTCAAAACAAAATATGTTTAACTCAATTAAGGTTACAATGCAACGTATGCTTACTTGGGAGGAAGCTCCATTCTACTCTTTTGAATTTCAAAGCAATTTTGCATAGCTTTCAGGTTATTAATGTCTAAGAAGACAAGCAACTAAGAAATACAACCTAACCTTAATGGAATGACTGCTGTTAGCTGCTACCACACTGCCCTCTAGTGTTACTGTCACAACATGATTTTAACTGTAGCTTTCTTATCCATTTTACAAATGTAACAAGAAATTCAACTTTTTTTAGAAACGGGGGGGGGGGGGGGGGGAGAGTCCTACAGTTCCCAGCATGGCCCAGCCAGAATAGCTGGCTGGAGGGATGCTGCAGGACTTTTTGTGCCTAAACATCCACAGGACTGCATCCTAAAACAATCCACCCAGGAAGCTCAAACAAGCTAGGTTCAAATCTGCCAACATACACACACACACCTGACATGCAACATGAGCAATACCAAAATCTCACAAATGAATATGTTTCATTGGCATAAAAATACATATTGAAGAAATCAGTATTAAAATTTATTTTACAGCATAATTGGTGGTTATTATTAGATTTTCACCATTTGAATTTCTGCTAAAGACTATTATTAATAATACGAAACCTTAGCTTATGTAAACAAGTTCATAAACTGAAATGGATCATGTCAGCATACATGGAGGTCGGCACACATGGAGGGCAGAAACTTACACAAAAAGCAAAAATAAAAATAAAAACAATCTAGATGTATAAAATACTCATTCAGATAAGCTCACTTCTCAAACTAGACCTATGTAGTCAAAGCATTCGGAACAAGGGCATTAAAAATGGAAGACACTGGGAGATGCAAAGTTTGACCCCCTCTAGATGGATTCCGTTTGACGCCTGGTTAGCCGATTATGCGCATATTCGCTGAAGCGCTTTATCGGTAATGCTTGTATGCAGGAGGTAATTGAGCACTCAACTGGTGACCTTACCGGTTGTTTCAAATGCGCTTTACAAGTAGTTAATGCAGATAATCGCTTGTCCACATAGTCAAAATGCGCTTTAACGGCCGGAGCAAAATAAAACTCGCTATTTAATGCGCATTCGATAATGCGCATAATCGGAGAGAAAACGCGCCTCTACACCCGATTTGCGCTCCGTTCTTGTAGAGGTAAATTTTTTAATGCGCCTTGAAAGAGCTTTAAATGCCTCTTGTAGAGGCAGCCTTTAACAGTAAATGCTATTCCTCTAAAGCATCATGTAGATGTGGTCATGTAGGTCAAGTGTGGGCAGCTTTTGAGGCTAAAGATATTTTAGCCAACAACACCCATCAGTCCTACCCAGCATAGCCAACGATGAAGGATCATGGGATATGTAGGCTTTCAGCCTACATCGCTCAGCCCTAGTACTGGTAGTAGGGAGTAATGAAGTTCATGCCTTCTCCTGCCATGGACACCCCATCTCCAGGTCCATCAGATGGCTGACCATAGTTGGAATAAGAAGCTATGCACAGGAATCCTAATGCATGTATGACTTTTCCCCCAGCCTATTGCCACCACCTCTAGATGCCAAGCAAGCCCAGAAGTGTTTCTAGGGGGAATGAGCTATGGGAAGGGACCATAGCTCAGTGTGATAGAGCACCAGCTTTGCAAGCAGAAGGTCCCAGGTTTGATCCCCAGATAGGGTGAGGAAAAGAATCCTGCCTGAAACCCTGGATCAAGGGTCTGACTCAACATAAGTCAGCTTCTTACGTTTCTGTGATCTCATTCCTCCACCATGCATAGGCTTTACAACGGGGAAGAGAACACTATGAGGCCCCAGATGTTGTTGGATTCCAACTCCTATCAGCTCCTGCCAACATGCCCCCTGGCCAGGGATGATGGGAGCTGTAGACTAGCAACATCGAAGAGGGCCATGGGTGGCCCATCCCTGCATAGGTATAGCTAGGAACGGACAAATCCATCCATTTCAGTTTCTTTCCATTTCTTAAGTTTGGTTCATCATGAACTTTGGAAAATTGTTTTGGTTTTTCTTTTAACGTTTGCATGAAAATTCATACACGTTGGTGTGCGTTTTTAATACACATTGCCTTTTTGTATGCAATTACAATGCCTGTATTTTCATGTTATTTTCACTGATATACACATTTTTGTACGCTTTTCCCTATTATACACACATTTTATTGGAGAACTCCATTCCAAAATTCAGCAAAGTATGAATTTTGAAAGATAATTTAGTTTCAGTTTGCACATTAATGTTCGCATTAAAATGCAAATGAAATTAATTTCTCCTCATTACCTATTTTTAACCACATCGGTACATGGTGCAAGCTTCTTCTTTTTTGCAAAAAAAAAGATGAACTAATTGAAATAGCAGTATACTTAAATTTAATAAAAAAACCTCGGTCCTACTTTAAGTCTTGTCTTAAAATTTAAGAAGGGTGGTATTCACACACAAACATACATACAGATACACACAAATACTGTCAACTGGAAAGAAAATAGTAATGTTAAACTCATGTCTAACATTTCTAGCTGCCTTTTTGATAGAATTTCAAACAGAGGTAGATGTAGAAATGTCACCAGTTGAACTGGGGCAGCCTGAGAAGTATTGACAAGTTCTGTATGTCCTGGGAAAAGAGATAAAGAGGAGCTTTGGGTGTGGAAGTCTTTCAAAAAGCCAGCCAGAAGACCTGTACTGCATGCTGATGAGGTGATGCAACTTTGGCCTAATTGGGTTAAGGACCGCTTCATTTGGGGGTACACCAAGGCACAGAACCTATATAGGAAGGGTAGCATCCAAATTAAGTTAAGCTGCACTTAGATCCTATTGATTTCAATGGGACGTTAGTGCAACCACATTACTCTGGATCCCTAACAGAAGTATATATCCAGCGTAGGAGGGTTTTTTTTATATAAAGGTAGGCATTTGATAAAAAGAAAGAGAATTTAAAGACAACTGAATTCTGAGATTAAGGCTGCAGTCCTGTGTACAATTCTCAATGAGTAAGCCACATTGAAAGCCAGTATGGTGTAGTGGCTAGAGTGATTGGACTGGGATTCAGGAGATCTGGGTTCACTGGGTGACTTTCGGCAAGTCACTGCCCCTCAGCCTTATCTTCTTCACAGGGTTGTTGTGAGGACAAAATGGAAAGGAGGAGGAGGGCCATATAACCCCCTCCCCCTGGGTTCCTTGTAAGAGGGGGGGAAAGGTGGGATAAAAATGTAGTAATATTAAAAAAGAAATAAATTGAAGAGCGGTTCTTACATCTGAATAAATATGCATATGCATAGGATCCGACTGTAGGTGTACACCAGCTGTCCTCTAGACCTGTTGGGCTGCAACCTCATCATTCCAGCATGGCCCTTGGTCAGGAATGATGGGAGTTGCAGCCTGAAACATATGGAGAGGACCAAATTGGTGCACATGCAAGAACATTTTTTTAATGGTATGAATGCAACCCCCCAAATAACATGTGCATCCTACAGGTACACTCACCAGGGAGCATCGATTAGGCAGAACTGCCTGCCGACAGCAAGATCTGTGGCTCGCCTGTGCATAATGTGTGAAGTGGCGCCTAGGGCCAGTGGTTTGTGGAACCTCTAGTGGAGAGCGGGAGAAGGGGGATTGTTCCAAGCACTCCAACTCATGCATTCACATCCTCTTTTTAAGCAGAAAGATTGCCATCCTATGCCTACTTCATGCAAACTGAACCCGCGTGGCTTTAAAAAAAGAAGGATCATCCCCCCCCCCCCGCGCTAATCGAAATAAGATTTCAGGTCGCCGCGACGGCGGATGTCACAGGTCCAGCAGTGGAAGCCTCCTCCCAAGGAATTGGCATGGCGGATGTTCACTTTGATGGTCGAAATGCCTGTGGGGGTAAATGTGCAGAGAGAGAGAGAGAGAGAGAGAGAGAGAGAGAGAGAGAGAGAGAGAGAGAGAGACTGTTGAGAAGGTTTGTTCTCACACAAAGGTTTACAAGGTGCCACAGCTAACTCCTACTCATGGGTGATGTGTGATACGTAAGAACATAAGAAGAGCCATGCTGAATCAGATCAAGGGTCCATCTAGCCCAACACTCTGTTCACACAGTGGTTAACCAGCTGTCAACCAGGAACCCACAAATAGGACATGGTGCAAAAGCCCCCCTACCACCCATGTTCCCCAGCAACTGGTGTAAATAGGCTTACTGCCTCTGATACTG
The DNA here is from genome assembly GCA_029215795.1 of Anniella stebbinsi. Lineage (NCBI taxonomy): Eukaryota > Metazoa > Chordata > Lepidosauria > Squamata > Anniellidae > Anniella > Anniella stebbinsi. The sequence continues at coordinate 390,680,488 of JARDYH010000001.1, forward strand.
GAGGTAGCACATAGCTATCAGGACTAGTAGCCATTGATAGCATTCTCCTTCAGGATGCCAGGGACTGAACCTGGATCCCTCTGCAGAAGTTGTGGGTGCTCTACCATTGAACTATGGCCCCTCCTATAGGCCCAGGGAGACCTGCGCTCAGAAACCTACCCAACCATGAAGCTGATTGGGTGACCTTGGGCCAATCATGGTATCAGTCTCCCAGCCAAGGGGAGACCTCTCCGGATGAGGAGGTGGTAACAGTGCCAACAGCATTTCTAGAGTAAAAACCCACATTGTCTTTGTGGAATGGAGATTTATTTATCCTTGTAGGGAGTTTTTTTTAAAAAAAAAATCTGTGTTATGCTTTATCCTCTCTCCTGTTTAGCGCCAAACTGTTAGAATGGTGCAAATAAACTAATCTATTCCATTTGATAGTGTATGTATTGACATATTACTATCATTTATTTACCAATACAATGGTGATTTGTAATTGTTCCAATTGCATTTTTTAATGCTGCTTTTATTTATTTATTTATTTATTTCATTTTATTTCATTTCTATATCACCAAATAGTCGAAGCGCTCTGGGCACAAAAATTAAAACCATACATTTATTATTATTATTAATAATGATGATGATAATAATAATAATAATAATAATAATAATAAATTTATTTCTTACCCGCCTCTCCCTCTGGATTGAGGCAGGGTACAACAACAAATACAAAATACCATTATTTATAATTAAAAGCATATAAAATGAATACATTATTAAAAGACATCTTAAAATTCAACTGGCTAGGCCTGCCGGAAGAGATCACTCTTTATGGCTTTCTTAAATTCCAGGAGACTGTTAAGTTGGCGAATCTCTTCTGGCAGGCCATTCCACAGTCTGGGAGCGGCAGAAGAGAAGGTCCTCTGGGTAACAGTTGTCAGCCTAGTTTTTGCTGACTGTAGTAAATTCTTCCCAGAGGACATGAGTGTGTGGGGCAGATTGTATGGGAGAAGGCAATCCCGCAGGTAACTTGGACCCAAACCACGTAGGGCTTTAAAGATGATGACCAACACTTTATACTTTGCCCAGAAACTAATTGGCAGCCAGTGGAGTGATTTTAAAACAGTGTAATATGGTCACCCCGGGGTGTACCGGTGACCAGCCTGGCTGCCATATTTTGAACTAGTTGGAAGTTTCCGGACTAGGCACAGAGGTAGCCCTATGTATGGCGCATTGCAGAAGTCGAGCCTCAAAGTTACCAGCGCGTGCACTACCGTCTTTAGGTCTTCCAACTCTAGGAAGGGGCACAGCAGGCGTTATCAGCCGAAGCTGATAGTAGGCACTCCTGGCCGTCGCATCTATCTGAGCTGTCATTTGGAGCGACGGATCCAGGAGCACCCCCAAGCTGCGAACACAGCCTTTCAGGGGGAGTGTACTATTGTTCGTTTTACATGTTGCTGCAATTTATATTTACTATTTAATGGTGTGTTTAGATTATCTTGTCTACTGATTTTCATTTATGGCCCCACTTGTCAATATGGTTACTCTAGTGAGAAAATAGTTGCAGTTGTGCATTTTACTAATGTAAATATTTCCTATGTAATAAGATTGGAGTATCTAATTTATTTATTTGGTGAACTTGTTGAGTCATTATGTGGGTCCTTTTTCGCCGCCTCTATTTTTCACTTTATTTCTAAAGAAAATAAAATGACATGGGAAGAAGACCAAGCCAAAACCCCAAAAACCAACCAGACATGAATCTGGCAACAAAGAGCGGCTTTGCTGTACACCAGGAGTGTTAAGCGTCTTTCAGCCCAAAGGTTGAATTCCATTTTGGAGACGCTCTCAGGGACCATGTTCCAGTGGTGCGCAGGGCCAAAGGCAAAGGGGCAGGGCCAAAGGCAGAAAGGGTGGGGCCAAAATACCAGCATATTTTAGCTTAAAGCTATTTACTGCCAATAACTACATCTTAGGAGAGGCATTTCAACATTTTCAAATGGGGAGGGGGGGGAATTCCAGAAAAGCTAGGAAACTACCAAACAACCGGTGGAAAGGGGAAGAAGGAACCCCCGAGGACTGGATTCAGGCTTCAAGGGGGGTGGATTTGACCCCCCAGGGCTGAGGCTCTGCACTGCTGCTCTACTAAAACCACTGGATTCCTAGTCCTGAAGATAGATCAGTGTGGGTCAGAGATGTTGCAGGCCATACTGTGAACACCTAAGGCCCCAAGCCTTCTGTTTGACACCGCCTACTTAGAACATCCCTGAGCTGGGGCCAAGTTGTCCAAAGGCCCCCTTCCCACCACAGGCCTCTAGCCCTGAGAATAACTGCCTCATAACCTTTGTACTTTTGTCCTACCCAGATTTTCAAACAGCTTCTGGATTGGTGTTTCATTGGCATCCACCATCACACGTTTTTCATCCAGCATCAGGACATTCATGGACAGCCATTTGGAGGACATCCACAGTGGATGGTCTAGAGGCAATAACATGGAATACTTAGTACTCATGGCTGCCCACTGGGGCTATTAAATATGGACTTCTGCTTCACAACATTGGTCTTCAGAATGGAAAGCAAACAGAAACATACTGTCCGGGATGAGAGGCAATGGGGGACGAACCACTGTCCAACCAGCCTTCCTGAAGAGATCAATCTGAGAGGGAAAGAGGGAGATATTTTCAAACTAGACATTTTAAATTTGGTAAACACATCTTTCTTAACCAGCTCTCTGTTATCTATGCTGCTCTTTATGCATCCAATGACCTTTGCTCTCCAGTTCTATTTATTTTATTTATTTATTTTACATTAATATCCTGCCTTTTTTTTCCTCCTAGGAACCCAAGGTGGCGTACATAATCCTCCTCTCCATTTTATCCTGACAACAACAACCCTGTGAGTTAGGGTTGGGCTGAGAGCCTGTGACTGACCCAAAGTCATCCAGCGGGCTTCCATGGCCAAGTGGGGACTAGAACCCGGATCTCCCAACTCCCAGTCCGACACGTTAGCCACTACACCACACTGGCTCTCAGTTCAACTAAGCCTGAGATTTTCCCCCTCATTATATACACTGCCATCAATGGCGGATTTCCACCCAATCCAAGTAACATCTTCAGAGGAGGGATTTTCCTCAGAACCACGCCTGCTATGATCCTGAAAGCAATCAGTAACCATCCACGCTTCAGTTGTGGCTACTAGCATTTTAAAAAAATCTGCATGTGAAATGCTAGTGAGTCTTTAATGTTGCATATCGCAAAGTCCAGTATTCCGTACCGTTGTTGTTGTTGTTTTTAAAAAATGCTCTTGCGCTTGCTAAGAGGTTTGCAGGAGCCGCCTGCCTTCTTTAGTTTTCATCACAAGAGGGAGTTCTCCATTTTTGCATTGGCAGAAATATCAAACGTTGCCATTCTCTACCCAGAGCTACAGCTATAGTGCTGCCTGAAGTTGTTCCCTGCAACTTTCCTTTGCAAATTCTGATGTTTAATATTGGCCTCCCGGGAATGTTTCATTTCTGAGCAGCAGATAGATAGAGCAAACGCTGTTATGCCACCTGGTTGAAGGCATGGCCTCTGAAAACCTAAAGAGCCGAGGTGGGGCCAGAAATACATATTTCCAATAATTTGCAATATGTCCTATGGGTTCGTGCTTGTTTTTTCCCTCACTCTTTTTGGGGACTGTATTTATTCACAAGGAGTTACTAATAAGGATTAACACATTTGTGCAAGTGTGCATTAGCGCTGATATGAATTAGCGCAAGCAGAACAAAAATCCGGTAAAAAAAACCCAGATTCCATCAATGAATGCATGGTGGAACAAAAAATGCCTGAAAAGCTGCGAAACACAGATGAAACGGATTTCACAAAATCCGTATATCCCTATAAGAACAGCAGACAGAGCAGCAGTTCTGTTAGTTCCAACTATCTGCTACAGTTACCCTGATAACTGGAGTAAACAGAGATAAAAAGTATGAAGGACAGCCTATTCAGATTTAAAGGCTTTTAAAAAAATCACAGTCACTGTACAAGGTTCATCACCCAAGTTAACCTTGAAAAACAAGGGCTTAAATATTTCACTTGGTTAACAATTGCTTAAGAGAAATCGAGTGACCTATTGCAAACATTAGCAAAAAGCACCTGGGAAACTCCTCTCAGGACTCTACCATTTCGGAATATACAGGTGGGCAAATCACAGGTTTCAACACTCCGGAACTCCCTACGCATGGATAGCTAACACCTCGGAAGGACAATCCTAGCCAAGCTGGCATTCTACACGCAGGCATGTTTTTCAAGTGGAGAAGCATTCAGAGATGGAAGCCTCCATTTGCATCCTGAAGCAGTACAATCCCGAAAAGGACTGTGCCACATCAGGCCTATAGCCAAAGTATATTTAGTGTGTGGGCCTAGTACGGATACACTGGAAAGAAGGCATCGGAATCAATGCAGAAGCGTCAGAATGTACACATAACTGTTAAGTTTAAAGTTATTTAATAGTGCTAAATTTATAAAATTAAAATGGTGCCTATTACTTCTCAGTTATCTAATTGCCTTTGCACTCATTGCAGCTCTACTTGTTACTGAGCAGATGAGAAGCTGAATATTCAGAGAAGAGGCCGAAATACGAAATTGGCCAAGTCTTCACACACCCATAGCTCTAAGTGTATCTCTGCGTTTTCTGAATGCTTGAACCTTGTCACATAGATCCCAATACTCCACTCTTGTTTTTCTGAAGATCAGGGCTGGCCCTTCTGTTAGGCAGACTGAGGCAGTTACTTCAGGCGACAGATGCTGGGAGGAGGCAGCTAGGTGTTACAGGATTGACCTGTGGACCACCCTTAGCCCCCTAAGCTAGCCTGCTGCCTTCAGGTGTGGTATGGGATGCTGTCCCCATTGCTAGTGTTGAAGAAAGTTTTATTCGCCAGTCCAGATGGTTTTTGCACATGGAAGGGAAAGAGCACCATATTGCCTTGGCCTCAGGCAGCAAAACCGCTTAGGGCAACCCTTACCTCATTGCACGGACGGTCTGGGTTGGAAAGCACGAGGCCTGGTCCAATGATGTTAAAAGTGGCATCAATGTGCATAGGGTTGGGATCTTTGAAAGAGATGGTATGCACTCTGTAGTCTGGGGCAAGGTGTCTTCGCATCCACTCGATGCCCAAGTAGTTAGTAACCTGGGGTAGTAAAGAGAAAGCCTAAATGTTTAACATCTCCACAACAACAACTGTGTTTAGATTAGTGCTGTGCTGAAAATTTCTTCCCCATTTCTCCCCCCCCCCCCCCGTCCCAACTATTTTCAATAAATCCGATAGGAAAGAAATTGCTTTTGAAAAAGTGTTCAAAGGAGAATGACATTTTAGAGAAATTCTCATGGGTGGAGTAACAGCGCTTTGCAATGTGACATAGCGGCTGGTGTGTTAAATCTAAGGAGCTGGGTTCAAATTCCTATTCAGCCCTGAAGCTCATTGGATGAGCTAGGGCCAGTCACCATCACTCAAACCTAACCTACTGCACAACATTATTGGGAAGAAGAGAATGGGGAGGGAGCGGGGATAGGGGAACAATTACTGCCCCCCCGATCTCGTTGAAGGAAGGGCAAGATAAAATTTTATCAAGAAACAGAAACAAACAAACAACTGGTTTCCATGTGTAGAAAACTCAAGACTCAGGAAAAACTAGGCAAAGGACGCATTTAGTCACCTGGCTTCTTTGCACAAAGATGTCTCTTCCAGCCCTGATGAAGTCAGCAGCATCAAAACATGGCTCAAATTCAGTTGTGACAAATTTGCCCTGAGCTGCCAGCTTGTGCCTGTCTTCCACAGTGCGGATGGGGTAATCCTGGTTTAAGAAAGACAGAACATACACACATAGGCCACTTGACCTACTAGATGAGAGAGGGGAAAATTCAGTTTCGGTCATTGCTGAAACAAAACTGAAGTATGCAAAAGCAGAAGAAATGTGTGTCCTGGGTGTCCCTCGAAAAGAGGACCGGCCCTTGGGTTTCAAGAGACACAGGGTTGAATGCCTGCTCAGCTATGAACTCAAACCGCTGGGCAAACCAGTGGGCATAAACTTCAGCTCCCCACGCCACCATCTATAAAATGGGAACATCAGTTATCAAATTTGTTGCAAAAAAGGGAGCGTAACTTGTCCTCCTTCTGCACTGTGCCAGATCCAAATGACAGATGGCTTTTGGGTTTTCAAAGGGAGAACCACCACTGCTCCATCCCCACCGCAAAATTCCTTGCTGTGCAACCAGAGATCATTCCGGGCCTGGAGTTCTGCTGCATTGCCTTAGTTATTTGGAAATCAAAAGGATAATACCTGGTCGTAAAGTTCATCGGCCATTGTTGGCTTCGGTGCAGTTGTCCATTTGGCCCCACAACGGAAGTACTCTTTAATGACAGGCCTGTAAGCTCTGTATTCGAAGAAACGGGCACGCCAAGCCATCGGAGCTTCTATGATTTCATTCCCAATCACCAGCAAAATGTCTCTTGGCATGGCTGCATACATTCCTACCAAAGAAGCACAAAAACACAGGCAGCCCCGTTATTCCATTCATTGCATCCTTGAGCCTATCGACACACGCAGGATATAACACTTTGAAAACGTTTTGAAAACTGTATATGGAGTGTGAAATGGGCCCCAACAGTTGTCAAAACTGTTTTAAACCATTTTAAACCGTTTTAAAGCAGTAGTGTAGATAGGCAGCTTGTCTCTGAAGTTCATAGGAACATAGGAAGCTGCCTTACAGTGAGTCAATCCATTGGTCCATCTAGCCCAGTATTGTTGACCTTGACTGGTAGCAGCTCCTCAGGGTTTCAGGCAGGACTTTTTCCTGCCCTACCTGGAGATGAACCTGGGCCCTTTTGCATGCAAAGCAGATGCTAATAGAAACAGGACATTAGTAGTAGTTCAAACGTCACCATGAATTTCTGAAATGTTAGTGAAAGTTGTCAATACCCATCAAATTTGGTGAAGGTCCCAAACTTCCAAGATACACCCTAAATGTGACAGTCAACATTCATTGGCGTACACTTGAAAAGTGAGGGAACAGATATCTGTTTCAAACACAGATGAAGTTCAACAGGATTGTCAGCATTCATGTCAAAATGTAAATGTTTGCCAGATTTACATTACTGTCACTTACAAGCTATTGCATTTCATTTAGAGCATTTTAAACTGTGCTTTAAAAATGAAATGAAGCATAATGCAGAAATCCAGTTTTCCCAAATTTAAACCAGAGGTGAGGAATCTTTTCCCTATCAGGGCCACACGTCCTTCTAGGTAACCTATAAGAAGCCACATGCTGCAATGGAGGTGCAAAACCCAGGGGTGGTAATGGGCAGGGCCACCCCATTTTCCTCTCTTTCTGCCACCCCCTTCTCTCTCCCCGCTGCCTTTAATCTTCAACCACTGGGCCGCCACTTTTGCCAGAGGTCTGAACTCATCATTTGCAGAGGGGCGCATGAAATTAAACCAGAGGGTGCCTTCACCTGACTTAAAAACTGAAGATGATTAAAATTAAATAGCTGAGAAAGCTTTTAATCTGCTTTTAAAGGTGAATTGTAAATCATGAGCAGCTTTCCCCCATTTTTAAAAATAATAAATGAGGATATGTTCAACTGACTAGGAGGGGGGGTGAATTTTAAACTTCAGTAATAATTCCTCGATTGCAAATGATGAGGTATGTCAGAGAAATCCATTCGGGGATGGAGTTCGACGGGTTTTCCTAGGCTTGGTTCCTCAGTCTTCGTTTTGGTTCCTGCTGTGCTGCTGACTCAATCTGTAGCGGGTCAGGCCAGTTTGTGGATTTTCTATGAATTTTGCCATATTGTGGGAAAGGTTCTGCGATCTGCAAAAATTTCTGAGCAATTTTGCGAATTATGGCCAAATTTGCATAATTTGCCCAAATTCGACTGCAATTTGCACAATTCCACTATAAATTGTACAAATTACTCAGAAATTTCTGCAAATCGAGAAACCTCCCCCCCACCACAAAAAAATGTCCAAATCTACTTTATGAACAATATGAGCCACTTTGAAGTCTCAAAAACTGGTGAGAGTGGTATAAATCAAATTGAGAAATAAAATAAATTAATCGTAAATAATGAAGATGAAGAAACAAATACTAAATCACATGTTCCAATCTGTTCAACAAGTACCAGTGGATTCAAAGTCGGGGGTTTTGTATGTGGCCGACCAATCCAGGGCTTCGGGCCTCTTCACAACCACTCCTTCCATTTTCAAAATATTGCACATCTCTTCAATTTCAGCAATCGCTTTCTTTACGTGATCTGCAGGGAAGCTCTGACCTCCGTATTTCTGATAAAATCCCCAGTACTTCTCATAGGTATTGGCCTGGTGATCAACGAGAAAAAGCAACAGAAGGGCAGACGTGATCCAAGTTGCATTGAATTACCTCCAATTCAATGTACTATTAACTGAATAATAACAAAAGGTCAATTTCATGCAAGAGAGCCAATGTGGTGTAGTGGTTAGAGTGTTGGACTAGGACTCAGGAGATTCCTGGGTTCTAGTCCCCGCTCGGCTATGGAGCTCACTAGGTGACTTTGGGACAGTCACTGCCTCTCAGCCTAACCTATCCCAGGAGGCTGTTGAGAGGATAACATGGAAAGAAAGAGGGCCACCTAAGCCACCTTGGGTTCCTTGCAAGAGGAAAAGAAGGCAGGATAGAAATGGAATCATACATAAAATAAATAAATAAACATGTGTATTTAGACTGCAGCCACTGGACACCCCTACAAGCAGAACAAATTATCCTAAAAAGAGAAAGAGAATGTGCAGGAAAGAAAATCTCCTACTAGCCATGCAATGAGTGGTTAGACTGCTGGGCCTAGACTGGGAAGACCTGGATTCAAATCCTTGGTCAGACACAAAGTGTACTGGGCAACATTGAGCCAGTATCTCTGTGTCTAATCTACTCACAGGATTGTTGTGAGGATAAAAGGCAAGGAGCGCATGCATACTGTCCCGAGCTCTTCGTAAAAAGTGCAAGATTACAAATAAATAGTATCAGGCAGGCCCACCTCCAGGGTGGAGAGGGGGTGCAGCAATGTTCCCTTCGACGGGCTGCACCCTAAACTCCGCAATACAGTAGCAGTGAACTGATCACTGCCAGGTAGGTGTGTACAGATTTTGTTAAAACCGTTCCATCTGTGCTTCTGTAACCAAATTTAAATTTCAGTAGGGTGTCTTAGTCAGCCGATGTCTTAGTCAGCCGATGTCTTAGTCAGCCGAAAGACGGATTGCATTAGTAAGAATACCAGGCACATGAAGGCTACAAGGTACAAGATAAGAGATCTTCTGCCAGAAGGACAGAATCCTGTAGCCTGGGAGACTGCCTGGGGTGAAACTGTAGCAGAAACGTGACCTATGCAGACTGCCAGCTTCAGTAATTCATGGACTACATTTTGTTGTATTTGTTTTCGAGTGCAATCCTGTACATGATTAGGCTGAAGCTGATGTTTTATACCAAAACGTTTCACATTTTAAGATCTGTTTATATATGAATGACACTGTTCAGACAACACGATAAGCCACGGTGGTTAAGCATTTTAAGCAAAACAATTATGGCTTAGCATGTCACGTGAACCATTCCTAACCATGATGGCTACATAACCATGGTTTAAATATGCTCACTAACCATTTGCTGTAAAAGGCTTAGCATGTTGACTGAACAGGCCCTGTATAGTTAAACATTTTAAAGCTAGGAATTTTAAAATTTTACAATTTCAAAAAAAATCTATAAAAATTTATGAACTGGGTGCATTACTATTGTTATTCGTTTTCTTTTGGGAGAGCATGTTTAGACAGAAAAAAGTCAGCCAGGATGGGGAATCCAAGGTTAATTTAGGGTACAATCTTATGCATGTTTAGACAGAAAAATGTACTACAACTCCCAGCAAGCCTTGGCTAGGTCCCTTCCCATGACATTCATGTCCTGACTGAGACACGGGCAATGTGGAAAGGAGGCACCCCACTGGCGTTTGGAAGTATACCACCTCTGATACTGAAGGCCATATATAGCCATCATGACTGGTGGCCATGGATAGCCATACATGTTTTTCTTCAATTACTAACTGAATTCGTTTGCTAAACGTAATATTTTCCTCTACATTAGTATATATATATATATATATATATATATATATATAACCCTGCAAAATCAAAGAGGACTTCTCTTCCACTTGCTCTCCTAAAAGAAAGCCTATCTACACTACTGCTTTAAAATGGTTTATAACAGTTTTAAACTGGTCGATAACGGTTATTAACCGGTTTAAAACTGTTATAAACCGTTTTAAAGCAGTAGTGTAGATAGGCTCAGAGATGCATGCTAAGAAACAAACAAACCATCAGATTAAAACTGCATCCCAAGCAATAAACATAGCTGTACATTTCAAGTTCTATGACGACATTCCAACTTGGCATCTGTTTCCATTTTAAAGCTTATGTTAGAAAAGCCAGCTAATTTGTCGATGAAGCAACCATGTATTTTAGTTTTATGGGTTCTCTGATGTTGGAAGGTACTTGCTTAAATGACTGGTTGGTGGCTAACAGTTACTAATCACACCTATTAGCCACAGTGCATTTAATCCATGCATTCCATGCAGATAAAGGTTCTTTAAAAAGTTGGGTGTTGGATTTGTTTATTTGTAATGCTTACATACCAATTAGTTTAATAAAATCTCTTAAGTCGTTCACAGATGAATATTAAAAGCCACATTTAAATTAGCTATTAAAAACAATTGCAACGGCAATAACAATACAAATCACATTTGAAATGTACCACTGAAAACAATTCCAATTCGAAGTAACCAGTGAAGGAGACAAATGTCTGCAGTTGAACTTGTAAATAAACAGATATTACACAAAAGTGATTAAGTCTCCAGTCATGGGGAAACTGGCCGTGCAAAAGGCTGTTCCCTCTGAAACCTCCCCAGCAAAGCCGTTTAAAACCATTTCACGCCTTTAAAGGCCAACAAATACTTACCTTGACCTCAACAGAAAAAGGAGGAACACAGGCGTTTTCAGCTCTCCCCACAATGACTTCCTCAAGCGGGTCCCACTCATTGTATGAGCAGACAGGGCAATCTTCAGGAACAGGGTCTGGGGCTTTATTATTGTCATCAGCAACGGCACAGGTGTCCTGGGAAGCTGCAGCAGCGTGGGTGCTCTGGAAAGTTCGCTGCACCCATCTCGGGAAGGCTCGGACAAGCTTTAATTTAAACAAGAACAAGAAGGAAAAAAAGTCACCCTTGAGCTACCCAGCGTAGACTACTTGTTCCCAGTTCTTGAAACTCCACAGAGTTATCATTCTGCTAGGTGAGGAGCCAAGGGACTGGTCCTCATGATCTTAGCAGCAGGTGCATCCCCCTCCCCCACAAAGTTCCACCGTTATGTTTGCACCTTTAAGTTTGCCTTGAATATTTGAAAGGCAAAATAACTTTCTTTTTTTAACATAAATATTGGGGACTCGTATGTCTGTGGGAAGGTTCATGAATTATTTGTGCAAGTTAACTTCACATGCATGCGACCTACTTGCACAAGTGGAACAATGTGCAAATTGATGGTTCCCCTTCTATCCTGCCCAATTCCAGTTTAAAGATACATAAGAACTGTTGCCTATCAACAGATATTCCTGAACAGCAGACTGCACTGGTAAGATGTACTGTATGTCTATTTCAATTTGGAAAGCAACTGAGAATGAAGCTGTCAATATTATACAGATCTATGATGCAACCATACTTGGAATACTGTGTACAGTTCTGATCACCAGATCTAAAAAAATATACTGTAAAGTAAAAAAAAAAAGTGCAGAAAAGGGCAACTACAATGATCCAAGGGGCTGGAGCATCTCCTCCATGGAAGTCAGAAATGATGTTATTTAATTATAACAAGAAGGAAATGGAGGAGTGTAAATATAAAATAGGTCTTAGGCTTAAAAATACTGTACGGTATTTAGGAGTTAATATTGTAAAAGATTTAGATAGGTTAGAAGAAATTAATTTTGCTAGTTTAAGAAAACAGATAGAGGAAAAGCTGGAGGTATATAGAAAATTAAAGCATTCTTGGTTTGGTAGAATAGCGGTTATTAAAATGAAGATATTACCTAAGATTAATTTTTTGTTTAAAATGTTACCAATTAAAATAACGGAAGTAGAGTTAAAGAGTTGGCAAAATATGATTAATACCTATTGTAATGGAGATAAAAAAGCAAAAATTAATAAAGTGTTATGGTATAAGACACAAAAGAAAGGAGGTTTAGGACTTCCAAATATAAAGAAGTATTATATTGCTAATCAATTAAGATATGTTATAAATAGTATATTAGGGGAGGATGATTTAGAATGGTTAGAATCGCAAACAGGAGAACAAGATTATAAATTGCAAAATATTTTTTTTATTAAAATTCAGAAGAAGGAATTGAGGGGACTGGACAACCCATTGTTGGAAAATATAATAGAGATCTGGAAGAAAGTTAAAGCGAAGTTAATACCAGTGGATTCTCCTCTTACCCCAGTGGTAGTAATGGCAAACTTCCCAAAGAACTTAAAAGCTGAGTTGGAAAGGGGTCTGAGGGATCAGAAAATTATTAAATTAGGAGATTGGTTGAAAAGAATGATAAATAAGGAGCAAATTGGAGAGTTTTTAAAAGGACAAAAGATGGCTTGGTTCAAATGTATGCAATTGGAACAATGGACAGGAGTGGAAAAAGAAAAATAAGGAATGTAGAAAAATAACAAGATTTGAAGATTTAATTGAATCAAGAGGAAAGAAGGAAGAAAATAAAACTAAAAAAGGTTTGATTAGTGAAATATATAAAATTTTGATAGAGGAGGATGAATATCGAGACTCTCTTAAAAGTATTTGGGAAGATGATTTAAAGGAACAAATAAATGAATATGACTGGGGAAGGATATGGAATGCAAGAATGTTAAAGCTTTTGTCGATTAGAATAAAGGAGAACTATTATAAGACAGTATGGAGGTGGTATTTAACGCCGGTAAGATTTCATCAGATGGATAAAAAAGTGTCCAAGAATTGTTGGGGGTGTCAGGAGGTTGGAACTTACTTTCATATGTGGTGGAGCTGAGAACATGTACAAAAATTTTGGGAAAGGGTGTTTAAAGAAATAAGTGAAATAATGGGAAGTAAATTGGAATTAAGCCCAAAGCTGGCTCTATTAGCAATATGGGATAAAAGGAATGTGAATATAAGTAGGAGAGAATTGATAAACAACCTCCTGGCCCCCGTTAGAATAATGATAGCTAAAAATTGGAAAGGGCAAGGGATTTATACAATAGAAGAATGGTATAAAGAAATATGGGATTTGGCACTTAATGCTAAGTTAACATGTAAAATGAAAATAATGAGAGGAATGTCCAGGAAGAATGATTTTGGAAATATATGGAGTCCATTTTTGGAATATGTGTTAAGAACGGGGAAGGGGCAAATACCTTCAAAAGAATCATTACAATTTTGGAAGGTTGAATAAATGGGAAAATGTTGGTCTCCTGGGGGTGGGGAGCACGGGGGGGTTGTAGGTTATGTATTGTATTGTATGTTGTATTATGTTGTTTTAATTTGGAAATAATTTTTAAAAAAATTTAAAAAAGGAGCATCTCCCCCATGAGTAAGACGAGACATGATTGAGGTGTACAGAATTATGCATGGTATGGAGAAAGTGGACTGAGAGACATTTTTCCCTTTCTCTCATAATCCAGGGTCATCCCATGAAGCTGAAGGGTGGGAGATTCAGGACAGATAAAAAGAAGGACCTTCTTCACACAACGTACAGTTAAACTATGAAGTTCGCTACCACAAGTCATAGTGAAGGCCACCACTTTGGATGGTTTTAAAAAGGGCTTAGGCAAATTCCTGGAGGAAAAGGCTCTTAACGGCTACAAATCCTGATGGCTATGTGCTACTTCCAGGATCAGAGGCAGTAGCCCTATGTACACCACTTGCTGGGGAAGATGGGCGGGAGGGTACTGTTGCATTCATGTCCTACTTGTGGGTTTTACTGTGGGCAGCTGGTTGGCCACCGTGTGAACAGAATGCTAGACTAGATGAAACTTTGTTCTGACCCAGGAGGGCTCTTTTTATATTCTTAAGTTGTAATAATAATAATAATAATAATAATAATAATAATGATTTCCAACTGTCCATCTATACATATAAATTACCATATGCAAATTTAATGCAAATTCCCACCCTCTTATTCGTGATGTATTTCCTCTTTTTAAGCAATTCAGAAGCAGCCACCCTAGTTTTGTTGAGTGAAAAATCTTGTTCAACCAGCAGAAAATGCAAAGGTCCTTCCCTGCTGCTGGACAGGAAAGGCAATTTGCAGAAGGAGGGAGAATAGAGGCACGGGAAGAAAAGGCTGTGCTGCCATAAATCATTAGAAAGTATTCCGTGGACCAGATCCAAAGGTTGCAGCATTTGGAATCTGGCAACCAGAGTAGTCAACAAAAACTTCTACTGTAAACCTATATAGTCTAGGATGCACAGTTCACAAGAAAATACCTTTACTGATGTTGACTCTCTCCAACACTCCAATCAAAAATATATTTTCCGCGGGGTGGGGGGGAAAGACAAGCAAAAAAATATTCATTTGAGAGGATGGGTAAAAATAGCAAACCAAATTGCTGGACAAGGCTTAGCTGTCCAGTGTCCAAGGTTTCCACCACTGAGGATGAGGAGAGACTCCCCTGGTATCTAATAAATGCTTCGAAAAATAGCATTTCAATTACTGCTAAGCCAACAGCTTAGAAGGGGGAGTTATTGAAAAGCTGGCTTTTTATACAACCTACCCGTCTCCCCATCTCGACTCTTTCCTCAACTACCTTATTTCTTCAATTCTAAGACATACTTCCCCCCCCCCATAAATGTCTCTAAAAACGGGGTGCGTTTCAGAATCGATGGCGATTTTCCCACACTTAGAATCAAACCTTTTTTTCTGTTGGTGGCACTGAAAGAAAGGTGCGTCTTACAATCAATGGCGTCTTAGAATCGAAGAAATACAGTAGAACAAGAGTTGGAAAATCCCAAATAGCATTTGTGGTTCTGATCTACTTTAGTCTTCTCCAACCTGGCACCCTCCAGAGGTATTGGACTGCAGTTCTCAGCATACCAGCTGGGAATGATGGGAATTGCAGTCCAACACATCTGGAGGACCCCTAGTTGCAGATGGCTCCTCTATCAAGATGTTTTCTGGCACAAGCCTCACCGAAACATCCCAGAGGGCTACATCAAAGTGTGCGGATGCGCATCACCCGTCATTTCGGCGAAGCTTGCACTGGAAGACTGCCTATGGATTGCGCCTCATAAAAGTGAGCGCATCCATGCGCCTTGTGGACCACATCCATCTCTCGTACGTCATTCCTTTTCAACCAGCAATTCCCTCTTAACGAAGCTGGTTCACCTTGTTCCCATGGTTCAGCCCTCTCTATGCACTTTTATGGAAAACAAGACACACTAATTCTACATACCTCTTAGGATACAATCCTATGCAAGTTTAAACAGCAAAAAAAAAAAAAAAAAAGCCCTACAATTCCCAGCCAGGACTTTTTTCATGTCTAAATGCATAGGATTGTAGCCTTACTAACCTTTTATTCTAAGCTAAAAAAGCCCCCCAGGGTTGTAGCCTTTTCCAATAAGGGAGTTTCTCCTGCCCACCCCTTAGTTCCTTGATTCTTTTTGAGGAGCAGGGAAACTCAGCATGGCATTGCTTCTCTCCCCCCACCCCTCCCCCTAGTATCCTCCAGACATTCAGGACTACAACTCTAGCTTTCCTGACTCTTGGCTGTGCTGGCTGGGGTGATGGGAGTTGAAGTCCCCACGTGCAACTGCAAGAAACAACCCCAGAAGGCTACAACTAGCTTCAATCCAAGGGTCATGGCTTCACCAGAACGGTGGAGGGGCCTTTAGGGCATTTCCCCCTGCTCCATAGCAAGCTCTGCATTCCAAGCCGCTTAACAGAAGGCGCTGCAGTTGTTCCACACCAGCTGTTGGGAATGGCTAGACAGCAACGCTGCTGATGAGCAAACAAGCCCTCTCCTCTTGCAGGCTGTTAATGATCAACATTCCCGACCCAATATGGGAGGGGTATGCACACAAGCCTGCTGGCTCAGCAAAAGGCAGATGGGGGTGGGCTGGGAGAGGGAATCCTTGGAGCATGGAAACGGCACACTCAGCAGAGCCTAGTGTGATCCTCAGGGTTAGGCCCAGGGGAGGCTGGCAACTCCAATGTCAGTGGGGGTGGCGAATCCGCTCTAGGATTCAGTCAGAACAATGTCAGAGCTCTAAAGGAACTATCTGCACTTTGGATAACTCCTTTAAAGCTCTGGCTGGTTCTGACTGAAACCTGGAGCGGATTCACCGCCCCCCACTGACATCGGAGCCACCAGTCTCCACTGGCTAGCCCAGCTGAAGGCCGCCACCCAGATCAGTTCATTGCACAGGTTGAGTCTTGGCAGCAAGATGAGGAAACCTCAGCTGTGCCCATAGGAGTTTCCAGCAGGCCTGGCCGGTCAAGGCTAGGGCAGAGCCAAAGCGAAGAGGGGAAGCAGTCAATCCACTGGGAGGTAATCGGTTCTGACCAAAAACACCAGCTGGAGTTGATTTACCAGGTTTGTCAGTGATAGCAGTCTGGAGCAAGAAAGGTTAACACAGAAGTTAATCACTGCATGTCAATCTAAAGCAAACAAGATGCTAAAGTTCAAGGCAAGCCATCAGTCCTGAAAGCGCTCCAGGTAAGCCCAGGTGTCGGAGGGGGCTGGCTTTATTACCCAACAGAGAAGGAATGTAGTCCCCACATGCCCTGTGGCATGCCACCCACTTGGCTGCAGTTCTGTCCTGTTGACCAGTTCACCTGCAACGTAGGTATAACAGGACACACACAGTTGAGCGCCCTCCTATCACCTTTACAGCCAAATCAAAGTTAGAAATAAACCTCAGTGTAACTTGACTTATTTAAAAGATTTATACCTGCCTTTCCACCAACTGTCCCCACGGCACCTTTAGTCTATGGTGACCATATGGAAAGGAGGACAGAGCAACCAGATACAAAAGAGGGCAGGGCTCTTGCAGCTTTAACTGTTGAGATGAAGAGGGAATTTCACCAGGTGCTGCATGCATACAGATGACATCTGCTGTAGCCTGTTTTTTTGGTTTTAAATTTTGTATATTGGTTTTTAATGTTCAGTGTCTTTAATCTCTGTAAACCAGCCAGAGAGCTTCAGCTCTGCGGCGATATATAAATGTAATAAATAAATAAATAAAAATAATTTCCCTTTTCTATGCAACTGTTAAAGATATAGGAGCCCTAGCCTCCTTTCCATATGGTCACCCTACCTTTACCAAGATAGTTCCCATCACCTGAAAACATATGTATCGGTATGATACATATGGTGTGTTTCAACACACCATATGTATCATACCGATTAGCTCACAGCTCCAAAATGCCTACTAGACATTTCTCACACATACATATTCCCTATTTAAATCAAGACAGATTTCTCCCTTTCTTCTGGGGAAATAAAGATTTCTTCTTACAAATTTAATTTGTAATTTTACAAACCCATAACATGCAGGTTAGCTACATGGGTCTTGCAATAAGGCAGTAGTATGGAAAAGGATGGGATGGATAACACCAGAACTATATTGTTTTGGCTAACACCAAATATGCTGTTCATTTGCCACAACTGCGTTACAAACCTCTTTTAATGCTTTAATGTTTTTACTGTTTTTAATGTCCTCATTCTACCGTTGCAAGGTTTTATTAATTTAAATTGTTGAATACCAACGAGATGGCTTTTTTTGCAGATAAGGCAGTATATAAATGTTAATAATGAATAAATAGATAAACCTGATAAACAACCAATTGATCAGATTCTCCCCCCCCCCATTCATGAATATACATTTTCCATGTTCCCACACAACCATTTGTGCATGTTATTGGTCGCATTCTCTTGATCCTTACATGAATTTGTGTATCTGGATGCAGGACACGCACTCTGGGGTCATTAGGTAGTATCCAGTGTTAATCCTATATAGAGTTGACCCATCAAAATGTCTGAGGCCTCCTCCACACGAGACGTTTAATGAGCCTTGAAGGCTCATTATAAATTTTACCTCCACACCAGCGGAGCGCAAAACGGGCGTACAGGCGCGTTATCTCCCCGATAATGCGCATTTTCGAACGCGCGTTAAATAGCGACTTTTATTTTGCTCCGGCCGTTAAAGCGCATTTTCGCGGTGTGAACAAGCGATTATGCGCGTTAACTTCTTGTAAAGCGCTTTTTGGACATCAAGTAATGCGCTTCGCCGCCTCTCGCCGCCTCCCGTGCAGAGGGATTAGGAGTAAATGCGCCTCCGCGATAATGCGCATAATCCCCGAACCGGGCGCAAAAGCGCATCCTTGTGGAGGGGGCCTGGGACTTAAATTAGTTGCAACTAACTTAAGTTCTATTCATTTCAATGGGTCTACTCTATGTAGGATTAACACTGGATACATCTGTTCATCCAGCTACAATAAGTAGCACCTCTCCAGATTCATCCAGGAATGTTGCAAAGAATCATTCCATGGGGTTTGGTGCTCCAGCTCCCAGCATTCTGGGCCGCTGGTCATGTTGACTGGGGATGATGGGAGTTGAAGTTTAAACATCTGGGTATTGTGGGGGGAATCTCTATTTTGTGCTCCAGGGAATCACCAACCCACAGCGCACGTCTTTGCAAAGGCAATCTAGAACGCAAAATTCCAGCTTCCCCCAATCTGTCACCCTCCAGACGTTTTGGACCACAACTCACATCAGCCCCAGCCCATGCTGGGAGTTGTAGTCCCAAATATCGGGAGTGCGCCAGGTTGGGGAAGGCTGCAATAGAAGGACAGGCTCTTCTCGGCCGCCTATTTTCCGCAGCGCACGGTAGGGGGGAGAGTAGGATCCAATGTTAGTCCTACTTAGAGTAGACCCATTGAAATTAACGGGATTTAAGTTAGTTGCGAAATCCGATTGGTTACGATGCATCTCCTCTAAGCAGAGCTAACAAGAGATTCAACCAACGTGCACGGCCTCGATCCTCGGCGCAAACGTTTCCACCCACTTGCTCTGAAGGAAGCATCGGGGCCGGTCCCTGCACCCGGCATCGCCCCCTTCTTTTCTCCGCCCAGCCCTGTCCCACCACCTCTTCGGGCCGGGCCGGGGGATTCGCACGTACCCTCGACCCGATGTAATGCACGGCTTCGGCCCCGCGGCTCCCTCCTCGCAAGCAGCGGACGCGCAGCATCTCTCGCTCCCCTCGGCACTGGCGACAGGAATGATCCGCTCAGGTCCCCTCCGGGCCGCTCGCTCCGAAGCAGGCAACCACGACCACCACCGAGAAAGCGATGGATGAAGAGCTGCGCCCGGCGCTCTTTATAGGAGCCGCCCGCACTGGCGCCGCCGCCATTGGCTGCCCGTGGCTGGCGGGGCGGAGGACCGGACCAGCCAGAGCCCCAAATTAGCTAGGCGCCTCCATGGCCATTTATAGCCTGCGATGGGGCGGGGAGGGCTCGCTGGCGGGGATAAATGGGGAAGGGTCCCAGCTACCCAGCCCTGCAAACTCTCCAAGAAAGCCGAGTTAGAAAAAGACCGTCTCCTGCTTTCTGTCCGTAGTTGGATTTACCGCACAAAGCAGCAGCATCTAGTGGTAGAGGTTGCCATCACTTTCGACAGCACGTGCAATATCAGTACGGGCATGGTCTTATGTATGTTAAGCACAAAAAAGTCCTACAACTCCCAGCATTCCCCATTTTTTCTGCCTAAACAGGCATGGGATTGCACGCTATTAAACTCTTCGTTGCAGGTAGAAAAATTAGCTGGCTGGGGAACATTGGGAGTTACAAGGCTTTTTTCTGCCCAAACATGCATAGGGTTGTGCCCTGAATGATTTTTTGAAGCTCCTCCCTACATGCAGAAAACTAGCTCATCAAAAAGTTCTAGCCTAGCCAGCTCCCTGCAATGCTAGTTTTCTACCTGCAGGGATTTGTTCTGTCAACTTAGGGATTTCTGTCAAAATGGGATTTCCCTACCGGTAGTCTATTCCTGTTACCAAATCAATACTTTTTCTGTTGCATGTGTAGGCTCAGCCACTGGATGGAGTCCTATTTGGAAGCCAGTCTCACTGAGCTCATTTTGGCATTTCCTCCCCAGCAAGATGCATAGGACTGCAGCAGTGATGAAAGCAGGAGTATAATATATTCACGTGAAAAACACCATCCTCCCCCTTAAACCATATCCATTCAGCACCAGTTCCTCTCCCTGCTAAAAGGGCACGCCTTTGGGGGGAGGGACACTTTCGAAGTCATATTGAACAATAAACTATAGCACCTCTGAGCATGTACAAAGTGCATCACTGAGCATGTACAGAGTGCATCACTCAGCAACCACAGCCTGACATCACACATTTCGAATGATGGAGTGGCGCTTCCTTCCAGAGCCAATGGCAAGTGGCCTAATCAGATCTTGGGGTCTGGCACCCCTTTTATTAGAACTTGAACTGTATGTTTAATACAGAGAAAGCAAACCTGTACAGCTTTGCTTAGGCACCCTAACTGTCTCATGGTCACCCCTCAATCTTTCTGGCTGAGAAGAAATGTGAACAGGGTCTGCCTACTCCTACTCTGACCCAGTGTTCACTGCATCACATTTCCCCTCTAATTTCTGTGCCTGCTACAAAAAAAGCAGAGGCATTTGTAATGCAAATTAGCATTCTGTCCAATGTGGGGTTTATATTTTTATTACAAGCCCAATTAAAGCGAGAGTTATTAAAAAGCCTCATGGGTGAAAATGCACTTGTGTTTTTTCTGCCTGTACAAAAACAAAATAACATATTCCCCATCCCAGTACATTTCTGAAGTCTTGTTAATCCTTGTTAGTGAAATACTGTGGTTCCAATTCAATTGTCACTCACATGGCTGCTAGGTCTGCAAATGTAACATCCAGTTAAGAAAGCTCCATTATCTTAAATTGACATCAACTGTAAAGAACTGTTAAGATTTGTAGTGTGAGATTCCTAAAAATGCTAGTTCTGCTTAGGTCATTTTACTCAGATTGTCTTCATTTAGGTAATAATTTATTAGTTTGAGATTGACTCCAAGGGTTCCATGCTACATTAATCCTGCATGATTTAGCAGTTTTTAAGAGGGTTTTTAATGTTTTACCATGTTTTATATAAGTATGGCTTTTATTTTCTGAACTTTCTGTAAACCACCTTGGTTGGTTTCAGAAAAGCAATATAAAAGCGCAATAAATAAATATCAGCTGATCAAGCAACATGACATATCATTTTCCTAATTCTGCATATCTCCAGGAGCAGTACATATTTGTGCTTTAAGAACAACAACAACCAAATTTTGCACCAAGAAAACCTGAACTCTGCAAGTGGTATAAATTGTACAATTGCTTTTCTGTATCCTTTGCAATATTTTATTTCATTTATTAATGTCATAAATGTATGTATAATTTCTGTGATTGATCCTGGCTTTGCTAATCATGCTGATGGGGTAAAAAAAATTAATTAAAAAAATTAATTAAATATTGCAGAGATTTTAAAAAATAAGCTTTTGCACATTTGATGTGGCTTGTAAAGTACAAGGCAAAGGTGGGTCTGAGATCCAAAACACAAAACCACTCTTTTGTACCCAAATAAAGATGGTTCTGGAGTGCAGCGCTTTGCAGCATGACTGTCTCCATATATATATATATATATATATATGAATAAAGGAGGATGTGTATATGTCTGTCCACCTGTCACTGCCATAGAACCAAAAATGTGAAACCTAGATACCTGAAACTTAGCTTGTATACCACCGCACGTTTACTTTGTTTTTAAAATGCATTAATTCATATTAATTAATGTAAATTAGCCATGTGGTTGATGCCTGCACTAGCTTCTTCAGCCACTAGGGGACGGACTTCCCTAACCAGCACATAGCTTTATAAATCCATTCCATTTGAAGCCATGGGAGCTTAGCAAACTGAAGGGCAGAGTCCCCCTTTCTATGGGGCATCCCCCCCTCAGGGAAATGGAGTGGGGAGACCTCTTGCTCAGCGGGTTATAGGGTTGCACCATGCAGGACAATGCCTAGGGGTGCCAGCGGTCACTCACATGGGATGGACACAATTTATCCACCTCTGACATCCATGTAAGTTTGCTTGAAGGCTTCACTGTATCAAACTAAGAGCTATTCCAAGGTGTGCAAAACCAGATCCGTTCACTAGTAAGAAATTAAGAATGAAAGAATAAAAGGAGAGACAGGGAGCATGGTGGGCACTGAGAAAGGTATCTGCAGGCACACTGAAGACTTTGGTCTTGCAGGGGGAGATTTGACACTGGGTTCCAAGGTGTAATCCAGGAGAAAGTTACACATTGCACCATTGCTGAATAAAACTGGCTAGGCATGATGTGAGTTCACCTGTAGCGCACCTGCTCAGAGAAAGTTACATTAGGAAGAAGTGGGGAATGCCCCCTTGACGGTGTCACATTTGGCTAGAGTTCCGTACACAGCAGCCTAAGAGAGGGTGTTCTCCATACAGGCACACCATCTGTGAAACCTTACAAGTTTTCGATGTTAGCTAAAGATCTATTTGTTTACCTGGGCTTTGGACTCTTTTCTTTGGCTGCATTGTGTAAATTGTTACTTATGATGGTGGTGGTGATTATTTCAAGGAGCTCAAGGCAGCTTACATGATCCTCCTCTTCTCCATTTTATCCTACCCTGTGAGGTAGGACAGGCTGATAGTCGGTGACTGGCCCAAAGTCACCCAGTGAGATTCATGGTGAGGAGGACTAGAGACTAGAACCCAGATCTCCTGAGTCCCAATCCAACACTCTAACTCTCTCCTATCTGTTACTGTTCTGCACTTGATGTTGTTATGGGGTTGGTTGGCCAATATTGCATTCTTTTACTGTATTTTAATGCTTGTGCCCCACTTAGAATGAAAAGTGGGTAAGTAATTCCATTATTATTATTATTATTATTATTATTATTATTAATAGTTTATTAATATTAAAGTCCATGCCACCATGGGCGCTAGTAGTCCTGCTTCTTTCCTGCTTTTTTGCCCTTCAGTCCCCTCACTACAGAGGGACTCATGAATAATGCAAAAGTAGCTCATGCATAGCAAATCTTCCCTCTGAAATTTGCATGTGGTGCAACTCTGCACCCTCTCGCATGTGCCGATTGGCTGCCTCTGTCCCCTTCCACTCTCCGATGTTGGCGAAAATCTGTCCACGAGGCTGCCCTTCGCACCCCACTGATTGCCCAAGCAGGGATCTCCATCATCCTGCTGGCAGAGGGGCTGCCCTGCCTGTTTGGCGCAGAGGGAATTAATTGCTCTTAAAGCTTGAGCTTTGAACTTTTTCAAACTTTCAAAATATTCTGCACGCCTACGCTGCTCAAGCTTCAATTTAAAACATAAGCCTTACACTACTATATTGTTATATAAAATAAATAGTAGTAGTAGTAGTAGTAATAATAATAGTAAATTTCAACAAAACAGATCATAAAAAAGGAAAAAGAAATCACTTAAACAAATAAGGTTCAGACTGCAGTGTTATTAAACGCAGTAGAATTTAAGGAGATGAGCAGCTGTCTCATACAGAGTCAAACCATTAATCTATCACGCTCAGGATTGTCTATGGTTACACTGACTGGCTGTAGCTCTCCAGAGTTTCAGACAGAAGTTCTTCCCAATCCTATCTGGAGATGCCAGGGATTAAACCAGGGACGTCCTGCACGCAAAACACGTGTTTTAGACTCCCACTGAGCTACAGCCCTGACCATGAGGCACACTTACTTCTGAGTAAATGTGCTTTGGCCCATGCTGCCAGCGATTTTAATACGTGACATCTTACCCTCTGCTATTTCTAAACGCAGTACAGTGCTGACCACAGGCAGTTCAGGAAGTCATTCTGCAAGATAGATTTCATTCATACCAAACACTCCCCTCAAAGCTTGATGCACGCAGCGTGGTAAGAGGCTGAGCTGATGTTTCCAGTAGCCTGCATTGCAAGGACTATATTCTCATTTGCAGTTGCTAAGGAGAACAGCTCTAGGGATGCTTGTAATCCCATAAAATGTATGCTTTTCGTTGAAAGATGCTAAGACTGCCCAATGGCTTGATATTTCTTCTCTGCTGGGTCTTCAAAAGAATCTTTAAAAGAGTAAAGAAAACAGAAAGATACTTCCTCTTACTCATTATGATATCAGTTAAGAGAGTCTTAGTAGAGCTGATACAGAATGGTAATCGGCTTGCCAATGGCACATTTTCATGTGTGCATATTGGATTTCATGGATGAATTTATCATGTTTCTTGAAAAATATAAGAACCATCTTTGGAGCCCTGAAAGGTTGACAGTACAAGCCTATTTCTCAAAAATAAGTCCAATTCTGTGCGGTCAATGGGATGATCCTATTAGCCGTACTGCTCTCTAATTTGATTGGTTCAATTGTTAGTGATTTTATCAGGAGTTTTAAAATCTAGTGTCAGATTTTATTTATTTATTATTGATTATCAATTGATATGTTTAGGATTTTATATTGCAGACTGCTTTGTAAGTAGCAGATGAGGACCAGGATATAAAAATACTGTAAACAAACAAATACAGAGGATCCTCTTGTGATTTAGAATCCTGCAGGGATGGGAAATGTGACATAGGCAGCAGTGCCAATGGGTTCTTCTCGCTCATGCAATTTTAATCATGCTGGAGGTAAACTATTGAACAGGATTAAATGTGCATATGTTTGTAGCCTAGTGTGGTAAATTTCAAAGTATAGCTGTTCATCGTAAGAGGCCCTCCAAGAAGTCAGAAATTCAAGTGGCTTTGTTGGTCTGTGTTAACAAGAGAAGCATGTCCTCAGGATGCAAGAACTAATTTATTAACAAAAAGCCCAGTGCATTTCGATTTGTCCCTTGTTTTGAGGCCTTCTTCAGGGGGTAGAGAAAAGTCTGCAGTTTTTTTCACAGCAAAAAGATTGTCTCTTGTATTATTCTACTGAGTCATCAATACATCCTAAATTGTTTTTTTAAAAAATCTTGATTTTTCTCTTGTTGCTGCTTTTCTCCTATTGCTGCTTATATTTGTATTCCAGCAATCAACTCCTAGCCAAAGGAAACTGGCAAGGATTCCTTTTGCACACTGTCAACACTGCTGGTACATTAGCCAATGGGAATCACAGTTGGGCTTTGCAGAATCTTGCTGAACACAGCAGCTTCTCTGTAGCAATCTCCTCCAAGAAGCAAAGAGGTGGGCCCCCAGCCAGGAATCCAGTCCAAGTCTGTGGCATGTGGCATGCATGTAGGTTTCACATGGCAGCAGGGAAATGCTGGCAGAGGTTAAGGAACTAGAGTAGGCTGACCATATGAAAAGGAGGACAGGGCTCATGTAACTTTTAACAGTTGTAGAGAAAAGGGAATTTCAGCCAGTGTCATTTGTATGCAATTAGTTCCTGGTGAAATTCCCTCTTCATCACAACAGTTAAAGGTGCAGGAGCCCTGCCTTCTTTCATATATGGTTACTGTAGTATAGTGCCTGCAACTTTAACTGTTGTGATGAAGGGGGAATTTCACCAGGAACTAATTGCATACAAATGACACTGGCTGAAATTCCCTTTTCTCTACAACTGTTAAAGTTATATGAGCCCTGTCCTCCTTTTCATATGGTCAGCCTAAACTAGAGGAAAGATCATAACTATCATGGCAATAGATAGGCTGCATTCTAACGTTCAGGCTTCTAGGAAGAACTTGACATGGCTATAAATCACCTGAAATCCAACGCTAAATTGCACGTTAAAAATAACGTGAAATATTTTTAGCCTTCTGTGATCTCCATGGCCTCCTGATCAAGCCAATTAAGGTACAGAAGAAAAATGAGACAAGCTGATGCTTGTCAGAGAATAACTAGATGCAAACGTTCATTAAGTCCAGAGGCTACGTCACAAGATTTTGGATGAGACCTATGCTGTCTTTTGTGATGGTTTTCTGATTACAAATGTACACATTGAGCATAGGGGAGCAGACAAGCACTTTTCAAGTAGCATCAATTCCCCCCAAAAGCAAACAGCACGCAGCTGAAGACACACACCCCACCAAAGGCTCTGTCTTGCAGCCTTGATGGTCTCTTTGCAACTTCAAACTCTCTCACACACAAAAAAATAATTATTACTTTTACCTTTTATGAGAAAGTCCCTATTTAAACTTCATTATTCATTGTTATGTTTATTATATTTATTTCCACGTAAACACCAAATCCAGTGAAGGTGATGGCTCTGATTTGGGTGGGACTGTGAATCCCAGCATGCCCGAGCCTGTGCTGTGCAAAGAATTTCCTTTTATCTGTCCTGAATCTCCCACCAATCAGCTTCATGGGATGACCACATTATAGTACTATGAGGGAGAAAAATGTGCCAGCTACTATCAGGATTGGAGCCTGCAGGGAGCCTTGAACCTGAGACTTAAGGATAGCAGGTGGAGATTTAGTTCCAACCACACAAGCCTACTTGCATCAGTAGGACAACTCAGCAGATCAGCCAATAATCCTTCTAAAGGTTTATAGTGGTGGCACCAATACTGTGGAATACCGTCCCCATGGAAATCCCCCACCCTCTTCTCTTTTAGTTTTTAGACATCTGAAAATGCTTTCTTTTTTCTGTGCACTTTTAATGTGTGATTTTAGACTTGCTTTTTCCTAGAAATTGCCAAGGACCCAGGACTGGAAGCTAAGTGTGGATACATCGGTCAATTTCAGTTTCTTTCACATTTTTATTTACCAACTTCAAGTTTTGTTCATTCCAAACTTTGAGAATGTTTTCCAATCATAAATTCAGTTCATCCTGAGCTTTGAAAATTATTTTTAAGTTTGGATGAAAATCAGTATTTATTTTTCTGCACATTTCTTGTAGCACATGCATTTTTGTGTCTAATTCTGCCTAATATGCATATTTGAGTAAGCAAGTTTCCTAATATAATGCATTTTAATGTTAACTAATATGTGATTTTTGTGTGTGCACATTCTCCAAGATACACATTTCTGATTGCATTTTTTTTAATGAAGAACTCCATGGCATAAATCAGAGAACTGTGAACCATTCGTTCAAAAGTGTGAAATTAGGCATGTTTGCGTTAAAATGCAAACTGAATGAATTTCTCCCCCAATCCCTACTGCCAATTCCCTGTAACCCCAGAGGTGACTGATGTTCTCAAATGCCAAATTTCCTGAGCTTGTCTTCCTGAGCATCGTTAGGATTTAGGATCAAGCTCCATCAACAGGTCAGTATTCATATCAGCTTCCCAGCCAGGGTTACTGTACTTGTTGTATGCTTGACAGCATACATAATTTGGCTCTCTGTGACTCGGTCTTCTGTTTTTGTTTTGGGTTTAACTTTAAAATAGCTGTGGGAGGCTCCAAATATAACTTGTAGGAAGAGTGTTTAACACTTTCCCCTGTGCGCCATTTTCTCCAATTGAAATCACACTTATCTGGTCCTCTGGAAGCTGCTATTTTCCCTATCTCCAATGGAGTAATATTTCCTCCCTCCAATAAAGGTAACAGCAGCTCCTGGTTAAACACTTAGTTAACACCCCCCCCTTCAGTGTTAACTGGTTTCACTTGAAGGGAATATGTTAGGGGCTGCATGCAGCAGGTAGGGTACCAGAGACAACAGTGGGCATGGCCAGACCTACCTGACATTGGGCCTGTTCAGAAGACACCTTAAACCCTGTTGGTTAAGGCTTTTGGTTAAGCAGCAGGGTTTAAGGTGTCTTGTGTGATGCAATTTGCTAAACCCTGCTCACTCACTAACCACAGTCAGACCATCTGCAGCAGGGTAGGGGCTCTAACTGTGTCTTAAAGTGTTGTGTGCGACAGCACAGCTTGTGAACCACAGTTTCGCTAACCACAGATCCTGAAGTGCAGTCTGAACAGGCCCATATTCTCTGATCCCAAAGTTTGGTCCTTATTAAAATAGGCTTTGCAGCAGATGACTGGCTTGTCCCAACCAGAGCTCCTCATGAGGTTTCAGCACCTTTATGTTTTCCTAAACCCACACTGCTACGCAATGTAGGATGAGGTCTTGAGAGCCAGTGTGTTGCACTGGTTATGTTATGGCTAAAAATCATTGGGGTTATTGGGAACTGCCACCAGGTAAAGTAACCTTTCATTATCTAAAGAAGTGAGTGGTTTTATTGCCCTAACTATTATATTATTTCTCTTCTGATGTAGGCTAACTCCAGCACCTTTTATGTACAAGCAAATATCAGAAGAATCTAGCTTAACTCTCATCACTCACACCATCACACTGCCTCTTCCATTTTTCCATTCACTTCTATTATATTGTGTTAATTTAGAGATGTTTAACCAAATTGCTTCTATTATTCCCAGCTTGATGGGAAATAACAGTTATTACAAACCCCAAGATAACAAAACCACCTAAGTCTTTTTAGATGGAAATGAGAAATATCACAAGGTATTCAAAGTAAACACCATACATGTAACAAATATTGACTAAAACGTAAGAATACAAGTGAAGCCAAGCATGTGCAGAGAACATAATACTAAAACAAAGAATAATACAAATAATATCAAGTATAACATTCTCCATGAAGGAGGAGCAGGGCATGCTTGCAATGCCATTACGGCTAAGTTGACACATCCCAATGAATGGGATGCTGGCTGTGTGTAACACAGTTCTAAGTCAAGCCAACCCCATAAAGAGACAGCGGGGTAGGTTTAAGTCCTGAAGTTCAAGCATAACATTCTCCATGAAGGAGGGCAGTGCATGCTTGCAAGGTTACTATGGCTAAGTTGACACATCCCCCTGAATGGGATGCTGTGTGTAACAGAGTTCTAATTCCAGGTCTAGTGCAAGATATTTTGCTGCCTGAAGCAATCCCAAAAATTGTGTCACCCCCCATAGGACTAAACTGAGTTTTTATGATTCTGCTCTCACACATGTACAAATTATACACTAACCTTGTCAGAAGTGATGGGAGCAGGCCTGGTCCTCAAAGTCTTCAATCAATGTCAATGATCCTAATGGATTCCTCATTCCTGTAAACATTTACCTTGCAGAGAGCCTGATTGGGAACTGAACACTGTTAAGATTTATCACAAGCTTGACAAAAACAAACTCTTACAACCAAGCACTTCGGGCAATTGACAAGAATTAAACCCCCCAAAATGCAATATAAAATAGGATCCAATACACAACAAATAACCCCCCCAAATGTATAATTAAATAAAATGCAGATAGCCAAATGCACATAACAAAATGTTCGAAGGATGCAAGAGTTTTAAAGATAAGATGGTACATTATAATATAAGGGCACTGAGATAAACATACTAAACATTTGAGAATATTAAGAGGACACAAGAAAAAACACACTTTTGCAACAGAATGCCGGTGTTTTATTACAAAATAACAGCACCAACACAGGTTTCAAATGCCTTTATTAGGTTATGGTTACAACAGTTTCTCAGGAGAGAAAGATTAAAATACATAATAATAATTTTAAAAACCCTCCTTTTGATTTGGTATCTATTCTCCCATTAATTTCTTATATTTTAAATCTGCCAAGTGACTGTTAAATTTGTACTATTTATAGTGTTGGACTGTGCATAGAACCCTCTTTCTTTTAAAAAAATATATATACAATTTATTACTAATTCATTGCATGTAATGTTTCTGTAGCATGTTGAAATTTAAGTTTTATATTTGCAAATTAAAAAATTAAAATAAAATAAAATGCAATACATAACAATTTAAACCACAAAATGCATTACAAATAGAAAGCAATACACAATTGAAACCACAGAATGCATAACAAAATAAAATGTAATATAAAAGGAAAACGTGGGATTAGGAAGCAAGGAAGGAATTTGGTGAGAGGTGCTTAACCCAATCACTGCCAACCATTCTTCCTCTAAACCAACCTTCCCTGCCCTGGTGCCCTCCCATTTCACAGTTAAACACATTGGGAGTTATTTCTCATTAAACTCACACAGGATTGTGTGACGAATTGCCAAAAATGGCACAAACTAACTTTTACAACTAAGCACTTTGGGCAATTCACAACAAATTAAACCACAAAATACTTTTGTACAATAAAATGCAATATGCAACAATTAAAACCACAAAATGCATTATAAAAATGCAATTCACAACCATTAAAACCACAAAATGCATTATAAAAATGCAATATACAACAATTAAAACCACAAAATGCATTATAATAAAATGCAATATAAAATATAAAAGCACAATTAGGAAGCAATGAAGGAATCTTGGTAAGGGGTGCTTAATCCTATCATTGCCAACCATTCTTCCTCTAAACCATCCTTCTCCAACCTTGTGCTCTCCCAAGTTAAATATGTTGGGTTATACTTCTGATTAAACACCCACAGGGTTTTATGATAAACCCTAAAAATGAGACAAACCAACTCTTACAATAAAGCTCTCTGTGCAATTCGCAACAATTCAAACCAAAAAATGTGGTGCAAAATAAAATGCAATAAGCAATCTCAAATTGCATCTTTTGCTCTAGGAGGTGTCTCCCTCTTTCTGTCTGCTCAGGAACTGACTCAAAATGCATTCTCATGTCATTGGTCCTGAGAGAAGCTTGTCTCTTGCAAACAAAGTAGTTTCCCTTAACAGCTTTATTTAACAGTCTGATGGCCAGGACTGCTCTGCCTCCCAAGGCTTGTGAGAGAGAAGTGTCTCTGCTGTTGATGGTTGGAGTTCACTGATGATCCATTGCACTGGTTTCAATTGGGAGCTGTAGATGACAACCAGTGGTGTAGCTGTCATGGTCTGTCGTCCTTCCTGAATATCCATATGGCCCTGTCAATCTGTCTTTAAGTTTAAGATGCTACTAGCGTTGGTGATAATCTGTCCAGTTGTGAAACAGAAATAATGTGTTGGGCTTGGGCGGGGGCAGGTGGTGTCTGACAAGGCATTTGTGCAGCTGGAAAATTTGCTTTTAAAAAAAATGGAGCTGAGGAGCGTAGGAGCGAAAGAGCAGCTATTCAGGTGAAAGGGATAAGCTGCTTTTGCCTCAGGTTAAAAAAACCGCTAAGGCAAACCAGGGGGGGGGATTAGGTGAAGCTTTTAGGCTACATCTTCATTCATATTGGTTGCGTCCTCTCTTACCAAAGTTTGCCTTTGGCCCCCTCCACAAGGATGCGCTTTTGCGCCCGGTTCGGGGATTATGCGCATTATCGCGGAGGCGCATTTACGCCTAATCCCTCTGCACGGGAGGCGGCGAGAGGCGGCGAAGCGCATTAATTGATGTCCAAAAAGCGCTTTAGAAGACGTTAATGCGCATAATCGCTTGTTCACACGGCGAAAATGCGCTTTAACGGCCGGAGCAAAATAAAAGTCGCTATTTAACGCGCATTCGAAAATGCGCATTATCGGGGAGATAACGCGCCTGTACGCCCGTTTTGCGCTCCGCTGGTGTGGAGGTAAAATTTATAATGAGCCTTCAAGGCTCATTAAACGTCTCGTGTGGAGGAGGCCTTTGATGTTCATCTTGTCACATTCATGCGCTTGTACTTTGATCAAATTTAAATTAAAAAAACCACCGAAGATCCCACCTTTCTATTCCAAAATAAAAGCCTCAAGATAGCTCCAAAGCTTATCCACAGCAATCACCAAACACCAAAACTGCTTCCTGATCTATTTTTCCAACGAAAAGTTTTGGTATGAGAGGCAATTAAAAATATATATCCATACGTGTGGATGGGTGTGCATGCACTTGTACAACAAAAAGGAGCAATATGTTTTTGTTTGCTTGGTTCGTTTTTTAAATATTTCCCATGCCACTTACAGCCTGCAGAGCAGTTGAATTGGAGAACTGCTAAAAATAACTGATTTACCATAGTTCATCTACACCCTCTAGTGGTCAACTAATAGTTGCACATACCCTGATCCCAGCAACTGGGGATTGGAGAAAGATGCTGAATGAAAGATGCTTGGGTACCTACATGGACTACACTTCCTCCTGCTTCAAAAGCCTGCCTCAAGTTGGTTTCTTGAAGCTGTAAAACAAAATGTGACACTAATAACAGATGCAAATGCAGTCGTGCTGGACTACATTGTACTGTGATGTATCAGTGTGATGGAGAATGTGGTCGAGACTAAATGATAAAAACTAAATTCACTAAAAACAAAAGTTTTTGAGCTCTGTTATTTTAAAAACCAAAAAAGGTTAAATGTAATTTGTGTGTGTGTGTGTGTGTGTGTGTGTTGCAAGATAATTTAATACATTTGCTATGCAGTAAACAGATTTCTATAATCATATGAAACCCTGATCCAGAAAGAATACATCAGCCTCTTATGGAAATTTTGTGTTATTTTCACTAACTCCCCCCTCCCCAATTGATGCCTCAATATATATTCTTGTTCAAAAAGGTGTAAATTATGACCTCTGAAAGTTTCAGGCTTGCAACATAAACTGCAGGATTGAAATGAGGGTGAGATAGTGCATCTTGTTGACTTCCCAGACAAATGGATAGGAATAAAACCTTTATACCTTGATGAGGGATGCTCCTATGAAAAGACTGTTAATGAGTTTTTTTAGCAAATTTCATGCTCTTTAATTTTTTTACTCAGACATCTTTTCTATGAGATTACAATTAAGAGTTATTGTGCGAAAACTGGATTTTGGGCACCATTTTCCAAGATGGCGGCCATTACGACGATTTCCTGAGATGCTTCTATATCTAATTTTAATCTCCATGGTCATAAATACCACCATACCAAATTTCACACTTGTATCACAATGTGCACAATCTGTCCAGAAATTGTCATTAAGCCACTGTACTACCTTGTGCAAAACTTTGCATTCCTTTGTTCCAGATGGCTACCAGGAGGAGGGCTTTCTCTGCTGTGGCACCCCGACCATGGAACGAGCTCCCTAGAGAGGTACACCTGGCACCTACGTTATACTCCTTTTGACACCAGGTGAAGACCTTCTTATTCTCACAGTATTTTAACAGTTTATTATCATAGGGTTTTTTTTAAAACTCCGCTGTTTTAAATCAGTATTTTAAATTTATATTTTAAATCTGCATTGCTGCGCGGTTTCTCCCTGGTTGTGCTTTTATCACATATTTTTATATTGTGTTCTTATACTGTTTTATAGTTTTGACCTTTGTTGATGGTTTTAACTTCTGTGAACCGCCCAGAGAGCTTCGGCTATTGGGCAGTATATAAATGTAATATTATTATTATTATTATTATTATTATTATTATTATTATTATTGGCTGCACACAGATTCTTAGGAGTAAATTTCACTGAGCTCATTGGGACTTAGCGGTAGTCATCTGTAAGTTCAGGCTTCATGCGTCACCTATATGGCTTTTCATTAGCTCTCCAATTAGGCTTGCCTAAAAGAAAAAGAATTTCTGTCACGGTTCTTGTGACTTTGAACACCTGTATAACGAGTAACCGTCTTGTGAAGCAAGGAAGGAAAACGCAAACAAAACAACAATAAAAAAGGGCGGGAAGAAGTGCGGGAACGCCTGCCTGCAAGGTCCCGCCCCTGGCTTGGCTTGGAGCGAGCCGGTCCCTTGAACGGTCGCACGCCGCCGAGGCGCCTCAGCCCGTCAGTGAGGAGCGAGGAAGAGGGCAGGGCGGCCAGGGCAGCCGGTCATGTTCCCGTGCCTGTACACGGCGCTGGCGGGGCTGCTGCTCCTGCCGCTGCTAATAACCCTGGCGTGCCCGTACTTCTTCCAGGACCTGAGCTTCTTCCTGCACCTGGTGCGCGTGGCGCAGCGGGCGCGCAGGGACGGCGCGCGGGTCCCGCCGCGCACCGTGCTGGAAGTGTTCGGCCAGCAGGTGCGCCGCGCGCCGCGGAAGTCCATGCTACTCTTCGGGGACGAGGTTTACACCTACGAGCAGGTGGAGCGGCGCAGCAACCAGGCGGCGCGGGCCCTGCGCGAGCACGCCGGCGCGCGGCAGGGCGACGCCGTGGCCCTGGTCCTGGGCAACGAGCCCGCCTACGTGTGGCTGTGGCTGGGCTGCGCCAAGCTGGGCTGCGCCATGGCCTGCCTCAACTGCAACGTCAGGGGCAACTCCTTGGCGCGCTCGTTCCAGTGCAGCGGCGCCAGGGTGCTGCTGGTGGACCCAGGTGAGGCGCCTCGCTTTGCACGCCAGAGGGGGGTGGGGGGGTGGGGAGAGGTCTGGGTTCGAATCCCCAGGCGAGGCGCTCCTTCTCGCTCACCCTGGCCCACCTCACGGGGTTGTTGAGAGGATGAAATGGGTGCTGGGAAGGGGCCTGGGGGAAATCTTCTGCTCCAGCTCAGTGGAGGCTGAGACCTCTGATTTCAGTGGGGCCTGAGAGAATATCATCCTGGGATTTGAACCCAGACCTCTCCCCACTAGTGGAGGTTGGTGGCTCTGATTTCGGTGGGGCTGTGAACCCATTCTGGGTTGCAGTGCGAACCGGGCAGAACTCTAAAGGAGCTATCCAAGGCGCTGAACTTGAGTTTAGCTCCTGGGATAGCTCCTTTAACACTCTGGCTGGTTCGGACTGAAACCCAGAATGGATTCACAGCCCCACCGAAATCAGAGATCTCAGCCTCCACTGGTGGGGACAGATCTGGGTTCATATCCCAGGGTGATATTCTCTCACGCGCACACACCCTGGCCCACCTAACAAGGTTGCTGAGAGGGTGAAATGGGGCTGGGAAGACAGGTGAAGGAAATCCGTAACCTATCCTCTGGATGTTTTGGACAACAACTCCCAGAATTCCTGACCATTATCCATGCTGTCTGGGGCTGATGGGAGTTGAAGTCCAAAACATCTGGAGGGCACCAATTTGGGAAATACTGCTATATGCTACCCTGAGCTCTACAAATGGAGAATAGGAGAAAAATGAAATAATAACACCTTAGGACCTCTCACCGTTCAGAAGATAGAACAAGTTTAGGGGGGAAGGGGGGACCCTGCTGCTCACAGTATGGGTGCCTCTACAAGAGCGATTTAAAGCTCTTTCAAAGCGCATTACAAATTTTACCTCTACAAGAACGGAGCGCAAATCGGGTCGAGGCGCTTTTTATCTCCGATTATTCGCATTTTCGAATGCGTGTTAAATAGCAAGTTTTAATTTGCCGCAGGAGTTAAAGCGCCTTATGGTCATGTAAACATGCGATTCTCCGCATGTAAACAACTTTAAAGCGCGTTTCATATAGCCCATAATGTGCTTCACTGCCTCTTGTGAATTGTATTAGGAGTAAATGCGCTTCTCCGGATATGCGCATAATCGGGCAACCGGGCGTCAAACCGAAATCTTGTAGAGGGGGCCTATGTATATTTTGTTTTACTTTTACCTCTAATCAACAGGGGTGCTTCCAGATGAGGCTTTTATTGTGCCATCATACTGGCTGATTCACAAAATTTTACAGGGGATCCAGACATTGTCGTGTTCCATTTGTAGCCATCCTGTGTTTTTTCCCACCATTTCTTCCAACTTTTCATACAATAGAAAATCCATTATGGAGGGAAAGACGCAATAGCTGCACTATACCTTTTTGCTTGTCGTACTGGGAGCTGTCCTTCTGGAAACACTCCAAATTTCTATTCTTTCAAAAGTTGTTTTTGACCAGAGGCAAGAAGTGTGTGTGTGTGTGTGTGTGTACCTTGACAAGATTGATAAAATTAGACATGGTAGAAAAGGTGGAGAGAAAATTGGGGGTGGGGGATTCCCCCTCATTCTCCCATAATACAAGAATTTGCAAGTCACCCAGTGAAATCAGCAGAAGATTCAGGGTGGAGAAGAGAAAGTGCCAGTTCCTCTAAGGAACCCAAGGTGGTGTACCTAATCCTCTCCATTTTTATCCTCACAACAGCCCTGTGAGGTAGGCTGGGCTGAGAGTCTGTGCCTGATCCAGAGTCATCCAGTGAGCCTCCATGGCTGAGTGAGGACTAGAACCCGGATCTCCAAACACTCAGTCCAACACTCTAACCACCACACCACAATGATTCTAGATGGAGCCTGTGGGCTGCACAGAAGTAGGCTGAGATCCATATGCGGCCTGCAAGCTACAGAAATAGAACATGAATTGCCCTTCCATGTTGTTGCCCTCCCCCCAGCAGTGGACATCCTGTCTCTGACCTTCGCCATACCATATAGCCATGATGACTAGCATTGAATAGGCCTATCATCCATGAACGTAAAGCCATCTAAGTTAGTGGCCATCACCAAATCATGTGGCATAAGTTCCATAAATGAAGTATGCCTTGTGTGAAACCAGGTCTTCCAAGCTCAGCATTGTATTCACTAGAGGGCACTTCCTATCAGCATGGAAAGCACAGAGTCACTTCCTCTAGCAGGTCATCTGAAGACTTTGTGGTCTGTTTGTTGCTGATCTAAAGCCATGAAACTTAGGAGTTTGCCGTTGGTCCATCTAGCTCAGTATTGTCTGCACAGTTTGGCAGCGGCTCTCTAAACTTTCAGACTTTCCCAGCCACACCTGGAGATGCTGGGGATTGAACCTGGGACCTTCTGCCTGCAAAGCAGGTGCTCTACCACTGAGCTATGGCCCCTGATTCCAGCTCTGCTGTTTATGTTTCCAGGATCAGGCACAGGTTGAAAGACAGACTACTTGAAAGAGAGAACTACAGTCCTAAGCACTTAACTTTGAAATTCGCTCCATTTTCAATGAAGGGAACTTCTTTAAAATCTTTATTTATTGTAAGTTCAACAAAACAAAAAACAAGAACAAAATAATTAAGGAGACTCAGGATGTTTCCAGATGAGCCTTTTATCTTGCAATTGTCCTGCTTCAAACACAGAATGTTATGCGAGGGAGTCCAGATGACATCCATTTGTAACCCTCCCGTGTTTTCTCACCACGTCGCCCATGTTTTTTCTTACCACAGCAAAAACATTAAGGAGAAAAAAGACGGAGTATTTTGATTGGTAGAGCTACAAGCCCTCCTTCTGGCAGCTAAGATGAAGGTCTAAGCTGCATTTAAATACCTGGGACCATTTCTCGTAAATGTATTCAAGATCAGGGTGATGGTTGTCTTTTCTCACTATTTTATGGGGAAATTATTTGAAAAGCAGGAAAACTGGGGGGTGTTTCGGTACTCTTTCCATATGGGGAACAATTGAGCAGAAAGACAAGGCATGGCGTAAGCAGGAAACGAAGGACATACACACCCTGCAACACCCATGGGTCAGGGTTGCCAGGTTGCAAGCCAGAGATTTGCACCATACTGTTAAATTCACCAAGGAAGCAGGAACTGAAGCAACCAGAGGTACTCCCAAACGATCCTCCCATCCAGTCCTTTTGTCTACTCCTGTCTCCTGTAGCAAGGAGGACTAAAGGAGGTTGGGGAGAAGGTTGGAAAGGAAGCGGCCCCTTAATCTTCGGCTTCATCCACGGTTTTAAACATAGAATATGAATCTTCAGTTCACTGCCTGATACCTTCTTCCATGAGATCTAATTGTGAATCTCCTGCCTTTTGTTCTCTTCTGCCCAGAAAAACAAGTTTCTTGACTTCGAGTCACAAGGACCCAAATATTAGACCTCCTGTTTAGAGCATACCGTAAGGCAGGGGTGCAAAAAGTGAGGGCTGCAAGCAGCTTACAAGCCATGGCTGGCGGCTACCTGCATTTGCTGCCACCGCTGAAGAAATTGAGGTAGCACTGCCTGGAGTTTTCCTTGCTAGCACTAACAAGTGGAACCCTTTCCTTATCTCTGATCTCTTAGTGCAAGAGAGTTTCTCTTGCTAGCGTTAGCAAGTTACCCCCTTCCTTATCTCCCAGGCTTATGTCTGCACATGTGTTTGTGTGTGTGCTAGCGTGCAAGTGAGCTCTGCAGAATGAAGCTCTCAGGCCAAAAAGTTTGTGGACTTCCGCTGTAAGGAATAGAATTGCTTGCAATGAAAAAATACTATTTAAGCTTATGTACTTAATCCTCCTACACATTTGAGGTCATAGCTAAACCAAAAGGGCTATTTAAAAATGAAATGCTGTCCCCCTAACCTGTGCCACCATACTCATTCTCATACAGTGATGTGGTGGATTGTCCTATGGCGTTTTTCAATTTTCTTGGTCCTTTTGTTGTTTATTTAATGCCTGTTTTCAGTTAGCCCTCGCCCTATGAAAGTGAATAGGAAAACTAAGATATTGTGTATGGGAGTCAACATGACCTTCACTAGCACTGAAAAGAGCACAATGTGCGTGCCCGGTAAGCCTCTCTGAGGAGGTCATTCCACAACTGGGGTGCCATCACTGAAAAGGCTCTCCTTAGTAGCTAACCATCTCACCTCATTCAGTGGAGGTACCCATAGAAGGTCCTCTGAGGATGATCATAGGTTCCAGGCAGGTATATACAGAAGGAGATTATCCTTCAGGTAGCCTTGCCCCAAGCCATTTAGAACTTTGTAAGTTACTACCAGCATTTTGAATTGGTTCCAGAAACAGACTGGCAGCCAGTACAGACCATAAAGCCCTGATGTAATATGATTACTTTGGGCAGTCCCCTTTAACAATGTCGCTGCCCTATTTTGGACCAGCTGTAGTTTCCAGACTCTTTTCAAAGGCAGTCCCACATATAACACATTGCAGTAATCCAGACGAGAAGTTACCAGAGCATGGATAACTGAAGCTAGGCTATCTCTATCCAGATAGGATTGTAGTTAGTATATCAGCCTCAGCTTATAAAAGGTGCTCCATGCCACCTTTGACTTCAGTGACAGTGCTGGATCCAAGACCATCCCCAAACTATAAACCTGATCCTTTTGTGCAGCCCACTCCAGAACTGAGTACCATTCACCAGGCAGAAGTACCTCCCACTAACAGTACTTTCATCTTAACTGGATTGAGTCTCAGTTTATTGGCCCTCATTACCATTCCCAGGCATTGACTCAGAATACCCACTACCATTTGCAGATTCTATACACTTTTTAGCTAAAAAGGCTCCCAAAGCGGCTTACAAAACTTAAGTAGCATGACAGTCCCTGCCCTCAGGTACGCAATTTAAAGTGTACTTCCAAGTATATGTCAATATTTGAGAGGCAGTCTGGTGTATTGGAGATGAGGAGGACCAAGTAAGCCATCTTGGGTACATTGCAAGAGAAGAAAATGTCAGGATAAAATCAATATGAATCAAATCATTGTTCCATCTGGGCCATTGCTGCACTTGAGACTACATAGGAATGCCAGGGATTAAACAGGTGATCTTCTACATTCAAGTGACGCGTTCTGAAACTGAGCTATGGCTCTTGTCCATTACATGTCATTAGAGAGTTAAAACGCCACTGAACAGAGGCACATTTTGCTAAACAATGTCTGAATTCGGACGACACAATAAGCAACTGGGGGGGGGGGGGAAACAATCGTCAGTTGTATTGACTATCATGTAGTCCGAACGCTGCCATAGTCAACTCAGCGCTGATCCTAATCCACACCACAGTTGATTATTTATTACCATGTTGTGTGGGGAGTACCCCCTAGATGAACAACTGTAAAGTTGATTATTACCCCACCATTGACTATTGTGTCGTCCAAATTCAGCCAATGTGTTGGATTCATCATGCAAGCCAGTGAGATGCAATGCGAGATACAATATATCATTAATTAGTTCTTCATCCTTTGGAAATGCCTTCTTAAAAGAGAACAATGCCCAGTGTGGCTTTTTGGCAGGCTTTCATGAACACTGGAGCAGGAGCACACACATAACCTGCAGAAACATTTTTTTCATGTCGTTATGTGAGCCTTTAAGAAATGATGCATGAAAGAACAAGGAAATTCCCTAGGATATTGAATCACCCTCCCACTGGAAATAGCTCAGGTCGCTTTACATACACAGAGGGGTAGGTGGGAACCCTCGTTCTTCATAATGAACAATCTCATGTGAGTCCTTTTAGTGACGAAGAAATTCAGGCATTATGTAATTTTTATTGCTATCACATTGGCTAATATTTTTCCAAATGTATCAGCAAAATAGCAAATGTGCCTTTTCTACTGCCTTGTGAATAGCTTAACTCTAAAATAGTTGTGAACAGGAATTCTGTAATATGTAGTGCTGGCCGCCAATTTGGATGGCTTTAAAAGGGAGCTGGATAAATTACTGGAGGAGAAGGCTAACAATGGCTACTAGCCATTGCTACCTCCAATGTCCGAGGCAGTAAGCTTGTGAATACCAGTTGCTGGGGAACATAGGTGGGAAGATGCTGTTGCACCCTGTCCTGCTTCTGGGTCCCTGGTTGACAGATGGTCGGCTACTGTGTGAACAGAGTGCTGGACTAGATGAACCCTCGGTCTGATCCAGCATGGCTCTTCTTATGTTGTTAATACTATTCTGCCATGGGAACTATTACCTGACCATCCTGTCCTCATTGCTTATCCCCTTGCTGTGTTTCTCCAAAAGCTCATCTTCCATGTAGGTTTGTAGCTTTTTTGTTTTAGTCACTCATTGCATGGCTGTACTTCACCACTGTGCAAGAGAACAATTGTGCATAACCCTTGGGAGCTGATCCGGGTGGGGTGGGGTGAATGATGAGTATTATTTGGGCAAGCATTTTGTGAGCAGCAAAAACTAACATTGGTATGTAATGGTTTTGATTGTGTGTCTTTTGGGATAAGGTAGACTAAAAATCCAAATGTAACCGGTTGAATTCTGTCCATTTGTACTCAGAAGACAGGGCAGTTGGAACCCAACATGTGGAGATGGGGTGGGGTCAGAAAAAATGGACAATGCAGAGGAATTGAACTGTAAAGCAATGAGAACAAATGTTGACGAAACTCCAGTTTGCCTAAGTCAGCTTTCCTCAACTTGGTGCCCTTCAAAAGCTTTGGACTTCAGTCCCCATCAGCTCCAGCCTGCATGGCCAATGGTCAGGACTGGTGGGGGTTGAAATCTGAAACATCTCGATGGCACCTGACTGGGAAATCTGATCTAAATTGTGACGCCAACGAAGCAAAGAACTTCTTACCTTTGAACAGCTTCAAACATTCAGGCGTTACAAGATAATTTCCTCTCTTCTCCTTAAAGATTTAAAAGCCGCTATTGAAGAAATATTGCCTGTCCTGAAGGAAGAAAATGTGGCAGTCTACTACTTAAGTAAGACGTCCGACACAGAGGGGATAGACAGTTTTGTGGACAAAATGGACGCTGCTTCAGATGAACCCGTTCCAGTGTCTTGGAGATCAAATGTCACAGTTAAAAGTCCTGCCCTGTATATTTATACCTCTGGGACTACAGGTATAGTAAAACTCTGTATATAGGCTATTTCTTTGTTTAAAAGCAGGCTGTCAAGTGATAAAGGAACATCTACAGTGCAATCTTATGCATGTAATCTCAAACATATAAGTGCTATTGAGTTTAGGGAGACTTATTCCTAGGTAAATGTGCATAGGATTAGAGCCTTCATTTAATAATTGCCTGGTTTTAAAATATTTTATGATGGAATTTAATTGACATTTTGCAAAATTTCAGTTAATATTTTGAAGATCATGAGGAAAAGGACAGTTTCCCACTTGTGTCCAATAACTTACAATTTGCAAAACACAGTCGGTTGACGTGCTGTATGAAGCAATTGAGTGAGCATCTGGTGTTAGAATCTTTCTCCATGAAATGCTTGTTTTCTGTGACGAACATGTGAATCCACACATGTGAATCTGTGAAGAACATGTGAATCCACACCTGTAGTCTGTAGTGTTGCATAGGCTGACCATATGAAAAGGAGGACAGGGCTCATGCAACTTTAACAGTTGTAGAGAAAAGGGAATTTCAGCCAGTATCATTTGTATGCAATTAGTTCCTGGTGAAATTCCCTCTTCATCACCACAGTTAAAGTTGCAGGGGCCCTACCTTCTTTTGCATATGGTCACTCTAGTATAGTGCCTGCACCTTTAACTGTTGTGATGAAGAGGGAATTTCACCAGGAACTAATTGCATACAAATGACACTGGCTGAAATTCCCTTTTATCTACAGCTGTTAAAGTTACATGAGCCCTGTCCTCCTTTTCATATGGTCAGCCTAGTG
The DNA here is from genome assembly GCA_029215795.1 of Anniella stebbinsi. Lineage (NCBI taxonomy): Eukaryota > Metazoa > Chordata > Lepidosauria > Squamata > Anniellidae > Anniella > Anniella stebbinsi. Next base: position 390,722,535 of record JARDYH010000001.1, read on the forward strand.
TTGCAACTCAGATACGGGTTTACCACCTCAGTAAGAAATTAGTCTGAGAATAAGTTCCCGTTGATTTCTGGAAACTGACAAAGCTCGCTTGAAAGTACTTATGTGAACAGCTTCTCCATGAACTCCTAGTTTTCTGTGTTAGGACCCTTCTCCCTTACAGGCCAGTTTGTTTGTTTTTAATGTGGAGGCATTTATTTATGTTTTGCAAAGAGGAATTGCTACATAAAGGTGTCACTGAAAATGAATAAAAACTATTGCAGCAGATCTGTAAATGACACTGTCTGTATTTCTCCTTGAAAGAAAAGCACGTATTATAGGAAGTTAATTGATGCTCTCCTCACATAGGTCTCCCAAAAGCTGCACTGATTACCCACGAACGCACATTATTAGCTTGTGGTCTGGTTACGGCCAGTGGCATTACCTCGGAGGATGTAATCTATACTGCCCTGCCATTGTATCACAGTGCTGCCCTCTTGCTTGGGCTACATGGCTGCATCATGCAAGGTAAGAGAGCTTTGTAACATCCCAGGGCCCCTGGCCGTTTGTTCCTTTAAGCATCATGGAAACCGCATACTAAGACTCAGGGGTTTACTCACAAGGAGAGTGTTTATTAAGCATCTTACGGCCTATACAAGCATACCTAATAAACGGTGTGGACTCAGACAGCAGACGCTCACGAAGCTGCTGACCCATCCCAGGGCCCCTGGCCGTTTGTTCCTTTAAGCATCATGGAAACTGCATACTCAGACTCAGAGGTTTACTCACAAGGAGAGTGTTTATTAAGCATCTTAAGGCCTATACAAGCATACCTAATAAACGGTGTGGACTCAGACAGCAGACGCTCACGATGCTGCTGACCCATCTGGACCCATGGGTGGGGGTGAAAGCAATTGATATACTGTTCTGTGCTTGGCAGCGGTACAAGCACCAAGCAATAACATTGAAGCAGTTACATCATTAGCATAGGCAGGCATCTTACCTTCTTCTTTGGCCTTGCTTCTTCAAGTTCAACAGCTCTGGAATGTAAGCTTGTTATTACTCTGTCTGGCCTGTTAGGCCGGCACAGATAAGGTGCAGGTGTGAGACGTCTCTGATCCATTTTCCCAGCAATTAGCAAGATGCACTAGCATGCTCGGCTGTGGGAAGCCAAAGCAGCCATTTCCCAGAAGCCTCTGGGCAACTATGGCTCATAGGATTCTTGGTCTACACAAGCTTTATGAGACGAATGACGCTATTTTGTTCTGCAATGAGTTTGCTGTAGCACGTTCACTTAGATCATAGAAACTCAGGTGAGTCCAGTGGTGGTGAGAGAAATTTTGAGGTATGGGCACTCATTGTGACAGTCCCCCTAATCATACCCAGTGGTGTAATGGGACCATGGCTCATAGGGTTGATGGCTGGGGCTATGATATCTGCCCCCCTGCCCTTAGGCCCTGTTCCTTCTCATCTTAGCTGCTACCCTCACAGTTGCTGAGGGAAATGAATTTCCTCAGCAACAATATCTTGTTCCCTGTTGTAATGCAAAATATTTTGGAGTTGCTTTGTCCTGAAAGGACAATTTATTTATTTTTTAGAATATTTTTTATTTTTCAACATAATACAACATAAAACAACATAAAATACAATACATACCGCATACCCCCCGTGCTACCCTCCCCCCAGGAGTCCTTCAATTATACATTATTCTTCTTTCCAAAAGTGTAAAGACTCTTTTGAAGGTATTTGCCCCTTCCCCGTTCTTAATACATATTCCAAAAATAGGCTCCATATATCTCCAAAATCATTCTTACTGGACATTCCCCTCTTTATTTTCATTTTACACATTAGCTTATCATTAAGTGCCGTATCCCATATTTCTTTATACCATTCTTCTATAGTATATATCCCTTGCCCTTTCCAGTTTTTAGCAATCATTATTCTGACGGGAGCCAGGAGGTTGTTTATTAATTCTCTCTTATTTATATTCTCATTTCCTTTATCCCATATTGCTAGTAGAGCCAGCTTTGTGCTTAATTCCAATTTACTTCCAATTATTTCACTTATTTCTTTGAACACCCTTTCCCAAAATTTTTGTACATGTTTACAACTCCACCACATATGGAAATAAGTTTCAACCTCCTGACATCCCCATCCTGAAAGGACAATTAATGGAGCAATTCTATGCAGGGACATGGCTGGGGCATGCTGAGAGTTGTAGGGTCTTTTTCTATCTAAACCTGTGCAGGATTGCACCATTATACACATTAGCTTCAACGTCTAGGGCATAATCCTATGCATGTTTAGACAGCCATTCGTGTAAACATGCATACGATTGTGCAATTAGTTGAGATGGGTCAACACAGGTACCTGTATTTTGGGACTCAACTTGGGGGCCTGGCTATGAGATCTGACATGGGCCATGTCTACACCATGGGTTTTTCCCATGGTTGTCCCTGAGTCATCCCTGTGCATCCAAATGACGTACAGGGGATCCCAGGGGCAGGCAGGAATGACCCCTCCATTTCCCCGGGATAACTGGTTTCCCAGTTATCCTGATTTTTCCTGCAGTTCCAGGACCATCCCGAGGACCGTGGGAGGTGTGGCTGCTGCTCCCACCTCCTCATCAGTAGCACGGCCTTCAAAGCAGGCACAGAGCCATGTGGGGTGGCTCTGTGCCCATGGGGGATGGGGATGGGGAAACAGTTTTGCCATCCCTGTGATGGCGGGGGGGGGGGCATTTTTTGGGTTTTTTAACTTACGTTTGCAATGGATCGTAATTGCGTGACCGGACCCTCTTCTTAAAAAAAATGGCAACTGTGACATCCTTCTTGCATTCTGGGACATCGCGTAGCCATCTGGACGCTGGGAGGCGATCCCGGAAGCAGGAAATCTCAGGATCCTCCCCCTGCGTCCTGGAAGGCTCAGTGGTGTAGAAAGGGCCGGGATGGACACTTAAAATTTACTATTATATCACTCGTCATGCCCCTACTCCCAGGGGAGTCAAAAAAATTAGGATGCTGTTTTGATCCATATCAAATTGATATATAAATGCAATTGATGTATAAATACAATTTCCAGGAAGGGATGAGATGAACATCTATGAGCTGATCTACCCATTATACAGAATTGAGCTGGAGGAATGAGTATACCCATCTCCTTGATTTTCTTAAGTTAATACAAACAGAGTGCACTTTATATAGGGGAGCATAACAAAATGTGGACCTACATTGTGAAGCCATCCTGATCAGAATACTAGGACTTCATCCTGTACATTTTGTAGATGGGCTTTTGTTCAGAAAAGGAAAATCCCTCCGTATAAATATATTAGAATCCAATTCCTCTTTCTCTTTTATTTATAGGTGCTACTCTAGCATTGCGTTCCAGATTTTCTGCTTCCCAGTTTTGGGATGACTGCAGAAAATACAATGTCACTGTCATACAGTACATTGGGGAAGTGCTTCGTTATTTATGCCATCTGCCCAAGGTAATGACTTTCTGTAGCCTACTTTTTTCTCGTTTTACAGATTGTTTGGATTGTCTTCATTAATGCCTGGTTTTTAAATTTTACTCATAGGCTGCTTCTAGCACTATTTTGTTTTCACCTGTTTCGCACCTAAAGCTAACCCATGGTTTTATTTTACACATGGTTTGTTGCTCTACCCAGAGTTTGTCTGACAGATGATCAAACAAACTTTGGTTTGTTTTGTTAATCCCTGGGTTGTTTGCTGTCTTCTCCTTGGCCCACTCTCTCCCTGTATCACAAATGCCTTTGTAGCATTGTAATACTGGCATATAGAGCCACTGGTTTCCGCCCCGCCCCCCGCCCCCGGCTCTTGCCCACCACCTCTGTGTCCTTGCAGTAAAAAACATGAACAACCCATGGTTCTGGATTCACACATTACAACAACTCATGGTTTAAACAATCCAAAGTTTGCAAACAAACAATGAATTCTCATTCTGGGTTTTTTTGTTTTTGGTGGGGGGGGTTAATTTTTAATTATTTCTGGGTCATTCATAGTTAACAAACTATGGTTTGTTAGCATGGCCATGTTCACATATCACAACAACCCAGAATTCGATAACTCATACCAGGGCTTAGTGTTATGTGCAAACCAGGCCATTGACTTCTCTGAAATAACTTCTATGTCTTTCTGCACATTAACTTGAAGGGATCACTTTATTTCAGTTTTTCTGATGGGGAAATTTGTTGTACTTCTAAGAGGGAGAAGACTTGTTTAAGGTCACCCACTGAGGCTATGGGCGTGCATGTTACACCTACCCAACCTATGACCCACTAAGCAAATGTAGCTCCATCAACCACTCATGGCGACCTATCAGAGACTAAATAAACCTCCTGTGATTTGTACTGGGTTTTTTGCTTTCTGTCCAAGACTGAAAAACAAGGCGCTTGTTGACCCTCTGGCTGGCTCCAGTCCCTGACAGGTGGACTGCATTTGGCTATGAGGATCACAAATTATGCAAGTCTGGATTAAACCCAGTTACTGCGAACTCAAGTACACTTAGTTCCTGTAAATAATAAACCTGAACAATTTAAGTCTAAGAATAGTCAGTGTACATTTTGAGTCCATCAGCTGCACTTTGCACTGTAAGAGGGGGCTGAAATCTGCCAGGAAAATTAATTAATTAATTAATTATACCTTTAAATCACCCAATAGCTCAAATTCTCCGAGCGGTGAACAGAAACTACAAACAATAAACAATTAATAAAATAGCACAGCACGTAATAAAACCAAGATAAAATCATAAAATGCACTCCGGAATGTAAAGCCAGCAATATTTATTTATTTATTTATTACATTTGTATACCGCCCCATAGCCGAAGCTCTCTGGGCGGTTTACATAGGATTAAAAACAATTAAAAACAATATACAAAAATTAAAACAGCAAAAACATACAACATACACACAATCTATACATTTAAAAACCACATCAACACTTCAAAAACTACAAAAACAAAGCAAAACAAAACAAACCCAGGCTCCTCAGATATTGCCAAATGCCTGAGAGAAGAGGAAAGTCTTGACCTGGCGCCGAAAAGATAACAATGTTGGTGCCAGGCGGGCCTCGTCGGGGAGATCGTTCCACAATTGGGGAGCCACCAATTGGAGTGCAGTGATTTAAAAGAATTAAAAGCTGTTCTTAAAATACCTGGAAGAATAAAAAGTTCTTTGCCTAGTGCTGAAAAGACCATAACGATGGCACTGGGTGAGCCACACCAGGAACCTTCTGTGTAAGGATACCTGTTGGCCCAATGCCAATGGCGGTAGCTCGACTCTTCGTCCTGCCACTACACTGTGCAATTCTCCATTGCAAGAGAGATGGAGAAAATAGAATGTAGCAGCTCAAGTTCAAGCAAATGCAAATTGAAACTCCCTTCGTGGGAAGGTTGGGGACATTAGGGGCAGTACTGGTGTGTGTGGCCCCATCCTACTTACATGTGTTCCTGCACCCCATCCTTCCCCAACCCGGTGCCATCCCGATGTGTTGGTCTGCAACTCCCAATGGCTTTGTTCCCAATGGAACAGTGGGAGTTGCAGTCCAGCACATTTGGATGGCACCAGGTTGGGGAAAGATGCTGTACCTTATGCAGGGGTAATGCCTGAATAGGGCTCAGATATCACTTTTGTTAATTCAGTGGTCTAATCGGATTTCGAATTTACATGTTTGCAACCCAGTGGGTGAGAGGGTAAAGCATGACCAGTGTCAAAAGACCACAGACTCAATATTTTAATTGAGACAAATCATTTAGTTTATTGATACGCAGTGTCTAAAAATAGTATTATCTTCGTATAGAAAATAATATTGTTAACTTGAAGTCAGACGTAGAAACATTAGTATTTATAAAATGTTCTAATATCCAGTAGTAGCTGTACCCAGATAAGGGTCTACTCTGTGTAGGAGTACCATTGGATACTGCCTTTGGACTCCTCCTTTTTTCAATAAAAGGGATCCTGATGCCCTTTTTATATAGATTGGAGATGGAATAATATAAAATAATCAATTTATGCTGGTCTGTAACTGTAATACAGATTTTATTTGATTATGACTTAGAAAACATGTGCTGAAGCTTCTTTATTTAGATAAACCCTCCTTAGGGGTGGTGCTAGTTTTCCAATTAATATGCAATTAAACTGAACAGTGGAAGTTTACACCTGCTTCGGTCTATTTGGCCGCAAACCAAACAGAAACAAATGGTTCCTGTAACCCTTGAGAAAAAGTCTTCAGAGCCTGTTTCTTCAAGGAAACTTCCAGACAAGGTTTTTACCTTGCAGTTTCCCTGCTCGTACATGGAATTTGATTGGGATGGGGGTGGGGGGGTCCAGATGATGTCATCTTCCATTTGTAATTCTCCTGTCTTTTCTCACTGCTTCTTCCACCTTTTTTCTTCCCATAGTAAAAATCCATGAACAAGAAAAAGACGGAATAATCACTGGTGGAAGTGTTAAAGTGGGCGGGGAGCTAAAGGACAGGGAGACATCCCTAGGATTTGATCACTGCGTGTTTGCAGATAATAATTTTGTGCTGTGACTTGTCCTAAGGCATAAGAACGTAAGAACATAAGAAAAGCCATGCTGGACCAGACAAAGGTCCATCCAGTCCAGCACACTGTTCACACAGTGCCCAACCAGCTGTTGACCAGGAACCTGCAGCAGCACCCTCCCACCCATGTTCCATAGTAACTGGTGTACACAGGTTTACTGCCTCTGATATTGGAAGTAGCACATAGCCATCAGGACTAGTAGCCTTCTCCTCCAGGAATGTATCCAACCCCCATTTAAAGCCGTCCAAATCGGTGGCCATCACTACATCTTGTGGTAGTGAATTCCATAGTTTAAATGTACTTCCTTTTATCTGTCCTGAACCTCCCACCAATCAACTTCAGAAATGACTCTGAATTCTAGTATTCTGGGAGAGGAAGGAAAACGTCTCCCTATTCACATTCTCCATGCCATGCATAATTCTGTACACCTCTATCATGTCTCCCCTTACCCTCCTTTATCCCATTCTAAACAATCCCAGCTGTTATAACCTTCCCCCTCCAAGTATTTTGGACCAACTCCCAGTATTTCTGAACACTGACTGTGCTGGCAGGGACTTCTGGGAGTTGAAGTCCAAAACATCTGGATATCTATCTTCTGACCACCCCTACCCAGTGAATATAATGTGCAAGCAAGGATTTTCAGCTGTGACTGGAGGCAAACCTTGCATGTTTTAATCAAAAGAAAATGGCCAAGCAAAGAGTTATAATAAGCTGTAAACTTTGTGCCAGCTCATCAGACATCAGTAATTAATGAGGTTGTGAGCATCACCACAGATTATTGTCGAAGTGGTATGCTCAGTTACATAAATGGAAGAATGAGTATCAGAGCTGAGCGAAAATAAAGCCAATCAAAGCATAGTTGCGATAATGGTGGGGTAATATAAAACAGGGTGACATTTAGAGATGCAAAGTACTTTTCCTGCAGGTGTTAAACTCTTTAACAGTATGGATTTGTACCTGATCTTTAAATTAGAGTGAGAGGAGAACATGCAGCTTCATTTCCATCACAGAAACAGGAACTATTGTTTTGACATAAATATAGAAATTGGCACCTTGAGAAGTATTCATGCATACAAACTTCTCAAATGCAGCATATCAGTTGACCTGGTACCATATCTGGATCAAGTAGATGTGGATTTCTCAGAGCAGAACTACACTTTTAATGAACAAACATGGTGGTCCCAGCCCTATATTTGTTTCATAATGAGATGGCTGGGAGCCCAGAGGGGTGGGGGAGCTTTTACAGATGACAGTTATGGAGAGGAGATACTTAACCCTTCCATGCCTGCTGATACTTCCCTGCGAGGGTTCCTGTATATCATGTTTTGCTTAGATTCTCCTCTCCTAGCAGGGCTGCAAGACCAGAAATAAGGCAGGCTAGGAAAGAAAATAGCCTTGGATTGGGGAATTGGCTGTAGAAGAAGCGTTACCCACACCCCACCCATACACCTGTTGGTCTACAAACAGATTGAGAACTCCCATTTGCCAAGGTGGTGTGTTGTTCCACCTTCAGAAGTGGAGCCTGAACAATTCTACATACTAATTTCCTGATCACCTATATTTTCACAGGGCCAGAATATGATGGTCACTGGGAATCAGAAGTGAAGTGTTGACAGTCAGAGCTGTGTGTGCCATGTGGCCTGCCTTACTCCTCCTAAGCTAGACAGCTGCCCTCAGTTTTGGTAGAGGACATTTTCTCATCCCCTGTGTTGATGTAAGATCAAACTGCCATTCTGGTTGGCTTCTCTGTGTGGAAAGGTGGGAGATAGACTCCTGAGATAGACTAGAGAAGGCTTGCATTCAGATTTTCTGCATAGCCATGAAGCTGGCTAGGTGGTGTCAGGCAAATCATGATTTCTTAAGCTAACCTATCTCACAGGATTGATATGAGGATAAAATGGGTTAACTCTTTATTGCCTCTTGAGATTTGGGGAGGCCATAGGGAGTGATCAATGTGATAAATCATAGGTCCCCTACCTTTTTGGGTCAGTAGGCACATTTGGAATTTTGAGAGTGTCATGGGCACTCTAAAAAAATAGTGGGGTGATTTCCCATTCAAACAATGGTTGCCATGCTGGATATGGCCAACCACAAACATCCATTTCCCAGAAGACAAACTAGTAGACTAAAAAAAAAGTAACTTATCCAAGAACCTAAGTACAAGTCAGAGGTAAGTTCTAAGCTCCAAAACACAAAACCACTCTTTTGAACCCAAATAAAGATGGCACTGGAGGGCAGCCCTTCGCTTTGCAGCATGCTGGCCTCTGTTGTTGTAATTTTTAATTAAAACAAACCTTAAGAAATACAATAAAAATCCAGGGGGGCAGGGAACTTGGTGGATGCCAAGACAGGTGTCCCTTGGGCGCCATGTTGGAGACCCCAGTGATAAGTGAAACTATCAGTTTATGAGATAAAGGAAGTGCTTACTGAATAGCTAAGATGGGTGCAAAAGACAGTCAGACTGTCTTGGCCAGATTTTGGTGGGAGTACATGGAAGCTAATCAATCTTTTGGGATTTCACTTGTTATTCTTTGAGCCAGAAGAGTCAGACCATATTTAAATAAATGTCACAGGTTCAGTGAAGAATTCAATGGCCATGTTTGAAGGTCATTCTAAATACACTTAGCTTTAGCGCAATGTGCGTAAGCCATAGCGAGCCTCATGCTCGGTTCACTCTCTTCGCTTTCCTCCCCCTGCATGTCCAAGAGGCATGAATGAGTTGATGTGCAAATGGAGCCAGTATCTCAACACTTCAATCCCTGCAGTGCACACATAGGGTGCGAGTTTCAGTCGAAAAGCCCTGCACCCTAAAGTGACTGATACAAGAGCCCTAAAATGCTGGTGTGAGATCAGCATACTCTGTACAGTATGTATAGCTGGCTTCCCATCCAGAATACAGGGGTGTACTAATTACAGTTCCTCATTTCTTCTTGCATGGCCTTCTCTTGATCCCTTACTAGCAACAGAAATTAAGCAACTGAATCATTACTTCACTATCTCCATCCTAGAGAGAGAAATGTGCTAATATGTTGCTTGGGTTGCAAGGTTCTGCTAAGGATCAGATCATGAGCAGTGGTCAGGTTTCTCAGGAAGCAAGGCGAAAAGAGGTCAGCACCATGGAGAGCAGCATGTAGTGGTGGGGCTGGAAGCCAGGCAAGATTGTCTATGGCTGAATTCGGACAACACATTAGTCAATGGTGGGTTGAGTAGCCAACTCACAGTTGGTTATTTTGTGGGTACTCCCCACACAACATGTTCCTACAGAACTGTGGGTGGTTGGGGCTGGCGTTGAGTGGACTAATAGTCAACCCAGCATTTGACTGACACAACCCCCGACCCTCTCCCCACCCTCCCTTCTCAGTCCTCCCAGTTCTATCCCAGCAGCCTCTGCAAGTTGCACCAGTTGTAGCAGAGTGACAGCTGCCGCTTTGGTCGCACTTGCCTCTATGGGCTTGTGTTTTAACCCACTCACCACACACCATTAACCCACTCACCCCTCCACACAACACTTTAAACAACTGGCTTCGAGCTAAACAACTTGCAAGCCAGTTGTTTCTCTCAGTTGCTTATTTGGGCGGAATAACATACCGTCAGTAGTTTGTGAGCAGCGTGTTACCCTCCACACAACACAATAAGCAACACAACTGACGATTGTTCCCCCCCCCCCAGTTCCTTAATGTGTTGTCCGAATTCAGCCTATATGTTGCTTCAAGGAAGATCATAGAATAGTCGAGTTGGAAGGGCCCTATAAGGCCCCTTCCCCAATGCAGGAATCTACCTTAAAGCATACCTGACAGATGGTTGTCCAGCTGCTTCTTGAATGCAGAGCAAGACTGAGGCTTAAATAGAAAGATGCCATCCTTTAGCTCTTCCTCTACCTTGATGCTTTGAACCTTAAAGGGGCCTCCCACTGGTCAGTCAGCAAGGATTGTTTTCGCATGCATGAAATACTAAAAGATTTTATGTCTAGATTGCAGTCTCCTTCTGAAATTGTGACTTCTTTCTTTCTTTCCAGAAGGACAATGATCGGAATCATAGAGTAAGAATTGCCTTGGGTAATGGCTTAAGGGCTGATGTTTGGAGGGAATTCGTCAGAAGGTTTGGAGACATACGTATTTTTGAGTTTTACGGTTCAACTGAAGGCAATGTTAGTTTTGTGAACTATACTGGAAAAATTGGAGCTGTGGGAAGATTAAACTACTTGCAGAAGGTAAGGACAATGGATGGAATGTATTCCAGTAGTTCCTGTTTACCAAGGACAGTCAGGATTTTTCTGGTGTCTGTCTGTGCCCTGTCACTGACCCTGCTTTCCCTTGGAGAATAGTTTCCATAGTGCTTTCTAAAAAATGTAGTTAGTATGCCCTGGAGTTCCCATTCAGACCTCATCCTCCAGATCTCCAGAAGTTAAAACTCAGAGTCAGGGATGTGTAGGGGAACATAGACAGGCAAAGGTAAAAAAAAATGACCTTCCTGCTAAATAAGGAACGGAACTAGTAACCAGCCTTCTTGCTGAACCTGGGTTGTTGTTGGGAGATGGTTATTTCATAGCAATATGGTTATCTCTTCTTTGCAGCCAGAATGCAACCTTCATTTTCTCAAACTATAAAGGAAATTCTTGGCATACTACTCTGGAGTTCCTTGAATAAAGTGTACTGTGGAGCAGGGTTAGATAGCAATGGGGTTGGGTGTGTAGGATCAATTCCTTCCTCTACCTGAAGAAGGGAATGTGCACCTGTCAAAGTGGGGAGGGATGAGGTTGCATCATGTATATGATGTGCACAAGCATATATGATGGACGTGGAATTACCTACACTGGTGCTGTGTCTTTTGGCATCTTCTCTTTTTGATAGACACTATACAAGTCCAAATCACTATCCAAGGCAATGGGCTATGTTTATGGAGGTTATAAAACTTTATTCTTTTATAAAAAGTATTTGAGTTTGCAGGTAGAAAACCATACTTTTCTATGTCAATATTTATACTTTTTCATTAGAAAGTAATGCATTTCGACTTGATTAAATATGATGTAGAGAAAGATGAACCTGTCCGAGACGAAAATGGCTATTGTATAAAAGTTCCCAAAGGTACATCCACTTTATTTCTGTTATATGTCACTAAAATGTAATGCCAGACAATGCTGCTTTGAATTGATGTTTTAGTTTTTATTGATGACGATGATATTGTTGTTGTTGTTATTATTATTATTATTATTATTATTATTATTATTATTATATAGTACAACCCACTCAGAAGACTCCGAACATGCAGGCTATTGCCTATGAAGCAAAATAGGAACTTGTTGCAACAGTGTATGTGAGTGTGATATATAAAATATACACATACATGTGCATACAACATTCACACACACACACACACCACACAAAGAGCAGCAGTACACACTGGCTCAATTCGGACGATATATTAAGCAACGGAGGGGTAAATAACGAATTGACCGTGCATTAGGCAGGAGGAGCTTCACAAATGACATGCTGCAGCCAGTGCTGCTCGGCACCAGCAAACGCCCCGGCTGCTATGAACTTGCGGCAGCCATTTTGGTTGCAGCCTCTCCTCCCTGTGTCCTCCAGCTGTATCCCAGCAGGCACCGTGAGTGTTGCCAACTGCATAGAGCGGCCGGGGGTTTATGGCTGCTCTAGGCAGCAGAACTCTATTCTGAAATGGAATAGTCCACGGAGTGGGGGGGGGGGTGAATTTGGATGACACTTTAAACAACGGGGCTTCGGGCTAAACAACGTGCAAGCCCGTTGTTTCGCTCCGTTGTTTAAAGTGCCTGATTAACGTACTGTCAGTTGTGTGTGTGTTGTGTGTTGCCCTCCAGACGACACAATAAGCAGCACCACTGACGATTGTTCCCCCCCCCCCTCCATTGCTTAATATGTCGTCCGAACTGAGCCAATGTATTTGGGATCAGCACAACTAGGAGTAAGGCCCATTGAATGATGCTTACTTTTGATTTCATGGGTTCAGTGTGTAAAAGAAAACACTGATCCAAGGACAGTATAATACATTTTGCTATTTGATGCAGAGGACAAGATGGCACACACACATTCCACGTACAGAAGGCGACTGGACTGGCAGTTGAATCTTAGTTAAACATGGGCAATAGGACATGGTCCTCCACCTCAACAGAAGGCCACAGTCTAACTTAGCGAATGCCAGACAAGTTGTGTGGCACACACAGATCCAAGAGGGGAGAAAGACCAGAGGGTTCAGGGGGCAGATGCCCTCCCCCCAACTTCTGCCACCTGAAGCGATTGTTTCACTCTGCCTAATGGTAGGGCCGGCCCTGCATTGACCTTTAACAAACATTTGTCACTCAGCTGGAATGTAACCTTTAATTAGGAATGCAAACAATCTTGCAAATGAGTGCTTCTGTTTAAACTGCTAATATAAAGTAGGACCCCCCTTCAAAGAAAAGAATTACAGGGCTTCTGCTTGATTATATTCCTTATTCTCTGACTTCCTGCATGCTAATTTGTCACAAACAATAGTGAGACTTGAAAGCTGCATTTTCACCTCATTCACTGGCCAGAGGAATGAGGGCTCATCAATTATCCTGGTGCTCCCAGAAGTTGCAACCCTCATGCCTCCCCTGCTCCTACTCCACCACTGCTTGTATCCAATTTTATTCTGACTTTGCATATTAAGAGGGAAGATTGAGTCTTCAGCCAGGAACTATATTGCTAACTTTGAAAAGAAACTACTAAGAATTCTGTGATATTCAGTATTGTCACTGAATTTCTATAAACAGGCTATTGAGGTTTTTAAATAAGCCATATAGCATTTTCAGACATCAAATTCCATTACCATGCAGAGTTTATTTAAATTTTTGCTTGGGGTTGTTTATTTATTATTATTATTATTTTTTGGTCTCTCATAGGTGAAGTGGGGCTTTTGATTTGCAAAATCACACGGTTCGTTCCATTTAGTGGATATGTGGGAGCAAAGAGCCAGACAGAAAAGAAAAAGCTAAGAGATGTCTTCCAGAAAGGGGATTTATATTTCAACAGTGGTGATCTTTTAATCGTTGACCATGACAACTTTATTTACTTCCATGATCGAGTCGGAGACACATTCCGGTTTGTTGGTTTACATTATTTATTTATTTCATTTACATCCTGCCGTTATGTCTCCAAGGAACCCAAGGCAGCGTACATAATCCTCCTCCTCTCTATTTATCCTCACAACAAAAACAACCCTGTGAGGTAGGTTGGGCTGAGAGTCGGTGACTGGCACAAAATCACCCAGTGAGCTTCCATGGCCGAGTGAGGACTAGAACATGGATCTCCCGACTCCCAGTCCAACACTCTAGCCATTATGCCACACTGGCTCTTTTAATTATATTATATTATATTGTATTATATATATATAATTTAATAATGTAATATAATTTATCTTTTAATTATATATATAATTAAAAGCTGAAAGCAAATATCTGTGGATTCTGTAAATTTCCTCTGCTGTAATCTCTTAATCAGGAGCCACCAAGGTTAGAACCTGGAAACTTTGGCTTTGTGCATGGCTGACCCAGTTTGCCTTCTGTGAAATAGGTTTCTGAGTTTTTTTAGTCTATTGGAGCTCAACCTCTGTCTTATACTCAGTCTTTTGGGCAAATTATTTGTCCTTTCTGACTAGCCATGGCTCCCATGGCAACCATTTTGTGATGGTGCCCAGGACAGTTTTTCAAATCACCAAATGTGCCCATGGCCTCAAAAGGGTTGCCTACCCCTGTTTTACAGTGTTACTTGTTCTGGGCTTTTTTTAATGGGCTCTTTTTATCCCAGATGGAAAGGAGAAAATGTGTCTACAACTGAAGTCGCAGATATTTTAGGACTGGTCGACTTTATTCAGGAAGCAAACGTGTATGGTGTACCTGTGCCAGGTAAAGTATAAACATTTCAATGTCTAAGTTGATGGCTTTGAGGCTTCATGAAAGGGAGTGACAGAGTAAGAATTACTTGCTTTCCATCACAATGGCTGCTGCACTTCCTCCCCCAAGGGCTTTTTTTAAATGCGTGACCATATACAAAATGTGCAGTTCTAGAAAAAAATGTACAGTCCTAAAAATATATATTTGTGCAGTTCAAAAACTCTAGCCATGGAAAAGTAAGTCGTTCACTGATGTAAACAGTTGCTTTTTTGCCTCCTTATAATTTTTTTCTAAAGACTTTTCTGCATTTCTGCAAACCTTGGGGTTCCAATGGGAGGGAAATTGTAAAAGGAGGAGAAAGGTGACTCAAAGACAAGAAGGGAGGGATGAAGATGCCGCTCCTCCCTTCCTTTGACACTACTAGCAGAAGTAAGCAGGGCATTGCATAAGGCAGTTCCTCAGCCTTTGAATCTCCCTGTCCCCAACAATAGAATTGTTCTGCCAGTCTAATAGCTGATCCCAAAACTCAGTTCTGAAAGAAAAAGAGATTCCAAATAACTGATAAAGTAAGGCTTATTCAATTATTAGTAGCTTGCATTACAGGGAAGGGAGGTTGAATTATAATGAAATATTAAAATTGAACAGTTTTTATTTGCAAATAAATAAATGGAAGTGGATCTGTTGGATAATTGAAACGATAATTTTACTAGACACTCTAATCAGTGACAAGCCTTATATTTATATAATTTTCACATTGGGTTTTTTAATATAACTTCGTATGTTTTCAATAAATGCAATATTTTTAAAAGGGGGGGGAATAGGAAACAATTGAAGTCTGTTGCTGTATTTCCCTTTCTGCCATCAACAGATAATTCATGATTATGGTATATGTCTAAAGTTGCTTTTCTTTGTTTTCACCTGCCTCTGTTTAAGATGTAAACACCGATAATTGGCATGGGAAAGATTTCACAAGCAATTAAACTGTGTGATAGTCCAGGGTTCCTTATCCTCTTCTCAGATTATGTTACAGTATGCGGGGAACATAGCCCAGATCCCAGTGGACTTATAAAACTAAATAGAAGAGTTGAATGCCTAATTACAAACTGGTCTTTGGTGGAGGGGTCAGTAATAATTGCTGGTAACCTTTCACTATTTTTGTCCATGGGCAATCTCAGAATGTGTTTTCTTTTAGGTGGATTATATATATTTGGTATCTGGCTTTCAGTGCTGTACACTAAGGATTAATCTGATCCTGCATATTAAAATGTGAAGACCAAAGATTCCATCCAAGCCGCAAAAGCTTTGAGTAAACATATTCTGTGCCAGGTGTTCTTTTGCAAAAGGCAAAAGGTATATAACACTGGCTCTTAACAAAAGTATGCAACCAACTTCTCACAATGTACTTTTGCATATGTTACAGCCATTCAAGGTCATTCCCCCGGGAATCTCCCAGAGAGCTCCAACTATTGGGTGATACAGAAATGTAGTAAGCAAACAAACAAACAAATTTAAGAAGACCTTGGCCTGGTCTGACTGGGATATTTCCAGATTCTTTGTGTATTCTTCATGGGGCTGTCCTTGAAGACGACTCAGAAGCTGCAGCTAGTGCAAAATGCAACAGCTAGACTGCTGACTGGAAAATCTCATAGAGACCATATAACACCAGTCTTAAAGGAATTGCACTGGCTGCCAATACGTTTCTGGCCGGAATTCAAGGTGTTGGTAATGACGTTTAAAGCCCTAAATGGCTTGGGACCTCGATACTTGAAGGAGCGCCTCTCCCTATATCTGCCTGCCCGAGACCTGAGATCTTTCGGAGAAGCCCTTCTCCATGCCCCACCGACATGAGATATACACTATGGTGGGACATGGGAGAGGGCTTTCTCTGCTGTGGCACCCCGGCTGTGGAATGCCCTCCCCCTGGAGGCGCCAGGTTAAGACATGGCTTTTTAATAAAGCCTTTAATGGCTAAATCCACCAGTCTGCACCGTGTCTTGTTTTAATTGGATTTTACTGTTTTAAAATTTTGTATTGGTTTTAATATATTAATGGTTTAATTTGTTTTTGAATTGTATATTTATTCTATTTTATATGTATGATTATATCTGTATGCCACCCTGAGATCCTTATGATATAGAGCGGGATATAAATGTTTTAATAAATAAATAAATAATAAATATTTTATTTTTATTTTATTCATTAATTGATTAAATTTATAGTCCTCCAAAACAGCTGACAATAATAAAATACAGATTAAATGAAATAACATGAAACAAATCAATTAAAAACACAGTTGAAAAACACAACAATAAGAAATAGTTATTATCACCCGAGCTGTTGTTGAGAAACAGTTTAGAGAAACAAATAATATTAATAACACATCTCTTGCAGGTCATGAAGGCAGAATAGGAATGTCATCCATTCGACTAGCAGATGGCAGTGAATTCAATGGGGAAATACTCTATAAGCATGTTGCAGATTACCTTCCAGTTTATGCAAGGCCTCGTTTTGTGAGGATTCAGGTATGTCTGCCTTCCCATGTGCCTCTTTCATCAGTGGACAAGTTGAGGTGTTTATTTTTTTTCTTAGAAATTAGAGTTCCAATTTTCCTGGAGGCAGAGTGTATAGCGGCCTCCCAAATAAGTCAGTGGATGTTACAAGCCCATCAAAATGTTTAATAGCTTGCCGAATCAAACAATTGTTATGTACTTTTTATGTTATTTATTTGTGACTCATCAGTGGCATGAAAGCAGGAAAACAACAAATCTCTTCCAGTTTACAAAAATGTCCCTGCTTAGTCACCTGTAGGCAATTTTTACTCACCACAGGTGACTAGGTAAGGGACTGTCTTACAGGTTTGGAGTACCATATTTCATCGATTCTAAGACGCACTTTCTCTCCCATGTCTACATCTGTAAAAATGGGGTGCGTCTTAGAATCGACGGCGACTTAGAATCGTGGGATTTCTCCCGCTTTTGCAGAAGGCAGGAGGGCTCTGCATGCCCCCCGCGACTCCTAGGGTGACCAGTCATGCTCTCCTCCAGCCCTAAAACAATCCCCCGCCACCCCCCACTCCCGAAACAAACCCCACCACCAAGCCAGCCACCTCCTCTAAAAAAACCAACCCGGACAGCAGCGGCGGGGGGCTCCGATGCTTCACAGGCACGCACGTCTTATGCGGAGCCGCCGCTGCCGCTCCCGTGCAGAGAGACCCAAGCGTCACTCTGCCTGCCTTTCTCTCTCTCCCCCCCCCCTTGTTCCACACACCAGCAGGAAACAAGCAGCAGACGGGGCCTGAGGCTGGATCTCCTCCTCCTCCTGCTGCTGTGGCTCCTCAGGCTCCTCCAGGGAGCCCATGAGCAGGGCAAGAAGGGTGAGGGGGCTGCGGGGGTCATGTGGTGGCGGCGGAGATTGGTGGCAGCAGAGGACCCAGTAGGTCCGGGCTGGGTTTTTTTTGGGGGGGTGGCTTGGTGGTGGGGTTTGTTTCGGGGGTGGCGGGGGGGGTATTTTAGGGATGGAGGAGTGCGTGACCATTTCCCCAGAGGTTTACTCCCGGGGCCTGGTTGGCCTAGATCGCCCCAGTTTTCCCAGTTAGGACCAGGAAACCCCTGGCGATCTGGTCACCCTAGGAGTCGCCGGGGGGGCATGCAGAGGCCTCCCGCTTTCTGCAAAACCGAGAGAAATCCCGCAATTCTAAGTCTCCATCGATTCTAAGACACATAAGGTTTTTTCCTTCTTCTTAGAATCAAAGTTTTTTTTTCTGTGGGTGGTACAGAAATTAAGGTGCGTCTTAGAATCGACACAAAACTTTTTCCTTGTTGGTGGCCCTGAAATTAAGGTGCGTCTTAGAATCGATGGCGTCTTAGATTCGAGGAAATACGGTATATTACATTGCAATTTGCATCTTGCAGCATTGTGTGTTGTGTTTCCTTGTTGTTGTAGGATGCCATTGAGATCACAGGAACATTTAAATACCGGAAAGTGCAGCTAGTACAAGAAGGATTCAACCCTGCAGCTATCAAAGACACCCTGTATTTCCTGGATGACAAAGGAAAGACATATATACCATTGACTGAGGACATCTATAACTCAATATGTAGCAACAGTCTGAAACTATAACACACCCAAAGCAGAATTTGTTTTTCAGTAAATTTAGGAAGTTACCCAAAATTGATTTGAAAGTGATCCAATCGTTGTACATAGAATTTGAAATGCCATCTTGTCCCTTGTTTTATGAATGTTTGAGTAATAATACTGATGGTCTTCTACAAAGAAGTTACTTTCAGTACCTCCTAACACATCATCTCTTACTGTTTTAGTCTACACATCTTAGAAGCAGGTTCTAATGGTGCTTATGTTCAGTCAAGTCTATAGCTGTAATCAAACATCTCTTATGTGCAGGCTGAGCTTCACATATGCAGGAGCTTCACATTTCTCTCTTTTCTCTTATTTTTGATCTGCATGGCATGGAATTCCAGACTGCAGAATGGCATATATATTTTTTTTCTCTCTCTCTCTCTCATCCACCAAGAAAAGAGTAGAAATCCCTGCACTCACAAGACTGCAGATCAGAGCCAGAGCCTCACACTATATATGAGTCTCTGTAGAGCTGCTGAACAAGTAGGCTTCTGCATTGATATAATAACGGTGGAAGTTCTACACATGTGTCTTTTGTCTACATTGAGCTGGCCCTCTGTCCAAGTGAAAGGAGTATTCCTTACAGCAGGGGTAGACAGGCTTCAGGCTTACAGGATTTACCGTGTTTTTCACTAGAATCCCCAGAGTCCGCCAATTGGAACCAGGTGTACCCTGGTGGCTCAGGAAGACAGACACAGAATTATGGAACAAGATGCCTCTAAGCACCTGGTCGGCCCAGAAAATTGTTTTCAGAACCAGAACGGGATCTTGTACACAAATCCTTTCAGACAAATCTCCTCCTAGAGGAGCATCCATGTTAGTATGTTGCAGCAAAAGCAACAGAGTCTCTGGTGCCATTTTAAAGACGACGAAATTTATTATGACTTTCATAGACTACAGGAGTGAGCTTTAGTCCATGAAAGCTTACCCAGCTTTTCCCAACCCAATGCCCTCCAGATGTGTTGGACTACAAATCCCAGCATCCCCTTTGTTAGTCTTTAAGATGCCAACAGACACTTTCTTGTAAATCTACTCCTGTTTCCCCTCTAAGTTTTCTTTATTTCAGCAGCCTAATTTAGGAGAAAAGGGAGTTGTCACTACTGCTAAACGATTTGGAGAACTCACCCAGAAATCACCATTTGGTGAAATCACCCACCCCTGGCATGCAGGTAGAGTAGCTCCACACCTGGGTTTTTTTCTGGCACTTTTGCACCCACAAGGCACAGCTGAAGCTGGGGAAAACTTGTTTAGGGTTGGTACTGTTTGCTTGTGTCTTTCCTTCTCTTTTCCCTATTCCTAGAAAACAGCATATAATCTATTCGTAGAAAGTACCATATAATCACACCCTCGTTTCATTTTTTCTGATCCACTTTGTGCTAAGAGCTCCTTTTTGGTGCTGTCTTTTCTTTTTCTTCCTTATTGTTCCAGATTCAGATCCAGGAAGGATTTGACTGATTTGTTTCCTTGAATTAGGCCTCCCAAATCAAAAAGGAAGGGAAACTCAAAAGTAAGGAAAGAAAAAAATCCTGTGCTCTGTGTATTTAGATAGGTGTTTCAAAAGAGGAACATGGATCTGTCCATGCACTGTGAACAACTGATAGAACCATGTAAAGAAACAAATAAATTAAATGAGCCTTTGAGGTTATGGCAATCTTTGACAAAGCCTTTATACCTTATGCAGCAGTCTGTATCTATCCCCACAGGATGAGGTTGTAAACTGATATTGTTATAGTGAAGACAATGGTGAACAGGTCTTGAATTGTAGCTGGAATAACAAAAGAGCCTTCCTGGTTTGTATTGATCTCTTAATAGGTAAACAGTCCAGATATAAATGATGACACTCTCGCACCGTACTACGCATTAAACATTTTCCCATGTTTCATTACGCTATTGATGGGCACAACCAGCTTTTCTGGTAGAGTTCCTGTGACTCTCACTGTTGTATAACAGGTGGAAAACAAAACCAATGGAGCCTTATGATGCCTCATACCTGGTCAGACTATTTGTCCATCTGTTGTCTACATCACCCTTCCCCAACCTGCTGCCCTCCAGATGTTTTGGACTGTAACTCCCAGGATTCATGTCTATTGGCTGTGCTGACTAGGGCTGATGGGAGTTGAAGTCCAAAACATCTGGAGGGCACCAGGTTAGGGAAAGCTGCAATAAGGCTATAGCTCAGTGGTAGAGTTCATGATCTTGGAGGTACTTTTGCAGTGCTCATAACTCCCATGCTAAAGCTCTCCATGACCCATAGCCTTGAAAATCCACAGCCTTCTACCAACTCAGACTGTCGGTCTATCTCAGCCTTTCCCCCCCACACACACACACTCTGGTGCTGTCCAGATGTTTTGAAGTACAACTCCCATCAGCCCCAGCCAGCATGGCCAATAGTCTGGGATGGTGGGATTTTTAGTCCAGAACATTTGCAGGACACCAAGTTGGGGGAAGGCTGGTTTAATAGGGACCTAGCTTTCCTGGGTCTCTAGTAAAGGTGGGTCTTTCTAGTGTCCTAGCTTTCCTGGGTCTCTTGCCAATCCCTGCTGCCTAAGGCCTGGAGATACCAGGCACTGAACCTGAGGCCTTCTGCATGCAAGGCATGTGCTCTACCACCAAGCTATAGCTGCACTGCAGCATTTCCCAACCTACAAATTCCAGATATTTTGAACTACAACTCCCAGGATTCCTGACCATTGGCTATATTGGATGGGGCTGATGGGAGTTGAAGTCTAAAACATCAGGGGGGCACCAGGTTGGGGAAGGCTGTCTTACTGCATCTCCATGCCAAGAAAAAAAGATTTACCTGATAGATTTCTGCTTATGATTCAGACGCTAAGGGCACAGCAGTCCCAGCAGTGGGGTGAGGGGATAAAAATGTATAACTGGTCAGGTCAGGGAGTGCATAGCACTTAGGAATGTGCAGGAGTGTTAATGTGTGATAGGATACATATAATTCAGCAATGAAGAGTCTTTTCATCTGTCCCAAGCCTCAGAATCTCTTATCTTGCAGAATTGTTGGAGCCAAAAACAGGTTGCCCTGTTGCTTTTGAGTGAGCAAGCGAATGCTGACATAAAATTATTCTTGACTGGCAACTTTGGAATTTGACACCGTGGCTAGGATTAACATCACCTGCATTCCTTTCCAAAAGCCAAAACACAGGCTGGCTTAATCTCATGGCTGCAGGTGCCATCAGTACACAAGGTCCCAGTTCCCCACTCTGAAGTGGCGTGCCCCACAGTGGATTTACGTAAGTGCAATCATCTCAAACCCATCTATATGCTGACTCCTAGTTAATGTATGATAGTTTACCAATCCATAACACACACTTGCAGTGAGCGACAATTGGAAGACAGGGTCTGAAATGAAATTTGAAACTCCAGACTCCAATATTAAATACTTTATTTATCTTTTCAACTTATTAAATATACAGGCTTTACAAAAAATAGTACAGAGTCTTCTGAAACTAATATACTTACTATTTTAGATATTCAGTAGGGCCATAGATTATTGTATTGCATGAGAATAAACAGGCTTTGGTTCTTGCCTTCTTGAGGAAGTCTGTTAAGGGTTAAACCAACCTGGTGTTCGTCAGGTGTGCTGGACTGCAACTCCCAGCATCCCCCAGCCAGTTTATGCTGGCTGGGAATCCTTGAAGCTATAGCCCAATTTATCTGGAAGGCAGAAGGCTGGGGAAGGTTGGGCTAAGGCATTAGACAATGGCTTGTAGCGGGCAGCATGGCAGCTGGAGGCCACACTGAATGTTGCATTCAGGAAAACTTGGGACGCTGTAAAATTTCAGACGTTTCTTGAGGTCATTTTTCTTCAACATCAGTATGTCCTTGGGCAACTTGGAAAGGAATTTCTCATTGGTGAAAGGTCCGCTCCTCTCAGAGCCATCTAAGCCCATTGCCTTTGGATGGCTTGACTCCCATGCGTCAGCTGTCGGCACGCTGAGAGAACGGGCTGTCTTTTTCTTGCTTTGAACTGACAAACTCAAGCATAAGGGCAACTTGTAGCTGATGGCATTTGAGTTGTCTTCTGCAAAACAGTCATCCAAGTGAGGATCCTCGGTGATCGGTACATGTTCGCTAGAAGACCACAGAGGAGAATTGAGTGACCCTCTTCGAGGTTGCACAGTTATTCTACTTGGAGACATTTTGCATTCTCCTTTCTCTGAGAAAAAATGGGAAATTACTCCTGTTGACTCAAGACTGGGGCTAGTTATCATGTCGAGATCTTCGACCCCTTCCTCTGAGATTATGAGAGGTTTGGGCGTACAATGCAGGTTAAAGACTTTCATTGCAGCTTGTTGGATGAGGGTCCAGTCCCGTCGGATGTCCTCTTGGGTTGTAAACTGAGACGTTACCGTGAAGCGGATGATGAACTTCTCCTGAATTGTCGCTGGAATAACAAAGAGCTTTCCCGACTTGTTCAAATCTTTTAAAACTTTTTCTGTCATCCAGTTGGGGCCCTGTTTTAAAACGATGGATGTTTTAAGAAACCCCATGTGTGAGTCATTTTCAAAGAAACAGCCCTCACATGCACTTGCAATGACATTAACCCAGTTCTCATAGGCCCTCCACTGACAAAAGTACGTAAAAAAGAAACACCCAGAACCCGCTCCCCCGCAACCCCCGATGGGCACAGGCTGCCCCCATGCAGCTCCATGCCCATTTCCAGAGCCCCGCTACTCGCGGGGAGGTGGGACGAGCTGGAAGTGGCACCCACACCGCCCATGGTCCTCGGGATGGTCCCGGGACCGCAGGGAAAATTTGGGATAACTGGGCAACCAGTTATCATGGGAAAATGGAGGGGTTGTCCCTGCCTGCCACCTGGATCCCCATTTGGATGCACAGGGACAACCCCAGGAAATATCCATGGTGTAGACATGGCCATAGTATGTCTTGATGGAGCCAGGAATCCATACCTAACCCTGCAATCAGTGCTGTGAATGAAGATTTTCTTATACAAGAAAAGTTTGAGGTTCATAAAATTATGCCTGGGATGGAGCAATTGAATAGAGATGTTTTCTCCCTCTCTCATCCTTTTACAACTTGGGGTCAGCAAATTAAACTAGTAGGGATGGATCTCGACTTAGTCATACTTAGAGTCGGGCCATTGAAATCACTGGAGTTAAGTTCACCGAGTCTCATTGATTTCAATAGGACTACTTTAAGTATGACTGAGTATGGATCCAACCCACGGATTCAGATTCAAAGCTGGCACATCTTCACTCAATGCATAGGTCCTGCATGAGTGAGGACATACCCCTAAGGACGCTGAGCATGCTCCCAGTTTCCTTCCTTCCAAAACTTGCAACATCAATGCCCTGAAGCTAAGCCTTGACAACTGGTCCGGGGTTGTGACCTGTGCCATGCCTACGCTGCTTTTGCCTGAACTAGATTCAGGGTTGGGCTTGGTTGTGAACTAGTCGTAGGGAGTAGCATCATTACACATTATATTGCTCCTATCTAAACCAAAATAGGTCCAGACCATGGATAAGTCCTTTAGAGGTCTCACTGGTTTTGAGTGAAGCCCAGGGTGGATTCACACCCTCAATGCAACTGGAGCCACCAGCCTCCACTGTCTGGGGTCTTGTTTCTCCCATTTCGGCATAAGGAGTTGCATGACTAATGGAAAAGCTGCCCACAGTATTACTCCTTTTCCTATGTCAATTTTTCATAACTTTCTATTATGTGGGTTAACCGTTCGATACTAGAGGAAGCTTTGAGCTTTACCTTTAAACGAAACACAACCAGTCCCAGGTGTCTCTTGGCAGGGATCTCAAAGAGGGGGTCGCTTCTGACCAGTGACTCAAAATATTTGGCCATCTCAGTACCCTGTTGTTCCAAAAACAAGGAAGCAAAAAAACCCACACACATATTTCTAGTAGAGAATTATAAAAGTCATAGAACACAAACTTTCCCAGGCAATCCACAAAACAATTCATATTTAGCGTTCTAACATACTGCAGGGGTATAGAAGCTACTAGCCCAGGCTTTCTCAACCTGCCGTCTTCCAGATGTTTCTGACTGCAACTCCCATCATGCCGAGCCAGCATAGCTAATGTTCTGGAATTCTGGGAATTGTAGCCTGAAACATCTGGTGGGGGGAAACAGGTTGAGGAAGGTTGTACTAACATGTCATCTAAAACTGTGTGCCTGGTCAGTGCTGCCTCCAGGTTGCAGAGGGCCCATGGGCAAGACACCCTCAATGGGCCCCCTCTCTTAGTGAATCTACCTTCTCGTGTCATTGTCACCAGATGCTCTTGCCCCTCACCCTCTTTCTCATCATTGCTACCACTTGCTTGAGAGGCTGAGAGCCAGTGACCAAGTGGGCAGGAGCATTTACTGCTCTTCTTCTCCAACACTGATGTCTGGGCCTGAGCAAGAGACAGGTGAACAAGCAGGTGGCAGTGAGCAAGAGCAAATCCAGGAGACTTTTGTCAATGGGTCCCTGCTGGGGTGTGAGCTCTCAGCAGATGCTCAAACATACCGACCCTTGACACCAGTCCTGGGCCTGGTTACTAGTAACTGGGTGGCTGCAGAGGACAAGAAGCAAAGTTGTTTTCCTAGCTGACTACTGGGAAATATTCTTCACCTTTCCCATGGAGCAGTTTGAACCAACAGTTACCAGGATCAGCATTTCCACCAACACAGATCATTTACATTTACACAGCTGTCCTAAATGGTGGTGTAGTTAACTCTGGTGACAGACAACAAGGCATCACATTCACACTTGCCAGTCCTAATCCACCTACGTGTCTGACATGGTCTTGAAGCTTTTTCACACCAAACGAGCGAATCACAAACCAGAGCTTCAGAGAGCGAAATCTTCGGCTCAGTGGAATCTGCCAATGCTGTACATAAAACATCATTGACAACTTAGTGAAAAAGCAAAGGAGGAGGAGGAGGTGCTGTAACTTGCCACTGAAGTTGAGGATGCTACAAAGAGAAACGCATGAGGTAGCATCCTACATCTTAATGAGGAGGGACTGTACAACACCTGTTTTGCAGGTAGAGGTCCCTAGTAGAACATTTGTTTTTCAGGTAGGGGTCCCTGGTAGAACATCTGTTTTTCAGGTAGGGGTCCCTGGTAGAACATTTGTTTTTCAGGTAGGGGTCCCTGGTAGAACACCTGTTTTGCAGGTAGAGGTCACAGGTTCAATTGCTGGCATCTAGAGCTATAGCTGGTTGGGGAATGCTGGGAATTTTAGGATGTTTTTCTGTCTAAACATGCATAGGATTGCACCTTAAAAGGATCTGGTAGCAGGGAAAGATCTCTCCATACCTGCGGCTCTGGAGACCCACTATCAGAGTCAATAGCACTGGGCTAAAGTCTGACCTGGTCAAAGGCAGCTTCCTAGGTTCCCTTCATTTCAAAAATGTTATGAGCTGGACTTAAACCTGTTTAGAAGGTACTCCCTCTCAGGAAAACCACCTCCCTGAGGTCACTTATGGCAAAGTCTTTGATTGATCTGTTGTGAAGGAACTATTTCTCACTAGCAAACAGACCCAGCTTTGCTTGGGTTGGAACAGTCCGTAGTTTGATGCAGTAAAGGCTTCAAGCAAACTTACATAGCTGTCAGAGCTGGACACATTGTGTCTTCCCCATGTGAGTGAAGCCTGCTGACACCCCTAGGCATGGCCCCTACCATAGTGCATCCCTATAACCCCCTGAGGGAGGAGTCCTTTCTACTCCAGTCTCATGAGGGACGCCGCCCCACAGCACAGGAGAAACGGCAGCCATATAACTCTGTCCCTCATCCTATTAATCTTCCCTGGTTTCAAACTTTATGGACTGCAAAGATATGCACTGGTTAGGGAAGTCTGCCCCTAGTGGCTGAAGATATTACTGTTTAATGGACACATTCCATTTAATTAAAAGCAATGAATGCATTTTAAAAACAAAACCCCAAAACATACACACATACCTAGGGGGTCCCTTAGTATCCATGAAAAATTTCAGGAGTCCACGTTTCAGTGTCCTGACACAATGGTGCTGATGAACAGACAGACGGACACATATTCTCTATTATTATAGATTTGAGTTTATATAGTCTGCATATGCTCAAGGCATATGCCCCTTTATTAGTTTTTTATCTGTCGAGTTGGATCCAGATTTCATCATACCTTGAGCAGATCCATTGAAAACAGTGGGACTTAAGTTAGTCCAGCCTAGTTTAGTCCTCCGTTACTATCATTTTACTCACCATGAAATCAGTAGCTGACCCTGAATTGGGATGTCTGAGGTAGATGGGATTAACACTGAAAGTCTGCTGTAGCTTGTGTTTGTCCTTGACCCTATAAAAATAGGGAAAACATCAATAATTGGTAGTTGGGAAGAATTCTGCAGACTTAAAATCTCATGCATTTAAGCATCTGGTTGCTTTTTGTCTTACACTCACCAGAATGCTGTGCAATCGAAATGGACCATCATCCATTTGGAAGGGTTGAAAGTAAAAGAATCAGCATGTTCAATTCCGTTCAGAAATGACCTGAATTCAGGGCACAGAAATGCTGTTCCAGCATAGGCAGCGTCCACATGAAGCCAGAGTCTCCCTTTAGAACCTGAAAAGGAATTGAATGTAGTGTTTGAAGGTGCAGGCCCCAACCCATAACTTCCTCACTACAGAGCACCATTCATGATATCACTAGGGATGTACAGTTTTCAAAAAATCTGTTCTCTCTGCAGTCTGTGGATTGTCAGGTGGCTTTTATTCCATCATCCGCCCATTGGCAGAATCAGATTTTTCCTGGTTTCCCAAATTAGCACAAATTTGGATCTGTGCAAATTCACATTCTCAAAAATGCACAAATCCCCCGAAAAGTGCATTTTCATTTATTTATTTATTTATTTATTTATTTATTGCATTTGTATACCGCCCCTGTGATGGTAACAGTTGTGAAGTAGGGTGAATGGGAAATAATAATAGGAGCGAATCACCCCAGGGCTAAAATGGTAATCACTCTAATGTTCTAACAATGAAAGACCTAGCCAGAGTGATTGGGAAAAGGAGGGGCAAAGCGGGAGAAGGGGGGGGAGTTAAGAGAAGAGGGGGAAAACCCAAAGGAGGGGAGAAGGCAGAAAGAGGGAGAGATTGCCTTCGTTAGGAATGGAGGTAAGAACTATTCCAGAAGATACTTTAGGAGCAAAGATCAGGAGTAATTAGTCAAGAGATGGACCTGCGTTTTTACTCCTGTCTGTTTGTTTTCTTGCCTTTGTAACATCAGTTCTATGTGTGTAAATATCTTAAGCAAAGTGTGCCTTCAATGCCAAGAATAGTAAAGAGTTTTGATTTAAAACTTGTGTTGTTGGAGATTCCTTTTCACACCTGCCTACAGCTCGAACCCCCACGCTACTGAAAAGGGGAAAAGAGAAAGGTGGAAGCTTGAGTCCCAGAAAAGGGACAAGGTTGCTCTTAAAGAGGCAAAATATCTTTAAAGAGCAGAATCAGAGTGTCCAGCCAGGAAGGTGGAACTCTGAAAGTCAAGGTGTGGATTCTTGACAGCCCCATAGCCGAAGCTCTCTGGGCGGTTTACATAGGATTAAAACAATTAAAACCAATATACAAAAGTTAAAACAGCAAAAGCATGCAATATACACATACATTTAAAACCACTATAATAACTTTAAAAAGCTGTAAGCCTAAAAACAAAAACAAACTCAAGCTCCTCAGATATTGCCAAATGCCTGAGAGAAGAGGAAAGTCTTGACCTGGCGCCGAAAAGATAGCAATGTTGGCGCCAGGCGGGCCTCGTCAGGGAGATCATTCTACAATTGGGGGGCTACCACAGAGAAGGCCCTCTCCCTTGTTGCCGACCTCCGAGCTTCCCTCAGAGTATGCACTTGGAGGAGGGCCTTAGATGTTGAACGCAGTGTTCGGGTAGATTCATGTCGGGAAAGGCATTCCATCAGGTATTGTGGTCCCAAGCCGTGTAAGGCTTTATAGATTAAAACCAGCACCTTGAATCGGGCTCGGAAACATACAGCGGGCCAGAGTAGGTCTTATATGTTCGAACCTTTTGGTCCCAGTTATCAATCTGGCCACTGCATTTTGCACAAGCTGCAGCTTCCAAACCACCTTCAAAGGCAGCCCCACGTAGAGTGCATTGCAGTAATCTAACTTGGAGGTTACCAGAGCATGGACAACTGAAGCCAGGTTAACCCTGTCCAGATAGGGACGTAGCTGGGCCACCAACTGAAGTTGGTAGAAGGCACTCCGTGCCACTGAGGCCACTTGAGCCTCAAGTGACAGAGATGGTCCTAGGAGAACCCCCAAGCTACGAACCCGCCCCTTCAAGGGGAGTGCAACCCCATCCAGAACAGGTTGAACACCCTCCATCCGGTCAGCAGAACCACCCACTAACAGCATCTCAGTCTTATCTGGATTGAGTTTCAGTTTATTAGCCCTCATCCAGTCCATTGTTGCAGCCAGGCACTGGTTCAGCACATCCACAGCCTCACCTGAAGAAGATGAGAGGAGAAATAGAGCTGCGTGTCATCAGCGTACTGATGACAACGCACTCCAAAACTCCGGATGACTGCACTCAACGGTTTCATGTAGATGTTGAATAGCATGGGGGACAAAACTGACCCCTGCGGAACCCCATACTGGAGAATCCACGGGGCTGAGCAATGTTCCCCAAGCACCACCTTCTGGAGCCGACTTACCGAGTAGGAGCAGAACCACTGCAATGCAGTGCCTCCCACTCCTAACTCAGCCAGTCGTCCCAGAAGGATACCATGGTCGATGGTATCGAAAGCCGCTGAGAGATCAAGGAGAATCAACAGAGTCACACTCCCCCTGTCTTTCCCTCATGCTTTAGCCTATGGGGGAAATGTGTATTTTCAGATGGCATGGGTTTGTTTGTTTTTTTACATATTTTTCTATGGCTAAATTCACATAAAATTTCAGAAAGTTTACATAAATGGTCCACAGGTCTGCGAAATCTGTGCATCTTGGGAAAAGCTGGTCTGCTGCAAAATCAACAGGTCAGATTCATGGAAATCCAAACTCAATTTGATTGCATTGTAGATTTCTCCAACATCCCTAAATGTCACAAGCAAATTTGTCTAAATGTTTCGGATGCAGAGAGGAGAGAATCTCCATCCCCCCTGGATTCTTAATTTAAGGCATTGGTTGGACTCTTGCTCCCATCAGCCCCAGCCAGCATGGGAGTTGGGATGGGAGTTGTAACCCAAAAACTTCTATAAGGCCACAGGTTCCCCTGCCCTTTATTTAAGGTATGGAGGGTGCAGGGTAATAATCAGAAGTAGTAGCCTCAGCACCCAGCATCATGCAACTATCAGGACCAAAAAACCCATCAAAGTGCCAGCCCTGGGTTGCCTGTGGTGGGCAGCTAGGTCTGAGAGCTGCAATTTTAATTTCCCACAATACCTCTCAGTGATGCTACATCAGGTTCTCCAGAATACTGTGGGAAATAAAATGGTTACTGGAGGCCCATCATGTCAAGGTCCCTTCAGATCTGCAGCCACCTGGTGATAATATCTGGCCTAGGATCAGATATTATTGGCGGGGGGGGCATGTACAAAGAACCCTGCTGGATCAGACCAAGGGTCCATCTAGTCCAGCATTTTGTTTACACACTGGCCAACCAGCTGCCTGGGGGAAACCCATAAGTAGGACATGGGTGCAACTGCACCCTCCCACTCCTGTTCTCCAGCAGTTATTGTACATAGACAAACTGCCTCTGTTACTGCTTGGGAAGGTCCCTTTTGAGAAGCAATGCAGCTACTTACATATCGGACCCAGCTCCGAGAGGCTGTCAAAAGCACAGATGCCAGTTGTACCCAGGGTTGCACAAACCTAGCCAAAAGCAGAAACTTGTCAAGAAAATACAGTAGAACCTCAAAGAGTTGAGATTTTTTTTAAAAAAATGGTTAGCAAAATGACCAGATATAGGATGGGGGAAGACAGCAGTTTTCCAGAGAGTTGAATTGTTATGATTACAGGCGCTAGAGGTATCATTGCCTATGATGTGTGCATCCTAGTTTCTTTCTGATCCACAGTCACCTCTGATTATCCAGGCTTTGCAGGCTCCAAAACCCTGCACATCCTGTTTGACTAGAATGACAGCTAGCATACTGCCTTCAATTCTGGAAGAAGAAAGTACATCTGTCCCTCCCCAGCTTTAGTTTCATATCCCTTAAAGGATTATACTGTTGTTAAAATGATGAAAAGTTATAGATCGAAGGAGTTAGCTCAGATCTCAGTAGGGGGCAGGACCAAGGTTGAGGTTATGGTCTAGTGGGTATTATGTTTTAAAGCTCTAAGTAGCTTTAAGAGTAGGATACCTAAAGCACCCTCTATTCCCGCATGTGTTGGCATGTCTTGCCACCATCTGGCAGAAAACATGAGAGAGGACCTGCTTTGTTGCTGCATCTAAACATTGGAACTCTGCGCCCCATGAAATCCATCTGGCCCTCATCCCAAATTATGTTTTGCCATTGATTAAAGACCATTCTATTGTAGCAGGCCTTCGACCTGACCAATGCCTGAGATATACAGGATGCACACATAATATAGGTTTTGCTGGGATGGAATTTTATAAAGGATTGGTGAGAATGTACAGACCCTTTGCTCTTGAAGAGTCTGAAATTCTGCAGTTTTATTCAATATTCATGATCCTTAAATAAGAGTCACCTACCACAAGTTCATCTTTCACACAGACCCAGACACCATATAGCAAACCATATTGCAATTCGACTAAGGTAAACACAGCCATGTGTTCTGTTTTCTGGTTTTGTTGTTGTGATGGTTCAATGAAGCAGAAACCTTTTGTTGGGGAGATCACTCTGGGAGCTCCCTGAGTGATTTATAGCAGATCAGCAGATCAGTTTTCTGATTGTTTAATAATAGCAACAACAAATGACTTTCTCCCCCACCTCAAATTATACTGCTGAAGTGAAGAAAGCTTGAGGTCACCAGCAGTGGATTTTTTTGTGGGAAGACATGCTTATGATGACTTATATGGTCATTGCAACCAAGGAGAGAAAGCAGAACTTACAAAGATTGGTACAAGGCCTCGGCTTCTGTCCTCTTCAATGGCTTTTCTCAGGGTTTCGCCTCTCAGGGAAAAATTCTCATCAACAGGCAGAAATCTCATCTTCACGAGGGAGATCAAGCCTGCCTTTTCTACCGAGGAGTGAGCCTGAGGGGACAAGCAATGGAATTTAAGAACTCAATTGCTCGTGACGTTGTCAAGAAGACTCAGAACTCCAAAAGGTCTAGTCAATCCAGTTACAATTAAGGCTGGGTAAAGGTATATGCAGGCTAATCATGTATGCCCATTCAGAAGAAAGTCCATATGTGTCCAAATAAGTTTGCATAAGACTTCAGCCTTCCTGATAGAGTGCTTCTAGAATTAACCATCAAAAGACATTGTGCAGTTACTCTGTCTTTTCTTCCTTAACAGATTTTTTTCTGGCTCAGATGATGACGAGTCCCATCTCCCCAGCCTTGCAGAAGTAAGTATTTAGGGTCAGGGCTATATATTCACCAAAGCCATGAAAGATTAGATAGATCATCAATTTACCTGATCGGAGGCATAAGCAATAAGTCGAGAGTTCAAAGTCGAGTCGTCTATATCCGGCTCAGATGCTTTCATTTCCAGAATTTTATTCTTTCTTGCTGCCAGTACAGCAATCAAGGTTGATTCGCTAACAGTGCTCTGCAGGGAGGGAAACAAATGCAAACCTGATTATAAACGGCAACATATATCTGGTTATTGCAAGCTGCCTTATAGCAGGTCAAGCTTTTTAGTACAGCAATGTCTATCTATCAGGCATGTCTTAGCTTGGCACTGAAAAGTTAGCAATGTAGATGCCAGTCAGGTTTCCTTACGGAGAGCCCTCTCTAACTCAAGGGTACTGAACTTCTTTCAGGCTGAGGGATGAGTTTCATTTTGGGGTGGGGACAATATACCAGCATGTTATAGCTTAAAGCTGTCAGTAATTAAACCTTAGGAGAGGCTTTTCAACTGTGAAAAAAAACCTACAAAAACTAGGAAACTACCAAATGACTGGCAATTGGGGGAAAGGGAGTGAAGCCATGAGAAGGGGACGTGGCCACCCGGGCAAACTCCAAGGGACAGACTGGAACTTTGGGTGAGCTGGACCTGGTCCCTTGGCCTGAGATTGTGCACCTAACTGAACCCCTGAGTCCTAACTGAACTACCTCACAGTAGTCCCTAGTGTAAATCAGCTTCCATGAATGTCGAGACAAGAGATAAATCCTGATTATGCTCAGATTAAAAATGAATGGTTCTCCGTGGAGGCTGGTGGCTCTGATTTCAGTGGAGCTGTGAATCCATTCTGGCTTTCAGTAAGAACTCTAAAGGAGCTATCCAAGGTGCTGAAACTATCTGTGGTTAGGTTTCAGCACCCTGGATAGCTCCTTTGGAGTTCTGGCTGGTTCTGACTGAAACCCAGAATGGATTCGCAGCCCTACCAAAAATATGAGCCACAAGCCTCCTGTATCAACCACTTACAGTACCTGCAAGATGCCTCCTCCTCTGCTCTCTGGGTGATAGTGCAAGAACATATTTGGGAGACCCATCATCTGAGCCAGCCAGTCCATCACGTTCATTTCTAGTTCCGTGCAGGCTGGGCTGGATGCCTGCAAGTGCGAAAGAAATACACAAAAGGTAAGAAAATCAATTTTCGCAGATCAAATTCCACTGATGTACGAATATGCATGTGTTTTCAGTAAGCTGCCTAATGGCATCATCTCAGTCCTAGTTAATTTTAGTTTGCATCAGACTCTTCCCCCTCCCCACCCCCCAGTCAATGGGCCACAGGATTTGCTGTCTCCTTGGCACAAAAGGACCCTCATCCCGGTCAATGGCTTTGCCAAAGGCATCCAGCTATTTAGTACTAGCCTTTTTGCATCTAGTAGTAAGTTTTTCAACTCCCTGGACCAGTCAAAGGCAATAGGAAGGTGGGGCAAAGTTGCTAGGCAACCACAAAGTGCTTTCTCTTCTCCCCTTCTCTGGGTGCAGAAAAAAAGTTAAGTTGAGTGAAGGTGGAAGGAATTGCAAACACCGGGGCCTCTTACACTGCGAGTGAGCAAATGTGTTGATTTTGGTTCTGTTCAGTTTCTCATTTTTCCAATTCTATGTTCATTTCAGCCCTATTCCACTTCAATTATGCTTCTTTTAACAGGTCTACTCGAAAATTCATATGCTTTTTTGTACACACATCTCCATATATATTCATGTGCGCTTTTTCCTAATGCATACATTTTTGCAAGCTATTTCCCCATAGAATAACACTTTTCTGTGTGCAATTTTCACGATTGCGTGCGTTTTCATGTGCACTTTTCCCTGGGGAAGGAACTTTTCTGTGCACTTTTCTCTACTGGGTTCATTTTTTGAGTGGAAAACTGTATTGCAAAAAATGTAAACTGCAAATTTCAGTGCTCCAGAGTTCCAGTTCGTATATTAGTTCAGGAGATGTGAATTTGGTGAATTCATGTACAATTTTGGATGGAACCCATTAATCACCCTTCCTTCTTGTCAGCAGAATTCTGTTAAATGCTTTACATGAGTGCCCCCTTGTGTTTGCTGAACAAACTACTTCACAATGCTATAACAACATCAAATCTGCAAGAAGCCATCCTACCTAGGGGGCGGGAAAGCCCTTATACAAATAGTAGGCATACACACTCAAAGAGCTTTTTGTGACATGGATATTGATTAGTTTATGTCCAGAATTCATGTTAATTAAGGAAGTGATATCCTTTCTTCATAATATGATGAATAAAACGTTTTTAATTAAAAATAATATTAAGGCTGCAATCCTATACATACTTACTTGGAACTAACACCCATTGGACTTAAGGAAACAAACTTCTGATGCATAGGATTACAGTGTATAAGACACAACCAGTTCTTAAATGGGCGAACAGCCCTGTGCTTTGAGCAGCTTAAAATCAGCATCAGCAGATCGTCTAACAAGTGGGACCATTTACCCAAGTAAATCCCAGGCAATTGATGGCATCTGCCAGCATGTCTCCCAGTAGAGACGGCCAGGAGGTGAGAGCTGGGAAGTAGCCATGCATGTGTGGACTCTGCCAGTGGACAACCTAAAATGAAGCAAAAGTCAGGAAAATAATTAGTGGATGAGAAAGGGCTGATAAGCAAAATATAGCAGAAGGCGAGTTAACAGATGGGAAAGAGAGCAGAGGCTCCTGTGACATAAATAAACTGCATATTTTATTTATTTATCAATTTCCTAGTGTAAAGTCCATGTCACCATGAGCACTGGTAGTCCTGTTCCTCTCTCTCTCTCTCTCTCTCTCTCTCTCTCTCTCTCTCTTTTACCCTTTAGTCCCCTCACCACAGAGGGGCTCATGTCCCAGAATGCAGGACACGGAATAATGGGCTCAAGCTACAGGAAGCCAGATTCCGGCTGGACATCAGGAAAAACTTTCTGACTGTTAGAATAGTACGACAATAGAACCAATGACGTAGGGAGGTCATGGGCTCTCCCACACTAGAGGCATTCAGGAGGCAGCTGGACAGCTACCAGTCAGGTATGCTTTAATGTAGATTCCTGCATTGAGCAGAGGGTTGGACTTGATGGCCTTATAGGCCAGTTCCAACTCTACTATTCTTTGATTCCATTAATGCAAATGTGGCTCATGGTCAATCCCCCTCCGAAACTTGCATGTGGCACAGCTCTGTTCCTCCTTCACATGCCCCAATTGGGCACTTCCATCCCCTTCCCCATCCCCGCTGGCTGCGACTGGGGCCTATCTTCATGCCACACTGATTGCCCAAACTGGCTGACCTGACCTGCCTGAACTTTTTCAGAGTTGAACATTTTTCTGCATGTCTCCACTGCTTCAGGTTAAAACAAAAGTGAGCAAAAGCAGTCTGGTAGACCCTGAGTAATAAGCCTTACACTACCATATTCTTAAATAAGGTTTATTGTTATATCTCCCCTTTTCCTCCAAGGAGCCCAAGGTGGCATGTATGTTGTCCTCTTCCTCCTCTTCCTCCTCTCCATTTTATCTTCACAACAACCCTGTGAGGTAGGTTGGGCTGAGAGTCAGTGGCTGGCTCAAAGTCACCTGGTGAGCTTCATGGCCAGCTGGGGACTTGAACCTGGGTCTCCTGAGTCCCAATCCAACACTCTAACCACTACACCACACTGGCTCTAGTATCACTGTACAGAAAAAGAAAAAAATGGCAAGTGCAGATTGTCATGCAAGGAACAGGACCTTCCCAGACCTTTGGCTGCCCGAGACAAAGGTCAAGAACAAGGAGGACCCCCAGCCCTCTGCTCCACATACAGAACCCAACCAGACTAGTAGATCAGATTTCAAAACTGGTGAAGGGACAGCATCCTCCACTGCACCTGAGGGCAGCAGGCTAGCTTAGAGTAGGCTGACCAGATTAAATCCAGGTCAGGGCTCATGTAACTTTAACAGTTGTAGAGAAAAGGGAATTTCAGCCAGTGTCATTTGTATGCAATTAGTTCCTGGTGAAATTCCCTCTTCATCACAACAGTTAAAGTTCATCTACAACTCTTAAAGTTACATGAGCCCTGACCTGGATTTTATCTGGTCACCCTAGCTTAGAGGGCACTAAGCAAACCCATTGGCACACACAGCTCTGTCTTTCTCACAACTCACCACCTCCAAACTTCTGCTGCCTGAGGCAGCTGCCTCGCTCTGTTTAAAGGTAGGGCCGGCCTTGCCTATGGATGA
Organism: Anniella stebbinsi; assembly: GCA_029215795.1. Classification (NCBI taxonomy): domain Eukaryota; kingdom Metazoa; phylum Chordata; class Lepidosauria; order Squamata; family Anniellidae; genus Anniella; species Anniella stebbinsi. The sequence goes on from JARDYH010000001.1 coordinate 390,758,836, forward strand.
GAAAAGTGCTATCTTTTTTTTTTTTAATTACCATTATTTCTTCCTTTGTTAATGCGTTTCTAGTCCCACCCTCTTCAACATGAATTTCTAGGAGTGTTTTGCAAATAACACTGTAAAACAGAACAATATCTCTTCCCCTTATCACCCCAAAGTGGTTTGTTCTGGAAATAGCCCTCAGTGAGTAGCTTATTTGCAGGGTAGTTTGTCGTATCGTGCAAATTGCCCAGTGGCAAAGGAAGTATAATCATGTGTGTCTCATAGATAAATGTGTGTGAAATTTATCTCAATGGAACACACTGATGACACTTTTATAAAGAGGAAATGGCAATCATGTCTCATGCCTTTTATCTGGTGAAGGTGTCTAACTGAAAACTCTATTAGCAGTGTGATATTTGCTTGTACACATCTGTGTTAAATTAAGGCTTAATCCATCTCACTAGGAAGAAACCCATAAAAGTGTTTCGTTAGTTTAGTTCTCACAGCCTTGGGAATGGGTTTGTGGAACATCAAGTACCTGGAAATCACAACAGCATAAAAGGCATCACATTCTCTATGTTACATTTGTAGTGCAGTTTAGTAATTTTATATCCCGCACTTAGGATGCATCCTATGCATGTTTAGTCAGAAAAAAAGTCCTATAACTCCCAGAATTCCCCAGCCAGTATGCTTGGCTGGGGAATACTTGGAGATGTAGACTTTTTCTGTCTAAACATGTATAACATTGCACCCTCAATGATTGGAGGACCCTGAACTGAGAGGCTTCTGATCATCCAATGCAGAGCAGGAAGAGTGGTGGAGGTGTTCTCCTCCTGTCTGTATTTTGCTAGATGGGCTTTGTTTTTGCCCGTCTAGCAAAAGTGCATTGCAGGAGAAGGGAAGGAGGCTGGAAGAGGCTCAGGATAACTCGTATCCTGGCCTCTCCAGTCTCCTCCTCTCCCTGCCCATTGGAACGCCCCCTCTTTTCCCCTTTCCGAAATCTAGTTTCTGAACTTGGAAGGCAGCCAGCGTGGTTCTTTCCATGCCAGCTGCAAGGAGGTGAGTACGGAGGTGGATCTCTGACTCCCTCTTCCAAGGTCAGGGGACTGTCTCCAACCTCAGTTGGGAGAATCCCCAGCATCCTATGGTCCATCACACAATGTCTAAGGCCCATAGGATTGTGCCCTTAATGTCTTGTGGGCCAGAGGGGAGACACTTTAGATGGCCATGTGCATTGCTTCAGTTGTGAAGATACAGATAATATTTCTGTTCTCACCCCTGACCCCCCATACCATGTTTTACAGTGCTACTACATCCCTGATATGTGAGAGGAAACCTTTGCCAGTCCTGATGTTAAAAAAAAAGGAAGGAAGACACTGAGCATGTGCAGGATTGCATTTTAAGCTGCCTGAAATCATAGTACTATCACGACCCCTGGAAGAAAACAGTGTTTTCTTCTGGTACCCTGTTGCTAAACACATTTACTTGGGAATAAGTATGTCATGGAAAAGGAGAATATATTTTCAAAGTGAAAAAAAGGAACATCTATAACCATGTACGTGCCCAGCTGGTCACCCAGATTATATAAGGTTTTTAAAAATAATAATTGAGGATGCTGTGCTGAGAAACATCAGCCCGGTAGAGTCTGCTGTGCCCATGCTAGTGCAGTACAAATGTCAGGCCTGTTTGTGGAGAGAGACCTATTTACATTTGCCACTTGAAAAAAAACAACAGCTGGCTGGGGAATGCTGGGAATTGTAGGACTTTTCTCTGTCTAAACAGGCATTGGATTTTGCCCTAAGACATCGATATGCAGACCCTGGTTTGGAAATCAATAGGGCGAAAACAAAGCACCAACCTCTGTTCTCATGATGCCTTCCATAATTTAGAGCTGGCCCTTAGGTTCCCAGTTCTTCTCTGCCCCCCCTTTCTGTTGCATACCACTCTATGTCCTTACCCCGGGCATAATGATCTTCTCGATGTCACTGAATATGTTGTCCCAGCTGTCTGGTTCCAAAGGGGCTCCGTCGGGTAACTGGTCCCTCATGTAACCTGGCTGCACATCAGGAGACACCCGCCTCTCCCTCACATTGGTCAGGTACTGGCAGATGTAGTCCACCATCTCTTTCCCTGGAGGAGGAGGAGGAGGGAGGAGGAGGGCGGAAGAGGAAGGAGGAGGAGATGTCAATTCAGATATTCCAATTCCTGTTAATCCAGGAGCAGTTCATACCTGCATCACCACAGTGCCAAAACAATGACTTGCACATGTGAGTGAGCTACCACTATAGTTCAACACCAAAGACAGAACTTTCATAGATCTCTTTGCTCCCCCAATTTAAATTACAGCCAGTATGATCAGCTAAAACACAACACTTTTCAACAGAGCCAGTTCAGACAAGGAGTGATTAAAAGCCACAATCCTTGAACATATTTATCAGCAAAGTAAGCCCTATTGAACACACTGGATCTTACTCCTGAATAAAGATGAATTAGATTCCATTGTAAAGGCTGCAATCCTATACACACTCACCAGTGAGTAAGGGTGCCTCTACAAGAGTGATTTAAAGCTCTTTCAAGGCGCATTAAAAATGTTACCTCCACATGAACGGAGCACAAATCGGGGGTTGAGGTGCATTTTCTCTCCAATTATGCGCATCTTCGCATTCGTGTTAAATAGCGAGTTTACCGTGGCCGTTAAAGCGCATTATGACCATGTAAACAAGCGATTCTCCGCATCTCAACAAGTTTAAAGCGCGTTTCGCACAGCCGGTAATGCGCTTCACCACCTGTCGTTTATCGGAGACCCCCTCTAGAAGGATTCGCTTTGGCGCCTGGCTGCCCGATTATGCGCATATTCGCAGAAGCGCATTTACTCCTAATACCTCTGTACGAGAGGCGGCGAAGCGCATTACAGGATGACCGAAACACACTTTAAACTTGCTGACATGCGGAGAATCGCATGTTTACACGGCGGTAAGGCGCTTTAACTGCCGCCGCAAATTAAAACTCGCGGTTTAACGTGCATTCGATAATGCGCATAATCAGAGGTTTAAAGCGCCTTTGCCCCCAATTTGTGCTCCTCTCTTGTAGAGGTAAAAATTTTAATCAGCCTTGAAAGAGCTTTAAACCTCTCTTGTAGAGGCAGCCGGAATTAGGTGTAAAAGCGATCGTGAGAAGATGCGCATAATCGGGCAACCGGGCGTCAAGCCGAATTCTTGCAGAGGGGGCCTAAGATGCGTTAAACTTCTCAGTAAACAAGTGTAAGATGATACTATAAAAGGCTGCAATTTTCCTCTTACTTCCCAATTCCTTTTTCTTTGTGTGCTGTTTCTTTTAAGATTGTAAGCCTGCAGGCAAAGGCTGTCTTTTTAATTGACTATATGTAAGCCAATCTGGGAGCCTTTTTGGCTGAGAAGCAGCATAAAAAATACTTCAAAGAAATATCTACCTCTCAGTGGGCTGCAATCCTCCATTCACTTACATAAGAACACTAGGATTGATTTAAATTTCACACAAGGCAAAGCCAGCCCATTCATTTCCCATCCAAAGCACACCCGATAAAATAAATGATTCAATTAATTTGCATCCCACCACCCTCAAATCATCCTAAATTGGTAGTTCCTCTTTGATTACAATTAATTTGTGAACAATTAAATTGTGAAAACACTGTGCAAAAAAGAGTGGATGGTAATATCCGCTGGTTTGTTTATGAGCCCTTTTGCACACACCCATGCAGGAAAGCATTTTCAATAGGATATTTTGGGGGGTGTTGCTGCATCATGTGGGGAAGGGATGGTAACCCTTCCTCCCCAGCTGAGATCCCCCTTGAAAATTGCCCCTTGTATGGCAACTGCCCTGAGGAAAAAAACTTTCATCATCACAAGTGGAAACTCAGGGCTCTGGGCAAAAGGTCTGGGACACTGGTAAATAGACTCAGGGCTGGAGCTCCCTGCGCCCAGGCCTAGCAACACCACAGTTCCCCACTCTGAAACTTGCCCTGCTAATTGTTCTCTCTCATTGTAATCTACCTTACAGGGTTGTTATGAGAATACGTTAGGGGTGATGCCTTGTTGTTTCCCTGATGAGCTCCTTGGGTGACACGTACAATGCCCCCAGGAAGCTCACAAATAAAGCATCGAAACAACAGCCTTCTCCTCTTGGTTCCCACTTTGCATCTGGTATTCAGGGATACACTGCCTCTGAATATGGAGGTTCCATTTAGCCATCATGTCAACAGCTGTTGGTTGACCTGCTCTCTATGGATTTGACTGATCTTTTTTTTAAAAGAACAGCCATCTGCTTTAAACCACCAAAACTCAATGGGAATTCATTAAAGAAGAAGAAAACATTAATGGTGCAATCCAATGCATGTTTAGACAGAAAAAAAGTCCTGCAATTCCCAGCATTCTGGGACTTGTAGAACTTTTTCTTTCTGTCTAAACATGCCTGAAATCTCCCTTCATGCCCATCCATTTCCTTACCTCTCTGTCGGTATTCCTCGTGGTCCATAATGCCCCTTTCTAAGAATCACTGCTTGCAATGTTGGTTGCGAGAGGATCACAGGCAGCTTGGTCTTTTCTCCGTTGATGCCCATCCATCGTCCAGCCTTTTTATACCCTCTTTATCTGCCAGGCATGGCAGATCATACGTAAGCAAGTTATTAGGAAATGACTCACTCCCCCTCCCTCATTTTGGCTTCTCCCTTCCAGCATGTCTTTGATGTTCAGCAAACTGGGGTAAGAAGCGGGATTGAAATTGCATCAGAGTCTGCCAATGTAAATAGTACCAAAACATACTGGAGTCAGAGGGGTTTTTAAATTTATTTTTAAAAAACAATAAAAAAATTTGAAGGCACAATGCACAGGTGCAAAAAGTGACTTACGTCATGCCAAGCTCTGTGCATTTAGATTGAATGGTCCTTTTTGGGAGGAAATTGCTCAGCAGCTAGACAGGACAAGACAATATTCTGTTGTTTTTAATTGAACCAAAGCTCATTGCAGAGGTGGATAAAATAAAACACTAAGAATACTTAAACGTCCCATATAAAGGGAGGCCATCAGAGAAGAAACTCAGGGCACCCTGCTCAGCCCCCATTTCCAATTAAAAAGGGTGGGAGTGGCTGCTTTGCAGGTAAGGGCAGCCATCAATGCACCCCTGGACACCTTTCTTGGTGCTCTCCAAGGTGTCCTGTCCCTCCCACTTTTCTTTTCTTTTTATTAACACATTTTCTTCCTGGCAGCCGGGCTTGATGAGAAAGGTTTCTGTTGGTGCTGAAAACTGTTGCTTAGTGTGTTGGGGCTCAGACACTTGCCCTTTGCCATGCCTCCCATAACAGCCGTTTGTGGCGGTGCCCAGAGTAGTTTTTCAAATTGCCCAGTGTGCCATACCCACAAGGATTCCCTCCCCGCTGCTGTAAGACTATTAAGGGTGCAGTCCTATGCATATTTAGCGAGGGAAGGGGGAGAATCCTATAACTCCCAGCATGCTCCAGGCAGGACTTTTTTCTGTCTAAATATGCACAGGATTGCAGCCTAAAGGACCTAGCTGTACCACTGCTCATACAAACTGGGGTCCCTAAGCTTAAACTGCTTTCTATTATTTTAACAACATTGATAAAAAAAAATAAAACAACAACAACACTGCCAATAAGACAGTGGTTGAATTCGGACGACACATTAAGCAACTGGGGGGGGGGGGGACAATCATCAGTTGTATTGACTATCATGTAGTCCAAATTATGCCATAGTCAACTCAGCACTGATCCTAATCCACACCACGGTTGATTATTTATTACCATGTTGCGTGGGGAGTACCCCCTAGATGAACAACTGTAAAGTTGATTATTACCCCACCATTGACTATTGTGTCATCCAAATTCAGCAGGATTGTTTAGGGAATCCAGGCAAAACTGCCTGGCCCACAACTCTCTCCTCCAACATCTTACTGCTGCCTTTCAGCATCTGCTGCTTGAAGCGACTGCCTCACACTGCCTAATGGAAGGGCCAGCCTGATTATTGCTTATTGCAGGGACGGGGACAGGCATTGAATGCTTGAAGGTTGGAGTCTAAGTCTTAGCTTGGTAAGCTACCAGTGTAACAACAGAGTAGGGTCTCCACATGTCATGGGTTGTTGGGGTGCTTGACAAACCTATGGTGACCATAAGAAAAGGAGGACAGGACTCCTGTATCTTTAACAGTTGAATAGAAAAGGAAATTTCAGCAGGTGTCATTTGTATGCATGCAGCACCTGATGAAATTCCTTTTCATCGCAACAGTTAAAGCTGAGGAGCCCTGCCCTCTTTGTATCTGGTTACTCTAGTATAGCTCCTCAGCTTTAACTGTTGTGATGAAAAATGTCACCAGGTGCTGCATGGATACAAATGACACCTGCTGAAATTCCCTTTTATATACAAACTGTTAAAGATACAGGAGCCTTGTCCTCCTTTTCATATGGTCACCCTAAACAAACCACCCACAACCCTAAAACAGCCCATCGGTTCTCGCCGGCTTCGCACACAATGAGAAGCTACAGCATGCCCTCGCTGCACCCGAAATATTCAAAATGGCGGCTGCCACCACAACAAAACACCCCACAGGAAAATTCACCCAAGGTGACTTCTTGTTACATGCGAACCAGGCCAGTATCAACCCTTGGTCCATCTGGGCTAGATGGACCAAGGGTCTGACTCAGTATAACACAGCTTCCTTTATTCTTATCTGACTGGGGGATGCTGGAAATTGTAGTCCAGTTGGGGAAGGCTGCCATAGACTGTATTCAAGTGTCAGAGTCTATTATAATCAAACTGTTATAAATCATTTTATAAGGTGACTAGATAAAATCCAGGTCAAGGCTCATGTAACTTTAACAGTTGTAGAGAAAAGGGAATTTCAGCCGGTGTCATTTGTATGCAATTAGTTCCCGGTGATATTCACTCTTCATCACAACTGTTAAAGGTGCAGGCACTATACTAGACTGACCAGATACAAAAGAAGGCAGGCCCCCTGCAACTTTAACGGTTGTGATGAAGAGGGAATATCACCAGGAACTAATTGCATACAAATGACACTGGCTGAAATTCCCTTTTCTCTACAACTGTTCAAATTACATGAGCCCTGACCTGGATTTTATCTGGTCACCCTACCATTTTAAAGCAGTAGTGTAGATAGGCTCAAAGAGAAAGTATTTCTCCATTTAAAAAAAGCCCCTATGATAGATTACTCAAAAAAGTTGTGACAAGTCTCTCTCCTGGGCAGAGAGAGAGAGAGAATTTTGACATCCGTGACGAGCTATAGCAACGACTCATGACAGATTTTTCCTAGCACCTGCATGTTATCAGAACATAAGAAGTGCTTAGCAGGATCAGATCAAAGGTCCATTACTCCAGCATCCTGTTTCCCACAGAGGCCAGCATGATTCATCCCGGAAACCTACTGGAAAGGGTATGCTAATCTCCCCCCACTTTTACTTTCAATGTGCACACACACAGCAACTGGGAACTGCCTCTGGGGTTCCATTTAGCCACTGAAAATCAGGGGTGTGAGAAGGGCTGGACTGGGGGGGGGGGGTGGAATTCTGGGCAAAATCCAGCACACACACACACATCCAAAAGCCCACCCAGAGAGGTGAGGGGGCAGACGCAACAGATGCTCTGGAAGGAGCATGCTGGAACTGATGCTGCTCACTGCAGCATCCTTTCTAATTTTCAAAAACATTTTATAGTCAGGTGTTTGCAATCCAGGCATACACATAGTTACAGACATTTGCGTTATTGTTTTTACTTTTAAAATCTATTATCTTTCTCTGCAACAAAAGTGTGCTTATGCCCAATGAGATAATATACATGGCTATCTAAGCCCAGCCCACAGGCAATTAAATCCAAGGTCCACAATTACCTAGTTACACAATGTATCCTTCATGGATTTGTTAAACCCCTTCTAAATTCATGGCAATTCCCATATTCCATGGAAGCGAATGCCAGAAACAGATCCGCTGGTGGCAGTGAATTCCACAAACTAATTCTGCATTTTGACTTCCTTTTAAGAAAAAAAAATGTGTTGCAGCATCACACTTCCCAGAACATAAAAAGTTTTCAGAGAATTTCCCACTGTTACTTCTTCTTTATTAGTAATGAAATTAGAATGCAAAATGACATACTGGAATTAAAATCTCCTAAAGCTTTTTTAGATGAGGCATTTATTGTGCGTTTGCAATTTTTCACTCATGGTAGTTAGCATCCTCCTCCTCCAGGGCCTCTCCCATACTTTCCAAGCATTTTTGCAGGGAAAGTATGGCGCTTTGAGGAATGCCAAAATGAAACACTAGTGTAGTTGCGCTGTACTACAGCGCCACCTAGAGGTTATGTATAAAGGTATTTATTTATTTATTTATTTATTTATCTACTGCGTTTCTATACCACCCAATAGCCAAAGCTCTCTGGGTGGTTTACAAAAATTAAAACCATAAAAACCATTCAAAATATAAAACAATGACAGTATAAAAACATAATTTAAAATACAGTATAAAAGCACAACTAGGATAAAAACCGAGCAGCCATGCAGAAATTGATAGGTAGAGAAGGAAAAAGCCTGGGGGCAGGGAAGTGTATAGAGGATATGATTCTAATCCCACAAAGAATCGGGAAGCAGTGGCAGGTTAAGAGCCATGCTGGATCAGAGCAAAGGTCCATCTAGTCCAGCACTCTATTCACACAGTGGCCAACCAGCTGTCAGCCAGGGACAGCAGGACATGGTGCATCAGCACCCTCCCACCCATGTTCCCCAGCAACTGGTGGATATAGGCTTACTGTCTCGGATACTGGAGGTAGCACATAGCAATCAGGGCTAGTAGCCATTGATAGTCTTCTCCTCCAGGAATTTATCCAAATCCCTTTTAAAGGCATCCAAATTGGTGGCCATCATTACATCTTGTGGTAGTGAATTCCATAGTTTAATTATGCGCTGTGTGAAAAAGTAATTCCTTTTATTTGTCCTGAATCTCCCTCCAATCAACTTCATGGGGTGACCTTTAAAAGCCTTGTCTAGAAAGTAAAACTTTCAACGTAGAAAAGAAGTAAATTGCTACATGAGTTAAATGCTAGAAAGAGGAGCTTCAATTCCACCACGATTTCCAAAGAACTGGTATCCTTTCTTCAAGGCAACATGTGACCTATGAGTTAATTAGGCTGACCATATGAAAAGGAGGACAGGGCTCCTGTATTTTTAACAGTTTCACAGAAAATGGAATTTCAGCAGGTGTCATTTGTATATATGCAGAACCTGGTGAAATTTCCTCATCATCACAAAATTAAAGCTGCAGAAGCCTTGCCCTCTTTTGTATCTGGTCACCCTAGTATAGCTCCTGCAGCTTTAACGTTGAGATGAAAAAGGAATTTCACCAGGTTCTCTATGCATACAAATGATACCTGCTGAAGTTCTCTGTCTTTTGCAGGGGCCCTGTCCTCCTTTTCATATGGTCAGACTAGAGTTAATGCACATAGCTCACTCTTTCAAATAAAACACCACCAAGAAAATAATTTAAGATTTTAAAGTATTTATCAACTAACAAAAAGCAGACGCGAATCTTCCCTCAGTCTTACTTTCACCAATTTTGCAAGCTCATTGGGACAAGGAAATTCCCTCATGTTACTACTAACAACTGGTACAGAAACTGGTTGTGAAATTCGGTGAGCCCAACGACATGTTTTGTTCAACAGCCTTTTCAAAAAGACTGTTTAAGCTGACCACTTTTATTTTGAAGGGAAAAACGATATTTGGAGCGCCAGTCCAGATGGTGGTCCTGATCCTGGATCAGGATCACCATCTAGATTGGAGCCCCCACAACATTTCTCCCTGAAACCTCCCTCAACACACCACATACGCACACACACACACAGAGCTATTTGAAGTAGTGGGTGAGTTGTTTGCAGTAAACAACAAGCACTTTTGGGGGCAAACAGCAGGTGTGGGTGGATTTTCAACAGATTTAGATCAGGATTACAGCCCAGATTGGGGGCACACATGGCTGCTTTTCCTTCAAAATAAAAGTAGTCATCCCCTCATCTTAAGCACATTTTAAAAAGAAAACAAAAATACTTAATCAGGAAGCCTTCCTGAACTTGGTCTCTAATAGCCATGTGGGCTGAGGATGATGGAAGGGCAGCAGTGTGGGAAGGCTGGTTTAACGTAATGTGTAGTTTTGCCCACAGAAAACAGTCACTGTAGAGGAAGAGGGGTGTCAGAGACTTGGGGTGTGATTTATGCAGGGCAGAGAGAGAATTTTAGACCCTGCATTCCTTCACAGGAAGTCTGTCAGGTATTCCCTATGGATATTGGCCAGGGACTCGGAAGGCCTTAGTTCAGGTCTCCACTTGGCCATGAAGCTCACTGGGTGATCTTGGGCCAGTCACTGACCCTCAGCCTAACCTCCCTCACAGGGTTGTTGGGAGGAGGAAATGGAGAGGAGGAGGAGTATGCAAGTTACCTTGGGTTCCTTGCAAGAAAAAAGACAGGATGTAAACATACAATGAAGTTGAAACCAGTGGATGGTGGTGGCTCAGATTTCGGCGGGCTTGTGAATCAATTCTGGGTTTCAGTCATAACCAACGATCCAGGGTGCTGAACCTATTGGGGGTTGGGGGGGATAGCTCCTTTAGATTTCTGACTGAAACCTAGCATAGATTCACAGCCCCAGCAAAATCAGAGCAACATTTAAGTGGTTGAAACATCCTGGACTATTGTATTGAAATTCTGACTGTTGTGTATTTGTTCTTACATGTGCACGCATGATGCAACAGATGTACACACGCATGCACACACACGCACTGTAACTGAAGACAGAAAGTACCCACAAGGAAGTCTATTTTTACATGGCCGCACCCAATGCCCTCGTACCCTTGTGGGGGTGGGTGGATGTGCACTGTTTGGTTGAGGGTGTTATGGGAAAGAGAGTTCAAATAGAGGCCTTCAAAGAAGGAAGTTCTCAGTATGCAGGGGTGTGCAGAGGGGGTCCAGGGGGCCAGTTGGCCAGGGGCCCACGATTTTGAGGGGAGCACTCCGAAGAGGAGGTCCCCCCCAGCTTACGCTACTGCTTCCGTAGCGTAAGCAGCCCATCAAGAAGTGAGGAGCCCACCTTGCAGAAACAGCGCAGAAGCCGTCCGTTGTGAATACCACGGTCAGACTACAAGTTCCAGAGGGCCATATGCCGCATGCGGGGTGGGGATAGATGTGCCTTGAGGTGTTGTAGAACAGGTTTAATATGAAGGTATTATGTAGAACGGACATGTTGGTGGGCACGCCCCCTTGGGGCGGCCATGTTGTCCTCCTTTTTTGAAATGGGGGGGCACACACTTCCCATCTGGCCTGGGCATATTACCAGCTCTGCATGGCCCTGTCAGTATATATCACAAATTGTGATTATCACTTAATCCTTCTGCTTCCTTTAGATTCGTGACAACTGATAGGACTTGGCTGCTTAGATATGAAATAATATATAATCATGCTATTGTGATAGGAGGAAGGAGGAAATGTTGATAAGAAAGGCACCAAGAACAGCAGGAATGAAAATATAAGTAGTCCCAGTCTGCCATGGTAATGGTAACTTGTCCCATTTATTTCAATGGGGGTATTCTAAGGAAAGGAATGGGATCTCACCCCTCAAACTACAGACACACTGTGAAATTCTAAGCATGTTTACTCAGAAGTAAGTTCCATTGAGATTTCTGGGAGTTAGTCCCATGATCTGGAGTGCTTCCTGATAAAAGGGTCCTAGCACCACCGATCAGAAGGCATTGTACAGTTATTCTATCTTTTTCTCCTGAATGGATTTTCTGCAGTAAGAAAAAAAAAAGTGGGAAAACTCAGCAGGGTTATGAGTGGAAGCGGAGGACATCTGGACTCCCTGTAAAATTCTGTGAATGAGAATTGCACATTAAAGCCTCATAGGGAAATACCCTAGGATGGTAGCTGTATTTAGGACAAGTGTCTTTTTGACACTGGACTGCATCTACCTGAGATCATTGATCCATGTAGAAATTTAGAATGCAGCCTAACCACAATTAAGCACTTTTATGGTCCATTGTATCTTTAAATTGGATAGAGGTAAGTTGGTACTTACCTCTCTTTTTCACAACAATCTGTAGAATTGATAAGTGCTGAACTCACAAAGGTGACCTCTGAGAGGAGAGAAAAGGGGTAGTTATGTGAGCGGGGAGGGAAGGGGACTGGGGAAGTGGGGATACGAATTATCCCCAGCCCTTACCAGCTTCCTTCCCTCCCCCTCTGCAGGGGCTAGCTAGATGGGCAAAAAAAGCTGCCCATCTGGCTAAAAAACAGAACAGCAGAAATTCAGAGGCGAAGATCACTTGCACATTCCTCCAGTTCTGCACAGGATGGCCATCAGCCTCTGAATTTGGAAGCTGACAGGCATCCCAATAGGCTTGCACCCTAAGTAGTATACAAGTAGTATGAATAAATTGATTAATCAATCAATAGATAGGCAGTCTGGCTTGGCATAAAACAGCTTTGTATGTTTCCTTCAATGTCAAAATGTACAGTATGAACCCCTGCTTCCTGCACATATACGCATGCATATGTGGGAGAGGATCTCTATGGGGCCTAATGGAGTCCTCCATGCTCTGAGAATGAGTAGCCTATATACTAGAAACCTGGAGAAGAGCAAAGCTCTATGTACAGGAGGGTACAGATGGCCCTTCCACTAGATCTAATGGTAGTACACATTGCCATGTGTTTGGGCACTGTTTGTCCCTGGCCAAGGGAGCAACATGGAAAGGGAAGAGGGAGAAAATGTGCCATTATGCCCCCTGGGGATCCCCTTTTGCACATGTACAGAGCTGCATGTAAAGTAAGGGATGGAGCATGCCCTTACATTCCTTGGGCAAGAATTTCTCTTTTTTGCTTGCTGCAAGTCTGTAGAGTACCATGAATATTGGGAATGCTATGGAAATCATTGGTGAAAGGAGTCTATAAATGTTTTAAAAGCATACATACCATTCTCCTTGAAGATTTTCCTAAAGGGTGCCAATGAAAAAAGTTTAATTTTTTTTTAATTTAAGTAATTGAAAATGCTACTCTTGAATGTTCTACACAGCAATGGAAAAGAACAGTGGTCATTACGATTCCAATTTGGAAGAACAAATAAGCAATAGGAGTGAACAAATATAACCAGGTCTTGTTCAGAAAGGGAACAAAGGAGATAGAGGAGATCGAAATGAAGAGTGGACAAATATTACTTGATGCAAACAAGTGTTTTGTTATAGTTACCTTGCGCTGGGACTGAATGAGTTGCATGTTAAGGGGGAAAACATATTTGCTCATTGGCAATTGTGTGAATAGAAATAGCATTTTTGGTTAATTGCTCAGAAGTTCCATGCAGTCAGAGCCTTGGGAAACCTCCATATGGTTATGAATGGCTCCAACTCAGTATATGAACATAATAGATATTTGTCGTTAGTGTAAAACGTCATTGATTCAACCCTCCAATCTCTTATGTGCTGGATGCGTTTTATGATTGTTTCAGAAAGGGTAGTGACGGACCAAACACGTCATAGGAACCAACAGCAAATGCCATGAACATCGCAATCTAAAGAACCAAAATATAACGATTACTGTTTCAGTGCATAGATAGTGGAGGCAGTGGGCTAATTTTGGCTCATGTGATTTACCCCCCTCCCTCGGAAGCCTTAATGAATTTTAATCATTGTCTAAACTTTTGGGGTTAACTTATTTTGCACTTGTCATGCATTTCCCACCACCTCTTTTCCAATTATGCTTTCAGCAACAGGCAACACTCTCTCTGGCCTATCAATGAAAAGCAATTCACCCTTGATTTCCCATTTGGCTATGTCCTCACCCCTCCTTGACAAATGTACCTGTACTATGCTTATTTGCAAATCCATCTGTCACTTTCACACATTACGTTCTTGGTTGTACACCTAAAAAGCTTTAAATGTGCAAAGTTGCCCCAAAGAATACTCTGACGCAGACCTGTCTCACAATACATTTCTGACACAACTGCCCATAGCATTGTCACCTCCTTGCCAGAAGATAGGCAACACTGTCACCTTTTCAGCACCATGTGAAGACTTTTCTGTTCTCCCAGGCATTTAACAGCACACGTTGAGCTTTTTTAACTGACCCCTGGACAGTTTTAAATGATATGTAGTTTGTTTTTAGGCTAGGGTTTTAATTTTTGTATATTGGTTTTTAAATGTTTAATGTTTTAAATTTTTGTAAACCGCCCAGAGAGTTTTGACTATGGTGCTGTAATTAAATGAAATAAATATAAACAAACGAATGAATAGAAGAGTCCTGTTGGGTTAGACCAAAGGTCCATATAGTCCACCATCTTGCTTTACACATTGGACAACCAGATGTCTCTGGGAAGCCCTGAAACAGGACCTGAAAGCAACTGGTGTTTAGTGGCACACCTCTGAACATAGGTTCCTGTCTGAAACCCTGGAAAGCTGCCGAAAGTCAATGTAGAGCAGTGGTCTTCAACTGGCGAGTTGCGACCTAAAAGTGGGTCGTGAGATCAGAGTTGTGCGTCTGTTTGGGATGGAGGAAAACACAGAACAGCTGAGCCTGAGAGTGTTTGGAGAGGGACTCAACATGGGTAAGGAAAAGATTTGGCAGCTCAACCCAACTGACCTCACACATCCATCAGGCTTGGCATAAACGACAAGCCTCAAACCCAGTTCAGGTGTTGGAAACCATTGTTGTTTATGCTTGTTGTTTAAACGGTCCTGCCAGCTCCTGGACCCAGCTTGGATTAGTCTTGAACCCAGAATGATTCTGGCTATTCTTCAGTGCGTCCCTATATCTGGTTTTGTTTTCCTTGGGTTCAGACGGATGTCTTTGACTTATTGACCTTGGACTATTTAATGACCAACTCTAGCTGCTGCTTACCGTTCAACTCCAGTGATTTATGACAATCAGTCCAAATGGGTCACAGCAAAGCTGTTGCCGCCATGTTGGACAATTGTGAAAGTGGGTACCATGTTGCACATTGGGAGTCTGAGGTGGGTCTTGGGTCTGGACCAGTTGAAGACCACTGGTATTGAGAATACTGATGTAGGTGGACCAGTGGTCTGACTCAGTATAAGGCAGCATCCTATGTTCCATTGGGCTATCAGGGCAAATAGTCATTGGCAGACCAGTCCACACATTTGTATAGTCCTTTAAAATTAGTGACCACTATAACCTTTTGTGGCAGTTGCTTTCAGAAATTAACTACGTTAATGTTCCAGATAGACAAAAGCACCATCTTTTGTCTATCTGGAATTGTCAGTTTCATTGGGTGACCTGAATTCTAAAATTATGGGAAAAGGAGGAAAAAGTTCACTCTATCCACTTTCTCCACATTAGGCATCAATACGAAGGTATCATGTGAGTCTGCAGTTGCCACGCGTCCTACCCCATTCCTTCACCAGACATCTTGCCCGTTCTCCAGCCCTGCCTGCTGTGCAACAAAATGAGAACCTTTCTGGCCACAGCAACAGAAAAGTGCCAGCAAGAGGTGCAGTAGCTGTAGTCTCACTAAGTGCCTCTAAAGGCTCATGTTTAGTAATATGATAAAAAGAAATGCACATAGTTATAACCATTAAAAAAATTGATCTGCCACTGCACTTGTGGAAAAGATATTTAATTGTAAATAGAAAAAGTAGGCCAGAGTACAGTTTTAAGGGCAATTAATTTGTATAGGTAATCTAGATGATTTATAAAGTTATACATTTTCATAAAAGCACTGAAACATAGACACAGCAAAGCACAAATCAAATACAAGGTCTATTTTGAAATAAAGGAGCTGCACAGTAGTTTGAAGTGTAATGCAGTGTAGCACTCCGTAATCTTTAAGGCAGTATGGTCTAAGTGAAGGTCTAAAAGCCACAAATGTCTTGGTTCTGCACCACTATGGAAGGGTGGATGCCTGCAGCAAGATGACATCATAGAATAGAATGTACCACTTGAGAATGCAAGTGAGGGAATCACGTTTCTGAATACTCCCTTGTGTAAAAAAGCAAGTCGAAAACTAGCACATCAGCAAGACAGCTGGTCTAGAACCATTTCCCCTGATATACTAGTTTTCTTCTTGCATTCAAAAATGGCAACTCCCACCTGCAATCTGTAGTGGTACAGTCCAATGTACTTTTCATTCTGTTGTATGTGTAGAGCAGGTCTGAGTTGTGAGGCCATTAGTACATCTTGTAACATTTCTCTCCCCCTTAACCCCAGTCTGGGACCAAGTGCTACTATCTACTTTCCATGGGGGTGCTAAAGATTAGGGTCCCAATCCTAAAACAGACTTATTTCTATCAGCTGGGAATTTGTCACATGTAAGATTGTTTACGATTGCCCTCCTATCCACTGATACTACAATGCTTTAAAGACCTAAAGCACTATACACCGGAAATGCTAAAGATCTGATTTTTGATATCTGCAAAATCCAAACATAATCATATCCATCAGAAATAACTGTAGGCGAGAACAGAGACAATGTTACCCTCTCCCCAAATGTTGCTGTTTGGTTGCAGATATTAAGTGCAGAACCCTGTCTCTAGAATTCATGATTAGGGCAATCTTGATTTCAGTTTGCTATGTGGAGAAGAACAATGAAAATAATATTTCCAGTACTGCTATACGGGGAGAGCGGACATAAACATTAACAAAATAGATGTTTTCCTTTGCAAGCACCACCGAAACAGAAAGGAGCAGAGATCACAGCAGTAGTAAAATAGAAGGAATCCAAGAGCATGGGAACTTGTGTGGTACCTGTTTAAAATGAACCCAAATAGCTCAAGAGCCCATTTTCTTTACTACTCTCGTTCATTTCAGGAGGGGTTGTAGAGGACGAGATATCAGCAACTGTGCCCAACTCCTTTATATTTTATATTGTTCGTACATGAAAGCTGCAATCCTGAAAGAGGACAAACAGTATGAGAAGCAGCTGCAGAGTGAGGACAAACCTCAAAAGGTTCCAGCTTCACTTCATATCACCCCACTATCTCTCTGTGCCATTGCCGTGCCACACACACGGTGACTTGTGTTTGCTTTGAGCCTAGGCTCTCCCATGCTTTGTGTTATATGTAGAGAAGTGAAATGTTAGAGGTTTTAGGACAGTTATCTACATAAATTTGAACTTTCTTGTCAAACAGAGGTTTCCCCCACCACCACCACCACCACCTTCTTCAGTAATTTGTTCAGCTCTTCGTACAACTGGTTGGCTGTATACATGCCTGCATGCACAGACACCGTCTATTGGTTTATGAGCTCAGCTTATCTGGTTTCGGTCAATCGAATTATGCACATCCTATCATGTATAGCTCTGTCTTTCGTCTATTAGTTTCTTAAAGGGAATCTCCCCAGCCTATCCTCTTTGGGGGTTCCTTGCATCCACCTTATTCATAATGCTATAATGTGAACATTCTGTCAAGAAACCAGCAGAGGCTGGTGGCTTCAGTGTCAGCGGGGCGGTGAATCCGTTCCGGGTTTCTGTCAAAAGCAGTCACTGCCCCACTGGCATGGTTCCCTCTGACACTGGAGCCACCACCCTCCACTGCAAAGAACAGCCCTTCCAGCAGGTAGCGGCACAGCAGAGGAGAAGTGAAGCTAGGGCCTTACGGAGACCTTCTTTGCAGCTTGCACTCCACCTGCAGAATTGTGACCCAGATTTGTTAGATACACTGGAAATGTGATTTCATGCTCCCACTGTAATAGTTTCAAATTATTCATATATTACATAAATACTGGTTTTGGTTTGCTTTTTCTTCTCCCAGCTTACATTCCTCTAAGAAATGCCACTCCCGACTTTTTTTAAAAAACCAATCCCAACCATTATCCACCAGTTGGTTCCCCGCCCCCCACTCCCCCATGACCTATAGTTTAAACATTTTTCTCATAATTTTCCCTCCTCTTTCCTGAAAAATACTTATGTAAGTTGTATATAGAAATTATAAAAAAAAACATGCAGCATATGTACAAACTGAAAAGTTTAAAAAATATCAGCTTCATATACATGTCAATCTACTTGAATATATCAGGAATTAAATATAAAAAATTACATTTTTTTCTCTAAAAAAGGGGGCCAGGGTTCAGAAACTGTGGGCAACTACTTAAAGCTGTACAAAAGAATTTCCATCAGGAAAGGTATTTATTCAGAGGTCTATGTGGCTAACTTTCAGGATTGGTTCTGTCACATTATTCATTTTTTACACTGTCAGTTTAAATCAACAGTTATCACCCTTAAAACTGTTCTGAATTTCAGCAGTTTTGTACTAAAATCAAAAAGGTCACAACAACATTGGCTTTGCATGTTTGTGAATCCCTTCAAAAAGATTAAGCAACTAATTTTGGAACTGTAAAAAAACAACTATTTACAGTATTTCTTTTTAAATATTTTTGCACAAAATGTCTAAATTCTGAGGGGTTTTTTTAATATGATACAAGAAATTCACCAGAGCTCATGGCTTAAGTCCAGTTCCAAACCTGTAGCGTCTTCTCTAGCATATAATCTTGGGTCCTTGCCTACGTGGCATGCAGGTCCAGATTGTACTGCAGCTTTCTTAACTGGCTTTATTAGGATGCTTGCTTCAACCATTCAAACAGCTTCTTTGTTAGTCTGAAGGCGAGTTATTGCCTCCAACTTCTGCCTGTAGGCTTCTGCCTCCTGCTCTTTCTTCAGAAGCTGCTGGCGGTACTTCTGTGCTTCTCGATTGGCCTCATCCAGCTGTTTCTGCAAAGTTTCTCTTTCCTATAAAATTAAAAAAAAAACAGAAAGGTCTTGTCAAATATCTAGCGTGTGAAAAATAAATCAGTAAGCTGGTTTATAATTTTTTAAAAAAAACATTGTAAACTTTTGTTATTAAATAGTTAAGGACAATCATATAAGAACACAACAGGTAGTGTATTCTTGGAGCTTATACTTAGAAATACACGTTTCAGTCTTAAAATAGGATGATGTCTTACTTAATAAGCCTTGCATCCCTGCGTGCAACTGTTTCACTCTTCTCTTTGCACAGCAGATGAACAAACCTCCATTAGCTATTGTACCTCACTGCATCTGAAGTAGGAAAGTATGGTTAATAGCTTCAAAACAAGCCAGTATATGAAGCCATGGGTTAAAGTTGGCTAAATATATTGATTTGTTCAGAAACCTTAGCTATAGTTTCCCAGTTTGAATAACAGAATACTTCCCTGGTTTGTTTGCTGACTCCTCCAAAGGGAGGAGCAAAGTCAATACATGCAGAGGTACAAGGCTTATTCATTGTATCTGAGATTGAGCCAAGGTATGATTGTCCGGATGTGGCCAATATAACAAAAAAGCATGCACTTTCATATCAAAATGGGCTGTTTTAGAAAATCTCTTATAAGTCTAATTGGCCAGTTGCTAAGAAGTATAGCCTTCTAGTGATTTTTACCAACAGGATATTTAAGTTGAGCAAAGACAAAACAATAGTACAATTGCCCATTTAGTAGTTTGGTGAATAGAATTCTTCAACTACAAATTCTGAAATTTAAAAACAACTCTCCTGAATGACTTACAAATGTATTTATTTATTTAATTTGTATCCCGCCCTTCTTCCAAGGAACTCATGGCAGTATACATGGTTCTATATCCCTCCCGCTTTGTCCTCACAACAATGCTGTGAGATGGCCAAATGTGTGTGTGTTGGAAGGACTAGGAATTCGAGGAAGAGAATGGATTTTTTTTTGTATGCCTAATCTTTAGCGAAAACTGTGAGCCCTTTAGAGATGGGACATTATTGTTTTCAAATAGAAATATTCAATTTTACTGAGCTCCTGAGATGAAGAGGAAATCTCAATCTAATTCAACAGACAAATCATTTAAAAATAATTCCGATGGTTTGCAAACCTTCAGGAGGGAGGGCGGGGCAGAAGTGTGACTGAACTGCACTATTCATATTTCCAGTAAAAATATCTGCTGTTCATTGCTTTAGAGGCCATGATTTTATTCTTGAAAATGCAGCCTGTTTACAAACCTTAAACCTGAATGCTTGCACTCAAATTAGTTTACTTAATCCCACAGACCTATGTCAGTGCACTGAACCTTTGCAGAATATGCAGTAGCAATGCCTGAAAGATTACACCAGTAGTAGCACTTAAGAGAAGACCAACTTCCTCCTTTTATTTAAAAGCATACATATGTTTAAATTCTTTACCGCTCTATTCTATCACATGCCATAATCAGCGTCACGTGTCTGTGAACAACAACCTCCCATCAAAGGGCTCCAAGACCACTCAAACAACTTCCATGTACAAAGAGTCATGCATAATAAGCCCATAGAGTGTACACAATATTTGCATTGTTTCATGCTGTAAAGCTCGGACAAATGTCTCGGGATTCAATTTCTAAAGTCTCTCAAGTTCTCATTAGCACTCAGCTGCCTTCCACTAGGCTGCCATGGTCCTCTCTGTAACATCAGAGCCACTAGGTCAATGACAGTGAGACACATCATGGTTCTTCTGTCTGCAGAGTCCCCAGTGTGACAACTGGCTGCCAGATGATACAGTCTATGAGCTATTTGAACATGCTAGTGAAAATACATCTTTCTGTCACTTGATCTTCGCAACTACTCTGAAATGATTTATTTATATACTTATTTAAGGTGTGTGTGTGTGTGTGTGTGTGTGTGTGTATACACACACACACACACACACGCCCGCCCACGCCCACACAGAGTGGGTGAAATTGCTTTCAAGCAGTGCTCTCTATCCACCCACCCACCTTGTCTTTCCCCTCCATTCTGTACTCCCTCCAGAAGAACCATGCATGAGTGAGAAGGATTGTTTACTCATGTGTTTCAGACCAAGGGAGCAGGCAGGGGGAAAAAAGAGACTGGAGCAAGATGGAAAATCCTCCTCTTACTCTCATACCTTGGTCTCAGAATCCCTGTCTTCTTCCCAATTCAGTGAACATGTAAACCGCCCAGAGAGCTCCAGCTATTGGGCAGTATAGAAATGCAGCAAATAAATAAATAAACAAACTACTTGCTGGCAGCAGCCATATGGTGTGTATAACCTGTGACACCAGAACTGCCCTATACCAATGGGAATGGGCCAGTCTATGCAGCCATCCCCAGCTCATCACCCAGGAGCTGTCCTCTGTCTCATGTACCTCATTGTTCAGCAATTAATGCTGATCCCCCTGTCTACTATGAGACATTACTTCCGCTTGTGCCATGTAAGGAAGTATGGCTCTTAGGACTGGACTGACAGCAGCCAATGAGAACTGGAGAGACAGGTACATTTCAACATGAAGAGACTCAAAACCTGCTTGTTTCTGTAACATTAGTCACATAACACAATTATTTTTAAAAAGTTATGTGCTGCAGGAGGATTATTATCTGTTGCTATGATCTTTGGTGCTCTGCTAATATTCTTACTCGAAAAATACATCATTCGTGAATTTTAATCTTGGCCTTTAATTTAAATCTATTTCTCCAAAGGACCCTACTTAAATGGTGTCTTGATTGGATTTTTAATTTTACATCATTCAGAAAGTCAACTTCTGATCCAACCCACCTCCTCTATTTTCATTTGATGACAGAGAACAGTTTCATAGTCAAGAAAAATACTTGAGTTCAAAGCAAGATACATTTTCTCCATCCTACAAAATATTCCAGATCAGATTTTTGGTGAACACAAATAATCAGCACATGAAATGCTGCCATTTTCCATGATAGAAAAGGCAGCATTTCTGCCTTATTAAAAATAATTGCCCAGAAAATGGCTGTGTTCTGGCCCTAATACAAGTAAAAGGTTTTTTTTAAGTTAGCCATGTTTTTATAAATAACCTTATTTCAGCCATGCTTTCCACTTTAATCACTAGGTAGTACTAGAATAAAAGGCACTGTCCATCTGTATATATTGCTTTGCTGAAATGAAATGTGATTTTTTTAATAAAAAAAACCCTCCTTCCCCATCCCATTAATAATATCTACTTTTGCTTGCAACATGATTTTTACTATGTTTACTTGGAAGTAAGCCTCATTGATCTTACAAGATTTACTTCCCGGGAAGTATCTTCAAGACTGCAACCTAAGTCCGTCTTACACACAGTTTTAGAGATTTGGTTCCTTTTCCCGTGTTCCAAATTCTTTTTCTGTTGCTGTCAATTTTCATATCACATACTTGAACTGTGCGCCGACATGCAAAACTACAGCAATTAGGTACCTAATAATTAACTGCTAGTCTTCTAACTACCTGAGGTCTCCTGCTTCCCAGTAGTTCTGAGCATTCTTTCTAGCCTAGATCTCCCACCTTCAACAATCACGCAGTGCCACCTCCTTTTCAAAATCCACTTCTCTGGCAAGCCCTTGGCTTAACCCTGTTCCTCGTCCCCCACCGAAACGAAGTCTAATCATGCATTTGCTCATAACCATCCTTAGTTATCCTTGCTTCTTCCTACTCTCCTCTTCACTTGTCTTCACTGTTGTCAAAATATGGATTGCAAGCTACTCAGGGCAGGGACTTGCGGTTTTTCTGTTTTTTCTTATTTCTCCTATGTAACGTATTGTGGACATGATTGGCAACGTATCACTCTAATAATAAAACAGAAATTTCTAAAACCAGCATGCAATTTATCTCACAGGGAAGGACACATGATTCGAGTCAGAAAGCAACAAGGATATTAATAATAGTACTCTCTGATGTCATCTTAATGACAACGCTGAGCAAGAGTTGCCCTGTTCTGAGTCTAGGAACGCTCCAGATCCATGGCGCATTCAAAATGCAAGCTTGAAATGACATTCAAGTGTACAGCTGTCTTTTTAACATCCAGCTAATTCTTGTTATGGCCCAACTACAAAGAACACTCAAATACTATGGCTGAGAAGCTTATGTTTTAAAATAACAAAAATTCAAGACTAACATTTAATGTGTAACAGAATCCTGCTTTTTTATTTTAAATGTAATATTTTTCCAACATAATAAAAAAGTGCAGCAAGAAAATCCTGCACTAAAACTCGTACCTCAGAACAATGAAGGTACTTTATCTCACACCACATTAAGAGGAATAACAGAATAAATATGCTATCTAAACATAATTTCTGAATCAGAATAATGAAGTCTTCTAGACTATTCACAAAGCACAAAATGGTATTTAATGCAATACCAAATTTTGGAAATACAATGATCTAACATTAGCATCACAATTGCAGTATGGGTAGACTTTTGATCAAAATAAAGATGGAAATGGAGTTAAAGCTCCTGCTATAGAAATACAGATGGGTTCAAAAATGTCCTGATTTTAAACACATTTTAAACAAGAAACCTCTTTAGAATCTATTAAACATTTTATACCAAATCTTTAGTACTTTTATGCATAGTAATTAAAATATTTCACTTTTCAGCTAATAATTGCACGAATATGGGTTTATCCAAAATTTAAAAATTTCTTGGCTTCTCCTTTTACACTTAATCCTGGGTAGTTATCTAGGAACTGTGAAATTACACTTCCAGCCATCAAACCCATGTGATGGGACATTTGTAGTAAATCATATATATTAGAGACAACCGTAACAGAAATATAAATTCCTTATTTTGCGGTAGTACGAACAACTGTTACTATTCAGTAAAAAGAAAATAAATACTCAGTTTAGAAAATCTGCATAAAACATCTCAGCTAACAGATTTCTTACTTCTATTTCTGCAGACTCCACTCGATTTTCAATTATCTCAATACACTGTCTCTTGATTGGAGGCTCTTCACTGATCACTGTTTCTTCAGCAATGTCTGTTGCCGGTACTGTAAGTACTTGAATTAGAATAAGTTTGTATTAAAATATGAAGACTAGGTTGGCTGTGTTTGGATGTTGTGATAAACAATGGTTTATTGTGACAGGAAGGGGCTGCAGCAAAGCCTCAGGCTCAAGCACCCCCCTTCCCTGCTCAGCCCTTTTCCAGCACAGCAAAAAGTTTCCTAGAGATCAGAAGCTTTGGGTTTCATTGTTGATTAACCAGTTTAGCATGACGGCTGAAGCCCAAACAGTGGTTAATCTTAATATGGTTTGTTGAAAGAAGTCAGCTTCATAACCCATGGTTTGGAGTTGGTTTCTTTCAAATAAACCATAGTTAAATTTAACAACTGTTTGTCAGGTCAGGTGAAACAACAAGCTGAAGTTATCCTGTCATTATAAACTGTGGTTTTTCGGGCCTTCCCCCTGCAAGGGCTTCAAGGTGGTTTATAATCCAAAATAAGTAATGTCAAATAACATCCACTCAAATCAATCTAAAACACACAAGGCAGTAACAGAATTAGCAGCTGCAAAATAGGCAGATAACAAACAACAAAAATCATGTTACTGCCCAACACAATGGCTATAACTGGGTGCCTAAAAGCAGGATAGTCATTGAACAGAATCTCTGGAAAGGGTATTTCATAATCAGGGCACTAATACAGAGAAGGCCTTGTTTCTGCTAGATACCTGCCAAACCTCCAAAAGCAGGATCATCTGGAACAGATGATTACCTCAATGAATAGGTAGGTTCATATGGGAAATGTTGATATGATGTTTTCAAAAGAGGATTTAGAACCCTCATGTTACCACTTGCTTTCCACTCACCTTGCTGCCCATCTGGCATGGTCACAATAATAGGCTGACCCATTCCACTGGTTGGAATGGAATGGAGGTTTCCAAGCTGAATGCCATCAGTTACTATGGTAATAACTTGCTGACCTCCAGAACTGACAACTTGCTGAATTGCACCATCCACAGATTCTGCCGTCACTACTTCTTCTGTAGCCACAACTGTTTAAAAACAAACAAACACATATACAAGCAATCAGGGTGTTTATCAACAAGCTGGCTTTTAGAAATTACCAGTGGGGCCTGCAACAAAATATTACAATGTGGAGTGCTCCAGCTCACTGTTTCAGTTAGCTGTACACTCCTCCAGGATACCCCATTTGATTCCCCCTCCCACCATTTTCCCATTTCTTCCCATCTTAGTAGTTAGTCAGCATTCCATGGCCACTGAGCATGCTCAATTCTCATTGGGCTAGTTCCCCGCCCATGTTTTTTCCCCTAAATATTTTTGTACTTCTGTAGAATTGGGGTTCTCTCAATTCCCCTGTTACTTGTACACAGATGTTGCCATTTTAGCTACATAAGTGCTGTCTTATGCCTGAACATCAGAAATAAAAGGAATGAAGGATCTAGTACTTTCAGAAACTAAACAGCTTGCATTCAAATCCCAGTGATTTCCCTACAATTAAAATACAGTTTGCGTGCTAGCTAAGATATGTTGCCAAGCAGAGGGTACAGAGACAAAATGCTGAAGGAGAAGTTGAAGCTTTACACACTTGAAAAAGTCTCAGGTTGGAAATGGAACTTGCAGTGGCAAGCCTGAACCTTTCTGTTGTTGTACGTTGTATTTACTTAGTATGTATATATGCATGCATGCTTATACACCCATTCAGTAGTTTAAAATAATTAGTACTCTGAGAGTTTACGGAGGAAATCTTAACCTCATTCTTTTAAAATGATTCCTCTCTCTTGCAAGAGGAAGGCTGAAATGTTGATCCTGTTCAGGAATTCTGCCACTGATCTCAATTGGCCCTAAGGTTTCCGCTGAGACGAAAGGATGCTTTTGCTGAAGTTTTCTAAATTTAGGGAGCTTGTTCATGGACTAGTGATACTTTAATTCTCAATTATACTGAGTAAGTCTTATTTGACCTTTAGAAAACGTTAACAGTCAGCAAAATGTTTGCTGTATCTGGATATATATTAGCCCTTCAAACTATCATTAAGTAGGCTCCATCTATGCTGCCTCTTTTTGGTTTTAACCAGAGATATACCATTATAAGTCAATGAAACACTGAGGCACAATAAGTATAATGAGCAGGATCAATTCAAGCAGCTACATTTATATTCAAGCAGTGTTATATTAAAATCAAGAGCTTTGAAGTTTATAAAAAATGGGATAGACAACAGAAGGCTTTCTATCTAAAACTGTAATGTATGATTTATGTCAGAAATGTCAAACATCAGATGGAAGCTTTCATCTTTGCCATTAATTACATTCCTATTTAAAATGACCTTTCTACTCAAAACAGTAATAGCAATTATTGCCTTCTGAGTATTTTGGGAATTATTATAAGAATTATGTTTAAATTTTTCAGAATGTTGCAGAAGAGAAGTAAAATATGCCATGACAGATGCATAGAAATATACTGAAGCCCTTACTCTTAAAACTTAAAAAAATAATCTTAATACTTTTAGGACGCAATCCTATGCATGTTTAGACAGAAAAAGGTCTTATAACTCCCAGTATTTCCCAGACATGTCTGGAATTGTAGGGCATTTTTTTCTGTCTAAACATGCATAGAATTGCGCCTTAAGCAACCAGGGTTGAAAACAGATATAAAGCCTGGAATGTTTGGACCCTATATACCACAGAGACATCTTCTGTTCTTTATACTAACACAACCATCAAGATCACCTGAGAACTCTTCTTAACTGCACCATTCATGTGTCATGTTTGGACAGCGGGGGCATACAGGGAGGTATTCTCAGGTAGCACCAAAAGTATTGAATTCCTTTGCCCTAGAAGTCCAGAGGAGCTGTTAAACCTCTCCTTTTAAACTGGCATTCAGCAGACAGAATTAAGCACTTTAGATAACTTTATTTGAGTTTGTTTTGATTATGCATCGTTTTATTTTTAACTCCTGTTATCTGCCCAGGGGAAGGGGCAGAATAGAAACTGACTTAAATAAACAACAGCACAATCCCATAAAAGTCTACTCAGAAGTAAGCTGCATTTAGTTTAACTTACTCCCAGGTGAGCGTGTACAGGATTGCAATGTAAATATTGCATAGGATTGTAGCGAAAATAAAAGCTGTTTGGCAGGCTGAGTGGGGGTGAGAACCAATTGTGCCACCTTTCCCAGCTGTGGTCAGGGACTATCTTGTTTTTATTGATCTTCTGTAAGCTGTTCTGGGAGTCTACTTGTCTGAAGAATGAGATAAAAATGCTTCAAATAAATAATATACACATGTCAGCCTTGCCTGTAGAAGCCTTGAACAACTAGTGTTTTCAGTAAAGAAACCCCCTGATGGTTCTATTGTCCTATTTAAATAGGCCAAACAATTCATTCTAACTTCTACAGCCTTCATTTCATGTATACATATAACTCCTCTAAAAAGAGTTTTGGCAGAACAGGAAAGTATGCCTATTTCCCTCCTGTGATACGAGGAGACCAATCTAAAATGAGATGGGCAGATGTCTAAACCCTCTTTAAAAACAGATGAAGGCAGTTTGATATGCATGCTCTCTCAGTGGCTCTTTAGTTGGTACTGTGTCCTTTTCCTATAGCCTGTGGGGGGAGAGAATAAGTTGAACTGTCGATGTATTCATTAGCGGCAACTAATGAGAGCAGCCAAGGCTGTAGCCATTCTTACTTTGTTTAGGGGATCTAATCCCTTTCTATAGGTTGCACAAGGAGACAAAGGGGACCCCCTCTCGTTGGAGGCACAGCCACATAGCTTGAGACATCAAATTCAGAGGTCACATTAGTGCCTTGGAAGAAACTTCAGTGCTTTTCTACATTTTCATCTAAGCTTGATTTCTCTGTCCTCTAGGATAAAGAGGCTTGGCCAAAATAGTTTTGAAGATAATACTGAGGTTTCCCAGAGTCAGCGTAAGGGCCAAAATACAGTGTAATTAAACAAAATACAGAACTTAGAAAACACATTTGTGACTAAACATAGCATCACAGGAATGTGTGAATTGAATGTGCATTGTTTTCTTATGTGTGTGTTGTAGTTTTTAAAAATACTATTAATTAAAATGGAGTCCATGTAAATAATTTTCTTTTTCCTCACCTGGTGTTTCTGATGAGTTGGACAGTGGAGCTGAAGCTTCTGCTAAGGCAGCCAAAGTTGCCAATACTGAAGTTGAGGAATTACCAAACTGAACAGCAGACACCCCTGTGTCATCTACAAAAAGAAAATACGAAGTCGACCCACAAACCACTTCAGAAGCTTACACAAATATTCCTTTCAAATATAATATGCTAGAACAGCATCTTGTCTCCAGATCCAGAGCCTGACATGTGATTCCACAGCTCCTACACAAGCAGACTTCCCAGCCACTTCAATACTAGGCTTCATTTCATGTACACATTTCTCTGCATGGGTGAAGCTGTAACCTGCATTGAAATGACTAGCGAAGCGCCACACTTTCACTGTAACTTTCTGAATCTGCAAGGAATCCCTTCAAACCGAAATGGCAATTACAAAGCCAAGCTTTGGACAATTTTAAAATCATTTATCACAACCTGAACTGCTATTCCGAGAACGGGAGATTCAGGAGACAAAAACAACAACAAAAGAAACAATGCACTTGCTGTAACCTTACCATTATTTTATTCCCAACAGTTTAACAGGGTGATTAATAGGTTGAGCAAGTCATTTAGAACCCCCTGTGCATCTAAATACCTGCTCTATATGATGCATTTGCAGAAGATACCAGACCTGTTAGGTTTACAACCCCGCCAGGTCCAATGATGAATTGTGGCGTTGTTGCATGTATCGTCACAGTGTCGGGACTTTCTGGGTTTGTGTTGATTTGGTTCTGCATTGCAATCTATGACACAAAAGATAACAATAATATCTTTTTCCCCCCATTCATTAGGGGAAAAACACGTTTTATTAAGATAGAATAGCGTCCGTACGGTTCACAGCAGATAAAGCAGACATTCAGAAATTAGACTAATACTTCATCAAGGGACTTTGTGAAGGAAGAGGGAATGCACTGCCAGCCAAGCTAAGGCTAGGTAGACAGGAATCTTCTGAGAGCAAGATGACCTTACAAGGCTTGGGACCACAATGCCTGGCAGAATGCCTCTCCCGACACGAACCTACCCATACACTATGATCAACATCTAAGGTCCTCCTCCAAGAGCCTATTCCGAAGGAAGAGAGAGAGCCTTTACAGCGGTGGCCCCCAAACTGTGGACAATCTCCCCGACGAGGCTCGCCTGGTGCCAACACTGTTATCTTTTCGGTGCCAGGTTAAGACATTTCTCTTCTCCTATGCATTTAACAGCATATGTTGAGTTTTTTAACTGACCCCTGGATAGTTGAAATGATATTAGTTTGTTTTTATGCTTTTATGCTTTTAAATTTTGTATATTGGTTTTTAAATGTTCAATGTTTTTAATTTTTGTAAACCTCCCAGAGAGCTTTGGCTATGAGGCGATAGGTATATAAATGTAAATCATCATCATCATCTAGCAGAAGAACAGTGATAATCAGTCCACAAGTGTCTCAGATTCTTCTTTGGATACTAGAGCTTCAGCTATGGGGCGATATACAAATGTAATAAAATAAATAAATAAATTTTAAAAATCAAGCAAGTCAAATCTATTTAAAACACACAAACACTCTAAAATGAGTGGGAATTTTGCTGCTTATTTAAATCGATTAAGGAATGTCTCAACATTATGGAACTAAAAAGGGCAGAAACCCATTCAAGGCTGTAATCCTATCAACTAGTATTGGCCTAGGAGTTGTAGACAATTATCTCAGAAGAGATAGCAATAACTTTTTATTTTATTTGTAGGTTGCATCAATACATATTGTTATATCAATAAGCCTTGATCTCATCCCTAATGGTGAAATAAAGTTAGACTGATATCTAATCTATAAGAATAATGAGAATAGGCTTCTTACCATTAACTAATGAAATCCTTATCTAAGAAAACTCTGACCAGGACAAACTAGCAAGGTACAGTTGCTATAATGCTATAATGCACAGACTCTAGGATCAGATTTCCTCCCATTTCAGGGAACAGAAGTATTAAAGTATTAAAGTATTAAAGATGAGTATTATTTTTTCTCCATGTACAGACTGAAAGGAGAGTATTTAAAGTTTCTCTTCCACCACTTATTAGAATATTCTGTGGTTGCCAAAGCTGCAAATTTTTACACATCTAGAGGATGGCCACCAAGGACTTCATCAAAACCACAGCTGATATATAGCAACTATCACTATTATATTCAACACTAAGAAACCTTTCCAGAAACTATACAGAATAAGATAGTAGCATATTCCCTCGGGGGGGGGGGGGGGGGGAGGGTTACTAAAATCAGATACAGGCCAAAGGGAAGGGGGAGCATCGTGTGATGAAGAATCAATGACAATGGAATAGGGGATAATTAACAGACAACAAATTATACAGAAAAGCTGAGGCTATGGAGGTCTATGAAAGGCTTTACTGAGGTGGGTTTTGAGTTACCTGTAATATTTCTGCCACATCTTCATATCCATTGTCTAAAGCAATATCTAATGCCGTTTTGCAAAATTTGCTCTGCGTATGGACATCTGCTCCATACTTTATTAAGAGTTCCACTACTTCCTGATGATTGTGTTCTGTGGCCCAATGAAGAGCAGTCATCTTCAGCATGTCTTTTGCATTGACGTCAGCACCATGCTATAATTTAATAACAACAAAAACACCACATCAAATCTGTGCTAGGTTTTAAAAGACACAGCCAATCTAACAGCGCCTTCCATTCCTGCTACCATTTCACTAACCACATGTCACTTCATTTGGCTTCAGATGCTTTTCCCTTCTAAAATAAAAAGTCTAAAGATACCACATGACTTCTATTCCTTGTATTAAGAGTACTACTAAGATTGGAAAATAAAGGATGGGCAACAATGAGATTGAGCTGTAGGGGAGTGTAAGATGGGCTAGAGTGTTGGCCCAAGCTTTCCAAATTTTCATGGTATTTTTTAAGAAAGGATTTTGGATTGCTGCCAAAGTATTTGGAGATAGTGGAGAAAAGGGAAGGGCTTGAAGGCGATTTCAGTGTGGAGACTCAGGGAATAGACTGGTAATTATGTTACAACTTGTCCTGCCAAATGTTCAAATTACAAAATTGGGTTTGGAATTGATAGATGGCATTGGTTTTTAAAATAGATTTTTTAAAGAACATATACCATTTAAATCAGGGGTGGGAAGCTATGGCCCTCCAGTTGTTTTGGCCTATGACTCCCATCAACCCTAGCCAACATAGTCAATGGTGAGGGATGATGGGTTTTAGACCAAAACATCTGGAGGGCCACAGGTATCCCACCCCAATTTAAAGGAACATATTACAGTCTTTGGCAGGGTTCCAAAGAGTCCCATGCACAGGTGGAAAACACATTGCATGTACATAAGAGGGTGACTCAGATTCCTTCACTGCAATTTATGACATACTTCAACCCTGCAGGGCAGCTTGAGAAGTAGGGTGAGAGGAAAGAGACTGCAACAAGAAGGAGATTCAGAAAAGCCCCACTGTGTACAAGGTACACCCACCTCTTGGCCCTTTGAAATCCAGCAATGTTTTGAAAACCTCCTTTAGATGCCACTGATAATGAAAAATCATAGTCATGTCACCTAGTAATTAAGTGGTATTTCAACCTTTGTACAGTTAGTACAAAACCGAGTTACCTTAAGTAAAACTTCTACTATGCTTGCATGGCCTTCCGAAGCTGCCATATGCAATGGAGTTCTGTCCACTTTGGTCCTGGCATCCCGACTTACACCTGCTCGAAGTAACACTTCAGTGGTTGAATAGTGCCCGTATTGTGCTGCTAGATGAAGTGGAGATGTTCCCAACTGCAACATGATATATGAAGTAGATAGTTAACAAAACCATCCCTGTCTAACTTCTAGTCAAGTCTTGAGTACACACAACATTTGCATACTATCTTCCCCTAATTTAATGATGTGTAATAATACTACCATTTATTTTGAGTACCATACATTTTAAAGGAGAGATTTTCTATATGTTCCTGTGATCTTGTGGAAATTCGTGTGCACAGGGCTGTTTTCATTAAGTTCACACACATTTTTCTGCTCTTCCAAACTTTTCACTTTAAAATCACTAATCTCTCTTTCACTGTTCATCAAGACATAGAGTGAAGATCCTTCTTATTCATATAGCTTCTCCTTCATCTCTGAATTCATGAATATCCTGACTAACATAGTTAAGTAATAAGTAGGAAGATTATATAATGTTGTGCTTTTTGCTTTTAATTAATGATTCATGTTTCTTTAAGGTATATAAACAAGCCTTGAACATTTAAATAAATGTGGTCAGACAAATACTATAGTCATCATTACTTTGAAGCCTAAGTTTCACAACCACAATGATGATCTCATATTCCATCTCAGAAAGCTATATACTTGCACAAAGCCATAAACCACAACTTTGAAGAATCCTGGCTTATTGTTCATGAGTAAGCATGCTGACACCCACTGCCTAAACACTTCTGCTTGGCTCCTTTCTTCCACCAGGAGCAGCTTCAGTAATCAGAAACTCACCAGAGGGAAAAGGCTTAACATTATATCCAAACTGGTTTGTTGCTTCCTTTAACAAGCCGAAAACTGAAGCCAAGGTTTGAAATTGGCTTCTGATTCCTGGCTTTTTAGGAGAGCAACAAGCCAGGAATCTAGTTCTGATGTAATGCTAGGCTTTTTCTTGTTGTTGAGTTTCTGGTTACTGACACCTCTTGTGCAAGTGGGAGGAGCCAAATGGGAGAGATCACTCAGCACACAATGTTGTTTCAGCCCCCTAAGCCAGGATTCTCTGGAATTCTGATTTTTCATTTTGTGCAAACACAGCCAATGATTTTATAGGTAAACAAGTTACAGTGATGTCCAAAGCATATATGCCAATGTAAAAAAGTACCATAGCACATAAACCAAGTGAAATGTCATCAAAATTCTAGCAACAATTGATTTAGTCTGACCATGACACTGAATACCTCCAGCTGAGACGTAAGTATCAAAAGTTGCAGGCAAAAGTTAGGGAAGTTATAACTTTATATATATGGAATTATAAATAAAACTGACTGTACTTTGCATATTTGTGATTATATCATACAAGCATGGAATTTGGAACAGTGAAGTGGTGCAGCATAGTGACTAAAGATGTAATCCTATGCATGTTTAGACAGAAAAAGTCCTATAACTCATTCCCCATGTTAGCTGGGGAATGCTGGGAGTTCTTTCTGTCAAAGCATGCATAGGATTGTGTCCTAGGACACTTACTATTGTTCTTATGATAAAGCACAACTTTATTTGTAAAAATTATAATTGTCCTTATGGGTGTAATGATAAGCTTAAAAACCTGTGTGCAATGCCTGATGAATTTAGAAGCCAGACTGAGACCAAGCAGAACTTGTCCTTGTCACAGGATTTGCATTCATACACTATACATAGCATTTATCACAAACAACAATTAATTCGAAGTGAATCTCTCACAAAGATATGCAAAAACATAAAACCAAACATTGCAATTTAAATAAAAAGGTGTTGTTACCCAGTCTGTAGTAAAAGGTGCACCATTGGCCATCAAAATGCGGACTTCGTCATCTTGTCCTGCTCGTGCAGCTTCTAAAAGCTTCTTTCCCAAATCTACCAGGGACATCTAGCAAAATATAGCAGATGAAAAAGCATTAGGTTCATTCAACATATGTCAGTTCTGAAACAGGCAAACAAAAATAATGCAACATCTGTCTGCTTTGCTGCAAATTACTTGAAAAATGAAGCACATCAGAGCTTACTAAGTACACAGGTTTAATAGACAGTTTCTGTATGGAACTGAGGGCATCATGAAACAGACAAAGCTACCAGTCTGAGGTTAGGAGAAGGCACTACCGGGTGAACCACTGGGTAAGTCCTCAACAGTTCTGCCTACTTCAAGTCTTTTCATGCATACTCTGATTCCCCCTTTCAGCTTATGACCAGCTACCTAAATTTTAGGTCCTGCAATTTTACTATGATGTCCTGTAGGGTGTTGCATTCTTTTTCTTCTCAAACGTATTTAGACATTCTTTAGCGAGACAAATGTTTGTTTAAAATGCCACTACAGAATAGAACTACTTAGGATATATTTTTAATTTTTTTAAAAAAATGGTAAACAGTATATGAATCTTTTTAATAATTAATTAATTAATTAATAATATAATACTCAGACTCTATGTCTCACACACTGTGAACAACCATGGCTTGTTTGAAATGCAACAGGAGCATGTGAGCTGGTTTTCCACATGCACGAGTGCTTGCTTACACTAGATAACATGATACCCAACTCCAGAACTCTGGGGTTTTGGGGGATGAACAACCTAAAGTTTTAATCTGGATTATCCCCCAACAACCAAGATTTCCAGGTTCAGACATCATGTAAACAACCCAGGAATGCAGTGCCACTGGGTTCTCCCAGCAGAAGTGAGCGAGCAGGTGGGCACCAGCATGCACATTCCCACTGCATTCCCCAAAACCCAGAGTTTGGCAGCATGAGAACCTGGAGATCTTATTTTATGAAGATGTCTTTCTTTTTCAGATATATATATATATATATATATATATATATATAGGTTTCTTGCTTGGAGGGCTCCAGCTCCAGCACAGCAAAATTGCAATTGTGGCTTTTAGGTGAGTCTCTTATGTATACTGTGATGTGCGTGCTCTACAGTGATATAATGGCCAAATGAAGAAATGCATTCTAAATTTACAACAGCCATATATTTGTTGATAAGTAGGTAGAGTAGGCAGATTATGGGTTTTATGGCACTGCAGCCTTTAAGAGTTGGTTGGGCTCTGTCGCACCTTCTTTAAGTCAGATTAGGACACTGACAGCTAGTAGGGCCTTAACCATTGTAGCTCCTTTGCTTTGGAACATTTTACCTGCCAAAGTCAGGGGATGTTTGTCTCTGTCCAGCTTTCTTTGTGAGCTGTCAACTTGTTTTAATTACTATTTTGGAGTAGCTTTTTATTTATTTATTGGCTTTGTTTTACTATATTTCTGTTGTTGTTTTAAAAAAAGCAGCTTTGAGTGATTTCAGAAAAACAGCTTTATGTATTTTAAACAAAACAATGAATAGTATGGACCCTATGGCAATTTTTTATCTGGAGACAGAAAAACTTCCTGCTATAGTTCTTGAGAAATACATTTGCTCATGATCATAGTTTTGAGTTCAAAGAGTGTACTGCTGATCTGCTTTGCCATGGCGTTTTCTACTCTACAATCGGTTTGGATTTGAAGATGGGGATACAATTACTGCATGACTAATGGAAAGTTGTGTAGCCATCTTGGCAACCTGATCAGCCAGTTATAGATTTACTGGGTGTTCTTTGGCAAGCCACTCTTGGCCTCATCTTCCAGTGTGTAAAATGGTTTCAATAAGCATCCAACTTAGAGGATTCCTACAAGCATAATGAGTGGAGAAACAAAAACTAACTTTCTCATTAAGATGTCAATCCTACGTACAGTTACTTGAGATTAAGTCCAACTGGAGATACTTATTTCCGAGTAAACATGTATAAGATTCAGCTGCACCAGTGTTATATGAACAATTAAGAATAACAGCACTACCTAGTTCAAACTCTCACATACCAAAGTTAAAATGTGAAGACTTATAAGGTTACACACTATGGATGTGCTAACACGAAACACTAACCCATGACGGGTGGCAACTCACGCACTGTGGTTTGTTTAGCACAACCACCAGACGATTGGGTAAACAACCAACAGTGCGTCAGCATGACAACAATACACAACTCTTGTCCTGCCTTTTCATCAGATCCATGCCCTCAAAGCCTACAAAATGTCCAGCTATAGCAAGACAGTAAATGAAATTGAACCAAAAGCAATTGAACCAGATGAATCTGGATACAACTTTAGTAACATAAGCATTTAGGAACTCCCATTGCCACTGGTTATTTAGGAGTTCCTGGTCATTCAGGTTCACGGGATGCTCCTGAATCTTGAGGCTATTGCAGTGACTGGGGTATTTTCACAACTTTCTCTGGCTGCAAAAGTGAGGCTTCTTTTCTCTCCTTGATATCCAGTTATTGTAAATTACTTTTATCTTCACGGCTAGATTACAATTAGCAAAGCTTTGCTTGAAAACTGTCCACAAATTTAAACTGGAATAAAATGCAGGGATGTGAGCATGTTACAGAAATATTCCAACATCTTCATTAGCTGCTATTGTCTTCCAAGCACAAAGCTGATTTTATATATAAAAGCCTGAATTGCTTGGGCCTCTACATAACTTAAAGAGTTGTGATGCCGCAGATCACATTTTGATCACTAGTGCCAACAATGCTACCTTGATTCTCAGAGACATAGTAAGATATCCTTAATGATTACAATTATGGAATCCAGCATTTATTGGAGCATTTTTCAAAGGACTCTGCAACCTTTTTATTTGTGCTGCATTGTGATGACCAGGGTAGTAAATGTAAATTGATGTGGGTGATGGCATACTTTTTAATTTACACTTCATTTGATATATAAACTACTCAAGCTTCCAAAAGGGAGCAGACTGGAAATTCAAATAAAATATTAAATGTGCTTAGGAATTCACCCTTGGCCCTGGTTTCTGTTCCCACAGTGATCAATAGTTAATCTGATTTTGTTCGTGTATAGTTGGGGATTACATTTCTAATTGACTGCATTGGAGCTATGCTTCTTACAAGCAATCAACTGTAATATTTATGGAGCCACCTAGTGGACAAATTATTCCACAGCAATGCAGTATTAACATCATAGCAACTGGTTAGTAAAAAATAAATATATCCCGATTGCTGAAATTAATTTAAATTATTTTGTTTCTGGAAGTTGAATTAACAATACTTGCTAGCTTTTTGGGACTTGTCTAACACTTGGTCCACAATAGTGTCATTCCTTCTCTTTACTTTAAACTATTGAGCTGTGTTGCTATACTTGTCATTTATTAGAAGGTCACACAATTCACTTAGTCTCACTATGGCTTTTAGTATTTATGGTTCTAAGGAGCTCAAGTGAATGGAAGGAGTCCTTTCCTTACACTGTGCTTCTGAATGAGGTACATAAAACTGGAAGAAAGTCCCACTGGAATGGATTTTCCCATGTGCTTAAAAACAGCTTAAAATTTCATGTGAGGAAGACTAGTCCTTACCTATTATTCCTACACACCACTTTCAGATTGCATAATATTTTGGAAAGAAAAAACAAGGGAGAATTTCTCCAGTATGAAGAAATTCACAAGCTAAATTTGACAAAAAGAAAAAAATAGGGTGTGGTGTAGGCATTGCTGTTTCGTTAAAACAATGTAAGAAACTGATCCAATCTTTATTTTCTTGACATATCCCATTTACAGCAACAGCATCAGGAGCATCTGAGAAGTTAAGACCACTGCATGAAAATCTAGGAGCTGTTTGAAACAAATCTATAGCCGCCTCCAAGTGGCCACATCTTGAAGTGTTTTAAGCATTAACATAATATTCCTAACTGCTATGAAAGTATAGGTGATCCTATCTCACAAACAAGGAACTAGAACAATCAAAGATTTGCATGGAGAAAAAATGTAACATGTAAATGCTTGTACATGATTCTTTTGTGAAGGGGTGGTGGGGCTCCAGTCACACAATATACAGACATTTCCAAAAATGTGTGCCCAGAATTTTAAAAGGCATTTCCAACCCATTATTTTTTACACTTTTTTCAGAACCAGTACATACAAACTGAGTTTGACAATTGGTCCTTAAGCATAGTTCTGTATCTACTGCAACTGGCAATGACTTTTCCAAGGCCTTTACAAGGCAATGCTACCTGAGATCCTTCTAACTGGTAGGACGAAGAATTAAACCTAGGACTATTTTTATGCAATCCATATGATCTACCATTGAGCTATTGCCCCTCCCCCTTGAGCAGTGACTCCCTCTGGAGAGGAGAAATCTCTGCATATCAGCAAATAAATGCCTAGAATAATTGGCCTCTACAACAAATCAAGATGGCGTTATACCGGTACATATGCTCTCCCCCACCCGTGCAGCAAGGAATCATGGGGCAGGGGAAAATGGAGAAACGTCTCCTCCCCTTCTATAGCACAATAGTGATAAACTGCCCAGATTCAGGGAAAAGCAAGAAGCAGTGTAGGACAGGGTATGTTGAATGTGTAAAGAGCTCTTGTTAAAATGAGGTTGGGGTATGGTTTCCTGACAGTGGACTTCCATTGACTATTCCTTTCCAGTTCAATTCATTAAGCTGGTAGGTGCTCTGTCCCCCCAAGGCCATATAAGCTGCAAAGGATGCATCCCAAACCCAATTTCCTTCCCTGCATCACATTGTAGACTGAAGGAAGCAAGCCGGCCACTAAGTAAACTGAGGGTTTATGCCTGTGCTCTGCCCTTATTCTGCCATGTTTACAGGGCAATATGAGGACAGCATGTATGTACAGTCTTCTTCCTCGTGTTTTTTCATGGATTTGCCACCTTCTGGGGAGTAAAGAGAGATACCACTATTTTCCTATATGCTATTGAATGGCAGAAAGTTCCATTTTGTGTGTGAGTGTTCCAGTTTTACTGATTGGCACATAGACATCCACTTTGCTATTAGAGGAAATGATAATAGGGTTGTTCGAGGTACATGCACAAACAAGAATATTTAGAATTAGGTTTTGGAAATGAATTTTCATTTAATTATGCAGTTATAAAGTTCTTTGAGTACTTAATATACATAGCTTTTAAAGTATCAAACAAAATTTGATTAAAAGAGCTATTTTTTATTTTTCTATTACTTTTACATGCAATCCAAATATAAAAGAACCCCAAATGAATAAATAAAATAGAAGAAAAATGAGGCATATTCAATACTGATTTGACTAAAAAATTAGCTCTTTTTTCTGATTTAATAGTACTGGCACAATTTGCAAATTTATCCTAGATCTTCTACTATAAAGACACTTCATAAGTGGACATAAGTGTGCCAAAATCTTATTCTCACTCACTTATTATCATGCAGTGTTATAAAGTATTTGTTTCAGGGGGAGTTTAAAATTGAGTTTTCAAAGGTAA
This sequence comes from Anniella stebbinsi, assembly GCA_029215795.1. NCBI lineage: Eukaryota > Metazoa > Chordata > Lepidosauria > Squamata > Anniellidae > Anniella > Anniella stebbinsi. The sequence goes on from JARDYH010000001.1 coordinate 390,797,686, forward strand.
CAATTTAGTTCTCAAGGCCACGTTTTCCAGTGCCATTGTTATGGGACATGATGTAGTATTTTTTACTGAAACTAATCAATTACAGCACTAGCCCCAAATAATGTATCCAACCTAATACAAACTAGAAAAGTATGAACTTGGCAGTTTAAGAAATGTTTAGCTCTATCTTAGTATGTTTACAGCCTAGATTAAACTCTTAATCTTACAAGTGGAATACAAATGTTAATAAAAAGCTTATCTTTAGCATCCATGGCCCCCTCCACAAGAATGCGCCTTTGCGCCTGGTTCCGCGATTATGCGCATTATCGCGGAGGCGCATTTACTCACAATCCCTCTGCACGGGAGGCGGCGGGAAGCGGCGAAGTGCATTAAAAGATGCCCAAAAAGCGCTTTCCAGGTAGTTAATGCGCATAATCGCTTGTTCACACAGCGAAAATGCGCTTTAACGGCCGGAGCAAAATAAAAGTCGCTATTTAACGCGCGTTCGAAAATGCGCATTATCGGGGAGATAACGCGCCTGTACGCCCGTTTTGCGCTCCGCTCGTGTGTAGGTAAAATTTATAATGAGCCTTCAAGGCTCATTAAACGCCCCGTGTGGAGGAGGCCCATGTTTCCAACATAGAAACAACTATTCCCTCTAGACGCAAACTTGGATTAGTTGAGTGCTTATCAGTTTGGCAGCAAAGTGGGGCCACCCCAAAATAAGAAGGTTGTTTCTACATAATCTGGGGAATTCTAGGGACGCAGAAATATTTAAGTTTGTAAATCGAAAGAGAAAGGAAAATGTTTAAGTCTCTCACAACAGCTCTGTGAGTTTCCTGGGTCTTATGGTATGTCTATGAAAAGCTTTTGGCAGTGCATATTTTAAGGATGTTTTGAGAGCAGATTGAAGAGTTTATCATTTCATTAACAGCTGTGTTACTTAGATACTACCATAAGTGCATGCAGCTTCTTTAAAGCTTTTAAGGTAATGGATTTGAGTCTCATTTCAACACTCTATTACAATGCAGTGTTTAACTGATGGAATTCATTACAACTATTCATTGATGATACTGTGCTAGTTGTAGCTCATCAGAAAATCTTAGTGTGGGGCAGATGCATTGCTTTGGTTCTCTATTATCCTTAATAAAACCAGACAGCATCTTCAATTTAAATTAACAGCTTTATTTTAAGGTATGCAAGTTATTGAGCCAACAATGGCCTAACTCCAGATACATACATCAGGGTTGAGTTTTCACTGTCCACATATAAATGGCTGTCAAAGCCTAAGGTTCACAAACTCCCATTCCCCTCTCCTTCTCTTGTGTGGCTGTTTTTGTTTAATCATGGTTTCATCTTCAGCAGGTGAGGCTGTGGATGTGCTGAACCAGTGCCTGGCTGCAACAATGGACTGGATGAGGGCTAACAAACTGAAACTCAATCCAGACAAGACTGAGATGCTGTTAGTGGGGGGTTCCGCTGACCAAACGGAGGGTTTTCGACCTGTTCTGGATGGGGTTGCACTCCCCCGAAGGAGCAGGTTTGTAGCTTGGGGGGTTCTCCTAGAACCATCTCTGTAACTTGAGGCTCAGGTGGCCTCGGTGGCACGGAGTGCCTTCTACCAACTTCAGTTGGTGGCCCTGCTATGCCCCTATCTGGACAGGGATAACCTGGCTTCAGTTGTCTATGCTCCGGTAATCTCCAAATTGGATTACTGCAATGCACTCTACGTTGGGGCTGCCTTTGAAGATGGTTCAGAAGCTGCAGCTTGTGCAAAATGCAGCGGCCAGATTGATAACAGGAACCATAAGGTTCGAGCATATAAGACCTACTCTGGCCCATTTGCATTGGCTGCCTATACATTTTCGAGCCCGATTCAAGGTGCTGGTTCTAACCTATAAAGCCTTACACGGCTTGGGACCACAATACCTGATGGAACGCCTCTCCTGATATGAATCTACCCATACACTACGATCCACATCTAAGGTCCTCCTCCGGTTGCCTACTCCGAGGGAAGCACGGAGGGTGGCAACAAGGGAGAGGACCTTTTCAGTGGTGGCCCCCCAATTATGGATAACATTGTTATCTTTTCGGCGCCAGGTCAAGACTTTCCTTTTCTCCCAGGCATTTAACAGCATATGTTGGGTGTTGTGTTGTTGTTGTTGTGCTTTGACCCAGAATTGTTGTTTTTAAAGGATATTGTAATTATAACTTGTTTTTATGCTTTTTATGGTTTTAAATTTTGTATATCTGTTTTTTTTAATGTTCAATGCTTTTAATTTTTGTAAATCGCCCCGAGAGCTTCTGCTATGGGGTAGTATATAAATGAAATAAATAAATAAATAATAATAATAATAATGTCCAAACTGTCAACAGGCCTGTCCAGACAACACGCTAAGCCATGGTTAGGCTGCTGACCCTTTTGCAGCAAATGGTAAGTGAACATGTTTAAACTATGGCTATGTGACCACCATGGTTTGGAATGGTTCACATGACATGCTAAGCCATAATGTTTAGCTCAAAATGCCTAGCTACCATGGCTTAGTGTGTCGTCTGAACAAGGTCATTGTGTGGTTAACATTAATTATGGTTTGAAACAAACCAACTTGAGTTTCAAATTGGCTTCTTTCAAACAAACCATACTTAGGGTAACATTAACCACAGCTTGTCAGTTCAGATGAAATAATAAAATTGTGATTAAGCAAAAATGGAAGCTTTCAAACTCCTCATCCCATGCAGAAAAAAAACAGCAGAGCACACAAGCTCAAGGTTTGCTTTGGGGTACAATCCTATGCATGTGGGGCATGCTGGGAATTATAGGGTTTTTTTCTGTCTAAACATGCATAGGATTATGCCATTAGGGTTGTTCACCTCATGCTAAACTATGGCTTCGCATGATGCAAGACTGCAGCAACTGTGTTTTTATAATAGTGATCAGCACAGTAAGAAAGAATACAGATTTGATAAAACATATGGAAACAAACATGTCACTTTCTTTCCATAAAGTTACCAGAACAACCTAATCTTGGTAATTTTGAATGCTTTTAGATAAGAAAGTATAACACCTCGGTGCTAAATTAATTTATTTCAAAATACTACTGATTTCCTTACAGCACAGTCGTATGAATTCATACTTGGAAGTAAATCCCACTGAGTTCAGTAGGATTTACTTCCAAGTAAGTATGCACAGGATTTCAGTTTTAGGATTACATCTTTAAAATGACAATTTTGAACACATTCAGCTTACAGAATCATCTACCTGCATGGAGAAAATATCTGAAGAAATATTTTCATAGACAGCAATCTTTGTGGAAAACAATTCCAAAAGCCAATTCCTATATACATAAAGCATAAAACATTAAGAAGAAACTGGCATTTAGATACCAATTATCCAAGAGGTTTGAACATGAATGAAAGACGTTTTTATTTTCACATTGGGGTAATAATTTATTATGGCAACAGTCGTGTTGGTCAGTGAGGCTTTTGAGACAATCTAAAACCCCTGCTTAAGGAACTTCAGATTGAAAGTGAAACTTTCAGTTTGCTATCTTGTAAAAATTTGAAGCCCTCAAAATTGAGGAAAGGCCAACATCTGAAATGCCATGCAGCACAAATGATTGCAATAGCAGGCTCTCCGTCCAATACATATTTGGAAGACTATCATATATAAACACTAAATTTAATATTTACACTCCACATTCAATCCTGATAAAAGGGTATCTTGCTCAGTGTATCTTCAGATGAGCATACCTTTATCAATGACCTAACCTATATATCCAAACCAGAAGAAGTGACATGCTCAAAGTACAATAAAACAAAAACTAAAAAGGGATGGACACATTTTGATCCCTGGTTGTAGAATGGAAGGTAAAAAGAAGGAACATTCTCAAATAGAGGGCTCCTGTTCTGGTAACCTAACAGAAATGCATTGACTGGACTTCCGTGGAATCAAGGTAGTTTTGAGGTTCCAGTATCATAGGAACACAGGAAATTGTCTATCCGGTCAAAATATTCATCCATATAGCCCAGTATTGCTTATTCTCACAGACACAGGTTGTCCAGACTCACAGGCAAAGGTCTTTCCCGATGTCAGGGACGGAACCTGGGATCTTTTGCAGGCAAGCATGTGCTCTACCAAGGAGCTAAGGTCCTCCCTTATGTATGCGTGTGTGGAGGGGTGTCTGTTAATTATGGTTGAAAAAGTTATTACAAGTCATGTCAAAACCGCGACTTATTACCAGATCTAACCAGAGGAGGATATTTTACAGAGAAGAAAGAATACCGTACTTATGTAGTCACATTACTACACACCCTATGGAACAGAGATATAATCCAAGAGGCTCTATGGAACCAGGGGATGTCTCATCAACAGAACTCCGATGAAACAAGACATTGTTATGGCTAATTGCTGCTCACGTCAGCCATTCCCCAAAGATGCAGGCTGAGGGATCTTTTTTCCCTCCCCATGTGAACGCAGTGTGTGCATCAAGCATTCAAAAGGTGCGAATGCGAGCTGCTTGTTCCAGGAGGCTGGGCAATAAGAACATAGAGAAAGGCGGATCATTTCTTGGTAGGCCAATCCCCTTTACCAGCGGGACCAACCATTTTCCCCACACCCCATTAATCCGTCCCACCGAATTTCAGCTAACCTTACAGCACAATTCTACGCATGTTTATCAAGATGTAAACCCCACGGGGTCCAATGGAGCTTACTGCCTAGTAACTGCGTTTAGGATTGCAGCCTTACTCTCAAATAAGCGCGCACCCCGATCCTACGTAATTTTTACTCAGAAGGAAACGTCCCCCGTGTTTCGTTTTTTGGTTTTTAAAGCTCCCAAACAAGTGCGCACGGGCAGAAACAAGCCTCGCGCGGTGTTCAGCGTACTGCTGACTTCCCAGGGCCAAGTGTGCGCAGGAGAGCAGCCTCTGGGCAACTCCATGGCAGAAAAAGAGGCCTTCGTCGGTGGCCAGACCGCCTAGTAGTCTAACGCTTACGAGCCAAACAACGGCAAGTCCCTGGAAGTAGGCGGGCGGAGGGGCAGCGCATGCTCCGGGATGGAGGAGGGGTGCGGGGAGATGAAACACGGGCTTCAAGGAAACGTGTGAACGTCTTAACGCGGGGAAGCGGGGCGCAAGCCGCGTGCGCGCATACGCGCCCCCCCTCCGCCCCCCAGCAAGGCTCCTTCCCACCCCCCACCCCCCTCAGCCTCCCTTTTCCTCTCAGACAGAGCCAGGCGCTTCCCTTCCTCCCTGCCGGCCCTATTTCCTCAGGCGGAGGCCCCCGAGCGTCAGATCCCCGGAAGGCCTCTCCCGGACCCGCTTTTCCCCGACAGGAAATCCTGGCTGGGTTGGGCGCTTGAAGGAGCGGAGGGAGCCGCGGTAAGCGCCGGGTTCCGGGGGAAGTGGAATTATTTTTTACCAGCGAAGAAGAGATCAACTTCCACATCCGGTAACAAGGGCCCTATACAAAAAGGCGAGGACTGACCTGGAAAAGCTTGGCCGGCCCGGCCATTGGAGGTGGGGGGAAAGGAAGAGAAGAGGAGGCGAGGAGACCTCCCTTACCGTGCCACCCGCGCCCGGCCGCCGCCGCCGCCCACACGAACGACGAGCAGGGGCGCCGAAGGCCGCCGCCGCTTCTCATAGGCGCCCAAAAGCCCCACAAAAAAGTCCCCGCTCGCGCCTGGCGGAAGGACACAGGCGGTCGCTCTCGTGACGGGTGAGGCGCGAGAGGAAGGAGAGGCCCGCGGGGGAGAGGGAGGTGGGGGGGAGCGAGCGCGGCGCCGGGAACGCCGCACTGCGGTACTTCGCCTTAGAAATCCTCTCGCCTGGAGAAATTGAGTACCCCGAAGCTGCGAACCTGAGGGGTGTTTTTCTCCTCATCGGGGCGCGGGATTATTTTATCGCACAAACGGCCTCTGACAAAAGAAAGGGGGGGAATCGGCGGAGGGATACGTACATCGGAGAATGTACGGCGCAGGCGCAGATCCCGGAAGAAGGGCGGGGAAGCCGAGGCGAAAAAGGGAGCCGCCATATTCTATCACCGCTTTTTTTTCCCCCGCCTGAAGGGGAGGGAGCAGCAGCAGCAGTAGTTAGAGCTGTGGCGTTTAACGGCCACTTTTCTGAGGGAGCGAGTTTTTCTCCCCGGTGAGGTTGGAGGAATTAAGAGACAAGAGGCGTAAGTCCTCCGCGAGGAGGAGGAGTAGAAAAGAATAATAAAGCTTCAATTTTGTGCCCACTTATCTGGGAGTGAGCTCCGAGGAAGGTAATGGGCATTCTGGGTTGTCATGCATAGGATTGTAGTTTTAAAGTTTGTGTAGTTAGTTATTTCCAGCGCAATCCTATATAAACCCCAATGGGTATTATCTAATGTTAGTCCTACTTAGAGTAAAATAGAGTTAGTTACAACTAACCTAAGTCTCATTCATTTCAGTGGGTCTACGCTATGTAGCACTAACATTGAATTCAACCCCATATATCCACTTTTCTGGAAGTAATTCCTGTGGAACCCAATGGGACGTATAAAGGATTGCTAGGCTAATGTGCTTGGGACAAATCCAAGAATAATAATTCCATTACTAGGTGTTAAATGATAAGTGAGGAAGTTTCTGAGTTTGTCAGGCTGGGTGTTAAAAAGTAGTAAAAAGAACCTTGGTGTTTGGTGGTGTCTTGTTTATTTTATGAATTAAGCTTCTACTCTGACCATATACTACGATTATTGCTATCAGTGGCTTATGACAAGTTAAAAGATAAATAAAACTTAGCATAAATCCAATGACAATTATAAAACAAATGAAATAAAAAGACAGCAAATTAAAAACAGCTAAGAGAATATGCAGAGTTAGTTTGTCTTTTGGGGGTCGATTTTTTGCTTTACATTTGGCCTGATGGAAGTTGAATGACTTACAAACTTGCTCACTTCATGACTCTTTAGTTGATTTAATAAAGGCATTGTCTTACTGTTACTCTTGATTTTTCTTTCATACTTTACTATTACATTCTAAGCTCTTAGTACTTTCATCTGGAATTTGAATTAAATGATTTTGTGCATTTAACAAACAATCCAAAAAATTGGGTAAAAAGTCTCAAATCAAAAGATTCTTTACTACTGTGGATTCATCGAGTCTTGATCAGGCTGGATGTTAAACAGCCCCCTTGTTTCTTTCCCCACCCCTTTTTGCATTAATGTACAGCCTGATGAAAGGTGCTAATGAACTCAAGTGTTCACTACTTTATAACCATTTAAGTGGTCCTAATAACCCATCTATCACTGTTGTGGAGGGATTCTAATGAACCAATGCAGCTATCTGCATTTTATGCTGTTGTGAGTGATTTGAGGTACTGCGTCTTGTTTTTTTATGCAAAAACATGTAAGAATCTCTGTGGCTCTTGCAGTAGCCTTTGTAAAGCAGGTCAGTATTATCTCCAATATTGGAAATTTGAGGGCTGTTGCCTTTGCGGCTGTCAGATCTTATGCATGGCATTTGGGGAAAAGACCTGTTGAAGTCAGTGGAACTTGACTTTCAGTAAAATGCACATCGTTCTTGAGCCAAGTCCTCATCCCAAAAGATGGTAAATTCATACTAGACTTGCAACATTTATTTGTTTGTTTGTTTATTGCATTTTATACTGCCCAATAGCTGAAGCCTAGTGAGTTTTGTGTGTAATTATAATTTATATAAACTTCACCCAACATCAGTAAGCTCCTCTCTTACAAGACACATAATGTTTTGTGGTCACATGATAGCTATCACTGCGCTTTATAACTAAACTGGAATTTCCTGCAGGGATTGTAGGCTGCAAGCAGAAGGCAGGCAAATATTACATGGCAGTATCAGTATACAAGGATTCAAGTAGGCAAGTTAAAGAGAGATCCACAAGATGTCAGGACAATGCTGTGAAGGTTCTTGGGAGAATTCCCTCTTTATGGCTGGAATGACTATATTCCCATGAGTTACAGCAGTGTAGATTCTTCTTTACCCCAACCAGTTAACGGTCTAGGAGATACTGCTGTACATGTAATTAATGAAACCATCATGTATTATCAGATGTTACGTTACTAATCCGTTCTTGTTTTGCAGATAACCTATTAGTGGCAAGAAAACAATGGGACAATCTGAATATCGAGGGAAGTGCAGCATTCACAGTGAATCATTAAAGACACAGTCCATAGGTCATTTACTTGGGGTATGGAGCTATGAACCTGGTTAACTTCCCATGAAGCTGCTCAAATGAGAAAACATGTAGCAAAAGACTTTGGAGATATGCAAATACCTGCTTTATCTTTTCATAAAGGTTTTATGAATACATTCACCAATACAAGGCAAAATCAACAAGCAGAGGAGAGTTTGACTAGGGGCTGGAAGCTGGAACTTTCCACCATGAACATCAACCTGAGATACCACCACCTGCTAAGAGAGGACAGAGTGCTACCAACTGCTACCATGCAGAGACCCTAACAAAACATAACACAATGTGGAACCTTCCAGGCTGGAATATGGAGAAGATGTTTGGAGCATTGGCGATAACCCCTTGCTCAGTGCAGGAATGTGTCAGCACTCCTGACAGATGGCCATTTGGCCTCTACTTGCAGTAGGGGTACAGAACCTCTTTCAGCCTGAGGGCAAAAGGGGTGCGGCAAGAAACCGAAAATACAGTATATTAGCTTCAAGCTCTTGCTTACAATAGCTAAGCATTAGAATAATTTTGACCTTCTAAAATGTGGAAGTCAGAAAACTACCAAACAATTGATGGTTGGGGGGGAAGGGGGTCAGGTTGGGGGATCCAGGGGGTTGGATTTAGCCTGGGGGCTGAAGTTCTCCAGACTTGCTAAAGGTGCCCCCCCTTTCCCAACTTTATAAGACCCCACTTCTTTTATCCCTCAGCTTTAGCGTTTAGCTCTATTTCTCATTGGTTTCTAGGAGAGCCTACTGGAATTGCCTAGAAATGTGCTGGTAGCTAGTGTAACTGCTGCAAAATTGGTTTTATGTATTCTGACTCTATGGACCCATCCACATAAACGCAAACACATATTGCGTCAATAGAAGTTTCTGAATTGTTTTTTAAGGCAGACCCATGTAAAGGGCATTTCACTAGTCCAGCTTGGAGGTTACTCACGTATAGGTAACCGCTGCTGCCTCTCAAATAGCAATAAGCCCAGAAGCATCCACAAGCTATGAATTTGGTCCCTTAAAGGGAGTGCCATCACATTCAGGACCAGTTTCAAATCTAACTCAGTACCTCCATTTTGTCTGGATTAAGTTTCAGCTTATTCACACTTGTTTCAGCTTGTTCACATACTTGATTAGGTTAGATTGCTTCTATTAAAATACCGGTAAGTTGCTGTCTGACATGATACCCCTCCCTGTATGTCCTTTTTTCTTTCTGCATAAGCTATTTGGTTGATATGTTGGTTATTTTATGCTCTAATTTTTTACTGTTTTACATGGTCTGCCTACTTCCTCTTTTATCTTCACAAGTATCCTGTGGGTAGCTTACATACACTGAGAATGATTGCCCAAAATCATCTAGTAAGCTTCATGGTTGAATAGGATTTGCACCCAAGTGGCCCTGCAGCCTAAGTCCAAAGGTATCCACCATAACCACAGTGAAAGAACTAAGAGGGCAGGTCTGAAGATGGGGGTTGGGGAGAGGTACTGCCTCTATGTTGAGGCCTGCAAATTTCTTGCCCATTGGTGCCATGTACACATTAGCCATGAAAGGGAACAAAGGGCAGCCTCCCATGGATCAATCACCGGGGCTGAAGGGTAATTTGTTCCATGAGGCATTGCTGACAAGAAAGAATAGCGATTGCTCTCCGTGACCTGGATGAGATCTCTCTCTGACAGACCTAAGAGACACCTACCAAACTTTGAAGTTGTGGGCCTTTGACATATTGTTTGTTATTGGTGCTTCCATTTCATTGTTCCTTCAGATGTTTCAGCAAAGAAGCATAGATGCAAGTGTTTGTACGAGTGAGGGCTTATAGTTACAGTAGGACAAAATTTATGTTGTTGGGTCTGAACGCTTTGTTCTCATCTTGCTAATGCTCCTTCTAACCTATTCAGATGCAGCCAATACAGTGTTATAAGGGAATTTTCTGTTTGACAATAGAACAATTGATTCAGGAGCAGGAACTTAAATAAGATTAGCTGAAAAAGTAACTTCAAGTAACTTTTTTAAAAAAAATTCAGGCATTTGACTTTACAGCCCAATATACTTTAAAAGAGACTAATGATGTGCACTGTGAATTACTGATATAAATGGTGTGTAAAATAGCTGTTTGATATAGCTTGCCAAGTCTAGGTGTGCTCACCAATTCACTATACTCTCAGCAGAGGACTCATTTTTTATGACACTGCATGTCTAAATATTTTGGCTTGCATCCATGTTTAGTCATTCTTAAGGGTAGACCCATTGATTATGACAAACATAAGTGTCTTTGATTTCAGTGGGTCTATGCGAAGTGATTAAATCTGGATCCAACCCATAGTCTATATTAGATTTGCTAAAATGTTACGAACAGACTACTGTTTTATAGTGTCCTAGAATAGTACCATGCTGTAACAAACTATTTGTGATATCTCGTTAGGAGACCCTAGGTGAAGAATTATAACATGCTTTGCATCTGCCTGTTCAAGAAAGACAACTATTTTATCTGGTTGTGTTTAATTTTACAAAGCTGTTAAGGTAAAGTGATAATAATTTCTTCATTGAGAAAGATCAGCTTGTAAGAATGAACTCTGTGCTTCATAAATAATGTTACTGATTGCAAATAAAATTTTGGTACAGAATTGCCTCTGCGTTCCAGAGCTATTCTGGTTTCTAACATTGCCCTGTTATCTTTAGTTGGGGTTATATGGCCTTTACTTGTGCAGCCTTGTAGTGAGGAGACAGAGAAAACGAGGTGAGGGAACACCCTGCCTTCTATTCCACTGCAGCCCACAAGATAAAGACTACAATCAGCATCCAATTAAAAATTCCACTACAGTGCTGTTATGGATTCCACCACTCCCTTCAGTTTCCCCGTTGACTTCGCAATTCAAGGCTAGCCTATTACACAGAAAAAAATCTTCATTTGCCGTCGTGTGTACTGAATAAGGAGCCGCAGCCAGTCCTGTCTGCTGAGGATAGCTGTCAGCGTAGTGGTAAATTTTGAAGTGTTGGTGCTCATGACAGTTCCCATAGTTGCACACCCCTTTCCCAAGAAAAGTCCAAAAATACAAGCAGCTGCGATGGCGAGCAATCTCCAACTTACTTATGAGGTACTCGGTCACAAGTGAAAATTCTGGACAAGCTTCCAGAACTTCTGAAGTACAAAAAATTGGTATATCTTCATTGGTTGTTTACAAGCTGTTCAAATCTCTGGTTATTTTGCAGTACTGAAATTGAAAGAGAAACCAGCACATGCAGTTTAAAAATGCACACTATGGAAAGTTCAGCCATTTACCATGTCAGCGGAGCAGAGTGAGTTGCTCCATTTTCTTTTTTTCTGGTTTGGATTGGGATGTTGTAATGCTGTTCTTCTATTATTACTGTAAGTGTTTCAAATTGGTTTTATGATGATATTGATTTTTAAATGTATATTTGGTAGTATTGTAAGCAGTATATTTTATGTATTAATATTTGTGTACTACTTAATAGAATAAATTCTCTAAGGGCACAATGGCTGGCTGGGGAATGCTGGGAGCTGTAGGACTTTTTCTCTCTAAACATCCATAGGATTGCGACATAAATTGTTTACATATAAAATATTAAAATTCACTGTTTAAACTACACTATTAATAAACAATTACAGCTTCAATTACAAAACCAATTTTTTAAAAAATGCAAAAAAATGAGAAACATGATGGACAGTTACAAGCCAGAGAAAGCCTGTGTAAACAAGTGCATCTTCAGTATAATCAGGGCTATCCACTAAAAATATTTTATTTTAATTATTGGAGAGTTATCTCATCCAGCAGTTTCAATTTTAAGACCAAAGAAAGACAAAAGAGCAACATAGTTATATAAAGCAACATAATTGATGTTGCTCTTTACTGCTTGAAGCATCTTTTTCCTTAAAGTTTTGAACTGAAGAGGCAGTGACTGAAGTTTATGCATACAATTCTGCCTGCACAAGAGACAAACTGTCCAAAATACAATGCTTCCCACTTCCGGGCTCCCAAAATATTAGGGGGGGGGGGGACAGAATGTGGCCCTCCAGATGTTTTGGCCAACAGTTCTCATAATCCCTCACTATTGGCTACACTGGCTAGGATTAATGAGAATTATAGGTCAAGATATTTGGAGGACCACAGATTGCCCACCCCTGCTTCAAGCCTAGAACAGCTTTCCCCAACCTGGTGCTATCCAGCTGCTTTGGACTACAACTCCCAGCACTCCTAACTACTGGCTGGGGTGGAAAAGAATTGAAGTCCAAATCATCCGGAGAGCACCATTTGGAGAAGGCTGTCCAACGCTAACTTTTATTGATTGCCATCTTCCCATACACACTTTCGGATAAGAAATCAGGATGAGCAAACATGCATAGGATTAGATAGGGGGGAAAGTCCCACAAACCCCACCATTCCCAGCCAGCATGTTTAGGATTAAACCCCAACAGATGTATTATACAACCTTTCCCAAACTGGTGCCCTCCAGAAATTTCGGACTGCAACATCCAGTATTCTTGACCATTGGCCATGCTGGCTGGGGCTGATGGGAGTTGGAGTCCCAGACATCTGGAGGGCGCTAAGTTGGGGAAGGCTGGAAGAATAAGCGTTCGAGGTACCACAGCCGTCGCCAATGAACATTGGGACCATCTATAAAGAACCCAGGCGTCCTGAATGCGCCCTTCCCCTCTATATCATCTGGGCCCACCTCAACCCTAAACCAGCTGTTGCGACTACCACCCCCTTGTCCATCCGGCTCCCTCGCAAGCCCCGACCGACTCCCACAGCCCAACCCCTTCTCGAGGCAGGCCGCTGAGAGGGGGGAACTATCCCCGCCCACTCGGCCGCCGCTCTGCCTCAACCCAGTTCCGCCTCGGAGGCGAGCGATGGCCGCCTAGAATCTCTCCTTCCCGCGGCTGCCGCAGCACCGGGACATGGGCCTGCCTCGGCTCGCGAGGAGGAGGAGGCGGCGGCTATTGCGAGACGGTGAGTGCCGAGAGCCAGCGGCCGCGGGGCTCCGGAGAGGGCCGCGGAAGGCCTGTGGCGGAGGAGACGCGGCCTCTCGGGTTACCTCAGAGCGGCCCCGAAAGTGGGGTGGTCGGGCTGTGGCGGGGAGGACTTCACTGCTGGGGAATTCGGGGCGGGCGACGCCGGCGCAGGGAAACTGTCGACCTCGGCTCTCCCCAGCTGCCGGGGAACTCGGGGCGCGGAGGGGCCTCGGCGGGCCTGTCGGGAACGGCGTCGGAGACCAGGGGTGTGAGGTAGGAATGGGGGGCAGCCGTGAAACGAAGGCGGGCGATCGGAAGGATGAAGGAGAATCGATATGGGGCAAAGAAGGAGAGGTGGAAAGCGGAACTCCGGGGCTCCCTTCCCCTCATGCCCAGCAGCGTTCATATGTGACCTTGGTGAGTCACCGAGGGCAGTTTTCACACGTTACACGCCAAACGCAGTTTTAAACGCAGAAGAGACACTCGATAGGGAGCTGAAGCCAATTCTGCTTGACAAACGCGCTGCCCCTGATAGATGTGTTTTCAAATGCTCGTTTGTCACATCCACCTTTTGAAAAAAAGTGTGTGCCTCTAAAAGAAAAGAAAGAGATGTTCACCTAAAAAAGGAAGTTAAGAGTGTGATAAGATCCCTGGGGGTTGTTTGCAATAGGCCTCTTTGGAGCCACTTCAGACGTGATGAAATTCACACACCAGGCTAGCTTCCGTGTAGGAATCCCACATGTAGAGATGGTCACGTGTCACATTCCTAAGTTGAGGAACTAGCTGCTGCTTCCCATCCCTTGTATGTGTGCACATCTAGACGCTTAATTTGTGAAAATCTGCGCACAGGAGAGTAATGGAAATTCAGCCGTGGAGGTGATTCAGTCAAGCAGCTGTTTGAATTTATGTATTGTGATTTATGGCAGGCTTGTCTCCTGAGCTTTCACATACGCATTGTTGGTGAGTTTGGGATGAGCGTGAGTGAACATTGTTGAATAATTGTGCCATAAGATGCTTCTTGACTGTTTCTAACATGCGAAGAGCATGAATACATGATGCTGTGTTTTCACCCAGGTGACCCACAGTTGGTGAAACTGTAGAATATGCTGGACTTTAAATTATATATATTGGCAACAGTATGAATAAACTAGCCAGCAGAAAGGTAGGTGATGGATTGGTTACACATACACTTTGCCGCAGCAAATTGCTAACTGCCTTCTACACTGTTGTTTGTATGTGTGACTATAACAGTGGTATTAGATTTGCCAACAACCCCTCTCTCAGTTATATGGTTCTGGAAGCCACAGTATATTTAGGGAATATAGTAATTGTATCCGTTTTCTTCTCCCTACATAATGTGTCTTAAATCATAGAAGACTGGTTGTAAGCCACCTAGAGAAGGTTAGTTATTGGGTGGATTAGAAATGTACTAAATAAATAAACAAACAAACACAAGAAGTAAATGATAAGAGCATCATGCTACCACATACTATTTCAACACATGTGAGCTATTTTTATTATTGCATTTATATCCCAGCTTTTTTCCCCTCCAAGGAATCCAAGGTGGCTTACATAATCCTCCTCCTCTCCATTTTATCCTCACAACAACTCTGTGAGGATAAAATGGGTTTCCATGACCATGGGGGGACTAGAACGTGGATCTCCCAAGTCCCAGTCCAACACTTTAGCCACTACGCCACAATGGCTCTAGCTGGTTGTGATGAAAATACCAAGAATGTCAGGTGTACTACAGCATTACATCTGCATTACAGCCATTCATTATAAGATCTATATAATTGCTGCGTGAATATTCTTGTTTTCCTGTTCCTTCTCCATCCCGTTTTTCTTTGAGTCATGTCTTCTTTGGATTGTAAGCCTGAAGGCAAGGACTGTGTTGTTCTCATTGATTTGTAAGCTGCTTTGGGAGCCTTTCTGGGTGAAGAAAGGGTTGTAAATGTTTTAAAGGAATACATACAAAAGGCCCTAGTAATTCTCCTTCATAAAATAATGTAGTCAGACTATAAGGTACCCAATGTAGAACTCTATCTACTTGCATGCAGGATACATCAAGATGTATAACTCTGGTTATCTATAGAGAATTCATTGTATCTTTCTTACATAAATAAATATTAAGACCAAGAAAACTATGTGTTTAAAATATTTTGTGAGAGTTTCATATTGAGATTTTCATGTCACTAAAATATGATAATATTTGTAAATATCTGTACTAGAAAATATTGTGATAACATGAGACATAACATAGATCTAGATTTAAAAAGAATTAGGGCTCAATCCTGTGTGATCTGCCTTGGGTACTCGTAAGCCTCTGAACTCAGAGGTTTATAGGTATACTATGCAGACCTGGAGGCGCAAGGCATTTTCATTCACATAAGACATTTCCACCCATATAGTGGAGGCGTCGGAGTGGGGGAGAGAAAGAGGCTAGGGTGGCTGCCACTCCTGTCTTCCCTCCCCCCATCCATGGGAACGTCCCCTTTTCCCCATTTCTGGGCTCAGTTTTCTGAGCGCGGAGAGGTAGCTGTCACGGTTCTCTCTGCAGAGGCTATGAGGGGGCGGGGAGTGTGATTTCCTGCCTCCGAGGTCGGAGCCTCGTTTCCGACCTTGGAGCGAGGAACCTGAACAATCCTAAGTCCCCTGGACGCTGTCTAGGGGGCATAGGATTCCTCTCTTAGATATGGGAGAGTGTAAACAGTAGGGTGAAATGGCATCCAGCTTGGTAATTTCATAGAATCATAGAATAGTAGAGTTGGAAGGGACCTATCAGGCCATCGAGTCCAACCCCCTGCTCAGTGCAGGAATCTGCCTTAAAGCATCCCTGACAGATGGTTGTCCAGCTGCCTCTTGAATGCCTTTAATGTGGGAGAGCCCATTACCTCCCAAGGTAATTGGTTCCATTGTCCTATTGCTGTAACAGTCAGGAAGTTTTTCCTGATATCCAGCCAGAATTTGTAAGCCTGCAGACAGGTACTGTGTTTTTTCACCTTTGTACAGTACCTAGGAAACTTTAGGTGCTTTATCAATAAATTAATAATCATGTATTGCTAGAAGCTCTACTGTAGTTTAGCTTAAAATGGACAGTGTTACAGAAATTCATGACAAAGATGTGTTAGAACTGGGCAGTATTAGGATCAGTGATTTTGAATGACGGCTAATCGTAGTCTTCAGTTATGTGGAGATATAGATTGATTCGATTTATATCTTGCCTTTCCACCAAGGTGACTTTTTGCTCATGTCTAATCCTGGCATAGTAGGTGAAAATAGTTTTTAACAAGTCTGGTAATTAGTAAATAAGTGCTTTACATATTCAACCTCATATCTATGTACATATTTCAGAGAGAGGGTACAGCCAATATCCAATCAAAGGCAACAACAGAATTTCTATTGATTTTGGATCTAATGATTCCTAAGGATGCTCTTTATTCATTATGCGATCTGGGTAGACTTATTTTCCAGGAATAAATGCTGTTGCAAAATAGTCCTGTTCAAATGACAAGCCTGTGCACAGTGCTGTTATATAAAAACTTGCAATAGCATTTATTTATTCAAAAAAGTTACAATTTTTTTTAAAAAACAACCTAAACCCATTGCCACTCTTAGAAAATGAGAAGAAATAAGTTTCTGCAACTGACTTCTGCGTCTGGACAAATTATACTTTCATATTCTCAGTCTTGCATAGATCCCATTATTTTAGTGAAATCATTTGTTCTTGTTCTTTAAAAATCTCATGTCCTATTTATTGAGCACTTTGGTAATTATTATGACAGACTCATGGGTCTCTGTGTCACCTATATATTATTTCTTTCTTCATCTAGCATGAGCAGAGATACATAAGCGGAAGCTGGGGTGGTAGCTTGCGTGATTTTAACGCCTGTAATTATGTTTGCAGCAGGAATGTTCATAGAAACAGGGCCTGGGGAAAAGCTGTTTAGTTTTTGTGAAATGTATGTGGCAGACAGAGAGCAATTGTGTAGAAGCGAGTAAAAGAGTTTGTGAGGGAAGGGGACTTCATTCCTAGGAGATGTTCACTGTTTATATGCTGACTGAATTATTAGACACGGTGCTTAGCACTTCACAATCTAGCTGACATAAATGTAGCAAAGATGCAAACAGCAATAGAATGACTCCAAACATTGCTTACTCACATCCTTAGTAAACATGGAAGCCTATTATTGTGAAATAGAAGAGGTAAAACTCTGAAAATCCCAATAACACTAACATCATTTTAATAAAGCTTGCAAGTTTACCCTCTGAAATAAAAAATAAATTACTAAATTCTATATTTGATCCACAAAAAATCATTCCTTATATTAAGTGGATATCTTTTGGAAGAAATGATAGGTGATGAAGTAGGTTGTTGCTGAAATTCAAAGTCAGTCTCCAGCTATGTTGAATGGAGGTTGGTGTGGAGTTCACAGACACTGGATTTAGAATATTCACTAAAGAATTTGTTCTGTGTGCCCATTTAAGGAGACATTGACTGGGTTCACACTACATGAGAAGTCAGAGTATAGGTTTAATTCAGGTTGTTGTTGAACCCTGGGTTGGTGAATCATGGCTTGTTGTGCTGCATGAAGCCAGCCGTACTAACAAACCATGGTTTGTTAGCATGGCTGGGTTCAGACAACACAACAACCCATGAGCTGTGGCATGTCATTTGAACCCAGTCAATTTGTTCAGTTGTAGAGCTACAAACCATGGATTAACCATGGGTTAAATAAGCCATGGGTTAATATTCAAGTTCAAGCAGTTCAAGTTGGAGGTTTCCTTTAAAATTAAAATCATATTGTACAATCAAAGCCTTTTTTATAAAGGTTAGCTTTACAGAGAATTTAGCTTATTTTCTCCCACACTATGGATTACTAATAAAAAAGGCCTTTTATCCTGGAAACTTTAAGACTTTTCTGAATATATCTTCAAGGTTCAACATGTTATATAATTTTTATTCTTCAACAATTAAGCAGAACCTTGTAATTAGTATTTGCTGACGTTACACACAATATTCCATTACATGTAATCTGAACACACAGACAGAAAAGCCTTAAAAAGTATTACTAAGGGCTACCAATATCTGCTAAATGTGAAGTCCTGCATGTATCATTGATTACATACAGCCAGTTGACTAGGTGCAGAGGATGTGACAGCAAAGCAATCAATTATACTTCTGCTACAATGGAATACATGTGTATTAGTGAACAGAGTAGTATGGAATATATTTCCACACTGACTATTGTAGAAAACAGTTTATTACTATAGAAAGCATTTTTGCCAGTCCATGTTTTCCGTGTTCTGAAAAGTAGTTATTGCAACACACATAAGTTCATGCCTAGAAACATAGACTGATACATTTTTTTCAGAATGAAATAGGTCTGAATTCCCATCTTCAACATTAAGTTTGTCTATTGTGCTATTTCCAATGTTGCGTTTCTATACAATGTTTTCAGTCTTTGTGTAAGCAAACATTCAGAACATGGTCAAAGATTTGTCTTCATATTTATTAAGATCTGTTTCAAATCTTTATTTTTCAGAAAATCAGTGTTATCAGTAATTTAAAGACCTATAACGTCCTTTTGTGAAGACATACCTATAAACATGCCTGCCGTGGCATCTGTACCTAAAGACCTATACCTCTGCACTTCATTGAAAGATCTTAATAAAAAGACAGAAATAAAAGCTGAGAAAACCAGCACTAAGAGGTATGGATATTTGCTTATTAGACATAGCCACCATCTTGTTTCCCATAATTCTATTGAGGGGGGCAAGAAATATTCTAATTGATACTGTGCTGAGCACACACACCTAAAACAATGTTCACATTTTAAAAAGGTACTATGTCATTAACGTCTCCAGTTAATATGTTCCAGCAGCAATCAGTGCTCTGTTGATTATAATTCACTTCTCAACAAATACTTTTTTAGCCCTTTTTATAGTCTTGCTGTGAATTTGTCATTCTAATTTGAACATGTGCATCACTTCCCCTGGGAAATGTAGCTACATCCCAGTTGAAACATGATACCAGTAGGTTTGAACTTCTTTGAGCTATGTTCAGTGCATGTTGGAAAATAATCCATCACCTATACAATTTCCAGGTTAGATATTTAGCATTCTTATTGCAGCTGAAAGTATAAAGCAGTATCTATACAGAAAGCAGTTGTTCATTGAAAAACTCATTGAGACTTACTTCTGATTAGACACGCAAGGGGTTGCACTGATAATGTTTACAGATGTTTGAAAGAAGTATTCAATAAATCGCTGAGCTCGTTTTGCAACACCAGCAGAATGTAATTTAACAAAAGTAGCTAACAAAATGGAACTGAAAAAAATATGTTCACGCTTGAAGGCAGATTTTGGGGGGGGGGAAGGCAGAAGTTCTGTTTTTATGCTATCTGTATTTGTGAAGAGCAAATAAACCTTTGTGATGTTTAATTCTTTGCTTCAATTTCAAGTTACGTACAGAGTGCCCTTAAGATATTCAAAGCAGCCGAGGAGTGCCGGTTGGACAGAGATGAAGAGAAGGCATATGTACTTTACATGAAGTATGTGACTGTGTATAATCTTATTAAAAAGAGGCCCGATTTCAAACAGCAACAAGTATGTATCTGGTTACCAATGTCTTTATGTACATTTAGATTATAAGTATTGTGCCTGAAGATTTGAGGTGCAATTGAGAGAACTAAATGAAGTAATAAGTGAGTGAATAATATACTATTAAGACTTGTTTGAAGAAAATCTCCACTACTAAAATGTCCTTCAGCAGTGATCCCTTTAAAAGTTCCTTTTAAAGAAACTTTTAAATGTGATATATTTGTCATATGCATTTGGGCAAATAAACTATGTATATGCTAATAGTTCAGCTTATGGCCCAATTTTATTACTCCCCCACAATGTTGCTGTGGGGGGGAGTGTATTTTTTTTAACGTAGCAGTGTTTCTTGGTCTCATTGCAAGAGATGGGCAAGGACAAGGGTTTCTTGAAAGACTCTGCCAGCTGCTCTCAGCAGCGGGAAAAGCTCCATCTCTAGGCTATTGCCATGGCTAAGGTAAAGAAGTGAGAAGTTTGCCCCAGGCAAGGATTGTGAGTTTTCCACTTCATTTCAGAGTTGCCTCTAAACCAGGGAAGTGAGAAGCCAAGTGACGTTTGTTTTCTTGTATGTGTGTAATATTTTTATTTATTTATTTTATTTAAGACATTTCTTGGCTGCCTTTCAGGGCAGAAGCCCTCCCAAGGCAGCTTACAGCAACAAAATACATAAAACAGTTAAAATATTAAAAGCAATAAAAACACAAACACAACAAAATAGCAATAAAAACAAAAAAAGCCAACAATATCAGGCCGTTTGTTACAGCACAATCTGGCCTCCCAAAGCCAGCGTATAATTTTTTTTGCCACAGAAGTGAAGGCAGCCAATTCCCTTTATGGCAGAAAATAAACCACTTCCCTCAGCGCCATTGTGGCAAAAGGTGAGCCTGACACTGAGCAGCCCTAGCTCATGGCAGTAATATAGTGTCTCTGCTCTTCCACTACAGAAAAGATTTGAAAACAAATTCAGGCAAAGTCTCTAATATCAGAAATTAGGCAGCTATTTGTTCCTTGTAACCTCAGAAGTAGGAGTTCGTGAGAGCACTCACTTCAAATTGAGATTGCAACGATCAATGATTCATCTATGACGTAGTGCCAAAGTTGTAATGACTAATGAATGTTTTCTGTGTACGTTGGACAATGATACCACAGTATGAAATGGTTTGATGCTTCTTGTAATTTCAGGATTACTTTCATTCAATACTTGGACCTACAAACATCAAAAAGGCTATTGAAGAAGCCGAAAGACTTTCAGAAAGTCTTAAACTCAGGTATGCTAATGGATTTAATTAATGTGCAGTTGGTAATTAAAGTATTCATAAGAGGGAGGAAGAGTGCTTGAAAACTACATTAATGAATCCATTGTAGAAGCAGATGAAATTGTTTCCCTAATTTTCTTTATCAGAAAACATAGAATTCCCATTACTCAAATCCCAGTTATTGAAATTTTCTTTCAGGAGTCAATATGCTTCTTGTTTTTACGTATTCATGTGTAAAGAACAGTTATGTTTATGCTTATCAGAGGTAGGCAACCAGGTGCCCTCCCAGTGCTTTAGACTTGAATTCCCATAAGCTCTAATCAGCATGACCAATGGTTGGGATTATGGGAGTTATAGTCCAAAACATCTGGAGAGCACCAAGTTGCCTACTCCCAATAGATAAACTATTTCAACAAAATAGGTTGCATTTTGTGATTTTGGATTTATGTGTAAGTTATTTAAAATGATAGATCTTACATTTTTTTTCAACTTTAGGTTAGCAGTTGCTCTGTATATCTAGTAGAACTGTTAGGCTTCAATCTCATTCCTATAGCAGAAAGTAGAATATAAGGATGTAAGAGGCACTGATGATCTCTCTGAACCAGTTCATTATCCAGTTATTCCTGTTTTGATTAGATGATAGTCCTTCAAGTTATAATTATCTGACATCCCTTCAAAAGATTTGGTCACTTCTGAATAGTTGTTGCTTCAGTGTATCACTGCAAAGTTAAACATAATTAGAGTCCGTGTACAAAGAAGTTTCTTGTTTTAAGAACACTTTATTATGATGTATATTTCTTGGCAAGTCAGAATTATCAAGCAGTTTAACAAAGTTTTAAAAATGGATAACTAAATGATGTTAATAAAGCCTTGTTTTTTATTTTGTTGTTTGTTTATTTATTTATTACATTTCTATACTGCCCAGTTGCTGAAGCTTCCTGATTTCCAGAGATCAAAAGCAGGATTACGCCTGTACCATTAACTTGGCTAGGGAGGATTGCTTTTTTTGTTTGTTTAAAGCATTTGGAAAGATTCCCAGAGTGGCTTACAGATCAATAGAAACTAGGCAGTCCATAAAAATAAGAAAAGCCTATATTCATGCAGTGCTAATTATTGGTGGGCCTTTCTGGGCTGCATCAATTGCAGTAAGCATGGAAAACTGAGCATCTGTGCAGGAGGTATGTAGTCTATGTCACACATGCTACCTCTTGTCATTTCAGAGGTAACTTTAGTAACTGAAGTATTTAGTAACAACTTTAGTAACTGCAGCATTGAATCGTATGGTTGAAATCAACCATACTAGGAAGTAGATTTTATTGTGCTTTGTGAGTCTTGTTTCTGAGTAAACTTCCTATGTTCTAATATTGAAGTCATTATCTGAGTTATGTAGCTAAAGCGGCACCATCCACATATAAGAGGGAGGGAGGAGCAGGGTTGACAGAAAAACAAAATCTTTAGGGAAAATTACCGGGGTGGTGGAATGGCCCAGTGAGGACTGAGCATGCTCAGTGGGCACAAAATGCTGACTTACTGTTGGGGTCATGGGGTAAAACGGAAAACCAGGGAGGTTTAATGGAATGGAGTGTCCTGCAAAAGGGCATGACTGGATCCTGAAGAGAAGCTCTGCATATTGCAAAATTGCAGATCGCACTTGAACTTAGGAGTCTCCTTTTCTTTTCCCAAATACAAACTAACTTGAGGTTTCAATACTCTTTTTACTCCATCCTCATCACTGTAGATATTAATGCCTTGTCCCAATGTTAATGGATTTTTCTTTTCAGAGGTGTTTTGGTAGTAAAGTATCGTATTATGTGGATTAGATGATGATGATGATGATGATGATGATGATGATGATATATTTATTTCTTACCCGCCTCTCCCTCTGGATCGAGGCGGAGTACAACAGCAAATACAAAACACCATAAAATACATATATAACTAATTAAAAGCATGTAAAACGAATACATTATTAAAAGGCATCTTAAAATTCAACTGCGTAGGCCTGCCGGAAGAAATGATACTGATACAAAGATGGAATCAGCAGCTTTGCTAGCTTCTAGGTTCTCTCCATAGTTTAGGCTTGTTTAGAAAAAATCATGACTTTGAGGTCTCAGTCTTTCGAAAATATTTTCATGTAAACTAAGGGAAGCATTCTATGCATTGAAAATGTGGGCCATGCTCTCAAGATTCTAACATTTCATTTGATTGATAGCATTATATACCAAGAGATGAACATATTGAGGATATACTGCATTATCTCCTGTACTATACTTGACACCAACCTCAGGGAGGGCTATCACTTATTCTTCCCAGAATGTGGGTGGTAAAGTTTTAAGGATAGTTCATAAAGTTCTTTCGTTCACTCCAGTTGCTGTCAAAGTTAGGAAGAGTTTTATGCATCCTTATATGGCCCATTGTTAAATTTGTATTTGACTCTGACCGTGACTTAATTTTTATTTTGGGTATTGCTGCTACTTAGTCCTCTTACAAATGATGATGATTAAAGTTGTTAAACCTTTTGTCAAATTGTTTTACAGCCACTTGCTTCAGAAATAAAATCCATCTTAAGTCTCTGCTCACTTATATACACTTAAAAAGCCACAGTTACAAAACAACAATGCTGGTAATCTCTTGCAATGTAAACAGAAATCCACTTCTAAAATCGAAATGTCTTCCTTAACTAGATATGAAGAAGCAGAAGTGCGGAAGAAACTGGAAGAAAAAGAAAGGCTAGAAGAACAGCAGTTGAAAAAGCAGGAATCAAAAGATGATGCAAAGGTTTTGGCCAAAACATCTTCAGAAGTTTCATCAGATCCCAAAGGAAAACACCAAGTGGTAAGTAGGATAACAGTTTTTATCCTTTATTTAAATCAGAGTTGAACCTGTGGCTCTCCAGTTGTTGGTAAACTACAATTCCCATCATCCCTGATCATTAGCCATGCTGGCTGGGACTGATAGGAGTGGGAATTCAGAAACATCTGGAGGGCCATAGGCTCCTCATCCCTGGCCTAAATCTATGTATGAAGTTGATTCTTTCTTTTGAAGTTTCTTTTCAATTTCTATTTAAGAAGAGCTTGTTTGTCAGCAAGCAAAGCACAGTCAGAGCTGCTGTGGAAAAAGGTAGAAGCCAGTTCAGCCCTCTGCAAACAGTATTGTGACATCATCGTTTAATTGGACAGAAGATCTTATCCTAAATCCACTGCTGTATTTTCTTAAAGTCCTGGTGTCTTCATCAGTATATTGATTTCCTTTGGCTCCTCATGCCCACATCTCAGCAGCCACTTAAGTTCTTGTCACATTGACAACAGCAGTTTCAGAGATGCCCAGTGGATAGGCAGTCTGTGGGAGCATCATCTAGGAAAGGTGTTCATATGTGTGTGAATTAAGAATATAAATACAACTGCTCCTAATGCCTTTTTTTAAGTGCTAAAAATCTTTTTTCAAATGCTAAAATAATATAGATCAATGGTGAGAAGAAGAATTCAACAGAAAGAAAGGATTCATCTGAAACTGGTAAGTGACGTCTCTCCATTAGCCTACACTTCCCATCCTAGCAATACAGACTCCAAGCAGAGAGCAGGAACTCCGAATAACCCAAAGACGTGAATTCATAACCACTATAGGAGAAGGCAACCCCTTCCCAACATGCATGTGTCACTGGACAATTGAATCCCTAAAGACAGAACTCAAGCTCGGGATAACACTACTTATTTTCTTCTGTTTGAAATCAGTGACTGCGCCAAAATAATGTTGCATTATACTTTTTCATAAGCTTATTTCAGTGAGGCAGCTGAGAATCCATTGTAAATATTTTGATCTGGTCCCTTTCAAAAGACCTTTTCTGAAAACTTAGATTCCAGTTTGTTACCTTTTGTAAATTAATTTTGTCTGTTAAGGAACAATCACAGCAGAGAAACTGTTTACAATGATGATGGACAGAAGCATCAAGTTGATGATAATGGATGCCCGGTGCTCGAAGGATTACGAGGAGTCTTGCATTGTAAACTCTGTCTGCGTCCCAGAAGAAGCTATCAGTCCTGGGTATGGAGTAAACTTTCCTGGTAGAATCCTTACACTGCGTACAGATGAGGTGTTTGTTTACCATTTATCAGGAGCAGAATGGGGAACATGTGAATGTGGAACTAGTTTGCCCAGCCACAATAGAAGGTTTAAAGTACATTTTAGAGACAGTAGTCTTTAACATTTTTAAGAGTTCTTGATTAACCTGTGGAACTTTTGGTCATGCGGTATGGTGATTGTCACTGGTAGTATAAATGGATTTTTTTAAAGGGCTAAGCAAAATCCTGGACAAGTTACTTATATTAATAGTTGTGAGGATTTGTCGTGGAACCTTAGCACTTAGGAGTAAACAAAGAGGAATACCAAACCTGGTGACAACTAAACGTTACTTTCAGTGTCAACCCATGAACAGTCTTTTCTTGCTGTAATTATGCAATTACAGAGCTTCGGCTATGGGGCGGTATATAAATGGAATAAATAAATAAATAAATAAAAATAAAATTAAAGCCTAGAGACCTCAGGTCTTCTTTGCATTATATTGCAGTCTAGATTCCAGGCTGGAGAGCAGATGATTACTGCTCCAGCTACTCCTGCTGAGTGGTAAACTGCACCCTCTGAGTTGAAAATGTTTTCATTTTTCCTTTCATTATGTGACTGCTTCAAATTTCAGAGTCACTGTTAACTGGATTGAAGCTAAACTGCCAGATGCTTCTAAAAAGCCATGGAAAGAGAGGGGGCAAGTCAGTTACGTTGTTCTACTTGACTGGTTTAGCTCAGCAAAAGACTTGCAATTAGGAACAACTCTGCGGAGCCTCAAAGATGCACTTTTCAAGGTGAGCAAGTTAAGGTTTATGCTTGTCCAGTTATCTTGATAACTGAGAAGTGCAGTAGTTGTAATCTTGTAATTCAGAGGGTAGTGTTTTGATAGCCCTGTCAGCAATGAAAAGTCAATTAAATCTATGTAAATTTCCATATTTGGCCCATTCAGTTACAGCATTTACCCATGGTTTGTTTGTCTTAACTATAGGTAAGTGTTATCCCTGAAAATCTAAACCATGGCTAAGGATTGACTGCAAATCAGGATGAAAATCCTTAGTTTGACATAGGTTTGCATTAACTATACCTTGATACAGATGTAATGTCTAATCATTGTTAAGGTAATTTCCTGCCTCTCTGCTTGGCTTTCTGTCAAATGGAACTTAGTTCAACTTTATTATTTATTTTGTAGTTTTACATTACTGTAAGCAACTCTGAGAGCTGTGTATATAGTGGAAGGGCAGGATATAGATTTCCTTAAATAACCGAGGTAAACCATGTTTTTTTCTATTCAGGTGGGATCATCTTGAAACTAACTGGGCCATTGAATGAGGAGTCTGTGACAGTGTAGCATCCTCATAAGCTTAAACCAATCTCTAAGTTGCTTATACTAGTGCAATTTCAGAAGGCTGGTAAGAAAGAGGCAAAGGCAGGTTTCTAGCCCTTCCCATTCAGAAAACAAAATAAATGTGGATGAGTAAAAACAAGCAGGGATAAAGCACCCTGAACTATTTTCTCTACTCATAATTTCAAATTCCAGATTTTTGAAATGTTGAACCAACATTTCTAATTATTTAAACTGCTCCATAATAAACAGATTTCCAAATAAATGCATTGTTTTGTGCTATCCACCATTTTCGTATAAGCTCTGTTAAACGCATATTTGTGGTGAGAAATTAAATTAGGAAATGTAATAGGTTTTTCGCATTCACATACAATAATTTATGATCTGATCGAAAATTATAAGCTGTGATTGGGAAGTTCTGTTGCTTCTTGTAAAAATTTTGTCTTTCACTTCCAGTGGGAAAGTAAAGCCGTACTACAGAATGAGCCCTTGGTCTTAGATGGAGGTTATGAGAATTGGCTTCTTTGTTATCCCCAATATACAACAAATGCCAAAGTAACTCCACCCCAGCGCAGCAAGAATGAAGCCATTTCTGTCTCTTGTATGTATTAAAGATCTCATTCTGATGTTTGAAAAAAAAAAGCTTTCCTAATGCTGCAGTCTTATACACAACTTCCGTGGGATTAACTTCCATTGAAATCAGTGGGATTTGCTTCCAAGTAAGCATACGTAGGATGGTGCTGCACAGGTTTTATTTATTTATTGCATTTCTATACCACTCAATAGCCAAAGCTCTCTGGGCAGTTCACAAAAATCAAAACCATAAGTACAATTTAAAATATAAAACTTAAACCATAATGTAAAAATGCAATATAAAAGTACAACCAGAATAAAACCAAGCAGCAATACAAAGTTTAAAATACAGATTTAAAACAGGAATGTTAAAAGACTAAGATGATAAAATGTTTAAACACTGGGAAAATAAAAAGGTCTTCACCTGGTGTCAAAAAGAGTATAATGTAGGTGCCAGGCGAACCTCTCTAGGGAGCTCATTCCAAAGCTGGGGTGCTACAGCAGAAAAGGCCCTCCTTCTGGTAGCCGTCTGCCTCACTTCCTTTGGCAGGGGCTCCTGGAGAAGGACCCCTGAAGATGACCTTAGGGTCCAGGCAAGTACATATGGGAGGAGGCATTCCTTTAGATAACCTGGCCCCATGCTGTTTAGAGTTTTAAATGTTAATAGCTTATGGTTAGCGTGATTTGGAGAACACTAATTTGATTATAGAGTTGTGACCCTATTTATTGGAAGCTCAGTTTGGTCCTGTGGATCATACTCAGGTGAAGGATCATACTCAGGTGATTGCTTGGGTGAATTATGGGTTATGACCAGTTGCAAAATTGCCCACACTACCTGATTTGGGATCTTTTCTATCCATTCCTAAGTCTCCTACCTGCTCTGAGGCTTTGGAGGAGGACAAAATCCAAGGTGAAATAAATAAGACCAAACAATCTCCCTATCGTACAGCAAACACTTCATAAAACCCAAACTGATTACCCTATGATTATCTGGTATTGTATTTAGTTTAAAATATTTGATCCTATAGATGAATATACTGGCATATCTTTAAGGTGACCTTTTATTTATCATCCAACTTCTAAGGTTAAAAACAATAACACAGAACACAATAATCACAAAACATAAACCCAAACGTATAAACAGCAGCAGGCTAAAACTGAAATAATAGATTTAAAAGCCAAACAGAAGCTAAGAAAGTACAGATATGACAAGGCTTTCAGGAGATGTCTTAAACAAAAAAATAGGGGCTGGTGGATCTTCATGGGAATAGTATTCTGCAATCTCAGTGCCACCACAGCAGAGGTCATATCAAGGGTACCCATCCATCTAATCTCATGGAAAGATAGGACTATGAAACCCTTCAATACTGACCTTTGCCACTGGCAGGCAGGCTCATGTGGGTAGTTGCTCATTTAAACATACATAGTATTACTTAACTATTTTTCAAAGGTGCTGTTGTTTTAAAGCATCCTTCTGTGTGTTTTCAGTGGATTTCACCTACCCATCTTTGGAGGAGCCAACTCCACCTCCACTACCTGTTGTCCATGTAAAA
This sequence comes from Anniella stebbinsi, assembly GCA_029215795.1. Classification (NCBI taxonomy): domain Eukaryota; kingdom Metazoa; phylum Chordata; class Lepidosauria; order Squamata; family Anniellidae; genus Anniella; species Anniella stebbinsi. The sequence continues at coordinate 390,826,186 of JARDYH010000001.1, forward strand.
CCTTCTGTGGTGGAAGTGACTGAAGTGTCTGCAAATGATCAAGAAAAGGGGTTAGAGATTCTTAAACCACCTCCTAGTGAATCAATTGCTGCTGCTGCTCCTAAGAGTGACAATTTATCTGCCATTGTTCAGCCAGTGTCTGCACTGAAGATTATTCCACAGGTGAGCAATTTTGGGCAGGAAATAACTTTCTACTTCAACTGCAATACAACAGTGCTGATTTTTCATATATATAACTCGTACAGACTGGACAAACCTGCTTTTTCTGAAATTGTAAGGGGGGAGAAGTCTATATTGTACTAGAGTAAATGCAAGGTGAAATAACAATCCTGTAAATATAGCCATTTCCAGCATTCTTGCTAAGGAAAGACCCTGTCAACAGGGTGGATGAGAGAAGACTTTGTTCTATATGGATAACTTCATAAACATGTTTCTCGAGGTGTTTCTCTTCCTTTAACTGGGGTAGTAGCCTATTCAGGCTACACTGCAAGCCACTTTGGAGACATTCAGAATTGGCTTCTGATTTATTTGTTGGTACAGTTTGCACATTACACCAAATCATGGGTTAATTAATCCACAATTTGCCATGCACGAGCCGGAGTGAACAACATGGGTTAACCACTGTGTAGTTTAGTACTTAAACAACCCAGCACTCTGGGTTTCTATGTCATGTTAACAACTTACAACCTAGCTGATCAGAGGTTGATGAAAAGAAGGAGCACAAGGGAGGCCGTGCACTTGCTCATTCCTCCTTGCGCATTTGCTATTATGTGCAAACCAGGTCAATATATTATTTATTTGGTGGGGAGGGATCTATGCTAACCTTGAGCATCATTGCTTCTAGAGTAGCTAACACAATAAAAATAATTAAAACAATAAAATGAATAATACATTAAATCATAAAATCACAGTACTATTAACATTCAAAGCCCTGAACGGCTTGGGGCCAGATTATCTGAAGGAACGCCTCCTTCCATATGAACCTGCCCGGACCCTAAGATCATCCTCGGGGGTCCTTCTCCGTAAGCCAAAGGAAGTTAGACAGGTGGCTACTAGGAGAAGGGCCTTCTCTGCTGTAGCACCTCGGCTGTGAAATGAGCTCCCCAGAGAGGTTCACCTGGCATCTACATTATACTCCTTTAGACGCCAGGTGAAGACCTTTTTCTTTTCACAGTGTTTTAACAGTTCTTTATTTTGATTTTTAACCTGTTTAAACTTGTATTTTAAATCCTTATAAATTTCTGCATGGCTGCTTGGATTTTATCCTGGTTGTGTTTTATACTGTATTTTAAATTACGTTTTTATACTGTCATTGTTTTATATTTTGAATGGTTTTTATGGTTTTAATTTTTGTAAACCACCCAGAGAGCTTCAGCTATTGGGCGGTATAAAAATGCAGTAAATAAATAAATAAACCTTCAACTGAGATTTTAAAAGGCGTGGGAAAATAACTATTTGTCTGCCACTGAAAAGACATAAGAATTGGTAAGCATATTTGAAATGAGAATTCCAAAGACAGGGTGGCTTAGGGAACAACTGCTCTCTTTAGAAATACAAAAGCCCCATCGAAGACCTGTGTGAACATTTCACACCTACACACCCCTCTATGTTCTTCTTAAGAAGAGAGTGGGAGCAGTCCTTTGGCTCATGTGCCCCCCCCCCCTTCCTGTCATTGCAGGGAGTCTTCAAGGTTTGGGAGAAATCTCATGTTCAAATAAGCAGGAGCCAGAAGATTGAACATGCAAGTCAATCTTCCCCCAGGAGTATCTGGTGGTGGGAAAGGGTTAACAAAAAGAACTATATCTTTGGATGCAATGATCACATCCCACCAGGCCCTGAACGTGTGCAGTTTATTATACATGCCCAAATTAGTTTATATCGTGGCTATAAGATGTTCGTTACTCCATTCGAAAAGTTTTGATTAAAGTAAGAAGTGTGAGTAGAGAACATCAACAGCAAGTGAACTTTGAGAGAACATAGCAAGCAAATCTATCAAAATGTTTCAATCTCTTTATTTTTCTGTTTGTCCAGGTTGATCGTACAAAAAAGCCTTCAGCAAAAATTCCAGACAGTGACAGCAAGCCGCAGATTTCAAATGGAAGAGTGATTCCAGACCGTTCCACAAAGCCACCGGCGGAAGCAAAGCCTGGCCCGACAGAGGAAGAGAAAAGCAATATACCTGCAGAAAAAGCTTCTCGGTTGGAGAACAACCATCAGGAAAAAGAACTGCAGGAGAAGCAACAGGAAGAACAGACAGAGAAGCTGAGGCAAGAGAAGCAAGAAGAAGAGCAGAGAGCAAGAGAGGCACATGACGAAAGGGAAGGCAGGGAAAACCTCCAGAAAACAAAAGAAAAAGACCAGGCCAACAGGGGGACAGATGGAAAGCAAGAAGTGGAGAAAGCACCCAGAGAGGTAGTAGAGACTAAAAAAACAAGTCGAATTACAAGTGAAACCCCTGAAGTGAGAAAACTGGACACTGACAAAATTGCTCCCAGTGAAAAAGAAAAGGTTACCTGGACACCAGAAACTCAAAGGCGCAAATTTGCAGAGGAGTCTCGAGCACCTGTGAGGGGGGAGTCTGCCTCTAGCAAGGTGAGTAGTTCAGTTGGCACAAGAGGCAAGCAACCTGCCCTGCAAAACAATTTTCTCAGGCCTGCTCCTGAAAAGGAGCAATGCTGTCAATGTCACAAAGAGACACTCAGCTGTGATATATTTCAGCTCCGGCCATTTTGTGAGGCAGGGTGAGAACTCTACTTCAAGCAGTTCATAGCGAGGGAAAAGCAAACTGTAGGGAGCTTGTATACCCACTCCTTGCACTATCTCACAAGAAGAGAAGGGCAAGCATTCATTCCCACATCAGCTGAGGAGAGTAATCAAGGCTCCCCTGATACGATATTCTTACCTTGCTTTCTGAAAGCCTGGTTCGCACGGAACACCAAATCGTGGGTTATTTAACCCATGAATTGACAGGAGTGAGTGAGAGTGAGCGTGCCGCTTCTGGTATGCTCCTCACTTCCCCTTTCAATTAACAACCTATAAATTCTCTGTCCAAAGGTTGCTATCATGATGTCCAAACCCAGATACTCTAGGTTGTTCAGGGTTGAGCAACCCAGAGTTAACAAAAGTAACTCTGGGGGTTTTTAACCCCTGAACAACTCAAGAGTGTCCAGGTTTGGCTGTCATGGTAGCAACTTACGAGTGGAGTAATTAAAAGCAGAAATGGAACGTGCCAGAGGCAGCGTGCTCATTTCTTCTTACTCGTGCATGACAACCCAGAGTTTAAATAACCCATGGCTTGTCATTAGATGTAAACTAGGTCAGTGGGAGAGTTTAGACAATTCTATCTCAGGTTAACAAGCCTTTTGGCTGCGCACAGAACCTCTTTGTGGGCAGGAAAGTCTTCAGTTAGCTAGTGTATTCAATAATGTTTCTCATCTTTCTTATATCCTTTAAACCGTAATTTAATATCCTGGCTTGTTCTGAAGCTATTCAGATAAAGTGGAAAAGCATTGTCAATTGAAGACTTCCTGAGTCACTCATTTGTACAAAGGGAGAAGTGAAGCATATGCCTTGTTCTTATCTTGGCATTGAGCAGATATGATAATCCAAATGCGGCCAATGTTTTGCATTGGGCTTGCTATACCCCCCCACACCCCTACTCTGCTTCATATGGCAGAGGGGTAGGGCAATCTCAGGCATGCAAACAAGATTAGAGAGGGTTTTTTCGGGGGAGGGGGTCCTGGGCACTTTGCAGAGCAGGAGGACAAGTGTGTTGGGATGGCAGCTAGCCTTTTTTGTCTCAAGTGGTGAAAAAACTTAAATTGCACAAGATGGGTTCCAACAGGGGATTTGGTGGTAGTGTTTTTTATAAAAACCAGAATCTGTGAAGAAGAAGAATACACAATCATATTGGTTGATTTTTTAAAAAGCCCAAAAGCCACAGTAGGGCAATTTAGGAAAAAGAACAGGGAGATTTCCCCCCCTTTCGTAATAGTAAAGTCTGGAGTCATCCAGTGATGCTGAATGGTGGGAGAATCAGATATAAGACATTATTACTTCACACAGCACATAGTTAAACTATAGAAATCACTACAACAGGGCATTATCCTCTTGCTTTTCGTCTCTTGTTAAATAGCCAAAATCTGGTCATCACTGCTTTTCAAATAATTCCCCAGTTCTGGCAAAATTCCTCTTCTCTCTCTCTCTCTCTCTCTCTCTCTCTCTCTCTCTCTCTCTCTCTCTCTCTCACACACACACACACACACACACACACACCCATACACACACACACACACACACACACACACACTGCATACAAAGCCAGCTCCCATTTTGACAACCACTTTCTTCCCGTCACACAGATCTACACATCCCCACTTTCCTCACGTGTACATGAACATCCATTCTTCACATATATGCTTTGTCACGTAACCTTTTAGAAAACTCTGGAGTTGACATTTAGTAGAAAAGCCTTGCGAAGTGGTCCATAAAAGTTACCAGACCACAAAGCTTTTTACTAGTCTGCTGAACATAACAAAATGCAGACATTCATCACGGATAATTGTCATTTTTATACTTTAAAACAAACATTTTTTAAACAAATGAACATGTAAAAACAAACCACAGTTGCAAGCAGTGTAGGACACCAATACCTGAATACTGTCTTTGAGCATGGACAGAGGGTTTCTCCTTCACCATCACCCAGAAAACCGAATAAATTACCATAGATTTGTCCCAGTGCTCTTGGGGTTAAATTAAAGAGCAAAGCTTTCAGGACAGATGGCATGGATTGCAGGCAGGGTTGATCCCCAGCTCCTTTGACATTTTGGCTATTGCCTCGCAGTTCACAATCCTAACCATCCTACTTACATCTGAGTTTAGGAAGAGCACATTTTTAGGTGATGGGTGGGCATGCTTGGTGTTCGTTTTAATAATCCCAGATTTTAAATTGAAAAGGTGAGGAAAAATACTACATCTGTTATGGAATTTCATGATTCACAAATATTAATTCTTCTTCCCCCACCCCACCCCATATGCATACATAGATGGCTTATTACTAATTTTTATAAATCACTAACTGATTGTCAACAAGCATGACTTGCTGTTTTCTCCAAAGAAAGAAATCCAGTGAGCAGATAACAGAGGTTGCAGATGGGAAGATCAAAGACTGGCAAGCGTTGGCATGCCCAGGGTTCCTTTCAAATACAATGTGGATTTTTTAAGACACATCTCTAGATTTCTCCCCCTGCTGTCTGAAATAAGCATAACTTACTAGGAGCTATGCATTTTCAGTTCTGGAGTCTCTTGAGGGATAGGACTCGCTGGAAACACTGGGACAATTTCTCCTTGCCTTGGGGCAGTTTTGGCTAGGTGCAGGCCAGTGGCAAGTCCATCTCAGAAAGTTGGCTGTGTTTCTTACACACCCCACGAAATTCACATGGTTAGCAGTGAATGCTATTTTATATGACCCTGTTGTGTGTTTTTAATCATGTTGTGGTAACATGAGGCGGTCGAGCTTGCTAAATCTATCTGTGAAAATGTAAAGTTTCTCTTTCAAAATCTTTTACAGCTGACTGGGGTTAAAGGACAACCAGAAATAGAATCTCAAAAGCCAGGAGCCGTTAGAGAGAATACTGACGAGCAATCTGAAAAAAATAAAGTAAATGCACTGTGGGGTGTTTGTGCGTAGCTGATGAAACCTAGTGCAGATGTCATGACATCACCTCATTCTGTACTTGTTGCCATTTAACTACATTCAGGGAATACGTAACCGTTTGTGTTATACACGTCATTAAATACTGATGTTTGTCAGAAAATTCAGTGGAAGTGTCAATGTCATTTCATGCTAGTGCCATAGTTGTCTGTGTTTAATGAAATTTTATTTTACATATGAGGTGAAGAATTAGACATCTTTTGTAAGTTAAAAGAGTTGTTAAAATGAAACCAGTGCATTAAATACATTGATTTCAGTGGGACTGTTTTTTAAGAATAAGAGCTTTGGCTATTGGGCAGTATAGAAATACAAGAAAGAAAGAGAGAGAAAGAATAATCCTTGCAAAAGTAGGGCAGTGACTAATTGCAAGGTTCTCTCTTTAATCAAGTACGTATTAAAGAAATAACCCATCATGTGTGTGTTTTCACCACTATGATGGGGAATATTACATCTTCCTACTCTTTTGTTCTAAAGACAATAGATTCAGATTCCCAACATGTGGAAACCTTCTATTGTGAACATCCAGACTGAAAGCTCACCTCAAGCTAACAAAGTCTAATTGGCAGAAAAATTGCATATAGTCTTACTGCTTTCTGCAACTAGGGGGTTACCTACTGCATTCTTACATAAGTGTTAAAATGAACAATCTATGGGAACCCTGTCTCCAGATCAAGCTACATCACTTCAGTAGGCAGACCCAGCTTCTCTGTTCTCTGAATTCCCTCAGCTGAGGTAGATTTCTCACCCAGTTATCTTCTCCCACTACTGTCCATTCCCAGAGCTTCTCAAATAGAGTTTCGTACTAGCTCAAAACACTGTTTACAACTGGATAGCTCAAACTCTTTTTTAAATGTGTAATCTTTTGTGTGCAGAAAACTTTTGACATTCTAAGGATAGCCCAATTAGGCATGATGTATTGTGTTTTTGAGGGTCTTTTTCTTAATCTCTGTGTTGTTGTTGTTGTTTTAAGTCCCAGCGGGAGCCATTAACAAGAGCACGGAGTGAGGAGATGGGGAGGATTATACCAGGATTGCCTCCTGGTTGGGTCAAGGTAAGTGTAACTTCTAATGCTCTGGTTTGTTTTTGTTTTTAATTTGTGCTTATAAACACACTTACTGGCTGGTTTCGGACGACACATTAGGCAACGGAGGGGGAAATAGCGTACTGACCATGCGTTAGGTAGGCAGTGCTCCACACATGACATGCTGCAACTCCGGTCCTTGTGCAGCTGAAAGTTCCGACAGTCATCTTGATTGCTACGTCTGCTCCCTCCCCCTCCCTCAGTCCCCCAGCTGTATCCCAGCATGCACCGCGAGTTCTGCTAGCTGTATAGAGCAGCCAGGGGGTTTCAGCTGTTCCGTCCGGCAGAACTTGATTCCCAAACGGAATAGTCCACGGAGAGGGGGGAGGTTGGTTTCGGACGACACTTTAAACAACTGGCTTTGGGCTAAGCAACGTGCAAGCCTGTTGTTTCTCTCTGTTGCTTAATTGGGTGGAATAGCGTACTGTCGTGTGTGTGGTGTGTAACCCTCCACACGACACAATAAGCAACACAATTGATGATTGTCCCCCCCCCCCCCCGGTTGCTTAATGTGTCATCTGAAACCAGCCACTGTGTCTTATGTTATCTTTCTTTATTATTCTTTGAACATTAAGATAAGTGTTGGGAAATGTATAGCAGAGCATAGAATTGGACCCAAAAGTTAAATCTTTAAGAGGCCATTTTAATGCTTCTGTATTTGGGTTATCCCGCAAAAAGAATGTTAATAGCAACTCAAAACACTCTTCCGTTGTTTTTGTTGTTCATAACAACAGCATTTTCCACTCATTATGAAAAGGTTCTCTGGGCAGTATACAGAAACAAAATTAATCCATATGATAAAAATACAGCATCAATATGAAATTAAAAACAAGTACTAAAACATGATTTTAAAACTGAAAAGCCTAGGAAAATAAGAGTCTTTACCTAGTGTCCAAAAGACCACAACGTATGCTCCAGGGCACAGTCATTGAATATCCTCTCCTTAGTTAGCTACCTGCTTTGGCAGGGGCACCTGGAGAAGGGCCTTTGAAGATGATCTTATAGTTCAGGCAGGTACATGCAGGTGGAGTTGATCCAGTACTGGGCCCCAAGGCATTTAGGGCTTTAAAGGTTTAAGGCTTTAAAGGCATTTTGAATTGGGCCCAGAAAACAAACTGGAAGCTGTTGCAGATGTTAACACACTGGCATAATATGATTTATATGGACCAGTCCCTGTTAACGATCTTGCTGGCCTGTTTGGGGCTAGCTGACGTTTTCAGATTGTTTTCAAAGGTATAAAGATATAAAGCATTGCAGTTATCCAAATAAGAGATATTTTGAAGCCTGACTTTTCCCCTTTTCTTTTCTTGTGGGCGTGTGTCACCTGAAGTTCCTTGATCCAGTCACGGGGACTTTTCGTTACTACCACTCGCCGACCAATGCAGTTCACATGTATCCGCCAGAAATGACCCAGTCAGCCACTCCACCTTCCACCCCGCCAACCCATAAATTAAAGCCTCAGGCTGTTGATCAGCGGGACAGGGAGCCCTCCAAACTGAAGCGGTCTTACTCCTCACCAGACATAACTCAGGCCCTTCAAGAGGAAGAGAAGAAGAAAATCACCATCACTCCTACCGTTAATCGTGAGAATAAGTACGTTTCCTATAGTACGTCTCCTACACAAACTCCCAAATTGTTTTATAAGTCACAATTTTCTCAGCTACCAATTGAAAATTCTTTTGTAATTAGTTTACGTCTGAAGACATATAGATGCTTGATGTGCGTGCTTTAGGCTTTGGGGGATATATAGGAACCATGCCACCGACATGATATTCTAAACAGAATAACGCCTTGGCACAGAATTGCTTTTGTCGACCAATATCTTTTTTGCTAATTGATTGCATGCCTTTTTCTATATTGTGGCCCACTATGTAGTCACTGCTGATGCATGAATTTTCCTATAAAACCATGTGAGAACAAATCGGATACTACCCTTTTAGGTTTTATGTGTGTGCGCGCACACCCACTATCCATACTTTCATTTTCATTATTGTAACGCCTATAATTTAGGCATTAATATAACTTTCCAGTTTAAATCTTATAACTTGCCAGTGCTTCATTACCTGGAAGGAGGTAAGGTACCACAAAGTCTCTGAGCATCCTTTCTATTTGTGGGCATGATCCAGCCAAACTTAAGCACTTTTAACTAGTAGGAGAGTAAAGCAGGCAAAGCGAATGTTAACTTTCATTGGATCACATTCATATTAATTTGTGATCTTATGAATTTTTAATACTCTGTTTCGATTAAGATTTTGTTTTTAACGTGTATTTTATTATTGTTAGTTGCTTTGAACACCATTTTTTGCAAAAAGGCAGAATATAAAGTAATTCATTAAATAATAAATAAATAAATGCCCTATCCTTCAAATTAGAATTTCACAAGGCTTATTATGAAATAAGATATGAGCTCACATTTTTGAATCAGCCAGTACCATTTCATTAAAATAAAAAAGGCTGTATTAAGAATAATGTTATACAGCACAGTTATCCTGTACCTACTGATTTCTGTAAGCTCACTTCTTTTTCTCCAATGATTCCTGGGAGGCATTCTGTAGAACAGAACATCCTAGAAAATTGAACATGGGGATAGAACATCCTAAGCTTTTAAAAGAATAAGCATGAAACAACATTCCAATCTTTTAATATTACCTTTTTCCTTACAGACCAGTAAGCTATCCTAAAACTGAAATCTCAAGGCTTTCTGCATCTCAGATTCGTAATCTCAACCCTGTATTTGGGGGAGTGGGACCAGCTCTTACAGGGCTTCGTAATTTAGGAAACACTTGTTATATGAACTCTGTGTTACAATGCCTGTGTAATGCACCACACCTGGCTGATTATTTCAACAGAAACGGCTATCAAGATGATATCAACAGGTAAAGGGGCTTTCATTTCCTTATCAGACTGACTCCATTAACCCACATCATAGTGTAAACCATGTTATAGTAGCGCTTTTAAATAGCAGTATTTTTTGTGAAATTATAAAGTTCTTATTTCATTTAGAACACTTGTATCCCCATCTTTCTTTCACCATGGAACTTTAGGCTTTATTCACGGTGTTCCCAGGGAGTCTGCCATCCAGGCACTGGCCAGATACAGACCTATGTAGGTTCAGCAGAGTTGATTTATTTTAGATATTTATACCATGCTGTTCTGCTTTTGTCTCTGAGGACACAATCCTTTGCATGTTTAGATAGCAAAAAGTCCTACGTGTCTGTAAAAAAATCCGCCACTCTAGCCAAACGCTTGACAAAGTAGGTTGCAAATGAAAGCAGGATAAGCGCAGCACTTCTTCATCATTTAGTGACTCTTCCTCCTCCTCTGCCTCACCCTCTGCCTCTACTGGTTGCAAAAAGGAAGGGAATGTTGTAAAAAGAGAGAGAGAGAGAGAGAGAGAGAGAGAGAGAGAGCAAGCACTGTCCTTGGCAGTTGTTGCTGCACTTTCCAGTTCATAAGACTGCATTTCTCCCCTCTGCCCCAGCTCTCTCCCTCTACTACCAGATGAGCCCAGAGGGGACAGGATGGTAGACAGATAACATTAGGAAACAATCTCCTTTGGGCAGTAGGGGCCCTTTGGGGTAGATCTCTGAAATTGAGCAAGTAGACTTGGAGCAAGAAAAGGGGGACTTCTCCAAAGCCGCCCTCCGACTTTCTCTCCCAGCACAGAATTTTCTTTAGTTATTCTGGAAAATAAAAGCCATAAAGACTTTAAAATTAAAGGTTCCGCCCCCAGCTCCAGCTGAAACTGAGGCAGTTGATGAGGAGCTGCTGGGAGTGCCTGAGTTCCAGCCTTTAGCCCCAGTCAGACCTGACCCGAGGTTTATGCCAAAAGCGAACTCTACGTTTCATCACAGTCAGGAAATCTTCCTGCCTGACTTCTGCCCAAAGCCTTCTCATCCAAAAGAAAAGGTCTGGTACAAACGAAATAGGCTCAAGGCTCTGAGGATTTACCTGAAGCGCGTTGTGGAGTCTTGACGTCTGGAGGCACTTTTGGTCTTTTACAAGCCAGAAGCCCAGATGGGTAAGGGAATGCACAGCATTGGCTTACTATTCACTATGTCAGGATCCTCCAGTAGGTGTTACAGCACACTCAGTCAAAAGTGCAGCATTCATAGCTGTACTACAAACCAATGCACCACTGGAAGGCATTTGTAAGACAGCTATGTTCCGCCGAGGCATCCTCCGGACATTCAGTCCTACAACAGGTCTTATAATTGTGACCCACCCTAGTTGGGATAAAGCTCTGGTATATCCCTTCCCTCCCTGCTCCATTCTCTCACTGGCCAAAAGCGGAAAGTTGGACTTAACCATGAAGTGGTGTTTTGATCAGTGAGGTGTGGAATAAGGTGTCCCTCCCTGTGTCAGGCATATAAATAGGGGGGGGGGGGGGGGGGAGCTTTTCTTATCACAGGGAATGGTGGTTTGTGGAACTCGTTTGCACAGAGAGAGAGACACACACACACACATGCACACATTAGGTATTCTGCTTGATTCCCTATACATTGTTCTATCTGTTACAATGGTCAATTTAGGTCTAGCAGTTATTTTGAAGTGTTTCCATTTTCAAGCTCTTCTGGTAGCTGCAGAAAATCCTGTGACTGAGAGGGTTTCTCGAAACATATCCTGTGGTTGAACAGCATGAGTTGTTTAGTGGGTCAAGAGCAGATTTTAGGTCTTAAATTTGGATTGCTATGGCAAATCAAAATGTACATCTATATGGCTTTGATTTACCTTCCTGGTTTGTCTCATGAAGGTGGATTCCTGCATTGAGCGGGGGGGGGGGGGGGGGTTGGACTCGATGGCCTTATAGGCCCCTTCCAACTCAACTATTCTATGATTCTATGAAGTGGTTGAAGGTAGTTTTCCTCCAGATCTAACATTCCACTGTTGGACACCTAAATCAGTATTTTCCAAGGTAGACAACATATAGTCATGTAATCGGTGTATATTACTATATATATATTACTATATACTGTTTGTAAATGTTTTAAGGATGAGCGTACAGCAGTCTTTTGTTTAAGAGCTTTTGTTTCAGATTATTGTTGTTTTGTTTTGTTTATTAACCATCAACCACTAAACCCTTGTGTTAATTGCAGGTCAAATTTATTGGGGCACAAAGGCGAAGTTGCTGAGGAATTTGGCATAATCATGAAAGCTCTGTGGACTGGACAATACAGATATATCAGTCCAAAAGACTTCAAAATTACCATTGGAAAGATCAATGACCAATTTGCAGGGTACAGTCAGCAAGACTCTCAAGAATTGCTTCTGTTTTTAATGGACGGTCTTCATGAAGACTTAAATAAGGTAAGTTTCATGTTTGGTGAAAATTACCCTTTTTATTTGGAAGTGTAGCATTACAAAGTAGGGGTGTAAGATTTCACACATTCCGTATTTGCATAATTTATACTTTGGGCTATGAGAAGAGTTTCCATGGTTAAGACTTTCCTCTACTCTCAGGCATTTGATAGCATTTGATAAGGTTTTAATGGGTCCTGGGGTCTAGTTGTTCCTGCTGTTGTTTATTGTTTAAAATTCTTATATTTTTGTAACTGGCTTTATATTATGTTGTTATATTGTATTTTAGGGTTTCAATCTTTGTAAACCACCCAAAGAGCTTTCGCTAACGGGCAGTGTAGAAATGTAGTGAATGAATGAATGTCTAAATGTCGAGTTGCAACAGACCAATGTGAATAGGGACCCCCTGTGTCGGTTGCGCCATTCTGATTCATATTATTGCCCGTAGTGCAGCGGAGGTTGCCCTCTTCTCCGGATCTAATCTGTGGCGCGATGGGGATTGCTTTGTACCGACCCTACAACCTGCTTTACTTGTATTGCTAATGTGGAGGCAATACAAATAAAGGAGCACTTTTTTAAAAAAAATGTACAGTTTTATAAGCTGAGGCCAACTTACAGGAATTCTTGAGTGGAGAAGGTGCCTGCAAGAACGATTGCTTTTCTGCTTTCCCAACCTATGCTGGCCCTGGGACCCTTAATTACAGCAGAATATGGACACTTCTTCCCATCAAGTTTATCATTAGGTTACTTACTGACAAAATGCCCGTTGAGAGAGTGGGAAACTTAATGCAGCCGCAGCCATGTGCTACTCAAGGCATCTCTGATCTTGATTGCTGTAGGGAAAAGCGGCTGCAGATATATTCAAGATCTGAGCACAAAGCTGCCTGCCAGCAGAGCTCAATGGGCAGAGCACTCCTGCCATGGGGGGAGGGGGGAAGAACTGAAGGCAGACAATCCACCATATTCAAAACCCTGCTTGCTCATACAGGCAGAACAGAAAGGAAGAAGGAGCAACGTTTTGTCTGGTATCCCCTGACTCCTCTTTGGGCCTTCCCCCCCCCCTCCTTCCACGTTTATCTACACCAGTTCCGGGACTGGCATATTTTTGCAGCTGGTTTGGGGAAACAGGAAAACTTTGGAAACTGGTGGATCCATGTTTCCTCTAATCCTTGTCCAACACACCATAGGATGCTGAAGGGTTTTTTTTACCTCTCTGCCCATAAGGCAAGAGCCATGTAGGTTTCTGTGGCAGCTGGGAAGGGTTTGATCTCCCCCTCTGAGAAAAGACTGAAACATGCTATGGCCCCTGGGACACGTTCTTTTTGCCTTCGGGTCCAAGCAGTATATGATTGCAATAATTTAGGGTTGTCTTTGGACCTTGTACATTCAAATGCCCAGTTCGTAGTGATCAAGGCATTGGGGACAATTCTTCAGGAACATCTATGCTACTTTCTTTTCAGCCTTGAAGGATTGCTTTTCTTATTTACTGAACTCACCGTGTAAATTAATTTGTACATCATTTAGATCTGCTATTTCAGTCTTTTTTCCCCTTATTTTTTCAAATACTATGATGTCCTCTTAGAGAGTAAGTAAACTAATGCTTAATTATTACTCATCTTGTGTCTGGTGCATATCTGTTTGACCATGTCATGGTATGATGGAAAAAGTAGTTCTTCATTTCATTTCTCAAATGAATGCCAGTGTGTAACAATTCAATGTTCTGTGCCTAAAAAGCAAAACATAGCAAAAAGGGCATGATAATTATATTCTCATTTGAGTATGCCTTTTGTCTCTCAAATCCATTACAACTGCCATAGCTAGGCTACAGAAGTAGCCTAAATTGTGGAATGGACTACTACTTCAAACTGCAGATGGAGAATAACAATTACAAATATTCCCATATGTAAAACAAAGATCCCTACAAACAGAAAGCTAGCATATTCTTGCCCTGCCCTTTGCCTTCCCTGTTCAATTTCTATTTGAGTGTTGCTAATCACAGGGAAACATTCAATAATGTGATCTCCCACCTGCAGTTAAGTGGGATAATCCAATCTGCTGTATGTGTAGACATTTGTCAGACTTTTGAGATGGACCTTCCTGAACAGGTAGACTAGCAGAGACATGAGAGAGTATTGCCAGTTGAACATTCCACCTTCAGTTTCCCTAGTTTCAATTGATAATGTACTTGACTACTCAAAAGCATTCCATAAATCCTAAATTCTATTGATGATGATGATGCCGATGCCAAGAGACTCAGAGGCTGGGTTCACACAACACGCTAACCCACCCTTGTGGGTTGTTATGTTGCCAAATAGCTGGGATGCTCAGAGAGTCCGTTTCATGCGTCTTTAGAGATGTGTGCATGTGTAGCGTTATCACTTTCCTCCTGTGTTTCCATAGCTGCACACGATGATGATGATGATGTATGTATGTATGTATGTTAAACATTTCCTCACATGGTGTGTCTTAAAGCATTTTAATTTCCCAATTTTTCAGGCCGACAACAGAAAGCGTTATAAAGAAGAAAATAATGATCATCTGGATGACTTTAAAGCAGCTGATCTTGCCTGGCACAAACACAAGCAGCTCAACGAGTCTATTATTGTTGCACTCTTCCAAGGCCAGTTCAAATCCACGGTGCAGTGTCTTACGTGTCACAAAAAGTCTAGGACCTTTGAGGCTTTTATGTACTTGTCATTGCCACTTGCATCCACTAGTAAATGCACGCTACAGGTTAGTCGCATGACTGGTTTTAGGTTGGTAGCCAACGGATCTTATTTCCCCTAAGTTTCCTTGCTTCCAAACAGCGTTTCGCCACCAACTGCTTTGTCATTAAAGGAAGTACTGTTTGGATGCCATTTTTGCCCCAGAACTATCTCTGAAGAGAGATTGGGAACTGACTTTGGATCGACGCAGTCCCTTCTCCCAGTGTTGGGGAAAAGTAATGGCCAAATCAAGAGATCCTGCAGTTGTGCAAACATGGGTTCTCCCCCTCACCCTGGGAGCTTAGACTGTTCCCTGCAAGTTCCAGCTCTGGTTTTTCCTCTGGTGTCTGAGGCGCTCCTGATCTCCTCCTCCTCCCACCCCTACCCCCATATACTCCAAGAAGATAAGGTTTGAACAGGCTCTTAGTAAAAACAGGAGCTGTACTTGTTTTATATTCCTTGTTTTACTGTATGTAGCTTTCCTTAAAAGTTAAAAAATATATATATCCATCACCTAAATCCACAATCCAGTGGAAGTAAGACACAATTAAGGCTACTACTTGCAGGGCTGTGAGTGTTTATCCTGTATACTATTTAAAAATCTGAATTCTTTATGAAGAAAACTAAATCGAGCAACCTGCAAAAATCATGACAATGCGCTTATTTTGCTTTACTTGTTTCTACTACTAGGGAAGGACAAAACTGTGGAGCCCCCATTCACACAAACTCCTGCTCAGTTCTTAGTCTGGCTCTGAAATTTCACCAGGCATTGCCCACATGCTGTGAAATGTACCTTCACAGCATTAACGGCTAGAAACTTGCCTTTTTTAAAGGGGGAAAGAGAGAGCCATTCACAAGATTCTGTAGCTAATGTCAAATTTCATACTTTTATGGAATAACATCATATGCCACTGACTTCTTTCCCATCCTGAAGAATTAGTTTGCTTTGTTTTTTCAGACTTACTTTTGAAATCATGAGAACTAGAAGCTAAACTTTTTTTTTTTATGTTGAGATTCTTCTTGCTCTTGAAAGTTTGATTCTTCCATCAGCCAGTTGGAGACAGACTTTTTTCCTGAAAATCTCATCAAAAGTATTTGGGTTCTACTAATACTCATCCCTACTCTGGATCTTTGCATTCAGGTTTTGGTATTTTTGTTTTTCTCTAGGAATGCCTTAGATTATTCTCCAAAGAAGAAAAACTGACGGATAACAATAGATTTTATTGTAGTCACTGCAAAACACGAAGAGATTCTTTGAAAAAAATAGAAATCTGGAAGTTACCTCCCGTCCTTTTAGTGCACTTGAAAAGGTAAGGCCCAGGAGTGACACTGTTCCTAGCAGTGCAGGTAATTTAACGTTCCTGAAAGCACCAAGGCGTTAAAAGAAATCAGGAAGCTGCTTTACAGCAAGTCAGATGATTTGACTGGCAGCAGCCCTCCAGGGTTTCAGACAAGAGGTTTCCACAAGATTCCCGAGAGTGAACCAAAGCATGTACTCTGAATGAGCTACAGCCCTTCCCCAACTTTGTTAAAAAATGTAGTCTTTCGTTCCCATCCTAAAAACATCTACCCTATTTCTTCTATTCTAAGACGCACTTTTTTACCTATATAAACATCTCTAAAAATGGGGTGCGTCTTAGAATCGATGGTGATTTTCCCACACTTAGAATCAAAGCTTTTTCCCTGTTGGTGGTACTGAAATTAAGGTGCGTCTTACAATCGATAGCATCTTAGAATCGAAGAAATACGATACATGTGAGTAGAGTAGGAAGTTACACAGGTGTTTGTATTTCGGGTGATGAAGATAATTTAAGCTTGCTCTTGATGAGATCAGAAGCAATTTGTTCTTCTTCGTGGTCTCTGTGCATCACACACTATGGGCTCGTGCCAATGCCGAGCCTCACTTCGGAAACTTCTAAAGCTTAGAAACTATTGGCGGGAACCCCTCCCCCCACCGCCTTATCGCGCATGCCTGGGTTCCCGCCTACCTCAGTTCTTCTTCGACCGCCTTGCTGGTTGCCTCACTAAGGACTTCTCTGACACGTTCGTGCTTAGACTTATTAGTATTATAACTGAATCTTTCTTCCTCTTGTACTATTTCCTTCTTCTCCTTCTTACTCTTCTTCTTTTCTGTCGTTTCTAAAAAAAAAAAAAAAAAAAAAAATTGTTATTATAATATTCGTTAAATTACTTCCTAAATTCTTTATAGTATTTATATATAGTATTTTCGTAAGCCGTGTTAGCGGCATTGGAGCTCGGGGTCCTCAGGGGACGCAACCTCAACCTACCCCCCCCCCCAGTTCCCTCCAGTTTTTTTTTTTCCTTTCCCGCCTTGGGGATACCTCAAAATGGCGTCTCTGTTTAAAAATTGCTCGGGCTGCAGGGCTAAACTGACGCTCTCAGACGGACATGCAAAATGCCTCCTTTGCCTAGGAGAAGCCCATATCGTGGATACTTGCCCACATTGTCTGAATTTTTCAAGACAAACACGGAAGAATAGGGCAAATAAGCTCCGAGCAATGTTATGGAAGCAGGCTTTGGAAACGGTCGACATTCCGACACCGGTACCAGGCTCGGTATCGAAGGTAGTGTCGACACCGTCTCGCTCGACCTCGGCGGAGGCGAGTTCCCGCCCTAAGAAGTCGAAGCCCTCCCTTCCCACCGACGTGGGCAAGGTGAAGCGGCCTAAGAAAGACCCGAAGTCGGGGGAAAGCGTCAAACATTCCAAGAGAGACAAGAAGAGAGTGTCTCCGACGCCACAGCCCAGCCACTCGACATCGGCGGCCCAGATGTCGAAAAGAGCAAAGCACGCACCGAAGGCCTCTTCGGTACCGGCTAGCTCACCGGTACCGATGAGCGGACAGCTGTTATCGCCATTGGTATCGATACCGATTGCATGGCCGTCGACGCCGACAGCACCGATACCGGCTCCTCGGAGTCGTCATCCGTCGGTATCGAAAATGCACAAGCCATCGACATCGAAGACTGCAGCTCACCCACAGCGCACCCAAGGGGCACTGACATCAGGATCGCTGATGGGTTCGGAGTCGGGGGATTTTGCATTCGACCCCCTTTCCACTGAGACACCTCTAGGCTCTCCATTTCCGTTTGCGACTGCGGCAGATCGCCCATACGCACCAGGGCAGGAAGTTGAATGGGACCGTGAGTCCTCTAGATCCGTAAAGTCGTGGTCCTCCCAGACACCAGCCCACCACAGGAAGCCATTGTATGACCAGTACACGGGGAAGAGACTGGATGAAGAGGGACCCGTTTTTGTGCCACCACTGCCACCCAGATGCCCCCCATCTGCAACTGTTTCAGCACCACAACTTGTGGAACATGCCTCTGAACCCACCCTGCCACCCCTGGGTGCCATGCAAATTAGAGCACCACGGTCACCGTCGGATGATGACTACGCTTCAGACTCCTCCGACATGTCGGAAAAAGCGCAGCCCATCTCGCCTTCGCCGCCAGACGAAGTCGGTACTGATAAAAGGGCATCGCCTTCGGTGGAAGTAGTCACGTTCCTCGATCAAATGCAGCGCCTGGCGCAATCGTTGGGGATCGAAGTACCGGATGTAGACAATCCGGAAACCGATGTCGCGTATGACGTGATGTACGGGGAATCGTCTGTACCTTTAGCAATGCCTTTACTACCTACACTTTTACGCACATTAAAAGAATCGTGGCATTCACCGGCCACTACAGGACCAGTGTCTAAGCGTGTTGACGCATTGTACAAACTCCAAGAAAAGGATGCGGGATTCCTTCTACAACA
Source organism: Anniella stebbinsi (assembly GCA_029215795.1). Taxonomy (NCBI): domain Eukaryota; kingdom Metazoa; phylum Chordata; class Lepidosauria; order Squamata; family Anniellidae; genus Anniella; species Anniella stebbinsi. Next base: position 390,844,761 of record JARDYH010000001.1, read on the forward strand.
TCCCAAACCAAACTCTGTTATAGTAGAGTCAGCACAGGGACGCTCCTCAAGATCTCAAACAACACCGGCTGACAAGGAGGGCAGGAAGCTGGATGCATTCGGAAGACATGTATACTCATCTGCTGCGTTAGCAGTGAAAATCGCCAATTACCAAGCTCTCATGGCCAGATATCATTTGTTCATATGGGACAAAGTTGCAACGTTGCATAGCCATCTCCCTGATGATATCAGGCCAGCAGCACAAGTCTTCCAACAGGAAGCCGTCGCGCTCGCAAGGCAGGAGCTGAGTTCTGCCAGGCACATGACAGACTGCCTGGCGAAATCTATGGTGGCATCAGTTGCACTACGCAGGCATGCGTGGCTGCGTTCCTCCAGCCTGCCACAAGAGTCTAAATCTCGCATAGAAGATCTGCCGTTTGACGGTGAAGGACTTTTTAATACCACCACGGACACGCAGATGGATGCTATACAGAAAGCACGTGTGACTGCCAAGAAAATGGGATTTTACCAGCAAGCTCCTACCGCAGCATACCGTCCGCGCCGCTGGCCGCGACAGCAGTTTTATCCACAGCGCCATACACCTTTTCGACACCAACAACAACAACAACAACCACGATATCAGCCGTCGTACCAACCATTCCGTCAACAAAGACAATTCTCTCAAAATAGGAACCGTCAACATCGTCCCAGACAAGATCCCAATCCCAAGCAGCGCCTTTGACTCGCTCCCAACTCCCCATCAGTTGCCAATACAATTCCACCACAGACTGCGCCCGTTCTACAATACATGGACCCACATTACTTCGGACAGATGGATGTTACAAATCATCCTTCGAGGGTACTGTATCGACTTCGCCAGCCCCCCACCAACGGGAGCACTACGGTTCACTTCCCCAACGGCCGTCCTGCGGCAGGAAGTGGCGACCCTTCTCCAGAAGGGAGCAATTTCTCGAGTACATTTTTCAGACGCGAACAGAGGATTCTACTCGCGCTATTTTACAGTCCCAAAGAAGGATGGAGGGTTGCGCCCTATTCTGGACTTGAGGCTGCTAAACGAATTCCTGTCTACCATCAAGTTCAGGATGATAACCCTGGGCTCAGTCCTACCGCTACTCCGACGGAATGTGTGGTTCACCCTTGTAGATCTAAAAGATGCCTACTTCCATATTCCCATCTTCCCACCCCACCAGCGATTTCTGCGGTTCATCATAGGAACGGAAATATTTCAGTTCAACGTCCTCCCGTTCGGGTTGAAGTCTGCGCCCAGAGTTTTCACCAAATGCATGGCGGCAGTATGCGCTTATCTTCGTTCTCTGGGAGTAGAACTTTACCCATACCTGGACGATTGGCTGATCGTCTCCCCGTCCAAGTGGCAGGCCAACAGGGACGTCACAACAGTGACGACGTTACTAAATTCGCTGGGTCTGGTAGTGAATTTGGAGAAATCCATTCTTCAACCCACGCAAACGATACAATTCGTAGGCGCTCTTCTCGACTCGAAGGACGGCAGGGCGTTCCTCCCTCTAGAGAGACGCCTCAGAATTCACAGAATGGCCCAAAAGATTATGGACGCGCGGCCCCACAAAATCATTACCTTACAACAACTGCTCGGTCTAATGGCCTCCACAATTTATGTTGTGCGGTGGGCCCGTCTCAGAATGCGACCACTGCAAATGTTTCTCCTCTCAGTGTTCGACCCACTCCACCACAGCAACACGAGGAGGGTGATTATCCCAAATCGAGTGCATCAGTCACTTCGTTGGTGGGCTACCCCAGGGAATCTACAAAGGGGACTCCCTTTTTTGGACGCGCCCCCATCCAGGTCGATAACCTCGGATGCATCGCTACTGGGGTGGGGAGCGCACTGCGACCACCTCTCAGCACAAGGGGAGTGGTCTCCCAGGGACAGAAAACACCACATCAATTTCTTGCAGCTGCTGGCGGTCAAAAATGCCTTGCTAATCTTCCAGACCCATGTATCATTCCACCACGTCCGGATTGTGTCAGACAATATGTCAGTGGTCTGGTACATAAACAAGCAGGGGGGAACCCGGTCCAGAAGTCTGTTAGGGCTCACTCTACGCATCTTCGATTGGGCAATCTCCCACAGGATCAGGCTATCTGCAGTCCATATAGCAGGCACAGACAACACGCGAGCGGACGAACTCAGTCGACAGTTTCCGACTTCTCACGAGTGGGCTCTCTCAACGCAGGCCATCTCGGCTCTGTTCAGCCGATGGGGCATCCCAACCTTGGACGTATTCGCCTCTGCGGAAAATGCTGTGTGCAAAAATTTTTACTCCAGGGCAGGGAAGGGAAAGGGTTCCCTAGGAGATGCTCTCAACATGCCTTGGGGACCAGGGCTTGTTTATGCCTTCCCGCCCTTCCCGCTAATCTCCAAGGTGGTAGCGACTCTCCAACGCAGGGAGACAGAGGCCATCCTAGTCACCCCGTGGTGGCCAAGACAGGTTTGGTTCTCCCCACTCCTTCGTTTAACGAGCGGGGAATACCTCCACCTACACAGAGCAGCAGACCTTCTGACAATGGACAGGGGCCACACGCGGCACCCAGCCCTCGAGAAGTTGAAGCTAACGGCGTGGCGCATCCGACGCGATGGGACCACCTAGGTCTACCACTCCCTGTTCACCGCATCCTAACAGAAGCCACCAGACCGTCCACTCGGAGGTCCTATGCCGGAAAATGGAAGAAATTTCTACTATTTGCGAGAGAAAACGATATATCACCACTATCTTGTGACATTGGAAATATTCTATCGTTCTTAGTGACCCTCCACGAAGCAGGCTTGCAACACTCGTCTGTGAAGGTCTATTTAGCAGCTATTTCATCACACCATGACCTTATTCAAGGTCACTCTGTTTTCTCTCACCCGGTCTCCAAGCGTTTTCTCAGAGGCCTACGGAACATACGACCACCAGAGAGGTCTTTGGTTCCACAGTGGAGTTTGTCTGTCGCACTGGCTGCCTTATCTGACAAGCCGTTCGAACCTCTAGCGACGATAGATCTCCGGTTGTTGACATTAAAGGTAGCTTTCCTTGTGGCTATCACCTCTGCCAGGCGGGCATCAGAACTCTGTGCATTAATGTTGGACCCACCGTATACACAGTTTTTCAGGGATAAGGTTGTTCTCAGGCCGGGTCCAGAATTTAAACCGAAAGTACTTTCACATTTTCATGTAAGCCAGGACATTGTTCTCCCAACTTTCTTCCAGGACGCCACAGACATCATCGGATCAAAACTACATTCCCTTGATGTTAGACGAGCATTAGCCTTTTACAAAGACAGGACTCGGAGTTTTCGTAAATCTCAGCGTTTGTTCATTTGCTATGGCGGAAAGATGAAGGGCCAGGCAGTGTCTGCCCAACGTTTTGCAAAATGGGTTGTACGAGCCGTCTCACTAAGTTATGAGCTCGCTAAGAAAGAAATTCCTACGGGACTGAGATCACACTCCACAAGGGCGATGGCAACGTCTACAGCTCTTGGAAAGGGTGTTTCCATTCCGGACCTATGTAAGGCCGCCACGTGGTCTTCACCGTCTACCTTCGTGACCCATTACAAACTCGACGTTCGAGCACGAAATGACGCTAGCTTCGGACGGGCGGTGTTGTCATCCATTCTACAATGATGCTTGCCCATCGAGTCTACCCTCCTCCGGTAAGTGGTTGCTGGTTACTCGCCCATAGTGTGTGATGCACAGAGACCACGAAGAAGAAATGCAAGTTGCTTACCTGTAACTGTAGTTCTTCGAGTGGTCATCTGTGCAGTCACACAACCCTCCCACCGTCCCCTCTAGACTTCGCTGTTAGGAGTCTATGAGTGATATCGGCATGCCACTCTTCTGTTTTTTTTTCTTAATTGTAAATGGTGATTCTTTTAGACTACCTCGGTGTGTGACTGTTTAGGCGGTCTCATGGAACTGAGGTAGGCGGGAACCCAGGCATGCGCGATAAGGCGGTGGGGGGAGGGGTTCCCGCCAATAGTTTCTAAGCTTTAGAAGTTTCCGAAGTGAGGCTCGGCATCGGCACGAGCCCATAGTGTGTGACTGCACAGATGACCACTCGAAGAACTACAGTTACAGGTAAGCAACTTGCATTTACCTTCTGCAGAGGTGATTGCTAGTCATTCAGTCAAGTTTATTGCTTTTGGCCAATGGCCTTGGCATAAAACAAACAATAACAGTACAATCACCAAAACAAAAAAATATTAATAATAATAATAAAAAAACCACAAAGGTTATTCACAATGTATATAGACATGATGCATACAGTACATAATATACAAAATTCAAAAATATAGACTGGCATGTCATCGGTGATCCATCAGTGATGTAATATAAAACGGACATGGTCAAATGCAATCATCTCCTTTACAATTAGTGGCTCTATGTATTTCTTTCTAATCTGTTTGGCAGCTGTGGCAAACAGAGTGACATGCCAAGTCACATATTTATCCATGTACACTAGGAGGGAAAAGATCACTTCCAGTGGGCTCTGGCAAAAGTAGTTTCCAATTAAGGGTGCGTGTATGAACAGGCAGATTCATCGATTTATCATTGAACCAAGGGAGCCCCTTGAAATTGAAGGGTTTTCTGGCTATTCAGCCCAGGCCATGTTGCTACCCATTCATGTGAGTAGCTAACTGCACAGTGAGGTGAAACTAAGAACACAGTGGTAACCATGCTGGTGGCATAACTACTGCACTGAGCAACAGTTTTCTCAGAACGTCATAGAATCGTTCCATTTTCAAGTAGTCTTGTAAGATCTATCCCTTTTTTTGAGATTATTATTTATCATTGCTGTATTTTTGGTACACCCAGAAACGCTTAACTTTTATTCCCTTTCACTCATGGCTAGATTTTCCTACGATGGACGGTGGAAGCAAAAGCTTCAGTCATCCGTTGATTTCCCTCTGGAAAACCTTGACTTGTTGCAGTATGTTATTGGTCCAAAGAGTAGCTCGAAGAGATACAATCTGTTTGCAGTATCTGTAAGTAACTATATCTAGCTTTGAACTTCTGTTTGCCAATTAATCCATATAGACTGTCTCTAGCTAGGGAACCATTTGCAAAGAAGAGCCTTTGTGATCAACATCTCTTACTCACAGATTCTTTTTCCATTTCTTTGTGGATCTTGGAGCAATGGCTCCTTGCTTTATTTATTTATTATAGCACTTTTATCCCGCCCTTTAGCCAAAAAAGGTTCTCAAGGCAGCTTACAAAAATAGTTCTTAAGACAGTCCCCCGTCCACAGATTTATAATCTAAAAAACATGACACAAAAGGAAAGGGGATTTGGAGGGGGGAGAGCAAATTCAGGCGCTAGATTCTTATTTGCAAATGCTAGAAAGGATTAGGCCAAAGAAGAATGTATTGTGTGTTTCCTAATCCTATTCCTGTTCTCTGTAGAATCATTACGGAGGGTTGGACGGAGGACACTACACAGCCTATTGCAAAAATGCTGCAAAACAGCGGTGGTATAAGTTTGATGATCACGAAGTCTCCGAGATCTCTGCATCCTCTGTAAAATCCTCCGCTGCTTATATCCTCTTTTACACTTCTTTTGAACAGCGAGCCCCTGATATAGCCACATAAAGTAATGTTTGAAGGATATTGGCTTCTTTTTATAAATACGCCATAATAACAAGCTGAGCTGTGATGAATATATGGTCACTTGCTGAGTTAGAGGGACAGTTTCCCGTCTAAGATATCTATTAGTGCTATTGCTTAAATCTGAAAACCAAATGGTTAACTCTGCTGCTTAATACGGAAAACTTTGTTCTGAAACAATTTATTTTTAGTGATGCTCCACAATTATAAATTTAGCTTAGTAATTTTAAAGCCATTAACATATGGGTTTAAAATGTCCCAAAACGCAAAGCATATCTTTTATTTTCTCTCCCACGTTTATGGCCTTTTCACACTAACCTTAAGCTTGATTCTACTGTGAATATCTTAGGATGATGTAAACAGGTAGGAATGTATGTGTACATATTGACTGCAGACTTGCACATCCAAACTATGTATATAATAAAGATATGTGGCCCTTTGGTGAGAACTACTACTAGATTGGAGTAGGTTGCTTTTCTAAGTACTTTCATTCTTACAGGTAGGGAAAAGCAGAGCTGTATTTTTCTGTTGAGCTATTGTCTATCTGCACACCTTAAAATGTATTCTATAGGACTGAAACTTCCCTTTTTAGTTTTTTAATATAAGAATTTCATGTACTAATGTATTTAAAAAAACTGAAACAATTAATTATTTGGAAATACAATGGGCTGTTAGAAATTTCTATGTCTTTTTTGGTCTCTGGTAAATTTGGCTTCTGGGATTATTTTACTGGGGAGAAGGGAGGAGTAAGAGAGCGTGAATTCAGTTCCCAGATTTATTTGAATATATTCCAAAGAGTGTAGTATAAAGCTGGCAAGTGTCATTATGCCTAACCCTTACACCAGGTACAGCTTGGGATGATGAAGCAAGTCACTGTCTTCTGGCTCTAGCTGTTCCTCTGTAGAGCTGTAGCTGCTGCAACCAATAATAAGGCAACCGTGGCACCCCCATGCCATGTTTCCCCTCTGGATGTGGCTCCCAAACATGTTACAGCTGCTTTGGGCTTCTCAAACTAGGGCTCCCAACTCACAGGCACAAGGGCCGCACCTCCCATACTCTCAGAGTTTTGTTTCCACAGCAAATCATGCAGAGTAAAGCTCTATGACTTTGAGAACTGCCCAGCCTGCCTGAATCAGCCAACTTAAATGGCCAGTCAATGGGCGCTTTGGCTCTGCAGCGCCCAAGCCTCCAAGATTGCATCTCCGTCTCTTGCAGAAGGACATTGCCCTACCTAAAAGCTCCTGCTCCCTCTCTTCAGTTGCTGCTTTTGAGTTCAACTCCTTCCTGCTTTTGCCTCCTCTGACCTTTGGTTGCTCTTTTGGATCTTCCCCTTGGGCTGAAAAGCCAGCTCATCCCAGAACTTGATCCTTGCTGAAATTTGCCAGATAGGCAACCCATTACCTTTAAGCATGGATGGTCTTGCTACAGCAAAGGTAAAAACAACACCCAGCCTCCAAAGGCTAGTCAGACAACTGGTGTGGGAGAAGGTAACCATGCATTCATTATACGCACACTCTGCTGCTCTCTCAGATTTTCCCTAACCAATAGCTCCCCCACCCCATGTGCAGCAGTCTGCAACCCACATAAAAAAATAAATTAGTAGAAATAAAGATGGCCTTCATCTTCAATTCTGTAACAATAAAAACCACTCCAACTCTGACTGCCCTGGAAGAATTTATTTATCTAGGGCTGTGCTACATTCTGTGAAAGCTTGCTGGGAATATGTTGATAACCAACATCCAACTTTTCACTGAAGACGTTGTGCAGAGACCAGTTTCTAAATCACTAAGTACAGTCCAAATACACAGAAACGCAGCTGCTCTTTAATGCTGAACCAAAGCTTAGCAGGGTCAGTGAATGGTTGCCATAGGTATCACTACATCCTACTTAATAGTTCTCAGCATTTCCTAGCCATTCTGGTTTTTTACAGGCGCCGAGAAAGCTTGATTGCTGTAAAACAGGAGGTAAGCTGCAGATGTTTGTACAGAAGAATCTGGAATCTCACTAATCTGAGAGTCGTCAAAGCTGTACCAGCTTTGTGTGAGTACATGTTTGCAGAACGCAGTGTAGTGGCCACCGTCCAGGTCTCCAAAATGGTTCTGCAATGACAGGAACAACACATTAAAGCTCACCAAGAGAGAGCACCATTCATTCATTCTTTCCATTTTTATCCCAACCTTCCCTTCTAGGAGTTATGGGTAGGACACAGTTCCCCAGCCCCCTTGCAAATTGTATCCTCACAGTAACCCTGGGAAGAAAGCCGCCTTCAGCTGTTCAGAAAGTAAACGTGGAGGGCAGGCTGGGACCGTTCTTTCTACCACTGATCTCCCTTGTGCTGATGGGGAAGGTCTGAAGAGGAGTTTTAATGTGTTCAGCTGAATGTGGTTATAATCCTCCACAGAATGAAGAACCCCAATTGTGCAGGATTCCCAACTGCAACAATGTTTAACCAAACACTCATATATTTTAGATAACCTTATACTGCCTTTCTGAAACCCACCAGGTGATGCATCAAAAATTAAAAAAAACACACAAATGAAATAAAAACAAAATAACGAAAGCAATGTTGAGAACTCTAAACACAACCTTAAAAGCCAATTTTTGAAAATGCCTTGTGACCAAGACCACCACCATCACCTTCCCAATTGGATCCATGCTGGCAGGGAGATGTTGAAACATTGTAGGGCAACCCATCTGAAGGGTACCAGGTTGTGGAAGGCTAGTCTAGGAGATTAATGCTGGAATCATTTTCAATGTCACTTACCACCACAGCGAATAAGTTATATTTTGGAATTTTCCGAAAGAGTGGGTATATATAAGAGGACAAATCCAGTTTATTCAGTGGATAGTAGATGTCGGTTTTCAGTTTCTTTTTGTAACTGCCTTGACAGTCAAACCTGGAAATAAATTTAGATCTTTATAAATGGTTTATTACAAATATGTTTTGGGGTTATTTAGCTGTGTTGAGAATAAAAGTAGTGTCAACTGGGTATATTTCATCGTTATTTGCAAAACAAGGTAGTATGTTTTCTAGGAGAGTGAAGAATAGAGCTTGTGTGAACCTGCTAGCTTTGCCTTGCTTAAAAAAACCACACACGTAGAAGCTTAGAAATACAAGTGGCTGTCAAATCATTTTTAGAACAAAATGCAATGGAAGACTTGAAGTCTAGCAAGAGATAGGTGGGAGCACATAGATACCTCTGGTCAAATTTTATTTATTTATAAAATTTGTACACCATTCCATATCTGAAATAGATTCCAAAGGGGTGAACATAATTAAAACAGTTAAAATACAAAAATTAAAACATCATTATTATACAAAAAAACAACAGAATGCCCTCTTTCCCCTTTCAGCAGTATTGTTGAGAGCCAGAAAGAAGCACAAAGTTACTGCATGGTGATGTGATCTTTCCATTTAGTCAGAAAAGACAAAGAGTTTATCTAAATAACTTTGGAAATTATTCCCCGTACCCTAAACAAGAGTTTCTTTTGGCTGCTGCTGCTACCTCCTCCCATAGAGCTCATGAGATCTTGTAAATCAGGAGTGGACAACGTGGGGCCCTGCAGATATTTTGGCCTGCAATTCCCATCAGCCCTAGCTGGCACATCCAATGGTGAGGGATCATGGGAATTGTAGGCCAAAAAAATGGAGGGCCACAAGTCGCCCACCTCTATTGTAAATAACCTGGAAGGTCTGTACCGCTTTAGGTGGAAGATAACCATCTTTGGTGCCTTGGCTATGCTGGCTTTCACTGCAGCGTCTGTCTTTGTTCCACAGCAAGAGCAGTTAATCTGGTTGTTCCAAGTCAGCATATCTTGTTGAAAGAAGCATCCAAGACATTCCTGGAGGACAAGGGAGTTTTGAAAAGTTGTGGGCATGGTTAGTTAGAGTGGTTGACATAGTTGTCTGCCTGTCTACAAGACACAATGCACTACAGTTGTTAAAAAGGGGAGCCACTCAAAGGATTTCCTTTATTTAGGCGCACAGCCATTTCACTGAGCGCTAGGGCCCATCACTTGACTTCAACTCCGCATCTTGCAATGGAAAAGTCTTCTACCTGCTATCAAGGTTGCAGGTTTTTGCAAAGCTATTGTGACTCTTAGCTATGTTCCAAGTCTGCTCCCTTCAAAAAATTGGGTTTTAATTTTTTTAAAAAAACTTGAAAAAATGTTAGGGCGCCAGGTTCTCCTTCCTGTTTCTGAATCTGCCGCTGATCAGTTGTTCAGCAGACAGGAAGAGAAAGGATTGCTTCCTGTCCCCAACCAATCTTCTTCCATCCATACAGACCTTTCCCCTTTGCTCTCTCTGTCTCTCCACTCCCAGCCTCTAAGCTTCCTAGCCCCTAGCGGCCTTCTCTCTCTCCCCCTTCCTAGCTCCTAACTTTGCTCTTTCTCTCCCATTCACCCCATCATCTTACTATTTCACTCCACTGCTAGCCTTGCTTTTTCTCTCCCCCCCCTCTTTTGACTAGCCAAGCCCTCCACGGCAGCCATTTTGTGGCAGTGCCCACAGCACTTTCTCAAAATCCCAAATGTGTCCAAGGGTCCAAGCACGTTGGAGACCCCTGCTGCTGGGAGGCAGAGATCACTTGGAATGGCCTGAGCAAATATATGCGCCTAGTTGAAATTCAAAGGGGCTTTAGCTCAAATGAGGGTTCATTTACACAACCCACCAGCACACACGCACACACACACACACCAGATTGCAGTAACAATTACTACAGTGCAACAAAGGAAGTTTTCTTCAGCAGTGAGAAGCCAATACCTCTAGTGAGCATTCAGTTTCATAAGGGATGGGTAGAGATAACACCGTGAAGATTTCATTTTTGTAAGTGGTGGTTTGACATTCTAAGCACATGATGTCATAACTGAGATGTCCCTCAAAAAGCCGGGTGATAATAGACAATTCGCTGACACAACCCCTGGATTCCCAAGCACTCGATGATGTCCCTTGACTTCTTTTCCTACTTGTCTGCAAAGAAAGAAAAGTGTCACATTACAGATAATGACATTCTTTTATTTGCCATAGTTTGCCCAGTTCAGATGAAATAGAAAACACTGGCTGTTTTCCTCTCCCTGGTATTATGAGACATAATACCAAATCATGACTTGACATTATATGATTGTGTCCTCAGGAATCTATGGCTTGTGTGCTCCCTTCTCCCCTCATGTGCTGGAATTTCTACCTTTTTCTTCCCAGTTCTCAAGGAGACCTAGTTTACTATTTCATCTGCACTGGGCAAAAATTATGGATTGTTATGCCCCTACACCAGAATTGCAAGCCAAAGACTGAATGCAGTTTTACAGTCTTGGTTTGCAGGCAAACCATAGTTTGCCCAGTTCAGATGAAATAGCAAACACTGGCTGCTAAGAATCAGGAAGTGAAAATAGGAACTGTGTTGCATGGGGGGGGGGGGGGAAGTGCACAAGCCCAAGACTCCTCACACCTTGTTCATGACATCTGAATGAATCCTGTAACTCATAACACTGTAACTCACACTAGAACCAAGATATACCCAGTGAAACTTGCTCCCCACTTGACTAATAAGTATACACTGGCTCAATTCGGACGACATAATAAACAACTGGTGTGGGGGAAACAATCGGCAGTTGTTTTGACTATTGTGTCATCCGAATGCTGCCATAGTCAACTCAGCGCTGATCCTCATCCACACCACAGTTGATTATTTATTACCATGTTGTGTGGGGAGTATCCCCTAGGGTTAGGGTTAGTCAACCCACCATTGACTATCGTGTCGTCCGAATTGAGCCACTGTCTCACAGCTGAATATCTGAAGCAACTCAATATTGGAGGCAATGATAGGCATGTAACACAAACACACACACACACACACACACACGACCCAGTCCTTAAGAAAATACAGTACAAACGATAAAAATTCAATGCCAATTGAAAGGCAGGCTAGAGTAGATAGTTGTGAAGGTATATTCACCTTCTTGAGGGCTTCGTGCAGTTCATTCAAGACATAGATCAGAAACTCCTGAGCATCCTGCTGGGTCTTCTTGATGAAAGTAGGGTATCGTTCGCCAATGACCAATCTAAACACCTCTGGCGATACACAGTCAAAGTCTCCAAGCCACATGTCATTCATCAAATAAGCGAAAGCTGTTGCAATTTCTCCATTCTCTCTTAGAGATCAAAAAGGGGTACAGGTTGATTTTGAACAAGCAAACAATCCAAGATGACTAGTTTAAGTGTGCTGCAAACAGTCTAGTCCCATTGACCCAAGTGTTAGGTGGCCAGCTCAGCTACTCAGAGTAGCTGAGCTGAACTCTCCCATCCTGTTCTTGCACTGCATCAAGTCTGAAATTGTTGTCTGGGTTAGAGAGGGGTCTATCTGCCTCTGCATTGTCTTTTCATTTTAGCGGCACAAAGTCTTTATTCTTAAGTATTTTTCTTTATATATTGTGAACAATTATATTTTTGAAGATGTTGGTCCAGGGAGCAAGACAGGCATCTGACTTTGTTCTGCAACTTTTCTCTGCAACTTCTAACCTTAAAGGCCAAAATATAGTGGTGGATAGGGGTGCAGTGGAGGACAAGAGGTAAACTCCAATATAACTCCTACGTAGATTTCAATGGGTCTACTTCAGTAGGGCTTATGCTGGATTTTGGCCAAGAACGGTAGTAGACCACCTGCCTTTGCAGTTTCCTAGCTACTACTATCAGTTGCTTCCCCAAAATGTCCATCTAGGAAGCAAAATAGGCCCACCTCTCAGATTGCGCCCACTTCTCTTGGTTGTCCCCCCTTTAATGAACAGCTTAGGAACCACAGTGAATCCACTGGAATGTGAAAAACAGCAAGTCAAAAGAAAGCCAATAATGCCTTTGGGTTTTCAGTGGACAAATGCCCCTGCAACCAATGGTCTGCCCAATTTCTGTGCCTTCTCACACATGCTGTATCAAACCTGAGTTTGCCACTGAAAGCACACCCACCACGGAGCCAGAGCCAACCCTGGCTCCTAACAGAGTAGTGTGTATGATACCAGTGCTTCCTAACTCACGTTTCTGTCCCCACATGTTCACATTTTATATTTTAAATATGTGATTTACAACATCTTAGTAGCAAAAAGAAAAAAGAAAGAAAAAAAGAAAAGCAAATTGTCTCTAAATCCCCACGAAATGTTATTCCTTTTAGAAAGAGGAGTATTATTGGCCAAAAAAAAAAAGTGCATTCTTGCAGAGCAAGATAATAAAATAAAGTGCATTCTTAAAAAAAAAAGGTACATTTTTTTTTTAAAAGAAGTGCAGAATATTAAAATGCATTCTTGCAGACCAAGGCAATTCACCTACTTGTCCAGTGATGCTGTATACTTTCCAGAAAGGAAATATTCCACCAGCGGGGATACACTGCAAAGGCACTGTATCACGGCATTCATATAACAGGTGTTGCCTAGGTTACGCAGGCCAGTTAGTCCTTGGTACTGTGGGTTTGCCTCGTCTCTGGATTCATCCATAGGCTGCTCCGAAGTCTCCAAGGGAAGGACACCCTTGCTGCATTCAAGTGAAAATTGAACTAATATGACAACACGGAAGAATTATGGTATATGGATCATGCCTGCAGAAGTTAAATGAACAAACTGCAGGTGTTTGTTGGTGTCGGACTTAGGTAAAGCTGCTCAACCTGAGCTAGAATCGCTGTCTTTTCAAGAGAAAAGAACAGCAGCAAATTCTCTCTTGCATGGATTTAAAATGTAATAAAGTCTTTAACAAAGCCTCTAAGTACCTGCCAGCTAATGCCCCACACCTAGCTCGGTTTCCATTATGCAGGAGCCCCAATCTGGAAAAAGTAATGCTTAAGTCCTACTGAAAGCAATGGGATAAATTAGTTGCAACCACCCCAGGTTGATTTCAATGAGACTTAACTGTGACTTTTGTCAGCCTTTGGCAGCTAGTAGCCTTATCATGTAAGAACACTTCACTGTTGTGCTTCGGACAAATAGCCAAATGCAAAATATACATGGTGGCCGCGCTGCTTGCAAACCAACACACGCAAGTTTAAATAGCCAGGTTTGCTGACAGCATGCATGAAGGCTGCAGTCAAGAAATTATGGTAACCTGCACTCCACCAAGCAACTTGTCCATGTCTTCAAGCCATGAGAATAGAATCCCATCCAACAAACCAGATGATGTCCTCAACACCTTAATTGATGCAATTGGCAACTTTACCTTCAAAATTCTTAGCAATCAATATATGGTAGGCCATGGACAGATCATAGAATCATAGAATAGTAGAGTTGGAAGGGGCCTATAAGGCCATCGAATCCAAACCCCTACTCAATGCAGGAATCCACCTTAAAGCATACCTGACTGGTGGCTGTCCAGCTGCCTCTTGAAGGCCTCTAGTGTGGGAGAGCCCACGACCTCCCTAGGTCATTGGTTCCATTGTCATATTGCTCTAAGTCAGGAAGTTTTCCTGATGTCCAGCCAGAATCTGGCTTGTAACTTGAGCCCATTCTTCTGTGTCCTGCACTCTGGGAGGATCGAGAAGAGATCCTGGCCCTCCTATGCATGACAACCTTTCAAGTACTTTAAGAGTGCTATCATGTCTCCCCTCAGTCTTCTCAAGGCTAAACATGCCCAGCTCTTTCAGTCTCTCCTCATAGGGCTTTTTTTCCAGACCCCTGATCATCCTCGTTGCCCTCCTTTGAACCACCTCCAGCTTGCCTGCATCCCTCTTGAAGTGTGGTGCCCATAACTGGATACAAAACTCAAGTTGAGGCCTAACCAGTGCCGAATATAGGGGAATTAGTACCTCGCATGATTTGGAAGCTATACTTCTATTAATGCAGTCCGAAATAGCATTTGCTTTTTTTGCAGCCACATCATATTGTTGGCTCATATTCAGCTTGTGATCTACAGTTCCAAGATCCTCTTGCTTGTAGTATTGCTGAGCCAAGTATCTCTCATCTTGTAACTGTGCATTTGTTTCCCCCACCCCCCACCCCCTAGGTATAGAACTTGGTATTTATTCCTATAAAATTTCTTTCTTTTCAGCCCAGCGCTTCAGCTTATCAAGATCACTTTGAAGTTTGTTTGTCTTCCAAGGTATTAGCTATCCCACCCAATATTGTGTCATCTGCAAATAGATCTATGTTTCCTCACATAGAAGGAAACATAGATCTATTAGGTTTACCTCCCCTGTAAAGGTCAATTTCAGAGTCTTTCCATTTCTGTTAGTACAGATTTATGTCTGAGCAAAGTGCCTTATTCAAAAATTTCATACCTTCTTCCCATCTGCCAATTCCACCCAGTTCTCAAAAAAAACAAAAAACAGATAGATTCAGCAACCCTATACCCACTAGAATCTAGTGACTAGATAGTAATTGATTTAAAACAGAAACTCACAGAAGATAATATATGTTGAAGTTATCAGGCATCTTTGTTGACCTGGAAGCCATCTGCTGGCTTGCAAGGAGACAAAGTGGTGCTCTTAACTGGAGTCTGCGGGGAAGCCGGTTTACCACCTTCTCCTCATTTTGATGCTTGCTTTTCCTGCTTTCTTGTGCAATCACGTTGTTTCATCTTACTTGTACTCAGAGGATCCCAAAGAGGCAGGCTTGTTCCCTGTGGCTCTTTGCACTTCTTGATGGTATTCCAACTTGAATTCGTCTGGCATCATAAATGCACTCTACCTTGTTGCTAGGTGATGGACGGCATTGGGCTTATTCTAACAAGATACAAGGCCAAGCAGTTCTAGAACTATAACACCTTTGGAGAAGATTCCAGTCAGTTGCTTACCAAGAATGGCTTGTCAAGGCAGTAAGAATTAAACATCTGTGGAACGTCATGATCTCCACGATACAAAAAGCTTTAATAGGTAATATCTTTGTAGATCAAGCAGTCCTTTTGGTATTATTTGTTCTACCCCAATAACAGTGGGTGCTTCTACAAGAGCGCTTTAAAGCTCTTTCAAAGCACATTACCGATTTTACCTCCACATGAACAGAGTGCAAATCGGGGGTTGAGGCTCTTTTTCTGTCCGATTATGCGCGTTACCGAATAGCAAGTTTTAATTTACCGTGGGAGTTAAAGTGCCTTATGACCATGTAAACAAGCAATGCTGCGCATGTAAACAACTTTAAAGCGCGTTTCATACAACCGATAATGTGCTTCACCTCCTCCCGTGTATAAGGATTAGGCGTAAAAGCGATTGGGAAAAGATGCGCATAATCAGCCAACCGGGCATCAAACCGAAATCTTGTAGAGGGGACCAGTGTGTCTGCTTGGTTTTCTGATGCCTAGGTGTTGATGTTTCATCTTTTTTAGTTCATAGAAGCAGTTAAAAAGTGCCAGGTGTTGGGAGAAAAACTAATCTGGAATAAGATTAGATAACCCCACTTTGGGATTATTTTATACTAAGTGGGTAATACATTTCATAAATCAAAACGAGTAGAAGGAAAAAATGGAAGCATTTAAGTGGAAGAGACCCACTGTTTGGACCCCCAAGCGGAAAAAGATTCATCAGTCTTTTAGAATTTAAGAAAACTATAAAGACTGGTCTCTTCTGGCAGGCATATCCAGTGGAATTTTAGAAAGTTTTTAGGATGTTTTTATGATGTTTTATTGCTATTTTAATAATGTGTGCCATGTTTTTAATCAATTTTATCATATTTTATCCTTATTGTTGTTCCCCGCCTCGATCCAAAAGGAGAGGTGGGTAAGAAATACATTTAGTAGTAGTAGTAGTAGTAGTAGTAGTTAAAAAACAATACAGCAATGATAGTAAATTCTGATTGTTCCCGTTTGGTCATAAAATTTAATAAACAATGATCTTCAAAAGAAAAACAGTGATGAAAATCAAGAAAAATAAATAAAACTGAAACGTATCTCTTAGGAATGTGTAACTAGTGAAATCCATTTAATTTGCCTGCCATAATTTTGTGCTCCTAGTTCTACTCAGTTAAATCAAAGTGGTCGGCACCAGTACTGCAGTTTTACACATACTTACTTGGGATTAAGTGCTATTGCAGGGACCAGACGCTGCAACAAACCCAGATGGCAACTTTGACCTCAGACCTACTCAGGCAACACTATTATAGTACTTAATAATGCTAGCCACAACACCAGGGGTTCACTCACCTGCTCATCTTCCAATGTGATATAGGTTATCATCGGCCAGTAATGCCCTCCTACATTCTACGTAAGACAGTGGCTGAATTCGGACGACACAATAAGCAACTTTGGGGGGGGGGGGGGAATCGTCAGTTGTATTGACAATCGTGTCGTCCGAATGCTGCCATAGTCAACTCAGCGCTGATCCTAATCCACACCACAGTTGATTATTTATTACCATGTTGTGTGGGGAGTACCCCCTAGATGAACAACTGTAAAGTTGATTATTACCCCACCATTGGCTCAAGTCGATTCAGACGACACAATAAACAACTGGTGTGGGGGAAACAATCGTCAGTTGTTTTGACTATTGTGTCATCCGAATGCTGCCATAGTCAACTCAGCACTGATCCTCATCCACACCACAGTTGATTATTTATTACCATGTTGTGTGGGGAGTACCTCCTAGATGAACAACTGTAAAGTTGATTATTACCCCACCATTGACTATCGTGTCGTCCGAATTCAGCCATTGTGTACTGAAATCTGCAGCCAATTCAGAAAACATCTGGCAGAAACTGACATGGAAGCCCCTATGAGTGGGCCACCATTAAGTTCAAACTTCTCAAGTCAACAGAATCATATTAATCCGTATTTGTCCCCTCCATCTATCCTTAGAACAGATCAATTCAAATAAGGAAGGAGCTCAACAGTCTAAAGAAGAATAAATTTATTTGGGATTGTTTAAAGATTTATTGATATACAAAATGTATACAGTTTTATATCTTTAATGCACTATACCTTTCCTCCCCCAGCGACATAAACCACCATTTAAACAGCTATTGTGTTCGTGCCTTAATGTCTGTATCTATAAGATACACTACAGAATTAAAAAATAATAATTACTGGGCGTTTATGATGCCTTTCAATTAAAAATTACAATTAGTACCTATGTAACAACAAAAAAAGTTGCAGCATGAGACTTCAGTTGGACAACAAGTTCTTCTTGTTGAATATTCAACAAATTTGGGACAGGTAAATTACATTTTATTGGCATAAAGTTGCATTGCAATCTCCCATACATTACATAATGTAAATCCAACCCCATTTTCTTTTAAATAAGTTCCATATATAACATAACATTGAAAGTGTTTTCACACAATATTAAATACAACGGAGGGGCCCCTTGTGAAGTCGATTTGGGTGGTGTGGAAACCACAGCAGCAGCAGCAGCAGCCCAGCTACTTACAGCACCCCAAAGGCCATTCGAAGGAGCCGGCCACATGAGAGGCGCCCACTCTGCAGCTCCTTCCTACACCACCATTGCTCCTGCCGGAAACGGTGGCAACCGTGGCACAGCAGGGAGACTCTCACCACATGGCCTGGAGCTTCTGTTGTCACCTGAACAGCTGGGAAGGCGCCATGCCGTAGTAGGTGTCGCGGGGCGGTGGTAACATCAGAAGGGACCCTAAAATGTTCACGTATACATTCAGCATTCATATACTGGTTTTAGGTGATCTTTGGAAGGCAACGCTTCTGAAGCAGCCACTACGTAACAAGAAATAGCACTTCCCTAACACCTGTCCATTGTACAAGGCAACTTCTCTGAGACCAGCTTCTATGCTAGTTTGTTCCTATTATATAAAGGTGATTAGAAACCCCCCTCCCCCTCCCAATCTTTTCTTGTGGCTTTACTACTTTTTGACAGTGACTTGATAAAACTCAAATGTATCGCTTTTTTTAAAAAAGGGGGGGATTTCATTACGCACAATCCATCCCACGAGAACTGGCTCCACACTTCTGAGGATGAATCCTGATGCAGGAGACAAACCATCACTTCTTGTCTGGAAACAGTAGTTCCTGTTCCCTGGGGCTCAGCTTGCTGGCACTGAATATGGACAGATCCTTAGGAGCAGCTTCATCCCACTGGGCCACATAAAACATACATAGCACGGAGTGGAGAAAGCATACCTAAGATGCCCTGAAAAGGGTCAAAGAATCCTTCGGTATCTGTGAGCGAAAGGCGTGTGTAGGGTGGGTTGGTGGGTGGGTGGGAGGGCTCTCCCATTTCTCTAGCCAGATGACAGAAACCAGCTGCCAAAAAGCCCAAAAACAATCTGCCTTAAAACCATCAAAACCAAAAACGTCATTTGGTCAAGGGCATATTGCACTATAGATTGAAGGTAGGTAGAGGGTGGGGGGAATCTCCTCCATGGACCAAGGTAAAATGTAAAGTCTTCCTTCTGCTAAAATGCCTCTTTAAAAAGCTATTTCATAAATACTTAATTTCATTCAACCTTTTTTAAAAAAGAAAAGTATCACCAGCCGTCAGCCGCATCTCCACAGGTGATTCCCATGTTTTGCTAGGCCCCTCTAGAACGGGCCAGTTTACTGTACCAGAACCATCAAAACACGTCGGTCCTTATTCACGTAGCCTTTTCATTTTGCTGAAGCACTCTGTCCAATTACAGTGCAGGGGGGAAAAGGAGGGCAGGAGAACCCTGTGACTTCCGCAAATGTTTGGCCAGAGCCAGAGAGAGACGCGGGTCTCGTTACAGCATCACTTGGCTGGAACTGGCTGAGTCCGACTCTTTGGTGCAGCTCCCAGGCTGAATGGTCAGTTCTGGAGAATCATCTTGAGGCAGCAAGATTTTATCAGGCGTGTAGTCATTTCTCTTCAAATCTACAAACAAAAACAGAAAGCCCAACCACCACCAAAAGTGGGGAGGGCGGGGTGGGAGGGAGAAGGGATGTCAATCTCACAGCATGACAGTTCCTGATTCAAACTGAAGCTCCTCCGTAAAAAGAATAAAAAGGGGGAGGTAGGGAACGCGTGGGCACCCAAAGGCAGCACACCGGCCTCTTCTCAGTGCAGCAATGCTAAGCTTTACTAATCGGCATTACTGGGAGTGGAGATGGGGAGAGGGCTCTCGAGCTGAGGGTGGAGGCAAAGAGTCGGCATTGGAACGATGGGATCTGCCGGCATTTGCTGGCAAGCTTCAGCTGGCTGTTTTGTGCCTGACTGAGGCAAGGCCAGATTTATCCATAGGCAGAGCAGGTCATGCGTCTAGAGAGTTTGATGAGCCCACAAATTGTTAAAAGATTGGGGGGGGGGGGCAAATAGGCCTAAGAAGTCAGCTAAGGCAATCCCTCTTAACAAATATTTATGGTAATATAGCAATACGGGAGAAACTCTTGTTGTTGATGGGTAGTTTTTGATACTCATTGGCTACATTCGGACAACACATTAGTCAATGGTGGGTTGAGTAGCAAACTCACAGTTGGTTATTTTGTGGGTACTCCCCACACAACATATTCCTACACAACTATGGGTGGTTGGGGCTGGCGTTGAGTGGACTAATAGTCAACCCAGCATTTGACTGACACAGCCCCCACCCCTCTCCCCACCCTCCCTCCTCCCTCAGTCCTCCCAGTTCTATCCCAGTAGCCTCTGCAAGTTGCACCAGTTGTAGCAGAGTGGCAGCCGCTGCTTTGGTCTCTCTTGCCACCTGCCTCTATGGGCTTGTGTTTTAACCCACTCACCGCACACCATTAACCCACTCACCCCTCCACACAACACTTTAAACAACTGGCTTCGAGCGAAACAACTTGCAAGCCAATTGTTTCTCTCCGTTGCTTATTTGGGCAGAACAGCATACCGTCAGTAGTTTGCAAGCGGCGTGTTACCTCCACACAACACAATAAGCAACATAACTGACGATTGTTGCCCCCCACTCAGTTGCTTAATGTGTTGTCCGAATGCAGCCATTGTGTGCAGAAAACATGTCCCTGGGACCACAGGATTGTTCTCTGAAAGCTATATACTGGTTTTTAGTTGACAGGGCAGGAGCGGGTTTTCCCTATGCTTTCCATAAAGGACCAGCAAGGGGATTATTTTATCCTCCTTGGCAACAATATATTTAGGGCAAAAAAACCCACTTTTCCTGCCCAACTTGCTACAGATCTTTAGTCCAGGAGTTCAGGGTCAATGAAAAGGTGTTTATGGGAGGGGGTCGTCTCATGAGGTTTCAGGAGCAACTTGGTCAGGTTCTTTCAAGCACCAAAGCTACACCACGGCCCAAGCAACCCAATGGGATCCATAGTACTAAAATACGAAACTCTCGAGACATATAAAGTAATAGTAAAAGTAGCAGAGAGAAAGAGAAAGGTTATTTTATACAGAGAGGATGTATTCGTAACCCCCCCCCCCCCCAAAAAAAGCTTTATTTCATCAAAAGAGACATTCTGTCCTTCAAATGGGGACCACTGTTTACCTGGAAGTTTCAGTTTCCTGCAGCATGAGTTGCAATGGTGCTTGGCTCTGAAGTTTTTGATGGCATCTTCTCCCAGATTTGCAGGACCAAATACCATATCGTTTGACCTTTAAAATAAAGCGCATGTTAAAACCCCTGTAGCCAAACCTGCAAAATTCCTTGTGTGGTCTTGTCACCCCACAATTTATGGGGGAGCATCTGCCTCTTTTCATGTTACCAATGGGAAAGGAACAAGGCTTTAGATCAGGTTACAAAGGAGCACTCTCCCAAATTGCCACACTGATGGTTTCCACTAAGTCTGCTGCTGCAGGTTCACCACTGCTTTAAAATGAGGGCATCTAAAGATCCGGTCACAGATCTGTCCTCTGATTAATGGCCAGGGCAAAGACTGAAGGGCAAACCTCTATGCCTATTACATATGTCTTTCTCCTTCCTCCATCATATGACGAAGGAACTTTGTCCTTCTTATTTATTTGATTACCTTTTTTCTTCAGATTTTATCACAGAGGGATCTGTCAAATTTTCTCCAACACCTTTGCAAGAAACAGAGAAAGTTATAAACCTGGAAAACGCCAGAGTTAATGGTCAGCAACAGATATACGAAGCCAGACCTTTCCCTTTCCAAACCAAGTAAATCTCACATTAAAAGGGTAGTGAAAACATGCGTGTCATTTAAGTCACCTTTACACCCTGTTGCAGAACGATACATTTTAGTCTAGAGAGAAAAAGGTTTTCTTAAGGCAAGAGAGAAATGTTGAGTTAGGCCACTTTGCTTCCACACTCTGTGGTGGACAGAGAGCACTGAACAGAATACATGATCACAATGATTCATTAGTCCATGACAGTTCACTCACACCTGGGAAATGTGCATTTAGGCCACTGGCTCTGAAAAGGATTATGAACGCATCACTACGAACGTAGGAAGCTGCCTTATACTGAGTCAGGCCATTGAGCCCAGTATTGTCCACACTGGCTGGCAGCAAGGGCTCTCCAGGGTTTCAGGCAGGAATTTTTCCAGCCTACCCGGAGGTGCCAAGAATCCAGCTGGAGATCTTCTGCATGCAAAGCAGGTGCTCTACCCTGGGCCATGGACTACTCTTCCCTCCCCAAATATTGGAATATCCACGACCAATATGCCAAGACGTCAGGCATTTTCTGTATTAGATATTCTGTATACAAATTTGGGGGATCCTGCTTATTTTCTTTTAATACACAGAAATGAGAGGAATAAACCTAATAGAAGATGTTAGAATGCGGTTCTGTAGAGCTTCATGCGATGAGGATGCAACTTCATGACATTTGTTGAAGATCCATATTGTGTAATTTACAGCCTTCGGGCACGATGCTATGATGTTTTTTTCACTCAACGTTACTACAGTCCGCACACAGGCAGAGAGAGATGTACCCCTCTGTATCACATCTTCCCTCGTCAGGGCCTCCATTTACCTTGTAGGTCGAGGACCAGCAATTCTCCTCGCGTATATTCATATGTCCAGTGGCTGAAGGCTAACATGACCTCCTCTAACATGTTGGTTGGAATTATTTCATCTCCATTGTTGTTATTGTACTTCCTGAACTCCCCAGTCATGCATTCCTCAACCGCAAACCATTGCCCAGCCGAGTGGCAATATAAGAGGAAGACTTCCAAGAACCTTATGAGGAAACACGTCAAAATGAGGTAAGGTATGAGCAAACTGATCCATTCAAACATTTTGCAACAGCACATTTGCAAACTCCTTTATGCTATTCTTTCGGGGGGGTTCCAAAGGGGCACGGAAGCGTAGCCAGTTATTTATGTTTATTTGTTATGTGTTTTATCCTGCCATTCTTCAAAGGAGAGGATGGTGGGGTACATGGTATCCCATTTCCCCCCCAAAGGGGTTAGCCGAAGATCATCCATCCAGCGAGCTACACGGCTGAGTAGTCTCCCCAGTTATAGCCCATCACTCTAGCGACTACAGCACGCTGGTTCATCACATCCCAATGAATGCAGAAATGAACCAGCTATGATTCTTCCTTGGTCCCCAATAACTCCCCTGTTCTTGAGGAGAGCACGGGCAGTGGAGGCTGGTGACTCTGACGTCAGTGGGGCAGTGAATCCACAGCTTGGACAGCTCCTTTAGAATGCTGATTGGTTCTGACTGAAACCCAGAGTGGATTCACCAGGCTCCACTGAGCACAAGTGAGCGTGTGTGGGAGAGAGCCTGTGTTTTTGTTTATTTGGGGTCATTCCTTTGGAAACTTTAAACGATGCTACAAACCAATCTGGTTTAATCTTCCCTTTCTAAGTATTTCTCTCTAGTCACCTAGTTCAGGAGTCTGTTCTGCCAGCCCAGTAGTTTTGTTTTTTTGCCTTAACTACACTTTGCAAACCATTTGGTTCTTGACTATGACACGTTTGAGAACAAATACAAAATTCCACAAATCTTGTACAGTAGCTCTGTGCAATACTACTTGGCATTTGAATGGTTTGCCATATTTTAAAAGCGTATTTTCTGAGATACATGGGATTTATTTTTGTGTGTGTAGTGTGGTACAATACGCAAAAACAATATACACAAGAGATGGCAGCTATATATGGATCAATGCCATAATGTATTCTGTACTAAAGACAAACTGAATTCTGTATCTAAATAATCTAAATTCTGCATCCAGTTAAGAAAAAAATCACTTAATTCTATAACCTGTATCAATCATGCAACTGGAGTAAAACTGTATATTTTCTTATTTGCATAATTTATTCTGCATTTTTGTTGCTTTATATAATATAGTCTGATATATAAAATATCACAACTTTGGGTGACCATTCGGTCTAACGTCCCACTAACTGACTGCTAAGAGCTGAGTCCTGGTATCGGTGGATGTTGGAGGCTCTTCCCACGAACTTCAAGCTTCGTGAGAACGGCTTTCATTTACAGCCACTAGTATACCACATATAATTGTTATCCCGTCCATGTAGTTTCAACGTTTTCATCTATATCTTAGCCACATGGGAAAGCAGCACCAAGAAGCAATTTCTCAGTGCCGCTTTCTGCTTTCTGCTTTCTGCAGCAGACCAGAGCTGCACAGATCCCGTTTTTTATTTTCCAGAATGTTATGCAAATTTAGACATAGAAAAAGACATAAAATACAAAAACACACACCAAAAAATGTGCATTCCCCCTTAGGCTAAAGCATGAAAATGTGGATTTTGGAGGGATTTGAGCATTCTAGGGCAAATTTGGGGAATTAGAAAATATCCGATTCCACCAACGACGGAATGGAATACACCTGACAATCCATGAAACACAGATAGAAAGGATTTTACAAAATCCGTACATCATTATACGCACCTTGGAGAGTACGGAATAGATTTGGGCTTCATCTGATTGAAAGCAAATGTGAGCTTCTGCGCAGCTCTCTGCTGCTGAATTTCCTATGGGGAAAAACCCAAAAGTCTTTGTGGTAAAGATATTCATCTGACAAAGGGAAGAGTGCCAGTAGCTATGTTAATATTAGTTTTGCACCATCCATGCACATCGTGTTTTGCAAAGAATGAGAAGACAGTCCCCTTACAAAGTTTAATCCAAGGTATCATATAAAGTTTGCTCACAGCTTTACTTGTAAGACAAAGAAAAATGTTTTCAAGTTGTAAGACATAGGGACTACTCTTCAATGTTGCATCATTCTTTTCAAGAAGTTGTATGTAACATGTGTGCAATATATAAACCCACTTGTGATGCCATTAGTCTAATGATTGCTTTTTAGAACAAGGAAGCTGCCACTACTAGGTGGCATCTATCTGCAAGGCGGTTAGTTTGCTTGGCAAAATATGTTTCTGGTACTCAAACCACTGTCTAGAGTAAACCTGAGCAGACCTTGGGCTTGTGGGATCTAAAACTCAGAGGTCCACCAGTGGAAGCCTGCTACAAAATGGTAACTTGGTGGTGGAGCCAGATATAATACATTGGCTCAGGGGACGGAGTCAATCATTTACTGAGACACTGGGATGGCCTGTATTCACAAGTACAAATCTACATCCGAGCTACTACAGATTAGGGATACTAAAAATGTGAATTAGAAAGAAGTAAGAGCTGCGTTGTTGTTGCCAGGTCAATATTTATTACGGTCACAAGACCAGCAGAAAAACAACAACACTACAGGCGCATATAGTATTCCCAGAGCCAACAAAGTAGAATGGGACTATAAGTATAGTAGTATATAAACAGTCAATTAATTGAGCATATATTATGCATGTCCCACACATTTAAAAAAATTAAAACACTATCACAATCAGATGGTATCATCCCAGCACAAAATCTAGCCACCTTAAAAGTTATCTAAACTCTTGCTCATCTACTGTCAATCATCCAGAGAGCTACCAGTAGATCCTGATCAACCTTTTGCACAATTCTGATTTACAGAATACACACACACACACATTATATTTAAGAAGAAATATGCAATATTGATACATTTCCCCCTTATTAGTAAAAATACAACTTACTCTTAAACAGAGATGTAATACTGTGTCTTCTTTGTAAATGCTTGACCACGTATTGACAACTTCAGGGAGAAAGGATTTGATGATATAGAGGTGGCCTGATTTCAGGATATCGTACTCTGACCAGGTGCAGGCCACCTTGAGGGCTCGCCGCAAGCCTCCCCCCATCTCCTCCTTGCTTAAGAACTCAATTTTGGCACAAAGACCCAACTGAGACCAGGAAGACATGCTGTTGTTCAAGATGTTTGGGGAGCTTTCTTCAAGGCGATACACAGTGACTGGCTCACCTGTAATGTCACAGCACAAAAATGTGAATGCAGTGAAGCCTAGGAAAATGTTGATTCAATAGCCATTTATATTGCTGGACATCTTTTCCAACTGACCAATAAAAAGAGTAAATTTAACCACCCTTTTGCCTTAGCAATGAACAATTCAGTTCTCCTGAGTTAGGTTATTAAACATTTGATACAACTGAGTATCGGCTTGGGGATTTCCATTTTCTTTTGCTCAAAACTAGCAATGGAATATTGTGGAACAATTTAGCAGTCTATAAACTTTTACTTTAAAGTTCGCCAGAATTTCATCTGCATAATACATTAAGAGGTCAGGATCTATAGGCGACCTTCCTTCCCTACAAGCAAAATCACTAGCCCAAGCCTTTAGGGTACTTCTTACTGCTATGGCAGATGTAGGCAGAGTTACCATCATGCCTGCCTGATGCCTTCCACACAGGCATTACAGTAAGCAAGTGAAGAGGCAATTTGAAAAGGCTATAATTTCTCCAGACCCCCTTGTCGAAGAAGAGTAATTTGACATCTCAATGGGCAGCTCAGCTTTGCCAACTTGGAAGGAAAACAAGGAAGTACTCCTGCTCCCTGACACACACTGACTGAATTCGGACGACACAATAAGCATCAACTCAGCGCTGATCCTAATCCACACCACAGTTGATTATTTATTACTATGTTGTGTGGGGAGTACCCCCTAGATCAACAACTGTAAAGTTGTTTATTACCCCACCATTGACTATTGTGTTGTCCGAATTCAGCCACTGTATGCTACACATATGCCAGAGACAAGCATGTCAAAAATGCGATGCTCTAACCTAAATACTGTTAACATTGTTTTATTAGAGTGAGCTTTTCTCAAAATTCATGGAACTACTTTTAGAGTTTATTTTCATTGGGATGTTTTATGACCATCAGACACAAGCAAGTGAGCTGCTTGTAAAAGAGTTATACAGAAGTAAGCTTCAGTGTATGTTTCCCTAATCTATTCCCAGTATTTCTCAGGTTACCTGTGGCGTATTTTTAGATGCTGTGAAAAAGAGATCTTGCTTAAGATTCACAATCAAGGAAATCTCTTTCTGACATCTGAAAATCATTCCAAAGGCCACAATAAACTTTCCAAGTGCCTTCTTTCTCAGAAATGTACTATGCATTCACAAAGACGAAGCCTCTCCCAATGCTTTCTCCCTGAAATGCCCTCCCTGAAGAGGTATATCTGATTCCAACTTTACCATCTTCTTGGTGCCCAATTAAGGCATTTTATTTACCCATGCATTTTAGTTTGCATAAATTCTTTAGTCTGCCTCATAGTTTTTATTTACTGTCTTTTATTATAGTTGCCTGATGTTAGTGTCTTATTGGCTGGGTTCATGAAGAGAACCCATGGCTTGTAGGGTTGTGAACCATGGTTTGTTAGCACAGCTGGGTTCAGACAATACAACAACCCATGTTTCAACAACAACCGACGCTCAACCCATACTCCATCCCTGAGTGAGGGTTATTATGTTGTGTGAACCCTGGCATTGTGTTGTATAATCTACATTTTTGTGCACCACCTTGGAATGTGATATGATGATGGGTGGTATTGAACTATTTTAAATACAACAAAATACCTCTCGGAGGCACTGGGGTGAAAGGTATGCTCTGTGACAACCTCATCAAGTTATTTCTTTCGACAGCTGTAGAAAAAGACAGAGAAATGTAAAAATGTATTGCAGAAAACAATGTTTCAACTTTTCATTATGCCTCATAGCTTTAGGATACTGACCTGAGTAGTAGTAGGTGGTATCCATGATGGGCTTAAAAGGAGAAGCAATACCTAAAAAAAGACCAGAGCATCATCATCATCATCATCATCATCATCATTATTGCAACACACGACTCATAACTAAATCTATAAAAATGTATCCCATTTTAAAAACAGGATAATGTTGAAAAATGAAACAGCATTCTACATTCCAAGTTTAATAAAACATTAGTTGGTGGTTCCACAAGTGAACATTTTTTTCTCACCACAAAAATGTATTTTAGATGAGAGGACAGTCAGCTAACGCAATGCTCAAAACACTGATGGGGAACAAAAGAACCAACAAAATGGAGTGAATTTAGCTTGGCTTGGCCCAAGTGAGTCATCTGATGACAGCAAACACAATGAGGATCACAGGTATGAAAAGCCATACCAAAATCTCCATGAATAGTACTATTTGCAACCAAGGTACTGTTGCATAGTATGTTAAATATATGGTAACACAGAAGCTATCAGTAAGGTATTATTTTACTAAGAGCTCACCATTCAGTGCATCTTCCTCAGAAGACCTGTAAGAGACAAAGATTCCATTGTTATTTG
The DNA here is from genome assembly GCA_029215795.1 of Anniella stebbinsi. Taxonomy (NCBI): domain Eukaryota; kingdom Metazoa; phylum Chordata; class Lepidosauria; order Squamata; family Anniellidae; genus Anniella; species Anniella stebbinsi. The sequence continues at coordinate 390,872,851 of JARDYH010000001.1, forward strand.
TACTTCTTGCATTTGACTGTTTTCCTACATATCTATTTTGCTGTTTCCCCATTGTGCCGGCTAGAATAACCCTGTGTAGGTTTCAGAATGGAGAAGCCAGTTGTCCCACGTGCCCTCAGCATTGCCAAGGGTTGAAAGAGCCTAGAGGGCAACATCAGCGAAACATCTACAGCGCAGGAAAATTCTGGGGTGACGTCATAAAACCCGGAGTGCTGCTATAAAATCTAAAGAATGCAGTGCCCTCCCAGTTTTGCACCCACACAATTTATACGCATTAATAGAACAATCATAGGGTCACTGTTGTGGCAGCTAAAGGCATAGTAAAAAGCAGAGTTTGAAGACACATGGGCAGTTCCTGTACTGATAGGGACTTTACTTACATTTGATTGCTGTATGAAGGTCGACCTTGTAACCAATCCTGCAATGAAAAATAATTATGGACCTATGCAGTACATTGTACAGCAGCAATTGTCATACTTTTGTAAGACCTCTGCAGAACTCTGCCAAGGATTTAAATATCAATGGGGCTTAGAGCCTCAAGATGCTTTTCCAGCATTGCTTCGTTGATCAAAAATAAACCTTCCAACTTGCCCACCCAAAGTAGCTGGATGAAGAGGCCAGGAGTGCATCTATGTAACAATTTCAGGTGTAGCTTGACCGATTCCTATCTCACCCAGAGCTCCTTCAGTGGTGTAGATTGTCTACTTGAATTGTCTCCTGACTGCAGCTCAAGCAGGCAGGAGGGCTAGCATGGGCTGAGCACAAGCACAGCATGGATGATTTGTCCATGTGGTGGTGGTGTCAACATTCCATTACTACTCAAAATGATGACGTGAAGGTACAGCCAGCCATACAGGTAGGCTGTGATTTTCTCCTTGAAAACCTACTACAGTACTCTCTTGCTCTGATCTGCACTCCTTCTCGTATACAGATGACAGCTGGAGAGGACAAATATGCCCAGCACATTTTTGAAGGCATTTCAAGAGGAGAAATACCTGCCAGTTTGGAGATCACCTCCAGAGCAGGTCCCAATCTGCACTGAATCACTGAATACTCTGATGGACAGTTTTCTTATAGGTTCTGGTTTCTGTCCTTTAATACTCAGGAGAAACACAGCGGAAGTATTAGTATTACTTTTTACTCACTGTGAGTAAGGCTGCCTTGGAATCTACCTGATGAGACTCTTCAATTGATGCTCTTCTGCTCTTATTGTGCGCTAAAAAATTGAGTTCACAATTAGGGCTGCCATCTAATTCAATTCTTTTTAATCAATTAACCATCAAACTTTTGATTGAGAGCATTTAAATAAATTTGCATGTCACCAATACTTTAATATATGTGCTATTAATATACTGACGAGAAAATGAGATAAAGTGAAAATTTCATAAAAACAACAACAATGGCCTGCATATAAAGATTCAGGTACTGTGGATGTGGCAAAACTCTTTTGAAATTGAGGGGAGCTTCAAATGTTTGTTTGTAATATGGTACTGGGAGTCTGCCATTTTAAAAGAAGTAAGAGGGGGGATTCACTTTGCACATCCAAGGCCTTGGCCACCCTTAAAGAATGTCAAAAGCTATTATTAGAAGGAAAAGCTGTCCTTATCATATTAGAATGATAGACCATCCTTCTTGTTCTCTTTTTCTCATTGCCTACTGCGGTAACCCAACTGAACCAAAATATTGAAAGAACCATAGAAGCCAAATAGTGTCAAAATATAAAGAATTGTGATGGACATTCACTTAGCTTAGGAGGCGTTTTAAAAAGGATTGGGAGCTAGAAGTCAAAGAACAAAAACAAGGAATGGCTATCAGCTCCATGCCCTGTCTGTGAGCCTCCCAGAAGCTTTTGACTGGCCTACTGGAAATAAAGTGTTGGACTATTCAGGTCTTTAGTCTGATCCAACAATTTTTTAATTTTTTAAACAGAGATGGATGCCCTCATCTCCCAGCCGCACCAGTTCATACTGGTCTCCACCAATCAGCCAAAAGCTTTAACTGACTGATGAAGGAACAACTATATGTCAGCAAATGAACTGGGTTGGATGCACTGGTGATAGGACAGATGGCTTTTGCTTTTATCGAATGCAGCTGCTGCTGCTGCAAACTGAAGTGGAGAGCATAGGAACATAGGAAGCTGCCTTATATTGACCTAAAACAGGCCATGGGTTATCTGGGGATTATTGAACACTTGGCACAACCCACCCCCACCAGGTTCAGATGACACAGCAAGCCATTTTTGCAGGTTGAATATTCAAACTGGCCACCCGCACGTATCGCAGCCCACCATGGCTTATAAAAGCTATAGCTGACTGTTTGATTGTGTGAATTGGCCCACTGAGTCGGACCATTTGTCCATCTAACTCAGTATTGTCGACACTGACTGACAGCAGGTCTCCAGGGTTTCAGGCAGGGGATTATCCAGCCTTACCCAGAGATGCTGGGGATTATTGAACCAGGGACCTTCTGTGTGCAAAGCAGGTGCTCAAGCACTGGGCTATAGCCCCTCCCCCAACTGGTGCAACGTATGAAGAGCTTTTTTATCTCCCGCCCCCACCCCTGTGCCATTTTCACACCAAAAATGGCCCTCACCAAGCTGCATTGGTAAGAGAAGGCATCTGGCATCTTTCCACCAGTAGAGGTAAAAGTACCTTGCTTAGTGGGAGGGAAATTTTTGGTGGGAAAATGGTGTAAGGGAAAGAAAGGGTTACGAAGTCTTTCCCCACTCCTTCCCCATCCTTTCCCTTCAAATTGTAGTCACAACAAAGAAGTCTGCAAAAGTTGTAGAGGGCAGGAAGAAGGAGAAACAAAGCAATGAGATTCAACAAAGGCAGGAAGGGGGACCGTTTTAACCCTACTTGGAAGAATAGAATCAGAGAAACCATAACTAGAAATGTTTTGAGGAAACGTATATTTTATGAATTGTTGTATATTAGTACCAGTTTATAAAAGTCAGAGATTAAAAACTAAAGTGTTTACGATACTTACTTTGCTCTGAGCGTGCAGCTAACGAGCTTCTATGATAGTCAGTAAAGCCACCACATGAACTAACATGCCTCAGGTTGCCTTCTGTATTACTACTGCCCTATGTATTAAACAGATAACAATGTTATCGTTCACTACTCTACCATAATATTTGCTTAGTGTCACCACTTGGTAGTTGCTACACAATACTTTAAAAAGGGTCTATGCCAACACCCTTGCTTTCAGAAGTGACATATGAACGTTACTACCTATGATATCGGATGTAATCATGAAGTGCTGGAATACAAAAGTAAAAAATTTTACCTGACCCTTTGTGGTCTCCGTGCATTCCAAAATGACATTTTTGAAGTCTTCCTGTTGCTCCTATAAAGAGTTAGTTATAAAGGACTTTTTAAAAATTTGTACTGAAGTGGCTTTAAAAGTCTTAAGCATTCCAGTCACTTTTCAAGAATAAAAAAAAATAAAGAAGAAGAAACCTCAATTTTCCTCCAAATGGTATCTCTGGGACTCTGACTTCAAACTGAAATGCTTGAAAACTAGCATTTTTAGAGCATAGCCCTAACCTAGAGGTTCCTTATTTGTGTTCCGATAGTCATGCGGGAGGCTCCATGAGCAAAGGCTCCTTCCCCTCCTCAGCTATGTTTGGGCAGTCCTGCATACATAAGGTTGGAGAAAACACTGTTTCAGAGACCAGGGCCAGATCTACACCAAGCAGGATGTGACACTTTGAAAACGCGTTGAAAACGGTATCTGGAGTGTGTCCTGGGCCTCAACAGTTGTCACTACTGTTAGAAACTGTTTAAAAGCAGTAGTGTAGATCCTGCCCAGGCTAAGACATTGGGAGCCCCAGAGGCATTCTGAGATCGTTCTCAGGCTAAATTGGCTCTATCGGTAAGTTACAATTGGGAATAGAACTGGTGCCTCCCCAGTGTGCACTGCTCCCATGGAAAGTCGAAACATACGGAACTTGCCATGGAAGTTGTCCATCCAGGCTGGGGCTGCCTAGTCTGTCCAGCAGCAGCTTTCCCATTAGCTACCTGATTCTTTTACGTGGAGGAGGGGATTAAACCCGGGACCTTCTCCATGCAAGGCATGTGCTCTTCTGCTGTGCTGTGCCTCCTCCTGGAATCTGAACAAGTCTCTGAACCTGGGACTTTTTGACTCATAGCCACATCACTTGCTACACAGTCCAGCCAGTTGAAATGCTTCTTCAACGTAGCAATGAATGTGTCTAGCAAAGGAGTGTCAGCCAATTCCCCACATCGGCTTGCTAAACCCCTGTAGTGAATTTCCTCTTACCTCAATATTATCGTTTATTTCTTTATTCTTTATCAAGGTCTCTTTAAATCGCTGCAATTCCATGCTATCTCTGTGACCTTTGGCACCATCATCATGTAGGGGGGGAAAAGTACAGTTTTACAGGGAAGCCCAAAAGAGATGCACAATTTAATGATTATGCAGGAAAAAATGCTCAAGTGAGAAAATACTTCACTACACTGGTTTCAAAGCATTCTGTATTCTTTCCCCCCCTCTTTTTTTTAAGACCAGGTAGCATGGATACCAGCAATTTTACTAAATCTAACTAGTAGAAAAAACACAGTTCAATACACAACTCCAACACTGATATTTGGAATGTCCATGCAATGGGGGATTGGGATTGTAATGCCCTGGCCTGCCTTCCTTCACCTGCTATTTGTGCACTGGATTTCACATTTGCAGGCCCATAAAAGTTGCCTACGCCTGTCCTAGCACCAAATCATTTGCTCCACTAAAGTATAATTATTCTGCTCTTTGGTTAGTGAACTAAATTTAAACTCTTTACTATACCAGCTAATCTTGAACCCTTTACGTGTTTAGCTTTGCCTTCAAAATTAATGCATACATTTACAATGGATTAGTTATCACTGACATTAAAAATGGTGAGTATGGCTCAATTCGGACGACACAATAAACAACTGGTGTGGGGGAAACAATCGTCAGTTGTTTTGACTATTGTGTCATCCGAATGCTGCCATAGTCAACTCAGCGCTGATCCTCATCCACACCACAGTTGATTATTTATTACCATGTTGTGTGGGGAGTGCCCCCTAGGGTTAGGGTTAGTCAACCCACCATTGACTATCGTGTCATCCAAATTGAGCCTATATGTGTGTGTGTGGGGGGGTCACTATATACACACACACATCATTAGATATGCCTCATTTGCTAATGGCAAACAATTTGATGGTAGCTAAAAACAATCTAGCAAAATTGAATTAAACATGCCAGGGACAGAGGGCTTGGCGGGAGCTGAGGGCAGCGGTAGCCCCTCTGAAGTGATGTTTGGGCACTTTGAAGGGGCTGCCACTGACAAGGGTAAAGGAGCGCAAAAAGGGGCGCTCCAACTTCTATAGGGATCGCGGTTGGAGCAGGGATGGGGGCTTGGCGACAGACAAGATGGGTCCTGTTGCCCTGTCCCCTGGGAGGGCAGGTGGAGCTGGCTGGAGGACCGAGGGTGGAGGGAGCAACCAATGCACTGTGGGTGGTGCACCCAATCATCTGCCAGGCATGCCAACCATGCACAGAGCATAGATAGTCACTCACAATGGGTTGGCACGTCGTGCGAATGCGCACATCGACTCTACGCCTTTGCCCAGATCCCAGGACTATTCAGAATGGACTCGACTTGCAGCATTGTCTGGTAAATGTATGTGACCACAACTGTTCATTTTGCAAGACAAAAAACACACACACCCTTACATGGCCATTTAGAGCCACTGGAATAAACGAACAAACAAAAATCCTCTTCCCCTAGAAACTGTTTATATTGCTCTAAACTCCCAAGTGTTTTGTTAGTACACCTCTCTTCCCAATGTTGTAACAAACAGAAATCTGCCACTGTTTTGTGCCTTTTTCTTGTACTTAAACACCACTTGAGTAAACAGGACCTGAAACTTTTTCTATTAAAGAGAACTTATAAAAAGCCAAACGTTTGATTTAAGTTGCTTCGTTTTAGCAGCCATTTCCCAAAGCAACAAAGCTTGCCAAAACAGTGGTAGATAATAAGACTAGCAGTACAACAGGCTGATACCACAAACACATTGTTATAAAAAGAACCTTAGTTTTTCTTTCAAAGAATAGACAATATTTTTGTGCAGACTACTATATCAAAAAGAGAAGTTTTTCAAAATTTGCTAGAACAGGATTCTTCCAATTACAGACACTGACCTATGTCGTTTATAGTCAAAATTAAAATCTCTTAATCTTTAATATCTGTAAGTCTGAAAAATATTGTCCACAACCAGATTGATAAAAGAAATTACACTTTTACAAGGAAGGAACCATTTGGACAGCTTGAGGAAATTAAAAGCAAAGTACACCACAGTACCACAAGGTCACCTGCAACCAAAATCCACCAAAGGTACCATACAATTCTTGATAAATCAAACCTTGCAATTTAGATTTGATCCACAGTTTCTGACGATGTGCAGTGATGTTGGAACTATTGTAGCTCTTTCGTGATGTTTCTGGAATGCTTCTAGGGAGTCCTTCAACATTCAGTGTCCCATTGAGATAATTACTTGGGTCACTTCTAATCTCATAAGTAGATGACAATAGTAATTCATTTTTGGCATTATTCTTCACCAACTTGGAAGAGGACTGGCAATTCCATTTGTCCGAGTAGATCTCAGTATGAGTATAACTTTCATCATCGACAAATCCATGGTTAACGTATCCTCCAGTTTCAACACAAGGTTGGAGGGCAGCAGCGAGACAAACAGAGCCAGAAGCAAGAGAATCGCAATGAGCAATTACATCTCTAGGAAGTAGACACTTTAATTTGTTATACTTACCCACAAATGCACCAAATTCAACAGCATTCTCTCCATCAGCAGCCTTCAGGACTATAACTTCGCCCTCCTTTGCGGCACTTTCTATTGGGCGCTTACAACTTGGCTGAGAAGGAGTGCTAACAAAAAACTTAGCTGTTGGAGACGTTAGATGCGGCATGCTGTTTAAAGAATTGCCTGATTTTTTATTTTTATTACTGCATTTTGATATGTCTGTACCCTGTGCCCTTTGACGAAGTTCTGGGGGAGAAAGAGCTCTTGGAACTAAGGCACTGCCTGAGGAACCTGCCTCTGGAAAGTTGAATTCGTCCCCTTTGGGGAGACCAGTCATCTTATGTCCAGAATCTCTTTCATCTTGCATAGAAATGTTGAACAGCACAGCATTATTACTCTCGAGGCCTCCTTGGGGAAAAGAAGACCCAAACATGTTGCTAATACTGTGCTTTCTCCAAATGGAAGATCTTAATGGACCATCGTCAATGAGGTTCTGTGCCAAATGCTTTGAAATACTCAGTTCCCGCGTAATTTCATTGTGGACCTTGCTAGCTTCTGAAGCCTTCTGCGCAGTTAATGTTTTCAAAGTATCCACTGTAAGAGCAGAGAGGTCTTGTAAGTGGCCAATTTGCGTATCTAGAGAGTGCAACGATCGCTTGATATAGTTGACTCTGTCGCCAACCTCCTTGATTTGGATGCACATTTGCTCAACACTGGAGGGGGGGAAAAAGACAGCAATGAGGGGGTGGGAGGAAGAAACATTAGACATGTTTTCATTGTATGTTAGAAATTCATGCGGTGAGAGGACACCCAGTATGCCATGAGAAATAATTACAGGTCCTTTGAGCATAAAGCAGCCTCCCCCAGAGAGACCTGCCCACTTCGTTACTACCCGATTCATTGCTCTGGTGTTGCTTCCTTCCAAATGAGTATGATGGATCACTGAATCAATTTCAAAGCTGTGTCACTGCATGAGTCACTGTGCTGGGGTGCTTAGAAAACATGGCATGGGCGGGGGACGACAAGACCCAGTGTTGGGTCTAGAAAACCCAGTCCAGCATTTTAAATACTACAGCTCTCTGGCTCTCCACTAGCACCTGAATGCAACCTCTATGCTGCTTTTGTTGCAAACCAACTAAAATAGATAGTACTCTGGAATGAGAACATTTCAGTGGATCCTGGCAATCAAAGCTTGCATGCAAAACAGTCAGTCAACAACTGCTACTAACCATAAAAATATTTACATTGAACTGAAAATGTGCAAGAGCTAATCATAAAGATGTTTCAATCACTCTTGAATAATTGGAAAGAAACTGGTGCATTTTTAACAGGTTGCGAAATTGAATATAAAAGCAAAGTTTAAATGTTCATTCATTAAAGTTTCCCACCGTTCAGAAGTTACTCTAATCCTCTCTTCACTTCCAGAATGGAATTTGTCATCTTTTTCATTGAAATACATCTCAACACATAATTCTTCAAAATCATGAAGTTTCTTTTGATCTTCTTCTGTTAGAAACAGTTCTAGAGAATGGAAAATACACTGTTTTAGAAGCCTGCCCAAAGTCTGTCACATAGAAAACAGAGTAAAGTATGAAAGTAAACTGCATAGATAAAATCAACCCAAAGCTAAACTGGTAAGAGCATCACAGCAATACTTTAAAAAAGGAAACTGAGTCATATATAGACATTACAAGAGGATTTGGTGGCTTAGACAGAAAATACAAATGGTACCCCGTTGGTGGTAAAAAATCATAAACAACCAGATTGTTTACAATTTGTTTTCCTTTTATGTTATACCTGAAATAGGCCATGTTACACTGTTCATGAGCCAGGAAGAAAATTATTATTATTATTATTATTATTATTATTATTAATTTACACTTATATACCGCCCCATAGCTGAAGCTCTCTGGGTGGTAAGAACCAGATGTGATTTTTAGCAAAGCGGTGGAAAACAGGCAGTAGACCTGCAGCAATCAAGGGTTTTTTTAAAAAATGTAATCACAGTTTCATATAAATCTTACTCAGGACAAGTCCTGCTATGCGGCAGGGTTAAGCAATCTGCTTAAGGCAGCACCACCTCAGGGGCAAAATACAATATCCAGAATGCTTTGTTTGGTCACCCACATGTCCAGTACTATCCTCTACAAGGAGGTATACTATCGTATCTGGCCCAGCACTCCATTTGGGCACAAACACTGTCAAATATGGCACTTCCATGCCAATAACAGAATTAAAATAGTTTATTAATAGTTTAATAAATTACTTTAAATGCAATTAAAATTAAGTTCTATATATGTCGATGAGACTGATCATAACACACAGGGCTGTGTAAATCATCCCTGAACTCCTGCTTCTCCTGAATGGGAAGGAACGTTCACCCCTGAAATAGAAGGGCAGCTTTCAAGAGGTTGGGGCAAAATTCTTTGCCTTGTTTCTGGGGAAGGGAAGGGGATGCTTAAGAAGGCTTAGTGTTGTAGTAGTGACTTTTACTCCTTTTAGCCTTTCAAGATTGCCACTCATAGGGAAAGCAGATCTTTTCTTTTTTAAAATGTTAAAGGTGCTGCTTGTAACAGTGGAGGAGAAAGCTCAAAGATGTGATTCCACCACCACCTTAAGCATCCCCTGATCCAAAAATAAGGCAAAGCATTACTGCCCACCCCAAGAAAATACTCAAAATATCCCCACCTGCAGTTCCCCATCTTTTAATAGGATGGTGAATTGGAGGGGTGCATCTCAAGTAAGCCTTAAGCATAACCACACACCTTACACATCATCTCTAAATTTTACCTAATAGAAAGAATGGACATCATTGCCTATTTTTGTTTGTTCTTACTTGGCCCATCTGAAGTTTTGTCCTTCTTTCTTCGCTTGCATACACAGCAGAACAGGGAAGCCATATGGCTAAGAACAATAAGAGGAGGGGGCAGGATAGGTTTCTCATGGTAAGCCATAACGAAATGATAACGCTCATATTTCCATACAATGTTGGAAATGGCTTTGACTTGTAAATACACATTGCTAAAAAAAAGAAAAAGAAAAGGACATAAAAGTATTTAATACGAGAAATACCTTAGAAACTAGGGACAATTCTCTTGCATTCTGATCTATACAATATTAGATGTCTTGATTGTTTCATATGCTCTTTTAATTAACTTTATATATTTGATCTATATTGTATGGTGCTAATGTTGTTCCCTGCCTCGATCCAAAGGGAAAGGCAGGTAAGAAATATTATTATCTTCATCATTATCATTATTAGACAAAAAGTACCTCCAAACAAACATCTGTAGGACTTCTATCACATAGGTACTATAATCATCAATTTAATAGTCAAGCTATCATGTGAAATATATACGTAAAATATATACGTACTTGAAAAAAGCGATGAGGAGATTGACCATAATAATGTACTGTACAAAAAGGTAGACGGACTGAAGAAACGGTGTCAGCCATGATCCCGTCACACACAGGCTTTTAACATTAGGGTCAGAATTATTTGCACATACTTTGTGGATGAAAAAAAATAATAATAAGACATTTCTTACAGATACAAATATGAAATAGAGCTCTTTAAAACAAACCAACAAAACGTTGTCACTTGTAGTTTTTCTATACACAAATAGCAGCTGCAATGCATCCTAAACTTAATATTTAGGAATAATACCCGTGTGTGTGCCTGTGCATTAAACACACAAATATCCAGTCTCAGCCACTGAGAAGTTTGTTTGTTTATTCATTTATTTAAACTATTTAGAGCCACCTTTCAGGTCAAACACTCCTATGGCAATTTAGAATAAAAAGTACACATTTTAAAACAAAATCTACATTATATATATATATATATATATATACACACACACACACACACACACACACACACACTTATATCCTGCCTTTTTACATCTTAGCATCCTATTGGTAATAAACAAAAAAAATCTTCCAGATTTTGAATATATCTAAAGTAAGGTGGATAAAAACCTGGAATCTAAATGTTTTAAATCAGATTTTATATTTCTTTAAACATTATAAAAACTTCATATTGAGTTTTCTAAGAGTATTTGAATGTAGCGCAAGCATATTTTCATCTGTACAAATTCATCATTTAAGAGACAAACACCTATGACAAAGACCAAATTACAGTATGTTTTTCATTGTAAAAGAACGAAAAAAGAGAAAAGGTATCCTACCATCAATTTCATAGGCATAAACTTCACCAAAGATCATCCAGTAGGGCTGAAACACAATATCCTTTGCTAGAACCCAGGATGGTTCTTCATTAGGATAAAGTATTGCCTTCCTGGGGACTCCAAAACTGAGTAAGACAAGTGCCATAATCACTACAATGTAAAACATGTTGGCTACCTGTTAAAAACAGAGCTAGAGTTAAGGAAATTTAAAGACCCGTTAAAGACGAAGAGAACACTTCTTCTAACATCCTACTCACTCTATTCGGTTTGCTCAAGCCAAGTATGAAGTTTTATGACATTCAGTCCTTCAGGAAACCAAAAACCAGAACACAAAATATTTACTGTGTGATTTTGCAGCTGAGTACAATTAGGGTGACCAGATTAAATCCAGGTCAGGGCTCATGTAACTTTAACAGTGGTAGAGAAAAAGGAATTTCAGCCAGTGTCATTTGTATGCAATTAGTTCCTGGTGATATTCCATCACAACAGTTAAAGTTGCAGGGGCCTGAATTCTTTTGTATATGGTCACTCTAGTATAGTGCATGCACCTTTAACTGTTGTGATAAAGAGGGACTATCACCAGGAACTAACTGCATGCAAATGACACTGGCTAAAATTCCCTTTTCTCTACAACTGTTAAAGTTACATGAGCCCTGACCTGGATTTTATCTGGTCAGCCTAAGTACAATGAGCACCGTTAGGGTGTTTTCCTTGTCTGCTATGGTAGGATTTACACTCATAGGACTTTGACTTCCATAGCAGACAGTAGGATCTGGTTGACCTAGAAGCTCAAGAATCGGTTCATTAGGGTACTTAATATTCAATGTTACTTTTAAACTGGACATTCTAGCTGAGGGTTCTAACTTGATGTTGAAACATCTCCCTCGCACGCACACACATACACAATCAAACACAGACCCAGTTCACATGTCATAGTGGCAAATCGTGGATTATTTAACCCACAATTTGCGGGGACGCATGATCCTGCAAGCCACTTCTGATTTCTGTAAACAGCCTCCAATTGCAATGATCGAAAGCTGTCAGTGTGACACTTGAACCTGGACTGGGTTCACAAGTCAGGCTGCCAACCTGTCATTGCTCTTCAGCCGCACATAATTAAACCATGATATGCTGCACTGATGTGTAAACAGCCTCCCCCCACATCGCTAGGTCCAATACACACTGAAATAGGCTGACCAGATAAAATCCAGGTCAGGGCTCATGTAACTTTAACAGTTGTAGAGAAAAGGGAATTTCAGCCAGTGTCATTTGTATGCAATTAATTCCTGATGAAATTTCCTCTTCATCACAACAGTTAAAGGTGCAGGGGCCCTGCCTTCTTTTGTATATGGTCACTCTAGCGTAGTGCATGCACCTTTAACTGTTGTGATTAAGAGGGAATATCACCAGGAACTAATTGCATACAAATGACACTGGCTGAAATTCCCTTTTCTCTACAACTGTTAAAGTTACATGAGCCCTGACCTGGATTTTATCTGGTCAGCCTATGTTTAGCAGGCTATGTATACAAGAGCAGTCCTATGAAGACATCTGTAATGTATGCAGTATACGATGCAATTGCCTTGTCTCCATGTTATTTGTGCTTTGCACATTTGGTAGGAGTGTACCTATGTATGTGCAAATCCATGTGAATTGCACACCCCAAAACTGGAGTATGCTGGCCATGTGGAATAAATGTATGCACCTAGGGCCTAGACAAACTGTGCCGTGCCAGCAGACATGAGGTGGGGAATGGCATTGAAAGCCTCTTTCCATCAACGTAACCCGCATATAATGAAGGTTAAGCCCTGTTGGTTCCAAGAGCTATGGCATGTGTGGCCTCAGTCATATCACAAATATTGGAGTAATATCCCTCCTTATACACAGACAGCTTCCAGAGGGGAAAAAAAAATAACAACACACATCTGTCCATCTTTATTTGTGGAAGACCTGTTTCACAATAAAGTAAAATATAACACTTCTGCAAAACATGCGTTAAAATATGATAAATTTAAATACACAATTCTATTTTTGTAAAATAAAGTCTTACCATTTTCCCAATCATCATGACATAAGGTCCAGCATGTTGGTTTACAGCCAAAAAATCCAGTAATCTCACATACCAAAATATTATATTCAGGCAGTAAATTAGTCTTCCAGCAACGAAAATATAATTTACTTCGTAAGTATTTTCATTGAAGTTCCCTTTTGCTCCAAATCTTAGTACAAAACCAATGAAGAAAGTGATAATGGCTATTGTATCACTGACGTTGAAGTAATCATTAAACCACACTTTAACCTTCTGACTAATCTTCCCAGCTTCTGACATAAAGATCTGCATTAAAAATAATGAGAAATTTGGCATTATTAACTTTGTCTTATATCAAGGCCATTAAGAGCCAGGTCACATAGCAGTTAGGAATATATGTACCAATGCAAATTATGTTTAATTAAAATCAGAAACCAGGGACTGATGCCTTGATTTGAATTGATTTTGCAAAGTATGGGTTTGCCCTCATCATGGTTTGTGGTGGCACACATGTAATACGGAACCATGGTTAAGGCTAACAAGAGAAGGGAGAGAGGAATTTGAGCTAGAAAAGGGAGGAGGAAGCAGCATGTGTCTCTGGGGCAGCCCCCTGATTGACAAATCATAGTTTGCAGGGAACCAATATCACAGCATTATCCTACTATAACTAAGCCAAAGTACATGAAATTGAAATAACTGTATATTCTTTTCCTGCCTTGATTTTCCTCCCCTTCCTCTGCTGCTTCCTTGTGTAAGCCCCTTGGAGGAAGACCTGTCAAGCCTTTTAAAAAGTTTATAAAATACCATGCACATAGATGTCATTATATAAATATTTATTTACTTATTTATTATTGCATTTATACCCTGCCTTTTTTCCTACAAGAAACCCAAGGCAGCATACATAATCCTCCTCTCCATTTTATCCTCACAACAACCCTGTGAGGTAGGTTGGGCTGAGAGTCTGTGACTAGCCCAAAGTCACCCAGTGGTTTTCCATGGCTGAGTGGGGACTAGAACCCGGATCTCCCAACTCCCAGTCCAACACTTTAGCCACCACCAGCATCTGCACAGGTAGCAAAATTACAGATATGTAAACCCTGCTCCTAGTCTATACTCCATATTAGGAAGAGTTGTCCTTTGGGTAAGCATGCCCTATTTATTAAGTTGCACTATCTCATCAGCTGCGTAGAAAATGGAATTCTATACCACTCAAAGGATAATGAAGAAAAATAATTGAGGAGCAGTTTCAGTGTATTGAAATTTCTTCTTTGAGAGCACTTTGACACATTTTGGGACTTTCCTGGAATAGGAAAGTGCCTAGAATCAGCACTGTGACTGAGAATTACATCTGATGGATAGTTCACGTTTATACAGCAACAGAGTTTGCTTCCGATATCTACTAGCCCCCCCTTTGGGATTCAATTATCATACCATAGTCGATTACACCAAAGATAAACGTGCAATAACAATGCTAGTGTACTAAATGGAACATGATTTCATACAATACATGGATGGGCTTGTTCAGACAACCATCACAGCATGTAGAAGTCAAGTGTCACAGTGGAGCGAGCGCATGCTTTGTTGCCTAGTCCACTGGACATGCCTGTGTCCATACGGACTAGGCAGATCCATAATGTCTGCATAGAGTTTGTGTGCATAATCAGTATGCATAGGTAAATCACACGGCTGACTCCTAGATGTATAAGAGTTTGCAATAGCGTAGTTTGGGCCCACGCACACGGCATTTTGGATGTACAGGCCCTAAACAAACATTATGCGCAAGTGTGGATGCTCAGCAGGCCAAAAGGCAGGACAGGAACCCTTGATTGAGGGGAAAGCACAACCTTACTCTGCAACTGGAAACAGCCTCTTTACACTGTATAGTTCATCTTAACAAACAAACCCTTGACATTTTAAAAAATCTCTTACGCATTTCAATAAACTCAAGGGCACAAACGATGCAGACATACCTCACGGATCTTCTCAATAGCCAACGTGAAGATGTATGCAATGACAATCCATTCTTGAACTGAAGGTAGCTCTTCCATTTTCACAAGAACCACAAAGGTATAAAGCATCAGAAATCCTAAGTAAGCCAACTAAAAAAGGATGTAAAGCGTTAAATAAATATATTTTTTAAGTACATAAGGAGCAAGGAAAAGGATTTCTTCCAAAGCAAACTCACCGTGTTAAACCAGAATTTCACTATTGGCGCATGATAGAAGGCATAAAACTTTCGTGTAATGGGAAGCCTCTTCGGTTTTATCATTGTCTCCATGTCATGCTTTCCTTCAATATTGTCCAAGACCCTTACTTCTTTAAACACTTCCTAACATTAAAGTAATATATTTTTAAAAATCATGTAGGAAGAATACAATTAAAATTTGTCGTTAGAAATATTGGGCTGGATCCAGAGAAGAAACAGTAACATTC
This sequence comes from Anniella stebbinsi, assembly GCA_029215795.1. Classification (NCBI taxonomy): domain Eukaryota; kingdom Metazoa; phylum Chordata; class Lepidosauria; order Squamata; family Anniellidae; genus Anniella; species Anniella stebbinsi. The sequence continues at coordinate 390,888,312 of JARDYH010000001.1, forward strand.
TTAGAGTAGAACCACTGAAATCACTGGGAGCAGTCATGACCTGCATTTTTCATTGATTTCATTGGATCTACTCTAAGCTTGACTAAGCCTGGTTCCGTGTGTGTGTATAGTTACCATTGGTATCTCTTCTGCTATGTTCTGGAAGTTGTTTTCACTATCTTCCATTGTCATCTGATGTGCATCTTGAGACTGAGGAATATGGGACATTTCTGCCTTCGTTTTATATTCCAGCATTAGTATGGTAGGGGGGAGTAAGATGCTCAGTATCACCTGTAAAGATGTGACCACTGAGTTAGTTAAAAGGATGTTTGCACTCAGTGGTACACTAAAAAACAACAAAATCACCCAGCACACAGAAGCCTTTCCCCAACCCCTCTCTGCATTTTCAGCAAAATCTGTCAGGTAGCAAGCAAAACATGTAGAAGAATGATTAAGTATTTATTTTTATGTTTATCTGTTACAATACACACAGAACGTTCCATACCATTCTTAAGGAGAAAATATCTGCAATTGCTAAAACATTATTCAACAGGATGTATTTAAACAGATTTCTTCCTTTCGTCCTATTTTTTTCAGGAATACTTGCCACTTTCTGCAGCCAACGTACAACATTTACCTGAGTCAATCTTCCTATTCCGTTTTAAAATTCTGGAGCGCACCCATCTCTGATTAGTAAAATGGGCGTTACTCTTAGTTGACTAGCAAAGCAAGTGAGAGGTGACAACAGCACATCATGTTTTTAAATTATGTTGAAGGATGCCTTGAATCAGTATTATACTTTTTCAAAATTTTCTTATTATAGACTGACATAGTGGAGTAAATTTCCAGCATGGTATCCAGAGAGAAACACAGCTTCTGCTATTGTTAATCCAGACTATATGACTTGCTTGGCATATGCCATTCCGAAAATTTACACCTATCCACACCCTGCTGATTTGTCTGAATTCTGTTAGCCCTCTCACTTGCTCAGCTTATACTACTAAAATATAAATATGAACAGTTTCTACATCACTTTTACTTTACTACCTGTAGAAAACTAAATGACATTTCAATTTTACAAGAGGGTTTCAGTCTGTTAATGTTTCACCACTAAATTTTTAGTAGTATATTAGTTCTCATGATGATCTAGATATCCACCTCTGGTTAAGGGCTACTTGCCTGGTTTCTGCCTTCTACATTTCTGTACCTTTTTTAAAAAAGATAATAAAGCATCAAAAGAAGAGTTATGGTTCATTCAAATACCACCTCCAGCTTTGATTTTACTTAACCCTAAATAACAATTACACGGAGGAAGACTTCGCATGACTATGCGTTCAATCAACTTGTTTTCCCTTTCATTTAAGCAACACTGTAGCAATCCTTAAAACGATGGATTCCACTGACGAAGGCAAATCTGACGACTGCTTACCTTGTACCAAGAATTCTTCCTCATGTTCAGCCTTCCCATCCACATATCAGACAACAACATTTGTGTGCAAGTGTGAGCTACGAAAGGGCGAAGACGTGAAGACACTGCTAGTTTAAGGCAGGTAGCATTGCTCCAGTTTTTTAACTCATAAGTTAGCAACTTCATAGCCATAGTTTCATCTTGTCGGAATGACTGCTCCAGTAGCTCAACTGCCAGCTGCCCAAACTCACTGGGGACGAAAAAAATATATAGAACAGAGCCATATGGAAGATGTATATACACAATACAGATGCACATTTCTTCACCTCTGTTATGCTATGGGAGATAACTCAGGACACTGATGTCAAACTTCATGATCAACGAAAGCTCCACCTGGCCTTTTCCAATTCTTAATTCAGCTTCCAAAGTTTGTTTGTTTGCAACCAGTAAGAAATGAACAGCTTAGTTTCTTCTTAAATATTCTTTAGCTACCAAACTCTGCATTTCTATGTAAGCCATTTTGAGTTCCTTAAGGGAAAAACTGGGCATGCGGAATAAATGAAACAAAAATAAGCATTTGAAACCAGAACCAAATTTACAGTTTTGAGATTCTCTTACAACTTGTACATTTAACGCAACATCTTATAAAACATCGAACAAGATGGAGTATTTACTTGGAATACTGCTTCAGTTCTTCCGAGGTGTCATCAACAAGGTCACTTTGTTTGGATTCGTAGGCCATTGAACGATTTAGCTTGCAAGCCACTAAGGCCTTTGCCATGGATTCTTCACCATGCTGCCAGAAGAAGAGGGCCATTTTTTGTCTCTTCATCAGCACTGCCCATAGTAACAATTCATTAAGAGGATAAGGAAAGCGTCTTGTTTCTGGATCATCAATATCGACTATGTCATCTTTGGTTTTTTTCTTTTTTCCTTCTTCTGTAGTGGTATCGGCCTTAAAAAGGAAAATAGTACTAATTCCAGAATTTTATGGGGGGGAAAAGGATGGCTAGGATCATAAAGCACTACACACAATTTAATAAGAAAACACAACAGTATGGTTTAATGTGGTGTTAAACCATCAAACTAAGAAAGGAAGAAAAAACACCAGAAGCAACTTTATATTGATACCTTTTGTCAAGAATACATTTAAACATGTTCAACAAATGGTGCAACATTGTTTTGAATGTCTTCAGTGTTGTACTCATAAAGGTTGTGTAGTTGAAGACAGTGTACATTACTTGTTTCACTGCCCTATTTAGGAGGATTACAGGCAGAACTTTCTCAGTTAATGGAGGGTTAAAATCATTGGCCTGGACTGTGTATCCATAACAAGGAAAAGAAGGCTAGGTTTTACTGAAGAGCAGAATATAGTACAAATCCCTCAAATAATTAAACAAAATTTTAATTAAAATGTCCCATAGACTATTAACGTCAATGTATCGGAAAGAGAACCTTCAACATTTTTCCTAAGGTTATCTTAACCTTACTACAAGGAAACCCTCATGCTTTCCTTGCATTAAGACTGTTTTGTAAACAAGGGGAAACAACTGCACGATTGCATAGCCACAAAACTCAGAGCTAGGGAGCTTTCAGTTAAGTTAATTGAAGGAGAAAAGTGACAGCCCTCAAATGTGTCTGCTCAGTTTCACATGTCACAAAAGGAACTGCTACTATTTGAATTGTCGTTACAACTTCTGCCACTTCAATTGTTGTATCTGCTCTTTAAGATGCTGTTTTAACATGAAGTATAATAAACTACTTATGCAATCTCAGTATATGTCAATATCACACTAAGAAGGCAAACACCCTCTGCTCCAACAGCATCTCCTCCGAATACTACTGGCTGCCATGAGTCTCATACCTTTGGTTTGTAAGGCTGCGCAGTTTTGATGAAGTGATTATGCCGCATTTTTTCTTTCTTATCCACCCTGTTACCAAAAGGTTCATGGCTTTTACGCATTTGAGGGGTGCTGCCTGAAGCATTTCGTCCAGAGCGCTGAAAATTAGACACGAACAAAAGCATGGGTTCTTTCAAATGTAGTACTTTGGCTGAATTCTGCAAAATCACAGAGACTCACAAAGGCGTCTTAACTGAACTATGATACCAAAATGGTTTATAAATAGTTAATAAGGTATCACAAAGTGCAATAGAATGGTAAGTGAATGAGTTGTAAAAGTCCCTATTTTAACTCTCATAGAACCATAGAATAGTAGAGTTGGAAGGGGCCTATAAAGCCATCGAGGCAAACCCCCTGCTCAGTGCAGGAATTCACATTAAAGTATACACCAACCTTACAGCATGAGCTCACTGGGAGCCTTAGGAAAGTTTCAAATCTCTCAGCCCAGCCCTGATCTGCAATGCTGGGATAATATTGGCCTACCTTGCAAGATTATTTTTAAGGTTTTCTGAGATAATGTATGCAAGGTGCTTTGAGCACCTAGGGCACAATCCAGCCAAAAGCTAAGCACTTTTTGTGGCTGGATCATGTATTTATATTCCCAAGTATTACTGTAGTAATAGTACAATTATAGTAATAAACTAGTGATATAGTTAATACTGTGCACAAAAAAGCTATAGGCGATCTTAAGGGAAATGCTTTTCGCTGAAACCAACTCCAGTTATTTTATGCAAAGTGGATTGTCTGAAAAGATGAAATAACACATTGGTTTGGATTATTTCAAACCGAAGAACTTAACATACCCGATTGCTGCCACTGAGACTGTTGTATATCACTCTGAAGCGTTTTCGGGTGTAAGTACACCGGTAGGTTCCACCCATCAAATATTCAATGACAAGCCCCACATCAATCAAAGTGAGTTTATATCCTGGAGGAAGGTTTCCCTGGGGACAAGGCAATATTAATTTGGAACTAATAATACTTAAAACATGTTGTCATCGCTGTATGGCGTATCAGAGTTCCATACAAGGAGAGTGACAGTAGGGCCACATTTCAATCCTAAAGTGTATGCTTTGCATGGAAATGGTTCTGGATTCATTCCCTGGCATCTCCAATTAAAGAGAGTTCCAATAGTGGGACTGGGGAAGTATGGCATCTGATCTCAGACCTTGAAAGATCACTGCAGGTTAGGCAACATCTACCAGTGACTCAGCATCGCAGTTTTGATGGCATGCCAACCATGGTTTGCCTACGCAGAGCACCCAAGCATGCACTCCTTTCTCCCCTTCTTGTGCAGGTGTTCCCTCTGTCCATTTCCTTCAAAACTGTGCTTTGGAGGCAAGATGGTAATTAAGATTCAGACATTATGGCAAACGATGGTCAGCAAAACCCAGGATATTAGGAGAGAATCCAAGTGCAAGAGGGGAAGAAGGAGGGAGCGTTACATCTGAACAATGCCTCTATAAGACATTCATAACATTATTTCAGAAAGCATATCATGTTTTGCAATGTTCATTTATGGATAGAAATACAAATTCTTCTACGTGGCAGTATATTGACATATTGCAACTTTCCCCCAAGTTATCACTGTCAGCTGTGGAATGCCCTCCCCCTGGAGGCCTGACTGGCGCCAGCACTGGCTTCATTTGGGCGCCAGGTTAAGTCATGGCTTTTTAACAAAGCCTTTGATGGCGAAATCCACCAGCCTGCATACTGTCTTGTTTTAATTGGATTTTTACTGTTTTAAAATTTCATATTGGTTTTAGCATATTAATGGTTTAATTTGTTTTAGAATTGTATGTTTATTGTTCTATTTTATATGGATGGTTTTATATGTACGCCACCCTGAGATCCTTGTGATATAGGGTGGGATATAAATGTTTAAATAAATAAAATCTATAGTTTTGTACATTCAGTGTTATTTTACAACCTGCACGTATATATAATACTTAACAGCCTGTGCAGAATGATGGTGTGCATCATTACTCAGAAGTAAGACCCACTGAGTTCAATGGTACTTGGGAATAAATGCCAAGGGGGCCACCATTAAGTATAAATAGGACTGCAATCCTGGTCTACACAGTATTCTGATTGTAACATGAAGGAATGTGCGTCTATTTTTTTGTAAACTACAGTCCAAAACAAAATTGTGTCAAAAGCTGTTTTGGGGGAGAGGAAGAAAAAAATTAAATTAATTCAAAGCAAGAACTCCATCTAGCTCACCACAATGAGTGCTTAAAATGTTACTAGTAACATGATTATACAATGTGAGGGGAAATTAATATTTAGTTTCTTCTTCACATACGTCTAAAGATATGGAAGTATTTTATCAACTGAAATCCATACCTGTTTGACATCTCGTACAAGGTGAAACAGTGCTGGATTCGTTGGGCCTTGTTTCTTGATATGGAAGAGAAGAAAGCAGGATTTTTAGACACATTGAGGCATGCAATAAAACAGAGCAGTATATTGACATATTGCAACTTTCCCCCAAGTTATCACTGTCAGCAATATCTTTTATTAAAACAGAAGCACTATCAGTTCCTTGTTCACCTTTACTTACAGACTATTTCTACCTAAACCAAGCTTTCACCAGGCATGATCCAAAAATATGCCCCTCTGCAAACATGAAAATAAAAAACCTTTTTGAAAAGCTAGCTCATAGTTTCTTCTTTTCTGAATATTTCCCCCCTAGAAGAATCTGGAGAGGCAACAGTGGATGTCCACCTTTCCCAGATACGTAAGGGAGCTTTTAAATCCATAACCCAAAACAAGTAAGGGATTTCTAACTGCTGAAGATCCCTCTGAAATTGAAAAGGCTTTAAAAGTATTGTAATTTCCCTCACAGCCCTTTTCCTCAATAATTTGGGGGGGGGGGGGGGAGCGAAATGTGAAAAGTGGGTAGGCTTTGCAGCTGCTTTTCCTCCCTTAATTTGTCCAGCATAACTTGAAGTAATTTCTCAGTCCTTTCCTGTTTTAAATCGCACCTATTTTCCCCAAACTTGATCTTATTACCTTTTAGTCTTTTAAAAATAAACTTTCCTCTTCAGATGCAAAAGCCATTGCCTTGAATTAACTACTAGGAGGAGGGCCTTCTCTGCTGTGGCACCCTGGCTGTAAAATAAGTTCCCCAGAGAGGTTCGTCTGGCATCTACATTATATTCCTTTAGACGCCAGGTGAAGACATTTTTATTTTCACAGTGTTTTCACAGTTCTTCAGTTTGATTTTTAACCTTGCTGTTTAAATTTGTATTTTAAATCCCTATCAATTTCTGCATGGCTGCTCGGTTTTTATCCTGGTTGTGTTTTATACTGTATTTTAAAATATGTTTTTATACTGTCGTTATTTTATATTTTGAATGGCTTTAATGGTTTTAATTTTTGTAAACCGCCCAGAGAGCTTCAGCTATTGGGCGGTATAAAAATGCAGTAAATAAATAAATAAATATTTAAAAGCCCAGGAAAACAAGGAGCAAAAATGAAGTTTTTAATAAAAAAACAAACACTTTTTCCCATTTAAGAAGCTGTCTTCAACAAAAAAGCAATCTTTTGCTCTTCAATCATATGTCATGCAGACTTCCATGCAGTTTGCACAAGTATGTTAAAGACTAATTTCTATAAGTATGTTCGAAATTTGCGCTTGAACGCAGGATAACAGTGCTATCAAATTCAATACTTGCTCCAAATTCCTGTCCCATTGTAATGGCATCTCATTGTTTACATTTCAAGTTCTGTACCATTACTGAAGTTATTGATATAAAAAGAATTACCTTCAAACTATTATTTTCAAATAATTATTGCCCGTATCAGTTTGAAGCAGTATTTCCTTTTAAATGCAAGGATTTTTTAAAGATTAAAACTATAAATGTTTAAAAATAGCATTTGGGAATCTTACAAAAGAATTGCCATCAACTTACGGTGTTGTAAAGTTCTTCCAGCCTGGGAATTGTAAGAAATTTGTGCATGCTTACTCCATTTTCAATAAGAAGCTTCACAAAGGCAACTCTGTCCATTACAAGGGCATCTAACATAGCCTGCTCCAAAGATCCAACCTGAATAAATAAGAGAATACTTAAATTAAAATGAAATAAAATATGGGAATATGAATGTTCAGGGAGGAAAAAACACAATATGCCAAAATAAGATTCTATTATCTCTATAAGTTCTAATTCGATCAAAGTACCAGAAAGTTATTTTTACAAAGTGATGTAAAATAAAAGCAAGCCTAAAAGCACTTCAGCTGAGAAATAACCAAACAAAAATCAGCCATAATTTAAAATATAATACAGTGCTGATTTTATTTATTTATTTTAGTTATTTATATCCATCTTTGATGCAGAGAGCTCCCAGAGCACCTTATAACGAAGTTAAAATAATAAAACAGAAGGCTTAAACCAGGTGCGGAGAATCTCTTTCAGAACAAGGGATGAATTCCAATCTGACAACGGTCTCAGAGAGCACATTCCATCTGTGGGGGTGGCCAAAATGTGATTCTTACTGAGTTTTTAAAAGCCTACTGGGAAATAAGTAGGCTCTGCATGTCTATTCGTAAGAAAGCAGGACTGAATCACTCAGCACCACTTTCAAATAACATGTTTACTGAGAAGGAAGCATGAGCAACAAGTGTACTCACAAGGAAGCAGGGAGAAGCAGGGATCACTTTCTCAATGCTCAGCAAAGAAAAGCTCTTTTCTCTGATCAGCTGATGATCAAAGAAAAGAGATCTTCTATGCCAGGATAGGGGAGAGGGCCTGCAAAAGAAGCTGCTGAGTGATTCAGCCCTACTGACTTCTGGGGCTTGTCCTACTTTGTTATGAGTAGATATGCAGGAGCTTGCCCTGTTTACTTGTTAGTAGACACACTGCTCATGCTTACTTCTGAGTAAGTTCTGAGTATTTACTCAAGCATATTAAAATATCCTGGGAAATAAATAGAGCGCTATACAACTGCCTTAAGGAAAAGCAACAGTCCTCTGCATCACCTTCTGAAGGTAAACCACTGAGTCAGGAACAGAACCAATGCAATATGCATAATCCTCACCCCAGACACTCAGTAGTGAAAGCTACCAAGAAATCCAGAAGAATTAACAAGGTTGCACTCTCCCTTCTTCCTAATGTAGCTAATAGATCAGAGCAACAAAAGCAGTGCCAGATCCAAGTTGGAAATCAGACTGAGATGGATCCAGATAACTGGGGTCATCCAAGGCAACCACCTGCTCAAGCATCTTGCCCAAAAAGGGGTAATTTGCAATGAATCAGAGACACCATGGAAGCTTACATTACGTTGTCTTACATTTCTAGAACTAGCCATGGTTAGCGTTCTGTGTATGAACATCTTAACGCCAACCACAATTGATTGCAAAACAGAATCTGCTCCAAAGGAAAGGGAGATGGGAGTTTGTACTTGAGAGGAAGGAGCAAGAACTGTACATGATTGCATGGTTAGGTTTTAGGCAGCATTTTCTCTGTACCAGACCACTATGATTTGGAAAGAAAATTTTCTCTTAACAGTAACTCGGTGGGTGAGTTCTCACAAAATGTTAAGACTATAATTTTAAATAACATGCATGCGCAGGAATTTGCCCACATGAATCACCAGGTTAAATCACTCCCCCTTTCCTCCCACATGGTCAGGAGGAAGAATAAATGAGGATTTAGTTTTTCTTTAACAGATCCCTTACTTGTCGTTACATTCAAACCAGGAATTGTGGTTGCCTTGGATGACACCAGTTACCTGGATAAAATAAACTCTTGTCAATTGCTAAGCAAGCCAACTTCAAACCCTGGGTTGTTTTGCAACTGGCTAGAATGTATTAAAATTTACAATCCCTGATTTGAACATAAGGACAAACCACAAATCTGCCAAAGTGAAAATGTAGATTGGTTTATTCCTCCTCCTGGGGAAGAGAAAGGAGCACATAATCCTGGTGATTCGTATGGGCTCGCACATATGATGCTAAGCCATGGTTTAGTGTTACGTTATAAAACAACCAGCAACTTAGTAAAATGTCACTACTCCAACTACCACGTTTACATACCAGCCACTGTTGACCATAAACAAAAACATGATTTTTGGCAATGTCAACTCTATCCCATGCAAGTGTAAGGACAAGCTGGTCAAATGCAGAAGCATTTGTGCCTAAAAAACAAACAGAAAAACAGATTTGAACTTTTATGCTGCTTATCATAAAAATCCTATTTTCACAAGTGATCATATGCAATACCGATTTTTACTAAAAACAGCTGATTTCATGTTTTTGCTTACATTATGGAAAGAAAACACATCCATTTCATAAGGTAAAATAATAAAAACTACATAAAGATTCAAACTCCATGCCATGATATATATGGGGAGCTACAGATTATTTTAAAGAGAGCTACAGATTATGGCTTATTGTTAAGATTTAGCTGAAATCGAAGGCTTTTTTGAAAACTTTAGTCAATAGCAACCTCCCCAGAAATACATTGGAGGGCATTTTGAAAGCAAATAAAAGTGTTGTCTGTTCATAGTGAGGGCAATGCTGAGCCAGAAAGCACTGCCCTCATCCCAAAGTGGTTTTGTGAGATTGACACATAGCTTTATCCATGTGTCAACTATGTGTGATACCACATAGCCAACCAGATGATAGCTGTGATCACTAATATGATTTCTTTAAAAAGATACATCCAAAGGAGCTACTAATCTGAGAATGAGAATGCAGACAACAGTCAACAAAAACGGGTGAGCAAGGGTGTGAGTGTTTTTCGGAGGTACTGGGGAAAACATCCCCACCCCCAAAAACATTCAGTGCAGCCCTAATTATAGTATGTTTTCAAGGTAAACAAAAAAGTACCTTTTAGTAGTGCTGTAAGGATTGCAACATCTATATCTTGATGCTCATCAGACCCAATATGGAACACTGTGATCTATTTTGAAAAATACATTAGGAAAAAATGTTTTCCATCTCTTTAACAGTACTAAACAGTTAACGGTTCTTTTGTCTTGGACGTAAACCATAACAAAAGACCCCCAAATGCATTAAAATTAACCATTTATGTGGCAAGTTCGTGTTGTGCAATATGCAACATGATATTGTGCCATGGATATGCAACCTGGCACCCATGGGCATTGCAGGTCGTTGTGGGTTAAATAACCTACAATGAGCCACAGCATGTCATATGAACCCAGTCCCTCTCTCCCTGATTTGAAACGTGCCATCACTTTCTGTTACATCTCAGCCAGCAAATGATGGTTTGTGTTCATCCTGCAAATCAGGGATTAAACACTAGTTTGCAAGGAAAATGCAAACTATCATTTGCTGACTTGTCAGGGAATATAGTCTGAAGGCTCAGGATGCAGCAAACTTGCTGGTCTAGTGCTTTGGTAGGAGATCACTCAGGGCACCTATGCATGCCCACTTCAGCTCCGTTAGGGAACAAAGGATGGATATAAATGCAACAAGCAATATATAAACAAACATGGGAGGGGAAGTATATGAGCCAGAGGATTCTTCCATGGCATGCCTGAACCAAGCAAACTAACAGAAACAAGCTCCATGGGTACTAAAACTCAGGTGATGGGCCTACAAACGATCAAACTAAAGTGTAAACTTGGGGTCGAGCTATTGTAATTTTTCATAGATTCAAATATTTATAAAAGTATACAATACACAAGAGGGTTATTTTCACAACAAGCAATCTTATTGTCACTGTATACTCTGCAGAGATTTGCTTACAAGTTCTTTTTTTTTCATGCACTCCAACAATGTCTGGAACAAATGAACAGCTTCACTCTGACCAAAATTAAATGTTTTTTTGATGGTTGAAATGATTTCAGGCTCTGCTCCATCAGGAATATTCCTGGGATTAAAAACAAAAGGCAAAAGACAGAAAGCCTGTTATCAGTAGCATAAATATAGCCTAAGAGTTCTAACTTTTTCTTCCATTCAAAGCTGCACCAGAACAAGGACCTCACCTTCGGAGGATGGCATTCCTATCCATAATGTGTCTCAAGAAAGTCCTCTTCAATTTAAAGACATAACCGTGTTAAGGGGAGGTACTGTAGAGAACATGGTTTTGCATGCAGAAGATTACAAATTCTATCTCCAGTTGAAAGGATCTCAGCTGGCAAGGCTTGGAAAGACTCTTGCTCAAGGCCTTGGACAACTCCTGCTAGTTTGAGTAGACAATACTGGACTACATAGACCGATATCCTGACTCAATAAAAGGCAGCTCCACATGTTCCCAATGATGCTTAAAAAGACTTACCCTCCCTCTTCTGTTTGCTTATAAACATAAGCCAGGATGTCTGCAGCTCTGCCAGTCCCCTCACAGACCACTACTGGAACTGGAGGACTTTCCTGAAGGTATTCCAAAACTGTAAGGATAACGTTGGGACCGCCTTCAAATATGAGCGCCACCACAGGGACCCCCTGACCAATTCCTACACAAAGCAAGTTTAAAAAAAAATGCCGTCCTTCACTCATCGTGTTTGTTTGTTTTTTGAATAAACACAGTACAGACCATTTAAAAGTCAACTACATGCAGAAGACTTGTACTCAAAAGGAGTTTAAAGAACCAGAATTACCATCAGGGCTCTGTATACTCAGAATAGAATTGCATTATTTTTAAGTGCTATGTTTTGCAACCTGTATAAGTTAAACAGAATCCTGGAAGGCAGGGGATGCAACCTCCCAAGTGATCCTTGGTTCCAGGGGCCGATGGCGGCCAAAGTGCGCTTCCTTTCAGCTCTGCAAGCGCATGGCAATTTTTCTAAAGAAGTCCATTCATGGTCCTCTTTTGACTCTTTTGGTAAACTTTTTTTTACTCTCCCAGATTTCTGGGAATCAGCGGGAGGTATATTTTATTATTGTTGTTTGCTCTGAATTTGAAATGGTTATTATTATTATTTTTATTATTATTATTATTATCATCATCATCATCATCATCATCATATCCCACCTTTTTCCCCAAGGCTGGGACTCAAGGTGGTTTACAAGATTAAAACATGTACATTTAAAACATATAAATATAAGTTTACAAAAGTTAAAATAGAATTAAACCTACAGTAAAATTAAAAACATAAAAAAACCAGTAACAATGTTTTTACATTGTATAACTGTTTTATTTTGGGGGAAAAACTGTTTTATTACCTTTAGAACATTATTTGTTAAAGGACGGCATACAGATACTGGAAATGTTGGCCACATCACACAATCACTGTGGTTTAAATGAGCCAGGCGCCATTTGCCTAATTATCTGCCTGGGTATAAAAGGCCATGCATTGTTTGAGAGTTGTTATTTGAAGGTTCAGACAACATGACAAGCTGTGCCCGGACAGGTAATTAGACAAGTGGTGCTGAGCAAACACTACAGCTTAAACAATCCACCGTGGCTTGATTAAGCCGTGGTGATTGTGCAAACCGGGCTGAAGTCTAAAGACTAACAAGCTTTCATGAACTAGAATCCACGTCATCAGATCTTTGTTGGTCTTTAAGATGCTGCAAAATTCTTAATTGTTCTTATTGCAACAGACCAACATGGCTACCTCTCTTGAAACACTCTATTTTAAAGCTGATCACCCCAAGCAGCCCTTTAAGGGCCTTTGGAAGCCACCTTCAAACCAGAACGAAACAATAAGCCTTGACATAGACATATGAGAAAAGTGCTGAAATTCTGGTAGTCCCACCAAAGAAGTGGATTTGGAATGCCCTTTGGAGCAAGTCAAGAAATACTACTAAGAAATATTTTTTTAAAAAACACGATTCTTTTCAGTTCAAGGTCAATGTGTCTAACTCAAAGTATACATACAAATCTTTCCTGATACCTTTATAGGTAAATACTAGTCAGAATTTTTGCATAACGTAATACTAGGCTCAACATATTCCATCTTTTGCACAAACAAGTTAAAATGCTGAGCAGCACACATTTTAAATACAGTTAATCATACACAAGATCTAAAGTGTGGTTTACACATGTTGAAGACCTAATTAAACTGCAGCCAAGTAAGTCAGCATAAATACAAATTGAACACCGTAAAACTGTAAACATGTAATAACTTTACGCAGTAAAACATAGCCCATAGCTACAACAAAAGCAGGATACATAAGACGTATAACACTTCTCTTTGCCAACTGTTTTTTAAAAAACAAAATAGATGTAAAACCACACATTACCCAGCAACAAATTCATCCAACAATGATTTTCTGTGACTGAAGAAGCAGATTAGCTGGGAAAGGTCAAGGTTGCTCTACATTACTCACACGCAAATCCAAGTATTAGATTTCCAAAATTATATCTACCCCTAAAGAGAATGGGACTCCTGACATTCCATAGTGCAAAGTGAACGGGAAATGCAAGTCACCCGCACTTTGTGGTCTCTTTGCATCTTTGTAATGGCGGAAGCCATTCAGGAAGCTCAAATTCCAAAAGGTGAGTGTCAGATATGTTTGTACTGAGGTGTTGGTGGGTAGTTCAAGGGACTGGGAAGTTGCTGTTGTGGATGGGGCTGAACTTCTCTGAAAATATCAGGTTCACAGTTGGAAATGGTATTAGATCCATCCTATCTCTTGATATCCATGACGACTATACATGAGACACCTTTCACCAGTTAAGTCTGGTGCAACAGCTGGGGCCCCTTCTGGACATCCATTTTCCAGCTGCTGGCTTTTCTTACTTCAGATAGAATAAAAAGCCCCAACACCGCATAATTTGCTAATCATGGGCTACACATACTTGCATGGATCCTTTGCAAGTTGATAGTTTTTTCCAGTTCTCGTCGTAGCTTTACTTCGGCTCCATATTTTCCAACTGTTCCATCGTCCACCAGTATGAAATGGGAATGAAGATTATTCAGGACATTTAATTTACTTAAAGGATTTAGCAGGGTTTGATATGGAGCAACAATCTAAACATAAAACAAAGCAAAACGATGTTGTTCAGATGGACATAAATCATATTGACTTCTTTCAAAAAAATTGTCAGGCTTCAAAATTCCACTGGCATTTGTCCATTACCAGTGACCTATTTATTCATCAACTGTGGACTTTCAATTCATTCCTGTATATAAGAAGTCGTAATACAAGGAGAAAGCTGAATATGAGTTTTATTCAAGTGGTTACTATATCAACGAAATATGAACATAGCAAGGAAAAAAGAACAAAATAATTTGCACATTTATGTTTTTATTTTAAAATATCCCATCGGAATATTGATTCAGCTTGATTCAGGTATGCTTATATGCAATTTTGGGATATGGAATTGGCATAGGACATGCAAGCATTCTAAAAACAGAGAGGACCCTTTTGCAGGAAGAGTCCTTCCATTCACAATCTGACTTCACAATTGGACTTCATGGTGTAGTTATGAAGGCTTTTTCATAACCAATTAAGAGCATAAGAGCAATAACTGGACCAACTTACATCTCTCCCAACGAGGTCATTTCTGTTTTCAATCACTCCCCAAGGAGCTATACCAATAGTGCAAATCTTTCGAGATGATCGAGAAGCATGTTCCTTGAGAGCATCACCAACATGTTTTGCAACACCTGTTCAGGAACATATTGTTGTATTACTAACATTATGTCCTATTGGTAATAAATATCCACAGAATTCAATGGCCCAGTTCACATATCTTAACCAACCATGCTTGGCCATTGAAAACCATTAAAGCCAAACAGAATAAGAATGTTTTCACTGCCCACCTAAACACTATCAGGAATGGGACTAGCCTCACCTCCTTCAGCAGGAAATTCCACCTGCGGAGTGCTGCAACAGAAAAGGCCTAATCTTGCATTCATAGAATCATAGAATAGTAGAGTTGGAAGGGGCCTATAAGGCCGTCAAATCCAACCCCCTGCTCAATGCACGAATCCACCTTAAAGCCTACCTAACCGAAGGCTGTCCAGCTGCATTTTGAATGTCTCTAGTGTGGGAGAGCCCACGACTTCCCTAGGTAATTGGTTCCGTTGTCTGCTGCTTCCTGATGTCCAGATGGAATCTGGCTTCCTGTAACTTGAGCCCATTATTCCATGTCCTGCACTCTGGAATGATCAAGAAGAGATCCTGGCTCTCCTCTGTGTGACAACCTTTCAAGTACTTGAAGAGTGCTATCATGTCTCCCTTCAGTCTTCTCTTCTCAAGGTTAAACACGCCCAGTTATTTCAGTCTCATACGGCATTGTTTCCAGACCGCTGATCATCCGTGTTGCCCTCCTCTAAAGCCCCTCCACCAACTGAACCTCTTTTGGTGGTGAGGCATTCCCACCAACTGAACCTCGTTCGGTGGTGGAACATACAACAGGACTTGTATTAGTGAATTGGAGTGTACAATAGCTGAATCATAGTTGGCCCAATTCAGGATAATGGCCAAACATGTCACCTATGTCACTTTGCTATCTTAAAAACTAAGAAGGTTATGGAATTTTTTTCTGAGTAATACGCTCCAGATTGAACTTCCCTACCATTCAGAAGGTTTTGTGAATTTTTAAACTACAGATAGCTTTCTCTAATTTAACTCCATCGCTTCCTGTTCTTTCCTCACTATATATGGCAAGCAATTATTTTCTCTTTTCCTTCTTCCTTTAAAATTCTTGAAAAACCTGAAAACTTTACAATTTAATCTTCATTTCCTAACTTAATCATATGCCATACCTATAGTCTCTCTTGAAGAAACACTTTCTAAAGTTTGGCTGGAAATTCATGTGCCCAGCAGACACAAAATACTGGAGATATCAAGTGGTATTTTTTTGCAAAGAGAAACAACTTAGGCTCAGTGTAAAACACAAAGTACTGCTACTGACAACATTGAAAGACATTCAAGAACAATGCAACACATTTTAGTTTATTTTTGTTATATTGCATGAAGAACAGTGTTAAAAATAAGCATGTGTAAACATTAGGAGGACTACATTTTCAGCCTTCCGACTTGCAAGTAATGCCTAGGGACATGAATGAGATCTCTAATAGGCAGGTTCAAAACTTGAGGCTAAAAACGCATATTTATGAAGTCAGTCTTCCCAAGAACTCCAATAATCACAACTCTTAAAGAAAGACATAATTTCACACCCTCAGCAACACCAGAATTAGGGAATTTGCAATATTCTAGTTTTACTAGCAGAAAATAAATGCAGATTCACACAATATGATACAACTGCAACCATCACATAATAGCTTACTATCAGAAATTCTAACATGAATCAGCTATCATGAAGGGCACCTTCTGAGCTCATAAATTCTCAATCTAGGGCACAAGCTTGTGTGAAAATTACCATTTTGGAATAGTTATGGTTGCTTTTCAGTGTGTATGTATCTTTATCACTGACCCAGTTCACACATCATGGCAACAAATCATGGGTTATTTAACCCATGATTTGTGGGAATCAGCACTGCCTGCAAACTGCTTTCTGTTTATGTAAACAGCTGCTGATTGGCTTGATCAAAGGTTTTCAGTGTGACATCCTAACCCAGACCACTGGGCTGTTTAGGAGCTAAACAATGCAGCAGTTAGCCCATGTTTAATTAAATCACAATTTGCCACTGTGATGTGTGAACTGGTGCTATAATTAGGGAGTTTCCTTATACCGAGTTAAGAATGTTGGCCAATCTAGCTCAGTATTGTCTACACTGAATGTCAGATGGGTCTTTGCTGGTTCTGTTTTGATCTGCTGAGGACTGAACCTACCACTGAGCTATGCCCTTTCTGTAGTTTTATCCTCTGTGATGTAGTTTCTGGCACCGTTTCTGGCCACAATGCCCCCATCATGACATAGGATTCCAAACCTGCTGTCTCCATAGCCCTACAAAATACAATCATACAGATGCCATTTTGACATCAAAATAATCATACTGAGATGGGATCCAGTTGTCTCAAGAGCATGGAAATTGGAAAGTATATTTAGAGTTAAGACTTCACCTGTATTCACTCCTCCAGTTATAATCCAGGCTCCTGTTGTAACTGCAGCTTTAATAAGGCCTTTACCAAGCAACTGTTTAATGCGCGGATGAAGTTCAAATTTCTGCATCCCTCCATGAACTGAAACAACAAGCTTTGGCAGTTCCATCTGCCATTCTTTAAGCATAAGATGCAGGATGGCTTCAGGTTTGGTGTCATATGACAATCGCACATACTAACAAGAAAAAGTTAGGAATGTTAACAATTTTTAATCATGCAATCAGAAAAACATAACCTGACATGCATAAAATACAACTGATACATAAGGATAACTGTGCAGTTCACAGGTCTATTCCAAATAGACAATAATTTCTAGTCATGGGATTTTGAATAATATCTGCCACAACAGTGACTTTTTGAAAACTTGATTTAAGTGTTTCACAATTCATAAATATTGCAGACACTAAAAATCCAGAGTACACTTAGAAAGCTTGCTGGAGTCAGAGTGGACATATTTACAGTATACATTGTAGGGACAAGATGAGGATATAGGCTCAGTTCAGAGGTCTGATACACTGTTAAATAGGTGAATTTAGTTTTTAGGCTTTTTATCCAATGATTAATCATCAAAGCTCATTCATGCCCCAAATTGAATATTATCAGAATGCCACATTACACTTAAAAATGCAGGTTGCTTACCTGTAACTGAAGTTCTTCGAGTGGTCATCTGTGCAGTCACACACATGGGCTCGCGCCGGCGCCGAGCCTCTTCCGGGAAACTTCTATAGCTAGCTTAGGTTTTAGGCGGGAACCCCTCCCCCACCATCGTATCGCGCATGCTCAAGGTTCCCGCCTACCTCAGTTCTCTGAGACCGAGTAGCCTCGCAACCAAGGTAATACCTGACAGAGCATACGCCTATGGCACCTCTTGCATACAAAAACAGCGTTGCAGAGAGGGGATGGTGGGAGGGTTGTGTGACTGCACAGATGACCACTCGAAGAACTTCAGTTACAGGTAAGCAACCTGCATTTCTTCTTCATGGTCTCTGTGCATCACACACATGGGCGATTAATTAGCACGACTTACCGGCGGGGGGGATGCACGCTGACTTCATTGGCAGATAGAGGACAGGACCGCCCTACCAAACGAAGCATCCCTTGCAGCTCGAACATCCAACCTGTAATGCTTCGCAAAGGTAGATGTATTCGACCAAGTAGCCGCCTTACAGATGTCAGGGATAGTAGCCCCATGGGACAACGCCGATGACACGGCGAGACCTCTTGTAGAATGCGCTGTAAATGATGATGGAGGCTGCTTGCCCAAAACTTGATAGGCAAGAACTATCGTGTCCACAATCCAGTGGGAAAGACGCTGAGGCGTAACTGCGTGGCCTCTAGTCTTACCTCCGTAGCAGACAAAAAGCTTATCCGATTTGCGGTACACTGCAGACCTATCCTTATAAAAAGCCAGCGCACGCCGAACATCTAACGCGTGCAACCTTGAACATAATGGGTCTGCGGACGCTTTAAAAAAAGTGGGTAGAACAATGTCTTGATTCAGATGAAATGGAGAAGAAACTTTAGGGAGAAACGACGGGCCAGGTCGAAGTACCACTTTATCTGGAAAGAACTGGGTATACGGTGGATCTATCATTAGAGCCGCCAGCTCAGAGGCACGCCTGGCTGAAGTAATGGCAACTAGGAAAACTGTTTTGAAAGTGAGTAAACGATAGTCAATAGTAGCCAACGGCTCAAACGGTTTAGATGTGAGGGCTGTCAAAACTAAGGACAAACTCCACTGCGGAACTATCGTGCGCAATTGTGGAAACAAATTATGCAGTCCTTTCAAAAAGGTCTTGGTAACTGGGTGCGTGAATACTGAAAAACCATTAACCTTCCTATGGTTTTTGGAGATAGCTGATAAATACACCCTTAATGAACTAAACTTTAGTCCTTGTGAATGCAATTGATACAAGAAATCTATGACACCCGAAATTGGACAGTCCACAGCATTAAAGTTGTTGTCGGCTGCAAAAGACTGGAAACGTTTCCATTTTCGGGCGTACGACGCTCGAGTTGAGGGTTTAGTAGAGGCTTCAAAGATGGCACGCAGATTATGTGGCATGTTCATCGATCGCCAATTCGTTTGATCCTCCAGGCCGTCAGTCGTAGAGACTGGAGGTTTGGGTGAAACACCTGGCCCTCGTCCCTTGATAATAGGTTGGGGATCGAGGGAAGGTGCCACCAATTGTGATTTGATACTCTGCACAGCGGAGTGAACCATGGCTGTCTCGGCCACCAAGGTGTCACTAAAATTGCCTCCACCGGACTCCTGCTGAGTCTGGATACGACGAGGCCTATCAATGGGAAAGGCGGGAACATATACAGGTAGTCTTTGGACCAGTCCCATAGGAATGCATTGCCGAGCGATGCAGGTCCAATCCCCGCTCGCGAACAATATCGTTGGCACACACTGTTGGCTTCCGTTGCAAACAGATCTATCGAGGGAGCCCCCCACCGTGCAAATATTTGCAACAGCACATTCTTGGAAAGCTCCCATTCGTGGGAGTTGTTGAATCGCCTGCTGAGGGTATCCGCCGTCGTGTTGTCCGTTCCGGCAATATGAAGCGCAGATAGATGAATGTGGTGTCTGATGGCCCAGTGCAGGATGTCTAAGGTCAGGCGAAGCAGGGGAGGCGAACGCGTCCCTCCCTCCTTGTTTATATACCACACGACTGTGGTGTTGTCGCAGAGTATGCGAACACGACGTCCCTTCAGGCAGGGCAGGAAGGCATGTAGGGACCGTTTGACTGCGAGTAGTTCTAGGAGATTGATGTGTAACCGTGCTTCTGAACGTGACCATCTTTCTTGAATTTTTAGGTCGTGTAGGTGCGCCCCCCATCCCTCCAGGGAAGCATCTGTTGTCAAGACACATGTCGGGCCGCGTTGATGAAACGGAAGGCCTTGCACGAGATTTGCCTCGTTGGTCCACCATTGGAGTGACCGAGCCACTGACCTTGGAATAGGGAGCTTTACCTTGCGAGGATTTTGCCATGGTCGGAAACGCCGGAGTAACGCCTGCTGCAAAGGTCGCATGTGGAGGCGGGCCCACCTGACCACGAACACCGCAGCCGCCATGAGTCCAAGTAGACGAAGTGTTGCGAACGCCGTTGCTGTGTAGGCATGGCCAAGCCGTGCTGCCAGGGCTCGAATGGGCTGTACACGGTCTCGCGGTAAGTACGCTCGTTCTATTGTGGAATCCAGGAAGACACCTATGAATTGTATCTGCTGTGCTGGTGTCAAAACAGACTTTTCTTTGTTTATTTGCAGGCCTAAAGTCTTTAGACATGATGTGACGAAGTGGACATCGCGATGTGCCTGAGGACGGGAGTGAGAGACGATTAGCCAATCGTCCAGGTAAGGGTACAATTCGATGTTGTTGGACCTGAGATGTGCGCAGACTGCCGCCATACATTTTGTAAATACCCTTGGAGCTGTCCGGAGGCCAAAGGGCAGCACTGAAAACTGATAGGACTTGTTTCCGACTCGAAACCTGAGATATTTGCGGTGTGCAGGGTGTATGGGAATATGGAAATACGCGTCCTTTAGGTCGACTAGCGTAAACCAGCAGTTCTTGCGCAACAGGGGCAGTATCTGAGCTAACGTCACCATACGGAATTTTTTCTGTTTGATGTATTTGTTGAGGTTCCTGAGATCCATAATAGGACGAAGTCCTCCGTCCTTCTTCGGAACCGTGAAATAGCGGGAATAGAACCCCGCAGGGGCGTTTCGATCGAGTACGCGTGAGATTGCTTTCTTCCGCAGCAGTTTTGCTGTTTCTTGAAGAATTGTTAGAGATGGTGTAGTGTATTTCACGGTGCCTAGAGGAGGGGGGACTTCGAACTCTATTCGATAGCCTTTTGTTATGGTTGACAGTACCCACCGATCCGTAGTAATCTCGCACCAAACTGAAAGGAATGGGCGTAACCTGTTGGCTGGGTCTGGTGGCAGGTTCATAGCGGTGCAAAAGTCAAAGGCGCCGCTTAGCTCCACCCTCCTGACGGCGGGATTTGGTAAATCGAGAAGCCGGCCTACGAGATTGGTAAGAAGACGCAGGCTGCTGTGTCTGGTAACGTGAACGATCGGTCTGTTGTCTGGGCTGGTATGGTACCGGCCGGTACCAACGGCGCTGATGGGCAGCGTGCTGAGGATGTTGCTGGTTTTGACTTGGAAGACTCATCTTCCGTGCTGTCACCTTTGCTTTGTGGATTACGTCCATGGCGTTATCTGTTGTCGTGTGAAATAACCCTTCACCATCAAATGGCAAATCTTCAATTCGCGATTTGGTCTCAGCAGGAAGATTTGAGGTACGGAGCCAGGCATGGCGACGTAATGCCACAGCTCCCACCATGGCCTTTGCAGTGCAATCGGTTTGGTGATTCGCGGTGGCCAACTGCTGTTTTGATAGTCGACAAGCTTCCACTTGAAAGACTCGAGCTAGTTCGCGCTGATCGTCTGGCAGGTAATCTGTCAGTGCTGCTATCTTGTTCCAGAGGAACAGCTGGTACCTGGCCATAGTCGCCTGATAATTTGCGACCTTGAACCCCAACGAAGCAGACGAGTAAATTCGACGGCCAACCGAGTCTAATTTCCGGCCTTCCTTGTCAGTAGGCGCTGCGTGACTTTTCCCCATCTTTCCCTGCGACGACTCAACAACCACAGAGTTAGGCCTAGGGTGTGAGAATAGAAAAGGGGCCTCAGCTTCCTTGACTCTATACAAAGCGTCCAGCCGCTTGGAAATTGGGCCGATTGTCGCCGGATTAGTCCATGACTGCTGGAGGGTCTTAAGTAACGTTGGCACTATAGGAAGTGTGAGTTGTGGGACTGGGTCCTCATACATCACATCGTAGATCTTATCAGGCAACGCCTCCTGTGGCTGCTGTAGCTCCAAACCTAGCGATTGTGCCATTCGTTGCATTTGGTCTGAGAAAGACCCTAGTTCCAACGACGGCGACGCCCTATCAGATGTTCCTACTCCATCAAGAGGAGACGGCACCGACGGGGCGTGAGAGATGATCGACGATGAGTCTGAGGCATAATCCTCCACTGAAGATGAGGACGCTCGACGTCGGTTCGGTACTGCTAATTGTCTCGACGTCGACGATGGAGTATGGCGTCTTGGAGAACGAGCAGGGGGGTCGCGAGCCGTGGCTCGAGGAAGGCGTTCCCCTGTATACTGATCAAACCTCGGGCGTGGATGTTGCTGTCGGTGCCGCGGAGTTGTTGCGCGGGATCGATCCGAACGAATATCCCAGGCCTGGGAACGTGATCGAGAACGGGACCGAGAGCGATAGGTGTGTGCTGTCGATGCTCTCGACATCGGAGAAACCGGCGGTACCGACACTGGCGGACTCGCCGGCTCGATACCGAAGCCGGCTTGACTGTCGGTATCGACAACGATGGGGTCCATCGGCAGCGTGTCGGCCAAATCCTCTTCTTCTTGTGAGAGAAAGGAGCGCGGCGGCAGGGACTTTGCCCTTGCTGTCGACGTTGAACGTATCGAGCCCTGCGGTACCGAGGCCGGCGGACTTGGTGACGCTCGAGGCGGTGGAGTCGAGAAAAGCTGCGCCGGTAACGAAGACGCCGATGGCGGTGTAGTCGGTGCCGGTCTCGGCTTCGACACCGACGACTTCGATGTCGACTTCGACGTCGATGGCCGCTTTCCCAGCGTCGAAGTCGTTGTTTTCGACTTCGACTGAGACGAGGGTTTCTTTTTCACTTTGGATTTCTCCTTCAATTTTTTGGACTTCTTAGCGGGCACGGCCCCCGATGGTTGGGAAGACGATCCCTCTCGAGGAGAGTCTCCTTGTGATGCCTCCCACACTGGAGAGGAACGGTGCGATGCTGGGTTAGAGCGCGATTGCAGTCGCTCCCCAGAGAAAGAGCGGTCCCTTCGCCGGGAACCTGGCTCAGACTCCAAAGGTTGGCCAGGGTGAGTCTCAGCCGGCTCTGAACGAGGGCGGTCCACCGCTGAAAGGGCTTTACTCCAAAGTAAACTTCGGAGTCTGTCGGCCCTGTTCCTCCTGGTCTGACGCGAGAAGGTCATGCAGTGCCTGCACGAGTCCACGACATGACTCTCCCCGAGGCACAAAAGGCACAACGAATGGCCATCGGTCAGTGTTAACTTGGCTCTACACTGAGAACAGTGCTTAAAAAGAGCTGACTGAGCCATTTTGAAGCAGGCAACGGCCTGAAATCCAACTAACTTAACTAACTCTAAAACTCTATTTTTTTTTTTTTTATATTATTATTATTTTTAATACAAACTACACTAAGCTAACTATTAAACTCTATATTCTTTTAAAGGTTTATACGAACGATTTTCGTCAGACGAAGTCTCCCGCGAGGCTAATAGCGAAGCGGTCGAAGAAGAACTGAGGTAGGCGGGAACCTTGAGCATGCGCGATACGATGGTGGGGGAGGGGTTCCCGCCTAAAACCTAAGCTAGCTATAGAAGTTTCCCGGAAGAGGCTCGGCGCCGGCGCGAGCCCATGTGTGTGATGCACAGAGACCACGAAGAAGAACTGAAGTGTAACTCAGTCATAAGGGAACTTGACTTCACTCCCATCTGTTTTCATACTACCACCTCCACGTTCAAAGACAAGTAATTTTCATCTTCACTTGGAGTATTTCATTTTATTACAAAAACACTCATTAACTCTGCCATTAGGTGATAAATTGGGCATTTGGTACATACCTTAGCTCGGTAGGAATGAGAACCTCCTTGAAAGTTAATAACACCATAAGCATCTGTTGAACTCTGCTCGGTATGTTTTTCTACTGACCATTCTTCTATCTCTTGATTAAAGTTTTCACCCAGTTTCACATCTGAATATTTCATAGCAAGACTTGCAGTAAAGCAAGCATGTTGCCGGACCAAACGACCACAGCAACACCTGCAGATAATCATCACAATTTACGGAATTGGGGAGACACACAGAGGTAATTGCACAAGTTACAGCCTTTTCTCATAGTACTGGGTATACATATTTGTTATGGTGAAAATACCTGCTAGCTTCTGACTAAGCCTTAGGATCAGTTGCTACCTTTTTCTAAAATAAAAATAAAAAATATGGCAATTGCAGACCCCTACTCTGAGGTTTTAACATTATAGTAGGTATAATTTCTAAAAGGTCATAGCCTAGGTATATAGAGCATTCATCATGATCATGTAGAAGACAGATAATGCCCAAAAAAATTACAGAATGTCACAACAGGGGGCAGGTTAAGAATCAGCATATATTTTGCTATTCGTATCAGTAAAGGTCTGTCTATCTCTATTTTCCCTAGTCGACTCACTTCATGTTTTCATTAAATTTTCTCTAAGTTTCATTTGCCTTTTACTTCCAGTCATTTTCAGATATATTACAGAATACCAACCTTCATATCAAAACTATCCTTAAAAATGTTAATCAAAACAATCTTTAATATTTATTTAAACATTTATTTAAACACCTTATACATTGGGATCTTAGGGCAGCGTACAGATAAAATCAATTCAAACAGTATAAAACAACAAATAATGTACACAGCTAAAAACATATTAAACCGCTAACAAGCTAAAACTAGCCCTCAAAGGCTTTTATAAAAAGATAGGTTTTAAATTGGCGCTGAAACGAAGCCAGCATCGGCACCAGCCGGGCCTCCAAGGGGAGGGGATTCCACAACTGTGGTGCCACAACAGAGAAAGCCCTCTCCCATGTCCCATCATAATATGTGTCTCTTTAAAAGTGAGAGATTTAATTGCTTCATTTAACAGAAATGCACTTACCTGACAAGTTGCTGACAAATCTGACATCCTGGAAGGCATCTATGATTAAGAATACAAAAAGATAACTTGGCGTTTTGTGGATCTAATTGTCAAAAATATATGTCTTAATATGACTGAGTTCATTTTTAAAATACAAGTGTCACTGTTTTCTGTAGTTCACACTATAAGTTATTTACTGCCCTATCACACATTTTAGGACATGCCTGTAAAGAGGAAAGAACTGTGTCAGTTTATTTGTGTAATTTGTTTGCACGAAGGTCGTCCAGAAAGAAATAGAAAAATGGCTGTACACACTTCTATGTACTGTATACAATATCACTGTATCTTTAAGCAAACTATATTAAAAGAGAACACTTGAGGCAAGTGGAGAAGACAAATGTGATAAAGTCCACAGGGATTTGCTATGGGGGTAACATAGGCTCATTTCACGTCATACACGGAGGCAAACCTAAGTTTGCCACACAATATAGACAAAAGGAAGCTACAATGATTCATAGCTTCCTGATGGGCATGTCTGAAGGAGACACATATTTGCAGACATGGGTTTGCTGAATCCACACTTTACATTTTAGGTGTAAAGAAATACTTAATTGCACACCTAAAAAAATGTAACACATAAAATGGCCCTTATCTTCACGAAAATGAAGCAAGGTGGAGAGGCTGTGACATGGTGGGTTGGGACGCCATAGGTTAAATTGTACTTTGTAAAGGTAACTTGTATCTGACACTGATTGTACTCGGACATCCTCCTTGCCTTTATTTCCATCTAAGTGGCAAAAATGCATCCTGCTCTCGTTGGTTAACCTTTGTTTCACCTCGCTCTCCAACCTAACTTCCTTCCTGAGGAACAAAAGTATGTATTGCAACCACAGGCTGGCCTTTCTTTTACCCATGCCCAGTTCTCTCAGATAGGTCATGTCACTTCATCAGGCAAACCCCTAAAAATATGTAGCCAAGTCTTTTACAGGAGGGTGCACTTAGCTAACTAGGTTCCCTGGAGCCTGTGCTGCATCTTCTCCCAAGATTTGTGGCACATGGAAGTGCCAGGGCTTTCCAAAAGCCCCATGGACATTTAATGCTGTGACTGTGCTTCTCATAGACACAAAAAACAAGTACTCCCAAGAATAAAAGAGACAGCTCTGCCAAATTAACAATTCCATATTGAGAAGTCAGTCTTTATTCATAAAGCTCCTGAATTTGCACAGGAGCCTTATTTGCTTCATTAGTTCATATTTAATACAGTTATACTGATGTATTTCTATTGCTGCGTAATGCTTGCTCAAATTCAATTTGGACACCTGATGTGCTATTCTGAGACGGTTCCCATCTCTAGATGGATTTGGGAGACCTTTGGCAACCACAAAAAATAAAATTAATTTCTATAATATATTCAATATAAAGCCTAGGATTAAAAAAAACCCCTAGATTTTAACGGTTTGCATCAGCAATCCAGAGTCCACTAAAGCCAAAACCATAAATAGCACTTTCAGAAGTCACATTAAAATTCATTGTGTGAAATTTTGAAATAGTTTTTTTAAAAAAGGTTATGTCAATCCAAGGACTTCTTTATGCATTGATCAGCTAGAGAAAAGGTTTTTTTTGGGGGGGGGGGGTTGGAGGGGAGTGGGGAGAGCAGACAACTGAATACAAATATGCCAAAAAGGTTTAATGCTGAGCGAAGGGCTAAATTGTTTTCTTTGGTAAATGTTCCCAAACTAGCAACTACCCAATTTATCCTCTTATATTTGCAAATTTAACATATATTTCAATCTGATCATAGCAAAACCTTTGCAGGATTTACTGGCTTTAAGGAATGCACATTTTGCAAACTAAAACGATTTCTGACTACCTCCTATAGTACTATATCAGTTTTTTTAATGTTCAATGTTTTTAAATTTTTGTAAACCGCCCAGACAGCTTTGGCTATGGGGCGGTATATAAATGGAATAAATAATAATAAAAATTCTTAAACACTGAGAATTTCTTCCTCACGTGAGCCTCCTGGTCCCACTGAAAAGTCCTTCCAGATGTCTTCATTCATTTGGAGAGGCTTTGTGGGGGGCAAAGGAGATACCCAGAGCAGAAGAAGAGGTGGGGAATTCCACTTTGCACTGGCACTACTTTGTCTATAGCTCCAAAGGAAAAAAGCTGTATCACTTTTAATTTACCTGTGAGGGTCCTTTGAACTTGGTATAATGTACACACATTCCCGTTTGGTGAAAGTATTTTCTATCCAAGATTTCTGGGACTGTAAAATAAGGTATTTTCAGAGTCATACAAAAGTAATGTCCATTATTACAAAAGTAACGCATTGCACAGAGCTATTTCTCATGGGATCAACCATCCATATTTAACAGTAATTAGTTAATACTTGTTTCATTCTTTCCTCACCCCAAGAAATTTTCAAACATACATACATGACGCCCATCCCAAAGCCTGGTTACTTTGGGGTAGCTGAAGTTGAACACCCACCCACCCCCCGCCGCCAATTACTTATTTCGAACATTTCCACATTTAAACCAGCAGTTTAGTATCCATTAACTAGTTCACCTTGAAGTAATGCATATAAAGTGTTAAAAAGCAACCAAAAGCTTTAAAGGGTTTTAACATTGCTCTCCCTAGAGTTTTGAGACCTGGTTTAACAAGTAAAACAGCAATATTTGGTTAATACTGCAGTTACATCAACAGAATATCATGCAAAGACAGGGTTTTTGTTTTAGAAGAAAGAAGGTGCAATTGCATAGTGTTCCAATAAATGTTTAGTAAATATACTTGAAACTATTATTCATCTGAATTTTCAGATTAAACTTTTCAGTGGTAATATGTAGCATGTATATTAGGACAACAAACACAGAGCAGTACATATCCAACTGTTAAATAGTTCACCATATAGCCCAAACATTACTATGAAGAACACATTTATACATTTGACCTTGCTAGACATAGAAAATGCTTTACTTTATGACAGGAGTGGGGAACATGTGGCTTTCCTTTTGATATTGGACTGCAATTCCCCATCCCTGCTCTACAAAATGCATTTGCCATTATCTCTACGAATGTTCTATAATATTTAACCACCTTTTAACAATAACCTGCTTATAAAGAAATGCTAATCATATGCCAATAACACGAACAGACGCAAACAACCTCTTATAACAAACAAAATAAGTTAGGATTGCTACTGCCAGAATGATAAGCAATTATAAGCAGAATTATAAGCAAGATTCCCATCATAAACTCTAGAAAATTAATTAACTAAATTTGCCACTTAACTCTCAACAAAAACAACCCATCAAAACATAAATATTCAAGTCCAGCAGTTCATGAGTTGGGCTGGACCAAAGGACAAGCAGCACACACACTGCTATATTTGGGGTGGGGGCAGGATAGGAGGAATACACAAGAGCTGTCAAGTACAGGGTAGGTTAGACTCTGTGAACAAGCAAGATACTTCTTACTGACCTTGCATCTGGGATACCTCGATAAAAAGGAGGTGCACACACACATATGCTAGGATTGCTTCCAATCCTGCAGCATGAAAACTTGCGGACAACAATCCATATCTTAAACCAATTTCGTTTTTTCTAAGTTTAGAACTGCACTTTAAAAAATCTGCATATTTCGATTTATCATCCTAACCTCAGGGTGGATAACAACAGCCTAGCATGGAGGCAGACTGTATAATGAACAGCTGTATGGCAAGAAAAAAATGGTGTTTGATCCAAAGAACAATGAAAGAAAGAAAATAGCTACTAGTGCTGTTCTGCAAATACCTGCCTAAGAGTTCATGGGTAGGTTCTATAACGGTTTTCATTATTCTGCTGGTGTAAGTTCTTGCACAAGCCAAAGGAAGTTGTTCAATTTAGTTTCACTTTCTTGCACAACACTCTAATACAAGGTGTTAAATGGCTCTTTGTGGAGCTGAAGATGACTTTGGATCTGACCCATTGCACAGCTGGTTTCAAGCCAGACAAGTAGCAATACAAATGCACTGGAGGGCAAGTGCGCACTTGCTACCCACCCACATATGAACATTTCATCTGAAATCTGTGCTGCATCATATGTGACAAAGCACAGGTTTCAGATAAAATGTTCAGTCACAGCACATGTTTGCACAAAACACTAAGCTAGAATTCTCATGCAAGCTGCCCAATTGCTCCCACTTGGCTCCTAATGTAAGCAGGATCTGCTAATCTATCCAAGAACTCACCAGGGCAGAAAAGTTTAGCCCTACAGCTGAACTATGACATTTGGCTTGTCACTCCTTTAACAAGTTAGAGTTTGAAGCTGGCTTCCAGATCCAGGTGTGTTATAGGAGTGAAAATCCAGAGTTCAGGTTCGGACCAGTTCCAGCTTGGTTTAGCCATTCTTGCTTGCAGGACGAACCAAGCAGGGACAATCAGACAACATGTATCAGCACAAGTGCTCATGAATGCTAAGACAGGATTCTAAAGAATTTTTGCTTAGCATTTTGCACAAACACAGCCAGTCCTTGACAGTCATGCAACCATTCCATCAGCAATACAGAGTGAAGTAGGGTAGCTTGAGATAAAAAAAGGCTTTGTAAATGGCAAACATCAGATTGATACATAAAACTGTGCTGTGCCAATGTACCCTGTATTTCCACTAACCATTAGGAAGTGCTGCTGATTTATTAATGGACATCATTCTTCAAACTTTTGATATATATTATAGAGAAGTTCATTTCTGTCAATTTCTCTCAAAACATGCAAGTTTCATAGTCATAAAAAGATGTAAAATGTGAACTATGTTTTGTAAAATGTATATTTTCCCAATGTTTTAATCGCAAATAGGACTTTTTCAAACTCTCTTTGTAGTTTGATGAAAGGAGGCAGTGTGCCAAATTTCCACTGATTACAAGCATTGTGAAATGGAAGACAACAATATACGCATTATATGGAGTTCGGCATCTTCAATACATCTAATGTACGAGATAAGTGGATTGCTTAGTAGTTCAGCGTCTGACTTTCAGGCATTTAGTTACCAGCCCCTTAAAGTAGTTAGTTAATTTAGTTTGAGATGCCTGAGAAATTATATTCAGTCATTTAAATCTACCATTATGTATGAATTGTAAAACAAGTTACCATATTAAGCAAAATAAAGTCTTTTCTACACTTTAGTCTCAAGAGGAAAATGAACAAAGGTCTGTAACACTCTGTTGAAGGGCTAGATACTACACACTTTTACCTTTTTCAGATGCTCTAATGCATCTTAATTGTTTATACTGCATTAAGCAAAAATATTTAAAATCATAAAACTGGGAAGATCATTGTTTTAAATACCTGTTCAACATACAAGGTCCATCTTATGTTTTCTTTGCAGAAATCCATCCTGAAGATCTACTAGCAGTTTCCCTTGAGGATCAATCTTATACCACTGAGTTTACTCTAATTTAAGGTTTTGGAGATGACAGGTTATAACAACACACTGCTACTAAAATGCAGGATGAGATCAGACCTTAAAATAATTTAAGATTACCTTATAGAGACTATCCTATTATTGCATTTGAATGGAGTGAATACTTTGAGGGGATTTTCCTCTCTGCAAGTAGCCTAGACTCTAGCTATAGTGCTTGAAATTAACAGGCTGCTATAAAAGAACATGGATTCCTCAGAATGAATGAAAATCTATACACACATTCTGCCATATTTAATCAAGGCATTATGTTTTGGCAAGCTATGATTGAATATTTAATACACAAATAAAAAATCTTCACTATTCATGAATCACGAGATGGTCCTTGATTGTTAATGAGGCTACGAGTTTGCTGCCAAGAACTGCAGATTCACCACAACTGACTAACAATATTGTGGCCACCCACACTGTAAGACAATGCAACTGAACCATGCAATGTATGTGTTTAATCCAGAAGCAATGAGATGAAGCTACTCCTATATGTGTATATCAGCCTACCCCAATCTGGTGCCTCTAGATGCACTGGACTACAACTTCCATTATCCCCACACAATAGCCATGCTGGCTGGAATTATAGTCCAACTCATCTGGAAGGCACAAGGCTGAAGACAATCCTTTCTCATTTTCAGTAACAAATCTCACCCAAATTGAGGGGCAACAGTGTCATGTCATAGTATAGAAGGCTCTACCATCAGGCTAGAGAAGGCTGAACCAGTTCACAAGACTAAAATGTTTCACAAGGCAGTTTATTTAGGTGACCACACAAAGGATTTTATTGCACTACTCAGTATCATATACATCACTTCATGTGTTTATTCAGAGAAGCAATTTTTAATTATTACAAATAACTAAATAATAAGTTGCCTTCTGTTGGGCAAACAAGTCATGTGATGGTACATACTGCCTAGTGTCAACTCATGCTTCCGCCATGTGTTAGGAAAGCTGAAGTTGACTTTGTACTTTTCTGCATCACTATGCACATACAGGAAAGTAGCAGACAGTTCAGTAATAAAGCAGAAGTAATAGGAAATGGGTTTCAGCAATCACATGATGCTTAAGTCAGGAGAAAGAACAAAAAGGCGACATTGGGCAAAGTGTTTTCTCTCTCCTATATTCGATGAAATCCCATGCATGATTACTCCGAAATAAATCCCTCCCAAATATCTTATGTATGACAGACAAGATGGGGAATGGGTGGCTGCCCTCCGGCCTTGCCATCCTTCCACTGTGGGGGAAGATAATGAATCAATGTGGGAGATACCAGATTTATGAGAATGTAGGTTTCCTTGACACTGCAATACAGAATCTGCAATGCTGTGTAGTACGATGTCAGAAGCACCAGTCCCTCTAAATGTAATAGCTCTTTGAGTATGACTGTTATAGCACAGCATCAGTCTCTCTTCCCCAGCTCTACCAATCTTCTGGTGCAACAAAATGATAGGATTGTGACCTCAAAGGGTGTTTGGAAACCAAAAGGAAAAAGGACACAAGGATGCAATGCAAGATTAAAATTAAACTTCCATAATTTCACACTGAAAAGCTGTTTTGCAGCTCTGAGTGGCTTCAAGCAATCATGAATTTCAGACACACAATGATCTTGTTTGCATGTAATGACAACCTATCTGTCTAAAAACCGATGAGCTATCTGGGATGTGTGGACATGCTCCATGCAATGCGCCTTCATCTTCTACTTTAGCACACAACCACCATCAGCTCCTAAACAACCCAGAGGTTAATCCAACAATTACCCATGGGTTACCTGCTGGGTTGTTCAGACCCTAAATAAACCAGCAGTCTGGGTTCACACGTTACACTGCACAAGCAACAAAGGAACCAATTGTGGGTTGTGCACTAAAGTAGAAGAAGTGGGTGTGCTAGGTAACCCTGATAACCCGTTGGTTACCATACTGATGGACTTTCATTACATGCAAACTGCCTCAACATGTAATTATTTTGGATCCATACCAACTTGCCATTTTGAAAGTACAGTGTAAATGCAGAGATCTCAGATAGGTTAGCAATATTTTCCTATATATGAAAGTAATTTTCTCAGCCTATTTTAGATATACACGCAAAAATTATGTTCAAACTTTATTTCCTAAGTGAAGTTTAGGCAAAAATGTACACCCCAAACACCCCATTAATTGGAACAACTAAAACAAAAGTTTTAAATGAAAAGAACACGAACAAGTTTGGCACAATATTTCATGGATCTTCATAATTTAAAACTTAATATGGCACATCAGTATGCATCAGAGATACTTACAGTATTTTAAAGCAAAGCACAAATGCGATCTTGAAATATCTCCACAACTGTTTCTAACCATTTACTTCCAAACCCATGTATTTCCACTATTTACAAGAAGTTGTTTAATGGGGGGTGGGGTGAGAAACACTCTTATTAAGCAAACACATGGTGATCACAGGACTAAACTAGGACCCATGCCTAGTTGACTGTAACACCTCACTGTGCAACAGGCTCCAAAAGCAATAGCTGGAAGGCAAAAATTCCAAACACAAGCCTCTTTATCTTTTTATCATCACTTAGAGCCAATGAATCTCATTTGAGAAACTGAGCACTTGGGGGGGATATTACAGCACACTGTGTTCACACATACAAAGTAGTTTCCTAAGAGTAGCATTTCTTTCTCTCTTTTTTTAGCCTGTCCAAACACAAACATACAATAGAGATGATACATTGTTTTTATAAAAAAATATTTACCAAGGAATTCTCCAACGAATTTCTTCCCAGCCAAATCTGAATAATGCCTAGAAAGTGAGTCACACCTTTCTGGGAGCAAGTACTAGATAGCCATCTCTGAGCACGCCCCAAGAGAGTATTATGCATTCTATTCCCATCAGGTATTTTTCCCCCTGAAGTGAGCTGCACTCTTGACTCAAAGGGCACCTTTCCCAGGAAAATTACTTTTCTGAACATATCATACATCATCCAGGTAGTTGTTGTCATTAAAAAAAACAACCTGCTATAGCAATTAACATACCATGATTAAAGATATGATAAGGGGGATGAATACATGTCTAAGAGCATGCAATGCCATGACTTGCTCCGGATTCCTTAACCATGGTTTGCTATTAACCAGAGCTCTGAAACAAGCTTGAAACCCTGATTAATAGTGAACCCTAGTTAGCATTATGCCTGGTTAGCACTCAGCCTGATTAAAGTCAGTTCTATGGTAAGGTGGACAGAGAAAGGGGGGATTCACATCAGAGATGGAAGATGATGGGAGGGGAAGTGTACAATCCTATGGCCTGCAACCATGGTTAAGGGAATGAGAGCACTGTGTGTGCACCACCCCTTAATAATTATATAGCATTTTTTCAGCGTCAAATACAAACTAACAAAATAGCTTCACACACACACACAATGAGTGCCTGAAGAAACTCAAGATCTAGAATCAATACTAAGCCGTAGTACAATAACGTATTACATAACACTTTTCAAACCATACCAAATAGTTAATGAAAAGTGTTTAATCATAAAATCAGTCCATACACTAGCTGTTAACGTTTGATTGTGGGACTTCCTCGTCAGCAATTAACGGATGACAATTCAAATGCAACAATAATAAATAAATCACACTTTAGGAAGCCTCTCTGGCACAGAAAGCAGTTGACCTAATAAGCTCCAGTGTAGATCGTCTACTTTAAGACTATCTATAAAATCAATTTCATAGGGAGTATCCGACAGGGCATAACAGCTAACATAAATTACGTGCACTAGAATAAACTACTCTATAGCATTTTACTGGCACACTGATTTCTCCATGAAATTAGAGAGCTAGCTAACACTACTGGCACTGCATTAGGGTAGTCTGTTCTAGAGCAATGCAATTTAATCTAGCAGTTGCATCCCACTGGATACTGACCCATTTTTATATATCATAAAGCCATAGAATCACTGAGTTGGAAGGGCCTATAAGGCCATTGAGTCCAACCCCCTGCTCAATGCAGGAATCCACCTTAAAGCATGCCTAACAGGTAGCTGTCCAGCTGCATTTTGAATGCCTCTAGTGTGGGAGAGCCCATGACCTCCCTAGGTAATTGGTTCCACTGTTGTACTGCTCTAACAGTCAGGAAGTTTTTCCTGATGTCCAACCGGAATCTGGCTTCCTGTAACTTGAGCCCATTATTCCATGTCCTGCACACTGGCTTGATTGATAAAAGATCCTGGCCTTCCTCTGTGTGACAACCTTTCAAGTACTCGAAGAGTGCTATCACGTCTCCTCTCAATCTTTAGTGCAGGAGAACATATTTGGGGTGTTACCTCAAGGAAAATTGCATGTTCAAGTTTCCCATTGGATGTTCAAGCTTTTAGAAATAATTAATTAAGAAATCCCAATTTTATTTAGAAACAAACTACTGTAACAACTTACTCTTCAAAAAGAAATAAAAAAGTATTTCAGATCAGTCATGTTTTCAAAACAACTTTACTTCATTTTGGAATACAGAAAATAACGGAAGTCTAATGGTAAAGTTATATGTTTTCCTAGAGTTGTTTAAACATCTAGGCTCCAACAAACCCCAACAGACGTCTCGCTCCTTTGCTCTCATTGCAATTTTGAAGTTACCTATTTCTATAATTACTGAGTCTTAAGCAGGACAAAGAAGCACCAGCTAGCCAACTCATGCAGCAGGGCTATATTTAAAGCACTTTTCCAAACAGCAAGATTCAAGAAGTTGCCAAGTACCACCAAAATGTGTGTGTGTGTGTGTGTGTGTGTGTGTGTGTGAGAGAGAGAGAGAGAGAGAGAGAGAGAGAGAGAGAGAGAAATACTTCAGTGAGGTTTATATGAGAGACTTGAATAGAATTTGATACAAAATTTTAAACAATAAATGAATACCAAAAAAGGCTTCCGCAAAAAAGTTTTGTTCAACCTGCCCAATTATTCTTGTGGGTAGTTAAAATAGTCAGTCTGGCCAAAGAAGAAATGTTACTCAAACAGTTAGCTGAAAGGACACAATGAATGTGTGTTGCTGATCCAAAATGGATGGTGAACCAAAAGAGCCTGTGAACCTTGGCATCACCCGATTACATATGTTAAACTTTTATTGACACACACATGACTTGTTCAGATGACTCTTCTCACCTCCCTTACATAGATGTATGACAAAACAGAAAGCAGGTTTCTGTTTTGTGCAATTCCTTTTCACTGTGTAAAGTTCAAGCAAGGAGTGTAGGATCTCTCCCTAGCTTAAAATAAAAGAACCTGCCATGCAAAAAAAGATCATAAAAATCCTGTTAACCACAAGCCCTCTGTGTAAGTCTTTATTGCTCCCATTTTATAGACGAGAATTGAAAATCCTCTGTGTAAGCCTTTATTGTTACCATTTTATAGACAAGAATTGGAGGTTGAGGAACATCTGACAAACATAAAAAATAAAACACACCACAATGAGCACATAAGATTGGATTTTGAACTCCCAGGATGAAGATCATTCCTTTGTCTACTACTCTATATAGTTTTCCCAAACAACGCCCCAGTTCATAACTATGCTTTTTGAGTTAAATTGAATTGTTGACTGGCACAAGAGAATAAGATCTAATTGCATGACAAGACAGTGTCGCCATTGTTAATTTGACTTTCTATTTACTTTTTTTGACAGCTATACAAAATACTACATAGTAGGGTTTATAATGAAGCCTTCTACTATAGAAACCAACTGCAATTAGTGTATTGAATTCCTGATTCCTACAGCATCTTCATTCTATTAATGCTGCCTGTATCTGATTACTTACCCTATTCATTTGGAATTCATTATTTTTATTCCCATGAGCAAGAACAGCTAACTCCCAATATTTACTTATTTATTTGATTTGTACCCTGCCTTTCTACCAAAAATGGCACTCAAGGCAGCTTACAGGAACAATTAAAATTGATTAAACAATATAACAATACATTAAAATACAATAAAAACACAATAATTACAGTTTTTT
Source organism: Anniella stebbinsi (assembly GCA_029215795.1). Lineage (NCBI taxonomy): Eukaryota > Metazoa > Chordata > Lepidosauria > Squamata > Anniellidae > Anniella > Anniella stebbinsi. Next base: position 390,924,690 of record JARDYH010000001.1, read on the forward strand.
ACCCAACAGACCCACTTACAGGCCTACGTCCTTCTTGAATAAAGCAGTTTTTTTCCTGCCAGTGGAAGAACAGCAGAGAGGGAGCAAATGTGGTTCAATATAGGCTGACCATATGAAAAGGAGGACAGGGCTCCTGTAACTTTAACAGTTGTAGAGAAAAGAGAATTTCAGCCAGTGTCATTTGTATGCAGTTAGTTCCTGGTGTAATTCCTTCTTCATCACAACAGTTAAAGTTGCAGGGGCCCTGCCTTCTTTTGTATATGGTCACTCTAGTATAGTGCCTGCAACTTTAACTGTTGTGATGAAGAGGGAATTTCACCAGGAACTAATTGCATACAAATCACACTAATTGCATACAAATCACACTAATTGCATACAAATCGCACTTTTCTCTACAACTGTTAAAGTTACATGAGTCTTGTCCTCCTTTTCATATGGTCAGCCTAGTTCAATATATATACACATAAACAACTTGGAATCAAGCTACCGAGCAGACCGTCCGCACCTGTATATACCCAGCTGACTTTTAAGATCTTCAGAGAAGGCCTTCTCAGTCATTGCACCCATCCTCTGGAACACCCTCCCCTGGGAGGTTCGGCTGGCAGAAAATGTGGCGTTTTGTAAATGCCGCCTGAAAATGAAGTTGTTTAAGCAAGCATTCTCAAGTTTGTTATTAATCCTAGTTAATTATGATGCTACTCCATATTATTGTTTTTGTATTGCTTTGTTATTGCGGTATTTTATGCTGTGAATTTAATAGTGTATTTTAAGCTGTGGTTTTAATATTGTTATATGTAAAACATTTAGGAATTTTATTATATTAAGCGGTGTTTAAATAAAAACAACATTACTTCTAAAAATAAATATGTCAGAAAGTTCTACACATTTAGATTCAGCACTTTAATTTTTAAAATTGAGAGAGGGGAGAGACTGGGGCCGCCTCTTCATGGCGCCTCTTCTGGTGCGCCATGGCGCCGGCAGTCGGCGCGCTGCGCATTGACGCTCCTGCCGCCGGTCTTCACGGCAGGAGTGCCACGGCGGCTTTTCCTGTCGTCGTTGCCACCGCTGCGCCTGCCCAGCATCAACTGGAGGGGCGGCTGGGAGCATCGGCTTCCCTGCTCTCCGGTAAGGTGGGGGTTTTGGGGGGGGGGGTTAATGAGGGGGAGGACTGCGGAGGCGGTACAGCAAGCTTATGGCTCCCTGCTGCACCATCTTCCCTGGCCAGCCCGCTCCGATCTAAAAACAAGTTGGGGTAAATGGCCGACTTTTTTAAATCGTAGCAAAGGGCCTCTGCCCCTTGATGGCTTCACACTGGCGGCAGCGTCATGTAACACAACTGCAGCCAGTACGAAGCCATATCGACGGAAAGTGTCCGTCTAGAGGTACCCAGAGACACAACATCGCTACTCCTCATGTATCTGCCATCAAAACTAAAAGTTCTGTGTTATTCTGGCTACAGAGGGTACCATCACAAGAAGTAAGTCTACTCTAGGCACAAAAGCTCTTTTTCAAAGAAATTATGTAATAATGTAATGCCTCCAAAACAGGATTCCTAAGCTATTGAGCTAAAAATTCAGAATATATTCTAGCTAGTGTTTTATATGAATTTGTTAAACTGCATGAAGCAGCACCACTCTATCTAATCTGTCCAAAATATACATTTAAAGGGCACAAACTGTCCTGCTCAATACCTTGCAGACAAAGCAATTAAAAACGTAAGTTCCCTAAAGTTGAGGAACCACAAAGCAATTCTAACCGCCAGAAACACTGAACAACTGTCATATACAAAATATTTGATGTGCATTAGATCAGCAGCCCACAAAGGTATATGCAGAACTGCTATGAAGGCACAATGAAAAAGTAATCCGTATTTATACTTCACCACTTGTTTAAATCTAGACTTGATCAACTATAATTTACTTTCAAGTAAAAGAATCCCATTGGTACCACTTTTAGGCATTTTCTTTGCAACTTCTATGGGAACTGTAAAAACCTCCATACCAAGTATTAGATTCTCATCTCCAAAAAGCATGTTTTGAAATCTCCTGACTCATCAAATTAGCCCTGATCAGTTCAAAAGGTTGAGTCATTCCTTTGCTTCTCCATCTCCTATGAATCATTTGGTCTGGCAGGGAATTAAAATTAATATGCATCTGATAAAAAAAAACATGAATATGTAAAGCAGTGGATTCAAATTAAATTTTATTTGCATCGAGCGAATAGCCATTGCAATTTATAACAGTAAAATAAACATGATACAAAAAGCATACAGTAAAATGTCCCATATGCAGGGGTGGGAATCCTCAACATAAATATACTCAGTGGCACCAAGCAAATAAAAGCATTAAATGCAGTAGATTCTTTTTTAATACACTCTTCTTTTACTGAAACAAGTCAGCTTCATGCAAAACTGTCTGTTCATTTGCTACAAACATAAAGCAATTCAAGTAGTTCTCTGTGTGTCGATTACCTCCTAGCTCTATGTCATGTGTGCCAAGATAAGACTATTATCCAGCTAAACAGACACCAGTAAAAGCTTCAAGTAGTTCTGCACATTTCCCAGATTACCACCATGTCATAGCCATATCTTGGCAGGGGTCCAACTTAGAAGGAACCAGGGGTAGCAAAGGTAAAGGGCATTTATTTTCCCTCTCTCTTGACAGCCTGAACTGTTGCCTGCAAAACTCTTGCCAACAATGCATTGGACTAGGTGAGTGGCATCGTGATTTATCTCCCATATAAACATTCTAGTATTTAAATGTGAGGTTAAAGTATTAGGCTTGGATCACAAGAGACCTGGATTCAAAGCCCTAACTCTCACCCTAACTTCCTTACAAAAAATAAATACAAGCAACTTAAATAGATCTTTCCATTTAATATATAAATTTCTAAAAAGAAACAGCTGTACAATTGAATCAAATCACGCCATCAGCCAAGAGTAAATACATGTTTACTCAGGAGTTAGACCATGGAATACAATGGCATTTACTCCTAGATAAACGTGTCTAGGACTGTAGCCCAATAACCCAATCTAAAGCATGTTTACTTCAAAGGATGCCAGTGGAACTTACTACTGAGTAAGCATGCATAGTATTCTGGTGGCACATTATTTCAGCACAGAAGAGTTACAATTTCTCCAACTTAAATATATTGAATAGCACTGAAACCCCTGGCTTGGAATGCTATTGAAATGTAAATAATTAAAAATGAGAATTCAGAGCTTTGCAGGATGTCATTCCAACAAAAGGGCTTGACAAATGCAGATGATTAAAGATAAAAAAGTTAAAGACAAAGCAAGAATTAAAAAATAGAGGCAATAGACTCATCTCTTAAGTTATCAGGCAAATTCATGGACAACAAGTATATCAACCACTATCAGCTACCTTAGATAATAGGAACCCTCATTCAGAGGAAGCATATCTCTGAATCCCAGTTGCTGGAAAGAGGGCAATAGCTGGAGAGAGACATTGCCTTCATGCCCTGTTTGTGGGCTTCCCAGAAGCATCTAGCCTCTGAGCGCATTCAGATGATCACGGGGACGAAAGAAATCATTGAGGGTTCTTCTCCCATATGTGCGACTGCTATTTGCATAATTACCTGCACTGCAGCGCAGGTTGCCATGACTGAACGGCACATCAGGGCTGGCTTCTCACGCACCCCACAATCTCTACTGCAAGCCATGGGCTGTGCTATGGGAAAGAAGCCACCCCTGCCACAAACCATGCTGGGTTCAGACAATACAGCAACCTGTGTTGCATCATGAGTAATTATGCAAATTCAGAATCTCGTGATGAATGAGCCTATCGGGATGATATATGAGCAAGAACTTTAAACTGTTTTCTGTTAGAATAATAACAACAAATTGTAAAGAAGTGCTCCAGGTCAGTGTTTTCTAAAAAAATCTCTTACATGAATGTGCAAATGTGGAATATTTCTGGTATTTTTCTTGGATAGCAAAAGAATGTATACAAAGATATGCTTTAGTTTGTGAATGGGTGTTGTTTTCATGCTAGCTTAAGACAATTTTTTATGATTTTATGTTTGTATTTTAGTTTTTGTGTAGCTCCTGACGAAGGTTTCACAACCGAAACGCATCGAGCATACAGAAGATAAGATATAAGAAATAAAGAAAAATATATTTTTACATAGCACCAGAGCTTTGCTCTCCTTTTGTCTCCCTCTGAAGACCCACTAAAAGGAGGCAATTTTAAGTATGTTCTCAGTTTAGTGAGTCTGCAGTTAATGACATCAAATTGTCAGGGAACAGACAAATTAGAGAAGCATGAAAGCTTTGTTGGAAGCTGTGTGTGTATCGGGAAAAACTTCACTAGGAAAATGAGTGGGGGAAATAATTTAGAAAACCATGATGCAATGGATTGAAGACTTAACAACACTAGCAACATTTGAAAGAATGGTATAGAGGTGCCATTTATAAATGGACATATTTGGGTATTTGGTCTACCTTCACAGAAGTTTATGTATAATTTACTCCTTTTTCTTTTCATTTAGAATGCTGTGATATTTGAAACTAAGGCTTTTAAAAGTTTTAAAAACAACAGATGATTTCTGAAAATATGAAGGGAAAGAGCATACCAATCTAGAGAAAAGATTGCAATAGTCAAATATGAGATGATCACAGTTAGGACAAGAGTTTGGCTCTATTCGCTGAATACATGCTATTACACAAAGGACTGATTGCACAAGACTATCTGTGACAAAGTCATAACCAAATTAAAGGGATATTATGCAATTGCTTGATCAGAGCAGGAGTTCACATGTTTAGAGAACTTTACCGGGTGATCTACAAATGTAAGAAATAAAATAAACCTTAACTATACAATAGTGAATTAGGAAGATACACAGATTAAACTGGAAAAACGATTGGCCAAGGCAGGGATAAAAATGCTGTGATGGAACCATGGCCTGTCTGAGGGAATTCTCTCTCACTCTCTCAGGCTCAAACTTGTAGGTCACAGGTTACTTAAAAAAAGGGAAGGATTAGGTAAACCAATCCCTATTCTGAACTATTCCACTACCACCAGTTGCTTATTTTAAAGACAGAAAGAGCAGCACAAACAAATTTTATAAAGCTATTTAATCATGCAGGACCACTGCAAGGCTTAGAAATCTCGTCCTTAGATACTCGAGACAAAAATCAGGACAGCATAAACCAAATCGTTTTATTACCACCGCAGAAATACAGGCACAGAATTAGGATGCAAGCTAAACTAAACTTCAGTTTAGCATAATTCACAAAATCACTTGTTAAAGCCCAGCCATAGAACATAGGCTACATAGTAGAAAAGTGTGCCAATCACTTCAAATAGGACTCAGCACTTCCCAGCAAAAACCAGCTGACTTGCACAATTGCAACTGGTCAGTGGCAAATCAGCTCAATCAACCCCCTTAAAAAAAAAGACAGCAAATGCAAGATGCCTGTTAGGTGACATTTCCATCTAATTCCATGTAAGGGTTGCTATGTAAATTAAATATTTTCATTTAAAAATATGCAAGCCCCAAAACTGATTTCCTTAGGGAACTTATTCACAGGTAACAAGGCCTGACATATCTAACAAAGAGCGAAACAAGGAACTTTAGGTAGAAGGTCTCCCTGGCAGGCAGTTAAGCTGTCAGTAACTTAACATCAAAATGGGGCTCTGAAGTTGATAAGCCATCAAGGCAGACAGGGAAGATGATTTTCTAGAAAGCATAGAACTCAACTTGCAAGCACACACACCTTAAAGGGGAAGCTGTATTTAAAGAAGAGATGTTAACTGGATTGTGAATTTACACACTTCCTAGAGCTAGCTGGTTTTCCTTGTTACCTTGTCTGACTAATTTTCTGTGAAGATATATAGCTAAGATTACTTCATACACATCTTTCATCTGCCTTTGGGTGGAATGCATGGGAACTACTCATCCTCATTAATTGCCAAACCCGAAATGCAAAACTAGTAAAAAAAAATTAAAAAAAATAAGAGTACAATATAGTGCGCAAGAACCCAGTGCTAACATTGCACCGTGGTTTAACTGATTAGCATAGACGTTGTTTGGACATAACAACAGCATCCAGCAGCAATTTGTGGATTAATTCACCACATGAAAACCACTTCTAGCTTCCAGCACCAACCTACAAATGAGGCATTCGTACTTTGTTTCCGTGATGTCCAAACTGAGATGCTTGGAATTGTTAGTGGGTCAAACAACCCCAAGTTAATCCATGGTTTGTTCTTAGGTCAACTGGGGATTGCTTAACTAACAAACAACACCAGGTGCCAGGGTTCAGACATCACAGGAACAACCTACAAATGCTGCATCCGTAGGTTGTTGCTGGAAAGAGGAAGCAGCTCACACACAACACACATCCCCATAATTTGTGGGTTAATTAATTAACCCAAGAATTGCTGCCTAGTGTTGCCATTACATCCAAACAGGGCCATAGTCTGTGCTGGCTTCGCTTTTGCCTCTATCTAAGATGCAAATAGACAAGATATAGCTCAGTGAGTACTAGCTTCTATAGATAGAATGCTAACATCTTGCAACCATAATCAAGAGATCAGGAGGGAGTTGCAGTTCTCTCCTCACCCATGCAAATTCCTCCCTTCCCTGATTAACATTAAATATACAGTGTTACTTATGTACTGGCACTAACTATGGTTAGCTGTTACAACAGTATGTATAACCAGGATTAGAAGCTTGTTTGCAAACGCTTGTAAAAACTAATCAGAGCTGGTGCTGATGCAAATGTAATGCTTTGCTATAGTTTAATGCCAACCACAGCAGAGAAGAGTCACCGCACATGCACAAACTCCTAACCACAGTGAGGTTATTAGTGTTATGCCTGCACAAGGCCTATATGTTCTATGACTGAGCATAAGTGAATTCAGAAAAAGTCCACTGTTGATGTACCCTGTTAACAATTCCAAAGACAGAAGCAAGACAGTGGCTGAATTCAGACAACACGATAGTCAATGGTGGGGTAATAATCAACTTTACATTGTTCATCTAGGGGGTACTCCCCACACAACATGGTACTAAATAATCAACCGTGGTGTGGATTAGGATCAGCACTGAGTTGACTATGGCAGCATTCAGACGACACGATAGTCAATACAACTGACGATTGTTCTCCCCCTCAGTTGCTTATTGTGTCGTCCGAATTCAGCCAGTGTGACAGAAAACAATCAGTGTGTGTGTGCGTGAGAGAGAGAGACAGAGAGAGATCTACCTATCTATAAAACATAACATTTTCACCACCATTAGGATGATATCATAGCTTCCCTCATATATCTTCTAAATTACCATGGAATCCGTTGCCATTATAGTTACCTTCAATGGATATGCGATTCATCATCAAGAAAGGATGGAATGAACAAGATCAGAGGGATCATCATATCCAAAGCATGACAGGTCTCCCATACACATCCCTTCAGAATTTACATACATTCTAGCAAAATGCATTATGCCTTAAGGGAGAACAACAAGAAGGAACCCACAAAGGTGAGAAAAACAAGAAACACAAACATTTTGGCAAAAACTAATATATGAGGGGAAAAGTTAGAAACTGCTATCATGGAGCACTTTTAATCTAATCACACAGAGCAGTAACATCAGAGGATTATCTAGTGAAGAAGGCACCAGTCCCTTTAGAACTCTGTTGTAAATTTCTCCCTGTACATGACTGCAATTGCTGGGGGAAAGAGCAAGAAATTCTGTCTAAAGATATACAAGGTATTCAAGACTAACACAATTTTCATGAGTTACTGCAGGGGTGGGAAATCTCCAATGTTGTTGGACTCCAAGTCCCATTAGTCCTAGCCAGCATGGCCAATGGTCAGGGATTATGGGAACTAGTAGTCCAACAACATCTGCAGAGCCACAGGTTTCCCACCCCTGAATTACTATAAAGCACAAGGTGTTCGTAAAGAAAGTATTTATGATCTTCTCATGGAATGGACTCTAACATCAGACATTGTGTGAAAATTACCCTGGGATATCATATTTTTACCGAGTGCAAAAGGCTTTGCAGGAACTGTTCAGGTGGAATTCTCTGGGTATAACTTTACCTACTGCGGGTGTGGTGTTGAATGAATTACTGGAACGTTCTGAATATGTTTTGAGAAACAGCAGAATGAACTTGTTAACCTAGCTTGAGAAGAGAGGAAGAGATCATCAGAACTCATTTCCTTTTGAGGGTAGGTTCAAGAAGAATTAACAATACTAGAGAGCAACAATTTTTACATATTGAAAGCAGTTTGCTGCCCATTTTGTCACTGTAAAAATGATCACAGTTGAAGCAGCCTACTATGGCAGATACTTTTGCCTCAGCAGGCTGGTTCACACAATCAAAATAACCCACCATGGCTTGTTGCAAGTTGCAATGTATGCCAGGTGCAATTTGCATAATCACTGCCTGGCCCCAGCTTAGTCCAGGAAGCATGGTTTGTGGTAGGGTTAGTCAACCTTCAAATAACCCTACAACAGCCCATGGGTTATTTGAGAGTTGTTTAACCCTCCAACAAGCCATGCTGCACAGGTACTGACACAATAAGCTATGGCTGGATGGTGATTATGCAAATCTCATCCAGCTTGCACTAGAACATGCCCCAGCTCACAACAAGCCACAGTGCCTCCTTTTGATTGGGCGAACCAAATGAGGGAGTGTCACTCTGTGGAAAACAAGTACTTTGAGCTTCCTCTAGTGCAAAAATAAAAGAAATACTGATTGTTTTCTTCTAGTATTCAGGCTCATCGTGGTACAGGTAGTAATCAGATCAAAGAAGAAAGGGAGAAGTTTAGCTTTCTAACACATACTTATCGAAAACAAGAAAGCAAGACGCCTATGAAAAATAAACTAGGGAGCTACACTACATGCCCCCAACACTGCAACGTACGAGTATGGGGACACAGAGGTGCTCAGCAGTTGTAAAGGAAGGATGATATCAGTTTCCAGTCACGGCACTTATAAAAAATTGTGCTTGGGCAAGTTTTTCTCATCTATGTACATGAAGGGTTTTATTGGTTAAAGCTTTTAAATATTTTCTGCACATTTGAATCTGCTCGCAGTAATTCTAAGATTGATTGTTTATTGCAGTTATGCTCTTAGTAAACATGCTAAAGACATACAGCTCAATTGTTATAGCTTCATCCAAAAGGAATGTCAAGTAAATGGTATGTCTATATCAAAAAGATAAGGGACTTGAGGGCCCCCTCCTGAGTCATTAATAAAAATGTTTTAAGTCATTAATAAAAATGTAATACCTCATTTAGTTTCCTTAGTCTAGAAAGATAGAACAGCATTCTTAAATTGCATAAGCTACAACTTTCCTTGTAGTTTTAAACAAATGCCCACTCTTTGCTCAGTCATAAGAATATAACATAAAACGAACCATGCTGGATCAGATCAAAGGTCCATCTTGTCCAGCATTCTGTACACACAGTGGCCAATCTAGCTGCCTGTGGGAAACCCAAAGTAGGACATGAGCGCAATAGAACCCTCCCACTCACATTCCCCAGTAACTGCTTTTTTAAAATGTTGCTCAAAATGGAGACTAACATTTAATCTGAAAGACAATAACTAATAATGAAAAACATGCACAAAATCAATTTCACTGCCAACTGTCATTATTATATCTCTATAATAGGAAAAGGCATTAGTTTCATGAAGCAAAACAAAATACATACAGCACACTACAGCCAAAGTAGTTAAAAGTGAATTAAAGTTTTCCAAAGAAGCATACATATGGTTTGGTAGATCAGGTAGAGACAGCAAGCATGATCTAATGGATAGAACATCAGATATGGAGCAGGAAATAAGTTCTAATCTCTGTTAAATCAAACCTACCCAAGGGTGACTGCAAGCATATCACCATTTCAATGCCCCTATCTGTGGGAAGAGGGGAATAATATTGCCCTACGAACAAAACCTGGAAGGACAAGTTTGTAAAACACTCTGCACTTCATTATAGGTGAAAATTACTAACACTTTCTTTAAATTCTCAATGTCATTATGTAAACTATCAATTTTACATAAACAAAACTAACAAAATATTTAAACATTCCCTCCTCCTGCCATTGCTTGCAACTGTTTTCGAAAAGCGCTTTTGTTGACATTTAGCTTCTGCCTAATGAAAAGCAGGTAACTATATTGATCTATCAGAACAAAATTCAAAGGGACATGAAAATTCCACCTTTGTTAGGCCTGAAGTTCACAGTGCTGTATGTAAATGTTCAAACTGCACAAAACTCTTCTTCAAGCTAGATCAAATTGTCCTAATAAGACTTTTCTTTCACACTGTCCCTAACAATGTTAAGGAAATAGAAAAACAGATCACAGCTATTTGCCAAGTATACCAACTTGTAAACAAGTAGCAAAAAAGTGTGGCTTCAGTCCAATTCTCCACTGCATTCCATCAAGTTAAACACTTGTAATCACACATGCTTGTAGAGTAAGAACATAAGAGGTGCTGTGCTGGTCAGACATTCTCTAGTCCAGCATTCTCTTCACACAGTGGCCAACCAGTTTTCTGATTTCTTGGGCTGCTTAATAGGGGTTTTGCAATTCCCTGGATTGAAGCCTATTCAATGCATGCAGAGAACACTGCAATCAATCATGCATTGCATGCCTAATGTAGGTCTTCCAAGGCAAATAGCAGTCATCAAGTCTGCTGATACATTTTAATACAAACATGAAGAAATTACCAATAACAAGTACCAATATCAGTAACTGCCATAAGGAATACAGTTTGGTTCACTCTAGTTTTAAAAATTTGCACTTTTTTCAAAGCTTATTTATGTAACATGAAAGAAACATAAGGTGAGTCAAAGAACAAGTTGAATGCATTACATCTGATGTAAACCATGAAGAGCTGAAATGAATGACAGTTACAGCTGCCTGCTGCATAAAGGGTTACAAACAGGTTGTCTTTTATCAGACTATTACAGCAGCAACTATCAATATGGAGCACAAAGGGGACATATTTTAAAATACTTCCAACACCCCTTAGAAAACAGTGAGAAAAATCTATTACAAGAGACAGTTAAACTCTTAAGAACAGTTTAAATATGCAATTGTTTTGAGTCTCTATACAACTGATACTTCAAGTATAATTCTGTAGATGCAAGAACATACAACTTTGATAATCGAATAGTTGTATGTATGACTTTGAGAGACAGCTCACAGAATGAAAGTTACTGCTTTGATTTAATGTCAGCAGAGGAATATATTTCATTTTACTGTAATTAATTTTTTAAAGAAACAAGTCCAAGAAATTAAACTCTTATGGAAATATTTTATTGTGAATTTCTTACTATTCACAAATACTTTGCAAATAACTAGTGTGTTGAAAACTTTTTTGACTATTGCAACACAACAATCTGTTAACATGGAAAAGTCAGCCTGGTTTTAATACTGAAAGTAGTGTTTAGGAATATAACAAGGGTGACTTTAAAATGTTACAAATTTTTGAGTTACGTTACTCCATAAAACTTTCAACACTCTAGGCATTTGCAATGTTTTACTGCTAAAATAACAAGTAAAACTTGTAAACTCCAATACCAAGCCTATTAACATATCACTTCAAACAGCTAAAAGAGAAATATTTCTTCAGACTACTTTTTCTTGAACCCCTAAGTACACAGGCAACAGGAAGACATTAATTAATATTTACATAGCTTAAGGGTATGTTTTGCAAGAAAAAAGTCATGACATACATATAAATTCACATAAACAGAATGGAAGCAAATGGATTTAAAATATCCATCCTTTTCAAAATGCTTCTTACATAGTTTCACATGATGACTTAACTTAACTAGCCATTTGAATTAAAGGGAGTAATAACTTGCAACTCCTGTTTACATAATCACTTACCCTGGAATAACAACTTCGAAATTCATTGAATTGTTCAGGGTTGCAATCCAAACCATGGTTACTTGGGAGTAAATCCTACTGAATTCAGTCCCTTATAAATATGAAGATCAGACTGTAAGTATTCAAGGGGTAAATCAAAGATTGAAGAGAATCAATGACCCTTGGTAAAATCAAGGGCTCTTCATCTCATTTCTGTTTCATCCCAGGATTAGTGATCATGAGAGCAATAGCGGGGTTGTTTTCTCTGGTGGGTGGAGTAAGCACAATGGCCTAGAAATGACCTGACAGAAAGGGTGTGTGGCTGAAAGGCTGAAATACCCTTTTTTGCTGACAAACCTGAGACAGCCCAACCACCTCTGAACTTTAATCGTGTAAAATAAGCCCTTGACAAGTAAAAAAGAGGAATGAAATTAACGGTGAAACCTCCAAAATGACTTTCAAGTTCAACTGAGAATAGGTATTTGTAAAATACTACAAGTCATTAACTGTTTCAATATTTTGCTTAAATCACGAAGTATTGTATCTACAACCATCAAACCATCAGAAGCATCACTTGAAAAACAAGCTCAATGTAAGCTTGGAGCTGTAGACTCAAGCCTTACATTCCTGGTACAGCATTCAATAGTAAAATTAAGGGAGATGTGGAAGTGTCCATTTTTAAAAGCAGGGATTATTTTGTCCTGTGAGGTTCTGTGGAGCTGAAATCTTTTTTAAAAAATCTTCACTATTGTCTCTAGTGTAGCCACTTCAGGGGAGAGGATGTGTGTAACTTGTAAAGTTGAGGGATATTTTCTCTATAACTCAAGTGGGGAACACATGGCCCTCCAGATGTTGTTGGACTGGAAATTTGATGAGCCTTAGCTAGCACATCCAATGGTGAGGAATGATGGAAGTTGCAATCCAACAACATCTGGAAGGTTGCACATTCCGCATCCCTACTCCGTAGGATCTGTTCTTTGGTCACATGGAAATGTTTGCTTATGGGGATGCCATGAGACTGTGGACATTGTGCTTGGAGATGGGTTTCAAAGAGGAAGGAGAACGTTGTACTGTAAGATTCTAAAATCATGACAAATCTCACCTATCTGTTTTTATGAACCAGCAAGTGTTGCCAGGTGCTATAGAACTGTTAGCAATGCAGATCTTGTGGGGTTGCTGTGTATCTGCAAGAGATCCCATTTTGAAGTATTATTGAAATTATATGCTTGTTGTTAGAATCTGGGAGATTCCAAAGGTTCCTATGTGATCTGAACAAGTGCCTGCTTTGAAATGTCCGTCATACATGTCACGAAAAAGGGGAGGCAAAGAATCCTTACCCCCCCCCCCCATTACACTGTGTCACTAACCTGCTCCAACTGGTCGTATGAGCAGATATATGAAAGGGGACTCTACTGAAGTGGCAGATGACCTTTAAACTTTGTGGCACATATTTGTAGAGCATTGACAAGGAATTTAGAAGTTCTAAAGGATACATACTTCTCAGCATCAGACAATAGGAAACAAACCTTAACAAGGGATGGCTGTCCTACTCTCCTCTTTCATCACTGTAACTGTGTGCAAGGACTAGCCTTGGTACGCTACCTGACACTAAAGACTAGCAACCATGAGTACTTTTTTCCTCCCTATTCATGCCATCTCATCCCCGAACCTCTCACTCCCAGCAATGTTAGCTTAGCCCTAACCTCAGCAACTCCCTCAAAGCCATATTCCAGCCAAGCCATGAATGCTGATGGCCTAGACTTCCTAGCACTACAGACCTCAATTTAGCTGTGAAACAGACATTTTAGCTAATTTCAATCCCACTGTAGAGATGTTTGCATTCTTGTTCATCTTTTGCTATGTTTGCTTAATCTGTCTAGATTTGTTTTAATTTATGAATTGAGTCCATTTCAGAGTTTATATAGTTCCTTATTGCTCAGCTAATTCCCAAGAGTAACTACTGTGTATATGTTTGTATTGTTGTATATCCAATAAAATTCCTCTGTTTTTGAAGAGACCCGTGTGTGTACCTGCCAAGACATACTACAACCAAAGTTCTAGGGTCCCTTAGATAGGTATATCTATAAATGGGTGCACATTCGTACACATGTGAAGAGATAACATTCAGTAACAGTTTGAGAATCCGTAGAGATTATATGAGCATCCTCCACTTCCCCTCATTACCTTTCAGTACCACAGGATGCTATTGGTGTCTGGAAAAATGTGGAAGAGATGGTGGGGAGTAATCAAAGAGATGTCTCCTTTAGAGATCTGTCTACTATAGAGCCAAGAGAATATCTATGGGCAGCTATGAAAAGTTATTTGTCATTCTTTCCCACCCACCCCTCTGGTCCCTTAAACTGTTCACTAGAGATATCAAATGATATCTCAGGAAAAGCAGTCTCTCCACTAACTTATGAGATAGTGAAGAAATCCTGTCCAATCCCCTCCTTCCCCACCCTACCCCAATTGTTGAACTGCCTTACAGGGCTAGAGGTATCTGAATAGGTATGTTTTGAGGTTGACAGTCATAGAAATGGTGGAGAAAGGAGGGGCTTATTGCTTTGTGGAGTTTTGTGACAGCAAGAATGGGTTGGGGTGAGGAATCAATGTCCCACAGACTGGATTCACCCTGTTGCTTAATTTACTTTGGTTGACAGCCAGATTGAGCCAAACTTTCAGGCAGAAGGCTGTCCAGTGCTTGGCAGCCTCCCACGCAAGGTGGGATAACTTTGAAATGACTGTCAGTCAGACCAATCCGCTTTTGAAAGCATGGACGGGGTTGATTCGGAGAGCATGGATCAAGCTATCTGTCAGCAGGCCCAATCCACACCTTCAAAGCTCTCCTCAGGTGGGAGAGCATTAAAGGTGCAGATCAGCTGATGTGATCCATGCTTTCAAAGGCATCCTTTCTTGAGTGTGGCTCACAGTTTGATTTTTTGTGTTGCGGGTCAATGGCCCTTGATAGAAAAAAAGGTTGCCACTCTTGATCTATGAGGATTACATGAAAGGTTGAGCTCCCTTCTATTCCTGATTTCTTAAGACACCACATAGGTTGTTACCTGTATGCAAAGAGATGGGAGGCGAATTACAACTTATGTAACTAGCAGGAAAGGTGTCCCTCCTACAGACTGCCTGCTGTATAAGGAATTCCTAACAGCATTTATCATCAAATAAATAAATAAAGAGTAGCCTAGGGCTCAAATGATCTAAGGAGTTGTAAACCAAGATATCCCTATGGGCTTCTCTCTTTTATATGGGCAGTGTTCAATTTGAAAAACAAAAGGTTCCTCAACTGAGGAAGGAGCGGGAGGGAGAGAGAAACTTATTAACATAAAAAAGCCCTGCCAAATCAGTCTGGGCATAGTCCCCCCCCCCAGTTTGCTCCAGGAAGACTACAAGCAAGACATGAAGGAAACAACCCTTCCCATCTTGACACCCAGCAACTGGTATTAGGTGGCATTCAGCCAAGGCCTAATAGGCACTGACTGACGGATAGCTCCTATGCGCTATGACAGCAATGGCAGAGGGCTCCTTCCCACCCTATCTTTTGCTATGCTTCATCTTAGTTACTGTTTTTAAAAGTCGTGTGTGTGTGTGTGTGTGTGTGTATGATGAGGCTATACTTGAGGGGAGTCTGGGGGTGGGCCTTGTGAATTTAATTAAAAGCTCCCCTACTTCTCCCCTCTAATTCAATGTCACTCTGTGGACTAGCGGGTTTATTTAGAAACCTATTTTGGACTACAACCCCAAGTATTCCAGACTATTGGCCATCTGGCTGGGGCTGATGGGAATTGAAGTCTAAAACATCTGAAGAGCACCAAGTTAGGGAAGGCTGCTTTAGCATGTAATCTCCTTGTGGGCAGGGACCTGTCTTTCTCCCCACACTCATACACTTTCCTTCTTCCTCCCCATCACCGTCTGTTACTCTGTAAAGCGCAAGGATCACCACTGCTACACAAACAATAACACATTAATACAGGAAAGCGTCTTGTGGTCCCTTAGGGAGCAATCCTATGCATGTTTAGACGGAAAAAAAGTCCTGCAACTTCCAGCAATAAAAGCAAAGAGTCTTGCGGCCCCTTAGGGAGCAATCCCATGCATGTTTAGACTGGGGGAAAAGAACTCCTACAACTCCCAGAGTGCCCTAGGCAGCAGTGCTGGTTAGAGCATGCTGGGAGCTGTAGGACTCTTTTTCTCTCTGTCTAAACATGCATAGGACTGTGCCCTTATTCTGGAATAGGAGTAGTCTTTAAGGTACCACAAGACTCTTCGTATAGCTTTGGCCGCAATGGACTAACACCGAATATATTATGGCATGGAAACTGCCCACTTTCTCAGAGCAAAGTTCAGGGGCTCACGCCCGCCCGGGAACCTTTGCCCATCCCTGCAATCTGCTGAGGGTTGCTCGTGTGTGTGTGTGCCTACTCCACCGAGCTGCAACCATACGAGCCTGGGCATCTCTGGCTCCGGGCGAGGAGCAGAAGCTCCAGCAATGAAGACAGGTGCCGGGGCTAAGCCCGCCGAAAACCACACCGAAGATGTTATTGCCTCCACCGTCAAGGGATCCCCTTCCCAGCCCCCGGTCCCCTGGCGCGCCTCACCATTCTCCTCAGGGGCGGGCAGCGGGGTCTCGGCGCCGGCGGCTCTGGCTCTCCTCACGCCGGGCGATGGTGGCGGCGGCGGCGGCTCCTGCTCGTGGTTCGGCTTCGGCGGTGGCGGGGCCTGTCTCCATCTATTGGGGCTGAGCTCGGCAGCTGCGCGGGGCCGGGCAGGAAAAAGAACGGGCCGGCCGAGAGGAGGAGCAGCGGCGGCGGCGCCTGAGGGGATCTCCTGAGGGGGCGGCCGAAACAGCGGGGCAGGCTCGAGGTAGGCTCCGGCTGGGGCTCCAGAGTTAGCGGCGGGGCTGAGGCTGCTTGAGGCGGCGGAGGTGGCGGTAGCAGGAGCAGGAGCGGCCTGGCGGCTCCTTCTCATAATTGTGCGACTGGCCCGGCTTGAGCGCAGCGGCGTTGCCGCGTCAGCTCGCACCGCCCCGCCCGGCATCTCTCCCGCCTTCCTTTCCCCTCGCTGCTGCGGGCGTCGAGCGGTGCTTATTATCAGTGTATTATTGATCTTTCCCCCCCCCTTTTATTGCGAATTTAACGAAACAAAACAGAAAACCAATCGTGAAAAATGAAAAAAGGAACAAACAATGACCTGCATTAGAAATATCAATATTCCATCAAGTACAACATTCTTAAAAAGAAAAAAAGGGGGAGGTTATGCATAGGTTTCAAGAAAAGCAGACCAAATATCCAAATATTTATCCACTCGCCTTTATACCACCCGTTCAAATGTTGATAGCTCAGGAGAACTGGGGTGGCTGGGGCTGAGGCGAGGAAAAGGAGAGCTTTTCCTTCAAATTATTAGTACTATTCTAAAAATTAAACAAAAATGCTGCCTCAGAGATATTTTTCTCTCCCACTTTGTAAGCTAGCAATAATAACAAACAACAGCATGCAGAGGTCTGTTGTGAGGATTTTGTTGGCTTCGGAGGTTAAGCATTTTGAGCTAAACATGGCTTTAGCATGTGGTGTGAACCACTTCTAACTGGTGGCTACATAACCACAGTTTAAACATGCTCACTAAATGGTGTGAAAAGGTTAGCAGCCTAACCATGGCTTAGAGTGTTGTCTGTACAGGCGCTATGTAACTTTAAATTATGGGTTTTATATGGTTTTTAATTAGATTTATTTTATACTTGTAAATTTTGTTTGCTTTGTTAACCCACCTTGTCAGTGTTGTGAAAAGGTGGTTTCAAAATACTGAAAATACATAAAAAATAGATAGATACAAATAAAACAAAATGCAATAAAAACAGTAAGAGTGGTGTTTTTTTTAATGGAAGGCTTCCAACAGAAAAGGAGGGTGCAAATATTTTAAACAGGTATCAGGAAATGCCTTGCAAATAATGTTACATCAACTCCTTATGCTAAATCAGAATTATTTTTCCCATTGTGCGGATGGAGGAATGAGGTGGCATGTAGGTTGGTAGAGGCAAGAATCATGGTAGAGGCAAGAATCAAACCAAGGATTTTCTGGTTCAAGCTCAGTCTCAGGATGATTCACCAGTTCTATTACCAACAAAGACCTAAATTACAATTCTATGCACACTTATTTATTTGTTACATCTTTATACTGCCCATCAGCCGAAGCTCTCTGGGCAGTGCACAGTTAAAAACCATAAGAACAACAATATAAATTTAAACACCAAAAAGTTAAAAAGGCCATATAAAACAAGCTACATTAAAAACCAAGGAAATCCTGAGGAAAAATGTATGTCTTCAGGAGGCGTTTAAAAGTTGTAACGTTTTCTGCCTCCTGAACCGCACGAGGGAGGGTTTTCCAGAGTGGGTGCCACTACAGAGAAGGCCCGCTGCCAAGGTTCTTCATGGCGGCAGTAGGGCCCCCTCTGAGGATCGTAGTTGTCATCCAGGTTTATATAAGGGAAGCGGTCTGCTAGGTATGCTGGTCCCAAGTTATTTAGGGCTTTATAGGATAACAACATAAACTTGTATGTGGCTGGTAGCTAACAGGCAGCCAGTGCAGGTCTTTTAATACAGGTTTTATATGAGCAGAACTAGGTGTCCCCATGAGCACCCTAGCTGCTGCATTCTGCACTAGCTGCAGTTCCGAACCACACACATGGGTAGCCCACATAGAGCGCATTACAGTAGTCTTGTCGTGAGGTTACCAGTGCATGAATGACTGTGGCAAGGCTATCCCTATCCAGGAATGGGCGTAGTTGGCATACCATCCGAAGTTGATAATGGGTGCTCTGGGCCACCGAGGTCACCTGGGCCTCCAGTGACAGAGATGGATCCAGGGTAGGGTGACCAACTGTCAGGATTTCCCCGGATTTGTCCTGGTTTTTGTCCTATTCTGGATGTCAGGGGGGATTTTCTGTGATTTTCTATAGTGTCCTGGAAAGACACACTTTCCCCTTTAAGGCCGCTATTAGCATTTTGGGAGGGAATGATGTGCTTTCTGGAGGCGCATCATTTCCCTCCCACTGCTCCAATCAGGACCTTAAATGGGAAAGTGTGTCATTCCCGAAGATTATAGAAAAGGCCCTGATTGGAGTAGTGGGGGGGGGGGGGCAGAAATGACACACTTTCCCCTCCTCCACTCCAGTTGGGGCCTTTAAGGTGGCGGGGTGGGGGATGACGCTTTTTCCAGAGGCCCTGAAAAGTCACTTTCCTGCCCTGCCCACAGGTTGTCCTCTTTTTTAGTTTCCCAAATATGGTCACCCTAATCCAGGGGCACTTCCAAACTACGGGCCTGCGCCTTCGGAGGGAGTACAACCCCATCCAGGACAGGCAAACACCTCAGTTCCCAGACCTGGGAACCACCAACCCACAAGGCATCTGACTTATCGGGATTCAGCTTCAGTTTGTTGGCCCTCATCCAAGCCATAACTGTATCCAGGCACTGGTTCAGAATGAGCAGGGTCTCTCCCAATTCAGATGTTACAGAGAGATAGAGCTGGGTGTCATCAGCAAACTGGTGACACCTGGCTCCAAATCTCCTGATGACTGCTCCCAATGGCTTCATATAGATATTAAATAACATTGGGGAAAGGATGGTGCCCTGAGGCACCCCATAGTTCAACTGCCATGGGGCAGAAGTACATTCCCTCAATGCTATTTTCTGGAACCGACCCCACAAGTATGAGCTGAACCACTGTAAAACAGTGCTGCCAACCCCCAACTCACGGAGGCGTTCCAGGAGAATACCGTGGTCAACAGTATCAAAAGCCGCTGAGAGATCAAGGAGTAGTAACAGGGTCGCACTCCCCCTGTCCCTCTCCCGAAGAAGGTCATCCATCAGGGCAACCAAAGCTGATTCCGTCCCACAACCAGGCATGAACCCAGACTGGAATGGATCCAGATAATCAGTTTCATCCAAGTGCACCTGCAGCTGAGACGCCACCACTCTCTCGAATACCTTGCTCAGAAATGGGGTATTGGCGACCGGATGATAGTTATCATAACTCTCTGGATCAAGGGAGGGTTTTTTTCAGGAGTAGTTGCACCACTGCCACCGTTAAGGCAGCAGGGACCACCCCATCACGCAATGATGCGTTCACCACTCCCCCGATCCAGTCGGTCAGCCCCCCACGGCTAGCTCGAATAAGCCATGACAGGCAAAGGTCGAGAGAGCATGTGGTGGGTTGAACAGATGCAAGCATCTTGTCCACATCCTCAGGAACGGATATGGAAGTGTGTTCCATTAAACTGAGCGGGACTGAATGTTGAGTAGACATACATACCGTTAGCAGAGTAATTTTGGAGTGCATTGTTCCTATATCTAGGTAGTTAGTGGGGCTGCAACCAGATTAAATAATTTCAATTAAAGTTTCTATCTATTAATGCATTTTATCCATATGGATAAAAACAATATTTCTGATGCACAAGCTTTCCTTTGTTTTCAGGTGATATGCACGTGTCGTAGACATCTAGAAAAGGCATTATTCTTGTGTTGGAAAGAATAAAGAATGCCTCTTCTAAGATGATGCTTGCTATCTGCAGCTTTTACAAGCATTTGTATTAAAAAGCTTTTTTAAAAAAAACACCTGCTGCCTGATTAATTAGGGCATTTGTTTTAGCTGATTAAAAGTTTCTTGTTCGTATCTTAAAAACAATTAAATGTTGCAGTCCTAATAATTAGTAGCTCAAAAACATTCCAAAAAGTATACACCTTTAAGTATAGATCAGTATGTATTCAGTGAGTTAAGCAAATAGAGATGGACCTGTGTGTGAGCAGCAAATGGAGGTATAGGTCAGGAAACTGAGAGGTGGGCCTGTTGTTGATCCTTGATGAATTGGGGATGAGGCCATAGATTGTATGCTGTCTGGGGAATGCAGGGAGTTGTAGGACTTCTTTCTTTCTTTCTAAACAACCATAGGATTGTGACCTTAGGCTGCAACCATTTACACATTTACTAGGGCTGTTCATCTGTCACAACAGCTCGCCGTGGCTTAATTTATCCACAGGGACTATCTTGTCATGCTGGCACCTGGCTTGCCATGGCTTGTGTTGTATGGACCTAGGTGGCAGGGGTTTGAGGATTAACCCCAAACAACCCTGAAAAAAAGCCACGCAAAAATGGCACCTGCAGGAGACCAGCACTATGCAACAAGCCCTGTGGGTAAGGGCTGCTCTGGCGCATGAACCAGGTCACAAGCTTAGTTCTGAGTAGATGTGTATAGGATTGCACTGTGAAAGCTGTAAACTTGGAGGCTAGGGAGCGCAGACAATAAGTAAGATATGAAACTCTTATAAGAGGGAAGATTACACATAAACAAATATTATAAAAACCCTTCCTTTTTCCTTCCTGTATGTTAGCTCAATTTCACTCCCACCTGTTATCCTCCAGATCTTCATTATCATTACCTTGCATCATTCTTTCACAATTTCCACCTCACCCTTCTTTCTCTAATCAGTTTTTTCAACTCTTCCTTTTCAGATTCTTCTCTCCATTTGTCATTCTCTGCTTCTCTGAACTGAAGCCTCCATCTCTTACCGTCCATTCAGCATAAATATTTCCAAATGCTTTAACCTTGCCCTTTCATCTCTTGCGATGCTTGATGTCACTATCCTCTTTTCTCTTTCTCCCTTGGTGCTAAGCTATCTGACTGCTGTAGACTAGTAATGAGTCTTATCTAGTCCAGCATCCTCTTTGCAATAGCGGCCAACCAGGTGCTTCAAGAAGACTCATAAGCATGGAATGAAGGGAACGGTTCCCTCCCATTGTTTGTACCTCAGATGCTGCTATTCAGAGGTACACTACCTTGGGCATGAAGGTTCTATTTAGTTAATGGCACAGAGCTTACTCTCCATTAATTTCTCTGATCCTCTTCATATCTCAGCTCAGTCTCTTCCTAACCATTCTTTGCTTCCAGTCAACCTCTAACACCTCCCTGAACATCCTCGATTGTATCTTTCACCATCACCTCCCCACTTTATGCTCATGCTCTCTCATCTGCCGTTCGCTATCCCCATCTTTCCTGCTCCTCCCGCTTATATAGGAACCAGTCTTTTCTGCACTATCACTCATTCTCCCACTACCATCACCAATTATATGCTTAACTCTCATAGGTACCTTAGTTCTGTCCATACAAACATCTGTAGTTCTCTAGCTATCCTCACCATTACCTCCTATTTCCCAGATGTCCCTTAAAATACAGGTTATCCTTCATTTCAAAACAAGATTGCTCAAGGGATTAGATAGCACAATTACACAGCCTCCCTTGTTTATGAATTTCTGTTTGGCATCACTTGCCTTTGTCAATCAAGTCAATACAGCTTTTTTTTATTGTGCACTGTTGGAACATAGGAAACAAACTTATACCAGGCCAGATGATGTGTCCATCTAATCCAGTACTATCTACTCCGACCATCAGTGCCTTTCCAAGGTATTTTACATAGATTTTCACATCACCTGCTACCTTATATTTTTAACTGGAGATGCCAGGAATTGAACCTGGGATCTTCTGCAGGCAAATGTGCTCTGTCACTGAGCCAAGGCCCCTCTATTAACTGTGGAGAATCAATATCCCATCATGCCATTTAGCTTCTGGATCTAAGAATCAGTTTACATGAAAAGGAGAATTGTGGACTAGAAATCAGGACCATAATCCTATATACATGTACTTGGGGCAAACCCCATGGAAGTCAGTGGGACTACTTCTGAATAACCATGCATAGGATTAAGCTGTACTTTTCTTAACAGGGTGGCTAACAAGGACCTGCTATTAAAACAATGGTTGTTGAAGCTCACTAAGTCCACCTGCCAGACTTTCTTGTTAGAAAAGATCATAAAGCCAATAAGATTTGTACCATTATCTTTCTTTCTGCACCGCCAATGGAGAGGTCAGATTTCAAATTTCATGGATAGAAATGAACTAGGGGTACTATAGATAGAGATATACTCCTCCACAGAATAACTGTCCGATTCCTCTGTGCTAGTCTAAGAGAAAGATTTCACAGTTTTCTTTGTCTGCTTGTATATTAAACTCTTTTGGGTTAGAACATCATCTTCTCTCTTATTTGGAAGACATCTGGAACACTTTGAGCTGTAGATAAAGAGTAATAACCTAATTACATCTCCATTGTCCTGTGCAAAAATCTTAGCCTGCAATATTGTATTACCAACATTTTTCAAGGTGAGAGGGCCTTTTAGTTATATTGTAGATAATCCTGCAACAACTAACAAAACAAACAATCAATTGTATTAATTTATCCTGACATTGAATATAAAAACATTCTTTAAAATTAAAAAGACGATAATTCAAATCAACATCACCTCCACAGTTCAACTTATTAATAAATTGGGAGTGAAGCCTGACAGTATAAACCAGAAATTGTGCAACAATTACTGAGTTCAACTTTGTTTGTGTCAGATAACAAATAGATAAATATTTACTGTAAAGATCATCCAGATGTAAAAACACATAAGAATCATACAGTTGATGGGGAAAAACCTTTTAGCCCTGGAGGTATCCTTGAAGATATTGGTAATTACATTTGTATTTTGGGACTCCTTGTACAGATTCTCTAGGGAGGCACTTCTGGATCTTTTATTTTAAATATAGAATCCAACTGTATTTTGGGTCTAGAATAAACATCCAAACCCAAAAGGAAAGCCTTACATGTTTTTATAGTAACCAAAATGTTATCACAAGATCCATTATCTGAAGCTGGACAGAGCTAAAAGCTTTCTGAAGGTGGGTAAGGGATTAACAAATGAAATGCCCATTTTTAAAAAAAGGATCTGGGCTTCCTGTTTCTAGATCTTTCTATATACCATAATATATTCTATACCTTTGTAGTTGCAACTTTGCCTCTGTAAAGTTCCTCTTCTTTGGGTGAACAGAGTTCTTTTTGACAGAGGACAAAAGCACCATCAAATTTAAAAGATTAATGTGACAAGTGTCTAAGGCAGTCTTTCAAAATTTCTGATAAGCTTTATTTCTGAATTAAATATTGAGGTACCCATCAGCCTCACACCAAAAGTATTTACTTCAGAGCGTATAGAAAGGCAATGGGCAAGCCTCCTCCGAAGGCAGGTAAGTCTACCAGAGCTCTTCAGCTGGAGTGATTTAATAATCCAATGACAGCAAATTCAAGGGCCTGGCAAAATTATTCACCCAGTGGAGGTTGATTGGAAGGACGCATGTCACCAGACCACAGAATTCAGCTCCTCTATGAGTGGCCATATTGGGTTCACATAAACCTATCTTAATTTATTTATTCCCACAGCATAGCAGTAGTTGCCTCTCTAGCATACAGTATGGGAATACCTAATATCAGAATATTCCCATTTTAATAGTTTACAAAGCAGATAAACGATTTGGAATAAACTCTATTTTTAGGGAGGAAATGATCCACCTATTTCAACCACCATTCTTGAAAACAATGTTTGTCTTCTAGTGTGTTGGCATAGCAGGAAGTGATACCCAACACACACCATCAGTGCCTTTGAAAATAAAGTATGCATCATTATGCATATGGCCTAAATTATGTTGTACAAATTCCTGCATGAGTAATTAGATACATAGTGTAAGTATGAGAACTTAAATGTAAAACGAAGTGTGTGGCGGTGGGGTTGTCACACGCGCAACACAGCACAAACAACTTTGCTGGAATTTTCCCATGAGATAGGCCATCAGGTACACTGTAACTGATCTGCTGATTAGAGGAAATTTAAGTTCACACAGCATAAGCACTAAAATAGTAACGATCTCCTCCCACCCCCACGCCCCAGTGGTAGAGTGTGGTAATAATTGACACTATTGTTGTGACTAATCCCCATGATGGAGCTAACAATCATACTTTTTTAAATATGAAATGCACTAGTTTTAGAATCGTATTCCTTTGTTTTCTACTTCCTGTACTAGGTACAGCATAAACTGAAATAGCATTAACCGTACCTTTAGCGGATCCTGCATCTTGTTGGTGCAGCTACATGCCACATGCCAGCAGAGCATGTTATGTTGCATGAATGGATACTCAAAGAACAGTCATGAATGTAGCCAAAGTGTATACTCAGCTTTGTTTGCTAATAATACATTCATCTGCTACTGATACTACAGATGTTAATGGATTAAATGGAGGTATTTTTTCCACAAGTTACAGCTTCAGATCAAATACTGTGTGGTAAGTGGTAAGGTAAAACCTCAGGATTTGTGTCCAATCTTGTAATTGCTGTGTATGTACACTCGAACCCTGATTATGGCTAGCGAGGGCCCTAAGATAGCAATACCATTCTTTCAGTATTGCATATATCCCAATGTTTAGTAGGGGGGGTTGTAAGTACCCCTAATGGTACTCCGACAGAAAGCATCTTGAATGAAACTGAAACATCCACTTATCGACATTATGCCAATTATTTCAAGCTAACATTTTTTTAAAAAAAAGTTAGCTGTCCTTCATAAAACCCAGGCTATATAAAGCATAGAGTGGCCACTTACACATCAGCAAAAACAGAGGAAACACATCAGTTAAAAAGGGCAGATTTGTATAAAATTTGCAAATGCTAATGTATAGGTATAGATGTACATTTAGAAAGAATTACTTTCATTTAAACTGTACATCCTACCATAATGGGAAAGACTGTGACCTGTGTGACTGTTCAGTCTGCTGTCCCAAGTACTAATTGGTGATGGACAATTTCAAGGTTCCTGCTCTCCCATCTTATGGCTCTTTAGCTTTAAACCAGACTTTAAAGAAAGAAGGACACATTGCCACACTAATAAATGGAATTAGGGGACATTACGCCATCTAAACAAATGATTTGTGATATCTGTTCCACGTTCTATTTGTCTGCTCCACATAGAGCCTAGCCTACTGTTGAAACTAAATACTTATTAAGTAACAACAAGCATTATAGTATAGTAAGTAAGGTGGTTGTGAAAAAAATGTTTTCAAATTTCTGTTCAGCTGTTAAGCTCATTGGGTGCCCTTAAGCAAATAATTATATCTCAATATAACATAACTTGCAGGTTGTTGTGGGGATAAAATGAAACAAATGTGCTATAGTGGACAGATTTTCTGACTAGAATGGGAAGATCTGGGCTTAAATTTTTGCTCAGCATTGAAGGTCACTTGGAGGCTTTAAGCAAGACAGTGTCACCCAACCTTTTTTTACCTCACACGCTTGCAGTGAGGCTAACAGCTGCATTGAATAGTATAGAGTAGGGGATAGATACATATAGCACGAATTGTAATACTAGTGGCAGTAGTGTGGTGATGGCCAAAATTGTGGACACTTTTTGAAATTTTCATGTTTTGCAACTTTGAATGCTTATAGAAAATGTTCTGTTTCACAAAGTTCAAATGCTTATATATCAATTGGAAGAGAATTTAATGCTGAATTCAAAACAAAAAACAGAATGCAAATACCTGCAGTTAAAAAAAAGTTATGCTTACTTTATTCTAAAAAGAAACACAAGTTGTGATTGAGTTGAGAAGCAGTTTGGAATTGCAAACCGTACTGGCCAATCACAGTCCTTGTTTTGGGGACCAATCATATGGCAGTAGCTATGTTACCTCATGTTTCAAGTTGGGGAAAGTCAGTTTTGCTGTTTGTTCTGTAGAAGACAGAACAAATATCACTGTATCTGAGGCACAATTGGAGATTGTGAATATTTGAATTATTTCTCATATAAAAATTGTACATCATAAATAGTGAAATGGCACCAAGGAAAAGAGTTGATTGGGCACCCAGGAGAAGAAGCAGGATTGTTGTAATATGTGAATCAGGTCTTTCCTATGCTAAAATTGCAAGGCACATTGCTCGTTCAGTGACTACATCTGGAGTTCAAAAGTTTTGTTTACAATACAACAAAACGAAGTCAATTAAAAACAAGGCAGGAAAAGGCCGTAAAAAGTGCACATCATCTGTTGATGACAGAAGAATAAAAAGGCTGTGTCTCAAGGAGAGAAAAATTTCATCTGAGGCCATCAAAGGTGTACTTGATGCAACAGGTGTTTCTGTCAGTTCCAGAAGGAGAAGACCATCAGATTTTGGACTAAAAGGTAGGATTCCGAGAAAAATGCCATTTCTGAATCTAAAGCAGCGCCGGAAACGCCTACGGTGAGCAAAAGAACACAGTGAATGGACAGAAGATCAGTGGAAGCAAGTTATTTGGAGTAATGAAAGTAAGATAAGCTTATTTGGTAGTGATGGGAGAAAATATGTGAGACGTAGAGTAGGACAAGAGCTACATCCTGACTGCATTGAGGCAACTGTAAAATACCCAACAAGCGTTATGATTTGGGCATGTATGTCAGCAGATAGTGTTGGCCGCCTTCATGTAATCGATGGCATGCTAAATGCACGAAAATACATTGATACCATCCTGGAACCAAAACTGTTACCTTCCATCCGGGATCTCTTTCCAAACAATGCACCATTTATTTTTCCACAAGATTCAGCTCCCTGTCACACAGCAAAAATATGCAAACAGTGGTTCACAGCAAAGGGCATTCAGTTGTTGACCTGGCCAGGAAACAGCCCTGACCTGAACCTGATAGAAAATTTGTGGCACTGTTTGAAAATTCTTGTACGAATGAGGCGTCCATCAAATAAAAGCCAATTAATTGAGGCTATAAATGATTCCTGGAACCATGTCATAAAGAAGGAAGAGCTTAAAACATTTGTCGGCTCTATGAGACATCACTGTGATGCTGTTTCCAAAAATAAAGGCTTCCCTACCAAATACTGATAATACATTTCAATCATAACTAAAGTATCTGATATGTTTTTGTCAGATTTTACTGTAAATTGATCATGATTGCAGTATTTGTAGCATAACTTTTTTTAACTGCAGGTATTTGCATTCTGTTTTTTGTTTTGAATTCAGCATTAAATTTTCTTTCAATTGATATATAAACAATTGAACTTTGTGAAACAGAACATTTTCTATAAGCATTCAAAGTTGCAAAATGTGAAAATTTCAAAAAGTGTCCACAATTTTGGCCACCACTGTATATTCCAATCTGCTTTAAACATCCTGTGACTTAAGAGTACCCCTCTTAGAGCTGGTATGGACAAATGGTTTTCTCAGTTCACTGAGGCTTAGGACTGTTCACACAACATGCTAACCCACACTCATTGGTTGAATGTGGGTTGTTGAACTGCAGGTTAGTGTGTTGTCTGAATGCAGCCAGGGTGCATTCAGACAACACACTTATCAACCATGCAGTGTGGCTTACTATCTCGAACAAGCCACCTTGAGGACCCATGGTTTGTTGTTGGGTTGTTCGGGATGATTAACAAGCCACACTTCAGCTATGCGGCGGTATAGAAATGTAATTAATCATCATCATCATCAAGCCACCCTGCTACATTCAGGCAACATGTTATCCCATGGTTCAACAAACAACCCACAGTTCAAAACAACCCACATTCAACCTCTGAGTGTTGTGTGAAGAACAGGTTGCTTACCTGTAACTGTGGTTCTTCGAGTGGTCATCTGTGCAGTCACACATATGGGCTCCGTGCCCGCGCGGGCCCCTCAATTGGCAAAATTTTTTTCTATAGCTGAGGCGCTTTTGGGCGGGAACTCCGCCCCCAAACCACACTGAGCATGCTCCGGAGTTCCCGCCCAGCCCTCAGTTCCTTGATGCCGCCATTGTGGCCCAGAAACCGAAGGTCGGAAGTAATAGGTATATATAAGCGGAAGCCTTAATAAAGGTACATAATCTTAACTGTAGAGGGCTAGATATCGTAACGGAATGTTTCTGTGTCTCTATTGAGATGACCATTATGCCCATTTAATGTTTTATTTTATTAATTTAATTTTTTTATTTTATTATTATTTTTTTTAGGCACGAGAGCAGAAAACAACAAGCAAAAACGTGCAAGAATCAAATCATATGCTTAAACAATAAAGATTTTCTCTTTAACTCATGAATCTTGTCAAGTGAGTTTGTATAAGGATAACAGAAGACCACCCTGACCTCCATAGTGGGGTTGGCGGGTGGGTTGTGTGACTGCACAGATGACCACTCGAAGAACCACAGTTACAGGTAAGCAACCTGTTCTTCTTCTTCGTGGTCTCTGTGCATCACACATATGGGCGAGTAGCAAGCAGACTTACCGGAGGTGGGTATGGAGAGTCAGGCAAGTAGGGACGAAAGGACCGAGCGTCCAAAACTGGCATCTGCTCTGGAACGAACATCGATGCAGTAATGCTTGATGAACGTGGACGGTGTGGACCATGTAGCCGCCTGACAGAGATCTGGAATCTGAATGCCCTGGGCGAAAGCAGTGGATGCAGCAACAGCATGGGTAGAATGCGCTCTGAGGGAACCCTCAAGTGGGAGCTTATTGAGCGCATAGGCCAGAGAGATGGTGTTAGTGACCCATTTTGAGAGTCGTTGGGTAGAAACAGGGTTTCCCTTGCGCGGTCCAGCATAGCAGAGGAATAACTGCTGGGAGCGACCGAAAGGTCGAGTATGGTCCAAATAAAAAGCGAGAGCTCTCCTGACATCTAAAGTGTGCATGGTCCTTTCAAGATCGGAAGTTGGTGACGGGAAAAATGTTGGGAGAATAATATCTTGGCCAAGGTGGAAGGGAGAGACGACCTTGGGAAGGAACGCAGGGTCAGGGCATAAGACAACCTTATCTTTGTGAAAGATGGTGTGAGGGGTGTCCGCTCAAAGTGCGGTGAGCTCACTCACTCTCCTTGCCGATGTAATGGCCACGAGGAATGCAAGTTTCATGGAGAGAAAATTCAAGCCCACCGTAGCTAGGGGTTCGAAGGGCTTGAAGCATAACATCTTGAGAACCACTGATAAACTCCAGGGTGGTAGTAAGGGAGGCAGAGGAGGAGCCAAGTTGGAGAGACCTTTCAAAAAAGTTTTAGATAATGGGTGCGAAAAAACAGGGAAACCTTCAACCAGGGGGTGAAGAGCAGAAATCGCCGATAGGTAAACTTGCAACGAGGACAATTTAAGTCCTTTTAAAAACAGAGAGTGTAAGAATAATAATATTTGTGGCACCGTCGAAGCATTAGGGGTAAACCCGTTAAGAAGGGCAAACTTGGAAAACAGGCGCCATTTAAGGAGGTAAGATTTCCGTGTCGCAGGTTTCTTAGATGCTGACAGAACCTGCCGAATAGTGGGTGGGAGATTCATGTTCAGAAAACGTTGACAGCCCATGCTGTCAAATGTAACATCTTCAAGTCCGGGTGTCGAATCTTGTGGTGGTGCTGTGTGAGAAGATCCGGTCTGGACGGTAGGTGGTAATAGTGACGGCGCGACAGACGAAGAAGGGCACTGAACCAGGCCTGCCGGGGCCACCATGGTGCAATGAGGATGCAAGAGGTGTTGTCGTATGCGACCTTCGCTATGACTCTGGGCAGGAGGGGAAAGGGTGGGAACAGGTAGAAGAGTTGTCCCGTCCAGGTGATCATGAACGCATCGCCCTGCGATGCACGACCCAGTCCCGCTCTGCTGAAATATACAGTGGTTACAGCATTGTGTTGTGTGGCGAAGAGGTCCACTGTCGGGGTCCCCCAGAGGTGGAAGAGACGTCGGAGTTCAGAGGGATGCAACTCCCACTCGTGACAAGTGTGCATCGTCCTGCTGAGGGAGTCTGCCAGAATATTGTCGTGTCCGGCTAGATGAATGGCGGAGATGACAATGTTGCGGTCGCAACTCCACTGTAGAATGTCGAGAGTGAGCCGTAACAGCGGTGGGGAACGAGTGCCTCCCTGTTTGTTGATATAGGCCACTGCGGTGGAGTTGTTGGAGGTAATCTGGACCGACTGGTTGAGAAGGTGGATTTCGAAAGCGCGAAGCACTTTTTGTACCGCCCTCAGTTCTAGGACATTGATATGGTCCATTTTCTCGATGAGAGACCAGCGGCCCTGGACCTCGAGGCCTGCGCAATGCGCTCCCCAGTCTAGTAGGGAAGCGTCCGTAGTGATGACCATAGAGGGTGTTGGTGGTCGGAACTCGACTTCAGTGTGGATGTTTGTGGGCACAGTCCACCAAAGGAGGGACTTTCGAATGGTGTCTGGGACGATTAGCATAGTGCGGCGTGCATTGTCGTGGAGGTCGAACGTCTTGATAAACCACTGTTGAAGAAGTCTCATGCGGAATCGAGCGAAGGAGACCACGGCTGTTGTCGAAGCCATAAGACCGAGGAGACGGAGGATGACGAATGCCGATGTGGCTCGACTGTGAAGAACGGAGAAAGCAAGAGTGCGGAGCTTGGTACCGCGATCCGGGGGGAGGAAAGCTCGACCCACAGCGGAATCGATGTGAGCTCCTATGAAGCGAATGCTGGTTGTAGGAATAAGAACGGATTTTCCGAAACTGACTTGAAGGCCGAGGTGACGTAGGAGCGACAGGGTCGTTGAGACAGATTGGGTGAGACCGTGGCTGGATTGAGCTACAAGAAGCCAATCGTCCAGATATGGGAAAACGATGACACCGAGAAGGCGTAGTCGGGCACAGACGACTGCCATACACTTGGAAAACACTCTCGGTGCCGTCGCTAGGCCGAATGGAAGAACGGTGTACTGGTAGATGTCGTTGTCGATGATAAACCGCAAGTATTTTCGATGTGTCTTTGCGATGGAAATATGGAAATATGCATCTGTGAGATCTATTAATGCAAACCAGTCTCTTTTTGTCAACAGAGATAGAATGGCCGGGATCGACGTCATCCGAAATTTATTTGGCGTAAGGTAGGTATTTAGAACGCGTAAGTCCAAAATCGGTCGGACTCCTCCGTCCGCCTTCGGCACCGTGAAGTAACGGGAATAGAACCCGTTGTGAATGTTTCGATGAGGGACTCTCGATGGCTCCCTTCAACAGGAACGTATGCAGTTCCTGCTGAAGGGGGGCAGAGGATTTTGTGCGTTTCACGGTGCCGAGCGGAGGGAAGGAGTCGAACTCGATGTGGTAGCCCCTGCTGATAATGTTGAGAACCCATCTGTCCGTCGTAATTTGGGACCAGTTGTTGGCTATATTCGGATGGAGTTTCCCAAAAGGTCGAGGAGGAGAATTGACGTCGGGC
Organism: Anniella stebbinsi; assembly: GCA_029215795.1. NCBI lineage: Eukaryota > Metazoa > Chordata > Lepidosauria > Squamata > Anniellidae > Anniella > Anniella stebbinsi. The sequence goes on from JARDYH010000001.1 coordinate 390,956,615, forward strand.
ATTGGAGTTGGTAAGTCAAAGACGCCGTTTGCCTTGTGCTTCTGCACCACGAAAAGGCTGTCGAGACCGGGCTTGTTGGTATTGCCGCTTATGAAAACCTTGACGTGGAATGTTGGCAGTGTGGGAGTGAGGTGGAAATTGTGGATGGTGTTGGGTTGAAGAATGTGCCACAGATGGAAATCTATTCCAGCGTCTCTGTCGAGGTTGGAAGGTTTGGGTAAAATCCATTTTCCGCGCCGTGGTGTGCGCTTTGTAAACTGCGTCTAAAGATTCATCAGTCTTAGTATTAAACAAACCCAGGCCGTCGAAATCTAAATTTTCAATTCTACCCTTGGCCTCTTGGGTTATCCCTGCAGAACGCAACCAGGCGTGGCGGCGAAGAGCGACAGATCCAACCATCGCCTTCGATCCACAGTCAACCAAATGACGGGAAGTGTGAATTTGCTGTCGGGAGAGTTTTAGTGCCTCTTGTTGAAATAATGATGCCAATTTCTTTTTATCTTCGGGTAAGTGTTCAAACAGACGGCCCACCTTGTCCCACAGTAGGAGTTGATAGCCCGACATGGTGGCTTGATAATTGGCGACCTTGATCGACAGGGCAGAGGACGAATATATCCGTCTCCCAAAAAGATCCAGTCGTCGACCCTCCTTATCTACCGGGGCACTGTGTTGACGGTGCGACTTTCCCTGCGCTGCCTCAACCACTACTGAGTTGGGAGCGGGGTGTTGGAAGAGGAAACCCACGTCTTGTTGCTGAATCTTATACAAACCCTCCAAACGTTTAGATGTTGGCGGCATAACAGCGAGTGTCTTCCATGATTGCTTAATAGTGTCCAATAAGGCTGGTAAGACTGGAATGGCCACTGAGCGGGAAGAGTCTGCAGCGACCGCATCGTAGACTGGGTCTTGGGTGGTAGGCGCTTCTTGCTCTACCGATAGACCCAAAGCTTGTGCCATTCTTCTAATCTGGTCCGAAAATTGACCAAGGTCCTCAGAAGGAGAGATGCCCCCTGGAGGAGTAAGATCTGGTTCTGGGGATAGAACCGCCGGTGGAACAGAAGAGGAAGATGAAGAATCAGACTGATAATCACCCTCATCCTCTGTGAGCCGAGGAATTATTGCTAAAGCATCTTGTTGATGTCGATGTTCCTCGGTACCGAGTGCAGGTCGCTGGACGTCGGTCATTGATTGTGTGGGCAAAGGACCGAGGGCAGCAAGCAGTTGCGGCTGTGTTGTGGAAGCTGGAAGAGCAGTCTTCTGTACCGACGGTTGTCGAGATGTGGACGGTTGTCGAGCGTCCGGAGAAGTAAGGTGGCCGATAGTATGAGAGACATGGTGTCTGTGGTCGTGATAGCGGTACCGCGAGTCTCTTGAAGAGAGGGAGTAAGGACTCCTGTCCCTGTAGGTGTGGTAATGTGGATATCTCGGAGGGCTGGAATAGAAGTCTCTTGGTGATCGAGAACGACGGTATCGAGAAGAGGATCAACCTCTATGCCAAGGATCCCTGTCATGCGGCGATCGGGAACGGTGCCGAGCGTATCGATGGCGGGAGGAGGAACGCTGGGAATAATAGTCTCTAGATGGTGAATACGCCCCACGCCTGGAGCGATCGGACGGACTTTTGGAGAAGCGATGGGGAGGTGGTATAACCGAGCCTCGAACCTCACTACCCGATTTGGAAGTGGGATAAGCCACCAAAGGAGACCGTGTCGGAATAGTCGCCTGGTGTAGCGGTGGCAATGGTGGCTGTTGGCTATCCGTAGCTGGAGATAAAGACCCGTCGAGCGACGGTGCTGTCGATCCCGAGTGGAGTGCCAGACTTAAAGAACGCGGAGGAGGTGGCGGAGGATTCTCGATATCCGAGAGTTCCTGTCCAATGCTCCGCATAGGCGAGGGAGACTTCGAGAGCGGGGATGGTATCGAAGGTGGAGAAGCAATCGGCGGCTCCATACTGGGAGGCCTTTCCGACGCTGCCTGAGGAGAATCGACCTGAGGCTCCGTACTGGGAGGCCGAATCGATTTAGGCATTTTCTTTTTCTTGGAAGAGAGCAGCTTGATAGAAAATGGACCCTTCTTTTGTGTTTTCTTCTTGGAAGAAGAAGCAGCTTGAGGAAGGGTAGAGAGTGATGCTGCTGCCGACGTAGTGGGAACCGGAGCTGGAGAGTCCACAGACAACAACGCCTTGTTCCAAAGTATTGCCTTTAATCTATCCGCTCTATGCCTTCGGGTCTGTTTAGAAAACCCCTGACAATGAGAGCAGGAGTCTACAATATGTCCCTCGCCGAGGCAAGGAAGACATAAAGAGTGCCCGTCCGAGGGCGGTAGTTTACTACCACAACTAGTACACTTACGAAAAGGTGCTTTCAATGCCATATGTTCGTCAGAAAAACCAGGAAAAGGAAAAGAAAAAGAAAGTAAAAGAAAATAAAAGAAGGGAAAAAACGCCTCAGAAAAGTTCTCTCAGAGAAAAGCCGACGAGGTGTTGCCACAATGGTGGACGAAAGAGAACTGAGGGCTGGGCGGGAACTCCAGAGCATGCTCAGTGTGGTTTGGGGGCCGAGTTCCCGCCCAAAAGCGCCTCAGCTATAGAAAAAAAATTTGCCGATTGAGGGGCCCACGCGGGCACGGAGCCCATATGTGTGATGCACAGAGACCACGAAGAAGAACAGCCCCTTACTCAATGAGAAGAACAGTAATGGCAGACAAACATCCCTGAAGGATAATTTGCTGACCACTGCCAATCTTCCCTTGCAATGTGCAGCTGCAGGAGAGTGGTGGATGTGTTCTAAGAATTTAAGTCACACAGTTCAAATGGGGCAACAGGTTTGGCGGGTGCCACATGTGAACTGAATGTGCATTCCAGAAGAGACTTTGGAATCTTTTGTAATTTACTTATTTTCCATTGCAGATATGTAGGGGTATTTAATCAGATGAGCCATTGGGAAAGGTTTCCCTGAAAGCAGAAAGTTTGAAAACCACTTTATTGACAGTGATTCACCATTTCTTCATCTTCCCTTCAGATGATCTGCAAGAAATGTCAACGTGAAACCTCCTTTGTATATAATAACCCAAAATAGTATTTTACTCGTACTTTTAATTGTCATCATTACCTTTAACTCAGCATATTGTTTTTGTAAATACAGTCGTCATAAAGTGCAGCCATTTCAAGCTTCTTCCTTTTTTACATTGTGTGTGTCTGCAGATTAACATTCCAATTACTAAACTATCCCACCAAGTTGTGGTTCTATCAAGAACAGGGTCAAACTGTCCTTTACACACTGTTGCATGGGGATAATATGTTTGCTTTCTGAACTTTTATTATTGATTTTCTGTTCAGCTTGCTCTTAAGAGAGTCCATTCACTCCTAAGGCTGTGACCCTATGCACACTTAATTTAAGAGTTAATCCCACTGAACTCAGTAGAATGTATTTTCATGTAACCATGTAAGACATATAGCATTGGATTATCAGTATAACTGTATTAAATAAATACATAGGTGCTAAGAATCTATGAAAACCAGGTAATAATAGTAATAATAATAATGGTCATAGACAAAAAAGAAAAACACACATACCTCATTGACATAGCAATACCCAATGACAAAAATGTTGTAGAAAAGGAAGAGGAAAAGAGAGAAAAAATATACACCACTGGCCATGGAAGTAAAAGAACTATGGCAACAGGAAAAGGTCACAATTATCCCATTAGTCACATCAGTCACTGGCATCACATCAAAAAATTGTACAGAAAACCTAGAAACTGGGCCTACCAAAATACATCCACACCAACATCCAGAAAGCAGTCATAATTAAAACATGCTCAATTATCAGGAAATTCCTGAATCTGTAAATCATGCCTTGGCAAAGCCCATCATGTCCAACCACCACGAGTGAGAAAGATATATATAATACTAAATTTATGTGTAGGTCCCCACTGCAAAAGCATTCTCAAAAAGAAGTATATAGCCTACACAAATGTCTCTCCTGGTTGTTCTTGAATGTATCACCCATATTCTCTTTTATTTTTCTATTTATGACCAATTTGGACACTTATAATAAATAATTTTGAACATGGAACATTAGTAGTACCCTTCTTAGTCTATGTTAGATTATCAGAAGAATATAACATAGAAATGCTATTATGATCAAGACTGAAATACTGAAACAAGCATAGGGAAAGATGGATTTGCCTGCTGAGAATGTTAGTTGCCACTTTTGTGTCACAGTGTGGAGGATATGCAGGGGGAAGAAGTGGTGGCTGAGAGCGTTTCACCCTTGCCCTTAACTTATTTTCTTCCTTTGACATGGCAAGCGAGCACCTGGAAACCCAAGCTGGGTAAAAAAGGGTGATGGTGCTTGAATTTGCAGGAGGAAAACAGCAAAAGTTACACATGTGAACACACACACACACACACACACACAGAGTGCCTGCTTCTTCGGCATTCTAGAAAGCTCTTCTTTTGTATGGATATTAAATACTTGACATTAGAATTCTCCCTTAGCAGAACTGGATCCGTTATCCATCACAAAAAAATGTATTTCCAGCATAAGTTTTTTATTTCTTTTGTAGTTAGATAAGCGATGAGAATTCAGGAACGGAATAAGGTTAGTGCTCCTTTAGAGATCTCAGTTAAATATTTACCTGCTATTGTTAGTGTGAATGGCAGGCTAACTCTCTAGCCATCTCAACCTTTTGCTTCCAAGTGTGACATCTGTCAGCAGTGAATCATTTATAGATTAGGCCAATTCAGTGGAACATATTCTTAGCATTCCACTTCAAAATGTATTTATTATTGTTTCCCCACCTTTTCTCCCAGGAACTAGACTAGCATACATAGTCACCCTTCCTCCTTTCATCCTTCCAACAAGCTTGTGAGGTTGATTAGACTGAGAGATTACTAGCCCAAGACGTACAGTGTCACGGAGAGTTAGAGTGCAGCAGGTTAAATTGTAAGGGCTATATAGCTCAGTGATAAGAGTACATACTTTGAATGCTGCAGGTCCTAGCACCAATCCCCCAGCATCTCCAAGGAGGGCTGGGAAAGAATCCTGCCTGAAACCCTAGAGAGCCATAGTTGCCATTCAGGGTCAACTATACTGGGTTAGGTAGCCAGTGGTCTGAGGCACTGCCCTGTGTTCCTAAATTGTAGAAATTACATAAGTCTCTACCTAACCTTTGTCTGACCCAGACTCCTTTCTTAAAGAGAAAATTGGATTGTACAACCATTCACTGACTTTCATTTTAACCCTGCCATATATCCTAAAGCAGTTTATGCCACGGTGTCAATTTTACATGCAAGTTCCTATAAATCAACCTCCCTCAACCTGGTGCCTTCCATATGCTTTGGACCATTGTCAAGAGTCTTCAAAAGTTTATATCATAATAAATGCGTTCTTAAGGTACCACAAGACTCTTCACTGCTTTTTCTTAATGTCATCATAGAATCAAACATTTGAAGGGGCCTTGTTGCTCATCTAGTCCACTGTCTACACCGTTCAAAAAGTCCAGAGCTTCAGCAACCCCAACAGATGGCTATTCATGAAGATCTCAAGCAAGGTTGAGCCCACCCACCCCTAAGTAATTGGTTCCATTGTCGAATTGAACCATTGAAACCCTTCTCTTAATGTCCAACCAAAGTTCATCCTTCTGTAATAAAAGTCCATTAGATCTACTCCTACTGCCCTCTGGGGCAACAGAGAATGAAAGTTCTAACTGTGGTATAATATTTATGATGACCTCCACCTATGCAAGTCATCCTTAGATATTGTAGCCATCGAGTGAGCAACATGCATATATAAATTGGAGCTCATCTGGTAAAACCGATATGAACCTTTCCAGAAAAACACAGGTACATTCTTTATCTAAATTCCCAAAGCTAAAAGTGCATATAGAGCATGGGAAGCTACTTCATACTGGTCCACCCTGCCCACCAATGTCATCTATCAGTGCCTCTCTGGGTGGAGGGTCTCAGTACTTTAAAGTACTCCAGAATATGCACCGCAAAGGATTCCAGGGTCCAAAAAAATGTGACAAAGGCATAGAGGTTCCTCAGCAAAAAAGTCAATTGGGAAAGGATTCCCTGAAGGTTGAAAATCATGCTGCTTAGTGCACACAATTATCAGGCAATTGCCTACAGTGTGCTATTCCTGTGAAGGTGATATGCAGTATCAGTTTGATCTCGGCCAAATTGGCCTAGGCTTGGCTACCTTTTATCATGTGTGGGTTGATATCTCACTGAACCGGTCGTAACTTGATCTCACTGCAATAAAACGATCTTAGTCAGAGAAAAGCCTCTAAAATAAACGTGTTACCGGGACAAGGGGCAATCTGACCAGAAACATAGAAAGGTTTTCTGTAAAAATAGGGGAGACGGTTTTATTTTTCACACTAATGCTGATAAAGTAACCAGATTTTTAGAGATACTTCGAAGTTTGAAACTATTCTGCGTGGCAATCGTCATACTTTTATTTAATATTAATTACATTTTGTTTCCAATGGTTGAATGACCAGGTCATACAGAGAGGATACAAAGGGCAGTACGTTTCAAAATACATCGTGTTAAGGCAAGGATGAGGAACCTGTGGCTCTCCAGATGTTGTTGGATTACAACTCTCATGTACCTCATCCAGCATGTTCAATGGACAGGGGTGCTAAGAGTTGCAGCCCAACATCTGGAAGGACACCAGTTTCCCAACCCGTGTTAAGAAGAAGGCCTTGTAGCTTAACGAGCAGCCAGCTAAGAGTTGTCATGAATACGTCCCATTTAACAAAGGGAACTAGTTTGCTGCTACTAACATATTTTAATGGGAACTAGGAACAACTAACTTCAGCTCGATTGTGGTCTAAATGCTCTGCATACAGAAGGTCCCAGTTTCCATTCCTGGCACCTACAGTCAACAAGGACGTCAGCCAGGGTAGAAAATACTAAGCTAATAGATCATTGGTCTGATTCACATCTCCTGTGTTCATAGATGAAGACACTGCTAGTATCACGGCCAGTCCTACCATGAGCTAAGGGGAGCCCTTTGGCTCAGGTGGTAGATTGTTATTGATTGTTTGTTTGTTTGTTTGTGATATTGTGATCAGTGGTGAAGGAGCTGAGTGTATACCTGCCACTGGCATTACTGGCTGTCCATCAATTGCTGTTGCTGGCTCCTGCCCACCCAAAGAAAGGTGGCTGGAATACTTTATCTTGGATTGAAGTGTGTTGTGCAGCAGCCACTGACAACCATCCACATTTCAATCAATCTATTATTATTATTATTATTATTATTATTATTATTATTATATTTATATCCTGCCTTTTTTCCCAATAATGGGACTCAAGGCGGCTTACAAATTAAAACATGTATAGTTAAAACAAATAGCACTATACAAAAATTAAAAATAGAATTAAACATAGTACAATTTTTAAATATTTTAAACATTTAAAAACATTTTAAATACACATCATTAAAAATCCGAACTATAAGCAGTACATCCACAAAGGTATGAATTACTCCCCAAAGGCCTGCTGAAACAGAAAGGGTTTTGCTTGCCTCCGAAAGCACACCAAGGAGGGAGCCAGTCTAGCTACCCTGGGAAGGGAGTTCCCTGGGAAGGGAGTTCCAGAGCCCCGGGGCAGCCAAAGACAAAGGTTACCAGCGAACATAGACTGTTGTCTAGGAACACCATCCCTGTAATTCCTAGGCAGTGGCCTGTACCATCTGAAGCCTCTGAGCTACAGCTTTGTGTGGCATGCCTAAAACTGAGCCCAATGCAGTCTCAGATCTAGCACCACAGTGCCTTGTTTACAGACGGAGCAGCAGCAGGCAAAATGTCTTGAGCCTGACCTGGCTAGTATGCAAATAGTTAAATCAAAATCTGGTTTAACACTTTTCTCCTAACCAAAATTGAGAATAAAAGAATAACATTTACTTCTCTTAAGGCAGATTAACGTCTCAATGTTCTCTTATAGAAGTATTTGCCCAAAAAAAATTTTTTTTAATGTAACCAGCTGTTACACTCCAATATCATTTCACACGTTGCTGTTCAATTTAATCTATTAAAATGAAGTTTGACTTCATCCAAACTATTTGGGTTTTACCCCAACAGTTTTGTATGTGGAGCATCTACTTGGTTTCTGCTAGCTGGCTTGTGGTGTGGTTGTAAGAACACATTTAGGACCACATCCTTTCATCTGAGGGTCTGTGTGGTACACAGACTGCTTCCTACCACAGTCACAGTGAAGATAAAACAAGAGCAATAGCCTGAGTATGCATCTACAGATGAAATGTTATGAAACTAATCCTCTATGTATATTCCTATGGCGCCAAGCTCATTCAAGCCCAAATCTCAGAGGGTGTGTACCTGTGAAATGTAAATCAGAGTCCTCAGGAGGATAATATCAGCAATTACAATCTTCTTAAATAACTCTTGACAATGCCTTGCTTTATGGTGCATCCCCTTTATCTTCTTTTCAGACGTTGGTCTACACCCTCCCTGATCCAAAACAGATATTGTAAGATGTCACATGGATGTTTCCAAACATAAGTCCCTCAGCAGCACATGCATTCCTGTTTTGTTTGTTTTTGTTGTTCTCAGCCTTCTCCAAGTGCACTTCTAGGATTACGATATTTGTATTCCCTGATGCATTATCTGTACGTGTACTGCCCTGTAAAATTCATGCCTCTTTTCTATATATAAGCCATTTTACTGAACTACACCTTAAAACATTCTGTACAATTCACAATTAACTTCATTCATTATATTTATATTATATCAGGAGGGTGTAAGGATGTAACTGGATTTAGAAGAGTGCCGATTCTCCACAACCATCACCATTTTTGATATCCAGGTCTTTGGAATGGGTATATAAATATAGAAAGAGAAAAGTTAATGGAAAAGGAAGTTCTGAACTTACTGTGATTCATGTTCTCTTTGAAGGTACGAATTCAGCTAGTTTGAAAGGCATCTTCATTTAGAGTGAGGAAGGCAGCTTTCTTATTACAACTGTTTAAAAGCACTCCTATGGCTTCTGTTCTAAAAGAGTATCTGCTAAAAGCCATCTCTGTAGCAAAATGTAAATATTCGCACTGGCAGATATAGCAAAATAGAACAGAAATATAAAACAAATAGAAGAGAAAAACAACAAAATTCTTGTTAAGAATGTTACCAATTATTTGTTAAAAAAACTATTCCTCCTGGTTGAAAAATTGTAGGTATTTGCATTCTGTTGTAGTGTTAATGGAATTGAATAAGGATACTCAGAGGTACAGGCCATGTGTCTATGGTCCTACTTTACACAGGACAGTCCTCTCTTTGATGGCCAAATCAGGTTGAAATATAAAGAGCCCTAAGAAGTGAGAGCTGGGGCCTTGAATTTCAAAGGATGGTTTTCAAACAAAAGACTGTCCTCTGACAGCCCTTCAAACAGAAGACTGTCCTTTGTAAAGTAGGACACATGGCCAACTTAGTGGGAAGACAATGGTGATGAGTATATTGAAGTTCCTTTCACTTGCTGGTTTAATCTTGGCAAGGAATGGGACAGTTCTCATTTTAGGACACTCTAGTTGGGGACTAAAATGGCAGCCAACAGGCGTGGGATGGTGTTTAAATTTAGACATATGTTATTTGCCCTGGAATCCATGCTCTTTACATCTTAACGAAAAGACCAGGAAGCAGTCTTTTAAACCTAACATTGAGGGAGCAGGCTGCATGTTCATTTGTCTCTTTCTGTAGTGCTGGCTCATGTAAAGTCTTAAATTCTGCAGTGCACAGGCGATGGGGATCTTTGAAGTTGAAACACAGTGCATCACACTTGATTCCTTAGCCCATTCAGCAAGGTTCAAAAACAGTGTTATCTATTGAATAAGCAAATAAATAGAAAATATGCAAATATACTGTAGCAAAAAAACAAGTGTACCCCACCCTGCAGCTTTACGTACATGCTGCCATGGTGGAAAGAAAACCACTAGTCTTAACTGAGTCCTAGATGCCAGTACATTCTAATTAATTCAGCAATTTTCACACAACTGTCTCTTTTTGGAGTTCTTTTGTTAAAGAAATAATACTGAGTTCCAGGTTAGCAGCAGAGTATCTTAAACACACTACAGCAGCTCCAATGGAGAAACCTTACTGGTCATCCTGGGAGCTGCCAGGGGGATGCCTTTGACATTTTCATCCCATCCAGAGCTTGATGCTTGACACATGAGAATGATTTGTAGAGAGTTCAATGTAGGACTAAAATTCTGTAGGTACAAGAGCAGTTGCAGTTCAGTGGTTGAGCATCTGTTTTTGTTTTTATTTATTTATTGCATTTATAACCCGCCTTTTCTCCTCCAAGGAATCCAAGGCGGAGTACGTAATCCTCATCCTCCTCTCCATAATATCCTTACAACAACCCTGTGAGGTAGGTTGAGCTGAGAGTTTGTGACTGGCCCAAAGTCACCCAGCAAGCTTCCATGACTGAGTGGGGACTAGAACCCAGATCTCCCAACTCCAGTCCAACACTCTAGCCACTACACCACATTGGATGCAGAAGGTCCTAGGTTCAATCCCTAGCATTTCCAGGTAGTTCTAAAGACTGGGTCTAAATGCAGATCTTCAACTGCATTCAGTGATGGCACTAGTGCAAAGTTTCTACCACTTGTGGAAACCCTATTTTTATCATTGTCCACGTGGTCAAATCCAATACGTTGATTCTGCTTGCGCAAACAGTTGAACAACTCATTGCACAAGCTATTCTGCAAATTCTTACATACGACTTTACACAAGGTATTGCACAAACCATTCTGCCAGTCATTACATAAGGCACTGCACAATTCATTGCAGCTTAATTAGGCTAGTTGTGCTATTGATGGGTCATATCTAGCATTATGCAAATAGAAAGATTCCAAGAATTAGCAGTTGTGCAGCTGCTTGTAGAACGACAAAACACATCTAATGCAAGCAACTACTAAACTAATGAGATCATAACAAGTTGTGCAGTACAACATATTCTACAATGCTTTGTGAAACAGCTTGTGCAAGGAATGGATTTGTCATTTCCGCAAAGGAAAGAACTAGATTTCCGCAAGTGGTAGGTTTGCGTTAGCAGAAGGATATGATTGGATACAACTCCTTTATAGGTGAAACGTCTGCACTTTTCTCTCTCTCCTGCCCCTACCTGCTTTGTGTACCATCTTGCCTGATGCAGAGTTGTGGAGAACTTAAAATCTTGCTCAATATTTTGTGATATTTTGGTTGGTCCTAAAGTCTGGACATTCTTCTTTCTTATAGGCCAACATGGCTACCTTTGCTCATTCTGTGCAGTTTTAAGTAATTATGACTCTTTTAAAACAACATGCTAAGCCATGTGGTTAAGCATTTTGAGCTAACTATTATGGCTTTGCGTGTCATGTCAACCACAACTAGCGTGTCGTGTCAACCATTGCTAACCATGGTGGCTACGTGACCATGGTTAAACATGCTCACTAACCATTTGCTGCAAAAGGGTTATCAGTCTAACCATGGCTTAGTGTGTTGTCTAAACAAGCCCATTGTAAATCGGACCAGCACATGAAGGGTGGTTAACAAGCTACCATGGCTCATTAACCACCCTCATATTGTGTGAAACAAGTCACTGTCAGGCTATCATGGCTGAGATAAGCAGAAAGGGATGTTAGCAGAACTTCTCATTCCAAGGTGATGTTTCAAAGCTGAGGTGGTTACAACACACATCTTTCTTTGAAGATTCAAAACAAAAAGCCACACTAAACTTGTCAAGTCACTTTAATAATACTTTACAAAACTGTAAGTGGAAAAAATATGCAATAGCATGCTGGAAGTATGGGAAAACAGCACTTATATTATGTCAGTTTCCAATTTGCCGTCTATTTGTTTCAATTTTTAAAGCTAATAAACATCTTAAAGCAGAACATTTTCAACATACAAATTAGTTGTGTTTGAGAGATGGTTAAGTATTAATTCTTGTTCATAAGTTGACCTTATTGTTCTTAAATTATAGCACTTAAAACGCTCATAATTTCTCACAGAAGGCAGGCTTACTACTCTGGAGTAAATAGTATGTGAATTTTGATCACAGATCCTGGGTACTCTTATGCACAACACCTTCGTCTAATAGTTACGTTAAACCTGGTGCTCAGGATTACAAGGTCATTGAAACCAATTTGTGCCTTTTTTCCATTTTGAGTTGTTCCACATTGTTGCTTAAAGCTGGAATGTTTGAAGTCCTGGGTGGAGACAAATAATGAAATGTTCCAAGCTCCTACATCTGCTTCACCTTGTGGAGCTGTTCCATAGCTTAACATTGGAGGAGCAATTCAAATTACTGCGCTGGCCAAAAAAAAAAACAGGTCAGCAATTTCTAGTAGTAAGTGCATGTACTGTTATTTCAAAAATACAAATATGCACACTGCATTGAGTGAGAGATGTGCAGGTATATTTCAAGTTTAAAATGGCCTCTATATGTCCTGGGTAAATTGGTAGAAAGTGTTATTAATATCAAGGATATAGAAAGTTCTGCTGAAAAAGATGGCTTCTGCAAAGCTAAGTCCTGTTTTACTAACCTTTGAGTTATTTGAGAGTGCCAATAAACATATGGACAGGAGTGATGCAGTAGACATTGCTTACCTAGACTTCCAAAAAGCTTTTTACAAAGTCCTTCATCAAAGACTCTGAACAAATGTAGTAGTAATAGGATAAGCGGAGAGATCTTCTTATGGATCAGAACTGATTAAAGAACAGAAAACAGAGAGTAGCAATGTCTTGGAAACTTGCTAAAACTTGGCTGTCCTTTCCTGAGAGAGGAATATGTAGCCCTTGGCCATGTGTAGTATGGCTCCTAGGTGAGTAAAAGTCTGGGTAGGTTGAAGGTGGTTCTTTTTGTGGTTAAGAAGCTGTGGTTGTTGCAGGCATGAGGTGGATAGATTCAGGTCTGCTAAGCTTGTTCCTGGAAGGTGATCAGATGAGAAGTTTGTCGAGCTTGGAATAGATGCTTACTATGTTGAGGTGAAGATAGGCCATCAAGGAGACCATGACATTTGTAAAGACTCAGAGAGCTGAGGGGAGGCCTTGTATTGGTAATGCCATTTGTAATAGGTGAATCTTAGAAATGTTTTATGTTGTGATGCAAGAGGGATATGAAAATAGGTCTCTGTGAAGTCAATGGAAGAAAAGAGAGCTTCTCAAATGGTGCGTAATTTGGAATTGTCTGTATCTGACGTATCTGTTTAGATGTTTGAGATCCAGAATTGCTCTACATGAGTCATCCTTTTCTGGCATGATGAAGATCAAAGTTACATTGGAGAAGAGTTCTTGTGGTGGCACCTATGTTGAGAAGCAGCTGGATTGCTTGGGCTATGATGTGCTGTTTGGCAGGAGATTGTGAGGGTAGAAAGCAATGAGGAGGACTGTTCTGAAATTCTAATTAGTAGCCATTGTAGATGACTTCTAATATGCAGTAACCTGATGTTGAGGTTTTGTACTTATGACCTGGTTGTGGACTTCCCATAGGCACTGTGGTTGGCCACTGTGTGAACAGAATTATGAGCTAGATAGTCCTTTAGTCTAGTCCAGCATGCTTGTTCTCATGTTCTAACCATCTATAGTTTGCAGTGGAACAGTCCAGGAAACATTTTACAATTCCATCTTCTGTTTAGCTTATTCGTATCTTGCTTTTCCACAAACCTATGCAAAGTGGCTTACAAAACAGAATATAAAAATACAGTCACAACAAAATAAACAGAATTAATAAAGAGAATACAAAATCAAGCATTTGAAAGGCCGAACATTAAAAAAGTAACAAAAATTTAAAGCCATCAGCAGCATATTAAAACATAAATTATACTTTAAATGCTGCCTGGAAGAGCAAGATCTTAAACAATATTTAATTATAGTGTAAAAAGCAACTGAAGAGGGAGCATTCGGGACCTCTTCTAGCAGGATGTATATGAAATATGCCTTATTTTAATGCTTAAACCAGACAAGGAAGAACCAAGGATAGTACTCAAATTGTTGAAATGTTTATTAAATACAAATATTTTAAATTGTAACATTTGTAGAAAGCATACGTGTACAAAGCTTCAGAGGTAAAGTGGAAAAGAAGGTAGTTATCAGAATTGATTGTTGCCATAATGGCATTATGATTGATGTTATTACTAATAAGGCTTTTCATGTGTAGAAGGCCAACTGAATTTTTAGACATCAAACATTTCTAGTAAACATTTCCAGCACCAGTCCTATTTAACTATATTAATAACATACTATTCAGTAGTTGTTAAACTATCCAATTTAATCGTTTTTAATAATCCATGCAGGTACCGTTAATTTAACATTCTGAGTCTAACTACAGCACATGAGCATCCCTGGAATATTAATAATAACTTGAGTAACAGAGACTTTTCATATTTAATTATCATTCTGCCAGATAATTCCTCTACTGTATCCCTTGCAAAATATAATCCAGTAAGGCTTAAAAATGTAGGAAAATTGAATTAGACACGCTTCTATCAATAAGATTGGAGACTTGAAAATAGCTCTATAAAGTATTATAAAATGTAATGTAAAGAGATGGATCATAATATTCCCAATATTCCCGAAGAAAATTCATCATTATTGTTTTTTGCTGCAAATGTCCATAACTCCAAAAAACAACAATTTTTACTACAATTTAGCTCCACCCAGCTCTGTGAAAAACAGTTTAAAGGGGAAAGGGCTCCTTTTGTTGGCACAGTGTAACTTAACTGCATGTCTCAGGTTCATTCTGTTCACTACAATTGTCAGAAGTTCAAAGTCTGCCAGTGTCTGAATTAGTTCCTCTTGCCTAAAGAATGATCTATGGTAGATGGCTTGTATTTGGAGATGAGACAAGATGGCTTAGTATCACTTCAAGCTTCTCAGCCTTGTAAAATTATTGGTTAATTACCAATCTGAAAAATGTTTAAATATCAAATGCATCTCCCAATCAATTCAGTGAAATGGAAATATTAAGCCAGTTCAGTGATGTTTCCTTTCATTTCAATGGAGCTTAGGTAGGAGAAGATCCTGGTAGATTGTGCCCACAGTTAGATTGTAGACCTATGCCTTCCCATTCTTTTTCCCTCTCAATATAGAATTGAAGATCTCATGAACTGGTCCAGGAGAGGACCTAAACAACATCGCTCATAATACAATCTATTCTCTGGATTAAGGAATTGTAAAAGTGGAACCTTCTCTAGGCCCTTCTGTTTGCTGTCCACACATTGATGGTGGTGGTTGGGAAGGTCTGAAAAGCGGAGCCTGGTGTACAGATGTAGGCTTCACCCAAGTTTTAGAAGAAAGAGCAATCAGGATTTAAATCACTGGGGAAGCCAACATGTCTAAAGCAGACTCTTCTCTTCAAACTTTCCCTCCCTCATGTCTTTTATGATCACATGGAGAAAAACACCTGAAGAAGACTTCTAAATATGGAATCAATGTGTGTTTTTTTAAAAGAGTACACTGCATTTAAACGACTTTGTGGAATAAGGCCTCGTTCAAATGTAACACAAAGCCATACATTCCTGCCACGTGAATGAGTCACGTCCCACAATGTCCATATTTGGGGAACCATGGTGCACTTAAACTGTGCTTGGTGAAAACAAGCTAAGATCGAACCCTGTTTCAGATCTTGGCTTGTTCCCACTCACCACACTTTAAACAACCCCTAGCTCCCAGAGTTCAGAGATCACGGGAAACTGTGGTCTGTTGAAAATTGGAATCAGACATTTCCAATTTCGTTCTCTGCTATATGAAAGAGGATAAATTTCTGTTTATGTTCATGATTTTCAGTTATGTCTGAACCAAGCCTAAGGTATTGTTGACAGATAGTTCTTTGCAGGTTCCTCCAAGTATCTTTGGTTTAAAAATGTGTTGCTACTTTCTTCATTAATGTATCCAAAAGAAAGATGTTGAAAACGCTTTCATGGAGAGGAAATCTTTTCCAAATCCACAGTAACTTGTTCTCAGATGCTTCGAACATGCAAAATAAGATCCAAAAAATGGCAGAAAAAAGGCCTGGCCTTAATTTACATACGAATGAGCACTACATTTGCATTTCATAGAATATCACTGAACCAAGCACTGCAACTAAAACTTCTTCCTGCAAGACAGAATAACCTTTCATGAATAATTATTATTTGGAACCTAAATGTGTCCCTGAGGGCCTAATTACACATTATGTTAATTGTGCTTGCAGTGACATCAAGTGATTAAAAGAAAAAGTAAGTGCAGAGCCCACTGATTTACATTGGGACCACAGCATGCAGGGAAGTTGAACTCTTCAGCTGCTATCCCACCAAAAATTGCCCCACCGTACTGCGATTAGCAATGGAAAAAAGCTCCCACCGGAATCAATGAGAGCGTTTATTCTACCCTAATTGTAATATGCATAGGGGTAATATTTGTGGGAACGTGGCGGAGGAAAGGGTTAAAACTCCCATTTCCATGTGCTCTGACATAGCTGCAAACGATACTGTTAACGTACCATGTATTTCAGACCTGAAATAAAGGGAGCATGGCATTAAAAGATATTTCTGAATCCCTGGCAAGGGAACTACATTTTTCTACACTCATTTGTGTTTAAAAGAGAAAAAGAAAAATGTCAGCTATTTTGATTCTTATCTATTCTATTTTTAATATTTTTAAACTGCTTTGCTGTTCATGCATCTAGGTAGAGAAAATGAATCTGCTCCAAAAGAATATTAATTCGATCAAAACACAGTTGTGGTAGGCAACTGCTCATCTGCAACAATACCTGGATTAAAGGGGCTATGGTGAAATCACCTCCTCCCTCCCACTACCGCTCACCCCAATGATACTTCTTGCTGCGGCACTCAGCTCAACAACGAGGACAGGAAATTGGCATTGATGCTGATTTCTTGCTCCTGAGCTAAGCATGCATTAGGAAGAAGCATCGGATGGAGGAAGCGGCAATGGCAGAAGCACATGAGCCAGTGATGGGGAGCAAGCAGTCAGGGCAGCAGAAGGGAAAAAACCTGCAAATACAGCAGTGGACCTGAAAAGTTTGCCTACCCATCTTACCTTAACCATAACCAATCCCTACCTCAAACTGTGAGTCCTTGGCAATCCATGCCTTACTATATTTGCACTGTTACCTATGGTCCAACCAAGCATAATTCTTCATTTACTCCTAGAAAAAAAAAATCTGTGCATGACACTTCTACCTTATGCCACTCTGCAGCTAAACACCTTTAATAAATTATTATGTCAGAAAACCTTATACACAGCAGCAAGGTGGACAATATGTAGAAAAAAATACTATCCATCTCTTAGGCAACACCCTTTTGAAGTGAAACAAGGCACATGTTTACTGAATGTAGTTTGGCATTTTAAAAAATAAGAGTTTTTAGCATTCTGATAGCATCAACAACCACAAAAATATATGTGCAAGTGTAAAAAAAGGCATTTCTTTTCATAATAAACCGTAAGAAATATTCCAATTTAAAAATTAGACCAGTCTCTATTATTTGAGTATAAATCTTAATACATTATTTTAAGTGCCCTGTTACTGTCCTTCATGTTGTTCATTGGCTGTCGCAGCATTTTCTTCATTAGCAGCAAAATCCATGGGATTCATTACCTGAACATAAAAAAGTACATTCTTAGTGATTAATTCTCAGGTTGTCCAGACAACTATTATGGTAATTATGTAAGAGATGCAATAATCCTCAATTGAACTAAGATTAAACAGCATACAGAAAACGTTACCTACTAGATTAAAATTAAGAAAATATTCTAAGTAAATAACTGAAGTCAAAATCCTAAATGAATAACCAAAATCATGACCTGTGATCCAGAAGCATAAGAATATAAGTAAAGCCATGCTGGATCAGACCAAGGGTCCATCTAGTCCAGGATTCTGTGCACACAGTGGCCAACCAGCTGTCAACCAGGAGCCCATGAGCAGGATACGGGTGCAACAGCACCCTCCTGCCCATCTTCTCCAGCAACTGATATATATAGGCATGACACACATATGCTTCAATTTTTTCTATTGGTTTTGCAAGCCTATGTATTAAGACGGTGAGGCGGAAGGATCTGCACTACAGACTGAAACCGGTCATTTTATCTCTTGAAGGAACCTGGGAACTATAGTTCCGTGAAAGCTAGGGATGTCCAACAGGAAATTCTAAAGTTTCTCACCAGACTACAGTTCCCAGGATACTCTGGGGGAGAAACCATGCAAGTTTAAGATGGCATAAAAACAACAAAGGTTGGTGGTGTGGATGTGCCCCACCTTTTAATACTGGGAGAGTCATAAAAGAACAAAACAGACAGCTTGCACATATGCTCATAAGCAGCAATGTTGCACCTTCTAGATGTGTTGGACTGCAGCTCCCATAATTCCTAGCCAGCATGGCCTTTGGGCTACATTATACAGAAAATCGTAAGTGGATAACTGCATAGATGGGAAGTGTGAGGTGTAATGTTTTTGTACTTCCATACAACTGCTAATCATACCTCACGCAATGCATTTCTAAAACATCATCGAAGCTCTAGACTATGCAATTTACATACTGTGCCATCATGCTAATAACCTCTTATTGTTCAACACGGAGTAAGAAAGGAGAGAAAGCTGTCTAGTTCACAAAATCAAGAGCCAATAACTTAGAAAAACAACAACTGGGAACTAAAAACCCTGACTCCCCCAAAGTAAATATTCAGCATGGGTCATTATTTTTCTTGCAGTGGGCAAATGTCTGCTAAATGCTAATGGAAAAACAAGAATCATGAATGATTTCATCAAAATTGCTTTGACACAAGCTATTAATACATCTGCCAGGAAGCCTGCAACCAAAAATAATTTAAAAAACACATTTGGGGCCAAGTTGGTAGTTGGATGTTAATACTAAATAAAAGGTTAGCTACGCTTGTGAGACTTGAGTGATCTAGGTTGCCATTCACACTGAAAAAAAGGAACAATGAAGCTTAAGGCCATATTGCCATGCATCGTTTACTTTTGCAAGGAAAGCATGTGTTTTTAATGAGTCAAGTATTTTCCTATGTGCAGTAATTCATGCTACTTTAAAAAAAAAAGTACGGAAGCAGGGTAGACTTGATTTTTGTAGCACATTCAGAGCCGTGATACACCACTTATCTTGTGACGGGTCAGTGCCAAATGCCAACCAATTTAGCCTGCAGCAAAAACATCTGCGGATCCAAACAGATGTCATTGCAGAGATACTAATATTCACCCCCAGTTCATATATTTGCCTCTTAACAAGGCATCCAGTGGAAATAAACCTCCCATTGACTGCTGGCCTCAAGCAGTGAAGAAGCAAGCCACACCTCAAGACCTTCTTTCCAGACATAACCTGTTTGTCCTGATTTGATTTTCTTATTCCCTCTGGCCAAAGAAAAAAAACTGAAATACTGTACTGCTGTGAGGATGAGTAAACACCCTGATTCCTTGTCTGAGGCATTGGGTGAAGGAGGAAGGAGCTAGAAGAGAGATTTAGAGGCACTGTTCCTTGTAGCTTAACATGCATTTGCGTGTAGCCACGTTGGCCTCTCCTTGTCACTTCCCTATAGATTGGGGACAAGAATTCTACACAGTATCCTTTTCACTTGGAATGTTCATGCTGCACAGTTTGAAGGGAGGGAAGGCACAATGGATCTGTGTGGAAGTGAATGGAACCAGAGATGCCTGCATTCAAAATGAGCACTGGGGCTTTGGGCTGGAAGAGGATTTCAGAGGACAAATTAACTAGAACTGCCTTTGCTGCAGCCGGAGATATTTTAAGGGTTTAAATATGATTTATTTGTTTATTTCATTTATATCCTGCCCTTTTTCCTTCAAGGAACCCAAGGTGGTGTATATAATCCTCATCCTCCTCGACATTTTATCCTCACAACAACCACTCTGTGGGGTAGGTTGAGCTGAGAGTCTGTGACTGGCCCAGTAACCCACTCAGCTTCCATGGTCAAGTGGGGACTAGAATTTGGATCTCCCAAGACCCAGTCCGACACTATAGCCACTACACCACACTTTAAAGCACATTTTATTTATGTAATTTATATCTGGCCTTTCTGCCAAAGAATGGCACTCAAGGCAGCTAACAACAAAATCCATATTAAAACAAATACCTTTGATAAAGACCTGAATTTCTCCATTGTTTTCTATGGGTGGCATTTCCCCCCACAGCAGAAAGAAAAAATGGCATCGGACGTAATCAGAAGATCCCATCTCCAGTAATTCTAGGCCAACTCTATGGCAGGGTTCGGAAACATGTGGCCCTCCAAAAGCTGTTGGACTGCAATTCTCATCAGCCCCAGCCAGCATAGCCATGATAAGGGATACTGTGAGTTGCAGACCAACATCATCTGAATGGCAATACATTCCCTACCCAGTCTCTATCGCTCCCCCTTGCTTTTCTCCACTGGTGAAACATGCCATTCTACACAGCTCAATACATGACAGGCTTGCCAAAGTGAGACTAGTAATCAAACAGTTTGCAAATTAAGCTATACTTTCCTAAATTCAGCAAATCTATCAAAGGTGTTTGTACAGTTAGACTACTCCAATGTAATTAAAATCAACACTGACAATTTTAAAGAACGCTTTCAAAAGGATGGTCAAGGAGTGAAGAACACAACCAAAGCTTTTGCTTATGTATCCCAGGATGTAGTGTGGAAAGACCACCATGCAAGAGAAGCCTGGGTACCCTCTTAACTCAGATACAGCCCTACAAACCAATCCCACAGTGTGATATTGAGGAGCATGTGAATAGGCCCACGTACCTCACAGATTTTACTTAAAGAGAAACATCTGGCAACATGCTGATATTTTATCTAATGCTGGCAAGAAGCAAGCACAAAGCAGACTGAAAATTCCGGCTGCTAATGCAGGACGAAAATAAACATAAGTAGTCTGGGGGAGAAAGAGATGATACTTGAACATTACAGTCCACTTGAATTTTTATGTGCTAGTTGACTCATCAACTAACATCCAGCCACACCCACCCACAAACATATGAGGCAGGATGGGGCAATGTTCTGCTTGATTAATTAACCCATGCTTTACCAGGCATATCCCAGTGTGTGCTGCTGCCACTTTGCATAATCAACCTCTGATCAGTCCAACTGTTGCGTGATGTCGGTTAAACATGGGGATTCATGGGTTAAACAACTCAAAGTTAACCCAAGATCTAATCACGGGTTAACTGTGGGTTGTTTAACCCATGAATAACCCATAATGTACAGGTCTGCATGTCACAAAAAACCCTTCTATCAGGCCGATCGTAGGCTGATTATGCAAAGTAGGAGCGACATGCACCAGGCACACAATCTGGCAAATTGTATGTTAATTAACCCAAGATTTGCCACCATTATGTGAGAACTGGGTCATTGAGTGATGAAATCCGCATTTCAAGAAACAGTTTTCATTTAAAATTACTAAACCTGTTTCTAGCCCTTATGGCTGTGAAGACTTGAAAGCCTGAGGGCAATAACTGGTGAAATCTCAAAGATATCAGAGGGGGCTGGATAGGATTTCCAGTGGTCAGAGGGTTTCATTGTCCTTTTTCCATGACTACCAGAAACAAACAAATCATGCAAAACAAACTAAAATAAAAACTGCACAATTTATACATGTAACTAAGAAACTAAAACGTGCACAGTATCTTCACTTTCATTTCAGGATATCAACCCAATAAAAATATAGATAATTTCCCACAAGGGTAATCCTGTGGCTTCTTTGATTGATTCATGATTTGTTGTCATTCTTAGACTGGACTGAATTACCATGGGGGGTGAAAAACAGCTACTACATACAAAGAAATTTTGAACTAGCTTTAACTCTGCTGCAGCCTCCAAAGATGTGAAAAACAGTTTTGAACAAACAGCACAAAGGTCAAAGGTAACTAAGGCCATGATCAGAGATCTATTTATGTACCCAGGCAAAAAGGAGTGTGTGTTCCAGGCTTCCGCACACTGTGAAAACTGTGAAATATGCAATGTTTTAGAGGTAACTGTACACTTGCTCAAATATCAAGTCTTCTTGATGCTTAATATTTCTAAAAATGTTTCAGGAGAGAATTTTAACTCCTTCCCTTTTTGAGGTGGAAGTGAAAAAGACTGGGAGTGGGGGAGAAAACAGAAGTTTTATTCAGAAACCATACTTAATGCTTATCAAACCCTGTAACAAGTGCATCCTTCAGGTGTCCAATGCCCTAGCTGAGATCCACTTGTTTTTAATATGCAACAAAAACGGTACAAAACAAAGACGACGTTTCTAGGGAGAGTTGTCTCTAGAAAGTTCCTATGTCACAGGAGATTAATTCAACTGCAGGTAACATCCTTTATTGCATATCTGGAACATGATTCAGTGTTGCCGTGAAAGGCGGCATATAATGTAATAAATAAGCACACAAAGGAATCTTAAACAAGGCTCAATTACACCACTGCTGGGAAGTCCGAACTGACACTAAATGTTCACATCACAGCAGATCAAGATTAAATGTCCTGTAGCCAACCAATTCTGGGAAACATTTCCTCACTTATTATTATTACCATTATATCCCACTTTTCAATAACAGTCCTTAAAGTATCCAATTTTTTTTAAAAAAAACTACTACGTATAATAAAAAAGCCTAAATACAATAATAGTAAAACTCTTATATATGCTCAGAGTCATTGTTAATGAAAAGGTGACTAGGGTATCTTTGCAATCCAAACAATAACTGAAGAACCGTTCTTCTGCCTTACACCATCACAATGAAGCTCAAGATGGGTGGAATAAAATGTATAATGGGAAGAACAAAATATTGAAGCTGTGCATGTCAAGACCAGAGTAAAGATCTCATTTATCTATGCAGAATATCTGAACTGCCTTCAGATTACCAAACTGTAAATTTGAATTTTCATTCCAAACCAAGTCAGGCTCACACAAAGGTCCAAAGTTCAGAGCAATTTTAATCCTTCAAAAGGGAGCTAGCTGAGAAAAGCATATGAAACAATTACTATGGCAACATAAGTACTTTGAAATAATGAACCTTGTTATTTGAGATATGAGTGGCCTTTTGTTAGCTAAGAACTGGGACAGAAGTATTTAGAGCAACTTTCGATAGAAAACAAAGGCAAATCAGAACCAAAATATTTCAAGTGCCAACTCTCTCTGTAGAAGCATTAACCAGAACTTCCATGCCTCAGATAAGAGTCTGAAAATCAGAATGTATACATATAGAATGTCATAGGAGGTAGAAAAGTCGTAAAAAGTGCACACTGGAAGAAGCAGCCCTGGAAGAATCTGCTGCTCTAGCTACAAAAAGCAGGATCACAAGACTTCTGTCTTCACCTGTAGTTCGTTTATATCCAAAGGCCACCTGAAATAGCCACTAACCGACCAGACTTTCTCTCGCTGCCTTATCACCGGGCTAGAGGTTCTTCCCTGGCGAGCATGCAAAAGTCAATTTAAAATTACTCAAGTGCCCAGGTTAAAGGTAGGTTTAAGTAAAGGTGGGCACTTCAGTTGGCAATATTCTGCCTCTTCTGGGTTTGGGAATCAGCTGAATTCAAAGTGGCTATGAAATCAGCTGTTCCCTTTGTGCAGTCCAGTCTGCCTCCAAGGTTCAGACACTGAAAGCATTTCCATTAATCTGGCACGACTTAGTCAGGAGGAACAAAGAATGAGGAAAAGTAAAGGCCATGTGAATAGGCAGGTGAGTAGTAAGGTCAGGAGGGCAGAGGGATAGGGTGCAGTATAAAGTACTGAAGCATGACTTTCTAAGCTCCATCCAGACCCTCTTCCTTTAATACAAACTATGCACTGGTGCAAAAAATCAGGCCTTGGCTTAATCAACAAAGAGCCTAAGACTGGGAAAACATAGGGAGTGTTTCCCAACAGAAAAGGGGCATGCACTGCTCTAGCAAAGTTTGCTTGAGTTAGCCATCTAGAAAAGCAGAGAGATTTTGGCAGCAAACATTCCCACTAGTCACCTCACCCTCCTCAAACTGATTACACTTAAAACGCATAAGGAAGTCCCTGTGTGTAGTGTGTGTGTGTGTGTGTGTGTGTATGTGTTTGTTTACAAATAAACTTTTGAACATCCCCTGGAAATGTGTAATTTGTGGCACCCACAGAACCCTTGCAATTTCATCCACCTGGGTGGACAAATATATGCAGAAGCTGAACTGAGAAGGCTAAACAGTAAAGCATTACCCTCTTTCATAAAGAAACCAATGCAGTTGAGTTTCTTTAGCCTTCCTCTCACTGAAAGTGGCAAATCTGTGTGGGATTACCACATCAATGAATTTCTCCTATTTTCAGGTCCATGTCCAGAAGATGGTAACACGGAACTTCTGTTTGGCCCTGTAGCATGTAGGCTATGGGATTCTCATCCCTCATGTTTTTAAAGATTTCTATCAGGGGTGCAAAACAGGTGGGCCACAGGCAGCACCTGAAACCCTGACAAGCCCCCCCCTCTCAGATCTTGAGCATCTAAGGAAGTCAGCCTGTCTTGTATCCTGTTAATGCTCAAAGGCTCCTGCCTGCTTTCTGGGATGCATTAGGCACAGGACCTTCTAAGGCAGGAATCATAAAGCTTGAACCTAGAGTGCGTGTTTTCCTTTTTTCTTGAAAATGTTCTAGGTAACGGAGTGTGGAATATCAGGAACCTTCAACTAGAGAGTGGATTGAAGGAGGGAGAATGGTTAGGAGCCAGGATTTGTGGATGGCTAGATGGTTTGAGAACTAAGATTTCTAGGAGGAGTGTTGGTTTTATCTGATTAAAACAGGTGCCAGGCATCTGAAACACTCTTGGGCAGGAGTTGGATTTGAGTGAGTGCGTGGTGTGTGTATGTGTTGTATGTGAATGTGCATGCATGTGCGTGTGTGTACGCACACATGCACATGTGTGGCCCCCGCCACTCTAGCAGATACCAGATATAGCAGCCCTCAGGATTTGGAGGGAGGTAAGTTCTATTTCTTTTTGTCATCTATGTCAGAAGATGCTGAAACAGTGTCTGGATCTAAGAAGATGCTGGATGAAGGTCAATAAACTGAAGCTCATTCTCAAGAAGACTGAGGATCCAGTGGATATACAGTTCCCTAGTTCAGGGAGATGGTCATCATCCAGTTCTGGATAGTATTTCACACTATTTAGGGGTAGTCCTGGATCCAGCTTTATGTTTAGAATCCCAGGTGCTCAGAGAAAAACAGGCTACAGTTGAAACTGATGAATATTATAAGAATGCCTTGGCATACAACTGCACAACACAGACTTTACCCAGTCCTGCTTAAAGAATTTTCACTAATTCAAAAATAGTCACACCAGTATAGTTTATATTTAGTAGGGGTGTGCACGGACCCCCCGGATCGGATCGGGACCCGGATCGGGACCTCCAATTTTGTCCCGGACCGGTTCGGACAAAATCGGAGGCCCCCCGGACCGGATCGAGTCTGATCCCGACCCAAAAATCGTAAATTTTTGGATCGGCCGCCATTTTTTTCCCCATAGACTTGCATTGCAATGCAAGTCTATGAGGAAAAAATGGCGGCGGGTGGGTGAGGGGGGGCCTAACTCCCTCCCCCCCCCGGGGCCGTCCGCTGTGGACGGCCCCGGCAGGTAAGCCCCCTCCCACGCGCTCCCTACCCCCCCTGGGGCCGCCCGCTTCCATCCGCTGGCGCCCGCGGGCGCCAGCGGATAGAAGCGGACGGCTCCGGGGGGGGGTAAGCCCCCTTCCCCGCCACTGCTTACCTTCTCGGCCCGTCCGCTCCCGTCCGGCGCCGGCGGCTACTACCAGCGGGCTCCGCGGCCTACTCTCGAGTAGCGTGCCGGGTGATGACATCACCCGGCGCGCCACCCTGGAGTAGGCCGCAGAGCCTGCTGGTAGTAGTAGGCGCCGGCGCCGGACAGGAGCCGCCGGGCCGGGAAGGTAAGGGCCCCCCACCCCCCTCCGCGCGCCCCCTCCTCCCCTCCACGCACCCCCTGCTTACCTTCCCGGCCCGGCGGCTCCCGTCCGGTGCCGGCGCCTACTACTACCAGCAGGCTCCGCGGCCTGCTCTACAGTAGCGCGCCGGGTGATGACATCACCCGGCGCGCCACCCTAGAGCAGGCCGCGGAGCCTGCTGGTAGTAGTAGGCGCCGGCACGGGAGCCGCCGGGCCGGGAAGGTAAGGGCCCCCCTCCCCCCTCCGCGCGCCCCCTCCTCCCCTCCACGCACCCCCTGCTTACCTTCCCGGCCCGGCGGCTCCCGTCCGGCGCCAGCGCCTACTACTACCAGCAGGCTCCGCGGCCTGCTCTAGAGTAGCGCGCCGGGTGATGACATCACCCGGCGCGCCACCCTAGAGCAGGCCGCGGAGCCTGCTGGTAGTAGTAGGCGCCGGACGGGTGCCGCCGGGCCGGGAAGGTAAGGGCCCCCCTCCGCGCGCCCCCTCCTCCCCTCCACGCACCCCCTGCTTACCTTCTCGGCCCGTCCGCTCCCGTCCGGGGCCGGCGGCTACCACCAGCAGGCTCCGCGGCCTGCTCTAGAGTAGCGCGCCGGGTGATGACATCACCCGGTGCGCCACCCTAGAACAGGCCGCGGAGCCCGCTGGTAGTAGCTGCTAGTGCCGGACGGGAGCGGACGGGCCGAGAAGGTAAGTGCCCCCCTCCCCCCCCCCCCCGCTG
Organism: Anniella stebbinsi; assembly: GCA_029215795.1. Taxonomy (NCBI): domain Eukaryota; kingdom Metazoa; phylum Chordata; class Lepidosauria; order Squamata; family Anniellidae; genus Anniella; species Anniella stebbinsi. The sequence goes on from JARDYH010000001.1 coordinate 390,983,241, forward strand.
TCCACTTTCATCGGCGGGCACCCGCTGGCGCCCGCCAATGGAAGCGGCGGTGGGCGCCAGTGGGCGCCAGTGGGCGCCCGCCGATCCGCCGATCCACCGAACCGGTTCGGAGCCTTTTCGGACCGGTTCGGATTGGATCGGCCGATCCAGCTGCGGGATCGGAAATCGGATAATTTATCCGATTTCCCACTGGACCGGACTCAGATCGTGGATCGGGTCCGATCCAGTGCACATCCCTAATATTTAGATATAATCTCACTCACAAATTGATACAAATGAAGCAAGCTAATAGAGTGGTGGTGAGTTTGTTTTTAAAGTCTATATACAGTTTGAATTTGTCCTCGGTTTAATCATTCTTTGAATAAGGATATTAATTCATTTATATATTATGTAATTAATGGAAATGTGGTTAGGGAATGCATGCAGCTCAAGAACTTGTTGTATTTAGTCTTTTTGACTGTTTTACAGAAATCACTATATTATTATTCTGATGAAGTCTGACATCAGTACGACGAAACGAGGAGGCATCCGGACTCTCGTTAAATAATGTCATTGTACCCAAAAAATAATGTCATTGTACCCAAAAGGAATTGTCATATCCTCATTGCATTTTGAAGAATTCTCAATGTATTTTGAAAAATAATTTCGATAGTCTCATTGTACTTTAAATACTCTATTAGCTTGCATCATTTGTATCAATTTGTGAGTGAGAATCCCAGGTGAGCATCTTTCATCAGATTTGGTTGATGTACCAGCTGCATCCTCTTCTGAATAGTCTGACCACAATTATCTATTAGAAAACTAGACCCTCAGGCTCAAGACTACCTCAGGCTCAAGACTATCTGTGTATTATGAACGAGCATTCAATTATGTGAGCATTTCCCATGCAATTTGGTATAGACCAGATGCAGGTTTGCCATCTCAACGAAACTGTCAATTTCACCAACAAGAAGGACAACTCTGGGAACAGTACAGCCATGTGTGAGCAGAGAAAGCGATGCAAGATATGCAGGGTTTACTTTTACTAAAATATTGTTTGTAGAGAAGAATGCCAGATGTTCAAATTCATGCAAAATCAAAACCTTTATATCAACAAACAAACAAACAAACAAACAAACAAACAAACAGAAAAGCTCAGTTCTATTATGCAAGGAAAGGTTGTATCTGCATCAAAAACAAATGGACGAAACTATATACTCATACTGACCAAATGCCCTCTGCCTACCTGATAGTTGTTGCCATTCCAGAACTTCTTCATCTCTTTGCGGTACAAGGCAACTAGCGTGCAGGAAATGAGTGTGCATGGCACTAGATAGAGAAGGGCTGGTTGCGCCATGTTCATTAGAGATACAGCCAAGAACGTGATCAACATGCCAATTGCATAAGCTGTAGAAAAAGACAAACTTTCTTTTAAAAGAAGCTGCTGAATGTTGTGCATGTTTATGCTCGTTATTTTATTGTAACCATATCCAATATAATTGTTAAGATACTTTGTCAAAATATTGTTTTAGAGGTATTTACCTATAATACAGGAAATGAAATACACACGGGAAGAGCTTGTCTGAACATCAAACCTGTGGCAGTAGGCGACCAGGAGACCTAAAAACAAATACACAAAAAGATAGGTCAGAACTAATAATTGTCAGGAAAAAAGTGAAGCCATCAAAATAGAAATTCATGTTGGGCCACACTCCTTGGGTGTAACAGTGCTCGAATTATGGGTCTACCAGAACCTTGCTCCCTGCCTTTGTGGAGGTCTCCTTTTAAGAAAGTAAATGTAACAGAGCAAAAGGCCATGGCCTGGTTCGCATGTAATGCTAACCCATGGTTTATTTTGTGTTTGTTCAAACCATGGGTTTTTCTTTGTGGGTTGTTCATGGGTAACAACCCATAGATAACCCATATTGGGCCTGTTCAGACAACATGCTAAGACATTGTTAGGCCACTAACCCTTTTGCACCAAATGCTTAGTGAGCATGTTTAAACTGTGGTTATGTAGCCACCATGATTAGGAATGGTTCACACGACACACTAAGTCATGGTTCACATGACATGCTAGGCCATAATGTTTAGCTCAAAATGTTTAACCACCATGGCTTAGTGTGTTGTCATTTCCAGGTTTGCATGTAATTACAACCCATGATTAATTAAACAATAGTTTGCCATTAAGTGTGAACATGTTTATACATAAAGGTTTTTGCTTACAAATAAAAGCAGCACAGATAGCAGCAATGAACTACCCAGACAGCTTCAGCTATTGGGTGGTAGAAGTAATAAATCAATAATAAAAAATAAATAGATAGCATATATACGTATAGCAAAAAGAACCAAAGTTTGGTAATATGGCCCTAGTTTGAGCCAGAGTATATTTTGGGAAATGAATTTCTTTGGCGTGAACATGATGTCAGCAGTAATGCTAGTACTGATGGGTGGCACTCTGTTTTAGAAGAAGGGGTTTAGAGGGAGCTAGACCACCTTATAATAACCAATCAGCAAACTGAAAACTCAATAGTTTCCAAGCATGGCAATAGGCATAATAGCTGGAATAGCCTTAAGGGTCTAAAAGTACGTTTCACCTTATGGCCGACACCCTGACTCTAAGAGAACTTCTCCATTGAGAGGGTTTTGGACAGAGCCACTGCTGGCAGATTTCTTTCTATCCCTGTACTAAGTATGAAAGGTATGTGTGTGACACTGTCCCTAACAAATACACTCTATTCTATTTTAAGCCATCTTGAAGGCACACCTTTGCGACCTTGAAGAAACAGCCGGTAGGTTCTCTCCACGCTGGCTGCCAGGGGGAGAGAGTGGGGGAGCTTGGACTCCTGGATCTGAGGACAGAGCAGTGTCTCCAGCCTTGGATCCAGGAATCTGAAGTAATCTATGGCTCCCCAGACTCTGTCTAGGGGGCATAGGATTGTTGAAAAAGACACTTACCCGGCAAGACAATATCGCCGTATCCAAGCAATGAAAATCGCATTTTGCATAACGTCATCGCAGAGAATATCAGCCTAGGCACTTTAATGACCACTGGTAACTGCAAAACAGTGTTTTCAAAATCCCACATAAGTCCACATCAAGAAAATGTTTAAGAAAGAAAGATTTAAATGTTATCAGAACTATTTACTCATCTAGTTTATGTGGAACTTCAGATTATGAAGGATTTGAATTTAGAAAACAGGAACTAAGATGCTGAGTGCACAAAATATGACCAAGCGTACAAGCCAAGAGGATGAGAATGCATGTGGATGACAGACAGATACTATACTCAACAACATTAAAAAATGCATCATGTGAAGTGAGAAAAACAAGCTCAATTTCAGCCTGTTTATAAATGACTGCGCAACACTTTGAATCCAAGCCTTGAAGAAATAAATTTGGAGAGAGTCAGAATTTGATTACCCCAAAGGCTACTCTTTTTCAAAGGATGCTATTCAAAATCCAGTGAACGTATCTTAAATACAATCCTTACTTTCTCATGAGGAGCTGACCGCTCAGCAGAGGCTTCCACCAAGTTTCCATCATTCTAGGATCAAACCCAAGTCAATAAGCATTTAATAATTTAAAAGAAAGTTGCACAAAAATGGCTATTATCTGTGAGCATGTTATACCTAAATATTTAGGGTACAATCCAGGAAAAATGCAGCATTTTGAAGTCTCACTAATTTGAATAGGAAAGTGTTAAGCACTTCCTTAGCTCTTTCACACTTAAACGTCAAAGGGACTTAAAAAGCGGTGTATGTTGCCTGGATTGTACATTAATGTCAATTGCAGCCGTAGTAGCTATGAAAACTCAGAATTATAATGCCTCACATAGAATGAATACAAATTACGTATTTTTCAAAATACTTTATGCCTACCTTTTCACTGTCTTCAGAAGGACCTGTTGCAACTTCAACCATTATACTTTCCCCACTCTGAAATTGTGAAGCATTTTGAAACTGAAGCATTACTTTAGCAAGTACATGGCTTTAAATATTCATATTATTTGACTTCCAAAATCTAATGAAATCCTCTTACAATATATTTTAGCTAGGACATTCTCCAGCAAACTCCATGTAAAATGGAAAGCATGGAAAGAAAACAGCCTGTTCATAATCCAGCAAAAATGTACCGATTAATGAGACATTTAATTATTTTAAAAGCATAATTGGATCAAAGTTGACTGTTGCAGCTTTATTTAACTGCAGATGTGGCTGAGTAAATTTTGCCGAGAGTGTAATTCTTCTTTCAAGAGCTTGAATCAAGCTCAGAATCAAGCTCCGAACAGAAATTCAGAAGCATATGCTGTAAAAGGCATGAAACCAAACAACAAGTCAGACTTCAATGATGACCAAATAGAAAGAAAACACCAATGTTTCAAATATGTGTATATTAACTTTGTATTCTTTTCAAATATTACTCTCTGTATTTTGATAATGAGGCTACTAGGGCAATTTGGAAGTTGCTTTTAAAAACACTGCAATTGAGGGGTCCATGGATTATGGGGATGGAACTGTGCAGTAGGTAACATGAACATTATTCTAGTTTGATAGCTTCACAGTGCCACTCAAAGGCATAAGACTGAGTAACAACACACTCCTTACTTGCCTTTTGACTACAGAATTGCCATGAATAAGCTAGAATCTACCCATAAGAAGCCCATTCCTATTTCTGAATATTCATCCTTGTGACCTGTAGTGACAACCCATCGGTTTAAAAACTGATGGGTTGTCATGTATGAGCAAGAGGGAGCAGAGTTCCTGCCTCTTCCGCTTTTATTCAGCATGTGTCCTTATAACCCTGCTCTGAAGCAAGTTATGCGGACAGGAGTTTTCCCAAGGCCACCAAATGAATTTTCCCAAGGGCATCTGATAATCCAGTTCCAGATTTTGCACATTTGAAGCTCCCACTGTTCTGGAGCAGAGTTCTTCATAAAAACAAACAAACAAACCACATTATTCTAAACATGTGCATCATTTGGTATGTTTCCATGAAAAGAATGAGTATAAGCCTGCAGACTTACTTTTGTAATGAATGGTGTAATGAAGACAAAAAAGACATCGTATAGAAGGAGAAGGCCTAGGAGAATCACACATGACTAGACAACAAGGAAGAGCTGGTTAGTTTTTTTATATATATATAAAATGTATGAGTAACCTCTAAAGCTTTAATAGTGTAATTATATCATACTACTGAACAATATTGTATTCATGTTTGGGTTTCTAATTACTAGTTATATTTGGGCAAAATATAAAGAATTCAGTAAAAGAAACTAGATTTGGATTATTATATAACCAATTTATTTTCTACAATAGAAAATTGAAAAAAAGATAGAATAATTATCCATAAAATAAACACATTAACTATTTCCAAAATATTTCTAGTGTCACCTTTTAAGCCTTTAGGCCTAGAAAATGCAGGTTGCTTACCTGTAACTGTAGTTCTTCGAGTGGTCATCTGTGCAGTCACACATATGGGCTCGCGCCGATGCCGAACCCGCTTCCGGGAAACTTCATTAGCTAGCTTAGATTTTTGGCGGGAACCCCTCCCCCCACCATTCAACCGCGCATGCTCCGGGTTCCCGCTCCCTGCTCACCTCAGTTCCCTGAGACCGCTTGGCCTCGCGACTAAGGTAATAATAATCTAAACAAAGAAGAGCATGCTCGAACCGCTTGACAATCACAACAGCGATGCCAAGAGGGGATGGTGGGTGGGTTGTGTGACTGCACAGATGACCACTCGAAGAACTACAGTTACAGGTAAGCAACCTGCATTTCTTCTTCGTGGTCTCTGTGCATCACACATATGGGCGAATAACAAGCAAAAAACTTACCGGAGGAGGGTAGGCATGCTGGTGGCCTATTGGCATATTGATGAGAGGACCGCTCTACCAAAAGAGGAGTCCTGTCGTGCTCTCACATCCAGACGGTAATGCTTTACAAAGGTGGAAACATTAGACCAGGTAGCCGCCTTACAAAGGTCAGATATGGACGCTCCATGAAGGAGAGCGGAGGAGGTTGCCTGCGCTCTAGTGGAGTGTGCCGTCAGGTGAAAAGGAGTCTCTTTTCCCACGATCTGGTAGGCTAGGGCAATTGTGCCCACAATCCATTTGGAAATCCGCTGGGGGGAAACTGCCATGCCCTTGTTTTGCCCCCCATAGCAGACAAAAAGTTTGCGAGATTTGCGAAACGAGGCTGATCTTGACTTATAGAAAGCCAGAGCTCTCCGAACGTCCAGCACATGTAGCGACAAAGACAAGGGATCTGAAGAAGGTTTGAAGAACGTAGGCAATGTAATATCCTGGCCTACGTGAAACGCAGAAGAAACCTTTGGAACAAACGTTGGGTCAGGACGCAACACAACTTTATCTCGGAAGAACTGCAAGTAAGGAGGATCCACGAGTAGTGCTGCGAGCTCTGAAGCGCGTCTGGCGGACGCGATTGCAACCAGAAAAATGGTCTTGAACGGCAACAAACGAATATTAACTGTTGCTAAGGGCTCAAATGGCTTTGACGTGAGGGCAGAGAGAACAACTGAGAGGCTCCATTGTGGGACGAGTGGCCGAATGGAGGGAAACAGATTACGCAAGCCCTTGAGAAAGGTCCTTGCGAGTGGGTGAGTGAAAACTGAGAACCCGTCAACTAAACAGTGGTTGGCTGCAATGTCGGCCAGATAAACACAAATGGACGCAGGTTTAAGACCAGCAGCGTGTAGGGAATAAAGGAAAGAGACAATGCTAGGCATATCAGATGCGTAGCAGTCAAAGGAATTCGCGTTTGCATAATCTTGAAAACGCTTCCATTTCTTGCAGTACGAAAGCCTGGTAGAGGGCTTTCGTGATGCGTTTAAAATGGATCTTATACCGTCGGACAGAGAGAGATGGTGCCAACACACCGGATTCTCCATGCCGTGAGTTGTAATGTTTCGATGTCCGGGTGAAGGATCTTGCCGCTCTCTCTGGACAGAAGATCTGGTGGATGAGGGAGGCGCCAAGTCATCAAACGCGCTAGTCTGAGTAGCGGTGTGAACCAAGGTTGTCTTGGCCACCATGGGGCAATCAGTATGGCGTCTGAGTTGTAACGGCGCATTCGTGCTACAGCTTGTGGTATCATCGGAAACGGGGGAAACAGGTAGAGGAACCCCCACGACCAATCCCATTGGAGGGCATCTCCCAAGGACGCATGTCCGATCCCTGCCCTCGAACAATAGGCAGGGCAAATCGCGTTGGCAGCGGTGGCAAACAGATCGATGTCGGGGTTCCCCCAACGCGCAAAGAGACAAGCTACTATGCGGGGAGAAACCTCCCACTCGTGTATGTCTCGGAAGGACCTTCTGAGGTCGTCTGCCTTGGCATTGTCCGTCCCCACAATATGTAGTGCGGACAGGAGTATGTTGCGGGAAATGGCCCAAGACAGGATGTCCATCGCTAGATGAAGGAGAGAGGGAGAACGTGTGCCCCCCTCCTTGTCGAGGTACCACACTACCGTGGTATTATCGGAAAGTATCCGGACATGATGACCTTGCAGACGAGGTAGGAACGCTTGCAACGCCTTCTTCACTGCTAGCAGTTCTAAGATGTTGATATGAAGGCATGTCTCCGAAGGTGACCACTTTCCTTGTGTTGACAGGTCGCCTTGGTGTGCTCCCCATCCTTCTAGCGACGCATCCGTCGTCACAATCCGAGAGGGGCCCGGAGTTGTAAATAGCATGCCCTGGGAGAGGTTGTGCGGATTCGACCACCATCTTAGAGACGCCAGCACGTAGCGCGGAACAGTAAGTACGACCTTGTGCGGGTTTTGCATGGGAGAAAAATGGCGGATGAGGAACTGTTGGAGAGGCCGCATATGCAGTCGGGCCCATCGTACGACGAAGACAGAGGCCGCCATTAGTCCAAGGAGTCTCAAGATGACAAACGCAGAGACGCAACGCTCGCTCTGTAGCTTTGTTGACAGCTGTATTATGACGCTTATTCTGTCTACGGGGAGAAAGGCTCTCCCTACGGGAGAGTTGAGAGCTACCCCTATAAACTGTATTCGTTGTGACGGCTGAGTGATAGATTTTTCGTAATTTATTTGTAGCCCAAGTGATGACAGAAGAGATATGACCTCGTGGACGTCGGCCATTGCTTGGCTTCTGGATGGAGAGACGATTAGCCAATCGTCCAGGTATGGATAAAGTTCTATGTTGTTTGATCGAAGGTATGCGCACACTGCTGACATGCACTTGGTGAATACCCTTGGCGCCGATTTTAGGCCGAAGGGAAGGACGGAGAACTGGTACGCCTGCTGGCCGATTACAAAACATAGATAACGGTGATGGGAAGGATGAATGGCGATGTGAAAATAGGCGTCCTTCAGATCAATGAGAGTGAACCAGCTGCTCCTTTTTAGCATGGGTAGGACTGCCGCCAAAGTAACCATTCGAAACTTCTTGGGCTTTAAAAACTTGTTCAAAGATCTGAGATCCATAACAGGACAAAGTCCCCCGTCCTTTTTCGGCACCGTAAAATAACGGGAGTAGAAGCCCGTGTGTAGATGCGAGCTGTGGACCTTTGTAACTGCCCGCTTCCGGAGAAGGGCGGCGGTCTCTTGTGCTAACGTCAATGATGGAGCCGTGATTTTTACGGTACCGACAGGAGGTGGGACTTCGAAGTCTATTTTGTAGCCTTCCGCCACTATATTGAGAACCCAGAAGTCCAATGTTATGGACTCCCATGCATGAAGAAAAGGGCTCAGCCTGTTCCCTGACCAGCCGGGCAGAGGTAGTGGCAAGTCAAAGCCGACGCTTCTGACCCTGGAATTGCTTGGCGCGAGATGGAGCGTAGCGTGATGCTGACTTGCGCTGTTGGTAAGCTGACTGGCTCGTGGCGGGTTGATAGCGCTGAGCACGGTCTTGCTGTTGCCTGGGCTGGTATGGCACAGGCCGATACCACTTTCTTGGGCGATAAGATTGCTGCTGCGGCTGGGTGAACCCCATTTTCTTGGCCGTCATTTTGGCCTTGTGAATAGTGTCCATAGTTGTATCCATGGACGCATTGAACAGACCTTCCCCATCAAAGGGAAGATCCTCAATTCTATTCTTTGTCTCCTGTGGGAGAGCTGCCGAGCGCAACCATGCATGACGCCGCAAGGCAACAGCGCCAATCATCGCTTTGGCGACACAGTCTGTCAGATGGCGCGCCGTAGTCAACTCTTGTTTGGACAATCTCACGGCCTCTGCTTGAAAAACTCGAGCTAACTCTCGCTGATCCTCAGGTAAATAATCTGTAAGTGCGGCAATCTTTTCCCAAAGGAACAGTTGGTAACGGGCCATCATGGCGAGATAATTAGTGACTTTGACGCCCAATGCAGCCGAGGAGTAGATGCGTCGACCATAAGAGTCGAGTTTGCGGCCTTCTTTATCTGTTGGGGCCGAATGTGTCTTGCCCGACTTCCCCTGTGCCGCCTCCACAACTATGGAATTTGGTTTCAGGTGCTGGAATAGAAAGGACGCCTCAGCCTCCTTCACTTTATAAAGTGCATCAAGACGTTTAGACGTGGCGCCAATAGTTGCCGGGTTAGTCCAAGACTGCTTAACTGTCTTGAGGAGAGTTGGAACAAGTGGCAAGGTAAGTTGCGGGGAGGTATCAGTATACATGACGTCGTATATACGATCCTCCATATCTTCTACCGGCTGTTGGCATTCGATGCCAAGGGCTTGTGCTAACCTCATCATTTGGTCAGAAAAATTGCCCATTTCCATTGATGGGGAAGCCCTATCCTCGGTACCGACATCTCCCGACGGCGACGGCTCCGACGGGCGAGGAGAAGGAGCAGACGATGTGTCTGAGGCATAGCCTTCGAACGACGGCGACGACTGGTGGCTTCGTGTTGGTACCGAGAGTGGTCGATCGGCAATCCGGCGAGAGGCCTGGGTGATCGACGTTGAGCGACGCGGTGGAACTGGTGGCGCCCTCGAAGATGATCTTGAAGACGTTCCCTGGATGCGCTGGCCAGTATATGGGTCGAATCAGTACCGACGAGCCCTCCTAGAAGAACGATGAGAACGCTCGGAGAACACATCCCAATCTCGGGATCGAGACCACGATGGTGACGACCGGTAGCGGCGCGATCGAGATCGACGCTCGAGGTCGACGGGGCGCTGGACTGGTCGTGGTGGAGCTAACTCAACCGGTACCATGTCCTCCTCATCCGACGGAATCTCGATCGGTACCGGAATCTCTATCGGTACTGGTGACGGTATCGGGGACATTAAAGTTGGTGTCGTCAGGAGCGATGGCTCCATAAAATCAGGCGATACCGATGGCGAACGGCGGCTCGGTATCGAGGCTGCCGGAGTCGAAGCTGCTGGCTGCAGAGATGGTGACGGGGAGCGAGTCGACTGCGACCGTTGCCTCGGTATCGAAATCGTCATCGGTACCGAGGAAGATTTGCGTGCAGTAACCGCCACTCTCGTCGATGTTGAGGACGGCAGAGACGGCGGTAACGAGGCCGGCTTTTTTGACGTCGAAGCCGAAGACAGTGGAGCCGATTTCTTTGGCTTTTTAGCTTTTTCACGGGGCTTCGTTTTAGCTCGCTTCGCCGGCAAGAGAGGCGAGGAAGGAGGAGAAGAAGCCGGTATCGATGCCTGAGCTGCACCCTTCAACAAGGGCGAGCCAGGAGGTGCTGGGCTAGAGCGATCAGAGGGCAGGGGCCCACGCTCCCCAGAGGTAGACGGGGCAGCTTGCATAGCTGGCAAACGGGGTCTTTCCACAGCTGAAAGAGCCTTGCTCCACAGCAGACTACGCAGGCAGTCTGCCCGATTTCGCCTTGTCTGCCTCGAAAAACGCATGCAATGCGTGCAGGCCTCAACAATATGGGACTCTCCGAGGCAAGTGAGGCACAACGAGTGACCGTCGGTGAGGGCCAACTTCGCCCTACACCGTGAACAGAGCTTAAAGAGGGCAGTCTGCGCCATAAGACGAAAGATGCCCTAAAAAAGGCCAACTACCACTTAAACTTACACTGTCTAAATATTATTATTATTATTATTATTTTACAAGTAAAAGAAGAAAGTCGAAGAGAGAAACAAACAAACACCTAAGCTAACTAAAACTATTTCTATTTCCAATAGATACACGACTGTATCAAGACGAAGTCTCCCGCGAGGCGATCAGCGAAGCGGTCGAAGAAGAACTGAGGTGAGCAGGGAGTGGGAACCCGGAGCATGCACGGTTGGATGGTGGGGGGAGGGGTTCCCGCCAAAAATCTAAGCTAGCTAATGAAGTTTCCCGGAAGCGGGCTCGGCGTCGGCGCAAGCCCATATGTGTGATGCACAGAGACCACGAGGAAGAATGTACTCTTCTAATGGAAGCAGATATTCCCATTATTTAAATTATATCCATGCATAATTGTATATTATGTGTCCTTGCATTACAATCTATTAGCAATGTTTATAACTGCATCTCTGAATTTGTCTCCAGGATTCTGTTTCCCCTCTACCCCATTGCTTCATATTAAGTTTCCTGTTCAGTGCTAGCCATAGTTTGCCATGATGGTTTGAAGAGCAAGCACAAACCACACAGCTGATCTGGACATCATAGAAATTTACAATTAGCTCTAACAGGAAAGTGAAGAGGAGGAAACACATAAGCCTACAGCTCATTTCTAATCTTCCAAACCATGTTTTAGAGAACAGTCTCACTTTCAATAGCACTTTCAACAAATCTGTATGGCTTAGAGAGCAATCCTATGCCCCCTAGAGAGCATCTCAGGTGTGTGTGGGGGAAATAGGATAGTTTGGGTTCCAGGAGCCAAGTGACCTCAGACCCGGAAGTCCGAGCAACTTGCCCCTGGAAGTCCGAGCAACTTGCCCCCTCCTCCTCCCAACTGGTGTGGAAAGAACCATGCTGGCAACCTTGGAGAGGAGGAAAAGGGGGTGGTTCTGTGGCTGGGGAGGGAAGGGGGCTACGGAAGTGGGGATATATGAGCTATCTGCAGACTCACTCACTCCACAGTGCCTTAGCTAGATGGGCAAAAATACCCATCTAGCAAAAATGCAGAATGGGTGAAGTGCAGAGGTGAAGATCACCTCCACGCTCCTCCTGCTCTGTATACGATGCCTGTCAGCCTCTGCGTTCGGAGGCTGATGGGCATCCGGATTGCACCCTAAGAAACTTTATTTCCCAAGGGCCTACTGCATCAGATGCTCTAGCAAACAAAAGCTTACACTCCAAATACTGGAACAATCTTTTCTGCAATGGACCAACATAGACGTCACTTTCTGTGGAATATGTCAGTTTAATGCATTTTAGCTAGATTGGTTACTATACCTTGAAGTTGGGTAATTTGAGTGTTTTAATCAAGTTCACGCAGAAAGCAATTCCCAAGATATCTTGTAAAATCCAAGCCCAGCTAAAATAAAAATGGATTTGTTGAACACACAAGTGCACACACACACACACACACACACACAATTGCACACATTTGCCAGACTATGTCTGTAATCCGCAACATAAGTACTAGGGAGTAAGTCCCGCTGAACATAGTGGGGCTTACTTCTGAGTAAACACATATAAGATTGCACTGTAAGACCAGAAATCATAGCGGCTCACACAGCAGCAGTCTCTAATGCCTAATTGAAAGCAACTCTAGAGGGCCCCCCAACCTTTGAAAGCAATGTTTTCAGGGGGCAGAATGAAAAACAGATATATAACAGAAAGGGGAGGCTAAAAATCTGTCTTATTTATATAGTACATTTATAGCCCCCCTTTCTTCCATCATGGAACCCATGGCAGTATACATGGGATTCCCAGGTGGTCTCTCCGGGCACAGAACAAACTCAATGGGTCTGTATTGCCTGTCATGTATGGGCAGTCTTTGGATCCTGGCCTAATAATAATAATAATAATTATTATTATTATTATTTGTAACCCGCCTCTCCCTCCGAATCGAGGCGGGGAACAGCAACAATATAAACATAAAAATCACAACAGTTAAAATTTTTAAAAAGCAAGAGAACAATACAACATTAAAAGCATCTTAAAATTCATCTGGTTAGGCCTGTCGGAAGAGGACAGTCTTCATGACTCTCTTAAATTCATGAAGACTGTCAATTTGTCTAACCTCCTCCGACAGACCATTCCATAGTCTGGGAGCGATGGAAGAAAAGGTCCTCTGGGTAACACTCGCCAGCCTAGTTCTGGCTGGCTTGAGTAAGTTCTTCCCAGAGGACCTAAGTGTGCGGGGCGGATTGTACGGGAGAAGGCGATCCCACAGGTACCCTGGACCCAAACCATGTAGGGCTTTAAAGGTAATAACCAACACTTTATACTTCCCCCGGAAACTGATTGGCAGCCAATGAAGCAATTTTAAAACTGGTGTGATGTGATCCCCCCTAGGTGTACCGGTGACCAACCTGGCTGCCATATTTTGAACAAGTTGAAGTTTCCAGACTAGGCACAAAGGTAGCCCTATGTACAGCGCATTGCAGAAGTCTCGAAGTTACAAGTGCGTGCACTACCGTCTTTAGGTCTTCCAACTCTAGGAAGGGGCGCAGCTGGCGTATAAGCCGAAGGTGATAGTAGGCACTCCTGGCCGACGCATCAATCTGAGCTGTCATTTGGAGCGACGGATCCAGGAGTACCCCCAAGCTGCGAACACAATCTTTCAGGGGGGGTGTAACCCCATCCAGAACTGGTTGACACACCTCCAGACCCAGGTTGGGGCCTTTGACAGCAAGCACCTCCGTCTTGTCTGGATTCAGCTTCAGTTTGTTTTTCCTCATCCAGCCCATTACCACCTCCAAGCATTCATTCAGAGGAGACACACTATCCTTAGCTGACGATGTTGTCGAAGGCATAGAGAAATATATTTGGGTGTCATCAGCGTATTGATAGCACCCCGCCCCATGCCTCCGGATGATCTCTCCCAGCGGTTTCATGTAAATGTTAAACAGCATTGGGGAAAGGATGGCACCTTGTGGTACACCACATAGCAGCTCCTTTTTTGAAGAGCAGCTATCCCCAAGCATCACCATCTGGAACCTGCCCGAGAGATAGGGCCGGAACCACTGAAGCACAGTGCCCCCGATCCCCAATTCCCCCAGGCGCTCCAGAAGGATACCATGGTCGATGGTGTCGAAAGCCGCTGAGAGGTCCAGAAGTACCAGCAGGGACACACTCCCCCTGTCGATACTAAGGCGTAGATCATCCACTAAGGCGACCAAAGCGGTCTCAACTCCATATCCTGCCCTGAAGCCGGTTTGAAATGGGTCTAGAAAATCAGTGTCATCCAAGACTACCTGGAGTTGAAAAGCAACTGCCCTCTCGATCACCTTGCCCAAAAATGGAAGATTTGATACAGGCCTGTAGTTATTAAGGTCCAGGGGATCCAGGGAGGGCTTTTTTAGAAGCGGCCTTACCACCGCCTCTTTTAAACATGATGGAAAGCTCCCCTCCCTGAGACATGCATTAATGATATGCTGTAAATGTGATCTAACTGCATCTCCTCCCTGGACGACCAGCCAGGAAGGATAGGGGTCGAGAGGGCAAGTCGTCTTCCTCACACATCCAAGTACCTTGTCCACATCCTCAGTACTCACTAACTGAAACTGATCAAGTGTAATCCTACTCGTAGAGTCACTGGACACTCCACTGTCAACCTCTGCTATAACAATGGCATCTAAGTCGGCTCTTATCTGAGAGATTTTATCTGAGAAATGATTGTTAAAGGCATCATAGCAAACTGCCGAAGGCTCTAAAATCGGATTCAGGGGAGAAGGAGCCTGAGTTAGACCCCTCACCACCCTGAACAGTTCGCTGCACGTATTGCCACCCCATAGAAACGAAGATGTTCTCTAAGTCGTGTCTTGTCGGATATAAGTCGAGTTTTCCGCCATCGGCACTCCAGTCGTCGTCCTTTCCGCTTCAACTCCCTGAGGTCTTCTGTATACCAGGGTACCCTATTAGAAGCGGGCCGGAGAGGACGTTTGGGGGCGATCGTGTCGATAGCCCTACTTAGGTCTTGATTCCATCTATTGACCAGGGCTTCTACAGGATCGTCAACGATACCAGCCATGGAACCCTCCAAGGCTTTCTGGAATCCAGAAGGATCCATCAGCCTTCGAGGGCGGACCATCTTAATAGGTCCGCCACCCCTGCAGGGACGGGTGGTAGCCGTGATACTAACTCTGACCAGAAAATGGTCTGTCCATGACAATTCGGAGATATTCAGTACCTCCGCCCACAGATCCGTCTGTTCGGAACTGAAAACAGCATCGAGGGTGTGACCTGCTGAATGTGTGGGTCCAGAGACCAATTGGGATAGGCCCATGTTTGTCATGGATGCCATGAACTCAAGAGGTCCACCTGACAAACCAGCTTTGAATGGGATGTTGAAATCACCCAGAACCAAAAGCCTGGGCGAATCCAACACCAGCTCCAAGACCAGTTCCGTGAGCTCGGCCAGGGAGTCTGATAGGCAGCGGGGGGGCCAGTACACTAACAGAATCCCTAGTCTATCCCTGGTCTTCAGACTCAGGTACACACACTTGATGTGATTCAGTTGCTGGACAGGATGTCTGGTCAGGTTAAGATGGTTTTTGTAGACCACAGCTACTCTGCCCCCCTGTCCACTAAACATTTTTAAAGGAAAAAAATTTGAAAATTGACAAAGCTAGCATTGATCATCATTCAAATTCTGAACCTTCACGTACCGATCCTCTTTTCGAAACACTGCCCAAACGACCGATGTTGCCACACAAAATAGCGCAAGAAAAAGGAGTCTCACTTCGATGCATTGGTTCCAGCACGGAAACCTAAAAGTAAAGGGGCACCATAAATATTGGTTATAAATACATGCTATTCCTAGTTCTCCAACAGCAACCCACCAAGACAGCCTGTTAGTTGTGGGCGCCGCAGAGAACACTTCCCTCTGATTGAATTTTGGCATTCCAGTCTAAACGTATTACGTAGAAATAAGCTCCACCGAAACTATGTATAGAATTCCAGGGTGCTCATTTTAGAAGTCACATCAACTAGGATATCTGCTTGGCTGGTTTTTTAAGCCTGGTTCACTGCTTCTTTCTATAAACTAGTTTACTACTCCTGACATCAGCCTTAAGGATGGAGTAGAAACTGTAACAGAATGCTTATAATTGTTATGTTATAATAAATGGTAATGGTGTGTGTGTGTATGTATGTACCATTATACTACAGGTATGTCAGGCTAGATTTTTCAGATTCAGCTCAGTAATAGTCAGACTGTAGCTTAGTGGTAGAGTGCATCACAGGTTTGATTCCCAGAATCTTCAGGTAGAGTCGGGAAAGACCTCTGTCTGGTATTCAGTGTAAACAATACTAATCCAGATGGACCACTGGTCTGACCCAACATATGGCAGCTTCCAGTAGTAGCAATACTTAACAATTGCATAGTGCTTTGATGTGGCCAAAGTGCTTCACATGCATTATCTCATGGTAACCCTTACAATAATCCTGTAAGGTAAGTCAATATTGTCCCCTGCATTCCAGAGAGAGAGGCAGGTTTAGGGCCACATAGCAAATTTCCAACAGAAGCAAGATTCAAACCTGAGACTTGCTGATCTGCATATCTGAGCCTGTCTCTTAGTATTTGTTTACGTGCTAACATATCTTATCACACCTTTCTAAACAGAACATAGCCAAAATGGCTTTAGAATTTAAGGACAATAGGCTACAGATACTATATCACAACAGTGTTACAAATGCTTCATTAGGTCCCAATTGGTTTTCGGGCACAATTCAAAGCGTGCTTGAGGAAGCTCGTGCTTCCACATGACCTTCCTTTACCCTGAGCTCCTCTGATGAAATTCTGCTCTAGATGCCTTGGTAATACTGAAAGCAGGCTAGTAGATGCAAGGATTTCTGCATCCATAAGTGTGGATTTCTGCATCCATAAATGCATTACAAATACTTTTATCTTGCACTTTCCATCCCGTACAGCATGAGCGGGTAACTCATGGCCCTCCTGATGTTGTTGGACTGCAATTCTCATCAGCCTTAGCTAGCATAGCCAATTGTGTGGAATGATGGGAGTTGCTGGCCAAAACATCTGGCGGGCCACAATTTGCCCACCCCTGCCATGGAGGAACCTTCAAGACAGCTAACTACAATTCCAAACAAAATGAATTGAAACGTACAGTAAATACCAGAAAACATAACCAATCCTGTTTAATAGCACAGCAAAAGATTGAATTGCTCAAGCCAAAAGCCTGGAAAAATACCCCCATGTTATTAGCAACACAGCTATTTCAAAAAGCTGTATGGAATAATGGGCTGTTACCTGCATCGTCCATAAGGTATTTTTTTAACTAGAGCAGAAAGACAGCTGAACAGGCTCGAGGTAGACGCCACGCAGAAAATGGAAATGACAACATATACTAGACAAAAGGGGAAAATGAGAAGAAGTTATTAAAAACAAAGCTGTCATACACCCACAAGTCATACAGTGAAGATAAAAAAGATATTCATGCCAAGATGAATATTTACACATCTATCAATCTGCTAGATAATAATCCTAATTCTAAGACTGTTCAGTCAGATGTAAGCCCCTGTGAGATCAGTGGTCCTTACATACTAGTAAAGAAGTTTAGGATTGCAGCCACTGCTACATTTACTCAATTTCCTGTGGAAATATCCTGGGCTGGTTTGGATGTAAAGCTCCACCACACCTAATTTTTCCCCCAGTTTGCCTCTGCGTGTTTTTTTTTTTATACCTCTGATGCATAAGCGCGTCAAGTTTGTGATCCCTTTCACCTGAATAGCTGCTCTTTCACTCCACTCCACCCCACCCCTTCTCTTTCTCCCGCCAGTCAGGTCCTGTCTGATGAGCACTTCAACCAGACCGCCTTTCTGCCGGGCAAAAATGGAACGACCCTTTAGTCTGGCTCTTTGGGGGCATCGAGAGAATACAATCCTGTCTGCAGAGATTCGGGCATTGTATGATTTTTAAAAACACTTTCGACTGCTGGGAGAGATTGCTTTTTCCTGCCAGGACCTGATGCAATCCGTTCAAGCCAACAGTAAGACTCCCGTCACAGCACGCGCCCCCAATTCCTTTAAAACTACATGGAGACTTAGGGGCACATTAAATGCACTTTGGGAAAATAATCCAGACTTTAGGCGTTCTAGGAAAAAAACAGAAAAGGCTGGGGAAGAGGCGGGGTGTCAGCAGGCGTCATGTGAGTACCATGATGCAAACCTGCATGGCAAGAGTGCACTAAACCACGGGTGTGATGGAGCTCATAATGTCAAACCACGGCACAGTGTTAATTGAACAAGCCTTAAAGGACCTCTAAGTTCAAACAGCCCCTTCTCTCTCATGCTGCAATCCTCTTCTCACCATCCTGATTTGAATGCTGCTGCTGCTCCTCCAGTGATGCCCTGTGCATGGGCAGAGTTCGTTTGTTTGTGTGTGTGTGTGTGTGTGTGTGTGTGTGTGTGACAGAGAGGGGGATAGTGGGCAGGGCTACAAGGCAGGAGTGAGCGGGGTGCAAGACTGGTGCCATATTGGATGGCTTTCACTCAGGGCAAATGAGAGAGCGCTTTTTCTTCTCTCTCCATCTCACCTTTCATTTTTCAGGCCCAGGTGAAGGTGGGGCTACTTGGTTGGTGAGTGGGTGCTCTAAACACCCCCTTTCTTTGCAAAACAGGAGGGGTGGGTCTGTCTATGCTTTCATGTAATGGGAGGGGGTTCTTACTGGAAGAAGGGAGACTAAATAAATAAATAAATGTGTGGATGAATTGAGAGGAAGGAAGGTGGGCTGGAATGCCCTATTTGTTATGACGTGGGGAGGCTTGCTTTACTGTAGTGGGATCAGGTCATATTATTGGGGTGCTCATTGAAGGGAAGCTGGTGCGGGACATAATTGGAAAGTTGAGAGAAAAAGAGGGTGGGGGGAAAAAGGAAATGTCCTCTGAAAGTTGTTCAAGTCGCAAAGGAAATGGCCAAACATATTTTCATTTAATCACTCTCAGACTCCTAGCACCCATGGCAACACAGGCTTTACACCAGCAGGGAGGATTCTGCCTAAGGCTGATGGAAGTTGTAGGCCAAATCAACTAAAAGGCCACAAATTGCCCACTTCTGCCATATATCGCCACTGATTAGCTTACTTAAAGAGAAAAGGAGTGAAGGGTACCTTGGAAAGTCAAACTAGATCAATCCAAATGCCTTACCTAGCTGTTGATAGAAGTAGTACATCAAGACCAGCATTACACAACTGATGCAGACAAATATAACAGCAGACAGAGGACTCAAAGTAAAGTGTTCGACGTCACTTAACGTTGAGCTGCTTTCAGAGCTTGAGTCCGACTTCAGCTTCTCACTGTGGTGGTAAATATAAGTGTTTAGAAAACCACTGCAAATAATGGGCAGTCTCCAATGCTGTGGCTCTGACTTCACTGTTTATGTTGCGCCAGCGGGACTCCGCGCTAGCGCCAACAGGAAGCTAGTACTTCCTAGAGCCATTCTGGAACTAAGCTGAAATGCTTGTTTCCAAAATGGAACAGGTCAACAGAGCTCCCTTCTGCTAGCTCCATTGATCTGTTCTATTCCATAAATATTTCTGATTACTTTAGGAAGTGCATGCTTCCCTTTGCGCAAAGAGCGAGATCTCACTGGCGCATACGCAATAATAAATACTACCCAGTAATCCTTAATCTCACCATATCACTCATAATTTTCAACACTGGTTCATCTTTGACCAATGCCTGTTTCCATTATTGTAATGGGTTGGCTATTTTTCAGTTGGTCAAAATTCAAGTGACATCTGCAGCTAAATTCAGCAGAGCTATATCAAGGTTAATAAACTGAATGTATACTTACAACAAAGCATGTTCAAATTATTTTAATACACCAGCATCTTATGATTTACAGCATTTTTAACACACCAGCGTTTTACGATATTTGAAACAGACATATATATATTAAATATGAAAGTTATCTGCCACTGGGGCTCTTGGGTAATTACAGTATAACAGGCTTATTTTTAAAAAGTGAATTGCAAACACATATAGTTTCTTTGGGCCAGTTTGCATGTAATGATGGCAAATCGTGATTTGCCGGGTTGCATGCTGCTGCATGATGCAATTAACCCACGATTTACTGCTGTCATATACAAACCAAATCATTATATGCCTGCGTAAACACTAGGAGACAAAGTCTGATAGGTTAAACATTACTCTGTTTTTATGCCTGTCCAGTGTATAATTTGGAATGAACACAACGAAGACAAGAATTTCAACACTAAAGATATTTACAGTGCAACCCTATTGCATGTTTACTCAGAAGTAAGACACACTTGTCCTAAGTAAGTGTAAATAGGATTGCAGCCTTATGCATAGGTAAAACATAAATATGATCACTAGCAACATATCAAAGAGTGGTATATAGGCATCATTCACAAATGGACCGATATTTGGATATTTGGTCTGTCTTTACTGAAATTTATGTGCGGTTTTTCTCCTTTTTCATTCTTTTTTTTAAAGAATATTGTAATATTTGAATCTGAGGCTTTTAAAGTATATATTGATACTTGCATTTTTTTTGTTTTATGTTTTTGTTTTGTTGAAACTTACAATAAAAATTGATTTAAAAAACTTGATCATTAGAATGAAAATTATTTCATAGAATTTTCTCCATGGGAACATTTTTGTCAGGGAAAATATTGTTAGAACTGAAAATCTACACAGAGTTTTTCAAGAATGAACCATGTGTGAGATACCGGATTTTCTCGAAAATCTGTGTGGATTTTCAAGTCTGAGGTTCGAACCACTCCCACATGTTGAATACTTTTTTTTATTCACTTTGACACTGTTTGATCCGTGATTTTTTTTAAAAAAGTTTATAGCTGCTGCCTTTTCTTATAGAGTCGCTTTAATTATAATTTATATTTGATCGTACAAAACAACGTGCAGTTAAATGGGAGGGCAGGGAAACTGTGTAACGGTGCCCATAACAGCAAACTTCGGAAGCTTTTTTATATATTCAAGTAAAACTAAAACATACAGCTCTAACATTCCACTCCAGTAGCCTCCCAGTATGACACAGAGAACAGCAATTAGGAAGATGATCACCATACTGTAGTCAAAGGCTGGCACAGGCGGCGAATAAAGTGTCACATTAACATTCTTTCCAAGAATCTGGAAATGATAAATATATGAGTTAGAAATGTCGGGGGGGAGGGAAGGAAGCTCCCACACTCCCCACATGAATATCATGCAAGGCTACTGTTTCTCATAGCCAATATGAGAATATCATAGCCAACTCACAGTGATGTTTCAGAACTAGGAGAATTTTTATATTTCATGATTTGGCCATATGATAATGTATCATAAAAATCTCGATCACATAGGATGGTTGTTTTAGAGAAAGCTGTTTCACGTAGCACCACTTTTCATTTTTCTTTTAATGACAGCTCGGAGCAGATGAATCGGAAGTTACTGAAGGCAAGTCAACATAAAACAGCAAGTAGAAAAAAGGACTTGACAGGATATTTTCAGAGTCAAAAATAAGATTAATCCACAAAATCCCATCCTAGAAATCAGAAACTGAAAATAAAATAAAAGAGATGCTGACTAGTTCACATGACACAACAACTCACCATTAGATTAATTTATCCATAGTGACTGTCACATCGTTCCAGGCACACATGGGCGACATTTTTGCATGGTGCCTGTGGGCACCTGGCTTGCTGTGGCTTGTCGTATCATGCAAACCCTGGCTAGACAACCCTCAAATAACCTATGGCTTGTTTTAGGGTATTTGAGATTTGTCTAACTTTCAAATAACGCCTGCCACTTGGGTTTACATGACACCTCAAACCATGGTAAGTGGGCACTCCCACAAGAGACATGCAAAAATGGTGCCTCCAGGCACATGGTACATTGTGACATCCCCTGCAGGTAAAAAGCCATGGTGGGCTGTTGTGTAGTGCAAACCAGACCACTAACTTGGGGAAAAGGTATATATATCTTATTGGATTTCACCTGATAAAATAATGAAAGACAGGAGGGGAGAGAGCTAATTGTGAAACCAAACAAACAATTTTCAATGTGTTCACCAATTCTTATTTGAACAAAGCAAACAAATCATCCTGAAAACTACTTACTTGTTTCAAATCAATTATATCGTTGCTTCTTACAAGTGCAATTGGGATGGTGAGACTTTGGGTCTTGTTGCCTTGAGGCTCATGCTAGAAAAAAGGAACTCATAATGTATCTGCATTACAGAACTAACCACTGAAGTTTCTGTCTTCCTGAAGTTTAAAGACACCCTCCAACAACTCCCCCCAGCTCATACTACACATTACAAGGATGCACATGGACACTGCAAAGTAGCATCTTTCCCCACACATCTCCCTGGTACCTGAAGAAAAGCTTGATGCTAACATAATGATATCATACCACACAGTTCTTTCAACTACATATTACCAAGGCACAACATGGAGAAGATACGAGTCACTGGCATCTATGCATTCCTCTTTTAACATGTAGTTTGTGCCTTACCTCCTGCTTTCCAAAACTCCTGCATCAGAAACTCCTACTTGAGTGAGCTGCTACCGGGGGTTTTCCAGAAGTTTTCCTAGTGCTTTAAATCTACTGACATAGGATTTTGCATGCTGTGTTTACTTATATTTAGTAAACAAAACTAAAAAAAAGGACGCAATGTTGCATGATATCTCAAAACCAAAGTAGTTGAAATAATTGTCAGTATTTTTAAATATACATTTCTGGTGTAACATCTAATACGCATTTCTCTGCTCAATCCCACTCAGGTAAGAGTTGTAGTAAGCTGCAGTCTTGTGCTTGAGTCCCTTCCCTCTCCTCTTCTTTTGCGCCAGTGAGAAGATCAAAAGATCCAATGTTTCAGGTATTTTTTTAATCATCAAGTTCTGTCACTCTTAACTAACTCCTCTGTCTTGCTTGGTCCAGCACAAAAACAACAACAATCATATCCAGCCTGTATTTGCACATGTGACTTAGCCAGACAAACAAAAACTGAAAGCTCAGAACTTTCAAGTAGCAATTGCTGTGTCATGAGGCAGTCTGAAGAATCTTCCTCTGAGGAGGAAGAAGTGGCAGAGACTGCAGCTTTACCCATTCCCCAGGACTTACCGGAGGAGGAGGAACAGCAGGGAGATTCCTCTGAAGAGCCCCAGGAAAGCCACCCTCTCCCACCCCCTGTTTCTAATGAGGAAGACTCGGGGCCTGAAGGAGTTTGTCCAGTAACTCCCCAGCAAAGGCGGCAGCTCAAACGGGCGGAGAAAGCTAAGCCCACAAGGCGAAGCATGAGACTGAGAAAACAGAGCACAGCTGATGCAAGCCTTAAGTAAGATAACGAAGGAATTGCACGCAGCTGTGAACAGGCTCAAGCAACTATAAAGGAGAAAGAAGTCAGAAGCTAAGATCTGTTGAAAACAACCGTCGTCTTTGGCTCTTGACACCTGGCATACTCCTGAATCGGAACCTGTGGACTGAACAACCGGCTTGACTATTTTGGCTCTGGACTTTGGACTGCTCTAATACTTGGTTTGACCCTCGGCTTGACATTCGGACGGACTGAACTTTTGGCGTGACCTTGGCTATTGGTAATTGGATTTTGGAATTGCAAATAAACCCTTTAAACCGTTAAAGGTCTGGCATTTTTCCCAGACATTCTTAGATAAGAGAGTTGGCAGGCTTCCTATACTAAGAGTCATAAATACGACACGCTGGTAGTCAAGACTGGACAGAGCCACTTCCATGAGATGAAAAAATGAAATGAATGCCCAGGTTTGGTAGGCAATTCAATCAAGGTGTGTGATTTGGCTGGGCTCCAAGCTGCAAATCAGACTCAACCAGGTCTTTCCTGCAAGTCTCCCATCCACAACATTATCTAGAATAGAGATTGTCAACTTCCAGTTTTTCCGGAATCACTCCATCCTCCAGACATTGGTCTGGGAACCAGAAGAGTATTTGGTCTTAGGGCAGCCTTTCCCAACCTGGTATCCTCCTGATGTTTTGGACTTCAACTCCCATCAGCCTCAGCCAGCACAGGCAATAGTCAGGATTCTTATAAGCTGTAGCCAAAAATATCTGGACAGCACCAGGTTGGGTAAGGTCATCCTAGTGCATTTTATTTATTTATTTCCTACATGGCCCAGTAGCTGAAGCATCAGCTGAAGTAATACAGCACAACAACATTGCTGACACAAAGCAGGTCTGGGGCTTGTCTGTGTCTGGATGGGAGGCCACTTGGGAACCCTATGTCTACTCCTTTGAATTCCATGATGACAGAAAGGTGGCGCACACACACACACACACTAAATAACAGTTTTGCCGTACAAACTTTGCATGGTGAAAGTCTATACAAAATTGGTGCCATCTAGCAATAAAGGCTTCCTAGTTAAGGCAATGCTGAAGAATTTTACATACAAGATTGTTTTTTTAAAAAATGCAATAGTAAAGTGTTGAATCTCTCTACTTCTTACAAGGGGAGAGATGAAAATCCAGGGTTACTCCATCAGTTCTACTGAGACCAGCTCCATTTGGCTCCTCCTCTCCCTGAACTGTTTCCATTCAAGCTGGCCATTGTAAGAACTTTGGAACTTTAAGAAAGGGTGTCTGAATTTGCTTATTTTTGTCTTCCCTTCTCATCCCCTTTTCCCTTTGTATAGCATCTTTTAAATTGTAGGTGTCAGGGAAGGGACTGTCATGTTTACTACTGATTTTATGTAAGCCACTCTAGGAGCCTCCTGGGCTGAAACATTTATTTATTTTCTTTTAACTTACAAATGAAATTGAGAACACATTTAATCATATCTTGATTTAAATTTGGTAGGGCCCCCAAGCCCAGGTCTAACCTACTAGTTGGCCATCCCCAATCTAGCAAAACTGTTAATGAAAAAAATCACAGAGATGCTAGAGAAAGAATAGCTGTAATTTAAACAAAATCTTTCCCATGCAAAAATAACCAGGTGCATTAAAACTTACTATAGCTGTTTCACTGGCGATCAGCAACATTTTAGCACCAAGTTGTTGAGCAATCTCTGCCTTTTCAATAAAAGTGCAGTTCCCTCTCATCACTACAATCGCTTTGTCCTTGATAACATCCACGTGGGGAACATCAGCCTGACTGCAAAGTAATTTGGGAGTCAAGAATTCCAATTTCAAATAAGCCTAAAAGACAAAAAATACTCTTAATATTTACAATGAGAAGTGCAAGAGAACTCTACAATGTAGAGAAAAAGTTATTTTTAACCATCTTATTATTTACTGGAAATTTATTAGTTTTGAAATTAATTGATGGTATTTCTATACTGCGTTTCTGAAGCCAACCAAGGCAGCCTACAAAATATTCATAAAATAAAACATTCAAAGAGAAACACAGTAAAACACTAAAAGCAACCTTAAAAACCATAACAACAATTTTAAAAGCCATGTGTCTTGACTTCCTTCCAAAATGAAGAGTTGTTCTTTTTTAACTGGAGGAATAGTCAGACCACTCACAGTCTGAAGCCATTTCAAGACTCAAACCATTCTTTTTCCATTTCATTACTCATTTATCACTTATTTATTTATTACATTTATATACCACCCAATAGCCGAAGCACTCTGGGCGGTTCACAAAAATTAAAACCATCAACAAACAGTATTAAAAACACAATATAAAAATACAATATAAAAACACAACCAGGGTAAAAAACCTGTGCAGCAATGCAAATTTAAAATACAAAATACTCATGCTTCTAGGGTTTTTTTTCCTGGCACAACCATACCATACACTAGCAGTCTGGCCAGTTAAAATTGCACCACTAGGATGTTGAAGTTTCGACAAAATGACCTGGTTCACACAACACTGTGCAGCTTGTCATGGGTTATTTAAGCCACAATGAGCCACAGGGCCTGCAGGCTCCACTTTGCATATCCAACCCACACTTGGAGGTTGTCATGTCATGCAAACCCAGGATGCATGGGTTTTGTGATGGTTAAATAAACCTAGAATAGACCATGGGTTATGTGAAGGCTGTTTAACCTTCACATAACCCATGCTCACTGGGCTCCCAGAACATGACAACCCTTCAGCAGGAGCTGGATATGCAAAATGACAACTGCACACACCCTGCACGCACCGGAGCCTCACCTGTTATGTTGTGTGAACCAGTCCAACAGTTTCCCAAATGAAATTTGTTTGAATCTTAAGAAAAGTAGGAATATAATTACTTACAACGTTATTTAAGGTACCGGGAAGGGAGGTCCAGTTACTATTATAATACATACAGTAATCCTTTGTTAACTGAGGGTCATCATTCTTAAATACATGCAAGATTCCTTCTCGAGCACTCATCTACGATTTAAAAAGATTTTTTCCATTAAACACAGTTTTAAATTAAGAATTAATAATGCTGATTTAAAGAAAATAACATCATTTCAAAAGGGTGTAAGATTATGCAATGACATTAGATATTCCCTTGACTCATCATTTCTTATATAAACTACACAACATTAGGAAGACAAGAATGCATTGAAATGAGTTGAAGAACATTTTCACACAACTCAGATTTCCCCAACCAATTTTAAAATTAACAAGCACGTTCAAGACAAGGAGGGCTACACATTTGGCATGTGCTTTATGTAGAATTTTTTTTTAATTTGCACACCGACACTTCACGTCGTTCATGTCTGACACCTGCATTTCTTGTTGTCATTTGGTTGTTATTGATTTGATGACAACTTTTTGATGGCTATTTTATTGATTGGCCGGTTGTTCCCTGCTTTGTGAATATTTTATTGAAAGATTTTTTAAAAAAAACCTATATAAAGGTGGAACAGAGAGGAACATAAAGACGCGACCATCCAAATCTCCATATTCCATTTCATGGACTGGTGTGTTAATGTCACTGTTCAAGAGATATAGGCTAAAAAGAAAGCAATGCTAAGAGCCTTCGGCAGTAGCTTCCCCATTCTCTAGGTTGACCACTACCATTGGACTCAAACGCAGAGTTCGGACGACACTTTAGGCAATGGAGGGGGGAATAGCATACTGACCGTGCTTTATTTTGGCGCCGCCACAGCAGCACCCACCACACAACATGTTGCCCCTCCCCCCATTGTGCGGCTGAAAGTCCCGGCATCCTTCTGGGCTGCTGTGTCTCCTCCCTCCCACCTCCCTCAGTCTTCCGGCTGTATCCCAGCATGCACCGCAAGTTCTGCCGGCTGTATCAGAGCAGCCGGGGGGGGGGGGGGTTGCTGCCCCGGCTGGTGAACTCTATGACCAAATAGAATAGTGCACGGAGAGAGGGGGGTTCCCTCCACACAACACTTTAAACAACGGAGTTCGGGATAAACAACGTGCAAACCCGTTTTTTTCTCCGCTGTTTAAGTGCCCCAAATAGCGTACTGTCAGTTGTGTGTGCGTTGTGTGTTGCCCTCCACATGACACAATAAGCAACACAACTGATAATTGTTCCTCCCCCCCCCATTGATTATCATGTCATCCAAACCAGGCCAAAGGCAACAACTGATATGGAAGTTACAAACCACCTGCGTGGCTCTGCTGGTTAAGCCCCATCACTTTGATGTATGAACTTGCTTTGGATTCAACCAATGCTTTACCAAGGGTAAAGCTTTCTCTTTGGGTATGCAAGACAAACAGATCTCTCTAGGTCAGCTTTTCCCAACTCAATGCCCTCGAGATGTGTTGGACTACAACTCCCAGAGTCCCAGGAATTGTAGTCTTACACATCTGCAGGGCACCAGGATGGGGAAGACTGTTCTAGGGGGGAAATGGCAACAAAGTGGTTCAAGGAAAGAATAAAGAAACTCTGGCCCTAGAAATGTGGGGTAAACCCCAAAGGAGAGCCATCTAACTTGCTAAAAAAGGATCACGAGGACTAATCTTGAAGACCAAATGCACTCCTGTGTGGGAAGAATCTGAGGGGAAGTAATGGGCGGGAAAAGGGTTAAGTGCTCTCCTCCCACCACTACCATGCTCTCCATTCCTCTCTGAAGTTGCTTTTCCTAACAAAAGGAACTGTCAGAGTTCTTCTAATTTTAAAACACACACACACACACTTCTGGTGTAACATGCACTTCTGCCCTCAGTCTCACCCATGTAAGAATTGTAACTTAACTTGCGGCGCAGGCTTTTTCACTTTAAATGGAGGCAGCATATCTGAGCTGTAAAAACTAAGATAAATCCAGACCAGGGGATTTTTGAGCAATCCGCTACCAATATTTGCACAAGAACCTGGAACAGGGTACATCACATGCCATAATCTGATACTGTTTAGTGCTGCACTTTCCAGGTTAGATTTTGGATTTGCTTTTCTCAATCAAGCATACAATTGTTTAGATACAAACTTCCCCACAATTGGTTTTTAAGTGCCACAATGTCACCCTTCCCAGCCATTCTTCTGCCCTTCCTCCATTACTGAAGACTCCTTCAAAAAGTATGTCAAATATGGGCCATTACTCCACGACACCCATTCACCACTTCCAACTAAGTGCACCATTTCTACCGTTCACTATATTACCTTCAGCAGAAGTAGGACCCCCACCCTACCCTGACTTGAGAGGCCTAACGAGCTACACTCATATGCAAAGTCATGTAAAGATAACAGCTGACAAAAGAGAAAATAAAAATGAACAGAAGTTCTAAGTCTGGACAAGCCCTATGTTTCCAGCTCATTTAGAATGTAATCTTAACTATATAGCCTAGGTGTTATGGAGCAGGCCCCAAACATATGGCCTTCCTGATGTTGTTGGACACCAGCCCCCATCAGCCTCAGCCAGCATGTCCAATGACCTGGGATGATGGGAGTTGTAGTCCACTGATGAGTGGAAACCCACTGTTTCCCACCCCGATCTTATAAGAATGAGACTGCAATCCTATTCCAGCTTTCCTGGGAGTAAGAGCCACTGAATTTAATGGGACTTACTTCTGAGAAGGCATATATAGGATTGTGACTACAGTAGATAAGAACTGTAATGCAGATATAGAAATTGTGAATAAATGTCATATTCCTGTAAATGTTTTTAAAATCCTCCTACTCAAAGAACAATATGATCCAGCTACCTAACCTGGACAAAGAGTTTGGGAAAGTTTTAAAAATTATCTTAGCTTTGGAACTATATCCATAATTTACGTAAGCTTTATGCATGTATGAAATTAAGACTTCAGTCTTAAACATGGTAAAGGTCAGATTGTAAATTATAGAAGTACTATACTGTGTTATCTGTATTTTATCCTGTTCCTTCAAGAGCCAGTTGAGGTGAATTAGAAAATGGTATAATGGAACACTTTAACAGAGGAGGATGTAGTGAAGAACATTCTGTATCTATTTTGTCCCATTACTTGCTGAATCAGGATTCTGGCCTATGCTAATTTGATTCAATGGTCTCACTTACCAGGCAGTGGCAATTAGAGCCTGTTCCTGCTTCCCTTTTTTTCAGTCAGGGGAGCACTTTAAAGCAAACTTATGGCCTCTATGTTTACTTCCCAAGAATGTATCTGGAGAAGAAAGAGGAGGGCAACGCTCCACTTTGAAACACTCCCAACCTCTCAGGGAAAAAAATAATACATTTAAAAATAAAATAAAACCACAGTTATCACCAGGGCCCTTTGTGGGCACAGGGGAAGTCACCTGTGGGTGCAGTGGCTCTGATATGCCTCCTCAGAATCTGGGTCATTAAAGCTTGGTGTTAAAAGATGGAACCATCTATCTTTCAATAAAATTTTTAGCTGAAGCAAAGATTTTAAAATGCATTCCTGATTTGCAAATAGTAATGGTTACCTATCTGCATTAAGAGCCAATTTTCCAACATTCCATTGCACTCTTAATAAAATCAAGAAGCACAATTTAGGATGGAGCTGGCTATGCACGTAGTCACGGCACGCCTAATTCTCATCGGCTCTGTTCAGACGACATGCTAAGCCACAGTGGTGAAACATTTTGAGCTAAACTTTGGCCCTGTTCAGATGACACCTTGAACCACAGCTTTAACCATGGTGCTTAAGCCAAAAAGCCTTAAGCACCATGGTTAAAGTTGTGGTTTAAGGTTCTTCTGAACAGGGCTATTATGCCTTAGCATGTCATGTGAACCATTCCTAATAACGGTGGCTACATAACCACGGTTTAAACACACAAACCATTTGATGCACAAAAGCTAGCAGCCTAACCATGGTTTAGCATATCATCTGAACAGGCCCAATGTCTGGGCTTATTAGAACCATGGAGGACACTTAGTTCCCAATCCCAGTGATATTCCTGAGTTCCCCATAAAACTGAATGTCTCCCCTTTACTTTCCTCCATAAAACTGAATGGTTGCCATCTACTCCTATGAGAAAAATAAACAAAGCAGGGGACACATCTGCCATAAACTCCTAGGGGAAAAGCAAATAAAGCATTGACATATCTGTGGAAAGGGAGGAGGACTGAGATTCTGCAAAGGGTTTGCGTATGTGCGTGCAATGATGTTGTGCACAGAGACCAGCCTACCTGCTTCCACCATAACCTTTTTGCCAGGTTCATAAGCCATCGCCAGGACAGAGGTCCACCTAATCCCACATTTTGTTCCCAGTCACAAATAGGTAGATGTCCCTGGAGACGAGTTGGGCAGGCTGACCATGGCCACTCCCTGGGATTTACGTCCCCCATTTTCAGACACGGGAAGTTAGCCTGCCCAAATCACGGAGGCTTCTTTCCCCCCCTCCCCATCTCTAATGGCCATACAGCTTCAGGCGTCCCCAGGTGGTCTCTCGCATGTGTACCTGGCAAGTTACCAGCCAGGGGAGGAGAACCTGAGAGGGCGACACTCCCGCAAAGCCACTCCACTCGGCTCGGCCTCACCGCTTTCGAGCCCTCATAGCCTAAACTGTCACGAGTCTTGCTCCGCGACAGGGAAAGTCCGTAACGACACCAACACCTCTCTCGCTCGTTCTCCCTGTTCCCCTCACGAAGCCGTCCCCATCTTCCCCTCCGCCCGCCTGGCGGGGAGGGAAGGCCGGACGCCAGGTGCTTCAGAGGCCCACTTCCGGCCCAATCCAGTCCCTTACCAGCGGGAGGAGCAGGCCCCAAACCACGGCCCCCAGCGCCCGAGCGGCCCCCATTCTCTTCCCTTGACGGCCGCCGCCGCCGCTCGGAGCGGGTCTTCTTTTAAACACCGGCCGGCCGGCCCCTCTGAACGCGCAATCACGCCACGACCTCTCGCCGGCTAGCTACCCCAACCGCTCCTTCCCCAGCTCCGGTCCTGCTGCTGCACCGCCAGCTTCTTCTTTCGTTTTTTCTCCCCGGCCTGCCGGCGTTCAGCGAACCTAAAGAGCGAGGCAGACAGGAATCGCCTTTTCTGGGCGGGATTTTCCGGGGGGCAGAGACGGCCCAGATTGAGCGCCTGAGAGGAAACTTGGAAGACGCCTCAGGGTGCCTACAGACTAGGTCAGCAGGCGGCGATGGCGGCGCCTTTGGAGAGGTTCCCTACTTCTCTTAGCAAAAATGGTAGCATCGCTCAGGGTTTTTGTCCCGCGGGGAATGATTCCCCCCCCCCGTCCAAAACAAAATCCAAAGAGCAAAGCGACTCTGAACATGTGCAGACTTGCGTTTCCTTTTTGAAAGCTCCTTTCGGTGCCCAACAGTGTTGAGTCCTCACAAGAGGACTGACTTTGAAGGAGTCCCAACCTTCTGCTATGAGACCAGTAAGAGACTTATCAGTAAAATCGACCTGAGTCAAGCTATGAACTTATTATTTTTCCTTTGGTTCCTTGCATAATACAACCCAATTTGCTACCTCCCTCTTGTACACAATCCATCAATTTTTCGGTTTTTAAGTGTCTTTTTTTAAGTGTCTTAGATTGGGGTTTTGTTGCAAACTCTATATAGTTGGCATGCCTGATTGCTACATAAAATCAGCCTGAAGTGAGCCCGAAGTTGAATTTATTTATTCTGTAGGAAGGCTGAGGTAGGAACCAAGTGCATGAACAACTTAGTCCAGTTCCTAAAGCCAACATTAATTACAAAGTATTGTCACATGGGAACCAAACTGGAATGCTTAATCTCTTTCCATACTACTTCTGGAAGGGACATTTCCTGAAATTAAAATCCAGGAGAAGAGAACATCGTTAAGAGGAGCTCTGAAGCCAGGAAACTTAGGTACACCCATATCCTTACCAATTGTCCATTCAGGGTACCTCTAGACGGTTTATTTGTGCCTCATTGAATGCGCCCTGACGGCATTTGTGACAGATGAGCGGGGCGCAAATCAGACGTACAGCCAATTTAAAGGCTCCGATTATGCACATTTTCAAAGTGTCGATTAACCGCCACTTACATTTTTTCTCCGCAGTTCGAGCGCATTATCTTAATGTAACCAATCCATTTGGATTAATGCTAATAGTGGGCCTAGTTGGAGGGCAGGGCTGGTGGTGATGTCATGAGTGAATGACTGCCCATTCATTGCTAGAGGAAGGGGGTTGGAAAAAGGATGTGCGCTATTCATTTTGAGATCCGCTAAGGCTTTGTATCTATTCCAGTTCCCTCCCCGCTCTCCCTTCTCTCTTTGTCTCGCTGGGATCCTGGCTGGAAAAAGGCAGGGAAACTTCTCTCCGTGTGAGAGAGTTCCTGGCATTGAGTGGCCATCTTGTGCACTGTTACTCAGGAGTAAGGCACATTGAGAAAGTGGGCGGGACTTTCTCCCCAGGAAGTGGGGCACAGGACATGTACTCATTTTGTCCCTAATTCAAGCCTCATTGAACTGTTGTTCACATTTCCTGGTGCTAGTGAATTTCATGTTCTAGTTCCTTTTACTGCCTGAATTCTTCTTCGGCAAAGCAGTTTAATACAAAATCAAGCCCACAGGATGTTTCCAAGGAGACCCGATTTGCAACAGATTAACATCTGAAAGATAAGAAATCTTTCTATCTGACAGGAAGAGACTGCAATGTAACTTGCTTTACCAGTTTTACCAGCTGGGCAGGAAATGCAGGTGGGCAGTACCAAAAGCCACTAGGGCGGTACTTTCCTCAACTTTTCCTCATTCAATACTCGATCTATGCTCCAACTATGATGCGCATCTACGCATATAAACAATTGTAAGGCGCAATATATGGAGCAAGTAATGCACCTTCACGACTCTCGTCTATCACTATTAGACATAAATTCAAATATAGGAAAATGTGCATATTTGGAGAAACAGGCGCCAAAGCGACGTATAGTGGGACCCTCACATACATTGCAGAAACAGCTTTTCCTTATCTAACAGGGTATCAGACATGTGATATGATTGCAAGGCTAAAACTACATAGTACAACATATATTATATTCTTGGTATATTTATTTATAGTTTGCAATATAGTTACATGGAATGGGAAATGAGATATAGCAAAGAACTTTCCAGCTGAAACTGTTGGCTTTGACGTCTTGTGTTGCTGGTCCTTTTCTGGGCCTGTAGGAAGTGCTCCAACATCCACAAGTCAAAGTATAAAACCTCATCCAACAAGTGTTTTGAGTTATTTGTGTTTAGATCTTTGCTAGTACAGAGGTGCTACAAAAGCCATAAGCTCTAGCATGTTCTAATAAAAGCTGATTTGATTCTTCCTATGTGTTTTGCTGGAATATGCAGTTAAATCCACTGTGCTATTGCGTAATTCTATTCTCTACCAAGAACAGAGGATTTGTCAGTTTCAGCAGGTCAGTCAGTTTCAGCGGTTCCTTTGTTTAACACTAAGTATTTTCTAGTGATAGTCAGAGATATGTCTACAGTAATAACTACCAAGGCAATAGCACTCAGTACATAATGTTCATTCTGAATCAACCTTAGAATTGAAGACAAAAATGGGTTTCCAAAAATGTTTATGTACAATATTGAAACTAAACCAAAACATCAATACAACTCCATTTGTGCCACATTTACCTTTTAATGATCTATACCAACTTCCAGTTCATAGGCAGATGCTAGACTGCTACATGGAGTAGTTGAACATTAACACAGTGCCTCACAAGTACTTATCACTGTTCTTAGCAGTGATGCCAAGTATCAGTTCTTTTCCAACAAGTGCACAGCAGCTTTCCAGCAGTACATTTACTGTTTAAGCAATAGATGCACACATTTGAGAACATTTCAACAAGACTGAATTATGTTTAAAACAGCACACAGATCACTAGTTAAAAATGACTATTTTAAAACCTGAGGTGCTTGAGTTTGGTCTTCCTAGTAAAATTATTGGCAACCTCTTACTTCTTAGAGGAAATCTGTTTCCATCTTCCAAGTGATATTGGCAATGTTTATTAAAACTAGGACTTCAGCCTTCTGCTTTCACATCATGCAGCTGAAACACTTGTGGTTGCTTTTACCATAGCAATGGTATGCTTCAGTTCTATTCTAGAAGTGTCTCGTGACTCATGGTATAGTAACTTGAGGCCTAAATCAGCAGAAGCAGTTGGATATGAAGCCCAGACTACAGTTTCAGGCAAGTACCAACAACACAGGAAGTTGATCTGATTAGTCAGACAACATTACTACCCCTCATTTTGAGTTTGTGGTCAACCGAGAGGTAGGGAATGCACAGCTGTAGCAAACAACCCACCAATAGTGGAAGAGACACTAGGACTGCATAACACTGCATTTGTTATCACCAGTCTAGACATTTAGGACAATGGGCAACATTGCCACCACACACCTAAAATTAGAACTTTCTGGAATCTAGAGCTTTGAGAAGACAATTCCTCGATTACAATAGCAGCAAGTATCCCATTACGTAGTCCTACTTGAACTGGCCACTTATGATCCCAGAATAGCCACTTATGATCCCAGGTTTTGCGCTTTTTTTAAACATGAATATCCTTCATCAAACCTTTACATTTCCATGCACACTTCACAAAGCCTTCAGGGAATATGCAATGGCAGTAATGCAAAGGCTGTTTTAACTAAAAAAGATTTTTTTGCCAGTGCCAGTTTAGAACTTGAGGTATACCATAAGGCTCCTATTCTAAGCCAGAGCAGATCTTAGCTTTTAAGACTGCTGTTAAGGGAAAACAGGCAATAGTGATTGTTGGAATCTGAAGGCCAATAATAAATTATATAGTGCTTTTAATATGCAGAATGCTTTATTCACTAGTGAATGTCTGCCCAAGTGAGATATCAGGACAGTACCTTACCAAATCCAAGAAATTCATCCTGAAATCAGACTTAGACGTGTCTCCCTGCTGTAGAATTCTTTATGGAAAGTTTTTGTTTTATGGAAGCTAGAACTAGCTGGATATTCACCTAGCCCCCCCCCCCCCCAATAGAATTACAAATCCTTTTGTGGGAACACAAGCAATGTATTAAGGTTGAAGCCACCACATTTTAAATACTGCTTTTAGGGCATCTAGTACTAGATACTATCCAAGCTGTCAGTTAAAGTTAAGATGGCTAAATCGCTTCATAACAGTCAGATCCCCAGCATGAACAGACTTTCACAGAACAAGTATTGGCATTAATTTAGCCGTTTACAAGCATAGCCGAGAAATGAGTAGTCTAAATACATCAATTTATAATTGAGACAATTGGTCAATTCTATTCCTCAAAGCCAGTTACTTTCAGAGCGTAACATACCAGAATTTACACTCCTAAATCTGTGTACTTGCAGAATTATTGTTGTTGTAGCCTCCTTTGGAATTCATCCGTTCCTGAATTTGCCCAGCCTAGATAGAAAAGGTGTATTGTATCACAATTCTGTTTTCATTCACCATCCTTTCCTGAAAACCCAGGGTTATTAAGGGTGCAATCCTATGCATGTATAGACAGAAAAAAGACCTACAACTCTTAGCATGCCCCAGTCAGCCATTGTTCCTTAGGAGGAACAATACTTGTCTCTGGAAAGAGTTATGTTGAAAGGTTAAGTAGTGTTAGACTGCAATCCTACACCCACCTACCTGGGAAGAAGTCTCAATGAACTCAATGGGACTTCTCAGCAGACATGTATAGGATTGCACTGTTAATAAAATAAGAGTACAATAAGCCCTTCTACATCAATTTCACTGCTTTATGTACATTTAGGCTTCAGTTAACTGCTACTTAAAAGTTCCATTTACACACTTAAGCATGCCCAACTGTGTTAATTGAGGGTTACTGCCAAGTTAAATGAGCAAAGGATTGCAACTAAGATTCCTGTGAGCAAACTGAGGAGTCTTTCAGTAATCCAAATAAGACATTTTCGCATATCATACGACTATTACAGAATCTATTCACAGGTTGGAAAAAAATCTGGAAAAAAAAGTCCAAAAAAATCTGCCCCTGCTAACAGATTTGATTTGATTCCGCTCCCATGTGTTCAATATTTTTAACATGGTGCCAGTCTAAGTCTGAATTGATGTAAGGAGTTAAATTCTACAGGCTTAGAATTCTAGAGCTTTGGTAGAGAGTCTCCCATTTGATTGAATTAACTCTATTCTAAATGTCTAGAATTCTCTAGACATGGGCACCACATGTGTGTTTTGCTTCTCCCCACCCTCAGATAGCACATACTTACTGATGGAAAGCCACTGGCTATCTCTTTTGTTCCAACATGAGTAATGTGTACGAAGTTCATTGGTTCTCCTATCGTGTTTCTGTCAAGTCTTGGATGCTTCTTCTTTAAGAGAGCCGAGAGAGAAATAAAATGGGTCTTATGCAAGGAAAGTATAGATCAGTTTTATAAAACAGTCATAGAGTTGTGAACTATTCTAACTTTTACAACCAACTTCTGATGCGCATTACATATACATAAATGTGGTAATTTGTACTGTTGGTTATGGGACCTTCAGCCATCCATTCCCTCATAACACGACAGGGAAGGCTTTGTTTAATTTACTTACTACATTTCTATACTGCCCAATAGTCAAAGATCTCTGGGTGGTTCACAAAATGTGTACAAAGGTCTTTCAGGTGCTGTTCTTCACAATTTCCATTAGTAAAATTAACTAGGAAAAAAACCCACCAATTAAACCCACCCCATCACTGAAATAAAACAGATGGAACTTAGTTCATAGTTAACTGCTGCAGTTTTATTTTTACTGTTTTAGTTTTATTGATATCTGCATCTGATATATTACACATTATGATTTTGATGTAAGCTGCCTTGGGAGAGTTTTGCCCTGAAGAATGACATACATAGCTATCAATGGCTACTAGTTATTATGGCTTATATATTACCTCCAGTATCAGGCAGCATGCATCTAAACCAGTTGCTAGTGAACATGAGTGGACTAGATATTTATTTATTACATTTCTATACCCCCTCAATAGCTAAAGCTTTCTGGGCAGTTCAAACCAATTAATTAGATAGGCCTCTGGTCTGATCCAGCATGGCTTTTAAGTTATCATATACATTTCTGAAATAAAATAAATATACTCACTGGCTGGGGCTGGTCACCAATACAACAGTTAAAACAAACCAGGAACTCCGTCATTGTAGCACTCAGTAACAGCTTCAAAAGTAAAAGATTAAAGCAGTTATTAGGTTTGGTATAGATAGTAACAAACTACTGAATATTTAACATACTGTTACTAATATACCGAAGAATGCTTTAGATTAGTTGTTTCTTAACCTATTTAATTATCAAAATGGAAGAGTAGTTCTAGTTTTGTTTTAAATACCTAAAATATTGTTATCAAACCATTTCACTTATCAAGCTATTCAACACTGTTCACCATTACCTCTATGTAACTTAACACTTAACAATGCCTCAATAATAGGGTGACCATATAAAAGGAGGACAGGGCTCCTGTATCTTTAACAGTTGCAAAGGACAGGGAATTTCAGCAGGTGTTGTTTGTATGCATATATAACCTGGTGAAATTCCCTCTTCATCACAACAGTTAAAGCTGCAGGAGCCCTATCTCTTGACCATGTACAAAAGAGGGCAGGGCTTCTGCAGCTTTAACTGTTGTGATGAAGAGGGAATTTCACCAGGTTCTGCTTATATACAAATGACATCTGCTGAAATTCCCTTTTCTATGAAACTGTTAAAGATACAGGAGCCCTGTCCTCCTTTTCATATGGTCAGCCTACTCAATAAGAAAACTAGATTTAAGAATATTTATTTATTTATTTATTGGATTTTTATACCACCCCATAGCTGAAGCTCTCTGGGCGGTTCACAAAAATTAAAACCATGAAATCATTTTAAAAATATGAAACAAGCCACAATCTAAAAACACAGAATAACATACAATATAAAAACACAACCAGAATAAAACCAAGCAGATTAAAATACAAATTTAAAACAGCAAGGATTAAAATTGAGTTAATTTAACTGTTAAAATACTGGGAGAATAAAAAGGTCTTCATCTGGCGACGAAAAGAGTACAAAAGAGTGATACTACAGAAGTATATAGGCAAATGTTGATATAAAGACAATGGTAATAAATTCAGCTGGAGTTGAATAGGTCATAAGAGTTAGAGGTAGATACATAAAAGGATATGCAGTAGCGAAGAGTGGGTTGTTTTTTTTGACAGGAGATGTCTCATGCTACAACTTACTTTGTAACAACAGGAAGCAAACATTGATGTAAGGCTACAGCCAGCATCTGTCTGATCTGTTTCTACTTGTTAAACATTGTAATAGTAACTCACTTCTGTAGTATCACACTAAGACTACATTAAAAATAAATTAAAGGTGCCCTAAAGAGGAGAGAAAAATAATTTACACCAGCTATCCTGTGAGCAGTTAAGATAGGAGAACTCTTCTCTGTCCTAAGTTAACATTTGACAACAACAGGATTAGCAGACATAAGAGTCAATTACTTATAGAATTTCAGATGCTTAGTCTCATTTATTTATTTATCTGACTTATACTCTGCCTTTCTACCAGAAAAGGCACTCAAAGCCACTACAGAAGTCTTTGACAACATGTTTACTCTTACAAAAGCTTTCTTTAACTTTTAATAAGATGTTATATTACACTTCAGAAGCTCTGCAACAGAATATAATATCATAGCACACCATAGACTGCGGCTATTGCTTGTTAGAAGCTCATTTTTGTACTCCTAATCCAAATTACTTTTTATATACAACATTTTAGTAGTATAGTTCAATTATTTGGATTTTAAACAGACAGCTGTTTGCCACAGCCCTTTTAAGTAGCATCAAAATACATTAGAGTAGCTATAAGGAGGAGACATTAAAAACAATAAACTTACAGCCAAGTCTTCTAAGTTAGCTACTTCTCTAAACCTTTTCTAAAAATGAAGGTTGAAAGTGGTATACTCTCCTTATGTAGGCACAAAAGTACCCAATTTTCACCTTTAATTTCCTCCAATTATCACAATTGCACTCTGGTTATCTTTTCCTCTGGGTGGAGCTGTTTACATGCATTGCTTCTTTTCCCCTTGGTGTTCACTCCTGGCTACGTTTACTTGGAAGTAAGCCTCATTTAATTAAATTGGTCCTGGTCTTAATTAAGTGTGCATGGTCTTGTGGATTTAATTAAGATTTGGTCATTAAAGACTTCAACCTTGATAGTCAATGAGTCGTGACAGTCAATAAAGCTTCTGTAATTATTTGGGCATTTAGGTTAATTAGGGATGTCAAGCTTACATGGATGCAATAAGCCCCCAAACAGGTGAAAATCTGCATGAGATGCATATCTTAGTTCATACGGAGTGTCTCCCACCCTCCCTGTCTCCTTAAGAGTAGGGTCTGTGAATAGTATTATATTTCAGTTAATCAGGTATCATTTGGGTTTGCATTGCAATATTTCATAATGAGGCAGATTATATGTGTGCGTGAGAATTGGCATTTTTTCTGATACTCCTATGCCTTTATTAATAGTTTATTTCTGATTTTTATTTGATTTTTAACAGGACGTTTTAACTACAAACGTCACCCACATCTCTAGGTTTGATGATTTTGTTATGTTTTCACTGGGTGCAAATGGCTTGTTACAATGTGATTTTAATGGAAAAGGGCAAGAGAAAAGGGAGAGAAAGGGGGAGGTAGAAAGTTAGGAGGAAAGAGAATTGGAATAAAGAAAGGAAAAGAAGTGTGATGTTATTGTCTTATGTCATATAGTGTGTTCCAATTGATACTGGCAAAGTTCTTTTACTTTACAAATAGTTCAAGAAAATTATAGCATGTCTGAAATGTGTTCTCTTTTTGTTGTTTAGTGGAGAATATATTAATGGGCTGCCAGTACAAAGATCAAACTGTTAACTTTTGGAGTGGCCTTGGATTTCCAATTTTGCAAAACTATGCTTTGGCAATCATTGTGGCTCTGTCCGTCTATCAAGTCTTAGTTACAGCATATATGGCCCACCAAGGTGTGGACATATTTTATTATAAGTGATCTAGGATCATGAAGCTGCTGTGCCTTTAACAGCTACAATGGCAGGTCAACATTCAACAGGTCAAACTGTTCTAATAATTAAATCTCCATACTAGTGTCACTTGCTCTGTCCATCAGTGTAGTTGCCTGCCATGTAGGTAGTAAAGCCATGGTTCTGCCATAAGGGATTCTAATTGGTATCAAGTAATGAGATATCATTAAGTCAGGTGTAGGATGGATAAAATATATAGATGCCACTCTGTCTGCAGTCAGTGCTTTATGTGGAATCATTAGAACATAACAGCGGAATTAACAAACCCCAAGTGGCACAGAATCTGACATTCCATATCCTTAGGAGTGCCTAAAGTAGCTTTCCCCAACCTGAGGACTACCAAGATGTGCTGGCCTACAGGTCCCCAGCATCCCCTAGCCACATCTGACAGGCAGCAAGTTGGGGAAGTCTAGCCTAAAGGAAGCAGTCCAGCATCTTTTAACAGTAAAATGACAATAAGAATTTGACAGGATCATTTTTTTCTTGTTATGGAGCTCAAGGGCCATCAGAAATTACATTTTTTCCTACACTGAAAGCATCTAAAAAATCACGTTCAACCCACCTGTAGATAATTAATTCATACTGCCCACTAGCCAAAGCTCTCTAGAGACCACACATGTGTATCAGCATTCCTAGTATAGTTGTCTTGGAAAACTGGCAATTTGTAGCTTTCAAGGACAGCAAAAGTCTTGGGTGTGCAATTCTAACACAGGACAACCTCACAAAGTTTGAAAATTTTGTTCACATTGAAATGCTATCGACATAGGAAAAACATAATATACAAAGCTGCCCTTCATTTGCACTATATGATACCAAAAATGGTTAAGTTACTACAAGATAACTTTTACTCTGTCCTTCCCACATTTACTTGAATGTCTTGCTATTTTTAAGACGTGCTATATAGATGAAGCAGTTTTTCTAAGTTTTTGTTTAAAGCAACAACTGGAGGCATATCTTTTTATCATAGCTTCAGTGTGAGACAAGTTAACAAATTTAATACACACTTTAACATGTAAGAAAGCAATTGGTTTTGTTTCTTTTTATGAGAGAAGGTAATCGATTTGAGAGCCACCATTATTTGTTGTTCATAATTTAATTTTTTTTTTTACAACAAACACACACATCGAATTTAAATCTAGTCGTTGACAGAAGGCAAACATTTAATATTTCCTCCCTTAATGGGATAAAAGAGAGCCACCATTATTTACACATTGAATAAACAAATACATTTTTAAAAAACATTTCAATTTGTTCTTTTAAGGTTTGCAGTGGAGGTGTTACTTTTTCTAATAAGGTTATGTACATAAAGAGTTGGTACTCATTCGTACCAACGTTCAACAGATTTGATCTATTCATTTCCATCTTTTGACTATTGCTAGATGACCTATCAGCAATTTATAGATTCTTGCTTCAAACAGCAATGCTAAATTTGCATCTGGGTGTTTTAATTTCCAGAAGGGTGGCATAGCAAAAAACTAAAGCTCCCGTGGCATTTTAGACCAGCTTTCCCCAACCCGGTGCCCCCCAGATATGTTGGATTGCAACTCCCATAATTCCCAGCCAGCATGGCCAATGGCTGGGTATTATGGGAGTTGCAATCCAACACATCTGAGGGGGGACCGGGTTGGGGAAGGCTGGGTTAGAGTTTTGGACATGAGACCTGGCTTCAAATCCAGTGGTTGCTGTTGGCTGCGCTTTCAGCAGGATTGTGAATCCATTCTGGGTTTCAGTCAGAAGCGGCCAGGACTCTAAAGGAGCTTGACCACGAAAACTTCTGCCACAGCAAACGGCTCATGTTTTGAAAGTACCACAAGCCTCCGCTGTCTCAGCGTTTGAAATGTCTTCTCCTTTCCCCCCCCAGAAGTTTACGACTACTTCACATCAATCGCCACATATCATGCAGTTCCATATTTCAAGATCAGTTTACTATAATCTATATTAATCAAGGTTTTATTCCCCCAGTTTTATAAAACCGCTTTTTAAATATTGTACAGTTCCGCTTTTCTCGACAGCGTTCCCGCCCGCCTCACGCCTCGTCCGCCCTCCCCCTCTAGTCAGGCGAAAGAGGAAATGCACGTCATGCCAGGAGTCACGACAAGGTTGTATGAGGGGGCGCGCCGAAGAGGGCGGACACCCACGGCAAGAGGGCGACTGGCCAATAGGAGTTGAACCTGCCCTCGCTTCTTTTCCCCCTCATTGGACAGCAAGTCCCTGTGCGGCGAGTTAGCCGGTGCCCCCAGGCAACCGATTGGCGGCAGTGACGACTCGGCTAGCCAATGACCGCGCGCTGGGGCGGTGAGGGAAAGGGGTGGACAGCTCGGCGCGCCGACCGGCAGTCTCTCTTTCGCGCTGCGCTTCGCCGCGGCACGGACGGGTCTCCCTGTTGCCGTCGTTTCTCCGAGACTATGGCGCCTCTGGGCAGCTGACGTTCGTGCCTCTTTCCTCCCCCCCCCCCACGTCCCTCTGTTCCTCTTCCTCTAATCTCCCAAGGAACCAACTGTGAGGGGAAACCGCCGCCGCCGTAACCGCCGCCTCGCAGCTCGCGCATCATCGCCATGAAAGTCATCGTCGGCGTTGGCGGGTGAGGAGAAGAAGGGGGCGCGCGGCGGGAGGGGCGCGCGCAGCCGCGCGAGATGCGGGCCGGGGAAGGGGGTGGCGGTTTTGGGTTTGCACGTGTTGGGCTCCCGCTCCGTGCAGCAGCTGTCGCTGCCGCGGTCTTTGTTGCAGGATGCAAGATGACGAGGCGCGGCTGGCGAGCCTCCTCGGATCGCCCACAACATTCTTGCATTCCATGGCTTTTTTGTCCTGACTGGAATCCGCCACCCCATCTCCCAAAGGGACCGTGTAGAATGAATGAATGAATGAATGAATTTGTATGAGATGAATACGTGTAAATTTATTTGCTCATTAGGGGTATTAGACACAATATAATAAAACCCCAAAGCGATTTTATTTTAGATTTTTTTTTAAAAAAGTCTGCTCACTGGGCCAGGTTTGAAAGTGTCATTTTATTTATACGTTAGTGGTACCGATTTGTTGTTATTAATGATATTAGTGACATGATAATAAAATTCCAACACGGTTTTATTTTACACCTTAAAAAATTAAAATCTGCTCGCTAGGCCAGTTTAACCTACCTCACAGGGTTGTGAGGCTACATTGCAGAGGAGGTGGGTTATGTGAGCCACCTTGGGTTCCTTGCAAGAGGAAAAGAGGCAGGATATATATGTAATAGTAGTAGTAATAATAATATTAAGACAGTCCCTGCCTGTAGGCTTACAAGCTAAAGAAGACACAGCACAAGGAAAGGGGGATGGAAAAAGAAGAGATTGTTTGAAACTTTAGGCCTGGGTCTGGATGGGACACCGCTTGGGTAACTCCCACATAATCATCCTTTAAGAAAGATGGGAAAGTTGTTTTTATGTGTTATCACATTCTTTCTTGAAGGAAGGCTTTTAAACAAATTCATGGAGGGTAAATGGCTATTAGTAGTTAT
The DNA here is from genome assembly GCA_029215795.1 of Anniella stebbinsi. Taxonomy (NCBI): domain Eukaryota; kingdom Metazoa; phylum Chordata; class Lepidosauria; order Squamata; family Anniellidae; genus Anniella; species Anniella stebbinsi. The sequence continues at coordinate 391,027,047 of JARDYH010000001.1, forward strand.
GGTTGTATGCTACTTATAGGATCAGAGGTAGCATGTCTCTGAATACCAGGTGCTGAGAAATAATAGCAGGAACGGGAAATTACCCTCATTTCTTGATTGTGGGCTTCCTGGTGGTATCTCCTTAGCCTGTGTGGCAAACGGAATGCTGGTTTAGCTAGACCTTTGGTCTGATCCAGTAGGGTTCTTAAGGCGCTCTAGACAGTGCATATTCCCTCCCTCCTGTCCTCATAGTAACTTTGTGAGGAGAATTAGGCTGTGTGTGTGCATATGATGGGCCAAGGTCAATCAGTACACTTAATGTCTGAATAGGGATTTGACCTCAGGGCTGCCCTAAGTGGACACTGCAACTACTATTCTTCACTAGCTCTTTTGTAAATGAAATCAATAAAATGCAGTGTATATGCACCTGGAAAAGTGGATTCTTAATTTCGCAAAAGATTATGCCACAATAAATATGCCAGTCTTTCAAATTTCATAAGACCCTTTGGAACGTCTGAACAAGATCTTGTTATGTTCTACACTCGTTAGAATTTCTCTTCCTAAAATGAAAAGTGAAACGTCCCTGTCCTATTTTTCCTCCCCGCCGCAAAGATAAGTGTGCATGCACATACACGGCAACAGCAGTACATATATGATACATTCCTAGTAGAAGTTCTCTCAGAGGGGGAGTAGTACCTGTTCCAGTATTTAAAATATATCTAGCCTCTCTTTGCAGAGATCAGACTTACAGAAAACATTTTTAAACATTAGCCATTGTACGTGTGTGAAAGAGAAGGGAAGCATATGGTATTTTGCAGCTGCTATGTGCAGATACAGCAACAGGAAGTACAGCTGTTTTGAAATGGCTGTTATGAGAAATTTCCTCTTCTCTCTCTCTCTCTCTCTCACTGTCTTATAATCTGCATGTTGAGGGAAATTTCCTGCAATCTAAAAATGTTAGGTTTGGAATCTATTTGTTTGCTGATATAATTCACACCTTCCATCTTTCCTCCCAAATTCCTGTTTCAGGATCACCAATGGCGGGAAGACCACCCTAACAAGCAAACTCATGCATGCCCTGCCCAACTGCTGCGTAGTACACCAAGATGACTTCTTTAAGGTGAGGATGGCAATTTGGTTTGTATACTCTTCTTCTCCCATACCTATGTCCCTTGTTTTTAATCTTACTCAAATGGCCATTAAATAGGAAGTTTTCTACCCGGGTATGTGGATCCATGTCATTCTGAAATAGAAGGTCTGCATTAAGTACATAGAAAATCCCCCCATTCTATCTTGAAAACAAGATGACTAGCAGTCTTCAACTGTTTTAAGCGGACTGCCTCTTACAGAATTTATTACTGAAATGCCCAGCAAACTGCTGATTCACTTGACCTTTTCTATGCAAGGTGCTTTTATGAGATGGGTTGAATACTTAAAATGTGGGCTGTGCTTTGAGTAACCAAAGCCCAGTATTCTGCATGTGGATTTCAAAATACATTTAATTTCTTTCGGAGATATGTCTACAGAAGGAGTGATGGCTGAAATCTCCTGTACTGTCATACAATTCACAATACTGGTATTCCCCTGGGTTTCTACTGCAGCAAGAAAAACACTGTTAAAAGTATGCTTTGGCATGTAGTATCCATGATTGTGTATTTCTGTCCACACTCATGAGGCTGCTATGGCATTACTCACATACAAAGTGAGCTAACCTTGCTAATTTCCACTCATAGGGGATTACACAGGCAGAACTGATATTCCTGCTGCATCCAAATATGACCATATGCAGAAGTAATATGAATTGGCCATAAAGTATTCAGTAACCTTCTCGGCCATCTTGTATTAAACAGCTCTAAGGCTTTATTTATTTCAGTAAAGCCTGCAGAAGTTGTTCATCACCAATAAAAGCTGAATTGCCCAAATTTCCCCTTTTTGAAATCCAAAGGTTGTAGAGGTGCTGGTTTTAGAAGGACTGAGTATATTCTGTGTTTCAGTAGAAGCACAAAACATGGGATTTGGTATTGGGCACATCTTTGGCTAGCCAGGTTTCTAGCCCTTATGGGCCTGAAGGGATGTTTGAAAATGTGTGGGAAATAGGGAAATAACGTAGTGTTCGTAGGCGTTAGGGAGTGGAGCCTTGATTTTGCTTGACTGATGTAATAGAATATGCAAACAAATCCACATTTACTTAGATTAGCTAGATTATATTGATTGTAAATATTGGCTATTCTTAGCAGAGACCTTTACCGTGGTGCAGAATTTTTACTTTAAAAGAAACTAACAACAGAGAATAAGACTGAAAAATACAATTGGCAGTGGCAGGTCCATGTGTTTAAACTGAATCTGTCCCACTCACATAGAAGAAAAGAGGACAAGATATCCAATTTGTATAGATGGGGTCCACAGGTAAGGACTTTGCCTGTGTTCATTGCTTACTTCCCCACAACCCCTCTCCTCAAGGGCGCTTCTTACAAATGAGCTCTCTTCCGGTTTGAGAACTTAGCTGAGGAGAGAGCACCTGAAGGAAGAGAGGAGCAGGTGCAGGGTTTAACACACCACTGTGCTTGCTCTCTTTTTGCATTATAAGTCAGATACTCACACATTCCTTAGGCATTACTGAGGGAAATCCAGTTTTAAACACCTAGATCTCCTACTGTTGCTCCTTTTGGGTCTCTAATCTGCTACCTTAAAACAAATGGGATGTGGGACATGTTCAGTCCTAGCCAGTTTTTAATTTTTCTCTCGTCTCCGCACCTCCAACCATATTTCACAGTACATCACAATGTGGTCCACTTTAGATTTCAGGTGTGCAGAATCAATCCGCTCTTCATGAACTGTTGTCTTCCCCATGTCAAACAGCTTTAGTTTTCCCTATCTTGCAAATTAAATTGGGGTTTCATGCTATTTCTACCTGATGTTTTACGTTTCTTGCACTTTTTCTTTAACAAGTTTGTTTTGTTATATATCAGTTTACTTTGGGGAGGGTTGAGGCACAGGGGTTGCTCTGCAGTTACTGGATAAGACCCCAGTGTGTTTTTTGGATAACTTTTCTATTTTGAAAGAAGGTTAGGTGTTTCTATGCTAGTGATGAGATAAAGGGGAAAGTGCCTTACAGTTCTGACCTACATGGTTTATTGAAGGTCCGACTTTAATCTCTTTTTAAAGGCAATGAGTTACTGGCAAGTTTATTTCAATGGGCTATTTAATCCCACCTTGCTCTTCTTAAAATGAGCTCTGCAATATGTGAGCAGTTCTGCAGACAGTTTTTATTCTGTTTCAGCCCCAGGATGAGATAAAAGTTGAAGATGGATTTAAACAATATGATGGTAAGTTCCGTTTATATCCATGCAAGTAACTAGTCGTTTTTTAAAAAAAATCTATAGCTCTGAACTGGTCTTGATGATCAGAAATTCTATTGCAGAATAGAGTGTGAGTTGAGATCAGGGTGTTTCATCATTGTTATAATAGTACTTGTGTCGTACTTTGGACCTAATCACTTTGCTGCTATTTTATCTTAGTTATTAGTGCTTTGGATATGGATGCGATGATGAGTACCATCAATGCTTGGAAGAAAGACCCAATCAAATTTGAACGATCCCATGGTATTAACACGCTAGATACCAGAACTATAGAGGATTCAGGGGAGAATGATGACACACTCCATATTCTTATTGTAGAAGGATTCTTACTTTATACTTACAGGTAACTGAAACACACTGGTTTATTCTAGTTAATGAGTTCTAGCTGGATGATTAATTTATAGATTCAGGACATTTCAGTGATGTCTTCTGCTAGTAAGTAAAACTTCAAAAATATTCTTAGAGCTGTTCGAAGGCTCCATATCTAATCGGGTACCTGCTAACAGTTGCTTGCTCTCAGCAGGTATTTGACTGATAATGAATTGGATGTTGTGTGGACAGTTTTGATTGTATGGGCACATGAGAGCAGGTTGCGATAAGATAGCCTTTACTTGTTCCAGTGCATTCTGATTGTATATATAGAAGAGAATGGAAAGAGGCTGTTCTTTCTGTTGCATTTGGGAAGGGTTAACCTTTTAACTATTTGGGGGTGTAATCAGGGAAGAAAAGCAGGAACAAAGGAATTGGCTGCCACTGGGATGAACATATTTGGGGGGGGGGGTAGAAGCTTGTAAGAAGTTCAAATCCTAGAAAGCAGTTCTTTATTTGCATTCTTGGTTGCAGCTTGTAACTATACCTATACTTGTGTGAAACTAACTTAATGAATTTCTGGATCAATTGGAGTTGCTTGGTAACCAAAGTTCATCAAAAGCCTGAAGCAGAACTTGTGATTAATGCAATTTATGGAATTGTAAACTTTTCTTTTATGTGACTTGTGGCCCTGACAAAATGCTTATAGAGCTGATCTTTGCCTAACAGCAGTTACTGTGGAGTTGAATAGTGTTAGCTGTTGTGTCACTGGAGTTTTGCGGTGGTAATTATTCATGGTGAAAATCTGACACCAGGAAAAATAATATTTTTTAGCATTTATATAGCACTTCAGAGTATTCAAAGTGCTTCCCATGCAGTTGTAGTAATCCCAAAAACAATTCTGTAAGGCATTTTCAGCCAGCATTCTCCTCTGACTTGAGAATGTTGACTGGTGGGTAGCTGAGCAGGTGTCAATAAACAGAGATAGGGATAATCTGTGGTACACATGGGCTTCCAAACTGTTTATCAGAGGCTCTTGAGTAAACATAGTGGTTATGGGGATGATATATCCTCCTCTTCTGGATCAGTTATTAGTTCAAGAGCAAGAAACGGCAGATAGGAATAAATGGAAACCTATTTCAATGCTGGGGACTAAGCTGTAGCATTTGCCAAGGATCTGCATTGAGACCCGTGCAATTTAACCTATTCATAAAGATAAAGAGTTGGGGCTGAACACTTAAGGTAGCTAAATTTGTGAATGACATCACACTATTTAGGAAGATAAACATTCAAGCAGATTGTGGAGAGCTCCTAAAGGCCTTCGCCCAACTGGGTGAATGGGAAGCAAAATGGCAAATGAGCCTATGTCAGTAAAGTTAAAGTGATGCCCAAGTGGGGCAAAAGCATCCTAAATCCTGGCAAAGAATCTCCAGGGAAGACCTTGGTCGTGGTGGGTAGCACAATCAAATTGCTAACTATGTATATGTGGTGGCTGTGAACAAAAAATGCAGACCTAGGGATTGCAGGTAAAATGCCAGTATTTTATTGTTCCTATGGTGTGGACACATTTGGAATATCGTATGTAGTTGTTGTCAGCCAGGCTTAGACAGTACATTGTAGAGCTGGAAAAAAATAGTTCAGGAAAGTGCAACCAAAATGATCAAGGGGGTAGAACAGCTACTCTGCAAGGGAAGATTAAAGGATCTGAGGTGCCATAGATTAGAATAAAATTACTAAAGCGGGGAGGAGCATGATAGAGGTTTATAAAGTTCTGCATGGTGTGCAAGATGTAGATAAAGAGACATTTCTCTCTGACCCAGTGAAATAAATGAACTTTAGATGCAGGGCAGACAAGAGAAAACCCTTCAGAGAACGCACGAGTTATTGAATTCACTGCTGCAGGATTTGGCAATGACCACTGGCTTAGATGGCTTCATTAGGGGATTAGACCATTCATGAAGACTAGGTCTGTCAGTAATGATTAGCTGTGACCACACTGCCTCTGAATATGTGTTGCTGAGTGGCCAACAGGGGAGAGCTATTGCCCTCTTGTTCTGATTTTGGGCTTCCCAGAATAATCCGGCCATGCTGGAATTTGGCTGATCCAAGTGTGCTCCTCTTGTATTATTGTATACAAACCAGGATGCTTTTTTTTTCCTTTTCAGGCCCTTGATTGATGTTTTTGACATTCGGTATTTTCTTTCTATTCCCTATGAAGAATGCAAGAGGAGGAGAAGGTAGGCCTCTTCTCTTCCCTGCCCCCCAATAAACTGCAAATATACTTGCCGAAGTTGTTCCACCATAAGAAATGTCATGTTGAGGTGACGGAATATATAGATGGATTTAACATGGGCAAAAGGGTGGAACTTTCTCCTCTTCTTCTCCCCCATCCAATGTCTAGTTCAAGGAATTACACTGTGCCTGATCCACCTGGATTATTTGATGGTCACGTTTGGCCCATGTATGTCAAACATAAGGAACGAATGGAAGATCTTAATGTTGATGTCGGTAAGTTAAATTTTATACTGGGAACCTATTTTAAATATGACCTAAGATGCTGTAAAGTGGGTGATTCAATGTATTTATTTTCAGAAATCATATGCTCCACCTTCAGTGACAAACTTCCCAGGATAATTTATAAACACAAAATGATACTATTAAACAATTCATTTTACTCAAGTTCTAACTGTCGTTGGACAGTGACTCTTTGCAAAGTTACTTTCAGTGCATGATTGCTTGAATAGAGTGGCATTGAACTAATACCTCAGTATTGCAAACAACTCAAATGATGGCTGTCTGTTTCCTACTTGCTCCACAGCAGCATTGGTTCTACCTCCCTTTTGCAGCTTCAGAGTTCTTGGGCTGCACGAGGAAACAAACGTGCTTTATGCTCAGCCTCTATGGCACATGGGAGACTTAAGTGTGGACTCTTTGTTCCAGAATCAGAGCAAATTTTTCAGACTGGAAATGGGGGTGGGATGGAGTGTGCTGAAAACCCACAGCTGTCTTTGCTAAGGGCATGATGTGGAGGTGGGCTTGCTTGCAAGTAATTCAATTTATCAATTGCAGATAAGAAAATTTATGGTAGCCTATAATCAATATCCGGGTTTGTTAACAAACTGCAGTTTGAACGCACTGCTATTTTGTCGAATTTGGAAGCTGTCAAGAAATTGGAGCTTTAAACCTCCCTTTGTGCATGAAAGCAGAGAGACACATGCAAGTCCAACATTCACGCATGTAAACAGCAAAACATTGTTATATCTGAACGAGAGCTGTAGTGACAAAATGAGTTCAAAGAGCTTTGTGATCTTAAAACTACATTTTTTTCTAGCTCATGTTGGGCAGATTTAAAACTCAATTACATATGTTAGGGTGACCAGATAAAATCCAGGTCAGGGCTCATGTAACTTTAACAGTTGTAGAGAAAAGGGAATTTCAGCCAGTGTCATTTGTATGCAATTAGTTCCTGGTGAAATTCCCTCTTCATCACAACAGTTAAAGGTGCAGGCACTATACTAGAGTGACCATATACAAAAGAAGGCAGGGCCCCTGCAACTTTAAGGGATGAAGCTGGAATTTCACCAGGAACTAATTGCACACAAATGACACTGGCTGAAATTCCCTTTTCTCTACAACTGTTAAAGTTACATGAGCCCTGACCTGGATTTTATCTGGTCACCCTAACATATGTAGATCTGTGTGTCTAGCAAGTGCCAAAATAGCAATACCTAAAATAACTGGCTTAACGTAAGACTGCTGAGCATAGCAAAACTACTTTAATCTTCAAGTGCCGCTGCTGCTTGTATTTCAGTTCAGTTGGATGGAACAAAATCAAGGGAGGAGCTTTTTAATGCAGTCTACAGACATATCCAGAACAACTTAGAAGAACTGATGAGGACGATGGTAAGGATTGTATGGGGGTAAAATGATTTGCAAATTGCTGTATATAAAGAAAAAATAAATTGACGACACCTTTCAAACAATCATTAGAAGTCTACTAAGAATTGACTGAAAGTGCATGATCTTCAAAAGATTCTCCGTGAATTTGAGAACCTGTTAAATTCATTACAGAAAATTTCAAAAGGTTTTGTAATCAATACTTTTTTTGAATTAGAGTTGCCAATTAATATACCTTTTAACTGCTATATGGTGGCAGGAAATTCAGTCAATTCTGTGTTTTCCAAATTGCAACTGTCTAAAGGCTACATACCCAGAATTCTCTTGGTCGTAAAGCTGTAAGAAGCATAGATGGCAAATTTAAGGATACTGAGTGAATTCTGTGCCACCTGGGCTTTCTCAATTGGTCTTTAATTGTCTGTAATTAGGTTCAAAGTTCTAAACATGCCATGTGAAATACAGTGGGTAGAAAAGAACTGTATATATTATTGCAGCCAACTTATGGCACAACCCCCCTACATATTTGCTCAGATGCAGCATCTCTAGTAAGAATGCTTAGAATCACGCTTCTAATAACATCCACATTATTTGTGTCTAATTAAGCGTGCAACCTATTTTCTTGGCAGAACTCCTGTGCCATGGTGGGGCAATGACAAACAGGAGAGAGGTCTCCAGAATGAAGTGGGATAGGGGGAGCTTTTATCTCTGAAATTTCTGCATATTATGCAGCTGTTAAAGAGTTGCAGAAACAGGAAACTTTTCTATGATACATTACACAGCCCAACAGCAAACCTCCATTTTGCTGTGTAAATGTTAATAGGAAAGGAAACAGCAGTCACTGTTAATGGAGCTAGTTCCTATTGGAGTCAAAGTAAATCAGTTACACTCTTAAAGAGCTGCCCCAGAGCTATTAAATACTGGAGCCAGGTGGATTATTCTGTAATTGGGGAATAAGAACCCCTACAGGTGTACTCACCCTGTTATTTCAAACTGCTAATATACCAAAACACCTTGAAAGCCTTGCAGTGTTATGTGCCTGCTGTCTTTGCTGTTCACCCCTGTTTTCCTTAAGTCGAGAACTCCTGCTAACTTAAAGGATGTAATAGCCCATTAGTATTGGCAACATGGTTGGTAGACTTTTCAAAAATCTAGGCGATGTAATTCAAATATAACCCTGCTCCAAGTGATGTATTTATAAATCAACTGCAGCAGTCGTTCACAGTATATTTTCTTTTACAGGATTAGACAAGTGGCTGGAGGATTGAAGAAGACACTTGTTCAGTAACTTATTTTTTTTTAAACACGTGCCTGGCTTGGCAGTAGAGTTCCAACTTCTGTGAAGACTTTTCCTTTCTTAATAAATATTTTCTTCTTGCTGACATAAGTCTCTAAAGCGTGGCCTTGATTAAAAATCATTTACCATCTATAAAGTCTCTGAGACTTAATTTGTGTGCTTTTACTAACACTAATCTATATCTGCCTAAGCATTCTTGTGATTATACGGAGTAAACAATAGCTCAGGGAGGTGGACACTAATCTGCATGGCTTCCTATTCATCTACATTAGGGACAGAGGAAGATGCCTTACACTATGGTCTATTCCCAGTGGCAATGATTTACTAGACAAAGAGGTCTTTCCTTTTAACTGGAGATGCCAAGGATTGAACCTGGAACTTTATGTATGCAAAGCACATGCTCTGAATAATGGTCCCTCCCCAAAAGTAAGAAGAAAATGATATAATTGCAGACAAACTACAGGAAACAGGTACTTGGGCAGTTCCCCCACACAAATGCTTACTAAGCAACCTTAACAAACTGTGGCAGGAGATGTGTATAATACCAATCCTGCAATCCATCTACACTTTACAATTTTTATAGTATAAGAGGTTGTAAAATCGAGCCTTATGAAGCGTTTTGTTCAACTCAAATATTGTGTTATAAATATTGAGTCATAAGGAGTCCTGTATCTTCTGTTCAAAACAAAGCAGACACCTGCATGCTGGTAAGTATACTATACACACTTGGTAATGCCACTTGGCTCTTAAAGCATACTTTTGAGTGTGCAAAGCACAAATATTCTCTGCATCCCTTACAACTGCTTTGTAAGTTAGGCCACTGTTATCTCTGTATTGCAGATTTAAAGGAAGGGCTTAAGGCTGAGAGATACTAGCTTGCTTAAAGCTGCTTAAGGTTCATGGGTGAGGTAACATTTCAACTGGGGTCATTCTAGGTTACACTCAGCTACTGCACCAGGTCCTAAGGCTAAGTAAGAGACCACACAAATAAGTTCACCCTACAGCTCAGTATTACATCATAGACCGACTCAAAATAGTGAAGTGCTATAAACACAGCTGGATAACGCTTTGCCACTTACTAGACAAAAATAGTAAAGTGTGTATAAATACTATGCTTGGATTTTAAGATATAGATGAGTTTGAAGCATTACATCTCAGCTGAGTAACTATTTTATTGATATTGAAACGACGTTCTGTGTAGAATCTCTCAAAACTGCTTTAAAAGCTCTGCTTCATGTGCGCGGATGCGGTTTGTAGCGGTTTCGATGATTACTTCAACCCTAGGCGTAGCAATTTTCTTATTGGAGCTGGACCTCCCCAAAATCCCCTAAGTGAAAAATGGGGGGGGGGGGGAACAAACATTACACTGGGGTATAAATCCAGTTAATACTTGCCAAGCAACTTGCATTTCATTTTAGTGATCTTGTTCTCAAGGTTTCCTCTTCAGAAGATACACACATTTGGGAGAGGAATGAATAATTTGGAAAGTTTGATTTTTGGCGTAGGCATACAAGTAAAATCAGGACTAAACATCTAAGGCATATGCTTCTGTCCTATAAACAATATGGCAGTCTTCAAGGTGCTACAAGCTATTTTTGCAGCAACACACATAATGTGTCTGCCCCTTTGGAAATTACGCATCTATTTCCAAACACCAAACAAACATATTACCTACATACACTGAATTTTTCTTTTTTTACAATTTAGCCTCAAACTGACAGTATATACATAATTTTCTTCTATAAAAGCAGTTTTAAGCACCATATCTATCTAAATATAATCACAGCTCAGTCTTTTGCATAGATAGGAATTCATTTTTCTTCGCCAATGTTTTAAACAAGCATTGATATTCAAGCCAAGCCCTACTTCTGCAGTAAAGAAAGTCAGTCTACAATATTCTACAAATCTCTGAAGACAAAGTGCCCTTTTTTGTGTGGGTTGATTTCTACCTAATCTTGACTGCTCGTTTTTGTTTTCTTATTAATTAGGATACTTACTTCAGTAGTCCATGCCAGTAAAGAAAAGGCATCAAATCAACTTTCATGCGAAAACTTAGCAGCCGCTCCTTGCTCTGGTCAAAAGGAAACGTTTCTAAAGGTTGAGCATTGTAATCAAACTCCGCTAGGATTGCTCGGTTGTAGTTTGTTATCAGGGGACAGGAGGTGTATCCATCATACTACAAAAAAATTAATGTACATTTGTTATAATGCAACAAAACTCCATTGTAAGCTTAAAATAATGGAAAGTAATTCTCGTATTTACAGTTCTATACTGCTTTTCAATCCAGACGGAGCCCCCAAAGCTGCTTACCTAAAATAACACTACATTAATGCTATTTTACCCACTCTGGGATAAGGGTGCAAGGTGTGTGAGCGTCCAAAATGTACACAGAAAGGGAGAGGTCTCTCCCTTTTTGTGCCACTCTGGGATAGCATATCTTCCCCCAGCCCCCAACAACTCAATAACCCAGTTGTTAGAGCATTTCAGCTACTCCCCCCCAGGCCTAGTGGTTTCCCCCCCCACTGTCCAAGGGCAGGGAGGGTGGAGCCAACTGTAGCAGCCATCTTCCAAGCGAGTTGCTGACCAATGGCAGTTTGAATGTTCTGGTGCCTGCTGTTCTATACCAGCAGCATTACAAATTAAAAGTCCAGAAAAGGGAGCATTTAAGATGTATTCTAAAATGGAGGGGTTGTTGCTTATCCTGATAATGTAAGAATAACACAGCAAAGCGTAAGTGCATGTTAAATCTATACTTGACAAAATTTCACTTCTTAAGTGGAGTAATAAAATATTTTAGGGCTGTGGTCGAGGGGCATTGGAAGAAGTAAATATGGGTGTTTTGGGGTCCATCTTTCACAGGAGATACTTTTTACTAATACTTGTGTGGGCTGAGGAATTAAGAGTGAGAACTGGCAAGAATGTTGGAGGGTCAACCTTTTTGATTTGGGGATGAGAGAACTTCAGTCTTCAGAAACTGAAAGAAAACTCAAAATGAGTTAAATATTCCAACGTAATCCCATTGCTAACAAGATATTTGAAAAAAGGTTGGATTAAACCACCCCAAAAGAGAATAGATTTCTACCCATTTTAAGGACAAATTTGTAGAAATAATCAAGTTACCTTTCCAGTTGGAGTTTTGCCCTTCATTATGCAAGAAATTGTTTTATCGAGTATACCAGATTGGCCAGCTATGGAAAAAATAAGGTTTGTTTATATTAGTGCTGTAACATTTTCCTGCTGAAATAGCGACTAGAACACTGAAGTCTCAAAATACAGCACATGAAACAATTCTCTCAACATTTGCATTTCCTTTGTATTCTATAAATATAAAAAGGGAGCAGAGGCAATTCCTTTTTTTTTCAGATTTCTAATGGAGCAACACGATGGTCCTCTGCTTTTTGTGAGTTGCAAATTTGTGTGTTTACATTTTCTAAAAGCTCTTAATGCTAGCCACTATAGCAGAGGTAGGCAAGCTGGTGCCCGCCAGGTGTTTTCGACTACAACTCTTATGATCCTTTACCATTGGCTTGGGCTTATGACAGCTATACTCCAAAACATCTGAAGGATGCCAGGTTGCATGCTCTTGCACTATAGAATTGCAACAGATAGAAGCTAAAATAGGTGGACATGGGAGGGAGACATTGGGGAGTGCATTTCACTTCTACATAATGAAACTACCGTATTTCATCGATTCTAAGATGCACTTTTTCTCCCATGTTTACATCTGTAAAAATGGGGTGCGTCTTAGAATTGATGGCGCCTTGCAATTGCTGGATTTCTCCCGTGTTTTGCAGAAGGCACTAGGGCTCTGCATGCCCCCCCCGCGACTCACCCTAGCGGGTCCCAAAGGACCCCACAAGGCCAGTCAGAATTCCCCCCTCCCCACTCACCTTGATCGCTGCTGCCTCAGCCTGGGAAGGCTTCAGTACTGGGAAAGAGGCTGCGAGCTCAGGAAATCTTGGGAGATCTCGGCCTCCTTCCCAGTACTGAAGCCTTCCAAGGCCGAGGCAGCAGCGATCAAGGTAAGAGGGGAGGGGTAGGGGGACTTGTGGGCCCCTAACCCTCCACCCTCCCCTCCATCGCCCATCCTCGCTGCCGCTGCTCCTCCGGGCCGCTGGCAACGCTCACCTCGTTACTGGGAACGACGCCTTGCCAGGCCGAGGCGAGCGCTGGCAGCGGTGTGGAGCAGTGGCGGCAGCAGTGAGGATGGGCGATGGAGGTGAGGGGGGAAGGGGTGCTGAAATTAAGGTGTGTCTTAGAATCGATGGTGTCTTACATTCGGAGAAATACGGTAAATGGTTTCATTAATTTATTTAGTGATAAACACAAGGGCTTGTAATTAGCTGCAATAGTGTCCTATTGAAATTAAGAACACTTAAGACCCACCATTGCTTTAAGTAAGGGACATTGGGGGGGAGAGAGAAGTAGTTCCTCACATAATGCATAAACTATGGAATTCTCTAAAAGATGTAGTGATGGTCACCAATGTGGATGGGTTAGACAAATTCCTGGAGGAGAAAGCTATCAATGGCTACTAGTCCTGATGGCTCCATGCTACCTCCGGTATCAGAAGCAGTATGCCTCTGCTTTCCACTTGCTGGAGATCATGGGTTGGAAGGTGCTGTTCCACTCACGTCTAGATTATGGGTTTCCCATGGGCAACTGGTTGGCCACCGTATGAACAAAATGCTGGACTAGATGAACCCTTGGTCTGATCCAGCATGGCTTTTCTACATTCTTAGCTGCAGCTCAGGGGCAGAGCAGGTACTTTGGCCCAGATCAGATTTCATCCCTGACACCTCCATGTTTTAAACAAGACAAACAACTTCAGGTGTAGATGCTGGGAAAAGCTGCTACCCAAAACGTTGCAGAGTTGGGAGTTGAAAATACTGGGCTAGATGATCTGACAGTATGAGCAAGTTTCATGTACCTCACTTCAGCAGGATCAGGTCTGTTACCTAGCAGTAATCGCCAGTGGGTTGTGTTTCAGAAGAAACTTAATTCCAAGGAAGTGTGTGTGTATAGGAGGTGCAGCCTCGTTTATGAGAATTAATGCAAGTCATTTTGCAATCTGCCCACTCAGTTTAAATACGGACAGTATTTTTGCTTGAAGGTTCAGATCAGGTGACTGGAAGTTCAGGACATGAGATGCTTTAAATGTTGGCGGTTATCTTTCAGTCAGCACATGTACACATGCGATACAGTAAGCAGCTGTTTATCTGATGGATTTCAAGTAGACTTTGATGACCAAAATAGAAAACTGCCTTGTCCTCATCCATTTAAGACTGAGTAGGAGCTGTCTGCTTAGAATACGGAGAAATGCTTTGCAAATGCAATTTTACTATAAAACTGTTTTTCTATGTTAATCCTTCTATGTATCTGAGGTTCACAGCCTGACTCCTAAGATGTTCAAAAAGGTAAAAAGTTTTCCTAACTTGTGCTACTACATCAAGTCCTATACATTTTCTTATGATAAATAATCAGTGGTTTCACACTGTTTCCATGTATTCAAATATTTCAGTACAAGGATATTTGGGGTCGCACACCAATTAAAGTCCATAGGAATTCGTCAACTACTCTTATGGCCCAAATCCTGCTAAACTTAGTTGTGACCAACAGCAGAATCTTATGGATGTTTTCTCAGAAGGAAGCTTTGCTAAATTTAATGGGGCTTAATTCCAGGGAAGGGGCATAGGACTGCACAACAGAAGCAACTCCCACTGAAAACCGTAGAATGTCAGCTTAAATGTGCATAAGGTTCCAACGCTCATCCCATTGAAAGCAATGTGACTTAAGATAGTTGCAACTCACGTCTCCCACTGGCTTCAGTGGAACTTAGTCATAATTATTTACCCAGATCGAAGATTAAATTCATGTTTAATACCACAGAAGCTGTTTTTTATGGACGCAATGACCTGGTTCACACAATCACAGAGAGGAACTAAGCCATAGGTTCTGGGTGGCTTCTTACCCACGGCAACAAGCCACCCTGCCCAAGTTTGCACAATGCAAGTTGCACTGCAGGAGGTAATAATGCTAATCCCCCCAGCGCATGCAAGGAGGAGAAAGAAGCCACTTTGGGTTATTTCTCCTCTGTGATTGTGCGAACCCAATCAATAGTTGCAAGAAGGTGGCGGACCTGTCTTGTATTGTCTTTTCTTTATTCACACCTCTCAGGTATTGATCTAGGGCAATCTGTTTTGGACTATAATGTCCAGCATTCCTCACCATTGGCTGTACTGACTGGGGCTAATGGGAGGTGAAGTCCAAAACATCTGGAGAACACTAGGTTGGGCAAGACAGAGGGAAACACACATGAGTAAGGTATTGAGGATCTGAAGCATCCCCTTTCTTGCCCCATAGAAATTAACATTGGGGTCATTCCAGACCCTCAGATATTATTGCTGTAGAGCATTAACAATCTCTAATAAAATGTAATATTTGATTCACATTCGGGTCAGTCAAAAACAACTTTTTTTAAAAAAGAAAAATCATGACTTAATTACAATCACTCCAATGCCAACACCAATCTCAGTTTAGGTGAGTGTAGGAACTTTCAAATGTAGGAACTTTAAACTCAAAATTTTCAAACCTCGTTCTGGACTCTGCCGCATTTCCATTCCAAGACAGCTTCTCAAAACCCCATCTTACCTATAGCTGCAGCTGTCTTTGAGGTGGGGAGGCTGGTACAGTCTCCAATCCCAAATACATTTGGGTACTTGTTATGCTGCAACGTCTCCTTGTTTACGTCGACCCAGCCGTCCGCATTTGAAACCGGACTGTTCAGAAGTACGTCAGGGGGCCCCATGGGTGGCGTGACATGAAGCATTTCATACTGGATATACAGAGAAAGACAGAGGGGTTTTTGAGTGAAACTGTCGGAATCTGACCGGCAAAGCAATTTGATCCTCCTGGCTAAATTCTTGAGTGGAGGGTGGGGGACGAAGCTATTCTTTGGCTAAGCTGCTGGGGACCCAGCTTCTCCCTTCAGCCATGACTCAGTCACATCTCCTCCACAGCAGCCTGTGTGTGTGTGTGTGTGGGGAAATGCTCTCTCATAAACACACACTCTGCCACCACTTGCCATGGAGAGCACAAGTTAGTCAGAAAATGAAAGGTCAGGACAGAAGCCAGAATGGATGCCACAGAGAACTTAGCAGTGGCCTCTTCTTCCCCAGGAAGATTCCTCTCAACCTGGGGACTTCCAGATGTACTGGATTGAGCTCCCATCAATTCCTTCAACATGGCCAATGGCCAGGGATGATGGCAGCTGTAATCAGCCACTGTATTTGTATACCGCTTTTTTCCCACATGCCAACGGGCTCAAAGCAGTTCACAACCAAGCATGATAAAAACAGCAACAATACATTCCCTACACTTTTGAAATCGTTCTGAGATTTCTTTGATAGGAATAGGGAAAGCATTGTTTTTTCATCACAATTTGCCGTGAACCGCTTTGAGCTGGGGGTGTTAGAGAAATCTCTTGGGGGGGGGGAGTTAGAGCTCGACGGGTTCTCCTAGGCTTGGCCTCCTAGACTTCGTTTCGGTTCCCACTGCAGCGCTCAACTCGATCTGCAGCAAATCGGGCCAGTTCTGCGCAAATTACGGCCCAATTTGTGAAAATTCAGGCAACCTTACTGTAACGTGTGCAAATTCGACATGATTTGCACAAATTGGGCCATAATTTGCACAGGTTGCAGAACCTTCCCCAAAATGCGCAAAAAAGTTCCCGGAGTTCAGGGAACAGCCCACAGCTTGGCTTGCAGATGCAAAGTGAGTCATATATGCCATGGAACTCCCTCGAGCCAAAAATGAACCAGATTTCCCAGCGACAGACATCCCTGCTTTGAGCATACTGTACATGGAAAAGCAGTATACAAATAAAGTGCTGGACTGACTACAGCTCCCATAATCCCTGGCCATTGGCCAAGCTGACTGGAGCAGATGGGAGCTGAAAGTCCAAAACATCTGGAGGGATATTCAGATTGGGGAAGGCGGATTTATCTGCTGGACTGACATCAACACATGTAATGACCCTCTTGTGCCGGGCTCTTTTCTCTGAGGAAAGGCTTAACTTTTCTATTCAGTAAAAAATAAATTGCCTCAAGAGGTCTCTGCATCGTCACAGAGACCTCTTAGGCAACCAAGAGGGGGAAAGTGGGCATATAGCTTTCCCAGCCCTATAATCCTCCCTTGCACCTGAGCGCAGGTGAAGGAGTGTTTCTCCCTTGCAGGCACTTACGTAAGAAATTCTGCTGTATTTTTAGCTATTCCCAGTTGAACAGGGAAGGGTATTAGGGGGCTCATGTAGCACATAGGATACCAGTTGGCCCACCTCTTCTGGAGTTAAATATTTCTTTTTAGTTACATTTTAGCATTCCTTTCCTCCAACGGGCTTGGTGGAATTTATGTTACCTCCCCAGCCACCATTTTATCCTCACAACACGTCCGTGAAACAGGTTAGGCTAAAAGAGAATGAACAGCCCAAGTGAGCTCATGAACTTCAAGGCTCAGTGAGGATTTGAACCTAGAACCTCCCCAATCCTTGTCTAAACACTCTAACCACCGCATCACACCGGTTCCACAGACCCACACAAATGTGAAAGAGACTGTCTTGCAAGCCTTCCGCAACCTGGTCCCTTCTAGATGTGTTGGACTGCAACTCCCTGGGATTGTTTAGCTTGGAGGAATTGTTTAGCTGGGATTGTATATCTTGGAGAAAAGACAAGTAAGGGAAGACATGATAGAGGTGGCTTCCTGTGGGTAGACAACACACTAAGTCATAACAGTTAAGCATTCTGAGCTAACCATGATGGCTTAATGTGTTGTCTGAATGGTGGTTTTTCTTAACCGTGAGTCTACATGACCACAGTATAATCACCCTCACTAACCATGCACTGCAAAAAGGCTAATGTCCCTAACCGTGGCTTAGTGTGTCGTCTGAACAGGCCCAGTGGGAACAGAATGCTGGACTAGAAGGACCCTTGGTCTTATCCAGCATGGCTGTTTTTCTGATCATTCCCAGCCAGCATGCCTATTGGCCATACAGGCTGGGAATGATGAGAGCTGCAAACCAACACATTTGAAGAGCATCAAGCTGGGGAAGGCTATTCTTTTTCTATTTCCAGAGGACTAGGCGTGGTAGTCCTTCTGCAGCAAAAACAAAGCTTATGCCATTGAAAAGAAAATTATTCTTCAGGGTGCCGCAAGACTCTTCGTTGATTTTAGATCAACCATCAACATTTGAAATTACTGTTTTCTGCTCATTTTGAGAAGCAGCCCATCTGAGCCATAAGCAGGAAAACGAGGACAGGCGGTTGAAGCAGTTAGCCTGAGAAACAGAGGCTCCTAAAGATGCTGACCTGATAGACCTTCATCTCTCCAGGTTTGTCCAAATTCTCAAAGACAGCTTCATGTTTATCGGCTCGAACTTCGACAAGGTTGCATCTGTAGTTAACTGTAATGTCCCTCGATTTGACAATCTCTCGCAGAGCATCAGCATACTTCTGAACAACGAAAATAACTCCAAGAGAAGTATTGAACATTACGTTGGCTTTGGGCCGTTTTCCAGTCTGTGGAGGAAGGAAAAATTATGTTAACGCCAAAGTAAGTGAGGAACGGTTGTGATTTATTGATTTATTTATTTTAGATCTTATCCCGTATCACGTTATCTCAGGGTGAGATATTAAAAGCAAATAACAACCTATAGCAGCTTCCTCAACCTACAGTCCTCCAAATGTGTTGGATTCCTGTGAGTCAGCTTTGCCTCCAGCAGTGGCTGGTACGTACCTTTCTCAAGTAGGCCTCTGATAAGTACATGATCTTTTGTGGTGCCCCGGCACACTTCACAGGGGTGTTTGGAAAGGTGAAAATGGCATTTCCTTCCTTGAAACCCTGCAGAGCTTTCCACGTTTTCTCTACTGTGTGAATGGAATAATTGGAGCCTATTTTAGGACAGTTAAAACCCTCAGGCAAGCCTTTGACCTGTAACAGAACAAAATTAGCAGTGTAGTATTTCTTTGTGTCAAGGATGCTGGACATACAGAGAGATTGTTTCCTTCACATTGGGGCAAGTAAGTAAGTAAATAGTTTATTATGGTCATAAGATCAGCAAAGTAAGATAGCACTGTAAATACAGCGAAATAAAAGCAATTTTTTTAAAAAAATGCATTTATATACTGCCCATTAGCCAAAAGCCCAGGGGTTGGAAGAAGGTAGATCTGAATCTATCGGTAGATCTCTGGTCATTTGGTAGATCTTTGGGACTGCAGGGCATTTAAAAATAGCAGCAAGAAAATGACTCCTCAGATCATACTGCTGAAATGAAGAAAGCTTAAGATAACCAGGGGCAGAGCTTTGTGTGGAAAGACCATGAGTTCCATTCAGTTTTGATACTCAAAAGCAGATTCCTGGGCTCAGGGCCAGCCCTATCGTTAGGCAGGGTGAAGCGGTCGCCTCAGGAAGCAGATGCTGCGAGGTGGCAGCAAGGTGTTGTAGGAAAGAGCTTCATGGCTTGCCCTATGTCCCTAAATTGATGTTCCATCACCAGTGTTGAAGAAACAATCTAGTCAGCTTTTGTACATGAAATGCCCTCTGTGCCTCAGGCAGCAAAATGTCGTGGTCCGGCCCTGCTTGCACTCAGAGCTCTTCTAGCCTTAAGTCTGTGTCTTTTGCATTGGCTCCAGTTGGTGGCTTTTGGCTTTCTAGTAAAAAACAAAGCAGATCCCACAAGCGGGAGGTCTGCCTACCTCCATTCTAGCATAGCTAGCAGGTGTATGCTATTTGAAGCACAGCACTCATTCAGTCTCCTAACTGATTCCATGCCAGATGTTTTAGATGCCAGAACTTTCAACTTCTTAAGATGCTCCGCTAGAGGCCTCTTCCGTCGGCTTGAAACATGATCCAGCTTGGGAAGCGCCTGCATGGGCTGATTCATGCGTTACACAATTCCCACACAGACACTTCCTTGTAGGAAAATAAAGGAAGCGCATCTGTCATGATCACTATGTGGGCAAACACACTGCGTGCACATGCGTGGTAAAAAGTATATATATGCTGTCCCAATGTCATACAGTAGCTCTACATTATGGCCACTGTCCCACAGAATGAAGGACACTTAAACCCCTTGAAATCAGTGGGCTTAAGCATATTAACTCAGTGTGCTGCTTCTGTGAAAAAGGCAACTCCATATTAAGCATAACTAGGGTTCGTTATCTTTAAAACAGACTTGGACTGGCCAGCCCTTCAAATAGAGGGTGGCTTCAAATAGAGGACTGTCCTGTGTAAAGTCGGCCACATGGCCACCCGAAGCTCTAGTCTGAAACTGAAAGGGCTTTCAAAACCTGTATATGATACCAGAGGGTGGGAGGAAGGAGGCCACCTACTGTTCAAATAAGGAACAACAGGAGGAACACTGGATGTTTTTGAATCGTGGCCACTATTTACACCTGCAAAGAGAGGTTTGAAAACTACAATGAATTACCTTGTGATAATTCAGCTGGAGCCCAAGGGCAATGATCAAATACTTGTACGATATCTGTAATATAAGAAAAATAATATAAAAATTAAGCATACTTTTACATGGGTATTGTTGCTTATCCATGACATACAGCTGTTCCTCCAGGAAGTACAGGATTGTATCCAAGGTCAGCCCTACTTAGAGTGGCATGCAGAAGGTCCCAGGTTCAATCCCCGGCTTCTCCAGGTAGAGTAAGGAAAGAATCCTGCCTGAAATCCAGGAGAACCATGGCTGCCAGTCAATGTCGGCGATACCGGGCTAGATGGACCAAGTATAAAGCAGCTTCCTATATGGTTCCTAATATCTTCATCTGGTTTCCCCCCCACTCCTCCCCATGGGGAGAGTTATGTTTAATTATCACATGACACCAAATAAAATGATCCACTATACAACACTTGAACAACACAATCCTATGCACATCTGCTCGGAAGTAAGTGCCATTAAGTTCAATGGTTCTTACTCCCAGGTAAGTGTGTAGTGGATTGCAGCCCAAATCAATCAGTCAGACAAGGGGTAAGCTACATAAATTCTGAAGATACCTCCAACCAAAGCTTCAGATGGTCTCCATTGAGGTAACAAGCTCCCATGATGGCCAGAGGTTTTGTTTTCATGTTTTTTTTTTAAATCCAATTCAGTGTCATTGCTTATAACACTAGGTCCACACAATATAACAGAGAAAAACATCCTTTGTATTACAAAAGTTAACATGAACAAATTCAGCATAGATCAAAGAAAATTATGAATGAACTTCACAATAAATGTTTCCAATTTTTATAAATGTGTCAGGGTTTTTTAAACATACACTTATGAGAAAAATTATACGAGCAGAGGCAATTACAAGAGTAACTGGGAAGCTTAAATGTGTTACCTTTTGGTTGTTCTCCAAATGAACACAGTTCTTGTCTGGATCCAGCTTCTGCACTTTGGACTGGATCCACTTTACACCCGAAGGAACCACACTTGCTGTTGGTCGTGCACATGTCGCCAACTGTTTTGCCCCAGCCCCAACCAAAGTCCAGAGTGGCTGATAATAGTGGTTCTGAAAGAGACCAGTAAAAGCAACAACATGCCGCGTCCTGATAAAAGCCAGCACTGTTGCAGGAACAAAAACCTAGGGCCATCCTAGTGGACTATGAACTGCCAAGTAAATCAGGAAGACAACAACTCTCTCCTGCTGTTGTACCCCCTCACCAGCAGGTGGCAACCAGTGGCACACAGCCTCAGTACACAGAGATTCCATTTATTTAAGTATTAAGACCAACAGCTGTTGATAGACGTATCCTCTATGGCAAGGGTGTTGACCCTCAGGACTGTGGGCCAAATCCAGCTCTCTGTGATTCCACACATGCCCCTGCTCCTTCCCCAGGCCCTGTCCCTATCCCCAAAAGCCAATTATTTGGTGTTTCCCCAGCTTTTGTGTAGTTTTCCTCCATTCTAAATGCTTGAAATGCCTCATAGGATCATAGATCATAGAATAGTAGAGTTGGAAGTCGTCTATTACGCCATTGAGTCCAACCCCCTGCTCAATGCAGGAATCCACTTTAAAGCATACCTGACAGATGGTTGTCCAGCTGCCTCTTGAAGGCCTCTAATGTGGGAGAGCCCACCACCTCCCTAGGTCATTGGTTCCATTGTTGTACTGCTCTAACAGTCAGGAAGTTTTTCCTGATGTCCAGCTGGAATCTGGCTTCCTGTAACTTGAGCCCATTATTCCGTGTCCTGCACTCTGGAAAGATCGAGAAGAGATCCAGGCGTGCTCTGTGTGACAACCTTTCAAGTATTTGAAGAGTGCTATCATGTCTCCCCTCAGTCTTCTCTTCTTTCAGTCTGCTTCCAAGATAATATGCAGGTCTTGCTGGCTATAGCCCTACACATGCCCTCTGGGGACAGGGCTTAGTCAACAATGTAAACCACGGTTTCACTTTAGGAACTTAACCAGAGTTAAGGTGGAAAGCTCTGGTTAGTGGTAACCATGGTTAAGTGCCCAGTTCTTTCAGTCTTTCCTAATAAGGCTTTGTTTCCAGACCCCTGATCATCCTTGTTGCTCTCCTCTGAACACGCTCCAGCTTGTCTGCATCCTTCTTGAAGTGTGGTGCCCAGAACTGGATGCAATACTCAAGATGGGGCCTAACCAGTGCCAAATAGAGGGGAACCAGTACCTTGAGCAATTTGGAAGCTATACTTCTATTAATGCAGCCCAAAATAGCATTTGCTATTTTTGCAGCCACATCACACTGTTGGCTCATATTCAGCTTGTGATCTATAACAATTCCAAGATCCTTCTCGCTTGTTATATTGCTGATCCAAGTATCTCCCATCTCCTAAGGCTAAACTATGCTGGTATTTTGGCCCAGAATGCACCTGTATACTATGTCCTGATTTTCACCTCCTAATATCAAAGAATGCACCAATCCAGCCAGATTCCTGGATGTTCCAGTGGCTAGGTAGGCTGGAATAGAAGGGCTGTATGTGATCTCCCTAGGACACAGAAGTATTTCCTGTCCAGGATGCAGCAGACAATAGCCAAGAAGGCTGCAGCCCCAAATGTAACGACGCGAAGGACGAAACGACACCATCCATATGTGGGCGAGCAGCAATTCAACCCCAACTGAATCTCAGGAGCAGAGGCTTTTGGACTTCTTGTTCCAGACCATTAAAAAAAAAACGTACGCGCAACACTGTCTGATCGCTTGCTGATAAACGGATACATTTTGTTCTTTTTCATTCAAAGATGCTACAAACTTTGAGCGGCCAATGGCTTCTCTGACAGACCTGTCATATCCCTTAATGGAATGTATACACAGGTCGTTCTTCATTTAGTACATTGATGAACCGCCCTTCAGGAACAAAATGTTTGCTACAACATTAGATGGTACGCCACAGAATCATTCTCTCTGGAATGCATTCGAATCAACTTCTTCTTAGTATTTGGAACGTTCTGCCCTGTCGGGTGAAATAACTAGAGATGTGTCTTGTGGGGGAAGCAGAAAAATGGGGGGAAACCCAAGAAGAAAAGACACCCCCCCACATTTATTTTTCAAGAGATGTTGGGGGGGGGGTCATTTCATTGCCATGTTTTCTAATTTTTCCCAGTTCTTTTCCCAAGCCTCCACATCTCCTGGGTTAACCACACATTTACCTCCTGTGGCTCCACAACAGCCACGTTGCCGGCCCCCACTTTCCGCTTCATCCGTGCGCTCATGGTGATCCCGCCGGTACCTCCTCCTAGCACCAGCACCTCGTAGTAATCTTTCGAAGCAGCCCTGGCTGTTGTATGTAATTGGGGTGAACTCATTTTTAGAATTCCTGGCCTAAGTAAAGGCACTATGGGACGGGCGCAGGCGCAGGAAGACATGAACCCAATAGCTGCCATCTTTGGAGAGCCTCAATCTGTGAAGTAAGATGAAAAGAGGTTGTGAACATGAAAAGCAAAGATGTGGTGCCTTTTTATTACATTTTTTATCCCAACCTTCTACCAAACAGCACTGGTGGTATACCTGGCCATTTGCTACACACACACACACAAAATCTTCACAATAAATTTCCAAGGGTGGTTTAGGACAGGGGCCCCTAACTCTTTTGGGCTAGTGAACATATTTGTAATTTTGAGGGCGTCATGTGCACTCTTGCAAAATGGCTGCCATGGGGCACTTGGCCCATACATAAAATGGTGGGCATGACTGATCCCACAGAACACTCATTTCCCAGAAGGCAAGCTGGTGAAAATAAAGGAAAAGTAACTTGCCCAAGTACCCAAATGCAAGGCAGGGGTGGGGTTTGACTTTTGAAACACAAAGCCATCTTTTCATCCCAAATCCAGATGGCGCTGGAGGGCAACGCTACACTTTGCAGCAAACCAGCATCCCAGTTTAAAAAGAAATGATTTAAAAAGTCTCAAGAAATCAAACAAAAATCAAGAGGAGCAGAGAGCCCGAGGAATGCCAACAGAGGTGTCCGCAGGCACACTGGCACCTACGGACACTACAGGAAGACTTCAGGTTTAGGCTGAAAGGTAGTAAATGGCCCAGAGTCATCTAGCGATCTTTGTGACTGAGAAAAGATTCGAACACAGCTCTCCATCGCTAAAGTCCAATGTTCTATTCACAGTACCAAGCAGGCTCTGCTGAAATTAGGTGTTCCAGACTTCCCCAAACTGATACCTTCCAGAAGTTTTGGACTACAACTCACATCAGCACCAGCCAGCCTGGCCCATGGTAAAAAAACCCCTCAGAACTGTACTCCAAAAAGTCTGGACTTAGCTGAAATTCTCACAGTAGATGGGGTGGGGGAGAAGGATTTTTCCAGCAACAATAGATTGTTCCCTGTTGTACTGCACAATGTTTTGGGGTGGCCTGGTCTTGAATGGGCAATTAAGACCCATAACCTTTAGAAAAGACCTCCTGTGAACTCGTTTGTTGATATAGATCAATACAGCAGCCTGAATTTTTTGGTCTCTCCTTGGGGGCGTGGCTATGGAGACTATCAGGAGGAATGCCTGCACTTCAAAATTTACCCCTCTATCAATGGAAGGCCTTACCCGAGGCCCCGCAAGTCAGATGGGCTGATCTGGTGGACCAAATTGGCCCACGGGCCAGAGGTTTCCCACCCCTGCTCTAGAGGGTAGAACCCAAACCAACAGCTTTAAATTACAAGGAAAGGTTTTATTTTATTAAACATTAGGAATAAATTTCCTGATAGTACGATCTGTTCAACAGTGAAGCAGACTGTCTTGGAAGGTGGTAGACCCCATAGTAGCAGATATCCTCCATCAGTAGCAGTATCCTGGACTAGATGACCTCTGAGGTCCCTTCTGTTGGAAAGTCTGCTGTGACTTCCAGCAAAGTTGCTTATATATATATATTTGCTTTAATGACAAGCAAATACATCACACGGGCCATCTGTGACCCATCACTATATTGCCGGCATTCATTCCCTGAATATTTTTTTTTTAAAAAAACTTCTAGTAAAAACTTTCTTGATAAACACATGATGATGAGAAACATCTGCTTTCATCTGATTCTTACTCTCGCAGCAAGATAGCAAAACTAATCCCTTCGGAGGAGCAGACTTCCATGATTTTGGCAGCTGAAAGCCATTCTTGAGTTCCTTTCCAGCACTTGGTGAAATGTCAGAGGAGTCCAGAATGCAAACATGTTGCATTGTTCCTGGGAATGACGGGTTGGTGTGCCAAGTTTACAGAAGTTACTTCTCGAAGCTCACACAGGAATTACAATATTTCAAATACATCAACGACAGTAACTTTTGGGCTCTTGAGAAATACCATTATGGCAGAGGGGCCATAGCTCAGTGGTACAGCCCCTGCTTTGCATGCAAAAGGTCCCAGGTTCAATCCTGAACATCACCAAATAGGGAAGATGGGAAAGAAACCCTGGAAATGTCAACAATGCTGGGTTAGATAGGACAATGGTCTGACTCAGTAAAGTCCTTTGAACCCAGCTCTCCTCACTGACCCAGCAATTATTCCACGTTAAGTGACTGGGGTGTAGTTTGGGGAAAACGAACACCACCATCCCATGCATGTTGACTCAAAAGTACGTTCCGTTGAGTTCAAAGGGCTGGCTCTACCATTAGGCAAAGTGAGGTGGCTGCCACAGACTGCAGATGCTAGAGAGGAGGGGGCAGGATAGAGCTGCGTGAGTCACCCGGCCTGGTGGATAGAGCTGCGTGAGTCACCCGGCCTGGCCTACATCCCCTAAGGCAGCTTACTCCCCTCGAGTGTGATGTCCCATTGCCAGCATTGAGGTAAGATTGTACTACTTGTCCAGCCGGCTTCTATACGTGGAATGGGGGAGGGGTACCATTTTGGCCTTTACCTCAAGCAGCGAAATGTCTTTGGCCAGCCTCGGGCTTACTCCCAAGTAGGTGTCTATAGCAGGGGTGTTGGACCTCTTTCAGCTTGAAGGCCAAATTCAATTTTTGGATAAGCTCTTGTGGGCCACGTTCCAGTGGTGATCAGAGCCAAAGGCCAAGGGGCCGTTCCAGAGGCCAAGGAGCCAAAATACCAGAAATACCAGCAAACGTTAAAGTTCTTAGTGACAATGACTAAGTCTTTGGAGAGACATTTCAGCCTTTAAAATGGAGGGGGGGGGGGAGAAACGGACAAAAGCTTGGAAACAATCAGCGGATGGGGGAAATCAGATGGCCATCTGGGGACCCCATATGGGCCAGGTTTGAGGATGGACACCCCAGGTCTATATAATTGTACGGCAGATCAACTGCACTTTTGAATGGACTCCTAATCTGCATTGGGTTGTTGTGTTGTAAGGCTCAGTTTGTTTCAGCCATTGGCCACAACAACATTAAAATCACTCCACTGGCTGCCAATTAGTTTCCAGGCGAAGTACAAAGTGTTGGTTATTACCTTTAAAGCCCTACAAGGTTTGGGTCCAGGTTACCTGCGAGATCGTCTTCTCCCGTACAATCCACCCCACACTCTCAGGTCCTCTGGGGAGAACTTACTTCAGTCAGCCAAAACTAGGCTGACAACTGTTACCCAGAGGACCTTTTCTTCTGTCACTCCCAGACTCTGGAATGGCCTGCTGGAGGAGATTCGTCAACTTAACACTCTCTTTGAGTTTAAAACAGCTATAAAGACTAGCCTCTTCCAGCAGGCCTACCCAGATGAATATTAACCCAAGAATTTTAAGATGTCTTGATTGTTTTATATGCTCTTTTAATTAACTTTATGTATTTAATCTATATTGTACTGTACTAATGTTGTTCCCTGTCTCGATCCAAAGGGAGAGGCGGGTAAGAAATAAATATATTATTATTAATCATTATTATCTATGCTTGTTTACACACATGTGCTTTTATAGGAATTTAAGCAGTTTACAAGATTTTCAAAAAGGGGTGATGGTTGAGACATAATTCAAAACATGAGTCTTGACAATGTCCACATGAGTTCAGCAAAAGCCAAAGAGACTACTTTCAGAAAAAAAAATGCCAGATTCTTGGCACGCAGGAGCTATCTTTGATGTGTGCGTGTGTCTGCGTTTTGCAAGTCTGACCAGTATTCACAATTTTTTTTTCAAAAAACAAAACAAAAACCCAACGATTAAATATATTCTCCTTTCTCTTTTTATGCAAGCTGCGGTCTTCTCAGATAGTACAGGGTGGTGGGAACTGGATGACGTTAATTCAAATTTCGCAAGGCTGCTATGTCCCATGAAACACAGAGGGCGTTCATGTTGGACAGTGTAACAAATGATTCAACTTTTTCTGTTCAACAGTCTGGCTCTGCTCCCACTCTGTATTGCCAAGTTTACTGCATCCATTTCCTGTGCCAGGCCTTTCAAGGGAGGAAGAGGATTTACCAATCATTGATGCGCTTTTTAAATTTTACTTACTTAAAAAGTTGAGTCAGGTGACTCTTTAGTTGCTACTATGAGAAGTGGCTTGATAATTCTGGGTAATTCACAAACTAACCGACAATGCTGCAGGTAGATAACGGCTTTAGCTGGATAACATGAGGGGGCCCTTTAGACAGGCATGTGTATTACTTCAGTTGTAAAAGCACACAAGCAACATTTCTCTTCTCCTGCACCACCATTCCATTCCATGCAACCACTTGTCTAACATTCCTGATACATTGGACTTAGGGGTGTCAGAGAAATCCGCCACGGAATCAAATGAGTTAGGATTTCTATGGATCTTCCACAGCAAACCAGCTTTCCTTGAGCCATGGATTCCACGGACTTGCAGAGCATTTTTTTTTAAAAAAAACTTTTTGGAATTTCACACAAATTTAGTCATAGAAAAATAGTTAAAAAAACAAAAAACAAAAAACACTGCCTGAAAATGCATATTTTCCCCATAGGCTGAAGCATAATAATGTACATGGGGGGATTCACACATTTTCGCAAATTCAGGAAACTGAAAATAATCCAGTTGGGAAAGGCTGCCCTAGGACCAAATGGCTCTTCTGGGGAACACTGATGTATGGCATCTAGCCTCCTCCTCTGATTCTAGCATTCACATCTCTCCGGCCAGGGGTTGGGAGAGAGGAACGAATCTTGACCCAAGCGCACCTCTGTGTAAAAATACCTGCACATGAACACTAAGGCGTTGCGCGGTACGCAGCCTGCCATTATCACACACTGCGCCTATTGAAATATATTTTGAGACACTGGTAGCATATTGTAAGACAATTGTTCGCCAGTGATATTTCTTAATCTCCCCTCACCCTCCGTGCCCCAACAAACACCCTTTGTTTTATATCAGTTGAGGACTGACTATTGCAAGGTAAACCAACAAAGCATACAGGCGTGATCCCATTAGCATTGGACACCAGTGGAGGCTGGTAGCTCCGATGTCAGTGGGGCGGTGAATCCACTCCGGCTTTCAGTCAGATCCAGTCAGAACTCTAAAGGAGCTATCCAAGATGCTTCTGACTGAAACCCGGAGCGGATTCACCACCCCACGGACATGGGAGTCACTGCCCTCCACTCCTGGACACATTGTTCAAGGGCTGAGCACTGAAGAAGGGAACCTTTGTACTAGCAAGTTTATACAAAACTGTTCTTTAGTTGAAGATAGCAAAGGGGCTGTCCTTTCCCTGTGCCAGTGGCGGGAGCATAAATGTAAAACTCTCAGCACCATATGCTCCATAGCTCCATGATTGCCTTGTAAATAAAGCTCTCGTTATCAAACTCATGATTGGAGCCATCGCCTATTCATCAGTGCCGTTCCTTGCAAAGGTATATGGCTTAATGATTAAACCCTCCAATTGGGAAAAGTCATGCAAAGCAAGCAATGGAACTACATAGTCCTGGGCGAGTGACAATAAAGCAGGCTCCAAAGCAGCTGCAGGTGAAGAGTCTTTCCACCTGACGGTGGAACTGCCCAACTGCACTTCATACATACTCCAGGTCCCCAATCCACTGCCACCAGCATTCTGAGGATTAGACACTTCAGTGGATTTATTTGCCTGGCTGCTTTTAAGAGAAATGCAGCAATTGGAATGAAGAGGAACCCATGCCCTGGGCTGTGGTGCAATACGCAATAAACATCATTGAAGAACGCACAGTTAGGTTGCGAAATTTGGGAAATCTTAGCCTGTGTATGAGTCTCCACTCCATACACAGCCATGACATGTTAAGTTTAGAAGAATTATGGCTGCATAGATAGTGGCCAAAAGTCAGCTAAACACACCTTTAAACGCAAATTAAAACAATTCCGGGTAGCAAAGACGCTGGCTATAAAGCAAATACCTCCAATGTTTATGCTACATACAGCCCAAAGGAAAACTAAGCACGCAAAGAGGATTTAATGCACATCGGATCAGCAGCTATTACTCTGCAAATATTTTTAGTTAAAAAATGTGACAGGGACCAGTGTTCAGTGAGTTCCAGAATATGGCATGCTGAGGACAGTTCTAAAATGACAAAGACGATACGCTAAGCCACACCGTTTAAGCATTTTGAGTTAAACATTATGGCTTAGCATGTCGTGTGAACCATGATTTAGCATGTCGTGTGAACCATTCCCAACCATGGTGGCTACATAACCAAGGTTTAAACACTCACTAACCACTTGCTACAAAAGGGTTAGCAGCCTAACCATGGTTTAGTGTGTCATCTGAATAGGGTCAAAGGGAAATGGAAGGGGAAAATCCAGTCTGCTTGAGTCTCCAAGGGGCTTACAGTGTCCTGGAGGGAGGCTTGGGTTAGGGGGATGCCTGCTGCAAAGTAAAAACAAAACAGAAGATCTTTGTTCCCTGTGCTATTCGGGGAGATATGAGAAAGTTTCAGGAGGTGGGGGAAAGGAAGAAGGATGCATTTCCCCCCCTCCCCCAACTCTCCAAAAACACACCCCACTTCTATATGTCAATAAAGTACGGCTACTATATAGTCCCTTCGGCTTCATATAATACAATAGAAAATATTTCTGGACAGTGGGTGTGAAAGAATAAAAATGTCCTTCCCCCCCCTTTTCTGCACTGTGCCCCCCCCCAGCCCGTCTTGAACAGTACTACAAGGCTCCTGTGTAGAGCCCTGAACAGGAGCACTCCTGTTAAGAGTCTGGGGATGCGCTGCAACTCTTCGTTGCAGGTACAGAACGACCTGAACAAGAACAGGCCCCTCCCCGAAAGGAGTTTACAACTTGAACAGCTTTTAAAAAGAGCAAAGGTCCTCCTTACAGACCAAGGATTCAAAAATCCCATCCAACACAACTGTCTTTCATTCCCAGATTCAGTCATCCAGGTTGCGGTCTGGTCCGTTGTTATCGCCCTACCGTCCCCTCTCTCCAGCCACCTTAGGAAAAGCATGAAGCCAATACACACACAGGGCAAGTCGATTTCTTTCGATCGCTTCCTGGCCGTGCAGGCACATGCTGCTTTTAAATAGCTCCGCGTGCCGCTGCGTGCAATTCGCAGCTTGGGTCTGCGTACTGGGAGAGCGTCAGCAAGGAAGGAAGAGAGCGCTGCATTTCTCTATGAAACTTAAAACGTTTTTGGTGCTTAAACAGTTATCACTCCAGCGGTATAACACTGCAATCCGCCCTACATGCTGAACTGAAATGAAGGTCAAACTGATGCGGTGCATGTTACACAGTTCACACATGCACGGTTGCTTTCTCCTTGCCCCCTTTTCCCTTCCACACTTCCTTGTATGGTCGCTTGTTTTATAGGGTCTTATGTACCATTTTACTGCATTTTATTGGAACAGCCATTTTAATTTGCTTTACCTTGTACATTGCCCAAAACGTATTTGTTACTAGGTGATTAATACATTGAGTAAACAAAGAAATAAATAACGGGTGGGGAGGGCCCCCCATGCCGGATTGGGACCCTGGCATTGGGGAGGGTTTTTTCCCTCTCCTGTTCCCTCCCCTGTTTCCGGGGGGGGGGGGTGATACCATCTGGGTCCAAGGCCGGGAGAAAGGATTAAAACCACTGCCGTCACCACCAAATCACAGCCCCAGTCTGGCTGAGGGCCTCCTGAACCAACTAGCTATTGATTGATTTTAAATCAACTAGATGACAAAAAATGCCAGCTCCAGGGCAAGACACCCTCAGTATGTCTACTTTTTTTACCACTGTTGCCGCTAGCTCCTATTGCTAGTGGTTTGCTTGACAGGCAGAGAGAGATGGTGAGCAAGTATGCAGCGGCATCTCCTGCTCCTCCTTCTCACCACGACTGTTGTCTGGGCCAGAGTGAGAGACAGGTGAACAGGCAGGTTGCAATGGTGAGGAGGAGGAGGAACTCCCAGAGGCTCTTGCCGGTGGGCTCTTGCTGGATTGTGGGCCCTCAGCAGGAGCCCAACCATGCTTACTCTTGGCTGTTATGAGCTGCAGTTTTAACTCGTGTGCATGCCAAAGATGCTCTTGTGAGAACTGGAGAACGTTCATGCTCATGACCAGCAGTGGTCAACCATCTCTGGCAACACAGGAAGCCAATTTATATGAGACGAGACTCTTTGTCCATCCAGCCCCATATTGTTTACTCTGACTGGCAGCAGCTGTCCAAGGGCTCTGGTACCTGATCCTTTTACTTGAAGATGCCAGGAATGAACCTGGGACTTTCTGAACACCCAGCATGTGTTCTTCCGGTGAGTTAAAGCCCCACCCTTAAACTCACACTTGATTTTTACCTAGTGCCTTTTTGTTGCTCTGTGGCTATAATCCTATACACACTTGCCTAGGAGAATGTCTCATTAAACTCAGTGGGACTTATTTTAAAGTAGACATGTATAGGACTGGGCTATTACTCTGTAGATTAGAACCCTGCTGGCTAGTCAAGTCAAAGGAATATGTGAATTTCAGCTGTCCTCATTTAGGCAGCTCTTGGAGATGCATGATTCTCCTCTCTGCCAAGTTTCTCTTCCTAGTTTTGCTTTCTCTCTCCAACTCTGCCTCCTGTTCTGCCCTGTGCCTTTAAGCCCTCCTATAAACTTCCTAGGCCTTTTCATAAAGTGTCATGGGCCTCCTCCACACGAGACGTTTAATGAGCCTTGAAGGCTCATTATAAATTTTACCTCCACACCAGCAGAGCGCAAAACGGGCGTACAGGCGCGTTATCTCCCCGATAATGCGCATTTTCGAATGCGCGTTAAATAGCGACTTTTATTTTGCTCCGGCCGTTAAAGCGCATTTTCGCGGTGTGAACAAGCGATTATGCGCATTAACGTCTTCTAAAGCGCTTTTTGGACATCAATTAATGCGCTTCGCCGCCTCTCGCCGCCTCCCGTGCAGAGGGATTAGGCGTAAATGCGCCTCCGCGATAATGCGCATAATCCCCGAACCGGGCGCAAAAGCGCATCCTTGTGGAGGGGGCCATGGAGAAAAAAGACCCCATGGTTAGAAAGGGATAAACAGGAGCAAAGCGTTTTTTTAAAAACATAAAAACATAAATGAAGACTTTTAGGTCCCTTCTACAAGGATTCACTTTTGCGGCTGGTTAGGCGATTATGCGCAGAAGCGCATTTACGCCTAATCCCTCTGCACGAGAGGCGGCGAGAGGCGGCGAAGCGCATTAAAGGATGTCCAAAATGCGCTTTACAAATAGTTAATGCGCATAAGTGCATATTCACACAGTCAAAATGCGCTTTAACGGACGGAGCAAAATAAAACTCGCGATTTAACGCGCATTCGATAATGCGCATAATCGGAGAGATAACGCGCCTCTATGCCCCATTTGTGCTCCGCTGGTGTGGAGGTAAATTTTTTAATGAGACTTCAAAGAGCATTAAACCTCTCTTGTAGAGGCAGCCTTAGAACGCAGGAATGAAGGGCTGAATTAGAAGCGTTACAAACCTCACCTTATTTTTACAAGGCTCTAGTCCTGGGGATTGAAACCTCCCTCAAGCAACCTACCTCTCTTGCGCAAAAAAGGGCAGAACCAAAGTCAGTGTTAGCTCATCTATGACCCAAGGCCAACGGGCCCACACACTGCAAGGTGTGATGATGAAGTTTTTACTTCCTTGTCACACCTTGCAGTTCCAAACCACCATTGCACAAGAACCTGCTGTTTACCAGTTCAGACAGTTTCCCCACCTATTCCTCCTGCATTGCGTGCTCTAACTGATAGTGTATCTCCAGGGTCTCTGGCAGAGGTCTTTTCGGTCCCTGGCTACTTGATGCTTCTATAACTAGAGATGTTGGGGATACAGCCTACATGCAAAGCATTTTTTAAAAATTATTTGTTTACAAGATGCAGATACCGCTCTACATCCAATAAAATATCCGAACACTGAACGATAAGAAAGGGACAGGGGAAATAATAAAAATAATAAAAATACAGAATTAAACCTTTAAAATCAAATTGCACCAATAAAACCATGGCTGGCTAGTCAGGGAGGGCTTGTTTAAATAAAAATAAATGTCTTTAGCAGGTGCTGAAAATGAAACAGTGCTTGTGCCTGCCTCATATCAACAGCAAGGAATTCCATAGAGAGGGGGGCAATATATTAAAAGTTCAATTCCAAGTGGATTTTCCATGTACAGAATGCCTCCTCTGATGACCTCAGCGGTCATCAGGCAGGTAAGGGAGAAGGTACTCTCCAAAATATCCTGGTGCCAAGTTGTTTAGGGCTTTGTACACCAATAACTAATCCTTAAACCTTAAGCATAATTTCTGTACTACTAACTATGCCCCCTCCCCATTGAAATCCAGGTAAACATGCAATATGATCAGGATGTTAAAAAGAGAAAGGCCAGGATGCACTGAATCTGACTTCCAGATTTACCACCTTTCGAAAAGGGCGCTATACTTTACAAAATAAAAATAAAGAGTCTAGAAAAGACAGCAATTCACCCAGCATGGCTTTCCCTATCACACCGCCTCTAGCTTGGGGAAAGCTGCACCTACTGAACTTCTGCCTGTCATGCAGTCTTAAGGACTTCTGCATGCTCTCTCTGAGGGGAGAAGCACTCAGTTTGCATGTACTTCTATGATGGCGATGCGGCTCCCAAGAGGGTTGGCCACATCTACACAGACCCACAGATAGTGATTCATTTATATAGGTATTGGTGCTCAAATAGCTCCGCCCCCCAACCTGAAGACCATCCCCTCTAATCCAGATGTCCATGACAGGGCTACAATGTTTATTCATAGAGGACAGGGCTATCTATTGTCATAGCCATAATAGTTGAACAGAACCTCTATATTCAGGAATAGTATACCACTAAATAACAGTTGTTGGAGGCAGGAACAAGGGCAGCCTTCCCCAAACTGGTGCCCTCCAGATAGTCTAACATGACTACAACTCCCAGAATCCCCTGATACAGCATAAATTAGGGAAGGTTGATCTGGTGGAAAATAGGCAGTAGGATTACTAGACAGACTTTTGACCAAGCACAGCTCTTCCAATGTTCTTGAAGAATGGATGAATAGGTTAAAAATATTTATTTTGATTAAGATTAAGTTGTTCTTAAAACATAGGTGGTTCTATATTGAGGGCAAGTGGAGCAGAAACCTTTTACTTGTCCCCAACCCACCTGTGGCAGAGACATGTGCAGTTGCAGAGTAACATACATGATCTTTTCCTGTCCTCCTCTGGCAATCTCAACAAAAAAAAATTAACTTCTGCCCTCCTCTGCTCTACCTGCCCTAATGGGCAGGCAGCCACCACTGTCCTAAAACAAATGAAATTGCAGATAGCAGGGGCCATTTTAGAACATACAGTCTCCTTACACAAAATAAACTCTACAAGCCCCCACCCCACAACACAAACACAGTTCATGGTAACTATAAATACAATGACATCCACCAAGTTTTCTGGAATTGGATAATGCCCCATGTCTGTTAGTGGCTAGTCTACACATGCTCAGAGATGCTCTCTTCATGACCCGGCCCAAAGAACGAACCCTGCAACTGAAAAGCTGGCCCTGAATTCAACCCTAACCCCATACCCTCCAGACATGCACAGCGCGGGCCTGTTCAGAGGACACTTCAGGCTCCGTGGTTAGCGAAACTGTGGTTCGCTGGGGTTAGCACTAGCCACAAGCTGTGCTTTCACGCACAACACTTTAAGTCACAGTTAGAGCCGCTAAGCTGTAGTTCGTGAGCGAGCAGGGTTTAGCCAAACGCATCGCACAAGGCACCTTAAGCCCTGCTGCTTAACCAAAAGCCTTAGCCAGCAGGGTTTAAGGTGTCATCTGAACAGGGCCGCCCCCCTTGAAAACGCTTTTGGGTGGATGTATCACAGGCAGAACGGGGTGGCGTTTTGCTGGCACGGAGAGTGAGGATGAGCAAAGTTTCACCTGTTGAGTTTCTAGCCCCTGGTGCAACTGTTAAAAGGCGCAGAGACCCTGGCAGGGAGAGATTTGGAAAGGGGGCAAGCGCAAATCTTAATCCCGGGGGGGGAAGGCTACTCACGCGCCACAAAGAGCCCAACCTGCCCAGCTCCACGCTCGCCTTGCTGTCTTTCAGCGCCGAAGGCTTCCGCCCTCCCGTTGCGCAAGAGCCGCGGGTTCGCCTATTGCAGGGAGGAGCCGGGCAAAGGCCCGAGCTCGGTGCAAACAAACGCCTCTCGGCAAACAGGGAAGGGCCGCGGGGCAGAGGAGGAGCAGGGCGTTGGGAGCCGTCGCTCTGCCACGCCTTACAGGGACGCCCGGAAGCAGCAGCGAGCCAAGAGCTCCTGAGCACGTGCAGATTGCCTTTCGCTCCTGCAAAGGGGAAATAAAATCTAACGTAAATCCGGTTTAGAACAGACCCTATTAAAATGACTAACTTAAAGTCCCGCATATTTCAGTGAGTCTACTCTAAGTAGGCCTTTTGTTGGGTTTTAACCAAAGAGTCCTGAGCAACCCCTCCTCACCACACGTTCCCAAATATGTTATATAGAGATCAATTCGGCTTTAAAAAATAAAATAAAATCAGGGACTAGGGTCTCAGATTGGGGGAGGGGAGTTGTTTAAACCCTGGCATCTTTTTATTTACAAATTAAATACCGAGTCGCGCTGCACGAAAAAGTACGTGCGGCCCCCATGAGTTCTTGGGCATGCTGAGGACAAGCAACAGCCTCAAAATTATGGGCTGCTTTGGGATCTACAAGGGATTCCAGTCCGTTTCCGCGCCCAATTCAAAGTGCTGCTATTAACTTTCAAAGCCATAAACTGCTTGGGGCCAGGTTGTCTGAAGTACTGTTTTCTCCCATATATTCCTGCCTCAGACCCTAAATTCAACCTCTTTCAGGAGCCCCATCGACAAATGAATTGAGATGGAGAGCTACTAAGGGGAGTGCCTTTTCAGTGGTGACATCCCGGTTGTGGTAAACCTTCCCCAAAGAGGTTCACCGGGCGCCTACGTTGTGGTCTTTTCGTCACCACCTGTAGACCTTTGTCTTTGCCCAGGCATTTTAAGCTCTTAAATTTTGGTTTTAAATCCCATTGTACTTTTAGATCTTTAAGCTGCTGCTGGTTTTTATTCTGATTTTATCCTGTAACTTTATCTATGTCATAAGTGTTGTGAATCACACAGATGGCTTCAGCCATTGAGTGGTATAGAAATGTAATAAATACTTAAAAAAAAACAGATCAGCACAAAGTTGGATTAATAAATGGCAGCTAGGAAGTAAAAATGAGATTCAGTACATGTTTACTGCACTTCATTATTTATGAAACATATGTACTGCTTTTACATCGAATGTCCATAATCCATAACAGAAAGCAAATGAAACTGGTTGCCAGGAAGAGATAAAAAGACATGCAAAGGAACCTCATTGCAGAGGTGCATCATACAATCAACACTCTTAGGCTCAATTCGGACGACACAATAGTCAATGGTGGGGTAATAATCAACTTTACAGTTGTTCATCTAGGGGGTACTCCCCACACAACATGGTAATAAATAATCAACTGTGGTGTGGATTAGGATCAGCGCTGAGTTGACTATGGCAGCATTCGGATGACACGATAGTCAAAACAACTGACGATTGTTTCCCCCACATCAGTTGTTTATTGTGTCATCTGAATTGAGCCAGCGACGGCCCTTTTAAGGGTAGCCAAATTAATAGCAGGCACATTTCTCAGAAAGGCTATTAACCATATTATTTAAATGGCTCCTCCATGTTTAGAGACACCCAATAATTTCCTAATTGAGAAGCTCTGTGGGAGCATCCAGCTAAAGGAGTGTGGGGCGGTACAGTTCTTACTGCTTATCAAGTTCAATGGGGTTTTGTGTCCAAGTATGGCTAAGGAGGCTTTAAACATTTTAAATCAGTTACTGCAATGTAATATAAAGAATGTAGCTCCAGGACCTATTTTAAGCCCTAACGTACATGGAGTAGTAACAGAAGCAGCAATTGCCTATAATATATATATATATATTTTAAAAATGATTTGGATCATATGAAAATGATTTGGGGTTGAAAATCTATTGATTTTTTATGCTCTTTTAATTAATTTTCTGTATTTGATTTATATTGTATTGTTGTACTAATGTTGTTCCCTGCCTTGATCCAAAGGGAGAGGCAGGTAAGAAATAAATATATTATTATTTAATCATTATTATATTCAGAATACTTTCCCCTTCCGGGTTTGTAGCAGTGTGGCAAAATTTGTTAAGAGCGGCTTTGGGAGACTTTCAGGTTACTTTTCGGGCATTGGCACAAAAAGCTGCTACTCCCTTCCAGCTCTATTACTCAGTGGTTGCTCAAGGGTCAATTGCAATCCCAGCAATTGGGATTGTCCCCACCACCGCGGGTGACCTCATTACCTACGATCTAGGCTCTACTTGTATATATGCATCAGGCCTTGCTTGGTGATCTTTATTTCAGTGGTGCCGTCTTTAAATAACCACCAGCCCCCAAAAGCTCATGTTTGTCTGGCGAAGATGTCATGGGTGTGTTAGGAAGTGATAACATATCATTCTGTGACACAACACTTCTCCTTCCTCCCAAGTAAGCAATGTGCTTTACAAAATATTCACTCCTTGGGTTTCTGTATCTAGGAAAAACAGGATACAAATGTGAAAAGACACACTTCACGTCTTAAAACGCACCTGCCCTGACCCAGAGCCCACTTTTATACCCATGCAGAGTTCTTCTGCATATGGGTTGTTGCCCCAAACACTTCAGCTGATGTGCATACAATGCACTTAATTTCATTATGACATTAGCTTCAAATATGAAAATGTGAGTTAGGGTACAATCCTATGCATGTTTAGACAAAGCCGTACAGCTCCCAGCCAGCCTAAATGGATTTAAACACAAAAGTGTTAAAAACACATCCACACCCAATGATGGGCTTTTAAAAATCTGTTCCCTTACTAACATTTTTTGCTTTCAGAATCTGTATTTCTGAATCTGAAATACATGCAGCCTCTAAAATGCCCACACCTGAGTTACTTATAAGGTCTTGTGCAAGAATATTTTACAAGCAGATACACTGTTGTTAAATCCTTTTCCTCCTGTCAAGTTTACTCTTAATTTATTTTTCCCAAATCAATGTTTCAAACTCTGCCAAAAAACCCCCCAACCCAACCAAAGGAAGGAAAACTCTCTGGAGAGTTCCAACACACAAGCATTACCATGTATAAGAAATATAGGCTGATATACCATCAACACTCAAGTACTTTGGCTTTGGACTTCAGCCGGAGAGATAATGTATCAATAACTTAAATGCCAACTTGCCAAAGGTCAGACCTCAAGGCAAAACTTCTTTAACATTAGCTGACAGCTTTTTCTTAATTGGTATTTTTAGGGCACAATCCTATGCATGTTTAGACAAAAAACAAACAAAACAAAACAAAAAAAACCCAAAAACCCTCATACAACTCCCAGCATTCTCTAGCCAGAACGGCTAGCTGGGGCTTGCTGGGAATTGTAGGACTTTGTTTTATCTAAACATGCATAGGATTGCTCCCTTAGTATATTTGATGAATAGGGTGTAAAGTCAGGGAAAACAAACACAGCAGAATTTGTAAGTAGAGTTTATGCACAATTAGGTAATGTCGTAGAATATTGTTTAATTGCATCCTAGAGATTTCAATTCCATTTCCCAAGACTGTGAAACAATCCATTTGCTCTGCCTGTCTCCAGAATTGCCATGGGGTAAGCAGGTTTTAGCCAAGAGATGAAACAAGTATTAAGAATGAATACATATGCATTAGACAGCAGTAGTTACAGAAATACTGCATAATGAATTCAAGCACTTAAAGAAACATGTTCTAAATATAACACAGTCCTATAAATAAAGCAGCCCTAGGAATATACCCGACACACTCTCTACACTGATGTGGTTATTAGACAAGATGATATGATTTGTTCAAAAGCTTAAACAGTAACTCTCAATATATGTCTTCTTAAAGCTGTGGTATAGCCTTTGGAAGGATCAGCTTTCAATTTCTAACGAAAAATCTGGCAAATTGCAGTATTTTTTGTTGTTCTATTGCTTAGAGCTACACTGGTTTTACAAAAGGCAAGATATAAACAAATGAACTGCAGCTATAATGGAAAGCCATTATCTGCCCATTAGCAATTTTTGCAGGCAAGCAATCCCTACATCAAAGGGAAAAAGAGGATTGCAATTTTTCACACATGATCACTGTAGCAAATTTCTGTACAACTTGTCATATTTGAAATCCCAACAATATTTCATCATGACATCATTGTCTGATGTCATATTACGATGACATCATTGTCTGACATCATCATAATAGAAGTTTAGCTGAGACTGGGGAAGATGAAACAAAACCTTCACCCCAAAGGTGGCGATAGAGGAGCACTATATTCTGTAGCAAAATATAAAGATAAAGCATCAACATTTGGTCTGCCACAATTCATTGAATTGTTTATCTTTATTTTTCCATTATATTTTAATGAAGCTATTTATATACAATAATTACATTTAGATCTGATTATAAATGAGGTGTTTTAATAGTAGATTTACACATTTCCAGAAACACTCCTGGACTTTAGGATTTATATATATATATTTCTTTTAGAAATATATGGAAACCACATCTGTCAGTTCTTTTTGCTGGCTGAGAAGTACACAATTGTATTACTTTTCTTGCAAAACTCTTTTATATGTGTTTTATTATTACAGCCAATCCCTAAAATTGCTGTCACTGAAACAGATTGGACTTTAAATAGAGTAGTTTTGACCGTTTTCCCAATTTGCATGGCTGAGTACATAGCGACATGGAACCAAAAAACATTTTAACTAAAGTAAAACAATGGAGATTGAGAACATGAAGGTGACTTACTACCTTTCATCATTTTGCCATACACACCTATAAGAGGTCACTGATGCATGTACTGGCACACAGTTCTACTATCACTCATTATGGAATATCTCTGTGAAAGCTCAAACTAACCAGTAGGCTCAATCTACAAGAAACTTCTCAGAGGTTCTCAGATCCGTGCACATGGGTGTTTCAAGATGCATATATATCATCCACACTGTGTGTGTATGCTATACGAAACAGCAGTGTATAAAGAGCCACCACGTTTGCCACGTAAACTATACAACTGCCTTCAGGGAATTCAGTGTGATCAAGCGCACTCTCATTCATTTCAACAGGGATTTTGCAAAGATTTCGTCTTATTTGATTGTCCCATCAACTCTAACAATGTAAGATCACGCTGAAGTGAGGCTTTGGCTGTATACTGCATGAGATTGTCTTCGGATCAGGTTAAATGTAAACGCAGACCGTTACTATAAGGGCTTCGTATACATAGTCAGTGCCTGCCCTACAACTGCAAAGCTTCTTCTGGATGTGGCAACAGGGCTAGGGAGAATCAATAACAACCAAGAAGTGTGAAGCAGACTTATTCTTAAATTCTAGAATATAGCTAATGAGGTAGAACGTATCTATTAAGAAAACACATTCAAGTTTGGACTTGTGTACACCAGCCTAGACCATGTAAGGTACTGTAAAGTCAAACTTTAAAACAATATCTTAAATCCATTTGTGGGGAGAAAAGAATTGGACTCAGCAATATTAGGCTGCACAGCTTTAGCCAAAAAGCCACCTTGAGCTGCTGAAATGGTAAGCTCCCTGTTCTTAACCGCTTTCCTGATTAGTTAATAGCAACCTGGAAATATTAATACTGTTCTAATAGACTTCTTGGCAGGAAGGATCATCAGGTCATGAGGTGCAACACCATCTCCCCAGCAAGTCCAGAGAATGTTATAATTAGCTTAACAAGCCAATACATGTTGAGCTTTCATGTTCTTTTAGCCGGTTTGGCAGTCAGCTGTTTTTCTCTTTCAAGCTCTTTCTCCCGTTGCTGTTCTCGTTCCAGTTCTTCTTTCTGCCTCTTTTGCTGGAGTTTGAGAGCTCTTTTCTGAAATAACGAAAAGTCAGAAAACTGTTATGTTACTGAAGCCAAAGAATTACATTTGGCTGCAGAGTA
Organism: Anniella stebbinsi; assembly: GCA_029215795.1. Classification (NCBI taxonomy): domain Eukaryota; kingdom Metazoa; phylum Chordata; class Lepidosauria; order Squamata; family Anniellidae; genus Anniella; species Anniella stebbinsi. Next base: position 391,068,730 of record JARDYH010000001.1, read on the forward strand.
GCCACGATATTTGGCTGTTACTGTCCCAGGATTCTTCACAGAGCTACCCCCCACCCCTCCATTAATATAACATTACCAGTGGGATCTGCTATAAATGTCACAGCGAATCCTCGTTCCTAACAGGAGTATTCCCATTCAGGGTCTGAAATAGCCATTCCCTCCAAGTATGGTATTATATTCTTCCACCACCCCCACTCCCCATTACCCCCCACCAAATGACAATATCCCATGGCTGCTGAAGGCTGTCTTCATTGGGTTAACAGACAATACCCCTCCCCCCCACTGCCCTAGTTTGCTTAAGGTATTTTTGGACTTCTGCAAACCTCAGAGTTCCCTCCAAGCATGCCAATACCTCCCCTTGGTTTCTCAGTGGTGCTGTTTTGGCTTCCTTACCACATGAGCTTGCTATTAGAGGTGTTGCTTTTGTCATGTATATGCAATACACATGAATGCCTATTTTATATATATTCTCATTACCACCACTGTCATTACCACCATGCCTATATGTTTCCGAGCCCGATTCAAGGTGCTGGTTTTAACCTATAAAGCCTTACACGGCTTGGGACCACAATACCTGACGGAACGCCTCTCCCGACACAAACCTACCCGTACACTATAATCCACATCTAAGGTGCTCCTCCGGTTCCCTACTCCAAGAGAAGCATGGAGAGTGGCAACAAGGGAGAGGGCCTTTTCAGTGGTGCCCCCCCCCAATTATGGAATGATCTCTCCGATGAGGCTCGCCTGGCACCAACATTGTTATCTTTTTGGTGCCAGGTCAAGACTTTCCTCTTCTCCCAGGCATTTAACAGCGCATGTTGAGGGTTTTGTTGTTTTTGTTGTTTGACCCAGAATAGTTGTTTTAAATGGATATTGTATTCATAACCTGTTTTTATGCTCTTTATGGTTTTAAATTTTGTATATCAGTTTTTTAATGTTCAATGTTTTTAATTTTTGTAAACTGCCCAGAGAGCTTCGGCTATGGGGCAGTATATAAATGCAATAAATCATCATCATCATCATCATCATCATCATCATCATCATCATCATCAATTTGCCACCTTATTTACTAAAAAGCCATTACGGCGGTGCACTATACTTTAAAACAATAAAATTTAAACTATTAAAATAGTAAAACACTGGAACAATAAAACGACGTAAATTAAAATGCTAGAATAAAAAGATGTGCCTCCACACCGTTTCTAAAAGCCAAAGAGCTCCAGAGGGCGTGCATTCTGCAGACTGGAAGCTACACAAGCTCTTTCACATGTGCCTGATAAATGGGCCTCTCCTTCAACTCTTAATAGCGGGGCAGGTACTTCTCTCTTCCACCACCACCCCTCTCTCTCACACACACTATACATACAGTAGTTTAAATTACACTTCCATTAGTTCATTTGTTAAGTCGCACGAATATCCAATATTTAGTTTCACATATTTTAATGTTACAAAAGCAAAGAAAAATAGATGCCATCTATAGATAACTTTCACATAGCCCAAATCTAAGCACAGCCCAAATCTAAGCATGTTTAGTTGGAAGTAAGTCCCACTTTGTTCAGTAGAGCCTACTTGAAGGCAAGCATGCACAGGGTTACAGCCTTAGAGATACAAAGTAAAGATGTGTCACCTGTTATTTACTAAGAAGTTCTACTGAGCACAGAGGAGCAGCCCAAGCATATTAACGAGACTGCAATACTGTAATATTAAGAGGAGTCCTACTCTCTGGTAGCCAGGATGTGTACAGACTCAGTGACGACAAACTTTTCATAATATGAAGAGATTAAAAGTAAAATTTAGAATAACCACAACTTCAAACACTGGAAAATACACAATGGTGATATAGCAAGAAGAACACAGTATGAGAAAAATCAGTTTTAGTCTGCAAACATCTCCAAAAGTCAAAACAAATAAGCAGCACACACTTTTGAACCTTTGCTAGCCAAAATGAAAAGAAACTCACTTTCAACTTTGATGTTTTCTCATGGAGCATCATCATCTCTTTCCTAATGTTTACCAACTTATTGTGATAATACTTCGCTTCTGAAAACTTAAAGAAAAAATGGAATTCAGTGCAATTGAGCCTAAACATACCCACCTAAAACAGATTTAAGTAACTTCAAAGTAATAACAAAAAACCAAACAACTGCTTGAAGAAATGACAGTAAAGCTGTAATCTTATGCACACATACCTGACAGTAAGTACCTGGATCAGTGAGAGTTACTTCCAAGCAAGCATGGATATTACCAGGCTGTATGATGTCTGCTGTGATGTTAAGGCCCACTAAAACTGGGAGCTATAACCCTTCCACAAATTTGGAATGGCTATACAATACCAAGAGCTGCTAATTACAATGTTCAGTACGATATAATCACTGCTTCTGCTGATAGATTCAAATACCTTACTGCAGCCCAGATGAAAACTTGCATAATCCTTTTGGGCTCATCCTGTCAAGGCCTAAACATTTCATCCTCTGGAATATATGCAGTGCTGATTTCAGGGGCTTGGGCATAGGATCAAGCCCTTAGAAGGCAAATAAGCCTCACTTGCAACCCCATCTATGTATGTTTAAATCACTTGACCTGTATTTCAAAGCATTTTGGTTTTATAGTTTTCTTATTTGCTGCTTCTTAATGCTTGTCTTATTATAATTGTGATTTTTACATTTTTCCACTTTGTACATCAACCAAAGAACTCAGGTGGAAGATAAATTGAACGAAAAAGCAATGAAATAAATAAACTCAAAAATTATAACCCCAGTGTTCAATGGGGACTACTCCCAGGTTAAGTGAGCAATCCTAAAATCCCTAGACAGCATCTGAGAGGCCTTAGGATAGTTTGGATTTCTTGATCCAAGGTTGGAGACCCAGGAGTTCAAACTCCCCTCCCCCTTGCAGCCAGCATGGAGAATATCACACTGGTTGTCTCTCTGAGGTTACAAAAGCGACCCAAGAGGGAAGGTAAAGGGGGCCTGCCCCTGGGTGGGGAGAGGGGGGAACACCTTTCCTGCTCCTCCTTGATGCCTCAGCAAGCCCATCTAGCTGAAATGCAGAGTGGAAGGAGTGTGGATGTGAAGATTGCCTCTTGCTGCTCCTAAGCTCCATGTTTGGAATCTTACAGCCATCCCCAGAGGATTGTGCCCTAGGTGCGCATAGGATGGCAGCTTTCAGGGGGACAATTCTAAATACAACGTATGAAATACAAAACATCTGAATGCAAAATCTGAAGAAGCTACATTTTTTCTGTAACAGAGTCAAGTTGGCTATCCTGTGTTTAGGATTTCCCCACTTAGCACAGATTTTCTCCGAAGAGAAGATGCTATTTGTAGTTTCTTGCATAAAAATGGAAGTGAAACACATAAACTTTTAATTATACAAAACATACATCTGACAGAACACACTTACCAGCACATTGATATCAAGAACAGAATGGCATTCTTTAAACTTTGAGATTTCTTGCTGCAGCGTTTCTAATAGTACTTCTTGGTTCTGTCTGAAAGAAGAACTTAACGTTACATGCACTTTGAAATCAAATTACCTATAGCGTTACATGTGAATGAGGCCACTGAATTACAGAACGTGGGTGAAACACTGACCTGGTTCGTAAGTAACAACAACCCACGCATTGTTTAAGCTCGGAGGTCCGCAACAAGAGAGAGGGCCTTCTCTGTGGTGGCCCCCCAATTGTGGAACAATCTCCCTGACGAAGCCCGCCTGGCGCCAACATTGTTATCTTTTTGGCGCCAGGTCAAGACTTTCCTCTTCTCTCAGGCATTTGGCAATATCTGAGGAGCCTGGGCTTGTTTTTGTTTTTTGTAGCTTTTTGGGGTGTTGTAGTGGTTTTAAATGTTCAGATTGTGTGTATGTTGTATATTTTTGCTGTTTTAATTTTTGTATATTGTTTTAAATTGTTTTAATCCTATGTAAACCACCCAGAGAGCTTCAGCTATGGGGCGGTATACAAATGTAATAAATAAATAAATAACCGATGGGCTGTCATGGCCACGCAGGAACGAGTGAGTGTGTTGCCTCCTGCCCACTTGTTGGCTTGATTCAGAGGACACGATAATCAAGGGGGGGGGGGGGGGGGAATCAGCCATCACTTGTGTTGATTGTGTTGCGTGTCAAGCAACACACAACAGACACACAACTAACAGTACGCTAATTTGGTAAATTAAACAACGGAAAAAAACAATGGGCTGCGCCGTTGCTTATCCCGAAACCCGTTGATTAAAATGTAGTGTGTCGGGATCCCCCTCTCTCCGTGTACTATTCCAGTCGGTCATAGAGTTCCCCAGCAGGAGCGGCTGCGCCTAAACAGACGGCAGAACTTGAGGTGCATGATGGGATAGGGCTGGGAGGACCAGTTGCCCAGAAGGACGCCTGGACGTTCAGCCGCGCGATGGGGGGCAGAGGCAACATGTCATGTGTCGGGCACCAGGAAAATAATGCATGGTGAGTGTGTTATTCCCTTTCCGTTGCCTAATATGTTGTCCAAATGCTGCCGTTACTGCCATTTGTTGTTGAGTTACAACTCAAGGCTGGTTTTCCCAACAATAAACCAGAATTCTGAGTTTGCCCATCATGCTAAACAACCCAGGAATGGGGTGTTGTTTTCTAAATTGGATACAAAGCAGAAGCAATGAGTGGGCGGGAAACAGCAGGCTCATTCATTCCCATGCAGCCCTGACCCACCCATGAATGCAGTCTGCTATTGAAGACTCTGCAGATCTCTTGGGTGTGTTACTCCACTGAGTTCCATACCCAGGGATGACCTTGATTTGGAGAAGAGTAAAGTGCAGTACAATACTGCATGCTTAGAATCACATTAAAGAGAGTGAGTGCGCAAGTAGTTCTCCTGGTGACCTTTGAACAGAAATAAAAAAGGACACTCATTCTATTGACAAGCAATCCATTTACGATTTGTACCAGAGGAAAAAAAGATACCCATGCAGTTTTTTTTGTTCTACGTACGTTAGTTCTTTTAGGGCTAGTTTTGATCGTTGTAGATCGGGTAAATAATGAGAAATTAGCCCTTCAGTTAGTTGCTCCACAGCTTTCTTATCTACAACAGCGAAGTCTTCTATTAATCCTTCATCAGGTGAATGATCGTTAGAATCTGCAACATACAGCAGGTACATAAAAACTGTTAAATATTTTTACCAACCGACGCCCAAAGCAACGACTATAAGATATATTAAATTACACTAAGCAATACCTCTAGTATTAAAGGCTGTTTGTCTCTGGTTGTTGGGGGAAATGGACAGGAGGGTGCTCTTTTAATCATATCCTGTTCATGAGTTTCCCACAGTTAACTGCTTAACCACTGTGTGAACAGAATGCTGGAGGAAATGGATGCTTGGCCTGATCCAGCATGGCTTTTCTTATGTTCGCACCCATATTTTCCACCACTTTCCCTGTGATTCTATGGCAGCACCCACCACGAGCTGAGTACTCTGACAAGGGGCGTGTTCTTTCTTAACCGCCTTTAGGAGATGGGGAGCAAGGATTGTCTGCTCCCCGCCTCCTACCCTCAGGTAGGCAAAAAGCAAGTTCTTTTTGGTACAGTGCAGAATCAGTTTATGGGATTTCATGTTGCAAGTTGAAATAAACTCCTGGAGGAGAAGGCTATCAATGGCTACTAGTCCTGATGCCTATATGCAACCTCCAGCGTCAGAGGCAGTATGCCTGTGCACACCAGTTGCTGGGGAACATGGGCAGGAGGGTGCTGTTGCACTCATGTCTTGCTTGCGGGTTTCCTGTGGACAGCTGGTACTGTGTGAACAGAATTCTGGACTAGGTGGACCCTTAGTCTGATCCAACAAGGCTCCTTTTAAGTTCTCACTGAAAATTCATACACAGATCCGCCGCCGCCACCAGCCCGCTTTATCCTGGAAGATCTACATTACTGCTTGTTTTGTAACAGTTTTAAACCGGTTAATAACCGTTATTAACCAATTTAAAACTGTTATAAACCGTTTTAAAGCAGTAGTGTAGATAGGCTGATGCCCGAGGGCGTGCGGCTCACCCAGCCCGGCTCTCAAACTCGACATACCTAAAGTGGGATCGCTCATGGTTCGGGTCTGCAAACCCCCCTTGCCGTCGAGCGGCTCCGCCAGATTCGTCGCTGCCTCGCGAGAAAACAGACGGCGGCTGCGGTCCCTCGGTCGTGGGCACACGCGAAGGCCAACCGCCCCCTCTACTCCTGGCCGAAGGTAGGGAAGACGTAGCGAGCTCAGCCGAAGCTCACCCCCCAAGTGGTTGGCGGCAGTGATGCTTAGCTGCCCTGCTTTCGTAGTCGTCGTTGGAAGTCCCTGAGGGGTGAAAAAAAGAAAACAGGCCCCGAGTTGGGAAGAGAGTAGGCCTTCCGGTAAAGGCCGGAACAAGACTGTAGATGATAGCCATAGAGAGAGGAAAAGTGTTAGAGTAGTAACAGTTTAGTCTACAGATAAAATCTCCGGGTTCCTTCAGGCTCTGTCCGTCTTCCTTCTTCGCTCTCGCTCTTTTTGTTTGTTTGTTTTCTCTTCCTTTCCCATTTTCCTCTTCTCCCTTTCCTTTTCTTCCTCGGGGCGAACGTGATCCCTGTTCCATAGAAAGCAATGGATTGGAACATAAGAAGAGCCATGCTGGATCAGAACAAGGGTCCACCTAGCCCAGCATTCTGTTCACACCGTGGCCGACCAGCTGCCCACGGGAAACCCACCATCAGGGCATGAGTGCAACAGCACTGGCATACATAGGCATACTGCCTCTAATACTGGAGGCAGCATAGAGCCATCACGTAAATAAATCCAGGAGTTTAGCTGCGTTAAGTGGGAATGGAATGAGGAGTTTATATTCTTTCAATTAACTCAGGTTTTATTTCACATTATTGTTACTGTTCAATTATACCCATATAATTGCAGGTTGGGAGGATTGATACTGAGAATAGCTTATGACAGCCTTGCAATGTAGTCCGCTGCTAATATTTATTTAATTTATAGTGCAACCCTATACATGTCTACTCTATTCCTATACGTGTCTACTGAGGTCAGTGGGGCTTACTCCCCGGTAAATACGTATAGGATTGTAGCAGTAATGTAGTTTTGATTTTGAATCGCCCCTGCACTCATGAGTGCTCCAGGAGATTAGCAATAAAACCATTACGGGCGCAAACCTATGCAAATTTAGACCAACCCACCCTACAATTTCCAGTATGCCCCAGCCAGCATGACTGACTGAGGAATGCGGAGAGTTGTAGAACTTGTTTTTCTGTCTTAATATGCATGGGATTGTGCCCTAAAAGATAAAATGCAAAAATCATGAAGGCTAAAGCAAGGTCAATAGAAAATACAGGCGTGAAGGCTAAAGCGAGACATTACAGTAATAAGGCAGGAGAACCTCTCAAAATCAAGGAGACGTGGATATGAGCTTGGTTTTCATTTCTAGTTTAAAATCCCCCTTAGAAAAACACTTTTCAAGTTGATATATTTGCTTAATTTCCCCCCCCCCCATCTTTTCCCATCCTAAATCCAGCGCAACAGTGCAATCCTGTACACACTTACTTGACAGTAAGCTCCGTTGAATACAATTGGGGCTTACTTCGGATTCCACTGCAAATATTCGAAAGCTAATAACGAACAAACGCAAAGTTGGGGGGAAACGTGGGGAAAGGAGCTCGGAAATCAAGCAGCTGTTTACAATTATTCATTTACACTAAACGTGAGGTTGGAGTGTACGATCGCACGCTTACTCTCGCCGTGGCACTGATTAGCTGCGCAAGTTCACCTGACTATAGACATAAAGCTAAAGAAGGGTTTCACAGAATGTCAGAAATTTTGCAGGCAGGCAGTCTCTAGCCTGGCACAGAGCCCATAGCGATAGTGTTGTAAACTTTCAATTTTTAATGGAAGATTAGGGTGTTTGTCACTCTACATTTTTTCTATCTCTATAGCCCGGCCTTAAATTCTATGGTACAAAAGTGTCTGGTTGCTAGGCAGGGCGGGTGGATAACCTTAGCAACAAAGTACAAAACAAAACAAAAGACCAGGGCTTTTAAAAGCCCTTTTAGGGAGCATTTTACCGGGTCTAGACCATATTAGAATTGCAGGGCTATTTCTATCCCAGTGCAAAATTGGGTACCCAATACAGGTGACATATTGAGCAATCCAAGTTGTTCTCCTAGGGTCCTCCCTCCCTCCCTCCCTTACCCATCCAGTTGAGTTTAGGTTGCTTGGTAATTTGCTTCACCAGGTCTGCTCAGCAGAAGAGGCAAACGACTGACAGATCAGCCAGGTCACCCCATATCCTGCATCACCTTGTCAAGGTCTTCTGGGGTGGTAAAAACAAGGGTGGAACTTGTCCAACTTCTCTTACTATGTAGTAGTTAAAAGTAGACAATATGGTACAGGATCTATCTTTGACTCAGGAGCTGAACCAAGATATTTCTCTCTGGCCGTTAATAACTTTAGTGCTGCAAAAACAGCAAACAAAGCAAAATATTGAGGCACACGCTACATTTTGGCTGGCCCTTGTAGAGAGCTAAAAATGTATCGCAACACAGTGTGAAAGAGTTGCCTTCTGATAGGAAGGGGGAAATCTTAGTTCATCTTAAGAGGTTGGACTCCTAAATCAACCTTTTAAAAAACATTCACTTGCCCAGCATTGCACTGATGCTAGTGGAAGAAGTGCAAATTAATGCAGGTATGTATGTGATGCCTTATCAAGCAAGGTGGGGTGGGAAGGAACACTACGTGGGAAACAGATGCTACTGGGGGAGTTTCTCAATGGTCTACAAGGAGATGACATATTGTAGGATTAAAATATGTCTGCCCACCCTGGTAATGGGATCGCCTGCATGTGCAGGTGGATGGGTACTTGTTTTCCATTGTCAAAACAGGCCTTTTCGTAACAGGATGAGTCCTGTGTGCCTGTACAGAGTTGCCTTTCAGGATCAAGGCTATTATACAATATTTGGCTGGCTTCTCCTCCTCAGCTTCTGTCACCCTCTATCTTTTTCTTTTTTAAAAAAATATGGTGACAATGCCAGTACTTTGACCCACCTTAGACTGGGGTGGAACATAGTTCCAACTAGGGCTGTGCACGGATCTGGATCCCGAATTTGGAGCGGATCGGCCTGATCCGGGTTGGGTTGGGCCCGATCTGGATCTGACAGATCTGGATCCGGATCGGATCGGGGGGTCCATGCACAGCCCTAAATCCAGCCCACCATTTGAAGACCAATAATCTAGACTACAATATGCCACATGCAGAGGGATGAAATGAACATGGCACACATTGCAAGAGATGCCTGTGGAGCATAGCTGCAAACAACCGACCCAAGCAATGTTGTGAAAAGGAAGACAACAAAACAAAGACAACCAAAACACACCTAGAAAAGAAATATATCTCCCAGTTAAATTTTACTGGAACATAGGATTCACATCATTTTTTAAACAGAGCCTGATGATTAAAAAGAAAACCACTCCTGGCAACACTTTGGTGGAACACGTGCAGTGCAATTTTGAACATGTTAACTCAAAAGCAGACTATTGCCAAGTTAAACAAAGCATAGTCAATTAATCCAATGAATTTTAATCCACTGATAAATCTGCACAGTATTAATTTATATGTGACTAAAATGATAGTTTTAAAAGGGGTGGGTGGAAGAAGCAAACTGTTTATTTCTAAATGTGAATATGAATGCTTCGCCAACTTAGAAGGTGCCACAAGACATTGTTTTTGCCATCTTGGAAGAGGCATTTCCTCCTGTGACAAAGTGTAGTGGAAATGCTAAAGTGGCACCTGCCATCTGTAGCTTTTTCAAGCATATCCCTAAGAGCAGGTGGATATGCAAAAATTAGCAGGTGAAGTTTTTCAAAGCATAGAGATAAACATCATCACCTAATGTGTGTACAGCAATTGGCTCTATAGACACAGCTACAGTGGCTAGCTGAATGGTTGGGAACCCTATATTGCTTCAGGAAGACATAGTGACTTAGAAAAATAATAACCCAGAAGCATCCATATCCTGAAACCAAGCCAAAAATAGCCTCTCTTGACATTTGAATGGATTTGGTATCAGTTATATTTATCTGAATAACAACATTTGTAGACCACAGCTCTATATATTTCATGTACAAGGAATTAGTTGTCAAAATATTTTATAGCCTCCCTGGAATGCAGAATTTCAAGAGGTTTAGAAGTGAACCATGCAGCCTTTCAAAGGGCTAAAGATTGCATTCACAGATTTAAGAAACCATTGTTCTGTTGGAGGAGAAAATCAGGAGTTTTCATCCACCCAAAATAGAAACCAAACTGAAGTAAACCAAGCACACCAAGAATGTAAAACCTTAATTAAAACATTTCATAACATTTTTTCTTGCTGCTGGTTCATAGCCCTACAGTGTTGTACAAAAGCCATTTATGGGAATGACAGCCCAATCCTGTGCATATTTACTGCAATGTAAGTTCCATTGAGTTCAATAGGACTTCTTCCGAAGTGGGTGCAAAAGACTTCTGGTGGAGACCTGCTGCCAGTTAGCTGGGCAAACAATCCAGTTGGGCAAACAATCCAGCCTGGTTCAAGGCAGCTGTCAATGGTCCAGTATAGCTAGTTTGTTAGTTTTTATGAGGAACTACTTCCATCATACATAGATACGCACACACACACATCATTATGTTATTGAGGAAGGCACTTTTATAAAATGCTGAAAATACTCATTTTTTCAAAGTACCTGTTATCTCTTTCCCTAACTCTAGTGTGGCCACTTAAATATGGGCAAGAAAGGAAATACATCACCAAAAAATAAATAAATACAAATAAAAGAGATAGATTTGCATAAAATTTGGGTATATATACAAATAGATATTAAATAGAAATGCAACAAATTTCATGATTGTGGGGAAGAATGTAACCAAGTGAATTGAGTACCTGCCCAGTCTATGTAGTTCCAGGGCCTGTTCAGACAACACGCTAAGCCATGGTTAGGTCGCTAACCCTTTTGTAGCAAATGGTTAGTATGTTTAAACCATGGTTATGTAGCCACCATGATTAGGAATGGTTCACATGACATGCTAAGCCATAATTTTTAGCTCAAAATGCTTAACCACCATGGCTTAGCGTGTCGTCTGAACAGGATCACTAACTGTTGATGGGCAACTTTAAGGCCGCTTCTTTCCCTTCTTATCAATCTTGGACCGGACAAGGCTTCAAACAGAGGCTTCCTTTAAATAGAGGATTGCCCTCTGTAAAGCAGGACACCCTGCATACTACTTACATCTACATAAATCTAGGCAGTGCCTCTGGAAACTAAATACAAAGGAGAGGCATCCATCCTATATTGTGAATAACGGTATAAAAGCAGGGATTTCACAAGTGCAGTTTTTCCCTCACCCCTGCATGACAAGCTGTCAAAAAGTCACCTCCTGTACAACTATAAAATGTACAGGAGCTATGTTTCCTTTTAGTATAATGTGGTGTGAAGAAGGCATATGATGCAGGAAATCTGCTGAAGTTAAGCAGGTCTAAGGCCTCCTCCACACGAGACGTTTAATGAGCCTTGAAGGCTCATTATAAATTTTACCTCCACACCAGCGGACCGCAAAACGGGCATACAGGCGCATTATCTCCCCGATAATGCGCATTTTCGAATGCGCGTTAAATAGCGACTTTTATTTTGCTCCGGCCGTTAAAGCGCATTTTCGCGGTGTGAACAAGCGATTATGCGCGTTAACTTCTTGTAAAGTGCTTTTTGGACATCAATTAATGCGCTTCGCCGCCTCTCGCCGCCTCCCGTGCAGAGGGATTAGGAGTAAATGCGCCTCCGCGATAATGCGCATAATTCCCGAACCGGGCGCAAAAGCGCATCCTTGTGGAGGGGGCCTCCGTGTGGTCAGCACTAAAATGGAAGAACTTGTGATCATAGAATCATAGAATAGTAGAGTTGGAAGGGGCTATAAGGCCATCGAGTCCAACCCCCTGCTCAATGCAGGAATCTACCTTAAAGCATACCTGACAGATGGTTGTCCAGCTGCCTCTTGAATGCCCACAACCTCCCTAGGTAATTGGTTCCATTGCCCTAACAGTCAGGAAATTTTTCCTGATGTCCAGCCGGAATCTGGCTTCCAGCCCATTATTCCGTGTCCTGCATTCTGGGTTGATCAAGAAGAGATCCTGGCCCTCCTCTGTGTGACAACCTTTCAAGTATTTGAAGAGTGCTATCATGTCTCCCCTCAATCTTCTCTTCTCTAGGCTAAACATGCCCAGTTCTTTCAATCTCTCCTCATAGGGCTTTGTTTCCAGACCCCAGTTCATCCTTGTTGCCCTCCTCTGAACATGCTCCAGATTGTCTGTATCCTTCTTGAAGTGTGGTGCCCAGAACTGGACGCAATACTCAAGATGGGGCCTAACCAGTGCTGAATAGAGGGGAACCAATACCTTGCACGATTCTTTGTATTCTTTGTATGCTGCTTTGAGTTCTAAGGTGCGTGGGGTTGGAGAGGCAAGAAAGAAGCAAGCTTCATTTGTTGATTTTCTGCCTTTCGTGCAGCTCTTTTTAAGGACAGAATCTCTGTCCATAAAACCAGCACCTCTGTGCTAGTGAAACAAAGAATATAAGAAAGCCGTAATGTTTATCTTTTGCCTAAGCTGCCAGAATGGCTAAAGACAACTATGTTAATATTTCTTTTTCCCTCCCCCCCCCCCCCCCCAATGTGTTTCTTCCTGCAGGTTGTTTCCTCTCTTGTAAAGCCTTGCACCAGGATCCAGGGGTCTCAGTGACAAGATGATAGAAATGCCAACAGGAGCCTGACCATGTAAATCATTGGTCAAAAGACCTCAGAGGAGATTTTGCAACAGGTTTCTGTAAGTTTTGTTAGCATTGCCTATTCATTTTTTAATTTTTTATGATAAGATATTTTAGGCCAGGAAGTAACAAGCTAGAGGGATGTCTGCTCCACTTCCCAACCACGTTATCTTACATTACATCAACAAGCACTTCATAGCACTCAAAAGCAACCCTGCAGTGATGTGTTGGCAGTAGCCGCTGGGACATAAACCAGGCCAGTGTGAAATAAAATAGCTAATGCACACCCTGTAAGCAATTTGAGAGGTATCTGACAATGTCTGCCAATCAGCTATAACCCTCAGGCTTAGGTTTCTGAACTGCTGTGTCAGCACCTTTTTTTCTTGCAGAGTATTGCTTTTCCAATCCTCTTAAAAGAGTTGTAAAATTTGCACTTCTACTAATAGCTAAAGGACCATTGCAAAAGCCTAGTTTTTCTAGTTACAAAATAAAGCTGTAACTGTAATATACACAAATCTTTGGTGTTACAAAGTATGGCAAAATCGCCATCTGTTAGGGGTAATGACCTTGTTTCTCACGAAAAACTACAAGCGGTTTTGTTAAATCATTGGTAAAAAAACCTCCATGGAATACAATTTAGAAGGTTATTTGCTGGTGGCCTAGCAACCTGAGCAGACACTGGAGAGTACCACCAACTGGCACATCTTTTTAAAACTATAACATAAGGTGCAATCTATAGAGTTGTCCCATTGATTTCAGAGGGACAGAGTAAAGTATGCAGCTACTGCAAGGCGGTTAATGATGGAGATCAGAAAGACTTTTGTAAATGATTTTTTAAAAGTTAGCATTATAGTGTTATAGAGCAATAATGCTATAATGCTCTTTATTCAAAGTGGCATTGTAGGGGTATTGTCCTATAACACTGTAATGATAATTTTTAAAAAATCTTTAAAGAAGACATTTTAGTCACTGCTCTTAACCACCTTGAAAAAATTATGGGGTATCTATGTAGCAGTATATAACATTCTCTATTTAAGTGGTATTTCACTATTTTAATTTTTTTGAAACTAGCTAGAAAAATATTTTAGCTCTGCTTAAAAGATCAGTTAAAAATTAAATAAACAAGAGATACTTAAAGTGTGCTGAGTTTTGGCAGGTTGACCTTGATAAATTCCAGAGGGGTAGCGACATTTGTTGCAACAAAAATAAGGAGTCTTGTGGCATGTGAACAACTGCACAAATGTATTGTTGCATAAGCTTGGAGAGGGCCATATAGAGCACTTCACGAGAGAGGTGGAAGTGTCATCCTCAATTGGCAGATACATATTCATATATGGGTACACAGAATACTAGGGCGAGGAAGCAGATAGGCCAGAAGACCAGCTAATGCAGGAGATAGGTCTGTTGCATTATTATACTGAGCCCACAAAAACAAGATCCAGTCAAAAGAATAAACTCAATAATGAATCCAGTCAAAAGTGGGCATGACCTACTCCCAAATGGTAAAGAACTGGCAAAACAAGTTGAATAGTATACATAATGAACTGATAGTTAACCAACTTTTATTAATCCTAAACTGAAGCGGAGATATTCCCTTTTTCTTCTAATGTGGTGCAGTCAGAATTCCTTTACTACAAATTAAAAACATGCTTGATCACTCATTTTGTTCCAACTGCTTTAGTATCCCAGAACAAAGGGACACATTGTTACATTAATATTCATTGTTTCTGCAATTTCCCCCCTAAAATGTTGCCAGCAAAAAACCCTAACCCTTGGCTGAGTTCACACGACATGACAACCCACTGTGGGTAACTAACCCAGGTAGGCTGTTGTGCTGTCCAAACCCAGACTGCTTCCCAGAGGGCGACTTATTTTTCGGCAACAAGCCACCCTGACAACATATGGCTTGTACTAGGGACGTGTTGTCCAAACCCAGCAGAGCCAACCCATCATGGGTTGCCGCGATTGGGCATAGAGCTGTTTGACAAGAGCAGCAAAAAACCCTGCCACTCTTTCTGATCATGCCCACCTGTGCCACCTCAAGCCTCCCTTGCCAGTGACCTAAACAGCACTTTGGAAGGGCTGTCACTTGTTTGCCAACTCCTCCTTTTCCCCCAACCCCAGAAATTTGTGCAAATGGGATCATATTTTTTTCAATTAGTTTTTTGTCAGTCTTTTGGAGTTATGCAAGTGTGCACTTATGTATAGCCTTGCCTTCTCAATGTCCGGGCCTCATCTACAAGAATTCGCCTTTACGCCTGGTTAGGCGATTATGCGCATATTCGCAGAAGCGCATTTACGCCTAATACCTCTGTACGAGAGGCGGTGAAGCGCATTACTGGACGACCGAAACGCGATTTAAACTGTTGACATGTGGAGAATCGCTTGTTCACATAGTCAAAATGCGCTTTAACAGCCGGAGCAAAATAAAACTCGCTATTTAACGCGCATTTGATAATGCGCATAATTGGAGAGAAAACACGCCTCTACGCCCGATTTGCGCTCCATTCTTGTAGAGGTACATTTTTAATGTGCCTTGAAAGAGCTTTAAATGCCTCTTGTAGAGGCAGCCCTTGAATGTTTCAGTTGTCAAAGTGAGTGAGGAAACATACAAGGAAATTGACAAGGAGAGACTGAATAGAGGCTGCTTTGCACACTGTTGACAGGGACAGAAGTAGGTGCACATTCCCTCCCATTCTGTAAAATTTGTAAACTAATTCCGTTTATACACATGGGAGAGAAGCAGAATAGACTCGCAGCCTGATCTTATGGAGGTTTACTTGGAAGCAAATCTCACTGATTTAAAGGGAACTTACTCCCAAGTAAATGTGCATAGATCTATGGCAATGAGATGGTCTCAGAGCATAGTCTGATGGCACATGAGGCTACAGCTAAGCAGCCTGAGTCTGGTCAGTGCTTGGAGGAGAGACCAGCTGGGAACTGCATGTAGCCACCTTGAATCCCACAATGGAAGAAAGGTGGGATATGAATGTAATAAATAAAGATGATGGTTGGCCTGCCAGGCTAGGTTCCAGGAAAACTGGCTTCACACTCTCCACTCAGCCATGATGCTCATGGGGTGACCTTGGGCCAGTCACTTTCTAAGCTTGACCTACCTCACAGGGTTGCTGTGAGGATAATTTTTTTTATGATAAGATAATCATTTAAGCTGTTCTCAAGGATAAAAAATAGTAAGTAAATATGCATATGGGAAAACGACAAAACAATACACTGTTTTTGAGGTGGAAACTAGCAACAAAGCAGCTAGCCCAATGCAGGAAGCCGCGCAACCCCCCCCCCCCCCGATTCTCTGCTGCCTACAATTCCCAGCCTGCTCCGATCTCATGGCACTGTGTTAACCCTTTCGAATCCTCGGCGCAATTGCTGCAAGCGGCGGAGATTTGGAGCTCAGCTAGATGTCAGGGAATGCGGGCACGTGAAGCGGCAGCTGGCTTTTTCTCGCGAGCAGCCTCTGGGCACAGCATCTTGGAGAGCCGCGTGGTCCGGGGCTCTGGCGCCGTGAGAATGCGGCCAGCCAGGACTTTGGCGGCTTGCTTGGAACTGAACAGTTTCAGCTCGCTTTCAAAGAATTAGGGGAGGGGGGGGGGAAAGGAAGAAAATGGTCGGGAAAAGGATTTGCTGGGAAAATCCAGGCTGCAGCAGCCGAGGCCGCTAGCTAGAACGGGGTTGCGAGATCTATCTAGGGACGAGGGGAAAGCGAAAGCAATTCTTTACAAAGGCCGCTTTTGGAAGCCCTGGGCCTCTCCCCTTCGACTCTTAAGGGGCGCAGGCGCGTTGTTTGGCCACGACCAGAAGCCGGCGTCGGAGCGATCGGCGGAGAAACCTTTCCGTGCTAACGCCGCCGCCGCCGTTTTTCAAAGGGGGGAGGAGGAGGAGGAGGAGGTGGTGATGATGATGATGATGATGATGATGGCTTTATGAATATTCAGGAATGTATATTCCTCTCGAGAAGCCCACACCCGCAACCGCTGATCCCCTCGCAACCTGGCTCTGCCCTAGTGCTCCTTGGCTGCTGGTGGGGGAGACCGCAGGAATTCCGGGCTCTCGCTTGCCCGGGGCTTGGCGGAATGCCTTGAAGAACTGGATCCCGGGCACACGGCAGCCATCTGCGATGCGCGCACAGGTAGATCGCCCGTTCCGACGTGCAGCCGCGCTGGTCCTCGCCGGATTTCCAGTCCTGTCTCCAGGGTCGGCTGTCGTTTCTCCCTTCTCTCACTTTTGGCAGTGTAAAACCGAGCGTGCCGTTTGCGCCCTCGGGATGGCAGCGTCTCCCTGCGTGCCATTGTTTTGTCCTGCGTGGATGAATTGCGGTTTTCCCTCTCGTGTCTGTTTCGCCACTGTTACGCTTTTGTATTCAATCTGCCGCCGGGAAGGGGCCAATGGAATTCTTCAAGCCTTTCCCAAGGGGCTTGAAAAGGCAAAATAAAAAGGACTATTTAAAAATGCGTTGCGCGGTGATGACAGTGATTCATGCACTGCCCGAAACATTCATGGCACTTTAGAGCGTGATTAAAAAAAAGCAGGCAGGTCTCCGCCCCCAGGGGCTTACAGTGGTAATTGTGGCAGAGGGGAAGGCATGGCAGGAATCTGAGCAGTCAATCGCACCTTCTTAGATTTTGTAAAACCTGTCAGGCTGTACAGGGGTGCAGAAGAGCTGACACGGTATTCATGGAGGAAGAAGTTTTTTTAAAATTTGCGTCCTAACCGCCATCTGTTTGCATGTTGCAGCTTTGATCCACTGATGAGGCTCACATCTGGCTTCCCCCAGACGAGAGATGACCCGAACCAATAGCGAGATGAAGTCCTCTTGCCTGCCGGGGGAAGTCGCCTGAGGAGAAAGACCCCGTGGCCTGTGTCCAGCTGTGCCCCTGGCGGGGGACCTAATATGGCCGGCTCCAGCATCTGGAACAGCCTCAAGTCTGTGTTGAGAAAGAATGACGACCCCTTGTTCTTGAACGACTGCAGTGCCTTTGATTTTTCTGATGAGGTATGTGACGAGGACTTCCCCAGGTTCAACAAACTACGGGTTGTGGTCTCCGATGACCCGGCTGAGGCATCTGCCAATGGGGCTCATGTGGCACCCCAGTCCGATGACGAGTCCTTGCTGGACAGGGACGTTGCTCTGCGGAGTGCCCAGACTGCACCCAGTAACCCAGACCCTTGTAACAATTGCAACAAACAAAGAGAACTCTTGAAGCAAAGCAAGGTGAAGAGGCGCCTGGGTTTAGCAGCAGCTCTCTATCTCCTCTTTATGACGGGGGAGCTTATAGGTAAGAAAGCCAAAGTCTTGTAACTGCTGTGTAAAATTACAGTGCCTTCAGGGGGTAGCCTTTTTAATTATTTACTCAGTGGGACAATGCGCGGCTGGTGAACTTGCATAGAGGCAGCAAGCTCAAAGAACGTCTTGAGTAAGCAAAAGCAGTATGGAAAGGAAGGGGAGAGTCAGTGCTGGAATTAGGAACAAGCTTAAGGCCTCATATTATGAGGGGCATCAAAATATGTTGGAGATAATTAAGTTGTAAGATAACTAAGATGAAAGCACTTTGGCTTAGGAAAGTCTGGTGTGACTTACAACAGAGTGGCCTTATATAGAGAAAGCGTGGCAATGCAGCATTTGGTATTGGCGGCAGTAAGCGCAAACTCAAACCAGTTTAATAAAAGAAGTTCAGATCAACTTACTTTATTAGTGCTTTTATACACATCTTCAGAGAAGGCTATTAACACTGTTTAACAGCAAGCACCCCCTAACGCTGGATGGTACCCTTTCATTACCCTTTGTATTATAGTGTAATACTCTTTTTCTCTTTATTTTTATGGCATGGGGTCTCTGAATCTTGATATGGCTCATAATGTCTTCATCTAGCCCTGGGGGGGAGCATAAAAGGTCACCACCAACTTTATGAACTGCTGTTGTGCTAACGGGTGGTCTCCATTTGCAAAGAAAGAAACAAAAACCACACCCTACAAACCATTGGATTTTGTGCCCCTTTTGCTGATATGTTCAGGATCTTTTTGGAAAGGGATAAGCTACTAGTAAAAACAAAAAAAAATCCCCCCAAATAGTAGCCCATTCAAAAGGGTTACCAACTGTTCTGTTTGTTTGTACCTATATGCCATATGACAGCTTGAGCAATGAAAGTGACAGACCTTCTCTTGACCAGTGTGGGATTTACGCTGTAACTGTCCACCCTAACAAGACAGCTGAGCAAACGTTTAGTTGCAGCTAAAGCCCATTGAAATCAGTGGGTCATTCCATCGCTCTGATTCGGACACTCCCCACTGTTTTATATTTTTGCCAAATTGTGCCTGTTGTTGTTTAGTGCAATGTCTTTATTCAAGAGCTATCCCATCGAAATTTGTGGGATTACTCTAGAATAGGTGAAATAAAAGTACAAAACAGCAAAGCCTTGTGGCAAAGTCTTAACAACTTTTTGGGTTTGCCGCAATAGGCTAACACAGCTGTCCTCTAGGAAGAAGGGAAAAAAACTCCAACAGAACAAAACCAACAAAAACTGCTTTATACTGAAAGGGTGTTTTGTTTTTTGTTTTGGTTGGATGTATGGTAGCTACAAATTATTTTTGACATGGTAACACTTGATTGCATAATACCTGCATATATACAAAGGTCAAAGTTTATAGTCCTGAATATGATGATGTGTTCTTTTGTTTTTTTAAAAAAAAGTTAATAAAAGTCATCAAAACATACTGGCCACAATCCAGCACAGAGTAAGTCCCATTGATATCAGTGGGACTTAAAGCGTGCACACTCATGGATTGGCCTGTGACTCATACAGATAAAGATATCTAATCTTTATGAAAGCCCTATCCAGCTGCAGATTGTAATCCAGTAATTCAGTCACTAGCACTTCTCATTCCTTCTATTTCTGATGTTCAGGGTGTGAGTACCGTTCCTTATGTAACCAAAATGGCACTACGCATACATAAGAGGGTGGTACCTAGAGGCGTGAGGGACCGCCAAGGTTTGCAGAAGTACAGAAAACTCTAGGGTGAGGAAACCCTCCAAATAACCCAATGAGGACTGAGGATGCTCAGTGGACACGGCCCATTGGAGGGGTGGTGGTAAATGAAAAACCAGGTGGGAAAGGAGAATGGAATTTATTTATTTATTTATTGCATTTTTATACTGCCCAATAGCCAAAGCTCTCTGGGCAGTTTACAAAAATTAAAACCATAAAAACCATTCAAAATATAAAACGACAGTATAAAAATGCAACATAAGAACACAAGCAGGATAAAACCAAGCAGCAATGCAAAACTAATACCAATTTAAATTACAGATTTAAAACAGCAAAGTTAAAAATTAAACTGATAAACTGTTAAAATGCTGAGAAAATAAAAAGGTCTTTACCTGGCATCTAAAAGGATATAATGTAGGTGCCAGGCGAACCTCTCTAGGGAACTTATTCAACAGCCAGGGTGCCACAAAAGAGAAGGCCCTCCTTCTGGTGGCCACCTGCCTCACTTCCTTTGGCAGGGGCTCACGGAGAAGGACCCCCGAGGATGATCTTAGTGTCCAGGCAGGTATATATGGGAGGAGGCGTTTCTTCAGATAACCTGGCCCCAAGTCGTTTAGGGCTTTGAATGTTAATACTAGCACTTTGAATCGAGCCTGGACCTGGACCGGCAGCCAGTGAATGGAGTGGCTGGAGTCCTAAACAGGAACACTCCACACTGCAACATTCTGTTGCAGCTCCCACTTGTTCTCGCTATATTTTGGATCCCTGGACTTTCTGTTTGGACTAATGTGCTTTTCCTCAGTAAGTTAAGGTGCAGTCCTATGCATGTTTAGACAGAAAAAAAATCCTACAACTTCCAGCGTTCCCCAGCCAGCATTCCCTAAAATAAGATTAATAATACTTGTTCACTTTACAGGTTTGTAAGCGGTGAGGGGCAAGGTTCCTTATTCCTAATGGTGGGTTGTTTCAAAACATTATGTTACATGTAGTGTTGTCAAAGCAATGCCTCCCCGTTATAGCACTGTTGTGAACAGTTGGTCACCTATGGTGAACCAACTGTTCAACTATGGTGAATTAAAACTTGCTGATGTGATCTCTAAAATGGATACAAAGGTGTGTGATGACTGGAAGAGGCTGTTTGTTTGTTTTAGATCTTCAATGTGTCACAAATAACTAGCATATACTAGGTGTGGGCAGTGTGGTTAATGAAACCATTGCAGGGAGGTGAACTTATGCGGACTTATTGGCAAGGCTGCTTTATAAGACAACATTCTTGCATTCTTGAAGCTGGTTTCTGAATCATGAGCGGGACAAGAATCTGAACAAAATTACGTAGCAGCAGAAATGAAAATAATTCAATGGTCTAGGAACTCTCAGGTAGTCAAGTTAATCTGTGAAGGCCTAGGGGGTATTGATTGATGAACTATCAAACTCCTGGTCAGATAAATAATGGCAGCGCTCTCCACCTCCACAGAAAGTATGGTGTGCATGGCTGACCTACCCTCTATCTCCCCCCCCCCTCTGTTATTTTGAGTTCTGAATATTCTAAGCTGCTTGTGAAGGGGTTTGTGATCAGCCACCCATGAGATAGACCTTTGTCCTTCATGGCTCATTGAAGACAGCAACGAGAGATCACGCTCATTATGGAGTGGGATGTTAACATGCCTTTTTGAAGTTTCTCCCCCAGTCTACAAAGGGACGACAGGAGAATTTTTTTAAAAAAAGGAGGAAGGAGAGATTATATATGAACCAGGCATTTCTGCAGAGCTGGATAAAAGACGTGGAGGATAGTGTGGAACATTATTCTGGGGAACTATACCTCTGGGGATCCATATGGTTCTATGTGCACTCTCTCTTCTGCCTATACTCACCCAGGTTCAGCCGTCTAGTCACAGAGACAGGATATGCCCATTAATCCCACACAATGGATCAGAATGGTCACTGTAGGTTCTGGAGATGAGCCAGAAAAGTAAAACAAATCCTTAAACCTAACGAAAGCTCTGTACTTTCCAGGGTAGCTTGCTTTGAAGAATACACAGGTTGGTTTTGTTTGCTCCAGAACAGTGCTCAAATTTGTGTGCGTGTGTGAGATCGGGGAACCCTTAATAAAATCTACAAGCCCCATCCCGTCTCCTCTCCCCTGCTCCAATTCTAGCAAAACCGTGTAACCAAAGAACAGTGCCTAAAGCTCCCTCTTCAAGCAATGCACAAGTCTCATTATAATCTGTAACACACAGTAAGGACTGTAGCTCCATAATTTATGTAAAATGACATGAATCCCTTAGGAGATTACTTGTTTGAATAAACCTTTCCAAGTCGGGATGTTTCTGTCTAATGTTAACTTGTATGCACTTGGATGTCAGAGATCCTTAAAAACAGTCTTCCCCAACACATGTTCCAGATGTGTTTGACTGTAAATCCCATCACTGCTGACTGGGAATGATGGGAGTTGCAGTCCAACACATCTGGCAAGTGCCAGGTTGAAGAACGGAGTGGCTGGATGCAAAAGAGGATAGGGCTCCTGCACTGTTAAAAGAGGGCATTTCAGCAAGTGTAGCTAGTCTTGCAAGCCACACTGGCTGAAGTTCCCTCTTCTATGCAAATATTAAAAGTGCAGGAGGCACCTGTCCTCTTTTGCATCTGGCCACCCTGTTGGGGAAAGTTGCTTTACAGTGCATCACTGCTTATTCAGAAGTGGGCTATGAATCAAGCTTGGCATATGTGAACTATAGTATGTGATGATTTTCTGTTCAGGATACACTATAGCGTAATAGTAAACTATAGCGCAATTTGCACAACTGTCTCGGACACCACCACAAAATGGCTGTCATGGGAGGCATGGGAAAGGACAATTAACCTGCCCCAAAGACTGAGTGCAAGGCAGAAGTGGGAGCTGAGTCAAGACACAGTAAGCAACTCCTTTGAACCCACAATTTTCAGCATCAACAGAAACTTATTTCATAGCAATCCCAGCTGCTAGTAAGAAAATGTTTTATTTATTATTTTTAAGTGGGAGGAGTTGGGCACCTTGGTGAGCTCCAGGAAAGACATCTGAGGGTACGTTACCTATGCTTGGTCTAGAACTATTATAACCCCATCGTACATTTAGGTGCCTATCTTTAAATGTAATCTGTGAATGTGTCAAACGTGCATTACACTGATATCCTTGTCAGAACGCTGTAACTGGCTCCAGCTCCCTATTGAGTGTACACTTAGTTTTGCCTCATTGTAATGTGTGTGAAAAGACCCTCAAGTGTCATATGCCTAACGCTTTTCTCTCCCTCCCTGTTAAACTTGTTCGTTAAGGTGGATACATTGCCAATAGTCTAGCAATCATGACTGACGCGCTTCATATGTTAACTGACCTCAGTGGCATTATTTTGACCCTGCTTGCTTTGTGGCTGTCTGCAAAATCCCCCACAAAGAAGTTCACCTTTGGATTCCATCGCTTAGGTAGGTGAACTTTTTGATTTTTACTATTCTAACCAGGTTGTACATATACAGGATGTACTAGCAGATAACATGCTAGTGTTGAATCTCTAAACCTGCCTCCCTAAACCTGGTGTTCCCCAGATGTATTGTACCACATTTCCCATAATCCATAGAAATTATGGGAGCTATAGTCCACCCGTCCGGGAGATACCAGGCTGGGAAAGGTTGCTCTAAACCAGTGGTCTTCAACTGGTGGGTCGCGACTCAAAAGAGGGTTGCAAGATCAATCCATATGAGTTGCGGCAAAGCTGCTGCTGCCCTGTTGGGCATGGAGAAAATTGTGAAAGTGGGTCCCATGTTGCAGGTTGGGAGCCCGAGGTAGCTCTCAGGTCTGAACCACTTGAAAGACCACTGCTCTAAATGGTCTGATCTATTATGGCACGGGCTGGCAGCTTGTGAGAACTATTTAACCCTATCCCCAAAATGGGCTCAGTACCTTAGATAGCTCTTTTGGAGTTCTGGCTGATTCTAACTGAACCGAAAAATAAAAGTTAAAAAGCATACAACTGTACAAAAATATTATCATGAGTGACAAACCAATACAATAGAAAATAACTATATAGCAATGTACAAATTAAGCAGAAATGGGCTAAGTGTCACACAAGTAACTGAACAGGTATATACAGAAAACATACGTGCTAGAAATTCAACATTAACACAAAAATGTGAATATTATTAAACACAGATGAGCAAGGTTTTTCATATGGACGAATGTTTTACACGAACCGGGTTCAGTCCTATTTTGCCATATCCGGCTTATTCAGAAAAGCTATAATTTATCTGTAAGAACGCCACTAACAAGCAACGCCCTGGGAGTAAAGATAAGCTGAACAAATAAGCAATCTCTCTGATCCGGTATCTGTTATTAACTCCCCCCAAAGAAAGTTTGGCTCAAATCCCTGGCAACTTAATCTTCAATGGCAGTAAGTTCTGCAGACAATCCTCCTCTCCATTTTATCCTCACAACAACCCTGTGAGGTAGGTTGGGCTGAGAGTCTGTGGCTGGCCCAAAGTCACCCAGTGAGCTTCCATGGCCGAGTGGGACTAGAACCCGGATCTCCCGACTCCCAGTCCAACGTTTTAGCCACTACGCCACACTGGCTCTCACTTTGCTTGTTGTTCAACTTAGGTTCTGTGGGTGAAACCTGGTAAATAAATTTAGTCCAGTGATTGGCATGCTGGCCAGTTGGCAAGTGGGTGGTTTGATGTGTGGAATCTGAGCATTTCTGACCAAAACAAATACCACCAGCACCTGTGGTTACAATCCAGCCCGGAGCTAGGCATGCTCATACGAGAGAGCCAGTGTGATGTAGTTCGACACGTCTGAAAGGCTCCACATTGGGGAAGGCAGTTTTGAGCACTACAACTCCCATCATCCCCAACTGTAGTCCAACAGATCTAAAAGGGAAGGCAGAATGCACGTATTGGACTAGAATTACGTTGAAATCTCCACTCAGCCATGAAGCTTCCTTATCTTGGCCTAAAACTCACAGCCTTGTTACGAGGATAAAATGCAGGGCATCAGGGCGGAATCATGTATCTTGCCTTGAACTTCTTGGAGGAAAGACAGAATATACATGTAATATAATCATAAAAATAATACATAGTTAATAAAAATACACCAGCACCATTGATTTCAGAGAGGCCGGCGTTCACATAACTCGTATACAGGATGGTGAATGAGTCAACATGTCCTTAGAAACTATTACAGTTCATCTGCCAAAATTGGAACAGTCTCCACAAAAAAGTTTTCTCAGTATATAAGAAAAGAAAGCCAGTAAGCAAAACAGTATTTTTCATTAAAAAAAACAACCCACAAACCCAGCTCTATTACTTCATGCCTCAGCTAGATTGGTCTCTGATCACGTTATTCAATTCATTGTTCACATGACTTTTTTTTTTTAAGCTATAATTAGATTTTTCAACAACCTTTTTTTGTGTTTTCTTTGATGTCCCATGGGAGCTACATAATAACGCTAAGCATCAGGGTGTATTTTAAATGCCTTTGAATACTGCTCTTGGCCTCAGTGGGTTGTATTTCGGTCATAAGGATACTCATTCCACAAAATTAAAAACTCTTGAAAGAAAAGTT
This sequence comes from Anniella stebbinsi, assembly GCA_029215795.1. Taxonomy (NCBI): domain Eukaryota; kingdom Metazoa; phylum Chordata; class Lepidosauria; order Squamata; family Anniellidae; genus Anniella; species Anniella stebbinsi. The sequence continues at coordinate 391,094,094 of JARDYH010000001.1, forward strand.
TCATTGCTGCCAAAGTCTTTATTGTTTGAGCCCCAAGAAGATTTGCTGCTATACAGTGTAGTACAGTATGGCTTTAATAATGAATTGATACTGCAGGGCTGATGTGGAGGAAAATATCTCTATCTAGGAATAGAAAGCTTGGCAGGCTAAATTATGAAATTTAACCTGCCTCTTGGATGGAGTAAAAGGAGACTTTGGCAATATTTCCCCCCTTCTCCTTCCCCTTCCTCTGCTAGCATTTTAATGGTTTTACTCCTACAATTGGTTTTATGCTGCCTTTGTACATTATTTCTTTTTATTATGTAGTTCTAAAATGCAATCCCATGTATGTTTACTTGGAAGCAAGTCCCACTAATTTGCTTCCAGGAAAACGTGCTTAGGAATTTGGCCTTAGGTCCCCTCTACAAGATTTCGCTTTGATACCTGGTTGCCTGATTATGCGCATTTACGGATAAGCGCATTTACTCCTAATACCTATTCACGAGAGGCAGTGAAGCGTGTTACGGGCTGTATGAAACGCGCTTTAAAGTTGTTTACATGTGGAGAATCGCATGTTTACACGGCCATAAGACGCTTTAACTCCCGTGGTAAATTTTAAGTCGCTATTTAATGCATATTCGATAATGCACATAAGGGGAGACAAAAAGCGCCTCAACCCCCGATTTGCACTCTGCTCTTGTAGAGGTAAAATCTGTAATGCGCCTTGAAAGAGCTTTAAATCACTCTTGTAGAGGCACCCTTATAGTGTCCGATGCACATCTACTCAGAAGTAAGTCCCATTGGGTTCAGTGGGGCTTACTCCCAGGTGCATACGTATAACCTTAAAATTGATTTTTTAATGGATGTATTTACGCACACACAAACAAACACACAAGCAGGCTACCCTGGGGAAAATCCTTTTGAAGGGAAGGAGGGGGATAGCTCGTAAAATCATATTGTACTCATAAAATTGTACGGTTAGGAAGAAGCTGCAAGGGTTTCAGTTCAAGTTCCCATACTGGAGCAAGATTCTTCCAGTTCAAACCTTCCTAAGAATTTAGCCCATCAGTCAGTTGATCATGTTGTTGCTTTTGTTGTTAACAACATTATTATTATTATTATCATCATCATCATCATCATCATCATCATCATCATCAAACTGTGATAGTTTTGCACAGTGCCAGTGTGGTAGCCAGTGTGGTTAATCTGTGATGTGGTTAATTAAAAGAATCCGGGATTGCATCCAATGGGAACTTTCAGACTGTGTTCCAGGGAATCTTGGAATTCCTCAAAAGCTTAACTGGGATTGCATAATAATAAGATAAATAATGGTGGACAAATTTCCCTGCTAGTAAGCTTTCCCACTGCTGCCAAATGACTCCTGCAGTGTGCAGCTGCGGGGGAGAGATTGGTATGTGATCTCAGGTACACTTCGTTCATGTGGAGCAACAGTGAGGCACAGTGACCCTGGCCAGGGCCCCGTGGGAACTGAGTGTCCTGGAATTCACTGCATCACAGAATCTTCTCCCCACATATAAGAGTTTCTTGTCACATGAGTAAGTGCAGGAACGATTTCCTGAAGGTAGAAAGTTTGAAAACTATTGGTATACATCTAGGGTAGCCAGATGTAAAAGTTGAGAGGGCATCCTCACTTTTAGCCAAAAGCAGGGAAGCCCCTAGTATGTGTATATAAGCATATCTAACTTGTATATCCCACCTTTCTAAAAGAGGCATTCTCAAGGCAGTAAACAAAATGCAAGATTTAAAACACAGCTAAAATGTAATGAAAACGAAGGGTAACATCCAGTGTTAGTTCTACATAGAGTAGACCCATTGAAATGGTTGAAACGTAGTCACTGCGAGTGAAACTTACTCTCCGGTAAGTGTGTGCACATAAGAGGCTCCAGTCTTAATCACATTTACTGGGGAAGTAAATCCCATTGAACTTAGCGGGACATCCTGTGTAAACCACAGTTAGGTTAGCTTTGTAAAAACTGCAGTAAAAAGTGGTAAATGATGCCGTAGGCTGCACAAGTCAAATTGTATCTGAAAAAGCCTGTTAGAAAAGGGAAGTCTTGGCAAAGCTTGTTTTGCCAGGGCATTCCACCATTGTGGGGCAACTACAGAAAAGGCCCTGTCACTTATGCCCACCCACCATACCTCAGATGGCAGAATTGCGTTGAGCAGGGAGGTGTGGGGGATGCACAGAACAGGGCCTCAGTAGATGATCTCAGACAGGGATGGGGAACCTCCAAATGTTGATGTACTACTACTCCCATCATCCCTCATTATTGGCCAAGCTGGCTAGGACTGATGGGAATTAGAGTCCAACAACACCTGGAGGTCCTCCAGCCCTGATTCCAAGGGTCAGGTACATTCATATGGTGGCTGGCAATTCTTAAGATGCACTGAGCTCAGGCTTCTTGAGGCATTAAAGGTCAGTAGCAGGAGTTTATATTGAGCCCAGAAACAAAATGGTCGCCCATGCAGACAATACTGTCCACAAATTATATGCTCCAACCTGACAGATCTAGCCAACTTTCTGCCAGCTGTGGTCCTACTAAGTGAATTGCAGGGCGATTGCATTGTGCTTTTGGCAATGAGAAGCCTCACCACAAAAGGCATGTGTCACCCTAGGAGGAAGAGGGGGAAGTGAGAAAGAGAAGCAGATAACCGCCTAAGAGAAAGAGGCACAATGTGTGTGCATGACAGAAACTAAGGCCCAGTTCAGATGATCACCAAAAAACGCTGCCTTCACCAACCTGGGGTCCTCCAGATGTGTTGGACTTGCAACTCCCATCATTCCTATTCAGCAGGGCCAGTGGAATGGTGGGACTTGCAGTCCGAAAAACAAAAATAAGGCACCAGTTGAATAAGAACAGAAAAATAAATGATAAAGAGCAAACAACTGTACAAAAATATTATAATGAGTGAGCAACGCGCAAAGTAAGCAGAAATGGGATAGATTGAACAGGTAGACACAGAAAACCCACGTGCTAGAAATTCGGCACAACGCAAAAGCATGAATATTATTAAACACAGGTGAGCAAGGTGGTTTTTCAGATGGGCAAAGGTTTCACAGGAACCCGGTTCAGTCCTGTTTCACCATATCCGGCTTCTTTAGAAAAGTCATACTTTATCTATAAGAATGCTACTAATGAGCAATGCCGTGGGAGTAAAGATAAGTTGAACATATAAGCAATCTCGCACCCGGTATCTCTTATTAATTCCCCCCGAAGAAAGTTTGGCTCAACTCCCTGGAGACTCAATCCGTCAGCTTCAATGGTTGCAGTCCAACACATCTGGAGGGGTCCAAAATTGGGGGAGGCTCGGCTAGATGATGCTGTCGGATGCATGTCCATAAACTGTGCTAACCGTGCTTTTATTTTTTCTGTCCCAGAGGTTTTATCTGCCATGTTCAGTGTACTGCTGATCTATATCCTAATGGTTTTCCTCTTGTATGAAGCTGTTCAAAGAACCATCCATATGGACTATGAAATCAATGGGGATGTTATGCTTATTACAGCGGCGGTCGGTGTGGTAGTAAATCTCATGTAAGCTTTCTGTTTCTTTTAAAAATTTTGAGTATTTTGTTGTTGTTGAAGATTCAGGAGGGGTCCGTATCCAGAGTGTTTTTTCCCCCCTTGCGAGGTGGGGGAAGTGGAGACAGTCGGACAAGTTTTATTCTGTTGCTCCTTTTATCATGATCTTCGATTCATTTTCATCATCCCAATTTTACAGAAAATGCCTGGCAGATCTAATGTATTTTATTCATCTTGTTCTTTTGCCCAATCAGAACCCACAGGTCACAGCAAAAGCGGCTAGTTTCTGTGCAGCTGCTATCGCATGTTGGAGGACAACAATAAAATAATATTTTAGCATTTTACTGAGATTTATTTCTATTGGGATCTGTATTTTCTTATTATACTGTCTTCTGGTTATTTAGTTCCTTGTATGCAGTATTTTATTTTTAAATGTGCTGGTCTAAGACTGAAATTTTAAAAATCTGAATCTGGGGTTCCTTTATGAAGCGCTAACTCCCCATTGCGCTAGCAGTAGGTCCAGCTGGTACAAACAGAAAAATCAGGAGTGCAGCGGCAGTCTGGGATATGGCCCACTAATTTCTTGACCGCCGCTTAACATTTCAGAATGGGCTTTCTGCTGAACCAATCAGGTCACCTTCACTCCCATTCACACACCCCTTCCGTTCCTCCGTCCAACTCTTCTGCTACGACATCTGGGCACGGTCATGGCCACGGCAGCCTGGCGGTGAGAGCGGCGTTTGTACATGCCCTGGGAGACTTGGTGCAAAGTATCGGGGTGCTGGTAGCTGCGTACATTATTCGTTTCAAGGTAAGACTTTTCCCACTAGGCGTGTGAATAAGGCCATTTCTGATCTCGGCCAGTTCAGCACATGAACGCTGTAAAATGCTATTGGTATGGCATTAACGTAAATGCATCTGAGCCATAGCTTCACGTGAACCCACATCTTTTTCAGTGGAGGACACAGCTCTCTGCATGCAAGGGACACATGCACAGAGCTGCTATTGAACACACATGGACGCTTCAAGCCATTCAAGGAATTGCTAGGTTGAATTAAAGAAGAACTAGGACCTAGGGCTGGGGATATTAAATGCTAGTGGTGAGGAATGTGTGGCTTTCCTAGTATTGTTGGAATGCAGTTCACAGCAGCCCTAGCCAGACCTATCTAGCCCAATCTATTCTGGCTGTTAATGGTTTTCCAAGATCTTGGTGGCCTTTTAAACTCCTCCTACCTACAATTCTTTAACTGAAGATGCCAAGGTTTGAAGCTGGGACCTTCCTGCATACATCAGATGTGCTCTACCATTGAGCTATGCCCCTCCCTGAAATACAGGAGGATTGGAGAGAGAAATAATTAGGGTTGGACAAATTCTAAGTAGGGTTAGACGAATAAAGGCTATTTCCAGTCCATATCAGCATCACGTGTATTCAGTCATAAGTCTGTTCCAACCAATTTCTGCATCATTTGGAGAATTACAATAAATAAACACGTGCAAACATGTGCATTGAATTCCATATATAACATGCCCTAATATGCACATTTGGTATACAGCTTTCCCCAATATGTGCATGTTGCACGCATTGTTTGAGCCAAAAAGTGCAGTGCAAAATCTGGAGAAGTGCACAATCCAAAGGCTAACTGTGTTCCGATCCACATATTAACCCAGGAATTGTGAATTAGGTCAGTTTGCATAAAAATGCACACCAGAGGAAATTCTTGAAATTTTGATCAGACCCTTTCTTAGATGCTGTCTTACCAGATGTGAATTTCTTTTGTTTCAGCCAGAATACAAGATTGCTGATCCTATCTGCACCTATGTATTCTCAATTCTTGTGGCTTTCACAACATTTCGGATCATACGGGACACCGGAATAATTGTACTTGAAGGTAACAGCTGTTAGAATCCTTACTTTCTGAGATTGTCATTTGACAGCAGGTAGAAGCCACAATTACTTTGTTTTTTCGTTAATTTATATAAGATCTTTAAAACTTTGATCAATAATTTGATTGGGAGATATATACATTCCACCCTATGTGTAAGGTGATCAAAGTCTACTGAGAATAAGTCAGTGAGCGCCATTGACAGTGACCTCCATTCAGTTTTGCTGCTCAAAATAAATTCCTGGGCTAAGAATTCTAAGTATGGGTCTTTTGCACCAAGCTCCAGTTGGTGGATTTGAAGATTCAATTTTTTTAAAAAAAAACCAAGGTAAATTCTGCAAGTCTGAAGTCTGCTCACCTCTCCCGTACAACATACTCAGAAAAGATTCACTATGCGTTTGTATTTTTTAGCAGATGTGAGTTAATGTAGAAAGGGGTCCGTGAAGACTGAACATTTTAAAAACCAGTGTATTACTGCTTCTAAACAAATGTATACGTTTCAAGTGATTGAAAACATTTGTCAGTTAGTGGAAATGTAAGACATAAAAATGGTTATGATGCTTGTAGTATTAGACAAGAGCATTTTGCCTTAAGATTTTTTTTTGCCCTAAATGACTTTATATAACGTTAACCTTTTGCAATTGGTTCAAGTTTAATATTATTTCAAGCCTAATAAAAAATAATGTTGAAACTGATCCTTGATCCTTCTTTTATTTGTAGGAGTTCCAAGGCATTTGAATGTCAATCTCATGAAAGAAGAGTTAATGAAAATTGAAGATGTGTTTTCAGTGGAAAACCTGAATGTTTGGTCGCTAACTGCAGGCAAAATAATTGCCATAGTCCACTTGCAATTAGGTAAGATGGGACATGCACATAGCAATCTGCTATGCTAGTGAAGTAGAATCCTGTGATTAGATTACATTTATTATAATTTTATTCTTTCTGAAGCACCTGCATATTAATGCTGTACATAAACCAACATAAAAAACACAAGCCCAGTTCACATGTAACGAGAAGCCACTGTGGGTGAATTTTCCCATGGAGCTTCTTGTTACATTTTGAATATTCAAGAGTATGTGCGGGGGTGCATTCTAGTGTCTTGTTATGTTCGCACCCAACAAGGGTAGGTTGCTGGGGTGGTTGACAAGCCACCTGAAGCCCTAAAACAGCCCATAAGTTCTGGGTGGCTTGTCAACCACCCCAACAACTCTCCCTTGCTGAGTTCACACATAACATGAAGTCATGGAGTTTTAACTGGGATAGAAGGGAGTGCAGCTAGTCAGTGACTGAATTCACACAAGGTTGAGTAAGGGTTGAGTGTGGGTTGTCATTGAACTGTGGATTGTTGTTGTGTTGTGTGAACCCAGCCATGCTAACAACCCATGGTTTGTTAGTCACGAAAAACCCACAAAGAGAACCCATGGTTTGTTACTGGATTTTGAACAGTGGGTTGTTCACGGTTAACAAACTGTGGTTTGTTAGCGTGACTGGGTTCTGACCACACAACAACCCACGTTTCAATGACAATCTACACTCAACCCATACTCAGCCTTAAGTGTGGGTTATCGTGTTGTGTGAACCCAGGCAGTGGGTATTGCGCACTCCTGTCTCTGTAACAGCAGACTTCTTTCGGGAGAAGGAAGTCCCGTTCTCTGGGCAATGGCTGGACCAGGCTATTTCCCCCCTTCTTGGTAGTCTTTATGAAAGGGAGGCTATGTAACCTCCAAACATTCCTTGGACCTTTGGATGTTGACAGATGTCAGATTGTCATTCTCCCCAGCTTTTTTGAATAACTAGTATTTGACAGTTTTGCATATCTATCTGAAGGCATATCATGAAGGGCTTTGAAACTTTCATTGTATATCTCATAAGCATACAGTTGGAATGGAGAAGGTTTGGGGGGATCCCTCTTGTCCCCAGTGGAAGATGTCATGTCTATGTGGCACTTGATATGGTTTTCTTGCTTTTCAGTTCCTGGTAGTTCGTCGAAGTGGGAAGATGTCCAGTCCAAGGCCAGACGACTGTTGCTAAACACATTTGGAGTCTACCAATGCTCCATCCAGCTGCAAAGTTACAGGCGAGAAGAGAACAAAGCCTGTGCAAACTGTCAGAGCTCCAGTGCCTAATTTTCCACACTTTTGGTGGGGGGACTTGCTGCCTTATTCTTTTTATCTTGCAGCCAAAACACCACAAAGCAATAAATGCAAGATTTACAAATGGAACAGGACTCCTTCTAGGTCTGGAGTTGTGTTGGTGTTCAGTGCAACAAGAAAGACTGGATCTGGCCCAAGCACTGGGTCAGAATTACCCTTTTAACGAAGATGAGTTATTGCTTTTCCTCTCTCACTGTTAATTTTTGCTAGGGTTTTCTTGCCAATGTATTTTTTTTCCCAACAGGTTGTTTACAGATCACATTATAGCCAGGCGGATACATTCCATGTTTCCATTTGTTAACTGTGTCACAGGACTTGCCTACCCTCCAAAAGGGGCATCAGGAATTAGCTAGTTGAATTGAAAAAGTGTTGACAAGGTGGATCATGTCCATAATCTATAAAGCGAATGATCTCTGAACTGGTTACTCAGTATTTACCCCATTAAAAACAACCAGGTTTTTAATACCTTGCCTAAAAAGATGCTGCAGGGAAAACACAAACCCTTGTAAAAACTTGAATACGCATTGGGAAGTATAGCTTTTACAATAGCCAGTCTTGGAAATGTAGCTTTAAAACTATGCTCCACACTATAAAAGGTCTTTATCTGGGACAAACTACCAGTTGTTTAGCAGAAGACTATGGGGCTGGACCCACTGTGTTTTGAAAAGATCGATAGTCTTTCATATCTTTCAGCATAGGACTTCTCCCGTAGAAATTATATATTTCATTTCTCCAAATCTATATGGTTGACTCTGAGATGATTCTCACTGATCATCTTGAATATCTAACCCTTTAACCTGCTCCAAGAAGCCAATTGGTTAGCATGAATCCTAAGTCTAGTAAATAAATATGCTGTAGAAGTGATTGATTTGCCTCACTGAAAGAGAAGGGGCCTTATAGAAACCACGCTCAACACAAAGATCAAATCAGTAGACATAATATAGACATTCCAGAAATAAGAGAACAAAGGCTTTGGATACACTGCAGTCCCTGAAGTTTAGAATTGTGAGAATCTGGTTTCCATTTCACCTTTGCATTTCCTTCCAATAAATTTATGGCTTTTGCATGATGTGCTGAAATGTGCCAGTGAAATGTTAGTGATTCGGTGAACTGTACTGCCTTTCTGTCAAACGGGGAGCACACCCACTGTCTTTAATTTTTCTTATCTAAGAATCTGAAAGTAAAACCTTCCTTTCTGACCTGTGTGCTGAATTGTGGGCCTTTATGACTGAATTGCAGGCATCAAATTATTGGATTCTTCTTAATTTTGAGCATGGAGAAGGGGGAAACCCACCCACAAAACAGAGGTGTTGATTTTGGATCAGAGATAATCCAAAACCAGATTGAACATAGATTTTGAGGCTGCAAAAATATTTAATTAAAATAGTAGGATTTGGCCTCAACTTCTTTGCATCTACACCACTTCAATTGCTCTAAAGAGATCTCCCATCAACACAAACCATCGTTTCGGTGTAAGAAACAGTATAATTCTTGGCTTAGACTGGTAGTTTTGGACTTCAGCTATGAAATCTGAGGCAATCAACTTGTAAAAAAGTAGCTAGCAATATTTTATTTTCTTCCAAAATGTTTGTATTAGCTGCAATTAGGGCTAAAGAAGCCAAAAAGGATAGTTCCAGATTATCACAACTGACAAGGGAAATACGTATCAATGTTACCAATTGCCAGCATATTTTTTACTAATTGGATATTTATGTAGGACATATAGTTAGAAATCAATATCTGGTTTCTTCATGAAGTGATTATTGTAATATTCTTTTTGTCTTCTGATGTAGAATACTTTTTAAAACATTAATCATTACATGAAAGCAATTTGGATAATTATTTCGAACATACAAACCGAAATAATTATTCAAATATTTAGTGTAAATAGTATCATATAATATTGCATTTTTAAAGCTATTCCTTGATGAAGAACAAACTCCTACAAAGTATGTTGGTAGTTGGTACCCTGATTAAATTATTTTGATGCCCACTTGCTGGATTTCTGATGTTGCTTGTAATTGGGACTAATGCAACGCGTCTCCCCTTCTGCCCACCCCAAGTCAAAATTTCAGTATTAGTTTGAGCGAAGTGCACTATATTATATTTTTCTTCCACAAGAAGAGTGGAAATCTCCTACAAAACAGGATGCTTGCATTTCTAGCTCTGAGATGAAGAGCCGGGATCTTTGGAAACATGTTGTTTTCCTACATTACAATATAACACAAAGCCATATCACAGCTTGTGAACAGTTTGTGTATCCCTTCTATATTACCTTTCTGGAAGTCAGGTATTTTTGCACACAATGGATATTCATAATGGATATTTCATGAAGCTAGGGTTTACAATACACAGAATTAGAAACTGGGGTTTTGGTAGATCTGTACTGTATTTGGAATTTTAAAAATTGTAATTATATCCTATATATTTGTTTAATGAAACAAATGTGTTGCTTTACTGTGGATTTATTAAATCAGTTATTAAACTGCCCGCTTATGTATTATACCTGGTTTTGTTTTGTTTTTGGTGTCTTTAAAAGACAAAAAGCAGTTTCTTTGCATTTGGATTTTGCAAATCCTCCATCTGAACTTGCTTTGGATTATAGGTGAGTGTGTCACTATGTACATCTTATCTTTTTGCTTGCCTAGCAAAGTTTATGTCAGCACGTTTGAGAGGTAAGCACACTGTAAGACAGGAGATAGCAGTTCCGTCTCTATGTAACTATAGCAATAGTAGTAACACAAGTTCAACAGTTAATTTCTTACCCCCCTTTTTTAAAGCAAAAGTGGCTGTTCCAAGCTTCAAAAAAATCATTGATCTACCCTCTTATTACCTACTATAATTATTTCTGGACAACCAGCTAGGGGAGACTTTGTAAAACTGGTAGGAAGCGCAATATAGTGGCTAAGAGTCTGAACAATGAACTGAGAAATTCTTACTGAGCTGTTCAGATGACACGGTTAGGCTGCTAACCCTTTTGCAGCAAATGGTTAGTGAACGTGTTCAACCCATGGTTATGTAGCCACCATGGTTAGGAATGGATCAAATGACATGCTAAGTCATGGTTCACATGACACGGTAAGCCATAACATTTAACTCAAGATTCTTAACCACCATGGCTTAGCGTGTCATCTGAACAGGGTCACTTGGAATATTGCCTCTTAATGAACTCACAATAGGTAAGCAACTCTCCCATCCCCATCTGTATTACAGGTATTATAATGCTTGTCTACCTAACAGGGTCGTTGTAAAGACTGCAGTAATAGCAACCCATGAAAAGAGCTTTGAATACTCTAAAACATTATATAAAATGGGTATTATTTCAGGCTACTGACAATGTTTGTGGATTTTTTGTTGCATGGTTCTCATCTTCCTTCTCCCCCACACTCCATTTTAGTTCAGTGACTAACTTAACTATTTAGGGCACAGTCCTATGCATGTTTAGACTAGAGGCGGGGGATGTCCTGCAATTCCCAATGTTCCTCAGCCAGCCAGTTCAGGTCCGGGCCTGTTTCAAAGTGCTAGTATTAACATTCAAAGCCCTAAATAGCTTGGGGCCAGGTTATCTGAAGGAACGCCTCCTCCCATATATACCTGCCCAGACTTGTAAGATCTTCTTCTGGGGTCCTTCTCCATGAACCCCTGCCAAAGGAAGTGAGGCAAGTGGCTACTAGGAGGAGGGCCTTCTCTGCTGTGGCACCCCGGCTATGGAATGAGCTCCCTAGAGAGGTTCACTTGGCACCTACATTATACTCTTTTCAATGCCAAGTGAAGACCTTTTTATTTTTCCAGTATTGTAACAGTTTATCATCTTAGTCTTTTCACTTTGCTGTTTTAAATCTGTATTTTAAATTTATATTTTAAATCTCTGCACTGCTCGGTTTAACCCTGGTTGTGCTTTTATACTGTACTTTTATATTGTGTTTTCATACTGTTGTTTCTACTTTGATTTGTATTTGATGGTTTTAACTTTTGTGAACTGCCCAGAGAGCTTTGGCTATTGGGTGGTATAGACCTAAAACAAACAAACGTAGGCCTTTTCATCCCATCTAAACATGCATAGGATTGCACCATTAAATAGATATGCCATATAGAACTTGGCATATAGAATTAAAATGGAGTGTGGGGGAGGAGGAAGAGGAGAATTCTCTCCCTCTCTAAGTGGTACCTCATCCTTCATCCCTCTTATCTACTCTGAGGTAGCAGTGGGAGAAAGGCAGAAGAGCTGTTATGCAATAGACAAAGTCAACCTTTTGTAAACACATAGATAAATCCTAGCTACACATTGCAAGTATTAGGTGGGGGAAAGTATTTGTGTGGCAAAGTTCCCCACAATTTTCAATGCATCGACTAAATGGACAAGTGGGGCCCAGTGTTAGGGGCGGCGGCAAGGGACTGATGGAGAGGAGCTGGTGGTTCTTTAGAAGCTGAACTCCTCCAACATCTGAAGAATCAGGACAAGGTCAGTAACAATCACACAAGCTATCCTGAAAGATGGCTTGCCCCACTATCTGCAGCCATGGGGTAAGCACTGAATGTGTATTCAAACATCTAGGGCAGAGGTAATGAACCTCTTTCAGCCCATGGGCCGAATTGGATTTCAGAGACGCTCAGAGGGTGGGGCTACATTCCAGTGGCGGGTCAAAATGTCAGTACATTGTAGCTGAGAAGTTCTTACTGCCCGCAAAATGCTTGAGGGAAAGGGGGCTGGGGCCAGGTGAAAGGTGGCCTGAGAAACCTCAGAGGGCCAGATTGGGACCCTGGGCCTGAGCTTCCACATGCCCTTGTTGTAGACCATAAGTGAGCTTTGGCTGTTGGGCGGTACAGAAATGCAATAAATAGATAAAGTGACATTTTGGCCTACAAATCATAAAATCATATTGTTGAAAGGGGCCTATAAGGCCATCGAGTCCAACCCCCTGCTCAATGCAAGAATCAACCTTCTAGCATTCCTGACAGATGTCTGTCCAGCTGCATCTTTTATGCCTCCAGTGTGGGAGAGCCCACGACCTCCCTAGGTAATTGGATCTATTGTTGAACTGTGCTAACATCAGGAAGTTTTTCTTGATGTCCGTGTCCTGCACTCTGGGATGATTGAGAAGAGATCCTGGCCCTCCTGTCATCCCTCACCATTGGCCATGCTAACTAGGGCTTTTGAAGTTGTAGGCGAAAACATCTGGAGGGCTGGATTAGAACTCCAAGCAGACCAGATTTGGCCCACTAGTCCAATCAGTGCTCTTGATATACACAGGAAGGCCCAATAGGCTGAGCCAAGGGCTTTGCAGGGACGGTGCTTTCGCCACAGAACTGTCAACAATAAGCTCGGTAGACATGTTGATGTAGAAAGCATTCCTTAAATACAGAAAGTCTGGAGACACGCTGGGATGGCACGAGATCAGGAGCATAACCGGATGGCACTCTCTGTGAGAGACGGCCTCCTCCCTTATGTTCTACAACGGCACTTAGGGTGCCAAAACCAACCCATGAGGGACATATCTAAAATGGTGTACAATTGGAAGTGCGTGTGTACAATCCCTATCTCAGAGGATGCTGCTATGGTACACCTTTCGGAACATGTGGTGCAGCCGCTTGGGTGGCAAAAATCCAGAGGCAGCCCCTCCCTGCAACAGCTAATCCAGTTTGGATTGACCATCCAAAATGGCGTGTATTCCCCCCCCTTCACCACCAACACTGCTGTCTTCTTTTATTTCAGTTGATAGCATAGCTGAAGCCCCTGCCCCCAGGAAACTTTGTTGTTTAATGAAACTGCTAAATCGTAGCAAAAGCACTTGTTTCCAGGAAGTTTTTCACACTGCAGAAGATGGATGCCCTCCCAGTTTCAAGTTATTGTTTTATTTCAGTAACAGCAGCTTAGCGTTCAACTTCCTGCTTGGCAAGGAATACCTACGTTGGCTGCTTTTGCATCTGTTTTTTTTTCTGGAGTGTGTATCTTCAGTTTTGAGAGAGTGTTTTCCCCTCAAAATGGTGCCCTTGACACTGGCCATTGTCTTAAAGATCAGGGCTGAGCAAATTAGAAGAATCACTTAGACTCGTGTGTGTGTGTGTGTGTGTGTGTGTGTGTGTGTGTGTGTTTGTGTGTGTGTGTTTGTGGTGTGGGGAGGGGGGAAGCTGGCCAATCTACATTAGGAACCTAGCACCCTTGGGTAACAGTTGGGCAGTGCTAGGCTGACCATATGAAAAGGAGGACAGGGCTCCTGCACCTTTAACTGTTTTGATGAAGAAGGACTTTCACCAGGAACTGATTGCATACAAATGACACTGGCTGAAATTCCCTTTTCTCTACAACTGTTAAAGACCCCCTCTAGAAGGATTCACTTTGGTGCCTGGCTGCCCGATTATGCGCCTATTCGCAGAAGCGCATTTACTCCTAATCCCTCTGTACGAGAGGCGGCGAAGCACATTACCGGACGACCGAAACGCGCTTTAAACTTGCTGACATGCAGAGAATCGCATGTTTACATGGCGGTAAGGCGCTTTAACTGCCGCCGCAAATTAAAACTCGCGGTTTAACGCACATTCGATAATGCGCATAATCGGAGGTTTAAAGCGCCTCAGCCCCCAATTTGCGCTCCTCTCTTGTAGAGGTAAAATTTTTAATCAGCCTTGAAAGAGCTTTAAACCTTTCTTGTAGAGGCAGCCAAAGTTACATGAGCCCTGTCCTCCTTTTCACATCGTCAGCCTAGGCCGTGCCAACTTCAAGTTGTTCAGGGCCCTTGGGTGCGACACTCTCAACACCTTCATAACCAGCTGCTATCGCTTCTCACCCTTTCTCATCATTATTGCCACTGACCAGGAGAGAACCAATGAGGAAGTAAGCAATGGCATCTCCTGCTCCTGCTCCTCCTCCTCCTCACCACCACCACCTGCTGGAGCGAGGGGCAGGTGAACAAGCAGGTTGTAATGGCGAAGAGGAGGAGCAAGTCCAGGGGACTGTTGCCCTTAGGGTGTGGGCCCTTCGCAGGTACCTGACCATGCCTACCCTTGACACCAGCCCCGCTTGGTCGCCTGTGGGGAATGGGAACAGCCTCAACTACATTGTCTGGGTCAAAGTGACAGGCAGATTGCAAAAGTGAGGAGGAGCAATTTCAAGAACCTCTTGTCAATGGGCCAATGCTTTGGTGTGGGCTCTTGACAGGTGCGCAACCATGCCTACCTTTGGTACCAGCCTTGGTATAAATCTGCATAGGATTGCACTGTAAGAGCGTCAAATTGTTCTACAGAACAAGGTGTGAAATCAAAGGTAACTAAAACCACCAGCATGTCTTTCCTATGTCAGCCACTAGATGCCCCAGTAACCCATAGTATTTACAAAAGTGTCTATCGCATCAAGAATAATTTGCTCTTTCATTTTCTACTGTACGTTTTAAAGTTCAGTTAACATTGACTGATGTGACATCTTGAATCTGTTATGAGGCTGAAGGCAAAAGAAACCGAAAAACCAAACAATGACGTGAATCCTGTCTCGGATTTAATTAGGAACGTAATGGACAACAATACTATAAGTAAGGTTCCAATTAGAACATCAAATAGTCTTTATTCTGAAATAAACATAAGGATTAGAGATTCTAAGGTTTCACCTTTGGTCTCCCATACACCCTACAGAGTTATTCATTTCAACGTGCTTTCAACATTTTCAAGATGGTATATTAATCATAATTAGTATTTAATTATTTAACTCCCCCCCCCCCCCAAAATACAAATCAGTGAAGGCAAACAAAGGTGAGGAAAGGAAACAGGAGTGGCAATTACTAGCAATAAAACAAATACCATTTTAACTACGTGAAAATAAAATGAGAAATAATCTTATTTATTCCTGCAATTGGCTTGATGGAAGACCATGCAAAACTTTCAAAACTGTGAAGAAGTTGTTCATATTCCACATTTGAAAATGACAACTGTGATTTTTTAAAAAATGTGTCCTGTACCTGGGCAGTAGTGGTCTGAATTGCCCGTCTTCTTTTCTGTTCTTTCTCTCTCTCACTACTGGAATAAGCTACTGCAGTTGGCAATTTTATTCCTTCCTCTCTCTCTCTCTCTCTCTCTCAGCACTTTCCCCATGCCTCAGTGATGGTCATACCTCTTATGACAGGGATACAGAACTTCAGGCCAGATAAAGAACAGATACAGCCAGACAAATCTATTGTTTTGTCTGAGCAAGGTGAAGAGATATTTCCTTGTGGCCAGGCCCAGACATAGGGTGGCCCTGTGTCTTCTTTCACAGAGGACAGTCCTCTATTTGAAAGGCTGCCAGAAGTTTGCCCTCTATTTTGAAGGCATCTTCTAGTGGAAGGCCGGTACAGACAAAGTCTGATATAAAGATAAAGGATCATCAGAAGGAAGAACTGGGTCTTGAAACTGCTCACCAACAGCACTTGGACAGCAGAATGAGCACAGGTCACCCAGTCACAGTTTCCCTCGCTATCGTGAAATGCACTGTATTTATATTTTAATTCCAATAATTTTTTTAAAATTTGCATCTATACATATAAATTAGCATACACAAATTTTGTGCAAATCAGCGTCCTCTTTATTGGTGATGCACTTCCTCATCTTTAGAAATTCACAAGCAGCCACGTGGTGCCCTCCAAATGTTTTGGACTACAATGCCCATCAGCTCCAACCAGCATGGGCAATGGTGATGGGTCATGGGAGTTGTAGTCCAGGAATCTGGGGGACACCAGGTTGCCTGTCCCTTGGCCTAGTATCAACATAATCTCTCTTCACTTTGCATAGACAAAACAACAGGTTTGTTTGGCTTTATGTGGTTGGATTTAATTTCTCTTTCTCTCTCTCTCTCTCTCTCTCTCTCTCTCCCTCTCTCCCTCTCCCTCTCCCCGTCTCTCTCTGATTTGTACCCTGCCTTTCTACCCAAAACAGCACTCAAGACTGCTTTCTTTATGTTGTGATGCTTTATTTGTATGTTTTCATCGTTTTAAAAAGTGTTTGTAAGGACAACAGGTAGAAAAATCTGTCCTAGTTCTAAACATATCATGAAAGCCAGACTAGGAACCTCTGAAACAGTAGCTTCCTTCCTGAAAACTCTAGTCTCATTTCCTTGCTTCAAGTTCAAGAAGTTACACAACCCTGGATTTTACCCTGCTGTGGAAACTCAAGGCTGTAACAGGAAAAACACACCTTATTCGGGAAAATTAATTGCACAACCAGAGCAAAGGGATTGGCCCTTTGGTACCAGGGTGGTGATTTCTTTCCCTTATGAGCTGAGTGGAGCAAATGTTCTCAACATTTAAACTAGTTGACTAGATTTGACCTGATAAACTGCTCTGACAGGCTATGGGTTCTCTATGTTTCACACTGTAATATTTTTTTTGCAAGGTTTCCAGAAACTCCTTTGTTGCTACTGGATTTACTACTGTGCAGGGCCGGCTTGAAGAGTAAGCATGGTTGAACATGTACCCAGGGCCAACACCCCATTGACAAGAGCCCCCTGGACCTGTTCCTCCTTTGCAACCTGCTTTTTCACCTGCCTCTCACTCTGGGCCAGACAATGGTGTGGTGAGAAGGAGGTGCAGTAGATGCCATTGCCTCCTTGCTCATTGGCTCTCTGCCCGCCAAGCAAACGGCAGCAATGATGAGAAAGAAGATGAGGAACAATAGCAGCTACCAGCAATGGTGGTGAGAAGGTCAACTCAGGCCAATTATAGCTGGGCAAGAATGCATGTAGAACTCTGGAGCGGCAACAGACAGCAGAAGCCCTGTTGTCACCTTGCTCCAGAGAAAACAGTTAGAGTAAGTCCTCGACTTTTTTATTTTGGAGCTTCAGGGGAAAGCCTTGGGATGGTTCTGCAGTGGCTTCTGCATTGTATAAACAACACAGTGCCACCGCAGAGCCACCCCAGGGTTTTCCTCACATATAGACAGCCCCCCTGAGATCTTGGAGGAAGGATGGATTAGACTATACTAAACAAGGGAAAATACCATTAGAAAGGAGGAGGAGGAGGAGGAGGATTTACACCCCATCAATAGATCCGCCAGAGCAGGTTACTACATTTTAAAATACAGATTGTGTGTGTAAGAGATTCACACACAAACACATATATACACTGTTCCCTTCCCATTACCGAAGCCTTCACCATGGGGTCATGGTTCTGCTGCTCTCCACCTCTCCTCAGTGTCTTAGAAGTTATATTCCCCCACCATTTTGTACCTGATTTTAAAATCTCCACACCATTATCCTCTCGGTATCTATTATTATATCCCAATAGCCCCATCACATATATACTGCTGAGCTGTAAGAATGTGATGGGGCTGTGTTGAAAATTGCCAACTCACTGTGTCGATAATTTCTCCCAGAGTTCTGAATGCCTTTGCGACACCACGTCTATCAGGCACATAATGCAGTCTTTTCAAAGCCAGATGCTCTCTGGGGATTGATCGGAATACTCTTCTGTCTCTCTTTCTCACTCTCATTTTCCCCCACTCCAGAGGACTCATAGTAGCAAAAACAGGCAAATACTAGACTATAATGCAGTAATAGATCTATTTGCCTGCCTAAGGGTGATATCCTGCAGCAGAAGATAGCGTTGTTGTCTGTTATCTAAACTTTCCCTCTAAACATTTGCAAAATTACCCACAATAGTTTGAAAGGATGTTGTCTCACACACTTTTACAAATTTGTCCATCAGTCACTCCCACCTTTCACCAAGCTATACAAAACAAGTCACACAGCACACGAAATCTTGTGCAATTGGTGGGGACATATTCTCTGAACCATCTGAACGCAAAACTGTTCCTCTGCCATGTGACACAGAATCCTCCTCACCAGCCTCTCTTGCCATGCGAGCTTTGCTGGTTCTCTTCACCTACGCTCACATTTCAAAGCTGAGCTCTAATGAACCAAAAGGTGCTTTGGAAAAGTGTTGGGAGGGGCTCAGCACCACTCATCTGCCTTTCCCTTTTGCTGCTAAAATTGGACCCACATCTTCCTCTTTCTACATAACTAGAGGGCAGTTATGTGTTTAGACCTCCCAGCATGACACATCTGATTTTAAGGGAGATCAAATTGTTGCAAGTTAGGGTTGAAGGTTGAAAAGGCACTGGGGAGAGACGGCAATCTTTATCTCAGTTGTAAACATTGTTATATCATGCAGAAGAGTGGTTATATCATCAGGAAGTGTAAATAACTTACACACACGTAGACTGCCAGGCACATATTCTAGCTATACAGCCATCTTGTAACTGGTCTTGGGAAAGCATTAGCATTATGTTGCAAAAGGGCCATCTACACCACAAAAGTGCTGTCACTCGCAGAGCTCTTAAAGGGTCATTGCGTGTACATCGTGATTTCTTATCAGCCTCATTATGAGTTTGTGGAGGGGCCATAGGGTAAAGGACATGCTCTGCATGCAGAAAGTGGTCCCAGGTTCATCCTCTACAATTTCACCTAGGGCTGGGGAAACCCTGGAGAGCCCCTTCCAGTGTAGAGCAGCCTTCCCCAATGTGGTACCCTCCAGAAACTTTGGACTGTAACTCCCATTATCCTCAGCTAAGGCCGAGCTACTGACCAAGGGGATATCTATATGCTCTATTAACCCCATTATGGCTGCGCAGTGGCGCTGTGTTATTTATATGATGCAGCCGCCAACTCACAAACACATTGGGCTTTTACCCCCGAAACAGGGCCTTTTCATGGTGTCGTTTTACCGTGACTTTTCCAATTGCTACGATGCCACCACATTGTTTCTTTTGGCTGTCTCTAGTGGCTTTGGTTCAGGGGCGTTCCTGGGGCGGATCCCAGTACAGGATAAGCCCTGGAACGCAGGCCACGGGGCGGGCTTGGCAAGCCGAATGGCCGCCAGCACTGAGGTTTTTCCTGTCTGGATAGTCCACACTGGCTCCTTCCAGCCATCTAACTTTCTCAATTCCACCGTGCAGCAGTGATGCTGCAGGGCTTTTAGGGAATCAGTGTCTAGACACCCCACTTGACTGAGCTACTGACTTGAGACAAGGCAGCCTCCTCGGCTACTATGACTGGCAGCTGAATTCCTGAACTGAATTCCTGAGGAACCATTTTGTTTCGAGTTATGTAAGCCAATGCCAGCATTCTAGCTATGAGCTCATTCACCCACATGCCATCACCTGATGCTACAGCGATCAAGTGATACAGGTGTCTTTGTGAAACAGGCTTCATCTTTCAACCATTTCAAAGAATAATTCCAAAACAGGGAAGGATGAACCAGAGTTGATAGGTTGGCTACTTCCACATCGCCATAAACAGGGACAAAAGAGGACACAGCTTGGCACACAACTTGCAAATGCTAATTCATAGGTATAGCTGCAAATGCATAAATAATAGCTATGACTCTGGTATATTCACCCCACCAGAGTGGGAGAGACTGTGACCAGGTGACCTGCGTGTCACTCAGCCTGCTGCCCAGGTGGAAACTGTTGATGGGCAACTTCAAGGCCCCTGCTGTCTTGGCTTCTTAAGGGTCGTCATCTTTAAACTGAACAGCCCTTCAAATAGAGGAGACCTTCAAGAAGAGGAGTATTCCCTATAAAGTAGGGCACATGGCTACCCTATGTCCTCTAGAAGCTGAAGTTGCATAGTAAATACTCTTGGGATCACATACGAAGGCAGGACACACTATATGTTGCTGGGTATAAGAGACTACCTTCTCCTTTTCTGAATCATCCCCCACTCTGATCCAAGATGAAATCAACAACCCAGAAGGTAAGGCGGCACCTCAGGCACTTCCAAATCTTTGACAGCTATGCCCCATCCCTCGTAAATCCCTGCCATCCCTGCCATTTCCATGCTTTTTGCAAATGATATTGCTGCTGGCTCTTATTTTGCATGGCCCCTATGACAAGACAGTCTGGGCATATTAGCAATCTCCAGTTGGAATATGAATCAAACTGTCTGAGAGCAGCCAGGTGGGGAACTGGGAGCAGGGGGCTGTATTTATTTAGTGTGAAAGCTTTACTGGGCACAGTCCAATAACTGGCAGCTGCCAGAATCAACGAATCATTTCCATAACTGCTATCAGTGCTCCCCAGTTAGTTCTAAAGCAACAAGTGTGCTTTAAAGGGAAGGCCAAGGGTCGTGAAGACTGGCATATTCTAATGACTTTGTTGGGTCTCTTATTTTCTATCTAAGCCATTAAGAAATCAACAGGCCTAGGGATGTTGACTAGCAACACCTAGACCATGCACAAACACTGCCATTCCAGCAGGAAGTACCTCTTAATGCCAGAGTGGTGTGAGTTGTCCGAATTTATAACCCCCATCCCTTTCCTCTCTCTCTCTCACACAGAGAAGAATGAGCACGGTAGGAGAAAAGTGTTGACACACTGATTAGATAGGGCAGATCTTATACGCTTTCCATCGGGGCGTCAACAGCCTATAATGATAAAGGTTCCCAGGAAAATATATCAACAATACTTTATTACGGTTAAAAAACCAGCATAGCAAAGAGAACAAATCATACATGTAAAAATATACAGGCTTCATTTTGAGGCAATCAGATAGGGTTCAATAGTGTTAATATTTCCCTACGCCGATGAATGGCTGCTGCACAGAATTTGGCGATTTTAGATGTAACTTGGTCGTCCAGATCAGCCAGAAGATAGTCCGGGTGAAATTTATCCGTTCTGCCTGGGACTTTATTAATGAGAGGGGCAATCCATATAGTTCTGAGTTCCTTATAGAAACAACAATGTAAAAGAACATGATCAGCTGTCTCAATGTCCCCTGTCCCACAAGGGCAGGTCCTCTCAGTGTGGGGAATTTTTTTATATCTACCCTCCAGCAACGCCGATGGCAAAACATTGAACTTTGCCAGTGTAAAAGCTCTTCTAAGTCCAGGCACAGTCAAATTTATTAGATGTTTCGCAAGTCCCAGTGGAGATCTATAGTCCCTACACCCATGATATAGGATTGCTTGGCTTTGGTGGGTTTGTAGATCCACATCATAGATACGTTGGGCGATAGCTGCTTTTGCTTTCTCATACCCTAGGATCTGAATAGCTGTCAAGGAGAAACCAAGGTTTTGGAGCTTCATAGACAGTGTTTTTTTCCACTTTGAGTGGAATGTGTCTGTCAGAGTCAATGGAGCCAGACCTACAGGCACAAAAAGCATTTTTAGCCAAAACTGCATTTTACGTCGCCACATACGAGCTTCTATTGTGGGTTGGCCAGCCTCTATTCTTACTAATGTATTTGGTATGCAATTTGGAAGACCCCAAATTGCTCTTAAGAATTTCGTCTGCACCACTTCCATTGGTACTATGTTATCAAAAGTACACACTTCTATCCCATATAATATCTGTGCTAAAACCTTTGCATTAAAGACTTGAAGTGCGGAAGGAATGTGCTGTCCTCCTTTATTGTAATAAAAGGAAAGGAGTGCCTTAATGCTCCTTTGCACATTTGCAATGGCATTTTTTAAGTGAGGCCTCCAGGTTCCAGTTGCATGGAATGTAATTCCCAAGTACCTATAAGTAGACACTTGTTCAATCAGGTGATCACTTATTTGCCATTTGCATTTTAACTTACTTCTAGAAAACACCAGGACCTTGGTTTTGTCATAGTTAATTTGTAGTCCTTCAGTTTTACAATAAGTATCCAGAGTCCTCAGAAGTCTCCTCAATCCAGCTCTTGTTAATGACAAGATCACTGCGTCATCAGCATAAAGCAGAACTGTCAGTAATCTGTTTGACAAGCTGGGGGGTTGTGCTCGTACCTCCGCTAGGCACCTAACCATAGAGTTTATATAGAAGTTGAACAGTGTAGGGGCTAAGACACAGCCCTGTTTCACACCCCTAGCAGTAGGAATCAGCCTGGTCAAATGTCCAGCAGAGGAACATCTCACCCGAAGACTGGTATTCTCATACAGGGTGCGTATGAGTCTCAATAATCGACGATCTATATTGGTATCTTCAAATTTTTCCCATAATTTGTCTCTAGGGACCAAGTCAAAAGCTGACCTTAGATCAACGAAGGCCGCATAGAGGGCACCCCCTGGGGTGGATGTGTATTTTTCGACTAGATGTTGCATAATAAGTCCATGCTCCACTGTGGAACGCTCGGCCCTAAATCCGGCCTGCTCATCTTCTATGAGATTTTCCTGCTCTAGCCAATCCCGCAGTTTTCAGGAAAATATATAAGACTATATACTTTATTTGAGAACTATTATGATTGAAAAGATTTCTATGCAAATACTGTACAGAAATAATATTGTAAGTCTATAAGGAAGCATTCGTACTGGCTAGCAATTATCATCATGTCTTACTCGTGGGGTTCCCACAGGCAGCTGGCTGGCCACTGTGTGAACAGAATGCTGGACTAGATGGACCATTGGTTTGATCCAGCACGGCTCTTCTTTTTTCTTATGTTCTTATCAAGATAAAATAAGAAAAAATAGGAATATGCCCTATCAAACGTGATCACTCCTTCTAATAATAGTAGTTAATATGTATATAGTGTCGTAGGTCATACAAAGTCTTTCATGTAAAGTATCTTCTTGTAATCCTTACAATAACCCTGAAAAACCAGAGAAAACTATTGCCGTTATCCTAGATGTTGCTTATGTCAATGTAATATAATTTATTAGCAGTAGTGTTGACTTGGATACTGCCCAGAGATTCTAATAGATAAATATAGAAGGGAGGAAGCATTTGTTTTATTATTATTGGTTTTTTTCATTTTTTTAAAAGAGAGAGTCAGAAACACTTGCTGATCTACTGCAAATTATCTGAAGATGTTATTATAGATCCCAATTGATCTCAAGAACATAAGAAGAGCCCTGTTGGATCAGACCAAGTGTCCATCTAGTCCAGTATTCTGTTCATACAGTGGCCAAGTAGCTGTCCATTGGAAACCCACAAGCAGGACATGAGTGCAACAACACCCTTCTGCCTATGTTCCCAGCAACTGGTGTACATAGGCTGTACATAACTGGTGTACTTCCTCTGATACTGGAGATAGCACATAGCCATCAGGGCTTGTAACCATTGAAATCCTTCTCCTCCAGGAATTTGTCTATCCATCTTTTACAGCCAACCAAATTGGTGGCCATCACTATGTCTTGTGGTAGTGAATTCCATAGTTTCACTATGTGTCGTGTGAAGTATGTCCTTTCTGTCTGGCCCATGCTATATGCCATATTATGGCTGTTTGATACATTCCTTTTTCAGAAGTAAGGTTTTTTCTTCCTGTTAACATGCATTTCTTCTTATAAAACATCTTCTGCTTTTAATTTTGGCTCTAGAGCTTCCATCCTCCAGAACGGCTACCCCTTGTTTTCCAATTTTATTTCTTAGGCCTCTGCCTATCTAAAAAAAAAAAAAAGACAGATAGCTTATTCTAAGAAGCTCTCCTCCAAATCAGAGACTGAACTCCCCTAAACAGACCTTTCTAAATCTGAGACAAAGCTATTAACATGTGCAGGGTTTTACCATGTGTGTCTTTTCCTACAGCAGTATAACTGAAGAAGATGCACTTGGGGGATTTATATTTTCCTTTTATGCCGATGATAAAGATATGTCATATCTCAGCATAGGTAAAACATCTCTCTCTCCCCCCCTCCCTCCATTCTTTTATTTAACTTTTTGTTCAATAAATGGCTGTGTGTGTTACTACCAATGATGCCAAGTGTTGATGATCTGTATTTTGTAGTTAATTATTGAACAAGATTTCATTTATCCTGTGTTTGCTTGGTTTTACTGATGTTTAGAATAATTACCTTGGGTGGATATGTTAACAGCCTTTCTTGTGTTCTGAGAATTTCAAAGGTTAAACTGGAGAGCCATCTGCCACGCAAAAAGAAAAAAAAAAACCAGGATTTTCTGGGGAACACAATAGTGAAACAAACTCAGGTGTGTAGAACCCGTTCACAAAGCTTTCCTCTATGTGGAAATTTCCATTAACCTAAGTGTTTATTTGAGCTTGCATGGGGGAAACTATTTAGGGCAAGAAGTTGGAACCCAAAGCGATAGCCAATACGCAAGGGTTATATACCCTGTGATTGTAAAGCTACTAATTAAATAATATTAAAATATGAGTCTAGGCTACAGTATGCATGATTTTCATAGGCTGCCACAGCAAATGTTACATCCCTGGGCCGGCAGCAATAATAACCAAATGAGGAAAGACTAGTAACATGCCTACACTACAACATTTAGACCTTTATCCCACGGGCGGTTTGATCCATACCCGCCGCAACTTTGATCCAATTCTTTCACATGATGTTGTCCCCCTCGCGCTGCTCTCGCGCCCTGAGTGCTCCTTTTTTTCCCCTTCCTCTTTCGAAATATCCCTGAGTGGGGATTGTCCGTTTTCTCCCCTCCTTCGCAGGCTTAGCTGAGGTATCGGAGCAAAACCAACCACGTGTGATCAAAAGGCTACATCGCATAGGAAACGGAGGGGGAATCCACATAAGCAAAACAGGTAGGTGTGATAAAGGCTTAAGGGCGCAAACAATCCGAGACATAGGTCCCCTCTACAAGAATTCGGTTTGGCGCCTGGTTGTCCGATTATGCGCATCTTCTCACGATCGCGTTTATGCCTAAATCCTGTAAACGACATGCGGTGAAGCGCATAACCGGCAGTATGAAATGCGCTTTACAGTGGCTGAAATGCGGAGAATCGCTTGTTTACATGGTCAAAATGCGCTTTAACGGCTGCGGAGAATTAAAACTCGCTATTTAACGCACATTCGATAATGCGCATAATCGGACAGATAAAGTGCCTCAACTCCCCGATTTGCTCTCTGCTCTTGTAGAGGTAATTTTTAAAATGCGACTTGAAAGAGCTTTAAATCGCCCTTGTAGAGGCACCCATATTTAGACAGCATCCCCCAACCACCACTGCCAAGCACCAAAAACCCCTGGCCCTGTTGCTGAACCTCTGCCATCTGTCCACCCATTCTGTCCCTCTGGTTCAGAGCAAGAGCACTAGTAAATAAAGGAGCAGCAGCTGCCACTCACTCACTCACTCACTCACTCACTCACTCACTCACTCACTCACTGCCCATTCTCTCCGGGCAGTGCTAGGTGTTATGATCAGAGGTGGAAAGCAAGCAAGTGGGTGATTACAGGAAGGCAATAGTGTGTTGCCTCTGCCATAAACTGTCTTCACATTGGTTCCTCTGCTTTCTCCATATTGCGGCCCCTACAGCTCAGTGTGTGAAAGCAACACAACATCTTGTCCCCATCATCACACGCAGCAATCACTTGATCAATAAGTTGTTTGTTCGAATGCCTTTTTAGCACCCCCTCCTGGAGCTGGGCTACACCAAGGCATTTTGCTGCCTCAGACAGAGTAGCAAATGGCGCCCCACCCCACAAGTCAAAGTGCAGCGTTCTCAAGGTCAATCAACTTATTTGGGCACCAGTGGCAGAAATTCCCACAAGCACCTCTCCCTGGCAGTAAAAAAAACAAAAACAAAAACCAGCCATCCTTTGCTGCCTGTCCATGATATACGAAACCAGCTGCCTCCGGTGCTTGTCTTACTCGCCTGATGCTAGAGCTGCTTCTGCTCCCTCATCAGTTCTTAACCTTTGGATTCTCTGGGTTGTTTACCTGGCTGCAAGCCTGGCTTCTCCTGAACTCGGAGGCTTACGAATATCCAGTGCAGAGCGGGAGGTGTAGTGGAGGTGATCCTCAACTTCGCCGCGCTTCCCGCTTTGCATTTCAGCTAGACGGATTATTTTCCCCATCTAGCTGGGGCATTTCGGAGGGAGAGGGAAGGAGGCTGGAGAGGCCTTGGGATACTGTATAAACTGGTCTCCAATCCTGTCCTTGCCCACTAGAATGCCCCTTTTACCTCTTCTCCAAGGTTGCTTTTGCAACCTCAGAGAGACAGCTGGTGCAGTTCTCTCTGAGCCTGCTGTGAGGGGGTGGAGAGTGCAGATTCCCGGGTCTCGGGTCGGAGCACTGTCACCAACTTCAGATCCAGGAATCTGAAGTACCCTATGGCCACCCAGATGCTGTCTAGGGGCCATAGGATCACTCCCTAAAGCTCATGTAATGTTTCAGGTTTCAAGGATTAGGATGAGGAGACTGCAATCACTTCAGAGACAAATAAATATTTAGCAGTATTTACTTAACTTTAAGAATGTTTGGTAAATAAGAGTCTTAAGAAAATGACTAATAGAACTATAAACCAAATATTAACAATTCTAACCTTAACCCACAGTTCGCTATAAATTGTGTTACTGTTGTTTGAGCAAATGACAATTGCTTGTCCCAGTTCCTTCAGGTTTTTGTTGCCAGTGTCCATTACAGAGGTTCACTCTTCTTCTAGCTGAAGACTGCTTTATCTTCTTCACCACACTGCTGGTTTCCCTGAATTTCCTTCTCAGCTTTCCGCCTTCTCTCTCTTTCTACCACCACCTCCTCCTCTTCTGTTGTACCATCCTCCCTTTCAAGCTGACAATTTACTCTCTTCTCCCTCCATTCCATACCTCTTCAACTGTGGAGCTTCTCTAAACGAGCAATTTATAGCACGTTCGTGATTGGCCACTCACAGACGTTTGCGGGTCCATTACACAATATCATCAACGGTCGGGATGTCTCCTGCACTATCCCCTGGAAATTGTGGATTTGAATGCCCCCCCCCCCAGATAATGTGGTAAAATTGGAAAAAGGGGCGCCACTTGATGGCACTGTCTCATTAAAACACAACGGGGCCTTTTGGAGAAGGAAACAAATCACGTGGTTGCATAAAGGGTTGCATGTAGCGGGGCACACTCTAGACCTGATTTTTTCCATGGGACATGGAGATGGTGATCTGAAAGTGGGGGACTTTACATCAACCCCTCTGTCATGGTCAGATCACCTGCTGAGGTTTAGACTTACAGCAGCTTTTCCCCTCTGCACGAGTGGGGGACCCATTAAGATGGTCTTCCCCCGGAGGCTAATGGATCCGGATGGTTTCCAGAGGGCTCTGGGGAGTTTTCTGGCTGATAGGGCTGGCTCTCGTGTCGAAACCCTGGTTGATCTGTGGAATGCAGAAATGACCCGGGTGGTTGACACGATTGCTCCTGAGCGCCCTCTCCTGTGTAGAGCTCGAACGGCTCCATGGTATACCCCGGAGCTGAGAGCGATGAAACAAAATAGGAGACGGCTTGAGGGCAGATGGAGACGAACTCCTAGTGGATGCAATGAAACACTGGTAAGTGCCTATGGTAAGCTGTATTCTGGGGCAGTGAGGGCAGCAAAAAAACAATACTTTGCTGCCACTATTAAATCATCAATCTACCGCCCAGCGCATCTTTTCAGAGTTGTCTGGGGGCTTCTACATGCTGGCCCCAAGAACATGGTAGAACTATCTGAGGCCCACTGTAATATATTTGCTAGGCACTTCCAGGATAAAATCTTTGGCATCCACCAGGTGAATCTAGTGAGGTATCCAGAGCATAGGTTTGTCCTGTTTTCTTGGATGAGTTTCAGTTGGCACAGCTCGATGACATGGACAAGGTGTTTGGACAGATTCGTGCAGCCACCTCTGTATTGGATCCTTACCCCTTTTGGCTTATAAAAGCTAGCAGGGATGTAACAGTAGGGTGACCAACTGTCAGGATTTCCCCGGATTTGTCCTGGTTTTTGTTCTATCCTGGGTGTCAGGGGGGATTATCTGTAATTTTCCATAATGTCCTGGAAAGACAAGCTTTCCCCTTTAAGGCCACATTAGTGTGGTTGGAGGGAATGACGAGCTTTCTGGAGGTGGGTTATTTCCCTCCCACTGCTCCAATCAGGACCTTACAGGGGAAAGTATGTCATTCCTGGACATTATAGAAAAGAACCCGATTGGAGCAGTGGAGGGCGGGAATGACACACTTTCCCCTCCTCCGCTCCAATTGGGTCCTTTAAAGCAGTGGGGGTGAATGACATGCTTTCCAGAGGCCCCGGAAAGCCACTTTCTCACCCCCCACCCCACTGAGGGTCCTCTTTTTTGGTTTCCCAAATGTGGTCACCCTATGTAACAGCCGGCTGGGCCAGGGAAGTGATTAATGCCTCTCTATGAGAGGGAGTGGTCCCAGACCGTCTGAAAGAGGCAGTAGTGAGACCACTCCTGAAGAAAGCTTCCCTGGACCCAGAAAATCTTAATAACTATAGGCTGGTGGCAAATGTTCCATTCCTGGGCAAGGTCCTTGAGCAGGTGGTTGCTGGCCAGCTCCAAACACTCTTGGATGAGACTGATTATCTGGATCCATTTCAGTCAGGTTTCAGGCCTGGTTTTGGCAAGGAAACAGCCTTGGCCGCCCTGTATGATGACCTATATCAGGAGAAGGACAGGGGGAGTGTGACTCTGTTGATTCTCTTTGATCTCTCAGTGGCTTTCGATACCATCGACCATGGTATCCTTCTGGCATGACTGGCTCAGTTGGGACTGGGAGGCACTGCATTGCAGTGGTTCCGCTCCTACTTGACAGGTCGGCTCCAGAAGGTGGTGCTTGGGGGACATTGCTTGGCCCCGTGGATTCTCCAGTATGGGGTTCCGCAGGGGTCAGTCTTGTCCCCCATGCTGTTCAACATCTACATGAAACCGTTGGGTGCGGTCATCCGGAGTTTTGGAGTGCGTTGTCATCAGTACGCTGATGACACGCAACTCTACTTCTCCTTTTCATCTTCATCAGGTGAGGCTGTGGATGTGTTGAACCGGTGCTTGACTACGACAATGAACTGGATGAGAGCTAATAAACTGAAACTCAATCCAGACAAGACTGCGATGCTGTTAGTGGGGGGTTCCTCTGACCAGATGGAGGGTGTTCAACCTGTTCTGGATGGGATTGCACTCCCCCTGAAGGAGCAGGTTCGTAGCTTGGGGGTTCTCCTAGAACCATCTCAATCAATCATCTTTATTTGCAGTCAACAGACCATTAGTACAGCATACGGCACAATTTACAAAATTTAGCTAAATTTAAAAACATAATATATGGAAGTTTAATTAGACATCTAAGGGGAAATTGAACTTCATGTTGGCACAAGGAACAATTTGCAATATCTATTACATAGTTTAGTACAATTAGAAGTAAACAGAAGGATTTTCATTTGCATAACATCAGTCTGCAACTTATTGCTATACAGAGAAATGTAGAAACTTGCAGAGTTACATATTTGTCAGTACCCTGTAGGAGGCTTGACAGCGGGGAAGTCCCAGTGCCAGTAGAGAAACTTTGCATAATTGGTCATATTATATCTTCTCTGGCATCATTATAAAAGTTACAAAAGAACAACACATGAGCAATAGACTCTACCTCGCCACTATTGCACGGCAAGACCTGTTAGCCAATGGTGTTTTCTTATATCTGCCCTCCAAAAGATTTGATTGAAGTACATTAAATCTGGCCAGTGTAAAGGCCTTTCTGTCCGGGAAAGAAGTGCTCCCGGTTCACTTACAGCAGAGTAAGCGTGTTTCCAGAGAGATCCAATCAGTAAAAATACTCACACACCAGCGTTTTGTGTATAATACAAGCCTTTTACTGTGATTCCAATAGATATATACAGCAATCTGGTCCATCCAAATATAATACAGGTTCCAGGAAGATTTTTACATAGCATATCTGTCCATCCTCATAATTCTCATACAACTAGCCTTTCTCCTTTCTCCATCAAATATTTACAGTATATATCATATACTTTAACAGGTAAATAACATTTCACATTCAGGTCCTTTAACAATTGCATAAA
Source organism: Anniella stebbinsi (assembly GCA_029215795.1). Taxonomy (NCBI): domain Eukaryota; kingdom Metazoa; phylum Chordata; class Lepidosauria; order Squamata; family Anniellidae; genus Anniella; species Anniella stebbinsi. The sequence continues at coordinate 391,124,325 of JARDYH010000001.1, forward strand.
CCATTCAATCTCTCTGCATGCTTCAGATAAGGCAGCATATTCAGCCTCGCAGGACGATGTGGCAACACAGGCTTGCTTTTTGGATTTCCAATGTATCAGTGACTTTCCAAGAATTATTGCCATTCCACTTGTAGACTTCCGGTCTGAGGGATTTCCTGCCCAATCACTGTCAACATAGCACTCTAAGGACTCATTTTCAAACGATGACAACGTTAGACAGAGATTTTGTGTATTCTTTAAGTAGCGTAAAATTCTCTTAATTCCTTGCCAAGCAGCATTTGTAGGTTTCACTACCTGCTGGCTTAAAATACCCACTGCACAGGCAATGTCTGCCCTTGTCCATTGGCTTATGTACAGAAGACTTCCAATCACAGATTGATACAGTTCTGGATCATTAAAACTTTCTCCTTCCATGTTTGACCTTAACTCAGGCAACATAGGACTTTGTACACCTTTGCAGTCACTCATGGCACAAGACTCTAGCAGATGGACAATTTTCTGCTTCTGGCTAAGCATATATTCCCCTCCTTTCCGTTTGATAATCTGATTCTGAACACCTAAATAATTGCTTACTTCTCCCAGGGATTTCAGTTTGAACTTCTCCTCCAAACATTCTGTAATTTTCTGTATGTGGTTTGTAGATTTAGACATCAATAACAGATCATCCACATAAATGAGAGCCACAACAAAACCATTCCCTTTTCTCCGCATGTACAGACATGGATCAGCAATTCCCCGTTGAAAACCTAAGTCTTCAACTAGGGCTGAATTTAAGCAATCATTCCAGCACCTTGCTGCTTTAAACCATACACTGCTTTCTTAAGCAACCAAACCTCATCAGATTCCTCATCAAAACCGGGGGGGGGGGGGGTTGCATGTAAATTTCCTCATGCAAATCTGCGTGTAAATAAGCCGTGTCTACATCAAAATGCTTTACTACCATATCATTCTTTGCAGCTATGCTTAGAAATAACCTTAATGTAGCTGCTTTACACGTTGGTGAAAACTTTTGGTCAAAATCTTTCCCTTTGACTTGTAAAAATCCCTTTGCCACCAACTTTGCCTTATATTTGGTTTCACCTGATTCCAAAACCTTTCTTTTATATACCCAGCGGCAATCAACTGATTTTTTACCTTGAGGTAACCGTGTAGATTTATACACATCATGTTTCTGGAAACTTCCCATCTCATTTTGCATCGCACGAATCCATTTTTTCTTCTCCTGCATCAGCAAATTAAGCACCTCCTCATAGTTCTGAGGTTCATAGTTAACCATACACACTCTGGCACTATGATTCTCAAACCCATACCTTGCTGGCGGTTTGTCTTTGGTAACTCTTTCAGACCTCCTTAAATTACCAGTACTTGGTTCTCCATTTTGTTGCTCTCCATTGCTTTCTATGGGGGGGGGGGGTTGAAGTTAAACGCTTCTCTCTGGCAGCACTGGCTCCAGACTGAGGCTTTAACTCTTTCTGTTCCTCCCCTTCATTTCTCCCGTCCGGTGAGAAATGCAGCATCATTTCAGGATTTGAATGAATCCTCTGCCAATTTTGCTCCTCAAAATTTACAGACCTAGACACCACCACTTTACCATTCCCTACATAAAACCTCCAAGATTTAGCATCATATCCAACAAAGCGCAAACGAGCTGCTTTGTTTTCTTCTTTCTTTCTTTGACTCTTCGGGATGTTAACGTAAGCAAAGGCACCCCAGATACGGAGATGGGACAAATCAGGTTTCTTTCCATGTAATAGGAAAAAAGGGTGTATTGTTAGTTACACTCGACCAGGTTCTGTTCAGCAAATAATTAGCAGTTGAGAACGCTTCTGCCCACAGATTTTGTTCAACACCAGCATCTAACATTAAAGAATCCTTTAAAGTTTGTAATAGACCATTCCTCCTTTCAATAGCTCCATTCTGCCAAGGAGCAAACGGATCTGAAAACCTTTGAGTAAACTCATTACTCTTAATCCACCTTAAAAAATCTTTGCTTGTAAATTCACCATCACGGGCGTATTGAATCTGAATAACTTGCCTCTGGAATCTCCGTTCCGCCCATGTTAACCATGTTTGAAACGTTTTGGATTTCCTCTTTAGCATGTAAACGCAACTAAACCTGGATTTATCATCCAAAATGACAAGAACATGTTTAGCTCCACCAAGACTTTCTTTGAACGGCCCAATTAAATCAACATGTACAAGTTCAAAAACCTCATTTGAAACCCTGTCACTCTTTCTATTGATCGCATGAACCTTTGATTTTGATTGCTTGCAGACCTTGCAATCCAAAAATCTTTCACACCCATTGAGATCAATTCCCTTGCACTTTTTGGCATCTGTTTTAAAACCTTAAAACTCGCATGTCCCATTCTTCTATGCAATAAGTGAATACAATTTGGGTGAATTGGAGCATTTCCAATTTGTCCTACCACACAATCACCTGACCTCATTACAAACAAACCATTTTTGAGATCTCCTTGTGCGCATACTTGCTCTGCTTTTGTCACCTCGCAGAGACATCCTTTGAAAGTCACAATATATCCTTCTCCGACTAGGCTGGCTACGGATAAAAGACTATAATCGAGGGTAGAAATGAACAACACGTTAGGTCAATTTTTCCCTAAACAAGGAATAAAGAACGACCCTTCCCCTTCAACAGGGACTTTCCTTCCATCTGCTAATGTGACTGAATCCATGGATCCAGCCCGTAGTTTCACAAACGCCTCCCTGCTGTTGCAGAGCATTTGGCTGGAAGCAGAGTCGATTAACCAGACTTCCTGTCTCCTCGCCTCCTTGGATTCCACGGCTGCTGACACATATTGAGCGCTACATGCTTTCTCTCCATCGGAACGCCAGTTTCTCTCACTCGACCGCCCGGCTCCTTTCATTTGCAGCTTCACTCTGCAATATTTCCGAATATGCCCCAGCTTGCCACATCGGTAGCACTTCCTTTTTCCCACCACCATTGCTCGCTCGGCTCCTCTGAAAGGTAAGCGCTGCTCCAGCTCCATTTTGGCGATTTGTTTTATTCCTCCTTGCGATTCATGGCTGATTCCTTTCCAAGTTTCCCCTCGTCCCTCTGCACACTCTGCTCGTTTCCTGTTGCTGCATAGATTCTAGGCTCATTGTGAGCCCGTCCCAACTATTTGGGAGAGAACTTAGGATCACGTAAATTCTGTTCTCCTCAGTAAATGTCAGACCCACTTCTTGAAGTTTGGAAAACAAAGTGCCCATTACTTGCAGATGCTCAGACAGCGACTCTCCTTCACGGAGCTTTGTTCTATAAAGCTGACGCATCAAACTTATTTTAGAACTTGCCATTTGTCTCACATACACACGCTTTAATTTATCCCAGCACTCATTTGCTGTATCCGTCTGAGAAATATGAATCAATTGCCTGTCATTGATACACAGCACAATATTTGACTTGGCTCTTATGGATAAATTGTCCCACTCCTTTTGTGCAGCAGCACTCAGACCAGCCGGTCTTGGGACTTCCACGACATTCCAACATCTTTCTTTTCGGAGCAACATCTCCATCTTGAATGACCAATTCAAATAATTGCTTTCGTTGAGCCTTTCGATAGGAACACCTCCGTGAAAGCTCATCTGCGCCATATTTCCTGGCTGACTCAAAACTGCAGCCTTCCTCTGGCCAGAAAAATAGCTTGACTCGTGTTCCTCACTCGAATCAATTTCAGAGCTCAAATCCACTTCCTCCTGTTTATACATTAAACGATGACCATCATCCACTGCTGTATCAGGCCTCCTCCACACGAGACGTTTAATGAGCCTTGAAGGCTCATTATAAATTTTACCTACACACGAGCGGAGCGCAAAACGGGCGTACAGGCGCGTTATCTCCCCGATAATGCGCATTTTCGAACGCGCGTTAAATAGCGACTTTTATTTTGCTCCGGCCGTTAAAGCGCATTTTCGCTGTGTGAACAAGCGATTATGCGCATTAACTACCTGTAAAGTGCTTTTTGGGCATCTTTTAATGCACTTCGCCGCTTCTCGCCGCCTCCCGTGCAGAGGGATTAGGCGTAAATGCGCCTCCGCGAAAATGCGCATAATCCCCGAACCGGGCGCAAAAGCGCATCCTTGTGGAGGGGGCCTCAGGAACTCCTGGGACTCTGGGTGCATAACCTGTCCGGGAAAGAAGTGCTCCCGGTTCACTTACAGCAGAGTAAGCGTGTTTCCAGAGAGATCCAGTGAGTAAAAATACTCACACACCAGCGGGTTGTGTATAATACAAGCCTTTTACTGTGATTCCAATAGATATATACAGCAGTCTGGTCCATCCAAATATAATACAGGTTCCAGGAAGATTTTTACATAGCATACCCATCCATCCTCATAATTCTCATACAACCAGCCTTTCTCTTCTCTCATCCTCCATCAGATATTTACAGCTTATATACAGTAGACTGGACAATGACTAAGCACTTAATCAATTAGGAAAACTTCTAGAAAAAACCCACTATCTCCCTGACCTTTTCAGCAGCAGATAGAAAAACTATTCTCCTAGCTAATTGGCATTAGGTGCACTAGTCAGTCCTCTGGATACTTTGCAACTGTCCAGTTCTTTTATTCATCTTAAATGAAATTTTCCCTGACACTTTCTTTACTTTGGGACTACTAACCACTCCAAATATGACAGTAGCCTCTTATCTATTGGGGGTTCTCCTAGAACCATCTCTGTCACTTGAGGCTCAGGTGGCCTCGGTGGCACGGAGTGCCTTCTACCAACTTCAGCTGGTGGCCCAGCTATGCCCCTATCTGGACAGGGATAACCTGGCTTCAGTTGTCTATGCTCTGCAGATTACTGCAATGCACTCTACGTGGGGCTGCCTTTGAAGATGGTTCGGAAGCTGCAGTTTGTGTAAAATGCAGCGGCCAGATTGGTAACAGGGACCAGAAGGTTCGAACATATAAGACCGATTCTGGCCCGCTTGCATTGGCTGCCTGTATGTTTCCGAGCCCGATTCAAGGTGCTGGTTTTAACCTATACAGCCTTACACGGTTTGAGACCACAATACCTGATGGAACTCCTTTCCCGACATGAACCTACCCATATACTACGCTCAACATCAAAGGTCCTCCTCCGGGTGCCTACTCTGAGGGAAGCTCGGAGGACGGCAACAAGGGAGAAAGCCTTCTCTTTGGTGCCCCCCAATTATGGAATGATCTCCCTGATGAGGCCCGCCTGGCGCCAACACTTATCTTTTTGGTGTCAGGTCAAAACTTTTCTTTTCTCCCAGGCATTTTAACAGCTTAAGTTGAGGTTTTAACTGACTTTGTGGCCAGGCTTAACAGTTTAAAATGTTTTAAATATCAGCTGTTTTATGTTTATGGTTTTAAATTTTGTATATTGCCTTTTTAGTGTTCAATTTCTTAATTTTTGTAAACTGCCCAGAGAGCTTAATTTAGTAAGCTTATGTAATGAAGAAAAACTGAAGTGGATGGGTGCAGAGATGGCAAAGTTTTGCCCTTTCTTACGTAGCTGACATCCTCTGGATGTTTTGGACAACAATTTCTATCATCCCCAGCCACCACAGCCAATGGCCACGTGTGAAGGGAGCTGTGGTCTGAGATATCTGATGGGCACCAGGTTTGGGAAGGCTGTTGTATAGCTTTCCCTGTAGAAAGATTTTTCTTCTGAAAATACTTTCCCCTTGACTATTTGGGTGTTATTGTTTCAAAATTAATTACCAGTGTATTTTCTCGGTAGCACAGAAGGAGAATCTATTATGCATGACTATATCCATAGACTATCCAATAGTTAATGGAATTGGGCAGACATCATTGCTTTCTTTTTAGAAGGGCTTTTGATGGAAAAGTACAAATGGAGCAATTAATGGCTTGCATTAGTGCCCTCATGAGGAGACACATCAGAAGTCCGTTGAAGTTTGCAATTAAAGCAAGACTTAACACTTTTAAAAATGTACCAATTTAACGACTGGAGAACATAAGATTTATCTCTTAGAGTTGGAACAGCAGTGATCATGGCTGCAACAACCCAGTTTTATCCCAGCTAATTGCACTGTCATATCTACTCCCTAAGAAATGGAGACAATGTCGAAGCAAAAAATAGCTGATCTCTGGAGCTTTGCCAGTCCAGGCATTTACCTTCTGCTAAAATAAGCCTCCAGAGAGTTCAGCGAAGACTCGAGTCCTACTCCAACAGGAAAGATGGCACTTCCTGCATGCAACCCTTTGCTTCTTCGAGATCTAAAGTGAGGCCACATATTATAATAATAGGTTGCAGACATAGAGAAATAGTACATTTTTGTAGACTTGCGGTATGATCTGGTGTGTCGCATGCTTACCAACAAATTAGGGTGAAGGCAGACATACATTTTTTTAAAGAGCTACATCGTTATGCATCCCCTAACCACAGTGTGAACTGGAGGGCACCCATTCTGACTCAGCTATTTGTCTCCATCCTCAGCATTCCCTCTTCTCACCATCAATCAACAAAATCTCCACCATTAAAACTGTAATTCCATGGTCCCTTCAACTCCTCCTCTGGCTTACTTTAACATGCCAGACTCCAAGAGATTTCACCACTCCTCACCAAACACAACCCCCAAACATGGTGCTTTAGAAATCTACCTCGTAGATGTAAAAGTCATCATTCGTAGCACAGACCTTGGACTTTTCTTCTTTGTTCTGGCTTGTCATTAAAACCTTCCATACCTGGCATCGGGGTTGAAAGGTATTTTAAGTGTCATATATAAAAGGTAACTGTAATGTGCAAATGACAGTATTAATGTCAAAATTAATGAGAACGTTTTGACAATTCTTTAAAAAATACCAGTTGCAAAAGTTTTTCTGTATCCTACAGAAATGATTAAAAGATCAGGTGCAGTGTTGTTTTTCCTGGCTACAACTTAGGTGGGACAACTTAGGTGTAAAGATTCCAGAGAACGTGTTTTCAGCATTTTTCTTCCAGCCCACAAACTCTCTCATTAAAACAACATCAAAATTAACTCCTGTCCAAACCAAAGAGGGTATCCATTTTAACTTTCTGCTTCAGGTATGAAAAGATTTAAGACCAGGACAAGCTAATAGCAACACAGACTGAAAATGTGTTGATTTATTTATCCTACTTGTTTACCACTCAATATCCTAAATCTCTAAATGGTTTACAATACATATATAACACCATAAAAAGCCCAATATAAAAGCAGTGTGGGAACAAAATAAAATAATAAAGAAAATGTTACAAAGACAAAAAAACAAAACAAAAAAAACTAAACAGAACAGTGTCATAACCCATTGCAAAAAAGCCCATGTAAACAAATATATTTTGAAGAGGCATTTAAAGCTCACCACAGTTTCTACTTCTCAAACAACACATGAGAGTTTCTTCCTCTCAAACCACACCTTCGCTATCAGTACTGTTTCCCCCCCCCCTTTTTTTTTGTGTGTGTTCATGGGCAGATTTTCTGACATTTAGTATCTTCAGGCAGGACAAATCTCCCCAGGCTAAATGTCTCTGGCCTCCTCCACACGAGACGTTTAATGAGCCTTGAAGGCTCATTATAAATTTTACCTCCACACCAGCGGAGCGCAAAACGGGCGTACAGGCGCGTTATCTCCCCGATAATGCGCATTTTCGAATGCGCGTTAAATAGCGACTTTTATTTTGCTCCGGCCGTTAAAGCGCATTTTCGCGGTGTGAACAAGCGATTATGCGCATTAACGTCTTCTAAAGCGCTTTTTGGACATCAATTAATGCGCTTCGCCGCCTCTCGCCGCCTCCCGTGCAGAGGGATTAGGCGTAAATGCGCCTCCGCGAAAATGCGCATAATCCCCGAACCGGGCGCAAAAGCGCATCCTTGTGGAGGGGGCCTCTGTTTCAGGTGCTGGTTAAAGGGTCCAGGCCCAGAAAAACAAGTGGCAACATCCATTCAGCTGAAGATAATTAAGGTAAGGGCAGGCAGTGCCAGCTCCAGGGTTTTGTAGCCCCCCCCCCCCCGAGTCTTATCACCACCATTGCCTAGGCTGACCATCTGAAAAGGAGGACAGGGCTCATATAACTTTAACAGTTGTAGAGAAAAGGGAATTTCAGCAGGTGTCATTTGTATGCAATTAGTTCCTGGTGAAATTCCCTCTTCATCACAACTGCTACAGGTGCAGGTACTATACTAGAGTGACCATATACAAAAGAAGGCAGGGCTCTGCAACTTTAACTGTTGTGATGAAGAGGGAATATCACCAGGAACTAAATGCATACAAATGACACTGGCTGAAATTCCCTTTTCTCTACAACTGTTAAAGTTATATGAGCCCTGTCCTCCTTTTCAGATGGTCAGCCTACGCATTGCCCCTCCTCCTCTCCCTCTGCTTTGCTCAGGTTGCCTCAGTGGCCCGGAGTGCTGTCTAGCCCAGCTATGCCCCTATCTGGACAGGGATAACCTGGCTTCAGTTGCCTATGCTCTAGTAACCTCCAAGGCCCGTTCTACACCTAAGGGTGTAGGAGGGAGGGAGGGAGCGATCCCGGACGTTCCTGCTTCCAGGATCGTACCCTAGCTTCTAAACGGAACGCAATGTCCTGGGAGGAAAGGGATGTTGCTGCTGCCATTTTATAAAAAAAGAAACAGAGGAACCGTTGTGCAGAGGAAGAGGTAAGGGAACCCCCCCATGTGCCCCCCGCCATCCTGTGGATGGAGAAATTTCTCCCCCCCCCCCCATGGACACAGAGCCACCTCGTGCAGCTTTGTGCCTGTCTTAGGACCTGGGATGTTGGGAAAACTGGAATATCCCCGGTTTCAGCTATCCTGGGGTTATCCCGGGGTCGTCCCTAGGTCATCCTCGGGATCCCCTGTGCGTCATTTAGATGCACAAGGACAACCTAGGGACGACCCCGGGATATATCCCTGGTGTAGACCTGGCCCAAGCTAGATTACTGCAATGCGCTCTACATGGGGCTGCCTTTCAAGACTGTTCAGAAGCTGCAGCTTGTGTGAAATGCAGCAGCCAGATTGATAACAGAGACAAAAGGGTCTGAACATATAACACCAATTCTGTTTTTTGAACATTAAAGGTTTTATATTATGCTTCATCATGCTGTGCACCCTGCCCAGAGATCTTTTGCTGTTGGGTGGTTTAGAAATGTAATGAATTAATGAATGAAGTGACAGCAAGGAGGAGCACTGGCATGGCAGAGAAACTATGAAGATCAGCAGTGGGGGCACCCTGCAGGTGTGTGGGCATCAGTATGTGCCTGATGATATCAATCCTTGACATTGACTTTCAAGTGGACTGCATTTGGCTTGGTGAATCCAAGTTAGGGTGGCTAAAATGCAAGGAAACATAGCTGCGACTATAGCACACTTCTTTTAAACCACACAGCATGATATTTTATATTTTTATTTATGCTCACACACATTCACTCACTCACACACAGGGTAGGTTACAAAAGTCAAGGAAAGGTTGCCTCCGTCTATTCTTCTGTGGCACGTAGGCAAACGAAACTTTCATGAGTCATTAGACTAAGAGAGACAAATGCATGGCTGCTTTCAACACAGGAAGGAGGAAATGAAGTCTTTTTGGCTTACAGCCGCCTTTTCAAAAACTCACAGAGGGAGCGGTGGCCGGTGTCTTCCATGCCAAAACACCTGCTGGCATCTATAACCTAAAGGGAATATTATACCTGCCTCATAAAAGTGGTATTGTGCATTGAAATGTGTACAATTCTTCCTGGGCTGATTGACTACATCCAAAAGACGTTTTGTGCATTGAGTGTCTGTGTGGGGAGATAATGCATCACAAGGAGGAGTTGCAAACTAATGTGGGGTTTGCCCAGCAGTAATTGTTTTATGGACCACTGGTCCATCTAGCCCATTATTGTCGATACTGGCTGGCAGAATTTTTTCCCCTAGGCCTACTTGGAGATGCTAGGGATTGAACCTGGGAACTTCTGAATGGAAAGCATGGGCTCTGTCACTGAGTCATAGGCCTAATCCACACCAAGCAGGATAGAGCACTGCTTTATAGCAGTACTGAAGTGCACTGACAACCGTTGGGGCCCACTGACACATACCATATACCGCTTTCATAGTGCAATATCGTGCTTGGTGTGGATTAGGTCACAGTGTTCCATCCTGTTTTCATGCTGCCCACACTGATCCTGCTACACATGCTAATTCTCCAGCTTTTCTCACTCTCCAATTATCCTTTGCAGCATGACTTCCTGTGTGGTGCAAGCCCAGCCAGTGTGAGTTCTTGGGTTGGCTTGTTATCTATGGCAACAAGCCACTGTGGCCGGGTTCACACGACCCAGGAAGCTGTGCTGCTAAGGGTAATTATGCTAAACTCCTCCCCCCAGCACTCGACCAGCATGTGTGGTGGGGATAAGCCAGCGTGGTTTATTTCCTCTGCAGTGATTGTGCAGACATGGCCCATGATTTCACCATGAAGTCAGTGGCTGAATTCGGACAACACGATAGTCAATGGTGGGGTAATAATCAACTTTACAGTTGTTCATCTAGGGGGTACTCCCCACACAACATGGTAATAAATAATCAACTGTGGTGTGGATTAGGATCAGCACTGAGTTGACTATGGCAGCATTCGGACGACACGATAGTCAATACAACTGACCATTGTTTCCCCCCTCCCAGTTGCTTATTGTGTCGTCTGAATTCAGCCAGTTTCTCTCTCTTCCCCTCCCCAATCTGATGTCTTATAAAGAAGAGAACTGGAGATCTCGAAAGCTCACACAAATGTAGGTTTTGGAATCTTATAAATTCATCCGGGGGCTCAGTTTATTTACTCCCTAACACGTTCTCAGGAAGGAACTACACTACAGCAAACACATTCTGAACGCTGTTTGTTTGCCAGGTAAGTCTAATGAGGAGGACAATGTGGGGCTTGGATGGTGCTGAACGCTTCTCCCATCCACTGAGTCTCCTTGCAAATGATCTCCCCACTAGCTCAGTTTACGAACCTGTTTTTTCTTCTCTACAAGAATGGAAATTCTTGCAGGGGAGAATTGGCAAGTGCACGAAAGTTTAAAGATCCCTTCCTTCCCACTGAGATTCTCCCTTGCAAATGCCATCCCCTGCATTTGCTTTACCTTAGCCAATGTGGGACAAGGAACTCAACAGTGGTTGAAGTAACAAGTCATTTTCTCCCTTAAGCATATTGACTAGTTCAGAGGAAATAAGTGGTTCCTGTTGAAAATCAAGCACAGTAATTAGGTCCCATTGATTGTAACAAAGGACGGCCATATTGCTGTCCCAAATGGTTGTATCACACAACTCATGAGCTGTGCCCACGATTCTTTACAATACTGGCACATAATGTTCGGACTGCTTAAAGAATTAGGCTACAGCATTCTCTCTACTCAGCCAATGCCAGTGACTTCATCCAACAGAGGTACACAGGTTCAGATTCAGCAAGTCAAGGAAAGCATGGAACCAGGCTTGAAGCAACAGTTACTGTATATAAAGGCTGGCCAGGCTCCTATTGGTTCCTCAGGTTACTTCATCCCTCTGGGTTAAAGAGTAGCAACGTTGCTTCTGCACATGTGGTGCTGCAGTATTTTGCGAAAATTGAGCTGATATTCATTCTGTTATGTAGGTGGCCATGTGTCCTCTTTTACAGAGGACATTCCTCTGTTTGAAGGGCTGCCAGAGGACCGTACTCAGTTCGAAGGCATCCTCTGTCTGAAGGGTTGTCCTAAAGACAGAGAACCATGGGAACTGTTGCTGCCCATCAACAGGTAGCACCTGGAGAATAGACCGAACAGGCAGGCACTGTATTTCATTGTAATTTATAATCATTTCTAAATTTGCATGTATACATATAAATTAGCACATGCCAATTTTATGCAATTGATCTCCTCTTTTTTGTTATTGATGCATTTCCTCATTTTTAGCAATCTGTAAGTGGCCACCTTATCTGGTGGTGCAGAGAGTAAGGGGGCTGCCCCAGCTACAAGATCCCTGGTCCCTTACTGTCCGCACTCCTGAACTCTGCACATTTATCTGTTTTTCCATACAGAACCACAATCCGATGAATGTGCAGAAGTTGGAATCAGGGACAAGTAGATGTGTTTCCAATAAACTTTTATTTAGTCTTCAGGGAAATGTACTTTCAGTTTCTTCAAGGATACATTGATCTATTTTTATTTTAGATCCACTGGGGTTGAAAAATTGGCTTAGCCCGGTCACAAATTAAGCCTCGCGTGCAGGGTTATATGCCTTTCTCAATCGAGTCTATTTCAGACATTCAGCTGTAAACTGAATGTTGTTGACTAATTTACATGTGTGAACCTGCCCCAGATAACTACCATATGACCTTTTTGATAACTATCCCACTTGAAACTAGCTATGAAATTATAAGCATAGGATCTTGTAAACATTTTTTTTTTAGAAATTAGGAAGGAGTTATCTATTAGGGATGTGCACTGGATCGGACCCGATCCACGATCCGAGTCCGGTCCAGTGGGAAATCGGATAAATTATCCGATTTCCGATCCCGCAGCTGGATCGGCCGATCCAATCCGAACCGGTCCGAAAAAGCTCCGAACCGGTTCGGCGGATCGGCGGATCGGCGGGCGCCCACTGGCGCCCACCGCCGCTTCCATTGGCGGGCGCCAGCGGGCGCCCGCCGATGAAAGTGGACAGCGGGGGGGGGAGGAGGGGGGCACTTACCTTCTCGGCCCGGTGGCTCCCGTCCGGCGCCGGCGCCTACTACTACTAGCAGGCTCCGCGGCCTGCTCTAGGGTGGCACGCCGGGTGATGTCATCACCCGGCGCGCTACTCTAGAGCAGGCCGCGGAGCCTGCTGGAAGTAGTAGGCGCCGGCGCCGGACGGGAGCCGCCGGGCCAGAAAGGTAAGGAGGGGGTGCGTGGAGGGGAGGAGGGGGCGCGCGGAGGGGGGAGGGGGGCCCTTACCTTTCCGGCCCGGCGGCTCCCGTCCGGCGCCGGCGCCTACTACTCCCAGCAGGCTCCGCGGCCTGCTCTAGGATGGCGCGCCGGGTGATGTCATCACCCGGCGCGCTACTCTAGAGCAGGCCGCGGAGCCTGCTGGAAGTAGTAGGCGCCGGCGCCGGACGGGAGCCGCCGGGCCGGAAAGGTAAGGAGGGGGTGCGTGGAGGGGAGGAGGGGGCGCGCGGAGGGGGGAGGGGGGCCCTTACCTTTCCGGCCCGGCGGCTCCCGTCCGGCGCCGGCGCCTACTACTCCCAGCAGGCTCCGCGGCCTGCTCTAGGATGGCGCGCCGGGTGATGTCATCACCCGGCGCGCTACTCTAGAGCAGGCCGCGGAGCCTGCTGGAAGTAGTAGGCGCCGGCGCCGGACGGGAGCCGCCGGGCCGGAAAGGTAAGGAGGGGGTGCGTGGAGGGGAGGAGGGGGCGCACGGAGGGGGGAGGGGGGAGGGGAGCCCTTACCTGCCCGGCCCGGCGGCTCCCGTCCGGCGCCGACGCCTACTACTCCCAGCAGGCTCCGCGGCCTGCTCTAGGATGGCGCGCCGGGTGATGTCATCACCCGGCGCGCTACTCGAGAGTAGGCCGCGGAGCCCGCTGGTAGTAGCCGCCGGCGCCGGACGGGCCGAGAAGGTAAGCAGTGGCGGGGAAGGGGGCTTACCCCCCCCCGGAGCCGTCCGCTTCTATCCGCTGGCGCCCGCGGGCGCCAGCGGATGGAAGCGGGCGGCCCCAGGGGGGGTAGGGAGCGCGGGGGAGGGGGTTTACCTGCCGGGGCCGTCCACAGCGGACGGCCCCGGGGGGGGAGGGAGTTAGGCCCCCCCTTACCCACCCGCCGCCATTTTTTCCTCATAGACTTGCATTGCAATGCAAGTCTATGGGGAAAAAAATGGCGGCCGATCCAAAAATGTACGATTTTTGGGTCGGGATCGGACTCGATCCGGTCCGGGGGGCCTCCGATTTTGTCCGAACCGGTCCGGGACAAAATTGGAGGTCCCGATCCGGGTCCCGATCCGATCCGGGGGGTCCGTGCACACCCCTATTATCTATGCCTCTACAGTACTTGAATTCTGCTGAGTCATTCTTGTTTCTAAAAAAACCCCACATGAATCCAATTTTGCACAAGTTAAAATATCTTAGGGTGACCAGATAAAATCCAGGTCAGGGCTCATGTAACTTTAACAGTTGTAGAGAAAAGGGAATTTCAGCCAGTGTCATTTGTATGCAATTAGTTCCTGGTGAAATTCCCTCTTCATCAAAACTGTTAAAGTTGCAGGGGCCCTGCCTTCTTTTGTATATGGTCACTCTAGTATAGTGCCTGCACCTTTAACTGTTGTGATGAAGAGGGAATATCACCAGGAACAAATTATATACAAATGACACTGGCTGAAATTCCCTTTTCTCTACAACTGTTAAAGTTATATGAGCCCTGACCTGGATTTTATCTGGTCACCCTAAAATATCTTTCCCTTTTTCAAATAAAACATTGAGAGCGTACTCTCAATTTCAGAAGCATTATTATTTAGTGCCCACTTTGTTTGGTCTTCACATATGTATCATAAAGCAGAATGATCACTTCCTTTTTTTAGTCAGATAATGCATCTTTTAGTAGGGTGACCATATGAAAAGGAGGACAGGGCTCATGTAACTTTAACAGTTGTAAGGAAAAAGGAATTCCACCCAGTGTCATTTGTATGCAATTAGTTCCTGGTGAAATTCCCTCTTCATCACAACCGTTAAAGTTGCAGGGGCCCTGCTTTCTTTTGTATGTGGTCACTCTAGTATAGTGCCTGCACCTTTAACTGTTGTGATGAAGAGGGAATTTCACCAGGAACTAATTGCATACAAATGACATTGGCTGAAATTCCCTTTTCTCTACAACTGTTAAAGTTACATGAGCCCTGTCCTCCTTTTCATATGGTCAGCCTATCTTTTAGTGACAGTGGTTCTAACATGGTTCTTATGAAACAGTCCAGTTTTTACTTCACAGTGAAAAATATAGGTACTTAACTGGATCCAGATTTAGGTCATTCTTAGTGCCAGTTCACACAATGGTGGCTTACTTAAATAGTGGTGCACGCCAGGGGCATGTGAGGCGCAATTTCCATAATCATTGTCCGCGGTTGTCATCCAAACCTGGGCAGCATGGTTTGTGGAAGGGGGAAACAACCCTCAATAACGCATGGGCTGTTGTAGGATTATTAGAGGGTTGTTCCCCCCCCCCCCCAACCATGTCGCCTGCGCTTGGACAACACAAGCTGTGCATGGGCAGCAATTATGGAAATTGTGCCTGGCATGAACCGTGATTTAAATAAGCCACCGTGGCTTATTTTGTTCGTGTGAACCAGGTCTTAGTGTACCCATTGAAATCAATGGGAAGATGAATGGGTCTACTCAGCAGCTTCAGGATGTGATTTGAATCAGGAAAATGGCACCATGGGGAAAATAGTTAAACACCCTTTTTACCTAGCATTACTGCTGAAATTGAATTCAGGACCGTAAAAATAATCTTGGCAGGAGAGCCAAGTACAACTCTTCAACATAATGTACAGTGTGGATCTCATGTTTGTGACTATTCCATTGTGCTATGAAGTGCATAAAACATGTGAACAGATAATACAGAGCACAGAAAAATAACAAATATACTTGGGACATTATAAAACAGAAGGCAACAAAACATTACCTGCCAATAATTTCCCTCATCCCACTGGAAAACCACCCAACTCAAAACATGTACATATTGAAATTTTGAATATACTGTCAGTTATATATGGGTATACTTCTTCTGGACACTGCCCTTTTATCGTTGTTGTTGTGAAGCTGTGCAGATGTAGGAAAAGTGCTAAGAATATTTGAGAGCCACAAATGATATCACTGTTTTAAATCTCACCTCAGCGATGAGCTTAATAAGAAGCCTTAGGGCTAATTTGAGTGTGGCTGCTTTGTAATAATAATAATAATAATCATAACAACAACAACAATACAATAATAGCAGGCACAGGATGGTTTTTGTTGGGGCTGTGATGCTTTATCCCTTTCCTCCCTTGCCACAGTCCTGACAAAAAATCTGTCATTAGCTACAGGAGCTTTCCTCCCAGAATTCATCGCAGCTGTGAGGAGAAGGGACTTCTGCTGGCACTTTGCCAGTGGGAGGAAAGGGTCAACCTGCATTTATATGACCAAATGGAAATATTGTTGGGAGTTTACATTGCACGTACGGGATGCATATTAAGGGTTGGTTTGTTTTCTTGAGATGACTGCTGTGTAAACATAACTGGGTTAATTAGCTTGTCTGTTGGGTACAACTTACTGTTTCTCAAGCTGTAATTCAAATATCCCATGGAAATTTGCATTGTAGATAAATGAAGCGTTTGCATCTACACAAAGGCCTCAATGAAGAGAACAAATCCATCCATAAATCCAGAATAGCAACAGCCAGTATTTGTTGTGAAAAGCAGAGCAGGAGGCTGAATTCAATACTTTTCCGGAACAGTTGACTGGCAGGTTTTCAGCTTTATCCAAAGAGTCGGTGTGTGTGTGTGTGTGTGTGTGTGTGTAAAGCCCCAGCTGTTGGAGTGAGCTGAGGAATGGTATGCTAGCATCTCCCGCTTCCATATGTATATATACAGGGCTGGTGTCAAGGGTAGGTATGATCGATCACCTGTTGAAGGCTCATGCCTCAGGAGTAGGGATGTGCACTGACCCCCCGGATCGGATCGGATAGCGGATCGGAATCGGACCTGGGGGGTCGGATCGGATCGGATTGGATCGGAGGCTGGTCGGATCGGATCGGACCAGATGTCCGATCCGGATCGGACGCCATTTTGAATGCTTTTTCCCATAGCCAAGTATTGTTTTACAAAAACGCCTATAACTTTTTCATTTTTAAAGATAGAAGGATGAAACTTGGGGACATTGTAGACTGGTTAGGGATAGTTATCTGTGAGAAATTTCAGAAAGATTGGTGCATGCGTTTTGTGGCAATTAATTTTTTAATAAATACCCAGGAATGCTTATAACTTTGTCATTTTTAAAGTTACAAACATGAAACTTTGCCACATTGTAGGAGGTACCTTGGGACCTATGTGTGTAAAATTTCAGAAACATAGGTGCTTGCCTTGTGTGGCAATTAATTTTAGAAAAATAGGTAGTAGTGGGGTAAATACAGTTACGCCTCCCATTTTTTTATTTTTTAAGATACAAACAGGAAACTTGGGCACATTACAGGTACCACTTGCCTTGATATGTGAGTGAAATTTCAGAAACATTGGAGCTTTCCTTGTGTGGCAATTAATTTTTGAAACAATGAGGAAAGAAACACCTATAACTTTGTCATTTTTAAAGTTACACACATGAAACTTTGCCACATTGTAGGTGGTACCTTGGGACCCATGTGTATGAAATTTCGGAAACGTAGGTGCTTGCCTTGTGTGGCAATTAATTTTTTAATAAATACCCAGGAATGCCTATAACTTTGTCATTTGTAAAGTTACACACATGAAACTTTGCCACATTGTAGGTGGTACCTTGGGACCTATGTGTGTGAAATTTCAAAAACGTAGGTGCTTGCCTTGTATGGCAATTAATTTTAGAAAAATGGGTAGTAGTGGGGTAAATACAGTTACGCCTCCCATTTTTTTATTTTTTAAGATACAAACAGGAAACATGGGCACATTACAGGGAACACTTCACTTGATAGGTGTGTAAAATTTCAGACAGCTGGGTCCAGGCATGTGGTGGCAATTAATTTTTGAAACAATGAGGAAAGAAACGCCTATAACTTTTTTATTTTAAAAGTTAGAAGTCTGAACATTGCTCACTTTGTAGATGGGTTAGGGGTAGATATGTGTCAGAAATTTCAGAATGATAGGTCCAGGCATTTGATGGCTATGGAATTTTTAAATTACATGTTTCAAAAAAATTTCTACAGAGGCCAGGTCTTCCCCTCCCGCTTCCCGCGAAGAAAAGGAAACACTGTCTCGTCTCGATCCCTTTGATCCTTGCTAGTATCCATTACAGGGCTCGTGTCTGCTTGAGTAAAAAAGTGAAAGTAGGAAAGCAGACACGAGCCCTGTAATGGATACTAGCAAGGATCAAAGGGATCGAGACGAGACAGTGTTTCCTTTTCTTCGCGGGAAGCGGGAGGGGGAGGAAAGGAAGACCTGGCCTCTGTGGAACATTTTTTGAAACATTTAATCTAAAAATTCCATAGCCATCAAATGCCTGGACCTATCATTCTGAAATTTCTGACACATATCTACCCCTAACCCATCTACAAAGTGAGCAATGTTCAGACTTCTAACTTTTAAAATAAAAAAGTTATAGGCGTTTCTTTCCTCATTGTTTCAAAAATTAATTGCCACCACATGCCTGGACCCAGCTTTCGGAAATTTTACACACCTATCAAGTGAAGTGTTCCCTGTAATGTGCCCATGTTTCCTGTTTGTATCTTAAAAAATAAAAAAATGGGAGGCGTAACTGTATTTACCCCACTACTACCCATTTTTCTAAAATTAATTGCCATACAAGGCAAGCACCTACGTTTTTGAAATTTAGCACACATAGGTCCCAAGGTACCTCCTACAATGTGGCAAAGTTTCATGTGTGTAACTTTAAAAATGACAAAGTTATAGGCATTCCTGGGTATTTATTAAAAAATTAATTGCCACAAAACGCATGCACCAATCTTTCTGAAATTTCTCACAGATAACTATCCCTAACCAGTCTACAATGTGCCCAAGTTTCCTGTTTGTATCTTCAAAAATAAAAATGTGGGAGGCATAACTGTATTTCTCAGTGGGAAAGTGCAATGCAATGATTCCCTATGGGAAAGTGCAATGCAATGATTCCCTATGGGAAAGTACTGTCCAATGAATCCTTATGGGCAAGTGCTGTCCAATGAATCCCTCATTGTTTCAAAAATTAATTGCCACACCAGGCAAGCACCAATGTTTCTGAAATTTTACACACATATCAAGTGAAGTGTTCCCTGTAATGTGCCCAAGTTTCCTGTTTGTATCTTCAAAACTAAAAAAATGGGAGGCGTAACTGTATTTACCCCACTACTACCCATTTTTCTAAAATTAATTGCCACACAAGGCAAGCACCTATGTTTCTGAAATTTTACACACATAGGTCCCAAGGTACCACCTACAATGTGGCAAAGTTTCATGTGTGTAACTTTAAAAATGACAAAGTTATAGGTGTTTCTTTCCTCATTGTTTCAAAACTTAATTGCCACACAAGGCAAGCTCCAATGTTTCTGAAATTTCACTCACATATCAAGGCAAGTGGTATCTGTAATGTGCCCAAGTTTCCTGTTTGTATCTTAAAAAATAAAAAAATGGGAGGCGTAACTGTATTTACCCCACTACTACCCATTTTTCTAAAATTAATTGCCACACAAGGCAAGCACCTATGTTTCTGAAATTTCACACACATAGGTCCCAAGGTACCTCCTACAATGTGGCAAAGTTTCATGTTTGTAACTTTAAAAATGACAAAGTTATAAGCATTCCTGGGTATTTATTAAAAAATTAATTGCCACAAAACGCATGCACCAATCTTTCTGAAATTTCTCACAGATAACTATCCCTAACCAGTCTACAATGTCCCCAAGTTTCATCCTTCTATCTTTAAAAATGAAAAAGTTATAGGCGTTTTTGTAAAACAATACTTGGCTATGGGAAAAAGCATTCAAAATGGCGTCCGATCCGGATCGGACCTCATCGGATCGGATCGGATCGGATCGGAGGTTGGTCGGATCGGATCGGATCGGATCGGATTTTCCCGATTTTGGGTCGGATCGGATTCGGATCGTGGATCGGATCCGATCCGATGCACACCCCTACTCAGGAGTGGCCCACTGGCACAGTCCCCTGAACTTGCTTCTGCTCTTCACCATCGAACCTGCTCGTTCACCTGCCTCTCGTTCTGGGTTAGACAATGGTGGTGGTGAGGAGCAGCATCAGATGATGTTGCCTACTTGCTCACTAGGTCCCTGCCTAGTAAGCAAGCAAGCGGTAGAAATGATGAGGAAGATGATGAGGAGTAATAGCAGCTGGTGGTAATCGTGGTGAGAAAGCAGACTCACTGTGGGAAGGGGCCCATTGAGGATGTCCTGCTGAAGACCCCTCAAAAATCTGGACCCGGCCCTTCATACACAGCTCCTAGAGAAACAATTATAGGGATCGTTTCTTTCAGTGTACTGAACGTATAGTTCAATCATAAAATATCCTAAGTTCACAACATCTTCCCTTTGAACTTTTATGTTCGCACATTGCCATTCCTATATTAAATATCAGCTGGCAAAAGAAGTTTGTGAGGAGCATATTTTAGGATCACTCTTACCACTTCGGAATTTCCTTGGTAATGATTCCAAGCAATAAAATATCTGATGGTTCGGTGCTCCTTATCTGCTATTCAGAAGAAAAGGTCCGGAAGGAATATCGGTAGACTAAAATATTGAGCCAGATGCATGCATTTGGATAATGATTCCCAACACAGAATGAACTGAGGAAAAAGTTATATATTTTACCTCACATTCTTCACCTTGAGCAACTTCAGTGTTTCCTCCCCCCAAATGACTGTGCATTTTTGTAGCATATTGCATTTATTTTGTAAAATTTGTGAAACAAGTGAGAGAATAAGGTAGTTATTCTTAAGTATTTTGCAAAAATAAAAACGGAAAGGTATTAACAACAGCAGGTGGAACAAAATCCAGATTTTCCTCTGAAGAAGAAACGATTAAAGAAAATACTGATTTCAGTGCTCCTACTCCAGGCCAAGTGACCATTGCACCATTCAAGATTTGGTTTCTGTCTATATTGAACAGAAATGGAGTTCTGTCCACTGTACCAGCTTTAAATTTAGATTCCAAGTTTACTGAAAACATAAGTTATTGTATTATTGCAGACAAAAATAATTCAACTCTTTAAGGCTCACAAATGGATAAAGCCTGTTACGTCTTCCTGCAATATAGAACGCTGGGCACCATTCTTCAAAGCAAGCATAGCTGTTGTGAGTGTGAGCCAACCTCTTTATTTTTGGACTGTGTGGATATGTGCAGGGCAACTTCTAAGGCAAACAGTAACGTCCAGAGTCCAAAAAATTGGAGGGAGACCCTAAAAATGTAGCAGAAGCATTTCCGCACACTGGTTTCGATAATCTAGTTTGTGCAGAAATGATTCCACTAGATTCATAGAGTTATTTGGAGGGGCTGGCACCTCATCACTTCATTATTTTTCGGACTTTCTCCAGCTCTTCTATGGGCTTCCACTCCTGGTTGATTGTTAGCAGCTACCAACATTTTGAGACAAAAAGACAAAGAGCAAAGCATTAAAAAACAAAAAACAAAAACAAATCAGTAGCAATTTCCCCTAATTTTTTTTTATCTTGCATATTTATGATTTTCATTACATTCATACCTATATAAATCTATATATTTCCTATGCTAATCATTTAAATAATTATGGGAATGTTGCAACCAACACAAAGCTGTTCTAATGGGAAAGAACTAAGAGCTACATTTTGCTGGACTGTGCCATATCTATCCCTTAAAGATAAGAGGGTCAACCAAATGTTTGTCAATTTATTTCATCTCAGTCCTTTCTGAATGCAGAAGGAACTCACAAATTTTGGAATAAAATTATGATTTTGACTAAATTATATTGCCAGACAACACAGCTTAAATGCACATAGCTTAAATGTATGAAAAAGGTCTTAATAACCAACTAAACCCCATGCTTTCAGTTGATTTTAACATATTGTGTCTGATTTTCATGCTGCTCTCAAAGAATCCTTTACTCCAACCCGAAAGGCTTATGAACAATACTATCAGACGATGTGAATTAACAACTACAAATTAAGCAGTGTTACTCCTTCTATAACCAAAACTTTCACTTGAAATAAGTTGCTGAATTAATCCTGAAATGCAGGTGCAGGTAATAGTCAAATGGACCTATGAGATATTTAAAGTTAACGGTGATCACCTCCTCTATACACTAGAACTCTATTTATTCATTAACTGATATTCAGAAATATTAACACTTCTGGAAAAAATGTACAATACAACACAGAGGCCCCCTCCACAAGGATGCGCTTTTGCGCCCGGTTCCGCGATTATGCGCATTATCGCGGAGGCGCTTTTACTCCTAATCCCTCTGCACCGGAGGCAGCGAGAGGCGGCGAAGCGCATTAATTCATGTCCAAAAAGCGCTTTACAAGCAGTTAATGCGCGTAATCGCTTGTTCACACCGCGAAAATGCGCTTTAACGGCCGGAGCAAAATAAAAGTCGCTATTTAACGCGCGTTCGAAAATGCGCATTATCAGGGAGATAACGCGCCTGTACGCCCGTTTTGCGCTCCGTGCTTGTGGAGGTAAATTTTTTAATGAGCCTTCAAGGCTCATTAAACGTCTCGTGTGGAGGAGGCCAGAAACATATTGCCCTGTAAGCAATTTCTTTGTTGGTTAAGTGCATTACCTTCTGAGGTTGGGTAGGATTCACATTTTGCCATGGCTCTGGGTGGCCACTCTTATTAAAACTAAAAGTGAAACATTGTGTTTATTATGAAAAATACAGATATAGCATCCTGGTTAAATAGCAAGTTAAAAAAACCCAATTCATTTAACTTGTACAAAAACTGGACCTTATACACCAATCCTACATTGACTTGGAAGTAAGCACCATTGATTTTAATCGGTCTTACTTCCAAGAAAATGTAGTTGAATTATTAAACAATTCAGATATGAAAATCAGAAAAATATATAACTTTGCAATTTATGGCCCCGAATGGAAAGGCTACAGTAAGTTAGCATTGAGAATGTTTACTGATTTAAAGTTAATACAGGAATAAAATGCCTTAAAGATGGATATATGAAAGAAGATGAAGAGAGTCTTAGTGTTATTGGAAACATTTTGGTTACATTTCTTTCATCTACATGTATTAAAAATATATGTTCTATAAAGTCTCTTGGGCACAATCCAGTCAAAATTAATGATTTTTAAGTTCAAGTAATTTCATTCATGTCCTTAACTCTTCCTCTGAAATAAACGAGATTTTAAAATGTTTAAATTTGGCTGGATTGTGTCCCTAATTGTCATTAAAACATAGAAACTAAATAACAAAATTACACGTTAAAACAGAAAATGTTTCCGAAAGATAAGGCATAATTCAAAACTCTGCATAAGGTTGTTGTTGATTTATCTTCATTCAAAGAGTTTTAAACACATTAAAACTTGATTCCTACTTGGGAAATGCGGAAGACAAATTCACCCCCCCCCCCCCATTTCTACACTGGGCTGACTAAATTTTCTCCACACTACCAAATTAATATACCCAGTCCTCAGAAAACTTTCTTTTCTCAGTTTCCCTAAATCCCATTTTTAAAAACAAAAATAACAAAACAAAGCGCCTACAACTGGTTTAAGATGAATACTATAGAGAGGTTACTTACACTACTTCGGGTTTTTTCAGGGCGTGGTAGGAAGCAAATAATGCTCCGAATCCAGCAACGCTCACAAATGTAACCAGAGGAATAAGCTGGAAGATACAAGGAAGTTTTTTTTTTTTCCCCCCTAAGCAAGAGGATGCGTGCCAAGCCCGGAAGATGCATAAAGAAAACAGGAAAGTTAACCTCCATCCCTCCTTTAAAGAATACATTTTGAATGTTGAGAATGAGCGACATTCCTTTCCGAAGGTCTTTTGCTCCCAGCATCTCCATCCACCTTGCTTGGTTACAAGGAGAAGGACTCCTCCTCCCCCGCCCCACCGAGGATGCTCTAGTTCTGCTCATTGCCTAGTCAGAGGAGGGGACGACAGCCCCAAAACAAAAACAAAAAAACCTTACTTCTTTCTTCTTCATCATCAGCTGGAAGAATCCCATATTCATCATGGCAACAAGCAGGTGCAGACCTGGGAGGAAAACCAAGTTCCAGAGTTACCATCAGTAAGCATCCTGGGTACCGCTCTGGGTAGAGGTCCCCCCAACTCTGAGATCTCTATTACACTCCGTTCTTCCTTGGATTTAGTTAGTCAATACCAGTGCGCACAACTCCTTCACCCCCCCCCCCCCCCCGCGAGAACTACCTGGCTGTCTGGATTTGCACTGGTGTTCAGCAGGAGGCAGTTTCCCCTTTATATAGCCCGCTAACGCCCAAGGGCTGGGTGTGTGTCCCGAGTCACGTAGCCCGGACGAGCCACCCAGCGCAACAACCCGCACCGGGGACCTGTCAATGTGTCCTGCATTACGCGGGACTGGGGCGCCCCCTGCCGGGCGTATGCAATAGACTCTCTGCTCCTGGAGGAGGGGGCAGTCCGATCCTTACTTGGGGTGTGGCTCATATGAGGTGGGGTCTGGAAAGTCAGGTGCGATTTCATGGCTAATTGCTATAGGGGTGGGGAGAGGGAGAGAAGGCTTTAGAGGGAGGGTTGAATTTTGACCCAGCATCGAGGCTTACTTTTCAATTGTATAGAAGCTCTTGAGTATG
Source organism: Anniella stebbinsi (assembly GCA_029215795.1). Classification (NCBI taxonomy): domain Eukaryota; kingdom Metazoa; phylum Chordata; class Lepidosauria; order Squamata; family Anniellidae; genus Anniella; species Anniella stebbinsi. The sequence goes on from JARDYH010000001.1 coordinate 391,148,750, forward strand.
TGCAGAGTGCCTTTCCCTCAATGTCCAATGCAACCTCCCCGACACACAATCTGAGATCAAGAAGTTAGACACAGCGGCCCTGGGGGAAGCGGTAGCCACATTAAGGCTGCTTAAGGTATCTATTGGTACATTTTCCATCCTATACCAAGGACACATCTGAAGCATCCTTGTGGGGTGAGAAGCCTGCTACCTTCTCAGCCCCATAATTTTATTTAATCCACAGTTTAAGCCTTGGAAGTACCGTACCCCTGACCGTGAAAAGATTGCCTCTCATCTCACCAAAGAATAAGAAAAGGTACAGCTAGTTTCTCCTACATCTGAAATGATGGGCCCGTTTCCTAGTTTGCAAAGCATGGATTTTATGCAGGTGGCAATCCAGGAGGTATTTCTGTAGCCCCCAGAAGGAAAGATGGATTAGATGGACCTTTGGTCTGATCCATCATGGCTAAGGATTGCTACTAGGGCTGGTCAAAAGCAACAGAATTCAAGAGGTGCAGGGGCAGCCAGAAACACCCTTGGAGGGCAGAATTTCCCCCTCCCTGCCACAAATCCCAGAGACAACAAAGTCTAGGACAGCCATCCCCCAACTTGGCACCTTCCAGATGTTTTGCACTTTGGCTCCCACCAACCCCAGCTAACACTGGAAATGGTCAGGAATGCTGGGAGTTGTAGCCCCAAAATGTGGAGGGCACTACATCAGGGAAGGCTGATCTAGGGCAAGGAGCATTTGTGTGCCACACTCCACATGGGGTTGTAGGGGATTATGGGTGCATCCCCACTTTGACAGAGACCTAGATGCAGGAGAAAGGGGCAGAGAAGTGGGGAAATATTTTTTGCATCCTCTCTCTTGGATCTACGATTCCCTTTCGCTTTCTATTATCTTTGAAATGTTTTAAGACTTTGATGATTATACCCCATATTTATACATATGCGGGGTTCAAATTACAGAGGGAAATTTGGAGTCCTGAAACAAAGCCGTAAAGCCTCATCGTTGGATTGCCCTCAATTTTAGCCAAAACATGGTTCCTTCTGTAGCCTTCCAAAATAGTAGCTAAGCAGGCCATCACAAAAGTTAAGGGTCGGGCCCCTCTGGCTCTCCTGTAACTTGAGTCCTGCATATACCAACAATTAATGTCAAATAAATCTAAAGCTAAGAAAAAAACAGAAGGACAGAAAGAAAATCAAACCCAAGAAGAAACAAGGATCAACAATCAAGTTGGAATGTGTAATATAAATAATGAATCCCACAAACATGTTATCAATTCACATAACAGATTTTACAGCCACAAAGATTAAAAGCAAGCAGCTTGATGCATTTCTAGCGCAAGTAAACATGAAATCCCTCATATATGACAGACACCAAATGTGTCTCAACCAAGAGCTGGTCTTTCTCAGTGGTCTAGTAGCACTGCTGTAATCCCTTTTGTTCATATGAACGTATAAAAAATAGTCCTCTGCCTTTCAGCCTAAACTACCAAATATAGTGGAACAATAATGATGTAACAATGGTGCTACCTGTAAAAGAGGTAGAAGCTGAACATTACAGATGATTAAAATTGACATTAAAAATAATTTGTTGTTAAGAAAAATATAAAGAAGCTTTAAGTATTCAAATGGTCAAAAATAATCTCAGCACTTAAAATACTTCTAACCTTGATGGCTCCAGTTGGTGTACCCATGTAGATCTTACTGCAAGGACACATCACCTCATTTGTATTACAATTAAGAGGAACACCTGCAGAATGAGTGAAATCTACCTAAGTGGTTACCCAGCCTGCAAGCCATATTTCTAGTCAGTTTCCAGAGCATCCTCCCCATACTTGGTACCCTCTAGATGTTTTGGACTTCAACTCCCATTATCCCCAACCAGCATGGCCAATGGTCAGGAGTGTTAATAGTTGTAGACCAAAAAGTCTGAAGGGAACTAGGTTGGGGAAGGCTGCTCTAGTGGTATCTGAACTCTTGTTGGCCTCCCTTTGCAGTTTGTGTGAGTTGATGGGGATATGGGATGTGCTTTTTTAACCATGGTGTATTCTGGTATGTTTTTCTTTTAATCCTTTTCCAGGACTGTGGATATGAAAGATTTTTCAATTGTTTGTTACCTTTGTTCTTGATATGGACATGATAGTCAACTTAACTCTCCGAGTTTAAGACAGCTATAAAGACTAGCTTCTTCCGGCAGGCCTACCCATATGAATTTTGAACCAAGAATTTTAAGATGTCTTGATTTGTTATTTTGATATTGTATGAGTTTTATATGCTCTTTTAATTAATTTTATGTATTTGATTTATACTGTATTGTTTATTAATGCTGTTCCCTGCATCATTACAAAGGGAGAGGCAAGTAATAATAATAATAATGATTTTAATTGATGACTTTGTTTTTGACCATTTACATACTTAGCTTCTTTATATTTTTCTTGATTTTTAATTTATAATGCCAATTTTTGATTATCTTTAACAGCCAGTTCCTGATTATTTTTCAGCTGACGCCAATTTTAAATCATTGTTATCTCACCACATTTGGTAGCTTAGTCTGACAGGCAGGGTATTATTTTCTGTATGTTTATATAGGAAGTTGTGATTATATTGATACTATTTAGACCCCTGAGGAAGACCAGTTCTTGGTCAAAACACATTTAGTGATTGCCATATATGATGGATTCCATGTTTATTTACTCTAGAGATCCACCAAGCTGCTTGCTTTTGATTTTTGTGGTTATACAATTTGCTATATGAATCGTCAGTGTTTGCAAAATTTGTTATTGATTGATACTGTGTGGTGTAATGGTCAGAGTGTTGGACTGGAAATTGGGAGTTCCAGGTTCTAGTCCCCACTCGGCCATGGAAGCGCACTGGGTAACTTTGGGCCAGTCACAGACTCTTAGCCCAGCCTACCTCACAGGGTTGTTTTTGTGAGGACAAAAACTGAGAGGATGATGATTAAGTACGCTGCCTTGGGTTCTTTGGAGGAACAAAGGCAGGATAAAACTGCAATGAATGAATGAATGAAAAAATAAATAAATAAAATATCCCAAATCAATTCAAAACACCCCACCAGTTCTACATTCAATAGCAACAAAAATCCCCTTTTCACTGCTACATAGGCATAGACAAAAAGGCAAACTAAAGTTTATGAAAGAATAAATAAAGTGAAGTATCCTTCAGGTACCAAGAGACTAAATTTTTGCTAGAAGGCCGCTTTGTGAAGGAGATTGTAGGACTGTGGGTCAAGCCCCCTTTCCTCTTCAACATGGCCCACTGGAATGTTTGTTGACATAGCAACCTTTCCCGTCCCTGAGTTGGCAACTGACAGAGGGTACGGCTGGCACTTGAAGGGATGTGGCCCAGGGACCAGGCCTTAATCTAGTCCCAATTCCCAGTCACTCGGCAGGCCACCAGCCACACTGCTTACTAGGCCCAGAGAAGCCTACGAGAAATGGATGATAGATCTCTCCCATCCCCTCAGCTTTTTGAACTCCAATTGAATTATGGTGCTAAAGGCCTTTAAACAAAGGTGTGTGGTTGGCCTTGAAGTGAATCAGGCCTTTAGTCATATGAGGCCTGGGACCACTATATCCCCCTCGGTCATTTCAATTTGACTGATGTGGTCCTCATTTGTCATTTCTATTTCTATCTTCACTCTACTTAGATAATTTCCTTCCCTTTCCATAGTTGACTGCTTTCTCTCATCTACCCTTGTAGACTAAGCCAGGTTGTCTTTCGCACCCAGTGTTTTATAATTTTCTCTCCTCCATTTCTTCCTCATTTCATAATAATCCCTAGGAGGACTTTATTACCCTTTACAGGAGTGGTGGGAAGGTACAAGGTGCTCTCTCTCTCTCTCTCTCTCTCTCTTTTTCTCTTGTTCCCTTGCTTTCTTGCCTCTATAATTGTTCGGAGCAGGAAAGCAATATGAACGAAGTAGGTATACTGCGTTGTCCCAAAGTAATCCTCTGGAGTCAGGAGTGAGAACTACAGAAGAAAACCCTGTAGAAACTGGAGGGAACATTCAGTGCGGTGAAAATAACCCAACCAGTTGTTTGGAGCAATGGGAGAGTTATTTATGTACTCCTATAAAGATAACTGTTCTGTGTCCTATTAATTTTTTGCTGATCAGTTGGCCCTAGAACATTAGATTTTTTTCAACTCTGTTTTAGTTCTTCAGATGCCTTCCCTAAAAAAGGGCTTTCAGTTGTGTGCATTGAAGACTGATGCAAAGAATTCAATAAGCTTATACACTTTCCCCCCCTTCATTCTTCAGCAATCCTTTAATACACCTGCCTTTCCTCTGGCTGGCTTCTTGATTCCAATACATTAATTTTTTTTAATTGTTAGCTTTAATGAATTTAGCAGTATGCTCCTCAAATTGTCTGTTTTTGCTTTTCTTATCAATTTACATTTGTTTTACCTTTTGTCCTCATTTAGGTGAGACTTCCAATTCTTAAAGACATTGAAGCTAGTTCTGATCTTGATTTTCCATTTTGTGTATATTTTGGTATTTGTAGTTTGTATTTTTGTCTGCATTTGTGTATTGTTAGTATCTAGTTTGTGAATGTAATTAAATGAACAACAAGTCTTAAAAAACACACCTGGCTTTTTTGCCTTTTTATAGCTTACATAACCCCATTTTGTAGCCACATAAATTCTCTTTGCCTTGTTTGTATCTTTCTTAATCTGTACATTTTATATATGCTTCAATTATAAGTGCATTTAGTAGCCTAAGGAATGTGAATCCCCAAACTTTCCTCTCCTCACTCTGATTATCTCCTTTTCATTTTTAGATATTTCCTTTTTTGAAATTCAATGTGACCTATTCCAGGCATATGATGATGAAACTTCAGTTAACCATATATGCCATTATTATTATTATTATTATTATTATTAATCTCTTTCTCGCTCATGGCGGTTTCTCTAGTACGGACATGACGGGCTTTGCCAAGTCATGCTGTCTTTTATTGATTTAGGAATTTCCTGACGATTGAGCATATTTTAATTATTATGACTGCTTTCTGGATGTTGGTATGGATGTATTCTGGTAGGCCGTTTCTGGAGATTTTCTGTATATTTTTTTGATGTGATGCTGGTGACTGAGGTGACTAATGGGATTATTATTATTATTATTATTATTATTAAACATTTCTATAATGCCCCATAGCCAAAGTTCTCTGGGCGGTTTACATAAAATTAAAAGCAATTAAAAACAATATTTAAAACCATAAAAACATACAGTATATACAAGCGCATATATCTAAAAACAACTATAAGTGGTCAGTCGAATCTAAAAACAGATCTGGGGTTGGTTAAGCTCATCACATATTGCTAAATGCCTGAGAAAAGAGAAAAGTCTTGACCTGGCACCGAAAAGGTAGCAATGTTGGCGCCAAGCAGGCTTCGTCGGAGAGATTGTTCCATAATTGGGGGTGGGGGCACCACAGAGAAGGCCCTCTCTCTTGTTGCTGTCTTCCGAGCCTCCCTTGGAGTAGGCACCTGGAGGAGCCCTGCTGGATCAGACTGAAGGCCTATTTAGTCCAACGCGGCTAGCCAGATGCCTCTGAGAAGCCCACAAGCAGAACATGAGGGCAATAGAACTCTCACATTATTGCTTCCCAGAAACTGTACCAAGACGCATACTGCTTGGAGGTTCTGTATAGCCATCACAACTAGCGGCCTGACAGATCTATCCCCACAAATATCTTATCCCCTTTTAAAGCCATCTGGTCGTTTCCACATCTTGCGGCAGCGAGCTCCATAATCAATCCCGTACTACGGTGTAAAGCAGTACTTCTTGTCTATTCTGAATCTTCTATCAACCAGCATATTTGGTTGACCCTGGTTTCTGGAATTATGAGAGAGGGAGAAAAGCTTATATTTTCTATCTCCATACCATGCATAGTTTTATATGCCTTGATCATTTTCCCTCCCCACTTTTCCCACTGAAAAAGCCCCAAACACCTATTTGATTCCTAGGATTCATTTTATACTTAAGTACTGGTTACTTATAACCCAATATTTGCACCATTACAAATATTCCCCCTCCAGTATCTTTTTGTCAAAGAATAGAACCCAAAATGAAAGAAATCTCCCTGATTTTGTTTCCAGCAAAAGAAATTGTTTGTTTTGCTCAAAATATATAAATATATGGAAACACGGGCATATACATATCACACACGCAGACATGTGTATGTGTGTCTTGCTCAAAATATATGGTACAAACACAGAGGGAACTATAAAGGTCGTTTTAGATGTGTAGTAACAATAAAGCTACAAGCCGTTTTTATTACTGTTGATTGCCAAAGGTTTGTTGTTGCTGTTTTGTTAAATTTAAATGAATAGGACAGTTTTACAATATTAATTATGGTGAATTGTACTTGGAATTTTACGTTAACTCTCTTTTGGATTCATTGTTTTGTTCACACGTATTACATTTTGTGATTCATACTGTAATGGCTATTTGCTATAAACAATGCACTCTAACTGGCTAACAACACTCTAATGACAAAATTGACAAGCTATATAATGAAAGAGAAAAGACAGAAACTGATCAGAAATTGGACACATTTTATTGAATATCATAACAGAAAATAGTTGTAGTGAATACAAGAACATTCTTATTATAATAAAGTGAGATAAACAGAGGTAAAAAGAAGAGAGTGAAATTAAATAATAGACTTTTGAGCAACTTTTCATTTAACAATATGGTGAATATGATATATAGCATTGTGGTTGGCATTTCTGACCAATTTGACAGCACCTGTATCTTCACATCCAATCCCGGTAAGCACTCATGGTTAAACTAAGCATGGCCTGCCCTCTAGAGTCAGCTCTATGGCAATGTGTTTTAAAGTACAATATTTATTGTGCCTAGACATACTGGGTGAATGAGTGGAGCTGCTATGAAAGAACACTCTCAGCATTTTTGTTCAGAAGTACAATCTTCTTCCAGGACCAAGGTAAAAGCAAGCTGGTTCTGCCACTTTGGCAGGTGTCCCTGATGTCACCAAGAAACTGCCCCCTTCTCCCCACAGCACAGAACTTCTGTGATGCATATTAGCTACCTCAAATAATTCTGGAGTGGTGGCATAGAAATGTGTATAACAAATAAATACCGTGGTCTCTTAGTTATTCTCTCTTCTCTTTACAGATCTCTCAAATTAATCGCCAGAGTTGATTATGCCAGCTCAGATTGGCTTTCCCTCCTCCTGCTTTACAAGGTTCAGTCCCGATTTCTAAACATTTTTTCATAAAATTCCAACTCTTTGTGGGATAGTGACGGTTTTACAGTCTCCAATGATTTTTCAAAATGCTTGTGTTTCACAGTTGTAGCTTCAACGTTATTCTCTTGCAATGCCAACAAAGCAGCCTTAGGGAAGGGGGGGGGTAACACCCACCGTTAATTAAATTTAAAAGCAGCAACATCATATATGTGCTATATTTGTACACATGCACGCACACACACAAATGTTGAATCTCAGGCCCAAGATCTCAATGCCACCCCCTCCCCCCCGGTTTCTCTGGCCCCACTCCCTTCCCCCTGACTATTGATCATGGTTTCTCAGTTTCTCCTCAAGATAACTGCCTCTTGAGTACATTTTAAAATTTGCTGGAATTATCCATTCTTAATTTGTACCAGATGTTAAATCATATAGATAAGTCACATTTGAATTATCTAAGCTTTGGTCTATCACATCTCAGTAGGTGATGATCTGCAATTCTAGTTTTCATCTCTTCCTTACCAATAAAAAATCCATTGAGTTTTTAATTATTTCTTACAATTGCCTCTAAAACGTATATTTTTCACCTTAATTGGGAAAAATTAAAACATCTCAGAAAATTCTCCCATGTTTACCTTAAATTTTGTAACTCAATAATTAAAAACCAACAAGGAAAGCCTCACCTCCTTGCAGAGATTTTCAAGATCAGCTCCAGAGAACAAATTTGCTTGAGCTGCTACATCCTCCAGGGACACATCAGAATCTATTGGAATTTTTTCTGTGCAGATTTTCAAAACAGAAAGCATTCCCTATTGCAGAATGCAAAAGGGACAGAGTTATGTGGGTTTCCAGCTCAGCCTGTAGCACTAAACCATGGTTTAGCATTATGTGTGAATGTGGACAGTACTATATATATTCAGACATAATGCAAACCCATGGCTTGGTGTTTTGTCTGAACCTAGGCTAGTTTGCAAACCATGGGTTGTGAAGTGCTGCAAAACCTGGATCTCAAACCAAGGCTTGAAGCTAGTTTGCAATCTATAGTATGTGCTAATTACTCTGCCCCAAAAGGCTGCTGCACCTTTGACACAGGAGTAACCTTATGAAGATGAGTTCTAGCAGAAAGAAAACGAAAATTGACAAGCAGCTCTAAACTATGGTTTGCCTGCTGTATGTCCAGAAGCTCAATCATGGTGTGGGTTCTTAATATCGTTATTATAAACCGTGGTTTGGTGTGATCTCTGAATTGAGACACATTATTGTAATATAATGTTTCTTGCTAAAAAAACAAACAAACCCTGAATGTTTGGAATTACCAATTTCTTTGGTTTCTAGTCTACATACGGATGTATGACATACCTTCTGATCAGGTGGTGGAACATAGATGACCTTGTCTAACCGCCCAGGACGCAACAAGGCATCATCCAACATGTCTGGTCTATTTGTTGCAGCGACAACAACAACATCTTTATTAAAAACCTCCTGAAGTTCCAACTAGCAATTTGATAAAAAATTAAACTATTAAACAAAATCACTCATGCATTCAATTTATATCTCAAAAAATTATAGTTAGCTTTAGAATACTTCACCAACACGTTTTACACAACAAGTCAACTAAGAAAAGAATTGCGAGACAGTATAGTTCTATCATATTGAATATGGGGCTGAATAAACAAATGGTTTATTCAACCTCCTTCAGTACTATAGAACTATACCGTACTATAGAACTATACCGTATTGCAAGAAAGGAATTCATTTATGCGTCCAGAATTCTTCAGGAATAAAACCCAGGCTGAAATTATCACGGTTGTAACATACAGATTACAGCATTTATATCATAACAAGAGCTAATGCAAGCAAATGTACCCAAAACCTTGCATTTGCAATGTTTCCTCCATGTGGTGTTATATTTTAGATATTTTGGTCTACAACTCCTATTAGCCCTAGGCAGCATAGCCAATGGTAAAAGATGATGGTAGTTGTAGGCCATTCATTTGGAGAGTCACAAGTAGCCCATCTCTGATCTAACAGATCTTATTTGGCCAGCTCTAGTATTTATTGAACTGGAAAATGCACTCAAGAAGAATAAGATATACAGAAAAGCAAACAATTCATCAGTTTAAAAATCAAGAACCCTGTATAGTATTAAAAACTATTAATTTAACAGGAGATAAACCTCTCCTACCTACACTGGAATAATACAGCTACAAGCATTGGAGTACCAATAGTGGGGCACCCTGTGAAACAGATGTGCCATACAAAATGCTTTGCAGGAGGGTGAAGGCTGCTTCATAAGGGCCAAGGGAACAGCCCTATCCACGTAGGCTATCCACAGATATTGCACTTAACCATGGTTACCACTAACCAGAGTTTTCCACCTTAACTCTGGTTAAGTTTCTAAAGTGAAACATTGTTGAACTAAGCCCTGTCCCCAGAGGGCATGTATAGTGCTATAGCCAGTAAGACCTGCATATTAACTTGGAAGCTGAATGATGGGAACACTGAGCGGGTCCTTGAGCGGGTGGTTGCTGGCCAGCTCCAGACACTGTTGGATGAGAGTGATTATCTGGATCCATTTCAGTAGGGTTACAGGACTGGTTCTGGCACGGAAACAGCCTTGGTCACCCTGTATGATGACCTATATCAGGAGAAGGACAGGGGGAGTGTGACTCTGTTGATTCTTCTTGATCTCTCAGTGGCTTTTGATACCATCGACCATGGTATCCTTCTGGCACGACTGGCTGAGTTGGGAGTGGGAGGCACTGCATTGCAGTGGTTCCACTCCTACTTGACAGGTCGGCTCCAGAAGATGGTGCCTGGGGGACATTGCTTGGCCCCGTGGATTCTCCAGTATGGGGTTCCGCAGGGGTCAGTCTTGTCCCCCATGCTGTTCAACATCTACATGAAACCGTTGGGTGTGGTCATCCGGAGTTTTGGAGTACGCTGATGACATGCAACTCTACTTCTCCTTTTCATCTTCATCAGGTGAGGCTGTGGATGTGTTGAACCGGTGCTTGACAATGATAATGAACTGGATGAGAGCTAATAAACTGAAACTCAATCCAGACAAGACTGAGATGCTGTTAGTGGGGGGTTCCTCTGACCAGATGGAGGGTGTTCAACCTGTTCTGGATGGGGTTGCACTCCCCTTGAAGGAGCAGGTTCGTAGCTTGGGGGTTCTCCTAGAACCATCTCTGTCACTTGAGGCTCAGGTGGCCTCAGTGGCATGGAGTGCCTTCTATCAACTTCGGCTGGTTACCCAGCTAGTCTCCTATCTGGACAGGGATAACCTAGCTTCAGTTGTCTATGCTCTGGTAACCTCCAAGTTAGATTACTGCAATGCGCTCTACGTAGGGCTGCCTCTGAAGATGGTTCAGAAGCTGCAGCTTGTGCAAATTGCAGCGGCCAGACTGGTAACAGGGACCAGAAGGTTCGAACATATAAGACCGATTCTGGCCCGCTTGCATTGGCTGCCTGTATGTTTCCGAGCCCGATTCAAGGTGCTGGTTTTAACCTATAAAGCCTTACACGGTTTGGGATCACAATACCTGATGGAACGCCTTTCCCTACGCTCAACATCAAAGGTCCTCCTCCGGGTGCCTACTGTGAGGGAAGCTCGGAGGACGGCAACAAGGGAGAAAGCCTTCTCTGTGGTGGCCCCCCAATTATGGAATGATCTACCCGATGAGGCCCGCCTGGCGCCAACACTGTTATCTTATCGGCGCCAGGTCAAAACATTTATTTTCTCCCAGGCTTTTTAACAGTTTAAGTTGAGGTTTTAACTGACTTTGTGGCCAGGCTTAACAGTTTAAAATGTTTTAAATGTCAGCTGTTTTATGTTTATGGTTTTAAATTTTGTATATTGTCTTTTTAGTGTTCAATCTTTTAATTTCTGTAAACCGCCTAGAGAGCTTTGGCTATGGAGTGGTATATAAATGTAATAAATAAATAAATAAATAAATAATACCCACAGTGGACCAATGTAACATTAAGCCATGGTTAACAAACCTTGGATTGCAAAACATTTTCAAACCATGGCTTGATAACCCGGTTTGCAGCCAATTCTTAATCCAGGTATAGGTATTCAGAGGAAAAACAAAACCATGATAGCACAATATGTCTGTGTCGGATGAATGCTTGTCTCCCTAAAGATACTGTGGTAGCTGTTGCAGTATAAGATTCGGTGCTTCTGGCACAACAAATTCAAAACAGATACCTCTTTATCACTTTCACTTTGTTCGCGGCTGTCACCTTCCAGTTCTGCTTTATTTCCTCTTCTCTCGGTTAACTTAAGTCCAACACCATCCAATTCATTGAGAAGGACAGAAAGAACTCTCTCCTGGACACCGTGCCCAGTTTTACCGACTGATCGGGATCCTAAGATAGCATCAATTTCATCCAGGAAAACTATAGCTGGAGTATTTGCTCTTGCTTGACGAAATACCTTGAAGCAGGAAAACAATAAGAGAAAAAACACTTATCTATGTATATATGGTATGTCAAATCTAAAACAAACAAATACTTGGTGTACATTTTGTCCTGCATTTCTGGTGATGTCAAAATAATTTTCAGAATTCAGGAGAAGACTGATCTTCTTTGCACTAATTAAGCCACATTTTAGCTACATCAACTCTACAAATTTAAGAGAATTTGAAAATGTTTCAATAACACAATTTAGAATCAAAGCACAAGGTAGTTTAATTTAGTGTCCCTTGACTGAAATTGCAATGTTTAGAGAGTGAGGCTATACCTATTAAAATGAAAGCATTTGCATGGTGATATAGACAGAGGCTGCATTGGTACATCATTGTAATCCAGGATTCCTGACTTATCCCAGCTTAATGTGATTTAGCAGCATGCTGGTACATGCAGCCTGTTCACTTCTACCTTTTGTAGTTGGGTAAAACTAACCAGGAAGGGTAGCTTATTGTAATGTTCAAACAGGGTTCTTTGTTAGTTGTTTCCAAATATGCCAGAATTCATGTTCTTTTATGATCTTGTCTTGTCTGGGAGCAATAAACCAGGTTTGGATGTTATAATAACCTATCTCTTTCTGGTTAGTTTTAGTCACTCACATGGAAGGGGAAGCAAACAGGTTGCATGCACCAGCACACTGTTCATTCAGAGCCAGGATAAACCAGAGATCCTGGTTTATATTATGTGTGAATGTGCCTGCTGGTTCAGATACTGTGATGTCCTAATTAACCTGGTTTTATTAGAGCAAGAATGAGTATTGTGCCTGAGCATTCTCTCATTCTTTCTCTTGAGCGCCAAAATTGAAAACCTCTGGGATTTATTAAACTGCAGTTTCCTGTTACATTCAAACTGAGAAAGTGTGTCTTGATATCGGATTACAAACCAGGATATGAAGTCAGGAACTGACCATGGATTAATAGACCGAGATTGTTATGTCTGAACCAGCTCATTGGTTAATATCTTCCCTCTCCACCCCAATGACTATGGACTATGAGGAAGAAAACCAAACCTGAGACAAAATCTTCTCCGAATCTCCAACGTAAGGCGAGAAAAGATCAGCACCACTCACAGACAGAAAAGAACAGTGGCAGCTTGTGGCAACTGCTTTTACAAGTGTGGTTTTGGCACAACCTGATGGTCCATACAGAAGGATTCCCTTTGGACGGGCCAGGCCCATTCTAACAAAAGCCTCTGGGAATTTTATAGGCCATTCAATGCTCTGCAAATACAAATGGAACATTAACTTCCATTAATTCCTCATGAGATTCGATCATAGGTCAACACCTTCAGGTCATCGTATGTTCAGACAAGTAAATACATCTTAATGTTATTGTATATCAATAAAATGTTTTCCCTTACATTTTTGACCCTATAACTGTGTTTGCATTGCTATGTCTATCTGCACAGCCTTGTAATTCTTATCACATCTTTGGTATGATTACCCCAATGTCTTTATGGGGAGAAGAAGCAGGGGTGGGGAAAGAAACAAGAAATCCAATACGGCCATATGCCAAACCTACAAGCTGCATTTTAAATGCTCCCAACAAGAAATGGGGAAAGTTAACTTCCTTAATGCTGCTTGGGAGAGCCTACACAGCAGCTTGGAGGTTTAGTGGGGGACAATGAAGAATTTAAACATATTACTCCAGTTAATACAAAAATAGTTAAGGATCGTTAAGGATATTAAGTATGAATTCAGTGAACTGTGGTTTGTTCAAACCAAAGTTAGTTAAAAACCACCAAAATCAAAGTGTGGTTTCAGATTCTGGTTTGTTACCCAACAAACCAAAGTTCACAGAGTTTGAATATAATTATAACTATGGTTTCTTTTAAAATGAAAGCAGAAGCTTCCACAGTTCTCTTGCATGCAAAGGAGGAAGAGAGGGGAAGGAAAATGTGCGAGCCACAGGATTGCCACAGCTCATTTGCAACTATTTAAACCATGATTTGGTGGCCATCTGAACCAAGCCACTATCTTGTCTTACAGGGCTAACATTGGACAGTGCCATGAACTTCACTCTGAGCTCCTTGGGAGAGGAGGCCTACACATGTAATAAGCAAGTAAAGTAATAATCACATCCTTTAAGACTCTGCTCTGTCACTCTACCTGTTTTAACTTTAATTTCACATCTTCAAGTCCACCAATCTGGTCCCAGGTGACAGGCTTGAAATCAGTCAGGCCAACTCTACTTCGAAAAGAGGATGGTTGAATCTTTTTCAAAGCTTCGTAGAAGTCAGACATACGAATGGTATTAATGGAATCCTGAAAAAACGTATATACAAGTAGAAGAGTTTAGTTTGCTTTTATTGTCAAAATCCTGAAATCACTGGGCTGGTTTGCACAACACAACATAGGTTGCTTAACTCACAATGAGCTGCGGTGCATGCCTGGCATGTGTGACCATTATTATGAATATGCAATCCCTGATGTAGTTACAGCACGGCGTCCAAACTTGCCCACTATGGATTATCCAAGGGTTAAACAACCCTTGCATAACCCACAATTTGCAGTAAGGTTATGCAATGATTTTTAACCCTCAAATAACCCACAATAGTTGGGTTCAGGTGACACACTGTAACCCCATCAGGGGTTGCATATTCATAACGGCAGCCGCACACAACAGCTTTGTAGATTAAACAACCCACGTGAGCCCAGTGTTTCAGGTGAACTAGGTCACTCAGTTGTGAGCAGCCCTGTCAATGAACAATCAGTTCATATACACCTGGGTTCCCTGAATGGACTGATAATTGGTGAATGGTCTTGAGAGTTTTGGGAAGGGTGAGCTGAAAAATATCAGAGGAATTACTTCACTCTTAACCCATGAATAAAAGTCTATTTTGCCTTTATCTTGACCTATATACCATTGGAAGAAACTGTCCATTCAGGAAGTGTAACTATTAGTTTGCAACTTTATCAGTTATTGTAAATTGTTAATGAACATGTTAGGTCTTCAGGAGTAGCAGATGAAGACTTAATGGTACACATAATTGATATGGTTGTTTTGAAATAGACCAGCATATCGTTGTTTTGAAATCCTGACTGACTATTTATAACTGTAAACTGACTGGCACAATTGTACCTCTAATTATTATGCATTTTGTAACTAACTGGCCTACAGCTGTATTGTAGTTCTCTCACATCTGGAGTGTTTGTTTTGATCTTGTTACTGGGGACCTTGCCTTTTTTGTTTTGTATAGTGGAATTAAAAAACAAGAACTCAAGGCAGGAAAAGACTTGGGGCTGGAATGTGAAACAGATTCTTACCGAAGAGCTACGAAACACAGCCTGCATCGCAGCCTCTCTGCAAAGTGCCGTAAGGTCAGCTCCAACGTAGCCAGTTGTTATTTCCGCAAGTTCAAGCAAATTTACGTCATTTGACACAGGCATGCTGTCAGTGATCAGCTGCAAAATGGACTTCCTTTGTTTAAGGGTTGGTGTTCCAATGATAATCTAAAACAAGGAGACAAAGAATGGAAACACGCGGGCATCCGACTATCTCCTGACAACTCATGATTGCTTGTTTTAACACAACAAGTCGGGTCTTTAATCTGAACTAGGTCTCGCTAAGACAGCAAAAAAGGATTGTCTCCTGTATTAAACTACTGGTGGCCAGAAGATTAATACAGGAGACAATCTGTTTGATGCAAGAAACTCTGCAGACACTTTTCTCTACGCTCTGAAGAAGGCCTCAAAATAAGGGACACGCTGAAATATGTCAATAAACCTCCTTCTGTTTTTTCACCTGGAATAACAACTCTGGGGAAGGTCAAACACTGCAAAATTTAAACCAGCTTCACACTTGTTTAACCATTGTGACTCGCAAGCAAAAAAAATCCATGAACCGGACATCTGAGAAGGGGCGAAGTAACCAGAAATTCTTTCACAAGAACTACAGTTCTATGGTTTGCACAGGCATGTCCCTTTGAGGAAAGCCATGACATTACTGAAACCAATAGCAATTGTCCCAAGACTTTCTGGTGAATAGTCTTCCCCCTCTCTCTCCCACCAAAAATGAAGCAACCAAGCACAGTCAGATGTAACAAATTAAGAAAAAATAAAACAAAATCACCTCACGGTCAATTCTGCCCGGCCTCCTCAGTGCAGGATCAAGGGCATCGGGCCTGTTTGTGGCTGCTACGATTACCATGTCATTTCCTCCACCAATACCATCGATAAGAATTAGCAACTGAGCCACCAGACGGTTTTCAGGGGCGTTACTTGAACGTCCCCGTTTAGGGCACAATGAATCGATCTCGTCGATAAAGAGTACCGTTGGCCCTTCACTGGATAGCTCTCTTGCTTCTTCAAATACTCGTCGCAGGTTTTCTTCACTTTCACCAGGCCGTGAACCGTAGATAACAGGGCCGTTAATACAAACCAGGCAGGCGCCCACTTCCCTGGTGACTGCTTTTACCAGAAGGGTCTTGCCAACCCCTGGAGGCCCCACCAAAAGCGCTCCTCTGGGGACAGAAAGGCCTAGCTTCTGGAAGGTTTTCGGAAAGCGTAATGGCAAATCGATCATCTCTTTTAAGGAGCTGCTGATGCTGTCCATTCCTGCCACCACGGTGTTGGCACTGTCCTTCGGCAAATGATTATACCAGTCTAGCGTGACTGCCTCTTCAATGGTTACATTAGTTTTTGGAGTGACCAAGCCAGCTTCTTCTGTAGTGGCAGGCTCTGTGGACAGTATTTCAACGCATTCCACTGGATTGCCCAGAATCGGGCCAAACGTCACAACGTGATGAAGGGAGACATGTGCATTTCTCAGAAGTTCTTTCACCACTTCCTGCAGCATGGCAGCTGGAGTCGATTTTTTCAAGGCCCGGTTTTTAAAGACAACTTTGACTGTCACTCTTCTTAGCCTGTGACAGACCAAGAGCTTCAAGCAATCAGTGCTCACAGTGAGATTTCGCAGCTGGCTCTCTTTTAAGCCCCGGGTTCTGCATTTGAGATCGAACTGCAAGTAGCCGTCAGCCAAATCATGCCGGGGCCAAGCTGTACACAAACAGCAGCCATCAGGTAGCGTGATCCTAACTGAAGAGCCCAGCGTGGCACCCAAGGAGGAAAAAGCCACAGGCCCTAGCCTGCACCTCTGTGTGCCTTCATCTTTGGGATCCTGAGGCAGCAGCTTTAAAGCCATTTTCAGAGCCAGTCCCGGAGGCACAAATCGCAATCGTGGACGTTTTACGGAATGGCTTAAAACAAAACAGCAAAAGAAATATTATTCTATTTAAAATTATTTTTAGTCTGCCTTTCTGGGTAGAACCTTCCCAGTGTGGCCTACAATACACCAAATACAAAAAGGCAATATAATACTATATAAACAGATAACAGCAATAAAACCTGCAGCCCAGATTATAAAAAGGCCAGCAAAAACAAATGGATCTTCCTGAAGACCTGCAAAAAAGGGGCTGATGGATTTTATACTAGAATATATACCCTTGTAGGAAATGATCTTACCATTAGCTCCAGAGTATATTTTGAATGCAAGCTCTACCCTGAATCCCGTTCTAACTTCCTAAGGCTAGCATGTGCAGAGTACTTTTTTGAATATTTTAAATGCTTGGGTTGCTGTTGGGTTGTTGTTTTCTGTTGCTGTTTTGTGTTTTAATGTACATTGCAAATTGGAAGGATGTTTTTAATTGCTGACTTTGTTGTACTCTGCCTAGATCTCTTTTGACGATAAATAAAGTAATTCCCCCTCATCATTAATGACTGCAAATCTGCACAATTTGGGACTAGACTTACAGGTCAGAGGGCATAATTTCTAGGCAGCCTTGAGCCTCCGTACACCTCT
The DNA here is from genome assembly GCA_029215795.1 of Anniella stebbinsi. Lineage (NCBI taxonomy): Eukaryota > Metazoa > Chordata > Lepidosauria > Squamata > Anniellidae > Anniella > Anniella stebbinsi. The sequence continues at coordinate 391,166,238 of JARDYH010000001.1, forward strand.
TTTGGAATTTACATACAGCTCAACTCCAGCCAGTGGTTAAGGATGCCCTATAAGTGGGGCAACACATGCTATGCAAACAAAAGGTCCCAGATTCAATCTCTAGCATCTCTAATCTAAATTGCAATCCTATGCATGTTTAAATAAGGGAAAAATCTATCCCAGCATTCCCCAGTTGGCCATGCTGGCTTGGACATGCTGGGAGTTGTAGGATTTTTTTTTTCTGTCTAAACATGCATAGGATTGCAACCTGAAAAGGACTAGATAGGAGGTGGTGAGAAAGATAAGATGCCTGTTTAGGGTGATTATCTGGAAAGGAGGACAGGGATCCTGTAGCTTTAACAGTTGCATAGAAAAAGGAATTTCAGCAGGTGTCATTTGAATACATTCAGCACCTGGTGAAATTCCCTCTTCATCACTACAGTTAAAGCTGCAGGAGCCCTGCCCTCTTTTGTAGAGTGACCAGATACAAAAAAAGGGCAGGGCTCCTGCAGCTTTAACTGTTGTGATGAAGAGGGAATTTCACCAGGGGCTGCATGCACACAAATGACACCTGCTGAAATTCCCTTTTTCATGTAACTGTTAAAAATACAGGAGCCCTGTCCTCCTTTTCCATATAGTCACCCTATCAGCCTCCTGGATACCCTGGAGAGCAGTTGGCAGTCAGAACAGGCAAAAGAGCATAAGAAGAATCGTGCTGGATTAAAATTGGGTTCTAGTATTATGAGAGCGGGGTGGGGGGGAAGGAATGCCTCCTTATCCGCTTTCTCCACACCATGCATAATTTTGTACCCCTCTGTCAGGTCTCCCCTTAGCCTCCTTTTTTTCCAAGCTAAACAATCCCATACAGATATCAAACAGCTGCACCATCAACGTAAACAGTCCCCAGTTTTCATTCTAACAGCATTATCAAACAGCTTTCTTCCTCTCCCCTTTCCAATATGCCCCAATCCTACTCAAACTTACCTAACACTGCAATCCTAGACATGCCTACTCAGAAGTAAGTCCCATTGAGTTGAATGCGGCTTATTCCCGAGTAAATAAGATGTAGGATCGCAGTCTAAATCCCCACCATGCATCAGTCCTTTGGCTGGGAAGCGAAGGTAAAAATCCTCCTTCTTTTGCAGGCAGGAAAAGAAGAAAAGTGGGAGGGGTGTGTGCTTGACTGAAGAGCAATGCAATCATTGGGTAGCAACTCTGCCGATCAACCACCACAAAAAAAGTGTTTGGACGTCCTCTACAATTGAGTGGCTTTTCCTCTGGTCCAATCGGAAGTGGAGGGGGCGGGGAAATACAGTCAAGAGTCAATCAGAGTAGAAGGGCCAGGATAAGGAAAGAGCAGGCTTCTGATTGGACCTTGTCATGAGATGGGCGGGGCGTAGTAGCAAAGACTAGAGAAAGAGAGAAAAAAGAAACTGGAAAGTGGTTTATGAGCCCCGTGGGTGAGATTTGTGCTCTGTTAATAGGGAGAGTGAGGCGTCCACCATAAACTGGTTTACTAGGAAGAAAATCCCATTGGACTGAATGGGATTTACTTCTGAGTAAATGTGTCTAGGATTGTGCTGTACATGAATTAACTTTTTTGGTATAAATAACAGTAACATCACCACCACCACCACCATTGTTATTCCTTGTATCTCTTTTAAATGGCCATCACTTTTGTGCAGGTATCTATCCTAGGCTGACCATCTGAAAAGGAGGACAGGGCTCCTGTAACTTTAACAGTTGTAGAGAAAAGGGAATTTCAGCCAGTGTAATTTGTATGCAATTAGTTTCTGGTGAAATTCCCTCTTCATCACAACAGTTAAAGTTGCAGGGGCCCTGCCTTCTTTGTATCTGGTCACTCTAGTATAGTGATGAAGAGGGAATTTCACCAGGAACTAATTGCATACAAATGACACCTACTGAAATTCCCTTTTCTCTACAACTGTTAAAGATACATGAGCCCTGTCCTCCTTTTCATATGGTCAGCCTATCTATCCTCCATTCTTTGTGAAGCTTTCTATGTACGTTGATAATGCTCTCTGCGGCTGCTGAAATGCACTGTCGTAGCAAAGATGCTGTTGCTTCCAAGGCTCTTTTGTCTCTGCATAAATTGCTCTTGCAGGAATGCGGAGTAAAAAAGCAGGGTTGGTTTTGTGGGAGGCCAGAAAAGCAAAGCAAAAAGAGGGCATAGCACTGCCAGGGACCAGAGTCAATGGTCCCAGTTGCCAGAGGTCAGGCATGAGGTTACTTTCGATTCTAAACACACCTGTATGGCTGTAAACAGCCTCTGCAGGGGATCTCTCTCAGGTAGCTTCAGCGATATGGCATATGTTTTGTATGCAGATAGCTTACTCTCCAATTAAAATAATCACGTAGCAGGGATTGGAAAGAGCTCAGCCTCAATCCTGGGAGAACTGTGGGCAGACAGACTACTCACTTTGGGATATGTAACCTGGTGCCCTCCAGATATTTTGGGCTACAACTCTCATCTGCCCTAGCCAGAATGGCCAATAACCAAAGGTTATGGGAGTGATAGTCCAAAACATAGCCCAAACTAAAATAATGTTTAGCTGTGACCTCAATAAAACCATAGGTAAGTAATTATGCCAGGAGCGGCTGTGGGGAATGGAAGGTGGGGTGGCCACTTTGCAGCACCAAAACAGAGGAAGGTATAAATTTGCATAAAATTTGCCCATGTCAGTCAGAATAATTCCCTATATCAAACTAAAGCTTTGCCTAGTCTGTATTCTCTTTCCAAAACCAACCAGCAGATGCCTCTGGGGGAACCTCACAAATAAAGCATGAAAGCTACGCTCTGTTTGCATCTTATTTTCACAGGTATATTGTCTTTCATTGTTGACGTTCCATTTAGATATTGCAGACATTGACTATTGCTAGTTTCATCCTGCTTGAATTTGTTAAATGTTTGTTAAAAGACATTTGAGGTCACAGCCATTATTCATTTACCTTGTCAATAATAATAATAATAATAATAATAATAATAATAATAATAATAATAATTTTTAAAAGATACATCTTCTGAATACCCACTAGATGGCAGTTGAACATCAGTAATGAATCTTTATCTCCTTGGGGAGAGGGGATTTTAAAGGGAGTCCTCTTTTATTGAAGAAACAATATCAAATTCAGGATTCTTGCTCTTTGCGATAGTTTGTGTTTGAAATCAACTATATATAATCCAGTAATCTCCGGTTGTATTCAAGCTCTCCATCATTTCAGCTTCTTCATAAAGTTTATTGTCTTTTCGTCACTTACAGAGCAATCCTATACTTGCATTACACTGGGACTGGAGATATGGCTTATCTAATGCATGCGGAGCTGAGGAGGGGCAGAGAAAAAAAACACAAATACAAATCACAAAACTGGCACAAGATTGTCAGACACAGTTTAGCAGCCAGTTTTGCAGCTGCTTAATTTTCAACCCTGGGTTTACTGGTCTTCTGGGGAACTGCCCTCCCCAATGTATATTACTTCAGTTATGAAGTATACAACTAACATTCCCCCCAATCACCATTTCATGCTTAACATCAGCTTCTGCATTCTTTATATGTTAGAATGTTTTCCAATAAAAAAGAAATACTTTGAGCATGCACATTTTTGCATTTTAAGGGCTCAATCCTATGCCTGCTTAGACATGCATAGGATTGTGCCCTAAACTCACTTGAATCCTAGCTGGAATCAAGACTACACCATCAAGAGTACAGCAATAAAATGGAGTTTGCTTGGCAAGTCTGACGTCGCCGCTTTCTGGGTGGTTATTTGCCCTCCCCTCTGTGTTGCGGAGCCCCAAACTTTGGCACCAAAGTCTTCACTGCACCACTGCCCATCAGTGTGGGATTGTGCCCATCAGGGACTGTGCTGGAGATAACACCCATATGTTGCCCATGCTCACAGGCTGTCAATCTTCCCTCACTACACGTCCCTGCATCACCTCACACATGGCACACCCAATGCCATGGCACCCCCCTTTGCACCAGCCCCAATGGCACAGTCAGCAATGACTGGGGCCTCCTCCACACGAGACGTTTAATGAGCCTTGAAGGCTCATTATAAATTTTACCTCCACACCAGCGGAGCGCAAAACGGGCGTACAGGCGCGTTATCTCCCCGATAATGCGCATTTTCGAATGCGCGTTAAATAGCGACTTTTATTTTGCTCCGGCCGTTAAAGCGCATTTTCGCCGTGTGAACAAGCGATTATGCGCATTAACGTCTTCTAAAGCGCTTTTTGGACATCAATTAATGCGCTTCGCCGCCTCTCGCCGCCTCCCGTGCAGAGGGATTAGGTGTAAATGCGCCTCCGCGAAAATGCGCATAATCCCCGAACCGGGCGCAAAAGCGCATCCTTGTGGAGGGGGCCTCTGCTTGTGCAGATCCCCAGGTATCCTTCCAGGCAAGGTTTCAAGTGCATTTAAGCTGCTCCCAAGCACCGTTTACATGTACAATGCACAAAGAGAAGGATGAAAAATTTGCACAACACAGGACCCACAGGACTCCTGCAGAGAATACATTTAGTCCTCCTGGGACAAGGGTTCAAGACCCAGTCAGGGAGGGGAAAGGCTCTTTTGACAAGCAGCCAAGGGAAGTTCAGTGTCATGCTCCAGCTGAAAGAATTCTCCTCTGAGGAGGAGCTAGAGCTTCCAAAGATAGACAGCACCAAAGAGCCTGGGACCTCATGGGAGATGACCATGTTTCCATCCCCACAGGATGAGGGGAGTTTTGTGTCACCACCTCCCCTCCTCCCATGAGTGTCATCGCCTCAAGAGGCAGGCCAGTGGGGCTGCCTTAAGGAGAAGTGTTTGAATAGAAAGAAGGGCTCCTCAAGAGGAAGGGACTCCTTGGGGGCAAGGTCTGTAACAAACTGTTGCTGAGCCCTGGGTGGAGCTTAGGAAGCCCTGGCAATATAAGCCTGCAGTATCAGTCTAGCTTTTGCTGGAAACAATGGCTGAATTTGGACGACACAATAAGCAACTGGGGTGGGGGGAACAATCGTCAGTTGTATTGACTATCGTGTCGTCCGAATGCTGCCATAGTCAACTCAGTGCTGATCCTAATCCACACCACAGTTGATTATTTATTACCATGTTGTGTGGGGAGTACCCCCTAGATGAACAACTGTAAAGTTGATTATTACCCCACCATTGACTATCATGTTGTCCGAATTCAGCTAGTGTCTTCTATTAGCTCCAGTGATTGAACTTTTAGGCTACTGACCTTGGACTCCTGCTTGATTCTGCTTCTAGGACTGCATATTGATCTTGGCTGCTCTTCAGACCTCTCTTTTGGAACTCTTGCCTAGTACTCTTTGACTACTGCCTGCATATTGATTTACTTTTGGATTCTAGGATGACCATATGAAAACGAGGGCAGGGCTCACGTATCTTTAACAATTGCATAGAAAAGGGAATTTCAGCCAGTGTCATTTGTATGCATGTAGCACCTGATGAAATTCCCTCTTCATCACAACGGTTAAAGCTGCAGGACCAGATACAAAAGAGGACAGGGCTCCTGCAGCTTTAACTGTTGTGATGAAGAGGGAATTTCTCCAGGTGCTGCATGCATACAAATGACACCGGCTGAAATTCCCTTTTCTATGCAACTGTTAAAGATACAGGAGCCCTGTCTTCCTTTTCATATGGTCACCCTAGAATGCCCCCTTAGGTTAACCTAATGCTGAGCCTGATCCAGCTATAGCAGGACATCCTGGCATGAGCAACAAAGAGAGTCTCTCTGATAGTGGCAACCTCCAGTGATTCCCTGCGTGGAGTTGGGAAATGGAAGATGTGAGTTTCAGCCCCACTGCCCTTCCACATACATGGAGGGCTGCTGTTTTTCTCAACCCCAGCCCGGGTGCCTTTTAACAGCTGCTTGTTACACAGAAATGTAGCAGCTGACCTGCTACATAGCTCCATGCTAGATAGAGTTGGCATCAGAGGAAGACATTGTTGGGTACTTCCCAAGGCACCCCATTTCCCACACCTGGCGCTCGCTAGTACTTGTGCCAGGAGAAATGTTGCCTGTGAAATCTATCTCCATGACCTGCTATTACATGGAGAAGCCAAAAGAACTAGTGGCAGGTAGATTGCTTCGCCCTCTCGCTCTTACAGCATATTCACTGCAAAATTGTGACCTCTAAATGGTTTCCTCCTTTAGGCTACAAAATGTGTACTTTACTTGTTGGATGTCTGGTTGCCATGCAGCTGCGAAAGGCCCAACCGCCTTGCCAGGAAAGAGGGTGGCAGCTTTAGTAATCACCGTTTGCTTGTTTGTGTTTTTGTTTACAGATTGTTATACCAAGTGCCAAACACATGGTCTCCATAAAGCACTACTGTAAAAGCAGAGGGGGTGGTCCTATTGACTTAAACTCGCAAGACCGAGCATGCATGGTTAGCATCATAATAATCAGGACAATGTGAACAAATTCCAGGCTGGATTATTTTATTGTTTGTGTAGGTGTTGTCCTTGTGCTAACGGGAGTGTGCGTGGAGGGAAACCATGTGCCTCCCTTGGTCCTTAGAAACAGTCATCTTGGGGAGAAACATGAGGTGGAAAAGAAGCAGAAAAAGACCACCTAAATGATCGAGGGTCTGGAGCTACTCCCCTATGAGGAAAGGTTACAATACATTAGGCTCTTCAACTTAGAAAAAATGGGGAGCGTGTAAGGGGTGGGGACATGATAGAGAAATATATGCATGGCGTATTGAAAGTGGATAGGGAGATGTCCCCCCCCCTCCCCGTTTTCACAATATTAGAACCCAGTGTCTTCCGTTAAAGCTGAATAGTGGGGGGGTTCTGGATAGAGAAAAGGAAGGACTTCTTCACATAGCGCATGGTTAAGCTATGGACCTGAGTACCACAAGATGTGCAATGGGTGCCAATTTAGACAGCTTTCAAAAGAGTTTAGACAAAATCATGAAGGAGAAGGCTATCAATGGCTACTAGTCCTGATGGCTATAAGCTACTTCCAGAATTGGAGGAAGTATGCATTTCAGTACAAGTTTCTGAGGAACGTGAGTGGGAGGGTGTGATTCAGTGGAGGCTGATAACTCCGGTGTCAGTGGGGCAGTGCATCCACTCCGGGTTTCAGTCAGAACTCTATAGGAGTTACTTTGGATAGTGTCTTCAGAGTTCTGACTGTTTCTGACTGAAACCCGGAGCGGATTCACCACCCCACTGACACCGGAGCTGCCAGCCTCTACTGGTGTTACTGCACTCATGTCCTGCTTGTAGGCTTCCCATAGGCATGGGGTTGGTTGCTATGGGAACAGAATGCTGGCATAGATAGGCCTTTAGTCTGGTCCAGCATGGCTCTTATGAATTCCAAAGGCATTGTGGATGGAATCTTCTAACTATGCAGAACTAAGCGAACAAAGAGAGGAATAAGCCTGACAGAAAGCAGACTTTTTGTGTGCCCTTGACTCTTAGGGTACATCCAGATGAGGCTTTTAGTGCGCCATCTTCCTGCCTCATTCACAGAACTTTATGGCCATCTTCCACTCGAAACGCTCCTGTTTTTCCCCACCACTGCTTCTGCTGTTTTTGTTTTTTTTTTACTGTGGGAAATCCATTAAGAAGAAAAGGATGGAATAAAAATTTGGAACACAATGATTCCACTAGTGGTACTTCTAAGCACGGATGAAAAACTGTAACAAATGCTTATAAAAACAAATGTTTTGAGTGAGTATGTTTAGAAAAGTGTATTCTGTGAGAAAATACATTAACATTTAAATTTTTTTGAGTGGATTAATTTTTTATTTTTTTTTGTCAGAAAATGGTGAAGAATTGATAGGTGCAAAACTGACACTGGATGGAAGTAGATAGATTAGTCCATCCCTTCCTTCAGAGGAGGTTGTTTGCTGCATCTCTGCATGAGTTGCGACTCTCTGCTTGTTTCTTTCCAGTCAGACTCTGGTGGGTAGGTCGTTCTTTTGCAACTCTGCATTGGGTATGTATGATTCATTCAATAACCCCTGGTGGACTGACACAGTTATGCACAAGTCCCTGCTCTGGCTTGCCTCCTATCAGCTTCTGCTGGTAGCGGGTCATTATTCTGCATTTTTCTATCAGGTGCAATTGCATCATTCAGTCACATCCAAAACAGAGATGCTGCTTTCAGAGAAGGTTGTCCGTTGTGTCTCGGTAGCAGTCGCAGTTCTGGGCATTCTTCCTTCCACCCAGCCAATCAGGAAGCATGTTCAGAAACGCAGCTCAGTGTTACGAACTGCTGAATCCGCATGCAGCTCCACTATGTGATGATCCAGGTGGCAGCTTCTCGGTGAAATTCCCTCAGGCCCTGGTTCCACCCACTCAGGCTGCCTATTGGATCCTCCTGGACAGGAAGGGGTATGAGATGGCTTCTTGTTGCAGTTGAACCTTGCCTGAGCGACAAAGTCTTTCTGCATTTTGGTGTGTCCCTGTATTTGGGATTATTCATCGGTCCTGACTTCCAACTTGCTCCTTGATTTGTCCTCCAGTTTTGACCTGTTCTTTGATACTGACTCACACCCGTTCACATGGCTCCTGGTTTTCTGCTTCTGGTTCACCTCAGAACGTTGTCCTTCACCCATCTCTAACAGACAGAAAAGTAGCCAGATGTTCCTTGGGTGTTAGGAGGCAGCAGAGCCTGCCATTTTACTTAAACAAAATGCTTTTCAGCTCCCAGAGGTTGGGAAAAGCTTCCCTAAAGCTATATCTGTCCCAGAGAGCCTCTGCTGGCGTTTCTTATCCTTTTGGTTGGTTCCTCATGTTGCCTCTGCACTGCTCTCTCTCAGTGCCTTTGTAGTACATGTGTTTGGAATACAGAAATGATAGGGGGAAAGATTTATTAACCTATACAGCTCAGCTTCTTTCCAAAAGCATGAGAAGCAGAATGTCTTCCAGTTTCCTTCTGATATGCACCAAATTCCATAGCCATTATTCAATAGCATAGGAGTTCTGAAGCCAGCATTTTTTCTTCAGTGTGGGCTGTTCCCCCCTCCCATTTAAAAAAAGAAGATGACCAAAATACACATTATAACAGATTTGATTGCCTTCAGCTAATAAATCATTCCCTTTCAGGACACATGTCATTGCTGCTTTCCGAATGGGCTCCAGTTTTCCCGTCTTTGATAATGAAGACAATGCAGCACGCTATGCATCCCCTCAGCAGAGCCTCACTCCTGACAGTAAAAACAGCCGCCTCCTAGCTTTGCAGCATGATTGGTTTGCCTGCATAAATCCAAACAGTGTTGGCCCAGGCAGCCCAAAATAAATGTCAATCTGAAAATACCTGGCTAGTTTGCAAGTATACTGTTAGTCCTGAAACATCTCTTGACACTGCAGTTTGTTTGTTTTAAAAAAGAAATCTGACCTTTTAAATATTTCTCTTTGGGGTTATTTCCTTGCATCAGCAGAGGCTTTCTTTCTTTTCAGAAAAACATATTTCTTAGGGTGGTCATGTGTCCTTTTTTACAGAGGACAGTTCTCTGTTTGAAGATATATCAGAGGACCATCTTCTCTGTTTGAAGGCATCCTCTATTTGAAGAGCTGTCCTGTCCAGTTTTATAGATAAAGTACCGTAAGAACTGTTGTCTATCAACAGTTAGTACCTGGACAGCAGACTGAACTGGCAGGTACACAGGTTACCTGGAGCCTTTCTACAGGAGACATTTACTGTGTGATTGTGATTCTTCATTCACAATAATTCCCAGGTGCTTTACGTGATGCCCTCCTCCTCAAAGGCTGTCCTGTTTTTTGGGAACCACTTTAGTGGGTCCTCTCCCCCCAAACGAGGAATGTCTGGCATATCCATGAACTAATTGCATACAAATGACACTGTCTGAAATTCCCTTTTCTCTACAACTGTTAAAGTTACATGAGCCCTGTCCTCCTTTTCATATGGTCAGCCTACCACTGTGTGAACAGAGTGCTGGACTAGATGGACCCTTGGTTTGATCCAGCATGGCTCGTCTTATGTTCTTCTGTACTCATCATTGCCAAAACCTATGTTTTAAAAAAGTATTAGCTGTATTGCATTGGCAGCATTTAGCCGAATTAGACAATCCCTTATTAAAGAGATGTTGAGGTGTCCAAGAAACACGGAACAGACATTTTTGCTAAATAAGGTGCAGCCTAAGATCCATAGATGCAACAGGCAGGAAGTGGTGATCCACTAATTAGGCATTTTGTGGTGGTGCACACACCAAGGCTTTAAATTCCCAAATGTGCCCATGGATCCACAAAGGCTGGGGGGCCCTGCATTAGATGGAGAGCAGAGGGGGAGAAGGAAAATAAACTTTTTGCATCAAGTGTCCATACTAGCAACTATAATGTTCTTTGCCACTCAAAATCTAAGGTACACAACTCCTGATACAAACTGTAATTTACTAATGAACTTTCTGGATGAACATAAAACCATGCACTTGTTTTGCTTTATAATATGCATCAGGATTAGAAAAACAACAACCCATATGTTATGAAGAAATTCCTTTCACTCTGCCCATCTTTCTCAGGGCAACAAAACCTATGAAGAAAGGAAGCAATCTTTCATGTTCATCAATTCAGATCTATTTCAAAAGCACTTTTACCAATGCAATCTCTTTGCATGTTTACTGAAAAGTAAGTCCCATTGAATTCAGTGGGCATAGAATTCAATCCTATGTACCTTTACTTGGGAGTACATCTCAATGAGCTCAATGGGATATTTTATGGGATTTTTCTTTTTTCATAGGGCATGAGGCATCACATCCCAAGCCAACTGAAAAGGAAAGCTTCTAATTGAATACCTTTCATAAACACATTCTGAAATTTCCTATTAAGATTTTATAATGGCAATATTCTAATATGACTTTTATTGACCGCGCAAGGAATGAAGTTTTGCCTGTGCCAATAGAATGAGGTAATAATTTGAGTATTTACATCTGGCAGCAATTTGATGTAGGTCCCAGTTTTGTGGAACTAGGGCCATTCCAAATAGCAATTCCACTCAATGTACTAGGTTTAATGTGAACTGGTTAACATAAACCACAAAAATATGTTTGTTTGGTAGTTTGTTTTTGAGGAAAATAACAGTGTGCAGGATAAAATAGGAGAACTGTGTAAGCTGCCTTGAATGCCTTGCAAGAGGAAAAAAGGTGGGATATAAATAAAGTAAAATATAGTATCATTTGCGGAAGCAGCTTTCGGCACAGCCAGCAAGAGGCAAAACCTTGTCTTATCCTTCCATTTTACAGCTTTCCATGTCATAGGCTATGGCCAAGGTATGAATCATCAAAAAAGAGGACAAATGTTTATGGCAATGTGAATACAATTTGAGTCTGCTCATTATTATGTGTATATATGTACAAATTATTATAATTTAAATATAAATATCGTACCTCTCACCATAGTTAAATGTACAGAGGACCACCCTAGGGGTTGGGTTGTATGTCACCAACATGGTGGGCGTAGTTCCTCTTGCAATGTAGACAGCTACCATTTTGTCATCCATCATCTTTTCTCTTACCAAGGGCATCCAATAGAATCAATAGGATTGATTAATCCAGGTATGAGAGAATGGCTGAAAATGGTACGGATACTTTGATGTCCATTTAGTGCCAGAAAAAAGTGTTAATGCTTCCCTCCATAAGAGACAGAGTAACACAATTGGTTTATTTCATATCATTATTGTAATTGTTCCTATTCATAATTTTTCCAGGGCTATTTTCTTGGCAGGGAGGTGGAGAGAACCTGCTATTCAACACATGCTAGAACTTTGTTCTAAACAATGTGTGGTTTGACCCTTATTCATACATATATGTGCCTTTATCTTTCAGTGTTTAGAACACTTGAACCTTTTGCTTCTCAATCCCCCTGTGATCTGGCTGGCCTCCGTACAGAAGTTGTGTTGCGTGTGATCTTGCAAACTCTTGGAGTCGAAACAAAAGAAACTCCCAGGGCTTGCTTCCTGAAACGCTCTGTGGGTTAGCAGGTGTGGCACAGAGAGCAACAGCCAAGTGCCAACCGCAGCTGTATGGACAGCAGCTGCCGTTCGATGCTCGGCACATCTGCCTTCTATCTCACATACATCATTGGACTTTGCTGCTGCTGAAATTGTTTCCACTTCTCTGTTGATAACTGAGTATTGTTTCTCACAGATGCCTTTCCAGTGGTAAGTGGCAAAAATGTGTGCATTGTGACCTAGGTATATTATTATTGTTATTATTATTATATTATTGTAAAGTTTGTGTCTTCCTGACCTCAGGTCATGAGGACGAGGTTATTTTGAGCAACCCTGATGTGTCCTTTTTCCTTTTGGTGTAGTTTTAGGCAGCAATACCCCCATCTTAAGACAGGGTACATAAGAAGCTGATTATTTTGTCCTTTCAGCTCTTTCTTGCCTCCTGATTGGCAGCAAGTCTCCAAAGTCTCAAGCAAAGGACTTTCCCATCACCTGGTACCTGATCCTTTTAAAGCAGAGATGCTGGGGATTGAACCTAGCCCCTCCTGCCTGCAAACCAGGTTGTCTACCGCTTAGCCAGAGGCGGGATCTACACTACTGCTTTGAAATGGTTTATAGCAGTAGCGACAACTGTTGGGGCCCAGGACACACTTCATATACAGTTTTCAAACTGTTTTTAAAGTGTCATATCCTGCTTGGTGTAGATCTGGTCATAGTCTCTCCTTTATCTGTCTTTATAGTCTCTCTCTTATCTGTCTTTAAAGTTGGGGGAGGAATGGCTAAACAGTCCCCCCTTTCTGAACTCCCTCTGGTTTTGATGACAGCGATCCATTTTGAAGTGTAGGAAATATTCAAGCGGGGGGGGGAAGTGCAAAACTGGAGGGAAAAGCCAATCTTTTAGTGGCAAATCTGAACCAGAGACGGACAATATCCCCCCCCCCACTTTTCCTCCTGGAATGCCACGAGACAGGCATTATTGCCCAGACTCTGTTGTCCACAACAGGGTAAGAGTCATAAGTTAGATCACATGCTTTGCATCCAAAATGTCCCAGTTGAATCCGTGGCGTCTGCAGGTAAGGCTAGGAAAGATTCCTGCCTGAAACCCTGGAGAGCCACTGCTGCCAGTCAGTGTTGACAATACTGGGCTATATGGGCCAATGGGTTGTCTCAGTAGAAGGCAGCTTCCCACGTGTTCACAAATTATGACCACCCTTAGTATTCAGGTTTTGCAGTGTTTCAAGACCTGTTTAACCAGAGATATAGTGGGATGAAAAAAATGTGTGTGTACACCAGAGGTGGCTCTATATTTAGGGCGAATAGGGTGGTGACCCTCTGCCTCTCCCCTACCCACTTGTGGCAAAGAAATCCTCCCCACAACTGTTTTATTACCTGTTGCAATTTCATAGTTGTGCCACTGTGCTTTGAAAAATAACCAGTTATTAAAAATATCACCTGCCATCTCCATGGGCCCTGGAACTGGAATCATGCTGGCTGCCATCATCAGAATGTTGTCTTCTGCTTTGGTTTGTTTGTTGTTGCTTGAGCCCTCCTTTTCCTCAGAAGAAATTTACTTCTGACACCATGTTTTATTACTGCTCTTTTATCCCACAGAGGACAGAGGCTTACTTGTTGTGATATAAGCCTTTATTCAAAAGTCTAACAGAATCTGCTGAGCTCACTAAGGTTCCTCCCACATGACCTCTGTATGGTGGTTGTGCTTCCAGTCTCCATACATTCCTCTGACAAGCTGGAACTGCTATCTATTCTAACAACAACCAAGTACATTTGCTCCAATGAGTGGCATACAGTTGCCCATTGCCATACATGCTTTTCTCCTCTTCTCTGACAATCTCAATAAAATATTGACTGTCCACCGTGCTCTCTGCCCCACCAGCTCCAATGAGCACTAGCCACTCTTGGTGTACGTCTTACTTCTTTCAACTCTTCTGAAGACTATTATCTGTAGGCCTTCCTAACGTGGCCAGATGCAAAAGAGGGCCTTTTCATAGTTGTATAGAAGATGGGATCTCAGCAGGTGTAATGATTAAAAGTTGCAAGTGTCCTGTCTTCTTTTGCATCTGACCACCTTACCACAGGCTTACATGGGTTTAATAGTCATTCCTACTACTCAGGGGAAACCATGAGAACGGTAGCTCTGTAAAAAGTGCTAGGGAGGCCTAATGGGGAAAAAAAAAATCTCAGCATGCTTCCTAAACTACAATTCCCAAGATTCTTTGAGGAAAGCCATGCCAGTTAAAGGGGCATAAAACAGTGATATCTCCGGCTCATACCTTCCATGTTGCACGTACACCGCTGAGTGAACAAGGTTAATCTTGCCTGTTGGCATTGGCACTCATATTGCCTTCCATAGAAACGTTGAGTTGTCCCATCACGGCACAGTAGTGAAATATTAGAACAAAGTCACTGAAAAAGTGTGGTTTTGATGCAGGTTGTCTTGTATATCTTGGGTTCTTTATTTCAGATAGGCCTATTTGTGTTCTATGGCCATCTCAAGTTGTTAATCTCATAAGAATGACAAAAACGAGGACAGTTTTTGCAGATGTAACACCAGGTCCTATAAAATGGTTGTATATTAGGCTGGAAACAGACAAAAGTTTCTAGAACAAGAAAGAATCCTGCGGCACGTTAAAGTTTAATGAAGCATACTATGGCATGAGCTTTTGTGGAGCAGAGGCCACTTCATCATATGCCTGGAATGTCATCCTGATTTGGCAGAGGTATACAACATTTTTTCTTCTCCCTACACCCGTGTGTGTGTGTGTGTGTGTATCTGCCAACTCAGGCCAACATTCCATGCATCTCATGAATTGGTCTCTCATTCACAAAAGTTTATGCCACAATAAATGTGTGATTCTTTAAGGCAACATTCCCCAGTTTGGTGCCTTCCAGATGTGTTGGACTGCAACTCCCAGAATCCCCCCAGCTTCATGCTGGCTGGGGCATTCTGGGAGCTGTAGTCTAGTAATCTGGAGGGCACCAAACTGGGGAATGCTGCCTTAATGACTCACACTGTTTTAAAAGGCCACAAGACTGTTGATTTTTGCCACAACAGACTAACACAGCTACCCCTTTGGGGGGGTGAGAAGTGTATAAGAAACTTTAAAATGCTTTGTGAAAGAGACGCTGCTTTCTATGGCATGCACTCACATTTCGTTAGCCCAGTAGCTGCCTTTGGTCAAATAGGTTAGGCAATTTTTTTGAAACCGAGGCAAAAGCAGAATGGATGTACTTACCATGGGAAGCAATCCATCTTTCAAACAGTATCAATTCCAAACTCACCCCCAAATTAACTCGCACCCCTATCCCCCAATAGATCTCCATATTCCTTTATATAACCAGAGTTCCTCTTTAAAGGAGGACGGCCCTATGGTTTGGATGGGGCAGAAGATGCAATTTAAACCTACTTTGAATCCCTCCATCTCTATAACTTCCTGATATCTCTTTGCTGCCCCCCTCCCTAAACCCTGAAATGAGGCACCTGTGTCTAACTCCTGTGGCCTTATAGTCAATTCAAGTGCCTTTATCTTTCAGTTCAGGTTAATTGCTCTGCTTCCAATCCCCTTGTCAGTTTTAGCTTACAGCTGCTCCCTCTCACCTGTAATTACCTGGGCAGGGTGGTTGTATTTATGTCGGGACTGTGTGCTCCAATTACGGATTCCATCAAAAAATAGCAAAAATAAACAGTTTAAACCAACATATATAATAAAAGTTGCAGAAAGACTTCTGCACATACCCCAGGCAGTTTAGTATTTCTTACGCCATTAGTAAGAGATACAAAGCACAGACATGGGGAATTTTGAAAACTCTTTCAAAGGGTAACTCTAAGGCTCAGGGTAGTTCAATTGTGAAATAGATGGACAAAAACTGCAGCTAGGGTCACCATTTGTTCTCTTTTACAGAGGACAGTTCTCTATTTGAAAAACGGCTGGAGGATCGCCCTCTGTTTGAAAGCGTTCTCTGTTTGAAATGCTGTTCAGTCCAATTCTAGTTCAAACATAAATAACCATAAGAACAGTTACATCTAGAATCCATCCAGTAGCATTTCCGTCTTTTGTTATTGCAAAAATGGAAAAACTATGATTTTTATTCTCAGTAGCACTTCTGTGTTTTGTTACGAAAAAACTGAAGAACTATGATTTTTATTCTGAAGAAGGATGGCTTTTCTACCAACAAATACTCTTTTTATTTTCTGCTCCTTGCTTAGGTTGAACCTTCTGGAAACTAGGAGATCTTTAAAAAGAAAATATGTCCTCATCAATCCAAGAGCTGTCTCTACAGAGCCATCTAGATTGCTCTGGTAAGCTGAGGTTGTTGTTTGAAGGGTTTCACTTTTATGCCTAGATCAGCCTTCCCCTAACACTTCTGGAGGGCATTTGGTTGGAAAAGGCTAGCCTACATAGATTTCATGAGACCAATTAGCAATTCTGCAAAAGGAGTTGCTTCTAGACAGAGGGTTCCTCACACCACCATTGAAAAGGCATTGTGCAGCTATTGGGTTGTTCACAGAACACGCTAATGCATATTTGCGTGTGGGTTGTTGTTTTACTGTGGGTTGGTTGTTGAACCATGGTTAGCGTGTTGTCTGAATCCAGGACACTTTCTGCAGGGCAGCTTGTTATCCATGCAGTGTGGCTTGTGAGCCACCCAGCAACAAATCATGGGTTCTCCAGGTGGCTTATTTGAGAAAAATAAGCCACACTGGGTGGTTAACGAGCCATCTCTGGGGAATTTACAAAGATTAACACCTTAAAATACATTGTAAGATAATATACATAAAGCTTAATAAACAGACAGCTCACACAGAGGTGTGCATATATCTAAAACAATCTTAAACAATCAACAATAAGAAAAACTCTGATTAAAACCTCATCATATGCTGCCAAATGCCTGAGAGAAGAGGAAGGTCTTAACATGGCACCAAAAAGATAACAAGCACTAGGCGGGCCTCGTTGGGGAGATCATTCCATAATGGGGGGGCATCACCAAGAAGGCCCTCTCTCTTCTTGCCATCTTCCACCTGGAGAAGATGATAAACATAGTGTACAAGTAAGTTCAGCACCCTCCCTAAGATGTCTTTTCATCCACAGGCGAAAAATACAGAGAAGAGGAAATTGATGCAAAATGCTTATTTGAATGCCTTCATGTTAAGCTGACATTATTGGAGCCATTTATTTACAGGGTCAGCCCAAACGCAGCATAAGAACATAAGAAGAGCCATGCTGGATTAAACAGGCCGAGTCCCTTTCTCTGTGCAGAGAGAGGCATGGAGCTCCATGTCTCTCTCTGCATAGAGGATATTTTTAAGTGGGCGAGGCAGAGGCAGATGTTGTCATGGGAGGGCTTTGGGAAGGGGTCAGGCCCACCCCCTCATGTCATCCAGGCCACCTGCTTGGTCTGGGGGAGTAATTTGACCCTGGACCAAAAGTTTTTTTTTAGAAAGGTGCCTAAGAAATTATGCTAATTCCCACAATGCCCCTGACACAGTGTTGCTCAGGAGCATTGTGGGAAATGTGAGTGGCAGCTTCCAGCCGCCCCACCTCTGATTGGAGAGCTAGACATTAGCTGGGGGTCCTGATGGGGTACTAAGATTCCTGCAGCAACCAATGGGTGTCACATGGTGACATTGACACTGGACAGTGAAAAGAGATAGAAGCATTTAAATAGTAATATATATATATATATATATATATATACACACACACACACATACACACAATTAAATGATATTACATGTATTTGGCTACCTGCGTTTATGTTCTGGTTGTTCCATAAGGGGTTTTCCTTAAGACCCCTCCCCACAATGTTTCTTACCACAAACTTGGCAGCAGGTGGTGTGTTCCTTTTTCCTTCATAGTTCTAGGTTATGGTTTTTTTTTAGGTTTCCCATTATAGCTTCTATCACAGATCTCTTAATGCATATTAGGGCTGGTAACAGATCTGGATCCCGGATCCGAACCAGATTGGGGGAGGTCCGGATTCTTCCGAACCGGATTGGATCATTCCAGATCGATCTGGAGATCCAGGGCCCATTGGCTTTCCAGGTTCCTGGGTGCCCGTCGCTGGTGTCTGCTGGCCGCCACTGCTTCCGCTCTACCGCAAGGCCTAGTTCTCAGTAGAGCAGAAGCAGTGGTGGCCAGCGGATGGCAGCGGCGGACAGTGGTGATGAGGAGGAGGCGGCAGCAGGTAAGCAGGGAGAGTGGGGGGAGGGTGGTGAGTCCTTTTCCCCATAGACTTGCAAGTCTATGGGGAAAAAGAAGGTCTTCTGATCTGAATCTGGTTCCAGACCAGATCGGGGGAGGTCCGATCCAGTCCGGATCGGATCTGGCCCAATCCGGATTGTCCGGATCTGGATCCAGACCGGATTGGGGGGCTGTTCACAGCCCTAATACATATGAGGAATAAAACTGAAACTAGTTGGTGTTTTTTGGGGGAGGGCAATTTCACCTTCAAAATATTTCTTCTGTGGCCAGGTGTTGACCAGTCAGTGCAGAATTATAAATCAGAAACTCAGTTAAGTATAATAATTGCACAGTGTTATGGCCACACCTTATGAATACAGGAAATGTAGCTGATGAAGCTAAACAAGACTTAGATGGATAATAAGTTTCAACTGAGGTTTGTTACACAGTTGAGAGAATTGGTGTTTGGGACTCCAAATCTATCCACACTTATCTGGGAGTCAACGCCATTGAACACAGTGCAGCTTATTTCAGAGTAAACATGCATTACTCTGTGGGAAATACAAGTCCAAAGCCTGGATTTCAACTCCCATAAGCTCCTACAACCATGGCCAAGTTGAAATCCAAAACATCTGGAAATCTACTTTCTGCCCATCTCTGCTCTATCCTATCCACCGCATATGATCATGTTTGAAATTTTGCCACGCTGTGATCTTGGTCCTTTACTAGGCTGCATACTCTAGACAGACGTACCATTTGGCTTTTACTCTGTTTTTAAAGAAATTTTGGATTGCTGGCCAGATATAGGACTTCAGACTTCCCATTTCATTGCTGAAGTCCTACAGATGATCTGCTTATATGAAACTCTCCATCCCATTAATAAATATTTTTGTTTGCTTTGTTGTTAGGAAGTGACTGTAATTTATGTATTTCCAAAACAAAATCAAAGCAGCCATTGCTTTGGAATATTATGAATAATAAGAGCATTTTCACACGGGGCTTAAAGCAGCTCTCACTTTGCTTAGGATCCTTCTAAAAAATTAATTTATTTTAAAAATGTGGCCTTTATACAAACAGATGTTTTGGAATATTGCTTCTGTATACTGGTTTGCTTCCTTATGGGTTTGTGTATAATATTTTTTTCAGAGGAGAAGAGGAAGGTGAAAGCCAATAATCGTGAATATAATGAAAAATTTCAATATGCCGTGAGTACAATATGTTTTGACAGTGGAAACCTCCATAGTAATTATTGTATTTTTGCTGGATTGTGTGGAGAGCATTCAGTAGTGCTGGTCAGATATTTTAGAGTGAATGGATTGGTGAGGTTTATGCAGAAGATTAAATGCTTATGTTAGCTTTTCTAGTAAAAGAATACAATTTCCTTGTTCGAATTTTGTGAGTACCACACTAAAAATGCATGGAGAAGAGGAGACAGGATTGTACATGTGGATTTCACTTAAAAGAAGTGAATTCCCCTCAGCTTCATTCAGTATTGGGCTCAGTGAACTGGTATTTTAAAAACAAAATAGAATCAGAAAACTACTGTTTTCCCCCCTCTGAATCTAATTCTGAAATTTGGACATCATCAGGAGCGCAACATCTCCCCTTTCTTCAATATGTGATGCTGTATAGGTATGCTCAGCAATGACATTATCACAAGTTTCCAAGGCACCTCAAATCTCAGGCGACCTGAAAAACGACATTTCCCAGAATCTATTCCCCCTGAGATGCTGTTTATGACAGCCTCAATTGTGTTTTTACCTTAAAAGTAAACAGTTTAAGTTCATTCATGAGAAATGGTGTCTATTCTTAGAGAAAGCCAGAGAACACTTCTAACGGTGCTATCCTATGCATGTCTACTGGGAAGTAAGTCCAAGGGACCATTAGACCAGATCAGCTAAGTTCCAAGCTGCAGGAGAACATTTGAGGGATGTGCTGTGTGTGTAATGCAGGCAAATGTTACAAGCCAGACAAACTGAGCTAGTAATTATGAAATCTGTGATCACTGCTTAATATATTGGTTTAAGCATTAATGTGTACTGATTAGTTTTGTATGTCAGATCCAGATCTTTTCCAATTGTGGGCAGTGAATTAGGCAGGGCAGGGGTAAGGTGACAGTTAAGGTACTGCAAGGACCAGCAATAGAAGAGTTCCCCTTGGTATTGAGACCAGTGCGCAAGCCTGGCCTGGAATCTTTTATAAGAGGTCGAGCAATGCCACATGACCTGCTCTAGCCAATTGCTGTTAAGAGACTGGACAAGGACAAAACTTAATGAAACAGAAAACATGTAGAATAAATCAGTACTAGGCTATGAGGCTGTTAGAAGAACAGGAAAGAAAAGCATAGTTTATTGTAGTAAGGTACATTCTTGGGAAACTCTACATCAATCAAACTAGAGTAGAAGTTTAGTAAGTTAGTGTTCATAGTTCTTCAGGGGGGAAAACCACCAACTCCAACTGTCCCTCAGAGGTTATTTAATCTAGTCAAGCATCTATTGTATTTATAATCTGTTTTTACGATTTTCATGCTTTTTAAATTTTGTATATCGGTTTTTTAATGTTCAATGTTTTTAATTTTTGTAAACCGCCCAGAGAGCTTTGGCTATGGGGCGGTATATAAATGCAATATAATTAATAATAATAATAATAATAATAATAATTTTTCACGTTGTGAAATAGGGTTTTACTGAAAGAGGAGGGTTGTGACATTGTGACATTGTAAACCGCGGTATATAAATGTAATAAATAACAATAATAATTTATTATATTCACAACCTGTTCCTTTTGAGAATTTTTAAAAATGAATTATTTCCCAGTGTTTCCAGTTATTTATTCATTTTTCTCTTTAAAAAGCATGCTTACAAGAATGTCTACCTTCTGTATAATGGAAATTTTGCCTTGACTGCAACATTTGTAGTGGCCCTAGTCCAAATACAGTTAGATTGTCCTATTAAAATCAGACTTGGTGTGCTTTAAGACAGTGAGGCCCTAGTACTAACTAGCGCAAACTATCCAAAGGCATTGTGTAGATATTCCATTTTTTTCTTTCTTGATGGATTTTCCACAGTAAGAAAAAAGTTGGAGGAAGCAGTGGGAATACAAGTGGATGACAACACTGTCTGTGCCCCTCAAATTATTTTTGTGAATGACTGGGGCAATTGTGCATTAGAAGACTTTTCAGGAAGCATCCCTAAACCCCCTTAACTTTTCCTTGATCGTATCCAAAGCGTGATCCATTAAAGCAAATGGATCTCTCTTTGGATCTATATCTATTTTTATATATTAATTATTATGGTTGTTCATTATTAATTGTTTTTATCTGTTTCAAATTGCTTAAATGTTTTTATATGTTAACAGTTTTATGTTAAGTTTTATCACGTCGTATTTTTCGTTTTTAATTTTTGTGAACCATCCAAAAGAGCTTTGGCTATATGGGGAAGTATAGAAATGTACTATGTGATTGAAATGAATGGATCTATCAGGTTTGGGGTCCTTGATCCAGATTAGGACTGCAGCTTGGATGAAAGGGTTAAAGGCCCCCTACCTCCATGCTAGGGCCCCGATCTGGATTATATGCCCTTCGCTTACTCTGGAATAAAAAAGGAAAGATGTAGGTACCATGTGTTTTGTGTCAGAAGGCACAGGGTGGGATCACACCTGCTAGCTCTGCCCCCGACCATCACATGTGCAGTAGAAATGCGAAAGGGATGTGTAGCGCCCTTTTCATGTGTTTGCTGAATGTGTAAAGGTTAAGGGCTGCGTGCAGCCAGCAGGGGCAATCCTGCCCCTACCCCACTCCTGTACATTCAATATACACATAGAGGGCAGAGGGTTGGACTGTAGATCTTTTGAAAGCCCCCCTCCAACTCTTAAAGCTAACAGGGTTGCACTGCTGCTGCTTCTCACTTCCATGAGTGGTGAGACATTCCAAAGATGTCTACCCAGATTTGGTTTCCTTTGGATGGAGTGCAATGGAAACTTGTAGATTTGTAAATAAAGCAATAAAATACAAGTAGAGGTACATCTGGCCCATGGAGCTCTTTGGATTCCTCCAACAGGTGGGGTTTGGCTCCTGATGACATTCTACCCATGTTGGGCCTGGTGACAGGTGATTTCCCCCACCCCTTCTCTGGTTCTACACTCATGCACCCTATATACTCATGCACCCTAACCACCACCTTCCCACCCATGAGGAAGATGAACATTCAGACACGATGCTGCTGCTATTTATGACATTTGCATCCCATATTTCCTTCCCAGAGCTTGCAGTAACCCCATAAACCAGTCTTCCTCAACCTGTTGTTCTTTAGATATGGTGGATCTAACACATCTGGAGAGCACCTTGCTACAACAGTTGCCATAAATAGCCCCGTTGTTGTTAATTTTTGAGAGGTGGGCAGAGAGAAAGTCATGCATCTGGCAAACTTCTGTGCCAAGTTTTGAGATTTGAACCCAAGTCTCTGTGCTCTGAGTTCAGCAGTCTATGCAGTCCACTACCTTGGTGATCCTGAAATTGTTCAAGCAACATCACTTTGTTTGCATTGAAAGACCAGATGTCCTTAAGAGAATTAAATCACTCTGTTCACTCTGGAGAGAAGGGGCTATCCTGCGCACGTATAACATGTACAGTATTCCTCGTACTATTGCTTGAGCCAATGTGCGATCTTACTGTTTGTTCTTGAGAATTCCCAAAGTGGGTCTGTAGGCCAATTATCTGTGTACTCTGCTGGTATGGACATTTATTTTAGCTGTGAAAGCTTTATGCTACTATAAGTACGACTGTTTATCATGTGTATATATAGTTATTTTAATTTGCTAGGAGTGCTTTAAGAGTATTTAGATGAGAAACAGCATCAATAGACAGGGCTGAAACTAACAGTTAGTCTGATTTATTGTGAGCTGCGAAAGGGTGGGGAACACATAAAAGTGGTTTGGGAATGTACTTTCCAGATAAAATGTATTATTGATTACATTTATATCCTATTCGTCCTTCAAGAAGTTCGGAGCAGCTGACATAGTAGCCCCAGACTGTTTCCCTACCCCTGTACAAACTAGGCTGAGTTCTGTTTAGGTTCAAACTTCACTTTTTGGCAGACCCAGGGCTGCTGTCCAAACCAGCACCATCCTTATGTTGCTTTCTTTCCTCTCTCCCTGTAACGCAGAGGTGCAGAATTTCTTTCCGCCCCATGGCCTAATTCAATTTCAGAGAAGCTCTTGAAGGCTGCATCCCAGTGGTAGGTGGAGCCAGAGGCAAAAGGAAACAGGAGCAGAAATCTAAAAAAGTACCCGTACATTGTAGCCTAAGGGTACAATTCTAAACATAGGGCTTTTTTTCCTGTATAAATAAATACAACTCATTCCCTAGCCAGCAACTAAACTTTAAGAGAGGTGTTTGACCGTCTAGAATGCGGGAAAAACTGCACAAAGGCAGCAAACCTACCAAATTATTGGTGGTTGGAGAAAGGGGGTGTGGCCAGGAGAAGTAGACCCAGAGTGGTGGATTTTGGCGTTGGACCTGAGGTTCCTCACACCTGCTGTAATGTGTAGTTTCACAATGGACAGGCGTCTAATTTATAATAGAAAGAAATGTATAATACAAACAAACAAACAACAAACAAACTCAGCACTCTTCACCACTGCCAAATTTCCAACAAATCAGTTCAAGGTGTTTCCATCTCCACGAGGAGCAGATCTTTGGTAATGCCAGTGGGTTTTAATTGCCCTTTTAAGATCAGTGCAAATTCTTTGCATTACAACAGGGAACACTATGGCTGAATTCGGATGACACAATAAGCAACTGGGGGGCGGGGGGGGGGAAACAATCATCAGTGTATTGACTATCGTGTCGTCCGAATGCTGCCATAGTCAACTCAGTGCTGATCCTAATCCACACCACAGTAGATTATTTATTACCATGTTGTGTGGGGAGTACCCCCTAAATGAACAACTGTAAAGTTGATTATTACCCCACCATTGACTATTGTGTTGTCCGAATTCAGCCTTTGTCATTGCTGAGTAAATTCATTTCCCCCTGCTGTTTTGAGGGTTGCATCTAAGCTCAGAGGGAACAGGAAAGTCTGAGCAGGGTGGCAGATGACATCAGCATCCCTGCTAGTCAAAAAGTGCTGGCGTTGCAACCCTGTGAGCCCTGCGTCCGCTACACCACTGCCTGTGCACTGCAATTTGCCATAGGGGGGAAAAACAAATTTTTTCCCCTAAGGTTAATTGCAGTGTGCGAGGAAGCAATTTTCATTGGGATTGCAGTCAAATCTCCCTTCTGTGTGCTCTGTGGCCCTGATTTTCATTGGGGTGTCTTCCACCTACTATTAAATATTTTAAACCCCGGATGTGCGAAACAAAAAATATGGACAATGCAAGGGCTAATTAAGCAGGTTTGAACTGAACGTATACAAACAAACAGGATTCTATGGCAGATGGTTCTGTTTCATTGAATATGTGAATAAAACTAAGGAAAGAATGAGGCCACCACCATTACATGTTAATCTCTGGAAAGATGTCTTAGGGTGACATGTAGCAATAGGAAATATGGAATCAACAATACTTAATTACTTACCATGCAAATGTGTATCTTTATTATATACAATTTTGTAAATGATGTTGCTCCTTGACACCATCTATTCTTGATGTTAATTAACGTGCATTTTATAAGTGGGTGT
The DNA here is from genome assembly GCA_029215795.1 of Anniella stebbinsi. Classification (NCBI taxonomy): domain Eukaryota; kingdom Metazoa; phylum Chordata; class Lepidosauria; order Squamata; family Anniellidae; genus Anniella; species Anniella stebbinsi. The sequence continues at coordinate 391,191,035 of JARDYH010000001.1, forward strand.
GTATGTGTCTGGGTATATGCCCCCCCTCTCTCTCTCTGTGTAACAGAACAAGATGAGAATATCCTATAAGTTGACTTTTTTTTAAAAAAAACCCAAAACAAATAGACGGCATGCGAGGAGTGAGATTAAGCTGGATTGGGATCATGGTCTGGGAGGAGGAGGTCTTTAATCTCTCACCTCCACTGTGTTCCCCATTGTACCCCCCTCCTCATGCCAGCTATTTGCTATGAGAGGAGAGCTCCCAGTGCTGCTGAGCTCAGCCAAAAGCCTTGATTATAGTGCAAATGCTTTGAAAATTTTATTAATAAGTACTTCCAGGGACATCTTCTGAGTAAATAGAGAAGTCTATTATGCAAAGGAATTTGGGGCTTGCATAATTGAGTGCTAGGAACTGTGGCCTGGGGCGGCAGGTGCAAGAAGAGAGTATTCCATTTGTAATGTCCACCTGCCTCTCCTGCCTCAACAAGGGATGCCCCAGTGTTAAGCCAACCTTTCTTTTGAGTGTTGTTTTGGTAGCAATGGGACTATTAGGGAGACATACCCATCTTTTGTGAAGCACTTTCCTTTTCGTTTGAAAGGCTTTTGAAAACAGTAATTAATTACTTTCAAAACTATAATAAGAACCAGAACCCCCTCTTTTGTCTTATTAAGGGAGAATGTTGTCTGTTTGCAAGGCCAAAGACTAATCTTCAAGTCATAGTAATGGAACGAAACACAATTGAGGGGCCAAGTCAAGGGATGAATCTCTCCCCACACCCCGCCGCCCCACCATCTTGAGAAAAACATAATCGAAAATTATTCTGGTATGTGTCATACCACATGAATAATTTTCTCCTCAACTGTATCGATGCCTGGGTCCTTGCCTTGTCTGACGTTTAGTTCCATCTGCTAGGAATTTGGGGAAACCTTTAGCATCTTCCTTACCCCTCAAGATAGTCAGTGCTGAATCTTGACACCAGTTCTGCCTTGAACTGTGCCCAGACACCAATTGGTAATTTGTCCAGAATAAATGGAACAGACAGCAAAAAGCTGTCAATATCCCAGTCATGGCCATGCTTGCTGTGGGATGCTGGGAGGAACAGTCCAATATGTCTGGAAAGCATCAGGTTGAGGAAAGCCAGATCAGTGTGATGTGTGAACCCAGCTGCTGTCTCCTGCCTAAGCACCTCTTTCTCTTTGCAACTGATAGACGTGATTAAGATGTACAGAATTATGCATGGTGTGTGGAGAATGTGGACTTTTTTTTGCCCTCTGTCATAATGCCAACGGTGTCATCCCCTGAAGCTGTTTGGTGAGAGATTCAGGACAGATAAAAGGAAGGTCTTCTTCACACAGTGCATGATTAAACTATGGAATTCGCTACCACAAGATGTAGTGACATAACATAACATAAGATTCATTGATTTCAATGGGTCTACTCTGTGTATGACTAAATCCCAATGGTATTTAGATTTGTATATTGTTGTTTTTAATACTTCAATTAATCAATCAACCTTTATTTACAGTCAATAGACCGAAGGTATAACATATAAAATATTTAAACCAATTAAAAACCAATAACAGCAGTTAAAAACATAATAAAATCACAGGGGAAACATATTGATACCTTACAAAAAATATTTATAACTTTTAACAATGTGGCAAATAACTAAAATAAGAAGTGGAATGGCATTATTTACTATTGTTTTTATGTCTATAAGTAAGGTTATAACAATTAGCTAATTTGACAAATACTCAGCCTGTGGGTAAATTACCTGTCTTTTATGTTAATGTAGATATTTTTATTTCCTCACATAACATGTACTCAATCTCTCTTCCCCACTTGTGTTCTTCAGAACAATCGTATACGAACATCCAAGTACAACCTTCTTACTTTTTTGCCTGTGAACTTGTTTGAGCAGTTCAAGCGGGTTGCAAATGCAAATCCTCCTGATTTTACAGGTTAGATTTCATTTCTCTTTTATTTTCAACACAAATTCAATTATAATTGTTTTAGAAGTTGTGAACAGTGGATGTGATCTCTGTATTTATCATTACAGGATACTGCAGAATTTTCCCCGGGTTTTCATAGACTTGTTGTCTAGATAATTTCCTGCATGTTCTCTCCTTTGACAGCTGTCAAACCTAACCACAGTTAGTAGGCAGCGAAAATAGGGGTAACTTGTTGTTCTTTTTTTTTACGGCAAGTGGGGATTCAAAGCAGGTCACCCCCAAGGCTCAGGGCAATATTTAAAACCTTGGGGATCACCCTGCTAAGGCGGTGTTGTGTATCTCTTGCCCCACATGTCAACTGTCAAAGGCTGTCAAACCAGCCTATATTCATCTCATCTTGTCAGTTACCTTTTAAGTTTGACAACTGAAACATACAAGGTACCAGACAAGGCAAGCCTATGTGGTTTGGACAGTTGGAATTGTGCACTTGCGCAACTCTGAAAACCCAAGAACAACAAAAATTTGAAAAACAAAATAGAGACATTTGTGCACATTACCGGGGCTGAATAATAATAATTAGGGATGTGCACTGGATCGGACCCAATCCACGATCCGAGTCCGGTCCAGTGGGAAATCGGATAAATTATCCGATTTCCGATCCCGCAGCTGGATCGGCCGATCCAATCCGAACCGGTCCGAAAAGGTTCCGAACCGGTTCGGCGGATCGGCGGATCGGCGGGCGCCCACTGGCGCCCACCGCCGCTTCCATTGGCGGGCGCCAGCGGGCGCCCACCGATGAAAGTGGACAGCGGGGGGGGGAGGAGGGGGGCGCTTACCTTCTCGGCCCGTCCGCTCCCGTCCGGCACTAGCAGCTACTACCAGTGGGCTCCGCGGCCTGCTCTAGGGTGGCGCGCCGGGTGATGTCATCACCCGGCGCGCTACTCTAGAGCAGGCTGCGGAGCCTGCTGGTGGTAGCCGCCGGCCCCGGACGGGAGCGGACGGGCCGAGAAGGTAAGCAGGGGGTGCGTGGAGGGGAGGAGGGGGCGCGCGGGGGGGGGCGCGCGGAGGGGGGAGGGGGGCCCTTACCTTCCCGTCCCGGCGGCTCCCGTCCCGGCGCCTACTACTACCAGCAGGCTCCGCGGCCTGCTCTAGGGTGGCGCGCCGGGTGATGTCATCACCCGGCGCGCTACTCTAGAGTAGGCCGCGGAGCCTGCTGGTAGTAGTAGGCGCCGGCGCCGGCCGGGAGCCGCCGGGCCGGGAAGGTAAGCAGGGGGTGCGTGGAGGGGAGGAGGGGGCGCGCGGAGGGGGGAGGGGGGCCCTTACCTTCCCGTCCCGGCGGCTCCCGTCCCGGCGCCGGCGCCTACTACTACCAGCAGGCTCCGCGGCCTGCTCTAGGGTGGCGCGCCGGGTGATGTCATCACCGGCGCGCTACTCTAGAGCAGGCCGCGGAGCCTGCTGGTAGTAGTAGGCACCGGCGCCGGACGGGAGCCGCCGGGCCGGGAAGGTAAGCAGGGGGTGCGTGGAGGGGAGGAGGGGGCGCGCGGAGGGGGGAGGGGGCCCCTTACCTTCCCGTCCCGGCGGGTCCCGTCCCGGCGCCGGCGCCTACTACTACCAGCAGGCTCCGCGGCCTGCTCTAGGGTGGCGCGCCGGGTGATGTCATCACCGGCGCGCTACTCTAGAGCAGGCCGCGGAGCCCGCTGGTAGTAGCCGCCGGCGCCGGACGGGAGCGGATGGGCCGAGAAGGTAAGCAATGGCGGGGAAGGGGGCTTACCCCCCCCGGAGCCGTCCGCTTCTATCCGCTGGCGCCCGTGGGCGCCAGCGGATGGAAGCGGGCGGCCCCAGGGGGGGTAGGGAGCGCGGGGGAGGGGGCTTACCTGCCGGGGCCGTCCACAGCGGACGGCCCCGGGGGGGGAGGGAGTTAGGCCCCCCCTCAGCCACCCGCCGCCATTTTTTCCTCATATACTTGCATTGCAATGCAAGTCTATGGGGAAAAAAATGGCGGCCGATCCAAAAATTTACGATTTTTGGGTCGGGATCGGACTCGATCCGGTCCGGGGGGCCTCCGATTTTGTCCGAACCGGTCCGGGACAAAATTGGAGGTCCCGATCCGGGTCCCGATCCGATCCGGGGGGTCCGTGCACACCCCTAATAATAATAATAATAATAATAATTATAATAATAATAATAATAATAATAATAATTAGGGGTGTGCACGGACCCCCCGGATCGGATCGGGACCCGGATCGGGACCTCCAATTTTGTCCCGGACCGGTTCGGACAAAATCGGAGGCCCCCCGGACCGGATCGAGTCCGATCCCGACCCAAAAATCGTAAATTTTTGGATCGGCCGCCATTTTTTTCCCCATAGACTTGCATTGCAATGCAAGTCTATGAGGAAAAAATGGCGGCGGGTGGCTGAGGGGGGGCCTAACTCCCTCCCCCCCCCGGGGCCGTCCGCTGTGGACGGCCCCGGCAGGTAAGCCCCCTCCCCCGCGCTCCCTACCCCCCCTGGGGCCGCCCGCTTCCATCCGCTGGCGCCCGTGGGCGCCAGCGGATAGAAGCGGACGGCTCCGGGGGGGGTAAGCCCCCTTCCCCGCCACTGCTTACCTTCTCGGCCCGTCCGCTCCCGTCCGGCGCCGGCGGCTACTACCAGCGGGCTCCGCGGCCTACTCTCGAGTAGCGCGCCGGGTGATGACATCACCCGGCGCGCCACCCTGGAGTAGGCCGCGGAGCCTGCTGGTAGTAGTAGGCGCCGGCGCCGGGACGGGAGCCGCCGGGACGGGAAGGTAAGGGCCCCCCTCCGCGCGCCCCCTCCTCCCCTCCACGCACCCCCTGCTTACCTTCCCGGCCCGGCGGCTCCCGTCCTGCGCCGGCGCCTACTACTACCAGCAGGCTCCGCGGCCTGCTCTAGAGTAGCGCGCCGGTGATGACATCACCCGGCGCGCCACCCTAGAGCAGGCCGCGGAGCCTGCTGGTAGTAGTAGGCGCCGGCGCCGGGACGGGAGCCGCCGGGACGAGAAGGTAAGGGCCCCCCTCCCCCCTCCGCGCGCCCCCTCCTCCCCTCCACGCACCCCCTGCTTACCTTCCCGGCCCGGCGGCTCCCGGCCGGCGCCGGCGCCTACTACTACCAGCAGGCTCCGCGGCCTACTCTAGAGTAGCGCGCCGGGTGATGACATCACCCGGCGCGCCACCCTAAAGCAGGCCGCGGAGCCTGCTGGTAGTAGTAGGCGCCGGGACGGGAGCCGCCGGGACGGGAAGGTAAGGGCCCCCCTCCCCCCTCCGCGCGCCCCCCTCCGCGCGCCCCCTCCTCCCCTCCACGCACCCCCTGCTTACCTTCTCGGCCCGTCCGCTCCCGTCCGGGGCCGGCGGCTACCACCAGCAGGCTCCGCAGCCTGCTCTAGAGTAGCGCGCCGGGTGATGACATCACCCGGCGCGCCACCCTAGAGCAGGCCGCGGAGCCCGCTGGTAGTAGCTGCTAGTGCCGGACGGGAGCGGACGGGCCGAGAAGGTAAGCGCCCCCCTCCTCCCCCCTCCGCTGTCCACTTTCATCGGTGGGCGCCCGCTGGCGCCCGCCAATGGAAGCGGCGGTGGGCGCCAGTGGGCGCCCGCCGATCCGCCGAACCGGTTCGGAGCCTTTTCGGACCGGTTCGGATTGGATCGGCCGATCCAGCTGCGGGATCGGAAATCGGATAATTTATCCGATTTCCCACTGGACCGGACTCGGATCGTGGATCGGGTCCGATCCAGTGCACATCCCTAATAATAATAATACAAAATTTGGCTCCAAGTTCTGTAACTGTCGGCTTGAAATAAGAATGAAAAAAGGGGTTAGTAAACAAGTTAAAGACCCTCCAATATTTGAGGGGCTGTTACTCATGGGTGAGATTGCTCAGCAAGAATGGCAGGAGTTTCTCCCACTCTAGCCAAGCAACTCACTCACCAATGTCCACAACCCACGCTGGGTTGGAAGTGCTGGGTTCGGACAACATGCCAACCCACTGGGGGTTAAATAACCCTAAGAATAACCATGGGTTGATAGGGTGGTTTGTTGACCACAAACAAGCTACCCTGCAGGAATTTGACTGGGTTTGCACGACATGACAACTCCCCATGGCTTGTCACCCACGATGGGTTGGCATGTCATGCAAACCCAGTCATTCTGCCTTTTCTTCCTTAATGTTTTTTTTTTTTCCAAATAAGAAAACAGTCAGAAGAAGCAGCGGGAAAACATGGGAGGGCTACAAATCAAAGGTGATGTTGTCTGGACCCTTAGTTAAATTCCGTGAATGAGGCAGTACGTTTGCACAATAAAAGCTCTGTCTGGAAACATATTCATCAGGAAATTACAGCAAACCATAGTTCCCACTTCAGTTTCCAGAAGGACTCCAGAGTTTGAGACTAGAGGTGAATGCCTTGACTTTATCTTCCTGCTATTAAAACCTGTTCTCTATAGGTAAAGTTTGCAATTTCTGCAGTTAAACTTTGCATTGCATTTATATAAAAATGTTGGAGACTTTCTTAATGCCACATATAACAGTATTTTTCCCTCTCTCTCTCCTAGTTGATTCCAGATATATCTTCCTTATCATGGTTTACTACCATTGTTCCTTTACTCCTGGTTTTAACCATTACGGCTGTCAAAGATGCCACAGATGACTATGTAAGTCTCTGCTGTAATTCAGTGATGTAAACTAGTGTATGTGTGTGAAAAGCATAGCATTTCCATTTAAGAAATATATCACTTCATATTGATTCCCTAATCATTGGCTGAATTCGGACAACACGATAGTCAATGGTGGGGTAATAATCAACTTTACAGTTGTTCATCTAGGGGGTACTCCCCACACAACATGGTAGTAAATAATCAACTGTGGTGTGGATTAGGATCAGCACTGAGTTGACTATGGCAGCATTCGGACGACATGATAGTCAATACAACTGACTATTGTTTTCCCCATCCCCAGTTGCTTATTGTGTCATCCAAATTCAGCCATTGTGTATCCATTTGGACAGTGGTATTTGCAGTAAAATTGTAGACCACACTATTATGCAGTCCTTTCTTTCTCTTTCTCTTTTGCTTTCTCTTTCTCTTTCAAACAGTAAAAGCTCTTCTGCTTTTGCACAAAAAATAAAAACAGAGGGAAAAGTGGCTATGGCATGGGACACAGGGTAATTTTGTCTTTCTGTGAATGTCCCTTGAATGGTGTGGTTAATACCAGTCATGTTGCCCTTTTACTGTTTCCACATCCTCCTGTGTTGATGCACCATAAGGCAGAGATGGGTAGACCAGGCTTGTGTTTTTATTTTTACTAGAATCTACTAGACAGAGCCAGATGTGATATAGTGGGTGGAACCCACTGCAAATCATCCAGAGATCTACTACCACTAGCGCCTGATCTACCTTCTGTGTGCCTCTGCCCTAAATCAGTGTTTCTCCACCTTATTTTATTGTGCTTCCGTAGTTTAAGTTGCGCCGCTCTGAAGAAGGACAAAAGCTCATCGGAAAACAGCAACGAGGGGAATGAATGTTGTTTTCACTAATATACACATTTTGGGTGCACTTCTCCCTAATATATACATTTTTCTGTGCATTTATTTGATTGGAGAACTATATTGCAGAATTTGGAAAAGTGCGAATTTTGAAGAATTTGAATTTCAGTTCACGTAAGGGCAAAACTAGGTACGTTTGCATTAAAATGTGAACCAAAAGAATTCCTCCCCCACATTCCTAATTACTGCAATAGTGTGGGGTCAGCCCATGGGGGAGCAGCTGTCTGTGTAGGGAAGAGTCGGAGCACAGGGGTAGGGCAGATGCTTTGAATGCAAAAGTTTCCAGATTCAATTTTTGGCGTCTCTTGGTAGGGCAGAGATATATGCCTGCCTGAAATCTTGCTAGTTCATGTACCCCGGCTCACTAATCCAGCTCTTGGGGCTTCTTAATCCAGCCTGCAGAGCCACAAGTTCCTCCGGGGGGCAGGTTTGGCTTCTCCGTGACAGTCTCAACACAGAGAAAGGCTAAAATGAGGGTGGGCATGATCTCAGTGATCATGTCCAACATTATCTGGCTGTAGAGGGATGGTGAGGGCCAGTTGATTCCCCCCACCTCTATATTGGTCTTTACCCCCTGGTGAACACTCTACACTAACAATGCTGAACTAGATGGACTGATGGTATAACTTAGTATAAGTGTCATAGGGCACAATCACTCATCATACTAGAACCCAATGGGGTCATCCTATGAAGCTGATGGGTGGGAGATTCAGGACGAGTAAAACTTAAAAGTGAATCGCATAGTTAAATTATGGAATTCGCTACCATAATAGTAGCGATGGCCACCCATTTGGATGGCTTTGAAAGGAGGTTGGATAAATTCCTGAAGGAGCAGCTTATCAATGGCTACTAGTCCTGATGGTTATATGCTACCTCCAGTATCAGAGGCAGTAAACCGATGTACATCAGTTGCTGGGGAACATGGGCTTGAGGGTGCTGTTGCACTCATGTCTTGTTTGTGGGGTTCCTGGTTGACAGCTGGTTGGCCACTGTGTGAACAGAATGCTGGACTTGATGGACCCTTGGTCTGATCCAGCATGGCTTTTCTTGTGGAATCCTATGCATGTTGAGACGGAAAGAAATCCTATAACTCCCAGCATTTCTCAGCCAGCCTTATGTCCCTAACATATGACTCAGCTCTCAGAAAATACCCTTTTTGGACAATGTTTCTTTTTACCATGAACCTTTCGTCCATCTTCAAAGCAGTACGACTTAAACCATGCAAGCAGAACCCCTAGTTTGTGAGTTTGTTTTGGTGTGTATGTGTGTGCACTGGGGTGGAGGTTCTGCACAAATCTGCCTTTCTCTGTGAGACTCCTATGGGAGTTCTCAGAAATTGTGCAACGTTTCACTGTGAATCCTCCCCTGCGCTTTGAGGGTCTCATCATCAGCATATAACAAATTGAAACAAGTCAGAGGAAATAAATAAATGAGGGAAACACACACACACACACACACACGCACACACGTACGTCTGGTCTTATTTTCTGCCAGGGCATTTTCAGACAATGGGTGGAGGGGGGAGAACAGAAGCCCAGATCTGTATTTGTGTGTTGTTTTCCTGCTTTGTTTTGTTTTTAAGATTCTTGCATCGGATTCTGTTAATATTTTGGAAGGTTCTAGTGTAGATGAGCAGTAGGGAACTAAAAGTGATGCAGGTAATGGGTCCCCCCCTTTTTTTTGCATTGCACTGGAGTATGATACACCAGCGTGCTAGCAGCTCTGTGGTTTTGCAATGTGTTCTGTGGCATTGCAACAAAGCAAATGTTTTATACATTAGAACAATATACACGAAGTCCCATAATCATCAACTATCTTGGCTGTTCCTCCAGTTCTTGAATGGCCCACTAGCTTGTCTCTGTCCAACAGTTTGCCTCTCCACATTGTGCCTGATTAGCTTTTGATGAACCATTCTTTAAATTATTCTGAGTGCTGACCAGGAGCTGACGTCACGCCGTGGGTATAAGCAGAGTCCCATTTGGCTTTTATGAGCCTGTCAGATAAAACAAAAATGGAAACCTCTGGTGTTGTTCACTTGGGAAGCGCTGTGCTTATACACTCTTGACTGGAGGTATTGAGAAGAACCAGATTGGGGCTAAAAGAGGGTTACTGAGAAAGATAATGGAGGCATCATCATGCCTGAGGAATCCTCAAGGTTTGCAAAGCCACTAAGGGGGCAACTGCCCTAAAAATCCCCCAATCCATTGATACCCAAGTATGCTCAGTAGCCACACAGTGTAGCTGAAACCCTGGCTAGAGCTACACTCCTGCTTGATAGCAGCATTGAAGTGCATAGTCTTATTTCCTGCTTTTTATTCCACATTTGTAGCGATTTGAGAGAAAGTGTAGATTTGGCCCCTGAAGAAAAGCACTCCTGTTTAATTTTATTGCAGGTCCCACTTTTGTGCTCAGCTACTGACTCGCCTTGAGTCCCATGCATTTCAATGTGTCTAAGTAAGGTTTTAGTTGGATTCTATCCCTGGTATCACTTCTCCAAGGGCTTCTAGTGATCATGCTCAGGAAAGTGCCTAAAAGACATCTGGAAAAACCTTTATATCTGTCCTTACATTTTTTTATTCCTGGCCTAAGCAACAGTCATGTGAGAAACGATAAGTCGTTTGTACATTCCATGGCAGTCTGCCTTGAGTCAACTTTATTTCAAAATGTTTCTTGTACCTGCAGTGTACAGTGGATCCTAAATACCAGTTGTTTTTGTGTGTGTATGTTTTTGCTGTTTGCAGTTTCGTCATAAGAGTGACAACCAGGTGAACGATCGGCTGGCTAAAGTACTCATTGATGGCAAGTAAGAAGCACATCTTTATAACTCCTCTGTGTAACGTTTCTTTATTATTATTATTATTATTATTATTATTATTTTCCTTTTAATGTGAATTTAACAAAACACAACAGAAAACAAATCATGAAAATAAAAAAGGAACAAAAATTATATGCATAGAAATATTTAAAAATCCATCTAGTACAACATTCTTACTTTTTTAAAAAAGGGGGATGGACAGACTAATAGCCATGGATACCTTCTCCGCAGGCAATTTGTCTGGAGGCGAAGGCTATCAGAATTGGTGGCGTTCCCTATATTTCTGGTAGCAAATTCCATTTCACCCAACCTCACCTTAGGTTCAGTACCTTTCCCTGGATAGCATAAGAAGAGCGATGCTGGATCAGACCAAGGCTCCATCTAGTCCAGCATTCTGGTTCATGCAGTGGCCAACCAGCTGTTGACCAGGAACCCTCAGCAGAACACGGGGGCAACAGTACTCTCCTGCCCATGTTCCCCATCAACTGGTGTATATAAGCTTCTGTTGCTGGAGGTGTAGCCTTTTGCCCTCATTTCCTGTCTGTGGGTTTCCCATTGGGGCGCTTGGTCGGCTGCTGTGGGAACAGAATGCTCGACTAGATAGGCCTTGGGTCTGATCCAGAGGGGCTCTTCTCATGTTCTTGTTCTCACATTCAGCTGAACGTAGTGATACATTACTGCGTGTTGAAACAGTGAGTGATATACATATGCAACATGTTAATCAGCCCATGGAATATGAACAACAAATGTGTGAGTAAGTGGCGAATACAACTGCAGCCAAAGATTCTCTTTCAGAACTCAGCTCAAGAACGCTTTGGCATCAGTGCCATAGCAAACGGTCGTGTTGTTTTGATTGGTGACACATGTAAGTCACACATGGAGTGATAATGAAAAGCAGCCCAATTGAAACTTCTGACGTTGTCATAATTGCAATTATATCTTATGCCTCATACAAGTGAAATTTTGAATAAATAAGATCCATGCTTGGAAGATCTTTCTCAACCATCTCCATTCTTGTACTTTTCCTTTCTTCTTTCAGAGCAGAAGATTGTTCTGCAAACGTCTTTCCCAGTAGGCTTGATAACTGGCACAACTTTTTCATGAGCCACAGACGTTATTAAATAGTTTGAAAAAATGGAGGCAAAAAACCCTAAAAATATGGGAGAAGCAAGTGACGGTGCCCTTGCCCTTATATAGTAAGCTATGAGGATTATTTCCTAGTCAATGTAGCAGTTCCGTAGTCTAGATGCTTATTTACATCTACAGGAATGTATAAGCTTGTCCGTCTGTCAGGTGGTAAAGGGCCCACTTTGCAGTGTGCCTGCTTATACGTTATAAACAAGACAGTACATCCTTTGGCTTAGTTTAATTCCCTTCCTGTTCCTATGTGCTTTGGGAAGATGACATGGAAGCAAGGATAGTTGTTTCCAACTTTGAATTTGGCATGGATGATCTTTCTTTAAACTTCTATTTTCGTTTGTTTTAAATAGAGTGTTTAGCAATAAAGGAGCCTCATCATTCTCTGAATTTCATTTGTTTGAGATAGGATTTAAGACTGTTAATATAGCATCGACACGCTGCAGCTGTAACAAGGATGAACATTAGAAAATGCTGTAAATGGCTGCGGAGTTTAATATCACAGAGCAAGCATCAGCTTGCCAGTTGTGTTTTCTGGCACTGTCAGAAAGCAGGTCAATTTACAGGTCGTTATGTTTAAGATTATTTTTGTTATTGTTATTATATATTTCTGTAACTCCCCATAGTTGAAGCTCTCTGAGTGGTTTACAAAGATTAAAAACCATTAAAGATGCAGTATACAAAGCTGAGAAACCCATTTATATAAAAATACAGCAAACAGACAATAACACACAGCAATGACATAAATCTGAGAACAACTGTAAACAATCAACCATAAAACAAATCCAGGACCTGATTAAAACTCATCACATGCTGCCAAATGCCTGAGAGAAGAGAAAGGTCTTAAGCTGGCGCCAAAAATATAACAATGTTGGCACCTGGCGGGCCTCATTGTAGAGATCCTTCCATAGTCGGGGGGGGGGGCATCACTGGAGGGAGCAAAGGCATGCCAGAGAGAGCAAACCTATGGTCCCTAGACATTGTCTGAGAGAGCATAAGATGCAGAGGATTCCCTTCTCCGTGGTCGGAGACTGCACTCCAACCTTGGAAGGAGGAGTTGGTGATCTGCCCCCTCCCTCCTCCCCTTGCAACTGGCATGGAAAGAACTCTGCTGGATGGTCTCTGAGGTTGGAAAAGTGATCTTGGCGATGGGGAAGAGGGGATGTTTCAGTGGGTGGAGAGGGATGAAGCATTCATGTGAAAGCATCAGATAATAACAACAATAATAAATTGAAAAAAAACAAATCCAAGTAAACATGTCACAATCATTGGAAAACTAGAGTCCTGTTCCACCACAGTTGATTAAGATGTGTTTTCAAGGCTTCAGGACTTTAAAAACACTATTGCAGAACAATACTGCTCCCTATGGAAGGGAATAGCCTGACCAACCCTGGTACCAATACACAAGGCTACATCAGATTAGCCATTCAGAAGTCTCAAGTGACCCACTAATCCAACCAGTCTAGGCTAGAGGAGGTCAAGAGAGAACAGAATGTTTGCTGAAACTTAACTAATAATAAAAACCTAATTATGCAGCGCATCAGCACCAAGTATGTGCAATTGCAAAACAAACACACACAAAGCAGAACAGTAGTGTTTCCCTAGAGGGATGATCTGGTAAAATAGGATTAGAATTTCTATTGTTCTTAAAACACTTTGTATTCATCTGTACAGCGCTCCACCTTGTGCAATTCTGATTTTTTTTGCGGCTAATGGTTTGAGCCAATTTGTCCTTCCGGTCGTTTTCTCTCCTAGAAGCATTTCCCAAGAAGTTAACTCAACAAATTCTTTCAGACAGCCCAATTCCTCCAAGCGCATAGTGATGTTTGCAGACCATCAGATGGATGTGAAATCTTGCCATCTAAAAGGTTCCACGATGCACCAAGCTTCGTAGTTGCCTCCTCCCACATTTTTGGCTTAGATCAGCCTTCCCCAACTCAGTTCTTTCCAGAGGCGTTGGACTACAACTCCCAGCATCCCCAGCCAGCATGCTGGGAGTTCTGGTCCTAAACTTCTGGAGGGAACCATGTTGGGGAAACCTGCTTTAGATTATGTGGCTACCACAGGCGCTGTTTTCCAATGAATCCCATGGCATGGTTCCGTGGAAATGTCATCAAGCAGTGATCGCAGTGATCTGAAGAGAAAAAACCCATGGTCCAATCCTCTTTTCTTATAGTATTGTTTTCATAATTGTTATAATATAGTGCTGATGTTTGAACCTAGCCTTCCAGAATCCCGCTATCCTCTAGCTCTGCTTCTTGAACCAGGTGACAGAATTTCTCCATGCAACGTGGGCAGAAGTTGTAAGAAATGTTCACCTCTTCCTATGGCATGTATAGTGGACATGGGCCATGGGAAATCATTCATACTACACATGCAAAAGGGGGTTGCAGGACCTTTTCTCCAGTTTACAGTCCATAGCATTTGAACTGCCCTTATATTTAGCATTTTCACTTATCTGAAGTTTAATTAAGATCTTACATCATGATGGCTATACATGACCTCCAGATTCAGAGGCAGTACCACTCTGTGTATCCCGTCATGAGGAACATGAGTGGGAGGCTGCTGCTCAACCACTGTGGAGACAGAATATTCAACTAGACATAGAGTGGCCATGTGTTCTCCTTTACAGGGACAGTCCTCTGTTTGCAGGGCTGCCAGAGGACTGTCCTCTATTTGGAACTTAAGAACATAAGAAGGGCTCTACTGGATCAGGGCAAAGGCCTATTTAGTCAGCATTTTGTAGTCAACCAGTTGCCTATGGGAAATCCAGAAGCAAGACATGAGTAGAATAGCACCCTCATGCTTGTCTTCCTTATACTGCCTCTAATAGTGGAGGGAATATATAGCCATAATGACTAGTAGCTATTGATAACCTTAGCCTTCATGAATTTGTCTAATCCCTTTTTAAAGCCATCCAAATTGGAGGGCATTCCTACATCTTGCGTTAGCAAGTTCCACACTTTAACTATGCACTATTTGATGAAATATTTCCTTTTATCTGTCCTGAATCTCTCACCAGTCAGCTTTGTTGGTTGACCTCAGCTGGGTTCTAGAATGAGAGAGGGGGAAAGTAATTTTTATTACTATTTGCTGCACCTTTTCTGGCTCTACAATACCCTTTTTGAGACGAGAGACCAGAAGCGTACACAGTATTCCAAGTGTGGTTGCACCATAGATTTGTATAAAAGCATTATGACATTGGCAGTTTTATTTTCAGTTCCTTGATGAATGATCCCCAACATGGAATTTGTCTGTTTTCCAGCAGCTGCATACTTACACGTAATTTTCATTGACCACTACCAACATCCCTGTCCTGGTTAGACTTATTTTCTTAAGTAGTTTCTTTTGGATTACACACACATAGTTTTTTTTAAACTTTCTTTTTAAAGGAACTAGGCTGTGTCTCCTGCAACTAATACAGTTTTTTTGTCTAAGCAAGATAAAATGCAGAAGAGAATAGGCATGGATCACTAGGGGTATTCTGGCTCGAGATAAAAATGCTGCAGCTGAAAACTTTCTAGGACAACATGTACTTGGATTGATATTAAAGAAAAAGTGTTCAAATGTGTAAGCCAAATGGCTTGGGTGGATGGCGGTGGTGCAGGGCATCCCTCGCTTTTGTGTAAATATTTAAGCTCTTTTTCCAGCCTGTAAAGCAAGTGGATTTCTGAGCGTCCATTAAAAATAAATCAATTTGCTTGGCTTTTTCTTACTCTATTATAATAGTCCCTTAGTAATGCACAAGTGCAACATTAACCCCCGGAAGCATGCTATTAATACATTATCATTTAATGGCATATAGTGGCATATGATGGAACATTTATGCCAGTCATCTAAACAGGTCTAGTATTTTATTGAAACTATTTTTAGCTATCTCGGTTCTTTTAAATTTTGTGAATGTAATTTTTATGCTGTATTTTATGCTATATTTTATTACTTTATGAATTGTTGTAAACTGTCCAGAGAGCTTTGGCTATTGGGTGGTATAGAAATGAAATAAATTATTATTAGTAGTAGTAGTATCATCATCATCATCATCAACAACAACAACAGCATTTGATAGGTGATGATGTAGTTTTTTTAAAGCATGAAAGACAAGTTGCTTTCTGTCCATGTCTGTCTACAGATTTTGAGATATTTTAAAAAAGAAATCACTTGATTTCGTCAAGAACGAGTTTTCCTTGAACTGCATTACAATTGGGATTTCAAACATGCCAATGTTCAGTCACAATACTACTTAGTACTTATACATAATTTCTTTATAAATGCTCACAGTGTTTCACGTATGATTTATTTTTCATATCTCTCCTTTCAACCACAACTGGCATTCAAGGCAGTGTCAATAATAAAGTGGAAATGAAAACAATATTTTAATTAAAATGTAACATAAAATCATGCGAATTTAAAACCCAATTCAAAATACAACTAATAAAAGAAAGAGATAGCATCCAACCAGTTAAACCTCTTGACAGCAATAGATCAGCTCGCATGCCAAAGGCCTGTCTGAATAAAAAGATTTTGACAGTTCAAATTGCTTCTGGTCCATGTCAGTTTTGCATTGTGTTTTTTCATAAGTATTTCCTGTCATGTTTCTGCATTTACCATGCAATTTTTTTTTAAAAAAATCAAAGTCTATAAGTAAGTACTTAATTTTAAATAGGTATTTTTGAATACATTTTCTCACAAAATATATTTATTTATTTATTTATTTATTGCATTTTTATACCGCCCCATAGCCGAAGCTCTCTGGGCGGTTCACAAAAATTAAAATCATGAAATCATTTTAAAATATATAAAACAAGGCACAATCTAAAAACACAGAATAACATACAATATAAAAACACAACCAGAATAAAACCAAGCCGCAGGAATTAATACAGATTAAAATACAAATTTAAAACAGCAAGGATTAAAATTGAGTTAATTTAACTGTTAAAATACTGGGAGAATAAAAAGGTCTTCACCTGGCGACGAAAAGAGTACAAAGTAGGCGCCAGGCGAACCTCTCTGGGGAGCTCATTCCACAGCCGGGGTGCCACAGCAGAGAAAGCCCTCCTCCTAGTGGCCACCTGCCTCACTTCCTTTGGCAGGGGCTCACGGAGAAGGACCCCTGTAGATGATCTTAGGGTCCGGGCAGGTACATATGGGAGGAGGCGTTCCTTTGGATATCCTGGCCCCAAGCCGTTTAGGGCTTTAAATGTTAGTACCAGCACTTTGAATTGGGCCCGGACCTGGATTTATTTTATCTAAAATACACATTTTAACTATTTTGGCAAGAGTTTTGAGTCAAGAACTTTATTATAAAATTTGCAGAAGTGCGAAATCCGAAAGGATAATTACATTCCAATTCTCATATTAGCCTGGGAGATGTGGCTCAGGTCACTTTGCATCAGAATTCACAAAGATCTAATTTCTCAAGCATCTCTAATTTCAACCAGTAAACAGTGTTTAATTTGTGCCTATAAAACAAAATAGAGCAAGATAGTTACATTGATCTAAGCTGCTGGCTTGCTTTACACCACCTAGCAAGTTCATGGCAAAGATGAAGTTTCAGCTGAGAACTTCGTGGCTTCTAGCTTAATTTCTTTACCTTTATACCAGCTCTAACTTTATTCAAACTTACCCTCATCCCCTGCTTACAACACCAGAATGAAGTGTCCAGTTGCAGTGGAAGATCTGTCTCATTTCCGCTGACTTTTTATATTTTTCAGCAAATTTCTGTTTCTTTCTACCAAATAATAATAATAATAATAATAATAATAATAATAATAATATATTTATTTTTTACCCGCCTCTCCCTCTGGATCGAGGCGGGGAACAACATCAGTACAAACAATATAAAATATATAAAACTGATTAAAAACATATGCAATTAATACATTATTAAAATATCAACAAAGTCTTAAAATTTGACTGGGTAGGCCTGCCGGAAGAGATCAGTCTTTATAGTTCTCTTAAATTCTGGAAGACTGGTGAGTTGGTGGATCTCTCCCGGCAGGTCATCCCACAGTCTGGGATCTTTCCTCTCTTGTTTAGACAGGGGGAAAAACATAATGTAACAACTACAGACCCTACCTCACCCTCATCATTTTTGAGTGAAATCCTATGCATGTTTAGAGAAAAGAGAGAAAAAAACCTCCTACAATTTCCAGCATTCCACAGCCAGCTATGCTGGCTGGGGAATCCTGGGAGTTGTAGGACATTTTTATGTCTAAAGATGCAAAGGATTGCACCCTTAATCTGGATTACCCATTTCTCATGAAGAAGGCCTTCAGCTAGGAACTATGAGATAGAAATGTATTGCTAATGCTAGTATCGATAGCATAAATGTTAAAAATGTCTAGTATGTTTTTTCCCTCCACTGTAGATTACAGAATGAAGAATGGATGAATGTGAGAGCTGGAGACATCATTAAATTGGAAAATAACCAGTTCGTGGTTGTAAGTAATTCAATTTTGTATTTCTTTAAAATGTAGATCGCAGAGGAATATACCCAGATGGGAAATAGGAAACATGCCATGGACTTATGGACTCCCTCCTTCTCTTGCCCATTGCAGGCAATGTCCAGATAGCTATATACTATCTCCAGAGTTGGAGACAATATGCCCATGTACACCAGTTGCTGGGGAACATGGGCAGGCATAGGCGTGCACACAGGTGGTTCACCTGGTGCCCAGGCTCCACCTAATGTCCGGGAAAGGTGCGGCATGGAGAGAAGGGTGGGAAGCAGGCCGTGCGTTGTCCAAAGATATGGAAAGTGCACAGATGGCCTACACTATTAGCATGACTAACACGTTAATAGCGTAGGCCACCTGCGCACTTTCTGGAGCTTTGGACAATGTGTGGCCTCCTCTGCCCCCTCCCCGCCGCACCTTTCCCAGTATGAAAGGGTCTCTTAATGCTTGAATTAAGAGGCCCTTTCACACTGGGAAAGGTGGGAGGGGGTGGAGGAAGGGGCAGAGCAGGCCGCGTGTTCTCCAGAGCTCTGGAAAGCGTGGAGATCACCTAACGCCATTAGCGTGGCTAGGAGGATTCTCCCAGCCACGCTAATGGCGTTAGGTGATCTCCATGCCTCTAGAGAACACGCGGCCTGCTCTATCCCCCTCCCACCTTTCCCAGTATCAAATGGCCTCTTAATTCTTATCTGCCCTCTCCTCTCCCCCAGTCTCGCGATACTTCAGGATGAGACTTCTGACATTTCATCCCCATCTCGCGAGACTTGTGGGAGAGGCGGGGTCTGAGTACGAGTGGCAAAAAAGAAGGAGGCAGCAGCAGCAGCAGTGTGGGCCTGGGGGTAAGTAAGGCAGAGCGGGCGGGCAGCGTGGGCAGGCAGATGGCCGGGCATGTGGGCGGTCGAGCAGCGGGTGGCGGTCGAGCGAGCAAGCGAGCAGTGAGTGAGCGAGTTGCAGGCAGGTCGGGTGGGCAGGCGGCGGATGAAGGGATAGGAAGGGAGAATGCAATCCTGCAGCCCATCCATTCTCTCATATGATAGGTGTTCACTTGCATTTGGTCTGCCCAGAGCCAATGTGTATACATATTTAAAAGATGGTGTCAAAATTCAAATCAGAAATACAATCCAGGTTGCAGTCTTCCCAACAGGGCTGTTAATTTGCTTCCTTTGTAGGCTGATATGTTACTCCTTTCTGTGTTATATTGAGACTGCTGAACTTGATGGGTATGTTTTCAACCTGTTTTACCTTTTGCATAGTAAGTGCTGCTAAATGTCACAGCTGAGGTATGGAAAAACACGCCACTGCATATAATAATAATAATAATAATAATAATAACAACAACAACAACAACAATTTATTTCTTACCCGCCTCTCTGTCTGGATCGAGGGGGGAACAACAACATGATAAAATACATAAAACTGATTAAAACATGACACATATTATTAAAACTGCATAAAAATCCTAAAACATCCTAAAAACATCCTTAAAACATTCTTAAAACATCCCTTTATTTTTATTTTAAACATTTTAATACCACTTACCATTTTTGGAAAGATCTCTCGCCCGTTTGCAGCATTCAAACACACATTAAAACCCAGGCTGGCCGTTTCATTAGGCGGAGTGAGGCATCTGCCTCGAGCAGCAGATGCTGGGAGGGGCAGTGAGGTATTGCAGGACAATACTGTGTGAACCAGGAAGCCTACCCGGCATTCCCTAACCAACTCTACTGCCCTGTGATGCCATGGAGGATGTACTGACCAAAGAGGTGGGTTTTTAATAACCATTGGCAGCTGCCAAATTACAGGGGGAGGGCATTCCATGCAGTACAACATTTGATATGAGTATGCTGTCGAGAGACCTGTACAAGGATGCAATCCTATGCAGATTTTGACAGAAAAGAAGTCCTACAATTGCCAGCATTCAGCTGGGGAATGCTGGCAGTTGTAGGACTTTTTTTCTGTCAAAATCTGCATAGGATTGCACGTTAAATGCCTGCTGGAACAGGAAGGTCTTAACTTGTGCCTAACTGTGAAGACGCGAGGCAGATCTCCCTGGGACAGTCATTCCACAGAGTGGTGGTGGTGGTGTACTACAGAGAAGGCTGTTGTGGGCAGTGGCAAACTTAGCAATTGGGCAGGAACATACAAGAGAAAGCGCTTCTTCAGTCCTAAGCTGTTCAGACCTGCACATAAACAAGCCAGTTCCTAACGTCCAGTCCTCACTCCCTAGGATCTATCACAGGGTGCCCAGACACGTTCATAATGCATGAAATAGAATTTAGGATGGAGCAATGTAGGTAACTGGGAAAGTTTATGCTGATAGGAGCAGGCTGGGGTCATCAAGAACAAAGGAGGAGGTTTAGAGATCCGTGCAACAGACCAACTCCACCCACCCCACCATCACTGCCTATTAAATGCATGGCATTTTTCTAATTCCTAGTAATAGTCCCTTGTCAGGCACGCTTGGGGACATGAACACAAAGTTTTTTTAAAAAGGAGAGAGAGAGAGAGAGAGAGAGAGAGAGAGAGAGAGAGAAGGAATAATTCTTTTCTAGTAGGCCTCCCACAGTGCGAGGTCAAAAAAAATCTATTATTATTATTATTATTATTATTATTATTATTATTATTTACATTTATATACCGCCTCATAGCCGAAGCTCTCTGGGCAGTTTACAAAGATTAAAAGACTGAACATTAAAAAATCAATATACAAAATTTAAAAACATAAAAACAGCTAACATTTAAAACAGTTTTAAACTCTCAGCCGGGCCAAAATCTCAGTTAAAAACTCAACATAAGCTGTTAAATGCCTGGGAGAAGAGGAAAATCTTGACCTGGCGCTGAAAAGATAACAGTGTTGGCACCAGGCAGGCCTCATCGGGGAGATCGTTCCATAATTGGGGGGGGCACCACAACAAAGGCCCTTTCCCTTGTTGCCGTCCTCTGAGCTTCCCTCAGAGCAGGCAGCCAGAGGAGGACCTTGGATGTTGAGTGTAGTGTACAGATAGGTTCATGTCGGGAGAGGCATTCCGTCAGGTATTGTGGTCCCATGCCATGTTCTGATGTTCTTTGCATTTTTGTTTGACATTTCTGGCATCTTCATGCAACTTCAAGCAGTATGAGTTACTTATGCATTGCCAAAAAATAGAGGACACAGGTTTGCGTAAAATGTGCACATACTTGTTTACAGATGCAGCGACAGTGGAGGTTGGGGGCTCCAATGTTAGTGGGGTGGTGAATCCTCTATGGGTTCCAGTCAGAACTCTAATGGAGCTATCCAAGTTGTGGAATTCTGACTGGCTCTGATTCAAACCCAGATTGGATTCACCGCCCCACTGACATCGGAGTCACCAGCCTCCACTGTGTAGAGATGAAAGTCTGGAAATAATCCCTATGATTTAAATAGAAATGCAACACATCTCACTACAGTGGAAAAGATTGGGACTGGGTGACCTCTGTGCCTGTTGCTCTGGGTGCTAATTGTTGTTGATGGGCAATTTCAAGGCCCTTATTCTCCTTTCTTATGGCTCTTTATTCCCTGTCAGGAAATCTGAACCACGGACACTTTAAAAATGTTTAAAAACATGATGCCCTTTGCCAAACACATATTTAACATCTAGCTTCAAACACTAAGATTTAGCGGTCGGCTATAAAGCGTCCTTTCAAGACTCTCCCAGAAAGAAAGTAACTGACCCTTTCAGATTCCCCATTTCCCAGTTTGATGCTACTGTAAAATTATATTTAATTTCCCTTTGAAGTAAAAAAAATAACAAATAAAAACTTTTTCTTCAGTGCAAGCAAGCATCTGTGTTTGCTATGGTGTGAATTTCTTTCAGCTGGCAATGGCATCGCCATTCCTGTTCTGCTTAGGAACCTGTGTGTGGGATGTCTGGATGGAGGTTTGACGAAATCGTATTTGTTGTTTTTCTGTTTTCAAAGCCTCAAAACAAATGATTGCCATGCAGATGTCAACAGTGCCAAGCCAGCTTTGGAATCAAAGCAAAAGCTCTTTTCATTTAGGGCAGCTCTGGTTGGTTGGTTGGTTGGTTGGTTGGAAATGCGTTTGTATCTTGCCCTGGGGGAAAAGGGAACTAGTATGTCCGTATGTCCTATTTTATCTGAAGAATCCGTTATCTGAAGAGCTGTCAGACGACAGTCTTTGATTTGAGTGCTGTTTGGCCCAAGTTGGATTTAAAGATAAAGAACCCCAAACATCAGGGAGAGCAGGGGAGTTGCTGATGCCCATTATCAGCTGGACATCAGATTGAACAGGTACCCACGTCGCCTGGTCGCTGTCTTCCCCGCTATGATGAGATGTGTTGCATTTCTATTTAAATTGCAACAATTATTTCTAAATTATTTTTTGAAATTAGCTTATCTAGAGTTCATGCAACTCTATCTCCTCTTCTGACCTGCTTTTGGTGACATGTTTCCATGGGAGGAGCCATAGCTCAGTGGTAGAGCCTCTGCTTTGCATGCAGAAGGTCCCAGGTTCAGGTAGGGTAGGAAAAATGCCTGCTTGAATCCCCGGGGAGCTGCTGCCAGTCAGAGTCTACAGTATTGGGTTAAATGGATTGATGGTAGGACGCAGTATTAGGCAGTTTCCTATGTTCTTATGATCCTTCTTTTTTCTTCTTTTGGAGATGAGTAAGAGGTCACCATAAGGAGGGTATTGATACATGTGCCTTTGGAATGATCTTTGGTGAGTGCTGAGTCCACATGGATTTGCACCGCTACCTGGGATGGTGAATGAATTTGTTGTTTTCTGGACGCAACAAGATGTTACAGGACACATGCGGCTGCCCACAGAAAGCATGAACCTTGTATCTCCCCTGGTAATATCTAATAATACAAAATGTCTGAACTGATGTTATTACATTGTGAGTTTCACTGTCCATACTCCACCATCATGGGCTGCCATTTGCATGATAGGATGCTTGCAACGCAATGATGTCATGCAAGTAGTGCGTTCTACTGGGCGTTACCAGGGAAGAGAGGAGGAGATGCAGCTAGCTGTGTGCCGCAATGTGTAGTTCAGGCCTGAATTGCAGAAGCCGGCGACCATCCCCATTTTTAAGAGAGTGGTAAAATAGATCCATCATTGACATGATGTGCACACTAATTTATTTTGTCCTACTATTGCTTTGGTCAAACAGGTTTTTGAGGTTTTGAAGCACTCCAAAAACCTGCAAAAACTGTTTGACCAGTGGAGCAGAAAATAAATAAATGGGGACACTCTTTCATCTCATTTGAAGGGGGAAAACCATTCTCTATCTTTAACTAAGATGCAAGATTGTGGGATTATGGCCCAAATAAAGAGAAGAGGTAACAGAGATTTTTTGTAAATACTGTATTATTAATTTTACAGTGAAACAAACCTAAAGGTACGGCAGGCTTTACCCATCACCTCGGAACTTGGAGCTGACATTAGCAGGCTTGCAAAATTTGATGGTAAGCACCAAAATAATAGGAAAAGTTAATTCTTAGAAAATTATTTTTAAAGGGTTTTGTTTTGTTTTGTTTCACTGTGTTAGGAAAACTCCTGGTGGCCTTCCTGTTCCAGAATGTATGATACTAGAACATACTCAGGCAGCTGCTGTGCTGCAAGGTTAGCATACACACATTGGACCTTTATCATTCCATTTAGCTCATGTTGGAGGGAGGAGTAAGGTTTGGGACCCTCCTAGTGGGATAAGGAGACCATAAAGAGGAAAGCCTTGATGAGACATTATCGAAAGGTCTACAGATGAACTTGCCTACACTTAAGATTGCCATCTCAGGCTCTGCTCTCTGCTATATTTTGTTTAATTTGCAAGACAATTTGCATTTAAATATCTGTTTGTTAACATATTTTATCCAAAATATGTATTTTAAAATATTTTTGAGCCGGAAACTGTGTTGCAACATTAGGAGAGGTGTGAAATCCATTGGATAGGTAAATTCCAACTTGCAAGTTAGTCCACTAGGTGTGTATCAGGCCAGCTTATGTTGGAATGTGCAGAGATTTAATTTCTCCACCATTCTTCCTTCCCACATGCCCTAAACCTATATGCACAATGCTCCTTCTTCTGCACAAAACAACCCTAATGCTCACCTTGTTATTCCCGCTAATGTTTCTAAAGTCATCCCGGAATATACGTTCATCACAGTACACTTGAGATTTCTAAAAGCTCTGAACATACTATAAAATGCTGAGGATAAGGTATTCTTCAGAAAGTGTTGAGTATATTCCTTCCAAAGCTTTGACCAGCCTGAGTATAAAATAATATATTTCTACTTAAGTTATAGTAATCATTTCAAAAATTGTATCTATCGGTATAAATCAATACATGCAAATCTGTGCCCTCTTTTTAGGTGAAGTGTTTCCTCTATTTTGGTAAAGCGTAAGTGGTCACCTAAGGGCAAATTATCTTGGTTATACTTACCTTGGAAGGGAGAAGATTGCTGATTTTTGGAAGATTGTCTTCATGACTTCATGTTTTCCCCTGGATTTTTTCCTGGATCACATTCATTATTCCAAGGATTGGAAAAATAGGGGGTAACTTCAAAGTTAGGTTAAATTCTGTTGATGTTTAGGATCTGGAATATTCCACATTGGCCAATTTGCCGTTGCTGTTGTTGATCACATCTTATATATATCTAGTTTCAGTCATCATCTTTCTGCAACCTATTAATATCTTTCATCGCTTTCTGCTTTAGAAGTGCTTAATAAAGCTAGTGTTTGTGTGCAGAAATTGAATTCTTCCAGATTGAGAAGGATTTAGATCGTTTAGGATGGAGGAATCGCCAGGAAACTTTACACGGTTGGGCCAAGTGATATTTTGGTTTGGCCGCAACAAATGACATTTTTTCCACACATTGTAGGTTTTTCTTTATATGTATAAAAAAGCACATCAATTATCATTGTAAGTAAATAGTATACAGAGCCAGCAAATGTTTGTTTAAAATAAAGGCTGGAATATTTATAGAGCCAATGTTCCACAGCGGAGAATATAATGATGAGTCCGCGTCAAAGATTTTGAAGGTATTTGCAGTTCGCTCTGGCATTTCAAAATATTCTGCACATCTTTCCCCACCAGTCTATCTTTGGTTTAAAAGCCTCAATGTAATATATTGAAGCGGGGACATAAGTGAAACAACTTCATTGTTCAATACAATGCTAAAGGTCATAGTTTAAAGGTACATGATACAGCAACCTTGCTGATGCTGAGCAGGTCTGGGTCTGGTCTATGCCTGGATGGGACACTGTTTAGGAAATCTACGTACCTTACATACACATCCCTTGAGTCTCATGATGAAAGAAAAATGAGATATAAATGTGATTTGGAAAATACACAAACACATCACAAAGGCAGCATTTCCCGGAATTGTTCCTGGAAATAGTTGCAAATGGGAAAGTGCAGGATAGGTGATGGGAACTTTATATTTGGACCACGAAAGCCTTGATTTAAATCCTCACTCAGCCATGAAGCTCAGAGCCAAAACAGACATTTACTTTAAAACTGTGTCTAGCAGGTACATCTTTTTTATTTTTACTCTAAAACAGGTGGCTCCCTTGATCCAAATCTTAAAAAAAACTACTCTAGAATAATAATGGAAAAAGGTGTAGCTGCTAGACACAGATTTAAAACAGGAGTGGACAGTGGGCTATTTTCTCTCCTGGAATTCCTGCCTCCCTTCTTCCATAGGCCATTGTCTCCTGAAAAATGTTTTTTTTAAAAAAGCGATAAAATGGTCAAAAGATCAAATCTGGCTTGTTTGCAAAGTAAATTCAACCTTTTAGGGCTCTATAGTAGCTAGATTTGACTCTCATTTCTTTCACTATTTTTAAAAAAATATTTTTTGTGGGAGTGGGTTGGCAGGAGCCACACTGGGTGGTGGTGGCAAGGGCTGCATATTTCTCCCGGTCCACTTGTTGCCCACCCCTAAATTATTGTCTGTTTTGGTCCTCAGTGGGCCAGTTCCTATCTCACAGCCTAACCTTCTTCATCAGGTGGTTGTTGCAAAGACATTGGGATTATCCCATGGGTGAGCTCCTTGTATGAAGGAGTCTATCCACATTGCCTTTAAAATGACTTATATTCTGTTTAAAAACGTGTTTTTTTAAGTTGTTTCATTACGTGGTAGGACACACTGAGCAGTACTTATGTTTCATAGTGACTGCTTCCTCCGTCCTCAAAGTGTTCACTGGTGTATTACAAGGTTAATTCCTTGACTCCTCTTTAGTTTTTGTTTTGCAGGCTGCTTGAGATATGGAGACAGAAGTGGGTGGGTCAAGCAGCCTGCAAAACAAAAACGAAAGAAGATGAGTCAAGGAATTAACCCTATAATACACCAGTGACCACTTTGAGGATGGAGGAAGCAGTCACTATGAAACGTAAGTACTACTCAGTGTGTCCTACCACGTAATGAAACGACTTAAAAAAACAAGTTTTTAAACAGAATAGAAGTCGTTTTAAGGGCAATGTGGATAGGCTTAAGGTTGAGATACAAATGTAATAGAAAAGCCAGTTGTCTTTCTGAAATGTTGTTGCTGTTTTTGTGGCATTAACAATGGCTAACTCCAGGTTTTTGTAGGACCTGAAGCAAGAGACCTGTAGCACCACCTCCTTCAACCAACTGAAGAGACCTGCCTTTCTTTCTTTCTTTCTTTCTTTCTTTCTTTCTTTCTTTCTTTCTTTCTTCCTCTCTTTCTTTCTTTGCAAGACCCCCTCCCATCTTTTCCTCCCGCACGGCCACGAGAAGTTCAGAAGCTTTCTCTTCCAATTTTATTTAACCACAACGGGGTGTTGCATCATCTGAAGTGACAAACTGTGGTGGTTAATGGTAATTATGGTTTCTTTGAAACAAAACAACTTCAAGCCATGGTTTGAAGAACTCTCTTCCTCAAGAGGGTGTTTTTCTTTTGGCACCATGTCTTTGTAGCTTTCATCAGTAGTTTAAAACAGTTTTGTTGAGGCAGCCTTTTTCTTTCAGCCCATGTAATTCTATATTCTGGTGTTCTAATTAACTGCTGCCCTGTGTCTCCGGGTTTTTTAAATGTTCTTCATGTTGTTTTATTATACTCTGTTTACTTTCTAATAACGTATTGTTAGCTGCCTTGAGCATTGCATTTTTTTTTTAGTGAAAATGCATGGTAGAAATTATCTTACTAAATAAAGAAGCAACTCTGAGAAATATTCAGTGCAAGCTGTGTCATTGGAAAATTAATCCTCAATATTTATTGATTGATTTTATTCAATTTATATCACGCCTATATACAAAATATTCCAGGCTATATTCAAAATATTCCCTTTTGAATATATTTGCTCTGTTTATTTGGATTTAGACCCAATAATAGAATCTAATATTTTATATTATTATTACTAATACTGCACCTATTCTGTAGGCTCCTCTGTTGTTGTTGTTTTAAGATGTCAAATAGTCCTCCTTTAATCTTTGTCTCTAAGACTACAGGGGCCTTTCAAGGGGAACGTGTGATGGGCTGA
This sequence comes from Anniella stebbinsi, assembly GCA_029215795.1. Taxonomy (NCBI): domain Eukaryota; kingdom Metazoa; phylum Chordata; class Lepidosauria; order Squamata; family Anniellidae; genus Anniella; species Anniella stebbinsi. The sequence continues at coordinate 391,218,412 of JARDYH010000001.1, forward strand.
TTTTGTTCCCCAGGGCTGGGGGGGGGGGAACTGGTACGAGACCCCTACAAATCAAGCTCCCCTCTGTCTCGGCTCCTTAGCATACCATTGGCCCTGTCTCAGCCATATTGTGCACAAGAGCCCTATGGGTCCTTGTAGGACGCACTGCACCTCATTAGCCTGCCCACAGTGTGTTTCCTCGTGCACTCACTTCTTCTGATTGCAAATTCTAGCAACGTGATAGCATTTCTTGCACCAATGGCCACACTTACCCAATGCAAGGCATTGTGGTTATGTGCATTTAGTCACATGTTATACATTTTGGGCCTCTGTCTCCCAGCTCATTGTGCCTGCTTTGTCTGTAGAATTTCTTTCTCTCTCAGCTCACTCCTTGCTTTCTGCTTACTGTTCATTCTCTATGCTGGTCACAGTGTTTACAGTAACAGCATCTGGGTCTCTTTCTCTTATTTTTAGACTGGTGCTGGTAATTTCAGCTGCCTGGCACATTCCGATGGCTTTGTCTAAATTGAGACTCATGTCTTCCCAAAGCCTATTTTGAAAACCTTGGATCTCGAATGCTAATTTATTTATTTATTTATTTATTACATTTGTATACCGCCCCATAGCCGAAGCTCTCTGGGCGGTTTACATAGGATTAAAAACAATTAAAAACAATATACAAAAATTAAAACAGCAAAAACATACAACATACACACAATCTGTACATTTAAAAACCACTTCAACACTTCAAAAAAAAAAAAAAAAAAAAAAAAAAAAAAGAAACAAAACAAAAAAAAAAACAAAAAAAACCTACAAAAACAAAACAAAACAGACCCAGGCTCCTCAGATATTGCCAAATGCCTGAGAGAAGAGGAAAGTCTTGACCTGGCGCCGAAAAGATAACAATGTTGGCGCCAGGCGGGCCTCGACAGGGAGATCGTTCCACAATTGGGGAGCCACCACAGAGAAGGCCCTCTCTCTTGTTGCCGACCTCCGAGCTTCCCTCGGAGGAGGCACTCGGAGGAGGGCCTTAGATGTTGAACGTAGTGTTCGGGTAGGTTCATGTCGGGAAAGGCGTTCCATCAGGTATTGTGGTCCCAAGCCGTGTAAGGCTTTATAGGTTAAAACCAGCACCTTGAACCGGGCTCGGAAACATACAGGCAGCCAATGCAAGCGGGCCAGAGTAGGTCTTATATGTTCGAACCTACTGGTTCCAGTTATCAATCTGGCCGCTGCATTTTGCACAAGCTGCAGCTTCCGAACCACCTTCAAAGGCAGCCCCACGTAGAGTGCATTGCAGTAATCTAACTTGGAGGTTACCAGAGCATGGACAACTGAAGCCAGGTTATCCCTGTCCAGATAGGGACGTAGCTGGGCCACCAACCGAAGTTGGTAGAAGGCACTCCGTGCCACTGAGGCCACCTGCGCCTCAAGTGACAGAGATGGTTCTAGGAGAACCCCCAAGCTACGAACCCGCTCCTTCAAGGGGAGTGCAACCCCATCCAGAACAGGTTGAACACCCTCCATCCGGTCAGCGGAACCACCCACCAACAGCGTCTCAGTCTTGTCTGGATTGAGTTTCAGTTTATTAGCCCTCATCCAGTCCATTGTCGCAGCCAGGCACTGGTTCAGCACATCCACAGCCTCGCCTGATGAAGATGAAAAGGAGAAATAGAGCTGCGTGTCATCAGCATACTGATGACAACGCACTCCAAAACTCCGGATGACTGCACTCAACGGTTTCATGTAGATATTGAACAGCATGGGGGACAAAACTGACCCCTGCGGAACCCCATACTGGAGAATCCACGGGGCCGAGCAATGTTCCCCAAGCACCACCTTCTGGAGCCGACCCACCAAGTAGGAGCGGAACCACTGCAATGCAGTGCCTCCCACTCCCAACTCAGCCAGTCGTGCCAGAAGGATACCATGGTCGATGGTATCGAAAGCCGCTGAGAGATCAAGGAGAATCAACAGAGTCACACTCCCCCTGTCTTTCTCCCGACATAGGTCATCATACAGGGCGACCAAGGCTGTTTCCGTTCATCTTTTATTCTGGACTCTGTTAAGTGCAGCAGCGGGGACAGTATACTGGGTCAGCAGAGAGGAGCTGCAGACACACACTTCTCTCCATCCGAACTGGCCCTATTTCACTGTAACTTTCCTCTTGTCATATACCATAAGCTGTGGTACACAGACCCCTCCCATTAATTTCAGCCCCAGGGTTCTGACACATAGGAGGGAATGGCTAAATGCTGAATTTTGACTTATATATGGACACACAAGTTCTAGAATGGAGTAATCCAAATAGCAGGTCTGTTTGCCCAGATCTACACTAAGCAGGATATAACACTTTGAAAGCAGTTTGAAAACGGTATATGGAATGTGGCATGGGAGATAAATAATTATAAAACAATAGTGTAGATCCTGCCTCTCTGTCTCTGTCTCTCTCCCTCTCTCTGTCTCTTTCTCTCTTTGGCCAAGTGCTGAATGTCCACAATAGTAGATAATAGGCCCTATGCAATATTCTTTTCCTAAATTACAGCAAAAGTTCTCTCCATGTGTGACAGTTAGGTGGCAGCGCCATCAGTTAAATCTGCTGTCCTTGCCTTTGGACCTCTTGCTGGCTATATTTCCGATATGGCAGAAATGGATTCTCTTTCAGAAACTGCAGCCTCCTGTCACAAAGGCATGATACTAGTGTACAGTGTTCTTTAAAATGCCCGTGTGGTGTCATTGGGGGATTTGAGTTTAGCCTGTAATGAAAAACCTGGCCATGCTACCTTCCCAGCTCATGCAATGCCTTGTTTAAGGCAACTAAGGTGACGTTGTTAGATACCTGGTTGTACCTGATTTGTCTCAAATTTAACAACAGGACTCTTGTCTGTTCGAGTAGAATTGGATCCTTGTTGGAGGTGTCTGATTAAGTTTAGCAGGAATGTTCTGGAGTTGCCTTGTAGTGGTGCTATTTTGGGCTGGCATTTCGTGACATATTGACCTCTTTCTTTCTTTCATCATTCATCCATTCCATCTTCTCTTTATATTCCACCATTCATAAATTTCCCTAGGTAGGTAACCACTATGTTAAAACAATAACAATAAAACAGCATTAAAATACAATAAATAAGCATATAATAAAAACAATAAAACAACCCACAGCAAGACTGACTACAGTGCCAGCTAACTACTCACAAAGGCCCAGGTAATGGGGCTTAGCCGAGCACTGAAATGTCAATAACGTTGGCATCAGGTGCACCTCTTGGGAAACGGCATTCCAAAGTCAGGCTGCCACCACAGAGAAGGCCCTATTTCATGTCAATGCCCCATATACTTCCCTTAATTCACCATTAACAAGACAGGCTTCCCTCCCCCTAGATCTAAGAGCAGAGGCAGACTGGAGCAGGGCCGTGCTCCTTCAGATAACAACTTTCTCCTTAATACCGTGTGCCCCTTTGTATCTTCTTGTTATTTGAGGTTATCCATCTCTAAGCCAGTTCACATGTAATGACTGCACATCACACAATTTGCTGGATTTCAAGTTGTGCATGAGCGAATTCCACTTATTGTAAAAAAAAAAAAAAAAAATCAATCAGCAATGTCAGAGGTTATCAGTGTGACATGTGAACCTGAACTGATGTGTTGTTTAGGGGCTAAACAATCCAGCGGTTAACACCGAGCCTATCTACACTACTGCTTTTTAAAGCAGTAGATAGACTCATCACCACCAACAAGTCAGGGGTTAACAGCTGGGTTGTTTAAACCCCAGACAACTAATCAGTGCAGGTTTACATGCCATGCAGATACGCAGGCTTGTTTACAGAAATTGGAAGCTGCTTTCAGGTGGCTTGCATCTCCGTGAATCGTAGGTTAAATAACCCATGACTTGCTATCGTGACATGCGAACTGGGTCTCTGTGTTAACTAGGCTGACCATATGAAAAGGAGGACAGGGCTCATGTAACTTTAACAGTTGTAGAGAAAAGGGAATTTCAGCCAGTGTCATTTGTATGCAATTAGTTCCTGGTGATATTCCCTCTTCATTACAACAGTTAAAGGTGCAGGCACTATATTAGAGTGAGCATATACAAAAGAAGGCAGGGCCCCTGCAACTTTAACTGGTGTGATGAAGAGGGAATTTCACCAGGAACTAATTGCATACAAATGACACTGGCTGAAATTCCCTTTTCTCTACAACAAGGTTATATGAGTCCTGTCCTCCTTTTCATATGGTCAGCCTAGTGTTAACATAAACTGTCCTTAAAGGGACAACTTATTTCTCCAATAAGTTTTGAGCTCAACCATGAAGTGCTTGGGTGATATCCTGCAGACCCTCGCTTTTTAATGCTAAATCAAGCATAGGGAAAGCTCTTATATGTCCTTAACAGTGGCTAGTGAAAATAGTAATATGATTACCCTGAGTGTTATTGTTGCTGCCATGGAAGCAAATAAAGATTTTTAAAATCCAGATCATTGTAGTGAAAAACTAACCTGCTGCTAGTGTATGTCTGTAGAATATTTAAAAAATGTTTTGTCACAATAGTTTGACACAATCTGGGAGACTTTTCAGGAAAATATTATGTTTCCTTCCTGATGGATTGAAAATGATTTTTTAGGCTTTATTTAGAGTCAGATGGAAAGGTTCCATTATCAAAATGTTCTGTTAATCTCTTCATGTTCTTTAAAACCATTTTAGTCTTATTTAAATATAATTTTTGGAACTCAAAAGATCATAAAAACTGGATGGAATTTTGCCATGGAATTAATTGGGCTACAGATTACATTCACAGACTATTGTCGACTATAAAAAACTTCTATAATGGTAATGATATACTTTTTCAGCAATAACCAAAGTAAAACAAGTTAAAAACCTGGATCTTTGGCCTTCAATAAACTGCTGAGTTAATAAAAGAGGCAGAGATTTGCTAGTGATGATAAACCTCTGTAAATCTAAAGTTGCAATCAATGCTTAGATTTCATTTGTAGCAATTTTCAATTTGTTATTTAGCAATTTATAGACATTAAATGCTTTCCAGAGGGGATCAAAAAAATATAAATCAACCAGGCAATTCAATCAGCTGCAATTCCAATTGCAGTTGATGAAAAAAATTACAGTATATGTTCTTTCATAGTTAATACTAGGGTTTTTTGTTTTTCTATCTTCAGTTTTTGACTGTTGTGGTGGTCTGGTTTTTGCTACTTCTGACAAGTTTACATACTTTGCATGACTGTTAAGTTTTATGGTGGCACAGCATTTAGTAACAGGAGTCCGTACAGGAAACATCCGGTACTTTGTGGTCATCCCACCAGCACATCAGGCAACTGAAAAGCAGAAATATAAAACATGAATGCAAACAGTGGGGCAAAAGGTCCTAACATTGTATTTTATTTTCAGGTGTGCCATAAAAGTGCCGTGTTGCATTGTATAACTCCAAAATATATATTTGGTGTCTTGATTTCAAATGTTTCACAAAAGTAAAAAGCAAAACCCAAAACCAAAACATACATCTTTGCCTTCTCTTGAATAAAGGCTGAGAATGTCGAAGAGAACAGGTCCTTATGTTAGTATTTTTAAAGTTCACATTCTCAGTCTTTGTGGAATGGTGTACTGCATTCCACAAATTCACACAAACTCTGCCTTCCAAACAAATCTAAGTTTCATTTAAACAAAGCCTTTCCACTGAGCTCTCTCAGGCAGTGGCCTCTCTCTCCTCAGGCCAGATGCAGTGGGTATTGCCTTCAACCACTTCCTGGTTCCTCCCAGGAAGTACAACCCACTTGGGCAGAATCCACTACTTCGTTCATATTGTTACAACCTTCCTCTTTTGAGAAAGAAAAACTAAATGATATAATAGAAAAATAAACTGGAACTTTACACACAGTCGTTCAGGTATCTTAATAACATGCCCATTTTGAGTGTATCTGGGCTTAGTGATAACATCTTTCAGCTGCCATCGTGTATTCTGCTCCCGTCTAGATTCAGGGTGTGCCCTTGCTGAAGTCTCTTCTTCTGCATTCATCTCCCCTGGACTATCCTCTGGTGTGTCTCTCCCTGGGTTCCCTTCTTGTCTCATCTCACAGGACCTTCTGCTAGTTACACGCTTGCCCCTCATTCCGTTTTTTGGCCTCACCCAATTCTTCTGTTGTTTCTCTTAGATGTCTTCCGTTGTATCTTAGTATTCATCTGTTGACCATCTGTACCTTATATAATCATGGGTTATCATATTGAATTACAGTTGCCTTGAGTCATATTCTATCTTGTTTTGTAAAGGGTTGGACTTCCACTGTATCCCCTGGCTTTTTAGGCCCAGAAGATCCCTGGCTGATTGGTTGTAATGGATGCCCTGTCTCTGTTGCTACTGTTTCCTCAGTTCACCAAGCGACACTCCTATAATCCCTGGCTCTAATAGCCTGCCCCTTGTTGGTAAAAGTGTGTTTGGGATAGAGTATTCTGATGATCTAGAAGTTGCAAGGTCCCACTTCATTTATTTCAGTTGTCATATTTTTATACCATCCCATAGCTGAAACTCTCTGGGTGGTTCTATTACAATGCCTTTTTTCAGAACGTAAACAAAATGTATCAAGCCAAAACACTTCCTGAACAAACTTCCATTCATTCATAACTTAAAGGCTATTTGTTTGTTTGTTTTTAAAGCAATGCAAGAAATCATTAAGAAAAGCTCTGCAGTATTATAGAAAGTATGTTTTTCGTGACGTTAAATGTTCATTATTTTTTTTATAAACTCCAGCAAATTAATACTCAGGTGTTTACCAACCTACAATTTTGCAACCATCAGACCCACGTGCTTCAACTTCTGCAATTTATGCTCGGCTAAATTTGTAATCCTGAGGGCATGCAGATTAAGGACAGCTGGACTACCAGTTTTAAAGTCGTGACTAAAACCAGGGGCACATGCATTACTTTTCAGTATATATGTGGCCTCTTCTGCACACCTTTTGGTGTCTGCAGCAATGGGATGTCATTCTTTTTTATTATTTTCCTTTTCCCCCCTTTTCTTTTATTGTGAATATCAAAGAAACAGAATAAAAGACAAATCGTGAAAAAAAGCACAAAAAACACATTACATATACAGTGATGGCATCATTTTTATATAAAAAAAGAAAAAACACATTACATATACAGTGATGGCATCATTTTTTATCAAATGTTGTTTTTTTTAAAAAGGAGAGAATTATACATAAATTTCAAAAAAAAATCAGACCATATAGCCATATATTTATCCATTTGCAAGTTGCGCCTGTATATCACCCATTCAAATGTTGATAAGGTTATTAAGTCCTCAATCCATTGCATTATGGGAAGTGAGCATTTATCCTTCCAAAATGATAGTATAAGTCTTTTAGCTGTCATGAGGGCTCTGAAAATCCATTTGCACTGACCCTGTGTTAGTTTTCAAGAAACTGGAAGGTAGTTTAGAAGGACATGCATGTCCTTCCATATTAAAGATGGATTCAGGACAAGATTTATCCTTATTTTAACCTCCTCCCAAAAGGAGAAGGCTATTGAGCATTGCCAAAACAGATGAATTAAAGAAACATTAGGTGCATTACATCTCCAACAATTATGTAAGTTAGATAGCCCCTTGTTGAAAAGGCGTTGTGGGGTCCAGTAGACCCAGAACAGGATTTTTTTTGCTGAATAAGACGTAGCCTAAGATCCATAGAAACTTCAGACACAGTGTCTAAGGTAACAGTCCATTGATTAGGCAAAACAGGACACTCCAATTCCCGATTCCAATCCTGTCTTAAACTATGAGTATTGTATTTATTTACTACTACTAAATATTTATAAATATGGGTTGTGGGTCGACGTGTCTGCTCAGCTGCTATCAGTGTTTGTAACTGTGATGGAGGCTCTGAGGCCGTAAAAGCAGCCGGCCCAAACCTAGATTTCAGCAAGTCTTGCATTTGTAAGTATTGCCATTCAGCCGTAGCAGGTAAATTATATGTAACATGCAAATCAGAAAATGGCAAAAACTCATAATCGTAAACCTATTAATTGATCCAAAGTATAAATTACCTTACTTGTCCATGGCCTCCACAAAAACATTTCCCCCCAATTTTTAAATCTGGATTTCCCCATAAAGTCAATTTTGCGTGAGAAAATGGGTCAAACTGCAATTAACACCATACTATACACCATACCTCTCTAGCAGTCAAGATTGTAGGAGGAGGATTATTTAATCTAACATGTTGAGAACCGAGTGCCATCCATTTAAGAAACGGTTCTAACCATAAGGATTCCAAAACTGACCAGGGTGGCATATCTAAGCAAACTGGAGAAGACCAAAACTTAGTACAAGTCAATAGATAGGCCCGATGATACAAAGCGACGTCTGGAAATCCAAACATGCCTTCTTTAATCAGAAGTTGCATGCGTTTCAAAGATATGAGGTGGGGAAGAACCCCAGAAAAATTTATGAAACAAAGCATTAAGTTGTTGAAAATATTTGCCAGATATAAATAAAGGAATCCCATGTATAACATAGAGAATTCGAGGTACAATATTCATCTTAAGTGTGTTGACTTTACCCCACAAACTCAATTTTAATGGTGCCCATCTGTCTATCAGTCCAAATGCACTGGTCTTAGTTGGCTGCAATATGGACTTATTTTCTTTTATTCTGATGTATGAGATGCTTTTAATAGAGTTCACATGTTCAGTGCTGCATCAAAATATGTATGCAATGCTGTTGTTGGATCCCACCCCCTCAAAATGATGCATTTTCTAATCAGGATCTTGGTACCAATCAAACCTAAAGACTTGTGCCTGTTCTTATAATCAGTGTCATTATGGGTTGGGGCTCTGATTTTGGAGTGGCTGTGAATCTATTCCAAGTTTCAGTCAGAACCAGCCAGAACTCTAAAGGAGCTATCCAAGGTGCTAAACCTAGTTTGGGGATAGGATTCAGGACCCTGGTTATCTTCTTTAGAGTTCTGACTGGTTGTGACTGAAACCCGGACTGGATTCACAGCCCTACCGAAATCAGAGCCACCATTTCCACTGATCAGTGTTACTGAATCCAGAGCAAAGCACAGGGGAGCTGAAGATTGATTCAAGATCTGTAGGATGGTGGAGGGAGTCCTCCAATAGGGCAAACCACTCTACCTGGAGCCTTATGTCCATTGGCTGAGGTGGAAGAGGCAGAAGAAGAAGCAAAAGAGAGGGTTAGCTAAAGCTCTGCATTGACTCCTTTGTGTAGGCCTACACAACTTGTGACCGACTTTTCAGAGGACTAAATCACCAAATCCAGTTTTTTCTTTCTTTCTTTCCAATGTAAGAATTAAATCTAAGGAAGCTTAGGTTGAATTCTTAAAATGTGGAACGTGTGAAATGATTCTAAATAGGATCTAAAATGCAATAGAGCAATCTTTTGTTTTTCATTTTATAGGAGAAGTTGAGTGTGAAACTCCTAATGGCAAGCTGAATAGATTTGTGGGTGTTCTTTCGTGGGATGATAACAAACACGGTCTTAACAAGGAAAAGATGCTGCTTCACGGTTCTGTGTTAAGAAACACTGACTGGTGCTTTGGAATGGTGATTTTTGCAGGTAAATATAACATGCATTATTAGATTTACTAAAAGCATTCATAAGCCAATAACTTTCCAATATAAATAGTTCTCCAAGCTGCTATACTCAATACTGAACATTGACAGTACATAAAATAAACTAATAATGGTTAGTATTAGTAACTTAAAACAACAATAAATGTACAACCTAAAAAATTATGAGAACAGAAGAATTTAGTCAAAAAAATTGTTCACTGTCTTGATGTATAGAAACATTTTACCCTGATGAGGGAAATCAACAGCATCGTGTTATGTATTCTCTGCATAAACTACTTTGACTAATAATAAAGTAATGTATTTTGATAATGTGCAGAGGTTTAAAAAGAATATCATTGCTATTTCCATAGGCCCTGACACTAAATTAATGCAGAACAGTGGCAAAACTAAATTTAAACGAACAAGCATGGATCGGCTGATGAATACTTTAGTATTGTGGGTAAGTGGCTGCAGTGAGACTAAAAAGCTTCAGCAAGTGTTGGACTGGCATCATAAACACATCTCTTTGAACATCGTGTAAGCATCTATAACTAATCCTTTAAAGTACAACAAGGCATTACCTTTTCAGTCACGTTTCTTTGTCTTTTATTATCATATCATATAGGATTTGCAAACAACAAGGTCAGTACCAGTACCAGTACCTGGCATCTTTGGGCAACTTCAGGTGCCTCAGTGATTTGGCAAGGTCCACTGCCTTGGGACCAGGGAGTAGGAAAAATCTGCAATGATACCAAATGAGTTTGGATTTTTATGGATCTGACCAGCGAATTCCATAGTGGACCAGCCTTTCCCCTGTGAGGTGGAGTCCACAGACCTGCAGACTGTTTTCTTAACCTTCAGGAAGTTTGCGCAAATTTCATCACAAAAAATACACAATTAAAAAACAAATCTGCCCAAAAAAAATGTACATTTCCCCCATAGCCTGAAGTGTGAAAAATTGCATTTGCACAAATTAGGAAACTGGAAAAAAATCCAATTCCGTTGATGGGCAGATGAAGGAGTGAAAGGCGCTTGACAATCCATGAAACACAGATGGAATGGAATTTGCACAATCCGAACATCCCTACCTGGGACCCCCTTTTTGGCACTCTGATGAGCACTGGGGAGACTTGGAGACATCAATTAAACTTGCCTGGAATGCTGCCAATGCAGAGTTGCTCCAGACATTGTGGGAAATGTAAAATAGCTGCCCACATGAATCAGAGTACTCCTGCAACCTACCACCAGATAACCTCACAAGAGCTTGATGGGGGGGGGGGCTGATGTAGGAGCAGGCCCAGGAAAGAATTTGGTGCTCCCCTTTACTCACACAATTCCCAATCTTCAATGACCACAGTTCACAGGAAATGCTTCCTGTGAAGGTCATATTGCTCATGTCTGCACTAGAAAAATGATCTGTTTTATCTTGACATTCCTTAGGTTTTTCACCTAAGGAGGAGCCACCAAATTCACAATAGGAATAATGTTGCTGGCAGCTCTACTGAGGAGGAAAATACAATCCTCCACCCCCCCCCCCCAATTTTCCCTTTTCCACAGACTGATAATATGGCTGCTACAAAGTGTTATTTCCAAAGCAAAAACTAAGAATCATACCTTTGATCACAGAGGAAAGGACGGAAGGTTGCAAGCTTTCACGTGAATTCAGAATAACAACAAAAGAGCTTTATATGAAGACTGATGTCTTAATGAGAGAAAAGCAAAATCTGCCGCAGTTGGAAAAAATTCCACTTGCATTTTCAAAGCTATTTGTAGACTTTCCAAGTTACTCCCTCCATACTGTTAACTTATTCAATCAAGCTAGAGAAATGTAACTCGAACCAAATATTTTATAAGAATCTTTGCAGTACATACTCGGGGGGGGGGGGGTCGTTTGCTACTAAACAATAGAAATATATAAACAAACATTTGCCAGCTTTTTCACATATTTGCTTAACACAGGGTTGCACTGATGTGGGGTCAAATTATGAAATCTGTGCTGTGGTGTGGAGCAGGTTCTGCCACTAGGCCACTGCCTCTGGTAGGTGGCTGTCAGGAGTTACTTCACCCCAGTGGGGATTTCAGGAGACAGTTTGTCTTAGGAATGTCTCCTAGAAAGTTCTGGCACACACAGGGGAATATGTAGTGCCAATCCCACTCAAGGCCCTGTGCAAAAAGTGCAGGAAAACTTCTCTTCTGAATACCGAGCTGATTGCCTTGAATTCCACTGCTTGGCAGTGATGCTGCTAACACTGGACCTTGGGGGGGGGGGGGGAATTCAGGTACTGACAGAAAATGGCAGTTGGTGAGAATGGTGGCAAATAGGCCTGGCGGCAGCATCGAACCTGACATAAAAGTGTGGGCCTCACGAGGGCTGATATTGCCCTCCACAGCTTGCTTGCTTTCTCTTCAATGTAAAAAAACCCAAACATTTTCTACTCAGAGTATGTGTACATGGTTGTTTTATTATTATTTTTACTATATACTATACTATACATTCGCCTTTTTCTATAATGAAATGCTGCTGATTCACTAAGTAAATATGCTTAGCGTGAGGGCAGCAGAAACAAATTCTATTCTATTTCTGTAGTTATGAATATTGACATTATCTGGGTGAGTTTAAAATGTGAAGCTGGATGTGCTCAGAGTATTTCTTTCTTGTTTAAATCAGGATTGGCAAACGTTTTCTGTTCTTAGGAGAGCAGGAGTGTAGAAGCAGTTGTAAAGCATGTAATGCTGGTGTGGTGGTGGAGAAAGAAATGTTAGTTGTGTGCTTCACATTTGAAGTAATATATGTGGCTGTCTAAAGCTCCTTCCCGCCGCATAAGACCATTCAATTTAAAACTAGCTGCACCATTGCTGCTTGGGCTTTGGCCATTTTGCAGTGAGGGGAGGTTCCTTCTATGTTCCCCAGTGCATGTTGGGATTTTTAAAAATTTGCACACAAATTTGCACAGAACCTGTATCCTCTGAAGGCAATTTTTACACCACAAAATCCTTTAATAGGCATTTCCTCTCCCCAGTCACCAAAGAACTGAAGCTCTGTGAAAGGCCTGATATTTCTAACCAGGAGCCATCAGCAAGAGATGTATAAGAATTCTGATTTTGCTTGCAAAACAAGCAAGAATGCCCTGTCTAAAGCTCTGAACATGAGTATGTGTTTACTGAAAATATCTTCAAATTGTCAAACACGTGTTCATCCCATTCCTGATTCTGAGGGTGATTTGCGCAAATTTCCTAATTTGCGCAATTTTCCTCAGTAGATTGAATCAGCCATGCTTTAGTCTATGGAGGAAATTTGCGCATTTTTAAAAAACAAAATAGTTATTTTTATATTAACTTTCCATTATACTCTCATAAAGTTTTATTACATTATTCTTAAATAATAGCTCAATTTGTTGTCATACACAATGTAGAAAGATGAACTTGTGTCAATATATTGCACCTATACCTTTGCTATTCTAATTTCAGATCTTTGGACTGTTGGTATTCATGGGGATCATTCTGGCAATAGGAAATTCAGTTTGGGAGCATCAGGTTGGAATCCATTTCAGAATTTACCTGACTTGGAAAGAAGTGGTGAATAGTTCTGTATTTTCAGGATTTCTAACATTTTGGTCATACATGGTTCCCATTTCTTTATATGTAAGGTAAGATACCAGATTGTCTTGTATAATAATATTAATCCCTAAGGGCACAATCCTATGGAGGTTTAAACAGAAAAAGACCTATAACTTCCAGCATTCCCCAGCCAGCTCATTCTCCACAGAAGGAATCCAAGTGGGAGATGTTCTTCCATACTTCACAGCACAGCATCCCAAGGTCCTCAGCTGAAACTCTTGGCTAGTCATCATGAGTTGTGCATTAGTTTCTTTTTATTCTTTTATCTTAACTATTTCAAGAGATACTGAGTGTGAAAAACAGAGTGAATCAGCAAAATGCCTATCATAAATAAAATTGTTGCCTATGTACACCAGTTGCTGGGGAGCATAGGTGGGAAGGTACTATTACACTCATGTCCTGCTTGTGGGTTTTCCACGGGCAGATGGTTGTGAACAGAATGCTGGACTACATGGACTCTTGGTCTGATCCACCATGTCTCTTCTTATCAGGAACTAGTGCTTCTGAAAGGAATGCTGGAAACAAGCAGAGCTCCCTTCTGCGAGTTCTGCTGACTTGCGCCGTCCTGGAGACATGCATTTCCTTTAGTTTTCAATTGCGTCAGGAACTGCTTGGTTCCCACTGTGTTAGTTGTAGGTCCTGCTAGAGCTCGGGTAGTATTTATTAGCTGGTTAAAAATGATACTCCATAAAATAATCAACCAAAACAGAAGAATAGTCAACCTGTTAGGCCAAAAATATCCTTCCAAGACCTTCGTCATAAGGCCGATAGTGAGGGAGTTAAATGGGCCTCTCAGAGCAGGGACTAACAGAGCTTAGGTCCTCTCCTGTGTTCCCACCAAATGCAGGTCTGGTGTTGATGGGATGATAGAAATCAGTTGCTTGCTAAACCTCTGTAATGGTAAGATTAGAAACATTGTGATAAGCATTTTTGCATTACTTTCAAAGCGTGGAAGTGATTCGACTTGGACATAGCTACTTTGTCAACTGGGATCATAAAATGCATTATTCCAAAGAAGATACACCTGCTGAGGTTCGGACTACAACTCTCAGTAAAGAACTGGGACAAATTGAATACATTTTTTCAGACAAAACAGGGACACTTACTCAAAACATTATGACTTTTAATAAGTGCTCAATTAATGGGAAAATATATGGTAAGTTTGTTGTTCCTTGATTCTGCCGATGTTAGGCTTAAGAACGTTTTTTATTAATGGCCTCTCCATATAATTTTTAAAAAATGACATTCAATTTATGTATATTATATTGGTCTAGATCTAAAGCACGGGTGGGTAGAAGGTAGCTCTCCAGATGTTTTGGACTTCAACTCCCAGAACCCTCTGCCAGCATGGCCAATGGTCAGGAATAGCTAAACTATGGAATTTGCTACCACAAGATGTAGTGATGGCCACCAATTTGGATGGCATTAAAAGCGGGTTAGACAAATTTCTGGAGGAGAATACTATCAATGGCTACAAGTCCTGATGGCTATCTCCAGTATCAGAGGCAGTATGTCTATGTACGCCAGTTGCTGAGGAACATGAGTGGGAGGATGTTGCTGCACTCATGCCTTGTATGTGGATTCCCCGTTGACAGTTGGTTGGCCACTGTGAACAGAAAACTGGACTAGATGGACTCTTGGTCTGATCCAGTATGACTCTCATGTTCTTATGAGTTGAAGTCCAAAACATTTGAAGAGCTACTTTATGTCCACCCCTGATCAAAAGAACCTCCAATGGAAGAAAAAAAGCCATTAGTGATGTTACATGAGTATGTTTGCTAGAATTCACATGTTACAATTATTATTATCATTATTATTATTATTATTATTTTATATTTTGATAAAATATGAAATGTATATATCAGCTTTTAATAAATAAAAACTTAAAGAAAGGAGAGTATTTTAAAGAAAACTGAGAAAGGAATATTGGGTTGGATCCAGAGTAGACCCACTGACATCAGTGGGACTTATATTAGTCATGACTATCATAATTGATTTCAGTGGATTTGTCTACATCTGAACCAACCCATTGGTTTCCCCCACTTCCTGAGAACAAGTGGAAATCTGTCCCTCCCATCCTCAAGTAGGAAATAAAGCTGTCCGTGTTAAATTTAAAGGACAATTTAATAAACAATTACTTTATTGATATTAGATCCTGAAAGCACTAAACAAAATCTCAAAGACTGTCTTATATGCTTGTTAGAAGTGCAAATTAGGAGCAGCAGCTCACATGCATTTGTGGTTGTCTTGTCCTAATATCCAAATGTTTAAGACCAAGCAAAAAGAGATATCCAGAACATGGTCAGATATTAACTGATATGAGATCCAAAAATGGTGGTTTCTGAAACATACGTGAAGTGTACTGAGCAACGATTTCTAACTTATTGACTGCTGCTAAGCTGGTACGTTGGGAAAATTCTAAAATGCCAAACTGCAAGAAATCAGTATAAAAATGCAAGAGCCCTGCTGGATCACACCAAAGTCCCATCTAGCCCAGCATTATAGGGGCCAACCAGATTCTTCAGTGGGAAGCCCAAAGGCAGCACCCTCCTGCTTGTATCTCCCAGCAATTGGTATTGAGAGACATAGTCCCTCAGATACTAAAGGCAATACACAGCCACCATGACCGGTAGCTATTGATAGTTTTATCCTACGTGAAAAAAGAGTGATCTTCACAAAAATCAGGGTTGAGATTTAGGCTATGGGGGTGAAAAACAGATCAACTCAAAAAGGCCCCATCCAAAGCTGTCACCTGTGGCAACTGTGGCAACATATATGCTGCCTAAGGAGTGGAAATTAACTGTTCTCCATCCCATATTTTTTTCTGAACCAGCATAGCTTCTTTAGCTGCCAAAAATAGGGCTCGGCGGGCCAATGCCTTCGAAAGACTGGCAGGTGCAAATAATATTTATCAGTGCATTTCAGATTACAAGGACCTCTGTCTCTAACACTTCTTTAAAACAATATCTAACTTGTATCTTGGAGCTTGGTGTGTGTCAGGTAGACTTACTTGATTCTCTCCCTTCTCTGATGTTTGCTAATTTAAATTTGAATTTTTCAGGTGAAATTTATGATGACCTAGGCCGGAAAACAATAATTAGTGAGGTAAGGTACGTTTTAAGGGCTCACGATCAAAAAACGGAACTTTCAGTTAGAAATTAGCAAAATGAGGACACCATTGTCCTACTAGAGAAATTGCAAGGTTCTATACTTTTGGTTCCTAAACACCAGCTCCAATCTGCTCTCACTGCTTTTTGTTGTTCTCCACTGCATCCCAAAATGTTTTAAAAGCTCTCCTGAAATGTTGCATCACTAGAATAAGGTCACAGTGCATCCATATTCATGTTGATTCAGAAGCAAGCCGCACTGTGTTAAATGGTACATACTCCAAAGGAAGTGCACATTTAATAAATATTTGTGCGCCAGTTTATCTATAAAATGTTGGGTGGAATTCCTTTTTACCAGTGGAGGCGGGTGGCTCTGATGTCAGTGGGATGATGAATCCATTCTGGGTTTCACTCAGAACCAGTCAGAACTCTAAATGAGCTATCCAGTGTGTGGATTAAACAGACACACATGTGATATTTGAGTCTTAGGGTGCTATGAGAAGTACCACCGAATCACCTTGGATAGCTCCTTTGGAGTTATAACTCGTTCTGATTGAAACTTGGAGCAGATTCACCGCCCCACTGACATTGCAGCTAATAGTCTCCACTGCTTTTTTACATCTTGAAGTGTGAGCACCACACTTCAAGAAGGATGCAGACAAGCTGTAGCGTGTTCAGAGGAGGGCAACATGGATGATCAAGGGTCTGGAAACAAAGCCCCATGAAGAGGGACTGAAAGAACTGGGCATATTTAGCCTGCAGAAGAGAAGATTGAGGGAGGGGAGACATGAGAGCACTCTTCAAATACTTGAAAGGTTGTCACACAGAAAAGGGCCAGGATCTCTTCTTGATCATCCCAGAGTGCAGGACATGGAATAATGGGCTCAAGTTACAGGAATCCAGATTCCGGCTGGACGTCAGGAAAAACTTAAGAGCAGTACGACAATGGAACCAATGATCTAGGGAGGTTGTGGGCTCTACCACACTAGAGGCATTCAAGGGGCAGCTGGACAGCCATCTGTCAGGCATGCTTTAAGGTGGATTCCTGCATTGAGCAGGGGGTTGGACTCCACGGCCTTATAGGCCCCTTCCAACTCTACTATTCTAGGATTCTAGGATTAACAGAAGCAGGTCAGGGGACAGAAATGAACCCCACTTCCTACATCTGAATAATCACCACTGCCCACCTGCCACTGTTTTACTATTTGTAGTAGGGTTCCCCTAGCCCAGCACACTTCAGAAAAGTGTTACAGAGCATATCAACTATGATTTCTGTTATATCGTTCTGCTGAAAATGACTGTAAAAGTTATGATACCAATACACTCCAAATAATATAACATTTTTTCTATGCCCGGGGCAAAGCCCTCAAGCGAAAGCAGGCTTGTATACTTCCAGAGATAATGGAAGAGGTTGTCACTGGTGATGCAATCTGTAAAGGCTAAATGTTAAAAGGCAAAACAATAACAAACACTTGAACTTTTTTGACAAGCAAAGTGCAATGACATACATGCCAAGGCTCTGTAGCCAGGACATCACTGATGATTAGTTTTCCTGGACTTGTAAGACATGGAGAAAGGAGACTTCCAACTCCTGTTTGTCTCTTGCAAGAGAAAATTACTGTAAAATTTTAGCCTCTTACTCGGTAATTTCCAAACTGTGTGCCGGGAAAGAGCTGCTAAGCATCTAGTGAGAGCCCTAAATACCCACCCACAGATGAGCCACCATTTTAATTCCCCGAATGCTCCAAACATACTGTTGTTTTGGGACAATGTAGGTTATTTAAATACCGCCTCCCATTTCAATTTCCCAGAATACCTCAGAGCAACATTAAGGGCATCGTGGGAATTAAATGGTAGTTGCTCCAGACCCAGCCAGGTGCTCATCCCATGAAGTAGGAGGGTTCCCACCATAGGGCATTTTGCCTAGGACCTTGTCAGATCTGGAGCCAACATTGCTCCTGTATCTTCACATCATGACTAAATGCTATCGCTAATATTTGAGGCAGTATATCTATATACATCAGTTACTGGGGAAAATGGGCACTCATGTCATGCATGTGGGTTTCCCATGGGGAGCTGGTTGACCACTTTGTGAACAGAATGCTGGAGTAGATGGACCCTTTGTCTGATCCAACATGGCTCATGTTCTTATGAAATGTAATATTATGAGTTCACACCACCCCCTTTTTCGTGGTGGTCTGCTGGAACCCGGTGTCTTTTCATGGTTCCCATGGTCCTTCTGTCTGGTTCACCATGGGCCCAGCTTGCAATTTTATATGTAGCATTCTCATTGATGAAGCTGTGGTATCATGCCAAAATGACAAGTTCTTTTGTGTGGTGGACGATGCAGGTGGCCTCTTCACCATTAGGAAGAAGCTACAGGTTGAAAGGGTTTGTTTAAAATGCCAAAAAATAATTGCAAAAACAGCAGCAGCTCAACAATAACATTCCATTCCAGGGTGTGAAAAACTTAGGACAGATTTTTTTTTTAATATAATCCCTTGAAAATCACATTGGAATAGGCAGATATCGAGAGAGCATTACCTCAGGAAAGAGAGAAGGGGGAAAATATCTATTTCTGGTGGAGAACAACCTCACCTCTGCCAGTGGAGTGTTGGCCTGAAATGGCTTCAGTTCCTTGAATTGTTGTTATAGTTCTGTATACTGACTGGGATCCTGTCAGCCATTTTTAGGTTTTAATTGTCATGCTACAACAACCCCAATATGATTGGCGTCTATTTGGATGTGACCTGAGTAGAGTGGGAGCTACTTTTTAGTTGCCACGTCCCACACTGCTCTACTAAGATGTCTAAGAAACAAGGGTTTGGGTTGCGTGGTTGCTGTGGTTACTTCCCACGCCACACCAAGCATCACCCTAGCTGTGCTGGTATGGGAAGTAATGATGCCAGTTGCCTGAAACATGATTACTTCTTACTGGTGTTACTGGACAGGAAATGTATGAATCAGCTCTGAATGCAATGGCTGGTTGTCTGAATGCACTGACACATCACATATCTGGTGAGCCTGGAATTTGCCACCTCTTGATTCAGTGTATGAAATCTGCATTGAGAAATTCTGTGGTCAGTCTGGATCTTCCCTTGTGTCTAATCTGTGTCAGAACCAAGAAACATACAGATGTCAGGAAACACTGGTGCTGTGGGTGTTTATGTACACCACATTAGGCAGCTGAATCTTCCTAACACTTATAAACACCTGATTTGATACTTAAATGAGCACCAAAGAAACAACACATTGGAATGGTAAAATATCCTTGAGAAAAATGGTCAAAATTTAGATATTTTAAAAACATTCCACAAATTCAACTGTAATACTGAAGCATTCCATTTGTTTTCTTTTTTTGGTACAATAAAAAAATGAACACCTCAATTATTTATCATCATGCTTTCCCCTTATACGTATATTGCTTTCTTTCACAGAAAACAGTATCTGTGGATTTCTCATTCAATCCATTAGCGGACAGCAGAGTCCACTTTTATGACCACAGCCTGGTTGAATCAATTAAATTAGGAGACCCTGAAGTCCACAAATTCTTTAGGCTGCTTTCTCTCTGCCATACAGTCATGCCGGAAGAGAAGAACCAAGGTAACCTAAAGAAAGATATAACAGGTATTCGGAGGATACTCCCAGGATTCAATTGGAAACTCCCTCTCAGGTTTCCACGTTTCTTCCTCCATTCCGCCTCATCTCCATTAATCATGAAGAGAAGGAACCGAGTGAATTAGGACAGGCCTATATTTGTATTTCCTGACCCTGCAGTTTCAAAGAAATCCAAAGATTAACACAAGGGGGGGATTGAGGAGGCAGTGGGCAAACTTAAGGCCTGTTTCTGATTTCATCCCTCCAAGTACAATTGTGGGGGGGGGGGGGGAGGGAGAGATACTGTCTATCCATACTTGAAATTCCAATCATTTTCCTCACAATTCTTTGGCTGGAAGCAATTGATTTTTCCGAATTAGCAAAATACCCTTTGAACTGTTACAATGCATATATGGACATGTGGCCAGAAAGGTGAGCTGTTGGCATCCATTTATTTATCTTTGCTTTATGGTCTATTAAGCGTGGCAATCAATACGAGGTGGGGCCGAGAGGGGTGAGTGGTTGTAAAGTCGCAGAAGTTCTGCAGGCTCTCTGGAGCAGTGATACTTCCTATGCAATTCCTAGGCAAAGGGACATCAGTAGAGAAGGTGGAATTCTCTCCCAGGTGAAAATGTGCAAATTTCCCAGACATAGTCTATTATTCTTCCCTCTCTCCTTTTCAGCATTCTGTTACTGCCTTTGCCCTGTCAAGAGCTTCAAAGGAAAAAGGAGAGACATATAGTGGGATATTGTTATATATGATCGTAATATATTCTTGCACTATATTTGGAAACCTTTCACTGCCTTTACAATTGCAAAGTCAATCCTTAGATACAAAACCTAATATAGGTGGTTTGAAAATAATTTACATTTTATATGTTGTGAATGTGGGACTGGGGGTTAGTTCTAGCGACTGAAGCTTGCCTACGTCATAGAAAAGTATCTTCCTTCACGGATGAGAAATCTATCAGTGACTACTAGTCATGATGGCTGTCTGTTACCTCCAGTATCAGAGGCAGTATGCCACTGAATATCAGTTGCTGGGGAACATGAGGTGGCCTCCCATAAGCATTGTGAGAACAGATTGGCTGGACTAGATAGACTCTCGGTCTCATCCTGCATGACTCTTACGTTCTTCCTAAGGAATATTTTCTTTTAACTGGATCGTATAGTGCACTCCTGTTGCTGCGGCAGATTTGAGAAGAAAGAGACGGACCATACACTACTGATTAACTCGGATGCAACACATCTTGGCTAGCACTTTTGCATATTTGTTTTGAGACATGATCTCATAACGTCTAATTGCCTTGCTTTGGTTTGTACGGATACAGATTTTTCAGCTTCAAACAGTGCAAAAATCTTCAATTTATGGTGAAAAGCCTTGTTGCTGATTTGATGTTGATTGAAGTAGATGAATATGTTTGGCTACAGAAAAAAAAAGCAGGGACTTTCTGTTTGAGAGAACAAAGCGATAATAATGAGCCGTGTTGGCTAGAACGTAGCTAGTGTTGATGCTTTAAAGGCATGTATGTTTGTCTTCCCCCACCCCCCCCAAAGGGCCCTTAGGTATCAGTGACAGCAGGCTTGGAAAGGCGACAATTTTGGCCCATGGAAAGTTGGTGCAAATTTCTTCACTACATTCAACCTTCATAAAATGGCATGTGCAACATACAATATTGGACTTAGACCCCGGAGAGCTAGATTCAGATTTCTGCTCATTCTTGATGTTCAGTAGGGCTGGTTACTCTGCTTCAGCCTCATTTAGTTCCTAGATGCCCCATCCTGATCACAGATCTCCCTCACTGATTGCTGAGTTTTAGCTACATTTAGGTTTGTGTAAATGTTGGTCTAAATGTTGCACGTTCTGTGTTATGTCTCTTCTTTAACAGCCTGAGTTTAGCATATGTTGGTTAAGAGAGAGAGAGAATGTGCCAAACAGCAACTAATCTGACATTATGCTTTTCCCCCCAGGTATTTCTTCTTTAGCAGGAGATATTAGGCTGACCATATGAAAAGGAGGACAGGGCTCATGTCACTTTAACAGTTGTAGAGAAAAGGGAATTTCAGCCAGTGTCATTTGTATGCAATTAGTTCCTAGTGAAATTCCCTCTTCATCACAACAGTTAAAGTTGCAGGCACTATACTAGAGTGACCATTTACAAAAGAAGGCAGGGCCCCTGTAACTTTAACTGTTGTGATGAAAAGGGAATTTCACCAGGAACTAATTGCATACAAATGACACTGGCTGAAATTCCCTTTTCTCTACAACTGTTAAAGTGACATGAGCCCTGTCCTCCTTTTCATATGGTCAGCCTAACTAACATGGAGTTGGGTCCAGGGTTTGTTCCCACTGGTGGGAACACTCTCTGAGCAGAATTCTTCTCAGGGTGCTGTAGCCATCAGGAAGGGGAGGAGGTGATTTTTTGCCAAAGCTCCTTCCCCATGCAGCCCTCATTGCCACATCCCATGCTGTTC
The DNA here is from genome assembly GCA_029215795.1 of Anniella stebbinsi. NCBI lineage: Eukaryota > Metazoa > Chordata > Lepidosauria > Squamata > Anniellidae > Anniella > Anniella stebbinsi. The sequence continues at coordinate 391,240,752 of JARDYH010000001.1, forward strand.
CGGAGCAGCTTTTCAGGGGGCTGCAGGGGCCTCCACTCCCTTTCCACCAGCAGAAATGCTCTACTGGATCAAAAGCCCATGGAAAGGAGCCCTTCTGTTTGGAGGAGGTATATTCTGAATCCAACCCCTACTTTTTCAATTAATTGTTTAGGGGACAGTTGCCTTTCCCCTCCTTGTTGTACTCACCTGTATTACTATTGCTCCTCCTCCACCCACCTTTTAAGGCTTAGAAAGGGAGGGACATTCCAACTGTGCATGTACATGTCTCAGCACTGCCTTCTGTCAGGCATCACTGATACAAAAACACACGCATGACTTGGTGTCTCACTCCTATCAAAAGGAGGAAGAGTGCAGGTGCAGTTTGCCCCTTGGGTGCTCGCCTGGGCAGTAATTCCCATCCCAGGTGAGCTACAGATTATAAGCCTGTACTGAATACAAACTCATTTATATTACCTCTGACATGTACTGGAGCTAAATTAAACCCTGGCAACAGAAGCAGGTTCCAGGGTTAAGCCCTGACTTGAATTAATCCCTATTTCTGGGCCTGTCACATGAATGTGCTTTAGAAGGACATTTTATATTACTATGACTAAACTTTGATACTGAGGAAATTACTCATTTTTATCTGTTTATTGGCTGGATCTCATACAAAATCTACTGACCTTTCCACAGAGGCAGTTTTTCAGCCATAAAAGGATATCTTTTTACGCTTATTTACTTAATCACTTGGGTAGAATCAGAGCGCATGGTTTCCAAAATCTTGCTCTGTGTCCTGGAACAACACATGCCTGACTTTTACCACACCGTGAGGCACCCCTATGTGTGAATTGGAACTATCTGGCATGAACTCCTTCTTTGTACTACTTTAATGCACATAAGACTAAAATGAGCAGAACAGCTCAATTCAACAACACCAAGTAATTATTGTGTAGCTTGCAAGTGGTGGTGGTGGTGGTGGTGGGGAGATTCCCCAATGGACTGAGGTCTGTATCATCAGATCCCTGGTCAGTTCAAAATATCCTATGCCATAAAGACGGATAAGCTTTTACCTGTATCAGATAGGTTATCCCAAATATTCCTGTTATTATCTTTCTATTCCTCCTTTCCTCTCAGGTGTGCATGGCAGCATGCACAGCCTCCCATACCCCCATTTTATATTCACAATAACACTGGTTAGGCTGCCAGACCATGACTGGCCCAAGGTCTGTCTGCCTGAAGTCCAACACTCTAGTTCTCTATTAGCCACAGGGTATAAAGCTTCTCTTCTCCTCTTTCCATCTTGCCCCACTTATATCCTGAAGTGCTGGGCCTTGACTCAAGACATTTTGCTGCCTGAGGTAAAAGACATTTTGGCGCTCCATCCCCATCCCACATACAGAAGTCAGCTGGACTGGCAGTTGAAACTTACTTTGACAACTGCAAAGGGATAGTGTCCACCACACCTGAAGCAGCAGGCCAGTTTAGGGGACCCTGGACAAGCTGTGTGGTTTACACAGCTCTGTCCTCCAACAGAAGGAAACAGCTGGGAATTTCAGGAGCAACAGCTAGAAGGCTGCCATTGCTGCTCCTGAGCATCTGCCACCTGAGGCAATAGCCTCACCTTGCCTAACAGTAGGGCCAGTCCTGTTGGCCAGGCGCTGAGACAGGTTGCAGCTGGGTACCTGGTTCCAAAGCAGGCTCATGAGGATTCTGTTCAGGACCAGGAAGGGCAGTTGCTCAAACTCTGGAACAGATTTGGGTGTAAGGGTTTTATAAGGCCCGGTGCGTTCCAATTGGTTTGTGTGGCCAGCTGATTACATTCAGGCTGTGGGGATCAGGTGACTATACTCAGGCTGAATCTGCAGCCTAGAGGGAGCCCTTGATACACAGAGGCTCCCTCTGCATGAGCGATTTAAGGCTCTTTCAAGGTGCATTACCGATTTTACCTCTACAAGGGCGAGGCGCATAACAGGGGTACAGCTGATTTTTTCTCCTTTTATTCACATTTTTGCATTTGCTTTAAATAGCTACTTTTATTTGTTCTGCGCGCTTACGGCGCCTTACCTTTGTGTAATCAACTTCTGAGCATTCGCATTACCGATAATAGTGGGCGGACTGTGCTGGTGATGTCATGTGAACTGCCCCTTCGCCCCTCCCTCCCATTCCCTGGAATCCTTCAACCCACTCTCCGATTTTCCTGCTCTGCCTGCTCTGGGGTCCCTATCGAGGCTTGTGCCCGGGGAGTTCGGGGAGCCATCCGGCAGCGTTCAGCGGAGGGAGGGAGGGAGGGACAGGCAGGCAGCCACGTACTCATGGAGGAAGGAAACCGCAGAAGCTAGCCCTAGAGACGGGCTGGCTGGCTGCTGCCTCTGGTGGAAGGGAATAAGGGAGGAAGGAAGGAAGGAAGGAAGGAAGGAAGGAAGGAAGGAAGAAAGAAAGAAAGAAAGAAAGAAAGAAAGAAAGAAAGAAAGAAGGGGTGGGGAGGAACAGCAGAGCAGCTGGAACGAGAGAGCCGCTCGCCTCGCTCTTATCTAGGTCAAGAGGGTTACCGAGCCAAGGAGCGCCCGGTCGGTAGTGAGAGCTAAAAGCCAGCTGAGCACCTACAGTTTCTCTGTTTACAAAAACACAAATCCAATCCTTTACACGTTGCCTCAGAAGGAAGCCTCATTGGATTCCATGGGACTTGTTCTCAAGCGAGCATGGGGGCAGGGAGAATGCCAATTGGGAACAAAGAAACAGGGGAAACAAGGTGATTACCGGCAGGTAACGCAGATAACCAAAGGCGGGAGATTCTGGTGGATGGGGTGAACATAGGGTGGGAACCTGAGGGGGTAGTTCCTCCAGGAAACAGCGCGGTACTTTCTGTAACATTTGCATGCGCTTCTTCACATGTAAACAACTTTAAATCGCTTTGCAGAGAGCCGGTCATGCGATTCCACGCCTCGCGTGTATTGGTATGAGGTGTAAACTCGCGTGTAAGGTAATGCACATATTCTGAGAATCGGGCATAAAAGCGACCTAATAATAATAATAATAATAATAATATTTATTTGTAACCCGCCTCTCCCTCCGGATCGAGGCGGGGAACAGCAACAATATAAACATAAAAATCACAATAGTTAAAAATTTTAAAAAGCAAGAGAACAATACAACATTAAAAACATCTTAAAATTCATCTGGATAGGCCTGTCGGAAGAGGACAGTCTTGTAATCTGCCTGGTTAGGGTCCAGAGTGATGGTGATGCAGGAAGTAATGCACTGGAGTATGGCTGCTGGAGACCCTGGTTTGAGACCATCCTGGTGCCTTACATACAACTCAGGAACAACTTTATCATAGGATCCTTCTGTTTGCATAAACTGGCCTTTTTTGCCTGGAATCCACTACAGATTAATGGGTTTTGTGTTACTTAACGGTGTCAAGTGTTTCTTTCTTTGTCTTTGTTTTTAGTTGAACTGATTTACCAAGCACAATCGCCCGATGAAGGTGCTCTTGTAACTGCGGCTAGAAACTTTGGGTTTGTCTTTAAGTCTCGGACTCCTGAGACCATCACAGTAGAAGAAATGGGCAGTCTTGTGATTTACCAGCTGTTGGCAATCTTGGACCTCAACAATGACAGGAAAAGAATGTCAGTGATAGGTACAGAATGCTCTCTCTCTCTCTCTCTCTCTCTCTCATCAAAGGGTTGGCTGCTACAGGGCAGAATCTTTCCATGATCCTAAGATGAGAGAGTTGTATGGTGCTAGTTTGTGGGAGAGGCATCCATGGTGGAGTTGGGACTTGGATTTCTTGGGAACAGGACGGCTGTTACTGGTGTGGCATTATTTGGTGGCACCAGAGGCAGGAACAGGATGAAGTTGTGTGGTGCAGTGGCAAGTTTATTGCCATAAGGGTTGGCCTCAAAGGTTGGCATGGTTGGGCAGCTGCTGAGGTCCCACACTCCAGCAAGGGCCCACTGACAAGAACCCCCTGGATTTGCTCCACCTCTTTGCCATGGCAACCTGCTGGTTCACCTGCTGGTTCACCTGCCCCTCGCTCAGGCTCAGTCAACAGATGCCAATGCCTCTCTGTCAAGCAAGCAAGTGGAAGCAATGACGAGAAAGAGGATGAGGAGCAAGAGCAGCTTGAGATAACAGTGGAGAGAAGGCAGGGCTCACTGAGAGAAGGGACCCATGGGGAGGGGGGCTTGTCCAAGGGGTCCTCAAAAACATAGAGCTGGCATTGACTGCTCTGCACCCCATTTTAGATATTTTAATTTATCCTATTAAATATTACTGTAACCCACAATTGGACCCAAAGGTGCCTTTGAGTGTGCAAAAGCACTTCTGTGTGCTCATAGATGGCTCCCTATTTTTCGCTGCTTCCCTGTAACTGCTAGAGCTCCTGAACCACATCCAATGCCATTCCAGAGGCTCCCTGGACCCTCAGGAGTTGATGTTCTGGGGCACAGGGGGCTGCAGCAAGAAGGCGGGAGGAAAGCCCCTTACCCTAAGTGGGACCCACTTGCTGTAGTTAGATCCAAACCCATGTGAAGAACCCTGCTGAACCAGACTAAAGGCCTATCTAGTCCAGCATTCTGCTCACACAGTGGCCAACTAGATGTCTGTGGGAAGCCCACAAGTAGAACATGAGCACAATAGCACCCTCCCACCCATGTTCCCCAGCAATTGGTATACATAGACATACTGCCTCTGATATTGGAAGCAATATTTAGCCCTCATGACTAGCCTTATCCTAGATGAATTTGTCTGAAGTCCCCTCTACAAGAATTCGGCTTGATGCCCGGTTGCCCGATTATGCGCATCTTCTCACAATCGCTTTTACGCCTAATTACTATACACGACAGGCGGTGAAGCGCATTACCGGCTGTATGAAATGCACTTTAAAGTTGTTGACATGCGGAGAATCGCTTGTTTACATGGTCATAAGGCACTTCAAGTCCCGCCGCAGATTAAAACTTGCTATTAAACGTGCATTTGATAATGCGTATAATCGGACAGAAAAAGCGCCTCAGCCCCCGATTTGCGCTCCGTTCATGTGGAGGTAAAATTGGTAATGCGCTTTGAACGAGCTTTAAATCGCTCTTGTAGAGGCACCCTAATACCCTTTTAAAGCCATCTTATTTGGAGTCCATAACTACATCTTGTGGTAACGTATGCCATTGTTTAACATAACTGTTTTCTCTTTAAATAAATACTGTAGAAATGACTTCTAAAATAGATAATCTGGTAAAATGAATTAAATAGCTAAGAAACTAAAAGAGTAAAAAAGATAATAGGAAATGATGTGTGACATAAGGAATAATGTATCTGTTAGTATTTCTGTTTCCCAAAAATGCAAAGAATCCCCATCTATAATACAATTAAAATAATTAAATATAGAAAAGTGAGGAATTTGTAGAAGAAAGGAAAAAATAGTCTAAACATTTTTATAAGGGGTTATAGAAATAAAGCAGGTATAATCTGGCTGGGAGAGATGATGAATGTATGCATGTAAAGATTTAATGTATACTTAGCATAAAGTGTTAACATGTATTATATTGAAGCAGGCAGGCAACATGCTGAAGCTAAGAATATTTATAATGTATTTACTTATTTACTACATTTTTCTACCACCCAAAAACTGGAACTCTCTCTGGGTGTGTCACAAAACCATCAAATACAAGAATAATGAAACTTATATTATTATTTATTGCATATAAAAAGATTTAATGGTGATCTTTTTATGGAGATGCTTCAGAAATTTCGGAGCCCACTGTTGGAGGCATCGAAACATACATGGAAACTTTTACATTTCGGTTGGGCAAACATCATTTAAAAACTAGTTCTCATTGAGGATTAAGCAATCAAAATGTTTGACATTTGATAGCAATATGTTTGGAATTTTTCTTTGCTATCGAATTCATGATACCAAAAGAAGCAACGCCCATCTCTTAAAGATGCCCAAAACAAAACGAATAAATAAAACCACAGCTAAAAATAACCCCCACCTCCAAGTTTGGGTAATGATACTAAGGGTATATAAACTACACATGGGAAATGTCATACTGAAAAAAAATCTTCCTTTCAAATTGACTGTTCATTGTGTTTAAAGAACAAAGAGTAAAAATAGCGTCTGAAGTGAAAACTGCGATACTGAGCCAGGCGGTGACTCTTCTGTGTAAACTAACTACTGCTGTGTTTATCCTGATAATAAGGAAAGCATCTTTTGCCCTGGCCTTGTTCAAAATGTTCCCCACCCTGGTTAATCTGGCTGTGCTCTGTCTTCCTGACAGTGACAATAGTGCGTAAGTGCCCTGCAAGACTATGATACTGCAACATATCAATCCGACTGCAGATGAATTCATAAAATGCATTTTGATTCATTTGGACATAATGCTTTGCCTTGAACCTATGTGCCAAAAATACTCTGTGCACCTTGCAAAGTTGCTGCTAGCATTTTGGACAATAGTGCATCCAATACACACTATTGTTTCACCTGGTCTGGATTATTTCCCCCCAGATGTAGGTGATTTGTGTGCAAAGTTAGCCACAGTTTAGATCTCAGCGGACCTTATAGCTGCTTGCTGTGAGAAGTGATTCAACTTCCCATTTTACAAAGGCAAATTAAGAATAGGAAATAATGGCATTTTTCCAGTTGTCAAAACCATCAACATGAATTGCTCAGTGCAATATATCTCCCATTTCCCCCACACCCTGGTAAGTAAACTTCAGGTTTTTACTGTTATTTCTTGTTTTCTCTTTATTTTCCAGTTCAAAAACCCAATGGACAGATAAGTCTTTATTCTAAGGGAGCAGATACTATTTTATTTGAAAGGCTTCATCCTTCTAGTAAAGCGCTAATGTCTTTAACATCAGATCATCTTGCGGTATGTGCCCATTTGTTTGGGTTCTGAAGCATGGGATTTATTAAGCACAAATGAAGCATGAAGGGGGTTAGCCTTTAGACTTTGGCTTGGTTCACACAAATTGCAGTTTGCCTGTTAAAATTGTAGTTGGATCATACCACTTCTGACTGTGGTGACAAAGCACAAGATTGAATGCCCTGCACATCCCCACCTTGCCAATAAAACCTAGCATAGCATTGAGAAGGCTAGCCTAGAATCCTTCTATAGATCCTGTCTATCTGCAGCATTTCTTCATTGGAGAATGCTATATCATACAATTCTTTTCCTGCACAGAATAGGGATGGGGGCGAAATTCATTCAGTTTCAATTTTAATTTTAATGCAGACTTACCTAACTCTCACTTCCCGAAACAATGCGTGAATTGAAAAACACTGATACTTCAATATTTGCAGTATTCCGAATTTGGCGATGCACTTTTGCAGTCAAAAAATGTGTACGATGTCCATATTTTTAAAAGGTGTGCAAAAATACCTATATTAGTAAAAAGTGCATGCACAAGAATGTGCATGTTAGAAATGCACATTAAAGCGTGTGAACTTTTGTGTATCCTTTTTTTAAAAAAAATATCACAAAATTCTGCAGAAACAGGATGAAATAAACATAAAACTGGCAAATGGTGAAACTGTGAAACCGAAATTGACAGGTCCGTCCCTCCTTGGTCCAGATACAGTTTGATCACATGTTTAGGTGTTTTCAAAGTAAGCCTCAATCACAAGTTTGAATGGTTTTTGAAATAGGAATCACACCTTTTCTTTTGCTCAATTCTTCTGACCAAATATGAACTTTTAAGAGAAAACAGATAAAGTTCTAATTTCCTTAAAAAAGAAAGAAAGAAAATCATTCATGTTCTTTGTAAGTGTCCACATTTAAGATGAATCATTCCAGAATTCTATAACCAAAATATGCCTTTGACATTTAGTATACAGCATGATGGTTTAGTAATATTGGTTATAAACATAACTATTGTTTTGTCTCTGTAATGGAGCTTTCTTAGCTTTCTTCTAATGTTTTCCAGAAGTCTTTTTTTTAATGAAAGGAAGGCTAAAATCACAAGCATTTGGGCTTTGCAGTTAAAACAGAGAGACCTTGAATTTTCTTACACACCCAGTAAAGTGAAGGGAATATATTTACATGTGAAAATAGCATGGTTATTCCAGGCATCTCATATTTTGCTAGTCAGCTAAATCGATCCCATGGCATTTTTCTCTCTCTGCATTTTTCAAATCCATTTCAATGTTGGCTTATTCTGATACTTCTTTATTTGTTAAATTACCATAATTTTATACACTGGAAGGAGAAACCCTCAAATGTTCACTGGTGGGTGAAAATGGTGCAGTTAACGAAGTGTTACAAACCATTCACATTTTCTACAGAGCTCAGCAAGGTCAAAATGAAATGTGTTTGCAATTTTCATTGTAAAATGCAAATTTGCTGGGTTGTTTTTTTTTAAAAGAAATTCATACTGTTTATATATCAATTAGCCAAACTATATTTTGGATAATAGAACAAAATGACATGCTATTTGCAGTTTCTAAGATAGCTCTGACTTAATTACTGTTGTCAGAACAATAATGTTTTTGCATTCAGGTAATAAGGTGTTCACTGGGAAAGTATGAGGATTCACTATTCTACCATAGAAGACCCTGACACTGGAGGAAGGTCTAAATTAATTGGCATGCATTTTTGAGCATTTAGCATAGCAGATGTATTGTTTTTGGCATTTGGGGTTGACTGTGCTTTTTCACTTCTATTTTGTTTTCGTATAATAATTTAAGTTCAAGGAAAGTTTCTTCTTATGCTTTGGACACAATAAGAGTAAAATTTATATATTGCTGTATCAAGTCCAAAGCACATCACAGAGGGCTCCATCACACCAGTGCTTTATTGCGCTCTTGTCATGCCTGGTTTGCTGTTTTGTAATGTGGCACTCACATGTTGTGCCTGCCCTGCAGTTACCCCACCTCTTACCCTCTATTTTCTGTCTTTTCCTAGAGTGGGAAAAGTCTGGTTTATTTCCTCCATGTGGGATTTAAGTGCCCTTCTGCCCCCCATATTTTACCGTCCTCACGCTATGTCCTTTGTTAGGGGCGTGTGCTTTGAAGGGAGGTCTTACTGATGAAAGAGGAAGATGGGGCAGTTCTCCTCCAGCATGCCATGTCAAATGAATGGGCTTGCGCTGATTCATTGAACAGACTTTTGCTGCTCCAACCCCACCCTCATTGCCCACAGAAACGGCACTCAGCGGAAACATTAAATCAGTAAAACACTAGACAACAAAGCCAGAGAGAAGAGGAAGAAGACCCCCATGCCCATCACAATGTCCATCAATGACAAGAACCAATGAATTGGAGGGGGAAGGAGAAGGGGTGGGGTGGGGCGGGGCGGAGTGGAGTTGGATAGCAAACAAGTGAAAGGAGATTTCACCAATACCACAAACCTGCATGAAAGGGACCATTAGCTTGACGTGCTAATGAAATGGACGTGGAAATCACAGAGGCAAAACAGGGAAAAAGTAGGTGTGATGGAGCCCATAGGTTATCTTATTGTTGTCCTTGTAACAACCCTGTAAGGAAGGGCGGTATTATGGTCATATTGCAGATGGGAATGGAGAGGCTGATATGTCAGAGGTGCTTTCCTAAGTCCACTGAGAGAATTTGTGGCAGTGTTAAGATTTGAACAATAGACTTCCTGATCCATAGCTCAGTCTCTGAACCACTATATCAGCTTACATTTCAAGTCCAAGATATGGTGTGAAAGCACATGAACTATCCCCTTTGCTGAAGCTAAGTAGGTCTGACTAGTGCTTGGATGAATGGCCACCTAAGGGTCCCATATATGCAATGAAAGAAAGGTTGGATATAAATGCATTAAATTAAAATGCGCACACATTTTGTCACTGTGCTATAGTGGAGGCTGATGGCTCAAATGCCAGTGGGGCTGTGAATCTGCCTTGGGTGTCAGGCAGAACCATCAGAAACCTAAAGGAGCTATCCAAGATGCCGGACCCATTTTGAGGATTGGGTTCAGCACCTTGGACAGCTCTTTAGAATTCAAACTGAAACCCAGAGTGGATTCACAGCCCCACTGAGATTAGAGCCACTAGCCTCCACTGCTACACTCTAGTCTGTGAAATGTGGAGTGCTATATCAAGGTTATTTATCCATCTTGCCTCTGTATCGTCTGCTGTGGTCACCAGTAGAGGCCATTCCCTCTGCTACCCAATCCTTCATTAAATTGGATATTTGAAACTTACCCTAACGTGTGAAAATTGACATAGCTTGATGACCTTATAGCTTAAAAGTGTGTGTGTATGTGTTAGGGGTGGGAAAGTGTGGAATAATTAGCATACATCTTATCATGCAGTTTTGAACTTTTGTTATGCGCATGTAATAGGAGTTCGCTGGAGAAGGCCTTCGAACTTTAGTTCTGGCATACAAAAATGTGAATGAAGAGCAATTCCAGGAGTGGTTTGAAGTTTATCAGAAGGCAAACACTTTGCAAGATAATCGGGAGGAACAGCTTAACTCAGTATATGAAGAGATCGAAAGAGACCTGAAGGTATGCAAGTCAGTCTGCAGTAAAAACATTTTCCTTATTTACTTAGTTACAGAACAATCCTAACATGGTGAGGTGCGAGTGAAGTGGCAGATGATCCACCACTTCCAAAGGCCTGTTGATTGATGCCTTCTGGTGGAGGACCTCAAAATACATGGTAGATCCTGTGTCTTTTGAATTGAAGCCAATAGGGAGGGGTCATATTCTATAACAGCACCATAGGTAGGGGTCATTCATTAACTATAACAGCACCAGGCTAGCATAGTTGATGGGCCTGATCATGAAATGATTGCTTGGGAAATGAAGTGACTTTGGATCTGGGGAATGAAGGGGCTTTGGATCCAGTGAATCCAAGGCCTCTCCCAACATCCCCCAACATGCCTTCAGAATGTCCCACTTTGGGGCCTAGCACCCCTGGAAACACTGGTAGCAGTATATCTACACCAGCAGCTGCTAAGATGAATGGCAGTTGGGAGGGGAAGATCCACCTCATCCTAACCCCCTTCCCAACCAGCGAATCTACAGGTTAGGATTGCTTACTTGATTAAGAATATAAAGAGAGCTATGCTGAATCAGAGTCCAGTAATCTGTTCACACTGTGGCTGACCAGCTGCTCCAATGGGAAGCCCACAAACAGGACATGAGTGCAACAGTACCCTCCTGCCCATGTTCCCCAGCAGGTAGTGTACATAGTAGGCCTATTGCCTCTGATACTGGAAGTAACATATAACCATCAGGATTAGTAGCCATTGATAGCCTTATCGTCCATGGATTTGTCCAATCCACTTTCAAACTCATCCAAACTGGAGGTTATCACTACATCTTGTGGAAGTGAATTCCATAGTTAAACTGTGCATTATGTGAAGGAGGACTTCCATCCCTGCTTGTTGGGCTGCGTGAGCTTTTTCTGAGGCTTGGCTCAGCTGGACAAGTGCTCAGCAGCCATGTGCCTTCACTGCCAAAATTGCGCTCTTCTCCCTGCTGTGCTAATGGGGCCATTCCAGGGGAAATGCCGTGGGGGAAAGTGCGCAATTTCTGGAGCTTCCATTGTGCATGCAGTGGAAATGATGATGATGATGATGATGATGATCATCATCATCATCATCATCATCAAAACTGTCATGCTGATGCATTTCAGATTATATCAAGAATTAAGAATACACATTTGTTGACAATTATATATAACAATTATATATTTAACGAGTCTTTCAAAGTGATCTCTTCTGCTTCCTTACAAAGTTATTGGGTGCCACTGCTATACAAGACAAATTACAAGAAGGAGTTTCAGAAACCATTGCTAGTTTATCATTAGCCAACATTAAGATCTGGGTACTATCAGGTGACAAGCAAGGTAAGTTTTCAGTTCTGTGTATTGATTGGTCCTCTGTGAAGGGATAAAAGAAAGTTCTCAATCTAGTTGACTTGATGCACATTCCTGTGTGGTGTAGCATTTAGAGTGCTAGGTCTGGGAAACTGATACAAATCCCTGCTCAGCCACTGGGAGGCCTTGGGCCTGTCATTATCTCTCAACCTAGCCTACCAGACAAGGTTGTTGTGAGGATAAATGAGTTGGGGGAAGGAAAGTACAAACAGGGCCTCCAGTGTTGATCTAAATTGGCTTATTAATAATTTCATCTCCCCAGGGAACTCTAGAAACTGTAGATCAATAGTACTCTTACTGGGGTTCTTTGGGGGAAAGCAGCCTGTGAAACTAGTATAAAACTGTATACAAAAGTGTAATGTAGGTATACTCTGTGGGTGTCCAAGAATTTGTGATGGAAGAGTTTTAAATAGTTGAACCCATTGTAATCTGTGAATCAGTCCTTCAACTAATTATTTCAGCAATCATGGGTATGATTTATTAGGATCTAGTTTGAAATAGCCAAATATTTGAGACATTATTTCTATATCCTGAGTTTTGCTCATCTTTCCCTCAGTATTCTCATTCTGTTCCTCATCACAGCAGGAAGGGAGAAGGCCTGACTGTTGGAATTTCACTTTACAAACATCTCATGTGTTCTATTGTATTATTTATGGACTGGAGTACAGAGGCAGATCATATAAATGGTTAAACTTGGCAGCATTATAGTTTACACACCCCCTTGGAATTGACACTTTCCATTAGTTCACAAGAGGGAGAGGATTAACACATACAACTGTTAGAATTTTTTGCTCTTTTAACAAGGTCATTAAAAATAAGGAGAAAAATTATCACAATCTGAAGTCGGTGAGTCATCTGTGATGAGTAAGAATTTCTTCCAGGTGACCAGGCAAGGAAGGTTCACAGAAACTTTCCTTTAAAAAAAAAAAAGAACACCCTTTTAGGCCAAAGATGAGTAGGGGAGCTAATAGCTTCTGTGAACTTATTGAAAAGGCTGCTGCAAGAACTCTGGACTTAACACTTTTTTTCTATGATGTCCACATATTAAAAACAAACAAACAAACAAACATATTTATAATTCTTAATTGAGCACCATGGGTGGCCTTGGTCAATGCTAAGTTGCTCTGTGGGATGAAAAGATGACCCACCCATAAGCATCCTCTAGAACTGGTGAGACTAGGATGAGTTCAGAGTCTTTAATTGCAGACAATGGCTAATTTTAGATCCTTCTCAATGGTTGTAGTGATGGTGGTGAAGAAGCAATTCTTCTCAGCCATCATTACATTCATTGAAACCTTCCTGGTGGTTGGGGTCTTCTTTGACTTCCCCAGAAAGGGGGACATTAAGCATCCCTTGATAACCCAAGGTGACTTATTTGTCAGTCACTTTGTAGATTCAATCACTCGCATCAGTAATGGCTGCCACAATCCCAATGACAAGCAATAACCTGGACACACAGGATGAGGTACCAGCTAAGTTGGGTGTGATTGTGGGGCAGATGTTTGAGGCATTTGGCCTGGCCCCTAGCACCAAGCCTGAAAGCAACAACCAGAAACCCCTGAGCCTGAGACCCTCGGAGACTGCACCCCAACCAAACCAGTTTCCACTGAGAGGCTGGCATCATCACCCCCAAGGGCCTGACACTTCAGAGAGGCCATTTCCCAAGATAGGTATATGAAGGCCCTTGGGCAAAGCATTATCAATGGGACCCTTCCCTCAATGAGTCTACCTTCTTACCACCATTGTCACCAGCTGCGACTGCTCCTCATCCTCTTTTTCACCACTGCCATCGCTTGCCTAACAGGCAGAGAGCCAGCGAGCAAGTTGACAGGGGCCTTGCCTTCTCACCGACATCATTTTCTCGGACCGAGTGAGAGGCAGTGAACAAGTGGGTTGCAATGGCGAAGACAGAAAGTAACTCCAGGGGGCTGCTGTCAGTGGGCTTCTGCCAAGGTGTTGGCCTTTGGCAGGTCCTAAATGTGCCTGCTGAGAAATACTAAAGAGGTAATAGAGTGCTAGAGAGAACTGCCCCTTGAAGGCTCTCCATTCCTTAACAAGGGGGTGGAGCCTGGGAAAGGGGAGTCAAGCCCAGGGAGAGAATAAGAGCTCGGTTGCTGCCAAACACTCATTAACAAGTTAACTGCTCCCCGTGCTCTGTCCAGGGTTCTGAAAGACCTGTGACTGGTCACCTTTTTTAAAAAAATTGTCTTAGAAGCACCTTTTACCCCCAATAATCGCTTCCATGCTCCTCATGCTCTGCATAGGATGCCTGTCAGTCTGTGATTTCAGAGGCTGATGGGCATCTGGATAGGATTGCGCCCTGAAAGTGTAATGTCTGCACTGGCTTTTAAGGAGCTCACTTGACCATCTTTGAGTCTGTTTCTCCTTTTCCCTTTGTCTACCTCTACATGCACACAGGCAGTCTATAGCAGGGCCGGTGCACCAAACATGGCCCTCCTAGGGTCCCATTTTCCCAGATGGCTGCAAGATCTTCTCTGAAACTGAATTTGGGCTGAGGTTCCCCACCCCTGGTTTATAGGATGAAAGGCTTTGGAGTTGTTGTTTTTAGCCAAAACACAGTATTTTGTCATGTCAGTTTACTTTCACCACTGTTAATGTGTTTGGTTTTTTGTTTTTAGAAACCGCTATGAACATTGGTTACTCTTGTCAGATGCTCACGGACACCATGGATGAGATTTTCATTGTAGCTGGTCACACGAAAAATGAAGTATGGGAAGAATTTAGGTAGAAATATTTATAAGCAATAATTAGGTTGCGTTCAACTACCGTGGGCTGTTCTCTCTGCTTTTCTTGACTGGTCATTCCTTCAAATTCTGGGTGGTGTCAGAGATAACAACACTTTCACTTTCTATTGCATGCCACATTTGAAAAGGGAATTTCCATGTATCCCTTGTGGAGAAATGCACAAGCTCCAGATGCTTGAGGAACCTCCAGCATTTCAAGATGTGCAAAATGCATGAGTTCCCCTGTTTGGACGTTACAACATTGATGGAAAGTGGAAGTGTGAGTCTTCTTGACTTTTGCCGCTTGTTATAATATCAGAAAATACTACCCTCTGCATGTGCCAGCAATTACTGATTTTGCTGGTCTCAACAAGACAGATCAAACCTTTCCAATGGCACTTGTAGGGACTAGAACTAGAAAAAAGATTCTTTTTGCCTTGATATATCAGGCAAGATGGCAAGAATGTGCTAATCAGACCTGTCAAGTCTAGCATTCTGTTCCCATAGTGGCCAACCAAATTCCTCAGTGGGAAGTCCACAAGCAGGACATGAGTGAAATAGATGATATAAACTTGGTTGTTGCTTGGAGGCTGTAACTAACCAATTAGATCAGGTTTTCATCTTTTTCTTGGGATATGCCTCGAGAAAAATGCTGGTGGAGTGCATAGCACTGGTACCATCCCTAATTAGCACTCTACTTCTGGATTGAAGAAAATGAGTTCCTGGTTAAAGAGGAACTCTTTGTCATGATTTGAAGCAGTGTGACAAGAGGCATTGTGTATCTTTTCTATACAAAGCATTTATGGTGTGTTCATTCCCATTCCCTACTCACAGTTTTTCCTGGCTCTTTAGATGCTGTCATCATGCTCTAGTTCAGCTTCTGTTCTTAAAGAGCACTTTCAGTGAAGTTTTTTAGAGCAGGGAAATGCAGTAATATTTCTGAAAACAAAAGAAAACACCTTTTCCCACTTTTGTATTTGTGCTATTTGATTATGCCACAATGCTACCTAGAGGTTATATAGTGGAAAAGCAGGAAAAGAAACACTCTTCATCTAATGCTTGGATCTCAATTCCGCTATGAAACCAAAAGTAGATTCAGCTGACTAACAGCCTTGTGTAGAAAGGATTGTTATAAATGCGAGGTCTGCAAGTAATTAGCACAATCTATTGTTTGACCTGGTAGCCTGGGGTGTTTGTTCATGAGAAGATCCACCGGCAAGGGTGGTCTTCCAAGTGCTGCTTGCTTGGAACAAAACCCTTCCCAGTTAGCAGATCTGTTCACATGGCAGGTTGGAGTGCTTAATCAAATATAGCTCCTCTACTCTTCAGGTGCTTTGCCTTGACTAGCATCCTGAAAAAGTATATCTGAGCATGGATGGAAATGGCACACCCTGGCATCAAAGTTCCTACTGCTGAAGAAACAAGCCATGTTAAAACCAAATAAAGGCTTGTCTCTTCTGTTGTGAGATCTGTTGTGGAAAAAACATCAAAAGCTCTGGTTTTGTTGATATTTCTGTCCTGCATATGGATGTCTCTTTATTAAGATCCAGCCCCTCTCTCATAGATGCATTTTATATTTTTAGGAAGACAAAATATCATATGTTTGGATTATGCAAAGATATTCCTGGTGGACATGCTGATGTTGAAAAACTCCAAGACACAGGACAGCACTTTGAAGAAGCCGTCACCAGTGATTATGCATTAGTAATAAATGGACATAGCCTTGTGAGTGAATTGTTTCTGGATTTTTTCTCTCTTTTTCCTTCCCACTGCTAATAATCATGTGGCTTTGGTGTTCTAACCACGACAGAATTCTCTTCAAACTCCAAAACTATTTCACAAGAAAGCTAAACACAAAGGCGGACTGGGCTGCAAGGATCAATTAGAAATGACATCTTAACTTTTGGATAGCTTTGGAATGGAATGGAAATCAAATTACTAACTTGGTACAGCCTTTTCCCCCCAACTGTCTTAATTAGAAATTGACCACTGGTATTGTTTAAGTATTGGTATGAGGGGAATATCACAAGTCATTGCCAATTACTTAAAAAAGCAACAAGTCAGAGGCAAGAGGGCGTCATAGCGAATATATTCCTCATGTCTGCTATTTGAGAGCACAGACTGACCTGTAAGTCATTACTGTACCAAATTAATGTCATTAAGATACCTCAAGTGGTTACTCCAAATATCAGCTTTTACAGGGATAACAAAACACTTGGCTTTGATTAAGAAACCTGGTTCTTGTCATAACAGAAAAAAAGCTTGCTTTTATAGCCGTTCTTGTATGCTGGGAAGCTTCCAAATCTTGGAAACAAGTATGAGAAACACTCTTCTGAATTGCTAAGGCCATAAAAAGCTCTGGTTGAAATTTGAATGTAGCTTGTTGTATAAGTGCAAAATAAACTTGCTACAGTCACTTTGATCTTCACTTTGGTGGGTTCCCCTTTCCATTTTACGTTTGCAAGAGGAACATGTCCCTGAGCTCGTTTTAATAGTAGATTGAAAGAAGAAGGCCACCCCCCCCCCAAGGAGGAAAGGTGCTGGTGGGGGGAAAGACAAATGTAATTTATATTTCTCAGATATCCTGTATACACACATTCTGAGCAGTATCCTTTTTTTAGGCAACTTTTCTTTATGGCCATGGGAAAATACAAATTGTTCTCTCAGTTAGCCTGGTGATAGCCTTACACAGTGCCGGCTCCAGGTTTTTGAGGGCCCTTGGGCAAAGACACCCTTAATGGCTCCTCTCGCGGAGTGAGTCTACCTTTTCACCACAGCTGTCACCAGCTGCTATTGCTTGTCATCCTCTTTCTCATCTTTGATATCATTTCCTTGGCAGGTGGGGAGCCAGTGAGCAAGTAGGCAGTAGCATCTACCACTCCTCCTTCTCACTTGCAACATTGTCTGGGCCAGAATGAGAGATAAATGAACATGCAGAATGCAATGGTGAGGATGAGGAGGCAAGTCCAAATGGGCTCTTGTCATTGGGCCCCTGTTGGGGTATGGATCCTTGGCAGGTGCCCAACCAAACCTACCCTTGACACCAGACTTGGCCTTACAACAGACCTTTGGTGCATCTTTGTGGTAAGGCTATTGCCAGCCAGGTTGAGGATAGACCGATGCTAAAGGTTTGTAATTGAATCTCCTGATTTTTAAAAAAAACAAAAATCTTTCTCCCAGATAATTTCCCCAATCCAAAGCATTGTCTCGCCTGCTATTAGCCTGTGGGTGGAAGGGCTAATTGGAGCCTCTTTTTAAAGTATGAATCTCCTACATCAGCCTATTGCTAGAAATACCTATTGCTTGAAACATAGCGTAGCCGCTTATACATGACCAAAACAGAGGAAACGCATTTGCAGAAAACAAAAAGGATAAAAGAGAGAACACCAATTTGTGTAAAATTTGCAAGTGCTTCTTTATATGTATAGATGCAAATTTAGAAATAGTTACTATCATTTAAAAAGAAATGCATCTAATCATAGTTGGAAAGACAGTGACTGGGTGATACGTAGGCCTGCTCAGTCCGCTGTCCAGGTGCTAGCTCAAGTCCCTGTTGTCTCTGCTTATGTTTCGCTCTTCTTACTTATTTTTATTTTATGTGTAAAGGACTGTGTATTAATTTTGGAATTGTATTTAATGTAAATTTTTAGAATGTAACTTGGGCAATTTTGGTCAAGTATAATCTTGCTTTTAGTCTTTGTACATTTCATTTCAAATGCAAAGGCCTGTGGCTGATGCAAATAAAGGAATCTATCTATCGTTGTGCTGTGGTTTCACATCACACTTTTTTTTTTTTTTGCTAGACATACCAGGAGGATATGCGGGTGAGATGCAAGATATAATATCTAGTGATGGTGTGACAAAGCTCGTAAGGCGCTTGAGACGTTTGGCCCTTTCTATCTGCAGGTTCATTCCCTCGAGGGTGATCTGGAAGATGATTTTGTGGCAGTTGCTTGCGCCTGTAAAACTGTGATCTGTTGCCGAGTCACTCCGTTGCAGAAATCCCAGGTGGTGGAGCTGATTAAGAAGCACAGAAAAGCCATTATCTTGGCCATAGGAGACGGAGCTAATGATATTGGAATGATCAAAAGTAAGCAGACATTCTATATACTGGCCCTATGGAAGGGCTGATGAGAAAATCTGGCTACATGTCATCATGACACGCTTCTCAAGTATCGCTTTTGTGAGCAATAGCCCCTAACCCTGGAAAAACCTCACCTGCTTTGCTTTTGATCATAAGCACGGCAAGACTTGATGGCTATGCATCCATCAATTCTTGCTAGGATTTGCATCCTAGCAAATGCATTTAGGGTTGGAGAGGATGTTATGGATTGAGAGCCAGGTTCTATGGTGCCCATGTTAATGAAGAATGCAGTGATGCATTTTTGGAGTTGCTAGAGTTGCCACTGGAATGTTGCTTCAAATGGATTATGAAATGTGTGGATTTTTATAAGAATAATAACAATTTTGTAGGGGCAGGGGGCATTGGCTTTCCCCCAGGTTGACCCTTTCACACAAATATAGGTTCCAATTAGCCAACCACCGGGTAGATTCATAGGATACCCTTGGGCTCATTTTCCAGCTGTGATTACTTTTCGGTTGACACAGAGTGGATGTGTCATAGCCGATTCAAGGGGAAAAAAAATGTGGTAAAGCCCTCTTGGGACTGTACCACTTCAGAAATCGAGTGGTGGATGCTTTCTTTGAATGCTCCTTTCTGTTAAAAAGAAAAAGAAAAAGAAACAAAAAGAAAAGAAGAGGAAGTTTTTAGGATGTTTTAGGATTTTTTATGCAGTTTTAATAATATGTGTGATGTTTTAATTAGTTTTATGTATTTTATCATGTTGTTGTTCCCCGCCTCAATCCAGATGGAGAGGCGGGTAAGAAATAAATTGTTATTATGATGATGATGATGAAGAAGAAGAAGAAGAAGAAGAAGAAGAAGAAGAAGAAGAAGAAGAAGAAGCAGCTTCCTGTATGTAGTTAGATCCTCCAGGAGAAGCCTCCTCTACAGCTCTTATCATTGAAGTCCAATGAGTCCAATTTTGCCCATGATCTACCCAAGACATCTTAATTATGTCATCTCCTCAAAGTAAGAGAAAATATGACATTTTTAATGGTATTTCACTGTGATGGACTTGCTGGGGAAGGGGTTTTGAGCATTAGATACAAGTCCCACGGATGGGGTAAACCATATCTCTAAATCAGACTTCCCTAACCTGGGCTAGATCTACACCAAGCAGTCTGTAACACTTTGAAAGTGATTTGAAAACGGTATATTGAATGTGTCATGGGCCCCAACAGTTGCCAGTGCACTTCAATACCATTATAAAGCAGTAGTGTAGATCCTGCCCTGGTGTTCTTCAGATATGTTGGACTACAACTTCCATCATCCTGGCTAGGGGCAGTGGGAGCTGTAGTCCAACACATCTGGAGGGGGGCAAAATTGGGAATAGCTACTCTAAATAAATAAAATCAAGATGGTTTTACTCAGATCTAAAACCAACCAATTTCTCCGTGGTATTGCATATGGCATGCATGCATAAGGATCCAGTTTTTTAAAAAATTGCTTGTTTATTTTTTTAAAAAACTTATATTCCCAACATTTCTACCCCGAAAGGCACCTCCACCCAAAGGCAGCTTACAACAAAATAATAATTAAAAAATAAAGCCATTCAGAACAATAGAAGTAAGTACCATTAATATAAGTAAGTACCAATAAAAGTGAAATACCATTAAAAAAAATGTGAACCACCCAGAGAGCTTTGGCTATGGGGCAGTATAGAAATGTACTAAATGGATGAAATGAAATAAAAATAATGTAAAAATAAGATTCAATAGAAAAGCATAGAACTAGCTTAGCCCTGTCCTGAGTTCTCTAGAAGAGCAATTTTACCCATCTCCAAAAGGACGGAAAGGATGGGAGCAACTGAACCTTCTTTGGGACAGAGATCTGTCATTTTTGGACAACCACCTGAAGGTCACTAATTCTTGTCCAATCTCTGGTCTGGTCACAGCACCCTAGGTAAGAGGAATGGGACAGATCTTCCTCAGCCTGATACCTTGAAGACTATCTGTGGCTACTAGTTATGTGGCTGTATATTATCTCCAATATCTCAATACTAGTTGCTAGGGAACATGGGCAGGTGGGTGCTATTGCTCTCTTGTTCTGTTTCTGGGTTTCCTAGTAGGATCAGAATGCTGGACCAGGTAGACCTTTGGTCTGATCCAGCACAGTTCATCTTCTATCCTCATGAAGACCTACCACTCATCAGAGCAGACTATACTGGGCCAAACCAATGGTCAGACATACTGCCGCTTTGTATTTTTGTCTGCTAGAAATACTGCTGTTTTTCAGAGAGCATTCTCTGAAATCTAAATTTCAGGGAAGATTCAGATGGAGACGTTGCCACAGAATAATCTTCCTCCTTTGTCCTTTCATCTTTCTTGTACTAGCAGTGAATGATCATTTGAAGGGTCTGTCATGTTGCAGACCTACCCAAGAGATTATTTAAGAGTCTTGGCTTGTAGCCACACATTGTAAAGGTTTTTTTTTTATGGGTGTTGGCGAAGTGGAGGCCTCAAGCATTCCCCGAATGGTATTGCCTCTTGAGCATCATTTCATTATAAGCAGGCCATCCAAATTAAGCAGGATTAGAGCTCTGATTGTTGAAGCATTCCTAAGGATAATTAGATGGTGGTGCCATGGGAAGTATATTGATTATAAAGTAATCCCCAATATGCAGCACTAACAATGCTAGTGAAGTATGTTTTGATCTCTTGCTAAAGGGATGGATGGAGAGACACTGGTTGCATCATAAGACTTTTGGTCTAAAAATCCTCCCTGTTCAAATTCCAGCCTTGTCATGGAGGGGATATGACTGAGGCTGAGGAGATAAGCGAGGCACTGACTGGGGATGATGGGGCTAAGAGCATAAACAGATGGGGGAATTGTGTTTTTCTACCATGGCTTCCCTCCTCCGCTTCTTCTTCGTGGTGTCTGTGCATCACACATATGGGCTCGCGCCGGCGCTGAGCTCAGTTCAGGAAACTTCTATAGCTAGCTTAGAGCTTTTGGCGGGAACCCCTCCCCCCACCATCCTATCGCGCATGCTCCGGGTTCCCGCCTACCTTAGTTCTTCTTCGACCGCTTCGCTAATCGCCTCGCAGGAGACTTTCTCCAACTGTTCGTATCGTCCCTCCTGTAGAAACGAGTAGACTAGTTTTTAGTTAGCTTAGTAGTGTTCTCTTGTTAGTTTACTCATATATATATATATATATATATATTACTTAGTTGTTTAGCTATAGTTGTTAGCCAACCCAGGCTACGTTGGAGGCCTATGGCGCAATGTGCGCTCTTTAAGCATTGCTTGAAATGTCGAGCTAAACTGACTTTGACTGATGGACACTCGTTATGTCTGCTGTGCCTTGGGGAAACTCATATCGTCGATATGTGTTCACATTGTATGAGTTTCTCTCGTCAAACTCGCCGAAACCAAGCTGACCGGCTCCGCAGTCTCCTCTGGAGCAACGCACTTTCCGCGGTGGACAAACCTCGCCCTGCCCCGATGCAATTGGCCCAGTCTACTTCTGGGGAGCGTAGGCCTATGGCATTAAATCGCTCGAGCCCAGCAATACCTAGCTCGGCCCCGTTAAGGGCTGCAGCTATGGAGCACACAGAAGAGGCCATGTCGCCGTCTCTGCCGCTTGCTGCTCAAGATAGCTGCAAGGCAAAATCGAAGGATAAATCCAACAAGTCGGTGAAATCGACAAAATCTTCAAAACCGCCGAAGAAAAAGGGCTCAGTACTGCCGTCGATATCGTCGTCGACATCGCTGAAAAGGAAAGCTACGGTACCGACATCGCTGCTGACATCGAAGTCGACTCCATCGATACCGTTCTCAGGACTCTTGTCACCGATCCCTACCAGGCTTCTTTCCTGGCCGGGTCAACCTGCTTCGGTACCGTGCGAGTCCCGTCGACCGTCATCGTCGACTTTCCGAGCGTCTTTGCTACCGCCGCAACCCTCGGTACCATCTCCGGTACCGATGGATTACTCTTCAGACTTGGACGAGACAATTCCTGTGGGACATCCGACCATCCTCGATACCGAGCACCAGGACCTCGCTACCGTACTGCCCATCTCGCCACTCGGTACCGAGCAACAAGACTTCGGCATCAACCTACCCGCCTCGCCGACCAATACCGAGCGCCTGGGGCTCGGTACCATGTTGCCGGCCTCACCGATGTCGAGGACACAACCGTCCTCACTGGTGTCCAGAACTTCTCGAGGGAGTACTTACCGTTCCCGTTCGAGGTCGAGGTCTCGAACCAGGGCCTGGGATGCCTACTCAGACCACTCGTACTGGCTCAGACAGCCGCGCCATCAGCGGGAGCCGCGCTACCGCTTTGATCCCTACACGAGTGAAAGTCTTCCCCACTCTTCTAGGCCTGTCGAGCCTACCCATGCCGTGGCCTTCCAGGACCGACCTCGCACTCGCCAACCGGCTTCGACCTCGGTCCGACTCCCGGCAGCGACGCACCGTACGGATCTATCACCATCGTCTGTTGAGGACTATGCCTCTGACACCTCTTCGGCTCCGTCTCCAGCACCCTCAATGCCGTCCCCTCCTGATGGGGTAGGAACCTCGGTCAGAGCTTCACCGTCAATGGAGCTGGGCGGTTTCTCTGAACAACTCTTACGCATGGCGCAGTTGTTGGGGATTGAGGTCCAGCAGCCACAGGAGGAGATAGACAACAAGATCTTCGACGTGATGTACGCCAATCCATCCCCTCAACTAGTATTGCCCTTGGTGCCCACACTTCTAAAGACGGTGAGGCAATCCTGGTCTAACCCCGCTACTATGGGTGCCACGTCTAAACGATTGGATGCACTCTATAAAGTCAAAGAGTCTGAGGCTCCCTTTCTTTTTCAACATCCAAAACCCAATTCTATTGTGGTGGAGGCATCCCAGGGGAAAACCACCAGGAGCCACACTGCCCCCACAGATAAGGATGGTAGGAAGCTGGATGCATTCGGCCATCGGGTCTATTCCTCTTCAGCTTTAGGCCTTAAGGTGGCCAACTACCAGGCCATGATGGCCCGCTATCAACTTTTTCTGTGGGAGAAGATTGCAGCTCTAACCGATTATCTGCCAGACGACCAGAGAGAATTGGCTCGGGTCTTCCAGATGGAAGCTATCAGGCTCTCTAAGCAGCAGTTGACTACATCACGACACCAGACGGATTGTTCTGGAAAAGCTATGATTGGGGCTGTTGCTCTGCGCCACCATGCTTGGCTACGTTCCTCTACACTCCCTCAGGAAACTAAAGCCAAAATTGAGGACTTGCCATTTGATGGCGAGGGGCTCTTCAATTCCACTACGGATTCCACAATGGACTCCATACATAAGGCAAAAATGACAGCGTGAAAGATGGGCCTTCCCGCCCAGCAACAGCAATCCTATCGATCCCGTAAGTGGAACCGTCCGGTGCCTTACCAGCATCGCCAGCAACAGGAACGCTCCCAACGCTACCAGTCATCGCAGGCTTCATCCGCTTACCAAGCTAAGAAACAACCAGCACGTTTCACTAGACCTCACCGCCAGGACACAAGTTCAAAATGGCGTCTTTGACTCCCTTCCTCTTCCTATTCGACTCGGGAACACAGCCAACACACTTCTGCCATTCCTTTCAGCTTGGTCAGCCATCACTTCAGACCAGTGGGTGCTCAACATTGTCGCCAACGGATACCTAATAGAGTTCAAAGTCCTCCCTCCTCTTGGCTCTGTACGATTTACTTCACCATCAGAGGTACTTGCTCAGGAAGCAACATCCCTCCTGAGAAAACGCGCAATCATGCGAGTCCCGCTGTGCCATCTGCGGGTGGGATTTTATTCCTGTTATTTCTCAGTGCCAAAGAGGGACGGGGACCTTTGACCTATTATGGATCTCAGAGCTCTCAACAAATTCATAAAGCCAAAGAAATTCCGCATGGTGACCCTGGCATTGATCCTACCAATGCTCAAATGGAACAGTTGGTTCACACTAATCGATTTAAAAGACACGTATTTTCACATCTCCATTCATCCATTGCATCGAAAATATCTCCGGTTCATTGTGGGAAATCGCCTTTACCAATTCTCTGTACTCCTGTTCGGCCTAAAAACCGCACTGCGAGTCTTCACGAAATGCATGTCGGCGGTCTGTGCACATCTACGGTCCAAAAACATAGAGTTATACCCTTACCTGGACGATTGGCTAATTGTATCTCCATCAAAGCTCCAGGCAATCAAGGATGTCCACACCGTGTCGTCACTTCTCACCTCTCTCGGTCTGCAAATAAACACAGAAAAATCTATTTTTCATCCAACGCAGCAAATTCTTTTCATAGGCTTTTTCCTTGACTCCACCGTCGGCAGAGCCTACCTTCCCACAGACTGCAGACACGCAATTCAAGACCTCGCCATGCGCACCCAGTTCACCCGCAGGGCCACGGCCTTCACAATTCTTCGGCTGCTAGGCCTCATGGCCTCCGCGGTCTTCATAGTCTGATGGGCCCGCCTTCACATGCGCCCTCTACAGCAATTGCTTCTAAAGCGCTACTCACCTGGCCAGAATCTTCGCAGGTTGGTACTTACCATTCCAGTTCATAGCCACTCCTCTCTCAGCTGGTGGTCCTTCCCTCGGAACTTGTCATAAGGCCTGCCGTTCCACGCTCCAGGACCATCCCGCACCATCACAACGGACACCTCCTTAGAAGGTTGGGGAGCTCATCTGAACGACCTGGACATCCAAGGAAAATGGTCACGTTCCGAGAGCCTCCAGCATATAAATCTTCTCGAGCTGCTGGCGGTAAAGCGAGCTCTATATGCGTTCCTGCCCCTCCTGCGTGGCCATCACGTGCGAATCCTCTCGGACAACACCACCATGGTGTGGTACCTGAACAAAGAGGGAGGAACTCGTTCCCCTCGCCTCCTCAGCTTAACCTTAAATATACTTTATTGAGCAGTGTCCCAGGACATTTGTCTCTCAGCGCTACATATCGCGGGAGTGGACAACCAGAAAGCAGACACGCTCAGCCGCACTTTCCATGACACCCACGAATGGGAGCTGTTGCGGGACATCCTGTCTCCTCTCTTTGCCAAATGGGGTACGCCCTCCATAGACCTATTTGCGACTCCTGCCAACTCCGTTTGCCGGAACTTCTGCTTGCGTGCAGGAATGGGTCACAATTCGTTGGCACGGGGAACTCCTCTACATGTTCCCCCCCTTCCCCCTGATTGCCAGGGCAGTAGCACGGGCTCACAGGTACCGAGTCAACGCCATCATGATAGCCCCGTGGTGGCCAAGGCAACCCTGGTTCACTCTGCTCCTACGTCTGGTGAGACACCAAGTGTGGCACCTTCCCAACGTGCCGGACCTCCTGTCCAAGTCCAGGGGCATGATACTGCACCCTGACTACAAACTCTGAAACTGACGGCTTGGAGAATTCAACTAGGTGGCAAACCTTAAGCATTCCACCTGCTATACGTTCTATTTTCGAGGTGTCTACAAAGCCCTCGACCAGGGCCTCCTATGCCAGAAAATGGAAGCGTTTCCAAGACTTTGCATCGGAGAAAGGTTTTTCTTCCAACAAAGGACCCATCTCAAACATCACAGACTTCTTGTATTCCCTCCACGCTGCGGGACTAAAACCCTCCTCTATAAGAGTTTATTTGGCTGCCATTTCTGTGAACCACAGTCTAATTAATGGGTTCTCCGCATTTACTCACCCTGTCGCAAAGACGTTTCTTAAGGGTCTTCGCAACTTGTTTCCTTCCTTGAGACCCTTGGTTCCACAGTGGAGCCTCTCGTTGGTCCTCACAGCGTTGACGGTAAAGCCATTCGAACCGCTCGCAACTATTAATCTCCGTCTACTTACGTTAAAAACGGTTTTTCTCGAGCAATTACGTCAGCGCGCCAGGCGTCTGAGCTCGCCGCACTACTCGTGGACCCACCTTACATGCAGTTTTTTCCTAATAAGGTTGTCCTATGCCCTGATCCATCCTTTGTTCCTAAAGTTTCCTCCAGTTTTCATATTAACCAAGACATTGTGCTCCCTACGTTCTTTAGAGCTTCCGACGACCCCTTATGCTCCACTTTGCATGCGCTGGATGTAAGGCGTGCGTTAGCCTTTTACAAGTCCAGAACCGAGGCCTATAGGAAGTCTCGTAAATAGTCTCGTAAAGACTAAAGGCTGCACAGTCTCTCCGCAATGTCTCTCCCGTTGGGTTGTGGACCTCATCGTCCTTGCCTACCAGATAGTTGGCAAAGAACCCCCAGTTTCGTTTACAGTGCACTCCACAAGGGGACAAGCCACTTCAGCAGCTTTGTCACATGGCTCGTCCCTTCCTGATATCTGCCGTGCGGAAACGTGGTCTAGCGCCTCCACATTTGTGAAGCACTACCAATTGGATACCAGGGCAGCACGGGATGCCTCCTTTGGAAGGGCAGTCTTCTCCTCTATATGCCAATGATTCTACAGCGTTACCTACCCTCCTCCGGTAAGTCTTGCTGATCAATCGCCCATATGTGTGATGCACAGAGACCATGAAGAAGAAATGCAGGTTGCTTACCTGTAACCGTGGTTCTTCGAGTGGTCATCTGTGCAGTCACACAACCCACCCACCATCCCCTCTTGGCAACGCTGTTGTGTTTGACAAGAGGTTCAGCACTCATGCTTTTAATATGCTTGTGTTTATTATATTGCTTACCTTGGTGCGAGGCCTTGCGGTCTCAGAGAACTGAGGTAGGCGGGAACCCGGAGCATGCGCGATAGGATGGTGGGGGGAGGGGTTCCTGCCAAAAGCTCTAAGTTAGCTATAGAAGTTTCCCGAACTGAGCTCGGCGCTGGCGCGAGCCCATATGTGTGGCTGCACAGATGACCACTCGAAGCAACCTGCATTTCTGTTCAACAATATTTCCTCTTTCTTTACATGGGGAAGGAAAATACGGTGACCAGATCGCCTGGGGTTTCCCAGTCCTAACCGGGAAACCTGGGGCGATCCGGGCCAACTGGGGGGCGGTGGGAGCAAACTGGGGCTGCGGGGGGTCATGCGGCGGCGAGCAGCGGTAGACCCGGTAGGTCCGGGCTAGGTTTTGGGGGGGATGGGTGGCTTGGTGGTGGCTTGGTGGTGGCAGGTAAGGAGTGGGAGGTGGGAGGCGGGAGGCCCCCCCCACTTACCTGCTGGGGCGGCCACTTCCCTCCCGTGCTCGAATGTACTGAGAAACAGGTTTTGCGGCCTGTCCCTCAGTAGCGCTCTGGGTGATGACATCATCACCCGGCGTTCTACTGAGGGACAGGCCGTGAAGCCTGTTTCTCAGTAGATTCGAGCACCAGAGGGAAGCGGCTGCCCCTGCAGGTAAGGAGTGGGAGGCGGGAGGCGGGCCCCACTTACCTGCCGGGGCATCCACTTCCCTCCGGTGCTCAAATCTACTGAGAAACAGGCTTCGTGGCCTGTCCCTCAGTAGCGCGCTGGGTGATCACTGTGTCGCGCTTCTTACCTGCTGGGACAGTCCGCTGCCATTCGCTGGCGCCCATGGATGGCCCCAGCAGGTAAGCCCCCTCCCCCCCTCGCTGTGTTTTTTGGGGGGGTGGCTTGTTGTTGTTGGTGTTTGTTTCGGGTGGGGGGATGGCAGGGGGGGTTCAGATCTCACATGGCGGGTGGCCTTTAAAAAAAATTTTAAAATGTTTTTTGGAGGGGTGGGCACGCCCCCTTTGGGCGGCCGTTTTGGGTGGCCATTTTGGACCTGGATTTTGGGTTCCAAAATCTGGTCACTCTAAAGGAAGAGGAAGTAAACAATGATCACATGACCCATTCAGTGGGCATTTTTATCCCACTGCTTCTCCTGCACACAGCAGGAAATGGCAGCATGTTTTGCTACATCCGAAAAAGTCTGGTTTTCAGGGTCTTTTTTGCTATGGGAAAATGAGCAGAAGGGTCGGGAGATGTGCGGGAAGCAAATGGCGTCATCAAAAGGACCCGCAAAAAACTGTGAGTGGCCAGTAATGAGCATGCGATAAAACGCTCATCTAATAATACTCTAAATCAGGCTGCCCATCCGCCTTTGGGAAGTCTCTGAGCGGTTCACAAAAATTAACACCATAAGGTACAGTGTAAAATATAAAATCTGGAAGCTTTAAATTGCAATATAAAGCTGCAATATAAAACCACAATGTACAACCAGAATAAAACCGAGCAGCCAGGCAGAGGTTTAAAATGTGGATTTAAACTACCGATTTAAAACAGCGGAGCTAAAAGACTGGGATGGTAAAATGCTAAAATACTGAGGAAAATAAAAAGGTTTTCATATAGTGCCTGAAGGAGCACAGTGTAGGTACCAGGCGAACCTCTCTCATTCCACAGCCAGTGTGCCAGAACAGAAAAGTCCCTGTTCCTGGTAGCCATTTGCGTCACTTCCTTGGGCAGGGGCTCACAGAGAACTTTGAGGGTGTTTTATTATAAATGATAATATTTCTGCTTCTGAAGATGCAGGTTGGGGGGATTTGCCTCTCCATTAAATAGAAAATAAGGGGAAAACATTTCCCAGTTTATCAAAAACCTCAGCCCAGTTCTGCCCTTGGGGGCTTGGGGATGGGTGCGCCAAATGCACGGTTCGCCTAGGGCACCCAGTTGCTGGCAACTATTCTAGGGCCGCACCTGAGTGCCAGCTGTTTAACTTTTCATATCTTTTACCTGTTGGTGCGACTACTCATTTCCCCTTTGATGGATTGCTTGCAGGTGCCCACATAGGAGTTGGCATCCGTGGCCAAGAAGGCAGCCAAGCCATTTTGAACAGCGATTATGCTTTTGCACAGTTCAGATACCTTCAGAGGCTCTTGCTTGTGCATGGCAGATGGTCCTACTTTCGAATGTGCAAGTTCTTGTGTTATTTCTTCTACAAAAATGTTGCCTTCACTCTGGTGCACTTCTAGTTCGGTTTCTTCTG
Organism: Anniella stebbinsi; assembly: GCA_029215795.1. NCBI lineage: Eukaryota > Metazoa > Chordata > Lepidosauria > Squamata > Anniellidae > Anniella > Anniella stebbinsi. The sequence continues at coordinate 391,270,307 of JARDYH010000001.1, forward strand.
TGGCTTTTCAGCCCAGGTAGGGGTGTCTTGGCATTTGGTTTTACAAGCCAGAAAACAAAATGTCTTCTGTGTACTTAATTATAAGACTGTTTCTTAAGCCTGTTTGTTCTTAGGAGATGAAAGAAAATGAACGCCCTGAATTGTGCAGCCCAGATGCTTAAGTAAAACTTGTATAATATTGCTTTAATAATGTCAAGATAAATATTTCTGTACTACATCAAGGCTGTAATCCTGTACACATATACCTGGGTGTAAACCTATGTTGATTCAGTGGGGTTTACTTCTGAGTAGACATATATAGGATTGTGCTGTTAATAAACTTTTTTGAAAAATCTGTCAATGTTGAAGGGATTTTATCTGTTGAAATGTGAATTTTATCAAGAGTTTGTGTAGTCAGATCTCTGTGGTCAAAACTGTCAAATCATCCCCTGGCCCCCCAAAATCAGCAGAGGTAGGTATGAGTTCCTTTAAGGAGCCCCTCATATCCTGACCCAGTTGTTTTTCATAAGACTTAACACATTTTATTGTTTTATTCATTATATTTATATCCCATCTTTCCTCCAAGGAGCCCAAACCATTGTACATGATCCTCCTCTCACAACAACCCTTTGAGATAATTAGATTGGAGTCAGTGACTGGCCCAAAGTCACCCAGTCAGCTTCATGGCCAAGTTGGGACTAGAAACTGGGTCTCCCAAGTCCCAGTCCAACACTCTAACCACAGCACCACATGACCTCACAAGGCTTCTTTGCAGGTGTGGTTGATTACACTCTAGCTCCCTCTTTGACCAAAGCTGATGGTGGCAAACAGCCTGGATCTCCATGGGCCAAATCTAGCTCACCAAAACTTTTCCCTAGAAAAACTTTCCAACTTTCCAAATAACCGCAGGTTAACCATAGCTTCCCCTTACTGAACTGGGATCTATGGTTAATAGCTCAGATGGGCATCTTGTGGCCCTCCAGATGTTTTACAAACCAGAACTATAGTTGGGCTATACCACCCATAACCCCTCACCAATTGTCTACCCTGGCTTTGGCTGATGGGAACTACAGTCACATCTGGAGGGCCACAAGTTGGCCAACTGCTGCTTAATGGCTTCCAAACATGCCAGGATTCAAAAGTCAACACGGCTATATATTCTGGCCAATGGTTTAGAAGGCATTAACCATAGTTTTCCAGTTTGATGTAACGGGAAGCTATAGGTAACTGTGGTTCTTGGCTCGTTTCTCCACTCGTGTAAAGCTCTGTGTTGGTGCCTGAAATTTGCACATAATTCAGTTAATTAAGCCGAAGTCTTGATCATCCAAACGTGGCCATTGTCACACAGGGTTGTAAGGAAAAACTTTCTTAATAAAATGTGGAAGCAATTATCCTGACCATGAATATATATTTTTTTCTTTGTTTCTTCCTTCCTTTCTTTTTCTTTTCCTTTCTTAATTTCTTTCTTTTTCTTTTCTTTTTTGCATTAGTGCCAAACCATATAAAAACTCACTGTGGAAAAGCCTTCTTGAAAATAGCCTGTGAGTGCTTGTCTGTCCTCAAAGGTTTTGATAACCTCGTAGATTCTGATTATCTCTGAAACAGTCATCTAACCCACCCAGTGTTATTCCCCTGAGTCCTCTGCTAATGTAGTGGCTGGCTAATGTTTCAGCAGGAAAACTTGCTGTTCAACTCTGTGCGTTTCTCCAGTGCGTTTTTGCTAATTGTCTAAACGAAAAACAGATGAGCCGAGCACCTCCTATTTATACTGTAACGCTGTTTCTAAAGGCAGCATGTGTTTATAAATCCCATTATGGCTTTAGGAATGTAAAGATATAAGTAACTATGACTTTTACAAGATGGATTCTTAGGAGGTCTCTTTTCACAGAATGCAATGTTTAAGTAGGGAATATCATCGATTGTTAGCCATGTGACTTTATCAACTGGGCTCCCTGCTTACCAAGGTGCTGAGAAGAATAAAGCATAGACATTGATCTCTGTGACAGAACTTTCAGGTTAATAAAGCCTGGCTTGCATCATGGTCCAGTTCAGGTTTTCATGCTTCACAAAGAACAGCAATCGTATGGGCTCATTTGCCTTTTCCCCCTGCCTGCGAAGTTGATCTATTTCTGTCACATTTATTGGAGTGTGACATCTCTGATAACTCTGAAAAGAATGGAGGTCTAAAACTAGAGAAGGACTGAATTGCTTGGGCTAGCCATATCTACACTACATGTCCTATAGGAATTATTATTATTATTATTATTATTATTATTATTATTATTATTATTTCTACACTGCCCCATAGCCTAATTCATAAAAAATACAAAATGCAACATAATAAAAATTGTCTAAAATGTTTAGCGTAGAAAAATGAAAACAATGTAAATAGCTAAAAGCAATTTAAATAAACAGTGTTTTTCCTAATATACCATTAAATGCCTGAGAGTAGAGGGTGGTCTTTATCTGGTGCCAAAAAGCTGACAGTGTCAATGCCAGGCGGGCCCCAGTGAGGAGTTTCTCAATAGCCTGGACCACCTTGACTGCACATTCAAGCCAAGCATCAGTTTTTAAAGGACATCAGAGAAGCTGTGTACTATCCGAGAGGTGTGGCAAGGGGCAACCTATAATGTCAACCGGCAAGGATGTTGGTGGTATCTCTTGGATTTTTTGCAACCATTTGCGATCTTAGTGTTGCCCTTAGCAAATTCTGCCATGCTTCAACTGATCACAGGTGTATCTCTTGGATCATGCAGAGCAGCCACTAAGGACAGTGAAATATCTCAGGCAGGCCCTGGGTACAGTATGATCCATTTGTGAGTACTTGATTTGGTGCCACAAAAAATGGAAACTTCAAATTGGTTGACCAAAGAGCTACAGTATTTGAAAAGCAATACTACTGACCCATTTGTTGAATATTTTCTCCTTCTTGTGGTGAGAATGATCATGCACAAGACTTGGTTGAAAGATCTCCCCAGAAGTTTTCATCAGGCCCCATATTGAGAGACTATATTTACTGCTGTCTCAAACACCACATGTCTAGAACAACCTACTACAAATGCAAATGTGTAGTAAAAACATAACAGAATATTTCAATTATTTGCACTCCCTACAGCTTCTGTTCCCCTTCCCCTTAAGCTTTTAAAGACTCAAAATGCTGATGTGATGCTATCTATTTCACCAAAATAAAACAGTTTCAAGGTGCCATTGTCCTGCAGAGAAAAATGCTGTTATGCAAAAACAATGATTTTAAAAGTTGCAATAGAAAGCAATCAAGAGGATAATTATGTTTGTTAACTCATTGTTTGTGTTATATTTGCAGGCCATTTATGACCAGTGGTTTATCCACCCTCTTCAACATCGTATATACTTCTCTGCCCGTACTAGCTATGGGACTGTTTGATCAGGTATGCATTTGGTCTATTCCAGATTAGCTGTTGCCTAGAATGAGATCCATCCAAAAACATCCCCAGCTAGGATTCTATAACAATCTCCACAGAGGAAGAAGGGGCCAGATTTTATTTGGATCAGGAGTCACACTCAAGTGTTATTACCCAAGATTATGCCTAGCCTTCATGAGTAAAACCATACCCAAGCAAAAAAAAATCTGTAGTGGAGGAAGACTTTGGCATTTGGCAGCATATGATATATTTTTAATCAGATCATGGGATATTGTTTGGATGTGTGTGTGTATGTGTGTTCTGTAAATAACTTTGTAACTAAACTGTTTGTATATTATGCATAATACTATATTTTTAAGGTTTTTAATAGCTGTAAACTGCTCAGAGAACCTTGGCTATTGGACAGTATAAAAAAGTAATACACGAATGAATGATTTAGTATGTAGCCAATTTGTTACAGCTATGTTAAAGATGATGTGGCCCAGAGGAACAGAAGGTCCATGAGGCATAGCAATTGAAAGTCCAACTGGATGAGACCTTCCCTCATAGATCTACATAGCAGAACCACATTTCCCTTTTAGTCATGATTGTTTGGCATCTCATCTCTATCCTTGGGAACCATCACCCCTGATGTGAGGACTACTACTAGTGCAGTCAGGGCCCAGCAAGGGTGAGATGTGCTGGGTCAGTTTTTTTCCGCAGAGGCAGAAAAAGAGCAAAGAGTCCAGAGGCAGATTACATCATTGAAAGGCAGGCTGGTGGTCAGGTACAGGCTTTGCACATCAAGGCAATCTGTGTTGTACTTGGTCTAAATTGCTCAGAATGAGAAGCAAGAGTTTTATAGAGCCAGGCAACCTCCTACTGTTTCCTCAAATCACCTGGTCTTGGTTAGTTGTTGACCAGGAACCCACAAACAGGACATGAGTGCAACAGCACCTTCTCACCATGTTCCCCAGCAATTGGTGTACATAGACTTACTGCCTCTGATACTGGAGTAGAACATAGCCATCAGGACTAGTAGCCATGGATAGGCTTCTCCAGGAATTTATCTAACCCCTTTTAAAGCCATCCAAATTGGTGGCCATCACTACATCTTGTGGTAGCGAATTCCATAGTTTAACAATTACTGTGTGGCGATGTCCTTCCTTTTATCTATCCTGAATCTCCCACTAATTAGCTTCATGGGATTACCCAGGTTGGGTTCTAGTATTTTGAGAGAGATCATACCTAATGTGAACAACTCTTGTCTATCAGATAGCTCCATTTTAGGCTGAATGGGACAATACTTTGGAAGTCACATACATTGGAACTGAATATAGATGTCACTGGAGTTGAAACTCAAGTGAATGCATATTTTGTAGGATGTGGATGAGCAGAACTGCCTCAATTTTCCAAAGCTGTATGAACCTGGGCGGTTAAACCTACTGTTCAACAAGCACAGATTTTTCATCTGCATAGCACATGGAATCTACACTTCGGTTGTTCTTTTCTTCATTCCCTATGGTGCATTTTACGATGCAGCTGGAGAAGCTGGGAACCATATTGCTGACTACCAGTCTTTTGCAGTCACCATTGCAACATCTTTGATCATAGTAGTCAGTGTTCAGGTAATATTGTATAGCATTTTGTTTGTATGTGGTCCATTGTAGCCCATTTTAACTAGGGATTAAGAAACACTCCTGCCCCCTGGCTGCCAAAGTAGAATGCAAGATGTTACTTGATATCCTCTAATGAAGTTCTGTATTCTCATAATGCACAAACCTAGGCTGACCATATGAAAAGGAGGACAGGGCTCCTGTATCTTTAACAGTTTCATAGAAAATGGAATTTCAGCAGGTGTCATTTGTATATATGCAGAACCTGGTGAAATTTCCTCATCATCACAAAATTAAAGCTGCAGAAGCCTTGCCCGCTTTTGTATCTGGTCACTCTAGAATAGCTCCTGCAGCTTTAACTGTTGAGATGAAAAAGGAATTTCACCAGGTTCTGTATGCATACAAATGATACCTGCCGAAATTCCCTGTCTTTTGCAACTGTTAAAGATACAGGAGCCCTGTCCTCCTTTTCATATGGTCAGTCTACACAAGCCTAACAAAATGCCCATTCCTTTGACTGCTGAAGTTTGTATGAGGAGAGGCAAGGATCCCTAGGGGGTGCAGTGCATCTCTAATTTTTTTAAGGGAGTTCTTGGCTTTGCACACACAGACACTTGTATCTTCTATGCAATTCTTCTTAGTGGGGCCCAACCTACCCCCATGATAGAGAGCAAACAGAACCAGCTCTGGTTTTGAAGAGGCCTTCAACAAAGTGACTTCTGGTGTGTTGTGTGTGTGTGCAGAACAGGTCCAATGGGCCCTCTCCAAGTAATGGGACCCTAGCAGCTGCCCATGGGTGCTGTGTGCTAATTCCAGGCCTCTGCCTAAAGGAAAAGCTGTCCACATTCTTTGTATTTTGGGCCTTCACCTGTAGCTTATACAGACATCCAAGATAGAGCTTACAAATAATTGTTACGTCAGTATGGTGAGCCAGTGTAGTTTTGTGGCTTGTGTGTTGGACTGGGACTCAGAAGACCCGGGTTCATCACTCCACTTGGCTATGAAGCTCACTGGGTGACTTTGGGCCAGTCACTGAGGCCCCCTCCACAAGGATGCGCTTTTGCGCCCGGTTCCGCGATTATGCGCATTATCGCGGAGGCGCTTTTACTCCTAATCCCTCTGCACCGGAGGCGGTGAGAGGCGGCGAAGCGCATTAATTCATGTCCAAAAAGCGCTTTACAAGCAGTTAATGCGCGTAATCGCTTGTTCACACCGCGAAAATGCGCTTTAACGGCCGGAGCAAAATAAAAGTCGCTATTTAACGCGCGTTCGAAAATGCGCATTATTGGGGAGATAACGCGCCTGTACGCCCGTTTTGCGCTCCGTGCTTGTGGAGGTAAATTTTTTAATGAGCCTTCAAGGCTCATTAAACGTCTCGTGTGGAGGAGGCCTGACTCTCAGCCTAGCCTGTCTCATAGGGTTGTTATGAGGATAAAAATGAGGAGAAAGAGGACCATAGGTTCCTTGCAAGAGGAAAAAAGATGAGATATAAATGTAATAATAAATATATTCCGGCAAGACTGAAAACTTATTTGAAATTTAAAGATATAGGGTCTGATTACTCATTTGTATGAACAAAGAAAAGCCCTGCTAGACCAAGGGTCCATCTAATCCAGACACTGCTTCACATGCCCACAGTCAGTGGCTAACCAGATACCTTCAGAAAGCCCACAAACAGGACATGAAGACAACAGTCCTCTTCCACAGCTATTCCCCAGTACACTGCCTCTGAATATGGAGGTTCAATTTAGCTATTGTGGCTAATAGCCATTGATAAACCTATTAAACGTGAATACGTCTAATCCCCTTTTAAAGTCATCTAAGCCAGCGACCATTCCACATCTTGTAGTAGTGTGTTCCATATGCTCTATTGTATTGTATTTTATTCTTATTTTTAATGTTTTATGCCACTTTGGTGTCCAAATGCCTCCTAAGCATCATAAAGTTATTATATAAAAACAATTCAAGGAACAACTTCCAAGGAAGAGCAGTACAAAAAATACATATTTTTTTGTAAAGCAATAGCTTACTTCATTTTTAATGTCCTAAAATTCTCTTTCTCTGTGTGTCTTATTTGAAAAATTCTACGAAACACTGCTAAGTAAGATTTTAGGTGAAACCAAGAAGATGGCCTAATTCTTGGCTGTACTACTTCAGAATGCAGGTAAAGGTTCCTATGACTGAATGCTTCTCCATTCAAAAAAATCTAAAAAATTCTCAACATATAGGCTGAATTCAGACAACACAATAGTCAATGGTGGGGTAATAATCAACTTTATAGTTGTTGGTGTGGATTAGGATCAACACTGAGTTGGCTATGGCAGCATTCAGACGACATGATAGTCAATACAACTGATGATTATTCTCCCCCCCCCCCCCCCCAGTTGCTTAATGTGTTGTCTGAATTCAGCCATAGACTACTAATATGTCAGGGAAAAAACAGATTAGAATAACTTTTCTCCTTGACATCTAGTAGAAGTATTTGATCATACGAGCCCTCAACTGTAATCTAAAATCGTATTGCCAAGAGACACATTTACCACCTCACTGACCAGGTAGGTCTTTGACTCCTGGGAGCCCTTGCCACCATGGCCAATGGTCAGGAATGCTAGGAGTTAAAAACCAAAACATTTGAAGGTCTACTTTCTGCCCACCCCTGACTTAAAGCACTGTCACCACCAGGCTTCAATATGTATTATTTCTTTTACAGATTGCCTTGGATACCAGTTACTGGACACACATCAATCATTTCTTCATCTGGGGTAGCATTGCTGTGTATTTTGCAATCTTATTTATGATGCATAGCAATAGCATGTTTTATTTCTTTCCAAACCACTTCCCTTTTGTAGGTGAGTCTTTTGCTAAGTACACTGTTGCTCATGTCACCTTTCCATGGTTAACAAGAATGATGACTTATCCAGTGCAATCATAGAGTATTAATAATGCTTAAAGCAACAACAACAATGAGGATAAAGCCTTATGCCTCTGCAAATATTTATCACATTTATAGTGTATGGTGTTTTTCTCCTAGAGGAAACCATATAAAGCTACTTATACTGAATGGGTATAAATCCCTCCCATGGCCAGCCAATAAACTTCATGGCTGTGGAAATTTAAGCCCTTGTCGAAATCCAATACGTCTGTCTGTCCATTCTTCCCCAACCTGTCCAGAGATATGGTAGAATGGTGTAGAATAATTAACATATGGTTATCCACTCTTTGAATGGGGTGAGCAATCAGAATGATAGACCAACTTTCCCAGACATAGTGCTCTCCAGATGTTTTTGCCTTCAGTTCCCATCAGCACCTTTCAGCATGTCCAGTGGTCAGACGTGTTGGGAGTTGAAGTCCAAGACATCTGGAGGACACTAGGTTGGAGAAGGCTGATCTATCATGCAGATAGCTCACCCCATTCAAAGGGATTGGGGTGGATAAACATACGTGCAAATTGTCCTACCATAACCCTGGAAACTGAGCGTCAGTTTAAATAAAAATGTCTGCAGGCTTGTATTTTGGCACATTGTCAGGGACAGAAAATTCCGGCGCTAACCGGTACGCACTGAGGAGGCTTCTCTGGGGGCCCTGATGGAGTGGATTCCTGTAATATTGCATACAGTGTGGTCAAGGAAGCATACTATGGGAAGATGTCATTCATGCAAAAGCCTTCTTGCTTAAGTCACTGCCAGGAATTGTTAAACCCCCAGACGGACTGTGCAAATGTTAGAGGATGACTCCCTTGTTTCAGAAAAAGTAGTTTTGGTAGCCAGGAGCAAGCAACAGGAAGCAAAGATGTTTTATTTTTATTTTTAAAAGAAAAATACGAAAGGTTTCCTGAAGGGTGAGGAGCTTGTCATGTCATTTGAAGCCTGGAGATAAACAAGTTTATGTCACTGAAAACAGCTGGGGCCTGTTGGGGATACCTGTCATTATCTGAACCTTGGACTAGGCTTCCTTAAACAATTTCCAACCCTGCTTTGCTTATGTGTTCTGCATTTCCACTTGCCCTTTGATCACTGGAAAGGCTAGAAAATGTGTTATCCACCACTTCCCAAAACAAATATAAACAGTTTGAGAGGTCCAAACAATTGTCCAAACAGCTCTGTTTCCATCGTATGCGGGGACAAAGGATCATTGCTGAGCCCTGTGGTGGGCTCAGTTCTGTCTAGTTAGGAGGAGGGTACCAAGGTAAAGCCAAGGCCAAGGTGAGGCACGGCGAGAAGGACAGAGAGATGGAAGTGAGGGGCAACAGAGGCACAGGTAGACACAAAGGTGAATGCAATCCCTCCCAGAGAACACAACAGCAAGATCGCCTTTTTTGATTATTCCAATGAATAAGCCTGACCTGGAAGTTTCCTATAGTGGCCAGGCAGTCCCACTATAGTAGAAGGGGGCCATAACTCAGTGGGGTGGAGCACATGATTTGTATGCAGCTGCCCCTGGTTCAATTCCCACTATCTCCAATTAGAATTAGCAGATCAGGGAGATCAGGAGCTCTGATGTTGGCGAGTAAGGTCTTCACTGGAGAAGGGGAAACTCCATTAGGGAGATGGCGGGGTGGGCAGATAAAGAAACACATAAGCCTGATTTTTATATTGATGATGCCCCAAGGCAGAGTTAGGCAGCAGGGAGGAGACAAAAGTTGTGTGTATCACATGGCCTGGCCTGCACCCCGTAAGCTAGATGCAGAAGAGGATGCTGTCCTGTCACCGTTGTTGAAGTATGATTTAATAGCTAGGGAGGGAGAGACACCATCCTGTCCTCCTCCCTGGGCTGCAAAATGTCTTGGGCCAGCCCTGCTCAATTCTCAAAGTTGAGTAAACTGGAGCACTACAGGTTATCTTAGGTCCCCTCTACAAGGATTCGCTTTTGCGCCTGGTTAGCCGATTATGCGCAGAAGCACAGAAGCGCATTTATGCCTAATCCCTTTGCACGAGAGGCGGCGAGAGGCGGCGAAGCGCATTAAAGGATGTCCAAAATGCGGTTTACAAGTAGTTAATGCGCATAAGCGCATATGCACACAGTCAAAATGCGCTTTAACGGACGGAGCAAAATAAAACTCGCGATTTAACGCGCATTCGATAATGCGCATAATCGGAGAGATAACACGCCTCTACACCCCATTTGCGCTCCGCTGGTGTGGAGGTAAATTTTTTAATGAGACTTCAAAGAGCTTTAAATGCCTCTTGTAGAGGCAGCCTTACACCTGTTCTCTGTCGTGAGGCACGTAGGTTTGGATTGAAGGCAGGGCATTGGTATAGGCAGCCTTAGAGTCTCTTCAATTTTGTGTTTCTAGTATTCTTGGGACATATCTATATTATAAATTTCTACCAAGTTTAACAGCTATTCTCTAACCCTGGGAACTATCCTTCTGTGAGGGAGGCCGTGGTACTCTATGAGAGAATTCTCAGCACAGTAATCAAACTTCAAATTCCTTGGTGGGAGCCATGAAAGCTAACTGGAAAATACATGTTCTCTCTCTCTCTCTCTCTCTCTCTCTCTCTCTCTCTCTCTCTCTCTCTCATATAAATATATACAAATATAATTTGTGGCCTATGTGTTTCTTCACAAGTTTTAAGATGCAGACACACTGAGAGAAAATCTGTCTGTTCCTACAGAAATGGAATTGAGAGTGAGTAATTATGAGCAATCTGATGAGGAAACAGACGCACAACACACATAATTTTTTCCCATCCTGTGTGTTTCTCAATGCCAGCACTAAATCTGTATCATCCTCTGGAATATGTGTGGTATTGTGTATGATGTTGGGTTTTTAGATGCTGCCAAAGAACATTGTTCTTTTATTTCTTTATTTGTATTTTTGTTTTTTGTTTTAAAGTAAGCATTTTTGTATGGCTAGAAAAAATCCAAGTACTTTTGAAGTAGAAACATATGTTAACCCAGATAATTAACAATAACTTAGCATGTCTTACAACTGCAAGCTATCATCATCCACCTGGTATTCCATATATGTTCTATGTTAATATAGGAAATGCTTGGAGCTCTTTGGGCCAGATAAATGTTTGGCTTGTCATCCTCTTGACTACTGTGATTTCGGTCACGCCTGTGATAACGTTTCGTTTCATGGTGGATTTAAACCCAACACTGAGTGATCAGGTGTGCCTGAACCTTATAACACAACGATATTTTATTTTTTAAAAAAGAAGAATGTTAATCCTTTTTATGTACACCTTTCCAACCATTCCAAGTTGGGAACAGAATGGCGGAATAGATAGGCCTTTGCTTTAATCCAGCATGGTTCATTTTACGTTAAATTGGCAGATGATGCCATGGGATAATCATTTGATTTGGCAAACTGTAGTATGGTCTTAAACAAAGTGTTCCCCGTTTTGTGGGCTTGACCATGCTGATAGCTGGGGCTCTCTGCTTTAATGTAAGGGGTTGTATTCAATGTTAGTCTAACTTAAGTCTTATTCATTTCAATGGGTCTACACTAAGCAGGACCACTGCTGAACACAATTCCAAAGTGCTAGCGTAAGGGCACAACAAATATGGTATTTATTTCTCTCTCCCTGCCACTATGCGCAGACCAGTGTGCACCACAGCTGTGACACTGAAAAACAAGACCATTTTTGTATGACGCTTGCTCAGTATGCAGTCCAGGTAGTGACACTTGAAAAGTAAATTCAAGGCTCCCTTTCTCCTGGCTTCCTATACTTCTTTCAGTAAAAACTTATCATATGCTGTCAAATGCCTGGGACTACTGGAAAGTCTTAACATGGTGCTGGAAAGGTGACAATGTTGGTGCCAGGTGGACCTCACTGGGGAGTGTGTTCCATAATCGGGGAGCCACTACTGAGAAGGCCCTCTCCCTTGATGCTATCCTCCAAACCTCCTTCGGAGGAAGTATTTAAAGGAGGGTCTCAGATGAAGATCATAGTGAATGGGTAGGTTCATACCGGGAGAGGCGCTCCATCAAGCGGGAAGGACGACGACTGGAGCGTCGATGGTGGAAAACTCGACTTGTATCCAACAAGACACGACATAGAGAACATCTTCGTTCCTATGGAGTGGCAATACGTGCAGCGAAGAAAGCTTTCTTCTCTGCACGCATTACGTCTGCGAACTTGCATCCAGCAGATCTGTTCAGGGTGATGAGGGGTCTAATTCAGGCACCTTCCCCCCTGAATCCGATCTTGGAGCCTTCGGCAGTTCGCTGTAATGCCTTTAATGATCATTTCACAGATAAAATCTCTCGGATAAAAGCCAACTTAGATGCCGTCATTATAGCAGAAGCTGACAATGGAGTGTCCAGTAACTCCGCGAGTAGAATTACACTGGATCAGTTTTAGTTGGTGAGTACTGAGGACGTGGACAAGCTGCTTGGACAAGTGAGGAGGACAACTTGCCCTCTCAATCCCTGTCCTTCTTGGCTGGTCGTCCAGGGAGGAGATGCAGTTAGATCTTATCTACAACATATTATTAATGCATCTCTCAGGGAGGGGAGTTTTCCAACATGTTTAAAAGAGGCAATAGTAAGGCCGCTTCTAAAAAAGCCCTCCCTGGACCCCCTGGACCTTAATAACTATGGGCTGGTATCAAGTCTTCCATTTCTGGGCAAGGTGATCAAGAGGGCGGTTGCCTTCCAACTCCAAGAAGTTTTGGATGATACAGATTTTCTAGAGCCATTTCAAACCGGCTTCAGGGCAGGATACGGAGTTGAGACCACTATGGTTGCCTTAGTGGATGATCTATGCCTGAGTATTGGCAGGGGGAGTGTGTCCTTGTTGGTATTCCTGGACCTCTCAGTGGCATTCGATACCATCGACCATGGTATTCTTCTGGAACGCCTGGGAGGATTGGAAATTGGGGGCAATGAGCTTCAGTGGTTCCGGTTCTACCTCTCAGGCAGGTTCCAGATGGTGATGCTTGGGGATAGCTGCTCTTCAAAGAAGGAGCTGCTATGTGGTGTACCACAAGGTGCTATCTTTACCCCAATGCTATTTAACATTTCTATGAAACCGCTGGGAGAGATCATCCAGAAGCATGGGGCGGGGTGCTATCAGTATGCTGATGACACCCAAATATATTTCTCTATGCCTTCGACAACATCGTCAGCTAAAGATAGTGTGTCTCCTCTGAATGAATGCTTGGAGGCGGTAATGGGCTGGATGAGGAAAAACAAACTGAAGCTGAATCCAGACAAGATGGAGGTGCTTGCTGTCAAAAGCCCCAACCTGGGTTTGGAGGTGTGTCAACCAGTTCTGGATGGGGTTACACCCCCCTGAATGATTGTGTTCGCAGCTTGGGGGTATTCCTGGATCCGTCACTCCAAATGACAGCCCAGATAGATGCGATGGCCAGGAGTGCCTACTATCAGCTTCGGCTGATACGCCAGCTGCGCCCCTTCCTAGAGTTGGAAGACCTAAAGGCGGTAGTGCACACACTGGTAACTTCGAGGCTTGACTTCTGCAATGCGCTGTACATAGGGCTACCTTTGTGCCTAGTCCGGAAACTTCAACTAGTTCAAAATATGGCAGCCAGGTTGGTAACCGGTACATCTAAGGGTGACCACATAACACCAGTCTTAAAATCACTCCACTGTCTGCCAGTTAGCTGCAGGGCGAAGTATAAAGTGTTGATTATTACCGTTAAAGCTCTGTATGGTTTGGGTCCAGGTTACCTGCAGGATTGCCTTCTCCCGTATAATCCGCCCTGCACACTCAGGTCCTCTGGGAAGAATTTACTTCAATCAGCCAGAACTAGGCTGATGAGCGTTACCCAGAGGACCTTCTCCTCTGCAGCTCCCAGACTGTGGAATGGCCTGCCGGAGGAGATTCGACAAATTAGCAGTCTTCTTGAATTTAAGAGAGCTGTGAAGACTGATCTCTTCTGGCAGGCCTATCCAGTTGAATTTTAAGATTTTTTAAATAATGTATTTATTTTTATTTGTTTTAATGTTTTATCTATTTTATGATTCTTGTATTTATATTTATTGTTGTCCCCCGCCTCGATCTGGATGGAGAGGCGGGTTAGAAATAAAATAAATAAATAAATAAATAAGTTCTGCAGTCCCGAGCATACAAGGCTTTATAGGTCAAAACTTAGGTGACCATATGGAAAGGAGGACAGGGCTCCTGTACCTTTAAAGTTGTGTAGAAAAAGGAATTTCAGCAGGTGCCATTTGTATGCATACAGCACTTGGTGAAATTCCCTCTTCTTCACAACAGTTAAAACTGCAGGAGCTCTGCCCTCTTTTGTATCTGGTTACCCTAGTATAGCTAGAGCAGCTTTTATTTCACCAGGTGCTGCATGCATACAAGTGACACCTGCTGAAATTCCCTTTTCTACGCAACTGTTAAAGATACAAGAGCCCTGTCCTCCTTTCTGTATGGTCATCCTATCAAAACCAGGTCCTTGAATTATGTTCAGAAAAGTACAGTTAGCCAGTGCAACCAGGCCACAATTGGAATTATGTTTTCAGATCTTCTGGTCCCCACTATCAATCTGGCTGTTGCATTTTGCACAAGCTGCAGCTTCTGAACCATCTTCAAAGGCAGCCCCATGTAGAGCACATTGTGGTGATCTAACTTGGAAGTTACTAGAGCATAGACAGCTGAACCCAGCCTACTAACAATAATAGCAATAAAGTAATATAAATAAAGGGATTGTGATCTGTCAAAAATGTGGCTAAAATCAGAAGTTGTGGTCTTTTGCTTTTGAGGCCTTTGGATAATTCTCTCTAGGCCTCCTGTGAAACAGCAACGTGCAATCTTTTAGTCATGACTTACAGTCCTACAATATGGCCACAATTTGCAAATCACTGGAATCTGAGTTGGTGCTTGGTGTTTTGATGTTTCCCTATGCCAAATCATAAAGGATTTATTAATATAATTCAAATCTGAAAACTACCCAGATATTACAACATAAAAATAACCTCCCATATCAATATAAACCTTTTTTCCCTTCCCTAAGGTACGGATCATGCACAGGGCTAGAAAGAAGCAGAATCCGATTCAGATGCACATGCGCCAAATGCACAGACGTAGCTCGCGGAGATCGGCTTATGCTTTTGCTCACCAAGAGGGCTACGGAGAACTCATAACATCTGGAAAGAATATGTGTGTCAATAGTTTGCCTCCAGTATTGGGATAGGGAAAGCTATGCAGAATAGCTGAATTGAGAACATTCGTTAAGAAACATCAGAGACTGTGAGCAGCTTCAGCTAAGAAAGGACTGCAAGACATTGAATCAATAAGTATGTGGGAGAAAATAGTTTGTGTCATGACTTTGACAGTACGACAAATGATAATATTTTCAGAGCTGAGGGTGGTATGAGAAAGGCACCATTGTCAGTGGCATTTCCACTCATTATAGCTTCCAATCAGCATATTTTACAAGTTTTTGTTTTGCTTCCATAACCAGCAAAGTCTGTTTGACCTTGGTATATATCAGGTATGGAATTCTAAGTCAAATTCTTCCCTTGCCATTAAAGGATGCCTTTGCCTATTCTTCATCAGAATGGATGGAATTACAATTCAGAAATGCAAGCGAACACATCGCTCCTCACAGGCCATCTTTCAGTATTAAGCACCTAGGCCAAGTGGCAAGCCAAACAAACATATGACCCCAAAATCAGAAGCTTTCTGAATT
This sequence comes from Anniella stebbinsi, assembly GCA_029215795.1. NCBI lineage: Eukaryota > Metazoa > Chordata > Lepidosauria > Squamata > Anniellidae > Anniella > Anniella stebbinsi. The sequence continues at coordinate 391,285,893 of JARDYH010000001.1, forward strand.
TGGCCCTTAATTTTCTGAAGATTTCCTTATTTTTCTGTTAACCAAACACAAGAAAAGGGTTTGATACTAATACTCAAAGACAGGGATGATGTTTGTCTCTGGGAAATCCAGTTCTTTTTTTTACTTGACCGAGTTCCATGGTGTGTTCGGCTTGATTTACAATTGTGAACAGAGCTGTGGGCTTTCCCTCAAAGTCCAGAAACTTTTTTTCACATTTCCCCCCACAGGTTTTGCAATTTGTGCAAGTTTCTGAGCAATTTGCACAGAATTCAACCATAATTTGCGCAAAATTCAGCTGCACTCTGCACAAATCTGATTGCAATTCAGCAAATTGCTTAGAAATTTGCACAAATTGCAGAACCCACATAAAAACTGCAAAATGCCAGGAAAATCTGCAAACTGGCAAACTTGCTGCAGATCAAGCTGGGTGCCACAAAAGGAACTAGATGAAAGTCCAGCAGGCTGAACTAGGAAAACGTGTTAAATAGATTTCTCCGACATCCCTATTCAAAGATGATAATAACTAGATGGATTGGCTGGGAAAGGCATACTGTGCAGGGTGAAAGTTTTTTCCACCTCTTTGTGCACGTGTGGTGGGGGAGAATCACACAATTTAGTTCTCTGCAAATACGATTGACCACAGTGGAACCACACTTCTCACCTTACATCATGAGAGTGGTGAACAGGAGCTGCCTCACCACAGGAACATAATCTTTAGCACAGGACTGGCCCTAATTGTTTGCTGGAGCATAAGTTTTTATAGTTATGCAGATTATTTTGGTATAAGTTCTATTGGCATGAGTGGAGCTTACTTCCAAATTAATCATCACCAAAGAGCCAGAGAGAGAGAGAGAGAGAGAGAGAGAGAGAGAGAAGAGAAAATACATAAAGAGGACAAAAAGGATATAGATTTGTATAAATTTGGCACTTACTAATTTATCTATATAGATGAAAATTTAGACATTATTATAATTTAAATAGAAATACAGCACAGCACACCATTGTGTGGAACACTGCGACCAGGTGACCTGTGTGCCTGCCCATTCAGCCTGCTATCCAGGTTCTCACTGTGGATGGACAAGAGTTCTTATGGTTCTTTATCTTTAAGTGGGACTTGAACAGGACAGCTCTTCAAACAGAGGATGCTTTCAAATAGAGATAAGACTTCTGAGGTTCCTTCAAACAGAGGACTGTTCTCTGCAAAAGAGGACACATGGCTACGCTAATTGTTTCTGTGCTCTAGATACTGGAGGTAGTATATAGGGTGACCATATGAAAAGGAGGACAGGGCTTCTGTATCTTTAACAATTGTATAGAAAAGGGAATTTCAGCAGGTGTCGTTTTGCATGCAGCATCTGCTGAAATCCTCTTTTCTATACAATTGTTAAAGATACATAAGCCCTGTCCTCCTTTTCATATGGTCACTCTAGTATAGCTCCTGCAACTTTAACTGTTGTGATGAAAAGGGAATTTCTCCAGTTGCTGCATGCATTGAACTGACACCTGCTGAAATTTCCTTTTTGAGACTATTTTAAAGATACAGGAGCCCTGTCCTCCTTTTCATATGGTCAGCCTAGTAGTATATAGCCGCCAGGATTAGTAGCTATTGATAGCCTTTTCCTTCACAAATCCATCCAGTCCTCTTTTTAAAGCTAACCAAATTGATGGCCATCAGAACATCTTGGGGAAGTGAATTCCATAGTTTGACTATGCGCTGTGTGAAAAAGTACTTCCTTTTATCTGCCCTGCAGTTCCCACCAATCCGTTCTCCCTCTCCCCCCTCCCTTCCATTCCCGCCAGATGCAGAAGTAGCATCCCCAAAGTCTCCCCCCACCCCCACCCCTGCTGAAGCTTAAGTGGATCTTTTCAAAATGGCCTCTAGGGACCACTGATGGTTGCCTGGCACAAAGCTATCCCTGTGCATGAAAAACACATACCTTGTCACTTTTGAAGTGTTGAGTGTTTGTTTTGCTGCAAATACGTCAATGAGGACGCCAATGCACTTGGATGCTCCCTGATCCTTGCGCTTCATAGCCAAATAAACACTTCAGAATGACAGTCTATATTCGTTGTTGCATTTTTCCTCACGCTGATATTATCTCCTTGTAGGAAAAACTTCATGTGTGAAGCAGGCCTAATGTATGCCAGAATGTCTAAGGTTTTAGATAGATTACAATGAGCAATAGCACTGGCTTGTTTTGCAATTCTTACATGTACTGTAAATATGGAGACAGGTTTACTCAGAATTATACCCTACTTAGTTCAATGAGACTTACTTCCAGGTAAGTGAAAATAGGATTGCAGCTTAAGAGTTTAAAGACTCACGTCCCTTGGTCAGTGCTTTACATTTAAAATATGAGATGCTGAGGCTTGGATTCTCCGACGTGGTGTCCGTGGGGCACCATCATGCCCACAAACACCTTTCCTACCATTGCCACACTCCCTGAGCTTCCTGATTTTATTCAGTTTCTTAAGGCTTATTAAAATAATTTTTAAAAATGTAACTGGAAAGCTGGCATGTTGCATTGTCAAGTGCTGCTCTCCAGTGCCATCTTTGTTTGTGTTGAAAGGGGTGTTGTTGTTGTTTTGTTTTGGAACTCACATCCCACCTCTACCTTGACTTAGCTGCTATTAGCTTCACCAGTTTGCATTTTGGTTTTGTGACTGGCTATGCCTCCCCACTCCACGGCAGCAATTTTTATAAATGGGCAAGCCAGCCCATGGAAGTCATTTTGTAAGATCACCCGCGACCATCTCTCAAAATTTCAAATGTGCCCACCGACTCAAAAATGTTTGGGAACCCTGAATCCAACTTGGAAGCTCTGTCTCTTACTCACAGATATAGGGAAGCTGTTTGTGGCTACTTAGTTGGGGGTAGGGGAACACACAGCAAAAAAATGTTACAGGGAATTATGTTTAAGTGAGGAATCATGGCTTGTTAGCTCACTTGTGTGAAGGGAGGGGCAAAGTTAAGTGCCTGCTACTCATCCATATCCTAGTTTGTTAACCCAGGATTTTTGGCTCAGAGTTAAATGCGAACTGGCTTAGTGAGTGACAGCCAAGCATTTACTTCAGGTTTGGCTAGGGTGACCATATGCAAAGGAGGACAGGGCTCCTGTATCTTTAACAGTTTAGAAAAGGGAATTTCAGCAGGTGCCATTTGTATGCAAGCAGCACCTGGTGAAATTCCCTCTTCATCACAACAGTTAAAAGCTGCAGAAGTATAGCTAGAGTGACCAGATACAAAAGAGGGCAGGCCTCCTGCAGCTTTAATTTTTGTGATGAAGAGGGAATTTCACCAGGTGCTGCATGCATACAAATGACACCTGCTGAAATTCCCTTTTTAATACAACCGTTAAAGATACAGGAGCCCTGTCCTCCTTTCCATATGGTCACCCTAGGTTTGGCAGTCAATGTGACTAGCCTCACTGTCTTCAAACCTGGCATGGCCACAACCCAACCACTGCCATAAAAGAAAGCTTCACTTCGCAAACTTCTCCTTTTCAAACTTTGTAATTATAGTTTTGATGTTTACCAGTTATCACTTTAAAAACACAGTTGACATTTCTACAGGATTTGGGTGTGTGTGTGTGTTTAAAAAACCCAGATGTTTCAGCTTCCTGGAAGTGTTTTTCATACAAACTCCTTTTGGGGATTTTTTGTTGTTGTTGCTCCTTTTAAAAAGAAGAGGACTCTCTTCCATTTCAACTTCCAAGGATGAACAGACTGCCAATAATCCATCCATAGTTTGCCAGTCTATGTACTGACTGGTGCTAAGACCCTCTCTAAATTCAAGCATGAAGAAGACAGGACTGTGTTATTTCTCTACCAGTGGGGGAGTCAAAAATACTGTAGCATTCATGTTCTTATTATCCTATACAGATTATAATCAAAGACTCTCCTAGACTTTTGAAGTCTGGTTAAGCTTCATGCTCTAGTGATACTGTTGTCCATATTTCCAGACACATAAATAATCTTGCCAGTTAAATAACTCTTGTTAAGACTGCATCTGGGTACAATTCATGGGGCTAGTGCTTACCTCAAAAGCCTTATATGGCTTGAACCTGGGGGGATTAAAGGGGTCACCTACTTCCATATGAGCCTGTTCACATATTAAGATATTATATGGAGGCCCACCTCTGGATGCCATGGACAACTGAGATAATCCAGGTGGTGACTGGAGACAGGGCCTTCTTGACTATTTTTTTAAAAAAATAAGCTACTGTGTATGTACAAATTGTGTGTGTGATTAGGTAATGTTGAGAGTTGTTCTAGGTATATTTAACAAAGTAAAGGACACACTTTTACTGCATTCTGACATGGTTCTTCTTGATCAACAGCAAGGGTCTGGCATTTATGTTACCTTATGGAAGAGATGATGGGAACGTGTTTAGCCAGGAACTGGGTGAGATTCATAAACAGTTTCTCTGTCAACTCACCAAGGCGAGTTAAAAGGACGCAAGGGGCCACACCGAAACCTGTTAAGAACATTCTAGGCAGCCTGGCGGTACAGCATGTTGCTGCTTATGCAATTAAATCTCAAAATGCAAGTAAAGCCAACCTATAATTGTGTTGCACAACACCCCCAAAGACATTTCGAGAGGAGCACTGCAAATGTTTGTTTTTTAACCTCTTGTTCATTCCACAGTTTCGAACATACCTTTCTGAAAGCTAACGTGTAATCTTTTACCATACTCACGCACATTTTGATTGCTATATTTTATTACTGGCTGTCATTGTAAAAAAATTTTTTTTATCATTTGAACCTTCTAAACAGCTGAGAAAACTTATATTGCCTTTAGGCTGTTTTATACAACTTTATTCTAGTGTTTTCAAAATTGTAATGATAGTTTTGTGTTCTGAATGTTATAAACCAACTTTGGGTATTTGACCTGCATATTAATCACAGTAAGAAAAAGTAAGTGTACTACAGATGTTCTTTTAATATATAAACAAAACTAGCTTCAGCCATTTATTATTTTAGACGATAGAACGTTAATTATATTGTAAAATTCCATGCACAATGCACATAAAATAATATTTCTACCATGGGTATGGTGTTCTATGCAGGATGTGGTTGTACTAAATGGATTATTCATTTGTCCTTGGCAAAACCCACAAGCAAGACCTTTGGCTGAATGTTATAAAAGATAATAAAAATCTGTTGTTTGTCTATTACCCAATAGGTCACCTTTTCCATTTCCTTCTGTCACCAGGGCATATTTACAGTGCAACCCAATATATGTCTACTCAGAAGTTAGCCCCATTGAGTTCAAAGTGGCTTATTCACAGGTAAGTGGGTACAAGATTGCAGCCCTAATAATCTTTCATCTGTAAAGTGCAGGGTATATGTTCATTTGTTATAAAGCATCAAGAGATATGTGAGCTTTTAAACAAGAACTGATGTTTCAGTAAGTTCAATGCCTAGAAAATGATGTTATCCAAGTATCAGTTCACTGGTTGTTTTTCTGGCGTGAATTTACTTGCCTGCGTGAAAATGTAGATTGTTAATCTGGGAGGTCAAATCCAATACAACCATACAACATACAATCTAAACTCTAAAATCACACTGGAACATGACATTACAAGATGAAAATAAAATGTAGAGTCATTTGAACTGGAAAAGCAAGAAATCTACCAACAAACAACAATCAAAATAGTTATCTCAATTGTATGGATAACCATATGTCAATTTCCACAAACTGCAACAGTAAATAAAGAAGTTCTGTAGCTTTTAGATGAATGTATCTTTTACATTCTCCAGCTATTCACACACACGCACACACACACGGGCACACACACCGCCACAAAGGATAGAATTAGCCCCAGCCATTCTGTGAGCCTATCTACACTACTGCTTTAAAACGGTTTCTAACAGTTTTAAACTGGTTAATAACTGGTTTAAAACTGTTATAAATCATTTTAAAGCAGTAGTGTAGATAGGCTCTGTGTTCCAGGGGCACAGGCTGAAGTATGATCCTCAGGAATTTGCCCAAATACCTCCCCCGCCCCATCCCAGCCTCAGAGTTCCAGAACGGATCCCATTTTCTGCCTCCAATTTCCTGTTGTGTGTCAATAAAAACCTGGAACTGAAGGGAGAATGGAGAATAAGGAATATTTTAAACATTTTTTACCTCAGGATTCAAAGTTCTGCACTACCATTCACACAGAACTGTTGGTTATTATGCAGCGCAATCCTGTGTATGTTTAAACCTCTGTGTTCAGCAGAGCTCTTATTTCCATTTGCATAGAGGAAACTTAAGAGACATTTATTGAGAGCCAGTGTAATGCAGTGGACATAAGACTGAGGTGATTGTTCAGCGTAGACTGGGGAGATCTAGGTTTAAATTCTCACTGAGCCAGGAAGCTTACCAGGAGAACCTTCAGCCCGTCTCTCTGAGTCAAATCTTCCTCACAGCCTTGTTCTGGGAATAAAATGGGTGAGTTCCTTGGAAGAATATAAGGATAATGCAAACAACATCATCATCAACAACAACGGCAACAAAAACTTGAATTAATAAAATGTGTATTAACGCTGGAAAAGGGGTGGAATTTGCAAGGGTCGGACAAGTTTATTATCTCATCCCTTAATGTCCTGTCCCCTACTTGGGGCCGGCCTTACTCTTTGTCAGGAAGAGTTTGCTTGAGCTATCATTCTTTATTTGTTAAATTTACATCCTGCTCTACAGCAAAGCTGTCTAAGCAGTTAAAAGGCATCAAACGGTTTATTATTGGTTGGTATTGTGTTTTCATCTCCAGAGGGGTCAGGAGGCAAAAATGTGAATTTTCAGCCACACAAATGGTCCTAGAACAACTTTGCTCTTGGACAGTCTGACAACAGTATACAACCTTTTAACTGAGGCATATGAGGGTACCACTGCCTCCTAATGTGAGGCAGCACCAAAAGGCCCAATCCTTCATATAGCGTGGCCCAGGCTGCACTCCCCGGTCACGGCAAGGAGACTCGGAAATGTGAGGCCTGTGGGCAGCCTTCCAGCAGGCCCTGGTGTGTGTTGCCGTGAAAGTCTCCATGCCAAGTGGAATGTGCCTTTGGAATCACATGGAGCCTATTTATAGACTACACAAACTGCCCTCCTTCCCTGAGCCAGCTAGCAAGCAGCAAACGTGAAGGTCACTAAGCAAACAGTCCCCCGGGGCTGCCCTTTTGTGTTTTATGGGGGACAGAGCTAGCTGCTAAGGACACCCACCTCAGGTTAGTCTTTCGCTGTTTTTTTCTTCTGTGTGTGTGTGTGTGTGTCATTCATGGACCTATGCTATTCCTCTGAGCCTGGCACTCCTTGCCTTAAGTGCACAGAGGAATGTTGCCCCTTCCGCTCTTTTCTTCTTAGAGTTACCTTGCCCTTGTGTCAGGCTGACAGACAACTGTGGAGAGCGGAGATGAAGGCCCAAATAATAATAATAACATCTCATTCAAGCACGCAAAACAACCACTCTTCCCCACCTTGGAGAAAAGTTAAGACTGCATTAAAAAGGAATCCCCAATTAGGGGAGATGTAAACAGAGAAAATCTGCCATCCTGTCCTTAAAGGAGATGAGTCAGGACAGCTCAATTTGAGTTGAGGAGCAGATTTACATGCCTGGGAAATATGCCCTGAAATATGTGGGCGTTTGCAGTGATGTGTCCTATAGAAGGACAGGCTTCCGATACCTGTTAGGTTTATGTGTGCATTCTGTGACCAATCTGCAGCATGTTTGGCCTGGGGATGCAGAATTCAGCATCTTGAGCATCTCCGCTTTAATTATGAAAAACAAACCAACACGTTTCTGGCCCTTATTGCTGCAAAGATTAGCTCGAAAGGGTGGAGGCAATGGTTGCTTTAGTTTCAAAAGTTAGAAAGGGGCAATGATAGTGTGTGTGTGTGTGTGTGTATGTGTGTGTATGTATGAAAGAGAGAGAGATAAAGAGGGAGGCTTCAGCGCTGCACCTAATTCTTTACCTCTCCTCGGGAGTAAGTCCATTAAACTCAATGGGGATAACATTTGAATAGACATGCATAGAATTGTACCGTAAATATGGAAACTTTATGTAAACTTAGTTCATTTGCAAAATCCAGTGTTCCTTGGTGCAGAATTTCAGGCACCTTGGCAACATTCTTTTGCAATTGAGCAAGGGATTTCCACCTTCTCCCTCTGTATGTGTGGCTTGTGCACTGACTGATAAAGAAAAAACAAATTTAATAGATTTCTAACCCTCACACAGAGCCTATCTACACTACTGCTTTAAAGCTGTTTATAACAGTTTTAAACTGATTAATAACCGTTATAAACTGGTTTAAAGCAGTAGTGTAGATAGATTTACCAAAAAATTACAAATACAAATAAGTAGTTAGACCATAAGAAACAATATTTTTAAAAAATACAACAACAAGGTAGCAGCAGCAGATAAAACCTGAGTTAAAAGCACAGTACATTAAAATTAGCCAAATGCGGACTGGAATACCATTTTTGCAGTTGCCCACGGGAGCCACATTGGGGACCCCTTTGTGGACGCCATTGGAGGGGCCCTCAGGCGCAGTGTTGGAGGCCTCTGAGTATGCTAAGTGGTTCTGTCTAGTTCCAAATCACCTGGTGGAATTCATGACAGAGCAAAGATTTGAACCAACCACTATCAGCTGTACCATCACACTCTCTTTGTTGCATAGTTGTTATCTAACAAAGCCAGTAAGAGGAGCCTTTATCATAGAGGCTAGTATCTACTCAAGGTGTTCATAAAGCTCTTGCCCATGCAAAGTTCCATATTGCCTGCCAATTTTGTTTCAACATTTCTTAATCTGTATGCCACTTCTTTTACTGTGTGTTTGCACACCAGTGAACTCTGGCGCAGACATCTCTACTCCTGTGTGTAAATGGTTCAATCAGAAGCAGTAGGCCTATGTACACCAGTTGTTGGAGAGCATAGGGAGGTGCATGTCCCACTTGTGAGTTTCCCGTGGGCAGCTGGTTGGCCACTGCGTGAACAGAATGCTGGACTAGATGGGCCCTTGGTCTGATCCAGCATGGCTCTTATTATGGTCTCATGTTCTTATGAGTTATCAATATGTATGTATATATACCTGAAATGGAGGATAATACTTTATGAATATGCAAATACCATAAGAAATGCTTTTGTCTTTAGCCAGAAACCTCTAACACAACTACTGCTCTGGAAAAGACTTCCTGTTTGTGCTGGGACTTAGCCTGAGCAACAGTGATCTTTTTGGCTCAGATGAGTTTCAGTTTGGTCCCTTGGCTTTGACCCAATAGCACAACTTTTGGCTCCTGACTCCCCTGTAACAGCTGCCTACAGTTCAACTCTAACACCAACACATGAGTTAAGAACCCTTTACACAATGTGCTGGGTCTTACAGAACACATAATGGGTAAATCCAGTTTGTGCATCCAATATCTCATAGACATTAACAGTTCAAGGTGCTGTTGTTAACATACAAAGCCCTAAAAAAACCCATCAGGATAAGTATACTTTTAATGGATTATCTTACTGTCTTATTTCATTTGTCTTTCTTGTTGTAAAGTGTTTTAAGCATTTTATACTGTGTTACATATACATCTTAATGTAAACCACTTAGGGATTTTTAAAAAATAATAAGCAGTTTGATTATTTATTTATTACATTTATATCCCCGCCTTTTGTCCTCCAAGGAACCCAAGGCGGCTTACATAATCCTCCTCTCCATTTTATCCTCACAACAATCACCCTGTAAGGTAGCCTGGGCTGAAAGTTTGTGACTGGCCCAAAGTCACCCAGTGAGCTTCCATGGCTAAGTGGGGACTAGGACCTGGATCGCCTGACTCTCAGTCCGACACTCTAGCCACTGCACCACACTGGTGTAGTATAATAAATAAGTGCCCTGAGAGAATTTAGATCAGGGCTGGTTAACTTCTGCATTACCACAACCTCTCCCATCATTGCCAGACTGTGAACCAAAGCAGGAGGAATTGCATTTTGCCACACAATATAAATGGGCTGTGTAGAATACCAAAGAAATAAGTTCATGGGTAAGTTTCCACCACGTCTAAATTAATGAGGGTCAAAGAGGAGGGCAAAGGGACGGGAGTTTCAGATTGGGCATTTCAACAATTTATTTCCATTTTGACCTGAAGTAAAGCAAACTCTTCTAAAATTTATGTAGGCCAACATGGTCTTCAGTTTGTCAGATGTGGCTTCCTGCCCAGCCCGACTGTTCTTCACCAAAGTTTGCTGACACCTACAAATCACACTAGTTTGCTGTAATGGCACACCTGGCATTTGTCTTCCCTTTTGACAGCTTTAAAATTCAGTTAGAAACAAAATAGAGATCCTTGCTTAGCAAATAGCTGAGGATGGCCTCCACAGAAATGTCAGCACGCACAGGATATGTGTGTGCCAATATATTGCATGGTATGGCTAATGTGCTTCTGTGACATCAATATACAGGCATGTGGACTGGAATATTTTTCTAAAACTGGGAGCTTTTGCCAGCAATGTTCAAGCTTCTATTAGGGATAATTTCTCTTCATGGAAACCCAATGGTTCATTGTTTCATTTCAGTCATGTACCAACTTGAAAATCCAGAATTTGTCCAAAGCTTTTGAGTGTGTGTATTACGTGTGGAAACCATAACAGTCTTGCTTGGTATGAATAAATAATTCCTTTTGTGCTGTAAAATGTTCCACATGTTGATTATATGAAGAAAATTAAATAACTATGGCTGACCTTCAAAATTAAAATTCAGGGCTGTTTAATTGCAAGCCATGTGCCCAATTTGTTTGTAATTAAGAATATATATATATATATATATATATTTCTTTAGGGTGTATCTATGGTCACATGAAACTCACTAGCTTCCAGTTTTCACATTAATCTAGCCAATCAGGAAGTAGGCCTGGGAGATCCTGCAAACAGCAGAAGTATTCGGAGCAAGTTCATCACACGTCAGGTTTCCAGCCTGGTCAACTCTCTGTGCCCTCTGCTTCTGGAATCAAACTTCTGTACTCTGGTTCAGCATTAGACAATTTCACAGATATACATATTTTCAGAGTGACTCTCAAAGCATTTGTGACTTTGTGGTTCTGCCTGCAGCGAAATGTTAATTGAATACGCTAACTCCATTCTAATAAAATCTTTATACCTACAGGGCAGCTGGACCAAGATCAAGAGTGCTTTGTTTCTGGAACTGTGGAAATGGCCGGCTTGCTGAGATGTACTAGCAACTGTTCATTGCCCTTTCTTCTTACTCTAAATACTAAGGCATTACAGCTATCAATTGGACAACGCTCTTTTAAAACTTTCCCTACTTTGTGGAGTGAACAGACAGCAAAAGGTACAGTGTGTGCTTGTCTGACTGAAAACACTTCCCTCATACTAATAACGTGTAAAGCAAAGGAACCATCTCTTCTTCCCTACTTTCCTTCGACAGCATCTTTGATGAGAAATATTGCTGCAGGAGTGTTTATCTCCGAAACCGATCACATAATTCAGGTCATCAAAGGATTAATTTTAAAAGTTCTCCCCTGAAGGGCCCAATGAAATGTTGGATATTTGATGGTGGGTTTTATGTAATTTATCTGACATAATTCTTTTTAAATAACAATTTTATCTTGTTAGGATGACCTATGGATGTACGATGCTACTATTACGAGCCTTCTCCTTTAGCCATGTAGGCAGACTCCCAAGTGTAACCCTCTGTTAGGGTCCCCAACCTTTTTGTCAGTGGGCACATTTGGAATGTTGAGAGTGAGTCATGGGTGCCCTCACAAAATGGCTGCCATGGAAGGGCTTTACCTTTCATAAAATGGCTACTATGGTGGTCACAGCTGGTCACAAACACTAATTGTTGCTGGTAGGGAAAATGCTGTTACACAAGTTTGAACAGGGGGAAGAGTTTCCTCTTTTGGTCTGGAAAAAAATGGGGGAGAGAGCAAGATTGAATAGCAAAAGTTTTAAAAACTCAACAAACAGCCAAAGAAAGGTGTTTAGAATACATTTTAAATAAAGAGGGTGCATACAGAAATTTCCTTCACATATCAAACTAGATATCAGGGAGAAGGGATTTAGGCTAGACCTTTCCCCAACTCTGTTCACACAGTGGCCAACCAGTCAACCAGGGACCAACAAAGCAGGACATGGTGCAACAGCACCCTCCCACCCATGTTCCCCATCAACTGGTGCACATAGGCTTACTGCATTGGATGCTGGAGTTAGCACATAGCCATCAGGGCTAGTAGTACTTTGGACATAATTTGATTTAATCGCAGAGTAATGTTTCACCTAACAAACTGCTTCATTGGCCACCACTATTTGTTTCGTTCTCCTCCTGTTTGATATATGGAATCTGAAACAGTTTCTAAGGAAGACAAGGGATGGGGACTGCCCAAGTCATTTTGTTGCCTGAAGTGGAGGACAAGATGGTTCACCACCACCACCCCAATTCCACTTAGAGAAACAGAATGGACCAGCAGTTCATTACTCAACACTGGCAACGGAGCAGCATCTTTCACATACCTGAGGGCAACAGGTTTGCTTGGAAATGCATGAGACATACAAACACAGCTCTATGCCATAACACCTCCCAGTCACTCCACCCCCCCTCCATTTGCTGCTTAAGGCAGCCACCTCCTTCTGCCTCATGGCAGGGCCGGCCCTGAGAAGGGACATCCCCTACAGTCTCCAACCTACTTTCCCTTGAGAAGAGCAGAATAACTCTATTCCTTCAAGAAACAAAAATGCACAGGTAAGACCAGAAATGCACAGGTAAGACCAGAACTTCCATATTACACTACTGTAGGGTGACCAGATAAAATCCAGGTCAGGGCTCATGTAACTTTAACAGTTGTAGAGAAAAGGGAATTTCAGCCAGTGTCATTTGTATGCAATTAGTTCCTGGTGAAATTCCCTCTTCATCACAACAGTTAAAGGTGCAGGCACTATACTAGAGTGACCATATACAAAAGAAGGCAGGGCCCCTGCAACTTTAACTGTTGTGATGAAGAGGGAATATCACCAGGAACTAATTGCATACAAATGACACTGGCTGAAATTCTCTTTTCTCTACAACTGTTAAAGTTACATGAGCCCTGACCTGGATTTTATCTGGTCACCCTACACTACTGGATAATCTTTATTATTTATCAGAGAAGGTTGGAAAGAATTTATATCTCAGTTGCCTAGGTTTCAGAAACATTACTCTGTGATTAAACCAAAACTTTGTTCAAAAGCACATGAGATTTAACAGTACTCCTGTGTAATCTTAGTGAATTGGATTTCTTTGCAACATAATAATTAGGTTAGTTTTTGAACTCCAAATTCTTCAAATAGTTTCCTAAGTAATGTTCTTAGTAGTTGCTTGCTTGGTAGCTGTCATTTCAAAACTGCAGATGAAAACAGTTCAGCAGTGGCTGTTGCTACATTTGCTTTCTGACAACAGAAGATTGACCAACGGCTAAGAATGGAATTATCATCCTTGAGAAACCAGCAATAATTCACCAAGGATGTCAGTGGTGCTAGATTAATAGGATTGCAATAGTTACATTATGTTTTTAAAATTGGCCTGCTTTCTTTTTAGCCCTGATGCTAACTTCATACCTTGATTGGTAATCACGTTACCAACATGTTTCCCTTCATTCTGTAAAGCATTATGGAGCAAAATCCCTGTTTATCTCATAATGGTCTTGCATCCACAGAAGCTGTTCGTTCAGCCTTGTACATATATTTTTTTAAAATTGGGGACCCCTTGCTGGGCACCATTGGAAGTGCTTGTGGGAACCAAGGTGCCTACAGGCGGCACATTGGGGACCCCTGTTCTAAGCTGTCAAACTATCACTGATACATTTAGGAACACATTTCTAATATAGCAAAAGCAGACTATGAGCTCCATCACACCAGCAATTTAGTGCACTCTCACCATGCCTGGTGTGCGGATTTGCAGTACGGTACTTACATGACACTGTGCCCGTTTTGCTGACACCCTGCCACTTCCCCAGCCTTTTCTGTTTTTTCCTAGGAAGCTAAAAGTCTGGATTATTTTCCCTAAGTGCCTTTAGTGCGCTTTTAAGCCTCTGTGTAGTTTTAAAGGAATTGGGTGTGTGTGCTGTGACGGGAATCTTGCTGTTTGGCTTGAATGGATTGCATCAGGTCCTGGCAGGGAAAAGTGATCTCTCCCAGCAGACAGCTCCAAGCCTCAATATAAAACCCAAATCTTGCCTCCCAGGCTCAAAAGCATTTTTTAAAACCATACAATGCCTGAATCTCTGCAGAGACTGGATTGTACTCCTTTGATGCCCTCAAAGAGCCAGACTAAAGGGTCGTTCCATTTTTGCCCTGCAGAAAGGTGGTCTGGTTGAAATGCTCATCTGAAAGGACCTGACTGGAGGGAGAAAGAGAATGGGAGGGGTGGAATGGAATGGAATGGAATGGAAGAGCAAAGGAGTGAAAGAGCAACTATTCAGGTAAAAGGGATCATGAGCTTGACGCGCTTAGCAGCAGAGGTAAAAAAACCCACAGAGACAAACCAGGGGGGAAAATTAGGCATGATGGAGCTTTATATATTCGGGAGGGGAAATTCCAAATGCAACATGCTATATAAGATCAGTGAGGTTTGAAATGCAGCACTACGATCTTGATTTTCTCTCTAATGAGACATACTCTGTAGCCACTGAAAATATAATAAAATATGTTATATGTCCCAGTTGTGCTACAAAAAGGACCAAGGCCATGATAACTTTTGTTGTCATGAAACTGAACCAGCAGGGAAAGAAGCAAATAGATTGCACCTCTGTCTGCTGCCTCTGGACATTGCACAAGTTATCAGCCTTGGATCTCACTCAGATGGTATGGTGTGCAATGAAACACATACGAGAGGCATTGCCAAAGTTTGCATCAAAGGAAGAATTCATAAGGTTTATTGAGAAGCTGTGCTCTGAGTGTTCTGCTGCCAACTGATACGCCAACCTTATGGGAAGGATGTTTTCTACAGATCTGCTTGATGAAGGAAGATGAACCTGAGGGACCTCTTAGATCTGTTCAGCTTCAAGAGAGAGTGGGCTGAGGCAGGATGTAAAGCAAAGATGGTGCATAGGGAAGGGGCTGTCCCCAGCATTTCCAGGTTTGGCTGGGAAGCAACCCCATCTGACAGTCTGGAGAGCCACTGCCAATCAATGTCAACAATACTGTCTGACTCAATATATGTCCGCTTCTGACCCAGTTCAATAAAATCCCCATTAACTCCAATATTATTTTGGATCCTGTCACTTCCTTTGCTGTGCACAATTTGGAAAATGTTTCAACAGAATGGTTTGAATAAAGATTTTCCTTCTCTTGACATTCTCCTTAGTTAAAATCTCATGGCATCCTTCACCTGGAGCACACAGGGAGGTCCATGCTTTTTAGGCAGCTCAGCGTCCTAGTTAGGAATGTAAGAAGAACCATCTGAATCAGACCAGAGGTTATCTAGTCCAGCATTGAGTTTTCACAGTGGCCAACTATCTGCCTGTGGGAAGACCTCAAGTAAGTCATGAATAGCACCCATCTGCTTACGTAGGGTGACCAACTGCCAGGATTTCCCCGGATTTGTCCTGGTTTTTGTTCTATCCTGGGTGTCAGGGGGGATTTTCTGTAATTTTCTATAATGTCCTGGAAAGACAAGCTTTCCCCTTTAAGGCCACATTAGCGTGGTTGGAGGGAATGACGAGCTTTCTGGAGGTGGGTTATTTCCCTCCCACTGCTCCAATCAGGACCTTACAGGGGAAAGTATGTCATTCCTGGATATTATAGAAAAGGACCCGATTGGAGCAGTGGAGGGCGGGAATGACACACTTTCCCCTCCTCCGCTCCAATTGGGGCCTTTAAAGCAGTGGGGGTGAATGACATGCTGTCCAGAGGCCCCGGAAAGCCACTTTCCCACCCCCCACCCCACTGAGGGTCCTCTTTTTTGGTTTCCCAAATGTGGTCACCCTAGCTTACATTCCCCAGTAAACTGGTATACAAATGCATACTGCCTCCAACGATGGCTGCCACGCCCCTAACTCCCTTTGCTGCACATCATCATCATCAATGATTAATTACCTTCATTCAGCTCAAAGAACCCAGTAGTTGCCGATCCACCAATTCAGGTAGCTCATTGCAGAAACTTTTTATGGGCAAGTGGTTCTTTTCCACCTGTATCCTTCTCTGTTTCTTATTAGCAGCCAGTTTGCATATCTTGTGTCAAATGCTGGAAGCCATTACCTTTCAAGGTCAGACCGAACGGTGTGCCTACAGATTTTTCAAATTATATTAGTGGTGCAGACAAAATCCATCTGCTCTTAAGAAAAGAGAAACAAAATAATGTGATCAATTCCTTTCTTTGTTGTAGGGGTCTCCAGAGTCCAGTTTAGGCCTGCACTGCATTTGCTTGCTTTCACATTACAGTATTTTTTGTGTGGTGGTGCTGTGAGGAAGTTGAACTTTGATTGGGAAGATCTGGGTTCAGTTCAATGTCCTGTTCAGCCACAAAGCTCCTTGGATGATAGCCTAATCTGCCTCACAAGGTAGTTGTGAGGTTAAAATGAAGGGAGCTGTGTACACCATGTGGTGCATGTACTAGGCATCCACAGTGGGGGCATTGTGGGTAAATCCTGGGTAGGAAAGAAGGTCGTGGCAGGGCAATTTTGAGTAGACAAACAGGGAAAGGAGGAAGTACTAAGTAGCCGATCCCAACTGCTCTTCCCCCATCTTGATTGCCACCTTGGAGGCTGTTTTCCATTAAAAACAAAACCCATTGTGTGTGGTGATGGAGATTCACTCAGTTGCGAGTCACATGTAGATTGAACCTTAGCCTATTCTTTGGATTTCGGTGGCTTTCTCAATTTACTTGTTACCATTGTGTAAGAGTAACCATAAGGAAAGAATGGTGTATTAAATATTGTTTAGTTTACTCTTACAAGAACAGTAGTTTAGATTTATTTTAGCATGTTCCAGAAAATGATTGCCCAATGAGATAAAGTAAGCAAAGGAAAAGTCAACTTAAAACAGAGTTTAATTACTAAAAAGCAGAGTTTGGAAATATGCACTGGTGGATTTGTAGCTGAGAAATATTGGACAGCACTACGTATAAACTAACTGACTTCAGACATGCAGAGAAGATTACCACAAATGTCACAGTGATATCCTAATTATACAGAGAAAGGGGGAAGCTATAACTTGAAGAGTTCTCCAGCATACAGGACCAAAAAATCTCAGTAAATTGATAAGGAATTTATTTATTTATTTATTTATTTATTTATTACATTTCTAATCCACCCAATAACCAACATCCTCTGGGCGGATTACAAATACACAGCAGAAAGGAATAACAGGTATCTCAAAAAGATACCATAGAGATTTAAAGGATGCAGGGTAGGGCAAGTAAAATGATGAATGAGTGGTGCATGTTTCTTGTGAAAGAAAGATCTTGACCTGATTCACATGTCACCACTACCCAGGGTTTCTTTAAACCCTGGGTATCCACCATGAATAAGTGAGAACAAGTGAGTATGCTAGCACACAGGAGCCTTGCTGCTCCTGCTGAGGTAAACGGTTGTTGTCTGTGATATCTGAATGCAGAATTGTGGGTTGTTGGGTTAGGAACAACCAAGATTTATAATCCGTAGTTTGTTCTTGGATTATCAGTCTGGTTTGTTTCTCTCCCCCCAACCATCTATAATTCTGCATTTGGATGTCACAGACAAGAAGCAGCCCTGAGTTGTTTAACTCAGCAGGAGTGGGCAGGGAGCCGGTAGCTAGCATACTTGCTTGCTGCCACTTGTTCATTACTACCAAGGGTTTATTTAAACCCTGGGTAGCTGTGACGTGCGAACCAGGTCACTGGGGCTTTTAAGTTTAGAAAAATCCAGAGAAGGGAGGATAGTATAGTGTAGAGATGCATAAGCGAATTTACTCTGTAGGCTGCTTTTGAAGTTTTCCAAAGCCAAGAAGGGTGCTTTAAATTAACCCTGGGAAACTATGTTCATTATTATTTTAGCTCAGTGTTTTAAGTCATCAATTTTCTAATCCCCCCTTTTAATCTGTGCCCTTTACTGTCTTCTCTCTTTCTCTATGCACCATCACAGGCCTCTTTGAACCCCTCTCTCCTTTAATCCTCTTTCCTTCTCTCTCTCTGGCATTCATAGTGTCTGCTGCTTTCTTCTTTCCACACAGTTCTGTACCCCACCTGAGGCTGTAGCAAAACACCCACTCCAATTCTCTCTTCTGCCATTCAGAGGGAGTGATTTGGGATTACCATTTCAGGGTGGGTATGAGGTGATGGGCAATCTGGTTGACCCTACTTGGGTTCATAGACATGGCCAACTTGCTACCGGAGGGGTGGGTGGCTATTTCTTTTTCATGTAATATTTTAAGATTAAACCTTTTAAAAGTCAAGAAGAAGATGCAGGAGATCTAACATAGTCTACAGCATGAGGAATGACAAATTGCAAAGCTATTTGCTACCGAAAAGCATGTCTCCACAATCCCCCATGGGAGGATGACGGATGTTTGTTTCTTTTAACCACTACTGTTTACATATGTCCTGAAACCGTGCAAGGCTGAATAGAAGTGTTGTCTGCTGTCGTCTTTCTTTCGGATAAGCATAGCCGATGTGTCGTTTTTTCGGACAGCAAAATATGCCACAGTCTATGATACCAAAATCCTGGTAGCAATTTTTCTTTCTATTGAAAAACCTCTGTCTATGAGGGTGGCAGCAGTGGCCTCTTCCTCCACCTCCCTGGATTTTATGAACTAACGTTTTCACAGCTGGAGTAAGAGCTTTGGCCGGTATTGTTTGGCCGGTTGATGTGAGAGAAGACATTCTTTCCTCAAATTTCTTGGTGGGGGGTTGTTTAAAGGTTATTAAAAATCCCCATCCAAAGTGTGGGCAGAATAGGGCGGCCATTTTGACTTCTGCGAGCATGTCTAAGAAAGGGGCTAACAAGGAAACCAGCCTGCAGGGATGGCCCATTGTTGACACCTCTGTTTCTTGAGGGCTTACATGAGATTTTAAGGGCTTGAAGAGAGCTTCAAATGTGGTACTGCAAGAGGGTAAATGTATTTCTGAACCTCCTGTTCTGTGACTTATCTTGTTTCCTCTTCTCACATACTTAAGAGCTAATTGTCAGCATGGACAGAGATAGCTCCCTTTTGACAATGAATGCTTGAGGAAATCCAGTGTGAGGAACGATTTCTAAAGGCGAAACTAGACGTTTCTTTACATGTGTATTTTGTTAATTTTTACTTTAGGTGCAAAGAGACTGATGCTAGGCTCCTGATCTGAATCTCCCCCCACATGTTAGGCTCCTGATCTGAATCTAGAGTAAAAATGGAACAAAAATGCTGCTACAACGGATTTAAAGTAATGTCTGCTATGGACATAATGCTACAGTTTTAGAGTGCTAACATATACCTAAGACAGCCCAACCCAAACCGGTATCCCTCAAGTGTATTAAGACCATGACTGCCATGGGAGATGTAGTCCAACGGGTCTGGAGGGCAGGAAATTGGGGAAGGCTGGCCTAAGCAATTTTGTATCCTGAGGAGGAAAATCTAAATAGCACATCCCTTCTCATTAATTAACATGGGAAATGATTAATCTACTGGAAAGTTCTTGTGTGCACTGCATAGAAATGAAAAGGAGCTGTGTAGCCTCTGTTCATTTTGATATGGATTGTGCAGGAGAATTTCCTGTCTTCTGCTCTTCCAACTTTAATAACACCCTAATGTAACCACTTGGGGAGTTCCCTCACTTCAGATTTTTCTTCATGAGGCTTTTAAACCACCACTTTACCGAGGTTTCTGTGGGATTAAGATCATCTCCTTTACACATGTTTCTCCCCTGCCCTAGGGATTTTCTTTCTCTGCCTTTATATATGTTCCATTACAAAACCACTAGGTGGTGATGTGCTATAACAGGATTGTGCAAATACACTTCCTCATTAGAAACACACACGCGCACACACAAAAATGGTTGCAAAGCACGGGAAAGGCTCTAGAGGAGGAGGATGACATGTAAAGGGCCTGCAAATGACCATGAATGAGGAATCACAAGTGCACAATAAATGTGCATGAGGTACTAGTTCCTCTCTATTCAGCACTGGTTAGGCCTCATCTTGAGTATTGCATCCAGTTCTGGGCACCACACCAAGAAGGATGCAGGCAAGCTGGAGTGTGTTCAGAGGAGGGCAATGAGGATGATCAGGGGCCTGGAAACAAAGCCCCATGAGGAGAGACTGAAAGAACTGGGCATGTTTAGCCTGGAGAAGAGAAGACTGAGGGGAGACATGATAGCACTCTTCAAATACTTGAACGGTTGTCACACAGAAGAGGGCCAGGACCTTTTCTCAATCATCCCAGAGTGCAGGATGCGGAATAATGGGCTCGAAGTACAGGAAGCCAGATTCCGGCTGGACATCAGGAAAAACTTCCTGACTGTTAGAGCAATACGACAATGGAACCAATTATCTGGGGAGGTTGTGAGCTCTCCCACACTAGAAGCATTCAAGAAGCAGCTGAACAGCCACCTGTCACATATGCTTTAAGGTGGATTCCTGCATTGAGCAGGGGGTTGGACTCAATGGCCTTATAGGCCCCTTCCAACTCAACTATTCTATGGTTCTATGGTTCTATGATTCTATGTCTTGTGTAGAAAGGCTTTGTTTCATGTTAGGACTCCCACTGTATTAGAGTTATTTGAGAAAATTCTTTTAAACACTGACTGCATTTCTAAGGGCTTTCTTGTACATTATGCAGCAGCAATGCCAAATTTGCTACTAAACTTACAATTGGCTGGGACCCATGTAATGGCTGCACCTGTATAATGTTACACATTCAAACATTCAATTTTAAGTGTAGAGTTCAAATGTTTTAGACGAACAAATAATCTGGGAAACAGACTTAAAAAGGGAATGGCAGTTTAGGGAGAAATCTTGATGATGATGATGATGATGATGATGGTGATGATGATTGTTGTTGTTGTTTCATTTCATTTCATTTCTATTTTGCCCTATAGCCTAAGCTCTCTGGGCCATTTACAACTATTTATTAAAAAACACATCAACAATATCACAGAATACAACATTATGATAAAAATAGCCTAAACCGTTATTAACATACAAAATTTAAAACAATAAAAAAAGTTCAGTAAACACCTTTTAAATAATAGACCTGTACAGACAGCAGACATAAATGCTCCATCATATGCCATTAAATTATATCCCTTTAAATGCCTGGGAGCAGAGGGCAGTCTTAACCTGGCTCTGAAAACATGACAATATTGGCATCAGGCGGGTCTCGGTGGGGAGCTCATTCCATAGTTAGGGGGGCCATCACTGAGAAGGCCCTCTTGCTTGTTGCTACCTTCTCAGCCTCCCTTGATTGTAGTGTCTGATCGGTATTGCGATGCCATGTAATGAAAGGAAGGCGCATAATGAAAGGAAGGACAGTGGTTCAATGGTAGAGCTCAAACCTTGGCATCTCCAGCTAGGGCTTGGAAAAAGCTCTGCCTGAAACCGCTGTTGAGAATACTGAGCCAGATGGTCTGATTCAGTCTAAAGCAGTTTCCTATGCTCCTAACTCTGCCTTTGCATGATTTGATTCCCTGAAGAAATACACAAAGTGATATCCATGTGTTTGGATGTGTATTACGGCTGTTTTCTCTTGTTGCAAATAATTGTAGTCAACTCAAGCCAGGGGAGAGTGGGGGATAGAGGAAGGTGGGAGAACCCTCTGCTTGACATAGCTGTCTTGTTGTTTTTTCCACCTCAGGAGTCTGTGGAGTTGAGGTTGTGTCACGTCATTGCTTGTGGCTTGTCCCACACCTTTTTTCCCCCAGTGTAAACAGCATGAAAACTTGTGTAAGCCGCATCCCAGCCAAGCCTTTTATAAACCAAACTTTAATTTGTTATTCTTCTGGCATCCACCAGTGCATTCGTGTGACCGTGTGGGTTGGCTGTGGAACCAAGCACTATAAAAACTTTTGACGGCGGGAATGTTTCATCTGGCGGCGCTCTGTGCCACTAACCAAACACACACGCCCCTACCTCATGCATGTAACCCCATGGAGGGGAATCAGTGGAATGGTTTGAGGTGCGGTGGGGGGAGGAAGGGGGGTCATTATGAGTATGGGCTTACAGAGTTGGCCACTTAGCATTAGTAAACTTTTGCAGAAAGAGTCTAAATCAGTTGGTTTTCACTATAACTAGGATAATGAACAAGTCTTGAGAACAGTGGGAATGGTTGAGGGTCCCCCCCCCCCCCCCCGGCTCCTTCTTTCGGGTATGACACAGAAATGTGAAGGCCTTTATTAACAATCAAACCAATTCCAGTCCCACAGATCAAATAAATAAATAAAGACATTTGGGACACCAGCAACCATTATACCAATTCTTATGTTTGGCTCAAATCTTGGTGCCTGTTGTAGTGAGGTAAAGCACTTTGAACATATGCATTTATTTATTTAATTTATTAAATGCTTGATACAATAGAATTCTCTGGACACTGTACAAATAATTTTGAAAAACATAATAATAAAAAGAACAACACAAAATAATAAAAGCAACAGCAGAAAAGCAGTAGATATACACAGCAGAAAATATCGTAGAAATGCAAAAACTAAAACCACTCTAAGTACTAGAGTTAAAACCACAACAGGGATTAAAATAATAGGTCTTAGGGTGCAATCCTATGAGTGTTGAGACGGGGGGGGGGGGGGAAAGTTCTACAACTCCCAGCATGCCCCAGTTTGCATGGCTGTCTGGGGTATGCTAGGCGTTCTAGGACTTTTTCCTGTCTAAACATGTATAGGATTGTGCCCTTGAAGACTAAAAATATAACAGTATCGTAGAAGCCCGGGAAAGCAGAGAAGTCTTTGCCTGATAAAGATAGTAGTGTGGGCATCAGGAGAGCTTCTCTTTTTGCCACCCTCCAAGTCTCAGAATGAGGGAAGTACTTGAAGAAAAGTTTCTATGGATGATTAAAAGCATGGCTAGATACATAAAGGAGGAAGCATTCCATCAGGCCCCACAATCCTAAGCACTTTCTTATATAAAACATTTTGGGGTTATTAGGAATTTGACCTTCTTCTTCTTCTTCTTCTTCTTCTTCTTCTTCTTCTTCTTCTTCTTCTTCTCTCTGTGTGTGTGTGCTTGTTTTGTTTAGGAACTCGCTACAAAGATCTTGTTGTCGGCATTCCCAAGGAAATATACAAAAATGAAAAGAGAGTTGCTCTTTCCCCTGCTGGTGTTCAAGCTTTAGTAAAACAAGGTTTTAACGTACAAGTGGAACATGGTGCTGGTGAAGAAGCAAAGTTCTCTGATGATCAATACAAGCAGGCAGGAGCCAAAATTGGGGACATGGAAACAGCGTTTGCATCTGATGTTGTCTTAAAGGCAAGTTTGCAAATCAGAAGTATATAGGATGGGGAATGCTGGGAATTGTAGTTCCATTTTCAGTCTAAATATGCATAGGGTTGCATCCTAAGTGTGTTTATTGAGATGAAATCCTACTAATTTCAACAGGATGTATTAGGTGACAGACTATACAGGGTTAATTTACCTTCATGGAGTTGCAGGGCAACTTTACAGAAGTTAACGAAAAGGCATAGGTCTGCGTCAAGGTACTTACAATCTAAATTTCATTAGAAATGGGGGTGGGGGGCAAAGAGGGAGAGAAAGGGAGGGAGAACCAAGGGGTTAATATGAGCACATTCCAATTACACACACTTTGGTTTTATTTCAGTCCTGTAAATCTAGTTTTGTATGTCTTATCTTGGTTTAGTCAACAGACACTTTTAAAGAAGCTGGAAATTAATATCAAGGAATTCTTATAATTAAATTCAGTTTGTCAGCTCCAAATTATTCGTAATTTTCTTTGATCGATGTTCAATTTACCCCTTTTTACATTTGTAATATATTCTGGATAGCAATTGGCTATCCATGGGTAAACGTTGGAGCTGGATTTGAATGATGTTGTGGCACCATGTAGATGGTTATTTAGCTAACTGGAAAGAGATTTAGATTTAAACTAAGCAATAAAATATGGCCTTTATTTTCTCTTAAGGTCAGAGCTCCAGTCTTTAATGAAGTGCTGGGAGTGCATGAGACAGCCCTACTCAAGGAGAAAGCCACGCTTGTTAGTTTCATCTATCCAGCTCAGAACCCAGAGCTCCTGGACAAGCTTGCTCATCGGAAAGCCACCGTCTTGGCAATGGACCAAGTTCCTCGAGTCACTATTGCTCAAGGATATGATGCCTTAAGTTCAATGGCCAACATTGCAGGGTTAGATTCCACAATATAATCTCCGTGCTAATCTTATCTTTTGCAAGGTTGAGTTTTCTGTATATACTGTTTTATGTGATGCATTGATTCTTACAATCCTGCTTCCAAAATTCTCAATTGCTTCT
The DNA here is from genome assembly GCA_029215795.1 of Anniella stebbinsi. NCBI lineage: Eukaryota > Metazoa > Chordata > Lepidosauria > Squamata > Anniellidae > Anniella > Anniella stebbinsi. Next base: position 391,310,297 of record JARDYH010000001.1, read on the forward strand.
AAGTTTGCAACACCAAAGGACAATCTCCCCCTTTTTTAATAAACTCTCGTTCTTTATAGCCAATGTCTTGCACCTAAGACACTGGAGAGGCTGGGGGAGGTGAGATGTGCATTACTACCCAAGCTGTTCAAGAGCTGACCATCATTCATGCTTTCTGAGTTAGAGTCAGCTAAGATAAGAGGAATGCTAACCATCCTGTCTCCTTAAGGAGGCAATTTCTCCAGCAAGAAGAAGTAGCTTGGGATGTCCAAAATATATTGAACAATTATTGGATTGCATTGGTTCTATCGAAATGGCCATTGGACTCCATTTCGCTTTTGGTTGTCAGCCTTTTTAGCATGTCCCAATTGGCTTCCCAAATGTGGGACCAACATGATTCTGCCTAGACCCTTAGGCTCTCAAGAACTGGACAAATCCTTCCTGGGTATGCTGGATACAGCTCATTGGTCCATCCTTCTAGATGTCTTGGACTACAACTCCCAGCATTCCTGAGCATTGGCCATGCTGGCTAGGGTGATGAGAGTTGAAGTCCCAAATCTCTAGAGGGCACCCGGTTGGGGAAGGCCAGGCTAACCTATGGTTATAGGCACAGGTTTTAAAAGTCTCCTTTATGAAAACAAACATTGCACAATTCAACTTGATTTTGGATTTAACATCAGGACTTACGTTCATCCTGGCTGTCACATCTATTCTGGGAGGGGCAACATGACTGTTTGACCTAACTATATCTTGTCTTGATTGGTGTTAACCAAAAACTGCTGGAAGACTGGTTGGCAATGGCATTATTGTTTCATACTACTAGTAATGCCAATATGTTTTTTTAAAAAAATATTGGCATGTATATAAAATAGGCAGTTTGGGGGACTTTCAGGGCAGAAGGGGCTGGGAGTTAGCTACCTCAAATGTCCTTTGAAATCTATTCCATTATACAATTTGCTGCAGAGTTACTACAGGAGGTAAAAAAGTAAATTAACCGTTGCAAAACCATTGAACCAAATGTGAGTCCAATAATGTCAAACCGACTTTCACAATGGATAAAAACACATTAAAGATGAACAGATTTATTGTGCGTGGACTGTAGTCCTCCCAAAACTTTTGACACAACAAATCTGTTAGTCGTTAAGGTACCACAAGACTCTTCGTTGTTTTGGCCGCAAGAGACCAACACGGCTACACCTCTGGAAGTGGTTTTCACAATGGATGTATTCTTAGGTTTGGCATGAACTGAACATACCAGTCTTTATTATTTTTCCACAAAGCTCTTTCACATAGGCCAAACTAAAGTGCAAGATAAATGTTTTGCAAAAAGCAAGGCATGAATGTATACCACTGTGCTAATTTGATTCTGCTGTGTTCAAAATGGAAGATATAAAAAAAAATCAGTGATGCTGTGGTTCTCCAAAGCCTGATGCTAAGGGGCTATATATATAGGGTTGTCAGGTGGCCTCTTCAAAGGTCACGCCTGTCTCTTTAACTGGTCTGTATCAGCTCTTACTTTTCCTGCCTGGTGCTTCTTGTCCTACCTTAGTTGTTCTTCTCCATCGTCCTCTCCTACCTGCTGCTGGCAAATTGTGATCCCTGCTTGCTCCAGGAGGGAAGGGCAGAGTGGTAGGAAAACAGAGCTAAGAAAAGACATGCAACCCTCACTTCCATGATGCACATAGGGAAAATTGCTCTGCTCCACAATTCTATGGTGAAAGCTGTCTGGTTTCATTTCAATTTGATAACAGACACCCCAGTTAGACAGCATCAGGAATGCGAGCTCTAAAACAGGTAGGGCTGATCTCCATTTTTCAACCTGGCAATCACCATTCCCTGTGATAACAAGCTCAAGTAATTGAATGTTTATTACTTAGGAAGCAAAATGGGGCTACCTAAAAATAAGGTAGTGGTGTGTCCATACTCAAGGGATTTCTTAGATATGTAGAAAATTGTAAATTGAAAGGAAAAGATACTGCTTTGAAAAACCAAAACTGCCCAAGAAAAATCTGTAAACTTCTAGGTATGGAATCTGATAGCAGCTGACCCTAAAGAAATTCAGGGAGATGCACGCCATTAGGTTTTTAAAAATATTTCTGCATTATACAGGGATGTTCCAGGAGAGGGAAGGGGAGAAAGATGTCCTTTTCTCATTTCCACTCTTCGGAACTGTATCCCTCTCTCCCATTATGTAGCTATAAAATGGTCAGGTTTGGGGGTGGCCACCCTCTAATACTGTATAGTGCAGCAAGGGAAAGCTTTGAGGTGGGGGATAATAGAGCTGCCACCAACTCCTCACCCCAAGAGGCCTAAAAAGCACTATGAGGCCACATCTACACTAAGCAGGATATAGCACTATGAAAGTGGCTTATAAAAGGCAGGAGCCACACCAAGCAGGATATAGCGGTATATGGTATGTGTCAATGGGCCCCAAAAGTTGTCAGTGCACTTCAATACTGCTATAAAGCAGTAGGGTGGCTGCTGCCTTTTATATACCGCTTTCATACCGCTATATTCTGCGTGGTGTAGACTTTGCCCAAGTTTCTTAAGGGTGGGATTACACTGCAACATTGTGTTGCAGGTCTCACTTTTCCTACATATATGGGAATAGAGAGATGGTGCATAGAGACATGAAAGGGACTACTTACCTGCTCTGTTTGGCTATTTTGAAAGACTTCATAACAAGGCTTGGCCTGTTCAGAGGACATTCATGGTGTCATCTCATCGAGGGCTGAAGTAAACTATGCAACATGTTTTCAGTTGTCAGCGCTTAGGAAGCAAGCAAGTGTTTAGGAAAATGGGATAGTTTTACTGAGATATTAAAACGAGCCTGAAGAAATACTGTTGTCAGATTTAAACCTTGGCATAAGGAGGGTGTCAGAGCAGTGTCGCCGGAGAGATTGCACCTGGTTTAACATCTCCCAGGCACGCAATTCTTATAAGATGCAAGAGCTTTCTTTGAATCCAGAAATGGCAAATCTGACATGGTGCTTTGACCAAATTGTTTCTGATTGAGATGGAATGGTTTGAATTCTAAACCATTTCAAGATGCAGCCTGTATACATAATTGGTATAGCATTTTAAACCAGTTTGTTGTGATATTTAAAATAATAATAATAAAAAATCTCAGCATCTTTGAAATCCGTTCCAAATGTGAATTGGTTCAAAATGTGTTTATTTCTGAATGGCAACGACTGGCCCAAAATCAGTGGGACTTTACTTCTGAGCAAACGTGGTTAGGATACGGCTACTAGTGCATCACTCAAAAATACCTCAGATGGAAAAACTGATCTGTGGACTACTTAGACTTATCAGTGCAAAAGCTCGTGTTCTCACATGGGCTCTTTTTCTCATGTGTTAATACAGATCCCCACAATAACTAGAGCTGCTGGTGTAGCTGTTTGTCCAACCAATTCCAGAACATTTTGTTGCAGAGCATTGTAAGAGGATGACGTTAGAAGATTAATTAGATTTCAGTACTGTATTCTGGACCTGTTTACATGTATCCGTTCTCCTGAGGAAACCACCCCTTGATCTACATCAATTTATTGATTATATGAGTGTATTCTGGAAAGGAGCCGTGGTTTTTTACATGCAGTGCAGGCTGTTATTTTGCTGTTTGTTTCTGAGAGTAGGTGGCAATGTCGGACATTTGCAAAGGGTCAAGGCAGGTCTTCTCGTTTTGCAAGAGGTCTTCTCGTTTTGCAAGAGGCATGCAAGACAGGCAAACTTGGGGTCTAATTAGATTAGAGTGACCATATGGAAAGGAGGACGAGGCTCTTGTATCTTTAACAGTTGTATAGAAGAGAGAATTTCAGCAGGTGTCATTTGTGTGCATGCAGCACCTGGTGAAATTCCCCCTTCATCACAACAGTTAAAGCTGCAGGAGCTATACTAGAGTGACCAGATACAAAAGAGGGCAGGGCTCCTGCAGCTTTAACTGTTGTGATGAAGAGGGAATTTCACCAGGTGATGCACACACGCAAATGACATCTGCTGAAGTTCCCTTTTCTATCCAATTCTAAAAGATACAGGAGCCCTGTACTCCTTTCCACATGGTCACTCCAAATTAGATGAGACATTCGTTGTGTGAATGGTATTAACAGGGGCTTTTTGGTTATGTGAACAGCAGCCAAGAGGAAGCCTGAGCAACACTGGAACTGTGGGGCAGGGAGGAGAAGCTCAGCTCTCTTCCTACCTGCCATGGTCCAACAAATACTGTAGGCTGGTCAGAAAGTGCCTCCCCACATGTACTTCAACTGCGATGGTGGGGAGGTACTATCCTAGGGATTGTGAATTGCCAAAAGTGAAGACAAAAGAGGACACCAATTTGTTTAATATTTTAATGTTTGCATATACTAATTTATGTGTATAGCTGCAGATTTAGAAATAATTAGGATAATTTAAGAGTAATACAGTACATCTCACCATATTGTGAAAGGCTGTGGCCAGGTAACTCAGTCTGCTGTCCAGGTGTTGTCGATAGACAATTTCAAGACCCAGCTGTTCCTTCTGATGGTTCTCTATACCATGGACAGCTTTTGAAAGAGAGGACAAGTTCAAAATAGAGGACAGTCCTCTGGCAGCCCTTCAAATAGAGGACTGCCCTCTGTAAAAATAAAATAAAATAGTGTTCGAAAATGCATTGTATTAGGAAAATTGCTTGTAAAAATGTGTATATTAGGCAAATGTATTTCCAAAAATACACGTGCTAGGAGAAATATCACCAAAAATGCTTATGAATTTTCATGCCAACTTAAATATTTTTTTAAAAAAAATATTCTCAAAGTTTGGAATGAACTGAAATTAAGACTGGAGATGTTCAAGATTGCAAAAATGAGAAATTGAGAGAAACCGAAATTGACAAATTTGTTCATCCCTTGCATCTCAGCACATGACCAGCAGACAGCCGTTGTCCATGATGATTTCAAGTGGCTGCTGTCTGCTTAGATATTTATGTATGAGTTGGATAACCTTGTAGGCAGAGTGAATGGAGGCATGGATGTAATTATTCCTCGCATGTATACAACAAGGGGATTCCCTTGTTAATCAGTGATCATGTAAACCCTGCGTGAAGCGAAAAACAAGACACACATTGCATTGACTTTCCAAAGAACGTTTATGTTGGAAAGATTATGTTGGGCAGCGTCCATGGATGTGGATTTCCTTAGCATGCTCTCAAAATGTGTTTCCTGCCCCCACCCTCCAAAATCTTGCTTTTTTTTTTTTTAAAGAAAGGTTTAAACCTCTTGTTCTTTTCTCCGCAAAGAACTGGAATGAACCTAGTATAAAGGCTGTCTGTTGCTCTAATTGTTCCGAAGACATGCAGACCTAGTAATCAGTCTTAGATACGACTACAACTGGGTCCAAGTCCCCAAATTGGATTAGGACAAGGATTATAATTTTACCCCCCTGCCCATTTTAGAACCCCTGAATTGTCTCCCTAATACAGAGAGGCTCTGGAAAGGAAACACACACACACCCTGCACTCCCCAGAACAGTTTTGAGCACAGCATCGTTGAAATTATTATTTAATAGTTCATAACAAATACAACACCCCCTCCCCACAAACACCATTGTATCGTGAAATGGACCACAGAGTATCTTTTTTACTAGATATGCTTACCGTGTTTGTTTATTAGGTTTTTATTCCACCTTTTCCTCCAAGGAAATAGATCCAACTGCAAAGAGATATAAAAGACTCTGACAAAGGGAACAAATATACTTGACATCTGACCACAAATTCACTGTAGCTCTATACCACTTTGATCTTGTGCCCTTAGACCTTTCCATTACAAAACTGTGGTTTCAATACTTTGAGTGGCCATGCAAAATAGTCATGCACTGAACTGAAATTATTACCAGTGGAAGCGGAAAAAGGCAAAAGGAGTAAAAGCTGGATTTGGATGTTTCCCAGTTATATTATATTATAATTTATGTTCCATTTCACTTCTTCTAAGCCATGAGTGGGCAGATGTTAGGCTTGTTGGTTTTCGTGGAATCCTGAGATCCACCAATTGGAGCAGATATATACTAAGAATTAAGAAACAGGAGGTCAACCCAGGAATTTGTGAATCCATACCAGAACCAAGTTCAGAAGTCCTTTTACACAAAAACTAAGTCATGTGGATTTGGAGGAACCTTCTCCAAGTATTATTTTTCATCAATGGGGGATGGACATTTTAAAAAACAAAACACCCCCCCCCCCTCAGTTAGATGATTAGAGGTCAGAAACCATTGCTGATTTACTGCAAATCACCAAGAGGTGCTGGTCTACCTTCTGCCCATGCCTGAATTAAACCACTGAGCTCCTGCGCCAGGGCTGAGGCATTTGCGATGGAGACAACGCTTACTAAAGAGAACTGTGGCTGCTAGGAGAATTATCCAAGCGTGAAGCTCATGCTGGTGAGAGAGATGCACAGTTTTTGTAAAATACTATTGGATTACTGTCACTGTTCCAGGATTTATTGTATGGACCTAATTTGACAGCTGGTGAATTGCTGTTGTGCTAAGCAATGATAAGATACTGGGCTGGCTATCTTTTACTGATACAAGCAGTGGTGCTCACCTTAGCTGAGTATAGCATCAGGCTGCCTAAAAGACCAGCAGGTAGAAAAGACTTTCACCTTAAAATGACCAGCCACAGTAAAGGGCCATAACAAAACATTTCACTGTCCATCTTGTGCCACACTCCAAGTATGCCTGCCTTTCTTCCCGGCAATTTTCTCCTTATTTGAAAGTGTGTTACAAGCACTGATATAAACTGTTGAGACAGTCATTTTGCACTTAAACCCCCTCTAGATGGATTCCGTTTGACGCCTGGTTAGCCGATTATGTGCATAATCACTGAAGCGCTTTATCATAAATGCTTGTATGCAGGAGATAATTGAGCACTCAACAGGTGACCTTACCGGTTGTTTCAAATGCGCTTTACAAGTAGTTAATGCAGAGAATCGCTTGTTCACATAGTCAAAATGTGCTTTAATGGTCGGAGCAAAATAAAACTCGCTATTTAACGCGCATTCGATAATGCGCATAATCGGATGTTTAAAGCGCCTCTACGCCCAATTTGCGCTCTGTTCTTGTAGAGGTAAAATTTTTAATGCGCCTTGAAAGAGCTTTAAATGTCTCTTGTAGAGGCAGCCTTAGACAAATGCTCTATAGCTGCTGTTTGTTTTCTTTGCTTGCTTATTAATACTCCCTATGTTTGTATGTTTGCTAAGTTTGTTTTGATTTGTTCACAATGCCTATTGATGAGCCAAGACAAACCTTTGTCCTGTTCTCTCTCTCTCTCTCTCTCTCTCTCTCTCCAGGTACAAGGCTGTAGTCCTGGCAGCTAATAATTTTGGAAGATTTTTTACTGGACAAATTACTGCAGCAGGAAAAGTTCCTCCAGCAAAAGTAAGTATCATGCCGTGGGTTTCTGTGTAGTAAAAAATTGTAGTGAGAGTTGAGACTGTGGGTTAAACTAGATGATATGTTATGTTAGATGCATGATCTAGGCTGACCATATGAAAAGGAGGACAGGGTTCATGTAACTTTAACAGTTGTAGAGAAAAGAGAATTTCAGCCAGGGTCATTTGTGTGCAATTAGTTCCTGGTGAAATTCCCTCTTCATCACAACAGTTAAAGTTGCAGGGGCCCTGCCTTCTTTTGTATATGGTCTCTCTAGTATAGTGCCTGCAACTTTAACTGTTGTGATGAAGAGGGAATTTCATCAGGAACTAATTGCATACAAATGACACCGGCTGAAATTCCCTTTTCTCTACAACTGTTAAAGTTACATGAGCTCTGTCCTCCTTTTCATATGGACAGCCTACATGATCAATATGTGTGATGCGGAAATGTGTGAATGCATGTTTCATCGGCCAGATCTACACCAAGCAGGATATGTCACTTTGAAAACGGTTTGAAAATTGTATATATAGTGTGGCCTGGGCCCTAACAGTTGTCACTACTGTTATAAACTGTTTTAAAGCAATAGTGTAGATCCTGCCTTTCATTCATAATATCAAAACAGCAGCTGTGGGCCCCCCCTGTTCAGATCTTGACTATGGGATGTGGGGGGGGGGGCAGAAGTTTCCCAACAAGTTTTCGCCCTCCCCTGAAGCTGTTGTTTGCCCTGGAAGATAAGCTAAATAGCAGCTTCAATTTTCAGGCAAATTGAAACTTCCAGGGAATTATTTTTTTAAATGGACCTTGCCCACACCACAATCCCAGTCTGAATTGGGGCCTCCTGTGGCTGCTATTTTTCAGCATGAAATAAAAATGTGGATAAGTGATAATGCAATTGACACATGTAGTTTGGCCTTGAGTGTATGTTTCCCCCTTTCCTTTGGGGAAGTTGGATTTAGCTAGTTCTGCAAGCTTATAAATATACACATTAACAGGCAATGACAAGGAAACAACATAAGAACATTAGAAGAGCCCTGCTGGATCAGACCAAGGATCGATCTAGTTCAGCATTTTTTCACATAGTGGCCAACCACCTGCGCATGGGAAACCCATGAGCAGGACATGAATTAAAGAGCAAGCACACTCGTCCATGTTCCCCAGCTATCCCCAGGGGATAGCAACTAATGGGAGTATATGAATACTAGCATTGCAATCCTATGCATGTTTACTCAGAAACAAGTCCCATTTATGTTCATTGAGACTTAAGGGCCAATCTGCACAGTCCTTTGGAACGTTTTAAAAAGTATTTTAAAACATTCCAAATAGATGCGTTCTAAAACGTCTTAGGCCACATTACTGAGTACTCACGTTACAGGAGAACAGTCTTCAGTCTTTAAAGCGGTGTGTGTGGTCACACGCTGCTCTGCCCTGTCTCTTTCTCTTTCGTTTTTTCAGTGAGTTTAGGGCAAGGCATTGTGGGGGTTGTAGTTCAGTCACCACTTCCTCCTTTGTTCCTCTGTCATACCCAGCGAGTATAGGGCTAGGCATTGTGGGTGTTGTAGTTCACTTCCTCTTTCTTCCCCACCAATCAACTGCTAAGCATTTGGGCGCTGGTCAAGGAAGCACTGCCCCCAGGAAACACAAACGGTAAGGAAGGACACATTATTTTACTTAAAACGATTTATTAAAAATGAAACCGTTGTGTAGAACTGAAGGGAGTTTTAAAAAACCTCAGATATACAACGTTATAGGGAGTGCGTCATGTGGCCCAAAGAGTTTTCATAACCCTTATAAAACGTCAAAAACCTCGTGTGAAGATCGGCCCATATACTCTCTAGAGTTTAAGACTTCAGTCTAAGAATCCATAAGGAGGGATAGTTTAGGGAACGTTGCACAGATATTTCTTCCCACATGCACACATGAGAAGAAGCCCTTGTCATCTACATTTTAAAAAAAGCATTTAGCAAATAGTTTTCTTCACTTTCAGTCCCTTTTGGCATAAGACAGGATGCAAAAGGGACAAATATTCAGAAAAAATCAAATTGTACATCAGATGTATGTTTCTGCAGTGTGCAGCACCTATGTAGGTGAACAGTGGCCTACTCATTACCCTTAAGTACCAGTAATTACTATTTTCATAGTTGTGTGGTTAGAAGAAATTTGGCAGATGCAAGGTGCACCTGCTAAAATTCCCTTTCTTTCTACATAATTGCAAAAATATGGGAGCCTGCCCTCATTTGCATTGATTTGGTCACTTGAAATTGAAGGTAGTTGATAGCTTTCATCAAGTAAAACCAAAAGGGGGAGAGTATCCAACTCAGGGCAAAAAAAAGGGAGAAGCAGGTTCTCAGGATGCTAAAATACTTTATTCTTCTTCGTGGTCTCTGTGCATCACACATATGGGCTCGCGCCGACGCCGAGCCTGCTTCCGGGAAACTTAGCTAGCTTAGACTTTTGGCGGGAACCCCTCCCCCCACCATCCTACCGCGCATGCTCAGGGCTCCCGCCTCTCCATTTACCTCAGTTCTTCTTCGACCGCTTCGCCACTAGCCTCGCGGGAGACTTTCTCCGGTACGTTGTGCCTGTATTGAGAGAGAAGAAGATAGTTTATAGTTAGCTTAGGCCGTTCGTTTATAGTTGTTAGTTAGTATAGTTATAGTTTTTAAAATATATTAAAAAAAAAAAAAAAAAAAATTCAGTACAGTTTATAGATATTAGTTATAATAGCTGTTCAAGCGGCTGGCCATCTTATGGCACAGACCGCGTTATTTAGATGCTGCTCGCGGTGTAGGGCCAAAATAGCCCTCTCCGACGGGCACTCGCTCTGCCTCATTTGCCTGGGAGAGGCCCACGTAGTTGAATTGTGCTGCCATTGTATGCGTTTCTCGCGGCAGACACGACGAAATAGGGCTGATCGCCTTCGTAGCCTTCTGTGGACAAAGGCCTTATCGGCGGTTGACCGACCACGTCCCTCTATGATGCCAGGGGTGACTTCTGGGGAGAGTCGTCAACACTCTAGCCCAGCGTCTCCGGTTTCCCCCCTTTTAGGGGCGGTGGTACCGGCATCGATACCGGACATTTCACCGGTTTCCTCACCGGTGCCGGTAAAGAAGTCAAAAAAGTCCAAGCCGAAGAAATCGTCAAAAACTGCGACATCGATACCGGCTTCGGCGTCGAAAAAAGCGCGGCCGTCCTCCATGCCTTCCTCGGCATCGGTGAAAGTCGTCGCTATGGTGCATAAGGCATCATCGGTACTGACCAGACTGTCGGTACCATCGCACCGCTCGACATCGATAGCTTCGACATCGCAAGCATCGATTACGGAACTTTCTCCAGCACCATCGGTAGCGAAGAGACCTACACCATCCGTGGCCTCGCTACTGCGTACACCGTCGACGCCTAGGGCTCAGCCTCAACCAGCTGCGCTGTCGCCTTCCAGGTCTTTGCCGTCACCTGCCCCAATGCCAATACTTCTCCAATCGGATTCGGAGCAGCCACCGAGACTCTCGTCGCCGAGACAACCCAGAGCGCATCGACGTCGAAGGCATAGCTCTCGAAGCCGATCACCGCACTCGAGGTCACGCTCTCGCTCACGCTCTAGAGACTGGGATATCTACTCCGAGCGATCACGGCACTCAGAGCGTAAGCGCTATCGCTTTGATCCATACACAGGGCATAGGATCGGGGGTGAGAAAACCCCGCCGCCGGTCCCTCCGCGAAGGACCACCTCGTTAAGCCAACCCGCAACTCGCCATCGAAGCAGTTCAACAACGAGGCACCATGAGCAGACGCCATCGGCGTCGACACAGCGGCGACAGCAGTCGCAGTCCTTTGAGGACTATCCATCGGACACGTCTTCAGCGCCTTCTCCACGACCATCTGAGCCATCTCCATTGGACACGGTCAGTACCGAGGAACGTGCCTCTCCCACGATGGAGATGGGCAGTTTCACGGACCAAATGCTTAGGCTTACGCAGTCTCTGAATATAGAGTGCCAACAGCCTGCTGAGGACTCAGACGACGGAATATACGATGTTATGTCTACAGAGCCATCACCGCAGCTAACCCTGCCAATGGTTAAGGCACTGCTAAAGACAATTAAACAATCTTGGGAACACCCAGCCACTGTTGGTGCGACTTCCAAACGTCTTGATGCCATCTACAAGGTCAAGGAGTCGCAGGCACCTTTCCTCTTCCAACATCCGAAGCCAAATTCGGTTGTTGTGGAGGCTGCGCAGGGCAGGTCGGGTAAGGTCCATTCCGCCCCAACTGATAAGGAGGGGCGTAAGCTCGATGCCTACGGCCGTAGGATCTACGCTTCAACATCTTTGGGCATAAAAGTAACAAATTACATGGCTCTCATGGCACGTTATCAACTATTCTTATGGGAGAAAATATCTTCTTTAACTGATTGCCTGCCTGACGACCAGCGTGAACTAGCTCGTGTCTTCCAGTCAGAAGCTATCAGGTTGTCAAGGCAAGAACTGACAACAGCGCGACATCTGACGGACTGTGTCTCGAAGGCTATGGTTGGTGCAGTGGCCTTGCGCCGACATGCATGGTTGCGCTCGGCATCTCTGCCGCAAGAGACCAAAAATCGAATAGAGGACCTTCCTTTTGATGGGGAGGGCCTGTTTCATACTGATACTGACACCACGATGGATACGCTGCACAAAGCTAGAATGACAGCGAGGAAGATGGGCTTCCAACAACCACAGCAGCCCTATCGTTCCCGAAAATGGTACAGGCCAGTCCCGTACCAACCCAGACCGCAACAGGACAGGGCGCAGCGGTATCACCCAACATCGTCCCAATCATATCAGTCGCGGAAGACGCCGCCGCGTTTTCAGCAACGCAACAAACAACCACAACAAAACAAACGTCGTCTTTGACTTGACGCCTCGTCTAGTCACCAACAACCCATCTGCAAACAAATTACAGCCCTTTCTGCAAGCATGGTCAGCAGTAACATCAGACGCTTGGATTTTAAACATCATCGCGGAGGGCTACAAGATAGAGTTCGAAGTTCCTCCTCCGCTTGGCATCATAAAAGTTACGCCTCCCTCGGAGACCCTGAAACAAGAGACTACCGCACTCCTAAACAAGGCAGCGATCACGAGGGTGCCACTCCATCAACTGCGTGCGGGGTTCTACTCCCGTTATTTTACGGTGCCAAAAAGAGACGGGGGACTTCGTCCCATTATGGATCTCAGGATTCTGAACAAATTCATACTACACAAAAAATTCCGTATGATCACCTTGGCATCCGTCCTACCCATGCTGCGGAAGGGCAACTGGTTCACGCTAATAGACCTAAAAGACGCATATTTCCACATTGCCATACACCCAGACCATCGGCGGTATCTGCGTTTTGTCATTGGGCGTCAAGCGTTCCAGTTCTCCGTCCTTCCTTTCGGTCTAAAGTCTGCACCAAGAGTGTTCACCAAGTGCATGTCGGCAGTTTGCGCGTACCTACGATCTCGCAACATCGATTTGTATCCTTACCTGGACGATTGGTTGATCGTTTCAACCTCCAGAGGCCAGGCGCTTGCCGACGTCCACGAGGTCATCTCTCTTCTGTCATCGCTTGGGCTGCAGATAAATTACAAGAAATCCATCACTCAACCTTCGCAACAGCTGCAGTTCATCGGAGTTACCCTCGACTCAACTGTGGGACGGGCGTTCCTACCACCAGACAGAGTTACGAGTCTGCAGCAACTTTCCTTAAAATTGCAGGACCGCCCTCGAGTCTCAGCATTCGTAATCCTCCGGTTACTCGGGTTCATGGCAGCAGCCGTCTTCGTCGTCCGATGGGCGCGACTTCGTATGCGCCCCCTTCAACAGTTCCTACTACAGCACTACTCACCACTTCAAAACCCACACAACCTAATACTTACCGTCCCGGGGTTGATAAGGGAGTCGCTCCGCTGGTGGTCGAGTTGGCACAACCTTTCCCAGGGCATGCCCTTCGTGTCGCGGGGTCCGTCTCGCGTAGTAACAACGGATGCATCGCTAGAAGGATGGGGTGCTCACCATGGAGAGCTGAGGGCACAAGGAAGATGGTCACGTTCAGAGAATTGCCTTCACATCAATATGTTGGAGCTACTAGCGGTAAAAAAGGCCTTACACGCGTTTTTACCCCGCTTGAGGGGGCGTCATGTCCGCATCCTGACCAACAATACCACAGTTGTGTGGTATCTGAACAAGGAGGGAGGGACCAGGTCTCGCCGCCTCCTTCGTCTGGTCATGGACATTCTGCAATGGGCCATCTCCCACAACATTCTACTGTCAGCGTTACACATTGCGGGAAAAGACAATACCACGGCGGATATTCTCAGCCGATCGTTCGCGGACACACACGAGTGGCAACTCAACACTCGCATTCTGGGTCGTCTTTTCGCTCGGTGGGGAACGCCCGACATCGATCTCTTCGCGACGGCTGCCAATGCAGTGTGTCCGATGTATTGCTCCAGAGCAGGAATAGGGAAAGCGTCTCTCGGAGACGCGTTCCAATGGGACTGGTCGAGAGGCCTTCTCTACATTTTCCCACCGTTCCCACTCATTGCGAAAGCTGTGACCACTCTCAGGCGACACGATTCGGACGCCATAGTAGTAGCCCCGTGGTGGCCAAGGCAAGCTTGGTTCACGTCGCTACTCAGACTAGCGAAGGCGGAGTTTTTGAACCTACCTTACAGTCACGACCTTCTGTCTCGCGACGACGGGAGAGTCCTTCACCCCGAGGTCCGGTCTCTGCACTTAACGGCCTGGAGAATCCGTCGTCCTGGAGGGCACTGGACATTCCAGAACAAATAAAATCTGTTTTGGAGGCTGCACGTAAGCCATCCACTAGGTTGTCGTATGAGAGAAAATGGAAGCGTTTTCAGCAGTATGCGCTTCTTAATAACTTTGACTCTAACACGTCCGACATGCCTAGCATCATCGCCTTTCTTTATTCCTTGCACGTCCAAGGTCTAAAACCGACTTCTATTAAAGTTTACCTGTCTGCTATTGCAGCTAACCATGGATTGGTGAACGGTTTCTCTGTTTTTAGCCACCCAATGGCGAGGGCATTTTTAAAAGGTTTGCACAATTTGTTTCCTGCTATTCGTCCAATAGTTCCACAATGGAGCCTATCCCTCGTCCTCACAGTTCTTACTTCTAAACCGTTCGAACCGTTGGCTACAGTTGATGTTCGTTTGTTGACACTTAAAACTATGTTCCTAGTTGCAGTCACGTCTGCTAGACGTGTTTCGGAATTAGCGGCTCTGCTAATAGACCCTCCATACTTACAGTTTTTTAGAGACAAAGTGGTATTACGTCCTGACCCCACCTTTGTGCCCAAAGTTTCATCCTATTTTCACGTTAGTCAAGACATTGTCTTGCCCACTTTTTTCAACACTTCATCGGACCCCTTGTCGTCAACGTTGCATACACTAGACGTGAGAAGAGCACTGGCATTCTATAAGGCAAGAACAGAATCTTTCAGAAAGTCCCGTAGCTTATTCATTTGTTACGGAGGTGTCGCTAAGGGACTGGCGGTCTCTCGACAACGCATCTCTAAGTGGGTTGTGGAGACCATTACTTTGGCCTATAAGATTGCGAAGAAAGATCCACCTTTTCAGGTGACAGCACATTCTGCCAGAGCGCAGGCAACCTCTTCAGCCTTGCTTCATGGAGCCTCGCTTGCTGATCTTTGCAAAGCGGCCACTTGGTCTAATGCCTCTACCTTCATTAGACATTATCGGCTGGATGTCAGGGCCAGACAGGACTCCTCGTTTGGGAGAGCGGTCCTTTCCTCGATTTGCCAATGACCAACCAGCATGCCAACCCACCTCCGGTAAGTCTCTGCTTGTTATTCACCCATATGTGTGATGCACAGAGACCACGAAGAAGAAATGCAGGTTGCTTACCTGTAACTGTAGTTCTTCGAGTGGTCATCTGTGCATTCACACAACCCACCCACCGTCCCCTCTTGGCATCGCTGTTTGTGATTGTCAATTGGTTCGCCATGCTCTTTGTCTAACGACATAATTGTACCTTAGTCATGGGGCTCAGCGGTCTCAGGGAACTGAGGTAAATGGAGAGGCGGGAGCCCTGAGCATGCGCGGTAGGATGGTGGGGGGAGGGGTTCCCGCCAAAAGTCTAAGCTAGCTAAGTTTCCCGGAAGCAGGCTCGGCGTCGGCGCGAGCCCATATGTGTGAATGCACAGATGACCACTCGAAGAACTACAGTTACAGGTAAGCAACCTGCATTTTCTGAGCCCAACACGTTTTGGCCTGTATTGTTTTTTAAGGCCTTCTTCAGTGGGTTGGTAAGAGATGCCTGCAGAAATACTCCTAACAAGATGATAGTTACTGGTGACTGCCAGTAATTATCATAGGAGACTATAATCTTGTTAGGAGTATTTCTGCAGGCATCTCTTAGCAACCCCCTGAAGAAGGCCTTAAAAAACAATACAGGCTGAAACGCATTGGGCTTTGAAATAAAGTATTTTAGCATCCTGAGAACCAGCTTTCATTAAGTGCCAACTCATGGAAGAATCACACGTCAATGGACACACACCCATCTTTTATGTATTCTGCCATTCTAATGTATGTCATTAACCACTTAGCGAGGAGGTGGCCTGATAAAAGGAGTTGGATATAAATAAAATTGGTCCAATGGGGCATTCCTGTTGTCTTTTCTTCCAGATACTGATCATTGGTGGTGGTGTAGCTGGCTTGGCTGCAGCTGGAGCAGCTAAATCTATGGGAGCCATTGTCAGGGGATTTGATACCAGGTATAGTAACTCCAACACCCAAATTGTAAGCTGCTTCGATTTTTATAGAAAAGCAGGATAGAAATATTAAACTAAACTTTGTTTACAGTGTAGACACAGCCCTTACGAGCTAGCAGTTTATGGTATACCAGTGTGCCTAAATCGGTTTAATGCTATATCAGGAAATAACATTCCTTAATTGACACATTGACTGGGTTCACACAACATGCTAACCCATGATGGTTTATTTTCCAGAACAACCCATGATGGGTTACTGTGTTGTCTATGGGATGTCCCTCCCCCCAAAAAGCCACCCTGAGAACCCATGGTCTGTAGTAAGAATTATTTTCCCTATGGTGGGTTAGTGTGTTGTCTGTTGCACAGTGTGGGTTCCAGAGATCACTTGCAGAGCTGCTCAGCAAGAGTGGCCCAAAACAGTGTTGCCACTCTACTCCTCTCAAGCAACCTCTCTGTTCCCTCTACAAATGAAGCTGGGATACCTGTCCGGATGGGTGGGAGTACTACAGGAGGAGGAGGGGGCGAGGGTGTGTGTGAAATAAACTACTCCGTGTAGCTTGTTTGCCTGATAGTCTGACAAGATCAAAGTAGGTTGTTTACATATCCACCTACCCAGCATAGCTTGCCATCCACCATGGGTTAGTGTGGTGTATGAACCCAGCCATTGTGTTTGCATTGAAGACTGCTGAATTTCAGCATATATTATTGGGTTCATAAACTATCTGTGGCCTGAAAAATATAAATTTAATAATGTTTGTGATATTATTATTATTATTATTATTATTATTTGTATCCCACCTTTTTCGCAATACTGGGTCTCAAGGTGGCTTCTCTCAACTTTGTGTGCAGGCCACCAGCTTTGGAGCAGTTTAAATCCCTTGGTGCAGAACCTTTAGAAGTTAGTGTTGCTGAAGGAGGAGAAGGCATCGGTGGTTACGCAAAAGAGATGTCCAAGGAATTTATTGAGGCAGAAATGGCGTTATTTGCCAAACAGTGTAAAGAGGTGGATATTCTTATTAGCACTGCCCTTATTCCAGGTACCGTACAACTTTATAATTGATTGATTGGTTAATATATTACATATATATACCGCCCAATAGCTGAAACTCTCTTAGCGGTTCACAAAAATGAAAACCATCAACAAAACAGTATAAAAACATGATATGAAAACACGATATAAAAACACCACCAGAGTAAAAAAAACCGCGCAGCAATGCAGATTTAAAATACAGATTTAAAACAGCGGAGTTAAAAGGCTATGATCATAAACTGTTAAAATATTGTGAAAATAAAAATGTCTTCACCTGGCATCTAAAAGAGTATAATGCAAGTGCCAGGCAAACCTCTTTAGGGAGCTCATTCCCCAGCCAGGGTGCCACAGCAGAGAAGGCTCTCCTCCTAGTAGCCACCTGCCTTGCTTCCTTTGGCAGGAGTTTATAAACGTTCCAGATGGCCTTAATAAAAGTGTGCTCCTAATCAGGAGCCCAGAAATCCAGTTACCAGCACAGCAATCCCAAGTACTGTGGATGTCAAGATCTGTCTTATCTCGGTTGAGTTCTCTGCAATCTGCAGAGAACTTGGAGAGTTGAGTGTTTTCCTCCCTCTGTGCTGAAATTCAAGATGCTTCAGTGCTAGGAGCTATCCTCTGAATTTAATTAGGTTAACAAAGCAAGGCAGTTGCCTATCAACTAAATGGACAGTTTCTCGCTATACCCAACAGCCTTTTACTGAATCCCTCCTTTAGGGAGGGTCTTCAAGTTGAAACCTCTGGTGAGTGGCTAACCTAGTGGGCCGCCTCCCACTTCCTCTCAACTTCATCTGCTTGATACTGCTGCAGACTCTGGGATCTGTCAACTCTGATGTTCCCTCCCTCTCTGACAAAGACTGAGTTCCGAGGGGTTGGGAGGATTATCTCTGAGCCTGGATATCCTGTCCAATAAGCTCCTGGGAAGATTCCTCTTTGACTCCTGGAAAGTTTCGGAGAATTTCCTCCCCTGCTTCGTGTCTTGGCTGGTGTGCTTCTCCTTCTTCTTGAGCCTCTGAGTCCGAAACCCAGTCCCCCACACTAGGGACTACGGGCCTGATCCTGAAAATGAGATGCTCCAAATGTCCGCTTAGAGTCCACTGAGAGTAGAGCTTTCGATGTATTGGCTCTCAGTTGATGTCAGGCTGGTGCCAACGTTGCTCCCCCCACCAGAGTCTGCTAAAAACATTTTTATTCAAACAAGCTTTTCCTGAATGACCTGCCACATTTTTATTGTTATTACTTGATTTAAAATATTTTTATTCCTTTGTATTTTGATTGGTTTTTTCCCTTTAGTGTTCATCACTCAGGAATTTTTTTAGGTATATAGTAGTTTATAAATTTGTCAAATAAATAAATACATACTTTTGAGTAACAATTACGCACAATGAAGAGTTGCAATATGAAGTGCAGGCTCGAGAATCGAATGACACATTCAGAAGTGTCACACGGTGAGGTTCTTCCTCGATTGTAATAAGGCTACAGGTGGAGAGTTGTGTAATTGAATGCTCCACCATTTTCAAAATTCTTTGGCTGTGGAGAGCTATCAAGCCAGGAAGAAGTATTAGAGTTTCCGGGTAATGGTCTAAAGAGAAGATCAGGCTGGGAGAAGGTACTCTACGGGTGTGTCCTCTTTTCATTCCTGTGAGGCTATAAAAGAGACAGGGTTCTGTTCTGGAAACCTTAGGAACATTAGAAGCTGCTTATACTGAGTCAAACCATTGGTCTATCTAGCCCAGAATTGTCAACACTGATTGGCAACAGCTCTCCAGGCTTTCAGGCAGGAGTGTTTCCAGCCCTACTTGGAGATGCCAGGGGTCAAACTTGGAACCTTTGCATGCAAACCATGTGCGGTACCACTGAGCTAAACTCCCTCCCTATACACCCTTATTTGTATACATGTACTACAGAGCCCCCTTGTTCTTATCACTAACCCACATGCCCCATAAAATGTAGGAATAGGCAGGAATTGAGGAAAACCATGTTATTCCTATTGTTGTTCATCTCAAGTATGACACACACCCATCTTACGTTTTGTTTTGGGTTTTTGGTACCTGCCCAAGCTTTTTAAAATATGTTGTATGAAACGGATGAAAATTTCCGTATTTAATTTCTGTTCTTGCAAATTACAACAGGGAAAAAGGCTCCTATCCTCATCACTAAGAATATGGTGGAGTCCATGAAGGATGGCTCAGTAGTGGTTGATCTTGCTGCTGAGGCTGGTGGCAATGTGGAAACCACTCATCCTGGAGAGCTTTACATTCACAAGGTTTGTATGGGGCCTGTTTTAGGCATGTTGAGTTAGCTTTCTTATTTAAACTTTTATCTTGTCCTTCTTCCAAAGTGTCCGGAACATCTCATGTGGGGTCCCATCCAACTTAGCGCTTCTTAGGTACATTAGGTACCTTCTGTCCTCCCCCTCCCCCGCCAGAGCTATTGTGCTGTGGTTGTTGCTATTATTTCTGAGACACCTTTCTACATAAAAAAATATTTACTCAAGCTGATTCACAAGTAGGGATGGGCAGATCAGTCCACATGAAAATTTGCATTTAAATACGTATTTTAATGAATTTTGGTTTTGAGTCAAGAACTGGGTTGGAACCTTAAGAATGTGTGAAACCAGTTGATAACTACGGTAAGTTCCAATCTGCACATTAATCCAGGACTTGACGATCAAGTCAGTCCATACTGGAAATTGTTGACTGAATTCTTCAAACATTCTTACTCACAACAATATAAACAATATTACAGATAACATTTCTTGACAGTGGTAAGCACAGTAATATCAATACATTGGAAAGCTTTATTTAAAATTGTCTACAGAAACTTAATATAAATGGTTTTGAAACCATTTTATAATGGACAGGCTTACTAATAAAAGTACTTCATACTTCTTGATATCTCTACCTCAAATATACAGACTGCGCTTCTTCTCAGATCAAAAATCTACCTAATTAATGTTGAACACTGATTTTCTGTCTACTATTTGAGTTGAGAAGTATAAATTCTTACAGTGCAATCCTATGCATGTTTATTCCAAAGTAATTCCCAGTGTGTTGAGGAGTGCAGCCTAAATATCTTATTCTATCTGTACTCTCTGCATCCTTCCAACACATTATTCATTGCATGTGTGTAATCTAGTATTAGTACTTTTGTTTGTGTAAATATATTTTGTTAGAGACCACTGCTTGTGGGACAACATAGTGCTGGGGATCACTTCTAAAGGGAGAGCTGGTTCCTGCAGAAATGGAATGGGCTGAGCCGGTGAAGGAGGCCATGTTGGAATGATTGAGGAACCTCCAAATCTTGGGGCTCTGGAATCTAGTTGGGAGAACCATTTTAACATAAATCAATGTTTATATTATGGGGTTCCATTTGCTGCCATTGTGTTTGTTTTGTTTATCTTACTACTTAATGCTTTTAATTTAAATAAAAAATAACCAGTGCCTGATCAAATATTCATTAAGTGAATTCAATTTTTTAAATTAAAAATTATCCAATTTATCAAATGGTTAAATTATGTTAAAATGGTTGTCCCTTCTTCCAGACCTCCCCAATTTTGTACTTCCTCGTCCATCCCAGCATGGCCACCTGATCACCTGCAGCAACTAGCAGTGGTCCCTAGCTCTCTCTCCTTCCTCAACTGTTTCTCAGAGAGCCCTAAACTTTGTTTTACAAATGACCGCAGTTTTTCCAGCCATGAAATTTGGCAGACTCTTGTCTAAGTCTCATCCAACCCAAAATTCCTGGGTTCCTAAGTTTTCCACCATAGGTACCCTTATCTGTGCTTGTAATGTCAGTCTACTTGCCCTTCCTTCATCCCCTGCTTTTTCTTGAAAAGCAGAATCCAACATGATATTGTGCTGGGAAGGGAATTGATTTGGTGGCCCAACAGAAGTGCCATCCTAGTCAGTGGCTGATGCATACGTGGCAAGGTACTTCTTTCCCTAGCCATGCAGGCAAAACAGCTGATGCTTAAGCAAACAAATAATGGCACTTGCTTGAACAAAATATAACAATCAGAAATACAGCCAAAACATAGGCTTGGCCACATTCCTTTCAAACCCAGGCCATCTCTTCCCAACTTCGCTTACTAAAGTGTGGTAGTGTAATAATGCAGAGCTTCTCTTTCTCGGCTCATAAGTAACAACTGGACCACAAATTGCAATATTACCCAAATCTATTCCCAATTTTGGAAGTTTTATGCCTCCTGGTTTTTTTATAAGTGTGGCTGCACACTTTTTAAAATAACTATGCCCATAACGGATCTTAAAAACTAATCTCAAGAGTTTTATTAACAAGGCACTGGAATGATCCAGAGTCCAACATAAGAAGAGGAATTGGCATTGCCGTTTATTTGAGTTAGTTGCTCGTAAAAACCAGTCATCGCCAGCATCCCTATTTCCAACTACTGCGCCTAGAAAAGTAGAGGGCTTTCACAGGCTTCAGTGCAAATATGATTATAAACTCAGCAGCTCATATTATTTGCTGGCAGCGGGGGCAGAGGGACTTTTTACTAAGGGATATTTCATGTATTTATTGTTATCATTGCTGTAGTTCTTCTGAGTTTACCAACTGCTTTATAGCAAGGGAGGGCAGATCTACTTTTTGTTTTTCTACTTGAACCCCAAGGCCAACCAACTGGAGCCAGATGTAAAATGATGTCTTAGATGGTGTAGTCAATTCCCTATTTATTTATTTATTTATTTATTGCATTTTTATACCTCCCAAAAGCCAAAGCTCTCTGGGCAGTTCCCAAAAATTAAAACCATAAAATACAATTTAAAGTATGAAACTTAAACCACAATATAAAAAACAAAATATAAAGTACAACCAAGATAAAACCAAAGAGCACGAGCCATATATGGGGATGGCCTCCATACACAAATACAATTCTACATCAGAGTTGCTACAGACTGGGGATTCTAACAGTCCAATTGCCAAAATTGCTATCATTTAACAATTGGGAGTCAAAGACCCTTCTGACATACTGCAAGTTACCAAGAGATCTACCAGTAGATATCCTGACTAACCCTACTTTAGAGTTCATATTCCTTTTATCCTCATACCAACATTCAGGGCTAGTGTCAAGGGCAAGTATGGTTGGACACCTGTCAAGGGCCCATACCTTAGCAGGCGCCCAGTGATAAGAGTCCTCTGGAGTTGCTCCTCCTTTTTACTACTGAAGCCTACTTGTTCACCTGCCTCTGGCTCGGACAATGATGGCGGTGAGGAGGAGGAGGAGCAGATGCCCCTGCCTACTCGCTCAGTGGCTCTCTGCCTGTCAAGTAAGCAAGTGGTAGCAATGATGAGAAAAAGAATGAGGAGCAATAGCAGCTAGTGACAATGGTGGTGAGACAGCAGAACACTGTGGGAGGGTGCCCATTGAGGGTGTTGTGCCCAAGGGTCTTCAAAAAACCTGGAGCCAGCACCAGCGACACTGTGAGGTGGGTAAAGTTGAGAGCTAGTGACAAGATCAAGGGTGTTTCATGCATAGGAGGAATCATGTTCTCTCCCCACCCCCGCAAGGAGAGAAAGGGAAGTTCAGGAAATCATATAGCATTGGGTCTGATATGTCGCCCATTGCTAGTTGGAAAGGCAGGATGGATACCCTCCAAATAGGGTTGGATGGTTCAATCTGTTTCCAGTCTGTGTCTGTTTCTCAACTATTCATTTATAATCAGTTCCATCCTGTTGAGTATGTCTTATAAAGTCTCCTAGAACTGGAGACAGGTTTTTGGTTTTTTTTTTTTTGCAAAGAAATGAAAATGTTCATGTACTTCATGCATCCTAAGAAAGTAAGTTAGTGGCTACTAGGGATGTGTATCGTATCGTTAAAATGTCTGATAACGATACAGTAAGGTTGTTATCAGACATCCGATTAACGATAACAATACGATAGAAAAACCTCCGATAAATATCCGATCTGAAAATTTTTAGCCCCATTATATCGGATTATCGGACTGCCATATAAATAAACCTATAACTTCTGTATTTTATAAGTTAGAGGCTTGAAACTTGTTCACAGTGCTTATGGGGTATGCCTAAGTATGTGTATGAAATTTGAGATCGATCCCTCCAACCTTCGATTTTATATGAATTTTTGAAAGATTGTGCAACTTTTTGACAGGTCTGAGTGAATGCACATGTCATTCTGACCTGTCAGTACTTAAATGTTCTTTAATAAATTCATATAAAATCAAGAGTTGGAGGGATCGATCTCAAATTTCATACACATATGTAGGCATACCCCATAAGCATTGTGACCACGTTTCAAGCCTGTAACTTTGAAAATACAGAAGTTATAGGCATTGTTTTCTAAAAGATTCAGCTCCATAGGGCACAATGGGGCTGCAAATTAAATATTGGATTTCCGATAATTATCGTGAAGACGATACGATTAACCTACGATATTATCGGAGACGATAATTTTTTTGGTCCGAAATTCCGATAACAATAAAATACGATATTTTGGGGCGTGCACATCCCTAGTGGCTACCTAGTTTCCTTACTAACCTCTTCCCTGACTCCCTAGAGGTTTTAAAGCAGTGTTATCTGAAGCCACTAGAGGTCACTAGGGATTCATTATAGGGAAGGAACAATGGAGTCTTCTTGTGAGTTCTAAACCCCGTGGCATTTCCCAAGGTGAGCAATGGAGTGAGTGACTGGAGTGAAGCATAAGATCTGTTGACGTACTTACGTTATGTTGAGGCTTCGATGGTGGGTACTTTCGCATCACTCCCTTAATGCTAAGGGGAGCTTCCATGGATGATGTGTTTGACAGATGGCAACAGGGCTGACTTCAAGGGTAGGCATCTACCGAGGACCCATATACCTCAGCAGGGGGGCTACTGATGAGAGGCCCCTAGACCTGCTGCTCTTCTTCACTTTTGCAACCTGCTTGTTCAGCCTTCTCTCACTATCTCAGACAATTGTCGTAGTGCAGTAGATGCCACGGCCTATTTGCTCGCTGGCTCTTTGCTTGGAAAGCAAGAAGGTGGTGGCAGGGAGGAGGAGGAGGAGGCAATAATCCTGGTAAGGTTGTAGATTCACTGGGGGAAGAGACACTACTGGGGGGGTGTTACCCAAGGCAGCCAAAAAAATTGGAGCCGGCAACCATTAATTGCAAGTCTATCTTAGTTGCATCTTAGTTGTAACTGTATGTCAGATAGTCAAAGAGCAGTTCCATTTTAGAGTCACTGACTTCTACTAATGTTGCTATGTTTGAATGTCCTTTCTGGCTTCTTCCGGTTCAGGTAGAAAAGCCAGCACCTGGGGCTTCCATCTTTAGGGCACAATCTTATGCATGTTTAGACAGAAAAAAATGTAGTACCTTGTAGTTTTAATTTTTGTGAACCACCCAGAGAGCTTCGGCTATTGGGCGGTATAGAAATAAAATAAATAAATAAACTCCTACAAATCCCAGCTTGCTAGCTGGGGAATGCTGGGTGTTGTTGTAGGACGAAACATGCATAAGATTGCACCCTGAAGGGCTTTTGTCAGTTGTGTTGAATTAACATAGATACATTCCATATTGCCATTTCTGTGGCGAAAAATACAAATCAAGCAACCAGGAACCAGAGTTTAAACAAAGGAAGTTAATGCAGCTGAAGGACACCAGCCAATATCCAATTTTTCAAAACGAGCAAGGCATTTCATGGGCAGGGGATCTGTATTATAAGCATTGATCAAGAAAAATTATATTCAGGCATTGCTCACAATTTATGAACCTTCAGTTCATAATATTCTGCCCTGAACATAACAGGCATTTTGCTAGTGGTATAATAAACAGAATTAAACTCACTATATGTTTAAGGTACAACATTCAAGGCCAAATCATGTTATATCCTTTAAGAAACTAGGATAATGTTTAGGTTTTCTTTTGTTGAAATGATTATCCCTTTTCTTTCTCACCAAATAGCTTTGTTCACAATATATTGCATGCCAGGTTATCTAAACTGTGTCTAATTTTTTTTTTACGATTAATTGTAGTGCAATTAATCTGAGAAGCACATTGTGTAACCATGATAGCATCTGATGTCCAAGAGGTGTTTTCAAACTTTTAAAATGCATTTTGCTTCTTAACTCACAAAATAAGCACCATATGGCTGCATGGTTGGTTCCCCAAATGGCCTCCCAGCTTGTTCTGTCATTGGCTCTCCATCAAAAATAAAGCCTTTTTCTTTTCCCCAAGAATCAGAGCAAGCTGTTCATTTAAAAAGTAACCCCTTAACATGTAAAATGAAGCATTGGTGAGGCATGTCTGCAGTCATGTGCAAGTCCTGATTTACTGTGATTATTATATATATATATATATATATATATATATATATATATTTGCAACAGGTCTGTGCAAATTGCATGAAAAAGAAGTTTCAATGCAAACATGAAAAGTTTTTTTTTTAAAAAAATGTCTGTTTATTTCATTCCCCTCCCCCAGGGTGTGGTGCACATTGGTTACACGGACTTGCCAAGCCGAATGGCTACCCAGGCCAGTAGCCTGTATTCAAACAACATCTTGAAGCTATTAAAAGCGATTTCTCCTGACAAAGAATACTTTTACTTTGAGCCAAAGGATGATTTTGATTATGGAACTATTGATCATGTCATTAGAGGTACCATGGTTATGAAGGTGAGGTTTCCTTCCCAACTTTAAAATGCTTTTAACGAACAGTTTAACAAGGTATGCATAAAGGCATTTAAAAAGCAGGTCACAGCTGATTCTTCACTTGAGGCATGAGTCCAGCTTTGTAACCGGCATTCAAATATACATTCCAGCTCTGTCAAGTTTAACATTGGATCCACCAGTGTTCAACTTGCTGCTCCCATTAATTTGTTTCCTTAGTTCCTTTGAAAACCTGTGGGAGATTGGAAGAGTTTGCTTAGCCACAATGTGTGTTGGAAACAAGAGGGGATGCAATTAGCCAGATGGTTAGAGCAGGTGGTTGGACAACCTTTCTAGAACACTAGAAGCAATGTTAACTAATGGGGGCCTGGAGAATGTTTTTGTGATGCAATCATGGAAGAGTGGGAGAAGCAAAGCAACATTTCCGACCTGAGCAAATTCTGGTTATGGACTCTACGGGGTCCCTGGGGTGCGGGGAGACCCTGGGGGACCTCCAGGGAGTGGGCCAGGGGCCCGACTCCCCCAAACCAAAATTTGCTCAGATTCTCTTGCAATAAGGTAAGCAAGTTTCCTTATGTTATCTCAAGAATTCACCCTAATGAGAATCTGTCTCTGTAACAGGAAGGGGAAAAATTGTTCCCAGCACCTTTACCAAAAACTTTGCCACCTGCTGCTCCAGTTACACCAAAATCTGTCCAGCAAATAGAAGCAGAGAAGCAGGCCTCCATGTCACCATTTAAAAAGACAATGACTTCAGCTGGAGTTTATACAACAGGTATTTCCAAATGTGACTGATTGATTTAAAAATTCATACGCTGCTTTCCCAAAGCTCAAAAAAGTGTGCATTTTAAAAAGATTTCAGATCAAAAACAGCAGGAAAACCAGAGTTCAGTGCAATGTATTAAACCAGTCATCAATATATTAATAAATGAAAATTAATACGGATTATATATTTTTGAAAAACTAAGCAGCTGCATCAAAAGTCTGGCTAACAATACTGTTACCTACTTGTAGTATATACAAGCAGCCTGTCATAGCCAGCTGGGACCGGCAATATGAAATTAGGCTAGAACTCTGTCCCCTTTTTTGTCTTTAAGCCCTGGGCGGCAAATTATTTTCTTAGGACGCCGTTTAGATAATGGAGCAAAGGCTGGAGAGCCAATCTGTATCCACCGAAATTATCCATCTACAGAGTTCTTTTGCCACATTCATTCATTCATTCATTACATTTCTATATTGCCCAATGACCAAAGCTCTCTGGGCAGTTCATAACATGATAAAACATAATATAAAACCTTTAACGTACGAACATATCAAACAGGTTGAACCAGTTAAAAATAATTAACAATAAAACTACCGGGATCCAGTAAAAGCTAACGTTAAAAAGTTCCATCATATGCCATCAAAAGCCTCAGAGTAGAAGAAACTCTTAACCTGACTAACAAATTTATTATGGCCTAAAGTTTTGTGGGCTGCTGCAGCCATGTCATCAGATATATAGATTATCTCAGATTTATGTGCTCCTTATTATTTTTGGAAAATGAAGCAGCAATAGAACAGACCAGGTTTCAATACACATATCTTAGATTGGTTCCCTTGATTTCAGAAATACCAATCTTGAGTAATCAGGGAGTGGACTGCAAAATCCTGTAGTGTGCGTGGTAGAAGGTATTTATTCCAACCATATGTTTGATCACAGCTCTGGTACATTCTTTCGCAGGAATGGGGAAAACCCAGGTTTTAAAGAACCTGATGTTCATAGCCTTGGAATGTTGGAAAGGTCTAGGGACCAGACTGGAAAGAAGCTGATACTTTACTGGAATTGGCAAAGGGCTAATGATACCACCTAAGCAACTAAGTAGCCGAGCCTAAACTCTGAGTGTTGTTAAATTGATGGAAATCAAACATTTTAAAGTTGCAAAAGTGGGGTGGGGGAGCCATTTTCTATACTTCTGCAGAAAATGTATTTTTCCAGTTCCCGTCCTTATGTGTAAAGGGAGCATTTACATGGGAGCACTCTGGTGTGCCACTCCCTGTTTGCAGCCAATGGTGCAACCAGTTTTGTCCTTTTGATTGGATACAGAGGGCCTAAGTCAGTCAGTCCCCAAAATGCCACAGCACTTCATTTGCCTCTGCTGCTTCAGGTTAACTAAGCTATTCACCTGGAATTTGAAACCAGACCATTGGTTGGTCAGCCAGGTTAAGTTTCCATTGTACCAAACAATAATGCAAAGCAGGAGAACAAGGTCATCACAGTTTCCCTCATCATCAGGTATTGCTGAAGTACCTGTGCGGTCTGCCTATTTTACCAGTGCTGCAATAGAAGCTTTTCCTAATAAGCAAGTCAAGCATTCGATGAGAAATGTAGTTTTTTGGTTTTTCCTTCTGGGTGCTGTGTCCTTCAATGACTTGCTCAAGCAAGATATTTGACATCTCAAGGATTTTAATTATTTGCAATTTTGCCTCTGGATGCAAAAGCCTCCTGGAACAGACAACTTGGCTAAGTGGATTCTATCCTGGGTGTGTCTCCATTTTTTCTAGCAAAAAATAGGGAATGCAAATTATATCTATAAAATTCCATCTCAGTTGGTTGCTTCTTCTCCCATTCTTATCGTTATCAGTGTTAAAATGTCAGTGGAAACAGGGGTGATGTGCCTTTATGATTCTCATGGGAGTTTGTTTTTCCATTTAGGCGTGACAACCATTTTAGGATTGGGCCTCGCTTCTCCTAATGCTGCTTTTACACAAATGGTGACTACCTTTGGTCTCGCTGGAATTGTTGGCTACCATACAGTCTGGGGTGTCACACCTGCTCTGCACTCACCTCTAATGTCAGTAACAAATGCAATTTCTGGTAAGTCAAGGCTCTTCTGGTCTTTTTATTATTTTGTGTATGGTATCATAATTACCACGGGGCAGGCTCACTTATAGGATTGGGAAAACTCAGAGTGAATTCGTTCGTTCATTCATTCATTCATTCATTATGTATTATTTATTTGCAGTATTTTCATCCCTTCTTCAACCCAAAAAAGCTCTCAGAGAGGCAAGGTTTTTGCAGATTTGCAGGTTTCTCCAACATTATGGGGGAAAACAACAACCCCAGACCTCAAAACTCCCTTTACATGAAAGAAAACAGCATATCCGAAAGAAGTCTAGTTTGAACCCTTCTTCTTGAACATGCTAGTTTTCACCACCAGGCTTATCAGTGGTGAAGCATTCAGACATGCCACATCTGCAGAGTGAAATGATAAGTGGTCCATTAACAGCTGCGCCACTTGACACGGCAGACTGTATAAACCGGATCTGTCTTTTCACTTCGATGTAGGAGCGGCAGCCTCCCCGAAACCTAGTGGATAGACTGTGCTGCGAAACCATTTGCATCTGATACCACTTTGTGATAGTAGCCTTGCAACCTTTCAGGTTTTATTTCACTGTGAAAATCCACCGCTAGGTAAATGATTTTTCTAATGATGATTGACAAATGGGCGGTGTGAATTTAATGTTTTGGTAATTTGGCAAGCGTTGACATCCTTTCACTGTGAGTAAGAGCTCCTTTGGCTGAAGTACTTTCCTAGTCTACTTGCTCAGAAGATGAGTAGAGAGATGTTGACAATTTGAGCAATCAACCATATTCAACCACAACAGGAAACAGCTGCTATATAATGCAGAGATTTTGAGAAGAAGTTGCTAGTTACGCATTCTTGAGTTCTGTCATAAAGTCTAAGCCGATGTTGTTGTTGTTTTATTTTAGGACTTACTGCTGTGGGTGGTTTGGTGCTGATGGGGGGATCTTACCTCCCTTCCAGTGTACCACAGTCGTTAGCTTTACTGGCTGCATTTGTTTCATCTGTCAATATCGCAGGTACGTGTTCACGAACGTCCACAATCTGCCATTTATTGACTCATTCAATTCCTGTATATCTTGCTCTTCAAGCATCATTAGGAATTTAAGAAGCTGGCTTACACTGAGTCAGACTATTGGGCCACTAGCCTAGTATTCTACACATCTAGTAGCAGTAATATCCATACTGACAGGGGTATTTCCCAGGTGTACATGGAGATGGCAGGGATTGAACCTGGGGTCTTCTGCATGAAAAACATGTACTGCTGAGCTACAACCTAGGAGCCATTGACAATCATAAAATATTGTAATTCAGCTTTCTCCGACCTGGTGGCATAAAGAGGTATTGAGCTACATTCCAACACACCAGGTCGGAGGAGGCTGATGTAATTGATTAATATTTGCAAATGTCGGCTTCTTTCTATGGTTGCTTCTGCACTAAAGCCCTTAATTTGTGGTGCTGTGCAATGCTTTTCTACAACTTGCTGGAAACAGAGGTCCCAACATAGATTTCACACTAACACTTAATACAGAGCCATATTAGCCAGAAATGCCTGTCCCTGTTTATTTCATTTAGATATTTATCAACTCCATATAAACCAGTTCTTTAGGCATTGAACAAAATCAATAAAACATAACAATAATACAATAAAAATAATAAATAAGTCTAGAAAATCCAAATCAGCACAAAACCCAAATACATAAATCCAATGTGGAGTAAAATACAATAAAAATTACATGAATTAAAAGCAACCAACCAATACCTGAGTTAAAGGCAACATCAATGCCACAGGAATTTTAAAATAGCAAGATCTTAAAAGGTCCAGGAGAACAGAAAGAGCTTCGCTAAAATAGGTGCCAGGTGATCTTCACTACAGAGAGCATTCCGTAACCTGGGTGTGGGGACGGGGATGGGACACACCTCCAAAAATGTGAAACCCAGTATTTTTTGAGTAAAAATGAAGTAGCAGGTAGCTCTCTAAAAAGAATCATAGCCTGTTTTGCACCTTGTATAGCTCCTTGAGAGTTCTGATTGGTTCTGACTGAAACCCGGAGTGGATTCACCGCCCTGTTGACATCACAACCATCAGCCTCCATTGTTAGAAGTCTTTCAGGCACCAAAGGACTGGTGCAGCAGGACCCAGGCTCTTTACTTTGACTATTGGAGCAGCTCATGGACAGTGGGAGCTATTTGATTTTATCTTTGTTGTGCTATTGCCCCACTCAAATAATAACCAGATAAGGACCTATTGCTCATTAGTTGAGCTGGACTAGGTGATCCGAGGAGCCCAAAGGGTCCTGGCTGGCCCTATACGCTTCAGGATTAGTAATGTTTGCTATGATGCTTCCCTTCCCCAGACTGTCACCTGACCATCTTCCTGACCTTGATTATGTACCTGCCCTTGGCATACTCACACCTGGCCCTTTCAACTAACTGGTAGCAAGCCAGACTCCAGCTCTCTGCCAAGTGGCCAAGTGGCCTACTTTACAGAAGGCAGTCCTCTATTTGAATGGATGTTAGTAGGGCTGGATGGATCTTGGTTTTGCTCAGATTATCTCCCTCCCCC
Source organism: Anniella stebbinsi (assembly GCA_029215795.1). Lineage (NCBI taxonomy): Eukaryota > Metazoa > Chordata > Lepidosauria > Squamata > Anniellidae > Anniella > Anniella stebbinsi. The sequence continues at coordinate 391,341,506 of JARDYH010000001.1, forward strand.
TTTTTTTTAGGTCAAGCTTGTTCTGTCCCGTTCATGCATGGAAAAAATTGCTTGGATATCTGTATACATTTTTTTAAAAAAACTGAATGGAGAGGTTTATGCATTTTTTGGTCATGTGTGCATTACTGTACACATTTCTATGCACACGTTTTTTAAAAAGTGGTCAGTTTGGGGGTCATGCACCCATTGACTCGTGTGCGTTTGTGCACATTTTGGAAGTGTACACATTTTGCCTTGCACACTGTGCACACGTTGTCTAATGCATTTTTTGTGGAACACAATGGATGCTCAGACATGTACGCATTTCTGATGACTTCAGTTATTAGGCGGTTTAAACGTATAATAATAAATAAATAAATAAACCCGTGTCCTCTTTTGTCCTCTTTTTGGTGATGCATGTCTGCTTTTACTACATAGTTACTCGTTGATGAGGAAACTGCTCTTTGCACCTTCCAGGGGCACTTCCACCTATCCTTATTTTATATGTTCCTAGCATTGCAAATGGACACCGAAGCTCAGCCCTGACACAAGTTGACTCCTTGCTTCTGTGTACTACTTCACTTTCATTCCAACATTTTGTTTATTTTTTTTCATACAGGTGGCTTCTTAATTACCCAACGAATGCTGGATATGTTTAAACGACCAACAGATCCGCCTGAATATAATTACCTTTACCTCCTCCCTGGAGGAGTATTTGTTGGAGGATATGGTGCATCTCTCCTCAGTGGACATAGCATTGAGCAGGTCAGAAACCATGCCTCATGTTTGTTGTTCGTTTGTGTGGTTTCTCTTAATAGAAATGTGTGAACAGACCAAAGAAGCTAGGTAAAAACATCATTAAGCTAGATGGACCAATGATCTAATTAGGTAAAAAGCAGCTTTCTATGTTTGGTATCACATCTACTTTAGTCTCAAATGTCCTGTCACCTCACTCTATGCACATTTAGATAGGAAAAAAGTCCTACAACTCCCAACATTCCCTAACCAATACGGAGAATGGCCGGAGAATGCTGGGAGTTGTAGGACTTTCAAATGGAAGTATCCAAGTGTGTCATTCCGCCACTACAAATGCCATTGTGCTAGCAGAATTGCCTTCTTAATTTGTAAATTTTCTTTGAAGGATCTGTGTGCTCTCCCTTCCCCACAGTATTTGTTTGTAATTCTTCTGTTCCCTTGGTTTAAAGATTTAAAAAGGCATTTCACTGACAATAAGGGCTTCTCTAAACGAACAATTTATAGCATGCTAGTGACTGGCCACTCATGGAAGTTTGTGGGTCTTTTAAACAACATAGCGAACAACCAAGACTTCTCCTATGGCAACCGTTGCAAATTCTGCCATGAAAAGAACCACTTTTAAATTGATGACATCCTTAAAAAGTGGGATCTTCTACCACTAAATGACACTGTCTCAGTTCAGTTCAATTCAATCTACGTGGTCATCCTTCTCCGTCCGTGTAATTAAACCTGTAACAATCGCGCCAAAAAGCAAGAAGCACAAACACCCCTGGTATGCAATGCAATTTCCACTTAATCTGAAGATGCCCTAGGACTATCCCAGCCTAGCCCCACTAGGGTGAACATATGGAAAGGAGGACAGGGCTACTGTATCTTTTAGTTTGTATAGAAAATGGAATTTCAGCAGGTGTCATTTGTATGCATGCAGAATTGCAGCTAATGGTAACGGTGGCACAATGGGAGAAAACCCTGCTAATGTTCCTAAAAAAATGAAGTCTGCAGAAGCACTAAGACTCAGTGTTTAGCATTTCCCAAAGAAACACGGATATAAAAATAAATACAGGGTCAATTTTCAGCCTGGCCTTTAAAATATTTTAAACAAGACCTAGAGAAAATGGGTTATATGAAAAATATATTGGACTGGCTTATGTTCAAAATGCATAATGTAAGCAAAGCCACCTCTGGAAAGAAATCTGACAAATACTCTGGAACTTAGGTCATTCAGCAATCAATAGGTATAAAACTTTGGCTTATTTACTAAACAGCTGTTTAGGGGGTCATTTTTCAACAAACTCTCATTCTTCAATATTACCGTAAAAAAGCCCACTTTGATATCTGATACATCGGTTGTGGAGAGAATTCTCTCTATCAAACAGACAAATACACAAAAAACCCAAAGAGTGCTACCCCATAAAACTTTGTTCTTTTATTAAATATTCAGAAGAGTCCAAAGCTTGAATGTTAGATTAGAGCAGACTTTGGCAAATTATTTTCGAGATACAGAGCAGCAAATTGGCATGTAGAGGTTACTAGAGTTGAGTCTAGTACATTACAAGACCAGTCTTTTAGAAGTACATTGTACCTTGCAATCAAGACTTTATTTATTTATTTATTTCGTGTGTGTTTTATTCTATAGCAGCCTTTCTGGCTGAAGAGCGGGGGAAGAATGCTTTAAATAAAGAAATACCCTGCTCTTCCTCCAAAGTGGTCAGAGTAATGGCCACAGCAGCTTTAAAGAGTTTGACATCTTACAGCGCAATTCAAAATGGAGAGTGCTGGGAATAAAATGGGGGATCGTCTACCATTTCAAAGTCCTGACACCTTGTGCTGGCCAGGGCAGGAGATGTGGGGGACAGCTATTCCCTGCCCTTTTCCCTGGATCTTCTTGAGGCAATGGATCCAGTGGATCCAAAGTTACCTCCGACCCTCCCAGAATGCCTGGTTTCAGGGCCTACCACCAGTGGTAGATTTACACCCATGGATTTGGGTGTTAGGATTGTTCCGTTCATCTCTGTTTGCCAAATAAATAAATGAAAGCCTAACTTTTAATTATTATTATTTTTACTTTTCCCATTCCGACTAAGAAGAAGGAGGGCAAATTATGTGTATATCATTCATCGGGACCATTTTTAAGATTACATAAAACACAGCTTAAATATTATTGGAATTGCAGAATAAAAGGAGGTCAAAAGAAGATGATATGACTGCACTGATTCAGATCAGAGTTAGGCAGAAAGTAGATCAGGATCTACTAGTAGATCTCTGGTTGATTTGCAGTACACCAGCAAGGGTTCTGACTCACTCCCAATAGTTTAACAATAGCAAAGAAATTTGAAAGTTTTTTTTAAAAAACTGGCTGGCCACATCGTCTCTCATTCTCCATGTTCCTGACCTGTGAAATGGAAGCATTCATTGCTTGCCTTTGACCAGGATTTTGTACAGTTCTACTAGTCACTTTGATAGAGCTTTGTGTTAGAATCCCTGATCTATAGTAATTAACTCAGATATAGATTTGTACTTGTATATATAGTATAGAATTAGGTAATTGACTCCACTGTGCCTGCCCTCGCCCCCATATTTTGCACCTGGCTCTGATTAATAGACCTCAAGATTCTAGTAGAAAAACAAAATAGATTCCACAAACCAGAATTTGGCATATGTAGATAAATCAGACTAGGTTCTTCAGCCTGACTTTTATGAACATCTTTTTGGGGTGGGGGTGGGGGGGTGAAATTCATGCTTATCAAGTGTTACAAATTTGATAATACAGTTTTCTTTTCTCCCAAAGGTAACTTTGAACATTTGTAAATAGAAATAAAATCGCACAAGCTTTTCAAACACAGGGAGAACACCACATGTTATGTATAAGTACACTGTCATGCAGGGATTTCAAAGCATCTTGGTGTATCAAAACACTAAGGAATCAAAGAAAGAGAAAAATCTGACGGAATGACCTCACAAAGCTGGCATCTTTAAAATGTGTTTGAACTAGTGATCTGTAATTCTTCCACACATAAAGATGATGGCTGAAACCTCTTAAAATAATACTCGGTGCAGAAGAAACAGAATAAATCTAGCAAGGATGGTTCTGCTAAGTAACTTTAATCTTGAGCTAATCAATTTTTTCTTTGTTAACTTCCTCTAGGAGGGAATGCAATGGAAAGAGCTAAGTCCCTGACTCTCACGCACCCTTCTTTGCGTATGTGTTTTAAAGCCTTTAAATGGAAGACCCTTCAAAGGCAAAAGACAAGGAATTAGTTGACATAACGAAGCATTCAGATATATGTATTGGAAAGGTTTAGTAAAATTTATTCGGCGGTTAGTGTATGCAGAGTGGTGTCATATGATTAACAAATGTAAGCCAGGAATTAAAAGATGTGAAGGGAGATCATTTAGTTTCAGAACTTATTACTGCCCAAGTGAAGAATTTCCCCCCTTTTACCAGTATGGATTGGAATCCTGAAAACCTTGCAGTGGAATCGTTTACTGGCTGCTTAGATCTCAACGTTTGCATATCTACACATCAACTAGCACAGGCACATTTGACACAAAAGCTTTTGTCCTTATTTTTAGTGATGTGTAAGAAACCAGCCAAAATGGAAGTAAGCAGCTTAGTTGCCCAGAGGGAGATTTCTGCCAAAGGTTCTTGCTTTTCATACTGGAGAGGGGTGAGTTTAATGCCCCTCTGTCTCAATTCATTTAGGCAGTGGATGGAGCGAACTGGCCGGCCCATATGCTTATTTATTTATTTATTTATTTATTTATATATTTGAGGGTTATAATCTTCTTTTCAACAAGTACAGGGAAAGGGAGCCTCTTTCAGCTTGAGAGCCAAATTTCATTTCAGCAAACCTCTCAGGGGCCACTTTCCAGTGTTTTCTGCAGGGTGGGCAATTGTGCTGTCTGTGCGCAGAACTTTTTCCATAAGGTGGATTATTGTGTTGTCTGAATGCAGCACATGTTCCACAGAATTTCTCATGAACCATGCAGTGTGGCTTGTTAACCACCCTGAACAACCCAACAACAAGCCATGGATTATCAAGACAGCTTGTTCAAGAAAAATAAACCACACTGTGTGGTTAAAAAGCCACCCTGCAGAAAACGTGCTGTGTTCAATCAAATTATTAACCCACCCTGTGGAAAATATACTGCATTCAGACAACACAATAGCCCATGGTGGGTTAGCGTGTTGTGTGAACCCAGCTCTCTCTGTTAGTTAACAGTTAGTATCATACCATAGCCACCTTTGGACTGCCCCAGATTCAATAGGACACATTATTATTTACAGCTTGCTTGATAGAAGATTATATGTATGTATAGGGTTAGGACCACCATAGATGGCTTCCATCACTCACAAGCTTTGTGTTTTTCTTTTTCCTTTTTTTTTCAGATGATGTACCTGGGCTCAGGCCTTTGCTGTGTTGGTGCCCTGGCTGGGCTGTCTAGTCAGAGTACCTCTAGACTTGGCAATGCTTTAGGCATGATTGGGGTTGCTGGTGGCCTAGCAGCTACATTAGGTGCTCTGAAACCATCACCAGAACTATTGGCCCAGATGTCTACAGCCATGGCCATGGGTGGCACCATGGGTAAGTTCAGTACGCTGCACTAAACCACCGTTTTTTCAAACTTTATCCTAAGGAAACCTGGTATTCATCGGAAGTTTATCTAGGTTCCCTCAATGAGAAAATCAGCGATGGCAGATAAACCACCCAAAAAACAACTTTCCAATGTACAGAGACAGGGGGAATATTGTTGTATTGTGTGTGCTAGGGCACATTCTCATTCAATTCTCATTTAACAGGTCTAGCCAGTACATTGACGCAGCAGAGGGGAAGTGCACAATTTCAGGAGCATCTATAAATTGCACATTCCCCCACCCCCTGTGCACCAATGGCAGCCTCAAAGGACCCATTGCTGCAAGGGGAAAGGCAGGAATGGAACATTCCAAGACCCATTCAGGCTCTCACGGCATCCCTAGTGACCAGAGCCAGATCTATACCAGTACACTGTGAGCACATTTGGATCATGCATCACTGTCCTTCGTCATGCACTGGGGTTCATAGGTAGGTCAATCTATGGGGAAAGTGTTCTCTGACAATAAGATATTTGAAAAATACTGCCATATTCTCCTAGCCTGAAGCTATGCATGCTTTATTAAGTAGTTCAAGATCAATCACTTCCATTTCATTTATTACATGTCTGAACTGCCGAATAGCCAAAGCTCTCTGGCAGTTTACAAAGATTAAAAACTTTTAAAATACATTATTATGCACACTATAAAACCAGTTTCACTACAAACATATAAACAGAGCAGACACACATATATCCAAACAATATCCCATGACCTGATTAAAAATGTATCATACGCTGAGAAATGCCTGGGAGTTGAGGAAAGTTTTAACCTGGTGCCATAAAGGTAACAATGTTGGTGCCAGGTGGGCCTTGATGGAGAGTTCATTCCATAATTGAGGGGCCACCACCAAGAAGGCCCTCTCTCTTGTTGCCACCTTCCAAGCGTCCCTTGGAACAGGCACTTGGAGGAGGGCCTTAGACGCTTGGTCAAGTATGACAGTCCCAAGCTGTGTAAAGCTTTATATGTCAAAACCAATGCTTTACTATATTAGCACTAGTCCCACATCCTGTGACTTCTTTTCATGACAGTGCAATAACATTTGGATACAGAAACCACACAGGTGGGTAACGGTGGCTGGTAGAACACGTGACACATACACTTGTGCAATGCTAGCCTGATGACTCTTTAAAACAGGACCTCTTCTGGTGGAAATAATTGGGTATGCAGAAAGATGGGGAGAGGGCACTCAGCACCCTTAACCCTTTCTTTGCCCACTGTTTCCCCCACTTCAAAATTGTGTCTGTCTGTCCCTCTCTCTCTCTCTGAGCCGATCTACACACTAGTTTTATAATGTTTTATAAGGGTTACGAAAACTTTTTGGGCCACATGACACACTCCCTTGAACGTTGTATACCCAAGGTTTTTTAAAACTCACTTCAGCCATATACAATGGTTTTTACTTTTAATAAATCGTTTTAAGTAAAATAATTTGTCCTTCCTTACCGTTTGCGATTTGTGAGGGCAGTGCTTTGTTTACCAGCGCCCAAATGCTTAGCCGTTGATTGGTGGGGAAGAAAGAGGGGCTAAGGAGGAAGTGGGTGAGTGAACTACAACACCCACAATGCTTAGCCCTATACTCATTGAAAGCTAGTGAATGAAAGGGAAATTAAGGAGGAAGTGGGCGAGTGAACTACAGCGCCCACAATGCCTTGCCCTAAACTCATTGTAAAAACGAAACAGAAAGAGACGGGCAGAAGGGTGTGAGACCGCACACACCGCTTTGTAGACTGAAGACTTTTTCTCCTGTAACGTGAGTACTCCTTAATGTGGCCTAAGACGTTTTGGAACGCACCTATTTGGAACATTTTAAAATACTATTTAAAATGTTCCAAGGTACTGTGTAGATAGGCTCTCATTCTCTGTCTCTCTCTCTCTCTGCACATTGGATAGCTCCTTTAGAGTCCTGACTGGTTCTGACTGAAACCCAGAGTGGATTCATAGCCCCACTGACATCGGAGCCACCAGCCTCCTTTGCGTATACACAAACACACACACACACACACTTTTTCTCTGCAGCATTTTAAATATGCTTGACCTTTTTTCTCTTTTGAAAGGACTCTCAGGCTACCATTACACACGTTTGTGTATATTGAGTAGCTTGGGCCTATGGTTCCTCACTATGCAGCCATCAGCTGGCCAGGAGGCCCAGGGATTTTATGCGCAAAGCAACCGTGTGCAAAGGACACATTCATTGACACTGCCTATATGATCCCCAAAGCCAAATATGACTGATCCTACAGAAAAGTCACTTCCTCACCACTGCAGCAACGTGGGAAATGGACTTAGTTAACTGGCTAATATGCATCTTGAACTAGTTGACAAAATTAACTAAGTGTAGTTGTTTCCAAAGAAGAATCCATCCATGGGAGACCTGTTTGCTCCATTTTCTTAAAATAGGAGATAGTTTATTTTTTGCTGCTTTGCACAATTACTACTTCTGGTAACATGATGATCTCCCTACTAAAATATCAGTGATCATTGGGGACTTAAGGTATATTTAACTCCAAGAGGTGGCACTCTCCACTAAGAGGAAAGCAGAAAATCATAAAGCAAGATATGTATGTTTTAAACATAGGAAACATTTCATCTGGAACCAAACCTGCCAGCACATTGCTATGAAACAAAGTAGTTTTCATGACAGTGATATTCATGAACATATGTTAAGTTACTCCCCTAAAGTCCCTTTGGCCCCTCACAACGCCAGCAATCACACACGCATATCCATGCAGAATTCACCTGAAAAACTCTGCTTGCATCGTATGCAACTTGGAAAAAAAAAGTTGTGTGAGTCACCCCTCAATGAAGACAAAATAACATGAACCTATTGCACATCTACAAAACCCAAACTCTTGCAAACATGCTCTGGAGTTGGATGTGTGTAGAGTTTCATTTTTTATTTAGTTCCATATGGGCACCAATCTACAAAAAAACTGTCCACAAAGGAGAAAATCAGGCTTTCCAACAGTGAGCCTGTTCAGACAACACGCTAAGCCATGGTTAGGCCACTAACCCCTTTGCAGCAAATGGTTAGTGAGTGTGTTTAAACCATGGTTATGTAGCCACCAGGGTTAGGAATGGTTCACATGACAAGCTAAGCCATAATGTTTAGCTCAAAATGTTTAACCACTGTTGCTTAGCGTGTTGTCTGAACAGGGTCAAATATTTATTTCTGCCATTTTCAAATGCTCCTGTGTGCATGTGTGTTCATTGCTTTCATTAACTGCACTGGTCCTCCTGCACCTGGAACAGATTACTGGATCAGATCAGAATGCATGCGTAAAGACTACTAAACAGTCTCATCTCAACCAAATTAAAGACCCCATAAAGAGTGTGTTCCTTTTTGAAGCCATCTAAGTTAGTGGCCATTTTCACACATTGTCTTATTGAATCCCATGAGTTAAGATGTACTTTTGAAGCATCGGGGTTTTGAATTCATGATGCTATGAATGGATTTGATCAAAACCACCAGGTTACATTTTCTAGCAAATATTGCCGTTTGATCCTCCGTGACGGTGAGCACAAATTGGTTTGGGCTGGATTCCATGTGCAGTGGCAGTGTACGCACGGCATCACCACAAGCTTACATAACTGACTGGCAAGCTAGGGCTAGCATGCAAATAGACTTGCAGTACCAAAACGTTGGTTAAGTGGTTATGCAGTGAAAACCTCCACCTCCTAGCGTGAGCCTGAATAATTCAAGCAGATCAAGAGAGAGAACCTGGCACTGTAGTGTTCAGCCCCCAAAGTATTAGGTAACCAGATCTCCAGTTTCGTCCTAGCATTCCATGAAACCTTCCCAATCCCAATAATATCCCAACATCCAAATAATAGCCATGTCCCTGTAGAAACAAGGTTTTTATACCAGCTGTAGAAATAGACAATATTTGTGGGAAGTGGGTATGTTTATTTCTGTCTGCGGCTTTCAAATTATTTACCTCCAGAGAATGCGTTCCATGCAGGCTGGGCCTGCCAAGAAACCCTTGCATACTGCAGAGGATTCTAGGAGTTGTTGCAGGGCAAACGCTCTTTCTGCAGGGCAGATCTGTTGGGTCTCAAGATTGCCGCACAGGAACTGAGGGTCAGCCCCAGCGCAAACTCTCTTACCGCCTGAGATGGGAGAGAACATGTGCTGCTGCATTGTATGCTTTCCCACCACTGCATTGCACTCCCCTTTCCCCATTGCGCCCCCCTTTTCCTTGCCTTGTCATGTGCACGCATGCAACCCCCCATCCTTTCCTTCTACTGCCACTGCATTGGCTCTACGGAGAGCCATGCGGCTGGAATAAGTGGCTGCAGGGTCTTGAGGGAGCCTAGCTGCCCCCCAGAGTGGAACAGAAGGTGGGGAGCTGCTCCAGAGTGTCTGGCCAGGCGCTCTCTTGCCGTGGCAAAAGATACAGCGAGGGAGCACCTGGCAGGGCTCTCCAGAGCACCTGCAGGAGGAGGCGGGGCAAGATGGCAGCGGGCCCTCCCCACAGGGGTGGGAACGGCGCAGTTTGCTACTCCCCCCACTCCAGGTCCAACACTCTTCCTTTAATGGACATTGCAAAGATATGGTAGGCAAGCTGTCTTTCAGGGATGGTTCTTCGTCACTACTTCTCTGTTATACTTCCGAGGTACCTCAGGCATCCCTGGAGTGTGGTTTCAAAAATCGTTTAGATGTCATAAGATGATCTTCCATCTATTGTGCTGGTGCCACTTTGCATTTCATGTAGCCTACAGCAGGGGTGTAGAACATGTAGGCCTGGAGGCCCAATCTAGCCTTCCTGGGCTCCCAAACTGGCTGCCCTGGGTTGCCCAAATGGCCATGCCCGCTTTCCCTGGCCTCATCCACTTTCCCAACCAACAAATCATTTGGTGGTTTCCTGGCTTTTGAACAGCCCCCCCCCCCACACACACACATTTGAAAAGGTTGAGATACCTCTCCTAAGGCTCAGTTATTGGCAGTAAGAGGGTGAAGTTAAAATATGCTGGTATTTTGGCCCCTCCCCTTTTGACTTTGGCCCCACCCATCACTGGAATGTGGCTCCCAGACGTTTCTTCCTGGGGCTGGATTGGAAGAGGTTAAAGACCCCTGGTACAGAGAGAGGAAGCAGGTTCTATAGTTCTACAAAGGTTGTGTCCCTTTGATCTAGAGACACAGTGCACCTTGGAACTGAGATCTCTGTGACTGCAGTTTACACATATGAAAAGGAGGATAAGACTTCTGTATCTTTAACAGTTGTATAGAAAAAGAGAATTTCAGCATATGTCATTGTTATGCATGCAGCACTTGGTGAAATTCCCTCTTCATCACAACAGTTAAAGCTGCAGGAGCCCTGCCCTAGAGTGACAAGATACAAAAGAGGGCAGGGCTCTTGCAGCTTTAACTGTTGTGATGAAGAGGGAATTTCACCAGGTGCTGCATGCATACAAATGACAACTGCTGAAATTCTCTTTTCTATACAACTGTTAAAGATACGGGAGCCTTGTCCTTCTTTTCATATGGTCACTCTACACATGCTCGCCTTTCCTTGAAGAAGCTGTGTCTTAGGACATCCCATTTTTCTCGACATTCCTTAAAAGCCATTGCCTTGAAAGGTCCTTGTTGTGATATTTGTTTTGGAGGAGGCTTAAAATGAGGTTGTAATTTCCTATGGTGTTCCTTCTGTCTTTGCACAAAAATGGGAAAAATAATTTAAGAACGTAAACAGCCTTTTGTTACTTCTACGGTTGTTTATTCTTTTCAGAGGGAATGAAATACAATATTACATATTTTTATCTGGGATCTACATCGCTTCATTTTGCAGGTCTCACCATTGCGAAACGGATTGAAATCTCTGACCTTCCACAGCTCGTTGCTGCATTTCACAGTCTGGTTGGTTTGGCAGCAGTTCTGACATGCGTGGCGGAGTACATGATCGAATATCCACACCTTGACGTTCACCCATCGGCTAACGTTCTCAAAATCGTGGCCTACTTGGGCACCTACATTGGAGGGGTGACCTTCAGCGGTTCTTTAGTAGCATATGGAAAACTGCAAGGTAGGCTTCTCCATGGTTTAGACACATCACACTGTGGTATACAGGCTTCTGCTAGAATTGCCAAAGGCTCTAAAAGAGTTAGGAACTTTCTTCACACTGAATTTCCATAAGGATGTGTGCCAGCCTTTTTTTTTTTACTTTCTTTTTTAAACCTTTGAAAATCGCATGGCTTAGTCTCAAGACTTTCTGAACTAGTAAATAGCTGATTAAGACACAGCAAATTAAATACAGAATGGATGCAATGTGATGATGTTACAAGTGGCATTATGTGGCCCATGTGTGGCTGGAGACTCCAGTGGGGTGCCCATGGGCATCATCAATGTGCCTGTGGACAACTCCCTTGGTGCCTGCCAGGTTTGCTGCCCTAATTTTTATTTTATTTCTCTAGATTTTTTAAACCATGTTTTTTTTTAACCTGGGAGGTGATGTCCTGCCCTCCTGCACCATCTTTATTTGAGTTCAAAATGTTGTTTTTGTGTTTTGCAGCTCTGTCCCCACCTCTTCCTTGTCCTTACGTTCTTGGGCAGGTTCCTTTTCTTTTGGTCTCACCAGTTTGCCTTCTGAAATGAGGGTTTTGTGACTGGGCATGTCCACTATGGCTGCCATTTTGTGAGAGCACCCACAGCACTCACAAAATTCCACAGGTGCCCACTGACCCAGAAAGGTTGGAGCCCCCTGCCATATGGTGTAGTGGACAGAGTGTTGAACTTAGATCAAGGAAACCTGGGTTCAAATCTGCCTCCTCATCAGCCAATAGCTATCTCTCAGCCTAATTTACCTCATAGGGAGGGTATCGGGATTAAACTGTGCCACAGGTTGGTCATTCGTGCCCTAAGGTCTTCACTGCTCCTGGCAGTCCTCTATATTCCCCAGTAGCTCTCTATGCCATACCATTTTGCCAAATCGGTTAATGAGAACTTTGGCCTCCTTCTTTCCAACTCCTGCTTTAATTCCCTCTTCTTTATTCTTTCACACTAGAAAACCTGGCTCTCCAGTTTGCTTGACTGGGAGAAAAGGGGTTCATTTTGCAGTTAACAAATCCTGCAGTTTTTTTGCAGCTACCTTATTTTCAAATTTTGCAGTTATAGATTGGTATGGTGGGTAAGGGTCCTTTCCTCCACATTGTGGACCAAAGCTATTCCTGACAACCATAATACTTTCTGGTTTGTAAAAGATTTATTAGGGTGAAGCCAAATTTAATTTTTAAATGAAAGCAACAACACATTTTGTAGCTTCATATAGCAGACATACACTCTAGCAAGTCAAACACTGGATTAGTTACCACTTGTCCTGTTCCTTCCCTGGGCTTCAAGAGGCCTGCTTTCTAATGTAAGACATATATTTATAAATACACACACACACACACACACACACATATATATATATATATATATATATATACATAGATCTATCTATCTATCTATCTATCTAATCTATCAATAATGTTTATTTATTTTTATTTATTGCATTTATATCCCACCTTTTTTCCATCCTCCTCTCCATGTTTATCCTCACAACAACAATCCTGTGAGGTGGGTTGGACTGGGAGTCTGTGCCTGCCTCAATCACCCAGTGAAGCTTCCATGGCCGAGTGGGGACTAGAACCCGTATCTCCCGACTCCCAGTCCAACACTCTAATTCTTGCACCACAGTGACTCTGTTTATCCATCACATTCTTTTGTTTAAAGCAAAAACACTTTCATTGCAAAACTTGTCCGGGAATAGGAAATACCTTCCTTGATGTTACCAGCCCCAGCTGATTCATTCTGTCCACAGCCGACTTTTACTACAAATGTTAAGTCTTTTTTTTTTACCCTTACATTAGTCAGCAGCTCTTTCAGTGAGATTCCTCCACCCCTAATACTGAACATAGTTCTATGCTCCAGCAACATAAATTCTCCCAACAGCAAAGGAGAACAACTTCTCTTAATCGTCTTTACATGTGTCTTATTTAGTCTCTTGTGTACTAGAAAACCAATGGTCTTCTTTCCCCAACTCTCTCTCAGCCAACGTATTTCAATGTTTCTCCACCTTTTATAGTCTAATAATTTCTCCTTTGAAATAGTCTCAAATTTGCCCTTTCTCTTCCTAAAATGCAGTGACCAAATCGTAGCTGGAGTTAAGGCCTCCCAATTATATAGCAGCAAGGGGATTGGTGCTTTCTGTACTTTGGACACTGATGGTTCTTGTGCTTTGCTCCTGCCAAGGCATCCCACAAGGACAGTTTCTTTTTTCATGCTGATTCATGTTCAGCAGCTTGAGATGCAGGCCAAGTCCTGGATTTTATTTCATTCAGTTTGACATTTACACACCCAATGGGGGCTGGAGGCAAGGCAAAGTACCCAAACAATTCCATATAGCAATCCCAGAGAAAAATAGGGGATGGTGGTATAATACCCTTGTTTCTCATTAGTAAGGATCACTTTGTGAGACCCCCTCTATTGTTACGCATTGGCCACATTTCCATGTCACATCACAGGCGGGCATCCTACGGCCCGTGTGCTGCAGGCAGCCCCCCCCCCCCGAGGCCTTCCCAGCAGCCTGCCACGAGTGCCCAAACTCCCGAATCCCTTTCTGCAACCCCGCTGCTCAGCTCTTTGGTGGACTGAAGGGAGCAAGATTGTGCTGTGGGGAAGGCATGTGGGAAGAATGATTCCTGTGGTCCTCTTCCCCATCACAATCTTGCACCCCCCCTCCTTGTTGCCCAGCTGATTGCAGCTTTTTATCAACACCAATCAGCTGTGCGTAGGGAGGAGGTGCTTGATTGTGATGAGTAGGAATTGAAGGGCAGCACCTCTAGCAATGAATGTGAACAAAATTTTAACAAGGCATCCGTAGAAAGGCAAAAATAGGGAGAAACAGCAACAATAACTTGCCAGAAAATGAAGTCACTGGTAAATGAGGACAGTTTGATCTCGTATTGACATTTTGGCATCAAGCAAGTTCCAGCTATATAGAAGTTTATTTACAAACAAACAAATGGACATAGTACATAGGACTCATATCTTTGACAAGGGGAAAGGGTTTGGATCACCAACTGTTGAAATTAGAGATTGGGCACATAGGAAGCTGCCGTATACTGAGCCAGACCATTGACCCATCTAGCCCAGTATTGTCATCAATGCTGACTGGATTCAACTGTCCAGGGTTTCAGGCAGGGTTTTTTCCAGCCTTACCTGGAGATGCCAGGAACCTTCTGCATGGAATGCAGGTGTTCTATTCGCTGAGCTATGGTCCTTTCCTGCCACCTTGCTGGGCCTGGGGACATAATCCACAGTGGGACTACTGATAGAGTAACAGGGTAGAGTTTAGTAGGGTTTTTTTTTAGTACAGAGGCAGAGCTGGTGCAGGGGTAGAGCCAGTCATTTGGAAAAGTCAGGGTATTGATTCCAGTCCCCCAAACTGGAATCCACTTATAGGATATTGTTTCTTTTAACAATGGGGAGATGGTGGTGTTTGCCCTTCTTGTTCTGCCACGAACTGCTAATTGCCAAGACTAGTGGCTATATTATTTTTTGATCCAGTGATCATCTTTCCTCATTAGTTTAGAATTTCAACTATTGACATAGCAAATTGTTAAGCCTTGATTATTGTTGTTCTAGGTGTATTAAACTCTGCTCCACTCCTTCTGCCTGGTCGCCATTACTTGAATGCTGGATTGTTGACTGCTTCAGTCGGCGGCATGGTTCTTTTTATGTCGGACCCCAGCTATACCACCGGCATGGCCTGTCTTCTCGGAGTTTCAGGACTCTCTTCAATCATGGTATGTAATAGGGACAGCAACTCTGGGTTAAAAAAAAAAATCCCCAAGCCCTCTGGGTGGCAGATTAGGATCCAGAGTTGAGAGCGGAACCAGGGCAGACAAAAGGACAGGTTCAGGAGGGAACTTTCTTGGTCAGAATAGAACCTTCTAGAACATGTTCAGTAATGGGAAGAGCCTGGAGTTGGGGTGCTGGGCATTGAACTAGGAACCTCATGGACTGAGGCTGGCACAAGTCCACTGAGCTGTGGTTGGTATGTAAGTGTTCAGGCCTCAGAGTTCTCTTCAGGTGCAAAAGGGAATTGGGATGGTGTGTAGGGTTGCCATATTTCCCAGTTGGCTGGGTTTGGTTGGGACTCTATTCATGCCACTCACTACCCATTTGGACCAGTAGTTTGCCTGGATTCCTAGCTTTCATCAGAAAAAAGTGTCTAGTCCTTACAGGGCCAAAGTTTTTGTTTTTTTTAAGTGCATGAAGTATTCCACCCAATCCCTTTATGAGAAACAAGCACGCTCTGTTTTCCATTGTTCTTGGCCAATGAGGGATGTTACAGCTATGACTGACCTATAGGGAAATACTGATATGTACAACATTAGCTCTGTAATTGGTAGGCAACATGGAGCTTCTGGTTTGGCTAGGCCTCATAAATAGTAGGCCTTTTGCCATTTTCTGATCAACAGAGTAGTATCTTCTGCCTGTTGTACTTTAGGCTCTAGCTCCCAGTTTCAGCCACTGTCATCAGAGATCCAGAGTTGGGAAATATGCCTTCCAGGTTTAGTTTTGGGTATTGTTGCTCAGAGCCTTGGGCCAACCTGGCTATATTACGTAACAGGTCAGAGAGTAAGATCAGTAGCAGAATTTATTTATTTATTTATTTATTTATTTATTTATTTATTGTTTTTACAAGCCAGCTCTGAAATTAACAGGCTTGTCAGACCTGAGTACCAATTATCTTGCCAGAATGTGGTTTAACTGGCTGGTGGTGTACAGTCTTGAAATGCCAGCAACTGTCCGTCTGAAGAGCCACCTTGTCAGTCTGCCAGACCAAAACGATGGGTATAAATGTAGTAAATAAATAAATAGCAGCAACACAGTCTGTGCTGTTGAGCGCAAACAAGATAATTTGGGATATACAATTGGTGCCACTTTGATCCTCAACCCCGAAGAGAGAGAGAAAAGCAACTCTTTTGTTGTTTGTGTGTGCTGGGCCCAGTAAAACATAATGGCTTGTTCAGGCAACATGCTAAGCCATGATGGTTAAGCATTTTGAGCTAACCATAGTGGTCTAGTGTGTTTTTCCCAACCATGGTAGCTACATAACCACAGTTTAACCTGCAAAAGAGTTAGCAGCCCTAATCATGGCTTAGAGTGCTGTCTGGACTTGCCCATTCTTTTACTTATGATGTGTATAAGAAACATGAAATAGGTAAGACAAAAAGCTGTCTTGCCTGTGTGGAATTTCAAACAAGGTAGTACAAAAACATCTCCCAGGAATATCCAGCATCTACTGAACAACAGCAACACATAGCTGTGGGTGGAGTAGGAGGGCTTGGCACTGTTCCGAGAACTTCACAAAGCTCTCTTCAAAATATTTGTGCAGCTCTATAGAAATTTCATAGCAAATCCAGTGGAACCCCTGCAGGATCCCACAAACCACACGTGCAGGGTTCCAAGGCCTTTTTCAATGTGGGCAGCATAATAACATAAGATATTGGTTGTGTCAGTTAGATTTCCTTGTAATCTTACAATCCAGAGAGAGAGAGAGAGAGAGAGAGCGCTTATGAACTAGAGAAAGGAAGATATGGTGTGGGCCCCACTCTTCCAAGATATACAGCTCTCTGAGATCCTGTTGATATGTGATCAGGAATGTTGGGGGCTAATCATGAAGGGCCTCCTTTTGCACCCTTATTACTACTTTAAAAAACAATTTTCTAGTGCCAATGGAATGCTAGGCACTATAGAGGATATTCAAGTAAGGAGTTGTGAGCAAAAGAAGCAGGACACGGATCCCGTGGGACTTGTTGTTTTCTCAAGGTGGACAGTTCAGAAGTAAAGTAGGAAAAGGTAGATAAGGCCTTGATTTAAGAGAAGCTCCATTGGACATAGCGCAAAATGGCCACTGTGAGCTTTCAGTATAATACTTAGAGCTCCATCACACTTTGGGTTTGTCGCAACGTTGTATTTCCTTGTTTCCGGTTTTGGTGCTATTGACTCGCATGGCATCGCCCCTGTCCTGCACTATTCTCACATTTCCCCCCACTTCTAGCGCCTTATTTTGGCCCAGGGAAAGTCTGTTTCATCTTGGAGGTGTGCAATGAAAATCCAAATGTAAACCAGTAAATCGGCTTCTGTGTTTAGGTGCGTGTTTTGAAGGCCGTTTTCAGTGACGAAAGTATAAGGCGTGCTTTTAATCTGCCAGGGCAGTTTTACAACTTATTTCCTCCTTTTCATCTTTGGACATGTTAGGAGTCGGAAGGAAGGTTTCAGCGCTCCAACTCCCTCTTTCTTCTGGCTTCATTCCTTGTTTTGCTGAACCCTTGTCCTGTTGGAATCGCATAACTTCACCTTTACTCCTATCCACCTTAACCTTTCAAACCACTTTGATCCTACTTCATACATCCATTTCTGTACACTTCCATCACGCCTCCACGTGTCTTATGAATCTTCCTAATGCTTCTCTTCTGTTTTGTGAAATTATTCTTCCTCCTATCTTGACCTATATTATCCTATATTATATTATCCTATATATATATTTAGTATCCTATGTTATATTATCATGGCTGATAATGCTGCTGACTCCCGCAGAGAAGTTGCATGGAGAAGTTCCATGGGATACCACGGGAGAAAACATTTCCTGGTGCTAGTGGGCATTTTTACCGAAAGTGTGTGCTAACAGGTTTTTGTAGTAATGCATTCACAACCTAAGGTGGAGGCATAGGGCTTGAATTTCCTGTTCTAGTTCCTTTTACTGCCTGAAATCTTCTTAGGCAAAGCAGTTTAAAACAAAGAATCAAGCCCACAGGGGACCGGATCTGCAAGACAAAAGGATATCCTTTCCAGTGAGTCATGGCCAGTAAATTGCTAGCCATCTCCTTGACTACAGATTAACATCTGAAAGTACGTAGGAGCAATCTTTCGATCTGATAGGAATAGAACGCAATGTAGCTATGAAGTAAAATGGAGCCCAAGTTTCATCTTTTTATCTTTAAAAATTACACAGATGTAAGCATTTTTGTACATTCTAATAGGAGCTCCGATGAACAAGCGGGGAAGGCTGCCACATTTATCACAATGTCCATCAACGACAAGAACCAATTAACTGAAAGGGGAAGGAGAAGGGATGGAGTGGGGCGGGGCATGCACAATAGTAGCGGGAGAGCAAAAAGAGAGTTCACTGGTATAGCTACGATCATGACAGTGCTTCTGAAATGGAAGTAAAATAATGCGAAGATAAACCAGGGGGGGAAATAGGTGCGATGGATCCCTTAAAGTTCAGGGTATGTGTGACCACAGCCATTTTTCCATGTCTATGCTTGATGCCCCCTGATGACTGCATTCCCATTTGTTTTCTCGCTTCTGGTGCAATGTCAGTCTAAACCACTGTGCTATTGCATAACTGTAACACACATTTGATTCTGCTTCCCTCCTGCGGTGCATAAAATCTGGCAGGGAGTTACCCTGACAGCAGCGATTGGCGGAGCAGATATGCCTGTAGTGATCACTGTGCTCAACAGCTACTCTGGATGGGCGTTGTGTGCAGAAGGGTTTCTTCTCAACAACAACCTGATGACGATTGTTGGAGCCTTGATTGGTTCTTCCGGAGCTATCCTATCTTACATCATGTGTGTGGTAAGCTGAGCGTATGCGCGCTGTGGCTGATGTACTTTGGGATTTTTCAGGTGGCCCCTGCTGGACGTTTCTTCACACACACCCCACTGTTTTTAAGCAAATCCCTGCAGGGGTGCAGTACTTGGTGGAGGCAATATGCCCCCCTATCATTGAAAGCTGTCCATCCTGCTCTAGAATGTCAACCAGCTATCACTGCCCATTAAAGGAACTTCTTTGAGTATTAACTATAGAGGCCATGTGGAAATGTAAAATGGTTTGCTTTCTTTATCCATGGCTAAGTGTTAGAATTAGCCAAAAAGTAGGATCGTGGATTTGTAAACCGTGGTTTAAATTAACCGTGGTTAAGCATTATGCTTACACTGGTTAAAATAGTTTCCCTCCCTCTCCGTGCACTCTAAATGGAAAGCAAATCTCACCAGTATTTTTCATTGGACCTGAAGCCATCGTTATTTGTCAATGTATGTTTTATGGTTGTTCAGGCCATGAACCGATCTTTGCCAAATGTCATTTTGGGTGGATATGGTACAACATCTACAGCTGGTGGAAAGCCCATGGAAATAGTTGGAACACACACTGAAGTTGGTATTGATCAAACTATTGAACTGATAAAAGAAGCTAACTCTATCATCATCACACCTGGTAAGAGTTCAATCGAGTTTTATTAAACTGTTTGGTAGTCATGCATTGGTCTAAGAAAAAATTATTGACTAAGTTGTGCTATTCTATCCTATACTGTGCTATTCACTGAGGTACATGGTGCAGTTCCCACAATGCCTTCCAATTAACAAAGGAATATTCACTATGTGGAATACAAAGGTAACTAATCTCTTGTTACGGCAAATGTTTTTAGTCAATTGGGTAGAGAGAGGTCCTATGGAGTGTTCAGCCCATTCATTTCAGTGGGTTTCATAAGCATACATTTCTGGGAGGCAGCTTTGGTACCATCTATGCTTCAGCTGACATCATGGATGGCCATGAAATGAGGACAGTTGGACAAGTTTATGGCCAAGGCTGAGAACTCTATTACTCTTGCATGCTGAGACAAATATTTCGACCTGGAATGAGGTTTCTCCGTGCCTTGGAAAAGTACAGAATGTTACCAACAGGAAACTTCCTTTTCTATAACAGATATGGAGAAATTTCTGAAACTGAGAACTGATTGCAGATTTCACTTCCTGCTAGTAGGAGAAGATTCTGAAGCAAACCAGAGCTGATTTTCACTTCTTTCTCCGATTTGGGGTGTGTGGGTGGGGTGGATTAGGAAAAGCCTTCCCCTACCAAGTCCAAAAGTCACCTTACATTCAGGCTCCTGTTTGTCTTCTCTGGGCTTTACATACGTGGGCAGAACCTGAAGGGCATGAATTATGAATGGAAAATCTGTAAATAGCAGCTGTGGTAGAGCTGACTTAATTATGCTACTTCCATGTTCATTCTGTGGCACCCATTAAATCTGAATAAACTCATAACCCCTAGTTCTTCTTCGTGGTCTCTGTGCATCACACATATGGGCTCGCGCCGACGCCGAGCCTGCTTCCGGGAAACTCCAATAGCTAGATAGAGTTTTGGCGGGAACCCCTCCCCCACCATCCACCGCGCATGCTCAGGGTTCCCGCTCTAACTTACCTCAGTTCTTCTTCGACCGCTTCGCTGTTAGCCTCGCGGGAGACTTCGTCTACGATTGTAGAAGCTGTAAGACAAAGAATATTTCATAGTATTAGTTAGATAGAGTTGTATTGTTATTCATAGTTAGATATATAAAAAAAAAAAAAAAAAAACATATATTAGATAGGAATTTTCCAGTTAGTTAGCCATCTCTCCCTGGAGAGTAATTTGTTTCATAGAAGCCGCCATCTTATGGCGCAATCCGCCCTCTTCAGACGGTGCTCCCGGTGTAGGGCCAAAATTGCCCTCACCGACGGCCATTCTCTCTGTCTTTTTTGCCTGGGGGAGACCCATATTGTTGATTCTTGCGCACACTGTATGCGTTTTTCAAGACAGACAAGGAGAAATAGAGCAGACCGGCTCCGTAGCCTTTTGTGGTCAAAAGCTCTTTCAGCTGTGGATCAGCCTCGACCGTCAGCAATGCAGAGGGCAGTTTCTGGGGAGAGTCCAAGTCTCTCAATCCCAGCATCTCCGGCTTCCTCCCATATGCGGGTTGAACCGCCGGCATCGGTGTCAGGGGTTTCACCCTCTACATCTCCTCCCCCTACTAAGAAGGCAAAAAAATCGAAGTCTTCGAAAGGGGGTCCATCGAATGCGAAGACAAGACCGTCATCGAAACCGTCGACAGCTAAAAAGTCGACTACACGCCCGGCGTCGGTACCGTCCTCTACAGTCGAAGTTGTGGCGATGGTGCACAAATCCGCTTCGCTACCGGCGCGATCGTCGACATCGAGGCAACGCACGTTGTCGATAGGTTCGGTCTCGCAGTCTTCTCTGCATGCAGAGCACTCATCGGCGGCGTCGACTTCGAAGAGGCGCACATCTTCTGTCTCTTCTCCGCTCCGTACTCCGCCGACTCCAATGGTGCCGGTGCAACATCCAACGTCTGTCTCACCTTCACGTTCGTTGCCGTCCCCGGGGCCAATCCTCATCGCGTCCGACACCGAACGCTCGGTACCGAAAGAACCGGCGCAGCCTACTCATCCCGATGATCCTCATCGGCGTCGACCGTCTCGATCTCGCCAACGCTCATCGGTGTCGGTGTCTCGATCGCGATCACGGTCCCGCGACTGGGAGGTCGGTTCAGACCGTTCGCGCCCGTCTGATCGCAGCCGGTATCGATTTGACCCATACACGGGGCGTCGACTCCGAGCCATGCAGTCTCCTCCTCGACGTCGAGAAGCACAGTCTCCGCCGCCGGTCCCTCCACGCCGGACGACTTCGCTGCTTCAACACGTTCATCGGAGTCGAGAGTCTTCGATGCCAGCACTACCGCCGGATCAAGATCGATCGGTTCGACGCCGACAGCCGTCGCAGTCTTTCGAGGACTATGCTTCGGACTCGTCGTCGGCGCCATCTCCTCGCCCATCGGAAGCATCTCCGTTGGACGCAGTCTGCACAGAGGAGAGAGCTTCCCCGACGATGGAGATGGGGAGTTTCTCGGAACAGATGTTACGGCTGGCTCAGTCACTTAATATTGATTGTCAACAACCTGATGAAGATTCAGATGATGGCATTTACAATGTCATGTCTGCGGAGCCAACTCCACAATTGACCATGCCAATGGTCAAGGCCCTCCTAAAGACTTTGAAACAATCTTGGGAGCATCCTGCTACTGTTGGCCCGACTTCCAAACGCTTGGACGCAATTTATAAAGTCAAGCAAGCTCAGGCTCCATGTCTCTTCCAACACCCGAAGCCGAATTCAGTTGTGGTGGAGGCATCGCAAAGCAGATCTGGTCGCACACATTCCGCCCCCACGGATAAAGAAGGCCGGAAATTGGATGCTTATGGGCGCCGCATGTACGCTTCTACATCATTGGGCATCAAAGTCACAAATTATATGGCTTTAATGGCGAGATATCAATTGTTTCTTTGGGAGAAGGTATCGTCGCTCACTGACTACCTCCCTGACGACCAGCGAGATCTGGCTCGCGTGTTTCAGGCAGAAGCCATGCGGTTGTCAAAACAAGAACTGACGACAGCGCGCCATCTCACTGACTGTCTATCCAAGGCGATGGTTGGAGCAGTAGCATTGCGTCGCCACGCGTGGCTACGTTCGACTACGCTACCGCAAGAGACTAAAAACCGCATTGAAGATCTTCCTTTTGACGGAGATGGTCTTTTTAATTCTGAAACAGACGCAACAATGGATACCCTGCACAAGGCCAGAATGACGGCAAAGAAAATGAGTTTTCAACCTACTCAACAGCCTTATAGGCAACGTAAATGGTACAGGCCTGTGCCGTACAAGCAGCAACAGCTGCAGGACAGGGGTCAACGTTTTCGGCCAGACACATCTAGGGCATACCAGCAACGTAAGTCGACAGGGTCTTTCCAACAACGTAGCAAGCAGCCATTGTCACACAAACGTCGTCTTTGACTTGACGCATTCGATGCTCGGGGACCAGGCAAACAGGCTTCAACCTTTTCTGCATACCTGGGCATCCATAACATCGGATGCTTGGGTGTTAAACATCGTCGCAGAGGGTTACAAAATGGAACTCGAAGTCCCTCCTCCACTTGGTACCATAAAATATACACCGCCCTCACTCGCTTTGGCGCAGGAAACCACCAAACTGCTACGCAAAGGGGCTATCACAAGGGTGAAAGCAAACCATCTCCATTCCGGGTTTTATTCCCGGTATTTTACGGTACCAAAAAGGGACGGGGGTCTTCGTCCCATTATGGATCTCAGAGCTTTAAACAAGTTCATACGGACCAGAAAATTTCGTATGGTTACCCTGGCATCAATTCTTCCCATGTTAAGGAAGGGCAGCTGGTTCACGCTGATAGACTTAAAGGATGCGTACTTCCACATCGCTATTCATCCATTATACCGACGCTACCTAAGGTTTATCATAGGACACCAGGCGTACCAGTTCTCCGTCCTTCCCTTCGGACTAAAATCTGCGCCAAGAGTGTTCACCAAGTGCATGTCAGCGGTTTGCGCGCACCTTCGCTCAAACAACATCGAGGTTTATCCTTACCTGGACGATTGGCTGATCGTCTCCGCCTCCAAAAGCCAAGCTCTGACCGACGTCCACGAGGTTATCACTCTTCTCTCGTCGCTTGGGCTGCGGATAAATTACAAAAAGTCAATCACGCAGCCAGCACGTCGAATACAGTTCATAGGAGTTACCATAGACTCCACGATAGGGAGGGTTTTTCTACCAGCAGACAGAGCAAGGGTCCTGCGACAGCTTGCAGTAAGGCACAGATCAAAGTTTCGAATCTCAGCCTTCCAGATTTTAAGACTCCTAGGGTTAATGGCGGCGAGCGTGTTCGTCGTACGTTGGGCAAGGTTACGCATGCGACCTCTCCAGCAGTTTTTGCTCAAGCATTACTCCTCTCTGCAAAACCCACACAAGTTGATACTTACCATACCACTGTTGGTAAGAAGCTCGCTCCGATGGTGGACGGAAGAACGCAATCTGTCTCGAGGCCTGCCGTTTATCACACGAGCGCCCTCTCGCATAGTCACAACCGATGCATCGTTAGCAGGGTGGGGTGCTCACTACGGCAATCTGGTAACACAAGGAAGGTGGTCACCTTCGGAAGCACGCCTGCATATAAACATGTTAGAGCTTTTGGCAGTCAAAAAGGCCCTACGGGTTTTCTCCCCTCACCTACAGGGGCACCATGTTCGAATCTTAACAGACAACACCACAGTAGTCTGGTATTTGAACAAGGAGGGCGGAACGAGGTCACCAATCCTCCTTCATCTTGTGATGGACATTTTACAGTGGACAATTTCCCACAATATGCTGCTATCGGCACTACATATTGCGGGAACGGAGAATGCCATAGCGGACGACTTAAGCAGATCGTTCAGCAACACCCACGAATGGGAGCTCTCTCCTCATATCCTGGACCGTATATTTGCTCGTTGGGGGTTCCCCACCGTCGACCTATTTGCTACAGCTGCCAACGCAGTGTGTCCAGCATACTGCTCAAGAGCAGGCATAGGAGATGCATCGTTAGGGGATGCCATGCAATGGGACTGGTCGAAGGGGCTTCTTTATATCTTCCCTCCATTTCCTCTGCTGGCCTTGACAGTAGCCAATATCAGGCGCAGCGATTCAAATGCTATAGTGATAGCTCCGTGGTGGCCAAGACAACCTTGGTTCACGCCACTACTCAAACTAGCGAGATCAGAGGTGTGGCGACTTCCACGTGTTTCCAACCTCCTGTCCCAGGAGATGGGCAGAATCCTGCACCCCGATGTCCACGCCCTGCATCTAACGGCGTGGAGAATCCGGCGTCTTGGAACGACCTCCACTTGTCAACAGAAGTAAGGAGTATTTTAGAGGCCGCGCGTAAGCCCTCAACCAGGCTGTCATACAATAGAAAATGGAAACGTTTCCAAGATTATGCACTGCTCAATGCTTTTGATCCTTTGACAGCAGACTTACCTAACATTGTCTCCTTCCTTTATTCTCTGCACTCGGCAGGGCTAAAGCCGGCTTCCATCCGTGTATACCTGTCTGCCATTGCGGCCAACCATGGGTTAGTGGACGGTTTTTCCGTGTTTACACATCCCATGGTAAGAACCTTTCTGAGAGGCTTAAATAATTTGTTCCCTACTATCCGTCCAGCAGTTCCGCAGTGGAGTCTATCATTAGTTCTCACCATACTCACGTCAAAGCCCTTTGAACCATTAGCCACGATAGATATTCGATTGTTAACGCTTAAAACTCTCTTCTTGGTTGCTATAACGTCTGCAAGGCGGGTCTCAGAGTTGGCAGCACTACTAATAGACCCCCCCTATTTACAGTTTTTTAGGGATAAGGTAGTTCTAAGGCCGGACCCAAGTTTTGTTCCAAAAATTTCTTCAAGGTTCCATGTGAATCAGGACATTGTTCTACCCACTTTCTTCAAACCATCCTCAGACCCGTTATCTGCAACGTTGCATGCGTTGGATGTTAGAAGGGCACTAGCTTTCTATAAGTCGAGGACTGAGACTTTCAGGAAATCTCGCAAGTTGTTTATTTGTTATGGAGGAGTATCCAAAGGACTGCCTGTTTCTTCTCAACGCATATCCAAGTGGGTGGTGGAAACCATTACGCTAGCCTACCAGGTAGCAAAGCGGGACCCACCATTTCCACTGACGGCACATTCTGCTAGGGCGCAAGCAACGTCTTCGGCGTTGCTCCATGGGGCTTCGCTGACTGATCTCTGCAAGGCAGCCACCTGGACTAATGCTTCCACGTTTGTTAAGCATTATCGCCTCGATGTCAGAGCTCGACAGGACTCCTCCTTTGGAAGGGCGGTCCTATCCTCGATTTGCCAATGATCAAGCAGCGTGCCTACCCACCTCCGGTAAGTTTGCTTGTTATTCGCCCATATGTGTGATGCACAGAGACCACGAAGAAGAAATGAAGGTTGCTTACCTGTAACTGTAGTTCTTTGAGTGGTCATCTGTGCAGTCACACAACCCTCCCACCATCCCCTCTTGGCATCGCTGTTGTGACGTCAAGTTGGTTCGCCATGCTCTTGCTTGATTTCGTGCAATTAATGCCTTAGTTGCGAGGCCAAGCGGTCTCAGAGAACTGAGGTAAGTTAGAGCGGGAACCCTGAGCATGCGCGGTGGATGGTGGGGGAGGGGTTCCCGCCAAAACTCTATCTAGCTATTGGAGTTTCCCGGAAGCAGGCTCGGCGTCGGCGCGAGCCCATATGTGTGACTGCACAGATGACCACTCGAAGAACTACAGTTACAGGTAAGCAACCTTCATTTATTATAAAGTTGGAAACACACCCCTTAACAAAAGCAAAATGGCTGCTGAGAGTTTGATGCTATTTTTAAAAGTTGTGATAAGATCAGGAAGCGTCCATTTCTCAGCTATATTGTATGATTGCAAAATGACCCTCCTCCTCTTCTTCTTTTTATACAAAACCAAAACAACGCATCATATTGGATAAAACTGAGCCCGTAGCCAAAAAAGAAAATAAAAAGAAAAGAGCAATTCACTAATGGCAATGACAGGGGAAATGTTCCTTAACACAAGTGGGTGTTGGTTCACAGGAGTGTCCAATTAAACTGGTTGGTGGTCTTGGCAAAACAGCTTTAGTCTGGATACTTGAGCCAGGCCTGTTTTTTTCCCCCTTGGTCTGTGGGAGGTTAAAAAATATTGCGTATCCTTTGCATTGTGCTAGGCCAACCTGTTCATCTGACTTGTGTGTGTTTCAGGCTGGCTCTGCAGGCAGCTGCTTGCAGCCAGGAAGGAGAGGCAACACGAATAGAAAAATTGACGTGTTGATGTTCATTATTTCCTCCAAACATACTGTTTTTGAGGGAGGTGGGTGAGAGAGAGAGAGAGAGAGAGAGAGAGAGAGAGAGAATTTAATACTTCAGAAATGCTTTTTCAGGCACACTTGGAAAAAATAACAATGTTACATGCTTATAATGCTCAAATAGCCCCTCCTGGGCATGATACCCAAATTCCTCCCCTTTAGAGACTGGAGAAAGCATATGCGATGGAGCTTTGAAAAGAAACTTCATCTGGAACTCAAGAACGAGTTCCCCTTGGTTCTTTCCTAGTACCGGGGGTTCTTGGCGATGACTTGCATTGGTTCTTTATGCTTTTTTCCTACCTACTCCTAAATGTCCATCTTAATTTCCTTGTTGTGGCAGATGTTGTTCTATATCGACAATTGTTATACACTCTGGGGAAACGTTTGCTTGTTTGTTGCCACTCTGGACTTCTAATGTAAATTTACAGCTAAAGAAATGGAAGTCGGACTCTTTGTTTACATTCAGAGCTGGTGTTAGCAGTCAGCATGGTTGGGCACCTTTCAACGCTCACTACCTACCAAGGGGCCACTGCTGACCATTGGAGTCTCCTGGCCTTTGCTGCTGTTCCACCTTGCTTTAATTAAGCTGTGAGCATGGATACGAAGGAACTTCAGACATACTGGCTTTCTGAACATGCGCATGCCTTTTATAGCGTTACCCTAACACCTTGGCTCAAGGATTTTGGAGGTTGGATCCAGGATAAATCAAAAGGAACAAAAGTTTGGCCCTGGAGAATTAAAGGAAAGTTCAGAGAGCTTTCTGTTCACTTGAATGGGCTCGATCTTGGTGGGTATTCAGGACAGGAACAGTTTAGGTAATCCACATGGCATCTGAACCTGTTGGCCTATCTAGAAAGTAGAGATGCTTGGGCTATGAAGCTGAATGGTGGAGATACAGCCCAGATACCAGACAGAATATTTGCTACTACAAGTTGACGTGATGGCCACCAATTTAGATGGCTTTAAAAGGGGATTGGACAAATTTATGGAGAATAAAGCTATCAATGGCTACTAATCCTGATGGCTACATGCTACTTCCAGTATCAGAGGCAGTATGCCTACAGACACCAGTTGCTGGGGAACATGGGTGGGAGGGAGCTATTGTACTCATGTCCTCCTTCGAGGTTTCCTACAGGTATACTGGACTAGATGGACCCTGGTGTTATCTAACTGGCTCTTCTTGGTTGCTTCTGTCTGACAGAGTAAAACAGCCCCCCCCCCAAAATGGAGGATTTTTCTTTCAGGAAACACAGCTACATTTGCTTTTTTATAAGCAAAAAAGACAGTTTCCTGTCCCAGAAGTTTTAAAATCTAAAATTACACAGTTGAGAAAGACAACAAGGAAAGACAGGGGGGTGGAAGAGATGAGGATTAAAAGGGACGAACATGGGCAAATCCAGGTAAGGGTGCAATCCTATGCAGGTTTAGTCCTGCAACTCCCAGCATCCCTCAGCCAGCATCTAGGACTGAGAGTTGTAGGATGATTTTCTGTCTAAACCTGCATAGGATTGCACCCTAAATCTACTTTGAGTTAGTTTTTGGTTAGGAATTAAGTCCTGGGTGTGAAGAGTTAATCAAGGGCTTAAGCACTGACATTTTCTTTCAATGTTGCAGGTTGGGGGCTTTGTGCAGCCAAGGCTCAGTATCCCATTGCTGACATGGTAAAAATGCTTAATGAACAAGGGAAGCAAGTCAGGCAAGTGGAACCAAATAGGTTGATGGAAATAAATTGCATTAATGGCTGTTTGTTTGTTTGTTTGTTTGTTTGTTTTAAAATCAGCTCTAGCCTCAAGAGAGCTATTATGATTTCAGTCCCCTCAGCCTCTTACTGTGAAGTAATTGATACATTTGATGCCACTGTTCCGGAGCAAGAGTATTCTCAAAAAAGACCAAAATGTTGCTTTATTGGTTTGGTTTGTTTTATCTGATCCCATCACCACACAAGCATGCCATAAATGTACATAGAGAGTAGGATCAAAGATCTGCTTTCCACAAGAGAAAGGGCTCAACTCATTGAAGGTCCCTCTACCCAAGTTTGGTCAATCCCCTTTACCACCCCAACCCCCACACTCCCCACAGCTCACACCATTAAGCAGGGTCTCCTAACTCTGTGTGGCCTTTTCAGGGACCTGGAAGCGCTCTCATGGAAAGGGGGTGACAGGGAAGCCCACTTCTTCCAATGTAATTGATCCAGCTTAAATCTAGATTCAACCCAAGGACTGTTTTGTTGGTATGAAGACACAGTTGGTGTATTTGTTTTGGTACATTTGATGTACATTTCTTGACACATTTTGGTGTACATTTCTTTGTACATAGGAACATAGAAAGCTGCCTTATACTGAGTCAGACCACTGGTCCATCTAGCCCAGTACTGTCAACACTGACTGGCAGCAGCTCTCCAGTGTTTCAGGCAGGATTCTTTCCAAGCCCTACCTGGAGAAGCTGTAGGTTGAACCGGGGAGTTTCCGCATGCAAAGCATGTGTTCTGTCTGAGCTAAGGCCTCTCCCTTTGATAAATGTGAAGAAAGGTAGCACACACACACACACACACAGTTACTGCTTTTTCTATGAGTGCAAACTATGCCGATCTAACAGCTGCAACTCAGGGAGAAACCAGCAGACAAAAGCTTTTCCCTCCATAAAGATAAGCGATGGGGAAAGTTGCACCTATTAATTCCTGCATGCAGAAAAGGCATGGAGCCTCTGTCCATTAAAACAGTGGCAAGCTTTCCAGATTTTCTCCTGCGTACCCCACTCTGTTTG
Source organism: Anniella stebbinsi (assembly GCA_029215795.1). NCBI lineage: Eukaryota > Metazoa > Chordata > Lepidosauria > Squamata > Anniellidae > Anniella > Anniella stebbinsi. The sequence goes on from JARDYH010000001.1 coordinate 391,371,222, forward strand.
GCCACCAAACTCCTGGCAGAACAAACAGTATTATGTTCCTTACGCTTCCCAGGAGGTCTAGATTTTCCTCCCTCTTGTAACAAGTCTGATTCCACGGTCTTGTGATGATGGCATTGCAAGGTTCCAGAAACGTTAAAAGGGGTCTAGTTCAAAGAACACCCGGTGCCTATTCTTTGCAAAGGAAAACAATCATAATTATGCCATGCCACGCCATAATCAAAATTGCACTTTAGAGAGGGCCTTGCTGTATTATCTAGCTACACTCTTCGTTTGCACCTACCCTTCAGGGCAATGGGACAATGCATAATGGCAGCCACACTAGCCAAGGATGCATCTGGGAGAGCCAATAAATGTAGTGGTTTAGGGCCAGACTAGACGAGACAATCGTTTGTGTGTGTGTTTTAAAGTAAATAGCAGCTGAAGAGGGGTGATCTGGATTGGGACAATGGGGATTTGACTCTTTGTCCCTGCTGTGGTCCCAATCAAGATCCACCCATCCTAGTTGCAGTTATGGGAGCTTTCCTCCCATTGGGAATGCAACACAGATCCGAACCATAGCAGGGCAAGGGTGCAAGGAGGGTGTCGTTGCACTCATGTCCCACTGCACTCGTGTCCTGCTTGTGGGTTTCCTGTGGCCAGCTGGTTGACCACTGTGTGAACAGAATGCCGGACTAGATGGACCTTTTGTCTGAACCAGTATGGCTCTTCTTATGTTCTTAAATGACCAACTCCTGCCATGTGTTCCAAGTTGTAAATATTGCTCTCCCTTTAAACTGCCCTTCATGCAAACAGACTGCCCCTTCTACACACACACTGTTGTTATTGCAACTGGTTCAGTCAGGAGGTAGGCGCGCGTTAGAACTGGCCTGTGTCCACCTGCGAAGTATTGCTGACATTTATCAGTTCCTTTTTATTAGTTCAGCATGTCTTGGATGCAAAACAGCCATTTTTTTCTCTCTTGGTTTCCAGGTTTGGCATCCATCCGGTTGCCGGCCGTATGCCAGGGCAGCTGAATGTTCTGTTGGCAGAAGCCGGTGTGCCTTATGACGTTGTGTTGGAAATGGATGAGATAAATGAAGATTTCCCAGGTAAAGACGGAGTGGGGGCGGGGGGAGAAACACACACACAGCAGCTTATCTTTTATGCAATAAAATGTTAATTTCATTGTCTGCTTTTGCAATTAGGCCAAAGAATACTAATACTGCCTCAAGCAGTGTTTTGTTACTTAATGGGAGCTTACGTTCCATCCAATTTTAATTTAATTTAAGACCCATTCATTTCAATTGGTCTACTCTAAATAGGTCCAGCATTAGGTAGAACCCATGGTGCTTAAAGACACAGAATTAAGATTTGATAAGAACGAAGTTTCATGCGGCTGAGAGAAAAGCCAACTTGTATTTATTATATTAAGTTAATAAACAACCAAGCATTTGCTCTAGAATTAATGACAGCAATGAACTTCTCCCCACTCCACCATCAAATGCATAGTTGTACTCTGAATATTTGGAGAAATAGACATTTGACATTGTGAATTATTAGGCTTGTTTCAGACATTACTGCTATGGCATAGGAGCCAATTCCATGCAATGATGTCATAAGAACATAAAAAGAATCTGGCTGGATTACTCCAAAAGTCTATATATTCTGTTTCCAGAAGTGGCCAACCAAGTCTCTCTAACTGCTCTTCAGCATGAGATTCAACAACTCCCACAGTTGTTTGTCCCTGTAAGCAGGAACTACATGCGATGGATAGATTGCATGGTTATTTTCCAGGCCTTTCTTGGTGCCCATGGCCAGCGTCAAGGGTAGGTATAGTTGGGCACCTGCCAATGATCCTCAGCCCAGCAGGGGCCCACCAACAAAAGACCCCTGGAGCTGCTCCTCCTCTTCACCTTGCTATTTGCTTGTTTACCTGCCTCTTGTGCTGGACCAGTCCATGGTGATGGTTGAAGGAGGAGCAGGAGATGCTACAGCCTACTTGTTCCATGACTCTTTGCCTCTCAAACAAGCAAGTGGTAGCAATGATGAGGGAGAGGATGAGGAGCAATGAGCTGGTCGCAGTGGCAGTGAGAAGGTAACTTCACCAAGGGAGAAGGCCGTTGAGGGTCTCTTGCCTAAGGGCCTTTAAAAATACTGCTGCCCCCGGTCAGCACTGACATATAAACTAATCACATCATCTGCTTGCCAAAATGGTTCCCAGTGCAACATGAGACTCTCAGCCTATCTACACTACAGCTTTAAAATGGTTTAAAACAGTTTATAACAGTTTTGAGAACTGTTGGGGCCCAGGACACCCTCCATATTCAGTTTTCAAAACGTTTTCAAAGTGTTTTATCCTGCGTGTGTAGATAGGCTCTGAAATAGGGATGACCAAATCTGTCAGTTTTGCTTTCAATTCTTCGTTTTTCCAACCTTAAATTCATCCCAACGGTTGAGAATTTTTTTTTTTAAGTTTGCATGAAAATTTATAAGAAGCACTTTTGTGCACATTTCCCAAATTCGTGCATTTTTATCCAATATGCGCAATTTTGGGTAAGCCATTTCTCAAATAGAATGCATTTTTTTTGACTGGAGAACTCCCATTGCAAAATTTGTAGAAGTGCTCATTTTGAAGGACGGCTGAGTTTTGCCCTGAGTAAGTGGTTCTGAAGTCCGAAATTAGGAAGCACGCAGAAGTAGCTCCGAAGGCACAAAGGCGATGTGTCGAATCTGGCGTCATTGAAAAATTCCATGGCACTGGTGACTTCGCTTACAGTCTCTTAGGGAAGTCTGCTATAACGGTTGTGGAGCTGCTGCCACTGAGTCACAACTGTTTTGCCCTAATCTGCTTAGCTCTGCTTCTCTGCCTTCTTCTCCCATCTTCGCTTGCTTGCCCCTATCCCTGCCATGCAAGCAGGGCCGTGCAGAGCTGGTAATATGCCCAGGCCAGATGGGAAGTGTGTGCCCCCCTATTTCAAAAAAGGAAGACAACATGGCCGCCCCAAGGGGGCGTGCCTACCAGCATGTCCATTCTACGTGACACCTTCATATTAAACCTGTTCTACAACACCTCATGGCACATATATCCCCGCCCCGCATGCGGCATGGCCTTCTGGAGCTTGTAGTCTGACCATGGTATTCACGACGGACGGCTTCTGCGCTGTTTCCATAAGGCGGGCTCCTCGCTTCTTAATGGGCTGCTAATGCTACAGAAGCAGTAGCATAAGCTAGGGTGGACCTCCTTGTCAGAGTGCTCCCTCAATATCGTGGGCCCCGGGACAACTGGTCCCACTGGCTCCCCCTCTGCCCGGCCCTGCATGCAAGCTACCCAGGTACTGACTCCAGCAGCTTCTGCTTACTTGACCACAATCATCATCTTACACAAGGACCTGACAGTCTGGACCAGCTACACACCTGAGACCTATACATTCTAGGTGTGCTACTGCTTGTATGAACTTCTGCCAGAAGCATTGGGCCATATCCTAAACTTTAGCTTTGTAGAGAGCCTACCCTGGAAAGCAGTTCTGTTCTGTAGCATACTTTTTCAGATGGCTTCAGAGGTGGCCTGCTTTCCCAGACTTTCCATCAGAGGATGAGATGGTTTGATGTCTCTTTGGGAGGTCACATTTTATAGCCGAAGCATGGAAAGATGATGGTGCTGGACCAGAATTAAATGATCAAACTAACATCACGTCTATGAATCAGTAGCTTACAGCTGTCAAGCTGATATTCCAGTATGAAATCTCTCTAAGCAGCGAGACGAGCAGTAGTATGGGAACCAGAATGCAGCCAAAAAGAGATTTGTAAAAGAAATTTAAACCATAGAGATTGAATCAAGCCACTGTCTGAAAAATAATGTTTTGAAAGGAAAGACCTATACATTTTTTCTCTTGAATTATAGGTGATAAGGAACAATCTGATTCCCCCCCTATAGAGAAATTGACCTCACATGATTACAAGCTCCTTCATATTTGTCAAATGTTTTTCTGCTTTCATACTTTACAGAATCGGTCAAGAAAATTGTTCTTGATCTTGGCCAATTGTAATGGATGAAAATAATCTTAGGCACAGTTCTTAACACCATAATTGAACTAGTTAATTATTATGAATTATTATGAATTATTATAATCATTAGCTCTTTAAGGTGTGGATATGCTATTAAATTAAGAGCACTCTCTCTAGTAATTTTCATTTATCGGTATAGCTGCATCTGATGAAGTGGAAAGTGTAATAAATGTGTTAACCTTTAAGTTGACACAACGCTCTGTTCTGTTTTTACTGCCACAGACTAGCATGATACCCCTCTGGAAATTATAACTCATTTGTACACTGCCCTTCATTCAAGAGACTGTTTAGGCCAAGAGATAAAGCCACAGTTCATCAGCATGGTGGAAAACCAACTAGCCTCCTTCCATCATGCAGATAATGTAATGCAGCCTTCCCAACCTGGTATGCTCCAGATGTGTTGGACTACAATTCCCAGAATCCTTCAGACATGTTGAGAAAGGCTGATATAATGTGTGATCTAGGCAGTCTGCAGAGGCCCATTTGTGTTAATTTCTCCCTGCTTGTTTGAAGAAGAGAAATTGCACAAATCAGACTTGCATGCAATCAAATATCAGCATGGTATACCCATCTCATTTTGTTACAGCATCTGCATGGCAAAGGAGAGGGGGGTGTACCTGGAAAGGCCCAGTAAGTTGTGTGGTCAAATAATGGCTCCATATGACCCAAGGTCATCCATTGAGGTAATGAATGATTGATAAGGAATTTCAACATTGGTCTTCCCAGTTCCATTCCAACACTCCTTCCATTACACCATACTACCACTTTAAAAAAAGCATCTTTATATAGCTTGGTTGTTTTCAGATTTGGATACCATCTTGAATGAACAGTGGGCATTTAAGTGCCCTAGTTCAGCAAAACTTCATCTGCCTTGTGTTTTGAGTAAGACTCACAAATGTGTCCTCTTTTGTGGTGATGCATTTCCTCTTATTTTGGCAATGTTTAAATGGCTACCCTAGCTAGGCTAGAACTGGGAGACCTTGCTTTGAAATTTCCAATCAGTTTTGAAACTCACTGGATGACCTTGGGCCAGTCACTTTCTTTCAGCCTAGCCTACCTCACAGGTTTATGATAAAACAATTTGGGACAATGGTGCCTCAAGCTCCTTCATAAACGAATAAGGACAAGAAACTTCAGGGTAGCATTGTTTGTTTCCTTTCTCTGTTGAAGAACTGCACCCTAAGCAGTGTAGAAGCCCAGCAAACACGGGCTCCATGTTTACAGAGCATTCGCCATGTTTTACCACCCCTCCTTTACAGCACAGCAAATGGTTGTATTGATTTATCGGTTTGGATTCCATAACTGACCCCATCACAGGGGGGGACTGAGAAATCACTTGCAGTTAGAATGTGAAAGTCCTGACAAGTGGCAGCTGGTTTTCAGATTCTGAAGCGTTCATTTTGCAATGAGTTTTCCTTTCTCTCTCTCTCTCTCTCTCAGGCACAGACCTGACTTTGGTCATTGGTGCCAATGACACAGTGAACTCTGCAGCCCAGGAAGATCCGAACTCAATTATAGCTGGCATGCCTGTGTTGGAGGTCTGGAAATCTAAGCAAGTAAGTAATAAGAAGAGACCGATGGGAGTCTTGTTCGATCTGTGACTGTGAAATTCTCTGCATGCCAGAACAAACAATAGCTAGCATGAAATATAAACATGCAAGGGATTCCCCCACCCCTCCAAATTCAAAAGGTATGTGCCTAATTGCAGTGAAAGCAATTTCTGTGATACCAGTTGAAAAGTCAGCAAAATCTCTTGATGGTGTAAAGCTTGCTCCTTTGGGGTATTATTCTAGCAAACAAATGGGTAAGATTCTAGCAAACAAATGGGTAAAAGGATGCACAACAGAGCCTCTATCCTCCCCATTGTCCAAATTTTCTTGTCAGATGTCACCCTATGTGTCCTGTTTAAATTGCACTTTTATTTATTCATTTTGCAGCGATTTCTGAAATTAATGATTTTTTGGATGTGTCAGAGTAACTGGGTCTAGTAGACCCGAACAATAAATAAAACTGGAACAAAAGTAAATAGTTTGACAAGATGTCACTGAACATCCATTGTTGTGGCTGCTGAAACTCAGAACCCAGGGCTGTCAGCTGGGGAGGGCTTGAGGGCTTCCCAGAGACATCTGATTTGCCACTGTGGGAAGCAGAATGCTCTACTTAATGGATGGACCATTGGTCTGATCCAGCCAGTCTCTTTTTAGGTTCTTACGAATATGTGACAGTTTTGTTAAGATGTAAGATCTGAAAGACCGCATTATGGTTTGTGAACCCTATTGGCTCTTCTGTTTGCTTTGTCAACTTTGGTTACTATTTATGTAGAGTTGAAAATCTACAGCCTTCCACCAAACATATTTTCTGCATATTCTTGTAGTGTTTCAGGAGTAAAACAACACGTTCTTTTTAAAATATATATATACAGTCTTTCTAAGCATGAAGCCTTAAGGCACCTCACCAAAGTCTCTTAAATACTTGGACACCCACTTTTAGGGAGATGAGCCATGTTGAGCTGAAGCCACACGACTTTAGGGTAAGTACAGTATGATTGTTTGAGCAACTCCTTTCATGCTGCCATTTTATTTCTCTACCAGGTTATCGTCATGAAGCGCACCCTAGGAGTTGGGTATGCTGCAGTCGACAATCCTATTTTTTACAAGCCAAATACCTCAATGCTGCTTGGAGATGCAAAGAAAACATGTGATGCTTTACAAGCCAAAATTAGGGAATCTCATACCCATTAGTGTCTCCAGTCAGATTTGTATTATTAGTGCCAGCCAACGATAAACAGTATTAAGTACCATTAATTTCATTGGGTTGAGCACATTGAAATCAGAGGAACTTAAGAGAATAACTCTGTCCTGGTTGCACTGTTCAGGGAGTAGATTGGGGATGGATGCAGTCGCTTATTTATATACAACTGTGTCAGTCAGACAGATAAGAGAACTTAACATATTAGATCATGTGAGAAATTAGTTACTTCTGTGCCTTTATGGATGAAAATGTAAATCTCTGTATTTATTAAAAATATATATATTACATAGTTTGCAGATCAGTTTATTTCTCTAACATTGCCACAGCTGCTATGACATTTTAAATAAGGCAGATGGTAGGGATGAGCAAGTGGCAGCTTCCGGGCCAAATGTGATCTTTGGGAAGTACCATCAGTTGCCAGTCCAGAGGCAAGAGGGCTGGTATAGCAGGAGTTGTATCTTTGCCCCCTAGGTCTTGTCAATAGTGACAGCCTGGTCAGCTAGCCTCCAGTCTTTCCTCAAAGTAGCCCTTTAGATAAAACTAGAAGTTAAAGGAGTTAATGGTAGAAAAGAGCAGTTCAAAAGCTCATTGGATTTTATTATACTTTTACACCTATCCATCTGTGCTTCCCTCCCACCACAAGAAGTCATTTAGCTGGGCAAGATGTCCATGAATACACCTGTAGGGGAGCGATGGGAGTATCTTGTGGTAGGCCTGCTCCTAGGCTGGACACCGAGCCCTCTGTTATCTTCCAATGCTTCTCCCCTATACTTTGTTCTCATAGCCATTAAAAAAAACAGCTTCTGAAGATGAAGAACGTCTCTGGAGCAAGGACTGCAGCTGGTAGGGAAAGTCAGAACACTTGGACTTGGCATGGAAGTATTTAAGTGCCTCCAAGAGGTTATTTGAATCTTGGATCTCATGGCGTGTGGGGGTGGGGATTAGATTATAACACCCTCTGAAAGTAAACCAAATTCCATTTATATAAGCTTTAATCTGCCTCTATTTTTAAACAAACAAACAAAAAACGTATTTCAAAGAAATGCTTTTTGGAATAAAAGGAATGTTTTTCTTCTTCTGTTTGATTGCTGTAATACATTAGGTCAGGGGGTTGCTTTTGTGTGCATTTCCAGTGGGTGGATGCTTTCCCTTTTCAATAATAGTCCAGTAATCTTTTTAAAAGCTGCTTTAGGCTTGCCTAAGAAAAGTTCAAAGGAGTCCTCCTCGTTTAACAACGCACAAAGACAAAAATGTCAGGACGACTACCAAAATCCATACATGGGAAATTGCATGAATCATTGCGCAAAGCCATGTTGCCCTTTTCCTGACAGCAATAAACAAAAAGAAAAAAACATGGACAGTGAAAGTATTTGCTGTTTCAGTTTATAAGGGAGATGACTGTTCAAGATATTTCTTGGTGTAAAAACATTAACACTTAGTTCTGCATAACGTTACTGGTTCAGGCAATGTGAGCCACAGTCCAATGGGCCTAAATGGCATTTCACTATCTGCAGGACTGCAGCTGCAGTTTACATGTTGGAATTGGGGTTATCCTACCCAGAACTTCTGAAAACTTTATTGTGATGCACTGCAAGTAGATGAACATGTTAGGACCAACTGGTCAGCTCTGCACATCCATTCTGTGTGCATAAAATGCACAAAACACAGAATAAGGATTGGTTTTGCCAACATTGAGTTCCCTAATCCAAACCACAAATAAGCTATCGGCTTTCTTCTGGTTCTCGTAATACTTGAGACTTAGGCTAAAATGACTGAGAGTAGACACAGGTTAGACAAAAGAAAAGGCTGCTTCACAATGCATAATTAACTGATGCTACAGCCTGCTACAAGGAGGTGCAGTAGCTTAGATGGCTTTAAACAAGTGTAGCTGTATAGGCCTGTAAGCCAAAGCTGCTCGCAAAGGCCTCTGGTCAGTGGCTGCTTCTGCTTCTCACATCACAGCCTGCTAGTTTGCTGTGTTGTTGTGTCAGCATCTTTCTGACTAACGAGGAAAAATAGCTCAAAGAACAGTCACATGTAAACAATGCAAGATGGCACTTCTATATGTCATAAAGTGTCTTATTTTATCTACACAATATACAAGTGCCTTGCACCCAACCACCCAAAATACAATTAAGACCCAAAAATGATAAATCTAACATTATTTGTATTTATATTTATCAGTGCATAACAGTACTCACATTATTATAATTCATTAAATGCATATAAGTGCTCATAATCAAATTCACAGGAGTTTGAAAGCACACTGTTCACAATTAAACTTGTCAGCACCTAATACATCAAAGTAATCATATAGTCACAATGTTTTTAAATATGCACACACATGATATATTAGTTCAACCAAATGTTTTAAAGCACATAGGTCCACATAAAGGGTTACTTCATAAACACATTACAATTCACTAGTATATAGTAATTCTGTTCCAACATGTATCCTCTGTGCAGTACAGCTGTTATCAGCGTCCTTGAAACGAACGCTATTTCTTAGAACTGATTCTACAGGGAGGCTTTGTTCCCTTTTACAAAATGATGGCAATTGTTCTTGAATCAAGCATTGTCTGATGAAGTTTAACAAAACAGGTTTAGTACCGGAGTCCTGTAAGATATTATATGCTGATTTATATTGAAAAAGTATTACACAGAGGATACACGTTGGAACAGAATTACTACATACTAGTTCTAATGGTATTTTGGGTGGTTGGGTGCAAGGCACTTGTATATTGTATAGTAGGCTGACCATATGAAAAAGAGGACGGGTTCATGTAACTTTAACAGTTGCAGAGAAAAGGGAATTTCAGACGGCATCATTTGTATGCATGCACTATACTAGAGTGACCAGATTCAAAAGAGGGCAGGGCCCCTGCAGCTTTAACTGTTGCAATGAAGAGGGAATTTCACCAGGTACGAATTGCATACAAATGACGCCGGCTGAAATTCCCTTTTCTCTACAACCGTTAAAGTTATATGAGCCCTGTCCTCCTTTTCATATGGTCAGCTTATTGTATAGTTATACAACCACTGCCTCCTTTTTGTTGAGATACTGATTACGTAGGCAGTTTATTTTATCTACAGTCTATATTACCCTATGGTGAGAACACGCGCTTTGTTATTAAAGCTTAATAATCAATCACCCGCATAATTTGACCACTGTGCCAAGTTCAGAGCACTATAACTGTTGCTTCCGTGCCCAGAAAGTGTGTGTGTGTGTGGGGGGGGGGGTCCAAGCTGGTCGAACGGTGTTGTGCAGAAGCCATCGCAGCTTGACTCCACTGCTTGTTGGCTATGCCTGTATGCTGTACGTTACTCAATAAATTAGTCTCCTTGTAAGTAAACCTTTGTCTCTGGCTTATCGTTTCCTTAGTTACCTTGAAAAAAAAATGAAAGCCCACGGCTGGGGCAATACAACAAGGATTAGAGAAGTGAAGGGAGCCTATTAAGAACTATCAGGCAAGATACCTAAACGGAACCTCCATGCAAGGACAAGTATCTGGTGCTGAAGGCAAAAAGAGGGAAGCTGGAGCCTGTGTCCTGCATTGAAGCTTCCCAAAGCCATCTAGCCGGCCCCTCTTGGCAACAGGAAACTGGAGTATATAGGCTGACCTTAGCAGCTATTCTGAAGTAGCCTTACAAATTTCAGTAGGGTTTAGTTTTCCAAAAACAGATGAAACGGAAGTTCCATCTACTTTAGGGCTGTTTGCATGAGGTTGTAATGCAGGCCCTATTAAAATGAGTGGATTCCTGTAGCACAGCATCAGTGCATGGAAGATGTACAGCAGTAACTGGGAACAGTTAGTCTCAAATGGTTATACCAAATTCTCAGAAAGAAATTAGATATGTAGATATGCAAAGTCCAGTATTTCGCAACTTCATTCATTTTACTATAGCATATAATAATCAAAGCCATTATATACAAGGAATTTAGAAGCAAGATCTTACTACATTTATCTCCCCATCTCAAGACCGTACCCTAGTGCAAACCTTTATAAGGGAGTCAAAGAACAGAGAAGCTTGAAAATCTGTGCATTATCACTAAACAAAATTTATTCATAATCCTGGACATTACAAACCCCGAAGAAAGGGAAAACAACAACGCTAGAATTGCTTCCAGAATTGTATTTTTAATTTTTAGAGGGGGGAAAAAAGCAGAATGTTTTAAGTGCCATTGCAGCATTGAATCAGTGCTTGATCATTATTACCTACTGAGAAGAGCTAAATAACTGGCTCTTAATAGGACCAGAGTATGTGTTTTATAACCCCAAAAGGTACAGGTATTAAAAAAGTTGTTCCAAAGATGGAAAGAAAAACACAGCTCGCCCTTTTGGCAATTATGAATTTGGCTTATCTTCAAAGAGATGTTCATCATTCGATTGCTAAGAACGGTTCTACCATTCCCTCTATGAAATGTGTTGTATACCAAATCTACAAAAGCTCTTAATACACAGCAGGTTTGAAAAGAGAGAAGAAGGAAGCAGTAGTAACAAAGCCTATTTTACTACATTGTTGAGGGGAGGACAGGGGAGAGAGAGAGAGAGAGAGAGAGAGAGAGAGAGAGAGAGAGAGAGAAAATACCCCTCAATTTCTTCACCCAATGGAAGTTCTGCAGCCCATGCACAGGGCCCAAGTGTCCTGAAGAAACAGGTACAGTACACACCAATCTTTGTTTTCTTAGAAAGCCTTTAACATCAGTTGGCAGGAGCTGCATCTTTCTGTCTATTTAAACCGTATATTTATCTTGGAAAATGTATCATTATTTCAGAACTCCGAAGAAAACCTTTGTTTAGCAGAATTATCAAACTGAAATGGGCATATAAGCAGACATAATAACACTACTATTGTAATGTTACTGAAGCAATTTTACAGCTTAATTTAGACCCAGCCGTGTTTACCATTGGCATCCTTCTGAATATATTAGCTCTTGTGTGTGTGTGTGTGTGTGTGTGTGTGTGTGTGTGTATATATATATATATATATATATATAATTTGTCTACTGAAATATTGTTCCAATCATTTTTAGAAACCAGTGACATCACCAGGGTGAAGTCATCCTTGATGATCAAGACCACATTCCTATACAATGAAACAGCTGAATTAAGTTTTATTATGTTTAAGAAAAGAGACTCCTTGTTGGTATCTTTGCTGCTCTTTACAATTGGAAAACATTTCTGTTCAGAGGCAACAGGCTCAGTTTTCTCTCAGGCAATACTCTCATAGCAGTCCACTGAAGACTTGCCTGAAATTGCCTGGATTTAAGACTAAATTCAAGGGACAGGAACTTTCATCGTTCTTATAGTATTCTAGCCAACTGTACAACACAGTTTTTGTAATTGAAACCTTAGTAATAACATTTTAAAGAACAAAGTGCAATGGATCATAATTAATATTTTGTTGGGGGGGGGTTGTTGTTGTTGACATTAGGGAAAGCCTTATTCTTTTCCTGCGGAACACTTGGCATTTTTTATCAATTTGTACATAAATGAGAAGAAAAAAAGCAGATTGTCATATTGTCCTTCATATTTTTCTTTTAAGAGCTCCTTGTGATAGTCTACTAAAAAATAATAAATGGCTTCAATAGTAGAGAGGTACGTATCTGGTTTTCCTTTTTGATGACGCCAAAAACAGGTTTTCCTTGATTTCAGTTCAATTTGTAGCAATCCTGCATATGCAAGGAAACAAAATAAAATATGTATGCACTTAATCACATAGATGACTCACGTCAACTACTGGTAGCATAGTGATAATAGGTTCTTTTCAACCATCTCACACAGAGAATGTGTCTCATGAAGACTTGTGTGTGCAGATCTATTTGTATACAGAGTTGTTTTTATCCTACTTTGAGTTTGTATGGTAACTCGTCTATTTTTTCTGTGAAATGCTTACTTTACTGCGAGATCCTTTCTGGACAAGGCTGTGAGCAGAGTAAGAAAAAGGTTTTGTACTGTGCAGGTCTATGCTGCAATTATGTATTGCAATCATGGTTTTGGAGAATCACAGAGGATGGTTATAATAAAGGAAAAGGAATGCAGGCATTTTTCTTCTTTTTATGAGTCAATCAAGAGCTACATCATGGAAGAAGAAAAAGGAGCCCAGACCAGAGGCGGTTCATCTCTGCAAGTATTTGGTGCATTAGGGATGAATCTCTTCAGCCAAAGAAGGGGGAAGCGTTCAGGCACCACTGTCCTAAAGTCTGTGATTGAGACTTCTGGGCTAATACATTTTAGAATGGGACACAAAACTCTTGTTATATTGCTCCTTTCCTGAATAGGAAGATGCTGGACAATTTATAGATCCCCACCCCCATTAAAGGATGCAAAGTTTCATAACCTGGAGAAGCAGAGCACTGTTAAGGGCTGAGATCTCTTACTCAGGCAATCCCAAAACAGTGTTCTCAACTTGTTATTTCACATGCAAAACAATGGTACAGCTTTAGCCCAGAAATATGTATGCATAACAAGACATTTTAAGTGTGACTAGGATAATACCCAGGGCACGTATGTTGGAAGTTCATACATTTTGCATCCAAACAGATTGGGGGGGGGGGGGGGGGAGGGAGGTACATCCTGAATGATGGTACTGGATTCAATTTGCATGCAGATGGCCTGGCAGGTAGATTCCCAGCTCCATCTGTATGGATTACTCTGTTTGCTCATGCACAGCAGTAATGACCTAGAAGTGCTGAGGATCATCCCCTAGATTAGCACATCTATGAGTCTGTTCAGCAGAACCAGTGCTGGGCTGCATGTCCTTATTATAATATATTATTAACATACCTTGGAGTCGCTCATCTGTGATTATTTTGTTTGTTTGGTTCCAGGTACTGTCGATAAATACAATTTTCTTCAGCACCGTATCTTTGCTCCTGCTATGCAATTTGTGTTCACCCAAGTTGCTGTCATTGCCTGATTCTAGTTTCACACACTTGAGGGCTGGTTCTGCTGATGAGTCATCCTTCTCGCGATTGATATCCACTTTATATTTGTTTTGCAAAGAGAGGGGTATCTCATTTACTAAAACTGAATTAGGCCCAGGAAAGATAAGTGCAATCTAAAAGGAAAGCAGACAGATCTGTAAGTGTGGTGATGATTTTCAAGTATCGCTATAATGAACAAACATTAGTATAGTGGTTACAAAATCATTCATTCAATCATTCATTCATGAAAACAGGTCAAGGCAGCTTGTATCCTTCAACATGAACATGAACTTTGAGACTGAAGACCCAAGTTCAAATCTTAACCAGTCCAGAATTTGCTATCTTCCCATCCTCTCAGCATGATTTGAATAATAATACTGGCTTGCCTTGTAAAAGGCTATTATAAGGATTATTGAGATAATATATGTGAACAACTGTTACCCAGAGGACTTTCTCTTCTGCCGCTCCCAGAGTGTGGAGTGGCCTGCTGGGAGAGATTTGTCAACTTAATAGTCTTTCTGAGTTTAAGAAAGCAATAAAGACCAATCTTTTCCAGCAGCCCTACCCAGATGAATTTTAAGACGTCTTATTGTTAATATTGTATCAGTTTTATGCATTTTATGGAACTTTTGTATTTAATGTTGTTCCCTGCTGCGATCCAGAGAGAGGCGGGTAATAAATAAATAAATAAATAAATAAATTATTATTATTATTAACACATGAAATATGCAGTAAAATAATACTTAAATTTTTGTATAACACTTTCAAGCGTTCAGAGCACTTCACTTGCATTATCTAGTTGCAATTCATACAACAGCTCTGAAAGGTAAGGCATCATTATTATAATCCATCATATTACAGATGGGGGACTGCAGCTGAGAGAGAGTGACTTGCCTAAGTCACAGCAGAGACAAGATTCGAATTAGGGACTTCTTGACTGGAAGCTCAGCCACTACAGTACATCACTACAGTACAGTATTACTTCCCAAATCATTCAAAAAATCACCTGAATCAGTACAATAATAGGCACATTTTAGAATAGGCCTATTGAGAGAATAATGGGCACAGGATTTACTACATGCATTGTTTAAGCAAATGTTAGAAAATAAAAAGATATATTAAACATAAATGAGATGTTTAAAGGTGCAATCCTATGCATGTTTAGACAGAAATAAAGGTCCTACAGCTCCCAACATGTACCAGCCAGTGTGAGTTGCTAGGGAATGCCGAGAGCTCTAAGACATTTTTCTGTCTAAACATGCATAGGGATTGCGCCTTAACTATATTGGTTTAATGTCATCAATTCAATCCTTTAAGGCCCACAGTGAGTTTATCAGGGGCTGATTGTGCAATATGCGAGAAACCAAATCCACTTTTACTATACTGCCTTCCTATTCTCTTATCCCCCTAACTTTTCACCAGCATATGCTTTTTGTCTTTCTTGCAACGAACATTTCCCCACAATCCATGGACAGCAATTATTTCCGCCTCCACCCAATCAGGTAGAAATGAAGCCAATGATGCTGTCCTAGTTACAATTCTAATTAATTTTTAAACTAGCTTTATCATTAGCAATACTACCAAGTTGCATTTTAGAATCATTACTTCAAGCTCACTGTAGATTCAGGAAAATCTTACGGCAAGAGTGTCGTGAATGAAGAAGCCAATTCTGAATTGGAATTTACTCATGTCAGCACAGGTGTATAATAACACCCAACTATATAGATTCCTATGCAAACAAGCCTATTATTTTTCCCTCTTGTATATGCACAGGTAATCCTGAATACAAGATAAACCATTAAATCTTCTTTGTGGAAATGTGGAGCACCAGACGTACATGTGCTTCTTAGGACATAGCAAGGTAGAGAGGGAAGAAGTACAAAGGTAACCGTCTCCCACCATATTACTTCTAGAAAACCTCTTACTTCATGTCTCATTTCTTCATAGTCTGGAATACAAGGATATGTGTAGATTGTAACATCTTCAGAAGCCAGGAGCTTGGCATGTACAGCTGTGCTTTTGCCATCGGTTTCATTTGGATGCTTAATTATGTCGATCTTCAAGGGCAGCTGCAACCAAGAGCACAGCACATACATAGAAAAAAGGCACTCCCAATTCCAGCCATAACAAAAAATGAGTAACATGCTTAACTTTTTGCATGCAGGTACAGATACCAGAGTACAAACTACATACATAGACTTTGCATCAGCTGCGAAGGATGTGTGCCCATTAAAACTCACTGCTTTTCTTGGCTAATCTGCTTAAAACTCTGTAAACGAGAAGGTCAATTTCCACTAACATAAACCGCTAGCAAAATGCTAGTCATTGCAATGGGCACGCAGAGGCAAAGGCACTGGGAATGGTATGTTGCAAAGACCAGAGTTGGTTGGCATTCCCCACTGCATTTTGTGGGTGCCATCGACATCCGATATAAGATGGACAGCTACCAGAAAAAAGGGCTCTTTCAGTTGTGGCTCTATTTATAGAACCTCCTCTCAGGACTGACTGGCCAAAACTGTTCCTTTGGCCTTTTAAGGAGAGAGACAAGAGAAATGTATTTTTCATAAGCTGCTTTGAGAAGAATGAATGCTATCTCATGCTTTTAAAGTGTTATGTTTGCTTTGAAATTACAATAAAACCATGTAAAATTATAAGAGCATGTTGTTAGGTCCTGGGTCATAAGGAAGGGTACAAAATGAATGAATGAAATAAGAAGCTCTCTTTTTCACATTCTGCTCAGTCTGGCAGTGCACTCCTGAGGTTTCAGGTAGAGGTCTTCCCAATTACCTGCTGTAGAGGTGCCAGAATTGAATCTGAGACCTTTGGCAGGCAAAGAATGTGCTCTGCAACGGAGCTACCATGCTTCCTCTTCTTTCACCACTAGGGCTTTAGGGCTATGGCAATTACTGTGATGGTTGGCACAGAGAGTTTCGGTGCTATTTTTAAATAATTAATTTATTGTTATTATTTTTCCAATAGTTGATCGGAATCATTCTACAACTCCAATCACACTGCTACAAAATATAACTAAATTCATATTCCTTCTGTGAGAACGCATCTATAGTAATAATAGTATGCAAATAAATCCAATATAAAACTTATATAATATTTAAATAACATTAAATCGTACCCAGCATTACATATGAATTAATATTATCCTGGATCTTGTTATTTCAAAAGGAAATAAATGGACTCCACTTTTCTATGAATTTATTTTCTGATTTTCTAACTCTGTGTTGGTTAATTTGATATTATATAACATGTCCTATAACCTCTTAATTCATTCACCAAGTGATGGAAAGCTAGTTTTCTTCCTCTTATAAGCAATGGTTATTTGAGCTGCTGTTAATTATGCACAACCATTGCAACATCCTCCAGTCCCAAGCCCTTAATATAACAGAATAAAAACACCAATGGGTCTGTTGGAGTATCACATCCTGTCATATCTTCAGTTTCTTTGAGGATTCACATCCAATAACTTCTGATTTTTAGGAATGATCAAAAGGTATTAATCTTATCTGCTTTTGCTGAGCTACATCTCCAAGGCTTATCACTCAAACCAACACAGATGGATCAAATTGTCTCTGCTAGAGGTTCAATTGAAAGAGCAAATAACAGCGTTAACAGGCATGCTAGATGTGTACCTCTTCCAAGCGTCTAATTTTGCTTCGTTAACAACACTGATATCATGGTATTTGTATATATCAATTTAATCTAGCTGGAAAAATTATTCTCCCATTCCAAATGTCAACAAAACCTGGCAGAGACATTCTACCCTGTCCGAAGCCCTTTTTGCATCATGCAATAACAGACCATACAGCTTCCCTGGATTTCTGATCTTAAAAGTTATATTTAAGAGTTTTCGAATATTGGTTGATAATTTTCAACCCTTAATAAAACCTGTTTGGCCTTCCTTAATATACTCAGTGATTATATCATTCAATCTATTTGCTAGCATGCTGATCCAAATTTTGAAAATCACAGGTCAGAATGATTCTGGTTTACAACGTTCTTTGCCTTGCTTTGGGATAACTATTTAAAACACACATGCACAAATCCTATATTGCAAAACAGGATTCTCTCTGTGTCCCTCCTGAGTTCATGAATTAGAATTAATCACTGTGAATGAAAGTTGGTAAAAATGACATATAAAACTAGAAATAAGACATATTCTGCACTAACCTTCACAATAGGAATTTCTCTGGTAGGGACAGTTTCAACTGGAACATAGCATGTGTAACAATAGAACATCCTTGAACTATTACATCGGGGACATTTTGATCTCCCTTGCTTTTGGGCGCTCTCAAGAACAGCCTGAGATGCTAGATGCAAGTTTTCAAGTGGCGTTTCCTGCAACATAGATGTAGCCTGTGAATCTAGACCTTTCAGACATTCAGAAGTTCTTTTTACTCCCTGGTGGCTTTCTTGGTCTTCTTGTAAAGTCACAGCTGAATTTAAAGACATCACATTCAAATAATGTCCGTGGATCTGTTAAAGGCAGAAAAAAATCACAACAGCTTTAAAAAAAGTATCAGTTTGCACAGAACCCCTTTGCTGATTGCAGCACAAGTCTTGATGAATTAGTGTAGACAAAAGTAACCATAATGGGTCTGGGGGGAACTGACTTTCCCACCTCCTTTGAGGGTCAAAGTGAGGGAGGGATTCCTGAAAATTGTGCTAAGGCAACTTCCACAAATGGAGGTAGAAGGGGGCAGGGAAGTCAGCTTCCGCCAGCCCCATTATGCACACTTCTATCTGGATCCAGTCCAATTATTTTAAATACATTTAAATAAAGAGCTATTATGAATTCCTGTTTAAAATGGGGCTTCTTAGTATCTTCCCAAGCATAGCAACTTTCATCTATATTCATACTTTAAAAATGTATTTTTAATTCAATAAATGTATTTACTTAGAGCAGATTGGGTATGCCAAAAATGCCAGATTCAGCTTTTGGTGTGACAATATTGGCCCACATTTAGGTTGGCCTCTAGTGGTGCATGCCAAAAACAAAATGCAATGCAGGGTAGCAGCTTTTCTCTTCAGTGTGGCCAAGAACTGGCACATTAAGAAATCAGCTTTTACTCTACATCTGCGGTAGGTTAAAGTGATGGTGAGAATCAGTCTGTATTTAAGTGTTAACACCTCAAAGCTCTGCTTCTCTTTTCTATGCAAGATCTAATTGATGAACACATCATGGTAGAGTTACTTACAAACATTTTTTTAAACATTATGGTAGTACCGGCAATGTATTTTGCTGGAGTTTGTTGTATTCTTGGGTTATACACCACCTAAGAGCTTATTTAAAAGTAAATATGTAAATATGCACATATACATAAAAACACACACATGAGTGCATATCTCAAGTGGCCAAGAAAAAATGATTTAGCCTTCAGCCTGTAACCCGTTGGAAAACTCAAGCAATTATCATCATTTGTGCTGCAAACACTGAGCATGGAACATTTGCTAATTTACTTGATTCACTTTGCCAACTTTCTGTGGATAAAATAAGTAATGCTACTTATGTAGTAGTGATATTTATCAAAGTGAAGAAAATGTCAAGAGCTTGAAACTGACAGTTTTCTCAGCTGAGGAACAAAACCTTGGCTCTAAGGGTTTTTTATTGTTGTTCATGTAACAAACCTCCTTCTCATTTGTAGCATTAGCTCTTTCTTCCCTTGAATGGGTAAATTCTGAGACAGTTTATTCTGGAAAGCTCAGGAGGTGGGCGAAGAAAGCTTCTCAGGTTTGGACTAAACCTTCCAACCAAACAGATTCCTCAGCGAGCAGGAAGTTATTTAACTTGTTATGCATTCCTTGCCTACAGACCAGTTCGCTTTACTGTAATGCCTCATTATAGCATAATGCTCTGCTACAAAGCTCCAAAGAGCTACAGTTTACATCAGCCAGAGAAATGATGTGACAGAGGAAGGGAGCTACCTTCATGGTCTCCAGGAAATGTACCTCTCAAGTGGAGCAAATAAGAAGCAACTTGTGCATATTGCAAGTGGGGTTGAGGCATGAGTCTTGTATGACAAAGTGCTTCATTCCAGATACCAGTCACACTCATAAGTCACTGCTCCATACTCTTCAGATCAGTTTGATCATTGTTACTTTGAGAATTCTTAGCTGATTTTTAAGGCAAAGGTGACAGATTCTATGTTTATCCGTCCCCCTTCAGCAATACCAGCTAAGCCAGTATCTTATTTGTGGTTAGTGTCAGTCTAAGCCTGAGGAGACTTAGACTCAAATCTCTACTTAGCCATTAAGCCAACTGGATGACCTTGCTGGTCACTGTCTGTCAGCTTAACCTACCTCACAGGGTTGTTGTGAGGCTAAAATAGAGAGAGGGTAAGAACACAAGCTTGAGCTCCTTAGTGGAAAGGCAGGATATAAATATAATAAATAGAAAAAAATGTTTAACAACAATGGACTGCAGTAGTATCACACATAGCAAATGTAATACTGTGTATTTCCAGCAAATGCTGGATGCACACTGGCTGATAAGATCAGACAGGAAGGTAACAAAGTAGAAAAGCACAATTACAGACTCATGGCATTTTGCAAAAATGGGGATGAAGGGAGAAGTGCCTTTCACACACCAGGGAACCACAATGGTAGTTCACTGTGGAGAAAGACAGTAACTGGCATACATCTATGGCCTCTTGCTTGCAAACCAAGGAGACATATAGGCAGTAGCTCAAGGAGAACTGAGATTCTCCCTAATCCTAATTTCAGTTCAGTATGAGTCTACTTTGACATCATGAGGACATATTGTTATGCCTCTCCCAGATAATGTGGGCTTAACCGTCAGAGACACAGCACATTCTTCCCCAACCCGGTGCCCTCCAGATGTTTCGCAGTACAACTCCTATCATTCCTGACTACTGACCATACTAGTGGGGACTCATGGGAGTTGAAGTCCAAAACATCTGGAGGGCACCATGTTGGGAAGGCTGGAGTGTCTGGCTGAGAAGCAAATGCTCTTTCATTTGGAAAAGTCTTCCAGGTTTTTATTTGGTTTCATTAGAATAAAAGCTTAGACATCTGATCTACTGGGTACTTGTGGGGAAATGGTTTGAAAATCAGTGCCCAAGAGCACAATCCTATGCATGTTTAGACAGAAAAGAAGTCTTCCGACTCCCAACAGAGCCTTTTTCTGTCCAAACATGCATAGGATTACATCTCAGGTTGCTCAGCTCCGAACATACATCCTTGCTTCTACTTTAGAGGATCAAGACCCTGCTCCTTTGTGCACATCCTTGGGAGGAAGTCATCTAGGAGACCAGGAAGACCATGATGCTCTCTTGCAGCCCCAAGGACACATGGCCTGCTGAAACCACTTCAAGTTCCTTCCAAGTTCATCATTCCAGTTTTCAGGTTGCAATCCTATGCACACTTTCCTGAGAATATACCCAGCAGACACAGCGGGATTTATTTCCGAGTAAACATGCCCAGGACAGCCCCACACCGATGTAACCATAAGCATGGGTTTACCTGGGAGTAACAGTGCAATCTTAGGCAAGTCTACTCAGCAGTAAGAATAAATCCTATGGCGGGATTTACTTCTAGGTAAATGCGTATCGGATCGCAGCCCAAGTCCCATTGGGCCTTACTTCCGAGTAAACCCGACCTTCCGCATTAGCCGTTTCATTATTTGTATTGCATTTTACGATTGTGTCGTGGAAGCGGATCCGAAGAGAGAAATAATGATTTTTTCAGGGCACAGCATGTTTGGACAGGGGAAAGAAAAGTCCTACAACTCCCAGCATCCCATGGTGGGAGTTGTAGGGCTTCTCTTTCTATCTAAACATGCATAGGATTATACCCTAAATCGTCCTTAAACTGTGTACAGGGTAGGGCCAAGAGGAGACCCGGGGAGGGGGCACCCGAGGAAGCAGTGGAGGGGGAAGAAGGGACTCCAATCTTCCTTAAGTGGGGGGGACACCCTAGAGGCCTCTACTAGATAGAGGCGACTATTAATACAGCCAGTGAGGGCCGGTGGCTCTGATGTCAGTGGGGCCGTGAATCCGCTCTGGGTTCCTGTCAGAACCAGCCAGAACTCTAACTCCAAGGTATTAAATCCAGTTTGGGGATAGAGTTTCGCACCTTGGATAGCACCTTTGGAGCTTTGGCTGGTTCTGAGTAAAACCCAGAACGGATGCACAGCCCCACTGACATCGGAGTCACCGGCCTACACTGAACAGAGCAATGGAAGTTATCTAGCACCCATTTCCCCCACACAGAAGGGAAATCAACCTACGTTTGTTAAGGCACAGCCCAGGAGCTCCTCCCTCCGCTTCCTCAGCGTTTGGGGTCAATCGCAGCCGCCTCCGCCCTAGAAACAGAAATTGTCCTCAGCTGGCACCGCCGTTGCAGCAGATTCTCCCCCCCCCCCCCCCAACAAAGGAAACGTGCGTATTGATGTGATCGCTATACTTGGCGCTAGGGCGGAACTTATGTGCCGGGGTTGGCTGGGAAGGCCGGAAGGATCGGACGGGGTGGACCACGCGCAACGGGGGAGCGGTTGCTAAGGAGCCTTAGCAACATAAATACAGGCCTAGCGAAAGCGCTGCTGCTGCTGCAAGGACGACTGCAGTGGTGCGGGCTAGCAATGGGGAGCGAAAAGAGATGTTGATTGCAAAGGGGCAAGAAGCACAGCTCCATGTCTCTCCTACCGGGCCATCGGCCGTCCTCAAGGGTAGGCGGTTTAATATAAGTCTCCGTTTGAAGTAGGGTTGCTCAGGGCTAGCTTAAAGACTTGGTGCAACCCTGGATATGTTTATCCAGCCTTCTTAAGTGGGGTACAAATCCAAGCAAATAAAGAGGAATTCCTCTGCAACTTTAGACAGAAAAAGGCCTATAACTTCCAGCATGCCTGGGAGTTGTAGGCCATTTTTCTATCTAAAGTTGCATAGAATTGTGCCCTAAGTAAATTAAAATATCCCGAAGTAAGTCCAAATGTGTTCAATGAGACTTACTCCCGGGTTAAGGTGGACCAAGTCCCGTTTAAGTAAACAGGCATAGGATTTTGCAGCCAACCCATGCCTTCTTACCCGAGAGTAAGACCCATTAAATTATGTATGTGAAACTTACTTCCAAGTAAATATACAGAGAAATGCTTAAACAAGTAATTTTAATGGAGTGTAACAATTGAAGTTGTTTCTTACAGTTCCCGTAGCTCATCAACAATGTTGTTTGGTATTATATATTTGGATGCCCATCCCAATCTCCAAATTAAAAATTAGGATTAAAATATATAACTGTGCTTAAAATTAATTTCATAAAATTTTCAGTCATGTTTCCCAGGTAGTTTACAATACAATAAATACAGTAGTCACTAAAATAAAAGCAATAACACGGTAGCTAAAAGCTTATCTTTTTGATCCTGCTCCTTTATCTGTAACAAGAAACATGAAGAAATTGGGTAAGTGAAGCTTTTCTAGACCTTAGGATAAGATTCACCAATATGGCAAGCCTAGGGTGATCATATTTTAGAAACCAAAAAGAAGGACAACATGGTTGGTCCCCATGGGGGCACACCCACCAACATGTCCACCCCCAGGGGTATGCCTGGCACCAAGAGGGGGTGTCCACCTGAACATAGCCTTGGTTACATGTCTGATTTTACAGCACACAATTAAGACAAATCTGTTCTACATAACAATGTTAAAATCACTGAAATAACGAGTGAGACATCCAACGAATCTGAAATTAACGTCATTCACTCCTACTTTTGTAGCTTTTGCTGTACTTTGTTGCTATACTCTGTGTGATACATTCTCCCCTCAAATATCTTTTCTGATTGTATCCTCACTCCACTGCAAGCTGCTGCTTAACAGAGCTTGCTGCCAGCTGGCTGGCTGGCTTTTTTATTTTTAAAGTTCAACTTTTAAAAAAACTTGTGTATGATTGTCACAAGTTTCTCTACTCTAACATTAGGGTGGGTGTTGTAGGTGGCAGACACTACTTCACTCATTCACACTTCTCACTTAGGCTGCCTCTACAAGAGACATTTAAAGCTCTTTCAAGGCGCATTAAAAAATTTACTTCTACAAGAATGGAGCGCAAATCGGGCGTAGAGGTGCGTTTTCTCTCCGATTATGCGCATTATCGAATGCGCATTAAATAGCGAGTTTTATTTTGCTCCGGCCATTAAAGCGCATTTTGACTATGTGAACAAGCGATTCTCTGCATTAACTACTTGTAAAGCGCATTTGAAACAACTGGTAAGGTCACCAGTTGAATGCTCAATTACCTCCTGCATACAAACATTTATGATAAAGCACTTCAGCGAATATGTGCATAATTGGCTAACCAGGTGTCAAACGGAATCCATCTAGAGGGGGATTTATATACATTAGCTTTTCGAGGCTTGTGCATTGGCACCACTTTTCACATCCAGACTTTGAACTCTAGTCTACTTCCTGAACAAACATGTGACTCTGAGACCCTCTTTCTAATGCCCTACGTTGCATGCCAGCACCGTGGGGCTAAGTTACAACAGGTGTCTCTGGGTTGTCTGAGCAGCCTCTGTTGTCTTTCTCTCTAAGTCATTGCAGCCAAACCAAAGCCTCCAGCCTCAAACAATCAATCTCCCTCCCTCTTCCAAAGTCAATGGTCCAAAGTCAACCTGCACACTTGTACCCTGTGGCTGGGGAGAAGGGTTCCAGCTTATTGATTGGTCATGTCCGGTGACTCTTATGTTAAAAACCACTCCGCCGCCAGCTGCCTCTGCCTGCACCAACACACTGGACTCTGAGGGTGCCTCTACAAGAGTGATTTAAAGCTCTTTCAAGGCGCATTACAGATTTTACCTCTACAAGAGCGGAGCACAAATTGGGGGTTGAGGCGCTTTTTATCTCTGCTTATGCGCATTATCGAATGCACGGTAAATAGTGACTTAAAGTTTACCGTGGGAGTTAAAGCGCCTTATGGCCATGTAAACGTGCGATTCTCCGCGTTTCATACAGCCCATAATGTGCTTCACCGCTTCTCTTGAATAGGTATTAGGAGTAAATGTGCTTATCCGTAAATGCGCATAATCGGGCAACCGGGCGTCAAAGCGAAATCTTGTAGAGGGGATCTGAGACACTCTTAAAAGGCTCTGTGTGTCACGCCAGCTTCTCAGAGCTCACCTACAGCCATCTCTGAGTTGTGTCTTCAGTCTTCTGTCTCTAAGAGGTATGCCAGCCAGCGCCGCAAATCTGTGTATTTTTCTCTGACACGCACTTCAAACATTCTGCATTGCCTAGCTCACAAGTGAACAAAGTGAAGTGGAAAAGAAGCGGTAGCGAAGCAAAGCAACGACATGCCAGATCCCAACATCTGCAGCAACAGGGCATCTACAATGATGAGAGCTTCTCTCTCGACTGGCTCCCCACTGTTGGTCGTGAGAGTTTTTCTTAAAGATGACTCTTCATCACCCATGATGTGAAACTCTGAGAAAAAGGCCTCTGGCCCATTCTGTTTTGCCCTATGGGGTGCTTTGACTGACCTCTCCTTTCCCACATTTTGATCTGTGGACACCTCGCCTCTGCTGAGCTCCAGGTCAGGTGTCTGACTGCCCACCAATTTTGCAACAGGAAAAGTGCCATGCTTACACAGCACTTCTTAGCTAAAAACTCGAGATCCCCTTGATGCCAAGGGCTGAAACTGCTCAAGGTGCAAGACCCCAAAGAGGAGGTTTCACAAACTTTGTTTGAAGGGTATGGCTCTAGTGTTGTTGTTTTTTAAAAATATAAATATTAAAACCTCAAAATTTTAAAAAATCCTAAAAATCAAGAGATGAACAGATCTGCATCAAACTTGGCATGGCTAAAGCCCTACTTAAGAAATATCATGGTGCCAAGTTTCATCTCCTTATCTTTAAAAACAACGGAGCTGTAGGCATTTTTGTTAATTCTCATTTACTATAAAGTAGAGCTGCCCTTTGCGTGGGGGGAGGATGGTAAAAATCCAAATTTTTCTTCAAATTTCCCCCTTCCTGGATTTGTTACCAAAAATCCTGACATGTCCTGTTTTTTCCTGACATATGGTCACCAGTTGCAGTATTCTCGCTTTTTATTTTTTACAGTACTGTTCACCCCATTTCCAATTTTCCAGTTTAGTGTTACAATGTACTCCCAGATGTGAGTAAGATGTTAGCATCAGGACAAGTCCTCAAAGTACATTTTCTGGTGCACATTTTTGGGTAACAAACGTAGACATTTTTTGTGAACTGACCAGAGAGTTTTGGCTATTGGGCATTATAGAAATGTAATAAACAAACAAACAGAAGAAAATAGCAGTATTTTAGCTTGAGGGAAATAAGTTTTTTTAAAAAAGAAAATGATGTGTTTAGCCTAGCAGAACTTTGAAACCCAGTCCTTTTGGCTTTAGGGAACCACTCCAATCCCAGCCAGAGGCCCAATACAATTACATCCTCATTCCCTTTTGTTTGCTAAACATTTGACCACTTGTTTCATGTAGTGCAAATCAAGTGACACAACCATTTTATTATTATTCTTTAAATATTTCTAAACTGTCCTTCATTGAAATGGATTCCAGTGCAATGTATAAATGCACAAATAACATTAGTAAAACCAATACTAATATCAATAAAACATAACAGAAGAAACAAGAGTTAGATAACACTATAAAAACCATAGAGCAGGCAGAAGCAACATTACCATTTAAAATGGCAAGTAAATAAATAAAAAAGTCTTAAGCTTTTGCCAGAATTATCGTAATGTGAAGAGTCAGAAATACTGTTTTTGCAAGGGTGTTCCAAAGTCTTTGCGCAGCCTCAGAAAAGTCCCTTTTCTTCGTAGATTCATAATGTACATCCCCTATGGAAGGCACTTGGAGAAAGGCCTCTCTAGAATATGTTAAATTGGACTGTTTATACATCTCTGCAGACAACTGGCCACCATTTACCCCAGAATATATATATATATATATATATATATATATATATATATATATAATTGTAGGCTACACAGGCATGTGTGCAGCATAACTCATTTTCCTTGAATAAACACAATTATTCTCCAGGTGTGTATGTACCAGCTCCTTCTTGCATGTGAAGAGCTCTTGTCAGAATGTACTGTAATTCTCCCCTCTCCCTCCTTGTCAGCCATATAATGGGCCTTGGCTCATCAGGAATGGTCACTTATGTGGGTGTTTTAGTTCTAGGAGATGGAAGGCACCCTGTGTGCAGAAGGTACTGGATTGTAATCCTTATTTGCTCCCATTATGTTTCTGACCCACCACAGTGGACTAATTAAACTGTGGTGTATGTGCAGGTAAAGAAGATACAATGGCTGAATTCGGACGACACAATAAACAACTGGTGTGGGGGAAACAATAGTTGTTTTGACTATTGTTGACTATAGTTGTTTTGACTATAGTCAGTTGTTTTGACTATTTGTCATTCCATTGCTGCCATAGTCAACTCAGTGCTGATCCTAATCCACACCACAGTTGATTATTTATTACCATGTTGTTTGGGGAGTACCCCCTAGGGTTAGGGTTAGTCAACCCACCATTGACTATCGTGTCGTCCGAATTGAGCCAATGTATCAGTGTTTACATTATAGGATGATGACCATAAAGGAATATCCAGTGCAATGATTTTACCATTATTAAATCATTAACTTATACATAGCTATGTGTCTTTAGTATAGATTTCTAAATCTATACTA
Source organism: Anniella stebbinsi (assembly GCA_029215795.1). Lineage (NCBI taxonomy): Eukaryota > Metazoa > Chordata > Lepidosauria > Squamata > Anniellidae > Anniella > Anniella stebbinsi. The sequence continues at coordinate 391,398,627 of JARDYH010000001.1, forward strand.
AAGACTCATGATATAGATTTAGAAATCAGATGTTTTCAGTTTGGAGCTTGAGGGTAGTGTTGGGGGAAGAAATACCTTATTTGCTTATTCCTTTGTTCGTACTCTGCCCAATTTTGATATCTGTAAGAAAAATCCCTTCTTTTCTATTTGGAAACAAGCTGTTCACTTGTGGCATGAACCAGAGGTTTGTTTTCAGTTCACATAACACAATAAAGTACTGCTAAAATGAATCCTAAAATGATTTCATCGGCAATTATGGTCTGATTCTATAGAACTACTGTGCTCAAAACAAGAAATATGTCAAGCTATGTGGAGCAAAGATTACCTTAAAACTATCAGAATAGCAAAGTTTAAAAATAATTTTTCCTGAATCAGAAACAACGAAGAAGCATTCTGTGATATATATTTTTCTTAGCAATGGTATGCTCAGAATGTCTGGGCAAAATGTCAATATGTGTTTGTATTATGCCAGATTCTGAGCTCAATTACACTTGTGGCCTTTGATAGAAACACAAAGACAGGCCTCAGGCCAGATTTTAAAATGCAATGTTTTGATTATATGGCACAGCAGCCACCTCACACCCAACCTGAGGCTTTCCCATGAAGCTGTGAAAAAAATAGTTGGGGACTTACCCTGGCTTTTTTCTTTGGAGCATGGCAAATATGGCACATCCGCCATCTATCTTCACTCTGGGGTCGTGGCAGAGGCATGGCTGGACGGATGGCTGATTAGTTGCCGCCCATCCGGGCAGAGGGCAGGCAGCAGGCCTGGTCTCTGGAAACCCTGCGCTTGTGCTGCTACGTCGGGATTAGCCGAATGAATCATGTATGAATCATGTCTAGATGTGTACATATCATACATCAACTCCTATGCCGTTGTACAGAGAGCGCAACTCTAAGATACAGAATTGCTTTTCTTGTTAGTCTTCCACATATTTTCTTGTATTTTAAAATTTTAAGTAATGACTGTCCTCTCATGTATTAATTAGCACAGCCTAGTTGTAGGAATTAAAGGCTTACTTTATTGGTATACACCATTTCTGGGTTTTTTTCATAGAACGACTGTATCTTTTTGTGTTTATAGGCAGAGCCTGCTTGTACCTTTGAAGAATTTTTACGCTCTCAGAACTTGGTATGTACCTTTTTTTATTTAAATGCCCATATGTATGTGTGTATTCCAGGGGTTGGGGAGGGGGACGGGAAAGAACAAAGTATTGAGCAAGCACTTTTTGAGTGTAAGCCCTGAGAAACAAGTTGGAATGAGGATTATGTTTCAAACCCTCAGGCCTGTGGAATGTAAGAACAAAACAGAATTGGAAAATGTTCTGTAGAAAGGCGCTCCATGGTTATTCTGCATTTTTCATATGCAAGTTTTGGAAGCAACTTGGAAGCTGTTCCCCTTTGCATTTTTGGGAGCTAAGCATAAGTGATCTCAGTGGCTTAGACTTTGTGTGTGATTTTACTGATGCATTACATAACTGGGATCAGTGTGATGTAGTGAGTAGAATGCTAGACTTGGACAAGGTAGAATCTGAATTCAAGTCCTCTCTCAGTTGTAAAGCTCACTGGGTGGCCTTGGGTAACTCACTTTCTCTCACCTAATCTATCTTAGGTTTGGTGAGAAGATGAAACAGGATAACCCCATGTAAGCTATCCTGAGCTTTACGGAGGAAGGATGGGATACAGATGGGATATTTAAAGCTAGGATTATGTGCTCTGAATATCCTGTGAGAGAATTTACCAAAGTCTGAAATTGGGATACTATATGAAATTAAAAATTATGGGCCATTAATTTTATTATTTATTTACAATTAACTTTTACATCCTGCCTTTCTACACATGGCACTCGTGGTGGATCAAGGCTTTCACATGTCAATGTAGAACCTCCCCACAAAGATATGGGTACAATCCCACACACATTCAGTACTTGTAAATTCAGTGTGTTTCAGTGGGAATTTAAATCTCTGCCATTGAAATAACTGGATTTACATGTGCTAGATTTTGACTGGATGGCCCCATATGTAACATAAATAGAAATAATATTTGTTGCTTTACATTAATGATCGTTGTCAAATTTTCTGTAATTATTATTACTGCAGGATGATTGGCCAAGATTTCCTTACCTGCCAGAAATGGATGCTCGTCCTTTGGTTACCCGGTTAAGAAATGACTATCCCCTGGACACTGTTACGAAGTATCTTTATGACAATGCTCCACTGCCCACTGAAACTATCTCCAACTTGGAAAAGAGAGTGGATCAATGCAAAATAGATGCCTATGAACATGCTAAGCATGTATTTTCTTTGGAGTCTGGAAAATCAAAAATAGATGACCAAGGGATTTCTGCTCCAGAGCAAGGTAATTTTATCTCTTGGGTTATTAGTAGTAGGACTAGTTGATGGATAATTAATTTTATAAGTTTTATCCTTATATTGAAACATATCCTTATATTGAAATGATCAATTGCTGGTAGGAACAGTTGGTGCCATGTAACACTTAGAAGAAAACATAGTAATTATGTATCTAATGTATTCTTTGAACCTTGGTTATCTCACCTCATTATCCAAATTCTCTCTGCATTTTTTACACATAAGCTCATGTGACACTATAATACGCTATTTAGCTTCTGATTGCTCCGATGGTTTGGATGATCCCCATGGAATCTATTGAAAAAGTTAACTTGGATACCCCTCTAGTGAACCAAGCCAATAGTAAAATGAAATGTTGAAAATTAATTTCACCGTGTTAGTATAGTTAGATGTTGTCTTTAAATCCAGCAGTGTAAACTCCATTTGCCTCTGGGATACATTTAGACAAGATTTATTATCTAGGCAGTAATAAGTTATAAGCAATCCTGCATCCACTTAGTTACACTGGCTAATATGCCCCGGATTCTAAGTGAAGTCTCTCCCATTTCCCTGTTTCAAGGCCAGGAGATATTTGGCACTTACATAGAAACAAACCAGATGTGTCCTACTTGATAGAGTTGATGGTGATCAGAAAATTAGGCTCAAAAATGTGGTCTGGCTCACACCAGCAGGGAAATATTTTCCTTAAGGGCCAACATAGGCTTAAAAAGCAGGTTTACATCTTATCTAAAAATTATACCTATGGCAAAACAGTCCTGATTTTTTTTTAAAAAAAATTAATTAATTTTTAAAAAATTAATTTACTGAGAGGTGTTTCACTTCAGTCTATAAAGCCACTCTCTGAAGTACTCCTGCTTTGCTTAGAAGTATTTTGAAACATTTAAGTTGCAATCCTATGCATTGTTAGAGAGGAAAAAAGCCTACATCTCTCAAGATGCCCCAGCCAGCTCAGCATGCTTGGAAGTATAGGGCATGCATAGGATTGCACCCTTAGGCTGCAACTGTAGACACACTTACTAAGGAGTATGTTCAACTGAACCCAATGGAACTTATTTTCAGAATGAATATTGTAGGACTGCATGGTTAACCTTTGGATTTGTGGCTTTGGAAAATCATTAACATTAATTATGTAATTAGAGTGGTACTGTGGTCCAGCTGTTAAATGTTTTAATTAATTTAAGCAGGCAGCTTCACATCTTCAAGAATCTAGCCCAATTAAGAACGTAATAGGAGCCATGCTGGATCAGACCAAGGGTCCATCTTGTCCAGCATTCTGCTCACACCATGGCCAATCAGCTGTTGACCGGGAACCCACAAGCAGGATACGAGTACAATAGCACCCTCCCACTGTGTTCTGCAGCAACTGGTGTATATAGGCTTACTGCCTCTGCTACTGGAGGTAGCACATAGCCATCAAAACTAGTAGATATTGATAGCCAGGAATTTATCTAACCCCCTTTTAAAGCCATCCAAATTGGTGGCCATCATTACATTTTGTGGTAGCAAATTCTGTAGTTTAACTATGCACCGTTATCCTTGCCTGTCATCTTGGTGATGTTTTCTGCACTATACATACGTTGTTTCTTGAAATTGCAAATTAGTGATGTATCCTACCTTCTTAGCATCCTTTGTTCTTTTCAAGATACTTCAACTCCTGAATCACAGGACATTTTGATAAAGAAGAAGAAAAAAATACAGGTAGTTAATTCATTGGTTAATACCCCCAATCCACCCAATATACACATGCTATTATACACATAGTAGTCTCATGTGATGAGCTGCTCGTAGAACTGACTTATACAAGTGTATTAAGGGCTATATCCAATGGTGTCCTTCCCTTGGCAGAACAGACAACATGGGCCGATCTAAATAACCCCCTCTACAGCAAACCCCCCCCACACACACACACACTCAAAATTGGTGGGGGTGATACAGAGGAAAGGGAAACTCCCATTGCATGACCGGAAGTCTGTTCACATCACATTGAATTTAGCCCTTGCACGACACTATCAGGAAGGAGAAGGGCTTAGGATGGTTTTGCTGTGTATTGTTCTAGTGAATCAACATGCACTTTTCTGAAATGAATGGACAACATCATTGGTTTCCCTGAAAAGGAGCAGAAAATGCTTTATCCTAACTATTTAGATAATAAGGTGGCTTCAGCTGCAGAAGCACAGACAAATGTTTGCTCTTACAGAGCTAAAACAGGTTTACGGAATCAGCCTGCCAAGAAAAGAGACATAAGAAGGACACAAAGCTTCTATATTAAGAGTGTATACTGGTTTGTTTATTTATTTATTTATTACATTTCTATACCTCCCAATAGTCGAAGCTCTCTGGGTGGTTCACAACAATTAAAACCACAAAATATATAACAACATATGGTTGGTCATTTGCTTTCCTGAGACAACATTGGGAACTAATTCTGTAAGAGGCTAGTGTTTGGGGGTCATGACAGTTAAACTGGTAAAACACATGCATTAGAATGAAGTCTAGACATACATCAAAATGGGTTGGGTGGATTATACCACTTGAGACTGCAAATGGGGAGTGCCATTTTTATTGGTTTCCCATGTGCCAAGCTTCCTGTACATTTTTTAAAAAATAACATATCAGAGAGAGAGCTTCTGAACCAGCCCACTCCTTCTTTGGGTGCACTTAACCATAATCCTGGGTTTGAATGTCAGGTGAAGCAATTATCTTCCTGGTTTATTCATCTGCTCAAGTAAGGCAGGAGCAAATAGGATGTATGTATGGGCATGTTGCTTTTTCAGGCACTGATTTATTTAGGGTGACCATATTTTGGAAACCAAAAAAGGAGGACAACATGGTCGGCCCCCAAGGGGGCGTCCCCACCAACATGGCCACCCCCAGGAGGCGTGTCCACCTGGACATAGCCTTGGTCACATGTCTGATTTTACAGCACACAATTAAGACAACTCTGTTCTACATAACATCTTACTGTTAAAATCACTGAAATAACAAGTGAGACATCCAATGTATCTGAAATTAACTTCGCTCACTCCTACTTTTGTAGCTGTTGCTGTACTTTGTTGCTATACTCTGTGTGATACATTCTCCCCTTCTCTCAAATATCTTTTGTGATTGTATCACTCCACTGCAAGCTGCTGCTTAACAGGGCTTATTGCTGGCTGGCCGGCTGGCTTTTTAATTTTTTTTTTGTTTGAAAGTTCAATTTTGTTTTGAAACTTGCTAAAAATCAACAGATGAACAGATCTGCTTGAAAGTTGGCATAGCTAAAGCCCTACTTAAGATCTATCATGATGCCAAGTTTCATCTCCTTATCTTTAAAAATGATGTTTTTTAAAACAAAATTAATTTTAAAACCTCACATTTTTTTAAAAAAATCCTACAAATCAATGGATGAACAGATCTGCTTCAAACATGGCACAGCTAAAGCCCTATGTAGGAGCTATCAAAGTGCCAGGTTTCATCATTTTATCTTTAAAAAATGAAGTTTTTTTTTTAAAAAATAATAATTTTAAAACCTAAAACTTAAAAAAATCCTAAAAATCAACGGACTAACGGATCTTCACATTTGGAATGGCTAGAGCCCTATCTAAGGGCTATCATGTTGCCAACTTTCATCACTTTATCTTTAAAAATGATGGAGCTGTAAGCACTTTTGTTAATTCCCATTGACTATAAAGTAGAGCTGCCCTTTGGCTGGGGGGAGGATAGGAAAAACCCGAATCTTTCTTCAAATTTCATAATTTCCCCCCCTTCCCGGATTTATTACCAAAAATCCTGTCATGTCCTGGTTTTTCCTAGACTGGGGTCCTGGCTTAAAATGATATGCAAACACAGCCACTCTTGTCTTTTCATTATATATTTTCAGCAATTAGTATTGTTATCATAAATACTATCAGTGAAATTGTTAATATATTTTACATATATCATTCAGTGGAGTTTAGCATATCTTTACAATGTGTTTGTTTAAAATGTATTTCAGATTGCTGCAGATGCCACACCAGACTTAAGTTGTAAAACAGTCGAGGTAATTTTGCCAAATACATTGCAAAAGTTCAACGATATAAAATAAAATTTTATGTGTAGATGACAGATGAAAAAGGGATCAGGTTCAAAGCATGGATAGTAGACCCAAATTCTAAAACCCAGTTTAGACAGAAGTACATAAACTGCTTATTTGATTGTATAATTGACAATAGGACTATTATTCTGGAATAGCTTGTTGCTTGACTGCAGCTTTTGGCTTATTCAAGTAATCAGTTCAAAGCATTCTCCGACTATATTTTAGCATTTGCAAGATAAGGGAACAGTCCATTATCAATCACTCCCGGTTGTTTACTATCATTTTAGGGTAAAATTGCACATTATGTTATGTTCACTTTTTTAAAAGCATGGTTAGAAGTGAGTGCTTTATATTTGCAGTAAAAGCAATCATTCATACCCACAATTTGGTTTGAAACTATATCATGCAGGGTGGGGTGGAGGGAGAAGTTTAATTCTCCTCTGTTCAATTTTCCTGCCACAAATCATCCCACAGCTGCTATTCTCCCCCCCACACACACACACACACACTCCCTTGTGCGTTTTACTGCAAATAGCACATTTGGGGCAAACAGCAACTGGACAGGGAGGTCAGCAGGAAAATGGTTTGGGGAGAAAATGTTTCAGTGGTGTGTGCCATAGTCCTAACCTGGATTTGAATTCCACATGACTGCTTTTTTCTGAACAAATCTGAAGTGGCCAGTTCTAAGCATGTTTCTAAAAATCCATACGTAATGTGACGTGTGGTTTGGCCCTCACTCTCCTTATGTATACCAATGTTCAGAATAAGGATATCTTTCTAAAATAAGCAATTAGAAGGATAATTGTTTATGTGAACTTTCTGTTTTCCTTTCAGAATTACAAGTTCCCTGGTTTCAAGTTAAGGAAACTCACAAAGCTACCAAACCGTCTCGAACCTGCACAACTCTGGGATTCAGTTCTAAAAGTCCAAATATTCAGGGTATCAACTTTTAATCTCAGTCTAGGTAGCATGTAACAGTTGATATAAATTGTTGCAACAGCTTAAAGTAGGTCCAGTTTGATATTCAGCAACTTTTAACAGTTCTTTTAAAATATTTTATTAAATGTGATAAATATTATATAACATACTTTATACACATTCTACAGTATTAAAATCTCAAAGAAACTACTACATATAAAATCCTGTCATCCACTGTTACGTCAGGAAAAGCAATCCTATAGTCACATTACGCTGGTACTAGAGATACACAGCTGCTACACTGCTAGAACAGCCACTGTATCTAGTGCGTGCTTGGCATGGAAATGGAATGGAAAAAGCACACAATTAGAAAATACAAGAAACAGGATAAAAATGACAGAAATGCCTTTAGCAACCCAGGAAAGACTGCTACAGCCCACTAAGACGGGACTGTGTCTGTGACAATGCCGTCCCACATTATCAGGATCAGGCCAGTCTCCTTGGTGTGTGGCCCGAATTGGACTCGGAGACTGAAGAAGTAGATCAGCCAGGACCAGAAGTGGGGGAGGAAATTCTCAAAGACTCTCTAGGAGTTGAGGAGGAATCTTCCCAGGAGATTATCAGACAGGAGACCCAGGATCTGAGATCATTTTTCTTGCCCCTGGGAACTTAGTCTTTATCGGAGGGGGAGGGAACTTTGGAATTGACAGATCCCAAAGTCTGCCGCAGGGTCGAATGGGCGGAGTTCAGAGGAGATGTTAGGTGGTCCACCAAGTTAGCCACTCATCAAAGGTTACAACTTGAAGACGCTCCCTGAGAGAGGAGTTCGATAAAAGCCTGTTGGGCACTGCGGGAGACTGTCCATTTAGTTGATCAGCAACTGCCTTGCTTTATTAGACTAATTAAGCTTAGAGGATAGCTCCTAGCATTCACACTTGTCTATTTACTGAATAAAGCTTTGTAGATTGCACAGCACACCTCTTTATTGTCTCACATCTTAGCAGGAAGGGTTGGAATCACGACAGGCAGCCGATGAAACCATATTGATGGAGGCATGCCCCCACCACACTCCCTGCATCGCCAGACATACAGCATGCAGGATGACACCACAGTGCCCCCACTTCATCAGCCCCAGTCAGCAATAACCTGGTACTATGAGTCCCAGGGCATTGTACAGGTGGGGGCTTGAATTTCCTGATGCTCTTTGCAACTGCTGTTTTATGACTCCAACAAACATAACGGGAATGAAGGAGAACACACACAACACAACACAGTAGCTATATAGCTTCTTAAGCAGGGAGCGCACATGCTGCAGGGAGCACATGCAGCTCCCTTGGGAGGAAAAAGAAAAAGGCCAGAACATGCCACAAGGGCAACTACAGCAATACACTCCTAGCAACAGCATCCAGGAGCCCACTCCATAGGACATTGGGTTGGGAAGTAAGAGATATGAGTTTGAGCCCCACCAGGGGGAAGGGGTGAATATGGCCCCACTCACCTCCTGCATACCTGGTAAGAAAAACAAAAGCTCGGGCCAGGAGAAAAAGAGGATTCTCCCTGGACTTGAGCTCCCACTGCAAGTTCCATAGATCAGTTCCCTCACCACTCAGCCATAGCAGCAGCTGGGAATCAAGCACATCACAGGGCTTCTGTCTTCCCTCTCCTTTAGCCTCAACGTCTCGTCACAGGCACTAAGAGCACAGGAGGTGCAGGAAGAGCCCAGCTCACAATTTACAGGCAGAGGGGCCAGGTTCAAATCCAGGGTGCTAGAAAAGGTGTGAGAGGGCCCATTCACACCTAGGCATACCTGGGCCTGCTAAGGAAGTGTTCTGTATGTACCAATAGTCCAACCCTGCATAGGCCAACTCCCCCTCCCCCTGGCAGCCTATGTGACCGACACACACAATTTTGCCTGATAGTTTGGCCCTCCCAGGGAGAGTTCCAGCGGGAATCGTTGCCACTCATCTTCCCTCCCCACAACCTCCAGATGACTGCCTCTTACGCTCTGGCTGTGGCACCTCTCCCGCTTGTGCACCTTTTCTTCCCCCAGATAGACAGGATTGGGCAGAGGGATGAAAGGCCTCTGCCCTCAGCCCATCAAATGTCCTGCCCACTCCTCTCAGTCCCACTCTAAGGACAGCTGAAAACAGATCATACTAGGCTGGTAGAAAGAGATCCCTATCCACCGGTCACTATCGTTTTCCTGTTTTATTGTTTAGTGTTTTTGTTTTTAAATTGAAGGGATATTTAGTTCCATTTATTATTGTTGTTGTTGTTGTGAACTGTCATGTGTTCCTAGGAGAAAAGGTTGGGCATAACAATTCTAAAGTAAATAAATTAGATACTAAAAGGGAAAGACGTGTCTGTACGATTGCCACAAGTCACCCCATCATGGCGCCTAGAACCTTGGTTTGGCAGGCAGCAGGGTAGCAAGTATACTGTTCTTCGTGACATCAGCTCCATGTCAGGAGGACACCTTCACCTGTCATAGAACTTGCAAGGGTACAGGAAGTTGTATGGAGCAAGTAGGTTAACAATCCATTGGAGGAATAGCCAGAAGCATCCTGATCTTGGGGTGTGCCTCCTTTGTGGCCTGTACAAAAGAGGGTAGGATGGATCCTGTGGCTGTGGGACAGCAGGCCTGTGGAGAGCAAGAGATGACATGGACAAGTAATGAGCAAGGGATAGCAGCTTAGGCTGACCAGATAAAATCCAGGTCAGGGCTCATGTAACTTTAACAGTTGTAGAGAAAAGGGAATTTCAGCCAGTGTCATTTGTATGCAATTAGTTCCTGGTGAAATTCCCTCTTCATCACAACTGTTAAAGTTGCAGGGGCCCTGCCTTCTTTTGTATATGGTCACTCCAGTATAGTGCCTGCACCTTTAACTGTTGTGATGAAGAGGGAATTTCACCAGGAACTAATTGCATACAAATGACACAGGGTGAAATTCCCTTTTCTCTACAACTGTTAAAGTTACATGAGCCCTGACCTGGATTTTGTCTGGTCAGCCTATAGCTGCTGGAGCACATCATCCTTGAACCAGGGTGTACAATAGGTGTTTTGTGAGGAGGTGAGAGGAGCCTCAGCCTGCCCTTCCCACCTACTTATGCCTCAGCCTGCCCCCTAGGCCCCCAATAGGGACGGGAAAATGTTACACACTGCGGACCTTAAGGGTTTTCCATTACACCCAGCTTTTTCTCTTCCTTCCCCAACTTGTTTTGTTTTTGTTTAACATGTAGACTTGAAGTAGAATTCTTGAGAAATACTAAGTTTACAAGACGAAATGATGGTCACCAATTTGGGTGGCTTTAAAAGGGAGTTGAATAAATTCCTGGAGGACAAGGCTATCAGTAGCTACTAGTCCTGATGGCTATGTGCTGTCTCAGAGGCTGTAAGACTATATACACTAGGGAACATGGGTGGGGGGTGCTGTTGCACCCGTGTCCTGCTTGTGGGTTCTTGGTCTACAGCTGGCTGGCCACTGTGCAAACAGTGTGCTGGACTAGGTGGACCCTTGGTCTGATCCAGCACGGCTCTTTTTATGTTCTTTTGTTCTTACTTGCTCCTTACTTAATGATTACTTTCAAAGTAGTACTATTCCTTTCGATACACACTTACCTGGGACTAAGTCTCATTAAACTCACTGGGCTTCCTTCAGAGTATACACATATAGAATGACACTATAAATGAAGTTAGCCTATGGAGGTTTTCTTTACATTCCCCCCCCTCTTTTCTCCCATTTTCTTAATATTTTTGAAGCAGTCATTAAATATTAGTCTGAGATAACTGCATGTTTATAAGCGTTATGTCATTTTATGGACTTGCACATTTTGACAAAGTATCCCGCTTATTTATTGTGGTAATTATTAATTTCCTGTCATTTGCTCAAGGCCAAGTAGTGTCAAGTATGAGAACAACCAGGCTTGGCGGGGGGGGAGAGAACCTAATGGTTTGAAGCCATTGCATTTGAGCTCTATTGGTTCTCTTTTTTTTGTCCAAACAACAGACCTCCTTATAGATCTGTGCCAGATTTATGCTTACAGAAATCGTCTTTTAGAAGCCAAAAATTACTTTGGAACTAAACATCCTCATTGAAGACCAGTAACGTAACATTAACAATCAAAACCAATTTTTAATCCCATAAAATAAGTGCTACAATTGCAGAGCACAAAATGATTGCTTGCTGTTGAGAAAATGAGTATTGACCCAAGCAATTATTTGGGGTCAGTTTTAAAAGGGTTATATAAGGTTGCAGCTGTGGAGCAACAATTATTCTTGTAGACACACTGTAAAGGACTTAATGAAGTATAATTTATCTTTAAAGTTCAGTTCTTGATTTCATGTCTGTAAAAACAAATTCCCAAGTGTGATGCGGTGAGATTTGCCTACGCTTGTCAAATATCTTATTTTAATAGATCTAGTAGAACGTGGCTCTACTTTTCCTCACAAATTCACCAGGATTATTTCACCAAGGCTACAGTCAATTTGGGCAACCACTTCCAAATTCTTGCATTGTGGGACTCAGTCGGAGGATCCTAGCACTTCAGGCCGCATCACCATCAGGCGACTCGCAAGGCCTCGTGCATTGGGTTGCCCCACATCACAACTATAGCAATTTTCTCAATACAGGCTAAACATCAACTCATATTTTTTTTAAAAAAGTGGCTGGCATGTTGATCTAGTACATAAGCAAACTTAATTGTTTATAACAATAGTCACATTGGCAAGCCACGTGTTACACGTACAAGTGTGTAACAAATCCCCAACTTTTTATAAATGAAAAGCAGCCTCAGGTAACTGCAATTGGGAATGGAGAAGGAGGCGGGGACTTAACTATTTCCTTGCAACACTTTCTACAAATCTCCCAAGCACCTTTTCTGCTGTTCAGCTCCAAACTGTAGCATCCTGAAACTGATTGTTTCATTGTTATTTTTTTTTAATAGGCATTGGGACTTCATAGACACTAATGTGTGTAAACATATAGTTCACCCCTTAGCGTGTAGGACTGGGAATAGTTTGTCGATTTGATCCTAAATCTATTTAATTGAGATATTCTAAAGTAAATATTTGAATAATGGCTATGATCCTGCGTAAATCGTATTGGAAATGCATTACATTATAATCAATGGACTCGCTTAAAAAATAAATATGTTTGGGATTCTGTACAAAAGATCTTGTTCACCACCTTGTTATGTTTCTCTCTTTCGGGACAGGGAGTGAATCTAAAAGTTTTGAAGAAATTGTTTCTCTCTGAAGCATCTCTTGCAATTTTACAGGATTGCTTTTGGTGGCTGTTTCTTCATAAATTCAAGGTATGAAGACATAAAGCTTTATTCATCCATGTATCCCTTTTATTTTTTTTAAAAAATCATAATTTGGATAAGTAATTTTTTTTGTAGAAATTGAATGAATCTGTGCTTACTTCGATTGATTTCTTTTGTGCTAAAAACTGCTGCTTTCAGAGTACTTTGTTCTGAAGGTGTGGGATGTAAACTAATAAATAACCAACCAAACAAAATAAAGCCCATAGAGGGAGGGGGTAGTAACCCTGCTGTATATAAGAAAAGGTAGTGCATTTATGGGATAACTAGCCCAAATTATGGAGCTTAAATCTGGCGCCCAAAGGTGTCATACTTGGGTGTTTCGTATATGGCCTCCTCCACACGAGATGTTTAATGAGCCTTAGAGGCTCATTATAAATTTTACCTCCACACCAGCGGAGCGCAAAATGGGCGTACAGGCGCGTTATTTCCCCGATAATGCGCATTTTCGAATGCGCGTTAAATAGCGACTTTTATTTTTCTCCGGCCGTTAAAGCGCATTATCGCGGTGTGAACAAGCGATTATGCGCGTTAACGTCTTCTAAAGCGCTTTTTGGACATGAATTAATGCGCTTCACCGCCTCTCGCCGCCTCCCGTGCAGAGGGATTAGGCGTAAATGCGCCTCCGCGATAATGCGCATGATCCCGGAACCGGGCGCAAAAGCGCATCCTTGTGGAGGGGGCCTATGAAGCTTGAAGCAGTTCTTGCTTTAGATTGCAACCCTGTACATGTCTACTCAGATGTAAGTAATGTTGCATTTAATGGGCCTCACTCCCAGTTAAGTAGGGATAGGATTGCAACCTTAGGCAAACTTTCGAGGCCTGTGGGCACATTTGGCAGTTGGAGAAACCACCACAACTGCAACAGTTAAAGTTGCAGGCACTATACTAGAGTGACCATATACAAAAGAAGCCAGGGCCTCTGCAACTTTAACAGTTGTGATGAAGAGGGAATTTCACCAGGAACTAATTGCATACAAATGACACTGGCTGAAATTCCCTTTTCTCTACAACAGTTAAAGTTACAGGAGCCCTGTCCTCCTTTTCATATGATCAGCCTAACATACACACCCCGCCAGCAAACACGTCCCTCCCACTTCTTTCTCTCTCTCACCCTGGCTCCTCATCCATACACAGATTCTTACTGTCTCTCACACACACATGCCCCAGTCATCTCAGCAGGCACCAAGACAAGTGTCCAGGGGCCCGTAGGTTACCATGGGCATCACATTGCCTACCTTTACTATACATACATACCAGGGAATAGGCACCATTGAACACAATGGGCCTTACTTCTGAGTAAACAGGTATGGGATCGTGGTGTTGGTCAATTTTATAATGCAAACTCAAAACTGACATTGGCTACAATGCTCATTCACATTACAAATCCCTGTTCCCTGCCTTTTCTGCCTTATTGATTATGATCAGATATTGATATAAATTGTAAATAGCACAAGAAAGGCTAAAAGAGGGATTTGAACATCAGCTGATCAGCACACAAAGGCATGAGAGCAAACATTCCAATTTCATCTTTGTAAGCTCTCTTTTGCTCATAAATCTTCCTACCCCCAAACCACAAATATTACCACTCTGAAGCTCCTGTTGATCCATGTATTATTTCTGCTCCCTCAACAGATCCTAGGGGTGCCTCTACAAGAGTGATTTAAAGCTCTTTCAAGGTGCATTAAAAATTTTACCTCTACAAGAGCGGAGCGCAAATCGGGAGTTGAGGCGCTTTTTCTGTCCGATTATGCGCATTATCAAATTCGTGTTAAATAGCGAGTTTTTCATTTACCGCGGCAGTTAAAGCGCCTTATGGCCATGTGAACAAGCGATTCTCCACATTAAACACCTCTAAAGCATGTTTCATACATGGTAAGGCAACCAGTTATGCGCTTAACAGCCTCCCGCGTATAGTGATTTGCCGTAAATGCGATTCCGAGAAGATGCGCATAATCAGACAACCAGACGTCAAACCGAATTCTTGTAGAGGGGACCTAAGTTTAAATGCATTGTCAAATGGAGATATGGAATAGCCATGCTGATAATACCTTCTCCTGATTATTTCAAGCCTGATCAAGAAGAGCAAGACCACTTATTTGACAGAATATCAGACAGCTTTGTGGCACTTCTATTGAGTACTCCCAATTACATAAAAGATCCTTTCTTTCAGGTAATGGCACCAATACATAGTTTGCAATTATGAATATTGATCCTGTCCAATCCCTGCTTGCTCTGTCTCAAAGGAATGAACAAAATGATGTATTCCCTTGGCATCCTTCTCTATGACTGTACACTACCATGCCCCCTCCTCCTGTGTTTTGTCTTAGAGGTATCTACTGCCTAAAGCCTCAACTTTACTTTATGAAGACAGATATAGGTGCTGCCAACTTGCATCTCTCAGATAACACTTTGTTTAAATCAGTTGCCCCATTTGCTTAGCCCAAAATGAGGCCATCACTGGCAGACAAAGAAACAATGTGGTGACTTCAGATCAACTGAAAAAGTCACGGTAAAACGACACTACAGAATAGCACAGTTTCGGGAGGGAGGAGCCTGATGCAGCTGCGAGTTAGCAGCTGCATCATATAAATAATGCAGTACCACTGTGCAGCCACAGTGGGGTATACAGGGATATAATCAAGCCCATGATGATTTCACATCACTTCATCCTGTTTGGCCCTTTAATTTTTTGGTCAATTATGCTGGCCATACTATGCTGATGACGAACGTGTCTCCTTAATTAATAAATCTTCTATGTTCTTCCATAGTTCATATTGGCTGATAACATGTTCCACAAAGAGTACAGTAATAGTTTCCCTATATACTAATTTGCCTAACATGTTCAATATGTACATTGCTTCCCAAGGTATTAAACTACCCTGCTTGCTTACTGCACACTTTGGCAGAACTTGTACTTTTTGCCACAAATGGTGATTAAGCTATCTTTAAATGTCTGAGTTTGTTAACTACATTTTGCTTGCCTTTTTTGTATGTAGCCGCTGCCAACGTTTTATGTTTTAAATTTAACTTAATTTGTATTTTGGCAGATGTATCCTGACTGCTTGTCACAAGCCATATATGTCACTTTTTGTGAAGCTTTTCCTGAATCCGGTCGTCATTTTGATGATGAGTTTAAAGATGAAATAATGGATCTAATTTTCCAGTGGATAAGAGGTACTGTAATGTTGGTTCCTCTTTGTATGATAGCTGCCCGTCACTGCAGCAGAAAATAAAAAATAGGCCCAGTACTGGGAAAAAGGCGGGATACAAATATAATAATAATAATAATAATAATAATAATAATAATAATAATCCCAGCAAAACTCTTGTAGCAAAAACAATAATGAGTCTTGTGGCACCTTATAAACTAACACATTTAGGATGCAATCCCTTGCAAGAGATTGAGGATCTCTTCTCTATCAACTCAGAGTGCAGGACATGGAATAATGGGCTCAAGTTACAGGAAGCCAGATTCTGACTGGACATTAGGAAAAACTTCCTGACTGTTAGAACAATATGACAATGGAACCAATGACCTAGGGGAGGTCATGGGCTCTCCCACATTAGAGGCATTCAAGAGGCAGCTGGACAGCCATCTGTCAGGGATGCTTTAAGGTGGATTCCTGCATTGAGCAGGGGGTTGGACTCGATGGCCTTATAGGCCCCTTCCAGCTCTACTGTGCTATGATTCTATAATTCTATGCTTAGCTAGAAAACAGTCCTAGAACTCCCAGGATCCGCAGCCACGAAACATCAGACTTTAAACCAGATGCGATGCTAAATGCTTCATTGCGAAACACATTCCTTTTTATTTTTGATAGAAGACATGGGGGTCAATTTTCTTTGGGACTGCAGTATATGGTGAGGAGAAATTTAACCCTTTCCGCCCCACCCCACCCCAGCCACACAGTCTTGAAAATCCCCCATGCTGCTATTTGCCCTGGGGAGGAGGAAGCTAATGGAAGTTCTTGGTTGGCGAGCTAATAGCAGTGTGGGGGACTTTTCACTGGAATTTCAGCTGGGAAGTTCTGGGCAGTTTGCAGTGTTGATAAAAAGTGGAGCCTTCCATGCCTGCCATTAATTTTAAAAAGAACACAACAATCTTGACATGCTTCAGAGTGATATGTTTAGCATTACATCTAGTTTGGCCCTAAGACTTTTTTAGTTTTTTTTAATGCATCCCCCTCAAACGAACAAAACCCTATCTACAATGCAATCCTAAGCACATCTACTAGGTAGTAACTACCATTGAGCGCAATGGGACTTACTTCAGAGTATGTATACTTAGGATTTCACTGTTAAAGTGATTCAGAGCGTCTCTTCATTAAGGGGAAATTGTGCTGCTTACTTGGGTCTTTTGCTTCCTGCTTCTTTGGCGTGATTGTTGGGCTGCATTACACTGGTGGAGAGGTTGGTATGATATCATCAGTACTGATATAATGCTGTAATCACAAATGCAGATTACAAGAAAACGCCTTAAAATTTGAACTACAAGATGTGTTTTATAGTCCTAATTTAGAAAAATTGGGCAGGAAATGTTAAACACTTTTAAGTTCCATTAGCAGAGTTAACTAAGTACTTATTAGCTCCCTATTGAAATCTGTGGAACTTAACATTGTTTCATTTGGGATGCATCTCTTCTAATATATATTTCTCATTGTACTTAGTAGCCATTATTTCTTTTAACCAGTTTCCGTTAAATTTTCTCGTTCATCTTCTGTCAGCTTCAGGGAATGCTTGCTATTTTAACCTCTGTCTGTAAAATAGCTTTTCCATCCCTGTTGTGCTTCTATCCTTTCCCAAGGGCAGGTTCTATTCTTTGCTGATTGTCCGTGATCCCCCATTGCAGGAAATAGACATAGCAGAAAGTATTTTGGATCCACGCAGCACTTTCCAGTTCTGTTTCCTCTATAAATTCCATAATTCAGTGTCTACAACGTGAATAGACAAAGCACAAAGTGGAGTAACTGGTTTTACAACTGTGTGTAGCTACAATACTTTCTCTCTGGAATTTCTGCCAGTTTGGTTTCTTAAAGTCTGTCTACAGTTCTTGAGCAGGATCTACACCATTGCTTTATAACAGTAGTGACAACTGTTGGAGCTCAGGATACACTCCAAATACAGTTTTCAAACTGCTTTCAAAGTGTCATAACGTGCTTGGTGTAGATCTGGCCTTGGTTTCATTTATTACTGAAGTGGGAAGTTCTTTTCTTTTAAACTAGGCATGCTCATTACTGGCCTCTCACGGATGTTGACAACCTCCTAAACATCTCCTGCGCCTTCCCACGGTAATTCCGTTTTTAAAAAGAAACAAACCTGTGATATCCTGATTCTGCTGAAATATCTCGGGATTTCCTACCATGTACAGGGCAAGTTGCGGTACAAGTCACCCACTAGAGGGCACTATCCCATTCAGGGCTATGAGCAGTGAGAAGATGGGATGTTTATAAACCACATGGTCACCCCTCTCTGGCCGTGTAATACAGCACCATTACGATTGCGCAAAAGAAGCAGGAAGGAAAGCTCTGATAAGGAAACATGATTTCCCCTTAATCTAAAGAAGCCCAGCATTCCTGGCAGCAGCAGCACTGGTGGCTTGGTGGCAGAACAGAGCAAAGGTCCCAATATCATTGAGATGGCCTCCCTGCAGTCTTTGCTGGCCACCATCATGGATAGGCAGGCAGGCAGGGAGGGAGTTAGTTGTGGACGCTACTGGCCAAGAAGGTCAGTGGCAGTGACAATGGGCCCTGCCTGATGTTGATTCAGTATACCAAATGCTGGCACCCGGCCTGGAGAAAGCCCTCCCACCACAAAGCTGAGGCTGCCTCTACAAGAGGCATTTAAAGCTCTTTCAAGGCGCATTAAAAAATTTACCTCTACAAGAACGGAGCGCAAATCGGGCGTAGAGGCGCGTTTTCTCTCCGATTATGCACATTATCGAATGCGCGTTAAATAGTGAGTTTTATTTTGCTCTGGCCGCTAAAGCGCATTTTGACTATGTGAACAAGCAATTCTCCGCATGTCAACAGTTTAAATCGCGTTTCGGTCATCCAGTAATGCACTTCGCCGCCTCTCGTACAGAGGTATTAGGCGTAAATGTGCTTCTGCGAATATGCGCATAATCGCCTAACCAGGCGTAAAGGCGAATTCTTGTAGATGAGCCTTGAGACATGACTGAGCTACAGTGAGGCTACCTCAAACATTTCACTGTGCATTTTTATTCTAGTGAGCAGCTATGATGAATAAATGAAATTCTTATTTTATTGAGACAGCCCCTTCAGTTCACAGCCATCACAGAGAATAACCACTAAAAACAACGAATTACATAAGAATATAAGGAGAGTCATGCTGGATCAGACCAAATGCTTATCCAGTCCAGCATCTTGTTCACACAATGGCCAACCCAGATTCTATGGGAGGCCCTCAAGCAAGACATGAGTGCAACAGCACTCTTCTACTTGTGCTCATAGCAACCTTATACACAGAGGCACACTGCCCCTGATATTAGAGGTACTATATAGTCATCATAATTATGGCCATTAATAGCCTTCTCCTCCATGAATTTCTTTAACCGCCTTCTCTTCTGCTGCTCCCAGACTGCGGAATGTCCTGCCGGATGAGATTCGTCAACTTAATAGTCTCTTTGACTTTAAAGAAAGCCATAAAGACCGATCTCTTCTGGCCGGCCTACCCAGTTGAATTTTAAGAGTTTTATTGGTAGTTTAATAATGTAATGTGTTTTTAATCAGTTGTATGTATTTTATATTTGATGTTGTTCCCCGCCTCGATCCAGAGGGAGAGGCGAGTAAGAAATAAAGATATTATTATTATTGCCATCCAGATTGGTGGCCATCACTATACCTTTTGGTAGTAAATTCCATAGTTTAACAATGTGTCGTATGAAGAAGTACTTCCTGTTCTTTGTCCTGTACTTTCCACAACTCAGCTTCGTGGAATGACCCCAGGTTGTAGTATTATGAGAGCGGGAGAAAAAATGGCCCTCTCCACTTTCTCCACACCACTATCATGTCTCCCCTTATTTGCTTTGCGCCAAACTAAACTGCCCTAAATGTTATCACTTTTCTTCATATGGCAGTTGCTCCAGCCCCTTGATCATTTTGCTCGGCTTTTTCTGCACACGTCTGAATAAGAGAGCTCTTTTCTGAATACAGAGCTTTTGCAATGAAAGGTGGTGAAATTGACCATAAAACCCCTTCCCATGCATTACAAATATTAATCAAATCTCAGTGTTCAGCTTCCAAAGAAAAACTATTTAGAGACAATGAACTAAGAATAATCCCAGTATATTAAGTTCTCTGCTGAAGATACATATAAACATGTACACTTTTTAAAACAAAAGATCTGAAAAAATGCTTATCTGTTGTTGTTTTTTAAAAAACCGCCATTAATTTATGCTTTGCAGGTTTCAGGCCTGAAAAATTTGCTTGGAGGAAATGGAATTTATGCTGGTTGGAAATGTCAGCAAAATCCAGCATGCAAAAAGATTCCTTTCAGATGTCATCATCGTTTATGAGACCCCATCTTAAAACAAAGTCTTGTAAGTACCTAACAAAAATGGACATAACAAATCACTGAATGGTTGTTTGATTGCAGGGTACAGTTTTTACGTTGGTAATAGTAATCGTGATTAAATGATTATAAAAGACCATAATAAAAGTGACAATGATACATCCTCAAAATAAATATGAAACTTGTAATTTGTCAGTATTTGAGGTTAGAGAAATGTGTATGAAATGCCTTAATTTCCTAGCCATGGTGTCTGGGGAGCAGTATCAGGAAGGAAATAGGACACTTACAATTTTTGTACACTAGGCTGCCAGTGTGGAACAGCTCTTGAAGACTTCTGGGAACTTCATGTAGTGCACTGTGCATTAGCCTAATTCTTAGGAAGGTGGATCAACAAGTAGAACAGTAACCTGCACTGGTACCCCATTATTTTTCTTGCATAATTCATCACATTGGTTTTAACCTTAAAACCACAAACAATTTAAATTGTCCCATGGAGTCTTCACTGCTTTATTTGTCAGATTGGTTGAGAACTCTCTCTTAATTATCCCACTGAAGCATAGAGGGTAGACGAAAGGATATGGAGAAATATGTGCCTTTCCTCCAAAGACTTTTCTGAGCACTTTTATAAGGTGCTGTAAAACCTTTCTTTGGGGATTTTATACTGACAAGTAGTAGATGTGTTCAAAAATTCATTGGGGGTTGATGTCTGTAATGTTTAACACACATTTAAGATTCCTTTACTGAGCCACTGAATGAACAATTACAAGCAGGAATCTCTACAGCTTTGTGAAAGTGTACTACTATGACTGTTAGTACTTGTGATAAGTGCATAGCTATCTAAATCTTGTAAGATGCACACAAAAAAGGGGGGATATTGGAAAGCAATGAGTGCCTTACATGGATGTCTATTTCCAAAAGAGTTGAGAATGGCTGAATTCAGACAACTTGATAGTCAGTGGTGGGGTAATAATCAACTTTACAGTTGTTCATCTAGGGAGTACTCCCCATACAACATGGTAATAAATAATCAACACTGAGTTGACTATGGCAGCATTCAGACGACATGATAGTCAATACGACTGACGATTGTTTCCCCCCACTTGCTTAATGTGTCGTCCAAATTCAGCCAATGTCTTCCTTTAGGTGGTAACCACCTACAATTCCTGGGAAACCTACCAGGAGTAAAGTAAAATGCCAAACATTTTTTCATGGTCAGGCATAAAAATACTTTCCCCCAGGCATGTTAGGAATTTTTGCAACCTCATGGTTGAAGTGAACATATCCCAGTTTGAAAGACCTTCACAAATACTATACTTGTTTCTTTCTTTCTGTTATGAAACACAAACACGTTTTCCTCATGTTTTCCTCAATTATTTCTTCAGAAAGTGGGTTTAAGATAATTATTTCAATTTAATGCTATTTTTTATCACTCTCTTCAAATTCACCCTATTGTCTGGATTTAGGTAGGTCTAACATTTTGAGCGAAACGTTTGCAAGTAGGTTATATTGACAGCAGGAAGTTAATATCTACCTCCCAAATAAAACTGGAGTGAATCCCCCATTTTAGGACAGGAATGTAAGTGGTTATAGAAAGTTCCAACTCTCCCCCACTCTCTCAGATCTTGAGGCCAAACAAATTGAATGCTAATTGCATGATTGTATTTTATATGTCTATTCTTCCCTTCTAAATAACAGACATCAGGGAGATCGGGACCATGGTGCATGGGGAGGGGAATACTCGCTTTCCCTTTCTGTGTTCCCAGTGAAAATTGGCCCACCCCAAAGCTGGTATATGCCCTAGCAGGGAAGCTTCCATTGGTTTCAATAGATATTTCTCCCCCTGGGCAAATAGCAGTTGCAGGGTTCGTTGGAGCACAGCTGGGGAGAAGGGTTAACCTTCCCTCCCCATGTACCATGGTCCTGTTACCCCCCACTGCCCCACTGTTATTCAGAAGGAAAAGAATGGACACATTAATTGCAATTAACGATACATCTGGTTTGACCCTCTGAGTCTGAACCACAGGAGTTTTGGCAACCCCAGTGT
Source organism: Anniella stebbinsi (assembly GCA_029215795.1). Classification (NCBI taxonomy): domain Eukaryota; kingdom Metazoa; phylum Chordata; class Lepidosauria; order Squamata; family Anniellidae; genus Anniella; species Anniella stebbinsi. The sequence continues at coordinate 391,420,867 of JARDYH010000001.1, forward strand.
CATCCCTTAACTCTTGTTGATTTTCCCCCCACCCATCTTAACTGATATCTTGGTATTTACTTTGGATCATAAATGCAGGCAAGCTTTATTTTCTCATTGGTTTTTAATGAGAGACAGTACATAATGTCATGCCTGCCAAACCAAATGCAAAAGAAGTAAAAAATAAATAAATAGAGCATTTATCAATGAGGTTTAAAAGCCTTTGGACTATATTCCTCTCTAATTTAATTATTTAATCAGAATTTTTTTTGAAGCCAATTCTGCTTGTGGATTCAATTTTAAGTGTTCTGGCATTCATTTTAAGACCAGCTTCAATCAGTCAATTAACAAAATCTGTTGTTGTTGTCTTTCTTTCTTTCAACCCAAGCTGTTGACTAATAAGATGTTTGTTCACCTCTTCCCCAGGATTATGTATGTGTACTTGTTGGCCACTGTGTGAACAAAATGCTGAACTAGATGGACCCTTGGTCTGATCCAGCATGGCAATTCTTATGTCTATAAAGAAAAAAATAAGGATGGTGTGTGTATGTATATATAAGGATGGTGTGTGTATGTATATATTTCATTCTAACAACCAATTCTAACAGGACCCCATATTGCAACCTTTGGAGCTAGGGAGCTGTCTAAATGCTCGGAAAGCCCCGGGGTGGGTGCACGGTGGCATGGCACCGATTATACAGCACCACTGTAATTGTGCACCCATCCTGGAGCTTTCTGCCAAGCCTGCAGAGAAAAAAAGCTGGGGACTTACTCCATCTTTTTTCTCTGGAGTGAGGCGAGGACACGCAAGATGCAGCAATGGTCGCCTTCCACCAGGAAGAGGGCTAGGGCAGCTCCGGACCCTGGATGACTACCCAGAAACCCCATTCTCCCTCCTCAGTGTCGGGATTACCTGATGGCACCTTGGGGGAGGGAAAGCACAGGGGTTTCGAGGGACACGGCGCCAACCTGGTGCCATGAACCCCCCCCCCCCCGATCATGGTGAAGAACTGTGTGCAGAACCTCCATTTGCATGTGCTGTTCCATCTAGGGATATGAGTGCAGAAGGCGTCCTTCTGCAAATGCATCTGTGCTGGGGCCCGAGCGCTTTGGTGTGATTTCATTGATATCGGCTAGACATTCTGGGCCAGTTCCTCACTTGAGATTCCTGCCCAATATTGATGAGAAACATAACAGTGTTTGCTATGACTCTGGGAATGCTATCAGACTTCACTGGAAGGAGAATGTGGCGTTAGATTTTTTGCATTTTTGGGTCGCTCCATCTGAAACTTCCATTGTAAGAATTGCTGCAGGCTGTCGTTTTTGTCCGCCATCCAGTGCACATTGGCAACAGTGTTGTGTACTAGACTTTGTGTCTGGTCATAGAAGCAAAAAAAAAAACAGGGTTCGCTGAGCCAGACTGTTTTGTTGTTCCTTTAGAATTAAAAGCATATGAAACAGATGCAGCTTAATAAGTTTTTTTTATAAATAACATCAACTTAAATAACTTAAAACAATAAAAGTTCAACTATAACTTAAAATAAAGTTTAATGCTGTAACAACAGAAAAAGCATGAATAACGGTGGGGAAAAAAATTAGAAGCCATATGCCCTAACAGGAATTATATAAAAAGATAGGTTATGTTACATAAAAACCCATATGATGTTGTCTGAATTTTTACTTCGTCGTTATAATAAAAGGATATTTTGAGGAAAGTGAGATGAAGTACATTTCCCTTATTCATATTATTTTATATACAGTATTTTGTAACATCTTTCAGAGCAGCATTAGGCATTCTTACTAATACGTATGAATACATTGCAGTGGTGCAAACCTTCATCTTCCATACTAGCTTTATTGTCTGAATACCACAGTAATCCAATTTCAAATTGTGTTAATACTTTTATACATTTTTTTCCTGGGACGTATTTAATAATACTGCTCAGCCTCCACAATTAGTACTGACTTAATTATCTGAAGACTCATTCCAGCAGCCATCAAGTCCAACATATTTTACACAACATTTTTATCTGCTTTATTATTATTATAGCAGCCATGTTTAATTAAGCAGATAAGTTTATTTTAAATAAAATATCATCAGATAATCAAGTCATGACTGAACGCATAGGGGTAAATTTAACTTAAGAATCTGCAAAGCTACTCTTATACTAACATAAGGATTGTACAACTCTTTACAATTTTTTACAACTCTTAGTTACTAAATCTGATGTAGTGTATAACTTCAATTTTTTTTAAAAAGGCAGTCTCTTAAAAATAAACATAAATGCGCAAGTCCAGCTTGTTCAGTTTTTCAGTAGTATTCCAGCTTCTCTTCCTTGTACTTTCAAACAGTCCCTTTTTCAAATGAAAATGTTTTGCTGGAACTGGTTCTTCATAGATAACATATGATTAGGATACTGCAAATGGAAGGAAATGGGAAGATACGTCTTCTTTACTTGTTTTTTGGCCTCTTTTAGGGGCACCGTTCTGTTTCAATGCAATATACATCTCTTTCCCTTTGTGGGTCCAGTTTGCTGAAGCATATGTATTATAATGGTTTTCTTGAATTAGTTCTACAAAGTTGCAGTCCGCATTGCATACTTTCTGTAGTAAAAAAAATGGGGGAAGGATGACAACAGGTAATAAGATGAATGCTGAAATGCCTAGGTGGGATTTGTAGCATATAACAAAACATGTATGATCTTGAAATACACAGTTTAACTACCATTTTAATATCTATCTATCTATCATCTATCTATCTGACTATCTGTCTATCTGTCTGTCTGCTATTATCATTGCAAATCTATTGCATCGTTTAAAACTGAATAACTTTCATTAATGCAAATGAATGATTTTAAATAACACAAACACGTTTGAACATGATTCGAGTGAAATCTCGGCTCAGATCAAAATTCCCATCTAATTCAGTGCATTCAAGTGGTTAACATCAGCTGTGATTTGCTACACTCTCGAAACAGGGCACTGCAGGCAACTCCACCTTTCCATTCACGTATAAGAAAGCTTGTTTTGTGGGCTAAGGTGGAGAAGAAGACCGCCTGCAACAATGGGAGAGTGCCCTGCCTTACCGCATAGGGATGCTCGTGCACTCCAAGCTTGTCCATTGTTAATCTTTATCAGGGAGCAAGCCAGGACCTGGATGGTGTAGCTGGATCAGGGGGAAAGGCAAGAACGAATAGGCAGTCAGATCAGGCAAGAGCGGGGTGGGTGGAAGAGCAAACGAAGGAATCTGGGCATAACCAACAGCTTCTTTCTGCTTCCTTTTATATGGGCCTCTGGGAAGGTGGAACCAAGTGACTTCACGTGAGGTTTCATTCCAAGATAGGACAGAGCTGAAAAGCTATTCCCAGCTGTCCACAAAAGCAGCACCGCGCAGTAATCCTCATCTGCTTTCACAGATTGGGACCATGACCAAACAAAAAAATGCAGCTGATTAAAAACGCCGTTTCAAAGCAAATCTATTTTTTTCCCTCCATTAAATGCAAGTTGCTACTAATAATTATGCCAGTACCTTTCCATAAAGTTTCCCGGACTTGTTCATGGCTAGAAAGTATTCACTTGCCACTCCTTTGATTGCCACTATTCCAACTGCCACTGTTCTTATTTCGAGAATACCTGTAGGGAATAAGAGAGAGATCTGTTGTCCATGCATTTGCTTCTGGCATCAGAAGGCTATTTACTTTAATAATTTTACAGTATATTTTTAAAAAGGGATGATCAAGTGGAAAGCAGGATTTTTTTTTTTTAAAAAAAGCTCCAAATCCTTTTAACCTAACTATACATATGGCCAAAAAAACAGTTATTCCTTGAGAAGAACTTAGCTACATATACTGCTTTAATCAAGATTCATAGATTTGTTTTTCCAAAGGTTACATCAAAATGATTTTAAAGAAATTTACCAGTGCCATCTCCATTCAAGATCACAAACCTTAGAACTTGTAAATGATAGAAAACAGACCATGGAGAGTACAAGATGATAAAGTATCTGTCTGACCCTTATGGCTGTTGAAAACTGATAGGCAGTGAAATATATCTGTGTCATATAAAGCGAAACAAGTAGAATTTACTATCGGAACTTTTTCAATCAAATGCATTTAACCTGTATAATTGGGAAGCCCCTCTTGCTTTAACTTTTATTTTCTTAGTTGATACAGAATACTTATCCATCCTATGAGGACATTGGCATGTAGAAATGAATTTCTGCACGCAGTGCAGATCACTTTCTGGATTGAGTCTATGTGCTCAAAAGAATTCAGCATTATGGCGGGGTGGAGGACTTAGCACCTAGCATCCAGAGATGCACATAAAGTGGATTTTTCTGGATTGAGACCATAGGTGCTTCCAAATTGTTGGCTTCTGACATTACCCAATTGTTGCTCTTGTAATATAGCTACATGTGGAATTGCAAATAAATTTCCACACTTTAGATGATATTGTGTGTGTTATATTGCTCCATCCACTATGCAGGAGGGAAATGGGCAATTCACCTGAGCTCTCCATTTATTTATTTATTTATTTATTTTGCATCTTCCCCTCCAAACTGCTGTAGAAACACATTTATTTGAACCCATCGTTAAGCATTGCAATTGGACAAATTGTATAGTTCCACTTCACCTGATCATTCAGGTTCCTGTCTAGATCAACAACTGTAATTTTCAGAGTCCCCTGTTGGAGATCATTTGCCCTAATCCAAAGACAAGAGGGATTGATAGCTATGCCAATGGTATTTGTTGGCAGTCCACTTTGTGAGAAAGGTGTAGTACATCTCGTCCATTTGTCTATGTCCTCAGAATTGCCTTCCTATAAAGCTACTTCCTCACAAGTTTCATATTTCGTTATGCCTTTCTCAGATATCAGACATGGGCAGGCACCCTGACTGCTGTATCTTTCATAAAAACATAAGAAGAGACACACTGGAGTGACCAAAGATCCATCTAGTCCAGCGTTCTGTTCACACAGTGGCCAAAGAACTGCCCATGGGAAACCTACAAGCAGGACATGAATGCAACAGCAACCCATATTCCCTTGCCACTGGGTGTACTGCCTCTGATACAGGAGGTAGCATATAGCCATCAGCACTGATGGTCATTAATAGCCTTCTCCTTCAGGAATTTGTCTAACCCTGTTTTAAAGCCATCCATATTGGTGGGCATCACTACATCTTATAAAAGTTAATTCTGTAGTTTATGCACAGTGTGAAGTTCTTGCATTTATCTGTCCTGCATTTATTCTTGCATTTATCTCCCATCAATGAGCTTCATGGGATTGACCCCATTGGGTTCTAGTATTGTGAGAGAGTGAGAAAAATGTTTCCCTATTCATTTTCGCCACACCATGCATAGTTTTGTACACCTCTAGCATGTCTTCCCTTACTCACCTTTTTACATGATTGCAGTTAGGTTTTTTTTATAATTTTGATTTGTTAAATTTTTAAATCAAAGTTCATCTATTTTCAGTTACGTTAGATAAAATGGAAAACATAGAAAATTTGAAAAAACTTTATTCAGGTCTTTATGATTCTTGATATTTCTCAGAAATATCATTTTGTTGGCTCTCATTTTGTTGAAGGATTTTGGTGCTTCTTGACATATGCCAATACCTATCAGAAATGATTCTTTAAGGCATGTTTTGGATATTGGTGGTTCTGCTGACTAGATGGAGGGTCTTCAACCTGTTCTGGATGGGGTTGCACTCCCCCTGAAGGAGCGTGTTCATAGCTTGGGGTTTTTCCTAGAACCATCTCTGTCACTTGAGGCTCAGGTAGCCTCGGTGGCACAGAGTGCCTTCTACCGACTTCGGTTGGTGGCATAGTTATGCCCCTATCTGGACAGGGATAACCCGGCTTCAGTTGTCTATGCTCTGGTAATCTCCAAGTTGGATTACTGCAATGCGCTCTACGTGGGGCTGCCTTTGAAGACGGTTCAGAAGCTGCAGCTTGTGCAAAATGCAGCAGCCAGATTGATAACAGGAACCAGAGGGTTCGAACATATAAGACCTACTCTGGCCCGCTTGCATTGGCTGCCTATACATTTCCGAGCCCGATTCAAGGTGCTGGTTTTAACCAATAAAGCCTTACATGGCTTGGGACTACAATACCTGATGGAACGCCTCTCCCGACACAAACCTACCCGTACACTATGATCCACATCGAAGGTCCTCCTCCAGTTGCCTATTCCGAGGGAAGCATGAAGGGTGGCAACAAGGGAGAGGGCCAGTGGTGGCCCCCCAATTATGGAATGATCTCCCCGACTAGGCTCGCCTGGCACCAACATTGTTATCTTTTCGGCGCCAGGTCAAGACTTTCCTCTTCACCCAGGCATTTAACAGCTTATTTTGAGGGTGTTGTTGTTGTTGTTTTGACCCATAATAGATGTTTTTAAATGGATATTGTATTTATAACCTGTTTTTATGCTTTTTATGGTTTTAAATTTTGTGTATCGTCTTTTAATATTCAATGTTTTTAATTTTTGTAAACCACCCAGAGAGCTTCGACTATGGGGCAGCATATAAATGCAAATAATAATAATAATAATTATTATTATTATTATTATTATTATTATTTTCCAATCTGCCTAGTGAATGTAGTCTTTTCTACTAATGAATGGAAATGAGAATGAATCAATGGTACTTGGTCGCATTTTAGGATTATTAGACATTTACCACAATAATTTTTTAATCTCACTGAGTTTCTGATATTTCCATAATATAGAGTTTTAGGCCAGGTTTCAAAGAACTGGATTAGTTCTATGTGTCAAAGAAGATGCCTTTGGGTCTTTCTCAATCACAACACATGTATGCTATTTGATAAAACAATATGGCATTACTGTGAGTGGACTTTCTTTGAAAAATAAACCCACTTGCGTATGTGCAGGTTCTTAACAGAGCAGTGCTACTGGTTGGTAATTGGTTGCATTGATGTCATCAGGAGGGAAATGAACTACACCAGCTCCAAGACAAGTGTAGTCCTCCTTCCCATACTGGGTGCGTGTCAGGGGCACAGAACGCCTCCTGGTCTATCTTCTTTTTGCCTCTACTAACATTAGAGCTGTAAGGATTGCTGAAGTTTCTGCAGAGGCTGGAAGGGGGCATCTGTAGTTGGATCTCCCCCTCCCATCTCTCTTTTTGGAGGGGGCAGTCCAAGAAATTGTATAGCCCCTGAGATGGCTTCCCAAGGACCATAGGCCATAGCTTACCATCGTGTTACCATTCAGAAAGATGCTAAAAAACACAGGGTTAATTTTAAATGCACTTTTAGAGATGTTGAGTGCTGGGTTAAGATTCTGTAAAACATGCATAAATGGTCACCTTGATCACTTATTCATTTTCAAGATGGTTTTAATTTTTGACTAAGGTTAAAAATGTGCCTGCACATATGGCCTTGATTTCAATATCTTGAGAAAAATCTAAACATAGCAAAGTGTATTATGCACAAGTATCTTCGGAGATCATAAATTGCCTCTCTGACAAATTATTACAGCCATAATATGATACCATTGTTCTTTGAATTTAAAAGGCCTTTTCTGGATACAGTTTCCATTTGCACTAGAATCTCTTTAAACTATTTATGTGTGGAGAATCTTATTGCAGGCTTAATAGTCATGGCAGAATCCTTTACAATATCAGAGCTAAATATAGTGCAGTGGGCACTATAACTGAACTATTATTTCAGTATATGCATTCGTTATTAATTTTCAAATGTTCATAGCAATATCAATCACTATGTATGTGCGTGTGTAATAATATTTGGAATTAAGTATAAGCAGTGGACATGTTTGCTGATGAGACCACATTATTTAGTAGGTTTAAACAAAAAGGAATTGCAAAGCACTCCAAAATAATCTTTCCAAACTGAGAGAATGGGCATTAAAATGTGGCAAACACATTTCAGTGTAAGCAAGTGTCAAGTGATGCACATTGGGGCAAAAAAATAAATAAATCCCAGCTTCACTTATATGGTGATGGGATCTGAGCTGGTGGAGACTGAGCCAAGAAAGAGATCTTGGGGTTGTGGTGGACAGCTCGATGAAACATGTTGACTCATTGTGCACGTTTTGTGAAACAGGCAAATTCTATGTTGGCCGTAATTAGAAAAGGAATTAAAACTAAAACTGGCAATATCACACAGCCTTTGTACAAATCTATGGTGCAACTTCACTTGAAATACTACTTTTGTACAGTTCTGGTCACCACACCTCAAAAAAGTTATTGAAGAGTTGGAAAAGATGCAGAAAATGCCATCCAAAATGATCAAGGGGCTGGAGCTACTCCCCTGTGAAGAAAGTTTACAATATTTAGGACTATTTAGCATAGAAAAAGGAGAGACATGAGAGTCATGATAGAGGTGTGGATACTAGAAATAGGGGTCATCCTATGGAGCTAAATGGGGAGAGATTTAGAAAAGATAAAAGGCAGTACTTCCTACTTAACTACAAAAGGGTGGTATTTGCTACCACAAGATGTAGTGCTGGGCACCAACTTGGATGACTGTGAGTCTAATTTGTTCTCTTCCCTTCACTAAACCGAACTCAATTAAGCGCTGCCCACACAATGCTGGACTGGATAAGTGATTGGTCTGATAAAGCATGGCACTCCATAGATGATAGATAGATAGATAGATAGATAGATAGATAGATAGATAGATAGACAGATAGACAGATAGACAGATAGACAGATAGACAGATAGACAGATAGACAGATACATGGATAGATACATGGATAGATACATGGATAGATACATGGATAGATACATGGATAGATACATAGAATATCCATGTGCACATACATACAGGCACACTATCCTGAGCAGTGGGAAGTCAGGAATCTGACTTACAAAATCTGTTTCCTGTAATGAGAAAATACTGAAGACATATTGTGTTTTTATAATCTGTGTTTATTTACAAATAAACAAGCAGAGCATATTGGAAGCATGAAGACTCATGATGCAGCCCCACAATCACTAGTCCTGCATCAGGTTCCCAAAAAGTAATAGCATGTGTCTCCCTGCAACATCGCAAAGCTACATCATGAGCCCTTTGTCCATCTCTCTGCTCTTTTCAAACTTCAACTGGTTGCCAGCCTGTACTGTTTGTTCTGTGGAGCCTTGCTGGCTGCTCTCCCACTGCAGCTGAGATTTGCCACAGTGGAAGAGTGGGGCCAGTTGGGCTCTCTGGAGCACCTGCTGTAGTATAATTGTCTGGATGACAGCTCCAGAGAGCCCCATCAGGTCCATTCTCCAGCTGTGGCAGATGCTACAGTGAGACAGCAGCTAGTGAAGGAGCACCCGGGATAGTTGGGGACCTTTCTGATGGGAGGGGGTAGCATGCAATTCGCCGCTCTTCCCACTCCATCGCCTGAGGCATGGAATTCATCCCACCTTATGTGGGGACTGACCCTGTTGAGTATTTTTTAACATATTTTCTCACAGAATGTGCATGACTAAGCATATTTTATCTCAAAGTAGACATTTCTATGTATACTGTATCCTAAAAATATACAACTATGCCTATTTTGTTATGTTTTTGAGCTAATAGATGTGCAAAATCTGAAGGATAACTGCAATCCAATCTGCACTTGGAAACTCCAGCAAAATGGCCTTTAAAGTGTCTGTTGTGCAGATTTTTGAAAACATTTTGGTAGTTCAAGTCTTTGGTCGCTTTTGAATACTTTAAGGAAAGGTATAACCACCGTGGTTAAGCATTTTGAGCTAAACATTATGGTTTAGTGTGTCGTGTGAACCATTCCTAATGATGGTGGCTACATAACTGCAGTTTATGAAATCATATTTCAGAGTGACTGGAAGTATACCAGATTTTCTCTCTCACACACATACACACACCTTGCTTTATAAATGAGGTGAGACAATAGGCATCCTGATTTAGTAGACGTATTTGGAGGATTATTCCCTTAACTTGTGAAATGGCATGATCATTTGAAAATCTTGAAGAGTATGTCCTGGGTATCCTACAATTAAATTTTTAAATCCAGTTTTACTCCTTTAGAATTGGAAAAAAATACTTTGGATGTTTGGAATTAAAGTTCCACAACATACTGAGTCTAACCTGGTGGCTGTGACTATCCAGTGCCTTAGGCAATGGTCCATCCCAGCACCTGTTAGTTGAGCGTTTTTGAATGGAGATAATAGAGATTGAACCTGGGGCCTTTCCTACTTTCTCTGGAGCTGGGGAACGCTAAACATGTTATAAAGCAAAGACTGCTTGATATAGATTTACAGACTCTGCGTGGACACCCCTATAGTCCATGCTGTCCCTTAGCCCAAGGTCTTCCTAACAACCAGCCAAAGGGGCTGATGCTCTACTTGAATTGGCTTGAAACACCCAAGTACAGAAGGGCTTTTTCGTTGGCCCGATTTAATGTTCTTCCCTCTAAGTTATTGGAGGGGAGATTTAAAAGGGTTCTTACCAAAAATAGACTCTGCCCTTGCAACAGCTCCAAAGTAGAATCCATAAATCATGTGCTGTTTGATTGTGAATTTTACCAAAAGAGTAGGAGCGATTTGCTGTACCCAATCACGCAACGCTTAGTAGGGATGTCACGTGAGGCAATGATTAAGTTCCTGCTACAGAGCACGGACAAATCTGTGACGATCCAAGTTGCTAAATTTTTCTCCCTGGCGATTCAATGTAGGAAACTGTTGGTGGTGGACTAAATTATTCTTTGTTAATATCCTGGGGTATTAGTTGTATGCATATGTATCTTTTAAACTGTGTGTTGCTGGTTTATGGACTGTAATAAAGTTTTGTTGTTGTTGTGCAACCTGGGGCCTTCTACTATCATTGAGCTATGGCCCCTCCCTTTCCTGTAGTACTTCAGTTCATAAGGAACAAATAAAAAGTCAAATATATTTGTTCCCTAACAAACATGATAATCAATCAATGAATCCATCAATCCATCATGTTAGATACTTATTGCAGTAGCAAACATCAGTCTCAGTATGGCCACATAGAAACAGATTTTTATGATCTCCAAAATGAGGTTTTGCAAAAGCATTTTGAGGCAAAACTGAGGTGGTCAAACCATACGGGATGATAACTGATGCGATAATATGAATGGCTTTCACATGTCACAGATACATGTTTAGATCATGGCTCCCTCCCACCATTTCAAATGTTCTTTGGAATTGGCAAAACACACCACCACCACATTTGTTCTTTCATGGCCAATTGCTCACTGCACCACAAAACATCTATGATAGGTTCACTACCTGGGGCAGTGCCTCAAAATCTATTTGACAGATTTTGCTTCATGGTATCCAAAGAGTGTTGCTAAATGGCGACCAACCACTTTGCACAGACTGCATGTGTTTTATGTTTATATTCAAATTCTGTATTCAACAATATATATTTTTAATTTAAATTTCCATCTAGTTTCTCATTTGTCACATTGCATTTGGCAAGTATAATTTCATCTGTTATAGAGCTTCAAAGCAGGAGTAATTACAGCTGCTGAAATTTTCTCTTCTACACAGAGATGTTTCATATTGGTCCTGGTAGCCCTAAATCTGTGCATCTATAAGTGTGCTTGTATCAATGAAGTAATATCCGTGCAATGCTGATGTGGTGTTTAGGGCTGAGTGAAAAATGACTTCCCACTTTCAAGCCCTGACTGCCATTGGCCATGATGGTTGGAGATTATGGGTGTTGTAGTACAACACACCTGGAGGGCACAAGACTGCCTTAGAGAGAATTGTTCCTTTGATTCATCATGGAATTCTTCTATCATCTGCATATGATTTCACAATTTTTGCTTGTAGTCTTTATTCACATTTTATATGGTCATTTAACCCTAATATCAAAATTAGATTCTTAAGGAAGCAAAAATGCATCCATCTCTATGAGGCTACAGACTGGCAATGGGACAAATAAGGGTTCTGTGAGGAACATGGAGTCCATGTACACACAGTTCAGAAACCTAACTCTTGTAGTGACTTTTTCTCTGATTTTAGTGTGTGAATTTTGAAACTGGGAAAGAGGGGATAGGAAAGACTTGGATGAGCTACAGCTAACTTGTGTTTCTAATTAATGGAGGTTGAGAGTGCTTGTTTTTTGAGTTCAGATGACCTTTAAAGATGATGCAAGGCCAAGGCAAATCTCTACTCATTGTTTATATGACCCTGCTTAAGTGTAGTTGATGCTGTTTGCTTGTTTGAGAAGTTTGAAACATGAATAGCAATCAAGAAAGTATACATTAGGTCAATGTTTGCTAGAAGAATAATTTCTGATGGGCTTTATTAACATTACCAGATGCATACCATAATGATACCCTGGTTACATAGATTAATTGACCTTAAGCTTGAAGAGTTTCTGGAACACAGTATCGTATGTCTTCTGAAAGTTTTGTTTTGGCTATGTATTTCAGCCCATTATTTAGAAATCCATTGTTTTTTGAGTCATCATACAATAATTAGAAAGCTTTAAAAAATTAATGTGTAATTAATAGTTCTTGTTAATGCTGATCTTTCTGCAAATATACGCATGAAAAAAGTTTTATTTCAAAACTGTGAACTTTTTCTCCCTCTTTTCTTACTATTGCATTGTGTTCACCTTCACATTGCTGCCCAGCACAATCAACTAAAAATAAAACATAATGCTCTACAAATTAAATTTTTGAAGCTAACAAACCACTTCTGGTTTCAACTTGCCTGACATGTATGTTGTATTGGCAAGCCACCTCTGAGCACTGAGTGCAGTACCATAACTGCGACAGCTGAAGATGGCTAGAGCCCAGTGCACAAAGTGTGCAGATGTTGTACTGTGTGAGGACACTGGCAGGCTTTGAACTCCACAAAGATTATGTAGAGGTGCCACTAGTATGAAACTTGGCTGAAGGGGAATTCAATCTGCCCACATCTGTTCTGCTGGCATAAGGACACCTTTGGATACCATCCATTAGCTTTAGAAATGCAACAACAAATATTAAGGTAGTCCAGGTTACAAACCACCATTTTGCAGAAGAAAATTATTTCTAACCATTGTGAGAATGAAGCTGCTTCAGCAGTTTACGGAGCCAGTCTTAACACAACACAAATGCTGACTGATGTTAAGTATACTTTTTTAATAGCATTCAGTTTTTCTCTTTTTAATTAAGAGGTAGTTACTTATTAATAACATATGTCAAATAACAACTGTCTTAGGAACAGGAAACAGAAGTACTTTCCCTATGACTTTTTTTAACAACTCTGAAGAACTTTTTCAAAATTATCATCATTGACTACCCTGCATCATGTTCTACCAGTATAGCCTGTATCATATTACCTTCCACCATCTGCTTAGGTGAGAAACAGTTCATTTGACTAATCTCCGTAACTGGTTGTTCTGATTGCACTAGCAACTCCTGAATATGCTATGTATTTTGTAGAAAAGATATTCAGTTCATTTTAAAATGAGACAAAAATACGGACCATTCTAGGAGCTGTCACACACATTTAGTGCATTATGCCCAGAGTGATTATTTGGGTACATATGAAAAACGCAGATTCTCATTCTGGGTTTAAGCTCAACAGAACCATTGCAGAGTTAGATGTGTGGATTGCATAAATGTGGAGTAAGCAGAGAGGTAAAGGGATACTTAGATATATTCAGATATGTTTATATTTTGCAGTGCAGAATTAGCATCTTCTGGTATTATGCTTACTAAGTTAAGACCATGATATCAGGCCCAGATATATCCCAGTGTTAAATGGGAATTCTGGATGGATGAATGAATGAATGAAAGTTGTTCCTGCACAGGGAACATCTGTCCTAGACTGGCTATTGGATTTTACCTGTGCAGGTGAAAAGTATAAGCGCTCCAGTGAGGAGTAGTGAGGCAAGGAGTATTAGAGAGCCAGTGTGGTGTAGTAGTTAGAGTGTTGGAGTGGGACTCAAGAGACCTGGATTCTAGTCCCCACTTGGCCATGAAGCTCCCTTGGTGACTTTGGGCCAGTCACGGACTCTCAGCCTAACCTATCTCACAGGATTGTTGTGAGGATAAAATGGAGAGGAGGGGGATCATTTATGCTACTTTGGGCTCCTTGGAGGAAAGATGAGATATAAATTTAACAAAATAAAATTATAAATATTTTTAAGAGGATTGTTTCCACTACAGTTAATGCTACTATAAATTGTTGGCAAGGATTATTAAAAGCACTGCCAGATGCTGGTTTAGCACAAGTGGGGAGAAAAAAAACAGTGAGGATTGGAGGTTATAAAATTCATTCTACACATTATAGCAAGATGCAGCAACATTGTTTTCCCAGATGTAGTTTGCAAAGGCTAAAATACCCATAAAATGAAAACATAAAAGGATAGCTGGGTTTGCTACTCAGATGTATAAAATTATTTGTTGATGTTTATAGCAATTGAACACAAAGATATTACGGGATATCAGAAGGCTGAGTCAATGAAATGTTATCTAAATTTGTTAAGGTGTTGCCCCCGATGGAGATCTCTTCCATTGAAATGATAGACACAGGGATTGCTGGAACAGTGCAACTGTGCCTATAATATCAGTTATAAGTACTACATTACTTGTCATAAAATATCCCACAAAAGTGCACGGGCAATTAATACACACGACAATTTACATGAGAAATGTGTCGTTTTTGAAGCAGGCCCTTTGGAGGATATGTCTGGTGTGCCTTTCAACCTTTGAAAACAATTGTTTTAGGGCTGGGCCAAAATTTCTCAGAAAATTTTCTGATAAATTTTAGATTTATTTTTCTTTTTTGAAACTTCTCCTGAAATGTTGGAAAATCTCAGTCCTTTCCAGAGAACATTTGGCAAAATGGCCTCCCCAATTTTGCAAATTGTGAAAAGAGTGGAGAGTTTCAGATGCAACTGTGGATCCATTTTTAATATTGTTTATTGCTTTTAGTATTAGTATTATATTGTTCGAGGAAGGAATGGGCTTAGCCCCTACCATTAGCTACTTCTTAGCCCATTGCTTCCTTTAATTCACCAGTATGAACTAAAAATATGGTTTCGATCAGTATTCACTGAACCAAAATTTCCTAGAAGAGAATTTCTTTTTATGGACCTCCTCCCTCAATCTTATTGGAGAATTCCAACATGTCCACGAAAACATTCAATGAAATCCTCCACCACAACCACTTTGACTCCCATAAATAACATGGAGTATTTTGGGAGATCATTTTTGCCCAGTCCTAGTTTGTTTGTTTGTTTGTTTGTATGTATGTATGAATGAATGCTCAGTACCACATATACATGTGTGTTTTCAAACAGTGTGTGTGATGATTTCTGGTATTGTATTTTCATGAGCGTTTCCCTTGCTGTTTTTGGTGTCGTGTTAGCAAAAGGCATATGCGTTATAGAGGATGCTGAACAGGCCCCATCAAAAATACCAAAAGCTTATGTGTCTGTATGAGCCTTTTCCCTGCCACCACCAAAACACACACACACACACATTTTACAATATGAGCTTCTTTTTTAAACAAGTGATTTATAGTACCCTTGTGACTGGCCACTCGCAGATGTTCGTGGGTCATTTCGACGATGCCAGGAGCCTCCTGTGCGTCTCCTGCTCCATTTCCCGATTTTAGTGTTAAAAAATAAGCCTCAGAAAACCCTACTCTTTTGAAACATGTTGGGATTTGTCAGGATTCCTTGCTGTTTGCAGGCTAAGTTGCGCTATAAAACGACCACTAGAGGGTGGTGTCCCATTGAACTGTACAGGTCACATGGTCGCTGCTCTCTTCCGTGTGTAATTTCAGCTAGTTTCAAACGAGGAAGAGAAGCAGGAAATAGACGACGGTAAGGAAATGCAATTTCCTGCCTAAAAGTCCTCTATGTGGGAAGATTCACTACTCAAAAGTTCCCTCAATTATGGAGATCAAAACAGCTTGAGGAAAGAGCAGAGACTTTCTTGCTGTGGCTCCAAGGCCTTGGAATAAACTCCCTATGGGGGTACATCATAAGCATCACCCAGGAAGACATGCAGGGCTTTGAAAGTCTCAGTGTACTTTTTGCCAACGATTGTTGTCATTTTTATGCTTTTAGAACTGTGGGTTTTAGACCTCATTTTATTGTTGCTATGTTTATTGTTGCCATTTCACTTGTTTCATGGTATTGTTTTCTTTGATGGGAGGATTTTCATTGTTCTTGATTTTATTGTTATGATCTCAGGTACGGTGAGGAGGCAGGCTATATATAAACTAAAGGCCCCTGTTGAGGGAAATACATGTTGTAAGTAATGTTAGCTAGACTAGTTACCTGGATCTGTGCAACCACAGGTTAACTTGCCCCTGTTTCATGGGAAATATTTACATCCACTTGTCTCCTTTTCCAGACTTCCATACATTCTGGAATCACATTGGGTTGTACCAGTGGTGCCATTTCTGCAGCGGAACGGAACTACTGGTGGAATGGGTTTTTCTTTCTCCCTGCATACCCCCTACATCTGCTCCAGAGGGTTGGGGGACCCTCTGGAGTAGATTTGGGGCATACATGGGGGTCTGCAGGTGGGAGGAGAGATGGGGGAAGCTCTGTCACATGAGGGTTGGATCTAAACCATTATTTTCATTCACACCATTGAGTTATTATGGTAATTACATTGCCTCTGGGATTGGGAGAGCACAGATTCTTCTGTTCTCATAGATTTCTTTTCTGCCCTTTAAAAAAACATTTAGCAAGAATTGTGTAGTTGCCCATTTTGGATTGCAAGGCACCTGCATTCATTCTCTCTCTCTCTCTCTCTCTCTCTCTCTCTCTCTCTCTCTCTCGTGTCATACTTTATATTACAAGGATTACCTTTGTGGGGTACAGCAAGACTGCAATCCATTTGAACTCAGTAGGGCTTACTTCAGAGTAAGGGTGCATAGGATTGCACTGCCTATATAATAAAAGATAACACTTACAAATGCCGTATTTGAACCAGGAGGAATGGGCAAGGGCTACATTTGCTTATCTAATGTGCGAGTAGACAAGAAGCCAGGCTTGGACTGAGGAGGTCCTGCTTCTCAGTTCAGTCTCTCAGTTTTGCTCCTTTTCAAGATGTTCAGCAAATAATCACTACATTACATCGATTTCCACTATGTTATTATTTTGCTGATTCTCACATGATGTCAGTTCAGATGAAAGAGATTAAGCACAACTCCAGTGTGCATTACAGATGCACACTGCTCTGTTTATTGTAATATTTAACAGCAGTGTTTAGTAACCTCATCGCTGTATGGAATACAGAAATTGTAAGGGAAGTCATCATAGCTCAGTGGTAGAGCACCTGCTTTGCATGTAGAAGATATCAGGTTCAATCCCCAGCATTTCCAGGTAGGGCTGGAAAACCTCCAGATCCTGGAGAGCTGCTGCTACCCAGTGTCGACAGTACTGGGCTAGATGGACCAATGGTCTGATTCAGTATAATACAGCCTCTGATGTTCCTAAATTATGTACGTACTATTCCAGATGTCTTATGACAGCCTTCCTGAACCTGATGGCCTCGAGATGTTTTAGACTACAACTCCCATCATCCTGGGGAGATGAATGACAAATGAGTACTGAGTAGGGAAAAGTCAGTTTGCAGTGGTGTTGCAGGTAACAAGAAGGTAGATCTGTTCAGAAAATGTGCAGCATCTAGAGGGGTATCTCAAATTGGAGAAGAAAGACGTTCGATAGCAGTTTTAGCCATAGGGAGCAGCATGGAAGAAGGCTCAGAGGTAACAAAGGGACAATGGAGACAAGGGTGATTAGCATGGAAGAGCAGGAACATGAAGAAGGAAATAGGTGGGGAAACTAAGGACTGACATTTGACAGTCTCCCAAATTCTTGAAGTTCAAGAAGAAAGAGCTGAGAAGTGAAAGATACCATGTAGTCAAGAAGACTGAAGGGTGAGAAGACGTATTTAGATCTGGCTCTGCAAAGGCTATTGGAAGCATTATCAAAAGCAGTTTGGAGAAGCAAATTTAAGAAATCCAGAATGTACAGAATAAAAGAATCATAGAGTTGGAGTGGAACTTGTAGAACATCTAGTCTAAGCACTTGCTCAATGCGGAAAATATAGAGCTGGACTAGAGCATTCCAAACAGATGGCAGTTCAGACTGCGCTTGAAGACCCCCAGTGAGGGGAGAGAGAACTTTGCAAAATGCTTTGCCAAGATCAACATAAATTACATCCACTGCATTCCCACAATCCATTAAGTTCTGAAACTCAATTTAAAAAGAGAGATAACATTAGTCTGGCAGGATATGTTCTTGACCAATCCCGAAAGATCACGAAGTATAGCTGGAGGTCAGAAAGAACAAAACAGTGGATATCAATGCTCAAATCAGCACTAATGTCTGATAAAAAGTTGATGCAAATGGATATGCCTCTACATAATCCATAGGGAGATCACAGTAAACAGAGAACAATGCCTTTAGCATCCCATTCAAATGGGTATCTCATCATAATTCAGCACCTTCCAAGAAATTTAGCTTTAAAATGTTTTAATTTATCAAATTTAATAACACATTCAAATTTATTAGAAGAACTACAATATTTGTTGAAAACCTAATGCTGATCTTATCCAGGTAAAAATCAAAAAGACATCATGTTACTAACTTTAGGTGAAAGTGATACTTTTTATACCAACCAAGGATAGGTCCTGGTACACAGTAAAGAAGTTAGGAAACCCTTTTTGGTCATGTAAGCAGGCACCAACATCTCTTTCCTAAAGCATCAGATAACCAACCAACCGCTGGGAGGCAGGACTTAGGGAACAGCTGTTCTTTTCCAAATTGAAAAGCAGTATAAAACAGTCTATTAAATTACATGTAAATTAATGCTGAGAACATAAGCAACAACTTCCTCTCATCTGGCAACATGTGTTTCCAGCTGTCAGGAGCTATCTGGCACTTCCTGATGCCTTACTTTTCCTAACCACTTTGATTTCACTGGCATAGAATTGGTGAGAGTTGACCACATGCTAACCTAAGACAAGGCCAGCTTTCATCACCTTAAAACTAACAGGAAACCCACAAAGGTTCGTTCTGACTCTCCAGTTTTCCTGCAAGCATTTTGTACATTTTTGGGGGGGCTCTGATATATGATGTTGATAGAAGGAAGCATGTTTTACAAAGATAATATGTCCAGGAATGTGTTAGGAGATAGATCAGACATACGATTGAAATTCTACAGACAAAAAAAAAATGTATTAGGCATCCTCAGAACAGAGCTTCCTTCTTTCCATGTAGCTACTGGGAATTGCTAGATCTGACCATGATGCTTCACACCTTAGTGTACTTCTTCCCCAAACAAAACAAAGACTAATGCTTATGTAACTGCATTTGCTCATATTCATCCCTTGTACTTCTTGCCTCTCCTTTCCCTTCTTTTATATGTCTCACTATTGAAAGTTAGACTGTAGACTCTTTGGGATAGGAGTCTTTCCTTTTTGTTCGTGTTACCCTATACAGCATGCATTAATGGTACTTAAGCAAAATTGTTATCATCTTCACAAGACATCATGCTGTTTCCCAGCCTCACACACAATTAGGACCAAACTAAATGCTAGATGCAGTTTACTTGTAATTTTCCCCTGATCTTTTTTTCTTCCTTCATTTTCTTAAGTTACCCCAGAAGCTACAGTCTGGAGCAGATGACTGACATGGGGGGGGGGGGGGAAGCATCTCTCTCTCTCTCTCTCTCTCTCTTACTCTTTATCCTCCACCAGTTTTTTAACCACTCCAACCAACCATTCTCACTCGGTTCAGATGTGGTGACAAGCTGTGCCCGGCGAGGGTAATTATGTAAATTGGGTGGCCACCACGGCTTATCAACCATCCTGTGTTTGTGCAAACCAGGTCATTAGTGTCGTGTGTAGTTTGGCCGTGCAGTTGCATAGATGCTTATGATGGAAATGCAATTCCAGAGCCAGTGTTGCTGTCAACAGTGAAACGGGAGTGATGTTGGTTGCTGCATTATGAATGTTTCCATGAAATCCCTATAGGATTTGAAATATCTCAAGGAAAAACTCAATATTCTGCCTAAATAGAATTTATAGGCTTTGGCTAGCACTTGAACTGCAAATGGACAATACTGAATAAACTTAATGTCTTCCTGCCAGTATCAGTATCAGTACTATTATTGGTAGGTTGTGTACAATTGTCTCAGACACCTGTTAGATGGTATCTGTGACATCACTGGTTGGTAACACACTGTCCGCCCCTCTAGTGTTCTGCATCCCCTTACTAGGTAGTTAATAGTAAGAGGGCTACTTACTACCTAGTAAGGGTTGAAGGAGCAGTCTCTTGGAAAAGAGGACTTATAGGCCAACTTTTGAAGGGTGGGGATTGGGACCTTGGTGCTCGCCCTTCATTCTCCAGTGTCCCTCCCAGAACACTGGTTGCTGATTAGTTGCATTTTCATTGCAATCCTATTTATATTTACTTGGAATTGAGTCTCATTGATCATAAACATGCATCAGAGCAGGCTGCAAATACCGTGGGAAGCCATGGAATTTTTCTTTTTTTTAAAAAAAAACTATTAAGATTATGTTCTTTTGAAACAATGTATGTAATGTTTATTTCTTCATCAAAATTTGCCAAGAGTTGTACGTGCCATTAAACAGCTGCTGACATGTTTAACAGTTTAAATGGGAAAAGAACTCTTGCCTGCCATGTAAAAGAATTTATGTGATATCAGCTGCTTGCTTTATCCCAATAGTGGTTAAAATGCTCTCTTTGGTTCTCTCATGATGGTTGGTGCATGCTGGGAGTTGGAGGACCTTCTTTCTGTCTAAACATGCATAGGATTGTGTCCGAAGCGATTCAGGCTGCCATCTACTTCGATGTTACGGCATTGCAGCTGCTCATTTAAAGCATTTTGGAGCTAACTGGAAATCAATAAATCCAGTGACGGATTCCAATGTAACTAGTTCCTATATACTCTCATGCCCCTTAGCACTTCAAATACTAAGGCTTTTAAATATGAATCTTATAAGATGAGTACATACCACAGAGCATGCAGGCAATCAGAAGCTCCCTTTAGCATTTATGTGTGTCAAACTTGTATTTAAATATTATATTGCCTTGTTTAGAACAAGTATATTCAACCAATGTCAAATCTGAAGAAACCATAAGTGCCAAATATGATGGGGTAAGGATAATCCTGGTTGAGTAATAGGTAATGTTTAGTTGTGCATCCCTGTCTTACTGTATTTGAAGAGTAATTATAAGGCTCCAGGGAATATGAGACCCTCACAACGTATGTATCCAAATCTGTCAATTTGACGTTAACACTTTGTGCATTTGATGAAGTGGACAGTGTCCCCAAAAGCTTATGCCAGAATAAGTGTTAGTCTTTAAGGTGCCACAAGAGTCTTTGTTGTAAAACCTACTTCATTAAGATTTCATTGAAATTATTAAACTCACCAATCTTTAAATTGAATTGTTTAGTGTAAATCTTCTGAAAGCAAGGGAGGCAAGACTTAAAATGTATCCAGTTAGTTTGCGGAAGCATATATACCTCGGGGATGCAGAAAGGTAATATAACAAAATTTCTGAAGAGAATAGTTAACGTTTTATAAGTAAGCTGGCATGACTGAGGCGCTAAGAAAAAAGTTTCAAGTTTCTTTGGCTCTATCATTCATTCCTCCAGGTTCATTTCTTTTTGTTTGGTATCTAATCACATTGCTTAGCAAAATACAGACAGAGGAAAGAAAGTAAACAACGCTAATTGTTACAGCCTAGCAATTACAACATTTTCCTAACTGGACTTTCCAGGTTTCATCTTTCTTTCCAATTTACAGACGAGTGGGTGCCTAAGGGTACAATCCCATCTCTTAATTACCAAGAGGTGGGGGTTGCGGTGGTGGGGACGCGAGTTTGGTCTCCTACTATAGGGACTCAAGCAGACTGCTGAGAATGCAAATATAGCATTAGAATTCCCTTGCTGAATCAGAGCAAGGACTATGGAGTCTAGCCTTCTGTTTCCAGTTGTGATCAGCCAGACTGCTCTGGGAAGCTCCCAAGCAGGGCATGAAGGTGATGGTCTTCCCCTATTGTTGTCTCCAGCATCTGATAGTTAGAGATATATTGCTTTGGTACATTGAGGCTCCACTTAGCTGTTATGGCTAAAAGCCATTGATAACCCATCCATCATGAATCCACACAGCAGCTGGAGCAGAGAGCATAAGAGTTTGTGTAGGAATGCTGGAATCAGAATATAACTCTGACCAAGATGGCCATAATAAATAATCACTGCCACTATTTTGCAAAGCATTTGTCACACTGGTATCATATAGCCAGGCAATAAAATACAGCATTACCAACCTCCTATTCTATCCCCCATGAAAGTATCCAAGCACATCACCTATAATGGCCTGGTTTGCACACAATGACAACTCCAGGGAGGGGCGGGGGGATTGACAACCCAGAGGGTGTTTTTTAATGAACCAATGTACTTGTAATTTTTAATGAACTAGTGTAGAATTGCTCCTGTTTGGCTCCTGCAAGACACTCCATCTGTAGGTCTTTTGGTTGAACCTGGAACGTTTCTCTCTCCTGACAAGCAAGAGTTGGAACCCAGGGAATGATTGAGCAGTATGAACTAGTTTACAAGAAAACAGGTTGGTTTTTTTTTTGGTTTTTTAAAGTTGTTGCATGCAAATTTGGCCAATGACTCCACACATCATAGCAGAGAAAGAACCTTCCCCAACCTGCTGCCCTCCAGCTGTTTCCACTTCCATAAGCCCCAACCAGCATTGGGAAAGTCTGAATTATAACAACATTTTAAAATTGATAACAATAGAAATGTTCTCTTTCTTTCTTTCTTTCTTTCTTTCTTTCTTTCTTTCTTTCAACTGTTACTTGCTTTTGAGAGTAATAAGCATCTCTGGTGTGTGTGTGTGTGTGTGTGTGTGTGTGTGTGTGTGTGTGTGATAGGAGCATATCATAGAATCATAGAATAGTAGAGTTGGAAGGGGCATATAAGGCTATCGAGTCCAACCCCCTGCTCAATGCAGGAATCCACCTTAAAGCATGCCTGACAGGTAGCTGTCCAGCTGCAGCTTGAATGCTTCAAGCGTAGGAGATCCCACGATTTCCCTAGGTCATTGGTTCCAACATCGTACTGCTCTAACAGTCAGGAGGTTTTTCCTGACATCCAGCCGGAATCTGGCTTCCTGTAGCTTGAGCCCATTATTCCGTGTCCTGCACTCTGGGATGATCGAGAAGAGATCCTGGCCCTCTTCTGTGTGACAACCTTTCAAGTCCTTGAAGAGTGCTATCATGTCTCCCCCCGGTCTTCTCCAGGCTCAACATGCCCAGTTCTTTCAGTCTCTCCTCATAGGGCTTTGTTTCCAGACCCCTGATCATCCTTGTTGCCCACCACCCCCTGAATTTAAGGCCTTTTCCCCTTTAATTCTATGAAGCAGCTTCAAAGTTAGAATGAAGTAATGCTCTGACCTCTGCAAGTCCCCCAGCTCAGAACCAGCCCTGTGAAATGCATTGTCAAGGAATAGCAGACTTCTAAAAAGTTTTCTTGGCTACTCAACCCTCTGAACTACTCCAGTGACACAAAGAGGCCATAAACTTGCCAGATCTCTGCAGAATGGACATGCTACAGGGTGAGAGAATGAATTGTATGTTGGGCTGACACAGCAGGCTTTTATACAATAGTCATCACAGCTGTCCTCAGCTAACATATTTAGAATATATTTGAGAGCTTAGCCCGTCTATGAATCAACTCCCCAAAATTGTTGCACTGTATTCTCTAGAGCCAATCCCCTCACTCTCCAGCAGCTGGGCTCAGCTGGTTATATGGTTCCACAACAGTGTTGTCAACAATGTGTTAAGCACTCTGTGCTACAGTATCTTTTGTAACATGTATAAAACGCAGATAAAATCATTGCATTAGAATCTTAGAGGCTAACTATATTTGTATGTATATACCTTCAGCTGCAATTCTATGCTCACGCATTGGGGGAAAGCGCCAATGAACTTAGTAGGACTTACTTCAAAGTAAATGAGGGTATCTGTTTAAGATGTTAGTGAAACTTGATTGCCTAATCAACAAGAATCAGTGTCTTGGAGGATCAAATCCTTCACTACACTACAGATATAAAGTGGTTTTAAGCCCATTTAACAGACATGGCTCCTCCCCTAAAGGATCCCTAGGAATTGTATTTGATGAAGAAACTAAGACTCTAGCAGGCACTATAATACTGCTTTATAATGGTATTGAAGTGCACTGACGACTGTTGGGACCCATGACACATTCCATATACCATTTTCAAACCGCTTTCAAGGTGTTATATCCTGCTTGGTATAGATCTGGCCTTTAACAAATAACTCTGTGCACCCTTGCAAAACAACTTTTTCCAGGATTCTTTGGGTCAATTTGGCCAAATGAACCAATTCCAATCTGGTTTAAATATATAATGGAAATGTGCCCCCTTTTGACTCATAATTCACATGGCACCTGAATACCGATAGTGAGCGATTTCACTGGTGGGCTTTTGGACCGTAAAGGGCATCCACTATGTTTGGCTGATGCAGCCTGCTCTACCATGTATTTTCTGAGGAGCTCCATCTGTGTTTGGCTACAGCAGTCAGGTGTTTCTCTTTATCCACCCCCATACCTCTTCTCCTCATAAGCTGTCAACCCCTCTACCTTTCCTTCCATCTAGGAATGCCAAACGGTAGCAAGGCATCGAATGGTTTTTGTAGTAGAGGTGGTGGGATGCTGTAGTATTTTTAAATAATATGTTTTCACTGAAGGACTTCATTGCTTAGCACAATAATTATGCAAGTCCCTTTTACAATTCTCCCCTTTTTTAGAAGAGCCATGTAGAAAAACCCTTCCATCACGTTCAATAAATGATAATGTACCATAAAGAAATCAAACAACTTTAAGAAAATATATTAAAAACAGATGTTTGTTTATAAAAACATTCCTACTGATAAACGTACCCCCAAATAATCAGAACGATATTAGCCAAACAGAGAGGAATCTCATGGGGAGAATGTAGGGTTTTTGGTAGAGGACCTGTCACTTCCTACTTGTGCTGACCAGGGTGAAGGTAGGAAGGAGGAACCTGTTTTTCTTTCTTTTATATTTTTCCTGCTTGTTTGTCTCTCTCAACATTGGTTTCAATAGGAAAGAATATAACTATGCCAGCTCCAGGTCTGGCATAGCTTTTCTCCTGTTCCGGGCAGGACATGTTCACTAGATCTGAAGCCTCCTCTATTCACCCCTCACACACTCCCAGAATGTTCCCCTTTCCCCTTATACTGTCAGAGCAATCACGGTGAGCCAACCCTGATAGTGGCGCTTTCTACCACAGGTCACAGGAAGGCCTCCGCAATGGATCTCCCTCTCCCCCCAGCTCAGGGGGAGATCCATAGTATCCTCCCTGAAACCATACAATTGCACACTTCAAGTTGTTTTACCATCTCCTTTGAATTGCTCCTGAAACATAAAAAATATGATGAGTGATCATGAAACAACTTTCAATTAGGTTGTCATTTGCTCCACAAATTATGTACAAGGATAGTAATCTTGTAAACTGTGGAGGCTGTCAAGAGAGAAGCTGCTGGTTGTAGATCCAGATGTAAGTTATTGCAGCAATTAAAGTAACTGCAATGGAAGATTAGGCTATCAGTGGCTACTCATCATGATGAATATATTTTACTCCAGCATCAGAGGCAGTATGCTTCTCAATACCAGTTTACCAAAGTGGGAGGTACGATTGCGCTCATGTCCTACTTTTGGGCTTCCCATTGGGGCATCTTGTTGCCAATGTTGGAAAAGAATGCTAGACTAGATAGGTCTTTGATCTAATCCAATACAGTTCTTCTTATGTTCTTAATTTATTGGCTTGAACATTCAATAGTTATATTTTAATAGCTCTAAAATATGTAGAAACAAAGGAGAAATATGTATCAAGTATCCACTTTGGAAATGGTCTGGTGCATTTCATTATCTCAAGTCCTACAGCTAAGACAATTGAGTTTTCATGAACCACCAGACAGAAACATGCAAGAGTTCTGTATGAGGAAAAGTAGGTCAATGTTTAAAAACCTCTTTAAAAATTTGAGCATCTTTGATTTTCTTAGGCGTGAGGATATATGGAGATACATTGATCAAGAATTGGCCTTTTTATTTTGACTTCATCTAGAAATGTTAAACACATACTACTATATAAGCACATAATCACCAACCAAGCTATTCTGAAATCTCAGGCTTCTACAAAAAATATTGGGGAAGGGGGATTAAATAGATTGATTCCTGATGGTCTAAATAACTCACCTTAAATTGCAAAATTTTGAGCACCAGGTCTCACTTCTATATTCCTCCCATGTGATTACATAATGTTCCATCTTTCTTTAAAAATGAGGGTGGCCATAACTTTTCCATTTCAATTCACAATGTTATTTTTATGCATATATGCTCAATGTGTGGGGAACTAGTTTTATTTCCCCAAATATTTTTATAGCATTTCAGATTTTTAGCTCATTGCTATGAAAAAGAGATAAGATTATAAGCTTTTCTACACGAGGGATTTGTTCTATGCCTGTCATTCCCTACTTATGGTTGTTTATGGGTTCTTTAGACGATGTCGTCACCATCCAAATTTGCTTCTGTTTTTAAATAGCAGTTTCCATGAGGATTTTTTTAGAGCAGGGAAACTGGGATATTGACCTTTTCTACCTGAGGCTCTTAATCAGTTTATCTGTATTCAGTTTCATTGCAGAATTGAGATCCGAGCGCTGCACAAAGAGTTTTTCCTTTCCTTTTTTTCTGCTACATAACCTCTAGATGTTGGTGTGCTTATAGTGGATTATTGCAATTACACAAGTAGGAAAATATCCGTTTCTTTCACTTTCAGAAATAATACACCATAAACAACCATGAGTAAGGAATCATGAGTGCACAATGAATGCCTTGTGGAGAAAAGCTCGTTATTTCTGATCGCAAAAGAAAACATGATTTCCTCTTGTGTATTTCCACTATTCCGCTATACCACAGTGCCACCAAGGGGTTGTGTAGCAGAAAAGCAGGGAAGGAAATTCTCCTCACGTAGCGCTTGGATTTCAAATCGGTGATGAAACAAAGTAGATGCAGCGGATTAACAGCCTTGTGCAGAAAAGTCCTATATATTCTGAAATTAAAGGAAAGGACCAGTATGATGGGTGTGTGCATGTGTGTGCACAGGAGAACCAACCCACCAATGACTACCATTTTGAAAATCTGCCTGCCTGGCTCTTTGCCTAGGTACATATCTAGAAATTGCTGCAAATATTTTTCTGGAGTTTTTCAGAAGTTCATTTAACAAAAGCCGAGGGATGGGGGACACCAAAGGTTGTTGAATAAATTTTAGCAAGGTGCTTATAATACAAAATATGGTTTCTCTGCAGCCTGAGAAAGCAAGCAACTGGGGTTGGGGGGTTTTTTTTGTAACTAAGTTATGGGAAAACAGCTGGAGATGTTTTGTGGGAAAGAAAGCGTTATTCTATTAGGTACTATGCAGT
Source organism: Anniella stebbinsi (assembly GCA_029215795.1). Lineage (NCBI taxonomy): Eukaryota > Metazoa > Chordata > Lepidosauria > Squamata > Anniellidae > Anniella > Anniella stebbinsi. Next base: position 391,448,328 of record JARDYH010000001.1, read on the forward strand.
GCCAATGACCCATAATAAATCACTAAAAGCGGAGCTCAGTTTAAATTTTATACTTAGCTTTTTCATGTTGCTTTTGAAGACTGTTACAAAGAAAGTTAGAGGAAGAGGGGCTGAGAACACAAGTGGGAACAGGTATGAGATTTCTTGGAGATTGAGTCACGGAGAATGGGAGAAGGTGAGGGTCAGAGAAAGGAGAATAAGGGGTTTGAAGGAAAGGGCAGAGAGAAGGGTTTTGTGCGTGAGAGATTTGGGGAGAAGGTGTGGAGGGAGGGGTTTGAGGCCGATCTTCTGAGTGGTGGATATAAGGCCGAAAGAGTAAAGTGGGCCAGAATGAGATTAGAATGAGTTAGGTGATCATGTCTGGTTATCAGACCTGCTGCATCCAACCAAATTCTGTGTCATAAGGCACCACTGGCATTGAAAGCACTGAGGATTGCCTATAATTCACTGATAGAGCTCATGGTTTGCATGCATATGGCCCTAAACTCATCCCTGACGTCTCTGCGCAAAGCATCATAGGTAGCAGGGGCAGAGCAAACAACACTAGACAAGATAAATGGTTGGACTCAGCATTTGGCAGCTTTGTATGTTCATAGAATATCTCGAGTCACTATCCTCTCTAGAATTATCCCATAATTTTTATGGTGCAGTGAGTTTCCAAACACGAGGGAATATTGTTTAACCAAAAAGGCTGCGGACTCTTGGCAAACCTTTAACTATGAAAAAATTAGACACAGTGGCAAAACACCATATCAGCCATTGCCACCCTCTCCAGTTAGCACAATGTATTTTAGACACTGCAGGTTGCCTAGATCAGATAGATTAGCAGCAAAGCACCCTGACCATTCATTGCTTATTTTGTCATGGAATATGGCAGGGTGGCTGAACAAATTTATTGATCCTGAATTTACCGCATATATGCAATCATTTGATTTCTTGTGCTTACAAGAAACCTGGCTCATAGATGTTACCGGTATCCAATTACAAGGTTTTAGTTAGCACAATGTAGTAAAATTCTGTCCAAGTGGAATCAGAAGTCACGGATACTAATGGTTTTAACAAATCACCAGTCTATAGTTAAAACTAAGACAGGACCTAGTTGCAGAGGATTGGGACTGGGGTTTGGGGAACTTATTGCTTTCTTTCTATATTACTCCTCCTGCTGCTATCGCTATGACCTCTCACTCCCACTCTTTTAGTCCTTTGCTCTCTAATGCTAGTCCCCCAAGCTGCTATCATTCCTCTGTCAGTGACCCCTGCTGCCGCTACCATCATCATTGCTCATTGCGTGCATCTGTGATGTTTACAAATGAAGGATACACACACATGGGCATACACGTTTAAATGGTGGTAGGAGCAGTAGAAGCAGATTTGGCAGCAGCAAGAAGGTAGTTAAACAGGTAGCAGTGGACAGTGGAAGGTACCAGAAGCCAGCTTTACATTTCAAAAATTGCTTCCTGAACAGGCTTGGTTCTAAAATCCACATCAACTAGATTTGTATAATGTTGCACAGTCCGAAAACGAATGAAACAGAATATTCTGTCTAAACAAATGGCTAAGCTTACAGATAACGTCATCTGGACCCCCATGCACGAGACAGGGCGATTGCACAGTCAAAGCCTGGAAGAAATTATGATCTGCTTCAGTATTACAGTATTACAGACCAGTATCGAATCTTCTGTTTCTGGGTAAGGTGATTGAGAGGGCAGCTGCCTTCCAACTCCAAGCAGTTTTGGATGATACAGATTTTCTAGACCCATTTCAAACCGGCTTCAGGGCAGGATATGGAGTTGAGACTGCTATGGTCGCCTTAGTGGATGATCTACTCTTGAGTATTGACAGGGGGGAGTGTATCCCTGCTGGTACTTCTGGACCTCTCAGCGGCTTTCGATACCATCAACCATGGTATCCTTCTGGAACGTCTGAGGGGATTGGGACTTGGGGGCACTGTGCTTCAGTGGTTCTGGTCCTACCTCTCGGGCAGGTTCCAGATGGTGATGCTTGGGGATAGTTGCTCCTCAAAGAAGGAGCTGCTATGTGGTGTACCACAAGGCGCCATCCTGTCCCCAATGCTGTTTAACATCTACATGAAACCGCTGGGAGAGATCATCCGGAGGCATTGGGCGGGGTGCTATCAGTATGCTGATGACACCCAAATATATTTCTCTATGCCTTTGACAACAGCGTCAGCTAAGGATAGTGTGTCTCTTCTGAATGAATGCTTGGAGGTGGTAATGGGCTGGATGAGGAAAAACAAACTGAAGCTGAATCCAGACAAAACGGAGGTGCTTGCTGTCAAGGGCCACAACCTGGGGTTGGAGGTGTGTCAACCAGTTCTGGATGGGGTTACACTCCCCCTGAAAGGCTGTGTTCACAGCTTGGGGGTGCTCCTGGATCCGTCGCTCCAAATGACAGCTCAGATAGATGCGACGGCCAGGAGTGCCTATTATCAGCTTTGGCTGATACGCCAGCTGCACTCCTTTGTAGAGTTGGAAGACCTAAAGTCAGTAGTGCACGCGCTGACAACTTTGAGGCTCGACTTCTGCAATGCACTGTACATAGGGCTACCTCTGTGCCTAGATCCAGAAACTTCAACTAGTTCAAAATATGGCAGCCAGGTTGGTCACTGGTACACCTGGGGTGACCATATCACACCAGCTTTAAAATCTCTCCACTGGCTACCGATAAGTTTCCGGGCAAAGTACAAAGTGTTGGTAATTACCTTTAAAGCCCTACATGGTTTGGGTCCAGGTTACCTGCGGGATCGCCTTCTCCCATACAATCCGCCCCGCACACTTAGGTCCTCTGAGAAGAATTTACTGCAGTCAACAAAAACTAGGCTGACAACCGTTACCCAGAGGACCTTCTCTTCTGCTGCTCCCAGATTGTGGAATGACCTGCCGGGCGAGATCTGCCAACTCACCAGTCTTCAAGAATTTAAATGTTTTATTGGTATTTTATTGGTATTTTAAAGATGTATTGGTTTTATGAGCTTTTAATCAGTTTTGTGTATTTTATGTTTGATGTTGTTCCCTGCCTCGATCTGGAGGGAGAGGCGGGTAATAAATAAATATATTATTGTTATTATTATTATTGTTATTATTATTATTATGTACATCTCTGCATTTGTGGAGTTAAAAATACTGAGTCTGTAGAACTATTAGCAAAAGAGAATAGATAGCCATCAGTTACTCACATTTGGAAAGGGGTGGCACCCCACCCCCCCAGATAATATGGCTTGGGTTTGTAAGTTGTTGTCCTGTCCTTTAAACCTCTGATTTTGCAAATAATGCAATATTTCGGAGGGGGAAACTTGCATTTAGAAGTGGGAGGCCCTTTGGCAGGTATAGAACACACCTGGCAATCCACCTCACAAATTCTCCAAAGGATACACCGTTTTCCTTTGAATCAAAGCTTCTGTCAGAGGGTGCAGCTCAAGTTTCCATTAAAGACTTGTGGCAGAAGCTGCAGAAGGATGGATTGAATTACTGCATCCCTTGGCTGCCCTGAGTGCTGTGTCTCCTGTGCCAGCACCACCCACATTTTTTATTCTACTGTCTGCCTGTGAAACTAAGAGGAGAAGGGTGGTTTTGGATGCCGTCCACTGACAGAATTCTTGCATTCATCATCAGGGTTTATGGTGGTACAGAAGTGGATTTATTCCAAGATGCCAGTAATTTCTGGTCTCTGAATCATCTATATAAATTCTCTACATTAAAGATTCCAATGTCTCCCGCACACAGGCACGCACATACACATTTTTTGGAGCCCCCAGTTTGAGATTCACACACGAGACTTGCCGCTCCTAGCCTGTTCTTTAAAGAATGCATAGAACAACCAACTAGTCACATGAGAAGTGTGTGGGCTTTTTTTGTAACCTCTTCGATTTGGTCTTCATAATGTATTATTTTTATTTACAAGAATTCTACGCCACTTTTCATAGAAAATGGGCTGAAGGTCGTTTACAAAAAGTAAAAAATGTAAGTATAAAATAAATCCAACTAAAACAACAGTATAAACTAAATGTGAGCAACAGTAGAAAAAGAAAATCTCCAATGCATTCCCAAATGCCTACTGGAACAAAGCAAAGGGAAGAACACATATGGATTTCTCAAAGAGAGCATTCCATAACTCTGGGACAGGTAGGCTGCCACAGGGACTGCCCTGCTCCAGGTAGGATGCCTCTACAAGAGCGATTTAAAGCTCTTTCAAGGCGCATTAAAAATTTGACCTCTACAAGAGCGGAGCGCAAATCGGGGGTTGAGGCGCTTTTTCTGTCCGATTATGCGCATTATTGAATGCGTGTTAAATAGCGAGTTTTAATTTACCGTGGCAGTTAAAGCACCTTATGTCCATGAAACAAGCAATTCTCCGCGTTAAACACCTCTAAAGCACATTTCATACAACCGGTAAGGCAACCAGTTATGCGCTTAACCGCCTCCCGCGTATAGTGATTTGCCGAAAAAGCGATTCCAAGAAGATGCGCATAATTGGACAACCAGGCATCAAACCGAATTCTTGTAGAGGGGACCGTAGTTAGGGTGACCAGATTTTGGAAACCAAAATCTCGGTCCCCCCCCGCCACCCCTCACCCAAAACAACCCCCCACCAAACCCCGAGGAGGCCAGAGGCCACACACAAGAGGTGGGAGAGGGCCAATTTCATCATTTACGGATTCAGCCCTCTCCCGCCTCTTCCACACTGCCTCTGGCATGGGCCCTGCAGCGGCAGCGCCGGCAGCACAAGCGCGGCGGCAGTTGACGAGCCCAGCGGCGGCGGTGGCAGCGGCTGCATGAGTTTGGTGGCGGTGGCGGCAGAATGACGCTGGCGGCGGCATGGCGGCGGCACAAGCCCGGTGCCGGTGGAGGCGGCAGCACGAGCCCATAATCGGCCCTCTCCCGCCTCTTCCGCACGGGCATTGTTTCCCCTGTTTGCCCCCGCTGCCCCCCGGTCGGCCCGGATCACCCCAGTTTTCCTGGTTAGGACCGGGAAACCCCGGGCGATCTGGTCACCCTACATGACGATCTTATCTCCCCAGGGGATGGAAATTCATTGGCAGATCCTACAAGCATGTCATATGAGAGAAGGTGCTTAACACAATACAAACTGCATATGGGCAGCCCACCGGGAGCTCAGTAAACCCATTTTTGCAGCCTGTCTGGGACTGCTAAAGCAAGATTGCACGAAGTGCCCCAGGGGCCATAAAGGGATATTGCTCAGTGGTAAAGCACATGGCTTGCATATAAAAGGTCCAATCCTTGGCATCTCCAGGTAGGGCTGCAGCGGAAAGGCCTTATGTCTGAAATCTTAGAGAACTGCTTCCAATCAGCATAGACAACACTAGGATGGGTGACCGATAGGTCACATGTTGTGTATGCCTGAGTTTATGGAAGATAATTCTCTAAAGAAATTGCACTTGATGATGATGATGATGATGATGATGATTTAAAAAATCATAAAACACCAGTAGGAACAATCTATCCATAAAGAGGAATTGAACATCGTCTCCTGTTTTAGCCACCCTCATGTGTGCACATCAACTTTCACTTGATCAACTTAGTCCAGATCTACACCAAGCAGGATATTGTGGTTTGAAAGCGGTATATAAAAGGCAGGAGCCACACCAGGCAGGATATAGCGGTATGAAAGCAGCATATGGTATGTGTCAAGGGCCCCAACAGTTGTCAATGCACTTCAGTAACGCTACAAAGCAGTTGTGCGGCTCCTGCCTTTTATATACCCCTTTCAGACCGCTATATCCTGCTTGGTGTAGATCTGGCCTTAGTGTTTGTGGCTCAGAATGAAAATGAGATGGTATGCTCATCTGATTGAATAAGCGATGAGGGTTTTAGACCGCAGGAAGAAGCAAGAAAAATGGACCGGTGTGCTTTTGACTCTTTTTTAAAAAAGTATAAAATGAAATAATTGAGATTATTCTAATCGTTGGCTGTAATATTGCTTATTTCTTGGTTTTATCAATACTACATATGCATGTTGACCTAGATTTGATTTAATAGATCCTCAGTCATATCAAATGAGAATCAGTTCTACATTTTACATTGTGGCAGACTTAGATTTGAATAAACTGATATATAGGCAATGTGATATGCATGGCACAGCACTCCAAAAGCAAAACAAGCGACCGACAATAGCGCATTTAGTTGTGTTATATGCATCGCATCATCTGTTTATTTTAAGTTTTGGGTTGGAGCAGTCCACTGTTATGGTGTTGCATTATATGGTGTGGATGTATGAGCAACTTGCAAAGGTGGAATATTTGTACAAATTGCTGCTACAGTGTCATCAAGAAAGGATTATACCAAGATTTATTGATCAGCAGACCAAGCATTAGTTCCATAGGAATGAACAGGGTAACTACCAGGTTCGTACCCTGCAGCATAGACTGTTGAACTGTGTGCTTATTATTAAGGAGGCAAAATATCACCTTCAGGAAGCAGTTCCTTGGGTGCAGAAGAGAGAGTAGAATAAGATCATTAACCACTCGAAGGTCTGGGTTGCATTGACCCATAGGACAAAGGGTTGTAAGATTTAGCCAATCTTTGGAACAAAGTTGTAATCTACAAGGTGAAGATAAAATGTTGGGGGAGCACAGTGTACAGTAATTGGAGATTAATGTGGCATGATTGACTGTTAAATACAGGTGCTGGTTGTTAAACTTTCTTCTCCCCACTGAGGTATGGCTTGTTCTTGATTGGTTCTGATTTGCTTTATAACTGATATTGTAGCATGCACTGACTTGTGGTTGAGACTAGTGTTTTATGCCAAAATGTTTCACTTCTTTAAAGCTATTTATAATTTCTTTTACAAAATTCATAAATGTATAAATTTTATACATTGTTGGTTCATTGGTTGTTCTGGTTTCAGATTTAGGTTGAAAAGTTAGGAGTAGGATACCTGCTGGATATCTTCCCTAAAGGGATTTTGTGATAACAATTGTTTGAGAAATGGGCTAATAATAATAATAATAATAATAATAATAATAATAATAATACATCCATGTTGTTTATTCCAATACCCATGTGGTTTCCATTTGTTTTTGATTACATTGTCCTTTTAGAAGCCAATGTAGCATACTAGGTAAGAATGTGAGAGAACAGTGCATTAAATCTCAGCCATAAACTCACTCAGGCTGCAAGCCTATGCAAATATACCTGAGAATAAACCCCATTTAACTGAGTGGGACTTGCTTCTGAGTAAAAATGCATACAGTTGAGCTGCTTATGGCCAAAAGCAATCCACTGTTTCTCAGGGGTAATACTTGATAGGCTTGTTCCCAGGATTACTGAGATAACACATGTGAAATGCTTTGGATGCTTAACTATGCTATATTGGCACAGCATATTTTACAGCTTACATATCCAAATCCCCAAGGTTCTGTCATTCTCCATAGTTCCATTCTATAATTGCTAGTGTGAATGTTTTAAAAGTTTTAATACTAAATTATGCCCATCCCCATGTTCTGTATTACTGTTAACATCAGCTATAAGTAATTTGCTGTTTCGAAGTTCAAGCTTGCATTTGTTCATTTAACCAAAATTACAAAGCTAAATCCCTCTTCCCCTCAGCCTAACTCAGTTCAACCATCCTTGAATAATTGCTGGACATAAGTGAAAAACAAAGGTGTTGATCATCCTTAGTTATGCCCACAATTGCAATCATAAGAACCATGATCCTTTTACTGGTAGTCTACCAGTAAAGTACTACAAAAGGTCAGTAGACAAAAGCTTCACAGGCTTTACCGACCCTCTGTACTAGCAAAGCAATAGATTAGTGGTTACAGTCAATGCAGAGTTAGATATAGGTCCTTTTTCAGCATATACAGGAATAGAAATGTCAGTCTTCATATCACTTTACAGATGACCAAGCCTGATGATCTGAATATGTGTATGTTAGGTGATTTTATATATAAACTGAGCTTTAACAGTATACAGCTCATTGAAAATAATGTTGAAGCATGCTTTGATATCATACCGTACTGAATCATTTTATAGCAATTAATTGCTAGGTGCACAACAAAACATTTGGGTTAGGGAGAACCCATAGAATGTATTTACAGATGGGGATATCTACAGTGTGGAAGGAAGGCTGGTAGACTGTGCAGGAAACATTTGGAGAAAGCAATCCCTTCTCTTTCCCATTGCACTATGTTTATTGAAAACATTCATATCTTATGTTTCTTGTACTCAAAGTGGCTTACCTAGAAAACAAACAAGAACTTGAAAACACAATGAAACAACGTTAAAGCCTCAGGCAGTAACAACCCACAAATTAACTCAGTACTGCCTTCAGCTAGACAAAAGCCAAATTAACTTGACCCATCAGAAGCTCAGCAAAATAAAAATGTCTTGCCACTTTTAAAAATGTAGAATGAGAGGGGAGGGGTGTGATCTAATGTTAGCAGGGAGGTCATTCGGTAACATCAAGGCCCCTGTTGTAAAAGCTCTGTTCCTAGCAATAGATGTTCTAATCTCAGATAATGGGAATACAATGGGAATACAATGAATAAAGAACATGGGGGCTGATTAAAAAAAGGAGCAATCCCATAGGACTTGTGCTATGAAGGGATTTAAAAAGTAACCAGTGCAATTGACAACTTCCAATTGAATATGCTCAGGACAACCAGCATCTATAAGGAGGTGAGCTCCAGCATTTTGTACCAGCTGAAGCTTCCAGTTGTCTTCAGGAGATGCCTCATATAGAGTGCATTATAGTAGTCATTCGTAGATGCTACAAAAAGCAGGTCAGCATGGCAAGATTGCTTCTTTCCAAGAAGGTGCAGAGCCTAAATGAAATTGGTAATATGCAGCCCTGGCAAGCACTGATTCCTGCATATCCAGGAGCATAGGGATATTTTGACCTCATTTATCAGAAGCATCCTCAAAGATCTGAGCATTCGTCACCAACCTCATCTTGATTTTTAATTTGTTTATCCTCATCCTGTTGAACATAAATGTACAAATAATGTTTTGGACAGTGGTTGAAGCTCCAGGGTGTTTAGTTAAAGACCTATGACTGATGACAAAAGAGCCCTCTGATCCTAAGCACTTGACACTGGGATGTGTGGACAATTGTAATGTCCAAGAAAGTCTGTGCCACATATTGCAGCCTCTCTGGAGGCCAATCTCATGGTGGTCTGAGGATTCTGGCTATCCTGAGACAAGTGGAGAAGGAAATCTTGTGAGGACTATTGCGAGATCTCAGGGCAAAACTTGGGGTGAAGCTATAAAGTATCAAAAGTCACTAAGCGGTCCAGGTAAGTTCAACAGGGTATTCTTCCTTCTTGCCTCCAGATGTAGATCATTGTCCAAACCTACTAAAGCCACTTCCATCTATCAATTCAGAATTCAGACTGAAAAGGATCAAGGAGGAGAGATTAGTCATGTTTCAAACTGTCTGGGTCCTCCCTATGTAAAGATGGCTGGCTGTGTGCACTTTCTACACAGAGATAATGGAAGAAAGCACAGCTTTGGTGTCTTCTTCAGTCTTGGGCTATTTACTCCTGAGCAAGCAGAAGTAGGCTTCACCTCATGGAAGACAACCAAACCAGGGCTGGAAATGGCTGGGCTCTGTTTGTGCAAAGTGCCTAGTAAGATCAGAGGCCTCACAACCCAACCAGTATTCTATCTCTTCTACTAAACCTTAGAACTGTCAGGTTTTCTCCTGAGAGAAGTACTCCTCACATTTTCCTAGGTGTGACATCTGTTTAACTTCAGACATTTTTTGTAGTGTCCTAGATTCAATCATTTTCCCAACAAGCTCAGAAACCTGTCATATCACCTGACCATTTGCCCATCAGTTGAAGATCTTGGCTCAGTATATTTGTAGGAATGTCCTAATGCAAAATATTGAGCAAGTGATATTGAGCCAAAGTAACATTACATACAGGAGATACATCAATGAATTCTAAGTTAATTTTCCCTTCAAGTTTGGTTTCACGAACCTGAAATCATAAATCGATAAGGCGTATTGATTTAATTGTTATTTCTACTACTTTTCTGTGAATTGTGTGTGCAGTTGTCAGCCACGGCTGTGAATATCCATTTCCAAATTTTCAGCACCATTTGTTACACAGATAAGATTTTTTTCATGCATACAAATGACCTCATGTGTTATGGAACCTTCATAGGCTAACAGTATAGCAGCTATAGAAATTAGCCTCTTTTGTGCTCTTTTTAATTTGAATCTCTCATACAAATTAGGTAGGGTATAATTTTTCCTGAATTGGGATAGTCAGTTTTTGTTTTGTTTTTAACTATTTTAATATTTCAGGACCACCATAACTGAACAAAGTCAAAACAGACATTGGCATATATAATTGCCAAAAGTAGTCTTACACTTGACAGTTATTACACAAGAAGAACAGACAAATGCTAAAAGTCTTTTATTGGACTAAATTAGCTGCAATGGTGAAGCAAGTTTTCTGGTTCTGAGAGAAAAACAATCCATTTACTCATTTATTTGAATTTATTGGTGTGGAGTGGGTGACAATACTTAAAAATAAGAATGTCATCCTCCAATTGAGTGAAATCTGTGTTTTATTGGACCAGATCACCAACATCAGGATAAATAAAATAGTTTTAACACATCTTAAAATACGTATGAAAACACAGTTATATTATGGATACATACTTCAGAATGTTTGGGATATTCCAAACCACAAAGGGGAAAATGTTATCAGTAGAGTACTCAATAAAAAGAAACTAAATTGATACTGATGTTTGGAGACCGTAATGTAAAACATTTCTCCTATCTCTGCTATCTTCTTGATTTTAATAACAACATTTTATATAAAACTTTCTGAGTGATCAAAAAGGTCTAAATATTTTATCTGAGTCATTCTTACATCAGCCTTGTAAGGCTGTGTTGTTATCCCCATATTGTGAATGGAGAAGTAAGGATGAGAAATAGTAGCTTGCCTCACTATTTAGTTCATGGCCAACATGACATTTGAATGGGAGATTTCAAAGCCATGGCTCACACTCTAGCCAGTACAATACAGAAATCCTTTTGCTTCTATGATGTTGAAATGTGTTGTTAGGATGATTGAATGTCGTCTAACTGGAGCACCCTCATGTTCTTCAGTGGCCCGGTTGAGATGTAAAAGTCTAGGTTTAATAAACCATGGTCTGATCCTGATTTCGCATCCTGGTTTGTAGTCTGAGATCACATCACAGTTTCCTGGTTCAGATGTAACAGGAAACTGTTACATCATCGAAACACTGAAGCTGAGTGTGCAAGGGAAAGAGAGGAGGGCAGAATGTATGAAGGAAAGGCTCATTCTTGGTCTAATAAACCATGATTTATTTAGACACATTGTTTCAACTGGACCATGCCAGTGGGAAGAAGGAAAGACACAAAGAGAGGAAATGAAACATTGGTTTGAGAGGTCAAGTCTTCGTCTCACATCTGTTTCAATCAATGCTGCTTTCATGGGAGAGGTTTTTGGCTTTCACTCTGCACTTCAGTTCCCAAGCTGTAGATCAGTTATTCATGTCAGCTGCAGAATGATTTCTTCTGGCTGTTGGTGGCCTGCTGTATCTTTATTCATCAAGTTTATTCTCTAGTCACCAACTTGATGTCCAAGAAGAAGCTGAGCTAGTAAAAGGCATTCTTGTTGGTGCCAGTCCGTGAGTTAAGGCATCACTGATATTTAAACTTCTCGTTATTTCAAAGCTCAATTTTATATATGCTACATGATTATGTATACGTGCATTATATATTCACTGGGATCATCAGTGCTAAAATTTGACTTTAGAGTGGGAAAAGATGTTGATCCTTCCAGTGCTAAGTGAGGGTTGAAAGGGCCATGTGCTTCAAAGCCATTTTATTTGATATTTACACCTTTGCCTTCCAGTTTGAGATCTGTTTTTTATCCTCCAAGGGTTGAGGGAAAGAGAATTTGTACATTCTCAAAGGCACACTTTTCTATATTTCACATATTCCAAGGCTGAACTCTGAAATAAAAACAGGTATCGGGAGACCTAGTTCAAATTTTATTGAATTCCATCAGATGTTGGAATTGTTTCAACCTATTGAAGCTATAGTTAATGGATGCCTGTATCCTATGGCTCAACAAGCTCAGAGGTGCCAGCACCAAAGTGCAATTCATCCAAATTCTGGCAACTGGGACAGTGTCCACTTGCCAGAAAAATTCCCATCCCTGTCCCTTAACAACACAATTTGGCTGACCTACATGGCTCCCACAGCCTATGAAAATCCATGCGATGTTGAGCAAAGCTGGAATCAGAACAGCTCCAATCAGAACAATGCAACAGGCCTTGTGTGGCGCACCAGTCAGAGTAAAACATTGGTGCTGCAGCATCAAAAGGCAGCTGGGACTCTGGATCCTTATGTTAAGTCTCTCCAGTCTCTGTCTCAGCAGTGGAGCAACTTATACAATTGGGCTGTAGGTAGGTAGATGTGTGTAACAAATAAACTGATGAACAACATGTAATCCACCAAGTTGAATAAAGCCCACCAGCCATGTATGTGGCTTGCCAGTTGGTTGATAAGCCACTTGTTTTACTTCCTGGCCATTCAGCAAAAACAAGTTATTAATTGTTCATTTAGTGGCTACTGTTCAGCTTGGTGGGTCACAGATTGTGTAGGTGTCAGATATACTGTGAATTAGTGCCGAGTGGGAATGGGGTTGCTTTGCACAGACAAACATGGGCCTATCTTCCTGCACAGCTGAGATGTGTTTCTCCTTTTCCCCGTTCAGAGAAAATAATGGGAGGCTTTTGCCCTCACCCATGCCATTATGCAGTCAATCCGTCACATGTTGTTACACAGCATCATCATGTTCCCTACGTGATCCCAGATTGGCTAGGATTATATAGTCTTTTAAAGTTTTTAAAAAATCGTGAAAGCAATGGTTTTGAACAGGTGAAAACGTTCAGAAGTAGAAGGCAGAGGTTTTTCATGAACAGAAACTTCCCAACCAATACATCCCGCAACAACTTTCACATCAAAAATTAAAAAAAAGCTCATGAAAATTCAGCACAACATGTTATATTAAAATATTTTATGGATCTTCTCTCACTATTCCTAAAGAACACAGCAGTTCAGTACCACGTATGATTAGTAAAACAAAGGACATGCCACGAGATAACAGTGTAATTTGCTTTTCTTCTATTGTTATTTTCTTGAGGTTCGAATTATTCTGTGACTTATAAGGTTTGAAATATAACTCCACAAAGAGTATGGGTACTGCATTCAGCTGGCTGGCATTTTCATCGTTGTTGAGTGATATATGTATTAGAAAGGTGGGGTGTATATATATATTACACTTACAATTTATGGTTTTTTTGGAGGGGGAATGTCACATTAGTATATTGACTAATATGAAAAGAGACACGTATTTTAACCATTTTTCATTTGGAAGCAAATACTGATGGTTACTTTAAACATCAGGCATTCCAAATGAAAGAAGATCAGCTTTGTCTGTTATCTATTTTGTTCAACACCTAGATGAAATAGGAAGAGTTATGCTTCCATACTGCACATTTTATATATTAGTGGCTTAACCTTGCATTTTTATGTTGGTGTGAAATTCAAAGTGCACAACTGTCATGGGTAAATTCTGTGCTATTCTGTACTCTTACAATCTGCTTTATAATACACAGATCTGACTGAAAACAGAAAACCCTCACATGCTCCAGCTTTAGGAATCTGTAGCGTTAATCATGAGAAAATCCAGACATGGTGATAGCGATGATGTCACACTTTCAGCCCCTGTTCATTTAAAATACAAGGTTGAAGCAGACAAATTGGTTTCTGTGAATTCTCCCAGATGACTTGAGTTAGCGAAGCTTCTAATAGCACCTACTTCTAGGATACCACCAGATTATCCTGTGAGATTTGATGTGTGAGATTTCTCTATAAGCGAGGGGACAAATGGTCGGGGTTGGCTTCCTCTTCAAGAGCTGAACTTTTAAGTTGAGCCACATCGTACATCTGGATTTTGGATGCTTTCTGCTTCCATATCAAAGAAAGCAGAGCTGGCAGCGTAATTGGGCACTTGATGAGGCTCACACCTTTATATGGGGCTCATTGTTGACCTCTGGAGCTTCCTGGCTCGGGTGCTCCTCCGTGCCTTTGCTTTTGTTTTCACCTGCTCTCCCCGAACTTGCAAAGAGTCACAAGAGTGGGTAGATGAGCAACATCTCTGCTAGTCTTGCATTCTTCCTTTGGGCAAGTTGTGTAGAGGAAGAGGTCAAGTGAATAAGCAGGAAATGACAGGCCCACTCAGGGCAACATCTGGAGGTCCAAGGACCAACGTCCCCACCAATCCAGAAGCCACTGGAGGTCGCACCCTCGGCCCCTGCTTCTAAGTTTGCGGTGTCACATGGCAGCAGCAACCGCCCCCCCCCCCCCCCCGCAATTTCAATGTAAAACGAAGTGCACTTTGTTTCACAGTGAAATTGCAGGGGTAGGTGGGTTGCTGCTGCCGTGCTACTGTGTTTCACAGCAAAATCACCATTGTTGGGGTTTTTTGCCGCTGTCACCCATCACAGCAAATTCCATGGTGGCGGGTGCACAAAAGGCCAGTCGTGATGCTTTACCCATCCACTGTAATGCTCTACCCACCCATTGTTTCTCCATTCCATGTGGCAAATAGATCTGCCCATACACAAATGCATTTTGCATCCTCTTGGGGGAAAGCCACAGGGACATATTTGGGTGGAGAAACAGGGTGAGGAAAGGGTTATGCAACCCTCCCCGATCACACACACACACACCCCTGCATTTCTTTTGATGGAACAGCATTGGGGCGCCATTACATACATTTTCATGTACCTAGTTAGCCCCTAAGTGCTGTTGCACAATGCCAAATTAGGAAGCAAGGAGAAAGGGGCGGGTTTGGGAGTGAAGCTAAGTTAGAGAGCTCTGACCATTTGTTTCTCATAGGATGGCACTGTAGTTGTAATGACACAAGCCTCTCTTTTCACTGCAGCAGCTGCAGCAGTTGCCCACTTACTAATTTCCAATTTCTAGCCCTTACATCTTTTACAACACTCTACCTCTCATTTGTTACTTCCTATGTAAACACGTTGCTATCATTTTTCTATATTAGCAGAAGTCAACCTGGAAATGAATTAGAATACAATTATAAACCAACATTCATCATGATTTCTATTTTCACCTAGATTTAGAAAATGGTTTTAATACAATGTTGTAGGTAGGGTGAAGGTACTGTGACATGACGTTGTGGCTTTCTCAAAATATATTGACTGATCTCAAAAGTATTTGTTTCGGACTAATAATATCTAACTGGCAACTTGAGCATTCAGGAGCTCCACTTCATGTGTGGAGCTCTAGATGCATAAGGGCTTCCCCACTGTTTTCAATGCAAGGGAACAGCTTCATGCACACACTTTTTTTTTTTTTTGCTTGAACAGAAGTACCCCATCCTTTGAAGTTGAAAGGGAAGCCTGCTTACATGGGAGTCCCCTATATATTTTGGAGCACCTGCAAAGCTCCGAAACACTAATTCTGAATTGAATCCACTGAAAGCAATATGACTGCTCCAGTATGTTTGATAGAAGGTATCCAGTACAAGTATGTTCAGTTCATTTATATTATTAAATATACACTAAGTTGGGTGTGGTAGAGATCTCCCCGATAGCAGATCTGGTTAAACATAGATGAACATTCAGAATACTTTTTTTTCCAATTATTTGTGTGGAGGACAAAAATATACTTTGTGTAAAATGCAATGTAAAGTCTTCATTTTCTATAAGCATAAGTAAAATCCATTTAAATTTATTTAAAACAGTATTAGCTATATGAGTTCTCAATCTGCTGTAACTTTAGCTCCTGTAACTTTTGATCCTGAAACTGTTTGCTTTGTTAATTTCAAAGCATTTGTCCATTCCAAACTCAAGTTTTTGTGTGGCAGGAAGTCTTTTTAAAAGACAGGTATAGTGTATTTAAGTAATACCGAACTGATACCTAGTTCAATCAGCAGGAATTCAGGAAAATGCATTTCTATCATTATTGGTCAGTGTGAGGTGCTAGAACCCCATCTAGAGAAACAGGAGGCAACTAATGAAGATATAAAATATGGCTATAACTTTCTTCAGCATTGCAGAAATTGGAGAGAAATTATTCTATATAAAAGTATAAAAACAAATCTTATGGTTTTATTTGTTTTGGCATATTAGTTGGAGACTCTCTGCAGAATGGCTGAGCAAAAACCTGTAGACTTGGTTTTAGGTTATGTTGATATTTTATCTTATTTCAAGTAGCTGCTTGCCTGCAATAATTAAATAAGCTAATAAGTTATAAGTTGTGTCTGACAACATCAAAGAATAGAATACGGATGGGCTACATCTTTCAGTTACCGTAATCACTATGGGTTAACAAACCAAATCACTATTAAATATAAGAATTGCTGATTAGCACTGTTCCCTTACCATTTTCATCAATATTGAATATTAGTGGTAACATGACGTTAACTTGTTTTAAAAGTACACTCAGTACTTACCTGTGCATAATCACATACCATTGCAATAATCAGATTTATAAAGATAGTTTATCTAAATATAATACCATGGAAGTATTTATGGATGAAAAACTGTTTCAGAGAAATGGATTTACAGCAAGATTGTCTTTCAACAATGTCCTGTAGGTTTTTTAAATAACGTTGCTTTCATTGTTAAACTACATAGATAAAATCATGAGTGGTATGACATAAGAGAATAGTGTGACATTTTATTATCAGCATGGTAATAAAGGACTGTAAAATTAATTAAAGACTTCATTCTAGGCTTGGCAAAGTATCAGGACAGTTTTTGCAAGATCTCATTCATCATTGTCTCTATCTGCGTTTGAGATCTGGAGACGTATTGATATAGATATTTAGGTCCATGAAACTATACGTGCAGGTAGCCTGCATACTACAAGCATTCTTAAATGCTTCATAAGTATTTTATGAGCATGGAGCTTTGCGGTTTGAGACTTTAATACTTAACAACCTTAATTCACTTGTTATAATAGGCTTTCTTTGCTAATAGTTGCCAGCTGCAAGTAATACATTAGGAGATCTACAACATACTGGAAACGTATTATTTAAAATGACGCATTTCAAAATCAATACCAAATGTCCTGCTGTATGATTAATAGGAAGACATTTGGCTGCTAGAATGATCAGAATGCTCTAAAATAACCAGGACACCATAAGTTACCACATTAAAAAGAGCTTTCTGATAATACATACAGATGCAAAATGTTCAATCCATATCACAGAAGAGAAATTACTTACTGTAGTTGCTGCTACGCTCCAGTACTCCTTTTATTTTGCCTCTCCTATCGATCTTGATATACCACTGAGTTCGACAGAAAAGTCTTCTCACTCTTACATTCCCCCCTTCCATATAATCATAACTTCTGGTATGTCGCTCGGGGGAGGAACAGTTCACATTTGTAGCCATTTGCTCTGGGGTCATGTCATTGCAACCTAATGATACAGCGCCCACGAAGAAGATATTGTAAAAGTATGATCTGTAGAGCAGAGTTGGCAGGATCCATGTCAATATCCATTTGTGCATTATAGTGCAGTGTTCTGGGTGCTCACGAACAACATAATGAAAAAAATCCGTCTTCAGGAGGTTGCTCCTTGGTCCTCTCCTTTCCCCTTTTATTGTAAAGTGAATTAAGTAGCAACTGCTCCCTCTTCCAGAAGTCCCGTCTTTCTTTTAAGATGCAGATACCACCTTTTAAATAACCTTTCAGCCAGGATATCCTTTAAAGAAACAGGTTTTATTTTTAGTTATTTTTTTTTTTAAAAAAGTTTAAATTTAATTTATATCCCGCCTTTCTGCCAAAAAAAGGCACTCAAGGCGGCTAACGATAAAATCTAGATTAAAAACAAAGCCTTAATTAAAACTTTACATAGCAAATAAATTAAAAACACAATTAAAAACACAACAATAAAAGAAATCAGCAACACCAGGCCATTAAAATACCTCTCGCAATAACCCTCTCGCAATAACCCCCTTGCAATAGCCCCGGTTACTGTGCCCTGCTTTGCTACTCTTGCATTCACTGCTGACACTGAAAGCCAAAGATCTATGAGGAAAGTGGTATGCATAAATTTATATGGTCATTATATAAACAACAAAATGATCATTTATGGTGTGCACATTATTATATACTGCCCCGTAGCCGAAGCTCTCTGGGCGGTTTACAAAAATTGTTAGCAAAGGTTTACTTTCTCCTGTTTTGTAATTCTAGCGCGTCTGATGATTCAGCTAAATTCCCAAACCCTTCCGTAGAAAACCACTACTGCATCCTCTTTCACTTGATTGCTTCATGAATTTGTTTTAGCAGTAATTTTCCTAAATGCTTGTTCCTGTATCTCAGCTTTAATGGCCAGCAAAATCAAAGTATCCTTAGCTGCATTTTGATAGACTCTGCGCATATGCAGTTCCATTGCTACTGTCCCATAAGAAACTGTCAAGAGCATTGCTTCTGATAGTACAAAATCGCGAGGATGGAAAATGCTGTTAGCAGCTAAGAAATCTTTTAAGAAGTTTTAAAGAAGACAGATGACTTACTTGCTCCTGTTGATAACAGCTGGACACACAAGTATTCCATTTCTGTTGCCTGCCTTTTGCAACATGAGACGCTGTACTGTAGCTACAAACTTTCCTAGCTCAGAAAGACT
Source organism: Anniella stebbinsi (assembly GCA_029215795.1). NCBI lineage: Eukaryota > Metazoa > Chordata > Lepidosauria > Squamata > Anniellidae > Anniella > Anniella stebbinsi. The sequence continues at coordinate 391,467,019 of JARDYH010000001.1, forward strand.
GCGACAGAATCATAATTGTTTCCATAAATCAGCATGTGCGCAAGAGGGTGTGTGTGAGCAAGTGTGCGTGCACACTTGTTTGTGTATATGTGAGTGAATGTGTTGTGTTAAGCCTGTTGGGGCTTCCCCCCCCCCTTTTTTTTTTTAAGGAAAACCTTTGCTGACCTCTCTTGGAAGCAATTAGGACATAACCAGTCAGCTGTCAGTTGAATACATGACCAAAAATAAAATGCTGTGCAGAATTTTATGGTCATCAGAGGGAGCTATGAACATGGTTGATGCCTCAATTCTAAAACTCGCCTCTTTTCTAGAAACGTGGGGTTCTCTGACTCCTTCATTCGGATACTATTCTTGTTGGCTCCATATTTAGTAAAGCATGGTCCTTTTCTGGAGTAAATACACATTTCTGATTTCTCCCCCCCCCCCCCCCCAAGCCTGCTGACCACACTTTCAGTTTAGCATTCCAGAGAACAAGACAGAAGAGTTATTTCTTATGGGGAGGGTATGTTGTGGGTATTAACTGCTATTTTGTTTAGATTTTTCTGGGGAAGACTCTTCTTTATTTCATCAGTTGTATCACTGGCAAGAGTTAAGCTAATCTATATCCGCTGACTTCTGCGAGTGTCAGCCTTATCCACAACTTGCAAGAGGAGCAATGCGAGGATAGTTCCATACTAAAATTAGCGCTTGTTCCCAACTTGGGTTGAAATAAAAATGGCAAAACACTCGCTGATTTTACTGAAGTTAGATTGCAATCCCTTAGGAGTTTAGTGCAAGAGTTTACACATGCACCTCCATAGTGGTATCTGGACTGACTACCTCCTTTACCAGCAAGTTCTCACCCACTAGAATAGTGGCTTTCATTAACATCATGATGGAAATGAACAAGACACATCTAGATTAGGGTGACCAGATAAAATCCAGGTCAGGTCTCATGTAACTTTAACAGTTGTAGAGAAAAGGGAATTTCAGCCAGTGTCATTTGTATTCAATTAGTTCCTGGTGAAATTCCCTCTTCATCACAACAGTTAAAGGTGCAGGGGCCCTGCCCTCTTTTGTATATGGTCACTCTAGTATAGTACCTGCATCTTTAACTGTTGTGATGAAGAGGGAATTTCACCAGGGACTAATTGCATACAAATGACACTGGCTGAAATTCCCTTTTCTTTACAACTGTTAATGTTACATGAGCCCTGACCTGGATTTTATCTGGTCACCCTAATCTAGATTAAGTCAGTGCAGATAACTATCATTAATCTTAATAGCTGACAAGGATTTTGGTGCGAACCCAAGTATATAGATGACCAACACATGTTGCTTAAACTCTGGGGAAGTAGCTGGGTAGAACAGCACAGTTCTGAAAGTTGGACTAATTTTGCAGAGGGAGAAAAAATAATATTCATTGAAAATTGCAAAAATAGTAAGAATTGCAAGCTATAACATTGCAAATGTTACCTATATTCAAGCCCAACATTCTGCTTGATAGGTGAACAACAGACTTTAATAGCATACTGTTTTATGGGTTATATTATGTTTCTTTCTGGCTACTGTTATCTGTAGTTTGCCAGCATACTGTCTAAAGTATTTGCTCCTCTTTAGCCTCAGTATACTTCAATAGTGAATAGCTAATGGTCCTGCTGTTATACCAAGGGTAGGCAACGTGGTGCCCCCAGGCACCAATGTGGCTTTGGACACTTTTCATGGTGCCCACCAAGGTACCTTACCGGTTTTCAAAAGATTAACACATTTTCTTACTAGCAGGTGGAATTGCTGTGAAATAGGATTCTAAAATAGTGACCATTTTGAATCACAATAGTCTTCACCATAGGTGGAAATCTCTTTCTAACACAAGCATATTTGCAGTTTTCCCACCTTAATTTTCCCATTATGCATACTTGAAGCAGTTGCTGGTGAACATGGATGGGAAGGTGCTATTGCACTCATGTCCTGCTTGTGGGTTTCCCATGGGCATCTGGTTGGCCACTGTGTAAACAGAATGCTGGACTAGGTGGACCTTGGTCTGATCCAGCACAGCTCTTCTTATGTTCTTTCAAAAGTTTCTCACATTGGATCTTATTATTCTGTTGTCATCTCATGAATTGGCCCTGCCTTTGAATTACAAGCTGCTTTCCCTGTCAGGAAGTTGAATCTTAAGACACTCTTTTGGGTAGCCATGACTTGGCACACAAAGTATTGGAGCTAAATGCCTTGTCAGTCAATAAAGAGGTGTGTGCTTTTCATGAAGATAAAGTAGTCTTGCATCAGATTCCATCTTTCTCATACTTGAAATCGGTTCTGTGTTTCACAGGCCACAGTGTCACCAACCTTATATTCAAATCACTTTCATCCTAAGGAGGCAGAACGATGTAACCTATATATTCAAAGGTCTCTGAGTTAGAACGGGGACATAGGGAAACCACTTTGACTTTTTTAAAAAGAATATTTTCTTGAAATATATTTTAAAACATTGCAAAACTACATAAGCTATACTAAAATTCAGCCTTCCCCAACGTGGTGCTGTCCAGATGTTTTGGAGTTCAACTCCCATCACCCTTAGCCAGCATGACCTATAGGTAGGAATGCTGGGAGCTGTAGTCCAAAACATCCAGAGGACACCAGGTTGGGGAAGGCTGGATTAGGTCTATTTAGTAGATTTCCCTGTTCCTGCAATTGGAGAGAGTATCTTCTTCCCTTCCCCAACCGCCATTTTAAGGGATTCAAGCTGTTAGGCTGATATTAGGCAGGTTAGGCTATATATGCACTTTTCCATTCCTGGAGCAGTTCCCACATTGGATTACCAGAATACCAGAAATATTCATTCTACATATGCCTGGGGTTTTTTTTGTTTTTTTTTGGTTTTGGCCCTAGAGAACTTTATTTTTTGTTCCTCTTGATTTTGGTCATGTATTTCTCTTATGAAATTTTGAGTTCATAACTATCCCACAGCCATTTGGAATGCCAGTTATGAAAAAATCGGGGATAGGAGCTTCACATTCAGGACCCAGATGCAGTGCATCTGCAGCACTCCTTAGGAGACTGGCCTTGTGATCAGTAACTAGTATTTGCCAGAGGATAAAGCTTGTTCTCTTTTGTTCCCTCCCTGCATGGCTGGCTGGCTTATGCTCTCCATCGTCAAAATGAGTTGCCATACTTTACCTGAAGTTTTGTTTCGGTTCCAGAAACCTGGAGATACTCATGCTCTCAGTACTACAAATGTTTCACATGTGTTTCCCCCCAGCTCTGGAAAATAAATCATTTTGGTAAACTGCATAGCAATATATTTCTAGTGCTCTTTCAGCTCAGATCTTTTTAAGGCTTGGGCAGAACAATCCTTTTACTCACTTTGTGCTGAGACTGAAGACACAGTGCCACTAACATCATAGGTTTGTGCAGTGCATTTCATTAGGGTGTGCAACTTAAAGGTCCTGATTGGAGCGGAGGAGGGGAAAGTGCGCTTTCTCACCCCTCCACTGTGTGTGAGAAAGCACACTTTCCAGGGCCCCGGAAAGTGCGTAGTTTCCCCAGGGATGCTAATGGTGTCTTTTCAGAGGCTTTCCCATCCTTTTAAAAGCCCCGTTCAAGCAGTGGGGGAGGAAAGCAGAGTTGCTCTGGGAAATTAGGGTGTGCCTGGGCACACCCAGCACACCCTATGCACTACATCAGCCAAATGGCCACCGTATCCAATGGGTAGTCAGCTTGGGAGGGGAAGAAGAAAACCACGCCACATAGAAAACACAAACACATTGTAGAAATAGCGGACAACATCCCTGGAAACACCACTAGTGCCCACCAATCTGGGACAATTGGTTCTTGCTGTTGAGAAGTGGGGGAGTGTTAGATCAATACGATTCAAAACAAGAACTGTTCTCACATATGACAAAAGTGGAGAGAGACAAAAGAGACAGTTGCAGAAACTACACGTTACAGCTTGTGCTTGCCCTTGCCTTGCTTACCTGTGTTGGGTGCTCTGTTTTAGAGTGGGATTCAGAAGCTCATTTCTGGTATCCTGAGGCAGGGGTACCTCTAAAAGCTCTACACAGAGAAGTGTTAGCAATGTGTTCAGTTTCCAAAGACAGGCTGTTTTCTGCAAAGTGCCCGGGGAGGGATGATGCTGTCAAGGTATGTTTAAAATCTCAAATTCTTTCCATCCCGTTCATCAAGGAATTTACAAATTTTGGTGAGTTGGACTGCTGGCCAGCAAACTACAAATTGCCACCATGCAACATTGAAACCAAGTACATTTTTTCAAGGGTAGAATTTTATATTTTAGTAGGGGAGGGCAAAGAGATTTCAGAGTGGGAACTCAGCAAGTTTAAAATGCCAAGTTGGGATATATTAAAGTTTAAATTGCCCCAAAAGCTGTGAATGCAGAGCATTCATTGTGGTGTCTTTTTATACCTTGTAATAGCTAAAGTTGCATTGTTTAATCAATGAATAATTTAGATTAAGGTTCAATCTTATGGTCCATATGAAGACGTCTACTGGCAGAGAGGAAGGTCTGTTGCAGAGGTCCTCCCTTGACAGGTAGCGGAAAGCTCCACCATGGCGGCTCCAACAGAGGTTAGAACAAAAACGGGGCATTCCAGGCAAGTCTGAAGAATGGATCATATTCCTAAAATGGGAAGAGGGAGGAACTACAACAGTCCTGGAAGTGGAAGAGCTGTTTCCCGTAACACTGGAACTAATGGGATGAGGAAATTTTTAAAGGCAACCCAGTGGCTGAAAAGGGAGAGAGAAAGTCCCCCCCCCATCACTTTCTGCCCTGGGTGGGACAAGACTGGAAAGCCATAGGAAGTGGTGATTCCTCTCTGACAGATAAATCAAGAAACAGATTATTTAAAAGGCCATTTTAATAGAAGGACTTATAAAAACTACATGTGGCAGTTTTTAAAGGAGACATCCCCCCTTCTCAGAAGGAATGCTTATTCTAACAGGAAGCCTGCTATGAAATGTGTGGATCATCTAAAAGCAAAGAAAGTATGTGTGTTGTTTCAGAACTATTGGTTTTACCCATGTGCACATTTATTCAGTTTAGATCAAGTCATCAACTACAACTGGTAGGATTAATTGACTGAGATGTATTTACTTGGGTAACAGCCCCAGTGATAGCTATATAAGGTCATCCAAATAAAACAACAGCAACCATTTTAAGCAAATGGATTTACAGCATTGGTATGCATACCAAGTACATAAGGCCATTGAGGGCAAGATCATATGCAAGTTTAGAGAGAGAGAAATGTTGGCTGGGAAATGCTAGGATTTGTAGGGCTATTTTCTATTTAAACATACATAGGATTGTACCCTTAATTATTTACAGTAGTCTCTCGCTGTGTAAAACCAACATGCTGGCTAGCTATACAAGGTCTCCTAATAAATGGGATCTGAAATATGCGAGTGGGTTGATTGAGCCAAAATGATGCTCCTGCATGTCCTTAATGCTAAATCTTGTTGTAAGATGTCTTGAGTCTTTTCTTGATTGGTGCTCTTTAGATGGAGTCCTCTGCCCATCCAAAGCCCTATTGGTGTATCTTATATGGGTCAGTGAAACAGCACATTCTTGGGATTTCAATAGTGCAAAAAACTGTGTACTTGGACACATTTTTTTCAAGACACATTCGTTATAAATGTTGCAAAGTAGAGTCCAGAAGCTTCAATTCATCTCTGTTTTCTTTTTCAGTCTTGTTAATGGTCCATAGTTGTACCAGCTGGTGATCTATGGATTTGCATGCTGAAGCAGCTATTAAATGATTTAGAACAAAATTAGGCTTCCGTTGATGGAATATTTATTTCTTCCTCCCTGTGATCCACAACTGGGATCAACAAATAAGATTTGCGAAAGACTATACTGAAAAGCTGGTTAGAGAAATAACATGGTTCTGTGTTCTGGGTTTTGATGCCTTTAAATTAATCTTTTATTGAAATATATTTTAAATGTTGCAAAATAAATGACAAAATAAAATTTCATGAACAGAAATATATTAATGACAATGCTTCTAATCAAACATTCTTATGGAGTCTGATAATGTTCCAGTTTATCTCCATTGGTCAAGAACTGAGACTTCTGTTTGATTTGTTTCTTTTCTTAAAAGGTCAGTTTATTTATTAATGCTGTTTGCCAAACCCTAAACAAATTCTTCTATTGTAGTTAGGGATGAGTGAGATATTTGTTTGTTTCACATTTCAATGCAAACTTCCCAAATTTGCACTTCCCGAACCTGAGCATGAACTGGACCATAATTAGACATCGAAATCCATACTTTTCAGAAGTTTGTGATGCAGTTTGCCCCCACCCAAAAAAGGCATACAAAAATGTATGAATTCAGGAGGATTATCTTTTATTGAAAATTATTTTAAATATTGCAAAATATTTTCCAATATATAATGCCTGGTTATATCATTAAATCTTTATAGCAACGTTCTTCTAATATAAGTTTGCTTTGTTATAAACCTACCATACATATGGAGCTCCATCACACCTACTTTTTTTCCCGGTTTTCATCTGTGGTTTCCTCCTCCATTTCCTTAGCAAGTCTGGGCACTTTCACGTCTGTGCATTGTTGCGCTATTTCAGCTCATGTATCTTTTCACCTGAACTGCCACTCTCCTTGTCCTGGTGCGCCTGCGCTTAGCCGGAGTTTCTTTTGAGGGTTCCCCCCATTTCTTTTAAGGTGAAAATGTACCCCTGGTCATGCCTACTCAGGAGCAAGAACATAGAGTTGAATAGGACCTCTCCCCCTCCCCCTTCACAGTTGAGCCATTGAGTGAAGAACCACCCTGCCTTCCTCTTTTGTCAGCGAGACTGCCTTTCAACACACATGTCCCCGGAAAAAAATGGGATGGTCCGATAGAGTGCAAGGACAGCAATACACTGGAGGGAGGAGCGCCTTTATTGTGCATGGAGGGTGCGGAAACCAGACTTTCCCCGCTCCAAAATAAAATAAAAAACGGAGGGGAAGAAGCAAAATGAGTGCAGGACAGGGACAACATCATGTGAGTACCGCACTGCAAAACCACATATCAGGCATGATGAGTGTGCGATAAATCGCTGGTGTGATGGAGCTCATGATGTTCACGTTAGTGGAGAACACTGTTCCGTTGCCAGTGCTGAAGTCAGATTCAACTACCGGTCCAGTTGGCTTCTGTATCTGGGATGGGGTATGGGGGGTGCGCGCGCCAGCCATGTGAATGTAGTGTGAATGTACATTTCTGCATGTCAGAAGCCCACAGAAGTGTCCTCTCCGTTCTCTGCGAAGAATGTAGTTAATCTCATTCGTCTAACAGTTTCTGGGAAGATTCCTGTTAAACTAATCAGCCAGACCCTTTGTTATTTTTTCCTTTTGATTATAGTGTTTCGGAACAATTGAGATGATCTTGGTATCCACTCTTTCAGCTCCATTAACAGGTTTTGTTTAACATAGTCTCTTGCTGTTCTTCTTTCCAATGAAATCGGATTGTTAATCTTCCTTCCTTTAGTATCCTCATCCTTTCCTTGGCAAACAAAACCATGTGGTATTTTCTCTGCTTAGCATGGCTAAGGCAATAATGATTTACAAAAACAGAAGAAGTTAGGATTTCCATATGTACAAAACACCCACATTGTTTCATGATTCAAACAGGAAGCCAGCTCTCTGTTTTTATATTGCATTGTTAAGTGCCATGCACAGTGCATTCAGGAAATTTGCATAACTAGGAAACTAATTATACACTATCCTTCCACTGACCCTGTTCAGACGACACGCTAAGCCATGGTGGTTAAGCATTTTGAGCTAAACGTTATGGCTTAGCGTGTCGTGTGAACCATTCCCAACCATAGTAGCCACATAACCATGGTTTAAACATGCTCACTAGCCATTTGCTGCAGCCTAACCATGGCTTAGTGTGTCATCTGAACAGGCTCACTCTTGGATTCTCCACTGCAGACACCCCCCATCTTTGTATTAACTTTATAGGGTTCAGCACCATGGCAGGATCTACACTACTGCTTTAAAACATTTTATAACAGTAGTGACGACTGTTGGGGCCCAGGACACACTCCATACAGTTTTCCAAACGTTTTCAAAGTGTCAGATCCTGCTTGATGTAGATCTGGCCCATGTCTCACTCGTAACTTGTTTTTCTACCCTAAATTTCCACTTTCTGCATGGACAGAAACTCAACTAAGGATTCTCATGCCAAGGAATTCCTGTCCCTAGCATAGAACTACATGGGAGTAGGTTTTTGCACTCACTAGATAAGCGGTGAAGAACCTCAGGCTTGGACTCCAAATCCAACCCACCTGGGGTCCCAGTCTGGCCTTCTGGGATTCCCCAAATGGCCATGACCCCCTTCCCTTCCCCCCATTTCCCAGCGATTTTTCCTATCCTCAAAGGTTGAAATTCTTCTTTCAATGCTTAGTTACTGGCAGTAAGAGCTTTAAGCTAAAATGTGCATTTTTTTTGTATTTTAGCCTTTGGCCCCTCCTACCACTGGAAAGTGGCCCCCAAGAGCTTCTCTGAAATGAAATTCAGCACTTGGACTGAAAGAGGTTCAACACACCTGCACTAGAAGGTCCAAGTGGAGACAGCATGATCATAGGCATGCACACAGGGTGTGCTGGGTGTGCCCAGGCACACTGTAATTTCCCAGGGCACCTCTGCTTTCCTTCCCCACCCCCTGCTTGAATTGGGGCTTTTAAAAGGACAGGAAAGACACAGTATCTACATCTGCCTATCTTGTAATTTTGTGGCATGAGAAATCTTGGTTGCTCAGATTGTTATATAGCTATATGCCATCTTGTCAGACAGTGGAGGATGAGAAAAGTATAAAAATGAGTGGGAGCAGAGCTAGGCCTCCGCTCAGGACACTCATGTTCCCACAGGCAGAATATTAGCAGCTCAACGTTGTCAAATGCGTTACTTTTTCTTGCAAGTACCAGCAGCATTGTTAAACCTGTACTAATAATGCTTGAGCTACAACAGTATAAATATACCATGAAATGCATGATTAGTTGTTAAAAGTCCTTTAAAATTAAATTCTTGTAGTTAGTTAGTTACTTCATTACTATAACAACCAATAGTCAAAGTTCTCTGGGCAGTTCACAAATGTTATAAATATACCATAAAATTCATGATTTGTTATGAATCCTCTAAAATGAAATTCTTTTATTTATTTACCTTTTTTCTTATTTACTTCATTACTAGCCACAGTTCTCTGGGCAGTTCACAAAACAAAGGTTAAAACCATAAAATACACAAATACAATAAAGCAATGTAAAATCTAAAACTGATTAAAATAGCAGTGCAATCAAACCAATTCTTGGGATATTAGAGTTTACTATAGTTTCTGTTTAAAACGTCCAAAAACTGAAGTGTTATTTTTGCAGATGTCTGAGAACATCATTTTGTTATTTTACTTCTTATATAAATTGGACCAACATATTACAGTGGCAACTTTCATACTCTCACTGACAAATATCTGCCTTCCTGTACTCAAAGTGGCCATATAATTTACATACCTGCATGCTTACTTTTTGGGTCCAAATTTCATATCACTTTAGAACTACTCTAAAAGTTCACAAGCAAAAGCAATCTTAGAAGACCAATGATACAAAAGAATATTTAACTGCTAGGAGGTGAATTTAATATCTGTACATTTTGTCCAGAAGGATTTGTCACATATGAGACTCCATATTTCCTTTGTCATTTTTAACTGAATGGATGGATTTTTTTATTCATTGAGTTGCACATGTTTTTGATTGTTATTTCTGAAACATGCAGAAGGAAACTCTTTAGTGAAAGCTCAACATGAAAATGTATTGATAAGTCCACTCTGGGGACAAATGTCCCATTAAGGCAGGGGTGGGGAGGGAAAACTTTTTTTCTTTAAGAACCACATTTCTTTGGGGGTCAGCTGATAGGGGCCACATTCACTGGGCGGATGAAAGGCACTGGTGGGTGGGGCCAGAGCCTAAAGTGGGTAGGATCACCTCTCTCTCTCTCTCTTTCTGCCACTCCCTTCCCTCTCCTCTCTCTCCCACTTTCTTCCCACCCAGTAGGCTGCCAGGGGTGTGGGTCAGAGATCTGAACGGATTGCTTGCAGGTTTTTGAAATTCATGTCCCCCACTATGGCAGGGGTGGGCAGCTTGTGGCCCTCCATCTGTTGTTGGACTGCATCTCCTATTATCCCTCACTATTGGCTGTGCTGGCTAAGGTGAATTGATGGGAATTTCAGTCCATCTAGAGAGCTCCAAGATGCCCAAAGGCCAGGTAGAGAAATTTCTCCGACATGATTAGCTCTGGCAAAGATTGATTTATTAATATCAAGAGATTGATTGACTCCGGGAGATGCCGTGAAACTGGTGGAAGAACTTCTGTAGCACATGAGGATAAGCAATTGCCTTTGCTGTGTGTTTTATGACAGGAGACAGTGGAATTTTAACCCATTGCTAGTATTTTCAGATGGGGCTCCCAAAACAACCTTCTATACTTATTTGGTAATAAATTACCTCAAATAAGGGGGAAAATTGGAAACATGTGCATGCCTGGGAAGCTCTAGCAAATTGTTATTTCTTCTTCGTTTAAGCAAAGGCATGCTCTCATAGGAATAAACCAAAAAGAGCGATTTCACCCATTTGAAAAAAAAAACATGTTTGTACTAAGCTGCACTTGCAGGAAAGTGTTTCTATTTCTTTGCTGAATACGAAATATGCAGATAATACAGCATTATATTTTGTAATGGGGGAAAGGATGGATTTGTAGGAGTGGAGCAGGTGTAGAGTCCAGTAAAACACATTTTCCACAAATACCTGACATTTGGGGCTGGCCAAAATTCGGAGTCCTTGGAATTCAGTAGAATTTTGATGAGTGCCAGAAAGATATCTTATTCCTGTCACAGATTCTGACATATAGAGCTTCTTCAGACTGGGGCAGGGTGGGGGGAGACCGCGTCCCACAATAGGGATGAGGAGCTTCTACTTCCTTTACACGCTAAAGAAAGAGGAAATAAACAAAGACCACTGGCCCATTGAAGTGGCCATTTTTATCATGCTGCTTTCCCTGCACATAGCAGGAAATGGTAGCACATTTTGCTGTAGGATGAAAAATCAGATTTTCTGGGTTTTTTTTTTTTTTTAAATGGGAAAATGCCCAAAAGGATCGGGAGGACGACGTCGTCGTGAAAAGGACCTGCGAAAATCCGTGAGTGCCCCAGTAACGCGCGTGTTATAAAACACTCATCTGATGATCCTCACAGTACACCATGTGCTACTTCAAACTGGTTTATAAGCCTGAAAGGATGTATTGTATATTGCCTTGGTCCACCACATCCTTTGGCGTGGCATGCCTTGTCCTATTTTTCATAAACCTATGTAGGTTCCTATCTGGCCTCAGCTGCTAGAAGCAACAGTACCCCCGTTGTGTCAAATGACTAGTTCTTTTTTCTGAATCTCCGTTGGTCACCTCATTTCCCAATACCCACATAGTGGACCAAAGAGATGATATCCCCATCTTTGATCATCACAGCTTTGTCTGTCTTTTCTCTTATCGGATAAAGAAAAGAAAAAAAAGACAGAATAGCTGCACAACGCCTTCTGATTGGTGGTGATATGACCTCTCCATCTGAAAGTACCCTAGGAAGGCTGAAAAACACTGTTGATTGCACCCCGCTTTCCTACCACTTTCCCCAAGCAGAAAAAGAATTCTCTGAGAACAATTTATAAAACACAGCCGATTATAAAACCACTGAAAACGTGAGCTATGGCTTCATTTGCTTTCTATTCTGTTCTAAAAGGCATAGACTGGAGATTGTTCTACTCTGCTGACATATTGTTCAGATGAAATATATATTTCCAGAGCACTTTCTACCTTTCTTCAGCTTTATCTTTGAAGCTTCAAACCTAGGACTTTTCTTCATATGTATTTCACAGAGCATTTTCTCTAGCCTTCACCATAGTGGCATTTACTTTTAATATTTAACCTGATTGAGCTCTTAAAGTACAATCAAAATATGTTTATGAGAACCTTGGTGGTCTCAGCCATACACACACAACCCTGCACACACACCCCTACACACACACACACACAGAGTTTTTGAGAGTGGGAGGGGAAAATTTTATTTGAGCCTATTTCCAATGCCTGTGCCACCCTTCCAAAATACTTAAATAGCCACCATTGCCACCCAAACCACCCCATGTTTGTAGAAACACCCTCAGGCTATTCTTTTTATTTGAATTGATTTTCTATAGTTGTTTATCTTTTTTTCTAATCTGGTCATGGAAAGCACATCTGGTTCCTATTTTAATCAGTATTCCTCTGAGAGCAACATCATATTAGAGAGAGAGCTAGCAATGCTAGAACAATAATCCATAATAATGCAACTTCTAGTAATTTAAAACGGTTTTATCCACTGTTTTTAGAAATATGCTAATGGCGTAGGCAAACTGTCTTCTTTTGTAGATAAACCTTGCACAGGGTCTTTATAACAGATATGTCGATACATTGTCATAAGTGAACGATTAGAGCAATCAGTGATTTCTGCTTCTTATTGTATTTGTAAGTTCTGCTGAAGCCCATTGGTTATGGGTTCACAGCATTTCCTCCAGAGTAGTCCCATTGGGCTGGCCACTACTTTTGTGTAATGTATTTAAAGACTATTGAGGAATTAGGACACCAATTATACTGGAGTAAGTCCATTCACTTTGATGGAAGTGTACCAGTCAGACAAGTAATTTTTTTTGCCCCCTATAGTTTGTGGGATTTTATTTACCAACAGATCAATTAACAAGCCAGTAACAATACAATCTTCCTTGAGAATTTTTATTGTCTAGCAGAGACTTCTATATCTTGATGAGAAAGATAATTGAATGTCTGAGCTGATTCACTGACATAGATCCAGTCACTCAAATGAATAAAATAGTTAAAGAGTAGAAATTATTTTTGATTATAATGTCATATGGAGGTAATTTTTAAGTATGGCTGAATTTACAATAATAATGAAAATAAAGGTGGAACATTTTATAGGCTATTATTAGTATATTGAAGCAGCCCAAAATGTATCCTTCAGCAAATTAAACAGTGCTGAACTATACAATGCAATTCCCTTTACATGTTATAAGTTACATCATTAATATTGGCAAAAATTCAAATAATTACGGGCCAAATCATGACAGAGGACTAAACCATATGAGATAGCAGTAGATAAAATTGTGTAAAAACATGTCCTTCTACCATGCATCATGTTGGGGATCCAAGCACTTGGGTGAAGGGAGGTGAGCCCTCCCCATGACTGCTACTTTGCTGTCTGTACCCTCTTCCCCCACCCACCCACACTTTTTTCTCCTAGTAAGAACCTCATGATGTCTTCCCCAGAAAGGCTGCATGACTGTATGGTGAAATACAGGATATACTCACAGACACTCCTTAGCTACCTCATAAGAACCCGCCACCTTACCCATAAGAATTTCACACACAAAAATTATCCTTTGAACATTTCCCCTGAAAGCAATTTCCTATGAAATTGAATGAGGAAGTTTGAAAAAAAATGTGAAAGGAATTTTGGAACAGCAGTAGTTGTAATTTCTGGAGTCCACAGAATATTTCTTTAGGAGAAGCTTCACAACCATCCCTTCCAGGATCACTCTCTCTCGTAGGGAAGCATTAGTAACCACCTGGACTCAGCTGGTCAACCCAAGGAGCAAGGATTGGGCATATAGATGGGAGGAAGCATCCAACAAGTCCTTTTGTCCACATCCTCAGGCCACAACAATTGATATTCATCCATCCAACAAAAAAAGAATCAGGACGTGCACTGGATACCTCACCCGATTGGACATTATCCACAAGTGCATACCAATCAAGTCACAGTGGACCAGCAATAGCTCCCCTCCCTCCCCCAACTGGTCAGGCTGGAGAAGGCCAAGGACCACCCAGAAAAGCTCAGCTAGGCAATATTACACAATGGTGGTGGAGAAATATTGTTTCTTTGCCACCATAATTGCCACAGAGGAAACTTGAAGATGATTTTATGCTACCTGTGTCCAAGCTCCCTCCAAGGAGCATTTGTGTCAACCTCCTGCATCATCTCTGAATCCTGCGGAGTGACTAGGGTTTCACCAGGAGCACCAACCATGCCAACATGGCTCTCAGGAATCTTATATAAGAATACAGAAGTATAAGGCTTATTACTCGTGATCTACCAGACTGATTAATTTTCCTTTTAAACTCAAGCTCGAACAGTGTAAGACACACAGGAAATTTTGAGAGTTCAAAACAAAAATTCAAAGCTTGAGCTTTAACGGCAATTCATTTCCTCCGGGCCAAGCAGACAGGGCAGCCCCTCCACTAGTGAGATGATCAACAACCCTGCTCAGCCAATCAGTGTGGCGTGAAGATGGGACCAGGGTGCAGCCGTGTGGGTAGGCTGTCACCACCAGCAGAGAGGGGAAAGGGGACGGAGGCAGCCAATTGAGGTGCCTGGTGGGAGGGGTCAAGATCGTGTCACATACAAATTTCAAAAGGGGGATTCACTATGCATGGACCATATTTACATTATTCATTAGCTCCTCTGTGTTGAGGGGAACGAGGAGCACTGAAGCAGAAAAGGAGCAGAAGCCCTAGTGCCCCGGGCGACACTAATCCCTCCGATTCCATCAGCCACTCAGGGCACACCATTCTAATAGGTACCCCACCTCCTGCAGAAAGAAAGGGCATCTTTTACATTAAGGGCAAATCGTGTTGTTTACCTGGGGCACCTGTGTTTCCTGCTTTTTGGCACGATCGTTATTACACGGGCAGAGAGGGCCAACCACGTGGTTTGAATTGAAAATTTCATTCCGTTCCATTGAGAAAGCACCATCTAGTGGCGTAATATCTTTAAAAGTGGTTCTTTTCATGGCAGAATTTCAAGGGATAATACGGGAGATGTCGTAGTCGTGTAAAAGATCCGCAAACTTTCGTTAGTGGCCAATCACGAGTGTGCAATAAATCGCTCATTTAGAGGAGCTCCAAATACCCGCTTTGTAGGTGACTGGTATCTCTATGTCTAATTGAAAGTGCAGGCACCTATATTGCTTTTGGTTATGATGACATCATGAGGCTATGTTCCCATTGCTTCTGCTTTAAAATACACACAGTCCAAAACACTGTCCAAATTAGGCTCCAACAACTCTCCGATATACTCGTACGACCCTGTGCTTCTGCAAAGTCAATTTAGAGATCTGAAAGGATTTATTGGGAAAGATTTATTGAGAGAGCTCAGATTACAGAGCACTGTACTTAAGCCTTTGATTCATCCCACAAAGGCCTGTGGCTCTTGAGACCTTTCTCTTTAAAACATGCCTGCTTTTTCTTCGACTTAGCAAGGCCTATTGCAGCAATTTTTTTTTTTAAGTGATAGGCCACAGTGTGTACCAATTTTGGGCCAATCTCTACAGATGTTGGCAAGTGACTCTGTACTATTAAAGCCAACTGTAAGAAAAACCAGAGTCTGCAAACATTAACTCTTCAAATGTACCTCCCAAAAACTGTTGTAGAAAACAGAGCTATACAGTATTCTTTCAACAACACATATTTTTCCTAAATCCAGACTAATACTAATAGATACATTTTCAAGCATTTCTTGTAAAGGAAGTTTGAAAAGATCCTGCAACAAGCAAGCTTCATTGCACAATGTTCATGTTTATGTTCCTGGGTCATTATTAATAGTGGAGAAAATTATAGAAACAGGAAATAGGCATTAGAACTGATCTTCTTCACCGCGCTTTCTCTAACCTGAAATTTATTATGGGTTTCATTATTAGTCCTTCTGTGAAACTATAGAAATTTTAATAGATCGGCTGTGTTTTATAAATTGTTCTCAGAGAATCGGTGTGGTTTCAGGAGCCAAGAAATGTTTTGGTACATGTTGCAAAAAGGGTTAAAGAATCTCCTTTATATCTCATTGGCATTTTTGATATCCCAAGTTCAAAGCTGGAATAAGATTCCAAAATTTGCTACGGTTTTCCTGCCTTTCATGACATGTGTCATGTTGGCTATCTTTTTTGGTTTGCATCATTACAAACAGAACCCTGATCCATTTTGTTAAGATTATGTCTCTGCCACCGCTATATGATTATGGCCCCCGTATAGGTTACTGTTGTATCACAGATATATTTACAGAGTAGCTTATTTATTGGGAATACACCAGTGAAAGTGGTGATTGACAGAGAGTTTTTCATATTATTTTTATCTATGAATAAGCACTGGGCAAGCTTTACATTGCACACCATTATTCATTACATATGTCCAGACATTTGTGTAAGTTGATGGGGATATTGTTGGAATAGCCACATAAAATGCTTATGTTCATATATCCAGTCCTGTGTGAAATACCAGAATACCGTTTTAAGCGTGCAGAAGCATAATCTGGCACATCTGTCTTTTTTGTCTATATCAACCTTCCCCAACTTGCTCTCCCGCCCCCCAGATGTGTTGGACTGTAACTTTCACCCTTAAAGCAAATGGGTTCAAAACCACAATTGTGTGTCCTAATACAAGCCCAAATGGTCTCTTTCCAAGACATCTCCTCAACAAAGTGATATAACAGTTGTATGTCAAAGTCTTGTGCTGAACAATGTGCCCTTGACCTAACATTTCACTCACTCACTGATTTATTATAATGTCTTACGTATGCTGTTATACTTAATGTTTGATATGTAAAATAATATGTGTTGAGGTTTAAGCCTGCCAAGAAAACATGGTTTCTGTCCTGGAAGATGTG
This sequence comes from Anniella stebbinsi, assembly GCA_029215795.1. NCBI lineage: Eukaryota > Metazoa > Chordata > Lepidosauria > Squamata > Anniellidae > Anniella > Anniella stebbinsi. The sequence continues at coordinate 391,483,750 of JARDYH010000001.1, forward strand.
ACATTTATGGTGCAATCTATGCATGTTTAGGCAGAAAAAAGGCATACAACTCCCAGGCATTCTCCAGCAGGCCATGGGTCCAGCATGTGACAGTGGAAAGCACCAACTGAAATTAAACTAAGAAGCAAGTTCTATACTAATAGTATATGTTACAACCAGGTTAATACAAGCAGCAGGTAACTCTTCCTGGGCTGTACCTCTTCAGACTTGGAGGACTGAATGTTTTTAAGTGCTCTTTCAGTGACCCTACGCATACAAAAACTAGCATGTCAGGGAGACATTGTTTTTAATATGAGGGATAATTCAAACATTTTATCCCTGACTGGCAGCTGGAAGGATTATAATCCAGCAACTGCTTCTGATCATGCATTATATCTGTTAGCGGACCAGAGAAGTAATCTTCGAGAATACCGTGTGTTCATTTGACTGAGGATCAGCTTGCAGGAGTAGGATCTATATCCCAGCGTAGAAGAGATTAAACAGCAAGTGAAAGGCACACCAGTTTGGGAAGCTTGGTTTTGTTTGTTTGTTTGTTTAAAGAGGAGAGATGTATACAGATGCATTACACTCGCACTTTAAAACATTGAGATGAGTTCTGGCATTAAAAAATAGATCCTGTTGCTTTTGTGAGTCATGGCTCAAAGTAAGCTCTCTTTATAATATTAGTTGAAAAAATTATCATACGTATTGCATCTAACCTGATGACTAAAAACAAATGTTCAATCAAGAATGTTGCAGTATTTCCTACGGCCGAATAAAGGCTCACTCATTAGCGTTGAGTAATTGAAGCCCTGTGGAATCCGAGAGATATTCTTTCATCAGCCAAGACCATTGCTCAGCTTTCTGTTGCTCAAGCACAACACTACTGCTTGGATCACAGCATCAGATCAGATGCTCTTTCTGGCTAAGCTATGTTACAAAACCCTTTATTCCAACAGAAAGCCCTGTCTTCATGATTCTCTGTGCTCCTCAGATCTGGAAAGCTTTTTTGCTGGAAAAATTGTTGGCTCCCTCCAAACTATTTTGTGGGGACGGCCAATTTGGAACTTTTTCATGAATTAGAAAAAAGGTCAATAAGATCCGTAGTGAGTTGGTGGGAGAGCGAGATCCTGGAAGATATCTTCGGCACAAGCTTGCCGTCTCTGAGCATTTTTATCATAGGAAGCCCTTGAAAACCAGACTGAAGGGTCAGGCCAAGTTTTGCTGAATATGCCCAAAGGATGCCATTGCAACAACCCTTTTTATGCTAAGTAGAGTCCACTAAATAAAGTATGTTTGTTACCATTGCTGCACTAATAGTTATAATTACTTGACTTGTATTTAAGTCAAGCTGTAATTATAACTATTAGTGCAGCAATGGTAACAAACATACTTTATTTAGTGGACTCTACTTAGCATAAAAAGGGTTGTTGCAATGGCATTGTTGAAATACAAGCTATCAATGAGTGACAAAGAGCTTTTAAATAATGGTGTACAGGCAGAGCAATCTTATGGGTCGGGTGAAGGAGAATTCATGGCTCAAGAAATGCCAAACATATTTTCCCTCCCATTGTTTCCATTGAGAGAAAGCAAAAATAATTATGCCAGCTCCAGAGCTGCATAGTTTCCCTCCGCGCTTGCTGCAGGGCAAGCCAGGGGAATGGGAGGGTTTTGGATCCAGTGGATCTAAAGCCTCCTTCAATCGATTCCCAACATTCATCTTTCCAACTCTTACTGCTGTTAGAGCTCTGATGGCAGAAGAGCAATGGTGATGGAGTTTTTCACTGCCCCAATGAATGGGGCTTCTCCCCTACCCAGTGGGAGGGAGGTCCACAGTATCTTATGACCCTTGGGATACCTTCCCAGGGACTTACACCCTAAATTTTATTTATGCATTTCATGTCTACCTGTTTTAAAACATGTTAGCTATTTTGAGTCTTTGGTGGCTACAAATTGAAACAAACAATCTTAGGATCAAGATCATAGAATCATAGAATCATAGAATAGTAGAGTTGGAAGGGGCCTATAAGGCCATCGAGTCCAACCCCCTGCTCAATGCAGGAATCTACCTTAAAGCATCCCTGACAGATGGTTGTCCAGCTGCCTCTTGAATGTCTCTAATGTGGGAGAGCCCACCACATCCCTAGGTAATTGGTTCCATTGTTGTATTGCTCTAACAGTCAGGAAGCTTTTCCTGATGTCCAGCCGGAATCTGGCTTCCTGTAACTTGAGCCTATTATTCCGTGTCCTGCATTCTGGGTTGATCGAGAAGAGATCCTGGCTCTCCTCTGTGTGACAACCTTTCAAGTATATTAAGAGTGCTATCATGTCTCCCCTCAATCTTCTCTTCTCAAGGCTAAATATGCCTAGTTCTTTCAAAAAGAGACCAATAAGTGATGGAATTGAAATCAACTAAAACTAAACTGCCTGAATTAGCCCAGTAAAAGAAGAACTCCGCAGCTCTGTGCAAACAAAACTTGTTTTCTGAAATTGGTGGTGGTAGGGACCATCATTCGCTGGACCCTTTCAAGCAGTCTAATGCCACTTATCCACTTGGTTTCTTCACAATCAACTCTGCTTGGGCAAAGACTAATTATCTGAATGTATGCTTTGGGCCCTTTCAATATTTTGAGACTGAAAAAGTCAGTGCAATGTAATCCCCCCACCCCCTATTTGCCATGTGGAGAAAATCTCTTGTGGGAGTGGCCTTACATGATACGGCCACTATATGTCCACTCATTTTTTTAAATATTTTCCAGAACATACTAAAAACGTTTTGCTTCCCTTGTTGGGGGTGCTTTCACAAAACAATTTCACCATGCCAAAAAAAAAAAGGATTTTCAGATGGGTGGTGTTTCCTTACCATCATTCTGTTTCCTGGTTCTCTTCCGCAATAGGAATGAGCAGAATCACACAGGGAAGAAAGGGTTCAGTTTAGTGGACAACACCCTCTAGTGAGCTTTTTATAGTGCTTCTCCTGCACATGGCAGGAAATAGCAACAAATATATCGATAGCTCAGAAAAGTCAGGTTTTCGGGGTCTTATTTTGTGATGCAAAAATGAGCAGAAAGAACAGGAGACACGCATTGTCAAAATGACCTGCAAACGTCTGTGAGTGGCCAGTCACGAGCGTGCTATAAAACACTCATCTGAAGAAGCTCACGATCTTGAAATTTGTATGTTAAATGTCCCTAAATAACACATGAAGTGATTCAAACTGCCTTTGCGTAACAGGCAGCTTTTGTGAACCCCTAATGTAAGTTTTATGTATATGCAGCTTCTCCATCTAATTTGGAGAAAGCATGTGTCTCTCCACTTAGATAACATTAAGCACATGAAGGTTGGGGTCCCAGTTCTAATCTAGTTTCATTTTATTTTGCCTACTGGCTTGGTAGTTTCTAGAGATGTTTCCTCATGCTGTTCTATGATTTTTAAATCATCACAGTGTGTGTGGTGTATAAGGAACCTCTATACCATTCCCGATTCCTAGTACTGTCTAGTACTGTTAGTTGACATATGAGATACTTGGCATAAGCAAGTCTCTGGGAATTAAATTCTTACACAAGCACATAGTTTTAGCTCTGAATTTCTTATTTACTAAAAAGCAACTATGCATATTTTAAGTAATTAAAAACAGTAGAGAATCCTGCAAATTTGACTTGATTTACGTCTTCTTCCAGTCCTTGGGACAAAGTCATCTTTGATTGAGAAGGGAGGGATGACAGACTTTTAAGGGTTTGAAATAAAAGTTTTTTTCTTCTGTGTGGACATACTATTTATCATAACCAGTTCTTGTGATACCGGGGGCAAAGGGCAAGGGGATTGTATCTAAGGCTTCTTGTAATCCCACCCCCCTCAAAGGACAATACGTCCAAGTAAAGAGGAACCAATATGGGTGTGTTATTGCATCAGTTAGCACTTACCCTAAGAGCCAAATACATAGGGAGTTGCCTGAGAAGCTATATTCCTCCTAGAGAGGAAAGAAGGATTCAGATAATGGGCCACTGGTGAGTTGGCAACGGTTCCACCATCCTCTGTGACTTCTGCCAAGGTTGTGTGAGGCTGTGTTATTGCAAGCAATTCCTATTGAATATTAGAATCATATAGTCCATGGAGGGAAGTGCCATGAAGCTGGCTGAGAAAATATATAGGAACAGCAAAACGAGAAAATTTCTTCTTGTTTGTCACCTCTTGAACCACTTAAAGGAAATGGCCATTGGCATGTCTCACCACTTGGAAGATTCAAGCATGAGAATGTAAGAGTGGGGCCAATTCAATTCACGAAACAATTCAAATAAAACAGCAATGTGAAGCCTGTGCAGAGAGGATATTCACAGAGTGATACTCTTTTTTAAAAATCACATGGAAACCATGGAAAAGACCACTGAATCCCAACAAGATTAAAATCTAATTGATGTTATTTTCACTGTTGTTGTAGACCAGCCTTCCCCATCCTAATGCCCTGCAGATGTATTGTAGTGCAACTCCCATCATCTCCTGGTGATGATGGAGGATATACTCTAACACATCTGGAGGGCAACAGATTGAGGAAGGCTACTGTAGACGGAAGCCTTGCCTCCTGCACAGGCAGAATGCTGGAAAGATCACTGCAATGGCCTTTGTGGAAGATAGGAAAGGATAGGCAGGGAAGGGAAGGGAAGGGAGTAGATTTGCCATTAGTCACTGTGCCTTGTCCTGAGTCCTGCAGGCACAACCTTGCCTGGCTAAGAGATATAGCAAGAGTGTTTTTCCCTTGCTTTTGATGTGGCAAGGAATATGGATCAGTCCGCATTCCATTTTTCAGGATGGAAGTGCAGCTGTTTTGGGGTGGGGCTCTTTTTTGCACCACCACATCTATAGGAATGAATAGAGTTCCACATCCCCAAAGATGACTTGATCTCACACCTCTGCATGCTGCTGAGTAGTATAATTTTTGCGTACAAAGTAGTAGTGCTCTGTGCACATATATTCAGCTGTGCACATATATTCAGCTGATCTTCCCGTATTGTGTCTGTTTTGTAAGGCATCCACATTGCCTTATAAAAGGTATTCCTTTGAACTGGCTCCTCATCTAGTTGAAATCTTTTCTACAAATTCCTCTGAAAATTTATTGATAAAATAGCAATATTGTTCCCATATGTTTCTTCCCCCTAACGGATCTCAAAGGCCAACGTGATAAGCAAGACGACCAGATCACTTTCTCTATCAGACTGAGCTGATGAGAATTTCAATTAATAACATTCAAAATGCTTGTCAGATTGGGAAAAGGAGAGTCGGAGATCTGAACCAGCAGCAGATGTTAGAGGAGAATACTGATCCAATTATTACCTAGCACTGAAAGAACTGGAAAAATATTATGGAGACCAGCAGCAACATTTCGTCTCTCTGGGTGGCCTGCCCATCATTTCCCACTGGCTGATCTTTGTTTCAGAGCTGTCGTTTCAAAGAAGGCACTCTGGTTCATAATGACACATGGCGGGGGGGGGGGGGGACTCTTTAAGGAGTGATGCATTATTTCTTAAAGGCATTCTGTCACAAGCATTATCCTAAGATAAAGTAAGTGCATGTCTGGGATCAGACAAAATAGGATTTTTTTGTGGCCTCTGTGCTGTCCCATTATTGGGACTATGTCTGCACAAGCCATTGGTCTGTCCACACGAATGACTGCATAGAGAACCATATGGAGAACATAAAGGGAGAGAGAGAGAGAGAGAGAGAGAGAGAGAGAACAGGAGAGAGAGACAGAGACAGAGAGAGAGACAGAGAGAGAGAGAGAGAGAACAGGAGAGAGAGAGCAGGGAGATGCCATGATCATGAAGGTGGTTTTCCCAGGGTGAGGCTCATCCATTGCTCTCCAGTTGTTGACCCTTGCAATTTCCCCAAATGTGGGAAACTCTGCTGCATAATTTGGGGAGAATATAAGTGCAATCCTAGTATTTGGGTTCATTTTTTCAAACTGCTATGTATTTGATTTAACATAGGTTGACATTGCCCTGCATCTTTTAGAGCAATTTCCCCAAGCTAGTGCCCTCCGGATGTGTCAGACTAAAACTTCCATCACCCCAGCACAGCCAGAGAGTTGACACATTTGGAGAGCACCAACTTGGGGAAGAGAGTTTTAGAGATTTGTTTCTTGTAGGAACATTGGGGTCCACCCTATACCATTTGTTCATCTAGCCCAGTATTGTCTCCTCTGACTGGCAGAATCTCTCCAGGGTTTAAGGCAGAAGCTCTTTTCCACCACCTGCTACCTGATCCTTGTAACAGGAGAGGCCAAGGATTGAGCTTGGAGCCTTCTGCATGCAAAGCAGGCGTCGAGTCACTGAGCTGTGGTCCCTCCCTTCTCAGAGAAGGTAGTTAGCTCTGTTTGCTGGGTTATCCTGGGCTTCCTTCCCTCATCTGCTATAGTTCTGGGGTTTGGTTCCACTCTATACCAGATGATGGAAGGCAGCTAGGGAGCTGAACTACTGCACCCCTGGGAGATGTGGGAATCAAAACTTGACCATCTTGAACATATTGTGACATTCGGGTTGTGAGGTGGTTAAGTGGTGAGGGCCCTTCAGATGCCCACTCCCATCAGCCCCAGCCAACATGGCCAATGGTCAGGGGTGATGGGTAGTATAATCCAATATCTAGAGCACCACAGGGTCCTCCACCCCTGCTTTAGTAAAAGATTTGTTGAGCGGTTAGTGTGGGACTTCACTCATTTGTTAAAGTCTGCTGGAGTTACTGCTTTGCATTCCGGTCTCATTGACGGCTCATCTATGGGGAACTGGTGGGTAGATGGATCTTTGGTGTCTTTCATCTCTATTATTGTGGGCTTCCAGTACCCACTCATTCACCAGAAAGCTGGCCAGTAACTAGAGTTTTCATCAAGCTTCAAATAGTGCTGAGTAATGTGATGGATGTACAGCACACTCAAGACAAACACCCTCAGAAATGCTTACACATTTGCAGAATTGCTTTACGCTTACCAGCTGCAGCTGTACATGTTGCCGCTGCACTTCGTGGCATCATGTGACAGATTTAAGAACAACAACACTGCACCCCCCTTTTCCTCCAAGATGGGAAGCTTGTTTAACACAACGGACGGCAGCACTTCAGTAATCATTGATTGAAGGCACCAATCGCCGTCATGGCTGACAAGCCGTAAATCAGCCTTCCCCAACCTGGTGCGTTGGACTGCAGCTGGCTGAGAACGATGGGAGCTCGGTCCAATACATCTGGAGGGCACCAGGTGGGGGAAGGATGCATAATTCTTTACTATAGCAAAGGACAGGGGGGGATGAGGGAGTCTGCCAGACGGCTCTCCCAGCTTCGTAGGGTTATAAAGCAGCAGCATGTTTTAATTACTGCCGGGGGGGGGGGGGGGAGAAGAAAACTACTGCTGGAATCGTGGTTTATATTGGAGACAAGCGTTTTGTGGGAGAAGGCAGCCCTCCTTTCGACCTACATATCCCTGCATTGCAATTGTTCTCGCATAAACCCTAAAAAGGAGACATGGCCAAACCAATCATACATAGGAATATAAAACTGCAGAAGCACTAACAAAATAGATCTGGCACTGAATTGGGGACAGAACTGACCACAGACCTTTCCATCAGCAAGAACAATTGCAGCAGACTGTGGCATTGCATCTATGTAGATCGGTGTGTGTGTGTGTGTGAGAGAGAGAGTGTGTGTGTGTGTCTTTATGACACTGCTTTGCTGCTTAGTTCCCACAAAGCCCCACAGCATCGCAGCTTTGGGGCTGGAATGATAAATCCTGATGGCAGGAGGGAGCGCAGGCTATCCAGCCACCAAAGCCACATGCTGACTGGCATTTGGCTCTTCAAGCCCACCCCGCAAATGGATGCTGCACACAGAGTTCCTTCTCTTCCCCACCCCACCCCCACAACTGCTGTATACAGAACCCTTCTTTAAAAACTGGCAATAGTGCCAATGAACTGATGGAGAGGCCGAGCAGAAGGGGTCGGATTCCGTTTCCAAATTCCTCTTCCCACAGCTCTATATGTGCAAGCCCAGCTGTTGTGCAAGCCCATGGTGGGATCAAGGCCGTTGTGAGTTTTACTGCTGCTTTCAAATGCAGAACAGTACATACCAGAAAGTTCAATATCGATCGTGCTTTTATGGACAAAATGGGGAGAGTGCCTCCCAAGGGAATAATTACTCTTTTAAAATAATTGCATTTCTCTGCAGTTTCTCTAGTCAAAATTATGTATCTGCCAAGATTATTAGCAATGAAGTAGAAAGTGGAGCAGAGGTAAATTTGAGTGGCATCTATTCTCAGCATTCTAGACTGAAACAGAAAACCCATTGAAAAGGAACTGGAATTTGTTAAAAGTTACATGTTTTTGTTTTTGTTCTAATGCTTAGGAGCTAATTATTTTAACGCTTGTTTTCTGCAGTGATTGTAGTTAGCTGCAAATAAAGCAGTTCACCTTCAAACGCCCCTCACAGCACAATGGAGATACCTTTAGTTTATGATGCATTGGTACAAAGGGTTGCTTCACCTGCATATGCATGGAGTGAGTTTGCACATCACATGAAGCCACTGTGAGAAGAAGCCACTGTGGATGGATGGCCTGTCCCTTACTCCCGACAGATGATAGCCTATCTGATAGCTTCCCATGGCCTGTTTCTCTGTCAATCCCTCTCAGTCCTCCAGTTCAGTGCTGGTACATATCCAAGGGGCCTTTGTGGCAGAAATCCTTGTTCCCTAATCAGCACCCTTTCTGCAATTGGGCCACAGGGGTTGCCAGCTGACAAGGGAAACTGCTTGAGGCTAGCAATTTCAGTCTAATTAACCATGGTTTATTATATAAGAAAAAATATCCCTGCATGTAACCCCCCCCCCACTTCCATTTTGTCTTCTCTCTCTCGTGCACTGTAATGCAAAACCTCTGTGGTTTGTTAGACCACAGTTTCCTGTTACATCCGAACCAGGAAACTGTGTTTTGGTATCTGTGGTTTAAATCAGATTTCCAGTTCAGATGTAATGGGAAACTGTAATTTAATGAACCCCAGAAGTTTTGTATTACAAAAGGAAAGAGTGCACAGGCTCAATATCTGTTTAGATAGAAAAATGCCCTACAATTCCCAGCATGCCCCAGCCAACATGGCTGGATGAAGGGACACCAGGAGTTGTAGCACTTTTTTTCTGCCTAAGTTTGTACCATAAGAGGTGATAGTACAAGGCCTCCATGTTTTCCTTTTTCATAAGAGTTTCCTCTTCCACATGCAAGTCCATGCTAGACAAACAGGCAATGTGTGCATGATATTATGATTTAGGAAGGAGGGATTTAAATTTGTTAGATTCTGAGGAGCTCTTCAAAGTTGTTGTGGAATCTAGAGAGGTTTTTCCACATAAAGTTCTCAATTTTGTGGTGGTTATAAGTCAGTGATACTTTCTTCTGTGGTAGATGGTTCTTTATTTTTGAAATGCTGCTGAAGGCTCTAATGATTGCAATTTGTTTTGTTGAGTAAGAATTCCTGCCATGCACAAATATAAGATTTCCCTCATTGCTGGCCCCAAACTGTGGTGGGTTTTTTTGCATGTACTTGTTGACCTCTGGCACACTTGCCTCGAGGATTTCTAAAACATTAAGAATTTCCCATGTTTGGAGCCTCACCCACACATTGTCACTAAAATAGCATCTTCAGCGAGCCAGAATGGGAAGAATCAAGCCACTCTACATATGTCACCTGGCCCTAAAAGCCCCCAAGGAACCATTACCTCTTTGACAAAGCAACAAAAAGTGCCTTGTGGCCTCTTAAAAAATGAACAGATTAATTGTACCATGAGCTTTTGTGAACCAGAGCCTACTTTATCAGATGTGTAGTGTTGCCTTCCGTTCACTGATTTTATATTTATTTATTTCATTTCATTTCTTTACTGCCCAATAGCTGAAGTTCTCTGGGAAGTTCACAAAAATTAAAACCACAGGGTACAGCGTAAAATATACAATATGGAAGCTAGGCTGACTATATGAAAAGGAGGACAGGAATCATGTAACTTTAACAGTTAAAGAGAAAAGGGAATTTCAGCCAGCGTCATTTGTATGCAGTTAGTACCTGGTGAAATCACCTCTTCATCAAAGCAATTAAAGTTGCAGGCACTATACTAGTATGACCATATACAAAAGAGGGCAGGGCCTCTGCAGCTTTAACTGTTGTAATGAAGAGGGAATTTCACCAGGTACGAATTGCATACAAATGATGCCGGCCGAAATTCCCTTTTCTCTACAACTGTTAAAGTTACATGAGCCCTGTCCTCCTTTTCATATGGTCAGCCTAATGGAAGCTTAAAACCACAATATAAAAGTACAACCAGAATAAAACCGAGCAGCAATGCAGAGACTTCAAATTCAGATTTAAAATACAGCAGAGGTAAAAGACAAGGATGGTAAAATGCTAAAATGCTGGGAAAATAAAAAAGGTCTTCACCTGGCGCTGAAAGAGTGCAATGTAGATGCTAGGCAAACCTCTCTAGGAAGCTCATTCCATAGCCAGGATGCCACAGCAGAAAAGGCCCTCCTTTGATATACCTATAATGTGTGTGTGTGTGTGTGTGTGTATGTTTGGTGTGTGTGTATAGACACACATGTGCACTTGTAACAGTGGGAGCATGAAATAGCCATGAAATGCAAGAGGTACATTCTATTACAGTCTATGTAAAGCTTAATAAGCTAGATAAGTACAGTAATCATTCACAACAGCAGTAATAGGTGATAACACAACCATTCTAGCTTTGCCACATTAGTATCTTTGTGGGAGAGAAAACCATTGTTTTGAATCGATCGAATCCAATGAATATCTATTCTTTGTCGATTTTTCTGCAACAGACTAACACTCTTGGAAGCAATTATCACTTTGGTTTTTCAATGCAAGGTTGCTCCAATGGAGGAATAATAGGCTACCCTCCTCTCTGAATGCTTCTAGCATGCCTGACAAAGCAATGACAAGCTCCTATGACCTGCCATTTTATACAGGGGCACCATAACAATTCAGGATTATAATGCCCTGGCCTGCTCCTGTGACGTTAACAGCCGCTTGATCCACAAAACCAGATCAAAAGGTTGGCAAATTTCCAGTAATAGTCCAGTACTGTCCACTCTGACTTCCAGCTACTCTTGAGGGTTTCCAGGAGAGGTCTTGCCCAGTGCCTGCTACCTGATCCTTTTTAAATAGAGGTGTTGGGGATTAACTCCTGGATCTTCTAATTTTATGTTCCTTGACTGGTGTTCTGAAGAAATGTTTCCTTCATACAATGACTCCATTGCTGTAAGGACAGTGACTCAGTTATCAATCACTGTCCTTACAGCTAGCTACAATCACTTTGCTACATGCACACCAGAATCCAGACCGACCCTGAGTATTCAACAGGCACTTAATGGTCATGTGAAATGACTGCTGGATTGCAGTTAAAGTAGACTTATTGGCATCTGCGCCTGCCTTATTGTCAGTACACGGATTGCATGCCTTGTTGAGCAGAGCAATATGGAGTAGGACAGTAGTCAAATCATGCTTCTACCCAAGGAAATAAAGGTGTCTGGAAGGTATGAAACAGCATAAACAGTGGAACTTGTGTTTGTATTTTGTGCAGTGCGGTTTCAGTTGGCAAAGGAGGAACCAAACAAAGAACCAGTAAGACAGAAGAAAAAGGTTTGTGTTATACCGAAGGTGCAATTTTGTTCTTTCCATCTTATTTTAGAATAAGCATTTATTCTTATTATTTTAACCTGACAAGCTTTATTTAATCCGGTGATTTGAGGAGGGGGAATCAGGCAGTTTATACCCTAGTCACCCCGAACTCTCTTTTTCTTCTGAAATCTGCTCCTGTGGACGAACCGATTTTCCAAGTGCTTGCTAAAACAATGTCAATCAACCATGTGTTGGCCAAGACCGAGAAAGAGAATTCACTCTAGACTTCTCATGCAATGCACAAGGAATTGATACACTACTCTTTAATGGTAATGTATCAGGTTAGTCCATTAAAGATGCAACTAACATGGGATTTTGTAGTGCCTCTTTCAAATGTTTCCAAAGAAGGCCACAACCCAAGGCTAGCCCAAGACATTTTGGCACTGTTGGCAAAAATCCTCCCAACCTCTCCCTCACACACACTTTGCTAAAACATGTCATCCTAAATTTAAATAACTGTGAGTTTGTCACATTCCCATGGCACCCCAAATCTATTGCCTGAAGTGGCTACTTCATGCCACTTCGTGCTAATGTTGCCCTGCCACAATCTTTCTCAATAACAATGCACAACCTTCTGCCTTCAGACCAAGTTCCAGCACAGATTAATTTTCTGATACACAGAGAGACCTTACTGGCCCCCTTCCCCTTGTCTGGTGGGGGAGAAGAAAGATGAGTCATCTCCACCCATTTTCTATGCCTTCTTGGGCTATCCTATCTCCAGCCAAAATACATCACCATAATGTTCCTATCAATTGTCTTAAGACATATTGCCGCAGAGCATCAATAATGACAGCTCTACTCATAGAAATCTTAAGGGTCAAACATTACAGAGTTGGAAGGGATCCTTTATCTTTCTGTAGTCAGAGGCACTGGGCTGCAAGGGACACCTGAAAGGTTGTTTAGGGTCACCCAAACCCCATCACTCTCTGATTGCATGTACAACCAGCTAAAAACCATTCCTAACCTTGCACAATCCTCCATTTTTCAACCTTATAGAAGTGAAGGATCTCCCCTCTTCTCACTTTTTTTAAATGTTGCATGTCCTAGCCTCAAACCATTAATGAAAAGCCCACTAATAAGATCAGAATGAAGCCCATATGTACTGTAAACATGCAGAACTACAAGAGACAAAGAGGAAGACAATGGCTGAGAATTTGGAGCTCCATCACACCAGCGATTTATCGCACTATCGCCATGCCTGGTATGTGTTTTTGCAGCGTGGTACTCACATGATGTTGTCCCTGTTCTGCGTTCATCTCGCCTTTTCCCCATTTCCCCCCTCCTTGTACAATAAAGCCGCTCCTCCCTCCTGTGTATTGCTGTCCTTGCGCTATATCGGACCATCCCGTTTTTTGTTGGGGGCATATGTGTCGAAGGATGGTCTCGCTGACAAAAGAGGAGGGGCAGTTCTCCCCTCAACTGCTCAGCCAGGAAGGGGGAGGGAGAGAGGGCACCTGAACACCCTGCGGGGAAGGCGAGCAAGGCCACTGCTGCTGGTGCCCAGGACTCGGTCCTATTCAACTCTATGGTTCTTATTCCTGAGTAGGCACGTCTAGGTTTCCTGACCAGAACAATGTCGGCTTCCCCTTGCCATGCCAACATTGACAACAAACTTCTCCAAAAACTAATTGTAATACTTTCTCTTCGCTTACCTTGTTTAATATGATCTTAGTGGACAGCATAGTGTGTCATTGTACTGTAATTACATAATTTCAGGCAGTCATATAGTATTTGCACAGAAAAATATATATGAAAAAAGTATTAAAAATTAACTGTAAGGGGAAGGAGAACATAGCGGGCGGGGCAGGAGATTTCACCGGCATACTAGCAATACAGGTGAAAAGATACATGAGTGCAACAGTGCGCAGATGTGAAAGTGCCCAGCGCTCAACTCGCTAAGGAAACGGAGGGGAAACCACAGGCACAAACCAGGGGGAAAAAGTAGGTGTGATGGAGCCCCAAATGTTACAAACTCTAAGGAATAAGGGCTTATTATTCATGCATCAGTGGACAACCCTATTTCCCATGGATTCATAGACATTAATGCCAGTGCTTCCAACATCAAACACAAATATGAAGAAGATACATATCCTGAAGCAACCTTGTCAGGGGTAGGGAATGATTGCCTGACACTCATACAGTAATGTTTAAAGATTTGCATTAGTCGGTAGCAACCTAAAGAAGAAGAAAACAACCTTAAACGCATGCAAGCAGGGAATTGGATCATGGCCAGCGGCACTAGAGAGAGGATATTTAACCTTTTCCACTGCACCATTTTCCCAAATCAAAATCTGCCACCACCACCACCCTCCCCAGCTGTTCTGAGTCCTGCTTTTCCCAATAGGGTAATTGCTGCTTGGTTACTAAAAGTATGAGGCTTGTCCATTATTTTAGAATTTAAGGTCATCCCATTTTGCTACAGTATATTATTCATTTATAGTGAGCAGTGATCTCTAATAAAGGCTCTTTCCACCTTCTTTATAGTCCCATTATATTGGAGAAGGTCCAGACTTTCAGCGTTCGCTATTCAACCTTGGTGGTCAAAGTCCTCTGGTCTTATATTATCTTCATATGCACGGAATCCCTAACACCTTATCAAATTCTCGGGCTTACAGGATCAATCACACTGAAATCTGCAAAATCCCATATCCTTTAAAACAAAAAAGTTGTTACCTGAGCTGTGTTTACAAAACCTGAACCTACATTAAAATGGCTTAATTCAGTAATAATAAAAAAGGAAGTCAGATGGGGGTGGGGGGTGGGAAGGGCAGGAAGGAAGCCTGAACATTTGAAGATGTGGTTTTCTTTAACGCTAAGGGCTGAACTAGCAGTTTGGGGTCAGTTGCCAGAACTTCTTTTTCTCTCTGAGGCTGACTCTGTTACCAGAAGTGACCTGATTCTGAGACGTGTTGGGGGCAATGGATTTTGGGAATGGGAGAGGAGCAGGAGGGTTCACTTTCCCTCACCTGTGCTCCCCCTTTTCATGTTAAAAGCAGCCACATACACTCTGCTTTATATGTGTACAGGGCAGACACATGAATAACAAATGTGGTTGCTACCATCAGATCTAGTTTGACCGTGAATATCTCATCAATATTATTATTATTATTATTATTATTATTATTATTATTATTTATTACACTTATATACCGCCCCATAGCCGAAGCTCTCTGGGCGGTTTACAAAATTGAAAGATTGAACACTAAAAATACAATATACAAAATTTAAAACCATAAACATAAAACAGCTGACATTAAAACACTTTAAAACATTTTAACTGTTAAGCCTGGCCACAATGTCAGTCAAAAACCTCAACTTGAGCTGTTAAATGCCTCCTATTCCGGCAGGCATTATTTGGAGAATAATGTGGACTCCATCTATGGTTAAGATTTTTAATTTTAATATGTATTTTAAATGTTGAAATGTTTTAATATCGAAACCTATTAAATGTATGTTTAACTTTTGTATATCTCTTATTTATAGTTTTTAATTGTATATGTTTTAATTTTGTAATGCTGCCTTGAGGCCAGCATTGGGGAAAAGGCGGGATATAAATAAAGATAATAATAATAATAATAATAATAATAATAATAATAATAATAGGTGGAGACAGATCACAGTGAGCAGCTTCTCATCATGTGGCTAGACCAAAGTGAAACAATTTAGCAATGGTCAAATATTATGATGAAACATGGTTGTCAAAGCCGGCTTGAAGGGTCTGGGATCCTTATTCTCAGCCATATCTCATGATCCAGTCCATAATCTCCTGATTTAGAGCTGTATTCCAGAGAACTATTGGATGATGATGATGATTTTGGAAGCATATCAGGAATTCTTCTAATCAGAATAAGATCTAAACTTCATGTCCAAATTTAGATTCCAAAGTTAAGGTTCCAAACTTCGGAATCTAAATTTGGACATGAAGTTTAGCACTGGGAACCTCCCTGCTATGAACTAACCAACTGTTAAGAGAGTTTATGCACTGTGTCTTGGTTATAACACCATACCCATAGCATCTTTCAGGTGATTTTTTTAAAGTGTAGTGCCTAGCCATTAGATTAGCTTCCTTCCATTAAACTCTGCAGAGTTTGTAAAGTGTGAGTCATTTTAACTAATTTTCTTCTGTCTTGCACACATAATCATTTCCAGCAAAACTGAGGCTTGGCAGAGTGAACCATTCCCAATAAAGATTCATGTCTGAACTCCCTCAAGCCTTTTATAGAATTCTTATCACTTTGCTGTCCTGCATACCGAAATGTTTCCAAATGACAGAGTAGGGAAGTCTGTACGGCAGCTTTTTTAATTGCATTTTTTAATCTTTTGGTGAGATAAATAAGTCTTTGTTATTGAATGTTGGAGTGGAGGCTTCTGATTATTCACAAGCTCCTATAGGAATCTGTGTTCCAATTTTAAGAGCTTGGTCAGAAGTCTTCTCCGCGGGGCCGGGTGGGGGGAACTTTTCCACAGATTAGGTCACGAGGGAGAAGGCCTTTTCTATTGTGGCATCCTAGTGGTGGAATGCCTCAAATGAGTAAGTAAATGTTCGTATGCCACTTCGTGAAAGTAAATGGAAATTAGTCTTTATGAAGGCTCTCACAGCAGTGATCATCTATTGGTTGCTGGAGGGACTACCATAAGGTTGTCCATTCTCGTTTTTTTCACTATCTTTCTCAACCCCACCTCTGTCTGGGCTTTTCTACACAGCCGGTTTATCCCACTACTGTGATGCTGTTTCTTATTCCTGATCGTGTACTGTCCTCTGTTACATAAGTGCTTTTTGATTTATATCTGTACATTGGTGTGGGGGGAACTCTAATAAACATCGCTCCTGAGGCCTGCCTCTTTTCCATCTCCCACTGTCCTTATTGGTTACAGGGTTGGGACTGACAGAGCAGGGCTGCTCCTGCCCCCTCCAGGAAAACCCAGCTCCTCCGAATGTCTTTTTGGGAATTAGTTCAGCCTTCTGCAGTGGCGTAGGTATCTCTTGCCCTTGCAGTGAACAATGTCCTGGGGCACTCATGCACCAACCATACATCAGCAAAGTGGCACATCAGTGTACCGAGATACTGAAAGGAAACATGCTCACCCAAGCGTCACCACCGCAGCGTCAATACCCGCCTCCATCGAAGTGCGGCATTGCTGAATGCAGGAATATAGGGCTGCGTGATGGCAGAAGCATGCTGTGGTTGCAAAGAATACTGCATTTCCCCCGATCTTTTTTAAAGTGACATTTTGAGGGGAAAGTGCAGGGGACGTCCTGGAGGTTGATGGTATCATGTAATGAACCCACAAACCTCTGTGAGTGGCCAATCACGAGTGTGCAATAAATTGCTCATGTAGAGAAACCCGTATCTTCTAAAAGCCCTCCTCAGAACACTACTTCAATACAGTGACAGATGTCTGATCCCCTTCCCCCTTAAACCTCAATCTTGGATTAACTCAGAATTAGCAGCCTTATCCAATCTGATGCCTTCCAGATGTGTTGGACTGCAACTCCCATTCATACTGGCTGGGAATGATGGGACTTGCAGTCCAGCATATCTGGAGGGATTTTTGGTGAGTGATTTGAACCGCTTCATTTGTTTGTTTGTTTTTTAGTGTTCTCTCCCAGGTTGAATTTTTGGTGTAGTCTTTTTTGGTTTTGCGTTCACTTTTGTTATTATCAAAAAGCATTCCCATTTTCCAGTGGGTGTTCAACTGCTCTTCAGAATGTCATCTTTTCTTTTCTGCCCAAGTGCTGGATGCTAATCACAGCTCGCACAGAGCTGTGCCAAGTCCCCCTGATGTGGTGGTAGTCATTGGTCTAAGGGAAAGGAAAGGGGCATATCACAGGTTGTCTACCAAGAAAGTTCCCATCATATACCTTTCTTTATCTCTCCCTGTGACTATATAGTTAGGATATTGCTTTCTGGTGGCTTGGCTTCTAATTCTACTGCTTCGCTCTTTTACATCCAAAATTGTCATTGGTGGCTCCTAAACCCTTTCCAGTGTGTCTGTATCCATCTTGTGATGCGATGATCAAAATGAAATGAAACAAAATTTTCAGAACTGGACAGCTGAGGTTACATATTTCTCCATACTTCAAATCTTCAAGTTACATCTGTTTGATCTGCCAATAACCGCTGTCATATGTCAACATCTTCGTCAGAATCCCACTTCTAATTGCTACTGGCTTTTAAAAACAAACCCAGCAGAAAAGATATAAATCAACTCTTTGGAAAGTTTTTGTTGGAGAATCTAAGGAAAGGGCTTTGTAAACATCATTTTCTTTTCTGATTCTGACACTGTTGGTTTTCCTATAAAGAATTACATGGGAATTTAACTGGGAAGGAAAACCCACAGGGCTCAGAGCTTTCCAAAAATGACTTGAAAAGTAGAGCGATTTTTCTTGGTTTTAACTTAAGCCTACCATGATCAGATTCCTCAAGGATATAGTATATATCTGTGTCAGATCTGGTTTATGGCTCTCGTCTACAGCCTTAGATTAATCTAAAGGAAATTTGGTAAATCCTTTCTTAGGGGCCTTGTTTCTTTTAGAGACTTTCCCGATTTATTTATTCACTCATTCTTGTGGTTGCTATATCAGCATTGGGAATAGCCTGTTTGCATTTATAATATTTCTCAGTTACTTTGTAGGCTTTTAGATGTCCTATAATTCCTTCTAATATCAAACTCAGATGGTCAGTGCTTCCAGGACTGTAGCCATTGAGAGACAAGAGGGAGATAACAGCATCCTTAGGTGAACCTTGGTATTTTCAGAAGTGTGTTTTATTTGTTTGAAGCCAAAAGAGAGAGAGGAAGGAATGCAATAAATAAATAAAAATCAAACAATCCAGTGAGGATTGTGCCTGCTCAGTGCCATGGGATGTTGTCTATCAGCTGGAAAAAGAATGTAAAATAGGGAGAATGAGATGGCCTGCCAGAGGTAAAAATGGATTGCTAGCATCCTGAACAGAAGCATTCTGCTAGTAGATAAGGATATACTACAACATTTTGTTACAGGTTCTATGTGTTTCCCTTTAAAATTAATGTTCTAAATACCTCCACCGGAACAAGCTTTTTATTCAGGTTTTTATCTGGTTTCCATAACTCATGACCATTGAGGAAGATCCAGATGTCCACCGCATCACCATCTTCTCTGCCCATCACACATAGGGTGGCCATATGTCCGCTCTTATAGTCCTCTAATTGAAGGGATGCCAGAGGACAGCCATCTCTTTGAAGGCATCCTCCATTTGAAGGGTTGTCCTGTCCAATTCTGGCTTAAAAATATATTTACTTATTTCTTCCTTTAATAGATTGACCATATTTTAAAAAAGATCTCTCTAAGCAATTTACAAAAAAATACATTTAAATATATTAAAATAAGACATCGATTTAAAAAACAACTATTCAAGACCAAGTACTCTCAGTGCTGTAATCAGCATTTAACATTTCATAAGAACTGTTTGTTGCCTATCAACATTTAGTACCTGAATGCCAAACTGCATGGCAGACAACACAGGTTTATGCAACCCTGAGCTATAATTGTGTTTTTTTGTCAAGTGTTACTATCTGTATTGTTTCTTTTCTTATATATGCTGCCTTGGTAGTGTTCTACCATTAATGGCAGCCCAAAAATAATTCTTTTCAAAAATTAACAGAAAGGTTAGACTTGTGGGCTGACAGAGAAAGAAGAGAGGAAACACTATGGGACATAGAGAAAGTGGAGGCTAACAGAATGGGTTAAAAGGAAACAATACAATTGTACCGGAAATATTTGCCTGCATTTTACACGTCTTAAATATGTCTTAAATACGTAAAAGTCACCCTTGGAAAGGTTTCGAGTTATGCGCTACTGGTATAGAGGAACAATAATATTTATGTAGACTGCAGCAATTTTATGCAGACATTTATATCATTTGCAGAAAACTTTGCTTAAAAATACATTGTAGTATTTTGTATATTATTATTATTATTCAAGAAGACAAAGATCCCAATCCAGAAGGATGTCTTCCTTCGCAAGACACGTTTAACATGAATGGGAGCTGTGCAAGACAATAGAAAAAATATCCTGCTGGATTGGGCCCTTAGTGCTTTCGCATAGATCCCAGCCACTATAGTGGGCATTTTGCATGAGAAATACAACTGGGCTTAGCCCTTTATGTATAATCAATCATTCTCTCAATCATTTCAGTGGTGCCTGAAAAAACAGACAATAACTCCTCTACCCCCAAATGTGCCTGAACTGGACTAGGAAGAAGACAGACTGCTGTGCTTTGATCCATCTCCAGAATGATGATGATTTAACCCTTAAAAAGTATCTAAAATTTTCTAAGTGCTGTATAAATATTAAACGAAGACTGTGGCTCAGTTCAGACAACACGTTTCTCAATGGTGGTTTTAGAACTCCACGGTGGAGTTTTTACATCACCGTTGAGAAATGTGTTGACTGGCGGGAAAACTCCACACAATGGTGGAGGTTTTTTGGAAAACACTCCATGCAGAATATCCACACTGTGCAGAGGAGAGTTCCTGCATAACCGTTGTGTTGCACATTGTGTGGCGGGCTCTGTGGAGTTTTCCGTTGTGTTGAGTTGACTTTTCCCACTGGCTACAGAGTTCCGTGGCAAAAGGAGGGAGTGCCGCTCTAGGAGAGCTGCCGGGATTGTTTTTTCACAGCAATGGCTGATGGGATACCAATCGGGAGGACTGGGGGAGGAGAGAGGGTGGAGGAACTGTCATTCAAATGTTGCAATGGATTTTACTCAATTCCATGGTAGCCCACAGTCACACAACAGTGGAGTTAGAACATGTGTGGGGAGTACCCCTTAGAAACTGAACCGTTGAGTGGAGTTTTCACACTGCGTTGACAAACGTGTTGCCTGAACTGAGCCAGTCCCTGCCGGTAGGTTCACAATCTAGTTGACACCATACAAAACAAAAAAGGAATGCAGAGGAAAGAAAGTATTAGAAGCACCTGCACCTTTACTTGCTAATGGATGGAGCCAGCATGGTCCCCACCTACTCCTGGCCATAATGTTCTTCCTAGAAGGTGGGGGTACGGCTTCCCAGCAGCCCTTGATCTTCTAGATGGGGGCCAGAGACCAGAGTGTGCCTCCATTGAGCTCTGCAGTCCCTGTTCACACAGAATGTCTGTTCACCTGTGTTTATCCTTACTATGTAGAATGGTGCCATATGCATGCTGTGCACAGATCATGCCACCCTAGGCCATACTCAGCATCATCTTCTTTGGCACGGTATGATCAGTTGGCAGGGATTCACCATTCTAGCCAACTTCTCAAAAGGTCTGAAAAAGATATTTTTCCTTGACTGGATTGACAGCACACCAGTTTCTCCAACTTACGTAGATGTTATTGAGGAGAGTCAAACGTTTACGGAAAAACTGCATAATGAGTTTACTGAGTGAGTATTGCACTGACACTTTAAAGCTGCAATCCCATTCAGGTTTAGACAGAAAAAATGGGAAGTTGTAGGTCTTTTTTCTGGCTAAACATGCACCCTAAACAAGTGTTTTCACAACAACAAAGCTCCATGAACAATTTAGTAGTTTAGGGACCTCAAGTAGGGCAGCATGAGTTAAATTTCATGCGGGGGCAGCAAAAAGGCAAATATATTATATGGCCTTATTAATCACTCTCACTACCCTCTCTATGAATTCTCTATTTTTGTATATATCCCAACATAAGAAAATACATTAATGCAACTATGAATAAAATCCACTGGAGTATGCAGAACAGCTCAGAAAAAGCATTTCTATATTCATTTCAGTGGAATTTTAAAGAAAATACAGATTTTCTTTAGGGATCCATGAACTATGGATTCAGGAGCAACAATAAACTTGCAAACACCCAGGTACTTTTGATCACTCTTGACAGCTTATTCTTGGCAGTTGGAATAATGCTTAAGAGATGGCTACAGCTATAATCCTCAGAACTGATCATCCTCCAGAGAAACCTGTTTGATGGCCCTCTTTCAGGGCTACTCTGGAACCAATGATTTGAGGAAGGTTGGGCTTCCCAAAAAAGCAGAGATAACCCAACTGCTACATTTCATGTACAACTTGTTATTTGCACCCCCCCCCCCAAACAAATGCAGCTTAGGGAAATCGTTTAGTACTTTATAATTTAAAAAAACATATTTTATTATGAATAATCTTTCAATTGTCATACATTTGGCTTTATTTTTTAGTTTCCAGCACAAGTATGGTGAAGAACTTGCAAGATTAGAAGAGCAGAGAGAGAAAGTTAACAAGAGATACAAAAGGTTTCCTTTTTAACTATTTTTATTTCTCTAACAAAAGTTATGGCTCTTTAATTGGGTGGTGGAAATCTACCAGAGCTTGTTCTGACATCAAAACTGTATGGCCTTTCCTTGCTGTGGTGAATCACTCTGAAGTAAAGGAGGCAAGCTTTGTTTGTTTGTTTATCTTTAATTTCTTCAACTATAAGAAAATGTCCAGTCAGCATGTCAAAGAAAAAACCTTGATTTCTCTGTGGAAGTATACTGAAAAAAACCCTAAGGGGAGGGCTAGTGAAGCCCATATTTTTCTTCTGCTGCTCATTATTCCAAGTAAATATATCTTAAGACAGCACTTCTCTAAGGAGTATTTTACTATATTTATATACCAACTTTCTGCTGAAGCACTTAGGGTGGTTTACAGTTAAAAATAATGGCCAATAATCTAAGCCACATGATGCAAAATGAATGGGGAAGGAAAAATGAAAATCAGGAAATCCAAGGACCAACTCTTTCATGCTGTTATGGAATAACCAGAGCCCATTTCACACATTACTCACATGAAGAGTTATAATGTGATGACCGAGGAATAAGGCTGCACAGCTGCCTCCCATTCCCACTGATCACATGATACCTTTTCAAGAGCTGAGGACACTGTAGGAGATGGTTCTGGAAGTTGAGGAGCCAAATGGCAGCTGATCTCAGTTGGGTTGATGGTAGGTACTTTATCTCTCCTTCAGATGCAGCCAGTGGAATGGCTGATGGACAACCTCCCTCAGGGGGTGCAAATGTTTGCTAAAGAATATATGAACTTTGCACTGGTTTCCCTGGCCTATTCATTTTCTAAAGGGTTTATTAAAGAAATAACATGGATCACAATTCCAGAATAGAAGAAATGGAATTCAACACATGTAAGTTAGCCAAAATGAATCCTAAATTCTGGATGGTGGTAGACACATTTTTTCTTGGCATATTCAAAACAGTTGGAAGAATTAGATCATTCTCTTGCCTTGCTTTAAAAGCTTCAAGAGGAGATTTGTTTGAGTCACGAAGACAGGCATATATCTGGGACACAGTTCACCCCACAACGTGATGACCCATTAAGAGAAAATGCCCTACATTTGTTCGCTTGCCCTGTCTGCTAAAAATCCAGACTAACCCACTGAAATGTCACTTTGAACAGCCTAAATTGGGAAGGGCACCGTGGAAAACGGCAGTGCATCTGTGAAGAAAGGGGGCCTTAGGACACAGCTTCAAATTTTCTCAGAACATACCATGTCCCATATTCTTTTCCTAGGATGTTGACCACAATTACCAAGAAGCGAACTGAATCAAGGCTGAAAACAGAGACGTTTATCACCCAAATGGTATCTCACATTTTTAAGCAATACCTTCAGTCTTTAAGTACATCTTATGGCCATGTTCAGGAGCGGGGAACCTACTTGAATCCATGTGTCATTTTGTCCATTTTAAGTTGGCTGGAAGATTGTGCTCTGTTTCATAAATACCAGTCCTACACTCAAATAAGTATAGCACAGCCTCACTCTGGGAACCAGCTGTCTTTTATCTACGTTGAGAGCCTGCTCCTGGCTTACCTAGCCAATCCTGCAGACCAGGGGTTGGGCTTCCTTGTGGATTGGGCCACTGCATCCCACGGGTGCACTGCAGCTGTTGATTGCCTCTTACATTCCAGTGGTTGGTTTGTGAGAGTCTCTTCCCTGGATTTGGGTGTTGAAGAGGAATTATGGAGCCTGCTTCAGGCCCCCAGGGGAATCCCACTAATTGGGCCTTGCCATATATGCTATTAGTACTCTACAGTTAATTCAACAGTTCTTTTCGTTGTCTTATTTGAACAGGAAAACGTGAAGCTACGCCAGTCCGCATCCAGTAGTGTGAATTCAGCAGCTAAAGACCTCCAGAATTAAGATATACATAACAAAAGTTGCCTGAATGATTCCTGAATTAAGCTTAGCAACACATTTGGAATAAAACGTGCCTCTATCTTTTAAGTCAATAAAGAACAAGACAGTGCAGCTTTTTTATTTCAACCTGGTTCATTTAAAAAAAAATTTTTAATAGGCAATCAAATTTTATATTGTAAAGTCCAAACAGAAATCAACATTTTGGATGATCTTTGCTGAAAGCCTATTTTAGGAGAAAATACATTAGAAGGATTAATAGAGCTTTCATTTTTAAATTGTTTCTTTGAAAATACATTCTAATAAGTGCTATTGCACATTATAATAAGTAAGAAAGTGATAACTGTGGCATAGAAAGCTGGGGCACTGCCAGCTTCACAGTGCCCCAAATTTTAAATTTGGCATCCTTTACGCCTCAAGAAAAATCGTAGCTCCGCCACCGGGGATGGTAGCAAACAGGCTGTTTTCTTCCAATGCTAACCTTTGCTCATTGTTTTTATAGTAAGCCTCTTTCACATTTGCTAGGAATTCCTCCAACTTGTCCATAGGGACCATTGACACAGTGCAGCCACCCCATCCTGCCCCGGTCAGGCGTGACCCAACTGCTCCAAATTGCCTAGAAGAACAAAAAAAGAAGAGATTTTTGAAGTCATAAATCAAAATGAGAATGTATCACATACAACATGCAATGTTGGGCATAAGTGGATTGGATTTCTTCTTAATTTCAAAATCTTAAATTATGGATAGACAACTGGTAGCTTTGGGGGGGGGGGGTGCAACCCAGCCCTGAATAGCTTCCCATCTAGTCCCCGTTATTATCTGCCAGTCTATCCAGTGCTCAGGAAAAGGGCTCTTCAAACTCCTTCCCAATGTGAATAGCTACATAGGCCCTGAATGGACCTCACTTGTTTACTCTTGATTGCCTGTGTTTTGTTGTGAGCAGATGAGCTGTATCATATTATGCCAGTACTTTCCCAGCTACACTGACTGCTAGTCCAGGTCCAGGCCTGATTCAAAATGCTGGTATTAACATTCAAAGCCCTAAACGATTTGGGACCAGGTTATCTGAAGGATCATCTCCTCCCATATATACCTGCCCCTAAGGTCATCTTCAGGGGTCCTTCTCCAGGAGCCCCTGCCAAAAGGAGTGAGGCAGGTGGCTACCAGAAAAAGGGCCTTTTCCACTATGGCACCCTGGCTGTGGAAATGAGCTCTTTAGAGAGGCTCGCCTGGAGCCTATGTTGTGCTCTTTCTGTCACCAGGTGAAGCCCTTTTTATTTTCCCAAGCATTTTTAGCATTTTAGCATTCCAGTTTTTAGTTCTGCTATTTTAAATTTGCTATTGCATTTATATCTCTGCACTGCTGCTAGGTTTTATTCTGGTTGCACTTTTATACTGCATTTTTAAGTCATATTTTATATTGTATTTTATGCTGTACTTTGTGGTTTTAATTTTTGTGAACCACCCAGAGAGCTTTGGCTATTGGGTGGTATAGAAAAGTAGTAAATAAATAAATAAATAAAGGAAAGGGCACTAATTGCTGTTCATGTTAAGGAGGGCTGCGTTAAAAGAGCCCTTCTCCCGTCCATTGGCTTATTTGGAGTTAGGAAAAAGTAGCTGATTCTTCAGACCTTTCTTAATTCAAACTATAGCCTCTGTTAAAATTTAGTTGCTGACTAGATGCTTAAAAAGTACATGTCTGCATAGAAGGCCATTTGCAACCAGTTTTTTCAGATGTTATTTTGCTATGCAATTTTTGTATCGTAAGTATTTCACGTTTTTAAATGCATCCATCTTTTATAACATTCGAGAACATCTGTTTAAGGACTGAGGAGGAGGAGCAGGCAGGAGAAAGGCGTAGTTTGTTGCCAACATTTATTAGCGAAGATTCTTAAGTTTATGCCCCAGTTGATAGTCATAAAATAGATTTCCAAATCTGGTAAAGTCCAGATACTGAACAGCTCTGCTCATCAGAATGAGACACTTCATGCTGTCGAGATTCACCAGCTCCTCCCATTCACAGCAACAGTCAGAAAAAGGGAATGTTGTGACATCATCCAGAGAATTTCCAAGCACTTGAGTCATTTAGTGTTACTGAAAAGTATGCCTTATTTGATTTCCCCCATTCACTGAAATCAACACCAATCCAGTTCACTGTGAAAGCTATCTATCTGGAATTAGTGCCTGGAACCTGTGATAGTTTGGATGAAAGCCAAGAAACAGAAGCTCAGTCCAACAAGATGGAAGTACTATGTTCCAGTAGCTCCTGTGGACCAGTGGCTCCAGCATTTAGGGAGCATTCAGCAAGATTGTAATTTGGGCAGGTTTGCAATTTCCCCTATGGATCAAGTTCACAGCTTGAGGACTCTCACCGACCCAGCTTTGAGACTATAGACTCATCGGCATAGAGTGCCTTTACCAGTTCAAATAGTTTTCCAGCAGCAGCCTCTCCTGGACAGGGATAGTCTGGCCAAACGTGGAGATTTTCCTTCTGCCTATCCCTGATCTAGGGCAAAGGCTCCCCATTGTTATTTCCTCCCCTTCTTTATCCCTGCCCAGGGGCTCGGAGCTGTATTAAGGCACAACTCACACATTAATCACTGGATGGACAAGACCATGATGATGGGTGCCCAACCCATAGCAAGAGTTAGCAAGACTGACTTTGTGCCAGTGCTTAGTGTCGAATTGCTTATTCCCTCCATCCAACAATCCCAATTTAAATCTGAAGCAATACCTAGTGACTTAGAACAGCGCAGTTGAGATCAGAATCAAAAACCCTTTTGAGATGTCTTTAACAAAATCTTCCTCATTAACAACTTCCAACAGCTTTTACCATACAGTGGGCAAAACAACGAGAGTTTTCAAAAAACTAAGACAAAAGTAGAAATCTGTTTTGGGGGCTTAAAAGAAAGTGCTGACCAATTAGTGGCTAAATATTTTGGCACTCCAAATCTTTTAACAAAGATTTGGCAGGGACACTTTCATAAACCAAAAGATCCAGGCAGTCCCCCAAAACATCTGAATATTCAGATTTTACTTCACAGTTTGAAACCTTTTAAGAGCCGAGAATCTGATAGACATAAGCAATGCTGTGGGGCATACTATTTTGGAAAGGATTTTATAAATCTATGCATAGCAGCTGGCTATGATTGTGTATAAAAGCCACTTAACATACGCAATTGCTGCCATTACCATAACCATATCAGGTAAATGTTTTTGCTAGTCAGGTTTCTTAATCAATGACAGGCAGTGAAAGGGGGGGGGGAATAAACCCTGAATCACCAGTAGAAAAAAGCCAGAATAAAATACGATCATTGCTTAAATAAAGTATCTCCTTTATGAGACAAGGGTGAAATGAAAGAACAAGTAGTTCGTCACATGTAACATGCTTCCTATCATAAATCTACGAGGCCAGATTTAAGCGGGAAACTTAGAAGAAGAAAAAAACTGAGGCAACTTGTCAAGTTTTATTTGCCACAGTTTTATTATGGATGCCAGAATTGAAATCAGTCTTATTTCAGTGAAACCTTAACCAAACATGTTCATCTCAGCGCTTACTCGCCTCTATTAGCTTATGTGTTGCTTAACTTACATATATTACATGTGATGTTAATCATATCAGTCAGTCAGTCTCTTTATTGCAGTCATAAGACGTGTTCAGGTTGAAATACAATGCACAAATACCAGAACATAAAGATGCATTTTCTTCAATTTAGCTAGTACAGTCAGATAATCAGGCATTTTTCCCTTGAGTGCAGTATCCCCTCCACACACACAAATAGCCAAATTGGAACCCTACTGTCAGGGGTACACGGGCTTTTAACCATCCCCCTTCCCTGCAGCTCCAATTTGGATCAGGATGGCTGGGCAAACTGGGTACTTGTTTGTAAATGTGTGTGAGAGAAATCCTGCATTCAAGGGCAAACTACACGTAATTTGACCCTTATATCGCAGAGGCCAATACAGTGGACAGTTTTTCTATTTTATACAGTCCAGGTTTGTCATAAAACAAGAAGCCCACCTCACTTCAGCAAAGTTCAGGTATCACACCACGCTACAGTTCACACTCACCATACTTAAGATCCTAAACCACAAGCTGAGCTTCCAAATGCATAGAGAAACCATCATTTGAAGCCACTTGCGTATTTTCCCCAATCTGCTCAGTACACCTGTTGCTCAAACTCTGATTTGTCAATTCAGAGTTAACACAAACCATTTGCAAAACCACTCGAAACCACAATTTCTGGTTCTGGTTTGCTCACTGATCAATTCAGACATCATTCCAAGCCATAACTAAGCTTTTTAAAACATGGTTTGGCATCATGTCTGAATTTATTCTCTCTATAGAGAAAGGTCCTGGATAACCAATTGTAAGAGGTTGGATTCACAGAACTACCTTTCCCATCACAAGTAACTTTTCACAACTGCCTCATGGTGGACATTCATGATGGGAAGGGTCCACTATGTGTTGAAATCATAAGCCAGGACAAGCAGCATCTGAAATTTATTAGGTTTGCTGATCTCATGCTGGCCAGCAAGCTGGATGCATGTTATACTTCTCAAACCCTCTTCCACATGAATTTCCATCACAAAATGAAAATGAAAGAGTTGTGGAATACCTTGTAAGAAAGGTCTAAGTATCATAAGCCATCAAAACGCATGAATCCACTTCCAAGGTACTCTCAACTGGTTGAGTTTTACGAAATGACTCTCCTGTGTGGATTCTATTACGTGATTGCCTCTTTGCAAGTATAATGAACAATAGTTGAGACATGATTCATTCCTGTGAACTGGGGTTTCTCAAGCTTTGAAGCTCTCTGCATCAATAGAACTGCTCAAACTTCCCATAGGTCAGACAATGGCATCTTACGTTGCCTTTGATTAAGAGTAAGGTTTGTCTAGTACCAACACTAGCCAGATCAGATCAGCAAGGAAGTCTCTTAACCACAATTGGCCCGAGTAAATCAGATGTTACTCCATACCCCTTACAAAAAACTCTAGGTCAAGGCTTAATTACTAGCTTGAGTGTGGGTATTTAAAACCACCTGCTATTTTCCTGGAGCCTCCAGATGTAGGAGCAAAGGGACAGAGGAGAAAAAGAAAATATGGAAGGCTGAGCAAAGAGCGGAGCCATAGGGAATGCAACAGCCCTGTTGCTGTGGTCGTGAACAGTCAGCTCCTCCTATTGACAAGTTCCCTTGACACCCCGCCCCACAAGAGGCCTCCATGAGTAATAAATAGCCTGCTCATGTTGCGACAAAAGAAACAGAAAACGAGTGTAGCTGGAGAGTAGGGTAGCCAGATGCAAACGAAGATGTGGCTCCTGCACCATTCACTCTTTTATGCAGCTATGAAAGGTGGAGGAGCCCTGTCCTGTTTTGCATCTATACCCCTTACTGGGGATCCACATCTAAAAGAGAGGAAAAAGTGCTCTGTGGATTTCCCGGGGGGGGGGGGTTGAGTGGCAAACACTCATGGCCAACATATCCCTAATTCAAGACTTATACTTTGAGAACCACCGCTGTAAGCAAGCAAGCAAGCATACAGCTAAATGCATCAAGCAGGTTGCCAGATTTTTATATCTCCCATTCACTAAGTCCTAGGAAGCAAGGTATTATTTACTAACTTAAAGGTTTTGATCAAATTTATTGTTAGGAATTGCCTATGCTTTAAAAATAGTCCCATACACAGTTCTGTACACTTGAGTCCCATTGATTTTTGTCTGTTCTAAGTGTGTAGTGCTATAAATCTACTTAACAATGTGCTGAACTGTGGTTTTCATGCTTAGGCTACAACCATTGTAGCATTCTGTTGGCATCACTGCTACACAATCCACATTGACTGGGTACCATTTAATAGAATCTACATGGTTATTTGGTTTGAGGCCATAACTGAATCTGAAATGGAGATGTTTAAGCTCTACACTACTGTATCAAGTGTCCCTGCACTTGTTGGAGATACTGAAATAATGATCTCTTCCACAACATTGGCAGCACTTCATGTCTGGAATCCCCCAGGGCCTCATAGTCTTACCACATGGCCTAAGACAGGGTAATTAACCTTCACTTAGCACACCAAACCACCAGGACGCCCTGCCAAGCACTTATGGCATAACTATACTGTACAGCCATGCTGGAATCATTTAGATTCTTCCTAGAGTGCCGAGTTTCAAACTAACTCAAATCAACATCTGGGTATCAGCTATGCGCAGTTATACATGAAAAATTTGGGGGGCTGTGGTATTGGATGAGGGAGCTACAAATAAATATTATTATTATTATTATTATTATTATTATTATTATTATTATTATTATTTAGACTGCAAATACCATAGAGTTGTATTTTCTTTATTAATGAAATGTAGCAACCAGTTTTCTTCCATTGTGGGAAATGCCCCTCGAAAGAGCAGCTAGGTGCTTGCAGGAGCCAGTTTTAGTTTCAGCAAATGCTATTTATACACCATTCTGGTAGGCTGATTTTGGATGGTCTACAGCAGGGGTGAGCACCTGTTGTAGCCCATGTTTTAGCTCCCATCATCCCTCACTATTGGCTATGCTGGCTAGGGCTGATGAAAGTTGTAGGCAAAAGCATCTGGAGAGTCACAAGTTTGCCTGACCCTGGTCTACAGGAAACGGAGCTTTGTCCTACCATTGATTTGGAAAGCACCTAATATGATAGGGATTTGATCTTACTTGAGACAGTGAAGGCAAGAAGAAGATATATGGGGAAATCTTTTCTTTTCTGGGTTGGGGACCTTTATTTATTTATTTATTTATTTATTTATTTATTTATTTATTTAAAATTATTGTCAGAATGCCTTTAAGCATGGAACTTCCCAAGGCTGCAACTAAATAATTTTCTAATATTTGGGGAAGGGGCATAGCTCAGTGTGGAGCACATGTTTTGTATGCAAAAGGTCCCAGGTTCAATTCTTGGCATCTACAAGTAGGGCTGAGAAAAACATTTGTCTGAAATCCCAGAAAGCTGCTGCCCATCCACTTAGGCAGTGCTGAGCTAAATGGAACAACAGTCTGACACAGCATAAGGTCGTGTCCTAGGTTACTAGCATTTTGGTTCAGATTTAAATTGGATGATTAGATCCCAAGGCTGCAAAGGATTAGAATTAGGCTCTCATTAACTCCTCAGTAATATTCAAAATGGTGGCAGCCAGCCACCACAATGAGAAACTACAGGGCAATTCTCTCACAATAGCTTCTTGTTTCATTTGAACCCAGCCTATGTCATCTTGGGGCATTTGTTCTGATGCGAACAGACCAGGATATTTTTCATTTGTTTAAAACAATAGCTTAATGGTGTCATGTTTTCTCTGCAATCCAGCCCAAAAGAAAGTTAACTCCCCATGGCTTTGCAAACTTACAGACAGATGTCCACCAGCTGATTCAGTTCTGGACAGCTGCATTCGTACAGATCATTGCAGCTGGCATGGCTCTGGTTCATTAAATCCCCCAACAACTGGACTGCATCGTCAGGTGCCTCTGTACATATCTTCTTAAACAGCAGGACTCTGGCAGCTTCGCTGTACACGTGCTTAGCGCGCTGGTATAACTTAAAGGTGGTCACTAAATTTAGACAAAAAGAAAAAATATTTGACGTAGGAACAAAATGGAAACTTAGATGATTTATTACTCTCAGATGTGGCTGTGTGGCTTCCAGAGAAAAATGGAGAGAAAGATGATCCAATTATCTTCAGATCTGTTTTGTTTTATATTACTTTCACTCGTGTTAGTATTGGTATAAAGATGACATTGCTCCACTCCAGAGCAAAGGTGGAGGTGGGGGCAGCTGCAGTGCATGGATTCCCATGCTGGATCAAAAACTGCAAGCACAGGCTGGATGCAGATGTACTGCTTTGCATGACCAGCAGCCAAGCCAGAGCAGCATTGCTGGATCAGGAGAAAGCTGCAGCCAAAGAGGCACAGGGGACAGACACAGGATTCATGAAGAGGAAAGTCAACACAAGACAAAAGGCTCAGCAAGATGAATCAAGGCACAGCTAGCTGTTGACCAACCTGATAGCGGCATCCCTCCTGATTTCTTTCACCAGAGCTGCTGGGAAGCAGGGGCCAAAGCAGGCGAAGTGACCTCAGGTGAGCTTGCATTCAAAAGCAGAGGAGTAGCAAGACATGCATTTGGATAAGAGGCATCCACTGTGAACCCCATTTGTATTGCACAGTGTGGATGTGGGAGTGCATTTCCAACCACATGGCAAAGCAGATGAGGATGCACATCCTTGGCCACTATCTCAGGTTATGCAGGCCTGGTTGTGCAAGACTTATCTGCTTTTGCTGTAGGTAATGTGGTCCGAAAGTATTCATATTTTTAATGAAATCAGTTCCTTGCAAAATGGTATTCAGCGATGCCATGCATCTTTTTTTTCTTTTACCATAGGAGCATCCTGTTTGAGACAAGTAGGCAGGAATCTAGATTACTGTTTCCACAGCGGCCAGCCAAATGCCTCCAAGTACTCAATAGAATGGCATAATGGCGGCAACAATCCCCTGATTATCCTCAACATTTCACAACCAAAGATGTACTGCCTCTGAATACAGAGATTCCATTTAACTGGCCTGGCCAATAGCCACTAATAGACCTTTTCTTCTATAGATATGTCTCTGTGGAGGAAGGCCGCTTTGTTATACTTCTTTTAACATGTAATTCCATTCTAACAGTTCACTACCAAATAATTAGCTGTCAGGGCCGGTGGCTTGCAATGCAGCAGAGGGAAGCAAGCCACTTCAGGTGATACCTGATGAAGGTAAGAATGAATGCTGCAGAGAGAGCTTCACTTTTGGCAGTTAGCTGTGCAGTAGCTGACACAGATCAATTAAACATTTATAGAAGTATCTTATCATAGAATCATAGAATAGTAGAGTTGGAAGGGGCCTATAAGGCCGTCGAGTCCAACCCCCCAATTTCATATATGCCAGACTAGCACATGTTGTGCATAGTTCATACCAGGGATGAGTAGAAAGTAGATGTTCAGATGTTTGGGACTTCAACTCTCAACATTCCTGACCATTGGCCATGCTGGCAAGGGTTTGTGGGAGTTGAAGTCCTTCTGCCCAGCCCTCATTTATACAGCCCACATTTTATACCAGCCCCTGAGAGTTCGAGCGCTAAAGGTAGAACCTCCAATCTGCATCTCCAAAATCTCATTTGTGCATACCCATCTATTCACCAATCTCCCTTCAGGCTGCATTCCTAAACATATTTATTATGCATGAAATCCTACCGAACACAATGAGGCTTACTTCTGTGTAAACATCCATAAGGTTGCACCATCAGTCACCTAATCTCCACTGCTTTTCCCCTTAACTTATGTGTTCATTTCTTTGTGTAGAATATTTGTGTCCCTGTTTTCTGCTTGATTACACCTCCAAGGCAGATTACGATTCAGACATTAATATTCAATAAAGACAATGTTTTTCTTTAAAAATCGGCACTATATAAGGTAAGGTCAGATCAAAGCATTCAGTTTCTTATGGCACTTTCAAACATGCATGGTCATTATGACCTTCATGCATGAAGCAACTATCAAAGATCAAATCCACACACAGAATTTTCTATCATTTCACATCCCCTGCAAGAGAATGTTTTGCAGTGGAAGGGCTTTACATGGAGCTGCAAGAGTGATATGTTTTTAGGTGTGAATTAGCACTAAGGCTCAAGAGATGCAGATTTTTTGACAGATACTGAATGGATCTTTCAAGCTGAAAGACTTCCAAAGAGTTAAGACCATCATAATCTCCATCAGAGACCTAATCTAGGTGCCGGATGGACATCTCAGCCAACATGAAAGGTTTTTTTTCTCTCTCCTGTGGTCTTGGATCTCATGGACATGTCAGAACGTGCTCTTCCTTATAGGAAAAGCTGTGCAAAATATGGTACCAGATATACTCAGTAGTTCATAATTTTACACAATGTACTGTCACCACTATTTGTCCATTCCAATTATTTCAAAGTGGAGTAACACTAGTTTAAGTGTACCATGTGCAAAACTGTTCCTTAGCAAGTCTGGATGTGCATGGGGATCAGAGGGGGAAACTATAGTGATGAACAAAATAATTTCTTTCTCTTCAGAGGTGCCAGGATTATTTGGCTTGATATGAAATGTAACAGCTATTAATGAGGATGGACCCAATAGTACAGTTGCCTAAATACATCATGGTTTTGGAATATGATTAAAACCCACAAATGAAAACAACTGAATACCCCAATGAAAATGACCCTCCTGGGAAGGGTCACTGAACAATAGTGGGCGCTTACACAATTCCCAATTTACTAAATCCATTCAGGAGTACATTTTGTCCTCAAGTTTGTGAATTGATCTCAGATATTTTTGCAGGGAGTGATGCCCAACGTCACTGCTGAGCGGTTTATAGAGGTAAGCAAAGCAAACAGCACATTCTCTGGGTGAAATCGCTTTCTGGGCCATTCTCCTTTGAAGGCATTGTTTTACAGTGGGGCAGTTTTAAAATGTGCAATTGTTTAGGGCCTATCTGAAGTTGCGTGAGAGTTTGCCATCGCTCACGCTCGCTTGTAAATCACCATTGAACAGTAGTAACCCAAAGAATGAACTGAAAACACATCTGGTTTCAATTTGGAAGCAAACATCTTGCCAAAGGCTGCGATTGATTCAGAGACCACCCTTCGGTAAAGCAACGCTCCGCTGGCCAGATTACCTTAAAGCACTTCACGGTTCTCTCAAGCTCATCACATTACGTATTGGCAACGGGGATCATCATTTTACTCCTGCCTGCCAGCCAGACACTGGGAAGGCATGTTCTCAACATGTAGAAGAAGGCTCTATAACCTCCACATTTGGTTTTGCCTCTAATCTAGTGTAATCCGTTCAAAGCAATTGTTACATCTAAAATGACAGAAACCAGGATTGCATTGTTGTTTTCTTAGACTCTCTTGTTAATAGTGACTCTTTGCCAAGCAAATGGGAGTTAAGAAATGATATCATTTCATTAAAGGGATCTGTTTTTACAGTATTTAGCTGGTAATGGCCCTTTCAAGGAGAAAGCCAGGTGCTCACACATGGTAGATTCTGGTAATGGGGAGTCATGTGGCAGACACTTAAAAATCTACCATGTAGCACCTGTAAGATATGTCGGTGGTCATCTGTCCACCTACCGGCCGTCCACTATGAGCATTATCTTCAGGTCCCCCACTTCCCAGACTTATGAGAAGTTCGGAAAGGTGGTAATTCAGGCTTCAATGCATTGTTGGAAACTAGCAATAGCTCCCTTGTGCGATGCAAGTGCCACTCAGTAAGCTTTGGGGCTGCTATTGCTTAACTCCAGTTTATTATTATTATTATTATTATTATTATTATTATTTCTAAATCTATACAAAGTGAGTGGTGAGAAGGGCTATTCTAATTTTACGAAGGTAACCATATGCTTAAAATAATGTTGTAATATGTTTTGCAGTTTTTTCCCAGTCCAATTCAAACGCCATGTACTAGTTTTTAAAAAGTCTGTAGTCTGTAGCCTGTATTCATCCATGGTGAAACAACATGGCAGCATACAATTCTAGCACAAAAATAAATATGGCAAGCAGCAAGTCAAGTAACTAAGATGCTCCCATTTTGGATTTTTTTGCATACAGGGAAAACCTACATTAGCAAAAGTATCATTTGAACATACCTGCCTCAAATGGTTCATTTCTAGCATGAAAAGCAGCAGTCTCTTCTACAAAAAAAATACTAAGGGACAATCCTATGCATATTTAGACAGAAAAAAGTCCTACAATTCCCAACATTCCCCAGCTGGCATGACTGACTGGGGAATACTGGGAATTGTAGGACTTGTTCTGTCTAAACATGCATAGGATTGAGCCTTAAAAGTACTAAATTGGACCTCTAAAGATAAGAAACAGTCTGGCGATTAGCTGACTTACAAAAGCCTCACATAGACGTACAGTGCTGAGAGGGTCCTTAGAGCTCATCTAATCCAGTGGTCTTCAACTGGTGGGTTTCGACCCAAAAGTGGGTCATATGATCAGTTCAGATTGCGGCATTAGAACTAATAAGTAAAATTCAAAAGTGAAATTGTGAAAGTGGGTCCCGTGTGGCAGGTTGGGAGTCCGAGGTGGGTCTCGGGTCTGGACCTATTGAAGACCACCAATCTAGTCCATTCCCTGCTCAGTGCAGGATGCAACTACAGCATCCCTGGCAGATGGCCATCCAGACACTGCTTAAATTCCTGCAGGGAAAGAGAGTTCACCACCTCCTGAACCAATCTGTTCCATGGTCAAACAGGCCTTGCTGTTAAGAAGCTTCTCCCAATAGTTAGCTGAAATAGGCTTCTCTACAATGCTCACCCACTGGTTTGAGCCCGGCCCTCTGGAGCAACAGAGAACTCAACGTTATTTGACCCACACAAGCAACATGCACATCAGTTTTGGCAGCAGTCACAACTAGATAAAATTCCCCATGGAAGAACATATCCTGTGCCTTGGGCCATCATAATCTACAACTAACATAGTGGGATGGGTAAGGGTCTTACCATTTTAAATTTAAAAGAACCTCACTGAAATATGTTTTAAAGGATTAAAAAAGCTTTGTACTATAGAGGCTGAGAGCTCCTACTCTCCAACGTTGAAGTGCACTTCTCAGTGACTGGGTTCACACAACACGAAAAAATAAGCCATATCTCATGGATAAATAATCTATCCTGTGGAAAATGTCTTGAGTTCAGACAACACGCTAACCCATGGTTCAACAAATAAGCCAGGATTCAACAACAACCCATACTCAACCATTGAGTGGGCTGAGACTTTGTGGAAGGGTCCTGAGAGCTCAAATTCTTCAAACCCAAGGTCTGCAAGCAAACCAAATTTATTTGGCTGCTATAAATTGTACCCCTTTCTCTCCCACGCCAACTGCTCTCAGGATTATGGGTCTTTCAACCATCAATACAGCAATTTTCTAAGGAAATGCCAAACATTCTACTAAAAAACCCAAACAAGTTAGTTATGGAGAAGGAAATCAGCAAGTTCAGGGTTTCCTCTTACCACAGGCAGAGGCTGAACTTCACAGCTTAATGTGTGTGGAAAGGAAAAACATTAAAGATTACTTTGGAGCTTTAAAATACGGCAATATATGCAGATAGAATCATTTATTTTGCTCTAATAAGGCCCTTTCCAGACATTGTGGTTTCCCTGGGGGACTGAGTAGCCATCACTGATCCTCTCAGATGACATTGTGCCAGCAAGATATTCTGTTGTTGTGTAAGCCCCTTTCCACAGCATTCAAATCACTAACTACAGTCAAAGATGGAAAACAGTAGTTCTTGCCAAAGCAAAGGGAAGTATAAGACCTGTACTGGAGTAGGAATAGCAGCTGCGCAACTGTCACTGACACTGATTGGATGGTGCCCACGTGTCAGACTCGGCTTCTTTTGAGTTCAGGGCAAGGCAACAGTAACTCATAGTCAGCAAGCAACAGCAAGTGATGGAGGACAGGCCAAGGTGAGGGATTAGCAAGGATGGATAGGTAGGAGCCAGAGGTGGTGAGAAAGCAAATAATGACCTGGTTTGAACAATAGCTGCTGCCCACTGTGGCTTCTTTAAGCCACAGTGAGATGCGGCACATCCCAGTTTGTGTTTTTGAACATTCTAGTGTTGTGTGTAGCTTATCATGATGTCCAAACCCGGGGACTGGAGGTTATGTGAAGGTTAACCCTCACATAACCCCTGGTTCCCAGGTTTGGATGACACGACAAACCACAGCTGCAGTGGTGATCATGCAAACTTGGTCAGGATTTAGCAGAAACAGTAGGTCTTGAGACTCAAAGCATTTTTTTAGATGCCACTAAATGTGCCTTTGAGCCTTGCACGTGCAATTTGTGTGAATGGCCTTAATACATTCTTAAAACCAGCTTTGAAATTTGAGTTCAGCCTTCATGTACCAGCTGTAAACAGATGGGCTTTAACTGACAGTCATTCCTGGGATACTTCCAGATGAGGCTTCGATATCACCATCACCCTGCCTCATTCACAGAATTTCGATGGGAGGTCCAGATGCCGACATCTTCCACTTGTAACCCTCCTGTGTTTCCCCATAATTTCTGCTGTCTTTTTTGTCTTACTGCAGAAAGTCAGTGAAGAAAAAGAAGACCAAATTGCTGCATAATGCATTCTGATCACTAGCACTATGGCCCTTCCATCTGGAAGCACCCCTGGTCCTCCATCCACCATTATTACCACGCAGCTCTATTATTTTAGGTGATGTCTTCCACACTAGTTAAGGGTCACACACAAACATTTCACGTTTTACAGAAGGACCATAGACTTCTTTTTCAAATTTGTTTGTGGGGAGGGGATCAATTTTTTTTAATCTAAAGAGTTTCAACAGAACCAGGTCTGAAAAATCTTACTCACTGGAGGGAAGAAGCAAGATTAAAAGCCATGTTCAAAGGCTTCCTCTTGAATGTATTCAGTATCAAGTTGCAAAACCAGCAATACATTTTAAGAGCATTTGTTGTTGTTTTTCAGAAAAGCCTGTTATGTGGTGGAGTGGGAATTGCTCCCTTGCCCCTCTAAACAGTATCTCATCTCTTTCTGTTAGTTCATTCTTCACTGCTCCCACCTGCCTCAATACAAAATTGTTTAAATGAATAAATAAATTCTTTCCCTGTACTGCCCTGTGCCACCAGATGAGTAATCACTCACAGAGAGCATCCCACACATTCCAAATAAGCTACTCCTGTAGCAGCTCACCATTACACAGAGAGTACAGTCTGACCTTTTGGAAATACTGCATGTAAAGCTAACGGAGCAAAAAAAGGCATCCTTTGAGACACTGACGTGAAGTGAACAATGCCCTCCACTCTGATATTAGATGGTTTATTTTTATTAAAATGACGGCACTTTAATGGATTCTCCCTAATATAGAACAGTAGTCTGATATTATTCTTTACAAGATAAATCTGCCTTTAAAATATTCAACCCTCACTTTATTGAAAATAAAGGATCACAAAGCTAGAAGGAGTTTCTGGGATTATCATGTCCAAGGCAACCACTCAGACCTCTGTCAGTAGACTAGGACTGCTTAAACGGTGTCCCCACAGAGAGCTGATCCCAAACTGGGAAATTAGCAAGGGTCAGCAAGGGTGGCGTAATCCCCAAAAGGGATTATCCAGGAAACATGCAAGATGCCATTGTGCACTATGTTGTAATCTCTTTTATCTGGCTATCGCTCCTGCACTTCTGGTTTAGCGCTCCATCGTGCAACCAGCAATGTCAGAGTTCTTGAATTCAGCTTAGTCATTGACATGTCAAAACATGTATGAGTTCAGCCCTCTGAATCCAAGTATTTGTCCACATCCTCTAACAACATAGCACTCATATCCTGGCACACTACTCAATAATATTATTTAGAGCACACTTCTTTTGAGAGAGGCAAAGTCTTATTCAAATGATACTTTTGTTGTGGCAGCCATTTCGGTATGGCCATGTCCAATGTGGCTAATGTGTAAAGAAGAACCATCTGTGATCCTCCCACATCACTGCCACATGCCCAATGGGCTGATGGTTCTAGTGCAGGAAGAAACCACATTTCTCCACCTACTCGCATGATGCTTGTTTGCAGAGCATTGTTGGACCAGATCACACCGATGAAGTATCAGCCCTTATTATAATTATTATTATTATTTATTCCATTTATATACCGCCTCATAGCCGAAGCTCTCTGGGTGGTTTACAAAAATTAAAAACATTGAACATTAAAAAAAACACCGATATAAAAAATTTAAAACCATAAAAAGCATAAAAACAAGTTATAATTACAATATCCTTTAAAAACAATTCTGGGTCAAAGCACAACAACAACAACAACACAAAACCCTCAACATAAGCTGTTAAATGCCTGGGAGAAGAGGAAAGTCTTGACCTGGCGCCGAAAAGATAACAATGTTGGTGCCAGGTTAGCCTCGTCAGGGAGATCATTCCATAATTGGGAGGCCACCAATGAAAAGGCCCTCTCCCTTGTTGCCACCCTCTGTGCTTCACTCGGAATAAGCAACCGGAGGAGGACCTTAGTGTATGGGTAGGTTCATATCGGGAGAGGCGTTCCATCAGATATTGTGGTCCCAAGCCGTGTTAGGCTTTATAGGTTAGAACCAGCACTTTGAATTGGGCTCGGAAACGCATAGGCAGCCAATGCAAGCGGGCCAGAGTAGGTCTTACATGCTCGAACCTTCTCGTTCCTGTTCTCAATCTGGCTGCTGCATTTTGCACAAGCTGCAGCTTCTGAACCATCTTCAAAGGCAGCCCCACATAGAGTGCACTGCAGTAATCCAATTTAGAGATTACCAGAGCGTAGACAACTGAACCCAGGTTATCCCTGTCCAGATAGGGGCGTAGCTGGGCCACCAACCGAAGTTGGTAGAAGGTACTCCGTGCCACCGAGGCCACCTGAGCTTCAAGTGACAGAGATGGTTCTAGGAGAACCCCCAAGCTACGAACCCGCTCCTTCAGGGGGAGTGCAACCCCATCCAGAACAGGTTGAACACCCTCCATCCGGTCAGCAGAACCACAGACTAACAGCATCTTAGTCTTGTTTGGATTGAGTTTCAGTTTGTTAGCCCTCATCCAGTCCATTGTCGCAGCCAGGCACTGGTTCAGCACATCCACAGCCTCACCTGATGAAGATGAAAAGGAGAAATAGAGTTGTGTGTCATCAGCGTACTGATGACAACGCACGCCAAAACTCCGGATGACCGCACCCAATGGTTTCATGTAGATATTGAACAGCATGGGGGACAAGACTGACCCCTGTGGAACCCCATACTGGAGAATCCACAGGGCCGAGCAATGTCCCCCAAGCACCACCTTCTGGAGCCACCCCACCAAGTAGGAGTGGAACCACTGCAATGCAGTGCCTCCCACTTCCAACAAAGCCAGTTGTCCCAGAAGGATACCATGGTTGATGGTATCAAAAGCTGCTGAAAGATCAAGGAGAATCAACAGAGTCACACTCCCCCTGTCTTTCTCCCAACATAGGTTATCATACAGGGCAACCAAGGCCGTTTCCGTACCAAAGCCACACCTGAAGCCGGACTGAAATGAACTCAGATAATCAGTCTCATCCAAGAGTGTCTGGAGCTGACTCGCAACCACTCACTCAAGTACCTTGCCCAGGAATGGAACATTTGCCACCGGTCTATAGTTACTGAGATTTTTGGGGTCTAGGGAAGATTTCTTCAGGAGTGGTCTCACTACTGCCTCCTTCAAACGGCCTGGAACCACTCCCCCTTGTAGAGAGGCATTAATCACTTCCCTAGCCCAGCTGGCTGTTCCATCCCTGCTAGCTTTTATTAGCCAAGAGGGGCAAGGATCCAATACAGAGGTGGTTGCACGAACCTGTCCAAGCACCTTGTCAACATCGTCGAGCTGTATCAACTGAAACTCATCCAAGAAAACAGGACAAGCCTGTGCTCTGGACACCTCGCTAGATTCATCTGCTATAACACTGGAGTCTAAGTCCTGGTGGATGCCCAAGATTTTATTCTTTAAGTGCCTAGCAAATTCAGTATAGCAGGCCTCAGATGGTTGTACCACATCCTTGGGGCCGGCATGTAATAGCCCCCGGACAACTCTGAAAAGCTCCGCTGGGCAGCAGATTGAAGATTTGATAGCAAAAAGTATTGCTTTTTTACCGCCTTCACTGCCCCTGAATATACCTTACTATAGGCACTTACCAGTGTTTGATTGCATCCACTAGGAGTTCATCTCCATCTGCCCTCAAGCCATCTCCTATTTTGTTTCATTGCTCTCAGCTCTGGGGTACACCATGGAGCCGCACGAGCTCTACACAGGAGAGGGCACTCTGCGTCCAGTAACATTTTGATAAAGATAGTTTCTGTTTATCATATTAACCTGTCTAGCCTATAACACCAGCCTTGAAGGGCCTGCTCTCTGTCTTATTCACATGTGAGATCGTGCAAACAGGTAAGAGCGTTAGGAACTTCTTGGGAGTGGTACCAAATCTGTGGAATTCACTGCCAGCATAGATCTGCCAGGCTTCTTATTTGCCTAGTTAGCCAAGATGTTCTTCTTCTAGTCAGCTTTAAATTTCTGATCTACTATCTGTTATAATTTGTAATATACTACTTAATGTTTTAACTGCTGCCCTTTATATTATTTTGATGTATTTTTATTTTGATTGTCTCAACAGAAAAACGGCATAAAAATAGAGAACTAAACTAAACTATGTAAATCCACAGCTAGGAATGCTTACTCCATGCTTGCTCTGAGATCACCACTCATTTGACAGTGCGATCCTGTAAGGTCTACTTAGAAATAAGTCCCATTATTTTTCAATGGGATTTACTCCTAGGTAAGTATGTATACATTTGTAGGCTGAGCTGTGTATGTGAATGACTTCTTAACCCAACTTGCTGAAATTGTATAGTACTTTGAGATTTATTTTTAAATTTTATACTTTCCAGGATGTAAAATGGTTTGTTTTTTTAAAAAAGATTTTGACAAAACCACAACATGCTGATTGGATGCTTTTAACTCTGAGAATAATTCTGCCCCCAAGTTTACATGTCAAAATTAGATTGCAATTTTTTTTATGAGAAGGAACAAAATGGTTTTAAAATACTTCACTTAAAGGGAAACAAATCCCACATTTTATGGGGGAATGAAGGTGCTGTTTTATGGCAGAATGCTTTGTTGTGAGGTTGAATACTCATCCTATATATATATATATATATATATATATATATAATAGCAAGCAGATCAAAGCAAAACAGAAAAGATGGGGGGGTGTACCATAGGCATGTCAGCAAATAACCAAGAAATAAGATTCACCCTAGAAATGGAACTAAACTTCCCATATGCTCCTAAATTTGGATCTAGGCTTTCAAGTTGGATC
This sequence comes from Anniella stebbinsi, assembly GCA_029215795.1. NCBI lineage: Eukaryota > Metazoa > Chordata > Lepidosauria > Squamata > Anniellidae > Anniella > Anniella stebbinsi. Next base: position 391,526,503 of record JARDYH010000001.1, read on the forward strand.
ATGTAGACTTGGTAAGATAGAAGGACCGAAAGTGAAACTAAGAGCTATTATAAGCATAGCAATATTTAATGCTGCAATCAGACTGAATGGCAAAACCTACCCCCAGCCTAACCAACCTCATAGGGCTGTTCTGAGGCTAAAACAGGAGAAAAAAGAGATGCATGTACCTGAGCTCCAAGGATGAAAGCTGAGATTAAAAAATAATAAAAAGTATAAGACCTCTTTACACAGGAACATTCAAAAGGCATCTTGTCCATCTCCTGTGTTTTTTTACTCAAATTAGCAAGAGTCTGGCAAATAATTTAACTACATTATAGAGAAGTTTAACAAAACGACAATTCTGTTTTTGCAAAGGAAAGAACATAATTTCAACACCCGAAAAGAACTGAACAAAAATCTTTTTTTTAATCTAGAAAGGTCACTTTTTGTAGGGTGACCAGATAAAATCCAGGTCAGAGCTCATGTAACTTTAACAGTTGTAGAGAAAAGGGAATTTCAGCCAGTGTCATTTGTATGCAATTAGTGCCTGGTGATATTCCCTCTTCCTCACAACAGTTAAAGTTTCAGGGGCCCTGCCTTCTTTTGTATATGGTCACTCTAGTATAGTGCCTGCAACTTTAACTGTTGTGATGAAGAGGGAATATCACCAGGAACTAACTGCATACAAATGACACTGGCTGAAATCCCCTTTTCTCTACAACTGTTAAAGTTACATGAGCCCTGACCTGGATTTTATCTGGTTACCCTACTTTTTGACCAGTTATATCTATTCCTATAGCAATATGCAATAATGTACAATTTAAAAACACTGGGGGGAAATATAGCAAAGAGAGGCAGAAATTTCTTTATTTTGAATACTTTAGCATTCTGAAAACAAACAGAGGGCTATACAAACAATAGATTCTGATTTTTATTTTCTTATTTCTTATTTGCAGCTAACAAAAATCTGTAACTGAGTTTTGTCTTGTACCAATAAAAACAACAGAATTACTCTGTGACCCATTTTTGCTGGCCTCATCACACAAAATCACAGTCATGCCACATTTTAAGAGAGATTCTGCCTGACTAACATCTGCAAACACTAGATGGGATAACTTTTCCCTTGGGCTTTTTACACTGGAAGGTCTTTCATATAGCCTTGGTGTTTAAGAAGGAGAAAAGAAAGAAGGCACATTAACTGGAATCTACAACTGTACTCTGTTGGAACAGAAATGAATAAATACAGTCAGTGTGAACCCAACCTATCATCTACTTTAATTCATGAGAATCAGCTCTCAAAATTTCCTGCTCCCTTGAATAGCTTCGCCCTTGCTGCTCTCGATGCCTGCGACTCCCAGAATTCACACTAGGACTTTTTCTACATAATGCTGTTAGTTTTTTATCTGAATCTACTTTCAGTTTCATTGCAGAATTGAGATCTGAGCACTAGCTACATAACCTCTAGATGGCACTGTGGTATAATGGAATAGCACAAATTTAAAAAGTGTTTTATTTCACTTTTACAATTAAATACTGAACTTTCCCTACTCTAAAGAAAAACTCGCTGAAAGTGCTGCTTAGACACAGAAGCCTAACTGGAAGGTCATGATATCAGCGAAAGAATCCATAAACAACCGTGAGTAAGGATTGATGAGAATGTGATAAATAGGTTAAGCTAAGTGTTATGTAGAAAAGCCCTTAAATTGTGTGCACTCTGGAGCAACAGGCCTGTCTTTTTGTTTGCTTTTGTTACTCCAGCCTTGCCCAACCTAGCACCCTCCAGATGTGTTGGACTTCAACTCCCATAATTTCTAGTACGTAGAGCTTTGTGGAATAAATCTGGCACCTCCCAGATTATGCATGATGGAGATATTGTTGAAATAATAAATAATGGTAAGAATAATCCTTCCCTGCTCCTTAGATTCACCTGGCAGGGGAAGAGGGATCAAAACCCCACCCTTCAGACTGGGCAGATCCCCACTAATGCAAGAACAGCAGGAACTATGGAAGTTATGGGCCTCCTCATTGGCTCTGAGCAGGCAGAGACCACATGGGAGGGGGCAAGGTCAGGCTGGCTTTAAAATGCTGGAAGTTCCATCTCTTGGGACTATGTTGCAGCTCTCTCAGCAGCACAGCCCACAGAGCTGTGGACTTTGCCAGTCTCCATTTTAGGAGCCAGTTTGCTTGGGACACTGAGGCTGAGTAACACCAATTCTGAGGGCTCTGGGAGGCCCAGAAGAGTTATTAATTTTCCAAAGCAACATTTTCATCCTTCATCAGAAACTCAATGGAAATCTCATAAAGGAGCAATGTATCTGTTCTCAATAACAGTAATATAATTTATTTAATCTCCCTTACACAGTGGTAGAGCATATGCTTTGCATGCAGAAGGCCTCACGATTCAATGCCTGGCATATCCAATTTTTTTTTTTAAAGGTCCACGTAGCAGGTGGTGGAAAAGACCTTTGCTTGAGACCTTAGACCAGCCTTCCCCAACCTGGTGCCCTCCAGATGTGTGGAACTAAAACTCCCAGGATCCCCCAGTGTTGTAGTCCAATACATCTGGAGGGCACCAGGTTGGGGAAGCCTGCCATAGACAGTCGATGCCAATACTAGGCTAGATGGGCAAATAATTTTACCTGATATATGGCAGCTCCAATATTTTACCAATGGGCAAAAAGCCAAAAGCATAATAGGAAGTCATAGATTTTCATATGAAAATGGAAAAGTGTGAAATTATCTGGAAGAAAATTATTTCCCCAGCGCTACAGTTCACCTCATTTGGCAGGGTCCCCTGTGTAGCATTTTCAGGGTGCTGCGGTGGACAGGAGGAGGCAGGGAAATCCAATTCCACCAGTCCAGTTGCATGCACTTAAATCTGGATCCAACCCACAAATGATCAGCCATGAAAATACTTTCTAAAAAATGGTGCCAAGTTTAGCGGGGTTGGTGGGAGAAAAAGGTCTTGAAATAATTTCTGGAAATATTGGTGATTTTGCAAGATATTTGTGGAAATTATTGTGGTCACACATTGAAAACCAATATAGCTGAATAGGAAATCATGACCCCCTCAGAGGAGTGAGATTCTTATCTCCATTAGATTGGCCAATTGAGCTTAGAATCCAGCTCACAACAAATGCGGCCAAGACAAACCAGATTAGGGTCATTTCTTAAAGCTTTCCTTGTTTGTTTCTTTACATATATTTAGCAGTAAAACATAGACATTAAAGAGGGGTGGGAGTCTATGCTTTAAATATACACACAGCCAACATTCTAGAAACATTCCACATAAACATACAACCATAGCTATATGTGGTTTGTTGATTTAATAACGGGTAGAAATACTTAAGACTATATGGCAAGCAAATAAAAATGGATTAAATTCACTTCCTAAATCAAAAGTTAACCAAAGGGAAAAAAATGATCATGATCAAAATAGCCTCTATGTATTTCAAAGGAGGGAATTTAGAACACATGCTAGATCTCTTACAGAACAAGCTAGCCTTTTTTCCCTTTAGTTTTCTAAGGCATGCAAGTTTGAAGTTGCTTTGATCATGTTTCTACCATGTCAGAACCAGAAATTTTTGCCCCGTTGGCACTGTCCTTTAAGGTGAGTTGAAGAATATGAGTCATATACGTTTATTAATTAGTTCCTGCTGTACCTAAAGGCTCAGGGGATAAGATATATTGAATCTAACCTTATCTCAGGATTGTTATCTACCATTTCTATCCTGGTTGGAATTTGTGGGAAATCTGTGTTTGTAACATACAACAGCTATGCCTATGGGTTTTTCCACATACCGGCACACTGCAGTCAATTGTGGCTTCCCAATGCATCTGGTCAGATTTGAAGATTCCCTGTGATCTCTATACAGATATGTCTTGAGTGAGGAATTTTGTAACATGTGGAACAACCATAAAACAGCCTGGTAAGGTAGGTGAGATCGAGGCGGGTGCCAAGGGAAGTGTTCACAGGCACCACATTGGAGACCCCAGCTTTAGGGTCATGTCACTTAGAGTCAATCTAGAACAAGCACACTCACAACTTCCTCTATCCCAAACCCTCGGACCAGTTAGGTATCTGGGAGCTATCCTGAGAGGAGCAAGAAAACCCTAGGAAACACACCAGCAGGACTGGTTGGTTAGAACATGAGTCCTGTTGGATCAGACCAAGGCTCCATATAGTCCAACACTCTGTTCACATAGTCGTCAAACAGCTGTTGACCAGGAACCCACAAGCAAGACATGTGTGTAATAGCACTCTCCCGCCTATGTTTCCCAGCAACTGATATATATAGGCTTAGAGGTTCTGGTTGGAAAAGCTGGTATGCCAGCTGGTGACTTCCCAGGAGCCAGATTTTGTCTCAAGGACTACTAGTTGTCTACTGCTGACCTAGAGGACGGCATGCAATTAATCTAAGATTTATTATTCATCTCCAGTCAAGCCATTTACCAGTACATTATTGATGAATGAAATAATGTTTCCAGCTCTCCTTCAGAGTAAAAAACTAGATTCAAGGTACTGGTTTTAACCTACGAAGCCTTACATAGCTTGGGACAGCAATACCAGATGGAATACCTCTCCCAACTTGACCATACCTGGACACTACGATCAACATCGTCAGCTAAGGATAGTGTGTCTCCTCTGAATAAACGCTTGGAGGCGGTGATGGGCTGGATGAGGAAAAACAATCTGAAGCTGAATCCAGACAAGATGGAGGTGCTTGCTGTCAAAGGCCACAACCTGAGTTTGGAGGTGTGTCAATCAGTTCTGGATGGAGTTACACCCCCCCCCCCGAAAGACTGTGTTTGCAGTTTGGGGGTAACTCCTGGATCCGTCGCTCCAAATGACAGCCCAGATAGATGCGACGGCCAGGAGTGCCTACTATCAGCTTTAGCTGATACGCCAGCTGCGCCCCTTCTTGAGTTGGAAGACCTAAAGACAGTAGTGCACGCATTTGTAACTTCAAGGCTCAACTTCTGCAATGCGCTGTACATAGGGCTACCTCTGTGCCTAGTCCAGAAACTTCAACTAGTTCAAAATATGGCAGCCAGGTTGGTCACTGGTACACCTAGGGGTGACCATATTACACCAGTCTTAAAATCAATCCATTGGCTGCCAATTAGTTTCCGGGCGAAGTATATAGTATTGGTTATTACCTTTAAAGCCCTACATGCTTTGGGTCCAGGTTACCTGCGGGATCGCCTTCTCCCGTACAATCCGCCCCGCACACTCAGGTCCTCTGGGAAGAATTTACTTCAATCAGCCAGAACTAGGCTGACGAGTGTTACCCAGAGGACCTTCTCTTCTGCCACTCCCAGACTGTGGAATGGCCTGCCAGAGGAGATTCGACAAATTAGCAGTCTTCTTGAAGACTGATCTCTTCCGGCAGGCCTACCCAGTTGAATTTTAAGATGTTTTTAATAATGTATTAGTTTTATTTGTTTTCATGTTTTATCTATTTTATGGTCTTTGTATTTATATTTTTTGTTGTTCCCTGCCTCGATCCAGAGGGAGAGGCGGGTTAGAAATAAATAAATAAATATATTAATAATAATATAATAATAATAATAATATTTATTTGTAACCCGCCTCTCCCTCCGGATCGAGGCGGGGAACAACAACAATATAAACACAAAAATTCACAACAGTTAAAAATTTTAAAAACAAGAGAACAACACAACATTAAAAATATCCTAAAATTCATCTGGATAGGCCTGTCGGAAGAGGACAGTCTTCATGACTCTCTTAAATTCATGAAGACTGTCAATTTGTCTAACCTCCTCCGACAGACCATTCCACAGTCTGGGAGCGATGGAAGAAAAGGTCCTCTGGGTAACACTCGCCAGCCTAGTTCTGGCTGGCTTGAGTAAGTTCTTCCCAGAGGACCTAAGTGTGCGGGGCGGATTGTACGGGAGAAGGCGATCCCGCAGGTAACCTGGACCCAAACCATGTAGGGCTTTAAAGGTAATGACCAACATTTTATACTTCGCCCGGAAACTAATTGGCAGCCAATGAAGCGATTTTAAAACTGGTGTAATGTGATCACCCCTAGGTGTACCGGTGACCAACCTGGCTGCCATATTTTTAACAAGTTGAAGTTTCCGGACTAGGCACAAAGGTAGCCCTATGTACAGCGCATTGCAGAAGTCGAGCCTTGAAGTTACCAGCGCGTGCACTACCGTCTTTAGGTCTTCCAACTCTAGGAAGGGGCGCAGCTGGCGTATCAGCCGAAGCTGATAGTAGGCACTCCTGGCCGTCACATCAATCTGAGCTGTCATCTGGAGCGACGGATCCAAGAGTACCCCCAAGCTGCGAACACAATCTTTCAGGGGGGGTGTAACCCCATCCAGAACTGGTTGACACACCTCCAGACCCAGGTTGGGGCCTTTAACAGCAAGCACCTCCGTCTTGTCTGGATTCAGTTTCAGTTTGTTTTTCCTCATCCAGCCCATTACCGCCTCCAAGCATTCATTCAGAGGAGACACACTATCCTTAGCTGACGATGTTGTCGAAGGCATAGAGAAATATATTTGGGTGTCATCAGCGTATTGATAGCACCCCGCCCCATGCCTCCGGATGATCTCTCCCAGCGGTTTCATGTAAATGTTAAACAGCATTGGAGAAAGGATGGCACCTTGTGGTACACCACATAGCAGCTCCTTTTTTGAAGAGCAGCTATCCCCAAGCATCACCATCTGGAACCTGCCCGAGAGATAGGATCGGAACCACTGAAGCACAGTGCCCCCGATCCCCAATTCCCCCAGGCGCTCCAGAAGGATACCATGGTCGATGGTATCGAAAGCCGCTGAGAGGTCCAGAAGTACCAGCAGGGACACACTCCCCCTGTCGATACTAAGGCGTAGATCATCCACTAAGGCGACCAAAGCGGACTCAACTCCGTATCCCGCCCTGAAGCCGGTTTGAAATGGCTCTAGAAAATCGGTGTCATCCAAGACTACCTGGAGTTGAAGAGCAACTGCCCTCTCGATCACCTTGCCCAAAAATGGAAGATTTGATACAGGCCTGTAGTTATTAAGGTCCAGGGGATCCAGGGAGGGCTTTTTTAGAAGCGGCCTTACCACCGCCTCTTTTAAACATGATGGAAAACTCCCCTCCCTGAGAGATGCATTAATGATATGCTGTAGATGTGATCTAACTGCATCTCCTCCCTGGACGACCAGCCAGGAAGGACAGGGATCGAGAGGGCAAGTCGTCTTCCTCACACATCCAAGTACCTTGTCCACATCCTCGGTACTCACCAACTGAAACTGATCGAGTGTAATCCTACTCACGGAGTCACTGGACACTCCACTGTCAACCTCTGCTATAACAATGGCGTCTAAGTCGGCTCTTATCCGAGAGATTTTAACTGAGAAATGATCGTTAAAGGCATCGCAGCGAACTGCCGAAGGCTCTAAAATCGGATTCAGGGGAGAAGGAGCCTGAGTTAGACCCCTCACCACCCTGAACAGTTCTGCTGGATGTGAATTCGCAGACGCAATGCGTGCAGAGAAGAAAGCTTTCTTCGCTGCACGTATTGCCACCCCATAGAAACGAAGATGTTCTCTATGTCGTGTCTTGTCGGATATAAGTCGAGTTTTCCGCCATCGGCGCTCCAGTCGTCCTTTCCGCTTCAACTCCCTGAGGTCTTCTGTATACCAGGGCGCCCTATTAGAAGCGGGCCGGAGAGGACGTTTGGGGGCGATCGTGTATAATATAATATTATAATTATTATTATTATTATTATTATTATTATTATTATTATTATTCACAACATCTGGGGCCTCCCTCCAAGTGCCACCACCAAGGGAGGCTCAGAAGGTGGCATCTAGGGAGAGGGCCTTCTCAGTGGTGGCCCCCCAACTATGGAATGAGCTCCCCCTGAGGCTCGCCTGGTGCCAAAACTGTCACCCTTTTGGTGCCAACTAAAAATCACCCTCTTCTCCCAGGCATTTAATGGTGTATGATCAGGCATCTATGCCTGATGTTTTAGAACAAGTCTGTTAGGAAAAACATTGTTCATTTAAATTGTTTTTAGCAGTTTACATTTTTTAAAAAAATCTATATTAAACATTTTGCCCACTCCTTGCAATAAATGAAATAATCAACCACCAACAGTTTAGCATGAACTCACCATCTTGTGTGTTCTGGCTGAGGATCTCAGCACGTAGCTCTTTGAGGCTAATTCCCAGGTTTTTCCCAATTTCCTCTATGCTGTACGGCTCAGGGTGAAACACCTCCTCAACCACAGCCAGCATTTCCTCTAAGCTTAGTTTCAGCTTGACCTGAACATCCTGGAGCTTTGCCACTGCTTTCCAATCTAGGCCTTTGGATTTTGCTAGAAGCTGCAACAGCAAACAATGCATATACATCTTTGGAAGTGAAGTTAATACAAAATAGTTCCTTAAACCAAGTCAACCTTACAAGCTTAAGCTTTTTTGCTTAAGAGTGAAACTCTTAGAAAAGCATTAAGAATGCACTTTTTTCCACATTATATTGGCGGCAACAGAAGAGTTGAGTCCTCACTTCAGCAAATGGTACATTCAAAATTAAATGATTATACATTTGAAGAACGAGCCTTATAATGGGTAATCTCTTTCCCCTATTATTTAGGAGTTATGTTTGTATGTGTGTGTTGTTCTTGCTTTTTTTCCTTAGCCCCCCCTTACATTTAATATCTATACAATCTTTACAGTGATCTTGTCTGTAACATTGGGTATGAATTTAAGTAGTGCTGTACTGTATTGTATCTTATTAATTTAAAATTATTTTGTAAAAGAACACAAGAATTGACTAAGTGATCAGCCAAAGGCACATCTATTTTCGTTTCCAAACAGTGGCAAACCTGATACCCCTTGGAATTTCAAAAGTAGAGTGTAGAAGTGTGATGACCTTTACCTGTTTGTCCTCAGCAGCAGGTATTTAGGGGTATACTGGCCAGCTACAGGTAGATTCCATTTGGCAACCATGGTTAATTGTTGGTAATGGAACTATCCATCATGTATTTCTCTAAACCTTTTTAAAAGTCACCTAAGTTAGTGGCTATCACCATATCTTGGGGTTTGGGGTTGGGCACATAAAAATAGTTAGACGTTCTGCTTACAACATAGTTTAACTGTAATTTCATCTTGGGCCAGATCTACACCAAGCAGGATATAGCGGTATGAAAGCAGTATATAAAAGGCAGGAGCCACACCAACCAGGATATAGCGGTATATGGTATGTGTCAATGGGCCCCAACAGTTGTCAGTGCATTTCAATACCACTATAAAGCAGTAGCGTGGCTCCTGCCTTTTATATACTGCTTTCATACCACTTTCATATCGCTATATCCTGCTTGGTGTAGATCTGGCCTTGGTTTGATTCTTAGGCTAAACCCAGACAGTGGCTAAACCAGAAATAACCAGGGGTTGGAGTGGGGAGGTATCTCAAGGAACAGTTACCCTTTGTTGTAAACTTACGAGACGAAGTAAAGCAACCACCTCAAGGCAATGGATTTTAGGGAGTTGGAGGCACTGCGCTGCAGTGGTTCCGCTCAGATGGCCATTTTCAGAAGGTGGTGCTGGGGGATTATTGCTCTGTGCCGTGGCATTTAAGCCATAGGGTTCCACAGGGCTCTATTTTATCCCCTATGCTGTTTAACATATACATGAAGCAGCTGGGAGAGGTTATCCGGAGATGTGGGCTGAGATGTCACCAATATGCAGATGACACCCAGCTCTACCTCTCCTTTTCAACAAACCCAGGTGAGGCAGTGGCTGTTCTGAATCAGTGCCTGGGCATGGTAATGGGCTGGATGAGGGCTAACAAACTGAAACTCAATCCAGACAAGACGGAGGTACTGTTAGCGGGTGGTTCGTCTGTCCGGCGAGGTGATGTTCACCCTGTTCTGGAGGGGGTTGCACTCCCCCTAAAGGATAGGGTCCGTAGTTTGGGGGTGCTCTTGGATCCAGAACTGTCACTTGAGGCACAGGTGAACTTGGTGGCAAAGAGCACTTTTTACCAGCTTAGGCTGATATACCAACTGCGCCCTTATCTGGACAGAGATAGCCTAGCTACAGTTATCCATGCTCTCATAACCTCTCGTTTGGATTACTGCGATGCGTTATACGTGGGGCTGCCTTTGAAAACGGTCCGGAAACTTCAGCTGGTACAAAAGTCCGGAAACTTCAGCTGGTACAAAACAGGGCAGCCAGATTGTTAACGGGGACTGGCCAACGAGACCATATTACGCCAGTCCTCTTCCAACTTCACTGGCTGCCGATCCAGGTCCGGGCCCAATTCAAAGTGCTGGTACTAACATTTAAAGCCCTAAACGGCTTGGGGCCAGGTTATCTAAAGGAACGCCTCCTCCCATATGTACCTGTCCAGACCCTAAGATCATCTACAGGGGTCCTTCTCCGTGAGCCCCTGCCAAAGGAAGTGAGGCAGGTGGCCACTAGGAAGAGGGCTTTCTCCGCTGTGGCACCCCGGCTGTGGAATGAGCTCCCCAGAGAGGTTCGCCTGGCACCTACTTTGTACTCTTTTCGTTGCCAGGTGAAGACCTTTTTATTCTCCCAGTATTTTAACAGTTAAATTAACTAAATTTTAATCCTCGCTGTTTTAAATTTGTATTTTAATCTGTATTAATTCATGCTGCTTGGTTTTATTCTGGTTGTGTTTTTATATTGTATGTTATTCTGTGTTTTTAGATTGTGGCTTGTTTTATATTTTTAAAATGACTTCATGGCTATGGGGCGGTATAAAAATGCAATAAATAAATAAATAATAAATAAATAGGTGCAATGGAGACACACAGTTCTGACTCCCTAAACTTATCGGGAAATACATTCCTGTGGAAACGCCACTGAAAAGATTGGGAACTTCACTGAATCTTGCGCAGCAGGAGAACTTCGCATTAGTAGGAGGGAGGTGCCATTTGGGATTTTTTGTAATGTACCCAAATGTTTGGACCAGACTTGTGGTGAACTGTGGGTAACCCTGGACATTTCCTGTAGGAGGGGCCATAGTTCAGTGGTAAAGCACCTGCTTTGCTTGCAGAAGGTCCCTGGCTTCTCCAGGTAGGGCAGGAAAACTCCTGCCTGAAAACCTGGAGAGTCATTGCAGCCAGTCAGTGTCAACAATACTGGGCTAAATGAACCCATGGTCTGACTCAGTACAAGGCAGCTTCCTATGTTCCTTGGCATTCTAGCAGACCAGTCACAATATAGAGGCACACAGCCCGTTCCATCGAAGACTCATATGCTGTTTAAAGTGGCATTCAAACAGCTGCTCCTGTTCATATAAACTGAGCATGACTGGCTATTCCTGGAAAGAGTATTGCTGCATTAGTTAACTCTGATCTAATTCTGACAACTGGGCCTCATCTTTCCTTGGTGTTCCCCTTTGCTGTGAAGAAGTAATCTGACAAGACTGGGAATATTTTCGCGAAGTCACAGGCAGCTCTGGTCACCCAAAGACACGGCCATGATGTGCTTCCTCAACTTTTATTCTGGGGTGGGTTTCAGACACAAAGGGGTTAATGGTGGTTGTTCCATGGCACTGAAAAACTGTAGATGGTCAAAGGCATTTAGTGGTATTGAAAGCAAGATATGGAGCTATGTCTTGTTGAGCCCTGGGTCATATTAAACCCTGGCCGTGATCCAGTGCCTGCTAGGCCAGAGCAGTGGTTGTGGTTACTTTCCCTGAAGACAAGGGTGCAAAAATATTGTCAGTGACTAAACCTTTCACTGCAAGTGTCCCGAGGGGGTTTTGTTTGTTTGTTTCAGGTTCTTAAATTATGACTTTTTCTTAAGGAGAAACATATTCTCAACCACAACTGCGTCTAAATGGAGGAGCTTTTTGTCAGGGCAAATTTTAATAGGAGGTTCAAGTCTTTTTCAAGCGAAGAATGTGGTCTGCTCCCAGTCCTAGATTACACTGATAAAGTGCGTTCAGCTCCACTCTAAAGTAGCCCGACTGGGCCGTCACACTTCATATATCCAGTCATATGGCATTGTGGCATTTGCAAGCTGCCAGTGCAGCCTAGCAGAAACAACAAGGGAGGCCATGAAAGATATGTAGAAAAACTGTAGACTGGGGGGAATTCCTAGGCAAAGTCTCTCCTGAACTCTGAAAAGAGAAAACACCTAGAGAATCTGTGCATATGTCTAAAAAGGGATTGTTTCTCTATCACGCTGGCTTTCAAACTGTGTTGTAGATAGTGGTGCAACTTTGGTTGGACTTTGGGGCCAAACCCCAGGACCATATAGCCCAGGGGCTCCCAAATGACCACCCAGAGAATGGCAGCAACAGAAGCAAACTCCATTTTATTCCTGTCGTCAGGATAGTACTATGACGGAAGCAAGTTTAAAATGCAGAACTGCACATGCTCAGAGTATTTATTTATTTATCTATTTAATCTGGGCTGGGCAAACAGGTTGTTGTTCTATCATATCAGGAATTTGGAAGCAGCTTTCAATGGCAGTTGAAGGGGGAGGGGGGAAAGAGGAGTGTTAGTTGTGGGCTTTACAACTGAAGTAATACAGATGGCCATCTAAAGAAGGCCCCCAAAGGACCGATAAGTCCCAGGGGTTAAAATTACCTAGCAGCACCACTGGTTCCACAGAATTGTGGGATTCTATAGAAGCTCATCAATGGTTACTCAATGACTTGATCAATAATGGTGGGCAGGCCACCCAAAGGAACATCTTGCACACATTTACCAATCGCCCCCCTTCCAGGGTAAAATCCAACGTTAACACTAGCAGAAATCTACTAGTGCAACAGAACTTTCTCCCACTGTTCTCCACACACACACAATCTAAAAATCTACTCTAGAGGGTTTTCCAGTCTTTCAGGGCAGATTTCGAGGCCACACCAGAGGGGACTGTACTCCCCCTACCCCAAGTTCCATTGACAGAACTGTTTTCTCAGCGGAACAACACAATTGGATTCAACCTTACGTTCACACGGGCTAATGATGAAGCTCAACAAACCTGCTAGGTGTCTTCTATGCCCTGAACGTGTGCCCTAGAACAGGATGGGCAGACTTCAGTCTTGTAGGATCTACTAGAACCTTTAAGATCGAACAACCGGACCCTGGTGCAAAAGGTGTACACCTAAAATCAAATAAGTCTGAACTCAGGCGTGTGTGTGCGTATTGGAATTGAACAAAGCCCTTCTGAATAAAAATTCACTTTTGGTTATTGCAGGGAAGCAATTTGGTTCTGCTGTTGTTAAATAATTGGAAGTCAGAAATCCCTGCTGATTTACTACCAGTAGATCCAGATCTTCCTTCTTCTGCCCACCCCTGCCCTAGAAAACACCCTGGAATCCTCCACAATGCCCAAGGACCTGTAGGAAGGGTTGTAATGGAGAGAGGGAGGCAGGTTGCACACTCATCCTTCCCCTCTCCCCACAAGCCTGTTCAATGTTGTTAGTGCACAATGTTTTTATTTTATTTTCCATGAGAAAGAGCCCTTGTATTGGACATATCTTAATACAGATATACATTTGGGAAAACATAATTATTGAGGAGAGTTATGTTAAAATTGTTGCTCGGTTCCCCCCCCCCCTTTTAATTTTGACTTTTCCCCTGTTTTATTTCCATTCTTTTAAAGTATTAAAACATGAATTACTTTTGGTGCCATCTAGTGACTTTCCAAGGTTTATTTCTTCAACCCCAAAAATAATTTTATTCACATGGCTCTGATGCTGTGTTAATCAGGGACATTTTCACATACTAACATTTAGAAAACGGGTATTTAGACATTAATTCATGCCAAATCAACAAGCTGAATCTATTTTACTTATCTTGCCAGTGAGGATGAGAGCAATTCTACAACTGGCTACTCTAGGACGCAAAGCACCCAGTACTTGCTGAACATTTTAAACAATTTGGCATCCTATTAAAATTGTCTCTCTGAGCATGTGCAGATGCATTTAAGGTTGTTTTAAATTAAAGGTACATTAAAAATAAATAGTGTCAATGTTTCTGAATGCTTATACTGATCTTAGTGACAAATTGAAGAGCAGCTAAGCGGAGAGCCAGTGTGGGATAGTGGTTCGAGTTCTAGACAAAAATCAGGGAGAACAGGGTTCAACTCCTCAGCCTTGAAGTCCAAGATGACTTCTGGGCCAGTCACTGATCTTGTCAGCACAACACAAGTACCCACTGTGGCTTAATTTATCTGTGGGGACTGCCGTGTTTTAGGATTATTTCAGAGTTGTCTAATCCTCAAACAACCCCTGCTGCCAGGGTTCGCATGACATGACAACCCAGAGCAAGCTGGGCACCCATGGGTGCCATGCAAAAATGAAGCCTGCTGGCATCCAGCACAATACCACAGCCCCATAGGGGAATTAACCTACAGTGAGCTGTCATATCATGCAAGCCAGGTTACTGTCCCTTAGCCTAACCTACCTTACAGTGTAGCTGTAAAGATAAAATGTGCACAGGGAAGAGAGCCATCTACACTGTTTTCAGTTCCTTGGAGGAAGAGTGGGATTTTAAAAAATGATATATAATAAAGTATAGCTATAGTGAGCAGCTAATAAGCATGCATTGTTTGAAAACACTGGTGAAAACCCATCATAGTTAAACATTCTGAATTATTCAGACTCATAGGAGCCAGCATAAGTTGGAACATTAGTGGGAAGAATCACCCTCCTGTGCTGTTATTAGGGCACAACCATGACCCTGATTCTTGTTACACCAGTGAGTGCTTTTCCCTACACAAGCTCCTGTTATGCATAATTGCCATGCTCAGAGGAAGCAAGGTGTGGGTAGGCGGTCCTCACAACAGAGAATCCTGTGGGTCTCTGTAGCCACAAGGCCAACAGAAATGTTGAATTAGTTGTCGCTTGGGAAATGGACAGAGGTTTCATGGAAACATCAGGCAGACCCAGCTTATCCCTGATAAGCATCTGACATGCATCTATAAAGATTCCTGTCCAGCTTTGGAAATCGCCAGTTTGCTCCCTATAAACTAGGGATGGGTGACCTGTGCCTCTCCAGATGCTGGTTGACTCCTACTCTGATCAGACCCAGCCAGTATGGCCAATGGTCAGGAATGATGGAAGTTGGAGCCCAACCAAGGTTCCCCACTTCTGTTATAAACGGTGGGAAGCATTGTGATTTCTAACTCTATGCATTCTGTTTGATCTAAAATAGATGAGTAGAAGCCTCTTGGGATTGTATCTCTTGCTGGGCAGTATAATTTTAGGCTGCATATGCAGGAGGGAATGGAATATGCTTCAGACACACAAAACCTACATGCCCGGGAAAAGCCTAGCCTATAACGTTCTCCCTGACTAGCTAGTTAAGTTGTATGAGGTTCAGTTCATGTGGAGGAGGCATTTAGAGGGTAAAAACCCAAAGTAGGTCCCACCTAGAGGAGAACCATTGAAATGAATGGTACTTAAGTTAGTCACAAATTTAATTCCCATTCACTGCAATGGGTCTAAATAGAACTTCTGTTGCATTTTACCCAAATATTCACTTCCTCACCTGCCTCACAAGGTACAACCAAGCAACAGGTTCTTTTATTCTAGCTCTCATTAGCAAACTTAAAAGTGAGGGATGAGAGTATAAGCTGCAGGAGTAAAAGTATAAACCCTCAAGTTCAGAAAGTTCATAGTATGTTTTTTAAAAAATATATATATTAAGAAATAGTAAAATCCCCCTATTGCAATGCTGTTGGTAACAATGACTCTAGAGCAAGGCATTTCCTGGCAGTTAATGACCAGTTGGCTGCAGGACGTACAACCTCTTCTAGCTAGTTCTTCAGTGCCAAGATATGTTCTCCTTTTCTGACTCTTCTGCTGGTTAGCACAATCACACTACAGACCAGTTAAGGGTATAACATTCATAGGCTACAAACATTTATCAGTTTCATATTAGCTTAAATGTCCTAGCTTCCCCCAAAGAATCCTAGGAACTGTAGTTTGATGGGGATACTTAAAATCCTCTTTCAAAGATCCCTCCCTCCTCCCCAAACCAAACTATAGTTCCCAGAGGAACTATGATTTGTTCTAACTATGGTTTGTTTAAAAAGTAGGATATCAAACCAAGATTTGATCCTGGTCTCTTTTAACTAACCATAGTTAGTGTTATGGGAACAAGATGTAGGCTCCCTCCTCCTTCTTTTTAGTGTTCAAGAAGGTCAAAAGCTTCCACTTTAGAATGAACCACAGTTCCTTGTAATGTCTGAACTCAGCAAACTGTGGTTTGCTTTAAACCATTGTTTAGTACAGGGGTGGGCAACATATGGCTCTCCTAATATTTTGGCCTACAGCTTCCATGATCCATCACCATTGGCTATGCTGGATGATGATAATAATAATAATAATAATAATAATAATGATAATTTATAACCCGCCTCTCCCTTCGGATCGAGGCAGGAAACAACAACAATATAAAACACAAGACTCACAAACAGTTAAAAATTTAAAAAACAAGAAAAAATACATCATTAAAACATCTTAGGGCTGATGGGACTTATAGGCTAAAACATCTGGAGGGCCACACGTTGCCCAGAAATTGGGCTAGAAAAGCATGAGAAACATTTCAGAAAGCAAAGCCGATGAAAGCTAACCCTGACATTAAATACATTTATAACATGCAAAGTCAATTAACAAATAGCTGAGTATGCAAATGTGTGTGTGCGTGTTTTGATAACTCTAATAATCTCATTATATTGCTTACTGTTTAACTGTGTATGTAGTTAGGTGTATGCCTTGCTTTGGATAAAACACAAGTCACAATAAGAAACCAAGTTTGGGAAGAGCGCTACCACATTTCCCAGAACTTATCATGTGCACAAAATAAACCCTCAAGAAGACCAGTCTCAGAAAATACAAACAAATGGATTTCTAAGCATTATTTGAGATACAATATTTCATGCATTTAGATGCCTGCATTTGTTTCTTTTCCTTTTTTCCCTTAAGAGAGAACTTTAAAACATTTTGTTTCCCTTTATATTCCTGAGATTAAAGCCTGCTTTCATTAAGCAAGAGGATCAGTCTTGAGAAAGATAATTCATTTCATTCGGCCCATGCAGAACAATTTTACTGCCATGCTCCCCAAATGGACGCACACCCATTAAGGGCTAAATTCCATCCCTCTCTTCCATCCGTCATGTATATATGGACCGAGTCCAGACTCTGTAAGAGATAAACATGCCCTTTGAGGCAGCACCTGACCTGGTGTTAAAATAAAGCAACAACTGGTAGAGTGGAAGGGGTTGCAGCCAACACATATTTGGATGATGGTTTCATTAGACTTTGACGAAAGCCATACAGTACCTTCGCGGCTAGACGACACTCCATCACCCTAATATTGAAATGAGAAGTTGCTGCCTTGTTCATTGCAACGCAACTGTTTGCAATAACAAACACTGCTCCTTCTGGAAGCCTCACATCAGTTGCCTTCAGAGGATTAAACTCTATCAGCTTGGCCTATGGAAAGAAAAACAAACGGTCAAAAGGAATTTAAGATCAATAAATGAAACATTTAAGATCGATAAATGAAATGCTATTTGTCTGCGCAGTTTCTCTCTAACTCTTGCTGGAAACTCAGTTAATCAGAAAGGAAGTGATCATGAAACAGCAAGGAAAGGTTATTTAAGCCCCCAACAATAAAGTCACTAATCAAAACTGAATCCTTTCCCTCTTGGAAATGCATTTTAAGAGTTATCTATCAATGGGATCAAGGGGGTTTGCAAAGTTTACAAATCCAGCTAAATTATTTTCTTGCATAGATGTCACAGGGTCAAGCTACACAGTACGTTAATTCTGTAGCGTGTAGCTGAGCCCTCCCCTGCATTTTACCCTAGAGTAAGTATGTTTAGCCCCAATTTGGATCAGAACCACTGAACCCCCAAGCCATTTGTTTCCCCAAATCCCCTCCAGTGGGGGTTTAAAAAAGATGGAAGCTTTATTCTTGTTTTTAATTCCCAAGAAGCGGTGTGTGTGTGTGTGTGTGTGTTGGAGAATCTTCAGAAGCAAACAGCTACGTGTGAAGGGAAGGTTTAACCCTTTCCTCCTGGTGGTGGTGGTCCAGTCCAAACTAGAGCCAGGCATACCTACTGTATAGTAAAAAGCAAGGGCTCAGCTTCACTATGCAATTAACATAACATGTACTTTAACCCTAAGACAAGATGGTCAAAAAGCTTCCATTGGCACCGATGGAGGCTTTTTCTCTTGTTTTTAACTCCCACGTGCACTTTAACCCTAAGATAAAGGTAGTCAAATGGTGGATCTGGCCCTGAGGCAGTTTTGTCTTGCCCCAGGCAGCTGTGCCAATTTTTTACAGAAGGTATGGTAAAACATCTACATGCAGGAAGGAAAGGAAAAGTGTTGTGAAACTGCAAGAGAGAAGTTCTACGCTTCAGTGTTATATCTCTCTGTGTTGATAACACGTCCCCCCAGGGCATGTACGTAGCCATACTTCATAGACTTCTGGAGCTCAGCCCTGGCTTCGTTATTTGTGCATCATTCACTGCTACACTTAGCACAAACCATTTCTTTCAAGCATTTCTTCTTACTCCGTACCACAACGGCTTCTCAGCCCATGCTCAGGCGATACGTACAGTTCCTTTTTCTGCCAAAAAGCAGATGGATTGGTCCATGCCGCCTCCTTCTGTGCCAATGTAGCGTTCGCTTTTGCTGCAAAGTTCAGCCAACTCCACCTAGGGAGACACGGAATTCAGTGCACAGACAAAGACAGGGGGAGGGTCCCCCAGACATTCTTTAGAATTGAACTAATGGCAGGGGGTGTTGCTATGTCTCTGAGATTATTACAGTTCCCCACACATTCCATACCAGCTAGCTGAACTTTTGTTATCATGCCACTCCATCTCTTCAGTGGTATCAGTTGGCCTAAATGCAGGATTATTTTTTTCTCCCGGTTTTCATTCTGAAGTATGCCAATAATTGTCTGTTTCTAGCACCTCATGAAGACAGAATGGCTTTCAGAATCATTTGCATTTAAAAGGTCCTCCTTTTCTGCTTCTCTTCACTTGCTCCTGGGCTAGGGTTATGGGTGGCTATACCCAGGATCAGCCTACCTCAGGCGGCAGGTGCTGGGGGTAGCAGTGGTAGCCTCCCGGCTGTTCCTCATGAACTTTCCAGCTGTTCCTCTCTGCTGGAGGGCAGAGCGGTGTATGCCGCACAATTTTAATGGCAGTGAAGGGCCACTAAAATGTGCTTTCCACATTCTGAGGACCATAAGCAGTATCTGGCTTTATTATACAGCGCTGGAAGCATGTTAAGTGTAACACCTTCCTGGTGCAGCTGGGTTAAAAAGTCTTGTGCCAGCAGGTATGCCTTACTGTTTAAAAGACAGGATACACCAAAGATAAATATAAACATCATCGAGGGAATTTATAGACAGAGCAATCCCTAAATGGTTTGCCATAATGGGTGATGAGAAAGAGGTAGGCTTTCTAAGGTGTGCATCCATTCCTAAGCACAGGGCAAGTGGAGTGCAAACACCATAGAAAATAAAAAGGGGGGGAGAGAGGGGGGGCTGCAACATAGTGGTGCATTTTCAGATATTTCCCTTCCAGGAGGGGTACAGTACCACAGGGACTTAAGCTAGATAACCACCAAAGAAATGACATTAAACAGCGCATGGCTGAGAGATAAAGCCAGTAACTCATTGCATTTGGAAGAGAGGAATGTGGGCACCCCTGCCCACTTGTTCAATTCCCATCAAGGCACTGAAAACAGACAAAGCTGTAAAATGCGAGCCCAGAGCTCCCTAATCGGGTGGCGGAGGGGGGGGGGGAGGCTTGCAAATGCAGTGAAAACCAATAGGCTCAACCCACAGTGCTCCTTAAGCCATGTAAACTCCCTCATAAACTCCAAGTTGAGAGGACAGAACTGTCAAAAAGGGATTAACAAACTTGAAAATGTGCGCAGAGTTTGGTGTGAATAAACCCTTTCAGGAGACTTCCAAGTGGAACTGGAGGCCCGTTATTGGTGGTCCAGATTAAACAGATGTTTTTAATAA
This sequence comes from Anniella stebbinsi, assembly GCA_029215795.1. NCBI lineage: Eukaryota > Metazoa > Chordata > Lepidosauria > Squamata > Anniellidae > Anniella > Anniella stebbinsi. The sequence goes on from JARDYH010000001.1 coordinate 391,546,482, forward strand.
AAAAGACAAAAGGTGACTGTTCTTCCTTGAATGCTCTTTGGGAGTAAACTCAAAATGTTAATGCTGAATTACTTGGTTCCAGGGTGGATAAAAATCAATGATTAAAAAAAAAATTGGATTTTTAAAATTTAAATCGGATCTTTTTGATTTAAATCGGATCTTTTTGATTTAAATCGGATTTTTTTAATAAAATGCCTTTTGAGGAAAAATCTATCTAAAATAGTTTTCTATTTGAGATACATTATAGTCCAAAGGTTATTCATCATGAAATAAGGATTAGTTTTTAATTATGTAGCATGAGGCTGTATATTCATGCAATGTTTAAATTTTTTGGTAAATGAATTCCATTAATTCATTCACAATGTTATGCTCTTCCAGAGGTTTCTGTAAGATTATTGGGCAATTTTTCTATCTAGAAGATATTGTCACCGATTCTTGGTTTTACATTTCTCAAAACTGTGAATTTGTATCTGCAGAGATCACCATCCCATTGTTCCTTTGCAAATCTATGTACACAGAATCAACCCCTTACTTCTTAAGTGCTAAGTTTCAAAAAAATCAATGAATAGATTGTTGGGAGTGGAATAGATCTGCACAAAAGGCTAAAAATGAAACCTGCATCTGCTTGTAAATATTAAGGTTATACCAGCAAGAATGAGTCTTTGGTAACTCTGAGTTGTGTAAAATATGTATTAAACTTATAGCAAGGAAGAGTGCACTTTGGGGGGGGGGGGAAGTCACATGATTAAATCGAGTCTTTCTGAATAGTGATTTAAATCGTGATTTAAATCAAATTGATTTAAATCAAATCCACCCTGCTTGGTTCTAATCCCTTTTTGATAACTGAAGAGACCTGTCACATTATTTCATTATGCACAAAATCAAGATTTCTACTCCACATCCACCCCTTACATATATTTAAATATGATATTAAAAGATGAATATATAAAATATTTTATTGACTTCAATGCTTTTTTAAAAATTTGAGCTTTCCCTTGAGTTTTCCCTTCCCTTTTAAAATTGAGCTTTCCCTTCCCTGTTGCATTGACTCAACAGAAGTTCCTTCCAAATATAGGATCCTGCTTCACGAGATACACCATGCTTAACATAATACATAAATACTTAACAGCTGGTAAAACACAAGGTTGCTTTGTATCCAAGTAGTTCTGAGATAATGGCTGGGATTGGCAAAGTAAGTGCTGGTGTTTCATTATGCATTTTGATAAGGGGCAAAAAGGTGTTTTCCCTACACCAATGCCATTTCAAAGATATATTACACAGTCATTTGTCATACTGGACAAAATGAACACGCCTTGACAAATCCACCCTAACACCCAATCCTATGGATCTACCTAAGCTGCAACTGTGTATGTAGTAATGCTTTGTTCTACCACAGCCAGGTTATAAACTTATACCTAGAAAGTAAGGTGGAAATGAGTGGCTGTTGTTACTCTGGCCAAGAAACTCTGCTCTCATCCCTTACTATTAGTTATAGAAAGTACAAACGGAACCTGCAATTGCCTTTCTGCTCCTAATGGAGATGGAAATGGCTAGAACTGGTTTGTAGGTATGGATCAACACAGCAGCCTAGATTTGAGAGCTTTCCTTGGGGATGTGGCTATAGGTGCCATCATGCTGAGCACCTGCCCTTCCAAATTTACCACTACACCACTGGCCATAAGATAGCCCAAGTCTTTCTCTGCAGGATAATAATATAAAAAGGGGTGAAGGGAGGACCGTGAAAGTAAATGTAAGTCCCTAGGGTTTTGTGGGTCTCCTTGCTAAATTCACCTTGTGAGAATTTTGCCAATATGTGCTGATGAAGCCACAATCCACATAGCACTCACAAACACAAGTGGATGTTCTTGCTGAGGTGAGGCCAGGTGGGGAAATAATCACCATTTCTCTGAAGCTCAATTTAAAAGTCAAGATTGCTGGGAAACCACAACGCTCCACAGGAAAACACTTGCTGGGGCAACCCCATCTGGAATGTGCTCAGGAAGTTAGTAACCGCTGCATAATCCCCATATAAAATTTACATCATTTGGAAAGAGCTTCTAAAAATCAAACTGGTCATTAAAGAGGTGGATAATATCTTCTAATAAGTGCCCTCTCTGGGACCTTCAAAGCACTGTTTTCATCATGCGGCGCTAGCAACCACAGAAGGATCAACGTAACATCTGTATGGTATTATCACTATTAAACCATGACTTTACCTCAGAGTATTAATCTCAGGCCCTATCTGTGGGATTTGACACGCTTTCTTTTATCATGTAGTAACTGTGAATGGCACGCTATGTCTGCATGTGTTGTTTTTTAACATCACTTCTATCATACTACTTATTCCTGGTTCCATACATGGCCTTTTATCTGAAGCAAATTGCCATATCACCGCCACATTTTTTAAAATTACCACATGAGAAGAATGTATTATGTCAGTAGGCCACAAGACAATCCACTGCTGATCTAGCCTACAGGAGATGTGGTGGTAAAGTCAAGATATTAGGCCCTCACGTTAGTTGCTTCTGTTTCTTTTCTATTAACTTGTCTCGTCACAACCAGTCTGCTTTTTGGCTCACGCTTCCCATCACACTGAGCTTTCTGGGCACTTCTTTTCAACTGTGTCTGTTAGCTACTTCAGAGATCTCAACAGATGTTCCCTAAAAGATTAACTGTCTTGGAGATTACTATAAACAACAAACTCATTTTTCTTTTATTATACAAACAGAAATTGCACAAACACTCCTTATACAACTCATTTTGAACTTACCTCCTCAGAATAATTTCCTGAGGGGGTAGCTGTGTTGGTCCGTAGCTGCAAAAACAACAAAGGGTCTTGTGGCACCTTAAAGACTAACACATTTATTTTGCATAAACTCTTCGGGATACTTTTTCAGGCATCTGAATCCGACAGTGTCCATGAAAGCTTATGTTGGAAAAATTGTTAGCCATTAAGGTGCTGTTGTTTTATTCAGAATAGACGGCTGACCCTGTCACATACATACACATTCAGCCCTTCGCCTCTCAACAACACAGCTTTTTAAATCTCCCCCTCTCCCATTTTCTAAAACCACCAACCTCATATTACTTAAAAGCTGCTTCCCATGTTATCCAGGGACTTGGCATATGGCTCATGCTGAATCTAAGCCGGTCTGGCCATACAAGTTGCTTGGAGAGGAAACCTCCTGGATACTAAGTGTCAGTTATTCTAAGTCATGAGGTTAAAGTGTGTTAAACCAATGAACTAATAACAAAAGATTACAGAGCAACTATACAGAATTATTATGATCTCTTTTCTCGCTCGTGGTGGTTTTTCTAGGCAGACATGACAGGCTTTGCCAAGTCATGCTGTCTTTTACTGATTCAGGAATTTCCTCACAATTGAGCATGTTTTAAGTATGTGCATTGTTATTATCATTATTATTATTATTATTATTATTATTATTATTCCTCTTACTACTACAACAACATTTATATCCCACCTTGTTTCTTCTTGCAAGAAACCCAAGGTGGCTCACATAGTCGTCCTCCTCACAACAACCCCTTGAGGTAGGTTAGACTCAAAGTCAGTGATTTTTCCAAAGTCACCCAATGAACTTCATGGCCAAGTGGGGACTAGAACCCAGAGCTTCCAAGTCGCAGGCCAACACTCTAAACCACTTACACCACGCTGGCTTTTAGAAGGTTATGGGGATCATGATTTGGCTAAAATGGGGGGTACAGGCTTGTGGATTACATTAAAGGCTTCCCTACTTCCCCTCCCCACCCCCATAATCGAAGTACTATGTAAAAGAGTTGAACACTGTGGTTTTCAGAACTCTGCTTACCTCCTTTTGCAAATGTAATCCGGATGTTCATATCAGTTGGCAACTATTAATGCCAGATTGGCAACATATGAGCCTGGGATGTTTATCATCGGTGGGTTATACAAGAGATTGTGTTTAGCTTTTTCATGTTTATGCAATGAAATAACATTTAATCAGAAAATATCTAATTAGAAGAACAGAGAAAAACAACATTATCAAGAACAGCACCACAGTCTGCAAGAATGCCTACTGCAATGCATTAACCCCAAAGTACACACTAAAGTCTGTCTCAGACACTAAAAAACCCGAACAGACTATGGCATAAGAGATCTTGCGGATAAAGCTGTTTAAACAAGTAGAAGCAAGCACACAAGCCTTCTGACAATTCCATACCCTTACGCTTAACGGTAGGTTTGGTAGCTAAGCTGGACAAATGCTCCATTCCAAAATCTACTTGCACCTCCTGATTCACTTTTTCTCCAGTCCTTTATCTCAAAGGTCCTCTCACACCTACCCACAGCCTCATGGGAGTGACACAATCCCATGAGGAATTGCGTGTGAATGCCAGGATCATGTGCACAGGCTGATGATGTAGGACAGGTCTTTCCCTCTCAGAAAGCTCTTCATCAGGCTTTCCCCTGGTCATGCTTGCTTTGAGCTTTTGACATGTTCACACTTTCGAACAAGCAATGCCCCATGGCCATTTTTATTTATTCCTTTTGCATATGGTGGCACAACCCTGAACAGCAAGCAGATATGGGCACATGCTTGAGCAACATGGTCATGATGGCATGGGGAATTTGCACAATGACAACATGCACAGGGATTTTAGCACATTGCCCGGTCAACATGTTCAATTTCCAAGCGATGTTGGAGAATGTGCACGAATAGTCAATGGCAATTGGGTAGTGTGTACAATGATATGTACAAAGTAGAAATTCGTGGATTAACTAGAAATGTGACCTTCAAGTGCCTAATCTGGAAGAATTTTATACTGAATGTTTGGATTTTCTGGAATGGACTAATCTCCAATTCAAGGGCAATCAAAAGCAGTAAGAACTTACTCAGTGTGACTTAAGTTACATCAAACACATTATTTTAATTATACAGTCAATTCAACTATGCTCTGTGTATTCCAAATAGTTATAATCAAAATTGAAAGATGAGAAGATGAGAATTTTTCAAAAGATGAAAACAACACTCTTTCCAAATGTGTAGAAATTAAAAGGTCATAAGAAAGTAGACAGTCATATTGGCCATATGAAAACCTCTAAAATCCATATTACCTTTATTAGGCCACCCAAAAAATCACAAAGAAGGTGCAAAGATGTAAAGAAACGTAGGATGTGTGTGGGGCGGGGGGATGACTTAGGCTGTGATCCAAGGCATGTTTAAATAGAAAAAAGTCCTACAGCTCCATGGCTACCTGGGGCATGTTGGGAGTTATAGGACTTTTTTCTGTCTAAACATGCACCTTTGCACCATTAATTTTGAAACACAAAATGGTTTATTCAGAACCATTTTGTATCTCAAAATTCTGATCATACAGACACGATGACTTCAACATCAGATCATCTCCCCCCCCTTTGCTCTCTCCCTGCCACCTGCTTTTTGAAACATCTTGCCTGATTAAGAGATCTGGAGATAACAAAAGCTTGCACATTTTTGCTGATCTTTTGGTTCGCCTAATAAAGGTGGATTTGGCAAAATGTAGAAATTCTGATTTCCCTTTTGTTTAAAAGATAAACATTTCTGAAGGGAACTCCTATATTTAGCAGGCTTAGAATAGTACATTAAAGATTTCAAACCCTTTGCCCATCAACATCCTTAGAACTCTTTCACCATGCAACAACTGGTGAATTAAAAAAAGAGAGCCCTGAATGCCAAGTAGAGCAGAAAACCTTTGAGTCTATCACTCAAGTTAATGTTGCGTAATGTCTAGTCACTAACCTTTTGTCCAATCCGTTATCAAATGCTAGCAAAATGCCAATCATTTTAACAGCTGCAGGAGGGGAGGGGAAAAGAGGAAGGGCCAGTAATACGGAATATAATCATCCTCGCGCAGCTACCAGGGCCCTGGTACCCCAACAGGGCCACCACTGACACCTGCCCCAGCCTTCTCTTTAACCAGGGCCCCCTCCACAAGGATGCGCTTTTGCGCCCGGTTCGGCGATTATGCGCATCATCGCGGAGGCGCATTTACTCCTAATCCCTCTGCATGGGAGGCGGCGAGAGGCGGCGAAGCGCATTAATTGATGTCCAAAAAGCGCTTTACAAGAAGTTAATGCGCATAATCGCTTTTTCACACGGCGAAAATGCGCTTTAACGGCCGGAGCAAAATAAAAGTCGCTATTTAACGCGCATTCGATAATGCGCATAATCCGGGAGATAACGCGCCTCTACGCCCGTTTTGCACTCCGCTGGTGTGGAGGTAAAATTTATAATGAGCCTTCAAAGAGTATTAAACCTCTCTTGTGGAGGTAGCCCAGGACTCTAATCCGACAAGCACTGGGCAGCTGGGTCTGGGAGCCACAGTTAAAATGCCTATAATATCCCCAAAGAAGAATGTATTTATTTGTTTATTGATTTATTACAATTATTAATAATGCTGCCTTTCAGGATACAAATCCTACTAAGGAGGCTTATAAGTAACATAAAAATAATTAAACTACAATGAACAATTAAAAAAAATTAAAAAATATCATCAGGATCCTTTCTTCAGGGCAGTTGGTGGTAGATGGTCCTGGGGAAAGGAAAACAGGAACAGAGGTTCTACAGAGCAGTTGATGGTAGCTTACACTTGCTTCTCACTCAGCCATACTGGATCAGGCGAAGGGTCCATCTAGTCCCTCATTGTGTTCACACACTGGCCAACCAGCTGTCGGCAGAAAATACATATGCAGGACATGAGCACCCTCCTACCCATGCTCCCCAGCAACTGAGAGTTATGGCAGTTGCAGTCCAATACATCTGGAGGGCGCCCAGTTGTGGAAGGCTGTACTAGAAGGTTTAGTATAATATATGTTAATAATAATAATAATAATAATAATATATTTATTTATCACCCGCCTCTCCCAACGGATCGAGGCGGGGAACAACACCAAACACAAAATACAAAAACTGATTAAAAGCAGATAAAACCAGTACATCATTAAAACACCAATAAAACACCAATAAAATATTAAATGGTTAATGCATTTTGATAAAAAAAAATTAAAAAAAACACAGCAGTAAGCTATTTGATACACCAGCATAAATGTGTAAAATGGTTGAGGGGTTTATGAAGCCAAGATGCTTTTCTGTTAATAGGCATGTAGTGTTTATATGTTAGTGCTTATTCAAGATTCCATACTCTTTTCCCACCCTCAAGAAAATCCCTGGGCTATTAACAAGTTATTGCGTTTAGCTCTGTTTATTTCCAACTAAGTGGCTGCAGAGCACTTTACAACAACCTGTGCAGTAATCAAAGACCATAATCTGGCCTGGATGAAATTGGAAATCCTCCATGTATGTACGTTATAGGGTAGGAAGCAGTCACGCTATAATTTCAGTGATTAGGATCTATTAGGACAGGTTTTTTGTTTTTTTTGTTTTTAGGATCCATTAGGGCAGTTACTGGAGAAATATTTTTCCTGCATCTGATGGAAAATAAGGAGCACTGCTTTAAATGACATCTGTGAATTTAGCATCCAAATATAGGTTCAAGGCAATCCCTGTGAATTTATTAATAAAGGCTCACATTTCAAAGTCACTGTAGCGGGCTAGCATTTCAGTCTGAGATACTTACTGCGCCATTATTCAATATATTTTATTATACTTACAACATATTAATGCATCATTACTAGTATATTATAATGAATTAATGATAAAAAGATATAGACTTCCTAAATAAGTCTTTATCCAATTATTTTTATTACATAAGATTCAGCTTGATTTTTTTTTAAAAAAAACTTCAAATATGTTTTTAATATCATTGAGAACAGTATTAGTATGCTGAATGTCACATCGGGACAACATTTTTATTTATTGTTGAGACAAATAATCCCTTAAATAATCACATGCCACAAGCTGCAAGTGTTGCTTGGCTGGATGTGCCCAATGACCTTCCAACAAAAGTGGATCTGTTCTGAAGTCTCTATTGACATTGAGAAGCTTTTAGCTGAAAATTGTGAAATACTTTGATTAAAGTCACTTCCTCTCCATCGTTCTCTCAACGGGACCAAATCAGTCAAAATCCAGGAGCTCTGCTTAACTAGTTTGTGGGCTGAGATGAATGTTTGTGTACAACTGATCTATTCTAAAAAATGAATTCCCGCGTTTCGGTCACATTCTAACTTCATACCAACATTGAAACAGAACCCTAGGATGTGGCTAATAGGAGCAATCACACTTTATTTATTTCCACTGCAATTAGATAACTTATCAATAGTTATGTGAGGCCTGATGCTGTTCTCTGAATATCACATCTTTAGATCTTGACTTCAAGACATGGCTCAGGGCTGTTTTGTTTCTTTTCGAAACAGCTACAGCACAGCTGACTTTTTCTTAAAATACAACTAAATGTTTTACAAATTGAACCCCTCAGTCCTTCACTCTTATGGTTTTAAAATTTATTTTACTCATTTATAAATTGATGACCTGCCTTTCAGTCCGAAAAGGGCTCCCAAGGTGACTTACAATTAAGTGGGCTAGAATGTATTTGGCTAAAATGTTTGCTAAATATATTTATTTTTCTTCTAAGTTTACAACAAGCACTAAACATGTACTTAGCTCTGCTCTGCTGTAAACAGTGGGGGTAGTGGGTGTAACAGAGCCAGGGGATTAAGAATTGACATTTCATGTGAAAAAGCCACAGCCAAATGGTTCAGATGGAATTAATGACTGTGTGGAAGTCCACCTCAATGATTTCTTTTACATACATTGCCTTCCCACAAGTTAGCAAGATGATATAATGCAAACTGTGGAGCTGCGTCGCAAGCTGGAAAACGGAATCTGCTTAATACTGTGGAAGGCTATTGATTCTACTAAAAACACACACACAATGAAATGACTAAAATGTCTCTAATCTTTTATCAAGTTTCTTTAAGAGGAGTGACAGCCCCATTTTCTTCTATATATCTGCTTTCAAAGTCAGCTATATATAATTTTAGAGTTCTTACTGTGGTCAGGGAGAGACAAATAAGCTACACATGGTTAAAGAAACGAAAGCTGGCAGCTTTTTAAAACCCTCCATCATTATTGGCTGCAAAACTCTCCTTTCAGTATATTGAAATGAGACCTCAGGAGCTAATGAGGTGCTATAGGATGTTTGTGAACATTCCAAGGGCTCAGAAGCTTTTTAGAACACAAGGCCTAGGGCAGGGGGTAGGCAATGTGGTGCCTGCAGGCACCAGTGTGCCCGCGGACACTTTTCTTGGCTTCCTCCAAGGTTCCCTACTCTTCCCACTTATTAAGAAAATTTACCGAATTTTCTTCTTAGCAGCTAGGACCGCTCCAAAGCAAAGTGACAGCCTCCAGACACTGCCATCTTAATTTCCTTCAAATGCTCCTGGGTCACATGTGGGTTTTAGGAACATTCTTAGGAAATGAAGTTGACAGGCATTTGCAGGCTAATGCTTTCTTCTGCCACCCACGAAGAAATAGAAAGGAAACAAGAAAAACAGACTTCAACTGTGGAGTCAACTGAGTTGTTTAGTGTGTTGGGGTTCAGATGCTACCCCTGCCTTGTACTCAGTCTTTTGGGCAGACTACTTGTCCTTGGTGACTAGCCATGCCTCCCAGAACAACCATTTTGTGATGGTGCCCACAACAGTATATAAAACCGGCAAATGTGCCCACAGGCCCGAACAGGTTGCTTAACCCTCGACTAGCACCTCCTTGTGGAGTGCTGGAGTGCATGAGCCCAAGGCTTGTTCATTTAACACTAAGCCATAGCTTATCATGATGACCAAATTAGGTTAATGGCTTTCTTACAGCCTCCCAGTGACTTCATAGCCGAGGTGAAAATTGAACTTCCCAACTCACAGCTCATTCCTTCAACCACTATGTTACACTAGTTGGGTAACGATTTGATGCTGCTAATGACTAGAGCTGCCCATCTGGTTGGGCAGCTTCCAAGATTTTCTCTAAACCACTCTCAATGTGTGATGGCCTTTTAAAAAAAATATTCTGGGCAAATGGAGACAGTGCGGTATTACAGATTTCTAAACACATTAATCAGAGAACGCATAAACTGCTTTCTGAATTTACTTGTAACAGACAAAAATACGTTGTTGTTTTTAAAATAAAACAAAGCCAGCTTTCGAGTTTTAACTGTGCAATGCTTTTTGGGGGGGGATTGTTTTTGAATCCTCCCCCCTTTCCTTTTAGTTTACAGAAACTCACTCTAAAAGGGAGAACATTTCACTATCAAATTCAAGTAGGACTTGAGTATGCTTATCCAATGTATGGGTCTAAATACTTCTACAATCATGATTTTGGAGGAAGCAATGGGATCTTTCTTCCAAAAGGGACCCAGCACTTTCAAGGTATGAGCCCTGGGGCCCTAGCAGCAATCCTCTTACACTAAAGTACTAAGTAACAGGATGCCCATCATACATCTTTTCTCCATCTCTTGTAAACCCATCAAGAGCTCCTGGGGATTGCCAAAGTGAAACATTTGAGAGTTAATTTAAAAGAAGGCAGTAGGCAGGAAGCCTATGTACACTAATTGCTGGGGAACATGGGTGGGTGGCTGCTGTTGCACCCAGGTCCTGCTAGCAGGTTCCTGGTCGACAACTGCCTGGCCACTGTGTGAACAGAGTGCTGGACTGGATGGACCCTTGGTCAGATCCAGCATGGCTCTTCTTATTTTCTTAGAAGGAGGGGGCAGGCACTGGGGGCCACTGGAAAGGAAAGATCAGGGCTGGAGAACTTCTTTTTGCCCAAGGGCTAAATTCAATTTCAGAGCAGCTCAGGGGGAGCATTCTACTGGTGGGTGGGGGCAAAGGGCCAAAGGTATAAGGGGTGGAGTCAAAATACACAAACAACAACAACAACAACACCCCATCTCAGCATATTGCAGCTTAACACTCTGACTGCCAGTAACTAAGCCTTAGAAGAGGCATTTTAGCTTTTTAGAATGGGGGTGGGGGGAATGCACAAGAGCCAGGAAATCATCAAATGATCAGTGGTTGGAGGAAAGGGGGGGAGGGGATGTAGCTTTTGGAGGACCCCCACTATGGGACCTGAAGAGGGCCAAATTTGGCCCTCGGGCCCTCACTTCTCTTCCCCTGGGATAGATGGTAGTCTGAGTGACAGTACGGCCTCACTTTAGATATGAACACATTTGTCCATCCTAATCAAGAAATAAATAGGAAACCAGTGAACCTTCAATGCCCACCAGATACATTTCCTGCAGCTTGTGCTAGCCAGCCACGTAGCCACGGAATTTGTACCAACTGGTACAAAATTTGATATGAGTTTACCTCTCATATCAGCATGTTTATTATTATTATTATTATTATTATTATTATTATTATTATTATTACTATTTCTTACCCGCCTCTCCCTCCGGTTCTCCTTTTACAGCTTTCATGTATGTATGTGTCTCTTCTTGCAAGTCAGAGCATGCCCAAAGAAGCTTGCAGTGCAGTGATGCAACTAGGTAATTTTAGATCTTGGACTTAACAAACTTAGCCACATCACCACTCTGCTTTAGATGGCTACAAGAACGTAAGAGCTATGCTGGATCAGGGTCCATTTAGTTCAGCATTCTGTTCCCAGAGTAGCCAACCAACCAGCTGCCTGTGCGAATCCCACAACTAGGCCATGAATGCAACAGCACCTTCCCACCCATGTTCCCCAGAAACTGGTACATTTAGGCATATTGCCTCTGACAATGGCTAGGTGTATTATAACAATTGTGAAGCACACAACTAATATTTCTCTTCCCTGCACCCTGCCAGTCCATGCTTTACATCTGCTACTACATTCCTACTATGTTAAACAACCAAACTGTTTGCCAACCTGACCACAAAAAAACACAAAAAATTCTGAACATGTGTGGTTTTGCATTTTCAGTTTGTTTAAATCATAGCACCATCATGACTATAGAAATAAACTGGATTTGCCTCTGCTGCCCAAATCAACTGCCTGGGTGGTCATTTTAGGGTGTGCTGCAGGGCCCTGGACTTTGGCCCCAAGGATCAGGTTTAGCCGATGCAATGAGCCCTCCAACAGCTCATTGTGAAAACAATCCTTTGCCTATCTTTTAATGTCTATACATATGAACAATCTTGAATTTTGTCATGAGGCAGTCTGAAGAATCTTCCTCTGAGGAGGAAGAAGGGACAGAAACTGCAGCTTTGCCCATTCCCCAGGACTTACCGGAGGAGGAGGAACAGCAGGGAGATTCCTCAGAAGAGCCCCAGGAAAGCCACCCTCTCCCACCCCCTGATTCTAATGAGGAAGATTCGGGGCCTGAAGGGGTTTGTCCAGTAACTCCCCAGCAGAGGCGGCAGCTCAAACGGGCAGAGCAAGCTAGGCCCACAAGACGCAGCATGAGATTGTGAAAACAGAGCACAGCTGACGCAAGCCTTAAGTAAGATAACGAAGAGATTGCACGCAGCTGTGGACAGGCTCAAGCAACTATAAAGGGGAGAGGAGGCAGAAGATAAGATTCGTTGAGAACAACTGACATATTCGGCTCTTGACATCCTGCGTGATTTTGGATCAGAACCTGTGGACTGTACACCCGGCTGGACTGCTTTGCTTTGGACACTGGACTTCTGGAAAACCTGGTTTGACCTTCGGCTTTGACAACTGGACTGATGGAACTACTGGTGTGACCCTGGCTATTGGTAACTGGACTTTTGAACTGCAAATAAAACCCTTTAAACAATTAAGGCCTGGCATTTTTCGCAGACATTCTTAGATAAGGGAGTTGGCAGGCTTCATCGACCAAGAGCTTAAAAATACGACAAATTTTAACATGGTCTTTTATAGACCGCAATCTCCCACTCTCTTTTTCCTCTGTAATATATGCTATGTGTTGCCACCTAGTGGTAAAAAGGCAAACGTGTTTCTTTTAGCATAATTGGTACTGCGCACGCTCCAGGCCTGTGCTCTTTGGGCATGGTTACAAGATGGATGCCAAACAGAACTGTATGAAAGAATCACTGGTTTATTTCTTCATACAGTCCTGTCTGGCATCCATCTTGTAACCACACCCAAAAGCGCAGGCCTGGAGCATGCTCAGTTCAAACTAAGCATGCTCCAGGCCTGCACTTTTGGGTGTGGTTAGAAGATGGATGCCAAACAGGACTGTATGAAGAAATAAACCAGTGATTCTTTCATCTTACTGGTGTAGGCTACCCATGTCATACTGAGCATGCTCCAGGCCTGTGCTTTTCGGTGTGGTTACAAGATGGATGAAGAGATAAACCAGTGATTCTTTCATACAGTTCTGTTTGGCATCCATCTTGTAACCATGCCCAAAAGCGCAGGCCTGGAGAAACACTTTCGCCTTTTTACCACTAGGTAGCAACACATAACATATAATACATACACACACACACACACACACACACTTCCTTTTCTTTTTTACCTTTGGAAGACTCCTTCCGTTGGCCATCAGGGTCACTAGTCCTGCACAGCAGACCAAAGCACTGGAACTGGAGAGCCCAGAACTCGGGGGGATGGTGCCTTCGATAAGGCAGTTCATTCCGCTTGGGCAGTCGAGACTGCAATGCTCCTACCAATAAAAGAAAACAACATCGACGTTCAAGATACATCCAGACCCACATTCTCCACGTGGAATACAGAAGGGCCAGTTGTTACAGTAACACTGGGGCAGGATCCAGACAGGATGGCACCATTTCTGCATCTGCTCCCATGAGAGCGATGTAACATTTGGAGGCTGATGCCCCCAAATGCTGAGTTCTTTCAAGGCCACTGTGGATTCTGATCCTGGCCTAAAAGGCCTCCACTTCTAAGATCCTACTAGTTCTGACTATAGGAAAAAAACCTACAATGAAGTACCCAGACCAATAAGCCGGGTGTTTTTAACAAGAGGCGGGCAGGTAGTAAGATTTCATCCCTTTGGGTGGCAGTGTGTCGTACTTTACAGAGGACAGTCCTCTATTTCAAGGCATCCTCTATTTCTGTGGTCACCAACATGGTGACTGTGAACACCAGTGTACCCGCAGACATTTTTCTTGGTCCCCTGATCCTCCTGGTTTTTTTCCCCCTAAAGACTTTTTTTTTAATCAAAAGAAGAAAAAACTAGAAGGCTGGCATGTTGCAAACTACCCTCCAGCACCATCTTTATTTGGCTTCAAAAGAGTGGTTTTGTGTTTGGAGCTTGAACCCCACTTCTGTCTTGTACTTATGTTCTTGGCCAAGTTCCTTTTCTTTTAGTCTCACCAATTTGCCTTCTGGGAAATAAGTATGATGTGACTAGTCACATAATCATGGCAGTCATTTTGTAAATTGGCAAGCCCCCCCAGGCAGCCATTTTGTGAGAGCACCCATGACACCCTCTCAACATTTCAAAGGTGTCCACCAACCCAAGAAGATAAAAGTCTGATGGTTACTGGAACAATACAGGTCTCCAGCTCAGTCTTATGCAACCTGGCCTTTTGACCTTGCTTCCCACACTGACTAAACTCCTGTGCTACGGATACTTGGGACCCTCTTAGATCTTGCTTCTGGAATTACGCCTGCCTTTGGACTGCTCCACTGTTCTTGACCCCAGTTTCTCCCTGAGAAACTGCTTTTCTGGACTGTCCAGATACTCGATACGTCATTCTCCTGTCCATGGCCAGTCCATGACTGAATGGCACCAACTTATCTCAACCTCTGCTCAGGTGCAAAGATGGAACTTGGTCTAGGCAGGACACAGCCTGCTCTAAAGCTCCCAAATCTGCTGCCGTTTCGTAGTATTGGCAAGTCACTGCCAAGCGAGGGCACCAGGATAATCCTCTGGACTTCTTGGTCTGCGGCTCTCTTTCAATATGAGCAAGTCATTGTTGAGCGAGGGCACCAGGATATTCTACTGTGCTTCCAGGCTGCCTGTTTGAACATCCTCTTGCTTGCTCCATATTACTTCCGAACAATCAGAACAGAGCACCTGATAACAGGTGTTTGCCAAGCAGCTAAGGGAAAATCCAAAGCAAATCCAAAGGGCACCTGTTTGGAGGCACAGAGCATCACTATGTTGAACCAGAGCCGACCTGTTTTTTTTAACAAAAGCATTTCTATCTGAAAAGATCTAAGCAACATGCTCTGCTTTTGTAGCAGTAAGTGATTTCAATACAGTTTATGGATCAGGCTTGGAAAAGGGCAGCCCGTTCTAACTGAAACTGGAGTACTTACACTCAAATTGAGTTAGCCCCCTTGGCTTTAATGGGGCAGAGCCAACTGAAGTGGTCTGTGGCTTACCCTATAAAGTAATCATTCTGACTCCCAGACTCCGAGTATACGAGCAGCAGACAAGCTACTGGGGCCAGCAACCTCAACCCATAAGCTAAAATATGTTAACAATTTCCCGAAAACTCCACATTGTCAATCAAAGACCCCCGATTTAGCCAAATGGAAGTTTTACAGGTAGGTCATATGCCAAACGGGATGCCAACATGTCAGATCAAATAGACATCAAATGTACTGTTCTTGTTGGTGCAGAAGAAGGCGAAATTAATAAATATCAAATATAAACACAAGGGTAGGGAATTGTCGGTATTTATCATTCACACTGGTAACTGAACAGAGAGCACATGCCGCTGGACGCTATGATATAGTAAATGTTTTTAATGCTAGAGATTACCTTTCCCAGCTAAAAATTGGCAGAACGCATTTGAAGCAGCTTTGCTTTTCATGACAACTAATAAGTTTATACTTTTAGAACAAAGTGGTATGTTGCAAATATAGGGTGACCATCCGCCCAGATTTGTCCGGACATGCCCGGAAAATGGGGAGCAAATCCGCATCTGGGGGGAAAAACTGTTTTGGGGGGCCAAATCCGGAAATTTAGCCCCCCAAAAGGGTGACCAGATGGCCCTGGGGCGATCCGGGCCAACTGGGGGGCGGCGGGGGTAAACCGGGGCGGCGGGGGGTCACGCGGCGGTGGCGGGAGGTGGGCAGCGCGAGGCACTTACCTGCTGGGGCGTCCGCTTCCCTCCGGTGCTCGGAATCTACTGAGAAACAGGCTTCGCGGCCTGTCCCTCAGTAGCGTGCCAGGTGATGACGTCATCACCCAATGTGCTACTGAGAGACAGGCCAGAAAGCCTGTTTCTCAGTAGATTCTGAGCACCGGAGGGAAGCGGACGCCCCAGCAGGTAAGAAGCGTGGGCGGCGCGGGGGCAGGCGGTGCGGGTGGGGGGATGGCGCAGCGCGGGTGGGGGGACGGCGCGGGCGGGGCGGCGCGGGTCGGGCAGGCAGCTTGCACAGCAGAAACATACTGCACCATGGTCAGTAGAAGTATGCCTCTGAATACCAAATGCTGGGGGAAATAGAAGGCTGCTGCTCATAAGCTTCCAGAAGCATATCTGGCTGGCCACTGCTAGAAATAGAATGCTGGTCTGATCCAGCAAAGCAAATTCTTATGTTCTTACTTGCTCATACTTAAGCTTTGTATTTCCAAGAAAAAGTTTGCAATCTCTGGAGAGTCCCGTTTATTTTAAAAGGTCTAATTTCCCCCCTCTTGACATAATTCCAATATTAGGCAGCAATGGCAGAATTCTTGCAACACTCACAGAAAAGAGCTCTAGTTAAACACGTTCTGTCCACCACCACAAATTACCCGCAAAAATCCCTTCTTAGACACACAAACAAACTGTTCGCTCAAAGACTATCGCTGCCGATGCAATGTAAAACACCAGGAGACAAGACTGGGAGGGAAGGGAGAAATCCAAGTCCTATACTTAACCAGAAACTGATCAACTAAATTGCCTTGAAAGTGGATCAGACTTGCAAACTTAACACGCAATGTTTAAACAGAGGGAGAAGGAGGGTGTCTTGATTCAAAACTGAAAGGGGGATTTTACCAAGCTCTGCAGCATGTCTCTTCCAAAAGTATAACATGTTCAATTTAATATAAACAAACTATAGCGTTGGATCCTCAGAACTTGCATCTGAAGCTTGTGTTGCATTTGCGTTTATTTTCTTCCCAGCATTATTTTATATAACCTTTCCTTATATGGAAGGTCCCAATACTGGTAGAACATGGCTTTGCAGCACGGATGGGTAAAACAAGACCATATGAAGTCATGCTGGATCTGACCAAGGGCCCATTAGTCCAGCATTTGTTCAACCAATGGCCAATGAGCAGCACAGAGGAAACCCACAAGGACATGAATGCAACAGCACCCTCCCACCCATGTTCCCCAGCAACTGGTGCCTCTGATACTGGAGTTAGCATCTTGCCGTCAGAACTAGTGGTTATATTGGCTGATTGGCAAGCCCTTTAAATTTAGTTACATGCATTTTGATTTAATTATATGTTATTTAAAGTAAATGCCATTTCTGAAACACAGCAAAAATGCAAGAATAAGGCAGAATTAACAGGTTTTGCAATCTGATCCTAACCATGTTTATGCAGGAGTAAATCGCATTTATGGAACAATGATCATGCATAGCATTTATGTAGCACATTTCTAGTTTTCAAAGTGATATATATAGAGAGAGAGAGAATAGTGGTTTGGCTAAGGTCACCTAATGAGTTCACAGCTCAGGTGCAATGTGATTCAAGGACGTCCTGGCTACTTTAAGCCACTTGGCTACATCAGCTCTTTACTAATGCCAGTATTTATTTACTTCAAAGTCAGCATGCTCAGGACTAGAGCCATAAAGGCGTTCCAGTGCTCAGTGTATGTGTCACCATGCTTGCTGCAATGGTATTTGCCCAGCATGTAGACATCATGCAGCTGATCTCTTAGTCATAGTTAAGTGATTGAGAACAGGCCACAAATTTGCACACTTGCTTCCCCTTCTTTGCTCTCTGGAGCAAATCCTTCCTCTCTTCTTCTGGGGCCTCCTCCACACGAGACGTTTAATGAGCCTTGAAGGCTCATTATAAATTTTACCTACACACGAGCGGAGCGCAAAACGGGCGTACAGGCGCGTTATCTCCCCGATAATGCGCATTTTCGAACGCGCGTTAAATAGCGACTTTTATTTTGCTCCGGCCGTTAAAGCGCATTTTCGCTGTGTGAACAAGCGATTATGCGCATTAACTACCTGTAAAGTGCTTTTTGGGCATCTTTTAATGCGCTTCGCCGCTTCTCGCCGCCTCCCGTGCAGAGGGATTAGGCGTAAATGCGCCTCCGCGAAAATGCGCATAATCCCCGAACCAGGCGCAAAAGCGCATCCTTGTGGAGGGGGCCTGGGACATCAATTTAGTGTTACATCTGCACCAACATAATTAATCTAACAAGGGTGTTCTTTTAGAAACCTGCTAGATAATAGGACTGTGCATGGATTTTGGAACAAACGAAGAATTGAACCAAATTGGTTTATGCGGTTCGTTTTTTACATGTTCTGGAAGAAATGCGCAGATAAAACAAAAGAGTATGAATCACATTCCTATTTTGGAATACCATTTGTGCCATCTGGGGATAGAACGGGGGCTTACTGCTCTTCCGCAACGGTGGTAGCACTAGAGTTATTTTTGGCAGCAGCTCCTGGTGGCTGCCATGTTATTTACCCACAATGCCCTGGATGTTCTGCCATTCCAGGGTACTGTGGAGGGGAAGAGGTCGAACACTGGCTGCCCATAAAAAAAAGGTACCTCCAGTTACCCTTTCCCAAACTATAGCCCAGGAAAATGCGCTAAGCGGAGCATTTGGGTAAATAACATGGTAGTGAGGAAGGTTCTGCTGCTGCTGCAGACGGAACAAAAAACAAGGTTTCACAACAACAAAAAGGGGGGGATATGAGTAACAAAATGAATGCTCATTTATTTAATGAATGGATAACTAAATAAATGTGATTTGTCATGCATGAATAATGAATTGAATGTGGTCTTTATTAATAAAAACAAATGGAGAACCAAAATGGAAAACATGTTCTTGTACACTCCCACTGCATAATACAGTTAAAATGACAACCTGGAAATCTCATCCTTTCATATGTTTCAAGGCAGCAGGAAAATGCAAAGCCACTGAGCTTCCTTGTTCTTCCTCTATCCCAGGACTTTTAAAGGGACAAATGCAATCTCCAGCTGGTAATCTGGCAACCCAAAAAACTGTGTATATTTTTTAAAAAGAGAAAAGTTGATCATATTCCCATGTTACATTTTATTTATACGCTTCTCCTCTATTCTTGGAGCTCTGAAGAGTCTTTCAAGAACTGTTAGCAAAAAGTGAGCTTGCCAACTTTTTAATGCTTAAAATATGAAAGGAGAGAGAGAGAGAGAGAGAGAGAGAGAGAGAGCGCAACCTTTTCTGACCAAGAATATTGAAGGATGTTTTTACAGCTATGATGCGTCATATGGATATATATATATATATATATATATACTGAATTTTATTCGTTTTAAATCTTAAATGATGTACATATACAAAACATTATGTAAACATGTAATAATAACAACGACAACAATTTACAAGAATGATGCATAGTAACTTACAAGAATGATGCATAGTGAATCTGACTTACCTCAATTCCTTTGAATCCACATAGGAAATAGTTGTGCCACAAAGGTTTTTTTCTGTTAATCTCAATGTGATTAGCATTTGTACTAAAATCCCTAGAAAATGAAAAACAGAAAAAACAAAACATTAAAGTCTAGAAGGGTATCAATAGGTTCCCTGCTTTCAAAAATATAAATGGCCTACTGCTGCCATCTGCTGGCAAAGGAGCAACGCAATACTTCTTTGTCAATGTATTGTTGACAAAATATTATTTTCCTCAACCTCTGGCTTCCCACCTTCCTCTCCTGCTATGGATTAAAAGTTAGGTGGCCTTGAATCATTGTTAGCCACCACAAGGGTGCACAGTTGGGCTGGCAGGTTATAAATTATAGCGGGAAGGGGAATAGTAAAATATGACTAGGATTACACCCAATCAACGTTACGCTGATATTGTAGCTGCAGTGTACATGGTGCAAACATTACAGCTGTCTTCGCCAAACTGGTACCTTCCAGATGTTTTGTACTACAACTTCCAATACTCCCCTTTTTAAAAAATGTATTTGCAATTACAATAAAACAAAAGGAAGGACTACAAACATCACCACTAATAGAAGGAAAATAGCATACACACACATACATACACACACACACATCCATTTGCAATCACTATTCACAACACAATTTAACAAAAAACAGAGAGGGGGAAAAGATGCCTTCTGTTTCAAATATATCTGTTAATATACACAGACCATACATCTAAATAAGCATCCAGACGAAACTGACACAGTAGGATGTATGTTCAAATTCAGCAAGGACAGTATGATTTTCATACCACGGGTGGGTGTTCATCTTTCCAGGTTTGAAGTATGAGTCTCTTTGCAACTGTTAGGGCTTTCAGAGTCCATTTTTGCTGTCCATCTCTTAATCCCCACATCACAGGGACGTAATTTAAAAGCACATGAGTATCCACAATTATCACTGCTTTTTCAACATGAGTATCCACAATTATCACTGCTTTTTCAAGGAAAAGAATGTATGCAGGCTGTGACTTTCAGCCAGGAAGAAGACACCACAGGGCAAGCCCACATCCTAAAGTGGATGTTTAGTATGTGAGACAGGGATGGAATAGGGGATTTGGAATGCTCTATACAGCCTAATCAATGGGAAGTTGCATTGGCTTCCATATGTAGTATTTCTGTAGATTCAAAATTGAGGATGAACTAACAAAAACTGATGTTTCGTGTGTATCAGACATCCCAGAGGCTGGTTAAGAAGATGCTGGCTAGTTCTGCAATGCAAACAACTTGCAACATTCTTGACCCTTGGCCTTGCTGGCTAGGGTTGATGGGAGTTGAAGTCCCAAACACCTGGAGGGTACCACATTGGGCAAAGCCATACTACAGTATTTAAGAACTTGAAATAGGACTCTACCAGGAGCCTGCAGGACATTTCTTCATCCCTGCCACCCGCAACTCATGAGATTGTCACCAGGGAGCAACTAGAACAGGCCTCAAATTTGACCTCGCTGCCCTCTCTTTTCTCTGGTGCTCCCCTGCTCTCTTCACCATGAGAAGAGGTGAGCAGGTTTAATCTTAAGAGTCAGGGGAGAGCCTGCATTCAATAACTACATGGTCTTCCAGCCTGCATTCCCCTTTTCCTCACACTGAGAGAGGAATATAAGTTTAGGGCCTACTCACACAACCTCTCCCCAGAAAGAATTCCAGATTTGGGGGGGGGGGGGGTATAATGACTGGTCAGGCCCAAAGCTCTCTTTATAGCCCAGACAGCTTTTTCCATGGTTTTTTTTTCAAAATGCCTCTCAGGCAATTTGATACTACAAAAAGGAGAAATTATTCTTGACGGAAATCACGATTTGTGCTGGGAGATGTTATTGTTTGCCACACAACGTAAGTCTGCAGTCTGCTGCTTGTCCCTCTGCCTCCTCGCCAACATAAACATGGATCTCTTTTCCTCTGTGCATTTCCCTTCTTTTAAAAGCTCAAAATCGAAACAATACATGAAAGAGGGATTATTACATGGTAACATTTCTTGCCCCATGGACTAAAATGTTATGATTTACGTATCCAGACCTCTGAAATTATTTTGCAGCCTCCCTCAAACCCAAAAGACTGAAAGAAATGTTGGCTTCTAAACTAGCACATTCAGTTCAGACATCCATCTTCATAACTTTGATACACTATCATTGGGGGAAACAAGTAAAGGAGTTAGGAGGGTGAAAACTGATGCAAAAAAAGAACAACAGGGCATAGCAAAACAGTCATTATGCTCTGGAAATTATCAGTGCCATAATCTTATCACAGAGTTTCCAGAAACAAATTAATCCTTTTGAGTTCACCTACAGAAGATTTTTGGATCTGGTCTTATAAATCAAGAGGCTCAATTCTAACTAAGCTCTCTCATCCTTGCCTAGTTTGGTCAACTGTATTGCTTGCAAGACATGCAGTGCAGGTATGGGGTAAGAGAAGGACCCGACTCTGCAATAAGTGGAAGACTTAATGTAGGATGTGTCCAGACCAACAAGTGTCATTATTATTCGGGGGACTGGGGGGGGGGGGGGATACCTGCTACAGAAAATCATGAGGCGATGGCCCTGTCGACATCCTATTTCATCACTATTTTTGCTCCAGTTCATTCTTTTCTCATGAAAATATTTGTACCAATGAGGTTTGCACAATGGGTTTGGCTCAGTCCACCTTCTCACAACTCCCTTCCCATTCTTAGCAGCCCATTGTTCTTTATCTTATGGTGAATTTGTATTATACTTATAAGCTATTCACCACAGGCACGTTCCTTATTTCTTTTTTAATGACGCTTAGGGTGCAATCCTATCGGAATTCCCGTCAGCTTTTTTTTACTTGTGTATTTACATTAGCCTGCTATACTACAGTGCCCCCTAGAGGCTATGTAGAGGGAAAGCAGGAAAGGAAACACTCTTCGTGAAGTGCTCAGCTCTCAATTCTGCCTCTCAATCCCAGAGAGCCAGATTAGGAGGCCAAGTGGGATCGATTTGGTCCCCAGGGCTGTGGTTCTGCACCTCTGATGTATAGAATTGCACTGTGAACTTGCTTGCTTTCCTATTCCACTTCCAAGTTGCGACTTTGCATGTTTTCCTATTCCAAACCTTTTTCCTTTTATACTGTGTCTACTAGATCGCAAGCAGCCAAGAATTCCCTTGTTTTTTAATTGTTGTATAGTGCCTATAACCAGTAGTCACAGTACTACTACTAATAATAATAATAATGAGAATGAGGACGATGATAACGATAACGAGAAGTGAAAAAAATGGAACACTTACGCGTACAAAGGGTTCATATTGGCCAGATGGATAACTGGAGTGCTTAGAGGTTCAGCTGCTACAAGTATGTCTTGCTCTATGGCCATTGGGAGCACAGCATAACCACAGTAATCAATATGTTCACCTACCAACAAAACAGAATATTGATAAGATTTTTCAACAGCCTGGAACTCATCAGCCACAGCAGAATGGTATTGTGTCTAACCCTCCTACCCTTGCCCAGGGCGAAGGGCTGTCAGACATTAATTCAGAATCAGATTCTGAACTCGAAGAGACATTCCAGTCCATACCAGAAGGGGAAGGGTTGATTCCCATGGCCTCTTTCCCAGCTGTGAATGAACCGTTCCCAGCGCTTAACTCTGGTGATGCAAATAAACCTCAGGCTGAGAAACAGCCCTCGTCCTCCGAAGGGGAGGGTGTGAACAGCCTCAGATATCCCAAATTCCGTAGGAGGGAAAAACGCACGTAGGCCAGGGAGGTCAAAAAGGCGTTTGGAGAGATTGGTAGCTCAGAAAAGGTTTGGTTTGGATCCGTCTATGTAAAGACCTTCCGAAAGTAGTGACTTTCTCTTTCTCTTGAATGGATCAACTGTTTTGCTTGGTTAGCTAAATTACGCCTTAGGGCAAGTCACTTTGTGCTTTTAAACTCCCTTCAGCTAAGGGAAGGGAGACAAATAACCCCGTTTCATTTGAATAAATAAATATTTATTTATTTACAATATTTATATACCGCTCCCTATCCGAAGATTTCAAAGCAGTGAACAAATGGAATAAAGGAATATAAAAAGAATAAAAACATCATTAAAAATTATATTTTAAAAGAACAAGGTAAAGAATGAATCACGGCAGTTTATTCAGGGAAAGCTTCCCGGAACAATAATGTTTTCAGGAGGCATGAAAACTATACAATGTTTGTGCCTGCCTGACCTCCAAAGGCAGGGAGTTCCATAGGAAGGGGGCCACCACACTGAAGGCTCTTCTCCAGGTGGACTCCAATCTGACCATAGGTCCATGTGGAACTACCAGGAACATGCCCTCACACGACCTTAGGGGCCGGGCAGATTGATAAGGGAGATGGCACTCTCTCAGGTATCCTGGTCCCAAGTTGTACAGGGCTTTATATACTAGTACTAGAACCTTAAACCTGGCCCTGTAGCAAATAGGCAGCCAGTGCTGTTTCCTCAGCAAAGGAGTTACATGCTGAAAAGGAGCAGCTCCCGACAACAGCCAAGCTGCTACATTCTGCACTTGCTCCAGCTTCCAGAGCAGCTTTAATAGCAGCCCCACATAGACCGCATTGCAGTAATCCAGCCTTGAGGTTACTAATGCCTGTACCATCTTGGCCAAGCTATCCCTGTCCAGGAGAGGCTATAGCTGATGAACCAGGCAAAGCTGGTAAAAGGCACTCTGAGCTGTTGTGGCCGCTTGGGCCTCCAGAGACAGTGATGGATTTAAGATGGATCTAAATATGGCACAGTATGATTCATACATGAGCCAATTTCTATCAAATATACCAGAATATACAATTTACATATTGGTCCAGTTTAGATTAGCAATATTTATATACCACTTCTCATTCGAAACAAATCCCAAAGCAGTTTACAAGAGAATAAGAACAAACAAAAAGGACCACACACATACACACATGCAACAGTATGATGGGATTGGTACATGATTAGGGGGGAAAGCCAAAGAAAACAGATACATTTGTCTCAAGTAACAAAATAACTTGACCTGCCTCAGGTAGTCTCTATTGTGATTTAGGTGGAGGGGACACCATTTGCTGCACCGATTAAGTCAGCAAAATGTCTTGGAACAGTCCTACAGAAAGATACACATTAACTTGCATAAAGATTCACATTAATCCTATTGATTGTGCCCTTGATGATCAGAAGCCTCTGAACTCAGAGGCTTCCAGTCACCCAATGCAGGACAGGATGAGAGGCGGAGGAAATCTTTGCTCCTCATCCTCCTCCCGCTTTGTCATTTTCACTAGATGGACTTTTTTGCCTATCTAGCATCAGTGGTTCAAAGTGGGAAGGAAAGAGGATGGAGAGACCTCGGGATAACTCGTATCTTAGCCTCTCCGGTCTTCTCCCCTCCCTGCCCACCGAAACACCTCCTTTTCTCCCTCTCTGAGGTTGCTTTTCTGACATTGGAGGCCAGAAGGCACTTTTTCCCCCCAAACTGGCTGTGAGAGGGCAGGGTTGGGGGGTTCTGACTCCCCCTTCCAAGGTTGGGACACTATCTCCAACCTCAGAGGAGGGAATCCTCAGTATCCTATGGCCCCTCAGACAATGTTTAGGGGCCAAAGGATTGCTCCCTAAGCATCATGAATCTCTCATGATTTTCAGCTGTTCTAATATCACTTGAAGTAACCGTGTGGAAATCTCAGAAGCAGAGCCAACAAGGCGCAGAGCCTGAAAGCATAGTTTTGTGTGAAAGTTGTGCACAACCAATAGTGTTTATGCATATCATCTACTGAATTCAGCTTCACCCTGTTGGTTTGTTTTTTACCTATTAAGTTGACTCGCCCTGGTGCTCGAGCGTAAAACTTGGGAGTTGATTTAAATTTAGAGACGAACATCTTCTTCAGCTTGAGCAATCTGAAAAGTAGTTGGCATGTTTAAGATACTGTATCTTTAGATAACTAGCATACATTTCAAGAGATAAGATTCAACAGACTAGTTTAGCATGAACCAGTTCCACTTTGCAGACTAAGGGCACAATGCTATGCACATTTTTTTCTTTTTTCTTTTCCAGTTTTCTTTTAATATACATAGATTTCTATATATATCCATAGCAGTTAACACATATGAAATGCAAAATACAACTCTCTAGCAATTATACATAAACTTCACAAAACATACCAGATATCAAAATAAATATCCATTCGCTATATGCCACCTGATCAAATATTGAAAGCATTGAAAACATGAACCAGCTCCAGCTTTGTGGACTAAGGATGCAGTCCTATGCATGTTTAGACAGAAAAAAAGTCCTTACAACTCCCAGCATTCCCCAACCAGCCACACTGGGAGATAAAGGACTTTTTTCTACCTAAACATTTATAGTATTGCACCATGATGGACCCTTATTTCATTTCTGTTCATTATTGTGAGGAATGGTACATGTTGCGGGGAGGGGGGACCATAGCTAAGTGGTAGAATATATACTTTGCATGTAGAAGGTCCCAGGATCAATCTCTGATACCACAAGGGGTCAGGTATCTCAGGTAACAGGTGATGTGAAAGATCTCTGTAACGAACTGTGGAAACAAAGGAACATAAGAAGCTGCCTTATACTGGGTCAGACCATTGGTCCATGTAGCCCAGTACTGTCAACATTGACTGGCAGTGGCTCTCCAGGGTTTCAGGCAGGAGATTTTCCTACCCTGCCTGGAGATGCCGGGGATCAAACCCAGGAATTTCTGCATGCAAAGCATCTGCTCTTCCCACGGAGTTATGGCCCTTCCTGTCGCTGCCAAAAAAGCCAAGGGCAAAAGAGTAGGGGGAAAAGGATGTTTAATGTAATGACAGAACTCTGACACGTTTCGGACCCTTAGGTCCTTCTTCGGGGTACTCTAAAAATACAATATATAATGTTTATACACTCACATGTCCACCACTGTATGTCACATAAATCAGAAATCATTTTATAACATTATACATGTACAATTATACAAAAGATTGACACATCAAGAATGAGAGGCTCAAAGCACACAAACATTCAATTATTATTACGATGATGATGATCAACAAAATTTGTGTACTGCTCCATAACTGAGATTCCAGAGCGGTGAACATAAGAATTAAAACAGAAAGAGACAAAAATTAAAACACCATTACTATACTAAAAAAACACACACCACAGAATGCCAATAAAAAACTTGAAAGATAAACTGACTCACTTGTTAAAATGTAACATAATAAAATTATAAATTCATAAAAGTATAACACATAAAGGATGAAAGGCTCCAGATATACAAACTATTTAGAAACATTTACATATCTAGAAGATAAACCGACTCACTACTTAACTAGATATTAAATGCGTCAGAGTTCTTTCATTACATTAAACTTCCTTTTTCTACCCCTTTGCCCTTGGCTTTTTGGGCAATTCCAGTGGGGCTTCCCTTCTTTTGTTGGCTTTGCCTTTCAGTCACTACCAGTCAGAATGGACAGTGCTGGGCTAGATGGACAATTAATTTGACCTGGTATAAGTCCTAGGGTAGGGTGACCAGATAAAATCCAGGTCAGGGCTCATGTAACTTTAACAGTTGTAGAGAAAAGGGAATTTCAGCCAGTGTCATTTGTATGCAATTAGTTCCTGGTGAAATTCCCTCTTCATCACAACAGTTAAAGTTGCAGGGGCCCTGCCTTCTTTTGTATATGGTCACTCTAGTATAGTGCCTGCACCTTTAACTGTTGTGATGAAGAGGGAATATCACCAGGGACTAATTGCATACAAACGACACTGGCTGAAATTCTCTTTTCTCTACAACTGTTAAAGTTACATGAGCCCTGACCTGGATTTTAGCTGGTCACCCTATCCTAGGATCCTATACAGCAGGTATCACCCTTCACCAGAGGAATCCTCCTCAGAGGAAGAATCAGAGCCTCCAGAAACCAGGGACACACTAGACCATTTGCTGGCACCAAGAGCCTGAGCCTTCGGGGAAAGGTTGTTTTGGACTTCAACTCCCATCAATCCTTAGCCAGTGGTCAAGAAACTCTGGGAGGGCACCAAGTTGGGGAAGGTTGTTCTGCAGTATAGGCTGCAGCGGTGCTGTGGATCACAGAAGCAGGGCCATTCAATAGAATGGGCGTTTGAGAACATAATTCCTTAAAGATCACGTCTACAGTACAAACTTGTCTGGGTCCGTCCCTCCCTGCCCTAGGCGATGTATCCAACGTTAATCTAACGGAACTCCCATTCATTTGAATGGGTCTACTCTGAGTAGGACAAATAACCCAGGATTTCTTACTGTGTAGAACCGATGCTAGGCTACTGCCGGTTAAGAAGTTGTTGGGGCTGATATTGTTGATGATAGAGGGACTGGAGACGAAAGTCAGCCACGCACCTGGGCTCCTCCAACAGCTGGATCGAGACGGTGTAGGGGACGTCTCCAGCCATGCTTTACTTCGCCAAGCTGTTTGCACACCCAGGCCAATGCCAGCGGGACGGGTTTTCTCCTCCAGCTAGCGGGCAAAACCCAAAGGCTAAGATCCTGGTGTGCATAAACTTCTTCCTTCTAGTATGGTAAAAGCGAGCAGCAGTCCTTCCTGCTGCGGGATTTCCTCTTTACATTCTCCGCCCTATAGACATAACTTGTGACAACAACCTGCCCGGCTAAATAAAAGTCCTGCAAACGGCGAGCCTCTTCCGGCAGAAAAAGCGCTGGAGATTTTCATACGACAACCCATTCTTGCGGCTCACCTGGACGGTGAAGCAATATTTTAAAGGAGTGGGGGAAGCATCTAATTGCTACATCTCAGGCTCCTCCCCCATCAGGGGAAAAATAGAGTAAAGATGCGAGCATTAATTTAGGGCGCAATCCTATGCATGTTTAGACGGGGGGAAGGTCCTGCAATTCCCAACATTCCTCAGACAGACAGCCTGGCTAGAGAATGCTGGGAATTGTAGGGCTTTTTTTCCCTCCATCTAACGCTTGGAATATGTAGGACTGTCTACCGCTGTATAGGATTGCACCCTTATGGAAATCAGGGCTTCCCTTCATTGAAATTGGGGTAGTAATTAGTAGCCCGATCGGAAATATGTTTAATGCGATGTAAGTGCCACTGGAATCTACACATCAATGAATAGAACTCACTACCATAAGATGAACCTCACCAGTCCATCAATATTCATAGCTGCTCCTGTGTTTCATCCAATATTTGGGAGTGGAGGAATACCCAATTTCAAATTTTCTCTAATTCTACAGAGGTCCATCTAAGGAAAATTCCATATCTCCAACATTTGGTTATGTAAAACCTGGTATGGCCAGCACAAGAATCTTTAAAATATCAACTTCAAAGTATGTATTTCTCTATAAATAAGAAACAAAATCTTCCCATACTTGTTCCCAATAATATGACAATCAACAACCTGAATAAAGCTTGTCACTCTCATTGCCAGAAAAAGCTTAACAGATGTTTTTCTGTCTGTCATGTATCCATTAAAGCAGGGGGTAGGCAATTTGTGGCCCTCCAGGTTTTTGGTCTACAATTCCCATCATCCCTCATCATTGGCTATATTAGCTAGGACTAATGGGAGTTGTATGACTGGATCTCCTGGCAAATCTCTGGGTGACTGACAGCCAATTGGCAAGGCTTTTATATTCCCAATTGTCTAAAAATAGCAACAACTAAAAATCACCCTCTCCCCAATTTAGGTTGCTGAAAACAAAAGCCTGGTGGAAATCGAGTGGGTTTTCGTGCAAGTGAAAGGACTGATGAATTCGCTTCTGGTACTGATCACAAATTCCTTGGCTGAGCACATGCTCAGAGGGGCCCTGATCCTTAAGTCTTAGCATATGTCTAACCCACCCCAGCCACTTTTTTGCACCTGGCTCTGGTGAACTTTGGTGATATAGTACAAAATAATACATCAGCAAGTAGATCCTGCAATCCTACCCCTACATTAAAAGCAGAGGCTTTCCTAGGGGGGGTGGGAATGGTAACCTTTTAAGAATGGACTCTCATTGTAAGTTATGTAGCCCCAAAAAGATTGCCATCTTTCACTCCCCATCCACCACTGCTATATTTCTTAACACCTGCACATATAGAAATTCAACAAAAACAACAAAGATTTGTGGCACCTTAAAAACTGATTAATTTATTCTGGCATAAGTTTTCATGCACTATAGCTATGAAATGGACAATGTCCACGAAAGCTTATGCCAAAGCAAATGTATCAATTACTCTTTAATGTTTTTACTGAAATATACTAACATCAGAATGTGTTGTTTTTGCTGCCATAGACGAACACGGCTACCCTATAGAAATTAAAAGGGGCAGTTTTTCTCATCCCTGTATTCCCCTGCCACAGTCTGGAAACGCATCTATATTTCTGCTGACTGTGCTTTCGTTATAGGCGCGAAAGCTCTCGTTATTTATTTACTCCTTTCCCCAAGCCCCTCAGTTTCATCTGACAATGGTAACCTCAGGAGACACTGCACTGTTCGTCACCATAAGGGCGGGGAGAACGGGAAAGAGTGAAATACAAATGACAGCTGCTCCAAGAATACAGCTGAACGACCGAAGCGCCTCATTTGCGCCTTGGAAACCTGGGCCCAACTGGTTGCTAAGGGCCCGGTTGCCAACCACAGGCCCGGTGCAACCTCAATTCGGCTCCGTGCTCGCCACGTTCCCCAACTAAGTCGACAGGAGCGCGCCGGCAAAGGACGGAGTTCTCTATTCTTCCCCGCCTCCAAACGCGAGAGCGGAGTCACATTGAGGAGGAGCCGCGGGGGATTGTGGGAGAAAAGGGCTGGCTGTTGCCTGTTTCCCCTCCCTCCCCTCCGCCCCTTTCTTCCCCTCCCCTCCCCCCTGCGCGTCCTCCGGCCAAGATGTCTGACATGGAGGATGATTTCATGTGCGATGATGAGGAGGACTATGACCTGGTAAGGGCGGCAGTTGCAGGAGAGAGGGGATGGCGGGGGAGGCCGAGTTTCTCACGCGGGAGGGCCTCTCCCAGCCTTCTCCTCATCGCCACATCCCCTTCTGGGCTGCTTCCCTTCTCTCGCCTCCCTTCCTTCTGGGTGCAGTGACAGGGCGAGCCTCCTTTCCCTTCCCCCGGCCCGGGGTGGCAAGTGGGGCGAGCCAAAAGCTTGTGAGTGGGAATGGTTTGAGGGTAGCCCACCCTGTTTTGTGTTCCGCCCACCCGCCCCCTGATTGCGGAGGGGAAACCCTGAGGCCACCCAAGTAGGCCTTTACTCAGGCCCAACTAGTCTGGGGCCCCTATTTTCAAGACCTGTTTCTTTGGATGTTGAGGATCAGGGCTAATAAGAACCTGGGACTGTGTTGTTGTTGTTGTTGTTGTTGTTTTACCTTGGCTATAAAGCTTAACCCCAGAACGAAAGGGGGAAAGTGAGAAGCAGACCCTTGATTTTTGTAGTACTTGGGTGCCTGTCAACTTTGCCAGGGTCATATCAGGGGTGAAGAGGTGAGGGAGAGGAGAAATGGGAAAGCAGAAAGATTTTCACCTCACAGCTGATTCTATTTTCTCAAGTTTCCCCTTATACTATGTACTACTGATAATGCATGTTTTTGACCTTTTTATTTTATTTTTCTTTATGTATTTTGCAAATACATACACAAAATTGTGTTTTGTGTATGTATTTGCAACCTGTATCAACATCTTGTATTTTTGAAAGGAAGCATGCTTTTTTAAAAAAATCAGGCAGCTAACTTAATTTAATAGAGATAATCTTGCCGTTTTTAAAAAAATGAGCAGGGATATAAGTATTTTGAAATGTGTTGTGCATCTCTTTATTAGTATTTGGGTAAGAATTCATTACCTAATGGGTAGTTCTGTGTGTTTCTGGTGTTATGTTATATGTAGAGGAGAGTTTTAAAATCATGTATCCTTATATCTGTGTAGTTATTTTCTTCCAATTTCATGATCTTCTATTTTGAAATAACTCGCAAGATACTTCTAGATTGTCATCTTGAGCATTTACTTCCATATAACTAAGTACAGGATCAGATTGTACAGTGGAAAAGTCATAATTCCACATTTTCTTTAAGCAAAAACTTATGTGAACTGTCAGACGCTGTTGTTTCTGCAAGTTCCTAATGGTTAGTGATTACTTTGTTGTGACCTGACATTTTCCTATGTGGAAGTAAAGCATCTTATGGGCTTTTCCAGTAACTATTAAAACAGAAAACAAACAATAAGCATGGTTTTAAATTGAAACTCTTGTTTATTGGTCTGAAAACACAGGCACAAACAACACTGAAAAGGATGTTTGGGGTATAGCACACTGTTCTATACAAGCTCTGCCAAGGGGCGGTAGCTCTATCTTGAGGAAGGGTCATGGTTCAGTTGCAGAGCACATGGATTTTGTTTGCATGGCCCCTGGCATTTCCAGTTAGAAGATTATTGGGTAACCAAGCTAGGAAAGGCCTTAGCCTGAGACCTTAAAGGGCTACAGCCAGTCAGCACAGACAATACTTGACTAGGTAGACCAGGGGTGGGGAATGTATAGCCCTTCAGTTGTCATTGGATTGCAGTTCCCATCATCCCTCACTACTGACTACATTGATGGGAGTTGAGGTCCAGCCTCATCTGGTGGACCACATGCTCACCATCCCTGAGGTAGACCAATGATCTGTCTTGGTGTAATGCAGCTCCATATGTAGCATGTAAGGTTTCCTTCAGTATACACTTTTTTTTTTAACCAAATATGTTTACAAAACATTCCAATGTTCTTCTAATATTTAAGATTGGTGTTCCTCCCTCCAACCCCCCAAAAACCTTTATATGTATGTTGAATTGATTGTAGCACCAAGGCTGAACCAATTTCCCCCCTGCACGTGCAGAATTAAGAATTACTAGGAAGATATTCCATGATCATACAATGCACATCATCACAGATCTGGAGCAAGTGTAAATAAACAGTTTAAATATAGTGAAATATTTGCTTAGATCAATTCTTATTGCTTTATCAGGTGCCCATGATTAGGAGGGCTATCAGTTATTTGGTCCTCTTCTGAAATGGTTTTGCATCATATGAAGGAAACTGCCTTGAATTTACTCTTTTGTGTAATTACAATGGCTTACAGCTATTCTTTTATAAAGGACCAATTAAACCTGTCCAGAAGCTGCATTGAAGAAAAT
Source organism: Anniella stebbinsi (assembly GCA_029215795.1). NCBI lineage: Eukaryota > Metazoa > Chordata > Lepidosauria > Squamata > Anniellidae > Anniella > Anniella stebbinsi. The sequence goes on from JARDYH010000001.1 coordinate 391,579,054, forward strand.
AAATCCATATCATACTTTCACAATAAAATTCTGAATTATGGGCTTTTTGTTAATTTGGATAGATAGGCCAGTTTGGTCAAACTACCATAATATGGATATTGTTTAGGGGATGCATTGCATTTCAGGGTCTGCCTAGTGGAGTGTCCTTTATATAACTAATTTTGGATTATAGTTGAGTTCCATCTAAATATTTGCTTTTACCTTGTTGAATGAAATATCGCAATTGCAGGCTGAGGGGAGTTACTATTTTGAACTGTCTGATCACTGGATCACTCACTACTGATGAACAGTCATTCAGGCTGCACCGCAGTGTGCTGTGTGAATTCTTACATTGTCAATCAGAGAAAATGATAGGCATCTCTACTGTAAAGTTCACTTTTTAAACATAGTTGATGGGGGACGAACAACTTCTGTTCATTAGGCAACTGGATGATCATGGTTAAATATGAGTTCAGTAAAAAGAATTAAAGTGGATGGAGAACAAACTTTTGTGTAAGGGAACCAATTTATTATTATTTTTCACATTTTCAAAATATCCACAGCTATTACCACTTTTCCTCATGGATGTTATATTTAGCAGGTACGTCCCTGAAAATGAGATATTGGGGACAATTGGGAGCTGTCCATCCCTTTCATGCCCTGCATCTGGTTGACCCCTCTTCGAAACAGAGTGCTGGACCTTCACCCAATTTAGGAAAGCATTATGAACATTCTTGTAAAGCATGTTAAACACACTCACAACTACTATTTCCTGATAACATTCTTTCACAGCAGCAGTTAATTTCAGAACACAATTTGCTCTGATCCGGGGGGGAAAGCTGTACACTGCCTGCAGTGTTTGTGCTTGTAAAGCTCTCTCCCTGTTGCCTTGCATTGGAGGTAAAACATAAAGCTATTGGGAAGAGAGCATCAGTCACTAGGTAGGAGCAGTAGCAGGAGGAAGGTCCCCCCCCTACAGCATGGTGTGAAAACATTGGGCATGGAGGGCTGAGTATGTAAAAGCCAGTTGTTGGATATGAGTTTTTCCTCACAATACAATTAGCTTTTCCAGTAAATCTGCAGCAGATGAGCACATACAAAGCAATTTTGGTGTGTAGATGTATTTTTTTTTTTACTATGGCTGGCCATTATATTAGATGAAATTATAAGGTAGGACTTCAGTAGCCAGGCAGTCCATTTTTCACTGATGTTTCTGCAATGAAGTAAATTGCTACTATCCTTTGGCAATGGGTGAGGAAGAGGGGGGGTTTCAGTTCCCTTAAAAATAATAATAATATAATATATTTCTAACCCGCCTCTCCCTCTGGATCGAGGTGGGGAACAACAAAAAATATAAATACAAAGACCATAAAATAGATAAAACATTTAAACAAATAAAACTAATACATTATTTAAAACATCTTAAAATTCAACTGGGTAGGCCTGCCGGAAAAGATCAGTCTTCACGGCTCTCTTAAATTCAAGAAGACTCCTAATTTGTCGAATCTCCTCTGGCAGGCCATTCCACAGTCTGGGAGCAGCAGAAGAGAAGGTCCTCTGGGTAACACTCATCAGCCTAGTTCTGGCTGATTGAAGTAAATTCTTCCCAGAGGACCTGAGTGTGCAGGGCAGATTATATGAGAGAAGGTGATCCCGCAGGTAACCTGGACCCAAAGCATGTAGGGCTTTAAAGGTAATAACCAACACTTTATACTTCACCCGGAAGTTAATTGGCAGCCAGTGGAGTGATTTTAAGACTGGTGTAATGTGGTCACCCCTAGGTGTACCGGTGACCAACTGGCTGCCATATTTTGAACTAGTTGAAGTTTCTGGATTAGGCACAAAGGTAGCCCTATGTACAGCGCATTGCAGAAGTAAGGAGCATCTGGAATGAAAGGGCTTGTAGATTGCAAGAGGTGCACAACACTCTCTCATAGAATCCTGGTTGCTGAGAGCTAGGCCATCACAGCTGTTGTTGTACTTGGGAGCACCATTGCAGCACAATGCTTCCTTTTCCCCAGGGGAGAAAATGTCAACAATTCCCTTATAGTAGAAAGTAAAAGGGTGCATTTGAAGATAGCACATTTTAACAGATTTCCTTCCCCTGAATACTCTAGGCACTGAGAATGGGACCCGCTACTATTTACATAGCTGTATTCTGCATTATATTACTAATAAAAACAAATAAATTGGGTATTAGCACAAATATATGCATATATAGATGATTTTGCTGACAGTGTAGTAAGAGAAGTTTTCTGAGTGAACCTGAGCAATTCTGGTATTTTATAACGTATTAGAGCAGTAACAAGTTAATAAATGGGATAATTATAGAGTACTCCTCATACTGAAGAATGATGTTCAAGAATGACTTGTATTTTGTGAGGATTAAATCCCTAATGAAAACAGCAAACCTTTTTTTAAGTAAAGAATATTTTGTATTTTAAAACTTGCAATGTTTGACAGTCACATTTCTCTAGAGTTGCTTCACAAAGACACCTCTCTTTATTCTCAGAAAGTCTTAATGCTGCCAATCTTTTAACTGTGGTTAAGAGATTGAGGACAGGCTGCAGAACTGTGTGCTCCCTCCCCTCTGGTGCACTGATACTAACCATAGTTAAGGCTAACCAGAGTTCTTATTTTGCAAACTCTGACCAGCATTAATCGGTGGTGCAGATGCATTGCTAAGCCATGGTTAAAACTTACCATGGAAGATAAATTAGGAAGTTTGTACCAGGGAATTGATGATACCTGGTGCACATATAGCTTCCTAATCTCTTTAGGAATCTATATGTGCACCAGGGAAAGCTATATGTGCACGAGATATGTCCAATAAAATTGATTAACCCAAGAACAGAATGAAATAAAGTGCAAAGTGGTACAGCCAGTGAAAAGTAATACAGTTCTGCTCTATGAATATGTTATGCAATTCCTTTTATCTTGTGATTGGGAAAAGGCAATCCTGACATTTTAACTTTGTTAATAGGGTCTGGTGCCCTTGCATCTCAGTGTTACTATTCTTATGTCTAATCTGTTTGTTGTATTAAACATATATACATATGAAACTTAATTGTTCTCTGAAACCATAGCAAAATAGGCTGACATCTCCCCCCCAACCCACCATTCTATCTAGCTATTATGACTTAATTCCTTACCATTTTAATGTTTTAAACTGACACAATTTTTTTCTACGTATCCTCACAATATATAGGAATATTCTGAAGACAGTAACTCTGAACCGAATGTAGATTTGGAGAATCAGTACTACAACTCCAAAGCCCTGAAGGAGGATGACCCCAAAGCAGCACTGAGCAGCTTCCAGAAGGTTTTCCATTTTTTCCCCTTTTCTATTGGTGCATATATTCCAACTAAATATTTTGCCTCATTAATGGTATAAACTCTTGATTAAGTGTTTTGGAAAATTCGAAAGCTTGCACATTTTTGTGGAATTTTGGTTGATGCTAATAAAGATATTGTCCAACTGTGGATTTGGGGTTATACTAGATGGGATTTTCACACAGACTAGTCATGTGAACAAAATGTAGAAGCATTAAGCAGCCTATAGCATCGCTTTTATGGCATCCGCAGATATCAATATGTAGAAAAACAATTCTTTTACACTGTCTGATTTTTAGGTTTTGGAGCTTGAAGGTGAAAAAGGAGAATGGGGATTCAAAGCATTAAAACAGATGATAAAAATAAACTTCAAATTGGTAAGATGTATGCAGTTTTCCTTGCTATTTATTTTCCTGTGAAATCATATCAGTGTAGGAGATAACCACTATTATCAAACTGTGAGCCTCCTACTCCTTTTATTTGCTTACCTAAAAACACTTATTTATTAACATGGTCTAAATCAGCACTGCCACAAGATCTCTACATAATTATGAAAAGCTGTAAAAAATCAATATACTTTTGTACAGAGTGCCAGAAAAGGGTCAGCACTATCTATAGAAAATAAAGTTGTTTTGATATATACTGGCACAGGCTGATATAATTGCAAAGTCTGTCTCATAATTGCACAGAAAATGTAGCTTTATTGCTGGCAGTTCTGATGTACTGTAGGTATATAAAACTGGTTTTATCCCCTTAACTATCCACTATATCCTGACTGTGGAAATATCTTGTTGTCTGAAGTTGCGTTTGGACTTAATGCAATATGGCAGTCATTCCCAACCTGCTGCCTTCCAGCTATTTTGGACTTCAACTCCCGTCATCCCCAGCCGAGATGGCAAATGATTAGGAATGCTGGGAGTTGTAGTCCAAAACTTCTTGAGGGAACCAGGTTGGGGAGATCTGGTATACGGTTTAGCATTACGTGAATTAGGCTTGGGCTCAGCAGCTCCTCCCTCTCCTCTGCTTCTTAGCTGCAAGGAGGAGATCAGAATTTTTTCCTTTCATTTTTAGCAACATGTTTAACTAGCTGGAATTGTGAGTTTCCCTAAACTGTAGTTAGCCTCAACTATGGTTTACTGAAACATGCCAACTTTATAAAACACAGTTTGAAGTTGGCTTATTTCAATAAGGCATAGTTAGGATTAATCATAGTTTAGGATTTGGACATAACACTACATCTCCTTGCAGCTAAATGGGAGAAATTGTATATATCCTATTGTTTTGGTACAGTACATGTGCAATCAACTTTTTTGTTGATTTTTAATGTCCCTTCCTGTCTGAAACATTTAGTTATAAACTAATATTTTTCCCTGATGCAGACTAACTTTCCTGAAATGATGAACAGATATAAACAACTATTGACCTATATACGGAGTGCAGTTACAAGAAATTATTCTGAAAAATCCATCAACTCTATTCTTGATTATATCTCCACTTCCAAGCAGGTTAGATTATCCTTCTTTCCAAATCCTAGATTTTTTAAAATGTTTTTGAACATTATCTTGGAGAATAACTGCAATGTTAGCCTCTTGCAATTATTGTAAGAAATAACTTTCCTGTAATATTCCATTTAGAAAATAGCTAGATTGTCAGTTCTAAGCATCAGCAAATCGACTAGGAGAGCACTGTGCTATATTTATGGTACAAAACTATCAACTAAGTGGAAAAACATCCCTTTGCATCTTCATCGGCTGACCCCACTGTGATGAAACCCACAGCAGGAGACACTTAGTTGGTCCCAGAAAGGCTGCAAAAGTGCCTGGAATAGAACATTGTCTGGCATTTCTCAGAATGCCATATGGACTATACTGAGCTGTCACTGGTGCATCTGTTTTAAGCTATGCTCAACAGGGAGAGAATCTGGGAATCTTAACAGAATTCTGTCAGCATTAACTGATTCCTTAACTCAGCAAAAAAAAAAAACTTGCACCCTCCATGTTACATATAAAGGAGCAGTTTCTTTGAAAAAACAAAATATTGTGGAGTGTGCTTGGCTCAAGCCCATGGAAATCTGAAAACCTTTATTGGAATCTTCTCCAGCTCACATAATCCAAGTATATTCTGGAATAAGTGGCTTGTGGATAGCCATTTGGCAATTATAATCATTTGCACCATTGAAAATTCCTGCAGTGCCAATTTCCTATTCGGTGGCACTTGTATTAGTTCAGAGGTTGGAGCAATTCATCCCAAACTCTCTTGTGATGGTGTTCCAAATTATTGGATTGAAGCTTGGGAGTTTTTAATGCAATCCTTTTAAATGTGAGACTACACATTTTTAAACAGATAAAAGACCTACAACTCCCAGCATTCCTCAGCAAGCATGCATAGGATTGCACCTTAGACCTTCTAAAAGTTTCTTTACCTTTGTTTCCATCACAGAATTGTGGGTAGTACAGTATTTAAAACAATATTTGGGGGGGGGGGCAGGATTTTGTATATTTAAAAAGTATTGTTGACTGACTTTGCACCTTGCTTCCTTTTGCCTTCTCTGTTCCCCTCCATTATTGTTCTGCTATTGTTTTGAAACTGTAATGTTGAAATAGTACTATCTTATTAAGTTTAAAACATTATGTAATTGACTTCTGTGTGACTTGTTTTCATGGATGGAGTTTTCTAGGGTCAAGAAAAAACTGTCCCTCCTGTCCCCTATATACTGACTTGGAATAGCCATTATTCAGCTTCAGAAATGATTGATACTAGAGCCTAACAGGAATGGAGTGCCTTTTGAGAAATCAATATTTCTACTTTTGTAGCTAGAGCATAGCTTAAGTAGTTGTGAATGATAATGTAGGAATTGTACATCTCTTTTCTAACCTAAGGCTGGACAGGAAAGCACCATCATCTCTCTCCTTTCACTTCTAGGGCATTTCTTTCATCCCAAATGCCTGATGAAAGAGATGGTTAGGTTCCTCCATGAAAGTATGAGAAAGGCATCCAAAATAGATTTTTAAAAAAGAGAGAGTAGCCTTATGATGCTGAAAAAATAGTTTTATTCTTAAAAAATAAAACTATTTTTTCAGCATCTTGAAGCTAGCTCTCTCTTTTTGGATCTAGGTTCCAGCATGAACAGCAGAATCGGTTTGATGAGGGCCCAAGAGAGAAGATTGGGTAGAGGAATGTAGGAGCTTCATTCTCTTAAAGGGGGCAGTGGACCCTACAGCTTGGAGAGCCCAGTTATCGTACAGAATTATTCTCAAGTGAGATTAGGGTATGTCTAACCATGGAGCAGAATCCCTCATAAACCTGGAAAAGAAGTTAGAATCCCCAGTCAAATTGGTCTTCATTTATTATTTGTTATATTTTCTTCAAATGACAAAATATGTATGTCTTAATGCTGATATTACATTGTATAAGTTGTCAATTTCTTTATTTAAAGTATTGTGTAGTTCATAGTTGCGCTTTGAGGATGTTCACATTGACTTTATTAACAGGCACAAATTTGCTGTTTACAATTATAGAATTCTGATTTTTTATGTCAGATGGATTTACTCCAGGAATTTTATGAGACAACATTGGAAGCTCTGAAAGATGCTAAGAATGATAGATTGTGGTTTAAGACAAACACAAAGGTAAAATGGAAAATTTGGTGTTTGCTGCATAGTAATTTTTAATGTGCATTTAGAATGCCCAATGTGTTTAAAATAATCACCGTGTTCTTTACAGCTTGGCAAATTATATTTAGAACGGGAAGAGTATGGGAAACTACAGAAGATTTTGCGCCAGCTCCATCAGTCATGCCAGGTACAATGCAATCTCTTGTCTAAACTTTTTCAAAACATATAATCAGAATTTCTGTCATGCACAGTGCAGGGATTCAGGATGAAAATAGGACACACATACATTTTTTATTTGATGCCAATATAATATATTCAGTAGAGGTTGCCAGAATACCATTTTGTAGTTACTATTTATAAAATCTATTAATTGTCTTCCTTTATGAAAACTCATGATATATCATTCTGGCAAACAGCAAGATACCTAGACATCTACTTTAGCAACATGTCATAATATCTTTTCCAAAAGGAAAAAAAAACAGTTTCATGAATCACTTAAAGCTAAGTAATGAGGTTAGTTTAGCAGGTATCCTTGGAAAAAGATATTCCATAGGTGTGGCATCACTAATTAGAAGGCCTTGCCTTTAGTACTACAAATTCTAATTTCCTGTAAAGATGGAATCCAGTACAAAATCTCATATAGGTGAAGAGTGCTCCAAGGCTGTTTCTCATCTGCAGACTACTGCAGTGCTACCTGTATGTGGCTGCCCTTGAAAATGGTCCAGAACTTGTACTAGTTCAGAATTCTGCTATTCTGGTTCCTCTGGGAAACTGACCAGCCCTACCTTCTTGCCTAGTTAAAGGCAGCTTGTGAAAAGTTTTTTCCTATTCTCAAAACATTTTGAGAAAGTGTTTTGTATTTCCCAGAACCAATTCTACAACTGCTGTTGGTATTTGTTTAAAGAATAAATGCCAGTTGAAAATGGAATTTAGCCTCATAACTGGAAGTGCAATTCAGTGAATAACACCAATTTGAGATACAGCATTTGTTAATACAATAAAATCAAATTGTAAAACAATCATACGTTTGGCATAGCAACAACTGGCTACGTGCTTTAGGTAAAATTTTCTCTTATGCATCTCCATTTTACAAGTGTGATCAATGATAAATCATTGTTAATCTTTCTCTTCATACAATGGGAGTGTGTGTGTGTGTGTGTGTGTGTGTGTGTGTGTGTGTTTTAAACTAGGCAGAGCACTACTTCACTTTTCTGGGTTTGGTATCAAAATGTCCCAGGACAGTCACAGTATTTACGTGCACTGAATGTGGAATGCTACTTATATTTCAAGCTCTGACCCTAGTTAATAGGGCACATTGGTATTGGGAGGGAGAATAAACTATAATTTTTCATGACATTATATTGCATAACTTCCTTTCTTTTACTAGACTGATGATGGAGAAGATGACCTTAAAAAGGGCACCCAGTTATTGGAAATTTATGCTTTGGAAATTCAAATGTATACAGCACAGAAAAATAACAAAAAACTTAAAGCACTGTATGAACAGTCATTGCACATCAAGTCTGCTATCCCTCATCCACTCATCATGGGGGTCATCAGAGGCAAGTACTATTTAAATACTAAGACCAGGCCATTGTAAGAGGTATAACATTAGCCTGTTTAGCTCACAACCTTGAATATAGTATGATGGTCTTCATAATGGGTTGTTGATCCACTATTATTCCTTAAATCGAGTATGGAGGCCTGCCGCTTAATCCTTCGGCACATTTAAATTGGGACAATTTGGATTTGTTGAGAGAGCGGAAGACTGCAAGGAAAACCAATGTTTAGTGAATCCTGTCTTAGGGTAAGGGTTCCATTCGACACTTGTAGGTTTCTTTTAGCAATCATGTTATGCTGGATGTTAGTACACTGTAACTGTAGAATATTAAGAAGCATCTATATGCTTCAGGGTTGTATTGTGTGTTTACATTTTAGTACTCATAAAGACAGCATTTAAAATCAAAACATTTATTAGTTTGGGATATTATTGGATAATATGCTGTGCAGGAAATTACCTGTTTTTGTAGGATTTTATCATTTCTTTGTATCTGGATACAGATACTATCATATTTCACTTCCTAACCTTGGCATATGAAAGAACCTGACTAATTTACTGACATAATGTTTGCATGATTCCAAGCTTGCAGTTCGGAATAATTCAATCTGACCAAATAAATTTATATAGCTTTTTCAATATAACAGTTGAATATTTGCCCCAGGGTGGCAGTGTTCTTTTATAGTTCTATACCTAATGAGCGCTTGAAACAAGATGTATGATTTGGGGATCACAGATAAAGCTCCCTTATTTAGTGAGCTTTGCCTTTGTCAGTATTAGCAAATAAAATGTCATTTTTAGATGTACTCCTGCTGGTATCCATTCTGAAATAACATAGAATGATGAAAGGTGCATTTAACTCTGTGCAACAGCATTTACTTCTGCCTCTTTCTCTTCTAGAATGCGGAGGTAAAATGCACCTAAGAGAAGGTGAATTTGAAAAGGCACACACTGATTTCTTTGAAGCGTTCAAGAATTATGATGAATCAGGGAGTCCAAGGAGAACTACTTGCTTAAAATATTTGGTCCTAGCAAACATGCTGATGAAATCGGGAATAAATCCATTTGACTCTCAGGAGGTACAGTTGACAGTTTTTTCCTGGTTTTATTGGGGCATTTAATATAAACATTTTACTTGTTACTAATATGCTTCTTGTTTTTGTCTTGTTTAGGCAAAACCATATAAAAATGATCCAGAGATTCTAGCAATGACAAATTTAGTAAGGTAAGTGTTTGTTTACTTAATGGGCAAAGCTAGAAACAAATTCTAAACCAAATATATTGAAAACACTAGTGATTTGTAAAGGCAGACTGGTTGGTTTTGAAATTACTCTTAATGGCAGAAAGTACAAATACTTCAACTAATGGCCATTAGAATGTAAGGTAGGGGTGTATGTGTGTATACACACACTCATACACACATCTCACAATCTTAAGAGTTTTATCAGCAATCCAGTAATGAAGATGCTGTAATCTTATGCATGCAATTTTTTATTAGTCAGATTTTGTTGGTCCCGTCAGTACTTACTCCATGTGAGTGTAAAGCTATTCAAATGGATCTCTCAGTTTACCTGATCTCATATTGTCCAAATGTTTTGGATACAACACATACACATATTCGATATGTAGATAAATAGAATTACACTGAATATTAAAATCTGTGCTCTCAACATACAAGAAACCATGCCATTAATACCTTACCCCAGGAAAACGTAGGAACTGTGTTTATCAAACAGCAAACCTTCAGCCTCCAATGCTACATGTCAACTACTTTTGAAATCGAGGACTTTCAAAAGCAATTTCTGATATGGTATAGAGGCCTGCTGCAAAAGAAAAGTAAAAAGAAATCCTAGTTGTGCTCAAGATCTTGGTCATACATAAGATTAGCACTCTAGGCCCTAGCCACTGACTCTTTTTTTATTATTTTACTTCGGTAAAATGCTTTCGGTTTCTGCTTATCCTAAGCTACTGAAAAATCACTTCTATAGATACTAAGTATACTTCTGTTTGGATTATGGAAATCAAATTCTGGTGTCTGCTTTCTTTCCCACTTGACAAAATTGTAATTCAGCACTCTCTCTCTTGAAGTGCCTATCAGAATAACGACATCACTGAATTTGAGAAGATCCTGAAGACAAATCACAGTAACATCATGGATGATCCCTTCATAAGGGAGCACATTGAAGGTATAACTGAAGAAGTCTTGTTTCTCCACCGGCTTGAGTTCTTCATCCATGTCCACAGTTTATAAAAATGCCTTTTTCTGCATTGATAGAATGATAAACACTGTAAACTATATCCTGACTTCTCTTAGATAAGGCTGAATAAAAAATATGTCTCTTTTTATAAATAGGTCAGTGGGGTGAGTGTGACTGGACAGAAAAATAAGGTTTTATGCAATACCGTTGTCGTGCAGGGGAGCCCCACGTAACCACTACCTTTGGTGGATTGGAGTGTATTTGGTTGATTGCCTAGGCAACCAGGACATGGTCTGAAGTCAGCCACCAACATTTGCAATCCAGGAGGCATCTGCTAAATTGCCAGGATAACCAAGACACACTGTATTGCCTTGAGCCTGGGGGTACTTGGTAGGAATGGAGCACATAGCAGGCAGGCATGGCTCAGCTCTGAATCTTTAAAGCAGGGATGGCCATGGAGAATTTCCTCATGGCTCCAAAAATGCTGGGAGGGAGCAGAGGAATCAAGGGTGGCTATAGCCTCCTCCCCTCTGGTCCTAGGCCTGATGCATCTGCCTGAAGGGTGCGCCAAACTTCCCATTACAGCTGTAATGCTACATTCCCCTGCTGTTAATGTCTGGGCCTCCAAGGAACTATGTTGAGATTAGTATCTTTCTAAGCCCCGTGTGTCTCAAGGATTCTTTAACTAGAGATGTCAAGGATTTAACTGGGTGTCTTACTTGGAAAACTTATACTCTGCATTGGGCTGTGCCAAATTTATGTCCTAATTGAGCTACCATAAGAGTTAGTGGGAAAACCCTGGTGCATTTAAATACAGTTGAATAATTTAAAATATATTTGTTTTTGCTTTTATTGAAATGGATCTTCAATAGGAAAGTTAATTTGAGAGCCATTTTTTAGCTCTTGATTCACAAGCACCTAAGTTTTAATGCATATAAGAGATTGTACTGGCCACTAAATATAACATTAGAAGTAAGCATTTTGTTTTATTTAGAATGCTAGCAATTAGTCATACAATAACTATTTTGCTTTTGTTCTCTTCCAGAACTTTTGCGAAACATCAGAACACAAGTGCTTATAAAATTAATTAAGCCTTACACAAGAATACATATTCCTTTTATTTCTAAGGTACTTGTAAATACTGTCTGCAGAGGATTTCATTTCGCACCACTTGCAAAAAGAGAGAAGAAATGCTGCATCTTGATATTCTTCTCTTTGAGGCTCTAACAGCTGGGCAATGTGTTCTCTTCATGTTTCTCTCTGATTGTTGGTCTCTTATAGGCAGGGTTGTGAGAGTGCTGTAAATCCAGAGGAATACAGAAAAAATGTACAATGTGGTATTGGGTAGAAACAAGCTGAATGTTCTTCAAGGAGAATTTTCGGCTCATATTTTGGGACTGGGGGGTGGGTGGAAAAAGGAGGCCTGGAAACCTCTTGCAACTAGTTGGGGGAAGAGCATTCTGTTAATTTCAGGACTTACCAGTTTAGTAGCAGTGGTTCCCTCCCACCCCTGGTTCTTTGCTGCTGCGGCTGCAAGTGGCAACAATAGCATAATTCCTATCAGTATTCACTCACCTGCCAGCAGCTGTGATCTTTTCCTCTACAATGCCTCCTTGGAATGATACTATATCATGGCAAAGGAGCATTGTAGGGGAAAAATGACAGCTGCTTTTTTAAAAAAAATCTGTCACTGATACTTGTGGTGGAAGTAAACCACAATTTTAAAGGAAAAGGCTGCCATCACTCCTAAGAGGTAAGCCCCCAACTCTGAAAATAACATAGAATTTTACCCCCTCCTGAAAAATTCAGCAAAATGGTCTATATTTGCCAGTTCCAAACAGAGTGGTCAAAACCAGTTTGAGCTCAACATTGATATTTGATGTACAGTTCAGCTTCCTCCCAAAACAAAATGTCTACCAGATGTGGCTGTAAAGTTGAGTTTGAACAGATTGGGGCAGTGCCTGTTAACTTCTTGGAACTGAAGTAATGTTCAATTGGCTGGGGTGGGGGGAGGCAGGGGACTTTAGTGGCCTGCATGATTCCCTGACCCTCAATATAGCTTTTTCAGAAGCTTTGTAACTAAACTCTTAGTGCGTGCCTCTAAAGGTCTTCCTCTGCTAATTCTTCATTTGTAAATGCATAATCCTTCCTTCCCCAGTGGTCAGATTGGTATTAACGTTATATATGAATACATTTCAAGTTTATATATGAAAACAAACAAAAATTAGTTTACTACTAAACCTTATATGGAAAATTAAGCTCTGTTTTCTCCCTTAGGAATTAAACATAGATGTAGCTGATGTGGAGAGCTTGCTTGTGCAGTGTATACTGGATAAGTGAGTACTCTTTCTTTCCCTTTTTGAGCAATGAATATTTTAAATACCTTATTTATAGTGCAGAGGAGTAAAAAGCATGTGTACTTTTTCCTATGAAAATGCTGTTGACCTAAGTTATAAAAAAAATTAAGGTTTACTGGGCTCGTTTGCGTAATCAGAGCCACTGTGGCTTAAATAAACCATGTTTAAATCAGTGCCAGCTGCCATTAGCCTAATTATCCAACAACAGGCCATGGGTTATTTGAGAGTTGTTTCTCCCTCAAACAAACCATGCTGTCCAGGTTTGGACAACACAAGCTGTGCCTGAATGGATACTTACGCTAATGGCACCTGGCAAACGCTGCTGATTTAAACAAGCTTGTCTTGATTTGTGAATTGGGTGAGTGTCTGGTTGCATAACAGTGGTATTGTGTAGGAGAAGATAATCTCAGAAATAGTTTGGTATCTGTTGTTTTATATTGTCAGTCTGTGTTGTTTATATTGTTAGGACACATTTAAACACTTTTTTTTTGCTGCTTCTTTTAGTACTATTCATGGCCGAATCGATCAAGTCAATCAACTCCTTGAGCTAGATCATCAGAAGAGGGGCGGAGCACGGTATACTGCATTAGATAAATGGACCAACCAACTAAATTCTCTCAACCAGGCCGTAGTCAGCAAGCTGGCTTAACCGAGAACAGGCTATTACAACATGTACTTAAGACAACAGTGCAGTGATGTAAACCTTAAAAACTGGGAATGGCAAAACTACTGTCGGTTGGTGTGCCCTGAAATTATTGGAGTTAATGGCAGAAGTGCTTTTTTGATCAGCTGGTTTGTGTTTTGCTGCTGCATTTATCCCAAGAAAAACAGCTTTAATCTCCAGAAGAAAACCAAAATGCCATGGGATTTATGCTGTGTTGACATCTTGCCCTCACCATGCAACACTCTAATAATCTGTCAAGGGGCAACTAATGACCAGAAAGAAGGTTTTGTTTGTCATGATTTTAAATACACTGACATGTTCCTGTTGGTTTAAATTTAAACATATTTTACCTGCGGGGGAAAAAATCTCACAAAAAATAACCTGCAATAACTTGAAATGCATACCCTTTTGAACTCTTCCTTTTTCTCATGTATAAATTGAAACGTTTGCTGCATTTTGCAAAATGTCAATTCTCCAAAAATGTGTCCGTATATTTCTGTACCTGCAGTGTAGTAAAGGTTTAGAAGAAACCCCGTAATTATGGTGGCATACTGTCACTTAGGTTTCAAGCAGCAAAAATAAACAGTGCAGTTCAGAAATGGTAACAGTTTTTGTTTCCTGATGTCTTCTTCGTTATATGGCTGGGTTGTGTTTAAGAGAATCAAGAAGAGCATTGCTGCCTTTTGCCTGTATTACAAAAGCACTCAGAAGACCAGGGGTGCTATCAACCAATCAAAGGAGCTTCTCTTGGTGCAGGCTTTATACTGCATGACCTATGGTCAGGCAGTCAAGAACACGCCACTGGCTCGCACATTCCTCCCCTCTACCGTTGGCATTTTCCACTTCCTGTTCAGTTTCAGCAGTGACTATAGTTAGTGTAACAGTAATCTATACTGTTAACCACAGCTTGCAACTGGGGTTTGAATGGGTTTGTAGATTGGCTTAGGCTACGTACACTTAATGAAAATACAAGTGCAGAGATAATGTTAGCTCTGAAACGGAAAGAGAGGAGAATGCGCCCAGGGGAGGGGAGCAGGGGAGCCTATGGTATGCTCCTGATACTTAGCATGAGTAATTGGTCATAACTTCAACAGCTTGGCCGATTGCACCTATTATTTTTTTTTATGTGTGTTTGTTTTTATTCTACAGTATTTATATGCAACACTCTTGATTAAGCATTGCTAATTTAATAGTTCTGCTAAAAGGGTAATGGACATGTGCCATATCTGCTGTTGTCTTGGTACATCTTAAGTGTTGTTTTTATCTTGGTTTTGGATAAACACGAGTTGTGGCTGATGGGCCAATAGTACAAAGTTTATGTTTGTGGTTTACTCTTTAAAAAAGGAAGAAAAATCTAAACTATGCACAAGAAGGCTCTTTAGGAACCAAAGGCCAGCATTTGAGAGTTGCACTTGGTTATGGACACCGGTTTGGGCCTTTATATAGGGAGAACAGGAAGAATGAAGATGGTTCTTTCTCAGACCTCCAGTAGGAAACAATTGGGCTTCTTCCGAAGCATTATTATAGCTGATACGGAGGACATCCAAGGTTTCTCTGGACACAATTTCAGCCTGCCCCATCCTGGTACTCTCCAAATATGTTGGATTACAACACCCGTAATCCCCAGCCACCCATGTCCTTTCCAAAATAAATAAAATGTTAAATAGCTCGGTGCTATGAGGACTCAGCCTGTCCCAACCTGACCTAGAACATTGTCTATCTGAAAGCTGTTAATTGCCTGGAGTTTTTTTACTTAACAACGTGATCGCTGTGTCCTATGCATGTTTAGTCAGAAGTATGAGTTCAGTTAGACATAGTCTCAAGTATTTATTCACAATATTTTTAGACTGTCCTGCATTCAATTTAAGATTTCAGGATGGTGTGCAACCAAATTTAATAACATTATAGATATAATAATAAAGCAACACCCATAGCAATTCAAATAATACAACTACTGCAACGCAGATGTGCGTAAGATTGAAAGATGAAGCTCTAAAATGTGTGCAAGAGCAGGTATAATAAATATTTTCTGGGATTCTCATGGAAATCAGAGCTTAGTACAGAGCAGTGGAAGGAGGTTGCCCAGCTTGGGGAAGTGGAACAATCCTATAATTCATATATTAATAGGATATGAGGGCTATAATTTTTCCTTTCAGAAAGTATATATAAATTACACACACACTGATATATTCTATTCTTTTTCCTGTGTACATCCTATTATGTTCAGCATTTGGTTGAGCTGCATGAAAAATGGTTAGGGATGTACCTATGTTTTTGAAATTTTAGCAAAATGTAGAGAAGAGCTTATACTTCAGGGAAGAAAATTACAGCATTTGGAATAGCGTATGAATGTGTGTATGCATGTGTCATAAGGGTAGGTGTCAAGTAGGTCTCTGTGGCTGAGTAGATACAACATTCAGAAAAAACTTCTAAGACTTAAAAATATGTTTGCTGCTGGTGGTATTCAAGCAGAGACTGGACAGCCATCTGTTAGGGACATTTCAAACTGGATTCTAGCACAGAAGAGGGGATTGGACCCGATGACCTAAATGGCCTCTTTCAACTCTGTCCGTTTTCAGTGCTTCTTATCCCATTTCAACTGCATTAAAGATTAAAAGAATGGTCAATGAAGGGGAATGTAGGTTTTAGAAACTGGTACATGGAACACCCTTGCAATGTGGTTTCTCCCACTCATCCTCCTCTCCAAAATGCTCCAGTAAATCACAACTGTGCCTTTTTACTTCTAATTCTCATTGTTTAAAACTTGCCCAGTGTTGAATTACAGATTGTTTATCTAAATGGATTCCCCCCTTGCATTAAATATTACATAAATCTGGCAAAATGGCTTGTTATTTTAAGGTAAAAGCCAAAGGCTTGTTTGAAATTGGATGGTTGGATTTCTTCAGTAAGTACTGGTAAGGAAAAGATTTTATTTGCAAAAACAAAATTACCAACATCTTTTGAAAGAAGGGGGTAGCGCCTCCATGTTCTATTTAACCAGAGCTTTTTGTATGCTATACGTTAGGAATTAAATTTCTGTGCAAATACAATCAAAGTTCTACACAAAATTCTCTGACTTGTTTCAATTATGCAATTTCATAATTCTATAAGTTTTACCCTTTTGCATAATTTACTCTGGTTTTTGCTAATCATTCTCAGAAGCAAGGACTTAAGCAGCGTGCTGATACTCCACCATCTGACCACTAGCAATCTTATCCAGCCATTTCTATAGCTTCTGAGACGTTGGTAAGGCATTGATTTTGCAGATTTTCAACCCTGTCTTCATAATCATAAAGGCTAGAAATTTGTGTTTTAAAAAAGCTCTCAGGAAACAGAACTCTGCACTCATTACCATATTCTGAACTCTTTCTGTGCTTCTGTAGAATTGTGGCATGCATACAGCCCTGACGATGGTGTGGATTTCACTATGATTCCCAAGTAAATGTCCTCATGAAGAGAAACAAATGGAACATTTTGCCTAAATGGGAGAAATGGATTTTCTGGGAAGTGGCATACTTGGTATAATCCAGAGATGGAGAACATGTGGCCCTCCAGATTTTGGACTGCAAGTTCCACCCAATGGTCAGGAGGGTTAATGCCTCTTGTGGGGTTACTTTCAGGCTTTTATAAAATTATGTGTTAGACCTGTTTTTACAGTTAGGATTAGAGATAGAACCCACCACTACCATTCTGAAACAGATATAAATATAGGCCACAATTCAGAACAGATTTAAGTACCTTTAAGAAAGACGAATGACTTCAAAGGGCTTAAGTTTGCAACTTGTGTTTGACTTAAGCCCTGTTTATATACTTAATCTTAAGAGCAATGTAAGAGCTGAGAGGTTTCATAAAGAAAGAGGCAAAAGACTGAAAATACCTTTGACTGCTGGTGGAATCAGCACCAGGTTTTTGTTTTACATTTTACAATGCTAAAGCAAGCGCATAAAAAAGAGGTCATAAGTGGCTGAACTGCATAAAAACCTTGTCATGCTTTGAGTCACGTTTAGCAGGTCTGCAAGGGCCCAGATAAATTTGCTTTGGAAACCAGATTCAATCCATGTGTCATCTGCCCTGTTGATAGACAGATATCAAGCAGACCCGGCTTTGCACAAGTGGGAATAGCTCTAACGTTGATACACTGAAGCTGTCAAGCAAATTTACACAGCTGGCAGAGTTGGACACATTATGCCCGCTCCATCTGAGTGAAGCCACGGCCACCCCTAGGCACAACCCCTGCCATGGTGCATCCCTATAACCCCCTGAGGGAAGGTTCTGTCCCTGAGGGGGGCTGCCTCACAGCAGTGGGAGGGTCAGGTATATACCTGTAATCTTGTAGGTAGTCATATGATTAAAACGTGTAGTTAAAACTTTCTTGCTACAGCCCTGAACTGTCATAATAAGTTTGGTTGAAATAAATCAAATGGTATTGAAGCCATCAATCTTTACAAATTGTGATTGGCCGCCATTTTTTTCCAAGATGGCGGACGGAATTTTCATTATGCCTAGAACCATCCCAGTTAGAGGTAGAACAAATCCTAAAAGTTGCATAACAACAGTTTTCGATTCCATCAGATATACACACACTTCCTTTTACATATATAGATTGATCCTGAAACCATACCATCTGTGTGGTACAATCCTAAATTTGTTTAGTCAGAAGTAAGTCCTACAGAACTCAATGGGACTTGCATCTTAGTGTTTTTAGGACTGCATCCTAAAACTATTCATTACCTTAAAGCCTTGTTCCATTGTTGCTGCGGAGCTGGCAAAACAGCATTCTGAGGAGGAGTGTATGGAATTCAACTTCGCAAGTTGGAATCTATAAAGCCCTCCTACACCTCCTGACAGAGGAACTGCAATTGACCATGAGCAGTGCCTACAGTTTTGCTGGTAGGCAAAGATGGAACAGATACCAAAGCGGATCAGAAGCTGGAGGGCAAATCTGACTCTATGACCATTACTCGCAGAACATCTTAAGTAAGGCAAACATCAGCTGATCCAAGGCAACTGCAGTTTACACAATTGTAAGCAGTTGTAGCATATAATTTAGAGGGGGAAAGTATTATTGTTGCAAGATCACCCTGTCACAATCATTAATCTTGGGCTAGGTTCTTGGGACTGATCCTTGCACAATTTGGTGGCTGAAGAAGAGGGAGAATTGTGTAATACAAAGGGCAGATTGTATGAAATGGGTTTCCCTGTGTATCTCTTCAGGAGATGCAGCTCACCAAATTATGTATCAGTGGTCACAGTGTGAATACACGCATGTCACATCAACCTCCATATGAAGACTGCATTATGGAAGGTGGTATCCATAACTTGCCGCCAGTATAATCTCCCTGGATCCACAACTGTGATCATAGAAATGTGTAGTCAAGGAAATGGGCAGTATCATCCCTTGCTAAAGATGATGCCTAAATATGAGGATGACAATATAGATCCTCAATAAAGAATGGAAGGGTACAAATCTGGGGCCAAAGTCTATGTCCCTCCCTCTATGTCCGTGCATTTTTCCCCTTATGTTTGAGGGAACTCTAAAAGTTTATTAATCTTGATTTACATCCTGATCCCACAGAGCCTTCCAGACGTTTTGGCACAAAACTCCCATCATTCATCACCTTTGGCTGTGCTGACTTGGGCTGATGAAAGCTGTAGACCAAAACATTCGGAGGGCCACAAGTTACCCATCCATGCCACAAAGCCATAGTTGCAAGGAGGTAGAGCCTTTTCAACCGGGGGCTGCAATGAAAATATGAAGAAGCAGAAGCAGATGAACATCCAAACCAGGTCACAAAGGTGAGAAACAAGTTCTTAGGATGCAAAATAGATTTCTGGACAAGGGCAATTTACAGCCACCATAGTTTGCAGCCATAGATATATTAAAAACAGAGAGCCTCGGAGATGACTTTAAATCACGGCTCGGCTCTCAGAAGGAGAACATGGTTTAAAGGTAAGTTCTGGCAACAGCAGTGGTAGGATGTGACCAGGAAGAGAAGTGAATTCAATGGACTCACGGCCAGCCTTGCGCCAGCTTTCCTAAGTGGGCAGGTGGGGAGAAAGTGACCCAGCACTGCCCCGAATCAGCCCAAGGTGCCCTGAGGCTTTGGTGCCAATCTGCTTTGGCCTTAGGGTGCCTTGGACTGACCTAGTACTGCCCTGGAGTCAAGCCAAATCGAGCTGGCTTGCATTCGGCCCGAGATGGTGCACAGCCCTAATAAACATGACAAAGTGCCACTAAGGCCTGTGCATATATATATTAATATTAAAAATCTTATAAATCTGGCATATTGCAAAAGTATAACATACAAGTCATCACTTACTAGAAGGAAGTAGAAATAATGCTGTGATAGTATGCTTACTGGCCAAATCAGAATGAATTATGACCACTAAATACCTGGGTGGATTTTAACATACTTTCTGTCAAGGCTTCTGTACTACTTAGTACTTTTTAAAGGACTTTGAAGCAGCAAGCAGGTTAAAGGCTACTGCATGTGATTAGTGATAAATTAAATACATGTTTTATTGAATGTTCTAGCTGATCTTATTTATGCATCCTTTTTAGCTGTTCAAATATTTAATACTAACAAAATCAATTTTAAAGGAAGGAGTATTACAAAAATATCCATGATTGTTTACAGCAAATCAAATTTTTAATCATTTTATGCATGCTTTCTATAATTTATGGGTTTTGGCTGACACTTAGTTGTATCGAATTAGACCCATCAGTTCATTCCACTCTGCAAAAGACCACAGTAGTAACACAAGTCACATTTTAAGGCTTCCTATATGAATTGGAACCGTACAAATTCTGAAGATGTGCTGAACCAGTTACCAAAGCTCATGCTTCGGCCAGAACCAAACTAGAACAGCTTCAGTCATAGCTGAACCTGAAAGCAGATAGAACCAGAACATGTCATGGTTCAATTTCCTGGTAAAGGGGCAGGTTCAACCCCAGATATCTCAAGATAAGGCTGGGAGACTCCAGTCTGAAATCCTGGAGTGCTGCCGCCAGTCAATATTGAGTACATGTTTTTATGCTGTGGTCTGTGAACCACTAGTGATCTGCAAGCTCTATTCAGATGGGTTTTTTAAAAAATAATTTGGTTAAAATATTTCTAGGGAAGGTTGACAACTGCCATAATGCCAAATAAAGAAGCAGAGTGAATACTGAACCTGCCCCGAGGCTAAAGCTAACAAACATTACATCTCATTTTACAGAACTTTGGTCCCAAAAGTAGACAGGCACAACTATGACTTATGTATGTGCTTTAATTTGTAGAAGTTTACTAAGTGGTCTTCTGAGACACCCCCTCCCAAGCAATTTTCAAGTGGTGGGGTTTAGATCCACTGATGTAGAGACAACGATGGGCTGGCGGGGGGACTAATGGTATGACTCTGTGAAAGGCAGCTTCCTACGTATCCTCAAATCATGTTCTGGGATCCACCTGATTGTGGAAGTAAATAGAAGTCTTGACCTTTTTTTTTAAAAAAAAGAGACTAAGTGTCACAAAATGATCACTTGCCTCCCCTCCAAATATCCAAACCCAATATTTTGACTACTTGTTCATATTTGGGAAATATGTTCTACAAATTCAACTGAACTGTAAAAACAAAGTTGAAAATGAAAAAGTATTTCAGAAGGTGTATTACAATTCATGCTAATTGTACTACTGGATTCTTGGATTCTCATGTATGGAAGGGGGAGAGATGAGCAAGGCAGCCAACAAATTGCAAAAAACGTTGATGTGGTTTCACACTCCACAATGTAGCATTGTTGTTTTGAATGGTGCAATGTGAACATATATAATGAAGCAATAATTAATCTTACAACATTGGCTATTACAGTACAGGGTTTCTATATACTAATGCGCCATCCCTGGACTCTACTGTTGCTAGTTAATGAGGGGGAAAAAGCCTTCAGTGCCTGCGGCCAGAGGAAGAATGGCATTCCCAGAGTTGTTGCAGAGGGTGCTGGGCTGCAGTTTCCCAATCATGTGAAAAACAATCCCTTGATTGGTCACCAGTATGAGCTATTTGAGAAATGTGCCACAAGTCAAGGCCAAAGTATCAAGGAGTGCCACTCTAGAAAACATTAGGAGACATATGCAGCCTGCCCTCCCTCTGTGCACTTACTGGTATTGTTTCTAGTCTGTTGATCATGCTACCTTCAGCTTTTTGTAAGAGAGGTGGGATATGCTATATAAATATATCTAATCAATACTGGACCCTATGATAATCTGGAGCCTTCTGCCTGACCAGCACAGGTAATGTGAACTGCATAGCTGGTGTCTGCTTTCTATGCCAAGGTGTCCCTAGGAAAAGCACCTGCTCTAATACCAGGAGGGATGGGCCTTTGGCTGGATGGGTTTTAGAGCATCAGAATAGAGATAGCCTCCCACCATTCTCATTTTGCCCATGTGGGCTATGCTGATCAGGGCATGCATATGATCTGGACATGATCACTTCATTCTCTTGCTCAGTGGATGGGACTGTATTCCTTCCCCTTGTTTCTGTTGGGGGTTGTGCCGAGCAGTCCACTCAATGCAGATCCTTTCTGCTGAGGAACCACTGTCTTCCTAAGTGGTGGTGCTGTTTGTATCAGTATGTAAGAACTATCTTCTGGGTCAGACCAAAGGTTAATCTAGTCCAATATTTTATTTCCAAAAGTATCCAGCCAGATTCCTCTGGAAGCTCACAAGCAGAGTGTGAAGGTGTTTCTATCACATGCTCACATTCCCAAGATTTTATCCAGCTTGGGCATTAGACCATGAAATCAAATCCAAGGAGAAAATATGTAGATGAATGAGTTCTCATCTGGGTCATATCCGAATGGTTGAGAAACATGCCCTCTAATTTCTGGGTTCACCAGTAGGAGACATGTTGAATCCCATAGTAGAGGTGCCTTTGATTGCACCTCTTTAATTTTTCCCTGGCATACACAAATAAGTGAATGGCTGCCGTTAGCTTATATGGGAGAAAAATAAAGCACCACATTTAGGGACTACGTTGCAGGCAGCAGCAGCATTTGTTCAGGGCTAGGTGGGAGCTGCCATTTTAATTTCCTGCAATGCTGTGGAACAAAACTACATTGGTGGCATTGTGGGAAATTGAAATGGCAGTTCAAAACCCAGCCAGTGAACTCTGCTGACTTGCTCAAGGGTGCCCCGTGCTGACATCAGGCTAGTTCCAGTAAACTTTTTCCTTATAAGTGAATGGTTTCCCATGAGGAAAAATAAATGCTGTACTTGAGGGCACTATTGGTGCAAGGACAAAACCTGCTTTCTTTCCCCAGTCATGGCGGGTTCTACTCATCCTTCACATGATCCTGCGGGAAGGGCAAAATGTGCTTCTATGTCTAGAACATCAAGAAATGTATTGCATTCAGGGTTCCTGCAATGTGCAAGCCCTCCCTTACGCATACAATCTGCCTATCATAATGACAGGCATTTTGCTACTATGTAATAAAAACATACCAGAAAGCGCTACCCAGATTAGCTCTGAAGAACTGCATTGTTGACAAAACATGAATAACAGCCTCTCTCTTTTTTGCAATGACCTTTATGTGGGTATGTATTTCTGGAGCATAAAAGAAAATTGTACAATGAACATTTTCATTGCAGCAATACATTTATTTTAAATACAATTAAGCAAATATCTTAAGAAAAATGTCACAGGCTATAGCTTGACAGTCAGCGCTATTTGGGGTAGGATTCCTAACGAGCTGGACTGCATGCCAAACTAAAAATCCTGATGAACATTACAAAGAAGGCAGTTGTTTCAGATCTTGTTTCTAGTGGGCATTTTCCACTGGATTCTCTGTCCAAGCAGATGAGTTCTCCCACATTTCTGAGGAGAAGAGCAGTGGCCGGGATAAGTTGTTTCTTAACAGAAGTAGAACATACACAAATATGGCAAAGCAAGGATAATTTACAAAGAACAGATGGGTGGGTTACAGAGGTATCCAGCTGTGTACTTTGAAAAGTTATGAAATCTTCTTGCTATTTTCTTGCTTACATCTTACATTGGCTATCTTCTTGCTTACATCTTACACTCCTGCATTTATCACTGACTCATGAAATCCTCCTCTTAAATTGCAGGGTTTTAAGTGCTCTTGATATTATCTATATATAACTAGATAGATGTGGATACACCCCTTTATCAGATAGGGAAACATTAATAGATGTGGGAAAACATCAACATTACTGTAGCATCATCGCTGTTAGAAGGAATTCTAATTCCTTCATTCAGCCTCCTGCCGTAACAGAAAATACGGTTTCTCTAAGGCTGCGATCCTATTAGGAAGTAAGTACCGTTGAACTCAGAAGGACTGACTTCTGAGTAAAACATATGTAGGGTTGGTCTGTATAATTATGGACATTTTCATACATGAGGCTTAAAAGTGTTTCACTTGCTTCAATGGTTTTTAACATGAATATAAAACTATATTGGCCAGACAGTTAATTTGCATTACAAATGACTCTCCTCTGCTTTATCTTCTATATTAACAAATAGCAGACACTAAAATAAATGGCCAAGAAGTTCAATGTTTGTATGAGCCTCACATATATGAAAACAGAATAAAGCGGTAGGAAATTGAAAGAACTGTGGTGCCTTCGCCTGTTCCTTAACAATTAGCAGACACTAACATAACGTGTGTTGCAATTCAGTTTATCACTGATATCACTCTGAACCTTGTATAGGACCAGAAAGAGATCTCTGGTTCATAATGGAGCATAATAAATGTGCAATGGATGACACTATTTGGTTGTGTTATCAGTTTGCAGCCAGTCTTCAGCTGTTGCATCCAGTTTGCAGATTATTGTTTTTCAGAAATATTAGTATGATAGAGCCATTGTTGCCTGTGATATACATGTCACTTCCCCCTATCCTGCTATGGACTCTATTAAACAAGTTTCTCAGAGTTTTGAAGCGTAACAAAATGTACCAGTGTGACAAATATTTGTTCAATCTACTTTGAAGATCTTCAAGGGTGCAGTCAGGGACTTCCTTATAGACTAATTCTAACTCTATGCATGCAGTTCAATGGGACTTGCTCCCAAATGTGCACTTAGGATTGCAATCTTAAAGGAACTCCTAGGGCAGATCTACACCAAGCAGGACATAGTGGTATATGGCATGTGTCAATGGCCCCCAACAGTTGTCAATGCACTTCAATACCGCTATAAAGCAGTAGTGTGGCTCCTCCTTTTATATACCACTTTCATACTGCTATATCCTGCTTGGTGTAGATCTGGCCCTAGTATGTTCAGTGCAGCTTATTCCTAGGTAAGTAGGCAAGTAAGCCTGACAGAAATATAAATTTGTGTAACTTTAAAACACATGGCTTTTCTCCTATTAGTGGATATGTGAATGACTTTCTTTCTGACCCTATTAAATACAAGTCAGCTGTCATTATTACCCACCATAATATTGTCTTCAGTTTATTAAACACACCCAACTTCTTCTTTCTTTTCTCTTTTTAATCTCCTGCATGCTTCATGACCCTTCTGCCTCTGCTCTGTTACCTTCCCTGATTGTCACATCAATTTTTCCCCTGGCACATTTACAAACGAACACAGCAATCCAGATGTAGACTTACTAGTACTGAATGGAAGAAATAAAATTAAACAGAGACTAAATAAAAAGATCCCAAATAAGCAACAGGATCTTTTTTCTGGGCTTCTGATCATTAACTTATTTTGCTTAGTGGAAGAAAATGCTATTTTTTTTTCAATTTCACAAAGCTATGTTCCAGGTTGAAATTAAGTTTGAACTTATATTCAAACTAAGCCAGGTCATTTCAGTCTTGCTAAGTTTAGATAATCTCTTTATTGTACATATTACTAACATACACACACGTACATTGAAAGCACTAATTAGTGCATTGAAACACTAATTAAAGAACATGACGCCTACATAGTCAGCCACATCAGAAAATGTATTTATTCTCTCACTGTATTTCTCAGTCCTAATTATATCAGTAAAAGTTGAAATAAAAAGTCCTTCAAAATGAAAATGAATTCCCATGAATAAATGATCACAGATGGGGAAAAACCCTCACAATGAACACTTCTTCCAGTACAACTATTTTAACTCTCTGACTTCACATTAGCAAGGTGTTGTTGTTTTTACACATCAATAAGTACAGAGCTGGTCAGTGTCAATTCTAGGTTTTGAGGGGCTCTTAGAGAAGATGCTCTCATTGCCTCCCCGCCTTAACTGGGTCCACCTCCTCCTTTCCACTGGCCATTCACTTGTCTCATCCTCTGGCCAATCTACACCACCACCCAGAGTAAGAAGAGAAAATGTTGAGAATTTCCTGCTCATTCTCCTCACCTTTCGCTGCGTGCTTATTCAGAGAGGAAATGTAAACAGGCAGCAACAGCAAGGAGGAGCACCAGCAGATCTAGGAGGCTCTAGGGTTTGATGGGGGGGACCCTACTGTGCTGTATGCTCCCATATGCCATATGGGAAGAATAAGACTTACATAAAGGGTTATTGTAAGGATGACTGGGATGAACTGCTGTATAAATAAGTCATTTTTCAATTTGGTGATTTTTTGCTGTCTCGATATACAATCTGACCTTGTGAATGGATCAACACAAGTGCAGTTCACTGGACAGTATCACAAGACTAGCATGCATGTGAATAGCCCCCAAGTGTTCAATAATCGGGGGGAGGGGGCACCACCAAGAAGGCCTTCTCCCTTGTTGCCAACCTCTGAGCCTCCCTTGGAGGAGGCACATGGAGGAGGGCGTCAAATGATAAGTGTAGCATATCGGTATGTTCATACCAGGGGAGGTGCTCCATCAGGAATTGCAGTCCCGAGACATTTAAGACTTTCTAGGTCCAAACTAGTTCAGAAACATAGAGGCAGCTAGTGTGGGAGGGCCAGAATGGGGCTATATGTTCAGATCCTTTGGTGCCTGCGATCAATCTGTCCGTCACATTTTGCACAAGCTGCAGCTTCAAAAATGTCTTCAAAGCAGCCCCATGTAGAGCACATTGTAGTAATATAACTTGGAGGTTACCAGAGCATAAACTACCGAAGCTGGCTTATCCAGATAGGGGTTTCTCTGTTAGATGTATATGGAAAGTAACAGCTTGATTCCCAAAATGGATTGGATAAATATCCTAATTTGTTGGGTCACTATTGTAAGTATGTGACTTTGTACTAGTTTATCTTCGAACTGATGCTGTTCTGTTTTATAAATATATGCTGCTGGACGGGTCATTTTTAGGACTGAAAGACATATTGGATAAATAAATTTTCTATTCTCAAAAACTATTTGAAAAAAATAGGGATTGTGATTAGGACTCTGCCCAAAGTGACTTTCTGGCCAACTGGCCTTTCTGGTTTTGCATGTAAACTCAAGGTTATATTTTAGCTTCTTCATTCTACCTAAAAAATTTCAAGATTGTTCAGGATGGAGCTGCACATTCAACTGCTATTCCATGTCTTGAAATCTCAATGGCTGCTTCTCATTTACAACGCAGTTCTGAGAGGAAGCATTTTGCAGAGAACTGGCAAGTGGGAGGGCGGTTGTTTAACTCTTCCACTGCCTGCCATGCCTCCCCTTGTACTTTTGCCCCCCAAAAGGGTTCCAGATATGTGTTTCCATCACACACACACAAAACCTTTCTACAATGGTACAGCAAACAGTATCACATAAAATCACTGTATTGACTTCAGCCCTGGTTCACAAATTCTCATATGCAGCAGCAGGTTGCATCCCCATTGCTGCACATAACAATCTTCTCTGTGCTGGTGACTTGTTGGGGGACAGCTCAGTTTCCCCTCCCAAACAAATGGTTAGCATTGTTGATATTGACACAATTGGCCATGCCTTGGATGGTGCAGTCCAAGGTTCAGGCTGTATTTTCCCTATGCGGCATCCTTCACATGGGCAGTCCAGAGTTCAAATTCTGGCTTTAACAGATAGCATTTGACTGGGTGCTTTCTTCTTCAGACTTGATTCCTCTTTTGCAAACAGCTGCTTATTTGCAAATAACCACAACCCATAGCTGAGGGTACTTGCAAAGGGTAGCAGTATAACTAGGTTTCTTATAAGAGTTTAAAAAAATGGTAGGTAGATCCGTAATTGGTGTCAAACCAGGTCAGCAAGCACATCCTCATGGTTTAAGTCATAAATGTAACCTCTGAGAGAAGTGATCAACAGGAGGTGACTCACTTTGTAATTGTCCTCCATTTCCTACAAAGTATTTTTGATCACTGTGGCTAAACATGCTACCAGTTGATGGGCCATCAATTTGTTATGTAAATTCTAGTCTTGCTTTCTAAGCTTAAAGCCGGGATCACATCTGATTTTGCTTTTGGACTGCAGGGCCATTACTGAGGATGACTTTAAATAAGTGATCCAGGTCAAGTCATACCAACGCAGGTCACAATATAACATGAAAGGAGGAGGGGATTCTCTAAACATAGGCTATTGTTGGCCCTGGGTCAGTCAGCAAACAATAAAACCACTGTGATAAGAGTTGCCTCTGCTCAGCAGTATGGGATTTGTCCATCTTATCTTTGAAAACATCATTAAAAACAATGAGTTGCCTCCAATTTTAATACATTTGTGTGTGTTTAGTGGCGGGGAGGCTTCTAGAAACTGACAAAAGCTATAGCTGGTATGCGTTAAAAAAAGATAATGGAAAATTATTGTGTGGAAATGCATTTTATCACTTCCACTGTGAAAACTAAAAATGCTGTTTATTACTATAATGATCAAGGGAGGCTTGGAAGGCAGCAATTATGGAATGATCTCCCCGAAGAGGCAAACCTGGTTCCAATACTGTCATCTTTTTGGCTCCAGGTAAAAACTGCCCTCTTCTCCCAGTTGTTTGGCAGCACATGATGAGTGTTAATAAATTGTTGGACTGTCTTCGACTAATGGTTTTTTAAAAAATAATGTTTAGATATGTACTGTCTGTGTATGTGCTTCTACAGAAACTTCTGCAATAGAATAAATATGCTTACCAGTATTTACAAGTCGCTCCTATAGTAATGTGTTAACTTGGATCTTTGGCTTCAATTCCAGATGTTCTGTGGGGTTACAAAAATTAAAATTAGACATAAAAGTATAAAGCATTAAAACTAGGGCAGTCATTTGATTAAATAAACCATAGTAAATTCATTGTATGAGTTGTGATTAACTGGTTTATTTATTTATTTTATTTATTTATTACATTTGTATACCGCCCCATAGCCGAAGCTCTCTGTGTAAATTTAGATGGGAATAAAACAATTATATTTCTTTTCTTTTTAAAAAAATGTTTATTGGGAAAACTGCAGAACAATCTCACAACCCTCCCTCACAAAGTTAGTTTCCTTTTTAAAAAAAAAGACAAAGAAAATATACCTACATATATACACATGCTCTGTGTGTATGTGTCTGTATATAAATACAATCAAAACACACACCCAAAAATTAGTACAATGTATCTGTGTTACAGCAGGACCATCCCAGAAGAGGTCATCTACCACCCATGGAATTCTGGTTAGAGGGTTGGACCAAGGCTGGAGAGATCCAAATTCAAACCCCTTATCAGGAAACTAAGTCGGTGACCTTGGGCCAGTCTCTGGCTGCATTCAGACAACACATTAAGCAACTGAGGGGGTGGGGAAACAATCGTCAGTTGTGTTGCTTACTGTGTTGTGTGGAGGGTAACACACCGCTCACAAACTATGCTATTCCGCCCAAATAAGCAACTGAGAGAAACAACTGGCTTGCAAGTTGTTTAGCTCGAAGCCAGTTGTTTAAAGTGTTGTATGGAGGGATGAGTGTGTTAATGGCAGGTGGTGAGTGGGTTAAAACACAAGCCCATAGAGGCAGGCAGCAAGAGCGACGGCTGCCACTCACCTACAACTGGTGCAACTTACAGAGGCTGCTGGGATAGAACTGGGAGGATTGAGGGAGGAGGGAGGGTGGGGAGAAGGGCGGGGGCTGTGTCAGTCAAATGCTGTGTTGACTATTAGTCCACCCAACGCCAGCCCCAACCACCCACCGTTGTGTAGGAATATGTTGTGTGGGGAGTACCCACAAAATAACCAAATGTGAGTTGGCTACTCAACCCACCATTGACTAATGTGTTGTCCGAATGCAGCCACTCTTTCTGAGCCTAATCTACCTCACAGGGTTGTTGTGAGGATAAAACAATGTACATCAAGTTTAGTAGCAACACTGAGATATAAATCTAATAAACACATGTAAATCAGAATTATTGATTTGTTCAACTACGGCTGCAACCTTATACCCACTTACCAGGAAGTAAAACCCACCGAATTCAATAGGACTTACTTCTGAGTAGATACACTTGGATCAGACCAAGGTCCATCTAGTCCAGCAAGGCTGAAAGCCTAAGCAAATTAGGGGCTAACAGTGCGATCCTATGGATGTCTTCTCAAAAATAAGTCCCATTGAGTTTACATTATAAACAAGCTTTCCTTGAATTGCGTACAGTGGGATACAAATCCCATTGAGCTCCCACCCTGCGCACACTTATTTGGGAGTAAGTCCCATTGGGTCCCCACTTTGTACACAATTACTTGGGGGGTAAGACCCATTGAGTTCAATGCGACTTATTCCCAAATAAGTGTGTACAGGATTGCAGCTTTGGCCCCACTGAACTCAGTTCAAAGGAAGCTCGCTTTAGAACCGCCCTATAATGTAAACGCGTTTAAAAATGCAATCCCTTTGCGTATCTTCTCGGAAGTACGTCCTACCAGGCCTTACTCCTAGGGAGGAGTGTACAGAATTACGTCCTATAAAACTGAGGTGTAACCAATCGGAGTTTATATGAGCCCCACTCGAAGTCCGCCGCTCGGCCCTGAACGAGCTTTACAGGCCCGGCGTTGCTAAGCAACGCAGGCGAAGGCGGGCGGGAAGCTCTGCCGGGCGGAGGGCGTTTTGACCAACGCTTTACGCGCGCTATGGCTCCTGACGGCTTCCGTCCCAGATGATCCTTCCGCCGCCGCCCCCTCCGCCTCCATCTCTAGCCCGACGCGAGTGGCGTAGCCGGGTCTTGTTCGGGAGCCGCGTCAGCTGCCGCGGAGTCGACGCCGCTGCGCTGGGTGTGAGCGGAAGCTTGTCAGCGAGGGAAGAGGGAGCCATGGGGGAAGCGGCCTGCTGCCCCTTCTACGCCTACTAGGAGTAGCGCCGCGTCCGCCGGCCCGGTCTGCTCTGGCTGCTGGAGCCATGGACAAAGCCGTCGGTGGCCAGGTAGGGAGGGGTCTCAGAGACAGAAGGGTGGCTAGGCGCCGAGGGGGCTTCCCCCGCCTGGGAGAAGGTCTGTTTGGGCAGTCAAGCCTAGGGGTTAGTGGGGCGAGTGCGGAGGGATGCCCCAGATGGAAGGAGGGGGAGAAGCCCTGGGAAGCAACCGGGCAGCTGCCGCTTGTTGAGGTGAAATTGTGGCTCTGCAGAGACGTTTCCTGTCAGGAGAAAGGGTGTGGTGGAAAGCAGAGCCCCAGACTCAGACGCGGTGGAAGGGGGAGAGGTTCAGGCTGGAGGGAATTAGGTGAGCTGCCAGTGCAATGAGGGATTTAAAAGGATTTATTGCAGCTCTGGGTGGGGTTAGTTGTTGTTTTTAGTTATACAACGCTCGCAACGTACGGGCCACTTTGTTGAGTCTTATTAGCAAAAAAAAAAGTATAGACTTCTCCGCCCCCAAGGAGCTTACAATCTCAATTCTACAATAAGGAAGGTAAATGAGGCAAAAGCAAGAGTAGTAAGGGGTGGAAGTGGGCAAGTACTGCAAGTACTTGTATTATAAGTACTTTATGCATAGTTGTGGGTTGGGGTTGAGAAATGTAGGGTGCGTAGTATCCGGTTGATTATTAACAGCAACAGCATAAAGCATATTTCGAGTATTTTAAATACTTTTCACGTACCGCAGGTCAGCTTTTTTTCCATATGGCAAAGGACTGGGGTGGGCTGAGGGTTAGAGAACAGTGGATTGCTTAAGGCCACCTCATGAGTTTTGTAATGGGAGCTACTCCTCTATGCTGTATCAGCTCTAAAGTTTACTAACCTGCTGGGGAGGGAAGGCGATGATGATTTGAACAAATTATCAGCGTCTCGCCCTTGGGCTGGAAAGAAATAGTCTGGCAAATACAGAAGAACTTGGCTGGAGGCTCCAGCACAAACAGGGAAAAAAACAATGTAGGAGGTTAGAAGGATGGGGTTGGAGGGGTGTGTGTACTCCTTTGAGCGGATGAGTAGCAGGAGAACATGCTACTTAACCTTTTCTCTGTGTATTACTTCTTATTTCAAAATAGTGCCAAGCTAATTTTTCTCTGCCTGTTTCCGAATGTGTGTTTATGATGAGGGTAAACATGCAACTGGAATTCTGTGCAGGGGAGTTGCTAATGGAGCGATCTTTAGTAGAAAAAGAGGTGGCAAGAAAATAGTTAAATATCCCTTCCTGCCCCCCTCAAAGTTGCTGCCTCCTAAAGCTGCTTTAACAAACAGAAGTAATTATTAGTGAAACAAAACACCTGCAGCATTTGGATGACTGACTAAGCAGAGGTATGAGCAAGCCTTTATTGGCACATGCAGCCTCTTAACTCTTCCCTTTGTGGTGCACCACAATAAGTTGGGAAGTCTCTAACCACAGTTATTTGTTGTGTAAGAACCAGGAAACCGCAGTTCTTAACTATGGAAAATACTTGGATCGTAAATCAGCTTCAGACTGTGGTTTAAGGTCCTGGGTTGTTCTGAAACTAATAACCATTGTTTCCTGTTGTGGGAGAAATAATAATAATAATAATATTTATAACCCGCCTCTCCCTACGGATCGAGGCGGGGAACACAATACACATACAAGCATGACAAAGTTAAAAAATTAAAACAAGAGAAACACATCATAAAAACATTTAAAATTCATCCGGATAGGTCTGCCGGAAAAGAACAGTCTTCACGACTCTCTTGAATTCGGGAAAGGATGGTTCATTACAGAGATTATGGGTTATCAAGGTGTGCCACAAAGGGGCTGCATGCACTGGCCAAAGGCTCGTGCGTATCTCTATTTCATATCTTGTTTAAATGAAAGCTTATGCTTGAATTTTTGTGTGTTTTGTGAAGTTTTTGTGTGTTTTGTGAAGTTCTCTGTTCCTGTGAAATGTCTAGTTCAGCATAAAGCGCAAGAAGCAGCCATTGCTTAGTAGTAGAATACATGTGGAAGGTCTGGGATTCAGCCCCTGGCATCTTGATTTAACAGGATCTTAGGCAGGCCTGGTATCAGCTGTCAACATGGTCAAGCATCTGTTGAGGCCCATGGATGCGCAAGAGACCTCCTGCTGACTGGAGCAGACATTCAGTGTGCAGTTCCTCTGCGCGTTGTTCTAGTTAACACCTTGCCTGTTGTGTTCTACCACCGCTTCCCAATGTTCATCCAATAATAGCCTTCTCAAGTTAGTGACCAAAGTGCCCAGCTAGCCTAACCATCTGTCTTACTGGTGCTCTCTCCCGTCCATTATTTTCTTCCTACCTTTCTCCCAGTTCCTAGCTAGGGTTAATCAATTGGAGTAGATGTAGAGATGAAAAGGCAATTGGGATAGTTGTGAATTCCTGATGTATGGAACAGCAGAGATTGAAAGCAGAAAAAAATATTGTGGTCTTAACTTAAACTAAAATGTATGAAAGTACGACTAGGGGTGCAGTCCCAAACATACTGGGAAAAACAAGAGCAATTACCCACATTAAAAACAGTAGTTATTGAACATGCAAGTTTCTTGTAAGTAATACCTAAATTCTCCCTAAAACTAAGATGATGCTTCACCAAACTCCAAACCCTCTCTACCTCAAATCTAAACCGTCAAAACAGAAAAAACATCCTCTTGCAATACTCACTCACCCCCTCACTTCCAGGTAGAGCCAAAACAGCCAATCTCACACAAGCCCCCTTCTGCTACCCACAGTCAACCCTGGTTTACGTATGACTACCTTGGGGCTGGTTCACACATGAAGACCTCTGTGTGGTGGCTAGCATAAAAGTGTACAGATCAGAGAAATGAGTACCCATGTTGTATGCCCATATGTGTGCAAATTTATTTCCTTTGAAACATTTGAAGTCCAGCTCTATACCTGTCATTTATTATAAATTAGGAAAACGTACTTATTCTAAAAAAAAACCGGTTCACTTTAAGTTTGCTCTAAACCATCATAAGCTTTGGCAAAACATCCTTAGAGTAAATGATTAGATATATGATGTTTTGATATTTGATGTTTTGTTTCTCACTAACCAATTCAAAAAATAGAAGCAAAGTCATTGCGGAACTTAACTGTGTCAACTTTCATCCTCTTCTTTATTTATAAAACATTTGTTTTGCCTTTCCATTTTAGTGTTCAGGGCAGCATACATAAAAGTATGAAAACAAAAATGTCACAAATCTCACAAGAGAGAAAAAGTGGCCTTTAGTCAGTAGCAGAAAATGAACAGGCAAGGGGGGCTGCCAGCATTCCTTTGGAAGAATATTCCTAAAGAACCGTATTAGATAATTTTCTGCAACCCTACAGAAGCATCATTGTTTCTAGCATAATGGTTAGTAAGCCTAAGCATCTACTTTTTGCAGTTTATTTTTTTTAGAGCTAAGAGCAAGAAATTCTAGCAGGTGATGAAATATAGGTGGCAGATGATCTCTAGAATTGTTTTTTATTAAAAATATCATTTTTTTATTTTAAAATACCTCAAAACTAGTGACAGGTAACCATTAATTCTCCTCTGAATGGTAAAATCAGGAGGTTGCAAAATGCAACTTATCATGCCTCATTTCAAAACAGCCTGTTCTGTACATAAACAACGAGGTGTTCCTATGTGGTTCCATATTTCAAGCAATTTATTATCTTAGTAGTTTAAAAGCATATTGACCTAAGGTCTAATTTCCACAGCTCCTACTCTCTTATTGAGAACATAAGTACTTTGGGTAGCATATCTGTTGTAATGTAGAGTAGGCATTGACATTATGAAATCAAGCAGGTATAAATCCATGTTGCATAGTGTTCTTTTATAATGCAGCTGAAATTTAACAAGTATTTTTTAAGCTTTAAAACAAGCTCAGGTGGTGATAATAGCAAGGTGGAGTTGGGCTCTGCTAATGAAATCTGTTATGGATTATAACTCTAAATATATTAAACTCTCAGTAGTTATATGATTGTAGGGGGGAATGAAATAAGTTTGTTTAATGTCTTGCAGAACTAGATCTCCATTGTTCAATAGGATTTACTCCCAAGTAATTGTGCATAGGATTGTAAGCTTACAGTGCAATCCTATGCATGCTTATGCAGATGTAAGGCCCGTGGTATTCAGTGGGATGTCCTCCCAGTTAACTATCATAGGATGGTTAAACCAGTGGGTTACCGTGGAATCCAGCAACAGTTTGAAATATTTGTAAAAACTTGATCCAACTGAACCATTTCATACTCCATATATTCCTCAACTCTTATGTGATCAGTTTTTCTGTGTTTTATCTTTTCCCCTTTCACTAAGCTACCAACAGTCTGATTTATCCCTATTGAAATGAATGCCAATGTAAAATTACCAAGTACCCAAGCTAATTTATCTGGTCTATTCTCAGCAGCTTCTCAAAATAGGATATAGGAAATAACTTAGCATTTTTCCTGTATCATTAATTCCAGTTCTTGTAGTTATGCTGTTCCAAGACTACTGGAATAGATTTCTTGTTTGTTTTTTAGTACATTTTTATGTATCCCACCCAAAGATAACTATTAGAAGGCACTGCAAGGGTTGTTGGATCCCAGGAATAAATTAAATCTTGCAGTATTAATTCAGCTCAAAAGTTGTCTTTTTTCCCCTTGACAGAGGAGTTAACATTGTCATAGTGCAAACTTGAAACAGTAACTTTTTATTTGCTGTGTGTGTGTTTGTGTGCGTGCAGAACTGTTACGTCTGGCTGGGGTGCATAGGAATGCACCCATAGCCTATGTTTTGACGCTTTCCATTATTTATTATGTATTTTACCTATGCATTTTAAGTTTGTTTTGCTTTCTCCTGTTTTCTTCTCCAGGCCTCCCTGATAGCCCAATGAGGTTAACTGTAGAATCCAATGTACCCCAGTTGTTTTATGTTAGATTTAGGGAGGGGTATAGTATCAATATCATCTACTTTTTATGTTAAACTAGATTCATTGTGAAATCAGTCATTGAATTTATTTCCAGCTAAACGTTAAAGGCATCTGTTGGATTCCTGTAGCAGACTGATAATAGTAAAAGAAACAAATCCAAAAGTGAGTTAAAGCTTTAAAATAGTGCTCCTTAGTTGTTAAATTGGTGAGAGCCAGTGTAATAGTGGTTAGAGTATTGGATTTTGGACTCGGGAGACCCAGGTTCAAGTCGCCACTCAGCCATGTAACTGTAATTTACCTTACAGGGCTGTTGTGAGGATACAAGATGGAGAGGAGGAGGATCATGTATACATACACCTTGGCCTCCATGGGAAAAAAGCAGGATAAAAATGAAACAAACAAATTGAAGCTTTAATTCTTTAATTTTTTGAACTGTTCTTTATTTCCATCCTAAATTTATCTCTCATATGTAGGCTTCTTGTGCAGTTTAATTAAAACTTACTACACAATCATTAAGAAAGTTTAGAGCAGGTGTTCATGTGAATAAGTTGTTCAGTGTGTAATATTGGTACCTATATATTTCTATGCTACTGCACAATCAATGCTACTGCACAGTCTTAATATATCTCCTGTTGTACCTCCTTGGTTTGTTTATCTTAATCCAAAGTTACACATTGGGTGTCATGTGTAATTTTAAACAGTAGTTCAATTGCTTGCACCTCTACCTATCAAATATATCCTATTGGAAATATTGAATTGATTGTAAGAGCCTTTATCCTACTGGTTCAGTTGAATGGCGATTTGTAGATATCCCCAAGGAAGCTTATTGAAAGGAAACATAGGAAGGAATGCATGCCTTGGAATACTCCTTTTTCCTTTCTTGATATGCAGACTGTCTACATAGCCCATAGAAATAATGTTTTCATTTACCTAAATTCTAGGTAATCAAATATTTTGGATGCCCCAAAAAAGCTAAATAAATGATATAATACTTTTTAATCTGAATCCGCACTTGAGCTATATTAAATATAGTGATGCGGGTTTTGCAAAAGACGTTGAATATGAAAGTGTGCTACTGCCATGAATTGCTGGAGATCTGATGTAGCATGTTTGTTTAACTAACTTTTAGTTAACAAAACTTTATAATTCTCCACGTTATATAAACCTCTGAAGAGTTTTTCCTATTAGCCAAATGAAATTAAACTGAAACATTTTTGTGAGTGTGTGTGTAATCAATAAAGGCATTCAGTGTGGTTTAAGTGTCACATTTAAACAAATTCAGTGTTACTTACATACTATATTTAGAAGCATTTCTATAAAAAAAAATTAAGACATGACTTCTCAACTGCATATATTTCCTTTAGGGGGCAATCCTATAAATGTTTAAACAGAAAAAAGGCCTACAATTCCCAGCATTCCCTAACCAGCATGCATAGAATTGCACCCTTACATTATTGAGGTTTTAATAGCACAATCCTACGCATGTTTACTCAGAATTAAGTTGAGTGTGAGGGGCTTACTCCCTAGGAAGCAGTCTAAGGGAGGAAATCGAGAGTGCTGAAAAGTGTTAGCATGCTAATTTTAGCCTACTTCAATTGCTGTTTGCATAAATATGCGCTTCCTAGGGTAGTCACCTGAAAAAACATTTGACTAATACTGTATTCAGTTGCCTAATGTCATTTGGATTGTGTTGGTTCACTATGTTACTAATTGTATGGAAATACATTTTCTATCTTATTCCACTGACCAC
Organism: Anniella stebbinsi; assembly: GCA_029215795.1. Lineage (NCBI taxonomy): Eukaryota > Metazoa > Chordata > Lepidosauria > Squamata > Anniellidae > Anniella > Anniella stebbinsi. The sequence continues at coordinate 391,616,597 of JARDYH010000001.1, forward strand.
ATGAGTCACAGAATAAGACAGAATTTCACACAAGATTGCATAGAATGTTCTAATTATTCTTTTTTCTTTAAAACATTTCTTGGCTGCCTTTCAGGGCACAAGCCTTCCCAAAGTGGCTTACAGCAATAAAATACATAAAAGTTAAAATATTGGAAGTGGTTAAAACATAACTGCAATAAAATAGCAATAAAAGAAAGCAATAAAACCAGCAATAACAGCAGTCCTATCAAGAGAAGCCCACAGTAAAATAATGTTTCAAGGCCATTTTAAAAGCCTGCAATGAACGGAGCATAGCAGACCTCCAATGGCAACTTGTTCCAAAGGTGTGGGGCTACTGCAGAGAAGGCTCTCTCACATGTGATCACCCACCTAATTGCTGTCATGGGTGGATAAATGAGAAGGGCCTCTCTTTCTCCTTTTAAAGTGCAGGCAGGCTGATATGGTTGATGGTGGTCTTTCAAATAGCTTGGTCCCACACTGTTCAAGGCTTTAAAGGTCAAAACCAGCACTTTGAATTGGGCTTGGAAACACACCAGTAACCAGTGCAGCTGGCTAGATAACATATTTGCCATATCTTAAGCATATTTGCCATATCTTAAGACTGCATTGCTTAGAGTTCTCTAACTATAGCCACAGCTGTTTTTGTGTTTATTCTTAAAATAGGTGAAGTGTGGCTTCTTGTCTACTTGCTGGTAGAAGGTGCTCAATTTAAAAACTGTCAATTATTTTACAAGTTGCCTAAAGATAAAAGGCCACTCTTACAGCTAGGGTGTTTCTTTTCCCAACTGTTCAGCAGTGTAAAGCCCATCTTTATTCTGTATTGAAATGTAATATGTATGCATCTGCCTTGTGTTAATTACACAAAGCGCCTTCAGCCACAAGCACTGATCTGCTAGAGGGACAGCGTGGGTTCTGTTTTAATGGGTAATAATGAAATGTCCATTACAAGTTTTTTGTATATTGTAGTTTAAAGATTAAACACAGTGCTGTAACTATAAGTTTACCAGTCTGTTCCTGCTAGTGTCATCTTCTGTCTCTGCAGCTGCTAAAGAATACAGTAGCTTTTATATAGAAAACAAAGGTGCCTTTATGTACAGCGGGTTGAAAGAATTGTAATTGTTGGCGGGAAACATATATAATGAGCTATCACATACATTCTATACAATGTATTAGGCCCTAATGAACACTTCAGATTTGGGATGGGTGAACAAGTGATTTTTGAGCTTGCAGAGATTCTCCTCACATCAGCTCACTGTTCATCTCACATGAGCACATGTTCGAGAATTTGAGAACATTTTAAGCAGACCTGCTTATACTCATGTTCGAGGTTGTGAACAAAGCATGCTTGCACGTTCTACGAGCAGAAACAAAATGTTCGTACATTCCTACTTCCAACTTATTTATTTATTGCATTTATTTAAGTCATTTGTACTGTTGCGCAAATAAAAGTCTTCCTAGCTCAACCATCCTAAAGTGTTTTGGACTACATTACACCTAACCAACTCCATAGCCATATTTGTAACCCAGTGGGCTCCTATACCTTCCAGCATCGACAGCAATTAAGGTGGAAGCTTTTCACATCGTGTTATCTTCCTGCCAAGAAAAGCTGCACTTGCAGCTTCTAGTACTGTTGATGACAGAGAAGAAGGGCAGTAGACAATCTGATTAGTTGAGTGTGTCAACACATAAGCCATTCATCAAATATATAAAATTCAATTTGGCTTGTTAAGTTGTTTGAAGGAAGCTCTCTCAAAATGTAAGATACATGCTTGCAAAAGTGTTTGAAGTATTATCTCTGCTAAGTAGGCCAGGACGGCTTATTTTCTGGTTGAGTAAAAAACAAAGCACTAATAATGAATATAAGTGCCTAGGACACTGTCAAAATTAAAGCAAATGCTGCGTAATGGCTGTTGCTAAATCTCAAGATCATAATCACGTTATGATAAAGGTCAAAATAGAGACTGAACTGACCTGTAAACACCTGCATTTTGTCTGAATACTTCTGTCGCTTCAATGTAAGGCCAGGGCACGGCACTGAAACAGCCTTGGTTACTCTGACCGACGACCTGACCGACCGGGTGAAAGACAGAGGGAGTGCTACCCTGTTGATTTTCCTGGATCTCTCGGCGGCTTTTGATACCATTGATCATGGTATCTTACTGGATCGGCTCTGCAAGATAGGAGTAGGAGGCACTGTGTTACAGTGGTTCTGCTCCTACTTGCAGGGCCGATTCCAGAGAGTGTTACTGGGAGATTCCTGTTTCACCCCATGGCTATTAAGCTGTGAGGTGCCACAGGGCTCTATTCTATCCCCCCATGGTGTTCAACATCTATATGAAGCCTCTGGGAGAGGTCATTAGGGGTTTTGGGGTTGGGTGCAATCAGTATGTTGATGATACACAGCTCTATTTCTCCTTGTTGGAGTCAGCTGTGGTGGTGAAGGTGCTGGACCAGTGCCTGGAGGTTGGAATGGGCTGGATGAGGGCTAATAAACTGAAGCTGAATCCTGATAAGATGGAAGCTCTGTGGATTGGTGATTCCCAAGTCTGGGAATAAGCGACCTGTTCTGGATGGATTGCACTCCATCTGAAGGAGCAGGTGCGTAGGTTGGGAGTACTCCTAGATCCATCCTTGTCACTGGAGGCCCATGTGCACTCCATGGCCCGGAGTACTTGGGGTCAGCTTTGATTGATCCACCAGCTATGGCCTTTTCTGGACAGGGACATCCTAGCCATAGTAGTCCATGTGCTGTTAACTTCCCGATTAGACTACTGCAATGCACTCTACGTGGGGCTGCCCTTGAAGATGACGTGAAAGTTGCAGCCAGTCAAATTGCAGCAGCTAGACTGCTCAGTGAAACACCTATAAAGATCATATAACACCAGTCTTTAAAAAAAATCATTGGCTGCCTATATGCTTCCGGTTGGAATTCAAGGTGCTGGCAATGACATTTAAATGGCTTGGGACCTCGGTACTTAAGGGAGTGCCTCTCCCTATATATGCTGGAGGAGCCCTCCTCTGCGTCGCGCCAATGCAAGACATGCATTATGGTGGGACATGGGAGACGGCTTTCTCTGTTGTGGCACCCGGCTTGTGGAATATCTTCCCCTTGGAGGCCTGGCTTCATTTCGGCGCCGTTAAAGCATGGCTTATTATCAAAGCCTTTGAGGGCTAAATTTCCACATAGTTTTAATTGTTATTGGTTTTAAAATTTCCTTACCGGTTTTAATTTGTTAACGATTTAATACATTTTTGGTGTGTAAATTATGTTTATATTGTTCGGATTTCATCTGTATGCCACCCTGAGATCCTAGTGATAATAGGGTGGATACTTTTAATAAATAAATGAATAATACTTAAGCACTGGCAATCCATAAAGTGTTATATGTGCCTTACCATGTTGTTGTGGTGTTTCTTTTTCTTTTAAGAATGTGAAACTGTCTGCTGAAGTTGAACCATTCATTCCTCAGAAGAAGAGTCCGGATTCGCTTATGATGCCCATGGCGCTACCAAATGACAGCGGAGGTGTTAATGGCGTGGAAGCTGCACCTATTCCCAGCTACCTGATTACTTGCTACCCATTTGTTCAGGAAAACCAATCCAATAGGTAATTAAATATGTTCCACGAATAAAAACATACGTTTAAATTTTACCTAGAACTGCCTCTGTATGATTTTTTTTTTTTGAATGGGGCGGGGAGTTAAATTTTCTATGTTCCCTAAAATATTACTGTTCTTGGGAGTAAACTCTGCTAACTCATTGGGACTTGTTTCTGAGTCCACTTCTATAGGGTCAGGTTTCATGGCAGTTGTGGAAGGACCTCTTTGCTTCTGTTCTCTCCAGTTTGTTTGTTGTTGTTTTGCCATTTAGTGATCATCATATGTATTAATTTTGCATGCCTCCTTTTTAAGAAAAAATGGTGGGCTCCAGATCCCATTTCAGGCCATCCCTCAACTCCTATATCAGCTAGTAGAAACCAGCTGCATCATGACCTTTCCAAAAGGAGACAGTAACAAACATTTGCCTTTCAATTTTGTATAGTATCCTAGTGAGCTGTGAAAAGATTGAAAGGTGGGGAAACTGCCTTCATCTGTACTGAGAATAGGGTTATGATGAGACCTCTTGAACATCATATATTCCAGGTTACGTTTGGTTACATTTCTTTCTCTTTTTTTTGTTTTTTCTTACAAAAGTTGGGCAGGGGAGACATAAGGCTGCAATAACGTTTGTTACCTCCTATCTGCTTATCCTATACATACACACTGAGACATATAGGTTATATATTTATATGTAGGATAGGCAAATAGGAAGTAACGTGTTGGGGTGTGTGTGTGTGTGTGTGTGTGTTCCATAATTCTCCAAGGAGTACTTATGCAGATCAGCACAATTTGTTCTGCATTTTTATAGCTATAGAGCAGCCTTTCTCAACCTGATGTTTGGGACCTCAACTCTAGTCAAGGAATCAGGAATGGTGGAGATTGTAGTCCAAAACATCTGGAGGATACCAGGTTGGAGAAGGCTGCTGTAGACCTGTGGGAACACAGGAAAATGTACTGCAGACAGCATTTTCAAAATGGTTTGTTTAGATTTTGCAGGAAATGGAAAGCTATTGCAGACATAATCAGCAATTCTACTATTCCTTTTTTATTTGTTTTTTTCCAGACAACTTCCACTGTATAATAATGACATCAGATGGCAACAACCTAACCCAAACCCTGCTGGGCCATACCTTGCTTATCCCATCATGTCTGCTCAGCCACCTGTTTCTACTGAGTATACGTATTACCAATTGATGCCAGCACCATGTGCTCAAGTCATGGGTTTCTATCATCCATTCCCGGCATCTTACTCCACACCCTTTCAGACAGCAAGTGCCATAAATACGGTTGCAGGAGAATGCGCAGATCGTCCAACCCAGCCAAATCAGGTCTTTCCATTATGCAGCCAGCGAAGTAGAAGCACCAATAGGGGACCAATTGTACAAAAAGTAAGCCTTTTGAGTACTCGTGATAATGGTGATCGGGTGATTAATAGCTAGCTGAATGTAAACGGCTGGCTGTTTACATCCTTGCTGACTGGTGGATTCTGGGAGTTATAAAACTTTTTCCTGTCTAAATATATATAGGATTGCATCCTAAAACATTAAGGCCTTCTTGTTACCTGCCTGAAAAATCCAGAATTGCAGTATATCTTTGCAAATACTCTTTATTGGCCTGTAGGCAAACTGGAGCTGAATTCACAAAGAGCTGCTTAAAAAGTGTAATGATTCCAGTTTTCTGCCTGAGCTAGTTAAGATTGTTTTTAAAGAATATCACACATGATTATTTACTAAATTGGAAACTTGTTCCATTATGATTTCTTTTTGTTGTTGTTGTTGTTAACTACGTTTGTATGATCCTGTCCAAGGAGTTAAGTGTCCAGATGTTTGCGTCATAGAATGCTCTATTCTACTTGGGCTGTCATCCTGTCCTATAGCGATTGCAAATATGCCTCATTGACTTACATGGTTTTCATACTTACGCAGCTAGAGGCAGGATTGCAGCCTCATTATCTATAGACTTCTGTTGCTTAGAATTGTGTAACATTCACTGTTACATAAAAACATATTGTAGTGTCACCCTAACTTCAGTTCTGGTGGCTCTGAAGTGGTGTTCAATTTGATGCATTTTTAAAACGTTTACCCAATTTCTATACAATCATAAATACTTTTATCCCACGTTCATGCAAGTCTGAATAGATATCACACTCTCAGACATGCTTCTGACATTAATAGATATTTAAAATTAAAATTAGGGAAGGCATAGGCAACTATATAAACATGATATTAGGTATACAATTATGTAAATTAAATATTGTGTAGTGGTTTTGTTTTATTTAAACAATTAAAATGCTGCTTTTTTAATCACACCATTTGCATATTTATTCCAAAAGGAAATTAATATTCTACTGTGCTAATAGGCTCTAGTGCCTAACTGGTTGACATATATTAAAAACAGCTAGTTTATCTATTTCTACTGTCCTCAACACCTTCCTCCACCATTCAGGATTGATTGAATTCTGGATGATTTTCAGTTCCTAACAATCATGACTTTGACAGCAACCAGTAGGTTCTCAATATTGTGTATGATTTTTTTGTTTAATGTAGCACTTACAGCTGAATTTCAGTAAAGGAGTATCACTAACATGTCAAGGAATTTCAGCAGCTAGACATTCTAACCTGGGGTTCCAAAATGTTCTGCAATAGCTGAACACCAGGAATGTGAATGTCCCTTTAATGTAGAAATCATTGCTTAGGTTATCAGTGTCTATATGATGCGAAATTGTTGTTTCCAAACCTTATGTTCCATCATCTACTATTGCAAAAGTAGCTACAAATGAAGAATTATCTTGCCTAAATCAAGCTCTTTGGTTCATTGGCTAATTACTTTGCTCGGCTAATCTTTTTAAACAGCAGCAGCCTTCACAGACCCACATAAAAACCAAAAGGCCTCCAGTCAAAAGTGTTGCTACTCAGAAAGAGACCAGTGCATCGGGCCCTGAGAACAGACCTAAAATTGTATTGCTGGTGGATGCTTGTCAACAAACAGGTATGGCAATACTCTCCGTGTGTCTGCCAAGTAACGTTGCGTCCTATCCTGTGCTGAAGTTGAAATCTCCTAGTTTCTTGTGCAGTTTAAAATATATATTTTTTAAGAAATGTGATTCAAGGACTCCTGGTTCTCATTAATCTTACTGTTGTTGCCTTGCAGACTTCCCCTCAGAGATAGCAAGCAAGTCATTGTCTGAGGGTGTGAGCACCATGCACTGGAAACCAAAAAGCAGGCGGCGAAGGACATCCCACCCTGCAGAATCCTCTAGTGAGCAAGGGGCTAGCGAAGCAGACATTGATAGCGATAGTGGCTACTGCAGCCCTAAACACAGCAACCAGGCTGCAGCTGTGACATCGAGGAGTACCGAACCCGCTGCAGCAAATGTAAGTACCACCCTGGAAATGTTAAAAGTGTTGGAGGTGTCCCAAAATGAGCAAAACATAAAGCTAACCTCTACAACTTATTTTTATTTTCAGGACATGGAACCATCAGTACATCCAGGTAAATGTCCTATATTAATTGATCAAGAAAATCAGATGAATGGACGTTTTGCTCTTTCCCAATAAATACTTTTCTGTAAATAATTTTAATAGATATTAAATGTTCAGTTCGAGTTGCGTGGTAGTTGTCCCAGCTATTAGATTTGACTCTAAAAATGGCCAACATTCATACTTCTAGGTGATTGAGCAGCTCCTCTCTAATCATTTTCACTAGGCAAATGTCCGGTAAACTCTTTTACAGCCTTCCCCAACTTGGTGCTCTCTAGGTGTGTTAGACTACAACTTCTATCCCCCCCACTGGGGATATTGGTGATTGTAGTCCATCACATCTGGAAGGCACCGGGTTGAGGAAGACTGCTCTTTTGAATTTTTTGGTGAATTTTCAACTCTTGGGTTTTTCCTGAATAGCTTTTCTAACCATTGTGATTTTTACATTAAAAAAATTGTCCTGACTGTGCTTAGTCATTGCTGCAGTGCTGGTCTACGTCCTTCTAAACCCCCTTTTCCCCGTTTCTAATCTTGACCTGCCATTTGACAAATGTTCCGGGCCAGCGCTGATGTTTAAATTCCATCAGGACTGCAGATAAGGCTTGGATCCTAATTGTACTTTTCTTATGCTAATAACTTACAACAGAGGAAACAAAGGCATATTTGATTAGAAAGAAAAAAATGCCAGATTTGATAGAAAGCTATTAGTGGGAATAGTGGCTATTTACTGCAGGATTGCTAAATGTGTTTGAAGATGGCAAAAACTTGCAAACAGACTACTGTCAGTTATGATTACCTCTCCGATGATGAAGTGAGCAGGTGGAACGTCTGAAAACAACAGCAATTTCACCCAGTACATTGATTGAGCTAGACTTTGCATTTAGCTTCTTTTCTTTATTTATGTAGCCTTCTGTATCCTTTGCAAATTGGTAGATTTTGTATATTTTGTTTTCCTTTCACACATGCAGCATTTCCTTAAACATCTTTGGTGCTTCTTTCAGCTGGTGCCAGTTGGGCAAGTGTCAGTTCCCAAGCAACTCAGAAAAAGCCTTGGACAGAGAGAACACCAACTTTCTCAAGAGGTGGAAGGCAGCCTGAGCAGCATAGTAGTTCACAGGTATTTTATTTAAAGCATCCCCCGCCCCGGCCCCACTTTTTGCCAGAAAAGCTCCCACAGCAACTTAGAAATCGGGGGGGGGGGGGGGCCTACACTCAGGCTTTAGAGTCTAAAAGATATGAAATACAGGGGGAGGGGAGAGGATGAGGAGGGAAGAGGGAAAAAGACAAGAGAAACTCAGGCACTAATTGCAAATGCTACACAACTCTTCTACTGAGTAGCTGTGATGCAAACGGGCTGCTCACTGCTCAGAAACAGGTTTCAAAACATAGCCTGTTGATCCAACCCCCCTGGAAGTGGCTGTAATGCCGCTGCAAATTCTGGTCCTTACAAACATGGGCCATCACCTTCTGAAGGCGTTGTTGGAATCTGCTGACATCTTCTCCCTCCTGTTGTGGCAGGTAAGGCTTAAGGAAGTCCAGGTGATGATATCAGCCCCAGAGCAGATGGGTGCTCTTCCTCACAGGGTAGTTGGTTCCAAACACCTGTGGGAGGGGAGGAGGGGCTCAGCCTTGCAATGAGTGGAAGTGGCAAAGGTGGCAGTTTGTCTCGCTGTTGAGGTATCTTTTCAGTGTGGAAAATCTAAGGCCGAGGTTTCTGTACGTCTTGCAATTTAAGCGGACCCGTACATTAATGTGTCTTAGATGACAACTAGCTGACAAACATCTACCATGTGTTGAATTCAAGGCTGTAGATCTGTTTGTATGCACCCCAAAAGGGCCTCTGAGTGACAGGTATTTAGTTGATGCATTTGTTACCTTGCTGGGAGCCTGTGACAGAGCCATACCTGTACTGCTTGTTCTTAAGGTTTTTAGAGGTGTGTGTGTGTGAGAGAGAGAGAGAGAGAGAGAGAATGCCCTACCTATACATTTAGGATAAATATACACTTTGCTTTCAAAAGTGGTTCATACGGCAACATGACTACAGTAAAGCAAACCTTTAAAAGTAGGAAATCTCCAGAATAGCTTTCAGTGATGGCACGATTTTAATTTTGGCTATAAGGAATCCAAGGCTGGATCACGCCAAGGCCCTACTACAGCCTTATCCTGAGCATGCTTTGGTGTAAGCTGTTGAGTTCAGTGGGGTATACTCATAAGTAAATGTGCCTGGGATTGCAGCCTTGAACTGGCATTCTGTTTCTAGTAATGGTGAGTGGACATTTTGCACTGCCCCCTCCCCAATCTTTCAGTTGACTACATTTTTCCCATGCATTAGTTTGTTTAAGTTAATAAGTCCTTTAAACATATTTGACTAAATATTCTTATTGCTTATTTATTCATGTTGCAACATTTCTATACTGCACAATAGCCAGAGTTCTGTGTGCAGTTCATGACTGCTAAAACCACAAAATACAATATAAAATGTAAAAGTTTAAAACTACAGTATAAAAGTAAAACCAAAATAAAACCTAGCAGCAGTGTAGAGATTTAAAATACAATAACAGATTTAAAACAACAGACACTGAAGCCCGAAGTTTACCAACTGAGCCTTACTTAGCTTTTGTGAATGAATTAGCATCGTCTATGGCATTTCAAGCATATCAGCCAATAAAAGGAAGTAGAGGTCCTTGGGGAAGCAAAATTCTGTACCCATTACTACAGTCCACATTCTCGCAGCATATACTCAGCCGTGATCATGAGAAGAGCCATGCTAGATCAGACCAAGTGTCCATGTAGTCCAGCACTTCCTTCACGCAGCAACCAACCTGCTGTCAACCAGGAACCTGCAAGGAGGACTCGGGTGCAAGAGCACCCCACCACACATGTTCCCCAGCATCTGGTGTATATGGACTAGTAGCCATTGACCACCTTCTCCTCCCTGCTGAAAGTATGTTTTCGAACTGCTGGTGGACTATACCTAGCACCCTCCAAATGTGTTGGACTGCAACTCCCATAATTCTCCCAGTGGCTGGGAATTATGAGTGTTTTTGTCCAACACATCTAGAGGGTGCCAGGTTGGGGAATGCTGGTATATGATAACAAAAAGAGTCATGCTGGATCCATCTAGCCCAGCATTCTCTTCACACAGTTGCCAACCAGCTGCCTATGGGAAACCCATGGGCAGGACATGAGTGCAACAGCACCCTCCTACTCATGTTCCCCAACAATTGGTGTACGTAAGCAGATTGCCTCTGATACTGGAGGTAGCAAGCAGCCATCAGGACTAGTTGGGCCCTTGGTCTAATCTAACATGGCTCCTCTTACGTACCCTATTAGCATAGTTACCATGCATTTTTAATTCTGCTTATAGCAGCGATTTCATTCATCATTGTAAAAACGCCAGTCCGTAACATGTTCCTTTTCCTTTCATGCATGTGTAGCCTACCTTTAGATGTAGGGTACATAGCACATCTTCAGAAAGAAGACAGAACTTGCAGAGGAAATCTGTAATGGCAAGCCAGTCAAACAGAACAGAGCAAAGTCCCGAACCTCTCTATTTTGAGGTAACTTTTCATTCCACATGTTTATAATAATTGCCATAACACATGATGCCTCTGAGATTTTGAGCTGATGATAGCTGCCTCATCATTCATCTTTCTGCATTCTATATATGCTGCATAATAAGCATACTTATTTTAAAATCATATAAACTCAGCTTTCAAAATTCTACCAATGAATTTCCTTCTATTTGTTTTCAGTAGCTCAGTTCACACAACACATTTCTCTACACAGTGTGAAAACTACACTCAGCTGTGGATTGTAGGGGGTACTCCCCACACAACATGTTCTAACTCCACTGTCATGTGACAGTGGGCTACCATGGAGTTGAGTAAATGTCTGTGCGGTGTTTGATTGACAGTTCCTCTGTCCTCTCTCCTCCCCCAGTCCTCCCGATTCTATCCCATCAGCCATTGCTGCAAAAAAAAATGCAGGCAGCTCTCCTTTTGCCACTCTTACCAGGGAACTCTATAGCTAGTGGAGAAACTCCACTCAATGCAGCAGGAAACTCCATGGAGCCCTCCACAGAACACGCAACACAACAGTTGTGCAGGAACTCTCCTCTGCACAGTGTGGATATTCAGGGTGGAGTGTTTTTCAAAAAATCCCGCCACTGTAGGGTGGAGTTTTCCCTTCCGGTAACACATTTCTCAACAGTAGTGTAACAACTCCACTGTGGAGCTCTAAAACCAACGTTGAGAAATGTGCTGTCTGAACTGAGCAAATGTGTTCTGGCGTCTTGCGATCAATATATTCCCCCACTTTAATTGTCAAATTAATAATTAACATCTCATGGTTAGGCAATGTATTCTTTTTTTTAATCGTTGAAATCTGGCTTCTGGCAGCTTCCAGCGTTGGCTAGTTTAGTGTTGTCTGACTATCCACTAGTGATGGAGGCCTGCGAATTTCAGTTCTCAATGATGCATTTTAAAAGTTCCCCAAATTTTCTCTTCAGGATGAAGAAGAATTTCCAGAGTTAAATAGTGAGAGCGGGAATTATAAAGGTGGCAGCGTGCAACTGAAACATGCACCCAAAGTGGTAAGAGACACTACTAGGCATTTGTAATGTAAATAAAACTCTGGTTTAAATTATTAGTGTTTTTCATAAAATATTCTGGCTGTTTTAGGGACAAACAGTAACAGTGAATGATGCTGTTTGGGAACCCACAGGAAGCACAAAGTTGTATGGGAGTGCATGCAGAATTCAACTTCCTGAGAATCTCGGCTTTAATGTTAAAATAAGAAAACACGTTTCTAGCCCATAAGACTGGGAGAATATGCCTGAAAGTGTGTTGGCAATGCTGGCTCAAAAGTCAACGGTATGACTGAATAAGACATCCAATATCTGGGTGTGGAGCTTCAGTGCCTCGCATAGTTCATTGACCCTACCCGTCACTGGCATAAAAATCCAATTATGCAGAATAGGGGACTGCTCTTAGTTTTTCTCCATGTGCATAATTTATTCTGATCTCACAATTACACTTGCCTTGGTTCACATTTTGGATCACTCAGTGCAGAATTCTATTTTTTAAAACAAAGTGTATACACATATTCAGATGCTGTTTCTAGGGATGCACTTATTTGTGCTAATAAGCTTTTGGGCCTCTAATTGGTTCAGTCAAATCAGCATGACTCTTCTTCTCATGTGACTTAAAAACTATTAGCAGAAGACTGTATTTGGCACATCAAATCATAGATTCACTACAGAATTGTTACACTTTCTGTGTTAGTGTGTATGTGAATCACTCAGATCACTTAGAAAAAGCAATATATGAATACGAAGTTAGGGAAGCTAGTTAGGGAAGCAAGATGTGGAAAGTCAGGTTTACGATGAGCTGTGGTTCGTGTTGTAACACCTTTTAACTATGCACTCTCCTTGTTAATCCTAGTTGGATGATTTACCTGAAAATTCTCCAATCAATATAGTACAGACACCAATTCCAATCACCACTTCTGTTCCGAAACGGGCAAAAAGTCAAAAGAAGAAAGCTCTGGCAGCAGCCCTGGCCACAGCTCAAGAGTACTCAGAAATTAGCATGGAGCAGAGGAAACTCCAGGTCTGTTATATTAATATTGTAATTGAGATGAATTGTATATTTAAATCATGGATGACCATGTGACAACCTATGGTCCCCAAAGTAATGTCGATCTTGTACCTGGTTAACCTCTTGAACAGCTTTTTCCACAGTTTCACTTGTAAATAAACATTTTGGGTTGTAAGAGAGAGTTTCCAATGTTATGTCTCTGTATTAGACTTTGTGTATCCTGTCTGTTCCTGAATTATCCATAACCACAAAGCCCTTCATTGCTAGTTGGCACCAACCTGATTATGAAGACTGAAAAGCCCCGCTTCACTTCCAACCCCCCCCCCCCCCCAAACCATCAGAACAGAGTAGCACCTGATGTTTTGGAAGCTAAAATGCCTACTTTAAATAAGAGCATAAAAACAGCCATGCTGCATCAGACAATCAGCATTCTGGTCGCACAGTGGCCAATTAGCTGACTGTAGGAAGCTGGAAATTAGGACATGAGAGCAATAGCCCTCACCCGCTTATGTTCCCCAACAGCTGAAATCACCTCTTTTGCAACTAAAGGTGAGCTCTGCTATTTTTATTCAAATTCCAGGAAGCGGTTTCAAAAGCAGCTGGAAAGAAGAGTAAAACACCCGTGCAGTTAGACTTGGGGGACATGCTGGCAGCTCTCGAAAAGCAACAGCAGGCCATGAAAGCTCGTCAGATCACGAATACCAGGCCCCTCTCCTACACAGGTGGGTATATTTTATCTGGCTGTTCTTTATAGTCACAAATTTCTATCTAAGGGGACTAGCGCATTAACACTGAGCACAATAATTTTTATAGGAGACCAACAAATGTGGCATTAAGACTGACTTGAAATCGAACACAAATGGTGCACTTGGATCTTCTCCCTGTGGGATGTAGAGCATGAAGTATTTTGTAGCATAGATACCTGTACAAGAAATGAATGGTGGCAGCTCTCTATGCAAAGTGTGGTGAATAAGCACAGCCAGGATGTTTCCTAGACTTGAAATGAGATTCAAAATACAGCATACTCGTTGATAAATGTCGGGGTGGTGAAATTATTCAGTCCGTAGAACTTAGTTCTGTGAAGCCAGATCTCTGATCACACTTCAGTAGCAGAATGCAAATGAGTTGTTGATGGCCTACTACTTCTTCATTTAAACATGATTTTCCCCCTTGCAAATGGTATAATGTAATATGAGACAAGCCTTATAAATAAAAGGAAAGGTGTGTTCTGTTATACTTGGTTGCCTGATAGAAATGTAATGTGGATTGGCTACTTTAATGAAATATGCACTTCGATTACCTTATCCCCTAAAAATGATTTTTGGATGGATTGGCTTTTTCAGAGAAGAAATGTCTGCTTGCCCCTTCCTAATCTGGTCTGTTGTGACTTAGGAGTGCAAAAGACACATTTGTCCTGAAAGTAGCTTTTCCAGCGACCCAAGTGCACCCTGTTGCTTGAGCATGTGCAGGGAGGTTCTTTGACTCCCATGCCTGATTATCAACCGTTCTGGAAAGTCCACCTTTGAAATGTGGCTTGTGTTGTGGCATAAGAAGCTGTGGTTCAAGGCAGTATATGGAATTAGTTATGTGGTTCTTTGGATGCTACGAAAAGGAAACTGCTAGTACTCTAGTTCCAACTCATTTTTATATTATTAAGGCATTTTTCTGTTTGCCTATATGAACTTGAGCATTCCTGCAAGGGTAGGCTAAATTGAAATCTGGTTATTAAAACCATCCGGAAACAGAATCATTCCATTTTATTTCCAACAAAAGAATAAGCTTTTACAATGGGTAATGAGAAATGATTGGTAGGGGGAAATGTGGGCATCATTTACCAGCCATCATTCTGTCTTGTTTACGTTTAGTTGGCAGTGCTGCTCCTTTTCACACCAAAGAATCTGCCAACCGAAAATCCTTAATGAAAGGACAGCCATCAGTGGGTTGTCTTAATCCTTTGGATTCCACTGCCCCAAAAATTAAACGAGGAAAAGAGAGAGAGCTCTCAAAGCTGAAGCGTCCCACAGCACTTAAAAAGGTAAATAAGTCTCCAAAAGTGATGGTTGTTTTTTGTGTTTTTTTTTTTAGCAATGTGGCCTAGGTCCTGGTGGCTGGAACCTTTCTCAGGTGATGCCAGCCACATCATCAGTTAACATACCAGAGAGTATGAAACTGGTTGTTTTTTATCTTGTGATTAACTGTGCGGGATGTGACCCTTTAATGGATGGCATAGTTTACCTAGTTTTTATGAAATTCCTCTTTTTATGTTGGGATCCTGAGAACCTGCTTCTCCTTCTAAGGTGTTGGCCATTCCCCAACCACTTGGAAGTCGCTCAGTCAATCACAAATATATGTTTTGCGTTGATTCCTAAATAATGGGCTCATAAATTGAAATACTTCATTATTCTAAGATGGTCTTGGTTTTCTTTGCAAGTGTGTATTATAAAAATTGAGCAAAGGATTGATGGAAGGAAGACTTGATGTCAATTTGAAGTTAGTTTCACAGGTGGTTATGTTTTTTTCAAAAAATAATCAATGAAAAAGTCAGGAATAACAAAATAATACAGAATAATACTTTTAAAACTAAAGTTACTACACGATATACACATAAACCACAACCAGAACTGGTAAGGCATGCATAACGAGAAGTCATGTTCTTGAAACAAAAATATTACGTATGCTCTCAAAGAATACCACAAGGTTGCAACACACCTGGCAGATGGAATGAATGCTCACCATATGTATTGTGATTGATTAATCTCTGTCTCACAATAAAGATATAATTTTGTATTTTTTTATTTTAAATATCTCTGCTTTGTTTTTTAATGTCTACGTGCATGTGGTAGTAAACCATTTTTAAAAATTGTGTTTTGTAATAGGTTTTGACTTCTACATAGTTTCTAAGTTTAGTTTGGGCATTGTGTTTTGTTTCTATGTTTGGTATTTTTAATCACTTTTGTCAATTTCCAGAACATGACTCTCCACACATATTTCTAAAACATTGAGTACTCTTTATAAGCTTGTACTACGCCTATTAACCAAACTTGGTATATTTTTTTAAACAAAGGAACAAGGTATTAATGTATAGAAGAAGAAGAAATGCGTATTCACAGCGTCATAACTGGGGTTGTTTCAGATTATCTTGAAAGAAAGAGAAGAAAAGAAAGGACGGATATCTGTGGATCATAACCTTATGGGAGCTGATGAAGAGCAAGAAGTGAATCTGAATCTTACTTCTAACCAGTCAGAAGAACTAGCATCTCAAGAAGGTCATAACTCTAAAGAACAAATTGAAACATATTTCTAGCTAGTGTAATATGCTTGACCAATGTGCGTGTGTTTGTTCGCATGTATGTGTGTGCATATGAATTTTGTAATGTTAAGTAAAGTAATTCAGATGATAAGATATTGTATGCCTTGCCTATGTAAAATATTTCTTCAAGGATTTTGAATCCATTTTCTTCATGCTTCAGATATCGAAAACTTGTATGTACTTCCAGTCTAAATTTTAAACGAATGCTGCAAAAGGAATTCTTCCAATTTCAGAAACACTGATTTTATTTTCAATTTGAAAGTTAGAATTTATATATTCTTCAGCCCCATCTAAGAAATACCTGCTTGCTTGAATACTTGCAATTTGTAAGATTTTATTATAGCCAAGCATTATCTGTTGGGCTATTTATTTTAAAACATCAACACAAATAACTGTTTTGTGTAGCACTTTCACATAGTTCAGACAGGCTGAATGCTATCTGTCATCCAAAGAAGCCTGTGCTGGCATGAAAACTGCTTGATTTGCACCTACTACATATGGTGGCAGCTCCTTGAACCTCACAGAACGCCATTTCTGAAGTTCCCCCAACCTTTCCAGAGAAGAAAGCAGGGAAGGGGCAGTAAAAGAGCCACTATATTCACCTGTTCAACCACATGGGGCCTCTGAACCCCAGCTTATATCTTTAAAAATTACCCTGATAGTTAATTGCTAGCTGTGGTTTAACATTCTCTCATTGAAGACTTCAACCTGCAGAATATCAATTGGTGTATGTGTACCTCTCTTCATAAATCTAAGATTTGTGCTGATTTGCAAAAGGTGGCTCCATCCCATCATAGTATTTATTGACTAGTCTTGCCCAATATGTTGGGTTCTTTCTAGAAAAGAAAATGTATTTTGACTCTCTGTTAGTGAATACTGATTACCCACGCATAAGAGTGTCATGGTGGGATGGAATGGAACATAAGGAACGATACATTCCAGTGACACATAAGACACACTTCTGGGTGCAACGGCGATTTTATTTTTCTGTTACAGAAACTGGTCTGAGTGTGCCAAGTGACACTTCACTCTCTCCAGCAAGCCAGAACTCTCCTTACTGCATGACTCCAGTATCCCAAGGGTCTCCTGCCAGTTCTGGGATAGGTAGTCCAATGGCATCGTCAACTATCACGAAAATTCACAGCAAGAGATTCAGAGAGTAAGAACCTTTTAAAAGTTACATTTTGCAGTAAATCATGTCTTAATGTCAAAGTTGAATGGACCAGTAACCCCACCACCATCACATTCAGCCCACGCTACACATGTGAATAAACTCTAGCTATTCTGAGCATTGTGAACCATAGATAGGACAAAAGGTGCCTGCACCACAAATATCTTTGTGTAAAGAAGGAAAAAGTAGAGTTACTAGTGTATCTGATCTGAAGGGATATATTACTTTCTGTACCACCTGTCTCAATTTTCAGCTGTTGAGACTGCCTGGACACCAGCTTTATGAAAAAAAAAATGATTCAAATATTTGATGTTCTAAACTCTTTCTTGGTTGGGGGAAATACTATAAGTCAGTGACTTTATTTCTCTAGGGAGCTGAGGCCAATGTTGCTGTCTAAAGATTCACTGAGGAGTAATGTAGGCATGTTTCAGATACTTCTGTGCTGCATTCTCTGTTGAGTAGACACTCAAAAGCTGCTTACAAAGTAAAAACTTAATGGTAAAATCATACTAAAATACTACTGTTAAACTTGTAGCCATAAAAACTAAACAAACCATTAGGCAACCAATGTAATTCTGCTAAGACAGGAAATCTTCATTCTCCATGGTTCTCTACAGTTCACAGATAGACAGCAGGATTCTGCAGTAGTTGCAACTTCTGAACAGTGTTCAAAAGGCAGGTATATGTAATGCATTGCATAATTCCAAATAGAAAATTACCCAAGCACAGGTGACTGAAACTAGATCTCCGTCAGAGGAAGGGGTGTATTTGGCTCATTGGCCTAAGTAGGTAAAAGATACTTATAGGTAGCAGCAACAAATTACATCCAAGTAGCAAGGAGAGGCCAAAGCACACCCTCAGCAGTACCTGCTTCTTCAAGGAAAGTATAACCCTGTCAAGAGGCAGGCCCAACTATCGCTTTGCTTCCCCGCTATTGCTTAATGCTACCCTGTCTGCATTAAGTTTCTTTTAGTTTGCCTTCATCCAGCCCATAGCCATGTCCTGGTCAAATTTGTTCTTGCTGCTCCCAAGCCCAACAGCCTGGATATTTTGCCCTTCCATACAACACTATCAAAGTACCATTACATGTCTTCCCAGTTGCAGGAATCCTCTTGCATTTGAAGATGATTTTCAAATGACATGAAAAGATTAAGGAAGACCTTTATCAAAAGACAAATGTGTTAAATTATTTTAACTAGTCATTATGCATGATTAGAGCTTAAGTAACACATAAATATACAATTTGCAGTGTAGATGGAAAGGCTTATTAAAAGTATGTATAGTTTTTTTTAGCTACAGATCTTATTCATGACAGGTGATCTAGCGATGAAATATAGTTATACTGGCTATGTAGTGGGTTAAAGTGCCAGGGCATTTTTACATGAGCTTCTGTTTCTCAACATGAGCCAAAGAACTTCAGAAAATTGAACAAAAGATACTAGAAGCAAATTGGCCTTGAGATTTATTGGTTACCTTCTGAATTTACAGATACTGTAATCAAGTTCTGAGTAAAGAAATAGATGAATGTGTGACGCTCCTGTTACAAGAACTTGTCAGTTTCCAAGAACGGATTTACCAAAAGGACCCCACGAGAGCTAAAGCGAAGAGGAGGCTTGTGATGGGTCTGCGTGAGGTTACCAAGCATATGAAGTTGAACAAGATCAAGTGTGTCATCATTTCTCCCAATTGTGAGAAAATCCAGTCGAAAGGTATTAATGATTTTTGTGGGGCACTTTCTCTTAATAGGCTAAAACGGGTTGTCTATTTTAACAAGGACTCCTTTGCTGTCTTCCTCTCCTGTGTGGTCTTCTGTGTATAGGGCATTGAGTGGTATCCAAAGATGAACACACTGAGCCTTTTCCGCCCCTTGCTTCTTACTGCAGCTCCTCACACCCTTGAGAAGCCACTTTGGAGAGTCAGAAGTCCCTTCAGAATGGCTTGCAGTGTGACACAGGGAAGGAGGGCGGGCAGTTACCATGACACGCAAACCTCCTTCGTACACTTTCCACTCGCACAAGAGGGGTGGGAATTGGATGAAACCCATTGTCTTGTAACTAGCTTACTATCTAAGGCCTTCAGACTTATCAAAATGGATTTTCTTTGAGAAGTTCTGCTTTCTGATAACAAATAAGTTGGTTAAAGTAACAATAAGTGGTTCCTTATATCACTGTTAAACTGGCAGCAACTTTAAACTAGCAAAGTATATTTTAATTTTCCTTCCTGTACTTCTTACATCAATTATCTTTAGATAGTTTGTTTGAATGGCAGATTATGATTTTCCATTGTAATAGGAATGACTCCTTGTGCCATTCCATACATTATTCAGCAGCAAATTGGGTTTGCTACAGAGAAGCAGCCAATCCCAGCTTCATGATGAGCATGCCTCCATGCAACAATTTAATGTTTGTGAACCAGCCAGAGTTCTTCAGCTGTTGAGCAGCATAGAAGTGAAATAAATCAACAGATGTTTGTAACACCTTCACATATTTCAGCATGCACATAAATCTTAGTTGCTTGTCTAAAAAGCTCAATGTGTGAAAAGGCTCCTAGCTTATTCTGTGTTGTAGGTGTTGCAGGCATATAGTTAACATTTGGAGAAAATGATGATCTTGGTTAGCAGTATAAATTTAGCAGATTTAAAAGTCTAGCTGGTTATGAGAGCGTTCTTCACATTTAGTCTCTTGTCCTTCTCGGCACTCACCAAGGTGGACTAGATGAAGCTCTGTACAACGTTATAGCAATGGCGCGGGAGCAAGAAATCCCTTTTGTCTTTGCCCTTGGACGTAAAGCTCTTGGTCGCTGTGTGAACAAGCTGGTTCCCGTTAGTGTGGTAGGAATCTTCAACTTTTCAGGTGCTGAGGTAATTGCTTATAATTCAACTCTGCCGTTTCGGTGTACTTCCTTGATATTTCACAGATTCCTAACTCAATCCATGATGATGCCTGAATATAAACCCATCCATTCTCATTGTCTGTCTGTCTGTCTGTCTGTGTGTATGTGTGTGTGTGTGTGTGTGTGTGTGTGTGTATGTGTGTGTCTTGCATATCCCATCACTGGAATTTGTGTGTAATTGTTCCCAAATCTTTGGAGTAAACTGTAGCAAATACTCCTTTTTCATATACAAAACTGTATACATCTCTTCTAAAGAGATCAGCAGTATTGGCTTGCCTATCAAATATGATGCACAAATGCCATAAGAACTGGCTGCTGCTCCCAAATGAATACTCATAAAACGGTACCTGTTTGACAAAACATAGCTTATATGAAATTTCTGTTTAGGAGGAATGGCAAGGCAGGGGCATGGAAAAGCAGCTAGCTAAACAAAAAGACTAAAATGTGTCCTTGACATCTGAATGTGGGCCATATCCCTTATTATGTGGTGATCTTTCATTTTAATTGGAAGAGAAATTGGAGTGAGAACCAGCAATGCCCATGTTCATTAAATATTTACTAGAACTCTCCCTAGTAAATAAAGTGTCTCTCCATCTTGTAGTATGTTAACTGCAAGGCACACACATCTGCCCCAAAATTTCAAGCCAGCCTCTTATCATTCAAATGTAATCAAAATCACTTATTGTATCTACATTTTATTAGCATAGTTTTAATTTGCATCCAGAATTTTGTCTGGTGCAGAACTAGAATGAGCCATGCAATACAGTTCCTAAAACAAGAGTCATATACAGAAATCTTTGTGTGGTTGGGAGCACAACAAGACTTACGAGGCTCCTATCTTTTATAGATCCTATTCAGACAACACACTAAGCCACGGTGGTTAAGCATTTTGAGCTAAACATTACGGTTTACTGTCGTGTGAACCGTGACTTAGCCTGACGATTGAACCATTACTAACCATGGTGGCTATATAACCATGGTTTAAAGACGCTCACTAACCGCTTGCTGCAAAAGGTTAGTGGCCTAATTATGGCTTAGTGTGTTGTCTGAACAAGCCCACTGTCACTAGCCAACATGCATTTCTTTCACCCAACTTTGTCCACAGTCTCTGAGGATCTCAAAACTAGAGACAACCTACAGATCAGTCTGCTGTCATTGCAATTCTCTCCTTCTGAGCCGCTCTGGTGCAGTCGTTTAAGTTGAAAGATGAAAGGATTGTTCTTCATCCTTCATCTCAAATTCCCTGGCCACCTGTAGCAAAATGCAGTGTATTCTTTCAAGGCATGTCTTGTCAATGTATGTAACATAAGTCCTTACTTGAAAGTATGAGACCTTCAGATAAAAGGATACAGGCATGAGGGTGGTGTCTTGGGGTACTTTTTATCTTTAATGGGGTATTTGGTCTTTTAGAACCTCTTCAATAAATTGGTGTCACTGACAGAGGAGGCCAGGAAAGCCTACCGAGACATGGTTGCAGCAATGGAGCAAGAGCAGGAAGAGGCCTTGAAGAACATTAAGAAGGTGCCCCACCATATGGGACATTCTCGAAATCCTTCTGCAGCAAGTGCAATTTCATTCTGCAGTGTTATTTCAGAGCCCATTTCAGAAGTGAATGAAAAGGAGTATGGTAAGTTCTTCAAATGATGCGTATATAACTGAATCTTCTAAGAGTAAAGTAGAAAGGCTTTCAACCTTTTACTTTCCTCCTTCATGTTCTTGATCTGATAACCATATTTTATGAAGGGAAGTTTTTTTTCAGATTAGGTAGTGACCCTGGAAAATGGCTAGGCTGTCCCTATCCAGGAACAGGCATAGTTAGTGCACCAACTGAAGTTGGTAATGGGTGGATAAATGTCACTAAAAATCCAAAATCGGAATATGACACACAAACACACACACTGTTAAGGTAAGCATGGTTAAAACAGCTTAGGCTATAGTCCCATAGTATAGCTTTCTTTTGAACTGTATTCAGCAATTCTATGGTTGTCATTAGTTTTGTAAGCACGGTGAAGTCCACCTGGGTTAAAATCAATAGATTTACTCCAAAGCGCATTTCTATGCATGGGAACAATGCTTAACTTCCTTTAGAATATCTTCATTTCTAGCCTGATTATCTATGGAGAGAGGTTTTTCATTTAATTTTCCCTTCATTAGTATTTAAAGCACTTCACTGAAAGCCTGTAGGCATTCCATTCTTCTGTCGTGTTAGGGGTTTGGCAAAAGCACACACAACCTAACCTCCGTTCTATCTGTCTAACCGCAGCACATCTTAATGCAATTCCTGCTTTATTTTGCCATTCTTCCCTCTCCCCGGTCCCCCTGTGAATTAATTTGGAAAAACATCTTACTTAAAGCAATCTATTCTTTGATTACACCTTTATGAGAAAGTGCTAAAATTAATTAAAAAGTGCCAGAACGCTCACACATGCAGAATCACCTTGTTTAAAAAAACATACACAAAGTTATGCCCCTCATTCCTATGTGTCAACCTTTCCTAAACTTTTCTGCATTTTTTCAGAAACAAATTGGAGGAGCATGGTGGAAACCTCAGATGCTTTGGAAACCTCTGAAAATGAAAGAGAGGCTTCTTGTAAGGTGGCTGTTCCTGAAAAACCTGGCAACAATAAGGCCGCTGCTAATAAGCAGCTATCTCTAGCTACTGTTGGGATGGTCACAGTCACAACACACGGGAAAGCGCTAAGCGGGAAAGAGGAAATGAAGCCAGATGATAATCTGGAATGGGCCTCCCAGCAAAGTACAGATACAGGATCTTTGGATGGCAGCTGCAGGGACATTTTGAACTCCTCCATGACCAGTACGACCAGTACCCTTGTCCCAGGAATGCTTGAAGAAGAGGAGGAGGAGGAGGAGGAGGAGGAAGAAGACTACACCCATGAACCTATATCTGAAGAAGTTCAGCTCAACAGCAGAATTGAATCTTGGGTCTCAGAGACTCAACGGACTATGGAAACGCTTCAGCTTGGAAAGAGCCTTAGTGGTGCAGAAGATGAAAATGTTGAACAAAGTGAGGAGGAAGAACTCGAAACGCCTGAACAAGTTGATTCGGTTATTGAGAGCGAGGAATGGACAACGGATAAGCATGCGAGTAAAGCCCAGCAGAATCCTACTATCTGCAGTTCCCTGGATACAAAGCATACAGACTCAAATTATATACCATAAATTTAAGCACAAACTCAGGAAACGTTAATATTTTACATCTGTTGTAAGGATTGCAGCCATTGCTTTTTGTGCTTCATCTCAGCATTTTGCACTGTGTAATGTTTAATATGCGTATTTAATTCACAACATATTTTTTTTTTTTGTAACGGTCTTTATTACTTTTTCCATTAAGAACAAGAGTGTGCATGTATGTAATCATTATTTATATCTTTCCCAGAACAGTCAATGTGTGCTGAAACTGTCAATAGGCATCTTTTTGTACAAGAGAACTATTTCAAATGAACATTTTTATGCAAAATTTATTCTCAACCTATAACTTTAAAATTCTTACACTTTTTAACCTGACAGCAGTGACCTGTATTTGCTCTGTCATTATCTTATCTTAAAGGTATTTGGCAATAGTGTACCAAAAATTAGGCCAGAAGTAATCTTTTGGGAGCTTGAAAGATGCCTATAATGAGATTAGAACCCTTACAAAAATATTTGGAAAGATTAACCAGTAACTTAAATTCAATACATCTTCTTACTGGTCTCTTAGGATATGTGTTTCAGAAATACACTCTTGAGATGCTGGCTATAATCAGCTGAAACCATTTGACAAGGCACTTTGGAAAAGAGAAATCTGTTTCCTTTCCAATTGACTACTTTAATATTGTCACTGTGCCTGTGGACTGCAGCAAGGGACCCATTAACCACAGCAACATTTCTTTGTTTGGTTTTTCTAACTTTCCTGTTTTGCAGTTCTTAGACTGTTTCTTAGCTCTTTCACTTATCTCAGGAATGCTAATATGAATGCATAAATGCCGTGTAATTACAAAAGCCCAAGTTAAAATCAGATAGTGACCATTCAGGAGAAAATTTAATGGACATAGAGGCTCAGTTCATTGGGGAATTGGGGGAAGTTGTGGATCATGCAGTATTCCTGATCATCTCTTACGTTTTAGGCTGGGATCAGTCATAAAAGTTGGCTCTTGTTGAGAATATGAACTCTTCTGTTTTGTAGCGATTTGCCCCTTTGGGAGCAGATTTTCATAAATGTAAGATCAGAAGTGACTCAGTAGAAGGCAATCTACTGATTTAGGGGAAAATTCAGATTACTTTCTTTTAATATTACAAATGAAAATTGCCTAACATTTCCTTGAGTTTTCCAACTTTGCCTATTGCAAAATTTCATTAACTGTACCCAGATAAGCTGCATTTAAAAAAAATTACATGGTGAATTTAGTTGATAATCCATTTGTATTGCAAAAGGGCAAGCTTTATAAAAAAAAATCTATACTGCCCATTAATATTAAGTATTTTACAGTTAGGTTTTTCATTTAATTATTTGGGACCAATAGCATTAGCATCTTCAACACAAGCTTTTTTATATTGTACAGAAAAAAATCTCACTGTCTTAAGATTTAACCTTGGCATCCAGTGTGAAGGAATGTAGCAGAATAGGCCATTTTGAGTATTTGTTTAAGTAGCTCTTTGGGGGGGGGGGGGGGTGAGACACATGACTTGCTAAGTAGAAAAAGTGTTGCAAGTTCTTATAAGGCTACTTGTCATTTTTGCATGGTCTCCACAAATTGGCATTTCTGTACCGTCCCCCTGCTGAAATGGCTTTCTTAATTAGATACCTTTTTAAATGTTTGTCTTCTTTTCTGAACCTGGTTTGTCCTTTGCTGATTTACATAAAAGAAAAAGTATATAACTACATTCAGTTTTCTCAAGTGTCAATTTCAAATTCAGTTAAGGTATTCTAATATTTCCCAGTTTGCTACCAGATGTGAACTTTCCTGTCTAAAAATTGCATCAGATATCCTCAGGGCAAATGGAATATCAGTGAAGGAAGCCATCATAAAATGTTCATTTTGATCAGTGGCAGCTGAACACCAGTTGGGAATAGAATGTCTGTTTGTATGCTTATGAAGTATGTTAGATTGTATTCCATATTAGGAAAGATTGTTTTCTGATGCAGTGTGATGAGGTATAATGTAATTCTCCCATCTTCTGTAATCAGCATCCATGTTCTGTTCCTTTTGATAAGTTATCTTTTGATGCCGTGATAGTTCTTGGTGTGTTTTTTTTAAGTAGCACAATTTCTATACTGGCATAAACAGTAGGTTCTTATACTCTGAAAGGCAGTTTCTGCTATCATATGGGTAGAAATTTAGGACAGGTTCAGCAAATATTTGCTCTTTTTAAAATCCCGTTTGCTGAATATTACTAGAGTTAATGGCAGAAGATGGGGGTTGGCAGGGGAGTGTATAATGGCTTAGAATTTCCTTAAAATTACTTGCTTGAGGTGACTGTGTAGAAAGTATTTATAAGGATCTCCAGTATTCATATAAAAATAGCTTACCATGGAAAATGGAACACACGGTGGGCTGATGCACTTAGGCCTTGGGCAGGCCGAACAAGAGTATGGGATTTGTAGGTTGCTAATACAATGCGTTATTCCAAGTGTGTATTTATGGTAGCCAATAAACCCCATTGAATATATTCTTCCTTTCTCCCCCCTGCCCTTCCTTGATTTAAATTTTAAATAGCATGTGTTTACTGACTTGAAGCTTGATCAATGACTGATGTAGTGTTTAACACACTGTTTTAAATTGGAAGAGAAGATCCTTTTGATGCACATGTATGAATTTTAAACACAACACTGGGAGATTCCTTGGAAGGTTCTTTGGGTGGTGATGTACACAGTGTAATTGATTCCAGTTCTTTAGCAGGAAGCTCTTAAAGTTTAATAGCATGGAGGCAAAAAGTTTTGTTTGAAAAGCTGCTGTTAGCCGAAATTGTCATAGTATTTTTGGTGTGAAGTTGTGCGAACTAATCAAGATATTCAGTCGATTTACCAGATTTTAATCACTAATTCAATACAAAACCTTTGAATAATAAGTAACAAAGCCATAAATTGAAATTACACAGCTTTATGCCCATTCCTACAGTAACAGTAAGAAAATGTCTGATAAAATCTTAAACAATTAACAGTTAAAAAAATTTTTTACCTACATGGCACAGCCCAATTAATGTTCATATGTGGTTAATGTATTTTTAAATGCTATAATAAAGTAATGTCTGTTAATCTTTGATACTTGTACACTTGTAGTAACAGAACGTAGGTTTAAAATAGAAAATCATTATGAAATTACTTCATGAAAAGGTTTTGTCTGTGTTCTCCTTTAATGAAGGATAATTCTGTCTACCATACTTTTTTGGAGTAATAACAGCTTTTTGCACTATGTAAATACTAGTGGGGGTTCTTCCATAATGAATAAAAATGATTATAAAAATAGTGTGATATTACACCCAGCTGTTTGATTGTGTATTCATATTCTATGTCAGTATCAAAATGTCAAAGAATCTTGTGGAAATGGTTTTCTGGCCTGGTTGTATTCAGTGTGGTGGCTAAAATGGGCAGTGATATCCAACCTTTTCAGTAATGAACGCTAATTTAGCACATATTTGTACATATTGTCCCTACCTGTGGTTTTCAGCAGCCTGCTCAACTGGAGAGCAAATGACAAAAATGTGGGTGAGGCAAGCAGAAATGATCACCTGAGGCAATGCCATAGTGAGGCCAATTAGCCCTCCCTGTCTAAATTAGCGCTGTGCATGGACCCCCTCCGATCCGATCTGGATCCCAATCTGTCAGGTCCGGATCGGGCCCGATCCGACTCAGATCAGATCGGGCCCAATCCGACTCGAATCTGGATCCATGCACAGCACTCCCTCCCGCTCTCCCCCTCTCCCTGCTTACCTGCTGCCTCCTCCACATTGTCCTGCCATCATCCTCTCTCGCTGTGTGCTGCCGCATTTCCTGCTTGTGTTGGGTGACATCATCACCCGATGCAAGCAGGAAATGTGGTGGCAAACAGCGAGGAGAGAGGATGACGGGGGATGACGCAGAGGAGGTAGCAGGTAAGCAGGAAGAGAGGGGGAGAGCGGGAGTGCTATGACCGGATCCGGATTGTGGATCTGGCCCGATCCAGATCCGGGAGGCCTGGATCAGCCTGATCCACTCTGGATTCCGGATCCGTGCACAGCACTAGTCTAAATATGTTACAAGCTTCCTCTACTTGTGGCACCTGAGCTGCATGTTGGCCACTTAAAGATACTTCTGTTAGTCACTGGAGTTTTTTCATTAGTTTTCCAACTACAAAGGATTCTGATGTTGTTAGCTTGTAGAATCACTATCAACTGCAGGAGTGCTAGCAGAGGAGGGCACACTACTATGTGTAATATATTTGTGCCCTTTTTTAAATGAACTGCATGTTGAATCTTAAAAGTTGTTGACACTTAACTGACCTGAAGAGAATAAAGGGCCTATAGCCAAGCTTCATTTCCTGTGAGGAAATCTGTAAGCCACTCAAGTTTATTTTTACATAAGAGAATAAACAAAGTTAAGTGTATGCACATGTTGCATGAATGCAAGAACTATTCGGCTTTAGGAAAAGAAGGTGGCACAGGCATGATGAGCCCATGTTTGTACATCAGTGGGTTGATTCGTACATGAATATGTGCTACTTTGATTTCTCTGCTCTTGTTTACTGTACATTTTATTACTGGCAGCTGAGTGTGGACAGATTCCATTGAAAAACATTGCATCTGAAGTAACTTTTGTCCATAGAGAAATTCTTTCTGTGCTCATCCATTGAAGGGCTTGCATGTGTGAATCAGCCCATTGAAGAAGTGGAGATACGCAATTAGTATTCAGAGTCATTATTACGTAAATTGGATGACATGTTCAGATGACATGCTAAGCCACGGTGGTTAAGCATTTTGAGCTAAACATGACTTAGCGTGTTGTTTAAACCATGGTTTAAACACACACTATTTGCTGCAAAAGGGTTAGCAGCCTAACCATGGCTTAGTGTGTTGTCTGAACAGACCCAATATCATGTAGTAATGTTATACAGCCATGCCCTTAAGACCCTATGAAGGAAATTAGAACAGTGAAAATAAAACATTAAAAACAATTTCCCTACTGTAAACACATGTAAATCAGAGTCATTTCAGATGGGTCTCTGACAGCTTATGTAGCATGCAAACAGCCTTCTCTTACATTGCAATTCTAATGAATACTTTTTGAGTGTTAGGAAGTGGTATAAAAAGCTCCCATATACAAAGGGCAAAACTTAAATAGCCTTTTCATCCAGTCTCATGATGTGCAAATCTCCAAGCTCCCTGGCAGATACATGACCTAGCCCTGTTGCCTCTGAGACTGGAATCTGTGTCCTTGAACACATCTACAGGAGAGAGATGCTACTTTGCGAGCAGTCTGAACCCATGGCTTAAAGACAACTAGTACATGAGACCACCTTTTAAATATTCATTTATGCTGCACATGACCAAGATAAAACTCTTCCTCATCCCCAGCAATAGGCAGAGAGCTGGACTGGGAGAAAGGAGGGGAAGTTATCTCCCCACACCGTGCAAATTCCCAGCCAGAATTTCCAAATTTATGGGCTGTATGTCATTTGGTGGGTGGGGTGGGTGGGTAGGGTTGCAGAGGCAGAATAGTGTGTGTAGGAAGGGTTAAGCATATTTGCCATTTCTCCCCTATTAATCCAGTCTTCCATCTTGGCTGCTTTTATTTATATTTTGATCCTGCCTTTCAGGCAAAAAATAGTCTCCTAGAGCAGCTTGCAGCAATTAAAATGCAATACACATTGCTGCTGGGGGCCGCTGTACAGAAGTTAAAATAAGACACAAGTCGGCCCCAGGGCTTACAAAGTAAAAGATGAGACATGGAAAGGGAAGGCGAGAGGAGAAAAATCAGTTTGACAAGGTCAGAATGAAATGGGGAGTTAACAGGCATTTACATCCAGTGGGAGGCCAGCTGAACTGTTGCTGGAAGTGAAGTGTTGTAACTAGGGATGTGCACGGACCCCCCCCCCCCCCCGGATCAGAACCGGGGTTGGCGTGTTGAATCGGATCGATTTTCAGATTGACTTTCGGATTTTAGGTGTTTTCGTCATAGGCTTGCATTGGGGGAAAGAAAGCTTTCCCCCAATGCAAGCCTATGAGGAAAACATGGGGGCAGGTGAATGGGGGCCTAACTCCCCCCTCTCTGTCCCTTCCCCCCCACTTGCGCTTCTTATCTGCCAGGGCCGTTCGCTGCCATCCGCTGGTCCCATCTACTGAGAAACAGGCTTCGCGGCCTGCCTCTCAGTAGAGCGCCAGGTGATGACGTCATCACCCGGCGCGCTACTGAGAGGCAGGCCGCGAAGCCTGTTTCTCAGTAGAAGGTACCAGCGGACAGCCCCAGCAGGTAAGGAGTGCGAGTGAGGGGAGGAGGTCCGATCCTCAGATCTCTTCCGATCCGGATCGGGTCCTTTCGGATCGGATCGGATGAGATCGGACGATCCAGATGCGGGGATCGTAATCGGATAATTTTATCCAATTTTGGCCGGATCGGGTCCAGATCGTGGATCGGACACAATCTGGTGCACACCCCTAGTTGTAACTACTTAGAAGCCCTTGAACTTCTAACCAGTGACAGAAGCTAGATT
The DNA here is from genome assembly GCA_029215795.1 of Anniella stebbinsi. Classification (NCBI taxonomy): domain Eukaryota; kingdom Metazoa; phylum Chordata; class Lepidosauria; order Squamata; family Anniellidae; genus Anniella; species Anniella stebbinsi. The sequence continues at coordinate 391,646,331 of JARDYH010000001.1, forward strand.
CCGCTTCCCTTTCAGGGCAACTGTCAGTTGAAGCAGAGTTTTCTTGGGATGGGTGGGAAGAAAGCCCCCTGCAGCTACCCTGTCTGTGGTGTTTGCAGCATCTAGGCTCCATCTGCACCTGCCACCTAAAGTCTAGTCTGTAGTTGCAAAGCAATGTGAGTGGAGAGCAAAGGTAGAGGATAGGGCTCTGAGAATGACAGGTTAAAAGAGGCCAGTCTTTGACAAGGATTTAAATGCACGGGGTGGGGGGTGGGGGTATTAGAGCTGGGTGCAAAATTCTCCAGGCTATTTGTTTGCAGAGAAATGACGAGGGGGCAATTTCACCAAATTTCTTCAACTGTTTCTCACAGATAGGACTCACTATTGGCAGGGGTTGTAGCACAGGTCTTTTCATTTTTCCTTAGGCTTTTTGACTTTCCAGTTTCTGAGGCTATCATGTGCTGAGGCTTCCACTTTTCTGAGGCAGAATTTTTAATTTCTTTTGGTGGTGTTTTTGAGCTTACCTAATCGCTACTGAGGCGGTGAAGGGTACTGCATATGTTTTCTATTACACATCTTTCCATTGTCCTGAAGCCTCCCAGGCCACCTGCCCTTCCTGAGATGAAAAACCCTTGTGAGAGGAAATTATTACCTCATGATGCCTTCCTCATGATAGCTTCAATAGAAGTCTGGGCAGCTGAGGCGGCTACAGGCTGCCACAGATCATTGTACAATGAAAGACAGGACAATCATTCACGCTCCATGGTCACCTCATACGTAAGGTAACAATAAGCCCAAGCCATTAGAATTTCTCTGAAATTTCTTCTGTGAGTTTCTTTTCAAAAGCAATTGAATGAGAATGATTGAAAAAATGTGGGAGAATTTTTTGGCACAGCACTAGTATTATGTAGCCATCTATGCATATACATGTGTAAAAAGTGGGAAGGGGTATAGGTACATACATAAGAATATAAGAGCCATACTGGATCAGACCAAGTCCATCTAGTCCAGCATTCTGTTCACACAGTGGCCAATCAGATGCCTGTGGGAAACCCACAAGTTGGACATAAGTGCAATACTACACATGGTGCTGATATACATTCCAGGAGAGCCATATTTTTCCTGCTCCCATAATGCATATATACAATTTACTGCTACTGAGTATGCAAACCGCTCGGTTAAATTGTCTGTATGAGGGTGTACTGAGGGCAGCTGAGCAGGGGGTTGAGTAATAGGTTGGAGCAGCTAGGGATCACAGCTAGGTGCTAGAGCATATAGAATCATAGAATAGTAGAGTTGGAAGGGGCTTATAAGGCCATCGAGTCCAACCCCTGCTCAATGCAGGAATTCACCTTAAAGCATACCTGACAGATGGCTATCCAGCTGCCTCTTGGAGGCCTCTAGTGTGGGAGAGCCCACAACCTCCCTAGGTAATTGTTTCCATTGTTGTACTGCTCTAACAGGAAGTTTTTCCTGATGTCCAACCAGAATCTGGCTTCCTGTAACTTGAACCCATTATTCCGTGTCCTGCACTCTGGGTTGATTGAGAAGAGGTCCTGGCCCTCCTCTGTGTGACAACCTTTCAAGTATTTGAAGAGTGCTATCATGTCTCCCCTCAATCTTCTCTTCTCCAGGCTAAACATGCCTAGTTCTTTCAATCTCTCCTCATAGGGCTTTGTTTCCAGACCCCTGATCATCCTTGTTGCCCTCCTCTGAACACACTCCAGCTTGTCTGCATCCTTCTTGAAGTGTGGTGCCCAGAACTGGACACAGTGCTCAAGATGGGGCCTTTGCATACAGATCTCTGGTTCAGACCCTAATGGTTGAGAGAGCAGGTGATGGGGAAAAGCCTCTACCTGAAACCCAAGAGCATCACTGCTAAGCAAAGTAGACAACATGGAGCAAGTTGGACAAATAGTTCAACCTGGTATAAGGCCACTGGTCATGTTCTCAGTAGTCTTTAGCTTTTCCAAGCCATTAACTCCAGCTTCCAACGTTGCACTGGCTTTATTTTTGTAATGTTCTCTCCCTCTCTGCTGCTCACTTTTAAGATAAGCTTCAACCATTTTAAATTCCCTCACCTTGTTACGTATGTGTGTGTGTATTTTCCTTTGCAACCGTGCTTTTGCCCTTATGAAGAGCCAAGCTGGATCAGAGTAAAGGCCCGTGAAGTCCAGCTTTCTGTGCTCACAATGCCCAACCAGATGCCTATGGGAAGCCCACAAGTAGAAAAATTAGCTTCAAAGCATCCTCCCACTTGTGTTCCCTAGCAACTATTGAGAAGCATGTTGCAGGGATGGAACAGCCGGCTGGGCCAGGGAAGTGATTAATGCCTCTCTACGAGAAGGAGTGCTCCCAGACCATCTGAAAGAGGCAGTAGTGAGACCACTCCTGAAGAAAGCTTCCCTGGACTATAGACCGGTGGCAAACGTTCCATTCCTGGGCAAGGTCCTTGAGCGGGTGGTTGCTGGCCAGCTCCAGACACTCTTGGATGAGACTGATTATCTGGATTCATTTCAGTCGGGTTTCAGGCCTGGTTTTGGCAGAGAAACAGCCTAGGTCGCCCTGTATGATGACCTATGTCGGGAGAAGGAAAGGGGGAGTGTGACTCTGTTGATTCTCCTTGATCTCTCAGCAGCTTTCAATACCAGCGACCATGGTATCCTTCTGGCACGACTGGCTTAGTTGGGAGTGGGAGGCACTGCATTGCAGTGGTTCCGCTCCTATTTGACAGGTCGTCTCCAGAAGGTGGTGCTTGGGGGCCATTGCTCAGCTCTGTGGATTCTCCAGTATGGGGTTCCGCAGGGGTCAGTCTTGTCCCCCATGCTGTTCAACATCTACATGAAACCGTTGGGTGGGGTCATCCAGAGTTTTGGAGTGCGTTGTCATCAGGTGAGGCTGTGGATGTGTTGAACCTGTGCTTGGCTGCAACAATGGACTGGATGAGAGCTGACAAACTGAAACACAGTCCAGACAAGACTGAGATGCTGTTATTGGGGGGTTCCTCTGATCAGATGGAGGGTGTTCAACCTGTTCTGGATGGGGTTGCACTCCCCCTGAAGGAGCGGGTTCGTAGCTTGGGGGTTCTCCTAGAACCATCTCTGTCACTTGAGGCTCAGGTGGCCTCGGTAGCACGGAGTGCCTTCTACCAACGTTGGCTGGTGGCCCAGCTACACCCCTATCTGGACAGGGATAACCTGGCTTCAGGTGTCTGTGCTCTGGTAACCTCCAAGTTAGATTACTGCAATGTGCTCTACGTGGGGCTGCCTTTGAAGATGGTTCAGAAGCTGCAGCTTGTGCAAAATGCAGCAGCCAGATTGGTAACAGGGACCAGAAGGTTCGAACATATAAGACCGATTCTGGCCCGCTTGCATTGGCTGCTTGTATGTTTCCAAGCCTGATTCAAGGTGCTGGTTTTAACCTATAAAGCCGTACATGGTTTGGGACCACAATACCTGATGGAACGCCTTTCCCGACATGGACCTACCCGTACACTACGCTCAATATTAAAGGTCCTCCTCTGGGTGCCTACTCCGAGGGAAGCTCGGAGGACGACAACAAGGGAGAGGGCCTTCTCTGTGGTGGCACCCCAAATTTGGAATGATCTCCCCGATGAGGCCCGCCTGGCGCCAACACTGTTATCTTTTCGGCACCAGGTCAAAACTTTTCTTTTCTCCCAGGCATTTTAACAACTTAAGTTGAGGTTTTAACTGACTTTGTGGCCAGGCTTAACAGTTTAAAATGTTTTAAATGTCAGCTGTTTATGTTTATGGTTTTAAATTGTGTATATTGTCTTTTTAGTGTTCAAATTTCTGTAAACCGCCCAGAAAGCTTCGGCTATGGGGCAGTATATAAAGGTAATAAATAATAACAATAATAATAATAATGGAGGAAATGTAATAGTTATTGATAGTCCTCTTCTCCATTCATTTGTCCAATCCCCCTTTAAAACCTCCCAACTTGGTGGCCATCACTACGTCTTGTGGAGATGGCCATAGTTCAGCTATGGACTGGGTGGAGAAGTACTTCCTTTTATCTCTCCTGAATTGATCACCAGTCAGCTTCATGGGATGACCTGGTTCTAGTATTATGAAAGAGGAAGAAAGTGTGTCCCTATCCACTTTCTCCACCCCATGTATAATTTTATTCACCATCATGTTTCTAAGCTGAAGAGCTACAAACCTTTCCACATAGGTGGTGGATTCCTTCATCCATTTTGGTTGCCCTTTTCTGTGAGGAGACCAATGTTCAAAATGTGACCATACTAGAGATTTTTATAAAGACATTTTTTATGTTCCGATATTTTTAGTTCCAATTTATTTCCTAGTGATGCCTAATTTTCCTTTTTCGCAGCTGCTATATTCTGGGTCACTGTATTCAACTAGCTATCTACCATTACTCCAAGATTCCTTTCTTAAGGCTTTTCTGTATGAGGCTTTATCCTGCACCTTTATCAAGACTTCTGCTTCTGGATTCTTTGTGGGATTAAGATCGGTTGCTTTACACGTTTTTGCCCAGGGTTTTTCTTTGTCTTTCTGTACGTTCCATTACAGAACCAGTACGTGGTGCTGTGGTATAGTGGAATTGCACGATTACATGAGGCTTCGATAACACCTTTGAGAAAAATACCAGACTTTCCTCATTAAGAACAAAACCAGCGAAAATGGTTGCAAAGCACAGGAGAGGCCCTGGAAGATGATGACGTCATGTAAAGGACACATAAACTACTGTGAGTAATCAATCATGAGCAAACAATAAAAGGGTCTTAGTCACTGTCAGTTCAGATCCTATCAGTGTATATGTGGTTGGAATTTTTTGCCCTTGTGTGCATCCGTTTTTACATCACATCATTGACTATTTTAATTCATGTAAAATCATTTTTAGACTGCCTTTAAGGGTAGAACCTACTCAAAGTATCAGTGAAGAAAAAAAGTTGAGGGTGCATTGCTAATGTGACTTGCTTTAGCTTAGGTTGGTACCTACTTAGCTTATCAGTTGTTCCTGAGGAATGGGGGATGGGGAAGAAATGGAGAGTTATGAACCTGAAGCATTTGGGAAATTAGGAAGGGGAGCAGCTCACGAATACAGAGGTGTGAAGACAAAGAGGAGGTGGCAAGTGTAAACCAAGACTTTGCTGCCTGATGCAAGATAGCAACTATGGTTAATAGTACCAAAGCCTTGCCAAGGTATTTTGGCACCTGAGAGAGAAAATCCTCTGGGAATAAATTAAAAAGTAAAGGTGCAATCCTATGCATGTTTAGAGAGAAAAAAGTCCTACAACTCCCAGCATTCCCCAACCATGGTTGGCTGGAGAATGCAGGAAGGGGGTTGTAGGACATTTTTCTGTCAAACATACATAGGACTGAGCCCCCCCAAAAAAACTATTTGCTGCCTTTTCATCACACCCAAAAACAGCTTCTTGAGGCAGTAGAATCGCTGTGCCTAATGGTAGGAACGGCCCTGGGCAATGTGCAGGAGGAAGGAAGGTTCTTAGGATTGTAGGAAGCTGCCTTATAGCATCGGTCTATCTAAATCAGTATTGTTGACACTGACTAACAGCAGCTCTCTAGGGTTTTAGGCAGGATTGTTTTCTAACCCTACCTGAAGAAGCCGGGACTTGAACCTGGAGCTCCAAGAGTACCCCAGCACAGTAATTAACTTTACACCTTTATAACAAAGTATTTATCTTTTTCTCTCTACATCATCACTAATCAAAGCTCCTGTCAAGGAGATAACTGTTTCTGGACCGCACACATACCTGTAAAATTAGGGACAATTTTCATTAAATAAATCCCAGCACCAGGCCTTTTCCCTTGTGTGTAGTTTTTCTTTCTGCTGCTGGGTGGGCTGAGTATTTTGCCCCCCACCCAAAGGTGATTACATTCTGCAGGGTTCCATTTGCAAAGTATGTGTGTGCTCTACCACTGAGCTAGTGCCTCCTTCACATGGCCGGGTGGAAGGCTTGAGTCCAAACTATAACCAGCTGTACAGTGGGGCAGTAAAAGTTGCAATAAATATTGCTGTCGGGCTAGGAAAAAGCTGCGCTCTAACAGAAACTAACGGTACTGGTGCGGTACTGGTGCCTGAAAAGCAGCCGTGAACGGCCTGTTTGCACGAGATTCCCCCACCCTCCGCCGCACCGTCCTCAGCAGGACGACAGCACGTGTCATCTTGTGCATGATCGCTTCCCTTTGAATTCTTTTCCCTTTCCTTTTTTTTTTTTTTTTGCTTATCGAAAGACTTCCGCAAGGAATGCCTTTTATATGAGCAGGCTTCTAATGTGATTCTGGGCTTCTGCATTGAGCAAACCCAGCACCGGCATGAGCACATGCTTCTCGGTTTCCTTTCCGCCCCTCACTCACAAGGCAGTAAATGTGACTGCAGTCTGTCTCACCCACACACTGAGAATTAACATGAGGAAGCGCACGTGACAGGAAGCATCCACTGCAGTTTAAAGCTCTCCCGAGGAAGAGGTCAATAAAGCCTATTGTTGCTCGCTTTTCTGCCTGGTGGGAAGTTTTCTGTATATGTGTATTTTAAAGAGCCTTTTGGAGAAGGGAAAGGATTTACTCCTGCTCTCTCTCTCTCTTTTTTTTTTAAGCAAGCGAGTTGTAATTTTGCGGTATTTGTTTGCAGGGGTCGGAAGGAGGGGGTTCAATGCTACAGCTAGCAAGGAGACGCAACATACTTCAGCAAAATCTCACTCCCAATTCTTAGGTCCCTACTTTTCACGGCAGCCTTCTCCAAGAACACAGTCAAAACCCCTTCCAATTTTATTTCTTGGGCAGCATTTCACACGTGCTGAAATACTGGTGTCATTCCCACCACCACCCCAACACTACCGGCTGTGTCCATTGGCTTTTGCAACTTTAAAAATGCGAAGCAAAAAATTCAAATCAAGTTATAGCATAGTGTAAATAAAAAAAGCATACCATAAACTCCCCAAAATAAAATTCACTCACTACTGCAATGTGAAAATGGCTATGGTTATAGCAATCACCTTAAACCCCTGGGAATTTAAGGCAGAGGTGGGAAGCTTGTGATTTGTGGCATGTGTGACTGCAGCTCCCATCAGCTCTAGCTAGCAGACACAATTGTCAGGGATGATGGGAGTTGCGGTACACCAACATCTGGATGCTCACATGTTCCCGTCCCTGTTTTAATGCTAAATCCAAACTCATTGCACTCTTAACACCTTAGAGGAAGTGGCATAAACATATCCAAAGGAAAACAGCCACTTTTCATATGTGGTTCACTACCTAGACTGCACAGGTATTTCCTTAGCTAGACTGCCACACTGCCAATCAGTGTGTTCTCCCCTGTTCTGTTGCCTCTGAAATAGCCATTCAAGTTTATTCAGAGTACCTAAGAGGGGCTCTGTCTGTGCTGCCTCAGATTGGAATCTGAGGCCTGTTCACACATAATGACAACCGATTGGTTTAAAAACTGATGGGCTGTAGTGCATGTAGAGCAGGAGACAGCGGCCATACCTGCTTCTTCTGCTTTTATTGCACCACGCATAATCGACTCGTTAATAAGTTATGGAGCATGATGTCTGAACCCAGACTGCAGGGTTCTTTAGAGGACAAACAACCCAGTTGTTAACCCATGTTTTGTTGTTGGGCTTACCACTATGTTGTTTAGCCCATAACAAACTCAATGGTCTGGGCTGGACTGCACATATCATAGCTTATGAAGGAGCCAAGTGTAGGTTGTGCGGTAAAAGAGGAAGCGGCGGGTGCACTGCAGCCAGTGTGTCTGCTGTCTTCTGGTTGTGCATGACAAACCACTGGTTTTTAAACCAATGGGTTGCCCTTATGTGCAGTCTCTGAAATCCACTAGAGGGCATCATTTTATATTGGTATATGAAGTAGAGCTTCCATTCCATATTGCCTCTCAAAACATGGCCCAGAACTGCTTCGTATAGCACACAGAACCAAATGAGGGGGAAGAGGGGCATGCAAGAACTCCCCATGCCACAAACAGCAGGTCCAGGAGCAAATCTCAGCCATCCAAGCTCCCCTGTTACACATATCCGCATTGTGTAAAGTTTTCTACCGACTTGGTTCCTCTATGCATTGCTTAGTATATCATGAAAAAGACACTCAGACTGTTGGTAGGTGTGTTGTGTTGTACGCTGAACATGCAGATAGAAGAATCTCTCAGGCAGAAGAGGGGCCATAGCTCAGTGTGATAAAGCACATGCCTGGAATGCAGAAGGTCCCAGGTTTAATCCCTGGCTTCTCCAGATAGGGCAAGGAAAGAATCCTACCTGAAACCTTGGAGAGCCACTGCTAGTCAATACTGGGCTAGATGAACCAATGCTTTGACTCAGTATAAGGCAGGTCCCTATGTTCCTATGTCCCTAAGACCTTTTATCTGCATGTTCAGCATACAGCACATCCATTTATCTTTAACTGGCCTATCATGTTTTATATATACACAAAATGAAAGAGATACGTCCTTCACTTTGCAGAAATATTAATTTGTTGGAGAGAGCACAAATAATATGTACTAATTTGGCATATCCAATAAAGATATAATATATGTAATAATTTGATCAAACTTTGTGGTCTCTAGACCTCTAATGTTGGATAGTTTGTCCACTTTTTTGATGGAAAACAAGTGGTTAAGATGGAAACTAAATGGTGAAAAATCCCAGAGAGGGTTCTGGAAACTTTGGAGGAGTTGATCGGGAAGAATGCAATTAAAAATTAGGGCTGTACACGAACCCCCCGATCCGGATCTGGATCTGTCAGGTCCAGTTGGGCCCGATCCGACTTGGATCGGATCAGTCCCAATCCGATCCAACTCTGATCCAGATACTGATCTGTGCACAGCACTCCCTCCCACTCTTCCCACTCTCCCCCTCCCTTTCCCCACTCTCCCTGCTTACCTGCTGCCTCCTCAGCGTTGTCCCCTGTCGTCCTCCGCATCTTCCTGCCTCCTTGGTGTCGGCTGGCCGCTTTCCTGCTCGCGCTGGGTGATGACATCACCTGGCTCTACTGGCAAATGCGGCATTCTAGCGCCGCATTTGCCACTCGTGACGGGTGACGTCATCACCCGGTGTGAACGGGAAAGTGGCCGGCTGACATCGAGGAGGCAGGAAGATGCAGAGAACGATGGGGGATGACGTGGAGGAGGCAGCAGGTAAGCAGGGAGAGTGGGGGGAGGGAGGGGGAGAGCGGAAGGGAATGCTGTGCACGGATCCGAATCAGATCCGGATCGCAGCTCTGATCCGGCCCGATCCAGGCCTGATCTGATCCAGTTCGGATCCAGATCTGGGAGGCCGGGATCTGTCCGATCTGCTCCGGATTTGGGATTGAGATCTGAATCCGTTCACAGTCCTATTAAAAATGTCATAGCAACATCAGAGTTTCAAAAATTAGGTTGAGAATGGGTGAGATTAAGATTAAAATCTAGGGACCCTTTCCCATTATTTTGATTTCTTTCAGATTAATGCCTCCATCTTGTAAACAAGTGAGGTCATGACAAGTTATGGGAATTGTTACCTTAGAATATCTGGCTATGCACTTTAAACTTCAACCTGGCTTCTTAACTTTGAAAAGAAGGAAAGTGCACTGCTTTCCCTCCTAGTTCTGCTAAGGGTTGTGTGTATATTTTCCTTCCCCCCTGTTTTGATACAGACTGCTTCTATTTCTGAATTGTTTCTTTTTTTAAAGAAAGAGCTTTTAAAAAGTCTTTCTTCACATGTGCAGCACCCCGTGACTTACTAAAACAGTGTGTTATTATTATGCGTCTCCTCCTACACCACAAACCCACTCACTGGTGCCTCTAGGTAGGTGAGTCTTCCTTTGATGCCTTTCATTCCTCTTTCATGATAGCATCATTGGAAAGATGAGAAAATAATACTTTTTACCCATCCACCCCCCCAAAAAATTCTCACATATAAAATTTCTGCATAAGAATTAATGCCTTAAAGGAAAACCTAACTTCTCTGGCCTGGGATCACATGAACACGGTGCATCTTAGATCATAGGACTGGATTAACCATCAAGTTAAATGTTCAGTCTATAGAATGGTTAAACATCTGCATTGTGGCTTCTGCTGTGGATTACTTAAAGACGGAGCAGCATAGCATGAAATGTGAATGTTGTGTCTGTCTGTCTTTATTTATTTATTTATTATTGCATTTATATCCCGGCTTTTTTCCTCCAAGGAACCCAAGGCGGCGTACATAATCCTCTTCTTCTCCATTTTATCTTCACAACAACAGCCCTGTTTTATCCAAATGAATGGAAGAGCAGCCATACTGGATCAAACCAAAGGCCTATCTAGTCCAGCATTCTGTTCCTACAGTGGCTAACCAGATGCCTGTGGGAATACACTGCACCACCCAGGTGTCATTTAAAAGCCCATGCAGTCCTGGCATTGAAGGAGGCATTCAATTTCACATGGATGCTCACAGACCTCAAAATTCAGATCCCAAAGGCACCCCTCCCACTTCCCAGTGTTAATATGCTCTAAGGCAGAATGGACTTGCACCTCTATGCCTTGCCATCAGAGCAGGGGAGCCAGTCGCAGAGGGCTGTACGTGTGTCAAATCTGCGTGTCTAGGCAAGCTTCTCTATGGTATTAGAGCAGTGGTCTTCAATTGGTGGGTCATGACCCAAAAGTGGGTCATGACAGAAGTCCAGATGAGTTATTACAAAGCTGTTGCTGCCATGTTGGGCATGGAGAAGATTGTGAAAGTGGGTCCCATGTTGCAAGTTGAGAGTCCAAGGTGGGTCTTGGGTCTGGAGCAATTGAAGACCACTGTATTAGAGCGAACGAGAGCAATGATAGATGTCTGAGTGTGTGTATTTTGTGTGTGCGTGTGTGTGTTTGGCAAATTTTCCTGCCAGGACCACTATGATTGCAGAGAAGCAATGAAGAAAGACAAACAGAAAGAGAAAAAACTCAGAGGGAGAGATTACAAGACTGCAGGAGAGGTTTGACCACTCTCATGGCCTGTTACATCAAAGGCGCCAACAATCCTTTTATCTAATGCTATTTATTAATTTATTTTATTGCATTTTCATCCCATCTTTTCCTCCAGGGAGCCTAGGGCGGTGTATATGATCCTCCTCTCTATTTTATACTCACAACACTCTGTTAGGAAAGTTAGGCTGAGAGTCAGTGACTGGCCCAAACTCACCCAGTGAGCTTTATGATGGAGTGGGATCTTGAACCCAACTCTTCCCAGTCCAACACTCTAACCACTACACCACACTGGCTCCATACGGTTATGTGCTGAGCTGCAGAGCCCTCTCTATGCGAGCCACATCTAAAACTCTGGAGTCATGGCCACCTTTCCTGGGAGGTCCCACGATCTCTGAATCAGATAGACATTTCTGAGGAAGATGAGGACCTAAACCCAGAAAGGGTAGCTCAGACTTCTCAGTCTGAATTTGGCCATCTACCATCCAAGGACAAGACATCGCAACAGAAGAAGGCAGAGGACATAATCTGAGGCTGCTCAAAAGTAGCAAAGCTAGGGCACTGCCCGTTTAAATTCGTTGATACCTTGCTGAAGGGGTGGAGCTCTGTTTATCAGTACTTTCTGGGCTCCACTGAAGCCTGGACTCGGTTGAAAGCAAATACTTTCTCTGTTGCTTCCTACTGGGTCAGGATTTTTCTTCTGTTATCTTTGACCTCTGTATCTGTTACTTGGAGCTCTTACTGAATGTGTCCAATTGAAGGTTACTTCTGTTGTATTATTACTTACTACAGTCTTACTACTATAGTACTCCATGACCTCCTAGCTTGTTATCTCAGAGTATCAGGAAGTTTGCTTTTCACCTGCGGGCTGCAGAGAACTAACAGATTAAGACACACAAGGTCATCCAGTGACCTTCAGGCTTGAGGGGGATTTGAGCCTCCCTGGTTCTTGTCTTACTACTACACCCTACCGGTTTTCATCAATCAGAATCTTTGTTTAAAGTCCGTTGGAGTTGATTGGACATCACTAAGTGCATTGAAGCTCACTGCATGGTTTTTTCTTTTGCTGTCAATAGGTGATAAGGGCTTGTCTAAGCTATGCCATCCCATGCTGTTGACTTCATGCTGAAGCAAAACCCCAGAAGCAAGACGTATTGCGGGGGAAAGCCCATGCTTTTTAAAGACTGTGTCTCAAGGATTCTCAGAAGTCATTGGGGGCTGAGCAGGGATTCCAGCAGTGAAGGAATAGAGCTTCAGTTGCTTGCAAACCGTGACCCTATCTGGACAGAGATAGCTTGGTGACAGTTGTCCATGCTCTGGTAACCTCCCAATTAGATTACTGCAGTGTGGAACAAACTTTGAACATGGTTCAGAAACTTCAGTTAGTTCAAAGTAGAGCTGCTAGGTTGCTAACTGAGACTGGCCAATATGATCATGCGATGCCAATACTTCATCAACTGCAGTGGCTTCCAGTCTATTTCCAGGCCCAATCCAAAGTGTTGGTGCCAACTTTTAAAGCCCTAAATGACTCGGTACCAGAGCACCTAATGGAATATCTCCTTCTGTATGTACCTGCTTAGACCCTTATGTCATTTTCAGAGAAACTCCTCTGGGTGCCCATGCCAAAGGAAGCTAGGCGGGTAGCTACAAGAGACAGAGAGCCTTTTCAGTAGTGGCACCCCACTAATGGAATGCCCTCCCCAAAGAGGTTCACATGATGCCTACGTTTCTTTTCTCCCAGCCAGTTTAGAGTCCTAACTCTAGATTTTATTTTTATTGATTCCTGTGCTGTTTCCTGATATATATTGTATTCTTTTTAGTTATTTGTATTATATTGTATATTTTTCACTGTTTTTATGGCATCCTAATCTTTTAGCTGTTTGTAATCTCCCCAGAGAGCAATGGTAATTGGGTGGATTAAAGGTATAACAAATTAAATCAATCAATAAATTGTATATATTGGAATGGAGGGGCTATAGCTTAGTGGCAGAGCATTTATGTAGCATGCAGAATGTCCCAGGGTCAGGGTGATGGGGACAGAACTTTCTGCCTGAAACTCTGACTGGCAGCAATATTCCAGAGGAGGCAATATCAGCTAGATGGATAAAAGGTCTATCCTGGTATGTGGAAGCTTCTTTGACTCTCCCAACAATTCACAGAAGTAGCCCAGTAGTGTGCAAAATAAGAAAGTATATCCACATGAATATAATATGTGCAGGTCATGAATTCCAGCTCTTTCTCTTTCTTTTTTTTTTCTAGCACAGTACTAAGGTATTTCTAAAATGCAGGATACACGCAGGACTAGTAAAAAGAAAAGTATTAAAACATTGGCTCAGCCTCAATGCGTGATGCAGTTTATATTCCTCCCTTATGGCTACGGCTGCTTGCAGTTTCAGGAGATGCAGTATACTTTATTCCATCGTCTATTCAGATCCTCGCTTCCTGTGTGCTCTCTCCCTTGCAGTTTTTATCATGTCTTCAGAGTAAATTTGATAGGCACAGGAAGTGTCATTAGATATTGAACCAAGAGTCAATAAAAAAGAGCTCTATTTCTAAAAACAGTAAATCACCACCCTCCCCCAGGATTTTATTCCATATGAACTAATGTCAGTCGAAAAGCTGTGTCTCTCCCCCCACAACACACCACCTCACCAAGCTTCTCATGCTGCATTGCAGAAATAACAGCATACACACACACATACACATTTTTCCCAACAGGGAAAAAAAACATGAATTAGGCGTATCGGCATTGTAACGATTGATGTCTTCATCCATTCACTATCTAGCAGTACATTAAGAACTGCCCCCATCACCAAAAGTCACATTTCACATGGCTACTAGTTTAGTGCATTTATGGTGCATGAGTCATCGGACTTTCTCCTGATTGGCTGAAAATTAAACACCCCTGGGACTGTCAGTCAGTTACAGCCATTCTCAGCTTCATTCACAGATTTATTTAGCTTGCACACAGTGAAATTCATTCAGAAAACTTCATTCATAAAAACTTCAACATTCTCTCTCTAATCTTTCATAGAAATAAGCTACCATGACCTGGCGACTGAAGAAAATGTATAGATGACTCAAAAGGCTGCCAGAAATGCTTCACTGTAAAGTTTCCATTGATTGATGATGACTCTGAAGATTTTGAAGTCCAATTGTGCCGGATCATAAATCTATGTGGAGTGTTTTTGGATTTCACTGTGCTAAGGGATCTTCCAAGGATTAACAAGGTTTTTTTTATTGATAGAAACTGTGCTTCATCTACAGGATTATTTAATGTGGGATTTTCCCACTGGCATTTGTCTGAATAAATAATTCTAAAAATTGCAGATAAGTAATATTTTTCACCCAACACAGCAATTCAGTATTAATATACTAAGAACTAGTCTAGTTTTTAAAAAAACAAAAACCTCATTTCAGTATTGCTGAAAGGGGAAATATTTTTTAGCTCTCTTGTATTGTTTGATATGAAATAGTGTTGGTCTTTTGCAATTTCTTTTCTACTGCAGCCAGGGCTTTACTATGAATGATACAGGGCTATGGCAGTGAGTGTTCAGAGCTAAGGACAATTTCGAGGCTGGCTTGCTTGTAAATGAAGAACTGATCTTCAGATTAAACAGATGTAGCTTTCTTTGGTTTACCTGTGTGTGTTTCATTTAGATTTAATTCCAAATTGCCAGATGTCAGGACAGAAAGAAGCTGGGTTTATTAAGATGAAGAAGCCACTTGGGAACCTGTCAAGAACACCGACAATCAAATCTGCTCTCTTCTTTTTTCTTTTCAAAATCATTCTGGTTTGCTTAATCCCATATTTCTTTTTCTTATTCATAAAAAAGGCAGGTGATTTAGAGTGAGGTGGGGGGGGGGGGAGAAGAAGACCCGGTGACAGAACTTTGAAGGCTATGAGAGAACGCATTCCACACAGCCTCGGTGGACACGTACTGTATGTAGGACTGTTGAGAGACCCAGGGATGCTTCACAGGGCGAAGTACAGTCGTTTTAGAAATGAGTCCCTCACATCCTTGGAGGAAGATGTGCAAAATGGCTCTCTGCTTCTCAAAGGTTCTTCGTCTTCTCGTTCCTCGGCACCTAATATACCTATAGAAGATGTCACTGTTGGGACTCCGGACAGCTCCGTGGCTTTGTGCACCTTGATACCTCGCATGGCTAACATTAAGCTAGCCAATCCTTCCACTCTACCGAGCTTAAAGAACTTCTGCCTACGGACTAAAGAGGTGCCGAGAATTAAACTCACAGAATGTGTAACTGTTCCCAGCAACCCAACTTTGCCAGAGATCAGCTTGACTAGCTGCCTGTCTGCTTCTTATAACCGAGGAGACCCAGAGAAGTCACTAAAGGCGAACGCAAGCATCCAAGAAGACAATTTCTTGTCGGGCTCTGAAGAATCTGCCTTCGTATCTAAGCAGGAGAAAGACCTCGGGCAGAGAGGGGAATCTAGTTTGGAGGCTGGCATATCATACACTGTCCGAGTAAGTAGCTTTCTTTCTATAGATATAGGTATATATTTGAAATGGTGTTTACTTGATCAATTACCATGTTTTAAAATATATTTATAATAACAGCACTTAGAATTTATGTGGTATGCTAGAGTGTTCAAAACCCTTCTTTTATATATCTATATCTCTAGCTCTATCTATCTATCTATCTATCTAATCTTTCATACCACTTTCATAGTGCTATATCCTGTTTGGTGTGGATTAGGCCATAATCTAAATTCTTGCAACTGTTGTGTAAAAAACATATGTTGGTATTATTATACCCATATTGCAGACATGGAGACTGAGGCTGATTGTGTGATAGTGATATTGGAACAGGAGGGTTCCTGGTTCATGTCTCAATTGGTAGCATTTATACTACACTAGTAAACCATCTCACCTTAAATACGTATCCAGGTTGGATTAGAACATAAACGCTAGGAGAAAAAACCTTGCAACTCCCAGGGTTCCCCCCCTCTTACACATGACACTAAAAGAGCCTTTGGACTTCCCTGTCCACATGTGTGTCCACATGTGAATGGTCTTCATACAGGAATAAAAGTGCAATCACTTTTAATGATGAATATATCTTAAGATCACAACATTTGTATAACATGTCAGTAATACCGTGAATTACCATAGGTCCTGTTTTACAGATGACAGTCCTCTATTTTAAGGCATCCTCTATTTGAAGAGGTCTTCTGTTCAAATAAAGATAAAGAATGATAAACACTGTTATCTACCAACAGGTAGCACCTGGACAGCAGACTGAACAGGCGGGTACACAGGTCATCTGGCCATCGTCTTCCATGTACCGTATTTCTGTTAAGATTAAAATTATTTAGTTAGCATAGGCAACTTTTATGCAACCCCTTACCCTCTTTTTTGGTGTTTCCTCTTTCTTGGTGATATATTAATGGCTGCCCTATTTATAGCCCACTGCCTAAGTTAGCGTGCTGCCTTCAGGTACAGTGGAAGATGCTCCCCCATCATCAGTGTTGAAGACGGAGTCATCCGTCTTTTGTACATGGCATGGGAGAGGGGGCCATCTTTTTATTTGCCTTACACCGCAAAATATCTTGGCCCAACTAGGGTGTACAAGCCCGATATGCAGCCCTGCTATACATGCTAGAATAAAATGTCATAAAGTCATCTTTGTATCCAAGTTTATTTTCTCCAAAATAATTTGTATAGGTGCATTAACAATATATTATTGTAACATCTAATATAGCCAGGCAATTTTACATTACAAGCCAGGTTGCTGGTTTTAATGACAACAAATAATGTTTTCAATCTAGCAGAGTATTGCTAAACATCTTTTTATAGTATTATTTTCATTTTACATTTTAAACAGTGTTGTTGAGAAGATGATGTTCTCTCTCTCACACGCACACCCTACACCTCTGAATTCTATTGGGGGTATCCTACATTAGAACATATTTTAAGTTTAACCATAAACTTCATTTTTTTTAGTGTAGCAAACATCAGTGTAATCCAAAGTGCAGCATATTAGATTTGACTCTAGAGGTCGGGCCTCAGATCCCTGCCGAGCACAGTCTTTTCAGCTAGCCCTGGGCCAGTCAATATCTCAAAGATTCAAGTCCTTTGTTAATTTAACAATGAATTAATTAGTTAATTTAACAATGAATTAATTAATTAATTAATAGACAAGGTGACAAGCCATGTTATTGGACCAATTTCTGCTGGCAGAGAACTGTGTTGAAGCTTTTGCAAAATTCTTCTTGAATGCTATGAGAATAAGGTCTCTCTGGAATTGATTTTGCTGTATATTTCTTAAATTTGTATGTACTTTCGCCCTAATCTTTGCATGTGTAAAGTCTGGTCGGTGACCGTAATAAAGTTGATGATGATGAAAACTATGTAAGCATTCAGACTTACACAGAATTCTTAATCAGGCAGGATGGAAATGAAAAGCAACCACAGGTATTTAGAGCAGCCTTGTAAATAAGCCCACAAAAATTACTAGACTATGAAAATGCTCACTAATGCTGGGAGTTGTAAGACTTATTTCTGTCTAAACAAGCATAGAATTGCGCCCTTAATAAAGTTTCCCTGCCAAGTCGCCTAGAGGGAATTCTCACTCACCACAGGTGACTAGGTAAGTTACTATTTAAAAGCCCATTATATAGGAACTCTGCTTGCTTTTAGCACTGAAACAGTGCTCGGTGAGTTGCAGACTAGTCAAAGTCGTTCTTCTGCCCATTATCGTTGTCCTGTCTGCAATAAGACCATGGAAGTAATTTTTCCACATGCATATCTTGAAGGTATCATGTGGATTTCACATTAGAATTACAGAACTGCAAAGGCCACATATTCATCAACTACAATTCCTTGTCCCAAGTCAAGGATTTCTCACATCACCACCTATCTGCACATTAACAGCACAGTTCTATGCATGTTTACTCTGTCCTACGAGTCCCCATGGGTTCATTGGGACTTACTCACTAGTACGTGTTTGGGGTTGTAGTATTAATCCTATAATGCAGAGTGAGATCTATTTCTGATGGTCAGCCCGTGTGTGGGCTGTACCACATCAGACTGCAAGGAAGAGAAGCATCGTGACAGACTGCTCCTCCAATCAATAATCCTCTGTGCATAGATAATTACCTACATTGGAACTCTTCTCCCTGACAACTAGTTTTCTGTGTGAAATCAAACTGTTTTGTATGGAAAAGCATTCAGCCATGGTAGCTTCCACCTGCATGTAAAGTGACATAGTCCAGGCACACCTTCATGGTGGCAAAGCAGTTTTGATAGCACTCAGGGGGAAGGGGGTGCCTGGCATCAAACCATTAGACCCAAATTGGTACATTCTGGGGTCAGAGTTTACAGTGTTTTCCATAGGGGAGTGTAGGAGAGGGGCCATAGCTCAGTGCAATGGAGCACATGTTTTGCATGCAGAAGGTCCCAGGTTCGATCCCCAGCTTCTCCAGGTAGGGTGAGGAAATGATTCCCACCTGAAACCTTGGGGAGCTGCCGACAGTCAGTGCTGACAGTACTGGGCTAGATGGACCAATGGTCTGATTCAGTTTGGGGCAGTGTTCAGTGTTCCTGTGATAGCATCTATAAGGTGCAAAACCATATTTGGTGCTGGATATACCCACACCCACCCCACCCACCCACATGTGGGTACCCAATCAGGTGGGCATCCACACACATCCCATTTTTGGACACCATTTTCCTTTCCTGGATTGCCCTAGCCTGATCAAGGTGCCCAAATGTATTTATTTATGTATTACATTTCTGTGCTTCCTAGTAGCCAAAGTTCTCTTGGTAGTCCACACACAAAAAATAAACTCCTCAAATATGTAATGATAAAGCATGATAAAAGTTTAAAACAGAATAAAACCAAAGTTTTTTTTTAAAGTTGTGGTTCCAGAAGTAGACAGGAAGGGGATATCAAGATGAAGGGAAAGAATCTTCCCAAGCCCTATGTTGGCCGCAGTTTAAGAGAACAGAACCAAACCATAATAGATTCTTTGTATGTTGAGTCGTCATTGCTTTGGAGGCTGAGATTGTGCATTTCTGTTTTGCTACAAAAATCTGTTTGTGGGTGATGGGGGAGGAGGGACGTAATGTACAACGCAAGATTAAATGTGTTTCCTGTAAACTGAGCAAATACTCAACAAAAAGGAAAACTGACACAATCTTAATTGTGTTCTTGTCAAGTTGATGGGATAAAAGTGAACGTGGCTCAGAATGTGATCTTCCTCAAACATCAGAGGTTAATTCTGAGGTACGCCTCAATCCCGAGAGCGTTGTAATAATGCTTAGCATTTAGAACATAAGAACGTAAGAAGAACCATACTGGATCAGATGAAGGGTCCATCTAGTCCAGCGTTCTGTTCACACAGTAGCCAATCAGCTGTTGACCAGGATCCCACAAGCTGGACTCAGATGCAACAGCACCCTCCCACCCATGTTCCTCAGCAACCAGTGTACATAGGCTTATCATTAGTTCAAATCTTTAGGCATAAGGTCTATCTGTCTGTCTATCTAATCTATCTATCTAATCTATCTATAAAAAATATAGCACCTGGTAGACTAGCTGACTTTATTTATAAACCCTGTTTCTCTTTCACTTCCTGGCAGAGGAAAGGTCTTGCTGCATCAGTAATTTCTTGAGAACCACATTTTCCACTCCCCACCTTTCTCTTGCCAGCCACCTGCCTGTCTTTGCTTTCTTCTACTTCTCTCCCAATGCATATTCTGTCCGAATATTCATGCTGGGTTTTTCTTTAACGTTTCAAACTGCAGGTGATTAAAATGTTAAATTATGAGCATTTTTTTCCTTATGAAAGTTTATTTTATTTAGAAATAAGGTTTACAAAATAAAGCCAACAAAAAGAAGAATATTCATCATAATTAATCACAATCACTAAAGAAACAAAGGAATTCACTAATTATAAATCTTAGTCTGTTACTGATTTTTTTATGGAACATTTACAATTAAATGGCCTAAGTAGGAGCTCTATTACTAATGAAAGTAAAAAAATACAACATATAAAAAGAGTGTGTGTGGGTATATGCCATTTCATGTGTTTGTACACATTAATCAGAATATATATAGGCAACTGTACTTAGTTGGAAATTTATCAAAAGTTTGAAGAGCCTCAGCATAGGAAATGAATGGAAACCATGATGTCAAGATACTCCTCACATTAGGATTCCTTGCTCACTGCGCTTGCTGAGTAAGTTTATACATATTCACTGAGCCTATCTACACTACTGCTTTAAAACGGTTTATAACAGTTTCAAACCGGTTAATAACCTTTATTAACCAGTTTAAAACTGTTATAAACTCTTTTAAAGCAGTAGTGTAGATAGGCTCATAGTCTCCTAAATTTTATTAATCCACTGCTCTTTAGTTGGATGCTTTGGAGACTTCGAGTTACAAGCTATACATAACTTTACAGCTGTGTAAAATTGTTTGAGAAGGTCTTTATGTAGGAATCCAGGAACATCAGACTCAAAAAGAAGCAGCAGCATCGCATTAGGAGCTACCAATGATTTAACGTGAAGAAATTCGTGAAAGTAATCAGCAACCATGCCCCACGGCTGCTGTTGCTGTGGTGCCCGCCCAGTCGCCCACCCACTTGCTCCTGCCTGCCTGTCCACTTCTGCCTTGTGCCCCCTTACCAGCTGCAAGGCTCCCATGAGAGGTTGGCCAAACTATCATGAAAGGTTGCCCTACGTCTCGTGAGAACTTCACACCTACAAGTTCTCGTTCCTGTACCTATGGTAAGGAGAGAAGTGGTGGTGCACCCAACAGGTTGCTCTAGAGAGCCTGCTAGCTGCTCTCTTGCTGCAGCAAATGCCACAGAAGGAGAGAGGCAGGCAGGCAATGGTTGGCCCGCATAGTTGGGGTAAGAGGAAAGTGATGCAATTTGCTGCTCTTCCTGTTTCTCCGCCTGATTCAGGTGGTAGGGCCAGCCCTGGGAACAGGAGCCCTGCTAGAGGTGGCACCGTTCAAACAGGGAGCTCGACAAAGATGGTTATTCAAAGCACTGCTCAGTGTTGTCCTGGTTTCCTCTGATAGGTTTGCCATTTTACAAAAGACCCAAGGTTCCCATATATTTTAAGGTATAGATGGCCACAGTACAGTCCTATGGAGAATTAGGCACACCTAAACCCATTGGATTTTAATGGGCCTAGGCACACTTAACTCTGTATAGGATCAGGGCTGCAAAAATGGGAAGACTACATATTGACAGGCTGGAGGCCAGGGTTCCTGTAAACTTAATTGCTGGGTAGAAAAATGAATTTTGGCACCTGGAGATTTGCCAGACATAGCAAATGAAAGGCCCTAAATAATTTAAAAACTGTTGTGCACATGGATGAGTCTATGTACAAAATTAGGAGTTTTCCAAAATTAGAATATGTAGGCTCCTGTTTAAGGTATTTTTGTCTCTATTCTGCATTAGATTCAATAGCGAGGGAAAGAAGGAAGATCAGCATGCTATGACAGCCTTCTCCAACCTGGTGCCTCCCAGATGAGTTGGATTACACCTCCCGGAACCCCCCCAGCTGGCATGGTTGGTTGGAGGATTCTGGGAATTGTAGACCAATACATTTTGAAGGTATTAGGTTGGAGACAGCTGCTTTAAACTAAAGAATTAAGGCCCTCTTGGCTTTTAAATCTCTGGAGGGCCAGCTACTGCATGGCCCAACCCTGTAAGCACCCACAACACTTTTAAAAAATGATATTTCCGGCTTTTTAAATACATGTATGTAGATTTGTATATAACCACAGCAACAAACACATAAGAAATGCATACAACATTCTAGCAATTATACATAGTGCGCCATTAGATGAGCATTTTATTGCATGCTCATAACTGGCTACTCGTGTTTTTTTGCGGGTTCTTCGATGACGTGCCTCCCGCGTGTCCCCCTTCTGGTCTTTTTTCCGCAACAACATAAGACCCAGTAAATCGTATTTTGGAGTGTGTGTTTTAAAATGAAACTTGCTGCCATTTCCTGCTGGGTGCAGGAAAACCAGCACGATAAAAACACCCCACTGAATGGGCCATGGGGTTGATGCTGCTGCTTCTTTCTTTCCCACGTGAAGGAAGAGGAAGCTGCTGGTCCCTATTGCGGGGCGGTGGCAGGAGGCCAAAGTGACGATAGGGAAATGTGATTTCCTGTCTGTCTGATGATGCTCATAGGCTTCATCAAAAGTGGAGCAAATATCCAAATAAGTATATCTTGGGTTAAGGAGGGAAAGATGGAATAGCTGCCCAGTGTAGGCTGACCAGCTAAAATCCAGGTCAGGGGTCATGTAACTTTAACAGTTGTAGAGAAAAGGGAATTTCAGCCAGTGTCATTTGTATGCAATTAGTTCCTGGTGAAATTCCCTCTTCATCACAACAGTTAAAGGTGCAGGCACTCTACTAGAGTGACCATATACGAAAGAAGGCAGGGCCCCTGCAACTTTAACTGTTGTGATGGGGATTTCACCAGGAACTAATTGCATACAAATGACACTGGCTGAAAATTCCCTTTGCTCTACAACTGTTAAAGTTACATGAGCCCTGACCTGGATTTTAGCTGGTCACCCTAGCCCAATGTCTTTTGGTTGCTAGGAACACTCCATCTGGAAGCAGCCCTGGGCAATTGGTGCAAGATTGGCAATGGAAACACGCCAGGATGGGTGGAAAAGCACTCACATTGTTTCTAAGAGTATTATGGTTGATATCTCTCCCTTGAGGGTGCTGGCCACAGAGTACATGATTATGGGTCCAAGTCAGTCCACCCTCCAGTCACAGACCTAGTCTTACATAGCTTCAGCAAGGTTGCTGTATTTTTGCCTTTCCATCCATCCAAATCTCTCAGGGGAAGGAAATGAACTTCAGTGACTCAGTGCTTCTTTAGCTCATCTATGATTCAGGTGGTGGGGGATATTTTTAGCTTCTCTCTCTCTCATTTTGTTCCACTGCACTGGGTGCAAACATTTAATTATAATATCCAGGCCAGGGGGTGGGACACACACAAACACCATTCAGAGCACAGGTGTCTGCTTGCAGACCCTTGCAGTTCCAAATCCTATCAAAGCGATGGATGGAGAGAGTGGGTTGCAACTGATCCATCCACTTCCTTTGTAATTACTCCTGGTGAGTCATGTGGCTTGGCTTCCTGTGGGTGATTGACCTGGCAAGGAGGCCTAGCAGTTGTGCTTCATCCTTGGCTTTTATAATTTAGTCCTTCATTGGTTGGATTTACACAACACAATAAGCCACAGTGCAGATTGAGTATGGGTCGAATCGTGGGCTGTTGTGTTGTATAAACCCAGCCGTGCTAACAAATCCTGGCTTGTTAACCACAAACAACTCACAGAGAGAACCCATGGTTTGTTGTTGGAATGGTTGTTCATAGATAACAAACCATGGTTTGTTAACACAGTTGGGTTCACACAACACAACAATTCGCAATTCAGTGACAACCCACAGTTCAATGACAACCCACGTAAACCCATACTCATTCATATTCTGGATTGTCATGTGATATGAACCAGGTCAAAAAATAGCTCAATAACTGGTGTGCTGAGGAGGAAGCTTTCCTTTTTGTCTTTTTAATGGGGCACAATTATGGTTTCTTGCCCATGGAGCTTCAAAATGTGGAAGACAGCTTTGTCATCCATGGTAAATACAACAGACTCTCAGGACTACAAAGCTTACAGATTTAATTTTTGTGAATCGCCCAGAGAGCTTTGGCTATTGGTCGGTATAGAAATGAAATAAATAAAAATACAGCCGTAGGGCTCTGTGGATGGGCCACATATCAATGGCACAGCACATGTTCCATCCCTTTAGCTAAATGGATCAGGGAGCAGCTGATGAAATAGAATCCAAATTAAGGCCCTGGAGAATCAGAGTAAACCAGCCTTCCCTAACCAGATGCACTCCGAATGTGCTAGATTGCAACTTCCATCATCCACAGCCAACACACCCATTTGCCCTCCTGGCTGGGGATGATGAAAGTTGTAATCCAACAATCTGGAGGGCAGCAGGTTTAGGAAGTCTGGAAAAGACAATACTGGGCTATTCAGACCAGTGGTTTCATTCAGTTTAAAGCCACTTCACGAATAGAATAGAATGATATGCTAAATGAGACCATCATTCTACTCACACAGGGATAATTTGACATGAGCTAATAACGTGCTAATAACCAATGAATGTTTTGATAGGTCACTCGCCATCTTCAACTAAGGTGTCACCCCCAGTTTAGATAAACTTCTTGTTCCAATAAAAAGCATGTTTCCCCACCACTTTTCTAAAATAAAAGCAGAAGAACCTCCCTGTTCTTTGCTTGTTGGCTTTGTGCATACATAATATCTGTTAATTATATGTGAGAGCAGTCATGTTTGGTTTTGTGGTATAATTAAGATCATGGTGGTTTTATTCTGTTCTCTGCCTTGATTTACTTCCTTGGCTTATCATGCTATTGTTCAAATGAGTGCCAAAAGTTAAATATATATATACAACCACACAGTTGTTTTGCGAATGGTACTCAATGTGAACTGGGGTTGTGATTGAGGCATTTCTCAAGCATCCATCTCGGGCAGACTTCATATTTAAAAAGAAGTCACAGGGTACAGCAAGTTTTTCATCTAAAGGTTTGCCCTTGATACTTGCCTGTATGTTCCAAATCTGTGACCATCTCATACATGGGATACGTACTGCAATTCTGGCAAAGGTAGGGTGACCATATGGAAAGGAGGGCCTCCTGCATCTTTAACAGTTGTATAGAAAAGGGAATTTCAGCAGGTATCATTTATCCCTATCTCGTCAAGAGGGTGGGGCTCCTGCAGCTTGTGATGAAGAGGGAATTTCACCAGGTGCTGTGTGCATACAAATGACACCTGCTGAATTTCCCTTTTCCATACAACTGTTAACGATACAGGAGCACTGTCCTCCTTTCCATATGGTCTTGGCTGACCAGCTAAAATCCAGGACAGGGCTCATGTAACTTTAACAGTTGTAGAGAAAAGGGAATTTCAGCCAGTGTCATTTGTATGCAATTAGTTCCTCATGAAATTCCCTCTTCATCACAACAGTTAAAGGTGCAGGCGCCCTGCCTTCTTTTGTATATGGTCACTCTAGTATAGTGCCTGCAACTTTAACAGTTGTGATGAAGAGGGAATTTCACCAGGCACTAATTGCATACAAATGACACTGGCTGAAATTCCCTTTTCTCTACAACTGTTAAAGTTACATGAGCCCTGACCTGGATTTTATCAGGTCACCCTAATATGGTCACCCTAGGCAAATGTCACCATCAAGAAGCCTTCCCGCTTGGCAGAAAGGAGTCCGTCTGACATCAAAATTAACAAAGAATACCTCTTGCAATGCCAGCTCCACGTTTTTGAAGGTTCTTGGCCAAGGTACCCTCAATGCCCCCCTCCCTTAGTGAGTCTACCTTCTCACTGCTATTGTCACCAGATGCAATTTCTCCTCACCCCATTTCATATCATTGCCAGTAAGCAGTGGCATCTACTGCTCCACCTTCTCTCCACCACCATTGTCTGGGTCAGAGCAAGAGGTAGATAAACAACCAGGTTGCAATGATGAAAAGGAGGAGAAATTCCAGGGGGGTATTGTCAGAGTGGGTCTCTTCTGGGGAGTGGCCCCTCAGCAGGAGCCTGACCATGCCTACCCTTGACACTGGCCCTGATGTTGCTCATCAACCATTAGCATCTGGGCAGCAGCCGGAATGGGCAGTCACAGTCTTCACCACTATGGTGAGATGTACTGTATCTCTATTTAAATTATAGTAATTATTTCTAAATTTGCCTAGGCACACAAATTAGCATATGCAATTCTTGTGCAAATCACCATCTTTGTTTTTGATTATGCTTTTCCTTTTTTTCCTTTTTCCTTTTGCAATTCATAAGCAGCCACCCTAGCTCTCAGACCCTCCCCTGCCTTCTAGAACCAGCTCTATCCGTATTTCCCAGTTCTTTTCCAGTTGAAAATCTACAGCCATTAATAGTCCCATGAGCTGGGGTCACCCATAGACATTTTTATTTTGAAAAATCCTCTGCTTAGAGAAGCTCTTGTATTAATGCATTTGCCTTACTCAAGCTTTTAAGTAAGCGTGGCCTTTGTGAAACAGTGATAAGATTAGCTCCACTCAAGATAATTTATGGCAAACCCCTGGTATTGATTTCTTTTCTCTCTCACCCCCACCCCACCGCCCTGTCTTTGCTCAGTTTTGCTTCCCACGCACATGTTCAGGGTAATCTTACTCACAGTCATATGATCTCAGCCTATGACTCACCTACTCCTCTGAATCTTTGGCTTCATCACAAATGGCAAAGCACAGCCAGCCAGTTTACAAGATTCCTGCTCTTAACAGAAAATACACACGCATATAAATACACTGCCACGCTGTTCAGAGCATAGATCGTCAATGTTGATTAATGGATATCTAACCTCAAGGGAATGTTCAGATAGGTGATTTGCAACCATGTTGTTGTTTTTATTTACATCTTAAACCTTCACATATTGTTTCCCCTCTCTTGTAATATACATCTTAGACTTGGAAGCTAATTTCTTCTTAATTGGAATGCATCTTAGGTCTTCAATAGATGTACAAATGATTTGCTGTCAGCAGCAATGACGGTGAGTCATATCATATGCTAGTGTTGTGTAGTAATGAGACCTTTGGCAGGCTTGGTGGCAGGGCCCAGAACGGTTGGTCAGCAGGGGCAGCCCTACCATTAGGCGAAGTGAGGCAGTGGCTTCAGGGAGGTGGCAGCAAGGTGTTGCACCATCTTCTTTGCCCTAGGCAATGACATGTTTTAGTCCTGCCCGGTCAGGATGATGAATGATCAGGCAAACAAAAACTTCCCCTTTCCTTTAATTTTTTTTTAAAAAAAAACACAGGGTGGAGGGGAGGGGAATTCGCGCTGCGAATTTAAGCACAGGCTGTGGCTGCAGACACCTGCCATTTTCATTTTCCTACAATGCCGCTGAGACAAGATACGATCAAGGAGTTGGAGGAAGTCTCCTATGAGGGAGGGCTAAAACAGGGATTGTTTAGCTTGGAAAAAAAGTGACTAAGGGGAGACATGGTAGAGATGTACAGAATTATGCATGAGGTGGATAAACTGGATAAGGAGACTTTTTTTCTCCCTCTATCATGGCTGAGCAGAGAACCGAACCCAATCTTCTTAGATCCAACCCTCTAACCACTCTACTGCACTCCTTCTCCACATATTTCCCTGGAGTATAACTTTTTCTGTTTTTATATGACATTTTTAATTTTTTTAAAGTTTTCAATTGACCTCTGTATACTATGGTTTTAATTGTGAACTGGCCAGAGAGTCTTGGATGTTGGGCAGTATAAATACGTAATAAAATAAATAAATAAATAAATAAATATTTTTAATAAGACATCTGACACATCTCTTTAAACAGGAGATTTTGGAATGAGCTTATGTGTTTCTGCATTATTACTTTAAATTAAAGAGCATATGCTGTAAATGTATTCTGATTGGACCCTCTTTCTCTTTATTTTTCTAGATAACTTTTAAACAGCTGTGATTTCTTTTCTCTCAATATTTACTCTAGTATATGGGCTGTATTGAAGTGCTGCAGTCAATGAGGTCTCTGGATTTTGGCACTCGGACACAAGTTACCAGGTAAGTGGCCAAAGACTGAAAGTAACCTCTTACAAAATATTGAATTGTACGTTTTTGCTATGAAAGCATAGGTGCAGGTTATGTTTTTCCAATTCTACTGACTTTTTATGCATTCTTTTTCATGCTAATAAAGCATATCAGCTTAATTATATTTAATTGTATCCCATATTTTAAGTTAGCTATATTTCAGTTGAAGATTTTTTTCTTTTTGGAATGGAATATCAACAGTTTAGCAAAGGCCACTACATAAAACAGCAGCTTTAGTTATTATCTCGATCCTAAGCCTTAGCAAAATAACTGGTACACCACAGTGACTGGGTTTGGACAATTGCGTAGGGGGAAGAAGCCATCGTAGCTTCTCTCTCTGCCCCTGTGCATGCAACCTCCATTTGCATAATCTCCCATGATGCAGCACGGGTTCACATGTCATCTGAACCTGATGCGGACCACAGTAGGGATGGCTTTGTACCCACTTTACAACCCACAATATGCAGTAGAGATTGCAGAGTGGGTACGAAGCCACCCCCGCCACACCGCGTTTGGATGACACGCCAACCCGCATTGCATTGCAGGGAATTATGCAAATGGCAAATGTGTGTGTGTATGAGGAGAAACCCATGGTGGCTTCTCCCCCCCCCCCCCCTATATGATCATCCGAACACAATTAGTGATTTGGGGCAGACTGCATGTGTAGAAGAATTTAAGAATGTGCTGAAATCTGATGGAACAGAACCTCCAACAAACTGATGTGGTCTACAGTCTGTGTTGTAACTGCATGTACATGTGCAACCCCCCCCCCCCCAAAGATCCCTTTGTATAAAGTTGTCCAACAAAAATGTAAGCAACCGGTGATAAAAGCAGCTAGATCAGAAAAACATGGTTGGGAACATTACTCAGTTGCCCCAAGCCAGCAAAAAGTATCCATGCGCTGAATCAGGTTTCCATCCATGTAGTTAATAAATCTGTGCATCTGTATTGTGACTCTCATCTGGGTCTTCTTGAACTGACAGTGGGCGCAACTTTTGATGTCGATGGGGATATACCTCTTCTTCCAAGACTTATATTAGTTGTAGGTAACTGGTTGCATGGGGCGAGAGTTGGCACAAGACCAACATGTATAATGGTCACTGGGCCATTTGAGTGGCCTGCCCTTTCCTTTATTTTTGCTTTTGTATGCATGGTCTGAAAATCCGTGTAGAAAGTATGTTTGGCTACCCTTTTGTCAAGTTGTTACTCAGAACATTGTGGTGTGGTTCTGGTTAACACCAGTACTAGTTACTGCAAGGACATCAGGGGGAAGATGGGGTTTGATGGTTGTTGTTGAATGCATTTCGTGTCCTAGTAAAATAAGTCCCCAGGATTCGACTCAGCAAGCAAGAGCCTGAAGCAATAATTCCAGTTCCAATAATATATTGGCCACCACCAATCATATGAATGAACACCATAAAACGTCTCCATTCAGCGGGAAGCAATGAAGACAACTCATGGTTCCCTGAGGGCTACTTAAGCATGAACTATATTGTGCTGTGATGTCATCTTGAGAGCTCTGTAACTTCCTTTGTAAGTTCTGCAAAGAGACCTTTTGCCATATTGTACTTAAAAAGAAGCGTAGGACAGAGCTTGTTTCCTGTGTCAAACCTAACATGGGGGGTGAATCACTCTCGTGTTTCACTTGCATCTGTTGGGCTGGAATCTCACAATTCTCTTCTCCAACAACACAGAAGCTTTCCTATAATCAAGAGCAGGCATAGGGAACCTGTGGCCCTTGGGTGTTGTTAAACTACAACTCTTATTAGCCCAAGCCAATGGTCAGAGATGTTGGAAGTTGTGGGCCAACATCTGGAGGACCACAAGTTCCTGATCCCTGCTCAAGAGTGGAAAAAACATGATTGTGTTTTTTATTCCCACCCCCCCAACCTGATTGTCTTCTGGCGTGATAGACTCGGAGGTACAGCTTCCTAGTATTTTCACTTTTGTGCCTCAAGCTCAATTGTAGGAAATTGTTGTCTGATTAGGGGCACCATTTAGTTCCCCTTCATCCCATTTTTCAGAGTGTGCATGATGCTTTCTCAATGGCATCCCTATCTCTGGTTATTCTCAAGTATTTTAAATAAAAACACATCAAAGGCTTTAAAATTATTCTACTTTTGCACTTTCATCTTGAATATATCTGGGAGCAGACCTTTGATTCTTGTATGAACCCCACCCCAATAATCTGTGCCTGGCTGTGTTTGGGTTAAAAAAAATGGGGAGCAGCATCAAGAAATGAAAAGAAAATGAAAGGAGAGGAGAGGCAAGTCTTGAACTGAATTGGGTTTTGTATTTCCTGTGCCTCTAATTGATTGGGGAAAAGGCACATTGATCAGGACATATATCCAGTTTTTAAGAGGCATGGGCAGAGGAAGCAGCTGTACCAGGAAAGGTTATTTGTCCACCTGGCCTGGTATTATCTGTTCTGACTGCCAGTGCATCTCTATAGACTCAGGCAGAGATCATTCCCATCATTTGATCTTTTTGACCAGAAATACTAGGAATTGAACCTGGGACTGTATATTATTTTATTTATTTTATTTCTATACCACCCAATAGCCAAAGCTCTCTGGGTGGTTCACAAAAATTGCCAACCACAAGACGCTGGACCTGTTTAAAACAACTGACATAAATGCCCCATCCTATGCTGTCAAATGCTCTTCTACTATATGCTCTACTGCTGAACAGTGCTCCTTTCCCTAAGGGCTTTCCCACTTATTGTATCACATTAACAGACCTTCAGGAACAACTCATTCCATCTTATTCCTAGTGTCATTTGTGGTGTAAACACTCCTATGGCAACCATGGGGACAATCCAGCCCCAAGTTTGCATACATCTAAATAACAGTGCACAAAGAAAGCCCCTACATTCGAATGGCCAAAGAAAAATAAAGAGAAGATTGCAAGATCTGTGCCAAACCATTCACAGTGTTGCCCGGGTGTACGGATGTGCCTTAAGAAGACAGAAGTGTGCCAAACATGTAGCAAACTGAAGAATGATGGTCAGACCTGCATTCTTGACCTGAAATATGGTTTACATATTAAAGTTCGAGATGCTGGATTCTGAAGATGATATGCCAATGCTGGATGCTAATCAAGAGTATTACATCCAAAATATGGAAAGAGAGATCATGAACTCTGATGGCAACCAACCTGCTGATGCTCTAGGGAAAGCAACATCCACCAGTGACGTGTTGCTCAAACTGGCTCAGACCACCCTTTACTACAAACTCAACCACCCACGTATCTGTTCATTCTGGGTGAAAGGAGAATGCAAAAGAGAAGAGTGTCCCTATAGATATGAGGAACCTACAGATCCAAATGATGCTGTTGCTAATCAGAATATTAAAGATGCTAATCAGAATGTTACTATGGTATTAATAATCCTGTGGCTGGAAAGCTTCTCAAACGAGCTTCCGCAATGCTGCGTCTGGACCCACCTCATGACAAGACGATTAAATCTTAAACGTGAACAAACCCCATGGGTCCCGCATCCCCATTCAGTTCCCATATGGCCTCACATCCTTGAAACCTCACCATATGACGCCAGTTGCTATTGCATACCCAGGCCATGGCAAAGTAATGAAAGGGCCCTGTGTTTCCCAACAGGACATACATTATGTGCAGTTTGGTGTCTGAGATGCAACACGCTGTTGCACATCCCAGTGCATACATGGATATATATTGGATTTACACTGTTGTTGCCTGTCAAGCAAGTGATACACATTGCATTTGCATGAGGTATCTGCTTCACTAGATTGGAACAGATGTCCAGGAGAACATAAAGCCAAGGGTGGTAATCCTAGTAATAAGCAATTAAGGAAAGGGGAATATGGGGGTGGAGAGGGAAAGATGAATGTCTTACCAATTTCCATAATCAATAAAGAAGGTGCTAAAATGAGCTTAAGACTGTGCCTAGTTATTAAAAGAGGCTTTTGCATTAAAACAGAAGCAGAAGCAATGCGTTTAAAAATTAATTGTTAAAAGCTTAAGTCATTAAAGCTCTCATTCACTACGCTTTAATGCAGCCTTAATGGATTGTTCAGACTTGGAGTCGGAAGCTTTTTGCTGTTGCAATTAACTTATGCATATCATTAAGTTGCAAAAAAAAAGGATGGTAGAACCAACACTTGAATAAACATTTCACATTCATATCCTTCCTAAGGAATTAGAAGCAAACTTTTAATCAAGTGTCACAGGAGGATGTACAATTTAGGATGTGTTATTTAGAAACACATGGACAGAGGGTACTGATCCTTTTCCGTCCAGTCTTCAATGGGATGAATATGCAACTAGTCTGTGTTTATTACCGCTGATATTACCACATAGTTTCAAAATAGAACAAAAATATTGCAATCTCCCCTCTCAATTCTATAATGCCTTTGTGTTTCATTTTTTCTAATTTTATTTGAAAACCATAAACAAACAGTAAACATGCTTTGTACTGGAGCCTTAGTCTTTTTCCCAGATATCCGCATGGACTAGCTTTCTACCTTTGGTTGTGTCATAAATACATCACACACAACAGTTAATGATCCTATTATTAAATTGTTTGAATTGTTTCCCCTTATGTATCATCCTGCTGACAATTGTTTGAGGACTTTAATGGGATGCCAAGAGTGGGGTTTGTACCTTGGATGACCATGTTAAACCTTGAACATGGCTGGGCAAAACAGCTAGGGGTAGGAGGCATCAGAAATTGTGGAGCTGACTGGATAAAACAGACTTTGTCTTGATGATTAGACTTTCCACATTGTTGATACATACAATCCCTTTCTGTTCTGTGGGTGAAGGCAGGGCCTCCGATGCTTAAAAGCCAATCTTTAAGAGCATTCTTATTCTCTTACATCAGCCCACGTCCCTCGCTCTCGGTCTCATTTGGAGAAACAATAAACAAAGTAGACCAGTGTCGTGGCAAGCTTGCCTCTCCTCTTCAACAAAGTTCTTCTCTAAAGGAACACGGTCCCTTCGGTTGGCAAGTGTCTTGAGGTCTTGAATTGTTTTTGAGCACGAAACGACTGTTTTCTTGCTCTTTCTGGGCAACTGGAGTAGTGAATTCTTAAAATGCAAGCTAAGTTCTAATTGGTTGTGAGCTTCTGTGCATGTGTGATTGCCAAGGCTGACCCAGCTCAGTAGGTAGTATGGGCAATTGCCAGTGGGAATACAGTTATAGGGGTTCAAGGCTAATCAAGTAAATCCCTCAAAGCCAAAGCCAATTCCCCGCCTTCCTTAGACAACAGGTTCTGAAGTGTAGGAACAAATTGTGTTCCCTTCCATTCCAGTTTTCCCAACTGCATCCCCTTTTCTTCCATACAAATGGATGAATCCAAAGAATCCATATGGAATGGGAAAAGGGGACTGCAATTGGGGAACCCTCAAAAGAGAAAACAGTTGCTTTCCTGCCCAGTTTCTAACATTTCAAGAACATGGACAGCAATGTAGGTGTGTCGTCTTCCTGACATAGTTTTCCTGATTGCAGACCGGTCCCTTTGCTCCATTTAGTGCTAGGGAACAGGGGAAAAGAACTGAGGAAAACCCTTGAGGAAGAACAGTGGAGTAGCATGGGTAGGATGACCATATGGAAAGGAGGACAGGGCTTCTGTATCTTCAACAGCTGTGATGCAGAGGGAATTTCACCAGGTGTCATTTGTATGCATGCAGCACCTGGTGAAATTTCCTCTTCATCACTCTTGACCAGATACAAAAGAGAGCAGGGCTCCTGCAGCTTTAACTGTTGTGATTAAGAGGGAATTTCACCAGGTGCTGCATGCATACAAATGACATCTGCTGAAATCCCCTTTTCTAAGCAACTGTTAAAGTAGGCTGACCATATGAAAAGGAGGACAGGGCTCCTGTATCTTTAACAGTTGTAAAAGACAGGGAATTTCGGCAGGTGTCATTTGTATGCATACAGAACCTGATGAAATTCCTTTTTCATCTCAACAGTTAAAGCTGCAGGAGCTATACTAGAGTGACCAGATACAAAAGAAGGTAAGGCTTCTGCAGCTTTAATTTTGTGATGATGAGGAAATTTCACCAGTTTCTGCATATATACAAATGACACCTGTTGAAATTCCATTTTGTTAAAGATACAAGAGCCCTGTCCTCCTTTTCATATGGTCAGCCTAGTTAAAGATACTTTGATTTTTGATCCTCTATATTTGCAGCCATGAGGGTTGCGAACCTCAGAACAACCCTGCAGAATAGGCCAGAATTATATCAACATTACAGAGAGGGGGATGAGGCTGAGAGAGAAAGAGTGCTTGCCTAAGGCCGCTTTCGGAGAGGCAAAATTTGAACCCCAGGCTTCCTAGCTCATTGTTCAGATTTTACATTAATTCTCTTTAGATGGTCAAAATGTTTCTATGGGAGTACATATTTTGGGTTGTTTGACAAGGTGTTTCCCACTGGGTGATAAAAATAATGGAGACCACTTAGTAGAAAACTTTGACTCCCCCTGGCAGGGGGAGGGAATTACTGGACTGGATAGCTGTTCCCAAAGCCCTGCTATTTTTCCACTTTCAAGAATGAGAACCCTTGTTATCAGGTTTGCTTTGGACTTATTAATTCTCCCCAGAGGGTCTTGGACGAAGCAGCTGAGCATTCATTTATTGCCAGATTTCTGTTTGCCCCTCATTTCCCCCCTCATTCAGCTTCTCGGTGTATTTTCCCTACATAACAAGCCACTCTGTTTCATTCACTATTGGACCCCTGTATATGCCTGAAGAGAAGTTTTTTACATCCTTATAAAGGCCAATTTAGTAGCTAGGAGTCTGGCAAGACTTTTTTCTCTGATTAATTGTTTGCAGGGTGGGAGTCAGACAGAATGTAATATATTATTATTATTATTATTATTACATTCAGTTTAATAATAATTTATTATCTTCATATGATGATGATGATGATTATCTTTATCTTTATCTTTCTTTTCTACCAAAACAGCCTACAACATAATAATAAAACCATATAATATAATTGGTAAAAATGCAACCAGAACAAACAATTTCTAAAACCAATAACAAAATGCAGCCAACATTTGAAAACAAAGCAAAACAGAAATCTAATGGGGGCAAAAGAATTTTTAAAAAGTTACACATTAAAACTATGAACAATAAAACGAGGTGCTACACATTAAAAGCCTATCGGAATAAAAGTATATTGCATTTCTGGCAAAAGACCCAAAGAGAGAGCTAGATGAATTTTAATTTGAAGGGCATTCAAGAGTTGTAGCAGTGTCACAGAGAAGGCACGGCCTCTCCTGCTTACTTGTTGAACCTCCTGAGAAGGCACCAAGAGCAACACCTGTCATACTGATCTTAATATCATGGCAGATTTATATAGGAGCAAACAGTTCCCAAGGTAACGACGACCTAAGCTGTTTAGGGCTTTAAAAGTGTCTTTTAGGGCTTTAATGACTAGAACCAGGGCCAGATCTACACCAAGCAGTATATAACACTATGAAAACAGTTTGAAAATGGTACATGGAATGTGTCATGGGCCCCAACAGTTGTCAGTGCACTTCAATACTGTTATAAAGCAGTAGTGTAAATCCTGCCCAGCACTCTGAATGGAGCCCCAGAAGTAAATAGGAAGCCAATGGAGTTATGTTTTCTGACCTGTGAGCCCCAGACAAAAGTCTGACAGCTGTATTTTGGACCAGTTGAAGCTGCTGGACTGTTTTCAAAGTCAGATCTATGTAGATAATCCGATCTGGAGGCAACTAAAGTATGGTGGTTGAAGCCAAGTCCTCCTTCTGTAGGTAAGAGTGCAGCTGATGTATTAGCCAAAGCTGATAAAAAGGCACTCCTAGCAACCTCTGTCCCCTGAGCATCCATGGAAAGTGACAGATGCAGTAGTACCCCAAAACTACATACATTCTCCTCTATGGGGAATGCAGTTTCATCTAGGGCAGTTTGAATCACTTCGCCTATATTGTCAGTGGTGACAGTACCTTTATCCAGTGGAAGCTAGCAGCTTAATCCCTAGGTCAGGGTAAACAGACAGTAGAAAACTAATTTATGCACAGGGTTTGTCCCTAATTTCTCTGAAGGCAAACTAATATGTCCAGATAAATTTCTTTAATTCAAAAATCTGTGTGAGGAAAAATATTGCTTATTGAAGCAACGAAATGCAGCAAATACGATTTGGGGTCAGAGAACCCAACTATAGTACTATAAGGTAGGTTGCTTTAAAGAAATACGTTATGTAGTGTTGTTATTTTTGCACCTGATACTCAGTCTGAAAACTGAAGTTGCCATGTAGGATAAAGGGCCAGTGGGCATTGGTGACCTGTTTTCCAATTCTGTTAAAATAACATAACTATATATTCATGGTTGCAATATTATTGGTGAGGGGTTGTTCCCTGAAAGGAGTATTGTTTTAGTTGCAAAAGTTTTCTGGAGTTTAACTGCGTGTATTGATCATTGCTTTTCTGTCACACACACACACATAAGAGTATACATTCTGATTCTAAGGACTAGGTATTCTCCCATGGCATTCAAACACCAGCGATTCAGAAGCACAGAGTCAGTGACTTTGGGCAAAGCTAACTTCTTTTCCCCTGCATAATTGTGATGAGGATAATTAAATGCTACGTTCCATGCCAAAAGAGAGAATCTGACTGATCTTACATCAGATGTTTCTTTGTTGAGGCATGGGAAGGAGGGGATAATGCAGCATACCATTTGACTATATGGTGTGTAATTTCTCTGTCTTTGATGTAGACCATTAAATGCCACGAGCACTTTATTAGCCATCTGCTTTTTTCCTCCATCTGGAGAAACTCCACAAAAAGGATCCTTAAAAGAGAGGACATACAATTAAATTTGAGTGGGAAGGAAATGGTATTAGATGTTAAGGGTGTTTTTTCATCCAATTTATACCCTGCCTTTTCCACACACAAAAGAACCTGCTTAAAGCAGCTTAATGTTTACAACAACTCTGCAAGGTAGGTTAGTTTGCTAGTGATTTGCTCAAGGTCACCTGTACCAGCTGCCTTGCTAAACAAAGATTTGAACCTGGGGCTCCTGTATCCAACTCTACTATACTACTCTTGCTCTGGGAGAAGGAATATACAGTGAAATTTATCCCAGGTTGGAAGTCTTTTGATAGAAAGGGAACTGTATCTCTGACTACAGCTCCAGGGTTCAGCAATCATATACTTGAAAGGGGCAATGGCCATATTGGATGGCTGCAGCATTTTGGGATGGGAGAACCAGGGATGAGCAAGCTTGAAGAGGTTCTCCGAACTTCACTCTGAAGCCTGTTTTGGTTTGCTCCCATTTTTTTGTTTGCAACCTGTTTTTCTTTTTGTTCGAATGGGGGAAGTGTGCATTTCGAAGGGGAAAGCATGCATTATTCAAACATACACTTTCCCTCCATTGATGAAAGTGTGAACATTTGCATTTTAAAGTCCACATATTTTAAAAAATATATGTTTTCCAAACACAATTAAAAGCTTAGGAATGTGCAAACGTTCCCCCACAGAAATGTGTTCCCATTTGCATTCATGTTCAGGGTTGCAAATGGGGTTAGATCTGCTGATTTGCAAACTGAAACGAAATTCTGCCTCTCTGTCTACCTACCTTAAATTATTTCTAGGCCACTTTTAAGGGTGGGACTTCCCTAGCAGCATCTAGCCTTTAGCTTCTTTAACACCTCGTGCAGTGCTGGCACCTGGGACAAATGTTCCACTTGCCTACAAAGAGACCAGCCCTATGCTTGAAGGCTAATAATTATTTCCTGCAATGTTGTTGTTCTGTTGGTATCGAAACAACAACAACAACAACAACAACAACAACCCTTAAGGGCCCAATCCTATGCATGTTTAGACAGAAAAAAGGCCTACAACTCCCAGCATACGCCTATGGTGGGAATTGTAGGCTTTCCCCCCCGCCTAAACATGTATAGGATTGTACCTTATATCTGCAAAACAGGTATTCAATTCATTGTCTGAAGCTGAGGCTGCACTAATAACCCACGTTAGTAAAAAGTCAATGGTTTGTGCTATTTGTTCTTTTTTTTCTTTTCTTTTTGAAGGGAAGCAATAAGTCGACTGTGTGAAGCTGTGCCAGGAACACATGGGGCCGTAAAAAAGCGGAAGGTAAATATTATAACCTTTGGTGTGTTTGTGTTTCTCTCCCTCTCCTGATCTCCTGCTTATTGTCTTCTCCCACTGCCTCAGAGCATTCACTGCCACTGCCACCCCTTCCACCAATATGGCCGCTTCGAGAGTGGGCTCGATCCACAAAACCCAAGGTCTTCCCTCCGTCCCCACCTTTGTATTTTTCTCCCTGCATGCCTGCATGACGCAGAGCTACATGGGAGTTATAGTTCCCTAACTGCGCGTTGCAGAGGTACGTAAGAGCGGTAGTTTCCCAACCGACTCAGGCTCCTGGCCAGGGTGCAAAAACCTATTATTTGGCAGTTAAAACTCGAGCTTTGGATTTTTTTTTGAAATTTCAAAAATTTCTGCACATCTACACTGCTCAAGTTTCAGTTTAAAACAAAAATGAGCAAAATCAGTCTGGTACATCTCGACTAATAAGCCTTACACTACCGTTTTCTTATATGAGATATGGAGACTAACAAATAAGCATTCTGTTGTCTTTACAGCCTCCAGCTAAATTTCTGTCTCCTGTGCTTGGTAAAAGTAATCTTCAGTTTTCTGGCATGAATATAAAACTGACCGTCTCAACAACCAGTCTTACTCTACTGAACGTTGAGACCCAGCAGGTAGGCCGGTGCATTTTGTTTTTAATTCTTTACATCCACAGCATGGCTCATCTTATATTCTTATAAGGTTCCC
Organism: Anniella stebbinsi; assembly: GCA_029215795.1. NCBI lineage: Eukaryota > Metazoa > Chordata > Lepidosauria > Squamata > Anniellidae > Anniella > Anniella stebbinsi. The sequence goes on from JARDYH010000001.1 coordinate 391,684,750, forward strand.
ATGAGCCTTTTGGATAAAGTTAATTACTGCATGGGGGCAATTTTAGATGGGATTGCAGCTGGGGAGGAAAGGGTTAAACTTTATCTTCCCCATTCGCTGTAGTCCTGATGAAATGCCCTGGACACCCCACCCCATGTGTTTAGCATCTTAAATCTAACAAGCTAGACAAAGGTGCATGCAACACAGTTAATGTAGAATGGTGTTCGATTCTCAGATTATTGCAAAAATTTTGCAAAATATCTTGGTATCACAGGCTGAGGATGAAGGCCCTCCAATGAGTTCCTTTGTACCAGCGTTAAAAAAGAATTCAACATCTTGTGAATTCTTTGGAGCAGGGACTTGTCTGCTTATGCTTTGTCGAGTGCCATACACACCAATGGCAGTATTATATTAATTAGACAATAATATTAGATAATGCATGTGAAGCACTTTGAACACTTGAAAGCGCTATAAAACTTTATTTAATTATTTATTTATTTATTTATTTATTTGCAGCCAGGGATCAGGTTGCGGCACAGTATAAGAGAATAATAATAATAATAAGAAGAAGAAGTGTAAAGCACTTGAAATGCTTGAAAACATTATTAAAATCTTCTTCTTCTTCTTCTTCTTCTTCTTCTTCTTCTTCTTCTTCTTCCTCGTTATTAATAATAATCCAGGGATCAGGCAGTAACACAGAATAAGAGAGGTAGACAGGAGTCCTATCCAGGCCATGAGTTTTCTTCCAGGGCAGGATCTACACTACTGCTTTATAAAGGTTTATAACGGTATTGACAACTGTTGGGGCCCAGGACACATTCCATATGTCGTTTTCAAACCATTTTCAAAGTGTTATATCCTGCTTGGTGTAGATCTGGCTATATGCCACATAATTCTATCATCTGTGCCATAGTTTATTTATTTATTTATTTATTTTATTCCATTTATATACCGCCCCATAGCCGAAGCTCTCTGGGCGGTTTACAAAAATTAAATACACTGAACATTAAAAACACGATGTACAAAATTTAAAACCATAAAGCATAAAAACAAGTTATAATTACAATATCCTTTAAAACAACAATTCTGGGTCAAAGCACAACAACAACACAAAACCCTCATCTTGTGCTGTTAAATGCCTGGGAGAAGAGGAAAGTCTTGACCTGGCGCCGAAAAGATAACAGTGTTGGCGCCAGGCGAGCCTCACCGGGGAGATCATTCCATAATTGAGGGGCCACCACTGGAAAGGCCAATCCTGAGGACACCCTATGCACAATTCACAAATCAGTTGCAACTTGTAATGAACTCTGAATTGGAAATTATCTGATGATTTATAGAGGAGCAACATATATTTTTTAATATATTTTTCAGATTATTGCCAATCACCACATGCAGTCCATTTCATTTGCCTCCGGGGGTGATCCTGTAAGTATGGACTTCTAAACGCCAGGAATGTGTTCTGTCTAACATTGCCTGCCAGTTACCTTACTTCATCCATGACTCATTTCCAAGTTAGATTGCCGCTCATATTCCTGAATCTTCTTGGGAGAAATAGCTCAGTGGCATATCACTTCTTTATATAGAGAAGGCCCCAGCTTCAATCTTCCTTTAAAACAGGGGTTTGCAACCTCCGGGGGTCTTGGGGACCATTTTTCCCCACTGGGGACCACATCCTTCCTTGCTGCTGCCAAAGTTCCTGCCACCTCACTGACAAAATTACTGTGGAGCTGCAGCGGCAAAAAAGGTACCGATTTCACTTTAAAATACAGCGTGCAGGGAGTATGCAAAACAGTTGCCCAGGAAGCCTCTGGAAACGCAACTTTGGTTTAAGACAAGGCACGTGCTCCATGCATGCCTTTGTCTCAAAGAGATATCACTGCGTCTTTGCTGCTGCACCACTGAATGCTGGCAGCAGTTTTGGTAGTACAGTAGCAATGTGAGTGAAGGTGGGGGTTTCAAGCCATGTGTTGCTGATCTTTTCTTTAAAAGGATTTCTAGTAGCGGGGCTGGGAAAGGCTAAGACCTTGGAGAGTTGCTGCCAGTCAGAGTAAACAATACTGGGTAAGATGGACCAATGGTGTGATTTGGTATAACGTAGGGTGACCATATTTGGGAAACCAAAAAAGAGGACCCGGAAAGTGCTCTCCCCCCCCCCCCCCCGCTCCAATTGGGGCCTTTTCTTCGATGTCCGGCAATGACACATTTTCCCCTTTAAGGCCCCGATTGGAGCAGTGGGGGGAGAATGATGGCCTTAAAAGGGAAAAGCGTTCCAGGACATTGTAGAAAATTACAAAAATTCCCACAGACGCCCAGGATAGAACAAAAACCAGGACAAATCCGGGGAAATCCTGCCAGATTCATATATAATTTGGGGAAGTAAATGAGTTTTTTTTTTAAAAAAACACCAATTTGACTGCTTGTAAACTAGTCACAGAAGAAAGCTATTTGCGTGTACGTCCAGTAATTTTAACACCATTCCATATAAGGATTGTCCTATACTACATCACTACAAGCCTATAACACAGTTATTGTGGCATCTCCTTGGCTTAAAAAAGAAAGACAGACAGACCAAGAGCACAATTTTGTGCGTGTTTATACCAAAACAAATTCCTACAACTCCCAGCATTCTAGCTGGGGAACGTTGGGAGCTGTAGGACTTTGCTCTGTCTAAACATGCATAGGATTGTATACCTAATGTGTCATAGTACACTTAACTCAACTTTGACAAACATTTGGCTAATTTTTCTAGAATGCAAAAAAAAAATTTTTTTTTATTGGATTGGGGGGAAATGTTACAGAGCCAGTTCCATTACTCCTACTGCTAAACAGTTCTCTTCAATACAGTTTGAGTATGAGTACATAACTGGTCATCGGAACAGTAATCCTGCTTCTGCTGCTGTTTTGATTGTGGGAAGCTTGTGAGGTAAAAAAACAAACAAATCAGAGTCAAGAAGTTTGAAATGATAGAAGTTACGAAGTGACTCTGATCATCTCACACACATGAGATGTGTGCCTAGCCAATGAGAAGCTGCAAGTGCAGATATAGCCAGCTAGCAGGGGGTAGGAGGCAGAATAGACAGCCTGTATCAGTTTCGAGGTACATCCAGTTTTACCATGACATCTGGTTTATTGCAACCAATGTCATAGCTGGAAGCAGGGATGCTTGAGGATTTCATTCAGTCTGCATCTCAAAGAGAACTGACATATTTGCGGATGAATGTGCAGGTTGGGAAACACTTATCCTTTGTATTTCGCACATTTCCAGATTTTGAGATGGATTTCTTGTTTCAAAAAATGTTCCAAAGTGCATATTTAAAAAGTGCATCTTTTAGGATGAAATGTCTTTAGAAATGCATATGTTGAGAAAAATCTGCATTTAAATTCAATTTTTCATGCAGATTATTTTTAAAATCATAAAATCTTCTTTACTGATCAATTGTAAGCCACTCTGGGAGCCTTTTCGGCTGAGGGGTACTATAAACAAATAAAAACATATATATTATTAACTTAGAAACAGGATGGAACGTACTTCTGAATGAACACATCTGAAACTGACACAGACCAAAAGTAGACCTAACTGGCTTTCTTTTGTTGGGAGGCATAATTAAATTAGCCCTACCCATAGAGGTTTTAGTAATATAAGAACAGTATATGGGACAAAATGATGGTTTCAGTTGTTTCAATTGCAGTTTGTTTCAATTGAAAATGTTTGTACTTCAGCTTTCTTTGTCAATTATGTCTATGTTGTCACTTGGATTTTTAGTACCTTGTCTGCTTTCCTTGAAAGAAAAATAAATAAAAAGCCTGACGTAAAGTAGATTGTGGTAGCTTAAACTCATTAAATAAGTTTTTTTTTCCCTTTTCGATTTTGTGTATTTTAGGATACAACAGACTATGTTGCCTATGTTGCGAAAGATCCTGTTAATCAAAGAGGTAGGCACCATCTTTACTTATTTATTTTATATTCGCCCTTTCTGGCAAATTATGGCATTAGAAGTGGCTAACAATAAAATCTTAATTAAAACATAGCATAGAAACAAATACATTGAAAACACAGCGCACAAAACATGAAGCATGTTTCCAGTTATGTTGCACATACAAAGGTATTCCTGCTCATTTGGTAGCTTTAGGCAATTCATTGAATGTACCTTGCAAAGTTATGGTAAGACCATCACCCTTTGGATGAAGAGCCAGATACAAATGCAACAGTTACAATATATAATAAACATTCAACGTGTTTAGGGAACCAGTGGCAATTTGTTTATTTGAAATGTATATACATCATATTTCTGCCTTTGTTAGACTCCAAGTCAGTAAACAACATAGGAAAGAACACTATAAAAATAAGAAATAAAAATAAGAAGCACATATCTGTTAAGATTTTATTTGTTTAAATATAAAAGCAAATGTATTTTTTCTGTTACTAAGAAGAAAAGTAAAAGAGAGATGACTTGATATCTCAAGTACTCTGAACAGTTGCCAAATCAAGTGCAGCTGGTAAGCACCTAAAGACCAAGGTCATTTGGTTTCTTCCCTGTGTGCTGTGAGGCATAGCAACACATGGGGAGATATGCAGCCAACGCTGTGATAGGTCCACAGTGCTATAAATGTACAGCATGTGGAGAAACAGTGTGGGTGATGATGATGGTGAATGTTAGTGGTAGGTTATGGTTGGTTGGAAGTATTGCTGAAGATATTAGAGGAATGTTTTGTTCTATGTAAATACTTGTAAGTAAACTTAGTATAGTAGTTTAAAACACTGCTGTGTCTGAGTGTTTACTGATTACCAGGACATCTGTCTGCTACCAGTGAGCTCTGCTGTTATTCCGCTGCTGTGTGCTTGCACTCTGTACATGCTCAGAGAGTGCAGTGCATCACAAACTCTGACAGGTTATGGGCCCAGTCTGCTAGGGCTGCTAGGGCTGCTAGGGCTGCAAGGCTACCCAAGGTGTCCAGAGTGTCCAGACAGCCTAGAGGACTCCCTGCGTGGTGGCAGAGTGTTGTGAGAATCCTGGAAGTGAAAAGTGACTTCTCAAATCTGCAGTCCGGTGAGTGTCGTTGCTGAGTGCCTTGGAGGGGCTGAAAGCTGAAAAGCAAGCAAGACATCTGTGTGCAGTAATTTGAGATGGCAGCAAGTATGTCGGCAGCTAATCTACCACTCAATCGTCTAAATGAAAACAATTATCTGGCTTGGAGCATTAAGATGGAACAATATCTAAGAAGAGAAGGTTTATGGACGGTTGTCTGTGATCCTCCAGCTCAGCCAGATGAAGACGAGCAGAGAAACATAGAGAAAGCTTTGGCAAGCATTATCTTGTGTTTAGAAGATAACCAACTTGTTTATGTAAGGAGGCTGGTGTCCGCGCAGGAATGCTGGAAAACTCTCAGAGAGATTTATGTGAGAGAAACGGCAGCCAGCAAAGTTATGCTAACAAGAAAATTGTACAGAGCACAACTTGAACCAGGAGCCAGCATATCTGCACATTTAAGCATGATGAGGCAACTGTTTGCGGATCTGGAGGAGCACGGCATGTCTTTCACTGAGTCCCACAAAGTGTACGTCGTTCTCAGCTCCCTGGATGATTCGTGGGACAATCTTGTTTTGAGCCTGGAAGCAATGCAAGAATCCGAGCTCACGCTTCGTTTTCTGACCGGCCGATTGCTGGAAGAAGAAAAGAAGAGGCAAGAGAGGCAGACTGCCAAGCCTAGAGACACCCACGTTAAACAAGCAGCTTGTGAAGATAAGGAGAAAGTGTTTGCAGTTCGGCGCTGTTTTCGTTGTGGTTTGCCCGGGCATCTGCGGAGAGATTGTCCCAACCAAACGAAGGAGAAAGCAGCAACAAGCAAGAAAAAATCTGCTAAACCGAAGGTCTCCGTAGTTAAAGCTGCAGAGAACAACCCAGAATGTACCTGGTTGATGGACAGTGGTTCCAGTCAGCATATTGTGAACAACCAGAGTTTGTTTACAAGTCTACATTCTGCTAGCCGGGACCATGTTACATTAGCAGATGGCAAATCTTCAGCTGTGACTGCAGAAGGTTGTGTATATGTGCCATGTATTGATAAAACTGTAAGCAAGGTTCTGTGTGTGCCAAGTTTGGAACACAATTTGTTAAGTGTATCTTGTTTGGATAAGGAAGGATATTGTGTATCATTCTCAAACAGCAAGTGTGAAGTGAGCAAACAAAACAATGTTGTAGCTTTAGGTGTACTTAGGAACAATCTTTATGAAATGTTGCCTAAAGGTCTAGAAACATCTAGAAATGTAAATTCTGTTATGAATAACACACCTTTGCATAATGATTGTGTGCATTTGCTGCATAGGAGACTTGCACATGTTGGGTTCCAAATACTGAAAAAAATGCCTGAAATGTGTGTAGGACTGAATGTAAAAGCCTGTGACAAATATCTAGACTGTACTGCATGTAAGGTGGCTAAATCCAAGGTTGCTCCAATCTGTAAGAAGAGTAACAGAGTTGCCACGGCAGCATTTGAGATAATACATGCAGATTTAATTGGTCCTATGACTGCAACATTAGGAGGGGCAAAGTACGCTTTAATTCTGGTGGATGACTACACTAGATATGGTTTTTGTTATGTGATGAAAAACAAAAGTGAAACGTTTACTGTTTTCAAAGATTGGCTGAGTTGGGTGGAGCGGAAATTCTCTACCAAAGTAAAGCAATTGCAAACAGACAGAGGGGGGGAGTTTATGGCTGAAACGTTCCAAAAATGGCTTAGGCAGAAAGGAATTTCAGCAAGACGAACTGCTCCACACTCACCATGGCAAAATGGCGTTGCAGAAAGAAGGAATGGGGTTCTGCAAACAATGAAAGATGCCATGTTGACAGACTCTGGGTTGCATGCTCATTTTTGGGGAGAAGCAATGCTAACAGCTAATTACATTGCTAATAGGCTTTGGAGCTCAGCAATAGATAACACTCCATATTTCCTCATGTTTGGGAAGAAGCCATCCCTGTCTCATCTCAGAGTTTTTGGGAGTGATGCCTGGGTGAACATCCCCAAGGTAGCTAGGAGGAAAGGGCAGCCAAAAGCCAGGAAAATGAAATTCCTAGGCTATGCACCTGGTTCAAAAGCATACAGGTTTTATGCTGGTAATGGAAACATAGTAATTTCTAGATCAGCAAGTTTTCAGGAGCAGTGTGACTGGGAACGTTTGCACGGCAGTGAAGTGTGTTTGCCTATACAGGAAAACATAGGCAGAGCACCACAGCCAGTAGAGAGACAAACAAACAGTTCCACAACTCTTTCAAGTCCTAAAAAGGAGGAGGAAGAGGAGGAGGAGGGAGAGAACAGAAATGTTTTTATTCCCAGACGTTCAGAAAGGAGTACAAAGGGAATACCTCCTGAGAGATATACGGCCAATGAAGTACGAGTGTGTCAAATATCTTATGAACCAGAGAACTATGCAGATGTTCAAAGATTGTCAAATCCAGAGAAAAATCTATGGTATGAGGCTATGGATGAGGAAATGGAAGCCATGGCAAAATACAATGTGTTTACCCCTACAATGCTACCAAAAGGTAAAAAAGTGGTTGGTTGTAGGTGGGTGTTCAAAAAGAAATTGCTGATGTCAGGAGAGACAATGTATAAGGCTAGACTTGTGGCAAAAGGGTTCACACAGGAAAAGAATGTGCACTATGATGAAACCTTTGCACCTACTGTGAAGGCTGAGTCAATGAGAGTAATGCTAACTCTAGCTGCAAAATATGATTGTCAGGTGAATCATTTTGATATAAAGACAGCATATTTGAATGCACCATTACAGGAAGAGATTTACATGGCTCAAATTCCTGGTTATGAGTCAAATGTGCCAGGCTCTGTGTACAAATTAAACAGAGCTATCTATGGTTTGAAGCAGTCAGCAAGGAATTGGAACCAGTGTTTGCATGAAGCATTGGAGTCAATGGGTTTCAAAAATGGAATGGCTGACCCATGTTTATATACAAAAGGTGTCAACAGTGAACAAATGTGGTTGTTATCTTTTGTGGATGATATATGTTTAATTTCAAAAACAAAAACTCAGGTTAAAGAATTTGCAGAGCAACTGAGTAAATATTTTGAATTAAAGGATTTGGGTCCAATCCATGACTATCTAGGAGTGGAAGTCACAAAGCAAAAAGGGGCTTATGTGTTAAGTCAAAAACAGAAAATCAAAAATCTGCTTGCAAAATTCCACATGGAGGAATGTAAAAGTGTTAAAACTCCCATGGTGGCTGGTTTTCAATGTAATGACAGTGACACAGAATTTTGTGACAGAGACCTATACCAGTCAGCAATAGGAAGTCTACTCTATTTAGCTCAATGGTCTAGGCCAGATTTGGCTAATGCAGTTGGCATATTGAGCAGATTTGTGTCCAAACCAACGAATAGTGCCTGGCAAGCAGTTAAAAGAGTATTCAGGTACTTAAAAGGGACTATTGATGTGTCTTTAGAATTAAGACCATTGGACACATTATCACTAGAGTGTTACACAGACAGTGACTGGGCTGGTGACAGTCAAGACAGGAAATCCACCTCAGGAATTGTAATAAAACTGGGCAACAGTTTAGTGGGGTGGAAATCCAGAAAACAACGGTTAATTGCCCTGTCTACCTCAGAGGCTGAGTTTTCAGCATTGTCTGAGGCTTGTACAGAAATAATTTGGTTCATCCAGTTGCTGAAAGATATGAAATTGCAAGTGAAAACTCCAATTAAAGTTTTTGAAGACAATCAGACTTGCATTCATATGGCAAAGTCTGAAAGGGTGAACGCAAGGAATAAACATGTTGATATTCGTTACTGCAACGTAAGACAAGCTGTACATGATGGATTGATTGAACTTGTGTATTGTAACACCGAGGTAAATGTGGCTGATGTATTCACAAAACCTTTGAATGTACAAAGACATGAACAATTGTCAAAACAGCTTGGAATGCTAGAATGTCAGACAGAATGAAAATGTTTGTTAGTTACAGAAAAAAGGAGGGGTGTTAAGATTTTATTTGTTTAAATATAAAAGCAAATGTATTTTTTCTGTTACTAAGAAGAAAAGTAAAAGAGAGATGACTTGATATCTCAAGTACTCTGAACAGTTGCCAAATCAAGTGCAGCTGGTAAGCACCTAAAGACCAAGGTCATTTGGTTTCTTCCCTGTGTGCTGTGAGGCATAGCAACACATGGGGAGATATGCAGCCAACGCTGTGATAGGTCCACAGTGCTATAAATGTACAGCATGTGGAGAAACAGTGTGGGTGATGATGATGGTGAATGTTAGTGGTAGGTTATGGTTGGTTGGAAGTATTGCTGAAGATATTAGAGGAATGTTTTGTTCTATGTAAATACTTGTAAGTAAACTTAGTATAGTAGTTTAAAACACTGCTGTGTCTGAGTGTTTACTGATTACCAGGACATCTGTCTGCTACCAGTGAGCTCTGCTGTTATTCCGCTGCTGTGTGCTTGCACTCTGTACATGCTCAGAGAGTGCAGTGCATCACAAACTCTGACAATATCATTATATACAGTTACAGAATTAAAAGTACAGTAAATAGTCCTACGCATGTTTACTCAGAAATAAATACTGCTGTGTTTAACGGCGCTTACACTCTAGTTCATGTATTTAGGACTGCAGTCTGAAAGTAACAGTTTTAAAAAATACTAAACGTAGTGTTAAGTACAGTATTAAAAGCAACAATCTCAAGGGGTAGAGAAATCCATATATAGCAAATCATATCAAATCAAATCCCCTGCCTAAAACTTAAGTGGACAGGACAAACTTTACCTGACATCTAAACGATAACTGCAAAGGTGCCAGGTGGATCTCTCTTGGGAAGGAATTCCATAATTGGGGTGCATCCTCAGCAAAGGCCTTCTTTTAGGTAGCCATGCTGGTTAAACTATGAGGTGTGGACAGCCTTAAAAGTGCCTCCAATGATGATCTCAGCTGTCAGGCCGGCTCATGTGGGACAGTATTTCTGTGCTTCCTGTAATACTGTGAGGACAATAAACAGTGCTGGGCCTATCATGGAGCACAGTGGCATCGAGGAAAATATTATGAATCAATAAACAGTGTGAAAATGTCCGTTTTTTGATGACGATGATGATGATATACTATATTATGGTGGGAGCATCACATACATGTTCAACCCAGATACCAAAAGCTCTTTGGGTGGCCTTGTGACTCCTGTAGGCTGTAGGGTAGCTGTTACATATGTGGGAGGGCCATAGCTCAGGTAGAGATTCCTTTGAAGATTCCTGATTCCTGATTCAATCCCTGGCATCTCCAGGTAGGGCTAGTTAAATCTCCTGCCTCAAACCCCGGAGACCTGCTGCCCGTCAGTGTCGACACTACTGGGCTAGATGGACCAAGAGTCTGACTCAGTGTAAGTTCCTAATGATCCCAGTTCCATGAATATATTGATACTGTAATCCCCATGGAAGCTGTCCATAGGGAAAGGGATTGTACTCTGGTTGGTTTCAGGATGCTTTTATGTCTGCTGTTTGTAAAAAAAATGAGCTTGAGCCAGGATGCAGTATCCAAGCTCTAGTTCAGAGTTCACAATGGGTAATTTTTAGTCTATGCTGCAAAAACGAATTCAGTCAATTACAACATTTTGGACAAAGATGCTGCCATGACACCTTCCATAGCTTTTAGTACTAAAAGCTTTAGTACAAAGTACCAACGTAGTTCAAATATGCATGCAATAAATCACCTAAGTGTACACTAATGTATATTTATTGCTGAGATTTGACTAAGTATTTGAAAAGAACAAATTGGACAATGAGGCACACATGGTGTTAGGTGTAAGGAATGTTCCATGGGTATATACTGGAATACATTTGCTATATCTGCAAAACGTGCAAGTGATTATTCTAATTGGGAGTGGGAATGTTGCAGATAATGTCAATGATTTATTGGGGTAATTATATGCCTGCACAATTTCTCAGGGGCAGTCAGAATTAATATGGGTTTCCCCAAAAAGTGCAATGTTCCTTACATTGTATTTATTTTATTTTATTTCATTTTATTTATTACATTTACATCCCACCTTTCTTCCATTGTGGAACTCAAGGTAACTATCCCAGGTGGTCTCCTCTCCAAGCACTCACAAGGGCCAGACCTGCTTAGCTTCAGGAAAGTAGCTGCCTCATGTACCTTCAGACTATACCTTTTCATATCTTTTATGTAAACATCATCAACATCAAAACTGTTGTGGAAGTCCCCCCGGATTGGGACTGTGGGACAAGGCTTTAACCCTTTCCACTGTTTGATTTCCCTGATGAAAATTGCTGTCCCACCCCAAATCAGACTCAAAGTTTATTGTACAGTCACAGACTCATCAGAGCATCAAAACATCAAAACACCAACATTCTCGGACAGTAAAGTAGTTTTAAAGTAAAAATGCATATACAAAATGAAAAAACAACAACGTTGGGACGAGAGAAAAGCTTCTCTTAAGCTGACAAAAGTTTTTATGAGTCCTTTCAGCAGAAAAGAGAAATTTATGTTTATATTAGCTTTATTGGAATCAACAACAACAAAAAACCCAAATATTATTTAAAAGTCCTTCCTGGGTATTTTAATACAATAGGAGTGAATAATTGATTTTACTCATCTTTACAGAAGCCACACACAAAGAAAACATGTATTAAAGTTTCTCTATTACTCCATCCCTACAAGGACAAAGCTATTTATTTACTATAGGGAATCCTGGCGCTGCCACAAAAAGGGTGTCCCATAAAGTGGAGGGTAAACAATTAAATCCAGCCCTAGGAAAGATCAGCTGATATTTGGGGACTGGTAAGTTACCCAAATAATTGGCATGACCTTTAATAAAATTAAAAGATAAACCAAGATGAATCAGGGAGCAAGTTTTATAACTTGCTGTCACAGGATACTGTGCATTAATATCCGTAAATTGAAGATCAAGTATAGAGTTTGCCTGACAATAACACAGAGTACAAAAAAATAAATAAGAGAAAGTCCTAATAGATGTAGTTTGTTACAAAACTTAGTTTAGGAAAATTGTGTGGGAAGAGCTGCTCTTTTAAATATAAATGTGTGTAAAATGGTATTTAAATATATGTTTTTGTGTTTCTATATCATCTAGTTTGATGAAGTCAGGAGTTTATTCTACCACATGCAACAGCTTCCTCAAATGTGAACATTTGGGTAGAAAAGATTTTCACATACAAATGTATACTTTTCAACCTGCCTGTGCCACCTATGTAAGCAGCCCTGAGGTCCATCAGTAGATGAGGAAAGAATATCCAAGAGATTATCAGCTTTGCTCTTTGATAGCTGGCAATAACTCTTACTTAAAGACTGGTATCAAAGTGCCATCTGATGGCTAAGATGGAGAAGTGAGGCTTGCAATGAGGACGGGAAATGTGGTCCTCTGTATATTAGTCTGCAACTCTCATCAGCCTTAGCCAGCATAACCAATAGTGAGGGATACTGGGAATTGCAGTCCAACAAAACTGATAGGCCACAAGCCCCCATCCCTGCTATAAAGCTTCAAACTTGATGTTTGGCAGATAACAATGATGCTAGGAGGTTTTAGTAAAGCAAACTGGAAATATAACAGGACACTACAAATCAATGGTGCATTTGCCGCTGGAGTATTATATATGTGTTAAAAAAAACTGTACCGACTGCCTATGAGCTAATGAGCCATGTTCAAAGTAATGTTGTTGTCATACAAAGCCCTACTTGGGGCCAGGATATCAAGCAGATTCCCTTCCTTTAAGATGGTCAGAGAAGGCCTTGCTGGTCATGCCAAAATTAATGGAATGTGGCCACATAATACCTCACCAATGGGGCCTTCTCGGTAGTGGCACTCACCCTTTGGAAAATCCTCCCCCGTGCAGTTCAGGATGCAGAAAATGTGACATGTTTCGAACGCCTCCTGAAAATGCACTTGTTCATCCAGACTTTCTTTGGCTTGTAATTAAATTAATTATGCTGCTCTATCTTGCTGCTCTGTACATTTATTGTAACTGGAATTGTTTTTAATATTTATTTTAAATTAGTTTAATATTTATATATGAACCGCTTAGGGATTTTATTATATTTAGTGGTATAGAAGTATCACAAATAAATAAAAAAAATAAGCAAATAAACTTCATTTCAATAGGGCTTATATTTGCACAGTACTCTTGATTATTGAGCCATTAAGCCTTCTGTAATGTATAAAATCAATTCATATGTTTCCTACAACTTTTCCTCCATTGTTTTTAGCATGCCATATATTGGAATGCCCCAGCGGTATAGCCCAGGAAGTCATAAATACCATTGGTCAAGCTTTTGAGCTCCGGTTCAAACAGTATTTGAAGAATCCTTCTGCTTTGATTGCTTCCAATGAAAGGTCAGCATGGAGTTTCCAAATATTCCTGCTGTTTTCGAAGGTGCATGTGATGTTAGCCTTTTCATTCCCATCCATGACCCATCTCTTCTCATTCACCAAGATAGCCTTTATATCAAGTCAATCAATCAATTCTTTATTTACAGTCAACAGACCAATTATACATCACATTTTATAAACAGTTAATACCACCAGGAGTTTTGCGATCCCCAAGTCTCATTGTGCAGCAATCCTCACCAACAAGCATTTAGTTTCTGGCTTGTTTTTGATCTTGCACAATCACAATCACAAAATTCCGTTTCGAGGGTCTGCTAGATTAATCAATAAAAACATATTTAAGGGTGCCCCAATTATTCATGCAACAAATATTTGATGTATTATTGTTATGACAAGTGCTCATAATCACTGGAGATGGCAAGCAACTTTTGAAGCAATCCCCCATTTATTTGATTGATAGGAAAGAATGCCTTTTCTAAGGCGATGCCTGTAATGACAGGTGTGTACGTAATGTAAAAGCAAACAAAATGCTTTAGGGAATAATCCTATGGTCTCTGGGCAAGTGTCCCAGGGACCATAGGATAATTCGGATTCCCCCCGCCAGGGTCGGGGGGAAATTCCGTTTCGGGGGTCTGCTAGATTAATCAATAAAAACATATTTAAGGGTGCCCCAATTATTCATGCAACAAATATTTGATGTATTATTGTTATGACAAGTGCTCATAATCACTGGAGATGGCAAGCAACTTTTGAAGCAATCCCCCATTTATTTGATTGGTCCCCTCTACAAGGATTCGCTTTTGCGCCTGGTTAGGCGATTATGCGCAGAAGCGCAGAAGCGCATTTACGCCTAATGCCTCTGCACGAGAGGCGGCGAGAGGCGGCGAAGCGCATTGGGATGACCAAAATGCGCTTTACAAGTAGTTAATGCGCATAAGCGCTTGTTCACATAGTAAAAATGCGCTTTAACGGACGGAGCAAAATAAAACTCGCTGTTTAACGCACATTCGATAATGCGCATAATCGGAGAGATAACGTGCCTCTACGCCCGATTTGCGCTCCATTCTTGTAGAGGTAATTTTTTTTAAGCGCCTTGAAAGAGCTTTAAACCTCTCTTGTAGAGGCAGCCATTGATAGGAAAGAATGCCTTTTCTAAGGCGATGCCTGTAATGACAGGTGTGTACATAATCTAAAAGCAAACAAAATGCTTTAGGGAATAATCCTATGGTCTCTGGGCAAGTGTCCCAGGGACCATAGGATAATTCGGATTCTCCCCGCCAGGGTCGGAGACGGCTCTCTGACCTCAGAAGGGGGAGTTGGAGATCTGACTGCTCCCACTTCACTCCCTTGCAGCCGGCACAGAAGAACCAAGCCAGCTGCCTCTCCGAGATCAGAAACATGACCTCAGAGAGGGAGAAAAAGGGGGGGTTTAGATGGGAGGGAAGGAGACTGTGCCTCCTTCCCTGCTCCTCTGAGGCTGCCTCTACAAGAGAGGTTTAAAGCTCTTTCAAGGCGCTTTAAAAAATTTACCTCTACAAGAACGGAGCGTAAATCGGGCGCAGAGGCGTGTTATCTCTCCGATTAGGCACATTATCGAATGTGCGTTTAATCGCGAGTTTTATTTTGCTCCGGCCGTTAAAGCACATTTTGACTATGTGAACAAGCGCTTATGCGCATTAACTACTTGTAAAGCGCATTTTGGTCATCCGTTAATGCGCTTCGCCGCCTCTCGCTGCCTCTCGTGCAGAGGTATTAGGTGTAAATGCGCTTCAGCGATTATGCGCATAATCGCCTAACCGGGCGCAAAAGCGAATCCTTGTAGAGGGGACCTGAAGCACCCTTACTAGATGGACTGAAAAGCCCATCTAGAGAAAACAGGAAAGGGAGGACAGAGATTGCCTCTGCCGCTCCTCCCATCCTGTTGGCTTCTGCCTGGCAGGACATAGGAAACTCAGAAGCCTCTGAGTTCAGGGGCTCCTGAGTGGCAAGGGTGCAATTAATAGGATTTCACCCTTATGGTCATAATCTGAGTCCTTCCTCTCTGATATCAGACCTTTTCTGAGGTGGCCAACATTTTTGGAATGCCTCCCCTGGCAAGGGCATGTGCCCCCCTCTTTGCTGGCGTTAGGAGGATGTTAAAGACCTGTTTATTCCAGTATTCATTTGGATAATTTTGGTACACTGTGCTTTTTACCTGCTGTTTTATCTGCTCCTTTCTTTATTCGTTATTTCATTATTTTAATGGTTCATGTTTTGTTTATTTTGTATTTTAAAATATGCAGCAATCCAGTTTGTGGGTGTTTTACCCTGAAAAGAGAGCAAGAAATATATACCATAAATAAATAAATTCAGAAATATTGGTTTTTTACCCGCACACACATTTAGGCAAACTAAATCAATAGATTATTGAATTAATGAGTTGACAAACAAACGATTCTATGCATGTCTACTCAGATGTAAGTCCCTTTGAGTTCAATGGGGCTCGCTCCCCGATAGGTGTGTTGAGGAATTGTATCCTTAAACTTAGGTGATTGATTAGCAATTCTTTAATTGAGTTGCAGTCCTCAAAGTAATGAAAAAAGGGTGGGGGGGAGATCACAATTCTCCAAAGAAAGAAATACTGAAAAATGGGAAGAGGAGCCTTATGAGAAAGTAGCACAGTAGTAATGCCCATGGTTAGTAGGCATAAAGTCCCAGGTTCAAAGGATTTCTGATAGCAGTATTGTGAAGAAGCTCAGCCAGTAGATCTGATGCCAGTTATAGTAGTTAGTACTGTACTAGTTGGATCAATGGCATATATTCATATGTTGATTGCTCAGTACATGGAAGTGAACAGATGGAAAATATCTTTCATTTACTGCTATGGAAATGCATTGCCCACTCTCCAGCCACTGTGACTCACATAATTACATTCTTGGGTAATATCCCCCTAACCAGACTATTTGATCTGTATCTATTTCCTGTTCCTGGCCTTTTATCAAATTACATTCTTGTTAAAAATTAAAAAGCAGGATTCATGATGAGTCCTTTTTAACATAGAAGAAATACAGCAAGGCAGGGGACCCAAACCCAACCGGATTTACTAATTGCAAGTGGAATCCACTAATAGTTTGCTGCAGCCCAGGCTGCAGCAAATCACCACGCATAGTGGAGAAAAACTGGACTTAGGGTGAATTCGAGCCAATGCTCAGTAACATACCCCTGAAACTGGGATACTGGATTAATGTTAGTTCAGTGGAAAAGAGCAATGTAGTGGGAACTGGGAAAGATGGGTTTGATTTTCATCTGTCAGAGGCCTCTATGGGCCCCTGGTTTGGAAGACTAAAACATTCTCAAGCTTCAGGACTTTGAATTTGTGGTTTCAGAAATTCGCTAATTGAGCAGAATTCCAGACTCCATGGAAGCATTTTATTCACACTGCTGGCTTTCTGTCCCACTCTAAATACCTAAACTTTTGTTTAAATTCCCATACAGACCTCCCCAGGCTCTAAAGTCAGCCTCGAAAGCTTTGCTCTCTGTGCCATCCGCTCGGACCGTTAGGTGAGTGAGCACAAAGGGCAAGGTCTTTTTGGTGGTGGTTCCACAGGTCTGGAATTCCTTTCTTGTGGAGATCCATTAGGCCCTCCTCCCTTTGACTTCTTTTTATCATCAGTTAAAAGTGTTTCCTTTTTGACAGCCTTTTAATTTTAACTGCATTGCTGCCTGGCTTCCTTGCTTTAAATTGCTGCTTTTTGTTTAATTATTGTATAATGCTTTTTAACCTTTTCTTTTTTTAATGTATTTTTAATATATTTTTTCTGCTGTCAAGAGTGTTGTACAAGTATGAGAGTGGAGAGTACAAATAATGACTTGAATGATTTATTTTAGTCAATGTAATGTTGAAGGTAGTGTACCTCGTTCCTTGTGACTAATGGAAAAGGTGTCTATTTCATATGTTGGTTATTTTTGTACAGAGAAGTGGTGAATCTTGGTGGATCCACATGGAATATTCAGGATAAAGAGGATCATGAATACTATAACGAAATCCCAGGGAAAGAGCCTCCTACAGGTGGACTATTAGATAACAGACTGAAAGTACTCCCAGAACAAAGAACAAACTGTCCTATGCACTATGAACAGCAATGCTGTCCAGTAAGTGTATTTATTACTGATGTGGCTTAGTTTTATGGATTGGTTTTATCAATTTGGTTTTGCTGTTAGTCATTTTTGTGTTGCATTTGCATTTTTACTGGGTTTGACTGTATTTTAACCCTCAGCACAAACTGCCCAGAGAACCTCTGGTTATGGGGAGGCACAGAAGTACTGAAAATAAAATAATAAAATAAAGGAGGGGCTGATTCATATAGGAGGAGACAGCCTTTAAATATTCTAGTCCCAAACCTTTCAGGCTGTAACATGAATTTCTGTGCATGTCTTCTCAGATGTAAGACCCATTGGCGTCAATGGGACCTACTCCCCCATAGGTGTATAGAGAATTGCAACCTAAAGCTATTACCTTAAACTGAGCCTGGAAACGCATTGGTAGCTGCTGCAACTGGAACATTAAACGAGTTGCATGATTCAATGAACTGATACTGGTCAAAACCGCATCCCCCTATATCACAGGGGTTGAGAATCTTCTTCCTGTTGACATCCATGTTACCTGTTGGCATTCTGCATTCCAGCAGCAGGCAGTGCTAGAGCCAAAAGTGGACCGAGTCCCAGAGTTACCTTTGTTCTGTACACAACTGAGAAAAAAGCATTTGCATCCCAACTTTCTCCTTCCCCAACTTGTGCAAAGAGTCCCTCTATCAGCTTTATAATTGGGGGGAAGGAAGCAAGAAGGAGTAAATCACTATGCCAAATAAGCAAAGATATGTAAAACTTTTTTGTTGTACAGTTTAGACTGCTGAATTTGAGCAGCTTTGGGTTCATAATTTGGGGGATTTGCCTTAAACACAGTCCTGTTCAATCCAGATATTTATTTCTTTACTTCCCTTCCAGAACGTTTTAATCCAATGAGCTTCAAAGGATCTGGTTGGAGATTATTAGCAACACCTTATGTGGTTAATTTCTGCTTCTTTCAGAGCGAGAGTCCCAAATCCATGAATATTTATGAAAACTGCCCAGATGAATACAAGACAGCAGGTAGGTAACTTGTGTTTTCCTTACAGCTAATTCACATCTTGCCTTCTTGATGAAGGAAAACGTAGAATGAAGCCCCATTCTGCCTGTAATCAAACCTGCTTCTTCTCTCCTGTACTGGTATCCATGTAGAACATGTAGAATCAAGCCGCTGCTTGCTTACTTTATTAGGAGCTGCCAGAGAAAAACCTTGTCAGACAAATAAGTACTTCTAATAATAAAGCTGCTTCTAAAGTAACATGGATGTAGTCTTGTCTATGCAGGTCAGTAGGATGCAATAGGTAAGTGACTCCAGTCCTGAGCCTTGGCTCTGGTTGGTGGGTCTCAAGGTTCTAGTAAAACACAAAGTAGCCTGAAATCTGGCTACCCTGGACACAGATGGTTCCACTGAGCTCATAAGATGAAGACACTGAGGGACTGAGCCTGCGCTCTTCCCTGAGCTGATAGATGATAGCAGTAGAAAGAAGTCAGGTTAGATGATAATGGTCTGAAAAACCTTCATTTGCATTGATTCTAGGCACATTTTTTGCTCATGTTTTGATAGGATATGTTGGGAAAATTTCAGTGTTTTACATTTCATTGTAATTTTTTCCCTTGTAAATGAAGCAAATCTCTTTCTGTTGCAATTAACTTTAGATAACTCTAGTGAAGAGGTGCAGGCAGCAAAGAAAGATACTCCAATGCTGAAAAATGCAAGCAATGTGGACCTTTTCGATGATCCTCGATATATTAATACTCAAAACTTACAAACCACATGTACTACTACCGGTAGCCTGACATCAGTACAGACGCATAGAAGTCCAGCTCTTCATTCAAGTACGTTCATATCCCTGCAGTATATTCCTTGGAGCTTTGAAAGAAATACGAATGTTTGTAAAAGTTTTTTTGAAACTGTGCTAAGCATCTGTTCCTGCTGACTCAAGACAAGCAGTGCCAAGTTTAGAAATAATGGAAACAGGTGGGGAAA
Source organism: Anniella stebbinsi (assembly GCA_029215795.1). Classification (NCBI taxonomy): domain Eukaryota; kingdom Metazoa; phylum Chordata; class Lepidosauria; order Squamata; family Anniellidae; genus Anniella; species Anniella stebbinsi. The sequence continues at coordinate 391,704,181 of JARDYH010000001.1, forward strand.
ACAGATGATCATTAACCAAATGTTCTTCTACAGAGGCTCTTTTCCAAATACCTTCCTTGGGGGAGGTATGTAATTTATTGGAAAAGGAGAGGGCCTTTTCTGTGGTGGCATCACAACTTTGGAAGATATATGTCTGGTTGCCAACATTATATTACAAGTAACAAATAAAAACATTTTCTATTTATGATTTAATACAATTAACTATCATGAAATGTTATTTTATTTAAAAATAACGTTTACAAAATAAGGGAAACAAAAACAAGAAGATCATACATAACAATAATTCAAGGTCAAGGTCATACATAACAATAATTCAAGAAACAAAGGAATTTAGGATTATAATTATTATTAAGTCTATAACTGATATGCTTATGGAACCTCTACAGTAAAGCAGCCTAATTAGGAGCTCAATACCTAAAGAAAGAGTAAAAATACAATTTATACAACATATAAAAGAAACGTGTGTGAGTGTGTGATTTTGTGTGTATGTATGTATTAGTCAGAAAAAATATAGGCAACTGTACTGGGTTGGAATTTGATCAAAAGTTTGAAGAGCTTCAACACAGGAAATAAATGGAAACCACGGTGCCACAATATCTTTCTTAAAGTTAGGATTCCTTGCTTGCTACACTTGCTGAGTAAGTTTATACATAGTCATATGGAGCAATTCTATCCAGATGTCTGAAGGCTGATGGGCATCCTATACAGAGCAAGAAGAGCGCGGAGGTGATCTTTGCCTCCGTGCTTCTCCTGCTCTGCATTTTTGCTTGATGGGTGTTTTTGCCCATCTAGCTAGGGCTCTGCGGAGGGCGAGGGACGGAGGCTGGGGATAGCTGGGAGTTGTAGGACCTTTTTCTGTCTAAATGTTCATAGGATTGCACCGTAAGGTGGCAACAGCTAACACTCCCACTTTACTTTGAAGCACACTTAGCTGCCAGTAAAAATATAAAATTATTTTTAAATAAAAATTGAGAGGATTAGGATGTCTCTGGGGTGTCTGGGGACACATTGGTGCCCATGTGTTCTACGTTGCCTCTCCAAGCCCCAGTGATTATTTATTGCATGTCAGCAATAGTCTTTTCAGGTGCTGTGTAATGCGGGATCACTATATATTCCTTTCCTTCTCATTTCAGAATCAATGGAAGCTGTTGAATGCTACCATGGGAAGTTAACCAGGAAAGCAGCCGAGAGCCTCTTAGTGAATGATGGGGATTTTTTGGTGCGGGAAAGTGCAACATCACCTGGCCAGTATGTTCTGAGTGGACTACAAGGAGGACAAGCAAAACATCTGCTGTTGGTGGATCCTGAAGGCAAGGTAGGAACCATTAATGACCCGGGTGTAGTAATAACAACAAGAGGGCCTGGCAGCTGCCCAAGGATACCAAGTGTTGACGCCGGCTCTGGAGAAGACTTTGGGTAGCTGTGCTGAGAAAGACCTGTTTCAAAGATCTCGGGGAGCTGCTGGCACTCAGAGTAAGAGAGTCTGTTTTGCCCTTTTCATCTACCTCAGTATTTAATGCAGTTTCATATATCCTAAAACAGATTTTGGTCTGCTCCAATGTGTGAAACCCTGCAAGGCACCTAGAGCCTTTCTACATGAGGCTTTTATTAGGCACTCATGATTGCTCACTCATGGTAGTTTGCGGGTCCATTACACAATGTTTACATCCTCCATGGTCTCTCCTTCTCTTTGCAACCATTTCCCTGGCTTTTTTTTTAGATTGAGCAAAGTGTGGTATTATTTAGAAATAGCGGAATGAGACTCTCAGGTATTTGTGCAATTCCGCTATACCACAGCACCATCTAATGGTTATTTAATGAAATATATTGAAAAGTAGAGAAAGAAAACCAGTGTAAAGCAGCCAATCTTGATCCCACAAAGAATTTGAAAGAAGAAGCCTCAGTAAAGGTGTGAGTTAAAAGCCTCATGTAGAAAAACCCTTATGTTCTGGAAAGTTCCAAAGAGTGGAAGAAAATATAATATTCTTACTGTACACAAGGGCTGTTGAACCTCTTTCAGTCAAATTTCATTTTGGAGAAGCTCCTGGGGGGTCACATTCCAGTAGTGGATGGGGCCAAATGCAACCAGCATATTTTAGCTTGAAGTTCTTACTGCCAGTAACCAGATCTTAAGAGAAACATTTCAGCCTTTTAGGGTGCAATCCTATGGGTTGCACCCTGGGTACTTGTAAGCTCCTGAACTTGGTATCCAACGCAAGGTGGATGGAGGTCTGAGGGGATCCTCTCCTCTGTGCTCCGGCTGCCCTGCAGTTGTTGGTAGATGCTCGATTTTAAACATCTATTTGGGGTGGGAGAGGGGGGAGGTTGTGTCACATAGGAAGCTGTCTAAAGCGGCTGGAAATGCCCCCTTTTCACCCTCTCTGTGCTCGGTTTTACAAATGTGGAGAGGCAGCCACTGCATTCACTCCATACTGGCAGCGAGAGGGAGGGGGCAGGGAGTGCCGTTTCCTGGCTTTGAGCTCAGAGCATTGTCTCTGAGCTCGGAGCCACAAAACTGGAAAATAATTTCTCCCCCCAGATGCTGTCTAGGGGACATAGGGTTGCTCCCTTTGACTGTGGGAAAAGCTGGGAAATCACCCAACAATTGGGAGAAAATGGGAGAGAAGGGGGCATGTCCCTCTGGAACGGAAGCTCTGAATACCTGCTCTACATTTTGTCTCATTGATAGCAACTGTATAGTACCTATCATCACTTGTATTCATCTGGTTGATACCCTTGATGTCTACCACTTTATCAGCTCACAAAGGGTAATTAATAATTGAAAACTAATGATGACTTATTTAATGTTTTGCTGTCTTTTCCAGGTTAGAACCAAAGATCACATATTTGATAGTGTGGATCATCTTATTCGCTACCACATGGAAAATAAATTGCCAATAATCTCCTCCGGAAGTGAATTAAATCTGAGCCAGCCAGTGAGAAAAGGGACTAGGCAACTTCAATATAACAAATAGTTAACTCGTCAGACATCATCTTTAAGACAATTCTTCCCCCCCCCCAACAAAAGCTCCAGTGACTAGTCTGAAACTTGGTTCCAATGAATCCAGCTTTACAAAGAATAGATGGCACCTCTAGATGCTGTTACAGAAGACTTCTTTGTGTGTGTGTGTGTGTGTGTGTGTACATATGCCGATGTGTTTATCTATTTGCATTTATACAGTTCCGTCTCTGATCAGCTAGAAAAGTTTTACCTTAGCAAAATGAAACCCTAAGAGTGAGAGACTGAGGAGAAAGCATACACCTGAGTCACTTAAAAAGGATTTTTAGAATCATGTAAAAGCACAATCAAACCTTCGCAAGCAACAGCAAAACCAACTTGAAGAAATTGCTGGGATGTATGTGCCTTTAATCTAGGAGTTATGGGGAAATAAATAGTATTTCTACTGGATCTTTTTTTGAGTTGATAAATTAATTTGTGTAGGTCTAAGAATTGATTGCCAAAAAATAACCTCCCAGTCAATTTGAATAGGACAAGCAAACAGACAAACAACTTCCATAATGATATAGTTAATTCTTTGAAGCCCACACTCCAAAACTCACTTTCCTTATTAATGATACTCATCAATTTTGGTGAAATGTAGTATACTTAGGAGAAAGACCATAGTTTAACAAGAATTCCATACAAAACTAACTGAATCTACCATTAATTTTTAGCATCAACATTACCATCCGTCCATCTCTCTTCTTTGGCCTAATTATAGGTTGCTCATTTTTAAAAAAAAAATTGTACAATGTTTGCAAAATTTAAATATGTATATTAAGTTTAATTTTAAAATAGAAACCGACAGAGCTGGATTTAGGTTTGCCAACTTTTTTCTAGCCCTGCCCCTATGCCTTTAGTAGCAGTGGTAGCATGTATTGTATGCATCATTTATTGGCATGCTTACGTGATGGATGAAGCTTGATCTGCTAAAAAAATTTCATGTCACACTGCTGTTAAAGGCAGAACAGCTGGACTAGAATAAACATGAACTAGAAATGATGGCAAGCCTTGTTAGATGCGAATATTTTAGGAAGACTCAAAAATGATTTTACTAATATTGCCAGCAAGCATCAGGAAATAACTCACTCTTTAAATTCAATTTATATGTTTACAATATAGACATGCTAAAGGAAACCAATTATATATTATTTTGCAGGAGAAGTTATTTTAAACCAATAGCCTTTTCTTTTCTTTTTTTTAACTTCACATGCTGTATATTTTTCTCTCTCCCACCCTCACCCCATTTTCTGTGGTCTTTTCTGCTCCACTATATTTCATTTGTTCCTAAACAACTAAGGAAAGAAGTATTTCATACGTAAATGAATATTCATTATGCATTTTCTCTGTACCTGTTGTCAATCTGAAATTTTCTAAAAGGGCGGAGTCCTATGCATGTTTAGACAGACAACATGCCTAAACATGCATAGGATTGTGCCCTAAATTAACATATCCTGGAGCAATTCTGTAATTTATGTATATAGGAGAGAAAGGAGAGCATTTGGAATTCTGAAAAGAAGAGCCTATCTACACACGCAGGATAAAATACTTTGAAAACGTTTTGAAAACTGAATATGGAGTGTGTCCTGGGCCCCAACAGTTCTCAAAACTGTTATAAACGGATTTAAACTGTTTTAAAGCAGTAGTGTAGATAGGCTGGAAGACTGCACTCTTAAAACACGCTTACTATAGATTAAGTTTTACTGAACTCAATGGACATATTTGCATGTCACTTTAAGTCAGCAATCCTGGCTTTATACCCCATGATGAATGTTAGTGCTCATAGCCTGTTTGCAAGTGAGTAAACAGCCCAGGAATGAATAGTTTTGTGTGATTTCTGCACCCAGGGTTATAGCTAAGTCTTTGCAAAAAAAACCCCAGGATTTGTAAGTGAAAAACAAATGCTAGTTTAAAGCTGGCTTACTATCCTGGCTTTCTTGGGTGCACTCAATCATAATATGGGGTTCAGAGGTCACACTAAGCTAACCCTTCCTGGCCTGTTTCTCTGATTTCATGAAGCAGAAACAATTGGCCTGCATATACTCTGCTCATTCCATTTATTAAGTCAGGATTCCTGGCTTAAAAGGATGTGCGAATGCAGTCAATGGAACTGAGAGCCTATCCACACTACTGCTTTAAAACAGTTTAAACAGTTTAAAACAGTTATAAATTGTTTTAAAGCAGTAGTGTAGATAGGCTCTTACTTCTAAGTGCACATACTTAAGACTGCACTGCACATGGTACTCGGTAGCAACGGAAGGGAGAGTTTTCTCAGGGCATCTTCCTTTTTATATATGAGCACAATGCCATCAAAATTACTTTTACAAGATGGCATAACAATATAGACTGTGATTCTCTCCTACGGTTCCCAACTCTGGGTATTTGAAAATCAAAAATAGGGAATGAATTTAGCTTTTAAAATCATGCCGTTTGACATTTGACAATAAATTTTGTCTCTGTGTATATATTTCACATGTTTCCGTTTGTGTTCCTTTTCAACTCACTGCTTGTTGAATTGCTAAGCCTACAACCTAAACGTTTTAACACGAGAATTGTAACTGCAGCCAGCTTGTTGGTGACTGATCTGCTAGAGGCATGCAATAGTAGGCTTATTTGTAGGAGGATGTGGCGTGGCTCTGGGTTAAAAGAATGACAGTGAAATTCAGGGTGCAGAATGAGACCTGTTACAAGTTGTGGGGCCCTCCATGCTCTGGATTCCAGCCATTCCACTGCCCTGCTCTCAACAACCTCAATGCTATGGCCCAGGGATGGGGAAACCTCAGGCCTATGGGCCAAATCCAGACCTCTGTGGTTTCTCAGATGGCCACACTCTCTTTCTTGCAACCACAAATTGTTTGGTGGTTTTCTGGCTTTCATGTAGTCCCCCCCCCCCCCCCCCGCATTGTAAAACTTTGCAATACCTTTTGTGAGGCTTAGTTACTTGCAGTAAGATCTTTAAACTAAAAGATACTGTTATTCTGGCCCTGTTCCTTTCCCCCTTAATCCTGCCCCCTTTGCCTTCAGCTCCGCCCACCAGGGGGATATGGCCCGAGAGCTCCTCTAGAATTGAATTTGGCCCTTGGGCTGAAAGGGGCTTCTCTCTACAATGGGGATTTTATCCTGCAATGGAGATTGGTTACTGAGGGAAGTCTGCGGGTTCTTTAGATGAAATCGTCAACCTCCAATGCTTCTCTCTGTTTTCTGAACATTTCCACGGCTTAATTTGAAACGGAAATAATCCAGTAGTAAAAAGGTGCAATTTCAATCTGTTTGCATTTGTTCTGTGTAAAGAGGAAGTGGCACAATAACTACAACCACGAGATGGCGATGTTTAATGAAACATTTAGAACTTGCAGATCCAGTTGCTTCCCCAGCTTGTTGCTCACTATAGGGCCTTTATCACACTCCCATTCCCCCCACCCCCACCCATTGTTCTGCAGGTTCCCTTCTGTTTCCTATGTGAATCTACCCTTTTGGATCACACGTGGTTGGTTTTGCTCGGATACCTCAGCTCCTGAACTTGCCTGAAACTGACTAGGGCTGCCTCTACAAGAGAGGTTTAAAGCTCTTTCAAGGTGCTTAAATTTTTTTACCTCTACAAGAATGGAGCGCAAATCAGGCGTTGAGGCGCATTATCTCTCCGATTATGCGCATTATCGAATGCGCGTTAAATCGCAAGTTTTATTTTGCTCCGGCCGTTAAAGCGCATTTTGCCTATGTGAACAAGCGCTTATGCACATTAACTACTTGGAAAGTGCATTTTGGACATCCGTTAATGCGCTTCGCCGCCTCTCGCCGCCTCTCGTGCAGAGGTATTAGGTGTAAATGCGCTTCACCGATGATGCGCATAATCGCCTAACCTGGCGCAAAAGCGAATCCTTGTGGAGGGGACCTTTGCCTGTTCAGGATTAAATCGAAACAGAAACTAAAAACAGAGCACTCAGGGCTGGAGAGCAGCAGGAGGGGAACAACGTCATGCGAACCCAGCGCTGAAGAAGTGAAGCAAAGCCGAGGAGGGTGTGCTGAAAACCGCCCATGTGATAAGGGCCTAGATGTGCTGGACTATAATCCCCTTGAAGGCTGGGGGATGCTAGGAGCTGTAGTCAAATGTATCTTCAGGTTGGGGAAGGCTGGAGTGGAGACTTGCTTGCACGTGTTCCTATTCAGAAAGCAGAAGGGTATTGGTAGCAGGTTGTCCTGAGGGCCTGAAGCAGGGCTATTCCACCAGCCATAAGACTACCTCCATGAAGGTTCCTCCTCCCTCAGCAGCCATTCTAGCAGGCTGCGCTGAGGCAGATGAGAGGAAGAGGACCGTTCCACCAGCTTTGCTGAAAGACTTCTTTCTCCCTCTCCTCATCCCTTTTTGCTTGTGTGTTGTGTCTTTTAGATTGCAAGCCTGTGGGGCAGGTACTGTCTTCTTTTATTTATTATTTCTAAGTAATGTAAAAGCTGGAACAGAAACGCTGGCTAGGGAATACTGTGAGTTGTAGGACTTCTTTCTGTTTAAACATGCATAGGATTGCACCCTAAATAGATTAAATTATAATTATAAATAAATAATAAATAGCAGATGATAATAGAACATACGAAGAGTCCTGCTGGAGCAGACCAAAGGTCCATCTAGTCCAGCACTCTGTTAATACAGTGGCCGACCAGTTGTCGACTAGGAACCCACAAGCTGGACACGAGTGCAACAGCACCCTCTCACCCATGTTCCCCAGCAACTGGTGTAGGTAGGAATACTGCCTCTGCCATAGCTATCAGGACTAGTAGCCATTGACCAGCCTGACACGAAGTTCAGCAGGTGAAATGTCCCCTTGAATTTAGTAAAGATATTTTTCTCTCTCGTTTTGAAATGCTGGAATATTTACATTTGGAGGAGGGCTCGTCCGGTGTCCCAAGCCACATTCAACTTCTCTGCTAACATCAAATACCTCCTAATAGGTACCATCGCCTAATCAGTGGAGGCTGGTGGTCCAATTTCAGTGGGGCTGTGAATCCGCTGTGGGTTTCAGCCAGAACTCTACAAGAGCTATACAAGGTGCTGAATTCTATCTCCAAAATAGGTTCAACACCATGGGTAGCTCCTGTAGAATTCTTCCTGGTTCTGATTGAAACCCAAAACGGATTCACAGCACCACCAAAGTCAGAGTTACCAGCCTCCATTGCGCCCAAGCTATTAAACAGAGGAGCCTGAGCTACCCTCCATTTGCCCACCCACTGCTCACCTGATTGGCTAAGGCCGCCAACCAATCGCCGAGCAGCTTTCCCTTCCCGCCGCCTTCCGGCGCCAGCTTTCAAACTGAGGAGGGCGCGCAGCGCAAGGTAACTTGGCAAAGTGGGCGAGCGAAAGTCCCGCCTCTTCGTCGACCGCCCCATCCTTTCAAACCCGCCTCCTTGAGGAGCTTCTCTTTGCTGATTGGTTAGATTTCTTTTCCATCATTCGTAGATGAGTCGCCGAAAGAAAGAAGGGTTAGGTTGTCACACGGAAGGGGAAAAAAGGGGTTCGCGTTAAGGAGGGGATGTGAAACGTCGGGGAAAAGGTGAGGCGTCTTGGTTGCTCGGGAAGTGCTACTATGGGGCTGGGTGGATGCGTGGGGGTCGCTGTCGGTCCCCGCGGTTCGGTGGGAGCCTGGGCTGCGAAAAGAGTTAGGGAGGCGGCGGTGGCTGTTGGGCGTCGCTATGGAAACGGGGCGCCTCAGGCCTAGACCTCGCAATAGTCCATGCTGTCCCCTTACGGAGCGCCCACCTCTCGCCTCCCATCTCTCGTTGTTGCCTGGCTGCCAGAGCCTGGAGATGTATTTATTTATTTTTAAGTTTAAAGTAGGTATGTCGTATTCGTGTAGGATATTCCTTAGTGAGGACTAGTACCGTACATATAATTTAATCACATTATTAAGGCTTTAAGGTACTACTAAGGTCTTTTGGATTTCATGCTACAGACTTAACACGGCTGCCCCATTTGAATCCTTTCATTTGTTAGGTTTCTATACCTATCGCCAAAGCTCTCTGGGCGCTTTACAAAGATTAAAACCATTGAAAATACACTATGCAATCATTTTACATGCAAACATATAAATGGATGGTACACATACATACAAACACGCATATAAATAGTAGCACAAACGCTATTATTACTCGCTGTGGTAAAGAGGAGTGTTCAAGGGCACAATCCCATGCATATTTACACAGAAAAAAGACTTACAACTCCCTGCTGGGCAATGATGGGAGTTGTAGGTCTTTTGGTGGCTAAACCTGAATAGGATTGTGCCCTTAATCTGGGGCAAAAGTGTACTTTTGTATTGCCGACTTCCTGTACTCAAATGTGACTGCGTGGACAGGTCACTAAAGCAGCAATCCTATGGCCACTTACTTAGGAGTAAATCCTATTGAAGTCTGTGAGGCTTGCTTTTGAGTACATGCATAGGATTGTGCTGTAAAGTTGCTGTTATACTTAGGCTTTATGCAGTGCTTTAAAGCAGTTCACATATGTTCACAAAGTATTTCACATATGTAGTTAAACTATCTAAAATATTTTAGGTGGTTTTCCTACGTTCAGAGCAGCTTACAAAAATCTAAAATGTTAAAAATAAATAAATCTAAATGTTAAGCAAAGCAAACAGCAACAAAAAAAGAGAGAACAGAATCCAGAGGCTTCCTGAACATGCCTGACAAAGATTTTGACTGCCTAGCCAGCTAAACCAAAAGCTAACTGAAAAAGATGCACCTTTCTAAAGGCAAGTAAGGAGGTGCAACTCTGCACATCAGGAGGAAGATTGTCCACAGGGATGATTCCAAGGGGTAGCAGGTGCTTCTTAAAATCTTCCCCACTATTCTGTTAACTCCTCCAGCTTTCAGTCAACAGTGTATTAAAATTCTATATTGCACAAACTGTTCTCCCAAACTAGTCTTTTTCTGGAGTCTCCCTTAATGTTCCAAAGATCACAGCCATCACTGTGAAGTCATGAGGATGATGAAGCCTGAACAGGCCCTATATGTACTTTCAAGAATTAGTACTATGAAGTACTATTCCCTAAGGCTTTTCTGTCTCTTTTCCCTTTCCCTTCTCCCTTGTCTTTTGTAAAGAATTGATTATTGATGTGTGAGTAGGGAATGTAAGATAAATTTGGTTGGCACCAATCTTTCAAAATATTTTAAAGATAAGCGAGTTGACTACTTTGAAGCATTCCTGGACATGTGAACTCAGAGCAAAGTCAAGCAACTCCTATGTATCTCTTGAAAGTTCCCTGAAAAACCCAGAGATTGGTATCAAAGGAATATTTTTTAAAGTTTGCTGATTGAAATGTTACAGTAGGAATGGAGTTCAGATTTGCCGTCTCTGTGTGTCCGATAGAACTTTTTTCTTCTTTCAGCAAAGCTTTATTTATGGAATTAATTGCAAGTAGAATTGTACAATTTTTGCTTTTCCCCAGGTGGAACAAGAAACGTTGAGAAAATGTCACTTGACTTTGACAGCGCAGCTTTGCAAATGCAACATGAAGATGAAGAATATGACCAGGAGGATTATGCTAGGGAGCAAGAGGTAAAAATTAATACTTGGCCAAACTTCAAGTTTTAAATTTTCAGTGTGTTTCTCTTACACTGGGATAGGTTACTTGTTTAGTACTAAAAGCCACATCAGAAATTAATCTTGAGTCTGAGGCTTATGACTAAAATGTGGATGACCTAGTAGTATATCTGTACAGCTGTAATGTCAAGGCCTAATTTGTGGACATTGAGCTTATTTTGTGAATTCTTAATCAAGAAATTGAATCCTAACTCTGAAAAATCTCAAATCAAAACCAAATCTAAATAAAATTGATTTGAGGCTTCAGTTTACTTCTCTGCTGGGTTTTTTTAATCTTGCTATTGACATGTGCATTGAGATGGGAACAAGCCTGAGCGAGGCTCAGGCTTGCACATTCCTCTCACAGTACATTTGTGATGAAGAGATTGGAAGCTTTCACTTCCATTTCTTATTAACTGTTGCTTCTTGTTTTGTCCAAACCTCACAAACTGTGGTTAATCTTAATTATGATTTGTTTGAAATGTGCCAACTTCAAACCATGGGTTATGAAGATGGCTTTTTTCAACAAACCATTGCTAAGATTAACTGTGGTTTAGGGTATTATTATATTATTATTATTTATTACATTTCTATACTGGCACATAGTCGAAGCTCTCTGGGCGGTTTACAAAGATTTAAACATTAAAAATCAATATATAAAATTTTAAACCACAAAAGCATAAAAACAGACAACATACAAAGACAATATACATTTAAAAGATCTGGGGTCAGTTTTGACCCCAGATCTATCTTTGGCCTGGCTGAGATGTAATGTATGGATGTAATGTTAAACTGTGGTTAATCAAATTGGAAGTGAAAGCGAACTCTTCATTTGTTGTGGATGTTGAGCAGCTGTCTCTCAGTTTCAAAACTCTGGCTTGTCTTGCAGAGGGTTCGGACATCACGATAAACGATCCAGGGACACAGTGTCCCTGGGCTCTGTAGTCGCTCCTACTGCCAGGAAGAGCCAAGTGGAAGTGCTCGAGCCATGGTGACTAGCACACTGGCTCATTCATGACAATCCAGGATTTAAAACAACGACAACTAGGTTGTCATTGTGTGTGAACCGGGCTGATATAATCTATACCCAACTGACTTTTGGCTTAGTTTCTGTAACAATTTCATTGTTATCTCTTCAGTAGTATTAGCGGTTCTGTCTGTTCGCAAATGCTTTGTCTGTCGTAAATATGTAGTACCAGTTTGGAGATGTCAGTTTCCACTTCTTTCAGCTACATTTTATAAAGACTGATGCCCTTGTCTTGGGAAGAGAAATTTCTAGTGACATCATAATCTGTTTGAATGTATTCCTGAATGTCTCATGATGTCATCCAAACAGCTCCTTATTGGTGTGGCTGCTTTGAAAAAACACTTTTAAATAAAGTGCCTCTGTCATTTGTTATATCTAAAGCCTCTACATGTTGGGGTCAGCTGTTATAACAGAATTGGGAATTATGCCTCCCCTTATCTCAAGTGTTTAGGAATGTGGGTGCCTCTCTCCATTGTGAAGAGAGAATATCTGATGTTCTGTGTGGCACTTCAGTATGTGTTTTCTGTAAGTTCAGTTTCGTTTTATGATAGAAAGGACAGTGTTTGAAAGTGCCTGTTGCACTATTAACTTAGATTGCTTCATGTTAGAGTTTCCCTCTGTACATTCTGGATATGTTGGTGGGAGGACCTGCTGGCTTTCTGAACCAGAGGTGGATGTATCCGGGAAATGGAGGTGGTGTAAGAATCATTCTCCTGACATGATTTCCACATAGTGTATTTTTGCTTCCTATTTAATTTGAATAATAAACAAATAGTAATAAAGTGTGGAGAAAGCACTATATTTTCCATGTGCCTCATCTTTGCTAGTTCCTTTCATGGTATCACAGTATCATAGATGTGTAGCTCATGATAGTAAGCTAGAATGATAATTTGTCAAAAACTGTTTCAGTGTTCAAAATCAAATGAAATCTGCTAGACTTTTATTTTTATTATTTTTAAAATTAACTACCTCCTGTGCTGTGCAGGAATGTCCCCTTTCCCCCCTTTAGCTATGTTGATTATGAGCTATATTACTTATTTTGCTCCCAACACTGTAGTGAGATACTTCATTTCAATTTCACATTGAGGTGGTAAACCTTACAAACCTGTCTCTAAAATGAGCATATTAATGAGAAGGGTTCTAGGTTTTCTTCCTAACATGTTCTTCCAAGTATATGATTTCTTTAAATTATTTGTGTGTTTTGTCTAATACATATCCTTTGGATAAAAGACATATTTTTCTCCTTTTACAACATTAGAAGAAATATGGCATTTCTTCTCTTTTTTCCTTCCTTCATCCGATTCCATGACCCTCAGTTGTCCAAAAGTCTCCTGCTCCCTGAAACAACTCCACGCTTTCTGTTCTATTTGTTGTAAAGCCCCACGTACACAGATCATGTAAAATATATGCCAAAAATTCGATTAGTACAAAGTCTTCACTAAAGCTCATATTTATTATTTTTCTATACTTTATACCCCACCTTTCTGTATCAAATATACTCCTCATATAAGTTCTTAATTTACAACTGGAAAGTGGTCATGTTGCTGGCTCTCATTCCTGACCCATTAGAAAGAATAAATATAGGAATACTTGTAGGCTCTGCAACTGAGAATAGTTTGTTCTTCCTAAACTCAGTGGAACTGAGTTTGTTATTCCTGAACTCTGTTCTTCCTAACCTCAGTGGAGCTTTCGCAGAAACCTGGCTACTTTATTTGAACTCTTAAGACTTCAGTAGGGTGCATTGCTGAAAGCTTGGTTTGTATAGGAATAATAATCGCAAATATAGTTGAATAAAAATGAGTTAATTGTGTATAGCTTCAAATGTATGGTTTAGGATGTCTAAGAACTTTTTGATGGTAATATGTGTATACAATTCATTAGTATAGAATCATAAGATGTCCTTGATCGCCACGCCAAAAAACAAAAGTGTAGTCTCCCTGGTGATTTTGCTCCAGTATTACTTACGTGTTTCCCCCCATTTTTGGTAATATAATAACCCTTCCATCCTGAATGAGAGACTTTATTTCTGCTATTTGCTCATCATTCTGTTTGTAAGCTGTTGCTTCTGCTCTAATTAACAAAATGTATAGGCCTTGTTAGTGTGGAGAAGAAAGATTGGGTGCCAAATCTCAAGACAATAACTGCTTATATTGTTGTGTACAGTTTTCTAGTAACCTTGTGAGAAAAAGAAAATGTACTGCACAGATGTATCAGTTGAGACCCATTCTATGTATCAAAATCTCACTAAAGGTTTGGAAGAACAGGTATACTCTATACAGGATGCCTTGCTCCAAGTAAGTAAAGAGGGCTTCTTTTATTTAAGCTGCTGAAAACTAACTTCCGCAGACAAACATGAGTGGCTAAAATGGAAAGGACTGGGATGACTAGGTGTTTTGAGAGATGTAAGTGGTCTACTGCCCTCTTCTCCAAACGTTTGATCCTGCAGAGATTTAGGTAATATATCCGCATTATTTTTTGGTTTCAAAACTTCATTGCAAACCTGTATAATATCTGCAACTTTCCCCTGCTGTTGCTCAGGAGAATCAGTGCAGCGCTAATGGCAGCTTCCTCTCCAAGTCTTCTTGAATCTCCCAAGCCTTCTAGGAGCTGAGGAGGGATGCATAGGGTGTATTTGTGTAATAAAGAGAATGATAGAAGCCCTGGGAGTAGAGACAGGTGCCTTCCTGGAGTAGAGGAAGTGGGAGCTCATGTAAGGGAATTGGGATTTCGGTGATCTATCAGTTTATTTATTTTTCAAGAGTGAATTTGTCAGTTATAGGCAGCTGCTTAAACTGAACCTTCTGGCTCATGAGATATTTCTGATGTGGTACTTTATTCTGAACAAGTTGATCAGTTCTGATCTTACTCACTCTGCCTGAGTAGCAGCGGTCAAAGCATGCCTCTCAAAGGCACAAGTGTGCCACTGGTGCAGTAGGCCAGCTTCTATTAATAGATGTGTCACTATAATGATTCCCTTCCTTCCTACCTGTGTTGTCTGTGAGATGGAATGCTCTTTTCTTTAAGCAAAAATAGTCATGGCACAAAGGGGAAAAATAGCATCCTTGAACTGCCATGGTAGCCATATTGTAATGGTATGGATCCTTCAAAACAATCTAGCATACTTTTTCCACAGATTAATTCCTTTGGTATTGAAGGTATCAAAGACTCTTCCGGTATATCCCTTCCGGAAGTGTAGATAATGGTAGGGTTCAGACAACACAATAACCAACGGTGGTTTAAGTTGGCAACCATCAATTACGTGGTCAACGGTTGGTCATTGTGTTGCCCATCGGGCAAAAACAAGCCCACGGTTGACTATTTTCCCAAAATAACCAACTGAGATAACCAATGCTCTGCAGAATTGACTATCTGCACAACCATTGGTTAGCGTGTTGTCTGTTGGGCTCAGTAGTATTTTGCATGGTTGAATGGACCCTCTCGGTTGGCTACAGAGTCCCCTGGCAAGAGCGACCAAAGCGGCGGCTGCCATTCTAGTCCAGCCAGCAGAACTCGCAATGACTGCTGGGATAGCACCTGGAGGAGGGAGGGCGGGGAGAAGGGTGAGAACTGTGTCAGTTAAATGCTGGGTTGACTATTAATCCGCTCAACGCCAGCCCCAACGAATCCACAGCTGAATAGGAAAATGTTGTGTGGAAAGTACCCGCAGAATTACCAACTGTGGTTGACTATTAACTCACCATTGACTGACATGTTTTCTGAATGCAGCTGTTGTGTTAATGAAGATGGATCCCGCATTCACATAGTTACAATGGCTGAATTTGGACGACACAATAAGCAACTGGGGGGGGGGGGAACAATCATCAGTTGTATTGACTATCATGTCATCTGAATGCTGCCATAGTCAACTCAGCACTGATCCTAATCCACACCACGGTTGATTATTTATTACCATGTTGTGTGGGGAGTACCCCCTAGATGAACAACTGTAAAGTTGATTATTACCCCACCATTGACTATCGTGTTGTCCGAATTCAGCCATTGTGTCTCATTTCAGTTGCAGCAGCTATTGACAGACCTTCCCCATGATATGCTGGAAGACAGTGGAGACCATCTGTCTGACTACAGTGTAGCTGAGGACCATGAACAGTAAGGAACTTGATGGCCTTATTTCCTCCTGCTTTGGAAAATGTTGAAATTCTAATACTACATTCCAAGTCACTGTATGTACAACATTAGCCTCCTGAGAAGGAAGTTAATTGGGATAACATACAGTTAATGTATTATATATCATATCAATGCTACAATATTAACATGATTCCCAAACCTCCATTTGCTTTCTGTATAGAGCACATGAGCCCTGGGATCAAGATACCACCAGATGGAATGATCATCCAGCTGCAACAAATCCACAAAGTGTAAGTTCAGGGGACAAACTGTAGATCAGCAAAGGTAAAACATACATGTATCTTTCTGGGAAAATATGTAGTAAACGAAAGTTACCAAAACCTGTTGTATTACATGAAACACAATGGCCCCATTCAGAAGACACCTTAAACCATGGGTTTAACCACGGTGAATAAGGCTTTTTGATTTATTCACCATGGTTAAAGCCATGGTTTAAGGTGTCTTCTGAATGGGGCCAATGAGAAATGCATAGGAATTCATAGGTCACTGCTCCAGGTTACAGTACTTCTCTGTTTTCAGGGTTTGTCAAGGACAAGAGAACATCTTTTTCTCTTTTTGCCTCTTTTATATTTTATTTAACTTGTATTTAATCTCTTCCTGTTTTTCCTGTGTACTTGTGACTATTTCAACCTTCCCACTTTTCTTTTTATTTACATTTCCCCCTCTAACTTTGTACTGTCATTAACTTCTGTGCTTTCTCTGCCCTTTCACCCATGATCTTCAATTATTTGCCTCTTCCTTTAGCAGCCTTGTTTATGTAAATGTATATTTTCTGAATAATATCTATGAATGTTATAATATCCATTATTTCCTAGCACTTAAAAATTAAGCACTGTACAGAAGCCAGACAGAGAGAAACCATGCCAATAAGCTCACAATAATGATGATGATTTTTTTTCATTTTACAAGCACCTAAGAAAAAAATGTTACGCTACATATAAATAATACAAAGGAGGCCTTAAGGCTAATCAGGCATCAGAAGGAGATGGAGTTGGGGAATATATATTAACTGGAATAAGATTATTTTTAAAAAAGGAAAAAGAAAATTGGAGGAGGAGATGTTCAAACTAATCTGGGAAATCTACTGGGAAAACGTAAATTCAAATAACATGACACTTCTTAGGAAGGCTCAATAGATCAAAGGTCAGCTGGCAATAATTTCCATAGATATGGGGCAATGAGTAAAAATGGGGAAAAGCTGAGCTAATGAAGTAGTAATCCAAAGTTTAAATAAAATAACCTAAAAGTATAAGAGTACAGAATGGAACAAAACAATAATCAGGAAGGGAAGATACTTAAAAGTAAGCAGTAGCATTTCAACTTGGAGAATATGGAATTGGGAGTTGACTAAGAGGAAGGCACACCTGAGGGAGTGTTCTGAAGTGCTGGCTAATAGGATCACAGTGCTATAAAGTTGTCTGTAGCAACAGGAATTTTAAATATTTGACCAGTATCCACTTTGCTACAATTTGAATGAACACTGGTGTCCTGGCCAATTTAAGTGTTCTTTTTTCTAACTTAATTGTGCTTTTTCCTTCATTCTTTTTTCCATATGAGTCATGTTTCAAAATCTTGTCCAAACTAAACCAGCTGTGACATAAATAATGCCTTGTAGTGCTAATTAACTTTAAACATTTTTTAGGATTATGAACAGAGTCAGAATTTCTATGCTGGACACTTTCAGTATGATCAAGGAAACATCCAAGGTGAAATGCATACCAGTGACTGGCCTGTCCATCACAATGAAGATGAAAATAAAAACATGTTTGAGGTTTCTGGGAGGGCCAGTGAAGATGGGTCTGATGATGTGTATCTTGGAGGTGATGGGCATAAAGCACCTAGCCATTATCAACAAACCAACGTATATCATCTTCCAGAAAACTTTATACCATATGCAAATGGACACCAGCAAGAGTTCAATAACCAACACGGCAAAGCTAAGAAGGAACACTTGAAGGTATGTGGATTGTTGATTAAACTTGATTATCCTATGCCCCAATATTCATGTGCTTATGTTATAACATTCCAAAGTGTAAGTATAATGGAATTACAACCTCAACATTAAGTCAGATTGTAACTTCTGAATAGGAAAGTAACCCCTTTTGGGAAAGCGGTAGGTCTGAATGAATCCTGAAGTATTAGGTTTAAGGCATGTTTACGTGGAACTCAGTTGAAATCAGTCAGGCTTATTTCCAAGTAACGGTTTCCAAGTTAAGATCCTGGTGTGCTACTCCCACAATTTTTTTCCTCATAATCTGTATTTGAGTCCTAACATCAAAGTTCGATATATATGTGTGTTGCACCATTTAGGAAGTGTGAACTTGTTTTTACATTTCCACATTTTCCATTAAAGTACAACATGAGTAATGAGAGGCACTGAGTGGAGAGTTGTTCATGTGTATTAAAGGGAAAAGTGGGATTTGCATGTGCTCCCTTTTTATACATGGCAACACGCATGTATTTCGTACTGGATATTGAAACATTAACAGAAAATGTAAGAAGCGGCTTGTACATCTTTTTATTAAGTCTTACACATTTATGTTGTTATAATTGCAGTTTGGCACTTCAGAAATGGCTAACAACCAAGTTGTGGAGCCTTACAAAGTACTATATAAGCCATACCAGAATAACATCCAGCAGCCAGTCCCTATTTCTTCAGATGCAGCAAGAAGAAATGAAGTGTTTGAAGAGATGCAGCAAGAATTTCTGGGTACTGGTGAAAGTAAGTGTTCACCAATTATTCTAAGAGTAGATGTTAACACTCCTCCTAGATTTCTATTACAATAAAAAGGAAAGACAATAATATCTTTATGTGTATACAAAACATTTCACTTAAAATATTTTCTTCCCCCCCCTTCCCCATTGTAAATTCATTTCTTTCTGTACATTATCCTTCCATGGATTGGCATTGTACTTCTATAGCTAAAATTATCTCAGTGAGTTGGTTAGAAGGCTATCATAATTTAACAGAAAGCCTAAGCTTATGGAAGCATTTTACACTAATCGTGTTAGTTGTGGTATGGTTGAAGGCCAGTGTAGACATAACAGAGCCATTCTCTTAACTACAGTTAAGGGAACAATAATAGGTCATAGAATAATGCATTTCCCCATATCCTTCCTCTCTTGAGAATTCTCATTCCCCTTTAACTGTCACAAAATGAAATGAAATACGTTGGTTTTTAAAAAGACTTTCAAGCTGGTGTAGCAAATCCTGATTAAGAGAAAACCTGGTTAGCCTTAACTGGCTAATATCAGTAGAAGTGGGGTTTTCTCTGGAGAGAGTGTGAGATTCAGTGCAATCTCTTCATTGCAGTTAGGGGACGGTGCCAGTGCAGGAAATTCAAGTGTCCCAGACCATGAAGCTAGAAGATGGAACATTTATGTAGAACTTTACATCCAGATCCTAGTAATTTACCAAAGATGCAGCACCCCAAACTAAATAAAAAATTATTGCATTAATTTAGATTGTTTAAAACGCTCAGGCTAGTTGCAAAACTAAGCTGTAGAATGACAATAATGCTCAAGTCAGGTAAGAGGAACTTTGTAGAATTTGTTCACAAATGTATGGTAGAATGTTAGGAGAAAGTACCTGAGTTAAAAAGAAAACACAGTCGTGATCAAGAACCAAAGCTGGTCCCAAATAATTCTTGCTGACAAAAAGGAATGTGCAATGATGTTGGTAGAACTGAATTCTCTACAGTTTGTGATCACTGACGATCTACTAAAAGGCTACTCAGTTCAAGTATGAGCTGTACAAAACCTAGGATTTGTAGTCCCTTATTCCTATGGGAGATGGCAATCAAAGAAGTGGTTATTTAACGTACCTCTAGAGGTGATCAGCAGAGCAGCTAATATTCATAGACTAGTTTGTCACAGGTATGCTGGGATGAGGGTTCTGTTGTGAGTTCTGGGCAAAAAGCTTTTAGTAAAGAAAACCCAACAACTGGATTCTCCAAGGGTCACGTTGCAGGCCGCTGCCTTGCTGTTTCCTGATGGTTAAGGTCCTTCATGCTATAGGCAAAATTTGGTGGCTTGCCCAGAGTCTGCAGGGGAGCAGAGACTTCATTTGTTTGTTCTTTGAAGTTGATGCATCATGGTCCTGGAGGTGAGCAACGGTGAATACTTCACAGTGGTTTCTGGTGTCCAATAAACCAAAATGCAAAATTAAAAAGGTGCATGTGGTGAAACATATAACCAGAGGCTCAATAGTTCTAATAATACAATTCAAGGTCTTTGTTATTGCCTAATTTATATTAAATATTATTGCCTAATTTATATTAAATGAGAAATCCATGTACATTTTAATACCTGATATTTGGAAGCTGTATCTGAATTGACAGGTCCGTCAGACAACATGCAGATCCTACAACTTCAGGTTCTTAATAATGCAAAAGGAAGAAAATTGGAAGAATTTAATAAACAGCTGGAAGAGAGAGCACAGCAGATTAGGTATCTGTCTCATCAGCTTGCAATTGTGAAAGGTAAATCTCTTGGTCCTGGGGGTGGCGACTGCAGAAGGGTGGGTTTGGCCCATGTGGATTTTAGGCCCCTTGGAAATAAAAGATGAGCAGCCATGCTTAGACTGGATAACCCAGAGAGGGCAAGGTGTGTGTTCCAGTTTCATTTACTTTTAGGTTTTCTAGTTGTGGGTGGGAAGAATTTTGTAGAATTCATTCACAAATGGATGGTAGAATGTTAGGGGAAAGTACCTGAGTTAAAAACAAAACACAGCCATGATCAGGAACCAAAGTTGGTCCCAGATAATTCTTGCTAACCTAAAGGAATGTGCAACAGTGTAGGTAAGGCGTAAGAGTACTTGGGGAAAGGTAAAGAACCCTTGGGAAAAAAGCAGAAGTAACATGGGCCCCCTCCACAAGGATGCGCTTTTGCGCCCGGTTCGGGGATTATGCGCATTTTCGCGGAGGCGCATTTACTCCTAATCCCTCTGCACCGGAGGCGGCGAGAGGCGGCGAAGCGCATTAATTCATGTCCAAAAAGCGCTTTACAAGCAGTTAATGCGCGTAATTGCTTGTTCACACCGTGAAAATGCGCTTTAACGGCCGGAGCAAAATAAAAGTCGCTATTTAACGCGCGTTCAAAAATGCGCATTATCGGGGAGATAACGCGCCTGTACGCCCGTTTTGCGCTCCGTGCTTGTGGAGGTAAATTTTTTAATGAGCCTTCAAGGCTCATTAAACGTCTCGTGTGGAGGAGGCCATGCTCTGCCCCCTCCACAAATTTAAACAAATCATGACCCTCTATAATTCAAGTACTGTGGTAGACACAGGCTGGAGTGTCTTGTAAGATCAAAACCAGCTCTAGAATCTGGTGCTTTTATAGACATCGTCACCTGAAATGAGTAGCTTTATATTGTGGGATGCTTGATTGGGTTCAATATCATGGTATTGCTGAAGCCAAGGAGGTGCAGGTTGCATCAGTGCCTGCACGGGGGACCACTGGGAACCCCAAGTTAGCCAATGACCTTTCAAAATGAAGAGAGGGATATAAATATTGGATTCGATCCAAACCAGCATTTTGCCTGTGGAACAGGCCTTCCATTCATGGAAGGACAACTCTTAAACAACCATTTATTGAACAACTCTATTGGCAGTTTCCTTCTGCTCATAGTTCTTTGGCTAACATAGGAAACTACCTTATACTGAGTCAGACCATTGGGCCATCTAGCCCACTATTATTGATACTGACTGCTTTTCCAGCTCTACCTGGAGGTGCCGTGAATTGAGCTTGAGACCTTCTGCTTGCGAAGCATGTCCTCTACCACTGAACCATGACCCTTCTCTGGCTAAAATATATATACTCTGCCTTGGCAGAGGTGTGCATAAGACTGAGAAATAGCAAATAAAATGCTCTAGCCAGGTATTGAAAGGACTGAACAAGAGTTAGTAGTTGGGCGCTGATTTTGTATATTGTTTTTAATTGTTTTTAATCCTATGTAAACCGTCCAGAGAGCTTCGGCTATGGGGCGGTATACAAATGTAATAAATAAATAATACAAAGAATGAGGCGCCAAAACTATTATCCCTCTTTCATTTCCTTTTCTGCAATACTTTGATGTTCATTGAATTAAACTACGCTAATAAGGATTTGAATTTTATATTTTTTCATTTGGTTTAAAGACAAGTTGTGTGTTTCTTCTCCCCCTGCTGGTCACTGCATTTGTAGCAGGCTTTGCATTGCTGGCTAGAGATGGCTTGTTCTAGTTACCATATCTACTGGACTTAAATCAAAATCACAATGTGATTCTGAAACAGATACCATTCAGAATTTTTCTCTTTCCCCCCTTTTCTATACATATAAAAAAATTAGGACGCAAATGTTGACAACCGTCTCCTTTTTCCCCTCAAAAGGCTGTGTTGCATCTTTTTAATAAATAAGTTAATTAAGACAATGTAAATATTTCTTTCTCTCTTGAAGATGAAAAGGATGGCATGTGCCTTAGTCTCCAAGAAAGTCAAACTCTCCATCAAAATAGGAAGGAAAGGGAAGTTCAACTTGAAGGCCAAATAAAAGCACTTGAGACCCAAATTCAAACTCTCACTGCCAACGAGGAGCAGGTATTGTGACTATCTTAATTTTCGTTGTTTGAAATTCTGCCTTAAGATATTTACAACTGCCTTATTCAAAGTAATGTTTAGAAGGTATAATGTGTGAATTGGAACTTCGTGGTATTTGGCACAATATAGGTAAAAGCCCAAAAGGTGTGGGACTGTGGTAACTCTCTATTTCCCTACTTGCTTCTCCCAACACAAATGCAACCATCACCACTTCCCAAGCAAACCAGGAATGTGCTTCCCCTCTTTGGAGAAGCTGAACAGGGAGATAATGAAGGACTTCACACTCCCTATCTTCTTGCCTTTACAGCAACATGGTAAAGCACACGTCTCACCCTGTCCCAAAGCTGTATTTGGCCCATAGTGTCCCCTTGGAGCCAAGCAAGGATGATGAGAAATGGAGGCCTTGCCATGAAATTTTATTGCATAGTTTCTTTCCTCCCTTTGCTGGTTCTGAGAAGGAGATTTTCAGTGGTAGGTTCGAACTGGCTGGGCTTGGAGCATGGCAGGCTGACATTGCTATCGTCCCTGCCCCCACCCTCACCCCCCGCGCACTTTGCAAAGCCCACCTCTTGGGCACTGCCACGTCTAGGGGCAATTAGAATGGAAAGGGGAAATTGTCAGACTGGTTCTATTACATAGAAGCTCATGCATGGCAAGGAAACGTGAGTGAAGGAGTTTTGGAGATAAGATTTAGTTCATATAAATTTCCCAACCAAAGTAGCCCAGTTTGCTTTTGATGCATAAAACAGAAAGGGGTGGGGAGGCAGCCACTATCCCATGCAGAAAGGGGATGGGTGTGGGGAAGCAGCCATGTGGGATAGTCCCTCCTTAGTATGATTTTAACCTTTTCTTCCTAAGACATGTGTCAGATTTGCTAACTGGTCCCTTCCTTAATAGCCTGATAGAAACATATCTATGCTTGCAGACACTTAACTGTCTGCAACTAGAAATCTGTGGCTTACAGTTGATTCCATTGTGGAACTTCATCTGAACTCTACGTTGATGGTTGCTTATGTTAAAGGCAGCCCAACATTTGAACAATGTGTTGTGAACTAACGGATGTGTTGTTTGATGTTTTGTTTCACAGCTGCTCAAACAAGCCAAAGTAGCAGAAGTTGCCATGGAAAGCCTGCAGCAGCAGCTCTTGGAACTTCGGCGCTCTGATGCTCTTCAGCGTGCACGAGAACAGCACGAGGCTATTGTTGCAGCACTCAAACAGAAACACGAAGAACAAGCCTTATCTTTGCAGCAGAAACTTGATGCTAGGCATATAGCACTCCAGGAGCAGGTCAGACCGGAGCTTACAATGTGAAAATAGTTACAGAAGGCACATAAACATCTGAAGTTTTGCTTTCTTCATCTGATAATTTTATAATTCCCCATTTGAAAGTATTCTGATGAGCTTCAAAATGCACAGAAGCTGTGAAATCATAAAAGAAGCTAACTTACGCTTAACAAATGCCAGAGCAAGTTACTTTCTCTTTTGATATTTTTTTAGAACTAAAACAAATAGGGTAGCCACTCTCACCCTCTTGCTTTCAGTCATAATACTGCTTTTAGTGGTAAAGGTAGAATTCACCTAATTATTCTCCTTAAACTCAGGGACTCTTTGGCTTCCTATGTTTATACTATATGACTGTGATCCGCAATTGAGGTTCATCTGAACAGGCCCTGCAGCTTCCTCTCTAAAGTAAAAGATCTGCAACATTTGAAGGCTTGAGAGTGGTGTTCATCCACTAGATATCCTCAAAAGGGGCAGTGGGAGAGGATGTCATAGGAAACTGTTATAAATAAGTCAGGACGTTTTGGGCAAAACCACATACACGTAAGGAGGGTAATGTCAGTGCACGGATCAATAAAACACCATTTTGGGGGCTGAGACTGAACCATCCCAAAGCCTTGCTTTTTTTTTTTTTTTTTTTACGCCAACTGTGAGGTGTGATCAATGTTTACATTGAACTTTATTGAATGTCCATGTAAGCTATCTGGATGGTTTATATATGCAATACCTTTTACCAGACAGAACTTTGCTGCCATCTGAGGGAGCATGTGAAACAACTTGAAAGAACTCTTGAAGAAAGCAAATTAGAAAAAAACGAGGTAATCAATCGGCTCTCGAGAAGTCTAGAAGAAAGCCAAAACCAGTGTGCAAATCTACTGCAAACAGGTTTGTCGTCTTGGTATTCATTTTACAAACAAAACATACGATGAGAAGTTCCGAAAAGTTGAATAAGAGCATTTGCATGGAGATTCAGAATGGTATCTAAATGGTCACCTTTTGAGTTCTTATAGATTTGTATGAAAAGGCCTTACTTCACCTCCTTTGCAGCAAATGTCAGCCTTTCAGCGTTGAAAGCAATCTTGCAAAAAGGAGGCTGAACAATGTCAGCAGAACAGGGCAGGTGAGGTTGTTTCATTGCTTTCACTACCTAAACATTTTTGATCAAATTTAAGATTAATGGCATTCTAAGCTATCAGCTGATCACACCTCTGGTTCATTTAAGTTGTGGTTTATGAATAATGCCTATGGAGCCCTGGGGTTCCTCAACAAAAAGATCAACAGTAGCAGACGGATTGTGCAGCAGACCAATAATAAACTTCTTGTCTAACGTTACCACCCTTTTCCTGCCATACCTGCTACAAATGATTATTGCGTACATTTGAGGGTGCATTTTCAGGCCTCATCTACAAACAGGATATTGCACTATGAAAACGGTATGAAAGTGGTATATAAAAGGCAGGAGCCACACCAAGCAGGCTATAGCGGTATGAAAGTGGTATGTGTCAATGGGCCCCAACAGCTGTCAGTGCACTTCGATACCGCTATAAAGCAGTAGTGTGACTCCTGCCTTTTATTTACCGCTTTCATACCACTGTCATAGAGCAATGTCCTACTTGGTGCAGATGAGGCCTTAGTTTCTGTGGGATGACCTCTGCAGGTTCTAGAATATATTCCAGATTCCTCTGAAAAGCAGATGAGATTGCATGGCAGATGTGCAGGTATTCCTTGGCAAGCGTATCAATGTGGAAACAGTTCTCTGAGGGTAGGAAATTTGGAAAATCTTAAATTAAGATCATATGCCACCTATTTTGCTCCGAGTGGCAACTTAAGGAAGGAACTGCATCAGAATTCTGATGCACGTAAGTGAAGAAGAGGCCTCTTGTAAGGAGAGGTGGATGGAAAGTTGCAGTAGAGGAAAACTTCCTTTTCAATTAACCTTGCATAATAAAGTAAATAAGTAGTGAGGAGTGTGACAGGCGATACTTAAGTGACATATACTCTGCCAAATCCAGACTGAAAAATATTCCTGCTGGCTAAAGAAATACTGTGAAAGGCAGCTCTAAGTGTCATTAAAAGTGTAACTGTATACATTTAGACATCTTGGTCCTTTTTTTAAAAAACAAAAAAACAACGTTAACTCCTTTACCAAGCCTGCCTTGTTCATCCTGTTTTTCTGGCATAGAGTCACAGTTTCCTTTAGCTTCGAGTGAGCTAAAGAAAAGCAAACATTTGACATGTCTTTTTTTACTCATCATTACTTTCATTTTAAAGTACAAGGAAAAACTATCAAAGCTGCCACAGTCTCAAGTGCTAGAAAAGTTGTTTTTTCAAAATTGAGAACTTGCATGTATAGCCACAGTGTACATATCCTCTTCTAAGCATCTCTCTGAAAGACAAATCTAGCATTTTGGTACATTTACAAAATGGGACACTTTTAAATGTTAGTGCTATAGAAAAGGTCACTTGGTTTTTCTTTCTTTCTTTCTTAGCACTTTTGTATGTTCCAAAGTTTAATTCCAATTCTTTCTCTCCAGGTTTGGTAAAGGAGACAAATCAGTTACGCATGCAGCTTCAGCAAACCCAGTCTGCCCAGTTGATAAGCAATGAAATGAATAAAGTCCTGCAGGTTGGTTTATTTTCATGTTTAAATAATGTAAAAGTTTTACTTACCTGGGCCACTATAAAAATGACAGGATTACTTCAAAAATGGAAATGCTTCCAGTAGAGAATATGATTCTAAATTTACAGGAAGGATATTTTATTCCACAGTTCCTTACAAAAACATTTTTATTTATTTGAGTTTATTTCCGAACTGTTTTTGTTGTTGTTGTTAGACTCTAACCGAGTTCAGATCTGAATACTAGCGGCTTCCTGACTGTGGTTAGGAGCTCAGAAGTGTGCTGAGGGCTTGTGTACTTCCCATTCCCCCTTTTTTTCCTGGATACCATTAGTTGTGTTGCAGCGCTATGTCTTGTGCTGGTACTAATCATGATTAGCACACTGTGCTTAGCTAATTGCTAGCTTTACTGACTGTACTGGGTTATAAGATAGGCAACAGACTGCTATTAAAAATCAAGGAACCAAACTAACTTCCTGTTTAACTCCAGCTACCAAATGTCAGCTCAAAGATCTTACACTTATTTTGGACAGATGCTCAGGAAAGGAGTTCCATAGTTGCAGAACTGCTGCCAAAAATAGATGTCAGTGTCTGCCCAGGTATGCTGAAAGCTGTTTGTAGTGTGTAAAGCTGGAGACTAGCTTGAAAGAGATTTGTTTTTACTATCGTCCAGTAGCACTTTAAGGCAACAATCCTAAGTTCACTTACTAGGGAGCATCTCATCAGACTCTGTGAGGCTTTCAACTGAGTAAACATCTAAGATTTTTTCCCCTCAAGAATGCAAAATGTTCAATAATCCTTCTCCCATTTATTCCTACACCAATGAGATTGTGGAGAATTAGGTTGACAAATTCTCCATAGGTGGAGAATTAGGTTGACAAAGCCAGACAGTTGAAAGATTGATCAGTGTGGTCATTGTGGAAATTCAATCTGAATCCGCTTTAAAATTTAATTTAAATTTACACAACCAGAAAAAATGGCATAATTTTAATTTGACATATCTATAGTATGAAGTGTGCTGACAGTGACCCAGTTCAGACAACACGCTAATCCACGGTGGTTACGCATCTTGAGCTAAACATCATGGTTTAGCATGTCGTGTGAACTATTCCTAACCATGGTGGCTACATAACCATGGTTTAAACACGCTCACTAACCATTTGCTGCAAAAAGGTTAATGGCTTAACCATGGCTTAGTGTGTCATCTGAACAGGCCCAATAAGAGTGCTCATGAGTGTGGTTCTACTACTTCTGGTTGCCCAGTGAGGTTACTTGTACATACTTGAGGACCACATTTTGCATTGTGTCCATCTTCTCGACATTCAGGAATCTCACATGTAATGCTATTTGAATGTCGCACTTGGATTCTTTCAATAGTCTTTAAAATTATTTAAAGCACTCTGTGATTATTCCAGAATTAATATTAACAAAAGTATTATGACATAACCTTTCCTGGGCTAGAATCCATTTAATCAAATATACTTATTCATAGTGCATGTTAATAGTGACTCATGCATAGTGTACGTGTTAATAATATCTCAGTGCTATAAAATACACAAACCACGAGAAACCTATTTCTGGGCATGCATTTTCCCAAGAGAGGTTCTGTGGATTCGTAACCAAGAGGAGCATAAAGGGGCCCAGTGAATAGTCTGTCAGCACTTGGTCCTGCTTCATTGCCAAAGTGAAGAGCTTTTTAGTCATTTGAATGGGAGATCCTATGGTGCCCAATGTGAGAGCAAGGATCCAAGTAATACTTTAAGAAATTAAGTAGAAGCATAACTACATTCTTAGCTGTGACTAGCTCATGCGCATAAGAGGTATGTAAAATGAATGTACCATCTAATATCAGAGGTGGCCTTTGGAAGTCCATATCTTTGGATATCCATATATCTGGTAGTTTAGATATCTGAGTAACTGCTTGGATAACTGGGTAGATGCTGGCACTTGCAGGCCCGATTCAAGGTGCTGGTTTTAACCTATAAAGCCTTACACAGCTTGGGACCACAATACCTGATGGAATGCCTCTCCCGACACGAACCTACCCGTACACTACGTTCAACATCTGAGGTCCTCCTCTGGGTGCCTACTCCAAGGGAAGCCCAGAGGACGGCAACAAGGGAGAGGGCCTTCTCTGTGGTGGCTCCCCAATTATGGAATGAACTCCCTGATGTGGCCCGCCTGGCTCCAACATAGTTATCTTTTTGGTGCCAGGTCAAAACTTTACTTTTCTCCCAGGCATTTTTAACAGCTTAAGTTGAAGTTTTTAACTGAATTTTTGGCCTGGCTTAACGTTTAAAATGTTTAAAATGTTAGCTATTTTTATGATTTACGGTTTTAAATTTTGTATATTGACTTTTAATGTTCAATCTTTTAATTTTTATAAACCACCCAGAGAGCTTTGGCTATGGGGCGGTATGTTAATAATAATAATAATAATAATAATAATAATCCTAACCTGTTCTGGATTTGTTTATCCAATTTATTTTCTGTATTTTTAGGAAGAGCTAAAGGAACTAAAAGAAGAGATCATTTTATATGAATCTGCTGCGAAACATGGTGTGTTTCTCAATGACCCTGGTGGCAAACTGAATGTAGATATGACTGATTCTTATGTAGATCTGGGTATTAAAAAGGTCAACACAAACACAAGACTACGCAGGTACTGGGTGAACACCTTTCTAATTAAATAAATAGTGACATGTTGCCCAAATCGTCTCATTTTCCCCCATTCTCTTAGCAGTTGTAGCAGAAATATTGTGGTACTGTACAAATAATTGTAAAATCAGTTTTAAAAAAAGAAAAGAAAGAATCCCACCATTACATGGGGCTTGCAGTGGCCTTCCATCCAAGAGGGTGCTCTGGTCTTCATCTGTATAGCTTTAGTAATGCTGTAGCATTAGGTACTCCCAGATATTACCTGGGTGCCTAAAATCAGCTCCTGATTATCTATATGATACATGTGTTTGTCACATTCACACTACATTTTAATTTTAGATGAAATGTAACCATGCTTTCTTTTTTAATTTCTGCTAATTTTTAATAGATACACAAGAGATTTTCTGGTATATACTACTATCAAAGTGGCAGTGTTTTCTTCATATAATAATGGTTTTGTAATAGTTGTCCTATGAGGTGGTTTATTTAAAACCATTTAAACCCTCATCAATGAATTAAAGCTGCAATTTAGTCCATTGTTGAGTCTTGTTGATTTAAGTGTGTCTCAAATAAGCAGAAAGAAATATAACTTTACAGCCCTAATGGACAGCTGTGGTGTTGAACAAAATTTAGAACAAGATAGGGGTTTTTTTGTTTGTGTTTACAATTTGTAAGCCACTTCTTTGAAAAGCCCTCAAGCAGCATGCAATAAAATATTGAAATACAATAAAGCGGCAGTAAAAAAAATCAAATAAAATAAGAATGGTAGCAGAGCAAAAAAAGACATAAAAAAAGTCAGATAACAATCCCTAAATCGTACAGATCACTCCAAATCGAAGGCTTGCCTAGATACTATATTTTTCAATCATTTCAGGAAAATCCACATGGAGGTGTATCGGTAGACATACAGTGATTTTACATCATGGTTGCAGCTGTATCTTGATAAACCTGAATGAGGAAAATTAATTATGGGGGTTAGTCAAAATGCTAATCAAAACTTAGAAGTGAAAATGAAGCTGGAAGTTAATGGACTTACTGTATAATAGCTCCATGAAAAGTCAGCTTGTGAATTTTCCATTTGTATTTTTGACCTGCTACACCATAGTAAACCTGAAAGGCAAAACCGAGACATGGATATTTTTTATTCATTTCATGTTACACATGTTTCCATGGAAGCCAGTCACACTGAGTTCAGTGGGACTTAAGATTGCAGGCTGGAGTCTTGAAGCTTTTCAGTCTTTATAGGCTGTTAGTACATGTAGCTTCTCTCCTCCACCTCTGTTTTTAATGCTCAACAGTTCTGCACTGGATAAAGAAGTAGATGAAGGACTTTCTAAAGATGAGATCATCTTAGAGCTGAAGGTTGAACTGGAGCGTTTATTGAGCACTAACAAAGCAAAGAGGAACCGGGTTTCTCAGTTACAAAATGACCTTGTAGATTGCCAGAGAACAATAGAAGAACTGAAGCAGCAGATGGTGAAAACAAATGTATATGAGGTTTGTTTATTTGTATGTTTAACATGTTTATAAGTTTGGCCTCCTGCCCCTCATTTATTTATTAAAACAAAAAGCGTTTATTGAATTTTAAACAAACAAAATTGTTAGACTCAATACATATGGACTGAAAAACCAGTTCATGCTGTTAGATGACGAAATTTGGTTTTCTGGACCAATATCATAGCCAGTTGGGTCATTTACTGGGTTGGTTCGAGGCAGTGGCCTGAGTAGTGCTAACATGAGGAATAATGAACTGTCGGTTTTCTTCGTAATAAACTTGTGCCTGTCCTTTGACGGAAGTTGGAGAACACCTCCAAAACTCCATTACAACAGTATGTACTGAACTTTTCCTTAACTCAACTCCATATTCTTGCCAAAAGTACATTCCTTCTAGTACCAGACAACTGAAGTATGATCTGTATGCAGTGTTCTTGCTTTACATGGGAGAGCTGCTTGGTTCTACAACTTGGCTAACTGGCCTATGTTCACATGGCTAGCATATGGCTTGGCTGGCTAACACTGTGTTCTGGCTATGTTGAAACTTCTGCTTTGCTGCCAAAACATTGTTTACTTAGAAATAACAGCTAATTCTGTGTTACGAGCCTTTTGGTTCCCGCTTAGACAGTATTTGAACCTGGAAAGTTATGTGGGAAAGGCTGGCGACAACATTGTTCCTCTGCTAAGTATTATCCACCAGGCACTAAATCTCATTAAACTCCACAATTGTGGCCTACTTGCCATATTTTTAATGCTGCTTTATTTGCTGTAGCAAATAAAATGCAGGCTCTTAGATCAGATTCTTGGATAGCGAGGCACAGGGATGTATTTTGATAGTCCTGCACTATGCTTCCAATGAACACAGACTTTAATGCGTGCAAACAGGCTAACAAGACATGTATATAACATAGCCCAATCCTAGCCACATTTATCCAGAGGTAAATCCTTCTGATTTCAGGGAATGGGGGCTTCACTCCCAAGATGGATGCGTTTTAGTACTTAGTACGCTTTGTATTTTTTTTCAAAGATATACATAATAGTGAGTTTGCTGTGACAACGTTAACATTTTTTTTTGCATCTTATGATTAAATGCAAGTTTTTTGCCCTTAACTGTTTGGATGATTGCAAAATGGTAAATTCACCTATTTAGTTTTGGAAAGTATCATACCACATTTCTGAACCATTACATATGCGCAGAGGTTGTTTTGGTACAGTACAGATGGAATGTTTTTGGGTGGGTTCATAAATGGTTGTAAGAAATGGTTTTTCTTTGGCAGCTGTTTTAGATGAAGATTTTATCATGAGCTAAGAATATGTTGCCCTGTGAGCCAATTTAAAGAACCCATCAAGAACTCCTGCCCTTTCTTTTTTTAAAAAAAAATCATGGGTTGAGGGGTCGTATTGGTCCTTAGACTGTGCATGGATAGTTATCATCTCTGATCTGTGCAGCACAAACTTATTTTATAGTAATAGTAAGAGTTGTCTGGATTTATTCTGCTCTTTTTGTTAGCCGAAAGGAAAAAATAAGGAGGACTCATCTGATATCTTACAGTCCAGTACTTCTGAAGAAATTCTGAGGCTCAAAAAGGAAAACCAGGATTTGCAACATGAAATTGAGGTGGGTTTTTAATGTGTTAATTTTCTTTCTACCTAAAGGTAGAGTGCTATGGGGATCCCACGAATGCGGCACATCCATGTTGAGTTTGAGAGGGGGAGAAAATGTCGGAACACTTAACCCTGTGATGTCATTGCACTGTACGTTTACATCATCAGCTGCCAGTGATGGGAGAAGAGGCATACACAGTGTTAGGATATATGTGTTTGTATAATATGCAGGAAAAGAACAATATAACATTTCTAGATATTTTGAAGTCATAAGGGGGAAATGTGTTCCCTTTCCAGGAAAACCAAGACATTTGAGAGGTGTGGGGAGGAATAGAAATATATGCAATAATTACTTTCCATTTAAAAAATGGAGAATGAAGGTTATTGCAGAGGAGTTTTCAGATTTTACCATTTCTTTTTTTCATGGCCTTCACATCTCTGATCACTTCTGTAGGTATTTCCCACAATATGTATTTTCTCTTAAGGCAGGATATGCTTTAAGCCTGATGCAATTTTAAATTGAATTTACTTTTATCATTATTTCTCCCTTATTTGTGTTTGGACAGAGTCAAAATGCACATATTCAGGAACTTATAGAAGACCAGGAAAAACTAAAAAATGCAAATCAAGAGCTTTGTAGGCAAATGAGAGAGATGGTTCAGGACTTTGATCGGGATAAGCAAGAAGCCCTGGACAGGTACTTGGAAGTGAGGAAGCAAACAATACTGGACTGTGTTGGTCTATAAATATTACTTTATGCTCTCCTCTGTAGACAAATAGAAGTAGATAAGTAGTTGGACTGGGTTTAGGGGATCTTCATTTGTTGTTTTGGACTCCTCTATATTAGTTGTATCTTGCAAGTGTATCCAGTAAATACATAGCATTGGTAAGAACAGTCTTATTACACCTTAGGTCAGTATTGTGTCTCTGACATCAAAGAGTTGTAGGACTTGGCTCTGTGTTCCAGACCTTGCTGAGCACTTATGGAGTCTTTGCAAAGTGGTGGAGGCAAACACCTCTGCTAGAACCAAACAAAAACTCAGTCAGAAAGCAATTCTGAAGCTGTTCTTATGTACAGTACCTTTTAAAGTTTTTTTCCGTTTTCCTGCTCCAGATGTGAAAGAACCTATCGGCAACATTATGAAGATATGAAGAAAAAACTCTGTGAAGAGCTTGCAGAAAGGCATGCTGCCCAAAGAGAAAAACTCATACATGCTTATGAAGAGAACATTACCCAGTTAAAGTAAGATTATTCTTGCCCTGTCAAAATAGAAAATCTATCTGAAGTCTGTGCCTTTTTCAGACACGTTGCCTTATTAGAAAAAAGCTGTTTTTAAAAAAACAAAAAAACCTGCCAACATCTTGTTTTTTCAAGGGCTGACATTGATGAATTGAACAAAGAGATTATTACAGTAAAGGAATGTTACATTGCAGTCTGCAGAGAGAGAGATGAACAGGAGGCCACTCTGAAGGCAGCATTTGAAAAGGAGCAGCTAATGAAGGATGAGAAGGTAGATGTAAAAATGTCCTTAAGTAAAATTAACTCCAGAGATAGTGATTGCATAGCAACTACGCTAGATATGGCTCTCAACAAAGAGCAGTTGGTAATTTGTATTAGTAAAATCTTTGGGAACATGTGTGTTGGGGGAAGAACAAATATAACACTGTCCATATCTTGATGATAGTTACATGATTTGGGAAAGGCCATGAATGCGCACACTCCTTCCTACCAGTCCCTCAACTATCAAACAGGAAATCCTCCTGTTTCTGGCTGGCCTTTAACTGTAGTATGTTACATCTGCACCTACCCTAACCATGGTTAGTATTAATTAGAGTTTGAAGCTGGAAAGCACTCCTTACAGTGAACTAAAGTGAACTTTTTATCTGTAAACTCCTCAGAGAACCTTTGTTATGGGGGGTGGAATATCTACTGCCCTAGGTAAGATAATAAAGTTGAAATCTTTTTAGTAGGGCTGCAAGAATTAATTGATCAGTAGAAAGCTATAATCACAGATCAGAACTTGCTCCTAGCTGAACTTAAGTGACTGTGAAGGAAAGAAACAAAATTACACAATCTCAATATGCAAGCATAACACTGTCAGTCCATTCGCCATCGTAAATGGATTGGGAGCAAGCTGCAGGATCTCACTCACTTCACTAGTTTCTAGGGTTTTGAAAACTAGTTTCACATCCTGTTTAATGGTGAACCCTGGTTTGCATTAATTATGGTGGAAATTGGTGCTGACGTAAAGCTTAACCATGGTTAAGGTAGACACAGAAGAGTCCATGCCAAAGAGTGATAGGCTTGGTTGCAAGGAATGTACAATCTGGTGTCCCCGTCCTGATCCCTTCACTATTCTTAAGGGTTTGGGAGTGTTGCATTTGTGTAGGATCTGCTTTTAGAACCTGAATCTTTGATAATACTTAGTGAAATTTGAATTTATTTGTTTTGACGCTCTTTTTGCTATGATTTAATATCTCAATAGAGAAGATTCTATATTTCAGATTCCCAAATTTCTGAAATTGAATCATTAAAGTAGCCTTTCCTCCTTAAAATGTAGGATAGCTGTAAATGTTACTTCAGCCTCAGGAGGATCAATAGTCTTCTTTCAGTATCCTCAGAATTTAACTTTATGTTGACTCTGTGTCTTGCAATTAAACATATTCAATCAGTTGACAGACCTATTTTTTACTGGAGAATGAATTATTATGTCTGAGCAAGTCTGTTGCAAAAATCATAGGAGAGTCTTAATTATTTAAGTAAGAAATGGACATCCATAGATATTTTTATTCCTACTATTCAACTGAAAGTATATACCTTTTCAGAAAGCCACTTTGATGCAACTCTGATGTCTTTACAGCCATAGAAAGGAAGTTGTTATTAGGCACCAGTGTTTTGTGATTTTGTGTGTGCGTGTTAACGTAGAGTAAACTTAGGGGAAAATAGATATGGCCATTAAGGTATCTTCGTTTGTGACTTTGTTTTACTGAGTGCCTTGAATGTGGTGGCACCATCAACGTACCTTGTGTCTTACAGAATAACATAAGTGTGTGTGGGGGGGGACCCAGCCCCAGTGTGCTCATATTTTAGTAAAATTAAAACAGGGGTGCTTTGACAAGGCAATGTTAAATTAACAAAACCACATCAAATGAAAGCCAGAGAACATGATGCCTTGAAAACCTCTGTCTCACAAACACAATGTCTTATTTGGATGGTGATGATAGAATATAGAACCTCTGTTCTTAATATGATACTAACAGGTGAGGTATCCACTACAATACCGTTTACTGTACTGAAGAGCTGAACCCCATTATAGAAGACTAGCTCTAAGGTTACTGTTTTGTCCAAACTGTATTCAGCAGTCTTATTCAATTTTGCCCTAGTTTAAGAAACAGTTCTTGGAGGAAAAGGAAGAGTCTTTAAACAGGCTGAGGGCTGAACTAGAAGAAACACACACGAATTCCATGGTGCTAGCCAAGAGCCAGTGGCAGAAAGAAAAAGAAGCTGACACAAAGCAGCATATTGAGAATGAAGTGGCAAAAGTCAAAGCCTTTTTGGAGACAGAACAGAAAGAGGTGTGTGGGATTTGTATTAAAACATAAGAGATGTTTACTGGCATGCTGTTCTGTGGAGACCCTGAAAGATTAAGAGGCTTCTGAATTCATTGGATCTTGCATGAAAATGTTCCTAGCCTTTAAAGGCATAGCTATAAAATGGATCTCTTTCTTTGTAGTTGGCAGTGGTCTGGCCTTTTCTGGTATTTGATTTTTGCGTGTATTTGCATCCTCGTGTAAATTTAAGCCTTGCTTTCACTTTGTTTCAGCAATTGTCCATATGAAACCTAGCTTTTAACGGTTGACGGTTCAGTGAATGTTAAAGGTCTATAGGCACATATTTCCCAGTCTACCTTAAAAAGAAAATCCTTTGTTACATATAGATCAACGACCGAGCTGTTCAAGAAGTTGAAAAAGACTGGCAGCATAGACTGGATCAAGCTTTGGAAGGAACAAAGAGAGCTCTGGTGGAATTCAAAGATCATGGCAGCCAAACAGAGCTATTATCCATCCCAGATGAATCGCTACGCCAAGTGATCACAGAGGCCGTTGAAGAGCAAACACGACTATTTCGGGAGGCACTGAAAGAAAAGGAGAAGGCTTTGAGAGAGCATGAAGCAAGACATCATGAGAGCATTGCCAGTCAGGTAACAAGGAGACGTGTTGTTTGGCCTTGTTTTCTAACAGGACCCAAATATGTCCAAATCATGTGCAAGGGTTAGCATGAAATACATTTGCTTCATATGGTTGTAATTAACTACGCTAAGCTTAAATCAATGAAAGCTAGCGAATGATTAAGAAACCATTTAAAACAGTGCAGGTGTTTTTCATTTTATTTTTTTTCAAGATGAATCTGAACGTTTGCACTTTAATACCTCAGTCAGAGTTGAAAGCCTTATAACATGATATGAAAGGCCAGTTGCTTATCTTTTAATGTCTACTGCTACATTTCTGGCCACAGTTAGGCTGCTTAAATCCCGTCGACTTCAGTGGGTTTTAAATAGCCAACCTGTGCACAAGTAAGATGCTGCTGAAATATCTAAATCAAAACTAAACTTTGCTTTAATTTTGTTTGAATTGGAATGTGACTGAAATTGGATTTCTCAGCCTTTGCTGGTTGAAGTGGCATCCTCTTTACCTCCACTTACCATTTGTAGGTCGAATCAACTCTGACAAAAGCTCGTGCCCGGTGGCTGCAAGAACTGACTGAGCTTGAGGAGTACAAAGCACATCTGAAAGTAGCCAAGGAAAAATGGGAGAAGGGATCCGAAATTAGCACAGCAAAGCAGGTAGCAGAGAACAGGCGGATTCTGATGAACAAGACTTGAATAACTTAGTTTATGGCAGTTTCATATCTCAGCAAATTAGGTTCAGATTGGAAAAATTGCAAAATTAGGTCCCCTACATCAAAAAAAGTATCTGAAAATTTGCTCAGTTTTAGTAAAACTGAAACAGATAGAAGTTGAAGTTTATAATAACACTATTATTTTGAGTGTGTGTGTGTCTTCCTAAATTGTCTGGTTTTTCTTTTTAATGCATCTGGTGCATGATACCTGCATTATTTAATTATAATTAGTTCAAGCTAGAGCACCACTGACTACAAGAACAGGAACCTACATACAAGTGCTGGTATTATCGGTTCGACTAAAAATTGGCTGCTACAGATGTGAAGCTGCCTGATGTCTTAATACTGGCTAAGTGGTTTGGAATGCCCTTCACGCTCACACTCCTGCCCTTCCTTCCCTGACTTGTTTTGGTATTTCCCCTCCCCGCACACCTCTGTTAAAATGCTCACCTTAGTTTTGCTTCTAACCATGGCAATTTTTTTTGCCACAAACTATGGTAAATGGAAATTCCACTGCAGATGTAGCACTGGCCTTACATACTGAAACTGAAAGAGGTTGGAGCAAAGTGCCCACACAAGCGGGGAGGAGCTTGTGGGCTTCTGATTGGCAAACCATCATTAGTAGATCAGGCAGCGTTACGTCTCCACCAAGCGATTGGTGTACGAGCCATTGCGAGAAACCTTTAGGGCATTGTTGACGACTGTCATGTGCTGCATTCTCTAGATATCGCTGGCTCTTTCAGCTGCTGAAGAGAAATGGAAGAAGGAACTTGAGAACAGCAATAAAGCTCGACTGAGGATCAAGGAGCTCGAAGAGAGGATCCTTTCCCTTAAAAGGGAACTGGAGCTCAAAAGAGAAGAAATCCCTGCCATTCTTAAAGCGGAACTAGCAGCAGCTCGAACTCAGTGGAACAAGGAAAAGCAAGAGGAGATCCTCGGCATACAAGAGCAAAACGAAAAAGATTATAATTCCTTTTTGAACGACCACAGGAATAAACTCAACGAGGTGCTTGCAAAGGCCAGAGAAGACTTTGCAAAGCAGAAGAAAGAACTGCTTGGTGAAAAAGAGGCAGAACTAAGGATGTCCTTGAGCAGGAAGCAGCAAGAATGGGCGGTTCAGGAAGCCAAGAGATTCCAGAATGAAATCGGCCAGTTTGAGGACAGGATTCTAGTCCAGGTGGAGCTCCTCTTAGATGACGTCCACAAGGATTTGGTCAGATGCGCAGGCGATGCGCATGCATGGCAAGCTAAGTGGAATACTTCTCCCGTTCAGATTAACCTCCAGTTCAAAGAGAAATTGGCATTTTGTCTGCAGAAAGCCTATAGAGGCACAGTCTGTGCCATTCTAGAAAAAGCCAAGCAAGAGTGGAATGAGGTAACATTTATGTGGCTTTAAACAATCTCTGTCTTGGCTTTCACGCTCAGCTATACTCAGCTTTAAGAGAAACATTGGGGTTTCCATCTTAGTAGAGAGTTTTATGTATTTTTGCAGAACTGGGAAAAAGGATGGAGCACTTTATTGAAAGATGTTAAACGATTCTGTGTATGCATTTAAAGAGGGAGGATCAAATATATTTTCACAAGTGCAGCCTTTCAAACCTAGATTTCCACCCATCACCATTTTATACTAACGCTTGCAAAATGCCTGTCTTTATGATGGATGGATGGATGGATGGATGGATAGATGGATAGTGTGTGTGTGTGGAAGGGGAGAGTTTGCAAATAGCCCTGGGGGGGCATGAAGTATCTTTTCTGCAAGCCGCACACACAGAAATGCTTGCATCTTACTTGCAGCCACTGTGAGGCACAAAGCGCTCTGGGGTGGAGTGAAAGTTTGGCTCTCACCGCAGCAGTGGCTCCTTTAGTTTTCCCATGCAAGTGAATGCTTTGTCTTCCATAGGAGCGATGGCGACCAAGGAATACCTTTGCGGACAGGTGGGGTGGGGTGGCTGTACCTGTTTCCCAGCCCTGGCAACCCCAGCCTTTGAAAACCAAGCCTGCTTCTGTCTGTATAACCCCATGCCTTCATCTGCATAGCTCCATCTGAGTTCCATTTCTTTGGCAGGCTGGATCGCTCTCCGCTGCCCCCATTGTCATGCAGGGGAAAAATAGCCTCATTTAGTCTTAGCAATTCGTACTGGTTAATTGTATT
This sequence comes from Anniella stebbinsi, assembly GCA_029215795.1. NCBI lineage: Eukaryota > Metazoa > Chordata > Lepidosauria > Squamata > Anniellidae > Anniella > Anniella stebbinsi. Next base: position 391,743,205 of record JARDYH010000001.1, read on the forward strand.
CTTTACTAGCTGCATATAAGCAGCTAGATCCCTCGCCCAGATAAACTATCCTGTGAAAGAACTGATGTGAAAGGACCAATACTGAGGACTAAACAACACCCGTCTTGTTAGTACTGGCTTTGCCCAGCCCAGTCTTCCCCAACTTACTGCCTTCCAGATGTTTGGGATTCCAACTCCCAGGATTCCTGACCATTGCCCATGCTGCTGGGGCTGCTGGGAGTTGAAGTCCACAGTGTTTGAAGAGCATCAGCTTGGGGAAGGCTGGCCTACCCCATTCTGCTCTGTTCCTTTCAGGAAGCTAGTCTTTAGAATATTCCTTGGGGCTTAATATTCAAAAGGAAGAATGCTGGGGTTGAATCATGCTTGAAAGCTCTTCTTTTCAATGCCAGATGCTTGAGAATGGGCTAAGATTACTTATTACTGAAGGGAAAACTTCACCATGTTCAGAGATGCTCTCTTTTATCATTGATACTTCATACATTAGAAACAGGTTCTGGGGTAGATAGAACTTCAAAAAGATAGACCAAAAGGGGAAAAGACTATGATAGTTCTCTTACTATCTAAACAAAATTTAAAATAATTACAGCGGCTGTGGCCTCACAAAAAACTTTAAATTGCTTTCAGAAAGATATAAGCTCTTCATCCCTTTCACGTCATGCCCAAAGGAAAAATATATATAACACTGTTGAGCAACTAATAATACAGCACGGGTGAACTGCCACAAAATAATCCTATTGAGCAAAATTGATTTGTCTGATGTCACTAAGTTCCATGCGTTGTCATTGCACTCTGAACCTCTCTGTTGTTGCTAGGAAGGTTCCACTGATGCTGTTACATTTCAGTGCATTCTCGAGTTAAACCTGAGAGATGCTTTTTGCCTCTGGGGAAGAAAATCGGTGGCAATTATTAAGTTTGCTCCATCCTGGGTGTGTGTGGAAGTGTCCCTTATTGTAAAATAACAAAAACAAAACCCAATTCCATCTCTTCTCTGGACAAAAGTGATGAGCAGATAGGATCTGTCAAATCCAAGGAGAATAGCGGATCATCTTTGAAAGAAAAAAAAATTGGAGCATCATGAATTATTCCAGAGATGAGAAATGTGGAAATCTTTATCAATGCTTCATTGTGGAGAGGCTTCAAGAGTGGGTCATCCTTGACCACATTTCCCTCCGCCTTATACTGACTACTGTGGGAGTCATGACTCTATATGTAGCCTTTGGCCTTAGCTCTCTCAGCAAGGTGAGGGATACTTTAGAACGCTCTTAAAATGAGGCATCTTTTGAAATACATTGGTATGAAGAGCTTGCTCAGTTTTGTTGTTGTGACACTGTGCAACCTGTTTACTTGGGCTAGTTTTAATGAACAAGCATGTTTCATCTCCTTGCATAAATATACATCAGTCTGAATAGAGGCCACTATAAAGATCACCCTAAACAAAGTATTTTGGTTAGGACAATTCACTGGGCTCATCAAGGTAATTTCCTGTTTAGCTTTATAGTGGTGGTTGTAAACATTTTTAATGGAACACACGCAACACACTCCATTTGCATATCAGATAAAGTGCTAGCCTAATAAAACCGCTGAGTTGGCCTTTTAAAATGATATTTTCTCTCAATAGATTTAGGCTTTCTATACTGAAGACTAATATTAACTAATAATTAAAATTAAAAAAGCCTCTCTTGGCTTTTTTAAATTTAAATGAGAATGTAAAACTTAACTGCTACTTTCCTATCATGCAATATTACTATTTTTAAAAAACGGATCACTCTGTCTTTTGGAATTTAAATTCATGACGTCCATTGCAGAAACATGAAGATTTGGACTATAATTTCAAAAATTCAGAGAACTCTTGCATGCAAAGTGCTGAAGGAGAGACTGGAGACAAAGCTCGACCTTCCATGTATGACATTGGACAGCAAGTAGAACTACAAAGAAGGTTAAGAAAGCCGCCTTTGCAGGAGACTGGAATGGATATTGGTATTATCCCCTGTTCCTAATTTTCTGCTTTAATTTTTATATAGTTAGTTCTATTTCATGTAAAATATATCTTCACTTTTCCATAGAGTTGCACAAATACTATAATATGTTCCAAGACATTTGAGTGATTCATGTCAGCGTTACGAGTGACATGTCAGTAGATCTACCAATATTAACCAATTTACAGTGCAGTTCTGTGCACACTTACCAGGGAGAAAGCTGCATTGAACGCAGTAGGACTTGTGAGTAAACATGCATAGATTGGACTCTCGGTCACAGCTTTAACCAAAGAAAGCACGGAGGCTCTAAGATTTCTACGGCTGACCACTTGCCCTTGCGCTTCCCTCCGTTCCGTTCTCTGATGGCATCCGATGAATACTAAGCATGTGGAGCATAGTAGCCTGTAGCCTTATCTCTGCTCCATTTCCCTGGTTTTCTAATGGTTGTGCCAGAACGTTGGAGTTGAGGTTTCTTACATGACTAGAGACTTCAGGCAAACTCTCAGCTGTGCAGTTAGAACTACTACATGGTCACTTTTAAAGGGACCCTCATGTTATTAGTAGTTAGCTAATTCCAGTGCTGCACTAATTGAATCAGGTCATTATGTGGAGGCAGGCAGGCGGAAAGAAGAGGAGATGGCTGACCACAGAATACTCAAGAAAAAAAAACTTCTAGTTTGTCGCAAATGGCAGGACCACAAGTACTAATTCCCACTAATCATATAATCTATAACATGGAATTCCCTGGGAAATGTAGAATGAATGCGATGGTGCTTGGTCCAAATCCAAAACTAGCTGACTTTTTTTTTTTTTTATTAAGAAGAGTCAAACATTGGTAATAGACAGGTAATGATCACCTGTCGTAACCATACAAGGTTTCCATTAAAAGACAAACAAACAGTAGTTTCAGACCTCCCCACCCCCCCAAACCCAGTACTGCCAGTTCATGGTGTGTTCTTTAATTTTTGTGGTTTTCTCAATCCCATAAGTGACCAGCAACTTTTGTGTTGGTCAATTGCAGATTGCAAGTGTAAGAAAAGGAACCTGTTATCCCGAGAAGGTGTTTGCTGTGAATATTGTCATCAGCAGCTTGAAAGAAAGGAAAAAGAGTGCCAGGATTTGAAAAAGAAACTTGACAAAGCTTGCAAACATCTCCAGCTTGCAGTGAAGGAACACAAAGCAAAGGCTGAGCAAGTTCAGGGTTTGTATCCTTATTTATCAAGGTAAAATTATGATTAGATTTCCCCCCTGATGGTTGTGTTAAATCTCTTGGTGTAACACAGATAGCTGGTCATACATAGCTGTAGGTCTTCAGCTCCAAGCTGGCTTTGCTCATCCTCGGCATGTGGGGAAGGTGAAAGACGGCTGACACTCACTTTGCTGGCACTTTCAGGAGTTCTTGCAGGTGCCAGCTGAATGTGCAGCCCAGCTTCACTCCTGCTTCCTGTTCCCTGTGTGGGATTAGGGCAACCAAATAATTCATGATTAGGGCAACAAGCAGTTTCTAAGTCACACCTGAGCTTGAAGCCAGATCAAAATTGAACTAGATAATCAGTGTCTTCCAGGAATTTCTGGAGTTACCTGGCCACCACCTGCTCAAACACCTTACCCAGGAAGGAGGGATTTACAAGGGGCCAATAATTGGAACAAACATCTGATTCCAAAGAGTATACATTACAGTTGTATATTACCGGAGGAATGAATCATTCTCTCATTGGGCCTCCCAGTCCAAATCAAATAGGGCATGAAACTATGAATGAGAAGACAAAGACTGTTTTAGCATATTGCTGTAAAGTGAAGCAGTCTAAAATCGTTCCTCTTCTTTGTTAAGCTCTATGACACACTGGTTGTGTTTGCCTTATATTTGTCATCAAATGCAGAAAATTGAATTGCCTATGCTGCATTTTTATGTAGGATTTTAAAATATTTTGATAACAGTGGATGTAAAGAGAAAGCTTGATGCTTGTTTGGATTCCCGATCCTTCCAGCACACACAGGTCACCCAAATCAGGGAGGCTTTTTATTGCAGGAAATCCCACAGGAAAAGCTTACACTTTTTAGAAATAATATAGCTGATAGGAGCTATAGGCTCTATGTAATTCCAGAACAGTCTAAAGCTGAAGAAAACCACAGTCATGTCAGAGATCCACACAACTGGTTTCCCCACTGAAATTTCTGTGGCTCAAAACACATGGGAAGGGGGGGGGTCAAGATTCCTGGGGCCATCCTTCCTAGACAGTCGAGGACTTGAATAATTTCTGGGGTCAGTCTTCACAGGCAATCAAAGCAAGAGTTCTAGCAAAGGCCCAAACAAATCCACACACATGCAAGCAGAGAGTTTCATGCCATAATTTTCTCCTTGGTAACTCCATACTGCATGAGCCCAGGTAGAGAAAGGTCAAAAGACTCAGGATCAAACCAAACCTGCTGGCACTCTTGGGCTGATGACGAGGAAGACACAGCAAAACGAGAGTTCAAAGTCTATGAAAAGCATCGCAGTACTTCTAACATTGACCTCTCAACCTGGGTGACTCTTCTGCAAGCCCACCCCACTTCTGTCAGATTCTCACCAATGGCTTCGAGCTGGTGGACAGGGAGCAGGGTGACTCCCCTTGGCTCTGCTCTGAGAACACTGACGGATAAGCTCACGCAGATTCTGATATTCCAGAGGCTGAATAGGCCCAAACCCTTCCAGACTTCTAATCAAATCCTGGCTATAACCCACAAGGTCAACTGCAATGCTGAAGCTGAGCTCTGGCAGTGCTTTACAGAAGGCTAACAATGGTGGCAGGTTCAAATCAGAGAAAATTTCTGCATAGGTTCCTATATTGAAACACCCGATTAAATTAAATGCTTATCTATATATTTTTTTCTTTTCTGTTTGTTTTTTAGAAAATGAAAGAATTGTAGAAACGCTAATCGGAGAAAACTCTACAATAAAGAACAAACTTGATGATTTGAAAGCTTCCGGTGTTCCCCCAAGGTAATTAAGGAAAAGAAAGCAAATGATTTCTGTCCAGACAGTTGCAATTTCATTCTCAGTTTGAGCATTATTTTGTTGTGTGCTTTTAGATCGTTGTCAGAAGGATGTGTGTTAAAGCCTTGTACTTCCTGTGATGGAAAAGCTTTGGAAGAAATGCGATCCCAGTATATTAAAGCAGTGGGGAAAATTAAGAGTAAGTGCAAACAAAAATCCTTATTGTTCAGTAGCCGTTTCATCTATTTGTATTCTTATAACAAAGGAACTGAATCAAGATTGCCAGTAAAATTGATTGGCCACACACTGGTATTATTTTCCCTGTGTCCTTTTTAATATATTACGTGCTTTTTAAAAATCATGGTCATATGTTTGAATGGTTGAGTATCTGCTTCTGAAACTCCAGTTGTATATTGTCTCTAGAATATAAGTGCGTCATATAAATGTATAGCATGCTGTTTATAGGTGATATGCTCCGTTACATCCGTGAAAGTAAAGAGAGAGCTGCAGAGATTATTAAAGCAGAAGTATTAAGAGAACGTCAGGAGACTGCCCGGAAAATGCGCAAATATTACCTTATTTGTCTTCAGCAGCTTCTTATTGATGACGGAAAACATGAAGGGTAAGGTATTTGTAATGATATTAGATGAGATGCTACCAAGGATAACTGTCTGACCAGTTTATGTACTCTGAGATATTTTTAAAGCAGAAATGTTCTGTTGTTTTGTAGCAATCTGTAAATAGTCTGTAAGTTTAAAAGCTACCTTGGTGATCAAGGCCTACAGACCAGTATTGCTTACTGCTTTCCCAACAAAATACTTTGACAAATTTCCAAAGTCATTTTTTCCTTCGATTAAGCATTGATAATTTTTTTTTGGGGGGGGGGGGTTGCTGCATACACTGTACAGCATAGTCATTGTTCGATTCAGTGCATTACAGCAAAAAATTCTTTAAAGATGAGCTCCAAAGAAACAGAAATGAGATCTGCAAATCTTAACTTCATAGAAAGTATTTTTAATTTTGCATATTCGTAATATAATCATTGGCAACACTCTCCAAGTAGGTATGTAATAGGATAAATAGGAAAAGAGCAGAATTATTCTCATCTACCCTATCTGCTTTGGTGTTGTTTCTGCCCCCCCCCCCCTTCCCTTTGACCCGTCCGTTTTCCTGGGACTGAGTCTTGATTCCAACAATACACCCAAACTCACCGGGAAAAAATATTCATGTGATCTACTAGTGTATAAGGCAGGAGTCACTAACAGCCGCTAGGTTGCGGTTTTCACGACATGAGATTTTCAATCTTGCATGAGTTTGCAGCTCATACAAGTAGACCAATTAAGTGAAACAGGTTTTTTAGCTGAAGACTGCCACAGCATATCTCCAGAGGGAGAGAGGGTTTGCTGAAAAATTAATCATTGTAATGCTAAACTGCTGAAAACTTTTCATGCTGTCAATGAAATTAGAGTGGCCTGCCACAGCCCTTCTGCCCAGTTTAAGTGACTTCGTTATCGGCTAATTACATGACTTTTCCTTCTTTCCAGCTGCAATGTCTCATTGCAGAAATGCTGGTGAGGAGGGCTAAATACTGCATCTAATCAGTTGCTCAATGCTCCAGTGGAATTTGGCAAAGCTTGGAAGTCAGTATCCCACTTGCTGCACAAGAGGAATCTTCCTTTTGATCTCATTGATAAAAGGAGACAGTAGCAGCTTCTCTAGCCTGCATCTGGGCAGGTTCATAGTTCATGGACTTTATCCTGAGATCTCTGAAATCTCATCTATGTTGAGCAGCAATAATTTAGAGAAATCTTTTTGAGATCTCTTTAGATTTTTTTAAGGGCTCAAAGCTTTTCTCCTAACTTTAATTTGGTGCTGTAAAACTGTCAAATCAGATTAGTCTAGGAAGAGCTGGACTTTTAAAAACTCTTCTTGGGTTTCCTGCAGGGCTGAGAAGAAAATAATCTGTGCTGCTGGCAAAATTGCTACTATGGCTAAAATCCTAGAAACTCCTGTTCGTAATTCATCACAGAACAAAATCACCCACTCAGGTACAGTAATATGAAGGCTGGTTATCCCCTGTTTTTCATACATGCCATCTGTTTTAGTCATGTATACGAACAACTTTGAGCTCATTGAAGGAATACTGAAAACCTGAATGTTCTAGTTTTTTTCATTCAAAATTATTTCCTAAATTTAATTTCTTTTTGATTTCTATCCCATCTTACAGCCTTGTCACAAAACTCCAAGCTGCTTTCTGGGGTTGAGGAACTAGAACGAAATTACATGCAACAACCTAGGTCAACCGTAGTGGAAAATCAGACTCAAGGTGGAAGCATGAGCAAAAAACCCAATAATCCAACTACCCAGAAACGTATACCTTGTAGCTTACAACAGCATCTTGATGCTGAAAGCCAGTCATCCCTGACTTCCCAAACCCAGTTTGGTGGAAGAGCTTTTAAGCAACTGGATGACCCTTCAGTTGGTGCTGTAGCAATGATGCCTTTCAGCGAAGGAGAAGGTGTGTACAAAGGTCTACCTCATGCTATCAGTGCCACCACACTCCAGAATCCCTCCTCATGTACTTCTCAAGCAAAGCTCCCAAACAGTCATCCAGTGAGCTTTACAGATGTTGGTTCTGACTCTGGGGCACCTTGTGCAAAATTTAAGAGCCGAAACGATAGGCCAATTGTAAACGAACTTGGATGTACTCAGACTACTAGGCATCGGAAGGCAACATCTGAGAAAACCCAAATTTTTGACGTTCAGGAAACTCCAGTAAGGGATGAAGGATGTTCTCCTGATTGGAGCCTGGTGAGTGAGACACTACACATGGACAACAATGATATGCCTCCGTATCCTGTTCAAAAAGCCTATTCCAGCATACCAGGAGAATCCTGTGAACAGGTTCCCATGGCAAGTCTCTTTTCCTATGCCAAGGAAGAAGCTTCTGTTTTTTGCAGGCAACCCAGTGGCCACAAAGAGAACACACTTGTTACAAAGAGCCAGGACATAAATTGCAATGATGGCCATCTGACTGTGAACCCTGGTCATCTGCCATATCCAAACTTGGACAAATTAAATCTTGCTGATACCAATCTGAGCAATGCTATGTTAGGTTCAGTGGTAGAAAAAAGCTACAACCTGCTGCAGTCAAAGAAACAGATACGAGATGTTATGGCTTTTCAACAAGATAGTGGCTTTGATAGCCCACAAATCAACTTTGATTAAACATCTAGTAGTCTCTGACCATTCTCACAAATGAGATGCTTAAATATATTTAAACGAAAGCTGTGGAGGAGTTGGGGCAGTCTTGTGAGTGTTTTTGTTCATTTCTTGACTTCCCTATTAGACAGTTACATGAACAAGCCAATCATAAATATTTATGTGGGTTTGGGATATCCCTTAGTGATCTGACCTTCCCTAAGTTTAGATTGTCTTTTTATATGTGTGTATGTGTGTTGAGTGTGTGTTGCGTGTGGAATGATCTATTTTTATACCTCAAGATTAGTGTGAAGTCCAATGCAAGCTTTTTTATTATTTATACAAAAATAAAACTGACACGATGTGGTCTATGTATACAATTGTTATAGAACTTTTTTCAATGTTAGCTGTGTTGTACTTATTTAATACCATTTATTATCCCTTTTTTCCCCATAGATATCAAGGTGCTGGACACAGTGCTCCTAATCAATCTCCCAGCTAGGGCATGGAATCTTAAATTAATTTCTTTCATATTTGTATGGAAACACTTATATTGGCAAACCCCAGTGCAGAGATGGAATGGAGCACTAAAATGTTTATGGCGTTCCCTTGCCAGAAAGGGCTCTTCTGTTCAGATGCAGCTCTGATACGACGTTTACTAAGGCAGCTGCCTCAGGAAGTAGGTTTCAGGCTCTCTCAAGGCAGGGTTGCACACCTTCAGGACCAGGAGCCAAGTCTGGACCCCCTGGGCTTCCTCAGAAGGGCATGCCTTCTTCGCATGGCTCTGCCCCCTTTCCCTGACTACCAATCATTTGCTGTTTTGCTGGCCTTTGTGCAGTTTCTTTCCCATTCTAAAAGGTTGAAATGGCTCTCCTGGCACTAAGCACTTTAAGGTAAAATATGCTGCTTTTAGCTCCGCCCCTTTGACTTTGGCCCCACCCACCACCGGAATGCAGCCCCCTCTTGAGCTGAAAGAGGTGCAGTACCCCAGTCCCAAGGGCAGAGCAGGAGATGCCCATAATTGTGTGAGTATATTATTTACACTATACCTAATGCGTAGTTCATTTGCCCACACTTTTCTCACGTGTAAAATGGGCATTGCAGAACAGTGGTTATGTCGAAAGCTGCTTTAGCATATAAACTATGTTGTAGTCAATGGGGATGCAAACTGTTTGTGCAATCGGTGATATGCGTAACAGTAAACGCCTTGTAGATAAAGTGACTTTATAGAGGAATACTCGAACACAGAAGTTAAAGCACCCTGAGGAGGCAAAATTCCTGTTTTAAAAAAATAAAAAAATTCTAAATACTATTTTCTAAACTTGTGACATGAATAGATGGTGGTATAAAAAGCTGTGGTGTGGTTACATGTTAAGAGGAGCTTGAGCATGTTTAATCACTGAGTAGAACTTTCCAATGAGAATTACCATTGACATCTGTGGGGTCAAGTGTGTGGTTGAACATCTAGAAATAGGCAAGGATATAATTTTGGCTTATGGCTTGTCTGGGCTTTGTTCCTACTGTTTGGAGGAGGGAGGAGGGTCCCCAACCTTTTTGGACCCATGGACACATTTGGGAATTTGAGAAACTGCTGTGGGCACCACTGCAAAATGGCTCCTATGGAGGATGTGGCTACTGTGGGCCTGGGTAGTCAAAAGAAGTGGGAGGAGCAGAGCAGTAGTGAGACTGGAGGCTGGGAGGGAGGGGGAAATAGCAAAGAGAAGGGGTAGAAGGGAAAGAAAGAGCAGGACTAGGAGGTAGGAGAAACAACAAAGTAAAGAGGTGGGGGAGAGAAGAAGCAAGGCTAGGGGCTAAAAAGGGAGAGAAAGAAGAAGGCTAGGACGGGGAAGGGAGAAGTAGTGAGGAAAGGGTTAGGGTAGTGAGAAATAAGTACAAGAGCGAAGGGGAAAGGTCTTTGTGCATGCAAGAAGATTTGGTGGCCCAACAATCAGTCCTTTCTTGCCCTCTGAACAGCTGATCAGCAGCAGATGCAGGAAAAGGAAGGAGAGCCTTAATGACTTTCAAGTGTTTTATTAGAAATAAATGTTTGAAGGGGACAGTGAGTCAAGCGCCATAATGTCTTTAGGTGCTGCATTGGGGATCTCTGATCTAGTTTCTCTCAATTATTCACATTCCTGAGTAATGTCAATAAAAAGGTTTTTTTGCAATATATGAACATCCTCTCAACCATTTTATAAGCAACCGAAGGGTTTCTTGAACTGAAAGAGACCAAAGAGTACATGTTTAATTCAAGGTGGCAGCAGATAAGGCCTTAAGGAAGCATCTCCTTAGAGGCTCCAGACCAATGGGTTTCTATGATACAAATGCAGCTATAGAAATGAGTAGCATCCAATTATTACAGCTAAATGCCACTTCTCATACTTTTGGATTTCCCTATGTGATTACTGTAAGGAAACAAATTGCACAGCAACTCTCATTATCTAATTAACATTTTGGTTTTCTTCGAAAGTAATTGTAGGTCCTCTCTAATCCTTTGACCTTACTGTAGCCATTAATTAACTTGTGCAAATGCAATTTGTTTAGTTAAAATTTGTGAGATTGAAAAAGTGTTCACGGTTTAATAGTGCTCTACTTCCCCCTAGTGGGTTTTTCTATCTATATATTCTGTATAACATAATTCATGAAAGCAAAATAGGGCAGTGTCAAGATGTCATAGTGCATGACCATTTTCAAAACGTAAATGTTATATAGCAAAGGGAAATAAAGAGACGGTTTCCCTGTAAGTACACTGGGCACAAATCATTAAGACAGGGATGGCAACATGCAAGCCATCATTTTCATGCCTCCTCCACTCTCTACCACCCAATTATTTATTTATTTATTTTTAAGCCAGCTAAATTCGACCTTTTTGGTGCTCCGTAGTGTTATGGACACCATTTAGCTTTATTTATGAGGATCAGCTGTAAAGCTCTTAATGCTTGAGTGGGCAATCTTTGGGTGGTCCAGAGACCATAGTCTGCCAAGAGCCATGAAAATGAATTTTATGAAGTCTGATCTCTTCCGGCAGGCCTACCTAGTTGAATTTTAAGATGTTTTAATAATGTATTAGTTTGATTTGTTTTTAATATTTTATCTATTTTATGGTCATTGTATTTATATTTATTGTTGTTCCCCGCCTCGATCCAGAGGGAGAGGCGGGTTAGAAATAAATTTATTATTATTATTATTATTATTATTATTATTATTATATGAATAAATTTCATTTTCAGGGCACCTGGCAGATTATGGCCTCCGATCCATCCAAAGTTGCCCAAGCAAGCATTAAGAGTTTTATAGGTGATCATCATATAGATAGATAGAATTATCATATACAGACTCTGTTCAGACGACACGCTAAGCCACAGTGGTTAAGCATTTTGAGCTAAACATTATGGCTTAGCCTGTTGAGTGAACCATTCCTAACCATGGTGGCTACATAACCACGGTTTAAACACATTCACTAACCATTTGTTGCAAAATGTTTAGTGACTTAACCATCGGTTAGCATGTTGTCTGAACAGGCTCAAATAGAATGATGGCTCAGATTTCATTCTGTTGTCTCTGTTTGCTCCTCCGTACTTCCTACATCCTTCCAGAGCAATTTCAGATAACAATGAGAACAAATATTAAGGTGTGGACACATTTTCATAATCATGATTGATTTTACTTTGTTCACGCTATTGAAAACCAGAGCTCGGTATTTATGTTTTTATTACATTTATTTTATTTCATTTATTATTTTTATATAAGGCCATCCAGTAGGATTGTTCTCTGGTCAGCTCAAAACAAACAATGATAAAATACAATTAAAACACATTATGATAAAATAATATAATGGATACATGTTGCTATTAATATTACAACAAATTACATAAAAATCATACCCCATAAAAGCACCCTCAGTGTATATTTCTGCTCAACGTTCTGTCCTTCCTTCCACTTTTAGTTTTAAAAAATTAAAGTATGTTTCTAGTCCCTCATGCAACTGTGGGGACGAGGAGGAAGTGTATGTATCATTGTTGATAAAAATCTTAGAGGTTGCTAACTTCCAGCTGGATCCAAGCTTCTTTTAGCTTTGATTCATTTGGCTGTATTTCGGGGTAGTTGTTTTCCTCCCTTGTTGAGAAATTGCAGTGCCTGGCTCTTCTCCATCTTTTGTTATTGGCTGTGTTTGGACATTATACTAAAGTAAACCATAATTTAGCATGACGAGATCAAGCTGTAGTCCTCCCCCCTCCAACACTACCGTGAAGAATTTGGAAGCTTTCACTTCCATTTTAGATTAACTGCAGCTTGTCGTGTCATCCAAAGATGACAAACTGGTTAATCTTAACTATGGTTTGTTTGAGACAAGCCAATTTAAAACCATGGGTTAAACCACCCATCATTAACCACAGCTTACAGTTCGAATGAAATGCTAAACTGTGGTGAATTGAAAACTGAAGTGAAAGCCTTTGTTCTCATCTGCACTAGAGGAGTCGATGGGAAGGTGGAGTTCACAAGCTCAAGGCTCACTGACTCGTTTGGATGTCACACTAAACTATGGTTTAGCATGACGTCTGACTGCAGTTGTATGGGTCCATTCATGACTCCTAAATAAGATAGGAGGAGGAGGACAGCAGATGCTCTGGCTTGCAGATACCTGATGAGGAAGGCCAAATCTTTTCTTCTGAAGCACAGAAGAACAGTCTAATCCCATGCTCACTTAGAAGTTAAGAGGTTTTAGGAGTGTAACCACAGTATATAGCAATGAGTGGAGAAGGATTTGCAGGGTATTGTGAAGGGGCTGCCTCGTCTCAGACCCTAATTGGTCATACCCAATATCTTTTCTCTTCCTCCCAACCCTCAGAGTATTAAGGAACCCATCGCATGTAACAATCAGAACACTTAAAAAAGCAACAATAACCATGCTGGTCCATGAGATCAGCCAGCGCTCCTATCTTTGGGTTTTCTATGTGCTTTGGGAAATACGGTATTTATCCATTCAGGGCAGAAACTACCACCAGAGGAAGATTTTTGATGACCTGAAGAGGGACTTTGAATGGAGGATTCCATTCCCTCCAACCACTAGGTAATGCTCACAATTTGGCCTCCGTTTACTTTTTACCTAATGCATCATGTAAAATTAATTTCTGGCTTTGCTAATATAAGGACATTTCTCTGCACTTCTGTTCTATGCTGACTCAGGAACCTGTGTGTTTTGCCCAAGGCAAAAGGCGGATTGGAGTTACAACTGGACTTTGTGTTTTTAGATATTAAGATCGATTATTGCTGCTGCTTTCCTCCAAATTATCATCAGTTTGCAATCTCCATTTTGAGACTGGGGCTATCTATACTGCAAGACCTCATGGCCACCGCATCTGGCCATATTTTTGGACTCCCCCGGCCCACTGCTTTTTGTACCATGTAACCTGAGGAAGAGATCTGGAGAACTTGAAAGCTTGCAGATTTTTGTAGAATTTTGGTTGGCCCTAATGAAGGTATTGCCCAGTTGGGGAATTGGGACACTGCACATTTAGACAAATGTTATGCAGTTCTGTATTTCCACTTGCATATTTTATTGGTTGCTACAAATCTAGTGAAAAGTTTTAGTGACTGATGTAGAAGGTAAAGCTCTTGCAGCAGCAGTAGTACAACCTTTTGAGGGTATGAATTATTTTGGAAACCCTCAAGACTGGATGTGGTTCTTCACATGAGGGTGGGGGAACTGACAACAAAATCCAATCCCATGACATGGAGAGAGTCTCTACATCAGCACCATTAATTCTGGGTGGCCATTGGCATGGAGAACCTCTGCAGAATTGATCCAGCATATGATGTGTGCGTGTGCAAGATGGCTGCAGGACATACCACCTTGCAGATGCAGCTTTGGGCACATGGCTCTATAGTGGTCTTCAGGAGGGACAATGGGTTAGCAAAAATGACTAATCAGGTCTATGCATTGCCTTGAATTGGAGCAGTGGCATTTAGGGAAACTCACATGATGTGGATGAGATGGACGTGAGGGAGAGCTTGTTCCCAGAGCGAGGTGGGTTCCTTGAAATCCCTGTTCTTTGGTATCATGGATGTTACTTCAACTACATCAGTGGGCCACTCCCGTTGAGCAGGCACATCTCATTAGCAGGGGACTGATTGGGGTAGAGAAGAAACAGCAACGCCTATTCCCACAACTGACATGTTGTTTTAAGGAATGTGAGGTTTGATTCTGCAGCTGCCGCTCCTCAGATCAACAAGGGGGTTTTCAGGAATGAAACCGAAGGGATCTCTTAGTTCATAGCTCCAACTTGGCTGACCCACATTTTGTTTGTACAGTAACAACATCCATTGAAAAAAACAGTTTCAGATTGTTCAGTTCACCATCTAATCCAGCAACAAGCCGACACAAACTGAACAAACTGTCCTACTCTGACAGAGATTGGTGCAAATAATTTGTGTTTGCCAATGCTTGCAAATTTTAATTTTACTGTTTAGTTATTTATGTATGTATTTAATTTAGAGACTTCATTTATGACGACTTATCGGAATGTTCCAACTAGTCTTGATGGCTATGTGTTACCTCCCGTATCAGAGGCAGTAAGCTATATACACCAGTTGCTGGGGAGCATGAGAAGGACGGTTCTGTTGCACCTGTGTCCTGCTTATGGTCGACAGCTGGTTGGCCACTGTGTGAACAGAGTGCTGGGCTAGGCTTTCATAATACAGTAGTTTTACGTCGTTACAAGACTAGATGGAACTTTAATCTGACCCAGCATGGCTCTTCTTATGTTCCTAAATTGTTATGAGTGTCTAAGATGACTAAACCTTCCTTTTCAGAACTGCTTCACACTTTTTCTGATCACATTGTTTCTGTAACCCTAGAGAGTCCAGTGCTCATTCCTCTTCCATGCCACTGTTAGCCCCTCCCATTTTATTCCCTCAATTTGCGTACATTGTTTCTAGCTTCCTCTTCCCACTGTATAATGGTACTGTATTATGGTATAATGGTACTATATAATGGAGGATAAGGCTATCGACGGCTTCACGGAGGAGAAGACTATCGACAGCTACTAGTCACGAGGCTATATGCTAACTCCGGTGTTAGAGGCCATAGGCCTATGTACACCAGTTGCTGGGGAACACATGAAGGAGGGTCCTTGTACACTTTTGTCCTGCTTGGGGGTTTTGCATGGGCAGCTGGATGGCCATTGTGCAAATAGAATGCTGGGCTTAGGGATGTTAGAGAAATTCGCAACAGAATCAGATGAGTTCAGATTTCTATGAATCCGACCCATGGATTCCATAGTAGGCCAGTGTTTCCCCGGTCGCATGGATTCCACGGACATGCGGACTGTGTTTTTTACTTCCCAGAATTCAATGCAAATTTAGTTGTAAAAAAGGCATTAAAAAAACCACAGATTGAAAAATTTGCATTTCCCCCATTGGCTAAAGCATGGAAATGTACATTTGTGGGGGGATTTGCGCAAATTTGGAAAATTAGAAAAAAAACCTGATTCCGTCAATGAGCAGACAATGGACAATCTGTGAAATGCAGATGGAACAGGTTTGACAAAATCCGTATATCCCTAGCAGGACTAGATGGACCTTTGGTCTGATCAAGCGTAGCTTCTCTTACGTTCTTATAAGAATACAGAGAAAGGAGAGAACGAGCTTTCTAAAAAAATTATCTCGAGAAAATGTTTGACAGAAAATGGTATCAAATTTGTTTGGTGTTAGCCAGATTCTAGAATGCTCTCCCTACAAAAGTTTATCTGGTCTTGATGTTATACTGTTTTTGGCATCCAGTCAAAACATATTTACCCAGGCATTTTAATTGACTATTGTTTTGCAGGTTGTATAGCTTTATTGTCTGCTTCCTCTCAGTTTTATTGTGATTTTTGTTTGTTTATTTTTAGCACGGTATCTGATCGTTTAATGTTTTATGTTGGTACACCATGCTGGAATCCATTTTTGGATGAAAGGCGGACTAGAAACTTTAAAAATAAATAAAAATGCCAATGATAAATCTAATGCCTACCATTAGAGAGAGAAAGAACACTCTTGAGTATGTTCAGAGTGTTTCAAATAGATTATCTCGGTATTCCTCTATAAATATTATTATCCCTCACAGAGCAGACTGAGAGAACAGTAGCTTGCCTGTTGTGAGTTTGTGGCTGAGGTGAGTTTAGAATTGGGATTTGATCTGATTTCACTTTAGCCATGGAACAGACGTTTATTGAAACATGTTGGTATTTTTTTTAATATTCTATCCTTTAGGGAATAAATCTTCCTATCTGATAAGAGCTAGAGGTTCTCTCTCATCTTTCCTACGTACCCTAGAAGGCCAGCAAATATCTCAGCAGTTTGTTGAATTTTGCTCTGCTTGTCTTCAGAAAACTGGTGATCCATACCCCCCCCCCAAATTTTAGCAATAGACTTTTGAGATCTATACCTAATTCTTCGATTATTATTTTTTTAGCACAAATTCTGTGTAAATGTAAACAAAAAACAGCCCACCAACCACCCCATATTAATTGCTTTTATTGGCATCTTTAAGATTTTCTTTAGCCTTTGACTAAGATGTACATAGTAACTTCAAGTAAAATATACCGGCCACTTATGAAAGCATGATCTTGCTTCAGTGTTCATTGATTGCAGATTTGGCCCATGTTGGTTATTAATTTCATTACAAAATGGCACAGATAAGTTTCAGTAGCAAGTTTTACAACACACTTCTGTGTGTGTGTTTTTAAAAAAAGTCAAATGACTTTACATGGTGATATTGCACTATTTTGTTTCCTTTTGCTATTTGGCTTTCTGTGTGTCATACATCAAAAGTAAACTGTGTAGAGAAATTAACTGCCCATCAATGGACTTGCTATGGCAGGGGACACACAGAGAAACACACACACACACAGACACAGTGTTGCTGTACTTAATAAGTTGGAAAAATGCATCCTTGTATCTAGATCAATCTCCATGTAGGGAAAAAGTCATATCTGATTTAATTGATTTCTTGTTACTATTCTTTAACTTTGAGTATGCTGCTTCATTCTGCCTAATAGTAGGGCCAGCTGCCATAGTTCAGTATCCATTAATCTCCACTCATTTGCAAGGCCAGCATCAAAGGTAGGCATGGTTAGGTACGTGTCAAGGACCCCACACCTCACTGATGAGAGTCACCTGGACATGCTCCTCTTCAACATTACAACAGGTTTGTTCATCCACCTCTTGTTCTGGTCCAGACAATGGAAGTGGTGAGAAGGACAAGTGGCAGATGCTCAGTGGCTCTCTGCCTGTCAAGCAAACAAGTGGTAGAAATTATGAGAAAGAGGAGGAGCAATAGCAGTAGGCAATGGTGGTGAGAAAGTAGACTGACTGAGGGAAGGGGCCTACTGAAAGTGTCTTGTCCAGGGCCAGTCCTACCATTAGGCAGAGTGAGGTGGTCACCTCAGGCAGATACTGAGAAGTGGCAACAAGGTGTAGAAGGAAAGAATTGTGGGCCACACAGCTTGTCCTGCACCCCTAAGGTAGCCTTCTGGCTTCAGGTATGATGGTGGATGCCTACATTGAAGAAAGAGTCAACTACTGGTCCTGTCAGCTTTTTTGTACACAGCAGGACATTTTGCTGCCTCAAGCAAAGAACAAGATGGTGCTCTCTCCCATTTCACCTAAAAATGCCAGCTGGACTGGTAGTTGAATCTTCAACACTGGCAATGCGACAGTGTCCTCCACCATATCTTCAGGTGGTAGGCTAGCTTAAGGATCCCAGGGCAGGCTGCATGGCCCACAGCTTTCTCCTCCCAACTTCTTGCTGCCACCTTCCCCACATCTGATGCCTGAGGTGACTGCTTCACTCTGCCTAATGGAATGGCCGGCCTTGTCTCCAGATCCTACAGCAGATTTAAGGAGGGAAATCTCTAGATTGCAACGTAAATTGGCTTGCGTTACTCTCTGTTAAGGTAATGCTGCTGATTTATTTTACTTTTCTTGAATATTGTGTATATATTGTGTTTAATATTCTCTGTTTTTAAGAACTCATTTGAGCAGGTAAATAGATTATAGTATTGTTATTTTTACATTTCTATACCACCCCATAGCCGAAGCTCTCTGGGCGGTTTACAAAAGATTAAAACATTAAAAATCAATATACAAAATTCAAAAACATAAAAACGACATCTTACGGTAGCAAATTCCATCTTTTGGTCCTCTGGTACAGAGGTTGATCTTAGGGACATGTTACATATTTTGGTTAGAAGATCAGCAATTTCATATTTGAGTTCTTTGAGAACTCTAGAATGGTTACCACCCGGGCCTCATGATTTATTAGCTTTTAAATTGTCAATAAGTTGAGAACCTCATCTTTTGTCACCACTATTTGCCTTAGTTCCTCAGAGTCCCTTCCTGAAAACAGACTAGTGGCCTAGCTAGCTAAGTATTGTTTACATAAGCTGACAGTGGCTCTCCAGGGCTTCAGGCAGGAGTCGTGTCCAGCCCTACTTGGAAATATCAGAATTTTAAGCCTCTGCGTGCAATGTAAATACTCTGCAACAAAGCTACAACCCTTATTTATTTGTTACATTTATATCCTGCTTTTACCTCCAAGGAGTCCAAGGCTGTAATACATGATCCTTCTCCTCCTCTACACTTTATCCTCACAATAACCCTGTGATTGGCCCAAAGTCGCCCAGTGAGCTTCATGGCTGACTAGAACTCAGGCCCTTCCAGTCCAATGCTGTAACCACTTGTTCAGCCTTTATAGCTCTGCAAATAAATAATCTCCAATTATATAATTACCTCCTTTTCTGTCTAAATCCAGCCTTTCTAGTTACTAACCCTACTGTTGAATAGCCTGTTGTCTCTGTTTAAATGCTCCTGACATAAGTAACAAGGCTTAATCCTTGAAAACTGCCTTTCGTCAGTCTTCAGTCAATTTGTTCCCCTTAACTGTAGCCCATGTCAGTCTCAACTAACTTAGACTTTTCTTGAATCCTCCAAGTAGGCCTTTGAGAGAAGGGTTTTGTGAGGTCTTTTTGTTTTGGGTCATCTTGTAGCTTTTTTGTGCTGAAAGGAATTCAGATACCGAAGCGACGGGTGCACAATGGAAGTTTAATACTCCCTTTTGGCATATAAACTGATGACCCTTGGGTTTTTTTCCAAAGACACACAAAAGAAATTGATGAGGTGTTGCATAGTTCACAATATTAATTGATGGGCGGTCTGCATAGTCTGTAACATTACCTCATATATTGTAATGCACATTGCTTACATCAGTGAAGCAAATAACCAACTAAATACATCATCACAGTTGTCCCACTAGATATTTTTTAAAAAAGTCATGAGACTCTTAATTAACTTCTTATGTGAGCTGGATAACTTTTCAGCAGCTGAAGAAAGATTCTGTCTCAATTACGAGAAGTACAAGCCTAAGTTAATATAAGCCTACTTTTAAAGTTCACCATCCTCCCCCCCCCCCCTCGTTCTAAAACTGCAGTGCTATGCCCTCTTGCTTGGGATTAAGTCTAGTTAAAACTCAGTGGGACTTATTTCTGAGTAGACATTTATTTGTTTGCTTGTTTGTTTACTGCATTTCTATACTGCCCAATAGCTAAAGCTCTCTGGGTGGTTTACAAAAATTAAAACCATAAAAACCATTCAAAATATAAAACAACGACAGTATAATAACATAGTTTAAAATACAGTATACAAGCACAACCAGGATAAAAACCGAGCAGTCATGCAGAAATTGATAGGGATTTAAAATACAAATTTAAACAGCAAGGTTAAAAATCAAACTGGAGAACTGTTTAAAACACTGTGAAAATAAAAAGGTCTTCAACTAAAGGAGCATAACGTAGGTGCCAGGCGAACCTCTCTGGGGAGCTCATTCCACAGCCGGGGTGCCACAGCACAGAAGGCCCTTCTCCTAGTAGTCACCTGTCTTCTTTTGGAATGTGTAACTTCACACTCCATCCTGCCCAATACTGCATGTTTCTACCATAGTTTCCACTAGGGGTGTGCACGGACCCCCCGGATCGGATCGGGACCAGGATCGGGACCTCCAATTTTGTCATGGATCGGTTCGGACAAAATCGGAGGCCCCCCGGACCGGATCGAGTCCGATCCCGATCCAAAAATCGTAAATTTTTGGATTGGCCGCCATTTTTTCCCCCATAGACTTGCATTGCAATGCACGTCTATGAGGAAAAAATGGCGGCGGGTGGGTGAGGGGGGGCCTAACTCCCTCCCCCCCTGGGGCCGTCCGCTGTGGACGGCCCCGGCAGGTAAGCCCCCTCCCCCGCGCTCCCTACCCCCCTGGGGCCGTCCGCTTCCATCTGCGGGCGCCCGCGGATAGAGCGGACGGCTCCGGGGGGGGGTAAGCCCCCTTCCCCGCCACTGCTTACCTTTCCGGGCCGTTCCCTACCGTCCGGCGCCGGCGGCTACCGCCAGCCGGCTTTGCGGCTTGCTCACCCGCTGCGCTACTCGAGAGCAAGCCGCAAAGCCGGCTGGCGGTAGCCGCCGGCGCCGGACGGTAGGGAACGGCCCGGAAAGGTAAGCAGTGGCGGGGAAGGGGGCTTACCCCCCCCCCGGAGCCGTCCGCTTCTATCCGCGGGTGCCCACGGGCGCCTGCGGATGGAAGCGGACGGCCCCAGGGGGGGTAGGGAGCGCGGGGGAGGGGGCTTACCTGCCGGGGCCGTCCACAGCGGACGGCCCCGGGGGGAGGGAGTTAGGACCCCCCTCACCCACCCGCCGCCATTTTTTCCTCATAGACTTGCATTGCAATGCAAGTCTATGGGGAAAAAAATGGCGGCCGATCCAAAAATTTACCATTTTTGGATCGGGATCGGACTCGATCCGGTCCGGGGGGGCTCCGATTTTGTCCGAACCGATCCATGACAAAATTGGAGGTCCCGATCCTGGTCCCGATCCAATCCGGGGGGTCCGTGCACACCCCTAGTTTCCACCCACTGGACAACTTCCTGATGGGTTGTCTCTTAGGGGTCCTGTTTATGGTGGTGTAAGGACAGAGCTCCAGGAAATTAGGATTAATACCAACCAAGACAAGATCAGCAATCTGCCCAAACATCGGGAGTTCCAGAGAAGAGCTATTTTTGGGGGGAAATACAAGGTCTAGAACCAAAGGTTTTTAAGCCTGAGCCTTCAGAACCACCCAGAACACAACTGAAGGCCATCATTGTCTACTCGTGAGCAGAACTTTGCTCATGGGTATATCCTTACTCAGGAATAGCCCTTATTCTTCTTGTGGGCACTTCTACAACTGGCAAAGCCTGCACTTTTAGGCACCTTCGCTCCTGGGGGCTAGGTGTCTGCTTGGCATCTGCTTCCAAGACTGAGAGGGCATTACCTATGTCTCGAAGGGAGGGGCTGATGGCTGTCTCCCCCATGGGCCAGGAATCCCTCTTATTTGCCTCAAGGCCTATTGACTCAGGCAGCACCTCTGCAATGTTCAACTCCACAAGTTCTAAGCCATCCGAAGAGGAGTCCTCTGTTATGGAGGGACAAATCTGTCTATTTTGATTTCTTTGGGTTTCTCATTTTTCCCAACTTAAGATGGGTTCATCATGCCCTTTAATTTTGTATTTTTGTATTTTTACATAATTTGCCCAATATACACATTTTTGCACACAATCTTTTTCTCATATAATGCATTTTAAGTGTTACTTTCACTAATATATGCATTTTTGTGTGCCTCCTAATATGCAGGATTTTGATTGGAGATCTCCATTGCAAACTTTGAAGAAGTGCAAACTTTGTAGGAACACTGAGTTTAGGTTCGGGTATTGGTTTGAAAATGCAAAATTAGGTAAATTTGCATTAAAATGTTAGCCCAGTGTCATTCTCCCCATCCCTATCCTCTATACGGAGCATGCCATGGGGAAGCCATAATCTGGGAAAGACTTATTCTTGTTATGTAACTGCTCAACGTTTCAGTCGCTATTAAAAAAATGGCTACTTCAGCCTTTTGATGGCTTCTTTCAGGAACATTCCAGCTAAGATAAATATCAATGCTTTCCTTAATACAATATTGGATGATGGCTCCATGTGGCACCTTGCTTTCAGTTCTCCGAGGCAGAAGACCAGCTCTCCACCCTGTGATTTGGACTGTATGTAATTGGATTGGTGTAATCACAAGCTATGTGAAGGTATGTGCATTTCCATGCGTGCTTTGTTACCTATATCAGAGTTCTCGACAATGACATTCAGACTGTGGGCTGATTCACACCTTGACTTAAATCATTTGATTACGCAACAGTTTGATTCACAGTTGAATATGCAAATTCCACTTCAAAACGTTGTATTCGAGTTGATGTTGGGTGATATGAAAGTTGTATTTTTTGATTCGACACGTGGCCGTGCTTGCTTATTCTTACATCCAAGTCTCCGCTTGCTGCTGCAATCATTGGTGGACGATCATACACACCTCAACCCACCACAGTAATTTCTAGTAAGAAACATGCAATGTGCAATGTGGTCATTTAAGGTTTATTATTTATATAACTCTGTTTTCATGTCCACTAGCTGATATTTATTTTTTGTTATAAGCAAACACTTGTCCTGCAAGTGGATGTTTTTTTCCTCTTCCGAAATCAGAAATTCGGAATGTGTGCTTGACTCAAAAGGGCTGAAATGGATTTTCTACAAACATAAAAATCCATTCATCTCCTTGACAAATTTGTTTATCAAAATAACATGAATGGAATGTCGGACGCCACAAGAGTAAACATAATGTACTGCGTCGCATTTGTTCTGAATGTTAAAAGCAAACGGCTCTGTGTGTGAGAGAGAAACTCTCCTTGTATCTACATGACCACTCTGTGGGACATGAAATTTATTCATGTTGAAAGCTGAGAAAAGTAATTGGGAAGCTTTTTGGGGGGAGTGCAGGGTTGTGGGGGGGGGAGAGGAAAGACACTGCGAGTTGGCAGTCTAAAGCAGCTCTTATCAAAGCCTGCCCAGCTTTTTCCAACAGCGTTATGGGGGATCATCATGTTGCCCCCAAATCCACCCTTCCAGCAGGCTTCAGGCTTGCAGGATCTGCTTTGTGATTTTCTACAACTCTTAGATCCACCAACTGGAGCCAGGTATGTACTTGGAATTAAACAATATGGTACCACTAGCCCCAGAATTTGTTTTTGAGCTAGTCACAATCCTTCCGTGTGTTACCCTGAGCTTTCTTCATTTCAGGAATCTAATTTGGGGCAGGGGGGAGTTATTTTGTTACTTTTGTATAACATTTGGGAGTCAGAAATCCTTGCCAATCAACTACAAATCATCCAGATTTGTAGTTGATTGGCAGAAGATCATGGGTGGGCAACTTGCCCTCCAGATGTTTTGGCCTACAATTCCCATCAGCCATAGTCAGCATAGCCAGTGATGAAGGGAGTTAAAGGCAAAATATATATATATTCTCCCATAGGACTTCCCTTGGGTGTTTCCTTCTGATCTCACTGCTTACAATTCACTCCCTCCCTGCTAGAACCATGTGTAGATATATACCTGCCAACTCTTCATGCTGCTGATTGACTCTAGTCCACAAAAGGTTAAGCCACAATGTGTTTAACCTTTAAGATGCCACGAGGCCCTTTGTTGTTTTTAGATTTACTCTAAGCTATTTCTCTCCTTCCAAAGTGATACTCTTAATCAGGGGCAGGCAAACATTTACAACTGTGGGCACATTTGGCAATTTGAGAAACTGTCCTGGGTACCACCATAAAATGGCTGTCATGGGAGACATGGTTATGGATGTGTCCTGCCCAAAAGACAGGTGGAGTCTGAGTTTCAACATACTAAACAACTCTTTTGAGCCCACAGTTTTCAGCACCAACAGAACTCTCTTTTACAGCAATCCAAGCTGTCAGTCAGAAAATGACCTGGTTCACACATTGCGGCAATTCCTGGGTTGTTTAATCCAGGAATCGCAGGTATGAGTGGAACATGTGAGCTGCATGGTTGTCATTTCTGCTTTTAATTAACTGCGGAATGTGTGAATTTGGAAATTCTGGGTTTATCCCATAAACCTTGCCCATGGTTTGTTGTTGGGTTGACTCTGGATTATTTAACATGTAAAGAACCCAGAGCCTGGGTTCACACGTCACAAAACAACCCAGGAACGGGGCGTTCATTAAAAACAAAAACATCAACTATAAACCGGGTCAATGTGTTGTTGTTTAAGTGGGAGGGGTTAGGGCATCTGGGCAGATACCCAAAACAATGTTTGGGGCACACTGGTGCCCACGGGAACCACTCTGCCTATCTCTGCTCTTAATGTCAGCATTCTAGCTCATATGTTCACTCCTCCATCCTGGTTTGCTTTGCAAGAGCATACATAGCTGTGATCCTGATATTCGTGTAGAGCAGGCAAAAACCCATATAGTTAGCTGTAATGGAGCTATACTGCATGAGCATGTATAAAATAAGATGATCAAAACAAGGTCTTCAAAATGCTAAGTGTTGCTCCCAAATTCAATACCAAGCCTGCACAATGTAACCCATCAGTCCAAAAGCAGCTTACCAACTCTGTTATGACCTGACTGGCCCTCCAACTTCCCTGATTTTGCAGTCCCAGGTACAAAGGAAAACAACACAATAGGTGGTCTAGCGTCCCCTCTGGTCAGATGCCAGATATGACCGGTGGCCTGTGCTCAGGTTGGTGGGTCGCACCTTCTGCAGACCTTATACTGTATATATTTTGCCTACTTAGGGCAGGATATTTTGGCAACGGATAGCGTGTGGGCAGTGTTTCTACTTGTCTATAAAATAGTGCAGAAAACCATTTGGAATGTCAGCCTTGCAACCCAAGAGCTATTTTAAATTTGATTTGGATTCTTTGACTCCGGACACTTATTGTGCAGGCTGTGGAGTTCTTGAGAGTTGACATTAGATGTAAGCAAGAGAGCTGATATTATTGTGAGAGTGACTGTTTTCATATCGGAGGCTACATTTGCAAGTGACATTTTGCTGGCTTGGCAAGAACCCTTGAAATCCCTGACCAGAACAAAGGCTCTTGCTGTGATTCTGGCTTGGCTCTGTGGCCAGTGAAGATGTGGCACAGGATTTAGGTGCACATCTGGTGCTATTTAATTCACTGCAGAATATAGTGTCATATATTTGTTCTTCACTGAAAAGAATGGAGCAGCATCAGCATACGCCCAAGGAAAGCCCTTGGCATGAGTGATGGGATTAGGCACTCACTGGCTGAGAATAGGCAGGTGGGAGGTGGGAGAGAGATAAGCAACTCAGCCCACCAATACTTACCTTCAAATCCCCCCTCCTCTAACAGGGAACACTGGTTGCATCGTAAGGTGTAGTCCCATCTTCAATCATGCAAGCTTTGGGTATTATCTTGTTAAATTTGTTCTTAGGAAGAAACACAGTAATCCGTATTGTGGTGGTGCAGATGAATCCCCGTTTATTTTAGCTGCAGTGAAGAAAGTAGGAGCCATAAGCAGGATTATACCCTCACTTACTGGAGTGCCTATATTAATTATATTTATTTGTATTCACCTTTTCCCCAATACTGGGACTCAAGGCAAAATTCCCCTCTCTCAGCCCTTAACTGTAGTTAAGGGATCAGTTCTGATAATAACAGAAGTTAAGGCTAAGCAGCATTTCCCATTTAAACAGGATGTGGAGCTAGTTATCAAACTCTGGTTAAGGTGGGAAATTACATAGGGACACATGTCCTACTTTAGACAAGACAGACTTCTATTTGAATGTGTTTGAAAATTTATTTATTTATTTATTGCATTTTTATACCGCCCCATAGCCGAAGCTCTGTGGGCGGTTCACAAAAATTAAAACCATGAAATAATTTTAAAATATATAAAACACACACACACACACACACACACATTTTATGTAAATACGTATCTTCTTTTGTTTTCTCTCTCTCTCTTTTTGGTGATGTATTTCCTACGGTTAATGTCAGTGCCTGTCAATCAGGAGAGGGAACATAAGATCCTATGGGCTGCTCTCACTTTAAATGCAACTAAGAAATCAGAGCCATTGCATCTGCACCAAGCCATCATGATATATGTATTAATTTCTTTACTATAGGATAAAAGTATGCAAAACCCACCACCCTTTGGTAAAGGCCAAGATTATGCCATTTCAAATACTGCAAGAATGTAATGTTAACTTCCCTCAAATTTCTAAGTAATTGTTGGCTCTGTTCTCTTTGGCGCCTCCAAGACCCATTTATTCTAAGTAATTCGGGATGTAACCATTGACTTTGGAGGCTCGTACATAAGATTTGAGTTATCTAATATTCTGCTGAAGGCTTGATCTCATGAGACAGAGTTCAGGCTCCCAAAACAGGGTGGGGACACATGAATTGTGTTGTACGGTAGATATCCACAGAAAATTCAAGGGTGTTGTTATACAAGTGACATAATTTGGGGCGGATCAGGGTTTTCCAAAATCTGAAAACAAATTCTCCTTGAGGACCCATTGTTCACATATGTGAGTATGCACGTATTTTGTTTATGTTACTGTTTAAAGTGCTGTGTACTTTTTTCAAATTTTTTATTTTATTTTATTATGGCTCTTTTATTATGGAAACAACTTCCCAGAGAGATTCACTTAGCACTTGTTGGTGCAAGGCAAAGACTTTTCTTTTCTACATTCCAGGCATTTTTTAGAAATATAGTCCTAAATTATTATGACTTTTAGCAATTTCTGTGCTGTTTATTGTTTTGCATTATATTTTATTCTGTTTTAAATATTTGCATTGTATTTCATATTTTAAGTGTGTTTTAATGGCATTTTAGTTTTTTAACTGGTTGTAATCTGCCCAGAGAACATTAATTATGGGCAGATTAGAAATATACTAAATAAATAAATAAATAAAATTTATTATAAGAACATAAGAACACTACTGGATCAGACCAAAGCTTAGCATTCTGTTCCCATAGTGGCCAACAGAATGGGAAGTCCATAAGTAGAACAGTTTCCCAGCATCACAGCAGTTAAAGCTGCAGGAGCCCTGCCCCCTTTTTGTACGAGAGTTAGACTAGCTATACTAGAGTGACCAGATACAAAAGACAGCAGGGCTCCTGCAGCTTTAACTGTGGTGATGAAGAGGGAATTTCACCAGGTGCTGCATGCATACAAATGACACCCGCTGAAATTCCCTTCTATACAACTGTTAAAGATACAGGAGTCCTGTCCTGCTTTTCATATGGTCAACCTACCATAGAATGATAGACTGATGCTTATAAATGGGCTGTTATGCTATTTACTACTGCTCTTAGGTGCATGCTTGTTTGTGTGTATGAGTATCAGTACATGTATACATACTGTCATGATAAGTTGTTGCATTTTACAATTATACCACTGGGGGCAAAGAAGTAACAGATGTCCCCTCAATTTTGTTGGAAAAGTAGAAGCTGGCAGATACTCATCTCTGTCTCCATCGTTAAGGGGATTGCACTAGCAAAGCCAGAGAATAATTTTAGGTGGTGCCCTTGGTAGAAAGTCAATAGTCTTGTTATTGGAAGGCATGTAACTCCCCACCCAAAGTTAAGTGCTACTTCCAAGTGGTAGAAGATTGTCTTCCTCAAAGTTTTTTTGGGGAAGCGCTCAAGTAGAACACTTAGGCTGCCATCCTATACCCACCTAATTTGAATTAAGCCCCAGTGAATTTAATGGGACTTACTTCTGGGTAGACATGTGTAGGATTGGGCTGTTAAAGGACAAAGGCAGGTGCTGAAGCTCCATGAACCACACCTTATACCTTCGCCTAATCTGCCTCACAGGGTTGTTGTGCGGGTAAAGTGAGGGTGGGACGAAGGAACCCTATATGCCACCCTGAGCTCCTTGCAGGAAAGGCGGAATTATAAAATAAACACCCCTCCCCTCTTCTCATGAAGTTGATTGGTAGGAGATTCAGGACAGATAAAAGGAAGTACTTCTTCACTACCACAAATACAGGGATAGCCATCTATCTGGATGACTTTAAAAGAGGGTTGGATAAATTCCTGAAGGAGAAGGCTATCAATGGCTACTAGTCTTGTTGGGTACCTCGAGTATCGGAGGCAGTAGTAAGCCTATATATACCAGTTGCTGGGGAACATGCTCAGGAAGGTGCTGTTGTACCCATGTCCTGCTTTGTTGGTCCTGGTCGACAGCTGGTTGGCTGTCGACAGAGTGCTGGTCTAGATGGACCTTTGGTCTGCTCCAACATGGCTCTTCTTATGTTCTGGAGCCTTTCTTGTTCTGCCTTACTGCTGTCAAGTTGAAAGGGAACCCTAGCCCTGGACTTTGAAAGGGTAAAATGCTTTATATTAAGTGAGCTTGAATAGGAAGATGGTCTGTTTCCTACCCGTTTTATAGACACCTGGCAGGGCTCCTGAGCCCCCCCTCCTGCTGTGGCAGGAGCCCCCCTCCTGCTGTGGCTCGTACTCGCATTCCCTGCTGTGAGCGGGCCAGGGCCCAAGACCTTGGCGACGGAGGGTAGGGGGCCACCTTCACTTTGTAGGCCACAGGAAAGGTTAATCAGCCGTCTAGACAGCTGTGCCAAGCCAGGAGTACCCATTCGACCCACTCTTCCCGCGCCGCCCTGAAAGGAGAACAGCCAGCGGTGCCAAGCCGGGTGAGTGGCGGTCCTCGCGCCAATAGCCCCCTTTTCTCCACACTTCGCTTTGCGCTACAGTTTGGTCAAGGGCGCGCAAAGGGGGACGTCGTGAGGCGAAGGGCAACCCGAGAATCGTTTTGCGCATGGAGGGAAAAAGGGAGCTTTTCTCTCTTTTCCTTTCTCCCCCCCACGACCCCCCCCCCCCGCCTTTCCCTTTTCTTTTTGGGGTAGGTCTTGTTTTGGCTTAATTTTGTTCTCTTTTTCTCTCTCTCGCGAGAAAAAAAAGACTCCGAGAGGACGATATTTGAAGAAGTGGGAGCGAGAGAGAGAGAGAAGGGGGGGGGAGAAGGCGAGGAGGGGGGAGTGAGGGGAGGGGAAAAGGAGGAGGAGGAGGAGAAGGAGGCAGACTGAGGCGAGCGGGGAAGGAAGGAGAGGGCGGCAAGCGGCACAAGCAGCGCTGGGTGCAGCGGCCAAGGTTGGAAGAGCAGCGGTCCCAGCAGCAGCAGCAGCAGCAGCTCCCGTGGGTTCTGCTCCTCCAAACCGTCGAGGCTTTCTCTGTATTTAAAAAGGGGTGGGGGGGGAGGGGTGGCGGCGTGAGGGAGCCTGAGGTACATTTTCCCCGTGGTAACTGACAGGCGCCTCTTGAAGGCTCCCCTGGCCGATGGGAACCTGGGCAGCTGCCGGCTGCTCTTTGCGCGGGCAGCTTCGCCTCGCCTGTCGCTGCTGCCTGCATGCGCGACGCCGGGGCGCCCGCAGCCCAGCACGACTCCAGAGCGGCCCGGGGGAGAAAACAGCAGGCATGGCCAGGAGGAGGGACAGCCGCGGAGGGGTGGCTTGGTGTATGTAGGGGGGGGGGTGTCTTTTCCCCCTTCATTCGAAGCACGGGGAGGAAAGGGGGCTGGCGACGAGCCTGTTGCTTTTTTGGTGATGCTGAATGTCTCCGTCTAACGGTGCCTTTTCTCTCTCCGTCTCCTCTTCTCTCCCCCCCCTTTCTCCTCCCCGCTCCCCATCCACAGCTTCGCCAGGGAGAGTCTCTGCTGAGCTTGAGCTGCTCTCGGGGAAGAGAGGAGGGATCCAAGCCCCCTTGCAGCGGCGCGGGCGCGATCCGAGTGCAAGGAGGGCGGGTGGCAAGAGCTGCGAAAGCTTGAAGGAAGGGAGCAAGGAAGGAAGGAAAGGAGGAACGAGTGCCGCCGCCGCCACCACCACCACCGCCAGGGGCAAGATGCGGCTGGGCAGGCTGTTGCTGAAGTTCGCCCTGGGATGTACTGTGCTGCTGATCTCCTTTGCTGCCCCGGGCGAGGGGGCTGCTGAAGGCAATTTGGAAGCAGACGTCTCCGCTGCCGCCGTCTCCGCGAAGGAAACCAACAACAGGGCCAGCAGGGCCAAGAGGCGAGGGCAGGCGGGAAGCCCCGCGGGGCACGATGCGCTCAAAGGGTAATTGCCTGGAATGACGCGGGACACTTGCCCGGCTGGGGGTGGGGGGCAGGCAGAGAGGGCGGGAGGAGAGGGAACCTTGGAAGCTGCTTTATACCAGATCAGGCTGTTTGTACATCTCTGGACTACTTTGGCAGGCAAGGCAGCAGCAGCTGTTTCCAGGGTCTCTTTCTCCATCACCTGCTACCCGACCTTTTTGGGAACATAGGAATCAGACCATGGGTCCGTCTAGCCCAATGTTGCCAACTCTGACTGGCAGCGGCTCTGCAAAGTTACAGGCATGGCTTTTTTCCAGGCCTTTCTGGAGATGCCGGGGATTGTACCTGGGACCATCTGCATGCCAAGCCTGGGTTCTGCCACTGCACCATAGCCCCTCTCAGCTTTTATTTGGAGACGCTGGTCCTTGAACCTGGGCACCTTCTGCTACACACCAAAGTATGCGTGCTGCCACAGAGCTTACAGTCCCTCTCCAAGGTCACCATGGCTTGAGTAGTTGATCAAGACTCATTACTTCCGTTGGCACATTCTTTGCCCGCAGAAGGTCCCAGATTTAATTCCTGGTAACTTTGCCTAAAAAGCTATTTGCAATAGTGGGAAAGACACACATACACACAGAGACCCTGGAAAGTTTCTGCTGCTAGCCAGAGGAGGCAAAACTGCACTTAATGGTTTGATTCAGTTTAGGAATAGTTTCTTGTAGCGCCTGAGAGACTGATGTCTTTACTGCGGCATAAATTGTCATGGGCTAGAACTTGCATTATCAGTTGCGACCTATTGGATGTGAACATAACAACATAAAGAGCCATGTTGGATTAGACCAAGGGTCCATCTAGAGCAGCATTCTGTTCACACGGTGGCCAACCAACTGTTGGCCAGGGACTCACAGGCAGGACACGAGTGGAACAGCACCCTACCACCCATGTTCCCCAGCAACTGGTGTACATAGGCATGCTGCCTCTGATACTGGAGGTAGCATAGAACCATCAGAACTAGTAGCCCTTGATAGCCTTCTCCTCCAGGAATTTATCTAACCCCTTTTAAAATCCATCCAAATAGGAAGCCATCACCACACCTTGTGATAGCGAATTCTATAGTTTAACTATGTGCTGTGTGAAGAAGTACTTCCTTTAATCTGTCATGAATCTCCCACCAATGAGCTTCATGGGATGACCCTATGAGGTGCAAGTATTGTGAGAGAGGGAGAAAAATGTTTCCCTACCTACATTCTCCACACCCTGTATAATTTTGTACCCCTCTATCATGTCTCCCCTTAGCTTCCTTTTTTCCAAGCCAAACAACCCCAGCTGTTGTAACCTTCCCTTATAGGAGAGATGCTCCAGCAGTGTGATCATTTTAGTTGCTCTTTTCTGCATGTGATGGGTTGATATATATTTTCAGGGCTAGGGCTTGAACCCTGGAATTTAAGCCAGCAGTTTCTATGAGCAGGTACAGACAGTGTCTTCTGCCACTGCTGAGCAACTACAAAATTGTCCTCACATGTCAGGAATTAAGGCACCAGAACTCAGTGGTACAGAGTATCTTTGCAGGTAGGAAATCCCAGTTTCAAACCCTATCAAATCTAGTTAAAAGTAACCCCGAAACAAGTGGCAGTAAAGACTTCTGCCTGGGATCCTGGAGAGATGCTGCTATACAGAGTAGACCTTATACTAGGATAGATGGATAAAAAGTCTGATCTGGTATAAGGCAACTTCCTATGTTGATTAGGGTGGGGAAGGGATTTGGAGTAGATGAAAGACTTGAACCTTTTTCTCAAAGTGGTGCAAAGTGGATGGACCAAGCAGGTCTTGATAACACCGTCTGGGTAGGTAATTCAGAGAAAAGTTGCCTGAAATCTGGTGAGCAGGCAGATTGCTAAATCATGCCACTTTCCACCACCTTTTCCAGTCAGTTTAAAGCAGGAATAAAGCTTCCTACGCTCTCGTGTTCATATGGACACATACAAGCTTGATTCTAACACCTGTTATATGTTAGCAAATAAATTCAGGGGAGGGGAGGGTGTGTATGTACTGAATTCACTAGTGCAGTCAGTGGTGTCATGATCATAATGTAGCATTAATAAGTTTGCACAAATGTTTAGGCTGGGTGTTTTAGGCATGCTAGAGATGCTATAGCCTTTGAGTAGCTCGAAGGTGTTAGGTCTTTAACTTTCCCCGTATTTCAATGTGTAGCCTATGTTCCTATGAACAGTCTTTCAATATGCAGCCAATGTTCCTATGTACAGAAGTGCTCCTATATAGTTTCATTCAATCCCTTTCCAACCCAGTAGGACTTGTGCAGGAGAACTTCCAAGTAGACTGTGCCCATATTTAAGATTGGGAACGAAGTAGTCAGATTAGCTAATGATCCTGGAATAGGTAGGTGAAAGTTCTTGAGGATTTTCCTTTCCCTCTCCTTCAGAATGTTGCTGGGATTACTTGCTGGAAGTAGCTGCAGGATGTTTGTTCTACTAGCAGCTTTGTCATGGTCTTATTCTGTTTGTTTGTTTCTCTTCTTCTGGCTGTGGTCTTGAGTACTGTGGTTAAACTCTAAAGCTGCAATCCTATGCAGATTTACCTGGGAGTAAGCTCCATTGAACTCCTTGTGGGGCTTTCTTCTGACAAATATGCATATGATTGTGTTGTAAGCGGCTTATATGTGGAGCATCGTATCTTGGGGCAGCTGGTTGGGTATGATCACTTTGGGGGCCAATGCAACCTCCTCATGCTGCATTTGGAGGGCAGATCAGGAGGGCTGACTTCTGAGGGGTTATTTGCAATGCCAGAAGAGGGAAGTGTGCTCCCGCAGAGCATCCACAAGCGCTAATTAATTTTCTTGCAAATTTGACAAGCAGACTCAAAACAGAACAGGCTGCTGCCTTGTCCTGAATTGGCCTGCTGTGGCTTTTTGAAGAGGGATGGAGTGTGTGTGTTATAGAGAAAGATTTCAAACATGTGTGCTACATGCAAGTTACTGAAGAGCAGATAGAACTGACCAAATGGGATGTTTCAGTTTGATGAGAATTGTGAAATCCGGCCGTCAGGCTGTAATTGTGTGTCTGTGTGTACAGTGTTAGTGTGCATGGAAGGTAATTAATGTTGTGCTTTGAGCGTTGGTTGCTGTCTTCTTTTGCTTTGAGGCAAACATGATTGCTTTAGTCCTCTCAGTTCCTGACTACTGACATGGGCATATGATGGCTGCAAGAGTTGTAGTCTTCTAGTATTGTGCACCCACCTTTTGGTTTTGCCTTACTAAACTGCTTTGCAGTATGAAATACTGTTGCACGGGCTAATATTGCTCATTTGGTACCTCTGTGATGTGTTGCTTCAAATGAGTCCTTGGGCTGTCTTCCCAGTGCCATTTAAACTCCAGAGATTTCTTTGGCAAGAAGAAGTCCTCCCTAAGCATAACTAAGATGAAACAAAGGCAGGAAAGTTATATTCTTCATTGTAGTTTATTTTGTAATGAGACAATTGCTAAAACTCCACACTGCTGAACTAAAATAAGCCCTTGCATGGATGCATGAATTAATTCGCCTTTTGCAAATTTCTTTTTTATAGATAAAAATGTTTAATGATAAGTGGCTTATGCATAATTCTAAAAGGCATTCCTATGTCTTGCTTTTTTGCATTGCCTTTTTATTTATTTGCATGCTATCTTTGAGACAATTTTAAGACCTCTTGAATTGATTAAGTAAAAAACGGGAACTGCAAAGAAAGAACAAGGGTACTGTTCTTATGTTTCCAGTAAATGTTCCACATTTTTTATGGGACTACTGCAGAAATCTCTGTGGTTCAGAGTGCATGTAAGGTGCTCAGTGTTCAGAATGACTTCACAATTGAGGCATCCACTGAATCTGTCCTGGAACCACTGGTTTTTTCCCCCCATTTTGCTTTTGGGTCTCTTTGCTAGCCAGCTCTGTGCAGCTGGGTGGCAGAAGTACCCAGTGGTCACAGCTGCTACTTCAGTGTGTCTGTCAATATAAAAGTACTGCACACTCATGACAGAGGCATCAGTGAGTCTTACTGGCATATGGTTCTGGTGGAGGCAGATTTTATCAGTTGCTGCTATTGATGCTTGGCTCTGGAAATCCTGGGATTGAGCGGCTCTGAGCCTCTCTCTTTCATGGAGAAGGTGGGATCTAAGAGAGAACATTGGGGATGGGGAGAAGGGGGCAAGTGGCCTTTTGTCTCCCTTAGTCTACGTACTTAGCCTAGTAGAGCAGCTAGGTAATTTAGACCTTGGGTGGAACATCCCTATGTCCCACCCCATTAAATGGCCATGTGTATTATTTCAGTTGTGAAGCACACAGCTAAAATTTCTCTTCACCCCCTTCAGCAGTCATTTCATGCTTTACAACCACTTTTACATTCCATATATGTTAGAGAACAAGAACAACAAAACTCTTTGCCAACCCTGCTTTAAATAAGATACGCTGAACATGTACAGTTTTGCATTTTAAACTCACTTAAATCATAGCATCATCATGACTACAGGAATGAAATTGAGTTTGCTTCTGCTGCTGCCCCCATGCCCTCATCACCTGCCCTGTGGTGCAGGGCTCTGGAATTTGGCCCCAAAGTCCAGCTCGAGC
The DNA here is from genome assembly GCA_029215795.1 of Anniella stebbinsi. Lineage (NCBI taxonomy): Eukaryota > Metazoa > Chordata > Lepidosauria > Squamata > Anniellidae > Anniella > Anniella stebbinsi. The sequence continues at coordinate 391,777,956 of JARDYH010000001.1, forward strand.
TGGACCCCTGACCCAGCCCCCTACCCTTTTAAGACAATCCTATTGTTAGTCCTACCAGAAGACTTGTGTATACATTTTGGTCTGTTCACAGGCAGCTTTGGAACTGACAGCATTATCAGCATTAGACATCACTCTTGAACTGGGCTTGGCTGATACTTTGGAATATATAATAATACTAACTTAGTACCCTTGAAAGTAGATACTTAACAGCATTAGAAGATGTAATAACATCCTGTGTTCTAACAAATAAAAAACTAAACACCGATTAAATGAAATGTTTTTGAAAGAATAAAGAAAGAAGATAACTTATAATGGCTTAAATGGAAATCGACTAGATAGTTTTTTAAAATAAAAGTTGTAGTGATGCTTTCTGCTACTTTAGGTGTTAAGGAGAAGAGCAACTAAGGAATATTGCAAATAAATAATATTAAAGATTACACGTATAGCGGGAATGTGCTGTGTAAGACAAAGTAAAAACAAGATGAGAAAACACATTCAACCAAAAATGGCACTTTGATAATCCCAACTAGTATTTCAATGGGAGGAGGATTTAAGAATGTGCTTACTATCCCCCCTCTAATGGAGGGGAAAAGGTTTAACTTTGTTTGTATCATGCTTATATTGTGTAAGAAGATGAATACACTTTTTATTTTTCTCTGAGTTCATCCTTCTCCAAAGTACAAATATATTCTGAGACCTATGAATTACAGTATAAATCATTAGCAGATGCTGGTAGACTTTTGTTTTCATGTAACTGTAGTTTGGATAGAGAGAGCGGCAGGCGGGTGTGTATGGTGAGGGGAAAGAAACCTCCATCTGTTTTTAGAAAGTTTTCTGACTTGACTTTTAAGCATGTGAGCAAGAGTCCCTTGAACTATTTCAGTGGAATAAAGAGCTCAAATCTCTTGATAGTGGTGATGGTGTGCGTGATTTTTAAATGGTGTTTTCAAGCCACCTTGCTATGTGTAGGGCAGAATGACTGAACTGTTGTTTAATAAATGTGGGTGTGTTCTGGCCCCACAGTGTAAACCTTGTTTCGAAGCAGGCTTTGGGTAGTGAAGTCAGAGGTTACAGTTCTTAGCTCTGTAAGTATGAGAACTTAGAGTAGCAATGGCAGAATGGAGGTGTTATAGTCTAAGCCCCACTCTGGAACTTTGTAGAACTCCCAGGGTAGTGGTGGGGAGTATTGTCTTTTGTTTACATTATCTGTTATGCCTTTATGCCCTTTACGTTACTCCTTTTGCTTACGTTATCCGTTATTCTAAGGTAACTGTGGAAAGTGTAGTAAGTTTGTTGTCACCTGATATGCAGACAGAGCTGGCTGGAGTAAAGTGTTCCTTAGAAACAAAGGACAATATGTTGAAGTAATGTTGATGGAATTCTTCGCCTATGTAAGTTGTCCTCTTTCGATAATGGCTGTGGCAGAGGTGCAAGATTCCATCCCAAAGCTCTATCCGAAATCATTTTTCTTTGAATCTTACCTTCCACAATGAAATGAGACCTCTTGTGTGTGTAATGATTTATCCAAAAGTATGGGATGTATGAATAAAAGAGCTGGTATTGTATGATGTCATAATGGCCTTGCAAAATGAGAAGCTTCTTCATGATGGTTTGTTTTATTTCTATTAATACTTTTCTCCCATCTTTCTTTTAAGGAGCTCAAAGCAGTGTTCATGAATCTCCTTTCTTACTCTGTCCTCCTTCCTGTGAGAGAGGTTAGGCTGAGTGATGGTGAATGGCCAAAAATGGTGAATGGCTGTAACCTCTCATCATTCCCAGCCATCCTGCTGGTTGGGGATGATAGGAGTTGTAGCTTAACACATCTGGCAAGTGCAAGGTTGGGAAAGGGTGCACCATACTCTACAGTGGTGCTAATATTTATAAAGTTCACAGTAAATCACTCTATCATTTGGGTGCAGAGACATGAGAGGTCAAGGGTAGGCTATTTTAGATCATCGATAACAGCTGAGTGAAATAAATATTCCTATCCTATGCCTGGAGCAGGCCATTTTCTGCAGTTCTATAAAAGAGGAGATAAAACTAAGGCTGCTAATTGGCCATAAAAAAGGGCCTGGCCTACTCTTGTGCCCTTTAACTATAGCTTGATTGCAGAAATCAATAGTCAAAGCTTTTTATATATCTGGTATTTAAGGGACTTGGTAGAGCATATGCTTTGCCGACAGAAAGTGCCAGGTTCAAATTATGGTATTTCTAGTTTAAAAATGACCAGGTAGCAGGTGATGGGAAAGTCCTATGCTTGATATTCTGGAGGAGCGGTTGCTTTTTACTAGGCCTGCAAGTAAATACTAGCATTGGCTAAGGTCACCCGATCAACCTCCTGGGCAACCCTAGCTACAACCTGGAATTAGGTATTGGATGTGCACAGTTCAACATCCCAGGAATCTGAGCTTTCTTTAAAAAAGAAAATAAAAAAGGAGGCAAGTTTCTATCCTCATGGCTGCCAAAAACAGTTGGAGGGGGGCAGCCTTCCCCAACTGGTGCCCTTTAGTTGTTTTAGAGTTGAGCTCCCATCAGCCAGCATGTCCAATGGCTGGGAGTGCTGGAAGTTGGAGTCCAAAACATCTTGAGGGAGACTGGTGTGGAGTAATGCTTGATGAAATTTCTGAAGCCAAAGGGAAGTTTCAAGAGGATTTCCAATAGTAAGGAGCTGTCAGGGCATGAGTCCAGATTTTGTGAGGCCAAGGGTTGCCTTTAGTGAGTTCTCACCCCAGCATCTACTTGCCCCCGGTGATCATAATGGGGCAGCCACCAGCCTTGCCTTTCTCCGTCATGCTCATTCACCAGTTGTAATGGGCTAGAAGATGAGTGGCTGTCACTGATTCTTTCTGTCTGTCATTCTGTCTGTATATTTGGTATTTCTCTACCACCCATCATAACATTTAACCCATGATAATTTATAATATAATTTACTTTTATTAAAAAAAAGAAAGTAAAACAGTAATATACAATAAACCATCCTTTCCCAGCCTGGTGCCCTCCAGATGCTTTGGACTACAATTCCCAGCATTCTGACTATTAGTCATGGAGGCTGGGGCTGGTGGGAATTGAAGCCCAAAACATCTAGAGGGCACCAAGTTGGGGGAAGACTGCAGTAAAGTAATTAAAGGTAATAGCAGAATACACAGCTAAAATAGTAATTACAGCAGCAACATTTAAAAATATTATTTCTAGTGTTTTAAAATATAGCATCCTCTGAAAACTTTTAAAAAACACAAATCTTTAACCAAAGTTGGAAAACTGCACAATTGTTAACATTGAAGTTTTGGTACACGGACCTGTGGCAAACAGATGTGGCCGAAAAAATTGATGTATCAGCTTAAATCAGCTAAAGTTGAAATTAAAAAATATCTGATTTTTTATACAACATGTCACGATTTTATTTCATATACAAATTGTGGAAAATGGTCTATTCTAACAATATTTTTGCTTGTAAAGTAGAGGGAGGATAGTACCTTAAGGCTGCTGTCATATGCATGTTTAGACAGAAAAAAAGTCCTACAATTCCCAGCATTCCCCAGGCAGCCGGTCCTCTATTTGAAGGTGTCCTCTGTTTGAAGGGCTGTCCAATCTACAAATAAAGGACCCTAAGAAAGGAGAGCAACAGGGGCCTTGAAGATGGCCACCAACACTCCCATTCTGGACAACAGACTGAGAAGACAGACATGCAGGTTTCCTGGTCCCAGTCTTTCCCATTAGTGTGCAGTATATTGCATTTCTATTTAAATTAAAGTCACTATTTCTAAATCTGTAAATATGTTATAGATTAACATATTCAAATATTATGCAAATCTGTATCCTCCGTTTTCCTCCCGTTTTGTGATGAATTTCCTCTTTTTTGGTGATGTATAAGAGACCATTGTATCTGAGCCAGGTAAGGCATCAGCTCTGCTAGCGTACATGGGTTCCAGCAAGCGCCCCAGCATACCGGGTACTGACACCAGCCTTGGGGGCTTTGGGTTTAATTTCCTTCATAGCTCCTAGCCTGCAGAAGCAGGTTAAATGGTGCAAATTAGGGAAATATAATACACATTTCATTCCGCAGGTAGAAATATTCATGCTGCCCTGCTCTTCCCTACAAAATGCAGCTAGAAACTAACCTCCTCTAATTTCTGTGGTCCAAATCCCACATGTTTTGTTAAGGGCTGGTCTCTTGAATATCTCAGCGGTAACTCTAATATCCCAATTTATAATTAAGGCTTATGGTTTTTCGTTCCCAACCAATATTTACCACTAAAAGCCTGTTGAAGAAAATCAGACTTACCATACTGGTAAATATTGGTTTAGGCTGGAAAGAAAATCCCTGAACCGCTCTTTGGGAGCTGCTTCTGGCCGGTGCACCTAGCTGGCTGCTTTCATCTGTCCACTTGCCATGCTATGTACCCGAGTAGAACTGGATGGCGAGGTGCCTTTTGAATTGGGTGCAGTGTGTGAAGACTGAAGAACGCCAGGAAGCATGTATCTTTTAGCTTGACAGCTATTTGTCAATGAGCAATTTGTCAAGAAGTAGTCTTGTGTTTATGCCATGTACTTCCAGTGGTTCAAAGAACATGAGCTCAAATCCAGCACAATTTTTTTTAAAAAAATAAAATCTTGCTTCCCTGAATTGACTTATGGATAACCAAATAGTCACATACTTGTAAGGAATTCATGCTGTATTTGGATAACTAGAATGTTTGGATAACTGGATTTTTATATAATGGGCGTTCTGCAATATGTTTGCCAGTATTACTGATACTAGGGTTGAGGTCAGGGTTTTAAGTCACATTTGTGGAGGCTCAAACCTTACGTTCTACTCATCATGATACTGTTTAAACATGACGCCATGTTGCTTAGTGGTTGTGCTAATGGCTTTACAGAAAAGGCAGGGATTTCTTTTTTGCAGTCTTAATTACATTCATTCATACCCTGCAAGAAAACAAAATAATAACAGAGAAAATGAGAGGGAAAAAAATGATCCCAGACAACTGCTGCCAGTCAGAACAGGCATCATTGGACTAGATGAATGGAAAAATATTGTATCCTACTAGAAGGCAGCTTCAACACCAGAGAGGATTTTACCTCTCGCAGTAATTTTCAGTTTTACTAAAATCGCAACAAGGGTGTCGGTCCACATAAAGGTAGAAAGAAATGACCAATGCATTGAGTTGGAAATTCTGCCAGTGGAAGTTCCAGAGCCTTAGAAAAGGATATCTGCTCAAAGATCTACTTTGCTCTTGATAAGGAAATGAATGTATTTGACTCTGTTCACTTATCCAGATAGACAAAGTAATGGAGGTTGAGGTTGTCAATGGCTACTAGTCATGATGGTTCTACATTACCTCCAGTATCAACATAAGAAGAGCCATGCCGGATCAGACCAAGGGTCTATCTAGTCCACCATTCTGTTCACACAGTGGCTGTCGATGGGAACCCTCCAAGAAGGACATAAGTGCGACAGCATCCTTCCGTCCATGTTCCCCAGAAACTGGTGTATATAGAACTAGCACATAGCTATCAGGACTCGTAGCCATTGACAGCCTTCTCCCCAAGGAATTTGTCTAACCCTCTTTTAAAGCCGTCCAAGTAGGTGGCAATCAACTTCTTTACTTGCAGAGACAGGATATTTTTCATGTGGTAAGTGTAACATGTAGCCTTGCACTAAGGGAGGTGGAACACCACCTATTTCCACCAATCCCCAGTCAAAATAGCTTGTTAGAGCTGAATGACCATCAGCTTGCCTGCCTTGAGCTGGTCACCATGGCGACGGAATGGATAACCACTGATGCTATGTTTCTGTAACTGTGTCAATTGCAGTACTATTTATACAAATCACTGACTATGTGTATGTTCTCCTGGCTCTGTTGATAAATCGGCGTCCTGATACAATTGGGCTTTTTTAAAATGAAAGTTTAGGTCATTAACATTTGGTGGAGGTACTTGACATTTGTGTGTGTGTGTAGTTATTTCCTTGTTAATGTAAACCTTTTAATGTTAAAAGTGTTCTACAGTCTTTTTATATCAATAATCTTTCCAAAGGGCCTGTTTTGTTTTCAAAAGTGGGTAGCTGAGGCTGGAAGGCAGTACTTGCCTAAAGCTACTTAATGGGCTGGTTCACATGATTGAACAGCCTATCATGGCTTGTTGAAGCCACAGTGAGCGGAAGTGTCTGCTGGCATCCAAGCAGCTTGTTGTTTAACCCTGTCATAACTCATGGTCCCTGGGTTTGGGTGGCACAGCTTGAATATTCAAAAACTGCCCAGCTCAGTGTGGCTTAAACAAGCCACAGTGCACTGTAGTGCGTGCCGGATTAAACAAGCCACAGTTTCTCTGGTCCAAGTCCATTACTCTTTTCAATGGTCCAATCTGGTATGCTGTTCATGCAACACTGTGAGAGACAGTATTGTAAAAACCAAAGGGTCACACACCTTCATTCATTTCCTGTGTTCTGCTTCACAGAAGATATTTTCTGACTCCTCATTACCAGGCATATGCAAAACCAGCTGCAGGAATTTTGCTTTGCAAAACCTTGGAGCAACAATTCATACAATACTACCAAATGCTCTTTTTAAGTAAAGGCCTAGGCTTTTTCATGCATGCATGTTATTTTGCAGCCTCAGTGTGGCATAGGCTTGAACTTTTAAGACTGAAAAAAAAAAAAGAAGCCATTCTCACGTGAAAAGATTAAAATATCACAAGAATGAAGGTGATTTACAGGAAAAGGCTAAACTAACCTGACAACAAAATTGAGTTCAGTCTCATACATGTGTGTTTCACGAAGACAGATCCAAAATTTCCGTTACGTTCACAGCACTATTTCCACTACGGAATTAAAACACTGGATCCAGTCTAAGGAAGACAGTACGTTGTACAAGGAAAATTTATAAGGATAGAAATGCTCTGGCAAATAAAAGGTTAAACTAACATAATGTGAAGAAGGTTTGGCTATAAATGACTAAAATACTGTGCGCATATATTATGGAAATAAAGCAATGCTAATTCATACTTTGTGACTTGTAAACAGATTGTTTGAAAGCATAGTGTACCATCAGAAATTTGGGAGCAGTAAGTACTACATGGTTTGGGTCCAGGTTACCTGTGGGATCGCCTTCTCCCATACAATCCGCCCCGCACACTCAGGTCCTTTGGGAAGAATTTGCTACAGTCAGCCAAAACTAGGCTGACAACTGTTACCCAGAGGACCTTCTCTTCTGCCGCTCCCAGACTGTGGAATGGCCTGCCGGAGGAGATTCGTCAACTTAATAGTCTTTTTGACTTTAAGAAAGCCAAAAAGACTGATCTCTTCCAGCAGGCCTACCCAGTTGAATTTTAAGAGTTTTATTGGTATTTTAATAATGTATTTGTTTTATGTGCTTTTAATCAGCTTTATGTATTTTATATTTGATGTTGTTCCCCACCTCGATCCAGAGGGAGAGGCGGGTAAGAAATAAATATATTATTATTAGTGATGGAATCTAAATATTTCATTCACTTGTGTGCGTGTGTGTGTGTGTGTGTGTGTGTGTGTAGGGTGGTTCCCCCTAAAATACAGTAGTGTGTATGCTTAGTAGTATGCATGGCTTAAAGCACAGTCTCAAATACAGAATTGGTTTTTCCATTGGTACATGGGACAAAAAACGAACATGCCCCTAAAATAGGCTGACCATATGAAAAGGAGGACAGGGCTCCTGTATCTTTAACAGTTTCATAGAAAATGGAATTTCAACAGGTGTCATTTGTATATATGCAGAACCTGGTGAAATTTCCTCCTCATCACAAAATTAAAGCTGCAGAAGCCTTGCCCTCTTTTGTATCTGGTCACTCTAGTATAGCTCCTGCAGCTTTAACTGTTGAGATGAAAAAGGAATTTCACCAGGTTCTGTATGCATACAAACGATACCTGCCGAAATTCCCTGTCTTTTGCAACTGTTAAAGATACAGGAGCCCTGTCCTCCTTTTCATATGGTCAGCCTACCCTAAAAAAAACCTCATCTGTATGTGTTTGACTGAAAGTGAGAATAGCACCCCTCTGTTAGATTGGATGAGATCTTCCCAATCCAGGAATGATAGGAAACTTCTGTAACATTTTGCAGAGGTCTGTTGGTGTTGAGTAATATCAGTTACCGTATTTGGCCATTCTCAGTGTGATAGAAACTGAGGTCAGTAAAGTGTTTGGCGTTGCTGCATGTCATTTTGAATTCCTGACTTTCATCCAGGCCTCACAGCTGCAGAATCCCCAGTCCATCTGCATAGCTGTTCTGCCTCTTAATAACTATATCCTTACTTAAGGGCTTGAGTGTTACCTTTTGGGCCTGTCCATTATTAATGGAGCAAAAACATAACAAGGGAGAGATTAAGGGCAAAGGAGGAGCAGCAGAGACGGGATAAGAGAGGGAAAGGGAGGTGGAGGACAGCAGTGACTTAGGGGAGAGCATGTGCTCCTGACTGTCAAACAGTGAGGAGCACAATTATACTATTGGCCCAGGTCCACCACTCTCTTGCATTCTTTAAGTGGAGAAAGCTGAATCAACATTGCTAACAGAAGCACTCTTCTCCATTGTAAGCCCCATTGAAATGAACAGGGCAGTTGGAATGCTATAATTCAACTCCTGTGTTTCAATAGGATTAGAGTGGCCACTTCAGCATCAGTGAAGAAGAGGACATGCATCACCAAAAAAGAGAGCATAGGTTTGCATAACATTCATATATGCTACTTTATATGTATAGGTGCAACTTAAGAAAAAAATACTATAGCTTAAATATATATACAGTACATCTTACTAAAGAGGAGAAGACTGTGACCTGTGTACCAACTCAGTCTGCTGTCCACGTACTCACTGTTGCTGAGCAACTTCAAGGCCTCTTTCATTCTCTTAAGGTTCTTCATCTTTAAACCGGCTTTAGACTAGACAGCTCTTCAACTGAGGAACTTGAAAACAGAGGACCATCCTCTGTAAAGTAGGACACATGGCCACCCTAAATGTATAGGACTTATGCCATAAATATTATTTATTTGTTCTTACATACAATGTATAGGCCGTCGTATAATCAAAGTCCTTTGGGCATCTTACAGGGATAAATCAAACAAAATTAGAAGAACAAGCAAGATACAACCAATGCAACAAAATATGAGCAGTGGGCCATATTTTTCACTTTTCCTGTGCAATGGTTTATTTGAATTTATCTGTACTGATGGAAACTGGGCACAGTGCTCCAAGGATGGCCTAACTAGTGACTTGTAGAATAATATTAATCCCCTACAAGAAATGCCTTGACTAATTGTCACAGGTAGATAAGTTTTCATGGTTGGAACTCCTTTTGAACCTTCTGGTGGTGACATGTTTTGGAGCAGGGGCAGGATGTTACTTGGAGCAGCCATGACAGTTGCCCTTTCAGGATGGGAAGCTGTGAGTCCTCCTGGCCTAATTTTCTCACAAGCTGTTCTTAAAGGGACATAAGTATCTGCTGGTTCAGCTCCTGTATTGGAGGAGCACCTGGACCTAAAGATATAAGCTGCTGATCTCTTGTATTTCCAGTCTCCTAGTTCTCATTTGGTGTGCTCTGAGGCTGTGTCTTTCTGGGCTCACAGAAAGGTAAGGGCCTCCACTTCCTTGGAGCACAGGAAACAGGGAATTAGTGGAGACCAAAATGTGTCCAAACATTGTATTTGTTCCTGATGCAACTACAATTCATTGATGACTTGTAGTTCTCTTACATTTGACTATGATTGCTAAAACTCTTTGCTTCCTGTTTCTATTGTGAGAAGATAAGTCAAGAGCCTGGGAGAGTTCATTTCTAGCACATGACTACTTGTTATTTTTTCTTGAATCATTCCTGTACTGATATATGCTGGTTCTTAATGGCTCTACATGGGAAGAACATTTAACCACGGTTTGCTTTACTTGCACTTGTTCAAGCATTGGACACAATGTGAAACCATGGTTTGTAATACACATACATGAAGCTCTCTTATAGGTTTGCAGACCATGGTTTGCATTAAGCATTGTTAAGTGCTAAATCTGAACTATGGCCAAGGCACATTTTCTGCTTCGCTGTGTATATTGTAAGAAGAAGTTTTACTAGTGTCTCATTATACACTTGTTCTCTAGGAGAAGGGCTTAGCTTGACAAGCTAACCTATGGTTTCACTGTATGTTTGGAATCTTAATTAGACTGACAGTGGTTAGTGCTGACCCTGGTTTCATGGTTGACCAGTGGGCCAATATGTTACAAGATATTTTCTGTAATGTTGCTGAAATTTCAAAGCCAACTTGCAATGACAAGGGAAGGATGCAGAAAAGGGAATGATGAATCATAAGTGATCCATTTCACATGGCAAATATGCACTTTGTGTTTAAAAATATGTCATGATTTAGGAGACATAGAAGCAATCACCACCTTCTTTATAAAATAAACATTTGTTTAACTGTGGGTGGGCACTCTGGTCTGCTTTGCTTGTCCAGAGAATCAAACACTGTCTCACATGTATGTTGTGGGTTTTTTCTTGTGTAATGCTGTCTACATTAAGTGCTTCTCAAACCATCTAGAATGTCATTACTCTAAGTCATAATGATGTAAGAGCCAGATCTCATCCCATAATCATAGTGCAATTACTGTAATTATAAAAACAACTGGTTTTACAGTTGTTGTAGTGCTCAGAAATAAGATTACAAGGAGACAAATTGTTTTGATTAAAGGTATAGTTTGCTTTTTCCCGAATGTAAGCAAGGAAAGTTCATCCTTGCAGACATGCCAACTCCAACATCTTGGCCCAGAATAACTTTGCGTATTGGAGTGCCTTTGTTGTTCACTAAAGTGATGGGGTCAACTCTACACAAACACCAGAAGGACATATGGAGCTGTTCCTGACTTTCCATTGAATGCGGGAAACTCTTTACCATCACCGCTCCTGCTGTATACCCAAGGACTTGTCCTTTTCTTCCCATGTTGGGCACAGCTCTGCCTGTATTCCATCCCTCTTGAGCATGTGGATAAAACTGTCTGCAACATTGCAGTATACACATTGCTGGCCTGAGATATTTTTGAACCTGAAATGGAAAGTCAAACATTCCTGCTCATTGTGCCATTTAAAACATATTTTAAAAATGGCACAAAAGGAGAGAGGCAGAGAATTTATATCTTCTCTGGAATCCGCTGTCTGAAGCCACTGCTTCATGTTGATCCTTGCTAAAACTGGCCCTGGGTGAATATGGAAACTCTTTGTATCAGGGAGGGATAGGGCTTTCCCTCGGCATCTTTTGCAGCAGAAAGCTGGTCTGGCCCTCTATTTTTTGTTCATTTGTTTAATCTTATAGCTTGCTGTTTGTTTTGGGTGAATTTCAAATACACTGTGTTAATATTTCATTGTTTCCTGAACTAAATGTCCTTGCAGGAATTAATGTTAGCCAGGGCTGAGTCCTAGAACTTATTTCAGTGCCAGCTTTTGGCTATGGAACACATGAAGCAATAATGAGAGAGTCTATGAGCATGTCCAGAGTCCTGTCCTTTGATGCTGTATGATGGAAATTGGGTTCCTTATATCTAGTTCAAAAGAAAAGATGTCTAGGTTTGTTGGTATGATGACCAGATAGCCTTCAGCCTTGATAGCTCTCACTTTAAAATATTTAAATTAGGGCAAGCAAAATAAGATTTACAAGAGATTAACTACGTGGGAAAATTAAGATGATATCATACAGAAGAAGCAATAAAGAATAAATGTAAAACGATTGTTTAGCTTTAAATAGAGATGTGAAGGCCCGGAAAAAAAACTGGAAAAATTTGGAAAAAACTTCTCCCCCCCCTTTCTCTAAAATTTCCGTTTTTTTCCAAAAAAGCTGAAAATTTTGGGGGGGAAAAGGGAAAAAAATATTTTTTCTGATTTTTTTTTCCGGGCCTTCACATCTCTAGCTTTAAAATGTATTTAAACGAAATGTCATGATGTTAACTCCTTTTCACCTTGATTCAAAACATGATGTTAGGGCTCAACATTGATTTTTCTTCCAAATAATTATGCTTGGGCCTGCTGACTTTGAAGGAGGCGATGAGCTTTTGAAACTACCCAAACCTGCACTGGTTGTTAGGTGCAGGCTCAAATTAAGTCCTTAATTAAATGTCGGTTTCCACAAGAGCAGGCACTCAGGTTTACATTTATATAAGTTTGCTTGCATAATGAAGCATGCACATGCGAAACTTAAGATGCTGAGGAAAGGGCATTCAGTTTGATGGAACTTCATTTGCACCGAACTCTATAGAGCTTGCTTTCACTAACAAGACCCAGAAATAGGACATTTGAAGTAGCCATGTGCATGCATTGAATAGTTCTCCTTAATTCTTAGATTGGTATTAAGGAACAGTAGTTCCAGACAAAGATGAACCCTGGCACCTTTCTTCTTTTACTCACTTTAAAAAAAGAAAGAAATCAACCTCTGACCAATTGGTTTAAAATAGTCAGGTGGGTGGCTGCAACCAACAGTCAGTGCTGTTTTAGATAGTTTCAAAATTGTGGTATTTGAAAGGGAATGGCCAGCTAGAGATTGCTGGTGAAAGCGTGCATTACTTTGTTCTCAGGCCGTGATGCCAACGTTCAGTAAGTAACAATGCCAACTTGCTCTGAAATGCTCCACATGCATAGATGTAGAATTATTTTAAAAGTCTTCCTATGTGCCCCATATAGCTATCTCCTCCTTGTCTGTGCTAAAGAAAAAAAACAATTTCATTGCAGCCCTATCTCAGACCTCATCTGTCACGTAATCTCTCTTTTTCTCTCTGCTGCTGCTGTATTCTCAAGCTGATTCTTCCCACTCTGTCTAGTTCCCTGGTCTTAATTTATTCAACTCCCACACTTTCGTCAGCCTTAGCCAGCAAGTGCCAGGACTTCTGGTGGAATGCTTTTGCCTCAGGCAAAACTTGCTGCTGTGCCAATTATTGCTGATCCCCTGGGAGCTGACAGATGGGCAGTGTCTCTTGCCCAGAATTTGATTTTTGCTTGGTTGGGAAAGGGTCATTGCAGAGGCAGTTGTGGGACAGCCTGACCCAGCACATCCTGTGGGCTATCTGTGTCCCCAGGAGGACTATTTGGGAATATTCTAATTGCCCATCTCCTCTTGGGTTGACATCTTTTATGGATACCCCTGTTGAACCAGGTTGTTATGGAGTAGTGGCTTTCAAATTGCTTTCCAGGATTCCCTGAATTCCTTGGTTTGAATACCATGCCAGATTGGATAAGCTTCAATCTGAAAGAGGAGCCTGCTCATCACAATTAATTTTCCCTGCAATAGACATGCAGAGGGGAGTACTGGGTGTGTTGTTGGGTACATTCCCAGTACAAATGAGGTGTGGATGACACCCAACAGTCCCCCAAACTGAAGTCTCTGCATGTGCATGCTAGAACATCTTCCAGAATACTGTATGATCCACAGTAGTTCTGTGGCAATCAAAGCGGGTGTCTTGGGCAGGCAAGTCAATGCATAAAGGATTCCCACTAGGCAAAAAGCATGAAGAGTACTAGCTTAAAGAGCTCTTACAGAGGACTGCCTTACAGCTTGGGGATGGACTGTAGCTCAGTGGTAGAGCATGTGCTTTGCATGCAGAAGGTCCCAGGTTCAATCCCTGGCTTCTTCAGGTATGGCTAAGAAAGCATCCTGCCTGAAACCCTGGAGGGCTGCTGCCAGTCAGTGTTGGCAATACTGAACTAGATGAACCAATGGTCTGTCTCAGTATAAGGCAGCTTCCTATGTTCCTGTGCTTTAAAATAACAATAATACTTCTCCCTGGTAGAAAAGTATCAATGTTGGTGAAAAATATTAGATATTTGGCTGCTCCATGATTTCTCAGAGGAACCCCATTGCCCATAACCCACCCACCCCCCATCTTCCTGTGGTCTGTTAGGAATCACCAATCCCTAACGATGGGTAGTGGTGCTTTGACATTGCTGCATTCGTCTGCGGGAGCTTCGTGTTGTTGTCTTTCGGAGACAAGCTTATCTGAGCTGACAGCTGTGCATTGTTCTTTCTCTTATGAATTCTGTAGCAATTGTGCCCTGTGCCATGTGGATTAGAGAAGCCCTCTGGTTTTTCTGAATGGAATTTCTGCAGAAGACAACTGTGAGTGAGGAAGGGAAGAATTGGTTAATGGGAGGGAAGAAAAAGCAGAAGGGAGTAATCACAAACACTTTTGAGAGATAGAATTAAGGTAACACGAGAAATTATGAAGACACAGAATGGATACAGTTGACCCGACAGAGTGGAATTTGGACTTATAAATCATAATTTCCCCCTTAAATATTCACAGCACATTTGATTAATGTAGCTCTTCAGGGATCCATAGGGCTCAACACTGCTGTTTATTAGTGTTGCTTGCTTATACACGGCCCAGCAAACAGGGCAGCAGCACATTGGGAGATAATGGAACAGGTCCTTATTATTGGTGGAAGTACAATCACGTTTAACTCACTTACACATATACAAGGGAGTCTCCAACACTTTTGAGCCAATGGGCACATGCGGAATTTTGAGAAAGTAATGGGTGCCACAAAATGGCAGCCATGGAGGGGTGTGCCCATTCACAAAATGGTTGGTGACACTTGGCATGACCAGGAAGAAAACACTCATTTCATAGAAGGCAAAAACTGGTAAGCAGTGGTGTAGTGAGCCAGGTCTCGCAGGGTTGAAGCCAGGGATGTTTCGAGTAGCAGAGACAATGATATTCTCTGCCATCCCCTGTTCCCTGTGACCTTAGTGGCAATCCTCACAGCAGCTGTTGGGAAAATGGAGTGTTGCTAGAGAGAAGGCTCTTTCTCTTTTTTAATTTTATTTATTTTATTATTGTGTTTATATCCCGCCGTTTTTCCTCTAAGGAACCCAGTACATAATCCTCCTTTCCATTTTATCCTTACAACAACCACCCTGTGAAGTAGGCTGGGCTGAGAGGCTGTGACTGGGCCAAAATCACCCAGTGGGTTTCCATGGCTGAGTGGGGACTAGGACACGGATCTCCCGACTCCCAGTCCAACACTCTAGCTGCTACGTGAACGGTGCATTAATAGGTGGTGGGACACACAGAAGGGCCACTTCCGCTGACTGCAAGGACCAGTAGGATCATCTAGAGTAAAAATGGGCCAAGTGTGGTCCTCCTAATGTTGGACTGCAGCTCCCATAATCTCTCATCATTGACTATGCTGGCTAGTTGCAATCCAAAATCAAGCTGTTGTGAACCACCCAGAGAGCTTCAGCCATTGGGCGGTAGAGAAATGTAATAAATAAATAAAATAACATGAATCTGGAGGATCACAAGTTGCCCATCCCCGATTTAGGAGAAGACTGTTCTTAAAGTATCTTGGCCCTTTAGAGCTTTAATATTTGGATAGTTGCACTCCCTTCTCTTCCAACAAGAAATTATATTATCTGAAGGGAATTCCAACCTTTTTTTTAAAAAAAAATTTTTTGTATAACAATGTTAAATATGTGTAAAGCTGCTCAGAGCCTTTCAGATGGAGTGGAATATGAATAGAAATAAATAAATAGGTTGGCAACTAATGTGAAGATGAGGTGAGGGAGATGGACATCCTATTTTGTAAATTGCCTATTCTACAAAAACCACTTGTTCACTTTGATTAGTTCTCTTAATTAGACCGTCCCCTGGAACTAAATGTACTCTTTATACCAACATTTAGAATAACTCCTTCATGTGTTTGATTGTAAATCATATTCTTCCACTGGTAGCCAGAAACAAATACAATTTCCTGTATCGATAAAATCTCATTTCCTCAAGCAGGAAACAAGGGTACAAAATCTTTGCTTACCTTATTGGCATGAAGTATTGGAGCAGTGTTTAGCTCTGATAAGAAGGTAGCTCCAGATGTATTTGTGGTGTTCTGGCTGTGAGAAATGTAGCTGAAACACAATGGAACTTCTTATAAGCTAGCACCTTGATCCTCTGAATTGGCTTTAGCTCTGCTTACGGATGGAGTAAACTGTACTGTTGTAGTTGAAACAATGATTTTATAATGCCTGGGAAGGAGGGCACAGATGAGCAGATGAGGAACACAAATATCTGTGTGAGTGCATCTCCCTGTACCAGGCTGCCTCTACAAGAGGCATTTAAAGCTCTTTCAAGACACATTAAAAAATTTACCTCTACAAGAACGGAGCGCAAATCGGGCGTAGAGGCGCTTTAAACATCTGATTATGCACATTATCGAATGCGCGTTAAATAGCGAGTTTTATTTTGCTCCGGCCGTTAAAGCGCATTTTGACTATGTGAACAAGCGATTCTCCACATGTCAACAGTTTAAATCGCGTTTCGGTCGTCCAGTAATGCGCTTCGCCGCCTCTCGTACAGAGGTATTAGGCGTAAATGCGCTTCTGCGAATACGCGCATAATTGCCTAACCAGGCGTAAAGGCGAATTCTTGTAGATGAGGTTCCAGTCTGCCTGTCATAGGTGCACGCAAGGGGTGTGCTGGGTGTGCCCAGGCACACCCTAATATCTCAAGCAATAAGCACCAAATTGAGGGGGACTTTGAGTAGGGATCCAGAGGGGGATCCAGATGCAGCGGAAACAGTCCTCTGGCTGCCCTCTGGCTGTTCTGCCACCATGCCAAAGTACTGCTGCTTCTGAGAGACCACCATTGCTCCCAGGAGCAAAAAGGAATCACTCTGCCGTGCTTCAAAGAGGCCAGAAGAAGGGCCCCTGAAGGCTAATATCACCTCGTATGCCTGTCCTCCAGCCAGTGTCACCTCAACACCCCACCAATGCTGGGGCTTGAGGAGCGTCTCTGCATTCCCCCCACCCCCAATTGCAACAGGCAAGCCAAATGCGGAGCAGGGCATCAGTGTCTACACAGCGTTTAAAAAATAAAAGGATACAAATAATGTCCTTTAGGATTAAATATTCAATAAGTGTTTGCCTTAAAAAAAAATCCCAGGGTGCACACCCTAATAAAATGTGCTGTGCAAACCTACGTTGCCCGTAACTTCAGCCTCCCCTGATTATCTTTTCTCCAAATACCTCAATTACAGTATGTGTCAACAATGGAGAGAGCCTTCTCAGTTGTGGCATCCTGACTATGGAATACCTTTCCCATGGAGGTGTGACTGGCTGGCACCAAAACTACAATTGTTTCAGTACCAGCTCAAAACGTTTTTGCTTACCTGGGCATCGTAATTGTTTGATTTTTGTCTGTTCTGTTGTATTTACCACCTTCTCTATTTTCATTATGATGATTTGGTGTTAATGTTTTACTTATATTTTATATTACTTTAATCATATTTGTGCACCTCACTGGCATCTGCAAGGACAAAGGGCAGTTTAAAAATGTTGCACTAAAATAGATTAATAAAACCTGCCCCTTGGCCATGTTTCCCATCACCACTAGAGTCAAGCAGTAGCCCTTGCTAGGTACAATTTTGTCATACAGTTGTTCAGGAGGCAGATACACACAGATACTCACAGACACGCACAGACATGCAAGCACCAAAGCACAGCTCTAATAATTGCTATGCTGGTTCAGAACAAAGGTCCATCTAGACCAGCCCCCTGTCTCCAAAAGTGAATAGACAAATGGCTTTGGTAGGTTAGCAAATTTTGTAAGTTAGGCAGCCCCTGCTCTTATTCTCTAGCATTTTTTTTCAAAGATACACTACTTCTGGACAAGGAAGCTTCATTTACCTTCCATGGCTGTAGCTGCTGTTAATGCTATCCTGCATAAACTTAACCAATACTTTAAAAAAAAAAAAGCCAGGTAAGCTTGTGACCACAGGAGGAACTATATGTTACAAGGAAATCATGGACTTCCAACCCCTGCTTTTTTCCTTCCCAAAAGGCAAATGCAGGGATAGGAGTTGGAGGGGGGGAAATCAATGGATGGGAGGCGGGGGCTGACTCTTCCTTTGCCTGACAGTTCTCTATTGGAAATGCCCTCGGTTCATTTCAAATGGCGGAAAGAGGCATTTGGGGTGCTCTGTTCCAAACGAAAGGCTGAAGCTTCCCCAAATACAACTCTGTTATTTCCCTCTCATTTTTCTGATGGTGCCACTCTTCCTCCATTTCTTCAGGAGGAAACTGCAGGTAGACTTGCAGATATGTAAACCTACATTATTAGATCTCAGTAATCTTCACTATTTTTCAACAGGGTAACACTTGGGTTGTGGACACCACCTCTGAGGCCATTTGGGGGCCTGAGTAATGCACCATTACAGCTAACCAGTCATGTTACTCTTTGCCTCTTGGGCTCCACTACAGCTGATTGGCTGATTGCTCCAGAGTTCTCCTCCTGCTATGTCTTAGAGCTGATGAGTGGCAGGTCTCCTGACTTCCTACCTCTAAAGCCGCCTCTGTCAATCTAGATCTCAGTAGCCTGCTCAGCACTACAGCAAATTACAAGGCAAAGCTAAAGAGATCCTGAATAGCTACTGCAAAAAGAGGGAGAGAGCATGTGTGAATGAGAGAGAGAGAGGTGGAGAGAGTCTCTCTCTTGAGGTGATACAGGGCCAACAGTGCCCCTCGGGTCTTGCAGTGAAGGAACATGGTTATATATAAGAAAGCTATAGGTGCAACTCAAACGCTGCAGCAAGTCCCTTAAATCTATCATACGTTAGAAATGCTGAATCCTTTTGTAGCAATGGTAGCTCCGGATCTCACTTGTAACAAATAGCAAAGATAGATACTTGCTTTCAGGAATAACACTCGTCTTCTTTGACACTATTTGTGTGTGTGTGTGTGTGTGTGTGTGTGGGCATAAACAAACTATAGAGGCTTAAAAATTATATATATATTTCTTGTATCCATCTTGTAGACCCAATGTATGTGGATCACGTTACAATGCCTACTGTTGTCCCGGATGGAAAACATTACCTGGTGGAAACCAGTGCATAGTCCGTAAGTTTTTTTAATTATTATTTTGCATATTATTATTATTATTATTACTACTACTACTACTACTACTACAAGAAAGTGTTATTATTTCAAGAAAGTGCTGCTGTTGTTCTGTGCATGTTGGCCTTAATGTAGATCAGTATTTCTTTCCTATGATTTCAGTACCATTCCTATATCCTTTTCATTTATTTCCTCAATCTACGGCTGATCTACATTTTAGGTGTTGTCTGCTTCAAATAGCCTCAGCAATGTAGCTGCTGCATGCTACCACTGTAAAGTGCACAGTGTATTGCTGCAAGGATGTATAGAATATCTTGCCATTCCCATTTAAAACAAATCAAAAGCTTAAATTCTATGCACATTCACTAGAAAGTAAACCCCATAGACATCAGTAGGACTTTCTTCTGCATAAACATATGCTGAATATATCCAGCATTGGTATTCCATATCCTTAGGCAATTGTTGAGGCCTCAGTATTCCAACAGGGCCCACCACTGACAGCTAGGCCCTCCATTCCGTGCTTGGCAGCTATGTCATTTAAATTCCCCACAATGCCCTAGAGTGACACTACTTTAAGGGGATTGTGGGAAATTTAAGAGACAGCTAGCCGTTTGGTGCTGAATGAATTACAGCTGCTGCTTGTTGTTGCTACTGCTAAGTAAGCCCATTGGAAGGGGATAATGATACGATTAGGATTGTGCCCACCAAAAGGCATTTTGCCCTAAGCCCCCTCAAGCTGGAGCGAGGTATACCAGATTCCATTTTGTGACTTCTGGTGCAATAATGGCTATAGAGAAAATTGGTCATCCTGGTAAATTTCAGTTGTTTTTACAGTGGATCACCAGAGGGGAAGGACACAAGGAATAAACACCAGCCTTTGGGAAAATGCAGGATGCTACTTCATGTTTAAACATAGCACTTTAAACATGAGAACACCTGCATGAAGAAAGGATGTATTGGGAATGGTGTGCCAAGTTCGCTCACTCATGACTGATTCATCGATGAGGTCTTCCTCCTCAGGTTCCTCCTTAAAAAAACCAGAGATCCTCTAGTTATGATAATGCATGAGTGATATAATTTTGTGGAGAAGCTCTGAAAAATGTTTCCCATAAACCGGGGCAAATATTTGTGCATTGTATGCTTTTGCTGGATCGTAGGAATGCCTTCCTGCCTCCTGCTTGTACATTTGCACATAACACCAAGGGTGCAATCCTATGGAGATGGCCGTAAGCCTCCAAACCCATCCAGTGCAGAGCAAGAAGAGTGGTGGAGGTGATCTTTGCCTCCACAGTCCTCCCACTTTGCATTTTAGCTAGATGGGCTCCCCCCCCTCCCATCTAGCTGAGGCATTGGGGAGGCTGGGGATGCCGGAGAATTCCTCATAAGTCAGCCTCCCCAGTCCTCTGCCCTCCTGACCTACAGGAATGCCCCCATTGCCAGTTGTAAGAACCAGCTTTCTTTGGTTAATGCAGGAGTGGGGACCTCAGGCCTGAGCCCCCAATCCAGCCCTCCTGGGCCCCTAATCTGGCCTTCCAGGGTTCCCTTGGAGGCCCCACTCTCTTCCCCTGGCCCCACCCTATCCCAACCACCAATCACTTGTGTGGTGTTCCCCCCCATTCTAAAAGGTTGAAATGCCTTGCCTAAGGTTTAGTGACTGGCTTTAAGAGCTTAAGATACAAATATGCTGGTGAATTTTGTTTGTGTGTATTTGGCCCCATCCCACCCACTACTGGAATCCAGCCTCTGAAATCTTCTCTGAAATTGAATTCAGCTCTCAGGTTGAAAGAGGTTCCCCTCCACTGGGTGAAGCTCATATCCTTTTTTCCCCTTCAAACCAGCAACCATATGAGCATATGTTTGTACATTCCTCACCTGAAATACATGTTAGGGATTCTTTGATAAAAGGCAGCCAGAGACCTGATACAAGCATTCCCCAGGAGTTGGTTCTCCTGCCTTTGAAAACGGTTCAGAAACTTCAGCTGGTATAGAATGCTGTGGCCAAACTGTTGACCAGGGCCTGTTACAGGGGGCATGTGACTTCCTTGTTGAAACAGCTTCACTGGCTTATTGGTCTGTTTCTGGGTACAATTCAAAGTGCAGTTTATGATCTTTAAAGCCCTATGTGTCTTGGGACCAGTTTACCTGAAAGTCCACCTCCCATGCGAGCTTACCCAGATCTTAATATCTTCGAGAGAGACCCTTCTTTTGATAATTCAGTGTTGTATTTGCTGGCGACACGAGAGAGGATGTCTCTGTGGCTGCTCCCAAGTGATGGAACCATCTGCCAAGGGAGGTCAGGTTTGCACCTCCTCTGCTGTCCTCCTGCAGGCAGGCCAGGACCTCTTTATTCAAACATGTCTTTGGTGTGTAAGCAGGTCTGTTGGTTCGATCTTGCTTTTATTCTGTTAATTCTGTGATTTTATTGTTGCCTGTACCTGTTTTAAGGTATATTCCTCCATTGATAACATTTTTGTTTGTTTGTTTTTAAACAGCAATTTGTAGACATTCCTGTGGAGATGGATTTTGCTCAAGACCAAACATGTGCACGTGTCCAACTGGCCAGATTGCTCCGTCCTGTGGCTCAAAATCAGGTATGTATTCCAAGTAGACTAATCTTTCCTACTTATGCTCTTGAGCTGGCAAAGTGGTATGTTTTAACTTGACAGTCAATTGGTAGTTCAGACAACTAAACACTGACTCAGTATTAATCATTTACCACAACTAAGGCAATCTAGTGATGGGTTCTAGCTATTGCAGACATTCCTTAAGACCAAATTAAAAATAACCAGTACCATACATATATTGGCAATTGCATTTGGCTTGCCAGTTGTTATATGCTTTGTGGAAAATTCTTCATGTTCTCTCTAGCACAGCTGACAGCAGCATTCAAAATTACTGAGACAAACAAGAGGGGATGGAAATCTTTTTTACTTGCTTGTGCATGCCCCTGTGACATCTGGTAACCCAACATCATAGACTGATAGAGGTGGCTTTTGGGGGCATTAAATTGCTTAATTTTAAGTCAATTGCCATTGAAATGTTTTTAAGAATGGTATTACTCTTCTGAAATGGGTTTATATTCTTTTTATGGACTATTAAAATAGTTTGAGACTCCCATTGGGGAATGAAAAGCAGGGTAAATATTTATCATAAGTAAAATAATACCATACAGGATAAGATGCATAAGGCTATCAATGGCTACTAATCATGATGGTTGTGTATTACATCCGGTATTGGAGTCAGTATGTCTCTGAATACTACTTGCTGGGGAATGCAGTGAGAAGGGTGCTGTTGCCCTCATGTTTGTGGGCTTCCCATTGGGGCATGTGCTCAGCCACTGTGGAAACAGAATTCTGGACTAGATAGTGGCTGAATTTGGATGACACAATAAGCAACTGGGGTGGGGGAAACAATCGTCAGTTGTATTGACTATCGTGTTGTCTGAATGCTGCCATAGTCAACTCAGTGCTGATCCTAATCCACACCACAGTTGATTATTTATTACCATGTTGTGTGGGGAGTACCCCCTAGATGAACAACTGTAAAGTTGATTATTACCCCACCATTGACTATTGTGTTGTCTGAATTCAGCCAGTGTTTGGTTTTTATCCAGCATGGTTCTTCTTTGGTTCTTATGAAGCAACCCCAGTTACAGGCAACATGGGTTGCATAAATTGCCATATTTCAGTTTGCTTGACAATGCTAGTAGTACTGCTCTCTGTTTTATTTGCTTATTTATCTACTTTGTCAGAGCTGCCCACTGTTAGCACAACAAAGGCCTATTCAACCTGAGGTTTATACCTGTCCTTTGCTAATAATCTGCCAGTGGAAATGAGATTCGGGAAAAACTAGCTGTCTGTGGATATTTTACTTTATTTACTATAACGCTTTTGGTGTGCTAGTGGAGTTAGGAGGCAAGTAGTTTCATGAATTTTCCAAGAAAAGCTGAGTCCAACTTACTTTATTCTGACGCAACCAAAGTTTCAAAACGTTCTCAGGATGCTATGGACTACTATAGTGTCATGTGTTTGAACCTTTTGTCATCCCAGTCATAAAACAGGAAACTCATAGTGATAGATCAATCATTGCCAAGTTATGATGGTGAACACCACAAAAGGAAGTTAATACATACACACATACATAGGCCTTGTAAAAAGACCACAAAAGTGATCAGTCCCTCTGCCAATGTTTCATAAGGACAACCCATTCATTAGAAAAATATTCAGTGGTAATTAATAGCAAATGTTTGAGGTATAGGACTGGCAGCAGGAGAAAGGAAACAGCAGGAAGTGTAAGTAGTGGGGGAGTAATATGAGTACTGTTCATGTTCTGCTGCTGTTGCTTGGAGCTTCCAGGACTGCAACACCTGCCTGTTAGTGGAAACCCCTTCTTTGGGACTTGGTCAACATCTGCAGCATCTTCTGAGAGGGGTTATTTCCCCGAGTTTACTCCAGGTGGTGGCCTGCTGCTAGGGCTGGCCTTACTATAAGCCAGAGTGAAGCAATATCCCTCAGGCAGCAGATGCTGAGAGGTGGCAGCAAGGGATTGAATTAGAGACCAGTATGCCAAACTCCATGACTTTGTATAATCCCCTTTTATACCCATCTATGTTGGTGGCCATCACTACATTCTGTGCTAGTGAACTCCACAGTTAAATTATAGGTGAAGAAGTACTTCCTTTTTATCTGTCCTGAATCTCCCACCAATTAGCTTCATTGGATGATCCTGTTATGTTCTAGTATTGTGACATGCACTTTCTCCACCCCATGTGTGATTTTATACACTTTACTCACCTTTTTTCTAAGCCAAAATTTTCTGTTAAGTTATCATCAGAAATGTCCTCTATAAATACGAATGCTTTCAGTGGAATTTAACATTTCTTTTACTTTAATGATTCATTGATAAATAAAATTCTTAAATGTAGTAGGAGTTCCCCCCCCCCACTCCCTAAATTAAGCAACAGCCTGAGATGCTTAATGCTTTACATCTGTTCTTTGCGTGGATCTCAAAACTGAGACATGGTTGGTGAAGACAGCTATGACTGTCTTAAAAAATTCCAGATCCTCCTCTGCATTTATCCTCTTAGACCTCACAGATGTTTTCCAGCAATTCGGTTCTTCTCCAAGCATTTCAAAGAGATTGTGGATGGGTGTGGGTCCACTCTCTCTTGAATAAAAGAAGTATCCTGCTGGATCAGAGCAAAGGTCCATCTCTTCCTTCATCCTGTTTCCAACACTGGCTAGCTCAGCCTTCCTCAATCTAGTGCCCTACAGATGTTTTGGACTTCAACTTCCATTTGCTCAAGTCAGCATGGCCAGGGGCCAGAAATCCTGGGAGTTGTAGTCCAAAACATCTGGAGAAAACCAGATTGGGGAAGGCTAGGCTAGCTTGATTCTCCCAGGAAACCCACCAGTAGGACCTGAACATAATAGCCCACCACTGTTGTTGCATACCAGCAACTACTATTCAGGGGTATAGAATAATAATAATAATAATAATAATAATAATAATATATATATATTTATTACCCGCCTCTCCCAACGGATCGAGGTTGGAACCTGTAGGTTCCATTTAGTTATCATGACTAGTAGCCGTTGATATACCTATCCTCTATTATGCTTGTCTAATTCCACTTTTAATGCCATCTATGTTTGTGCCAATTATCACATTATGAGGGAGAAATGTGTATTTCTGTATACTTTTCCCCCTAAAATATCCCTTTCTGTATGCATTCCTTTGAGTGGAAAACTGCTTCACAAAATTCAGAGAAGTGGCTAGTATTCAATGTTAGTCCTACTTAGAGTAGACCCATTGAAATGAATGGGAATTAAGTTAGTCATGACTAACTTAAGTACAATTCATTGCAATGGGTCTACCCTAAGTAGGATTAACATTGGATATGCCCCAATCTGTCTATTTGTCCAGGAAGTGCAAATTAGGCCGACTCAATTAAAAACGAGAACAGCACGAAATTCTCCGGTGTCCATAGTGTTACTGTGCAGTTGTGATTAGAGTTCTTAGTATTCGATTCCCCTCCCAATTTACAATGGAATAGCTCCATGCAGGTTTGGCCCTACCATTAGGCAGAATCAGGCAATCATCTCAGGCACCAGGTGCTATGGAGCAGCAGCAATAGTCCCCTGGACATTCTTCTTGTGCCCCCTGGCCATTCCCCTCTGTGGGCCACAAGGCCTGACCTGCACCCCTAAGCTAACCTGCTGTCTTCTGATGTGGTGGAGGACAACAGCTCTTCACCAGTGATGAAATAAAATTCAACAGTCAGTCCAATTTGCTTCTGGGAGGGGAAACCTGTCCTTCACCTTGGACAACTAAATGTCTTGGATCAGCATGTAAATTGTACATTTGAAACTGCTTTACATTCAGTCATCCCATAGTTCTTTCTAGCCCAACTTTGTCTGCACCAGTTGGCAGCCTTCTCTCTAATGTTTCCAGGGGAAACGTGTTTCCTGGTAACTAGAGGTACATTGCCAAAGGTTGAACGTGGAACTCTATACATAGGCTGACCATATGAAAAGGAGGACAGGGCTCATGTAACTTTAACAGTTGTAGAGCAAAGGGAATTTCAGCCAGTGTCATTTGTATGCAATTAGTTCCTGGTGAAATTCCCTCTTCATCACAACAGTTAAAGGTGCAGGGGCCCTGCCTTCTTTTGTATATGGTCACTCTAGTATAGTGCATGCACCTTTAACTGTTGTGATGAAGAAGGAATTTCACCAGGAACTAATTGCATACAAATGGCACTGGCTGAAATTCCCTTTTCTCTACAACTGTTAAAGTTACATGAGCCCTGACCTCCTTTTCATATGCTCTGCCTACTATACATGCAAAGCATGTGCTCTCAGCTACTAATTTATGGCTCCTCCTTAAGATGGATTGAATGGACACCATGTTTGTTCCTTCACTGTAAAGTAACAAGAAAAAAAACTTTTACCGTCATTTTTTCAGAAGGATGAATACATGCAACCACACCCAGGCCTTAAAACAATTCCTCTAAAAACGATGATTTAAGTTCCTAGCCTGCCAGATAATTAAGACTGAATGAGAAAGTATTTACTTTGGAAAAAGCTTGTTTGAAAACAATTAAGGCAAATTATGGAAGCTATTCCCCGCCGCCCCCCTCCCCTCCCCATTTATAGTTCTATATAAGAGAAAGATCGAGGAAGTATTCTTAGCCTATAGTTTGAAAAACTAAGGGTTTTTTTTAAACAGTATTTAAGCTACTGTTAAACTTATTATCAAAGTATTTAAATAGATTTGGTAATCATGTGGGAATGGAAGTGAGCTTTTGGCATGCTTTACTCTAATTGAAATCAGTTTGTGGTTTAAGTTCCTACCCCGCCTGACAGATGATATCATTTCCTATGTGTTTTCTGATCCCTTCTGTTTTCCTAAGTTTTTATAAAGCTAAATTGGGCCACACTTGTTAAAACCACTGCCCACCTTTTTTCTGATCTACTTAGGATGGTATATACTATAACTCCACCAGCTAATTACTTTGCAGATCTGCAGATATATTTGGTATAATCTCCTGAAGTTAAGCCCTTTTAAGAGCCAAACTAGATGTGATATTAATTGCATTGTTATATTTCACATGCCGGTTTTTTAAAAACGCAAATAGCAGCCACTGGGAAGGCTTCTAGTCATTGGGATCAAGGCTGGTGAGGAGGGGCAATTTAACACTTTCCTTCCTGATGAAAAGAGCTTCTTAGAAGCTGCTATTTGTACTGAGACAAAATCCCTCAATGGCACCAGTTGTTTTTTTTAAAAAACTGTATATGTTACATGCAAAGACACATTTAACATCATGTCTAGTTTGACTTTGTCTCATTGATTTCATGGCAAAGTGTTCGGCAGCTCCCTCATGGCAATCTGTGCTTAGTTTTTTCCTAGATTCTACCCTTTCTCTTTCCTTTGAAAACAATAGCATTGTTTTTACAGTTTTCAACAGATGCAGAGAATGAAGATGTTATCAAATTCCTTTAAGATGTAGCAAACATAATTGATCTTTAACTGTTTAGCTAGCTGTCAAATGTGGATTATCTTTAGTAAATTGCTATCATTTAATTCTTAAGTTCATACTCCAAGAGGCAGTGAGGACTGATTTATACTACCATTTTGAAGTGGAAGTGGTATGAGAAAGCCGTCACGAACTGACACTATTTTTTGTGGGGTGCTTTGATTTTGGAAAGTTCCAGCTTGGTTTGGGATTGTATTTTATTGCATCCTGGCCGAATCCCTATTCCATTTTTTTAAAGGACTTGGTATACCATGAGTCTTTGCAGAAATATTGGAACATTTACACGTCTAGTCACAATAACTTGATTCAGGTGTCAAGTTAAACTATAATTTAGCTTGATGAGAACGAGTTGCAGCAGGTATGTGCAGGTATGTGCAGTTCCCCTCATTTCCTCTCCTCTCCAACACAGTTGTGTATCATCTGAATCCTAAACTGTAGTTAATGTTAACTATGGTTTGTTTAAACAAACCAGCTTCATAACCCATGGTTTGAAGTTTCCTTGTTCCAAATAAACCATATTAAAGATCACAATTTATCAAGTCCAGATAATATGGCAAGCTGTGTTTAATTTAAACTGGAAGCAAAAGCAAAAGGGGGTGGGGAGTTAACATCTCCCCTTTCTAGTCTAACTTTAGAGTCATAAGTGTGGAAAAGTTTAGGGACGCTGAGAAGTGTCCATGTAACAATTAAAAGTGAAATGACCACATTGCTAATGAGGAGATACTGTCCCCCTTTTTGGTGCACTCACTCCCTTGACTCCCCCCCCCCCCCGCATTGTCTACAGGGTCCCTCCTTTCCCTTAGTATTATTTCTCTCCCAGTCTTTCGCAACTGTGCGTAAATTAGCCAATAGGCTACCTCATCTTGTCAATTTCCTTGTATGTTACCTACTCCCCTTTCCCTGCTGCCTTTGACAGGTGAAACAGACAAGGAAATTGACCAGGCAAGACTACACTTATTGGACAGCCATGAGACCACACTTGTCAAAGACCAACAGAAATAATAAATTTTAAAAATTAGAACCCCAATTGCACTGGGGAACGAAAAGGGATAGCAATCGGAGTGCCGTCTATTGTGCATTTTTGAGGCATTGAAAAACAATGCCAGGGAATGAAAAGTGGTAGCGATCATAGTGGGGAGGGGGCTTGGAAGTGGAGACAAGTTGGGTTTTGCAACAAAGTCCTCTGGGATACATGCTGGAACTGGCTGGAGAACTGAGGGGGAAGGAGGGGGAGAACAGGCCATGACAAGCCCAGTCATCTGTTGGACACACTGTGGTTTGTTCCTCGAACAACCAACCCACTGCAGCTTATTCGCAGGGTGGCTTAGTGTGACGTGTGAACCTACTCATTGTTTCTCTCTGTGTCAGTCTTCAATCAATAAAATAGGAATAATATAGTTTGGCCTAATTCTCACTTGTGTTGTGAGAATAAATGAGGTTAGAGAAGATATACTCTTTTATTTATTAAAGGCACAGTAGTTAATAAGAATATTAATAATTTAATAGACTTTCAATATAGGAAGTGTATTTGGTGTTTTGAGGGGAGAGGTTTCAGTAAAGTTAAAATTATTATTATTTCAACCTTACTAGATTGCAAGATGCCAAATATTATAAAAGGATACAGGTTGCCAGTGGGCTTACTACCTGTCCAGAAAATACAGCGGTTTCTTGTTACTGTATTCATTGCCATGTTGTTCTGGACACATCAGCTAATATAATAGGTATTCTGTTCTCTTTTAAAGTACAACAAGATGCGAACCTGACAGTAATCTTATCTTGGGAGGAGCTTTCCATGTGGTTCCTGTAGAGATGTAATCCATTTCCTGGCTCCATTTTTAGAGTGTCTGCTCTAGTTGGCATCTGTTCTCCTACAGCAAGCAAAGAACTAAACTGCTGAAGGTTTCCCCCCCTTCACAGCAGTGAAGAACCCAGAGTTTAAGTGTTTCTTCCCACTTCATCCTTGTTATCGGCACCCTGCCATGCAGGCTTTCAAGTTTTGCCGGACTGTTAAATTCTACATATAGGCTACTGGTTAGTTGGCATTGAAATAAATGGGGAAGATCATGACATTATTTCTGTAGAGGAAGACATCTTAGCCTAATTTCTATAATTTTAATCTAAACCTGGGCAGGATCTACACAACTGCTTTATAACGGTATTGAAGTGTATTGACAACTGTTGGGGCCTATGGCACATTCCTTATACTGTTTTCAAATGACTTTCATAGTGTTATATCCTGCTTAGTGTAGATCTGACCTTAGGATAGACAAGTTGTCACCCTCCAAATGTTTTGGCCTATAACTTCCATCTTGCCTCACCATTGGCTAAAGAGGCTAGGGCAGATGGGAGTTGTAGGCCAAAACATCTGAGGGCCACAAGTTACCCACCCAAGAAAAACTAAGGGGTTATCTTCATAATGAGCGTTAGAGTTAATTTTTGTGAACTACCCAGAGAGCTATGACTTTTGGGCAGCATAGTTATGTAATAAAATTAATAAAATTGAGTCTCAGTTTTGGGCAGAAAAGTGGGGTATAAATGAAATAAATAAGTAAAGGGAATGATAAAGGTATACAGAATTATGCATGGTGTGGAGAATGTGGATAAGGAGACATTTTTCTCTCTCTCTCAAAATACTAGAAACCGGGGTCATCCCATGAAGCTGATTGGTTCAGGACAGTTAAAAGAATGAACTTCTTCTTTGCACAGCGCATAGTTAAACTTTGGAATTCATTTCCACAAGATGTAGTTATGGCCACCAATTTGGTGGGTTATACTAGAGGGGAAGACTATCAGTGGTGACTAGTCCTAAAAGGGGATTAGGCTGGAGGAGAAGGCTATCAATGGCTACTTGTTCTGAATGGCTATGTGCTACCTTGAGTAGGAGAGGCAGTAAGCCTTTGTACACCAGTTGCTGTGGAACATGGGCGGAAGGGTGCTGTTGCACTCATATCCTGCCTGTGGGTCCGTGGTCAACAGCTGGTTGGCCACGGTGTGAACAGAATGCTAGACTGAATGCACCCTTGGTCTGATCTAGCTTGGCTCTTCTTGTGTTCTTAATGCACTTCTTATAATACTGAACATCTAGGTTGTCCCTCTAGTAGCAATACCAATAATATAGGCCTTCTGCCATAGATATACAGGGGTAGAGCAATGTCCCTCCAATACTCCTGTCTGCATTCTGGTTGTCATGGCGAGTGGTAGCTTTTAAGTTAGCAGTGGAAGCTCAAGTTGAGCAATTATCCAGTCTCTTAACACTACCATCTAAACAAGCAATGCTGCTTCCATGCCACAACTCACTTTGTAAATGTCTCAACATACAGGAAGACCTTAATTGGCCACACAGTTCCTCTATACTCCTCTCCCTGGTACAAGTTGAAAACTTTTTCTGTTGACCTTCTTAGTTCTGAACATTGGGCTGCCGACATCTGGCTCTGAAAGGTATTCTTGGGCCTTCAGCTTTGGCATGGCAGAAGAGAATTGGCAGGTGTAGGTTCTCTTAAAATTGCAATAACATGGGGTGGAGAATCCACCCATCAAAGCCCTCCCTACCCACTGGAATATCTACAGGCGTAAGTTTATTCTTTGAATTAGAAGTCCTAATACAGAAGCAGGGTAGGGTTCTTATGGGATGTGCACGATACATTCCTCAGAACTTCCATGCTGCTTTGATATCAAAAGCTGAATTTTCCCACTGTACCGCATTTTCTGAGTGCTTCCATATCTGCCAATTCTCTCACGGGGTTTCCCCATGATGTAGGCTCTCAAAAGGTCTTGAGATAAGGAAGCATTTGCATTGCCACATGATGGAACCTGTGGTCAATGCTTCACAGAATTAAGCGTTAAAAATAATTGCCACCTGATGTTTAGATCTTCTAGAAAACACAGCTGAGTAATGCATTGTCTTTCTTTTCCAGTGCAACATTGCAACATCAGGTGCATGAATGGAGGAAGTTGCAGTGATGACCATTGCCTCTGTCAGAAAGGATACACAGGAACACACTGTGGACAGCGTGAGTAAACATAATATTCAGTTAGGGCTCAGCTGAAATTGCTCCCATCATCTTGCTGCCCCATTTATGGCTAGTGATACGGGGAGAGACAGGGACTAGCGTATGTGTGCATGAACAAAATGGCACCGGCTTTTCCATGCCAATGGCAGCAAGGAGAACTCTTCCCAGTGGTTGCCAACTGATAGCTTTCCCCGCTCCAGAAGTAATCTGGGAACGGCCAGTGGGGTAGTGGAGCCACAGTGATTTGCAGTGATGCTGATACCATCTGCCACTCCACCCCCTCCGAATTCTGAGCTTAGCTGCAATCCTCACCATAACTGGGAGGAATTGAATTTTCACAGCAGCAATCTATTTTTCCATGTTTTAATGCAAAGGATTTGGGGGTAGCTTGGTCTTGAATGGGCAATTAAGAACATAGGTAGCTGCCTTATATTAAATCAGCCCCTTGGTCCATCTGGTCCAGTATTTTTGACACTGACTGGCAGCAGCTCTCCATGATTTCAGGCAGGAGCTTTTCCTACCCTACCTGGAGAAGCCGGGGATCAAACCTGAGACTTTCTGCATGCAAACCATGTGCTCTACCAGACCTGCTCCTGGTGCAGAAGAAAATTCCTAGAAGTGTTTTATTATTATAATAATAATAATAATAATAATAATAATAATAATAATAAATCAGTATAGCTGCCTGAATTTGGGGACTGTCATGATGAGATCCTACATCTTCATGTAGTCTTGTTTCCAGATTAGTTCAGGATGGGCTGGAATGATGGTGGCCACCAGAAAGAAAGGATTTCTTGCTGCCACTGCTGTTGTGAAACTGGAGCAGCAGCTGTGTTTCAAGCTGAAATAACTTTTGGCACAGTGCTAGTAAAATTCACCCTCAAGGAGACTAATGCAACTGTTGTAATCAACAAATTCTGGGCTGCTAGTTGACTGCGGTGGAATTTTTCAAGCTAGCACGTGACTTCACAATGGATGCCAGGAGCATTCTTTCTGACTAGAACGATTAAAAATTAGCGTCAGGCAAATTCATAATAATTGGATATTGCCTGATGTTGCAGCTCTTCCATACTCATAATTCTCAAGGACTTTGAAAGGTTTATGTATGATGGGGCTGATTAGTTAGAACTTCCTTGTTGCTAGCTGTAGGGACCATCCAGTCCCTTTTGCATATAAAAAGCAAACTAAGTGGGGCTCCTTGCGGAATGTACTATAAGCCTCATCCCGCATGCCATGCTGATAGGTGTGCTGCTGCTTGGCTGAGGGGACTGCAGTACACTCAGCCATTTCTGGTTAAATGAGGTCTTCACACGCCTCACTTACATGTATCTAGGCCACTCCCAGGAGAAGCAAATGTTGTGCTTTGTGTGGGGTCTGGAGAGCAGCGAGAACTTGATGCAAATAAGTGAGGTCCAGGACAGTTCTGTTTTTCCAGACATGACTGGATGATGAACTGTACTGCACTGCTGCAAAACCAGAATAGC
This sequence comes from Anniella stebbinsi, assembly GCA_029215795.1. Classification (NCBI taxonomy): domain Eukaryota; kingdom Metazoa; phylum Chordata; class Lepidosauria; order Squamata; family Anniellidae; genus Anniella; species Anniella stebbinsi. Next base: position 391,810,356 of record JARDYH010000001.1, read on the forward strand.
GATGGGAAGGGGATTGTTATAATGCATTCTATTAGGAGCCCCTTTGCACAAGGCTGGCATCAAGGGTAGGCATAGTTGGGTAGCCCCCAGGAGTTGCTCTCCCTCTTCACCATTGCATCCTGCATCTTCCACTTGCTCTGGCCCAGACAATGAGCAGCTGCAGATGACACTGTCCACTTGTTTACTGGCTTTCTGTCAAACAAGCAAGTGGTAGCAATGATGAGAAAGAGGATGAGGGGCAATAGAAGCTGGTGATAATGGTGGTGAGAAAGTAGACTCTTTGAGGGAAGGGGGTCCATCATGGGTGTCTTGCCTAAGGGCTTTGAAAAACTTGGTGCTGGCACGGCCTTTGCAACTGCATTGATGAAATTCTAAAGTATCAGAGCGTTCGGTTACACGCACAGAGAAAGTTTTCCATGGCTTTTCAAATAAAAGTCATAGTTGAGTTTAGTTCTGGTCTCTTTTGAATTATGTGACTGTGTTTATAAATGCATTTGATAAGTAGTTCATAGAGTTTGGCATGCACCACCAAAGCCTGGTCAAAAATGAGTAAGCTTGTCAGATTCCCAGCCCATCCATATTCCACTGGGTAGTTGTACCAAGCAATGTGGATTTGTAATAATGCATTTAACTGCAAATTGTGTTCTTAGAAAGAAGCCTGTAATTTTGTTGGGCAGATTTGTGTGAGGTTTCCTAGAGAGAACAGGGTGGGAGGAAGGAATAGAAAATGTCCATCTCTTTGAACAACATTATTTTCATGCCTATGGTTCTTTAAGTCAGGTGACTTTGCTTTCTTGAATAGAATCATGTGACAGGGGTGCCCAAGTACTCTTGAGGATACTGGTAGTTTTATATAATCAACGAAAATACATGATGAAACCTTTCCTGGCCTGTACAAGTTGCATGTTTGAATTCTCCACCGTGTAAACCCTGCCCCTGTCAAATACAAAACGAATATATTGAGAAGAGTTTCCTTTCTCTTGAGGAACAGTTTTTCAAGTTTAATCAGTGTGTATTTCATAGGAGAGCATGGAATGATTACTGAAGTAAAACATAAATGCGTTCATGGGCTTTGGAAGCATCCCACTAACTCTGTTGCTTACTCCGCTTGCAGCTGTCTGTGAAAGTGGGTGCCTTAATGGAGGGAGATGTGTTGCACCAAACCGATGTGCCTGCACGTATGGCTTTACTGGACCTCAGTGCGAAAGAGGTAGGTGGGATTTCCGTTTTCCAAATAATTTTTTTTTTAAAAAAAAGGGAAACAGTGAACTTTGGCACGTGTGTTTAAAAGCTTATTGATGATGATGTTAAATTTCAAATGCAGCCAGTATGAGTTAAGTATCTGAATTTTTTATGATTGGCTAACAGTGATTGATTAAGCTGATGTAAGAATAAGTTCTGTAGAAATAATTTGTTTACAGAAAACAAATGAGGGGAATTGTGACTGATGGTGGAGGATGGAAATATGGTAGTTTCTTATTAGCCATTGGGATTTGAGGCTGTTGCATATAATAAATAAAGTGGGGACAGGAAGAAGAAATTCAGGTGAATTGTATTTCGTTTTATTACTGCCAGGATACATTATATAACTCTGTAACTATAACCCTCTGGTGTGTTTCCCACTTTGTTGTAATGTAAGATGGTTCCCTCCTTTTCTAGCCCTTTTGAGTACATGAGCAGCACTGGAGAAGGCCTCTTCCATTGTTGCTAAGCAACCTGTCTGTGTTTCCCTCCAAACCCTCTTAGTAGGGTTGCCATCTTTTTTCCTCTGACGTTTCTGCACTTTTTAAACAACTGCCTAAGAGGCAGAAATTCAACAAGTGCGGCATCCATCCTTGTCGCAGCTCCTTATGATAGCTCTTCAATATGCGAGTAGATATGCAGTTGAATTTCTTGCTGTGGAGAAAAAGAAGGTGACACATTTTCCTCACCTGGAACAAGGCACGAGGCAGTAGATGTGGCCATGTTGCCATTGTAAAAAATGGTTGGTGTGTATGTGAGGCTTTATCAATAGCATGCTGTGGATGAAGGGTATGTGAACCTCTTCAGAATATGGGCTCAAAGGTCTTTAAAGATGCAAGTACAGTGTTCTCCTTTGGCACCAATATAAGACAGGCATTGCTGGAATTTAGATGTGCAGTTGGAGGGCAATGTATGTTTCATTTAAAGATGGAAACAAGGATGAAAGGTGCATGAAATGTGGGCGTTTGTTTTGTTTTAAATCTTTTACTTAAACGCAAAAGCTGGCCAATAAAAGAAATATAATCACGTACATTTTAGCTCGCTGTTTAATATACAAAAATGTCTCAGGCATTTTTTGGCAAATGGAACTATACTTAAGGACCAGAGTTATACTCTCTCGTGCCTCATGTCTTGTGCTTTGTTTTGACTAGCTTTATGGCGTTCTTCTTCTGTAAAACTTGTATGAGGTTGTTATCAGTTTTGTGAACTTTTTGCATGGGTAGCCATAGCAACACACACAGCTGTTTCCAGATGAGAACACAGACCTACTTATCTGCTATTAAAGTAGTTTCAAGGAAATTAAATCACGTTTAACAGTGTTCTGGAGAGAGATGACAGCAATAGTTGTTTAACTCTAATTATCGTTTGGCTTTTTTGTATTCTTGAAGATAACATATGTTTTAATTTGAACAAATGGACTAACGTATTGTCTGGAAAATTCATATGATAGATTACATATGAACTAGACTGTTATATACTCAGTCAGGCAAATCCACCCACCCGCTTTCTCCTTTTGATTATATATGTGTGTGTGTGTGTGCATTCTGCTCTGTTCAAGCCTAATCGTGGGAGAAAATCCAGTAGCTACAGATATCTCTAGTTTGAATGCAAACTTCTACAGCTCAGGACAGGTAGGATTAGATGCAACATTACAGTTAACTCTTCTACATGGGAAAAATGGGTGGTTACTCAAGCAGCCAAAAGTAAAGGGTGGTAAAATATGACTGTTTATACTGTGTTCAGCCACAGAATGGGAAATAGCAAATGTTTCCCTAGCAGAAAGAAGATCACACTTTGCTGTAAGCACAGTCTGCCATGTAGTTAGATCAGACACTTCCTCCCACCCCCCGGTCCTATCTTCATTGTTCAAACCTATCATTAAAATGATGGGATGTGCTTCAGCCAGACGTAAGCCTTTTTAGAAGGGGAATTAATCTCATACTTAGGAAAGTTCTCCAGTCAGCTAAGCCTAAAAGGGCTGAATGAGGCTGGATCGTGCCCATATTGATATAGATTGACAGGTTAGATCAGGGTGTTGAATGTTTTTTCAGCCCAAAGACTGAATCCCATTTTGAAGATGCTATCATGAGCTACATTCCCGTGGTGGTTGGGTCAGAAGGCAAAAACAACAGGCCCAAAATACCAAAAATACCAGCTTTTTGTAACTTACAGCTCTTGCTGCCAGTAACTCTTAGGAGAGGTATTTCAGCCTTTTAGAATGAAGGAGAAAAACTGCACAAAAGCACAGAAACCACCAAATAATTGGTGGTCAAAGAAAGGGGAGAGGACCAGGGGAACCCCAGAGGACCAAACTTGGGACCTCAGGAGAGCTGGATTTGGACCTCAAGTTTTCTCCCTGGCCCGGGTTAGATTATGAGCCTATCTACACAACCAGGATATAACACTTTGAAAAAGTTTTGAAAACTGTATATGGAGTGTGTACTGGGCCCCAACAGTTGTCACTACTATTATAAACCATTTTAAACCGTTTTAAAGCAGTAGTGTAGATAGGCTCTATGACATTTCAGTTTTGTATTTGCATTTACTCATTTTTTCCATCACTTTAGCTCTGTGGAAGTGGGGGACATTCACCTTCCTTCTCTCTATATATACCAGGTCCCTAATCCTGAGCATTGGCAGGGTCAGGGTTCATTGGACAGAGAGGGTTGCAGGTACTTGGAAGCAGAGGAGAAAGTCTAGTCTGGAGGTTATAGACCAGACTGGCTGAGCCTTTGCTCAGTTATGGTTGAAGGACATGGAAAGGCAGGAGATTGACCAGGAGACATGTGTATGTCTCCTGGGATTGAACAACACAACAGAGATATCGCCTTCTGAATCAACATATGAGGATGTTTGTGTATCACATTACTGGGTATTGGATAGAGCCAGTTAAAGTTCATTTAAGGCCTCTGGATATGGTCTGAAGGCACATGAGGCAGCCACCTTGCTGAAGTTAAGCAGGTCTGGAGCTGGTCAGCGCTTGGAGGGGAGATCACCTGGGAACCCCATGTAGCCACCTTGGGTTCCACAATGGAAGGAAGATAGGATATAAATGTAAAAAAACAAATAATAAATAAATTTTATACTAGGATGTTGTCAAGCACAAAAGTGTAACTAGATATTTTAGAGTAATAAGAGTGAAAGATAGGTCCTGTTGCCAGTTGTTTTTTTTTAACTTTGTTATGCTTGTATGTGTATTGTGTTCCCCGCCTCGATCCGTAGGGAGAGGCGGGTTCTAAATAATAATAATAATAATAATAATAATTATTATTATTATTATTAAAATATAATTATCACCTCCAGGATTGCCTTTATGGAATTATCCTCTCAACAATATATCTGAGTATTTAGTTATGTAAATCGAAACATAAAAAGTAATTGTATGACAAAGTGAACTTCAAGACATTGCTGCAAACTGTAATGCATGAGAGTCAGAGTACTAAGGAATCTGCAAGCACATTTCAGAGTCATTTTAAGTATTGCCCGAATTCAAGCGTCTCTCAAAATTAAAACATATGTGCACTTAAAAGTGATCCATGGGCAAAGATAAACAGCATATTTTGTAGGGATCAATGGAATCCCTGCAGAGATTGTTTAGTGCATGCCAGGACTTTTACTGATCTTTCTGCTTTGTGTTTGATTCAAGGCTTTTTAAGGTTGTGGTGTGTTAGTTTTACCAGCATTGAACTGTGTTCCTTGAGAGCCTGTATTGGAAACCTGATTTTTCCTCTTGAAACCTCCTCTTCACTTTGGATTCATGAATTTCTGTGATAGTTGGTGCCTAGAATTGATTACCATGTCATATCTTCTATTTTTCATTAAAAAATAAGTTTCAAAACCTGAGATCCTGAATTATATAATAGTTTCAGCATGATTGCATTAGTGTCATACATACCTGTATTCATAACTCTTGAATTTTTGGCTTACTTCCACAGCTGGGGGAATCTCCCTGGGCAGAAAACCAAGGATATGCAAATACATCTTGCTAACCTAACATGTCTTTTGGGTGGTGTTTAAGCATATTAAAACAGATGGGATTTGACATAAATGTAAAAAGCAACAGTACAATAGCATTAGGAATGGGGTCAGGTTCAGTAAATATAACATAACTGCTTGTTGCTCTGATCTGCTATAAGAACAGCATGTTGGATTGACACAAGGGTCACTTTGCCAGCATAACACTATAAGGCAGCATTTGGGCCTCTGTGCTGTTGCACCACCAACGACCATAGCCTTGGCGCAACACAGCTGTGGTACAAGTACTTCTGCTACACTGGTGTAAGGCAGGTGGTCCTTTTATCCAGCATTTTGCTGCCCCAAAGACTGAGTATAAGTCAGAGGTGGGGTCAGGGCCGTGCAGAGGGGGGGGGAGTGGGGCCAGTTGGCCTGGGGCCCACGATTTTGAGGGGGCACTCTGACAAGGAGGTCCCTCCCTAGCTTACGCTACTGCTTCTGTAGCGTAAGCAGCCCATCAAGAAGCGAGGAGCCTGCTTTGCAGAAGCAGTGCAGAAGCCGTCCGTCGTGAATACCGTGGTCAGACTACAAGCTCCAGAGGGCCATGCCACATGCGGGGCGGGGATATATGTGCCTTGAGGTGTTGTATACAGGTTTAATATGAAGGTGTTATGTAGAATGGGCATATTGGTGGGCACGCCCCCTTGGGGCGGCCATGTTGTCCTCCTTTTTTGAAATGGGGGGGCACACACTTCCCATCTTGCCTGGGCATATTACCAGCTCTGCACGGCCTTGGCTGGGGTCTGAGCCTCAACACACTAAACAATTCCTGTGAACCCACAGTTTTCAGCACCAATAGAAACCTTTTCTCAGCAATCTCAGCTGCCGGTAAGCTGAAATGGAAAAATCAATTATATATATATATATATATATATATATATATATATATGGGGTGCCAAGAAAGGCATCCCAGTGTGCATTGCTGCCACACTGCTTACCGCTGCTCTGGAGGTACTGTGGTGCCATTGGATCAGCCTAGTACTGCTCATGTTTGATAGGGGAGGAGGGCAGCAAAGCGACCAGCTGGAATTGGTCTTAGTTTTCTTTCTAGGTTAAAGTTTCATATGCTGTCTGATGAGAGTGTGAGGTGAATGATCGGTAATGTAATTTGCTGCTATATTTTATTTTGTAATGTGAAGAATGAGGAATGTAGGAAGCTATCTGATGCCAGGTCAGATTATTTGTTCATCTAAAGGCATGTATTCTTCCACTGAGCTGTGATCTCTCCCCAAATAAAAGATGGTATGGCTTCTGCATGCAGTCAGTTGTGGGCATAATGAAAAGTGGACATTATTTTCTTTATTTCGCTCCTAGCAATCACAATCCCAGCCCTAAAGTTAAGTCTTATTGACTTAACTTGATTACCAGAGAAGTGATTAGAAGAGACTGTGTAACATTTCATCTGAAAGCATCTTGATAAGCAGCACAATGGTTAGAAGTCAGGATGGATTTGTCAAGAAAAAAAGTCTTGCAAGAGTACTTTTTTGATTGAGTTACTAGTTTAGTGGATTGTGAGAATGCTGTATCATTTATTTTGATTTCAGCAAAGCATTTGATAAACTATCCCCATGATATTTTCATTAGAGAGGCGGTTAAGTGTGGGCTAGATGATTATATCTTCACGTGGATTCACAGTTGCTTGGAAAATCATAGTTGAACAGTGCTCATCAACAGTTCCTCATCAAACTGGAGGAGATTTTTAGTGGGATGCTGCAGGGCTCTGTCCCGGGCCTGATACTTTCAAAGCTTTGTATCAATTACTTAGGTGAAGGGGTGGTTGTGTATCAGACACAACCAAGTCCTAAATTTTGCACTACAGACTGATGTAATATCAGCATTTCAGTGCAAGTGCTGCTTCTAGGTTGCCCCACTGTTTGCCTGATTTTGGAGAGTCAAAGTGACCTTGCGATACCTCTTTTTCCCTTTCTAAGCGCAGTGGAAAGTACAGACAAAATTGCGCTCCCGCCCAGAGTTTCCTTTTGAGTCAGACGACAGCAAGTTTGGACTCCAGTCACTTCAAATATTAAGACTGTAGTATGTGCCTCCTTGGTGTGCGCACTCCATGTGCAAACAATGTCTGGTTTTCCTTCACAGCATCAGTCCTCTTAAGCTCTCTTTCTCTGTAGGAAGATTTTTTTTTCCTGCAGATTTTTAAAATCAATCTGTCTGTCTAAGAAATGCAAAATAGAAAAATTGGGTCCGCCAACTGCTTAAGGAATTCTCAATTGATTAACCATTTGTCTTTTAATTTATAAATTTAAACACATTTGCATATTTTACTAATTTTGTTTCAGTTTTCATAAGCATATAATATCCAAAGAGCATTGACAAAAGTGCAGATGCAGACAGTATTGAATCAGTGCTGCTTTCTTGTGTATTCTTCCTTTTTATGTAACTGGTATAATATGTGTTTGTGGAAAAGAATCTCCATCTTTTGATGTATTCTGTCTGGTATTTAGCAAGTCTAAATGGAAAGCAAACAACAAAGTGTAGATTAAAGTATAAGTATGTTTCCAAAAATGTATGATGCTTTTAAATTAGTACTGTACCATATGGTTGATGGCAAAATATTTACATTTTTTAGTACCCTTCTTGGAATTGCCTTCCAAAAAATGCATTTGTTGGCCAACAGAGCAATCTTACATGGGTTGGGAGAGTTACATGGTGGATGATCCACCACTTCCAAAGCCCTGCTGGCTTCAGTGGCCAGGGCAGCAGAAGAATCCACCTCAGCAGTTTTCCTTTTCCCTTGCCATATTTTTCTTTTTACAACCTCCCCAATAGGAGAAATCAATAGGAGAAATTGAAATCTCTGTATTTTTCTTATGCCTGTTTTTCTTTCTTTTCCTTTTTTTTTGGCGTGATCATATCATTTTTCAATGGCCCTGTTCAGACAATACGCTAAGCCATGGTAATTAAGCATTTTCAGCTAACCATGCGTATCATGTGAATAGCACTTTTCCTAACCATGGTGGCTAATATCCATGGTTTAACTATGCTCACTAACCACTTGCTATAAAAGGGTTCACAACCCTAACCATGGCTTAACAGGCCCAATATTATTACAATAAAATATAATTTCATTTTTTTAAAAAAAAAGTCATATGGCCTGAAGTTGCTTCTTTTTTGCTTGATATTCAGCACAGAGAAGCATGTAGTTTTATCTAGCATAGTTGTACCAGTTGTTAAGGTTGACCTGGACAATGTGGGCCACCCTGATATTATTGCATATGGCTTCAAAATTGTATGTCTTTGGCATTCTAAAAGCAAAACTTACCAAGGTTTCAAAATGGGATTATTAAACAAATCAAACAACTTTTGGAACTTCATAAATAGTGGGCAATGCAATTGTAAACAGGTAAGAGTACTTCTAAATAAAACAATCCCATTATGTAAGTCATGTAAATAGATATTAAAATATAATCCTAGATCAGTTATAGGGCAGCAAATAGAGAAGTGTACTCATAGCCAGAGGTGTTTTGAAACACCTCTGACTTTAAGGATACTTCTCCCCTAGCTGCTATCTAGTTATCTAAGGTTGTGACCTAAGTAGGAATGTTTAAATTCTTGGTTTTTTATGGTTAACTTCTATGATTTACATGTGAGTGGTCAATTTCAGATGTATGTGTGTGTGTGTGTGTGTGTTTTATTTTGTCTGTTATATTTGTATCTTTTTATGACAGAAATAACAATAATTTGAAAGTGCTACTTAATTATAATTTTGTATTAGGAAATACAGTTCCTCTTCATATTCACCATACAAGTTAAAAATGAGTTGGTGAAGAGGAAACGACTATTCAAGAATTATTAACATTTGCAACAAATATGTTACACTTCCATCTGATCCCTAGAGATTTTGTAAGAAACAAGTAGCTTTCATGTATTTCTTTTGTGACTGCTTGTTCTATTTGGCACTGAAATAGTACTGTAGGGAAAGAGGCCTAAATAAGGTACGAAAAAGGAAGACAATATAAAAGAGCAATTTGATTGTGAACTGTTGAAAGCAGAGGATCCATTTTTTAAAATTCATTTTATTTGGAGGTCTTGCTTGAGATCAGAAAGTTTTGCTTGAACAAAGGGGGAAAGTGGTGGTTGTTCTAAAAATGCAAGAGAGGGAGATTTAGGCTGATTGGATAAAATAGTTAAATAAATAGCTGAGCCTGCTGTGCTTGTACCACTTTATATTTTGGTCTTAGGGTACAGTATTCCCACCTGGAATTGTGTTAATGCTGCCTCTAGCCTAGTGGCCCAGTTTGCGTCTAGTGGCTTGACTTCTGTAGCTTCAGCTCCCTCTATATTTTGATGACAATTACTTAGGATCCTTTCTTTGGGCAAGCTGCAGTGTTTTAAAAGAAATCTGCAGGTGCACCTTTTTAGTTTTTGGAGGGAGTCAGAGAGATTTTAATCTGGGCAAAGAGAGATTCACAGCAAGCTTCAAAGGCCTGCTTCATAATATATTCAAGATTAAATTGCTCCCCCACTCCCCAAAATCACCTTCCCTAAACGGCATCCTTAAAAATCTCTCAATATCAGCTCAGCTGAAACAGTATTCATCATAAGGATGGGAAGAATTTTATTCATTTCCAAAAAGTACACCAGTAAAGAGAGGATTACGTCTAAGCAGCAAGGTGAATATTAAAAAACAAATTGGCTCGCTAAGCTATATGTCGTAATGATTTGTGACATTAGTAAACTGTGTCAGTTCAAGAGCTTTAGCTATCTGAAAATGATCTAATGCCTACATTGTCAAAGTGCTCCTAATGCTGAACATTTTGTGTTCTTTACTGCATGTGCTGTCTGTTCAGCCTGTGTGCTGTGATGATGGTTATTGCTGGACTGCCAAGCAAAAACCTCATGTTACACAGACAATACAAATGAATCCTTCTCATGAAACATACGCCTTGGATATCTGGGGTCATCAAGCCTCTGAGGGGTTAAACTGTATTCAGAATACTAAGAACTATATTAGGGGCACTTAGATATATCTTGGTACTGTACATGGAGATGGGGTACCTTCCCTGGAATTTGAAAATATGTCTGCATGTCCTTTGCTATGGGTTGAAACTTATGTGTATGCTAGAGTATCATCTGACAAAAATGGAACTTGTCTCTTTTTTCATACTTGGCTCCCCGAGGGTTAACTCTTGGCATCAAAACATATTATGTCTAGTCCAGCAATTTGGTTATTCAGAGAGTTTACTTCTTTCAGAGTAACTTTGATTGATCAAGAAAGAGTTTTAAACTCAAAACTTATGACAATATTGACACACACAGATTTCCCTTCTCTTCTAACTCAAGTATTAACCAGTTTAAGAAACCTTATTGATTCAAAATCTTCAAGTATAAACTTGGAAAGGGAATTTATAATTGCCAGGTGCTATCTGTAGGTTTACAGGGTAGGCCAGGATTCCCAATCCGGCTCCAATGCTATGGTGTCTGAGGATTATGAGAGTTGTAGTCAATACATCTGGAGGACATCAGGCTCAGAAGGCTGGGGTAGGCTATGTAAGATTCCATATTACAAACTGATGACATTCCTCACAATTTCATTGTCTACTGACAACAGGGCACAAGAAAAAAATATGTTTTTGGCATGTTTGAAAGGTGTGTGTTAAAAGGTCTATCTGTTCAAAGATTGATTACTTGCTTTTAGTAATGATTCTAGAATATGAAAATAGCTGCCACTTCTTTTGGCGCCAGTCAAGGCATGAGTGGAAATTTATTAAATTAAATGTAAGTGTATGTAATTGTGTCACAGATGTCTGAATGTTCTCAGTGAAATTTATTGCCCACTTTGGGGTTTACATTTCATTTTCCAAGATTTTTATAATGACTAAACAATTAAAAAAAACAAGACTGGAATTTGAGAAGGAAACAGCTAGGTTTAAACAATACCTGTTAAATTAGCCTGCTTCAGTGTTTTCTTTTGTTAATAGTTGTGTTCACTGAAATACAAGAAACCTTCACTTTCTTTAATGAAGGTTTCACCTATACACTTTCACAGTTGTGAGAGTGAGATCCCTATGGGATTCAGTTTTGGGAAGATATTAATAGATGGTAGAAAGGAAAAATCCAAGAGATGCTACACAATATGGAAGAAGAAAACAAAATATAATAGTTATGCTAACAAAATAAGATCCATACTTCCAAAAAGAAGAGAACAATAGAAAGCAAAAATATGCTAAACATATTATTTGCTGTGACAGTGACAGATAACGGCCATTTCACATATCATGTTTTATTTTTAGGTGCATGCTTCCTAGGATGTTTTAAGTGTTCTCTAAAAAGTATACATGTGTCAAATGCATTGTACATGAACACTGGTCAGGGAGCTGTGTGATTCCTCCCTGTTGAGTGTACGGTTCGTTGAAAATTTGGATTTGCCTCTTCATAATCTGTGAAATGTCCCTACTAGTCATATTAAGAACAAAGCTTAGAACAATTCCTAGAGGTATTCTTGAATTTTAATTAGAATATTTCAATGGGTGGTGGACATTGATTGTTGCTGAAAAGACTAGAGTTTCTTCCTGCCCAAAATATGTCTTAAATAAGTCAGGAACTGGACTTTTGGCAACTATCAATCTGATTTCTTTTGATTTTGCACTCTGGAATATTTGAGCCCTGGGTAATGTAGCATTAAGAACATAAGAGGAGCTATGTTGGATCAGACCAAGAATCCATCTAGTCCAGCACTCTGTTCCCACAGTGACCAACCAGCTGTCAACCAGGGACCCACAAGCAGGACATGGTGCAACAGCACCCTCCCACCCATGTTCCCCAACAACTGGTGTGTATATAGGCTTAGTACCTCTGTTACTGGAGGTTGCACATAGCTATCAGGACTAGTAGCCATTGATAGACTTCTCCAGGAATTTATTCAACCCCTTTTTAAAGCCATCCAAATTTGTGGCCATCACCGCATCTTGTGGTAGTGAATTCCACATTTAACTGTGCGTTGTGTGAAGAAGTACTTCTTTTGTCTGTCCTGATTCTTGTTTTTTTTTGGATCTGTTGTCCCTGAATCAAGGACAGTTATGAGCTATGCAACGCCGTCATACGCCTTACATATGAAGAAACTCGTTTTATCCTATCTAGCAGGAGTGAGAGAGGCATCTGCAACAAAGGAGTTTGGAAACTCCTGAATTGCTGTGGAAGCACAAAAAGGTCTTGTATTTGGGAGCTTGATAATCTTTGCTGAACTTGCACTCAGGGACTAGAGGGAGAGGCCACTTGGTTTTAAATTGCATTTCAGCTCTCTTCTTCCCCCCACCCCATACTGGTGATACTTTCGGTCCATGTTGGCCCCTGTGACAACGCTGTGTGTGCATACAGGAAGGAAGAAAATTCAGTCGTGCCAAGGTATTAAAACAGTTAAGACGGGTGGGTACGTCAGTTTTGTTCCCCTAGGATCTGGGAGAACCAGAACAGCCTCTCAAATGTTTACATTGTCTAGCTAGCTATTTGTTGATTGTGTCTCAAAAGCCTGCATTTAGTTTCTCACTGCATTGGCTGAACATCCGTGTGCTTCTTGCTGGCTTGGATTGAGGAGACTCCCTAACCCTCTGAGCTACAGCATTAGCTATGATCTCATCTTGCCTTTTAACCTTGACGTTGGTCCTATTCTAAGCAATTTAAGTAATATTGTAAAGCAACGGATTCCCCCCTTCCTGTTTTATATGGGTGTCTGGATATAATCGTTTTCAACACAGCAGCAAATGCAGGTGGTATAGAGTTATTAGTCCTTGCAGTATTGAGCTGTTGAAGTCTTTTTGTTAATGCAATGTCCCTAAAGATTTAATCCTATGCATGTTTACTCAGAACTAAGTCTCTTCAAGTTCAGTGGGTTTACTCTCAAGGGATTCGATCCAGATTTGCATTGGATCAATTGCACTGATGGAAATGGATGTCCCCGGCCTTTTTTTCCAAGGCAGCTACTTCTAGCCCACGAAAAATGAGAGAGAGAGTGAGAGAGAGGGAATTAGGAGACTGCTGAATGGGGTGATCTGTGGTATGTGGGGGAAGGGATCCCCCAAAATTGAGTGGAGGGACAATATGAGAGCAGAGCCCTTCCTCTTCCGGAAGTTACCTTCATCTTGCAGAAGGCAGATCCAGGATCCAACCCATGAAAATGTACATAAGATTGCACATTCACAGGCTTATGATGGAGGAAGTCCCAATGAACAGAATGGTAAACCTGTTGGAGATTAGGTTGCATGCTAATTTTCCTTTGAGAAAAGCATGGGGAAAAGAAACAAAGATGACAACTGAAGAAGGGATGAGTAGCCCTCTTATAAATATATGATATGTAGCATCATGATACAGAATGCTGCTCAGATTTACACTTCTGCTACTTCTGTTTTCAGCATCAGGGCACTACCACAAAACTTGCCCTGCCATTGGTGATTAGTTTCCAAGCCAGAAGCAGTCTTGAGTTTTCTTTTGTTCAAAAAAGGCTGTTTTTTTAATGGCACTTACATTCCACCTGAGCCAGGAGGCACACTGTATAATGAATTCTGGATAGAAAACCCTTCCCCAACCAGATGCCTTGCAGATGTGTTGGACTGCAATTGGCCATATAATGCTTGGAAATGTTGGGAGTTGCAGTTCAACACATCTGGAGGGCACCATTTTGTGGAAGGCTGTGTTACAGGCTGCCTCTAGGAACATCTTGCCCCTTTGAGCAACCTTCCAGAAGTTTTCTGCCTCAATAGAAGGTGGCAGTCTGTTATTACTTGTAGTAGGCTCTAATAAGCAAACTTGCAGCTGGAAAAAGTCAAACTGAAGATTCATCAAGATTAATTTAGGAGCTTTTGGAAGGGTGAGCCGTCACTTCCCTGGGCCAATACTAATTGATAACAGTGGGTATGGCCACCCCACAGCTGTATTTTCTTCTTTGCATGGATTGGGCTTCCAGCTGTTCCTGCCATTGTGCTTTGAGGCCTGATCCTGAGAATCAATGCAGTGCTCTAAGACCACACTTGTGGCTACAGTCTCATAAGTATGACTACATCTGTCACACACCTATCTGAAAAGTGTGTAACCCATCTTGTGGCACTTGAGATTATCTGGAAAGTGCAACTCAGTTGATCGAACACTTGGCCGTCTTTACTGAAAAAAAACTCTCCAAATTATCCCTAATTATGCAGTAAACCCAAGACGATGCCAAGAAATTGTGAACTCTGTATGTATTATGCAAACTGTGGACAGATATGCTCATTTTGCCTCATTTGTTCTGCTTTTTCTGATTATGGGATGAGGCAAAGAGCTGTTGAAGGCACTGAAGCCCTGATTACAGCAAATCCTGCTCAGGCTTTCCTCTGGTTTTTCAAAATTCGCTGAGCGTTGGCCACACACTTTGCAGCCTATAGTCAGTCATAGCCATGAGAATTAGAAATATGTAATTTAAAACACACACACACACACACACACACACACGTGCACTAAAGCAGAGAATTCTCGGGATTCAGAATTCAGCAATAGTTACCAAACTCCATGCTTTTCCTGTGTTTGAACAGAAATATGGGATATACACAGACTTTCTTTAGTGGCCAAATTACAGTATTATCTTGTGTAAACTGCCAGTATGTCTATGCAAACTTATGATTAAACCAAATTCTTTGAATGTCCCTTAAGCCAAGTTGGGTTCTGTTGTATTTTATCAATCTTTTATCTGAAGTCAGCCAAGTAACTGTCCATGGTGGTGCATTTAGGGATCTTTAAAACATTAGCCAGTCAAAAGAGAGTTTTGCATGTCTGGACATTTGAAGGAACTACCTGCAATTAATGAATTGCAACTGCCTTTAATACTTTATGAGCATTAGCTTGATATTTTGAGTAGTAAATTGGAGAAGCTGCTATACTGATAGGACAGTTGCTGTCAGATTAATGTGGGTTTTGAAAGCAAGCAAGCTAGCAAACATACAAACCCAAATAGGAATTATTTCAAGGCTAGAAACTCCAAGACCAGGAAGATTTGCATTTGAAATCAACTACTGAGGGAGGTTAAAGAGCTTATGCCCAAGTAGAAACATTCTGTGTTGTTCCAATTTGCCAGCAGTAGGATATGACCTGCTAATGTTGCAATATAATTTGACATGTACATTCTTGCAACTGGAGCAGATTGTTCTATATGATGGGTGTTGTGTAGATTGATGGGTTTTGTATATCCAGGAACCATGTCAACACTTCCCACATGAAAACAGAAGTAGATGTATGCCCCAAAGCCATATAGTAAGCTGGATTTAAATGGCTTAACACCAATGCATGCTATTCTGAAGACCTTGGAGTAGTGGAGCTATAAATTTAATAGACAGATAAAAGAAGGGCTCATATCCTGGTTGCCTTTCTTATGTCTGTGATAAACTTTCTTATCATGTCAACATGAACATATTACCTGCAAATTCATTAGAAGGTCCAGTATTTGAGTGTCTAATGCCATTGGCTGCCGTTGGCTGCACTGTGGTTGGGGGACAGAGCATATTGGTTTTATTAAGAGTTGCCAGAGGATGAATGTTATCACTTTTACCATATTTTGACATTATCTTTGGTTATAATATGGTTGAAATGGGCATAGGCTTTGGTAATGTGGCCCTAGACTGTAACTAAAAGAAAAAAAATGCCATGTTTGAGTTCATGAGCAACAAAATACAGAGAGATGGGGTGGGAAAGGAGAATTCACTGCGGTCGAGTCGGTTTCAGCTATTCTTGTCTCCTCCCCTAGCTCCATTATCCATTTAAAGGACAGCTAACTCTCTTTGGCTCATGAAGGCATGCTCTAAAGGTCACCAGATGTTTGTAAACTCCTGTTTTTCTTACCAGATTATAAATGCTTTGTTGGCAAAGATTTGTGTTCATAAAGAATTGGGGAGCAGGAGGACCATTGTTCAAGGTCTGTTCTTTCCATGAACTCTTACTTTCTTTCAGCTTCACCATGCCCTCCCATCAACTTTCAGTAGGAGGATGATTATACTGCTTGACCTTACAGTTCAGTTTTAATCTACCTCACAACAATATTGTAAGGTAGATTAGGTTGAGAGAGAATGACTGGCCCAAGGTCACCGAGGGAGTTTCATGGCTGATTGGGGATTTGAATCCAGGGGTTGAAATCCCCATGAAGTCCATGAATTGGTGGAGAGGAATTCTAAATAATCGCTGTTGCATTCATGTCCTGTGTGTGAGCTTCTGATTGGTCACTGTGTGAGCAGAATGCTGGACTAGATAGGCCTTTGGTCTGATCCTTTTCTTATGTTCTTTTGAAGCTGTTTGGCTCTGTTATGTTACTGCAAGAGGGATGAAAAAGAAATTGTTAAAGATGGCTTTTCCTTCTAACACTGAGTGTTAGCTTTTGTTTGTTAAGTTGTAGAATGCTGATGTTTCCTTCAGTATCTCAAAGAAGATACTGTATATTGATGTTTTGCTAATATGCATGTTTTAATCAACTACCGAAGCTGCTGTAGAAGAGTATTAATACATTAAAAGTATTTTTCTATTATAGTGTTACTAATTAAGCCCCTATGGAAAAACTAGGTGCTGCTGTACAAAAGACAGACCAGACCCTGTCTGCAGGCTTCCAATCTACATAATGCTTATAATCAAATTATTTATTTGTAGGCTTCTGTTGCTTTTAAGCCTCTAGTCTGTGGCTGGGGCTTGAGCCATAAGTTTGCTTTCAAACGATTCCACTTTCTTTCTTCAGTTGATTACAGTAAGCTGTGTAATAGAGGGTGGAGGCTTTTGGTTGGTGTCCAAAGAAAGTGAGTAATAATTGACCTAATGTACAGAGCATATGAATAAACTATTCTTTTGGTAAGAAATTTATGTTTTACAGGGTGTGCTAGAGTTCACATCCCTGGTTTTTTTCTACATCTTTCAAAAATTATTAAAACGCTCAGCTGCTCTATTAAATGTGTAATTCAACAAAAGACTCAAATGCAAAGAATGTAATAGATAAAATGCTTTGAGTGAATCAAATTACTGGGGGAAAGCATTTTTTTTTAAAAAAAATCTGTCTTGAAACAGCTAATTGGAATTTTTAATAGAAATAAGAGTGTCTCCCATTCAGTTCATATCAGTCCCAAATTACAGAACATGGTGAAATTGATAAGAAGGCTCTGCAAAGTTCTGATTGTCCCCTAGATATACAAGGTGCTATGATTTGCTGAGAGGTTGGGAGTTGACGTTTGGCTTCTTCTCAGCTGGCCTCTTGAGTACATATATAACCTCTTCTCTGCCTGAAATACTCCTTTTCAATGGCAAATCATCTTTTATCTAGGGATGAGAGAGAAATTCATTCGGTTTACATTTCAATGTGAATTTAACAAATTCACACTTCTTGAACTCTAAGCTCTAACCAGAACATAGTTTGCCATCAATATCCGTCCATTTCTAAGGTTTGTGATACAGTTTGCAAAAAAAAGGTGTACATTTAAACAGTGTGCAAACACAATGAATATATATAGATTTGAACTCATTTTCTCACAATAATTCAATTAAACACACAAACGCACTCGGAGGCCTACAGAGAATTTGTTGAGCATCACGGATATATTTCAAAACGTACACAAAAACACTTTAATCTGTGGAAAAATTGATATATTTGAAGAAAATATGCACAAAATGCATACAAAGTTTTGGGCAGACTACAACCAAAATTCACAGTCCAATGTGGAATCAGGATGAAATGAATTTAGCATAGGAAAAATCAGAACCTCAGCGGAATTGACCTTGAGAGATTCACTATCCCTTCCATTTTTTAGGAATTCAAATTAATGACAAGTTATATTACATTGCATGTTTGCAATAGAATTTAATAATACTGAAGATCCAATTGCCATTGCTCAGCAATTCACCTGCTTCCTTCCCCTCTACCCTTGAATGGTAAAAAAAACCTACAGTCCTCAGGGTAGGAAATAAAGGGAGTATAGCTAAGCAATAGAAATATCCAAGAAATATCCAGGGAAGAGGTCCAACTACCATAGCTTAGCAGCATACCTGCAGGAAAGCTGCTGTACTTGGCTTTTCCCTCTCTTCCCATGGACCCTTAATACATGAAGGCAAATACGACTTGATAGGCATAACTGAAACTTGGTGACGACTCCCATGACTGGAATATAGCAATTGAAGGATATAACTTGTTCAAAAAGAACAGAAGAAATAGAAAGGGAGGCAGAGTCGCACTATATGTTAAAAAATACGTATCCCTGCACAGAAATACCAGAGGATGAGCCAAGGAACCCCATCGAGAGTATCTGGATTAAAATAAAGGGAGCAAGGAATAAAAGGAGCATGATAGTCGGAGTCTACTACCGACCACCCAATCAAGGAGAAGATGAGGACGAAACATTTGAAAAGCAAATTGCCAGTGTTTCAAGGAAATCCGATGTAGTAATGGGGGACTTCAATTACCCCGATATCTGTTGGGAGACAAATTCTGCCAACAGTGGTCCCTCCAATAAATTCCTGATAACTTTCTCCTACAGAAAGTAGAGGAAGGAACTAGAGGAACGGCTATCCTTGTCTTGATACTGACCAATAGGGAGGACTTAGTGGATAAAGTGGCAGTTACAGGAACTCTGGGGGAAAATGACCACATCATATTTGAGTTCTTAATTTTAAAGGAAGCAAAAGCTGAGTGTAGCCATACGCGTTCTCTGGATTTCAGGAAAGCCAATTTTAATAAACTCAGAACTATGATAAGTAAGGTCCCATGGCAAGTGATCCTAATGAGAAAAGGAGTCCAAGATGGGTGGGAGTTTTTTAAAAAGGAAATTTTAAAGGCACAATTACAAACAATTCCAACAAGGAAAAATGATAGACGACAACAGAAGAAACCAATGTGGCTCCACAAAAAGCTTAGAGATGACCTGAAAATAAAAAAGGATACATATAGGAAGTGGAAGGAAGGCCAGGCTACAAAAGAAGAGTACAAACAAGTAGCACAGAAGTGCCGGAATGGTACCACAAAGGCTAAAGCTGAGAATGAGCTGAGGCTAGCGAGGGATGCTAAAAGCAATATAAAGGCTTTCTTCAGATATGTGAATAGTAAAAGACAGAGAAAAGAAATGGTGGTTCAACTGCTTAATGAGGATAGCAAATTGGTAACGGATGACAAAGAAAAAGCCTAAGTGCTCAATTCCTACTTTGGTTCAGTCTTCTCCCAAAAGCGGGTCTAAGACCCCCCCTGGAAACAGTGAAGTACAAGCTGAAGGGGCAGGATTGCAGTTTGAGATTGATAAACAAATGGTCAAGGGACACCTACTTTCTTTGAACGAGTTCAAATCTCCAGGGCCCAACAAACTGCATCTTAGAGTAATAAAGGAGCTGGCAGAAGAACTCTCAGAACCACTGTCTATTATCTTTGCGAAAACATGGAAGATGGGTGAAGTGCTGGACTACTGGAGGAGGGCTAATGTCCCTATCTTCAAAAAGGGCAAAAAGGAGGAACCTGGGAACTACAGACCAGTCATTCTGATATCCACCCCGGGGAAAATTTTGGAGCAGATTATAAAGAAGTCATTCTGTAAGCACATTGAAAACAATGCAGTGATTACTAGAAGCCAGCATGGATTTGTCAAGAACAAATCCTGTCAGGTTAATCTGATCTATTTTTTTTTATTGGGTAGCCTCCTTTGTGGACTGTGGGGATGCTGTGGACATAGTATATCTTGACTTCAGCAAAGCTTTTGACAAAGTGCCCCATGACATTCTGATTCACTAACTAGTGAAAAGTGGGCTAGATGGAACAACTTTCAGGTGGATCCACAGTTGGCTACAGAATCGGACTCAAGAGTGCTTATCAATGGTACCTTTTCACACTGGGGGGAGGTAACAAACAGGAAACCGCAGTGCTCAGTTCGACAATGGAACCAATGACCTAGGGAGGTTGTGGGCTCTCTCACACTAGAGGCATTCAAGAGGCAGCTGGACAGCCATCTGTCAGGTATGCTTTAGGGTGGATTTCTGCATTGAGTGGGGAGTTGGACTCGATGGCCTTGTAGGCCCCTTCCAACTCTACTATTCTATGATTCTAGGACAATAAAAAGACCAGCAGTTTTGGGAAGGGAGGATATTAAACTCCAGAGCTATGGAGATCAAAAGGTGGGGTAGACATCAAATGCATGTATTCATAAGCATATTTATGTCCTATGTTTTGGTTTTGAAAAGGGCCCCCAAAGTAACAGACAAGAAGTATAGACACAATGGCTCAATTCAGATGACACAATAAACAACTGGTGTGGGGGAAACAATCGTCAGTTGTTTTGACTATTATGTCATCCAAATGCTGCCATAGTCAACTCAGTGCTGATCCTAATCCACACCACAGTTGATTATTTACCATGTTGTGTGGGGAGTACTCCCTAGTTGAACAACTGTAAAGTTGATTATTACCCCACCATTGACTATCGTGTCGTCCGAATTGAGCCAATGAATACATAATAGAAATCCAATTCAACCGAGAGCAGAATGGGATCAATAAAGCACAGTCAACTCACAGGAAGAGAGAAAAACCTCAAACAAACCAAGGAAAGGGTCTTTACATGTTCATCTGAAGCTCGAAAAAGAGGGAGCCAGGCAGAATCCTGCAGGGAGGGATTTCCATATTCTTGGTGCCAAAACTAAAATGGCCATGTCCTGCATCCCAGCCAACCACAGTTCAGAAAGCAGCAGGATATGGAGTAAGGACAAATGATTAACAAATCTATGTGTAGAACTGGGATGCTAGGCAATTAACAAGTCTGGTTTGTCAATCGATTGTTTATTATTGGATCATTTCAAAATATCAATTTCCTGAAGCCAAGCAAGGCTGGCACTTACACAGGCAATCTTCTAAATTGCATTATCATGCCAGGTGGGAGTGAAGGGTGCCTGTTCTCTAGTTATGCAGGAGTTGGGTCCCATACAAACACTTTAATCATGAACAGGCACCCTCTGTCTTCTATTATGACCACAGTCATATTTTAAAATGTTTGTCTTTTACAGTTGCTATATCTGTTTTTAATTTCATTTCACCCAGGCTAGCCCTGGGGATTTGGTTCTTCTGAGAAGAACTTTCTTACAAAAGCTTGTGCCACAAAAGTTCTTTTTGTGTGCGTGTGTTTGCTGTAACTTTGCGATCCCTGTGGAATTTTCCAGCTTCTTCGATATCCTTCCCATACACTTACGTTGCACAACATTCTTAGCTATAAGAAGTAATCCATTACAGTTATGTGGAGATTTAGCTCCATGTCTTTCAATCACAAGTTTGTAGTTAACCACAATATCCCTTTCTTTGTTAAAGGGCTAATAAATACTTGAAATACTTGAGCATTATTCAACAATATCTGAACAATATTTGAGTGCTGAATTGACCACGTTATTCCCCCCCCCATTGGTCAAAGGACCAACCCTAGCTGTATGTAATGTCCAGAATTGAAAGAATAAGCCTTCTTCTTCTTCTTCTTCTTCTTCTTCTTCTTCTTCTTCTTCTTCTTCTTCTTATATATATATATATATATATATTTGATATTTCTGGTTATATACGTCAAGTGTTACATTTTCATATATATATATATATATATATATACACACACACACACACACACACATTCCATGACAGTCCAGACAAGAATTACAAGTTTCTTATTACAAATTTCTATTTCGTTGGAGAATAATTGTCAAGCTTTGTCAACCTCTTATCTGCTAGATAGAGAGGGTAATCTCCCTCCTTCATCTTTATTTGGAAAATCAATGAACTTACACCATCTCTTCTTAAATTTATCCTCACTTAATTGTCCTCGCACTTTCCTCACTTTCTCTGTCATTTTTTTCCAGAAGAGCAATTTGCCAAAACCTTTGGTACCGATTATCGATGTGAAGCCCTTTGCCATCTTTCCAGTGCTTGGCAATCAGCCATCTTGCCACCAATAATAGACATTAAACCTTTATTTTAAAGTTTAATGTCCAGTCCTTTATATAAGATTAATAGTGCTAGGAGGGGAGATGGATGCACTCATTGCCCAGTTATTGAACTAACCACCTGGAACACCTTATTCCAAAAAATATTCGCCTTTGGATATGACCACCACATATGTATATACATCCCAACCCTAGGACAACCCCTCCAACATTCTGGGGATGTCCCTGGGCTCATCAATGATATTTTTCTTGGTGTTAGATACCACCTATGAATCAGTTTTAACATTAGTTCCCTATTACTACATGATACTGTATCTAATAAATTTCTATCCCACAAAGCATTCCAATCTTTTTCCTCAATTTGGATTCCTAAATCAGTTTCCCATACCATCTTAAGTGGGTCCTCTGTACCAATATCCTGGGTCAGTATCCACTTATATCAATTTTAACTCAGACCTTTTGTAACTCCTTTATATCCCACCTTCTCATGTTCAAACACTGATAAATTCCTACCGTATTTCTTCGATTCTAAGACGCCATAGACTCTAAGACGCACCTTAATTTCAGTACCACCAACAGAAAAAAAAGCTTTGATTCTTAGTGTGGGGAAATGGCCATTGATTCTAAGACACACCCCGTTTTTAGAGACATTTATATGGGGAAAAAAGTGTGTCTTAGAATCAATGTCTTCTGATATGAACTGTGCTAAATGGGATGGAAGGCCCATGTTGTGTTATATATTTTTAATTTTATTCTTACAGTAATGGTAGAAGTAAGCATAGAGTCTTGAAGGGCCATGGATACGGTGATTTAAAGCTGACCTTTGGTCAAAAGAAATGTAAGAATAAAATTCTAAGCATCTAATACAACATCGGCTTCCATCCCGTTTAGCATAGTTCATATCAGAAGAAACTGGCCTATACCATTTCATAGCAGATGCAATGTTGTAAATTCTGGTCTCCTTTGCTGATTATCTTGGATAGTGTAGGTTGCATAGTTGAGATATTTTTAGTTAATGACCTGTGTCACTGTTGCAGCTGGATTAAAACATTCCTGTAGCTCAAGGGTGGGAAATCTTTTTCTGTCCAAGGCCATATTCCAGTTTGGAAAAAAGTCTTGCACTTTCATCTCCGGGGAGTGACAAAGGAAAAGTGGGTGTGGCTAAAGGCAGAGTGGGTGGTGCCAAATGTGATTCTTCCAATTTTCAGTTTATACAGCAGGGCAAGCCTCAGAAGTCAGCAGGACTGAATCATTCAGCAGATTTTCACCTATGCTACACTCCCTCTCCCCGGCAGGGAAAAAACTCTTACCGCCAATCAGCAGTTGATTGGAGATAAGAGCTTTTCACCACTCAAGCACCGAGAAAGGGAGCCTTTTCCAATGCTGATCAGTAAGTAAATGAAAATTTATTATGGTCAGAAGAACAGCAAAGTAGAACAGCTCATCAGGGATATCCTTTTTTTCCAATCAGCAGCTGACCGAAGATAAGATCTTTTCTCTTTTGGGAGAGAGGGGGTGGCATAGGGGAAAAGCTGGTGGGGTGGACAAGGAGTGTCCACAAGCTGTATCTAGTCTGTGGGCTGGAAGTTCCTTATCCCTGTTGCAACTTTTTAATTCTAACTTCATCTCATCCAGTTGTGCCTAGCTTTCCCTGTGATATGGTGACTGTAATAATGAATTTTGGAACTGGAAATATCACGACAAAATATTTTGGCTACTTCCAGTTGGAAAAATCTCACCACAATGGAATATAAAAATTGGTTCTGCAATGATAAGAAAAAAGCCCACTTTTATGAAAATAATATATTAAAGTACTGTAATATTTGTGTTTGTTTATACAGATGTGGTTGTTTGGGGCGATCTAATATACATTTCTGAGAAACTGCCAGATGAGAAATACTGATCTGTTGCTGTTAATTATCATAGTGATCTTATCATGTATTCTTGAACTAGTCAAAACATAAACCCATTCTTTTCCTTTAATTCCTATTTTTACCCACCCAGGTGTTACACAGCTGGGCATCTGGCAGTTTTTCCTCCCCAGTTGGCACCTGCCTTCTCAGGTTCACAGAGCAAACTGTTTTCACAGCCTAAGCTGGAGAGGGGGCTGTTAATTGATTAAAGTTTTAAATAAATTTGCATCTCAGAAAAATCTAGATATAGGTGCCCTTTTTAAGAGTAGGAAAAGAAATATGATAATTTCCAATTTTATAAGTTACAATATGTTGTTAGAAGGAAATATTATATTTACTTTTTCCATTCCCAATTATAATAACACACCAGAATCAAAACACCTTACAAATTAACAATGTGCCCATAACTCTTTAAAAATGTATTAAAATTAGCTCTGATTAATTTAATCAATGAAAGCTTTAGTTGATTAATCTCCCGTTTGGTCTGGTGAAAACTTGCAGCGTTATTGTTAGCACTTGGTAATTGTTTCCTTCTGTCCTTCTGTCCTTCTGGCAGTCCGCTCTCACCTTCAAGGGTGACAGATGAATGGTGCTCCCTCTCTCTTGCTCCAACTATCTCCCATTCTGGCAGGCATCACAGCTGCAGCTTGGTGTGTATGCTTTTCATCACTTTAAAAGCAGCATTTGACTTTTCCTCATAGGAAACATTTACGTGAAAGATCATATAACTCTAACGTAGAGCATAAGCTACCGTTTATAAGAAGCGTCTCTTCATGGCAATGCACAGCCACAGATCACTGCTTTTACTGGGTGGCCCAGGGGGTTGCTTTGGGTCTCACTACTGATAAGGCCAGCAGGAAGTCTTGTTGTAAGGGTCCCTTGCTGCTTAATAGCTGGATGGGCACAGAGAAAGGATAGGGTAGTGTCATGAGGCAGGCTGAAGAATCTTCCTCTGAGGAGGAAGAAGGGGCAGAAACTGCAGCTCCACCCCTTCCCCAGGACTTACCGGAGGAGGAGGAACAGCAGGCAGGGTCCTCAGAAGAGCCCCAGGAAAGCCACCCTCCCCCACCCCCTGTTTTTAATAAGGAAGACTCGGGGCCTGAAGGAGTTTGTCCGGTAACTCCCCAGCAAAGGCGGCAGCTCAAACGGGCGGAGAAAGCTAAGTCCACAAGGCGAAGTATGAGACTGAGAAAACAGAGCACAGCTGACGCAAGCCTTAAGTAAGATAACGAGGGAATTGCATGCAGCTGTGAGCAGGCTCAAACAGAGTATAAAGAAGGAGGCAGGCAGAAGCTAAGGTTCGTTGAGAACAACCGATGTTTTTGGCTCTTGATCTCCTCCGTGATCTTGGATCAGAATCTGTGGACTGGACACCCGGCTGACTGTTGCTTTGGAATCTGGAATTTGGAAACCTGGTTTGACCTTTGGCTTAGACGACTGGACTGATGGAACTAATGGCATGACCCTGGCACTTTGTAATTGGATTCACGAACCGTAAATAAACCTCTGTAAACAAGTAAGGCCTGGCATTCTTCCCAGACATTCGTAGATAAGGAAATTGGCTGGTTTTCTGGGTTCTGTATAGTAAACACGTCAGGTAGTACCAGGGATGGGAGTGGAATCCATGATCTGTAGATTAATAGTAAGGCAATAGGTCAAAAACAGTTTCTCAGTCCCCAGCCCTGAAAAGAGGTTTCATGCCAGCTTGTGCTGTTGGCTTTGTAGAAGTGGCATGTCAATATTTGGTTAAGCTAGCAAACATCAGTATTTGGGGGCATTAGCAGAAGGGCAATTCATGAGACCATTTTGGCTGCAACTAGTAGGAGAAAAAAAATACTTCAATAAGAGGTGATGTGGACTGGGCAGGGCGGCCCCTGAAACCCAATACTAGGTTTAACCACTTCCCTCACACATGGCATCCACAAGAGCTAACGTTTTTAGTCTCTTTCTTATTTGGTACACTAACACCACCACCAGAGTATTTATCAATGTATGATGCTTTCAGTGGCTCGTTATTTTCTCCCTTCCACGGAAGCATGAGTTTGGTAAATGTTGACAAGTCACAATGAAAAGCAGTTCATGTTAAAAAAAGAATAAAAGTTCTAGTCATTAGGATATGTGGATGATACAGGTTTTCCAGATTTTCTCCCTTCTGGTCTTCATTATCTTTCTTTCTGGCTAGCTCTTCTGCTGGAAAAAGAGCTGTGATCTTCTTTGTCCAAGAGTAGGATTAACAGAATCAAAGGAGTAGCTGAACCTTTTCTCCAGCTCTGCACTATAAACTATACCTGCTGAAATTCTCTTTTCTATTTCCCAGTGAAAGAGTCCCTGTATCCTGTATTCCTGTATTCTGTTCACCCTATCAGGGGCCATTAGTCATGAACATACTTAGACTCCTGCTATACTTGTGACCTAGTAGCCAGTTCCCTCCTGGGTCTTCTAGGCCCTATATGTCAGTCTTCAGCATCCACATCATGCTGCAGTACTCCTAACTTGTGTTGGATTACTCTCATTGGGGCTGTTTGCCTGACACGCCAACCCAGAGTCAGTAGTTGAGTGTGTGTTGTTGTTGAACCATGGGTTGTTTGTTGAACTGTGGGTTAGCATGTTATCTAAACTCTGGACATTTTCTGCAGGGTAGCTTGTTGACCGTGCAGCGTGGCTTGTTAACCATGCTGAACAACTCAACAAAAAAAATGGGTTCTTGTTGGAGAAAAATAAACCACACCGCATGGTTAACAAGCCACCCTGCAGAAAATATTCTAAGTTCAGACAACATGCTAACCCATGGTTCAACAAACAACTCATGGCTCAACAACAACCCACACTTTACCACTGAGTGTGGGTTGACATGTTGTGTGAACCCAGTCATTATGTCCAAATTGCCCCATTTTCAGCACCATTCAAGGCATAAGAAGATATGGTAAGAGCCACAGGACTGTCACCAAAAGCAGCCACTTAGTATCATTTTATCTTTCTTTGGTAAACTCAAGCAAAGCATGTGACAAGACTTCCTTGGAACTATGTGTTTCCTCAGTCCTATCCTATTCCATTGGTTGCTTCTTGCAGCGACAGGGTAAGTCACAACGCAGTGATGGTATGTCATGTGTTTTGTAGTAATGGATGCTATTGGAAAAGGCAAGAGATGAGAACTGAGGCTTTAAGTTACTATATTGTGACTCCCATCATGTGGCTTCCTAATGGGACAATCTTTCTCCCAACCAGCGTTAACTCATGAGCCTTATGTTCACCCTACCATTGCCCCACCAGTGGCCACAAAAACAGCTTTTGCATCTCTCTCCAGTATCCAAACCCCACAGTAGTGTGTTAATGGCACTGCGGGACTTGCCATCTCCAAGCTTAGTCCTGGCATTGCCACCCGCTACAGTCAAGAAGCTTCTGAAATAAAATCAAATTTATCTCCAAGAGAGTTCTCTGGCTTTGTCCAAGAAGCCTAATAACATTTCCTGTGTCAGGGAGATTCTTGCACCTTTACTGTACTCCCACCTAGATTGCTGTAGAGAGACAGGGTCTTCTGGCCTGTGTTTCCTTTGCATAAAATGCCTAGATTAGGTACATCTCTCTTTCTGTGAAAATGCACATGGGGATCTAGTGAGCTGGAAAACTAATTAGGCTATCTAATTTATTTCACATGAGCTCTTCTAAAGAATGTGCTCCGTTGTCAGCACTCTGGCATGCGCAACACACAAAACAAGGAATAATTCTCAAGGGCTTTGACCAGAAACTAACAACTGACCAGTGCATTGAAACATAGAATGAGGGGCGGGTGGGGAGGTTGGACTTTAGTAGGAGAAAAGATTTCAGTAGTGATTATGGGTAAATAAAGTTTAATTGCTCCAGAAACAAACCCAAGTAGAGACTGCTTTTGGACATCTTCTGACAAATGGTAATTTATCATTCTATGTATTTCTAGTGATGTTACCCATTTGTTTGTTCTAGTTTGTTTGATAATACTGGGGCAGTTATCCAGGGAGAAGGCTTCTAATTGAGCTGAACTAATATTGCGTAGTTCTTAATAGTGACAGTTTGCTTTTATATAGTGCTTTGGAATGCTCAAAGCATTTCACACATTTTAGCTCTGGAATCCTTACAGCAACATTGTGAAAGGAGGTCAGTCTTACAGGCCATGTTAGTATATAATGCTAAACCATGGTTTAATGCTAAGTGCACAAGCAGAAAGCTAAATGAGCCAATGACAAATCCTGGGTTGTTTTGCTAAATTGTTTAATAAATTAGAGCTTATTTTAAAACTCAATTCATGGTTCACATGTAATGACCAGCCAAGAATCTGCTAAAACAGATGTTAGAAAACCTCTTGTCCTCCAAATGTTGCTAAAATACAATTCTCATCATCTCTGACCATTGGCAAAGCTGACTGGGGTAATGAGACTAGAGTTTATTTTAAAATTCGATTCATGGTTCGCATGTAATGACAAGCCAAGAATCTGCTAAAACAGATGTTGGGAAACCTGTGGTCCTCCAAATGTTGCTAAAATACAATTCTCATCATCTCTGACCATTGGCAATGCTGACTGGAGTGATGAGACTTGATCCCAACAACATCTGGAAGGTTCTCCAACCCTGTGTTAAAGCAAAACTGAAGTTTGACTTATTCTTTCTTCTAATTGCATGGTAGTGAGGAGAGCACGAGTCTGGTACCTCAAGCAGTCTCTTTTCCACTCACGTACATAGAGATAAGTTATGGTGTAGTATTACATGCAAAAACAGCCACTGTCTCCATATTGTGGGGTGTGGTGGGATGGGGTGTGAACCCCTGGCCTCCTTCCTGTTCTCTGTAGGAGAGAGGGATATGGGTTTATCCATGTCACACTCAGCCGCAAAAAGCAGTCAAAAGCCTCACTGCTTTCCAAATTTCTCCAAAGCTTTGAACAGTCTTATCAAGATCTATTGGAACCAATGCAGTGATAGGTATGTGCTGCATTAATTTCCAGATTCCAAATCTTACCGTTTCTTTCGCTTGCTATGCTTTCTTAAAGGTAATCAATGAGAATGTTAGGGGAAATGATAAATACTGCTTTTAACTGTGGCAATGCAAAGTTGGAGATTTTCAGCAGTTTTCATACCTTGCATTCTTGCCATTTCTTTTTTTGCTAAAATCAAAACGCATTAGCCATTACACATCATGCCTGACTAGGTAAAACATCACACACCCCAATTGGATGAACTTGAGCAGAGGAGGAAAAAAAGGATTACATAGGGAGGCATACTAATACCCAGTCAACTCTGGAGTGTGAAATGCTCCTTTATTTAGAGCTTGAAAAACATTGCACAAAGTTAATATCCCACAAAGAGACCTGTTTTAAACAGCCATGGCTGCATAGATTTTGACATTTTGCACCCATTGTATATAATTATGTTTTTTGCTATGATTAATGGTCCAAACAAATAGCATTTTATCTATCAAAATTTGTAAGAACATGATGCCATCATTATCTAAGAAGTACACTGGAAGTACAGAAATGATATCTATGGATATGTGAATGTTCTATTTCATCAAAACCTTAATCACTCTACAGCAGAAACTTTTGTATTTATGGCTTCCGTTGGTGTTCATGCTGAGTTGATCACTGTTCTTGAGTGCCTTCATTACCCCATTAGTTCCAGATGTTGTACATATTTATACTGATACACTGAAATAATTGTCATGGCAACAGATAAAAAAGGTCACCTTTTGATGGGATGACATGTACTTCATTCTAAGGGGAGTGAGGGGCCAGGATTTCTGTTTTTCCACTGGGTACTCTCCAAAACGTCATTTGGAATCCTAACGCAAAAGAACTATTCTGGGTTGGCCCCACCATTAGGCACACTTAGATGTCTTGGCAGAGAGGGAAATGGAGCCTTGATGGACAAATCTGACCTCATGTTTTCCTGCCACTCTTGTCCACATGCAGCTGAGAGAGCCAGCAAGGAAGGTCTCTTGGAAATGGACAGGCTATTCAAGTTGAGAGATGCTACACATGGGTGCCATTTCAGATTTCGGTTTCTGGAGATAGGGTGGAAGGAATGATACATAACAAGGGCCATGTTTGGGTACATTCAGGATTTAAATTGAAAGAAAGAGTGCAATTTGAGAACATTTGCTATGGTTACTCTTTATAGTTCGTATGGGCTTGAGTCCCAAGTTCCTCTTGAATAAGTAAAAGATGCTTCAACTGTATGTGTGTGTGTGTGTATGAAAGAGAGAGAGAGAGAGAGTTCCCCCCAGCTGCATCCTGCTGCACCAGACCATGTGAAACATTGCACACCATTTTTTGGATCCAAGCCAGTAACTCTAGTAGTGAAATCTCTCTCTCTCTCAAGTTAAGGAACTGATGTCATTGATGTGCATAGCTAATACATTGTGTGAACAATGCTGGACTAGATGGGACCTTGGTCTGATCCAGCATGGCTCTTCTTATGGTTTTTCTTATGGAAAACTAATTAAGAACATAAGAACAAAATTTATGGATTAGACTATTTAACTCAGCATCCTTTTTCCCAAAGTGGCCAGGATGCCTCTGGGAAATCAATATGCAGGATATGAAATCAATAGTCCTTAACTGTTGATGCTGTCCCTCCAGCAAATGATATTCAGTGGCATACTACCCCTGAACATGGAACTTCCATATAGCCATTCATAAGCTTATCCTCCCTGAATTTGTCTAATTCTCATTGAAAGCCTTCAGAGCTAGTGGACATCCATCACTGCATCTTGTCACATGGCCGTGAGATCTCAAATACTGGGGATTAACAGTTTTGCATGCCTTCCCTAGATTGCACGTCTGAATTCTAAAAACTAATTTTAAGAAGAGTGTTAAGGAAGACACCGAGGGGGACATATTTCAGCAGGCCTTGAGCTCAAGGCAATCCCTGTGATTAAGTAAATAAGTTGCAGCAGCAACAAAATGTTGTAGTGTGGACTGTTCAGTATGCTATCCAGCCAGGTATGGCTTCTTTTAGGATAATCCATTCTATTCTCCCTCCCCAAAACTCCAGTTTTTTTCTCTCCTACTAGATATTCTGTATCCTGTGGCCATTGCACATGCTGTTTGGTGTTGGGGCTTTTTTTTGCCCCTTAGTTGTTGTTTTTTTAAAATATATTTTATTGTACTTATGCAACCAAGTTTTCCTAAGCATGCTGATACCCCCTCTTGTTTCTCAGAAGTCCCTTTATTTATTTATTTATTATATTTATATCCCACCCTTTTTTACTTCTTAAGGAACCCAAGGCAGCGTACATAATCCTCCTCCTCTCCAGTTTATCCTCATAACAACAACCCTGTGAGGTAGGTTGGGCTTAGAGTTTATGACTGGCCCAAAGTCACCCAGTGAGCTTCCATGGCCAAGTGGGGACTAGAACCTGGATCTCCCAACTCGCAGTCCAACACTCTAACCACAATATCACACTGGTTCTCATTTTGGTTCTTAGTTCTCTCTTAGTATATGTGTGGATATGATTTTGGTTCCCTATGCACTGCATTTTAAAAAAATATCTAGGAATAAGAATTAGTTAATTTATCCAAGAGTTCAGCAAGGCCTGGACAGTGCCACAGTGAGGGATTCCCTTCTGAGCTAGCTTGAATTTGCCCCAGATCATTGGTATATTTCAGTATACGTATACAATTGCCGTATGGGCAAAAATAAGTGTTTTCCTTTAAGCGCTGTATGTATTACTCTATGGCTAATTTAACACCTCTTTATGTTGCATGATTTCCTATTGAGTTCCAAGACTGGTAGAGTTAGGGTACTTCAAGATAAAGCAGCTAGTATTAAGAATGTAATGCTGTCATTACTATGTGTGTAGGCTACTTTGTGCAAAAATAAACCTATTTGGAGGAATGAGACCCCTGAACCATTCTTAGCTTTCTTGTGCTGTCACCAGCAGAATTGTATATTTGTGGCGAGGCTGTTTGGCCCATATGTCACACTTATGGGAAGAAGGCTAAGCTGTTTCTCACAGCTGAGTTTGTTTGCCCCTTGAGAACCTTAGCTGGGCATAGCAAGCTGCTTTCTGATCTCATTGACACGGGGATAAATCCTTCAAGTGGTTTTACCAATTGAGTTGACTTCAAATTCTGGCCCTGGTACAAAACTGCATGTAGAATGAGGCTTTTCACAATATACTCTGGGATAAGTGTGCAAGTGATTGATACTGACGGTTTAATCTGCATTTATGTTGTTCATTGTTTTGCAGAGAGCTTTTAGAAGGTGAGCAAAAAAACAATAGGGATATAAAACCCTTGTCAGCATTGACTCTTAAAAATGAAAAAGCATACAGCTTGTTACCAAGAGTAATAGCAATACTTAGCTGTAACACCTCACAGCATTTAAAAGTAGGTCTGAGCTCAAAGTATGACTTTGCGAACTTATAGCTCACAATTTGAGGGGGCAAAAAAGGGACTATAATGGGGGGAATAGGTTTAACAAGTTTAAAAAAGAGAAAATGGGGGAAAGCCAGCACATTAAATAGTAAAACTCCCCTTACCAATGTCCGATATTGCAGCTGGACTGGGGGAACACTGCTCAAAGCATCAGAATACAGTGAGGTAAAGGGATGGCTGGGAGCAGATATTGGTTCCTTCCCCCATACACTCCTTTTAATATCAAGAGTAGACCTCCTTTTATCTGTGAACAGGGTAGGCAGGCATGTTGCCATGTTATAGCTCATTTGACCCTTAGCCGCTATGCTGCTACTTCTCAACTCTCACATAGCACACTAGTAGTATGTAGCTTCAGCCTCTGTTCTTCTTTTCTGGCAGTGTACCGTAGTGCTGATTGTTGTCGATCGCCACCTTATATAAATCGACAATGATGATTTCTGAAATCATCAAAGGCTAATTGTACAAGCTGGATTCTAAAGCATTTTAATCTCTACAGACAAATCAGCTTCATGGCTTATACCTCAAGTGTTAAACTACCTTTTTTATATGAAAGCATAACACGTACATTATCAAGAGTGCCTCTGAGATTGTTCAGAATTGGTTTATTTATTTATTTATTTATTTACTTACTGCATTTCTATACCACCGAATAGCCGGAACTCTCTGGGCGGTTTACAAAAATTAAAACTATAAAAACCATTCAAAATATAAAACGACAGTATAAAAACATAATTTAAAATACAGTATAAAAGCACAACCAAGATAAAAACCTAGCAGCTATGCAGAAATTGATAGGGATTTAAAATACAAATTTAAACAAGGTTAA
The DNA here is from genome assembly GCA_029215795.1 of Anniella stebbinsi. NCBI lineage: Eukaryota > Metazoa > Chordata > Lepidosauria > Squamata > Anniellidae > Anniella > Anniella stebbinsi. The sequence continues at coordinate 391,843,649 of JARDYH010000001.1, forward strand.
AAATCACACTGAAGAACTGTTAAACTACTGTGAGAATAAAAAGGTCTTCACCTGGCGTCTAAAGGAGTATAAAGTCGATGCCAGGCGAACCTCTCTGGGGAGCTCATTCCACAGCCGGGGTGCCACAGCCGAGAAGGTCCTCCTCCTGGTAGCCACCTGCCTACTTCCTTTGACAAGGGCTCATGGTCAAAGGAATGTCTGGGAGGCATTTCTTCAGATAATCTGGCCCCAAACTGTTTAGGGCTTTGAATGTTAATACCAGCACTTTGAATCGGGCCTGGACGTCGTTTCCACCAAGAGAAATGAAATGCGTTGGCAAAAGGACACAGGGTCAAAGTGTTCCTAAGCATTTCCACAGTGGAATGAATGTTGTTTAGTCTGAGGGCGACAAGGTTGATCAGGGGTTTGGAAACAAAGCCATATGAGGAGATACTGAAAGAATTGGGTATGTTTAGCCTTGAGAAGAGAAGACTGAGGGGAGACATGATAGCACTCTTCAATTACTTGAAAGGTTGTCACACAAGGAGGGCCAGGATCTCTTCTCGATCATCTCAGAGTGCAAGCCACTGAATAATGGGCTCAAGCTACAGGAAGCCAGATTCTGGCTGGACATCAGGGAAAACATCCTGACAGTTAGAGCAGTATGACAGTGGAACCAATGACCTAGGGAGGTTGTGGGCTCTCCCACACTAGAGGTATTCAAGAGGCAGTTGGACAGCCATCTGTCAGGTATGCTTTAAGATGAATTCTTACATTGAGCAGGGGGGTGGACTTGATGGCCTTATATAGGCCCCTTTCAACTCTACTATTCTATGATTCTATGATGGAGGCTGCTCCGCAGCTGTTCCACTGAATGGCGTTACAGGCAGTCATTCAGCCAAGGAGGAGAGGTTTGGCCTCTGCTCTGGCCAGATCATTTGTCTGTGCAGTAGCCATTGCTGAAAGAACAGTCAACCATGCTTTTGTCTGTTGCGTCCTGCAAAATGGTATCTGGCAGTGTGCACTTTTATTAATTTTGCGGTTATCACGTTACACTACTGTGTGCCTGCATGTGGAATCGCAGAACATACATGCAAACTTCCCATATAATGCCCTAGTGTGCATGTGTGTTTAATGCACACCATGTGGTCTCATAGAACAGGGGAAAAAATAGTTCTGCTGGGATTTTTTGCCCTTGCTTTTCATACTCCAGTGCATGCAAACAGCCAAGTCTGTACAATTATTGCTGACTGGCAACAATGTCACAATAGAAACTATGGATTAAGTGAGAGGTTTGGATGATTTATGTCTGCTGTAGCATAGATCGCATGCATGTTCTGTCTATAGACGTGAAGAATTATCAGTAACAATTCACATGTTACTTTTTTAGGCAAGGTATCAATTGCTCAGGTAGTTTTGATGTCTGGATTCCTGTGAAAAATTAAATGTATGAATGTGTATTGTTTACATCCAGAGTTTGTGGATGTGAACAACAAAGGACATTTTATTCATTTATTCTGAAAATTTATATCACGTTCTTTCCAAAGGTAAGCAACATGGCTTTGATCCCTGGATTAAAACATATAACATATGAATCAGTCATCAGCATCCCATTTTTGCTGGTTTTATTTTGTAAAGCTACACACACAAATGCAACAATTGAAATGTAACCATTTCATGACTGTGAATCTTGTATTAACAGAACTCTCAACGTGTATAAGAAGTTTAATGTAAGAATAATATGTCAGTTTGGGAAGCAATCATATGGAAATGCAGACTTCTTCATTAAGTTGACTTGCTTATTTTTCTTCATCATAGAAAACAAAAATGAACCGTTTATATATTTGGACCACTAATACTTGTAATTGGGAACAACTGCACTGAAAGCCCATTTGTCTGCTGTGGATTTAGTTTTGTGTGTTGGATTTGAGCACACGTAATAAATAGCTCCAGAAACAATTCTTGAACATTTTTTTGTTACTTTCTAGCTGCAGGAATCTAAAAGTGGGTCAATTTCAAGAACAAAATAGATTTTAGAAAAAAAATAATTCTTTTTGTCTTGAATGTGGATTTTCCAACACTTTTCAAGAGTGTTAATTGGAGGTCAGATTCTGATCCTAAGGGTTCCTGGACCTTTCCAAAGTTGCTTGGCAGGGGGAAATTCAACAAATTCATCTTCTGTCATTGTTAAAGCTGTAATGGAAAAAGAGCCACAATCTCACACGCGTTAAAGGCAATGGAATATCCATCAAGCAACTTTAGGCAGCTCCAGTATGAACATCAAGTATGGCTGATAAAAAGGAATTAGGAGGATATGGCTGATAAAAAGGAGTTTGGAGGACAAGCCTGTACAACTTGTGACTTGCCAACTCAAAACCAAACCACAAGCTTTGTATGGCAACCTACCAATTTGTCTTGTTTTGCTGTCTGATGAGGACTTCAAAACCTGGGGGGAGGGTGTTGTTAATTCCCTGGCAGGCCACTATACATGCCTGTTGGGTTGTGTTCAGCTTAGCAGGTTACAGGTTGTGCCGGACTGAATGTGGATAATGATTTCTAAATGGTGAGTCAGGAGTTTGGACACTTGTGAGTAAGTTTCCAAGCTGCAAATATGAGATGGGTGGTGCACCAAGAAATGCAGGTCAGGTGAACTCCCAAGTTTAGGAGGTGGTCCAATGGAAGGACAGTTCCGATTATTAGTCCTCTTGGGGAAACGTTTCGGAACCCACCAAAGTTGGAAGAGGTGGCACATATGCGGATTAAAAAGAAAGATTAAAAAAGATAAATCTTATAGTTACCAGTGTGCAATGAACTGTAGATAACGTAAGTTAAGTATAGATGTATTATAAATCAGCTTACGTAGGAAGATTTTAATGTTTTAAAATAAATGAAAATTGCATATCCTGCGCTTAAACATTTTTTGGCAAAGTTTCCCCCCCCCCTCCTGTTAATGTGTTTGCTTGTAAGTGGGCACCTAAATATGACTCTTGCTCATAAGTAATTTCTATGTTGCTTTTTGTGTTTAGTGAACCACAAACACACAAGAGTAGGCTAGGAAGTTAGAGGAATGTACTGAGTCTTCTCCCAGTAAGAAATGGGTAGGAGATGAGAAGTTGCCTTATACCGTTTATAAAGATGTTGGAAACATACTGGAAGTTAGCTGTAGGCCATCTGACACTGGGCACATGGTAACCACAAGAAAAGTGCTGGACAATTTGGCTCCACCCTGCAGCAAGTTGGCTTTGTGCATTTACTGGCCATATGCAGGATTCAATTCTTGGTATGGCCCCACAAATGCCGTATCAGTCAAAAGTGTGGAATTAATGTTTCCAGTGGCCGTGTGCTTGGATGAAGGAGACTTGGCTTCAAATCCTTCCGAACCGTGTGCAAACTGTTGTCTTGATCCTCAGTTTCCCCGTCTCTGATATAGAAATAATACAACACTCTCTTGGAATGCTGTGAGGATGAATGCGATGAGACTTGCACAACATTTTGCACACTACAGTGATGGTTTGAAGCACTTTCTGATATGCCTTTTGCATTGTGGTGTAGGAAAAGCTGTAATGATTACATGGTTTGATGGCTGAAATATAGTAGTGCTGTAGCAATTATAATGAATTATAATTGCTACAAGACCGTTATTCTATTTAATGTACTGAAATATATTATTAGGAAGCACGGTTCTTAGAAATTCCGTGTTTACGGACTGCTGGATTACTGAACATAATTAATTCCATGCAGGAAACATGTAATGCTGGGAAGATCAGAAGGGTTAGATTTGTCTTGCCATGATCATTTAGGAAGGAAAACTCAAGTAGGCACATACATATTCTAATTTCCTGTTAACTGACTTACAGCTACCAGTTTTTCTTAACACCTGGCTGCCATTTGTGATGTCTGACGGCTAAAGATGAACCTCAGGCTTAAAGCTCAGATCTTGAATGAAACTCAAAAGTTATGTCTTAGCATCCTGTTAAAGAAAAGATTATAGTGTTATGTATAAATTTTTGACATGTTAGGTCAATAACTTGCAGCTGATATTAGGTTCTGCAAAGCCTGCCATTCTGTTGTTAAAATACAAACAAAGAAACAAACTTTTGCCATTTTTTCAGATGGTTTGGACATAATAGGTTTATTTTCCATGATTTACATCAGTGTTTGTTTGTTTTTCTTTGCATCTCAGAAGTAGGGGAATTTGTACTTTGGAAGTTGGACATTTGCTACAAGCCTGCACTATTAATGGTATTTTGTTGTGTAGATGTCATTAGGTGGAAGTTCAGGAATGTTGAACAGCTATGAAGAATGTATCATACATCCAAGACACATTGTGTTTTTTTTGCTCAGCCAATGGTTTGGTATCTTGGCGTAACAATAAAGCATTATCAATGTATTAGGCATTATCAATTGTTTTAGGGCTACAAGCTTTAATTAGCTTAAGTTGCAATCTTAAACACATTTATTAGGGCAGAAGCGGGAAGAAGGTAGACCAGATTTGCCCTGTTGATGAGCAAAGATTTCTGCTTCCCAATTGTTTAATAATAGTAACAACTGAAAAGTTCCCACACAATAAACTAGGTTGCTAAACAAATGATATGGGAAAACCAGGAATGGAATTTACTCTGAAAGCATTTGTGAGATTGATTCTGGTACTGATCACAAATTTCTGGACTGATCTTGTGATAAAAGACACCCTGCTATTTAACTCTTAGGGTATGCCTGTGTGCTTAAGTCACTGTTTTGTGTCCAGTTTGTGGACTATAGAGGTTTATTCAAAAGAAAAGTAAATCCTACAAGCTTGAAATCTGACCAGCTCTATACTAGGTTGTTAAGTCCCATTCAACATAGCGGTACTTACATTCTGAATAAACATGTATAAGATTGCATTATACATTGGCAATAATTTAAAGCTTTAGTGAATTAACCAGTAAAGGGCAATTTTAACCTGCACACTTGATTTTTAGGTGGTAGTGGTTCAGGCTTTAGTGACCAGAGTATGTAAAGCAATATCTCCTCCAACATGGACCTTCTTGGATGCTTAGGTCATTTTTGGAGGCACTCATCTGAGTTCGCCTACCAAAAGAAAATAGACGGGTGACTACAAGAGAGATGGCCTTCTGGACAACTGGGTTTTGCCCTGTATAATGTGTGAAAAGACTCTAAATATTTGAAGAAAGAATATTCATTCTTTGTAATGGAATGCAGGTTTTCCCCACTGGATTAAGAAAACCCCAGATAAGAAGGTGACAAAGGCTTTTATTTGAAAAAAAGGTGGGGGCTCTGGTGTGTGTGTGTGTGTATGTGTGCGTAGGAGACATAGTTGGCAGAGCCACTGTTTCCTTGTTGCCGTGGGAGAATGGAACAAAATATAAGTGAATATTTTATTAATGTCCCAGTTTAATTTTGTCTCTCGAATAAATAGTTTGACCCGCTATAAACAAATCAAAGCAGATGTGTTCCACATGCCCTCCTGTGTAGCCAAAGGCAACCCCTTGCCCACAGTTAAGTGAGCATACTTTGTGTCGGTGTATCACTTAAAATAGCCCCTAATGAACCTTGTTCTAAGCTACAGCCCTTGAGGCCCACTTAAATGCAGTGGTGGGGAAAATAATAACCTTATTCTCTTATGAATATATAAGTATTGTGCTCTAGGAGAGAATAACCATTAGGCTCAGAAAGTTATACAGAGAATGCCTTGGCAACCCTGGAGTCCTGCTACAGTGTAACTGGGAATATGTTTAATGACTCTGGTCAGGTTTGGGTTTGTATTTAGAGGCTCCTCATAATATGAGGCCCTAAGATTTAGAGGGCTTGTTCCAAAATCTGGCAGTGAAAAGGGCGCTTCCATCTGTGAGGCTGGGTAGAGGGCAGTGTGATCTTTCAAGTTCTTATATCGATGCTTTGAGTTCATGGCTATATAATTCACCTCTAATTTAATACTGATGAGTTTTTCTTACTGTGATCCAGATTATAGGACAGGCCCATGCTTCACATTAGTAACCAACCAGATGTGCCAAGGACAGCTCAGTGGGATAGTCTGCACAAAAACCCTCTGCTGTGCGACCGTCGGGAGAGCATGGGGCCACCCCTGCGAAATGTGTCCGGCTCAACCTCATCCCTGTCGTCGGGGCTTCATCCCAAACATACGAACAGGAGCCTGTCAAGGTATGGTGCAGTGGAAGCTGCTGAAATCTAATCACAACCAAGTTGTATTTGCTGTCCGAAGTTACGAGTCAGCATTGTCCAGAGGAAGATGTGGAAAGGAGCGTCACATCTTTTACTTCACGATTTATTGAGTGCCTGATGCTCTTGTAATGGTATTTATAAGACTTTTCTACGAAAGCAGCTGGAATTTCACTGCCAAAAAGATCCTTTTCTATACCGAGAGGCTAGTGCGCTAAGAAGCAATGAGTGTACATGCAAACAAAACTGATTTTGGTAATTCCACAGATGTTCTGGCTCAGTTTGCATGTAACGACAATCTATGTTTTCCTTTTTTTTAAACCCGGGGTTGTTGTGAACGAGTGAGCATGCTAGTTCATTCTGCTTGATTACTCCCACTTGGTTTCTTCAAGCTGTGGTTGTGGCTAAACAACCCAGGAACACTCAGTCCTTGTGTTGTTTAGCATGACATCTGAACCTGGAATGCTGGCTTGTCTCACTCTCTCAACAAGCCAGAGCTGAAACCCAGAGTTTGACCCAGAGTCCTGGGTTTGGGTGTCATGTTGAAAAACTCAGGGATGGAGTGCCTCTGGATTATTTAGTTGCTTCTGCTGGCAGGAGAAGCCAAATGGGTGTGATGAAGCATTGTGAACTAGCACGCTTGCTCATTCTTAACAAACCAAGGTTTATGTGTGAACCGGGCCTCTGTGTTTTATTTTAACATTTGAAATCTATGCCATGTTGATACTTCTCTTAAGAGAACTTCCTCACACCTAGACACAACTCTTCGGTTGTGCTGTTCAAAACAGCTTGCAGCATATTTTATGCAGTACAGTAAATTAAATGCATCTACATTTGATTTTGAATCTTAATACCTGCCAAGAAGTTGCTTACTTTATTCCTGAGCATGTCTTGCCCTTACGCTGCTTTTGGCTTTTATTCTAATATATCCAGCTGTATAAATTCTTTTATTGTCTGGATGTCTGACAGGAAACAGGAGAAAGTTAACAGGGGCAGCAGCTATGCACGAAATTGGTGTGGATTTTAGATTCCCAGGACTGAATCTCTGAGAGGATTTGTTTTAGGCCTTTCTCTAAAATTTTGTCTAATGAGCTACAGTATTTTGTGGGGCTAAAGAAGATGAAGATTATAAATCTAATGCTATTTTAGTTAATGTAAAAACTCCCACGGTGAACTCAAGGCATTCCATTGTTTTAGAAATGTTGGACATGGTTTAGCAAAAACCAAGCCCTTTCTTCTGTATTTAAACAGCTGTGGTGGCTCTATAAACTTACAGAAACTACTTGTATACAGTTTGTGTGGTCACATTCTAATCTTTCAGTGTAGTAAATTAGCACAGATCCCTTAAACTTGATGAAGTCTAGTATTTTGAGAATGTTGCCTGATCAAATATTATATGCATATCAACAAGTGGGCCACATCCCATAGTTTATAGACCAAGTTGTTGTATTTCAGTCATCCAGCCTCAAAAGACTGAGAGGAGCCATCCCTGCAGTGTTTTATTTCTGCAAAGCTTGATAGCCTGTCATATTTAACTATGCTTTTATTTCCTCCTGAGAACTTATATTCACTGAGGTTGAAAACGTTCAGGACAGAACCAAATTAAACTAAGCTAAACGAAATGTGTGTTTGTTTAATACAGGTTCTCTAGTGCAGCCTTACCCAACTTCATGCTTTGCAGATGTGTCAGACAACCATTATCCCAGCCATTGGTCATGATGACTGGGGATTATGGGAATTGTAGCCCAAGGTTGGGGAAGCCTGCTCTATTGTAAGAAACGGCACATAAAATACCCAAGTAAAGGCTTGCAATGAGTGAAGAATCCATATTCTGTTTCTTCCCTGTATCATAGAAACATGAGCAGAGGTCACACCAAAGGTCCACCTAGTCCACCATCAAGTTTCCCATAGCGGCTAGTCTGAAGCCCATAAACCTTCTATGTTGTTCCTGCAGCTGGAGTCCCATGGACATGCTCCTAAACCTCGAAGTCCTATAGAATCATAGAATAGTAGAGTTGGAAGGGGCCTATAAGGCCATCGAGTCCAACCCCCTGCTCAATGCAGGAATCCACCTTAAAGCATACCTATAGAAGCATAGGTATGATTCTATAGGTGTGCTTTAAGGTGGATTCATATTTAACTATAATTTCTTTCATCTACAAATTTGCCTAATCTGCCTTTAAAGCCATCTACGGTAGTGACCATCATCCCAATTTATGGCGGTGAATTCCTCAAATTAACAATTACATGTTGTGTGAAGTCCTTTCTTTTATCTGTCCTGTATCCACTGCCAATCTACTTCCTTAGGTGATCCTGAGTGCTAATGGCATGGCAGAGGTATGCATAATTCTGTAAACCTCTATCATTCCCTCCACCATTGTCTTTTTTTTTAAAAAAAAACTGAAAACACTTGTGTTCAGAAAAAAAGTATATAGTTTTCTAAACTAAAAACTTTTATTTTTTTCCCTACACTATATGCTTTAACCTTCCTTTGTAAGAAAGGTGCAACGATCACTTGATCACTTTTGTTGACTTTTTCTGCACCTTTTCCTATTTCTTCCCTGGCACAAGGGCTGTTCACTAACGCACACTCAGGTTGTTGTTGTTTTTTTTACATTTTTTACAATGTAATTACTAAATAAATGAGGATTCTTCAGGCAAGAAGCACAATATGATGTTGCAACATCAACTTTGTTTTTAATTTTTATGTGGACAAATTGTTAACTGCTCTTTGTGTATTTTTTGTTTTTTGCATGATAGATGTGGATGAGTGCCAGGCTATCCCTGGGATCTGTCAAGGGGGAAATTGCATTAATACCGTTGGATCTTTTGAGTGCAAATGCCCAGCTGGACACAAGTTTAATGAAGTGACACAAAAATGTGATGGTAAGTCTTTTCAGAACCTTCTTATGGAGAAAAAAGAAAAGAAAAAGAAAACTTCACATTTGATGTAAACCATGTTTCAAAAATCTGCACAATTTTTCAAATCTTTCTTCTTCAGACAAGCATGGAATTATTAATTTTGTAGTAACATTTAAATATTCCGCTTCTCTGTGCCTAAAAAGGAGAATTCCTAGTTGGATTTCTAGCTCTCCGTGACACTTAAGTATTCGTGTTTCATCTTTATCCAGGTTTGTTTATATAAAAAGTTAGACTTTTAATACTGGGTTAGTACATCCAAATGAATTTAAATGTAACAATGTTTGCAATGGCCATGATTATGTGGCACTTTAAACCAGGAATTCTGGCTTATTAAACCACAGTTTGCACAGGTTGTGTGCTGGTGCATGAAGCCCATTCACTCCCATATTGCTTCTCCTGCTTATGTCAGCAGGTAAACAAACCATGCATTGATAGTTTAGCAAAAATCTGTAAGCCAACTTTAAACCATGGTTTGCTGTTGGTTATGAATCCTGGCTTGTTTGGATGCAATAAACCATCATATCTGGTTCTGACATAATGCTAAGCTAATGCTGCCTGGTTTTGCTTACTTGCTTGGGTCAACAGCAAAGCAGGACCAATTGGTTTGCACCAGGACACTGAATTACTAGCTTAAAGTGATTTGTGCACACAGGCAATATTTTATTTCAGAACTGGATGAAAGGATGGCAAAGAGGTGAGTTATGCTGGAACTTATTTTGCATCCCCACATCTCTTCTCCATCACTGACACATAAAATTAAGCTCACACAAATGGAGCTTTCTCATCCCCTCTCCGCTCCACATGTATGCAAATGCATATTCACAGGCAACGTCTCTCTGATGCCAATCCATCCCATTCTTTCCTTTCTCTGAAATAGTTAGTTGATGCCCATAGAACTCATCTTACTTCTCTATCTCAATAAAATAACATCTGGCAGGGATTCTACTTTAGTAAAGTATAAGCCCTCTTAAGGTTGTACTATTGCACAGTTTGTTCTGAATGTAAGGCTGGTTTAAGACTATGCAAACTGAGTGCAGAGGAAATAAAAAAGCTAGCTAAAATAATAATCTTTACTCAACAACTACTGTGTCTTTTTTATTTTGTCTTATGTAAACCAATTTGCAAAGAATTTGCACCAGACAATTACAGTTTTTATGCTGCCTGCCAATGCAGTTGGCAAAAGGGCGGCCAAGGGTGGAAGTGGCTAACTTTCAAAATATCACTGGAAGTGTTTCTTTCTAGAGGACAATTCAGTGGCAGCTCAATTCAGTTACTAGTTAAATCGTATTATATGGAATTAATACGACTTATTCCTATTGACCTAAATCTAGATCCTCTCGTTGAATGGGTTTGTGAAAGGAGCTGAACTTGGATCTACCTTAAAGCATTCATGCTTGCAAAACCGAAGTCCCATACATCACAAACTGAGCAAATAGCACTGCAGCTATATTTAAGTTCTCATAGGCTGAATAATATAGGGATCAACCAACTATGTTCGAGAGGCACACTCTGTACCGGAGCTTCAATTGGAATGAATGGATGTTCTGTTTGAAAACTCTTACTAGGATGTTGGCACATTGTGACAACAATGAAGAGTCATTCATTCAGTAAGGCAATTTATACCTTTCTCGGCTAGTACTCCATTCACTATTTAGCAGATGGAAGTGTAGTTTGAGAAGTTGTTGGTCATATTTTAGCAGCTTTTTAAAAGCATGTTGATCATATAGAAGCTTAAAAGAGCGAGAAATTTTATAGCCCAAGGAATTGGGCTTCTGCAGCCGACAAGTCTTGCTTTATGCCCCGAGCAACAAGTGTTGTGAAGTCTAGAATATCAACACACCTGTAGAGTATGAAATGGATTGTATTATGAGCCCATCAAGGACACAGGACCTATATTTTTCACTTAAATGTATAACTTTTACTTTTAATGCAAAGCAAAGGGTGGGCTAGAAAGTAAAATTAATAAACTAGATATCAGTCCAGCGTATTCCTCAGTGCTGCACTGCTGTCTGTTCAAGACTGCATCATTCCATTGAAATCTTCTGTTCTTTCATTGATAAGAGCTCAGTAATGTTGTGATCCTCAGGAGCAGGAAAAAGTCCCCATTTAATATTCCACAGATAAAACACACAAAAATTACAGAACAAAAACATTACCTTTGGTTTATAGGCCCTGCTTGTGGAAGGACAGCAGAGAGGGTGGGAAATAACGAGATGAGACACGTAAATGGATTTAAAACAGGGCTACATTATTAAAGATCTGCAGTATGGGGAAACCTAAGTGGGCATCCATCTCTCTTTTATTTGGGTGAGCCATTCACCACTTGTGAAGTGGCGCCAGTCTATATGCCACCCCACAGGCTTACCCCTTTGGGGTAGGGAGGACTTCCGGTGTCACCCCCCTTATGCCATTTAGCTCTGAGTGGGTGAGGAAGGTTGGCCTCAAAGGTAACCCTTATCCCTCCAGCTGAGGCCTTAAAACTCACAGCTGGGAGCCTCAGGCATTACCCATCACCACAACAGTGCTTGTGAATGCTCACCGACCCTAGCAACCGCTCCGAAGAGGCCGTGGGGAGAGGTGAGTACAACTAAATACTCGCTGAGTCCCCTCCCCACCATGGTGGCACCACCAGGGAGTCCACCAATGGGTGGCTTCCATGCCATCCTGTCACCCCACCCCCACCCGCAATGGCCTCCATGCACCCAGGCAGGCTGGGCGCGGTGAAGAGGCATATCCGTCAACAGGGAGTTCCATAGCCTTTGAGCAGCCACCAAGAAGGCCCTGAATTACTCTAGGTGTGTAGGTTTCAAGCTTTCTACTTTCAGATTACCCCTTCCGCATTGACTGCATTTACGTATAACACTAAGCCATATTAACCATGTTTTGTTGGTTTAGCAGATGAGCAAACAAACTGTTATTTTCTGTGTTTTCTGGCTTGTGTCTCTTCAGCCCATTTTGCCAGCCTTTAAACAGTTGTATTTTTAGGCTGCTCTTGCTGGGTGCCTTTGTTACAGGTGGACAGAAGCACAAACAAACCAGGGATAAGTTTTTGTCCTCTTTTTGGGTGATGTTTTTTTTTTCCTTTTTGGTGATTCATAACTGGCCATCCTTGGGAAAAGCATGCATTGGGGGATGAAGTCTACAAGGCACATCTTTTGACTCCTAGGTTTAGCTAAAAAATGCCCCACTTCTTATCTTCTACAAAAGTAGCTTAAGGGGGCTGTCACAAAATGTTGAGGAGCTGGACGCCATCTGCCCTAACCCTCTGTAATTTTAGTTTTGTGCAATGCAGCACAAGGCACAGCCTGGCACCATTTTAAACAAGGTGTTCTTTTTCTCCTCCTGTTGGCTGTGTCTCTTAAAGAATTTGTTGCTCCTCTGGTGGACTTTTTTGGGAGTTTTCCTTTCTATTCACTAGTATCACTTTTCTTGGTTGGCAACACTGGTGACCTGAAAACCATAAGTTGTAGATTTGTGATCTTGGCAGTTGTTACAGTTGTGATGATAAGGAGTCTTAGTTCATCAATGGGAATATGGAAGAAGTCAGGTGGGACTTTTTGATTAGTTCTACAAAGATGATGCCAAAAACCATTTGCTACTTTCTTCTTAAGTGCAGTGCTGGGTGACTTTGGGGTCCTGGGAACAGATCATGCTCCTAAAGGTGACCCCAAAATGTCAGTGGCAATAATAGGAATCAAATAGTAGCAATTGCAGTGTTTGGTATAGCTTGAGTCTTGATTAATGGCGGGGTGATGGGGTTGGGGAGGTAGTTGCAAATGGGTTAGGTTCAAGTATTTTCTGACTCAAGTTTCCCACTGTTTATCTTCCAGTTGGTATTGCCTCTGTTTACAGAGGGTCTGACCTTACTGAAAGTAAAATCTCCAGGCTTTATTTTACGACTAAGCCTAACCCAAACAGTATTTCACTGTTTATATTGGTGTTGACATTAATATAAATACCATTGTCATCATTTTAAGTACTCCAGTTTCATTGATGTAATGGCAAATATGGCTGATGACTTTCCAGACATTAGCAACATGAGACAAAAAGTAAGCCCATTAAAACGTTATGTGCTTTTATTATCAAGAGACTGAGGTCTAGTTCGTACAGTATTTGTAGCACCGTAGGCACTGCCATGATGCGGTTGCTCTCTCATTTGGGGCTTTCCCCCTAGAAAAATAGAATTGAGCCTCAGCATCTATTTGAAAATACTACCTTCTAATCTGGAAACCCTGGGTTGGATCCAAATATAGTCATTCTTAGACAAGACCTATTAAAATCAATGTGATCTAAGTTAGTCCCAGCTAACTTTTCTCATTGATTTCAATGAGTCTACTCTAAGCATGACATTGATGTGATTATAGTCATTAATAGTCATTAATATAATCATCCTTAGATTTTTAAATAATGCTGGTATTTTGATACTGTCATGCTAAGATGCTCAAACCATCCTCTTTTTTAAACTGTAGATATTGATGAGTGCAATACCATCCCTGGAATCTGTGATGGGGGAGAATGTTCCAACACAGTTAGCAGTTACTTTTGCAAATGCCCTTCTGGATTTTACACAGCCCCAGATGGCTCCAGGTGTATAGGTGAGTAAGGAATTGCAAATGTAAACATGGTAGATGTGGAAGTGTCATGAATAAGTCCATGAAAAGGATTACATGAAACAAAGTTTTTTTGAACTCAAATGAATCTAAAGAGAGATCTGCAGTGTGGACAATCACATTAGATAATGGTCTTATGGACTAGAAATGAGTTGTTGTTTTTAAAATGAAAGCTTAGAATCTCAGAATGCAGAAATCTGAAGATGCATTATTGTTTTTTCTGTGTACCTAAGTGCCCTCTTGATGGGAGCTTTCTCGAAATGTTCTAATGTAACTTCCCTTCCCCATCTTTACAGACAACAAGAGTTTCTCAGTGATTTTCTCCCATGCTTCCTTCCTGCACCCCTCCCCTCAACTGCACATAGAATTGGCAGGTCCTGTTTATTTTAAGGTGGGAGCCCCCTTGAACCTGGGTTTTGAACTTATGCTTCAAACGAATACAAGGTTCCCTCCCAGTCCCCTCTACAGCCAGGTATAAAAGCGGGGAAGCAATGTTTTAAATAGCCCCAGAGAATTACCAGTTAAACACCTGCCACCATCTCCAGCCAGCATGGACAATGATAAGGGATGATGGAGTTGTAGGCAACATCAGGACTTATGATGAACAAGGCTGCTTTATAATTTCTGTGTATTTAGTATGTGACCTATTCGTGATCCAAAACATGCATTCAACAATATTTTAGTATCGTCCTACAATAAGTATAAAGGAACCAACACACTGTAATGTGTGTTCAGCCCATTTGTTCCTGAAAGATAGTACACTGGGATTCAAAAGTGTGTTGCATTTAAAAACCAATGGCAACAACATATAAAATCCACATATAGTTCCGCATCCTACAAGAAAGGCCTTACTGCCACACCCGGCAAGGCCTGAGCGTGGGGAGGCAGTTGCGGTGGGGGTGAGGGACGAGGTGTGTTTGCGCCCCATTGGCTGGGGCAGAATAGGAGGCACCAAGGAAGGGAGGGGACCAAAGGGCATAAAAGCAGCCCACGCACCTCCCTTCTTTCACTTTTGAAAATGCGGCTCCCTCCCTCCCTGTAAGTAGTGTGGGCTTGCTGGTTGCCCATTCAGGGGGCCAAGTAGGAATTTTTTGCTTACATCCTTTCATTGGTTGTAAGTTTTTTCGCCTACTTCACACTGCGAGACAGCTAGGGAGCATAAATAGGTTAATTGGCAGTTCAATTTGGTCACTTTGGGCGTAGGTGCGGGCATCGTCAGTGGTAAGGTCGGTGAGCATTCACAGGCACCAAGTGGTGATGGGTAATGCCTGAGGCTTCACAGCTGCAAGTCTTGCGGCCCAGCTGGAGGAGATTAGGGTTACCTTTGAGACCAACCTTTCTCACCCACTCGGAGTCTTCCGAGGGGGGGTGACACCGGAAGGTCTCCCTACCCAAAAGGGGAATGCCAGGGAGTGGCGAAGAAATGGCACCACTCCCTGGCAGAGAATGCATTGCCCAATTTTATTCCCGGCTTCAGGCCGGGTTAGTGAGGATGCCCGCTTAGGTTCACCCTTCTGCAGATTTATAAATAAAGTGGCCCTGTTTTAATCCCAGCTTTCTGTGTCTGCCTCGTTATTTCTCACACTCCACATTCCGCAATAAGGATGCATACTCCTGTGTTATTCTTTGGTTACCATACACTGGGGCATTCTAACAGATGTGGTATGAAAAATAAAAGAAAAATGTTTTCAGGGGAGAAGAAAGCAGGAAGTAATAACCACTCCCTTTAGCAAAAAGACGGGTTTATAACAATCCTTCTCTTGTGACTTAATGTCTATCTTTTGTTAAGTCTGGACAGTTTCTCTCTGTGTGTCTGTTTGAAATGTGATATGTGCACAGTCCCAAATCCAAGCTCTGCATATCAGTCCACGTCAAAAGGGTTCATTCGAGGGGAAAATGCAGAGCAAAACTGACATGGAATTAGAACCAATCTTGTAAAATTTACTTTTTCCTTAGAAATCTGGAATGGATTTACTTCAAGAAGTGATTCATTTTGGATTTTTTTTAAAAAAAAAAATGTCGAGGGCTGCTTTCAATGTCTTATGTAGTTTAGAAATCAATGAGAGCATGTTTCAAGGTAATACATTTTCCTTGCTAATTATCCAGTTTAATAGGGATGTGCAAACTTTCCTGACCCTTAGACCAGCCCCTTTTTTATGTGTGCCTCTTGAGTTGTATCTTGGTGACCCTTTCCTCTTCGTGTGGAAGTCAACAAGACAGCACACTGTTTAAGAACATAAGAAGTGCAATGCTGGATCAGACTGAGGGTCCATCAGATCCAACACTCTGTTCACACAGTGGCGAACCAGCTGTCGTTCAGGGACCAACAAAGCAGGACCCGGTGCAACAGCACCCTCCCGCCCATGCTCCCCAGCAATTGGTGCATATAGGCTCACTGCCTCAGATACTGCAGGTAGCATATAGCCATCAGGGCTAGTATTTTTTAAAAGTATTCATTGAAGTTTCCTTTAAACTAAGCTTTGGACCCACGTGGTTTATCTCCCCGATTCTGTCTGGCTTTTCCTTCCATACCCAAGATGTGGATGAGCTGTAGTCAGAACCAGCCAAACTGTATCAACAACCCAAATGGTTGCTTAGAACACCCAGTGAAGCAGGGCATAATCTAAGAGGTGCTCCCAGAATCCTCTACACCATTGCAGAAAATTTTGCACACAGCATTTTCTTTGACATTGGGAAGCGGCCGTAGCTCAAGTGATAGAGCACTGCATGTCCCAGGTTCAGTCTTCGGGAATTCCAGGTAAGGCTAGGAAAGTCTCCTGTCTGAAACCCTGGAGAGTAGTCAGTGGCTAATCAAAGTATATGGTGCTGAACTAGATGAACCAATGGTCTGACACATTATAAGGAAGCTTCATGTGTCCATTGCAATGGATCCTGTGATGCACTTCTCTTCATGGTTTAGCTTTGGGTGTCAAAATGTTCTGGTCCAGTGCCGGCTCTATGATCAAAGCAATTTCATTTTAATTGCACACTCCACACCACTGCCACAGGATCCCTTACAGATTTCAAACTTGGTTTCATTCCTCCCTACATCTTGAGACAGAAGTATTTTAGTTCAACAATTGAGTGTTTAAGTCATGACAAGGAACAGTGAAAATAGTATTCCAGGCCCTAAGCCATTCTTAAATTTCAGCATCATTTTCAAGACAAAATGTGCTAAATGCAAAACACGACTAATTATCTACAGATAGTTTGGATCTGTAGACTGCACATTTGCAATAGTAAAATAATGGTAGCCAAAACCTTTGGAACTGGGCAAAATATCTAGTCTGGAATTCGTTACGGCACGTTAGTCCTGGAGCTAGGGGCATTTTTCACAAGGCAAGATGTTTGCATTTTCTCCATCTGTAATTCAGCTGTAAAGCTCTTGTTGCCTAGGATGCATGTTTCATTTAAAAACGACTGTTTTTCTCTTCCTGTTCCACATCGACAACTTTCACAGCTGATATGCTCCCTTTAAAATATCTTTTTAGCTTCATATATTGGGGTGGGGGAAGCAATTGTTCCTGCAGAAACTGTGATAGGCAGAATAGCTTTTAAAGAAGCTGAAAATGATGTGATTGAAGCATCATTGATTTTGACCAACTACTTTTAGCTGGTCAAACAGGTTTGACAGGCTTTTGAATCACTACCAAAATCCTGTGAAACCTATGAACAAAGGTGATGGTGGAATGGATGTGTGTAACTAAGTCAGGCTCTGATCTGTGCCTTGATGAGAAACCACAGAGGAACCTTATGTATGGAGTTCCATCACAGAAGACAGATGGGATATAAACGTGTGTATTTGTGTGTATACGTGTATAGCTACATTACAGGCAATGGCCTGGCTTGCACACAATGGCAACCCAGGGTTTTTTAAACCTGACAAGCCAAGGGAGAAACAAGTCAGAGTTCTGGGTTCAGATGTAGGGCTAGCCAAGCCAAAGATGGAGCGTCCCTTGTTTGTTTAGCTACTTCCGCTGGCAGGAAAAGCCAAGTCGGAGCGATTGAGCCACATGCTCACTCATGGTAACCCAAAGTTTTAAAAAAACATGTTTCCCTTTGGATGAGAACCAACTCAATATTGCCAATTTGATACCATCTTCAATTCTCTGTAAAAATTAACATCTGGCTTCAGTTTTGGAATTCTGAAGTCCTCTTTGCAAGTAACCTTAAAATTCCCTTGGCTTGCATTTGGACAGTCTTTTTTGCTTAGACTTAATAAAATACAAATACATTCCTAAATATAAGCTTTTAGGAATAGACCGCCCATCCCTTGACTTAAAAATTGAGTGGAGTTTGCAATTGAGCATTGCAAAAAAAAAAGTCAGATTCAAATAAATTGGAATCATTTTGCAATGCAAATTGCAGGTGCAACCCCCACCCCACCCGGATTGGGGCAACAGTGAGGGAGGGGAGGATTTAAACCCCCTATTCCCACGCTAGCATTCTAATTGGGATTGGAGAGGTCCTATACTGGCAATTGTGGGGGCCTGGAGGAGAAAACCCTGCACTCAAGGGCAAAACTGTGCTGTTAAGATCATGTGTAGTTTTGTCCTAAGTTTATAATACAAGAAGTAGTTGAAGGTTGCTTGAGGAGAAAGCTATAACAGCTGATTACTCTGCTCACGAGCAACATCCAGTTGCTTTAGCTATGGGAGACTGTTCAGGAGGAGTGCTGGCAAATACACTGCATGAGGATTCATAGCCTGTTTTGGATGGGAGAGTACACACTTAGATCTAAAATATGAGCTATTAGTGGCAGTGGCATAATTAATCATCTTGTCATCTTTCAGACAACAGGAGGAAATCATTAGACATACAGCAGCCTTGATAGCTCAGTTCCCTGATTAGTCTGCAAAACCCTACATAATTGTTAGGGTCAAGCTAGGGGAGGCTATGCCCAAATCTATATCTGGAGATCATGTTCTTCAGTTTAGGATCCTTTAGGTCAGTGGCTTGACCCAGAAACAATGGTGCAGGAAACGTGGCAAGCTAGGGACTGAACTGTTGACTAGGCAAAGGCAGAAGGCCAGCTCATGAGCATGTAGACAGGCCTAGCTGAGCCAAATGCTACTGACTGCTAAATACAAGACCAATGTTGCACATCTCTATTCTCTTCTGCAGCTGAAGGTTTTCCTTCAGACGGACAGCAGCAGCACATAAGAGCAGGTTATAATAAATATGTGATTCCCTTATTACAACAGCTGCATTGGCTTCTGTTATGTTTCCAGGCACAAATCAAAATGCTGGTTAACATCTTTCAAATCCTAGAGGGCTCAGGACCTCTCCATCCTTGGAATTGCTCGCCCTGTTATCATGATTACAAGCCCTCCCACGAAGATGTGAGACAGTAAAGAGGTTTACTGTGCATATCAGCTAAATGGACAGTTTTCTGCCATGCCCAACAGGATTTTATCAGATCCCTTTTTCAGGGAGGGTCTTCAAGCTGTAACCTTTGCCATGTGGCTAGTCTAGCGGACCACCTCCTCTCAACTCCACCTGTTTGACCCTGCAGCGGACTTTGGGATCTGTCAATTCTTGAGCTCCCTCACCCTCTGACAAACACTGAGTTCCCAGGGAGGGGGAGAAGGGGAAAGATGACCTCTGAGCCTGGGCATCCTGTTCGATAAGTTCCTGGGAAGAGTCCTCCTTGACTCATGGAGAGTCTTGAAGAATTTCCTCCCCCGGCTTCCTGTCTAGGCTGGTCTTCAGTGTCTGAGTCCAATTTGGGATCAACACCAGGGAGACTGGGCTTGATCCTAACACCTATTGTTTTTGGCTGGTGCAGATGGGTGAGAATTTCATTCGGGGCTTTTTTCCTCCTAAGAATATACCAAATTTTGCACATTTTTTATATGGAATGGAATGAACTTGACATTTAAATGAAATTGAATGCAGGAGAAAGTGTCTACCTGTGTCCTCCAGTATGAACCTGTCCACACATTATACTAAGATCTGCAGAGAGGCTCTTTTTTCGCATCATGTCAGTATCTGGCAGTCATGGAGGAGTGAGCCTTCTCAGTGGCCACACCTAGGTTATGGGACTCCTTTCTTAGGGAGACTCATCTTGCTCTCTCTCTGACGGTCTTTTGCTATCTTGCAGAGATGTACCTCTTTCACAGACGTTTGGCCATCTGAGCTGATACTTTGCTGATCCTCAGGGGAATGCATTTCATGTCTGTTTTATCCGCTGAACTTTTCTCTCATTAACTTTTAATTACTGATGAGATGTTGATGTTTCTAAAAATTATATATAAGGTACCTTGATAGGTTTTTAAAGGAAAGTTTGAGTATAAACATTTTTAATAAGTATTATATATTATTATGTATTTATGTTTTAAAGGCAAACTGAGCACCCACAGCTCATGATAGATTACTAGATTTCAGACCCAGAGGTTCAAGTTCAAGACCTGACAATTTTTATGAAACTGTTTAAGTGGGAAGTAGCCTGCCAATAGAGTGGCTACATCTGTGATTCTTTCTTCATATGATTTGACAGTGACCTTTCCTTTCCTTTACAAACAAACAGGCTTGTTTTATTACACTGCATCAGATCACACCATCACTTGTTGTATTAAGTTTGACTTGAAAAGATCCATTGTGAAATAATTGCTTAGAAGTTTAGATAGTATCGTGAGTTTTCAAAAGGGTCTTATTTTTCTCTTTTTCCTCATCCATCTGCCTTCGATACAGATTCTTTGCTGAATATCTCTGATTTTGTGTGAGATTTTTTTTTAAGGTACATCATGTTCTCTGTACGGGGCATGCCAATGCATTTTAGATATGGAGTCAACCCATCTCTGTAAACAATTTTGATGGCGCTGATTGATTTATATTGTTCTTACTTGTCCTGCAGCCTATATCATTTCAGTCATTCCCTCTGCAGGGGAAGCCAGGATTGATGGAAAAACTAAGTCAATGCCCGGTGGACAGAGCCCAAACACAAGAGCCTTGTTTCTATATATCTTCCTTTGGCTTTAGGGAAAAACTGAAAACCGCATCATCTGATGCTGCATTTTTACAGCTTATTCTAGGGACAAAAAAATCTATCTTGTTTCCGAACTGTGTCACTTTTATATTTTTAAGCCGTAATTGTATTCCCATTTCCTCATTAACCTGTGTATGAAAAGAGTCTCAAAATAAGTACTTAAATAGTAAAGATGTATTTAAATGTGTGTTTTGATACATTTAAACTGCCCCTAAGCAACATTCAGAGAAGTATGAAATCTGTGGCATAGCTAATTTCCAATCTACACCTGAGTCTGAGAGGTGTAGATCAGGTAATTTTAGATAGGAATGTGCAAAGATTGAATCTATCAAGCTTTCCAAACTTACTCACTTATTTCAAACTTATTCATAGACTTGCAACTTTTCTTCCCCCAAGATCCCCCACTCTGAAGTGGTGTTGTAGCTTTAGGTATGAGATAGTTTACAGCTTTGAATGATACTAGTAGAACTGTCCCAGCCCAAGAGAGTTTGCTGCCTGAAGCCAACCCTAAATGCCTCTCCCCCACCGGATGATAGAGCCAACTTTAAAAAGTCTAGCTGTTCCACTTGCTTTCATCTATTTTCCACCCCCCAGCCTTGGAAGCTAAAGGAGAAGGGAGCAGCTCATCTCCCACCCCTTAAACCCAAATTTATTGGGGGACAGGTGAGGGGACTCAGTGCTGCAAACTGAGAACTCCCAAGATGTAGATCCTCATGGTATAATAGGTAAGAGAATCAGAGGAGTGGAGAGAGTAAGAGAGGTCAGGGAAGAAAGATAGAGTGGAGAAGTTACAGTCATATATAATCAGTGTAATTATATAATTTATATGAAATATTGAACATTTAGCAATCTACTGACTTTAACTGGTATATTTACCGTTGAAAGAGACATATGTGCAAAAGTGGTATTCTCTGCCAATTAAAACACTGTTCTTGCAAGGGTTGAATGATGTGTCCATTTCTTCCCTCGTGACAGACGTACGTCCTGGATACTGCTTCTCTTCTCTCACCAATGGCCGTTGCGGCAACCAGCTCCAGCAGGTGTTAACCAAAACACAATGTTGTTGCGACTCTGGACGATGCTGGTCTCCTGGAGCAACAAGCGCCCCAGAAATGTGTCCCATTCGTGCTACTGGTATGGAGCCGATCATATGCCAATAGGAATAATTAAGAGTATAAATGTTCTCATTTTTTGCACTGCAAACACTGTTGAAATCTTATGGGAAAACAGACAACACTTTAACGACTGCATATCTATTTAGAGCTAAAACTTGCTCACTGGATTGAGGAAATATTCCTGCCCCCATCCCTCAGTACAGAAAAAGTCATTTAGAGATACCGTTATGGATCTCCCATATGTTGTGTAGTTTGGCTCTAAGTTTGTTTGATTTGTTTCTTTAGTCAATGTTTGTTCCATAGTCCCATCCGAATGGGCTTCCCAAGCAGCTCACAATATAGGAAACAAAAACACAACAAATTTACCATATCTTTGACAGGCTTGTTCTCGCAGGAAGGGACACAGTTGTGCCCACACCTGGAAGAAAGAGACAAAGCATGAGTATTGGATAACTAGGTCCACACTTCATTAAGTATTAATGAGAGATTTGCAGTAGCATCGCAGTAATGTCACAGTGTGGGAGCTGGCTGGGGTGGGAGCCAGTGGCTAGACTTCTCCCCTCAAAGCCAATTAGCCAAGGGAGCCTAATCTTGCCCCAACTCATGGGCAGTACAATACCTGTCTTTGATCTGGCTAGCCACACTTTCAGGTGCTGAGGGAGACCCCTTCAAGTCGTCACCCTCTCCAGGCCTCATAGCTTTAGGTGTATGACCTGGACAAGACTCAAAGGGGATCCCTTCCCCACCTCACAGGTCCCACAACCTAGAGGGTCTGCCTTAGGCTGACCAGATAAAATCCAGGTCAGGGCTCATGTAACTTTAACAGTTGTAGAGAAAGGGGAATTTCAGCCAGTGTCATTTGTATGCAATTAGTTCCTGGTGATATTCCCTCTTCAGCACAACTGTTAAAGTTGCAGGGGCCCCACCTTCTTTTGTATATGGTCACTCTAGTATAGTGCCTGCACCTTTAACTGTTGTGATGAAGAGGGAATTTCACCAGGAACTAATTGCATACAGATGACACTGGCTGAAATTCCCTTTTCTCTACAACTGTTAAAGTTACATGAGCCCTGACCTGGATTTTATCTGGTCACCCTAGTCTGCCTAGGTAATCTCCAATCACCATAAAGATACCCAGAGTGCTCCCAATTAGCTCTTGCTGTGGCTCTTTTCCCATACTACACTGTCAGTATGGCCAACTTATTTAACAATGCCTCCCATGGCAATATTCCATATTAGTGTAAAGCCCATGTTGCCATGGACACTAGTCGTCTGAGGGCAAAACATACTGTTCCTTATCTCCCATTGCGCCAGTCCTCCAGAAGCTGTGTGTCCTCCACATTTTAAAACCCATCTTTTCCTTCTCTGCCACCTCAGAATTTTCATCACTGCCTCCATCACCATTCTGCTGCCGTTATGACTGCTCTGAGAGTGGGCTTGACTCGCAAAGCCCAATACCCTCCCTCCCTGTGTGGTGCAGAGCTACCTGGGAGCTGTAGTTTCCCAACTGCTTCAGGCTCCTGGTCAGGATGTGGAGACATATTATTTGGCTATTAAAGCTCAAGCGTTGAACATTTTTGAACTTCCAAAATTTTCTGCACATCTATACTGTTCAAGTTTCAGGTTAAAACAAAAATGAGCAAAATCAGTCTGGTAGATATCGAGTAATAAGCTTTACACTACTGTATTCTTATTTAGATTCTGCTACAGGTGTGCTACAGAGTAGGCTAAAAAAACCCGCTTGCTGCTCAAGATCAATAAAATCCACGGATTAAAAAAATCCTACACAGGCCCCAAAAGCAACCAATCTTACTTATACTGATGCCTGTAGGACTGGAACATGGGTAGCACAGTGAGAAGTAAATAATGATGCTGAGGAAGAGAAGGCATATGCTTAAATAAAACCTTAACCTTCACCCTTCTGCTCAGTGTGCCGATGCTCAGTGCATCTGCATGTCTCTTTGTGTCCTGCCTCTCTCCAGGCATTCCTTGTGCCTCTTCAGGTCATGGGAGAGAAGGGAGCATGCATGTTTGGGGAACAGGAGTTAGAAGCAGAAGGTAACTCCATGCCACCTGGTAACAGCGACAGTTAAGCCCATGTAGGCATAAACCTACAGATGGTTTTACTTAGACTACTTAATAGAGTGCATTAATAGCTCTGCTTGACAGCTATATTTCATAATCAATATTGTAAGTCCCAAACTGTCCTATAAAGTCAGGATAATAAAAATGAGAAATCACCTTACGTTTGATAACATTGTATTTTCTTTCAGAGGAGTTCCGTAAATTATGCATATACGGCAGTCTGTTGCCAGCGAGACCAGATGGACCCGGCATTCCTCCTGGCTTCCCACCTGACAGATTTCCTCAACCAGTACCACCAGATTATGTGCCACCTCACAGACCACCAGGACCAGGTATAAAAGGAATAGTGCTTTTAAAAAAAAATCTCCCGGTATGGCCCTATATTTAATCCTATCTTTAAAAAGTGAATTTGGTTGATTTCTGTTACTGATTTCCTTGTCCTTTACAACTGAGTGCAGGGCAGGAAAAATCTTGGGTATCTGGTCACCCAAATTTCATTAGTGGCACCTAAGAATGAGAACATAAGAAGAGCTATGCTGGATCAGACCAAGGGTCCATCTAGTCCAGCATTCTGTCCAGACAGTGGCCAACTAGCTGTCAATGGGAGACCCACAAGCAAAACATGAGTGCAGCAGCACCCTCCCACCCATGTTCCTCAGCAACTGGTGCACATAGGCATATTACCTACTGATATTATCTTTCCCCTTGTACCTGCACTATGCTGCTCCCTAAAACATTAATACATGCTCCTCAAATTTGATTCTGGTGCTTAGGAATTTTAAATATTTTTTAGTATCTGCTTTGCCTCAAATAATCTTCTCCTACTTCAGTTGAGAAGCCATGACTGGGCTAGGGCAAAGCTTTGCTGTAACAAATGTAGCTCAGGGGCCATATGTTCATGGGATTTGCAGCAGGCTCCACAAGTTGCACACCTCTGCACAAGATGATGGCATAGCAAATCACCTGAGCTCCAGATGTGGTGTGTTGCAGACAAATCCTTCACCACGGGGTGACAGTGAGAACTCAACTAGTAGTGAAAAGGGTAGCTGAACAGAAACAAGCCTGCAATAACACTGTGCTGGATTAGCAAAAGGCACAATATAATTGTGATAGCTGATAAATAAAGTCATTAATTAAAATAGCTTATACTTGGTACTATGATAACAGCTACCTCCTCCCCACTCCCCCAGTAACCTGTGTTGGTCTTGGTTTATTGGAAACACCTTCAGCAAAACCACTTGGGAGGAGGAGATGGTTTAAGGCTCCCAGAACTTTCACCGCCTCACTCTGGAGCTATAAATTGCCCACTACTGGGCAATAAGTCACCGGTGGCAGGGTCCACCCCAAAGGAGGTTGTCGCAAGGGCGACACCCGCTTTTGATTTGTTAAATGATGTATCCTGGAGTTGTCTCTAAGTGAGAGTTGTAGGACCTCAGGAGTGAAAAAATATATAGTTATACCACTCCTGAGGGGGTTAGTTTGTACCTCAGGCGAGAGGTGGATCAGTGTGAGTGTTGTGTGGGTTTTTACCATCCATTTCTATTAGTTGGTGCCTTAGAGGGTGTCTGTTGGTGAGTAAGTTAGAAATGAATGTTTTTATTCGTAGAGAGTCATCAGACGAGCGTTTTATTGCACGCTTTTTACTGGCCACTCACTTTTTTTGCGGGTCCTTTTGACGCCGCTGTCCACCCCCGCGCGTTTCCCACTCCTTCTGGTCTTCTTTCCGCCACAAGATAAGACCCTGATACACCCAATTGTGTGTGTGTGTGTGTGTGAAGCGAAACGTGTTGCCATTTCATGCTGTGTGAAGGAAAAGCAGTGCAATAAAAACGGCCACTGCGTGGGTCACGTGGTCATTATTTACTTCTTCTTTCTTCCCCGTGTGAAGAAAGAGGAAGTATTGTGGGAAAGAAGTGGGTGTGTGTGTGTTTGTGGGGAAAGCAATAGTAGGGAAATGGGATTCTCCCCCTGTCTGATGATGTTCATAGGCAGTCAGTCCTTGATGGTTTTTCAGTGAAAACTCATCTGATTTTGCTGTTTTTAATGCCTAGTTAAGTAGATTATTTATTTGTTCTTATCTTTGTATTTTATTTTAACTGTTGTTATGATGAATGTTGTATACCTTCCTGTAATCTGATAATGAAGGGTGGCATATAAATATTTTAAATAAGTAAATAATAAAGAATTTTTATTCCAGATATTGTATCAGTTAATATCACTCGACCTCATGAAAACATCTGCCAGCTATATCAAAATCTTTGCCTTAATGGGCGCTGTGTCCCAACTCCTGGAAGTTATCGCTGTGAATGTAGAAAAGGATTTGAACTGGACCTTAGAGGGGAATGTATTGGTATGTGGTTGTCGCTTTTTCCCTTACCATATATATATATATATTTTAAAAAAATAACAGCTTGCTGCAATACCGTTTCCCTTGCTTACAATCCTTGCTATTTTATTTCTTTAAAACCTCTGTTGACTAATTATGATTCTTTAAAATGATAAATACCAGCAAAACTACATCATTTCATTACAACAGTGATTCTGCAATGTTAGGGACTTCTCCATCTCTCCTCGCCCGCCCCTAACCCCTCTCCATCAACGTAGTGCATAACTCCTGACATTTCCCCCTTTTCTCTTTTTTAATTTTGAATTTAACAAAACAGTACAAAAAGAAATAGTGAAAAAGAAAAACCAAGATGCAAGTGTCATCTATATAACACCTGTTCAAATGTTGTTAGTTTTATTAAGTCTTCAGTCCATTGCATTATGGGAGGTGAGCTATTATCCTTCCAACATGATTATATGTTTTTTAGCAGTCATAAGGTCTCTGAAAATCCGTTTGCGCTGATCCTGTGTTAAATTCCAAGAAGTCGGTAGGTAGTTTAGGAGGACATGCACATCGTTCCATATTAAAGATTGCTTCAGTACAAAGTTTATCCTTATTATAACCTCCTCCCAAAAGGGGGCAACTCCTGGGCATTGCCAAAACATATGAATTAAAGAAGCATTAGGTGCATTGCATCTCCAACAGTTATACAAGTAGACAAACCCTTATTATAAACTCCTGACATAACAAACAGAGTCTTGTCCATTTCAGACTCCTGTTGCTTGGACCTAGGAGGTGAAATTTGAAAATATCTCACTCAAAAATTGATTGATCCTGTTCTGTTGTAGATTAGCAATTTTTCTGAAAACAATGTTCAGGGAGGTTGTATAAAAGAAAAGAGTCTTCTTGGGGCATTATTTGGAGGTTAATTTTGATCAGACTTAATTCACCTAGTGGGGGCAAAAACCAGTAGCATACATTCCAGATATATGGGATTTTCCAAAAGGAATTATGCCTATCATAGAATTATATTGATGATGGGAAGGAAAGTTCCTAAAGTTTGAGTATTAAATGACACTGTTTATTTATTTACTGAAAGACTCTTTGGTATATGTAAAACAAAACTACTCAAAGAAACATCCAGGCCTGATTACTTGCCAAGTAAAAGTCTACTAAAAATACTCTATCTTTCAGACGTTGATGAGTGTGAGAGGAATCCCTGTATTGGTGGAGAGTGTGCAAACACACAAGGATCTTACACATGCCAGTGCCGTCCTGGATATCAAAGTACCTTGATGAGGACAGAATGCCGAGGTAAAGTGCCTTTCTGTGTGACTGCACAAACGATCATAGACATATCAAGGTTGGAAAATGTATTTTGATGAAGTTATCTGATACTTTTTTAAACTATGCAGTTCCCAAAGTAGCAACAACAATCTTAAAACTCCAATAATATTGAGAATAAAACAATAATAATAAAATATGTAAAGCCGGCAAGAGGTACTTATTGCTTGCACCCTGCTTTGGGATTATTTTATAATGGAAAGTGTGCAAAAAATGTCTTAATAAATAAATTAAAAGGCATGGCAAAAAAAAAAGGACAACGGTGCAGTTTGTCTTGGAAAAGAGCTCTGCAAAGTGGAAGCTATCACCAAGAAGGCCCCACTTCTGTGAGATGACAAACTTGCCTCCCCTGGTAGTGAAACCCTCATATGGCCTCATTGCTAGATCTCAGTTTTGGGTGCAGAAGTTTTCATATAGGAGAAGACGTTCTCTCAAATTATCTACACCCAGGATGGGGAACTTGTGATCTTCCATAGATTCCAATTTCAATCCTAGCCAGCATGGCTATTGGTCAAGGATAATGGGAGTTCATAGAATCATAGAATAGTAGAGTTGGAAGGGGCCTATAAGGCCATCGAGTTGTAGTCCGACAACATCTAGAGGGCCACAGGTTCCCCAAACCTGTCCCAGAACAATTCTCTTTAAGGCTTAAAGACTAGCACCTTGAATCTGGTTTTTAAACTAACTGGATGCCAGAAACCCTCTTGCAGAATTGGTTTTATTGGTTGCTTCCTCTTGCAACCTCCATGATGTGTAAACCATTGAGAGAATCAGAAAGTCAATGAGATCACATTCGCTCTGTCTCTCTGTCTCCCAGCAAAGATTGGCCATCAGGGTGATCAAAGCAGTCTCAATCCTGAAACTTGGCTGAAAGCCAGCTTGAAATAGCTCCAGAACATCCATTTCCTCCTGGAGAACCAGAGGTGCCAGATCATTACCTATTCTACCTTCTTGGCTAGGACAAGAAGGTTAGAAACTGGTCTGTAATTGTTCAGATCAAAAGGATCCAGGGAAGGAGGCCTTATCACAGCCTCCTTCAGTACAGATTGAAATTTCCCCTCCTTTAAGCCACCAATATATGGTGCTTAAGCCATTTGATCTTCTGGGGACATTCATGTCTTTGAGACAAAGGGCTGGGCATCTTCCTTAGCCCTGATCTCTTGTGCTATATATGAAAGAGCAAATCAATCCTGCATGGAAAACAGTGGATCATTTCATGCTGTGTATGTGGGCTAAAGTGTCAAGGGCAGCCACGCAGTAAAGTGAAGTCAGAATGGAACTATCATCTCCTGTTGACTTTATGTGTGAAGCTTGAAGATGTAATTAGGGGAATCATATGTTTGGTTAAAACAATATTATAAAAAGGACATGTAGAGGGAAAGCACAGATCTAGAAATCTCTCCAGGATTAAGGAGCTCTGAAAGAGAAACAAAAGAATTAAAAGACAAAGCCTAGAGAAAACAAGTCTAAGCAGTACTGGCTGCAAGTGAAGGAGAGGAGCTCAACAACGGGATGCCCTTTTGCCAAAAAGCCCGAAGAGAAAACCACCAGCACTGGAGTCAGGTTGTTTTTGTATGAAAAGAACTGCAGCTGTACGAACTGTTTTAAAGTGGAATATTCTGAAGATGGGCCAAGAATATACAAGTAACCACCTCAGATTTAATTGGAAGGCTCAGAAGAAGAAAGAATGGGATGGGACTTAACTTAGGCATCAGCTCCCGTCTTTATATATCTGGTTCCTACGTCTTGCTTTCCATAAGAACTGTTTATGCGTAGATTTGGCATTTCCCCTTTCTTTTCTATAATGTGCACTACAATTAACTTTGTGTCCTCAGACCTTTATGTGTGTATTTCCCTGCTCCACATCATTTAGCTTCTACTGATGGGGAAATGCTCAGCCCAGTGATGTTAGGGCAGACGTAAGTTGTACTATACATTACAGAAGTGGGGGAGAGCTCAGCACAGGGCTGCTGCTTGCAGTGGCCAGGTTTGCATGGTTAGCAGGGGAAAGAAGCCACTATGGCTTTCTCCCCCGCAGATGTTGCTCATGCACCCACCATTTGCCTAATTAACTGCGATGCAGCCCGGGTTATTGTGTTGCCCGAACCCTGCGTGGTACGCAGCAGGGGTGGCTTCTAAACTACAGCACAACCCGTGGCTTGTTGTAGGGGTTGTGGGCTGGTTTAGAAGCCACTTCACCGCACGCCGCACCAGGTTTGGACGACACGATAACCCATGCTGCATCACAGGTAATTAGGCAAAAGGCAGGCGTGCAAGCTTCACACACAGGGGAAGAAGCCACGGTAGGTTTGTTTCCCCTGCTGATCGTATGAATCCGGTCAGTGTGTCATTCCTCCCTATGGTTGCTTTCTCGCCATCTTGTGCTCATTGGACTAAAAGAATTTCACAACCTGGAAATGATTGTACTTGAGGAGGACAGGATGAAACTGCTACGACTACCTCTTCGCTCTGGTAGTTCCTTTGGCTTTATTGAAGCTGTAACATAGCTGCTGTGAGACTCCTAGTACACATATTCATACATTGTTCAACTTACCATGAATCACTAAAGGAATGTTTGAAATTATGGTGGCTACTAAATTTGAATTATGGCAAAGGAGGCAGAATGTTTATCCTCTACCAACAGCATTTGGAGGGCCACAGGTCCCCCACTCCTGTGTTAGATGATTTAAAAAAAGATTTCTTAGTGGTGGTGAAGATAGGTGTAATATGAAAACAAAACTCGCAGTGGGTCCGGTAGCTGCAGTGTGAGCCTGTCTTACTCTGGCAGATTAAATGGTTCAGTCAACAGTTTTGCCCCTTGCTCCACATGCTTCAATGACTGCCCTCCTTTAAAAAATAATAACGACTGCAGAAATTGGATTTGGCAGTTTCATTCGGTTCTTTCCTTTTGATGACCTGGTGGGGGTGATGTTTATAGATCTTGAATGCCTAACCTACACCATATGGTTATTGGCAGGATAGTGCCCATGTACATTCCCTCTGAGCTCCGTGTGGACGAAGGGTGGGATGCTAACATGACAGATAGAATATTGAAACACAAGCAGAATGTGCTTCCTGTCCAGTAAACTGACAAAATATCCAGGTGGGCTAGGTTGCCACTTATTGGAGCCACCAGAAGTGGCTGCAGTTGGAAGGCTTTTGATATCTTGATGCCACCTGTAGATATGACAATGAGGACAAACCATCCCTAATTGGATGGGCAGGCCCAGTTTCTACAAAGAGCACAATACAGCCAAAGATAAACACTTTAAAGCCCTTGATTCCAGTGGGGAAGATTTAAAGCTTGTGTTTAAATCTCTCCTGTGCAAACAAGAGAAAGAATTAAGGGCTCACCTTTGGCTGGTTTGCATTTTCTGTTTACATGCAATGGAATGATATCCATGATTGTTAGATTTACACATCCATTCTCATTTCTTCTAGATATTGATGAATGCTTGCAGAATGGCCGGATATGCAACAATGGGCGATGCATAAACACAGATGGCAGTTTCCACTGCGTTTGCAATGCTGGTTTTCACGTGACAGCTGATGGGAAGAACTGTGAAGGTCAGGGTCGTCTAATCCCTTTTGGGTACTTTCTCTCCATCTGTGTATCTGCCTTTGTGTGAGTGTGTCTACTTCTCTATCTGATTGCTGGCCAAGAATGCAGCTTAATAATAAGATTTATGTAGTAGTCTTTCAAAACATCGTTTAGAATAGGACCCCCTATGTCTTTTGTCCAGTACTAAGTGATATTTTTCAGACAGAGTTTTAATTGTATAGACTGTTTTTTCCCCTCCTTTGTAATTGTGCATAATGGCAATTTGCTAAGACACAATAAAGTATGTTCTGTTCTGTTCAACACAGATGAGAAGGTAAAGAATTGCTCCAAAGGGATAGGCAATTAATCATTGTCTGACCTGCCTTTTGTGAAACAGCAAGGACAGATTTCCTGTTTGCTCAGACCAATGAACAAAATGGACCTGGAAGATTTTATATGGGTCAGGGAGTGTCACCTGATCTCCTTTGCCGTTTGGTGTAAAGTAGAGCTGGAGGCTAAATCACCACTTGACCCGCCTCAGGCCACCAGTTTAAAACCCCTCTGGGCTTGAACCATGGCAATCACAAATACTCTTGATGGCAAGTAAACAATCTTGTGTGCCCATTTATGGAGTCCCATGATTAATGAGCGGCATGATGTCTGAAAGACAAATAGCACATCCATCAGTCCTAACTTGGATAGATTGTATCATGAGAATGGTTGTTCCTGACAGGGCTGTTTTAGTTGCATGCAACATCTTGAACTCATGGTTTTATTTTGTAATTAACATGCCTGATGGGATCTTATTGCAACATATCCTGACCTGAAGGACTTGTCCTCTTTCAGGAAATGTAAACATAATTTGACGTATCCTTACCTCTTAGACTCTTAGCCTTTAAGAGAAAAAAAGAACATTTCTTTTAGCGTATTTCCCAAGAGCCTTGGGAGGATTTCCAATGATCTGCTCATATGTTAAAAAGAATTTCAAGCAGTGGTCATAGAAACATTTTTGGCAGAATATTATCTCAGTGATTCAGCTTGAAGATTTAATGCCAACATTCCTATTTGGGATAGATGTACATTTTTAAAAAATCATAAATTATTTTTGTCTGATTTAGAATGTAAGTGAAAAGTAAACACACCATGTCTAGAAGAATAATTTCAGTTCAAGACAGCTGCAATATTAAGGGCCCCAAATATAGTTTTAATGTCATTATGATCTAGTGAGAAATACTAAGTAGTAATTTTGTTAATCCTTAGGGGAGACAAATCCTTCAGGAATCCATATTTCGTCTTCCTTTTGTGGGGGAATGGTTAAACGTTCAGACTGTTTTTAGGTATCAAGTCTACATATCTATATCACCTAGATATATATCTGGAAAAACATCAGAGGCCTTCATTCGAACATCTCCCCCACACCACTGAATCCCATGTATTAACAGTAATAAGAACCAATGCAATACAGAAGACAATCTGCTAAAACATTTTTCATTCCTTTAAGCACGCTGCCAAAATGTCTGTGAGCATATTGAATTGCATCAGTTTCTGAAGTAATTGCCTCTATTACACCATAATAGCCCAGTTTCCATTCTCAAATTCAACAGTTTGCCTTCATATGCACACACAATGCATAACGGAAGTTAGTAGGAATCACGTGAGCATGGCTGCAAATGTGATCTTCACTATGAACTTGAATTCTTCTGCCCAATTAATCTCCTATATCTCCTCTACTTGTTATTTAAATCCCAATAAAAAGATGGGCTCCAATCCTATGCAAACATATATGGAGTAAACCCAATTGAATCCAGTGTGAGTTAATTCTAAGTAAGCATATGAACGATCAAGTCATAAATCTTTAAGAAAGTTCTAATTGTCTTTGTTTTTGCCCTGCAGTGCCCCACCCACAGGGTGTTGGCCTCTTCTTTAATAGCCAAGGTAGTATACACCAAGCGGGCAGACTTCAGGCTTACGGGCTCTACTTTGTTTTTTCCTAGAACCCCAAGATTCACCAAATGGACCCAAATGAAAAATAATGCCTTAGGGTCAAGCATACACTGAGAATTAAGGAACAATGTTATCCCTGAAGATATGCTCGGCCCAAGATTTTTTTCCTCTCTACCAGAACTGAACTCATCATTTCCACAAACTCACTCCTGGTTCCTCCGGTCACTCAGAGAAAACTTCCTGAAATAACAATGTTTTCAGGAGGTGCCCAAAGCAGCACAACGTTGGCATCTGCATTTAGTAAACAAATGAAAAATAACTCACGGATCTCTTAGTGTAGCGTCAAGTTTGGCCCTAAAAAGCATAAATTTTACTCTTATGGGTAATTCATCTCAGCCAACTCTTAATCCGAAGAAGGTTTCTCTTTGCTAGGCAAGGAGACATTTGGCAAATCTGGTGACAGCAAAAATCACACTCACTAAACCCTTCCCTGCTATGTAATTATTAAAAGGACAGGAGGACTTTTCATATCCCGCTGCTGGTAGCTCTGTGCTGGAGCAAACTAGATCATCTGAAGAATTTTGTGCAATATCATAATGACGGATGTCTGTCTGTTTTTGTAAACAATTTTGTAGATATGGATGAATGTAACATACGGAATATGTGCCTGAACGGCATGTGCCTCAATGAAGACGGAAGTTTTAAGTGTATCTGCAAACCTGGTTTCCAGTTAGCTCCAGATGGACGTTACTGTAGAGGTGAGTATCCCATTGAGATATTGCAATGCATTATGTATTTGTGATGAGTTATATGATGCTGAGATGATGATGATGATTTATTGCATTTCTATACTGCCCTATAGCCGAAGCTCTCTGGGCGGTTTACAAAAGATTTAAACATTAAAAATCGATATACAAAATTTTAAACTATAAAAACATAAAACAAACAGCATGCAAAGACAGCATACATTTAAAAACAACTTTGAGCTCTCAACCAAATCTAAAGATATATCTAGGATTGATTAAAAACTCAACATATGCTGCTAAATGCCTGGGAGAAGAGAAAAGTCTTGACCTGGTGCTGAAAAGACAGCCATTTATGGGATCCTTATGTGTTGCCTTTTTCTCTGATGCACTAGCTTTCCACAAGCAGGGACAATTCAAACATATTTCCCCCCCCCCCCATTTGCATTCTGAAATCGTATGTTCCAAGAAGAGCTGGACTATGTGATGGAGTTGAACTACTGTACATATAGAAAAATGAGTCTTAAAAGCCAGAGCTGCTTAGTGTGAAGGCACACAAACACATGGGGATCCTTTAATAAGGTGAAGTCCCAGGTATATTTAATGCCAACATTCCTATTTGGGATAGATGTACATTGAAACACAAGCAGAATGTGCTTCCTGTCCAGTAAACTGACAAAATATCCAGGTGGGCTAGGTTGCCACTTATTGGAGCCACCAGAAGTGGCTGCAGTTGAAAGGCTTTTGATATCTTGATGCCACCTGTAGATATGACAATGAGAACAAACCATCCCTAATTGGATGGGCAGGCCCAGTTTCTACAAAGATACAACCAAAGATAAACACTTTAAAGCCCTTGATTCCAGTGGGGATCCTTTAATAAGGTGAAGTCCCAGGTATATTTTGCCACATGCAGATGGTAAAATAAAAAAAAATGACTACATGGTTCAATAATTGTTTGCATGAATCAACTGTTTCTTTTTTTCTTCTTCCTTCAAAGCTGCTTTTCTAGCTCTAAGCAACCTGGCTTGTTAAGAAAACTATGACAGAATCGCAGTAGCTTACTCTACCTTTGCCATGGCAATTCAGCATTGCCCCACTGTGGACTAGAGTACCAATAGATAAAAGCTACAGTATCACATTAAACTGTACTTTCCTTCTTGACCCATATGAGGAATGGGGCTTTTGTAATTCTAAGTCACCATGTTTACAGCAGACTTTGTCAGCGCAAACCAGAAATAGAAGCAAGGAGTAAACAAACATTGAGCCAAATTATATACACATTTTCTTTTCGGAAATTACAAATCTTTTATCTCCAGGGATCAAGGCAACAATAGAAAGCTTTGTTGACAATATGGCAAGTTTGAAATCACACAGTGTAGCTAGCTTGAATCACACTTGAGCTTCCATTCACCAGAAAGTAGAAAGAAACAAAATATTGCTTTGATAGTCCACTTTTTAATAGTGCCATTACAGTTGCAATCCAGTGTATACTTTACCTGGGATCAAGTCCCAATGAAAACATTAGAACCTCAAGGTAAACATGCATAGAATTGCACTGCTTAACTGCAGTCTTCTGCACGGTTACATAACGGTGTGACTGCAATCCTGTGCCCACTTACACAGGATCCAGTCCCATTAAACTCAGTATGACTGATTTCTGAGTAGATATGCATAAGATTGCATTGTAAATCTTATTTAACATAGTGAAGTGTCTGAGTATTATTATTATTATTATTATTATTATTATTAATTATTATTATTATTATTATTATTATTATTATTTACATTTGTATACCGTCCCATAGTCGAAGCTCTCTGGGCGGTTTACTTAAGATTAAAACACTTAAAAACAATATACAAAAATTAAAACTGCAGAAACATACAATATACACATACATTTAAAACCACTATAATAACTTTAAAAAGCATGCATAGGAGTGCACTACAACTCATAGGCTCAGTTCGGATGACATATTAAGCAACGGAGGGGTAAATAACATACTGACCGTGCATTAGGCAGGAGGAGCTCCACAGACGACATGCTGCAGCCAGTGCTGCTCGGAACCGACAAACGCCCCGGCTTCTAGGAACTTGCGGTGGCCATTTTGGTTGCAGCCTCTCCTCCGTGTGTCCCCCAGCCGTATCCCAGCATGCACCGTGAGTTCTGCCGGCTGCATAGAGCGGCCGGGTTTTTTTGGCTGCTCTAGGCAGCAGAATTCTATTCTGAAACGGAATAGTCCACGGAGGGGGGGGGCAGAATTCGGATGACACTTTAAATAACGGGGCTTCGGGCTAAACAACGTGCAAGCCCGTTGTTTTGCTCCGTTGTTTAAAGTGCCTGATTAACGTACTGTCAGTTGTGTGTGCGTTGTGTGTTGCCCTCCAGACAACACAATAAGCAACACAACTGACGATTGTTCCCCCCCCTCCTCCATTGCCTAATGTGTCGTCCGAACTGAGCCATAGAGTAAATTAATTTTAGCCAGATTCCCTGTTGCATTTGGCAATCAATATAGAAACAGGATCTATGTCTGGGATAATAATACTTAGCATTTATGCTTAATGCTTACTGTGGTGTTTGTTGTTGATTTTAATCCTGTAAGGGCACAATCCTTATGCATGTTTAGACAGGAAAGAAAGGCCTACAACTCCCAGCATTCCCTAGCCAGCATGGCTAGCTGAGGAATATTGGGAGTTGTAGGTCATTTTTCTGTTTAAACATGCATTGAATTGCGTTGTAAAGTATTTGACTTTTTTTTTTATGAATAACAGCCTAGAAATATTTTAATAACAATATTACAGCATATATAAAATCACCTTACATATGTTGACCCAGTTTGCACAATCATTGTTTAAGCCATTGTGAGCTGTCGATATGTGATGGCTGGTTTTTTGACTATTTAAGCTCTGGTTTGTGGATTATGTGAGGGTTAAACAACCTTCCTATAACCAATGGTCTTTTGTTGGGTTATGCAAGGGTTGTTTAACTCTCTCATAACCCACAGTCCTGGGTTCATATGATACAACAAGCTTAAATATTTAAAATGGTCAGCAATGTGCACCACAGCTCATTGTGGCTTAAATAAGCAAGCAAGAATCACAAAACTTTGAATTAGTTTGGGATTTAAAATGAACAAAAGGATCAAAGCTGTTAAATGAAAGATAGAAAGACTAACAGAGTATTTTAAAATATATTTTAAGCTAAATATTTTGGGTTCTTAGAAAGCAGAACTTCTGGCGTTCGCTTTTGTGCTTCTGGGCCAAGTGGGAGAAATTATCTTTCCAAAAAGGTGTGCCTAGCTTCAGAGAAATGTTGCTTTATTGCATCAGATGAAAAGTGTTTTGAATTTTTTCCAAAGTGGCAAGCTGCTTGATCAGTTAGGTTCATCTCATCTCCAGTTGGATTTCAGAACCTTGGAGAGAGACTCTTCACATTTTTCAGAATCTGTCCCCACCAGTTTTACACCACTACCACACAAACACACCTTTCAGAGGTTGTGCAGTTCTAGCCAACTCTGCACACCTCAGAGAATAGGTTATTTAAAGGCTATTTAAAAAATACAGTTTTCCACCAGAAATGGATCAAATCAGTCACAAGGTTAGCCTTGCCTTCTTCCATCTCTCATCA
This sequence comes from Anniella stebbinsi, assembly GCA_029215795.1. NCBI lineage: Eukaryota > Metazoa > Chordata > Lepidosauria > Squamata > Anniellidae > Anniella > Anniella stebbinsi. Next base: position 391,881,057 of record JARDYH010000001.1, read on the forward strand.
GTGAGTGGAGTTAAAACCAATGAAAGTGATGTACTCCTGAAAAAGACCCTTCCCTTGCCCGAGTTCTCCACTGCTGTCATGTATACAAGAGATCTGCTAGGTGGTTGCAAGCAGTGCGACTCTGGATGCAAGAAGGCAAGCAATAGATAGATCGATCCCTTTCCATTTGGGAGCACATTTTATTTGGGCATTTAGACCATGCTTTTCTTGATAAAATAAATTCAGCTTACAAAAAAGTTCATAAAATATATAAAATGCAAGTACAGTCCAAATTGGTAAAATCTATTCACTGCAATAGAAACAAGAGCAGGATAAAACAGGGGGCTGCCTATATGGCGCAGGTTGGAGCTGTGATAAGCAAAATAGTAATAATAATAATAACAACAACAACAACAATAATAATTAATAACCTGCCTCTCCCTTCGGATCAAGGCGGGGCACAACAATAAATATAAACACAAAATAGATAAAATATTAAAACAAATAAAAACCAATACATCATTAAAAACATCTTAAACCCCGTGCTTTTGCTGCATTGGGGTGGCGGCTAATCCCAGCACAGTAGTGAAAGCACGGGGGTTCTGGTGGCCGGTGCTATCTGCCCAGCCACGCCTCCACCGCGACTCGGGGGTGAGGATAGGTGGTGGATGCACCATACTTGCCTTGCTCTGGAGAAAAAAGTCAGGGTAACTTTTTTTCTTCGCAGCTTTGTGGGAAAGCCCCAGGGTGGGTGTGAAGTAGCTGCTGTGTCATATAATTGACACTGTGCCACTGCACACCTACCCCGGAACTTTCCGTGCATACTGACAGTTCCCAAGAGACAAAATTTTAAACCACACTAAAAGCTGAGCAAACGTTTTTAAAAAAGTCTTTAAAGCTCATCTGAAGCTTAAAAGAGAGGGAGCTAACATTGTGTGGAGCTTAAAAGAGAAAGAGCTAATATAATCTTTTGCATTTGTGTGGCGCTTTCAAGCATTCAAAGAAGTGCTTCATGTGCAATATCTAACTGTAATATGTGCAACAAGCCTGTTGGAGTCAGGATTATTGCCATCACTCGATTCTGCTGATGGAGATCTGAGGCTGAGATAATGGCTCTGTGTGGACAACACAATAACCAGCGGTGGTTTTAGTAGTCAACCGTCAGTTTAGCAGTCAATGGTTGGTATTTGTGTTGTTTGTCAGGCAAACCCCCCCCCACCCCCATGGTTGACTTTTTCCTCAAAAATAAAACCACTGGAGAAACACAACCGGCTGCAGAGTTGACTACTCGCTCAACCGCTGGTTTTCGTGTTGTTTGAACTGAGCCAGTGGACTATTTTACTCATTTTATTTATTATTGCATTTATATCCCACCTTTTTTCCTCCAAGGAACCCAAGGCGGCGTACATAATAATCCTCCTCTCCATTTTTTTATCCTCACAGCAACAACCCTGTGAGGTAGGTTGGGCTGAGAGACTGTGACTGGCCCAAAGTTACCCAGTGGGTTTCCATGGCCGAGTGGGGACTAGAACCCAGATCTCCCAACTCCCAGTCCAACACTTTAGCCACTACACCACACTGACTCTCTTTAGCAGGGTTGAGTGGACTATCTCAGCTGGCTACAGAGTTCCCGGGCAAGAGTGGCCAAAATCTTGCCGGCTGCTCTGCTACAGCCAGCAGAACTTGCAGAGGCTGCTGGGATAGCACTGGGAGGACTGAGGGAGGAGGGAGGGTGGGGAAAGGGGCGGGAGCTGTTTCAGTCAAATGCCAGGTTGACAATTAGTCCACTCAATGCCAGCCCCAGCCACTCCACAGTTGTGTAGGAACATGTTGTGTGGGGAGTACCTGCAAACCCCCCAACTGTGAGTTGACTGCTCCACCCACCATTGACTAAAGTGTTGTCTGAATGCAGCCAATATGGCTCTCCCCTGGCCATTCCATGGTCTCTTAACTATACACTAGCCTCTTAGCCACTACATTATAACATCTCTCTCCCTTTTCCCCTCTCTCTGTCTGTTTCTCTCTCTCTCTCTCTCTCTCTCTCTCTCTCTCTCTGACACACACACACACACACACACACACACTCACTCTCACGCTGCTTCTTATGCGGAGATCTTGGAAACAAAGGCAATGTTTGGAAGGACTGCTGCAATCCAAACATTTTGAGAAATTATCCCGTAATGGGCAAGAGCACCAAAGTCAGGCTTCTCTTATTTCAGCCGTAGCCATTTCAATTTAGGTTTCTACTTGAGCCCTAACACCTACAGTGGAGCATAGAATCCACCTACATAGGAGCGAAGGAAAGCTCCACACTTGTACATCTTCTCTTACCTTATACCTAAGAAACAAAGATTTGGTTACATTTATAAGTACTTCCCCCCCCCCCCCATCCCGCAGACTACAGAAGAATTTCTGCAGCATGTATGCAAGGCTTAATCCCAGCAGCAGTAAGTGCCAAACTAGATCGACACAGGCAGTCTTGGTCGTTCTGCAGGTCTCTGCCATATTAACATGGAAAAATGAGGGTTGGGAGAGCCTAATTTTTACACCAAAGGTGGGCACTGTTCCTGCCTTGTGTTATCTCCCCATGATTCAGCGCTTTAAGCAATTTTTGTCCCTACTTGTCCCAATACAGGAAGTGAGATGGACTGGGAGGAGGAAGGTATTTCAAGCAACTGAGTGCTGTGAGATAAGGAATGGGGACAAGGGATTCTGCTTTTATTGTGAAAACTAGAAAATCTCTACCCCCTGTTTTAAGCATGAACAGGGCAAACACATGAATAAACACATCACATCTAGTTTGACCCTAGGGTTCACGCTATTATTCTTATTCTTAATCATCCTTATTTGTATCCCACCTTTTGCCCAATGCTGGACCTCAAGGCGGCTTCACAAAATTAAAACATATACAGTTAAAAGCTATAAATAGAAATATACAAACGTTAAAAATATAATTACATAGGTTACAATATTAAAACATTTCAACATTTAAAATACATATTTCATTTAAAAAATCTTAAACATAGATGGAGGTCCACATCATTCACCAAAGGCCTGCTGTAATAAGAAAGTTTTTGGCTGCCTCCGAAAACAGATCAAGGAGGGAGCCAGTCTAGCTTCCCTGGGAAGGGAGTTCCAGAGCACTGGAGCAGCCACCGAGAAGGCCCTCTACCGTGTATCCATCAGGCATGCCTGGGATGTTGGTGGGACTGAGAGAAAGCCCTTCCCAGACGATTTCAGAGCATGGGTAGGCTCATATGGGAGAATACAGTCTTTCAGATAACCTGGATCCGAGCCATAAAAGGCTTTATAGGTGATAACCAGCACTTTAAATTGTGCCCGGAAACAGACCGGAAGCCAGTGGAGCTGTTTTTACAGGGGAGAGTTGTGCTTAATGGAGGAAAATGTGGCATTAAGTGGTGGGCTGTGTTTTTATCTAAGTAAGGGCCCAATTCAGCAACTGAGGAAGGGCTTAACAATTTGTTCACCTTTCTGGCTAGGGCAGGAGATTGGAGGCTAGTGTGCCCACAGAGATATCCTCATAATAGTATCTATTTTAAAATACAATTAGAAAACCGGCTCTTGGGCCAGCAAGGCTGTATGTCGTGCCAAACAACACAAGCTAAGTAAAACACAGAGGTGTTTTGCTCTCTGTTTGCCCTTTTAAGGTTGGGGGATGAAAAGAAGAAAATGTCACACATACCGGTTGTTGTGTGTATTAAGGAGAACTGTTATGATGTGATTACATTGTTAAATATTTCACATTCTCCCACACAATATTTTTAAAATATTCCCTCAATTTTTAGCGGGGGAAGAATAGTATGATCACCATATCAGGAAAAAAATGCTTTTGCTTCCTGGGAAAAAGTTATTTTAAAAGTTTGAATAATTCAGCATATAATTTCAAGGTCTGATTAGTACCAAACTGTTTTACAAATTTGTACATGCTGGGAGACATGCTGTGCAGTCTGTAGTTTTGCAGAAGAAAGACAAAATCAGTGTTCTTTTAAAAACCACTTCTTTTGGTAGTCTCCTTAGAAGATAACACATTGTCACCTCTCCTTCCTACACTGTTTTAAATATTTGAAGACACTCCGTATTTTAAGCCCCCTCACCCATTCAAAAGTTACCTAGAGTACTTTTGTTGCCATCAACTCATGGCTGTCCCTGTTGCTGTTCCCAACATCTGCAATTTCCAGACACTTAGTTAGGATGGATTGCATGAATATATACCATGTTGGCAATACCCATATAATTAGGGAGTGAATTTCTAGCACGAGGAATAACCATGCAATATGCCCTAAGGATGGGCAGAAGGTAGATCTCCAGATGTTTGGGACATCAACTCCCAGATGTCCCTGTCAGCTAATGGTCAAAACATCTGGAAATCTGCTTTCTGCCCACTCCTACTAGAATATCTGTAATGCCACCTTACTTTCTTTCTTCAAATCCCTCCTCCTAATCCACATTTTTTGCGAATAATTTGGCTAATTTCCATGTCCTACTGCAATTTCCCTTAAACTGATATCCTCCAGATGTTTTGGCCCACAACTCCCAGGATTCCTGACCTGGCTGGAGCTGATGGGAGTTGAAGTCTAAATGAGCTGGAGGGGACTAGGTTGGTGAAAGCTAACTTACTGCAACTAACGCTATGACCCTATCTAAGTACATACGCCTGACGCAATCATATATATTCCCTGTTTACCCCTGACTACATTTTCATCTCTTCCCCTCTGTTCCCTATGCTGTAGGCTGACCAGATAAAATCCAGGACAGGGCTCGTGTAACTTTAACAGTTGTAGAGAAAAGGGAATTTCAGCCAGTGTCATTTGTATGCAATTAGTTCCTGGTGAAATCCTCTCTTCATCACAACAGTTAAAGTTGCAGGGGCCCTGCCTTCTTTTGTATATGGTCACTCTAGTATAGTGCCTGCACCTTTAACTGTTGTGATGAAGAGGGAATATCACCAGGAACTAATTGCATACAAATGACACTGGCTGAAATTCCCTTTTCTCTACAACTGTTAAAGTTACATGAGCCCTGACCTGGATTTTAGCTGGTCACCCTACATTTTGTACCCTGTACAAAATGGCCTTTTGTACTCTGTAAGTTGCCATTTGCACTGATGGTGATACATAAACACAAAAATCTAAATGCATGGGTGAAAGCTACCAGCATTTCCAGGAGCAGCATGAAGGCATGCAGTCAGATAGTGGCAGAAACCACATTGCTCCAGCTAACATAGAAAATGGATCTTCATCATGGGGATAGGAGAGCAGTGTGTAGGTAAAGCACCCCTGCAAAGACTTGCATGATCTGAGACACTGGCTCAATTCGGACGACACGATAGTCAATGGTGGGGTAATAATCAACTTTACATTTGTTCAACTAGGGGGTACTCCCCACACAACATGATAATAAATAATCAACTGTGGAGTGGATTAGGATCAGCGCTGAGTTGACTATGGCAGCATTCGGATGACACGATAGTCAAAACAACTGACAATTGTTTCCCCCACACCAGTTGTTTATTGTGTCGTCCGAATTGAGCCAACCAGTGAGCTTCATGAGTATGGTGGAGGGAGGGATTTAAGCAGTTTGTTTCCATTTCCTGTTCCTGATTAACAATTGCCTGAGACTCTATCTCAGCCCTTCTCTAAGATGTTCCCCTGTGCCTTATGAAACTATTGACTTTTCCTTTGGATCCTGACATTAGCTGTTTGCCAGGCAAACCCTCCAAATTGACTGCCCAATTCTGTAAGAACTGAAGGCTTGACAGAGAAGTGATCTGGTAATGAAGAAACTTGCCCTCTTGTGAAATTCTATACAAATGCCTTTTATCCCTCTCTTCCTTCCTTACTCCCACAATGTTCTTGCATATGTATCATTGATTTTTGGATTAGCATCCTCCAGGGGTTGCATGAAAATGTATCCTCTGTAAAGGGGGAAGATTCCAATTTGGAAGATTTAATTAATCCACCCAGGGAATGGGACATTTCCCTCTCAATTATGCCTTTGTTCCGAATGTTTCTGAATGAGCTAATGTTGTTTTAAGTTACTTGCACTAAGTTAACAATTCATTGAAAATGAATTCCCTTTCCTGCTTTATTTAGACATATCATGAAAAAGCTATATGGAATATGCATGTCTCAGCCCAAGTAAATGAAACAGGCTTAATTTCAGTTTCCGATGAAATCTATTCTGTTCTTTGGCAGACATCGATGAGTGTGAGACACCTGGAATATGCATGAACGGGCGCTGTGTGAATACGGATGGCTCCTTCAGATGCGAATGCTTCCCTGGCCTTGCTGTGGGGTTGGATGGACGCGTGTGTGTTGGTAAGTTGAGCTCATTGCGCCGGCTGTTATGATTCAGTGCTAGATTAATGGTCACAAAGAGCTTTAGAATAGCCACAGCCCTTCTGGCTGAAGATCATGGGAGTTGACCAGATCATCTGGACAGCACCAGGTTGGCGAATGCTGCTCTGGACTATGTCACCTTTAGGCCTGGCATCAAGGGTAGGCATGGTTGGCTTCTGCCGAGGGACCTCACCTTAGTAGGGCCCACTGGCAAGAGCCCCCTGTACTTGCTCCTCCTGTTCATCATTGCAACTTGCTTCTTCACCTGCTTCTCCCTCTGGCCCAGAGAATTGTGGTAGTGAGAAGGAAGAACAGTAGAGGGAATGTCACCAGGTGCTGCATGCCTACAAATGACACGTGCTGAAATTCCCTTTTCAATACAGCTGTTAAAGGTACAGGAGCCCTGTCCTCCTTTCCATAGGGTCACCCTAATTCACATGTCACATTATTCCTGGCGAATGCATCCAACACTTACCTTGTGATCTTTTTGTTCTCCTTTAGATACACACATGCGAAGCACGTGCTATGGGGAATACAGAAGAGGTCAATGTGTTAAACCATTATCTGGAGCAGTTACTAAATCAGAATGTTGTTGTGCCAGCACTGATTATGCATTTGGGGAGCCTTGTCGGCCTTGTCCTGTGCAAAGCTCAGGTATTGTGTGGTTTTTTCCAGCATGCAATTTGAATCATTTGTTCATAATTTTAAAAGATGTTTATGTATGAAATTTTAAATAACTAAATAATATATGGAAAAACTATTTACAGTGCAACCCTATACGTATCATAGAGACCATATAACAGCGGTCTTAAAAGAATTGCAGTGGCTGCCAATACGTTTCCAGCCGGAATTCAAAGTGTTGGTAATGACGTTTAAAGCCCTAACTGGCTTCGGACCTAGATACTTGAGGGAGCGCCTGTCCTTATATCTGCCGTGCCCGAGACCCAAGATTTGTCGGTGGAGCCCTTCTCCGTGCCCCACCAACGTGAATACGCTACGGTGAGACATGGGAGAGGGCTTTCTCTGCTGTGGCACCCCGGCTGTGGAATGCCCTCCCCCTGGAGGCCCTACTGGCAACGGTACTGGCTTCATTTCGGTGCCAGGTTAAGACATGGCTTTTTGATAAGGCCTTTGATGGCTAAATCCATCAGCTTGCACACTGTCTTGTTTTAATTGGATTTTACTGTTTTAAAATTTCGTATTGGCTTTAACATATTAATGGTTTAAGTTGTTTTAGAATTGTATATTTATTATTCTATTTTATATGTGTGATTTTATCTGTACGCCGCCCTGCAGGTAGGTTCAATAGGGCAAGTAGGTAGATATAGGATTGCAGGCTTAGGGCACAATCCTATGTATGTTTAAACAGAAACATGTTTAGACTGGCTGGTGTATGCTGGGCATTATAGGACTTGTTTTCTGTCTAAACATGCACAGGATTTTTTCTTTATTGTATTTTGAGCAGCAGAGGGGGGAAGCTTTTTAGTTGTGAAACCATGTCAGCCATAAGCTGTGATGAATGAATTTCTTATAGTGAATATTCCAGAGAAATTTATAGTATGAATTGCTATAGTGAAATTCACATACACATTTTGCTATCTATATTATGGTTCATAATACTTCGAATTTGGGCATTCCCTTTATTTTGCACTTCCCAAACTTGGGTTTTGCTTATTCACTGTGTTCTGGAGAAAACTCTCAAGGTGAAGAGTCTGATCTGTCATCATAAATTGCAGTAGGCCAGATTTTCAAGGCTCAGTTGTCATCATCATATGTCAGCAATATGCCTGGGGCTTTATAAAGTATCAAATACTTTAAACTTCTCAGGTCCCTGCCCCAAAGAGTTTACAATGTAAAATTAAACAACAGAGGACTGGAAAGGAAATGGAAACTTATTAATAATTATTTTGAGGGCATGGAACAAACTAAACAATTCACATATACTCAAATGTATGCTTGGAAGTTTTAGATGCAACAGTTTTTGGTATTTTTAAAATTGGAAGCTCAGTTCAGATTGTGGTTTTAAAAACACCACTGGATTCTCTTGGCCAAATCTTGGAAAAAAAACAATATTCTGGAATGTCTAGCCCTAAAATTGGCTCACTGGATTTTAGGAAAAGGTACATTGAGAAGCTTGTACATTTTTAACCTTTATTTTAATTCGCTGTTTTAAGAAAGAGAGTCTGAAGATCTCTTGAAAGAAATTAAGGTAGCTTTAACTGATGTGCAGGCTTTAAAGAAGAATAGTTGTTCATTGTTTTGCTGTGTGCCACGTTAGTTCAAATAGCAGCAAAAATGCTGCTGGAAAATTATCGGAGCAGGAAAAGGCTTTTCCACCACTGTCTGTTGCTATCGGCTCTCTCTTTATAACTACACAGTAGAGCTGAAACGTTTTGTAAATGTAAATGGCCCAATGCCATTGACTTCTGTTTTGTATTTGAATTAATTTAACAGAACATTTACACATGTGGAAGCAATTTCTTCTGAGCTGTTTTGCGCACCTCTCCTATTGTTAAAGATGCCAGCTCATGGAGGGTAAAATATAGGACATCTTTCAACTTTTGATTTTTGGGTTGGTGGGAGTTTGGAAAAGTGATTTTTTTTTCCTTCAGGAAATGCATATTGTTGTACAAGTTTGCAGTTCTCAGAAGTGAGTTTTTTCTTTGCTTGGTGAGATGTTTTTCTGAGGATCCTCTTCAAAATTTAGTCTTAATATGTTTGCTCTTATGACTAGGTCCATGAATTGCCTTATGGGTGTTAGATAATGCTCTGTTTATTGGGAGACAGGTGTGTCATTTTAGACTGGGTTACCAGTTCCAGCCTCAGACTGGGCATTCGTCATTGTAAAAACTGTGTTGCTGCCAGCCAGCCTGACTTTATTGTTTTGTCACCTCCATGCTTATTTCTCTAGGGCAGCCTTCCCCAATCTGGTACCCTCCAGAGGTGTTAGAGGTATTGGCCATGCTGTTTGGAATTATGGGATTTGAAGCCCAATGCATCTGGATGGTGCCAGGTTGGGAAACACTGCTCTAGTCTACCCACCAGAGCTGTTCTCTACCCTATGTGAATTCTCCAGTCTCAAAGCCACAAACAGGTAGGGGGGCTGGTTCTCATAATCAAAGACTGACTGAGGTGGCCAGACTAAGAAAAGACCACTGTAGTGACTAGTCTGGCGAAGAGGAAGGGTTCACACCCTCCCCTACAGCAGGAGGAAAGTGCTTGATACCAAGAACTAGGGAGTCACATGAGGAGGAGAATAACATCCCCCCTCCTTCCTTCACTTACATCGTATCCAGCCATCCTGAATTTTCTCTGTAATGTTATGGAGTGATGGCCAATTGGTGATTTGTATGTGGGGGAAGGTGGTGGTGGTTGATGCCCCGTGGTGCCCTAGAGGCAAAAATGCCCCCCAGACATCCAGAAGCAACAAAAAAGAAAAGAACCTACAGCAATTGGAAGATTCTCAATAGTTCTTACAATTGCCTGAAATATTCCCGTTCATTCAGAGTAAAAGAAAAATATGCCACGAAACAAATTTTATAGGTGATGAAAATGCAGAGATCCTAGTGTGGGTAGCTTTAATGCATTATTTTACAAAAGTTTGCCATCTGCAGTGCACTGAAAACTATGCAAATTTGAGGTTGTTTTAAGAGAGATGTGTTCTTTGAAGAGATTGTGGGGTTCTACAAGAGATTATTTTGAAAGAATTAGAGTGCAATCCTATGCATGTAGCCTTTTTTCTTTCTAAATATTCTTAGGATTGCCCCCTAAGTCTATTAAAGTATTAACGATGCTTTTGATTTGATTTCCCCCTCTAGACGAGTATCATGGTCTTTGTAGCAGTGGCCCAGGCCATACTAACACAGGAGTTGGTAAGATTATACAATAGTTTCATGAAAAATTCACGTAAGGCAGTGGACATTGGCATTGCTGTGGAATGCTCTGGGGAAAGGATTGTGTAGTTTAATGACCTTTGTTTTCTCTAGATATCAATGAATGCGTATTGGACCCTGACATTTGTCCAAATGGAATCTGTGAAAATTTGCGTGGGACATACAAATGCGTGTGTAATTTTGGGTATGAAGTGGATTCAACTGGGAAAAACTGCTTAGGTATGAAGTTCTCCATATTCCTATCTAACACATTCCCAGATATGCCGCCTGGTTGTACTATATTTGTTCCAGCTAGTGTTCCTGAGTTTGTCTTGTTTTCTCCTCCTGACCCTTTAGCTTCCTTCCTATCTTTCAGATCTTGTCTCCCATTTTTTCCCTGTTATCAGATTGCAAGATCCTAATTTGATCACTGCATTTGGGGTCATTCCCCCCACCTCCAACCATTCACAGCTAAAATAGGCTAGAGGGACTTGTGAGTGTTCGTGTCTTCCTTTAAAGTGTGTGACTTGGTTTCTAGCTTGAGTCTCCTGTAGTTGTTTGCTTTGTAAGCAATTTTCTATGGTGTGTCTGGTCTTTTCCTCTGACTACTGTGGTCTGGATTGTTTAGATTGACCAGGACTGGAGATGCAGGCTGTTCTGTGCCGATACAATATTTTGCAGCATCTGTGACTATTCCAACGGTCTCCCAAAATGGATCACTGACTTTCCTGCACATCTACAAGCTTTTCATTTATGCCCTACTTTCATAGAGTCATAGAATAGTAGAGTTGGAAGGGGCTTATAAGGCCACTGAGTTCAACCCCTGCTCCATGCATGAATCCACATTAAAGCCTACCTGACAGATGCCTGTCCAGCTGCATCTTGAATGCCTCTAGGTAACTGGTTCCATTATTGTACTGCTCTAACAGGAAGTTTTTCCTGATGTTCAGCCAGAATCTGGCTTCCTGTAACTTGATCCCATTGTTCCGTGATCACTGTCCTGCTGTTGAGTTGAGAAAACCAAAGGGAGACTGTGCCCTGATTCATGTTTTGGACCGCTGACATATTTGGACAGCCTCATGTTTGTCACAGTGGTGACGAAATCCTGAACATGATGGTGCTCTATTGAACAGTGCCTTGTGCCCAGATGAAGTGTTGGATGGTGCGCGATCGGATGCCTGCTCATAGAGAACACTGTAATGGAGGTGTGGGTGATCAAACAATGCACTTTGGGTCTTGTATTTCCCCACCACCACTGCTGGTGTTCCCCTAAGAATGTTGCTTCAACATACTGCATGGCAGGACTTGCCCTGCATAAAGTTTATGTAAATTGTGATTATGCACAAAACCACGATTGCTACAGGTCTGTCACCTATTTTTCATCTACCTGGGGTGTTTAGATCTTGCCTAAAATCATATTCAGCATCGCTCATCTCATTTGGTAAGAACTTTCATCCTGGCTCATAGACTACAATTTCTGCTGTGTCAATCTTGTTTTCAGGAAAAAAATGATCTATCATGATCTTGCTTGAATACGATAACTAAAGAAATGACACCAGTGCTTTAATCGAAGGGATAGTGAATTGACACCAGTGCAATGCTAAAGCCAGGCAATTATCTCTATGGTCCCATATAGGTCTGTCAGTTTCTTTATATGCGGACTTTTCTGGGTCTGTCTGACTGTATGCATCTGCAAGCCACAAAACTGTTGTTTTTAGTATAGACTGGCGAATAGCACGTGGGTCACTTAATTTTAAACTCAGTGCTTTTAGTAGAATGGGATGCCATCTCACTCCTTTTCAGGCAGGCATAGTTGAGTCTAGCCTAACCATCGCATTTCCTTTTTTCCTCCCACTTTGAAACACTCCCACTATCTTTAAAACCCTGCCATTTCCTTTATTTCACCCTCCCACTTCGGCCATTGTTTAAGCTATGTTGTGGGAAGGGGAGAATTCCAGAACAAAGATCTTGGGAAGATTGCATTCCAGCATCCAGCAGATCCAGGGCTTGCATCTCATCCATGACACATTAGAAAGGGTTCGCTGTATCATTAATATATATATATATATATATATATATATATATATATGCAATCCCATTTGATGGCGCACAAAGTCCCTTGTTGTTGCTTCGGGTCACAGGGAAATATAAATTTTCCTGCCAAAGGCAGGAAGTTTGCAAACTAGTGCCATGAACCACTAAAAGCTCTGATATTTGTTCCTTCTCCAGTGACTTCATATTTGATTTTAAACTGCAATGTTTCAATTACAGCATACAGAGAAACAGCCCCATCAGAGGAATGTATCTGCTTGTAAAAGAAGCGTATCTTTTATGGCTTCCCGTGAGAACAAAATCTTCTTCAGTCTTCCTAATGACACTTCTAATTATTTTTGCAGACATTGATGAATGTGCCTTGAATACATTGCTTTGTGACAACGGACAATGCAGAAATACCCCTGGAAGCTTCACCTGCACCTGCCCTAAGGGATTTGTATACAAGCCTGATCTGCAAACATGTGAAGGTAATTGAAAACATCCCTTTTCGTTACAGCTATTCTGAGTGCCTGGTGGTTGGTTGTTTTTTTTTAAGTCACCCTATCACTGGAGTTATATTTGGATCATATCATATGCGGATTTATTTGCCAGCATTTGGGATGAATTCCATTTAAGGCAGACTGGAACTGTTTTATTTTTATAAGGATGCCTCAAGACTGATCCTTTTAAATTCACCCCACCAGAGCATAAACTCTAAAGTTTCCTCTCTAAACAAAGCAGGCGTCATTAATTCCCTGAGAATTTGAAGAAGAATGAAATTGTCCATTTTGACATTACCCATTGTGTATATATGTGTGTGTATGTCACACACACAGACACACACACACACACATACACCTACAATTTGTGTTTCCAAAAAATATTCTGAGTAAGAATTTAGCTGCTGCTAGGTGTTAGTTCTTTTCAGGGAAAGGCCTCTTCTTGTTCTTGCTTTGCTTAGACTGGCAAAGCAACAGCAAACATTTCGAGAGTCAGTAGTAGAAAACTCTGGGGTCAAATCCTAGAGGAGCCACGGACTCAGCGTGCATCATTGAGGACGTTGCTTTCTCTCAGTATATAACTCCCCTGTTTTAAATGAGAACAGCAGTGATCAGTTTTGTAGGATTATTGCAGAAATGACTGAGGTACGGTGCCTTGAGACTTTGGGATAGACTTTGTGCTAAATGCATAAAGTGAGTAAAATTATATGATGTTACACAGGTGTCTTGGTACAGAACCCTGCATAGGCTAGCATAGATGCATTGTGCTCCTGTTTTTGCAGGCTGCTCTGTTTACAAGTTGAAGCCTGTGGGATCACAGCAAGTGGCTTGCTCAGAGCAATAGTTTCTTGTTGCTTCTTGGGGCTCACAGAACAACATAATTTCCAAATGCAGAAATTTTGGAGATCAGTGAACTGCAGCTATAATCATCCTATGCCAGTGAATATGTAAACAAATCCAGCCCGGTGTTGGGTCTCTTACATGTAGATTTCTGAATCATAACCACAATCTGGAAATCTCTGACAGAATAGATTTTTTTTTCTAGATAACCAGACATAAGGACACCACCGGAATCTTCAGTACCTCTGCTGGCTGTTAATTCTTACTATTTCTGTTCCAGATATTGATGAGTGTGAATCCAACCCCTGTGTTAATGGAGTGTGCAAAAATACTCCTGGCTCTTTCATCTGCGAATGCTCCCCTGAAAGTTCTTTAGATGCAACAAAAACCATCTGCATTGGTAAAGTATTCTTTTGAACTGTATTCTTTTTTCAGTCATGTTTGTGGGCTGGAAATGTCTTTGATAGAATTAAAATGCAAATCTCATGTTCTATTACCAGGAAACTTTTAAGAATAACGCTGACAGATTAGTAGAAAAAAAGTTAAGAGAGTATTTTAATAATTGATTCATCATTTCCTTGAGCATATTAAAAAGTGTCTATGCAGTATGCTTTTATATTGCATTAAAATTCCAGGAGAAATACTATAATGAGTTAACAGATAAAGCCTGATCAGACATATAGAACCTGTTTAGATGACACACTAAGCCACTGTGGTTAAGCATTTTGAACTAAACATTGTGGTTTAGCGTGTCATGTGAACCATGACTTAGCATGTTGTGTGAACCATTCCTAATCATGGTGACTACATAACCACGGTTTAAACACAGTCACTTACCCATTTGCTGCAGAAGTGTTAACGGCCTAACCATGGCTTAGTGTGTTGTCTGAGAATCACAGTTGGGATGAAAAGAGACAACATTTTTATTAAACCTGCTTAGTTTGGGGACAGATCGCAGGGAATTGAACTTGATGGTGCCTGGCCCAACTGTTACATTTGAACGCAAGGATTTTATCTTGCGAAAAATACGAAACTCAAGGGTTAGAGTGAGGTGCTAGGACCAACAATGACACTGTGATGGTTCTTATGAGGATAACTGAACTAGCATTCAGTCTGCACACTGGATAAAAGTATACGAATTACTCATATTATATTATATTATATTTATTTATTTATATAGCACCATCAATGTACATGGTGCTGTACATAGTAAAACAATAAAACAGCAACGCCCTGCTACATAGGCTTACATTCTGATAAAATCACAATAAAGCAATAAGAAAGGGAAGGGAATGCACCAAACAGGCACAGGGGACAATAAAACTAACAGTTTAAAATTAAGATCGCAATCAAGTTCTAAAAGCTTTAGAAAAACGAAAAGTTTTCAATTGAGCTTTAAAGACTGTAATTGAACTCGTGGTCCACAAATGCTCTGGAAGAGAATTCCAGGCATAGGGTGCAGCGAGAGAAAATGGACGAAGCCAAGCAAGAGAAGTAGAGACCCTTGAGCAGTTAAGAAACATAACATTACTACACAGCCGTGACTTATGCTTTTGTTTTTATTTACCCTAATAGAGACTGTTAAAGGCACTTGTTGGCAGACCACTGTGAATGGGAGATGTGAAGTTAATATCAATGGGGCCACTCTAAAATCTCAGTGCTGTTCCTCACTCGGTGCTGCTTGGGGTAGTCCCTGTGTTCAGTGTGAACGAGGTAAGACCATTTTGCCATATCCTTGACAAAGTATTAGTTGGAGGATTAGAAGAAAGCATCCAGCAGGAAGTGTACGATCATCCCTGGAGTCCAACATTGTTGTGGCTATGTCTTGATACAGTGCATGTTAAATTATTTTTTTAGCAGGAGAGTACCAGGAAATTTGGAGCCTTCCAGCTCTGTTTCTCCCATTTCTGTGGATCAGCTCAACTGCATGCATTCGTGCAACTGGGTCATTTCTGATCCTGGACTTAAGGGTCTTACAGGGCGGTGGGGGTGGGGCTTTAGAAGGCCACGTGTTTTACCTCAGTTGTGAAGCACACAACTGTCGGCCACCATTCCAGTGCTTTATATCTTCTTCTAAATTCATGTTTGCTAACCCTGGTTTTAAAAAACAGAACACTCAAAACATACGCAGTCTCACATTTCAAACTCGCTTAAATCATGGCAGTATCATGGCTAGGGGAATAAGCACTTTCTAGTTGTAAAAAGGAATAATATATTTTAAAAGTAAATGTCTTGGCTGCCTGTTGACTATAAGATTTTTTTTTTAAAAAAAAAAGTAAGAAAGGATGTTGTGTTGAGCAGTGTCGGCCGTGGAATATCCATGCCAGGCTAGGTGTTGAAGCTGGCCCAGGTTGACTCTGCCTCCATCAGCTGCTGCTTTCTAGGTGGTCATGGGTCGGTGGGTATGTGGGGGCTTGGACATTTGCCCTGAGACCCAGCCCTAGCTGCACCACTGACTACATAGAACGATCTCCCTGACAAGGCCCGCCTGGCACCAACATTGTTATCTTTTCAGCGCCAGGTCAAGACTTTCCTCTTCTCTCAGGCATTTGGCAATATCTGAGGAACCTGGGTTTGTTTCTGTTTTTGTAGGTTTTGGGGCTGTTGTAGTGGTTTTAAATGTATGTGTGTATTGTGTGTATGTTGTATGTTTTTGCTGTTTTAATTTTTGTATATTGTTTTTAATTGTTTTAATCCTATGTAAACCGCCCAGAGAGCTTTGGCTATGGGGCAGTATACAAATGTAATAAAAAATAAATAAATACATAAATACATAAATACATAGACCAGATCTTAATTGAGAGAGATTTCAAAAGCGTTATATAATTCTGAAGTGCTATGATATTATGTGAATTAAAAGGAGATGCACATCCCTTTGCAAATGCAGAATACACTACAGACACATAGCATACTTGCAGATTGAATAACGTGTGAAGAGGCCCTAAGCAAGCTTACCTCAGACTTATCACAAAGAGGTGTGAATGGCCTTTCTATGATTTAACTTTTTTATTTGGAAGCAAGGAGTGGCTGCAGAAAGAGAGGCGGTGCAATTCTCTGCATATTTCCGTGGGAGTAGTCCTGATGAAACACAGTGGGAGCTACATCCATGTAAAGATGTTTAGTATTGCGCTAATAATTACTATTAGGTTCCTTTGTTCATGATGTAACCCCTTTCCTTTGTAGTTATTACTCACGTAATTGCGGTTACTTAGATGTCTTCATACAGAGAAGGTCTAGTTTGTGTTTCAGATACACTTTCATGTTCAGCTAAACAATCCTGAGTTTGGGACTGCATTGTTTCCATTTGCTTTTCTTTTTCTTTTATAGATCCAATCTGTTCAAAAGGATATTCCAGAATAAGCGGAACTCTGTGTGAAGGTATGTAATGTTGCATTGGAACAAGAAACATGACGTCAGTAGAAAAACAAACATTTTGGTGGTATTTGTCACCTTTTTGTGGAAAACCATAACATCTAACTAGTCCTTAGAACTCTTCCATTTACTTCATAAAAATTACAGCAGGGTAAGCAGATTCACTGATAATCAAAATACTGATGAGAGAAAACAACTGTAGACTCAAAAATTGGGTACAATCCAATGTAGACGATGATTTTAGCCACAGTCAGCATGGGCTCTCTCTCATGTTCTCTATTGCTCATACATGCAAATTAAGTGCACATACATCTGTACACACGATGCCCCCAACATCTGAAAAAGGATAATAGAAACTGGGAGTATTGTACATACAGATCTATGCATGTGTGCCTGATCCACATGTTATGTACTATGCATGGTAGTGGACGCACATGTGGGTCTGCACTCAACCATACTTAAAATATTGTTAGATTTATCAAGGCTGCAATCATTAAATCACACTGCAGTCAATGAATACAGGACTGTAATTCATAGAATTAAGGAAGGAGTTGAAGTTCATGCATACCCTGCCATAAGAGGTGATTGTGCATACCTGAATACCTTTCTTTTCCTGCAAGATTAATGATAATCCAGGCAGTATCATTCCTCAGAACACTTCAGGGGAGAAGGGAGTGTCACAAATTACTTTGTTACACCCTGTGTTCCAAAATATCTAGACTCTGTTGCCAACAACTCTTTTCAGGCTGTAGATCATGGATGGGGAACCTTTGGCTGCCCAGAGAATCCCCATTCAGCTTGCAGAGGGTTAGGCTCCCTCTATGGGCTCCTCCCTGGATCCCACCCCACAGTCTATAGGCAACTTTAGAATTGGGGAGGAGGCAGGAGGAGATGTCATTCTGCCCACGAATGGCTGGCTGGGGGGGGGGTCATTTGGCCCCACATCTGAAAGTAGTTGCCCACCCCTGCTGTAGATGATCCTTCTCTTCTATGTTTTTGCCTATATCTGGTATATGATGTGGACATGTCACTACACTAGGAAAGTGAGCTGTGGATGATGGGTGGGGAAGAGCTGACAAAAGACCCTTGAGGACTGTGAGGACTACATATGCATTGGGGGCCAGAGGAAGCCAGAATATCTTGTGGCAATGGCAGATAAACCTGGGGATGGGGAGCAGGAGATGAAGCAGAAATGCCTTCTGAGGAAGTGAATCAATAACGAGCAGATATGGTGGATGCTTGGAAGATAGTCAGAGAAAGGGGTAAGGACGTCCCCTCTGCTGTGATGAGTGGTGGATGTCAAAGGAGTTAAAGTGGTGGCCTCCCCTTTTGCTGGGTCTCTATGCCCTGTCTTTTGCCTCTCCTCTCCTGGAGCCATGTCCTTTTACCATTTCCTTTGCTTCTGTTGCTCACTGATTTGAGTGACAATTGGAAGATGTGCTGAGTAGCCATATCTACTGGTTGAATGCATGATATCCAAATGACAGCCAAAGTCCTGACAATTATTCCCTTTCTCTAAGCTCCAAGAGGTCCATACTGTATTGGGTCGTGGTGACTAACGCAACCTGACATGACACAGCAGCTGAAGTATTTGAAAAACAAATTATTCCCACATGTATCTTCTAATAACACATTTTAAAAGGAAGAGCAAGGAGGAATAACCCAACCCCCCGACCCCCAACTTTGTCCCTAGTCACATTTCTTGCTTGCCAAATAATGACCAAATATTTTGGATGGGTTTCTAACCACAGATCCACTGTACATAACTTATCTGACCTCAAGGGAGGAGAAGATGTTGCCCCACCTATCCCAGATCGCAAGGGAGGGCTCAGAAAATTTTTCATTGCTTAGAAATGGAAAGTTATTCTTCCAGGATAGCAGTCACAGGATTTCATATGAGTTGATTCCAGCATCCAATTATCTCTGAAACACATTTATTCTCATGAACCAATATGACCCATGTTGGTTCATGGGAATAAAAAAACCCAAAATTTATAGTTGGTCTATAGATTTATCAGGCCCAACCAAATTCTACAAAAATCTGTAAGCTTTTGACTTCTCCAGAACTATTCATCAGGCTAAGTGGTTCAAAAAGTAGGTGGTTTTGCTGAATGAACTATACTGAAGAACTTGAAATCTTACACATTTGGGGGGGGGGGGATTTTGGTTGGTCTCAATGAAGGTACTGCCCAACTGTGGATTTTTGGACAATTATTTATGATTCACTATCCACTACTTTCTTGCATATGGTTAGAGCCCCTTAGGCTTAACAATAATCCTAATGCTTTAGTATGCAACCTTGCCCAGGAGTGGTTTCTTTAGTGGAAAATATCCCCTTTCTCCCCCACCAGAATCACCAACTCCACAATACAGCCCTTCTATTCTGCTGGTTGCCATCTTAGTTTCATTTTGTGTGTCTCTCCTCCATCCCCCTGGGGCTGTATATATAGGGAAGTTATTTTCTTGGTTGGAGGGAAATGAAGTTAAATCTGTCTATTGGCAAAACATAATTCGTGTTAGAGCTCTTAAAAGGCAAAGCATTTTCAAAAGTGAGTATTGCATAGGTTCTTGGGACATCCACTGTCCCAAGAATTATGAATCTGTGCCCCTATAGAGAGACTGTGCAATGCACAGTATAAGTTTTATGAGTTTCTTTTAGCTTTGAATAGAGCTGATGGACCACTTCAAACCAACATGTACAACTTCAAAACCAAAATTAATTTGCTTTAGAGACTGCACTTAGCATGATAGAAGTATTAGACTCCTCTATGTCTCTGCTGATATATATATTTTAAACGAACAGATGTCAACGAGTGCGAGGTGTTCCCTGGAGTGTGCACAAATGGACAGTGTGTCAATACTCTGGGATCCTTTGTTTGCCAGTGTCCCAATGGAATGACTTTGGATGCAAGCGGACGGAGGTGTATCGGTAAGCCTTAATGGACTTTGGCCCCGGTCTTGTCAGTTGTGATTAAAACCTCTGGCACCAAAGCTCAGCCAGGGCTTTTTGTTGTACAGTTGCTCTCCTATGAACCAAACAATTATATGCAGTAGTTCCAAAGAAAACAACAACATACTTTCTGGATCAGGCTATCTGGAAGCAAGTCCTATTGATTTCAGGGAGGCTCCAAGGAAACCTGAAGCCTTGCAGCCTACGTTGAAGCAGCCAGTGTGATGTCTTGCCTTGGTGGTGGGATGGGCTAATTATTATAATAATTCCTTTACTTGTGGAGATGACTTTTGCTGCCTTGCATTGCATACTCTTTCATGATTGAGACATGGAATCTAGGAGAGTGAGACCAGTGCAGAGAAGTGTAGGGTCAGTTCTCCGTGGCTCTCAATAGATTATATGGGACAAAGTGAACTGATGCTATCACCAAGACATTTGAGGGAGAGGCAAAATCTTCATGGCCTCAGAAAACTGGGCTTAATGAGTACTGAGGGCACGTTTGGGGTATCACTGGGTATCCTCCAAATGATCAGTGGCAGCCATTCACTCCTATGAGGAAAGTGAAATGCTGCAAAGCGTGAGACTGTCATAGTGGAATCAAAATATGCCCGTGACGCCACATGGCTCAGTCTCCACTAAAAAAGATCCAATAAAGAAAGGCATCTTATACCCTTTGAGAGGGCATTCTACAGGCTCCCTATCTCTCTTTCCATACTATACTGACTATTGGCCTGGGTTTCTGTATTACACTGTTTCCCTATTGGGTAGATTCTGCTATCCTGATGTCTCAGATATCCCTTTTCCATCCACTGATTGCTAAAATAACTCCAACAGATATTCGCTTGGAGTCATGCTACTTGAAACACGATGATGAAGATTGCACGGCACCGATAAGAGGCCGGCATCGGCTGGATGCTTGTTGCTGTTCCATTGGCATGGCCTGGGGCCCAGACTGTGATGAATGTCCCACCAGGGCAACACCTGAATATGAAGCACTTTGCCCAAGAGGGCCTGGGTTTTCTACCAGAGTTGAGTTTATAAATGGAAAACCATTCTTCAAAGGTATGTAAAATCACTGCTGATGCTCAGAAAAGTTCTGAGGATTGGATTTGCTTAGTTACTGCTTTCTTGGGGCCAAACTATAAACCAGGCCCCAAATAGCCCCCCCTACACTCTATTGTGCTTGTATTTACTGTATTTAACTTATTGTATGTACTGTATTTAATTTATTTCATTGTTTTGTTTTATATTTATATACTATGTTGCTTTGAGAGCTTCAGTTATAAAGCATTTCGTAAGTTTAATGAATGAGTTAATGAATGAGGGTCTTAAAAATAGATAGTATGCTGTGGAGGGGGTCAATTTTTTATTATCAATACACAGGGAGGGGAGGTTTTACTCTTATATTCCCAGTTGCAATCCCAATTAAAATTAACATGGGGGGGGAAGGTCCATTGCTGATAACTCGTTTATTTTATTTAAAATTATTTCTTGGCCACCTTTAAGTGTGGAATCCTCCCTATGCTAACAGCTTGTGTAGACATAAGATAGTCAGGAATTGAGCTTAGTGAAGTTCCAGACCATGTCTTTCTCATGTGAGAATTGTAACAACAGTTATCACAGGTGTAGAGATGAACCCGGAGCTTGGCTCTACCAGTCCCAGGTGCTTTTAATCAGTTTCCTCTTCCCAGTCCTGTTGTGTAATTTGACAATGGCAGAGCAACTATAGCTCCTTTGTGCACTTCTGTTTCGTTGCTTGCCTGTATTCTTCCTGAGTAGTTGGGCATGGGAGGACGTGCCAGGCCCTGACACAGCCTTGTCATTTCCACAGAGAAGCTCACATATGTTCTTGCTTTCTGTATTGGTGCGCTGAAAATTCTGTATCCAGCAGTCAGGAAGCCTTGAAGGTTCTTTCTTGACCTATCTATGAAGAGCCTACCCATGGTGGGAGCTGGAAGGAAGTCCAGGGATAAGCAGCGGAAGGCAATTGCTTAAGAATAATAGCTCCCCTGTGGCCCAAATTGGCGTGTGGGTCTGTAATAACCCCATCATGACGGTTTGCTTTAGTTCACCCTTTTTAAAGAAGGAATGTTACTAGACTTAAGACATCAGAAAATGGCTCCCAATAAATACTTAAAGAACCAATCATTGTTCCCAACATGGATGTGAACTTTTCTCACTGAATTAACTAAATTAATGAAGTATTTATGAATCATTATGAGAGGAGGTGTAGGACATGACCGGAAGGTATTTTACAGGTGAGACCAAACCAAAAAGCATAGGTATTAGCAGCACAATGCTGTGCGTGTTTAGTCAGAAGTAAGCCCCACTGTATTCAATGGGGTTTTCTCCCTAGTGAGTATGCTTAGGATTGCAATCAAAGTTTCTAGTACTTATGGTCATAGATGAAAATAAAACTCAAGAAGATATGTGCTAGTTGTTGAGAAACTAGTCAGACATCATATCCAATGACCAGAGGTACAGAGCATGTGGTCTGCTTCTATGTACTGTACTGTGTAAAGTCAGCATCTATTGAATGGGAGTTCAGCTTCCGATGCACAGAAGTGCTAAACATTTTTTATAATTGGAACACTCAAAGATAGGTAATGCATCTATTGACCAGTTATTAAAGGGCTTAAAATTATATCTGTAACTCTCATGAAATGATGGATATCGGCATTAAATTATTTTATTTCTTCTGTTATTTCTTTTTAATGTTTATTTCTTTTTCTTTTATGTGTCTGTCTTAGATATCAATGAATGCAAAATGATTCCAACCCTTTGCACCTATGGAAAATGCAGAAACACCATTGGCAGTTTCCGATGTAAATGTGACAGTGGGTTTGCACTTGATTCTGAAGAGAGGAACTGTACAGGTAAATTCCTTGACCTGCAGCATACGTGACTATCACAGAAGCATACATACAACTCCCTCTTGGCCACATAGTCTTTTTTCTTAGATTCTGCCTCCGCTCTGTGATTACTCCTTGGCCAATGAGGTGCATAGAAGTCTCACAACCCCCAGGACTTTTAACTTAGGAGGGGGAACAGCCAGCCAAGCTTCTAGATGCTGTTAGGAAGAATCATCCCATTCCCCTACCCCCTTGTCTCCATAATGCAATATACGTAGGATGAAGCCAATAGCATAAGTTCAGCATCTTGGCAAGTGGGGTGTTTCCATGTAAGCAGCCAACCTCCAGCATTCCGCTTAGAAAGATTCTGTTTAAAAATGAGGAAGACAAGATTAGGAGAGAAATAAGCAGGCTACAGGATAAAAGAAACGTAAACAATTATCTAGCTAACTTAAAAAGAGTAAGTTACAATTTCCACTGACATGCTGGAATTGCAAGGATCTCCACAATGTTCATGTGAAAGCAAAACTGTTTTGGGATCAATCTATCTTTACCTTGGAAGTTGTGAGGTTAGATGATTGATGAATTGAGGAAACCTAACGCATGGGAAGGTGAAACGGGACATGTGTGTCACGCTGCCTTTATACAAATTTGTGGTGTGACCACACTTAGAATACTGGGTACAGTTCTGGTCACCATATCTTACAAAAAAGATATTGTAGAGCTGGAAAAAGTGCAGAAAAGGGCAACTAAAATGTTCAAGGGGCCAGAGCATCTCCCTTATGAGGGAAAGTTACAATAGCTGGTATTGTTTAGCTTGGGAAAAAGGGGGGATATAAGAAGACATGATAGAGGCGTACAAAATTATGCATGATTTGGAGAATGAGGATAGGGAGATACTTTTCTCCCTCTCTCAAAATACTAGAACCATTGCTCATCCCATGAAGCTGATTGGTAGGAGATTTAGGACAGATAAAAGACAGTGGTTTTTCACACAGTGCATAGTTAAACTGTGGCCACCAATTTAGATGGCTTTAAACGGGGGTTAGATAAATTCCTGGATGAGAAGGCTATCAATGGCTGCTAGTGCTGATGGCTATGTTCTACCTCCAGTATCAGAGACAGTAAGCCTACGTAAACCAGTTTCTGAGGACCATGAGTGGGAGGGTACTGTTGCACTCATATCCTACTTGTGGATTTCCTGTAGGCAGCTGGTTAGCCACTCTGTGAACAGAATGCTGGTCTAGATGGACCCTTGGTCTGATCCAGAATGGCTCTTCTTAAGTTCTTACATATTCAGAGTATCTCAGAGATGGGCACTTACAGGCAGATATCACTTTGTCTAGTTAGAGTTAGAGATGAGAAGTGGATGCCATTTCCTTGTTGCCAGACTAGATAGTTATTTAGCATCTCAGCCTTGCCCTTGTGGATTCAGTTGAAGTGTGAGGAAATGCATCCTGCCCCAATATCAGAAAAACATTTTCTTGGTCTTGAAAGCGTTTAAAGGTACAGCTAAGGTCTGTGCAGACCACCATGATAGTGGTATTGTTTGAAAATATAAATGGAACATTGTATCTATAATTGCACTTTTAAAATGTACATTTTCATTCATTTTAATATATATTTGTTTATCAATAACATTATTTTAAAACACACACGTGTGTGTGTTTGTGCTTGTCTGCTTGCATTTGAATTTTTTTCTTTTAAATTGAAGATATTGATGAATGCCGCATCTCCCCTGATCTGTGTGGCCAAGGAGTCTGTGTCAACACCCCTGGAGACTTTCACTGTGAATGTTTTGAGGGCTATGAAAGTGGATTTATGATGATGAAAAATTGCATGGGTATGTTACTCAAGGCATATTTGCATTGTGGCACAAATCAAGTCTTGTGAGGTCACTGTTATTCCAGGAATTGTTAGGGCTGGCTTACATCTGGCCCCCATTTTTGTTGGAACAGTTGTGAAAAGGCAGGGTGTGGGGAGGAAAAGTCATTTTAGACATTTACAGTCTTTGTTTCCTAAATCTAATGGGGATTGGGCTGGTTTCAGATTTGCAAAACCTCATTAGCCAGCTCAGTTTTTGTGGATCTAGGGAGATTTTCTTGAACCATCAGAGTTCAGAAGTTGGGTGGGAGGATGGAGCATGGTTAAAAAGATGCCAGTTCTTGATCGGTATCCAGTCCAAAGATTTCTATTCTAGCATAGTCTACATTCATAAAGTTTTGTGCTTGAGACTTTTCAATTTAAAATAACGAAAAGTCACCGTTGCTACTTAGCTTGATTTTAAGGCTGGTCCCTAAGTGGTAGCTTTGGTTTCACTCCAAGAATAACTTTTAATGGTATCAGCTCACAAAGGACAGTGGTTCTTAGCTCATCTGCAAGATTTCCATCTGGCAGATTTCAGCATTGTCTCCCCAAGTGTGATTAGCTCTGATTAGTAACAGCTTTTATAATACTGCATGATGTCACCTTGATGTTACGAGTAGAGAAGGAAGCACAGGATAAAGACACAGACACCAGAACTTGGGTTAAACTAAGGGCCTCTTTATTTGAATAATATGGATAGTGCACCCCTCCTTGGATCCTCAGGCCACTTGCCTCTCTTTATGGGCGAGCTTTCTCCAAAGCAAGGAGTCGGGAAACCCCCCAGCTCCTTTCTAATATAATACTATGCAAGTGTGGGGAGACCAGCCCACATCACCCCCCACCCGCAGCCTCACAGCTCAGAGTAGGTGAGGCAGGAGAGTCCCCAAAGGCAAACCATATCCTGACACGTGAGCCACACAGCTCGCTAGGAGAAGGTCCTCCGGATATGCCAATCACCAAAATGGTGCCAGAGTGCTCACCGTCCCTATTCTAGGATATTGCCAATTCCCGCACATCCCTGTACAAATCAACCTATTTATCCACTCCCCTCTCATAGTACTTTCTACTCAGCTCTCCCTACAAAAGGAGCAACTAGCTAATCCCATACTAGATTGAGGGAGGGAGGGTGGGAGCCAAGATGAAAGAGGCCAAGGGTTGGGGCAGGGCTGGCCTTTATAGCCTTTGCCCTGCCCATCTCTCCAAAGACACACGGGCCTATGTGCGTGAGGTGCCTTGATTCTATCCCCTTCCCCCCGCAACAGTCGTTTCCCACCCAACCCATTCCGTTTGGGCGGGCAATGGATTTATTATGGGTGTAAAAGTATTGTAGTTAGGATACTCTGAACTAGGGGTGTCGGAGAAATCTGCAGCGAAATCAAGTGAGCTCAGTTTTCTATGAATCTGATCTGTGGATTTTGCAGTGGACCAGCCAGGCCTGAGCCTCATGGATTCCACGGATATGTGGACCGATTTCTTTTTTATTTCCATTAATTTTACGCAAATTTAGTCATAGGAAATTTTGTAAAATCAACAACAGCAGCAGAAAACGCACATTTCCCCCATAGGCTACAGCATGAAAATGCACATGGGGGGGAATTGCTAATTTTGGGGGGGATTTGCACTTTTTTGTAAGTGCGAAAATAGCCTGATAATTTCCCTTTGCTCTGCCTTATTTGAGATATACTAGGATCCTATCCAGATCCTTACTTACCAGACACTCATCATTCAGTTTCTTTCTATTGTTATGGTTCAGAGCTGACTGCTTCATGATGGCCAAATCAGCAGACCTTGACAGGCGAAGACAAGAGGGAAATAGCCAGGAGGAAGCAGAGAACCAGGCAGGGGGAATCAAGAAAACCACCCATGGGGTAGAGGAGGAATACCAGTTGTGCAGGCTGTCTGGGGGAGTGGGGTTGAGGTATTTGGGAAGAGATATTGTCTCTTGAGGCATGGAGAGAGAAGGAAACAGCAGCTGGGAGATGGTTAGAACAGTTACTTGGGGAGGAGATGCATCGGTTTGCATGCGGAATTCCAAAGGTCAAGTAAACACTTGGCTCTGCACCACCATTCTGAAACTTTAGGCTCTAACATGCATTATTCACCCCTCCCCGTTTTGTTCTGTCTTTACAGACATTGATGAATGTGAAAGAAATCCGCTGTTGTGCAGAGGCGGCGTTTGCATAAACACTGAAGGAAGCTTCAAATGCGATTGTCCTCTAGGTCATCAGTTGGCAGCGAACATTTCTGCCTGTATAGGTATGGTGGGGAAAACAGGCTTTGCACCGGCATCCACTGTATTCTCAGTTGTCTGCATTTGCACTCCCTTGATCCGCTCTGAAGGCAGAGCATTGTATCACACACACACACACACACACACACACACACACACACACACACAGAACACAGTGCTTGTCCTGCTGGCCCTGTGCCTCTTAACATGCACAGCATTTCTCATTGGCTTCAAAGAAACAAAAACATAATCCTTTCGATTATGGTGTGGAAGCACTGCCATTATTAGTCACCTTCATCCACAAGGAAATAGATCCCTTTTTCTACCCCAAACCTGGAGATGCTACCAGGATTATTTAAGAACAATGCTGGATCTTTACAAGTATTGCTTCTGAAACTCTAAATTTTCAGGGCACAAGCAGTCTATTCCTGTTTAATAGCAACTTTTGTATAGCGCTTTCAAATGTTCGAAGCACTTCACACGCTTTATCTAATCATAGTCCTTACAACAAACCTATAAACAAGTCAGTAGTATTATCCCCATATCGCAGATTGAGGTAGATGGGGTTGGACCACCGTGCAAATCAACCTGCTAGCTGCTGGTCAGGGTCACACTTCTCCCAATTTTCTCCTTCCCCCATTAGTAGTGTTCAGTGGCTGAAGGTGCTTTACTGGGTTAGGCTGCAGTCACAGGGCCAGTGAGAAGCTGCGGTGGTGTTGCTTGGCTTGGCTGACTGCTCTCAGTAAGCCTCTCAACAAGAAGACACTGGAGAGACCAGCTTAGTTTTAACAACTTTCAATTAATTCCTTGATCTTTCAACGTGGGGAGGATTCCAGGTCTAGCCACTGGGATGGACAGGACTGCACACTCTACAGCAACCTTCCCCAATCTGGTGCCCTTCAGATTTTTGGACTACAACTCCCACATTCCTGACTATTGGTCAGGCTGGCTGGAGTTGAAAGGAGTTGAAGTCCGAAACAACTGGAGGGAGCCAGGATGGTGAAGGTTTCTCTATAGTATTTGTCTAGGGGTGGCAGAAGGCTATGGATGTGGGTAGGAACTTAAAATGTCCTCTTTTTTGCAAATAGACATTAATGAATGTGACCTGAGTATAAACCTGTGCAGAAATGGACGATGTGTCAACCTCATTGGAAAATACCAGTGTGCCTGCAATCCTGGATATCAGCCCACACCTGACCGATTGTTCTGTAATGGTAAGTTGTTTTCCTCATGGGTCAGTTGTAGTTAGGGTTTTTTAATGCATTCATTTTCTTCTCTTATGGTAAAGTTCTGTGGTATTTAAATAGTAAATTTATAATTAGTTCAGTGATTTCTACACTAAACAGACCTAGCTAAAAGTTAATAGCCTTAAAACCTATTAAAGGTATGAAGGCAAAAGGCCAGTAGGTAGTAGACAACTCTCCAGTATATATCATGTATATGATGTCCACGACTGCTTTTCAGTAGGCCGGCCCTACCATTAAACAGAATGAGGCAGTTGCCACAGGCGGCAGATGGTGGGTGGTGTGGAGGGGACAGCAGTGTTCCCCTTTGGCTGTTCCCCTCTGTGGGAGGACAGAGCTGTGTGTCCCAGGCATTGTACCCTCACCCTTACGCTGGCCTGCTTACCTCATGTGAGGTGGAGGATATTGTCAAACTGAGAGAGATAACTCATTATTATAATCCGCTTGAGGCGGGATTTCCTCCTCATTCTTTATAAAGCACCGTCTACATGCATGCTGCTGCTAAATAAATCGATCAACAAACAGTTCAAACTGTGCAATCCGTTCTTCCTTTCCACATGCAAACCAAGTAGCTTGACATTCCATTATTTGATTTCCTTGTGTAAACATATTTCCCCCAATGATGTGCTTATATTATTATGCATGAAAAATTTGGGGTGGCATAAAATGCGCTAAATTAGTTCAGAGTCTGGCTGAAAGCAAACTGAGAATCTTGAAACGACTACAGCTGCAGGGTTGTTAGAAAACAGTTTAATAATTTAATCATTGTATTTTACATGTTCATATCTTTTCTTTCTAGATATTGATGAATGCAGCATAATGAACGGAGGCTGTGACACCTACTGTACAAATTCAGAAGGCAGCTATGAATGTAGCTGCAGACCAGGATTTGCCCTAATGCCTGACCACAGAACTTGCACCGGTAAAGTAAAATTTGTGAGCATTTGTACTGACAGGCTGTTCCTGGTGTCTTAGCCATACTTGGGCTTTTCTCTGGCCTTTTGGATATATTCATCTTTGTCATTTTTATAGCCCAGTCCTGAGCATGTTTACGCAGAGGTCAGTTTGCTTGAGATTGAGTTGATTGACTGTGATGTTCTTGAAATCATCTTAGCCCTTTTAAAATACAGAACATCCTGTAAAACAAGGGACACTTGTCAATTCTTGCAGAACAAGGCAATGAGGAAGAGAGACACCTATATATAATGTAGGATTAAAAGCTAATAGCCACTGATAAGCATATCCTCTGTGAAGTTATCTAATCCCCTTTAAAGCCCTCTAAGTCAACGGCCGTCACCACATCATACAGCAGTGATTTCTGTAGGTTCATTATTCATAGTACGAAGAAGTGATCATTAACGGCCTTTAAGCTAGTCTGCTGTTCTTGAGTGCTGTGGAGGATGCTGTCCCCATCATCAGTGCTGAAGTAAGACAACTGTCAGTCCAGTTGGCTTCTCTATGTACAATGGGGGCAAGGCACCATCTTGTCCTTTGCCTCAGGCAGCAAAATGTCTTCAGTCAACCCTGCCAATGAGCAGAGATGGCCAAATCTATCCATTTCAGTTCCACTCATTTTATCATTTCTCCAAACTTAAGCTTTATTGGCCTGATTCCATATCAGTGTAAATTTTTTTTCTTTTAAAACTCTGCATGAAAATTCCTCTGCATTTTCATGTGCACTTCTAATATACACATTTTTGTGTAACCTTTTTATTAATGTATGCATTTTTGTGAGCTGTGTTACCTGTCATAATGCTTTTCTGTGCATTATTTTTACATTTTTGTGCACACATTTGTTTAATGTATTCTCTTTTTTGAGTGGAGAAACTGTTGAAAAATTTGGAAAAATGCAAATTTTAGTGCAAACTGTGTTCTGGTTCACCTATTTGGTAAATTCAGATAAAAATTTGCATGGAACCATTTTCTTTCCCATTCTTACCTATGAGGCTGTAATAATAGTTTCAGCATTGCCTCTTTAAACAATAGGAATAAAATGTAAAGCTAGATTGTGGCCATTAATACAGGTGACTGTTGGTGTTTTTATTTGTTTTTTATAATTATATCCTGCTCTTCCTCCAGTGAGCTCAGGGTGGATTACATCATTCTTTCCCCCACCCCATTTTATCCTTCTGACGACCCTGTGAAGTAGATTAGGCTGAGAGAGAGAGACTGCCCAAAGTCATCCAGTGAACTTCATGGCATTCTCCTTAGTCAAAGTCTGACACTCTAAAGACTTGGGGGTTAAACAACTTCAAGGCTCTGCCTTTCTTTCATCAACATCCCAATATGTGTCATAATTCTTTATGCAGTCAGAGCATAGATGTATTCTTTTGTAGCCCAAAGATTCAGCAGGAAGGATGTGGGTTGGCAATAATCCTCCGTACACACAACTTTCATATTTTGAAAGGCCATCTTTTGAAATATGTATGTACAATTTGCCAACTTCTTGTAGTGGTCTTTTTCACAGATGTGTCATCATCCCCATATTGCTGCACTTTTCACTTGCAGTTAATTATACATATGATTATTAGGGATAGGCAGCTGTGATCCGCAAAGCTATTATGCCAGAGGACTTGAATTTTAAGGTTTCCATTTATTTCAATGGGGAAATGCTGGCCTAAACCCAAGGGGTAAAATCCAACATAAGTCCTACTTGGAATAGACCCTTTGAAATGAATGGGACTTAAGGTTCTCCCCACTTTTCCCCCCGATTTAACCCAAGTTTTTCTGGCTTAAATGGATTGCGGGTTGGTTTCTTTGCTATCACAGAGAAATGGCTGTTTGTGTATTATATGTTCATCTTTCTCCATACTTTTGTAGGTTCCATTAACCTCAGGCTGCCTTCTCAAGAACAATTATTTAAGGTGTGCCACATTCTAAGACAGCAAATCAGAATTTTGCACCTTCTTGAAATGAATAGTGGTTTGTAGTTTGCAAATAAGTTATTTTTGCATGACAGTTTAGCTAAGCCTGCGAGCTCCACATTACTGATGAGTGTGAATAATAAAATGAGCAGTAGCCAGCAAGAGATGACTTCCAGGTTGCATCTCCCTACAAAAACAACAGAACAGTTTATGTTTGTTTGGTGTTAGCTACACAGAAAATGAAGAATGGACAGAAAACATTTGGACTCACTAGTTAAAATGAGTTAAGTGTTCTGCAGCTGCAAAATTCCTAAAAGCCACAATAGACTCATCTCCTGGTGAGTTACACCCTTTCTCTCCAAAGAGAGGAGGTTCTCAGCTCAGCTCTTTGTTTTGCAAACATTTCCTTGGAGTACCCAAGGAACATTTTGGATCTTAGGCCACTACGTGGTGGTCTTGACAAGGACAAATCATGAGAACCTGCAAAAGAAATTCTACGGAGGTTTTTTAAAAAATATTTATAGTAAACTTTGATAGCTTAATAGCTGCAAAAATATGGAATTTCCAGTATTTTAAGTCAGTCCCCATTCACTGTTAGGAAGCCCAGATTTGGAGAAATATTTAAATGCTAAATGTTGTAAAAGTTATTTCTAGCAGAAAGAACAGATGCAAAACAGTCTAAACATTTATTTTGTATATTTATTTATTTACATATAACATTTATGTACTGCTCCACATTTAAACAGATTCTGGAGTGGTGAACAATAAAAGATAAAAGGAATAAAGCACAATATGAAAAGTTTTTTAAAAAAACAACAGAATGACAATAAAAACCATGGCTGGTGAATTGGTAAGGCTTGTTGAAAATAAAAATTTCTTCAGCAGGCTCCAGAAACAAAACGAAGTTGTGCCTGCCTAACATCCAGAGAGGCAGCGAATTCCACACCCTAAGATGCTATAATAAAAAAATATGTCAGTGGAATAGAAATCTGTATGTGTTCTTTCTAGTCTTCCTACAGAGACCAGGTGCAAATGAAGGCAAGGCTCTTTTAATAGATGTGGTGTACTGCAGAAACAGCCATTACTTAATCTTGAGCCAGAAAAAAATAGCTTTGGGAGTCAACTAACCTTGAATTTGTATTTGTCACTTTCTTTCATAGATATTGATGAGTGTGAAGACAATCCTAACATCTGTGATGGGGGCCAGTGTACTAACATACCTGGAGAATACAGATGTCTTTGTTATGATGGATTCATGACATCTGAGGACATGAAGACTTGTCTAGGCGAGTATGAAAATATCTGTTATCCTAATCTTGTTGGTAGCCAGTCTGTCTTACATAAGTGATTAAAGGCAAAGAAATCGTGTTTGTTTAAAATGTGGAAGCAAGCAATAGCTCAGTTGGTTGTTTTGCCACTATACGTCAGCACATTGCTTAATACTGTTTGTTATGTTTCAACAACATTTGGAAGACGCTGATTGTAAATGAAAATTTAATTACTGGCATTGTCTCCAAAAGACTCCTACTTTAAGGATAGCAAACATAAAAAAAAATCTGTTTTTTTAAAAAATAAAATAAAATTTAAAAAAATCTGTGACCCTGTTCAGACAACAAGCTACACCACTGTGGTTAAGCATTTTGAACTAAACATTGTGACTTAGCGTATCGTGTGAACCATTCCTAACCATGGTGGCTGCATAACTATAGTTTAAACATGCTCACTAACCATTTGCTACAAAAGGGTTAGTGGCCTAACCATGGCTTAGCGTGTTGCCTGAACAGGCCCTTTGTTTTCACTCAGATAATATAATTGTGATGTAGGGACACATAAGGTGCATGTGTACTATCCCTGTCTAGAGTGAGAATTATTCTGTGGATTTTTAGAGCACTTTTTCTAAGGGACCATATAGAATAATGTAAGGCAGACTAAGAAAGCCTCAGGTGAAGTGCAGGTTTTCACAGAAGTGATGGCTTATAAAGGCAACAAGACTTCCAGTGGAATTATTCCAAACATTTTAGGCTCAAAATTATTCTAAGGGGGGGAGGGGGAGAAATTTACAGATGTTCCACATGAGTAGATAGTAAGGAACATGAAGACCTTGCTAGGTTGTGAGTGTACTTTTTTATGCAGGAAAATAATTGTTCAGCATATAATAAGGAAACATAAGCCACATTCAATCATCATTCAGAGTTTGTGCTCATGAAAATAGAAATTATGATGTTGGAAATGGGTAATAGAAAGAATGCTGTATTTCATAATAGAATACATAGAAATAGCCACCAGAAGATCAAGTTAAATGGATCTCCCTAAAGTTATCCAGGACCAATTTCTGTCCCCATCAATTTATTTATTTATTTATTTTATTCCATTAATATACCGCCCCATAGCCGAAGCTCTTTGGGCAAAACAACAACAACACCTTCCCCTCGGGTGTATTCTCTGTCTACTGCTTTTGAGTTCACTTTCAAGGAGCTGGGAAGAATACTAGCCTGAGTTTGGCAAAGTCTGTCTGTTTAAGGTTCAGAGACAGAACTCAGCACTGTAAGTTCAGCTTTGAAATGGTAGGAGAGTTAGGCTCCAGTCTTTCCCCCTGTGCCGTATGATCTGTTTTAAAAATAATATCCTCCTCCTGCCAAAATTTCATTGCTGCTTCCTTGTTTATAACATTTTGTATCAATACTTATACCCTAGAGTGAAATGTTAATACCAGTTTCTTAAAGATTTTACAAATGTAAACCCTTTACCCACAGATGTTAATGAATGTGAACTGAACCCAAACATCTGTCTGAGTGGAAGCTGTGAGAATACAAAAGGGTCCTTCATCTGTCACTGTGATATGGGTTATTCTGGCCAAAAAGGAAAAACTGGTTGTACAGGTATTTATATGTGTGTTTTATACATATACATTAATATTTGTCTAATCATTGAATGATAATGTCGTACCATACTTTTCCAAACTCGCATGCACATCATTTCAATCACATCTTTCTCTTTGGCACTAATTTAAAATGAACCGGTTTACAAGAGACACAGCTTTTGGCCTTTGATAGCTGAGGCTTACTGGTGAGTAATCAGCAAACTGGCCACTTTCCTATCACATGGATTGTTAATTTTGCCTATGAGGGATGATTTGAGAGGTACTAATTATTTTTCTCATATTCATATTAGTCTCTTTATGAATACAAAGATGTTTTTTTAAATTCCTTTGTTTCTCATGTCTTCAAAATCCTTGATAAGAATTTAAAAGTTAGTGGGTTACAAGTAAAAAATGGACCATTACCTGATCTGGGGTGGATTATTGCCTTTCTTTCTTTCTTTCTTTCTTTCTTTCTTTCTTTCTTTCTTTCTTTCATCACTTGTTCAAAAATGACAAAAAATTACTGTTGTCAATTGGGATTAAAGGTGGGTCTTAATTTTAAGAAGATTGAAGACTGTTAATTTAAAATATTTGCTTGGAGTTGTGACATGGCCATATTTGCTATAGTATAGCACCCAGATACATTAAATTTCCTGTGCTCCATTGAGTTTTGGGTTGTAGATTCTCAGAGTGAGCTCTTCCAAGTTGATTTTTTCTAAAAACAGGAGACACTTCTGTATCTATCTACACACCATGTAGATGGTGCAACACATAAATATGGTGCAACACATAAATATGACGATACCTCTGTCATTAACGTGATTTAAGATGATCCTTGGATAGACCGGGCCATCGTATGCAAACCAGAACTCTTTTGTACGTTCAGATTGAAGCCAGTGGGTGATTTGTTAATGAACAGATCAAGGTCTCTAAGAAAGTCATCAAATCTTGAACCTATTTTGGAATTCTGGATTTCATGTACCTTATGTTGCACCAGATTCATGATTTGCTTAGCAAAGTCACTGTGTGTATAGACATAGAAATGTCTCCTGTTTATGGAAGGGTGTAAATGAGAGCTGTCCTTTACTCCAGCAAATTCTTTATATTGAGTTTTATTCCACCTAAGCGATTGGCACAACTCCAAGTTATGAAAAAGACTGGACCAGCTAACCCAGCATGTAATTCACTACATCATGACTAGACCACCAAGGCCCCACATCAAAAAGTTTATATTGCATTTGGATTTGGTAACTCTATACTCTGTCTGCAAATAGCAGACCCTCTACCCCAAATATTGTTTTGGCAAATAGTATGTGTTTGGGGGGAAAAATATTGTGCTTTCAGAGTCGCAGTAATACAGATCCTTTAGTTCAACTGAATTATATCAAGATATGTTAACAAAACCAACACAAACGTGATTTTCATATCATTTGCCAGCCAAACGCACTGAAGTTCAAACTTACAAGTGCAAAGGCCAGTTACGTTAATAACACAGGATCTTGGTATTTCAGCCAAGGTGTTCTCAGTCATAGCTATTGCCTAAAATATAAACATAAGCATATGGTTAGTTTAATTTTTTTTAAAATAATAATAATAATACAGGTTTAAAACAAACACAATTCTTGTCAGCTCAAGTGGGAAATATATAAGCTAATAAGTCACTTCTTCTAGGGAACTGAAATTAATGTTGTAAAGCAGACATCGGAAATATTTGAAAAGAATTCTAGGTAAGAACAGTGTGGAACATCATGTTTCACTGTTCATTAGTAACAGCTGTCTTCCTCCGTGTGTGCTTACAAACTGATGTGGAGCTCAGAGATCCTTACTTTTTCTTCTTGGACCAAACTTCCAGCATTCTGTAGATGATTCTACACCAGAACCTCTTTCAGCCTATGGAACAAATGCCATTCCAGAGAAGGTCTCAGGGGACACATTCCAGTGGTGAGCGGGGGCCGGAGGGGCAGGACCAAAATACCAGCCTATTGCAGTTTATACTGCCAGAAAGCAAGCTTTAGGAGAGGCATTTCCACTTTTTACAATGGGGGAAAAAACTGCAAAAAAGCTAAGAATCCACCAAACAATTGGGAACTCTGGAGGGCCAGTTGGGACCTCAGGAGGCCTAGATTTGACCTATGATTCTGCAGCCCTGATCTAAACATTCAGAAGAAGCTCACAATGGAGTCATTCAGGGAGTGCACCATTTCAGAATGCAGATGTGGAGATCCTAGGTTTGAATGCCCCCTCATGTAGAAGGCTACCTACACAGAAAATTGAGCAAGACAAGGGGAAAAAATAGGCCAGAAGCCTTCCTCCTAGTGTGCCAGCTTTCCAAGGGCAGGAAGGTCTTGATACAGAAGACCATTTCTCCTACACAGTCCCCACAGTCTAAAGCAAAACAATCCAGGAGGGCTGAATCCATGTTAACAGGAGCGCTGTTTCCTATTCCCAGATGGGAAACCCCAGCGACACAGTGACAGCATTAAAAACTGTGTGTATTTGTGTCAAACGTTTCTCAAGTGTGTAGAGTGGCCCTGAAAAAGCAGAATTACATGGAGTCTGTGGCTCTAAACAAGGGCTTGGACCCCTTCTACCAGTGGAATGTGAGAATAAAAGACACGGAGAACACAGAGATGCCCTTGTCTACCCAGGAATTTATAACATGTGGTTGCCGCAATAGAAAATAGAGATGGCATTGCCTTGGTTCACTTGCTTCTTCTGCTCAGGTAAAGCAGGAAACAAGAAGGAGAGAGCAGTTGATGATATCAGGAAGGAGTCAGGACACTAATAGGAGAGCCCAGGAACATAAGAAAGGGGCAGAAAGGAGTGCAGTACATATCTGGCTAGCTATAAGGCAAGGATGACCTTGCAGCAATGGCGTAATGGTGCAACAGGACACAAAAGATAGGATGAGCTGAAGATCTCAGTTGTCAGAATGTTCAGTTTCGTATATAGCAACTATTTTAATATTTTCCCTGGTGGTCCCAAGATATGGAGCCGTTCTCCCTCGACAAAATGTTATTGTTTGTCATTTCACTATTTACTGTATTCATGCTGCGTTTAGCACTGTAGTCTATGTTCCCTTCACTGGTCACCGAAACATTAGCACAATCTTTGCAGCAGCCCTTGGAAAGGGAACAGTGGAGGGAGGGATCATCTTTTTA
The DNA here is from genome assembly GCA_029215795.1 of Anniella stebbinsi. Classification (NCBI taxonomy): domain Eukaryota; kingdom Metazoa; phylum Chordata; class Lepidosauria; order Squamata; family Anniellidae; genus Anniella; species Anniella stebbinsi. The sequence goes on from JARDYH010000001.1 coordinate 391,918,040, forward strand.
TCCCAATTGTCCAAATTCCTTTGTTGAAATGTAATAATGCAATGTGTCTCTACCCTATTTCATTGCTCTGACTAAGTGCCAAGAGCTCTGTTTCCTATTCCCAGACAGGAGACCCCAGCGACACAGCATTTAGCGACAGTATTAAAAATTGTGACCCTTGTGATGAAAAGCTCAACAATAGGTGATGGATTATTTTCTTCTCGCAGGCAAAGCCAAAGGCACCCACACTTTTTTAAGAATTGCAAAAATGTGTATACAACTTTGAAGAGTAGATTCCTTGTTTCATGAGAACAACTACATAATGTCCTCTGAGCTCTATTACAGTTACATCTACATATTTCATCCCCCTTGTCATTACTGATTGTTTCCATTTTAACAAGTAAACATGTTTTCCCCCCTCACCCCAATCATTTAACTGTGTTCGTAATCCACCCACTGGCATGCAATCCCATTCCACACAGATGTTAATCTTTTTTCACTTTAGCTCTTAGTAGGATTGTGGGCATAGTTTAAGGAAATTGTTGGTTTTGTGCAAAGATATGCATTATCTATGACAGAAATCTGGCTGGATTCATGCCATCATATTTAATTAACTGAAAAAGAAAGTGGGCTGGGTCAACTAAGTTATGTATATATATTGCATGAATGAAAGAGGGTGGGAGTACTGCATAAAAGCCTTAGCCCAATTCTAGCTTGTATGTCATCAAAGCTTCTAATGTTTTGCATTCATTACATCTAATGCTCAGTGAATTTTCCCCACTTGCAACAGGCAAAACCAAGGCCATTACTTTCCATTTCTTGTATGCTCCCAGAACTCAAATCTAAAGTGGGTAGCCTGCTAGCACACACATTAGCAAGTCTTCAAGCTCAGTTCTTTTAATAGTCCCCCGGGTACATGGGGAGCTACCTAACACCAGACTACTTTGACCAGTAGTTTCTCTCCAGGGGCTCAGGCAGAGATTTTTTTTTTGGCATCAACTACTTCCTGATCCTCTTAACAGCAGATATTGGGATTTAGGAATATAGGAAGCTACCTTAAACTGGCCTGGTTTGTACAATCATGGTGGTGCAAAAAAGCCACAGTGACTTATTTTCCCTGCTGTGCATCTCGGGGGGATTTGTATAATTACCCTCACCAGTATGGCTTGCTGTGTCATGCAAACACGGCAAGCATGGCTTGTTTCCATAATAAACAAGCTACCCAGAACCCATGGGCTGTTTTAGGGTTCTGCAGTGGCTTGTTAACCATGGCAACTAGCCATCTGTCAAGACTGGGCCATGGCTCCTTAATTTGGTTTCTTAGATTCAGGGGCAGAGGCAGTGCTAGAAGAAGCCCAGCTAGGACAGGGAGCTGGGGAGGAAATACCACAAGACTTTCCAGGAATCAGTGAAGAACCTTCCCAGGGGCTTATCAAGCAGGAGGGCCAGACTCAGAGACCATCTGCCCCCCTCCCCGTGTGAAGAGCCGCTATTAACTGAAAAAAGAGTTTGTGGATTACTAAGCAAGTCTCTGTTGCTTCACCATTTTGAATGCACCATTTTGAATGGACTGAATGGTGATATATGCTTAAGGCAACTGTGGTGATATATGCTTGAGGCAACTGTGCTTCTGATGTGCATGACGCAAACTGGCCTGAAAAACAGAGCAGAGCTCTCACATCATGGCAATGGAAATTGCTTACATAGATAAGAAGACATGTACTGTAGTAGGAAGAAGCAGTGAGGAAGCAGTGACAGCCTTGGGCTAGAAAGTTTGTTTTTATTGGCTGCTGCAGCTTTACACTCAAAGGGAAACTTTGCAAGGAAACGAGATTAGGAGGAGGGTGGGAAGATAGAGAAAATGTTTATATAATCTTGACACTGTACTCTTTTGCTTTTAGTAAGGTCAATGAATGTTTTGCTCTTCCCTTTAGAGACAAATTTTGGGTATCTTTAGTCATGCTGAGTAACGGCCTACTTCACAGTGGTATTACAGGAATCCAAGAGACTTGATAGAGTAACAAAATCTGGTCTTTTTGTATTACTGGAGAGTTGAAATCTGTGTATGTGTGTTTAAATTTCATTATCTAGGGACCAAATCAACAGTTTGAGAATCACTGTGAGACTCTTCCTTTCCTTTGAATGAAACTAGAGCTGCACAAAATCCTTTCTTCACAAAATGTTCAGGGCAAAAACATGGCTTTTGAGGGGGCGTGAAATACTCTTCCAAAACACAAATGCTGGATCCTCCCTACTACTCCTTTGGAGCCTTTTAAAAAGATAAAAATAGGACTTCTTATTCCGTTAAAGTTTTTTTTTTATCATACCTTTTTTAAAAAAACAACAACGAACTCAAGGCAGGTTACAAAATAAAATATCATACAATATCTAAAAGCATATATAGCAACCAACAACTCATAATACAACAATAATAAGAAAACAGTATGAACATAATAGGCCAAGAGGAACAATACAAGAACAATTCCTAAAAGCTGCTCAGAATGGGAGCAGTATATATGAGCCAAAAGGATACTCGGCCAAAAGCCTTCTTAAAGAGCACCTATATCAATGAAATGTCGGGATCTGATGGATCCTTCTTGGTAGGGCATATGTACAACAGCGAAAGGGCTCTACTGGTTGTTGCCCGCTTTGCTTCATGGCATGTGTGCAGAATTACTTTTGGGTGGGAGGCCAGATGCCCCCCCCCCCAGCCCTTTGTGGACCATATGATGTCAACTTTCACCTGCCACTTGGGCCAGGCTTCACCACGCACACACTTTCCCAGTTAGGGAAGCCCCACAGGCAGTGAAATTGGGCCGGATTAGCCCCCATCGCTCATCTGATGGCGAATGACAGAGACTAGGAGCCGATCTACACTACTGCTTTATAACGGTTTATAACAGTTTTAAACCGGTTAATTAACCGGTTTTAAACTGTTATAAAGCAGTAGTGTAGATCGGCTCTAGCTTGTCTCTACCCCATCATCGCACTCCCTCTTTCCTCCCTGCAGTGAGGAACGGTGGTGGTGTGCACAAAAGAGAAGTGGCAGAGTTCCCATTGCAGGGATGAGGAGGAATAGACTAAACAGAAGTGGACTTGCCTGCATGCAGGAAGAGTTGGCCGCACAGTAAGGAGAGCAAATTCTGAGAAAGGATTTATAATTTTTCCTTTAGAAATTTGCTATTCAGGAGTTAAATCCCAGGAAGGTAAAGTCATTTAGAAAATTAGATTTTTTTGCATCCCTCCTCTAAGATAGAAGCTTGAGTTGCAGAAAATCTGAACCGGATACTTAGACTACCCCCAAGTTTGGAAAACATAGCTCTATATTGACAAGGGCCACAGTGCCCATACAAGGGGAAGGTAAGTGGTAGCCATTTAATTAAACGATTCAGAGATCCATTCAAGGTCGTCATTTAAACCAAGGATCTGCCACCATTGCACCTGGTTTGCCCTGAGCCCGATAGGCTTACTTCATCTGTTTTACACTCCTCTGGTAACACAAAAGTTGGTTTAAACAGGCTACCATAGGGAAAAGTGAAAGTAGTTTACACCAGACTCAGTTACCAATACATAATCAAAATCACGCCATGCAGAGACAAGCTGATGGTGATTCTCTCTGAGGAATTATTCCAGCTGTTACAAATGTAGTTAATTATCCTTTAAAACTGCCTAATAATTTGTACTGTGTGTTTATAGTGTTGGACTGTGTAGCATTTTCTTTCTTTTTTTAAAAAAAGCATATGTAATTTATTATTCCTTGCATGTATGGCTTCTGTATCATGTTAATATTTAAGTTTTATATTTGCAAATTAAAAAACACAAAAAACTCACAAATGTAATTCTTGGATACTTGTATACTGTGCTCATAATTTTTTCTAATTGCTTATCAGACAATAAAGTAATTAAGAGGGGAAAAGTGTTTCCGCCAAGAGATTTGAGAAAAGGCTAACATATGGGTGCCTTATACTTTTTACCTCTTCTTGCAGATGTTAATGAGTGTGAAATTGGAGCCCATAATTGTGACCGGAATGCTATATGTACCAACACAGCTGGAAGTTTCAAATGTAGTTGCAGTCCAGGTTGGCTTGGAGATGGTAGCAAATGTACAGGTGAGTTTGAGGCACTCTGATCTTTTTTCTTAACCTTTGAAATATATCTGTCTTAGTGCTGAAAGTAATAATTTCAGCATTCATTGTCTTGATAAGCAAATGTTTATCCATTTTCAGTGATATGAAATGTGATTTTTAATCTGGAATTGACCTTATAGTTCCCAAATCCACAGACTTCTATAGATTTTAGCAGCCTCTTACAGATGTTTATTTAACTGCTCCTTGAAAACTTGGGGAGAAGGAAATTGTGGTGCTTCCTTAAGCCTCTTGTACTGTTGCCCAGATGGATTTAAAATAAACATTCCCCCCTTCAAATAATCAGCCTAAAAGTACTTCCGCTTTCCTTCCTGGGAGTGTAAACAGTTGTTCTCAGTCCTTATTATGAAATCCTTCATAAGAATTTGCAAAGTATTAGGATGTACCATAGTAGTCATTTTTACATATAACCATCAACTTCCCCCACCTTCTTCTTCAATATCTTGCATTTAAAAGGTACCATTTCTAACGTCTGCATCTGGCACAATAACAATTTTGTGGTGAGCTGGATGGTATAGCAATCGATAATCCCCATCTTGAGTACTTGTTCGAATTTAGTCAGCCCTAGAAACGTTGGGTAAATCCAGCTCCTGTCATCCCTTGAGCCCATATGCCCAAGAAGGTGTTAGACTTAACGTTTCTCAAAGAATAAGTCCTCCATGCCACATGGCAAAGCACATATGAAATAGAGAGGATTTTTAAAATCCTTTTTCATGTAATATGAAGGTCTCAGGTTGAACATACACATGGACCTGGGTGTACCTTGAACTCTTTGGATCCTGACCATAGTCTTGAATAATCTTCAATTCTCTGTACCTAATACTGTAGCCAAGTCATCATCCAATAGAGGGAAACTTCCAGATTATATTGGGTTCCAACTTCCATCATCTCCAACCAGCATTGGTCACTGCTGATGGGAGTTGTAGTCCAACATTCTATGCATGCATTTATTTTAAAACATTTAATCCCCATCTTATCTAAGGATTTCTAGGTAGCTTGCAAAATATTTAATGACTTAGCAATTAAAAACATTCTTCCAATTTACAGCGTGACATAAAATATGGAAACAACAGCAGAAAACAGTGGGACAGCAATCTGAATATTTGAGATATTCAAATAAATAGAGATGGATTTAATTTTTTTTCTATTAGCCTCATTGCTAGGTCACATATTTAGTATGCGTTATACTACAATTTTCAGATATATTTATTTAGGGCAACAATTCGTTGCACAAATTGTCAGCCTTTTTTAGACTTATTACTACTGCAAGGTTTCTCTTTATTCTGTGAGTTTACATAAAGATTGCAATTATAAACAGCTGTGTTTTTATTAATGCAGTTTTTGTTCTCTTTAGATGTGGATGAATGCTCTAATGGGACACACGCGTGCAGCCCAGATGCTGACTGCAAAAATACCATGGGATCATACCGTTGCTTATGTAAAGAAGGGTACACTGGAGATGGATTCACATGTACAGGTGATTTTTCTCTTAGATTGAGAAGAGACATATATCATATAATGCCCCATGCCTCTGCCTGGCCTTATCATCAGGCAGAGTGGCAAATGGCTTAGGTGGCCTGATATTTGGGGTGTGGAGCAGTGTGAGGTTCGTGGCCTGCCCTGTGGCCCTATGCTAGACTACTTCCTTGAGGTTCAGTAGAGGATGCTCTACCATCATCAACGATGAAGTGAGATTTAACTGCCAGTTCAGTCAAGGTCTATGTAGAATGTAAGGTATAAAAAGGGCATATAATCATAGCAAAGGCTGACACACCATTGCATTGCCTGTATGCTAACATACTGTTACAGCTAAGACTTAGAGCTGTGGGCCCCATCTCATAGAAAGCTGTCTTATATCAGTTCAAACTATGACCTGGATTGCATGTAATGACAACCCACACTATGGGTTGTTGAATCGTGGGTTGTTGTTATGTGCAAACCTTGAATTATGGGTTAACTATGGGTTGTTAACCACAAACAACCCATGAAGAGAACCCATACTATGGGTTGTTGAATTGTGAGTTGTTATGTTCAAACCTGGAACTATGGGTTAACTATGGGTTGTTAACCACAAAGAGATTCCATGGTTTGTTGTTGGATTTTTGAACCATGGGTTGTTATTAGGAATGAACCCAAAACTCTGGGTTGTTCATAGGACATTTCGCCAGGCTACAGAAGTGGCAGGCAAGAATAGTCAAATCCAGCTACTCAACATTCCTGTGCTACAGTGCCGCGAAGGCATTTAGGATACAGGGAGAAAGTGGGTGAAGGGGACGAGAACCACACAATTCAGGAATTGACCAAACAAACAGCAGTTTGCCTGATCACCTAACAGCCAAATCATGGGTTAACTCTGAGTAAGGCAACAACCCATAGGTTAATTATGTACTGCTATTGGGTAATTTGATTTACAACTTGTATGTATTGCTATTTTTCATAGGGTGTTTAGAGTTGCTTTTTGTAAAAAGTTCAGATCATTGTGCAATTGAAATAAACCTTATTTTCTAACTCTTTTTCTGAATGATTTCCATTATTGTAATTTGGGAATATAATACTTTTTTTTTAATTTTAAAAATTCTAGTTGATTTGGAGCTCAATCCATAGCCATGGGTCAACAATTTCATCTCCCATTTTGCATTCTGATACTTCATTAGAAGACAATTTATATCTTCCAAAGTAGGGAATAAGTAGAATTTTGGGCCTTAGGCAATAGTTATTTCTTTGCACAGAAAGAGAAAGAGAGAGAGAACATTTGCATTAATGACATTTTTTCCCCAGATCTCGATGAATGCTCAGAAAATTTGAACCTCTGTGAAAATGGTCAGTGCCTGAATGCTCCAGGAGGTTATCGCTGTGAATGCGACATGGGATTTTTGCCAAGCCCAGATGGGAAAGCCTGTGAAGGTAACTCAGCAAAATCTATATAAATAGTACTTAATTTGGCAATCCAGTGTTGCAATCAGCAACACTGATATGGAGGGCAAATCCTGTTACCACCCCCCCCAACTAACATCAAGAGAGTCAAGAGACAGGTTCTGCCTCCCACAGTATCTTTGAGTACACATCTTTACTTTCGTCCAGAAACTTTACTTCATTTTCTATTAATATCTTAGAAAAACTGAAAACACTACACTGGGAACACTGTGGTCATCCAGGGAAGGGAATAGGCACCTGAGAAGGGAGGGGCAGTCTCTCTGGTGACTGAATTGGAGCCCTATTTATGTTGTTAAAGAACATGCAGGTGTTTTTGTCATCTAGTTTTGTATTTCACTTTTTGACTTCTTAATGCTGCAAAATTGCATTCTTGTTCGTATCAAAATAATTACGGCATATTCTGTCTCTTCTTCCCCCCTTTCCCTCATATTAAAGATATTGATGAGTGCACCCTTGCTAACATATGCGTCTACGGGACTTGTCACAACCTTCCTGGCCTGTTCCGATGCCAGTGTGAGACAGGCTACGAACTGGACAGAAGTGGTGGTAACTGCACAGGTAAAAATGTGGCTTGGCCCATTGGATAGTTGTCATTGCTTGTATTGTTCTGGCCAGCTTCTCAGCGTAGCTTGTGCCTGTAGTATTTAGGTTAGACCCCTGCGCTTACTGCTCATGCAAACAAGTTTCTCTAAAATGTTTCCAGGTTTAGCTGATCTTGAATGTTTCAGTGATGTGAGTTTGTTCTTGCTGCTCAGATAGGATGGCCACATTCAGACAACTCACTCCCCAAATACGTTGCCCTTCCTGTTGTGTTGGAAAAGTGAAATAAGTTTGGAAATCTTCACATGTCACCCTTACATCCTTTCATGGACTTTTCCAATAGTATATGCCCATCTGAAGAGCACTTTACATATTGCTGTGTTATGGACGCACGCAAAACGTTTTATATTGACTCTCTAAAATGATAATGCGGGCACACATTAAACATGTTTCCACAGTCACACAGGCTTATGGACTAAGGAGTGTGGGCTTTCTCCTGCTGCTTGAACTTGCATTACAGGTGAAGTAGCCCTTAGGTACTCTAGTCTATAGCTGAGTTTGGGCTTTAGTGTTTTGGTCCTACTGGGAAGGACCCAAGAGATTCATATGCATGTATGAGCATGTCTGAATGTCCACATGTTTTTCCCCAACTTATGTGTTTATTTATTTATTGCATTTTTATACCACCCAATAGCCGAAGCCCTCTGGGCGGTTTATAAAAAACTTCAGCTTCCCATGCTGCTTTGGAGGCCACCCTGAATGCCTCCTGAATTTTGGAGCAGCTTCTCAAAGTGGCATGAAGGACAAAAGTTGAAATGAGGTTTAAAAGGCCAGCTGTGCAGATGAAAATCCCCCACACAGCCCCTGGGATTGAGACTCTTGTGTCTGATTTTGCAGAATGCCATTTTCTCATTTTTGGTTCATTTTTAGAAAACCATGCACAAGAGATATAGGGAGAATGTTTGATTTATACCCTGCAAATACTCACTAGAAAAGCCAGCAAGGAAGGGAATATTAGATGTAGAAGACAAGGAAGCTAATTCAAGGCCAATGTCTGGACCACAGGGTGGGAGTGGGATGTGGGGATTGAACAGAATCCTGAAGTCTGTTGATGCTTAAATGCTTAGGGGTGGCATTCTTCTTTTTAGCTTAGGAGAAAGGGCTATCAAAATTGGCATATCAGAATATCATGTGCTGCTGCTATTTACATTAGCTTGTATTCTTTGAGTTGTTTTGCTTATTCCCTTGTGGTTGTTGGCTTTCTCCCCCCCCCCCCCCCCAGATATCAACGAGTGTGCAGATCCCACAACTTGTATCAGTGGCACCTGCCTTAATATCCCAGGCAGTTACACCTGTGAGTGCCCCCCGGATTTCGAGCTGAACCCCACTCGTGTCGGATGTGTGGGTAAATATTGTTTTCTTTTATGAATCATGTGGGTTTTGGCCTTCCTAACACAACACATGTGATTCCTTCTGCATATTTAGGTCTGGCAGATTAAGAGGTACAGCTCTCTATTACAATTAAAGAAACATAACCTATATGTCAGAATGGATATTTTTGAAGTGGTGGTGCCTCAGGTGCTGAACCTTCTGTGCTACTGGGATAAAAAATATAGAGATGCCAATTGGCACATCAGGAAGAAGCTTTAGATAATTGAGGGCAGCTGAAAATGCCACTTTATATGAACAGGAATGTTCAAGGTAGCGTCAATAGCAGCCTAGCTTCTATGGGGGACTGTTCTTTTATGCTGACATTTTAAGGCTCTACAGTTCTTAAAACAACTGGTTCTTTTGATCATTAGATACACGCTCTGGCTTCTGTTATTTGGAAATAAAACCACGAGGAGATAACGGAGATACGGCTTGCAGCAATGAAATTGGTGTTGGAGTTTCCAAAGCCTCTTGCTGCTGTTCCCTTGGTAAAGCTTGGGGGATTCCCTGTGAACAGTGCCCAGCTGTGAATTCAAGTAAGTCAGACTGAACAATACAAAACGATAGCTAATTTGTGTCTCAGTCTGCTTGCTCCCTCTGAGCGTTTAGTAGTACTAATAGGATCATCCACAGGTTACAGACATGTGCTAAATTGCTTGGAGGGTGTGTTCCTTATGTGGCTTTGAAATAACATTAAGTAAAAGGAGCTAAATAATGCATTTTTTTAAAAAATACTAAACTTGCTTTGGCATAAAGAAAATCTGAATGAAATCCAATACATTTTATAGGGTGGAGGTTACACATAGGCAACTTGATTGCAGTGTCTGAGGCTACTGGTTCATTTCATCCTGGGAACCTCCAACTTGAGAGATCTCAGGTTGGAAGGAGAATGCAGGGAAAAATAAGTGTGATAATCTTTGCAACAAAGCTTTTTACTGTAATAGATGCATAAGAGCTATTTCCCTTTTCAGCTGACTACAAGCTGCTGTGTCCTGGAGGAGAAGGATTCCGACCCAATCCTATTACAGTTATTTTGGAGGGTAATGTATAGTTGTGTTTTCCCCCCTCTACCAGTCATAGGGTGATTCCAGAGGGAAAGCTCCTCTGGAAGTCGAAAGATCATTGTGTGGCTATTCTGTCTTTTCTTCCTTGACGGATCTTTTGTGAGAAGAAAAAAAGATGGAAGAAATAGTGGGAAAACAAGAGAAACTGACAAGATGGAGACAATGTCATCTAGACCTGTTGTAAAATTCTAGGAATGAAGCAGGGCAAACACATGATAAAAGCCTAATCTGGAAGCACCCATAATATTATAATTAATATTCTTTGACAAGCTTAGTTTGTCACTTTAACAAGATACTATTGGTATTTTTATCTCAATAGATATTGATGAGTGTCAAGAACTACCTGGACTTTGCCAAGGAGGACAATGTATCAATTCGTTTGGTAGCTTTCAATGTCAGTGTCCATCTGGCTACTATTTGAATGAAGAGACTCGAGTGTGCGATGGTAAGTTACCCTCAGGTTTACTCAGCATTGGGAATTGTTGCTTTGAATTCCATAGAGAAAAAATACCATCCGTAAAACCACATAGTATCTCTCCAGAATACACTACAGCCATGGTGGGCAGGGCCGTGTAGAAAGCAACAGTTAACTAAAGATTTCTTGACTTGAGACCATATCGTGTCCTTGTTCTCTACAAGACCCAGCACAGTGTCTGCACTAAGCAGACATTAAAGAGGTGAAAAAGGAGTAGTAATTATTCTTGTTAACTTAAATTTATGAGGTTTGCCTGTAGACTTTTTCCATTTTACCCTTACTTCTCTCTTCATATCCAGCAGCTCTAACCTTGATGTGGCCTCATCCCAAGCGATGTTCAGACAGTTTTAACTCAAATATGGTCTTGAACAAAGTAAATCTATATCAAAAAATAATCCTTCCCATTTATAGTTTTGTTCAAGGATAACCAAACTGCCGTCCTACAGTCAATGCCAAGTGTCACTTGAGCACGTGCAGATGGCTTTCCCTCACCATTGAATAACCACTATCAACCCGTTTGGGTTCCTTGCAAAAGGAAAAAAGGCGGGATATAAATTTAATAAATACAAAATAAATCTGGGATTAGATGGCATAGTTCTATGCAAGCTTTGACCACACTACATCTCTATCTCTTTCGTCTTGATATTAACCCCAGACTTGTATTTTTCTTACAGATATTGATGAGTGTACTACACCTGGCATCTGCGGGCCTGGAACTTGCTACAATACCATAGGAAACTATACTTGTATTTGTCCTCCTGACTACATGCAAGTCAATGGAGGAAACAATTGCATGGGTAAGTTTATTTGTTTAATCTTCTAGCCTGCCTTTTCTCACTGATATGGAGCAACTTAAGGCAAATATTCCATTCCTGGGCAAGGTCCTTGAGTGGTTGCGAGCCAGCTCCAGACACTCTTGGATGAGACTGATTATCTGGATCCATTTCAGTCCGGCTTCAGGCCTGGTTTTGGCACGGAAACAGTCTTGGTTGCCCTGTATGATGACCTATGTCGGGAGAAAGACAGGGGGAGTGTGACTCTGTTGATTCTCCTTGATCTTTCAGTGGCTTTCGATACCGTCGACCATGGTATCCTTCTGGGACAACTGGCTGAGTTGGGAGCTGGAGGCACTGCATTGCAGTGGTTCCGCTCCTACTTGGTGGGGCAGCTCCAGAAGGTGGTGCTTGGGGGACATTGCTCGGCCCTGTGGATTCTCCAATATGGGGTCCCTCAGGGGTCAGTCTTGTCCTCCATGCTGTTCAACATCTACATGAAACCGTTGGGAGCAGTCATCTGGAGTTTTGGAGTGTGTTGTCATCAGTACGCTGATGACACACAACTCTATTTCTCCTTTTCATCTTCATCAGGTGAGGCTGTGGATGTGCTGAACCAGTGCCTGGCTGTGACAATGGACTGGATTAGGGCTAACAAACTGAAACTCAATCCAGACAAGACTGAGATGCTGTTAGCGGGTGGTTCTGCTGACCGGATGGAGGGTGTTCAACCTGTTCTGGAAGGGGTTGCACTCCCCCTGAAGGAGCGGGTTCGTAGCTTGGGGGTTCTCCTAGAACCATCTCTGTCAGTTGAGGCTCAGGTGACCTTAGTGGCACGGAGTGCCTTCTACCAACTTCGGTTGGTGGCCCAGCTACGCCCCTTATCTAGACAGGGATAACCTGGCTTCAGTTGTCTATGCTCTGGTAATCTCTAAATTGGATTACTGTAATGCACTCTATGTGGGGCTGCCTTTGAAGACAGTTCAGAAGCTGCAGCTTGTGCAAAATGCAGCAGCCAGATTGATAACAGGAACCAGAAGGTTCGAGCATATAAAACCTACTCTGGCCCGCTTGCATTGGCTGCCTATACGTTTCCGAGCCAATTCAAGGTGCTGGTTCTAACCTATAAAGCCTTACATGGCTTTGGGACCACAATACCTGATGGAACACCTCTCCCAACACGAACCTACCCATACACTATGATCCACATCTAAGGTCCTCCTCTGGTTGCCTACTCCAAGGGAAGCACGGAGGGTGGCAACAAGGGAGAGGGCCTTTTCAGTGGTGGCCCCCCAATTATGGAATGATCTCCCCGACGAGGCTCGCCTGGCGCCAACATTGTTATTTTTTCGGCGCCAGGTCAAGACTTTCCTCTTCTCCCAGGCATTTAACAGCATATGATGAGGGTTTTGTGTTGTTGTTGTGCTTTGACCCAGAATTGTTGTTTGAAGGATATTGTAATTATAACTTGTTTTTATGCTTTATGCTTTTAAATTTTGTATATCGGTGTTTTTAATGTTCAATGTTTTTAATTTTTGTAAACTGCCCAGAGAGCTTCGACTATGGGGCGGTATATAAATGGAATAAAATAAATAAATAAATAAATCACATCAGAACACAAACTCACAACAATAACGGCAAACATAGCAGAAGACTTCAATATTGTGACATAATGCGCTAAAAATGCCAGAAGGGGAAAAGGAGGTTTTTTTTACAGCTTTATGTATATCACCTACCAGTTGTGAACTAGCAACAGGCAGCATGGTTGAGCTTGACTCAAGGAAAGTTGGCTTGCACAAAACAAAGTCATGGCCCCTTCTTCATGTGCATTGGCCAAACAGAGAAATGATTTTGTAAACCAACTTCTGGCATATTTGAACTCATTGATCAGAAAGCACGGCTATGTGTTAGTGTTTCTTTCCCACCATTAGTGGAAAGCCTTGTTTTGCAAAGAGTGTTATGTCTGCATCATCTGGCAAGGCCGGCTTTTCTTGTCACTGATCCATGAATGGACCTTCCCAGTGGGATGTTTGCTGGCAAAACTGGCAAAGCTTGTAGTGCTTTTAATAAAGTACGGTCAAGTCCTGAATCAGGCTGTGTTAAAGTGGCAAAATCCTCATAGAATTCAACAGATGCACTAACAATGAGAGTAAGAAATTTGATATGAAATATGAGAGACTGAAGTAATGGTGACAGTTCCGTGTATTTAAATATGGAACCGCTCCAGTCGCACAGGGTGGACTAGCAGCATTCTTCTGCTCATAATGGACTTTGCATTGCCATCTTGATTTGAGCCAGAGCTTGTCATAGCTCAGCTCCAGAACCAGTTTCATTGCTAGGCTTGAACCCTGGGCGATATAAAGTAATGATAATAAAGAGCGACTCTGAGCTTAAATACTGTCCCTCATTTTGCGGTAAACACAACCTTACGTGTAGGAAAGGGAAGAAAGCTTCTAAGTTGGACAGAAAAGCTAGTTCACCTCTCATTTTGTAAAGTAAGAACTGGTGTATGGCTAGGACAGAAACAGCTAGTTCAATACCAATTCTTAGCATAAATCAGAGTCGTTGTAGTCAACGTTTTGAACAGTTTTGTTATGTCTGCAGTGCATAGCAACCTTATAGATACGCCATTCCAGGGTTTACCTTCAGTTTTAATGCATGTCAGTTCAGTCCTGTCCTCTTGCTGAATTGCTCTTGAGGTTCCAAAATCAAATGAACTCAAAATGTCTAAGTAAAACTAAGCCAAAGGCACAGGACCTCACCTTCCAGTATTTCACCAGAAGGATATGAAATCACAAATTGAGCAAGATTTTAAATATAAGAACCCATGGCTGGTTGTGGTTAGCATGTACGCTGCTTGCCAAGGTTTTGAGGCTCTTGATGAGTGTGTTCTGGGTTTTATAGTTATGAAACCAAGTGGCATTCGTGGGATTTTGGACGATGCTGCAAGACATTTTTCCATCAACGATGACGTAACTCCACAATAGCTGTCAGCTTTGTAACTTAAGAGCACTGTATTTCAACAACCCCTTAAAAGAATAAAATGCAAGAAAAGGCTTGAAACAAATGGCTTACTAATAAAACATGGAGCGGACATATTTTGTCTTTTAAAGGCAGGGCCAGCCCAATGCATGTTGGTGACTGAAAATTCAAAAATGTGGAATCCAAATGCCATCCCTCTTCTAATTAACCTGAAGCACAATCCACCAGGAAATGATATTGTCCAAACCTCATTTAAACAAGCACTATCCTTGTGCCACTTCTATTCATTTCAATAGCTCTGTGAGATAAAGCACATGCTTTGCATGGAGAAGGTCCCAGGCTCGATCCCCGGCTTCTCCAGGTAGGACGAGGAAAAGAATCCTGCCTGAAACCCCGGAGAACTGCTGCCAGCCAATAGTCTGACTTAATATAAGGCAGCTTCCTATGTTCCTATCCCTCCAGAGAATTGTACCCCATGGGTCAGATTTGTCTGTTTCTCACTTCACTCAACATGATGGCATTCAATATTCACCTGAGGGGTTGGCCCAAAGCATTGTTTCGGTGCTGCCCAATGCACACGAAATTAACATGCAGCACAATCTACTGGGAAGTTCTTCTGCGCAAGCTTCTTTGAGAGAATATCCTGGTGGACTTGGCCTCATCAGTCCCACTTTGCTGCCCTTAATGCACCTCAAAATCTTCAACCATAGGAGGTCGCCTCCACTTGCTGTCTCAGGCTTCATGATGAACACCATACTTAAGGCGTTGATATCCATTTTTATCTCCTTTGCAGATATGAGGAGGAGTCTGTGCTACAGGAATTATCACGCTGACAATCAAACCTGTGATGGAGAGCTGCTGTTTAACATGACCAAAAAAATGTGCTGCTGTTCCTACAACATTGGACGGGCCTGGAATAGACCATGTGAACAATGCCCCATCCCAAGCACTGGTTTGTATTTTTGCTAGAGGAAAAAATATCACAGTTATTGGCATATTAAATACGGTTCAGGTATTGCCATGGCACAGGGCTTTACAGTTTAACCTTGATTCTGAGGGCTGTTTTGACTGCCACGTGGGCATATGCACAAGTGTGCCAGCAGAGTCACCAAAAATCATTTAAAATCACTCTCGTACACAAGTAGGGTAGGGGGTGGAGTGAGGGGTTGCTGAAGCAAAAATGGGACAAAGGTTTCATCAGTTATCCAAGAAATCTCCTTTCTGGGATTTTGCTGGATTGCTGTGATGGTCTGCAGCCAATGCAATGTCATAGTTACAAATACTAGGGTTGTATTTGGGAATCCTACTCAGCTATGAGGGTAGAGACAAACACAGTAGTTCTCCTCCACCCTCGGATGTTGATGGTCATGTGCAGTGAAAGCATCATTGCTCGTATGTAATTTAAGCATTTTTCTTGTAGTGTTTCCACTCATCTCATTATTGTATCTGGCAAATACAATATCTGGTAAATATAGAGCTTCGGCTATAGGGCAGTATAAAAATGCAATAAATAAATAAATAAATAAAACAAATAAACAAGTTTTGCAGGATTTCATAGTTATTTACAACCAGCCATAGAACCCTCTAAGGCTTTCTGGAATCCAGAAGGATCCATCAGCCTTCGAGGGCGGACCATCTTAATAGGTCCGCCACCC
This sequence comes from Anniella stebbinsi, assembly GCA_029215795.1. NCBI lineage: Eukaryota > Metazoa > Chordata > Lepidosauria > Squamata > Anniellidae > Anniella > Anniella stebbinsi. The sequence continues at coordinate 391,934,018 of JARDYH010000001.1, forward strand.
CTGCAGGGGCAGGTGGTAGCCGGGATACTAACCCTGACCAGGAAATGGTCTGTCCATGACAATGTGGAGGTATTTCTTACCTCCGCCCACAGATCCATCTGTTCAGAATTGAAAACAGCATCGAAGGTGTGACCTGCTGAATGTGTAGGTCCAGAGACCAACTTGGATAGGCCCGAGCTGCACCTGATAAGCCAGCCTCGAATGGGATGTTGAAGTCGCCCAGGACCAAAAGCCTGGGCGACTCCGAGACCAGTTCCATGAGCTCGGCCAGGGAGTCTGATAGGCAGCGGGGTGGCCAGTACACTAGAGAATCCCTAGTCTATCCCTGGTCTTCAGACTCAGGTACACACACTCGATGTGATTCAATTCATGAACAGGAAGTCTGGTCAAGTTAAGATTATCCCTATAGACCACAGCTACTCTGCCCCCCCCCCCCACTTTTCCTCGTCCGCTCACTAACACAGAACCCAGCTGGGAGGGCCTGCGCCCATGTCGGGCCACTGTCATCTCCCAGCCAGGTCTCTGTGAATTATTATTATTATTATTATTATTATTATTATTATTATTATTATAACCCGCCTCTCCCTCCGGATCGAGGCGGGGGACAACAAGCATGCCAGGTCAGCCTCCACATCTGAAAGAAGGTCATAGATGATATTTGTTTTATTTTTAACTGACCTGGCATTACATAGGAGCAAGGAGAGGTTCTGTGGGTGGCCTGGTTCGTTCTCCAAGTTCCCCGGGTTGGCAGAGCGACGGGAAGGTAAAATGGCTTAAAAGTGGATATTAGTATATCCACTGATGACTTCTTTTTTACTTATGGGAATATTTGACAGCTGCATCCACAGGTTTAACCCTGATTTCCATTAGTCGATCACCATCATTATTAAACCAACCTAACATCTATTCTACGTTTGGTGTTTATGTTTATCTGTATCTTAACATACATCCCCAGATCTGTACACATACCCTATTTCTTCGATTCTAAGACACACTTCCCCCCCCCCCCCATATAGACGTCTCTAAAAACGGGGTGCATCTTGGAATCGATGGCGATTTCCCCACACTTAGAATCAAAGCTTTTTTTCTGTTGGTGGTACTGAAATTAAGGTGCATCTTACAATCGATGGCATCTTAGAATCGAAGAAATACAGTATATAACTATTGTTTGCACAACCTGGTTAGTGTGTATTCCATGTAAGGTTGTTAATGAGCATAGGATGAAGATTTTGATTTTTTAAAAAGTTTATCCAATGGAAGCATTCTTATAGGAATGCATGTGCTATTTAGCAAACCTGTCCTTTAAGAGGCATAGATTAAAATTTGAGTCTGAATTGTTTGTTTTAAGCATTTTTACCCTGCTCACAAAGCTTCCAGAGCAGTTTACATAAGCGCAATAAGAACAATAACAATTAAACCGTAAACTTATTACATTGGCTTTGAGTGGGAAACAGTCATTGTAATTTGTAACTTCAATGGCATTTTAAATATAGATATACTGAACTTTTTATTATTACTCCATTTTAGATGAATTTTCAACCCTCTGTGGAAGTCAAAGGCCTGGTTTCTTCATCGACATTTTCACAGGATTACCAGTCGGTGAGTTGAAATTCTATTGAGATTTATTTTTAATTCCGTATCATACATTTCAGGGGAAAGGGAAGTTTTGTCTTCACGATTTGCCGTTTCCCAAAGTTGTGAAAACTTGACAATGCAATAGAACTCAACTTCCATGTCTTCGTTTGGTCAGATGATGCTAGCTTTTTTCTTGAGCCCTTTTAGCTGGCAGCGACATAACCATTGCTTGGGATGAAGGCAACATGAAGTTCTGAGGACACTGTCATCCAGCTTCATTTAGTAAGCTTCTGGGATGGTTTCCAATCATCAGTGGGTTGGAAGGAAAAAGGGAGTCTTTTCTTCTTGCTAAAGCACAGGTTTTTATCTGACATTTCATACCAGTTCCTCTGGGTATTGAATTTGAGGGACGGAAATCCTTTTTGTTTGTGTGGACTTTAAAAGAGGGGCAGGACAGGGATCTAGTCTGAATGTTTTTCACACAGAGTATAAGTGTGTAGATGTTTCATAGCCAAGCTTTCCAAATCTCAAACCCAAAAGGGGAAAACGGAGGAACTCATGGAGAAGGAGCCAAGTATATTTTTAGATGGAATGCCCTTCTTCCCTTTCTTGATTTTATCACATGAAGAGCAAACCAGAGCAGAACATTGTTCAGAAAGCAGAATTCCACTATCACTTAATAACCGAGAGATTTTTTATTTCTTTTGTTAAAATCTGATTTGTCTTTAAAAATCATCTTTTTTGTTTAATTGGGTCAGAAATTCCAACTTTCATTTTATTAATGCAGATATCGATGAGTGCCGTGAGATCCCTGGTGTATGTGAGAATGGAGTTTGTATAAACCTGGTTGGCAGTTTTCGATGCGAATGTCCAGGAGGTTTCTTCTACAATGACAAGTTGCTGATCTGTGAAGGTGAGGGACTACCACTTAGAACCAAGTCTATGAGATAGATATGGTGAAGAGAGGCATACTGAACCCGTATGCTGTTACATTTGGTGGAAGGATCCAAGGGCACACTGAGACTGCATTAGGGGTTGCTCCCTTCCCCTCATGCCTTCTACCATTATCCTGACAGCCAACAAACATTTTGCCTTCAGAAAAGAGGTCTCTTGGATTAGCTACCATCTTTAACACCATTAAGTAAGGCCCATGACAAGGATAGACATAATTGAGTACCTCCTGAGGGCCCACATCCCAGCAGGGGCCCGCTGACAAGGGCACCCCGGAGTTGCTCCTCTTTAGCACTGAAACCTGGTTGATCATCTACCTCTCACTCTGGGCCAGACAACAGTGGTGGTGAGATGGAGGAGCAGTAGATTCTCCTGCCTATTTTCTCACTGTCTCTCTGCCTGTCAAGTGGCAGCAATGATGAGGGGCAATAGCAGCTAGTGTCAATGGTGGTAAGAAGGTACACTCCCAGAGCGAAGAGGCCCATTGAGAGTGTCTTGGACAAGGGCCCTTCAAAACCTAGAGCAAGCAGTGCCTCTAAGCTTTGTCTGACATGTGCAGTTAAAGATGCTGAGCTACAAGTATTGGAAGCTGGTGGTGGCGAGCCATGGACCACTGTTTCTTCCCCATACACCTTTTGAGAACTGTCCTGTAGGAATAAAACATTCTGTGCAAAGTTCATTGATTACTCAAGCCCTTTTCGGCACTTTCTTCATTAGCCTGTATGTAAGAGTCTCTCCTGGATGCATTGTACTAGATTTCTCAGCTAATAAAATGCTTGAATGGCTCAGAGCCAGCTGTTTGTGGCAAGTGATTCGCCTTAATTTTTATGGCTGAAAGTAAATAGTGTTGGAAAGTCTTCCTGATTTAGAAAATACAAGACAGATGCAAACATTTGCAACATTTACACAGTAGTCTTGCAATATTTGTATACATTCAGGTTCCATTGCCACCACTATTAATCCGGTCAGAGAAGTTAAAGGTTATAATTGCTGCTGCTACTTTCTTTTTGCACAGGTGTAGCAACTTGGAGGAGGCTTGAATGCTACAAGAAGCTTAGAGAAAAGCAGTAGCATTGAATAACTTGTACTGCTACAGTAGCAAACTTAAAAGCATATAGTTTCAAAACCATATTAATGTCTAATGCTACCATCTTATTAGAGGCTGAAACAGCATTGCCTTGTATTTTTAATCCTTTGTGCAGCCATTGTTCAGTTAACACCCTTGTAATTAGTTAATGCTTCTCTCTTCGCAGAAGTAAGTTTTCAGATCTTTCTTACTTGTAGGAATTCTGTGTATGAGACTGCAGCCGTTTTAATTGGGTGTGCCTCCATCTGTGGTAATAAACTGATAAGTTTTACTAAAATGCATTACTGCAGGCCAGCTTTTCAGACGGAAAAGTACCGTTCAGTCATATGCTGTGCTCTCAGTCAGCAGGAAAGAAAACTAGGTCAAATAAAAGTAATGCTAATAAGGGGCTAATGATGAGCTGCAAAAATTTTAAAAACCGGAAAAATGGGTTCTAAAAAAAGTTATGCTTCTGAATTAAAACCAGTTAAAACATTGTTTTTAACTGAATTAAAACCAATATTAGCCTTGCCTCAATTGGGGCTTATTAAAATTGATTTATGTATTTTAAATCATTGTCTAATAAACATTCCCCCCCCCCCCCCAATATTAGTGATATTATTGGACAAAATTGTTTTATTGCCCTTAGCTCATTAGTTCTCACACCAAGATAGCAAGCAAGGCAGATAGCTGTTTTCATTTTTCAGGGCAGCTGATTTTGCCGAAAGCCAGCTTTGCACAGAAAGAACAATAGCAGAAGTATAAGTGACCTGACCATCTGTTAATGTGTCTCGTCAAATCTGTGTGTTAAATGCTTGAGGTGCTCACACATTTCACCAGGTAGAGCAGTTTTCTGCACAGCCATGGCCTGTCTGTCCTCTCTTGCAATCCAAAGTACACTCAGTAAGGAGTTGTATCCAATCCTGGTTCTCTGCTGAGCCTCCCACTATGATACATATGATTCCAACATGTTAATCTCACTCACACTTCACAATTTTAGGCGTACATCTAAGGTTTTTGTAAGCAATAGGCCTGAGATTGAGGGAGGTTTAAAAAAAAGGGGGGGGTACTGTCAATGTAATTGCTTCATTCACAGAAGGAGATTTACAATCAGGGAAGGATCCTTCCATGAGTACACCTGTCCTTCCATCAATAGAAACTCTTTCCGTTCATAAAGTGATTATGTTGGATGCAACCCATTGTAAGTTACAAGCAGTTATCCCACTGCTTGCAACTCACTATATAAGAGGTGATCGTGACATTAGATAAATGTTGCTTCCATTTTGAATCTTGGAGGAAGTTAGGTCTTTAAAGTTACAAAACTAGGAACCTAGGAAGCTGCCTTATATTGAGTCAGACCATGGGCCCATCTAGCCCATTATTGTCAACACTGACTGGCAGCAGCTGTCTGGGGTTTCACGTAGGATTTCTTTCCTTGCCCTACCTGGAGAAGCCGTGGATTGAGCCTGGGGACCTTCTGCATGCACAACATGTGCTCTATCACACTGAGCTATGGCCCCATATAGCTACCTTTATATGTGTAGAGATACAGCCAGGCATAAACGGCTGTAAGTTTAATTCACATTTAGATCTGTAAGCGTTTATAAACTGAAATGCGGATGCAGTTCCAACATTGGCGGCATTCATTTTCCAATTCAGTCTGATTTCCTTCTCTGTTTCCAACAGATATTGATGAATGCCAAAATGGACATGTGTGTCAACAAAATGCAGACTGCATCAACACACCGGGTAGCTACCGCTGCGATTGCAAACCTGGCTATCGGTTCACACCAGTAGGCCGATGTGTTGGTAAGTACTTCTAAGCCAGAGTGCCCCCATTTTAAAATTTGTGTCTACATCAGTTAATTTCTGGAACAAAGTTGCCTCTTGGCAAATACAATGAAGAGAAGATACATAAACAGCATCTCCTTTTAAATTCAATGTCTTGTACTTTGACCTTGAGTCTGTGTGTGTGGGGGGAAACATAACTCAATAAGATGCCAGAGAAACTTCCTTCATTTTAAAATTGTATGTTTTTCTGGCCTGGAAAGTTCAACAGCCACCTAGCCGAAGAAACACACAGTATCTTCCCTTTCCTCTGTACGGCAGATGCCATTTCCTTTGCTAAGTATACTGCAAAAATGCTCTTTAGCATCAGCAGTTTTAGGGACTTCGTAGAAACAGTGATTTATATCTGTGGAACAGTGTGGGTTATCTAATTTAGAATCTGTACCTGATAATGCACATTAGAGGGTTTATTTCTAAAACCTTCTTTTCCCTCCGCATGTCCAATCTGTACATCCAAGATAGCTCCTCTTCCTGATATAAAAGAGGAGGGCAGCTTTTTCCTCTACCAAGAAGAGGGGCTCTCCAGACCAGTGTGACTTTTGGGTAGGAAGCAAATTCTTTTAGAGGCTCTATTGAGCTTGTTTAATTTTCCTCATTCTCAAAATCCCCTCGTTTTGTCCTCTAGTGATATCCCCTTCCCTCTCTCTACACATGTGCTGTATGTTTTTTTTTCCTGTTTGGGGGCTCAGTGAAAGGAACACTAGTGCCAGCTGCCCTTTATCCCAGGGCTGCCAAAGCAATTTGAGCCCATTAACCCGGCTTCAGTAGTCAGCTATGGAGCTTAGCTCCCATCCTTCTGTTCTGTGGTTGGAAGAGAACATGGCAAGAAGAGTGTAGCAGTCTAAGCATTGCAGCTGATCCTGGGAGATAAGATGGAATGTTGAGGACTCCATAGCATAAGTGTGCTGTACAGAGGTCTTCAGCACCACCTTTGGTAAACTGCCTTCCGGAAAGAACAGTAGCTACTGAAACATAGTGATCCTCAACTTGGAGAGCCTAGGGTTATGAGGGCCATCCCCTTAGTGGCCCCAGCTATCAACTTTTAAAGGCACTCATACTAGCTTTAGCACACTCACTAGTCCAACTAACGTGTTTGCATTAACATACAAATGCTGTGCAATTCCTATTCTACAATTTTATGAAGTAGGACATGCTTTTTTCTCATCGGATGTGATGCAAACGTGCTCAGTGGCTAGAATTCAGAGATCACAATTCACATTACAAATCCAATACACTGGCCACTTGAAACTTTTCTGCCCCATTTCTTTCTTAGGGCAAGTAGTAATGTCTAGGTCTGCTGTCAGGCTTTTTTTGAATCCCGAACGATAGCATCAAAAAGTACCATTAATTTAATCTTAATTATATGACGCATTGTTGAAAAAAGTGTGCATACAAATACAAAGATTGCACACATTTCTGAATAAATTAGAAAGAACTTTAGCAATATTTTCTTGGCATTTTCTGTTCTACAGATTTGAGGTTTCGGAAGAACCTCTTTTCCTACAGTACAGGTTTACGTTGTTTTATAAGGTCTTTGTGGGAAACGGGTGTAGAAGTAGAAGTGAAATTTGACTTTGAGAATTAAAAGTTTGTTTTGTTTGGGTACATGCACATTGTTAACATAATTATGCTTGAAAGTCCTTCATTGAAACAGAGACAGGAAAATCCAGGCCAGAAGCTGATATGAGTAACAATGCCCTAATGTATGTTGGCACAAACATTACTTCCCTGAATTTTGCTCTGGCATTCATAGGAAAAGAGCATAAGGTGCAATGTTAGCCAGTTGATAAGTGTGCCATTTTAAGTAACACACATTGAAAAAGGTATGGCACATTGAGATTGTTTGTGGACATATAAATCCTTAATCTGCCATACTGTTGCTTCTTCGGGTTGAGCTATTTGCTTTTTGTAATGATTTAGTGGAGTTCTTCAGATGGCAAATATTGCTTCCTTTTTTCCATAATGCCCTCCTCAATTTTAAAACTAATTTAGTGTTCTGTGCTCTTGACAGAGGCAATTTAGATTAGTTTGGAAGATCTTGCAATAAGGAGGCACTCTGAGCAGAGTCTTCAAGGAAATTCTTAAGGTTCAGGCAGGAATGTAATGTGAGGTTTTCAAGTAGCCTGGGCCTAAGCCATTGTTCTAAAGTTAAAAGCAGCATTTTAAATTAGGTCCAGAAATGAACTGGAAACCAGTGCAACTGACAGAGTATGGGCGTAATATAGTCAAACTGCACCTTAAAGCCTACCTGACAGATGGCTGTCCAGCATTCAAGAGGCAGCTGGACAGCCATTTGTCAGGTAGGCTTTAAGGTGGATTCCTGCATGGAGCAGGAGGTTGGACTCGATAGCCTAGGCCCCTTCCAACTCTATTATTCTATGATTCTATGAGTTCCAGTTAGTAATCCAGTGGCCCTGTGTTGGACCAAATGTAGTTTCCAAACTGTTTTTAAAGATGGCCCTACCTAACAGGGGTTACCAGTGTGTGACCAAGCTATCTTTATTCAGGTAAAGTTGCAGGTGACATACCAGCCAAAGCTGATAAAAGGTACTTCAAGCTGCAGAAGTCACTTCACTCGCTAATGAAAGTGCTGGATCAATAAGCATTCCCAGACTGTAATCCTGATACTTTAGTAAAGTTTGGAAATGATTTGATTATAACATTTAAACTACATTATTTGTACTTCCTTGCATTTGTTCCTCTAATCAAATATTTAAACTACTTTAAGTTAATGGGAAAAAATCCAGACATTTACACATCATGTAAAATTAACATGAAGTACTTCTTTAATTTTGTTTACTAAATAGAAGACATTTTAAATCAGAAAGAAGTTGATTCAGTGCAACAGTGGGGAAAAAAATTAAAATATGTCTTGGCCACCATTCAGGGCAGAAACCCTCCCAAGGCGGCATACAATAATAAAACACATAATACAAACTGATACAGTCTTTAAAAAGCAATATAAACAGTAAAAACAGCAACAAAAACTACAGTAGAAATAGCATCAACAGCAAACATATGGGAGGAAGGCCAAAGTAAAGAAATATGTTATAAAAACTGAGAACAAGCTTTAGGATGTAGCAAAATAAAGTTTTGTTCTTCAAAGTAACTTTGTTTTCTTACATTCTGAGACTTCCATTGGGTTATTTTGGAAGTTCCCCAGTTTTGTCTGACCCTGACTCAGGGTATCATAAAAATTTCAGGTAAACCTATATCTGTTTGATAATTGATACCTTTTTAGAATGGCTTAGACCATCTTCCACCTAAGGATCAAAGGTATCCATCAAGTTTTTTGTGCATGGCAACTATTCCTAAGGAGAGGGCAGAACTTGTCACCTGTGCTGAGAGCAGGTGTGAAATACCAGCAAGCCAAATCTTTCTTCTTTAAAGTAGGGCCTATGGCCTTGATCTCAGGTTCAGTCCTTGACATGTTAGTTGTGACCTTGAAGAGATAATGCCGATCAGAACAGACAATACTGGGCTAAATAGACCAATGGATGGACTCTATATAGCACAGCTTCAAATTATCATCTTTCATGCAGTAATCTGTAAAACTTCTATTATTTTCAGATCGTAACGAATGTCTAGAGATACCCAATATTTGTAGCCATGGTGATTGCCACGACATTGAAGGAGGTTATTTCTGCCGTTGCCACACTGGATTCAAAACCAATGAAGACCAAACTATGTGTATAGGTATATAAGAAACTATATTCTGACCTTTATGAATAATAAGAATGAAAAGGTAATTGTGTGTGATAAATGTGATATGGTGATTTGGCCTTCAGCAGTTGCTAGTGCAGGAAGGAGAACATGTCACTCAAGCATGCAAAAGATGCTTTGAATCCTTGATTCATTGGTGGTGAAGAATTGCTTATCATTCTCATTCTTTTTGTTATGAAAAAATATTTTAGTGATTTACTCACTGTCTTATCTGCTTGGCCTCAGTTTCACCATCAGTTGAGGTCTGTAGTTCTCACTGTGAGTCAGGTCTCCTTAGAAGGGCATGGACAGTGGTCAATGGAGTTCTCAATTCTATTTTGGGTCCTGATTAGACCAGTTAAAAAGTCTGTTCCTCTCAGTTCAACATGGATGGTCATGTCCTTTCACACAATACATTAATCTACAGCAGAAGAAGTATCTTTTGTGGGAAACCTGTGGTTCTGAATGGCTCTGCTCATTCTCTCTTCCTTTGCTCTATCTTTCTCCAAGATGTGAGTGAATTGTATAACCAAGCTATCCAACTTTGTTTTAACTTGACTGGTAGATGTAGAGATTTGTGTTTCTTTTGAGTTATGAAAGACATAACATAAGACGTTCTGATTTAATCTGTTCACAGATATTAATGAATGTGAAAGAGACCCATGTGGAAATGGCACGTGTAGAAATACAGTCGGCTCTTTCAACTGCCGCTGTCATACAGGATTCATTCTTTCTCACAATAATGACTGCATAGGTAAGGAAGCTTTCCGTTAATCAAACTGAAATTTCTGGTTTTCATGCAACTCCAACCACATTAGTCAGTAAGACCACTCAAGAAGGGCTGAGAGCAAAACCCCTTTGTGACATGTTGTCTCAGTCCATAGCTCCAGTCTGAATTCTAGCTGGAACAAAGACTCCCTTTCTCTTGAACCAGAGCCAGTCTTTGGAGAGTCTGGTACTGGAGTGGAAACAAATATAGCTGCACCACTCTGACGTGCTGCAATATTGTGCTATTGGTGGGAGCCCTCTTTTCGTAAGGGCAGTTGTTTTAAAAGTTTTAGATGCTGCATTAAACATTATTTTTCTATTTTTTCTTTTCCCCTTTTTCTCTCCCCCCCCCTCCTTTACTGCCCCTTTCTCCTTTTAGATGTTGATGAATGTGCCACTGGAAATGGTAATCTATGCAGAAATGGCCGCTGCTTCAACACCATTGGGTCTTTTGGGTGTGTCTGCAATGACGGTTATGAAATGCCTCCAGATGGAAGGATCTGTGTTGGTATGTCATAAATGTAATGACTGTATTTGGCTGCCATATTTAATTTTAAATGGTAGGAGTCAGGTGCTGAAGTTCCCATGTGTTATCGGTGAGAAAGATGAAGAGTAGACAGTTATTCTGTTGAAATAACAAATCTTTTGTAGAAATCAGTACACACTGAAATGCCATGCACTATGTTCTTGAAATGCCTCCTTCATAGTATTAGGCACATATGCATTCTTTATTTATTGTTCTTCCTCCAAAAAGCTGGGACAGAGTTGCTTATATATGGTACCCATGTTGTGAGATATTAGGCCATTAGGAAATGTTGAGAAGGTAAATCATCAATTCTTCTGAGCATCACAAATATCTCACAGATTACTGCTTCTAATCATTACATTTTAGTGTTTTTTCAGTTGGAGTTAAAAGGGACACAAGGATCATTCTTGATTTAATTGTTTAATGGACCTTATGTGTTCCTCGCTCAGCTATTATGTAAAAAAAAGTTATTACCAATAAGTATATATAACAAGGACATTGCAATATATTGTACTACAAATTATTGCAAACTTGGCTGGCACTATATAAACTGTATGAAGGATTTCCCATCTCAAAAGACTAGAATTTGCTTCATCTTTCTAAATTCCTGATTTAATTAATAGTACATACTCAATTATGTTGGAATTCCAGTGTCAGCTTTAGGAAAAATGAAAGTTACAAAGACAGAAGAATGTATTAGAAAAAATGATAAGTTATAGTTTATTTACTATTTGTTACATTTCTATACTGCCCAATAGCTGAAGCTCTCTGGGCGGTTCACAAAACTTATTGGTGGAGTTTAAAATAAAATGACCTGAAGGTGAATATTTGAGGTAGAGAACAATTCCAGGACTGAGGCAGCCAGTATAGAATGGCTATATTCCAGCAAAAATTAAGCATTTAAAATATCATTGACTCCAACTGGAGAATTAAATGTGTGCTTGACACTTTCCAGCTGAAATCAATGAGATACATCCAACAATGTGTCTCCTCGCCCGCTGCAACACCCTGACCCCCAAATCTGTTCTGGAGGATCATCCGAACTTATAGAGAAAATTTAAGGGGAAGGGAGTATCCATTCTTCTAGCAGATCCCTTTAAATTGGACAGATACATTTGGGGACAATCTACTGGCCCTAAAAGTGCTCAACTTTGGCTGGATTGTGTCTGTTATTTTCAAATTCAATTTATTATTGGGGAGGGAATATTTTTCACTTGATATTCCTTTATTTAATGAACCCTGCTCCTTCTTAATGGGAATGACTTAATTTAACTAATTCCACTGAGGATGTAACCCTGATAAGATGCAACCTGTTTGCTGTACTTTAAATTTGCATCTTCATATCAAAAGCTCTCTAGACATAGCTCATAAGTGGCTCAAGAAACTGAGTCCTTTCACTGAAAAATGCAATGTAAACTTTATTAATATAAGGAGCAGGATTAGGACATGTCAAAAGAATGGGAACCGATTATTGCTTTGTTTATATCTTATTACAGATATCAATGAGTGTGCATTGGAGCCTGGTAAATGTGCACCTGGTACATGTCAAAATCTAGATGGCACATATAGATGCATCTGTCCACCTGGATATATCCTAGAAAACGACAACTGTAATGGTATGCAAAGATCATTCACGTTCCACGTGTTCTTTAAAACCAGTGGCAAGTCACTTCTTTTGTCCCTCCAAACCTACATCACAATGAAGAATCATAACTGATAGATATGATATTGTCACATGAAGTTAATTTGGAACGTGCACACATTGAACCTCTTTGGTTGCATTCTTACAGATGCAGTAATACTTTGTTTTTTACTGCTCACATTCCCAGGGCCAAAACAGATGTAACATTAAATGTGCGAATTAATTTGATATATTTGGTCCCCCCTCCCCCCGCTTCAACAGCAGCAGGGCAGGGAGCAGGATTGGGACTGCAGCATGTGGAGATGGGGGGGGGGTTAAGCCTTTCCCCCCACACCACTGTCCTGATGAAAATCCTTGCCTCATCACCAAAGCTGCTGTTAGTTCTGGCGGAGCGGAAGCTTCCATTGGGAAGATTGAAAAGCAAAGGGAAGGTCTCAAAAATCCCAGTAGGTATCCTAAACCTGTGGGACACCTGAAGTGGCTCTTCAAATCCTGACCAGTGAATTTCATTAAGCAAGGATTTTGCATAATTTGGATTCTTAGAGATTAGAGCTCTACCCCAAACTTTTTCCTGTGTGAGGTGTGTGTATTGTTCTTCCACTTGCAAAGAAGACTGGAAGGTATGGGCCTTGAGAACCTTCCTCACTACACTGTGACTAGTTTAGGAAGTATAAACTATCGTCCCCATGGGCGGGTGTGCAAGGGCGTACCTTCTAAGATGTAAAGTAACTTTCTGCAGCATCAGTGTCTTCATGCAAGATACCGCCTCATTGTATCCTTGTTTATACTCCAGTTTGTAGTACTAAAGTATACATTCCTTACAGATATTGATGAGTGCGCAGAAGGGGCAGAGATCTGTGCCTTGGGCACATGCAGCAATACTCCAGGCAGCTTCATTTGTTTGTGTCCTGATGGGTTTATAGTGTCCTCTACTGGACGAAGATGTCAAGGTAAATGTTTCTCCTCTGGAGATTATTTTGCTTAGAATAGTTTGTAAATTTCTCATGTGGCCTGTACACTCTAGAATTCACAAAGGAGCCTGGCTCCCTATGTACTTTAATGGGCAGCTGGTGGTCTCTTCTCATAAGTCATCTGATTTAAAGGTTTATTTTCAGAGCAATCCTAAGCACGTTAGTTGGAACTGTGTAGAAGCAGCGTTTGCAGTCTCTGGTGCTGAAAGTACATGCAAGGACACCCAGTGTATCATTAGCTGGGGCTTAGGGTGCAGATGGGCCTTTCCCCACTTTGAATTGTATGGGAGAAGCAGTGCTTCCTTCCAGAATCTTGTACAGTTGACTCCACCTCATAATTCTGGCAGCAGAGCCATGACTAGGGCTAGCCGCTTGTGAGTCCTTCTCCCACTGTTACTATGATTAACTTTGCCTAGAACAAGCATTTATCAGAATTCCAAAACCACTCTGTGGTTTGGCACCCTTTCCTTGGGTTAAAGTAAAAAAAGGAGGAGTGTTTGTGGTATAATTTTGTAGCTGAATAAATTAGATATGTCTTATACTTGTGGTTTTAGCCTTGCCTTATTTAGCCTTGCCTGAAACCGCTACTCTCCTAAGGAAAGTTGCTCAGAAGAACTCCATGGGAATTTTTCTTAGGGAATCCCCAATTTCCTGTTTTGTTAAATGGGTTTTGATGGGATTTCTATTTTTATTCAGTGGCTCTGAAGCTTTCAAGTCTTGAAGGCATAGGAATATTGAAGTGCAACCAATCAGTTGTTCTGAGTAAATCTTAATTTAAGTGTAGTAGTAAGAATAACAAATAAATATGAAGTTTCATTACTGCTTCAGTAACAATTTCATTAATTCTTCCATTTTTAGGTATATTCTTTTCCAGCCTGTGAATGTGATAACTTTTATATAGTTTTCAAAATTATGCATGTGCTTTAATCAAGGTTGTTCTGGAGTTTTCTGCCTTCTGGTAATCCTTCTAAAATTGATCAAAGTTGTCTTTCAGAAAGCATTTTAAATTTGGGCAGTTCATCTTAAACCATCCTGCATTAACTTTTGCTTCAGTTTCTGGTTTTTTACATAGCCTATAACATCCTTAAATTGTTTCTGACTCTCCATTCATTAGTATAGCAGCCTCAGCATTGCCTTTACACATTTTTAAAAGATGTTCCATTGAAAAACTCTTATCTTGACTTTGAATTTATGGCAATAATGGAATTATATTAGATGTATAAATAGGACTGGGGGCTTTAGTTGGTAGATAATTAATGTTTTAGTTTATTTGTTGGTGGTATAAAATGATAATTGGTGGGGCAACAAATTATGGGCTTATTGTTTATTTTGGTGATTTTTGGTTCTGTTGTGTTCTTAATCAGAAAAGAAAGTCTGGCCTGTCTAACAATGAGCGGTAGGTAGTTTTTGTTTTTAAATTGTATCTCAAAAAATTTAAATTTATCTCAAAAAAGGACAGTTACTTTGCAGTTTAGGCATCCTTATTTAAATTTAATCACTCAACTAATATGTTAAAAGGCAAAAGATTAGTTAAGTAAACAGTCTTTAATTATGGTTGATTGCCCCAATATAAATGACAAGTTTAGAACTCTTGGAGATTTGCCTTCTTCACTATCAAGAGCTTTAATAAAGCCTGGGATTTTGCTCAGTGTGAATCTCCCATTGAGCAATACTGTATAAGCCGCTGGTTTTGCAGCTGACACTCAGACTGTTCTTTTGCCAGCAAGAGAAATTGCCAGCTGTCTGTCTGTTAAGATGCTTGCGGTTTCAATTCTGCTCCAGTGCTTAGATTACTCAGCATGGAAGAGTACAATATGGTGACACAGAACCAATAATGCTCACTCCTAACCTGCAGGCAGTTTGCCATACACATTTGAGGGGAGAAAAGGACAGGACTGACAATTGCCATTCCAGTATTCTTATTCTCTATTATGTTATATTACCACTGGAAACATCCTTCAACTTCTTAACTTTGATCTGACCTTTGGTTAACAAGCATTCTTCTGGCAATAGACTAAAATAAGTTAAAGAAGTATTGAAGAATTAAAGTAAGAGGGATCAATGATACTTCTGTATGCCTGAAATATTAGATTCATATATAAGGTATCAAACACAAATTAAGATGGGCAGTTTTTCTCCTTGTTAATCGTTCTTGCAAATCCCGCACTCAGGCACCTTTTCTGGATTCGTGTTTTGAAAAGTAACCCAAGACAGCTCTGCTAATAAATTCAAAAATCAATAGCCCACAAAAAAAGAAAAAAATAAGAAAAAGGCCTTACTAGCCCACAGCCCATTTTAGACATTTGTGGCGGCTCCTTGAGCCACTTAAAGCCTGAAAGAAAATGAGCATCTGTCATAAATAAGAATTCTGAAATTACAGGACATTGATAAATGATGGATCCATTTTGTAACATAAAAGACATGAGAACTTCAAATTGGAAGCTCCTATCAAATATGTTAATTATAGCAAAATTAGAGCCAGCATTTAATTTGAAACTGCATACTGTTCTAATTGTTCAGGATTGATTGTTGAAGCTTTGGAATGCTGCAAAAAGAAAAAAGGTGCAACTGATTAGCTTAACCAGAACCAGAGAAGCCAGGCAAAGATTTGATGGGTTATTTAACCGAATGGGTTGTCTTCATCGTAGTTTGGAATTCATATTTGCAGTATAATTTTTCAGAAAAATACTTTTCACAAGTTTAACACTATTCTACTTTAGTATGAGTTCTATGCAAGTGAATAAATGCTAGGTTTTTAAAAAAATTGTTTGATTCTTAAATATGAGCTATGCCTATACTGACTGCTAAACCAGAGTTATCTATTTCACCTACCTCTAGGTAGCTGCAAATTTACTTGTAAGCATTAAGTCAATACAGGTAATTCAGTAAGCAAGAATCAATATGTGTTACGCGTAGCTTTCCTCTTTTGTAACATGGGAACCAATTACTTCTGGTTAAAGGCCACAGGAACATAATAATTATTGACTGAAACGCATTCACAGCTCCACCGAAATTGGATTGCAGACTGAGTCCTTAATATCAACCCTCTCCAGCCTATGTATTGATACAAATGTAATACACTATATACTATGTATTTATAAATAACATGCATGACAATTCTGAATACATTGACTGAGAATTATTATTCTTAAGAAAAAGCTTAACACATATACCATGTTTTTCTTTGTTTAGATCTTAGAATAAGCTATTGCTTTACTAAATTTGAAGAAGGGAAATGTTCGGTTCCAAAATCCAGAAACCATTCTAAGCAAGAATGCTGCTGCAACATGCATGGGGAAGGGTGGGGAGATCCGTGTGAACTGTGTCCACAAGAAGGAGAAGGTATCTATAAAAACCTTTCACATGATTGTTACAGTGCCTCCCATATTGAAATGAGAAATAGTTTTGTGAGACACACAAAGTCAGAACGGGTGGGGAGGGGGATGTTTGCAAAATCGCTGCTTTGTCTTTAAATTCAATCTAATAATAATTTGCATCAGCTCCTGCTGGAATGGCATTTCTGTCTGGATACAGGCAACACCAGTGGAATACAAGGAAATAGCTTCCAGTTTGAGATCTGCGCAGAGAACATCAGTTATGGGGCAGATTAGAAATGTAATAAAATAAATGAACAGGTCTTCGTCATACATTGGATTAGATCTAAAGGTGCCCTTTTTCTACCCCTTCCTGTTTTACACCTTGTGCTAGAGTGTTGTGCAAGAAAAATTAAACTAAATCAGAGGTGTTCTTCTGCCTCCTGAATGTCAATGGAGGCTTCCCGTTACAGCTCTTGTGCCAGGATTTAAAAAAGAGCGCTAGTATTAGTCCTCATATATCCCATTTAGCAGATTGATACAGCTCATATTGCACCTCAGGGCACAGTGAAGACTTTATATTGTATGCTGTAATCCGGCCCCTGTGCTAAAGCAACAACAAACTTAGCATGCTACCACTGATGCAAAACAATTGTACAATTTTGAGCTGAACTGTAGTGTCTGGGCCAATTCACATTTCATCATGCAAAAAGGGTCAAACGTTGATTCTTGCTTTGCATTGGTCCCATTCAGAGGCAGCCTTCTGGGTGAGAGGAAAGCTTTCTAGAATTTTCTGTTCCCCAGAAAAGGTTTTGCCATTTCCTTCTCCAGTATACACAAACTACTCTGAATTATTTGCAGATAGGGCAGGAAGATAGGTAACCAATTACCCACCATTTTTTACTTGGGTGAAGTTTTAGAACTCTCTTCTAGACAGACAGAATGCACTTTCATATGCATGGCTACAGTAGATACAGTATGCAATGTTTATCATAGAACCTGTTTGTGAGTTTAGCAGTTGAGAGATAAAATGTGTTGGTGCTACACAAAAAAAACTGCCGGTGTCTAACTGAAACAGTATAATATCTAGATGTAAGGTAAGACAAATAAAGGTTGGTTTTCTAAACCTTACTATCTATATTTCACTTCTAGAGGCTTATCGGGAGATTTGCCCATTCGGATCTGGCATTCTGGTTGGCCCTCGCGGTGAACCAATTGGTAAGTTGATCTATGTATGGAAGAGTGTTGCACTCTAGAGTTTTCTTTTAGAATAGCCCTTTTTGTTAGATCTAACAATTTCTTCACGTGATGTTGTTCTTCATGGTCTCTGTGCAGCTCTATTTGTCAATTGTTACTTTTTAAATATATACCCCTCTTTTCAATTTAAACAAATTCCAATATGGGAACAGACATGTGGATTCTGCAGAGTCTTTTAGAACTCAGTAGCTAAGGAACTGGGATTCCTGCCCCCTCTCTTCGAGCTTAATTCTCTGCACAATGTCTTGAGGGTTGGAGTGAGTGCCTTCCTGTGACAGCAGCAACTCAGAGAAGATCCCTTAGGGATTTCCTCCTCAGAAAAGAGGTGAACCTCCAGCAACTGCCAGATGAGTGTTTTGACAGTTGCTTTCATCAAGGGCAACTGAAGCTTTCCTAGAAGTTTTTGTTCACACAAAATGTCTGTGGCATTCTCAGAGGCATCTTGTTGTCTTGTGGGGAATAGGATGCTGGACTAGATGAATCCTTGGCCTGATCTAGTGGGGTTCTTCTTATGTCCTTAAGCATATGTAAACTAAAAAATTATTGGAAGCAAGTTGGAAGAAGGCGCAGAATGCATACGAACATAAGAAGAGCCGTGCTGGATCAGACCAAGGGTCCATGTAGTCCAGCATTCTATCCACACAGTGGCCAACCAGCTGTCCACAAGAAAACCACAAGCGAGAGATGAGTGCAGCAGCACCCTCCTGCCCATGTTCCTCACCAACTGCAAGCATACTGCCTCTGATACTGGAGGATATGTGTGATCGCACAGGTGAATACTTGGAAGAGCGCCACTCAGCATAATGCCTACTCCTATCAGTGCATAGAATGGTGGGTCAATGAAGGGAAGAGCATAGCATATTAGGAAAGAACAGGAGGAAAAGGTGATTGATAAATGTAGGTTGCTTACCTGTAACCATAGTTGTTCGAGTGGTCATCTGTGCATTCACACATCTGGGCTCCACGCAGGCGCTGAGCCATATGTGTGATGCACAGAGACCACAAACAAGAACAAGTTGTTGCTATTTATATAATGCCATCCTGTTGTGGCATTTTACCAAGAATGTGAGTACAGGTCCCTATCTCAAGGAGCTTTTACAGTCTAGAAAATGACATAGGGAAGCAGCAGGAAGAGCAGGAAGTCGGGGGACGGGATGGAATTGAGACAGGCATAAACAGTGGGGGAGAGGGAGACAGGAGAACCGAAGAGAAGAGAAGGGGATGAAGGGAGAGTTGAATGAGAAGAGAAAGAAGAAATTGGTTAAAGACACCAGAAAGAAAGCAAAGCAGCAATACTCATAGACCTGCATCACAGCCCTATGTCTGTTTATTCTGAAGTAACTCCCCCTGTAATGGGGCTTACTTCCAGCTTAGTGTGTATAGGGTTGCAGCCTAAAAGAACTGTGACTAAAATTGGTATTAACTGACAATGAGCCACATAATCAACAGTGATTTGAAGTTGAGGCTGCTTCCAGACAAGGCTTTTCATGTGCATTTATCCTGCTTCATTCATGGAATTTTAAAGGGGGGGGTGTCCCCAGAAATCATCATTGTCATCCACTCATAATCTTTCCATATTTTCCTACAGCTTCTTTAGTTCTTTTCCTTACTGTGAGAAAATCTGTTAAGAAAAAAAAAATGGAATATCTGACCAGTGGCTTCTGATCATTAACTCTTCCTTCTGGAAGCACCCCAGGTGTGGAGAAAGTGGTTGTCTGCTCATAGTTATAACTGTTAATTTGTGATAATTGCCTGTTTTAATTTATAAGATAAAAATATTGTTTATATTTATTATATTCAAGAGCAAATCTACCCCATCTCCTCAGTAATTGATAACTGAGTGTATTACATAAACACCTGTCCTTTCGACTAAACCATTGCCCCTCTTTTTGCATTTATTCATTGTATCATGCAATTTTGGAATTATTTAGCACGGGATTCTTCAGTAAGTGTTTCTGTTGTCTTTCCATTTGATTAATTTTGGGTCTAAGATGCGGATGAATGTCTGGATCCCGACAACTGTAAGTTTGGGCAGTGTATCAACACAGACGGCTCCTTCCGCTGCGAGTGCCCATTTGGTTACCTACTTCAAGGATCTGAATGTGTAGGTAAGTAATGGCACCAACCTTTATTCTGCTTTTGGATTTCCTTACCTTACAGGTTTCAAGCACTAGGTCACTGCAGTCAAACATGCTTTTTCCTGTGTTTTCAAACATATGTTCCTGCAGGTAACTGGAGTTGCAGCTTTCCGGCTATTGCAACACTTACTATGCTTTCCTTTGATTTGTTTTTACTGTTCCCAGACACTGATGAATGCTCCGTAGGAAGACCGTGTGGAAATGGAACTTGCAAGAACATTATTGGAAGCTTCGAGTGTACTTGTGAAGAAGGGTATGAGCCAGGACCAATGGTGACATGTGAAGGCAAGTTCCACTTGACACCTCATTACCTAAAACCTGCGATTTCTCCGTTGATCAGGCTGTGAATCCACGGGACCTTACATAGGGGCAGAGTTGAGATGAACACAAAGCAATGTTTAGAAGGAAAGTTAAGGATTTATGGGAAGACCCAAAGTTGAACTTTCATTCCCAAGTGAGAGGGAGGGGTTATTTGAACAAATGCAATCTGAAGAGAGCAGAGATAACAAAAGAATGAGTGGAAGCAACATCCCACAAGGTTGGGCACTTCCTGCGGCCTTTGAATGGTTGAAATATGCAATGACACAAACACAAAGGTGCTAGCCTTAGCCAGATATGGGCAGTTGATAAAAAAGAAGTTAAGGATAATACAAAATACAAAATTTAATACAAAGTAAATAAAATAAAATTAACAGTATTTTCTCATAAGAACACTTATATTTGAAAATTGAACGTCTCTTGGTTTAACAAAAAGTGTCTTTTTTTCTCTTATGGCCAAACGCGTTTTGACCGAAAGATCCTCTTCAGTGGCCCAAAGTCTAGGCTTGTCTAAGCAACAAAGGTTTGCCAAAGCTGGCTGACTTTTTTGACATTCCCAAATGGAGTCTATATTGTATATAAGTGAGACATTTCAGTGAAGCCTCAGTAATAGCTTGTTACGTGGTATGCTATTACTGAGGCTTAACTGAAATGTCTCACTTATTATATACAATATAGACTCCATTTGGGAATGGAAAAAAAAGTCAGCCCGATTTGGCAAATTTTTGTTGCTTAGACAAGCCTAGACTTTGGGCCACTGAAGAGGACCTTTTGGTCGAAACGCGTTTGGCCATAAGAGAAAAAAGAGCACTTTTTATTAAACCAATAGATGTTCAATTTTCGAATATAAGTGTTCTTATGAGAAAATACTGTTAATTTTATTTTATTTACTTTGTATTAAATTTTGTATTTTCCTTAACTTCTTTTTTATCAACTGAAATATGCATTAAGCCAGGCCAAAGCTACAGTAAGGTCCTTAATTCACCTACTTCACTGTTCTTCTGATACTTGGGAAAGAATTGTGAAAGTGAATGAATGGCATAATAGTGATGGGGAAGGGACAGATCTCTTGAACAGCAGCAGAGAGAGCGCTTCAGATCTAGGAGGGTCTGTTTGAAATCTGTTGTTGCTTTTTAGAGCAGGAGAGAAGGCATAAAAAAATCACAGCAAATATTAGGTGCTGCTTTTCATGATTCATTTTGGATCATTTGGTTTGTTCATTTGTTTATACAGATGTAAATGAATGCGCTCAGAATCCACTTCTTTGTGCCTTCCGATGTGTGAACACCTATGGGTCATATGAATGCAAATGTCCTGCTGGCTACATTCTTAGAGAAGACAAGCGAATGTGTAAAGGTACGATTCCTAGAGTTTTTTTCCTGATTATAAAATAATACCAAATCAGCTGGAACTATATCAGTTAAAAATCTCCTTTTAATCAAACTGTTGAGTGTGGTTTTTTCCCCCCTGAGGATGAAATACATTTTTCTTCCAGACCAGAAGTTCCTATTTTGGTGTAAGCATTAAAAAGTGCCTCTTACTTACAATGGAGAAGGCCAACAACTAAAACTCAAGGTCATTAATTGTTAAATATAGCCTTGTACTTCTACAAACCTCAGGGTTCTGCTGAGCTTGCTGATACCTCGCTTCCCCCCACCCCCACCCCAGTGCTGCACTTCAACCCTGTCAGCGCTTGCCATTTTAGTTCAGTATGAGATGGAGTGGCGAATCTCCACCCTCAAAAGCCCTACAATCTATTTAAAAGATATTCTACCTTTGGGAATTTCAGCTCTGAATCACACCCTCTGAATCACAATTGTAGTCGATGCACTTAATCGGAGTCAGATTTAATGAAGTAACATCCAGCTATTGAATTGCATTTTATGATATTTGAAGCACTACCTCACATTGCACACCGCAATGCCACATCTTCAGTGGAAGATTCTCTTAGCCTGTGGGCTCCCCTTATCTCTTCAGGCCTTTTCTGAGGTGCTCGCAAAACCAAAACTAGCAGATCCGGCAAGAAAAACAGTTTTACTTTAACAGTAACCGTGTGTGATCAAAGCCCTCATTTTTTAAATTAAAGAAACATCTGGACCATTAATACCCCATATAAACATGTAATATGAGAGAATAAATGTGTCTTAGAGATGGCCACATTCCACAAATAAATCAGACTGTTAGTTGAGTGTACTTACTTCCATCCAGAATAGGCGGCATAAAAATGATACACACAAACTGAACACAGATTATATATCGTGTACCATTGTTTTTTTTGTTATTCACACGTCATTCTAAAGGATTACAGAGACAAGCTTACTCACTGATAATAAATGTGGCGATATCTTTATGTTTTTGCTTTTTAAAAATAAGAATGAGCTTCTTCAATCTTTCACCAACCTTTTTGTAAATGTACCTATAATGCTTTCAGATCAGGACGAGTGTGAAGAAGGAATTCATGATTGCGACTCAAAGCTAATGACATGTAAAAACCTGATAGGCACATACATGTGTATATGTGGGCCAGGATTTCAACCAAGACCAGACGGTGAAGGTTGCATGGGTAAGTGAAGATGAGATCCTTTAGAAATTCAACCTATAAATGCAAATTGCAAATTAATTTACAGGGGGGAATTTGTCTAAGAGAAAAAAATATACTCCTAGAGTTGGATCCAGACATTTAGTTCTTGTTGGAATCAGCAGGGTTTAAGTCACAACTGATTTGCCCTATTGATTTCAGTAGAACCTAAGTACAACTAATTTCAGATGGATCTAACTGATAGTGTTTAATAGAAGTCATACCTAAGGGATGTGTATAATATGATTTCCAGACAGAGGATGATCACTATTTGTTCCCACAAACAAATAGCAATTCAAATATTGTGTGTTAACAGTTCATATATATTGTTTGTTTTTATACTTGGGAACATGTAATCCTGTGAAATGTGAAAAGCAATTCACAAGATGATCAGGAAATAATGATTGGAAGAGGTACCCAGAGCTTGGATGTATTCACACCATCTAGGTCATTTTTTTCTCTCTCATGCAACAAGACATCTGGTATTGAGCACCTGAAGAATCTTAGATCCCTTTTTTAAATGCAAGTTTCTAGCTTTTTATGGTGTGAAGAAATATGTTAAACATATTTGAGCAGCGTCTAGTAAAGTTCTTATAGAAGACGGCTGAGCAGGGCTTCCTGTCATCAGTGAGAAATATGCACTTCTACATGCCTTGTAAACAAAGTTAGAATGAGTTAACATCCACAGTTCCAGGCTAGATGCAATGATGTGTTGGAGATTTTCAGTTGGAGCTCCCATTTCTTTTAATTCTTTTAAAAGCAGCTGGATATATGTGAATTAGATTAGACTGTGGTGCTGAAGAACAGGGAGGTTTAACCCTTTCGCCCTGTGCTTATCCTCAAAAGCTGCTATTTTTTTAAAAAAAATGTAACTGGGGGTGGTTTGATTTCGATTGGGAAAAAATGGCATAGGAGAAAGGTCAAGCCCTCGGCACCATGGTCCTGATCTAATTTAGACCCAACCCTATTCCACCCACTGCCAAATGCTTTTGAAAGAAATTAAAAGAGAAAGAGATCTGATCAGGAATTGACAGCATCCCATCTGGTTTAATACCAGGTTGAGAACTGTCATTCAAGAGTGCCCTTAAAGAACACTTTATTCTGAAATGCGCTGTGCCTAAATAAATATTTTCCTGCACACCTGGAGGTTTCCTACCTTCTTTTTTCTGTGATTGATGCCTTCCTATTTCCCCTTTTCACTATCAGTTCCGAAAATTGTTCAATTTTAGACCCAAAGATAACTGAACATCACTACAGACTGCTGCAGAAAACGATAGACATTAAATGTCATGATAATTTAAAATCATTTCTTTTGATCAATTTTCAAAACTCATAGTGAGTATATTTTATACACGGAGTCTGTTCTTTTTATTGCATTTTAAAAAATCTCAGTGTAAAAATGTATCATTTTAAAATTAATGTTTGTGCTTATTCGGGAAAATGTGGAATTACCTAAACTAATGATATTA
The DNA here is from genome assembly GCA_029215795.1 of Anniella stebbinsi. Classification (NCBI taxonomy): domain Eukaryota; kingdom Metazoa; phylum Chordata; class Lepidosauria; order Squamata; family Anniellidae; genus Anniella; species Anniella stebbinsi. The sequence goes on from JARDYH010000001.1 coordinate 391,958,141, forward strand.
ATTTGGGGGCATATTCTTAAAATTCTACAGATGAGAATGAGTGTCAAACCAAACCCGGGTTGTGTGAAAATGGACGCTGTATAAATACACAAGGAAGTTTCCGATGTGAATGCCATGACGGTTTCAGTGTCAATGAGGCTCAGAATGACTGCATAGGTAAGTATTAGGGTCCAGTAATGGAATGGTGGAGTAGGTTTAGATAAATATATTTGATCTCTTGATTGTGACGTCTCCTACTTTCACAAAATTTATTAACTGAGCACATATTCAATTGAGAGTTTTTCTACATGAGGCATTTATTGTGTGACTGTGATTTCTTACTCACGGTTGTTTACAGGCTCTTTAGATGATGGGCTATAATTTTAGAACGGGGAAAATGGAGCTGTTTCTCTCAGTATATATGAGCTATTGTGCTATAGCACAGCTCCGCCTAGGTTATGTAGCAGAAAAGCAGGAAAAGAAAAGCTCTTTGTGTAGAGCTCTGATCTCAATGCTGTGACAAAATCAAAAGTAGATACAGCAATTGACAACCCTGTAGAAAAGCCCTGAAAGCCACTGTGTAGTTCAACTGTTGGTATGGGAAGTTACTGGGTGTGTGTTATTGGTTTGTTAAAGGAAAAGCAGAGAAAGGGGACTTAACCTAGTGGGGGCCCTTAATTGATGCAAACAATCATTCTTTGGGCTATTTCAAACATGTATGTGCATAATTTACTCACTCATCACTTGATATGAACTGACTCCATAAGAATGCACTGTGTTTGAGACGAGTTGGAGTGGTTTGAAAATCTTACTTATGGTGGTAGATCTGTGATAGCTTTTACATATTTAAGCCATCACTTGATATTGAACATGCATGTCTGAACTAGCCTTTCTGTAGCAAATCATCTCTATTCCAGCACCCATCTGATTTCAATGTACTTAAACATACACTCGCACACATCAAAATTCCCTCCTACCCAGTATGCATTAGAAGGATGTCTAACAACAAACGGAGTGGTAATTTGGATCTCTGGGAGGGCCTGGATTATGTGGATCTAGCTATTAATCTGCTTCTGTTTCTGTATAAACTGGCACAGAATTACTCTGCTGTTACTTAAACAATTCTTTGAAATGTTCGAACTCTGATTATTCATTTCTTAATCTCTTCTTTCTCTGAGTTTGATTGCAAGGGCAAAGTTTTCTAGCTGAAACGGACCTTTCCCCCCTCTAAATATCTTTTTCTTTCTTTCCCTCAGACGTCATGTCCTCTTTCTTACTGCTGCCTGGCTTTCATTCTTCCTGTTACAATCCCTAAATATAGCTAAGTATGTTCTTCTTTCTTTTATACTCCTGCTTCAAATTCCCTGTGTTCCCCCCACATCTCAAACCAGGTTGTAGCTGTTGACATTTTCCACGTGACGTTCTCTTTGCAGATAACAGAGAAGGCTACTGCTTCACAGAAGTCTTACAGAATATGTGTCAGATTGGATCAAGCAACAGGAACCCTGTGACCAAATCTGAATGCTGCTGTGATGGTGGGCGAGGATGGGGACCCAACTGTGAACTCTGCCCCTTCATGGCCACAATAGCCTTCAAAAAACTCTGTCCTTTTGGCCGCGGATTCACAACCACTGGAGAAGGTATATCTGTCCATTAAAATTGGGGGGGGGGGGAATCAGCAGTTTTAGAACAAAGCACTCATTATACCAGTTCAACTGAAAAAAGCACATTGCTTTAATTTAGCATTTATATAAGTGACATGGACCACAGGGCCAAACAATAGTACAACGGGCCCTTTATTGTTTGAAAATCTGCTTTGGCAACAGGAGCTGAAAGCAGAGAAGGTGGGGTGGGGTGTATTTAATTCATTCCCACCTCACGCCTCTTACAGTGGCTTTTAAAATTTTGAAAAGGGCCATCACAAATTTGTATGCAACATGTAGCTTGGCTCATGTTATAGCAGGTAACTCTGGCTCAAAGACCCAATTCCCACCACTGGCTATGGAAGGATCCCTGACATGCCCATCCAAAGATGAACGTTGATTTTTTGGGGACCCAACTGAATGGCCTGAGGGAGAGGAAGTGGGACTGCTTCTTCATCACAATCTGAGGTGTTCTTAGGCCAAGAAAAATGATTGAAAGGGGGCATTTAAGTTTCAGGGTCGAGTCTCCCTGATAGATGACCCTGGAAGGTATCTCATGCTGTAGCAGCTAACCAAAGAGAATTTCCCCTCTCAGTGCTTCCTTGTTCCACATGCTCTTGTAGCTCAAGGACAATGGAGTCCAAGGGGAAAATGGGAGAATCCAATGCTACAGATTTATTTTGTTAATTCAATACATCCGTATCACGCTTTTCAAAAATAGACCCTCACAAAGCAGATGCCAGGAGCAGTCAACCAATAGACATGCAATGTATACCAGGAAGAAGCAGGAGAAGAGAGCAGGGCAATAAGTTTAGTGAGCCTGGGGCTAGTTGCATCGATCAGAAGTGAAAGAATAAGGAGCCTATTGGGAATAGTAGCTGGAACTCAGAGTGTGTGTTTGTGTGTTGTGGCTCCCGGCTCATATTGCTATGGGAATGCAAAGAGAGTAAAGAACGCTTTCTTGGATCCTTACAGACTACATAACCAGACCTAGAACTTCCAAGATTCACTGCAAGTGGGAGGGTGGTATATCATGTTCACAGTTTGCCTGCAGTGCCAGAATATCTGGGGCAATTGGGGTAGCTCTTTTTAATGGTTACTTTGTTCAACTTTAACCTTTATTCCCACTGGATTTTGGAGACCACGTACAACTAAGCTTAGGGAACCTACACTGTTTGACCACTGGGATCTGCAGCAGCATTGATGCAAAAATCTCCCTTCCCAGTGTCCATCGTGCCCCTTCCCCCACTTCCCTGCCTGTTTAGACAGGCAGCAGCAGGAGGTGTACATATGGCCTAAGGGTCAGAGTATGGCCATAAAACACTTTGTGTGATTCTCAAGTCTAGCTGGGAGAAGAAATTTAATGGGCATGGCTCAATGCAACACTTGGGACACAAGCCAAGTGGAAAAAAGGTCAGAGTTTGCTAAGCTTTAAATGATAACCCCCTAAGTCTGTCACTGTTCCATTAGTTTCATCTCATTTCGAGGTTTCTTGTTCCTTTTCATTGTGAAATGGCATAAAATTTTCAATCATCTTTTTTTTACAAGCCTCCTAAATCGAAGGTCTTCATTGATGAGTTGTATTTTTGTTTCCTGTAAAAGCACAAGAGAAGCACTGAACCAAGGCACACTGTTTTTTTCCTTCTGTTTTGCCTTCTCTATAGTCCTATTTATTGAATTACAGATATTGACGAGTGCAAGGTTATTCATGATGTTTGCCGGAACGGGGAGTGTATAAATGAGAGAGGATCGTACCGCTGTCAATGCAAAGAGGGCTACACAACCGATATAACAGGCACACTTTGTATCGGTAGGTTTTTCATTTTTTATTACTCCCATATAAAATGATTTATTTATTTATTTGCAGTATTTGAATGTTGCACAACAACAGCGTTCTCTAGATGACTTACAATAATAAAACATCAAAATATAGTCACAAATCAGCAATCAGTAAAACAAGAAAAAGCAACTTAAAAATTTCATTAGAATAAGATGTATAGCATCATTGAAAGTATGTCGCAGATTTAAAATTCAATGGATTCAAAGATTGAGAAAATAAAAAGACATTTACCTGCCGTAGAAAAAAGTATAAGGACGGCTTTCCATAAATGAGGCATGGAGAGGATAGCACTGAAAAGGCCTTTTCCCCAGTGGCCACCCATCACACCTCACTTGGGCACCCGAGGAAAGGCCTCTAAAGGTAATCTCAGGGTCCAAGTAGTAGTAGGAGGTGATCCTTCAGGTAACCGGTGCCAAGGCATTCAGGGTGTTAAATTCAACACCAGCATTTGGACTTTATTTCTTTATTTGTGATAGATATATACTGCTAAATATAATAAAATCCCTAAGCGCTTCACATATAAATAAGATTACATTTAAAATACAGTGTTAAACATAATTTCAATGCCAATAAGAGCAATACAAGGACCAGTAAGATGGAGCAGTATGATTAATTTAATTACAAGCTGGGGAAAGCCTGGGTGAGCATGTGCATTTTCAGAGGGCATTTGAAATGTCACATTTTCTGCCACTCGAACTGCACGAGGATAGGTGCCGCTATCAAGAAGGCCCTCTGTTGAGATATTATATGGCAACATTCCGTCGAGAGGCCTTAGAAATGGACTGGGAGCCAGCGCAGATGATAGAAACAACAGCGTACTATTTTTAAATCATCCAGTACCTGTTAATAACCTGACAATTCTATTCTGGACTAGCTGAAGTTTCCAAACCAGTTTCAAAGCTGTCCCATGTAGAATGGATTACAGTAGGGTGCGGACTGTCTGCATTGTAAAAGTATTGTTTCAGGTGATGACAGTTAATACAAAAGACTCTGTCTTGTGGTATATGATCTGTGATGGATGTTTCATACAGCATCCGCATTTGCATGTAATGATAAACCATAATTTTGGATTTATGTACACGTGCCTGCACAAAGCTCTGAACTTGAGCATTTCTACCTCCCCTCTCCTCCCACATTTTCAGGAAGAGGAGTGAACCATAATTTATTCTTGCATGAGCAGCAACAAAACAAGCTTCAGTTTCAGTTTAACATGTTCACAATTTTCCATTATGTGCAAACCAGGAATTGTTGTTCAAAATAAATTTTACTTTGATAAACAAACAACAAAATCCAGGGTTTGAAGTGAGATTGTTTATCAATTGACTAGTGTTTATTTCAAACTATAATTCCTGGTTTGCGCGTAACAACCAGCCAAGAATCTGCTAAAGTGAGACTAAATTCTGGTTTATTCCTCCTCCTGCTCACGAAGGAGGTGGAAGGGGGCAGTGCTCAGACGTTTCTGTGGACACATTTCTCTGCTCATGTATAATGGTTTACCATTCACTTATTCTTTTCATTCACATTGTAGCCATTGACTAGTGAACATGCAAATGTAAAATGAATAAACATCTTTTCTCAATTTTAAAATGTAGAAGAAATTCATATTTAGATTCTGAAGAGTGGTGGATGACAACTGTGCTGTTTGTGGGATTTTTTCCCCAGGGAGGTTCACCTGGTGGGCAGTTGAACACTTTTAAAAAATTGTTGTTGGCCTTTTGCCAACAGAAGTGTTTTAAACATCTGACTCTTTTACTTTTACTGATGTTTTTAATCTGTTTAATGAATTGTTGATGGCTTTTATTGTATTTTTTTTCTGAAGGGCAGTTGTATACATTTAAACAGTAACTTCAGAGGTTGTAATTATTAATTCCAGATTTATAGCATTCTCAATGAAAAGTGATTGTTTTGTTTTACTTTAGATCTGAATGAGTGCAATGAGTCTCCAAAGCCTTGCAATTTTATCTGCAAAAATACGGAGGGGAGTTTTCAGTGTTCATGTCCTAAAGGATACATTTTGCAAGACGATGGGAGAAGCTGCAAAGGTAAAAGCTCCTGAAATGTGATATGTTGTTTGGAAGGTTATTTAGAACTCTGGTTAAGAATGAGTTTTCCGGCAAGGCCATCTTGAGGAGGGAGTAAGGGGTAATAGGCCAGCACTTCAGCTCTCACCTCCTAAAGTAGCCTGGCAATAAGTTCTGTGTCACATATTCCACTTTTGCCTCCTAATTTGGCAAGGAAGGGGACAGACAGAATCCCTGAAGAGGCTGTCTGGTTGCTGACCCTCAGCACAGACAGAAAGACTACCCAAACACATGCAGAGGTTGTGGGTCTCTGCACATGTTATGGAAAACAAGTATTTATTTATTTATTTATTTTGCTTTACCCATATGTGTGTTGAAAAGGTCAGGATTGATTCCCTAACATGTTAATGTTTGAGTACATGCCAAGAATATAATGCGAAGCAATCTTCAATGTAAAAATAAAACTAATCAAATGCACACATCCTGAGATGAATGTAGCTGTGGGCAAATTCTTTATTTTGAAAACAACAGAGTATTGTGCTGTATTTTGAAAACAGCATAGTTTATTATGCCATAAGCCTTCATGAACTAGAGGCCACTTCATCTAGTCCACAAAAACGTATGCTTAATGTATTTGCTGATCTTTAAGGTGCCACAAGACTCTCTTTGTTGTTCTGGCTGCAAAGACTAACATGGCAACTCATCCGGAAATTTTGACTGTGAACGCTCTTTTGAATTATATTGATAATTTTGTTATTGTAAACTGCCTTGGGGGCTCTTTTTAGAGCTAAAAGTTGGTATAAAAATATTTTTTAATTTTTTTTATTAGGCCCAGAAGGACAGAAAGAATATTCCATTAAAAGTAACTGGGCAATGTACTTTGATACTTCTGGCTTGGATAGATTTGCCTCTTTGAACCATCATATAAATTGGCTGTCTGCTCCTTTACCTTTATGAAGAGCAGGAGTTGAAAAGTGCATTTCCTTTCCTTTCAGATCTTGATGAATGCGCAACCAAACAACACAACTGCCAGTTCCTTTGTGTCAACACCATTGGAGGCTTTACTTGTAAATGTCCCCCTGGATTTACTCAACATCATTCATCATGTATTGGTAAGTAAAGAAGAAAATGGAGATTTCTTTCTATCTCAGAGCTGCTGCTATACACTACAGTATCATAGCGGTAGGCAACTAGATTGGCAACAGGGCCAGCAGTCTAGAGCAGAGCACAGAGAAATCCTTTTGGAGCGCCACGTAATCCCATTTTGAGTTAACAACCCTCAGTAATTTGGTGTTGTCAGCAAACTTGGCCACTTTACTGCTCACTCCTGATTTATGAATAAGATGACATGACATATGAGCCTATGGTAAATGAACATAAGTTTATTATATGTTGCCTTTTCAACTTCAGAATGAAAGCTTGCAAAGGGTATGGATTGATAATATTTTATATTCTGTTCTGCTCCGTTTCACTAGAAAGGAGCATGTTCCTTTTTGTATTTGGGTTTGAAGAGGTACTCTATCCTATATGCTAATAGCAAACACATTCTTGGAGTGCCAATCCTTATGTAGCCAAACCAACATCCACACACAAGAAAGAGGTATTAGCTAGGGGTGTGCACTGGATCGGGTCCGATCCACGATCCAGATCCGATCCAGGGGAAATCGGATACAATTATCCGATTTCCGATCACCCCGCTGGATTGTTCGATCCAATCCGATCTGATCTGGAAAGGACCCGATCCAGATTGGATGGATCAGAGGATCGGCGGGCGCCCACAGGTACTTCTATTGGCGGGCGCCAGCGGGCGCCCACTGATGGAAGCGGACAATGGGGACAGGGGGCTTACCTTCCGGGGACGTCCGCTCCTCTCCGCCGCTGGCCGCTACTGCGAGCAGGCTTTGCGGTCTGCCCCTAGGTAGCGCGCCAGGTGATGTCATCATCTGGCACGCTACTCAGGAGCAGGCCGCAAAGCCTGCTCGCAGTAGCGGCCAGCGGCGGAGGGGAGCGGACATCTCCCGAAGGTAAGCAGGGGGGAGAGGGGCCCACGGCACGCTTACCTGCCGGGGCCATCCATTCCCCTCCGCCGCTGGCCGCTACTGCGAACAGGCTTCGCGGCCTGCCCCTAGGTAGTGCGCCAGGTGAGGGGGGGTAAGGAGTGCGGGGGAGGGGGCTTACCTGCTGGGGCCGTCCACAGCAGACGGTCCTGGGAGGTAAGAACCACGAGGGGGGGGAGTTAGGCCCCCCCTCACCCACCCGTCGCCATTTTTTTTCTCATAGACTTGCATTGGGGGAAAGCTTTCTTTCTCCCAATGCAAGTCTATGGGAAAAACAAAAATGGCGGCCGATCCAAAAATCGGATGTCCGATTTTTGGATTGAGATCGGGCCCGATCCGGTCTGGGGGTGGCCTCAGATTTTGTCCTATCTGATCCGGGACAAAATTGGAGGTCCCAATCTGATCCGGGGGGGCCGTGCACACCCCTAGTATTAGCAGGCATGGGGGAGCCCATACAGAGGTAAAAGAATTCAGAGAGTAGGGAGAGAAATCAAAACACTCTATGAGGACTGAGTATGCTCTTTGGCCTTAGCTTGTTGAATACCTGTTGGGGAGGGATGGAAAACCAGGGGAGAGGCGGTAATGGAGTATCCTGGAAAGGGTATGGCTGGCTGGTTGGAACCCTAAACAGCACTCCACATTACAACATTTTGTTGCAGATCACATTAGTAAAATACTAATACTAAGCATTTGTTTTATATACATGGCTATTAAATATTATATATAGCTATTTTCCACTAGATTCCACCCAATAGTGTAAGCCGGATCTTGAATCCAGCCTCATTTTCATTACATAACTGGGTTGATGTCAGAGTAAAAATTCAGCAAACAGGCTTTCTCAGAAAATATAAATCCTGTATATGTATCTTGTTTTCCATGCTTTGAAAATGAACAAAAATGAAAATGCTTTTCATGGGACTTGTAGATGTTCTTCTGCACTCATCTTCAAGATGAACAAAACTGAGAAAACCAACTGACTTGTCCACCTACATTCCTTTTAGATAACAACGAATGCGCCTCTGACATCAATCTTTGTGGATCTAAGGGTGTTTGTCAAAACACACCTGGAAGCTTCAGTTGCGAATGCCAGCGTGGTTTTGCACTTGACCAAACTGGTGCCACCTGTGAAGGTATACAAGTTGGACTCATGTAGCCTACTGTTCTTTTATCTATGTAACTATGTGATGAATACATCCCATGTAAATAGGCACTTGATCAAATCACTTTTTGTCTGGTTCCCCCCATCCCCTGTACTGGTTCACATTATTTATGTTTAAAATACCATAGTGCCTTCTGGCTAGACTTTGCTCAGCTATATGTGAGATCCTTCCATTTCATCTTTCAGTTATTACATTAGTTTGCCATTTAAACGGGCTTACATATTTCAGTTTTTAAGTGGAATAATTAGAGAAAGGGCTGCATAGTTCAGTGTTGGAGCACATATTTTTTCATGCATATAGTTCAATCTTTGGAAACCTCCAGTTAAAATGGATGTTAGGCAGCACTGTTGGGAGAGCATCTGCCAGTCAGAGTAGGCAGTAATGGGCTAGACGAACTAGTGATCTAACTCGGGATAAGACTGCTTCATGTGTTCATGTGTGTTAACTTTCTCAAGTTGTCTCCTGGGTCTGTAAAGGCATACAAATGTCTTCTGGGGACAAGCGGTACATGTAGCTAGCTTGCAGCAAACCCATGAACTGCATTAACTGATTCTCCAGCATTGTGGTTCACACAGGTCTGCCACATGTACTTCCAACTCCAACAAAACATTGCACGTCTTTTCAAACACAAGAGTGATCCAAAGGTGTCATCCTCTGCCCTTAGGAATCATAGTGAGAAATATCTTCGAATCCATAAGGCCAGTAGAATGTCCAGGAGGCGCCTGCAAGGTTAACATTTGACCCTCCTTGTTTTTCTGATAGTTGTCAGTATAAGCTGTGGAAGAGGAAATGTGTCAATCCGTACATTTCTGCTTCCCATGTCAGAAGTTACTAATGTTGCATTTAGTAACAAGAGTAAGACACATATTCAAGAGCACTTCCGTTCTGTGTAAAGTTGGGGTAGGGAACTTCAGGCTCAAGGCCAAATCTGGGCCCACCTCCTTTTCCCTCATGGTAAGGTATGTCAGTACTAGGGTGACCGTATGAAAAGGCGGACAGGACTCCTGTATCTTTAACAGTTGTATTAAAAGGGGAATTTCAGCAGGTGTCATTTGTATGCATGCAGCACCTGGTGAAATTACCTCTTCATCACAACAGTTAAAGCTGTAGGAGCCCTTCCCTCTTGACCAGATACAAAAGAGGGCAGGATTGCTGCAGCTTTAACTGTTGTGTTGAAGAGGAAATTTCACCAGGTGCTCCATGCATACAAATGACACCTGCTGAAATTTCCCTTTCAATACAACTGTTAAAGATACAGGAGCCCTGCCCTCCTTTTCATATAATAATAATAATAATAATAATAATAATAATAATAATAACAATTTATTTCTTACCCGCCTCTCCGTCTGGATCGAGGCGGGGAACACCTGGTCACCCTAGTCAGTACACCACTGTGAATTAAATCGATGTACATGGGGATAGTTGTAACACTTGTGCTGTAAAGCACTCCTGTGGATATAAAGGATACACATGTCTCTGTGTTATGGATTTTCCCAATGACTAGAGAAATAATTCAGAAAATTCCACCTGTGCTTTCTTTTTTAGATGTTGATGAGTGTGATGGAAATCATCGGTGTCAGCATGGTTGCCAGAATATAATGGGAGGATACAGGTGCAGTTGCCCACATGGGTATCTCCAGCATTACCAGTGGAACCAGTGTGTCGGCAAGTCCCTCTTTTTTTGTATGAGCAAACAAGACTGTTGCTGAGTTAGCCATAAGATTTTGACATTGTTGATTGATGTTTGAACCTCAATTTTAATAGGTTCAGAAGATCAACATGGCTCCCACGCAAGGATGACCCTCAGTTTTAATAGGTTTAATAGGTTCCTTTCATGCAATCCTGAAAAAGGCAATAGGGTGCCTCGAAATCCTTGTGACTAGCTAGAAGTTAAAGAGCCAAGGCCTTTACTCAGCTGAAAAAACTCAGTACATCATTACTTATCTGTCTCTCAATCCTGATTTATGCTTTAATTGAACTTGGGACTTTGCTGTCAACGGAAGAACTATTCTTTGACGGAATCTATCTTTTTAAATTGGCTAGTCTAAAATGTTTCTGCCCCAAAATGCTTCTGGCAGTTAGAAATACCAAGTCTCATCACAAAATTGTGCTCCTCTAGAGTGTAGATTGCAGAGGGAGAGGCGGGCAATAAATAAATAAATAAATATTTTGTTCATTGTACATTTAATATATAACTGATTGGCACAATGAATGTTGTGCAAGTCAAGCACACAGATCCTATGTGTAACCTGCAGGTATACAAACACTTTTCAGTAAGACCCCACTGAGAAATGGCTGATATAATTGAGAGCTGCATTCTTTATAATACCTTAAAATGTGTGAATAACAAATCTCTGATGAATCTGTCACATCAAGCCAATAAATGGCTTGCTTATTGTGTTGTATATTTCCATTTAAAAGCTGCCTCACTAATATGGTCCTTGATTTTTCATCTCCTCCTAATCTCTGGAACTTTGACAGTACATAAATGCAAGTAGATCTGTCAGCGGTCAACAGACACATTAATATCTATTTTTTTTTTAAAAAAAACTTTCCTGGATCGTAACAGCAAATCCATCTCTTTTTTTTATCATGTGTACCAAATGCCATTTGGCTTTTTTTAAACTGTGGCAACAAACTAATTTGTTCAAACCAAGGTCCCTTGTCCATCCATCGGTGATGATCTGTCTCTTTGCAGCCCAGCCAATAAAGTTGCTCATGGAGAAAGTTACTAATTATTTCAAGGGTGGGATAGAAAAGGCGGTCCTCATGTGTTTTCAAAGCCATGAGAAACCACTTTCTTGTTTTCATTGTATTGCTGCAATGCAGCATAGATGTCCTAATATTTTTTATTAAGAAATCCATTAAGGAATATTTCCAGTATCTAATTTAACTGGTCCAGTCAATTTGCAGTACTTTCTTGGAGATGCATATAGTGACTCAAACTGTGAGAATCAACCATGTGTTTGGCATTGTTTGCTTTCAAAAGCATATAAAAATGCCTTTCCTTGTTATCATTGCACTACTCTGAGGGAGGTCTCTGGTTTTAATTATGCTTAAGAAAACTTGCTGACATTTTTACACAGTCCTCCATTGGGAATGTAGATGTTTTAGCTCCAACAAAAAAAATTGCAAATTATTCAGAAGTTGCTTTCTTTTTGGAAAGACTGGATTAAGAGGGGGACATATGACTTAAATTACTATTTAAATTTGCTGTTTTCATGTTTTTTCTGGTTTTATTATCATTGGGAATCGGGGAGCTCTAATCCTTGTATTTTAGCAAGTGAACCCACTATTTTTCAGGGTGATACCATCAGACCAGTGAAAGGCCCTTAATATAGCTAAAATAAAGTTTTTTGTTTGTTAACAGGAGGCCAGTATGTAGCCATGCCTTATATGGTAATTTAACCATTTTCTGAATTTTCACAGAAATTTCTATCTTTACCTTGCTCATATTTCCCTCCACTTTTAAACAAATATAATTTGCTCAAGTCAAATTCCAGTTGCATTGAAATCAGAAAAAAGAAAAATGAATCCAGCTTCTCTAGATGCTGAGGTTGTCTATGTTCTTTACTGCTTCAGTCTTCATAAATGTTGGTCTAGAGTTAGACCTAGTGTAGTGTCATAGGTGAGAGTCTGTGTTAGTAAGCCTCTGGTTCAAATCTCATCTCTGCCACAAATTCATTAAACAGCCTTAGGAAGGCTACCATCTCTCCGATTTAGTAATATAGATTAATGTCAAGGTGAAGCTTGGGCTCCCTAGTTTGGTTCAAATGCTGAATCAGACTTGGAGGCAGAACTAGAGGAAGCTCACCTAAGCCAGGGAGCGGGGGAGGAAATCCCCAGGACTCTCCAGGAGTCAGGGAGGAATCTTCCAGGATCTTATCGAACAGGAGGCCAGGTTCAGAGATTCCACCCCCGTCCCTGGGGAACCCAGCCTTTGTCAGAGGGGGAGAGAGCATCTGAATTGACAGATCCCGGAGTCTGCCACAGAGTCAAGCGAGCAGAGTTGGGAGGAGGGGTGGGAGGCAGTGTGCTAGACTGGCTGCATGTTAGAAGTTGGGTCAAGAAGACCCTTCCAGTAATAGCTTGTTGGACACGGTGGAAAATGTCCATTTAGTTGATAGGCAACTGCCTTGCTTTATTTGGCTAATTAAGCTTAGAGGATAGCTCCTAGCCTTCACAGTCGCTTCAGGTGTAAAGAGGTGTGTTGTTGTTTTTAACTGAATAAAGGCATTGTGGATTTCACTGCGAATCTTTTTTGTTTCACATTTCAGTGGGAGGGCTTGGAATCCTGACAGATTAACATAAGAAGGCAACATAGATAAACATATTTCTAACAAATCATAACAAAGTGGTCAAGATGATAATAATACTGATGTAATGTAAAGGGTTGTTGTAAGAATTACTGCGATAACCAAAAAGCATATAATTCTAAGTATTTTATAACAGCCAAATGTCAATAATTTTGAAAAGACGTTTGCCTGATTTTAATGTTGAGCATAGGTTTGAGTTTCCTAGAAGAGGAAGGTGGCTAATATACAAAAATAAATAAATAAATTACAAAGCATTATAACACTAATTTAAGCTCCATTGAATTCTGTAGTATCCCACAATGTAACCTTTCCTGAATATATCCTGTTACAAGCAATCTGGGAAATTCGTATATGCTATGTCATATGGCAGCCTCTAAAATGTATTGTAGATGCAGTGGCCTGGTTTGCATGACCACCGTGGTTTAAGCAGGCCACGGTGGCTTATTTGGAATGAGCTATTTGCCTAATTACCCAACTCAGTATGGACTGTCATATCGTCCAAACCCAGGTGGCATGGCTTGTTTGAGGAGGAAGCAACCCTCAAATAACCCAACAGTCCATATTTTATTAAATGATAGTACTGAGTTCAATATTCTGTGTGAAGTTTCCCAAACTAACAACCACACAGTAGTATTTCTTTAACGCAGTCAAAATTATATTGTCAGTACCCGCTTAAAACAATTTTGTGCTTTTTATTTTTTATTACATTTTTATGCTACCCAATAGCCGAGGTTCTCTGGGCAGTTCACAATTATTATAACTAGCTACATTGGATGAAACAGGAACAAGAATCATGCCTTGCAAATCACTATAAGAATTACTCAATGGTTGCTTTGTGTCAGATATGTGATGTGACAATGAGTGGGCTTCTCAAGAGACTATAAATGCGAAGGCCTAATCTGCTTTACTTCTGTTCCAGATGAAAATGAGTGCCTCAGTGCCCATATTTGTGGCGGAGCATCTTGCCATAACACTTTGGGAAGCTACAAATGTATGTGCCCTACTGGATATCAGTTTGAGCAGTTCAGTGGAGGATGCCAAGATGTCAATGAGTGTGGCTCTTCACAAGCCCCATGCAGCTATGGTTGCTCAAACACAGAAGGTGGTTACGTTTGTGGATGCCCACCTGGGTACTTCCGAATAGGGCAAGGGTAAGTCGATGCTCACCCTCAAATTACAGAGGCAAAAGCTACTCAGATTTCTTTCAGTGTAATACAGGCCAAAAGATGCTGCGGGTGAATAAACCAAGGAGAAAACATATAGGGCATAAGGCTCACAGAGGCAGTGAATGAAGAATGTGCATGTTATGAGTTGGTTCATTCATGCATGTGTGACCTTTAATCTTTCATCAGTTGATGACTCAGTACTTGAAGACTATCAGGCAAATGTGTGAACTTTATTGAAAAGTCTTGAGTTTCAGTTGATAGTGGGTGTTCTTCTGTTTATGATGATTTTAACCTGTTATGGCTGAACTTCCCAAGCCATCACTTGGTACTGCTATCAGTAAGTGAGGGACATGAATGTCTGAACTAGCCTTAAGTCATAGAATATACTTAAATCAGATGGCTCAGTAATCTGTGGCCATTTAGAAACTGAACCAGGAGAAGAGAAAAGCGGGCATGTTTGAAGGCTATTGGAGCCACGTGAAGAAGGTAACACATGAGCACACTCTGACATAAGCCCACTCCCAGATGTGCCACTATGCTTGTGGGAATTACTGTCAGAAAGTGTGCTTGTGATATATTGTAGCTTTTTCCTCCCTGCAGGTGCAGCCACAGGGCTTGCTTCACTTGAGATTTTAGCAACTGAACTGAGTTTGTATGAAATCAGTTCCCCCATATCATGTACATCAGGGACACTACGTCCAATCAAAAGAGGCTCCCATTTGAAAATTCTCCATTAGTGGTCCAAATTGTTGGAACAACTTCCAAATTGTTAATATTCACATCATTGCACTTCACTGTCTCTGGTCAAACTGTCTGAGCATAGTTTCCACTTATGGCAACTAGGTTTCAGTGGGAATTCAAAGTGAACAGATTTTGGTTTTAACAGATTGTATTGAGAGTGCTTCAGCTGATTTTCGCCTGTCCTTTCAATTTCTTAGGCATTGTGTTTCTGGAATGGGGCTCGGGAGGGGTCATGGCCAGGACCTATCAGTCAGCGGTGAAGTAGATGACAATTCACTTTCTCCGGAAGCATGCTATGACTGTAAAATCAATGGCTATCCCAAGAGGGGAAGGAAACGGCGAAGCACAAATGAAACAGATGCACTTGATGCAGAGGTAATGTACTACTTAACCCTCCTGGGATTGGGAGGGCTTCTGTAGCTTCCCAAGTGCCCTCCTGAACCTATTTCTTTTGTTAACTTTTTGATATGGACTGACTTAACCACTTCCGATTCATGTGGTTAAGATTTCTTCTGAATGTATCCTAGGCTGACCATATGAAAAGGAGGACAGGGCTCATGTAACTTTAAAAGTTGTAGAGAAAAGGGAATTTCAGCCAGTGTCATTTGTATGCAATTAGTTCCTGGTGAAATTCCCTCTTCATCACAACCGTTAAAGTTGCAGGGGCCCTGCCTTCTTTTGTATATGGTCACTCTAGTATAGTGCCTGCACCTTTAACTGTTGTGATGAAGAGGGAATTTCACCAGGAACTAATTGCATACAGATGACACTGGCTGAAATTCCCTTTTCTCTACAACTGTTAAAGTTATATGAGCCCTGTCCTCCTTTTCATATGGTCAGCCTATGTATCCTCACAATGTCAGATCAAGTATGTCCTTTGTGATGACAGTCCATTAAAAACTAATTTGACCCTAGCATGACCAATGGGAATTCCATGTCAATTTCCTGTGAGACCATTATATACTCTACATTATTGGTTGGCTGTTGTTGGGATCGGGGAGGGCATGGGAAGAGAGGGTACCTGATGAAGGACTGCCATTTTGTGTGCTAACCACAAGTTTGGCTCACATCTAGTCTTGCCCTAATGCTATGATATATAAGGAACTGCCTTATAAATCTAGCTTTTGGTCCATCTGACCCCTACATTATGTAGTGGAAATGGCATAGGTTTGTTGTGCATCTGACCTTGGGATTCATGTTTGTACAGGTGCAGTTGAACTGATTTACTGCAGTGTGACCGTTTGTAGTTTCTCAGATACATGATTTTTTAAAATGAATTTTGCTTTAGTCTGCAAAAGCTCTTGCCACTTCGAGCCAATATGTCTTTACACTGTGGCTCTCAGAAACAGTTGAAGGGTATGTGTGTGAAAATGAAGCTCAGATGCTGTGGCAGCTGCCTTTATCAGTGGGGTTCTTCTGAAGTTGTTGCCAGTTGTTCAGAGGGGTCAGCTTTCATAGGTTTTCACTTACACACTCATTTCCTGTGTCGTGTCAGCACTAAAGCTTAAAGAGCCCACCCAGCTTTGCAGCAAGAAAAGTTCACTGTATTAAATAGTAGTGGGTAGATTGCATATTCAAAGAGAAACATTTTTGTCATTGGAATGTGGAGTTAGGGTGCTTCTCTCTCCCCCCGTCCCCAATGCTTTTCATCTGGAAGCCAAGTGCCAAATGTATGGGGATTTCAGCACATCTAGTTGTTTCCTTAGCCGATAATTTGGCATTGAGTACAAGGATGTTCACACAATTCAGTTTGCAGCATTTGGCATGTATTTCATATGACAGGCCTGGATGCTCATCTCAGCATGAAATTACCCCAGGCTAATTAGCAAGAGCAGTAGAGTTTAGGTGACAAAGAATCAAAATCATAAAGCAAATAGATAAAAATCTGGTGCAACAGAGAAACAGTTTCCTTTTTTTTTTTTTGGCCTTATTTTGCCAAAGGATGATAATAAGAAATCCCTTGAGAGTTTACATAATAAAACTATTTGGCCGGTGTCAGAGATTTTCCTGTGGAAGTTCTTTTAATTGTTCAGTTCTGTAAACATTCTTTAAACAATATAATTAGAAGTAATTTTTTCCAGGCTCCCCAAATCGATTGTTATCAAAGTTTCTGGGAACCAAGCGTGGTAATCAGCCTCTTCTTGGAGGATGGAAGAGGATAAAAAAAGTGGAAATAATGCCGCATCCCTTTTAAACCTACCTTTGACATTTGCTGTATGAAGCTGGCAAATGCAAAACAACAGTTCCATTTATCTGAAACTCTCTTATTAATACACACTTGGTGTTTGCCTGTCAGTTCAAAAGTCCTAAAAGGAAGATTATCCATCCTTTGATATTTCATGCTGAAGACACATTTTATACCTACATTGATGTCTAAAAACCATGGATTTAAACCAGAAACTTTAGCATTTGGAAGTCACTCCACCATTGTGTGACTCCCTACTGATTTTATTCCTTCTGTCAACAGCTGTTTAATATACAAAACTTTTGTCCTGCTCAAAATAAGCAAGAAAATACCTGTTGCTAATTTAGACATAACTTGCTTTGCACAGAAGATCCTGCGGCCATCTATACAACGCCGCTTTGCCTATTCATTCCCCCAAACCCTACAGCATCACTGCTGCAAAGCAACACTGCTAGGGCTATATGGGCAGGAGTGAGCATGGACTCTTAAGCCAGGAAAAATCGCAGCACCGTTGTGAGATGGTGATAATGGGCAGCAAATACCTTTTATTTTGTTTGATTTCTGGCACCTCCATGCAACTTTGAAAGCCTGTAGCAAGGCATCTGCACTGCTACAGTTCATTGAATTTCTGTGTTATCATACTTGCCCTTACTTTCGTTCCCCAGACTTTAATATTGCCATGGCAGCCATTACTAGGCTCGTTGAGCCTGACCCCTGCCCTGCATCCTGTGTCTACCCTACAATGGGACCTGCCCCTAATTACAGCCACTCTCTTAATCCGATCCGAAGCCACAACTGACAGACAACAAACAACCATGGTGACATCGGAGCAATGTAAACAGTCGCAGTAAAACAACACATCGAAAAAGCGCAGTTTCATGGGGAATAGCAAATTGTGGCTGCGAGTTGGCAGCTGGGTCGTCTAAACAATGGGGTGCAACTGCACAGCCACAGCGGGGCGTTTTCATGTGTAACAACTGACGTTGAGTCCAACAGAAAAAACTCCACATTCTTGAATTAATAACTTTTGGGCTGCGTAAATAATCTGAGCAGCTGAATATTTTAGGTTTATTGTGCATGCAAGTGTATGGGAAAGCAAGGGAGAGATTAAAGCACTCTGTTCTTTTACAGGATCATCCTGAGATGGAAGCAGCAGTTAACCTTGCCAGCTGGGATATTGAAAAGCCACCCACCCTTTCTTTCAACATCTCCAATCTTAATAACAAAGATCGCATCCTGAAACTGATCCCCGCTCTCACAACATTGACAAATCACAACCGATATTTAATAGACTACGGGAACGAAGGTGGTTTCTTTAGGATAAATCAGAAAGAAGGAATAAGCTTCCTTCACTTAACAAAGAAGAAGCCAGTGCCTGGAATCTACTTATTACAGATCAGTAGTATTCCACTCTATAAAAAGAAGGAACTCAACCAGCTTGAAGATAAACATGACAAAGACTACCTCAGTGGTGAGCTAGGAGACAACCTGAAAATGAAAATTGAAATTTTGCTTCATTAATTCACCAACCAGAGACCAAATAATTAAAGCCAAAGATAGCTAGGCAAGACTTGAATGTTTTACTTCCCAATAAGGTTCTCCATATCACAGGTACAATCTTCCATGACTATATTTGAACATGTGAGCACTATTCCATTTCAACATAAGCAAGGTACAGGAAGAAAACTGTAGCTCACAACAACCACTTTCTCAGGCTTCTTGTAAGTGTAGCTACCTTGATATGCTGAATCTTGAATACCAAGACTGCTGTTGGAAGTTTGCCATTGGTGCCACGGCGATATCCTATCAGCAGTGATGCAAGAACACAAGTTCCAACAATGGATTCTTCTATTTTTTAAAAAATAAATCTTAAAATCCGCTTCTCCAGCTACATCTTACTAGGTCAGCCGTTTATGATATCCGTTTGGTGCTAGAAAATGTCCAGCCTAGATTTTATAAATGCACTGTAATATATACACAACTTAGAAGCCAAAGAAATTGCAATTACTCAGTCTAAATACATCAATCAACCAAAGTTTAGCTCAGTAGTTTATCTCAGTTATACCTATAATACAGTACATGTAAATTAAGTGTGTGTATACTGTAACCATGCTATTTTTATCCATGAAGCATTTGTAAACTAGATTAATAACACCCTTCATGTGAGGGTTTATAATGGTGCTTATAAGACCAACTACTTAACTGTATACACAAAGCTGGTGATGAAATTTCTGTGACAATCAAAATGCACTGAGGTCAGTGGAGACCATTAAACATTCTCAGAAGTTGCGTGACACAGTGCCATCCACAGTTACACCATGACATAATGTAACACATGTCAAAGAGTACCTACCATGATTCATATCAACTAGGGTTCAATGTCAAATGTCACAATAAAACAGTTCTTTTTTTAGTTCATTCTGTGGCTTCATGTCCTTGCTAAATTGCATCAAACCATACAAAGGGTTTTCACACAAACCTGCTCAGAAAAATATTCTAGATATGAGATGGGCAATTTATGGTTGACAGCGTGCTTCTGTCCCCCATGACATTTTTGTATTGTCCCCATCTCCTGTGAGATTCCTGCAAAATCTTAATATTTATTGTTACATTTCAACTGAAAATAACTATTAATTAATGCTGTTCTCAGCTGTGGGATGGTGGTGGAGGGAAACGGTTTACCTAAAGATACAGCTTTAACCAAAATAACCTATATGCTCATAATTTTTATTTTTTTAAAAACGTAATCACTCATCCCCAAAACTGAATATTTTACAGTTGCAAATAATTGGAACTATTAATCCCAAAATACTTTATAATATTCAACATCTCAGCCATTCTAAACTCTATTCCAATTTTATTTGTCCAAACCAGCAAGCATGACCATATATATATATATATATATATATATATATATATAGTCAATTGCTGTACCTCTCTAATCGTGAATACGTTGTCTGTTCTATTGTGCAATATTTCACGTTCTTAATCATCCTTTATGGATGTGATCTTGTTGCTTCTCCATCCTTCTAGCTACCACTGTTTGGCTGCAATGAGCAAGTTATGTACGAGTTAATTTATCTTGATCCAAAAATCTCCAGGATTTGCACACATTTATGTGCCCAACAGTTTGTAGTGTTGAACCCCAATTAGAAAAGTGAAGAGAACGTTGATTCAGTCAGATACCCACTCACTTCTAAACTGGTGATTGATGCTCTCAAAGCTGGAAACACCAATTATGTATGTATGGTAGTATCTGGGTAATCCCAATTCAGTGACTGAAACAGCATTCACAGCTCAGGGCTGCATGGGGTGTGTGTGTCCATTTACAGGAACTGGATTTAGAATACCCTCTTAGATACTCAGCTCCTGAGTCAGTTATCATTCTGCATGCGGAAGCCCTATTTGGATTGGAAGGTCGGCCTTTCATTCTAAATGTCCATGCAATACTATAGAAGTTCTCTTATGATCACTTTTCCCCACCCTCCAGCACGGACATTTACTTATGCCTTGTATAATGTAAGGAAGACGGGATGGACACAAATGGTGATAACTTACCTGGTGGACACGTGGCTTGCTCTGCCCTCCAACTAACTGGCTTGGTGCTAGTTGGCATGTGGAGAAGTGGGGAGAAAGGGGTAATCAGAATGGAGATTTTTTCCTTTTCTTTTTTGCTTAAATAAATGGGATTTATTTGTATAAAGGCCCAATGTACATTTTGCTTTGCATTTACTTTTATGTACTGTTATACGTGGTCCGAAATGGGACCTCAGGTCCCATTTCGGACCATGTATTACAGTAGGTACCTATATGTACTTTACTATTCTAGTTATTTTCATGTTTAATAATGGCTTATAAATCTGTTTCTGATGTCATTTTAAATTGCTTCTTAATGGCATCAGTTTTCCTCCACAGTAGGAATTTATTTATTTATTTATTTTCTATAAATCTGTCTTCATAAAGCAAATGGCTACTCTCAAGATTTGAAATATAAGATCAGCATAAATAATAATCAGCAATTGAAATGAAGTCTTCCGTACACAAACAGGTGAATTTGGGTATTGGACAACATACATCTACTAGTGCCAGAAGGCAAAACTATAATCTGGTCATGACATTTGCATAGGAAGGTTGTTCATAGTAATTTCATTGTGTGACAAATGTAAATGTGAGCGTTATAATTTTAAGGGATTCCAGATATGTGAGTTCAGAGGTCAACAATGCCCCTATGCAGGCATTCAAAATTGCAAGTGAGGAGCCCCCCACCCCAATCCATCTTTCTATATTGAGTTGGAAGGTCTGCAGGGAGATTGTAACAGCTGAATGCGGCTGCAATCTCCATTGAGACTTGAGGGGTGGGGCCAACACACACAGTCCCACAGCCCCTCCACACTTAAAATTTTGAAAACCTACACAGAGCTAATGTGTGTTCCAGAATTTGACTATGACCTTTCATTAATGTTGTGACTTACAAATCCACCAATTAGGGCACAATCATATGCATGTTTAGACAGAAAGAAAAGTCTTACAACTCTGTCTGGGGATTTTTTTTCTGTCCAAACATATAGGATTGCACCCTTATTTGCTTATTTTAGTCATTTGCTCTCTGTAAACTACTACTGTAAAGTTTCCATAAAATCATTAATAAGGCTGGCTTTAATGTATTTAAATGCATGCATCTGTGCAAGACTCATACTGATTACAGGGCAACAAGGGAGAACCACTTGAACTGATCAGTTGTGGAATGATGTAAAATGAATAGGTAATTTCAGAAGTGTTTCACAGTGCAATCTTATATCTCTCTACTCAGAAAAAAGCTCCACTGAGCGCAATGGGACTTAAGCCCAACTATGTCTGTATAGGTTTGCCGTCTAACATATTTAAATGGAATAACTGAACCAACAATCAGATGAATGAGGTACCATAGTTCACCGAATCTAAGACGCCATCGATTCTAAGATGCGCCTTAATTTTAGGGTCACCGTCAGGAAAAAAGTATTGCGTCGATTTTAAGACGCACCCCTTTTGCCACCCCAGTCCTCGCCGCCAGCACTGCCCTGGTCCTCGCCGCCAGCACCGCTGGCAGCGGCCTCCCCGGCCTTGAAACACAGCGTTACTACAAAGTAGGCCACGATCCAGATCGTGGCCTACTTTGTAGTAACACTGCATTTCCAGGCCGGGGAGGCCGCTGCCAGCAGCGCTGGCAGTGCGGAGCAGCGTGGACAGGGGCGGCGCTGGCAGCAAGGACCGGAGCGGCACTGGAGGCCAAGGAGGTCGGTGCCAGCGGCACGGAGGTTAGTGGGGAAGGCTGAGTTGCTGGGGGGGGGGGGATGCAGAGCCCCTTTGTGAAGGCGCTATGTGTGAGGGGGTGGGGGGGAACTTCAACCCCATACCAACACTGGAGAAATCCGGCGATTCTTAGATGCCATCGATTCTAAGATGCACTCCATTTTTACAGACATAAATATGGGGGGGAAAGTGCGTCTTAGGATCGAGGAAATACGGTATATGATAATGTTTTGAAAAAACATGTACATCTATTTCAAATGAACTATATATTGAGATGCTTCAGTCCACCCCATGCCTAGTATCTATTTTTGATAAGCTGAGGCCGATTGTGTAGGTATAATCCAATATTAAAATCAGCTCTAAGCTAAAGTTTAAACTAAACTGTGAATTATGCAATATGATGATGCCAGGTCAGCCTGTAAAAAATCAGATATGCAGAAGGGAAAAATACTCTGTTAATAGGGGCAGTGTAATCTCCCACCCCCCAAACAAAGCATCAGACTTCACTGTACATAAACCACACTGCAACAGGTCTATAGAATAGCAATGTTATTTGTTAAAGAGTATTAATTTCATCCTACAGTAATATGTGGAATGGAGATGTTCTCTGATAATTCTTGTTCCACGTAGTGAAC
This sequence comes from Anniella stebbinsi, assembly GCA_029215795.1. Classification (NCBI taxonomy): domain Eukaryota; kingdom Metazoa; phylum Chordata; class Lepidosauria; order Squamata; family Anniellidae; genus Anniella; species Anniella stebbinsi. The sequence goes on from JARDYH010000001.1 coordinate 391,981,173, forward strand.
ATAACAGTGTAAATGGGATTTGGCATGTACTGGGCTATGCTTATTTCCTTTAAAAAAATATACTACAGATGAATGGTATTTGTTGCTTAAACATAAAGAATCATGTTGATAAATGTAACCTTCCTTATTGCAGCAGGTAGAGGTATAATTTAGCATATGTCTGCTTCACAGGTTAGTTCACTTAATTCTGATGTGGCCATGTATCTATCTTAGGACATGTCTGGCCAATGATTTCAAAAGAATTTGTCTGTACTTGTTCATTATACATTTCATGACTGCAGCTGCATTATGGGAACTAACTCAATTGAAGAGCATTTGAGCTCAGTTCTGCCTGGGCTCTTTATAACCATGAGCTCCCATTTTCAAATGCAAGTTATCACTTGATATTATTGTCATCAAGTGATGCCCATCTATGGCTGGCTAGCTGTGTGTGAACCAACCAGCCCTTTGAAGCATTTGTGATGCATCAGCATGTTTGTAGCGCTAGAATGACTGAGCTAAAAGGAGGAGAGGTCCAGTTTATGCACCAACCAACTGCACGTTTACCAAAGTATGAAAGCTTTGTGCTTGCAGAACAAGCAGGACTTTGTGAATGGGAGGAAGTGTGCATTCACAACATGAACTGGGCAGTCTTCCCCTTCAGTCATTGTGTAGAAGTCCAAAATGCACTGTGAATCCTTTCTTGTGCTATACATACGACTCCCAGACTTTACAAGGATTGGCAATTTATGCCTGATTGTCTATTATTTGTCCTCGATGGGCAGAGATAATTGCCAGAAAACAGCTATAGCCATTATGAGCCGTGCAATCTGAGCTCTGAATTTTGGTATGGATGGTGGTACTAAGTACCTACCTTTTGTCGAATGTCACTTTTGCCTTACGCACTCAATGGATAGCACATACAGTTGCCATGGTGATACACGCTTAGCCATCTATATTTTGGCTACTTGCAACTCTGACCTGCATATCCCACCCACCCCTGGATACCTCACAGTTATGCTCAGATAAAATATGCTGTTTAAGGATGTATGTGGGATTTACCTATATAGTCCTTTTAAATAATACATGCTTTGGGAGGAATTCAGAATTGCTGATTTCTGAAGGTGCTGAAGCAACATAACTCTTTCATGCTTACTTTTTGCACGAGGGCATATGGCCTACCACCACCAAAAGTCTTTCTGTGAACCCAGTTCAAAACAAGCTGACTTGGGGAACTGTATCATATTTTGTACCTGTGGAATAATAGCAAAAATAGAATCAAGGGATGTCAGAACAGACCAATTTGGTCCATATTTGCTAACTACTGCGACTGAAGCAAAAGCGAGGCAGGGATTCCTGTCTGCAATTCCACACATACTTTATAGCAAGGAAATATGGCATTCTTTTTTGGTGGGCTAGAACTAAAATGTGCCAGAATGGATTCTTATTGCTTCTATTGAATTCCTAGAAGTTTTAAGTGTAAACACTGCAAATTAGTTGTGTGTGAAATCATCTCCATCCCTTGCAATGTTTAAGAATCTTGGTCATGTCTATTTCTTATACAAACCATAATCTCAGTCTGTTTATCAATCCAAAAGAGTCAAAATAGAACTGCCTGCTCTTACTGTTCTTTATAGATCTCTGAGCATGATCAGCCTGACTGAGCTTTCGGATTTGTGCAGCTGTTAATTCAGAACAAATATTAGGAATTTACAGGAATTTACACAGCCATTTATGGTGTGCTGCTGCTTCACCCAGCAACAATTTATCATGCCATTCCTAGGAAACTAGACCCTACAAATATGCATCCAGCAGCCTGTTGCTCTTTGGGCCTCGATGTGCAAGATCCTCCCAGCAGGCTGCTCGTGCTACAGGTGGGGTGCAACCGTCTGTCAGATCCAGTGGAGAATCCGATCCGTTAGGAATGGTTGGGCACACTGCAGTGCGCCCAATGGGAGGCCCGAATAGGAGGGTAGTGTTATATGGAGCCCCTCCTCACTCTGCTCTCCATGTCCAGAAAGGGCTGGTGCATCCTCATCGTGACTATTGAGTTGTAATTTTGTATTTACTCTTTGGGCTGCATTTCAAAGAACAGCATTAGCCCCCAGACCAGGTTTTGAAACACTGGTTTGTAATGATAAAAAAAGTAATCAAAGCAATTTCCTGTTTGACTTGGCTGGCAGCGATATCCCAGAGATTCTTCCCAACAGTGAAGCTCTTCAGTGTTGATGGAACTGTAAGGTATGGGGAAAACATGTTTGGATTTTGTAACAGTATTGGGTGCTGGCTATTCAGTGTTAATGTATGCAGTAGCATAAACAAAGATCAAGCTGGTTATTTACAAGGTGTTGTTTCAGTGCTATACATGTTAATATTATTTACATAGACAATTATCAAATAGCCTAGGCCTGCATTCACTACCCTTCTAAATCCTCCCTCAAACCTAAGACAATGCTTCACCAAACTCCGAATTTCAAGACTAAACTGTCAACACAGAAAAACCCTCCTCTGACATCACTCACTCATTCTCTCCCCTCAGATAGAACCAAACCAAATAATCACACACAAGCCCCCTCCTGCTACCCACAGTTAACCCTTTCTTTCCTGTATATCCTCTTCCTGAGAAACTAATTACATGCATATCAATATAACAAAACAGATTAGCCCAAGAAGCAGATGATTTTGTCACAGGTGGTATATGAATATAACAAATGAAAAGAAAGGAACTGAGCTTGGAAATAAACAGGCACCCGGCGTATTTAACATCACGTGGAAGTAATCTGATATATTTGCATAGCCCAGTAGTAATCTGGCATGGTATTTTGAAACAAGAGAAGTTTCTGTACACTTTTCAAGGAAAGCCCCACAGTAGGTTAGTCTGGAGGTCACTAAGGCATGTATGACTAGGAGCACTGGTTCATAGGATAGCTACCTTAGTGCTCAATGGCTCCCATTTAATTCTATGGGACAAAGTAAACAGGTATACTCTGGCAATGCTAGAAAGTATCTTCCCAGCTGTGAGAGTTACAGGGACACACATAGTTTTGCCACAAACTGTATATTATTGCTGGCCCATGAGTATGTGTATAACGAAAGAAGCCAGTTTAGCATATATAGTACAAAGTTTAAGTAAACAATATGTGCGAAGGTGAAATGGCCAACCGTCAGAGGAAAAAGAAATTTCATCCCTGGAGACCCAAGAATTGCTCACCAAGCATAGAGTTCAATATATTTTTCTAAGCCAGTGTTTTGCAGCTGAGGCTCATACAAATATGAAAATGTCTTGGCAAACACACGTTGACTTTATGATTTAGTTTAAGTCATAACAAAATACTTTTGTCAGTACCAGTTTAGAAGAACAGATATTCTTCAGCACAAGGCAGCTATAGTACTGTGCTGAAGTTCTGATATATTTTCAATATGAAAATCCTGTTTCCAAGGGGTCATTTTCAGCAAATGTCTATCCTTTCTAAAAAAAAAAAAAAAAATTTATGTCAGGAATGGTTTCTTGACTTACATTGTACATGCTTTTTGTGTGCGCACTACAATTTCCATAGTGCTCAAAGTTTGTTTATTACAATTGTAGTCTGGTTTTGGCCCAGAGGTCATGATGTTTGTTCATCAAAATTGTAGAAGATCTTAGTCTCGTGAGATTGTGCTCTGAAAATGCACTCTGTACAAAGGTCTGCAGACACATTTTGGACCGCTTTCATGCTGTTGAGTACATGCTATAAACTTGCACAAATTTGCAGGCATTGTTAGATCTGAGCATTAAATCTCATAATCTGTCATGAGATTGTGGCTCCTCCTTCTTGATCTCGATTTGTGTTAGCATAAGAGATTCATCTATTTTTGGAGAAAAAAGACCTTAATTTACTAGGAAGAGGCATACACAAATCCACTTCTCAGCTTTACAGGGACAAGTGTCTCTGGCAAGGAGGAGGACCCCCACAGGATCTCACCTTTACTGTGCTTTAGAAAAGGGGGGAAGCTGTTTCGTTTCTTAAGATAAGACCTCCACAGCCTATTCCTTGAGTCTTCTGATACATGAGGAGGGCTCAAGGGAGAGGCAGGAATTTCTCTCATTTACTGCTCTGCTCGGAGAATGTTAGCAATGGCAGGAGATGCGCTCACTGCAGTATGGAGGGGGGGGAATCTCCCACTAACATTCTCCAGAGTGAATCTCTCCTAACATTCTCCAAACAAGTCCACTTTCTCCCGAGCTTGGCATACAGGCGGTCTGATTTCACTTGCACTGAGATTTGGAATGAGGAAAGAATCAAGAGAGATTCCTTGTAGACAACCTGGGTTTTGGGATCTACGCTAGGGCAAATCCACCCCTATCCTCACTGGGTAATCTCTCCCTTCACTTCTGCTGCCACTATTAAACTACATGCCGACAATTTAACTACAACATGTGAAGCCACACTGCTTAAAACATACATCTGACTAAGAAGTTAAATGTTTGGAGTTGGGAAAGCAGTAGCTGCTCCCTGTAAGAAAATTGCATTCTGCTAATGCTCACAGATGGTTTCCTATCTAGACGTATCTCCTTTTTCTTTTTCTTTGCATGCCTTCTGGATGGGGTTACACTCCCCCTGAAAGACTGTGTTCGCAGCTTGGGGGTGCTCCTGGATCCGTCGCTCCAAATGACAGCCCAGATAGATGCGACGGCCAGGAGTGCCTACTATCAGCTTTGGCTGATATGCCAGCTGCGCCCCTTCCTAGAGTTGGAAGACCTAAAGATGGTAGTGCACGCGCTGGTAACTTCGAGGCTCGACTTCTGCAATGCGCTGTACATAGGGCTACCTTTGTGCCTAGTCCGGAAACTTCAACTAGTTCAAAATATGGCAGCCAGGTTGGTCACCGGTACATCTAGGAGTGACCATATTACGCCAGCTTTAAAATCGCTCCACTGGCTGCCAATTAGTTTCCGGGCGAAGTATAAAGTGTTGGTCATTACCTTTAAAGCCCTACATGGTTTGGGTCCAGGTTACCTGCGGGATCGCCTTCTCCCGTACAATCCGCCCCGCACGCTCAGGTCCTCTGGGAAGAACTTACTGCGGTCGGCCAAGACTAGGCTGACAACCGTTACCCAGAGGACCTTCTCTTCTGATGCTCCCAGACTGTGGAATGATCTGCCGGAGGAGACTCTTCAACTTAACAGTCTTTTAGAATTTAAGAAAGCTATAAAGACTGTTCTCTTCCGGCAGGCATATCCAGTGTAATTTTTAGAATGTTTTTAGGATGTTTTAGGATGTTTTAATGCAGTTTTAATAATAATTGTCATGTTTTTAATTAGTTTTATGTATTTTATCATGTTGTTGTTCCCCACCTTGATCCAGACGGAGAGGCGGGTAAGAAATAAATTGTTATTATTATTATTATTATTACAAAGAAATTTTGCAATCAGGCACAGACAGATACCAGCCTTGTGTGCACACAAGAGAGGTAGAGATATTTTGAGGGCACTAGGGGAGAGGAATGTTTGACAAACAACAGTACAATGATTAGGAAAGAAGGACGTTGTTGGAAATCTCACTGAATGTTTATTTTGTGTGACTTGAAGTGTTCAAAGATGATCTGGTGCTGATTATCAGCTTAGCTTGGCCAATAAAAAAAGTTTCCCTCGGTCCTACTGATTTCAGGTTTAGTATATTATAGTTGGGGTAGTCCATGGGTCTTGCTATAATCATTGATATCAGAATTTGGGTTTGCACATTGGCCCTGTGGAATGCCTTCCTCATATGCTGAAAGAGAAGCCATCCGGAATCCCCATCTCTACCCAACTTTAACCTGGAGTAGCTGCCTATTTATTTATCCACTTGTTCTCTGACTCCCAGAGTACCCTAGGTTTCAGAGCATAATCAACCTGATCTGCTGTTGTAGTTTATGTGAAGCAACCCTCAACTGATATTGCATGCTTAGTGTGTGGTATTGTGTGTGATCTTTGCCTCAACCTCTATACGAATACTATGGACCATATCATGGTATTGCAGCTCTATGATACAGCAGCATAACTGGTGTCTGGGAGTTTGATGTGTTTGTATAAAGCGCAGGACCTGTAGGTTTTCTGAAAAGTATCAGCTTTCCCCCAAATAAACAAAATTCAAAAATGTGAGAACAGGGTAGAGTAACAGCACCGGGAGCAGGTTACAGAGTGAATGGGATGAATATGTAAGAGCAAGCACACAAGCAAAAACTTAAAGAGTTAGAAGAGGAGCAGCCATTTGTTGACTCCATGCATAAATTATGGCATTCACTTCCACAAGATAGCCATCAACTTGAATGGCTTTAAAAGGGGATTAGACTAATTCATGGAGGATAAGGCTATCATTGACTACTAATTATGATGGCTACATATTATCTCCAGTATCAGAGGCACTGGGCCTCTGAATAGCAATTACTGGGGAATACAAACAGGAGGGTGCTTCTCATAGGCATAGGGTTGGCCACTGTGGGAACAGAATACTGGACTAGATACGCTTATCTAGCATAGCTCCTCTTATGTTCTAATCCCAAAATGCTGGAAATGGCTCCTTGAAATGAGCCAATTCAGGCAGAGAAAACCTCCAACTGTGATCTTGCCCAAGCTGGTGCAGTCTCCTCAGATTTGCCTTGTAGTTGTTGGATAACTGGGTAATAAAGGGTTCCTGGAGCATGGCCACATCTTCTATAGAGGATGGTCCCCAAAAATTGGGGGGGGGGGGAAGAGAGAGAATTATCAACGGCCAAGGGAATTGGTGGGGGTTAATATATTATCTAGAAATCCACATATGATTTTAGGATCTCCACTTGGTTAATTAACTCCAAAAATGAAGAGAATCAAATGTGTAGCCAATATAGTGTATGTCTTTTGGGAGAGGGAGTGTTTTTTTAAATTGAATCTGCCAAATAATGAGGAGTTACTTCTTAAATTGTTAAGAAATCTCACCAAATTTCCCTTAAGAAAGTAATAAAAGTTAATAGCAAAAGCTGGCACCATATTACATAGTCCTCTGCCATTGGATCAGGCTAGATTGTACCAAACAATTATGCAAGTTTATAACAGCCAGCATAGTTTTGCAAAGCAGGAAATTGGCTCCGTGTCCATATCGCACACGGGGAAAAATGTTAACCTACAGTGTGTCAATCATAATAAACCTTAAAGCAGTAACCTAAAACAGGTGAAAGCAAGTTTTGAGTTTCGTTTCAAACCCACCAGAATAGCTTGGTTTGTCAAGGTTCATGAACCTCTTCTTGGAACTGGGCTCACTTTCAAGAAATCCTGGATTGTAATTCAGGCAAGTTGGGGCCAAGCTTTGAATCAATTTGAAAAAAGTTCAGGTGAATAAGGGAATGTTTATGCTGTGAGGCAGAAACCAGACAAATCTTGGCGGTTTTGCTTAGTTTCAACCTAAACCCAGTGCCTGGCACTGGCTTCCCTTGAGTTTCGAACCTGGAAGCAAAAGAGCAGATACCAGCAAGCCACACATGTGTCAGAAATTCCTATGGCAGACTACTTTCATATAGGAAATAGCATGAATCCTCTCTATGCAATTCATATACATGCGGGAAGACAGCCTGGGTTCACATAATCACTGCAGTCCACCTTGGCTTATTTAAGCCATCATGGGTTATGGTGTGTGCCGGCTGCTATCTTAAATATGCAAGCATGTCATGTGAACTCAGGTGGGGTGGCTTATGCAAGGGTTAAAGAACCTCATATGAACCATGGATTATCTGAGGATTGTTTAACCCACGCATAACCCAGGCTGCCTGGGTTTGCACGACATAACAAACCATGGCATGCATATTCAAAATGGTATATATACTTCAACACCCCCCACTCCAGGCTTATTTAAGCTATGGTTGGCTGCAATGATCATGCGCTAATGAATTGGATCCAGATTTAGTCATACTTAAGGTAGACCCACTGAAAACAGGGTATGTTAAGTCATGTATGATAACACCTGGATTCAACCCTTTGTGATAATGTGTGATCAGTTACATTCAGGATTCTTCAATATACTGAAGTGATGGGTGTAGGAAATTTTCATCTTCTGCAAATCAGAATGAGTAAAAATATTATCCAATGGCTCATGTAACTTTCAACACACTTATAGCATCTGCCTTGTCTTCAGATGCTACATCAGGGCTTTGGGGCCCCAGCTTCTGGGTGCCAATATCAGGTCTGAGTATGATCCATTTTAGGCTCCAACATGGTGTCACCTCCAGACAATTCATTGGATAAAAATGCTTCTAGGCCAAGCCTAGGCCCTCAGCTTTGCTTAGACTTTGTCCTAGGGTGGCCATATGTCCACTTTAATGGAAAATAGCACTCTATATGAAGGGCTATCCAGTCCAATTCCGGCTTAAAGATAAAAAATCATAAACAGTTTGCATGTGAAAAGCAGACTGAACAGGCGGGCACACAGGTCCTCTGGTTACAGTCTTCCACAAACTATGGTGACAGGTACTGTACTTCTATATAAATTATAAGAAACATTTCCAAATCTACTTTTGTACATATAACTTAGCATATGCATATATCACTGTCCTCTTTTCTGGGGGTGATGTTTCCTCCTTTTGGGGGGGATCTGTAAATGACCACCCTACACTTCTTCTTGCCTGCTTATTCTCCTTCCTGCCTTCCGCCTCCACTATGCTGAAAAACAACATGTGAGGGAAGTCCTAAGCAACATTCCACTATTTTTCTGATGCAAGTCACCTTCTCCTAAAGCTGGTTTCCCCTAGAAGTGCCTGTTGAGAATTTAATATACATTTAATCATGTGTAATTTGGCAGACCCCTGACCCTGCAGATTCTCACACATGGCTCTGTTTAGCTTCCCTACATTCCAGTACCGACTGTGAGTCTCTATGCTGCCCTCTAGTAGCCCTCCGAGATCAGGAACATACTAGTATATACTAATAGAGAAATCATTCTCTAATGGCCAGTCCTTCAAGAAGGAAGTATCAGCAGGGTTGGGGGAATCTGAAAACAAAAACACTTTAGAGGGGGAAATCCCAAAACCAGCCCAAGAAAGACTGAGCATGTTCAGTGACTGCAAAATACTGTAACCTGCAAGGGGAAACCAGGGAGTGGAATGGAGTTTTCTAGAAAAGCATATGGCTGCCTGGCATCCTGAACAGTTCTCCACACTGCAACATTTTGTTGTAGGTTGCTTCCCTGTGAAGAATCTATATACCTTAGAGCTGGGAGGGAACCCCAGTTGCTACTAGGAGGTCATCCTCAATGACTTTTCCCATGACCTGATCTCCTGGATTCCTCGGTGCAATGATGTTGATTTAAATATGTAAACAGTGCTGAACTGGGTCCAGTTTGTATGTCATAAAAATAAAGTATCTCAAAAAGATGGCATATAACACTTGGCTGGCTATAAATTCTTGATGATGTCAGCTTAGTGCAAAGTTACCCCTTTTGCTGCATGACATGCTTAGATGTAATGGCAGCCATACAATGTAGTCTCTCTTAAATACTCCACAGAAAAGAAAACTCTGTTAAGACCTAAGGCTGAGCTCTACTCATTTTACATATGATGTGGTGCTTATGTAATTAGCATAATTGGGGTAAGCAAGGCATGTGGGATTTGATAGTTATATATTTTGCTCTGAACAACCTACTTTAAATTAAAGAATACATGCATTAGAAGATTGGATTACATTTCGATATTAGCAGACATGGTGATAATACGAATCCCATGAAATTCTGATTGGTGGATAGCTATGAATCAGGCTGACAATCATTCTTGCTGTTATGGGATAATGTTTTCTGGAGTGTTGGTTAGCCATGAAGATGAGAGCTGTCCGTTTTCTATGTTTGATTCATAAATATGTAAGCAGGACTAATATCTTGTGAAAGTTCTACAAAGTAAAGACACCCCCCGCTGCAAGCATGAAATATCGATAGTGGTATAGAATGTATGTATAATTCTACTATAAATTGGGTATTTTGAATAGGAGACTCAGGCAAATAACTCATCCCTATCTCATACTGTTGCTTTGCAGAGTTCTTATCCCCATAATTGAGACCATGTGTTATGTAGCAAACAATAACTCTAGATCTTACTCATGATTCTTTGTTCGTAAATTTTGTAATGAAAGAGATGGGAAGAAATATATATATATATATATATATATATTTGGTATGTTAACAGCTCTAAATTATTAGGGTGGGAAGCAAATGTCAATGAAACATGAAAGTTCTTGGTACAGCGTTCACATTTGTTCATGCTTTCAAATCCACCGGGGCTTATTAGTTCATGGGAAAGATGACAAAAAGGGAATAAAAAGTAAGAGAATGAATCCAGGATCAACAACTGGCTTCTATAGTAACAGAGAAAGTTGGACTGGGTGGCGGAGAGGTGGCAACATAGCATGAGGAATTGTACACAGAGTGAATATATAAATGAGGTCCTCCTGAGAGATGCACTGTCCTTTTGGCACAATGGAGAAAGTATGGTACTGCACGTTCCTTAAAGGGTTGATGCTGAACCTCTGCTTCTAAGAGCTGATGCTTACATATTAAAAATCTCCCTGGATGTAAAGCTGAGGGAAAACAAGGAGCATGAAGGCAGAAGAACTAAGCTTCTTCTTCAGCAGCCAGTTTATGTCATACCCTGAAAAAAACATCACGTGTACCACCCTAATATAGTCTCCTTTCATTAAAACAGCCATCCCCAACCTGTTGCCCTCCAAATGTGTTAGGCACCATTATCCCCAGCTAGCATGGATGCCAGGTTGGTAAAGTCTGCACTAGAGATTCTTTCTAAGTAGGAACACCACTTTGAGAGTTGTTGTAATATAATGGCCTGTGATTCTTTCTCCACAGAAGGTACCATTCGACGGTAACAACAGCCTGTTTTGCCAAGCTCAGATGTCCAAGCAAGAAAACTCTCATGGGAAATTGAACTACAATTCACTGGGCCTGTTCAGACAACACGCTAAGCAATGGTTAGGCTGCTAACCCTTTTCCAGCAAATGGTGCAAAATTATGTAGTTTGATTATGTAGCTACCAGTTAGGAATAGTTCACATGACATGCTAAATCATAGTTCACATGACATGCTAAGCCATAATTTTTAGCTCGAAATGTTTAACCACCGTGGCTTGGTGTGTTTTCTGAACAGGGTCATGAAGAGAGTCAACTCACTCTCTTGTGGTTTGAATAGGGGCAAGTCCCCCCCCCCCCCATCTCACATGTGTTAATGAGCTCATCAATGCAGGGAAGGACTGAGTGAACATCAATAACTGTTTTTTGAATGGCCATTCTTAATGCATTTATCACTGTCTATGTTCTGCATTTCAGTGTCCTTTGACCTCACTATTTGTAATTCCCTCCTCTCAATCATGCGTACATAAATCTGCCAACTGAGGACAACACTTCATGCACCTGGTGAAGTGGACAGTGTCTTGAAAGCTTATGCCAGAACAAATTTGTTAGTCTTTAAGGCAAGAGTCCCCAGTATGGTGCCCGCAGGCACCATGGCACACATGGGGACCTCCAATGGCATCCACAAAGCTCTCCATTTCCTGCCCACTTCCAATCATCATTGTCATCATCATCACCATCTCCCCTCTACCCCTTTACCTTGCTGTTTCCCCCTCCCTGCCAGCTTCCATCCTCACTATTTCTCTCCTGTCCCACCACCTCTAGAGCTCACTTTTCACTAGCCAGGCCACCATGGCAGCTATTATGTGACTAGCCCCATTCTCCATTGGAGCCATTTTATGGTAAGGTCCACAGCAGTTTCTCACATGTGCCCATGGGTCTAAAAATGCCGTTTTAGCCCTTTCTGGTCACTAACTATAACATATTTTGTCAAACGCTACCACCAGCTATTCAGTATTTTCACATTCAGTATAGTACAACACAATGGTATACCCATTATCCAAACCCCAGTTTTTCAGTGGTCCCATTTCACATCATTTTTAACATGGTATGGTAGTTTAAACGTTGTGACTGCTCTAATAAGGGGTCAAGATTATTCAAATTCATATGCTGCTTCTTAGTAATGTTCTTAAAGGAATTTGGTCCCAGCGTCCTGAGAAATCTTCCAAAGTGAGTCATACGGTTTGTGGTGACGGAGCATTCATGACTCACCAATATCCTCTAAAAAATTCACATATGTAGACTTCATCATGTGAATCAGTCTTTGATTATCCACTATCATATGAGCTCCTGGGACGGTACAAGATTGGTGCCACTCGGCTGATTCACACATGGCCTCAGCATGTCGTTTAGACACCAACCAGGGTGCAAGAACAAGCCAAATTACAAACCACAAAAGCAATTATAGAGTACTTTTTATAAAATCTACATTATCAGCCAACCAATGTTGCACTGATGTCCTATTTATGAGCTTAATTTGAAGTGGAGGAAGAGAACATAATGGGTACCCTGGGATAAACCAGGTACAATGTTTTATGCGTCCACTCCTGTGTGACACTTGGGCTGACAACTACACAGAATGCAGTTTGCAATTGCAGATTCATGCAGTGCAGGCTGGACTGGATTTGCATGGGTTGCATGTCTGATCTGCCCCCCGTTCAGAACAATTGTGCTAAGAACTACCATGCTGGATTAGTCCAAAGGTCTTCATAATCCAGCATTGTTTCTACTGGTTGTATGTCCAGATGTGTTTGGGAAGCTCACAAGCAAAACATAAATGACTGCCTTAATATTTTGTTCTCAGCATTTACTACGCAGAGGTATACTGTTGTGATCATATACTACCTCTAAATATGAAGGTTCTGTTTAGCTACCACAATTAAGATTAATGCGCCCTAACACTAATTTAATGTTCTATCAACCACATGAAAGCAACATGAAGCTTTACAGCTCACACATGGACCCTAATAGCTACAACCACATTGTCAAAAATATTGCTCATTTGCTATTTTTCACAGAGGATATTGGAACATTTTTCAGTATGTGGAGAAATGGGATGACTAACTGAAGCCTTGCAAATACTGAAGGGCAAAGCAGCCATCACTGCAAATTAGAGACGCCATTAGCAATTTCACAATGAGCATTACATTAATTGAATTGTGGTTAGCCTCAAAACCTGATCACAGCCCAATATGTAGTTATGTGGGAACTCTGGTTTCTGATGAAATGTACATTCCCAAGCTGCTTGGGTGTGTCCCACATGTCAAGCATTCAGCACAAAAAGAACAAACTGTGATGCACCATTGTCCTAGACTCTCTCTGGGACGTTGCTAAGCAGCAGCATTGAGCAAAGCATGGGAATGACCTCTTGTAGTAGAGCGATTTAATCTATGAAGTTGGAAAAAAGAGGTTAAAGGAAAACAAACACACCCAGCTCTGCCAGGAACATCCTTCTGTGTATATTTGACACAAGAGCGCTTCAGCCCATCACATGTATTCATACAACTTATTTCATTTGTGGTTAACACCTCTGGATTTGATTAGGGTAATGCACAAATTAATCGTTGTTGCAATACAGTTTGAAATAATGTGATCAGAAGCTATACTTCCAGATCTGTCAGACTGCAGAGAAATACATTTACAGAATTTATGGAAGCTGAGCAAGTGGGCAAGATGGTTGTTCTGGCTTCCAGGAGAAAAGTGATGAGTTACAGACCTACCAATCCTAAGGGCATATCCATACTAAAGAAGGCATCTCAAGCTCTACAGTGATAACTGAATAGCTGTCCTCACCAGTTCATCCTCAGCCCATTAGTTTCATTCCCTAATTCCCCCCTCTTTTGCTCCCCACACATAGATTACCTTAGCATCTCTGAGCAAGCACATACACCTCTGAAGGGTCCCAACTGTTGCTGTTTAAAATACCCGTAGTATAACATAAGTTTAAAATCAAATCAAAATACCAAACACACTCCCTGATCCCAAGCTTTATAACCTCGTGTTCTACTACCTAGTCAGGATGATGAAATATTCCGGCTGGTTGGCAAGCTGGATTGTTGTCTCATTATTAATAAATACCGTCATTTAGAGGATATGGCAGGTGTTGTACATGAAAGCTTCTATAGCAGGGATGAGTCACATGCAACCTTTCATAGGCTGTTAGGTTGCAGCTCTCATTATCCCACACCACTGGCTATGCAGGCTAGAGCTGATGGGAACTGCCATCCAACAACATCTGGATGGTGGTGGCCACTTTTATTTATTATTACGTTTTTATACTGCCCATCAGCCGAAGCTCCCAGGGCAGCGCACAATTAAAATCCATAAAACAAGTGTAGATAAATTTAAAACATTGGAAGTTAAAAAAGCAATATCAAACCAGCTAAGTTAAAAACCACGGAAAGCCTGTGAGAAAAGATATGATTTCAGGAGGCGAGGGAGGGTTTTCCAGAGCGTGGGTGCCGCTACAGAGAAGGCCCACCGCCGAGGTTCTTCATGGCGGCATTCCATTCTTTTCGGAATGACCAGACCTCCTATGAGGAACATAGTTGTCATTTGGGTGTACATAAAGGAAGGCAACCTGCTAGGTATGCTGGTCCTAAGCTGTTTAGGGCTTTGTAGGATAACAGCATAACCTTATATGTGGCTCAGGAGCTAACAGGCAGCCAGTGCAGGTCTTTTAATACAGGTTTTATATGAGCAGAGCTAGGTGTCCCCGTGAGCACCCTAGTTGCTGTGTTCCGCACTAGGTGCAGCTCCTGAACCACACACATGGGTAGCCCCACATAGAGCGCATTACAGTAGTCTAATCGTCCTCACCATTATTCTATAGCGTGTCTCCTTTTTTTTTGGAAGCTGAGAGTCTGTAATTTCTATTTCAGAAACTACCCTGCAATCTGGCACAAGATCGGTTTGCATAGGTATGGTCCAAGCACAGATGGCATAGCAGGATCTAAGGTGGGTTGAATCTGCACAACTGAAAAAATTATGGAGAGTTTTCTTCCAACTAGGACATGCGATTATTTTGTCTTGGACAGTTAGATGCAACCTTTGTTTTTTTGTTTTTTTGCTCTGGCTACCAATCTGTAAACCACAAAATACTCATGTTAAAAGAATCCAGCCCAAGTGACTTTTTAATGATTGGTCAGTTTCCTTGATGTTTTGTTTTGTCTAATTTCACCACAAACTACAGTAATCAAGAGAAACATTCATTTCACTTCAAAACACACTAGCTTCAAATGTTAACTTGGTTATTATTTAGGTATTCATTCAAGACATTTATATCCCGCCATGCCAAAATGGTCAAAGTGGCTCACATTTAATTAAAATTAAAAACATGGTAAGCACTAGAAATGAACACACTGAATAAATAACTGTCATGAGGCAGTCTGAAGAATCTTCATCTGAGGAGGAAGAAGGGGCAGAGACTGCAGCTTCACCCATTCCCTAGGACTTACCGGAGGAGGAGGAATGGCAGGGAGGTTCCTCAGAAGAGCCCCAGGAAAGCCACCCTCTCCCACCCCGTGTCCAACAAGGAAGATTCTGGACCTGAAGGGGTTTGTCCGGTAACTCCCCAGCAGAGGCGGCGGCTCAAGTGTGCGGAGCAAGCTCGTCCCACAAGACGCAGCATGAGATTACAAAAACAGAGCACAGCTGACGCAAGCCTTAAATAAGATAACGAAGGAATAGCACACAGCTGTGGACAGGCTCAAGCGAGGATAAAAAGGGTGAAGGCGTAAGCAAAGATTCGTTGAGAACAACCGACGTATTCGGCTCTTGACACCCGCGTACTTCTGGATTGGAACCTGTGGACTGAACACCCGGCTTGACTGTTTGCTCTGGACCCTGGACTGCGCTAATACCTGGTTTGACCTTCGGCTTCGACATTTGGACTGACTGAATTTCTGGCATGACCCTGGCTTTGGTAAATGGACTTTTTGAATACAAATAAAAAACCTTCAAACAAATAAGTGCTGGCGTCCTTCCCAGACATTCTTTGATAAGGGAGTTGGCTGGCTTCCCAGACAAAAGACTGTTGAAATATGACAATAACAAATGATAAAACTGTAAAACAGCAAAAACATCAGTAGTCTTAACAAATGTAGCCAAATGGCAGCAGCAGTCCTCAAAATTGAATGCCTTTCTAAACAGATGAGCGTTGCATGAGCCATTTCATAAACTTGGGGCCGTCACTGAGAAAGCCCCGCTCCTTGCTGCTATCTTACCAAATCAAAGGAATTCCATATCAGGCCCACCAAGATCCCCGTACAATCCGCCCCCTACGCTCAGGTCCTTTGGGAAGGATTTACTTCAGTCAACCAAAACTAGGCTGACAACAGTCACCCAGAGGACCTTCTCTTCTGCTGCTCCCAGACTGTGGAATGGTCTGCCAGAAGAGATTCGTCAACTTAACAACCTTTTTGACTTTTAAGAAAGCCATAAAGACTGATAACTTCTGACAGGCCTACCTAGCTGAATTTTAAGAGTTTTATTGTTATTTTAATAATATATTAGTTTTATATGTTTTTAATCAGTTTTAAGTATTTTTATTTGATGTTGTTCCCCACCTTGATACAGAGGGAGAAGCAGGTAAGAAATAAATACATTATTATTATTATTATTATTATTATTATTATTATTACTACTGTAAAACATCAGTTTTTACATGTATTAATACTAACCCAAAAAATCCATCCATACATATTTTTAAAATGAGAAGGTATTTACAGAGTGAAAAGATAAAACCCTCTGTAAGTTAAATTAAAAATTGAGAAGCAAATGAACCAATGGTAATTTTTTAAAAAATATATTGTTTAGTCTGCCCAGAGAACATTTGTTATTGAGTGCATTAGAAATGTAGTAACTAAATATGTTTATCTGGTGGGATACTTAAGCACTGCTGTGAATATATTGCTCTTCAATTTGAGACACCTTGTATTTCAGAATTAAATTGCAAAACCCTGGGCATAATCCATCCAAAATTAAGTTCTTTAATTCCCATAGATTCCAAAGCGAGAGTTAAGCATATATTTCCCACTGATTTTTGCCTTGGACCTTCTCTGTAGAGGTTGGTGATGTTGTTTTGATACTGGACATGATATAAAAAAAAGAATAAAAATAGTATCTACTACAGCAGATGCAGTCTGGAAAACGAATCACCTGATTTTTTACTAGTCATGAAGTTGATTAAGCACAGAAGTCCTGGTAGGGGCGAAATGGCTTACAGTTGCATGTGCTTTGATAGATGTGTCAGAATGTGATCTGCATTTTTCTGGATTGGGCAAGATGAAGTTGAACCAAATTGGATTTAGGGGGAAAAGTTACTAAATTGGTTAAGTTAATATAAACAAATCCTACTGCCTTTGTGTATATAAACAGATAGCTCAGATAATTTTTAATTACACAGAATCCACTGTCTCCCCTCCTTTTTTGCATTATCAATAGAACCTCTCACTGAAATTATCCAGAAAAAAAAGCAGAATGAAAGGGAGTGAAATTTGGAAATAAGAAGTGTAAAATTAATTTATACGCTGATGATATTGCATTGGTTTTACAGGATCTTGGAAAGGCATTTGGGGAGCTTTTGGATTTGCTTGAAAACTTTGGTCAAATATCAGGATATAAAATTAATTTAGATAAATCAGAATGGATGGGTATGAATTAAAAAAGAGAGAGAAGGGTCATATTGCTAAAATAAATTCAGATCCATGCAGAGATTCTACAATATTAACTGCTCAAATTTTGTTTGGACAGGAAAATGGCTAGATGCGATATCAAACTACATATTCAGAAAGTTTAGCACTCCTTTGCATCAAATGGTGTTATATTGCTTCAATGCTATCGATGTTAAAATCATGGTTTGTATCAGATAAAGGAACAAGGATAAAACATTATAATTAAACAACCAGTATTAAGAATGTACTCTGGTACTGCAATAAAAAATGTGCGCTTATGCTGCTGTTGCCAGCGGGAGAGGAGGCGGCCAATTGGAGCCCATAACGGAGAGTGTGGGGCTGTGCTGCATGCGAATTTTAGAGTGGGGATTCACTATGCATGAGCCACGTTTCGTTATTCATGAGACCCTCTGTGGTGAAGGGACTGAGAAGCAAAAAAGTGGGAAAAGAGAAAGGCTTTACACGAGTTGTATAAGAAAAAAATGAGATCAGGACTTTCATCTCTGCTATTAATTATAATGAACAAACTGAAGATCAAATAGTATTGGGTAATATTAATTTTTGGAAGAAATATGATTTAATAAAGTTTAGGAATTTGTTTTAAAATGGTCATATAAAAAATTATCAAGACATTCTTTGGGAAAAAGAACATAACTAATTTTCAGTTTTCCACTTCTTGCAGATTAGACATGTAATATCCAATTTAATATCAATCAATCTTTATTGTTACAGTCCGCGACCAGCATCAATTTAGAATCTAAATATGGTTAACTAAGAGATTGTTGTAGCTTTGAAGCAATAATATCAAATGAGTGCAGAAGGGAACATTATGTCAATTTTATAAAATGATAACTAATTTCAAGATGACAAAGAATATTTCTTGACTAAATGGGGAAATTATTTAGGAAAGCAAATCACTCAAGATGTTTGAGATTGGTTTAGAAAACATATCCCAAAGAGTATAGTCTGCATAAATTTCAAAGACAACTTTTACAAGTTACTCTTTATATGGTACATAACACCACTTAGGCCTAGTAAAATCTAAAGGTAGATACAGAATAGGTATTGGAGCAAATATATTTCATGTTTTTCAGTCCTGCTCCCAAATAGCAAATTTTGGGAGGATGGTAAAGATGAAATTACAAAAATTGTAGGTGCTGACCTCTCTTTAGATACATTAGTATTATTATGTGGATATATTAAAGACATAGTTCCAATTCACAATGTGAAAATGAGTATTCACACTTACTGACGACTACCTGTATAGCAATAAGCTATAAACAGAAGACACTAAATCTTCCAACAATTGATGCTTGCTGTAATGAGGGCTTGGAATATAGCTTCTATGATTAAATTAGCTAATACGACTAGAGCCAGAGAGGGAAGATTAGTAGTTTATTTTAATAGAAAAAAAGAAGTCTATTTTATATTGGAATAAGAAAGTTCAGGATTCAGTACAACCTCATTTACTGTTGGGGGCAATTTAATTGGCATGAGTTTGATTATGTTTATATGTCTTCTTTATTGTACTTACGAATTGATGTAATATGGATATTAATAAAAAATAAACATTAAAAAAGAAGAAATCGAACCATATCATGGTTGGGAAATCCAATGCATATTTTCCTACAAACCCTATAGGCTGTAGAATATCAAGTCAGAATATCTCATAAGAAGCTGGTGTTGCCTTCCATCCTATACCAGATCTCCTCTGGGTCACTGCACTGTTGGCAGGCTGAATATGCTGTATCTTAACAAGACCATTCCTCTATACAGATACCCCTCCACATCTTATTTTATGTCATCTAATCATGCTGCCCCTCCCTAGGCACCCAAGTACACAATTACTCCTATTAGAAACAGAGCCGCAAGGAGATGCGGACAACAGCAGGTTATTGGATGCTCTCTGTAATGAGGCACAGAGGTGGCTCTGTTTTAGAGGGACAGCTTTATTGAGAGTCTCGGTATTCAGGTATGATAACAGCATATGGATACACCTGGATGAAAGCTACATTGTTTTCTTATGAGAGTTTGCACTCTGCACAACTCATATGATGCTATGTCAATTTGAATCTATTCTAATTATTCCATTGTAAAATATCCAGACCTTTGTCCTGGCGTTACAGAAGGATTTACTGAGCAGAACCCCTTTTCCTTACATGTCTGCCATCAATATAATAGCATGGAACAAGGGTAGCATGCAGCTACTTCAGAAACCTGAATGGTCTGTAACATGACCACTTTTTTTGGCAAAAGCTGAGAAACACTGAAGCAAAGTGTTCACTTTAGTTTCACTTGAGGTCACAAACGTATGTGAGTTGAAAACTCCAGGCCTGCCAAAAAACACAGGCTGAACTCTAACCAAAGAAAAGGACACCGTTATTCTTACAAGGAAAGATTTGACGGGGCAGGAAATAGGTAGGGTCACAGAAGTTTGCTCAATACTGAAACTTATTTAACTGACCTGAAGCCAAAAAAACAATGACTGCGGACACTGAGTACCTGTCTGAGTATTACCGAGAGTTCCAGCCAACACAGAAATTGAGGAATATTCATTAAGGTTCCTAAAACTATAACAAGTTTCAGGATGCCATTGTCTTACAAAGCAGATTAGTTTAACACACAGGGATTGAACATGCTCAAGCATATGATCACCACAACAAAAAAGTTAAGTGAAAGAAGTGAAAGGACAGAAGAAAGTTGATGGCAGTGGGAGGGATGTTTCTCTTCATTGCAATTTTCCATTCTTGTTGAAACTCAGCAGGGGAAAGAAGCCACAGGCTCCTCCTCGGTTGCTCTCCTGCGCCAGGAGCGATTGTGCAAACAGCTTAACCGTCCAAACCTTATTTCAATTATAGACATTGTTCCACTCCTCGAGAGTTATGCCTTTTGCCAGCTTTCACTCAACTATTGCTGCATGTTGCTTTCCACCAACAGAGTCCCATCGGGAGTCATCAGTGATTAATTGCAGACAAAGAACTTTGAGAAAGAGAAAAAAAGGGAAAATAAAAGGCAAACGGCGAGTGCCATCTAGTGGTTAATTTGCTAAACTAGAAACAACAACCCCAGCCACTGGTCCCTCAAGTATTTTCACAGATTACAGTTTAAGAAATTTAAAATTAAGGATCATGGTGATATAGAAAGAGGGTTGGTAGACCTGTGTATAGGCATATCGCAGAAAAGCTGGTGTGACAGCGGCCACAGAATTCATTTGCCTAACAACCCCAGCTTTCATTAATTACGTTTCTAGAATCCATAGCTATGAAAGGTATGTTTGAAAAATTGTGGACACCTGTTGAAATCTCAGATGCCAGCATCATAGATGTGTAAGATTTCCAGTGGTTAGAGGATGGGATTTCAGTGCCGAAGTAGAATAAGTAAAACCAGACCTGTTTCACTTATGAGCCTCTAGGCATGTATAGCAACCTCCCAGAGTTGCAACAAGACTACCATTTTTTGCTCCTTGCCTAGGACTGTATGAACATGAGGGATGTCCAGCATGTTGCAGATCACCATACTTGGCTAGTGGGCTGCATTAAGCTTGGTGGTTCTCATGTCATGAAGCTTTCCTTTAGATAAAATAGTAAATATTGCAGAATAAATTATGGAGATGGCTTAATTTACAGACTGTAGTTTTTTCTTGTTGCCGAATCTGAATCATAGTGCATAATTTTTAGTATATTCCTGAGTATTTGTATGTCACATGAGAGGCAGAGATCAACCCTACCACTTTCATGCAGCCTGCTAACGTGATCAGGCCTATGTGCAAAGGGGCAGCTTTGTGAACTGGCACTAGGGCAAAGCTTGTGTAATCTTTTAACACTCTACCAGTGTGCCATGTCAGGATAGAGGGCAAACTGAGAACCTCTCTGGTGTACTGGTTGATGTCTGATTTGGACTGGGGAGGCCCAGGTTCAAATCCTCACTTAGGCGTAAGCTTCGCTTGGTGACCTTGGGCCAATTACTAACTCTTACCCTTGCCTACCTCCAAAGGTTGTTATGAGGATAAACTGGGGAGGGGAGCATGTAGATCACCTTGGTTTCCTAGGAGGAAATGTGGGATACAGATATAACAAAATTAAAAACAAAATAAAGATGCCCTTGTTTATTTGCACACTTATTTGCATGCTGGCTTGAGCTGAAAAAGCTGCAGCAAATCATAATACACACTGGAAGAGAGCTTTTAATATATGCAAAGGCCTCAACCAATTTGTTTCCTTTATGATTCACATTGCCCATATTGGTTAAAAAAGCACAAAATAAATGTTCCCATTTAGATTAATGCAATGCATTATACATAGAGCTGCATTTAAAAACAGTCCAGAAACTGAAATTCATACAGAATAAAACTGCAGGGGGACCAAGACCAGCATTATGAGCATGTTAGGCTGGTACTATATCATCTTCACTGGCTCCCCCCGCCCCTTCCATTTTCAGGCCTAATTGTGCTGGTTATGAGCTTTAAAGCTCTTCATAACTTGGAGCTGGAGTATTTGAAGGATCCCCTCTTCCTTTATGTACCTACCCATGCTCTGAGATTATCAAGATAGGCCTTTTTCTGAATGCCCCTGGCATGGCACGTATTTACAAGGAAAGGGCCTTCTTTGTAGTGGCATTGCACTTATGAAATGCCCTCCCCACAGTAGGGATGAGAAATTTATTTGGTTTGTATTTTAATGTCAACTTACCTAATTTTGCATTTTTGAACCAATACATTAACTGAAACTCAAGTGATCCTCTAAAATGTGAACTTTTCTAAATTTTGCAATAGAGTTCTCCAATCAAATAATGCATACGTTAGAGGAAAGTGCACACAAAATGTGCATATGACTGAAAGTGACTGTATTGTTTAAAAAGATGCATGCAAATATTTGTGCAAACTTTAAAAAAAATCTCAACATTTGGGATAAACCAAACTTAAGACTGGAAAAGTGAGAAACTGAGAGAAACCCAATGTATCGGTGTATCCATTCCTACCCCAGAGAACCCATTCTAATGTGTTTTTGGTGCCAAATAACTTTTCATGTTTGCATGCTTTTATCTGAAACTTTTACTCTTGTATTATTCTGTGTTTTAGTGTGGCTATTATTCCAGAGTGTACTTTTTCAGGTTTCTACTATCTGCTGCATGGTATTGTCAAGGATGAAAAAATCCACTTTGGTTAGTAAATCAACTCTGTTTTATTGAGCTCAATGCAGCTGCATGGAGAGGGTCCTACAAAGAACTTCTCCACTGTCCGTGTGAAAAGCAGGTATATTTGTACATCTTAGCATCTTAACTAATTAGCAGTTGGTAAAATTCTGAAGCAAAACAAACAGATCAAATAATTCTTTATTATACTTTATCAACAGGTGGCCCATAACCCTTCTAGCAATGTCAGATTGACCTGGATGGTCAGGGTCTTGACAGTTAGAAATTCCAATTAAGCAGTTTCAGCATTACTTCACATTCAGGCACATGCACCATTCCAATTCCATCATGCAGTTCACTTGCAAGAATCAAACTACATACAGAGGCAGGTATATGAAGGCTTGTGGCCTTGTTTTCTCAGTATTATTATTATGTATCACTTTCTCGCTCATGGCAGTTTTTCTAGACGTACATGACGGACTTTGCCAAGTCATACTGTCTTTTATTGATTCAGGAATTTCCTGATGATTGCACATATTTTAATTATGACTGCTTTCTGAATGTTGGTGTGGATGTATTCTGGTAGGCCCAGTTTCTGGAGGTTTTCTGATGTGGTGCCGGTAACTGATGTGACTAATGGAATAATTGTGACCTTTTCCTGTTGCCATAGTTCTTTGACTTCCATGGCCATGGTCTGTTTTCTTCTTTTCAACATTTTTGTCATTCGGTATTGCTATGTCGATTAGGTATGTGTGTTTTTCTTTTTTGTCTATGTTATGTCTGGTTGGTTGCAAGGTAGTCTTGTCTGTATAAATTGTTCTGTCCCAGTATATTTTATGATCTGCATTTTCCAAGATTGTTTCGGATGAGTATGTATAGTATGGTGTAGGTTGTTTGATAAGGTTGAATTTGATGACCAGTTGTTGAATTATTTTTGCAGCTGTATTGTGTCTGTCCATATAGTCCATTCCTGCCAGGGTTTTACATCCTCCTATTATATGGTCTATTATTATTGTTGTTGTTATTATTACTATTGCTTTCCTGTTTTATTATGACCTTAGTGCTCGTTTATAGAAATGTTTTTGTTTTGTGATTTTAAATGGTTTTAATATCTTTTGTACATCTCCCAGATAATGACAACTATTAGGCAAGTAATAGAGTAAATAAATAAGCCACTAACTACTCTTGTGTCAACATACCAGTATCACTCCATCTGATCGGTTCTTTAAATGCAATGCCTTTTTTCAGACAGAAAGGTATACATATTATAATGTCTATTGTTAGGTCATTATGTGTTCAATTGTTTCTCTATGGTGGCTCAGGATGATGGAATTAAATGCTGACAAGAATTCATTTGCTAGGCTGCTAGTTCAGCAGGATGCACTTTATAAGTCACTGCAAAGTAAGAGCAGTTGGAAAGCTTGGTTCTCCAGTGTTTTGATTTACATTGGAAAAGTTCAGCTTAAGGTGAACTTGAAAATACTACTTTCTCATTGAAGTAGATATACTTTTCCCAGAGCCCTACTGGCACAAGCTCTGCAGTTTCTCTTGTTCAGGTCAATATGGATTCTTCAGCTCAAGAGTTTTTTTAAAAAAAGAAATGAAGCAGAAAATGAAATGTTTTGTGCCCAAGTAGGATAATTGCAAACATACTTTCCTTTAGGATTACCTCTGTACAGATACATACTACTCAGTACATACATGCACAGGAGTACTCAGTAATTGGTACCATGATCTAAAACTGTTCATGTCTGTACATACTCAATTCTTCTAACTATACCAGTAACTATTTAAAAATAAGCTGCTGTGATAGTTTATTAACCCACAATGGGTTATTGTGCTCTTTGAACGCAGCTTTAGAAAGCTTTATCTGTACCTTTGATAATTCTCCATTATTGATGTGCAAGAACTGTCTGCAAGCACAGAATTTTATCACCCTTGCAGAACTAAGTAGGTCAAGAACTAGCCAGTGCCCAGATGAGAAGGTGAGCTGCAAACCGTATGTACTGCCTCAAGACCAAATGCCAAACTTCTTCCCTTTCCTCCTGTGTTGTACTTCCACTTCCTGCTCATATAACTAGTTTTTGGTTCTTGGGTGGTCTTTTAAACAAAATATATATTTGTCTGTGAAGAAAATTCTCAAATAGCATTTGTCTGCATTTTATTTGAGCTAACCAGTTTTGCTCCTTTTGTGCAGGAAATTGCAAAGTTAAAAATAGCAGAATCACTGTATCTGTGCAAATTTCCTGACATTTCTGGTACATTTTCCTTTGACATTGCATTAAAGCACACCTTTAAACATAATTTCCCCCCACAAGGCTACGAAGAGTCTCTTCGGTAGATTCAAAATTGGAATAAAACATATCAAAATTGGAATAAAATATAAATCATTCTTGTGAGTGGGGAAACTAGGAGACAACTGTTTCCTCCATCTATCCTAGTCCTACAGAACAGCATGTTACAAAGAACTCTAAGATTCAGCTTTTTTGGGGGGAGTGGTAATCTACACTTGGGAAGAGGTTCCATTTTGGCCTGATGGTAGGCTATTAAAAGATAATAACTGGATTACTGCAATGTGTTATACGTGGGGCTGTCTTTGAAAACGGTCAGGAAATCTCAGCTGGAACAAAACAGAGCAGCAAGATTGTTAACAGGGACTGGCCAATGAGACCACATTATGCAAGTTCTTTTCCAGCTTCGCCGGCTGCCAGTCCAGGTCCAGGCCCAATTCAAAGAACTAGCATTAACATTTGAAGCCCTAAACAAGTTATTGGAAGGAACACCTCCTCCTATATGAACCTGCTCGGACCCTAAGATCATCTTCAGGGATCCTTCTCCATGAGCCCCTGCCAAAAAAAGAGAGCCAGGTGGCTACCAGGAATGAGCTCCCTGGATAAGTTCGCCTGGCACCTACGTTATACTTTTTTCGACATCAGGTGAAGACTTTTTTTTGTTTTTCCAGTGTTTTAACTTGAAACGTAACATAAGTTCATCACCCTTCAGCTATGCCTACTGTCCCAAAACAGACTTGCACCTCTCCCTGGATAATATTTGCAAAATTACAGATCTTGCCTCAAGACACCAGTCATAGAAGTGGCCACCCACAATAATAGTTCCATCAGTATGTTAATTTTTGCATTCATGCTTAAGCCAGAAGGAAGGAAAGTTATAAGCCAGTTTGGCTCTAGATATACAACACATAAGTATTTGGCTACAGAACTAGAATCCTTGAAACTGTTGATTGACTCTCAGTTCTATGCCTAAAGCCCATATGGGAAGTAGAGGATCAGCTCCTGAAGATGTAGTATTGGCCCTTTTCCAGTTGCCCCCTTGCACGTAGCAACTAGAGACCTTTTTGAGTTGAAAACCATATCAGAACATTTGGGAAGTGCAAAAGCTGTTGGATAAGGTTATCTTGATCTGCACAATAGTCCAGGAGACACAGATCAGATCAGAGTTAGCATTCCTAGTGGCGACAAGCAATATGCCTTTTCTGTGATTGTGTCCAATTTATGTAACACCCTCCCCAGACACATCTGCTGGTTTTTAAATGTAAGGTAAAGATGACTCTGTTCTCTCAAACATCTGAGAAGTGACTTACTCTTGCTGATTTTGGATGTTGCTACTGCTTTGTCCCAGTCATAGCTTTAACCACAACTTTAAATATTTTATTGTCGTTTCACTGTTTTTTTGTAAGCTGCCTTAGGATTTTTTTGTGGCAAGACAATATAAATAGTTCAAGTAAACAAGTACTTTTTGTGTGGATTTAAAGTAGTTCATTATTCTCCAATATTTTTATCTTTGGCAGATTAATCTCCACTACAGCAGCATTACATTAGCATCTGCTGTAAATAAGTAGGCAAAGTGAGCCATATTTTGTGACAAATGTTAAGTCCTTAACCTTGCATAATAGCTATATCTTCAGCTCCTCCTTAAAAGAAAGCAAAACAGTCTAGCAAAAAAGGTTTTATTTATACATAAATGCTTTATACAAAGACAATAAAATGAAGTCCTTTACTACATGTAACACCTCTCACTTCTGCCCAGTGGATCCAAAGCCTCCAGAACCCCGTTCTGTTTCATCCAACACCTGAAAGGAACATATGTAGTCAGTTTTTTCTAAAAGTTACTGCTTCTTATTGTATGATTTCTAGAAATGTGTCCACTGCAATGGCAAGTCAGGCACCCACGGGTGTCAGGCATAATGCAACAGCCCCTGTGGGTAAATTAAGCCAAGGTGGGCTGTAGTGTTGTGCGACCCAGACCACTAAGTTTCCTGTTTGAGGGTAAGAGATGAACCCATAAAATGCAGTAGATAGTGAAGCGAAAGTGTAATTCAAGAGCAAGTAGGCTTTCATTCATTTTTCTTTCTAACAATAAGTCAGTTAAACTAGTAGTTAACTTTTCCCCCCAACTTAAAATATTTCAGGTTTCTTACCTGGACTTCTTCAAGTTCAGGATAGTAAATGCGCTCACATATCAGCTGAGCAATCCTGTCTCCCCTCTTAACTTCAAAACCAAAACAATAAGGGTTTCAAAGTCATAGTAGTGATACTTTATTATCACATTTATAGTTTTCTTAATCAACATGCATGTATCATGTTCATATCTCCCCTTTCCTTTTCATAAGAGAAAGTCAGCATGGTTAATTTCATGACGTCTAAACTTGGCCAATGCATTGTTCAGATAAGGTATTTTACAAAATTTACTCTTGAAATGTAGCTGTCCGATTTATTTCTTTTGTACTTTTCAGTTACAAACTCTCTAATCTTTCTAATAACATTTGTGAAGCAGTTATGTCATTTGCTTCCTTTTGTGGATGCTTCTTAAATTCCAGGAAAAATAGTCATCTACACAACTCTGTAAACCACTTTAATAAAGACTGAAGTATCTCTTCTAAAACATAAAGCAATGTTTCACTTTTCATTAGTTCTTTCATATTGAGGATTCTACTTTTTAATATAGGTAAGATACCTCTAGATCGTATTTCTAAACGGAAGGTAGAAGTTTTTTTTTAAAAAAAAGAGGCTACAAAGTTCAGTTGGATACTTAAATCACAAAGTTTATTTCTTACCTTTAAAGGGTTCCTTTCCAAAGTTAAACAGTACAACACCAACATTTCCTCTGTAATCCTCATCAATTACCCCAGCTGTAAAAATACTATGATTAGCAAATGTAATATATATTTTTATTACGTCTTTATGCCACCTATTAAGAGATTCCATTCCACCCTCTGCTTGGCTGTTTGAAAACACCTGAGTATTGAAGTGTGAAACTAACTTAGAAGCAACCCACATCATACTGAAATCAATGAGGTGGTTGAAACATAACATTTCTTGTTTAATAAATCATAGTATATTGGAGTCTGCGTGCTCCCCCTTGCCTACTGGCTTTGGTGTTTTGATTCTGGTCTCTTTAAACCACCATTTCCCATTACATCCAGAGAACCAGGATCTTAATTCAAGACAATGAAGGGGGAATGTGCAAGCCTAATTATTTGTTCCCATCTTAATAAGCTATGGTTTAAGTTAGGAATGTTACTTCCAAACTAATTACTTTCAGTGGGACTGTGAACCAACCCTCACAATGGAACAGCAGCAGTCACTGAGTGGTAAAGGTTATTGTATAGTATAGCATACTACATAAATATTTTTTTGAAACAAGGACAGGGTGAAAGGAGGGCAAATGCTGGTACCTCACAGTTCATGTCTCCCTGGTTCTAGTAAGGCACAGCCAGAGAACTGTTGAACATTTGCCTTGAACAACATGCCATTTTTGCAATCAGAGAAAGTCTCTGCTCAATTTCAGAGCAGCTAAAGTAGGAAATAATACAGGGCTGCCCAAGGAATTTAAGAGTAAACCAAAAACAATCAAGTAGCAGAATACAGATAATCTCATTGGTTTCAATGCAGAATATCAGCCATGAAATGTTATACCCTTTCTGCCAGATTAAGAACACACATTGTCAAAATCCTTCATAGACAGACACACAAACATAGAGATTATTATGGAGATTCCAATAATAACTTTTTTCAGAATTAAGATAATCTTTAAACATTTATATCTGCGAGGAACAAAAGAATATAGGAACAAAATGAAAAGCATGTATATCGTCCAACTAGAGGAGATAATCAAATTCAATGGCAGTACTACTCAGCATTGATAGATTTATTCTTAATGTGCTGCATTTTAAATCTTTTAGTATTATGAAGCATTTGGCTTAGTATTATGAGTCCTTTGGCAATATACCCATTTACTCAACTGCAAAGATTACATAGAACCAAGAACCAGGTATTCCAAACATTCAGTATGTGACTGAAGAAGCAAAAATGAATTCCATAGATTTTGTTTGTTCTCTAGAGTCTACGCAGATGAATTAAACTGTTTGCTTAGCCAGATGTACATTTCAGCTCTCCAGACACCTTCAGCAGTATCTGATACTGCACATCCCAAGCAAACCATGAGAAAATTCCATTTGCATATTAAATATTTCTGGGGCAGATTTAAAATTTTATTTCTTGAAAAACATGAGAAAATTCTCTTTTGGCATCTTAGAATAATGAGAAAATTCTCTTTTGGCATCTTAGAATATTGCAATCTTCATTTACTGAAACTGGACAGGTCTATCTTTGCTAATCCAAGGATACAGTTTTTTGAGAAAAATTCATAAAATGTAGTAAGAATTGCAGTGCTGATGCTTCTTTTGCTCCCAACTAATATTTCTAGCAGAGGTTGTTATTCAAAATATTTAAACAGAACCCCTTGAGCTTTTCTAAGGAGCCCATCTGAAAGTGGTATAAACCAGCTTATTTTTTTAAAAGTAAGAAATTCCCTTTCACTAAAATCTGAATGGAAGATAATCTAGTTTTATTTTTCAGTATTTCAAGAAGTTTGGTGTGGCACTTATACTGTACAAGCACAATGCTGGGTCTGCAATAATGCACTGGCAATTTGCAATGCTGTCATATCACCATAAGTTGCAACACTGAGGCCTGTATTTTAAACCAAGTCCTATATAATAACTTGTGGGACTGGGCCATTGGGATTTGTCGGAATGCTACCAGTAGCTTTTTTTTTAAGTAGCAGTGAACAACTAAGCTACTTCATTCAAATGATATCAGTACTATCATTTAGGAAGTTAAGCAGGAAAATCCTCCACTAGTTTAATTCATAGCACTGCTGGTTTTAGATGCTCTTATGTTAATACTTAAATTTAAGAAAGAATTACTTGGAATTCAAGCTCCATTACTTGCTAGGACATCCTTGCTTAGAATAATAGCATAAACATTTTTGTTTTATTACTTTATAGGATTGTTCTAAGCTGAGAGGCATAGGATATGGCAGAAAACCTACTATGCAAGTGTAACTTGAGATATGCTTCTGGAACAACCCAGATACACCAATGGAACAACCAAAATAGAATGGAGTCATGGGTAGCACATAGGAAAAGCACACTAATGCCATATCCTATATCCCCATCATCATCGCTACCATAACGCACAATGTTACACCAGTCCCAGACCTGAAACAATAAATGTCCCTATCATTTATTTTAATAGGAGAGAAATAATATCGAGCCAGTGTGGTGTAATGGCTAGAGTAGGACTCAGATCCAGGTTCTAGTCCCCACTTGGCCATGAGGAACCATCAGGAGCAGCTCATCGGATGACCTCAGATGAGGTTGATAAGGTGCTTGCTCAGGTATCCTGGTCCCAAGCTGTTTAGGGTTTTATAGACTAGTAACAAAACCTTAAACCCTGGCCTTGTAGTGAATAGGCAGCCAGTACAGTTCCCTCAGCAAAGGAGCTACATGCAGAAAAGAGGCAGCTCCTGACAACAACCGAGCTGCTGCATTCTCACAGCCAGCTGTGGGGTTGCCAGCCAACATGTACCAAGCAGGTTCCTGGCAAGGTCCATTATAGTCAGGCAATAGATAAAGGTGTTTCTGATGTGGAGCTTGAACCACAAGGGACACAACTCTTCAAATACTTGAAAGGTTGTCACACAGAGGAGGGCCAGGATCTCTTCTCTGTCGTTCCAGAGTGCAGGACATGGAATAGTGGGCTCAAGTTACAGGAAGCCAGATTCCAGCTGGACATCACAAAAAACTTCCTGACTGTTAGAGCAGTACAACAATGGAACCCAATGCCCTAGGGAGGTCGTGGGCTCTCCCACACTAGACATTCAAGAGGCAGCTGGACAGCCATCTGTCAGGTATGCTTTAATGTGGATTCCTGCATTAAGCAGGGGGTTGGACTTGATGGCCTTATAGGCCCCTTCCAACTGTACTATTCTATGATTCTATGATCCTTTCTGTCATACAACAGCCAAAGGCACAGACCTGTTAGAACAACTAGTTGGCGACTGATCAACCAAGGCAGTCATGCTGCAGAGCCCAAGGAATAGCCAGCCAAGCCAATAATGTGTTACACCAGTGTGGAGCCATCCCTTCAGCAGGAAGCACTACCTACCCTGCCGCAGTTGCACAGGAAGCCTATGCCATACTCATTAACACAGGGAATGGGAGCACAGACACAGAAAATAGTTTAAAAAAGAAGTTTTTGACACCTCATTGCCATGTAAGAATATATAATGTAGGTACCACCTTCAGACAGCAATGAGATTTTGTGGTAAGCTGCATCTAAAGCTATTAATATAGTTCTATGCTAAATATAGTAGCATAAACGTTGTAAAAATCATGTTAATTTTAAGCTCCACTGGAACAGAAAGAAGTTTGAATAGGAGAATGCTTGTGGTGACTGGTGGAAATAAGATCAAAGCAAGTCAATGAAGGGGTTTAAGAAAGTCATTATTATTGCTGAGTTTACTGAAAGGGTTTAAGAAAACCATTTGACTGTATTAGAGAATGCAAACACCAGGGATAGAACACTACTTTATTCTATACAACTACAAGTTAGCCATTTTTACTATTATATGATTAATAGGGCATTATTCATGGAAGAACAAAGCAAGTTTGAGTATGATTAAACCAAGGGTTGAAAAGCCAATACAGAGTTAAAATGAATGATTTGTGCCCAGACGAGCAACTTGAGTCAATGGAGAAGAGGATTTCTTGTTAACTGTAGGAGAAACACACATCCAGTCTTTCTACATAGGAAATAATTGTTCCAAACCTACGGCAAGCAATTTGAGAGGAGACAAGGGTCAAGAGGGAAACAAATGCAACCAGACTTAAGATGCAACCACTTGCGCCTACGCAAGATTTTTAATCCCCAATTTAAGAGTCAGACTTAAACCATTTAAGGGTACAATAGATTCCATTATGTTCATGTTTTAAACAAGTGCTTATAAAACCGAAGGTGGAAACACCATCTTAAGAGGAATTTCCCATTTTTTCCTCACGTAGGATGGAGTTATTCTGCTGTAACATGTGTGTTTGATCTAAAAACAAAGTATGCTTCTTACTTCAGAAATATCATCTTTATGCAAATTTTATCAATCAACTACAGCCCTGTTAAAGAGTTCAAATTCCTTTACATAGTTCACCCTACTTTCAATGAAAATAGTATAAGCTTTTCTACAGAGCACTGCTAAAATTACCAGTATCCTACAAAGGTTTTATATTAAGAGCCACCTCCGTGTAAGATTTATTTTTACTTGTATTTTGTGCACTGTCACTCAGTCATTATCACACAGACTTTTGAAAAGGTTAAGAAATAAATGTTTCCAACCTCAATACATTAATAATCATTAAATTATCATATATATGCAGCATTTGTATCAACTCTATATCAGACAGTGCAAAAATAATGTAGGCCAGATATTATATTGCTGGTTTGAACTCAGATGGGCATGCTGTCCGAACAAATCCATGATTTCTCTCTTTATATACTAGTTTTCAAACCATGTCTGAGGGAATTCTGGGCTTTCTTGGAAGCTTATTAGGGTCTTCTCAATGAGAAGACCCACAGTAACAGACAAGTTCATCTGAAAGATAGCTTGCCTACCACTGAGCTTGCCTACCACTGAGCTTCCCCTGGATTATGTAACTGCATAGGGAGTAAAAGGTACATTCTATGGCAAACTCTCTGTACCCTAACCTCCTCGGACAGCTATCTAGAGAGAGTGGGAAGTGGCAAAGCAGAGAGAACATCAGTAATGGGAGGCTCCTGTTATGCTAATGAAAAGCTCCACATGCCACTGGTGGTGTTAGCACAGGCAGTAGGCCTAAAAATGGGGTATTCTGGGAGTGGGCAGACACAGCACACTGTAGACACAGATCTTCAGTACTAAATGATCCGATAAATTTGTTCCCCTGCCCTCTCTGATCTGAGCAGAGCAAGCTTTGGAAGAGGTAGGCAATCCACCATTTTGTACACAAGCATTATAATATATAAGAACAAATAACTTACCACCAACATCTATAAAATGTTTTGCAGCTAATCCAGACCGAGGAGCTAAAATAGGGAAAACATACTGAGTTTTGTAAAATTTACATATTATCCAATGCACATTGTTCAACACTAATATTTCAGCACTTTATACATATTAAAATGTTTTCAACAAGAGCATGATATGGCTGCTTTCAGCAAAAAATAAACACAACATTTAAAGGAACTTTAATTAGCTGTTTTTAAGGAATTGCATCTAGCAATAATTGTTTTCTTGGCTGCAGCATATAGCTCCTCCCACATTGATTAACATTACAGACAAGACACATATAAACAGGACTAAGTTGATTCAGGATTCCAGGAATAAAAAGGAAAGCTCCATCCATACATCATGAATAAAGTTATGATACCTGCTATGGCTAGTAGAAAGCTGTACTGCATGAAAGAATAATTGCAATGATACCCTCCACCCCACTCAGTGGCTTGTGATTCTTTTCAGGAGAGGCAGGAGGAAAACATTTTGGCCCCAGAATAAAGGCTCTACCACATATTGCAAAGAGAATTACTATAGTCATATTACGATGGTAAGCATATATACAACTTCCTGCAAGTTTGAAACACAAATGTTTTGTTAAAACAAATTCCCAACAACCCAGTGACATAGAGTTTACTTTTATGAAAGAAGGAAGTTCAGAACCTCAACTACAAAAGGACAGACTAAATTTGCTTTCATGTATTAAAATTAAAAACCAACTGCAGTGCAATCTTTCAAAAATCACTTCTCAAAACTCTCATTTGCTGACAAAATGTCATGGTTTGTGATATTGTACCAATACAGCAGTTTGTAATCTGCACCCCAAACAGTGTTTGCTGACCTAGCACGTTTTAGGACTGGACTTACTGATACGATTACCAGAATTCCAGATGCAAAGCAACACAAAATGATGTGCTTCAGTTACACAAAATGAAGATATTCAAATTCTAGATTATACAAATTACACAAATGAATTCATTAATATGGTTGCTAAACACAGGTTTGAGATGCCACTATAAACATGCCCTAGGTAAGTCCTATCCACAAGGGACTATTCAGAGGAGATGTACTCCTTCACGTAATCACTTTGGGGATAATTTCCATGAAAGAATTTATACAGAGTTAGGTGAATTAAAAATCATACTGTGCAGTTTTCATGAGTAGCCCTAGAAAGCAATTTGCAAAATCACAAGTGTTCTGTTTCCCAACTTACCTACTCGACCATAACACCCAACAGGAAGGGCAATCTGAATATCTGTTTTCACTATAGTCTTTCCGGAAGCAGGGATCTCACAGTCATACGCACTAGGAAAGCAATGAAACATGTGTTATTGCTGTAAGATTGTAGCAGACATTTTATCAGTATAAATGACTATACTGAGAGTATTGCAAACATCCAACAGAGATGCTCTGCCTCCACAGGTTCTGTTGCATGCACAGGAGCGACTGCTTGTGTAATAGCGCTTTCAGACTCCTAAAGTAAGCCTGGAAACAAGCAGAAACTGACATTTTTTGATTGGCACAGGTCAGTAGAGCTCCCTTTTGCAAGTTCCAGCGACTTACCCAATTCCAGAAACAAGCATTTCCTCTTGTTTAAATTTTTAGCAGCGCAAAAGTCTCACTGTGGGACCTGGCACTCCTGCGAGTAGAACAGGATATTATCCAAGATTTTCAAATGAAGATACTGTACCATAAAACTAACCATTAAAGGTAACCAGATTCATGCTTAGGCTATTTCAGCAATGGAGCATAAAGCACAAAATAGAATACCTGCCTATGGGTACATCCCTCTGACCCTAGAAAAGTAGTTGCTGTATTACTGAGTTGACCTATCAAATGCTCCAAATATTACACGACTAAATGTTAATGCTATTATGATTATTAGTTATAGGTACACATACTATGATTCAAATTCTTACCCTAGTTTATCGGGTTTCAGGAGGTGGAAAAGATGTAAAAGATGGACACCTCTAAAATATTGTGCTTCATCATAAGAGTATTCAACCAGTAGGCCAGATCTCACAAGTGGGCCATATCCTAATCCAAGGTAATTGTACTAGTGATACTAGCAACATTTAAAAAACGTTTTTGTAACCGAAAGAGAGAAATGGAGAATGAAAGAGAGAGAGAGAAAAAAACAGAACAAGAACCAAATGCTCCTTCACTATTAATAGCTGTAAAGAAGAAAATTCAGCAGGTGAATGGTTGACAGGCTGCACATGCCTCTCTTGTACAACTATCGAGGTCCTTTCCGTTTATTCACTCTAGCTTTAAATAACAAAAATCAACAATACATACACTAAAAATTTAGAAGTGACTCACATGGTGTAGACTTCAAGAGTGAAACATAGGTCCAAAGATTTAGTATAAAAAGCACCTTCTTAGGGATCTAATAGGATGTTAAACACTGGACATAATTTTTGTTAACGACTCCTGAACATGTGCAAAATTACTTCTACAGCCACTTAATCTCAAATTAAGTGATGGGCCTCTCAAGCAGGTTTTGAGCAATGCACAAATTACAGGAGAAGGGAGGGGGAGAACAGGGCATCCCAGCCTCCCATTTTATATTTTATAGGATTGCTACATGTTGTACTTTATCTTATTTGCTGGTAGCTACCAAGGGGCAACCATGATGTAGAAAGGCAGGATAGTTACAATTTAAATAATACCTTTTGTGAAAGCCCTTTTTAGAATACTAGAGCTTCCTGGGGCAAGGCCAGGTCTAGGTTTTTTTAGTATGAATTGCAGATTTTAGTTACGGATCTTGAACTTAGGTCTGCTGTAGTTTTTCCTTTTTGTCAAAGCATGTCAGCGTCCTTTGTTCCATGGGAAGAAGCTGAAAGACAGAAACTACGTGCAGGTAAATGAAAAAGCCTGCAACAGGCAGGTTTTTTTTTTTTAGTATGAATTGCAGATTTATGGCTATGGAATCTTGTTCCTAGGGCCGTTGTAGTTTTTTCCTATATATTGCATGAATTAGGGTGACTATATGGAAAGGAGGTCAGGGCTCCAGTATATTTAACAGTTGTATAGAAAAGGGAATTTCAGCAGGTGTCATTTGTATGCATGCAGCACCTGGTGAAATTCCCTTTTCATCACAACCTTTAAGACTGCAGCCTTGCCCTCTTCTGTATCTGGTCAAGAGGCATGGGCTCCTGCAGCTTTCACTGTGATGAAGAGGGAATTTCACCAGGTGCTGCATGCATACAAATGACACCTCTTGAAATTCCCTTTTCTATGGAACTGATAAAACTACAGGAGCCCTGTCCTCCTTTCCATAGGGTCACCCTAATTCATGCATTCTATTTATTATTATTATTATTATTTCACATTCAATGAAATAAACCGCATAATAAATAAACCAGTTTATTGCTGGTTCTCTAATGCAACCCCTGTAGTTAGCAACTGCGCTCTTAGAAGGAGTTCATTTATAATCCTAAAACGAATAAAACTCTGCGGCTGGCTCACCTGTATAAGTCATAGCCCGCAGCGCGGGAGGAGCCCCGGGAAGGGGCAATGGCATTTTCGGAAAGCTTGGCGAAGCGGAGCCTCAGGTTGGGCTCCTCGGGGCTGAGGGAGGCCTTGAGCCTCTTGCTGGGGGATGAAACAGCAGGGTCCGCTTCAGAGGAAGGCATGGCGTGCGGGCGCGCGGGGGAAGCAGGCGAAGAAGAAGAAGAAGAGCCCGCTATTCCTGGGAGGAGGGAGGGAAAGAATAAAAGCCCGCGCTTTCTCTCGTCATTTAAACCCAAAAGCCAATGGACGCGCGGGAGGGGCGGGACTTGGACTGAGGGGGGCCGTTACGCGCGTGCATTGATGCGAAAAAAGGGCGAGCGACTCTCCAGTGGTGGCTGGTGGCTCCGATTTCGGTGGGGCTGTGAACCCATTTTGGGTTTCAGTCAGAGCCAGCCAGAACTCTAAAGGAGCAAAATGGTGAAACCTACCCCCAAAATAGGTTCAGCATCTTAGCTAGCTGCCTTAGGATTCCGGCTTGTCCTGACTGAAACTCACAATGGGTTCAGAGCCCCACCGAATCGGAGCCACCAGCCTCCACCGCGGCTCTCGCCGTCAGTCGCTCCATTCTCATAGAGATAAGACAGCGGGAGAAAGCAGAGGAGTTCGACTTTTTGGGCGGGTATGGACTTTCCGGATTCACGTTGGAAATTGTTTCCCTCCCCAGGAAGAAGCGAGAGCTTCACATAGCAAAGAGTGGATGCGGGATTTTAACGAGCTCTCCGCTTCTTTACAACAAAAAAAGTAATAGCAAAGATAGGAGTTCCTGCTCTTTTGAAAGCGGGTCTTATTTCGCGTGAGGAAGATAGTTGGGGGGTTCATTTTGAAATAGTTCTGTGTTGGGACAGGTAATCCTACTTGTTGGAGAGTTGATACGCTGCTGCCCAATTACAGCCACGCAAAAACAACAACCCCACAACCCTGCATTTCTCCGCGTTTGCTATGGGCGCCTCAATCCCAAAAGACCAATAATGGCGTCCTAAGAAAACTCAGAAGTGGACCCCTCTATACGAGTCTAAGTCTGTGAATCCGCTCACCCCACTTCGGCACCAAACTAGAACCGCCATCATCCCAACCTTCCCTAACTTGGTGCCTTCCCGATACGTTGGACTACAACTCCCAGCATTCCTGACCATCGTCTAAGAATGCTGGGAACCGAAGTCCAAAGCATCTGGAGGGAAGGTCGGCCAAAAGCCTGTTGATTATCCTTCCCCGCTTTTTCTTGTCCTCTTCTTCCCCGCCCCCTCCGCGCGGGAATGGTATTGCTCTGTTAAGATGCTCGCCAAGGATGAGGAGCTCCTTAGCCCCGCCTGGAAGAACCCAATATCCTGAGATGCGGGGGGTGGGGGGAGAAAAGAGGACGTTTCATCCCTGCAGCCGGTGTGGTAGACCCCTTCTCCAGGTGGGCGGAGCCTCGCGTCCTTCTGAGCTTCTGGCAGCAACGAAATAAACGGCTAGTGCTTGGCTTTCCCCACCCCCACCGAGCGGCTTCTTACTGTTTTTAATAAGCTGCCTGAGGAAACGCCAGGCTGCAGCCATGGCTGCTCGTTCGCGTTCGGCCTCCCGTGACTGGCAGCCGCAGCGCAGCTCCCTCCTCTTGCCTCTCGT
The DNA here is from genome assembly GCA_029215795.1 of Anniella stebbinsi. NCBI lineage: Eukaryota > Metazoa > Chordata > Lepidosauria > Squamata > Anniellidae > Anniella > Anniella stebbinsi. The sequence continues at coordinate 392,019,354 of JARDYH010000001.1, forward strand.
ATAGGATAGGAAAACTTAGGTAGCCATCGCCTTATGAGTCGAGAGTTGGAAAAGCCGGTACTGTTGTCACCCGCCTCCTATTCTGAGGGCATTTTGAAGTGCACTTCAGCCCTGAGGATGGAGGACAAGATGGCAGCCTTGGCGTTTACCTCCCACCCGCCCCACAAAGTGCCTCGCCTTGGCAGGGTAGTTACTTACCCAGGCTCAAAAAAAAAAAAGACGACAAAAGTGTCACGCGTTTGCTTAAAATGTGCACATGCAAATTTAGAGGTATAGATGTAAATTTCAGTTTAAGTAGAATTATTATTTAAAATATTTCTTGGATGCCTTTCAGGACAGGAGCCCTCCCAAGGCCGCATGCAGTAATAAAATGCGTAATAAAAACTGATATGGTCATAAAAAGCAATAAAGACCAATAAAAGTGCATCTTACTATAGTTGGGAAAGCAGTGACTTGTGCACCTGCTCAGTTATTGATTGATTGATCAAAATATTTTTGTGATTTTCAGCCAAAAATGCTCTCTGAGCAGTTTACATATAATTAGTAAAATAGGGCAGCCCATGCCTGCAGACTTACAGCCTTAAAAAGATGCACAAGGAAAGGGAATTGGGATGGGGGAATAAGCATTTCAGCAAGGCTGATGGAATGGCCCTGCTTTCCACTTTCTTCTGTACAGCCTGCTGAAATGGCTGATGGTGGTGACAACTGGACAACCTTCAAACTGAGGACTGTCCTCTCTAATTTAGGACCCTAATTGGCAACAGGGCTTGGCTTGAAACATGTACTCCCTTTGCAGTGGCAGGGCTTATCCTGATGGGATGAACAATATAATGAAATGTTTCTCCTGAAGATGTGCAGCATGCCTCCTTGTTCTGTGGGCGACTATTTCGAATTCGGGGGTAGAGTTCATGAAGATGTTGATTTTGCTTTCACCCTTTTCCCAAGGAGCTCAGGGTGGTGTATGTGATTCTCTCCCACACACACCCCATTTTATCCTCACAGCAACCACACTGTGGAAGTAGGCTTAAACGAAGAGATAGCAATTGGTCCAAGATCACCCTCATGATCAACACTCTGCTATGGATCCGCTCTCAGTTTGAGCGCTTTTTTGAGGTGTTACATGTGTTGATAGAAATTCCTTTTGGTTTTTTTAAAATTATTTTTCTAATTATAAACATGCAGATCGAAGTGAATAAAATGTGCAAGAAATGTAAAATGGTAAAATTCAAAAGAAAATACTAATTAAGGTTTCTGTCCAGTGTCAACTTATTTGGTTTCAAAACCCATTGAATTCAGTGAAAGCTACAACATGATCTTTAAGAATGTAAGAACCGTGATGCATCAGACCCATCTAGGCTAGATTTCTTTTACCACAGTTGAAGGAATGAAGACACACACACCGAGATGTTCTAGGCAGGAAGCTTGTTTATTGTCTGTGAGCTTAGCTTATATAGATCTTTTACAGTGCTGTTTGTGAAGACACAGCATCTTTCCACACAGTAGAACACACACACATAATAGCTTGTCATAGAGCAAAACAATAGACCTCAGAATAAGAATGCTACATCATTATTGCAACATTTTTTCCTAGCCTGATGCTGGCAAGCTGAAGCTAGAACGGTCTATATGTAGCTAGGACATCTTGCATGTAGCAGGAAAGAGATAACAGATAGAATGACCCAGGTAGGAGAAAGCATCAGGGTTTTCCCTACAATACTTTTTCCTAGGATAGTTCCTTCACACAGTGGCTATTCAGATGCTTCTGGAAATCCCACAAGAAAGAAATGAAGGCAACTGCCTCTCCTGCAGCTTATTTCCAGCATTTGTTAATCAGAGTATACTGCCTTTAAACCTGGAGGTTCCATTTGGCCTTTCCTCCATGAATTTATCTAATCCTTTTGAAAGCCCTCTAAACGAGTTATATGCAAAACAATTATGAGATTTATGCAAACAAATGAATTCATTACTATCTTTGCTACTTGTGGAAGACAATTAATTTCCTAAGTTACTTATATATTGTGTGTTTGTTTGTGCCCCTTGAATCGAGTGCCAGGGAGAGGGATAAAAAACACCCTACTTTCTCTACATCATACATAATTTTATACACTTCTGTCTTTTTTAAAAAATAAATAAAACTAGGGCAACTACTACAACTCATTTATTATTTTGGCTGTCCTCTTTTGTATTTTTGCCAGCAAACCCACTGTGTTCTGTGGGACTTGCAGTGAAGTGTGCATAGGATTCATCCCTTATACTCCTGACAGCTCCCTTTGCTCATTAGGGGAAGCCTGGTTCAGCATGCTCCCTGGATTCATCTGGCAGCCACTTAGAAAAGGGTGTTTGGTGGAATATTCTGCCCCCGAAATTAAAGCATTCACCACGATTGTGAGATTTAGGTGTATGCTAAACATGATGCTTTTTGCCCAAACTTCCCAGATTCATTTTGTGTTGATTGAATATACTGCTGTTTACACTTTAATATGTTGAAATTGACATTTTAGTATTTATATTTTGTGTGCATGTGTTTGATACATACCTTTGTTCAGCAACATATAAAATAAACAAATTTGAGACATGCAGCCTGGTTATATTTATGTTTTTACTTTTTAGGTCATCAGGACTCGTTTCCAAGTAAATGTGCATATGATTGCAGTCTTCAAATTAGTATAAAAAATAAAGTACCCTGCTATGCCAAGTACAATTTAACATTCCTGATCATTTGGATCAAAAGACTGTTGGAGACAGCCTGTTAGTCTTTGGATTGTGAAGAAAAGCAAAAGGAATTCCAATAATTGTTTGACTGTAGTATGTGAAGAAAATGTTAAAATCTAAGAAACAGAATGGAAATTTGCTTTTCACCTGGTAGAACTAAAATGCTGAATAAACATGAGAATGAACCTAAAATGCTTACTGAAAGCAAAACTAAAGACATATTACTTTTACCCAGCTAAGTCATTGATTTGAATTTGAGTTGGTATGGTTATAATAATTGAAGGAACAAACACAGCTGACGAAGCATTGTTGGGAAGGCCCTGATGTGGAGTCACCTAGTTCTTTCTTTCTCTCTATAATATCTTTCCGGCTCTTTCCAGCTACATACAAGATGTTCTTACTAGCCAGCTAAATATTTCTCTATCCAACAACATTGTTGCAGTAATGATGTAGCATTCCTTCAAATAATGATTGCGCCTAAAGTTTGTGGCCTTAAAGTTTGTGGCCTTTTGCAACATTTGCAAGAAATCAAAGCAGAGGAACAAAACAGAAGATCTTGTATTTGGACCAATGGGGGAAAGCATCAACCTCCCAGGAAACTCTGTCACTGGCCTCAAGGTGACCATTCTTGAACAAAGGAACATCAAAGACAGATTTCAATGTGAAACTGCTGAACAAGAATTCATCAAGAGGTTCAACTCTCTCTCCCATGGCCTGAATAGGGACAAAAGCTTTTTATCACACTGTACTTACTGTTTATGTTTTTATTGTATTAAAATACTTTTAGGCTGCCTTTTAGGGCAAGAGTCCTGAATCAACTCACCAGTGCAATGCACCAATCAACGTTGCTAATCAGTTCACCAACGCAAGAACTGTTTTGTGAATTGCCATTCTTAATAAGGCAATTATCACTGTACTTACTTTCTGCTATCTAGTTCCCTCTGACATCACTGTTTACAACAGGATAACACTTCATGAATCTGATGAAGTAGACAATAGTCCATGAAAGCTTACGCCCTGGTTGCCTATGGCTACTAGGTTTTTTCTATAAAGGCTTTTCTATAAAGACATTCATGGCTTGAAGGATGATGCTTCTACAGAGCAAGCAGTACTGTGAAGTCCAAGTAATGTAAATACAATTGTACATCAAAATGTGTTTAATAAGCAAAACTTGAAAAGAAATCTAGAACTCTAAGATGTCTGTGTTAGCACCAAATGCTGGTGCTTATTTTGCATACATTTAAACTTCAACTGGATTGTCACAGATTGTATTGCTTTGCATTTCCAGTTTACTTCTTTTTTTGTATCCATGTCAGGATAACACTTGATGCATCTGATGAAGTGGATACTAGTCCATGAAAGCTGCCTCCTACCATAATTATTTCTTTAATGTTTAAGATGCTACAGTACTCTTCGAAGTTTGTGCTGCAACAGGCTAACCATTACTTCTCTAAATCTTGAAGATAATGGTAAAACAATAAAAAGCTGTACATCAAGACATATAATAATAAACACTGTAGAACTAATGTTTTAATTCACAGTTTATTTCTTGTTAAAATCTCAACATTGTTGCAAGGCCAGCAATTAAAATATTTTATACTGGTCAGAAAATATTTAAACAGATACTAAGAATATCAAATATATTTCAAGGCCCTGTGACAATTTAACAAAAATATAATTACATTTCTTGAGATCATAAATCTAGAGAAATAACATTCATTTGAAATCTTGGGGGGAAATTAAGTTATAATTAAATTTGCTTTGAAACTTGTCTAAGTGTATGGTGATTTAATGTGATTGCAATTTATCTCCATGCAATAGTTTAAAAATTCATTTCAATCTATTCCAATTTATGTGGTCCTACCCCTGAATTATACTGGCTGAACAGGAATAGAATTTTATATGAACTATTGATGGAACACAAAACATATTAAAGTTATATGGTTGTGGTGCAGCTGTTGCACTAAATTAAAAAATACATAGGTAAAGCTGGAGGTGTTGTGGAAGTAAATTGAGGCAGTGGCTTATGTGGTTAAAATCCTATGGACTCTTATTTGCTGGACCACAGGATTACTAGAACTTTTATTATTATTTATTTATTTGTGGCATTTGTATGCCATTTAATATGATAATGCACTCTTGCCAGTTAGGTAATCAGAATGCTCTACAAGATAATTACTTCTAAAAACTGACATAAAATAGAAGTCTAAGATAAATCACATGGGTTGTTTTTTCTTTTGTGACATATAGGCTGAGTTTAGACGACACTTTAGGCAATGGAAGGGGGAAGAGGCAACTGACGCTTTGTTATTTTTGCTGTGCCCGATACACGACACATTGCCCCTCCCCCGTTACACGGCTGAAAGTCCCGGCCTCATGGTAAGCAAAGGGGCTCCAATAAACAATGGAGCAGCCCGTTGTTATTCCCCGTTGTTAAATAATATACTGTCCGTTGTGTCCCTCCCCCACACGTGACACAATAATCAACACAACGGACAGTTGCCTCTTTCCCCCTCCGTTGCCTAAACTGTCATCTGAACTCAGCCATAGTTTAGAAACATAGGAGACAAGTGGGATCTGCAACAAAATATTGCAGTGTAAGTACTGCTGTTGTGACTTCTGTCAGGGTACTCCTTTCCATTCCCCCCCACCCCATCCCTGTTTTTCTCCCCCTCCAACAGTCAGACAGCATTCCACGTCTACTGAGTATGCTTAGTCTTTGGGCTGTTGTTGTTTTTAGGGGGCAGTTCCCCCCAGTGTTTTTTCTAAAGTTAATTTTTACTCCCACAAACCTTGGGGTTCCCCCATGTCTTCTGAATGTGTGTGAATGGTGCAAGTCACAATAAGCCAGAATTCTTTAGAACACATTGTGAACGACTCAGTATGCTGGCATATGCTGCCCAATTATTCTTGCTGTAGGTGGGAGCAGCTAAACAAACCAGAGAGCTTCCATGTGTGGTTTGTTTACTAAGATGTGCAAACCAGAACTCTGGCTTGTCACTTCTCAGACAAACCAGAGTCATAAGCCATAAACAAACCATGATTTATGACTCTGGTTTGTCTAGGGACAGAAAAGCCAAGTTTCCAGTCCATATATCACAAACAAATCATGGACAGAAGGAGCCAAATGGGAGTGATTTAACAGCGTGAACCAGCATGTTGACTTGTTCACAATATGCCAGAATAAGAATTCTGTAGTATTATGACATGTGAATACAGCTCCTGTAATCCTTTAGCCCGTACAATTTTTTTAATGATGTTGGTGACTTTGCTGTGCGCAAAATGCATATAATAGATTCCACAGACTGCTTGCTAAGAGTAAAATGTTAGTACATTTTTGTGGTTGCCTCGGACAAGTAAAATTGGAGGCAGATTCTTTGAAAGAATTTCTAACCAAGCCATATAGAGGTAATCAGATATAATTCCTTTTCTTGCCACTGGTAGGGTCCTGTTGAATTAAATAGGATTATAGTATTAGTAAAAGGCATCAGTAATACAATGATATTTTGCTACCATAGCATTTCTAGGTTTTTTCCAGCCCTGGATGAAACTTAAAATTGGCAGTTGTTAGGAAAAGGTGCAGTTTTGTTTTCACATGCTCAGAGAAAAAAAAGTGAACTTCTTATCTAATGGGCCAACAAAAGCCTGTGCATTGTTCCCCCCCCCCCACAAAAAAAAAAAATCAAATATAGGGCCTTGTTGACACAAATGAACCTCAGTGAACCATAGTTCAACCTTGAATCCTTGCCTAATACTTCCCCAGCACAGGACGACTTGTTCAAGTAAAAATGTCCATATTAAAATGGAAAGCAAAGTACAAATACAAATTAAAATAGTATAACTTACAGAACAATGAGATTAGCAGCCCTAGAGTGTTCCTGTAGAAGTTCATTCAACCGGACCTGGCGATAGCTCTGTTTAAAACAAACCAGATTGCAATAGGAAAATGGTGGTTTCTATTAGAATGCTTAAAATTGAGTGATCATGAGAATGTCATACCAGGCACAGTTCTTTGCAGACTTCTGTTTGATATAAGGCCATGATGTATTACCAAGTCTTCCACTGTAATGTGACTCCTCTAAAGCACATTTTTTATTTTGTTACTTTGCTTGTAAATTGGAGGGAGGAAACTTACTATGACTGGTTGGGAGGAAATGTTTTATTTTATGGTACATTCTGTTTTCTGTTATCACTGTCAAATTAATATGCACCCAAGTTTATTTTCAGACTCATGTTTAATGAAATACTATGGCTATGAAGTATAATAATTATGTAAATTTATTATACAGCTAAATTTACCTGGATAAATTAAGAGATGGATGAATTTAAAGTCTACAATTACTCTTATTTGGTTGATGTGCTACTGAAGATCAACAATGTCCCAGTAAAAATTACTCGCAAATTTCGGTGAGTAACCAATTTTGATCGCACTACGTAAGCTCTGTGTGAAGGAGCCCTTAAAGTCATGGTTTTGATGTGGGCAATGACTTACCAAGCAGATGAATCTATCACAGCTGAGTACACATTCACTATATTATTATTATTATTATTATTATTATTATTATCATTATTATTTATTTATATCCCGCCTTTTGCCCAATGCTGGGCCTCAAGGTGGCATTACAAAATTAAAACATATACAGTTAAAAGCTATAAATAAGAGATACACAAAAGATAAAAATAAATTAAATAGGCTTCAATATTAAAACATTTCAACTTTTAAAATACATATTAAAATTTAAAATTAAAAGTCTTAAACCATAGACAGGGTCCACGTTACTCTCCAAAGGCCTGCCAGAATAATAAAGTTTTTGTGTGCCTCCGGAAAAACATCAAGGAGAGAGCCAGTCTAACTTCCCTAGGAAGGGAGTTCCAGAGCACTGGAGCAGCCACCGAGAAGGCCCTCTCCTGTGTTCCCACCAGGCGTGCCTGTGATGGTGGTGGAACTGAGAGAAGGGCTTCCCCTGAAGATCTCAAAGCACGGGAAGGCTTATAAGGGAGAATACGGTCTTTCAGATAACCTGGACCCAAGCTGTATAGGGCTTTATAGGTCATAACCAGCACTTTGAATTGTGCCCAGAAACAGACTGGAAGAGGGAATATCACCAGGAACTAATTGCATACAGATGACATTGGCTGAAATTCCCTTTTCTCTACCACTGTTAAAGTTACATGAGCCCTGACCTGGATTTTATCTGGTCACCCTAGGAATACTGCAAATGCGCAAGATAAAATCGTGCTTTCTTTCACTTTCACAATTAAATGCCGCATTTTCCCTGTTCTAAAAAAAACTCGCCAAAAGTACTGTTTAGACATAAAAGTGAAACCTGAGGGTCACGAAATTGTCTAGAGAACCTGTAAGCAACTGTGAGTAGGGAATAACGAGCACATAGTGAATATCTCATTGAGAAAAGCACTCAATCTCCCCTCTCATGTTTTTTCTAACCCACCAAATTTGCCTTACTATTTTCTTTTTCAACTAGCCATCTCACAGTATCAAGGTAATGGCAGGTATGGCTCTACCTTCTCCTTGAATGCTTCTAGCTCTGCATCAGTGATTTTCCACGGTGCCTCTCTCTTTAATTTCTCAGCAGTTGTTAAATCTTTGCAGCTTTCATGAAGGCGGTATGGTTCAATCATCTCTTCAAAGAACTTCCAGCTGGAACAGAAATTATAAAGGAGGATTCACAGCAGGAGCTGAACTCATTATTTCACAGATATTCTAAGGCAGGCTGTAGAACTGTAGCTGAATTCCATTCAAAATCTTTAAACTGCATGCATTAGGTTTTAAACTCAGTTATAGCTGTGCAATGCCACTGTATCTACATCATCTACACAGGTCTACATTTGTCACTGTACTCAGTTTATGTCTCACATGTCATTTTATTTGTTGTAATATAATATACACTGCACCAAACTCTAGTATATTCATGGCTTTATACGCAAAAGGAAAATGCGGCTTTTTCAGTTCATGCCCCCTCGCATAGTACTTACCGTGCTAGCTTTGACTTACTTTAAGTTGATTGTAACATTAAAACTATGACCCTGTTCAGATGACACACAAAGCCACAGTGGTTAAGCATTTTGAGCTAAACATTATGGCTTGAGGTGTGATGTGAACCATTCCTAACTATGATGGCTACATAACCACGGTTTAAGCATGCTCACTAACCATTTACTGTAAAAGGGTTAGCAGCCTAACCATGGCTTAGCATATTGTCTGAACACAACCTATGATGGAAGTAACTATTTAGGCCACACTCCCCCATTTAGGCATGCTTAGGCTGCCATCCTATGCAGGTATTTACCTGGGAATAAATCCCAATGAACACAGTAGAACTTACTTTTAGCAAACATGCATCAGTTCGTTCCCTTAACTTGTTAAAATCATTTGGTTATTTGTATGCACCCAATGCTGTGTTGAATAGTGTAGGGTGACCAGATAAAATCCAGGCCAGGACTCATGTAACTTTAACAGTTGTAGAGAAAAGGGAATTTCAGCCAGTGTCATTTGTATGCAATTAGTTCCTGGTGAAATTCCCTCCTCATCAGAACAGTTAAAGTTGCAGGGGCCCTGCCTTCTTTTGTATATGGTCACTCTAGTATAGTGCATGCACCTTTAACTGTTGTGATGAAGAGGGAATATCACCAGGAACTAATTGCATACAAATGACTCTGGCTGAAATTCCCTTTTCTCTACAACTGTTAAAGTTACATGAGCCCTGACCTGGATTTTATCTGGTCTCCCTAGAATAGTGGCCATAGACTATTTATGGATAATAGCTGTTCAAAGATGTAAAGATAGTATGTGAAGTTCCAAGCACATTGCTGATGAGGTTTATCAATATTGATATATTGCTTCTCATTGAACAAAACCAATTTGTGAGGGTTTCATGGCACTCAAATTTGTATCCCAGAACAGGAGAACAACAAGTGCAACACCAGTACAGCATGACTGTCGTGGGCATCCATTAGACAACGGCGTGATAAGTTATACATGTCTCTCCTTGCTTATATGCCCAGAATGGTATTATTACTAGCTATAATCCAAACCACAATTAAGCGTGTCTAAATCCATCAAAACCAATGAACCACAGCACACTTAACTCCGTGTTAATTGCTTGTGTGAAAAAATATGCTCATCCACATGTCCACATTAATAGTCATGTTACTCTTTAAAAGGAACAAAATTAAGAAAGAATAAGGCTCTTTGCCCTTCTCACCTACCACAGCAAAGCCCTCCCATTTCAAGAATATGTTTAAAACTCCATTTCTCTTTGACAATATACGTTACCCATTGTGGAGCACTAGAGTGAACATTTCCAAATTTTGTTTCATATTGTTAAGGGGAAATTGTTTTGTTCAGTAAAATATCTGTGTACCGTTTCAGGCCCTCAACTCTTACAAGTTCTGGGTTGCTTCCTTGGAATTTTTTAAAAACAAAATCCACCATATTTCCATTCATTTCAATTCCTGAATTAAATTATTGTTTAAACTGCTCTTACCTCTCTTTGTTGGGCTTCATATTGATGTCACCAATTATATTTATGTCAGCAAATTTTATTCTGAATTTACTTAAAAGCGAAGCCATCCTGAAAACAAACGGGGATATTTATTTTTAAGTGTCATGATTCAGCAGGCTGATTTAGGCTGCCTCTACATGAGATGTTTAAAGCTCTTTGAAGTCTCATTAAAAATTTTACCTCTACAAGAGCGGAACGTAAATTGGGAGTTGAGGAGCGTTATCTATTCGATTATGCGCATTATCGAATGTGCGTTAAATAGCGAGTTTTATTTTGCTCCGGCCATTAAAGCGTATTTTTACTATGTGAACAAGCGATTCTCTGCATTAACTACTTGTAAAGCGCATTTCAAACAACCGGTAAGGCCACCAATTGTGCGCTCAATTACCTCCTGCATACAAGCATTTACGATAAAGCACTTCAGCGATTATGCGCATAATCAGCTAACCAGGCATCAAACGGAATCCATCTAGAGGGGGTCAAAGACGACAAGAGCAGCAAAGGGCGCGATCCTATGCATGTTTAGACAGAAAAAAAACCCTCCAACTCCGTGCAATCCCCAGCTAGGATGGACTTTTTTTCTGTCTAAACATGCATAGGATTGTGCCCTAAGGCTGTATTCCCTTACACATGTACCTGGCAGTAAATCTCATGGAACTCAGTGAGACTTACTTCTGAATAAACATGCACAGGAATGTGTTGTAAGTCTTGTTGAACTACTTATCATATGGTTAAATATTGAAATGTAGTAAAAGTGCTTTAATTAACACTTCTCATTTGTAAAATGTGGTTGACATGGCAGGTGAATCTGTTAATTTAGCTGAAAACCAAAATCAGTGCAAAATGCAAGAATATTTACACTCACGCCAAGCTTTATTTACACACTCATTTTTTACAGGACCAGGGAATGCTCTGTATGCAGACCAGAGCTGCAAACTGCGGTAACAGCAGATAAGAGCAGACAAAGGGCACATGTATAGTAGGGGTGTGCATCGGATCGGATCCGATCCACGATCCGAATCCGATCCGCCCCAAAATCGGGAAAATCCGATCCGATCCGATCCGATCCGATCAACCTCCGATCCGATCCGATCCGACGAGGTCCGATCCGGATCGGACGCCATTTTGAATGCTTTTTCCCATAGCCAAGTATTGTTTTACAAAAACGCCTATAACTTTTTCATTTTTAAAGATAGAAGGATGAAACTTGGGCACATTATACACTGGTTAGGGATAGTTATCTGTGAGAAATTTCAGAAAGATTGGTGCATGAGTTTTGTGGCAATTAATTGTTTAATAAATACCCAGAAATGCCTATAACTTTGTCATTTTTAAAGTTACAAACATGAAACTTTGCCACATTGTAGGTGGTACCTTGGGACCTATCTGTGAGAAATTTCAGAAACTTAGGTGCTTGCCTTGTGTGGCAATTAATTTTAGAAAAATGGGTAGTAGTGGGGTAAATACATTTACGCCTCCCATTTTTTTATTTTTGAAGATACAAACAGGAAACTTGGGCACATTACAGGTACCACTTGCCTTGATATGTGTGTGAAATTTCAGAAACATTGGAGCTTGCCTTGTGTGGCAATTAATTTTTGAAACAATGAGGAAAGAAACACCTATAACTTTGTCATTTTTAAAGTTACACACATGAAACTTTGCCACATTGTAGGTGGTACCTTGGGACCTATGTGTGTGAAATTTCAGAAACATAGGTGCTTGCCTTGTGTGGCAATTAATTTTTTAATAAATACCCAGGAATGCCTATAACTTTGTCATTTGTAAAGTTACACACATGAAACTTTGCCACATTGTAGGCGGTACCTTGGGACCCATGTGTCTAAAATTTCAGAAACGTAGGTGCTTGTATTGTGTGGCAATTAATTTTTGAAACAATGAGGGATTCATTGGACAGCACTTGCCCATAGGGATTCATTGGACAGTACTTGCCCATAGGGATTCATTGGACAGTACTTTCCTATAGGAAATCATTGGAAAGCACGTGCCCATAGAAAATCATTGGAAAGCACTTGCCCATTGAGAAATACAGTTATGCCTCCCACTTTTTTATTTTTGAAGATACAAACAGGAAACTTGGGCACATTGTAGACTGGTTAGGGATAGTTATCTGTCAGAAATTTCAGAAAGATTGGTGCATGCGTTTTGTGGCAATTAATTTTTTAATAAATACCCAGGAATGCCTATAACTTTGTCATTTTTAAAGTTACATACATGAAACTTTGCCACATTGTAGGTGGTACCTTGGGACCTATGTGTGTAAAATTTCAAAAACGTAGGTGCTTGCCTTGTATGGCAATTAATTTTAGAAAAATGGGTAGTAGTGGGGTAAATACATTTACGCCTCCCATTTTTTTATTTTTAAAGATACAAACAGGAAACATGGGCACATTACAGGGAACACTTCACTTGATATGTGTGTAAAATTTCAGAATGATAGGTCCAGGCATTTGGTGGCTACGAATTTTTTAGATTAAAAGTTATTAACCTTTTTTACACAGAGGCTGGGGCTGTCAATTGCACCCTCCCGCCTCCCGGGAAGAAGAAGGAAACACTTTCTCTCATCTCTTTGATCCTTGCACGCTTGGCTGCAACTGAGCTAGTATCCATTACAAAAGGAGAAACAAAGTAGCACTTGGCTCGTGTCTGCTTTGATACTTTCACTCAAGCAGAACGGCTGAGCCTAGGATCACTCTCTCTCGCTGGGATCGTTACAGGAGAAATTTTCTACAGTCTTCAAAGTGGTGTGTGCAGACACCTTGCCACCACATGCCTGGACCTATCATTCTGAAATTTTACACACATATCAAGTGAAGTGTTCCCTGTAATGTGCCCATGTTTCCTGTTTGTATCTTTAAAAATAAAAAAATGGGAGGCGTAAATGTATTTACCCCACTACTACCCATTTTTCTAAAATTAATTGCCATACAAGGCAAGCACCTACGTTTTTGAAATTTTACACACATAGGTCCCAAGGTACCACCTACAATGTGGCAAAGTTTCATGTATGTAACTTTAAAAATGACAAAGTTAAAGGCATTCCTGGGTATTTATTAAAAAATTAATTGCCACAAAACGCATGCACCAATCTTTCTGAAATTTCTCACAGATAACTATCCCTAACCAGTCTACAATGTGCCCAAGTTTCCTGTTTGTATCTTCAAAAATAAAAAAGTGGGAGGCATAACTGTATTTCTCAATGGGCAAGTGCTTTCCAATGATTTTCTATGGGCAAGTGCTTTCCAATGATTTCCTATAGGAAAGTACTGTCCAATGAATCCCTATGGGCAAATACTGTCCAATGAATCCCTATGGGCAAGTGCTGTCCAATGAATCCCTCATTGTTTCAAAAATTAATTGCCACACAATACAAGCACCTACGTTTCTGAAATTTTACACACATGGGTCCCAAGGTACCGCCTACAATGTGGCAAAGTTTCATGTGTGTAACTTTACAAATGACAAAGTTATAGGCATTCCTGGGTATTTATTAAAAAATTAATTGCCACACAAGGCAAGCACCTATGTTTCTGAAATTTCACACACATAGGTCCCAAGGTACCACCTACAATGTGGCAAAGTTTCATGTGTGTAACTTTAAAAATGACAAAGTTATAGGTGTTTGTTTCCTCATTGTTTCAAAAATTAATTGCCACACAAGGCAAGCTCCAATGTTTCTGAAATTTCACACACATATCAAGGCAAGTGGTACCTGTAATGTGCCCAAGTTTCCTGTTTGTATCTTCAAAAATAAAAAAATGGGAGGCGTAAATGTATTTACCCCACTACTACCCATTTTTCTAAAATTAATTGCCACACAAGGCAAGCACCTAAGTTTCTGAAATTTCTCACAGATAGGTCCCAAGGTACCACCTACAATGTGGCAAAGTTTCATGTTTGTAACTTTAAAAATGACAAAGTTATAGGCATTTCTGGGTATTTATTAAACAATTAATTGCCACAAAACTCATGCACCAATCTTTCTGAAATTTCTCACAGATAACTATCCCTAACCAGTGTATAATGTGCCCAAGTTTCATCCTTCTATCTTTAAAAATGAAAAAGTTATAGGCGTTTTTGTAAAACAATACTTGGCTATGGGAAAAAGCATTCAAAATGGCGTCCGATCCGGATCGGACATCCGGTCCGATCCGATCCGACCATCCTCCGATCCGATCCGATCCGATCCGACCCCCCAGGTCCGATTCCGATCCGCTATCCGATCCGATCCGGGGGGTCAGTGCACATCCCTAATGTATAGTACTGAAAAGATTTCCAAACAAAAGTTGTAAAGAAATAAAATATGAAAGGTTTGATACTACTACTACTACTAGAGACTTCAAATAGCTCTATATGCATTATCTGAGTGATTCTTATAACAATCCTTTAAGTAGGATTGATAACATGTCATTAATATCAATTTCATTTCCCCCCTCCTGATGTGCAAACAGTCTCTATAAACAATAAGAATATATTAAACTTGGGAAGGAGAAGGTAGAAGCCATATTTACATTAGTTTCTCCTCTTCAAGGCGAGTGACTTTTCCACCAGTGAAGATCCTTAATTTACAATCTTGCCATTTTTTCCGAAGAGTGAGAATATACGGAACTAGGAGTATTAGCCCTGAGTGAACAATTTATATCAAATTACAGATTCAAATCATATTTTTAAAATTAAAGCAAATTAGAGCTCTGTGAAAATAAAACTACTTTTATTACTATTAAAAGTATGTTTCTCCAGATGTTTTGTCAAGTTAAATGTTCAGAAAACGTTTATGTATTTATTTGACTTGTTTGCCCGCCTTTGTACCAAAAATGGCACTCAAGTACTACTACTCCTTCTTTTTTTGCAAATCCTACATTGGCTATACAATTCCCCCCACTCCCATCTGTGTGATGTTCCTTTGCATGGCTTACCTCCATCATCAAACAGCCACCACACGTCAATGGTACCTTTCCCTTGCTTCTTTTTAAATTGGGTGCTAGCTTCAAGCAGCCGCTGATTGAATTCCCCCACATGCATTGAAGAGATTGTGTTAATGCTGCACTCTGAAACAAGAGGGGACACACTTTGCTGACAATTGCTGAACAAGCTCCCCAAATACAGTTTTAGCATTTACAAGGTATCGATTATGGTAGAATAATCCATATATAGGCAGGGAGCATTTCAAGTGTTTGGATGGGATTAGAGTCATTTTGCAGTATACTTTTGATCCTATATTTTTAGATTAAATCCCTGCACCCTTACCAGGGATTCTCCTTCTGAGGTCTTTCCCTGTTCACTACATGCCCCTTTAGATGGCAACCATGTGATTTTGAATTGAAACCTCCCCCTCTCACCAATGCTATTCTGTTAAATGAAATATCGCCATTTAGTGGTGGAATTATAGTGCTATTTTTTGGATTTATTTGCTGGAGAAATCCCATGATAATTTAAATACTGCATTATCTCTGTTTTTTTAAAAAAGCAAAATTACCAGGGATAAGTGTGGGAGACATCCTGGAAGTTGACAGCATCATGTAAAGGACCCACAAATTTTCCAATCGTGAGTGTGCACTAAATCGCTCATATAGAGAAGCTCTATTGGCCAAGGGTGTCATGCCTGGCCAGAAGTGATACAAGAGGTGCGTGCAGACAGAGAAAATATGCATTGTTCCTCATCCCATAGTTCACACAAGTGAAAGTGGATGTCATTGAATTATTACAGATTATGAAGTCCATCCTTGTCTCTTCCCTTGCTCATTCTTAAGTGTCATTGATAGGAATGACACCAAATCAAGAATATACGACGGCCCATCTGAACCCACAGTTTCATGCACTTTAATTCAGCAGAACTTCCTAGTTTCTTTAAAAAAGTCCTCAAATTTTGTGATGCACCACATGCTCTATTTATAGATTTATGTTATCTCCGTCTGTTACAAGTTCATATTCCATTAGTGAACAAACGTAACTTGATCATAACTTTTGCATGCCATTTCATGTTTACAAAGAGTTCGAGGCAAATTGTACTTTCTGGCATAAAATGTATTTCTTTGGCTTCTGCTCCACCACGTAGACAGATTTTTTAAAAATAATTTTACCTGACAAATTAGAAGAGAATGATGGTATTTTTTTTTTAAAAAAAAGAAATTGGAAATCTTTCTGCCAACAGAAGCTGTGCAGAACCTCATTAAATACTCATTTAAAACTACCATAATCCATTGAGTTATGTGTCGAGGAAAAAGGGTCTAAAACCCTTTTACTCTCATGGTTCATTTCCTATAACATGTCCCTGCTTGGTTAAACTGCGAGTTAAGCTATGAGGAACTGCTTTCAAATAAAGGCATAACATATACAGGGTTGTAACCATAATTTTAAAGTAGGCCAGGGGTGGATTTCAAGATGAGCCCATCCCCCCCTTATTATTTTAAAGGGTGGGCCCAGCCTACCTAGTTGTTATTATTTTAGGTTTCAGTTTTTATCCTTTTGCTTGTGATAGGCTAATAATACAAATATTAATCCTAAGGGATTGATGTTCGATAGAGATGTATTCAAAGCTCTGCCAGCAAGAATCAGGCAAGGCAGAAGGACAGAGGCTTTTACCACCTCCTGTTCCTCTGTTTTAAACAGTTCCCAGGCAATGAGAGGGATGGCAACAGATAGGCTCTTGGATTGAGTAGTTCCAGGCCTCTCCTCCTCCTTCTCCACCCTGCCCACCAGAATGGCCTGTTTTCACCTTTCCTGAATTATTCTGAGGCAATTTCCTCAGTGGTTCTGAATCTCCCCCCACCCCCCAAAAGAATCTTATTCAGATTCCCAGATTGTAACTATGGCCTCCTCCACACGAGACGTTTAATGAGCCTTGAAGGCTCATTATAAATTTTACCTCCACACCAGCGGAGCGCAAAATGGGCGTACAGGCGCGTTATCTCCCCGATAATGCGCATTTTCGAATGCGCGTTAAATAACGACTTTTATTTTGCTCCGGCCGTTAAAGCGCATTTTCGCCGTGTGAACAAGCGATTATGCGCATTAACGTCTTCTAAAGCGCTTTTTGGACATCAATTAATGCGCTTCGCCGCCTCTCGCCGCCTCCCGTGCAGAGGGATTAGGCATAAATGCGCCTCCGCGATAATGCGCATAATCCCCGAACCGGGCGCAAAAGCGCATCCTTGTGGAGGGGGCCTATGGCCTTGAGGGGCTTGTGATACCAGTCTCTTGTTCCTGTCTTGTCGTGCCTCTTTTCCTTCAGGCCCTTCCTCAGATCCTTCCCCATTCGCTCTTCCCAGGGCCTAACTTACACAGGGTGCGGAGGCATTGGAAAGGTTTCTACACCCAAAGCCAGCTCCATAATTGGGAGAACTCTAGGGTGGTCATGTGTCCTACTTGGCAGGAGACAGTCTTGTCTTTGAGGGCATCTTGTGTTAGAAGGTTTGTCCTATCGAAGTCTAAAGATAAATAACCCAGACAGCAGACTGACCAGGCACAGAGGTCACCTAGTGACAGTTTTCTCCACTATGGTGCATTCCTACTTAAATTATATTCTATTATTTTTCAAATTTGAATCTATAGATAAAAGAAATATGAACATGTTATGCAAATCGGTGTCCTCTTTTGTTCTCTTTTTTGGCGATTTGCAATTGGCCATTCTAGGGAGCTCAAGCATCAGCTCCTTCCCCTCCCACAAACAAATTGAACGTGAATGCAACATGAGCCCTATTCAGGCATTCTGAAAGACGTAAAACATAACGTATGAGGAGAAGAAGCGCTCAAGTCCTGCCCCCCACTCTCATGGGTTTCCATCACAATGGAGGGTGATTTCCTGTATCTGTGGAGGCTGTCCACGTAATTGAGAATGCTAGAAATTCAGGGTTCTTCATTGTGTGGAAAACCTCCATGGATATAGGAGGCTCTCGTCTCCAGAAAGTCATACTCCATAATGTAAGGGCAACAGAAATGCATGAGAAGGAGGCAGGTCTAGAGCGCTTCCTCCACTCATGCATAAACACCTGAATAGGGCTTAAGAGAATGTTGGACACCAGGAGTTACATTCTGGGATAAATGAACCCCTTGAAATGTCCAACCTACCCCCTAGAGGGTCAGCTAGGGGGTGGAGGTGTGGCATCTGCTGTAACAGGCATTCTTAGTGAGCTCTCATGGGGAATAGCATTTGAGGTCTTGACCCTCCACTTATAATTTCTTTCTCAAAAATAACAAAGAATCCATGAAAACGTATAGCATAATAAATCTTTCTGTAACCTTTGTTGCTTTTGCTGTAGCAAACAAACACGAATATCCCCAAACTGGAAATTGTTCCCTCCTCAAAATGGCCCTTCAGGAAAACTGACCAACAAGTTTGCTGACTAGCGAGCTATTACATATATTTTGTTTTCAGTTCCACATCTTGCCTTTTCTGGGCATAGTCTTTGTAATGTTGAGCTTGGTCGCTCTTCTAAAAAATCTACGGATGCCACAATTTCCTCCTTCAAATTCACTGTTTTTAATAGTAGCTTCTAGGGCTTGTCTCTCCTGCTCCAGCTTCTTCACTTCCTCTGTTAATGGAAAACAAGATTGGCAACAGAAATAACAATAACATTCATTTGTGGTATTTGCATCTCCCTGAGCCTAAAGTAAATTTAGACCTAAATGTTTTCTTTTCACTGGCTACAATTGCCTAATAGCCGACAGATCCTTAAATGGAGATAAAGCCATTTTTTTGACGTCCTACCTCAAGTTATCCATAAGTATATGCATACTTCAACTGAAAATAGGTTCTGCACAAATATTTCATTTCTGTATTTTGTTTCCTTGTATTCTTGAAGCATACACTTGTCAAAAGAGGTTTAGATTAACAATTCTGTAAATAAGACCATGTAACACCTTGTTCTTTAGAGAAAAATAGTCTTAAAAGACAGTAGCAGGAATATAATTCCTTCAAATTTGATTCCCACATGACAGCGTGGTTCGAACATGATTATAACTGCTATCACATTTAGTCAAAACTAAAGAACTGATCATCCCTTTGAAACAAAATGCTGTAGTGGAATGTAAATACCCACCCCCCAAAGCTGTCTCTGTTTCCAGTCATCTTCATAAACATCATCACCTGATTTGTTCAGAATTTAGGATATTTTTTAAAGGGTCACCTGTAATTTCTTGTTGCTTTTAGGCCATTATTATCTTTTTTTTAGTATTTGGAGTATTTTACTCTAATGGTGTGGGATTGGTGTCTGCAATTACTGCACTGATGGGATACATCTTCATAGAGAAGTCAAAATATCATTTATTTTCCTGACTTTTTAAGCAATAGATGTGACAGGTAATAGAGACAAACAGGGAATATAGCCCAAGTTAGGGTAAAATATCGCTGTAGTTCTCTCTGATATGATCATAATCCTAACTTCATACAGGTGCATTCCAACCATACAATCACAGGACTGTTTGACTAAGAACATAATTGCTTTCCCCCTAAATTCTATTCTATATATTAGACTGTTGCAAATAAATTAGCAGTATTTGCTGCTGTCTTCCAATTTGATCAGAAAGTGAATTTTCTTTTTTGGGCATAGGAATACCCATCTTAAATAATTTATTAGACTGTTCGTTTTGTTTGTGGCTTGCTACATTAGCTTCTGCGCTTTCCATCAGCATCTTGAGAATGAACTGCTTCTGAAATCAGAAAAGGCAGCAGGTGGCAGCAGCGAGTTGTAAGTCTGCATTATTATTATGGCCAAGTATTAATTTTAAGCTAATTCCTGAAGACACTCCAAGAGGTATCTATGGGACATAATGATTGTTCTTGATTTTATTTGGAGTCTCTCTCCTGATAGAAACTCTCTGGAATGAAAGATGAGTTCAACTGAATTTGGGCCCCTTTATCCATTACAACATTATTATACAGAAGGGACACAGGGTTCCTATCCACCCCCATTCACACAGTGTACATGCACTGAGAATCCTGGCGCATACACGCAAAGTGAAAAATCTCTGGCCACAACTGATTCCCTATACGTGGATGCATGCTAACATTTGGAGCATGAAAAGTGGCCTTTGTTACCTTACCGCAGCTTTGCTTCTCCGCACTTCCTCATTCTTCTGGGAGGGGAAAGAGGAAGTCAACAAAGACCACGTGGCCCATTCAGGGGCTGTTTTTATCGCGCTGCTTTTCCTGCACACAGCAGGAGATCGCGGCACATTCTGTTTTTTTTTTAAAGTCTGATTAAAAGGGGTTTATTTTGCCACAGAAAAACGAGGAGAAAGCACACGGGAAGTAGACGTCATCATCTAAAGGGTGCATCCACATCTGGAAGTGGTGATAAAACGCTCATCCGATGAACTTCTTAGTTGGAACTGAGACTTTACAGAACAAGTAGTTAATTCCCAGTGACCTGTCCAAGGTCCTGAAAACTCTATATCCGACCGTCTTTGTTCTCCAGGGTCTAGCTATCAGATATCCTGTGTACATGGCCATCTTAAGTGTGTCCTGCAGTTTCCATCACTCTCTCACACACACCCATGATCACAACATGGATTGGACTGTCTGCCAAGTTGGTTCCTATTCTCACCATCCATCCCTGACAACTTACTGGGACTTCTGTTTCCTGGGCTGTCCAGGGGCTTCATCACCCCAGACTGGACACAGTCTGCCTATTCTGACATGCTAAGTTTCACAAGCACAGAGACTTCTGTTCCATTCTATAAGTGAGGAAATACTCTGCACGTAAAATTGAAATTGCTGTGTGACTGGGGAGTATTCTCTTTCTAGAAATATAAAGCTCCTGTCAGTTTGGATCCTAGCCTGAGTTTTCAGAATTGGGGTGATCACTTGAAACTCTTGCACTGGCCATCCACTGGATGGTACAGCTCTCTTAACAGAGTTGTAGCCTGTTAACAACCCCCATCCCAAAATTCTATGCAGTCCCCCCTGCAATTTCTTTTTTTTCCATTAATATGATAACAATTTCCACTAATTACGTATATTGCAAGAGTTCCCAATCTCCAGAGAAGATAATTAACAATATTAATGCTCATGTCTTAAAGTAATTGAGCAAGATTTCCTAAGGCTGGTGTGTTTGTAAACCAGTGGGGTTATTATGTGAATATTTTTATTTAAATGAAACATACCTCTGGTGTAGGAATTATCCGAAATTCATTTAATTAAGTATTGACATACCTTGAACCTGGAGAACTTGCGATATGTCAAACCCTTGGCTTATACGAGCAATTATCACACCAAATTCAAAGTCAAATGCATCACTGAAACAGAGTGTAAATAAAAAAAGTATACATATATTTCTCCCCACAACAGTGAAATACTGACTCAAAGTTACTCTGTAATGTTGATGTAGACATTATTTACATTGATTCAACATCTTTTCACTTCCTGACTTCTGTCCAGTTCTAAACTTTCCCCCATATATTCACCTCCAATACTGCTGCATCTATTACTAATTGAACTGTTTTAAAGCCCCTACAAGACAAGCTAAAACTAAGCCTTATGCACAGTTCCATATTTCTTTCCATGCGTGCTTCTCTCTCTCTCTCTGTGTGTGTGTGTGTCATCTTCCCAAGTGCCTTTTTCATCCATGGGTAGAAAGATGTGTGGTCCCCATTTCTTCTCTGCGTCTTTTCCCCTGCTGGTGGAAAAGCTCCGCAGGAAAATGATTTTGAGGTTAAAAAATCAAGAAGGAAAAGAGTTAAGCACTCAGATTCTGTCTGCCTCGGCTCTTAAGATTAAAAACAATGCAGAAAAAAATCATCTTGGCACCCCCTCTAACATGTCTGAGCCATAGAGAAGGAAACACAGGTTAGAGTTTGCTTGAGATAAATGTTCAATTGTTTTTGTTGAACTTTTCTGCAGGCTGCTCTGTATTTGACCAAGCTATTCTATCCTTGGCCATATAGATTTTATGTGGAGGGACATCCATATCCAAGGGCATATCCACACTACAAATTTAAATTATTCTGAAATCAAAGTGATGGCCAGGGTCCATGGATTATCCCAAAGAACTCTAGGAATTCTGTGAGATAGGCAAGGATTTTTTATTGGAAATCCCTAAGCTCTTGGTCCTTCCCAGAGTTCCTTGACAGGGAGCCATGACAATTAAACCATTTTGAAACTGCTTTACACTTGTAATGTGGTCATTCAGATACACAGGAAATGTGTGCTGTGGTGTTCTCTTCTCTCACCTACAAGCTTTGTCTTTGTTTTGCTCTGCATACCAACATGTAGAAAAGGAGAAACTGTGATCTTTCTCCCTTTCCACCCAGACTTCATGTAGTGCTTGAAACCTGAATCTTTCAGCTCAATAATCTTCTGGTATAGTCTCCATTTGTTTATGCGAAACTATTCAGATATTCCAAACAGTTCCAGTTCAAGCAAAAACAGCATGTTTCCAGGTTCAACTTACTGTATGACACCCATGTAATTTTCAACTTGTACTGCAGCAGCATGTCTCCAGTCCTTTTTAAATCCAAGCACTAAAGTATTAGGTCTAATTCTGCCCAAACCAGAGGCCTAGCAAGATAAAAAAACATGGTGTTTAAAAAGATGCATGTGCAAGGTTTATCCAAAATGAGGAGTAATGGCAAAAGATAACGGAAGTAATGTTCTGGAGGGATTTAAGATTAAATTGCATTTGGCGAGTGTCCTTCATGCTTGCACCCAAGCAGCACATATCAAGATTAGCTCTAAATCATCTCAGCTATAAATGGTTTTTAGCTGACAGAAATGTAGCTTGGCTAAATTAGCACTCATTTGCATTTCTTCTGATGCACGCTCATTGAAACAGTGTAATAATTTAAGATCAACAGAGTTTTCATGCCTCTGTTTGTGTGTTTAGTTTTAACATGACAGCCCGATGTTTACAGCACCCATTATGTAAGTGATTTTGCTTTAAAGAGTTCTAGCATTTAGGAAGGCGTGAACAGGTCCTTTTATATGGCAATTACTTCATTCAGTTTAAGATGCCAATCCTGTGCGCGCTTAGTTGAGAGTAAGTCCCGATGAGTAGAGTGGGAATTTGGATGTGCATATGATCAGGCTCTATGATCCCCAGCATCCAAGGAGGTGGTTCACACCTAGCAGAGCACACTTAAGCTCTCTTCAGGCATTCTTCATCCTGTGTTGAATGAACATGTAAGGAGAGGAGCACTCCAGTCCCGGACTGTTCCATGTTTCCATTGCCCTGGACATGTGGAAGGCAATAGTTTGAACAGGAGATCCTCCTGTATCTGTAGAGGCTCTATATGCAATCCAAGACCCTGATTTTCCCATGTTTCCATTCAACACAGGACAAAGAACACTGAAGACAGCTGCAGGGTCCCATGATTTGCACATTTTCATCAGGAAATATTCAAGACAATGTTTAAAAAGCTAAGTAAACAGGCAACATAAGCTTCCAAGCAGAGATAAATTGTGGCTGAAAGTGAAGTTGATAGCAGTTACTTACCATTACTCTGTCTGACTTAAAACTGCAGTATTTGCAGATACAGGGATAAGGTAATCTTAAAGCTTGTTTCACACATGCATCATCAAGTGACGACGTGGATATATGAAAGGGCCGTCACGTATACTACTCCCCAGACAGAATTGTGACATCACCTCAGGCACATTGACCTGGTTTGCATGATAACCACAATCCATAGTGATCATGCGAAAGGTGGGTACAGTGCCATGGTGGGTTGTGGTGCTTGTGGACACCAGATTGGCAATTCAAGCCGCCCACTGAGTGCTTCCTGGTTGGAAAGCAGGCTGGCCTCTTTTTAAAATGAAAAGAAATATACGGAAATGCAAATACAGAACACTCCTTGTTATTTCAGAGGTATTAGTGCATTCATTTTGATTGATGGTGGATGGTGTGTAAATAGTAGATTTGTACTCTGATTCCAAACTCATAAAGTCTTGTTCACTGCGGAGCAACTTACAACATCATGTGTGTCTATGATTTCAGGCATTGTAATATATAACAGGGCCTCACTTGTTCTTTTTCCCAGTATAAACATCTGTTCATCATGGCCCAATTTGCAAGCAACAGTAATCTAGGATTTTTACCCTGAATGTGTCAGCATGAAAGTCTGCATGGCTTGTTCACTCCTACTTGACTCTGCCTGCCATTGGACAGCTAAACAATCCAGGGACACTCCAAACCCAGAACTCTGGTTTATCCCTCCCCTGACAAGCCAAAGTTGCAACCCAGGATTTATTCTCAGGTTCCAACTCTGGCTTGTTGGGGGAGAGGCAAGCCAGATTTCCACATTTGGATTTAAATAATCCAGAGATGGACCATCTTTGGGTTGTTTAGCTGCTCCTGCTAGCAGGTGGAGTCAAGAGGGAGCAATCCAGCTGCTTTTCTAGTATGCTGGCTTGTCCATAGTAAACTGGTTTTTTTTAAAAAAAAAACTGGATTACTGTTGTGTGCAAACTGGGCCAATGTGTGTAAGGTATAAGAAGTCTGAATTGTTGATTTTACTATATGAAATATGCTTTGTGATACAATATAAAATGTTGAATATATTGTATAGGAGTAGGCAAGAGAAGTCATTTGCAGCGAGCGTGTGTCGTCTCAGTCATTTGTGAGGTACCCTTCAGACATCTCCGTTTACTATTGGGCCTCATTCACTTAATATGGAATTGATTAGTTTGTTTCATAGTTCCATTGCCTGAAACCAGAATTGTTTCTGAAATAACCCATAATGCAAAGAGAGGTGCCCTCAAGGTACGTTCGGCGTTTACAAGATATTATCCACATAGGCAACAAGTGCTCTTAATGAATAAACAGCAATTCTTCACGGAACAGAAGCTGCTTTGAAGCAATACTTCTTGCTTGTACTCTGCAAATAAAGAGCTTACTTGGAGGAGACTTTTGACTCCATCTCGAAAGCTGTCAGCTGCCACTGCAGCATAAAAGGCTTTTCTTTTGTTCTTTGTCAGCCATGCCTGCTTCGTTGCCATGCCACTGTTCATCTCTGTAACGCACAGCTTGCGCGGGCCCTGCATGACACAATCATATATTAGGAAGAGGACTTTGTATTATGCCTCACACAATAGCGTGATTTTGAAGGAGTTACTGAATCTGCTGTGTGAGGGAATGGGAAGAGTGTCAGGGAAAAATACATTTCCACAAAAGGTGCCACAGAGATCCAACCTTTTGAAATGAAGCCCGCTGCTAACATCACTCATTTTCTGTTCAAGAAGAGTAAGCCTGTTAACACCACTTAGGTATAGTGATAGCGGGCAGAAACAAGCTGGAATATATAGCTTTAGAAGTAGGCCCGGTGGCTCTTAAATATTCAGAAAAAAATAGCATAGGGTTAGCACAGCAGCCCAATCAACAATCCAGTGAAGTAAATGGATTTCAGGTGATTTTGTGCCAATTCAAACAGCCATTTTCACATGGTATTTATGTCATGAAGCTTCCTCAAGTTGGCATTTAATGCTCCAACAGAAATTGAGTGGCAATGTTGACACTTGACTGATAGCTTACATATCACCATACCAAAGTCAGTTCTTCATAGCCTTATTATGTAAGACAGGTGATCCAGGGGCCATTTTAACCCCCAAATAACAGCCTCCCTGTGGGCCGCACGATGAAAAAAATTCAAATAAAAAATTGAGCAGCAAATGGCTCCGTAGCACCTAGAGAGCACGAAAAAGGTGAAATTTAACTTGCACACAATCTAAATCCAACCCTTTTAGTGCTCCGTAGCACTAAATTTCCCAAATTTGGTGGTTTTTTAAAAAATTGTTTTTTTTCCCAGCCACTGAAATTGGGGATACAACAAGAGCATGGCGGGGGCCACATGCAGCTTGCATGTTGCCCACCCCTGATCAGGGACTACTTTCTTCCTTCCTTAAATTTATATTTCACTTTTCAAAGACATGCCCAGAGAAAGTGGCTTGCAAACAATAAAGGTGTTGGACATATATATATATATGTGTGTGTGTGTGTGTGTGTGTGTGTGTATGTGTATAATATAATATAATATAATATATATAAAAACAACGCTATCAGAATTCAGAAAATTAAGCCAGGTTTGAGGTTGTACTGACTATTTAGAAAAGGCTATTTTTAAAGCTTTCTTAAAGGCCTGCACTGGTATAAGGTGCAAAGCAGCAGGAAAGGAAATATGAATTGAGGGGCCAGCACTGAGAAAACCCTGCCCTTCCTACTTGGGGTTACAAGACCCTCTTACAATGGATCTTGGATACGTGTCAGGTTCCTTGGCTGCTCATGCCAGCCTTAAATTCTGGATTCAGAATAAGGCATGCAAGTTGGAAACTAATATGCAAATTGAATAGCTGTATATTTTACTGGTTTGCAGCACATATTTTGAGTGCAATTGTTTTCGAGGCAAAGTACTTTTTACACAGGAGTAAAAAAATTAAAAAAACTGTCAAGTGGGTATAAGTAAGCAGTCTTTAGAGACATAATAGTCCTGTAGACAGCACATCCTTGTTTTATCGCTGTCTTATTTTCCCAGTTACACAGATCACAGAAGTTCATTGTGTCACATTTTTATTAGCTAATAAAACTAAGCTTGGCTTAAATTTGTATAGAAGGAAGAAAACAACCAAAATGCTTACATTAGCACAGTATGCTTAGGTTAAATATAGGTAGAAATAAAAATCTACCAATAGTACATGAAAACTGACAATAAATTAAAAAAAAACTTGCTGACCTGAAGCTCTTATATACGCTAATAATTGGACTAAACAGTAAAACATCCATTGGCTTCAACTATGCTGCTCAGCTGGGTGAAGAGAGATCACCCTTTGAATGTGCTGCAATCCTACATTGTTTTAATTATTTAGGAACACTCTCTTGTCAAAAAAAAAAAGGGGGGTCTCATCTAGACATGAAACCGAGTGATACTATTTGAACTTGAGTCTATTATTTGAAATCAACACTGTGATTTAATGCACAGCGCTGGTCTCCAAAACATGCTACAGACCTTTCCCTTATTTTAGGATCGATTTTAGTTTGGGAAATGTTGCCATTTAAACAGATGCCCCATAACATAGGAGAGTTTGCTGTGCCCCATCTTTGCTGCTTTTTGATGCCAGTGTAGAGAACAGGGGAAGCCCAGACCCTGAAAAGACTTTCGGCAGCCCCTCCCTCACCATCCCTGTGGCTGAAGGTCTTTGTGTCCTGAGGAAAGGCCAAAGTGAGGGTTTTGTCAGCTCCTGAAGAAACCTTCAGTTGGCCAAAGAGAACTCTGTTCTGATTTGAAAAAGTAAAATTGTGTGTGTGTGTGTGTGTGTGTGTATATATATATATATATATATATGGAGAAATTGCATCTGTGTTGGCCAATGCTGCATTCAGCAAATCATTTATGTGCAACAGCCTGGGCTGACTGGGACGATGTCGTTTCACACAGGCCGCCATAAACTACCAAGGGAGGCTAGACTGACTCCTTCCTTGCTATGTGTTTGTTCTGGCAGGCCTTTGGGCAATAGTGTGGACCTCTTTTTATGCGTTGGATTTTAGAATTTTTTAAGGATGTTTTTTAGGATGTTTTAGGATTTTTTATGCAGTTTTAATAATATGTGTCATGTTTTAATCAGTTTTATGTATTTTATCATGTTGTTGTTCCCCGCCTCGATCCAGACGGAGAGGCAGGTAAGAAATAAATTGTTATTATTATTATTATTATTATTAAAATTATTATTATTGTCATTTGTATTTTAAATGTATTCATATTACAGTGGGTTTAATTATATTTTTAACTTTTGTATATTTCTGTTCATATGTTTTAATTGTATATGTTTAATTTTGTAAAACTGCCTTGAGTCCCAGTATTGAGGAAAAGGCTGGATACAAATATAATAATAATAATAATAATAATAATAATAATAATACAACCTTCAGAAACTGGGCCTACCAAAATACATCCACACCAACATCCAGAAAGCAGTCATACTTTAGGGTGACCAGCTAAAATCCAGGTCAGGGGTCATGTAACTTTAACAGTTGTAGAGAAAAGGGAATTTCAGCCAATGTCATTTGTATGCAATTAGTTCCTGGTGAAATTCCCTCTTCATCACAACAGTTAAAGGTGCATGCACTATACTAGAGTGACCATATACAAAAGAAGGCAGGGCCCCTGCAACTTTAACTGTTGTGATGAAGAGGGAATTTCACCAGGCACTAATTGCATACAAATGACACTGGTTGAAATTCCCTTTTCTCTACAACTGTTAAAGTTACATGAGCCCTGACCTGGATTTTATCTGGTCACCCTATCATACTTAAAACATGCTCACTTGTTAGGAAATTCCTGAATCTGTAAAAGACAGCCTGACTTGGCAAAGCCTGTCATGTCCGTCTAGAAAAAATGGCACGAGCGAGAAAGAGATGTATTATTATTATTATTATTAATAATAATAATAATAATAATAATGTTTCCTGGCAATGTGGAGGTGGACCATATAGTGAACCTCTGTTCATGCCCAGCTGCAATTTCAAGTTGCAGTCACAGGGCAGCCATTTTGTGTGAAGCAGGCCTATGTTGACCAAACTTACTGTGTAGACTTCACAACAGATACAGAGACCGTTGTTCTTTGTGATCGAATGTGCAAGGTCTAACAAAGCTGGTCTTGCCATGGGTCCTCCTGTTAATACGATGCACTGAGGCCTGTGAAGACGAAAAGAAGTGTATGAAATTCGGTAATGCATTTGTGCAACAGCAAACTGTGGCCCACTTCCATGGCAACCTTACCTGAAATTTTTCACATGATCATCCACTGTAGTTAAATCCAGTGCGCTGTCAATGGCATTAACGTAGTAAAGCGCTTGAGAGGATGACCCCCAATTTACCTCTGTTGTTGCAGAGAAAAATATTACATATTACATAACTGTTAGTTCTGTATTCTTTTACAGAAGTCATCCATTTTTGATAATGTGTGATCCTAAACAGGCGTATGACACAATTCTATGCATGTTTAGACAGAAAAAAATCCCACAATCTCCAGGAATCCCCAGCCAGCATGATGGGAATTGGAGGACTTTTTCTGTCTAATCATGCATAGGATTGCACCTTTAGGCTATATGCACTTACTTGGGAGTAGGTCCCACTGAACTGATGAGTTGCTCTAGCATTTCTCATTAGATATGTACAGATTTAATTGCTAGACTCACACAGTCTGCTTGTGTGAATGGTATATTATATATATAGTTTAATCACGAAGCAGCACTGGACTTAATTATATCTGGGTGGAGTCAGGAGTTTCCTATTGCTCTTCTGTTCTTGTTGGAAAGAGACAAGTTCTTGTCAAGCTTCTAACTGGTATTTCCTCTAAGCCTCTGACACTGCCTAATTTATGATTCTTTTGGTTTAGACCCTGCCTCCACCCTACTTCACTGGGGTGGAAGTAAAAGCTTCCTAGAGAAAACAATGGTGAAATCTGGGATTTTAGCAAAGTTATGATTAGAGATGTCACCCCACAAAAAAACAAAATGTAACAGCAAAGACTGAGTTTCCTATCTCTGGCATTTAGTGTGAATTTGGGAGTTTGATCTTCAGGCAATGAGATGAGTTGCTCTAGCATTTTGTTGTCTCTGTGCTGCTAGCATTCCATAGGTCCTGGAAGCTCACAGGGTCATTTTTGGAGAGGGGTTGAAAAATAATTTACAAATTTATTTACTTCTGCATATCCAGGGCGTTCCCCAAATATATAGAAACCACCTTATTTTTGAGTGGCCTTGTTTGGCTTCCAGATTGATAGTACAGGAATGCAAGACTATAGTGGAATAACTATTAAATTAAAAGATTAGGTAGAACAGGTGATATTAGTGGATGTGAATACTCTCTGAATAAGAACTGTGTTGTATGGCTCATAAAAGCCTCATTAGTAGATATATGTTTGGAGTGAGAAAGCCACAGTTTTTCAGAAGTTGCTTTCTGAGCAATCTCCCCAGAGATTTTTATAGAAAGAGAGCCAGATGAATGTGGCAGCAGCCACCTGACAGGTAGAATTAGGACTTCATGGTAGGAGTGAATAAAATGTTTTTAGGAAAAAAATGTGTTTTTAAAAAAACAGATTTCCACTGGGGTTGGATTAAAAGTATCCTGGGGAAAGGGATAGATTGTAGCAGGCTTCCCCAAGGTGGCACCTTCCAGATGTGTTGGCTGGGGGATGCAGGGACTTGTAGTCCAATACACCAGGAATCTGTCAGATTGGAGAAAGCTGGATTAGGGAAGAATTTAAAGTGTATCTTCCTCTTATTTTCTTCTGAATACATCTACTTGTCATAATGGTAACATATCCATGTCTTTAATTACATGACATTTTTCTATACGAGGCATTTATTGTGCACTCATCATTCTCTACTCTTGGTTGTTTATGCGTCGTGACCCTCCAGTTTAGTTTACAGCACTTTCCAAGAGTTTTTTTAGAGCAGGGAAAGTGGGATAGTAGTTCTGATTTGTGAAATAAAACATTTGTATTTGTGCTATTCTGCTATACTACAGTGCCACCTAGAGGTTATGTAGCAGAAAAGCATGAAAGGAAATGTCCTGATATAGTGCTCAGAACTGAGTTCTGTAGATGCTGCAAATTATCAGCCTCATGTATAATACCCATAGAAACAATGGAGTAGGAAGTCCATTGTTTTACAGCAAAAATAGTAATGGTAAAAGAGTTCAACTGTTAAGAGAGAAAAAAGAAAAAGAAAACACTAATATTCCCTAATACTGAGAATCTCCTTTCTGAATAAAACTCAATGGTCCCTGAGGTTTATATGACGTAGCAATTGCTCTTCCATATTTATGTTGTCTCACACAGTTGCCCAGCCTTACCTGGTTTCTTGTATGTCACATAAATATAAAGAAAGAGCTCAATAGCATAAGTGATGACAGCTGCCCACCAGTTGATGACAAACATGACGGCGCAGCACAGCACAGCTCCGAAAAGGGACACCCACATGTTGTAATACTTGAAAGCAGGTCTCCAACCTACAGAAATCAGAACAAGTGAGTAAGTGCAGGTGACCATATGAAAAGGAAGGCAGGGCTCCTGTATCTTTTAACAGGAGCTTTTTTTCTGCTAGAAGTTAAAGATGATGGATTGGGTGAGGAGGCCCGCAGCTTGCTGATCTCTGCCAGGTGCTTTTCTTAACAATTGCTTGTAATAAAAGAAATACCGACAAAGTAATTCTATGCACACTTCCTAGTAATTTCCACTTTGTTCAATGGCACTCATTCCCAAGTAAATGAGTATTGGAGGATTGCGTAACTAAGATATAACGCAGGAGCAGGAATCAGCTGTCCTAACATGATTCATCCTAATAACAAGGGAATGACAGATGTTACTGTGTAGAATTGTTTCTCTCTTAGGCCTCCTCCACACGAGACGTTTAATGAGCCTTGAAGGCTCATTAAAAAATTTACCTCCACAAGCACGGAGCGCAAAACGGGCGTACAGGCGCGTTATCTCCCCGATAATGCGCATTTTCGAACGCGCGTTAAATAGTGACTTTTATTTTGCTCCGGCCGTTAAAGCGCATTTTCGCGGTGTGAACAAGCGATTATGCGCATTAACTGCTTGTAAAGCGCTTTTTGGACATGAATTAATGCGCTTCGCCGCCTCTCGCCGCCTCCGGTGCAGAGGGATTAGGAGTAAAAGCGCCTCCGCGATAATGCGCATAATCGCGGAACCGGGCGCAAAAGCGCATCCTTGTGGAGGGGGCCTTATCCATGCAGTTATGTGCACTTGTTACTGAATTGGTGTGGACCCTCACAATTAGATGAAGGAAAAGAGCTTTTGTTGTTGTTGTTGTTTGGAATGAATCCAGCCCTTAAATAATCACAATATCCTAACCCATGAGCATACAAAGTGCATACCATAATTGGTGCTGAGGACCCTGCTAGTGTAGATCTGATCTGCGATTCTTTAGCTCTGCAGATAATTAAGGGAAGTCTGACTTTTTTAAACCTGCCCTCTGATCAGGAAGCAGCATGAAAACGGATAGGAAGGGAGTTAATATATATATTTATGCCACCACGGTGGTTTCTTCCATGCTGGAAATAAGAGGGCTGTTTCTCCTCAGCTGAAATAAATATCTCCATGTGGTGCAATGAGTGATTTGCAGCCAAAGGAAGTTGCCGCTGCTATGAGTAAATAAGTAGGGCTGCAGCTTTAATCTGCGGTTGAAGTTGATGGATCAGTAGCAGCAGGGAGTGGAGTGCATGCTATTTTCTGCAGCTAGGTTTGGTTCTGGTAAAATCAGATTAATGCCCTTCCCTTCCAACAACGGGAGGAAGCTTTTTGTTTATGAAAATCTTCTTATTGCATATTTCCTTCAATATCTCAAAAAGGCACCATATGCAACTAATATTAATGTAATTGATTAAAAAGCAGGTGACTCATCAATTAAAAACCTGATCAGTGGATTCCACTAGTAAAAAAGACCACAAAATGGGAAGCACCTGATGGAAGGGGAATCAAGTGGTGAAAGGTAACATAAATGTACTGAATTTTTAAATTCAATATTTTTCTTGGCTCCGTCAATTTGTGCTTTTTAGCAGGGTGTGGCACTTCCTACCCCCATCTGGTAAAAAGATAATGTCTTTCTTTGGTTTTCAAATCACACTTAAAAAAAAACCAACGGTGAGGTTTTTCATTTTGGCCTGCCTTGTATATTAGTTGAGATGTACCTTAACCCATTTATGTATATACTACACAATATCTTACCTGCTTAGATAAATTTTAAAAAATATGGTAAACAGTATACAATTTATGAATAATTATTATCATTATTTATTGCTAACAAGCCATTGCTGTTCACTAGCCATGTATGGTAGCCCTCTAAATGTTTAATAAACTGGGTTTGTTCCCTGGATGGGGCTGGATTTGATGGGATGGCTTTTTGTTTGTGATTTTGTTGCTCTTTTGTTTTTAAGATATTTGGTCTGTGACCTTCAGCACCTTTTGGGCTGGAAAACATGATGAATAATAAGCTATGGTTCTCAAGTGCCTAACAATCTGAACTGCATGGCTGACGGGTTGTGTTTGACTTAGTAGGTCACAAGTTGCGCAGCCTTGATACTTACCACCTTTGGGTCATTTCTGTACAACTCATGAAATAGAACAAGTTTCTCACTAAAACTTGTGCCACAATATAGCAAGCCACCTCTAAATTAGTAAAAAAAAGTTTTCAGTATTTTATGCAATACAAATCTATCAGGAGGACAATGAAACTGCTTTCTTTTTAAAAGCTGTGATTACTATATATTACCTGGAGCCCCTTTAGATGAAAAGTCATTCACACAATTTATATATAAAACAAACAATAAATAAACTACAAGAGTGGTTTCTTGGGATGATTTCCCACACACCCAAGTTATTTGCTTACACTGAGGTCCTCCACAAAATATTTTGTAGATTGGCTACAGTACGTCATATGGGCAACAACTCAATGCCATAACGTTAGTCTCAAAGAGTGTCGCTACCACTGTCTGAGGACAGTAGAGAGGGTTTGAAAAATGAGCTAGTATTTGCCTAATAGATATAACCGAAAATAGAACATGAAAGCTAACCTGGAGATTTTGCATACGATGCATGGAAACAAGAGAAATTGATAAGTGCGTATGAAGCCAAGAAGAAGTTGGAGATGATGGGAGCAATAGTGTTAAGCTCCGCTGTAAAAAAGAATTGCAAAATAAATGTTAGTTTAGAATCAGTTTAGGGCTGACTCTGTCATTAGGCAGTGCCTCAGCTTACTTGGGCTGTCATGAAAGGTCAGCAAATGGTTACTTATTTACTTTATTATCACTGCATTTTTACTGCCTGGGAGGGGGAGAGGTGCTTGTAGGTTTTTCTCAGGTTGCAAAATAACTTGACTGGCTTTAGGTACTATGCACCTTGACTTGGGGTGGGACCCTATTTGCTGCTTTGCCTCAGGCAGCAAAATGTATTGATCCCGCCCTGGGGAAGACAACCTAAGCCAGACCCAAAAGCAGATGAACCTCTCAAACAGCACATTTCTTTACTGATTCCCCTAAAAGTATTGCTACCTCAAGCAATCAAATATTTGATTTACATTAATCCTATAGAAAGAGATATTAAGTGCTTTTGAGACAAAAATATAGTTAGGGGAATGTTCTTGGCCATTTTTCTGATTTGCATGTATGTGATAGAGATGGGCTTCCATTTCTGGAAATCCATCAACGTTTTTGTTTGGTGATATCTGGGATTTGTAAGGGAAGAAAATTGTAATTCCCTTCCCTATCTACTTGTACATCTTTGGAAAGGCTCCGGGGTACTTAGGTGTGGTATCTTGGATGAGGCAATTATTTTCCTTTATTAGATTAAAAGTGTATCTACAATATAAATATATTGGTTTTATACCATCATGCCTTCACCCAAAGAATTCTGGGAATTGTAATGTGATGAGGTGCTATGAACACCCTGTTAGAGATCCTTTGCCCTCTAAGTAGTGCACTGTCGCAGGGGTGGTCTCATTTCATGCGGCCTAGTTCTAAAAGCCTTCTGCAAACTGTGAGTT
This sequence comes from Anniella stebbinsi, assembly GCA_029215795.1. Classification (NCBI taxonomy): domain Eukaryota; kingdom Metazoa; phylum Chordata; class Lepidosauria; order Squamata; family Anniellidae; genus Anniella; species Anniella stebbinsi. The sequence goes on from JARDYH010000001.1 coordinate 392,054,098, forward strand.
CATACTTGTGACAAGACCGAGATGTACTTCTCCGAACAGCTCATTGGGGAGGGAGGGAGAGAGAGAGGGAGAAAGAGATGGGGTGGCGAAAGTGAGAGAAAAAGGGGGTGATTCTGGCCTCACCCACCACTGGCTTCAGCCCCACCTATTATCAGCATGCATCCCCTGGCAGATTACTCTTGAGGGAATGCAACCCTTGACAGGGCAAAAAAAAATCCCCACCCAATTGAGACTAGTGGCTCTGATTTTGGTATGGCTGTGAAACTATTCTAGGTTTCAATCAGAACCACCCAGAACACCAAAGGAGCAATCCAAGGTGCTGAACCCTGTCCCCATTGTAGTCTTGTGTAAAAATGCTCTTGTTGATTTTATATTTGGATTTATTTTTTAATGTCAAAGCGGGATGTAAATAAAGAATCATTGCTGCTTAACTCTGAATCTGGGCAGAAATACTTTGTGCAAAGCTTTGTACTGTGCAAAGCTCATTGTACAGGCAATGCATTTCTTAAATACAAAAGGATTTCCAAGGACTTTTCTTACGGCTCCTTAGAAAAAAGTAGACATGGGACGCACCAAAACCAAAAAGGCTTTTTTTGTACAGTGAGAAAGCATTGTGTATTCAAAACAGGAAAACAGGTACAAAGTGAAAACATCAGAAGCCTAAATAAGCTATGATCAAATCGGAAGATTGTAGCTGAAATCTCCCAGGGATCAGTACTGTGAGCCTATTATGAAGGGAGGTCGAATTCACTGTGCTAATGGTTTGGAACAGCAGGCCTTTGATTTATGTAAACAGTGGAGGGAGACACTTGAAATAAATTGGGGAAAGTACCTTGAAGGGCAATTGCTTGACTTCTTAAGGTTCTAAGCAAGATACACATATGTTACTGGAGGTAACTGTAGATGCTGAGCAACGGCGTCATCACACAAAATCTTGAACAAAACCTTTTTCTTATTCTAGCCTATTCAGTTGATAGCTTGGTTGCTCTTCCTGTTAGGATAATGGGAATCTTGCCACTGTCTGTACTTGTCTTGAGCATCGTCCTATTATCCAAACCTTTGTTTATCTGAAACTAGATGTGGTGGTGGGGTTTTATGGCATATTGATAATGGAGCCTTTATTTTCTCCATAGCCTATTTTCCCCATAGCCTAACTTGCATCTTTATTAGGAGGATAGATCTGTTCGACAGCCAGCACTGCCCCATGTGGTGTTGCATGAGGCAATCCTGGTTCACCACTGCTGTGTGGTAGCCATAGACAGAACAAAAAAGGGCCCATAGATATACAGGCAAGCAAGCCATGACCATAGCAGTGTAGTGGGTGCAGCACGGGCAATCCCAGAAGTAGCCATTTCCGGAATCAGTGCACAGAAGCCACATCATTGAAGTGCGATGGCCAGGGCTGCTCCCAGGCCATCGCAAGTTGTGACCGCCATTTTTTTTCTTGATGGAGAGCGCACGAGCACTCCTCCGAAAAGATATATATATTTTTTAAAAACAGGTGTGCGTGCCCCACCCCACCCAGCCCTCCTGGCGAAACTGGTGGTGAAACTGGTGCCCCCCTCCCCTGCTGGGCACAGAGCTGCACAATGCAGCTCTGAGCCCAGTTTGCAACCATGCTTACTTGCGAGTAAGCGTGGCTGCGCCCAAGATGGGCAGGCACATTCTTCCACGGTCCTGCAGAAGAATTAGGATTTTTGAGGTGTCTGTAAACCTGGAAAAATCCCGTGCCTACCCCCACCCCACCCCTGGGTCTCCCTGTGTGTCATTCGGACTCACAGGGAGCAGCCGGGGGCCAACCCAGGCAAAAAGCCAGGTGTGGAAAGGGCCTGAGAAGCAGCCCCTCTTCTCACCATGATTGTGGTGCACAGACCTCTAAGACTTTTCTACAGGAGGCTGTTAACCCACTGTATCAACTTCTGGAACAACTTTCTCATTTTGCATTCTTATTCATGACCAATGGCATCAAACATGAACCCTTTAGCAATATAGAGGTGGGTTTTTTAAAAAACGTTTGACTTAATGTTGGGAATAATAGCCTTTCTTGAAGTATGACAAATGGTTTAAAAGTAGGTTTGGGGGTTTGATAGTATTTTTTTTAAAAAAAGCTGTTGGCGATAAATGCTAGCTGTGATATACGCACCAATCAAAATAAAGGCCATTGCTATGAAGAAAGTAAGAACGTATCCTCTAATTGGCTCATTGTTTTTGCCATATCCTTTAGCAAAAAAGTGGAGCGCTCGGTAGATGTTATCCTTGCAGAGAGCCTATCAAAAGAGCAGAATTTTGTTAAGAAAGGTAGGGTTTTTTCCCTGCTGTAACAAAAAAGTTTGCTTCAAAGTAAGAGATTGCTGTAGAATTATGGGCAAGCTCTTACATTATTAGGAATGGTTTGGTTGCTTCAGTACAGTTTAATCCCATACCGATCTTATAACATTTGGAACACGGAGACTATGTGAAGGGGTGGATGATACAATAACTTTGCCATTACCCTTCCCTGGGAGACAATGGTGACAGAATAACCATATCACCCAACCTCCTGCATGCTTTCCTTGCTTCAGACATTGCATTATGCTAGTCTTAGATCAGAGATAACAGTGGGGATGGCCTCCAGGAGAGGGTTCCTTGAAGGTGCGTGGCTTGGAGGCCAAGTCCTGTCCCCTGGAGGAACTCCCAGAAGTTCTGCGGGCCAGATTGGGGAACCTGGTGGGCTGGATTAACCCCACATCCCAGGGGTTCTGCTCCCCTGCATTATGAAGTGGTGTTGATTGCAGCCATGTAGAAGTGGCAAAACCACCCTGTTTTGGTAAGGTGATAATTGGCTCTCAACTGGACCACAGTAGTAGTCGGGGGAGATTGTAACTAAAACCTAGAACTAGCCTGCTGTTAAACTGGTGGAATATCTGTCTAATGGGGCTGAATCTGCAGTGGCTGCCACATGGCCCCCAGCTTTGTGTCATCAATACTGTCCAGTGGCAAGTGGTGCCCATTGTGGCATTTGGGGCACAGGGCAGGGCAGACATTCAATATTCTACAAGAAATGTTGAGCCTTTGTGCGTACCTGGAAAACTTTGGGTGCGCTGACGAGTGAAGCTAGTGCCGATGAAAGCGTAGCAGAAAATATTCCAGCAGTGATTAAAGGACCGAACCCTGAAACCATGCTCATAACCTTTGGAGAAGGGTGGGGAAAACAAAAGAAAGCCATGAAACTCATGTAAGCAAGGGGATCAAACAGAACTCAAAAATCCCCCCCCATGTTTTCCATACAGAGGTTTCTTGCATCTTCGCTATTATCTTTTCAGTCACCCATTAGAAACTTCTCCATGAGTCTTTACTCAGCACAGCAAATTACTTTCATCGTCAAGAAAACAATTTCCTTGATAATGGGGAAGAGTGTTCTGTAATTGAGTCCTGTCCTGTTCCCATGGAAGCCAAAGGCATTTTTTTATTTCTTTTGCAAATGGTGATGTTCAGAACAAGCCCATATTAAGAACAAAATGTTACGAGGAGCCAGTTAACTACATTTTACAAAGTGGGTGATCTTCATATCTTCCAAAGAGAAGTTTTTATGGGCAATTATCTCAGATCTAGAGTTTAGATATCAAATGATGACATGCACCAATATTGTTATGGAAAGTTCCTATCAACAGCTTCTTAGATATGCCTGAAGCAGTGACCTCTACAGATGAGGGCAGGCTTTCTTTGGCGTGGTGGTCCCATTAATTAGAGAGCCAAAATAGTAAAGATACTAACACTTGTTAGACCATTTATAAAAATGGAGATGTAAATAATAAGTCTGTGTTCGTGGCATACATTTGTAAAAATCAATTACTTAAACAAGCTTCCAAATTCAGAAAACTCTTCATGGAGTGGTTTGTTTTTAATATGCTGTTTAATTTAGCATTTAATTTAGCTGTGCTAAACCCACTGCTCTGATCCAACGCTTTGCTTGTGTTCCACTGTAGAAATAGAACACTCTCGAGAGTGGCTCCCTTCCCCATTTACTTCCTATGAGGGAGCAAATCTGTATGAGAATCCTTTTGCACGGGCAGTGCAGCCCTCCCCATTAAAGTGAGTGGTGAAGTTCTGGTCTGCATGGGATTCTGTGTACCATCAGAACAGCTCTGTGTCCATATCTAGTACATCCTTATAATAGCCCCTTGAAGTCAGCCATTAAGAGAGCAATCTTACAGTCCCAGGCTGAGCGTTCCAGCAACCATAGGATGGCTTGAGGAACCCCTTTAAGGTTAGAGACAGGGCTCCAACCTCAGAAGGGGGAGTCAGAGATAAGAACATAAGAGCAATGCTGGATCAGGCCAAGGGTCCATCTAGTCCAGCACTTGGTTCACATGATGGCCAACCAACTGTTGACTAGGGACCCACAAGCAAGACATGGTGCAACAGCCCCATCCCACCCATGTTCCCCAGCAACTGCTGTATATAGGCTTACTGCCTCTGATACTGGAGGGAGCACATAGCCATCGGTCTAGTAGCTATTGATAGCCTTCTCCTCCAGGCTTTTGTCTAACCCTTAGCTGGGTTGTTAGTAAAGATATTGCAAAAACAGCTAATGCACACTGCTGCATGCTCGAGTATGCGTATGTGTTAGTTTGTGTTCTTATATATAGTGTGCAGTTTGCTCAGTTGTACAACACACATATGATTATACAAATTGCATAATTAGAGCTCTTTTGAACCTGGAAATTATTCATCAGCCCATAATCACATGTCTGGGTTTTACAGCTGGAGAAATCATAGCCAAGGGCACAGGCAGATGATCCATTGCAATTCATCCCGGATACAACTGTGTCATTGACATTCCCTGTAGCATCACGTACAACACAAGCAGCTGTGAAAATAACAGCATATTATTATTATTTCTCTTCCTTGTGACAACAGGAGAATATTCCCTCCATCTTCAGTTACTTATGATCTACAGTATATGCATTTCCGCCTCTATTATCTTGGGGCAGTGAGCTTTGCCTTTTTTTTTTTACTTTGCAAATAATGCCACTATTCATTAAGGCAACGTTATTAGTGCTCTAAATTTTGTACATGGCCTGTTGTACATTTAACAAAGTAGAATGTGTGTGAAATTTATAAGTGGCCAAAACCTGACCCACACAGATTTACTTAACCTTAAGGGACGTTTGCAGTTTGTAAAAGATAGTGGGGACCAATGGAAGACCAGGAACCCCTTTCACAATTTGTAAATTCACAGTTGACCCAAATCTACATCATGCTACTTGGGAATTGTGGTTTTCAGTCTGTGTTTTTACTTACATCTGTTTTACTACATAGCATATCCACAAGAACAAAAAATAATGATGATGGTCTTATTTTTTAAAAAAACATGCTTATCTATATTACTTATGACTCTGGACTGGAATGCAAAAATATGTTTCCTACTCACCTGCACAGATTGCTACACCTAGATAAGCAATAGTTGTAAGCAGAATGGCCAACATAGTTCCTTTGGGTATAGCTGCTTGTGGATCCTGGAATAGTAACATAAAAAGACTGCAATGAATTCTTGCATGAGGAAATATGTGTGTGCTTTATATATAAGCAGGATTGTTGATGCTCCATATGCATTTTCCCCATTTATATACACATCATGAGAATCTCAGCAAAAAATGTTTTAAGTTTCTAGTCCCCATGATAATGTGGCAGTATGTTTGAAATTGTGTAGGGATTCTGGTGCTTTTGTTTAGTACTGCAGAGAGTTTTGGAAAAAATCACTTAATTCACTCACTGCCCTTGTTCACACAACACAAGAACTCAGAGTGTGGGGTGAGCATGGGTTGTCATTGAATTGTGGTTTGTTGTTGAGTTGTAGGTTGTTGTGTTGTGTGAACCAGGTCAATAGTAACCCATGGTTTATTTAACCTATAGTATGTTGCCCTACCCAGTGTTTGTCTAGCAGGCAATCAAACAAATCGTGGTTTGTTTTCTCAATCCCTGTGTTGTTTGCTTGTTTTCTTCCTCCTTTGCCTGCTTCCTCCCTGCAACACAAATGTCTTTGCACTGCTATAATATGGGCACGTAGAACAGCTGGTTTTTTTTACTGCTCTTGCCAAACACCTCTGTCGTCTGGTGAAACAAGCCACAGCTTTGGGTTTGCACATAACAACCACCCATGGTTTAAACAACCCAAAGTTCACAAACCAACAACAAATCATGGGTTCTCTTTCTGGGTTGTTTGTGGTTAACAAACCATGGTTTGCTAGTGCAGCCAGAATTCAAAACTCATATGTGAACCAGCAGTGGATTTTATGGAAATTTTGAATTCCATGCAGAATATTAAAAACAACAACATCCCGCTAACTCAATCATAACTGGATGTAGTTAAAGGGTGCTATGTGTTTTGATTATCTTAACATTGATGAGAAGCTGGCACTACCTTTACAGAGCAGTAAAATACAGTATCATAGTGGTGTCAAAATGAAATTTAGAATTCCACCCAGAAGTTTGCTCCACATGTTACTAGCCACATGATTTGACTGCAGAGGTTATGAGTGCTGTATTTGTTAATGTGGGCTACAGTCTTTGCAGTCATGTCAACATGTGACTGTAAGTTTAACTCTTTCATCATTTAATACAAAGGCTTGCAAATGCCATTCCCCAAAGGCTCAATTACAAAAATACAAAAAAGAGCCATATTTACAACAAACTAGGACAACAACAAAAAAAGAGGAGAGATTTGTGTCTTATACAATTCTGGGCTTGCACACCAAGCCCACATATGGACAAGATACTTGACAAGTGATGGAACATGAACAGGATCTCTTCTCAATCAACCCAGAGTGCAGGACATGGAATAATGGGCTCAAGTTACAGGAAGCCAAATTCCGGCTGGACATCAGGAAAAACGTCCTGAGTGTTAGAGCAATACGGCAATGGAAGCAATGACCTAGGGATGTTGTGGGTTCTTCCACATTAGAGGCATTCAGGAGGCAGCTGGACAACCATCTGTCAGGCATGCTTTAAGGTAGATGCCTGCATTGAGCAGGGGGTTGGACTTGATGGCCTTATAGGCCCCTTCCAACTCTACTATTCTATGATTCTATGAGGATTAGCTTCCCACTCAAATAACCTTAGGGTGACTTTACATGTAAAGCATAGTCGTGTAAGGCTGAACAAATCATAAGAACATAAGAAGATCCACGCTGGATCAGACCAAAGGTCTGGTCCAGCATTCTGTTCGCACAGAGGCCAACAAGCTCAGACCTACTGCCTCTGCTGTGGGAAGTTGCACATCGACCAGTGTGGGCCTTCCAATGAAGCAAGGTTAAGCCCCACCAGGAGCACCTGCCACTGCACTGTCTTTTTGCTGCTGCCACTGTTGCCACTACCATGTCCCATCTACCCCCATTCTTGCTGCCACCACCGCTCGCTCTGTGGATTTTCTTAGAGTGAAACAGCAGGTGACTGAGTTCCCTGAAGAACCCAGATGCCTGGCTCTGAGGGGTCCTTCTTTAGAACCAGGCATTGTGGGAGGAGGGGTGTCTAGGGTGACCACATTTGGGAAACCAAAAAAGAGGACCCTCAGTGGGGTGGGGGGTGGGAAAGTGGCTTTCCGGGGCCTCTGGAAAGCATATCATTCACCCCCACTGCTTTAAAGGCCCCAATTGGAGTGGAGGAGGGGAAAGTGTGTCATTCCCACCCTCCACTGCTCCAATCAGGTCCTTTTCTATAATGTCCAGGAATGACATACTTTCCCCTGTAAGGTCCTGATTGGAGCAGTGGGAGGGAAATAACCCACCTCCAGAAAGCTCGTCATTCCATCCAACCACGCTAATGTGGCCTTAAAGGGGAAAGCTTGTCTTTCCAGGACATTATAGAAAATTACAGAAAATCCCCCCTGACACCCAGGATAGAACAAAAACCAGGACAAATCCGGGGAAATCCTGACAGTTGGTCACCCTAGGGGTGTCTCTGGGGATTGCCTGCAGTACATATCATCTGCAAGGACATTCCTGAACACAGAGACCAGGAAGGAGGGAGGTGGTGGGAGACAGATGTGGCAGGTGGATAGGAAGGGAGACAGAGACTCTAGCAGCAAATGCCATTCCCCAATGGTAGCTGGCGGTAGCAGCAGGGGAGTTTGCACTGGTGCTGATCTATCCATTATAGTTAGTATCCACAGCCTTAATCCTCTATGAATTTGTCTAATCTCCTTTTAAAGCCATCCAAATCGGTGGCTATCACTGCATCTTGTGATGGGAGAATTCCATGTTTTAATTATGCACAGTCTGAAGAAGTCTTCTTCTTATCTATCTGGAATCTCACACCATTCAGCTTCATGGGATGACCCCATTGGGTTCTAGGAGAGAGGGCAAAAAATGTCTCCCAATACACTTTCTCCATACAGTGCAGAACTGATTCTTCTGTTACACCTAACCAAATTCATTTCAGAGGAGATGGGGGGGGGGGGGAGAGACCCTGCATTTTCCTCTACTCCTCCTGTTGTAAACTTGAGTTCCATCGCATGTAGTTTTTTATGAATTAGCAAAGCTGTAGTAATAGGAATTACATAGCTCATTTCTATCTGCAATGCCCTGATAATGGGACCATTAATATTCTGCTACTAGAGTTACTGAAGTGGCCTTTTAAATTTCACAGTCTGTTTCTGGAAAACACATTTAGCTGAGTCTGTGCAGTTAGCTCTCTTACATCAGAAAATGCAAGTGGGGCACTTAGCTAATCATAGAATCAGATCATAGAATCATAGAACAGTAGAGTTGGAAGGGGCCTAAAAGGCCATAGAGTCCAACCCCTTGCTCAGTGCAGGAATCCACCTTAAAGCATACCTGACAGATGGCTGTCCAGCTGCATCTTGAATGTTTCTAGTGTGGGAGAGCTCACGACCTCCCTAGGTCATTGGTTCCATTGCCGTACTGCTCTAACGGTCAGGAAGTTTCCCCTGCTGTCCAGCCAGAATCTGGCTTCCTGTAATTCGAGCCCATTATTCCATGTCCTGCACTCTGGGATGATTGAGAAGAGATCCTGGCCCTCCTCTGTGTGACAACCTTTCAAGTATTTGAAGAGTGCTGTCATGTCTTCCCTCAATCTTCTCTTCTCCAGGCTAAACATGCCCAGTTCTTTCAGTTTCTCCTCATAGGGCTTTGTTTCCAGACCCCTGATCATCCTCATTGCCCTCCTTTGAACCACCTCCAGAGGTTCAAAGCAATGGATTGGATTCAGAGGTGCCCTTCAGCATGCAGAAAGTGTCTTCCAATGCAGAAGGGCTGGTATACACCTGTGACAGAGTGAGGTGGAGAACCTGTGGCTGGCCAGATGTTGGACTACAAGTCCAATCATCCCTGAACATTGGGCATACTGGCTGGGGCTGATGGGAATTGGAGTCTACCAACACCTGGAGAGCTATCGGTTCCCCCTCCACTCTGTAATATAGCATTGACCAAAATGTGAAACTAAATCTAAAGGTGTCCTTCCAGTTTTACAGGAACATGTACAAAGAGAAATGCAAGAATTGCTTATTATTGCACTGCACAGACTCTTGTGCAAACTCACACACCCAGCAGTTCTTGCAAAAAGGTTTGTGGAACAGTATTAGTGACTGATTTCTTTTCAGTTCTGATGCTTTAAGTCCCTTTGTTTCAACGTTAAAACGTTTTTTTTCAGTATTCAGCAAGAACATCATTCATTTGAGTCACTATATGACTAAATAAATTAAACGGTTGCCTTTAATTCTTGGAATATTATTGTCTAATCATCTGTATTCTGTAATTTGAAATATACATACCTCCAGGTCTCCAGAGATATTGGCTCCAGCAAGAATGCCAGTAGCTGCAGGGAAAAAAATGGCAAACACAGAGAAAAACCCTTCTTTATCTCTGAAGTCTGGTCCAAAGTTTTCTGCAAATATTGAAGCTGCAAAAATCAAAACAAAGGAGAAAAAGCTATGTGAAGTTCCAAGTCAGATGAGAGATGTTAGCAGCGATGACTGATGATATCTATATCATCCCAGAGTCCTCTGCCAGCCTCTATATTGGAGAACACCCCTAGAGAAGCACGACCAAGAATGCTTACTGTAACATCTAAACCAGTTTTACATGCAGATCTTCCTTGGATGGAGTATGAAAACATCCCATGTAGTCTTCAGCAACTACTTGTGAAGTAGGATTACATGCAAGGTACGAAACACTTGCCACATGGCTTCTGGGTGGGAGAAGGTAACCTGTGGTTGGCTCTTTATCCATATTGGCAATTAAGGATAAAGATGTGGACAGAAGGGGCACGATCCAGCAAAGTGTCAGAACCAGTTCATGTGATGTTGAGGGCAGGGTGAGGTCAAAGCATGGGAGAAGAATTGAAATTAGATCTTCTAGTTGCTCAGATGAGCAAGCAAGTCTGATAGACGCTTTTATAAGGATTAGGGAATATCACCTAACACATTCTGACTTTGGTTTCCTTGGCTGGTTTCCTTGAAGTATCTTCCTTTGGCTAGAGCTGGGTGGTGGTGCATGGGCTACATTTCTTCCTGACATTCATTGCAGACCCACTGTGGCTTGAAATTCGATGTGACAAAGCCCCATTGAAATCAGTGGAATTGCGACTTCACTGTGATTCTCAAAAGTCCCATTGATTTCATTGGGACTATGTCATGTCAAACCTTTTTTTGGATTGTGCCCGTCATTTTGACACAAATTTACCAGCCGTAGCATTGCACCAGTTAAACAAGCAGACCCAGGATACCGTGCAAGGACATCAGAGAAATAGTTAAAGAGGTGCAACAGAGGCATTTCTGGTTGCAATTTACAAGTCAGTGATTTAGCTGCATGTTTATGAACAGTATCTTGTAGTTGCAATAGGGATGTAACTGACAGGCAGTATGGCAGCATGGACTTGTCCCATTGCTTTGAGTTGGATGCTGCTGCAGTCACCCTGCGTATAGATCAGAGGTAACAAAAGCTGCTAAGTGGGGAGCTAAGTGTTGTGCATTCGGAGCACCAGCTGAGTGCACTTCACTTCTGCTTCTCATTCCCTGCGTGGGGAAAGAAAAGTAGTAGCAAAGCTGTCTGTGCACTTGGCCGGTGCTTGTAGGAGCTTAGTTTGCCACGCCCCCAGGGGAATGCAAGCATTGGTTTTCCTTTACACACCGCTCACTGCTCCAATTGGGACATTGCACAATGTACAAAGGAGGTGCCCAGGTGGCTTGGTTTCACCTGCCCCATCTCTTCACCCAATGGGAGAAGGTGCAGGGTAGGCAACCCCACTATGGCCGATATTCCGTGTGGATCAACTGGGACCAAATGACCTCACCTCGGACACACCCTGACATTAGGGGTATGGCCATGCCCCCTGATATCATTGGGCCCAGAGAGGGCTGTGTATGCATACTCCAATCCTCCCGCAACTGCCCACTTCTCCCTTATTGTGTGTCACTAGTATCTATGGAAATAGCCCCTGCATGTCTGCAGGACTGGGGGAAAAGGAACACTTGCCTTGATAATTGAAAAATCCTTGTGCCCTTTTTTCATTGCCGCTTGGAATGACAGTCCCAATGAAGAAATTTACGATTGCAACAAGAAGGATAATTAGAAGAACAACTTGGGCCTATAAAGGAATGAGGGAGAGAATATTTTTGGAGTAGACTTGTTTTGAGTCATTATTTATTTTTAAGTTCTATTTATAAGCCACTTGGGAACTTTAAAATTCCAGGGTGACATGATATTTATAGTGTTCTGAAAAGTTGAGAATGTAAGGCACATTTAAGTCCCATTAATTTCAATAGACTCTAAGCACTAGTAACATTCTCGGGCACATGGCATTTGTGATATACTGCAGTTCCATTTCACAGATAGTGGACAACTGGGAAATACCAATTTGCCCCAAGATCACACCATAAGTATGTTTTAGCAGTAGGGTTGGAACCTATATTCTCCCATTACTTTTTTGTACGCTATGTATTCCTGAGTACAAAATGCACACATGCCCTATCAAATATGTATGTATTTTTCTCTCTCTGTGTATATTTCCTACCATGTTCCATTTATTGGGCATAGGTCTCTTTGGATACATTTTAAAAGGTTGAAAAATGTAATGACTTTGTATTGGATGGGGTACATCAGAACAAAAGAGCCATGCTGGATCATACCGAGGGTCCATCTAGTCCAGCATTCTGTTCACACAGTGGCCAACCAGCTGCCCACGGGAAACCCACAAGTGAGACATGAGTGCAACAGTATCCTTCTGCCCATGTTCCCCAGCAACTGGTATACATAGGCAGACTGCTCTGATATTGGAGGTAGCATATAGCCATCAGGATTAGGAGCCATTGATAGCCTCCAGGATTTTTTCTAGCCCCCTTTTAAAGCCATCCATTTTGGTCGCCATCACCGCATCTTGTGATAGTGAATTCCATAGTTTAACAATGCCCTGTGCGAAGAACTACTTTTTATCAGTCTTGAATCTCCCACTGGTCAGTTTCATGGGATGACCCCCATTAGGTTTTAGTAGTATGAGAGAGGAGGAAAATGTCTCCCTACCCACATTCTCCATACTGTGCATAATTTTGTAACCTCTACACCTCAAGTACCTTTTTGTATGTGTACCAGAGTAAAAATTAAGTGAGAATGGGCTCTCAAATCCGAGGGTAATCATGTGCAACAAGCCACCTTGACTTCTACAACATCCTCTTGTGTTTTCAACTTCTTTTAACACTTATAACATTAACAGAGTTTTACCTTTGCTTCCCATTCCATACCAGCCACAGAAATGCCCAAAAGAACTACTACAGTTATGGCACCTATTATCCTAATGTCGTTGGCTGCATCTACCATTGTTGCATTACTGCTCTGGAAAAAAAAGAGAGAGAAGAAGAAATGATTAAGGATATAGTTTCTGCAAGACAGCTCTGGCAGCCACATAAAATAGAAGGGAATGACTAAAGAGGGATTCTTCACATTCCATGGGTAATGAGCCCTGAGTTTCACATTTCTTATGCCGGTTGGGCCTCAGTCGTCAAGGTTATTGGCTGGCTAATTAGAACCCTAACCCCCTTTAGTAATTTTGAAACTCTTACAACTCTGGAAGAAACATTTCTTCAACCTGGTGGTAGTGAAGGGAAAGCTTATATATTAGAATTTATGGTACATTTAGGGAGTTCCAATTCATGAAAAAGGTAGCCACTTAATGCATTTATTAGATATATGATAATTACATATAAAAAGTTATTAGCCAAGGTTCGCAGGCTTAGCTCCACGCAAAGCATCATACTTACCTTGAGGAGCTCCACCACCGTTTCTGCAAATCCGACAACATACATGGCTACTGCCACGGCATTGGCAAAGGCAAAAATGAGGCCAATGGAGCCCCCAAACTCGGGTCCCAAACTTCTGGAGATGAGGTAATAAGCTCCACCTGTCAGCACAGCAAAGAGTTGTGTTTAGCATATGAGCAGAAGTACCCATGACATGTTGCTGTCTCCTGTTAGTGAACTGGTATTCTGCATATCGTATGTGTGTGGACAGTGCATCATTTGGCAGTGGAGACTGATGGGAAATGTGTTCCAGGATTCAGTCAGAAACACCTTGGATAGTTTCTTCAGAATTCTGACTGAAACCCGGAGCGGATCCACCGCCCCACTGACATTGGAGCTACCAGCCTCCACTGTCTTTTGGATTACAATCTGCTTCTTTGCCATGCCTAGAATATTGCTGCCCTACACAAGTGTCACTCAAGCAGCCAGCCTGGCCCTGCATAAACCTTCTTTACTCTCAGAGCCCATAGGCAACGTTCTATGGAAAGGGGCTCATCTGACAAACTACGATTGAAACCACTGATTTGGCTAGAAACATAAATGCTACTCAGGAAAAATCACATGTGGCCTGAAACATGGGGAATACAAAAGGGGCAGTATCCAGTGGTGACATTCTGCAAATTCCACAAGTGGTTGGCCATTATGCTTGCACACGTGGCTGTGCAAGCCGTTGCGCATCGGGCTGCACAATGGATTGCACAAGAATTACATGCAATGGGTTGCACAAACATAATGCAAAGCCACTTGTGCAACTGGGCTTGCGCAAATGTAACTTTAGTTGGATTCTTCTCTTGCACATAGTTTAGAACCTAGTTTCTTCTAGTGCAACATCATTTGTGCTAATGGAATGACACAGTTAGGTACTGGTCAGTATTTCCCCATCTGTCTTGTCTAAATGGCTTACCTAGAATCCCAATGTGTGACTTTTTCCTCATGGGGAGGGGTTCTCTGTACTCTTCAAATCATGGATTTTTTGGAAAGTGTCAAATGACCAAATAGGTGAAAGCCTTGGCCCGAAGCCTGCAAAGCAGGATTATCTCCTAGTTTCAATCAATGCCATCCAATTTACAATATATGGCAATGGCAGATGCATTGGTGAAAAGCACTAATGGAATAAATAGCTACTGATTATTTAACTATATGAACACCTTCCTGAAAACCTCAAAGAGAGACAATTCTATAACTCCCCCAAACATCTTGCCCTAGAGAGTTGTGAACTTTGTCCTGATATTTAATCAAAATGTGTCTTTCTGTAATGCAAACTAATTTGACTACTAGTTCAAGTAGAAACTAGCAGTCTACTTAACTAGTAGACTATAAATTATTCATTCATCTGCTTCATCTGGAAAGTGCCAACATTCCTTAATCTTCTTTCTCTAGACGTACCTAATCAATTAACATTGGATTATGACCCTGACTGCTTCTAACATGGTGGCAGATGTCTCTCATGGCTCAGATCAATTCTTGTTACATGGTAGTTTTGTATTTAGCTTGATTGATTCAGCACAGTTATTGCTCCTCCAGAGATATGCATATTCTCCAGTCAAACATGAAATTGACTCACCTCCTCTTACCACTCCATTTGTGCATATGGCAGACATGGAGATACCTGTTAAAGTTGTAACTACCACACTCAGGGAAATAACTACGACTCCAAGACCTGAAAAAATCCCAAAAAAAATGTTTGATCCAAATACCTTGGTCATATCATTTGTGCTAAAATCCTCTAACAGGAAGTCACCACCATTCATGAAGAGGACAGGGGGCCGACTGGATCTGTAAATACCTGGAATGCACTCTAAGTCACTAAACATAAAGACAATACCTGTAAGACACTGGAAAGTGGTGCTGCACGCACGTCAGAACTAATTGACCACATCCTCATGACATTTTATGTAGATAAGCATCAAGAGAGTGAAAAACAAGTTAATGCATCTGATGATCTTCATTCAATATTTAAAGGCAAACGGCTGAGGTTCTTCGTATCCAATCCATCCAGTTAGGAAATACAACCTGCAATGTCCTCAATGTGATTTTTTAAAAAATTGAAGAGGAAAAAACAGAAGTATCTCTGAGAAAAAGTTGATTCTATTCTTCCATCAGTCTGTGACCTTCATGAACTGAACTGAACTGAACTTTGTGATTCAAGAAGGTTATGAATCAATGATAGATTATTGATAGTGTTGATTGTGTGACTCACCTTCTGTTCTACTGCCCATTCTGATATTATTTTAGGGTGAGGAACTCTTGACTTGTTTAACAGTAAGACAATACATGGGAAACTTAAAAAAAATTGAGAGGATTGGGGAGGGGAAATCACCCTAAATATTTTTTACCTCCACGGACAAAACCATTAGTTGCTATTGCAGAAGTTGATAAGCCAGTAATGGAGGTGACCATTGTGGCAAGGAGGATTATGATAACTCCAAGACCTGTCAGCAATGAAAAGATGAACAATGTAACTTGTGATCCATAAATCTCCAAAAGTAGAATTTTAAACTGGACTCTATTTTGCATTGGTAAAACTTCTTCATCACTACTGATACATGAATCTCTCTCTCTCTCTCTCTCTCTCTCTCTCTCTCTCTCTCTCTCTCCCCCTCTCCCTCTCCCTCCCTCCCTCCCTCATTTTATCTGTGTTATCTATAGGCTATATAAGCCATTTGTGGGTAGAGATCAGGTCCCCTTGATATTTTACATAGCATTTGGCTATATAACTATATTGGTTAAATAACTATATTGTAATAGAAAGGAACAGCGGCAGTAGAAGCTAAAGTATTTGTACCCGTCCTGGTTCACATTCATCTCTTGGTCCTCTCATTTCTTTATTGCCTATCCTAGGGGTGGAGGGAACATGTACCTCCAGATGTTGTTGGCCTCCATAGCAGCCAGCACAGACTGCTGTGGATAATGGGAGTTGTGGTCCAGCAACATCTGGAGAGCAGTGGGCTCCCCACTCCTCTTCATTTGTTGACTCCACCATCAACATTTAGAATATAAGCTACATGAGGACTTATTTTTTGCTCAGAGAACCAGTGTGGTGTAGTATTGGATTGGGACTCAGGAAATCTGGGTTCTAGTCCCCACTCTGCCATAAGGCTCAATGGGTGACTTTGGCCCAGTCACTGACTCTCAACCTAACCTACCTCACAGGGTTGTTGTGAGGATAAAATGGAGAGGAGGAGTATCATGTAAGTAGCCTTGGGTCCTTTGCCAAGAGGGGAAAAAGCAGGATATAAATGTAATAATGAATGAATAAATAAAAATGTTTCTCAGTAACATACCATGTTCACTGACAGCAGTGTAATCATGCTTAATAATGTTGTAGTGAGTAATATCTCTGTATTCCAATCAGGATAGATCATGTTAAACAAGCAAGCAAAACAATATGCAGATAATACACAAGCCCCATTTGGATTAAGCTCTTGCTTATCTCTCTATGTGCAGCCCCACCTCCAACATTCGTGGGCAGCCACGAACAAGCATAATGTTGAATAGGATGTGAGTGCATAAAGTCCAATGCATGTAAGCCCAAATCGTCTCAACACCTCTCCCCCCCCCCCCATACACACAATCTGGGAACTGACCAAGTGATTTCGGCCTATGTACATTGGATTTTTCATGGGAGCAACATTCTATATATCAATGTCTTGGAATAGTTGTGGCAGGACAAATGCACCAGATGACGAGACACCAGAGGGCAATTTTGCTCCACCACCATGCATGGGGCGAAGTTAGGGGAGATGATCATCTGAAGTCTGATGAGTAACAAAACGAAAACTTTAGAATTAAATGTGAAAAAACAGAGCCATTGTAAGTGCTCTCGTTACAAACTAATGCAGAGCTCTGATTAAAGTTTAAATTAAAACCCCAGTTGTAAGGGCATTAAATAACATTAAAATGAATGACTCTTGCCCGTGGCTATTTTCATACCTCGGAACAAAGTAATACTTCTTGATGATGGCAATAAGTTACTCAACTGCCCTTAAAAAAAGAAACTAATTTTGCATGAAACCCCAGAGCAAAGTCTTGGCAAAGTTAAGATTCGGAGTTTTCATGGCAAGGCATATATTTATATGTGCTTCCAGCTGTATGGGCTCATTTGGTATGCATCATAAAATCGGCAAGCACCCTTTGGTCTGGCAGAGTGCCAGGTGCAAACACGTAAGGCTGCATAGATTACAGACAAAACTTCTCACCTCTCCTCCCTTTATTTTAGCAAATTTCCTACCTATCCGTTCTTTCCCTATAGAAAAAAATCTTTTTAAAGCTTCCAACTGTAATTACACAGAAAATTTCTAACGAACCCAGACACAAATCCGGAAAATCCTTATTTCAACAAAAGCCCCTTGAAGCTTCAGCTAGAAGGCCTGGCTGCTGTGCTGGGTGGGATAGGCTTTTGGTCTGATCCAGCATGATTCTTCCCACATTCTTATGTTCATCCTGAATAAGAGATGTTCGAGGCTAGAATGGGGACTTTGGATAACTGGACTGGGCTTGTGTCTTGATCTATAGTTTTGAATTTAAGGGATGTCTGCATAGGGTTTTTTTGGGGTGGGGGAGCAGGGAGTGTGTCAAACTAAATAGTAATAGGCCATATGATCTCTGTGCATATCAGTTCACATCTGAATTACAGGCTGACTGTGAAAAAAGACAATGGGGAAAAACCTCCAACTTCTGTTTTACGTTTTTCATTTTATCATTTTACCGGCACCTCTGCTTGTGAGTTATGGCATTGAATCAGGGGCCTGATTTGTGGAAATCCTCTTAGAATGTGAAGTTCCGTTTCTACTATCATTAGCCATAATCATGATACACTGACAGTTGATGTTCGTATTCAGAAAATGCAGAATTCAAATGTGCTCACAGATTTTGGGAAATTCTGGGGAAGGGAAAGAGCCTCATCCAGGCAATGCCTTCCAACAGGAGCTCACAGGTTTCAAATCCTTCTGATGCCTAGGTAAATCTTCTACTCCCTGTAGGAAACATTGGATATGTGTGCTGTTCCAATTAGCGGGTTTATATTACCATGTTTTTGAATGTCTTACCCTGAAGTCAATTCATTTTAACCCAGAGACAGAGTACTTCCCACCTGATTGCTGATCATAGGAACAACACGTCACCTAGAGAAAAACAGAGGTCACATCTGGGGTCTTAGCCCCACGTGAGTGAAATATAGTATGTACATGCCCTACGGTATCAACAAAGCTCAAAATGCAAGAGCGTTTAGTTGAAGCCTTCATTTTATCAGGAAGTCTTCATTGTAGTTGAAGCCTTCACTGTATCCATTATTTTACATTTATTTATTTAAAATATTTTTAGGCCACCTTTTAAGATACAAAATCAAACCATGTTAATTAGATATCAAAGCAAGGTTTAAAATGGACAACCATTAGCCCGAGGCCCTTTCCGCACCAGCCATTTTTCCCAGGGCTGCCCATGCCTGCTCGCGGAGAGTCCGCATGACGCACAGAGCATCCCGCAAGCAGGCAGGGGCCAGCCTTCCATTTTCCCAGGAGTTCAGGAAACGCTATTATCCCGGTTTGTTCCCTGCTCCCGGGAGGGAAGCGAGATGGGCGGCTGGTGTTGCTGCCCATCCTGGGCGCAGCTGCGCTTACCCGTGAGTAAGCATGGCTGCACCGATGGCCATGGAGCCACACCATGTGGCTCCGAGGCCATCAAGAGGGTGGGGGGACTGCAAAATCACCATCCCCAGGATGGCAGGGGGAGGGGGGCTGGATTGTGCACAGTTTTTTTTTAAAGTAACTAACCTTTTGTGCAGGAGTGCTCGTGCGCTCCTTTGCGGATCTGTAAAAAAAAACATGGCCGGCACGAGTTGTGACAGCCTGGTAGAAGCCCGGGCCATTGCATTCTGGTGCGGTCTCTGCGTGCCAGACCTGGAAGTAAGCACTTCCGGGTTTCTCCACTTCCCGCACTCTCCACCCCTATGGTGCAGAAAGGGCCACAGTGAGGCGATCACCTCAGGTGGCAAATGCTAGGAGTAAGCAGTTAGCGCGTTCTAGCTGTTACTCCTGGACTCCCTGGTTGTTCCCCTCTCTCCGTGGCTGTTCCTTCTGTTGGGCGATGTAGCACTATATGCCAGACAATTTGCTTTGTGACTTCTAAAGTGGCCTGCTGCCTCAGGTGCGGTTGCGAACCCTATCCTAGCGCCTGCGTTGAAGTAAGATTCATTTGCCAGTCCAGCTGGCTTCTGTACATGGAATAATAATATTATATTTATTTCTTACCCACCTCTCCCTCTGAATGAGGAGGGGATGCCATTTTGTCCTTTGCCTCAGGCAGCAAAATGTCTTGGGCCAGGCTTGTACTCTCAGTGATTTTGAGATGATCGTGCCGGTGTGAGTGTATGTTAATCTTGAAAGTCTACAGACTTATAACATGATTCTTTCTTTTGCTTAATGTAAAATCAGTTGTTGGTGACAGGAAACAGGGTAAGGTGCACACTGCATCAACACCTCATACTATATTGTACAATTGGTTGTGCAATAATAAGCTGGTGCAGATACCCTCTAAACTGTCTCTGTACTGATTGTAGTTTCCAGAATCCCAGGCTTTCTGTTCAGTCCATTAAACACTTTAGTACTACTGCAGTTATACCTTTTTAGCAATGTTTTACAAGTTGTCAGGTAGAAATTAGTTATACAAAAAGGCATAGCGTGACCTTGCATTGCATCATTGCCTAGAGAAGCAGACCCTACTAAAATAATTATGATCTGGCTCTTGCATTAGTGTTTCTTTATTAGGAGCTCAGTTTAAAACATTCCATTGTACTTTCTGCAAATGCAGTTCAAAGAGTGCTTTGAATTCAGTAAAAGATGCTATTATTTTTAAGTAAAAACAAGACACATTAAATGCATATAGGCATTTAACATTGTCTACTTTGGCCCTCTATTGTGTGTAACACTTGTTTAAACTGGTTAGAATAGATCTGTTTCCTTGGGTACATGCTCTCAGCAGGTTAGTACATGGCGGGGACTAAGCACTTTAATTGCTCATAGTTATACTGGTATAAATTAGACTTGGAATATACTTTAATTTCAGTGTTGCTTTTCCCCACTAAGGGAATTGTGATCAAGGTGGCTTGATTTTCCTTTTAATGCAAATATGCTGGAATGGAATTATAACGTAGACCAGTGGATTTAGAACTATGTATGTATCTTTATGGTATCTGCTACAGGAATCTCTGATAAGCTGTCAAGGAATCCCACTGATATAACCTATTTCTAACAAAGAACAGATGATGTAGTAAACCTGTTTCTGGACTGTGTGTGTTCATTAGGGATGTTCAGATTTTGTAAAACCTGTACCATTCATGAATTGTCAGGTGATTTTTGTTCCATTCTCCAATCATTGATAAATTGGCTTTCCCCCCCAGTTTCCCGAATTTGTGCAACATGTGCAAATCCCGTCAACATGTGCAAATCCCCTCAAAGTGCACATTTTCATGGTTTAGCCTCTTGGGGAAATGCACATTTTTGGCTAGTGTTTTTTGAGAGTCAGTGTGGTGTTGTGGCTAGAATGTTGGACTGGGGGTCAGGAGATCTGGGTTCTAGTCCCCACTTGGCCATGGAAGCTCACTGGGTGACTTTGGGCCAGTCGCAGACTCTCAGCCCAACCTACCTCACAGGGTTGTTGTTGTAAGGATAAAAACGGGTGAAGGATTATGTATGCCGCCTTGGTTTCTTTGGAGGAAAAAAGTCAGGATATAAATGTAATTCTTCATCATCATCATTATCATCTTCTGCACATAGAAAACTAGATGTGAATGAGAATGGTTCTAGTTTATCCTAGCCTTATTCCTGACATGCTGCTTTACCATATGCTGGGATTTAAGCACTTAGTTATGCAATCTCCCACTCGCAATTTGGAATTGTATACTCTAGAAATAGGCTGATTTCCTCCATCTGCTGTTTGCGAGAACTACTAGGTTAAATATGTGGTTAAATGTGTTGCTGACTCATGTCACACTGTAAGGCACATAATTTTAATTTATCTACAGTGCTTGCCATCAGCACTGTATTGAATTTTTGATGGATGAGAGTCGCTTTGGGAGAGACATTTCCCCCTTTTTGCTCTGGAAAGCGAGATAAAAATATAGTGAATAAACCCTTCTACATAATCTGATAATTCGCACATCCAATTATTAGCCCCGATCAATCTTGTAATTTCCAAAGTATCCTCGTGTCTCTCCCCCCAAATATCAGTCTTCACAATACAACGTTGAATTTCAGAGAAAAGCAGGTTTTACCCTTCCACACTTAACCATTTTCTGAAATACAATATCAAGGTAAGAATTTGCTTCAGGATATCTCTTCCACTATATATATATATATATATATATACACACACACACACACTTTGTCCAAAGGCTAATATCCAGGACAGTAAAGAGTACTTAAATATCTTTGACTCTACTGGCAATGGCAATGAAGCACACATATGTGCGTGCTGGATTTTGACAATGCTAAGAGGGAATTTGATGAAGGTGTGGAAAATTCCAGTATTGCCTTTGCCTTTTAGATATAACCAAAATTAAAAAAGGACCCCACACCATTCTGGAAAGCATGAGTGCGTATCATATGCTAATTCACACTTCAGTTTAAAGATTAATCATGTTACTGGAAAGTTCCCCTGTTTCTCCTTTATACAGGATTTTTTTTTTAAAAAAAGGCATACCAATTCCAGCTTGACCTATAATCCAGGACAGACGAATGAACAGCATCACACCCCAGATATTCAGCATGCACCTCACCTAAACATTAAACAAAGAAAACTGCCTCACCATGTTACTGCCAAATGCAAGCAATTATCACTTTTAAATGCAATAAATGATTTTAAAGACTACTATCAGGTTGGAGAATATGTATCATAAAGTCACAAGGCCCATATCAGTATAAAATAAAAGTGGCCATAATGATATAAAATAATAACCTAAAGATAATAGTGGGCAGTATCCAACTGTGTGACTTCATTAGTGCAAAATGATATCGCGCTAGTGGAAATTTGCTTCTGAACTATGCGCAAGAGGAGAATCCAGCTAGAGTTATTTTTGTGCAAATGCGGTTGTGCAAGCAGTTGTGCATTATGCTTGAACTACAGAGAGATTCAGCAGAGGTCCGCTAGTGCTATTTGACTTTGCAGAACAACACAGTTGGATACTGCCTCTGAAGGAACTATCATTACATTGATTGTGTTTTTTAAAAATAAATTAAAAGTGCAGTACTAATCCAAATCACTCCATCTCCAGCAAAAACAGCCGGATGATTTTCTTTTGAAAAGTGGTCATGCCCACTGCACACAGTTTAGACTTTTACATTAAGGGAGCAGAATATGATCCTATGTATATGAACCATCAGCAATTGATATTTTACTTACCAGGACACCCTTCACCCATCCAAATTTTACAAAGCCTCCTTTGGTTTCTTCTTCCTTGTTGGATTCAGTTTCTTCCCCTTCATTGCTCTCTGCTATGGTGAATTTGTCAACTGAACCAGAAGTCACAGCAATGTTCTAAACAATGACACATGTTTTTGCTTTCATATCAAAAGAGCTAAGATTCTGCAAGAACACAGAGACCTACACAATGCGGTATTCCCCATTCGCATGGCATGCAACACATCTCTGCAAAGGCATGACAAGAAGTTATAAGAGTTTTTCCTCTGTCTGTTATGTATGATGGTTGCCCCATTACTTTAGGGTTCATTTCAAGGGGACTACTGTACTTAGGACTAACATTAGATGCTACCCTATGTCCCCAGATGGCCACGCCCACTTCCCTTGACTCACCCCATTCCCCCTAGCTACCAATTGCTTGTTGGTTTTCTGGGTTTCATGCAGTTTTTTCCCCATTCTAAAAGGTTAAAGTGCCTCTCCTAAGGCTTCGTTACTGGCAGCAAGAGCTTTAAGTTAAAATAGCCCTGATTTTTTTTAAAAAAAAATTGGTCCCACCCCCCTTGCCGTTTGTCCGGCTCACCATTAGAATGTGGCCTCCAAGAACTTCTCTGAAATCAAATTCAGCCCCAAGGTTGAAAAAGGCTCCCCACCCCTGCTCTATAGGTTACGTTACCATTAACAGGTGTAAACAACAAAAGAGAATATTTTCCTTTTCCTTTTTTTTTTTTTGGCATACCTTTGCCAACTGTTCATGAATGTCCATCAAACTCGGTCTGCTCAGTTTGACCCCGCTGATGCTGCCAGTGTTTCGGTAATATTCAATTTTAGGCACGGCATCTATTGTATTGTGACCAAACGTTTTCAGATAATAGGTGTTACTCTGGGTATCATAGGGGTGAAAGCCTCCATCTGCTTTAGCAGGATCCCCATTTTGAAATAAATTATCATATGCTTCTCGATTCCCGGGCCTAAAGCTGACTCGGAGTCTATTGTTGGCATCATTGGCAAAAGAGGTCTCTTCATAACGTTGTGGGTCAGCATCTCCCTGGGACTGTACAGTATTGTCATGGTTTTCATTAATGACATTGACTTGAAATCTATTGGGACTTGGATCCAAAAATATGTTTTGAGAGTTATTCATAGACATATTTGCAGTCAATAGGTGACCTTGCTGCTCTTGTGTTGTCAGATCTTCACTAGAGGACTGTTGTGTTGCTTGGATGATCCTGTTGTCTCATCAGTAATGGCTTCCATGTGCTTGCTTAAGCAGTCATCTTAAAGTGACGCTGTGTAATTCTGTCATCAAATGTAGAAAGTAAGTGTCATATTTAAGTAGATAATTTCTTTCCAAACATTAAGCTTGGTGTCTTACCATTATTTTTAAAGTATGCATGTGTCAAGATTTAACACAAGAAGAACCATGCTGGATCAAATGAAGAGTGTTATCAAGTCTGGCATTCTTTTCACACAGTGGCCATCCAACTGCTTTTGGGAAACCAAAGGACATGAAAGCAACAACACCCTCCTGGTCATGTTCCCCAGCAACTGGTGTACATAGGCATAATGCCACTGATACTGGAGGTAGTATGTAGCCTTCTCCTCCAGAAATTTGCCTAACCCCATTTTAAAGCCATCCAAATTGGTGGCCATCACTACATCTTGCGGTAGCGCTGAAACTATGTTCTGTATGAAGATCTTCCTTTTATCTGTCCTAAATTTCCTACCAATCAGCTTCATGGGATGACCCTAGGTTCTTCAATAAACAGTTATTAGGGTGATTTGCAAAAGTTAAAAATAGTGTGTGTGGGGGGGAATGGAACAACACACAAGCAAAATCATTATTAAAAAGCAAGTTAAGAGCACCAGTAAAAATCCATGATGAAAACTATCTAGGACATGGTCTGAGTATGTTTGATATAGTCCTGAATTGCATGTAACAAGAAACCACCATGGACATCCCATTGCAGTGGCCATTTTTTAAAAATATTTGTGGGTTTTCTGTAGCTTCTTAAGTGCGAAACCAAAGAGGGTGGGTTGTTGGGATAGTTGACAATCCATCTACAACCCTAAAACATCCCATGGGTTCTAGATGGCTTGTCAATGTCAACCACCCCAACTACCTACTCTCCTAAGTTCACATGGAACGATAAGCTGCAGCAGGGAGCTCTTGAATTGCCAATTTGCTGCCTGCAGGCACTGTAACACACCATGGCTAATAAGTCATGGTGGGCTGTGGTGATTGTGCAAACCAGGTCATTGTCACCTTGCTGAAGCTAAACAGGTTGGGGGCTGGTCAGTGTCTGGATGGGAGACCATTTGAGAACCCCATTTATGCCATCTTGAGTTCCATGGTAGAACAAAGGTGAGATCTAAATTTACTAAATGAACCAATAAAAACAAGAAGGTAGGTGAGCCTCCCTGAGGAGAGAGTTCCAGAACAGAGAAAGCCCTACTCATACTTCTTAGGAGACATGTATAGGATTGCACACCGCTTTGGTGTTTTTTTTTTTTTTTTTACAGCAAGGCAGTATAAAAATATGAAAAATAAATAAATAAAATATATGATAGATCCTGATGGGTGGAAAGATTGAGTACACTTATTTTCATTCATTGTTCCAAATATTGTAATAACTCGTAATAGATGATATCAACAAGTAAAGATGACTAGGGTACAGAGAAAAGCTACTGACTGATCTTCAAGGATAACCCCCATGTATGTGAGGAACTCACTTTTGCATTCTCTTCCCATGTTAAGCTCCTGTTTTATACACATGTTGAAATAAACAGTGGCAGATGGTCAGATTTCAATGAACACAAAATGCAAGTTTGGATCCCATTAAAAATAAATGTGAGTCAATATATGGCTGTTCCCTACCAAATTAGAAGGGCAACATCCTGGTTCCTTAAAGGTAGCAGTCAATTTTAGGGATGTCGGAAAAATCTCCAAGGGATTCAAATGAGTTTGGATAGCAAATTCACTAGGGAGGTTAATATTTTGTTTAATCCATTCTCTCTGTGTTTCACGGATTGTAGGGCATCTTTCATTCCATCGTCCTCTCACTGATGGAATCGGATTTTTAAAAAACCAGAATATTGTGCTACTTGTGGTAATTCGCATCAACGCTAATGTGCTAATTCATACATTGACTCAATTTGCTATTGATTCCCCTCTGTCTCGTTTATTTGGATACAGTTGCTTGAATCAAGATGATTGCAAGTCATTAGGGCTGAAATGAAATGAGTTTAATTGGCGGATTAATCAACAGAATCTTTAGTTGATTAATATGTAAAGACCAATTTTAATTCACTAAAGCTCATTTTAATTTGGCCGTTCAAATTATTTGTTTCAGCATCCCAAATCTATTATTGCAAACCAAGCACAATGGGAGAAAAATACAATGGGTTGTATCCAAAGAACAATCAGCCCCAGCCAACATGGCCAATGGTCAGAGATGATAGGAGATATACTCCAGAAATATCTGGGGCACCACAGGTTCCTCACTCTTGCTAGAGTTTAAGACTAGAGAGTTTAAGACTAGAGAGTTTAAGACTAGAGAGTTACCTATCTGTCTTCATTTGTAATTGTAGTTTTCAAACCATCTTCAAGGATACCCCCATGTACTACAGAAATCCAAGTAGGATCTTACCAGAATGTGAATAATTGTGACCAGGCTATCTCCCTC
Source organism: Anniella stebbinsi (assembly GCA_029215795.1). NCBI lineage: Eukaryota > Metazoa > Chordata > Lepidosauria > Squamata > Anniellidae > Anniella > Anniella stebbinsi. The sequence continues at coordinate 392,080,483 of JARDYH010000001.1, forward strand.
CAGGAGAATCTGTAGTAGTTGTTTGATTGTTACCGATCAATAATACAAAATGCAAAATCATGACTTCAATAAAAGCAATTAAAAGGAGGTAGGGAAGACAAGCTAAGAACTGGCACCCATAACATCTTTGAGAAATGTTTCTCTGAAATTATCTCTTCTACTTATGAAGTTAGGTAAACATGTGTCCTCACTCCTGCTTTATTTAATTTATAACTGGCTGATCTTCCTTCCTATGTGGGTTTGATAATTTCTCACTCTCTTAAATTAAATGCCACCAAGGTTTCCATCCCATCCCATTATGTGCCGGCAATGCTGTCCTAATTTCACAAGCTCACTGAATTTGCTCAGAATTACAACCTAAGAAAATTCTCTCTCTCTCTCTCTCCCTCTCTTTCTCCCCTCCCCCCCAACACACACATTTGCGCTGTGGGTCAAATGTTAATTTCATTTACTGTTATTGAATTTATGCCCATTATAATAGTCTTGAATTTTAGTTTTTTTAAAAAAACCTGCACTTTAAATGGAAAATTACATAGGCTAAGGACCAACTAAAGTGCAGCACAATCCTATCCATATTTACTTGGAAGTAAGTCCCATTTTGCTAAATGTGAAATGTTTGCAGCCACACTCTCTAACACAAGTGAATAAGATTGCTGGTTTATCGGGAGAAATCGGGTAGTTTGAAAATGCGTAACTTTGGCTGGATCAGGTCCAATATCTCTTACATTTGTCAGATAAAATGTTTTGCCTGGCAAAGAGATAATGTGGGGCAAGAGATGACAATTTCAACTGGAGAAGCCGCAGACAGATGAGGGTCCTGAACCTTTCCATGCCTGAATTTCCTCCAAAACTTTGCCTTCCCCTGGCTGTTTTCCTCCCATTGGAATCTACTTTTGTTCTTGTACCCTAACCTGGAGAAAGGGGCTCTGTAACTGTGGATTTAAAGCAGAGAAACAGCAGCTGGGAAGAAGTCACTAAATTCTTCTCTGCTTGTGCTGCTTCCTCTTGGATCATGGCCCAAAGAAAAGCAATGGTGGGATGGGGCTTTGGAGAGTAGAATACAGCAGAGAATTGCTTTATACCTCTTTGGCAGGAAACCATGTTCTACAGCATGGTTGGCATGACTTCACATCTGATTAGGCTCTTAGAAAACGCATATATATTATTTAGAAACACGTTTTGCATTGAGACACCTGTTTAGTTTTCAGAGTGATATGCTAAGCCAGCTCCTAATGGCCACAATCCAGCAGAAAATTAAGCCTGTTAAGGACAATTGATTTCTGTTGGCTTAAGTATGACCAGTTATTTGTTGGATTGTGGACAAATATGGCAACACCGAGGCTTTTGGAAGTCTGTATGTGCCAGCAAAGACAAATCAGGTATCACAGCAAGGAAAGTGGTATTCTGACGTAGTTTGGAGATACAGCTTTGGAGGATAAGTTCCAATATTAGGTACGCATTTGTGCTCCATTCCATACACAGACACCGCCACCCTTGCTGAAGTGCAACAGATCACCCGTGCATATCGGATGTGCATGTGTGTGGATACGAAGCATCCAATGTGATCTCATCTGCAATGCTCAGTTTGGATGGAGGTGCATCTTCCTGTCTAAAAAGAACTGAGGAGCCAACTATAGGTTACATGCAAGGATATGTAGCAACTCTGATATATATATATTTAAAAATAAAAGGTAGCCTTGGGAAGATGAGCAAGGGAGTGGTGAGGGAGAGGGTATTTAAGTCATTCACCATTGGCTATTTTTCCACTCAAAATTGTCCCTGGGTGCCTCTTCACAAGAGGTTTAATGCTCTTTGAAGTCTCATTAAAAAATTTACCTCCACACCAGCGGAGCGCAAATGGGGCGTAGAGGCGCGTTATCTCTCCGATTATGCGCATTATTGAATGCGCGTTAAATCGCGAGTTTTATTTTGCTCTGTCCATTAAAGCGCATTTTGACTGTGTGAATATGCGCTTATGCGCATTAACTACTTGTAAACCGCATTTTGGACATCCGGTAATGTGCTTCACCACCTCTCGCCGCCTCTCATGCAGAGGTATTAGGTGTAAATGCGCTTCTGCGATTATGCGCATAATCAGCTAACCAGGCGCAAAAGCGAATCCTTGTAGAGGGGACCCCTGCTAGGTGCTTTACCTCTGTGGGGTTCCAGGTATGTTTTTACTCATGCGTATCTTTGGGAGGAAGCAGCTTAAGTGGCAATTTTGAGTGCAAAAAGAGTGAAGCATTGCCTGGCTTTCCCTGCACAAAATCACAATTTCCTGGGGCTACTTTTCATTTGTGTGTGTTTTTAATGTGGGGTGCTTCCAGACGGAGGGGTTCTAGTGCTAACAATTAGAAAGCATTGTGCAGCTGTTCTGTCCTTTTCTCCTCAACAGATTTTCTGTGCTCAAAAAACAAACAAACAAACAAACACAGAAGAGGCTTCAGGAAAACACGGGAGGGTTACATTGTCATCTTAACCCCCTATAAAATGCTGCAAATCAGGCCAGCTGATGGTGTGATAAAAGCCATGGAGTTTGCTTCTGTCTCTTAAGGTACAGCACTCATCTAGTGTGGGAAATTATTCTGCTGAGATGCCCATCATGGACACAAAAAAAGCGTGCTACCTGGTAAAGAAGTACAGCTGTGGGTGGGCACCACAGGTATCTTTTAATCTGGCAAATTATGTAATTTGACCATCTCAATTCATCAGTCAGTGGGGCAAAACCAGATGGATATAAAGACTTTTATATCTATTTCCCCTCCCCCCCTCCTTTAAGCTAGTTCCGTTTACAAGTGCCACTGGAGGAGGGGAAAGACTCAAATTTCCCCTGCAGTATTTGCTTCTTCCTAGATTTCCCCTGTCCACAAATTTGTGTTCAAATAACCCGACCTAGCGGTGAACGGATACGAAGTTGAGGACAGTATAAATTGCACTAAATCACGAGAAAGTGTATCATTGAATTCAACCTCTGAAAATGGCAGCTGTATCATCCCTGATTCACTCAAGTTACATTTATTGTTGGGATTTCGTTTCTTAGGAGAAAATTTGGATTGACTCTGTCCATAAAAAGGTTTTCAATTTGTTATGGACAAACTGCTTTCAAAATATGAACACTCCATTATGAATAAGTTCTAACCCTATTGGGGAATGAAATAATAATAATAATAATAATAATAATAATAATAATAATAATAATAGCTTACCTCTTAGAAATGAGAGTAGGGGGAGGTTGCAGTGTATTTTCAGGCATCCATCTAGTATGATCATTTGTCTTTAAGAATATTCAAACTATGTATAAAATAAACTAGCACTATCCAAGGTAGTTTCAGCTGCCACCTGCCCCACTGTTAAAAAGAACAGCTGATTGCGTCTTATTTTCTGATGTACGTTGGAGTCCCTTCCCACATAACTCTCTGACTGGGTCCTTCCTTCTGTACAAAATTCGAAGGAATCCAGCCAATGCCAGAATTCAAAGCAGAACCTCTGATACTTCTAGCCATATTTTCAGAGGAACATTTCCACTTGTTAAATATTAGCTAGTAATGAGCCCATTAATTCTTGGACGGAAGGAGTCAAATTTGGCACCCAACTCTCGTTAAAAGTCAATGGATCTAGTAAAGTAATTTAAGTACTCTTCAAGATTGTGACCTCTGCTCCTACGAGTTTGGAAACTAGGGTTGCAACCGTAAATGCACTTGCACAAATGTGAACAGGACTGTTGCAGGCTATATTCCCAGGCAGTCATGTGCTACTAAAATAACTATGATGCAGCAACATTTAAAAGTTCTTACATATTCATGATTTTAGTTTTTGCCCTTGAAGCTTAAAAAGGTCATTCTGTCACTTTATACACCATGTGCAATCTGGCAAATGTTAGTTGTGAGTAAGATAAACCTTTTCTCAATAAAAATGAATTCTTGAAAATTGTTGTTGTTGCTATTTCTTTATATATAGTTAAATTTCATTTCTGTACTGCCCAATACCCAAAGCTCTCTGGGCAGTTCACAGAATTTACAAATCACAAATAAACAAGAAATAAACACATAATATAAAATCTTTAAAATACAATATTTCAAAATAAATTAAACTGCTACAACAGAGCTTTTGTACATGAGGTGTTTATTGTACATTCATGACTCCTTACAGTTATTTATGGCTTCTTTAGATGACATTGTGATCCTTCAGTTTTACTTCTGTTTTTTTCAGAGCACTTTCACATTTTTTTTTGAGAATATGGAAAATTGGGTATTATTTCTCAAAGTACTATTTCTACTACTGTATATGTGCTATTCCACTATAGCATAGCTCCACCTAGAGGTTATGTTGTGGAAAAACAGGAAAGGAAAAGCTCTTTGTGTAGAGCTCGGATTTCAATTCTGCGACAAAATCAAAAGTAGATACTGTGTAGCAAGACACTGGACCTGATAAAAACAATGGACATAAATGCCTCATCATATGCCATCAATTGTTCCTACTAGACCATGGGTGTAGCGTTAATATGACATGGGGGGGGACAATTGCTTCCCCAACCTAGCCCTCTGTGGGCCCGATGACATCAGTGGGTGTGGCTATGCCCACAGACGTCAGTGAGTGTGGTTGCACCTACTCATATCATCAGCACCATTTTCACTTTCTCAGTGCTTAGGAAAAGGCACACGAAGAAAGAGTCGGATGGAGCTGGGAAGAGAATCCATACTTTCTGTCACCACGCGAGTCCCCTGCTACCTGCATCCCCACTGTTATGTCTGATCCCAGTTGGGAGGGGAAAGCGACATGCAGGGGGATTCCCAGATCAGTAATAATAGTGGGGATTCCTCAGGGGGGAGTTCCAGGGGTGGAACTTGGAGGCTAAGCCATGCCCACTAGAGGAACCCAGGGAGGCTCATCAGGCTGGATTGAGTATCCTGGATTAGGCCCAAGGGCTGGTTTTTTTGCACCAGACTAATCTGTACACTGTGCTCAACATCTAAGGCCCTCCTCTGGGTGCCTCCTCCAAGGAAAGCTCAAAGGTTGGCAACAAGAGAGAGGTCCTTCTGGGTGGTGGCTCCCCAGTTATGGAATAATATCCCTGATGAGGCCCACTTGGCGCCAACATTGCTGTCTTTCCGGTGACAGGTTAAAACTGCCCTCTTCTCTCAGGTATTTGGCAGCATGCAATGAGCTTCAATTAATTCTTGAATAGTTTTGGCTGATGGTTTAACAAATTATATTAAATATATGTTGTCTATGGTTTTATATAAATGCTTTTGTTTTTGTATTTTGTTTAATGTGTTTTTTATGGTTTTTAATTTTTGTAAATTGCCCAGAGAGCATCAGTTGTGGGGTGGTATAACATGTAATGAATGAAAGAACCAATCTAAGAATTTAAACAGAATTTGTAAGTTACAGAAATGGACCAAAAGCTTGCCACTTTCTTTCATCCTGGGGAAAACACGGAACAATTGGAATCACTTCTGAAATACTCCATTCTTTAATACTTGAGTGTTATTGTTCATTTGCTTTTGGTTGATTAACAGCCTTGAAAAAACATGAGATGGAGCAACAGTTGGATCTTTTGAGTTTAAACATTTGTCATCTTGGAACTCAGTCTGTGTTGCATAAAAGCAATATTTCAGCCAACGTTGCAGGCACTATACTAGAGTGACCATATACAAAAGAAGGCAGGGCCCCTGCAACTTTAACTGTTGTGATGAAGAGGGAATTTCACCAGGAACTAATTGCATACAAATGACACTGGCTGAAATTCCCTTTTCTCTACAACTGTTAAAGTTACATGAGCCCTGTCCTCCTACGCTGTGAACCCAGCCATGCTAACAAGCTACGGTTTGTTAACCATGAACAACTCACAAAGAGAACCCATGAGGCCGGTTTGCATGATCAAACAGCCCAACATGGCTTATTTAAGTCACTGTGGATTGCAGAGTGTGTGGGTGGCCATTTTGAATATTGAGAACTAATCCAGGCAGAGGGTGGACACAGGATGGATGGTTTGCAGACTGCTTGTGTCAAACGAATAGCCCACAGAATCACAGACACAGCTGTGTCTCACCAAGGTCTCAGGCAAGGATCCCTGCTACTTGACATCATCCTTTGAGAAGAAATGGTAGAGATGGAACCTGGGACCTTCTATGTGTGCAGCTCATATGCTGTGCTACTGAGCTCTCTACCCTACTGCTAACTTAGTGCAATGTTCCATAGGATCCATATTTCCTGCAGTATCTGAACTGCTCCTCTCTTTGGACTCTGGCTTTATGTTCTTCTTAGCTTTTCCCTTAAAGATCTTGTGCACTCTGAGTGGCATTTCATTTAGCCGACAAACCCACAATTCCCTTGGTCGTCATCTGTCTAGATTATAAGGCAAATGACAATTTATGAAATTATAGAGATGAAGGAATGAACTGTCCTTGCTTTATCTCAGCTCCTCTCTGCGCGCAGCTTTAACAAGAGTGACAATGCTGAGATGAAGTGTTGAGTCCATTTCTTAAAATGGAATCAAACGACTGTCAAATATTGTCACTCTGGCTCTCACTGTATGAGCGGAGAGGTGACCTTGAGGGACAATTTATGACTGTCTCTTCTTTGTACCTTCTTAGAGCTTTTCTACACAGGGCCGTGCAGAGGGGGGGCAGTGGGGGCAGTTGTCCCGGGGCCCACGATTTTGAGGGGGCCCTCCAATGAGGAGGTCCCCGCAGCTTAAGCTACTGCTTCCGTAGCGTAAGCGGCCCATCGAGAAGCAAGGAGCCTACTTTACGGAAACAGCACAGAAGCCATCCATCATGAATACCACAGTCATGCCGCATGCGGGTCAGGAATATATGTGCCTTGAGGTGTTGTAGAACAGGTTTAATATGAAGGCGTTATGTAGAACGGACATGTTGGTGGGAACACCTCCTTGGGGCAGCCATGTTGTCCTCCTTTTTTGAAATGGGGGGGCACATACTTCCCATCTGGCCTGGGCATATTACCAACTCTGCACGGCCCTGTTTCTGCATAGATTTCATTGTGACAGAACAAATCCAAATGCTCTTCACAATGAATGGTGGCCCCAGCTTTGCTCTTCCTAGATATCTGTAGGAGAAGTAATATGGTGTATAACCGCAGAATACATAGGATCATATGGCAGTTAATTGTTGGATGGCTGGATGCTACAATAGTTTGCTCTCCATGCCCCTGGGTTGCTGCTCACTTGCTGCCTGCCACTTTGTCCTGAGGTTCCTGTGGTTTGGAGTCAACACCAGGTACCCACAGGATCAGTAGGAAGCAACAGCTGCTTCTTATACTTGCAGAAATTAAGTAAAATCCAGAATTAAGGCTGCTAGCCAGTCGCTTGGGCAAAGGGGGAATGTGAACAAAAGAGGAGAAAAGGGGATACTGATTCGTGTAACATTTGCATGTGATAATTGATAGGTAAAAATGTGCATTTGGAAATCATTTGGAGGAGCTAGTGTGGTGTAGTGGTTAGAGTGTTGGATTGGGACTCAGGAGATCCAGGTTCTAGTCCCCATTTGACAATGGGCCAATCACAGACTCTCAGCCCAACCTACCTCACAGGGTAGTTGTTGTGAGGATAAAATGGAGAGGAGGAAGAGGACTATGTACACCACCTTGGATTCCTTAAGGAGAAAAAAAGGCAGGATATAAATGTAATAAATGAAGGAATGAAGGAATGAATAAATAAATAAATAAATAAATAAATAAATGCTGCCATTGAAACAGAAATATAATACATTCCCCATAGTGGGGGAGACTGTGACTAGTGACCCGTTTGCCTGCTCAGTCTGTTGTTGTGGGCAACTTCAGGGCTCAGTTCATTCTCCTCTTTACCTTTAAACTGGATATGGACCAGAGAGCTCTTCAAACAGAGGCTGTTTTCTGACAGCCCTTCCAACAGAAGATTGTCCTCTTTAATTTGGGCACGTGGCCGTCCCAGGAGTCCGGCTCCTGCACCTGAGTGCCCAGCTTTCTGTTGCCATGACAACCAAGACTGAGGGCACCATCTAGGCTGCAGTATCAGCCTACCTGAGCAGTAATTAGCTGACCCTAAGGACCAATCCTTCTCCAACAAGCTGTATAAAGCTCCCGCCTCTGAACTTTCTCCTCAGCCTGAGCAAACTGTCTCCGCTGTTTAAGCTTGGCAAGTGAAGACCACCTCAAGACTCTGTTGTGGTGGGATTTTCCTTCTTTCCACTACCACCACCATCCCGCCTTCACTCATCAACTGTCACGTGGGAACAATCCTTTATTTTTAATTATTTATAGTGATTTTATTAATGTTAATTGATCTCATTTGGAAGGATTTCTATCCTGAAAGGCGGGATACCAATACTTGCAATAAACAAACCAGCAAGCAAGTTCCTGCTCTAAGTACACACTTGCATTGGGCCTCTCTGCAGTGGAGGCTGGTGGACCCAATGTTAGTGGGGCGGCGAATCCATTCCAGGTTTCTGTCAGAACTCTAAAGGAGCTCTCCAAGATCCGGAGTGGTTCTGAAGCATTTATCATGCATCTTTCCCTGCTTACAGTTGTTTACAGGTTTTTTAGGCAACGTTGTGACCCTCCAGGTTCATTTCTGTGTCTAACGAGTCCTTTCGGCGAGTTTATTTAGTGCAGGGAAAATGCGGCATTTAATTGTAAAAGAGAAAGAAACCACTTTTTTCTCCTATATATTTGTGCTATTCCGCTATACCACAGTGTCACCTAGAGATTATGTAGAAAAAAGTAGGAAAGGAAATGCTTCATGTATCGACTGGATCTCAGTGATGCCCCAATATATCCAATATCAAAGTGTGTTAATCTTCTGTTCACGTTGAATAAAGTTGGAAATCTTGGTCGTGCTTGAAAACTTTCCCTCCATCATTTTGTCATTCTTATTTTTACATTAAAAACACACAGAGAACATTCCAAAACAAAATGGCATGGGAACTATTTTTTTAAAATCTGCAATAAAGTTTTATTTAACAAAAAGACGCCGCCACCATATTTTCAAAACATAGGTGTCTGTTACAAATGCCTCCATACTAGGATTCCCCCCCTCCCCGCCCCCATGAAAAATATCAGAATTAAGGCAGGGTATTTTTTTAGGATTTTTCATGCAAGGGCATATTCAAATGTCCCCTTATCCAGCCCCTCGACCTCATCCTCCCATGTGGAGGATGGCATACTGCTATAAGGGTCTAATAAGATTTTAAAGCATCTGATAATCAGAAGTCCCAAAAAGACACACAGGATTCCTACAAAGGCAAAGCCGGTTTTTTGTTCCAGAGTCAGAGGAAAGGTGGACACCTCGTTCACGCTCATGCTCACTGACACGTTGTTGCAGTAGTTACTGCTCATTTCTGGGCTTCACATCCTGTTGGGCCTTCAGCACTTTCACTTCTTTGTCTGTGCAGAAAGAGAAAAAAGGAGATAGTTTTGGCTATATATAGAAGCTATTATTATTTATTATTATTATTATTATTATTATTATTATTATTATTATATTTCTATACCGCCCCATAGCCAAAGCTCTCAGGGCGGTTTACAAAGATTAAAACAAAAACAATATGTAAAATTTTAAGACACAACAGACAGTAGAGTTGGGAGAGACCCTTGAGGTCATCCAGTCCAACCCCCTGCAGAATACAACTGCAGCATCCTGACAGTAAAGGAGAGCCTATCAACAGGCAGTGTACACTGTTAGGCAGTGTAATATATGTTTATGTTGTTACGTAGTGGTAAAAAGGCAAACATGTTTCTTTTTGAAAAGTTGGTACTGAGGATGCTCCAGGCCTATGCTTTTGGGAGTGGTTCCAAGATGGATGCCAAACTGAGAACCGTATGAAGAAATAAACCAGTTCTTGTTTCCTAAGTAATCTTTCAGGGTGTTACATATTTCTTTTTAAAATTCAAATAATAATGTACAGACACCCACACTCACACACCCCAAATGAAAACAAACAGGGAAAATGAGTGTTGTAGCACTTTAAAGCCTTAACAAATTTATTCTGGCATAAGCTTTCATGGACACTGTCCATCAGAGGCATGAAGTATTACCGTAATCTTACAGGGATGTTGTAGGAACTACTGACATAATGAAACAAAAAGTCCTATATGATATATATTTTTAAGGTGAAGGAACTGGGTGGATAGTAAGTGAAAGCATCAAAGCAAATTTAAAATTGTATACAATAAATGCTACCTGATGCATTCGAGTAAGGCACGATTTCAGGCTTTCTGGATGTTTGAACAGCTGCAGAGACATAAAAGAAAAAGGTAAAAACGTGGGATGCTTTTGTTGTGATACAAATATGTAGGTGTTAAAATTGAAGGAGGAAGTTAGTAGGACATGCTTTGCATCTTAAAGGAGAAAAACAAAACGACAGGCAAAAAACCATAGACAGATGTGAAGATACGAGTCATATCATCTGTTTCAATAGGTAGTTATGACTGGATGTTGTATTCAACCTGTAAGGACCACCTGGGTATTTTTTAAAAAACAAACATCTTGCTTCGCATGTGTCTCATCCTACCCAGGGGAACATGGCAGCATGATACATGAGCTGACATAACTTCCTAACATTCTTCCTTCTGGCCAGGGAGTACTTCAGTTCCTTCAATGTGACCTAGAGGGACCCAGCAATCTGTCAACCCTGAGATGGCAGAATTTGCAAGTGCCATCTGCTCTATGTACTTCACAGCCGGAACCCACTCACTTGGTCCAGACAGAACCTTGTCTTCCATCTCTACTTGTCCCTTTTGTTGATATCATTACAACATTCAAAAATGATGAGAATTGGAAGTGGGGAAACCCTTGAGGGCACATTTAGGCCAGTGTTCTGTTCTCAGCAGCAGCCAACCAGATGCCTCTGAACAGACACAAGCAGAGCATAAAGTTGATGACTTTCCCCCTATTGTTTGTCCCCAGAACCTAGTATATTGCCTTTGTACTTGGAGGTACCATTTATCTACCATTGGTGATGACAATTGATAGTGTTCCAGAACTTCTTTGTCACATTTGTCTGGAGACCAGCACACCTGTTTGAACTCCTAGCTGCTGCTTCCTTATCATTTCTCTCTCCTCTTGTCACTTGGTAAGTAAACAGATGACTTTTACAAAAGAAGATTCTTTTGTAAGCCCCCACTCAGTCTTCTAGAATTACTGACCCTGCAAAGACTTCTCTGAACTTCTTAGGGAAAGGGTAATGGTGGGTTAAAAACATGGAAATATTTAATCATAACTATTCACATATTTCATCATCACTTTCATTTGGAAGAGTGGGTTAGAAATGAGGCTGTGTGACTGTGAAGGTCAAAAGCAGTCATTCCTTGCTTGAGTTCCTTTGTATATTATAGCCCGATTTAAAGAAAAAAACTTTATGGACCTTTCCGGAGAATAAACATACACACACACACACACACACACACCACACACAGTTCTTTAGCTGAGGGAGTATACGTTCCACGAGCTGTGAAATCTCTCGTTGAAAACCACAGCTCAGCCATAAATGCACGGACAGAGCTTCGGCTATGGGGCGGTATATAAATGTAATTAATAATAATAATAATAATATAATAATAACTCTACCACTACCAACCCACCCTAAAATCTGTAATCACAACAGTGGCCTGCTTTGCAGGGGTGTTGTAAGGATTTTTATGATGATGTGTGTGAAATACTTGAAAACACTTGAGGGCGAGGGAACACTGTGTGGATTTTTTTTTAAAAAATGTTATTTACATTAGCCCCAATCCAGCATCAATAATGCTACATCCCTTCCCTGCATAATGGAATAGGGTGGGGCAGCTTTGCTGCAGTGGATCGCTTAGTTCTGCTTGCCTTTAAAATAAAAGTTGCATATGTGATGTGTGTGCCAATGCTGGAGCGGGGGAATGCACAACTTTCCATAATTAAGGCTGCAATCGTATTTGTTTATTTTTATTTATTAGTGATACTTATCTGCCGCTTCATATAATAAAATCTCTACGAGGTTCACATATAAATATTAAAACTCACATATAAATATACTATTAAAAACCATTCCAGCTACATTAACAATACAAAAGAATACAAGGAACAGTAAAATGGAGCAGCATATGATTAATTGTAATTAATTACAATTACCTGAGAGTAATCCCCACTGAACACAATGGGGTTTACCTTGAGTACATGTGCACAGGACTGCATTGCAAGTTGTTATTATGGCATAGGCACTATTCAATGACAATCACACAGCTACATGTCTTAACTGCAATCTCCATTTGCAATCAATACCTTCACTGGAGGACACATTGAGTTTTTCCAGAGACAGTCAATTGTGATTTGAGTGCTGACGAAATGCAATATCTCTGCAACCAAAATGTTAGCTGAAGGAAAGATTTCTAGATCTACAGCAACAAATGAATAACGACTATGTATTTATTGCAATAAATAGTAGTTATTATTGTTATAAAGATGTTCTGGAATGGCTATAAGATAAGGTGCTGCTTCTCTTTTGTAGAAGAGTTAAAGATCCAACCCCAATAGAATTTGATCATTGTGGCTGGTGTTATTGGGGCTGTTCAGGGTGCGAACAGCCATCTTGAAGATTTGGCCTTCAAGGTACTCCTGTAAGGTGCTGCTGAATTTTGCATTTCCTTTCTCTGTCCCTTCATTGCATTCGAGCAATAGCAGGTTGCATTCCATCCAGCAAATGTGGACCACAAAAACCTCGCCTTGCACACGGTTAGAGAAGGCAGCCCATAATATAGACGTCTACTCATAACAGCACACAATACCTGACTATGCATTTACCTGATGAGATATTTTGTCCAAGTGTGCTTAGAGATTAATGTGCCCTAGCATCAATTGTCTATTTTGCAACCAATACAACGAGAGATGAGGCGTCGCCAGGATCCGGCCACCATCAGTATGCCTAGGCTGCCTGTTAACGCATACACTGAGCATGTGAAGCAGCATGTGAGATATTAAAAAAAACAAACCAATTGTTGATTCCCGCTTGCATTGGAAGCCTCTTGGGATATAGCTCTCTCTCCTAATGGCTGTAATCTTCACCCCACCTACTTGGAATGAAGTCCTGCTGAAACCAGCGCAGCTTACTTCCAAGTAAACATGGGTAAGGGGATTGGATTGTCCAACAGCAACAGTCACCCAAATCCCTTTGTTCCTCCGGCATCCAGCCATTTTTAAACAGCACAATTTATTTAGATGGCCTGTAAACAAAAAAACAATCCTAGACAAATTCACAAGACACACACCTCCACCCATCCACCCCGCCTTTCCAACACTGCTGTTAGATCTTACCTGGTCATAATAAGACAGAGGTAGTAATCATGACAACAACCACGTCTGTGGTGTACCTGCCTGGAAAATCAACACAATCCAGGACACCCTGTTGCATTCAGTCCAGTCAGAAAACCACCCCGTATGCTTCCCCCCACCGCTTCGGATGTCACGACAATACAGTCCCCCACGCCTCTCCAAGACGCGTCCATACAACCCACCCAGCCCGGTTCTTCGAGTCAGAGACATGCTGAGAAGTACAAACCCTTTTCCTCCTTAGCCTGTGTCCCCATGCTAACGACCCGCCGAAGTTTCAAGGTCTCCAAGAGGGTCGAGTCCCAAACTGTCAGGGAGCCTGGCTCGGATGATGTGGATCCTGGGGGCGGCTTGGGTTCTCACACACGCCCGGCGCGACCATCCTCAGCCTACATCTTCACACGGCACAGCATCCCCCCACTCTCTCGAGTCTGGGGCTCGCCTATGGGCGTTCCTTCAACCGGGTTAGATGCATTGCTTTGGGGAGGGCTGGGCTGGGCTCCTGGGCGCCTGTCTTTCTATCAGTGGCAAGTCCCTGGAAATGTTCAAGAGGACTTAATTTGGGGCTGATGGGGGGGGGGGGAAGCGTTGTTGTTGTTGTTGTTGTTGTTGTTGTTGTTGTTGTTGTTGTTGTTGTTATTTTAAATATTAAAGCTCGGTTATTATGCAGCCAAGGGCCCCTCTCCAAATTATTCAGGTTAATCTGAAAGCGCGTGGAAACTTCCTGCAAAACATGACGTGCGAGGCATTATCAGATCTTCTGCACTCCCCCCCCCACCCCCATTGCAGCGATGGATTGTTTTCTCGCTGCAACGCTTTTGTTGTTCTGAAACATACCTGCCCCAACTCCTCCCTCGCCGGCTGCTACGGGCCGCCTGGGAGGGAAACGAGGCTTGTTATTTATGGGCAGGGAGACGGCGAGCCGAGGGGCAGGGGATTGCTCGCGTCCTCCATGTTGGCTTGCAAGCAGCGACCAAACAAAGGCTGGGGAGGGGTTTTGACAGTGGTGGTTGACGGCTCCGATTTCGGTGGGGCTGTGCATCCGTTCCGGGTTTCAGTCAGTACCAACCAGAACTCTAAAGGAGCTCTCCGAGGCGCTGAACCTGGCGGCTGGTGCTGACTGAAACCCAGAACGGATGCACAGCCCCACCGAAATCGGAGCTGTCAACCACCACTGGGTTTTTGAAACTGACTAGGCGCTAAACTAGAGGATGCCTGTGTGCCCTGTGTTTGTGTGTGTTTCTCTCTCCTTCCAGGGACACCAGACAAGCATAAATTCTTCAAAATGCTGTAGCAGGTTCGAGAGCTCCTGCACTCTGATTTCTAAGGCAGACGGAATTTATTCAGTGTGTAGCTTTAAAAGTCGGTGACACAGCCCTGTTGTATAGAATTGAGGTGATGGTGTCAAATATGGTACCCATTGTACAAGGGATATGCAGGATTGGCACCCTCACCCCACCGTCATTCCTCCCAGCCCTTGGTTTGCTCATTCTGTATCTATTGTAGATGGCAATTCACAAGTCAGATCAGTGGCTGTTTCCCCCATTAACTTTAATGGGATATAGATTGCCCCTTCTGACTCTTACCTTGAAAAAAAAATAGTGCCTTCCAGGAATTTATGAGAACAATAGTTGCATTTCCAGATTCCATACTCTATGCTGAAACCTCTCCTGCTGTTGGTAACAAAATGAGACGATGTTTCCTTCGTATACTTAAAAAACACAACAAAACCCCTCTCATCTTTTATTGTATTTTACCATATGGGGTGTATCATTATTTGCAGCTAAGCAAGCGGCAAGTGAAACTCTCTGTAAAGTCAATTTATATATTAAAGTGAATAAACACCAGACACGTTTTTAAATGACAATTTAATCTCCACAGTATCCTAGCAGTTAAACCACCCATTGGGGAACCATTTGCTGCGATTGTGGCATCGCTAATGCGCCGGATGAAATTACAGATCCATTATTCATATTTATCTGCTATTAATTCTGCACCAGTCATTTACTATGGTGGCTAAAAATGTTTGAGACAATACAGACTTCCAGTTCTTGTGGGAATTCCTGATAACAGCTTATACTAGTTTTATATTAATGATTATGGGAAGTGAGACCCATTATCAATATATGCTTAAAAACTGGGCCTTTTCCGCAGTGGCCCCACACCTCTGGAACAAGTAGCCATCAGGGGTCCTCCAGGCCTCATCATTGCAGGCTTTTAAGAAGGCCCTGAATACTTACTCCGCCCTTGCCCTGATTATGTGTTATTGTACTGGGTTGTAGCTGCAGTTCTCTGTTGTAAGTTTTATTTTATGCTGGTGTTTGGGTGTTTTTAGAATGTTTGTTGCTGTTTTTGTTGCTGTTCATATTGTGTTTTTACTGTTTTTATTGTATGAGTGTCATCAGATGAGCATTTTATAGCATACTCGTTTTGACGATGACATCCACCTCCTGTGTATCTCCTGCTCTTTCTGATCTTTTTTCGGTGACAAAATAATACCTGATAAATCCGATTTTTTTGAAGTGAAACTTGCCACCATTTTCTGCTGTGTGCAGGAAAAGCAGTGCGATAAAAATGCCCACTGAATGGGCAATGTAGTCATTTCTTGCTTCCTCTTTCTTCCCTGTGCGATGAAAGAGGAAGACGTTTGTCTGTATTGTGGGACAGAAAAAAGCAACAGTATGGAACATCTGATGATGTTCTATTTTTACTGCTACATTTTTTATTATGTTGTATTGTTTTCATTTATTGTTGCCTTGGGAGGAGTCCTACCTTCAAAAGCAACCAAGAAATACTTTAAATAAATAAGGGCACAGTCTTATCAGGATGGTTCTAAGCCTTCAAGCTTGGATATGGCTATCCAGTGCTGAGTGGGAACAGCAGCAGAGGTGATCTTCACCCCTGCGTTTCTGCCACTCTGCATTTTAGCTAGATGGGTTTTTACATCCGGCCTCCCAGTCCACTCCCCACCTCATCCACCAGCATACCCTCTTTCCCTCCTCTCTGAGGTTGTAAGTCTCCTTGAGCATAAGAGGACTTTCTTTTGATTAAACATGTTGCATTGCCAGGCTGCAATTTCATCCACACTTCAGCCCCAGGAAACATTTCTGAATAAGGGCCAGGCTACACTGATAGCATGCCATTTATGTGCTGGAGTATATTTCAAAACTACACTTCTCTTGATAGTATTTTGCTTGTGGGATGCCCACTGCTTGAAATTATAACACAGGTATGAAGGAGGAAACTAGTTTAAAGCAAACAACTAAATAACAACTCCCCTATGAGAGAAAGTTGCAACATGTGGAGTTGTTTAGCTTGGAGAAAAGGAGGGAAAAAGGAACAAATGTTTCCGTCACTCTTTACCCCACTTTAGGCTGTTGTAAGGATAAAATAGAGAGGAGGATAACCATGGATAAAGCCAATACATGTCTTACCTAGAGTAGACCCATTGAAATGACTGGAACTTAACTGAGACCCCCTCTAGATGGGTTCTGTTTGACGCCTGGTTAGCTGATTATGCGCATAATCGCAGAAGCGCTTTTATCGTAAATGCTTGCAATTGAGCGCACAACTGATAGCCTTACCGGTTGTTTGAAATGCGCTTTACAAGTAGTTAATGCAGAGAATCGCTTGTTCAAATAGGCAAAATGTGCTTTAACGGCCGGAGGAAAATAAAACTCGCTATTTAACGCACATTCGATAATGCGCATAATCGAATAGATAACGCGCCTCAACTCCCGATTTATGCTCCGCTCTTGTAGAGGTAAAAATTTTAATGAGACTTCAAAGAGTTTTAAACGTCTCGTGTAGAGGCAGCCTGAGTCATGACTAACTTAAATTCCATGCATGTCAATGGACCTACTCTATGTAGGACTTATGTTGGATTTTACTGCCATGTAAACCAGCCCTGGGTTCCTTGCAAGAGGAAAAAAGGCAGGGTAGAAATGTAAAAATAATAGGGTGACCATACGGACAGGGCTCTTGTACCTTTAACAGTTGTATAGAAAAGGGAGTTTTAGCAGGTGTCAATTGTATGCATGCAGCATTTGGTGAAATTCCTTCATCACAACAGTTAAAGCTGCAGGAGCCCTGCCCTCTTTTGTATCTGGTCAAGAGGGCAGGGCTCCTGCAGCTTTAGCTGTTGTGATGAAGAGGGAATTTCACCAGGTGCTGCATGCATACAAATGACACCTGCTGAAAAATCCCTTTTCTATACAACTGTTAAAGATACAGGAGCCCTGCCCTCCTTCCCATATGGTCACCCTAAATAATAATAATAATACCTTGCAACCGACCAGACATAACGGTCATAGACAAAAAAGAAAAACACACATACAAAAATGTTGTTGAAAAGGAAAAAGAAAAGAGAGACAAATATACACCACTGGCTAGGCTGACCAGATAAAATCCAGGTCAGGGCTCATGTAACTTTAATAGTTGTGATGAAAAGGGAATTTCACCAGGAACTAATTGCATACAAATGACCCTGGCTGAAATTCCCTTTTCTCTACAACTGTTAAAGTTACATTAGCCCTGACCTGGATTTTATCTGGTCACCCTACCACTGGCCATGGAAGTCAAAGAACTATGGCAAGAGGGAAAGATCACAATTATCCCATTAATCGCATCAGTCACCGGCATCACATCAAAAAACTATACAGAAAACCTCCAGAAACTGGACCTACCAAAATACATCCACATCATAATTAAGGTAGGGTGACCAGATAAAATCCAGGTGAGGGCTCATGTAACTTTAACAGTTGTAGAGAAAAGGGAATTTCAGCCAGTGTCATTTGTATGCAATTAGTTCCTGGTGAAATTCCCTCTTCATCACAACAGTTAAAGGTGCAGGCACTATACTAGAGTGATCATATACAAAAGAAGGCAGGGCCCCTGCAACTTTAACAGTTGTGATGAAGAGGGAATTTCACCAGGAACTAATTGCATACAGATGTCACTGGCTGAAATTCCCTTTTCTCTGCAACTGTTAAAGTTACATGAGCCCTGACCTGGATTTTATCTGGTCACCCCAAATTAAGGCATGCTCAACCGTCAGGAAATTCCTGAATCTGTAGAAGACAACATGACTTGGCAAAGCCCGTCATGTCTAGGCTGACCATATGAAAAGGAGGACAGGGCTCATGTAACTTTAACAGTTGCAGAGAAAAGGGAATTTCAGCCGGTGTCTTTTGTATGTAATTAGTATCTGGTGAAATCCCCTCTTCATCACAACAATTAAAGTTGCAGGCACTATACTAGAGTGAACAGATACAAAAGAGGGCAGGGCCCCTGCAGCTTTAACTGTTGTAATGAAGAGGGAAATTCACCAGGTACTAATTGCATAAAAATGACACTGGCTGAAATTCCCTTTTCTCTACAACTGTTAAAGTTACATGAGCCCTGTCCTCCTTTTCATATGGTCAGCCTATAATAATAATAATAATAATAATAATAATAATAATACGTGAGGTAAATTCATCACTGTTCACTGAAGTGTTTATTAATTCAAGAGTTTAAAGGATGGCACCCTCACTCTGTCTAGCCTTCCTCGCCACACACCCATCTTTGGGACGAGTGAGGGAGACCGAGAGCCTATCTACACACGCAGGATACAACACTTTGAAAGCGTTTTGAAAACTGTATATGGAGTGTGTCCTGGGCCCCAACTGTTCTCAAAACTGTTATAAACCATTTTAAACCGCTTTAAAGCTGTAGTGTAGATAGGCTCCGAGAGTGGCTAGCACCGGCCAAGGCCTCCGCCACCGCAAGAGTCGCTGTCGCTATGGCAACCGGGCAGTTGCCTCTCGTCGCAGACCTACAGGCCTCTTCCCGTTCCCGGCGCCATTTAAGCTCTCGCGAGAGCTTGTCGCAGCCGGTGCGCAGCGCGAGCAGAGGCCGAAGCGCTCGCTCAGGTTGCGGTGAGGGGGTGGTGGTCTTCTCAAACCCAGCGGGAAGCCTGCCGGTCGGGTGGGGGGGGGCGCAAAATGGCGGAAGACGACAAGTTCGAGGCTGTGGCGCCGTTGGGGGAGGCCGAAGAGGCGGCTGCCAACGACCACGAGCGGCCCCAGGACGAAGAGGCGGCCGGGATGGCCATGCCCGAGAGCGGCGACGGGGGCGCCAACGGTGTTAAAATGTGTGTGTGTGAATGTGAATGTGGAATCTGGCCGGGAGGGGGGCGTGGGCGGCGAGCCCGGACCGCTATCTGAGTGCGGGGATTCGGGGGGGCCGCGCAGGCCGCACCCGGGGGCGGTTGGGGGAGTCTGCGCCACCGCTCGGCACTGGGGGCCTGGCGGGGCGATAGGCCGTTACTGGGGGTGGGGTCGAGGAGGAGAAAGGCATCAAGGCCCCCCTCCCCTTCGACGTTTCTCAGTATTGTTCACTGAGGGGCACCTGATGGGGGAGGGGCTGTGCGCGGGGCTCTCTTGAGTGGGGGAAGGGGAGCTGCTCAGGGGTCTGCAGGCCTCTTTTTTAAAAAAAGAAAAGAAAAGAAAGGAGGTTGTTGTAGTTATTGTTATAGAAGAATTAGAATCAAGACGGGGAAATTCTGAGGCTGCGATGTTGGCTACTTAAAAAAAAAAATAAGAAGGAAAGGATTAGGCAGAGGCATGAAGGATGGAACTGTCAGCTGCCGGAGGAGTGGCCGTGTTAGGATGCAATCTGAGCACATAGAAGCATGTAGAAGCCCCATTGAACTTGTTAGTTCCGAGTATGCGTGCATATTGTTGCACTCCTAGGCTACTTTACATCAAGCAGGACAAAGTGTCATGTTGGTGGCACTTTAAAGACTGCCAGATTTATTGTGTAGAAGCGTTTGCAGACTAGAGACCCAGGTAAAACGTTATCCTCAGTTGGTGAATACACACACAAATTGTAAACAGTGGTCCAAATGGTCACAAAATACGAGGTACAATGTGCCATTTATTTGCAGAGCTCAAATGTGTGTTAGATAAGCACAGTAACTAATCGTAACAGCAGCAGTTGGTGATAACACCAGTCTATCATCAGGGGTTCTTACTACTTATTGGTGAGTGTTAAAGTCCCACATTATCACTTGAGAACTGCTAGGCCTGTCCATTCCTCTGGTGGCAGAACAAGAAACAGTAATCTGCTATACATGTTTTTCAGTCTTGTTTTGAATGAGTTCCAATGATAAAGCAAGAAGTCCTGCCAAGGCACTAATATTCTTAGGAAGAACTAAGGGACCTCTTCTGTATCCAGTTTGTTGCAGGGTTATTGTGATGAAATAGAATTTGGAGTGTGCGCTCTGTGACCTTGCCATTCCTTTGGTAATTATGTGCCCGTAGATTTTCCCCCTCCCTCTTCTGTAACATGCATCTTGGGGCTCCCCAATAAAATCAATTGGGAAGAAATTCAATACAGATAGAACTGCCATTTCTTATAAATAATTATTGTTTGGAATGCACTATCATAAGATGCAGTGACAGCCACTAGCATAGAAGGCTTTAAAAGACATGCATGCATGGAGGGTAGGTCTATTAAAAGCTATTAGCCATGATAGCTAAATGGAATCTCTTGATACAAATACAGTTGAATACCAGATGGTGGGCCGGAGTGGTATTGCCTTCATGCCCTGCTTGTAGGCTTCCCCATAGCATCTGTCTGGCCACTGTTGAAAATGCAGTTCTGGACCAGATGGACCATTTAGTCTGATCTAGCAGGGGCCTTATTACATTAACCAGTCTTTAACCTGTTACGGAAAAGGAATGTTTGGATGTCACACAAGTCCAAACATTCTCTGTTCAATGCCTGTGTTGAAAAGCAAACCAGGATAAGCTATTCCAGTGTTTGCACCTGTTCATGAAAGATCATACTTGCTCTCCTTTAGTTGTAAAAAACTTTGTTCACTTTGGCTCTCAATTCCACTTTAGAGTGATGACTTCATAGAATACAGTTTATCTTTCCAGACTTGTAATTAGCTACTCACTATTTGGTGAGTAACTTAAGAGTCTTTGGTAAGCAAGGTTGCTGCCAGACAGCAAACATTCAGGCAAATGTTTTAGTTTTGCCTCTATCTTTTTATCTTATAGATTGTCAGGTGTCTAGTGTTTGTGTGTTTGAAGGACACAAATGACTGACATGGATCTGGTAAAAATTGTTGGTTAGTAACGATGTGGACTTGTTTCCAATGCTGCCTGTCAGTAGCTATGGTCTATCTTCTGTAACAAATGTTTGACTTTCCTTTGAACTGCATTAAAATAAATTGTTGGGCCAAGCTCTTGCTTACCAAGACGCTTGGATGTTTTTGTATCATTGCATTATTGGTCGGTTTTTGTTAATTGTATATTTTATAGAGGTAATCATATTATTATTATTTATTATATTTATATACCACCCCATAGCCGAAGCTCTCTGGGCGGTTTATAAAAATTAAAATATTGAATATTAAAAAGTCAATATACAATATACTTTTAACAGCAGTCCAGTGAACCGCATGAACAACTATGCCTCATTGTTGGTTATGAAATGCCCCCTCCCCCATGGATTTACTCTGTTCCCTACCTGACAATGGGTAAGCCGTAGCTGTCCATATGGTACTTTCTTGTAAGTTTGTGGCCCACCTTTAGATAATGTTTGCAGCTATTCCTGGTGCTTAAATTCTTCTTGATCTTCTCTGGCTCAGCCAGGCACGGACCTTTCCAGATTGTCATTCCCTTATCAATCTTGTGTTATTACATAGAAATATTATCCTGTGAGTTCTTGCTATTTATGTGTACATGGTGGGGTTAACATGAGTTGACTGGTGATTATGGATATTCACATGAAGCCATGGAGAAGGTGTGTAGATTGACAGCATGGTGACAGCATGGGCAGAGGATTATGTATATTCCCAGATCAGCATGGATAATTGCCAACAGATGTCAGAGAATGTGGTTATCACATTCTCTGTGCACTGCTCAGGATGTCTTGTGCACTGCTCAGGAAATATGCATAAGAAAGCCTTGTAAGTTATCCCAGAAAAGTTACTAGCCTGCTAAAAATAAATAAATATTGGCATTCTTTTATTCATAAGAGGGGCTGACAGTAGATGGATAGAGCACTCTGACCCTCCTTTGCTAGCCCCTCTTACAAGCAAAAGGCAGGCTAATAAAAATATTTTGCAGGCTTGAAACAAAGTGGGCTGGCAAGCTGCCTCCTCCACCATCTTGGTTTCTATTCTAGGCACTCAGGAGGCTCACCTGCTGTATGTCGAGTATGGAAATGCAGCAGACTGGCAGCAGAGGGAAAGAGCACTTCTTGGTTTCTGTGCTGGATTTGCAGGAAGGGGCTTACCCTTTGCCGCCGGCATGAAAATGCAGCGGGCTGCTAGAGGAGGGATGAAGTGTTCCATGTCTTCTCCAGAATCCTGCTTGGTTTCTATGATGTGTGGGGAAATTGCCCTCCTGCACAGCCAGCGTAGAAAGGCTTCTGGAGGAGGGGTGGCTTGCTCTCTTATCTTGATGAAATTCTTTGTCAACTGTGGTAACCAGGTACGTAATTAGAAACAAGCCTGGTATTAGCTTCCATGCACATGGCCTAGGGAGTATGCATCGTCTCCAAGCAGAGAATATATACACAGGCCAAGCAACATAGAGTAGTGAGGAAAAGTTTGTGAACCCTAATGATGATTTTGGAAATGCCAGTTGTATCATGATAGCCTTTGTGAATCAAATCCAGTCTTTTTCTAAATATCCAACAGGGTTTATATTAACCAATTCCGTGTTTGTGAAATAAAATGGTGGCTCAGCTACGCCCCTATCTGGACAGGGATAACCTGGCTTCAGTTGTCTATGTCTGGTAACCTCCAGGTTAGTTTACTGCCACGCGCTCTGTGTGGGGCTGCCTTTGAAGACGGTCCGGAAGCTGCAGCTTGTGCAAAATGCAGCAGCCAGATTGATATCAAAAACTAGAAGGTTTGAACATATAAGACAGACACTGGCCTGCTTACATTGGCTGCCTGTACGTTTCCAAGCCTGATTCAAGGTGCTGGTTTTAACCTATAAAGCCTTACACGGCTGGGGACTACAATACCTGATGGAATGCTTCCCCTGACACGAACCTACATGTACACTACGATCAACATCCAAGGTCCTCCTCCAAGTGCCTACTCTGAGGGCTGCTCGGAGGATGGCAACAAGGGAGAGGGCCTTTTCAGTGGTGTCCCCCCAATTGTGGAACAATCTCCCTGAAGAGGCTCACTTGGTGCCAACACTGTCATCTTTTTGGCGCCAGGTGAAGACTTTTCTCCCAGGCATTCAACAGCATATGTTGAGCTTTTTAACTGACCCCTGGACAGTTTTAAATGATATGTAGTTTGTTTTTAGGCTTTTATGGTTTTAAATTTTGCATATTGGTCTTTAAATGTTCAATGTTTTTAAGTTTTGTAAACTGCCCAAAGAGCTTCAGCTATGGGGCGGTATATAAATGAATAAAATAAATAAATTAGACAAACAATGAGTACTTAAGAATCAGAGTATGTGCAAAGGTAAGCAAATCCCTGGTTGCATCAGCTCAGTTGAAGTGAATAATTAGAATCAGGTGTTTAAGTAAAAAGAGCCTCATCCCCACCATCAAGCATGGTGCTCGAAATGTGATGTTTGGGCCTGCTTTGCTGCCTCAGGACCCTGATGACTTGCCGTCATTGACATAACCATGAATTCTGCAGTGCATCAGAAGATTCTAGAGGAGAATGTCAGGCCATCTGTCCATGAGCTGAAACTGAATCCAAAGCGGGTCATGCAACAAGTTAATGATCCTAAACACAAGCTGATATAGTCAAAATCCAGACCTAAACCCCATCAAAATGTTGTGGCTGAACCTGAAGCGAACCCTTCATGCAAGGAAGCCCTCAAATGTTACTGAGTTGAAGCAGTTCTGTAAGGAGGAATGGGCCAAAATTCCTCAAAACTGATGTGAGAGTCAGACCTGCACTTATAGGTAATGCTTTCTTGAAGTCATTGCTGGTCAAGGAGGTGCCACCAGGTACTGAACCTAAAGGTTCACATATCCGTTCACACATAGATATTGAATGTTGAATCACTTGTGGATAAATACATATTGAAAAAGCATCATGTTTGTGTGTCATTTGTTTAATCAGGTTATCCTTTATCTAGGATTATGGGTTAGATTAAGATTTAATAAAATTTTAGGTTGGAAATATATGACAATCCTAAAGGGTTCACAGACTTTCTAGCCACTGTATGCAGTCCACTTCTCCAACACCACCAGAAGATCATATATGATGAAACGGCAATATGTAAATATGCTTGTCAGTTTGTACATCATCACTGGCGGTTTATGTACGTTCGCAATTGAAGTGGGCTAAACTTCACATTAAATTTCATGCATCCTCACATTTGTGTGGGTGTGCATTTGTTTTTTAAATAGCTACAGCCCCTTTGCCCCATCTGGATTGAGAGTGTAGCACAGGTGGAGTGGGGGTTAACTTTTTCCCTTTGTCACAAATTTTCACCCGGAGCACATCCCGGGGTGGGGTGTGAGAATGTTAACCCTCCTTCATCCATGTTACTGCTCTTTTAAAAAATGCATACATACGTACAAAGATGGGAAGTCATTGCATTGAATGTGTGTACTTTGGTCCTGTGATAGTAGTGCTGTGCAAGCCTTTAAATTGTGCTATAAAAACTAATAGAATTCTATGTTCCAAAGCAAAAATAATCTTACAGTTTTTTCCCCCCAAATTTAGGGAAAATGATGAAACAGTAAAAGATGAGACACCACCTGTGAAAGCAAAGTATATTTCGAAACCGAAGGCTATCCCATCTCTTGGGCACAGGAATAGATTTCATCCATACACAAAGGAGAAGAGTGCAGGCACTGGAGAAAAGAAGACCATTAACCGTAACAGAGTATTCATTAGCAACATCCCATATGACATGAAATGGCAATCTATTAAAGATCTTATGAGAGAGAAAGGTAACTTGCTCCTTACAGCCTGCTTCACAAAGGAATGGGACAAACGCAAATATCTGGAATACTATGGTCCATACAGATTTGGTTTGTCCTTTTCGATTTCTGCTTGACATCTACTTTCCCCTTCTCTTTCACTGGAGATGTTTGCATTGCAGGAATAGTATGGGTAAACGAATGAAGTATCCACAGTCTCCTTCCATTCTAGTATGACAGTAGATAGCCTAGAGAATATGCATGCCCTCATGAACTTTTAAAGGGACTGCGTTATGTCTAGCTGTAGTTCTGAATATAAGAAATACTTAGTGTGATTTTAAAGTACGAATGACAAAGGATGTCTTTCAAAAGATGTTTCTGTATTTTTCTTGGTGGAATCTGGCTGTGGAATTATTTCTGTCTGCATTGTCATTTCTGCCATGACTTGTCTGTCTGGCGCTCTATATCAAGTGTGTTACTACAGTTGTAGTTTGACAGAACTATTTGCCCCAAACGTCTTGCCATGGACAGGTCTGGGGCAGGAGAAATCCCAATTCATGAACTGTCAAAAGTTAGTTTTGCATTAACTTGGGGAAAAAATGATTGCTTCAAAACCATGCAAAGAACATTTGGTTTCTAGGTTTTTAAAAATTAAAACAAATCTTTAACTGTGCTAGGTGTCTGTTGTAAGGTGACGTGACTATATGATTGGTTTATGCAATGAAACTTTACTTTAGAAAGTGTGTGGCTTGCTGTGAAATTTTTTGATGCTTGTAAATTGGTTATTCTATTGAAGGCAACCTCTTTACTATTTGAAGCTATTCAGGTAGAAAGTCACCTTAAAACAGCTGTTGTGAGCAGGATGACAAATGTCACTGAAAAGTGCTATTGTTGATGTCCTAATTGATAGGTGAAGGGACTGTTTGTATATCTGAACTTGTTCACCAACTATATCATACTGGCCAAAATATGATCTGTAGCATGAATTAGGTTAAATATAGTTGTTTTTCTTTAGCTTTTGAGAATGTGGCTGTTGCATATTCCTGAAAATTAGCTAAATTATATAGCCCTTGACAGGAGGTATGTTGGTCTGGTTTTGATTGTTGGTGAATAATAGGTGCTTCGTAGAGTTGTGCACAGGGACACAGCAAAGCAAGACATTGGTGTTTAAATGCATTGTCTCTTGGTATTTTCCCTTTGTATGTCTTATGTAGTTGGTGAGGTTACATACGTGGAGCTGTTTAAGGATGCAGAAGGAAAATCAAGGGTAAGTGCTGTGGGCAATCATCTGCTAGAGGTTTAAAGTTCCTCAGCAGTTTTACTTTTGTATAATACTTGTACCAGTAATTGGAAAGTAAGTTTCATTTTTTTACATTGATGTTATTACAGACTGAGGTTTCTGTATCAGATACTGTTTGTCAACTTACATAAATCAGTGTAGCTGGATGCAAGGAAAAACTTCTTTAATATGTGCTTTAAATAAACGGCATTTACCTAATTCACTTAAAACAGCAGCTCACTTTAGGATTTCTGTTGTGTTCAGATGTGTTTTAAGTTGAGGATTGGATAAAAATCACTGAAATGATAAATTTAAGTGTAGCATTCTAATTAGAGGCTGAGTATAAACCTATGTTTTGATGAGCCTACAGATTGCAGGACTACTTCTGGATTATTGATCTTGGTTAGGTTAAAAAAATGGAATGGAAGGAGTTGGTTGTTAGGCAGTGGATGCCATCAATGAGGGAGACAATTCAGTGCAAAGAATATTAAAGCTGCTTTGTGTCTTTCTTCTTAAAAAGGTCAAACGTTCAAACTATAGTAAGTCTTGAGCCTGCTGTGTGAACATGAGAAATGCAGGTTTGAATCGAACGTAAGCAATAAAACCTGTTGGGTGTTTGATTTTTTTCCCCTTAAGATTTTAATTTAAATGCTATTTTTGTTTGCCCTATGGGAATGTTTTTTTTAAATTAAAAAAAAATTGACCTAAGCTGCTTGCTTTATTTTTATTGAAGAGTAACATGTTTTTTTCCTCATCAAACTGTTCCTTCTTAAACTTGTAATATGGAGAGGGTACCAACAACTGTTAAGCAATGTAATTGCAGTCATAATTATGGAAAACCTGAGTATTGTACCTCAAGATAATCATCTAATGATACTCTTGGCTATCCTGCTCAGTTTTTCCTTTAGTTGATCATGGGGATCTGTCTTTCATTTTCACATTCTACTTCTGGTTTGGCTCAAGGAACACATAGTGGAAAGGAGTCAATTAAAAAACAACAATTGAACAACCACCTTCTGTGTCTTTAAAATTGACTATTAATAAACTTTGTGCTGTGAAAGAAAGGTGGTAGGAGAAATTGCACGTTAAATGCTGCTCTCCCCACTCCAGAACTTTTATTCTTTGTTCAGTTTGTCTAAAATCTGAAAGTACTTTATTGCAACAACTGCATTTACTGATTCAGTTTTATTTATTTCTTCCTTCTCCCATGTTGACAAA
This sequence comes from Anniella stebbinsi, assembly GCA_029215795.1. NCBI lineage: Eukaryota > Metazoa > Chordata > Lepidosauria > Squamata > Anniellidae > Anniella > Anniella stebbinsi. The sequence continues at coordinate 392,108,181 of JARDYH010000001.1, forward strand.
CCTTCACATGGATATAGGGTTGTGGGTAAGTGTGTGGTTTTGTTTTCTCTTAATACTTGTTCCGAAAATATATTTTAAAAACAGTTTGAAAAACAAACCAAGATATAATTATTTTTCATCTAGTGTGGTTGAATTCAAAGATGAAGAATTTGTCAAGAAGGCACTGGAAACTATGAATAAATATGACCTTAATGGAAGACCATTGAACATAAAAGAGGTACGGTTTGTAATTTTTCAGTCAATTACTATAAAGATATTTGATTTCTTTTAAAATAGGAGAATACCTGATACAGCGTTATTAAATGCCCCCACAGAGACTTTTATACAGTAACAGCAATCCTACTACTTCTCCAGACAAGCAATTAAAAATCTCAGTTCTCTCTTAAAATGGCAAATATGTTCAATCCCTAATCCCAATTTCCTTTACCCATAGCTTGTAAATTGATTGATTCGTTAAGCTGTAGCCTCAGTCAGATAGCCTAAAAAAATTTCAAGGCCTCTGTAAAATCAAAACTTCAGAGAAGAGTTCTGTGTTGATACAGGATTGCTTGTGTTAGGGATATACGTCCTACCAAATTTCTGTGAGACTTAGATCCATGGTTGGGCAAACATTTTAAGTTCTGGGGAATTTGCTATATGATTCCGATCTGTGTCTTGTTCTGATTGCCTTGCTGTAGTCCAGTGAACCAGGGGAGTGGGTGGGAAGGAATAAATACATCAACGTTTTCATTGTGCGTGTTTATTGTTCTCTAAACAATTCTGTCACAAAGGGTTATGTCTTCTACATCTGATATTAACAGATAGCGCCAAGATCATTGCATTTGGTTTTTGGAAGAACATGTTAGGCTGACAGATTTCTACTTGTCCGTAGGCTAGGTAATAGCATGTGAAGTGGCAGTGCACACTGTCTCAACCCTCATCTGAAAGGACCACCTCTAGAGGTGAGGGAGCTAGGTCTCCATGCACATGAAGTTTATTCTGCTGCCACTGATAAGGACGCTAACTGCTCTTTTGGGGGTTTTGTGGAATTTCCTGTATCATTTGTTGCATCAGAATTGAGGTTAATAGATGCATATTCTCTTATTAAATGTGTTGCAGGATCCGGATGGTGAACATGCCCGCAGGACATTGCAGCGTGGGAGTGGCCCATTCACAGGAGGACATGGCCCAGATATAGCGCCTGGCTTGATGAATTTACCACCTTCTATTCTCAATAATCCAAACATTCCTCCTGAGATTATCAGCAATCTGCAAGCCGGCAGGCTTGGATCCACTATATTTGTTGCCAATGTAAGTATAAGTTTGCACTGGATGTGCATGGCTAAAGTTTTTGAGTACAGCATCAAGTTTTCTTGGTACAGAACAAGTGTTCTCTTAGCAGAGAGGAGTAATACTCATTTTCATGGAGTTTTAAGCACAGTTGCATTTAATCCGATGTTGGTTTTTTGTGTGTAAACTGGGATACAGCCATTTCTCAAAGTTCTGGACCCTTTGCTATGCTGCTTTTCAATTCTTGAACACCTCTTTGATGAAGCTTTTCTATGAGCTGCTTATGTGTATAAATGGACTTGTTTCTCATAGTAACCAATTTAAAATGTGTCATCAACAAAATCTTTTTGTGTACTCTTCCTTAACAAGCAAAATATTGAATTGTTTGCTAAATGTACTTAATTCATTGTCTTCCTTCTAATAGCTTTTAACTAAAATGTGTGAGCTGCATTGCTTCTTTTCATCAGAATGAAGTTGTTCATCAGCATGTTGAAAATTGAAAGGAAAGAGATATAATAACAGATAAGATTTAGATTTTAGTTTCATTTTAGACACTAATATTTCAGTTTAGAACATTTGCTACTTTTAAGCTATGTTAAAGTTTGGCCCTGTACTAAAACCCCCATGGTTTAGTGAGGCAAAATTAAATTGTTTTTTCTCATGGAAACTTTTTCTTTTTAAAGCTTGACTTCAAAGTTGGTTGGAAGAAATTAAAAGAGGTGTTCAGCATTGCTGGTACTGTAAAACGTGCAGATATTAAAGAAGACAAAGATGGCAAAAGTCGAGGAATGGGAACAGTGACTTTTGAGCAGGCAATTGAAGCTGTTCAAGCAATATGTATCCTGACAAGAGTTGGGGAGTGACTGGTCCTGATTTAAAGCAGTATTTTGTTAAATGCTGGTTAAATGTGAGCATGCGGAAAGGATTCGTGTGTATATTTTTCACCATATTTTTGTGAGTTTGCCTGAAAATAGGTGAATTTTGCAACGGAGCAATTGATAACTTTTCTGTTTTCAAAATATTTGACCAGGTGCATGTTTTATTTGATATAGTTCTAGCTGTAATACTGATACATTTATTATGGGGTGTGATTATAACATGGTGATGGCGTTGGTGTATGGCTAGCAATAGCGTTGGGAGGAGATTTGGAAGCATGAAGTCTTCTTTCTCTGTTGGAACAAGTTGGCTTACATTGCTAGATAAGGATTCTGGGCCAGGATTGATTCTTAACAGATAATTGCTTTCCAGCCTAATCATGATGGGTGTGGGGCCCAAATTGATATCTGGCATATCTTTTCCCAAGCATTGGTAAGGGAGATAAGGGAGAAGTTAACAATAGACTTGGTATGTGGAAAGCTTGGACTTCTGAGGAAAAGGAACCAGACAGTTAATTCCTCAAAGCTGTGCCTGAAACACCGCTTCCTATATCTAACTTGATGAGCTTTATCTTTATTTTCTGGGTATGTCCAGCTCTGCCATCCCTCCATTCCTGCCATCTGTGGTTAAATTTTGACCATGCAGAGTGACATCTTCTCTGTAGAATTCTTTGCTGAAGGAGGCTTATCAGGCCAGTACACTTTTAGGTTTCTCTGGGCTAGTGAAGATTTGTTTACAAAACCTTTGGGGTATAAAGTAGTTGGCCAGAAAGCTCCTGGGAAAGAACCTGCTGTTCTGGACTGCTGTACTAATGATTTGTTTTTGCTGTTGTTTGTGAGTATATGTAAGCCACTGTGATAACTACAGTCTTGAAAGGTGGCGATGAAGTGTGTTACACAAAAAGGCAGGTTATCAAAATTTTAGAGACCCCCCCCTCCCGGGCCGGTGCTGTGGTGGTGGCAGCTGCTGCATTCTACTATAAGAAACCTAATGATATGATGAACTGTCAGAGTATAGAGAAAACTAGTGCAATTTGTGGAGTCCACAGAACGTTACTTAAATGCAGAATTATTTTGCACTTGTCATGTTTTTAACTAAAAATACTGGTCTGGTGAAACAACTATTTATGTAACTCTTAATCAAGGCTTATAATCACTGACATTCTCGGAGAACAAGTTGCTGCACTTGTCTTAATCATTAGTTTTAATCATTAGTTTTCAGGTACCTAATGTCCTTTTTTAGAAGAAGGAAGTGTTTATAGTCAGTGGAGGTGTCATCATGCACAAATGATGGGGAAAGAGGTAATATGGTAATATGGCCAACACAATCCCCACTTGTAGCTAAGGAGCCTGGACCCCAAGTAATTCAAGCACTGGGGTGTAGGAAAGTTCTTCCCTACATTAGGACAAAAAAGACCTATTCAGGAAATTACATGAGTGTAATATACAGTAGGGCTACACTGCTTGATTCATTTTAATTGCTCAACTAGATGGTATAAAAAGATGGCCCTGCTAAATAATTTTGAAGAAATTCTTAATTATTTAATGCAATTGCTTACTGAAAACATAGGCATCAATCACCAACTTAGAAAAGGCATTCCATCTTCCTCGCATGCACAAGACAACATTTCTCTTCTAAGATGGTGCTTGTGATGCATGCAGAATATTGTTTCTCCGGAACTAATTTGTGTTTTCATATGCAGATTTAATTGATTAAGCTCATATAAATGAATCAGTGAATATCTTTAATTTCATGACAGCTCTAGTCTGTAGTGTATTTGTTCAGAAAAGAGCATGGCTAATTGAACATCTGTCACTGGTATAAACAAGATTCCTTGACTTTATGTTCAGCTATGTTCAATGGGCAGTTCCTGTTTGATAGACCCATGCATGTGAAAATGGTGAGTTGCCCTTTACTTTGCCCTTCGTGGCTGAAACAAACTGTGACATCATTCTAAAAGCATTAATCTTTTTGATAGGATGACAAATCAATTCCTCATGATGATTTCCGTGTAGCAGATAACAAAACACCACAGTTACCCCGTGAGTATGAAGCCCTCTTATTAATAGTGATGCTGATACCATTTTAAAGTATTTTAGAATTGCTCCTGCCTTCAACTGTGTATGGCTAGAGAGCAAAAGAAACCCTGAAACCTAATGGAGAGATTTTTGCTTTTAAAGGTGGTCTTGGAGGCATTGGAATGGGACTTGGACCTGGTGGACAGCCCATAAGCGCAACTCAGCTGAGTATGGGTGGTGGAATGGGAAGCGTGGCCCCAGGAGGTCAGTATACTTTTCTCTCCTGAATCTTTTAAATACCGTTTTCTTGCCTTGAGGGAATGGGGAGAGATATATTTTCTGGAGTTCCATATGAATCTGTTTTGGCACCAAACAAAGGCATTTATTTTGTTCTTTCAGACTTTTAAAGTAACACATCTTAACCTATTTTAACTTTACTGCTGGTTTTATTATGCAGTGGTATTGCATTAATTTTAATGTGAACCTCCCTTGGAGTCATTTGACTGAAGCATGCAAATATACTAAATAAATAAATAACCTGTAAATCTATACTGGTACTTCTTATTTATTCTAAGGAATGGGGGTAGATGGTCCAGGCTTTGGAGGAATAAACAGAATGGCTGGAGGTAGGTATGTCTTCCAATTACTTCCTTTCTCTACAAAATGTGTGAAGTTAGTAAAAAGGTCTTTGTTTATATGGTTCAGGTGTTGGTGCATTTGGTGGCATGAAAGGAATGGCAAGCATGGGAGGATTTGGTGGAGTCAACCGAATGGGAGGTAGGTGAACATCTACTCAAAATGTAAAAATACTTCAGTGTATCCAGTGGTGTTAGAAACAAACCAACAAACAAACCAACACACACATCTGTTTCCAGGCATGAGCAGCGTGGATGACTTCAGAGGGAATATTGGCACTGGAATGACTGGCGGCATAGGAACAGGCATGGGGGGCATGGCAACAGGGATGGGAGGTAAGCTTAACTAACTTCATCTTTTATTATACAGTGTTTGCCAGTGCAACCCAATAGTCAGACAGCTTCTCTAAAGTTGTGTACTTTTATTTAAGAGCATAAAATTAATGATGTGGAAGCTTGGCTGCCATGTCATTTAATTTAAAAAGACTTAAGTAAACTATAAATTTCAACTGCCTATTTAAAACTCATGAAGCACAATGTTTGAGAGGCCGCCCATCAAATGTCACATTAGAATCTAGTTTGCATTCCTCCCCCCCCCCCCCCCCCCCGACTTTGGTGTGTCGGTGAAGCTGGAGTTTGTACTTGAAATGCAGAATGTTATTCTGGGTGTGTGTACGAAATTCATTTTCAGTGTCTCAGTGTTCAGTGGAGTTACTGCTTTATAAAACATAATGGAAAGCAAACTTTCAAAAGGAAAGCCTAAGGGTTGACTTCAATCAAAGGCGTCACTTTGCTCGACTGATTGCAATATCCCATTGTGTTAAAAGGTGTCTGAAATGCATCAGGCTTATTACAAAATAAAAATTAAGGGTTAAAACCATTAACTTGCTAAAAAGCATTATAAAGTTCTAGATCAAAGTTTCTATCATACTGTTAACTGCTGCATAAAAATTGGTCATTCTTTCTCATGCACACACACACACACTCAGAGTCGAACTAGACATGACTTTAAATGCGCTTTGCCTTTAAGATGCACATTTTTAAAAAGCAAATAGCATCAGCTGGGGTAGGCTAATCATCATGTGATGGGGGCTGTAACCCTTTCCTTCCCTGCTTTCATCCTGGGAAAAATCCCCACTGAAGCTGGAATTTGCTTTTGGAGTATTCCCCCCTGGCACCAATGTAAAGCTATTTTTTTTCATCCCAAATGTCTGCCTAAGCATACATATACTACCCAGGGTATAAAGGAAAATCTGTGTAATGTTCCTTGCAGAAATGTTCCGTGGTGGAATGGGAGGCAGTATCGATAGAGACTTTGGTCGAAGTGATATGGCTGTGAACCGTGGCTTTGGAGACTCATTTGGAAGAATGGGTATGAATGACCCTTGGCAAACTTGTATTTTTCATGGAATGGAATATCAAGCATGTAGCAAGCAAATTGCTTTCACAAGCGAACATTATGTCATTTCATATTCATAATCTCCCCCTCCCCAAAAGAAGATAGTTGCATGAAGTACTATGTTGTCTTTCTGGAGGTTGACAGGATGCAGGGCTTTTCCTGTACTACTTTTTGAGAGAGAATAGAGTTAGACAAGTAAATTAAAGCAGTAATCAAATTAATACCCAGTAACTGTTAGTTCCCAGCCTTTTCAATTTTAAGAGATGCTTGTGCTAACTTGTGGATTTGTTGTTCCATTGTGGCTCTGCTAGCCATATATTTTACATTTTGTGAAGAAAAGCATTCGATGAGAATACTGTAGTAAATGCATTTTTCTCCTGCTCTAGGAGCTGCTCTAGTTTTAGCTCTTGTATTTTGAGATGAATACGTCCCATGGATAGTACTCTCAGGGATAATGTTGCTGTGATAAGAAAGCAGTTTGGTAGAATTCCCTGGCTTTAAGTAAAACGGAGTTATATAACTTGATTTTTTTTCTGTCCTTGTTTAGGTGGTGCAATGGTTGGTGGTTTTGCAGGAGGAATGGGAGCTTCTAATATGGGCCCAGTAGGATCTGGAATGAGTAGGTTGACCTGTTTCAACCAAATATAAATCCTGGATATAGAAGGTTTTTTTTTAGTATTATATATAGTTGGACCCAGAAAAACGTGTCAGTGGTAGGAATGAAACAGTTAATTTTCTTGGTTATGTATGTGGGTGTAGTTTTAAGTGACTTTTATTAAGATGTGGTGTTTTGTAATGACACATCCTTTGTTGCATCCCGTCCAACTTCTAGTATTTATAGTTGTTCAAGGTTTAGGAATAAAGTGTTTCCTATGGATTAAGTTTCATTTTGAGTCTCTGTAGGGTAGATTATTTCTATAAACATAGTGAATACTGGAACTGCAGGAACAAACATTAGCTGTACAGAATGTCAGATGACTAATTAACACAACGGTCTAACATCTGTAAAAGCAGGAGGAGTCGTGGAATCATCATGCATGACTACAAAATAAATGAAAGGAGCACGTACTGTAGCATGTTAGGAACCCTAATGCCTCTGCATTGTAACTGCGAACATATTTCCACTACTTACGTTGCAATATGATTCTAGTTTTCTTCCCTGATCACATCTAATGAGGGGTTTATATATTTACAGTTTCATACTCATGAGAACTATTATGCTTTTTGCGGTGGTGGTGGTGGTGGAGAAATGCAGGTTTTGGATGAATGAATTTCTATAATAGGGACATAGGAAGCTACCTTTAAACCAAGTCCAGGGATTGAACCAGGGGCCTTTTGCCTGCAAAGCAACTACTCCACCATTGAGCCTTCCCTGCTGTCAGTGCGTTATAAAACACACACAATAATTTTAATATCCCTCAGTAGATTGGAGGGATCCAATATTAACAATTAGTGATACCACAAAGAGCCTCACACAATCAATGGGTGATAGTCACGACCTGATAAGCGGAGCAGTCACTTGCATTGAATTCTTCTGGCATATCAGTGCAAACCACCCTAACTTTAGATTTATCAGTGGTATCCCAAAAATGGGTGGGAATCAACATTGGGGTGGTGGCGGCACCCAGTTGACTGAATAGGCCAGGATCTGACACGACTATAAATCAGTAACTTTTAACTGAAAAATGTAGTTGCCACATATGCAGCCTCTTCACAAGAAAATGCGTAGTTTTCTCTGCTGAAACTCACCTGCATTTCCCTTTGCATAAAACCAGTTTATCACTGGATGTGAAACAAAGTCTAAAGCTTGTATTTGTTGTGAATTTTACTCTTGGATTCCTAAAAGTGGTGTGTGTGTCCCCCCCTCTCTGTGTTAGCAGGTAGTGGATTAAGCGGCATGAACAGTATGACTGGTGGAATGGGAATGGGAATGGGAATGGGAATGGGAATGGATCGGATGAGCTCCAGTTTTGATCGAATGGGCCCAACCATGGGAACTGGCCTGGACAGAAATATCGATATGGATCGAGGATTTGTGCCTGGTCCAATGGGAAGTGGTGTGAGAGATCGAGTAGGCTCCAAAGGCAACCAAATATTTGTCAGAAATGTAAGTAAATTAATTAAGCTAATTAGCAGCGTAATTCTCTTGCTTTTTCTCCTTATGTTACTATATGCTTATCTTCATTTCAGCTTCCTTTTGACTTGACCTGGCAGAAGCTTAAGGAAAAATTCAGCCAGTGTGGTAAGTATTAGGCACAAATGTTGTTGCCTCTGAAACAGAGATAACTAACCACAACAGAGCTGTTAGGGTGAGATGACAATAAGTCTATCAGTGGTTTGTGGCAGATGATTCAGGGGGCATGTTCTGCAGTTCATATAGGGCATTGGCCAGGTTTGTTGGGGCTCACCATCACTGTGCATGAACTGAATGGCCATCCTAGAACACAAGCAGTGTTCTCCTGCAGTACATGTTTTAGGGGGATATCGTATTTCAGGGAAACATAACCTTCATTACTGATCTTCCTTATTGAGGAACCCCCAAGGTTCCCCAGAACACAGTGGGCTGGTTCACACATAAACACCAAACCACAGTTTGCACTAAGTGTGGCCTAGACTCCAAACCATGATTTGTGTTTCAGATGTGTAGGCCAACCATGGTTATTGTGATTTCTCTGAGAATCCCCAGATACTAGCCCAAATAATGGCCTCAGAAGGTGGTGCAATGTCCACAAACTATACTTTGTGTGTCCTGGTGTGAAAAAAAACAACAGTTTGCCCAAACTGGTTTTCAAACCTGTATCTAAATTATAAGAAATCATGGTTTGGGTTTACATCTAAACCCACCTTGGTTTGAAACCAATGGTAATATTATATTATGACAACAGTGAGTGGCCTGATATATTTCGTTTTACTTTTATATTTTGTAAGCCGCTTCGATCAACTCCTCTTTCGGAGGGGAAAAGTGAGGTAGAAATTCTTAAAATTTTATTTATATAAAATATCTTCTTGATAAATGGGGTCTTCCTTTAGGGATGCCAGAATGTAATGCTGTTACTTGGCGTTCCTGTAAATTGTGGACATGGTGTTAAGGATGTTCGTGTGTAGCTTTTTTTACATTCTGTACGGCAAATAATGAATTAAAGTCTAAAATATTGAAGCTGGCTTTCACTGAATTCTAAAGGGAATATTATCTCTACTTTTATTTCCCTTCTGTGAAACGTCGTCCTTACTTTGCCTACTGTTGAGCTATCTGTTCAAAGGAAAATGAGGTTTTGTAGCTTCTCGTAAAGTGCTTAAGCCAGGGATCTTCCAAGTGTTCTGGCCTACAACTTCCCTCATCCATCATCATTGGCTACGCTAGCTGTGGCTGATGGGAATTGTAGGCCCAAACATCCAGACAGCCACAAGTTGCTCACCCCTGGCTTAAGCTATAATTTATTTCTTCAATCTTAGGTTTGTTGCAATCGTTAAATAAACCTTCAGATAAATGTCTTGTTTTTTTAAATCGTTAAGTCTTCCTTTCAGTGGCTTTTCATGTCAGCTTGAACATACTTTCTTGTGCTTTTGTACGTTTAATAAAATGTGGAAAAAGAAAGATCGTTAGTATGTGAAATCTGCTTTGAATGTGACTTAAAAAGTTGAGGCTCTCTATGGTTGGTTTTTTTTTTTTTAGCATAGACTTCTAGCTTAATGTGAGGTACAGACTCCTGAGCTGATCAGAAATGTACAAGGAAGGCCTTTGTTGGATTCACTTGATTTTAAGGGCCTTTAAAGGTCTATAAACATAATCAGAACATATGTACATAATTGTACCATTCGGGTAATTTGAAGACTGTCCAAGGTTTAAGATAAAGATGCCTGTTGTCTCCATTGCTTGAGGTCATCTGGTGACTAAAATGTTAGAATTTTAAGAATCCATAATTTCTCAAGCTTTTTGTTGTTCGTTGTTCAGCTTTACTTGAGGAGACAAGGAAAGAAAAGTCTGGGGTATAGGAGAGAGGCTCACCATAGTCAAAGCTACGATTGCTTTGAGCTGCTGAAAGCCAGATAGATTAAATTCAAGAAGAGGCGCAAAATTTAGGAGCAAGTAGAAGCAATACAGCTGTGGTGGTGGTTGAAAAGGGATGGGAGCTAAAGTGGTCTGCAACTAAAATGGAGGTGGACGTGACAGACAGGCAGACAGCTAGAGTACCATGGGATTTGGGGTGATGCAGAGTGTAACAGGCTCCTTGGGCACCTGCCTCTGTGACTAGCTTATTGATAATTCAGACTTTTAAAGTGATGTATAGTGATTGTGGGATTCCTATTTTCACTAGAGCACTGCAAGCGAAACTAAACTTTAACTTTGTTTGTGTTCAGGTCATGTAATGTTCGCAGAAATAAAAATGGAGAATGGAAAATCGAAAGGCTGTGGAACAGTCAGATTTGACTCGCCAGAATCAGCAGAAAAGGCCTGTAGAATAATGAACGGCATAAAAATCAGTGGCAGAGAAATTGACGTACGTTTGGATCGCATTGCATAATTTATAACTACATGTTGAGGAACATTCCTTTTGTCAGTTTAGCTTCTCTCTCCCCCCCTCCCCCTAGTAAGTCATTTTAGTAACATTGTATGCTTTACTTGAGTTGGAAAAACAAAACTTTTTTAAAACCCACCAGCCTTTAACAGTATAGTGTTTAATATACTGTAAACATATTGACTGACTCTTACTACATTTTTGGTTTTTGAAGAGATCTTTCCTGACTTGTTCAGTGGTATGAATATCCACACTTTCTCGTGAAGTATAGAAGCTGTGGCTATTTAATACCTCTCCAAAATCATGCTAAGTGTCTCTAGTCATTCAGTTTAAATTAATGGTTCTACTGTTTTTAATAAAACAAGCCATTTTCTCTGTTTAACAAAGACTGTATAGTGAGACTTGTTTTGTGTCAGATTTCCCCATATTGCAATTGTAATGTAAAGAGTGTGTCTTCCCTCCCCTTGCATTTGTTTTACATGCATTTATAGTCACTGGTATTCCTATCTCTGAAAGGCAATGCTCTCAATTTTTGATAGTTTTGAGTTTTACAGTGATTTTTATGTCATAATGTGGAATTTCTGTAAATAAGTTTTAGAGCCCAAAGGGAATTCTGGAGTTTTTCATTTGACTAAATGAAGAAAGACTTTTCATTCCTTATGTTTTTTTTTATTTTTTTATTGTTGATTACAGTGTTAAAGGTAACAACAACAACAAAATTAGTCACCACAGATCCTGATAGGATTGTTTCCTATGATTCCAAGTTCATAAAGGATTGATAATATTGCAAATGCTAAGTACATCACTAGACAGACTGCCCCCAGTTTTTTGTCTAACTTCCACCCATTCAGGTGAACAGCCAGAAAAATAAAAGCAATGGAGCAAACAAGAGAGATGGCGGTGTAAGTCAAACCACTGCTGTTCACTTGCACAGGAGCTGATGTGTCGACAAAGGCTGTCTTTATAAACCAGGGTAATCCCAAGCACAACAAATCAAACACATTGGATCCTACAATGTTTGACATGGCCATATCTCCTCTTCCTGCAAAATAAAACACATTTAAGCGTGTCAGCCTTAAGGAAACACTTTGCTGTGGCATTAGACTGAATTTTTAAAATACGCTATACCTTGATCACAAGAATAGCCAGCTTGGTGCTTTTTAGTATTTAACGTGCCTGAAAAAACCTTAAGATGGGTGTTCAGAATTGCTTTGCTCAAATCACCCAAGTTCCACCTAGATTAGTATTTGGTCTCCAAAGAGTGGCCACCCAGGTGCCTTTTTGGAAACTTTATAAGCAGGGTCTGAAGGTGGTGGTCTTCTCCTGCTTTGTCCCTAGTATCTGGTTTAAGATGTACTAAGGAGCACTTCCTTCCAGTTCTGAACATGAAATGTTTAGCAGTTTGTTCTTCAGGTCAACTGAGTGGGGTCTTATTGTGTCGTGCCGATGTATCAACATGGGGGAAATGACCTCTTTTCAGTGCTGCAAACTACTTCACAATGGTACGGGTGTGAAAATGCTGAAAAGGTGGCTTACCTTTCCTAGCCACCAGCACACTGGCAATTGTATCTGGTATGCTTGTTCCTGCCGCTAGTAATGTAAGACCCATTACAGTTTCTGGAATTTGCAAGGTTTCCCCTATAATAGGAAAAGTCACATTTTAGGTTTTTTTTTTTTTAAAAAAAGGTCAAAGAATGGATCGAGGTGGGTGGGTCATACTAATGTTTCAAGGATCACTTTTTAAAATCATAATGAGCAAATTAAAATACTTCAGCTTGGTCGTTTGTGTATTAAGAAATAAGTATACCCTAAAAGCAAGTATTCTATTTCATCGATTTATCAATAATTGATAAAATCTTTCGAGTTTTGAAAATATTGTCACCCAACAGCATGAAAGACTGCAAAATCTCCCTTTAAATACAGGAGAAGCTTGCTATTCTTGACAATTGCAGCCCTCTTTTGGAGTTGCTCCAACTACTCTAATCCTTTCCGTTACTTTGGCATCTTTATCACATGAGCTGCTGAAGTCATATGAACAGCTAACCCCTCTTAATAATCTACTCTTGGAAGAAACACATGAATTCCCATGGAGGAGGGGTGTGAAGCCTGCTGATAATCCTTACTCTGAAACTTTCAAATGGTATTGCTGTGAGAGTTCAGATAAGAATTCAACTTTAAGCTTTTAATTTCTAGAAATTGATGAAAGAGCACTGTCTTTATCATTGTAATAGTTGTTTAGGATCTTATTTGACTTGTGTTTCTGATGCCAGAAAATGAATTAAATATTCAATTTACCCAATAATAGTTTGTAGTATAATCAAAGGTGGAATCCAGATGTTGTCTAACATAATTCCCGTTTGTGTCTTCTAATAATTTAATTGAATAGTGAAAGATGGAATATAGGAAAGGGCCTAGTATAGTCCTAAGCGGCTGACTTTTAGCTCATCCTTGGAAAGGCTCCATTTTGTTATATAAATGCAGGTGAGTCTGATTTGCAGGAGAGGGACCGTAATCCAGTGGAAAAGAACATGCCTTGCATGCAGAAGCTCTTGGGGTCTATCCCCAGGATTTCAGTGAATGTTGGATAGTAGGAGATGGGAAAGACTCTGGAGAGTGGTTGCTGGGATAAACAATATATGGCAGAAGGACAAATAGACCTGGATTGCATGTAACGCTACCCCATGGTTTACTGTCATACCCCAGGTTTGTTTGGCAGAGGATTCCTATAAATCATGGTGTTTTCTCAGGCCCTGAGTTGTTTCCCTCCTCCTTCACCCGCTTCTTTATTCTATCCCAACTGCCTTTGTGGCACTGCAGTACTGCCATGTAAAGAGGATGGGATTTTTTTTTACAGTGTTTCCCTTCTGCAGCTGTAGTCTGGTGAAACAAGCCATGAACAAACCATGATGCTGGGTCTGCATATAACAACCCATGGTTTAAACAACCCACATTCAGAACCCAATAACAAACTGTGGGTCCTCTTGGTTTATTTTTATTTATTTATATTCTGCCCTTTTCCCTCCAAGGAACTCAAGGCGGTGAACATAATCCTCCTCCTCTCCATTTTATTCTCACAACTCTGTGAGGTAGGTTGGGCTGAGAGTCTGTGACTGGCTCAAAGTCACCCAGTGGGTTTCCATGGCTGAGTGGGGACTAGAACTCGGATCTCCCAACTCCCAGTCCAACACTTTAGCCACTACACCACACTGGTTAACAACCCATAGTTCTGGGTTTGCATATAACAACTCATGATTCAACAAGCTAAGGTTAATTAAATCATGGGCTATTATGTGCAAACCAGGTCATAATCTGACCTAGTATATGGCAGCTTTCTATGTTTAATTGCTTGAAATATTAATTTATTTTTTGGATTAGTAACGGTAGCCACATGTATTGGCTGTGCACTGTATGTCTGTTTTGAACAAAAGTGCTAGGTTTAATGTACGCTTCCCATAGGAGATGTCAAAGTCTGTCTCTTAAAATTCTACTAACTCGCACTTTATCTCAAGCAAAACCCTTTCCTAGTGTGCTCTATAGGGAACGATCTCATAAACCAGTACTCCTCCCAGTGAGTGCAGGTTGCTTCTAGAGAGGCAGGAGTGAGCTGCTGGATCATCTTTTGCAAAGCGCAAAATGGGGGCTGGCTATGACGGAACATGTAGGCTGGTGTGGGTTGTGCCTTGCTGGCTGGCAAGAAGCTTTTCAGCACATTTGCTGGGGAATCAGAACTGTTCCCAATCTGTGACTACTCTTTAGCGTAAGACATGCCCTGGATTCTTCCATTCATAAAACGAATCGGTCTTTTTTGAGAGCAAGGCATGAACTGTCAAAGATGTGTGGTTTTAAGCATGATCGCTTCAGCGGAAGCATCACTGAAACCAGGATTTCTGTTTGATATTGCTGCTTAACTGACGATTGTGACAGGGAAGATTATGCGCTGCTGGGCTGAATACATACCCACTATTGTCACCATCCATACAAGAATGTATGTAAATGCAGAAATCCACACTGCGGACATGAAGAATGTAAGTATGAACCAGTTCTTCCAAAACTGTCTTCTGCAGTCAGGTATCGTCAAGTAGAGTACAGCAATAATCGGAAGGGAGAGAACCCACAGAACTCTCTTCAGATCTGCTTCAGGCACCATGAACACACTCAGAGGATCTGTTCGATAGAACCATTTCATAAAAGAGATATTTTAAACCATGCTTTAAAAAGAAAAAAAAGTGCATAATTTTGTTGGTATGAACTTTGACGTTTTAGACACATACATGGTTACCTGTATTACAAATTTAAAAGACTCACTAATCATGCCAATAAAATGTTCTCCAGGTTAATGCATACAAAATAACTTCAAATTACTAGTTATTCATGATGCACAGGTTTTATGGTGTACAAAGTTTAGACCTCTTAAAAATCATTTAAAAATAAACAAGACAGAGTAACAGGAAACAAAACTCATGTCTCCATATATGCTCCACATGCAACCCAGCAGTACTCTGTGTGAACATCTGAAGGAGTTTGACCTGATCCAGGCCCTGTGCAGTCCTGTTTAAGCTTATGCCTCACCTAAGTCATAATGTAATTTACAACACTTCAGCTCTCGGACTTAGGGTTATGTTTATGAGACTACTTGAAGCATTTGAGAGGCTAATAATTTGGGACTATAAATTTTAAAGCTGACTGCACCCGCAACAGCCCTTTCTAAAAAGAACTAAAACAATTCGCATGAATACCTTCAGAAATTGTATCGAGTCCATGTAAACTTATTGAAAGTTGAGAGTAATCCGACTCATGAAAAATGCTGCTGTCTGTTCTTGACTGTCGCCGAACGAGGGCCCCTGTTTCCTCCTTCCATCCAATTAGTGGCTGCTGTTCAGCTTCTTCCGTAGTCACTGTGAAACAGGTACAGCAAGGACTAAACTTCTTCATGATGTACTGGTTGATTTTAATGTCAAAGCAGAGCACCAAAATATAGACGCCATATATTAAGAGGAGTAAAGTGCATTCGTACCTAGAATAAGAACCCATGTAAAAATGTATTAACTTTCAATTTTTTTTTGTACTTGGTGCATTTTCTATAAAAATTCACAGTTGAGGGTAGAAGCATATTCCAAAGTGATATGATAATGGCTTTTTTCTTGAGAAAGATTGGATGTACAAGGCAAGATGGGAACACAGAAAGCTGCCTTATAGTGGAGTTAAAGCATCTTGCTCAGTATTGTCTACTATGCCAAGTGGCAATGGCTCTCCCGGGGTTTTGAATAGACAGTTCTACCTGCAGATGCCAGGGAATGGAACGTGCGACCTTTCACATGCAAAAGCATGAGCTGTGGCCCTCGTATTTGCCCTCTAAGTGTTCCTAACATTCCCTATAGCAGTCGTTGTCCATGAAGGTCTATGAGAGAAGGGTGGGCAGAGGGTTAATCTGATAGATCTCTGACTGATTTGCAGAAGATAGGTGAGGATTTCTGACTTCCAATTGTTCAACAAAATGACTTCCCATCTACCCCGTGCTCTGTATTATACTGCTGAAATGAGGAAAGCTTGGGAGGAGATTTTTGTGTGGAAGGTCTATGAGCTCCATTCAATTCTGATACTTGGGCTCAGAATTCTTTAATTCTTAAGTGTATGTCTTTTGCACCAACCTCGAGTTGGCGGATCTCAGGGTTTTAGTAATAAACCAGTTGGTGACCATCTCCACATGTTGTGGAAGTGAAATATGCAGTGTGTGAACAAGTACTTCCCTTTTGTCTGACCTGAATCTCCCACCAATCAGTTTCTTTAATGGCCCCAGACCATGATGAGAGAGGGAGAAACATTTCTCTTGATTTATTTTTTCCACACTCTCCACACCATTTCTCATGCACCATTTTATACACCTCTATCACATCTTGCCCAAATGTTGTAACATATCCTCATAGAGTTGCTTCCCCGTGATCTTTTCTGCACTTTCCCCAGCTCAACAGTATCCTTTTTGAGGGACTCTGCATGTGATCATTGTCAGCCCCACATCACATGGAACCAGACATTTTCTGTTCTTGTTTCATGCCAGCAGTAAAACAAAGTACTAGCGGCTATTATAATTAAGCTTCTTGTAATTGTCAAACTGAAGATGGTATCGATTGAACAGTCTCCCCTATTGAACATGCTACTCCTATGTAATGCCCACATTGGTATTCCAAACCTTTTGGATACTGATAAGTGCCTCATCTGGGGTGAAGCATCCTGGAAAGTATGTGTAAGAATTAGGGCTGCCCACCAGTTAAAAGTATTTAGTTGATCATCTGCCTTTTAACTGGTAGAATAAAATTTGCATACCAATGCAGCTGACTTTATGAGATACTGAAGGAACTACAATACCTTACAATGTAAGAAAGAAGAGTTACCACCTATCTCGAGGTAATAAAATCTTCTAATATTTCCTATGACATTGATATACCAGAACCAAATTTAAGTGTGTCCTTAACTCCTGGTCAAGCCAAATAGCTTGCAATAGGGTTGTGTAAATGCTGCACAATGCATTTACTAGCCGGTTGAAAGTATTTGTGCTGCTGTACAGTCAAGTAAAGTTTCACATTGGTTACCTTCATCTAATAAAGAGAACAGACAACGCTACTGTACAGCTGGCTTGCTGCTTATTGACCGTTCACGGAATACTAGGTGGGTACTTACCAGTAAACTTTGTTGTCAATTATCATCGCAAGAACTGCTGTTGCGCTAACTGCATAGGCCAAGCAGTCCCTAAATAGTGGCCAGCAGGACAGTCTCGAACCCTACGGAATATAATTATAAAAGTAAAAATTTCTAGACTGGGCGAGGATTAGGTAGATTGGGATCTATTGCTAGATCTCTGGGTGATTTGCAGTAGATCAAGTTTGCCAACTTCTAATTGTTTAAGTCAAAAGTAGACTGTTAGAATCCCTGATCTTTAGGAACTCAGATGTAGTTTTGTATTTGTTCATGTAGATTTTCCCAGTGGGTTTCAGTAAGCAATTGGATTTGTCTCCTGAGCCACCATTTTGCTCCAACTACTGGACCTCATGGGTCTAGTAAAATGGAAAATAAGTCCTGTAAGCTTGTAGTCTGCCCCCCTTTGCTCAAGCTCCTCTGGAAATGCCATAACTCTGTAAATGAGTCAGTCGGTGAGACCTAAGCATTGTTACCCTTACCTATTTATATAAATATTTTTACACATAAAATAATGTGACGTCACACAACTTCTGTATTCTAGCTTTCAGCTTTCTGAAAAGTTCTGAAGCACAGTGACTAGAGAAGCTTGCCAATTTTTTTTACTATCTTCAAATTGATTACATGCTACTTTGCCACTATGTGAAGTTTAATTGACCTCAGATGAAGTGGGCTTTGGCAGCAGGCCTTGAAACAACAGTTTAAGAGAATAATAAAAGTGAGCACGTACCATGCTAGATAAGAGCCCGCAAGCTGCACAGATACCGAGAAGGTTGTAGATCGCAGAACCGAGGATGGTGCTGACTCCAATGTCTCCCTTTGTGACGAAAACTCCTGGAAGTGAAAATGAAAATTAATTCTGTCGAGAGATGCTTTCCAAGTGGGGTGCAAAGAATTCTGTGTTCTGTTTAAAGTGTGCGTTAATTTTACCTAAGAAGGCTGTGACTAGTTCAGGGGCAGAGCTACCAGCTGCCATGAAAGTTGCTCCTGCAACATCCTGAGAGAGTCCGAGGGCTATGGTAAGGAATAAAGAGGTAAGAAGCAAGGAAAATCGATACGAATATCGGGCGTGGGCAGTTCTGCCTATAACAACTAAAGCAGCAGACCCAAGTTTTTGCTGAACTGCTGTACAGCTGGCGGGTGTGTGGATTTGAAATGGAAGTGGTGGACTTGCTTTATTGCCTAGGGTGGGCAGTTTGTATTCCTTTTTACCATCTCCGGGTAAAAACATGGGTGTTGAAACTTTCAGCCAGAGAGTAGAATTCCATATTGGAGTAGCTCTTTTGAGATGGGGAGGGATGCAAAGGCAAAAGGACTGGGACTCAAAATACCAGTATATTTTGTTTTAAAATTTGCACTGCCAGAAATGAAGCCTTAGGAGATAGGGGCATTTTGTCCTGGGGGTGGTGGGCGGTGGAAGAACTGCACAGAGGCTGGAAAACCACCAGTTGAGCAGCAGTTGTGAGAAAAGGGGTGGGGCCTGGAGAATGGGGTTTAGCAATCTGGGGAGGGAGGGATTTGTCTCCCAGGTCTGAGGTTCTGTACTCATGAGTTTAAAGGACCACGTAGCAGATAAGGGGATCATTCTCTTGTCTGGGGCCTTAGAGACTTGTTGCAAGTTAAAGCAGATAATGCTGGGTGACAGACAAACAAACAATCTGACTTGGTTTAAAGCAACTCTTTATGTTCCTAAATTCCTATGGCAGGATAAAGTGCCGAATCCTCTCTCCCCTTCCACACACCTTCATTTCCACAGGGTTCAGAGTCCCACATCCGAATCTGGCAACTCTTCCTTGAAACTCAACTGGTAGAAAAGCCGATGGCAAAGGATTGGCTTGGGTTCAGATTTCGCAAAATATTAAGTAGAAATATACATAGCCCTGTCCGTAATTAATACTTTTCCTAGCAGTTTTCCAGAAGAGGCGGACACTTCCAATCACTTTGTCTTAAAGCTCCATCACACCAGCGATTTAGTGCACTCTGGCCATTCCTGTTGTGCGGATTTGCAGCATGGTACTCACAGGATGCCGTACCTGTCCTGCTGACACCCCGTCTCTTCCCCAGCTTTTCCTAGAACGCTAAAAGTCTGAATTATTTTCCCTACACGCATTTAATGTACCCTAAGCCTCCGTATAGTTTTAAAGGAACTGGGGGCTTGAATGGATTGCATCAGGTCCTGGCAGGGAAAAGCGATCTCTCCCAGACTCAATATAAAACCCAAACCTTGCATCCCAGGTGCCAAAGCGTGTTTTTTAAAATCATACAACGCCTGAATATTTGCAGAGAGGATTGTACTCCCTCAATGCCCCAAAGAGACAGACTAAATAAAGGGTCGTTCCATTTTTGCCCGGCAGAAAGGTGGTCTGGTTAAAGTACTCATCTGACAGGACCTGACTGTAAGGAGAAAGAGAAGGGGAGGGGTGGAGTGGAGTGGAAGAGTAAACAAGCGAAGGAGCGAAAGAAAGGGATCATAAGCTTGAAGTGCTTCTGCCTCAGAGGTAAAAAATGCAGAGGCAAACCTGGGCGGGGGGGGGGAATTAGGTGTGATGGAGGTCTTACTGAGGAATGCCATTTGTTTAGACTTCAAAATGGTTGTATTAAACTCTGATGTAAAATGAAGTAGTAAACTGGTACACCAGAGGTACACTGGTGTTCTTTGCTAGCCTTAAAGCTACTTGCTGTGGATATCTGACCTGTAAAAATCTAAAAAAAAATGCATAACTTCTTTTTTGTAGACATTTCTAGGCCAAATTGCCATGTGAACAGAATATTGAACTCAAAACATTTGTCTTGCATTTGTAGAAAAGATTGTCCTTTTTTAAAGCAAACAAACCAAGACATGTACATAAAAAGAAAAGAAAGAAACGCACAATCGCTGATTATTTCCAGGGAAGGGAGGAAGTAATCATCACATACAATGGACACAGCCAAAAACATATAAAGAATGATTATGAAATAGATAATGATGCCTCCGTCTTCTCGTTCCTGCTGTGTAAAAAACCCTTCTGGGAATTCTGATGATGGGGAGCGGATACATTGACTTCTGTTTTCTGAAAAGCAAAGGTTACAATGTTTTAATATGACATGGAGCACATTTTTGTGGTCTCGTGGCTTGAAATCTACCGTAAAGCATTGCAAGGCAAAGTAACTTTTGTAAAAAGTGAAGCTGAATTAAAAAAAAAAAATCTGGAAAGAAATACTATAGATTTGTCTTTCGATACAGCTTTGGTTTAAAAAAAACTAAACTGGTAATGTCATGGGGTGTTCTTCCTTCAATTCTATATACTATGAGGCTTTCCATATATCCTCACAGGTTGATCCTAATTATACTTATTCAGGAGTAAATCCTTTTAGGGCACAATCCTAAACGGTCCTACAACTCCCAGCATGCCCCAGCCAGCCATAGGACTTATTTTGTAGGCCTTTTTTTCCTGTTTAAACATGTATAGGATTGTGCCTTAATTGTGCTTACCATCACAGCTGTGTGATGTAATTCTATGCTTATAAGTCTCATTGGGTTCAGTAGGACTTGCTGTCGGGTTTGCAACCTTAGAGCACGACTCTATTTAAGTTGACTCAGAAGTCAAGAGTCTCATGGCTGGATGGAGATCTGAACCCGCACACCAATCACCAGGCACTGTGATCCACTAGATTAGAAACTAGCTACTAGTCTGCCAGTAGGATGCACCCTACCTTCTACCCACTCCTGGATTGTGGTAATACAGAGCTCTTTACATTTAGGAACTGCTATCCTAGAACAGACCATGGTATATCTTACCCAATCTGCTTCCAGCAGGGGCCAGTCTTTGGGAGTTCACACACAAAAGGTGAAGGCAACAGTCTAGGCTGACCATATGAAAAGGAGGACAGGGCTCCTGTAACTTTAACAGTTGTAGAGAAAAGGGAATTTCAGCCAGTGTCATTTGTATGCAATTAGTTCCTGGTGATATTCCCTCTTCGTCACAACAGTTAAAGTTGCAGGCACTATACTAGAGTGACCATATACAAAAGAAGGCAGGGCCCCTGCAACTTTAACTGTTGTGATGAAGAGGGAATTTCACCAGGAACTAATTGCATACAAATGACACTGGCTGAAATTCCCTTTTCTCTACAACTGTTAAGGTTACATGAGCCCTGTCCTCCTTTTCATATGGTCAGCCTACAACAGTCACCACCACCTACCGGTTCGTCCATGGCTGCAAAGTCAAATGTTGACTTGCATGTGCGATTGGCTCATTGCAACACCGGGAGAAAGTTTGCATCACTCCACCTACCACAAATGCAATGCTTTCCAAAGGGATCAATTCACACATTCAGTAATCGTGATGCAGCATCTGTGAACGATATGCTGCATGTTTTGGGGAGCTCCTGATTCCCACACACCCTTGTTGGAAACCACATCTTTGTCATGTGTAACAATGCTTTACGTTCAGTGTGGCCTCCTTCTGAATTTGTGCATGCTCAGGACTTTATATAGATCCTGCCCTTCACACAATCGTTTCCCCACAATATTCAGTTAAAATATAAAACACAATAAAATGTAAACAAAAATTACAAAATGTTTTGGAACATACAACCAATTCACATTCAGAGCTTTTTTTTTTTTTTTTAAACCATTTTATTTTATTAACCCTGGGGAAATAAAAATGTCTGTGTTGCCTAGTATAAAAAAGATAACAATGTAGGTGCCAGGTGTACCTCTCTGGGAAGAGCATTCTGGAACTGAGGTGCTGCCACCGAGAAGGCCTTGGTTTGGTGGAGGCAACCCAGAGAAG
This sequence comes from Anniella stebbinsi, assembly GCA_029215795.1. Classification (NCBI taxonomy): domain Eukaryota; kingdom Metazoa; phylum Chordata; class Lepidosauria; order Squamata; family Anniellidae; genus Anniella; species Anniella stebbinsi. The sequence goes on from JARDYH010000001.1 coordinate 392,130,360, forward strand.
AGCCTCCCAACTCGTGAGGCAGAATTAGGCTAATCTACACTGATAACTGTTGGGGCACAGGACATATTCCATATACCTCTTTCATAATAGTAATTTCCTAATTTTTATTCCACATTCTTTATGATTTGATACAAGGTGCAGATCTGGCCCTGGTCACCAGGAGACTAAAACGTATCCAATACTTTAAATTTTGTGGTGAGCCAGCATAATAATCGAATTTAAGAGCTTTAATCAACCCTGAGGCTGAGCTGGCTTTTTTAAAAAAGAGGTGTTAAGGTCAGACAGGCTGCAAGGAGGTTGAAGCACCCAGCACAACCTGGGAAACCACTTGCTGGGGTTGCACTTTGCATCTGGCACACCTGGAAAACGACAGTGATGGATCAACAACTATACCCCCGCTGTAGCTGCTCTTTGCAGCTACTTTTTACAAGCACTGCCCCGTTAACCAAGCGGAGCGTTTTGTACCCCTCATTCATTTGTGCGTCTCCAAAAACTTTGCGCCTCCGCTCTTAATGTATGCAGATCTTTTCCCAATTCACTCTTTATCTGTTTACTGACCCTGGCCGCGTTTTACAAAGAACTCCAAGAACTGCTGAACTTCTTTGCCTGCAACTCCGGGCGCCCCCGATCCTCGCCGCGTTTGACACGGAAGTAAGCCCGCCTGTTTGAATAGGGCTTCCGAAGCGATTTGGAGTTGGATCGCAGCCCAAGCCGAAACACCCTCGCTTAGAACTGAAGCCTGCGATCCTAGACACAAGATTACTCGGGAGTAAGCCCCAGTGCGCGCCACAAGGCTTACTTCTGAGTAGACCTGTAAGCAAGATGGCACTGCAGACGCCCCCCGACGACTTCTTGCATATGGGACCTGCTCCTTAGCAAAGTGCGCGCAGGAAAATCGGGGGCTTCGAGAGAGGCAGGCAAGGCAAGGAGCAGCCAACTTTCTTCTCCCTCCTACCTGGATCCTCGTGGAGCTGCTGAGCAAACGCGCCCCACGCAGAAAGGTCCCCTGGAGGAGCTACGATCCCGCAGAACAGCAGCAGCGGCAAAAGCGCACGGATTGCTCGACTCCTCCTCCGCTGGCTGCAAACTCCTTGCATCGCGCCGGAGTCGCGCACTGGGCGCGGAGGGTGGAGGGAGACGGGATTAGCGGCTCCGCGAGGATCATGTGAGTCGGCAGGGCAGGCCTCCCCCGGCCTCGGGGCTGGAAGGGAGGAGGAGGAGGAGAAGGGCGACGCGGATGGACGGGAAGGAGCCGCTCAAAGCAGCGGCGCAAAATAGGAGCCTTGTAGGGTCTTTGTTTTCCTCCTCCCGCCTTATTCCTTTCCTTGTGTCTCGTCTCTTTTTTAGATTGTGAGATGTAGCTTTGCTGGGAGTTGTTGGACACTTTTCTAGCTAAACATCCATAGGATGGCGGCCTTAGCAGCGCAATCGTTGCATGTTTAGACAGAAAAATGGCCTCCAACTCCCAGCATGGCTGGCTGGGGGATGCCGGGAGTTGTAGGCCGCTTTTCTGCCCAAATCTACACCAAACAGGACATAACGTTTTGAAAGCGGTATATGGAATGTGACATGGCCCCCAACAGTTGTCAGTGCACTTCATTACCATTATAAAGCAGTAGTGTAGATCCTGCCATACATAGGATTGCGCCCGAAAAAAAGATAAAATAGATTAAAAATGCTGTCTACAAGGCGAGAACAGGCTTTGTCCGCCTATCTCGCTATTGCCTTCTCCAACCTGCTGCTTTCCAGATGTTATGGACTACAACTCCCACCCCTGTCCATTGGCCATGGTGGTTGGAGCTGATGGGAGTTGTAGTCCAAAACATGTTGGGGAAGGCTGGGTCACCTTGAGAGGCAGGAAGCTTTTTCAGACCTTACCTGGAGATGGAATCTTCTACATGCAATGCATCCGTAGACTCTACCACTGAGCTATAGAGCTTCATTACATAAGTGATTTATTGCATGCTCATGATTGGCCACTCATGGACAATTGTGGGTCCTTTACATGGTGCTGTTAACTTCCAGGACGTCTCTTGGGCCTTGCCAATTTATCCCCTCCCACCAGCACATCCACTTTCCCTTTGTGATGTTGGAGAGGCATCTGGTGTGATTCTTTCCATGCCAGCTGCAAGGGGGAGGGGGCAGGGAGTTTAGATTCCTCGCTCCAAAGTTGGTGCGATGGCTCCCACCTCAAATCCAGGAACCTGAACTATCCTATGGCCCCTAGATGGAGATCTTCACCCAGGTGAAATGCAACCTTATACCTTTTTAATCAGAAATGCAAACCATCTTGCAAAGGGGTGTTACTATTTGAGCTTCTGGCATGAAATGGGAACCCCATCAAAGAGAAGGAAAGAGGTCTCTAGCCTTTTCTTGATTATTTCCCTCATTCTCTGACCTCCTCCATGCTAATCTGTCACCAGCCATCATAACACTGAAAGCCTCGTTATCACCTCATCACTCACCAGAGCAAGGAGGGTCCATCAGTTAATAGGTTGGATTGCTGTAATGTGGTATACATGGGGAGCTACCCATGAAGACCGGATGTTTCAATGCAGAATTTGGCAGCTGGAATTCTGACTGGTTTGTGTTGCCACTTCACACCAATTCTGAAAGATTGGCTGTTTATTTGCTTCTAAGCTCAAGCAAGGTGCTGATGTTTACCTTTAAAGCCTTGAGCCCAAATACCTTCAGGGGTGCCTCCTCCTATACATCCTGCCCATGCATTCACAGCCTCAGATGAGGCACTTCTCTGAGTGTCTACGGTAAGAGAAGTGCATTAGGAAGGCATGACGGACACATCCTTTTCTGTGGTGGCTCCCTGTCTCTAGAGTACCCGCCCAAGGCAGATCTGACTGGTACCAACACTCAAGCTATCAATAGCTACTAGTCCTGATGGCTATATGTTAACTCTAGTATCAGAGTTAGTATGCCTATTTACACTAGTTGCTGGAGAACATGGGTGGGAGGGTGCTGTTGCACGCATGTCCTACCTATGGGTTTCCCGTGGGCAGCTGGTTGGCCACTGTGTGAACAAAATGCTGGATGAGATGGACCTTTGATCTGACCCAGCATGGCTCTCCTTATGTTCTTATTTATTCTTTTAGGCACCCTCTTGAAATGTTTTTATTTGCCAGGGCATTTTAAATTTGACTTTGAAATCAATAAATAATAAAGATACGTTTGCGGTGAATAAATGTTACGGAGAGCTTGCCCCATTCTTGAGAGTTTTGGTAATGTGGAACATGAAAAAGTCCTTAACATTGTTCTGGCAGGGTCCCCACTCTACGCTTGGCTTCTTCCTCCAACCTTGTCTTTTGGGGGTAAATAGGGTTCTCACGTTGCTGAGCGTGAAGTGTTTGGCAGCAGCAGTACTGAACCAGACAACAGAATCCCCAGGCTACTTTCTGCCTGGTTTGCTCAGATACCCTCTTTAAATACTGAACTATGCATGTAATTGAGGATTAAATGCTAATGTACTTGAGTGTTTCAGTGCATGAGCTTTATGTGCCTATAAAACAACAGTTGACTATTGAAAGGGGGCAAATGCAGAGTTATGGGACAGTATCCAATTGTGTCATTCTGTTAGTGCAAGTGGTGTTGCGCTAGTGGAAACAGGGTTCTGAGCTATGCGCAAGAGAAGAATCCCACTAAAGTCGCCTTTGTGCAAGTGCTGTTGCGCATTATGCTTGTGGATCCAGTTGTGCATCACTCTTCACCCCCTTGTACAACCTGCTGTGCACTTCGCTTGTGCAACTGCTTGCATAACTGGTTGCACAAGCGTAATGGCAGCCACAATGTGCAAACCAATGATTCAGCGGCGCTCCGGTAGTGCACTTTGAGTTTGCGGAATGATACCCCTGGTGCTGCCCATGGTTCTCTTGCCACAGTTATGGGCCTGGTTCGCACATCATGGTAAGCTAGTTTATTATCGTAACGAGCAAGCGTGCTGCTGTCAGCACTTTGCTCCTCCTACTAGCAGGAGCAGCTAAACAAACCAGGGACTCTCCGCTGACCAATGTGGTTTGTTTCGCATGATGCCCAAAGGGGGACCTCTAGCTTGTTCCTCTCTTAACAAGCTAGGGTCCTAAACCAGGGTTTGAGGTGAAATCTTGATAATGGTTAATTCGGTACTGGAAATCTCTGAGGACCTGTTCAGATGACATGCTAAGCCGTGGTTCACACAATCCGCTAAGCCATAATGTTTAGCTCAAAATGTTTAACTACCCTGGCTTACTAAGCATGTCATCTGGACAGGGTCACTGTATTTTGAGGATGTGCACATTCGATTGAACCAGAAGTGTTGAACCTTTTTCAGATGGAGGGCAGAATTCCATTTGGGGAAGCTCATGGGGGTGGAGAAGAGAAAGTGAGGCCTCACCAAGGACAGGTAAAACTACCCTGCCACCATCTCTTGGTTGGCCTATTATTACCTTCTATCCTGTCTGCCTGGGCTTTGTGGGTGGACTCCAGCTAGGATAGTCCTGATGTGAGTCCCTCCCTAGCGTGTATTTATTTACTTACTCATGCAATTCCATGCATGTTTAGACAAAAAAAAATGGTCGTACCACTCCCAGAATCTCCCAGCCAGCTGGGGGATGCTGGGAGTGGTATGACCTCCCCTCCCCCCCCCCCCCCCGTATGCATGCATAGAATTGCCCCATTATTTGATTGATATCTCAAATAATGATTGCTCTCCCAAATAATCCTTTGATATCCCAATTATTTGACTGCTATCCCAAATAACCCCTTTCCACCAGGTCATGGCACTCAAGGTGGATCACAAAACGAAAATTAAAAACAAAATCTTAATTCAAACGTAACGGTGAATAAATTAAAACTACTACAGGAAAAGAAATAAGTGGCACCCAACCAATTAAACTCCCTTTCTACAAGAGACCAGCATTCATGCCAGCCTCATTAATATATATTTGCCTGCCAGCAGAAAGAACAGAAGTGGCCAACCTAGTCTCCTTTTGCAGGCAGCCATGCTGCCAAAAAAGCACACACTGTCCCAAACTCCTCTTGGAGGTCTCTATCTTCCTTTGAGGCTCCTCCGGCCTCTCATTCTTCTCTATTGCTTGCAGCTGTGGAATAAGGGCTAATCTACACCTGGTGGAATGGACTGTACTGCTTGAGGCTGCAGGTGGGGGATGCCATTTCTTTTAATCATTTGCCCCCACCAAAGGAAAAAATGTCCCCTGCCAGTAAAACAAAATAAAACACCCTCTGAAAACAAAGCTAGTACATTTGTAAGAAAGGCCCTCGCTCTCCCCGGTGTGCTGTGCATGCTGAGTGCTTTTTGTTTTTAATGTAGAGATGCATTCAAAAGTAACATTCCCCACCTGTGGCCTGATGTGGTACAGCCCACCCTACCACCACGTTCTACAGTCTGTGATTGCCAATAGGTGAGTTGGGTGTTCCTCAAGGAAGAGCAGAGGGTGAGAAAGGATGCCAGTGTTTGAGAAGGCTGTAGCCCCAGAGGTGAGTGATTAAGAAGTTTCCCTTTGGCCTTTGTGAAGCCATTTCCGCCTTTTCTTTTTACCTCCATGTGCCCAGGAGAGCCCTTAACCAAGGTTCAATCCTATGAAAGATGGTTTGCACAAGCAGTAGTTTTTTGCTGCATTCAGGCAAAAGTGGCAAGCCGTGGTTTGCCGCGAATGAGAAAGGAATGCGACCAACAGGGCCGGCCCTACCAGTAGACGGAGTGAGGTGGCTCCCTCAAACAGCAGATGCTGGGGAGTGGCACTGAGGTGTTGGAGGGCAGAAATTTGTGTACCATTCACCTTGCTGCTCTGCCTTTCCTAAGCTGGCCTGCTGCCTTCAGGTGCAGTGGCGGATGCTGTCCCATTGCCAGTAAAGAAGGGAAGTTTGGTTTTTGTACATGGAATGGGGCAGGGCACCATTTTGTCCTTTGCTTGAGGTAGCAAAATATCTTGGTCCGACCCTGACTTCTGGTCTCTCCGTATGCATAATGAAGAGGAAAGGGAAGTCCAGAACCTGAGGCCTGTTGCTACTATTTGTTCCTGATCCTCTAAATCAGGGTTTGTAAGATTGACTGAATCGTCCTTTCTCTCTCGTCTATATTTCTTTGATATGCATCATAACTGGAACAGTTTTGGGCACTAGCGGTGGAAATACTCAGTGAAAACATCAGAAAAGCCATGTTGGATCAGATCAAGGGTCCATATCCAGTCTAGCATCCTGTTCTCACAGCAGCTGAAGCCACAGATGCTCGTGGGAATCCCACAAGCAAGACGCGAGCACAATAGTACCTTTCAGCTCATGTTCCCCAGCAACTGGGATCCAAATGTACCCGTGCATAATTAGGAAAGGAATTGAGAATAAAACTGCCAATATCATAATGCCCTTATACAAATCTGTGGCATGACTGCACTTAGAATACTGTGTACAGTTTTGGTCACCGCACCTAAAAAAAAGATATTGTAGAGCTGGAAAAAGTCCAGAAAAGGGTAACTAAAATGATCAAGGGGCTGGCGCATCTCCCCTATGAGGGAAGGTTGTAACAGCTGGGATTGTTTAGCTTGGAAAAAAAGGAGGCTAAGGGGAGACATGATAGAGGTGTGCAAAAATATGCATGATGTGAATAGGGAGACATTTTTCTCTTTCTCCCATAATACTAGAACTTGGAGTCATTCTATGAAGCTGATTGGTGGGAGATTCAGGACAGATAAAAGGAAGGACTTCTTCACACAGTGCACAGTTAAAAAGATTGAATTTGCTACTACGAGATGTAGTGATGGCCACCCATTTGGATGGCTTTAAAGGGGTGTTCGAAAAATTCCTGGAGGAGAAGGCTATCAATGGCTACTTGTCCTGATGGCTATGTGCTATCTCCAGTATCAGAGGCAGCATGCCTATGTACACCAGTTGCTGGGGAACATGGGCAGGTGGACACATGTCCTGCTTGTGGATTTCCCATGCGTAGCTGGTTGGCCGCTTTGTGAACAGAATGCTGGACTAGATGGACCCATGGTCTGATCTAGCATGACTCTTCTTGTGGTACTGGAGACAATGTGACTACATGACTAGTAAATGTATTAGTAGCCAAATTTGCTTTATTCTCTTTTAAAGGTGGTGTTGCTACTGTTTCTAGAGAATTCCGTTGTTTAACTATATTCTTATGAGAAGATGTTCTTGCTCTCCTGGCACAGAGAGAGAGAATAAAAAAGAGATTGGGATTGATTTTAGAGGGCAATGAAGGATAACAAGCATTTTTACTGAAAGAAAAACGAATGCTATGTGAAAGAATAATTGTGGGGTTCTTTTTTCTTTCTTCCTTTCTAAAGTTTAAACAATAGAATATCACACCGAAGTTCTCATCGACAGTAATATTTTTACTTCTGATCACGCTCTAGGGTTTGCACCTTCCCAGTGGTAGTTATATGTTACTCCAGTTTAATTATACTGGGATAATCCTGGAGTAGTTCTGCGGTTCCTTGGGAATGTTGTAGACGTTTTATGAGTTGAGAAGTCATGGCTGGCCCCAGAGGATGTTAAGGTGGGACAGGTGACAGGGCCTGGGGCCACGCTGAGGATGTCTTTGTAAGCAAGACAAACCCTTTGAACAAAAGCATTGCATTTTCTTTACTGGGAATCTCTTTCAATGATAGGCAGTTTTAGAGCTTTGTGTTAGAAATCCTGATCTGCACTGATTCAACTATAGACTGGTACTTGTATATGCAGGTTATACCAGTGTAAAGAGTCATGGGGAGCTGTTTCTGGCGCTGATGGAGCACCATGGGGTTCTAGTAAAAAGAGAATGTAGATCCTGGAAGTCTGAAATCTGCCCACCCTTGAATTAGCAGGTACGTGGCTTGGTGTTAGGCCGCAAATTGGGCTCATGTACGCATACTGTGCTTAGATAGGAGGAGGAACTATGTGTTACATATTTAGTGTACAGCAAGAAGCATTAAATATTTTTGTGTGTGTACAGCTGCAACAAATGCATGCTTGGAAATATATATACTGTGCAGGTAAATTCGGAGGAGTGACTGAATGCAGTTGTTTGCCGTGTGTATACTTGGTGATGAATTTGAGTTTGTTCCTGCAAAAGGTATGAAAAATGTCCCTAGAGAGGGGGGCGGGGTTGACATTCTCTGTTTTTTTGTTGATCTTCAATGATTGGGCATCTGATTTATTAGCTATTTCATATACTTTTTGGATCTTGTTTTATAAGATCAGGTTTATCCTAGGATGATGATCCCTTAACTTCGGTGTCTTTATTTGCATATTCAAGAGGTTTGCTTGTTTATTTATTTGAAGCATTTTGATCACACTCCTCAACATCAGCAGCGCTTTCCTGCAGGCTTACGATCTAAAAAGACATGACACACAAGGAAATAGAGGTGGGTAGGGAAGAGGAAAAATGCAAGCAATCTTTCAGCAGGGCTGGAGGAATGGCCCTGTTTCCTATCTCATTTTCCTCTGCTTCAGCCTGCTGGGAAAACCAAATTGATTGATGCAATTTGGAATAGAGGAAGAGAAGCCCTGGTTAAACTCAGGGGCTTTGCCTGAGGTTCTCTTCTGCCCCCCTGCCTCCCACCATTGAGTTCTGACCTTTTGGCTTATGTTGCTTTGCTTTCACGATGGGATAGTATCCCCATGTGCACATTGAGTGTCATCAGATGGGGGGGAGGAGATTGTGCCTCCTGCTGTTGTCCCACAATAGCGACTTACAGCGTCCTCTTTCTTCACACGGGGAAGAAAGAGGAAACAAGCAATGACCACGTGGCCCATTCAGTGGTGCTTCTCCTGCACACAGCAGGAAATAGTGGATATTTCGCTGTAGTCCCCAAAATCTGATTTTCTCTGTCTTATTTTATGACAAAAATGAGCAGAAGGAGCGGGAGACATGCGGGAGGTGGATGTCGTTGTCAGAAGGACCCATGAGAGACTGTGAATGGCCAGTAACAAGCGTGCGATAAAACGCTTGTCTGATGTTGCTCATTATCCCCTCTGGTAGGCAGAGACAGGAAGACCATAGAATGCCCGGAAAACATTTCGTCTATGAGTGCGACGAGATAAGGCCAATTGTCTGAAACACCTTGGAGTTCACTGGAATAACAGCCCTGACTTTACACCATAATGAATTTGTGAATCATCTTTTTCACAACCTCCAGCTTGTTTCTCGGTTGCAACATCCCCCGAACTATATTGTGCAAGATGATTGCTGGAAGGTGCAAAGCTGAGGATCTTGGGCTCTGACCTTGCAAATCCATTTTGCAAAGTCGTTTCTACTTCTATCACTGCGTAGCCCTGCCGTGGGTCACCTGAGAAGGGAAAGGAAGACCTGTTCCTTTTACAAATGTGGCTCGGGATGTAAAATTCAGACGTGGTTGACAGCTGGCCTTTTTTATTTCTTTACTTATTTTTGACCCGTGCCTTTAAAACTGCAGAAGAGCTTTTATTTCCTTCTCCGCTGGTGAATAAGAAAGGACAGCTCCATTTTCGGCAGGAATCTGTTCTCTGAAATTATTGTCATTGGTTGGAGCTGGGAGCCCATTTCTATGCAAATCAGATCAATGCTATCTGTTTGTGCCAGCTCCTTATCAATTCGCAAAGGACTTTAAAAAAATTGCAGAGGAAGAAATGCATTTCTATTTCAATCCTGGCCTCACAGAACTCTATTAGAAGCCAGTCATGGAGCTAAACAATCATTCCCTCTCACCCCGCCCCAGCTCTGTTGTTCTGACTGTCGGAGAGGAAATTGGAATCGGAACATCATCGGCCCAAACAAAACTGAAATGTTTTCCCCATCTTGTTTTTGTTGCTGTCCTGGTTTTCTTTTTAAAAAGGAATATTGATTCTCTTCTGCCTACAGCCCGAAAGTACAACTTTAGGGCTTAATCCCAAAATACATTTTTAATTGCTGGGGCACACCCCTAGAATGGAAGATTGAGTAACTGAGACCAGACTGTTTGATGCTGTGAACCTCCAGGAGGTCTCTCATGCCTTACCCCAGTAATCACGCTTTAAAAATACCGGGAGATAATGGAATATTTAAAGTAACCGTGGGATTAATTCCACCACGAAATGGCACACTTTCATTGAACTTTATGGAACATTGCCCAGAGGGGAAGTATTCAATTGCAAATCACGTGGTTGCTGTTAGTTGCCATCTAAAGGAACCTGTAGTGAACATGGAAAGACCTGAGGGGGGGGGGAAGGTCTGGTAAGGCTGTGGTTTTTTCCCCCTTAATGTAGAGATGTCCTGTAAGTCTGAGCAGAGGGGCGGCCTCATTGATCTTTGTAAGCTGTTCTGAGAATGTGTTTTCTTTCTTTTTTTGGTTGAAAAGCAGAGTTTAAATGCTTGCCCCCCATCCCCCCCCAAATTGCAACAAAATAAGGCATGTGTATTTTGCACCTGGGTATTTTGCATCTGAACAGTGTCTCATCAGGTGCAACATGAAGGCTGCTTCCAGAGGATGCTTTTATTGTGCAATTACCATGCTTCATTCACGGAATTTTACGGGGTGGGAGGGGATCCCGACATCGCTGTGATCAATTTGTAGCCCTCCCAGGTTTGCTCACATCTTCCGTCACTTTTCTGCCCAGAAAAAAAAAAATCAGGAAGAAAAGACGGAATAGCTGCGCAATGGTCCCTTTGTTAGCGCTAGGAGGTGTCTGTGTGGAAGCATTCCCTAAGAGACTGGATAGTTTTATTAGATGTCATCAGTCATAGGCACAGCCACCAGGGGGCGCTGAAGGGCAGCAGATCCTCCAACCTTCCCTGTCCCTTGTAAGAAATAATAATAACTCCAAATGCTACAAGAAATGGGTAGAGTAACCAAATGCAATGGAGGGAGACGTTGTTGTAGTTTTTATTAGGGGCATGAAAGCGGGAGTTTCAACAGGAGCAGCTTTTCTCAACCCTGCATGACAAGCTGTATCGGCCCGAATTTCACCTTCTGCACAGCTATTAAAGGACCTAAGCGCTCCGTCCCCCTCAGTATCTAGTCAGTGCGTCGGGTGGCCGCTTACAAATCGCCAAAAAAGAGGACATACACCACCAAAACAGAGGGCATAAGCGGACACCGATCTCCACATGCTAATTTATATGTATAGATGCAAATTTAGAAATGTATTATTATAATTTAAATCAAAATACAGTACCTGTCATCGTAGTGTGGAAGACTGTGACCCAGTGAACTGTGTGTTGCTCACTCAGCTGCCCTGGTGCTGGCGATGGGTGACTTGAAGACCCAGCTGTTCCTTGTGATGTGTGTGTATGTATATATATCTTGAAACCAGACTTGGACCGGACAGCTGTTCAGATAGACAGACCGAGGACAGTTTTCTGTCAGGTCTTCAAACAGAGGTCTGTTAAAAAAGACACATGGCCACAATAAATCCTCCAGATCCTTCTTGAAAGTCTGTTTCACTTCTTAAGAAAAGCAGCAACTACAGACAACTACAAACTGTGGACAGCTACAGAAACAATCTCTGCTTCATAGGGCTGAAGGCAAAACGCTGCCCGCCGACCACTTTCGCAACCCCATTCGGAAGCTGCAGAAGGTGTGCCGGGATTTTCAGGGGATGGTGTTTTTTTTGTTTTTTGAAGGAGGGACGTGTGGAACTCCCCCTGTTCATTCTCAGCTTCTTATGCTGCTGGCTGCCATCTTTAAAAATCCTTCTATATGCCCTTTGGGATAGCAGTATGTCACATTTTAGTATAATCCTCAACATCTTATGCATAATCTCTTCCCCTGTCCCTCAGAATGTCATGTTTGATGGAATATTGATATTGCTATGCATATAATTTCTTGTTCTTTTATTCTTTTCACAATTTTGTTTTGTTTTGTTAAATAGTAATAACAACAACAACAACAATAATAATAATAATAATAATAATAATAATTTTCGGGGGCTTTCTGGATAGAATAAATAGCTGTCGAGAACCACCATCCGTGAGAAACCATCAAACGATCAGCAGCTGGTGGAAGGGGTGGTGGTGTTTGGAAAGTGGAACGTGCCCATTTGGGGAGCCTCGGAGGGGCACCTCTAATACATTGGGACCCTGACCCTGCATCATCATTTCCTTTGGCCAGCCCAGGCCTCGAGCTGGGAGAATGACTTTGCAAAAAGGATTTGCAAGGTCACAGCTCACAATCCTGCTGATAAGGTGATGCAAAGTATATTAGAGAGTCTGACCATCCTCAAAAGCGGTTGGATATTGTTCTTGCGAATAAATCCCCCATCCCCATGAATACAGAAGCTGTGCATCTCTAATTTTAAGGATGCTGTTGAGACAGCTCCATTTGCATAACGCAATGTGACAGGAGTCCTTCCGCTGTTTATGTGTTCCACCTAGGATTAATTTCCTCGCTTTGTTAACCCCTCCCCTCCCGAATTAGAGCTTTTATGCATTTGCTTGGCTCGCAGTTGTTGGCTGCGTGATTTTGACACAGCGAGTGGTGCAGACTTTGTGAGTCCAGACAATTGTGACACCAAAGTGACCACGCAGAAAGCTGGAGCCGTGGCTAATTTTAGTGACAGATGGCAGGCTCCACGGAACCTGGTCTGTGTGTGAGTGTGTGTGTTTCTGCTGGCAATACGCCATTTGTTGAGTCTTGGCCAACAACCGCATTTGTTGCTAATATATAATGATTTAAAACAGCAAAGAGAGCAGCTGCACTTTGATTTGGTTCATGCTCGGGCCTCGACTTTCCCGACATCCTTTAAACAGGCCTCCTCCCTCCCCCCAGTTCTGGATGCAAAGCACTCTCTTTGATGCAGGTGACTTTATTTCCATGGAATTAGAGCATGAGGATTCTGGAACAAGAATAAAAGACGTGTGGTGTTGTCAATGGAGTGGAAGACTCAGAGTTTCTCTACATGAGCAATTTATTCTAAGCTTGTGATTGATCACTATCAGACGTTTGCAGGTCCTTTACATAGTGCCATAAACTTCCAGGAGATCTCCCGCACTTTCCCTCTATATCCCACTTTTTTAAAAAAAATCAAAGATAAGGTGTAATTAAGTTAGTGGCACCCTAACAGCAGTGTGGAATGCTGGTGTAGCACTATAATACAACCATTAGAGGATGCTGTTTCATTGGACATATAGAGCATTGCCGAGAAGGGATACTTTCAATTCCAAATCATGTGTTTGCCGACTAAAGGAGCCCAGCGTAAGCCCAGAAAGACTCTGGAAGAAGAAAGCCCAGTAAGGGTGCAGGATTTTTGCTTAACCTAGAGAAACTCTCAGTTCTGTGTGCCATCTTACTCTGTCAAATGGCAGGGCCACCCTTGAGAGTGTTTGGTTGGATTCCGTGCTTCTCCAAGCAGGGGGAAATTGCGGGGGAGGGGGCAGCACTACCCCGTATTTGGCTTTCTTTGGAGATGAGGGAGCACTGGGGACGAGTGGCACTTTGGTATTATTTTGCTGTGTTTGCAAAAAATATTGGAAGAGCATAAGTGGAAGCCAGAGGCAGTGCACACCTCTACGAGGCAGTATCCCACATTGGCACTGTCTCTCAACACACACACATCATGGATCCCCACAAAAATTAGACCTCTGCCCGATCAGGGTTCTAAGTTGCATGGGAAATAGACCCCTGTATAGTGCATTTCCTGCTAGGGTAGCCTCTTAAGGATCGCCCTCAAAGAGGAAATGCATCGCCGAACGAGAGGATGTCAATTTGCGTAACATTTGCATGCGTGAATTTAAATGCATATATGTACATTTAGAAATAATGATTTTGATTTAAATAGAAATATAGTGCATCATACAGTAGTGTTGAAGACTATGGCCAGGTAACCTGCCTGCCTTTTCAGCTTGCTATTGATGGGCCAGAGTGATTGTGATTCTTTGTCTTTCATTGGACAGGATAGGCTTTCAAGTAGAGGGCAGTCCTCTGTAAAAGAGGACATATGGCCTCCCTATGAGCCATATGCCATTTTTGTAATCCTTGGCTTTGTTTACAAAATATCAAGCAGAGTACAAGTGGAGACATGGAGCAGTGCGCAACTACAACAGATCTACTACCTCATATTATAATAGCTGTTATAAATTTAAATAGAAATACAGTACATCTCACCATAGCGTGGAAAAGAATGGCGTGTACCTAGTTTTGTAACATCCTTTATACCTAGGTATATGCCTTGCTGGACAAACCTTGTCTTTTTCTTCCCAATTTGCTTCAGGCAAGCGGTCAACTTTTTTTAAAAAAACAACAACAAATGCCGCTGCACATGTACATATAATCACCTTTGGGCTTGTTCAGATGACACGCTAAGCCATGGTTAGGCCACTAACCCTTTTGCAGCACATGGGCAGTGAGTGGCTCAATTCGGACAACACGATAGTCAATGGTGGGTTGACTAACCCTAACCCTAGGGGGCACTCCCCACACACCATGGTAATAAATAATCAACTGTGGTGTGTATGAGGATCAGCGCTGAGTTGACTATGGCAGCATTCGGATGACACAATATTCAAAACAACTGATGATTGTTTCCCCCACACCAGTTGTTTATTGTGTCGTCCGAATTGAGCTAGTGTGTTTAAACCGTGGTTATGTAGCCACCGTGGTTAGGAATGGTTCACACAATACACTAAGCCCTAACGTTTAGCTCAAAATGCTTAACCACCATGGCTTAGCATGTCATCTGAACGGACTCTCTATCTCCATCTTTCACTTACACCTTTGTCTTTGCATGTTTTGAAATGTCGGTCAATTGTTTTAGAGATTAATTTTTTTAGTCTCTGTTTTGACATTTGTTGATTGTGTTTTTTGGAGTTGTCGATTTTATGGATCTCATTGCTTTGTTTTCACTGTGCACATCACCCTGACAGCCTAGGTAATAGGGCCACTCATAAATTTATTAAATAAATACATTTGGGGAGTGCGCTAGTGGAGCGGTACATTTGTAAGATCACAGGCCACGTTAATCTCCTCCATGGCCCTGAGGTAATAGGGACACATGAAGCTGCCTTAGATTGAGCTAGACCATTGGTCCATCTAGTCCAGTATTGTTGACATTGACTGGCAGTTCCTCTCCAGGGCTTCAGGCAGGATTCTTTCCTAGCCCTGTCCAGAGAAGCTGGGGATTGAACCTGGGACCTTCTGCATGCAAAGCAGGTGCTCTATCGCACTGAGCCAGCACCATCCCTGTGGTGTGTAATATGGGGAGGGTGTGGGCATTTTTGAATACTGCCTGCAAGTGTTTGAAGGGGTGAAGGAAGGTAGCTGGCGAAGGTCTTGGGAAACGGAGCAGTGCTGAGTGCGTTGTGGGAGGGGCCTTGAAAGTACGAATGGTGAAGCTTCACACACTGGGTTCCTGCTTCTGAATTTATACCTGGGACCTACAGGGGATATATAGTCGTGTCTCGTTTGCTTTACTCTGGTTATGACTTTTTAACCTGCAAAAAATACATGTCAGGCCCAGAAAACTGTCATTTTTATTGGGAATCTAGGTCCGTTTGCAGAGGACTTTATAGTCTTCAGTGATATCTAGTGTGGAGCTCTCTCTCTCTCTCTCTCTCTCTCTCTCTCTCTGCGTGTGTATGTGTGTGTACTGAGCAGTAATTCTTGCCTTATTCTTGAACAATGTGACTACCTTTCAAACAGGATCTGAAAGACTCCTGTCCCGCTGTTCAAAGGTGGGCGGATTTGTGGTTATATTTTAATCTTCGGCAGCGAGCTGACATTTTACGGGTAAGTACGACACAGCCCCGCTCGCTTGCTACTTTTTCCCCTGGATGCGTTCTCTTTCCCCTTGTTGTCTCAGCAGCCCCAGCTGCTGCCTTCAGATAAGGCACGACCAAGAGGAATCTGCATATGTAAGACTGTTCTTCTGGGTCTCTTCATTTATTCGTTGAGATTATTATTATTATTATTATTATTATTATTATTATTTTAAAAAGCTTATCCCACACACCCAACGACTGCAGACCGGGTTACATAACTATTTATTATTTTATGTCTTGGACTTGTGTTCAGCCCGGAGAGTGTCTTATGTAGGCGTAAAAGTTTAGGTGCGCCAGGTCTCTGTTTGGCAGTCAATTTTCCCAGAAGGTGGGGGGAAAGGAAGTAGGGCATTGGTGCCAAAGTCTCCACCAATGGCCTGCCATCAAATCCTGTCCCCATAGATCGGAGTGTAGAACTTCAGGCCTGTGTGCTAAATCTGGCCTGCGTCAGGTGCCAGTCCAGGCTTCCGGGCTTTCGCAGATGGCTACGCCTCCTTTCCCCCAACTGTTGGATGGTTTCCCAACTTTGGCGCGGCCCTGGCTGCTTTGTGAAAGCTTGAAATGCCACCCCTGAGGCTTAATTACTGGCGGTAAGAACGTCAATCACTTGGTGCTTTGGCCACACCGCATTTTGCCTGTGGCCACGCCCATCACTGGAATGTGGTCCCCCCGAGAGCTGGAAGAGGTTCCCCAACCCTGTCTCCGATGCTGCTCAATTGCTCCATCTTTTGCCTTTGGTTTTGGCAGTTGGGGAGCCAGATGTGGTCACAGGGGAGGGCTGGTTTTGAACAGCAGCTGCTGCCCACCCCCCCACAAGTAGGGAATATGTAATTTGTCAAGTCATCGCAGTTCCGAGTCGATTTTGCACCCGCTTCTTTGGATTTTATTGATGTAGGTAGAAAGCAAATGCTGCTGGGAATGAATGAAACAGTAGTGCCCTCTTGTACGGCTTCTGTTCATTTCAGCGATTCCCAGTAGAGGCTTGTGGCTCTGATGTCAGTGGGGTGGTGATTCCCCTTGGAGAGCTCCTTTAGAGAACTGGTTCTGACCGAAACCTCTGTGTGGGAGATCTTCCTGATATGTTGGTCTCCTTGTTAAATAGTATTTGCATTGTGGAGGGCTCCATTTGGATTTCATGCCATAAACACAGATCTAGCCCAAGGGACTCCAGTTGTTTTGGATCTGTGGGCAAAGTTTGGGGGAGTGTTGTGGGTACGCTCACAAAATGTCTGCCATGGTGTGGCGGTTTCCATATGGAGTTGCTGCCCTAAGCACCAAAATATTTCAGGTGTGCTCTATCTGTTATTTATGATTATATTATTTCTTACGTTTATATACCACCTCGTAGCCGAAGCTCTCTGGGTGGTTTACAAAAATTCCCTAACCCTATCTAGTGACTAGATGCCAGCCCCAAGATCCCATCTGATCATGACTAAGAAATGGTACCAGGGTGGGGCCATGCAGATGGAAGCCATTTTGAATCTGGCCAGCTTTTATTCCACTCTAAAAGGAAAGGGCAAGCTGAGAGGAGGACTAAACATGTTGCTCATTCCAGTCGGTGCAATAACGAAGGCCAAGGGGCAGGTTTGCTTTTACCCTAATGGCGTCCCCCTTTACTTTGCTCCTATAAATGTATTAATTCCTCCACATATTAACCCCACTCTACTACTACATACTAAACACTCTGCCCTCCCCCAACTTGCACCATTTCCTTTTGGCAGAGCCGGCTCTACCATTAGGCAGAGTGAGATAGTCATTTCAGGTGGCAGATGATGGAAGGCAGCAGCAAAGTGTTGGAGGAGAGAGCTGTGGCCATGCAGCCTGCCCTGGGACCCCTAAGCAAGCCTGCTGCCTTCAGGTGCAGTGGAGGACATGGTCCCATTGTCAGTATTGAAGAAACGGTCCAGTTGTATGTGGAACAGCAGAGGGCGCCATTTTGTTTTTTGTCTCAGGCAGCAATCTGTCTTGTAGTCCTGTAAATCCAAGCAAATAAAGGGGTCAACCTAGAAGTAATTTAAACAGAATTTTTCTCAACAGTTTCTTGCTTGAAAAGACCAGAGAAAAATGATGGTTGAAGTGTCTACCGCTCTCCGTCCATGCGGTAAGTCAATATGGCTGCCATTCTAATACTGCCGCCATGAGCAATAAAACCAATGTTTCAACAAATTTGAAGCCTTTTTAAAATTAACATGGTACTTTTGAATTCTTGGGGTGACTTCGATCAATAAGCCTTTTGGAAAACCCATATGAGATCCCTCTGCCATCCCGCATACTTCATTTTTTTAAAGCATATTTATTATTTTAGGTAAAACAATACAAATAAATAACAGTCCCCCCCTCCAATGAGAGTACCACTGAAAAATATGGATGGCAAGGACAAAACAGTTTCCAGTAGCAAAGAAAAAAAGGGTCTTCCACCAGTTAAATAGAAGTAGCGTTCCAAAGATCACCATGTTTGACTGGAGTTCGATATCCATGTTCCTGAGTAACCACATAAGAAATAAAATTAAACCAAATTTTATGAAAGGTGGTGCCGGTTGTGTTGCTTCTTCGGTTCCAGGTTTCATTTGTTGATTTGTCCATAAGAGTGAAGTCCCAAAGCTGTGCCAGCTAGATTTCGAATAAATCTCCATCGCTGGATGTCCAGCATTTGACTATAGCGAGTCTTGCCACTGTCATCAGGTGATACTTGATTCTTTTTGAGAAAAGCCTCCTTCCATATTATACACACCTTGCCCCATCTCCTTTAGAACAGACCCCACCACCTAAACTTGGTGGAGGTGATCGGCTGCATGGACTGCCAGCTGTCCTCAATTATACCTGGTCCATAATTCAAATTTGGAGCCAGGAAATGAGGGCAGACAAATTGCTACCCACTTGCGTAGCTGGCGCTGTCCCTATTTAGAAAACCGCTCAACAGCTACAGCTTGTTTATGTTTAATACGGTTTCTCTTGTAATTCCGACAGCTGGCTGAATGCTCTAGTAGCCTTTAGTCAAATTATTGCAAGGTTTCAATTTCTGCCTCGAACCCTGCGGATAGATTTATAATCATATCATTTTAATAAACAGCCAGGGGCTTCTGGGGTCAGCGGAATAGAATAAAACGAACTAAGACGTCATGCAAGACAGCAATACCAAACCGTAAGCATGTGATGAGCTGCAGCATATTTTCTGCAGTTGTCTAGGTGGCTACAAGCCCAATACTGCATTCTTCATAGTTGTTCTCTTGAATCGAGTGGGGCTCCTTGGGAACAAATATTTTAGGAGTTGCTTTTCCTACTCTACAGCCCTTTCGCTTCTGGAATCTGGAGAGGTGGAGGTTGAATGTTTTGACTTCTCCCTTCAGCAGCCTGTCGCTTCATGGCCAATCTGAAACATCCCAATTCTTTTAATAGCCTGTGCTGAATAGTGGTTGGATATGATATTGACAAGGAGTAGGGAGAGGTTTTCCAAACCGCGCTTATTTCTTGCAACAGATTTGAAACTCTTGCTTCGTTGCTTGGCTTTTAATGTGGCATGTGAGGAGTTTTTGTCTACCTGCCATCGATGTGCCCCACCGATGGCACTTCTGTTAAATGAATGCTTTGCCGCTTCTTATATCTCCAGCCAATTCTGCTGCCTTCCAGGGCTTCATCCTTTTCCCTTCAAGGTGCCTCGTCACGACATCAATCTATCTCCTCCGTGGCCTCTGCCGTCGCCTGTTCCCTTCCATCCACTCATCCGCTGCTGGGTTTGGGCTACTTTGCTGTCCCATCACCCAACTCCTTTGAAACCTTCTTTGCTCTTGCTCATTTTCCCTTTTGAAGGCCAAGCCTGTTCCAAATCTTCTTTCCATTATTTATGTCTCCCTCTACATGAGCAAAAGTGGGTGGAGTCCCCGCCAGTGACATCACGGAAGGGACACCCCCTGCCCCCTTGATGTCATATGACTTGCCAGGTTTAATCTGGGGGCAATCAGGCCTTTGGACCAAAAGAGGTTGCCCGTCCCTGGTTTATGGCAACTTCTCAGAGATCTGGATGTGGCGCTGCGCACCTATAGTTGCTGGAAGTGTACATCCCCCGCCCCTGTTCTGTATATTGTCTGGTCAAACTAGGTGTACAGGTTTCTGTAGCATTTCAAATTAAGGGCCCAGTGCAGCCTTCCCCGAGCTGGTGCCCTCCAAATGTTTTGGACTACAACTCCAAGAATTCCGGATCATTGGTCATACTGCCTGGGGCTGATAGGAACTAAAGTCTGAAACATCTGGAAGACAGAAGGCTGGTCTTGTGCTTGTCAGTTTACCAAATTATTTTTTACCCTGCTTTTCTGCCAAAAAAAAAAAAAGGCTCCCAGGGGGGCTTGCAAAGACAAATAAGAAGACTGTCCCTGTCTGCAGGCTTATAATCTAGAAGACACGGCACAAGAGGAAAGGGGATTGGGAGGGAGGAGGAAAAACAAAGCAAGCAAGCAAAACTTAGGCACCACTTCTCGGTTTCAAAGTTTTCATAGGCGTCTTTGAGGTAGGGCTGGGTACTTGCCTTCCCATTCATACTGAAAGCAATGAAGGCTTTGAATGTTCCAACTAGAGGTGTCATAGAGCCAGGGTTTGCAGCGCTGCAGTGCCTTGCATTTTTTTATTAGTGGGATGCTGAGGTCATCTGCCACACACGTCAGCATTCCGTCTGAGTTTAGCTGCCTGCCTCATAGTAGCTGGAGGAAAAATTGATTTCCCCAGCAATGGTTCATTGTTCCCTGCTGTAATGCAAAGATGTTTTGGATGCCTGTCTTGAATGGGCAATTAAGACCCATTAGCTTTCCAAAAGGACCTGCTCCTGGTGGAGTTGAAATCTTGCTCGGGACTGGTGTGTTGACAGCTGCCTGCATCTCTGGACTCTCTTTGGTGGCGTGGTGGCAGAGGCTGTCATGCTGAGTGCCTTCACTTCAGCCATTACACCTCTGGTTTGAACTGAGAGCTCCATCACACCAGTGATTTAGTGCACTCTTGCCATGCCTGGTGTGACCAGGCAGTACTCACATGACGCCACGCTTGTCCTGCTGACAACCCGCCTCTTCCCCAGTCTTTCCTAGAATGCCAAAAGTCTGGATTATTTTCCCTAAGAACGTTTAATGCGCCCTAAGCCTCCGTGTAGTTTTAAAGGAACTGGGGGCTTGAATCCAAATCCAAATATAATTTATTACGGTCATAGACCAGCAGATTAAAAGTAGCTACAAATACAGCAATTATTAAAAACCAATTAAAAATAACAAGAAGAAAACAAGTCAATAAACAGCAAATTAAAATAGATAGAATTACAACTATTATAAAAATGATCCAAAAGTCATGTATCTGAGACATAAAATATCCTAAACATAACAGTAATAGCGCCTCCACAAATTTTACTATCCTCAATTCATCATCATTTTTCTACAGGTGATAGCAGATGCACTGAATCGTGCTACATTGTATGTGACCTGAGAATTCCGATCTGATAATAGATATTCTAAGTAAAATGCTTCAGATCTTCCTGGTTTTTAAAGAAGAATTGGGATAATTAAATCTCTGCGGAGGTCACAATAAAAAGGACAATGGAGTAGTACATGGACTTCAGTTTCTACACTTCCCATATCACATGGGCATAACCGTTCTTGGACAGGGATTTTATTATATCTGCCTTCCAGAAGCGCGGAAGGTAGAACATTTAGTCTGGCTAGCGTGAAAGCTTTCCTATATTTGGGAATTGATAAGCTTAACATATAGTTTGGCATTATAAATGCTCCTACATAGTTCTGATAATTGGGATAGCGTGGAGTTAATCTCAGATGGTTTTGAAGGTCGATGTCTCTGATTCTCTGTGTGATAGCCACTTGAGCCTTAGTGTATCCTAAGACCTGTATGACATCAGCCGAGAAGCCCAAATGCTGCAATTTTGTCGACAGAGTCTTTTTCCATTTGGATTGAAATGGGTCAGTCAAAATCAGCGGGGCAAGACCCACAGGAGAAAAAGTTAGCTTTAACCAGAAATTCACCTTACATATAAGCATTCGCGCCTCCATCGTAATTTGTCCTACCTCTAGCCGTAGGATTGTATTAGGCACACAAGAGGGGACTCCTAGTATTGCTCTTAAAATTTTTGTTTGTGCAACCTCAAAAGGGGCATAGTCATCAATAATGCATATCTGACAGCCATACATCATCTGTGCAATTACTTTAGCAGTGAAAACTTGCATGGCTGCAGGAGCGCCTTCACTTCAGCCATTCCACCTCTGGTTTGAACTGAGAGCTCCATCACACCAGTGATTTAGTGCACTCTTGCCATGCCTGGTGTGCGGATAGGCAGCGCAGTACTCACATGACGCCACGCTTGTCCTGCTGACAACCTGCCTCTTCCCCAGTCTTTCCTAGAACGCCAAAAGTCTGGATTACTTTCCCTAAGCACATTTAATGCGCCCTAAGCATCAAGCCCCCAGTTTTAAAGAAACTGGGGGCTTGAATGGATTGCATCAGGTCCTGGCAGGGAAAGCAATCTGTCTCAGCAGCTGGCTCCAAGCCTCAATAGAAACCCCAAACCTTGCATCCCAGGCTCGAAAACGTATTTTTAAAAATAAATAAATCATACAATGCTTGAATACCTGCAGAGACAGGATTGTACTCCCTCGATGCCCCCAAAGAGCCAGACTAAAGGGTTCCATTTTTGCCCGGCAGAAAGGTGGTCTGGTTGAAGTACTCATCTGACAGGACCTGACTGGAGGGAGAAAGAGAAGGGGAGGGGTGGAGTGGAATGGAATGGAAGAGAAAACAAGTGAAGGAGCAAAAGAGCAGCTATTCAGGTGAAAAGGATAATAAGCTTGACGCGCTTCTGCCTCAGAAGTAAAAAAAATGTGGCGGCAAACCAGGGGGGGAAATTAGGTGTGATGGAGGTCTGAACCAAGAAAAGCTCTTTTAGCAGTCACCTACCCTTTCTCTGCCTCTCCTGTCCAAAGCACCCCAAAGTTTCCCTTGGGGCAGAAGTGGCAGTTACTCCTAGCTTCTGGCTAAGCATCTCTGTCCTGTATTGGAGAGAACACTGAAAGGCAAGCTCTTGGCTGTTTCTCCCCTGATGCAAATCATCCCACTTTTCTTTCGCAGAGCCTGACAACATTAGCGGCGATGTACTTCGATTGAAGCGAAGCAAATGCCTATAGAAACCAATCAATCTCATGCACTTTACCTCCCAGCCTGCCCTACTCCCCTAAGAAAGGACTGGGTTTCCCCTCCCCTCCCTTCCCAGGTTGGTGGCTCTTGTTCCAATTAAATCCTCCTTTTAACTTGTGCTTGGCGAAGCGTTTAGTAGCAACTTTGAAAGAACATCACACAAATAACGAAGCAATTACATTGGCTAGGGACCGGCTGGGGATCGATAGAGGGAGATTGGCCTGCCGGAGAGGCGTCGGTCGACCCCGAGTGGCCCGTTCCGGGGACGGAGTGGTCGAACCACGGTAGCGATGCTTCAAGAGGGCCAGGACAGGAACGGGAGGGGGCGAATTTAAAGCCGGTGCATTTGAAAACTGGAGCAATTTACCGTTGATTTAGGCACATATGAAAAGGCAGCTGGGACAGATCTTGGAATCGTTGTAAATCACAAGCTGAATATGAGCCAACGGTGTGATGTGGCTGCAAAAAAAAAGAAAAAAAAAGGTATAGCTTCTCAGTTGCATGAGGTATTGGCTCTCCCGTATTCGGCACTGGTGAGGCCTCCTCTTTAGTACTGCGTCCAGTTCTGGGCACCACACTTCAAGAAGGATACAGAGAGGGGTTCAGAGGAGGGCAAAGAGGATGATCAGGGGTCTGGAAACAAAGCCCTATGAGGAGAGACTGAAAGAACTGGGCATGTTTAGCCTTGAGAAGAGAAGGCTGAGGGGAAACATGATAGCACTTTTCAAGTAGTTGAAAGGTTGGTGCACAGAGAAGGGCCAGGATCTCTTCTCGATCATCCCAGAGTGCAGGACATGGAATAATGGGCTCAAGTTACAGGAAGCCAGATTCCAGCTGGACGTCAGGAAAAACTTAGAGCAGTACGACAATGGAACCAGTGACCTAGGGAGGTTGTGGGCTCTTCCACACTAGAGGCATTCAAGGGGCAGCTGGACAGCCATCTGTTAGGCATGCTTTAAGGTGGATTCCTGCATTGAGCAGGGGGTGGGACTCGATGGCCTTATAGGCCCCTTCCAACTCTACTATTCTGTGATTCTAAAGCAGGACAGAAAGAGGAGTGTGAATGATTGGCTTACCGTATTTGACTTTTAAGAACAGCCCTGCTGGATCTGATCAATCTAGTACCGTTTCCCTCAGTGGGCAATGAGATGCCTTTAGGAAAGCCCGCAAACGGGACATGAACCAAATAGCTTTCCTATGTTGGTTTACTCCAGCAAACATATTTTGAGAGACCTCGGTCTGGCTTAAGAGCAGCAATTGCTATTACTTCGCTTCAAAAAAAAAAAAAGGCTGTCATTTTCATAAGATTGTGTGTGATCTTGTATCAAAGTGGTGTGATTGTGGTGGGTGGTCCCTGGTTCGATTTTCCTCGCTTCAATTCCTCGCATCACTGAAAATTGGCTTCATTTCTAGCTCCACCTTGAATCATTTTAAGGTGCAGTCCTATGCGTGTTTAGACAGAAAAAAGGCCTGCAACTCCTAACAGCCCCAAGCCAGCATAGGACTTTTGTAGGACTTTTTTTCCTGTCTGAACAGCATAGGATTGCACCCAAAATTGCTCTAGCTTTATACACGCCAGGAGACCATTAGAACTGTAGGGGCACATCTATATCTCTTTGTATTTGTATCAAGTTTTGGGATTAGGGGAAGACAAAGAACCCTCCATTGTAGGAATGCCGGGAGTTGTAGGACTTTTCTTTTCACTCTTCCCCATTGGCTGGCTGGAGAATGCTGGGAGTTGTTGGACTTTTTTTCTGACTGAGCATGGATAGGATTGTGTCTTATGTTTGCCTTTTTAAACTGCAGTTGCACACTGAGCCGAGGTTTTAATTGAATTGTCTACCGTCACACCCAGATCTTTCCTGGCTGTTCATAGCCAAGTTAGATCCCATCTGTACATTTGTTCTTTGCTTATAACCTATACATATTCAATAACATTTAATGTTATTAATATATAATATATATTATAAATTCAATACAATAATAAAAACGTCATGTTTGGATTCTGTCTGCACACAGACAGTGTATCCCCAGCGATATCTTACTTTTGGGACTCAGATTTTTTTTTTTTAAACTCACAGTGATTCTGCATCTCAATTTGTCTCTCCTAAGGTTTCTAATTTACTGCGTTCAATGCCCCCTTTGACATAGAGAGCAACCTTACTGCCAGCGTGACCTACCTGTCCTTTATATCCAGGAAGAACTTTATCCCGTTGATTATCTCTGCTTCACCAGGTTTATGATATTCCCACTTTATCTATGTTCTGTTCTGCTTCTTAATTCACTCAGCCGTGGCTTGTAGGCATCTAGTATTAGCATACAGAAACTGTTATATTTGGTCCCTCTTTATATGTCTTTTTTTTTTTTTGCTTGTGATTTATGTTGTGATACTTTGGACTATTTGTTCCTTCATTGGGTTGACATGCTGTTAATTCACTTTTATTCTATCCTCGGAGGGCATTGATCCCCATCCTGGAAGGCTGAGTTATCCCAAATGAGATGCTTCTCAGCACCTATCCACTGGCCCTCACAAGTCACTTTGAAAGCTGTTCTACAACCCTTTTAAAGACCAGCGTTAGAGTGGTCATATGCCTTATCAGTGGAGGCTGGTGCCTCCGATGTCAGTAGGGCGGCAAAGCCGCTCTGGGTTTCAGTCAGAACTCTAAGGGATCTATTCAAGGTGTTGAAGCTATTTTGGGGATATGCTTCAGCACATTGGATAGCTTCTTTAGAGTTCTGGCTGAAACCTAGAATGGATTCACAGGACCTCCAAAACCAGAGCCACCAGCTGCCACTGGGTCTGACTCAGTATAAAGCAGCTTGGGCAAGACATCCTCAGTGGGAACCTGCCTTCAGTGAGTTTACCTTCTCACTGCCATCAGCAACAAACGCTATTGCTCCTCCTTCTCTTCCTCATTGTTGCTTGCCTGACTGGCAGAGAGCCAGTGAGCACATAGGTACAGGCACCTTGGGTTCAGCACCTTGGATAGCTCCTTTAGAATCCTGACTGGTTGTGATTGAAACCTGGAGCGGATTCACCGCCCCACTGACATCGGAGCCAGCAGCCCCCTCCCCCGTGCCCTACTTTACATGGCAAGTAAATAGCAAGTCATCAGCAGTAGGCATTCTTTCATACACACATGTGCAATGGCTCCCACCACCTTTCTCAATGAGCTTCTTCAGATGAGTGTTTTATAGCGCTCTTGTGACTGGCCACTCACGGATGTTCACAGGCCATTTTGATGACACAGTGAGCCTCCTGCATGTCTCCCTCTCCTTCTGCTCTTTTTATGTCACAAAATAAGACCCTGAAAACCCAGCTTTTCTGAGCTATAGAGATATTTCTCTCTATTTCCTGCCACGTGCAGGAGAAGTTGTGCTATAAAACACCCAATAGAGGGCACTGTCCCACTAAACTGATAGGGTCACGTGGTCCCTTGTGATTCTTCTTGTCCATATGGTGGAAGAGAACCAGGAAGCGGAGCGACAGTGAGGAAACACGATTTCCCACCCGCCTGAAAATCCTCAAGGTCGGTACATGGCAACTGGAATGTTCCCAGCTCCCAGGCAGAGACCTGCCCTGTGCTTGGGTTTATGATCCATCATTTAAATTCCCCACAGTTCACTTGACATCATGTCACTTCGGGGGATTATGGGAAGCTTACAAGGGTGCCCCCTCTTAAATGCTTTGGGGAAAATATGACGGTGTCCTCCTGACATTGAGAGTTTGTCCATGGAATAACCAAGGGGTGGAATCCATGGAACATATTGTCCCTGTATGCAGCTTCTATGCTAGAGTTCAGCAACAAACGATTGCCCCTTTATTGGCCCCTTTACCAGGTAGATCAGGCTAATTTTTATGTTAAAATATCTGGGGACAAATAAAATTCCATTGGCAACATTAGTTGTGGCCAATTTCTTGTCAGTCGCAATGAGAACCAGGAAGCAAGTAACTCCCTGATGCTGGAAGGCTGATACCCTTAGGAGTATCTGTTCTTCTATAGTTCTATATTTGATGTGATGTTTATGACGATATATTTTGCTTTGCCAACATGTTTGAGTGCTTTTATCTCTGGTCTGTTGATGGTGATAAAAAAGGGCAAAAGATGTGGATTGAAATGGCTGCCGGCCACTCCCACCACCACAGCCATTGACTTGGGGAGAGAACCGCCAGAGGGCACTTCACTAATGCCCCTCCAAACCTGGACCCTCCCTCCCTGTCCCAGAGAAGGAGCAACTTAGTAGTCGTTTTTACTTTGAAAGAACTGCTTATACCTTTTGCCGTTGTTGTGATTCTGCAAACTGACTTTGGTTTGTTTGCTAATGTAGTCTTATGTTGCCATCTCTCTCCCCGCTTTTAATTTCAATGTTTTCTTTCTTCCCATGGCGTTCTCTTCACCG
The DNA here is from genome assembly GCA_029215795.1 of Anniella stebbinsi. Classification (NCBI taxonomy): domain Eukaryota; kingdom Metazoa; phylum Chordata; class Lepidosauria; order Squamata; family Anniellidae; genus Anniella; species Anniella stebbinsi. Next base: position 392,157,649 of record JARDYH010000001.1, read on the forward strand.
TGCACAAGTGACTGCTCTCCTCCCAAATGTGTCATCATGCAAACAACCCGGGAGGGGATTTAGCCATATGTCCCCCACCTCTCCGCAGCCCCTCCTCTTTAACTGCTGTATACTTTTCTGACACATTAGATTAACTTTCAGCCTCGGGCCAATCTGTCAAAGGAACAGGGTCTGTCTCCTACGATGACAGATTTGCCAGAGGCTGAGGTTTGGAAACAAGTTGGGTATTGCTTCTCACACACAAATAATTTCTCCCTGCAGAAGAGAGTGCTATCACTGAATCAGCAAAACAGAAACCTCCCGTCTTGCGTTGTAAGGCTGTGATCGGAATGTAAGCAACAGGGCAAGATTTAATATATTTTGTTGGAGGAGAAAAAGAAAGAAAGAAAGGACTTGGATGCAGAAAAGGAGATTCTGGGAATGTCAACTCAATGGGGCCATTCAGTATTGTAGCATCAAAATAATTGCATCCAGAATATGTCCGAAAATCTTTCTCTCTCGCTGCACCAATACATGCACAACCCAAGACCCATTGGGTTGGAAATATATGTTGCATCCTCCTCTTTAAAAAAACAAACCCTCACAGCATAATGATGGATCAATTAATTGCAGTATAATTAACAAGCCACTTCTTGGCTGGGTCTTAACGCCTCTCAGCTGAAAGAAGCAAGGGAGTTCAACCTCTTTCAGCGCGAGGGACGAATTTCACTTTAGAGAAACTCTTGAGCGCCGCCTTCCAGTTGTGGGTGGGGCTTAAAAACAAAAGGGGCAGGACCAAAAAATAACAGCGTAGTTCAGCCTGAAGCTTTACTGCCAGTAACTAAGTCTTAGGAGATGCATTTAAACCTTTTAAAATGGGGAAAGGACTGCACCACATCCTGGAAACCATCAAGTGATTGTGTGGTTTTAACCTGTTGTGTGATTATAATCCCTTTAATCTTTTGTATGGTTCTAATCCCGTAACGTCCCTCTATCTGAAATGCAGAACGAGAGGAGCATCCTTAATCCCTTATATGATCAGAAATTAAAATCCCTTGTGTGATTTTAATCCCTTATATGATTGTCTGATTTTAATCCCTTTAATCTCTTTTTTTGATTTTTAATCCCTTGTGGATTTTAACCCCTTTAATGTCCTGTGTGATTTTAATGCCTTTAATCCCTTGTGTGCTTTTAATCCCGTGTATGTTTTTAATCCCTTAATGCCCGTCGAGCTGAAATGCAGGACAGGAAGAGTGCAGAGGGAAAGATCGCCCTGACGCTTCTCCCGCTCTGCATTAGATGCCCATCAGCCTCCTTACTGCCCAATAGCCAAAGCTTTCTCGGCGGTTCACAAAAATTTAAACCACAAAATACAGCATAAAATACAATACAAACTATAATAGTTTAAAACGACAATATAAAAGTGCAACCTAGCAGCAGTGCAGAGATTTAAAATGCAATAGCAGATTTAAAAGAGCAGAGCTCAAAAAAACAGAATGCTAAACTATTAAAAATGCTTGGGGGAAAGAGCACAATCTCGGTGCCAGGCAAACCTCTTTTGAAAGCTCATTCTACAACCGGGTGCCACAGCAGAAAAGACCCTTTCCCTGGTAGCTACCTGCCTCACTTCTTTGAGCAAGGGCTCCCAGAGAAGGACTGCTAATGGTGACCTTAGGATCCAGGCAGGTACATATGTGAGGAGACGATCCTTCAGATAACCTGGCCCCAAACTCTTTAGGGCTTTGAATGTTAATGCCAATACTTTGAATCCAGCTTGGAAAGGAACTGGCAGCCGGTGCAGCTGGGAAAATACTGTCATAATTTGATCACATTGGCAGGTCTCCATTCATAATTTCCCTGCCCTGTTTTGGACCAGCTGAAGTTTCTGGACTGTTTTCAAAGTCAGATCCACATATAACGCCTTGCAGTAGAGAAGCTATTTTATCATTTTAATGATCCATTATTGTTCCTATTGCTTAAAAATGTTATTGTTATTTGTAGTTAGTTTGTAGCCTGTTTGTAATCAGTTATTACATTTATATCCTGCTTCTCCTCCAAAGAGCTCAAGGTAGCATACATAGCTTTCCCCCCTTCATTTTATCCTCACAACAACCCTGTGAGATAGGCCAGGGTGAGAGGTAGTGACTGGCCCACGACTACCCAGTGAGCATCCTGGCTTTGTGGGGATTTGAACTTGCGTCTCTTCAGGTCTAATCCGATCCTCGTATTACTGGATCACTCTCTGGGATAGAGGAAAGGAATCACTGTCACATGATGAGGTGGTGGCTAAAGACTTAGATGGCCTTAAAAGAAGATTAATCCAATTCATGGAGGTCTTACATTTCTTATTATTCATGAAGGCTAAATGCTGGGGTCCCCAACGTAGTGCTCACACCCCCAGGCTTCCTGTCCCTCCCGATTTTTATTCCTTTCAGAAGATTTCTTGTGTTGAAAAATAATTATCTGGGAGCCTGGTGTGCTACAGAGTGGAGAGCTGCCCTCTAGCACCATCTTTCTCACCAGTTTGCCTTCTGGGAAATGTCTTGTGATTGGCCATGGCTGCCATTTTATGAATGGCCAAGTCCCCTGGCAGCCATTTTGTGAGAACACCCACAACATTTCCTCAAAATTTCAAATGTTTGGGAACCCTGCTAGATGGCATCTCTGTGTTCAGAGGCAGTATACTAGTCAATGTGAACTGCTGCAGGATGAGGCCACAGAGAGTTATTGTCTTCAGAGCCTGTGCATGTCCTGGAGGAATCTTGTGGGTCACTGTTTGAATAAGGATGGTGGCTCTTATGTTCTTAAGGAGGTACGTGTGTCCAGATGAGCTAGTACAACTTCTTGTGGACTAGAAACCTTTGTGGTTTTATCTGCAGGGCCAGATTAAACCCACAGAGAATAATAAGCATTAGAACAAAATAACTCCATAAAAATCGATCGAACTGCAACTTTTTTTTTTAAAAAAATAGTTTTTTAAACATAAATAAATCTATATGTCAGAAAGGTGATTCTAGCAACATAACCCTATGGGAACATTCAGAGGTATCAGATCAAAATAATTTCCTCAAGAATATGAAAGGAAAACGATATATGTAATTTCCAAGTATGACTTCAGCGCTGTTATTTCACTTGGGTGAATGCTCTGCTGAAAAGACAGATCAATACGTTGTAACTCACTGAGCGCTCCTATGTTACCAGACTCTATTCCCACCCTCCCTGTCCTGCGGCTGTCCACTAAAGAAGAAAAGAAAGCCCCTAACACAAATGTCTGACCCAATTTCCCTTCTAAAATGAAAGCTAAGAGATTGCTTGTTATACACCCTGCTTGCCTTTAGGTTGTAGTGAGGAAGGGCAGCAGAGCTAAAAAAACCCCTTTCATCCACAGCATGGCTCCCCCAAAAGGAAAATCAATATCCCAACGCACAAAGCAAATTCAACACTGCAACAATCCTAGCATGTTTCTCTCTCTCTGTGTATGTACATTTACCACACAGCTGAGCAAGATTTATTTTTTAATCAAAGGCACCCCCTAAGATACTATCTAGACAATCACGTAACACTTAAACAACTACAGGCTTCCTCTCTGGGGGAAGTTTTAGTCCTGGACTCATTTCAAGTTTCATTCTTGAGGGGCCAAAAGAACACATTCCCCTCCTATTCTCTGTGCCTCGTGGAAGACAAGTGTGCAGGCAGGAGAAAAAATGGACAGAGCTAAACGTGTGAGGTTCGAATCCGAATCAAGAGTGGAATTGACTTAGGAAGAAGCCTTGGTGATTTTTTGTTTGTTCCTTGTGGTTTTATTTTTACAGTCCCATCGACACACAGGGCATTTTATACAGCAATGTAAGCAGAAAAGAAAAGCCAAGAAAAGTCAAGTCTTTTGCCTTAGTGAGATTGCGAAATGAGGAACATCACTGCCCGTGGAAAACATCTGAACTGGATCCATTTGTTGCACCCTGCCGCCATTTTGAAAATGAGGCCTTTTAGCAGGACAAATTCCTGGAGAATAAGGCTATCAATGGCTACTGGTCCCGATGGCCAAACGCTACCTCCAGTATCAGAGGTGGTATTCCTATGTACATCAGTTGCTGGGGAACATGGGTGATATGGTGCTATTGCACTCTGCTTGTGGGTTTCCTGTGGGCAGCTGGTTGGCCACTGTGTGAACAGAATGCTGGAGTAGATGGACCCTTGTTTGGATCCAGCATGGCTCTTCTGATGTTTGTAAGGGCACCCGCCATGTTAATTTACAATGCTGCAAAAGAGATTTGCATCAACTGCACCAGGATTGTTTCCTATGTAGAGGCCCTGTCATGTCCTTGCCTCCTTTCCTTGATATTGTCTTCCAGTGGCTCTTTCACAATGGGACTTCGTTCCACATGGTCCCTCATTCATTTGGGAGGGCTGGCGTGTGAATTGGCTCTAAGGAAGTCCAGGACATGCGCCTGACTGGATAGAAAAGATGAGAAGATAACCAATGGCAGTGCGAGCGGTAAAGGAATCACATGGACGGGCGTTAACCCACCACCCTTCAGTAACGGCAACCTCAACCTCAGTTGTAGGTTGAGAAGAAAGGGGAAGTGATGGGCGGCATTCCTTTGCTCAAGTACTTGCCGGCAGTTGGATTCCTCTCTGGGTGTACGGTAGGGGAGGAGAGCTGCTGTTCATCTCTTGGGCTCATGGTGGGCTTGTCAGAGTACAGTGCAGCTTAGGAACTGAATGGATTTAAAAGCTCCAGGAGACATGAATAGCATGCTTCACTTCTCACCTGAAATCACTGAAGAAGTGAATTGCGATGTGTGACCTTACTGATCTTATTCGCTGCGCTCCCCTTTCCTGCCAAACGATTCTGCGCTGCAAAACAGAGAGGGAGGAGCGCGTGACCTGCGGATGAACAGGCTGCTGGGAAGAAAGAAAAAAACAAGCGGGATGAAATGGGGAAATTTAGAAGAAACGGGTGAAAAGAAAAAGCTGTAAACACCGGAAATATTGTGCTCGTTTGTGTTTCCGTCTGTGATGCGTAACGGCAACAGATCCTGGGAAGATGCTAATAAAATGTCAACTGCAGCGGAGGAGTGAAAGAGAAAGGTTGATGGCAAAGATCATTTTCCTGCAGGAAACTAAACGCTAGAGAAATAATCAGAATAAGGGACGACTGTTGTTGTGTATAGAATGCCATGAATGTATATCGTGATTTTCAGAGTAACAAGCAAAACATGTCAGGTCCTTTACCCCACGGCCCTGCAGCCTGAATTTTAACAATGGGAAGATAGCACAGGGATTTCAGGGAGTGGAAAGGGATAGGAAGTTATGGGTTAAGTGTCTCTATTCGCAGAGTTTGATAAATGAAGGCAATTTTTTTAAATATCCCCAGATTGAACTCCATGCCACGGAACTCCTAGTATGAAAATGAATTCCAAACAACATCCCAACTCTGGAGCTGCCTGGAGTTATTCCCCATCTTCACGCTCCTGAAGGAGAGTTTGCTTCCTTCCACATTTGCAGTCTCTTCTGATTTTACTGCAGTCTTGTCAGCCATTAGTGTGAATTAGTGGAGTTCTATCGCTGTTGCTTAGACAGGCAAGTCAATAGGCAAAAGACAAATGAGCACCTCAGCAAAAGCTATTGGGAATGGGTAATGCCTTCCTCCCTCTCCATATTGTTTGTGTGGTGTTTACTGTTAAATGCCTTCTTAAAAACCTTCCGTTCAAAACACTCAAAAGGGGTTCGCCTGCCTCATCCAGGCAAACAAGCTAGAAAAGAGGGAAAGTAGCAGCTAGAACGTTGGACTGGGAGTCGGGAGATCCAGGTTCTAGTCCCCGCTCGGCCATGGAAGCTCGCTGGGTGACTTTGGGCCAGTCGCAGACTTTCAGCCCAACCTACCTCACAGGGTTGTTGTCAGGATAAAAATGGAGAGGAGGAGGAGGGTTATGTATGCCGCCTTGAGTTCCTTGGAGGAAAGAGGTGGGATGTAAATGCAATAAGAAATAAAATTAATTAAATAAAGTAGAAGCAATTCCCATAGTTCCAAAGCTAAACCTGTATGCACTCCCCTCCCTAGGGACGTTGCACATGCTCCAGCTGAGGAAGGCAAGTGTGCATACATCCCAAAGGAGTGTGGGAAATGGAAACCAAGCTCTAGGTACAATGCAATGCATATTCAGATATATAAAAAAAAAACTCCTACAACTCCGAGCATCCCTCCAGCCAGCCATGGTTGGCTGGGGAATGCTGGGAGTTGTGGGGCTTTCCCCCATCTAAACATGCATAGGAGTGCACCCCCAGGAACTTATTTGTTTATGGAATCTATTACCCACTTACTATTATTTGTTACATTTCTATACCAGTACATAGCCGAAGCCTTCTGGGCGGTTTACGAAGATTAAAAACTTTAAAAACAATATGCAAAATTTAAAAACATAATAAAACACACACAACAGACTGTAGACACAGAGACACCATATATCTAAAAACAATTTTGAGCCATCAGCCAAACCATAAAACAAATCCAGGATCAATCAGAACTCATCGCATTCTGCCAAATGGGGTGAACAGTAATGCAGTAACAGTTTACACACTGTAGCAGAAGTAAACAAATTAAAATGAATAAAAGGCCCAGGTGAACAAAATAGGGCTTTAGGTGGTGCTGAAAGCTTGTAAGATCTGGCGGTGACTGTATATATGAGAGAGGAAGGAGTTGGAGGATCTGTATCAAGTATATCAAGAATATCCTCTCAGTTTGCAGCGTATCATGCAAAATCTCACCTTGCTTGCATAGTGGCAGGTATAGATGGTGTTGGACTGGCGTCAAGGTTCGGCATGGTTGGGCACATGCCAATGGTCCACATCCCAGCAGGGGCCCACTGCCAAGAGCCTCCCTGGAGTTGTTCCTCCTCTTCTCCATTGCAACCAGCTTGTTTATCCGCCTCCTGCTCTGGCCCATACAACAGTGGTGGTGAGAAGGAGGAGGAGCAGACGCCATTACTTAACCTGCTCATTGGCTCTTTGCCTGTCAAGCAAGCAGGTGGTAGCAAAGATGAGAAAGAGGATGAGAAGTAATAGGAGATGGTGACAAGGTAGACTCACTAAGGCAGAAGGCCCATTGAGGGCCTTCAAAATTCTGGAGCTGGCCGTGCAGATGTGCATTCCCTTCCCCTTCCTCTATATCGGTCCATCGGTTCGATGAGCACGTAAACCATCCCTTGTATTTCCCCTCATCCGTTCTTTCTAGTGCTAGTTGCCATGCTCAGTTTGGAGTGAGTCTTTTTGCCTTCAGAGCGCTGACATGTAAGAAGGGGAAAATGTCTATCAAGACTTCCATGTGAAGGTGATCTCTGGCTCTTGTTTGTTTGAATATCTCTATTCTGGGCCTTCCATCATTTTTATTACGGATAAGGAATATGTCATTCTCTGCGCTAGAGCTGCTGAAAATTAACTTGGTTTTAAAGCATTACATTTCAGATTAGACATAAAGATTTCAGTGGCAATGTTCCTTCATTTTAACTGATAGCTGCTTTTATTCAACACAACAGTGGCATTTGGATTGTCATCTTTTATAATCGGAATGCGGGGTCTTTTAAACAGGAGCCCCTTTGTGAAATACTGGTTTCCACAATTTCCTGACTCTGAAGTCTCGTAAGCACTCAGTTTGAAATGCAGCCAATATTGTTCCTTTATCAAGATTCATCTCTCCCCACAACTCTTAAAATCTCAGTGGCCAATATTTCTTCAAGTAGAAATGCATACAAGCAGCTATTACTTGTCATTTTTCATTTATGGAGAAGAAAAGAATGATTATTGGGTAGCAAAATGTTTCATGATGCACTGAAGGGTTTTTTGGGGGGTGGGTGGATGGGTGATGAAACCTCTGGCAGTGATTGGCTAAGACATTGCAATGTCATTGAATGTTCACAATAAGGGCTTCGCTAAACGAGCTATTTGTAGCATGCACGTGACTGGCCATTTATAGAAGTTTGCAGGTCAATTACATGACATCATCAACAGCCAGAATGTCTCCCGTGGTTTTCCCCAGTAATCCCGTGTTTTAAAAATATAGAGTCAATCTTATATATAATCTATGATGGGATTTATTCCACCACTAGATGGTGCTGTTTTATTTAAAAGCATAGGCTGCAATAGCAGTCCTCTTTCAATTCAAAATCACACGGTTGCTGTTGGTTGCTGTCTGAAGAAGCCTGCTGTGAATGCGAAAAGACCCAAGACCTAGTAAGGATGCATTTTTTTCTTAATGTAGAGATGCTCTCTATCTCTAAATAGACAAGACCTGTTGAATTTCTGCCAGTTGAGCATTAAAAACACAGGCTTGCCAAAGATTAAAATGCAGTCCAGCCATCTTGCCTTGAACTAGGAGCCCTTGCATTGTGCCTGGACTGATGGCAGCTCTATAGAAGTCAAACTTTTAAAAATAAATAAATTATCTCCCAGCCAAGAACAGTCTAACACTTACATTAGTGTGTTGTTTAGATGACCATGGCTCTCATTTCTGATGGTATGCGGTTTTAAATGTAACCGGACTGTGCCCACATTTCTTTCTGATCTGCACTTAAATTTTCATTTGCTTTTATATGTTGCTGGGGAGGGCTGCCAGTGTTTCCATCTTGGGGAAATGTTTGCTGAATGTGGAGGTTTTGGATTTCCTCTTGCTTCCCCCCCCTCCCCAATTTCCTCTGAAAAGATACAGAGGCATCTTCCGAAGCAGGTGGCAAATTGGAAACGGAGAGCAAAGAGATTCTTTTGGGAATGCGCGTAGGAAAGCAATGTCATAAATAGGTCTTAGCATTTGGTGTAATGTCTTGATATGTGTCATCATGAATTATAGATAATTTCCAGATTTATCATATCTTCCACCGATAAGGGACATTGCTTCTCTGAGTAAGTTTCCTTCACGGCTTAAAAGATTTACTGGTGCATTGAAATTCCCTATATTGGAGATGCAGATGAACTTTAGAAACTTGAGATAAGAACTATAAATCTGTATTTTCCTTAAAAACAAAAACTAAACAACCCCCCCCCCCAAACCAACAAATAAAGAGGGGAACTCTTTCTCAGGATGTGCATTTGGTGAAAGTATGATTCAGTTCAGCCTTTCTTAACCGGGCACTTTCATAGTTCCTGGCTAGCATGGCCATTGGCCGGTTGGGAATTATGGATGCTGTGGCCCAACACACCTGCTGTCATGGAAGTTCAAGCACTTCTTTTCAGCAAAGTGAAGATGTCACATGCATCTTAGCCTACGCCCAATGTTTGTTTATCTTTATTGTTCAAAGCCATAGGCCAACCCAATTCCAAATTAACAGGAATAATAAAATGCAATGAAAACAGACCGGTTTAAAAACGATACACAAACAATTCATATAACAATATGTTAAAATCACAGTTCCCCTCCAGAGCAACAGCAATAAAAGAAACACCCCCCCCCCCACACACAATCCTTCCCTATAAATTAATGTGACAGTACAGTATGATGCCTGGCCCTTAATTTTCTGGAAGCCAGGGCAAATTTTGCAACCTGTGTATATACATCACTGTAGATATGATATGTACATCGTTGCTGCAAGCAAAGTACAAATCTGCTTCAGGAAAGGTCTGTTTGACAAAGAGCTGAAGGTATTATGGGGAAATTTATACTCATACAGGCAGCAGCATAGTAAACAGTGTTCAACATCCTCCAACTTCACCGGACTCACAGATGCAGTATCATTGATGAGTTGGGTACTCCTGATGTAGCATTTTTGCTATCTGGTGCTGTCCAGATGACTTGGACTACAACTTGCATAATCCCTTATTACTGGTCATGCTGGCTGCGGCTGATGGGAGTTGTAGTCCAAAACCTCTGGAGGGCACCAGTTTGCGGAAGGCTGTTGCAATAATTCCAGAGATTAAGCTGTGCCTTTCAGCATCTGGGCAACAAAGTTGCCGCCTTCATTGGTAGACTGCAAAGGAAACTGCCTTAGACTGAGTCAGAACATTGGTCCATCTAGCTCAATATTATCTACGCTGACTGGTAGCAGCCCCCCATGGTTTCAGGCAGGAGTCTGGAAGTGAGGATGGTGTAGCTCAGTAGGAGACCATGTGCTTTTCATGCAGAAGGTTCCAGGTTCAATCAGCAGCATTTCCAGGTAGGATAGGGAAAGATTCCTGCCTGAAACCCTGGAGAGTTGCTGCCAGTCAGCATCAACAGTACTGGATTAGATGGACTACTGGTCTGACTCAATGCAAGCTAGATTCCTAGATTCTTCGTTTTTCCTAACTCTACTTGGAGATTCCAGGGGATGAACCTGGGACCGCTTTTATATGTAAAGCATGTCCTCTATGACTGAGTGACCACCCAGGTCCACCATGGCTACGGATGAGCCAATGGTGGGCATTGGTGTCAGCACTGTGTTATTTGGGCAGTGTGAGTTAACTGTACACTGCCCTCTTAACTACAGCCTGGTCTCCAGACTCCCTCCTTCCTCTGTTCCCATAGACTGGGACACCCTTCCTCAACTTGGTGCCCTCCAGATGTGTTTGGACTACAACTCCCATCACACTATGGCCAATGACCATACTGGCTGGAGATCATGGAAGGCACTGGATTTGTTTAAAAATAACAATGAAAAAACCCTATTTTTCATCGGAGGCTGGTGGCCCCGATGTCTGTGGGGCAGTAAATCTGCTCCAGGTTTCAGTCATAACCAGTCAGAACTCTAAAGGAGCTATGTTGGATGCCTCCTTTAGAGTTCTGGCAGGTTCTGACTGAAACCGGAGCGGATTTACTGCCCCACTGACATCGGAGCTACCTTCTCCTGCTGTTTTTTCACACTTAAAAAACGGAGATTCAGAAGCTACATATGAGAATTGCAACAGTATGTTACAGTCTTGATTACTATTCCAATCACCAAGCCATGCCTTCCTCCAGAAGACTCCGTTCCATTCCTTCTTCCACCTGGCTTTTTATTTCCCCAAGTCCATCGCCGTCCATTCTGTCACCACCAAGTACACAAGTCCTCCTTGGGCTGTTTTGGGACTTTCCCCCTTAGTCCCCCCCCTTAATTTGGTGGTGCAAACCTGCTGTTGTGTGTGGCTTGTGCCATTTTGGCTATATAAGGATTCACACTCACCTCTGAACTTTGGGTATAGAGCAAACAGTAACTCAGTGTCTTGGTGACTGCCAACCCTGTAGGTGGCAGCACCTTCCTATTGTATCATGCAGTCTAAGAAGTGGATTTATTTCCTTTCTTTCTCTGACTTGCTTAAGAAATCAACAATTAGCAGTTCATCTTTCTTAGGTGTTGCCTTCTGCTGGATGAGCAGTATGTTGACGGAGATGTTTAATGTTCTCATGGCCGTTCTCACCTAGCTGCCTTTGTTCATTTTTAGAACAGATCTGTTCTCTGTGATTTGGTCTTTGCATTTTCTCTCCCTCCCCCTTTCTCCTCTCTTCAGTTAATTAGTTTCTACCTTGTTCTCCTCTCTGGCTTTTAAGATCTGCTTGAAGCTAGAATTCAGGGCTGGGATCCAAAGACCTACTTCAGCTTTGCTGGATAATAAGCGCGCACGGAGCGCGATTGACGATTTTTCTTATTTCATTGGATGCCCCCCTCACCCCGCCCGCAGCAATCCTCATATGAACCTTGCAATAAAATTCATGCGCTGTGCAAGGTGGCGATCAATACCGATATGCAAATACAATTAAAAGGAAATCCAAAAACCAAAATAAATCCACAACGAAAACAATGAAAAGCAGTGAGTACGAGCAACAACAGAAAAAGCAGCAGAACAAATGGAAAATAGTAGCCAACAACCGCAACATAACTAACAGCAGAAAAAACAGTTACCTGGGTTTTCTAAACAAGAAGGTTGTAATGTATTGAATGAAGGTCAACAAAAAAGAACATCAGAGGAGCCCTGCTGGATCAGACCGAGGGTCCATCTAGTCCAGCACTCTGTTCACACAGTGGCCAACCAGCAGTCAACCAGAAACCCACAAGCAGGACATGCTGCAACAGCATTCTTCAATCCATGTGCCTCAGCAACTGGCCTAAATAGGCTTACTATGGGGGCTATGTACTTTTCCTTGGAAGGGGAGTTCCAAAGCTTAGGTGCAGCCACTAAGAAGGCCCCTTCTCATGTCTTCGCCAAACATACTATGACGTTGTCTGGACATAGAGAAGGCTCCTCTCCTAAAGATCTAAAAGCCCGGGTAGAGAAGCAGTCTGTTTTTGAGATCCTTCTCTGTAGCCCCTTCTTGCATACGAGAAACAGGGCTTTTTTGATTGTAGACCCAGAATGTGACACAACCTCTCAATAGAGGTGCGCCTGGTTCTTTTCTTGCCCTTTTTTGGGTGGACCATAAAACTGGTTTTATTTCATGGAACGTTCTCTGCCCGTTGCCTCTCTTTATTTGCTTTTTTCATTATACTGTCTGTGTTATTTTTGTGCTAGTTTATTTAATGTGCTGGGTTTTTTTTGTTTGTTGTTGGTAGTTGTTTTGTCATCACGAAGGTGTAAGAAGCCTTGAGTATGTTTGATATCAACACATTCTGAAGCGAAGCAGCTCTGGCCATGGCCTAGCAATCATACACACTCCAATTATTAATTACATTTCCACAGCCCATAAAGGACTAATCAAAGCATAGCTCACTAAATTTATCCTTTCAGCAGCCTCCAGCCAGAATTTAAGCACACTTAGACCCTACTGATTTCAACTGGGAGAGGAAAGGAGCCACTTAACTCCCCCCCCCCGCCAAAATAATAGCAAATAGAAAAAGATCTTATGCCTTTCCAATAGGGTGGCCATGTGCCCGACTTTGCAGAGGACAGTTCTCTGGTTGAAAGGCTGTCCAGTTCAGAAAACAATCCGATGGCCCCTAGACAGTGTCTGGGATTGGGAGCACAGGTTAGTTTGGATTCCTGGATCTGACATTTGAGACAGTGTTCCGACCTCGGACCTCAGAGTCTGAGCTCCTCTCCTGCTCCCCCTTGCAGCCAGCACAAAAAAAGGTGCCGTATGCATGTCCGAGGTCGCAGACATGTTGGGGACACCCCCTTGGGGGCCGACCATGTTGTCCTCCTTTTTGGTTTCCAAAATATGGTCACCCTACAAAAGGGGGGAAGGTAAAGGGGGCATTCCCATGGGTGGGGAGGGGACTGGGGAGGCTGGTTTCTGAGGAATCCTCCAGCCTCCTTCCCTCCGCTTCCCCGGTGCCTCAGTTAGAAGGGCGAAAAGCCCTGTCTAACAGAAATGCAGACCTGGAAGGCTACGGAGGCGGCGCTCACTTCCACCAGTCCTCCCACTCTGCCTTGGGTGGCCGTCAGACTCTGCACCGGCTGAGTTTGGAGGCTTAAGGCCATCCCCATGGGATTGCGTCCTCAAGATTGCGTCCTTAAGCTGGGAGAGTGCCAATGTCCATCCAAACTTAGCATTTGGACAACAGACTAAGCACCTGTTCACAGTCTTCCCCATTCTGGTGACTTTCCTCTTCTCTCAGGCATTTGGTAATATCTGAGGAGCCTGGGTTTGTTTTGTTTTGTTTTTGTAGTTTTTTGAAGTGTTGAAGTGGTTTTTAAATGTACAGATTGTGTGTATGTTGTATGTTTTTGCTGTTTTAATTTTTGTATATTGTTTTTAATTGTTTTTAATCCTTTGTAAACCGCCCAGAGAGCTTCGGCTATGGGGCGGTATACAAATGTAATAAATAAATAAATAAATAAATGACAGTCATTATTTCTAAATTTGCATCTATACCTATAATTCAGCACATGCACATTTTATGCAGATCTGCACCCTCTTTTTTGAGGGGAGGGGCGATGGGTAAGTGCCACCTCCCTTTTAGTTTGGTATTGTCTATGCTGCCCGCGGCTCTCTAGAGTTAAAGCCAGGGGTCATTCCCAACCCTATCTGCAGAGGCCAGGAATCGAACCTGGGACCTTTTGCATGCAAAGCACATGCTCTACTACTGAGCTACATCTGGATCATGCCCAATATTGGCACCCAGATGTATGTTGGCCGGAAGGAACTGTTGAGTTGAGACAATTTAATATTGTTATTTATTGTTCCTGTAATAATTCCACACACAATCAAATGGGGGAAAGGGAGACACCCCAAGTGTTTTATTCTTTTATTCTTCCATTCCAATCCCCCCTCCGCCAATTTTTTTTAAAAAAAAATCAGGTTTGTTGGCTTCAATTTCACCTGCCTCTTGGCACTTTTGCTATAGCTGCTGTGAGCAAAGCCAAGAGGCAGCTTACAAATGGCACCAAATAATGAATGAATACGATCTTGGCTTGGATGGGATGAGTGGGTGGGAGAATCTGATTTCCCAAGCAACCGTTGATTCCCAGATAAAATTGGCATACTTAAATAGAAAAGGAAAAGAAAGTTTCCACTCAGACTTCATTAAAAAAAAGAAAAGAAAAAGAGATGACCGTTGTCAACCGAGCAGAGATATCGCTTTAAGCTGGGCGATCCTTCAGGCAGATGTCTAAAATAGGATCTCTTTCGTCCTCTGATAGTTAAGGGCACGTGGGGAGAGGGATTTTTTTTTTTAAAAGAAAATGTATGACTCTTTTCTTCTTAATGTTCATTTACACCATGCGGTTGCTGGACTGTGTTAAAGCTGCCGTGCCACCTAGGCGGCCAGTAGGGAGAGATCCTCACTTTGTGATGTCCTTACTGTCTTCTGGTCAGTGCTGTTCTAATTTCTAAGGGCATTGATTTCCGTTCTCCATCCTTCATTGGGGGGGGGAATAATTCCCCTGGCCACCCGAAAGGTCAAGCCTAGCCACTCCAGCCTTCCAGAGGGATTCGTCCTGCCATGTGCAATTGACATCAAAACACGCATGCATGTACGCTCGCTCACTCACTCCCCCCCCCGAAAATACAGCAATGATGTTAACCCTTTTTGAGATTTGCCCTGCCAATTTGGTGCAAATGTTGGCTAAGTATCCATGTTGCTCATTGGGCATCATCAATGGAAGGGAAGTCTTAACACTGAAAGCCTATGTGTGGCGGCTCAGATCTAAATCCTTTTGCGTTCAGTGGCAACTACTCTTGTGTAAGTCTACAGTGCCTTGCATAAGGATTCACCCCTCTTTGACCTGCTCACATTTTACAACCTGGAATTAAGATAGAGTCAGTTGGCAAGTTTACCATTTGATTTACACAATAAGCTTAACACTCTGAAAATACTTTTTATTGTGGCACAAAGGTTAATTAAGCCACAATAAACTGGCATTTGTTGGTTGCATAAGTATCCCCCCCCCCCCCAGTCAATACTTGCTAGAAGCACCTTTGGCAGCAGTTTCGGCTGTGAGTCTTTTGGGGTAAGTCTCTACTAGCTTTGCACATCTGGATCCTGCAATATTTGTCCATTCTTCTTGGGGAACATTGAATCGTGGAATAGCTTACCAAGGTCTCCTCAATCAAACACAATACTCAGTACTGCAGCATAGCACAAGTTGCATCTGAACCTGATGGGGTGGGTTTTTTTTCCCAATTGCAGTGTGATTCTGGAGAGTGACGGTACAGAGGGCAGTCCTCTGTTTGAAGAGTTGTCATTCCTCTGTTTGAGGGTGTCCTCTATTTGAAGGGCTCTCCAGTCCAAGCCAGGTTTGAAGGTGAAGAACCATAAGAAGCCATGAGCAAGGCACACAGGTCTCCTGGTCATGGTATCCACTCTGGTCTTGCATTTCTATTGAAACGGTGGTCATTTTTTCTAAATCTGCACTTATGCCTATGAATTAGCATACGCGGTGTTTATGCAAATTATTGCCCCTTTCCTCTTCTTCTTTGTTTGTTTGTGTGATGTGCATAGTTGGCCACCCAAGGGAGAGCCGACACTAAGGGGAAACTATTGTGGAGAGTACTAATGAAATTCTTTTGCCCCAATGGATCAAGGCTCCTAGAGGTAGTAACTACAGCAGAAACTCTCAGGGCATGAAAAAAGAGAGGTGTAGAGACAGATTTCTTGAGATAGAGAGAAATTGCTGACAGAGCTCCTTGGTTCATTTCTCACATTTGATCTCTTGGTTTGTTTTCTTTTGCTACGAGAAAAAGTTGGAGGGAGAGAGAAAAATAGAGAGATCACTTAAAATGGGCAAAGCAGATTTGAAAGGGCATATGTTGGCGTGTTTACTCTGATGTTGATTTCACATGACGGGGCTCCAGGGCTAAGCACAGAACCCCAGAGGTGGCTTGTTTGTGTGAATATGGCCCCTATCCCATGCATCTGAGGCCTACTGTAGATCAAAGCCCAGCTAGCCCCCTTCCTCCAATGTTTCGTTTACATCAGCCAACAGGCTTGTCGCTTCAGGAAATGGCCTGGCTGCTTGAAGGGTGTGTGTGATCTCTGCATGGCTTTGAGTTGAAAAGAAGCAAATTCCTCCTTAAATCTGGTACTGAAGACTCCCGAAGCGTTTTGCATGCATCCTGTTCATAGTGTGGGATATATTTAGGTACATTGAGAGGCCATTAACACTATAGTTTATTCTGGGTTAACTGCTCCTGGACTCACTCTAGCTTCTGATTTGTTGACATGTTGGAGGACTTGAAAATCAGAAGCTGAAGTGAGCTGAAAGATGGTTGTCAACACCCCCCTGGCAAGCTTGAAAGTTATTATCTCATTGCTTTTATCCTACCTAGGTTTACTCTGTAGGATGACTCTATGAAAGACAATAAAATGGGGTAGCCCATGGGCAGCCTTTAGTCTAATTTCATGCAGCCTTAATTTCATACAGCCTGCAGAGCTCTACAGGAAGCCAGTTTCCGGCTGGACATAAGGAAAAACTTCCTGACTGTTAGAGCAGTTCAGCAATGGAACCAATGACCTAGGGAGGCTGTGGGTTCTCCCTCACTAGAGGCCATCAACATGTAGCTGGACAGCCATCTGTCAGGTATGCTTGAAGGTGGATTCCTGCATTGAGCAGGGGGTGGGACTCAATGGCCTTATAGGCCCCTTCCAACTCTACTATTCTATGGTTCTATGATAATCCCTCAATACTGCAAAATTGGTTTACCGTTGGCTCCATCTCTGCCCACTGTCACTTCTAGCTCTGTCAGCCATCAGCTTCTGCTAGAAAGGGATGAGAAATTACGTTCAGTTTGTTTTTGATCAGGTGTTTCTGGGCTGAACACAGACTCGAATGCAATCTGTGGTTGAAGTCTGTCCATTTTCCAAGCTTGCAGTGTGATTTGTGGACCGAGAAAATGCGTTCGACAGCATACGTTTGTTTGAAAAATGCACCTGAAAGATGCATACTTTTGATAAATGCGCACAAATATGCTTTGATAAACGGGAGAAGAATGCGTACATTTCTGAGACACACACAGATGTGGCATACATTCGGAAAAATATGCATACAGACTCGAGTCAGAATGAACTTCGAGAAGGAATTTGGAGAACTTTGGAGAGCTCCAGTTTTGCTGATTCGTACATCCGTCGCTTCAGATCCCATTTGGCTTTTCTTGTAGGTCAATTACCAGCCATAGGAAAAACTTTTCCCACCCCTGCAATAAAAAGACACACCTTAGAAATGGTAATGCTCAGAACCCACAGGGGAGCATTTCAATCCTGTACGAGATTCTGAAGTGGACCTAAGAGCCTCCGTATCGCAAACAGAAATGGTTTTCCAATGGAGGCTCCAGAAATGGCATTCTTCCCCCGTTGCATTAATGGAGGCCGTACAGGCCCCATTGTTGCAGCGGGGGTAAGTGCACAATTTCAGCAGTGAGGGTGGTGGATGCTGAGCACTCATTAGGTCCTCTCAAGTGTGGGTCTGCACTTGTACTGCGGGCTCCCGACTGGGCCTGGGTTGGTGGACGAGGGGTCCTCCATCGGACTTCAGGACTCAGTCGGGCACTCATAACACCCCTAGAATCTTGTCAGAACCAGTCTGGATTGAAAATGCCCCATTTTAGTTCTGGAGGGAAAGCGAGGGAGAAAGCTGCCATTCCAGAGGTTCAAACTTAGTGCATCCTACTGAGGTCATGGTGCATCATCTCTGGCTGAGCCTTTGTCTCTCTATGACGAGATCCCATTTTTCCTCCCTTCAAATCACCTCTCAAGAGTTGTAATATGCTCCAGGCGCCCGCTGAGGACACCTCTGATCAGGAATGCATTTAGTTGCATTTCAATCAGGACAGCTTCCTACCCCCTGCCCCTGCCCCCAATCAAAACTTAATTGAAAAAGTCATGGAGTCAGTTTTACCTCTGGCTGGCAGATTTTAAACCTTTTAACATTCTAATCATGGGTCTGATAGGGCTCCGGGAAAGAAGACATCCTCATTGTCTTTCTTTTAATTATTAAGTTCAGAAAGGGATAGGTGGGGCTAGGAGCCGTTGAACTGTAGGTAACTTTTATCATAGAATCATAGAATAGTAGAGTTGGAAGGGGCCTATAAGGCCATCCAGAAAGAAACCTTGTTGCACAGTGCAAGATAAATTTTTAATCCTCTTTGCTTCAGTGTACAAACTTTTTTGCACCCCCAAAACTCACTTATTAAAATTTCACTACCTACATTGCCCTGGAACTTGCTTAATTGCATTATCACCACCTCAATTTCTCCTGATTGGGTCATAACTGTGTCCATCTTCTTTCCTTCTCCTTCCTAGTCCTGGATGTAGTGCTAGATTGGACATGAGCTAACAACCTGGGGCTCAGTCCAGAAAAGACAGAGGTGCTATCAGTCAGTAGATGAGCTAATTCAGAATTGGGACTACAGCTGGCACTCCCTCTGAAGGGTCCGGTGCAGACTTTGGGAATGTTTCGGGAGTGCTTTTGCCAAACTTTGGCTGGTGTGCCACCTGCCCCGCTTCCTAGAGAAGGCAGATCTGGCCACAGTGACACATGCCTTTATCACCCTCTGACTAGATTACTGCAATATACTCTACATGGGGCTGCCCTTGAAGACTGTTAAGAAAGTGTAATTGGTGCAAAATGTGGCAGCCAGATTACTTCCTACAACTTCCGTGTGTGTGTGTGTGTGTGTGTGTGTGTGTGTGTATATACATATATATTCCATTTTATGCCGATCTTATATAAATTGTATTGGCTTCTGATTTGTTTCCAGGCCCTATGCAGAATACTGGTGCTCATTTATAAAGTTCTAAATGGTGAGGAGTGGGTTATCTGAAATACCGCCTCCCCCCATGTGAGCCTGCCCACAGGTTGCAATCATTTTCTGTTGTATGTTTCACCACCAAAACAGGTTTGGTTAGTGGAAATGGAGGAGAAGTAGGGTAGCCACTTCTGATTGCCAAAAAAAGAGGAAATGCATAATCTCCCCTCCCTTAAAAGTGGGCAAAAGGAGACACAGATTTGCATAGGCTTATTTATATGTATAGATGCAAATTTAGAGGCCATTCCTTGCATTTATAAATAGAAATACAGCAGATCTCACACCAGTCGGCAAGACTGTGGCCAGGTGACCTGTGTGCTTGCTGCTCAGCCTGCTTTCCAGGTGCTCATTGTTGATGGACAGTTTAAGGCCACTGCTGCTCTCCCTTGTGGTTCTTGATTTTTCAGTGAGCCACAGACTGAAAAACCCTTCCAATAGCCCATGCCTTCCAACAGAGGAATGTCCTCTGACAACTTTTCCAAAAGAGGACTGTTCTCTGTAAACTAGGAGACATGGCCACTCTAGGGACAGGGCCTTTTCTGTGGCAGCACCCTTGCTGGCCTGATGACATTAGAGGGCGTGGCCACACACCTTGATATCATTTAGTCCCTGGCTGAGGCGCTGTGGTCTGTGGCCTGGCTTCAGCTGCCCTGCCCTTTCCCACATTGGTGAGGAGGCAGGGCATGCAAAGCCATCCTGACCAAGGTGCTGAGTTGAGCAGCATCTCCAAGAGGCGAAGGAACCTGTGGCAGGCCTCGGGAGTAGCAGGACGCCACTGCAGACCCCTTTGCTTTTCCTTTACTGCACGGAGCCTGGTAACCCCGGGCAAAGTGCAGCACTAAGCTAAGGTTTAGCAGACTTGATTTGATTTTCCTGTTGTGGTTCCTCTCTTTGGCAGTAGGAGTAATAAACGTGAAAATCACTGACACGTCAAAGAGCTTCTTGTATTATAAGCTTCATTACTAATTACGTTTAATGCATTTCCAGATACAGTGGAGAGGCGCTGTGTTCTATCATGGGCATTTCTATTGATCAGCTGTCATTTCGGCTGCAGCAGAATTCTAGTTGCTCGCTAATGTATTAGGGACACTTGCTTTGCTCCCTAACTTACAGATGGATTAACACCCCCACACACACATATACGTACGCACACACAAGTAGACTGCCCTAGAGAATAACTTCCATATTTACCCATTGCAAAAATAGCTAATGGCAAGTAGATCTTTTCCTCTATAATTCATAATAGACATACAATAACCAACCCATATTGGGGAAAACCAGGTGACCTATGTGCCTGCTCAGTCTGTTTTCCCGGGTGTTAAGATGGGCATCTTCAGGGCTCCTGTACTCTCTTCTTATGGTTCTTTATCTTTAAACTGGACTTGGACTGAACAGCTCTCCAAATGGAGGACCGTCCTTTGTAAAGTAGGGCACATGGCCAACCTAGTCTTAACTGTAGCGCTTTCTTTTAACATGAAGGCTAGAGATATTTACAAGTCAAAGTGATGCCTGCATCAAAAAAGGGTCTAACCCATTCCTCAGACACTCGGACCGATTCTGGAGTCAGCTATTTAGCCATGGAGAAGTCACACAAACAATGGACTCAGTTAACTAAGTGTGCTTTAGTGCCACCCTGTTCCTTTGCTACCATTGCCTTGGCCCACCTACGAGATTGGGAAATGAACCTATCCATCACTGGCCTGCTGATCAGGGAGGAGAAAGGTGTTGCAGTGGCACACTCCCATACTGGGCTGTTCTTGTTTGGATAGGCACAAAGGACTGCTTTGGGGAGGTGCTAGATTGGTGTGTAGCTCCGCTGTGCACTGAATCATTGAAATGTAGGTGACAGCTTCTCAGTTAAGTACTTCCAGGCCCCTGAATGCCCCACCCAAATAATCCTTTTGGGCAGGAAGAAGCATCAAGGAGCTTTTGTTACAGCTGAGACTTGCTTGGGCAGCATGTTCTTCTTGAATGTTGATGTGTTTGGTCTTGCCTCCTGGCTCTCTCCTCGACCATGCCTCCTGGTTTGTTCTTGAGTCCTGACTCCTGACTTGCTCATTCACCCTGCCTCCTGGTTTCTTCTTGACTTGGCCTTTGATCCTGACTTGCTCCTTGACCTTGCCTCCTGGTTTCTCTTTTGATCCTGACTCCTGGCTTTCTCCTCAGCCCTGCCTCCTGCTTTGTCCTTTGTTCCTGACTTGGCCTTTGGTTCCAACTCTTAGCTTCCTGTCACAGGTGAGCCTTGCTCAGTTAAGATGGTTCTCTAGAATGTAGACATGTTCAGTCCTGACTTGGCCTTTGGTGCCTGACTTCTGTCTTGCTCCTCAACTCTGCCTCCGGGTGTGTCCTTCAGTCCTGATTTGTCCTTCATACCCAATTTCTGGCTTGTCCCATAGCTTCTAGTTCCGGGTTCCAGGCTCAGCTGAGGCTGTTGCATCTGGTCCAGCCCTTTCACAGCCCCCTTTCTTGCTTCCTTACACAGTAAAATTGAAGAATAGAAACGAAGACAAGACAATTTGTAGAGAGAGATATCCCAACATTGGGCTGATTGAAGAGAACAACACTCTATGGCTTTGGATAATTTTTCTGTTTGCTAATCAGTTTATGAATCATCATGGCAATATCCCAAAAATAATCACTGAGTCACAAAAGTAAAAAGAAAAAGAAAAAAAAGCTATACCACTAATTACAGTTCTGTATAACAATAGAATGTCAGCTTGGTTCTAAAATAAACAGGAAAATAACAGTCATCTCAGTGGTTGCTAGGAGCTGCTGGGGTGGGGTGAGAACCAGGATGCACAGCTGCCCTGTGTGGCGAACCACTAGGGCAACACATTGGAGCATCTCCCAAGAAAGTAGAGTATTCCTGTATCACAGAGGGATTCCACCACCAACCCAGGTTGGCCACTGGTTCTTCTCATCAGGAAGGCCTATAAAGACTTCCCATTTAGGCTGTGGCTGAGTAATGATAGTCTTTTCTGATCCTGGCTCTTGACTTGTTCTCATCTCTCAGCTAGGGATGTTGGAGAAATCCATTTGTGGGGGGTGATGGAGCTTGATGGATTTCCCTAGGTAAAGCCCCATGGACTTCATTCTGGTTCCTTCTGCTGCGCCCAATTTGGTCTGCAGTGAGTTGGGCCAGTTTGTGGATTTTCTGGGCGTTTTGCCCATTTTTTTGTTCTGCAATTTGTGCAGATCTGGCCATGATTTGTACACGTGGCTGAGCCAATTGCGCAAACTGCAGAACCTGCGGGGGAAAGTGCACCCCAAAAAAGCTTCCAGAGTTTGGGGGAAAGTTTGTAGCTGAGCTCACAAATGCAAATCGAGTTGCACACACCATGGAACTCTGTCAAGCCAAAAAACACCAAAGAAAACTCACATTCCCCAGCGACAGACTTCCTTACTCTCTGCTCTGCATCCCAGTTTAACTGTTTCTGGTTTCCAGCTACTAATCAACAGTGGCCTGTCGATCAATACCAACAGTGTAAACAAAATACTTGCGGAAGTTACCATACCCGCTAGTAAGCCTTTTGCTTCCATGGCATGGACATTTCATTTTTTTTTTTTAGAGAAGAGGAGATGTTCTGCAATTTAACGTGTAGGGCAAGCGAGCAAAACCTCAGGGGAAGAAAGCTGCACATATATTTTCTTCCAAAGCAGTTTCCTTCATGCAGTAACTCAAGTATGTAGTTGACTCCAAATCCTTACAGTTTCAGAACAGTCTAACCCAGCCATCCCCATCCCACTGCCTTCTCGATGGTTTAGGGTTCAACACCTACCATCCACAAACACCAGGATCTGGCTGGGGCTGATGGGAGCTGTAGTCCAAGACCTCCTCAGGGGCTGGAGATGGCAGGTCTAAACAAATCCAGAATGTCAAGGAAGTGAGCCAGGCTCAAGATCGCCACAATGCACTGGGGAAAACCAAGTGTGGAGAGTGACTGCTTTGTCCTCCCTTCTGCAGGCTTACTGGCGGCTGAGGACAAGGGGTGTATCCTGGCCAGCAGTAACTATTTTCAGTCCACCTGTCATGTCCAGGAAGCATTTGAATGTTCACAGAGACACAATATCTCCTATGTTAGACTGTTTTACGTCTTCATAACCTACCTTGGAGGTCCCTTTCAAGCCAAATTATGTGGGGCATCCAGTAAATCAAAGGTCTCCAACCTTTTTTGGACTGGTGGGCACCTCTGGAGTTTGACGGAGCATCATGGCCACCCCCACAAAAGGGAGGCTTGCCCCTTCATAAAATGGCTGCCATGGTGAACGTGGCCTGACACTCAAGCACTTATTTCCCAGAAGGTGAACCAGTGAGACCAAAAGAAAAATAGCTTGGCCAAGAACATAAGTGCAAGGCAGAGATGGGGGTCTGAGGTCAAAAAGACAAAGCCACTCTTTTGAACCGAAATAAAGACGGTGCTGGAAGGCATTTCTTCACCCGGCTGCATGCCAGCCTCCCAGTTAATTGTTTTTAAATGACAAAAAAATCTAAAGAAATAAAATTAAAATCAGGAGGGACAGGGAGCCTGGAAGGTGCCAAGAGTCATGTCCGCAAGCATATTGGTGTCCATGGGCACCATATTGGATACCTCAGAGATAAATAAACACATTGCTGGATATCATTGTAAACGGAGGTATCACTTTTTGGTGGGAAGTAATTCTACAGGTTTTCCCCATTGGTGTGTGTTTGCTTATTGGTTTATTGAGTAGCTATTTCTCGTCTAAGCCTATGCCTGTCCTTGAGGTTACATGCCGTTGAGTTTGATGGGAAGGAATCGATGTGAGATGTCCTGAGCTTCCTGACATCTTTCTTCCTCCTTTCGTGCTGCTAATTCCCCCTCTCCTCCTCTGAAAACAGCACCCACAGAATTATATTTTCTTGCCTCTCATCTAGAGGAATGTATTAACATTCAACTGTATGTCACAAGATTGGCAGAAAATCTTCACGGGCTCCGATTCTTTCCAGGATGCGCACAACGAGAGGAATGGCACCTACTGGTAATCATGAACGCAATAGAGCTACTGCATTAGCTTGCGGGTAATGATCCTGTGTTCACCTAATTATCATTTCCAGGTGATCCCAGGTCCTATTTGCATTGTAGTGCACACAATATATGGGGCACTTGATTGAGAAATGATTTGCACGGCACTGTTGCTAGAATGTGTGATAGCGGCAATTTAGAAGCTGATTGGTGCAATTTGTTTGTTGTTCTGAATTGATCAAAATATTTGTACACAGTCTCTCCCCCATCCCCGGCTTTATGGTTCTAAGAATACTATTTAACACTGGATGGATTGCATATTTAATATCTGGTATTTAAAGACCATGCAGGGAAGCCTGGGTGCGATTGTAGATTTAGTAGAAGAGGCTCTTCTCACTGAAGACAGAGCTAGCCATCCAGAGAGAGCTGCAGTTCTGTTTAAGGCTCAGACTGGGATTGATTAGCACTGGAGTAACATTCGGAGCCTTTCTACACGAGGCATTTATTATGTGTTCGTGTTTTGTCCCTCATGGTAGTTTGTGGGTGCTTTACATGACATGGCCATCCTCCAGGGCCTCTCCAGGACGTGGCCATCCTCCAGCAGTTTTTTTTTCCTAATGAGAAAAGCCTGGTATATTCCTGAATGGTGGCATGTTACCCCTAGTGTATTTGTGCAATTTTGCTATACCCCAGGGTCACCTAGTGGTTGTGTAATGGAACATACAGAAAGACAGAGAAAGAAAACCTCCAGAAAAAAAACATATGTAAATGAGCCGATCTTAATCCCACAAAGAATCTGGAAGCAGAAGCCTTGGTAGAAGGTTAGGGTTAAAGGCCCTTGAGCTCGGCTCTTTTTCATTCTGAAACGTATCATTCCACAAGGAGCTGTCCAGGATTCTGAACCAGCTTTCTCCGACCTACTGCCTTCCCAATGTGTTGGGCTACAACCCCCTAAGGAGTTGAATAGGGCTAGTGAGAAACAAGAGGGAGATACCAGTATGTTCAGGGAGGAAAAACCTAAGGGGGAAACTGCTGCCCCCGAATACTGAGGACTGAACAGATTTGGTAAGCACAAAATGTTGATAGCTGGAAAAGGAAAGCTAAAGCTGGGGTGGAATGTGGACAGACTAGAATGCCCCTACTTAAGCTACTTATAGCTTAGAGTGGACATCTCCAATGTTGCAACCCCAGATATGTCTTTTGGTGCCACTGGCCTGCCCACCTCTCCTGCGTTTTATTTTATTACTTAAGATTACTTTATTTATTTTACTTTACTTTATTTTATTACTTAAGCTGGCATGCTGAAAAGCAAAGTGGTGCCCTCCAGCGCCATCTTTATTTGGGTCTATATTTATTTATTTATTACCCTTCTATGCCGCCCAATAGCCTGAGATCTCATTTGAGAGCTATTTTGGATCTCAACTTCATCTCTGCCATGTTTGGGTGAGTTGTTCCTTTTTTTTTTTAAATAGTCTCATCAGTTTGCCTTCTGGGAAATGAGTGGGTGGTGACCAGCCTTGCCCACCATGGCAGCCATTTTATGAATAGGCAAGCCTCCCTGTTCCTCTGGCAGCCATTTTGTGAGAGCACTCATGACACACTAAATTCCAAATGTGCCCACCAACTCAAAAAGGTTGGGGACCTCCGGCTTATAATATCCTGGAGGAAGGCATAGGTGGGCTGGTGGGCTGGCACCCTAAACATGACCACTCCTTCTAGGAGGCCAGGATATACTGCAACATCTTGTTGCAGGGTCCACTTGTAGTAGCAATTAATAATAATAACTCATGGTAGAAAATAACAGTCCAGGAAAGCTGCAATAGAATTCTGCATTGCAGGTTGCAATGAATGGAAGGGAAATACCTCTCCTATGAAGTACAAAAACAATTTCTGACCCTTTCCCCTCCCCTCCCAAAATAATATGAACACCTTGCCATGTCTGTTTATGTCACACCAGAGTTTGCATTGGCTCTCATTTGGGGCACATGACTCATTCGCTCTTTCCTCCTGCGTAGAAAGGCTGTCCCAATTATAGCACACCAAAACACCATCGTGTCCAGATACATTAAATTACATGCCCACCCGGCAAACTACATGTTTTGGAAATGGGTTGTCAATTGTCCAAGAAGATTTAACTTTATGGTTTGGAAACCGATTTCGCAATTCCATTTGGAAGCGGGTCTGATATGCCACATAGCAAAATAGCAGTGCTGTGAAATTCTCCCCTCGCCCCCGCCCCCACCCCCACCCTCTCTCAGGATAGCTTAATCTGTATGAAAGCACCAGAATGTCCTGATTTTCATAAATTATTGCGTAGCGGACCAATAGGAATTACCTAGGAGCTGCAAATGTAATATCCTGCCCTCTGTGGAAAATCTAGAAGGACGTCCGCACACTTAGTTGAAACTAGTTTAGAAGTCCTGCTATTATAACTTCTGCCTCATGGAATATGTTAGCTCCCCAGCCACACTTTCCACTCTGTCAATTGAATATGCTGTCTTGCTCCCTCTCCTCTAGCCCCCCCCCCTTCTTCAAAGAAAAAGCAATCTAGACTTCCCCTTTCGGAGATGGAAATCAGGGCAAGTTTGTCTTGTCAAAAAGTGTGTCTCCTCCTCCTCCTCCTCCTCTACCAGCAGCTAGAATGAAACGCTGGGACCAACACAGTAATTTACTAATCAGGAGGAAAATGGGCTGTTACTGCAACACACCCCATGTTTACTGCAAAGTGGATTGAAAGCACCATTTTAAGGAACAGCTTGAGAAGAGCAGATGCGCAGAATGGCCAAAATTGTAAATGTAACATTTGCATATATGCGATAAGGCATCCTGCAGCAGGCTTTACTGATTAAGGTGTTCGGAGGGCAGAGAAGATAGCAATAAATGAGACACCGAAATAAGTCAACCGCTGGTAAGCCCAAGACTGAAAAGTAACACTAAGACCCTAATCAGATAGATTTCCCATTGTAACTTCCTTTTTTTTATATGACTTTGCAAGAAGGAATTTGAAAATAGAGCAAGTTACATAATTTTAAGAAATGTTCATTGAAAAATCAGGGAAGCCAGCCAGACTAGCAGTGAATCTTACTTCAACGCTGTTGACAAGACGGTGTCCTCCATCACACCTGAGGTCAGCAGGTGTCTTTAGAGGGCCTAGGACAAAGTGGCACACACAGCCCTGTCTTCCAACAGCTGTGAATGCCCAGGGATTCAGGAAGAACAGCCGGGGGGGGAGGGTCTTCTGTCATTGCCCCTCAGCACCTGCTGCCTGAGACAGCCATCTTAGTGTGCCTATCGGTAGGGCCGGCCCTGTCCAAATCTCAGGATAGAAATAAAACCTTACCTGAAATGAAGCTGCAAAGGCACCTGACCTCATATCTTCTAGCTGTCTTCATGCAGTTTCTCTTGTGGGTGACCCAGCTTGCAGGATAAATCAGTTCTGTATATTCTAGCTCTAGGAAGGCCCGGTTTCTTCCTGCTATGGAATTTCAAGCTTTATCATAATGTCGCGTCAGGGAGTTGCAGGTACAGAGCATGCATGCATGGTTGGCATGAAGCCACCGTTAGGGTGGCAAGGCATGGATATGCCTCCCCAAAATTCTCCCCAAGAGGCCAACTGGCAGAGGTCTTCTGCCTTTCCAGAGGAGCAAAATTGTTTGGTTTAAAATGTTATCAGGCCACCCTGTGAAAGTACATTGCCAGTTGCTGCTGAATAGGAATGGTCTTTTCTAGGAATTCATTGGTACTCAATTTACAGTTTACAGTATGGCACCAGTGTGCTTGGCCAAAGGAACTGGGCAGGAGGGCTACAGGGTCTGCTCTCAGGTGGAGGGAACTGCTGTCCATATCCTGGTTGTTTCATAGCTCCTCCCTGTTAATATCTGGGGGGTGTATGGCATCTTGTCAGCCCGGCCCAATCAGGTGATGTGGGGAGCCAATAGGTTCCATGCTGACATTATATAACTGAGGAATAACTCATCACCATGGATGGCTCCTTTGCAGGCTCATGAAGCCTAGATGAAACTGGGCCATTTTGGAACATGCCTGCCTACATCACTTGCTTTGAAACCTTAATCCTACTGCCATTGCCGTTGTGACTTGCCCTTCAAATTTACCTTGGCTCGCATTCTCTCTCTTTGGTTTCTTTCGACTTCCGTTTCTTGAACTTGATTCAGGCCTTCATCAATGGCTTTTGACCCCCCCCCCCCCCCCCAGGCAGACATCCCCATCACCCTGCAAACCTGAAGCGTGACTACCTGGGGGTAGGTGGGGAGAAGTGGATGCGATCTCACTGGGCTGTCCTTGCATATTTCAGGGCACTCGCTTGGCACAAATCAGAGGTTCTGGAACTGAACTCCCGATTGCTTGGGCTCCATTTCTAAAGAGCATCTGAGGTTTTTGTTGCAGAGTGGATCAGCTTCAGGAGCATTTCTGCTGTCATATTGGGAAATGCACACTCTGTCCAATAAAAGGGGTCAGCCACTGGAGGTCAGTAGCTCTGATTTCGGTGGGGCTGTGAATCTATTCTAGGTTTCAGTCAAAACTAGCCAGACCTCTAAAAGAGCTGTCCAAGGCACCGAACCTAGTTTAGGGATAGGCTTTAGCATCTTGGATAGCTTCTTTAGAGTTCTGGCTGGTTCTAACTGAACCCCTTAATGGTTATGCAGCTCCACCGAAATCAGAGTCACTAACCTCCACTAGGGGCAGATGAAGTGGCACATCATTCATGTGTATTATTTATTATAATGCATGTTTACCTGTTGACTATCTCCTTTCCCCAGGTTTTCCTCTTTTCCTGTGCATGGAAGCAAGAACCGAAGAGGCCAAGAGATAGTTTGAAGCCGAAGAGAGAGTTATTTCTCTGTGAGACACGTGGGACTGCAACAAAATAAGGCAGCATGGAGAATTCCTGTCAAGTGTTCTAGCCAACTCCCCCCCCCCTTTTTTTTTGCAGGATACTCCATTCCACAATCTCTCCGGACTCCCTCTTCCCAATTTTGTGGCCCTTAGTCGTTATTGGGCTGTTTTAAGGATTATTATTTTTTTGCCTCCTTGACATTTTTTCCTATTTTTTTGGGGGGGGGGGGTTGGTGCTTTTGCAAACTTTGGGCTTTGCCTACGCCTGCTGATACCTCCTTTTTAAGTGTGGATGATGCCTGGATTGGTACTTGGACAATTGAGTTTGCGATTAGTATTATATAGGCTAGCAGAGCTATCACTCGTGGGAGCTAATTAATAGGATGAAGCATGATTTTCATTCATTGGAGTCCTGAGGGGGAAAAGCCAGCTTTGCATTCTGAGGAGTTCCCATTTTTGCTGTTTCTTGCAAGCTGGTGACACACCCAATACCCGCTTGCTGCCAGCGGAGGCTGGTAGCATTTGCACCTTGGATAGCTCCTTTAGAGTTCTGGCTGGTTCTGACTAAAGACCCTAGAGCGCATTCAACGTCTCACTGAGGTCGGAGACACCAGCCTCCACTGGTCTTTGGTCATTTTACTCCAGAGGGAGAACGGGTCAGAGACAGAGTCCTCGCAATGGGGTCATGGTGCAGTGATTAAAAAAATATATCAATCGATCACAGCATGACGCGAGAAAACAACAACACCTGCTTTCCCCCTCCTCCTGCTTACGGCACGAAGGACATTGGCTTGCCACAATCAAAAGCTAATTTGAGCCTGTTCTATTTAACCCCCCCACCTTGGCTCCCCCCCTCCATCTTCCCTTTGACACATATTTGCTCATACCTGCGCGGCGCAGCATGTGGTAATAAATATTCAACGATAGCTTTCAAGTGGTTGCAGCCAAGTTAATGTGGGTATATTCCATATGGAAAGATCACTGCTTCTCGAGGTACTGTAACAAAAGACTTGGCAGTTCATAAGGAAACGTTCCTGCTGGGAGCAGGTGTCTTTGGTCTGACAAGATTGCATTTTTTATCCCTACCTGCTTGTAAGTGCATTGTAGATGGGAACGGGTCAGCCGGTCCGGTCGTTCTGATTTCCTTTAATAATAATAATAATAATAATAATAATAAAAAAGGGACAGAGACGCTTAGCAAGCATCTCTTTCCGAACTATCTCGAGGGTGTGAGCAATGACATGTGAAACGAATTACTTGTTTACTAACGTCAGGATAATTTGGTCACTTGCCTTGACTGGAACCATGGGCGACACAGCACCCTCTCTGCCAAGCGGTGTTTGCACGCTCGCTCGAGTTGAGCGTCTGAGTGAACAGTTTTGCTCAGGAGGACTGCCCTGCCCCCTCCATCATTTAACCATTATGGCCTGGATTTGAATTCGCCGGGTGTATTGGAGATTTAGGGATTAGCCGTGTTTACATGCATGGCGTGTCACTGGAGGGAGGGATCTGCTTTTTGCTCCGCAGCATCAATCGGACTCCCAGCAGAAGAATTAATTGCATGAATGCTAATGTTTCCCGTCGTCAAGTACATAATGCATCAGAAGCGTTATTAATACTGAATCGCTGACTTGCTTGGTTAAAGTAAGAATAATAATAATAATAAAAAGTCTCAAGTTTCACTGTGGAAACTTGATGGCCGCGGTTTGAATTTCCGAGCAGAGGCCCCAGAAGAGTGCGCAACCGGCATGTTGTGTATTGGGGACCAGGACTCTGTGTTTCAATTCCTCTGACCAAGACGTATTTGACCTTGGGGCTGCGTTAAGGACAGGTTGCAGCGCCAAACGATCATTTTACTGCCATGATGGGCCTGGAAGAGGCAAAGGTTTTAAACTGTGCAAAAGACATTTGTTGAATCACATTTTGTCTTCACCTTGGATGGTCTCCACTTGCCACAGTTCCTTGGTGATATCAAGAAGCTAATCTTTCCATCGTGCATTTTAAAAATTACCGCAAAAAGCAAACTAATTGGGAAATCTAAAACACCATTGTTTTAGATTTCCCAGAATATGTTTGTTCTCTCTCTCTCTCTCTCTCTCTCTCTCTGCCCTTTTCACATTTGTCTCAGAGCTCCGGAAAGTTGAATGCTAGCTTTGCATTGTGCTAAGAGATTGAGAGAGAGAGAGAGAGTTTGATCTAAAGAACTGTGAAATTAACCCCTAATTTATTTAAGTCAGCAAATGTTGGCAAATGAAGGCAAGAAACTTTGAACTTGTACCTGTGTTCAAATCTCTAGGCATTCACTAATTCACTCTGGCCAGATCTTGGTTTCTTGCTATGCATGTTTACTCTGAAGCAGGTCCAAGTAATTTTTATTACTACTTATTTATTTCATTTCTATTTCTATACCGCCCAATAGCCGAAGCTCTCTGGGCAGTTTACAACAATTCATAAGATAATAGAATACAGCACAAAAATATAAATATATCCAATGTAAAACAATTTAGACAGCTAAAGACAGTTTCAGCAGAATACTAGGCCTGTTTAGATAGCTGGCATGAGTGCCCAATCATATGCCATTTAATGCTTGAGAGTAAAGTACAGCCTTAACCTGGCACCGAAAAGATGACATTGTTGGCACCAGACAGGCCTGAGTGGGGGGAATTCATTCCATAGTTGGGGGGCCACCACTGAAAAGACCCTCTCCCTTGTTGCCACCTTCCGAGCCTTCTTTGGCGGGGCCCCTGAGATGTTGAGTGTAGAGTCTGGGTATGTTTGTATTGGGAGAGGCGTTCTGTGAGCCATATAAGGCTTTATAAGTTAAAACCAGCACCTTGAATTAGGCTTGGAAGCATGCAGGCAGCCAATGCAAGCAGGCCAGAATTGGTATTATATGGTCAGACCTTCTGGTCCCAGTTATTAATCTGGCTGCCACATTTTGCACAAGCAGCAGCTTCTGAACAGTCCTCAAGGGCAGCCCAACGTAGAGTACATTGCAGTAATCTAACTCTGAGATTACCAGAGTATAGATAACTGAAACCAGGTTATCCCTGTCCAGATAGGGGTATAGCTGGGGCACCAGCCAAAGTTGGTAAAAGGCATTCTGAGCCACTGAGGTTTAGGTTAGGTTTATTTCCAGGTGGATCTGCATTGGGTTGCAGCCTCAGTCTGTGGCTCCCAGCTGTAAAATGGGAGTGACCTGTTATATAATGTTCTCATAAGAGAAACAAGATGTGCTAAAGAAAGTATGGGTGATAAGTTACTGAAGCAAATGACATTATTCTATTATTGCTGTTAATGTATACAGCAGTATCAATATACATGGCACTTTAGGGAATGAGCACAAAAAAAGAAAAAGACAAGTCTTCTTCCTCAAGCAACTTACAAGCTAAACTTTGATGACAGGGATAAAATGGAAGGAGGGTAGTTTCTAAGCAAGGAACTCTGAAGTCCAGATATTTCCTGTTTGAAAAGAGCAAATTTCTATGGCATCCATCTTTGATGATGAAGGCTGCAGTTCTGAGCACACTTAGTTGGGGATAAGTAACACCATTGAACTCAGTGAGATATATTTCATGCGCATAGGGCTGGGCTGCACATTACTTAAATTTCATTATGGCTGTGGAAGGACTGCTATACTGTGGTTAGCCACAGAACTGGAGGCCGTGAATGACTGCTCACTGACACCACATATAGTAAACGGATAGTGTGTGGTCTCTCTGGTCCTCTGAATGCATCCTCCGTGTTTTTAGGTTCAGGTTGTAATGCAAGCAACTGGCCCTTTTGCTTTCTAATTCTTTCCAGCTGTGCTCACATTTTACAAGGCAACACCGTTGAGAGGACTCAAAGTATTTAGACAGTTGTCATAGGGGATATTTTTTTCTTTGTCCCTCTCTTTTATGGATACATAGCACAGGGTTGCTACATAACCTGGAGGATCATACTTTTCGCCTATTTTGAAAACAGTTCTAAGAGCAGCCATCTTAATCCACACTGGCAAATATTGACAAAAACCCAGAATAGAAGCTTTTAGAATCTTGCTCCTACTCCTGTGCCTACAAGAGCACCAGGACGGATAGTCCATGTAAACTTTCCCAAGTGAAATTATATATTGTTTTGAAAGATGAGGATGTGTTTACAAGCCCCATGCCAGGGTTTCAGAAACAGGAGTTCAGTGTACTGAGATAAAGGGTGAGTGATAAATGGTGCAAACACCATTGACAATATCTGACATGAGCTGCTGGCGGTGCAGCTGTACAATTTTATTCATTTGTTTGTTTATGGATAGCCCACTTTTAGGTTCTTTCTATTCCAAAAGCAGGCTGCAGTAAAGTAAGAAAGCAATTCAATCTATGAACAAAGATGAGTAAAATTTAATTTTTTTTAAAAAAACACAATCTACAAAATAAAACACACACATGAGGTGAAAGTTGAAATAATATAGTACCCCAGTTTCAACACTGTACCAAAAACTTTTCTAAAAAGGGAGTGGGTTTTTTTTTTAACCAGGTGTTCTGAAAGGTCTCCAAGCTGGCAAAGTTTGGTGTACTTTATTTATTTATTACATTTCTATACCACCCAAGAGCAAAAGCTTTCTGTTGGAAGTGAGTTCCCTTAGCAAGGAGCCACCACTAAAAAAGCCCTGAGTAGTATCCAGAGATAGATCTATACACTCAATTGAATAGACCAATTGAAATGAATGGGACTTTCTATACCACCCAAGAGCAAAAGCTTTCTGTTGGAAGTGAGTTCCCTTAGCAGGGAGCCACCACTAAAAAAGCCCTGAGTGGTATCCTGAGATAGACCTATTGACTAGGTCTAACACTCAATTGCATAGACCAATTGAAATGAATGGGACTTAAGTTATAGTAACATTGGATACAACTCTCTGTTCCCTGTTGAGGTGAATTTTTACCTGTGATGGTGGTGGCACTTGCTAAAAGGTCTCATTGCTAGACTCAGTGTATGGTGAAGTATATTTGAAAGAAGATGAGTCCTCAGATATCTTAGGCATGCTCTATAGGACTTTAAAGGCAAAAAACGTCACCTTGAATTTAGTCTGAAAGCAAACCGATAGACAGTGAAGTTCTTGCAATGTTGGAGTTATATGCTCCACATGGCTAGCGCCAATCACTAGTGGGGGTTTCATGCTCTGGGCCATGGGTTTCTGAACTTCCTTTAGCACAAATCTTTTGGCAATATGTAGGATAGTGAAGTGATTGACAGAAATAGATAGTTTAGGAGGAAATATGTGAAGTTCCATTCTAAATATACTGAGTATGAATTTCAGCCATTCAAGGGAGGGAAGTCAACATTTTATAGGCCATCTAGAACACCTTCCCCTATACCTTTGCTATGCAAATTTAGCACACAAAGGGCCTGTTGAGACAATGCGCTAAGCCATGATTAGGCTGCTAACATAACATGCTAAGCCACAATAATAATAATAATAATAATAATAATAATAATAATAATAATAATGGCCTGTTCAGGCAATGTGCTAAGGCATGGTTAGGTCGCTAACCCCTTTGCAACAAATGGTTAGCATGTTTAAACCATGGCTATGTAGCCACCATGGTTAGGAATGGTTCACATGACACACTAAACCATGATGGTTAAGTATTTTGAGCTAAACATTAACCCTGTTCAGATGACACACTTAATGTTTAGGGTTAATGTTTAGCTCAAAACGCTTAACCGTCATGGTTTAGTGTGTTGACTGAACCATGACTTAGCATGTCATGTGAACCATACCTAACCACGGTGGCTACATTACCATGGTTTAAACAAGCTTACTAACAATTTGCTGCAAAAGGGTTAGCGGCATAACTATGGCTTATCGTGTTGCCTGAACAGGCCCATAATATGGTCAAGTAGACCTCAGTGATTGCATTAGAAAGAACATGTACAATTCAACCCCTGGCAGACAAAATTCACATTGCATTTCTTGCTATACCTGTTGTTATAACCTTGAATTTTGAGAAGTTACATTGGCAGCGGAGCAAATCCAATCAACGGTAGCGTTCAATGTAAGTGGGAATTTGGTGTTGAGTGATAAACCAGGTTAATTACTCTCAGAAGCAGGAGCTAAGAAGAATCTCAGTAATGAATAGGGGACTTATAAGAAGTGAGTTCTCTAATTCTATCCGATTCCCACCAGAAATGAGACATGAAGAAGTACGAAGCAATAATTACAATGAGAAATGGCCGCTGAAGTACCCAAAGCAATGTAATGGAAACACGAATGTCCTCGTTTTATGAATGAAAGACTGCGAATTCTGAAATAGATAAGCATGGCAAGCTATGCTCCATTTTGAAGTGAACGGGGATGCGGAGAAAGGAGGTTGATATTAGAGATGAAACCAAACTCTGCAGGGACTGCAGAAGACAATAATTAGGAGCAACAGGCCAAACGATTATGCAAACCTGAAAGTAATAGAAGATGGAGAAAAATAGAGTCTCAAGGCAGATGAAAGATGCGCGGGTGAGTAGGGCTGACCTGTTTAGACCAGTAGCACCTGAGGGAGATATTAGTTCTGGTACATATTGAAGGTTAGGCTCAGAACCCCCCAAGGTTGTTAGTGATCAACCCGCTAGTGAAGAGATGAGTAATCAAACATTGTCATCAGGAAGAAAGAAAGAGGTATAATTTGACTACCGAGGAATTTGATCCTAAACAGCTGTTATCTCAGATAAGTGTACCTGGTGCCTTCCAGTGATATGAGCACAAGCCCTAGCAGTCATCCTGGACTAATCAAGTCTGACTGGAAGGGCCTGTCCATCATAACTCCTACAGCAACAGAACTCCCCTTGCAACAGAAGTCGTTTCAAGATGTATATTCCATTAAAGAACAACATCCAGAAAAATCTAACCCCCCCCCCCCCCCGCCCAAAGAAAGTGCTTTGATGCAGATTATATACTCACCTTTTGGCCTGGTTTTGAAGCCAGAGAGAAGATAAGGCACCATGTTTAATAATGGTTCAGATTTCTGATACCTTGGAATCATGAGCCATGAGGGCTAACTGTTAAGTGGTGAAATGTTGTGTAAGATCCCATCCCCGGAAGTGATAATACTTATCCTCAGTGGAAAATTTTTGGAACAAGTTCGGTTCCACTATCTAGCACCATGGTTTTCAGAGCTTCAAAGGACTTCGGTAAGAACAGTCAAGGAGAGGGGCTGGAAGTCTGTGGTGGGGCCAATGGAGTCTGGGGGCTCTGATGTCAGTGGGGTGGTGGATCCGCTCTGGGTCAGAACAGGTCAGAACTCTAAAGAAACACTCTGGATAGCTCCTTGAGAGTTCTGACTGAAACCTGGAACGGATTCACCACTCCACTAACCTTGGAGCCAGCAGTCTCTACTGGGTGGAGCACAAGCTATAAACACACAAGGCCGCAGATTCAATCTCATCTCCAATTAAAAGGTGACAGGAAAGACTTCTGTATGTGACCTTGGAAAACTGCTGTCAGTCACAGGACACACTACTGGGCTAATTGGACAAGGAGACCTGGGTCCAATATACACCAAGCAGGATATAGCACTATGAAAGCAGTATGAAAGAAGTATATAAAAACGCAGAAGCCACACGACTGCTTTATAGAAGTATTGAAGTGCGTTGACAACTGTTGGGGCCCACCATTTACCACTATATTCTGCTTGGTGTGGCGCCAGCCTTTTATTTACTGCTTTCATACCACTTTAATATGCAATATCCTGCTTGGTGTAGATCTGGCCATGCTATGCAGCAACATTTCATGTTCATTGACCAGGAACTGTGTGAACTCATCTTTCATGCGCATCAGAGAGCCTTTGCGCAAGTAGGCAAGGGCATCTACTGCACTGCCTTTTCACCCCCACAATTGTTTGGGCCGGAGCAAGCGGCTGGTGAATAAGCCGGTTGTAATGGGGAGGAGGGAGCGACTCCAGGGGGATTGTGTCAGTGGGTCCTTCCTGAGCTGTGGGCCCTTAGCAGGTGCCCAACCATGCCTACCCTTGGTGCTGCAACCTTCCCCTGCTAACTGGTGAACCTAGAGCAAGTCCTGCAAACCCCACTGACAACACCAACCCCCAGTGAGTGGTGTGTGTGTGTGTGTGTATGTGTGTGTGGCGGGGGAAGTACAGCTTATCCATGAGCCAAGTGCTTTTTACCTGCTCTCGTTTTCTTTCTGGCCGCCTCCTCTGATGTACGTTAAGATTCTATCGGAGGCGAGGAGCGTAGAATGGTGGTCCAGGTGCCTACGGAATGCTAATGTGATTTTTAGCATTCCCTGCGCCTCTCATGCATAAGCATTCTTGCAAGATTGTAAAGGAGGCAAGTGCGACCCTGCCATTTGTAATTCATGTGTATTTCTTTAAGGCTTCTAATATCAAGCCCAACTAAAGGGAAGGCAGATTTACTTCTGGCGCGGACATGAAATGTATTTACTAAATATTCTGAAGAGACAAAGCTCAAACAGGGAAAAGGGAGCATCAAGGCACGAGAGATTCTGATAAAAAAAAAAAAAGTAGGCCAAGAAGCAGAGGTCTATCCTCTCTGCTCACAGAACAGTGAGCAAGTATTTTTGATTTTCCTTAACATCTCAATATGTCAAGGGCAGCCAGCACGTTGTACATCTTGATTTTTTACAGGCAATACTAACATGAACGGAATACCATTAGAGGAGGCTGGAATGCATTAGCATATCTTCCCTGTGCTATTTCTCTTTTCTTCCACTCTCTACTTCCTTTTGGAAACCCACAATAGATCAGCACAGAGTTAGAATAAACTGGGGATGGGTGAATCTGTCTCTTCCGCTCCCCCCCACCCCGCATTCAGATTCTTAAAATCCTCAAGTTCTTTTTCTCCCAGATAAGGAGAACTTTGCCAATGTTAGTAAATTCTCATGAAGCGTGAACTGAACTGGAATTCTCACGTTCAAAGCAATTCCCAGCATTGGCAGGACCATGATTTATCTGCCTGCCATATAGCTGAGGAGCCCGTCAGAAAAAACACATGGCAACCCTAATTAATCACTAACATGGGTAAATGCACAGGGGTTCAAACCCAAACTTTTAAGAGCAAACAGCCTCAAAGCCCCGGGCCTGGATGGACAACTTTCAATTTGGGTTTCTTGTGCATTCACATTTTTTAAATCTCAAGTTCTTTTTTGTCCCAAATATCGAGAACTTTGCAAATATTGATATATTTTTTTATGTATCAAAACTGAACTGAAAGAGACGCATCCTTGGGATACGATAACCATGGCACAGCTACGTTCTGTGCACCTTGCATCTCCATACCTATCCTGCAAGCAATCTTCCACATGGAGGCCACTAGAAAACCGCTGGAAATTCTGCTCCAAATGCCTCCATTGAAAGACTGATGTGGAGCCATGTCAATGAAACAAACTGAATGACACAGTTCATTCAGGATCCCATCGGGCAGAATTCTCCCTCTCTCATCATTTGATACTACAGAGTTGCTGCATCGACTGCCATCTTCAGTTATTGGGCCTCTGGCTGTGAGGCGGGTGGGGAAGGGAGCTTGGACTCCTGGGTCTGAGGTTGGAGTGCTGTCTCCAGCTTTGGGTCCAGCAATCCAAAATATCCTATGCCTCCCCCCCCAGATCCTGGCTAGGAGGCCATAGGATTGCTCTCTTAAACACCAAACCAGATTTGGCAGGGCAGGCCTTCAAATAGAATCATAGAATGGTAGAGTTGGAAGGGACCTCTAAGGCCATTGAGTCCAACCCCCTGCTCAATGCAGGAATCCACGTTAAAACATACCTGACAGATGGCTGCCCAGCTGTCTTTTGAAGGCCTCTAGTGTGGGAGAGCCCACCACTTCCCTAGGTCATTGGTTCCATTGTCGTACTGTTCTAACAGTCAGGAAGCTTTTCCTGATGTCCAGCCGGAATCTGGCTTCCTATAACTTGAGCCCATTGTTCCATGTCCTGCACTCTGAGATGATTGAGAAGAATATAGTAGCAGTTTATTTGCATATGGCACAATGGCCTTTACAATCAATACATACACAACCTCCATGGGTCGCCCCATCCATAACCAAAGGCCGCCCCATCCTTCCGCGTTTCGAAACCAATTAAAAATACTCGATACAAACCGCTATTTAATAAAATGATCCCCTGGCCCTCCTCTGTGTGACAACCTTTCAAGTCCTTGAAGAGTGCTGTCATGTCTCCCCTCAGTCTTCTCCTCTCTAGGCTAAACATGCCCAGTTCTTTCAGTCTCTCCTCATAGGGCTTTGTTTCGAGACCCCTGATCATCCTCGTTGCCCTCCTCTGAACATGCTCCAGATTGTCTGCATCCATCTTGAATAGACTGACCTCTATTAAAGAGGACAAAATGGTCATCCTAGGATGGCGATGGAGGGGGCAGAGCTAGCAGACCTCTTCCTACCCCCCCTCATATGATTCTAATTGTAGGGAGAATTCAAACGCCTGAATAGGGCTGATCTCAGCTCTGAACCCTGCCCAGTCCTGTTGGGAATCTTGGGCCTACGTTCAGGTGGCTACAGCTGAGCCAAGCGAGCAGAATCACCACAGCTTCATGTATACAGTCTCTCTCTGTCACATAAAAGAAGGATTTGGCAAACCTGTCAAGGAATGCATATAAATTGCCCCACTAATTGCAGTCAGCAGATTAATGGCAAGCATTTTTAATATCGCGTAATATTTTCATATTGGGGTATTAGCCTGTCTCTTTCCTGTTTCTTTTAAAAGAAAAAGGCAATTCGTAAAAATAATAATCGTAATAATGACACCTTGTTGGCATGAGTCATTTTTATTCTCCCTTTCTCTTTGGTTTCCTTGTCATGTTCTGCTTGCATATATTTGCCCATTTCTGCAGTGTTTCTGTGCCGCCTGAAGCCATTTAGTACGTAGTATTTGTTTCATCTGCACTCCGCAATTAGCAGCACAAACATTCAGCATTGTGCAATTGGAGTGAGTAATCGCAGCCCGTTACAACAGCATTGATGGCGAGGAGCCTCTTAAGCAAGAGTAAAAGGTCCCTCTTTCCCCGTGAGGAGCCGATATTATTTGTTGGGCTAACAGCTTGCAGCTCCTGGAACCTGTCCCGACTGGTAGACGTAGCAAAGAAAGAACCAGAAAAATGTGATGCCGGACAGGGCAGGGAGGAGGTGAGAGCAACGTTGGGCCAGTAAACTGTTCATTGCTGTATAAAAAACAAGCAGGTCCCAACAAGCATGAGTGCGGGAAAAGATCATTGCACAATAAGAACCCAAGTCAGGAAAAATTGAACAAAGCAGTCCTTAAGCACCAGTCTAAAGGCAAATACAAGCAGCTGGGAGTTTGATCCCAACTAATCTGTTCTGAAAAGAACGGTCTCTGTCACTTCAGACCAACCTTGTGTTCACAGATGGTTGAGCTCTGTACTCCGGCGCTTGCCTCATTCACCTTTACCTTGCGGGGGTGGAGGCCGGGTTGAGAATTCCCGTGGCACTGCATGAAATCCGATGTTGCTGCGTGGGATCTGGTAAATTTCGCCGAAGCCTGAACTTTGGACCTTTCATTTTGCAAGGTTCATTTTCTGTAGCTTCTGCGACAAAACAAACTTCTCCTCCCCCCAAAGCAAATAATGGAAATAATTAAGAATGAAAGGTATCTGCAGGTTTCAACAGGTTTTTAGCGGCTGAAGGCAGGTGAAATTTTAGCTATACGCTTCCTAAAAAACAAGATCGAGATGTGTATTAAAATAAAAATGTTGGCATTTTGTCTTCAGCATAAAGGGCAGGCCAGAATAGAAGTTCTACAACTAAAGAAAAACAAAGTGCCGGAAAATAGACAGGATTCTGCTGTATGTCAGAAATTCTGAGTCTGGAGGTGTGGATTTTATTTTTCTGTGGTTTGCAGATTGTCAGGTGTCTTTGGTTCAACCATCTGTTCATTGGAAGCATCAGCTTTTCTTTTAGGGATGTACAGGGATTTAGTTCTACTTGCTCTAATGTGCGTCAATGCAAGTGCAACTAACACTCATTAGCGCAAGTGCAGCAAGCTGTCCACAGATCCACAGAACCTGCAGGTCAAATTCATAGAAATCCAAGCTCATTTGAATGTGGATTCCTTGGACAGCCCTAATTCTGAGAAAAGGCAGTATAGGCCTCATTTGTGCTGTGATTTATGCCAATTTGTGGCTGGGAATATTTATGGAAATCTGGATTTGTGGATATTCAATGCCATAAATAGGGCAATTTGCGTAAAATTTGAGGTGCAAAGGACCATTTACACCTGGAATTTTGTGCAAATTGCAGTATTTATGGCAATTGCACAAATCCCCATTTCCATAAATATTCCCACTCGCGAATTTGGGCAAATCCAGATTTGCGCAAATTGGGATTTACATTACTAAAAAACAAGCCAGAAATCACGAGCTTATCTGAATCGGTGCATGCCGACTCAAGCCAGCCCAGGAGTCCGCGAGCTGGTGAAAACTGCCAAGCTCCGCCCCCAACCCGGATTCCACCAACATCCCTAGTTGAAGCATCCCTTTTTCTTTTGGCAAAGCATCCATCACACGATTCTGTGATAATGAGTCATGTGAGTTAATTATGGGTTTTACCATGTGCAAAGCAATTCAGCACTGGTGAACTTGTTAACATTTGGCCGCTGGTTAGAATCCCTTCTTTCTTCTTCCATGGTGATAGCATATAATTTTGATTTGGGTGCAACAACGATGACTTGATGTCATATAATTCCAGCGCAATTCCCCTCTCTACGAACCGCCCCCACCTCCACTATTCAGAATAATGAGCTGGAAATTATTACTAATGCAAATCTCTAGTGTCGGAGCTGCTGATAACACTGAATGGAGGATCAAATTTTTCAGTGATGGAATTCCTCTGAAGGCCCTGATTGCTGTATAAATTATTACAATAATTATGGAATCTAATGTGACTCACTCACCTGGAGCTACTACCTTTCATGCTTTCTTTTCATACTGTACTTAACTGCACTTTTATTTGATCAGTTATATATACAATGACTAAAGGTTCCTTTTTACAAAGAGGAGTTTTTTTTTTTTTTTGGTAGCGGCAGATTTTGCTATTACATATTAAGTTACAGTCCAATTTTAAAACTTTCAGGAAGCTTACAGGGTTTTTTAAGCAAATGGTAGGGTGGCCATGCACCCTCTTTTTCAGAGGACAGTCCTCTATTGGAGGGTTGCCAGAGGACAGTCCTGTGTTTGACGGCGTCCCCCGTTTGAAGGGCTGTCCAGACCAAGTTTGGTTTAAAGATGAGGAACCCTTAGAACTGAAGTGCATCCACAGTTAACACCTGAATAGCAGACTGAACAGGCAGGAAAAGTGATTGGTCCCCTCTACAAGGATTCGCTTTTGCGCCTGGTTAGGTGATTATGCGCATAATCGCAGAAGCGCATTTACGCCTAATCCCTCTGCACGAGAGGCAGCGAGAGGCGGCAAAGCGTATTAACAGATGTCCAAAATGCACTTTACAAGTAGTTAATGCGCATAAGCGCTTATTCACACAGTCAAAATGCACTTTAACGGACGGAGCAAAATAAAACTTGTGATTTAACGCGCATTCGATAATGCGCATAATTGGGGAGATAACGCGCCTCTACGCCCGATTTGCGCTCCGTTCTTGTAGAGGTAATTTTTTTAATGCGCCTTGAAAGAGCTTTAAATGCCTCTTGTAGAGGCACCCATTGGCTGCTCACATTCTTCTCCAGTAAGGGGAGACATGATAAAGGTGTAAAAAATTACACCTGGTGTAGAGAATGTGGATCATGAGACATTTCCCCCCTCTCTCCTAATACTAGAACCTGGGTCATCCCATGAAGCTGATTGGTGGGAGATTCAGGACAGATGAAAGGGAAGTATTTCTTCACACAGTGCATAGTCAAACTATGGAATTTGCCACCACACGATGTAGTGATGGCCACCCATTTGGATGGCTTTAAAAAGAGGTTGGATTAATTCCTGGAGGAGAAGGCTATCAATGGCGACTTGCCCTGATAACTGTATGCTACCTCCAGTATCAGAGGGACTATGCTTATGTAAACAGTTGCTGGGGAACACAGGTGGGAGGGTGTTGTTGCTCTCATATCCTTCTTGTGAACTTCCTTTCCTTTGACAGCTGGTTGGCCACTGTGTGACCAAAATGCTGGGCTAGATGGACCCTGGGTCTGTTAGAGGAAAACAACTGGTGTGGGTTGTTGCCTTTATGGTAGGGATGGGCATCTTGTGGCCCTCCAGATGTATTGGCCTACAATTCCC
Organism: Anniella stebbinsi; assembly: GCA_029215795.1. NCBI lineage: Eukaryota > Metazoa > Chordata > Lepidosauria > Squamata > Anniellidae > Anniella > Anniella stebbinsi. The sequence goes on from JARDYH010000001.1 coordinate 392,200,840, forward strand.
ATCATCCCTCACCATTGGCTAGGGTGATGGGAATGGTAGGCCAAAACATCTGGAGGGCCCCACAAGCTGCCTGCATCTGCTTTATTGCCTGCTTGTGTGCTTTTTAGAAACAGCTAGCTGTCCACTGCTTGGAAACAGGATGCTAGGTTAGATGCATTCTTGATCTGATCTGGCCCTTTTTCGAACCTTTGCTGCTATTCTTTTTTTTTTTAATTGGCTATCTTGTTGTAATTTGTTACTATCTTACAATATGTCATCATCATCATCATCATCATCATCATCATCTCTATACCATCCAATAGCTGAAGCTCTTTGGGCAGTTCCCAAAAATTACAGACCACAAATGTAGTATAGTAAAACAGAATATCCAATTTTAACATACAAAATTTAAAACAATTGAAACAGCTAAATTATTATGATTTTATCATTTTATTCTATCCACTGCATTTATGAGAAGGGAATTATATAAAGGGAGAGAGAGGGAGCAGTTAGCTATCTTGGGCCTAAAAATCCAATGATTCCCACAGACACAGATAAACGGTTTGCTTAGGTTTTTATGGGTACTGGTGGCTGTAATGAGCAATTGATTCTGAATTTAATTAAATGTTTGTGGGTTTCCCTCTTCCTCCCCCCACAGGATGTAGCCAGTTTGCAATGTTGATGTGAAATGGTTTCCTATAATATTAAGACCATCTGAGATCTTCAGCCTGTAACAGTGAATCTACTCAGCAAATCGACAGAGATGAAAATTGCAAGAAAATGAAAGGGTGAGTGCGTATTTTTAAAATAAAAATGATGGCTAATCTCTTTTAGATACTGTGATGAATGTTTTGCCCGTGATGGTAATGTCTAGGCGTTGGTTTTCGTGAATCTAATCTTGAAATCATAATCAAGCAGAAAGATTTAAAAAGCGGCAACTGTCTGCAGAAGCCATAAATGTTTGCATTTTGGTCCATAGATACTTGTTGCAAAAGAACATTGGTAATGTAGTATTTTGCGTGATTCCTAACTGAGCTTTTCTAATTAAGACCTGATTTCTTGACGTTAAATGACATAACTCGGTTTTCTGAAATGTGAATGCAAAAACATTGCTATAACTCCACAAAGAAGGATGGAGGAAGTGAGATGACGGTCGGAAGATCAGTGGGAGAAATCTAATTTGAAAAAATGCTTTATGTTTAGACCCTGGAGGATTTGAATTCACTTAAAATGATATGCTTAAAATATGTATCAAACTGGCCAGATACATAGGTCCATCCTGTATAAAAAAAAATCGCTTTGGACAAAATGCCTTTGCAATATCTCTGTCTAGCTGCTAAAATGTAAAATCAGTTATTCTACTCAAGGGATGTATAGGTATAAATGGTTCCTTATCTACATTTTCCTTGAGTTGTATTGTAGGTTTCTTACTCTTCATCCACAATCTATTGAAGCAAATGAGAAACTTCTTTTGGATGGAGCTACATGATGAATGTTCATCACATCTCCAGCTCATTTCTGGGAATGCATTGCAATACTTGGTGCTTGGCAGGCAATAGTTCATTCTTCTTTTAAAACTCCCATACCTCCTGCAGTTGCCAACTGTTGCAAAATTCAGATTAAATATTGCAATGCTGGCTCTTCCCAGACTTAAGAGTATAAGAAGAACTCTGCTAGGTCAAACCAAATGCCTCAGCCTTGCGCAACCTCGCGTCCTTCCCCAGATGTTTGGGCTTCAACTCCCATCTGCCCCAGGCAGCTTGGTCAATGGGGCTTTCTTAGATGTTAATGTGAGTGGACTGGTCCTGAAGCAATCTCAAAAATCAAAGGGTGGGCCTATTAAGATAACTGAAATATGTATCCAAATTTGGTCTTGAAAACATGTCTCAGCCAAAGAGGAATCAGTCAAATAGAATCCTCTATTTGGATCTAATGTTTCCTAGCTCGTGCTTCTGGTGTTTAGCTTCTTGTTTCCAAGGGTGTAGAGTTTTGAATGTCACCAATCCCGTGTCATAGAAGCTGACATGAGTCATGTATCCCAGTGATACTCTGCTGTTCCTAGCAGGATTTATATATTTTTATTTTGTACAGAGATAGTTATTAAGAGTGACTGGGGAATGAAATTTACAGAAAGATCAGTTCAGCGTCTTTGCTGGAGGCATGCTCTGTAGCTGGTGGACCCAGTCAAAAAAGTAAGAATCGCTCTCTGACATCATCCACTTCAAATAGAAAAAGGCTGCGTTTACTGAACCCCTTGCAAAAAACATTCCACTGTCAAGTAGAAATAGCTATCAATCTGCTGCGAGGATGCTCGGTAGAATCATTTAGCAGTCAAAGCTTCATGAGCAGTGCTGTGCATATGTGCTGCTGAGATGGTGCGAAGCCATCAGTTGCAAATCTCATGAAGCATTGCACCTGCAAAAGAAAATGGATGCGAATAAACATTCAGGGCTTTTAAATGAGACATGTGATGGTGGTTGGTTTTTTGCCCCATGCACACATGGAGCGTGTGCTAGAGAGCCAGAGCTAATGTGTATTACATGCACAATAATGCAATATAGAAGGCAGCAGCTGAGATAGTCAAAATGAAAAAAAAATGCTAATCAGCACACAACTGCTAAAATATTAGATAATATCCAAAGAGTAGGGGTAAATAAACATTTTATATGACATGTGAATTGTACCGTATCACATATAAAGCATAAGATAATTAACACAAGCCATTAGGAAAATGGTGCTCTCAGTTCTAGGTTTTTCATCCTGCCCTTCCTCCAAAGACCTCACTGAAAAAGGTTAGCCTCACAGCAGCACAGTGAGGCAATCCATGGATCAGGCTAAGAATGGCCAATATAACCATTCGGCAGTCAAAGCTTCACTAGCAGTACTGCGCATATGCGCCAGCTGAGATGGTGTGAAGCCATCAGTTGCACAGTGACATGGCTCTGCATGGGGCGCCGAAGAAAACTATATAATGTGCTTCCTGAAAAAACCCTCTCAAGAGACAGATTGGAGCTTGTCCATTCTCTTTCCAGAGTAACCCTGAGGGAACAACGCAATAACTTTTATTTATTTGTTTGATTGTCTGCTTGTTAAATGTTCACCCGCTTTCCACCAAATGGGGCCCCGGGCAGCTGAAACAATCAAAAGCAAAGTAAAATACAAAGCAATAATCCAAGCATGAAAACAGGTGGGTAAAGGCATCACCAAAATGGATCAAGCCAATTAGAAAACAGACCCCCTGCGCATTACAAATAACTCCTGTACTGTGTTTGGGAGTCAATTAGAGAACATTTATTTTTAACCATCCCCTGATTAGAATTTGGCCGGTCCAAGAGGGGCCAGATAAAGCAGCTTTGGGGGCCAGCTATGGCCCAGGGATTGCCAGTTGGCCACTGGCTCAGTTGGTAGACCGCTTGTTTTGCCTGCAAAAGGTTGCCAGGTCGATCCCTGCCATCTGCAGTTAAAAGGACGAGGCAGCTGTTGCCGGGGAGCAGTTGTTTTAATGCTCTGGTGTTTTGTTTTGCTTTTCGAATTGTTGTATACTGCCTTGATGGCTTTTAGCAGATAATGTGGTATATAAATGTCCATAATAAATAATGACCTCAGCCTGGAGGGCAGCTCTCCGGAGCCTCAGGAAGAAACCTTCTCCAGTGCCTTCTACCCTAGCCTTCCCCAGTTTGGTGCTCCTCAGATGCACTGGGCTACAGACCCCATTGTCCCAAGTCAGGCAGTGGATGATGGGGGGTTGTAGTCCAATGCATCTGGAGGGTACCAGGTTGGGTGAGGCTAGGGTGAACGCAAATGACGTTTCAGAGCATGTAAGTAGCAGTCCTGGGTGAGCCTCAGCAGCACTGGGACTACATGGGGTGGGGAGAGAGTATTCAACCCTTTGCCTCCTGCCATGGTCCGGATGAAAATCCACCCCCCCCAGTTGCTATTTGTATTGGAGGGAAGCTTCCATTGGCATGAGAAAACAAATACACTAACCTGATACAAGGCAGCTTTTGTGTTCCTGTTCTTTATTCGTTCCCTGGCGCCAACACTGTTATCTTTTCGGCGCCAGGTCAAAACTTTTCTTTTCTCCTAGGCATTTTAACAGCTTAAGTTGAGGTTTTAACTGACTTTGTGGCCAGGCTTAACAGTTTAAAATGTTTTATATGTCAGCAGTTTTATGTTTATGGTTTAAAATTTTGTATATTGTCTTTTTAGTGTTCAATCTTTTAATTTTTGTAAACCGCCCAGAAAGCTTCGGCTATGGAGCGGTATATAAATGTAAATAATAATAATAATAATAATAATAATAATAATATTGCACTAGTCAGCTGCAAAAAGGGGTATTGTAAACCTTTGTGTCTTTGAGTCTGCTGGCTTTTTTTTTACATGCACTTTTAACAGAGTATTTAGCAGTGTAAGTGCCACTAATGCAGTAACAATCACATCCGACAGTCTTAAACAGCCTGTTCAACAGTGTTAAAAAAACTGTTTTATTTAATGCTGTAAGCATCTGTGTCAGTCTTGGGTTCTTTGCTTTAAATCAATGCAAAATATCCCAGTGAATTCTGAGAATGCCTCTGTCAATCTGGAGAAAGAGCCCCCTGCACAGAAGGCAAGCTGATTAGAAATTTGGGAATAAAACCCGGATATTCATTGTGGCAAGTTGCACACTTAAATGAAACACCTTTTAAATGACTTTGAATTATTACAACCAGAATGCATGTTGTCACTCGCTGGACAAAGCTTTAAGAATCCCACCCCTCTTTCCCCTGCAAATTAAATTAAAAGTCACAGTGAAGTCAGTTTTGGGAAGGGCCAGAATTGGCACCAAGAGGATCAAATCAGTATTAATGAATGTCCGATCAAACTGAGCCAAGTTCATTTTCTCTTACATTGCAACAGGTGGTCAATAAAACTTGCTCAGAGAAACTTTTGACTACTCTGGCCGAGACTAAGCTGGTGAAATATTAGTGATTTTGCAGTGTGTTACAAATTGCAGCTGGAGGTAAAGGACTGGTTCATAAGCGCATAGTCAAACGATGGAATTCACTTCCTCATGGCGTAGTGATGGCAACCAATTTGGATGGCTTTAAAAGGGAGTTAGACAAATTCCTGGAGGAGAAGGCTATCAATGGCTACTGGTCCTGATGCCTCCAGGAACCAGGAGCAGTAAGGCTGTGTACACCAGTTGCTGGGAACATGGGCAGGAGGGTGCTATTGCACTCATGACGTGCATATTGATTTCCGTGGACAGCTGATTGGCCACTGTGTGAACAGTATGCTGGGTTAGATGAACGCTTGGAGTATGGCTGTTCTTTCATATACCTATAACTGACTAGTGAAATGCTAATCAATTGTGTGTGTGTGTGTGTGTGTGTGTACCTGTGTTTTGGAAAGAATCTTACAGGGCACAATAGATTGCTCTTCCCTGCTCACAAGACAGAGAGCAGAAGATGGAAGATGGACCACCCACTCTCAGAAGAGGTGGTGAGAGTTGATCAACAGCATTGTCCTCAAGTGCAGTACTTAGATATAGGGCAGAAAGAAGAGGGCTGCACTTGGAGGCACTGTATGTGTGTGTATGTTAAGCTGCCTTATGTCAACCTCCCAGTGGGAGGTTTTCCTCCCTGCTCAACTTTACAGCCTGTTCACTTTGTGACACAGAACTAACTGGGAGCCATTGAGAATGGGGATCTCCTGTTTATTTAATTTTAATATTTATTCATTTATTTATGTTCTTTATTGAGTTTCTGCATCACCTTTCTGCCAAGCTACTCATGGTGGTATAGAAATGCAGTAAAATGAACTGAGATTATTAATAAATAAACATTCTTTTTGTAACTGAAAATACAAAAACAAGTTGACCCCTCTCTGCTGTCCTTCTGCTGGCAAGCAAATAATGTTTTTATACTGACAGTCCATTGACATATAAGTTGCAGTTTTAATTGGTTGGTTGCTGCTTATTTCTTTTAAGGATGTGTTTTTAATGTTATGTTTCAATTAATATTTTGTTTTTAATCTGGATTTTATCGTTAGCCACATTCAGCACCTTTTTTCTTAGTGGAAAGACAGGATATAAATTAAATAGGTAGCTTTGCTCTTGTTGGTTGAATTTTTGGGGTCATCCATCCATTCTTGTGACTTTTGAAGTGGTAGACAAGGAGGATTATGTTTAGTTTAAGAGTGGATTGTGAATCCCCCCTGCCTTCTTCTCCCCTAATACTAGAACCAGAGAGCTTTGGCTATGGGGCGGTATATAAGTGTAAATAATAATAATAATAATAACAACAACAACAAGGGGTCTCCCAATCCATTTGATCGGCAGTACGTTCAGGACAGACAGGAGAAAGTGCTTCCTCGTGCAGTGCATAATTAGTGTATGGAATTCACTGTTGTGAGACATTGTGATGGTAACTAGCTTAGATGGCTTTTTAAAAGGACTTGACAAATTCAAGTCAAGGATTGGAAGATAGGTCTATCAATGGCTGATTGTCATAATAGCTAAATTGAAACACTGAGTTCACAGTCAACCGGAGAAAGCTATTGCTCTCAAACCGTAATCTTCTCCAACTCTAGTGCCCTCCAGATGCGTTGGACAGCATGGCAGTCCAACACATCTGGAGGGCATCAAGTTGGGGAAGGTGCCCTATGTGAAAACCCAGAGGCATCTGATCGAAACAGATCAGGGGTTAGCAACTTGTGGTCCTCCAGGTATTTTGGCCTGCAGCTCCCATCATCCATCACTATTGGCTCTGCTGGCTAGGACTGATGGGAATTGTAAGCCAAAACATCTAGAGAGCCATAAGTTCCCCATCTGTGGAGTAGATCGATCTTCTGTCCGAGCCAACAGGGCTCTTCTTACGTTTTATAGCTCTGATCGCCTGATGCTTATTAGAGAAATGGACATGTTATGCTCTTTTGTGCCCTTTACAATTTAATCCGAGGATTTCCAATCATCATTTATCATCCTATTATACTTTGGTTGACTGTTCGTTAGCTTTCATGTCCACTGAAGTTCATTTTGTTTTCTCCAGAAGGTTGTTGAATGCGCTGGGCATGTGTTCTAACGCCATTAACTTAATTTGATTTTCTAGGTATAACAAATTAGGATGAATTTCTTGTTTCTGGGAAGATAATGAATATAAACACTAATGAATCTCTAAAACGATTCCCATGGACTTATGAGTTCATTGGCAAATGGAGGCATGCAACTGAGAACAGCTGAATCAGTTGATTAATGTAGTCAATATGATCATGTATTGAGCAAAAGTGCAGATTTTGTTTCTTTTTCTTTTTCTTTCAAGAGCTGTCTAGTTTTTGTAAACCTCTCCTGAAATGCTTATTGATGAATAGCTGCCTTTGATTGGCTCTGATGTACAACATGTATCTGATTGCAAAATTGTGGCAAAATAGTGTGGCGTAATCTATTAATGATGGCCAGTGTCCAAAGAAGCAGTAGGAAGCCTCACAACGGCACAGCGTTCCTTGCTGTTTTCACCATGGCTGTTAGCCATGCTAAAGAGCAAAGCCACTGTCCAGTACAATGAATGGCTTGTTTCTTTGGCAGTGGGCTGTACAGTAATGCTCAGGCTGCAATGAAGTCTCCCCCCTCCCTGAGCTCATTATGTTCTGTGAATTGTAGCCTATAGCTTTTGTTCAAGAACATTAATATGTGTGTGTTTTTTGCGGCTCAGTACCATGGTTGAAGAAGAAGATAATTCTGCACTCAGGAAATCCATACCCTGCAGTAATACTAAACCCTGCAGTTATGTAGGGTTTAGTATTATGTGTAATGATTGACTTGCTTTGCATAGTTTGTCCTGTTTTTTTCTTAAAAGCACTATTTCGGGCAATTTATTCTGGTTTTGCTAACCATTGGAAAGGGTAAGGACTTACGCAGGACATTTAATGGAGGAACTGTAGTTCAGTGGTCAGTCACATGCTTTGCAGAGAGAAGGTCTCATGTTCAGTTGCAGCATCTCTAGCTGAAAGGTCAGACGGCAAGCAATGGAGGGAAAACTCTGTCTGAGACTTCAGAAAGCCTGTGCCCATCATTATAGACAATACTGGGTTAGAAGCAGTCTGACCTGGTGTACAGCAGCTTCCTGTGTCTGCCAAAGTTCTACTGACCACCCTGGTGTTGCTGAGCAATTCCTCTTGCTTCTAAAATTTCCGTAGGCATCGCCCAAGTATCTGCAAGCATACATTTTCTGCCATAAGGAGACTACTAACTTGAAAGGCCAGATCTACGTCTGGGGTCAAATCATTATGATGCCATCACGGTAACGCTATATCCCTCTTGCACACTTATACCTTGTAGGGAACACAAGGACATTTGTCGCAGTATTTTGGATAACGTGGGATGAAAAAGCAGGGAATGAAGACTATGAAAGAAGTAGATGGAATGTGTAATGTGCCCCAGCAGTTATCAGTGCACTTCAATACCACTATAAAAAAAGAAAGAAAGCTGACTTTAATAATAAACAAACTATTTTCTGCACCCATAACTACAGTGATCCTGTTCAGATGACATACTAAGCCATGGTGGTTAAGCATTTTGAGATAAACATTTAGGTTTAGCATGTCATGTGAACCATGACTTAGCATGTTGTGTGAACCATTCCTAACCATGGTGTCTCCATAACCACGGTTTAAACATGCTCGCTAACCATTTGCTGCAAAAGGGTTAGCAGCCTAACCATGGCTTAGCATGTTGTCTTGTCTGAACAGGCCCATTCTGTGCTCCCATGGAACTGATCACAGCATACACAGAGCCCTGCTTCTGTGGAATTGATAATACTGGAGAGAGTTGATCTGTATATGAATTCTTGGTGATACTACACTCCAGTAGATAATGAAACTTTAGTCTTGATTGACAGGCACCTGTTGCTGTTATGCATATAGATCAGCGATGAGCAACTTTTGGCCTTCCAGATGTTTTGGCCTAAAGCTCCCATCAGCCTTAGGCAGTGTAGCCAATGGTGAGGGTTGATGGGAGTTGTAGGTTAAAATATCTGGAGGGCCACAAGTTGTCCACTCCTGATATAGATTAACTAGTGGAGCCTGGTAGCTCCAATATCACCTTGGAGAGCTTCTTTAGACTTCTGATTGGTTTTGACTGAAACCTGGAGCTAATTCACCACTTCATTGACACTGGAGCCATGAGCCTCCACTGAGATCCACAATTCTCTTTGTGTTATGCCATATGATGCTGTGGGTGGTTGTAGCCTGTCTTTTACTTATGTGTGGACTAGGAATGCTTAGGTATCACAGAACCTGACTCCACACGTGGGAGAGGGATGGGAGTTAACTGGGATTGGTCCAAATTACCTTGATGACTTTTCAAAACTTACAGACCTATGATCTATAGATTGCAAGAAAAGAGACTTGAAGAGTTTCTTCCATTTTTTGGTGATTGCTTGGAGGACTGCCTGACTGCAGCATGGACATGATGGCTAAAATGGAGGCGAGCTGAAATTCCTTCAATGCCAAGTCAAAACATTTGAGTTCTTTGTTGTTGTCGATCCACCGGTGATTGTTTCAGGTTCCTCATTTTGCCCTAGGCAAATTTGCTCCAAACTGGGCAATGGCGGCTGAGTTGGTGGTAACTGAGCTTCCAAGCACAGTCTAGCCACTGGGAAATTCCCACGGAGACACAGAAATCCAAGCGAGTTTTAACCTATAAAGCCTTACACGGCTTGGGACCACAATACCTGACGGAACATCTTTCCTGACATGAACCTACCCGAAAACTACGTTCAACATCTAAGGCCCTCCTCCGAGTGCCTACTCTGAGGGAAGCTCGGAGGTCGGCAACAAGGGAGAGGGCCTTCTCTGTGGTGGCCCCCAATTGTGTGGAACAATCTCCCTGACGAGGCCCACCTGGCGCCAACATTGTTATCTTTTCGGCCCCAGGTCAAGACTTTCCTCTTCTCTCAGGCATTTGGCAATATCTGAGGAGCCTGGGTTTGTTTTTGTTTTTGTAGCTTTTTTGATTGTTGCAGTGGTCTTAAATGTATGTGTGTATTGTGTGTATGTTGTATTTTTTTACTGTTTAATTTTTTTGTATATTGTTTTTAATTGTTTTAGTCCTATGTAAACCACCCAGAGAGCTTTGGCTATGGGGCGGTATACAAATGTAATAAATAAATAAATGAGTACAGATCTTGGTGAGGGCTGTGTGGCAGACCTGAAATGTTACACTGGATCTCCAAGCGCTGTCAGTGTTGGTGAGCTTTTTGATGTTGCAAAGCAAAAAGTGGGGAATGATAGAGAAAGGAGTCGGCTAGTGAACAGCAGAGGTCGGTGCATGTTGAATGAGAGGCCTCAATCTCAGCCATCAAGGCTCATTCCACACCAGACATTTTGCCTGGGATAGCCCCTGGGTGCTCCCTGTGAGTCCAAATGACGCACAGAGTCCCAGGAGGTGGGGGATGGCCACGGGATTTTCCAGGTTTAAGGGAAACCTGAAAAATCCCAATTCTTCCGCGGTCCTGGGAAGTTCCCGGAACCACAGAAGATGTGGCCACCCGTCCCGGGTGCTGCTGTGCTTACTCGTGAGTAAGCGCTGCAGCAAAATGGGCTCGGAGATGCACCATGCGGCTTTGTGCTCATCAGGGGAGGGGGTGGCACCAGTTTCACCACCCCCGGGGGGGCAGGGAGGGCAGGGAGGGGGGCGCCCCCCCACTTGCACAATATTTTGTTTTAAAAAAACCTTACATTTTGCAGAGGAGCTGCCCTCCACTCCTCCCAGGTGAACGAAAAACATAAATGGCACCCGCGATGTGCGACGACCTGAGAGGAGCCTGGGTTGCCGCACAAATAGTGTGCATTAGGGCGACACAACCGGAAGCAGGCACTTTTGGGTTCACAGCCCCTCCGGCCCTCTACACCCCTCTGGTGTAGAAAGGGCCCAAGTGTCACTGTGTTATTGAATGAAGGAGGCTTCTCGGCAGGCCGGATGAATTTTACTAGCCTTGTGGGTTAGAGCACTAACCACTGGCAAGGTTGGCAAATACAGTTGTCAATAGATGTATACAGACCTCTTGGTCATATTCTCTTTCTGTCTTTTGTCCATTGACATTTGGTGTTTTTACACTGGAGTTAAGTCACATCCACAAGGGTCAAAGTGCAAAGCAAAGTACAGAGGAGGTACTTAGACACAAAACAGTCATAAAACCTTTGTGATGACAGCAACATTTTTTTACACATATTTCTTTCTTCTCAGCTTATGTTACTGAATCAATGCAGCTTCAAAGGGCAAATTACATAGTTATATGAAAAAGACAACCCTTTCTTAACCTTGCTAACTCTTTGTTTTGTGTTGATCTGGGTTGATGCTATGTGGTTATTTTTTCTTGTTGTTTTGCTATAACAGCTGAAGTATTGTTGATCCCTTTTTATGGTGTTATGTATTTGTCACTTCCCTGAAAGCTGGCTTCTTGGATGACCCTTTATTTATTTATTTATTTATTTATGTATTTATTTATTTTTGAGACAACGTAGTTCTAGGTTATTATTGCTTTTTTCCAATTCCTGTGCTGTTTATTATGTTGCATTATATTGTATTTTATTCTTTTAAATATGTGTACTGTATTTTGTGTTTTAACTGTTTATAATCTGCCCAGAGAACATTAGTTATTGGGTGGATTAGAAAGGTAATAAATACATACGCAGAATACTATACTTTAAAATACTATCAGTGTGGTGTAGTGGTTAGAGTGTTGGACTTAGAGTCAGGCGATCTAGGTTATAGTCCCCACTTGGCCATGAAGCTCACTGGGTGACTTTGGACCAGTCACTGACTCTCAGCCTAACCTACCTTGCAGGGTTGTTGTGTGGATAAAATGGAGAGAGGGAAGAGGATCATGTAAGCCATCCTGGGTTCCTTGCAAGAGGAAAAAAGTAGGATATAAATATACTACTACTACTAATAATAATAATAATGTATCTGTCTAATATTTTTATATATTAAAATATATAAATACTATATTTATGAAATATAGAAAGTCTAACAAAAGAGTATTTAAAAAAATACTTTTAAGCTAAACGTTTCAGTTTTTGCTCTAATCAGTAGCTGTGCTGTTAAATGAGTATCAGGAGTGGCAGTTTAGAATGTCTGGATATAAAGTTTCCTTAGGAGAAAAACAGAGTTATGGCTGGTATAATGCTTATGAACTGTCCATTTGGACGAAGTGTCCTCAGTCTATAGATCTAGAAATTTTCCCCTTTGTCAAGCATATCAGAGAGTCTTTTCTTTGTTCTGTTGGAACCGACGGTAAATCCAAGAGACTATGTGCAGGAGAATTGAAATGTCTTGCAACAAGCTGCTCCGTGTTTTTGGTATGTGGTTACGGAATCTTGCTTTGAGAACCATTGCAACTTTCCCTACATGTTGCATATGGCATCCATTTTTTAAAAAACGTTCAGTTAAATAAACCACGTTGGTAGAAGTGCATTGCAACGGTAGTCTAACGCAATACGTTTTGTTGGTAACTGTGCTCTTGAAAGAAGTGGTTCCTTGAAGGTAACTGCAGGTAGTGCAACATGTTGATTTACACTGATGTGATCCTGATATGATCTAAAATATTTTAACGTGATCTTGGAAATGAGCCCTTTCATATTGACAGTAAGCCATGCGATTCTTCGGGCTAGTTTACGCACAACTTGGAAGTGTTTGTTATATAGAGCGGTTGGGAAAGGGAGTGGAAATGAAGTGCAAAATCCCATCTTCGCCTCTACGGTATCCAGACCCTTTGATGTGGGCACATTTAAGCCTTGTTTACAAGGCTGGTTACGCATCCGAATTTACAGAGGGCTGTCAGCCGGCACCCTCTCTTTGAAGGCATCCTCTGTTTGAAGGGGTGTCCAGTCCAAGTCCGATTCAAAGTCGAAGCACCACAAGAAAGGTGAGCCGGGGGCCCTGAAGTAACATGTCAACAGCTAGCATCCGGACATCAGACTGAGCAGGCACACAGCTCACCCACCGTAGTTTCCACTGCTCTGATATGATGTATTGTATTTCTATTGAACTTCTACTCCTCATTTTTAAATGTGCATGTAAATTAGCACATTCAAATTTCATGCAAATCAACACCTTTTTTCAGGTGATGCTTTTCCTCTGTTTTGGCGATGCATAAAGGGCCACCCTAGTCAGTCCCCCCCTCCCCCATTTTTGGCTGAACCCGTAGACGGAGCCTGTTATCAGGGCCTACTTTTGAAAGTATGTCTGCATGGTGGCTCTGGTTCTATCTGCAGCACAGGAGGGCACGGAGGAGCTATGTACAAATTCTCTCTCTCTTTCCATCTGCATCATCTATCACACCATCCTTTTTGGCAACTCAGCAGTTCTTTATATAACCTGTTAGCTTTCTCAGTTAAAAGTTCTATCACCTATGCAAGAAAGTGCAAAGACCCTTCTTATCCTTGGGCTCGAACAGTTAAGCGGGACACAATAGGCCTGGCACACAGGCCATGATGGTGCTGTGAAATGTTGTTGTTTAACTAGGTTTGCAAAAGTTCAGGAGCTTTAATGAGACAAGGAGAGCTGTGTTTGTTTTTACTGGCTTTGATGCCAGCTTTGTGGTTAAGCTGCTTGGATGATATATGGGTTCTCTGGTTTTGACTTTGCCAAAGACCTTTGTACAATACAAGCTACTGGTAGCACTAATATGCAACTGGCAGCAATATGTGCTTTCCCAAATTATACATTTATTTGGTTCTTTTAGGCGATTCAGTCTGTAGCTCAGTGGTAGGGCCCCTGCTTTGCATGCAGAAGGTCCCAGGTTCGATCCCCGGCATATCCAGGTAGGGTTGGAAAAACTCCTGATTGTAACCCAGGAGAGCCGCTGCCAATCAGTGTTGACAGTACTGAGCTTAGATGGACCAATGGTCTCACTCAATAAAAGGCAGCATCCTATGTTCATATGAAATTCGCTTGCTAGTAGAAATACATAGCTTAACAAGTAATAAATAGGAACCCATAGCTTATTAGGTAAAAGGATAAAGAACTATAAGAAGAACGAGTAATGAGAATGAGTAACACATCAATGGTCACAAATGCTGGAGAATCAGGTCCTAAACATCTAAAAGGCACGCAGTTGGTTAAAGCTGATATATAGTCATTAATTATCACGTAGCTAGGAAACTGAGACAATTTTGTTCAGTTCGCATTGCGGCAAGAACTTACTAAATTTGTACTTCTTGAATCACTATGTGAAGTGGACTGTCATTATCATTTGGTATTTGCACTTCAATAGCTACACTTTTCAGAATTTCGCGGATGCAGTTCTTTAAACAAAAACTGTGTACAAAAATGAACACATTAGGGAAACATGCACCCCAAAATGCTGCCGTTAATGGGAACAGCACAACAAAACTGTATTAAGGAAAAATGCTTCAAAAATGCATGCGTTAAGCCAACATGCATCCCCCAAAAATGCGTATGCTAGGGAAAAAATGGCGCACGAAAATGCATACGTTCTTTTTGTTTTTAAGTTGCAATCTGATGCAGTGACAGGGCAGAACCAACTGAAGTTGGGGAAAATGAGCACATTGCAGTAATCCAATCTGGAGCTCCCCAGGGCATGGATGCCTGGTCACATTCAACTCTGTTGGAAAGGGCTGTAGTTGACGAACCAGCGAAAGCTAGAAAAAACCACCCCTCACTGCTGAGACGATGTGCACATCTAATGGAAGCACCAGGTCAAGGAGAATCCCCCAACCTGTGAGTGGGATAAACAAAACAAAAAAAGGCTTCACACCCAAATCCAAGTTAGATGGATTAAGTTTCAGTTTGTGTCCAGACAGAGGGATCCTGTCGCTGCCAGTCCAAAGACATTGTGCAGCTATCCTGTCTTTTCTTCCCTTGACATCTTTTGTATGGAATGCAAAAAGATGGGAGGGTTACAAGATGAAGAAATCCTCAGCTAGACCTCCAGTAAAAGCCTGTGAAGGAGGCAGGGGGATTGCACAATAAAAGTCTCATTTGGAAGCACCCTGGCTTGCTTTGACCCACTTAGACTTTTATTTTCTTTCTCTGGAATTACATCTAAGAACATAAGAAGAGCTCTGCTGGATCAGACCAAGGGTCCATCTAGTCCAGCACTCTGTTCACACAGCGGCCAACCAGTTGTCGACCAGGGAACCACGAGCAGGACATGGTGCAACAGCACCCTCCCACCCATGTTCCCCAACAACTAGTGTATACAAACTTACTGCCTCTGATACTGGAGGAGCACTTAACCATCAGGACTAGTAGCCACTGATAGCCTTCTCCACCAAGAATTTGTCCAATCCCCTTTTAAAGCCATCCAAATTGGTGGCCATCACCGCATCTTGTGATAGTGAATTCCATAGTTTAACTATGCACTATGTGAAGAAGTACTTCCCTTTTATCTCTTCTGCATACCAAGGCAGGGAGCTGTCTTGTTTTGAACCTTCCAGGATTGTCCTCCCTGTGTATTTCTTCCATTTTGTGATGATGGATTTATGGGGAAAGCTTACATTGACGTAGAGGAAGTGAGACTCAGGATGTATGAGAAATTCGTTTGAGTTCGGTTTTGATTAGGATTTGCCCAGTTCACACTTTCCGGACCGAACACAGACCCGAATGCAATCTGGGGTCAAAATCTGTACATTTCTAAGCTTGCAATATGATTCACAGATTTTAAAAAATTCATTTGGCAGCATGCATTTGAAAACCGTGCATTAAAATGCTTGCTTTTGAAAAGTGTGCACAAACACACTTTAATGGGTGAAGAATGTCTACATTTCAAAGTTGCGCAGAATTGATGCGTGCATTTGGGAAAACATCATGAAAATATGCACACATTTTTGTGCAATAATAATAAACAAAGCTCGGAATGTGATACAAAGACGAGATGAAATGCACTTCGAGGTGGAATTTGAAGAACTTTAACGATTTGCTGATTCGCACAGCCCTAGGCGTGACTTCCAGAGAAACTGGATTTTGTTCTTGGGATTCCCCCCGTCCCCAAGATCTATTGTGCCATTCAGCTTTATATTTTCACTTTGAGGTCAACGTGTCCATTTTCTTGACATGACATGGCCTTTCCTTCCAGGCTGCACTGCAGGACAGTTCTCATTAGAGGAAATAACTCTGAGGTGTTTGTTACGTCTCAGCCTCGCCTCCGGCAATGCGACTTAAAACCCATGCACACCCCTCATTTGCGTGTTTAAAGGCTGCTTTCCCTGCTAGCTTTTAAGGGTCGTTATAACAAATATCACTCAAGCCGGGATCAAAATCGCTGGAGCAAATGCGAGATTGGAAAGACAGTGCCAGAGAATGGAAAGTCTCCAAGGCACCAGGCTGGAATAGCATCTTTATGAAAATGTGCCTACGACTCCCTCCAAACTGATCTTGAGGATCACTTCTGATGAACTGTACATAATTTACTTCCATAACACAATAATCTGACTAATATTCCTGCCAGCGAGGTGCGGCTGTGAAACCAGTGCCGGCTTGTCTCCGTAGTTCCACCCCCCCCCTGCAAAAAAACTATTTTGAAATAAATTTGCTGACGCTAGCCTGGATAATTTGAATCTCTTTATTCTCCCTGCTTCTGAACAAAGGACGTTTGTGCGGCAGCAGATTTGCGGATCCTTAAGAGCTCCCGATGCTGGCTCTTGTACCTTTGGTTCTAATCTTCTGCATATGGCATCCCAGCTGGTGGCTTTGGCGGATGATTATGGCACCTCCAGCAGTACAGTGTCCTGAGCAGACGAGCTCTCTCAAGGCAGGGTGTTGGAAGGAAACATGTATATATTAAAAGGCCGAGGGGACGAAACACAGCAACTGCAACACCACCACCCAGGAAACAAAACAAGTATGGCGGGGAAGAAAACTGTGGGTTGAATTGTCCGCAAGCAGTATGCCCCTGGTCTTTTAAAACAACCTGTCGCGCTGTTACCTCAAATTCTCTACCTTCAGTTTGTCAGCCCCTTCTGGGGCTCCTGCATTTCATGCAAGCCATGACCAAATCTGTTAGGCCCTTGTTAGTTAGGGTGGCCGCTCCTGCATCGCTACAAGAGAGGATGTAGAGTCGTGTCCAGTGCTACTCTCATTTAAGCCCCATTTTCATTTCAGTGGGTCTTCTGTAAGCAGGACTAACGCTGGATGCAACCCACAGATTTGCATGACATATATAGGTGGAGGTGAAATTTAGGAATCATTACTAGAAAGTGGCTACCAGGAGGAGGGCCTTCTCTGCTGTGGCCCCCCGGCTGTAGAATGAGCTCCCTAGAGAGGTTCTCCTGGTGCCTACATTATACTCTTTTTGATGCCAGGTGAAGACCTTCTTATTCTCACAGTATTTTAACAGTTTGTTATCATAGACTTTTAACTCCGCTGTTTAAATCTTTATTTTAAATCTGCATTGCTGCGTGGTTTTACCCTGGTTGTGTTTTTATATTGTATTTTTTATACCGTGTTTTTATACTGTTTTGTTGATGGTTTTAACTTTTATGAACTGCCCAGAGAGCTTCAGCTATTGGGCGGTATATAAATATAATAAATAAATAAATTTAAGTAGAAATGCATCCCAGAGTGGGAAAGGCTGTGACTTTGGGTCTTTTCAGATGGGGTGGGTGGGATCGCGTTTCCTTACCATTGTTCTGTTCCGCGTTTGAAACCAGCACAGTTACGCGGAGAAGAGAGCAGCGACCACATGACCTATACATTTCAGTGGGACAGTGCCCTCTAGTGGGCATTTTATAGCATGACCTCAGAAGAGTCGGGTTGTCTGAGGTTTATTTTGTGACACTAAAACCGAGAAGAGGAGTGGGGTATGCGCAGGAGGATGGCTGCGTCCTCAAAAGGACCCGCGAACATCAGTGAGTAGCCAGTAATGAATGTGCTATAAATCGTTTGTTTGAAGTCCCATGTCCCATGTCCCTGCTCCT
Source organism: Anniella stebbinsi (assembly GCA_029215795.1). Lineage (NCBI taxonomy): Eukaryota > Metazoa > Chordata > Lepidosauria > Squamata > Anniellidae > Anniella > Anniella stebbinsi. The sequence goes on from JARDYH010000001.1 coordinate 392,218,735, forward strand.
TGGTCAGCAGTCCAGGCAGTAACTACTGGCAAGCAACATCAAGGCCCCATCCTCAATACTTTATGTTGAACCCTGATTTGGTCTCAATAGGCCTTTGAACCAACGACACCTTCAAAGAGAGAGGTAGGTCAAATTTGACCCTGGGGCAGCTGGATTCACCCCTAGGACTGAGTCTCAGTGCCCCTGGCCTGTCACGTGAAGCAGCATGTTGCTTGGGAAAGATGTATTTAAGAAGCAAATATAGGTCTCACAGTCCATCTACAGCTCCCAACAGTGTTTCTCTGCTACTTTCCATGGCTAGCTGAGCATAGCTTTCTTAGATGAGTCTTTGGGGTATGCTATAATGAACAGACATCATTTGACCCACTCATCGTGACCAGCTGGCTCCATGTATTTATTTATTACATTTATATCTTTCCTTTTCTCCATTTTTTCCCCTCGCCACAACTGTACAAGGTAGGTTAGCCTGAAAGATATGTTCACTGGCTCAAGGCCCCTTGTCTGAGAGTCGGGGGATTTGAACCCAGGTCTCCTCAAATCTGGTCAGACGCTCTAACCATGACAGCACATACGACGCCATGGAAAAGCATAGCATCTGAGGATAAGTGGGAGTTCTGTCTGTAGGGTCCAATCTCCGATGGCCCCTTCTTACATCCAGGTCAGGTCAGGTCAGGTCATCACCTGGTGCTGTAGTCACCAAGTGATGAAACATACCTGTGTCTCAACCAGCCTTAGTCATCTTTTGATGACGATTTTGTGGTTTAGTGGCTTTTAAAATAGGGTCTTGGGAATTAGATTAGGGGGGAGTTAGATGTGCAAATCTAACAAACATATTGTAAGTTAATCTAAATGTTTGAAAGTGAAATGCATGCACACACACGCACACACACACAGCAACCAGCAAGCTCTGCCTCTGTTTACTGTCTTTTGTCAATGGTGTTTCACGAAATGTACATAGAAAGAAAGATCGGTGAGAACTTTCTCTGTCTGTGCTCGTTCATTACTCTCTTACTGAATCATTTCCTGCTGGCCCCGCGGGGTCTTGCCAGTGCTTGTCCAAGAATTTCAACCTGCCTTGAAACCTTCTTTCCAGCTATCTTGAATATCCTTTCTGTGCCATGCATCCCACCCCTGACATGGGAAGTAACTTGAGAGCTTTGCTGGCTTGCTGGGCTGCGTGCTTTGGGCTTTTAGGTTTTTTTTTTTAAATTTGGAAAATATGAGGATGTTGTGGTGGAGATTTTGTGTTTCAGTAGGAACCTGCCCATTCATTGATGAATTCTACAAGTAAATATCTACTTCCAGGGCCTCAGGAAAAGAAGCGTATATCAAAAACAACGTTGAAGCCTGCTATAGTGTGCATTCGGCGTTCAGCTTGGCCATTATGACCAGTTCTATGTGTAACAAACACCTGCTCATTTCAAGGTGGAAAAAAGAGGAACCCTACCCATCAAAATGTGCAGAAAAGGGGCAACCAAGAATAACGTGTAATAAATTAAAAGAAATAAATAGATTAAAGACCCTTTGAGCTTTGGTGGCGGTGATGGCAAGGAGCTTCAGCTATTGGGTGGTATAGAAATGTAATAAATAAATAAATAAATGAATAATATATATTCTAGGATGGCTTTAGAAACACATGAAAACAAAATCCAATCAATACAAAGAGGTTAGCAGCATAAAAAAAAGCAAACTCAGTAAAAGCAGCCGATAAAAAGCTGAATAAAAGTAATTCCGCCGATGATTAAGAATGAATAAAAAAAGCTTGGGAGAATAAAAAAGGGATCATCAAGCACTAAAAATAGAAGAAAATCCGAAGTAAGCATCACTAAGTTCAGTGGAGCTTCCTCTCAGATAACTTATGCGTCGGATTGTAGTTGAGTTCTATAAGCTTAATTATGAGATGTTATTAGTGGTTCACTTGTTCTAGATTTAAAGTGTGTTTTATGATGGAGCTTTTAAGTAGAGACTTAGTCTTGCTCCCTCAAAGCTTTTCTTATGGGTCGGCATTTCTGGTCCGATTGGGGAACAGGTGACACTTCTGGGCTTTTCCTAAGCACTGGATCTGTACAGTCTTTAATTTCTGGGCGGGGGTGCAGGGGAGGAACGTCTACCTGGAAACAGCACCTTCTAATAGGAAAGGTCTTCCACCGAATACCTAAAGTGTGGGTTCCCTTCTCAGTTACTGTTGTGAGGAAAATGCACCCTCTGAGCACATTCTGAGCCGAGGCATTTGTTTTCAGTACCAGAATTGAACTGAACTCACAGCCCTTTCCTGCAAAAGTTTCTCAGGTGGGGAAAGGACTTTTGCTCTTGCTGTTGTTCAACCTTCAGGAGGTAGTGCACTTATTCAGAGGGCTCTACCGGTATCGCCTTATCCCGCGTCTGCCCATCCCCTCTCAGGACTTGATAGTGCTCCGGGATATGGAGCGCATGCTCTTGATACCATCTGGAAATTGGTGTCGATGAGGTTATATGACAAAGGCAGGGGGCTTCCATTAAGCGCATCATTCATGCAAAGCGACGGAAGCGCATCCCCTTTGCCTGGCTGGCTGTTGAAAGTAACTGCTGTGGAGAGGCCTCATGGGTAGCGAAATGTCACAAGGGATTCCGCGTGTTTAGCGGCACTGCTTTGAGGTCAATAAAATCTGTTCTCCATTCTCCCACATGGAAAAGCTGTAATTGACAGCTTGCTAGGTAGAGATATCAACTTCACCCTAGCAAATCTATTTCAACGTTTGGCCATGCTCTTTGCTGATATACCTTGGTGTTGTCTGTATCCTGAGGAGAGCGAGAGGGATTGAATGACAGCGGAGGTTTCTAAGGCATTGTTTTAAAAATGCTGCATCCCACATTTGAGGCTTTGGCTAAGAGGCCCGTTGTGAAGGTGGGGGCTGGTTTGCACCCCAAAGTTGTATCCAATGTCTTCAGAAGCACTGAAAATGGGAAGAATACATACGGCTAAAATAAATGTGTAAGCTAAAAATTCTTCCAGGGTTTTTGTTTGTTTATTTCTTTATTTAGTATAAGTATTATTTTTATGCTGCCCTTCAATCATATTCCCAGGGTGGCTTACAAAACGAACAAAACCATTATAATCTAAATAAATAAATAAAGCAAAACCGACAATATTATAAAAGTGGCATACATATTCAATGGGATTAAAATTGCATCTAAAAGGCTTGGGAAAATGGGAAGAGCGTTGGCTGGTGCCAATAGACAATAACGTCTTGGCTTTGGGTGTGGAAGAGACCTGGGTTTATATCCCCACTGAGTTATAGAGTAGGCCCTCCTAATTTTGCTGTGTTTAGTAGAGATACAGCCTATGGTGACATGAAGCAGGGCCTTCTCTGTGGTGGCCCCCATATTGTTGAATGACCTCCCCTCAGAGATCTGATGGAAACCTATGTTGCAGGTGGACTGTCAGTTTGTAAAAATTTATCTATTCCTGCAGAGATTCCCGGAGGCTGATTTTAATAACGGATGCTGCCGTTATTAAATTCTGGATGCTTGTACGTTTTAAGAACATAAAGAAGAGCTCTGCTGGATCAGACCAAGGGTCCATCTACAACTCTCTGTGGCCAACAAGCTGTCAACCAGGAACCCACATGCAACAGCTACCTCCCAACCATGTTCCCCAGCAACTGGTGTATATAGGTTTACTGCCTCTGATACTAGAGTAGCACATAGCTTTTGGGACTAATCATTGATAGCCTTCTCCAGGAATTTATCCAACTCCTTTTTAAAGCCATCTAAACTGGAGGCCATCACCACATCTTGTGGTAGTAAATTCCATAGTTTAATTGTGTGCTGTGGGAGACCTTCCTTTTATCTGCCCTGAACCTCCCACCAGTGAGCTTCATGGGATGATCCCGGGTTTTTGTATTATGGGAGAGGGAGAAAAATATCTCCCTATCCACATTCTCCACACCACACATCATTTTGTACCCCTCTATCATGTCTCCCCTCAGCCTTTTTCCACCCAAGCTAACCTTCCTGTTGTAACCTTCCCTCACAGGGGAGATTCTCCAGCCCCGTGATCATTTTAGTGGCCCTTTTTCCAGCTCTACAATAACCCTTTTAAGGTGTGGTGACCAGAACGGTACACAATATTCCAAGTGTGGTTCACCCAGGCCTTTTAAACATCTCATGGACAAGGCGTCTTGATTTTAAAACCTGTCCTTCCAGATTTTAATCGGTTGTGTTATTTTGTGTTGTATTGGTTTTGTGAGCTTTCCAGAGAACTGGTGTTACGGGCCGGCTACATGAATCCAGGAAATAAATACATAATACTGCACAGGGGTGTGTCACAGCCTCGCCTATCGAGCATTGTGGTAGTGGCAGAAGTAAAGCAAGAGGCCTCACAGGTAACAGCATCTGCACATGGCTGCGCATCATTCTGAACTGAGCAGTAACGGCTATAACAACCCATTAAATGCATTTTAAGCCAGGTCTCTTAACGAAGGACATAGGATCAGATGGGATTCTACTGTATCACATCAAATGTCCACCCCAAGCTGAGAACTCATGACATGATGTTTGCCTGCATGAGACAATGCCACACCATACAGCATATCATTAGTTTCATCATAATCTGATGAATGATTAGCCCTTTCGTGTGTCCTTTGATCCAAGCAGGGCCTTAAAAGGAAAAGAAAGGGTCATGAGCCGTGTCTGCTCAGTAATTTCTGGAGCACGTTAGAGAGAGGTTCATACAGACCCCCCCCCCCCATTTTCTTTAAATACAAAAGGGATTAAGGGAAGGTTAAATTTGTGTCTGCATATGAGCTATAATCTAATTTATGGGTGGGCAGAAGTTTGACTGGTAGATCTCTGGAGAATTTGCAGTCGATCGGTAAGGAATTCTGACTCCCCAATATTTTAAAAATAGCAATTAAAATTTATTTATTTATTTAATTGCATTGATGTACTGCCCATTAGCCAAACGTAAATAAGCAAACAAATGCAAAAAAAGAAAAAGAAAGAAAAAGAAAAAAGAACCCAACAACTCTGTCCTGGCTGGCCTTATGCTAATTGCTTCTCTTTTAGCCTCAGTGTTCCTCACCTGTAAAATGGGAATATTGATTGGTTGCCTTTGACCAGGTCTTTGTACAGCTTTACTGGTCACCCTGAGAGTTTTGTGTTAGAATTGTTGAACTATATTTACTCAGTTGTAGATTTGTATGTGCATATACAGGGTATGGCTCATGTGAGGCGGTAGATAATTGTGACTCGACAACCCCCCTCTGCCGCCATTTGCACCTAGTTCTGATTAGTGGTCTTTGTGGTTCCAGTAAAAAACAAAGTAGATCCCACAAGCCCAAAATCTTCCCACCCCTCATCTTATGTGTTAAACGAGTGTGTCAGGAGGCAGGGCCAGCCCTGTCATTAGGCAGAGTGAGGCAGCCACCTCAAGTGCTTTGGCTATGGGGTGGTATACAAATGTAATAAATAATAACAATAATGCTAGGGGGCGGCAGTAGTTGTCGCCCCCCAGTGAGTCTACTCTCTTAAGAGGACAAAGCTGTGTAAACTAGGCTGCTTCCCTCTGTCTTGTTCCAGTGTTGAAGTACGGTCCAACTGCCAGTCCAGTTGGTTTCTGTACCTGGAATGGAAGGGGGCGCCATCTTGTCCGTTTCCTCAGGCAGCAAAATGTCTTGGGCCAGCCCCATGAGGAAGATTTGTATGTTACCAAGGAAGCTGCCTTATAATGAGTCAGGAAATAGACTTAAACTAACCAACAGCTCTGCGAAAGCAAGCTGTTTGGAAGCACCCACACCAAACGTCAACGATGCAGTTTTTTGGTGCCCGAATTCAGTCGGTGCTACACAGATGTTAACTTTTCCATTTGATGGGGCAGGGGCTTAAAGCCACGCAGTGAAACCCCCCCCCCCCTCTATTTAACATTTGCAAAAATGTCCAGTTTATCGTAGCACAGAATTCGAAACTGAACACTTTTCCGGACGCTCACTTGGTGAGCGTTGTTATAATTTGCTATAATGCAGGCTGAGGTATGACTTGGGGGAGTTTGATTTTTTTTCCAGCCCGGTCTTGAATAGTAGGGTGGGAGAGAGGGGAAATTGTGTGTATGGGGGAAGGTTGGGATGTCATCTGCAGCCCAAGCTTAACCACTGTGGCTTAGCGTGTTGTCTGGACAAGGTCTTTGTATTTTAGCCAGGGAGGCTCGATTTTTCCATTTCAACCATCTTTTCTTGGGTTGAGAGCATTCCTATTTAATGGCTGATATAGCTCATGACCTGATACCACTGTGAACCCCTCGATTTACACAATCCTGTTTCAACACCAGAACCTCCATTGCTAGCTGTTTACCATTCAAATCTTGGCACAGATGTTCCTCAGAATCAGTATCACAACAAGATTCCCACAGGAGTGTGTGTGAGGAAAAAAACACTTTATTCTCAGCCTGAGAAGCCCAGTTGTGTAGGACTGAGTGCAGGAATAAAATCACGAAATCCTAGTGCATAATAATATCCTTTGATGCATTTGATCATGGAACTTCCTAATTGCTTAGCTAGGTCTGGCTAGGCAACGTGGGTCCCAGTATCTGCCCCATAAGGCATGTTAAAAATTCCAGACCTTCTAAGAAGACTCTGTGGAAGGCCACCATACATCCTGCCCTAGTAGCCACACTCAGCAAAACATTCAGTGTGCCAAGTTAGCTACATTAATAAAGCAAGTGTTTGAAACGACATGCCATGGATTGTTAATGGCAGCTGGGGTTGGCCAAGGAGAACAGAGCAAGCGCACGGAAGAAATTGCATTTCTGTGTACAGTCACCTCTGACCGGCGAGATAAATCATTGCCAGTCAGGAGTGAGTCTGAGGTGGAGACAGTCAAGGTTGAGTTCCAGGAAGAGACAGAGAAGATGATGAGATGGAGGTCGGTGTGTGTGTGTGTGCGTGCGCGCGCGCTTTGAGATGGAGGGAGAGGAACCCTACCCAAAATTACAAGTCAAGTCACAGGGCTTTTTGGAACATTATAATTTTGTGGCATTAACCCTGGGGCGGATGCAGTCTCCAAGTGATGGTAGAGAGAGGATGTGGTTAGCCAGGGAACGCCTTGGAGTATTCTGCCAAGGGAAGAATACTTAACCAGGCCCATAGCCACAGGAAAGACTATGTGAGTGTCATGAAAAACATCTCTTCTTTTGACAGTTGGCTCTTAAGGTGTATCTAGGGGATCTATGTGGCCTTGCACATGCCCACAGCATACACATGTATATGCACACTAGGTGTAGTTCCCGGACTCCCTGGGTGTCCCTGTGAAGGGATGGGACAGCTCAGAGGCCTTCTTGATACTACAGACAACTCTGCAGATTCTCTCCTATCGTACAGAGCCAGCCCTACCATTAGGCAGAGTGAGGCAGCTGCCTCAGGCAGCAGATGCTGGGGAGTGGCAATGAAGTGTTGGAGGGCAGAACTTTGTGTACCATGCACCTTGTTGTCCTGCCCTTCCTCAGCTAGCTTGCTGCCCTCAGGTGTAGTGGATGCTGCCCCATTGCTAGTGTTAAGATTCATCTGCAGTCAAGATGATTTTCGTACATGGATTGGGGAAGGGCGCTATCTTGTCCTTTACTTCAGGTAGCAAAATGCCTTTGGCTGGCCCTGCTTGGTGTGGGGCACCTGCGCCTTGGCTCATCAGTTGCTCGAAGTGAGCAAAGAGCAACTTTTGACTAGAGAGATGCTTGGTGCAAAACAAAAGGGTGCCACAGAGACCTGTGTGTCTTACCACTTCATCCGGGATGACTATTGAGTCAGAAGCAATTCCTCACTCTATGCTTGCAGGAGATGAAGCACCTCTTCTAGTCTGGCAAATGCCTCGTGCAAAATGAAGGGATGCCCAAAAGAGACCTCAAGCAGAAGCCCCTGGGGGGCCTTTCCTTGATATCAGATTCAAGATGGCAGAGCTCTTTCATGTCAACGTTCCTGTTGTGCACTGAGCTGTAAGGTAGAGCAGTGATTCCTCAGCTTTTTGGACAAATTATGTTGAATAGCTCCTCTCTGCTGGAAGGCACCCTCTATTTGAAGGATTGTCCAGTCCAAGTCTGGTTTAAAGATTAAAAAATAAACCATAAGAAGGGAGATCAGAGGCCTTGAATTTGCCCATCAGCAGTTAGCACCTGGACAGCAGACTAAGCAGGTACACAGGTTACCTGGGCACAGTGATAGAATCATAGACTTGTGGAGTTTGAAGGGACCACAAGGATCATCTAGTCCAACCCTCTGCAATGCGCAGGAAAAACAATTAAACAATCCATGAAAGGTGTCTGTCCATCCTCTTTTTTAAAATCTCCAGAGATGGAGAGCCTGCAACCTCCGTAGGTAGACTGTTCCACTGTTGTACAGATCTTACCATCAGGAAGTTTTTTCCTTATATTTTATCGAAATCTAAGTACCCATTCTTTTGGGTCCCAATTTCTGTGGCAATGGAAAATAGTAGGGGTGTGCACTGGATCGGGTCCGATCCACGATCCAGATCCGATCCAGGGGAAATTGGATACAATTATCCGATTTCCGATCACCTCGCTGGATTGTTTGATCCAATCCAATCTGATCCAGAAAGGACCCAATCCAGATTGGAATGGATCGGGCGCCCGCCGCCGCTTCCATTGGCAGGTGCCAGTGGGCGCCCACCGATGGAAGCAGACAGCGGGGGGGGGGGGCTTCCCTGTCGGGGCTGTCCACTTCCATCCGCCAGCGGGTGCCTGCCGATGGAAGCAGACAGCCCGGCCAGGTGAGGATCGCGGGGGGAGGAGGGAGGGGGCCCCACTTACTTCTGGGGACGTCTGCTCCCCTCTGCTGCTGGCTGCTACTGCGAGCAGGCTTCGTGGCCTGCCCCTAGGTAGCGCACCACGTGATGTCATCACCTGGTGTGCTACTCAGGAGCAGGCCGTGAAGCCTGCTTGCAGTAGCGGCCAGCGGCGGAGGGGAGCGGACTTCCCCGGAAGGTAAGCGGGAGGGGGGAGAGGGGTGGGGGCCCCCGGGAGGTAAGAACCGCAAGAAGGGAGGAGGGAGTTACCCACCACCATTTTTTCCCCATAGACTTGCATTGGGGGAAAGCTTTCTTTCCCCCAATGCAAGTCTATGGAAAAACAAAAATGGCGGCCAATCCAAAAATCGGATGTCCGATTTTTGGATCGGGATCGGGCCCGATCTGATCCGAGGGACCTCCGTTTTTGTCCTGAACGATCCAGGACAATCTCGGAGGTTCCGATCCGATCTGGGGGGGTCTGTGGGTCTGTGCACACCCCTAGAAAATAGTTTTTTTACGATCTTCTCTCTGGCACCCTTTTATGTACTTGAATCCTGCAAATAGGGTGACCATATTTTGGAAACCAAAAAGGACAACATGGTTGGCCCCCAAGGGGGCATCCCCACCAACATGTCTGCCCCCAGGGGGCATGTCCAGCACCAAGGGGCTGTGCCCACCTGAACATAGCCTTGGTCACATGTCTGATTTTACAGCACACAATTAAGACAAATCTGTTCTTCATAATATCTTAATGTTAAAATCACTGAAGTAACAAGTGAGACATCCAATATATCTGAAATTAACTTCACTGACTTCTATTTTTGTAGCTTTTGCTGTACTTTGTTGCTATACTGTGTGTGATACATTCTCCCCTTCCCTCAAATATCTTTTCTGATTGTATCCTCACTATGCTGCAAGCTGCTGCTTAACGTGGCTTGCTGCTGGCTGGCTGGCTGGCTTTTTATTTTTAAAGTTCAATGTTTTTGAACCTTGTGTATGATTGTCACAAGTTTCTCTACTCTAAAATTAGGGTGGGTGTTGTGTGGGGCAGACACCACTTTGCCCATTCTCACTTCTCACTTATATACATTAGCTTCTCAAGGCTTTTACGTTGGCACCACTTTTCACTTTCAGTCTTTGAACTCCTATCTACTTCCTGCACAAACACGTGACACTGAGACCCGCTTTCTAATGCCCTGCGTTGCATGCCAGCACTGTGGGCCTAAGTTACAACAGGTGTCTCTGGGTTGTATGTGCAGCCTCTGTTGTCTCTCTCTTTAAGTCATTGCAGCCAAACCAAAGCCTCCAGCCTCAATCAATCAATCAATCAATCAATCTCCCTCCCTCTTCCAAAGTCTCCCAACGGTCCAGCCGGGCTGCACACTTGTACCCTATGGCTGGGGGGGAAGGGTGTCAGCTTACTGCTTGGTCATGTCTGGTGACCTGTACTTTAAAAAACACCTCCGCCACCAGCCACCTCCGCCTGCACCAAAACTGAAATCTGAGACACTTTTAAAAGGCTCCGTGTGGCACGCCAGCCTCTCAGGGCTCAGCCACAAGCATCTATTTTTCTCTGACACACACTTCAAACATTCTGCATTGCATGCCAGCAGTGCAGACAGAGCCTAGCTCACAAGTGAACAAAGTGAAGTGGAAGGGAAGGGGTAGCAAAGCAAGGCAACAACATGCCAGGTTCCAATATCTGCAGCAGCAGGGCATCTGCAAAGATGAGAGCCCCTCTCTTGACTGGCACCTCACTGTTGATTGAGTTTTTCCTCTAAGGATGAACCTTCATCACCCATGATGTGGAACGCTTGAGAAAAAGGCCTCTGGCCCATTCTGTTTTGCCCTGTGGGCTGCTTTGACTGACCTCTTCTTTCCCCACATTTTGATCTGTGGACGCCTCGCCTCTGCTGAGCTCCAGCTGCCCAACTGCCTACCAAATCTGCAACAGGAAAGTGCTCACCCAGCAATTCTTAGCTAAAAACTTGAGATCCCCTTGATGCCAAGGGCTGAAACTGCTCAAGATGCAAGACTGCAAAGAGGAGGTTTGACAACCTGAGTTTGAAAGGTATGGCTTCAGTGTTTTTTTAAACAATTTTAAAACTTTGAACTTTAAAAAATTCCTAAAAATCAAGAGATGAACAGATCTGCTTGAAAATTGGCATGGCTAAAGCCCTACCTAAGAGCCATCATGGTACCAAGTTTCATCTCTTTATCTTTAAAAATGATGGTTTAAAAAATAATAATTTAAAAACCTTTCATTTTAAAAAATTCCTAAAAAATCAACGGATGAACGGATCTGCTTCAAACTGGCATGGCTAAAGCCCTACTCAGAGCTATCATGGTGCCAAATTTCATCTCTTTAACTGTAGAAATGACAGAGCTGTAAGCATTTTTGTTTATTCCCATTTACTATAAAGAAGAGCAGCGCTTTGGGTGGGGGGGAGGATGGGGGAAAATCCTGACTTTTCTTCAAATTTCATAATTCCCCCCCCCTCCCAGATTTGTTACCAAAAATCTTGACATGACCTGGTTTTTCCTGACATATGGTCACCCTCCCTGCTAACATGTCTCCCCCTCAGTCTTCTTTTCTCCAAACTAAACATCCCAAGTTCCTTCAGCCTGTCCTCATAGGGCATACTCTTCTCCACCATGGTGACATGTCTTGCTTTTTAAATTAGATTATAGTAATGATTTCTAAATCAGCATATGCACATTTTCTGCAAATCCAGCTTCTCTTTGGTCTTCTTGTTTTGGTGATGCATTTCATCTTTTCTGGGGATCCCTAAGTGGCCACTTTTCTCTCCTTTCAAATGGTATGTGGACTGCTTTCACATTATAGGTTCCAGCACTAAAAGCAACCACAACAACCACCCATATTCTTCCAGTCCAACCCTATGCAGGTTTACTCAGATGCAAGTCCCATGCAGATGAATGGGACTGACTCTTAAGTACATTTCTGTAGGATCGCAGCTTCCCTCTATTTGTAGAGCCAAATAAGCTGGGTTTCATTTTAGCTCTAGACACAAACATCCTGTTTTACAGTGTACGATCTTGGTGTATGATTGGCCTCCCTGCCTCTGAAGCCAGTTGCAAAAATCCTGCCAATTTTCCTGGGGCTAGGTTGCACTCTTATGTTCCCCCCTCCCCCTTATAGCCAACTGGTTAATCCAGAGTTTTGCAACACCATCTGTTGCTCGCTTCCACTTCTGACTTGGCAGGCATCCGATGTAAAAGAAGAAACAAGGCCAACGTCTTCACCTTGCAAGGCCGGGCTTTCCCCAGCGAGCAGTGATTAATGATGGGGTGGGAGCTGTCTGGATCCCTGAATATTTTGGCCAGAAGGATCCAGCCTACCCATACCAATAAACAAGGTAGCCATCCTTGCTAAAAATCAAGGGTGGAAGGGCCTGCAGCTTAGTGGTAGAGCACATGGTTGGCATTCAGAAGGTCCAAGTTTCAATCATCAGCTTCTCCAGGTATAGCTAGGAAAGAATCCCGCCTGAAACCCTGGAGAGCTGCTGCTAGTCAGTGTTGACAATACTGGGCTGGAAGAACCCATGTTCTGATTCAGTATAAGGAAGCTTCCTATGTTCCTAACCTTTTCCCCATGGAGGTCTGTATTTCCTCATTTGGACCGTGTCAAGGCCTACATTCCAAGCATTGGTTGCGCCAGATCCCAAGGTGGGTGGTAACAGATGTGATTCTTACCTTTGTTCAGTATGCATCCAGGCATTCATTCTCCTTTCCCTAACTTCGCAAGGTCCATCAGCTTTGTAGTTGAGGACAGAGATGGATGGAGTGAATCATATCAATCATCTGGGCCAGAGCCAGTGAGCGGGCGTGGCCTGAGGAGGGTCCGGAGGTCCAGATGGAGAGGCTTGATGGTCCACATTTGTCCTATGGACTTTCTCTAAAACAGCCATAGATCATTGCAGAAACTTTCCATTGATTCCTTGGGTTGGGATAACCCACGAGGAGTGATAGGATATGAGGAAAACCAGCTTTGGTGGCTGGAAGTCCATAAATCAACAGTAGGGTGTGCCAAAGAGCAGGACAGAGTGTGTGAGCCAAGTGAGAGAAGGCTTGTTTCTCCTCTCCTCCCATCTCCACCTCAACAGGGCAGCTGTGCTATTTACACAGGAGGTGTCTTTTTGTATACATAAAGACAGCTTCTCCAGCAGGCAGAGGCTGTAGCGTTTTGTGGTTGACAGCACTGGTAAATATTTTATATTAATATAGCACCTTTCATAGTGAAGGATCACAGAGCTCCTCATGATATATATATATATATATATATATATATATATATATATATAATGAGGAGCTCTGTACACACACACACACACACACACTGTGGCCCCTGCTGGAAAGAAGCGATTGGAAAGTGAGAAATTCCACAAGGACTGGGAATATTGCTGTTCAAAGTAGCAACTGGATTTAGAACTGATTTGCGTTGGTGGGGGATGGATTCTCAAACTTCTTTTTCTGATTCAGTATATAAGGAGTGGAGTGAACTTTTGAACTTCAAAAAGTTCCTGCCAAATTTTGTTAAGGCGACTAGGGTGAAAGACGTGTGTGTGATGTGTGTGTGTAACTATTCTTCCTCTTTCCACATTTTATTTATTTCTCACATGTATAAACTGTATAAACAAGGGATCCCAGGATGGTTTGCACAACGTTTTAAGCAAACATTTTATGGTGAGCTGGGGTCAATTTTGAGGGTGGGGGATGCAAAATCCACTGGTGCACCCCCTGGCTCCTCACTGATACTGCTGGTTGCCATCTTTAATTCCCCATCATGCTTTTGGAGTGATGCTACATCATGACACAGTATCATTTGAGGGGCATCTGGAGACAAAATGGCAGCCTCTACCACCAATGGCCCTCATTTTCACTGTGCCTCACCTCCTGAAAAAAGCTGAAATACAGGAGGGTGGCCAGGTGTCCTACTTTACGGAGGAAAGTCCTCTATTTTGGAGAGCCAGCAGAGAACAGTCCTCTATTTGGAGGTGTCCTCTGTTTGATGGACTGTCTGGTCTATATCTGGTTTAAAGAACCATAAGAAGGGAGAGCAAAGCAAGGCCTTGATGTTTCCCATCAGCAGTTAGCATCCTGGCAGCAAACTGAGAAGACTCATAGGTCACCTGGTCACAGTCTTCCCCATTGTGGTGAGATGCATTGTATTTCTATTTAAAATGTAGGTTTCCCCCCCCTAATTTTGCACCTTTATACATAAATTTGCATATGCAAATGTTAGGCAACTTGGTGTCCTCTTTTGGGGTGGTTCAGTTCCTCTTTTTTGGCAATGCATAAGTGGCCACTCTAGGCTAGGCTGACCAGATAAAATCCAGGTCAGGGCTCATGTAACTTTAACAGTTGTAGAGAAAAGGGAATTTCAGCCAGTGTCATTTGTATGCAGTTAGTTCCTGGTGAAATTCCCTCTTCATCACAACAGTTAAAGTTGCAGGGGCCCTGCCTTCTTTTGTATATAGTCACTCTAGTATAGTGCCTGCACCTTTAACTGTTGTGATGAAGAGGGAATTTCACCAGGAACTAATTGCATACAAATGTCACCGGCTGAAATTCCCTTTTCTCTACAAGTCTTAAAAGTTACATGAGCCCTGACCTGGATTTTATCTGGTCACCCTACTCTAGGCCTAATAGCAGCTTTAGTGCTGCCAATTTAGACTGGGGAGAAGGTGTAGGGTGAAGTGATAAATGCCCCCTTCCTCAAGTGACTTGCTCTGAACAAAACACCTCTTGCTTCTTCAAGGTACAAAAAACAAACAAACAAACAAGCAAAAAAAAAAGGGGGGTGTAGAATCCAACGAAAGTCCTATTTAGAACAGACCCACTGAAATGAATGGGACTTAAATTGGCCATGATTAGCTTAATCCCATTCATTTTAATGGGTCTACTTTAAGTCAGACTTTAGTTGGATTCTACCCATGGATCTCCCACTTCAAGTCTGTTTGGCTCAAAGCCTCAAATTCCATGTCATGTCAAATTATATGTTTCTTTCCTCCTTTCCCCACCCCCCCTCTCTCTTTCAATCCACAGCAGCTTTGGAAGGCTGCATCAATGGGTACCAGGGCATCAGTTCAAGTTGTACTATTTATTATGGGACTGGAGGGGGCCTTTGACACAGGACTGCCATTTTTGGCAGCAGTCCCGTGTCTTTCATAACACACCATTCTTTCCCCTCCCCTCATTTTTACTGCTGAAAATTGCCATCTCTAAACAGCTTTTTCATTTGAGTGCTGGAAAGGGGTGGGTGGGATTATACAGGCAAGATAATTATGGGTAAAGAGCTGCCCACATGCCAATTCCAAATTTTAGACTTTCTCCATCTTAAACTGGAAGGCTGGAGGAGCAGGGCCCAGGGCACAGCCAATCCATGGAATGAAAAAAAAAAAAAAGAGCTAGGAAAACCCACTCACCAACTCTACCCATTTCATTACCTTAAAAACAACATTGAAACCCTGATCTGTTATTTTTGAGATCCTGGAGGTTTATTTAATTGGCTGAGTGCAATTGGCAAATGTTTTAAATGAGCTGAGTGGGTGGGCAGCAATTAAATTGCAATACATTTTTTTCCCTGTTCTGCTGCCTTTATGCAAGCAAATTGCATCTCCCAATATGAAAAGCAGCCAGTCCACTTTGCCTATATAGGGCTGAGAGGCCACATCATCTTAAAAATCCTATTATGGTGCCTCTCTCACCTAATACAGTTCATATTTACTTTTGGCCAGTTTTGTAAGCTTCCGCATCACAATTTCTTTACTGCTGTTTCCTCCCTTTCTGCTTTGTATTGAATTAAGTACAGATACATTGGTCTGGCTTCTTCTTCTTCTTCTTCTTCTTCTTCTTCTTCTTCTTCTTCCTCTTCCTCTTCCTCTTCTTTTTCTTCCTCTTCCTCTTCCTCTTCCTCTTCCTCTTCCTCTTCCTCCTCCTCCTCCTCCTCCTCCTCTCTCTCTTCTTCTTCTTCTTCTTCTTCTTCTTCTTCTTCTTCTTCTTCTTCTTCTTCTTCTTCTTCTTTCCATGCCCAGTTTTCGTGCAAAAAGGCAAAGCAACCCTTTTTTGCTATAGCGGCTCTGAGTATTTTGTGTTATGCACAATGCCTGCTATATCCTGGTGCCTACAATGGCAAATATATTGTTGATGAACTCAGAGCTCTGGGGTATTTTCTTCCCTACTCATTTCTTGATCTCACTGGGGTCTGCTTCCGATCCTGATACACAGGACAGGCACACAACACACTTTGCCAGTTTCAGTGAAATGGCACACCATGGTTTTGCCGTAAAACCATGGTGTGCCATGCAAATTGCCATGTGACAAGAGAGCATGGAGGTTGAAATGCAAAGATTCTTTCTTCTCTCCAACGCAGTGCCCTCCAGATTTTTTGGACTACAACCCCCAGCGGTTACAGCTGGTTAATGGTCAGGGATGATTGAAACTTTAGTCCAAAACATCTGGAGAACAACAGGTTGGGGAAGGCTGATGTAATGGCAAGCCATGAGCTGGCATTATGTCTTATCACCACCTCTTATATTTGATCCTCTATAGCTGCACTGGGGAGGTGCCATTGGTTCCGTAAGTTGGATTGTCTCTATTTGAGAACGCTTGTCCAAAACAGGTAGGAAAAAAATGGAAGGGTGGGGGGCCTATTAAAATGGTCCATCCCCGGAGGCTAATGAACTCCAATGGATTCCAGGGGGCTTTGGGGGATTTTCCTGCTGGTATGGTTGGTGCTCCTGTCGAAGCCCAGGTTGCTCTGTGGAATGCAGAGATGACTCGGGCGGTTGACACAATTGCACCCAAGCGCCTTCTCCCTCTGAGCAGAGCCTGGCCAGTACCTTGGTATACACCTGAGCTGAGGGCAATGAAGCAAGAGGGGAGATGGCTAGAACGTGGGTGGAGGAAAACTCATGCTGAGTCTGATCGAACATGGATTAGAGCTCACTGTCAAGCCTACTCTGTGGCAGTGAGGGTGGCAAAGAGACAGTTCTTTTCCACCAGCATTGCGTCTTCTCAATGTCGTTCAGCGGAGCTTTTCTGGGTGGTTCGTGGCCTGCTACATTCTGGGCCAGGGCAAGAGATGGTGGAACCCTCGGTAGCACGCTGCGACGAGTTTGCATGGCACTTTGAAGATAAAGTCGCTCAGATTCGTCATGAATTGGACACCACACTTAATGCAGTTCCACTAGTAGAGGCAGTCAGAGCATCGTCTGGTCCAGTCTTATTGGATGAGTTTCAGTTACTGAGGCCCGAGGATGTGGACAAGGTGCTTGGCCAAGTCCAGTCGAACACCTGTGTGCTTGACCCTTGCCCTTCATGGCTTATTACATCAGATAAGGAGGGGATTGTCGGCTGGGTCCAGGAGGTTGTAAATGCCTCCCTGAGAGAGGGAGTGGTGCCAATCTCCCCGACGAGGCCCGCCTGGCGCCAACATTGTTATCTTTTCAGCGCCAGGTCAAGACTTTCCTCTTCTCTCAGGCATTTGGCAATATCTGAGGAGCCTGGGTTTGTTTTGTTTTGTTTTTGTAGCTTTTTGAAGTGTTGAAGTGGTTTTAAATGTACAGATTGTTTGTATGTTGTATGTTTTTGCTGTTTTAATTTTTGTATATTTTGTATAACTTCGGCTGTGGGGCGGTATACAAATGTAATAAATAAATAAATAAATAAATAAAAGAGGCAGTAATTAGACCACTCCTAAAAAAGCTAACCTGGACCCAGAGGACGTTAACAATTATAGGCCGGTGGCTAACATCCCCTTTCTGGGCAAGGTGCTTGAGCGAGTGGTTGCAGGACAACTCCAGGCACTCTTGAATGAAACATATTATCTAGATCCATTTCAATTGGGCTTCAGGCCTGGTTTGGGAATGGAAACTGTCTTGGTCACCCTGTGGGATGACCTTTGCCGGGAGAGGGACAGTGGGAGTACGACCCTATTGATTCTCAGTGGCTTTTGATACCATCAAGCATGGTATCCTTCTGGATAGGTTGTCTGGGCTGGGAGTTGGAGGCACTGTGTTGCAGTGGTTCCGCTCCTACTTGGATGGCTGATTCCAGAAGGTGGCACTGGGGGATTATTGCTCTGTGCCGTGGCATTTAAGCCATGGGGTTCCACAGGGCTCTGTTTTATCCCCTATGTTGTTTAACATATACATGAAGCCGCTGGGAGAGGTTATCCAGAGATGTGGGCTGAGGTGTCGTCAATATGCCCAACTCTGCCTCTGCTTTTCATCAAACCCAGATGAGGCAGTGGCTGTTCTGAATCCGTGCCTGGGCACAGTAATGGACTGGATGAGGGCCAATAAACTGAGACTCAATCCAGACAAGGTGGAGGTACTATTTGTGGGTGGTTCATCTGTCCGGCTAGGTGATATTCACCCTGTTCTGGAGTGGGTTGCACTCCCCCTAAAGGATCAGGTCCATAGTTAGGGTGCTGCTGCTGGATCCAGAAGTGTCACTTGAGGTACAGGTGAACTCAGTGGCACCTTTTATCAGCTTAGGCTGATATACCAACTGTGCCATTATCTGGACAGAGATAGCCTAGCTACAGTTATCTACACTCTGATAACCTCTCGTCTGGATTACTGCAATGCGCTATACGTGGGGCTGCCTTTGAAAATGGTCCGGAAACTTCAACTGGTACAAAACAGGGCAGCCAGTCTGTTAACGGGGACTGGCCAAGGAGACCATGTTACGCCAGTCCTTTTCCCGCTTCACTGGCTGCCGGTCCAGATCCGGGCCCAATTCAAAGTGCTGGTATAGCTTCGGCTATAGGGCGGTATAAAAATGCAATAAATAAATAAATAAATTCAAAGCCCTAAATGGCTTGGGGCCAGGTTATCTGAACGAACACCTCCTTCCATACGTACCATCCTCGGGGGGGTCCTTCTCCGTGAGCCCCTGCCAAAGGAAGTGAGACAGGTGGCTACTAGGAGGAGGGCCTTCTCTGCTGTAATACCCCGGCTGTGGAATGAGATCCCCGGAGAGGTTCACCTGGCATCTACATTATACTCCTTTAGACGCCAGGTGAAGACCTTTTTATTTTCACAGTGTTTTAACAGTTCTTCAGTTTGACTTTCAAACTTGCTGTTTAAACTTGTATTTTAAATCTTTATCAATTTCTATGTGGCTGCTTGGTTTTTATCCTGGTTGTGTTTTATACTGTATTTTAAATTATGTTTTTATACTGTCGTTTTATATTTTGAATGGTTTTTATGGTTTTAATTTTTGTAAATCGCCCAGAGAGTTTCGGCTATTGGGTGGTATAGAAATGCAGTAAGTAAGTAAGTAACTAAATTAAATAAATAAATAAATAAATAAATGGGAAGGGTGCCATCTTGTCCTTCACCTTAGGGAGCAAAATCTCGTGGGGCAGCCCTGGGCACAGGAATGGCCCTCTGATGTCATCTGATACCTGTTAGCAGAATTCTGGACCAGGATGATGGTATTCCACCTCCAGTTCTCTTGTTGAGCCACCAGCCCAGTGGTGGTGTAGGGAAGCAGAATCCTGACCCACAGAGTCCTTTCTTGAACTTCATGGTGCATTTTTTGTTTATTTATTCATAGTATGTTTATCCTAGCCAAAAAGCCTCTGGAGCAGTTTACATATAATCCGTAAAATGAGGCAGCAGGCTTACAATCTAAGGAGACATGACACACAAGAAAAGAAGAATGGGGAGGGAAGGGGGGGAACCAAGTCTTTCAGCAGGGCAGGCTGAATGGGTCCTCCTGCTTTCTTTTCTCCATCTCTCTCAATGCAACCTGCTGGAACGCCTGCTGATGTAGTGCCTCATGACAGGTGGGCTTCTGGGTGGGCAGCTTTTGTGGTTTGGCTCAAAGTTCATTCATTTGGGGGAGGGGGAGAGGGAGACTTGATGCAGAGAAGGCCAGAAGACCCTAGATCTCCAGAATATTGTGGAATACAGGGAGTGCCTGGACCACAATGGCACACTCCCAGTTTGGTAGGACCCCCCCCCCCTTTTTTTTTTTTTTTAAGAGGAAGGTGGAAATCCAACTTTCTCCTAAATCTCAGCTTCTCCTTGCAGGCTGTAATAGCCGGATCGCTTGTCATAAATCATTGTGACTGCAAAGAAAATCCAGGTGCCTGGATGGATTTGCAGTAGAATTCAGAGTAGCACTTGGAAGTGTTATTTAAAGCTTTGCAACAGCTGTAGCTTGTTAGCTATCAGAAAACCTTCTAGTGAGAAAGGCAATCCACAGTGTGGACTGTGTGCTTGCAATAACAATCGGTGCAATTCCAAAGAGTCGTTCAGGCATCTTCTCCAGGTAGAATTTAAGCTGACACTTTCCAAATCTACGACTTGTTCAAAAGCTGTTAGAATTCTGTATGATCAAGTGGAAGGCTGCAAACCCCCCCCTTCCCCGAAAAGAAATGAATCCAGCCATTTCCATGCCTATGGCTCTACTGGATTTGTCCAAAGCCTCCATTTATGTCCAGCGTTCTATTTTCAGCAGTGGCCAACCTGGGAAGCTCACGAGCAGAACAAAGGCTACAACCATCAGCTACTGCTTGTTCTCATGGTCAGATACGGACTGCTTCTAAACATGGAAGTTCTATTTAACCATCCTAGGGAAAAGTCACCTTTAGGTTAGGCATGTGTCCTCTTTTACAGATTTGCTGATGGATGATTATGGATTCTCTTTGTGTAAGAGTCTTTATGCAGTCCTAGCTTTTTAGCAAGACCATGGACTACATCTGTATACAATCACTTTTTCTTAATCGTTTGTAGTAGTTTAATTAGGTGATAGCCTGTTTAGCTATAATCGACGTAATATTAAACCAATGTTTTTTTTTTATATTTGTGTCTATCTGTATTTTTACTGTTTCCATGTGTGTTATGGTCTGTTGACTGAAATAAACAGATTGGTGATGAGGATACAATCTATGCAGCAAGCAAACATAGCAGAGATGGCCGCATCTTGTCCCAATAACGTTCTCTTCGTCTGGATTCTTCCCAGTCTGGCTAATCCCTGAGCTCTGTTTTCCCTGCCAGCCTTGCTGAGGTGGGCGACTCAACGTCTACATTGCGGAAACTGGGCTGGGTGCCAGTACTAGCAGCTGTGTTCAACCCTACTTGATGAAACCATTTGGATGCCACCAACGCAACTTTCTTAGTTGGTGAACAACCTCCACAATTACTTCCTAGAGTAATAGTGACAGTTCTAGGGGGAAGGGTCACAGCTCAACAGAAGAGCAGCTGCCTTGCATGCAGAAGGTCCCAGGTTCAATCCCTGGCTCTTCCAGGTAGAGCAGGGAACACTCCTGCCTGAAACCCCAGAGAACCATGGCTGCCAGTCAGTGTATACAATACTGGGCTAGATGGAACAATGGTCTGACTCAATATAAGGCAGCTTCTAATGTTCCTAATATTTCAGAGTGAATTCTGGACATTCTCTTGTTTCAATTGGTGGATCCAAAACGGTGTTTGTGGTAAAGTAGGACTATTTCTTCAAATATTAAATATTGAACTATTTGAAAAAAATAGTCTGGTGCCATTGTTTTCCATGACTTCTACAGCAACAGCACTAAGCTCATTGTTTCTGCTACTCATTGCTTCTGCTACTCTTTCTTTCTCTTCCCTGATGTAGCTACGTGGATAGTCTTATCCACTGGATAGCCCTATAAAACAGTGAATGGGATGACGCCATAATGCTACTTAGCTATTGGTCACTGAGGGCAAGTGAGGATCATTGAGAGTAAGTAAAATGCTTCCTGGGTTAGCCACTGAGGGCAAAGTGAAGGCTGTTAAGAGGAAGAACAAGAGAGAGGGCAATGTCAGTGAACAGGTGAATATTTTGACAACCAGTGCCAAAGCAAACAAAACAATTTAAAAGGCTGAAAAATGTACAAACACACACACAAACTTGTGAGTGGATGGGGTCTGCTGTTGTTAAAACATACCAGTAATCAGATCTCATATCTTTATTATACATTCATCTTGATTCCTCCCTACCAGCTATTTCTTACCTCCTCCTCCTCCTGCATTTTTGGCTTGTTGCTGGCAGGCCATTCAATAAAATCCTTTAAGTCAAAATCCACATAGAGCACAATCCAATGCAAGTCTGGCTGGGGAATGCTGGGAGTTGTAGGACTTTTTCTCTTTCTAAAGATGCATAGGATTGCACCCTTAACTTGTGTTCCCTCTTCCTATTAGTGTGTGTGCATAGGCGTGTACAGCTCATGTCATTAGGGTGTGCACCTTAAAGGTCCTGATTGGAGTGGAGGAGGGGAAGTGCCCTTTCTCGCCCCTCCACTGCTCCAATTGGAGCAGTGTGTGTGTGATAAAGTGTGCTTTCCAGGGCCTCTGGAAAGTACGTAATTCCCCCAGGGATGCTAATGGTGTCTTTCCAGAGGCTTTCCTGTCCTTTTAAAAGCCCCGATTCAAGCGGGGGGGGGGTGAGGAAAGCAGAGGTGCCCTGGGAAATTAAGGTGTGCCTGGGCACACCCAGCACACCCCGTGTGCACACCTATGTGTGTGTGTGTGTATATAATATTATCCATTTATTCTTTTTTTGTACATATTTTGTACTTTTTTTGTACATAAAAAGAAACCAAACCAAACCATATAATTTCAAAAACATGCTGCAGGACAAAATGAAAGAAGACGACGAAAAATGCTCAGCTTCTCAGAGTTTGCTATTAACATATGTAAATAAGCCATTTGATGGGCCATTTAATGGGAAGCTTTGTTCACTTTTAGAATTTAGGCAGCAGACTCGCCCCCCCCCTCCCATCCCACCATTGCAGCTGAAGTCATGACTGTATCCCTTGATTCTAGTACCACTTGGCTTTGGTACTGCATTGCATGGAGCCCCTAAGGCATAAATTTAAATTGTCACATATAGTTTACCTCATGCTGGCATTTTCATAAAAAAATGCTAGTGAAAGATAATGTAGGGATTGTGCGAAAGACTAAAACAGTGCCCTGTCATCACCAGCCATGAAACACTGTCTTTGGGCTTCCGTATGCAGGTTTGGTTCTCTTAATTATGGCATCTAATCTGGGCAAATCCCCCCCCCCCCCAAAACACCCAACTTATTTCATTTTTGGAAAACAACAACAATGCCCAGCACTGTAACGAAGGAATGATAATGCCTAATGCAGAATCTGGAAATACACAGCCTGCCATCAAAAATGGCATTCTCACATCTACCTCCTACTTTGATGCAGCAGAATTTACGGACAATATCACGGATTTGATGAAGCAGGGAGGAATATGGAAATCACATAGGTATCCTAGGCATAAGGAACAACTAGGGTAGTATTACCCCCTCCAATAGCAAACTCAGTGCCCCCATGTCGGCAGAGAGAGCTTTGGCTATGGGGCGGTATATAAATGTAATAAATAAATCAAAATAAAGACTGGAGCCAAAACAAGAGCATGCTTGGGGGACTCTCAGGGTTTGCCAAAGTATGGAGAACATTTTTTAAAGATACAGCTTTCCCCAAAAGAATAGCGCAGTGGGACTTGATGATGCTCTGGAGAGGCACCATGTTGAGTACCATTTGAAAACCAGGGGAAAGAGAGAGTTGGCCTGCTTGAGACCCCATGGCTCTAAGAGCTTCTAGTATCCCAGCGGGAAGCATGGCTGGTTGACTGGTTCTCTGAACAGGGCCACTTCAGTTAGGTGAGGATGCGCTGCAGCTCAGTGGTGGAGCATATGCTTTGCGGGGAGAACGTTCAATCCCTGACACTCTTGCACTCCTGAAACCCTGGAGAGCTGTTGCTAGTCTGTATTGGCAGTACTGGCTTAGAGGGACCAATGGCCCGACTCAGTATAAGGCAGCTTTCTATGTTCCTAACGACACTATTTTTTTTTAGGTCCGACACGTCCATATTTCCAGCAGTCCTAAGCATCAGCTGGTGAGACCATAGGCCAGATCTACACCTTGTGTCAAATCATTACGATCCCATCAGGGTAATGCTATATCCCTCTTACGCATTTATACTTCATAGGACACACAATGACATTTGTTGCATTATGTTGGATAATGGGCATCAGCAGATGAGTGTTTTATTGCACGCTCGTTACTGGCCACTCACGGTTTTTCACAGGTCCTTTTGACAATGCCATTTGCCTCCCGAGTGTCTCTAACACATTCTGGTCTTCTTTCTGTCAAAAAAAAAAAATATCCAATTTTTTTTTGGGAGCGAAACATGCCACCGCGATAAGCAGCATGATAAAAACACCCACTGAGTGGGGCACGTGGTCCTTGTTTACTTTCTCTTTCTTCCCCATGTGAAAGAAGAGGAAGTGTTGTAGGACAAAAGCGAGCGGAAAGCGATGGTAGGGAAATGCGATCTCCCCCGTCTGATGACGTTCAAAGAAAGCAGTAGAAAGAATGTGTAATGTGCCCCAATAGCTATCAGTGCATGTCAATACCACTATAAAGCAGTAATGTAGATTTAGCCTCTAACAAACTATTGCAAATACATGGCATGGCCCAGACAGACTGCATCTGTCCAAAGCTACCCTGTACCTTGGTGCATCAGCAGCAGATGGCTACGTAGCAACTGCGACTCTCCGGAGAAACAGGGTGCTGTCTTTCTGGCAGCAGGCCTCTGACACTTCCTGCTAGCAAGCGATGGTGTGAAGGAGCTCCAGGCATGATCAGACTCAGTGGATTTCATCCACGCTGTCAAGTGCAGGTTAA
Source organism: Anniella stebbinsi (assembly GCA_029215795.1). NCBI lineage: Eukaryota > Metazoa > Chordata > Lepidosauria > Squamata > Anniellidae > Anniella > Anniella stebbinsi. The sequence continues at coordinate 392,243,202 of JARDYH010000001.1, forward strand.
AATTAACTTTTAACGGCCAAGTATAGCGCCGACAAAAATCTTGAACATTTGAGAAGCCTTTGCAAGGGTCCGTTTTGCTTTGAGTACTCCGTGGCATGTTCCACATCAGAAAGAATCACGCGCATTTCCCTCTGAAGTATGTGCTTGAAAAAGCATTCTAAATTTGTTTCTGGAAGATGGACATTCCTTAGGACTTCTTTCGCACACGATATCTCTCTGTTTCCTCCACCCACCCCCTTTCTTGCTTTTTCTTTCTTGCTCTTGCCAGAGAACTGAACTCGTAGAGTGACCCTGTGTTCTAATTTACGAAGGGCCATTATCTATTCGAAGGGCTGTTGGAGGACAGTCCTCTATTTAAGGGTGTCCTCTGTTTGAAGGGCTTGTCCAGCCGGAGCCCAGTTTAAAGTCAAAGCACCCTAAGGAGGGAGCGCATCAGGGGCCTTGAAATTATCCAACAGCGTCTCCCCCACTATGGTGAGATGTACTGTATTTCTCTTTCAGGTATAGTAATTATTTCCAAAACGGCACCTCTGCATATAGATTAGCACATGCAATTTTAATGCAAATCTGTGTCCTCTTTGGCTGTCTTTTTCTGGTGATGTTTCCCTCTGTTTTGGTGATATATAAGTGGCCACCCTGAAATGATCTCAGAGAGGTCTCCCTTCCCCAATTTTCCCCTTTCCCTCTTTCTCTTCCTTTCCCTCTTCCTGTATGAAATCAGGCCGCAGACCACAGGTTGGCCACCCCCTACTTAAAGTACTTTTGGAAAATGTTGACTGTGAATAGGTGCTTGAAGAGATTTGCATCATATGGGCACAGTACTGAGAGAGATGGGATCAACTGTGGATCCCCATTCTGTACGCATCTAGTAACAAACCCCATTTTGTTACTGTGTAACGTGTGGAAAGGATGAAGCGTTCTCTAGAAAGCTCAGGAATTAGGGGATGCCTGTGCGGAAGATTTTGCAGCGGGGATCAGTTGGCTTTGTAATGGGAACAGCATCCTGTTCTCAACTATTGGAACACTGTTTTTAATGCATATGTGGACTGTCTTCCTGTTTGAACTCTGACTAATTATTTGATCATTTATTACTTTTATTATTCCATTGATATCCCGCATTTCTCGAGGGTTTCCAGCTGATCTCCTGGCCAGGCAATGACCAGACTCTGAGCAAAGTTGCTGTACTGTGTGCCTGCAGACCACGCCCTGTGGTTGGAGCAGTGGTTGTGAGAAAATGGAGGAACCCTGCATGCCAGTTGCACAAATCCTGCATGTGGCCAAGGATCCTGGGGCGGGGGGGGGGGGAAATTCTGCCCTTGCAATTTACACTTGCTGCTTGCCAGGGTCTCTAGGCTTTGATGTTGCTCTGTGCTGCTCACACTCATCTGCGGCTGTGCATTACAGAGTGTTGGGAAGCAGCCGGGCAAGGAACAGGAGCCCATGACCTGAATTAGAGGACTGTCCTTTATACAGTAGGACATACGGCCACCTTGCCGCCAGTGCTGCAGGGCAAACTGATCTGGGAAAGGGTTGAAGAGAGTGAAGTTTCGCTGGACTAACGCAAGCCTTTTCAGCGACCTGAAGCAGTTCTCTGGATCTTAGGCTCGGTTAATTTATAGTCCTCTCAGGAAAAGATCAGAAAGCCTTCAAACAAAGACATTATTAAAAGTTCTGTTCTGGGAAAAAAGAAGTAGAAATTGCTTTCCCTTATATGACTCCCCCACTCCCCCACCCCAAAAACCTAAAAGTAACTTCAAGGAACAGGGAATAGGGAGCCTGATTAATTAAATTCCTTTTTCTTTTATGCATTAGGCTTCCTTGGGATTCATAAAAGAAACAAGACTACTCACAATAGATGTCCAAAATTTAGAATAAATCTTTTTATAAATATCATTTTGGGAACAGTCCCTTGTTTGTGGATGTCGTTTGAATTAGAGGAGGCTTTTTGTTGTTTTTGTTTTAAAAGACAATGTCTCCCCCACCGCACCCCATTACTTTGATTTTATTTTTGGTTCTCCCCTCCCCCAAATTCTGGATTCCTGACATATGTGGTGTTAATTAAACAGGCGTGACTTCCTTTCATTTGTGCAGCAAATTACATCAGTAATTATGCCTTTATTTGCAGAATATCTATATACTTTTGCTAACTGACCTTGGGCTCAGCATGGAATGCCAAATAAGAGAGAGAAGCATTAAAATTTCAAGCTGACACTTTTAAGATTCCCAGGGAGTTTTGAATTTCTCTGTCATGGTTGTTTTTGGGGTTCTTTTGTGTGTGTGTGTAGGGGGGAGAATTTTAATTTGGGAGACATCAACAGAGATATATACACCATAAAGACAGAGGGCCTCGGCTAAGAATATTACTTTGACAGAAGTCACTGAGTTCCATAATTAAGTCTTGCCGGTAGATCAATGGATTTCATAAGCTGCAAGTGAGTTTGGTGAGATGAAACAAATACAATCGTTAGCACAATTCTGATTATCTGGAACAATAGTCTGTGAAAGTAGGTCAGTTCCTAGTTTCTTTGAAAGATCCCCCCTTCTTTCCGTAGGTTTTCACACTCGATTAATCTCAATGATGCACTTGACATATTTGGTAATTGATCATGTGCCAATTAGAACTTAATTTTGTATGGGCACATGCAGATTCCACAAAGAGATGCTTTAACGTATTGAATGGCATGAGCAAACAAAATGTTCATAGGAGGATTTAAAGCAGATCTTTCAGGATCAGCTTTTTTCTAGCTACAGGAACGCCCATTCTTTCCCCCCTGTGCTTTCTTTCAAAACAGTTATGTTTCATGTTTACAGTTTTAGGTGTGCTAGGTCAAGCAAGTTTTAAAAGATTAATTGCTCCTTGCCTCCTGCCTGTCCGAACAAAGGATGTTGCAGAAATCTGTAACAGATTCCAATGAGTTTGGATTTTTACACATCACTTTGGTGGTGGTGGTGGGGAGATTCATGGTAATGCTCATTAGCGCTAATGTGAATAAATGCAAGTAGAATGAAATTCCGGTAAAAATAAGAACTCCGATTCTGTCAGTGAGTGGATGGTGGAACAGAAGACACTTGGCAATCTGCAAAATACAGATGGGATTATTTATTTATTTATTCCTTCCCCTCCCCCCCCTCCTTTGGATTGAGGTGGGAAACAACATTGGTTTAACAATACAATAAAAATCAAATACATGAAATTAATTAAAAGAGCATATAAACCAATACAATATCAAGATAACAGTCAACACATCTTAAAATTCTGGGTTTGAAATTCATCTGGGTAGGCCTTCCGAAAGAGGCTAGTTTTTACAGCTGTCTTAAACTCGGAGAGAGAGTTAAGTTGAAGAATCTCTTCCGGCGGGCCATTGCACAGTCTGGGGGCGGCAGGAGAAAAGGTCCTCTGGGTAACAGTTGTCAGCCTGGTTTTATCTGACTGAAGTAAGTTCTTCCCAGAGGACCTGAGTATGCAGGGCGGATTGTATGGGAGAAGGTGATCCCACAGGTAACCTGGACCCAAACCATCAGTACATCCCTAGTCCCAGCAAATGTATTGTTTTACTTCGAAAGATTTTGAGAAAACAGACCAATATTCCTGTTGTGTATCATCCCAAATGGAGCCTACATAGGGATGCTTAGGAGAGAGGCACTGAGACCTCCTTCCTACTGTGTCTCACTTTAACAGTAAGAGCAGAGTGCAGAGCAGGAGTGCTGAGCTCTCCCCTCATTTGCCGTACCGTTGTGGGAGAGGGGCACCATACCCTCACATTTCTTTGCCTTAACAATAAAAGGAGAGTATGGGAGAGGAGTGTGGAATCCTTCCCCTTCTTTGCTCTATTTTAATATTAAAAAGGAGTGCATGAAAGAGAGGCGCACTGAGCCTTACCACTCATAATTGAATCCTCCAGCCCCCTTTCTTCAGGAGCTGGGTAAATGGAACAATGAGATGTCAGTAGAGAGAAGCTAAAATATCTAACTGTAATGAGGTCAGGCGATATAAGGGGAAGGGTTCAGCACCACTCTCCTACATACATTTTTCACTGTTAAAGTAAGACCTCCGCCTCCTGTGAACAGGATGGATGCATGGACGGTGCCCCCCACATCATGTCTAGTTTTGTCCTTAGTCTGGAAGGTGACTCATATTTTCTGAGAAAGATCTTGTGTGTACAAAACGATCCAGTAATCTGGCTGATCGTTAATTTTCTGCATTTGGGACTTTCACCTAAAGCTACTTGCCTTTAGAGACGTTGTTTCATGGTCTGGGCGTTCAAATGTCTAACTTGTTCTGGTCGTAAGACAACCCTGTGTCCTCACCCAGTGCCCAAACCATCATGTCTTTTTGAAAATATTTTCCCTCCTTCTTCTAGCCAAAGCTCAGTTAGCGAAACCCCATTCATCATTGGATAATGGGGATTTTTTCACTCTCCAAAAGCAAATCTCACTCAGAAATTAGTCATCAATAATTTAAGCTCTACTGCTTAGCTCCCGGTTGTTCTCCTGTGGAACACAATGAGAGCTCAGGAAGGTCTCGCCTGGGAATACTGCATTAAATATAAAAACCTGACTCAAGCAGCCAGCGTTTCCATCCAGCTCATTACTGTGTGTACTAAGGCCAAACTCTGCCCCTCGTATTTCAAGGAAGAAATAATAATAATGATAATGATAAGAATTAAGGAAACCAGTTTTATAGATAGGGGTCTAATTTAAGCTCCCTTCCACAATGCCCATTGTGCTATCCCATGTGACTGTGAGCGTGTGTGCATGGCTGCCTATATGGATAATCCAACTGTGGATGAAGCACATTATATCGTTTGGGTAGGGGCTGTAGTTTAGGGGTAGAACATGTGCTTTGCATGCAGAAGATCCAAGGTTCAATCCCCGTCATCTCCAGGTAGGAATGGGAGATCTGGCTTGAAACCCTGGAGAGTTGCTGCCAACCAGCATGGACAATACTGGGCTAGATGGCCTAAGAGTCTGGTTCAGTATGAGGCAGCTTTCTATGTTCCTATGTGAGTCCCCCTCGTGTGATAGCCATCCTACCAGCCGGGAGGATGCTGATCACCACACTATCCGGTTCACATGCTATGCAGACCATGCAGATGGTCAGGACTGCTCGGGTATTGGAGAAAATGCCTTGTGTGAACCAGCCCTGCAACTCTTCCCACGGGTAAGAATCACATTGGGGCCACAGCGTGAGGATCACACACGGTGTTGTGACGTGCTGCGTGCAGAAACTCACAGCTACCCCCATTGGCATTTAGCAGAGTATAGTTTAGAGGCCTAGTTTACGAAGTTCAGGATGGGCGTATCTCACTTTGAACATGTATTTAGTTCCTCCGAACTTTCAATTTCATAGTCCCGTTCTGGGATGTCCATCTCCAACATGCATTTGAAATCTAAGAGAAGAAATGTGGTGAATAAAGATCAGAGATATTGGGTAGGGAAGAACGGGGTGCTCAGTTGCGGTATTTCCAGTAACTGCCTGAGTACCATACACTGGAGGGAAGAGAAGACACAAGGGCCTTTGAAATCTGAGCTAACTTCTCTGGGTAGCCCAGTTGTCACGGTCCTGTGCTTAGCTCTGCCTAATAGGCAACGATAGTAGGTGGGAAGGAGCAAGACTCAGATGATATGTCCATGGAGGGTTTTCTGTTGGCTCAGCCAAAGAAAAATGAACATATGAATAAAGGGAACTTGTCTAGTTCAAATGAAAACTCTATTAATGAACCCTTTTATTCCGGGTTTTTTTGGAGAGTGTTGGGATTTTTTTTCGTAAATAAAAAAACAACTCGACAATGCTGTATTCTTACTGGATTCAGCTGTGTTTGCTGGTCACTTTTATCTCTTTGTGTGCATGCGAGTTTCTAATTATACACAAGAGCGAGTGATCTCGCCTATAATTAATAAGGAGGCTTGCTTTCACTTGATCCATCTGCTCTGGGTTTTCCTTTCATTGTGCTCTCTTCTTACTGCATTATGCGTATTTAATCTTCCTAAAGGTATTTTCTTCAGATCTCTCCCCTCCCTCTCTTCTACCTTCCTCATACATTTCAATGCAAGTACAATATTTGAGGTGATGGCCTCACTTCAGCGCTTTCTGTTTTCCCCTTTTGATCTATTTCCCCTTGCATGTCTGCTTTTGAAAAATCCAAGGGTGAGTTTAACAAATTTCTCATCCTGAAATCTTTGTGTAGAAAATTCCCACCCTGAAGTCTTGTGCACAATCAGATCTGGCCTCTAGGGACCATACAGAGGTGTTTAAAGCATTAAAACGTATGACCCTATGGATGATTATTTGGAATGGCAAGGGTTGCCAAATTTTTTCTATTAGCTCTGCTCCTATGCCTTTGGCAGCAGCCTGAGACATACTAATGTAATAAGTGAAGCTTTCTCAATCACCTCTATGACAGCAAAAGCTTCACTTGCGTAATTTTTGCATGTCAGGATGCTGTTGAAGGTGCAGGAAGAAAGGCAATAATAGTTGATAATGATCTCCCTTGCTTTTGTGTTGATAATAAAAGTCAGAACTTTTAAAGAGGAACTGTGAAGAATATTAGAGATGGAGAAATGTTTGGGTTTTATGCCTCCAAATGGTCTTGCATCTCTGAAGGCCAGTACAACATGAAACTTCTAATTTAGTCCAATTTACACACTCTGGTCTAGCCTCCTGTTTTCTACATTGTAAAGAGCTGGAAACTCATCTCCCATTAATATTTCATTGAGCATTGTGCCTGAACCTGCTGCCCAAAAGGTTACTTACCCAGACACGCAATCCATGAAAACTAGATACACCGAAGTGCCTTTAAAATAAGTGGAACTAGGTCAGAGTTCTCGGTTGAGTTGATAAACCTATATCCGCACTCCTAAACTCAGAGCTAAACCTCCCCTTGTGCTGTTGTTGAAATTGGCACGGAATTGTGGCGGCAATTTGGTGGTGAGAAAAAAGCTGCATTTTTTGCTTTAAATCAAGGCGTATGTGGGACGCACACCTTGATTTAATACAAAATCACACTCCTGAAGGCCCAGGGGAGTGCAATTTCACGTTAAATCAAGACACACGCTCCCTGACTGTCCTTTTTAAAGCAAGTGTACCTTTTTTCCTCTTGCTGGTGCTGTGTGCTGCCGAAATTTGGCAGGGCCTGCAAAGAAGTGGCGGGGCCTATAAAAAAAGGACGGGGGGAGGCCCGTGCGGCCTACGGGTTGTGTGTTGCCCACCCCGTTGTAATGTATCAGGAATGTAGAAGCAGTTGTACAATGTGGAATGGTGGTAGGGGAAAGGTAAATGTTCCTTGTGTGCATCACATATTAAGTCATACAACATGGCTATCTAAAATCATAAATTCAGGGTTCTAAAATCCCACAGCTGCACCATTGCGAGAGGGCTGTTGCGCTTCAGTCCTCTTTGCGGGTTTGCCATCGGCAGCTGGTTGGCACCTGTGGATGTTGGACTAGAAAGGCCTCTGGTCTGATCTAGCAGGTTTCCTCCTCTTCCTCCGCCTCCCTGACATGCTAGTTTTCTACATGCAGGTTCTCCCACCATTTTCTAAAACAGGCACAGGGGGCTCCACATTTGATTGGAGCACAGCACCATGAGAGTGGGTGTTCATTAAACCCTTCCCCTCCCATGTCTTTTCTGTCACATCTTACAGCATTTCTCAGTGGGAGTGCTTGAGGTGAGAGTGTTTCACGCTACACCCCTGAGTTCAAGTTGGTTTACAGAAAATTTGAAGTACTTGGATGTGGTTAATGTACCAAATGTTTTTGGACAGAAGTTCATTACCCCGTCATCATTTGAAGGGGCACAGGGGCTCAGTTCAGATAGCAAGTTTTTTAACGATGGTTTTAGAACTCCACGGTGGAGTTTTTACACCACTGTTGAGAAATGTGTTGTCTGGCGCAAAAACTCCACACAACAGTGGAGTTTTTTTGGAAAACACTCCATGCAGAATATCCACTCTGTGCAGAGGAGAGTTCCTGCACAACCATTGTGGTGCATTTTGTGTGGAGGGCTCTGTAGAGGTTTCCATTGCATTTAGTTGACTTTTCCCACTGGCTACAGAGTTCCCTGGCAAGAGCGGCCAAAGGAGTGAGTGCTGCTCTAGGAGAGCCACCGGGATTCTTTTTCCACAGTAATAGTTGATGGGATACCATCGGGAGGACCGGGGGAGGAGAGAGGGCAGAGGAACTGTCAATCAAACATCATTATGGATTTTACTCAACCCCACGGTAGCCCACAGTCACACAACAGTGGAGTTAGAACATGTTGTGTGGGGAGTACCTCCTAAAAACACGACTGTTGAGCATAGTTTTCGCACTGCGTTGACTAATGTTTTGTCTGAACTGAGCCGGGGAGTGCACTAGGGTGAAAATCCAAGTTGGGTATTTACTTATTTTAATAGATGTAGATAGAGATATCTTATTATAGCTAAGCATCTGGAACCATGTAAATGCCAAGTAAATGCTTAACCCTTTTACTTGGGCTTAAGCAATGGTTTGTTATGATGGGGTAATTGCACTTAGTTTGGGATGCCCCAATCATGACACCAAATCTGTGGTTTCTTATGAAACAGGATGACGCCTAGAGGACTTGTCGCTTACTCACTCTGTTGACAACTTCTGTACCTGTGCTAGGATTTGGACTGGTGGAATGTTTTCCCTCAATACATGGGGCTGCTTCTTTAGGGACACTCCACAGTAGAAATGGCTGTCGTGAGGAAATCTGGCCCGTTTTAGGCTCACCAGATTTCCCTGGAGCTTCTGGCTCAGCTTGCATTTGCGAGCTGAGCTGTGGGCTTTTTCCTGAAACCTGGGAACTCTTGGCTCTCCCCCCCTTAAATTGACATTTAGACAAATTGCAGCTGCGATTTGCACAGGTTTCAGCCATAATTTGCTGAATTTGCACAAGTTGTGACCATAATATGTATAATTTGTGCAAATTAAGCGAATAATGGCCAAATAATTTCTTTCTTTTTTTTTTTTTTTAAAGAAAGTAAATCTGTGAGCTGGCGTAACTTGCTACACATAGAGTTGGGCCAACTCGCAGGTAAGCAAGCCAGAGTCCAGGAGGGGCGAGCTGATGAAAGCTTTGTGAACTTCACCTCCAGAGGGATTTCCCCAATCCCTGCTTCAGAGTCACAGCTCTGGACCTTCACACATTTATCTGCATGCTTTCCCCCTTAAGTTAGGCTGACCAGGTGGCTCGGGATTTCCCGGTCCTAACCGGGAATCCAGGGGCGAACCGGCCCAACCAGGGGGCAGGGGGGCAAACCGGGGTGGCGGGGGGTCACGCGGCGGTGGCAGCAAGCAAGGAGCGGCGGTAGACCCGGCGGCGGAGGAGCCCGGGAAGCGGCCGCCCCAGCAGGTAAGTGCTCACCCTCGCGCCTCACGCTCCTTACCCGCAGGGGCGTTCGCTTCCCTCCGGTGCTCGAATCTACTGAGAAACAGGCTTCTCGGCCTGTCCCTCAGTAGCGCGGCGGGTGATGACATCATCACCTGGCATGATACTGAGAGACAGGCCGAGAAGCCTGTTTCTCAGTAGAGCCACCGCCGGGTCCGCCAGCGCCGCGCCGCTGCCGGGTCCTCCACCGCTGCTGCTGCCGCCGCCGGGTCCACTGCCGCCGCCGCCACGCCACCGCCGCCACCGGCGGGTCCGCCGCCGCCACCGCCGGCGGGTCCGCCGCCGCCACCGCCGGCGGGTCCGCCGCCGCGCCGCCGCCAGCTCATAAGGCCAGCGGCCGCACGGAAGAGGCGGGGGAGGGCCGTTTACGTCACAGAAGAGAACCCGGTACGGTAGGTCCGGGCTGATGTTTTTTGGGGGTGGGTGGCTTGGTGGGGGGGTTGTTTTGGGTGGGGGGGTGGCTTGGTGGGGGGGTTGTTTTGGGTGGCGGGGGGGATAGACCGGGATTTGGGGCTCTAAAATCTGGTCACCCTACCTTAAGTTCCACTAGTTCGTGAAAATGCTGCCGTTGCTGTATAACAAATAGATGCTCTCCCCCCCAGTAAAAGTGTTACGCATCAGGACAGAAGAAGCATTCTATTCCTGTAGTCATGATGGTGCTGTGATTTAAAGGAGTTTCAAATGCAGATCTGCAGACATTCAAAACATTCCAGTTGGTGAACAGTTTTTCTTTAGTGTAATTTGTTTGAACATATCAGGAATGTAGAACTAGTTGTAGAGCGTAAAATGGCGTCGAGGGGAGAAGAGAAATGTGAATTGCGTGCTTCAGAAGTGAAGTAACATGCATGGCCGTCTAAAGCCACTCTCCCCATAAGATCAATAAGTCTAAAATTACTTAGCTGCATCACTTCAACAACTAAATAGTCCAACACTGGTTTTTTCTGCCATTCCCACAACCCGGTTGTTTACCCAATCTACCTTGCTTTATAGCCTTGTCAGAAGCTGTCATCTCATCAGTCCTATGGGAAAAATATGGGTACTGGTTCAGTCACACAATGAAATACTGAAGTTGTATTGAAATCTTTTGTAGATACCAGTCAATCAGCTGGTGTTGGCAATGGTACTGAAGCCAAGCTCGTTTATAGACATGTCCCCAGCATGGCTGACAATCCGTTCGGGTCCACGTGTTGAGGTCTGGCTACATGTGGAACAATGGTCCCAAAGACGCCCATCCCTCCATCTGGCCAGCGTGGTATAGTTTTGTACGATCAGAGTAGATTTGATTAGATTTGTATGATTCAGAGTAGATATATGATCCCTTGTAGCATTTCCAGTGTCGGTGGAATGGCAGGTGGCAAGGATCACGTTGGGGACATGGTGTGTGCATATAATGGATGGATCTTCAGATGCAAAGTACCCAGCCCTTCTCTGACCCTCTCTTATGAAGAGACAGTGATCTGAGCCAGAGCATTTGTGTGTCAGGCAAAATGTTTGATGATAGCATTAGCATTCGGTCTGCAACGAGGAGCCTTTGAGTTTAACATCCCATTAAGTTGAATGGGCAACGTTCATACCTCAGGGCTGCTGATTCAACCGAGGCAGCGGCCTGTTGACTTTAACATAGCGAAAGCAATATTTGGGTTTTGCTGGGAGACCGGTGGATTTCAGGGTTTGTTGAGGGTTTTTTTTTTTTTTTGCCCCCCGAAGGGAAAAGCTTTATCTTTCCAGAGAACAGAGCAAAGTTTGCACAAAGATCAGCGGAGCCGGTGGATTTGGAAAGCCGCCAGCCATCACTTTAAACAGCAAGAGATCAAATGAAGCTTTCACCACCTGGATTCGGATCCTAGCTCGGGTCAAATCTGCAGGTGCTGGTTTGCTCCAGCTCTTCAAGCTGTGTTTCCTCTTTTAGAAGTCATTTATCCACCCACTTCTCTTAAAGGGAGGGGAATAAGAAAGAAATCTGATGCTGTCTACACAGCCCATTCTAACCTTTCCAATGTGTATTAAATCCTGGGCTTTCCCCTGCTCCTTTCATCTGCATCTCTATTTTGCGCATTTAAAATGAAGAGTTGCATCCTATCCATCTCCCCGTCCTTTAGTCCTGCTGTGCTCCACTTCATTATTTTTGTTAACTTGTGCCTTCCTTTGAGCTTAAATGTTTCTAGGGATGGGGGAAGAAATTAATTGAGTTTGCATTTTAATGTGAATTTACCTAATCTTGGGATTTTGAACTAATCCATGACCCCGAAACTCAGTTGTCCTTTGAAATTCGCACTTCTCCAAATTTCGCAATGGAGTTCCCCCAATTAAAAATGTTTATTTTAGGGACACATGCATGCAGAAATGTGCATATTAGTGAATGTGTGTATTTTATGTGCATTTATTTACATGTACTGATCTTTGTGTGCACTTTTCCAAATATATATATTTGTATATGTGCTTTTCTGAAAAGGCGCATTTTTGCAGTGATTTCCAACAAAATAATGTGGTTTTGCGTACATTTCCCTCTGATGTATACACTAGGGTGACCAGCTAAAATCCAGGTCAGGGTTCATGTAACTTTAACAGTTGTAGAGAAAAGGGAATTTCAGCCAGTGTCATTTCTATGCAATTAGTTCCTGGTGAAATTCCCTCTTCATCACAACAGTTAAAGTTGCAGGGGCCCTGCTTTCTTTTGTATATGGTCACTCTAGTAGAGTGCCTGCACCTTTAACTGTTGTGATGAAGAGGGAATTTCACCAGGAACTAATTGCATACAAATGTCACCGGCTGAAATTCCCTTTTCTCTACAACTGTTAAAGTTACATGAGCCCTGACCTGGATTTTAGCTGGTCACCCTAGTATACACTTCTGTGCACACTTTTCCTAACTGCATTCATTTCCCTTTGGTGCACTAGTTTTCATTTGCAAACTGCAGTGCAAAATTCGGAAAAAGTGCGAATATAGTTGCAGCACTGCATTTCAATTCGGGAAGTGCAGATATGGTACATTCACAGTAAAATGCAAATCCAATGAATTTCTCTCCCATTCCTATCATCATTGATTTATTTGTTACATGTTGATACCGCCCAACTGCTGAAACATAAAATATAGCATGATGAAATATAATATAAAACATTTAGAAGTTTAAATGGCAGTATAAAACCAAAGTAAAGACCAGCAGCAGTGTATAGATGTTCAAATTTAGAAACAGATTTCAAAACAACAGAAACCATGAGGCTAAAATGCCCGGGAAAATAAGGTCTTCATCTGGTGCTGAGAAGACCACAGCAGAGGTGCCAGGAAAACTTCTCTGGGTGGAACATCCCATAACCAGAGTGCCACATCCCCTTCTCACAGATAAGATGTGCATAATATGCTAGAGATACTTCTTCAATACAGTAAACAGTATATAAATCTATTAAATGCATACATGCACACATTCCTAGAAAATTAAATAAATAAATGTGATTAGTTGATCAGTCGTGGTATACTATGTGCATAAAATTGAAAATTGCTTTTCATCTCTCAAAAGTCTCTGCTTATCCGTGAGTTCTCAATTTTTCTCTCTGTAGGCACCAAGACAGAGGGGTTAGCGACTTCATTGATAGTTCACTGCTGCAGCACTTTGAACACCTCTGCCTTTTGACAGAACCCCGCCAGTTCTGTCAAGATCTGGACAGAACTCCAGGTTTTATATTTGGTTTTATTTTCTCTACTGCTAGCTCTCACGTTCTACAAATGTTGGCTTCCCAAGTCCGATCAAACTGCAGCCCTTTCAGGAAATGCTGATACAATTTCTACCAATTTGTCCCTGACAAAGAAGTCTTTTCAAAATTGAGTTGGCTTCCTTTTTGTTCGAAGCCCTGGTAAACACAATTAGCCTCATTAACCCTGGTTTCTGTTTCACAACAGAAAATTAGCCTACAATCACTGAGTGGCTGGAAAGCGCTCTTGTAATTAGTCCTCGGCAGTTTGCAATGAGGAATCCATTTAGTTGTTGCGTTCTGCAAGATATTAGCAGACATATGACTTCAATCAAGGACTACGTTGGGGGGGGGGGGGAAACACACACACCAGACAACCCCAAACAAAGGACACCAACTCTAGGCAAAGATTGCTGTTTACTACTGGTGTAAAGCCTCTTTGAATGAAATCCTGACCCAACCGTTATTAATAGATGTTCACTGTTGCTGCCATCCGTTGGGACAGAATTCTCATTCATGCTGATGTAACTGCACTGAAATGGGTGGATGGTTTGCAATGTCTAACTAGGAAGAAGGATAAAAAGAACTCCTGATATCAAAGTCCAAGAGGAAAAACTCTAAAGGTCTTGTATTTATTATTTATTTAAGGGTGCAATCCTTTGTGTGCTTAAGACAGAAAAAAGGTTGCAACTCCCAGCATGCTCCACCCAGCCATGGTTGGCTGGGGCATGCTGGGAGTTGTAAGCTTTTCCCCTCCTGTCTGAGCAGGCATAGGATTGCACCCTTAAAGTGTTTTTTACCAGTTGAAAAGGCATACATGACATCAATAAAAACAGTACAGCCCTTGCCAATATAGGGTGACCATATGGACAGGAGGATGGAGCTCCTGTATCTGTAACAATTGTATTGAAAAGGGAATTTCAGCAGGTGTCACTTGTATGCATGCAGCACCTGGTAAAATCTCCTCTTCATCATAACAATTAAAGCTGCAGGAGCTACTCTAGAGTGACCAGATGCAAAAGAGGGCAGGGCTCCTGCAGCTTTAACTGTTGTGATGAAGAGGGGATTTCACCAGGTGTTGCATGCATACAAGTGACATCTGCTGAAATTCCCTTTTCTATACAACTGTTAAAGATACAGGAGCCCTGTCCTCCTGTCCATATGGTCACCCTATGCCAACAGGCTTAAAACCTAAAAGGCACAACATAGAAAGAGGGGGGTGAGGGGGGCTGAAAAAAGAAGAGGACAACAAACAAATTCAGGCACCAGTCCTTATAACGACCAGTCCTTAGAACCACCAGCTGGAAAGGAAACAGTTCAGGGAGACGAGGCGCCCAATGGAGCTTGTCTTTCAGAAGAAATATAGAGCAAGGGTGGGGAGCCGCTTTGAGACCGAGGGCTGAATTCAAATTCAGAGGAACATTTGGGAGCTGGATTCCTGTGGTGGGCGGGGCCAATGAGGCTGAAGCAAAAATTTTGGCATATTTTAGCTTAAAGCTCTTAACTTCTACTAACTAAGCCTTAGGAGAGGTATTTCTTGTAGAATGGGGGGAAGACTTGCACAAAGCCAGGAAATCAACAAGTGATTGGTGGCTGGGGGAATAGGGCCAGGAGAATAGTTGTGGCCCTCTGGGGAAACCCGGAAGGCTTGACTTGGTCCCTTGAAGGCTGGATTAGGTTCCCCACCCCTGTAACAGAATGTCTCTGCTTGCCGTCTCTCCCTATGCAGCAGCCTGAAGGAATGGCTACAGCAGAGGGAGGGATGTATATCCCAATTTTCCACTATCCAGCTCTCAAGGGCAGTTTATAGGCATTAGAACACAATGACCATAATGCAATCCCAATCCCTCACCTAAAATAATAATAAGAATAAGAATAATCCAATAAATATCACTAAAAGAAACAGCAGAGAACATATCATCCATAAAATGCTTGAGAGATTAAAATGGTTTTAAAAAACCCCCCACTGGTACCTAAATAAACGTCAGTACTAGGGATGTGCAGCAGATCGGGTCCGATCCACGATCCAGGCCTGATCTGGGTGAAATCGGATGAAACGATCCGATCCCGATCATTTGGACTGTCCGATCTGATCCGAAAGGACCCGATCTGGATCGGAAAAAATCGGAGGATCGGACCTCCTCCCCCCTCCCCCCACTGGTGCTCCTTACCTGCTGCCTCCTCGCTGCCATCCGCTGCTTCCATATTACTTTGAAACAGGCCTTGCGGCCTGTTCCACAATAAAGCGCCGGCGCGCCAGGTGACATCATCACTTGGCGCGCCCTCGCTTTACTGTGGAACAGGCTGCAAGGCCTGTTTCTCAGTAGTACTGAAGCAGTGGGCAGCAGTGGATGGCAGCGAGGAGGCAGCAAGTAAGGAACACGGAGGGGGGAGGGAGGTGGAGGTCTCCCGTTACCTACCGGCATTCCGCGCTGTCGTCCGCTGCTTCTGTACTACTGATAAACAGGCCGCATGCACTATACTAGAGTGACCATATACAAAAGAAGGCAGGGCCCCTGCAACTTTAACTGTTGTGATGAAGAGGGAATTTCACCAGGAACTAATTGCATACAAATGACACTGGCTGAAATTCCCTTTTCTCTGCAACTGTTAAAGTTACATGAGCCCTGACCTGGATTTTATGTGGTCACCCTATAGTTGCCCAGATGTCCTGGGCCTGAGCCATTCAGAGCTACGGAACTCAAAACCAGTACTTTGAATGGTGACTAGAAAAGCACAGTTTTTATTGGAGGAAGTTTGCTATGCCTGATTTGATTTGAGCATAACATGTCACTGTCGGAGTGCCAAGCTGATGGAGAAAGGTTTCTGGTGATGGGTTGCATTAGCAGAAGGGAAGAAGGTTTTTTTTTAAAAAAAAGTTTGATTAGACCGGAATGAGGCAGGCAATTGGCTTGAATTGTAACAGATGGGTGTGCTTATGACTCATTTTGACATCTAGATTTTCAGTGATTTCCCCAGCATGAAACCTATTGTCACATTAGAGCTCTCTTTAAGACATAGGGCAAAGATAAGTCTTTTCTTCAGATATACCTCCCTTGGGGGAAAACATTGAATCACAACACGGTTAAGTATTTGGGGAAGAAGGAAAGAATAACACACTCATTTGTGCTTAAACTGTAGAGTGAATACAATGTGAACATCTCAAATATTTTTGAGTGCTCTTTGTCTGAAGGAATATCCAAATGAAACTCTCTTATTTCTTAATTGTGCTAAGCAAAATGTGCACACATAGGCTGACCATATGAAAAGGAGGACAGGGCCCATGTAACTTTAACAGTTGTAGAGAAAAGGGAATTTCAGCCAGTGTCATCTGTATGCAATTAGTTCCTGGTGAAATTCCCTCTTCATCACAACAGTTAAAGTTGCAGGCACTATACTAGAGCGACCACATACAAGAGAAGGCAGGGCCCCTGCAACTTTAACTGTTGTGATGAAGAGGGAATTTCACCAGGAACTAATTGCATACAAATGACACTGGCTGAAATTCCCTTTTCTCTGCAACTGTTAAAGTTACATGAGCTCTGTCCTCCTTTTCATATGGTCAGCCTATGCACACACAGCCCAGAAGGGAGGCCCATTTTCAGTGTTGGCTCCAGGTTTTTGAAGCCCCTTTGCCGGCTGTGGGAGGCTGTGGTTCCTGGTGGAGCACATGCTTTGCATGTGGAAAGCCCCAGATTCAAGCCCTGACATCTCCAAACAGGACTAGAATGGGGATGGGCAAACTTACCCATGCCCACCTCGCGCCCCACTAACTGATTTCCCCCCACCTCTGTTTGTTCCACGGTGTGAGCCACCACATTGTCACTGGGCACCGGCAAGTGGCGACTGCCCCCCCATCCTCTCAGCAAGCCGCCACTTCTCTGCAAAATGATGGCTTCGGCTTTTCCCGGAAATGAAATGTTGTGTAAATGGCGGCCGTGAAGGGGCCGTCTACGCAACATTACAGGCGTAAACGGACCAATTACACCTGCAATGTTGCATAGATGGCCTCTTCACGGCTGCCATTTCCACAAAATGGCGGCTTGGAGAGAAAGTGGTCGGCTGCTGGGTGCTCACGGGCCGTGCCATGTTTGGCAAGTGGTGGTCCAGTAAGTGTATGGGCTCAGTGATTTGGGTCTCGGAGCCTGAGTGGGCGGTAGTCTGCCAGACGCCTCCCCCTTCTCGGAATCCTGCAACATCCCTAGACTGGAAAAAAACTCCTGTTTGAAACCCCGGAGAGCCAAGTCAGTGTCAACAGTACAGGGCTACATAGACCCACGGTCGGGCTCAATATAAGGCAGTTTCCTGTGTTCCTAAAACCCTTGGGCAAGACGCCCTCAATGGGGTCCCTCCCTTAGTGAGTCTAAATTCTCACTGCCATTGCCAACAAATGCTATTGCTCCCCCTCCTTTTCATTATCGTTGCTTCTGCTTGCTTGTTTGATAGGCAGAGAGCCAGTGAGCACCAAGGTACAGACAAGAAGTCGTGAACAAGCAAGTTGCAATGCTGAAGAGGAGGAGCGACTCCAGGGGGCTCTTGCTAGTGGGTCCTTCTTGGAGTGTGGGCCCATGGCAGGTGCCCAGCCATGCCTTCTCTTGACGGCAGCCCTTCCCATTTGAACACATCTCAATGACTTCCCTGTCCAGTGTGAAGTGAAACCCGACAGTTCCATCCCAATGACTAAACTGCCAATGAGAAATTTTTATAACTCAGGGAAGAAGTTTGCTCAATCCACTTTGCAGGTTGATTACAAAGTACTAAAGTAACGGAAGAGTAACTAAATGGAGACAGAGAGAGAGGGAGAGGCTAATTTTATTTATTTGATGCCTTGAGCGTTTATGACAGAAATGGAACAACGTTAGTGAAATGAACATTACATGCTCATTTCAGAGCAGGAAAACTTGCAAGGCTGTCTGGAAGAGTGAAGCCTGCATACACCACTGTGCCTGTCCATGCGAAAGGAACCCCCCCTATGCAAAATGATAGTTCTAGGAATGTCAGCCAATCAAGCCGTCTAATTGGCAGAACTATTTCAGTGCCTTCACTTGGAGATGGCTGATTTTTAACCTTTTGCTCACCACCATTTAATTCTCCCTGGCAGTAGCTATGAAGAGGCTGCCTCCTTTGTGCGTTAAACTGTGCCAATTCAGGTTTTAAAGCCCTAAAAGTAGGGTGACCCTATCGAAAGGAGGACAGGGCTCCTTTTACTTTAACAGTGGTATTGGTAAGGAAATTTCAGCAGGTGTCATTTGTATGCATGCAGCACCTAGTGAAATCTCTTCATCATAACAGTTAAAGCTGCAGGAGCTATACTAGAGTGACCAGATACAAAGGAGGGCAGGGCTCCTGCAGCTTTAACTGTTGTGATGAAGAGGGAATTTCACCAGGTGCTGCATGCATACAAATGACACCTGCTGAAATTCCCTTTTCTATGCAAGTGTTAAAGATACAGGAGCCCTGTCCTCCTTTCCATATGGTCCTCCTACTAAAAGCTGAAAGCCAGTGTCCAATGAGAGTGTTGGACTAGGAAGAGTAGGGAGGCCCCAGTTCAAATCCCACTAAGCCATGATGTTCATAGAGAACCTCAGGCCAATTGCTTTCTGTCTTGGTATAATCTACCTCAGAGGATAAAATTGGTGGCAACCATGTATGCTGCCTTGAGCTCCTTGGAGGAACAGTGGGATATAATACAATCAGAACATAAGAGGAGCCATGCTGGATCAGACCAAGGGAAATCCTTCAGGTATCCAGTCACTAAGCTGACTGATTGATTTCTGTGCTACCTCCAGTATGAGAGGCAGTATGCTTATATAGACCAGTTGCTGGGGAACATGGGTGGGAAGGTGCTGTTGCACTGTGTTCTGCTTGTGGGTCCCGGGTTGACAGCTGATTTGTCACTGTGTGAACACAGTGCTGGACTGGATGGACCCTTGGTCTGATCCTGCTGGGGAACATGAGTTGAAGGGCTCTATTGTGCTCACCCTGTTTGTGGGTGTCCCATTGGGGCATCTGGTTGGCTTTGTTGAGAGCAGCATGCCTGACTAGTTTAGATAGGCCTGTGGTCTAATCCAGGAAGGCTTTTCTTATATTCTTATGATTAGAGCTGGATCCAAGCCTAGGCTGACCATATGAAAAGGAGGACAGGGCTCATATAACTTTAACAGTTGCAGAGAAAAGGGAATTTCAGCCAGCATTATATGTATGTAAGTAGTACCTGGTGAAATCCTCTCTTCATCACAGCAATTAAAGTTGCAGGCCTATACTAGAGTGACCAGATACAAAAGAGGGCAGGGTCCCTGCAGCTTTAACTGTTGTAATGAAGAGGGAATTTCACCAGGTACAAATTGCATACAAATGAAGCCGGCTGAAATTCCCTTTTTTCTACCACTGTTAAAGTTACATGAGTCCTGTCCTCCTTTTCATATGGTCAGCCTATCCAAGCCCCAGTGTGTGTGCATTTGGTGCAGGGGCCCCTCCTTTCTTTTTTGCTTGTTTGCATGTTTATGTCTAATGGACAATACCCTAAATGGCACCAAAGTGTATTTTGGATGGCTTACTTCTAACAGCAGCCGCCACCGCAGCAGAATGCAGAAAAGGGGCCATGTTTAGCATTAGTTTCCTGGGTGTTGTGGTTGGCTAATTGTGCACAGAAAGGTCACCTTGTATGTTAGCAGCAAACATGGAAAACCAGCGAAGAGGAACTTCCCAGTAAACAAACACACACAAAAGGCAACCAGAGAGGTAAACATCTCCATTTTGACTTCCTTGTCATCTCTTTTCCCCAAGATGCTGAAATATATCGATTCCTTTATTACGCTCATGTATTTTGTTTTACTTGCTCTGAATGAACACCAAATAGCACCGTTGGGAGCTGTGTGGGAATCAAAGTGTTTTTTTTTTAAGTACTGCCCTGTTCAGTCCAAAATAAAAGGAGATCTAATTACTTCCTAGCCAGGAGCATTTTGGTGCCTGGGAAATGCAGAGCAGCAGCCCAGTCATTCAGTAATATCTGCTCATAAAGTGCAACTTGACAGAGTAAGTGTATTCCTTGTTGATGGCCACTCAGCAGGTTCGTAACTTCATAAACAGTCTCTCTCTCTGTCTCTCTCTGAGTGTAAGCAGTGGTGGCACCAGAAAATAATATTGGGCAAAGCACACATTTCTTGAGGGTGAAGTGAGCTTCACCCCACATCTTGGATTTCTGAAAGAGGGACGGGACATAGCTCAGTGTAATAGAGCACATGCTTTGTGTGCAGAAGGTCCCAGGTTCGATCCCCATCTTCTCCAGGTAGGTGAATATCCTGTTTTGATATATTTCATGCTAATTCAATCCAAGCGGCCCTCATACGCCCAATGCACCCTGTCTGCCTTTTCCTTCCTCCATCATGCCCTACTGCGGGTTTTGGATCGCTTTCTCTTTCTCTTTAATTTAATGGACCAACATGGCTGCCTCCACTCATGGACCATCAACAAGGAGCCTATGGAAGGATGTCATATGAATGGATTCTTCTTCTCTCGCCCAGTTTTTCTTTAACCCCTTTCCAGCTCCACAGTCAAGGACGACCCTCTTGGCTCCTTTATGACCCAATGAAGGGGCTTATCTGTGCCTGGCACAGCTGCAGCCAGTGGGGATTCTTTATTTCTTGTTCTCATCTAACTCTGGGTTTCTTTAGGGTTTTATTTTTCCCTCTGGTGAAAAATGCAGCTCTTTCTCCAGCCTTCTCTCCACCCACCCTCCACAGCCCGCCGGCTTTATTCTTTCTGACAGACACTCAGGCAAAGAATTTGTTTCAATTATTTGTATTCTCTTCTCCTCCCCCCCATCACAAAATGACCCTTGCGCTCCGTCCACAGCCTTGATGACCTTCTTTCTACTTGCCTGCTTCGAGGGAGTGGGCGGGGTGGTGGGGGAGAGAAAGAGATTCTTACTGGTCTTGTTTTCTGCACAATTTCCTCTTCATTCTTTCTGCCACATTTCCCTACCTCCATTTTCACGTTTTCCGCTTTTGTTCTCCGCTTCCGCATCTAGCTTGACTAGGTTTTTCTTTTTCTTTCCTGATTCCTTTTTCATCGATGTTCGGCAGAGGTGGGCAGAAGGCGGGTCTGGATCTACTGGGTAGATCTCTAGAAGATTCGCCCCAAATATGCATTTCGAATGCATTTTGTTCCTTTTCAAAGCCAAGGGTTGCATTGGAACATTCAGGAAGGGCAAAAGCTGATATGTAATATCTGATTTGCACATTCATCTGCATTTTGGACTGATTCACGATAACAGCAGCAATATTACCCCTGCCCACCCTAAAATATACCAATGACATTAAGCTTAGGGTAATCAGGGTAGATTGTTAAAAGTGCATTCCCGTTTGGTGTCTCTTTCATGTGTGTTCGCTCCAAAGCCTGTTCTATACTCCTCCTGCCATTTTTTTTAAAAAAAAATATACACATGAACATTTTTATTTAAACATGCATTTTAATGTATTTTATCTCAAAACATTTCTAAACGTATTTGTGCCCCAAATATGTATTTGAAATGTATTTTGTTACTTCTTTAAGCAAATGTTCCATTCCTGGGCAAAGTCCTGGAGTGGGTGGTTGTGAGCCAGCTCCAGGCACTCTTGGATGAGACTGATTATTTGGATCCATTTCAGTCGGGTTTCAGGCCTGGTTTTGGCACGGAAACAGCCTTGGTTGCCCTGTATGATGACCTATGTCGGGAGAAAGACAGAGGGAGTGTGACTCTGTTGATTCTCCTTGATCTCTCAGCGGTTTTCGATACCATCGACCATGGTATCCTTCTGGCACGACTGGCTGAGTTGGGAGTGGGAGGCACTGCATTGCAGTGGTTCTGCTCCTACTTGGTGGGGCGGCTCCAGAAGGTGGTGCTTGGGGGACATTGCTTGGCTCCGTGGATTCTCCAGTATGGGGTTCCGTAGGGGTCAGTCTTGTCCCCCATGCAGTTCAACATCTACATGAAACTGTTGGGTGCAGTCATCCGGAGTTTTGGAGTGCGTTGTCATCAGTACGCTGATGACACGCAGCTCTACTCCTTTTCATCTTCATCAGTGCCTGGCTGCGACAATGGACTGGATGAGGGCTAATAAACTGAAACTCAGTCCAAACAAGACTGTTAGTGGGTGGTTCTGCTGACCGGATGGAGGGTCTTCAACCTGTTCTGGATGGGGTTGCACTCCCTTTGAAGGAGCGGGTTCGTAGCTTGGGGGTTCTCCTAGAACCATCTCTGTCACTTGAGGCTCAGGTGGCCTCAGTGGCATGGAGTGCCTTCTACCAACTTCGGTTGGTGGCCCAGCTACGTCCCTATCCGGACAGGGATAACCTGGCTTCAGTTGTCCATGCTCCGGTAACCTCCAAGTTAGATTACTGCAATGCACTCTACATGGGGCTGCCTATGAAGGCGGTTCGGAAGCTGCAGTTTGTGCAAAATGCAGTGGCCAGATTGATAACTGGAAACAGAAGGCTTGAGCATATAAGACCTACTCTGGCCCACTTGCATTGGCTGCCTGTATGTTTCCGAGCCTGATTCAAGGTGCTGGTTTTAACCTATAAAGCCTTACACGGCTTGGGACCACAATACCTGACGGAACGCCTTTCCCAACATGAACCTACCCCAATACTACGTTCAACATCTAAGGCCCTCCTCCAAGTGCCTACTCCGAGGGAAGCTTGGAGGTCGGCAACAAGGGAGAGGGCCTTCTCTGTGGCAGCCCCCAGTTGTGGAACTATCTCCCTGCGAGGCCCGCCTGGCACCAACATTGTTATCTTTTCGGCGCCAGGTCAAGACTTTCCTCTTCTCCCAGGCATTTGGCAATATCTGAGGAGCCTGTGTTTGTTTTTGTTTTTGTAGCTTTTTGGGCTGTTGTAGCGGTTTTAAATGTATGTGTGTATTGTGTGTATGTTGTATGTTTTTGCTGTTTTAATTTTTGTATATTGTTTTTAATTGTTTTAATCCTATGTAAGCTGCCCAGAGAGCTTCAGCTATGGGGCGGTATACAAATGTAATAAATAAAATAAATAAATAAGAGTTGCGTTGGAACATTCGAGAAGGTCAAAAGCCAATGGCTACCTAACATCTGATTTGCACATTTATCTGGGAGGCATGGATCAAGTCCGTCTGTACCAGAATTCACAAAGATTGAATTCCTCAAGCATCTCTAGGCTAAAGTTTGCCACTTCCTGGTTTGCAAAATGAATTTGCCCATCTCAGCTTTCCTCAAAAAATATGTGCCTAGCTTGTCATGCTTTCTGGGCAGGAGTTCAAGTCTTTTCTCCATTCTTATCTTGCCACAAGATGCGGTGATGACTTTAGATGGCTTTAATGGGGGATTATTATTTATTGACCCTTGTACTTAGATTCCCAGACAAGTTATTTGTCTTTTAGTCTCACCAGTTTGCCTTCTGGGAAATGAGTGTTTTGTGACCAGCCATGCTCACTATGGCAGCCATTTTATGAAAGGGAAAGCCCCCCCCTGGCAGCCATTTTGGGGAGCACCCACATGCTGTGGAAAAGCTTGGGGAGCCAAATTCTGTAGCCGTCTTGTGAGGCTTTGAGCACGTCATTATATATGTGAGCTGGTGTGATATAACGGCCCAATGAAAAGTGAAAATTCTCTGCTTAAGCTCAGACTGCGTGGCCTTAAGGAAGACATTCTTCTCTCAGTCTTGGTTCCTGCACTACTATGAGGGAAGAAAGTGATTGCTGTACAATAATCCTTGACCAGCTATGTTGCACCAGTTCCCGCCCCCCATATTAGAAAAGAATACGTAACACAAGCAGGAGATTAGAGCCTTCTGTTTAAAATCGTTAAAACAGGGTTGTGGGGAGAAGAGAGTTTAGGAAGATAGGAAGCTGCCTTATACTGAGTCAGACCATCGATCCACCTTGCCCAGGATTGTTGACACTGACCTGGTTCACATGACACCACAGCCCACTATGGCTTAATTTACCCACGTGGCTCTCATGGATGCCATTTTTGCAAGGTGCCTGTGGGCACCCAGCTTCCCATGTTGTGCATACCTGGTGGGCTAGGCAACCCTCAAATAACCCTAAATCAACCATGGGTTATTTGAGTGTTGTCTAACCCTAAAACAACCTCTGCCGCCTGGGTTCACATGAGACGACAAGCCATGGCAGGTCAGGTGCCAAGCAAAAATATCACCCTTTTCTACAGTGGCATCAAGGTTTAGGAACGCCCTCACAGATGTTGTGCATTCCACTTCCCCTTTGCAGTTAGCATTTTGGTATCAGCTAAAGGCTGTCCTCTTTTGGGGTTTTTGGGGGGAGGGTTGGTCTCCTCTGAGTATGGAAGGCCTGCAACGTTCCTGTGATGACTAGCGGTGCAAAAAAGAATGAGATCTTGCAATAAAGCTCAAGAAATCTGGGAGCACTCTATATACAAATGCATAATCAACCGTTGACACTTTCCACCTGGTCCTAGATTTGGAAGGGTCAGTATGTTTCTAACTATAAGGGGGTGTTGCTCAGAAGGTACGCCTAGCCTCTCTCTCCAACGTCTCCTCCAGGTATGCAGGAACATGAGCGATACCATGGAGACAGGGCTAAATTTGTTGCGTCGCCTTGCTAGCCCGGTGTGTTTTTCCCTGAACCAGCAGAGTTGGTTCCCATCCATCACCCGCAATAGAAACAGTGTTCATTTGTCTGCCTTAAAAATACCAACAAACTCAAATTGAGCTGGTGTACATCTGTGTGTGTGTGTGTGTGAAGAGAAGGAACACAGTAGCAACAAGAACAAATGCTTGACGCCTATCGCTGATTACAAGGGCCTCGGTCCGACAGCTGAGCGAATCACTTTTCAGAGACAATGACTTGTTTACCGTTCAATGAAACTTGGCCTGAAGATACTTCACAATAGAATTGGAGCAAATTTGCCAGATGTTTCACCCCCCCCCCCCCGTTCTCTTCTGGCAGTGTTCCTTGGTGGGATGCTGAGCAAGGCAAGGAAATCAATCTGAGCAGGAGACTCTGACAGATGCTGCGCTTCATCTGCCTGCAACTACATAGGAATAGACCTTTCCCCATTCATAGTTTGGCTAGCCTGAGGTTTCCTGTGTGGGTTCCCCCCCCCCCCTTTTCCATTTGAGGGTCGATCTCAAATGTACACAAAGCATGAGTGTGTGAAGAGGGATGGAGCTGTGTTCCTTTGTTATATAACCAAAAGGCGAGGAGGTGCTTGCTTGCTTGCTTGAAAGGATCTGTCTGTGGAGGCGAGGAAGTTCGTGGAAATCATCATCATCATCATCATCACCATCATCATCATCTTTCCCTTTAAAAGAAAGATAGGATTCCTCGATTCAAGCAGGGCTCTCTGCAGCTGGGGGAAATGTGAGAAATGGGAACATACGGTGCTTTCAAAGGCTGAATGTGACCCACTAGAAGTAGGATGTAGCACTACAGAAAGATTAGCAGCCCACTCTTGGTATGCCTGTCCTCCGTCTTTCACGCGGATCTTTTTACAGGCTGGGAGCATCAAGTGGATCTTGACTATTTTTGCTCGTTATGTGTCTAGAAATAGCACCGCTGCTTTTAAAAGAGCAATAATAAAATATGGGTCCCCCTTTTTTTGGCTTATTGGAAAAACCAACGCTTTTATCTCTCGAAAGCACCTTAGATCTGTTTTAATTAACTCAGAAGTCTTGGGGGGGGGGTGTGAGTGACTGGAAGGGGGAATGGCTAGAATTGGCTAGGAGCAAAACAGTATCATGTCCAAGGCTGCCGGAGGCCTGGTCCCCAGCATGCTTTGCTTCCTGTCTATCCTCAGCCTGCCCTCAAGAGCTGCCCTTCCGAGAAGCTGGCCTCGTCGCTGGCTTCCCTTCAGAGATGCCTGCTAAGGACTGAGGTCAAGGATGTCATTCTATTCAGACTCCCTGTAAGCAGAACACAGAATATTTCCAAATCTTGAGTTTTTCTTCTCAAACAGTGTAGGCCTTTGTTAGTCCTGGCTGCCTCGTTTACACTTCCCTCTTGGTGTTTGGCCTTCTGGAATATTTCCATTGTCTTGTGGCTTGGAGCTGGAGCTGTCGAAACTTTAGCTGGGTGTCTCTTTGTGAGAGACATGCATACAGATCGTTCCTGCAAAAGCTGGCCAGTGCAATCTGCTGCCCTCAAAATTCTGCATTGGTCAGAGATTAGAATTGATTGAGATCTGGTGGTGGACAGATGGAATGCAGCTTGGTATGGCCAAGGGTTATTCCAGCAGAGGAGCGGTTCCAGTAGATGTTTGACAGCCAGATTGAAACAAATTGGGGCATGTTTCAGTACACTGAATGGGCTTATGTTCTCCTAGCCGAGGCTGCCGAATCTGCCAACCCTGGCTGCATTCAAGAGGGCAGTGTCTATATTACCAGGCAGTTGACCAAGTAACTTACCAGATATCACACTTGCTGTCCAGCGCATTCATGTTTTGCTCAGGTTTTTTACCCTCTCCCCCACTTTTGCCTTTGGGGAAAGCATTTCAGGAAATGCGTTAGAAACTGTATTGCTTGATCAACTCTTACATGATTGCTCTCAAGCTCATTCCTGTGCTTTTCTCCCCACCTTTGCTGAAGGTGGGGATGAAGGCACCTGTCTTTTTGTCTGCGTCTCAAAATGGAGTCAGTACTGTTCACTCAAACAACTGTTTCTTCATAACGTGCCAGGGTTTCAGGCAGGATTTCCCCCCCCCCCCCTCGGCCTGATGACAGGTATTGAACCAGTATGTGGTCTACCTCTAAGCTATGGCACTGCTCTTCTGGTAACAGCCCAGCCTGGATTACCACCTTTATTGCTCTTGAGCCTCAATATCCATACATTTTTCCTTCTTACCAGGGGAATGATTGAGGACTAATCAGTGGCTTTGACTGGTGTGCTACCTGTGCCCTTTCCTGGATAAAAATGATTACTGAATTTCAAGCCTACTATATTGCATGCCAGAACTAGACTACCGTAATGCAGTAGCTAGACTACTGTAACACATTCTAGATGGGGCTGCCCTTGAAGACAATGTAGAAACTCCAGCTGGTCCAGAATGTGCAGACTTGGCTGTTGTCTGGGCCCTGTTCAGGGAGAATATAACACTGGTTTTGTGAGAGGTCCACTGGTTTCTGTTCAGTTTCTGGGCTGAAATCAAGGTGCTGGCTTTGATCTTTATAATAATCTGCATGGGGGAGGAGTTCCCAAATGGTGGCCACCGCTACCAAGAAGGTCTGCCATCGAGGTATTATGTAGTGACAGTCCATTAATTGTGGAATGACCAGCAAGGCCTCCTTTCACCATCTGGGTGTCTATAAGGGAAGGCGGTCTGCTAGATCCCAAGTTGTTTAAGGCTTTGTATGACCTTGTATGTGGCTCGGTAGCTAATAAGCATCCAGTTAGCTTTTTATTTACTCTAGTGTAAATATGCATGACTCTGATAATTAAACTTCCTGCCCATTGACCATTCCTGCCCTGAACATTGATGCTAATTAAGACATTTCATTTCTTTCTTGTGTTCAAAAATGGTGTCTGTGTGTGTGTATGTGTGTGTGAAATTTAACTCTCCCCTTCCAGTGTGCAGTGGCCTCAGTCTGAATCTGGGCTACTCACACTAGAGTAAATAAAAACTTAACCTTCAGCTACACACTCCATGATTAGCATAACATATAGTTTGGGTCTAAATGGTTGAGGTTGGACACTCAGTTTCCCTCTCGGTGACCTTTGGCTCTGTAGGGATAAAAGTCGATTTTGACCAGATTCCTTACAGACTTATGAAGGCATGGACTGCAAGGTCAGATGGTCTCTGGCCGGGCAGGCATAGGCAGGGCTTGCAGCAGGAACAAGCAGCGAATTGTTAGAACTGGGGACACGCCATGAGAAACACTAAGAGGCTATTTTATATAGGTTATAGAGGCCCTCAAATGGGGAAACCTCATTGTGGGTGCTGCTGGAAACAGCCGTTGCTCAACATGCTTCTGAGAAGTGTTTGGAAAAAAAAGGAATTTTGAGGGAAATGACAATGGAAGTTGTAAACATTTTTTGGCACAGTACTCAGAGTGGTCTTTTAAAGACTGGCGTGAGGATGTTGACTTTTTGGTAGGAAATGAAACCTCAAAATAAACACCGAGGGAGATTCAGAAAGCTGGGAGCTTCAGAAAGCCATGCTCTTCACCTAATGCCACATTCTGCGCTTTTCCTGCATCCACTCCGCCCCCCCCCCAAAAAAAATAATGTCTTGCATGCAAGCTCTTAGCAATGGCACCTGTGGTCATGGTTTGAGAATGGTTGTGGGTCCCTCTGTGCCCTTTGGCTATTGGCAGTACCAAAGGAGGGAGGAGGGAGGAGGGAGGAGGGAGGAGGCCGCTCCCCCCACAGCAAGTAACTCTTCCTCTTCTATGCTCGGCTGCTGGATCCTTGCGGTTGCTTGGGGTGGGGGGAAGTAATTTCCTCACAAGAGTTCGTTCCTTACTTAACATCCACCAATATGGGAGTAGAAATATTTTATGTATTGGAAAGTTTTTACATGGTGCCCCTTCCGCAGAGCTTTCAGAATTCATAAATGAAATATAATAAATTACAAATCCCACCCACCGATACATTAAAAGGCATGCCAAATAAATGAATAAATGGGAAACTCAGGGCCACAAGTTTCCAGTCCTGTTTGAAAGGAGGCCAAGCATGTATGTTTCCTTTGTGAGACCAGAGATGGCTGGCCCTCATGCCCCCCACTCCACCAAATAGGGTGACCATATGGAAAGGAGGACAGGGCTCCTTTATCTTTAACAGTTGCATAGAAAAGGCAGCAGGTGTCATTTGTACGCATGCATAGGGTGACCAGATTTTGAGAATCAAAATCCCGGAACCCCCCCCGCCACCCCCACCCCCAAAAAACAACCACCCCACCGCGTGCTCGCGCCCCCCCCCACCCGCGCCACGCCGCCCGCCCTGTGCTCCTTACCTGCTGGGGCGTCCGCTTCCCTCCGGTGCTCGGGATCTACTGAGAAACAGGCTGCCTGGCCTGTCTCTCAGTAGCACGCCGGGTGATGACGTCATCACCCGGTGCGTTACTGAGGGACATGCCGCGAAGCCTGTTTCTCAGTAGATTCCGAGCACCGGAGGGAAGCCCCAGCAGGTAAGTGCCTCGCGCCCCCCCGCCCCGCCCCCCGCCCCCCCACCCCGCCCCCCCGTGCCGCGCCGCACCCCCCCGCCCCGCGCACCTGCCCCGCGCCCCGCCCCGCGCCCCCGCGCCCCCCCGCCCCGCGCCCCCGCACCACTCCCCCACCCACCCTGCGCACCCACGCCACACCCGCGCCGTCCCCCCCACCCGCACCGCGCACCCACCCCGCGCACCTGCGCTGCCCCCCCACTTGCGCCGCGCCGCCCGCCCCGCGCTCCTTACCTGCTGCTGCTGGGGCGTCCGCTTCCCTCCGGTGCTCGGAATCTACTGAGAAGCAGGCTTCCTGGCCTGTCTCTCAGTAGCGCGGCGAGTGATGACGTCATCACCCGGCACGCTACTGAGGGACAGGCTGCGAAGCCTGTTTCTCAGTAGATTCTGAGCACTGGAGGGAAGCGGACGCCCCAGTAAATGCCTCGCGCCGCCAGCCTCCCGCCACCGCTGCGTGACCCCCCGCCGCCCTGGTTTGCCCCCGCCCCCCCCCCAGTTGGCCCGGATCGCCGCAGGGCCATCTGGTCACCCTTTTGGGGGGGCTAAATTTCCGGATTTGGCCCCCCAAAACAGTTTTTCCACCTGGATGCGGATTTGCTCCCCATTTCCCGGGCATGTCCGGACAAATCCGGGCATCTGGTCACCCTACGCATGCAGCACCTGGTGAAATGCTCTCTTTGTCACAACAGTTAAAGCTGCAGCAGCTATACTAGAGTGACTAGATACAAAAGAGGGCAGGGCTCCTGCAGCTTTAACGGTTGTTCTGAAGAGGGAATTTCACCTGGTGCTGCATGTGTACAAATGACACCTGCTGACATTCCCTTTCTTATATAACTGTTAAAGATACAGGAGCCCTGTCCTCCTTTCCATATGGTCACCTGACCCCCTTTCATTGCCACTTCCCCAATATTGTTTTCTGGAGCTGCCACTGCTGGGGGGGAAAGAGTCCCCCCTCCCAATTTTCAAATCTTTGCAGGTGCGGGTATACTTGTGAATCCTCTTTTTATTTTTAAGTGGAATTGTGTGTGGTCACTAGACTCTTAAAATAACTCTCCAGAATGTTAAGGGTTATTTATCTTGGAACAGCAACCATTGACCTCCTTTTGGGATGAAACGACCCACCCACCACATACATGCATACACCCTCTAGCATTTTTAAAACCGTTGGTGTTTCAGCCTACGGCCTGACGAGTGAGACTCAAAAATTGGCATGGCTCTAGCTGCAGCTGCTCTTTAAAGATGAACAAGAGGCTTGGAGGAGGGGGAAAAAAAGATCTTAAAAGAACAGTTAGGAAGTTTCCCCCTCCTTCCTTTAACAGCTGCTTTTTTCTCAGCCTTAGCTGTAGCAATGTGAGACTCACTTGGGAGCTCAGGTCCATTTCGCCCATATATCAAAATAATCATATATTTTTTTAAAATATACATTTATAGACTCCCTGCCCCGAGGGCCCAAACAGACATGACATAGGAGATCTGTGATCAGATGTCTTAACTTTTGTTGCTGTTAAATTTTCAAGCAGCCATGGGGGTAGTGGGGAGGGGGTTCCTGTTTTTTATTGGAGCCGTGGCATTGGGGGAAGAGGGTGTTTAACCCTTTTGCTCCCATGCCGCTCTCCTGATATCAACATTCCCTCCCCCATTTGCTTTTAACTCTGCTGGAGGCAAAGTCAGTCATGATACAGGTATGGTTTATTTATTTTATTTAGTACATTGCTAATCCCTCCCCAATAACTAATGTTCTCTGGGTGGATTACAACCAGTTTAAATAAAAAGTAAAAAGCCATTTTAAAACACAGTTAAAAATATAAAATACAATATAAATATTTTAAAGACCAAAATATGGTACAGTGCCAAGCAATAAGCAGTATAGGACTTGATAAAACAGCCATAATGACATAGAACTAGGTCTCTATAATGCCTGGGAGAAAAGAAAGGTCTTTGCCTGTTGCAAATAAGATAACAATGTAGGTGCCAGGCGAACCTCTTTGGGGTGTTTATTCCATGAGTGGGGTGTCACCACTGAGAAGGCCCTCTCTCTCTCTCTGTTTTTTTTTTTTTTTTTGAGAATCCCCCAGCCCATTTTTTCCCAGTGGAAAAAATGGACATTTGGGGAAATCTTTCGGGGGGGAAGTTCCTGTGCAACATTGTTACAGCCAATTACACAAGTGTGCAGCTCCTAGACCAGGAGTGTCTCTACATTAAAGAAACCCCCCACACACACCCTTACTAAGCTTTCTTCTTCTGGGGTCTTTCTGCAATTACTATGGGCTCCTTTAGATGGTGACCAAAGGTGACCGTGTGATTTGTAATTGCAAACTTCCCCTCTTGGCAATGCTCCATAAAGTTCAATGAAACATCGCCATCTAGTGGCTGTATGATAGCGCAACACCAACTTTATGAATTGGGGCTATCCTGGGCTATCCTGTGATAATTTTAAATAGTGCATTATCTTTGGTTGTTTTAAAAGTGACGGGGGACAACCTGAAAGTTGAGAGCGTCATGTAAGGGAGCCGTAACCATCCGTGAGTGTGCAATAAATTGTTCATGTAGAGAAGTTCCAGGATTCAAAGGTAGATTATTACCTGAGGCTAGCTGAGACTGAAACTTGCTCTCCTCAAGCCCCAAGAATAGACCCCAAAACCTGAGTTTTGGGGCCAAAACCACACACCTGGTGATTTTAAGTCATACGCTGGCGTGCGAAAAATTGTATAGACTCCATAAAGTAGGACAGTTAACATTTCCTACTCACTATGCAATTTTATTTTGATTGGGAATTCATGATTGGTGTAGGAGTTAAAATATGCATCTCCCCTCCCCCCTTCTGAATTCAGTGAAATTGTATTGAAAATGGTAAAGAAAATGAATTTTAAAAAACCGAGGCTGTAGGACCTGAAGAGTTCCAAGACTTTATGTTCTCTATGCTTATCCCAAGATAGATAGGAATGAGCATAATTTCATGCAAATCAGACTTCAATGTCTGGGTGTTTTTGCTTTCCTAGTTTTATAAAAAGAAAAGAAAGAAAATATGAGAAATCAGATTTTCTCTGCGCCCCATGCGAGGCACATTCATTTTGAAAAGAGGTAAGAAAAGAGCGAACATGATTTGGGGCATTGGCATCACCACTGATCCAAAAACGTTTCTGGAGGTGATCAGGACTATTTCCTTGAATATAAATGAGCCACAAGCAGAAATTTTCTATTAAGAGCAAAGGCAATCACGGCTCAAAAGAATGATACTGCCAACATGGAAAATGTTCATAGGGATTAAAGCTTTGTGAATGGCACACAAGGTAAAGTGAGCAGAGTGAAAAAATAATCTTGCATTCATGCAGGCGAAGAGTTTCTCCCCACCCCCCTTCTAGAAAATACATCCATTTATAGGGCTGTCTAAGTGAATTGCCATATCGTAGGTAATGTTACCAGTTTGAATAGGTACAACGTGTTTTTTAATTATGCTGGGATGGTTGTTCATAAATTTGGAGCTGGGCTGTAGCTAGGACTGGACCTTTCTTCTTCTCACCCACCCCAAATGACCACCCAGAGAGCAGCAGATGAACAGGGCATCATCAGGGCTGCAGAAACAAATTCCCGTTTTATTCCTGTAGTCATGGTGGTGCAATGGTTTACATGAGATTAAAATTCTGGTACACAAACCTCTGGGGAAATTGAACTATTATTTCAGAGTTGCAGAACAATTGGTAAGCGACCATCTCCCTTTGGAGCTGGGGCTACCAATGGTTGGGATATTAAAGGAAGGACAAGGTCACCCCATATTGTCTAATCAGCAACTCTCCATCAGCTCTAAGTGAGTAAGGTGGACAAATAACATGGGAGACAGATTTGAGCAGATTTTAGACTCAACAGAAGTGAGAAGTAACCTCAACCAGCTCACATCGACTAGCTCCCCTGATCAAGGCATTGCAGCATTTGGGAAAATAATAGAGAACCTGTGTACGACTTTAATGCCAACAATAAAACCCCCTAAAGACACAGGTGGGAAAAAAAATGTATGGTAAAAATTGGTTCGATGGGGACTGCGCAATTGCTAAGAAAAGGCTTCTGGATACGTATCATTCATATAGAATAAACAATGATCAACATCTTCCCGAAACATTTTACCATCTAAAGAAAAATTATAAAAAGCTTATAAAGAAAAAAAAAAGTGAAGCGGAGGAACGAGAGTGGGAATTGCTGATTGGGGCTACACTACTTAATAACACCAAAACATTCTGGCAGCTGGTAACGAAAGGCTGCTCAAGGAGAAGTGAGTCCCAAGATTGTCTTATTCCAGTAGGGGTTTGGGAGGACTACTTTGGTAGGTTAGGGGTAGCTGATGCTGACAAGGTGCAAACTGACAATCCCATTCTAGCACCTTATATTGCCGAATGGCCAGATGTTGACCCAAGTATGATAGAGATGCTAATTAATCAGCTGAAATCAGGGAAAGCACCCGGACCTGATGGGATTCCATCTGAAATGTTGAAGTGTAACACTGGCTGGTGGGGATCATTGCTTGCGTCACTTTTCACCCTTATAAACAAGTCAGGGTTGATTCCTGTGGCTTGGAGGAAAGCCATTGTGATTCCAATACATAAAAAGGGCCCAAAGGAAGACCCGGCCAACTATAGACCTATCAGTTTGCTGTCTATTATAAGCAAGATATATGCCAGTTTTTTAAATCTTACACTGAGGGATTGGATCAAGGAAAAAGATATTCTGGGCATAGAACAGATAGGTTTTAAGGCTGGAAGTTCAACCAATGACCACTGTTTAGTTTTAGCCCATCTAGTATATAAACATCTAGCTCCAAAGGGAGGGAAGTTGTACGTGGCGTTTATTGATCTTAAGATGGCTTTCGATTCCATCATTCGATCCCGATTATGGAGTAAGCTGGAGCAGCTTTCCATTGAACCCAGACTACTATTTCTAATTAAATCCCTGTATTCTAACACTTCTATGTCAGTCAGATACAGCAGACAGGGTCACCTTACGGATGAGATTGTAAACTGTAGGGGAGTGAGACAAGGATGTGTCCTGGCCCCAACCCTATTTAACTTATATCTGGCAGATCTTCCACAATGGCTGGCCAAAATCCAATCTCATGCTCCCAAGATAGGACCAGTCAGGGTGCCTCTTTTGCTATACGCGGATGATGCGGTCCTGATCTCACGAACCCGCTTGGGCCTTAGAAGATTACTAAATGGTTTTGCGAGTTACTGTGCTGAAAATGGATTGTTGATTAATTATACGAAAACTAAGGTTATGGTATTTGCAAAGAGAAGATGTAGGTTCTCCTGGCGGATGGGTGGAAGAAAAATCGAACAGGTGGAATCGTACAAATATCTAGGCCTATGGTTTCAAGATAACTTAAAATGGAATAAGCATAGCAGACAGGTCAAAGCCAAAGCGGAACAAACAGCGGGAGCCTTACTGAATTTTTTTTTAGTGAGGGGAGGTAAGTTCCCCCCAGCAGCCCTCAGAGTGTATAAAACCAAGTTGGTGGCCCAGATCTGGTTTCCTACATTTAAAGGATCATTCGAGAACATCCAAACACAATTCCTGGGGTCAATCCTGGGAGTCCCAAGGTGTGTTCCTGGTGCTGCCCTAAATTTGGAGACAGGAATGAGATCCGTGAAATGTGTGGCATGGACACATTCCATATTATATTGGTTCCGCCTATACCACTCTCTTACCCCAAACTCATTAGTCACTCAGGTCTTATTGGACGGTTATGAATCACCTTGGACCAAGATGATAGTACAGAGAATCTGTACCTTGGGTTTTTCTCCCTCTTTTCTGTTAGCCCTTGAGGCAAGGAGTGTGAGATGTTTAATCAAGCAGAGATTATCTGATATTGACCTTCAAGAGATGAGAGGAGTAGCGCAAGGCCCCTGTTGCCCTCTCGCACAAGGACTGACTGACTTAGCCCAAAAAGGTGAAATGAGATATTTACAATGGCTCACAGTCCCTAAGTATAGAAGGGCATTCACCCTAGCAAGATTTAATGTTCTCCCATCCAGAGTCCTAGAGGGTAGATATAAGAAAATACCTCTGGTGAATAGATGCTGCCCATGTAATGAGCTGGAAGTTGAGTCTATTGAACATGTCTTGTTCTGTTGCAACTACTATATAGAAGCTAGGAAAGATTTGATATTTCCAATCACCCAGAGTTTTACAGGTCTCCCCATGAGTATTTTAAAGACAATCCTCTTGCGGGGTACAGATAAACAAATCACTTTGCAGGTGTCAAAATTTCTTTCACTTGCTATGCATTTTAGGTTGCAAATGGGCAAATAATGTTTTAATATTTTAATGGAACCAGCTGCGGTTTTACAGGAGTGTTTTAATATTGTGTATTTGTAAATTGATTACTGTGTTGGTTTATTGACCGTAAATAAACAATTCAATTCAAAATGCAAAACTGCATACACTCTGGGTCTTTTAGTGGGCAAACGTTTTAACCTATCAGGATTGTAGAAGCAGTTGTAAAGCATGGAATGGTGGCATGCAAATCAAACCTCAACCATATCCTTTTTCACAAGTGCCCCACTATGCATTCATGGACATCAGCATGCACAAAATGCCCCTTCCCCGATCTCCGCATGTCCAGTAGAAGGCCTGAACGGGGTGCCCACGTGTGTTCATCTGTATGGGTGTAGACTCCTCAATGTAATGCCACTCCTGCATTTGGTTTTAACCTACCCTTGCTACCAGCTAGCAAAAGCAGTGGTGCTGTTAAGGTTGAGGGGTCCTGGGCAGATGTCCTCTGAGCCCCCCCCCCCCCCATTCTTGGATGCTTCAAAAGAGTCTGTCTCACCTGTTTAAAACTGGAACTGAAAACATAGAATTTGGAGTCCCTAAACAATCAATCTATGTAATAAGCAGGCATTTAAACAATAACGCAACACAATATAGCAAAGCACTACGTTGACCGCACACATGTTTGGTTGGTATGCTTGGTCGCCTCCTCCATCTTCTTCCTCCTCTTCTTCTTTCCTTAAACAGCTAGTTGGCCCTGATATTTGAAAAATCTAATTGCAAATTTTGGGAAAGAAAAGAAGTTTAACACTCCTGCAGAGTTCTTGATCAATGAAGTGTCTATAAATTATTCCATGTGGTATTAAAATCCCATTACAATTTCCTATTGGGTGTGTATGTGATGAACTCCTAATCAATGGGAGCAAATGCATTACAGAATGGCTTAATCAAATGATATTTAGAAAACACACCCTTTCTTGTGTGATGGTCCTTCACGTCCCTCACAGTTGGAACTCCAGGTTGGTACTGGCTGAAAGATGCCTGGCACATTTTGATGTTCAGCAATGTGCTGTAATTATTAGTTTTTACAGGCAAGGTCTCTGACTTCTCATTGTCATTATATCTTCTCTGTTGCGCCCCTTATTCTCCTTAGTTTCTTGACTCTATGAAAGCTTATCTTGTATCTGCCACACTCCCTTTTCCCACTACTAGAACAATTTATCTATCAAGCTAAAAGAGAAACTAGACAAGACATTTGTCATGTATTTTGCCCTTGTGTAGTTTATTATTATTATTTTTTTTTAAAAAAAACAGTAGCGGGGAAACTGGAAAAAGTATGTAATGTAAAAGCATAGAATTGTGGAGTTGGAAGGGACCACAAGGATCATCTAGTCCAACCCTCTGCAGTGCGCAGGAAAACCAATTAAACCGTCCATGAGAGTTGGCTGTCTAGGCTCTTCTTAAAAAGCTCCAGAGATGGAGAGCCCATAACTTTTGTAGGTAGACTCTTCCACTGTTGTACAGATCTTACCGTCAGGAAGTTTCCCCTTATATTTAATTGAAATCTAAGTAGTTGTAACATGCCCATTTTTTGGGGGGGGGTACTAATTTCTGTGGCAAAGGAAAATAGTTCTTGACCATCTTCCTAGTGGCACCCTTTTATGTACCTGAATACTGCTAACATATGTGAGGGGCTTTAATACTTTCCCCCACTACAGTCCCAAAAGAAATAGCTCCCTCCACCATGCCTGCTGTTTGTAAAGGGAAGAAAGCTCTTATTGGCCAATGGGCACCCAAAAGTTCATGTGCAAACTTATTAGAAGGTATCCTATAGCTCATCACACTCAGTTTTAATCTCTGGCATCTCCAGTCACAAAAAGGCCAGGTGGCAGGGGTGAGAAAGACTATGAACCCCCCCCCCCCCAAGATGCTGCCTGGGCATGAAAGACCCTGGGCACGAAAGACCAGCTGCATATGTTCAAGCTATTATCAACAACTGAGGAATGGTTCATGACTGCTTCTGAATGGAGGTATTTGTTTTGCATCTAGATCAAACCATCTGATCCTTATGAGCTCATATGCTCACCTGGCATTTCACTGGAATTAACCATTTAATTGTAAGATTTTGGAGCTTTATACCTATGTTTGGTACAGCACCCTTCTTCTTCCTCTGTTGCTGCTGCTGCTATTTGTTGCATTAATTGGAAGAACACACATGTAAGTTCCTTGGGGCACAGATACGATTTGCTTATGTTGGACTTGCATCCGTGCCATGTGCCCTTATGGCATGGGATGGATAAAAATATATAAATGTCGACTTGTACGATCTCAACCTTATCGTCTTTCTGCCTTGTCGGTCATAAAA
Source organism: Anniella stebbinsi (assembly GCA_029215795.1). NCBI lineage: Eukaryota > Metazoa > Chordata > Lepidosauria > Squamata > Anniellidae > Anniella > Anniella stebbinsi. The sequence continues at coordinate 392,281,053 of JARDYH010000001.1, forward strand.
GTATGCATCTCTCTCTCCAACAGTAACTACGAATTTGCAGCCCCTTTGAATTTGTTCCCAGGCATATTCGTTTAGCTAATGCATTGTTGTGTAGGAAATATAAACTTTGGTTCCATTTAATTATTATGAAACATGAAGCATAAGGCTCCTGTTCGGTTCTCCCTCTGTACTTTTAATCCGTGTCAGTAAATAAGAACTTTCAGTAGCTTGCCCAGTGAGAAGGTGATTCCACATTATTTCCTGCAGATATTTCTGCTGAGGTGGGCTGGCAAAAAAGACATTCTAATTCCCTTACATTGTGCAACCATACCATTTTTCTTGTCAGCATGGAACAGTTAAGGCATGTGGCCTAGAAACTAGCTCCTTCCTCCACTAAGCGCTTGCACATTGGAGCTGCAAGCTAAACCTGTCCCTTGAGTCTATGAGGCGCACTTTGGCAGCAGTCCTACAGACACCAAGAGCTTTTCTACATTAAGGGAAATCCCGTTGTTTATCCGGCGCTGTTGTGCTTCCTGTTTCTTTGGCGGGATTGATACAAATGTTTTATGTTTTATGGTTTTAAATTTTGTATATTGACTTTTTAATGTTCAATCTTTTAATTTTTGTAAACCGCCCAGAGAGCTTCGGCTATGGGGTGGTACATAAATGTAATAAATAATAATAATAATAATAATAATAATAAATAATAATAATAATAAATGGATATGAATTGGATTACATGGGAGGAGAGGGATGAGGGAAGGCCCTGCTGTTGTTTCCAGGGGCAGACACAGTTGAATCGAGGGAGCGCCTCCCTCCCTCCCTGGCATGTGTGCAAAGGAAGGGGGGTTCTTGTTGTCTATTTCCTCACAGCCCCCAGGAATGCAAGGACTTACTTCTGAGTAGAAGTAAGATTTTGCTGTAAGTTTACAACCCTTGTCACACTTACTTGAGAGTAAACCTAATTGAACACATTGAACACATACTTCTGAGTAGACACATGGGGATTGGAACTGCAGGGAGGCATTTTGCCCTCTTCCCCCTCCTATCAAAGTCTTTCCTCCCTTCCTCGGCAGGTTCATAGTGCAATGCCAGCTTTACGTGCTGCCAATTTCATGCCATTAGGAGTTTATTCCACTTTATCTGCGATGTATTTTAAAATGGAAGAAGGGTGGGGGGACACAGTGGGAGACCTCCTGTTCGATTACAGCATTGTCAAATTGACCTGGAGACTTCTGTGAGTGGCCAGAAATGAGAGTGCTATAAATACCCCGTTTAGAAAATACCTTAATTTGGAGTGAGCTTCGTTGAAATCAATGGGATTTACTTTTCAAGAGACATGTGCAGGATTGCACTGTAATAGCCAAACTGGATGAGATGCAAGTCGCCCAGGAACGGTCCCCACCGGTCTCAGCCCCGGAGGTCAAATCCATCTCCAGGTGCCTCTTCTGTTTGAGGCGAAAGAGTCATCAGCTAGTGAGAGAGCAGGGTTTTTTGTTTTTTTTTGCCAGTGGCACTTCGACTAAAGAATGGCGTCCCAAAATGGTTCCCCAGGCAGCAGCGTAGCTATCATTTAAGTGCCAGGTAAGGACAGCATTTTAAATGATGTTAGAGCTTTTTAAGTAGCAGCCTTCTGCTTTTGTCGTTCTGTTCTTTATTGTTTTAGCAGGCCGTTTCTTTCATGCCTGCACACCGCCCGAAAATCTTAACACGATGAATGGAGATGTTTTCAATGAATAAATATAAACGCTCGCAATGATTGTTACTGCTACTGGACCCGTTCTTTGTTCCTTGGTGAGGCAGTTCCTTTCCTCTGACTCCTTTGTATCATACCTGAATCTTTTCCTTCTCTGAAGGAAAATGACGGCTTGCAGTACCCATCACTGCAGTTCAGGCCTCTTTGGAGAGAGAGGGGGAGTTATTGGAATGGGCTCCCAAATTTATCCATGTGCATAAAAGTCTAATCGACCATTTAATGACCTGAACTGTGCTCTAGTAACAGGAGCACACAAATAAGGAAACTCTTGGGACTCTGTTAGGCTGAGTCTGTTTGGTCACTCATGAGCCATGGAGTCTTCTGACTGAATTTTTATTTTTGGTGCCATCACATTCGAAGGAGCGCCGGGAATGGCGGTGCATGGAAATGAATGGAGTAACCAGTGTGGAAGCTCAGCTTGTATTCTCTCTCTCTAATAAGAGAGGGCGATTTTTTATCAGCACAGTGTGGTTTAAAAGCAAAGAAAAGTCCCCGAAAACTCCTAAATCCTAAACTCCCCTCTGAAAGTCCCTCGCTTAAGTCCCTCACATTGAACTCCCACGATCCAGATTCTTCTTGATCTGTAATGAGGCATCATAGGCTCCTTCTTGATGAGTCTCCCTGATGAATTCAGCTAAATTCAGAATGGGGAATCTTCAAAGGGCTTCCAGAGAAGTCTAGATATGGTTGTGTTTATTTATTTATTGTCACAAATTATTTATGTCCCATCTTCAAGGACACAAATCCTTCCAAGGCGGCTTATAAGTAACATCAAAGTACATACTTTAAAACCACAGTAAATAACACACACACACACACACGTCATCAGGTTCCTTCCTGGCGGTGCAGCTACTGGTAGATGCAGGGTCGGCCCTACCATTACACAAAGTGAGACAACCGCTTCAGGTGGCAGCTGCTGGTCTGCTGTCCTCAGGTGTGGTGGAGGACGCAATCCCATTTGCAACAAAGCAAGATTCAGTTGCCCATCCAGTCAGCTTCTGCACATGGAACTGGGGGTGGGCGCTGTTGGTGGTAGATGGCATTGTGGGTGAGGGGAATATCCCCCCCCCCCCCCCGGCCACCATTTTTAGTTAACACAGCTTTCAAAACTGAATACAGACTCTAGCCTGGGATCATGTTCAGTGTTTGGTTTGGTGCTGTGCATATCTTTTCTTTCACTGGAAATTGTAGCTGCTAGAGGGTCCAATCCGGAGGATCCGGACTGTGGCACATGGAAGAAGGGAAGAGTCATCCCCCAGTTGCTATTTAGAAAGAAGCTTTCATTGGCAGCACCATCTGAAAACAGCTGCTGCTGCTCTATTTATTTTTTTGTTTGGTCTGATTAGGATTATGTTTTTAGATTGATTTTCACCCATATTGTTTCGAATTCCTTGTGCCTACTGTGTTTTTAGTGGATTCTTGTTTTGTCGCCTATCGCAATGATAGAAAGGTGGAATTAATACTAATAGTCGATAAATAATTACATTGGGGTGGGGCGGTGGAAACAAAGCAAAAGGACTTCCATAAGGCTAGAGATATTGAGAGGCAGTGACCCAGTTCAAATCTGCACTCAGTCAAAAAGCTCACTGGGTAACCTTGGGCCAGGCAAGGCCTCCCAGCCTAATCCATTTCGCAGGGTTCTCCTAGAACCATCTCTGTCACTTGAGGCGCAGGTGGCCTCAGTGGCACGGAGTGCCTTCTACCAACTTCGGTTGGTGGCCCAGCTACGTCCCTATCTGGACAGGGATAACCTGGCTTCAGTTGTCCATGCTCTGGTAACCTCCAAGTTAGATTACTGCAATGCACTCTACGTGGGGCTGCCTTTGAAGGTGGTCCGGAAGCTGCAGCTTGTGCAAAATGCAGCGGCCAGATTGATAACTGGAACCAGTAGGTTCAAACATATAAGACCTACTCTGGCCCGCTTGCATTGGCTGCCTGTATGTTTCCGAGCCCGGTTCAAGGTGCTGGTTTTAACCTATAAAGCCTTACACGGCTTGGGACCACAATACCTGATGGAACGCCTTTCCCGACATGAACCTACCCGAACACTACGTTCAACATCTAAGGCCCTCCTCCGAGTGCCTCCTCCGAGGGAAGCTCGGAGGTCGGCAACAAGAGAGAGGGCCTTCTCTGTGGTGGCTCCCCAATTGTGGAACGATCTCCCTGACGAGGCCCGCCTGGCGCCAACATTGTTATCTTTTCGGCGCCAGGTCAAGACTTTCCTCTTCTCTCAGGCATTTGGCAATATCTGAGGAGCCTGGGTTTGTTTTGTTTTGTTTTTGTAGTTTTTGAAGTGTTGAAGTGGTTTTTAAATGTACAGATTGTGTGTATGTTGTATGTTTTTGCTGTTTTAATTTTTGTATATTGTTTTTAATTGTTTTTAATCCTATGTAAACCGCCCAGAGAGCTTCGGCTATGGGGCGGTATACAAATGTAATAAATAAATAAATAAATAAATAAACCTGTGATATACCACCGAATTTCTGTGACTAAATGCTATGGGAGGTTGAAAGGGACAAATGTAGCTTGTTTTCAAAACACCCGTTTGTTTTGCTACCACCACCGTAAGTTGGGCAGTGGGGGAACGCAACCAGGCCATGTCTTACATGTTACCCACATCTAATTCAGGGGATCATCACTTTATCTGCTAGGGGCTTTCTGTTTTGCTACGGATCTAACCCAGTTGCAGTGGCCTTGTGCCCTACATTTCAGAGGATAGGACTGTCCTCTATTTGAAGGCATCCTCTATCTGTAGAGCTGTCCAATCCAAGTCCAGTTTAATGATAAAGAAGCATAAGACGGGAGAGTAGGGCAGCCTTGAACTTATGCATTAACAGTTAGCACCCGGACAGCAGACTTGATGTTCAGGCGCACAGGTCAATTGGTCAGCCGTAGGGATGGTGAGATGCATTGTATTTCTATTTAAATTACGTCTAAGTTTGCATCTATATCTATATAAATTAGCATATGCAGATGCTGCAACCCAAGCAGTCAATCCAAGTGCCACTTTTTCATGTCCCCCCAATAATTTCCCGACTCCTTATTTCTAGTCAACGTTTATTAGTATTTCTAACGTTTATGCCTTGGGCAACGTGGACTGGACGACAGCTGCACAGATCAGACAACCTGTTTGGCATGTCCCCTATCAATTAGGCCACAGCTGTCATGTATCTATTCTCAGCCTCTGGTTTGTGTGGGTGGCGTTGCTGCCTTGCGAGCGACAGCAGTGACCGCAGTTTAGCAGCGCTTGTGATTTCCCTCCTTTCAGAAGCAAATCATTAGCTTGACGATGCCTTCGATGTCATTTTCTTGTTTTGCTTCCTAGACAGTGCCGTGGTTTTCCTCTTACATGTAAGGCTGCCCAGGGCTGGCCCAAGACATTTTTGCTGCCTGAAGCAAGGGGCAAGATGGCACCCCTCTCCCATTCTGTGTACAGAAGCTGATCAGATTGGCAGTGAAATCCTACTTCATGACGGGACAGTATCTTTCACCGCACCTGAGGGCAGCACAATAAACAATATTAAAAATCACTATTTTTAAAAGAACAGAGTACAACAACAAAGTACAGTTCAGCAACACCCCATACTCAACCACCAAGTGTGGGTTAGTATGTTGTGTGAACCCAGCCACTGTGGTCAGCCCTTGCCCTGTAAACATCTCCCCCTGACCTTGGATGTTTGGGGTCTGGCTGTTGTTCAGTTGCAAAAGAAAGCAGAATTCTCGAGCGTGTTGTTTGTTTTCTTCACATTTAGGAAGAGCCCATGGATAGCCGCTTGACCACAAAACCAGCAGCTGGCTGTATTTCAGTGTATTAGATTAGCTGTCGGAAATAGAATCTTTGACCATGTCTAACCTATTTGGATTCTTTCCCCACCACCTTTTACTGGTCTCCTGTATACATCCTGAAATTGCTTTATAACAGTTTTCCCTTTTTGCCAGCTGCTTTACTCTTTGTGGAAGGACCTGTTGGTGCTAATATTTCACCCACTAATCTACCGATCGTAGCCTGTTTTGCAAGTAGGTTTGTGTGTGTGTGTGTGTGTGTGTGTAGATACAGATTCTAGTTACAGATATTTTTGCTTTTTCTACACTGTGGGAAGACAGAAAACCGAACCAAGCAGACTCCCAAATGAGAAGGCCAAAGACTGCCTTATGGTCCTAAGGTTAGGGCTGAAATGAATTGGATTCCTTTGATTGCCACACCAGTAGACCATTTTCTAGCAGTAGCATGTCTGCTCTTTCCGGCAAAGCCACAAGTAACCAAAACTCACTTTAGATGGTTAAACCCAACAAGTAGCCTGTGCCTCAGTGGTAGAGAGATCCCTTACACGCAGAAGCTCTCAAATTCAACCCTCAGCATCTCCAAGTAGGGCTAGAAAAAGAACCCTGGAGAACCGCTGCTGCCATTCAGTGTTGACAATACTAGGCTAGATGGACCAATAGTCTGACCCAGTATAAAGCAGCTTCTTACGTTCCTGTGTAACATTTTCTTTCAATTAGGCTTCAAGGCAGGGGCAGGGAATCTTTCTCAGTCCAAGGGCCACATTCCCTTTTTGGGAACCTCCCAAGAACCACATGTCAAGGTGGGTGCCCCACCCCCCACAAAAGCTGGGCGGGGTTAAAGTGAGTGGGGTCATGGCACACCCTTTATTCATTTATCTATTTTCAATATGTATATACTGCTCATGGGAATAAAACAGTAAAAGATTAAAAGATTAAAACAGCATATTAAAATTGTTCAGTTTAAAATAGAATACCAATAAAAATGGTGGCTAGTCAGTTGAGGAAGGCTTTCTGGAAAAGAGCTGTTTTCAGGAGATGCTGGAAACAACACAGTGTTGGCTCTGGAGTCCAGGGGCAGGGAGCTCCAAGGACAAGGGGCCATCACGCAAAAGGCTCTTCTCCTGGTGGACTCCAATTGGCCCATAGGTCTTTCATACACACACATATAAACACAAGTACACTGCCCATTCATTCACACATATACCCCCTGACCCTCCCCCCAAATGTGGAAATTGGGCTTTTAAAAACCCTCCATTGGTGCTAATGGATGCCTTTAAAAAAAACAGATAAAAGTGCGGGTCCATGTGAGATTTTTGAAGGGCTGGAGGGGAGCTGAGATTTTCTAGCTGGAACTAACCAGAGTTACTCTCTGGAGATCTGCCTCATAGCAGGCTTTCCCCACTTATGGTCTGCTTGCATATTTGTAAATAAAGCAAATGGTGCAGAGACGCTATACGTCTCCAGTGTTCTGTCATCCAAAAGAAAATAAATCTGCTAGCGGTGCCCCTGGAACCTTTCACGGTTTGGGGAAGTAGGGATCTCATGCAGCATTATAATAATAAACCACGTTAAAGATCTATGGAAGTGCCAGGCTTGAATAAGTAATGTTTCCTCCTTCTTCCTTTTTTTGCCTGCAATTTCAGGAGCAGGGAGGTAGAACTTTGTCTCCTAGGCTTTGCTGTGCTACCTCCGACAGCCAGTTCAAACATGACCTCCAAAGACCGCCCATCTATTCAAAGGCATGACGAAAACCATGCAGGCCATCACATCCGACAAGCGCAGGTGTCTCTACTCCAGCAGATGTAAATGCAATGTCAACCATTTATGGCTTCCCAGCATGTGTGCAGGCAGTGAAAGAGAGACTTGTGTGATTGCACATGGCATGTTCTGCACATGGCTGGGAAGGGACATAGCTCAGGGGTCAAGCACACGCATTGCTCGCTGGAAGCCCCAGGTTCAATCCCTGGGATCTCCAGATAGAACTGGGAAGGACTACTAGCCTGAAACCTTGAGGAGCCATTTCCCTCCCCCTCCTCCTCCTCCTCCTCCTCCTCCTCCTTTGTAAGAACTGGAGAAATAGGATGAGATTATGGTTTTCACTCGGGGTGCAAGAGGTCCCATGTTCAAAGTCTGGGCAAGCCATAACCAGAGGGATAGTAGAGCTATACTTTAGCTCAGCGGTGGTGCACATGTTTTCCATGCAGAATGGCCCCAGGTTCAATCCCAGCCATCTCCAATTAAAGCCAGGATGAGCACATTGTGGTCCTTCCAGACGTTTTGGCCTACAACTCCCATCATTCTTCAGCATCAGCTAGGGCTGATGGGAGTTGCAGACTAATATAGATGAAGGGACATAAGTTGCCCACCCGTGAGTTGAAGGATCTCACATAATGGGGGATAGGAAAGACGTCTGCCTGAGGATTTGGGGAGCCTCTGGCAGTCAGACTAGACAGTCTTGGGGCTACAGAGATCAAGAGGTTGACTTGGTATAAGACAGTGGAGGCTGGAGGCTCCAATGTCAGTGGGGCTATGAATCTGCTCTGGATTTCAGCCAGAAACAGTCAAACTCTAAAGGAGCTCTCCATGGTGCTGAGCCCAAGGTGACTATGCCCACTTGCTCACTGGCTCTCTGCTGGTCGGGCAAGCAAATGATGAGAAGGAGGAGGAGGAGGAGGAGCAGCAGCAATAGCATTTGTTGGCAACAGCAGTGAGGATTTAGACTCACTTAGGGTGTCTTGCCCAAGGGTTTTAGGGACATCGGAAGCTGCCTTATACTGTGTCAGACCTAGTGGTGGCTGGTAGTTCTGGTTTTGGAGGGGCTGTGAATCCATTCTGGGTTTCAGTCAGAACCAGCCAGAATTCTAAAAGAGCTATCCAACATGCTAAACCCTCTTCCTCAAATAGCTTCAGTATCATGGACACCTCCTTTGGCGTTCTGCCTGATTCTGCCTGAAACCCAGAGCGGATTCACAGGCCCACTGACATCAGAGCCACCAGCCTCCACTGCTTCATGTGGATGTGATTGTTACATCAGAGACATACAGAGAAGCGTTGTGACGCTCTCCAGATATTGAGAGTGCCTATTTCAAAGACGTGTCTGAACATCCTTACTCAGCTGCAATATAAAAGTGTTGCTTGTTTTCACCTGGGATACCATAGCAACAACTAGTTTAGAATCATCGTAAGATCTTGCCATATTAGGAATCCCCAAACCACAGTTTGTCTCTTTGAAGATTAATTTCAGGTTGAGATTCCCCCCCCCCCCGCTCCCAAACAGAACTTTTGCCAAAATAATATCATTTAGGAGATAATTTGAAACGATGATGATGATGATGTTTGGTAATAATGTAAACATCTTGGAGATCCTGAGTTGGATTCAACTGGGGCCTTGTGCATGCAGCCAGCCCTGCCAGGCCCTGCCCTGTGCACATCCAACCCCTCTGGCCCTAGTCTGCGCACGGCTGTGATGTCGTGCTTCCAGGGGGAAGCCCTGAAATGAGCACAAACACTAGTTTCCGGAAGGGGCACTAGTCCTTGGAAAGGGAAGCGCTACATCACATCTGTGCATGGTAGGGGCTGTGTGCAGAGCGGGGCCAGCAGGGCTAGGCATGTGTGGACTTGGCCTGGTGAGGTGGCTGTGCATGCAAGCCCCGATTGGACCCAACTCCCTGCCCCCTGGGATGTCCAATGCTATAGAAGCATCTTAAATAAATAAACAAATTCCTTCCGTCATGATGGAAAGAAGACTAGGATGTTGATGGCAGGGATGATGGCGGGACACCAGTGAGTTCAAAACCCAATTCGCACGACCATGTAGACGACATTGTTTCTCATTCTTTCATTATTGGCAGCAGTAGACTATGTCAGTGGACTCCTTTAAAAACATTGGATTGGATCCAGTTGAAATTGAGACTTTGGTTAGTTTGCTCAAAGGTCACAACCCTATGCTTGTGTAGGCAGAAAAACATGGTGGCTGGGGGAATGTTGTAGGACTTTTTATTTCTGTCTAAAAGTGCACCCTAAGTATGGCTACGTCTGGCTCCAACCCATTGTGTTTGCAGTGCCATGGAAAAACCCTATGTTTAATCTTCAAGAGCACATTGTTCCAGTCAAGTGATGAGCATGTATGGGTGAACCAGCCTCTAGAGGTGGTTCTGGCATTTGTAAGTGCCCCACACAGAGTGGCTGAAGGAGCCCCCAATAGCCCTAGTAGTCACGCTGGTCTCTGCGCATGAACTCAATGAGAGGTACCACGCCTCTGATTTATGCGGAGACTGAGATATCTGGAAAGGGGGTGTCTGCTGTGGGGACTGAGCAGACCACAGTCCCATGCACCTTTCCATGTGTGGGACACTTGTGAATCAGGGCTAATGTCCCAGCTGCCTGGGGGAAGCAAGACTCAATCTATCCAGAATTACAAGCCCCCACAACCTGGCAGGATTTGTGCAAGTGTTGCTGGAGTGCCTATTTCACAGAAGTTTCAACACAGCTGTTGTCTGACTTTTTAAAGCCTCTGAGCCCCCTTACATATTAATGTTTGGAATCCTCTGGAAGACGTTCCCTGTCTCTGCTGTAGAGGACGAGCTGTCGTCTAAGACACTTGAGCAACGTCTCTGTTGCGCTTGTAACATCTTTCCTGACGACGACGCTTGCATTAAAATGCTGATAAATCTTGCAGCCTTCCATGGCATTTTATTCCCTCCCTGACATGCTTGGTTTGTGCAGACTGTTCTACTTAATGTCAGGACTGTTCGTTGTTGTTTTTGTTATTTGATACTATGCAAATACTCATGGATTGTTGCAAATGATCCAGCATCATTTGAATAAAGCCAGAGCAGTGATCTAACTTTTGAGTTTCACAAGTCTCTTCTGCTGGCTTGCTGCTTCTTCTACTCCTCATCTTTGGCATTGACATTTTTTGTTCAGTCATGTTTTATGGAGCCTCCAGATGTTGTCAGTTCCAAGTCACAGGCTTCCGGTGTGCTCTGGGTTCCCCTCCTTTCCTCTCTGCCTCTTTTTCTGGGATAACAAATTGGGATTTAAACATGCAGTCCATGCTGCGAACAAACAATATAAAGCTCCCTTACACCAAGACCATTGGTGTATCCAGTCCCACAGTGGCTCAGTTCAGACGACATATTAAGCAACGGAGGGGTAAATAACGTACTGACCATGCATTAGGCAGGAGGAGCTCCACAGACGACACACTGCAGCCGGCGCTGCTCGGAACCGGCAAACGCCCCGGCTGCAAGGAACTTGCGGCGGCCATTTTGGTTGTAGCCTCTCCTCTGTGTGTCCCCCAGCTGTATCCCAGCATGCACCGTCAGTTCTGCCGGCTGTATAGAGCGGCTGGGTCTTTTTGGCTGCTCTAGGCAGCAGAACTCTATTCCAAAACGGAATAGTCCACGGAGAGAGGGGGGGCTGAATTTGGACGACACTTTAAACAACGGGGCTTCGGGCTAAACAACGTGCAAGCCTGTTGTTTCGCTCTGTTGTTTAAAGTGCCTGATTAACATACTGTCAGTTGTGTGTGCGTTGTGTGTTGCCCTCCAGACGACACAATAAGCAACACAACTGACGATTGTCCCCCCCCCCCTCCGTTGCCTAATGTGTCATCCGAACTGAGCCAATGTCTCTTCTGATTTGTTGTGGCTCTCCAGGGTCTCAGACAGAGGTCTTTCCCAGCCCTGTGACCTGAGATCATATTAACTGGAAATGCCAGTGACTGGACCTGGAAACTGCTGCACGCCAAGTACGCCTTCCTTTCTCTTTCAACAGTCAAAATCCTCTCAGAAACCCCATGGACTCAATCCCAGCCCAGGAATACATCTCAGTTACCATAAAGCTCCATCATCAGTATAGCTGAACGCAGCAATTACCATGGGATTTAAAAGGTTTAGGGTACTTAAAAGTCAGCACCAGCAGTTGGTCAGAAAGGGACTGGCAGCTAGTGCAGTTCTTTTAATGGCAAGCTTTGTTCCCATTGAGCTGTTCTAATTAAAAGTCTCACAGCCGCAATCCTCTGTTGGTGATAGTTTCCAAACTGTCTTCAAGGGCAGTCCCATGTACAGCACATTGCAGTAGTCTAACTAAGACGTTACCAGACCATGGATACATGTGCAGTAGAGTGGGGTGGCAGAATCTTGTGGTGGTAGATTCAGGCTGAAGATTGAGCTTGCCATTTTGAATGCTCTTCAATACATCTCTCTCTCTTTCTGTATTTATCTCTGTATCTGTTTGCAAGTAAAATTAAAAAACAAAACAAATATTTTTTCTATTTAAAGGTAGGTTTTTTACATAGGGGAGTATTCAGCAATAATACTCCCCATGATCTGCAGAGGTACAGTCTATTGTGCAAATTGCGATCACCTGATTCCCACTTCTTTCTGTTGCACACGTAGGCCAAGCTTAAGGCTGAAATCAAATACCCATTTCCGTAGGAGTAACCCTCATTAAAATCAATGGGAATAACTTCTGAGTGGACATGTATAGGATTGTAGTGCCAATCTTCACAGAGGGAGGGGATTTCTAAATTGTGGAACAAGATCTGAGATCATTTCTGATGGTGCCTTTTGCAAAGATGGTGGTTCTGTGGCTTCTCTTAGCTCTGTTGTTTTTGCGAAGCAAGATTCCACCATTCCCAGTTTACAAATGGGGTGTCTTGTGCAAGACCATCTGGGAAGGCCATGCCTTATATTTTCATTCCGAACTGGACTGTTCCACATTTGGGAGTGTCCTTGACCAATACAGTTGTCCTCTTGCATTATTGATCCCATCCACTCCCCAATAGTACTGTTTAAGCATTTAATTATAATTCATCCAGATTATTGAGAGCCCATGGGTCTAAATCACTTGTTAAGGGTTTAAACTGTCGTTTAGTAAGTAAGTTAATTGATATTGCAAGGAATATCTCCAGGTAGCTTCCTAAATGCCAATTATCTGGCTCAACATTCCTGGCAATTTGAGTTTGTTAGTAAGAATCTAATTACACTAGTTTGCTGCTGATGGAATTACACAAGGAGTAGATTTCTCTCTCACATACTTATTAGGTCTCAATAAGTGATCCTTAGCAGTCTGCTGCTATTCAATTAACGAGTAATAACTTTCTTAATGAACCTAATTGAAATGCTCATATGAGTCAGGCACTTTACAAAAAATTTTTTTTTCTTGGAGTACTTTCCAAATGTCCCATTCCTGTTAACAAGAACAAAACTGTGGAGCACCTGGGCTGGGGAAGATGGGCTCTTACGTATAGGCAGGGCAATTCCTGCTTAAGATGCCTGATCACAATTTATGTTTGTTGATAGGATGCTCACTTCCGAATTGGCAGAGAAAAGAAAAACATCACCAAAAAAGAGGACAGTGATTTGCATAAAATGTGCATGCGCAGATCTCTCTCTCTCTCTCTCTCATATCATCTATCTATCTATCAATCAATCATATAATCTCTCTCTCTCTCTCTCTCTCTCTCTCTCTCTCTCTCTCTCTCTCTCTCTCTCATATCTATGGGCCTGTTCAGACAACACACTAAGCCATGGTTAGGCCACTAACCCTTTTGCAGCAAATGGTTAGTGTGTTTAAACCGTGGTTATGTAGTCACTGCGGTTAGGAATGGTTCGCATGACACAATAAAGTCATGGTTCACACGACATGCAAAGCCATAATGTTTAGCGCTTGATCATCATGTTGCGTGAACAGGGCCAATATGCACCCATATAGAGCAAAGGAGCATTAAAAAAATGTCATCCGCACATGTACAATCCTAAGTGGTACAGTCCATTCTGACATCCCAGGGACTTTGCCATCTCCTTGTCATCTTATTCTACTGCATGTGTGCTCTACTGCTCAAGTGATGTGGGTGCAGGTGTGAACCAACCTCATGCTTTCCTATCTTTCGGAGTCGCATGGAGCACCATACCACTTTGGTCGAGACAGTTCACGTGCTCAGCTGTGGACCATGGAAGTATCATGCGGCGCATGCTTGTGTGTGACTTGACCCTCCAGGGCCGTTAATTTGCATGAAATGACGCTAAATATCGTGGATGGCTCAGGAGGGTAGATGGAGTAATGCTTGTTCCATATTTTAAAAAAGGACAGTTTTGTGTTTATACTGGAATTAAGCGGGCAATTGATCATGGTAAGCAAATGCTAGCAGTCATTTGGGTGAAACGACCCATTTATTGCGTTTGGGAGAGTTATGGCGTGGGCTGCAACCTTTTCTTTAATTTCCCCATTACCTGGATTTAGTGTCGCCATAACATGACTGAGAGTGAGAGGGTTCATCGTCTATCATGCCATTTGCCTGCATATTAATGAGTCCCTTAGTACTCATTGAGTTGAAAGGCCTTAATGGTCCTGCTGCAGCCTGCCGACAGTAGTTATAGGGTCAGTGTGTATATCATATATATATATATATATATATATATATATATATATATATATTCCATCTCTTACAAATGTCTATGAACAATTTAAATGAAGTGGTGTGCAATTAGGGTTAATGGCCTAGCACAAACATACAAATAAGAGAAGTGGCAAGATTCCAGGCCGTCCGTTGTTGAGCCAGTTTTAGAAAATGGTGCTAGTGGGAAGAGGCAGTCATGTAAGGGCATAGTTCTACGAAAAATAAATTCCATTTGCTCAACAAACCCAAACTAAGCTAAAAGTGCAGTCCTATGAATGTTTGCATAGAAGGGACCCCCATTAAATTAAATGGGGTTTACTCCCTGGTTAGTGTGCCTAGGATGGTAGTCTTGCAGTACAATCCTAAGCGTGACAACTCAGAAGTTGTATTTAATGGGACTTCTGCCCAGATAAGTGTGCATAGGATGTATAGACCTAGTCCATTCTAATTATGGGGTCAGTGATGAGTATTATTTTCTATAATGGTTGTTTGATTTGTATGTTTCCACCTCCCCATCATTAGTGCAAAACATTAAAACAATAATAGACCAGCTAGTTATTGTATAAATGCTCACAAATACAAATTGTAGGAAAACTAATCACATCAAGGAAAATAAAAGGGCCCTTACCTACCATTGAAAAGATAACAAAGTAGGTGTCAGGTGTGCCTCCATGGGGACAAAGGTGCACAGATGGGGTATCATAGTAGAGAAGGCCCTCTCACCATCTACCATCCTGTCTCAAATTTGACCAGCTTTCCCCAACCTGGTACCCTGCAGACATTTTTGCTTCGATGCCCATCAACTCCAGCCAGCATAGCCAATCAGGAAACCCAGAAGTTGTAGTCCAAAATATCTGAAGGCCTAGAGATTGGAAAAGGCTGATTGAGGGCGCAATCCTCTGAACTCTGAGACTTACAGCCATCCAATGCAGACTAGGTGGCAGGGCAGAGGTAATCTTCACCTCTGCACTCCTCCTGCTCTGTATTTCAGCTAGATAGGCTTTTTCGCCCATCTAGCTGAGGCATCGGGGATGAGGCTGGAGGATTCCCCAGTCCCCTCCCCTCCCTGCCCATGGGAATGTCCCCATTACCTTCCCTCCGAGGTTGCATTTGCAACCTTGGAGAGGCAAACGGTACAATTCTCTTTGCACCGGCTACATGGGGGAAGGGGAGTTCAGACCCCTGGGTACGAGGTTAGAGCACTGACTCTGATCTCTGATCCAGGAATCCGAACTATCCTATGTTCACCCCACCCTAGACTCTGTCTAGGGGCCATAGGATTGATCTCCCCAACACTCTGTGAAGGGCTTCTGAAGATTATCTTAGTGAATGGGTAGAAGAGTATGGAGGCATTGCAAATTGTTTTATCAATTTTTAAAATATTTTTAATACTTTTAATGACTAAATTCACTTTTATTTAATCCTCATATTTGGATCCCACTCTTCCTTCATAGAGTTCAGGACACAGGGCTAATGTCAGCCCTTACCCCAACAGCAACACAGTGATGTAGTTTAGGAAAGTCATTTTGCCCTTGGCGGCTACCTAATGGGCTCCTTGGATCAAGAGGGATTTGAACCCAGGTCTCCATGGTTCTAGTGTAACTCTCCACCCACACTGGAGAAAGCTGGCAGGAGCTGGGGGTGGTGATGCCCCCCTTCTCTCAGCAAGTCTACCTTCTCACCACCATTCTTACTAGCTGCTATTGCTCCTCATCCTCTTTCTTCTCATTTCTACCACTTGCTTGTTTGAGAGACAGAGAAGCAAGAATAGGCTGACCATATGAAAAGGAGGACAGGGCTCATGTAACTTAAACAGTTGTAGAGAAAAGGGAATTTCAGCCAGTGTCATTTGTATGCAATTAGTTCCTGGTGAAATTCCCTCTTCATCACAACCGTTAAAGTTGCAGGCACTATACTAGAGTGACCATATACAAAAGAGGGCAGGGCCCCTGCAACTTTAACGGTTGTGATGAAGAGGGAATTTCACCAGGAACTAATTGCATACAAATGACACTGGCTGAAATTCCCTTTTCTCTAAAACTGTTAAAGTTACATGAACCCTGTCCTCCTTTTCATATGGTCAGCCTAAGCAAGAAGGCATGCCACCCATCTGTTCAGGATTATTTGTGTCAGTTTGGTTATCCTAAATACTCTTTTAAGGTCTGGTTCATACAGGCTATACAGAACGAGGCCAGGAAAGTTCTGAGATAGTAAAATAGACTGTACCATTTCGCCTTGCAGGTGATAGATCATATTTATGAATGCTCCTATACATAAGCAGCTCACTGTAACATTGGGACAGGAAGCAGATTGGGCTCGGTTGTTAGATTCTTCTTGCAGAGGGGTGATGGGTTTTTGTTTGGTTGGAGCCCACCCAAGAATGTTATTCCTCACCTACAGTCTGTAGTGTGGAATGGATCCAGAGATGGGTGGGTCAGATGATACAGATAGGGTCAGGCTCACTTCTGAATGGTTCCAATTGAATTTGTGGGGCTGGGTTGGTTTGTGGGGCCCTCAGCAAAGTGCTCCAGATTGGCCCCTTACTATGTGGTTGGGCCACCCTAAGGCTGAGCACTTGGCTTTTCTTCTTTTTGAATCGCAAGGAGTAATAGAGCTGCTCTGGACGGCAGCCTCCTGACATCCACCATTTTGTTTGGCCATAGCTCAGTCTTCCTGGAGGATGGCAAGAGCAGGCAGGAATCAGTGTGGTTGGTGCTACTGGAGTGTTGAAGTCCCAGTAGCTGACCAGTGATGCTGCATGCTGTCTATGGGACAATGTTAAGAGCCTGTGATCCACAGTAGCCTTGCTATGTGGTGTCATCTACACATCAGGCATGAACAGTGAATAGATGCAGAGGTAAATGCAGTTGCACTTATTGAGACTTCTGAAATAGGATGGGTTACAAGACTAATATATTTGTATCATGTAGGCTGCATGACTAAATCCTAGGAAAAATCATAGTGAGCTACATAAAAACGTAACCCACCGATTCACGGGGTTCGTGGAGATAATGGGTGTGGTGTAGTACACAGTGGACTTTCTCCTCCAGGAAAGACTACCCTACTCCCTTCAGTGGATGGGTCAGCTCCCCTTTACAATTGGAGTAATTTGGAGTGCAATTGCAGAGGTATGCAATTGGAATACATATCTGTACATATGTGCTAAGATCCATGCATTCTCAGTGCTCCAGTGCAGGAGCTGTTCTCGGTGAATTATGCCCACTGTTTCTAAATGTACAATCAAGCGAGATGTGAGTGCTACTTTTGAATAGTTTATTTCGACTTTACATGCGGTGTTAAAAACCCAAAGGACGTATTATTTACACATCCACAATACAAGTTTACAAGATATCTATACAAGTTAAAGTACTCTATAGATCATATAGAGCAGCTTTCCTTTTTAGGGTTACTTTTTTTTAAGCCGTACCATTAAAAAAGATACAATCTGCATTTACCTTTGCACAAATGGATAAAGCATTTTTTAAAAAACAAAAAAACAAAAAAACCCAAACCCAACAAAAATAGATATATATAAATTAACAGAATAAAGACTATGTTGAATGTTAGCGATTTCAACATAAATACTGAGAGGACTCACATTACCATCTAACAAGGCAGCACAATGTTACAGAAAGTTATTTGGGTTCACATAACATTTATGTTTCAGTTTCACACAAGTATGTAGTATTCATTAATATTTGTAAAGTGAATTCAATTCAGTTTTGTCATTTGATTCTTTTTTTTAATTTAAAAATCATTAGTTGAGAGGCTGAAATGTTTTAGGAAAAAAAAAGATACTTGGTATTTGGAATAGGGTGGTGGGGAATTAAAGGTCTTTAAAGATCAACATACACAATGGAAAAGGAGAATAATTCTATATATTAAGGAACAGGAATCTCCTTTTTGAGAGTAAGAGAGAGACTCCCCCACCCCTTGACATTAAATCAAAACCAGTATTTGGGGCAGAAGGTACTTGCCCTATCATGAATATTCCCGTGTGGTCTATGGTGTTGGTAATGTTCAACAATCAAGTGGTGGAGCATCATTTGCAAGCTAAGATCACCATCTGTGATGAACATCAGCTGCAAGTGCATAGCGTAGCAATCCACTAAGAACCATGTGCAGCTTTGGCAGGTGTTTCATTACCCTAGAAACCTCCTATGATTTCACATTATAACTGTTTGATCCTTAAGCGAGTTAGGGGTGGAATGTTTAGCACGGCAAAGTTGATTTAAGGCTGCTGTCTCCTTGGCTTATAGGCTGCCTTTTCATTGTTAATTAATTGTTCTTGTGAGGATATCCCCCCCACCCCCTTTGCTTCTTTCATTCTTTCAGATACTGTTGAGAGAATTTACAGCTGGCACTCAGGGAATTATGATGTGCTGTTACTGAGAACACTTGACAGGGTTTTAGTAGTGGGTTTGTTTTTAAAATCATTCTCATGAATAAGGCACAAAATGCACAGATCCAGGTAAACTCACACAGATTATTTACAGAGTATTGTCATTACCGGCATGACTTCGGAGAAACCACAAGCTAAGCAAGCTGACTCAAATTTTTCATGGAAGGGTCCTACCAAGCCAATTGGTGCTTCTTCCTTTCTGTTGGAAATGGCAAATGGCTATATTATGGGGTAACATTATTCCATATTTATCCTTCCGCTCTCTCTCTCTCTCTCTCTCTCTCTCTCTCTTATACAGTCATAGCTTACATATCTTCTTAATCTAAAATTCTCTAAAGTGAGGAGGTCTCCCTATGATGGCTTGAGCAGTTGCTGGACATATGGAGAGAAAAATGTTCCTTCTTTACCCCACTTTGATGACAAGAGACTCCTTTATTTCCCATTAACTCTCTTCTTTTATTTTGTTTCATTTTGGGGCGAGGGGAGGATAAAACAATTTGAGTGAGGGAGAGGCTCTCCATGATGGAAATTAGGAACCTGCATTCTGGATGAAGAACCATGAGAACTTCAATAGCGCTCACACTCATACTGGGCAGTAAGCTGGTCAGGAGTGGATGAGAACCCATGGAAATCCATTAATGCTACATTTGGAATTTAGAATTCTGACTCTACGGCAGCATGATTTCGGCATACCTACGCACTGTTCCTCATGTAGTACCTAATTCCGACAGCACACAGCCTCCCACATGAGATCTATCATGCACCTCATACAGTCCAAAAGAATCTGAATCAGAACCATTGGTTTGTTCAGTCATGCTCAATGTAAACATTTCTATAGCTTTAAAAATGCAATGAGATTGAATACCTCCTAGTCTCTCTCTCTCTCTCTCTCTCTCTCTCTCACACACACACACACACACACACACACACACACCACATGTCATAAACAAAATGTCATCCTTCACAGGAAAAACAAAATGGCTACAATTGGACTAGAGACCAAAGTTCAGCAAGTTGCTTCTGAACCAACATACTTGTTGAGACATTTTCGTTCTCTGACATTTGTGCAAGAGGCAAGGCGAATGCATACATATTAAAATGTTCACATTTCATGGGAAGACTACACATTATGGCAGTCTAAAAATGAACCCCATTTTATTATTGTTATTATTATTAGTTTCAAGTATTTTTGCTCACAGATCATTTCCCTCCCTCTTTCTGCCCCAAGTACTTTGAGCAACTCTTTAGAACAGTCACATAGTCCCCCTCCCATTGTGCTACATCTCTCCTCAGCTGCAAACAAAAGAAATGTAATGGCCAGCACCTTCCTTTGTTTTCATCTGTTTAGCAAGTTGAGTCTTGCTGTAGGCCAGGCGTGGGGCGAAACAAGATGTCGCCGGACTGAAAACAGCTTCTTTGGCTGCTTGTTTTCTCTCTCTCTCTCTCTCTTCATGACAAGCGAGTCTCTGACTTAATGTCCGTCCCGCAACATCACCCCCACGCTCTTGATAGAGTATGCAAGTCTTAGTAGCTGTATTTGTTCAGTTGTCTGACTGAAGGCGTCTGAGGAACGAATGAGGGCTTGGGCGGCACATCCGGTTTTAGGGAAGGTGCCCTCTTTATGCCTGTCCGAGGAAGCGTTCCGTTGCTCGTGTAACTGCTTTGCCTGGACAAGGAAGGCTGTAGGTGGGCGTTCACTGGCGTCCCTTGCATGTAGTCCATCTTTGTCCCCGCCGCGGAAGGCATATAACCTCCCCGATTAATACTGGGCTGCCGGGATAACAGCACACCATTGGGTGAGTTTAAGTTTTTAGGGAGGGCTGATATAGAATGCCGCTGTGAAGAATTTTTGTGATAGCCCCTTTGTCTTTCTAAAGAGGTCATTGGCACTGCGGGTGTGGTAGGAACATCCATCCGCTTGGTTGGACTGTTTCGCGGAAGGGTAGACGGAGGCGAATACAACGATGCTTCCCTGTTAGGGACTTTGGGTGGAATCTCTGCCATATTTCCCATTGGATCTAGCATTAAAGTCTGGTGAGCCACATGGATGTCTCCCATGATGGCTTTGGGGTTGTTGGGTGTTTCATTTAAATGTTTCAGGAAATCATTCAAAGTGTTCCTGGAATCAACAGACCTCCTGTGGTCTCTTTTGCTCGATGACTTCGTTAGTGGGTGATCCATATTCTGCATCTTTTTGTCCGCCCTGTGCGCATTCGAATTTGAGAATGACATGTTGTAATCATGGGTGGCATTCGGAAGAACGATAGCACTGGGGATGTGTCCATGACTTAAAGGAGAATGGGGTGGGGGGCTGGATGGAAAAAACTGGGGGCTCTTCAGAGGGGTTTCTTTTCGAGAAGCACTGAGGTTGTTCTGTGCTTTGTCCATCTGGCTTTTCATGGACTGTAAAGTCTTTTGCTGCAGCACCGGTGTTGATTCAGGAGTTGGAAGAGCCGCCAATTCTGGTGGCTGGCCTCTGTGGTCCACCATCATCATTGACTTTGTGTCGGCCGTTGGTGGCAGCTCTTTCCTGCTTGTTAGCAAATTGGAATACAGCTTGGGTGAATCAATATTCTGTTGATACTCCTTGACTGGGCTGTCAAAGAGACCGTTCAGTTTGGCAAAACTTCCGCTGGAGTCTGTACAGGACTGAGCTGATTCTGCGTCTTTGTGAATCTTCCTGGACTTTCTCACAAATATATCCCGGTAACAATAAACGGCCACTCCTGCAATGAAGGCTCCCAGTAGAAAAGCAGCAAAGACACAAGTAATCAGAACATTCATGTGAACCATTTGGTTGGAATCTCCTGACTGGACTTCCCACCTTACACCTACAACAAACACACAAATTTTTGATAGATTAGTGCATGTTCTATCTTGTGCAACAGCCAAACAAAGTCTGCATATCTTAGCCTGTAGTCCTAAGCATACTTAACAGAAACTAGCAACTTGAACTCACGAATGGTTCCTGGTTAACAGCTGGTTGGCCTCTCTGCGGACAGAGTGCTGGACTAGGAGGGCCCTTTGTCTGACCCAGCAGGGCTCTTCTGATGTTCTTATGTAATGGTTCAAGCAATGTATGGCTGATGCAGGAGCAGGGTTGGCCAGTTCATTTTACTAAGTTCCATCCCTTCCACCATGCCTGGTTTATGTGCTGGATCTTCTAGCCATTACAAGCGCCTGCAGCTGGAGAGACGTGATGCAGCTCTTACCTAGCTCTATACCTCTGGCAGGGGAGAACTACCGTGGCCTACACATCCTTGCAGCAGCGCCATGCTTTTCTTTGCTCAAGAAACCAAGGAAATGATAATGCCAGTGGCTGTTTTCTGCCCTTATTCTCTCTGGGGGCTGCTTTTCTCTGCTCTTCTTCCTCCCCAACTGCAATCAAGAGCAGCCACCATCAGAGAGGACCAGGGACATTGGCAGCACAGAGACGTCATCAGGTTGTTTTGCAAAGAAATGCAAAGGGCGTGGTTGTGTAAAGGTAGGTGGAGAGGCGTTCCAGTTCTCTCCTTGCCAGAAGGGCAGGGCAAGATGAAAGCTGGAGGCTGTCCTTCCACAGCTGCCTGTGATGGCTGTCAGAACTAGAGGCTCCTACAGGCACAGGGAGGCTTCAGTTAGCCCCTTGATAAAAGAGGACAATGCATAACCAGTAGCTCTGTGTTGCTTACTTTGGAGAACTCAGCTATAAGTCCAATAATACTATATTCTGCCAGCCTGCTCTCCCGTTCCCCAAATATCGGTTTAAGATTCACAAATAGTAGCTTGTATGTTATTAACTTTAACGATTTCTGCTGGAAAATTGAGGTTAGGAGGTGCAACTCTGTCAGACTGCAATTAATAACTCATGGACGGGGTTCTCTCTCAATTCCCTGCTCAACCCATAAATCAGAATCAAAAGTGAGATAGGATTATGCAAATGCTGTGTAAAACTATATTATGCGCACACTGCATTGAGAGAATTGTGTTGGGTTTTTTTGCCACCTCAAAACTGAATGCTTTCAAATTTTGCTATTTTAGGAATGGTACTCTCTGCAGATTAAAAAAAGAAGAAGACCAAGATGATCTTTTTAAGGTCTATGCTCCAGTGAGTAATGGACATTTGGAACCGGACACAGTTTAAAAACCATATGGCTAACGACAGGTATTAGTGCTTTTATAATATAGAATACATTTAATTTAGACCTAGGAGAAAAAGAAGAAGAAACATAGGATTAATTTTGCAATTCACATGTTAATATCAGAACTTGCAGGTTTTTCTGAAAGCGTTTTCCCCCCCTTTAAAGCAACCACAGACATTGCACTGTTAAGATAATGTTAGTTTGGCAGAATGCATCTAATTGTGTTATTCCACACAGGGGGGAAGTTAAGGCGAAGAAGAGTGTCATGGTTTTTGTGTGTTAGAGGCAAGGCCTTTGAAGAGAGTTAATGTTCAGGGTTATTGGTTTTAATGGCATTGCGCAGAAGAGGGAAAAAGAAAGGAGAAAAGCACCGAGAAGGGCTACTACAGGAAATGTCACTGAGCGTGACGGAGCAAATCCTGACAAAAGTGAACTGGTTTTAAAGGACAATCGAGCGATAAAACATCTGAAGCAAAGTTATTGAACGCACTGCCAAAATGGCCGAAAGGAAACCTGATACATTTCAGTGAATGGTAAAATGCAAAAGCTTTGTGGAAAACTTGTGAGTCTTTACAAAAAGAAAAGAAATAAAAAAAGAGACACATTCATGCAAATACAGGCCATCTATCAAAATGTATGCAAAAACAAGACAGTGTGGGGATGGATGACAGGGGCTTGGGTTCAAATCTAAGTTCAGCTGGTGGTCTTTAGGGTGACCAGATAAAATCCAGGTCAGGGCTAATGTAACAGTTGTAGAGAAAAGGGAATTTCAGCCAGTGTCATTTGTATGCAATTAGTTCCTGGTGAAATTCCCTCTTCATCACAACAGTTAAAGGTGCAGGCACTATACTGGAGTGACCATATACAAAAGAAGGCAGGTCCCCTGCAACTTTAATGGTTGTGATGAAGAGGGGATTTCACCAGGAACTAATTGCATACAAATGACACTGGCTGAAATTCCCTTTTCTCTACAACTGTTAAAGTTACATGAGCCCTGGCCTGGATTTTATCTGGTCACCCTAGTGGTCTTGCGCCAGGCACACTTTCTCTCTCAGCCTACTTTATTCCATTGCAGATGAAGGGGGTTATCCCATTTTTACCTTTACAAAAATCCTGTGATTGTTAGGCTGAGAAAGTGAGGGGTTTAAAGTCACCCTTATGGACTCCGCAGTTGAGGAGGATTTGAACCAAGTCCTGTCCTCTCCAGGCCCAACAGCCAGGATGCCACACTGGCTGGCTGTACATCTCCCCACAAGGAGTCTTCAACTGGCAACACTCTGATCAGCATGCGAGACACTTCCCCATGCAGAAGCTGCTGGTGCAATGTAGGAAGAACGGCACTGTTGTTTTTCACTGCGGGCACACGGATCAGATCTACCTGATCGGCCTCCTACACACACCTAGATGGCCAGCCCTCCCCCTCCCCCTCCCCCAACACCACACTGCCCTTCATACATTATGATGTCTATGTCTTTTCCTAGACAGAGAATAATCCTCTGTGAATAATAATAATAATAATAATAACAATATGCATGCATGAAGTTATTCTTAGTGGAAGAGATTTAGGATATTCAAATCCCAAGTCCGATCAGGTATTGCTTTACAGAAACAACCAAGAGTCTCTTGGCATCTTAAAAGGCTAATTAACATTTTGCAGCAGATGAAGGATTTATTAATGTATGGGCACTTGCACCGTAATACTTTTGTAACTTGCCTGAGGACTCCGTCACTTTTCCTACAACAGCCTAATATGATTGCTCTTTGGCTGTTTGTTGCAAAGCCATGTGGCAGCAGGCACCATTGGTGAGCGAATGTTTTATTATGCTGGCTAATGCATTATTGCGGAGTCACAATCGGCCAAGAGAAAGAACCGGCTTGATGCACATCCACAATAACGTACTCAAAAGGCAGTGTGGTGCCGGCAGACCTAGGGCTGCAACCCTAAACACGCTTACATGGGAGTAAGGCCCATTGAGGTCAATGGGACATAAGATTGCACTGTAAGGCATGCACTGACCGGGCAGGCAGAACAACAACAATCCCAGTCCTACGGATGTTGATTTGGGAGAGACGAGATAGGATGAGCAACAGCTAGCTGATACTAACTCCGTGAGACTCACCTTGCTTCTCCCCGTTCCCCAAATCTCCCCTTCCACACACATATTGGCCAAACAAGGAAAGAGATATTCAGTTGTGCCTTTTGTTCTATAAATAGGCAATATTGCATGCAGCTAATACCAAGCATTTCCACTTAATCTTTGAAACCGCTGAAGCTATCAGGTTTCCTTTCGACCGCCATACATTCCCTGATTAGGCCTTACCCTTCGGGAACCCTGATAATGGATCAGAGTAATCAGAAGTGTTTGGGTCATCTTGAGCTACAAATTTCCGAGAGCCAGTCACTTTAGGTTTCCAGGAACCAATCACTTTGGGTGAGAGAACTGGGACACTTCCAGCTGTGGTAATGGAAGCTGAGGAGAACTCCATGTCTGTGGTGGCAAACAGATTTTTATTAATGTGCATTACAGTCACTTTCTTTCTTTTTGCATTTTTGCTTTTGTTTTAAACCTCTTCAGATGGCAACTTTGGCTCAGTGACTGCGAAATTATATCTGAAGACGATGCTTAATGAGGGCAGGGGCAGGTGGATTGTTGCAGAGGAAAACAAGGCAACAGCATAATACTGGGCCTAAACCATGGTTAGGCTGCTAAACCTTTTGCAACAAGTGATTAGTGACATAACAATGGTTATGTAGCCACCATGATTAGGAATGGTTCATATGACACGCTACGCTAAGTCATGGTTGGCATAATATTTAGCTCAAAGTGCTGAACTACTGTGGCTTAGTGTGTCGTCTGAACAGGGTCACTGTGTTGCTCTTTTATAGATGGGAGTGCCATAGCTCAGTGGGTGATGCCCATGGTTTGAATGCAGATGATCCCCAGTTCAATTCCTCGCATCTTCAGTTATAGGCTGACCATCTGAAAAGGAGGACAGGGCTCATATAACTTTAACAGTTGTAGAGAAAAGGGAATTTCAATCAGTGTCATTTGTATGCAATTAGTTCCTGGTGATATTCCCTCTTCATCACAACAGTTAAAGTTGCAGAGCCCTGCCTTCTTTTGTATATGGTCACTCTAGTATAGTGCCTGCACCTTTAACTGTTGTGATGAAGAGGGAATTTCACCAGGAACTAATTGCATACAAATGACACTTGCTGAAATTCCCTTTTCTCTACAACTGTTAAAGTTATATGAGCCCTGTCCTCTTTTTCAGATGGTCAGCCTATTCAGTTAAGTCTGGAAAAACGCCTTCCTGAAACCATGGAAAGCCATTGCTGCCCATCCATGTTGACAATACTAGATGGACCAATGGTCTGACTCAACAGAAGGCAGCTTCCTATGTTCCTCTGTTCAAATGTACTCGAATCCAATCAGATTTTAAATGAGGGAGCAAAAATGGATTAAATACAACTTATTCTAAGACTCCAGTGCTTAGATAGGGATTGGAAAAATGCTGGGATGCATAATCTAGGGATGTAGGAAGATGCCTTATTCCAGAGCAGACCATTTGAACTTTTTATCCAGTATTATCCATTTTGACTGGCAGCTGCTCTCCATGATCTCCGGCAGAGGTCTTCCCCATCTTATCCCTTACACTGGAGGTGCTAGGATTGAAACTGTGACCTTCTACAATGCGTGTGCTCCACCACAGAGCAACAGTCCCTTACTTAATCTGAGGCTCATGGGCATGTTCAAGTTGTACAATAAGGAGTCCCCAAAGCTGAAGTACATAGAAGCCATGGGCAAATTGAAACTTGTGGTATGATTGGACTGTGCAAGTGGGTCAAAAATGGCACATAAACTCCTCGTCCTTATGGATCCCTTTGTTGTGGTCCCGTGTAGAACAAGTCTCCATGATTAGATGTGATATCTGGATAGCCATAAAGAACAATGCTTGCAACCTGTCCCCCGTATATTTACGCTAGGGTTGTGCATGTCAAGTTAGAAAGCCCTCCTGCTGCAACAACCAAATTAACATGGTTGGGATTTGCAGTCAGTTCATGTGCCTATTTACTAGGAAGTAAGTCTCTCTGGCTTTGATGGAACTGATTCCCAACGAAGTGCACATGGAAGTGCAGCCTCCAACATCTAACTGTGCATTTCAGCTCCCGTGGACTCAGTTAGACTTAGTTGCAACCAACGTTTGTGGGGTTGCATCCACTATCATGAATGATGCAGGGGAAGATGGCTCGGTGAATGCACAAACAGAAACCTAGAAACTACTTCTTCATGCAGCACCTAGTTAAACTATGGAATTCGCTACCACAAGATGTAACGATGGCCACCAATTCGGATGGCTTTAAAAGGGGGTTGGAAAAATTCCTGGAAGGAGAAAGCTATCAATGGCTACTAATCCTGATGGCTATGTGCTACCTCTAGTATCAAAGGCAGTAAGACTATGTACACCAGTTGTTGGGGAACATGTGTGGGAGGTTCTGTTGCACTTATGTCCTGCTTGTGGGTTCCTGGTCAACAGCTGGTTGGCCACTGTGTGAACAGAATGCTGAGCTAGATGACCCTTGGTCTGATCCAGCGGGGATCTTCTTGTTTTTTATGCCTTAAACTATTAATCCATTTAGTTCAGTATCATCAGCACTGAGCAGCAGCGAACCTCCAGGGTTTCAGGCAGGCATTTTTACAGCCATACCTGGAGATGCCAGGGACAGAACCAGACACCTCCTGCATGCAAAGCAATTCCTCTACCCACTGAGCCACGGCCCCTAAAGGATGTGAACTGTGCAGTCCTTCAGGTAGGATCTCCACTCACCAGCCACTAGTGAGCCTTACACGCCCATAGTCACTAAACAGACTGAATCTGATTATTTATTTATCTATTGCATTTCTATACCTCCCAATAGCCGAAGCTGATTATCAGAAGTGGTTGTAATTTGCAGGAGCAATTGCCTAAAGTTTAGAACCTGAACTATGAACGTATGATGGGGGAGTTGTTCTTGATTGAAAATTCTGCTCTGAATCCGGATGCATTAATCAAGTAAGCAGACCAGATAGTACTAAGTAGTCATACACTTCCAATTTGCAACATTGGGCAGGTTTTTTAAAAAAATTAGAATTGTTTGTTCTAGCTTTGGGGTTTGGTGGGTCGGTGTGGTTAGTTTTTTGGGGCTTTTTTTTGGTACAAAAAGTTGGGAGGCATGCAGCCATAATGCCATTTAACGTTTAACAGCTACAATTCTTTTACTGTGGTTTGATTTCCTTTTTTAAAAAAGTGCACACAAGCTCTTTTGATCATTGTTCAAAGACTAGCGGGATGAAAATTGATCAAGTACGGGGCTCAAAAACTTGGAGCCACGTGGAGTGATGAAGTTGTGGCGCTGGGTGCAGAAGGCCCATGTAGGCATCACCACTGGGGATTCCTTCCAGACCTATCTGGTGTGCTGCTATACTGTAAAATCTGATATTGTACTGCTAGAGCCTTGAGGATATCGCTCCAGGGCCCAGGAACAGTCTAAAAAAAAAAAAGAGGATGTGCTGGCAGGGCATCAGCTACCAAGGACACAATCCTGTGCCTGTTTAGACAGGAAACAAGCCCTACAACTTCCAA
Organism: Anniella stebbinsi; assembly: GCA_029215795.1. Classification (NCBI taxonomy): domain Eukaryota; kingdom Metazoa; phylum Chordata; class Lepidosauria; order Squamata; family Anniellidae; genus Anniella; species Anniella stebbinsi. The sequence continues at coordinate 392,309,123 of JARDYH010000001.1, forward strand.
CAATCCCCAATGCTGGAAGTGGTAGGACCTTTTTCCTGTCTAAACAGGCATAGGACTGCTCCTTAGGGCTGCTGCGTGCTTGGAAACCCTCTTCCTCCGACGTGACTCAATGTTGTGGCTGAGTCCTTTTAGGGCATTAACGAGTTCCAGCTTCTTCTAATGCCAACAGAGCTAAGGATGTCAGTCTTGATTTCAGGAAGTCATCAGGTTGATGTGCGTATGGCAAAATAGGGGTAGATCTGTCTCTCTTAACCCCACTCGGCAGAAGAAGGATGCTTTCCCAAGATACAGTTGTACAAGCTTCTCTTGAAGCCTTTATAGCAGGTGTTGGGAATGGTCTTTGGCCACACTCTATTTTGAGGAAGCTCTTGGGGGCTACATTCTAGTGTCAGGCACACCTGGAGGCCCAAGGGGGCAGGGCCAAAGGGAAAAGGAAGTGGGGCCAAAATACCAGCATATTTTAGCTTTAAGCTCTTACTTCCAGGAATGAAACCTTAGGAGAGGTATTTCAACAAAAGTGCACAAAATCTGTGAAAGCACCCAATGATCAATGGTTGTGGGGAAAGGCAGTGGAGCCAGGGGAAGTGAGCATAGCATTCTGGGGAACCCTGGAGGGTTGGGTTAGGAACCTAGGAGGGCCGAATTTGGCCCCTGGGACTGAGGTTTTGTACCCCAGCTCTGTAGCTTAAATGGATTTGTAGGATTGGGTGATAGCCCTGTGTCAGAAACTCTAAAGACATTTTCAGTCCATCAGTCCTGTAGTCCTAAAAACCATGATCTTGATTTTTAAAAAATTATTTTTAAAACAAAACTTGGGATTTCCACTGTTCCATGTTAAAGCTCATATGCCACAATTCACGTTAATGTTAGGGTGGTGCTAGTTGCTAAGCTTCCTGTGCATATTCAGCCATGTATGTCATATTTAGCTGCGTAAACAGAGGAAGATTTGGGCTGAATGTGACCTTAGCCACAAATCTCTTTTAACTGAAAGTCTGGAATTAAGTGCCAACATTTTAAAAGGAGCCTGAAATTCTTCATTCGTCCATGCATGAGCAGAAATGTTAAAGGTTGTCACACATTGTAACTTCTCTGCCCTCCCTGACAGAATTAGATCTTGGGAAAATAAATCTATGAAATGTTTGTTGATCAAACACCAGAATTGCTCAGTTGTGGAAGTGCAAATATCATCAGACATGAAACCAAAGACTCATGTGTTGTTGAGCTCCCAGAAGCATTACAAAAAAGCCGATGAAAATTGTCACTGGCGTAGAGAATTAATGAAATATCAGAGGGAGCGTTTCAGTCAGGATCAAGCTCTGTGCTTGATGGTGCTCTCATTGAAGTCCAATATGGGTTTTTTGCGTTTGAGTTCAAAAGAGCGTCAGCCAAGTCATTTAAAGAGGGATTCGGAATGAAAATGCTGCAAAATATAGGACAAGGAGGGTAGGGTGGTCAGTGTCCTCATTGCAAACAGGGCTTCAAAGCTTCCATTTTGATGCCGGCCTGCTTGATCATTTCCCTCCAGTCCATGCTAATAATACACTGCTTTCTAAAGGGCTAACTTTGGTCAGTGAGTGTCTGCAAGGTGTTGAGCAACACAAAGTTGTCTTCAGTGAGAATTAGGATCTGGTTAACATAAGAATTGCCTAGCTGGGTGAAAATCAAGGTCTATCTAGGGCAGTGTTCTTCAATGCAAGGCCCCAAGGCTGCTGGAAGCTCCTAGTCACCTCAGCTGCAGCCCTTTGCACCTCTCTTTGCAGTAGATGCTTACTCCTGGCAGGGGCTCTCTGGCTTTGTCTAGTTGTTTGCTTGAGAGCTGGGCCATTTACAGCGATCTGGGCTACTGGAGGAGGCTTTGGGAGGTGGGGAGTCATGGGACCTGACACTCATCAGCTGTAAGGTGGCTTGTGAGGAGCCGGCCACTTAACTTTTATGGGGGAGGAGCCTGAGAGGGAAAGAGCAATGTGATAGGCTGGTTGCAGCGATGTGCTGTGGAGTAGGAAATGGAATGTGCAGGCGAAGAAGAGGAGAATATGGACCTGTGATATGAGTGTTCTTGGCTGCAGTACCTGTAGTCAAAGTGGCTCTTACTTGAAAAATAGGGAATATCTTGAATATCTAGGGCAAGGGTGGGGAACTTCCGGTTCCTAGATGTTGTTGTATCCAACTCCGTTCAGCCCAGCCAACATGGCTATTGGTCATGGATAACAGCAACTGTAGTCCAATAACATTTGGAGGGCCTCAGTCTCCCTGAGCCAGATCCTGGCCAACAGCAGCCACTAGATTTCATCAGGGCACAGCCGTGTGGGATCCGATCGTCTGGGGTTCAGAGCTGTACTGCCTCTTTCATGCATGCTCTATGCAGTCATCATGGCCAACAGCCGAGCATGATTCTATTAGCCACAACATAAGAGGTATATATTAGTGACAATGGCCAATAATAATAAATAGAGCCTTCTGGGTACAAGGGCGGCATTTATTTATTTATTTACCATATTTATAGCTGTGCAGCAGCTAGCATGTCAAGCCACATTTGCTCAGGTGGAAAGGCTTTGGCCTGCAGCGGGATGGGTGACTACATGTGGATGTTGTCCGCTATGGATGGCCAGCCTTAGACATAAGCTCTGGAGGTGACTTACAAACCCCAACGTAAAATACTGTACTAAAATGAACGCTGTGCCAAATATTTCAATTCTTTCACTTGCAGTGTGTGTGTGTGTTTGTGGGTGAAAGGAAAACTCCAGCAAAAGTAGCTGACACGGGAGAGTATTTTGAAGAATTTTCTCACTGGGGCGTGGGGAAAGGGCCCCCAATTTACCTTTTTAAGCATAGGAGGCAAGCGAAGGGGTCTCCTGAACACCCATGAGGCCATGTGATGTCACATGGTGTTCACGGGCATTGTGGGAAGAGCTGCCAGGCTGAACACCAAGGTGTGAAGAGTCTTGTGATGTTGTGACAGCACAAAGGGTGTTTTGAAAGTGGGAAATAGAAAGCTAACTACTCCCTACAGCTCCCCAATGAGATTATTCAAACTTCTCCCCTTCCCTGCAAAAGAGGCAGAAAAAACAATGCCCCTTTTGCAGGAAGGGAAGAATTTCATGGAAATAGTGGGCAGGGTTCAGCACTGTACTAATTAAAATACAATACAATGATTAAAATACAACGAATACAGTAAAATGCAGCCTGAAAATGCTCCTCTGAGCAGCAGAGAAATGAGACTAATTATCAGCTCATATGATTTAAAGCATTTTAAAAATAAAATAAATAGAAGATAGTTTGAAGGACCTTGGTGAATAATAAGGTCTTCACCTAATGTCAAGATGATAAAGAAGGCACTAAGTAGTAGATCTCTGGATGCCAGAATTTGGGGATGGCTCCATCGCCATCACCTCTGAGGTATCTGGGAATGGCCTTTGTGGGAAGCCAAATGTTGGACTAGATTGAACTTGGGGTCTGATCCAGCCAGGGAATACTTCTGTTAACCAGTTGTTAATTCTGGAGTTTACATGTCTAACCATATGCCAAGTATTACTCTCATCTTAGGCACTGTTGTTAATTGCAGCCTACCCAGCCGAGATTCTCAGATTTCAGTAACAACCCCCCAAATTAGAGGTCACTGCTTTTTGGGACTGAACTCAAGGCGTACATATTTCAGGACCTAAACCAGTTACATCTTGGAAAGCTGTTGTATAATTTTCTCCACTCAAAGAAGGGCGAAGAGATCAGGGCTGGAATAATGAGCATAGGAAAGAGGACGAAGTTCATATATAGGTAATTGAAAAGAAGCGTCGCGGACATGAAAAGCCTTTTGTGTGCTTGTCCATCATTCTGAGGATGGCCAGGGTTTCTTCTATAGAGGAAGAGTTCTGTGATCCCAGTGGGGCCGGGAGTGGAGGTGGTGGAGGGACGTACACTCTTATCAATGCTTGTAAGAGGTAATGCCTTGCTCCCATTTGTTCTTTCTTTCTGTGTGTGTGTGTGTGTGTGTGTTTTCTGGAAGAAAAGCGCATTCAACCTCCAGAGATATGATGCTAAATGCGATTTGTTAGCACAAATGCATCTCCAAACCTTGAGGAAATCAACACATTTACAACATTTGAGAAACACACATTTCGGAAAATGTGTATTTGCTTTATAAATAACTGGAAGACACAGGACAGGGAGGGAGGGAGGGAGGGAGGGAGGGAGGGATGAAGAGAGGGTCAGGCATCCATGTACTCAATGATGGAAGGGCGGGTCGCATTCATGAATGCATGGTTGGGCGGAGAGGGAAAACAAGAGCCGAAGCTTAGGTTCGTGCAGTGAGAATGTCATCTATGTTAATCAGGTTCTTTCGTTAATAAAAGATGCATCTCAGTTAATAATGAGCTGTTAAGCATGCAGCTACAGGAGGTGAAAAGTGCTAAGTGAGTGAGAAAAGTCCTGGCTGGATCTTGACCATCAGTGGGAATATGAGTAAAAGCAGAAAAGCAAAAAAGATGAAGGGTTGCCAACTGCACCAAAGGAAGGGGGGGGGGGGAAGAAAAGCAAAAGAAGGGGGGGTTCTGAAAATGCTGAACTGAAGGAAAGAAAAGCTTCATTAAATCGGGAAAAAAATGATTGAAAAAAACTAACCAGATGTTGGATCGCCAAATATTTTGTAATCTGGTGTAGTTGTAGTAGGCAAAATTTCTAAAAGAATTAAAGGAACACGTAATCAGTGAAAAGTAACCGAAAGGGGAAAAAAAAAGAAAAGCAAAAGATTGTCAAGGCCTGAGCAACTGAAAATCAGAAAGTAAAATACAATTGGTTACCCAAAAGGAAAAGAAAAAGGGAAGGAAAAAGTATTGGTTTAATAACGTGGCTGTAGGCCTTCACGAACAATCGTGACGGTTGGGAGAAAAATGGGCCAAGGGCTCCACCACCCAAGATCAAGCAGCTTAGGTTTGTGCCAATTGGCCTAACAGGAGGCGTAGGGGAGTGCTCAGTGCCATTGATGTGACATCCGCATCAAGAGGGTGTCCCACAAACAAAACCATGCCACATTCTCAAGTTGGCACCTGGGGATGGAGCTTACCGTGACAATCGCCAAGTTGTACGGTGTTGCCATATTCCACATCTTGCTCATATCCTCCAACGCTATGGTTGTATGAAACAAACAAAGACAACCTGCAATTAACAGCATTAGTTGGGAAAACCAATGGTGGCCATCGTCATCATCCAAAGAAACACAAAAAACATAAAACATGTTCATTCAGCCTTTGTTAGGGGGAGGTGGACGCTGCATGCTGGAGCTAGGACATGTGATACAAAATGGGAGCGACAGCTTTCCTCCGTGTAGTTTGTTAACTCAGCTGCTTCAGCAGGTGCTGGGCTTCAGAAGGACCCATGCAACTTTCTATGGGTTAAATCGAATGCTTTGCTGCCTTAATCTAATGGCTTTCGATATGCAGTCTGTGCTGAAGGTTTCCTATGCCCATGGACATCAATGGGAGGCAGAGACAAGTGCTAGGAAGAACTGTTGTGTTCTCTCATGGCTCCCATTCATCCCAATGGGTCTTGCTCAAGGGGAACTTCCCACAACACTGTGCCCTACATCTTATTTATTTATTTATTTATTGCATTTCTATACTGCCCAATAGCCGAAACTCTCTTAAGAATGGAACTGTCCAGTGCAATCTGGCCCACAGTTTAGCTCTATTCAGTGATTCTGAATCCATGTAGAATAAACTCATGAGGAGATGGAACCCTTTAGCCCCACCCTCCTCCTCATGCGTTTCCATCATCCTGTACTTGTGGAGGGTGATGGTCTAAAGAGCAGAGCCTCCTGCATCTGTGGAGGCTCTTTACATGGTTGGCCACTGTATGAAGCAGGTTGCTGGACTAGTTAGGTCTGATCCAGCTGGGCTTTTCTTTTGTTTCCACAAGTCTGGCACAGTAGTGGCAGCAACTGTGCTTTTCCCCAAAGCACCTTGCATGAAAAAACCTCTTTCCCCAGGGAGAGAATTCCAAAACCATGGTAGCACCACTGAGAAAGCTCTGTCCCTGGCTCCCACCGATTGCATTTTCCCTAAGCAGGGCCTCTGATGATGATTTTAAGGCTCTGGCAGAACCTGGTCTGAGGCCAGAGGTGGGCAGAAGAAAGATCACCGGGTGTTTTTGCACCAACTCCCAGAAGTCCCTGCAAGCATGGAATGCTGGGAGTTGAAGTCCAAAATACTTGGAGATCTACTTTTTGCCTTTTCCCTCCCCCTCCCCCAGTTTAAGGCTTTAAAGTTTACTACAAGCACTTTAAATGGAGCCTTGGAATGAGTAGGTAATTAGATGATTGTATGAGGGTTGCTCTGGACACCTGAGCTGATGACCTTCTGTTTCAAGCACGCCTGCTCAGGCTTGCATATAACATTTATCTAAAGCTGCAGCACTGAGGGGGAAAAAAACACCTGGTACTTACAACATGCTTGATTTCACTCTTCCACAGGTCCCATGGTTCAGCCAGCCACAGTATGGGTCTCGGGAAGCAATGCAAGTCCTGCGGCAAGACCAGAGGTGAAGAAATTAACCTTTGACCCTCTCCAAAGGTCAGCACGGCCCTTTCGTGTAGACATACTTGGGAGGAGGGGACTTACTTTTTGCACGACCCGTGACGCTCGCAACGACTGAGTGGAATTCGAATGACGCAGCTGGAGAAGGCGACGAATAAAGCATGGTGCTCCTTGTCGAGTTGCAAGGAGATGACTTTCTTCTCCTCTTCACCGTCCCCATTACACCTGTTCGGCACAAGAACATTTGAAATGGTTATTTGCCTTGACCCCTTTTGACGCAGGGCGAGGCATGTCACTTATATTGCAGCTGAGCTGGGATATGTTTTCTTTAGGATAACCTGTTAAGAGCAGGAAAAACATAAATTCTCCAGAGGTTTTGTAGAACATAATGCTTGTCCACAGCAGAATTGGAGGGTTGGGGAGTAAAAAGGGCATACAGTAATGGGAGATATAAACCACTGATATCCATAGGTCAAGGAACCCTTGGCAAAATGCCGTCTAGTGGGTCCTTTCCCACGTGAATGCCCCTTGCCCAGGACTAGCCCAAGCTATTTTCCTACCTGAGGCGAAGTACAAGATGGCGCTCCCTCCCATTCCATGGACAAAAATCAACAGGCACTCTACTCTTTCTTCAGCAACGTGACAGCATCTTCCCACACACCTGAAAGCCACAGGCTAGGCTGGGGAGTTGTAGGGCAGGCTGTGTGATCCACAGCCCTCTCTTCCAACATCGTGCTGCTGCCTCCCAGCATCTGGCACCTGAAGCAACTGCTCCACTTTGCCTCATGGTAGGGCCGGCCGACCCTTAGGCTTGCTTGGTGACAGCAGTGGGTAGTTGGGAAGCCACCGTTTAGCATTTTCCACAATGCTCTATTTGAACATATCTACAGTATCCCAGAGTGCCCCAATGGAACATTGGGGAAAATTAACATGGTGGCCCCAATTTCAGCTGTATTGACCTGGGGGGTGGGTGGGTGGGCTGTTGCCTTACTGACTGAGTTGTATAGGGGAAGCAACAGATGTAAGCAAATCCACAATGGGCAAGCACACATACTGACACACACAGTGCTAGATCTGTATGTGTGTTGCATGACGAGACCCAAGCAAATCCAACAATTTGCTTCCTACGTGGGTGCCTGGCCTCCAAAGAGCAGCACTCTCTATCCTCTGTATAAACCTGTAAGGTAAGTTAGGAAGAAGGATAAAATAAGTGTGATGTAATGGCTTAGTAATGTTGTCCGTTCATAATAAATGGAGTGATGGGAGTTCATGGCAGAAGGTGGTGGGGATGGGGGGGAGAAGCCAGAGACCTAGACTTTCAGGTTCTACCACAGGGGTTTCTTTACAGTGTTGCCATTTATATGCATTTATATGCAGCGTCAGAGAATGAGGAGGGGGAGGGAGGGAGGGAGGTGGGGGAGCACTTTTAAATCAAGTGACTCAAACAAGTGACTCAAACCAGACAGATGTTGCGAAATGTCTCTTGAGCAGTTCTCATAAAATGATACCTACTTTGCATGATTGTAAGCATCTATCTCTTCCAGTAATATGCTGTCATTCAAAGAAGAAGGTTTGGTCTTTGCCAAGATTTTAAGCACCATTCCAGCTTCGGAGCCGACAAAGATGACAGTGTAGTTTTGATACGGGCCGGCAGAATGGTCCACAGCGACCGCAGTCAACCTATACCTGTCAAGACCGAGAGATAGTACAGAATAATTGCCAATGTCCCTCCACCTTCTCATCCTGAGCCACTTTTCCCGTGTGGGTGGGACTGTCAGAAAGCCGAGAGAGAGAGCAGGGAAAGTAATAGAATCCATTAAATACACTCTGTTTGGGGAACCCGCAAGTGGTCTCTTAGGAAAGAATCCCCTGAACGCCTGTTTCCCCTACGTATGGAATAGGGAAGTATCACTTCACTTGATATCAGCAGCTGTTAACACCAATCAACACCCTCATCTCAAGACTATTTGCATTACTAGCAATCAACACACTTCACACTAAGGAAAGAGGGAAAGAATGCCCATGGATAAAGAGTAAAGATTCAAGAATTAATGTGGGCCTGCACAGTTGAGCAATAACTAGAATAGGTACTGCCTGGAAACTCAAGTGAATAGCAGTGAAAGACTCAGGGATACCAGGAGTGGTTTGGAGACCTAAAAGCAAATTCTTTTCATCATGAGCTTACCTATCTTTACATCATATTTCCATACACCTCAGTTTGCTAGTTTGTGGATGATGTGGCCAGTACTACATTTAAGGCTGCAATTCTATCTTAATGCCAGAACAGGTTCATACAGGTGAAAGCTGTGCTTAATTGCTTGAGATAAGCTGACCTTGGGGTGTGTATTCATTTAAAAGCCTGACATTTTAATGGGCATTTAATGCCCATGCAATCCTACCCATCCATGTCTACTTAGGAGTGAGTCCTATTGAGTTCAATGGGTATTCCTCCCAGTCAGGGCTGGATTAAGATATGCTGAGGCCCTAAGCCATGTCAAGATTCAGAGGCCCCATGCCATAAAAATAAAGAGAAAAAAGGTGTATTAGATTATAATAGGAAGGGTAAGGAAAGGATACCACCCAGTGTTAGGAGGTGCATGTAGTTAAACAGTGTTAGATAGCCTTGATTTGAACTTCTTTAAAACTGGCCCTAGTTCGTGCTTATTGCCTCCAATGCCAAATACAATACCAAATGCTGCATTGCCACACTTTCGCTATAAAAGGCAACTCTGCTGTAATTTATACCAGACCTTCCCACGTATTTCAGTCAAAGTGATTTTGTCTTAGTTACCTTACATCTTAGTTAACTCCCAACACATTTAGAGGTCCATCATAATATGAGGCCCTAAACCACAGCTTACTTGGCTTGTTCCTAAATCCGGCACTGCTCCCAGAAAACTGTACATTCCAAAGTGGCATACACATCCATTTCTAAACTGGACAACACATAAAACCAACCACAAAAGCAGCGGAGCAAAGATCTTATCAAGTCAGCTACTGCTGCAGACAAGACCATGCTTCTTACGGAGGACTCCAGATCAGATGGGGTTTTGAGAGAGTCAATAGTGCAGCTAGGTAATCTTAGACTCTGGGCTTCATGGTCTTCTGGGGCCGTCCCTATTCAAATGGTACTGCACGGTGGGATTTGATGGCTCCCACGTCAGTGCTGTGGCAAATCCCTGTAGGGTTTCAGCTGGAATGCTAAAAGAGCTATCCAAGGTGCTGAACCCATTTTGCACTAACTTGTATATGATTCACCTCCCCACTGTCATCAGAGCCACCAGCCTCCACTGGTAATGTGCATTATGTGATGAGCGAAGCCCTGCTGCTTTTGGGGGCCCTCCTGCTCATCCTGCTGGTCTTGGGCCTATCCTGGCGATGACACATTGACAGGTCTTAAATTGCAGTGTGTGTGTGTGTGTGTGTGCATTTGTAGGGTTAAGCTAAGTGTTTTTTAATCCACTAAACAGCACCTATTTCCCCATCAGGCAGCTGTCCCCTCCTCCAGGGCATCACACTATTGCCACTAACCAGCCTCTAGCAGGGAAATCTGCCATTGCCAACCTCCCCTCCCCCCCCCGTGATGGTGCAGAAAGGCCCAAAGTCCCCCCCCCCCACACACACACTGTGGCCGGAATCATAGTCTGTTTCAGGCTGAAATGCCTCCTCCTTACCTGACCCTTGTCTTTGTGAACCAAGGCTCCTCAATGACGGATGGAACGGCGGAATCCATCAAAGGGTGGGACTTGATGAAAGCGAGGGTTTCATCTGGGAAATCAATGGAGGTTTTGTAAGCCTCTGCTAGGCCGTGTTTTGCACAGCAGCCAGGTCTGAAAGGAAAGCGACATTTTTCCCGATTTTTTTTAACGTTAATGCAAAGGGTAAGGATTCTGAAAGGGCAGGGTAAAACGGCCAAGGGAAAATAAATCTCAGGTCCAAAGGAAAACTGTTGCTTTGGGTCCATTTCAGACAGACATCCCGGAAGTGGCTGGCCGATTCCTTGGCCTTAGCATGGGTTATCCAATACACATGGCCAGTGAGTCACCTGAACTGTGGTCTACATGCACACATTTTGATTTGGCACTTGGCCACTAAACCGATACTAGGAAAGGTTGCTTGTGGTTTGCAAACTCCTAGAAGGGAGGGAGAAGGTTATAGCCCACTGGGACAGCACGTACCTTGTATGCAGAAGGCCTCAGTTTCAATCCTTAACCCCTCAGGTTAAGGCTGCCAGGTAGCTAGGCTAGGAAGGATGCCCATGCAAAGCCCTGGTGGGTCTGCAGCCAGGCAGAGATGACTAAGCCAGATGGACCAACGGTCTACCTCACTAGAAGGCAGCTTAGGACAGCTTCCAATTAATGTCTTTTATATTATTATTTCTGGGCAGCATTTCAGCCTAGTGAAGACTTGATTACTTGCCAAGAGAAAGCAATATTACTTGCCAAGAGTAAGTTACCTCAAGAGTAGCCTAAGTACTCGAAGTACAAGTCAAGCCAAAAGCTATGAGTAAATTTAACCACATCAAAATACAGGTTCATGCAGAACACGCACTTTGTTCTAACACAAACCTGGTCAAAAAATATACCAAGGGGCCATCACTTCAACTTTAGAAGCAGATAGAATAAAATGTGTCACTTTGGGGGGTCACAGACAGTTTCAAATCAAGTAATAAAAACACAATTGTAGCTGTAACTGATAGTTCAGCAATTTCCCCCAAAATCTCAGAAGGCCATTTCTCGCTGACATCTTTATAGAAAGTGCAGTGTATTAATGCTAAGTGCGATATAATGCCATTTGGTCATTCCTCACTGGCTCCTGCCCCACAAATGCATAGATAACATGGTTGAGGACGTCTGAGAAATTTGGAACAGATTCAAATGGGTTCGGAGTCTTATGAAGTGGACTAAGGGATTCGGTAGCCAACTGGCTTTTTCAGAGTCATGCAGATCCTATGGACCTGAAGACTGTTTTTTTACTTTCTGGAATTGTACACAAATTTAGTTGGACAAAGATATGAAGAAAAGAAATACTGACTAAAAATGCTCCTAAAGCCCTTAATTGAATCCTTAGGTTTTGGCCTATGGAGTTTGGTCAGTGATGGAAGTTTCAAGAGTTTCAGCTCTCCTCCATTGTTTGCTCCCAGCAACTTAGAAACATACCTGACTTTGTATCTGTATTCCTCACAAAGTATTCTATTGACCCATTTGCCATGTGCAAGGAACAATGAAAAGAACCAACCTTAACACAAAATGTTCCCGGTCGGAGGCCGCTGACCGGCCAACATGTCATTATAGTGATTCCAACGCAGCTATACAGATTGTATCAATAGGTAGAACTAAGTGAGAGAATCAGGAAATCAGATGGAAGAGGAAGTCAGTGACTCTCATAAAAGACCTTGACTGAGGGAATACTCATCTAATTAGGAAGTGACTCAGCACTCTCAAGAAGCAGTAAGGGCAGGAGAGAAGCCAGGCAAGATAGTGTATGTTTGTGGAAGCAATAAAGATTTTAGCTTTTATACAACGCTGCATCTTTTGTTTATTACAAACCTATCTTTGAAACAGGGCTTATAATTCTCAATGCATGAATGGCAATGGAGGAGAGAAGTGTTAGTTGTATGCTTCATAAAAGAAGTAACACAACGCTGCATCCTTCGTTTATTACAAACCTATCTTTGAAACACAGATGAGGCCGAAGATACTGAGTGTTGACTACGAATCATTTCCCCCCTTTTACCTTGGCCTTGGTACTTTTTCTTCAGGTACAGCTGTCCAAACAGAGTCTGCCGTTTTCTGTTCTTTGAATCTTCCTTTGAAGGCTTTCTCAATGTCATCCATGCTAAAGGCGCACACCGCTGAGCCGGGGATGCTGCAAAAGACACAGAGGAGGAGGAGAAGTCGCAAGACGCTGGGCAACAAAGCGGTGCCAGAAGCGATGTCGGCAGCGAACCGGAGAACGGCTTTGTGACGTCGGGTCGCACGGCTCTCACCTGTTAAGCTGTGTAGTGAAGACGCCGACCACGGTAGGGACTCCGCTGATTTCTATGATGTCCGTGATCGACTGCAGCACGTCGAAGTAGAAAAACGAATCTCCCGGAACAGAGCAGTTGAGACGCGCCTTCAGGAAGGAGGTCCAGTGCTTCTCCAGCACCCTTTGGGAGCCGCCCATGTCGTTTTTGCATATGCGGGCCACGCGGGAATACACAGCCTGTAGGGGGAAGGGAAGAAAAAAAGCAAGATGGGTGGCTGATTTGCTAGGAAAACAGCAGCAGTTTGAAAAAATAAATACATGGTCACTTGGCTAATAGGACTTCACTTGACATTCAATATTCATTCATTCATTCATTCATTCATTCACAAATGCAGATCCTCAAGCCATTTGACAGCTGTTAAGACTGCGCCCCAGAGTTTTACACCCTGAAGTCCAGTGAAGTCTGTGAGACTCAGAGCAAAACTACGTGCTCCATTAAATACAGAACATGTGGGAGCTAAAGAAAGAAAGAAAATCTCCATCAGTGCCAGTTTGGGCTTTCTTTTTTTCTTTAGCCCCTACATGAGGGCAGGCAAGAGGATTCACCACCCCTACCTCCATGCAGTGTTCCACTTACACTAGAGTAAAAGTCAGCTACTTGCCATGATTTAACGTAGCAGCTAGTTCAGCCGAGGGGTAGGCAAACTTTTTGGGCCCATGGGAACGTTTGACAATTTGAGAGACTTTCCTGGGCACTGCCGCAAAATGAGTCCACTACAGATGAAAGTGTCGGCTTGAAGCAGCCTTATTTCCCACGGATCTCTGTCAGAGCCCCACGTGTGGTCCAGAGGCAACCATGCAAAAAGGAGATGAGAGCAGCTACAGGCCCTCACTTTGCTTTGAAGTGATCTCAATTTCCATCAAGAAACCCTATTTCATTCCTTACATTTCTACAGCCGTAGCTCTCTGGGCGGTTTACAAAGATTTCACACAATTAAACATGGGCCTGCAACACCTGCGCTGGCTACCTGTGTGTTTCTGAGCCCAATTCAAAGTGCTGGTTTTGACCTTTAAAGCCCTAAATGATTTGGGACCAAGTTACTTGAACCCATATCACTTTAAGATCAGAAAGAGAGGCCCATCTCATTCGCCCATCAGTGAGAGAAATTAGGTGGGTGTCCACATGGGAGAGGGCCTTCTCAGCAGTGGCCCCACACCTGTGGAACAAACTCCCACCAGAGGTTCGCCATGCACCATCCTTGCAGGCTTGTAAGAAGGCCTTAAAAATGTTTTATTTTACCATGGCCTTCTCATAAATGAGTACTGTTTTGCTACTATAGCCCTTGTTAGTTTTTACTGTTAGCTTTTATTGTTTTTAATTGATATTTTACTGTGTATGTTTTTATCGTTTTTAATGTTTATACTATTTTTATGTCTTGTTGTAAGCCGCCTTGGGAGGGCTCCTGCCCTGAAAGGCGGCCAAGAAATGTTTTAAACAATGAAATAAAATTAAAAATACATTATACAAAGAAGAAAACAATTTACAGATAGCAAACACAGAGACAACATATAACTAAAAACAAATTTAAACCATCAAACCGTACGACAAATCCAGGACCTGATTAAATAACTCATCAGATGGTGTGCTGAAGCTATGTTGGCAGTAGGGTTTGGTACCTTGGATTGCTCCTTTAGAGTTCTGGCTGGTTCTGAGTGAAACCTGGAATGGGTTTACAGCCCTGTTGAAATTGGAGCCACCAGCCTCCACTGGATCTGGCTGATATGATATTGCTGTTCTCAAGGTAAATGCAAGATATGCAAGCAGAGGGTGGCCCTACCATGAAGCAGAAGGAGGCAGCCGCCTCTGGAGAGCAATTTTGGATGCTATTAAGTGCTGCACAGGACGAGTCAGAGAGAACTGTCCCATGAGACACAACCCTCCAGTCCTCCTGTGCGAGTCCTATTAAAATAAACAGCAGATCCACTTTAAAGAGGATTTCAAAGGTGAAATATCAAAGGGATTGCGCTCCGTGTTAATCCATGCGTGTGTGTTTGTATAAGGATTCCCCTTTGGAGTTTCATCTTTAGGCTCCCGAATGTTTGGGGTTGAACCTCTTGACAACAAGGCAGTGAAACTGGGGAGGAGGAAAACCCAACAGCCCCACATTCCATAACCTCCTTCAGCAATTAGAAGCATGAAAATATCAGTGTATTTTTTTTTTTACTCCAACACTTGTAGAAAGGAGAGGAGTTAGGCCACTCCATAGCAAGCATATTTTTAGCCCTCTACAAATCATCCTGAGACTTTGTAGCTTATCATAACAAACAGCTGTATTTACTCTTACCTTGCCTAAATTATTATGCTCCACGGCAATCTCTCGAAAGAAGAAATAAACAAAGTTCCCGTACTCGATGGCGTGAAGGAAGTGGGGCTCTGGAAGACGCAAGGGAAAAGAGATGAAATATGTCGCTCATAGAGGATACAATAAATAAATAAATGCTGCCCTGCTACATTGGAGTTAAGAACCCACACCGTCATGATAGCGAATGGTCTCAGAGCATCCGGGGATGCTGAAGCTAAGCATGCATGGAGCTGGTCATACACCTGAATGGGAGCCCACTTGGAGCCCCGTGTGTGAACAGGATGTTAGTAATATAAATCCATTTCAAAAATGAACCAAACCCGAAACACTACTATTGAGATCTGTTGATTTTTGTTGGTCTTGATGTTCCCTGCTCATTTAGGACATCACAGAGGTTTGGAGTTGCTGTGCCAGGAAGAGCCACCAATATAGCACCACAATGGACATATCCAGCGGTCTTGTACAGAGTTTAAGGGGAAGGCCCATAGCTCAGTGGTAGAGCAGGTGCTTTGCATGCACAAGGTCCCAGGTTCAATCCTGAGCTTCTCCAGGTAAGGCTGGAAAATACTGAGCAGCGTTCATTGTGAGAACTAGTCCAATGCCAGGATTGGCAGCACCTCTCCTGGGTTTCAGAATGCTGGGAATTGTTTTGGATACTGGAAATCCTTTTTATCCTGGAGATGCCGGGCATTGAACTGGGATGTTCAATTTGGATGTGGAGCGTGTAGTTTGAATAAGTCCCCAAATGGGCTGGCCCTACCATTAGGCAGAGTGAGGCGACCGCCTCAGGTAGCAAATTCTTGGGGGCAACAATGGCAACATTTCGGTGGTTCTTCAAACAAAGCAAGTGGAGGGGGAGGAGGTCTGCCAACCTTCACACTGACATGACACAATGAGGGGTTAGACAAATACTGCAGGGCAAAGGATGTTGTAATTATAACTTGTTTTTATGCTTTATGGTTCTAAATTTTGTATATCGGTGTTTTTAATGTTCAATGTTTTAATTTTTGTAAACCGCCCAGAGAGCTTCGGCTATGGGGCAGTATATAAATGGAATAAAATAAATAAATAAATAAATAAATACACGTCCAAACATGCTCAATACTGGGACAAATCTGTCTACCTGCTCTTTGCTAGTCAAGGGTTGTATCCAAAGGTAGTGCTACTTAGATTATTGAAATTAATGGACGGGGCCGGCTCTACCATTAGGCAGAGTGAGGTGACTGCCTCAGGTAGCAAATTCTTGGGGGGCAACAACAGCAAGTCTGGGTGGTTCCTCCTGGACTCCCCTG
Source organism: Anniella stebbinsi (assembly GCA_029215795.1). Classification (NCBI taxonomy): domain Eukaryota; kingdom Metazoa; phylum Chordata; class Lepidosauria; order Squamata; family Anniellidae; genus Anniella; species Anniella stebbinsi. The sequence continues at coordinate 392,325,272 of JARDYH010000001.1, forward strand.
GTTGTTCCCCACTTTTTGAGAGCAGAGCTGTTTATGCCACACTACCCATCCTGGGCCCCTTAAACCAGCTTGCTGCCTCAGGTGTGGTGGTGGATACTTTCACATTGCCAGGGTTGAGGTAAGACTCAACAGTCAGCATCTGTACATGAATTGGGGAATGTGGGGAGGACACCATCTTGTCCTTTGTTGCAGGCAGCAAAATGGCTTAGGCTGGCCTTGTTAATGGGATTTAAGTTAGATTAACATTGGATACCATGTCTCAAGATCTTTGGGAGAGGCCCTTCTTCTGAGATAGCCACCTTCAGATGAAAATTAAGAACATAAGAAGAGCCCTGCTGGATCAGACCGAAGGTCCGTCTAGTCTAGCACTCTGTTCATACAATGGCCAACCAGCTGTTGACCAGGGACCAACAAAGCAGGACATAACTGCAACAGCACCCTCCCACCCATGTTCCCCAGCAACTGGTGCACACAGGCTTACTGCCTCTGATACTGGAGTTAGCACATAGCCATCAGGACATGTAGCCATTGATAGCCTTCTCCAGGAATTTGTCCAACCCCATTTTAAAGCCATCCAAATTGGTGGCCACCACATCTTGTGGTAGTGAATTCCATAGTTTCATTATGCACTGTGTGAAGAAGTCCTTCCTTTTATTTGTTTGGTGGTGATGTGAGAGAAGGTTTTCTCAGTGGCCGCTCCCAGGCTGTGGAACTGCTGAGGGAGGCTAGGTTTGCTCCCTCTTTGCTTCCCTTCTGCGAGCAGATCAAAATCTTCTTATTTAGCATGCAAGCTGGCCTGTTGGGTTGGATGTTGCTTTTATTCAGTCGTTGCTGTGTTTTTAATTGTGTTTTGATGCATTTGTTTTATTATGGTTTTAATAAAGTTTTATTTATGATTGTAAGCTGCCATTTCTCATGGTAGAAAGGCAGAGTAGAAAGCAACCAAACAAATACAGTAATAAAAATAATATAGCCCATTGGAGACAAAACCAAAATGTAAGTATTACATGAAGGCATCTCAGAACAGTAGGACCAGTCTGTTTCATGTGCCGCTCATAAGATGCCTTTTTGCAGCACACTATGGCACTACCACTATGTGTATCTTCACATTATTGGTGGGACAGTCTGTACTGACATTACATACAGAACATAAAAACCTAAGAAGAGCCCTGCTGGATCAGACCAAGGGTCCATCTAGTCCAGCACTCTGTTCACACAATGGCCAACCAGCTGTTGATCAGGAATCCACAAGCAGGACACAGTGCAACAGCACCCTCCCACCCATGTTCCCTACTGATGTACTTAGGCCTACTGCCTTAGATGCTAGAGGTAGCACCTAGCCATCAGGACTAGTAGCCATTGATAGCCTTCTCCAGGAATTTGTCCAGTCCTCCTTTAAAGCCATCCAAATTGGTGGCCATCACTACATCTTGTGGTCGCAAATTCCATAGTTTAACTATGCGCTATGTGAAGAAGTCCTTCCTTTGATCTGTCCTGAATCTCCCACCAATCAGCTTCACGGGATGACTCTGGATTCTAGTATTATGAGAGAGGGAGAAAAATCCACATTCTCCACACCGTGCATGATTTGGTACACCTCATCACGTCTCCCCTTCGTCTCCTTTTCTCCAAGCTAAACAACCCCAGCTATTGTAACCTTCCTTCAGAGGGGAGATGCTCCAGCCCCTTGATAATTTTTGTTGCCCTTTTCTGCAGCTGCTAAGCTGACATGGATGCCAAAGGCTTTCCTGTAGCTACATGCAGATTAAAAGTGAACTTCCAGTATTCAAGGCACTTCAGGATATCCAACTACGGATGACGTCGGGCTTCAGTGAATGTGTAGACTTTTAATGTCAGCTAATGGACTGTAAAACGGCCTCTGAGGAATTGTATTACAGCTTGGGCCTTTGTTACTACAGCTTCATTCATTAACTTCTTTGATTGGGTGGGAGGTGGAGAACAGTTTTGTTCTTGGACCAAACCTTTTGCTGAATGAAGACAAAGAAGGGAGTTCTGGGATACACTGAGAGAAGAATATGTTCTCGCAACCAGGAAGCTTGCACTGAAATATGGTAGCTGACATATACTGGATCATCAGGGCCAGTGAACCAGGACATCAGAAGGTGGGCAGGCTAAGATGTGCAGCAAAACTCTTTCATTACATATGATTGATACACAGAGCCATTTTTAAACATTGTTCTTGCAGGAGAAAGACATTAAATTAGTGTCCTTTTTATATATATAGAAGAAATGCCGTTAGAGCAATCCTATGCATGTCTACTCTGAAGTAAGTCCCACTGAGTTCCATGGGACTTTCTCCCATGTAAGCACATATAGGATTGCAGCCAAACTCATGGAGAAGGCTATTGATGGTTACTAGTCCTGATGGTGATGTGCTACCTCCAGTATCAGAGACAGAAAGCCAATGTACACCAGTTGCTGGAGAACTTGGGTGGGAGGGTGTTGTTGCACCCGTGTCCTGCTTGAGTGTTCCTGATCAACAGCTGGTTGGCTACTGTGTGAACAGAGTGCTGGACTAGATGGACCCTTGGTCTGATCCAGCAGGGCTCTTCTTATACATATTCAATAAAGTAAGCTCTCACCAAGGAGGGGGTCTGGACCTCCAGTATCAGGGGCAGAAAGCTATGTATACCAGTTGCTGGGGAACAGGGATGGGGAGGCACTGCATTAATGTTGGGGAACAATTAGCTAAAGATTAAAATGTTTAGACATTCTACTCATCAGTTAGAAAGACTATGGCCAGGAAACTGAACTGCAATTATCTAATTTGTAACAATGAGATTATGGGAAAGGGATAATACCTCCCAGCCTAAAGCATGTTCACATTCACAGAAGTTCTGTTAGGGGCCTCCAATAACGCTCTAAGTAGATGTTACGAGTATTTTACTAAAAGTACCTTTTATCCACTTGGAATCATACTTTATTGTTCTTAGAGCTGACCCGTCCCCCATGCTCCGGTAAATAACTGCATCGCTTGCCAGGAAATCAGCGACCGTCGCGGAATACAGCTTGCCATCTACAACAGTAGCACATATGGGGATATTAAGAATCGATAGGCAGAATTCTGAGTGATCTCTTATTGTTGCCTTGTAGTCATATCCTCTCTCCCAAACATTCCTCCACCATGAAGAATGCCTGGCTTCTGCATTCCTGGGGTCACGAGGAGATGCAGACAACAGTCCAGGGCCAGAACGATCCAAAAGTCCAGCTCCTTCACAGATGGTCAGGTTCTGTGCAAAAGTTGGTGTCACCTAGCAGTAAAAGCTTCACTGGAGGAAGCACATGTGCTTGGATGGTATGAGGCCATCAGCTGGGTGTGTATCTGTATGTGTGTACAGGAGGAAGAAATGTGCTTCTCGGAAGAGCTCCCAAGATGTGAACCAGCAGAGACCCTTTTCCCTTCCCAAACCAGGCATGAAAAGAAACACAGACACATTTATGCAAAACACGTATGGAAACCCATTACTTCTTTTCTTTACAATGTTCAGTCAATTAATTGGTTAGATGAATCCGTTAAGGGAGCAATCCTGCAGTCCCGGGGTGAGTCCCATGAACCATAGGCTTGTTCGGAGTTTGCTCTTCCGAGGTCAGAGAGCACTCCAGCCTAGGAATGGGGAGTTGGAAATCCCCCCCTTTGCAGCTGGCCCAGAAAAAAATGACATTAGAGGAGGAGGAAAGGGGGTGTTCGGGGGGGGGGGGGAAGAGACCAGAGAGTTCAGGATACGAGTTACCCTGAGCCTCTTCTAGCTTCCTTTCTTTCCCCTCTGATGTGCTCTCTCTAGATAACCCATCTCGTAAAAAAGCCCATCTAGCAAACTCCAGAGGAAGGGGAGCTGAGGATCACCTCTGCTGCTTCTCCCACCCTGCACTGGATGGTTGGATGCCTCTGAGTTCAAGAGCTTCCCATCACTGAAGGCGCAATCAATAGGACTGCGGCCTAAAAGTATTAGTAGTGGTAACAATGTTACTGTTTAGCTAAAAGCAATAATAAAAACAGAAAGAACATTCAGGGCTCTGGGGGGCGGGGAAATGTTTTGGGCCCAGAACTGTTCTAGCGGAGGGGAGGGGGTTGCTATGTGGCCACCGTTGATCTAACATAAACAGTTTCTGATTCCAAAAAAGGTGCATTAGACTTTTTATTTTTTTTAAAAAAATCAACTCTGCGGTAGCACATTGCTACGATGCAGTTTCACTGATGGGACACAGCTTCCTTGAAAACCTCCCTCCCCATTGCATTTCTATTTCGTTTATCATCAAGATTCATTAGGAAAGAAATGTTCTTACCAGCAAAGAGGGCAACATTGGTCTGTCTGGCATCGAACGGGCATCTTGCCAAGCCACTAATTTCTTCGCCGTCATACTCCAAGGTATTCAACTGGAGAAGGAAAATAAACAGTTTGGTGGTGTCACTTCAACCTCTGCAGGCGAGTGAGACGGAGGCGCGGCACTGCTTTGCATACCCCATCATTCAGGCTGTCAGACCTGATCTAACTGCCCGTGTCATCCTCCAAGAACCGTTCCTGGAGGAGCTGTGCAAAAGAGGCCGGCTTTCGCTTCCAAAAGGCTACAAGACGTGATGGCTACATGTCACCTCCAGAGTCAAAGGCCTCTGAATTGCCAATACTGGGGAATGAGTGGGAGAAGGTAATTGTGCCCAGGCCATCTGGTTGGCCGCTATGGCCCAACACGCTGCTGGACTAGTTAGGCCTTTGATCTGACCCAGCAGGACTGTTCTTATGGGCGTTTCTCTAAAGCGGTGACAACGATGGATGGATAGGAACACCGAGGGGCCCTGATCTAGTTGCCGTCACTCACTAGGCATGGGAAACAAAGACCAGTTGGCCCCACAGTTCACATCATGTCCAGGCAGCTCAATAGGGCTCAGAAGGCAATCGCTCATAAAAGGGAAGCAGTGCGGTGTAGTGGTTAGAAGGCTGGACTAGGAGCTGGGAACTCTAGGTTCAAATCCCTGCTCAGCCATGAAGCTTGATGGGAGGCTTTGGCACAGTTAATACCGCTCAGCCTAGCCTACCTCACAGGATTGTTGTGAGGGCAAAGGGGGAGGAGAGAGAATCACATACACCCTCCTGATCTCCTTGGAGGAAGGGCGGGATGCACATGATAATCATTGCTATGTGATGCACACCCACAGAAGACAGCTTATGCACAAGGATCTCTCTTATTGGGTTGGGGCATTGGTCCTTACCCGATAGTAACGGCACATGGGGTTAAACGCATTCGTTCCACAGACAAAGACCATCTCGTCATTCCTGGGGACAAAGACTTTAATAAAATTGTGGCATTCATCCTAAAAAAAATAGAGAGACAATGGGTTGCATTAGCATTCATTCAAAAATATAATGTAGAAAGACAAGATGACAAAATATCAACAATATGAGAGATAAACTAAAGTAGGGAGGAAGAAAAAGAATGAACAAAGTCCTGACATTTACTATTCCAGTATGTTACAAATAACCCTGCTCTTTCTATAAATCTGCCTCCCCCTGAGCTTTTAGGACCATAGCTCCCAGTATGTAAGGGTGGCCACCAATTTGGATGGCTTTAAAAGGGGGTTGGATAAATTCCTGGAGGAGAAGGCTATCAACGGCTACTAGCCCTGATGGCTATGTGCTACCTCCAGGATCAGAGGCAGCAAGCCTATATGGACCAGTTGCTGGGGAACATGGGTGGGAGGGTGCAGTTGCACTGTGTCCTGCTTTGTTGGTCCTTGGTCGACAGCTGGTTGGCCACTGTGTGAACAGAATGCTGGACTAGATGGCCCGTCAGTCTGATCCAGCATGGAACTTCTTATGTTCTTATTCCATATTGGCTTTGGCTGATGGGAGTTGGAGTCCAAAATATCTGGAGGGCACTAAGTTTGGGAAGGTTGCTGTAAACCTATCCATCTGTGATGCATTAGGATTTCTTATAAAACAGTTTAATATGGACCTTTTATTTATTTAATTAATTATTGCATTTATATCCTGTCTTTTTTCCTCGAAGGAATCCAAGGCGGCGTACATAATCCTCCTCCTCCTCTCTGTTTTATCCTCCCAACAACAACCCTGTGAGGTAGGCTGGGCTGAGAGTCTGTGACTGGCCCAAAGTCACCCAGTGGGTTTCCATGGCCGAGTGGGGACTAGAACCCAGATCTCCCGACTCCCAGTCCAACGCTTTAGCCACTGCACCACACTGACTCTTTTTTTGCTATGGTCCACTATCTAAAAAACTATTCTGAAATGGATGGTACAGCATCAACCCTCCACCCCACCCCGGTTACCTGAAATACACATTCTTGGATAAGAAAATCAAGTAATTGACGACCAGTTCCAAACTGATGTCAAGCACAACATTTGTAAAATAACAATGGTTTAAAATATTTTTCTGTCTCTTGTTTCTTTTTTAAAGGACAAACCTACTTTGTGTTTTCCCTTCATGGCACAGTTCTCTCTGTCCTGTTGCTTTGACCGCCATGTTAATTTCTGTTCCAGTAAAACAAAGAAACAAGAATATTCAATCTTTAACCAAGATTTTTTTAAAAAAATTAAAAAACCAAACTGATTTTTAAATATCTGCTTACCTTGCTTGGAGCAACTTCTCCCTTTGGAACATCATTCAAATTTACAGTGTAAACTTGATCCCTGTAAGGGAAGAAGAGGGGAGACATGACAGTGCTAGTCAAATGCTTGAAAGGTTGTCACATAGAGGTGGGCCAGGATCTCTTCTCGATCATCCCAGAGTGCAGGACGTGGAATAATGGGCTCAAGTTATAGCAAGCCAGATTCCGGCTGGACATCAGAAAAAACTACCTGTTAGAGCAGCACGACAATGGAACCAATGACCTAGGGAAGTGGTGGGCTCTCCCACACTAGAGGCATTCAAAAGGCAGCTGGACAGCCACCTGTCCGGGATGCTTTAAAGTGGATTCCTGCATTGAGCAGGGGGTTGGACTCGATTGCCTTATAGGTCCTTTCCAACTCTACCACTCTATGATTCTATAATATGACACATCAAGGAGCTTTACTCGTTAGTTGGATCTGGATACTCATATGTTGGCTTAAGAAAAGCATGTGAACCCTTTTGGCCATGCACATGGCCCCTTCACGCCACTGAGGAAACAAACCAGGAAATTTCCCATTTATTATAGTTTCCTGTTTCATTTGAAGCAGGAAACTATGGTTAATGGCTTTGGAATAAGCCAGGGTATGAAACCATGATTTGAATTTGGCTTAATATCCTGCTTTGTTGAAACAATGTTTAATTAAAGAGTTCCTGGCTTGATTGCTCCCACTATGAAGGGAAAAAAGAAGGGGTTGCGTCCACGGCCATTTTGGCTTCTTAACCGGAGATGTGATTGGCTGTTCCAGCTCAGTGAAATGGAAAATCCAAATGGCAATATCCTCCTCACGCTAAAGTAGCATGTGGCTCTTGCTCATTTCAATGAGGCAGATGCAGGAGAACTTCCCAATGGCTTGTGCCTTGTAGTTTGGAATAGCCTGTTTCCCAATTTGCTGTTCTTAACGGAACTGAAAGTTTGCTGACGGAGGTGTGACCATGTCATGGTAGAGTTCTCTCTGCTGCAGCCCTACTTTGGCCTAACTCCAGAAAGAGCAGGCCTGTAGCCAGAGATGTCATGGAGAATAAATGCAGAACAGCCAAAACAGCCGAATTTTATTTGTCATTTATTTGTATCACATATGAATAGAATCAAACTTAACGTTTAAATCATCACAAAAATAAGGGCCCAGTGCTTATCAGTTATCCCTTGTCAGCCTTTGCACTCATTGGCCAGAGTGCTGGAAGGCGGGATCAAGTTTATTTCTGTATAATCCTGCCTGCATGGGACTTCCTTAGAGCTCCATAAATGAAAGGGCTGGAGACTTTTTTTTAAAAAACACACACACACACACACACACACCTGGAAATGCATGAAAAGTCTAGGAATATACCTGAGAGGGTCTCGCCCCTCCCTCTCCCCCAACACAGAACTATAAAACCTCTTTACATAGTAGAGCTGTATCAAAGCATCTTGGGAGGGGAGATGAATTAGTGCCACTAATGGCACCTACTCATGAGAGTAAGGCTGCAGGGCTTCTAATAGGCACTTACATTGGCAATTACTCTTTCATTCAAATCGAGAAGCCACTGTCTGCTACAAGTGCCTTTGCATCTGTTTCGCGCGCTTCCTGGCTGCCCACTGTCAGAAACAGGATGCTAGGCAAGATGGAGCTTTGTCCTGATCCAGCAGGGCTTGCCTTACATAAGATACTTTGCCCCTCCCCTCCTCTTCCATGCCCTGATCCCTCCCTTCCAATTCTATTTCCCCAATCCCATTCGATGGATTATTTTTTAAGCAAGGTGCTCAGATTAAATGCAAAAGCAAAGGGACAGAGCGGGGAGAAAGAAGAGAATTTTAATTTAATCAACTGACTGCAGGAAAATTACCTGCCAGCAATATAGAGTGTGTCTCGAATTTTCAACATCAGTTGAAAGTCCAGCTTGTGTTGGGATTCATTGCCTGAAGGGCGTCCTCTAAATACTGGATATTGCCTCGAATCTGCAAGTAAAAATGGGTTATGCCATCACTCAGGATTATAGAGCTAAAGAATCAATAGGCAGCATTGATTAGCTGTATATACCGGGAGTAGAAGGGTTTAAACTAAATTCCTTGCGTAATGTCTTGAATGTAAATGAATAAAAGATGGCCAGCATCAGCAAACACACTTAAAACAAAATGAAACCCCAAACAACCTGAACTTATTGCAGCCTTTTGGACTGCTTTGTTTATTATTATTTTTAATAATAGTAATGATGATGAACTAATCTATTTAAAGTCAAAAGTCGAGAAAAGAAGCTTGGTGAATTTCAGAAGGAACTCTGCCTTTCGCTCGACGACAAAAATAAGCGACAATTAAACATCATGTTTGGCTCGCCAGTTACTCACAGTGGTAGTCGACAACGTTAATCGGGTCATCATCTTCAGGGAAGCTGACCGCACAGCACCGGCAGACGGTCAATAGCACCGCGCAAGCAAAACGCAGCCAAAGCCTCATGGCTGTGATGCGTGGAGGGTGCGTAGGTGGATGGGAGACAAACCACTTCCTGGCAATATGATTTACCTGCAGGAGAGGTAAAAACAGGTTGATTCTTTTGTGTCACCTCAGGTTGGTGAGCAAATCTGTAATGCACATTTTATGCCAGCAAAGACTAAGTAAATTATGTTTGCACGAAAGGTCCCTTTGTGTTTGTCGACAGAAAAACTGCTAGGTGACAGCCCTGATTAAAACTTTTCTACGACATATTGATGCCCTCTAATTTTTGTGCTAAATTTACAAGTGGGATTCTTTTCTGGAGGTAGCTGACGAATGTCACCCTGGCTGAATCGCAAGGATTGCAAACAGAACAAGCCGCCTTGCTGACTTGGCAGGGAGGTTGTTAACGTTGGGATTAGAATATTAATTAAACTGCAATCTCTTTTCCTTTTCCAACTAATTGCCACATGGCCCCCAATAAAGCCTTTGCCTGTAAATTAACCAAAGCTCTGTTACAAAATTAAAGGCACATCCATGTAAACTTCAAGCCAACCTTTTCCCTTGAGGGCCGACTTTTGGAAAGTGTAAGCACTGTGTATTTTGAGTATCATCTGAATACTTAATACCCCAACTCTCTAATCAGTAGGCCAGATATTTTGGATCACAACTCCCAGCCACTATAGCCAACGATCAGGGATTATGAGGGGCTCATCTACTCTATGGTCATCAACTTGAGGAGTGAAGATCCACAACTGGATAACATCCCAACTTAAAGTGGGCTGCATCAATGGCATCATCATAGTTCTCGCTTTGTCTTTTAATTGCTTTTAGGAAGAGAAGGTGGCAGAGACAGATGTGTGTATGAGAGAGAGAGAGAGATGAACATATAGGGCCTGTTTGCACATAATACAAAGTAATACAAACAGTCCAAACATTTAAACATACAAAATCTAAAAACAATGCAGACAGTGAAAAACAAATAAACGTTTTTCCTAATTTACCTAAATAAGCTGCAGACATAGATGCCTCATAATATACCATTAACTGCCTGAGAGTAGAGGTTGGTGTTTACCTGGCACCGAAAAGATTTCAGGGTCGGTGCCAGGTGGGCCTCAGTGGGGAGTTCATTCCATAGTCGGGAGGCCACCACTGAGATGCCTGCATACTGCATGTTTGCATGCCCTGTTCATCCACCACCCTGCCTATCGCCTTCCCTTTATGGCTGCTCTGGTATTTTGCAATGCATCTTTCCAGAAACCCCCCAAGGGAACCTCTTCAAAGTTCAACCCGACCAACTGTGGCCATACTGTCTGCAAGCGGCATCCAGAAAGATGAATTCAGATATCCAGTTGCTGGTTTATTTATATGCCAAAGAAGTCACACAAATCGCCGAATCCCAGGACAAAAACAAGAAGATGATTATCAGCACACTGCAGAGGAAAGGTCAGCACTACTGAGGATGCCAAATAGTGGGACATCTTGTATGTCCTCATTTGCATCATCACAAAATAGTAGAAATAGCATAGCAGATACTTTTGGACTAAGAACTACTCGGCATCATCACTGAACACCAACATCTTCACTCTCCTCAGCGATACAGTACTCAATCTTTTACAAAGGCAACATTTAGACTTCCAGGACATTCACTACAAAAAGAAATCTGCAAACTCTATTCAACAAAACCCATCCATTGTGTCCGTCCGTCCATCCATCTATCTATCTTTCCTGTTCACATATTAACACCTAAACAGGGCTACAGTTTAGATATTATTTTGGACTCTTATGGATTGCTTTCTGAAACATTTTTGATTATTTGATGCTTTCCTTCTGGATGGAGATATTAAAAAAATGGTTGTGAGCCAGGTTGTGCTCACAACTCTATTGTTTCAGAAAGGCTGCCTGATTGGTATTTGCCGTGGGTACAAAGTGTAGGCCAGCTGGTTAGCTGCAAAGGAGACATTTGGAACAGAGTTGCTGCCATCTTTTTCCAGGGTATAAGAACTGAATTGTGCATTCTGAACTATTATGCAGTACATGACATGTTTTCCTACATGGCACTAGTTTCAATATAAGAATAAAGTTGTGAACTTTAGTTGCCTTGAGTGCCTTTTTTTTCTTGGTGGAAAGTCAGGGTATAAATCACATAGACAATTAAATGTATGGAATACACCTCCATTTTTTAAGACTTTATTGTTATTTTAATAATGTACTAGTTTTATATGTTTTTAATCAGTTTTATGTATTTTATATCTATATTTAATGTTGTTCCCCGCCTCGATCCAGAGGGAGAGGTGGGTAATAAATAAATAAATAAATAAAGATATTATGATTATGATTATTGTTATTATTGTTTGCTTTCTTGGAAGTGCACGGATTGGGTAGCTGCTGCACAGTTTCACATCCCACTTAACATTTTGCTTATTTCAAATAATTATATCCTGCTTGTTCAAAGCATCTTACAAATATATCATTAAATTCTGTTCTACAAATAAATAATTAAGGGTGCAATCCTATACATGTTTAGACAGAAAAAAGTCCTACAACCTGCTGCATGGCTGGGACATGTAGGGCTTTTTTTCTGACTAAACATGCATAGGATTGTTCCCTAAATTACAGAATACAGCAGAGGTAAAATTAGGGCTGCAAATACTTAGGACACTCTAGTATTGATATTAGATATTTGTATAGGAACACACACCTGCATTCTACATCGTGGAATGGTACAATCCAGGACAAACTATTCTGCATGATAGTCCTGAATGCACAGTTGGAAAAAGATGGCAGCAACTCTGTTCCAAATGTCTTCTTCGCAGCTAACCAGCTGGCCTCCACTTTGACCCATGGTGAATAAACAAAATAAAGGCGAGTGATTTGAAGGCAACCTTGTAAATAAATCTTACCAGTGTGACCAGTCCACTTACTTGTACATAATATTGCAGTGGTTATAAAGCAGTATTCCAGTTATTCAGAAGTCCAACTTCCTGACCTCTCCCTAATTTTAGCTAGATCATGCACCCCATCCCATCCCAGCTCCAGTAGATAGTAGCTAAGGAGGCTTGGGCTTAATCCATACCAAGCAGGATATTGCACTATGAAAGCGGTATATGGTATGTGTCAATGGGCCCCAACAGTTGTCAGTGCACTTTAATACTGCTATAAAGCAGTAGTGTGGCTCCTGCCTCTTATATACCACTTTCATATCACTTTCATAGTGCAATATCCTGCTTGGTGTGGATTAGGTCTTGGTCTCCTAGAATTTGAGCACTGCCTAAAAGAGGAAAGAAACTTTTGTAAAGCTTGCTGTTGGAAAACATCTGCAGTCCTGACTTGCTTCGGATGAGTGCCAATTTACAAGACTGTCCTAGGGCATGTGGGATATGATTCTAGAGCTGGCTACCATTGAAAGCTTGAGCTCATCCCTGTCCCTAATTGATTTTTGTGGCAGCTCGCTTGAGTGAGGTCATGCTGGAATCCGCCGAGATGGGGCTACTACTTGGCAAAGAAAAGTGCGAGGGAGTTCTTAGCCATTAGGAACTGACCCGAAAAAGATGCATTTCTAACTGTTAATGATGTTTCTGCATCTCAGGTCCACCAGTCCAGAACTGATGGGCTGCCCTCTTTGGCAAGATTGATGAGTAGCCGCAGCTAATAGACACTAACGATTCCTGGCATTTTCCCTCTGCTCTCCCTCGTCCTGACAGCCTCCCGTGATGAAGCATCTCACATTAAATTGCTAATGAATAAATGTAAACAAACCAGAATGACTAAACCTGAGCAAGAAAGAAACAATCTGACCCAACGGCAACCGAATGCAAGCTAAGGCTATTCTGCAAGGGAAGACTTCAGAGGTGGAAGGAAGTGGTTCAAAAATGACTTCAGAACCAGGTCTCCAGAGTTACTCATGTTACTGATATCAAATCTGCAAGAGGGCAGACTTAGCAAGAATTGGTGAGCATGGTGCCAAAGAGATTTTATTTATTTATTATTATTTATTTACTGCATTTCTATACCACCCAATAGCCGAAGCTCCCTGGGCTGTTTACAAAAATTAAAACCATAAAAAACATTCAAAATATAAAACAAAGACAGTATAAAAACATAATTTAAAATACAGTATAAAAGCACAACCAGGATAAAAACCAAGCAGCCATGCAGAAATTGATAGGGATTTAAAATACAAATTTAAACAGCAAGGTTAAAAATCAAACTGAAAAACTGTTTAAACACTGTGAAAATGAAAAGGTCTTCACTTGGCGTTTAAAAAGTATAATGTAGGTGCCAAGTGAACCTCTCTGGGGAGCACATTCCACAGCCGGGGTGCCACAGCAGAAAAGGCCCTCTTCCTAGTAGCCACCTGTCTCAGCTGTGGCTGAGCTGTGACCCAAGAAGTAGGGATGAAAGGATTGTGTTTAATCCATTCCGTATATGCTTTGTGCATTGTCAAGTGTCGTTGGTCCTGTCGTCCGATCATTGATCGAATCTGGGTTGTTTTAACTCCTTCACAAAGGTCTGAAAAAAAAGTCTGCCTCAATTTACATGACTTTCATTGGCCCTGTTCAGACAACACACTGAACCATGAGAGTTAAGTGTTTTGAGCTAAACATTATGGCTTAGCATGGGGTGCGAACCATGAATTAGCATGTCGTGGGAACCATTCCTAACCATGGTGGTTACATAACTGCGGTTTAAACATGCTCACTAACCATTTGCTGCAAAACGGTTAGTGGCCTAATCATGGCTTAGTGTGTTGTCTGAACAGGCCCACTGATGTTTTTGTGTATTTTTCTTAGCCCAGTGTAACAATCAATGAGCAGAGTGCACAGAAAAAGGAGTGCTACACAGCAGAGACTGAGGAGAGATCAGAGATGTATAAAATGTTTTGTGTGTTTTTAAAATTGCCATGTATATTAGGATATTTTCCAGTAACATTTGTAGTATACAATTCCAGAAATTAAAAAACAACAACTGTCTACCAGTCCACATGACTCAGAAGGTAACTGCCCATTGCGGAATCCATGAGTTGGATTCATAGAAATCCAAAGTCATTTTGAATCCATTTTGAATTTCTTTGACATCCTTACCAGGAAGTTCCCTGCTTCAAATCTCATCTCAGTCCAACCGAGAAGGTGGCCTTAGGCTAGGGTGACCAGATAAAATCCAGGTCAGGGCTCATGTAACTTTAACAGTTGCAGAGAAAAGGGAATTTCAGCCAGTGTCATTTGTATGCAATTAGTTCCTGGTGAAATTTCCTCTTCATCACAACTGTTAAAGTTGTAGGGGCCCTGCCTTCTTTTGTATATGGTCACTCTAGCATAGTGCCTGCAACTTTAACTGTTGTGATGAAGAGGGAATTTCACCAGGAACTAATTGCATACAAATGACCCTGGCTGAAATTCCTCTTTCTCTACAACTGTTAAAGTTACATGAGCCCTGACCTGGATTTTATCTGGTCACCCTACCTTAGGCAAGCCATTCAGCCTCAGCACTGTGCAATGCAGCATGGGGATGATATAGTAATAATGCTAGGCTTAACCTTCAAAAAGCTGAAAGTTCAGCCTTCTTGCAAATTCAGGGGCGAATTAGCGGCAAAAGAAGAGGCTACACTGCCCCCTCTTTTTCATGTTGATAGGTACAATGTTCAAAGGAGCAATCTCACTGGAGCTTTTCAGGCTGTTGGCCATCATTTTAGATTTCCCAGAATCCCCCATTTTGTGGAGCATGGGTGAAGTGGGGAGTGGAACCTACAGGATTTGAAATCCTTAATCAACCATGGAGATCACTGGATAGCTATGAGCAAGTTGCTGTCCATCAGCCAAACTATCAATAAGGTCCATGAGATGAGAATTCCCAAGAACTTCACATACTGAAAAGCGTGGTTTAGATAAAAAGTAACAATGCGAGGTAAGTCCTGGATGCCTTGAATATATACAAAAGGAGTGGATGGTGATGAAGGACTGATTGATCTTTTTTGGTTTCCCTGCCATAACCACCACATATGGGTTGGACTTGTAGTGAGTTGCTTGTCCTGCATTTGGGGAATTATATATTTGGTTGACTAACATTGGAACAGTTGGTGGGATACATCTTTT
Source organism: Anniella stebbinsi (assembly GCA_029215795.1). NCBI lineage: Eukaryota > Metazoa > Chordata > Lepidosauria > Squamata > Anniellidae > Anniella > Anniella stebbinsi. The sequence continues at coordinate 392,340,414 of JARDYH010000001.1, forward strand.
GTGCACTGCAGCCAAAGCATCAGATGGTAGAGCTGCACAGAATTATTTCAGGTCCAGTTGGATCACACACTACTGTTGTCACCGACATCAGGAAGGTTGGGCCAATGGCTTCCATTCCATATGCATGTGGTCCCATTTTGTTCAAGTCCTGGTTGTAATGACTGAATGTTAAGAGGGAGGAAAACTATTTTGGCAGATGCCAAACTAGTTCAAGTGAGGCTACTTGCTAGATTTATTTATTACAATATTGGAGATAACCACTTAACCCATTGGTTTACAGCATGGTGGGGGAATGAGTGGCCCTCCAGATGTTGCTGGGACTGCAACTCCCATCACCCTTCACTATTGGCTATGTCCAACATCTGGAGGGTCACACATTCCCTCCGCTTTACCCCCCCCCCCCACATACAAACAAAGAAAAACTGGAATGCAGGAGCAAAGACTTTGTAAATCATGTGTGCATTCAGTTTCCAACATGCAGAGGTGGACTGGATGGATGCAATAGCAAGACTGGAACCAAGATGCCATTACATGTAAAGCTCACTGGGTAACTTTGGGCCATGAAGCTCACTGGGTGACTTTGGGCCAGTCACAGACTCCCAGCCCAACCTACCTCACAGGCTTGTTGTTGTGAGGATAAAATGGAGAGGAGGATTATGGATGCCACCTTAGGTTCCTTAAGGAGGCAAAAATGTGGGATAGAAATGTAATAAATAAATAAAAAAATAAATAAAAAAATAAACAGATTACCCTGCTCATCAAAGCTAGGCTGACCAGCTAAAATCCAGGTCAGGGCTCATGTAACTTTAACAGTTGTAGAGAAAAGGGAATTTCAGCCAGTGTCATTTGTATGCAATTAGTTCCTGGTGAAATTCCCTCTTCATCACGACTGTTAAAGTTGCAGGGGCCCTGCCTTCTTTTGTATATGGTCACTCTAGTATAGTGTCTGCACCTTTAACAGTTGTGATGAAGAGGGAATTTCACCAGGAACTAATTGCATACAAATGACACAGGCTGAAATTCCCTTTGCTCTACAACTGTTAAAGTTACATGAGCCCTGTCCTCCTTTTCATATGGTCAGCCTAATCAAAGCCTGCATTGCCATGTAATCCCAAACGAAGCTATGGGCTTAAACATTTGCAAGATTTCAGCCTTCAGAAGTCTGAGGATGGGTCTTTTAAAACCATTTCTTTAGTTATTTGGAATTGCAGTCAACTCAGGGCAAAGAGCTTGGGTGTGTGTAATTATTTAACTAGCTCGGCTTTCCCCAGTCCAGCGCTCTCCAGAATTCTGCCTAGGGTTGATGGGAGTTCTGGTCATTCACCAGGCTGACCATTCCTTCACAGCCCTGACCATTTCTGACAGGAACCCAGAGCGGATTCACTATCCCACTGACATCGGAGCCACCAGCCTCCACTGGGCAAGTCTCTGGGATGGAGAATGGAGAGCACAGCCACAGAGGGCTTATGCAACTACCCTGATGGTGTACCTAACCATCCTGCTAAGCAAATTGTCAAATTGTGCAGAAGCCCTGCACAAGGTAGCTGTTCCCTGCAACCCTGTTTGATGCTATCCTTTTAAGAGCACCTTTACATTCCTGGAACCACATGGCCCTCTTTACAAAGCAATGCAGAGTAAGGGGTTAAAGCCATACATGAATTACCCGGAGGACGTATTCTGAGCTCACTTGGTGGCCCAGACCCGACCTCAAAGGACACATCCTGACAAACCCTCATTAAAGACCTCCTGACTTGAGAAGGGAAAAAACCCTGCAAGGAAGACAAAAATTTCATGGGAACATGAAGGCGAACTCATTTTTTGTTGTTGTATTATTATTCCCAGTAATCTCTTTTAAATAATGCTCACCTTTCGCCCTCTCATTCTGTCGAGGAAAAGTGCCTAGAACAGCAAAAACAGAAAGATCCTGCCCTATGCAGGAGATGAAAAGCCTGATCGGAACCCAATTAAGTCTGCAAACCCTGCAATTTAAGTTTAAGGGTAAAGAAAAATCTGTTCATTAACGTTTTAGCCAGGAGAAATGCACAGAAATAAATCCACTGAGATTCTATCCAGATTAGGTTACTTGACTAGTTAAGTGAAAGGCTCAGCCACCCTTGAATTGGATGCATATCATCAGTACTTGGGGCACTAGAGAGGGTCTAATTTTTACAAAAAAACAACAATGCTGACCAGTTGGATTTTCAGACTAGTGGGGCAGAGAAAAGGATTCCTTCTCCTCAAATCAAATCAGCTCCAACATAAAGTTCTTTAGAGCCTTGTGCTCTCTTCACTAGCCAGCACATGCTGTCAGGTAGCCAAAAACAGCCAGTGTTTTCACACACACTGGCCATGATCCCAATAAAGGAGTTTGCGCCACATCTGTTGCTCAAGGTAGTGGCCGGAGATGGGTCTCCAGGTGTGCTTTTGACTGTGGACAGAAATGCAGCTCTTTGATTGTGTTGTTGGGCAGATGGGGTCACTCTGCATGCTTTGCCTTGAAATGTGCCTTGACATGACAATGAACAGGCTGCATCCAGAGCTAGGAAAGCCGCTGAGGGTGATGCAGAGCAATGCAAAAGGAAGTCTGTGGTCAGCAATAGCGAGTCTCCTGGGCCAGATCTACACCTTGTGTCAAATCATTATGAATGTGGAATAAAAAGCAGGATATAATGCTATGAAAGTGGTATATGGAATGTCTCACGGGCCCCAACAGTTATCAGTACACTTCAATACTGCTATAAAGCAGTACTGTAGATCATAGAATCATAGAACAGTAGAGTTGGAAGCGTCCTCTAAGGCCATCGAGTCCAGCCCCCTGCTCAATGCAGGAATCCACCTTAAAGCATCCCTGACAGATGGCTGTCCAGCTGCCTCTTGAATGCCTCTAGTGTGGGAGAGCCCATGACCTCCCTAGGTCATTGGTTCCATCGTCGTACTGCTCTAACAGCCAGGGAGTTTTCCTGATGTCCAGCCAGCATCTGGCTTCCTGTAACTTGAGCCCATTATTCCGTGTCCGGCATTTTGGGAAGATCGAGAAGAGATCCTGGCCCTCCTCTGTGTGACAACCTTTCAAGTCCCCGAAGAGTGCTATCATGTCTCCCCTCAGTCTTCTCTTCTCCAGGCTAAAGATGCCCAGTTCATTCAGTCTCTCTTGATCATCCTTGTTTGTTGCCCTCCTCTGAACCCCCTCCAGCTTGTCTGTCCTAGTTGCTCAGACCAAACAGCAAGCCTGACCTGAAAGCTTCTGTAGGGATCAGGAAGGATCACTGGATTGGTGCCAGCAGGCTTCTTTGGCTGCTCTCTTGCAGCTCTCTCCTTCAGCCAGCGCATAGTGGCAGCCCATAAGCTAGATCCCTCTTGCTAGATTGGAAGTTTATATTTTCTCTAAGACATACCAGCCACACGGCCAATCTTCATTGATTTAGCAGTGGCAGCGATATACATTAGGAATGTCACGAGCGCCCGACTGAGTCCAGGAGTCAAATGGACTTTTGCATTCCCCCCAATACCCAGTTGGGCACATCCAGCTCTACCCACGCTTGAGCACTCATAAGGCCCCTATGAGCGCTCAGCAGACATGCACCCTTGCTGCCAAAATTGCGCACTTCCCCTGCCGTGTCAATGGCAGCTGCCATTGACGCAACGCGGAGAATTGTATGATTTCCGGAGCCTCCATTGTATGCACAATGGAGGGTCTGGAAATGGCACACTCCCCCCTGCTGCGTCAATGGTGGCCATAAAGGCGCTAACGAAGCATTCTGAAATTTGAAATTACTGTATTTTGATGAATTTATCCATGTAACGCTTTTATGAATGAGCATTATGTATTCTCACAAAATTTGTACTCTGCTATTCCACCATGTTTGTATCAAATTATTTGCCCTGCCACAACTTTCTCTCTCTCTCTCTCTCACACACACACACACACACATCTTCTGTATTCTCTTAGTGTTTTAACTCTCTTGCACAAAACCACCTCCAGTTTTTTGTGGAATGTGCTTGTTTCTATTTAAGACAAAAATCCTACAAATCATATTGAAGACAACCAAACCAATGATGCCGCCAAACTGTGAGCAAGCGAAACATACATGTGACCAGGATCTTTAATTGAAGCAAGCAACTAACGATATTGAAGGAATGACAGTCTCACGGATCCAGCCAAAATCTGAACAAGCAGATGGCTTATCCTCAGAAATCAGCTGCTCGGAGCTAGGAAAATGGAACTGTGGTTTCCACACATGGTTAGCTCTATGAATCCCTTTGCATGCCATTGGAGTGAATAAAACTGAACTAGCAGTGGGTTATAAGTCATGATCTACTTATGTCAGAGCGTTTTCACTGTATTTAGCAGGGCTATTCTGAAGAACAGGTTTTGATTGCTGCCACTATGGGTACATCCAGATGGAGGATGGAAGACTCCTAACACTGCCCGTAAAAAAAACACTGTGCAGCTGTTCAGTCTTTTCCTCCTTTTTTCAGGTAAGAAAAAAATAATGGAATAAGAGGTGGGAAAACATTGGAGGGTTATACAAACTGAAGACGGCCTCTGGACCGTCTGTAAAATTCCACGAATGAGGCAGAGCAATTGCTCAATAGAAGCTTTGTCTGGAAACACACCAGACCCATTACACCTAAATAGTGCTGCGCCAAATATTTCCATTCTTCCATTTTTGACATTACATGGGGGTGGGCATGGGGGCTGAAAGAGGCTGGGAGAGGTATCACAGAATTTTCTTCTTGGGGAGTGGGACAGGGTTTCCAGATACCTTTTTAAGTACAGGCAGTTATTGAGAGGCTCTTCTTTCTATTTTTTTAAACACTCCCATCACTCGCAGAAGCCCAGCAGTTCTTCCTGAATGCCTATTGGAGAGGGCAAGGTCACATGGTCTCCAATAGGCATTCAGGAAGAACTGCTCGGCTCCAAGTGACAGGGTGTTGTTGTTGTTTCAAACACTTCTTTTGAGAAAGAACCCCCCCCCCCCTCTACAACTGGCTATGCTTAAAATGGTATGTGGAAACCCTGTCCCCCTCCCCAAGGAGAATATTATCTGAATTCTCCCCCTCCCGGAGAAAGAGGCAGAAAAAACGATGCCTCTTTCTCAGGAAGAGAAAAAGTTTCCAAAAACAGGGGGCAGGATTCGGCACAGCATACACCCAAAACATCTGATTTTATCATCATCATAACAACAACAACAACAAAAAGCATAGTTTACAACAGTGAGGAAGAATTGGCACTTGCAACAAAGCAAACAAAGCAAACTCTTCATTGAAAACTACACTTCCTGCCCTCACCCCACAACAGAGTAGGGAGAATATTGGACCAACCAACTGGGAAACCTATAAATAAGAGGGTGACTCATATCATCAGCTGCATGGCTGTTGTGATGACCGCTGATCAATCTTGGATTACAACACATTACTTGATTTATAAGTGCTGAGAATACAGAGTGCTACCTTTTGATCTTCATTAGGCAGCCGCTGGACCACATCGGATCAGATCTGTCAAACTTCTCTGACTAACCCTTAGAGACTCTACCTCTTTTTTCCCCATTCCTTGCCATGCTTGCACTGGTTACTGGTACACCACGCTCAAGAATAAAATCTCCTCATGATTACTTACATAGGCACATTTGCACACATGGGCAGCATGAAACGGATGCCCCACAGTGGCTAGACTTAGGACACCGGAAACCACTGCAAATAAACAGAGGCTGGGAAAGGTGACTTTCAGCTAGGGATGTTGGAGGCAACGGGATCAAAGGAATTTGCGTTTCTATGAATCCGACCTGCGGATTCCGCGATGGACCAGCACACAGCATAGATTCTGTGGATTTGTGGACCTTTATTTATTTATGGGGCTTTTTCAATGTGCTTCAAAGGGATACATCAATCATGTGCAGGCCTATGGTACATGCAACACTTGATAGATATTACTATTGGACACAGTTATGTACAAAACAGCAGGGAGGGTAGAACTAGAGATGGATGAATTTGCTGATTTTGGTTTTGCTCACTTTCTGATTTTTTTAGTCTTGAGTTCATTTCATCCCATTTCTTCCATCAGTTTGCAAACTGAATTTTTACGCAGTTTGTACAGATTTTCATAGGTGTTTCCCCTAATGTCTACCTTTTCTGCACACCTTTTTGTCTAATATATGCACTTTTACCTCAAAAATCCCCCAACAGAATGCTCTCTTGTATGCTGTTTCCATTGATACATGCATCTGTGTGGGGTACTTTTCTCTCACCCATTTTTGTAGACATCTTTTGATTGGAAAAAGAAATTCGAAAAAGTTTGAGTATCACATTTCTCCCACATCTCTATGTGGAACTGAAGTCTATGCATGCAGAGTTTTGCATGTAAGCCACTGACCGAAACAGGTTGCCTCCGTGTGGTGCTCTGGAGATCAAAAGTCAACTCGAACGGTAGCTACAACACCCAAGGCCATTGCAAGATGGTCCTGAGCTGCTGTTTTCACGCAATTACTTGAAAATTTCAGGTTGGACTTTGCCTGATTGAGTTCAGGGGAGAGTTGTTCCCTTGTTATCCTGCATGGGCTTTTGGGGCCAACCACTCTGTTGGTTGTCAGGGAATGCAAGATGAGGCACCTGGTAATTGCTAACAGCTCCTCAACAACCTTATGCGAGGGATGAGGAAGAGCATTCTACAAATATGCCCTGGCTCCAGTATTTTTTTTTTTAAATAGATCTTAGAATGATTTCTCTTAAGCGCTAATTGTTTCCAAAAAGAGGTCCATGAGTGGGTGGAAAGCAGGAGAGGAACGTGAAGCACATGAGCCTTTGTTTAATTTGCAAACCAAGTCAAGCATACCTTTGGCACTAAATAAATATTAAATAGTTTAGCAGCAGTAGGAGAAGGAATAGCAGCAACAGCGACGCTCATAAGTTTAGCGGGTATATCCAAATGCTTGAAGTGGCTATCATTAGATGGATTCGAAAATCGATCTTGGATCTGTGAGGAATAGAAATATCCCGTATCGTAGGGGCATGGTATCAGAGTCAGTAAGCCTATATGCACTAGTTGCTGGGGAACATTGCTGGGAGGATGCTGTTGCACCCATGTCCTGCTTGTGGTTCCTTGCTCAACAGCTGGTTGGCCATTGTGTGAACAGAGTGCTGGACTAGATGGACTCTTGGTCTGATCCAGCAGGGCTCTTCTTATGTTCTTAACCCCTTTCAGTCCAAGGGACAAATTCCATCTCGGAGAAAGGGAGGGGTGCAAAAATCCCTGCATATTTCAGTTTAAAACACTTACTGCCAGTAACTAAGTCTTAGGAGAGACATTTCGACCTTTCAGAATAGGGGAAAAGCCACACAAAAGCTGGGAAGCCACCGATCGATCGCAGGTTGAGGGAATTAGTGTGGGGCTTGGGGAAGGGGTATTGGCCATTTGAGGAATCCTAGAGTGCTGAACAGGGACCCCAGGAGGACTAGATTTGTTTCCCAGGCTGAGCTGTTGCCTGGTGCTGGTTGTTGTAAAGTGACAATGGGAAAGTCCTAGTCACCTGACCACTTGGGTACCTAAACCTGCCCGGTCACTGAGGTCATCTGAGAGCATGCTCCTGGTGGTTCCACATGGACCTATGGACAAATTGGAGTCTACCAGGAGAAGAGACTTCAGTGTGGTGGCCCCCTTCCTATGGAATTCCCCGACTTTGGAGGTCAGGCAGGCACCAACCTTGTATTCCTTCCAGCGCCTCCTGAAAACATTGTTGTTCCAGGAAGCTTTCCCTGAATGACTAGCCACGGTTTATTTGCATAGTTTATTTGCATACTGTTTTTATTCTGTTTTTTATTGTTTTATTCTATTTGTTCACGGCTTCAAAATTCTTGAATGGGGAGCAGTATATAAATATTGTAAATAAATAAAAATAAATAAATAAACAACTGATGCTTCAGGAATTTTCTTTTTATCCTTGGCAAGTCTGCCTGGCACATATTTATTTTGGCGCTGGCTCCCCCACAAGCAAATGCTGTTGCTTAGGACTTGAAATCATTTCCCCTGCCCTATTGGAAACACAATCACACACACACACAACCTAAAAGAGTGATTTTCATATCTTGGGGCAGCTTGGATAAATCCTTGGAAGTTTATGAAAGGGTTGTTCCTCAATGAGAAAATCAGTAAAAAAACCCCATTACTTGCCCACCACTACCAGTATCTCCCAGCAATGTGTTGATGGGAAAGTATTGGATGTGTACTAAGGGACCCTCTCACTTTGTGCATGACTATTGTGAGGACCAAATGGATGCTTGGCCTGCATGAACTGAGCGTGCATGCCAAGAATTGCCCCCAGAATCCTTTGCAAGGTGCAGAAGGTCTGTGACAAATGCTCAGAGAGCACAGCTGGCCTAAGACATTTTGCTGCTTGAGATGAAGGACAAGATGGAACCCCACCACCAGCCCAATTCCAGGTAAAGAAGTGCATTAGTCTGGCAGGTCGTTGTTATGTTACCATTGGTATTCTCCACTAGCTTAGGGGTTTCAGGCTAGCAGTGTCGGCTCTAAGTTTTTCTGGGCCTTTGGGCACGACACCCTCAATGGACTCCCCTCCTTCAATGAGTCTACCTTCTCACTATGATTGCTCCTCACCCTCCTTCCCATCATTGCTCCCCCTTGCTTACTTGACAGGCGGAGAGCCAGTGAGCAAGGAGGCCACGGCATCTACTGCACCTCCTTCTTACCACCACCATTGGTGATGGGCAGGTCAACAAGCAACATTTCAGATTGCAACATTGAAGCACAGGAGCGTGCCCAAGCGGCTCTGGTCAGTGGGCCCCTGCTGCGGCAAGGGCCCTTGGCAGGTGCCCAACTATGCCTACAACAGCTGATTGCCCTTTCCTAGTGTTCGCCACCTGAGGCAGAGGTCTCACTCTGCTTAATGGTAGGGCTAGCCTGGGTTTCCTTCACAGTCAAGTGGAAGTGGAAAACGTCCCCTGGAGGTAGGTGTGAACGCCGCGAGCCTAAAAAAAAAAAAGGATCAGTTTTGCCCGGGCACAGTTGGCAATTCTATAGCATCCAATGAATTATCATATTGCTTCAAGTCGATCTCTCTACCACCAACAATTGTACAGCTTGCATATAAATGAACGCTTTTAATTAGTTGGCTCCTAAATTACACAGAACCGAAACAAGGTTTCTTAACACCGACAATTCCAAAGGGAGAAAGGGCACCCTCCCCACCCCCCGAGTGCACGATAAGCGATCTGATGCTTTAACCCACTGCTCAGGCTTTAAATGACGACCAAAGAAGGCCTGTGCATTAACACTTTTTGATCTCTTTCGAAGTAGCTGCTGTTGCTTCTTTTTAAAGCTTTATAACGAAACTCTACTACCGAATATCATACCTTTGATCTTAATTGGCTTCAGTTATTTGCAAGCGTTTAACTTTTCCGGGAGAGTGCCTCTTCCTCCCTTCCCCCTCCAAGCCGACAGAATGCTTGTAAATGGATAGGGTGACTTTTAATGATGCAAATACCCGCCGCTTGATTAGACACACTTTGAGGACAAGAAGTCCCTTGTGATTCCAACCACCCCCTTCACCACCACCCCAAAATTACCCTTGTTTCAACTGGAGAGGAAAACGGGGCACCATCCTAAACGCCATCAATGGCTTCAATTAAATTGATTTCAAATTCATTTTCTGACAGGGCCATTTTGCCCCATTTCCCCCCCTTCCCCCATCCGCGCCGTCTTTCGCCGGGGTGAAGTGAAAATCCTCCAGCCAAAACCAGGCTTTTGTTTTCAATGCTAGCTCCACTGTCAAAAGTCTTCTCTGTTTTACATCACTCCTGTGGGACAAAGCTCTGCTTGACAGTTCGCCAGGGTCTGTGCTTTTGCTGTGTTTCTAGGACAAAGTGCAAGGTACTCTAGTTCATGTCGCCTTCTGATTAACTATCCTGACAGGTCTATATACTGTTAATTTAAACTGACTGACTCACACTGAGCCCCTCAGATCATTACGTCGGTTTTGCATTAGAGACACCCCATGAGTCCCAGATGAACATAAAGGAAGTTTGAGCGTATACATGCACTGCTTTCACAATGTCTCCCTTCAACAGACACTCCAAAAAACCTTATTTATTTTCTATAGAGAGACAGTGTGGTGTAGTGGTTAGAGCACTGGATTAAGGAGATCCGGGTTCTAGTCCCTCCTTGGCTACGAAGCTTACTGGGCCAGATCTACACCAAGCAGGACATAACCTTTTGAAAGTGGCTTGAGAATGGTATATGGAGTGTGTCATGGCCCACAACAGTTGTCAATGCACTTCAATAACGTTATAAAGCAGTAGTGTAGATCCTGCCTGGGTGACTTTGGGACAGTCACTAGCTCTCAGCTTACCTACCTGAAAGGGTTGTTGTGAGGACAAAATGTAGAGAGGGAGGGCCATGTGAAGACCATTGGGTTTTCCTTGCAAGATGAAAAAATGGGGGGATAGAAATGTAATAATAAATAAAAGAATAAATAAATAAATAAACCTGCTGCACTTCATTATCAACCCACAGCATGATGTACAGCATATACACAATTACAGATGCTCATTGTATTATTCCCTCCCCCCCTTTCCAACTTTATCAGCCTTTTCTACAGCAAAATGGCTCTTATTGCCAAATAAAAGCAGGCGGCAGAAGCAAACTACATTTTATTCCTGGAGTCATGATGTTGCTGTGATTTAAGTGCATTTAGAACACACAACTGCACATGTTCAGTTAAAAAGAAGAAGTCAGAGTTGATAAAACTGTTTCTGTGTGTGTTTGTTTGCTTTGCTCTAACACATTAGGAACGCGAGAGCACTTGTAAAGCGTGGAATGGAAGTGGGCGGAGGAAAGAAAATAAATATTAGTTGTGTGTTTCATGGCTGAAGCAATACACATGCCCATCTAAAACTCCTCTCCCCCAGGAAGACCAGGAAGTCCAGGGTCTAAAATTACTTTACTGCTTTACTGGCCATCAGCAAGCTGCATCTGTCGCTATGGTGCCTGTGTTCCTCACCGCCCCGACCCTCCGCCATCCCGTGAGATACACAATATTGCTGTATCATGCCAGGACAAGACAGCTGCCCTAGCAGGAAGGGGGAGTGTTGCTTCTTGCTCCCTTCTGTGACACAGGAAGCTGCCCTATACTGAGTCACGCCATGTAACTCAGTACTGTTGACACTGACTGGCAGCTGCTCTCCATGGTTTCAGGCAGGGATCCTTCCCATTCCAACCTGGACATGCCGGGGTTGAATGTGGCACCTTCTGCATGCAAAGCGGGTGCTCTACCATTGAGCTATGGTGGCCCTTCAACTTATGTGCCCTTCTAGACTTCAGAAATAGTAAAAACTGGTGCAAAACCGCACCCGCTGAAACTGAGAGGCTAAGGGATATTGATTCTCCTAGGTCCTTTGCCCAGGCAAAGGGTCGTTCTTCTGTTGCTGCTAGGGATGGTTGAATCAATTTCAAGCCCCTTGCACTTTCACATGATTTTATCCATAATTCCATCTCTACCACAAGATGTAGTGATGGCGACCCATTTGGATGGCTTTAAAAGGGGGTTGGATAAATTCCTGGAGAAGGATATCAGTGGCTATCAGTACTGATGGCTATATATTACCTCCAGTAGTAGAGACAGTAAGCCTATGTACACCAGCTGCTGGGAACATGGGCGGGAAGGTGCTGTTGCACCCGTGTCCTGCTTGTGGGTTCATGGTTAACAGCCACTGTGTGAACAGAGTGCTGAACTAGATGGACCTTTGGTCTGATCCAGCTGCCATCTTCTTATGTTCATTCTGTTTCTGCATTCATCTCCGTATTGCGGATGTGTGTTTTTTAAAAAAGCCCTGCTCAAATTATCTTAACCACAATCTTAACCGCAGTGAATTCTACCTGCCTGAAAGGCAGTCTAGAAATAATTTTAGACAGATATAAGTCATCTCTTTAAATAAGTATTTTAGTATGTATTTAACTGTGTCTTTCCTGTTAGACTAAATACTATTTAAATGTGTGTTTTGAGATGTTCAAACTGTCAAGGATAGCGCTGCAACATTCAGAGAAGTGTGAAATCCAGTGTATAGCTAAAGTTCCAATCAGATGAGTCTGAGAGGTGCCATTGATGCCTTTGCTTGGGCCACTGGGCAAGCACAGATGTAACGCTGGCTTCCTCTTAACCTCAGGATGGTTAAAAGATTAGAAGTGGACCTATCCAACACCCGTATCTCCCACTCCTCTATTGGAAGCAAAGCCTCCCTACACTGCTGCTAAGTGATTATGTCAGCAACAATCTTAGCCACAGTGAATGCTAACCTGAGTTGCTGTTTCATCACTGTTTGAAAAGCATGTTAAACTATGCTTTCAAATCCTGGTTACATGAGATATCTGGTTAGTATTAACCATGGTTATGGTTGGGACTGACATATCCCTTAACTACTGTAAAGGTGGAAGGGCATAATGGGCCTGTTCGGAAGACCCCTTAAACCCTGCTGGTTAAGGCTTTTGGTTAAACAGCAGGGTTTAAAGTGTCTTGTGTGATGCGTTTTGCTGAACTCTGCTCACTCACTAACCACAGTCAGACTGTCTGCAGCAGGGTTAGCAGCTCTAGCCATGGCTTAAAGTGTTGTGTGTGACAACATGGCTTGTGATTAGTGCTAGCCCCAGAGAACCAGAGCTTCGCTAACCACAGAGCCTGAAGTGTCATCTAAACTGGCCCAATTTGCTCGAAAAATGGAAAAGGACGGGTTGGGAGAAAGGAACATGGGGCCCCTCCCTCTGACCTGGGATTCCCAATCCATCTTCATATATATATATTGGGCTGGTTTTGGACTCAGTGGCCCCGTTCAGAAGACACCTTAAACCATGGCTTTAACCATGGTGGTTAAGCCAGAAAGCCGGGCCATGTTCAGAAGACACGTTAAACCACATCTTTAACCACAGCGACTAACGCAAAAAGCCTTATTCAATGTGGTTAAAGCCTAAGGTGTCTTCTGAATGAGACCAATCATACTTAGAATAGATCCATTTAAATATACAGGACTTAAGTTGGCCATAACTAGCTGAAGTCCCATTGATGTCAATGGCTCTACTCTGAGCATGGTTAAATATGGATTCAACACTATATTTCTGCCCTGCGGTTACATGGGACTCCCAGCGAACACCCATCCTGGCCACTCACAGGTAAGAGGCAATCAAGACCACATCTGCACCCACACGTTGTGATGTTAGCTGATCCACCGATGGGATCAGGGTATGACTGTTCAAGTTAACATGCTGCATTGGCTTTCACCATCAAACATTAGCTAATGTAGTGAAATGACAAATCCAGAAATGCTGCTCTCGTTCGCTTGCTGTGCGCGCATGAGTGTCTCCCTCGCTCAGAGAGGATTAAAACTTTTGAAGCATTTGTTCATGCCATTGCTCTTATTTACTATATTACATCAAAGGGCATTAATTTGCCATGTGGACATTTCACATTTCTCATTTGAGACAAAGCGCAATAAAAACATGGAAGTCGGAGAGAAGCAAGCCAATCTAAGTACAGCGACTGTGCAATTGTTTTGCAGCATTGCCCTCAAGTGTAAAGACTCTTACATTTTTTAAATTGCCTAATCAAATGCAGACACTGTTCCAGTCACGCTAAATTTTCGCATAATGGCAGAAGAACATTTCTTTCTAGCCTCGCACCAGGCATTTGTATCACATTATTGCATTTGCTACTGTGTTGTGCGTGTGTGTTTTAAGCTTGGGAGCAAGCATTTGTAAATGCATCATGTACCAGTGTGAATACCTACACAACTGCTAGAGGGAGAAATGGCTGCTTTGCTCTGATCTCTGGGAAACACGGGTTGATGCAGCAGGCCCTTTGCAAAAGCTGCGGAGGTGGGACTCTTGCCTATCAGACATTCCTCGGTTGCATGGGGACAGGTATTTAGGTGTGCAGCATCAGCAAATGAACACCCTTAGCACACCAAGGCCTTTAACTGGCCATTTCAGAACCTGGTCATAACCTCAGGCAGGGTGACCAGATAAAATCCAGGTTAGGGCTCATGTAACTTTAACAGTTGTAGAGAAAAGGGAATTTCAGCCAGTGTCATTTGTATGCAAATAGTTCCTGGTGAAATTCCCTCTTCATCACAACAGTTAAAGTTGCAGCCACTATACTAGAGTGACCATATTCAAAAGAAGGCAGGGCCCCTGCAACTTTAACAGTTGTGATGAAGAGGGAATTTCACCAGGAACTAACTGCATACAAATGACACTGGCTGAAATTCCCTTTTCTCTACAACTGTGAAAGTTACATGAGCCCTGACCTGGATTTTATCTGGTCACCCTACCTCAGGAAACTGGCACCACAATTTTTTATTTTGAAGCGGTATGTTTTTCTGCAGGGGGAACATAATCCCCAAATGTCCCTGTGATGGGAGGCTGGGCATCTTCGCTTTGGGAGAGATGCCCAAGATTGATTTCAGGGGAGACAGAAAAGAAGAGAAAATGCAAGAAATTCACAGATCTTTTGATCTCCTTCCTTCCAATTGCATCCAGAACAAAGCTCTTAGGCAGCATCGGTAAACACACATACCAGGGAGTAACTCCCTCTGAACTCAGAGGAACTTACTCCTGAGTAAACAAGTTTTGGATTGCCCTGTTAGTGTAGATGGAGAGCAGAAGGCAGCTGGCCAGGTAAAGGTGAGAGCCAATGTTGATAGGACAGAAGGTTGCCGGCTGTAGATTACCATTTTTGGGGAGGGACAGCAGCTCAGTGTTAAAGCATGTGTTTTGTGCACAGAAGGTATTATCATTGGCATTTTCAGTTTTAAAAAATGGGTAATGGGGAATACCTCTGCCACGAGTCCCTTGCGCTAAATGAATGTCAGAGACTGCAGTATGTTAGCAATAGCTGTTTGATTCACTACAAACTAGAGAACCGTTCTAACAAACTCACTAGCATCGGCTGTCTTTCTTGTGCTTCAGTCCTTCAGCTTTTAGTTTCATTTTCCCATATAAGGCCCATCTACTCAGGGCCTGCCTCACAGTGTGAAGCAGTTGCCTCAGGTGGAAGATGTTGGGAGGTGGCAGCATGGTGCTGGAGGAGAGAGTGTTGTGCCAAGCAGCCTACCCTGTGCCCCCTATGATGGCCTGCTGCCTTCTGGTGGAGGATACTGTCCTGTTGCCAGTATCAAAGAAAGATTCAACTGCCAGTTCAGCTGGCTTTTGTACATGGAATGGGACAGGGCACCATCTTGTTCTCCACCTCAGGCAGCAAAATGCCTTGAGACAGCCAGGTACCTGGGCCAGCATTCTGTTTACACAGTGGCCAGAATATGAGATCAGCAGCACCCTCCCTGAGCAAGATACTGAACTAGATAGACAGTTTGGCTTAGCATTAGGCAGCTATGTTCCCTAGAAGTGCAGTCAGGTTAAAAATATCTGTCAACCAGTTCCCATTACGAAGCCACATGACTTAGGTCTGGTCTACACATGCAGTAAAATGAGGCGGTAAAAGGGACTATACCACTTCAGACTGCAGGTGGGGTCCGCTAATTCTGAATGCCCACCCCTCATTTTTTTATTTTTTAAAAAAACTGCCGCAAGGAATATCTAGCACATCAAGGAAAACTGTTCTAGCTCAGCCTCTGTCTTGCATGCTCATTTTCTACTTGCAGGGAGGTTTTGATTTATTTTTAAACACACAAAAGGTTGATAAACTCAGAATCCCACCACCACCACCTCCACATGCAGTCTGAAGTGGCACAGACCCTTCTACTGGATGTGCAGCTCAGCCCACCATCAACAAATAATTACAACATGACTAATTTTTCGTCTTTGATTCGCACACATATTGTGGCCAAGAAACCAGCACCCCTCAGCAGATCTCGCTGCAACCTGGAGAAAGCTATTAGAGTCTGTGAGACGGAAGATTTTAGATTGAAATCCAACTTTCTTTTCTCCTCGACAGCAGTTTGCACTGTCTGCGTACCCCAGATCTCCTCCAGGTGGCAAAATAACAGAGACCAGCTACCTCTACAGCCTGTGCCAACGTTGGCGCTCAGCCAGCTGTGGAAAGCAAGCCTGTGCTAGCTTGCTGATTATCCAGTCCTAGGGAGTGAATGTGCCCCTACAGAACAATGCCAAGCCTGTTCTCTTCTGGGCCTCTGCATGTCCAAGTGGTTATTATTTCTGGGCTGTATAAATGGGAAGGCAGGTTCAAGAAATTATGCCATTTTTTTTTAAGGCTGGCGTTAACTCTGATGAACAGAGAGGAAGAGGTATGCTTTAAACTGGTCGCAAAGGCCATAAACTGAATGGTAAGATTCCCATTCATTTTTCTTCCTCTCCCATCATACTAGAACCCAATGGGGTCATCCCGTGAAGCTGACTGGTGGGAGATTCAGGACAGTTAAAAGGAAGGACTTCTTCACACAGCGCATAGTGAAACTATGAAATGCGCTACCACAAGATGTGGTGATGGCCGTCAATTTGGATGGCTTTAAAAGGGGTGGGGTGGGTGGGGGGTGAATAAATTCCTGGAGGTGAAGGCTATCAATGGTTACTAGTCCTGATGGCTATGTGCTACTTCCAGTAGCAGAGGCAGTAAGCCTATATACACCAGTTGCTGGGGAACAGGGGTGGAAGGGTGCTGTTGCATTCATGTCCTGCTTGTGGGTTTCCTGTGGGCAGCCGGTTGGACAATGCGTGAACAGAGTGCTGGACGAGATGGCCCCTCGGCCTGATCCAGCATCAGGGCTCTTCTGATGTCCTTATTACCTCTTAAAAGGTACAGTTATTCAGGATCTAGCATTTGCCGCCCCTCCTGCACTGTCTACTGCTCTTAAACCGTCCCTGTTCCTTCCTACACCTCTGACTTCATTGCTGACTCTAAATCCCATAAGGCAATGACTTGTGGTGACTCAATTCACCTAACCCACTGTGGGCTACTCTGACTGGCAGGGAATTATAGCCAGTGGTACAGGAAGGTGATTTTAGACTTTAGGCGCAATCTATGCTGGCTGGGCATGCTAGGAGACGTAGGACTACTTTCTGTCCAAACATGCACCCCAAAGTCTAAAAGGTAGCGAAAACTGTTAATACACGAATACATTTGAGCAACCTAAATAACTGCCTATGATACACTGGTGACCACTCATCTACAATTTTGAAACTGCTAAGCCTGCCTAACATTGGATTTTCAGTTGACATCTGTTCATTGTTACGAATGAAGGGCACTATAGTAGGGTAATTTTGGACCTAGGAAACCATCCTATGCCTGTTTAGGAAAAAAAAAACCCTACAACTTTCAGCATGCCCCAACCAGTCTTACCACGCCCCTTTAGGTGGCCATATTATGTATTATGTCACCTACTTCCAAAAATGGAAAGCCAGCACTGCCGTGTTTGAGGCCCTTCTGCTCATTCTGTTGAGTGGAGCCCCAGGCCTTTACCCTAAACTCCTGCCATGATGGCACCGGTGACCGTAGTCCGAGATCTTCCCTGCCCTGCTTCCTGAGATTATTTACAAGGAGATTTCAAGGACTGAATTTGGGAACTTATCACCAACAGAACATAACCTTTATCACTGAACTCCAGATCCATGTCATGTAATCTCTCCCTCCCTGGCATCAACACTGTTCTCTACTTTCATTGCTGTCCACCTCTAGCCTAAACCCACATCCATCCAGAGCCCGATTAATCTTTTCTTGACTCCTGTTTTTAATTCCGGTGCTCAGATTGAAAGTGTGTTTACTCAGAAAGAAGTACCATTGATTTCAATGAATATGATTTGCAACTGGGTGTACCGAGGGATTGAGAAAGTATTGAAAAAGCCCCCCCCCCTCAAAAATGCCAGTCTCTCCCCCCCCCCCCCAACATCCTGCTCGACAAATACCATGCAAATAATTTCAAGGTGACCCATTGGGGCTGATTCTGAAAATGACTCTCAATGTGTCAATCTCCTCCCCTGCTGGTTTCTTCCATCCTTGCAAGCAAAACATTAAATTAAATTATATTAAAATTACCATTGCAGATGGGAAAATAGCATTGGGAGAGAATAGCTTATCTCACCATAGGGATGGATGAACGAGCAATGCTTGAAATCACCAGGATTCTCTAAATATTTTCTCATGTCTCAATTCCTGTTTGTATTTGCATTCGCTGCTCGCTTGGAGCGAATGGAAGGCTTGCGCATACCAAGCAGCAATCGAATGGGAGATTTGCGCAAATTTCCCCCCCTTGGCTAAAGCTGGGCTGTTCCAGTCTGCAGCGGAAATTTGCTCAAATCGAACCGGGAATCAGGAACGAGACAAACGTGGACTGGAGTTTGACAATTAGTGAATATTTTTGGCGCACAGGGTTTCGAACGTGTGTTGGACGCAAAAACAAAATTGTCTTATATCTCTCTCCTAGCACATCAGAAATCTTCATCCTCCTTTCCCAGATGTTAAAGCGAAAAGGGCACTTCTACACGTACTCATACATATAATTTTCTGCAAGGGGTATGGACACTAAAGCCTTCTGAAAAGCCCTTGAAATTTTGCAAGTACTCAAAGGGGATGTTAGCAAAAACCCATTGTTTCTTGTAGAATCACAGAGTTGGAGGGGCCCTTGTAGGCCATCTAATTTGATCCCCTGCTCAGTGCAGGATACGTAGCCCTTGCTTGAAATGAGGCAGAGCCCTCCCCTGCCATCTAGGGAATTGGTTCCATGCTCGAACAGCGTTTACCATCACAATATTTCTCTTAGCGTCCAGCTGAAATCTACCCTCCTATAACTTAAGCACATTGGAGCCAAAGATTGAGATGTTAATGCATCTCTAAATGAAACTCAATCTGAGTTTAAGGCCGCAGTACTACCAGGATTCCCATCTTCCTCCAAACTCGAAGGCGGACGAGATTCCTATGCAGAATGGGAACCGGGTGGAGGCGATCATCGCCTCCATACTCTTCTTGCTCTGCATGTTCACTAGATAGGTGCTTTGCCCATCTAGTTCAGGCTCTGCGGAGCAGGAGGGAAGGGGGCTGGGGCAACCAGAGGATTCTTCATAAACTGGCCACCCCAGTCTCCTCTCCTCTCTGGCCATAGAACCCTTGTGATCATGACAAGGGTCAGCCAATCAGCACTCTGCACAGCCAGCTTAGCGCTAGAGATGGATTTGTGGTTGCCACAAGGACCAGCCAATCAGCACTCTGAACAGCAGGCTTCTGTTGGAACTAGGAAGAACAGCCCAAAAAGGGATGAGTGCAAATCTACGGTAAGCACATGACTCAAGATAAGTGTGCATGCGCATAGACTTTAACTTCATCTGTAGCACATTTCCTTCCCTGAACTTTATGCTATCTTCTGCCTTTCCGCAAAGTTACTTAAAATTGCAACAGGTGCATTCGTCTGTATCTATACTATAAGTTTATTGGCAATTTTAGTTTGGCCTTTTCCTTTCTCTTCACCGCCCCTTCCTTTGTTTCCTCATGACCTTTAGATTCTAAGCCTCTGGGGAACAGGAAATGTTTATCACATTTTAATGTCTGCACCTCATTACTTTTACCAGCCCTGATCCCTCAAAAAGAGCAAGCTACAAATAAAGAAATATTTAATTTGCATTGATGTATCTGGTCTACAAGACTGGAAGATATCCAACTGCAACACTGGGTCAATGTTGTGGATTTTGATGGTCCAATGGTGCCGTCATCAGGATATCCAGCAAGCAGCATTGATTTGCTGGTACAGCAGGTCTTGGGATCATATTACTGTTAATTTGGAACAGGGCACCTGTAATGCGTATTTGACCTGCCTCATTTGCTCTGGAATTCCAGGTACTGAAAACTGTGGCAGCTGTAGAAAAGACGAAGATTTCCCTACTTTAAAATCGATGGTAGGAAAATGCAAACAGATCAAAATGCTGTGAATTAGACAATGAAGGAGTTTTCAGGGAATGGAGTCCAAAATGCCAGTGGAAGCCAATCAGGCAAGGGCTCCCTCTACAAGGATTCGCTTTTGCGCCCGGTTCGGCGATTATGCGCATTATCGCAGAAGCGCATTTACTCCTAATCCCTCTGCACGGGAGGCGGCGAGAGGCGGCGAAACGCATTAATAGATGTCCAAAAAGTCCTTTACAAGAAGTTAATGTGCATAAGCGCTTGTTCACACGGGAAAAATGCGCTTTAACGGCCGGAGCAAAATAAAACTCGCGATTTAACGCGCATTCGAAAATGCGCATTATCGGAGAGATAACGCGCCTCTACGCCCGATTTTCGCTCCGTTCTTGTAGAGGTAAAATTTTTAATGAACCTTCAAAGCACATTAAACCTCTCTTGTAGAGGCACCCAAGGTCTGCGCCATAAGCCACAAGCTTCCTTGTTCAAGCCCCAAACTCTTCAACAGCCTGTCTTTCCCATTCACTTTTGGAAAAGGTTTGTGTTGCCTACAAGAGGAGAAGGATCCCTCTGCCTTGCAGGTTGCTCATTGATTCCACTTGTTGGGGGCCTAAGAGAGCTGGATGTTTGCAATCCTGCTCTCAAGGATTGGGGTTGAAAGAGTCTGCTGAGAATCTTTCAAGTGCCAAGGTGACAGAAATGAGTTCTCCATATCACCCATGTACAGGGCCTTTTGGCACAAGCGATAAGGGCCGTTTGTTTAACAGCTCTGAAGGGAGGCTTACCCAAGGGAGGACTTGGAATATATTCCAGGACATTGTTGCTTGGGGCAAGGCAGCAGGACTGGCTGACAAAATTATTCCTTTTGAAGAAAATACATGAACTGCATGATGTATGTTTACGGATTTATTTCTTTTTTAAACGGAAAGGCCCATTGCAGCCCAATAGCTATCATTTGTGCTTCGATTAAAGCGGGTTTAGTCCCATTCTTCCAAACTGGCTTAATTCCAAGTAGCGCTTAACCGGGTTGTGGATCTGGTTGATAATTAAAAAAAAGCATGCAGGAGATGGGCGGGGGAAATGTCACCTTTTGGCAACCAGCCATTAACCAAAGGGGTTTTATGCATGCAAACATGATGCATTAATGTTACAAAGGTCAAGAAGTCCAAGGTTAATCACGCTGTGTTAAATGTATAAATCAAAGCTTTCGAGGGACCAATTTAATTTACAGGGTTTGTAAACATTTTGGCACAACACAAATGTCAGCTGCTTGTTTGAGCCACTGGCTTCCCACGTTCAGCACCATTAATTTTGATATTTTTGTATTGTCCTTATTGACAATAACTCTTGGTATTCTTGGTTGCTGCAGCAGGAACAACAACAACAACAACAAATTATTATTATTATTTTAAAAAGAAAAATACGTAACTCTTAAATGGCAGGAAGGTTGCTTTTAATTTTTTTAAAAAATCTGTAATCTGTGAGCACACTGGATGTGAGAATGGGGGAGGCTCATTACATAGTACAGAACTCTTCTACGGGACTCTTCTGTGCAAGAACTAACACAGGTGTATAAAATTATGGATGGCATGGATAGCACTAGAATCCAATGGGCTCCTCCCATGAAGCTGAATGGTGGTTCAGGCCAGATAAATGGGAGGGATGCCTTCACACAGTGCATGGTTAAACTATGGAATTTGCTAGCACAAGATGTAGTGACATCCATCAACTTCAAAAAGGGATGAGATCTAATCATGGAGGATAAGGCTAGCAATGGCTAATCGTCATGATGTTGATATATGACCTCCAGTATGAGAGGCAGAATGCCTCTCAATACCAGTTGCTGGGGAACATGAGCAGGTGGCTGCTATTGCGTGCATGTCCTACTTGTGGGCTTTCCAGTGGTGCCCACTGTGGAATAGAATACTGGACTAGAGAAGACTTTGGTCTGATCCAGCATGGTTCTTCTTCTGTTCTTACATTCTTAACATAAGACCTACCTTTGGGCCAAAATAGGTGATAGAAAGCTTTGCTGAACCTGGTATAATACAGCTTCCTATTACCTGTTTTAGAACAGTGCAGCTTCTCAGCAGAGTCTCAGGTGGAGCTCTTTCCCATCCCATGCAGTGTGATCCTTTGAAAAAACCCACACTGAAATTGGAAACACCAGGAGTTGAACATGTAATGCATGTACTCTCACTGAACTGTAGTTCTTCCCAAAATAAATGCATACGCCGTACCTGGGAGATGGAAATACATGGCAGCTACCCAGTGCTTGTACACAGAGAGGAGAAGATACAAACCATTACAGGTTACAACCTATGTAAGATTCATCTTAAACCCCTATGTGGGAACACATGAAGCAGCCCTTCGAATAGAGATGCTATAGTTGTACCAGCTGTTTGCCAATTTCCAATCCAGTTAATAATCCAGTTAAGACTTCGTATCTTGGTTGTAAACTGATTTATTCAATAGTAAGATTCATGTCCTGCCCTGTTTACTTTCATTACCCAACTATTCCTCTGGCAATAGTGCTCTCTCTACATCCAAAAAAGGTTTTGAGCCCTCTGGAAAGGGATGTTTCTAGATTTTGAAAAGCCCCTGGCCTGCTGTTGGTCCAAAATAAATGTTGAGTAACACGGAGGAGCCACTTCATAGCTGAAGAGAGGTTTGCATTTGAGAAGCCTACTGCTAAACACAACACTCTGTCCACTGCAGCAGACCAGCTCTTTGGCTGATTAAGTTGATGACTGAAGTCAATGGGGCTCAACTAGTTTAGATCCAACTGGATGATGGATTAGGCTTGTAAATAGTGGTTTTAAGAACTAAATGCTGTAATTCATTCTTTCTTCTTCTTCTTCTTCTTCTTCTTCTTCTTCTTCTTCTTTTAAAAAATACATTTGATGTTTAACAGCCTAAATGCCAAAGAATTAAGCCAATGTTCTTGGTGGTTTAATTTGATCTACTCCAATATATACCATAATTCCAAGTAGTAACTTTGTAAGCTACTTCGCAAACTGTGTGTTAAATGGGCAAACCTAATCCAAGTTAGGTGCAACAGATGGTGACTGTCTTCGTATGTAACGCTAAACCATAGTTTAGGCCCACATGAAAGAGCTTTGGGTTTGTGGGCTTCCTCTGGCCTCTCCTCCTCAGGCATGGTGTGCAAGGAGATTGGAAGTATCCAGTTCCAATTTCAACTAACTGCTGTTTGCCAGTTTGTCTGCACCAGGAAAAAACACCTTGTGGTTAGTTTTAGCTATGCTTTGTCTGAACCGGGAGCTTCAAAGTGTGATTTATTATCTTGCTGGGTTTTAAAAGGGGGAGGGGAATAAACATAGTTAAAATTAACCTCAGTTTCTGATTCAGACAAAACAACAAACTGTGGTTAGTTTAAAATGGAAGCAGATACTTTTAATCTTCTCCTCACAGCCTTGACAGAGAGGCGAGAATGGGCTCAGGCTCATCATACTAGAGTTGACCTTTGTTTCTGAACCAGGCCAAAATGTCCAACTTGGAACACACACATTTTACCTGTGTATTTGTTCGTTACATTTCTATACCGTCCACTAGACAAAGGTAATTCAAGCCAAAACGAATGGGTTCAAGTCCCTTGCTCAGGTATACATCTCACCTAGTGTCAGCCGCCGTCTCTTAGACGAACCAAGCACACAGGGTTATTCTAAAGATAAAATGAGGATAAGCCATCCCTGGGCTCATTTGAGAAAGTAGGAATACCAATAAAATATATCCAAGAAAATTTCTAACTCCACTCCCTTTGGTCATCCATTTACCCAATCCATTTCTCTTTATCCAATATTCCCAGTTTGAGGAACAATACAGAGACTATGCTGAAGGAAAGCATGCATCACGTGGCACTCTGCTACATCATTCTGAAGCAGCGGTGCCAACAGTGCAGTCCTATACAGGTCTACTCAGAAGTCAGCCCAAATGCATGCAATGTGACTTATTTCTACCTAAGAGTGTACAGCAGCCTTCCAAAACATATGTTGCCCTGCAGATGTTTTGGACTGTAATTCCCATCATCCCCAACCAACAAAGCCAATGATCAGGGATGGTGGGAGTTGTAGTCCAAAAACATATGGGGGAGGGTACTGGATTGGGGATTGCTGATGTACAAGATTGCAGCCGAAATCAAGTTGTGCTTCTTTGGGGGTTTTCAAAATAAGGCCCATATTGAATCTTGAGTTGGGGATGGGTATTGACTTCGTGTTTTGAAAAAAACAAAAACCTAATTTCTAAAATACAGATCAATATGCCCCACCCCTCAGTGCTTCATTGTGTCTTATGTCCCAGCAGCCATTCTGTAACCTTTCTACCCACTGCTCCGCAGGTGTGCCCGCTAAGCTGTGTTGGGGCAGGACAAAACCCACAGCACACAAAAGGAACTTCCCGTTCTGGATGTTAACTTTAGTTACCAAAGCCAGACAATGCTGCCAGTGGTGTGGAAGAAAAAAAATGGCTGTTGCCAGCTGTGTTGTTCACAGTTGGTTGGTTTCTCCAAATGGTTACAGAGCCAGTAGCCTGGTGTGGCCCGTAGACAAGATGATGGATGAGCAACACACAGTGTCCAAGTCGAAAGAATGGCAGAAGTTCACTTCAGGGTTGTTAAAATGCTAATCTAGTTTAGTTAATAAAAGTTTAATGGAATAGAAAAGTTAGAGAAATGAGGACACCTCAAAATCTTATCGTACACACACACACACACACACATGCAAGTATGTAGGCTATAGTAAATGCAGACCGTTGGAGAATGCTCAGCATAACCAACAACTCTGCACAGTGATCTGAAACATCAGAGAATATACGTAACTTGCGCTGTAATCCTATATGCACTTACCTGGAAGTAATCCCCATTAAACACAATGAGATTTATTTCTGAATAACCGTGTCTAGGATTATATTATTAATGGTATAAACAGAGATGTCTCCACTGCATACACATTTTTATGTCTTTCATGATTATTACGTGCTAATATGTAACACAAATGCATTTCTTGGATAACATACACATTCACTAATGGGTAGAAAGAATTCTATACTCTGAGTGTGTGACTATTATGATTTGCTTCAGTCTTGTCTTTGTTTTAAATCATAAGTAATTGCAATTTCGTAAGCCTAGTTTTAGAGCCAAAAGGGGGCTTCAAAGTTGAAACGTAACTATTTATGCACATTACCCAAGCAGGTCGACATGCAACAATGACGGGTCATTGTGCACCACATTTCCCAGTTTTCCCAGTGAAAATTCCCACATTTGCTGTAACAAATCCACATATTACCCTAAGATTGTATCTTTGTGGTTATATAAATACTAGCATTTAGAAATGGCAGCATCTTAGCTGCCCCCCCCCCCCCCCCCGGTAACACATTATTCTCAATAAAATGAGCCAACTTTTGTTAACAGCTGCTTTGGAATGACCATTAAGGCATGACCAGGAAAAGAAAACTGGTAGCAGACACACACACACACACACACACACAGAGCTATTGAAAAACAGTATGATAAAGCCAGTAATGTGATTTTTCACTGAACTGTTCTTCCATGTGACATGGGAACAAATCTGAACATACTTTCTTTTCAGCCTGAAGTTGGCAGCTATTCACAGAACAGACTAACAACTTAATAAAACAGCTTAGATGGATTTTAACGGCAACTGCAGCAGCTTATCTGAGGCATAAAGACAGATCATCTGTCCTCCCAGTAGTTTTGATGAAAGCAACATTTGGGTTGATTTAATTAGATACAGGACTTTTAAGACTGAAATTAACGCAGTACTCCACCATAATAAACACTCTCTCCCATGTTCTCCTTCACTGCTCCTGGGGTAAATTATTAATTTCTGCAACAGTGAAATGCGTGCTGACACTCTGGACTAGAATTATAAGTATGTTTAATGAATAAATATGTAATCACCTTCTCATATTTCTCAACTGAGCCAAAAAGGAAAGATGTATGTCTTTCACAATCCTTTGCATTTGCAAACAAGCAAGCCCCAGACGGTGATAAGAAACAATTTAAGGAATAACCACACTGCAATGAACTTCATGTAAACATTTCTGGGAATTTACATGGCATGGATCCCATGTTAGACTGGACGACACCTCTTGCTGAATATAGGAAGGAGTGGGATGGGGAAATCAATCTATTTCCAGGGAAATGAAAAGCAATCAAGCAGGTTTGGGCCTTTAAAGGATTCTACGCTTGCTTCCTTATGTAATCCCAAGAGGGAACAGTTTTCCTCACTACCTCTTGTAATAGAAGAATCTGGGCTTACTCACCACAATTGATGGGCAGCAGAGATAGAACTGACCAAAGCAAGCCCCTCCTTTGGAGGCACCACTTCACACAATGCATCATCAGCTTATGGAATTCCACTCCGGATGATGTGGCGACAGCTAATAGCTCAGGGGGCTTTAAAACAACAACAACAACAACAACTAAGATCAGGCAAATACATGCAGGGAAGGTCTGGCCATGTCTTTTATTACTAGCCATAATAGCTCAATAGGGAGAAACAAAGGTGGAGGACTACTTCCATCTTGTCCAATTTGGGAGCTTTCGAGAGGGTTGGCTAATGCTGGGAACCCAACCCTTCTTAAGCGTGCCAACCTGGGAACTGAGGGACATCCTGAGTCCATCTAGCAGAGCACCTTGGATAGCTCCTTTAGAGTTCTGATTGGTTCTGACTGAAACCTGAAGCAGACTCACTGCTCCATTGTCATCGGAGCCACCAGCCTCCACTGGTCTCATCCAGTCATTAAAGCAGGGGAGGACAGAAGGAAGATCTTGTTCTGCTGTTAGATCTCTGGGTGGATTTCTGACTCCCCATTGTTTAACAAGAGCAGCAACAAAACGACTCGCCTCCACCCTAAATTATACTGCTGAAAAGAAGAAAGCTTGGGATAACCAGAAATGCATTTGTCTGTAGAAGAAGTGCGAGCTTAGTTCACTTCTGGTGCTCAAAAACAAATTCCTAGGCTCAGAATTCTTTCATTGTAAGTCTATGTCCTTTGCACCAGGTGGATCTCTGGGTTTTAGGGAACAACAACAACACTAAAGTAGATCTCCAAGCCTCATGTCAAATCAAACCATACTTTCCAAGCTTTGGTTGCCTGGTTTAATGGTAACCACAAGTTATTGTAACACAAACATGTTTTTAATTTGGGAAAGGTTCCCCCCCCACCCCAAGGCACACACACACTTTTGCCACGACCCAATGAGGTATCCCATTTATGCACAAATGAGTCGGATGTATTAATGGTAGACCTTTCATGGAAACATGAGACCATGCATCTCACAGCTCAAAATGTCCAACAGTTTCTGTAACAGCAGCTGAGAACAAGCAGTTGCCCCTTGTCCCCAAAATATTCAGATGGGCCATCACATAGGGCACTGGTGATTGGGGGTGGGGGTGGAAGATGCTTTCAGCCAAGCTGATTCCTGCAACAGAATCTGAGGCACTCACTGTATTCCTGGAAGAGATGTTAGCATCACACAAAGCAGGTTTAGAAGAGGCTGTTGTCTTGGTCATTCTGGACACAAATGAACCCAGGTAGTGACAGACGGCAGATTAAGAGGAGAGAGGAATAGCGAGGCATTCGTTCAGTTTAACTAGATGAAAGTGAGCAGGCATGTAAAACAGCCTTTGGCATATACTTTTTGGCTCTCCTTTTGAACATAAATGTAAATTTCTACAAGCTAATGGATTGCAAATGCAACTGATTTCCTCCCCATTAAAAAAAAAGAAAAAAAGCAGTAGACAAGCTTTCTATTAGATCCTATAAAATGTATTCAAAGTTTACAATAGACAAATAGAAAAAAATCATGGAGCTCATCTGGAAATGTCTATTTATTTGAGCCAGAATAAATGTTTATACAATCTCTGCCAACGGAAAAGAATATGCCTGTCACTCACCACATTAAACATGGTTATGTATTGCTTCGTTTACTGAATCAGATACATAAATGCTACATGGTGTTGGGTTTTTCAAACTCCCCCTGGCATGACTAAAAACAGCCAGCCCTCTTTCACAACAAAAGTAATATTACAGCCATTCAGGGATGCTCTACCTTTCCTACAGACGGCAAAGAAACAATCTCCGAGAGACTGTTTCTGAAAGTGTTTTCTAGTCTAGATGTCAGCACGCATTTCAGAAGGTTGAAAACAAAATCATTCCAAAGGTCTGAGAGCAATCCCAAAGCAACAACAACACCGGTACAATGCAGAAGTAAGGGCCATTGAGTTCAGATGAGCTTACTTTGAAATAACTGGGACTGTTTTAGACTGCAATCCCAATTAGATTTACCAGGAAGTAAACCCCACTGAACGCAGTGAGACTTACTTCTGAGTAAACATGCATAAAATTACTCTGCAAGAACTTTCAATGCAGATCTCAAGTTAGCAAAGCCTATATATACTCCTGATCTCCCGAAAATAGCTAAAGTCAATGTTTACAGCCGTTCAACATATGTCATTTTGGAATCCTGGCATTTGCTGTGGCTACTCATAGGATATCGGATGTATCTATTTAAGATGGCAATTCTGATTGCACAGTACATAGAAACTAGTCTTAATTGCATAGTAAATATACATCTTACACACACACACTGTGACCAGTCAATCATATTACTGCTGATGTATGCCAAAGTAAATAAAAATACATGTCCCCTTTTCTATCCTCTTTTCTGGGTCATATTCTGCTATCCCTCCGTCGGTACTCCGATTTCTTTTGTGGAGTATGTGCATCTCAGAACAGGTATATTGTTGACACTTAATAGTGGTTCAACAGAAATGGAAGTGTAGCAAATACAATTTTATCGACCATATTAGACAATCCGGGGATCAAGAAATGCCTGTTAGCTAGTCTGGGACTTAAGCTTCTCATGTAGTCAAGCCAGATAGCAACGAGAAATGCAGCATTGTGACTTAGTAGCATGCTCTATAACTTACCAGGATCCAACACCTGTTTACTCAGAAGTAAGTCCCTCAATGCACTGTGGCCAGGAGGGCTAACCCAGGTGCCTTGTTCTGTATATTTTATCCCTTCAGTTATGCTTTTCATAAAGAAGCTCCTTTTAATGCAGGAAAGCAATCAGGAACAGCTGGGTGTGTGTGTCTAGCATTTCTATCCAAGATTTATAAATTATGAAGGAGGTGGATTAGGGTGGTGTTTGGTGGGGGCAGGGCAGGGAAGCTTCTTTAAACCTTTCCTAATTGCTTTGTGAACACAGCTGTATCAGGTTTTTGCCATTCTGGAATCCATAAAGCAAGAGAGAAAAGAAAAGTTTCACTCCCTTGCATTTCA
Organism: Anniella stebbinsi; assembly: GCA_029215795.1. NCBI lineage: Eukaryota > Metazoa > Chordata > Lepidosauria > Squamata > Anniellidae > Anniella > Anniella stebbinsi. The sequence goes on from JARDYH010000001.1 coordinate 392,369,600, forward strand.
ACAAAACCTTGCTTTCATCAGGAGGCAAAGATGAAAGAGTGAAAAAAGGCAGCCCCTGCCACTGCGCAAGGCTAATTCAGAATTGACTCCCTTATTTGTTTCCATCCATAATTGATGGGTAGCTTGAAATAGAGCTCCCTCTATCTCCCAAAGCTTGGCTACTACGAAGGACTGGAAGCAGCCGCCTGGTTCCGCCAAGGCTAGCCACTAAATCACTCAGAGTTTAGTTAGCACTTAGCGGGTAGGGCGGAGGCTGTTGACTCTGATGGCAGTGGGGCTTCTTAAGAGTTCTGGCTGGTTCTGATCCCCCCCACCAACATGGGAGCCACCAGCCTCCACTGGTAGGAGGCAAACACACAGAAAGAAGGCTGCGATCTTGACTTTTCCTGTGTATCAGCTGTTCCACCAAACAAGCCTCACTACTCCACAACTGAGAGAGGTCCCTTCCCACAAAATATCTGGTGTGTGTGTGAAATGCAACCAGCCCAAGTGATACATGCTCAAGTAACTCGTGTCAACAGGCTGGCCACATTTAATTTGATTTATTTTTCTTCTCCCCCACACGTCCCAGCAGAGAAAGTTCCCAGCTGCTCACAGGGCTAAAGTCTAGGGAGAAGAGAGACGGAACCCCTTGGCAGGAGTCTGGGATCTCCATGATCCTTGAGCCAATTTGCCAAGAGGCCTGGGTGTTTTAAAAGCCATCCTCTTTATCTCTCCCCTCCATCTCAAGGCCTGCTCATTAATTAGAGTACACTCATCCTCTCCAGCCCCCAAATGTCCTTTCTCTAGGAGGGCAGAAACAAAAAGGAAGGAATGAGTAGGCAGGAAAAAAGCAAGGGGAGCCTTTTCAGGGAAAACTGCTGGTGGGGGCGGGCGGGGCTCTTTTGGGGCATTTGCTGCCCATTCGGGGTTGGCTTGAAACTGAAACATGATGGGATGGAGAGGATGGCATTGTGGATACCCCCCCCCCCCCCAAGTAAATTGCCCATGGAGCAGCCAGAAGGAGGCTCGGATACAGGAGACGGGGAAGATGCGACACAGGTGGGCCCATCATCCCTCTCAGGTCTTCTCAGGGCCAACAGCGCAGCATCCCTGGATCCATCCCTGGAACCATGAGCTCCTGAGCAATCTTGGTTCAGTGTTCAGGCTTCCCTAATCTACTGGGCAGTCTTAAGACTCTCCGATGGCCGGAGTGGGGAAGGAGGATCTTGAGCCCCGGCAGGCGGATCGTGAGCCCCAGCACATCTCGTTTGAGCAACTGCAAGCCAATCGACTTAGCCACCCGCTGCTCTGCGGACCTCAGGAGGTTTCCGTGGCCGCTGATTCCCGGGATTGTCACCAGGTGCCTGGCACTGTCTCACTGCCCTGTCCCTGCGTTCCCTGCTGATTTCAACCTTCCTCCTCTCGTTCCCTGCACTGCTATGGGGGACACACACTCGTATCCCACCAAATCTCCCCACCTGTCTGTAGGGCCCTCCGGCTCACCCCCTTTCTCTCCTCCTCAGCTGGCCTCTCAGTGCGGCACCCCTTCCCCCCAGACCCCCTCTTCCTAACCCTTACCCACCTCTTCCGAATGTAAACACTCCCACTCCGAATCCAAACTTGGCCGCTCGCTGGCTTCTCTCTCTCTCTCTCTTTCTCTCTCTCCCCCTCCACCCATCACTCGTCTCCTCGTCGTCCGGAGAGGAGGCGATCTCCGACCGATTCCGCCGAGGTGCAAACGCGAATAATAATAATAATAATAATAATCCCCACGGCACGCACATCCAAGGGGTAGGCGAAGACGCGCGAGAACCTCCGCCGCGCGCAACTTTTCGTGCGATCCCGAGCAGCATTTCCCAAACCTTTTCCTCCAACCCCCTCCTCTCCCCCCCCCCCCCCGCCAAGCTCGATGCAGCGCCTGCCACCAAGGGCTCCAAAGAACACACAGCGCGATCCTTCTCGGCATGGCGACTCAGAAGTAAGCCCGGCGGAGTTCGGGGGGAGGGGGCTTACTCCCAGGAAAGGGCGGCGGGATCGCAGCCTTTAAACCCCCGGATTGGCCTCGGGACTCCTCATCTTCTGCCTTCAACAGCCCCTATTTCCCTCCCCCCCCCCCCCCCAACGAACAGCCCGAGCAATGCGCGCTGCAAACCGATCAACTCTCCTGCATGGACGATGTTAGACAATAACCAGCGAGCCCTCAGATGCGGACGCTCGTCGTTGCAGCTCGGAGCAAAAAGCGGCCGGAAGACGGGGGGGGGGGGGGGAGAGCAGCTTTGCAATCGGGCTGGGTTGAAACGCAGCTCTCCTTACCTCGCGCAGCGGCAGTTCGGGGATCGGTGGCGATGGAGAACAGCAGTCGGGACCCGGAGCGAGCCCGAGGGGAGCAAAAACAAAAAACACAAAAAAACACCGGGGGGAGGAAAGGCAGCGGCGGCCAGAAGAAAATCAAACCAAAAGCAAGATCCACGACCTCCTCCTCGCTTCACCTCATCGTGATCTTCCGACGGCGAAAACTCGCGGCGGACGCAGCGCCGGGACGCGCCGCGAGCAAAACAAACCCGAGCGAGGCAAATGGTGTAATACGATCCATCTCCAGTCACTCCGGCAGAGAGAGCGAAAAGGGGGAGGTGGTTGTTGCTGCTGCTGCTGCTCCTACCGCCGCCGCCGCGGCTTCTCTTCCAACCATCAGGAGGCGGGAGAGCCCAGCGTCCCACCCACAACGGGCGCGGAGAAGGCGAGCAGATTTGGGCAGCTCGTCTGCCCCGGCGACGGTTGCTGCTGCTGCTGCTACTTAGGACCTCTCCCTCTGTGACCCTTCCGTGGCCTCCATCTCCTCCTCCATCCCTCGCTCCCTCCCTCCCTCTCTCCTCCTCCTCCCTCTCTCCTCCTCCAAGGAGCTGCTACAACTCCAAACACCTCCGTTCCATTGGCACAGCCTTACGCACTGGTCATGCAGGCGCGCTGCCTCCTCCTCCCCCCTTCCTCTTTTATTATTCAGGCCTTATTTCAGACATCCTGAGGACAAACAATAGCTGCCAACAGACTCTGAATGCTCACAAGCCTCCAGGAAAGTTAAGGAAGTTAAGTCCTTTCTTTCTTTCTTTCTTTCTTTCTTTCTTTCTTTCTTTCTTTCTTTGAAAAAGGGAATGATAGGAGGGGAAAGAGAGAAAAAGGCATCTTAAAGGAAGTTGAGCACAGGGGAAAACAGAAGGAGATTTTCTCTGTGCCTCAACTTCCCTTAAGATACTTCCTTCATTCTCTTTCCCCCCCTCTGTGCCAGAACTTCATCTTCAGATAATTTCTGTCTCTCTCTCTCTCCTTTACTTTTCCTCCCTATCATTTATAAACACACTTAAAATCCAGATAGGAGGAATAGGAACTCAAGTCAAATTGCACGCAACAGGCACACCACCTTTCCTTTTTCTGAAAGATTGCTCACTCAAAATTTCTCATTCCTACTTTGAATGAAAGTCCTTCGGTACGCTGTCATTTGGCAGGGTAATGAGAGTCCATTTACAGACAAGCTAGCACATCACGAAATAATGTAAGGGGAAAGGGGTGTGTGTAGGAATCTGCAATGGTTTTGAGTTCCAGAAGCCGTGTCTTCCATTAAAAGAAGTAATATATAGGGGTTTTTAAAAAACAACAAACATATGCACTAAGAATTCAGTCTTGGAAATAAATGCTAAGAATTGGCTATGATTTATTAATTTTTCTGCTGGAACATGAATCATTGAAGGGCTAGAATGGCATAAAAAAAAACCAGCCTTGCACCACTTGGAAAATGGGAAAAATGTTTCTCTGAGCTTTATTACCTGAGCTTGGGGGGAAAACAGAATTTCATTTTAAAAAACATATCACAGCCAAAGTTGATTTTCTATATAAAATAGAGGGCTGCAGTCTGCTATGGTGAAATCGCAGGGAGTGTTTGCCACAGGCTTCAATAGGAGCAGCGTTGCATCCCGGAGGCTTTGATATTATTCCCCATGGTCATACACCAACTCCTCAAAGTTGAAAAAGTGAACTTGCAACCCATCCTCAAAAGGGGTTCAGTTGATCCTTTCATAGACCCAGTTAGAATCTCATATTTACTTGCAAGAAATATTTGTGGCTCCTTTCTGCAAAAACAGCCGTACGGAGCCAAAAAACGCCCTTTTATTTATTTCAGTGGGAGTTTTGCTTGGAGAGTTTATAACGGATGGGATGAGGGCCGGAGGGGGGGGGCAGGGGGGCAGGGGGGGGAGCGACTTAAAGGGTTTGCCCACAGTACATTCTCTTCAAGGACTGCCAACAGAGTTTCCCCAGCCATGGGAATGGGCCGTTTTTGGCAGGCTGGCCTTTGGATATTTCACTCTGATGTTTTTGGGTGGTGACAGACTGAAGACTACATCACTGCAGCCTTCTGTACGGCTGACAAACACCAGACTCATTTTCTGACATCAGAAGCTCTTGGCTCTTTAGAAGCGTACGGACATAGAGGTGACGGATGCGGGTGTCAAAATCTGGACGCTCCATGAAGAAATTAACTTGGGCAACCACTGGCTCGGTTTAGGAATCAAATAGCAAACCATAGGGTAATATAGGTAACTCGTGTAAGGGCTGATCAGAAGCAATGCAGCAGCATTGAGGGGAAGGTTTGTGAGAGTGTGACAAAGCTCTCACGCTGTCCAAAATCCATGCTAGGGCAAGAAAACAAACGTGGCGCAAACACCTGCTAGCAAAGCAATGGACCATCTACGGTTCCTTGTATTCTTTTTTTTAAAAAGTTCTTCAGAAGGCCCTTCAACAATTCCTGTTGGAACCCCAGTCGGGGAGGAGAGCTGTCATTCATGGAGGCTGGTGGCTCTGAGTTCGGTGGGGTTGTGATCCATTCCGGGTTTCAGTCAGAGCCAGCTAGAACTGGACACAGCTAATCTTTCGAGTTCTGAATTTTGGATAGCTCCTTGAGAGTTTTGGTTGGCTCTGACTGAAACCCGGAATGGATTCACAGCCCCACAGAAATTGGAGCCACCAGCCTGCGCTGCTGCCATTGCTCAAGTCTGTGTGGCTCAGTGACCAGGAGTTGCTTGCATGCAGAAGCTCCCATGTTCAATCCCTGGCATCTCCAAGCAGGGTTGGAAATATTCCTGTCTCAAGGCCTGGAGAACTGCTGCCAGTCAGTGCCGGCAGTACTGGGCTAGACGGACAAATGGCCTGACTTAGTATAAGGCAGCTTCCTATGTTACTGGAGTGTCAATTGTACATTTGGGGAGAGGGTGTGGCTTAGAAGCCATAACTGCTTTGTGGTGTTGGATTCCAAAGGTTGAAGTGAGGAGCCTCCTTCAAAACAGAATCAGAGTCGGAGCCACCATTTTAAAGGCCCTGCTCCAACCCTTTGAAAGGGGTATACGCTGGATACTTCTCTTGACTTGAATGGGTAAGACAGCTCATATGGGTAGTTACTGGGTGAAATCCAACATAAATCCTATTTAGAGTAGACCTAATGAAATGAATGGGACTTCAGTTAATCGCGACTAACCTAAACCCCATTCATTCCAATGTGTCGATTCTCTTAGCTTTCCCCCAACTTGAGCCCCTCCAGATGTGTTGGACTACAAACCTCACAGCAAGCTGTTGGGGATGATGGGGTTTGTAGTCCAACACATTTGGTGGCACCAGGTTGGGGAAGGCTCCTAAGACTATCCCTACGTAGTAAGGTTTGGGATATGCAGCACACCATTTTACTGTGTGAGCCAAAGGGCCATAATACTATATAAAACACATGCTTTTTCTTTTTTTTCATAATGAAGAACAATATAATAAACCTGCTTCCTTAAAGATGATTTATTTAAGCTTCATAATCTACCATTTGCAGGCATTGAAGATGACTTTATTTTGAGTGTGTGTGTATGTGTGTGTGTAGGCACAAGTTGAATGTGCAGGAACTGCTTGTAACACAAATGTATGCAGTCCCCCATTGACATGATAAACCATCAGCAACATGTGGAGGAAAAGCTCCTTAAATCCTCCCAGACATAATAGGCCAGCATTGTGTCAATAGCGAGCAGATTAAAGGGGATATTGTCAAACTATTTAAGCCTTATCTCTGCATTATCCTGGAAGTTGTTCCTCATTGTAACTCTTAACCTCCCTGTTCTGACAACTTTTAAGAACAAATATTTTAAGAGAATTAGAAGAAACAGGATATTAAATGGTTGCTTATCTCAGAAAGGCTTAACAATAGGCTCTCTCAGGGTAGTGATCAAGGAGAAAAAGTTAAACCTGTCACTTTTTTAATTTGGCTGCCTGGACCGAATAAAAGCCGGGCTGGAGAGTAATTGGCCATGTTAAATAAATAAATCCGTAGCAATGGCAGCCTTCACCAACTCAAGTGTCCTCCAGATGTTTTGGATCGCAATTCTCATCACCCCAGCCCATTGGGCAAGCTGGGTGGAAGATGGGAGTTGTAGTCCAAACGCCTGGAGGGCACCAGGTACAAACTATGGTGTGGACATGGGAAGACTCTGATACACGCGGGAAACTTCTTGTCCTTTTTTCTTATATGTTAGAGAAAGTGTTGAACATGCAATGGACATTCCTGGAGTCCTTACATGCACTGGGGTCTTGGATCATTCTCTTTGTGTGAAGACAAGTGCCATTAGTACTGAAGGCAGTAGGGCTAGTTTTCACTCAGAGTGGAGGCTCCGATTCTGGTGGAGCTGTGAATCCATTCTGAGTTCCAGTCAGATCCAGCCAGAACTCCAAAGGAGTTATCCATGGTGCTGAACCCATTCAGAACTTTGGACAGCTCCAATAGAGTTCTGCCTGGTTCTGACTAAAACTCAGAACGGAGTCACAGCCCCACCGAAATCAGAGCCACCAGCCTCCACTGATGATCCAAATCTCCAATGCACATCCAGTCCCAGGAATTTCCATTGTCACTGAGACTGGAACACACTGTGACCCAGCCAGTAAGATTGCAATCATATACTCACTTCCCTGGGAGTAAGCCTCACTGAATCCAGTGGGGCTTGCTTCTGAGTAGGCATGTATAAAATTGCACTGTGAGAACTGTACATGTGGCCAGTGTCCTTTTAAGGGTGGGGAAGAATATGTGTGTGTATTACTGGGGCAAAGCTTTGGGACAGCTTCCAGATTAAGGTTCACTACGTATTTCTATTCTTCTTGGAGTTTCTGCATATCTGGAGTTTGGATACAGCAGCCTTCCCCAATTGGCACCCTCCAGGGGTGATGGAGCACAACTCTCATTATCCCCAGCAAGGACCCCATTGACTGGTCTGGCTGGGGATGCTGGAAGCTGTAGTCTAACACACCTGGAGGCCACCAGTTTGGAAAAGGCTGGTATATAGAGTCCCAGTATTTGCCTCTAGGTCATTGCCACTAGGTTGGAGCTGCCCCCATGTCACCAAAATGGTGCAATTGTGACAAAATCCTGACAATACAAAACGGTTGTGAGGAATTCCTGGGTGTGCTGATTCACTGGGCATCACTGCTCTCCTGTCTATCAACACTGACTCAGCATCTCAGACGGCTACCAGACAAATCACGCCATGGATCTTTGGGATGAGTCATGTCTGGATCACTTGCGAGGCAAAGTAGGTTGGAGGAATGTCAGCAGCTCTTGGATAGGAAGCGCAACCATCCAAAGGATGATGGCAGCTCCATTTGTTGAGATGGAAAGTCGCCTTGAGAGAGTTTCCCCACCCCCTAAATGTGGCCTAGAAATACTTTGAGATGGATACAAAGGACTAAAGTCACACAAGGTGTCACCTCCAGATTTTTGAGGGCCCTCAGTAAGTCCATCTTCTCACCACCACTTTCACCAGCTGCTCTTGCTCCTCATCCTCTTTGTCATCATTACTATCACCTGTTGCTTGACAAGAAGAGAGCCAGTGAACAAAGAGGCAAGAACGTCTACTGCTCCTCCTAATCACTACCACCATTTTCTGGGCAAGAGTGAGAGGCAACTGAACAAGGCAGGTGAGGAGGAGGAGGAGGAGCAAGTCCTGGGGGCTCTTGTCAGTAGGCCCCTACTGAGGTGTGGGCCCTTGGCAGGTGCCCGACCATGCCGGCCCTGGTCACACGCATTCTTGTACTTCTGGTTCTCATTTACAAGTTGTCATTTGCGGTGCAGGGGGCACAACATGCCTAGGAAAGGCTGCTATAGTCCTGTCCTGTTTTCCTGGTACTTGTGTCCCACACACACCTGGTGGCACCCAGTTGGTCACCAACCTACAGTGTTGAAGCCCCATTGAAGTTTAACTCTCACTGTTCCTATTTTAATGGGTCCATAGGGTAAAAGATCAGAGTTGGTAGTGAGCAGTAGGGAATAATGCACCCTACAGGATTCTGTGTGAATAAAAATGCAGTGAAGCATCTAGATATAGCCAGGAATATAGCCCACTTTATTAATTCCATAGCAAAGAACTGGCAGAAGCAACTGTCACCGGTGGTGCCATCAGGGTAGGACTCTGGGGCAGAGGCCCAAGGTTCCAATCAACAGAATGAACAGGACGGCCCAGAAATGCACAGTGCTGACCTCCTTCCATTTTGAAGTAAGTGAAGTAATCGAAAGAAGGGGCAGCTAGAAGGGAAGGGTGAGGAACCTCAGGCCGAAAAGGCGGTGTGCAAATTTGCCCCTCCTGGGGTCCCAATCCTGGCCCTTCTCCTGACCCTACCCCCTTTCCCATGAGCGTTAATCATATGGTGGTTATTTGGATTTTGTGCAGTTTTTCTCCCTCCCGACCCCATTCTAAAAGTCTGAAATGCCTGTTTGTAAGGCTCGGTTACTGGCCGTAAGAATGTTAAGCTACAATATACTGGTATTTTGGCCTCGCCCCTTTTGCCTTCCGCTCCGCCCACCGCTGGAACATGGCCTGAGAGCTTTTCCAAAATTGAATTTGGCCCTTGACCTGGAAGAGGTTCGACAACCCCTCCATCAGGCCATCAATTCAGAGTCTAAAATTACCTAATCGCAGAACCGACTTAGGATGTTGTTGTGTTGGGTGCTGTTTCATTCTTTCATTGTTGTGTTTTTAGTTGTGCTTTTTAAAATCTTGGTCTGGTCATTGTTAGTTGCTTTGAGCACCATTTTTGTTGTTGTTGAAAGGCAGGATAGAAATCAAATATACAAATAAAACAAAGAAATAATTGACCCCCAATTATTTGGGCATGATCCTAACAAGGGCAATTTTGACCAGATCACACCCACTGTTAACGATGGGCTGTTTGAACTCCGATGCCAAAAAACAGTATCTATCTTGGTCTCTTTGCCAAAAAGACGACTTTATAGCTGGACAATTTGTTGCCCTTTCAGATTTTCAGCAAAATTATCCCCCTTTCCCTCCCTGCCTTTCCCTCCCATAAAATGTTGCTTCTGTTTGAGTGGATTTCATTGCAGCTGAAATCTTTTCACACTGTTTTCTCCCCAAGTGTACACAATTCAAATGTAAATTGGTATGTAACTAATTACCGTGTAGCTTTAATACTTGTTTATCACACTAACGGCTTTGGAGTCACACTTGCAAAATGCACATGAACAGTCTTGCCATGAACTATGGTAATTATAACAATGAAATAGGATGTAATTATTAAGGCTGCATATAATTAGGGCTAAAAATCAGCATTCAAACTGGTATTTAGAGACTAATTTGCAATCCACAAGTGGAGTTACTGGTAAATATCAATCCTGATCAGATAATATTAGTTTAGCGTAGATTGGTAACCCTCAATCACTACAATCAGAGACAGCTCGGTTTCCTTGGCCCCTCGTGGATCTGAATCGTTGAGTGATGCCGACAGGTGAAGCAGACATTTAGTGGGTAATGTGGGAAAAGAAGAAAAATCGTTCTAGGGAACTGTCCTTTCATCTTTGTTATTAAATAAACCGGTTCCAATCTACTTAAGAAAGCAAAACGCTAGAAATGAGGACCGTGAAGTCCCAGACCACATACACACTTACTGCATCAGGACCCCAGTTTTGTGTTAACAGACATTTCTGTAAAAGGTTTCACAATGTGGACCTCTCTCTCTCTCTCTCTCTCTCTCTCTCTCTCTCTCTCTCTCTGACCTGCTTCACATGGCATGGCAGCCCTTCATGGGTTAATTTACCCCCCAGTTGCTGCAGCATGTGCTGGCTGCCATTATGAATATGCAGTCCCGACCAGGGATGGCTGTGGTTTGTCGTGCCATGCGAACTCGGCCAGCAGGGGTTATTTGAAGGTCAAACAACCCTTGCAAAAACCACAATCTGTTTTAGAGTTATGTAACAATAGCTTAGACCTCAGATAACGCTCGCTGGCCAGGTTTATAAGATGCAGAAAGCCACAGAATGTCCCGGTTGGGGGTTGCATATTCAGTAGTGGTGGCCAACATAAGCCGCTGTTCCTCAAGGGTAAATTAACCATGATGGGCTGTTGTGTGTGTGAACTGGTTCTCCCCGCCCTCTACCTTTATTTTTCCTCCTCCACTTTTCAAAAACAAGCACGCGCTGGTAACTTTGAAGCTCGACTTCTGCAATGCGCTGTACATAGGGCTACCTCTATGCCTAGTCCGGAAACTTCAACTAGTTCAAAATATGGCAGCCAGGTTGGTCACCGGTACATCTAGGGGTGACCATATTACGCCAGCTTTAAAATCGCTCCACTGGCTGCCAATTAGTTTCCGGGCGAAGTATAAAGTGTTGGTTATTACCTTTAAAGCCCTACATGGTTTGGGTCCAGGTTACTTGCGGGATCGCCTTCTCCCATACAATCCACCCCGCACGCTCAGGTCCTCTGGGAAGAACTTACTGCAGTCGGCCAAGACTAGGCTGACAACCGTTACCCAGAGGACCTTCTATTCTGCCGCTCCCAGACTGTGGAATGACCTGCCGGAGGAGACTCATCAACTTAACAGTCTTTTAGAATTTAAGAAAGCTATAAGGACTGTTCTCTTCCGGCAGGCATATCCAGTGGAATTTTAGAATGTTTTAAGGATGTTTTTAGGATGTTTTAGGATTTTTTATGCAGTTTTAATAATATGTGTCATGTTTTAATCAGTTTAATGTATTTTATCATGTTGTTGTTCCCCGCCTCGATCCAGATGGAGAGGTGGGTAAGAAAGAAATTATTATTATTATTATGGTTATTATTATTATTATTATTATTATTATTTTATAAATTCTTCAAGTGTTCATTTTCAGGTGATTTACAGCTGGTTTTCTAAGTTTATATTGTTTAGATTAGAGTCCTCTTTCTTTCTGGATGGATTTGCAGATAAACAAATATAATTAAGAACAACAATGATAACAACAACAGGTGTCCCCATCCTGGTGCCATCCAGATGCTTTGGACTCTAACTCCCATGAGCTCCAGCCAGAATGGCCAATGGTCAGGAAGATTGGGAGTTGTTCACCAAAATATTTGGAGAGCACCATGATGCTTTTAAAAAAAAAGTCTTTAGATGGATTTACAAATAAACAAATGCAACAACAGCAACAACAACAACCTAATAATTTAATGCACCCAAAGTGCTTATTGATGGGGAAGAAAGAGAGATAATTTCCTGCCATAGCAATAGGGACACACTTCTTATTGACTCCTTCCCATAGGTCCCATTAAGACTCTTAAGTTCTCTGGGATGATGTTCTGGGAAAGGCTGGAGCAATTTGCGCGTCAACTTGGGATCTTCACTCATTAGGGCTCCATTTCCAGGTTTTTTAATTGGGCACATTTATTTATTTATTCCCACACTTCCTTGAAGGAGGTCATGGTGGCATATGTGGTTCTGTTCCCCCTCCTTTTATTTATACTTTTATACCGCATGGCAATTACTAAGTAACCAAACGAGTCACAGTGATAACATATGTATTGAGCCAAAAGAGAACTGAATAGATCCAATTCTGGAGCAGGAGGGCTCTCTAAGCATATATTATCAGTAGATGCTGACCAGATATCTAGATACATGTCTTGGAGCTGTTGTCTACAGCATGTTACATGCTCAAACATAGAGTTTTAGGTCTTCTGCCCACTGGAATTGGAGAATATGTATTTTTGCTATCATAAGAGCTCTCGGGGCCCAGTTACGTTGTCTGTGATTTAGGTCTGATAATACAGGAAGGTAATTCAAAATTACATGAATATGGTACATTTCAGGGCTGTTTGTAGAACCAAATTGACATGCAAAATGAGTCCCACAATTTTTTATATGCTTCTGCCATGGTTTTTCTATTCAATTCTTTTTTCATATAGTCTATGTATTTTTGCCAGTTGGTTCTGAAAGTATCTCTTTTCTTTCTTCCTCTGTGAACTCTTAACTGCTGTGTCAGCTTTTCATTTATCGCTCTGTTCCAAAGATTCCCCCCCCCCCCATAGTTATTGTCAACATCCGAGCTGTCTTCCAATTAGTTGCTATCAATTGACTTGCCGCTGTTAACATGAAACCAATTAATACTTTTTCTTTTATCTTTCTATTTTATTTAACATACATATTCAATAAAGCTAGCTCTGGTGCTTTGCATATCTCTTGATCAGTATTTTTTTTCTATTTCTTGAAAAATCTTATCCCAAAACTTCCTAACCTGTCTACATTCCCACCATATATGAATTTGGGTTCCATTATCTTTACATCCTCTCCAGCACAACGGTGTCAAGTTTCTATTAATTTTTGCCAACCTCATAGGTGTCAGATACCACTTCTGGACTAATTTTAACGCCCCTTCTTTTATTCTTGTAGATATTGTTTGGAAGGGAAATCTCTCAAAAATTTCCCCCCATTCTTCGTCGCATCCCCCCTAATCTCCTGCTTTATTAAAGTTCTGTATATCTGTGTTATTATACCCATATCTCCTGCTTTATAATTGTCCACATTTTTTTCCATTTTGTTAAATCCCTTTAATATACCACCAGGAAATAGAGAATAGGGAAAATTATTTATTGTATTTTGTTATGAAAACTTAATAAAAATATGTGTTAAAAAAATTGACATGTAAAATGACCTCAGCCAAGAAGGAAGCCACCATGGGACATGCCCACCTTATGCCCCCTTGGCAGATGGAGCCATATTTCTTTTGAAGAGGTGGAGGGGTATCTCATAACCTTGGGATAGCAGTTCCTAATTTCAAGTCAAGAGAAATAAAATGTATTGAAGTGAGGGAAGCTGGTGTATTGAGCAGTTCTAATTCCCAGCAACATTCATCTCCAACAATCTCCTTATCAAGCTTGGCACTGCCGATCAGCCTGTTATTCAGTCTTACTGCAACTTTGGCAGTACATGGAAGTGTGATTAGCTCTTCTAATAATGGAGGGGATGCTGGTGCACAAAGGGCTGAAGAACCATAAATGGTCATGAAGGACCAAAACAAATACTTTAAATCTGTATCTAGCACCTATGACATATTTTCATGTTTAATCAAAAGTAGGTACAGGGCTCCCTGGTCTGGAACCTTAGCATGGGGGGGGGGAGTAGGGGCTTTTGAAATCTAGGCCAGGCCACCTGTGTCTACTCTAGAATAAAAATGAAAAAAAAAATGATGTAGCTGCTAGATTAAAATAATGTCTGTTTTGGTTCCCATTTTAAGTTAGGCACAGAGATGGTTAGCTTCATGTCTGAGTGGGGATTTGTCCCCAATTCTCCACGGTCTTAATCTGACATGCTGACGACTACACCACACTGCTTTGTTGGTCCCTGGCCAACAGCTGGCTGGTCACTGTGTGAACAGAGTGCTGGACTATGTGGCCCCTCGGTCTGATCCAGCAGGGCTCTTCTTATGTACTTATGTTCTACTAAATGCCAAGCTTTAAAGCCCCAAAGCACTGACCTTGCAGTTCATGAATGGGCATCTCGTCTAATGCAGGAGTGGGAAGAAGATAGATCTCCAGATGTTCTGGACTTCAACTCCTACTTCCTGCTCATGCCTGGTCTACTCTAAAGGTTCATCTGCTCTTGCACCAACCTGCCCAAATATTGAGATCATCTTCACAGGTTCTCTTCGGTGATGGACTCTGCCTGTAGGGCTCTCTTTCATCCTTTCAGCACCTGGCAAGGGCCTTTTCTTTATTTGTCCTGTTGAATTTTTTTTTTATGTTTTAATCTGCTTTAGATTTATTAATGCTACTGACTGCCCTTGGGTTTTTTGTTTTTGTTTGGGTGTGGAAGTTTACTATTTTTAGTTACTGCATTGCAATGCACTGCATTTTTTATTGCTGTATCTTATAACGGTGGGAGACACCATGGAGTTTTAATGGAACCAAAGGGCAGGATATTACAGTTTAACAATGAAAGAAATAAATGTAATTATTTGGTCTGCTTTCCCTGCCCTTGAGGCACCAAGAGTTTTGAAACTCCGTGTAACAGTTAGTTGGGTTGTGTGTGTGTGTGTGTGAAAGAGACTCTAACCAGGATCAATGCAGGAGTTGATGCAACGTCCCTACGAAACTGTGGATGAAAACTGTGTGGCTGTTGCAGCTCCTCACCTTGCATGCTAACGTCAGAGCCATTCTCCGCTTTATTGCCAATTATATCAAATTCCCATTGGAAGCAATAAGACCAATCTTTAATGTGCCATTAGGGACTTGGTCCAAGCTTCCTGTTCATTGCTCCTAATCCTCGCCGCCTTGTGAGAACATAAACATGAGGCACGGGTCTGCGCTATTGCTGCACTATGGGCAGGAGGTTACAAAACCAAGGTAGTCACTTGTCTTTCTTGAGCTCTGGGTTTGTAAAAGCACATAATCCTTCCCCCTGCCAGCTAATGCTATCAGAAAGCCTACTTAAAAAAAAATCCTGAGAGCAAACATAAAAATCATCAGGATAAAACAGCCAGTATCTCATGCAAACACTCAACTAAATCCAAAGTAACAGTTTCTTGGTTGTCGTTGTCTGTTGTTCCATGGAGAAATACACTTGAAAGGATGCTTGTGAAAAGTAAAAGTAACTGCGTTATGATGCCATGCAAAGTCTATACTGATTTTTCTGGAACAACCCATGTGCAGAAGGTTTGATTCTTGCCTGCTGCAGCTCATGGGACTTTCCTCCATCTGGTTGTACATCTTGTCCATTACTCCTTCAAGTTGCTCTCCACACTGGCCTTTGTACATTCAGAGTTTACTCTATCCCACCTTCCCTGAGGGACTAGCCATTCAAGTGAACCCTGCTACTCTAGAGCAGGAGTGTAGAACTGCAGAACTGGGGGGATTGCTCACCCCAACCAGGCCCACTGCAGGCTGGATGACATCAGGGGATGTAGCTCCACCCTCTGACATCACTCCTTCCTTCCTTCCTTCCTTCCTTCCTTCCTTCCTTCCTTTTTGTCTTGGAACTAGAAAACGACTCCCCATTCCATTGCTATCTATGTATATACTTGTACCTTAAAGTCATGCACACTCTAATAATAGATGTGGCAGGCATGCTTAGCTGCTGATTCTATCTATCTATCTATCTATCTATCTATCTATCTATCTATCTATCATCTATCTATCTATCATCTATCTATCTATCTATCTATCTATCTATCTATCTATCATCTATCTATGGCTGGGTTCATATGCTAATCCACACACTGTGGGTTGTCGTTGAACCATGGATTATTGCATTTTCTGAACGCAGCACTTTTTCCACAGAGTGGATTATCATGTCTGAACCCAGCACGTTTTCTGCAGGGTTGCTTGTTAACCGTGCAGGGTGGCTTGTTAACAACCCAGAATAACCCAACAACAAGCCATGGGTTCTCAAGGTAGCGTGTTTGAAAAAAACAAACCACACTGCCTAGTAGTAGTAGTAGTAGTAGTTGTTATTGTATTTATTTATATCCCGCCTTTTTCCCAGGGCTGGGACTCAAAGAGATTCACAAAGTTAAAACATGTACAATTAAAACCTATAAATATAAGTTTGCAAAAGTTAAAATAGAATTAAACCTACAGTAAAATTAAAACATTTAAAAAATTTAAAAGCAGTAACAAATTTTAAAAACAAAACAAAACCATACATTAACATTGGCTCAGAGTATTTCAAGCATAGTTAACAAGTCAACCTGCAGAAAACATACTGCGTTTAGACAACATAACCCACCCTGCAGAAAACACGCCACATTCAGACAACACAATAACCCATGGTTGGTTATCGTGTGGTGTGAATGATTCTCATGCGTCTGTTTCGGTTGCTTTATCTTGATGCAGTACAGCAATCTTAAATAAAAAAGAAAGAAAAGAATTGCAAAGAATTTCCCAGAGTATGCTTGATGTCACTGCAAATGCCACAGGTGTTGGCGTAAACTTATTGCCATGTCTTTGAGACGACAGGCATGTTACTTGCACTTTCTAGAAATCGGAAGAGGGGAGAATGGCTAGGAAAACAAGAGAAAGGGAGAAGTGTCATTTTCCAAATGATAGTTTGACAGTTAGAAGCACTTAAATACACCCCACCCTCAAAAAACTTGGCAGCAGAACAACTTCAGGAAAACTATGAACAGTGTGTCAGGCTTACCAAGTTTAGGGACATAGGAAGCTGCCTTTTATCAACTCTGTTCATTCATTGATCCACTTAGGTCTATATTGTTGACATTAGGTGCATTGAACCTCTTTTAGCCCAAGAGCCAAACTGAATTTTGAAGATGCTCTCGAGACATTCCAGTATTGGGTGGGGCCAAAAGCAAAACAGGTATGGGCCAAATACCCCAAATGCCAGCATAGTGTAGTTTAATGCTTTTACTCCCAGTAACAAAGCTTTTCCGATTAGGGGAAAAAAACATGCAGAAGCTAGGAAACCACCAAATGAATGGCAGTGTCAAGGGGAAAGAAAGGGACGTGGTTATCTGGGGAAAGTATTTATTCATGTCTTTAAAATGGTTTTTAGGCCATATTTAAAATGGTTTTTAGGCTGCCTTGAAGGGTAGAACCTCTGTCCCCCAAGGATGCATACCTAATAAAAGAAACAGTAAAACAAAACAGTAAAAAAACTCGGGTATATGGCAGCAATTACAATTCAGCCTAGCAGCCCAGCAAGGGTTTCAGATATGAGCGTTTCCAGCCCTACCTGGAGATGCTGCGGATTAAGATTGGGAACACATGCACAACGCATCTGGTCTACCATTGAGCTACAGCCGTTCCTCTGCATCCTGGGTTTGTAAAAGTCATGAAATAAAAGCCTTGAAGGGGTTTCTCCCGCTATTAAAAAGTATCTCTAAAAAGTAAGAGTGCAGCAAATGCATTCTATGCTCTTCGAAACACTGCGCCTAACTGTGTTTTCCTATTCTGAAACGCGAATCTTTTTTTATTTTTTGCTCAGCCTGAACGTCTCAGTCACAGCGGCGCGAAGAATGCGATGGCAATAAACATTAGGTAACCCACCCCCAACACCAGTCAATGGAGCTGCCGTATAAAGGGACAAGTGTAAAGAGATGTATAGACCCCATCCAGTGTCTGGCAGAGAAAGGGCTCCTTCGTTCTGAGAGAGGGAAGGGTTCCAGCTGCACCGTCTCAGTACAAGGACTGTCCATGACACCCTGGAACGAGCAGGGCCCAAAGCCCAGCTGCGGTGAATTAGCTCATTCTCCCAGGACTCGATCCTGAACCCGTTCAATCCCGTGGCAAAGCCCCTGTTAATGTCACGCACACCGTCCCAATCAATAAGGGTGGCCGAACTTTACAGCCAAGAGAGGAGTCCATCTAGCCGCCAAGACTCGAGAGAGGAAACAGGAACGCTTGTTTTATATTAAGTGAACAAAGGGAGTGAGGAGAACGCTACTTCCTTGAGTTCTTCTGGTGGCAGCCGCCCGTCAAAGAATATTTGATGTATGGCCATAATAAAACACACACAGATACACATGGTTTATCTAGACTGTGCGTGTTTTATTCTTCTAGAGAGATGATGCATTGGCCAATTCCTATTGTCTGATCTCTTAATCCCAAACTAGAGTTCACGCTATCAAAATCAAATCCCCATGGAAGGCGGTTGACGTTGTGCCAATGAAAGGGAGTGAGCGGGGGAGGGAGGGAGGGCACGTCACACATGGCAAATTTCATATGTGCAGGAAACCTCAACTACCCCGGGGGTGTGCACATTCTAACATATCATCACTGCCGTTGTATCTGTTTTGCTACCAATGCCTGTCATGAGAACTGGAATGGACTGGGGCTACACACGGCATGCAGAGTCAAGAGAAAAAGGGCAGGCGAAGCGGGACAGTGCCTTGGGGCGAAGATCAGAGTAGCCGGTGCATGAAGGTTGCTTCGTTCGAGTTTTCACAAACGGCATCCTCAGGTTTTCGATGCAGCTTGCATTTCTTGAGTCATCTGAGCCTAATTTCTTGTATTCTGGCCAACACAAGATCCTTCCAAGCAGGTCAGCCGGTGTTATGGGAATCAGCAGGATGGCGCACTGCTGAAGCTCTTCATAAATAGTCCATGTGGTCTCTGGCTAATGAAGCAGCTTAGAAATATAAGAAGCAACGTGATCTGAAATATGGAAAGTGAGGGGGGTGAATGCATCCCTCCTCGTTAAATGGCTCTTGTCCAAACAACAACAACAACAGCATAATCAGTGTACATGACACTTGACAAAGCTGAGATACTGCTATCCAGGCATTTTCAATCAAACATTCATTTGGTTTGTTCTTCGGGGCTCGGGTCCAGGTTGTCTGAAAGACCGTATTCTCTCATATGAGACTGCCTGTGCTCTGAGATCTTCTGGGGAGGCCTTTCTCTCAGTCCCACCAATATCCCAGGTATACCTGATGAGTATGTGGGAGAGGGCCTTCTCGGTGGCTGCTCCAAGGCTCTGGAACTCCCTTCCCAGGGAAGCTAGACTGGCTCCCTCCTTGATATGTTTTTGGAGGCAGGCAAAACCTTTTTCATTCCGGCAGGCCTGTGGTGAATAATGTGGACCTCCATCTATGTTTAAGATTTTTAAAATTTAATATGTATTTTATATGTTGAAATGTTTTAATATTGAAACTTATTTAATTATATCTTTAACTTTTGTATATTTCTATTTATAGCTTTTAACGGTATATGTTTTAATTTTGTAAAGCTGCCTTGAGGCCCAGCATTGGGCAAAAGGTGGGACACAAATAAAGATAACAACAACAACAACCACAACAATGTTCCCTTTCCTTCCCATCCCATCTGAATTCCCATCATTTCCAAGTTGATTTGAATGTGGTGTTTTCTGGTTAGAGTGGTGTGGTGATTCTGTCTGTCTGTCTGTCTGTCTGTCTGTCTGTCTGTCTGTCTGTCTGTCTGTCTGTCATCTATCCATATCTATCTATCTATCTATCTATCTATCTATCTATCTATCTATCTATCATCTATCTATCTATCTATCTATCTATCTATCTATCTATCTATCTATCTATCATCTATCTTAATTACTAGCTGTTCTATCTTAAGATGTCAATAATAAGTAACAAATCAAAGCAAAAGCATGAATAGCGTATCAAATAAAATCAGGGATCTGCAAAACTTAAAGCCCACCTATATACTTTGCACATCTTAGTCCTGGTCACTGTGAAGGACATAGGGTTTCAGGGAACCTTGGAGCTCAAGGGGGGAGGGAATTGGAGGAACTGATTGTTGACATAGTTCTGGGCTGGTTATCTTGCCTCGTACCAGCCCGGGAGAAACAGGTGGCTATAGCTAACGAGCTTCAGCTGAAAAGAATTAGGGAAGACTGATTTCCCAGGCTAGGAGGCCCGCCTGGG
Source organism: Anniella stebbinsi (assembly GCA_029215795.1). Lineage (NCBI taxonomy): Eukaryota > Metazoa > Chordata > Lepidosauria > Squamata > Anniellidae > Anniella > Anniella stebbinsi. The sequence continues at coordinate 392,389,260 of JARDYH010000001.1, forward strand.
AAAAGTTAGAAAAACGAAGGTTTAGGGCGATTCCTTCATCTCTCTCTTTGGGGCAGAGGCTCTGTGAGGAGGTGATCTCTGTCCGGCCGGATTCAGTCGGGTGTTAGTTAGAATTTTATTGTTTTATAAGCCTGCTCGGTTTGGGGTTGCTTAGCACTTTTAAGAGTGTGCCTAATTGATTGGGGACCCAATTGTTTTATGACGTGTTTGTTTGTGCTGCTACTACCATACCTACCTCATTCCTTTCTAACCCCCCTTCCTTTCCCTCCCAATAACCTAACCCTTATTTTGCTACTGCCTGTGTATAAGGATGTCTGTTTTGACCAAGTCCTTAACTTAGAGTAGTGTGTAAATAAACTTGCTTTGGTCCTTAAATTCTGTGTGGTTATTTCCAGCGTTGGCTCAAGCCAGTTTTTACGTTCTCTTGACAGTCACCACCCTCTAGGGCAAATAGCATTGGTCTTACAGTGCAACATCCATAAAATGTTGCTGCTTCGTTGAAGCTTTTGTGGGAGTTTTATAAAGTGGAATATCCCAATTTACACAAGTAGGAAAATACCTTTTCTTTCACTTTCAAATAATACTCCCTTTCTCCCTGTCTAAAACCTCTAAAACTGCTCTAATGTCCTCTTAAAAAACAGAACCGAAATTGGAGGATCACAACACCATCTAAAGAACCCATAAACAATGGAGATTAAGGACTCACAAGCGCACAATAAATGCCTTTTGGAGAAAAGCTCATAATGGGTCTTAATTGTCCATTCAAGACCAAGCCATGCCAAAATACTTTGCAACAGGGAACACTATATTTTGTTGGGAAAAGTCACTCCCCCCATCCCCAGCTTCTATGAGAGTTAGAGCTAAACTCAGAGAGAATAGGGAAGTCTGAAGGCGGTAGCAGATGATCTCAGTTACCCTGCTAACCAAAAAGTGCAGGTGCTGCATCCCTGTGAGCCTTTGCTCTGCTACACCACAGGATGCTGTCCTGGAAAGATGGTCTAGGATTAAAAAAGCCCATGGACACTTTGGGCCAGTTCAGATGATTCTCCTCCCCCATCTGGCCGAATGGGCAAAGGGGAAAAAGTGCACCCAGTGGCTCCTCACCCACCTGGCATGCTGTCTCTGTCTCTACCAATTCATATTCATGGTCAAGGCATGTGGTTGATTTCCTAATGAAATTGACAATGTGATTGTTGCATTTTTATACTGCCCATTAGCCGAGGCTCTCTGGGCAGTGAACAATTAACAGCCCTTCAAGGAGTCAATGGCATATCATTCATAGGTTTCATGAAAGAGCTCCAAAAGATAGCAGGAAACCTAGCATTTTGCTGCAATGGTAGCAGGCTGAAACCTGTGGTTAGCAGGACAGGTAACATTACTCACTGCATATAAATACCACAGGATATATTTGTCTCTAGATTAGTATCACGTTACTCAGGCTAGATTATACAAAACCCAACATGAATCAGCTGGGCTTGAAATCTCAGATTTCAAGACTTGCACAAATGCTACTCCAGGGATAACAAGTGATGGCATTTTATAACGGGAAAGTTTTTTTTTTGTTTTCAATCATTTTACAAATGTCTAAAAAGAGTAAAAGCTTTTTCTCCAGTTTGGACTCTTACAGTACAATTTCATTCATGAAAATGAACTGTAGCCCAGAATTCTTAGAATAACGTCTGACGTTCTGATACCCATCCAAGGAAGAATTTGTTTGGGCAATGAGTAATTGGGTACCCTCCCCTCCCTCAAAGAATGATTTCATTATTAGTATATAGCAGGGGTGGACAGAAAGGAGAGCTCCAGGTGTTTTAGACTTCAACTGACAGTATTCCTGACCATTGGTGGTGTTGGCAGACACTTCAGCTGGAGATCTGCCCTTTGCTCACCTCTGGTATATAGGGCAGGGTGGACAAGTTGTAGTCCTCCAAATGGTTTGGCCTACAACTCCCATCTGCCCTATCGGGGATAGCCAATGGTGAAGGATGATGTGAGTTGTAGTCCAAAACATCTGTCTGGCCACAAGATGCCCACCCATGATATAGGACAGTGGTCTTCAATTGGTCCAGACCTGAGATCTACCTCGGACTCCCAACCTGCAACATGGGACTCACTTTCTCAATTTTCCTCACGCCCATCATGGTGGCAACAGCTGTTCCTGGTCCATCTGGACTGATCTCATGATCCACTTTTGGGTTGCGACTTACCAGTTGAAGACCACTGATTTAGGATAACCAAAGCTATGTAGGAATGACAATTATACCATTTACCAACACTCTGAAGAGTCATCTGCTTAGAAGGTTCTATGTTTTCAGGAAAACCACTGAAGGAGCTTTTTCCTGAGCCAAATGGTTGGGAGGCAGATGAGATTGCTCTGGCATCCTGATTGACCCTGAACAAGTTAGAACAGTTTAATGGGCAATTATTCTACAGTTGTAATGAAGCTTTGGGTTTTGCATTTGGTATATGTAGTATTTTTGCATTCTGTCACACACTTCATAGTTTTGTGACTGGGTTTTACTTCATTTTTGGTATTAAAAAAAGTCCACAAAACTGGACATCATCACAATTATGAAAGGGCCATTCTTCTCATGCTGAAAAAAATAATATAAAGAAGCTGAGAACAAGACTGAATTATACAAGATGAGACTACTAATTATTTATTATTCTAATTATTTTGAATTTACATAGGGTTGGACCCAGACTTATTCATACTTAGAGCAGACTCTTTGAAATCAATGGGACTTAAGTTAGTCATGTCTAACTTACAACCCATTGATTTTAATGGGTCTGTATGAATAAGTCAAGATCCAATTTTTTACCTTTAAAGGTTCAATCCTATGCATGTTTAGACATAAAAAGCCCTACAACTTCCATCATTCCCCAGCCAGAAAATAATAACATTATTATTTTTCACCTTTAGGGAGATTTGCAGAAATTTAACATAAACAACAACAACAACACACCTTCAGGAGATTTGTGCAAATTTGTTAAAGCACAGTAGTTGCGCAGTAGTTGCGCAAATATTCCCCAAAGTTTTTTAAAAAGTTTTAAAAAGTTACATTTCTGCAAATCTCCCCAAAGGTGGGAAAAATAATGTTAAATTTGCACAAATCTCCAAAAGGTGAAAATACACACCCAGCCTTGCTGTCTAGGGAGGTGACGAAGTGGAGGAGTAAATTGACAAGTGTAATTTCTTATTGATGTGTCAGAGGAGGGGTGGATGGTGAGGGAGGAGGAAGGATGGAGGTGGGAGGTAACACCAGCAAGATCACGAGGTGCAACTGGTTTTTTTTCACCACTCTTGCCAGGCGGCTCTGTGGCCCTTTCTGACAAGCCATGCATAAGCTACTCTGTTGCGTTCACATGCCATGAGAAGCCACTCTGAAAACAAGTCACCCTGAACAACCCAACAACAAGTCATGGGTTCTCAGGGTGGATTGTGTGTGGTTAACAAACCATGCTAAGGAAACTGTACCAGGTTCGCACAGCACTACAAGCCAGAGTGAAACAAGGAAGGGGATCAACCCACCATGGCTAGTTGTGTTGTGAGAACCAGGTCGTTTTTCTAAATTCCATGGGAGTCCCTGAGCTTATTCTGGAAAGAAATACATCCTGTAGTAAATTATTCTACCAACTCTTAAAATGCACACAAAACAATTCAGAAATCCAGCCAGATAGAGTCAATAAACTGCCAAATAGAACACACAGCTATTATATCTATGAAAAAAAACGCATGCCATTTATAATTCATTTCATAAAGCATAGTTTCAAAAATTCAATGTCAGAAAAGCAATTGAATCTATACTGAAACACCAAAATAAGATCCCTCCCCCCCAAAAAAGGTTCAGACCCTGGGTAGGAACATGTCCATGAATGAACAATAAGACCATGAAAGAAACAATTATGACTGGAATCCTGAACAAATGATTTCAAAGAGTTTGCTCTAGAGATAGCAATTTTTATACTCTGTACTTACACCAGAATTCAGATTTCAGCTTGATCACAAGCTCATGCTTGAGCCCTGCTTTTGGGTTCAGATTTGGCTGTTGTTCCAACCTGGTTTACTTTCAGAATTCTGTTCCCACTGTAGAAATTTTGATCACGTTTCCAAAGTGGCTAACAATAAATATTAAATGGGGGTGGGGAAACCACTTTTTGATATAGACAACAATGGGAACTCAGTCACATAGCAGGAGATCAGAACCAAAGGAGAAGGCGGCATAAAATGGATAAAACCCAAGACAAAAGCAGCCAATAAAACAATCAACATAAGGGCTCTCTGCAGAACAAAAAGGAATTACAAAAAAGCTGCAGCGAATTAAAATGTTTCAACCTGGACCCATCTGAGCTCTGCTGTGTGTGTGCAAAAAGAAATGAAGAGCTATTCCGATAACGCTCCCACAACATGCTGCTATATATTCTCATTTGTTCTCACGACTTTCTTACTGACAGGGAATGTTCCAGGTCTTTCCAGATTTGACTGTAAGCAATGGAACCCTCATTATTCCTTCTGGAATGATCTGTTCCACAAAAGTTTGCTGGCTTTGGTAGCCAGACAGAATTTGTGGTTGCCACTGGCCCTGGCCCTCCCCAGATTTTGGAGAAGGCTCTTTACTGGCATCATGCTTGCTGGATGCCCTTGAAAGCAATGAGATTTCTCACCACGCCTGAAGCTCAGCGCATCCTGCCTTTCAGGAGATGGGCAGGGGATCATCCCTGCCATCCCACTGGGTTTCAGAAGTTCATCCAATCACCGTGAGGTCAAGATGAGCTCTTGCCTATTGCTCACTCTGCGATGGGGCAAGCACACACCAGATTGAAATGTACGGTTGCCCCTGGTGGCCTGATTAATGCATTGTGGACCCCTGTGGAAGGACACCTGGATGTCTCCCTGGGATTTATTTACCAAGTCTGAATGGGCTGTGCACAGAAGTACCCTAAAATCCCTCTTAAGCAGACTTCAGTTTGCACAGAGAATTTCAACATGGTACAACTGTGAGCCCTGCCTTCTTTTGTATATGGTCACTCTAGTATAGTGCCTGCAACTTTAACTGTGGTGATGAAGAGAGAATATCACCAGGAACTAATTGCATACAAATGACACCTGCTAAAATTCCCTTTTCTCTACAACTGTTAAAGTTATAGGAGCCCTGTCCTCCTTTTCAGATGGTCAGCCTAGCCCAGTGTGGCATAATGGTTAGCATGTTGGACTGGGATTCAAAGATCCGAGTTCTAGTCCCCAGTCGGCCATGAAGCTCACTGGGTGATTTTGGGCCAGTCACGGGCTCTCAGCCTAATCTACCTTACAGGGTTGTTGTGGGGATCAAATGGAGAGGAGGAGGACTATGTAAACTGCCTTTTGTGCCTTGAAAGAGGGGGGGGGGAAGTTGAGATATAAATGCAACAATAAATAAATAAAAAAATAAGCTCAACAGCAGCCAGCATCTGCTTGCTTCATTTATTGCAATTTGATTTTCCTAAATAAAGACAGGGAAAACTGCTTGGGCTTTTTGTTTTAAGTTTTTTTTTTAAAAAAACCCCAAACATATTCCAGAAACAAGAAGTACATCTTTTAAAGAAAAGTTGCCCCTGACCTCGTTTACAGCGAGTATGATGTTGATGAATACAAAGATGCTTTTCTCATGCCGTTGAGCCGTCAGCAGTTCCAAAGATAAAATCTGTTAAGGTCGTAACGAAACAGGTCCCATGTGAGAGTCAACGTATACGTAATGCCTGGGAAATGGTTATGCCTAATACCATCAAGGACAAGAGAAAAACACACCGCCTGGCAGTTTCCACTTCAAGAAAAGGGATGCTGCCTGCACTCTCTCTCTCTCTCTCTCTCTCTCTCTCTCTCTCTCTCAAGGCAATTGCAAACCGAGCCATTGCAAATGTTTGGCTAAATTCCATACACCAGACCCCAATAAGGATGATGAAATGTATTTACCTGAACTCCTGCAATGCATAACACAGCCCATGTAATCTGGGGCAACATATAGGCATTTGCCCCTGGCAATACACACTAGGTTTCCTACATAGAAAGATGTTGACTTTTGTGTCAATAGGGGAAATTTACCCTCTAGAGTTTGATTCTATGGGACAGTGGTAGATCTCTCTAATGAGCTGTCAACATGGCTGACCTTATTGAAAATGACACTTCGTTTGGAAAATTATTTGTGGTTGCTGGGCTCTGTTTTGTTTTTTTGTTTTGGTAGGTAGGGAACAACTGTGTCTTCCCTCGACATTGCACTGTCGTCTTGAAAAACATTTACGGAGGATCACTGCAAACGAAATAACCGCCGGCAGCCCAACCATTTCCATTTGGTGAGGGCTAATTCACGGGACCATTCCCTGCATGCTTGCCAAACTTACATTCAGCTTGGATTCCATCATCATGGCAAAGGGATTTGGCTGTCGCATTGCCACAATGAAAAGTCATAGTTTGAGCCATGATTCACTCTGAAGCCTCTTCTCTGAGGGAATCACCCTTTCCCTCTAACAGGGCCCAATCAGCATGTCTACCCAGAGGGGAAGTGCAAATCAAGTGGAGGAGGAGCCAACAACTCATGTTGGTAAGTCAACAAAGAGGAGGATGAGCAGTAGTGGCCAGCAGTGGCGTCCCCTGAAGGGCTGTGGGTGTCTCGGCAGGTCCCCTACAATGCTGACTCTGATGCCGACTGTTATCACTCAACCTACATTAACAACATTGCCACCTGCACAGTGCAATCCAAGCTGTAGGTGAAAAAGTAGTTAGGCACACACCACATCCTCATGAGAGAATGGGGGACATCTCTTTCAGTGTGCAGAGGACATTTAGTGCAAAGTATTTTATATATTACTTTATTCAGCATGTGTATATTTTATCCTTCTATCTAAGGCATTTTTTTAAATCTTCACAGCAACTTTATGAGCTAGGTTGAGAAAAAAGTGACTAGCCCAACATCAACAAGCAGTGCCTTTATGGCAGAGTCAAAATTTGCAAACAGGACTACGTGGTACAAAGTGTCTCCCCCCCGCCCCCGTTCCACTCTCTATATCTCCTGTCGCCCCCAGACTATAGAATGGCCTGCCGGAAGAGATTCATCAATTTAACTCTCTCTCTGAGTTTAAGACAGCAATAAAGACTAGCCTCATCCAGCAGGCCTACCTAGATGACTTTTAAGCCAAGAATTTTAAGACATCTTGATTGTTATTGTGATATTGTATTGGTTTTATGTGCTCTTTTAATTAATTTTATGTATTTGATTTATATTGTATTGCTGCACTAATGTTGTTCCCCGCCTCGATTCAAAGGGAGAGACAGGTAAAAAAATATGATGATGATGATGATCCTGCAAGCATGTACAGCTCAATCCTAACCATGTTTACTCATAAAGGAGTCTCACTATTCATCTTACCTCTTTGTGAAAAATACCCATTCTTTCCGATGCCCTGCAGACTGCATTTTTTATTCAGCTACCCATCCATGAGAGGACCTGCCCTCTTATCCCTTGAGTGGAAAATTTTCTTAGGAGCCTTTGGTGCAGGATTTTGTCAGAAACGTTTTGGAAATCTAAGTATTGGATGGCTATCATATGATTTCTTATTTGCATTTAATTTGATACCTTGTTTGCATTTCAGTTCTTGTCTGCAGTTGTCTCTGGTTGGGATTGCTGCTCTTTAGCTATTCTATAGTTTTTTTTAAAAAAATGTTGGGGGGTGGGTGGGAATTTTATTTTGGTTTGTATTCTTGTTTTTAATTGCTGTAGTTGCCTTTGGTGCCTTAAGGCAGAAAGGCAGCAGAGGAAAAACCTGCACAAAACAATCAGTGGGCACATTTAGAATTCTGAGAGTGTCGTGGGTGCTCTCACAAAATGGCTACCATGGGAAGCGGGCCTTGCTCATTCATAAAATGGTGGGCATGGCCTGTCACAAAACACTCATTTCCCAGAAGGCAAATGGCTGAGACAAAGTACCTAAGATCCACGGACCTAAGCAGAAGACCGGTGATGCCTGAGTTCTAAAACACAAAGCCACTCCTTTGAACCCAAACCAAGATGTTGCTAGAGGCAGAAGTTTTCTTTGTAGCATGCAAACATCCCAGTTCAAAAAAAGATTTGAAACATCTTAAGCAAGCAATTCAAAGCCCTAGACAGTGCAAACTATAATATAGAGCAGCTCACATTTTAGCATATGCATCGATCCATCGAACTGCTGATCCATTCAAACAAAACTCTGCATCACAGCAGCCAGGGCCAGCCCTACCATTAGGCAGAGTGAGGCACTTGCCTCAGGCGGCAGATGCTGGGAGGTGGCAGCAAGGTGTTCAAAGAGAGATCTCTGTGTCTTGCAGCCTACTCCACACCCTTTAAAGTTAGTGTGCTGCCTTCACATTCAGTGATGGACTCTGCCTCATCATTAGCATTGAAAAATGATTCATCTGCCTGACCAGAAAGATATTGTACATGGAATGGGAGTAGGCACAATCTTGTCCTTTGCCTCAGGCACCAAAATGTATTGGGTCGGCCGTGTCAGCAGCAGACAGCCGGGGCCATCTTCTGCTCATTCTGGATCAGCCACAGTGCAACATGGGCTGGTTCTGTACAAATCACCCCATTGCTCCATTCTCTCTATGCTGCAGGAAGTCCTCACCAAAGCACCAACATCAGAAGGCTCCAAAGAGCCCTATGATTTTGTTGCATCTGTGTTTGCCCAATGATTTTTTTTGTTTAATATAAAAAAGCTGAAGCTTCCAGTGATGTCAGGATGTGCTGTTAGAACATGACAACACCTAGAGAAAGTGGGAATTCGCACATGCCGTTGGGTGTGATCTGGTTTCGGAAAAAGTCAAAGAAAGTCAGAGGCTGCCAGTAGCGCATCACCAAGGGCATCCAGCCTAACTTAGAAAATCTGCTCACATTTGCCGAATGTGCTGGAACTATTAGCGTAGCAAATTGTACAATAAGCAAGTGAACCATGCTGAAGTTATTACTAAGTCTGCCAAACAGTGTTGAGTTTGGGAGGGAAAAGGTCAAGGTAATAGACCTAATATTAATATCTAATGTGACGGAGAGAGAGAGAGAGAGAGAGAATCAACCACTGCAGCTCCACATCTAGCAAGGTACACAGAACTCTAGAGATCTTCCTTTGATTTCCTGGCCAGGGGATGCAGTTTCAAGGCTCCATCACAGTTCACATGGCACATTTGCTTCCAAAATATCCACTACATAGCACCTCCCTATGCCGCCCACCCACCAAAATCAAAGTGCATCACACCCAAGACTGATTACGTTGCTTTGTCTCCTGAGAAACAACATCCCACGAGCACGTGTTTCCCTCCCCGCCATTAATGATACAATAATAGTCTATTAAATGACCAATGATTCCCTGCCCCTTCTTTGACACTCATATTCAGTTGCCCGAGACAACCACCTCACTCTGCCTAATGATAGGGCCGGCCCTAGTGGTGAAACATTTTTAAAAGGAGGTATGACTATGGAAATGGATGATAGCTATGGAAAAGGACACTAATATGGGCTGGGGAACCCTGGTCCACTCTGGCTCCTCAGCTCATGCCCTTCATGTTCTCCCCACATTTTACAGTTATGCAGTAAGTGGAGAGAATAGCCATTGAAATACAATCCATCTTGCCAGAGTGAGGCTGACTGTAACCTGGTAATCTGTGTGCTTGCAGCTAAGTCTGCTGTCCAGGTGCTAAGTGTTGATGGCCAATTTCAAGGCCCTTGCAACTCCCTTCTCATGGTCCTTCATCTATAAACCAGACTTGGAGCAGCCTGCCCATCAAACAGAGGACTAACTCTGCAAAATAGGGCATGTGTCCAGCCTGCAAGCAGAGCTTGAAGCCATCTACCACTCTTCATGGTCTCTCCCCAGCATCTCATATTAAGAAGTAAATGTGGAGGTTCCATTTTGCTAAAAAGCCATTGAGAGACCTACCCTCCAACATTTTAAATATGCATAGCCATCCCATCTATAGATGGAGGTGGTATAGTCCAGGAAAAAAAATACCACTTGATTCTGCTGATTGTATGCTTAAGAACATAAGAAGAGACATGCTGGATCACACCAAGGGTCCATCTAGAACATTCCATAATTTGGATGCCAGAATTCCTGGCACCTGAACATAAGAACATTAGAAAAGCTGTGCTGGATTGGACCAAGGGTCCAGCATTCTGGTCACACAGTGGCCAACCAGCTGCCCATGGGAAAACCACAAACAGGACATGATTGCAACTTCCCTCATGCTCCCCAGCAACTGGTGTACATAGCCAACTGCCTCTGATACTGGAGGTAACATATAGCCATCAGGACTAGTAGCCACCGATAGCCTTCTCCTCCAGGAATTTATCCGATCCCCTTTTAAAGCCATCCAAACCGGTGGCCATCACAACATCTTTTGGAAGGGAATTCCATAGTTTAACTACGCATTATGTGAAGGACTTCCATTTATCTGCCCTGAATCTCCCACTAATCAGTTTCACAGGATGACCCCATTGGGTTCTAGTATTGTGAGAGAGGGAGAAAACCATCTCCCTATCCACATCCTCCCGTGTATCCTATGCACTGTTCCGGAAAAGCACAAAACCACAGCAAGCCAAAAATATTACTGAGAAGGTCTGCCAATCCAAATATGGCTGCTGCTGCTGTTCATTTCCATTTGTTAATTCATTGAAATACACACTCACTTGAAATGTCCCAATGTCTGTCACTTCGACAGCTGGGCTGGTTTAAAATTGGCCAGGTGGCAACCTTACAGACAAAGAGCTGATTTGTACTAATTTCAGGGGCTATCTAGTTACCATCACACTGGCCAAGGAGTGTCATATTTCTGTGTAATAGGTGCACAGCCTGCCTGTGGAAAGACCCCGTCTGCCATGTATGATCGATAGGTTCAAACATAGGCACAGAGAGCTCCATTCTAGCCAGCCAAGAATTCTCTCCTATCGGAAGAGTTTCAGCTGATCGGGGGCTTTTGAAATGACATCGAACTCAACCTGGCTTTACACTTTGCCATGTGCCAATGAGCATGGCTGCCATGGTCTAAAAATCCAACCAAAGGCAAGGAAGAAGAGTCACTTCTCACGGGCACATTTGCCCAGCTAAGAGGCCTCCCTTCTAAATCAAACCAGGCATGTCACCACAGTGGGCAAAACGCTGCCCTAACAGATGGACAAGCTAGAGAGGCGTGCCAAAGATCCAGTTGGTGCATCAGCCCCGAGGAATAGGGAGATGGGAGTTGGGGCCAAGAATGATGAAATGCTTGATGGCAAATTTGCTGCCATGGCCAACAGCTTAGCATGCAGGGCACTGCAGATCCCCTTTGGCGTTTCTCTCAGGGCTGCTAAAAACCAAGCCTTGGGCCCAGAAGAACGGGATATGTGCTCTGCAAGACGTGGGGTGAACTACCTCCCAGAGGTCTTTCTACCCATCAGGAAGAACCAGTCAGAACTCTAAAGGAGCGATCCACGGTGGTGATCTCCACAAATAGGTTCAGCACCGTGGATGGCTCCCTTAGCATTTTGGCTGTTTCTGACTGAAACCCAAGATGGATTCACAGCCCCACTGAAATTTGAGCCACCGGTCTCAACTGGGAAGCTGGGGATGTAATGGTGTATCCTTGAAGAGGGCATGGATGGATGGCACCTGGCCAAAAAGATCCATGAACAGCAACCTTTTGATTCAGGTTCAACTTGTTTTTGTATATTGCAGCCTTCCCCAATCTGGTGCTTTCCAACTTCCATAATAGCATAATTCCTGAATTATGTGTGTTGTGGTGTAACACATCTGGAAGACACCTGACTGGAGAATGAAAACGTATTGGTTATCAGGATCCCAGAGGAATATACAAGTACATCCATGGGCCTTTCATAATTTCACCTTCATCATGTCTCTCCATAGCACAAAGGTTTTAGGTACCGTCCGGAATTACCATTTAAAAGGGTCACTAAATGCATATTGTTCGAAGGAAACAACATTAGTTACACATTACCAGAACAAAAACTAAATTAAGCAGCGGCTCATTTCCTTTGCAGCATCAATATTTTACTCAGCCGTAGCCTGGATGCTTGCAGTCACTGAGAAGGATTAATCATTCATGTGCTAATGTACATCCATTTTTTTTTAAAAAAATCATCACTTAAGTAATCATTTCGTGTGTAGGCTGAGACGTGTGATCCCAGCTTATAAAAGTGCAGCAAAAAAAAAAATCAATACAAATTAGATAAAATTTAAAGGTTGATATATATCTGTGAAACAGATGCAAGGGGGGAAACAGGCATCTGTGCAATAAAATGGCAATTATGTTCAAACACAATTTCTCCTTTGCTCCACCAATTTTCATGAAAAATCACCTGCAAACAGGGTTGGGGGTTTAATTTCGCTGCTGCAGCTCTTACCCCAATTTCCTATGTGGCCTTGCGTCTGTCCAGGTCAGGGATGGGCAACTTGGGGTCCCCCTAGATGTTTTGGACTAGAAATCCCATCAGACCTCAGCATTGGCTATGCCAGCTAAGGCAGATGAGACGTGTAGGCAAAAACATCTGGAAGGCCAAAAATTGCCCACCCCATGTCCAGGTGTTCCAAACAGTCCAGCCTACTGCCCTTCTCTAAAATTATTGATTTATTTATTTATCTATCACATTTCTATACCGCCCCATAGCCGAAGTTGTCTGGGCAGTTTACAAAGATTAAAAAACATTGAACATTTAAAAACCAATATACAAAAGTTAAATCCATAAAAAGCATAAAAACAGACTACATATCAACTACCAAGGGTCAGTTAAAAAACTCAACATATGCTGTTAAATGCCTGGGAGAAAAGTCTTAACCTGGCGCTGAAAAGTTAACAATGTTGGCACCAGGCGAGCCTTGTTGGGAAGATGGTTTCAGAGTTTGGGGGCCACCACAGAAAAGGCCCTCTCCCTTGTTGCCATCCTCCGAGCTTCCCTCTGAGTAGGCACTCGGAGGAGGACCTTAGATGCTGAGTGTAGTGCATGGGTAGCTTCATGTTGGGAGAGGCATTCTGTCAGGTATTGTGGTCCCAAGCCATGTAAGGCTTTATAGGTTGAAACCAGCACCGTGAATCGGGCTCAGAAACGTACAGGCAGCCAATGCAAGCGGGCCAGAGTCGGTCTTATATGTTTGAACCTTCTGGTTCCTGATATCAATCTGGCTGCTGCATTTTGCACAATAAAATAAAACAAACAACATCCCCCACAGCTGTTTTAACTGCTGCTTTGGATTCCCCACAGAGAATATTTGCAGAGAGATACGATGCTCTTGGAATGGCATGATCCTACATTGACACAACCCCTTTCATTTCCCAAACTAAACATTAAAAGCCTTATGGTAATGCGGCTATATTCAGTGGTAAATCAACGTTGGCTGCCTTGCCAGGCAGCACATGACAGCAGTGGTGGTGGGGAGAACATTTTCGTCTGGCACATCCTTTGCTTGCAGAAAGCCACAGGTTCAATCCCCGGCATTTCCAGGAAGGGCAGGAAAATCTCCTGCCTGAAACCCTGGAGAGCCCCAGCCAATCCATCTCAACAGTATTGGACTAAGTGGACTCCTATGACCAAGGGGTAAATAATTTGATTAGTCAGTTGGAGTTGTCACTAATAGCCATTAGGGGCCATAAGTGGCAGAGCAGATGCTTTGCATGCAGAAGGCCGCAGGTTTGATTCCCAGCATCTCCAGGTAGGACTGGGAAAGGCCCGTTTGAAATTCTGGGAAGCTCCTGCCACTCAGTGTCAACAATACTGGGCTAGATGGACCCATAGTCTGACTCAGTATAAAGCAGCTTCCTTGACTTTTTGAAACTGTTGCTAAAGTTGGTGAGGTTTTTTTTTAAAAAAAATATTTTCTTTGATTTTTAGTTTTTATGTGCTGAACATTTTATAAACTTGCCTGGCTTCAAAAAGGCAGCACAGAAATGCAAGAAATGAATACATTGCTGGAAGACGTGATGACCCCCATGTAGTCTGGTTGCAATGTTCGGTGTGTATACTTTGCATAAGGCAACACCTGCTGAATGGCTGCTAGAATCAATCAAACTGCTGTGATTCCAAAACTCTTGTCGCATCCCTGCAGTCGCAATTGGATAACTCTACTTTGTTTCAGCATCATTAAACAAGAATGTAAGGTCACCAGTAGCATGTGAAGCAATAAATGGATGCTAGATGACGGGTCCACCAGACCTGAAAGCCATTAATGATGAGAACTGCATTTATGATCACACATTAGGCAGAGAAATAATTACACATCAGCACAGACTCTTAAAAAGAGGGACTTAACCACTCTCTTGATGTACTGTTAGTAAGAGAGAATCGACTAGACGTTAGTGCAGGAGAACCTGGGGATGAGCCCAGCTGCCAGGGAAACTTAAGTCTTCTTACCCATCTGCCAACTATAAAATAGTCATAGATATATGTCTCTCTCTCTCTCTCTCTCTCTCTCTCTCTCTCTCTGTGCAGTCTGTTTATATGTAAATGGTTTTTATAATGTATTTTTAAGGTTTTAATCTTTGTAAACTAACCAGAGAATTTTAGGCTACTGGGCGGCACAGAATGGTAATACATGAAATGAAATCATTGCAAAGCGATGTACGTTGGGGCAAAAAATCTCAACTTCAAGTATATATTGATGGGATCTCAGCTAATGGTGACTGACCAAGAGAGAGATCTTGGGGTTGCGATGAAAATGTCATCCCAGTGTGCATCTGCTGTGAAAAAGTCAAGCCCAGAAGACTCACCTGTTTTTGTTGGCTGTGGGTTGCTATTATTTTACCAGCAATATCTGTTTTTATTGATGCTTTTTTAAAAATGGTAATTATTGTTTTTATGGAACTACTGTTGAATGTATGGGATTCTTATTGTACCTGTTTGTATGGGTTTTATCTTGTATCTTGGAAAGGTTCCACACTTAAAGGCAGCCTAGAAATCATTTTGAATGAATAACCCTAAGGGGAGATCCCTAAAAAGAGCACAATGAAGACTGAACATGCTCAGCAGTCATGGAATACTGCCTGACTGTTGGAAGGGGGGAGTGGAAAAATGGAGGGAGAGGAGGCAAAATGGAATGGAGTACCTTGAAGGTAAGTGTGGCTGGCTGGCTGGCACCCTGAACGGGAGCACTCTACGCTGCAGCATTATGTTGCCGCTCCAACTTGTGCTTCTGATTACCAGGTGCTGGGGCAAGAGCTAGGATGACTGTCACACACAGGCAGTCCTTGTGAGCAACCTGGAGACATCTGGCTAGACTTTGTTGGAAACAGCATAGTGAATGAGATGGATCCTTGTTCTGATCCAGGAAGGACAAGTCTTATGACCTTATGTATGGTCGGAGGAGTTCAAAGCTGTGTTTTTGCTCAGAGATATTTTAAGCGTTGGAGGCAGACAATACTTTTATTTTCTAGGGAGCTGAAGGCGGCATGAAAGGGGCATTGCTGCCCACAGTGGGCACACACAATCCACCGCCATCCCTAGTTTTGCAGTTTTCGCAGTGCTTCAAAACTTATTTGACACTCAGTGAGGCTCCGATAGATGCGGCAGCATGAGGCTCTCAAGGTTAGGATGCGCGGATCATGCTTCATCATCCCTTTTAATGTTTACTACACCCAAGGACGCATCACTTTTTATGGAGTGCTGAAGAAAAGGTTTGATGGATTTAATATTGCACGACAGCCTGTTGTTTGTCTTAAGTAGAGTTTATAAACCTCTCCTGAAGCTTTAATCCAAAGCAACAAACAGCTCATTCTTGCTCATCTCAAAATTGAGGGGTGTTTTCCCCCCCCTGCCATTGGTGTATGACCAACAGCTCCAGGCAATGTAAAAGGAAAGAGAAGATTAGCTTAGGTGGCTTTAAAAAAGGGATTAGACAAATTCATGGCGGATGCCTCTATCAATGGCTACTAGTCATCATGATGACTATTTTATTTTATTTTATTCACATCTTCCCTTTCTGCCATATATATATATATATATATATATATATATATATATATATGGTTCAGAGGTAGGATGTCCCTGGATAGCAGCTGCTGAGAATTGTAGTAAGATTTTTGTCCTGTCAATGGGTTTCCCATTGGCATATGGCTGACCACTGTGGGAAAACAGGATGCTGGAGTCATGGACCACTGATCTGATCCAGCAGAGCTGTTCTTACATTCTTAACAGCTTCAGATTAGGGCAATGTCTCAGAATATATCCAGAAAAGGTTCTTGCCCACTCCATCCCCTGAGCTACACGTTCCTTCAAGAATTCCCAAGCCTCCTTACTTCTTGGAAGTTGCAGTGGTGGCAGGAACTTCATCCCCTTTTCCTTCCCAACCCAGAAAATAAATACTTCTATGGCAGAGATTTAGAAAAAGAATTGAGAATAAAATTGCCAATATACAAATCTATGGTTCAATCAGAATCAGAATAATGTGCACAGCTCTGGTCGCACACCTAAAGAATGGTATTGTAGAGTTGGAAAAGTGCAGAAAGGGGCAACTAAAATGATCAAGAGGCTGGAGCATCAACTCGATGAGAGAAGGTTACAACAGCTGGGATTGTTTGGTTGGGAGGCATGATAGAGGTGTACAAAATCATGCATGATGTAGAGAAAGTGGAGAGGGAGATATTTTTATTTTTCTCACATAATACTAGAACCTGGGGTCATCCCATGAAGCTGATTGGTGGGAGATTCAGGACAGATAAAAGGAAGGACTTCTTCACACCGTGCATAAACTATGGAATGCACCACCACAGTGATGGCCACCAATTTGGATGGCTTTAAAAAGGGATTGAACAAATCCATGGAGAAGAAGGCTATCAATGGCTACTAGTCCTGATCGCTATATGCTACCTTTAGTATCAGAGGCAGCATGTGCACCAGTTGCTGGGGAACATGGGCAGGAGGCTGCTGTTGCACTCATGTCCTACTCGTGGGTTTTCTGAAGGAAGCTGATTGGCCACTGTGTGAACAGAATGCTGGATTAGATGGACCCTTGGTCTGATCCAGCATGGCTCTTCTTATGTTCTTATAAGAATGGGTGAGCAGGCCATCTGTGGTGGCCTCCAAATTGTGGAATGCTCTCCCCAGAGAGGTCTGCCTGGTGCCTACTTTGTTGACTTGTCAGTGACAGGCCGAAGGACTTTTGATTCTTCCTGGTCTTTAAACTGCTGCTTTTCCTCCTTTTAATATGTGTATTTCTGCATTTTAAAATAATCTTCTCTGTTTCCAGCTATTCAATTATTTATCTCTTTTAAATGTTGATTTTTTTGTTGCTTTATTGTTTGTTTTTAATCATCGTTGTATCGTTTTTGCTTTCATTGTCTATGTTACCTTGAGAGCTTCAGCTATAGGGTGACTCATAGATTGAATAAATAAATAAATAAATACAAATAAAAGAATAAATGCAATACTGATGCTCATTACGTTTCCAGGGCGTCTGACACCCTGGATGCTGTTGTAGCAGCAATGCAGACCCCAGGTTAAAGAGAGTTTCCTCCCTCAGCCATAGCAGAATGGGTGGTGTGTGTGTGTGTGTGTGTGTGTGTAAGAAAGAGGATTTATACTCTGGATTGGATTAAAATCACTGAGGTCACCGGAGGGCATGCTCCTGGTGGTTCCACATAGACCTGTGGCCCCTTCTCTGTGGACCTCTCTGGCCCTGGAGGTCAGGCAGGTGGCAGCACCAGGCTGCTTCCGGCGCCTCCTGAAAACAACTCTGTTTCAAGAAACCTTCCTCAACTGACTAGGCCACTGTTTTTCTGGTTCCTTTGCTTTTAAATTGAACAACTTTAATTTGCGTTTTACATCTTCTTTCTTTTACCGTTCATACTAGGTTCACCGCTCTGGAATCTGTGTTAGATAATTGAGCGGTATATAAATATTGTAAATAATAACATTAATAATAATAGAGATAGAGGAAAGCTTAGAGACCACAATGCTCATCTTGCTCATCTATTATTATTATTATTATTATTATTATTATTATTATTATTATTATCCCACCTTTTGCCCAATGCTTGGCCTCAAGGCGGCTTTACAAAATTAAAACATATACAGTTAAAACCTATAATAGAAATGTACAAAAGTTTAAAATATAATTAAACACGTTTCAATATTAAAACATTTAAAACATTTAAAATACATAACAGATTCTACTGTATGGTTGACCACTGTACATAAACTACTACTTAAATCATATAGCAACAACATGAGACTGGAGAATGCAGGATCATGGTTGTATGAAAACATTTTCCAGAAGATGAGGATTGATGGTAGTTAGAATTAAAATGTGATGTGTACAGGCTTAGGATACAGCAGCCTCACCCAACCTGGTGTTTGCCAGATGCTTTGGATTACAACTCCCAGCATTCTTGACCATTGGACATGCTGGGTGGGGCTGATGGGAGTTAAGTCCAAAACATCTGGGGGGCACCAGGTTGGGGAAGGCTGGTATACAGGCCCATCCCATTTTTGGCTAGTTCCTTTCTCACGGTACAGGGCTGGGATTGGTGTGGGGGCCTTATCATCCTCTAGAATTGTATAAGGGAGTAGACCATCTTGTTGCGCAGGCTGTCATTGCAATGGAAAGATGGGAATATATTTGCAGAAAACAACTTTGATACTGTGAGATTAGTTCAGCGTGGGCTTCTCACGTCCCAGTATAACGAATGCCATTCAGGCAAATTTGGGCCATATCAGCAATCACAGGCTCTTGAACTCCATGGCATCGAGGCATGCATTTAACACATTTATAAGAAAGCTATCAGTTAATATCCCTGAATGGGCACAATAATAAAGAGTCATGAAATCTGTAAGTAGCTGTTAGGAGTTGAACTCCAGACAGATATAGAGTTTGTTTGCGAGCCCTTCAATAATTGGCACAACTTATCTTGGGCCTGCCCAACACATTCCTTTAACACCGACTGCAACATCTCAGCAAGTGCGCAATAATCTCTTCTGTTCCTTGACTAACTTCCAGGAAATTGTTTGACCTTGTTAAATTATGAGTATGTTTTTTTAAAAAAGAAGTATTATCGATAACATTGCCAACTATTGTTGAAAGAAAGGGACAATTTGTTATGTTGAGATGAAGGCCATTTTATGTGTAAGGAAACAAAGTTATTTTTCTGTGATGAAGTTGCTGGGATTAACACACTGTTGACGTTTCCAGCCTGGTGAAATCATGATTAATGGGTTCTTTGTTTCAGAAGAGCAGTCATGATATTTTCATTCATTTTCCCACCATAGTATTTCCCCTTTATTGTATTTGTATATGCAGATCCTACACTGAGATATCTCCAGCGTGGATAGCTTGGAAGAAGATTCGCATTGGGGGAAAAAGCACATCTGGACCTGTTCCCACACACTTCTCTTTCTGGGGGTTTCAACCCTGAAGAAACATGGCCTTGAATTGCACTTTTGGATTTGCGATCACAGACCTTTGCTTCGTTCTCAGGTCCAGATGTAGACTTCCACTATAAATAGTCAGCTAGCCTAAGATACAGCAGTGTCTCTGTTATAGGGTGACCAGATAAAATCCAGGTCAGGGCTCCTGTAACTTTAACAGTTGTAGAGAAAAGGGAATTTCAGCCAGTGTCATTTGTATGCAATTAGTTCCTGGTGATATTCCCTCTTCATCACAACAGTTAAAGTAGCAGGAGCCCTGCCTTCTTTTGTATATGGTCACTCTAGCATAGTGCCTGCAACTTTAACTGTTGTGATGAAAAGGGAATATCACCAGGAACTAATTGCATACAAATGACACTGGCTGAAATTCCCTTTTCTCTACAACTGTTAAAGTTACATGAGCCCTGACCTGGATTTTATCTGGTCAGCCTACTCTGTTACGTTATGGAGTAAAAATGCTCTTGGGGAAAGGGAATGCTGGGAATAAACTCTGCACCCAGGAAGAGACTTACACACACATCATTTTCCAAATGGGATGCCTTTTTGTTTTGCTCCCTTTTGCAACCATCCAAGGGATCAACTTGAAGCAGAAGTTGTACATGCACTGGGGGCGGGGGAACTCACACGTTCCACTGAACGCATGAAGGTTTGGGCAAGGCCAGAGGGCGTGATCCATCCCATTATCCCTCCACCTATTCAGTATTTGCAGTTAAGAAGGTGTGAAAAAGCCCCAAACATCTGAAGGACACCAAGTTGGAAAAGACAGGTACAGGGTAAGTCAGGGGCAAAATACTTAAGAAACCCATGGGCAAAATACACACAGTTAATTTCACCCCAACTGTGAAGGTCCATTGTGTGCTATTCAGCTATCTTCTTCTCCACCACCCCACCAAAATGCCTTGTTCCTAGGAGAATTCTGGGGGGGGGGGAATACAATGGGCGTACAAATGGTGGTCTCCATGTGTGGCTGCCATTTTTTTCCTGGAATGCTCCCCAGAGAGGAATATCTGAGTGGGGAACAAAGAGATGTCAGCCAGTAGCCAATCAAAGTGAAGGAGCTCCAGTAAACTTCACTCTTTCAAAAATCATAACCCACCTCTATGAAAGACGGAGGCAGTCTTGTCCACTCATTTGCCCCCAACCCCTCCCAAATTTGGCCCAAACTTTAGATGGTTCAGAAGGCCAGCCCAGCCTTAATCTGTCACCAAGGACAAGATGCAGCACAAGGTGTTTTTCACATAAAAGCCAGCTGAATGCAAATTATTGGGCAGTCCTTCAAACAGAGGACAACTTCAAATGTCCTCTGATGGTCCTTCAAATGGAGGACTATCCTTTTTAAATTGGGACACACAACCATTCTACCCTGGATGAGGGCAGTTCTCTTGCAGACATGCCTAGGTCAAGCCAACGTTGTGGGTAGGGATGATGGAGAAATCTACAACGGAATCAAATGGGTTCAAATTTCTATGAATCCAACTCATGGTTTCTGCTGCTGATCAACTTTTCCCGAGTCACATAGATGCTGCACTTCCAGACCCGTTTTTTTTTAAAAGAAAACTTTCTGGAATTTTATGCAAATGTAGTCATAGAAAAATACATAAAACAACAACAACAACAACAACAACAACAAGGGCAGAAAATGTGCATTTCTCCCATATGCTAAAACATGAACATGTGCATTGGGGGAGGGCATTTTCACAAATGCAACTTTTTGCAAATGTGAGAAATTGGAAACAAACCCAAATCTGCCAATGAGCATACAGTGAGACAAAAGACTCCTGATAATCTGTGAAACGCAGACGAAATGGATTTTACAAAATCCGTACATTCATAGGTGTGGCTTCGATGTTACAATGGGTTTGCTTCTGAGTAAATCTGTATAGGATTTCACTGTCTGTGACAAAAAAGCACAGCCTCCTGAATTCTGAACTTTCATACGCAGACATAAAACCCCGTCTTGATACTTCATTCCTTGTAGCTCAGCAGGCGTAACTTTATTTTTGTGTATCTTTTTTAACTTCCAGCAAATAGTTAGAATGTGACTGCCAAAGAACAGCATCCAGTTTATTCTCTAGATGGAAATGTATCTGGAATCTAGTTTGGTTCGTTATAAATAATCTGTCTTGTTTGGCAACTGAGCCTGTTTTTCAGAGTCTGACTAGCAGCGAGTTGTGGCAGAAGCCGCTCCATCAGCTGGTTATTATTTTACCTCAGGGCATATCCAGGCAGAGTTCAGTATGCCCTTTGTCATGCTTTATTTCTTCTAAATTAGCTCTGAGAAATACATGATTAATATAGCAACAGCTCTGATGCCCAGTGGAGACCTTCTTACCATTTACCCTCATTACCTCTTGGGCCAGTGGATGGGTACGATGCATAAAATGGCAGACCTGTTGAGCTCAAAACATCCCACAGTCCCAAAGTTACCCTCTCCACCTCTCAACTGTTGCTGTTGGCATGCTTCACTTTTGAAACTTATTATGAACAAAGCAAGCAGTATCAGGCAGCCTCATGTAATTGCCCATGACACATAGTTTTTAAAAGTGCTGTGGAAATGTTTCCTCTAAACCAGATACCTAAAACCTTTCCCACCCCTAACATTCAGGTCTTTTGATTTTTTAAAAAAAGTTTGCTGTCTGGTTTTTAATTTGTAAGTCACACCACAGTCGTGGTTCTATCATTTTCTTTGGAGCCAGAGCTACCGGATTCACTAAAATGTATCTCACAGTGTTAAAACAAGGACATACCTGAAAAAATAATAATCTGTTTCACTTTATTTATGGCTTTTGACTAATATAACCTTCGCACAAGAATAAAATGTCAAAACTCAACACAAATGCCAGGAACCAATGAGACACCTAGCCCTGTGGAGCTGATATGAAATTTGGGGATAACTGATGTTGGAAGGGGGAGTGGTCAACAGAAAACATTTTGCTCCCTGAGGCCAAGGAGAAAATGATGCCCTATTCCATCTACAGAAGCCGACCAGACTGGGAGTTGAGTCGTACTACAACACCGGTGAGAGGACAGAGCTTTCCAGTGCAATACCTGATGGCAAATATTTAGTATTGGTGACTACTGTTAGAAAGGCAGTTAGCAGAGAAAACGAAAGGCAGAACAGAATGAGTGTTTACCAGTCCCACATGCACACAAGGCTAAAAAGGAGACCACATCCTTTTTTTTAGTGATGAAAGGAAAAATAGGTTACTCACAATAGAATCTTGCATACAATGGACAGGTACAGCATATATTTGCAAAGAGAGTTTGTTCAATCCATTTGCGTTCTATAAAAATGGCAGGAGAGAGAGCAAACACAAGTGCACCCAGCAATGGAGGCAGTCAGAGAGGGGGAGGGAGGGGGAGAGCAACAGGATCACATCACAGGAAACTATACTGTAGCTATAGAGATCCTAAGGCTAGTGAGGCCAAAATTTCCATGAACTAGCAAACTGCAACACTACCCCCTTCCAGCAATTTGCAGACAAGATAGTAATATTCCCAAAACAGGCTAGGTTAGCAGGTGCAGGTCAGGCTTCAGAACACACATAGCTCTGTCCTTCAACAGCTTGCCAGTGCTCTGCATCCCTCAGCTGGCCCTGGTAGGATTTATTATTATTGTATCTCCTTCTCACTTGTGGCGGTTTTTCTAGATGGACATGATGGGCTTTTCCAAGTCATCCTGTTTTTTTTTTTTTACAAATTCAGGAATTTCCTGACAATTGAGCATGTTTTAAGTATGACTGCTTTCTGGATGTTGGTGTGGATGTATTCTGGTAGGCCCAGTTTCTGGAGATTTTCTGTATAATTGTTTGATGTGATGCCAGTGACTGATACGACTAATGGAATAATTGTGACCTTCTCCTGTAGCCATATTTCTTTGACTTCCATGGCCAGTGGTGTATATTTGTCTCTCTTCTCTTTTTCCTTTTCAACAACATTTTTGTCATTCAGTATTGCTATGTCGATGAGGTATGTGTCTTCTTCTTCTTCTTCTTCTTCTTCTTCTTCTTCTTCTTCTTCTTCTTCATCATCATCATCATCATCATCATCATCATCAAAATATTTCTAGACAGGAGACTTCCCAGGGTGGCTTACAATAAGAAAACAGAATGATACAATTTCATAAAAAACAACAATCTAAGCATAAAACAACAAAACCAAAAACAGACACGCACTATCAGGGGAAGGCCAGAGCAAACAAGTACTCTTTCAGGACCTTCTTAAAAGCCTGCAGTGTTGGGCCCTGGCAGACCCTTGACGGCACCCCATTCCAGAGGCAGGGGGCCACTGCAGAAAAGTGGGTAACTGAGAAGGGCTCCTGCTGATGTTCTTAAAATACGGGCAGGCTAATATGGGTGAAAGTGGTCCTTCAATTTGTTCCCAGATCACACCCACCGGCCACGATCCAAACCTCTATGTATTGACTGGCTCTCTAAATATAAATAAGTAAATAATGGTTTCATAGTGGGGAGAGGAGAAAAAGGACATAGGATTATTAGGCCAAAACTCAATAAAACCCCCTGAAAGAAGGTAGAGGTCTGCCTGAAAAGATATGAAATGGCTTCCGACTCTGCACCATCCCAGTTGGAGCACCAATTCCCACTGACAGTGGGCTACTTTGACTGGAAAAATCTAAAAACGCCAGAGCTGGGAAGGCCAGCAAAGGGCTAATTTGTTGTGGGCCGACATAAACGTTCGTTTTGCAGCGACTGCAATGGATTGCTAAGAAGGGAGAATTGCCTATCACTTTGGCTCTTGTCCTTTCCCCAGGCCTTGCCGTCTGCCTCAAATTACTCCTGTCCCTGCTCTGCTGAGCCTGCACAGGCTTGACCTGAGGGCACTCTACTTTGTTATCTCTGCTTCCAGAGGTTGGGGCTGGCCTTGCTCGGGATGATGAGGTCGCTCTTCATGGCTAATGTCTCATGAACGCTACGGGCATCATATGGCCTATTGTGGCTGGCATCATGCGTGGGAGTGGGCTCAGCGCTCCGCATTGTGATCCGCTGCACTCAAAGCAAAGGAGTTGTTGACCGAGGGTCAAAGTGTTTCGTAAAGTAAAAACGGAGAGGTGAAATGCCCTGACTGAGGCGGCAGTATTTTCAAAAGCATGCTTGCACATTTCAGAAAGGATCAGCTTACAGGGGAAGTTCTCCCCGCTTCGAAAATGATCCAGCCCACACTGCATGAGGATTTCCCCAACCAGTGTCCTCCCCGCCCTCCCATCTCCTGCAACTGAATCCATTTGTGGGATGTAAGGCTATGCCTCACTTACTGATAGGTACACGGGCATGTTTTGAGCACATGGAACTGTTCAGATATAACTGCTGGCAAAAGATGAGAGGCCTGGAGAAGTTTATTACAGTTCAAAAGACCAGGTGCTCCTTATGGGATTGACGGCGTCTGAAATATGGCTTCAGTTTCCCCCTGAACTGAGTCGAAGCTTGAGAATTTAATTGGTCGCAATCCTGTGGACAGGTACAAGTTTGAGTAAGGAGGATGGTTATTATGAATGTAGCGGTTCCACTCTGCAAAGCAGTTTTTAGCAATATTATTTCGTGCTTTCTCAAGATCAAAGATACGGCCTTGGAAAATGCAGGGAAGAATATCAACAATCACTTTGCATTGTTTGAGAGTGGGTGATCGAGAATGGCTCTGTGCTCAGCACCTCCCAAGACACTGGACCACTTCTGCTTTGGGATGCTCAGGAATTCTGCCTCTGCCAAAGAAATCCTTTCCGAATCCGTATTTCCAGCAGTGCTTGGGAACCTTTGTGACCTGGTCTAGGAAACGTTGGCGTCAGAGTGCCAACAGAGGCAGCCATAAAAATAATTTAAACCATGGTCATCTGATGATGGTCAACACCATTTGATTTTCTCAGTCCATCTCTGATTGCACAATCCTTTGCCTGTTTACTCAGGGGTTAGTTCACTGAGTTCAATGGGACTTACTTCAAGGTGAGTATGTAGAGCAGGGATGGAGAACTTCAGGCTTGGGGACTCAGTGCGGCCCTTGGTATCATCATCCCCTTTCCTATGTAGTTGTTACAAAGGCAGAAGCTCTGTCCTCTGTTCCATCCTGGCGCCCTAGAGAACAATGCAGGAAGGTAGCCATGAGTGGTTAAATGATTAAAGTGAGTCCTACACTGGAAAGCCAGTGTGTTGAAGTGGATAAAGTGTTGGACTGGGATCCAGGAAATCTAGGTTCTAGTTCCCACTCAGTCATGACGTTCACTGGGTGATTTTGGGCTAACCACTGACTCTCAGCCTAAACTACTTGACAGGGATGTTGTGAGGATAAAAGGGAGAGGAAGATAGTGATATAAGTCGCAATGGGTTCCTTGCAAGAGGGGAAAAACAGGGTATAAATGAAATAATAAATAAGGGCAGGCTCTTCTCACATAAGAGCCTGCCCAGTTCTTAAGAGACCACCATCTTCAGAGGCGTGTTTGATGGTAACGCCCTCCCAAGGCAGACTAGGTTCTCTCCCTCTCTGCTGCCCTTCTGATGGCAGGGAAAAGCCGGTTCATTCAAGAAGGCCTTTGGCCAGAAAGTGGGTCTGGTGAGTTGGGTTCTGAGTTTTCTTTAAATTCTGTAATTGCTATGTTTCTATTGTATTTTAATGTACCTTATGGTTTTAATCAATTTTAATTATGCCTCTAAGCTACCTCGAGTGTCAGTTTTTGGTAGAAAGGTGGGATACAAATCAAATCAAATCAAATCAAATCAATAAAATGCTGCAGGTTGTAGTCAGCGGACGATGGGTCAAGAAATGGTTGAAGACAATTGCTTTAATGAATGGCCCATTGACAAGTCCCCTGGGAAAACAGGGATGGACTCCCAGATCTTAGGAAGAAGAGACGCATGCCCAACTCAGTCTGCTGAATTATATATGAGGCATTATTCTCCGGGCTTTGGCGCCCCAACCATCTCCATGAACCTGGATCCCGTCAAGTCAGCCGTGACGCTGCATGTTGAGGGGCGTGGACCTCAAGCGCCGCCAGTGCCGAGTCTACTTTGCGGCCACCTCCTTCCTTTCATTCCCCCAATGTCAATTCGCCGGTCTCCCTTCAACCTGTCCGCGACCTTTGGGCAAATGAAGACGGCAGCGACACAACCATTCCAGTCGTGTAAACCTGTTAGCACGAAGTGATTCTCAATAGTCCTTGATGGTGCATAGCAGGACTGGCTTGATGAATTAAAACACGCACAAAACAATCCTGCTTTTATATACATATCAGCGCTTCCTGACATGCTATTAAATTGCTTTAATAGCCTGCACTTATGGAGGCATATATCTTTGCCGTTAAAAATCCAATACCTTGTAAAGTGTGCTCTATGCACAAAAATATTAGGAGAGCGATAATCAGAAGAGTTTACCCAATATAGCAAAAATAAATTGTGCATCTGCTAGAAATGCTCCATGGGTCTCTTCGCTGAGTGCAATGGAACACTGCCCAGCACAGGTTGTACCTAGTAATCCCCTATAACCCCCTTCCTGATCCACATACAAGAGATGCTTGAAGCACTAAAGGGAATGATTTTGTTTAGCCTGCTAGCTATATGATTTTTTAGATAAAAAAATGAATTTATAACCAACTTTTGCTTACTCATTTCTGTGTCATAGTTATAGCCTACTCTTCTCTAGAGATTGATGAATCTGTCCATTTCACTGTCTCCCATATTCAAACATTGAACATTTCATTAGATCTTATCAAAAAATGAACCAAACAAAATTTGCACCCACGAGCAGGACATGAGCGCAACAGCACCATCCCACCCATGTTCCCCAGCAACTGGTATATATAGGCTTACTGCCCCTGCTACTGGCAGTAGCACTGCAGGACCAGTAGCCATTGATAGCCTTCTCCTCCAGGAATTGATCCAACACCCTTTTAAAGCTATCCAAATTAGTGGCCACACTACATCTTGTGGTAGCAAATTCCATAGTTTAACTGTCCTGAATCGCCCACCAATCAGCTTCATGGGATAACCCCATTGGGTTCTAGTATGACGAGAGGGGGAGATGTTCCCTATACATATTCTCCACATGGAGACTTTGCATGTTGGCATGTTAGCATGTTGGACTTTGGTTGGAGGGACCTGAGATTGCATGAGAAGGATGCAACATATCCTCAAACAGAATAAGACCAGCAACTCGAGATCTTTCAGGAGTTTCTTTTCCCAGCACAAATGAGAAACATTTTATCTCAAACTCAGCAAACCTGTTCTAGCAATTTTCATCACCACCAGGAAGAGGTCTTTTGACAAACTAATGGGTCCTAATTGCTCATTCAAGATCAAGCCACCCATAAATACTTTGCATTACATCAGGGATCTCTCCTAACAATATATTGTTGCAGGGAAAATTCCCCCCCTCAGTAGCTAAATCTGAAGGCAGCTACGTCTGAAGGGGTTGGGGTGGCAGATGACATCATCATATCATCATCATCATCATCATCATCATCATCATCATCATCATCATCATCTCATTTCTATACTGCCCAATAGTTGAAGCTCTCTGGGTTATTTACAATAACTGATTTGTTTCATTGTGGGAAATTAAAACAGAATGCCCCTATTTCAAAATTAATAAATAGTACAAAAATGAGGCAAGGGGGAGGGGAGGGAAAGTATCTCCTATTCAAAAACTTTTAGATTCTGCCACTATAGCTCCTTCCATTGATCAACAAAGGCTCCTGTCCCTTTAACCTGTGCATTCTTTGTAAGAATGTTATAACTTTGTCTCCTGACAATATAAACGACACACACGTTTGCTGTTTAATTCCTGCCAATGCATTCTGAATGCCACTACAAAGACCCTCAAATTATGCAGCCCTGGAGGAGGTGTAAATGGATGCTGCCCAAACATTAGTAAGTGAAAAAGAGAAAGTGAGAGGGAGGCTTATTGTATTTTTGTTTTAATCTGTGTATGTAC
Organism: Anniella stebbinsi; assembly: GCA_029215795.1. NCBI lineage: Eukaryota > Metazoa > Chordata > Lepidosauria > Squamata > Anniellidae > Anniella > Anniella stebbinsi. The sequence goes on from JARDYH010000001.1 coordinate 392,417,600, forward strand.
TGGAACGAAGGTGCAACAGAATATATGGGATAAATGAGCCACAGCTTTATTCATGGACAGGGATTTGCAATAAGCAATAACACAATGGGCTGCCTTGGATCCTCAGTGCAGATACCTAGTCCTCAGGTGAGAGCTGGATCAGACCATAGGTTTCTCTCATTCAGCATTCTGTTCATACAATGGCCAACTAGCTGTCTGGGGTGGCGGGGAATCCACAAACAGGATATGAGTGCAACAGCAGCCTCCTGCTCATGTCCCCCAGAAACTGGTATACCCAGACACACTGCCTCCATCACTGGAGGTAGCATATAGCCATCACAATGAGAAGTCATTGATAACCTTATCCTCCATGAACTTGTCTAATCCCTGCTAAAAGCCATCTAAATTAGGGGCCATCACAACATTTTTTACTCGCGAAGTCCATAGTTTCATGACGGCTGAAAAAGCTGCTCTTCTCCATACTGATGCCTCAGTGGTGCTCACGAAGGTAGCCTCTGCTTCAGTCCCTCCCTCTGCACGCTGATTTTGGTTCAGCCAAATGACCATGCTACCCACCAGAAATACTACGCAGGGAAGTCGGTGAAATTTGTGATCCCAGCAGTCAATTGTGAGATATACTCCCAAAATTCCTTTCACCCCCATAAAGGTGACTGGCTAATCCCATGCCATATCAGGGGCTTTAAGCCTATGTACCTCAATTGCTGGGGATCATGGGCGGGAGAGTGCTGTTGCACCATGTCCGGCTTGTGGGTCCCTGGTTGACAGCTGGTTGGCCACTGTGTGAATAGAGGGCTGGATTAGATGGGCCCTTGGTCGTCTCCAGCAGGGTTCTTCTTACAGTCTCCTGTGGATGGGGAGTTGGGGGTTGGATTGGGGGAGGGGCTGCTGCTGTGGGGAATTCTCTTGGGGAGAGAGGGAATGCTTATCCATTTAGGCAGCCCAATTCCTCTCCCCTGACTGACCTACTCGTCCTGGCTATTCACGGCTGAGTAGCGACCTCGTGCTCCATCGGCATTACAAGGGGGTTGTAGGTGGGGTACACTCACCCCTGCCTGCATCCAAAGGTCAGAGGGCACCAGTTCCTCCCAGAGGCCTTCAAAATGGTTGCTACCATTAAGATAATGGGGCCATTTTCACTGCTTCGTTGGCACACGCTGCAGCTATAAAAGCATCCCCATGAATAAAGGGGGGATTTTAAAGGGGGGATTTCCGAATGCTCCAGGAACCAGAGCAACATGAGTGTGCCTTTGAGTTCATTCACCCGGCTTCTTCAGGACTGGGGATGTATAGTTGCCTCCCAATGTCCATCCCCAATGGATCCAGCAACAGCTCCTCAAGACAAAAGAAACAAAATGTTCTGTGCGCCTCGTCTCTCGCCAGCAAAACGGCTTGTCGTTGTGAGATCTTCATCCGCAGCCAGCTGTTTCCAGGGGTCATGTCACCACGGCACAGAATGGTCCTCAGATGGTCACCCTGAGCCTTTGGACAGTTTTCAGAGGGCGAGAGAATGGCTTCCATTTGCATATTAAAAGAGACCGCCTCGCTTTCTAGTTTCCCTCGCTGCCGTCTCTCCGAGCGGAGTCCCATATGTAGAATTTCCCCTGCAGATGGCATGACGGTGAATGCGTGGGAATGCTTCCAAGAGCTGCAGCCCTTTCGTTTGTTCGGCACACAACAGATGATCCCTGGTGTCCTATAATTCTCTTGTTAAGTGTCACCAAAAATGTCTTAAATGTAGCAAAGACATCTGGTTTGCTGGCCAAAGGCTTTAAGAAAACCCAGCCTCCACGAGCGTCAGCCGCCTCCTCTATTGAGACGTAGGATTCCAAATGTGCATTGTAGGGCTGTGTAAATGAGTGTTTACATTGAAAGAAATTCATGCTTCCATTGGGAGCCATTCCAGCCTCCGAGAGGAGTCTTCTTTTGGCAAAGAGAAAGTAAGTGCGATCAATAAAACCGGTTAGAGGACAGACAGATGCAAGGAGACAGGCTACTGTTAACAGAGGAGACGGTCACTAGCGAAGACTGCAAGCTGAGAATATGATGGCCAGTCTTGTGTCTTGGGGTCTAGCCAAACTATTGGACCCATCTGCTGATATGATTTTTGAGTTGTTCCAGCAGGTTTGCACTAATCTGTGAAATTTTGGAACAGACAAGGCCAGAAACACCGTGTGTATGTGTGTGTGTGTGTGCGCGCGTAAAGAAATACAAAACAACTCCCACAGTCTGACATGTTCCACCCTAAATTAGAAGCTAATGAAAGCAGACTGTATTTAAAGCATTTTAATATAAATTAAGTCAATGGTGACATCTTCTAAACAGCACATTCAGAATCAGCCTGCAATAAGCAGCCTAACAGATGTTGGCACTTTTATTATTAATTATACATTTCATTATCATACGATTATTGTCAAACATCGTTTGACAGCGAAAGAAGCATCCATGAATCACACACATTTGCTATCAAAGCCGCTGCCCGTGCCTGCGTTTTTAATGCGTCAACTTTAATAAATTAATGCAGTGGTGTGTGTGTGTGTGTGTGTGTGTGTTTAAATTGGCAGCCTCCAATCAAGAATATTTAAATACCTGCATTACACAGAGAGGAGATGATCTAAGTCAATAAGAAGAGGATGAAGGGGGGGGGGGAATCTACAGAAACAGAAGCTGACACATTTTAAGGGAAAGGCCCGTAGCTCAGTGGCAGAGCTTGTATTTTGCATGCCTACAGTAGGCCGATCAGATAAAATCCAGGTCAGGGCTCATGTAACTTTAACAGTTGTAGAGAAAAGGGAATTTCAGCCAGGGTCATTTGTATGCAATTAGTTCCTGGTGAAATGCCTTCTTCATCACAACAGTTAAAGGTGCATGCACTATACTAGAGTGACCATATACAAAAGAAGGCAGGGCCCCTGCAACTTTCTCTGCAACTGTGAAAGTTACATGAGCCCTGACCTGGATTTTATCTGGTCAGCCTAGCCTACAGTCTCAAATTCAATTCTAGTTAAAGCAGCCTTCTCCAACCTAGTACCCTCCAGATGTGTTGGACTACAACTCCCAGAATCCCCCAGCCAGGGATCTGCAGTACAATGCATCTGGAGGGCATCAAGCGGAATTAAAAGATCTCAAGTCATACGGCTTGGATGGACCTCTGCCAGTCAACGCAGACATTCTAGATCTGGGTGGAACAATGGACGAAGGGCGCTGCATAAGTTAGACTGATATTTTTTTTATCAGCTGAGTTCCCTTTAATTAGCAGCAGAAGGCAAAACACCAACACACTTTTAACCGAAAGCATGTATCTTTATTGTCCATATGGTTATGGAAATAGGGTTGTTGGCAATTCACGGAGAACATATGTTCCTGTCGATGGCATCAAAATAAAAGTCAAGGGTTCAGTTCTGGGCAATATCTAGAGAGCGAACAAATTTCATTTTGCTCTTTCTGCCTCCCCATCCCTACCAATTAAAGGACCACCTTTTCCAAGCAATGGTCTCAGGCTCCCCCAGCAGCTCCAAATCACATTACAAGTAGCATTAAAATTGCAGCTTCAGCAGTTGTTACTCCACCAACAATAAAAGATCTCACAAAGAACTGAATTTGCCCAGTGCGTCGTAGCGAGTAGATCAGGGCTCCCCAAGTCAAATACATTTATCAGTATAATTACCTAGGTTTTGAGAGAGGGCTGGGTGGGTGGATTTGCTCAGTGTTTGCAAAGCTCAGCACAATTGCTCTCATTCAATAAACGCCAAAGAAGTCAGTCCTCAGGGGTCTTTTCATTTAAAATCACCAAATGGGCGAAGTGGATTCTGTTTTTGCGAAGTGGATTCTGTTTTTTTTAAAAAAATTAAATGGATTGCAAGTGAGGGTTACTGAGTAATCGTTAAAACAAGTCATAACCATCCCTGTCAAACTCCATCAGCCCGCAGTGACTGACACATCTTTGCTTCTGCAAGACAGGAAAAACCCGAAAATGCGAATAATAATTCTGTCTTCAATGTGGCCCTCCTATGCGCTTGCCCGCACAGAATTAAACCTATTCCAAACGAGCCTCTTGCTCAGGGTTCATTCCTCGCACCCAAGCACTGCTGTTCCTTCTCAGCCATTGCTCATGAGAAAGCCATTTTAATTCCCCTTTTTCTGAGGCTTATGTTCTTTAAAGTACTTATAATCTATGACTGGAAAATATCCATTACCCAAGAGCTGTGATTGTAACAGTAGATTACTCTTGGCTGACTCACAGAAAATTGTTGAGTGCAAAAAGAGAGAGAGGAGGAGGAAAAATAGATGCAGTTAAAAAAAAAAAACCCAGAAAAAAAACCATTTCTAAACCTAGCATTGGTTTATATCCCCTTACATTCAAAACTCAGTTTTCTGAAAGAAAGAAAAAAATAATCACGACAGAGCTTTATTGGGTGTTGTATTCCATGCTGCTGTAGTCCTATAACAGGAGCGGGGAACCTTTTTGTGAGGACAGACAGTATTAAGAGGTGAGACGCATGCAGTGGGTTGAACAAGAGGCACATTTATTGAATACAAACAGGATCTGCAAGGAATATTTGTGCAGGAAGCTAAATTCTACCTGCAAGGCTGTGACCTGCTTGGGCGAGACCACCCTAGTCCTTGGGACAGGTGGATTTCTACCACCCCTCCTCATGGCCTTCTCATATCACCCCCATAATTTTGAGTGGATGAACTCACTGAGCCCCACAGGGCTCTGTGGCAGAGTATCTGCTTTGCATTCAAAAGGTCCCAAGCTCGATTCCCGGCATTTTTAGGTAGGGCTGGAAAGTTTCCTACCTAAAACCCTAAAAATCATTGCCAGTCAATGTCGACAAGACTGGGCTAGATGGCCCAATGGTTTGACTCAGTATAAGGCAGCTTCCTAGGTGATCTGTATCTTGCTCATGGGTCCCATGACCCTGAGTGGCAGGCTTTGGAAACTGCCCATGAGGATAAAGGTGTCTCAGGGTGTTCATCTACCTTGTACCCTACCCATATTTCTGGCTGGGGAATTCTGGGAGAATGCTTTTTTCCCTGTGTAGCCGTGCATAGGATTGCACCTAGAGACATTAAAAAGGAACATCAATTTTCAAAAAGACAGGTCCCTGCTCCAAGGAGCCATCCAGGTGATTCTTAAAGTCCTTCAATGCATTTGGCGTCCTACTGGAACACGCTAAAGGTCCCATTTCATCTAGCATCCTGCTCCCCATAGCAGCCAACCAGATGCCTTCGGGAATTCCATAGCCAGGACACAAGGGCAAAAGTCCTTCCCCGTTGCTTAACGGCATACTGCCTCTGAACATGGAGATTCCATCTAGCCACCATGGCTAATAGACCTATTAATAGACCTATTCACCTCCATGAAATTGTCTAACCCCCTTTAAAGCTTTCTAAGCTAGTTAGGGTGGCCATGTGCCACATTTTACAGAACACAGTCCTCTGCCTGACGGGCTGGGCTGTCTAATGCAAATCCAGTTTAAAGTTAAAGAGCCATAGGAAGATGTGAGAAGAGCCCTGAAGTCACCCATCAACAGTTAGCATCTGGGCTGACAGGGGCATACATCACCTGCTCACAAATGTCCCTACTTTGGTGAGATGCATTGTATCTCCATGCAAATGACAGTAATTGTTTTTAAATGTGTATGTCTACCAGTAAATGAGATTTTATGCAAATCTGCACGATCCATTGCCCTCTTTGAGCAATGAGGATGTGGCCACCCAAGGGCAGTGGCCACTGCCATAGTGCGGCAGTGAATGCCATCATGTTTTCTTCCATCTCTCCGAAAGTTTCCTCTTGGGAATCCCACCTCTCTCACTGTTAGAGTGACCATAAGGAAAGGAGGACAAAGTTTCCGTACCTTTAACAGTTGCAGAGAAAAAAGGATTTCAGCAGGTGTCATTTGTATGCGTGCAGCACCTCGTGAAATTCTTTCTTCTTCACAGCAGTTAAAGCTGCAGGAGCCCTGCCTTCTTTTATATCTGGTCAAGAGGGCAGGGCTCCTGCAGCTTTAACTGTTGTGATGAAGAGGGCATTTCACTAGTTGCTGCATGCATATAAATGACACCTGCTGAAATTCCCTTTTCTAAACTACCGTTAAAGATACAGGAGCCCTGTCCTCCTTTCCATATGGTCACCCTACTCACTGTACTTTTACTGCCATTGTTCAGTCTGAATATTACCAGCCCTTTCAAAGGGCTATTTGGCATTTGATCATGCTGCTTAATCTACAGTCTGTTTCACCGCCAACGATGACAAAGACATTCAAATCACTTCTTGTTTTTTTTTACCCAAATTGCAGACATACGGTTATTTGAACCGCTGACGAATATGGCATGGTCCACTTTCTTTCCATGTGACTTTTCATCATGAGGAACACAGAGAAACCCCTGACATCTGAGATAACGAGGGCCTTCTTAGATTACTGGGCTTGGTCCTAGCAGATCCTGGCATCCGTCCAACTCTTCGTCCAACTCTTCGTATAACATACTGGCACTGGACAAACTATCAGCATTAAATTATTTACTCTACAAATGTAGCTTCCTTTCCTCTTCCTCGTCTATTTGCTAAGAGTTTATTACTTGTTTTGATTCATTCATTATTCACAATTAGATGGAGTATAATTTCAGCAAATAAATCTTGGTTTTTAGCAGGGATAAGTCAACTTCTTTTACTATTCAAAACATGAGCTGTGACTGTTGTTTTGATGGAAAATAAGAAGAGTGCTGGTGGATCAGAACAAACATCTTTGGGGAGAGCAATCCTATGGTCCTTAGACAGCGTCTGGGAGGCCATAGGGTAGTTTGAATTCCTGGATCTAGGTCAGAGACAGTGCTCTGACTTTGGAGCCAGTGGTCTGAGCCCCCCTCCCCTCCCCCTCACAGCTGGCATGGAGAGAACCACATGGGAAGTCTCTCCAAGGTTGCAAAACTGAGCTCAGAGAGGAGGGAAGGGGGCACTTCTGGGTGGGAAGGGACTGGGGAAGTGGGGATATGAGCTATCCCCAGCCCACCCCAGCCTTCTTCCCACACTGGATCAGACCAAGGGTCTATCTCGTCCAATGCTCTGTTCACACAGTGGCCAACCAGTTGCCTGTGGGAAACCCCCTAGTAGGACACGAGTGCAACAGCATTCTCCCCACCCGGCAAGTGGTGTACATGGGCATACTGCCTCTGATACTGGAGGAAGCCATCAGGAGGAGTAGCCACTGGGAGCCTTCTCTTCCATGAATTTGTCCAGCCTCCTGTCTTGCGACAGGGAATTCAATAAACTGATCCTGCACTGTGCGAAAGAGTACTTCCTTTTGCCTACCCTGAATTTCGTGCCAATAAGTTGCATTGGATGTTTCCAAGTTCTAGTATTCTAGTATTACGAGAGATGGAGATGTCCACTTTTTTTCCCGTACTATGAATTATGGCATTGCCCCCCACCACATTCATAGCTATCACACGTACCATCATGGATGGTACATGCCAGTCTGCAGATGGGATTGTGTTTCCCGCATGTGACAGAACCAACAAACTCCCAACCCGGCACACAGAAAACGAGCCCTATCAGGGAGAAAATGCTAGATTTCCACTGGGTGAGGCATACAGATGAAGGTACAATGGACAAGGAGCTAAAGTAACCCTGTCAGCCTGTAAAGAGATGGAACAGCAGATGTATGGAAGGTATGATAAACAGCAATGCCATGTCTCCTATTACTCTCTGTCCAGGTCATGTGTGATAAAACAAAACATGTGGCAAGATGTCATGATGCTCAGTTCCCCCCCACAAATGCTCCATTTTGCTGTTGCTGCTTACAGGAAACTTTGAGCAGGAAGATATCACATTGCATCACCCGGGTGGGGGTGTTTTCAGAAGGAGAAGGTGCTGGCTTTTAGTTTTGGCCAACAGCCATGAGGCTCCAGTAAATGTCTAAGTTGAGCTTGAGAGCGAAACTTAATGGGTATACAAAACTCATCTGAATTGCTGGATCATGCAATATTAGAAAAAGTGTGAGGCTAGTAACCCAGTCCAGCAAAAGGAAAAATCAGAATGCATTGTAGGGTCTAAGTTAGGGTGACCATGTGAAAAGGAGGAAAAGGGAATTTCAGCAGGTGTCATTTGTATGCCTGCAACACTTAGTGAAATTCCTTCTTCGTCCCAACAGTTAAAGCAGCAGGAGTCCTGCCCTCTTTTGTATCTGGTCAAGAGGGCAAGGCTCCTGCAGCTTTAACTGCTGTGAGGAAGAGGGAGTTTCACCAGGTGCTGCGTGCATACAAATGACCCCTGCTGAAATTCCCTTTTCAATATAACTGTTAAAGATATAGGAGCCGTGTCCCCTTTTCCATATGGTCCCCTTGTCTACATATTCCCCCCTGCACGTTGGCACTGTACCATGAGCTGCTACTTAAACTTCCCAGAGTTAGCTGTTTTTGTTTGCTTGTTTTTCTCACACTCTTGTGACATATTTGAAAATCTGCTGTAGTTCATATAAACATTTCTTACAAATGAAAGGCAGAGCCACAGATTAGTGCAGCCTCCTCCCAGTAGCGAACAAGCAGCCAATAACACAAACCAATAATAGGGCCATTACTCAAGTTAAGTCTGCTCTGTTGCTTCACTAAGGAGGAGACAAGCTTGCAGCCTAGAGCTGATTTCTGGAGCCAAGCCTCCTCCTACACTGATGTTACCTTTTTAAAGACCCTCCAACCAGGCAGGAATAGGCTTGTTCTAGCACCTGACACACTGAATCTGCCAACATTCATCACCACATGTGCATAAGTATAGGTCATTGCTTGCATCACCTCCAAACTGTCCCCTATTTTAGGGGGCATTTTCCCATGGTGCTGAGAAGTAGCGGTGAGCCAACTGATGCTAGCAGATTAGCATTCATTGTTATAAATTGCGATTATTTACACCACACCTAGAACTTAACACTTTGCAATCACCTATCTGACTCATCCCATGGCATTTTCAGATAATTACTGGACCCAATTTCATTGATAATATAGTTAACTGGAGAGGGAAGTCACACCTCGGTGGTAGAGCACCTGTGTTGCATGCTGGAAGGATCGCTTTCATCCACATATACTTATCTAAGACTTGGGGGCAGGGTGTCATTGTTGGAGGCTGTTCTCTGACTGCTCCATCCTAGAGAGGTTCAGAGTGTCACCAGTAGGAAGAGGGTCTTCTCAGAGCATCTCTACATGAGCAATTTATTGCATGCTCATGATTGGTCACTCATGGAAGTTTGTGGATCCTTTACATGATACCATCAACCTTTAGGATGTCTCCTGCACTTTCCCCCAGAAATGTTGCTTAAAAAAAAAAAGAAGTGAAGATAATGCAGTATTTAATTATCCCGGTATTTCCCCAGCAGGTAAAGTTGGTGTAGTACTATAATTCTGCCACTAGATGGTGCTGTCTCATTTAACAGAATAACATTGTCCAGAGGGGAAGTTTTCAATTCAAAATCCCAAATTATACTGCTTGCAGTAATATGTTTCTCGGACAACAGTGAATATTCTGTTGTATCACACAAAGTACTACTATGTTTAGATTCAAAATAAGATTAATTTGTGGAATTAAATGCCCTTAAATTTTTGACCAAATAATGACGGCTTCTGTAGTTGTGCAGTAAAGAAAAAGGCCTGCAATACCTGAACATGTGCAGGAAATAGGATCAAAATATGCACTGTTGTATAGGGTTTCTGATCTTGTCCTTTAACATGACGTAAGTCTACTGCTATTTTTTGTAAACCGCCCAGAGAGCTTCGGCTATGGAGCGGTATATAAATGGAATAAAATAAATACAAAAAAATTGGTTGCTGTCTAAAGTGAATGTGAAGAGACATGAGAAAAAGAAAGCCTGGTAAAGGTGTGGTTTTCCCCCTTAATGTAGAGATGCCTTCAGTGGTAGCACCCTCATATGGAATGCCCTCCCCAGAGAGGCTTGCTTGGCACCTACTCTGTAACTTTTTTTAGTGCCAGGTGAAGACGGCTTTTAAAAATTTTGTCATGATTTTGAAGGCTTTTAAGGCTTTGAAAGTCTGACAGTTGGAAGACCTGCCACACTGCAAGACTTCTGTTGTATTGGCTTGACTGATTTTATTTATGCTGTTTATTTTTTATTTAGCATTTGTACTTTCATTTTCTGGGGGACTGTATTCGAATTTTTGATGTAAGCCACCCAGAGAGCTCTGGCTACAGGGCAGCATAGAAATGCCGCAAATAATATATAGATAAATAGATAACAAATATCATCAAATTCCATTGGCACAGCAAATTTGTCATTGTGGAGTTTCCAAGTCAGAAGACATTCCGTGCGATATGTTATCTTGCCCTTTATATTCTGAACGGTGTGCTAAATGTTCTTGATGCTATTTGAGCCCACTTACAGTTGAGTCTTGTTTCAGAAAGGTTAGGTTATCTACTGTCTGAAACTGATAATCATGTGACCCACAGGGTTTCTCTTTATAGCTTGGCAGCCTTTAGCATCTGAGAAAAAAGTATCTTAAGATTTGGAAGTTAATTGCTGTAATGAACATGCTTCTTCCAAGTGCCCTGCTTGACAAGGGGGCGTCCCTGCCAGCAAATGTTGCAACTTAGCAGTAGCACATCCTTAAGGACTAGCAACGTGTTCAAGGCAATTGTAGGATTATGGAAAAGGCAGCAGGCCAAGTGCTTCTTGAGAAGGAAACTGTTTACCCCAGTCATGTTTGCGACATCGGAGGAGAGAGGGAAAGGAAGTTTAAGGGCCAACTGGGTGATGCTACGGAAGATCAGTAGTTGGATGTCCCACTATTTCAAAGAAAACAGGTCTGGGTGGGAAGTCGGATTGGGGCCATGGAGCCTGTGGAGGTAGTTAACCCTTTCTGTCATCTTTCCTTATCTAAATTGCCCTCTCTGAAGCTGCTATTTGATACACAGAAGGGTGGGGAACACAGAGGTATCTGTAGAGTTTTTCCCCTGTGAAGGCAAAATAGCACCTCTGGATAGTGATTTAATTTGGGAAATAGTGGAGGGGGGGAGTTCAGTTTTGAGGGAGCCCTTGGCAAAGTTCACTCTGGGGGTCCGCTTCCTCTGGGGGGTGGTGGTTGGTGGTCTTACCTGGAAGTGGTGTCAGCAAATGGCAACACTGAGTGGCTGAAAGCCACCACATCAATTTCTTATGATTCTCCAACATCATGCTACAGCAGAGGAATATTGGGAAGTTAAAATGGCAGCTAGAACACAAGTCTGGGAAAAAATGTTTAAAGGTGACCCAGGCAAGGCATCAGTGATGGGCTTTGCAGGAGCCACGGCAGGATACCAGGTTCTGTCACTAGCCCTTAATGCAGTGGAAACAGCTGTCCCCTCGCCACCAGGGCCGGCCCTGGCATTAGGCAAAGTGAGGCAGTCACCTCAGGCAGCAGATGCTGAGAGGCAACAGTGAGGTGTTGGTGGAGAGAGCTATGTACCATGCAGTCTACTCTGCAACCCCTAAGGAAGCCTGCTACTTTCTGGTGCAATGGAGGACACTGTCCCATCATCAGTGTTGAAGGCAGATTCACTGGCTTTTTTTATATGGAAAGAGAGGGCTGCCATTTTGTTCTTTGCCTCAGGCAGCAAAATGTCTTGGGTTGGCCCTGCTCCCCACCGCCATCGAACAATGGATATCAAAGGAGAGGTCAAGGGATCCTCTACGAATTCCTTCTTCCCCCTATGTTTCATATACCATTAACATCTCATTGAGTTGAATAGATTGTGGGAGGCTGGGAAGGTGATATGGAAGCTTGCACAAAGCTGCATTGTTAGGGGAGGCCACCATGACAAAGACTGAGCATTCCTGTACAGTTAGCACCACCATCAATACTTTATTTCTATATCACTTTCCTTGCACCACCTAAAGTGGTGAATGCCACAAAGCAAAACCAATGGTACAAATAAATCCATGTAAAAATACTGGAATTTCACTTTTAAAAAAATCAATGAAACCAGTAATAACAGCACCAAGAAAAAAAACAAATTACCCTTAAAAAGCTTGACCAAAGAGGAAATTCTTCACTTCCCTCCTTAATTCTAATAGATCTGGACATCTTTGGGCAACACCAGGAAAGCTGTTCCAAAAAATGGGAGCAACCACTGGAAAAAAGTTCTCCTCCAGATCTGACTCCTGAGAAGGAACTTTGGAGTAGTTCCTCTCCTGATGTATGGGCGAAGAGGGCAGAAGCATCCCCTCAGATTAGAGCCAATAGAGCGTAATGGCTAGAGTGTAGGACTGGGACTCAAGAGATCCAGGTTCTAGTTCCCACTCAGCCATGAAGCTCTCTGAGTGGCTCTCATCCTAACCTATCTCAAAGGGTTGTGATGAAGATAAAATGGAAAGGGATATAAATGTAATAACAAAACCAGCAATGATATCGACTGTGGGCATTTAGTTCTTGAAATATTATTCATTCCTGTGCCGCCAACAGGAACTGATAGTATTCAATCCTGGAGTCCCTTTAGTAACCTTCACTTACTGATAATATACAGGATCAGACCTCTCGACCACAGTTAGACAGTCAGACAGACAAGTAGGTGGATACGAACAAGCATTTGAGTCAGGAAAAATGATGATTGCAGTATCGGGCACGTATATTGTGAAAGAAAGCTGTTGTGACCCGTGCATGACCCAATGCTTCTGCAGTCGAAGTGTGCTAATGATTGCCTTCAAGGATTCTCACCTGGGTGGGCCTTCTGGGAGATCTCGAGACAGCTGCTCAAGACATCGTTTAAAGAAGGCAGGGATGCAGCGATTTCCGGGCTAGGAGCCTAAGGCTGCAATCCTATACTCACCTATCAGGGAGTAATTCCCATTGAACTCAACGGTGTTCACTTCTTAGCAGGCATGCATAGGATGCACTGTTAATGTCACATGCATTGGATCCATGCTGGATCAGACCAAAGGTCCATTTAGTCCAGCACTCTGCTTACACAGTAGCCAAACAGCTGTTGATCAGGAACCCTCAAGCAGGACACCGGTGCAACAACACCTTCCCACCCATGTTCCCCAGCAACTGGTGTATATAGCCTTACTGCCTCTGATACTGGAGGTAGCACATAGCCCTCAGGATTAGTAGCCACTGATAGCCTTCACCTCCAGGAATTTCTCTAACCCTTTTTTTAAAGCCATCCAAATTGGTGGCCATCACTGCGTCTTGTGGTAGTGAATTTCATAGTTTAATTATGCACTGCATGAAGAAGGTAAGAACGTAAGAAGAGGATATGGTAGCTTCATGCTCCCATCTGTATCAATTTTATTCACCACAACCTGCCAATCTGTACCGACACAGCAGCATGCCTGCCAACTCTATTTATTCAGCTCTGTATTTATTTACATCGTTCTGGTTTTATTGGGCAATGTGATCCCCAAAATCTGATAGAATATATAATGGATTTTGGAAACCTGGGAAGGCTAGTGTTTCAGGTGTGGCAATAAAATGTCACAAAGAACCGTAAAGGCGAAGAGATTTATTGTGGCAGAGATTTTCGTGGCCTAGAGCTCATTGCATCAAATGGACGAAGTGCTAAGAAATGCAGTCTGTGGCATCGCTCTCATAAAATCATAGAATAGTAGAGGTGGAAGGGGTCTTTAAGGTCATCGAGTCCAACCCCCTGCTTAATGCAGGAATCCACCTTAAAGCATCCTTGATAGATGGCTGTATAGCTGCCTCTTGAATGCCTCTTGAATGCCCATGACCTCCCTAGGTAATTGGTTCCATTGTCGTACTGCTCTAACAGTAAGGACGTTTATCCTGATGTCTAGCCAGAATCTGGCTTCCTGTAACTTGAGCCCATTATTCTGCGTCCTGCACTCTGGGATGATCGAGAAGAGATCCCGGCTCTCCTCTGTGTGACAATCTTTTAAGTATTTGAAGAGTGCTATCATGTCTCCCCTCAGCCTTCTCTTCTCCAGGCTAAACATGCCCAGTTCTTTCAGTCTCTCCTCATAGGGCTTTGTTTCCAGACCCCTGATCATCCTTGTTGCCCTCCTCTGAACATGCTCTGTTCTCTTCCTCGATTGTTCTGTGGGGTCACCTTGCCCTAAGTTCCATTGTTCCTTTATTTCTGATGTTCAGGCCGTGACTGCCATTGCAGACATAGCCAAAATGGTACTAACTATTCACAGAGGGATCCATCATTAGACTTGAGGAACCCCAAGGTTTGCAGAAGTAGAAGTGTTTTTAGGAAACACCTGAAAGTGAGGGGGGCAATTAGTCCAATGAGGACTGAACCTGCTCAGGGGGCACAGAAGGTTGGCTGCTGGGGGTTCGGAAATGGAAAACTGGGAGGCGTGAGAATGGAACAGAGTGGCTGGAATCCTGAACAGGGAGAATTTCACACTGCAACATTATGTTACAGGTCCCACTCATTCTTCTATAATTATAGTTTATCGAGTTGAATTAAAAAAATAATTCTTGGAGCATGCAGTTTGCTTCAGCCTTCATTTCCTTTGCATGCCTTTCCCTGCCCGCCCCACAAATTACTGATGTACACTGCTCCCCCCTGGAAAAAAAAAAGTTCTTGATATGTTTGTATATATGATTGCATTAACATTCCACTCTATGGGGTTTTACTGATGCGCACACGCATATTCGTAAAATGCATCCTCCTTCCAATCAATGCAATCACACATCACATCAATACTGGTGGTCCCCCCCCCCCCCCCCCCGCGCAGTGTTTGTCCCAGGGCTAACAGTAATGTAAAGGAGTTGGAAGACACAAATGAACGAGAAATCTGGAAAACATCCAGGAATAATCCCCACTCCCACCTCAAATAATGGACAATTCCTAGTGCAATGGTTCCACTTCAGAAATCTGGAACTCCAAAATCCAGGGAGAAATTTGGATTAGGAACATTTTGGAAGCATCCTGAAAGCAAAGCTTTAGAAAGATGCCTAAAGGGCCTTCCCATAAGATAATTGAAGGTGCAGTCCTATGCATGTTTAGACAGAAAAAAGGCCTACAGCTCCCAGCATGCTCCAGCCAGCCGGCTGGGGCATGCTGGGAATTGTAGGTATTTTTCTTCTTCTGTTTATGCATGAATAGGATTGTGTCCCAAATTCAGGGTCTAAAATTACCTAGCTGCACCACAGCCAGCCTGACTTTTCACATGTTTACTTGGAACTATGCCCTGTGGAATTCAGGGGGATTTTCAACGCACAGACAGGGGGATTTATAATACGATAATATATTGGAGGACGAATAATCCAATCATTTTCATGCCATGAAGCTTTTCCTCTAATTTTGCTACAGTGACAAGATTTCATTTGTACAGAAATCTCTCATGCTATAAGCATGCATCTTTCTGCTTTGCGTAAGCATACGATGTACGACTAGGAAGTATGACAACATTTGAAGATGCATGATTGGAACATATAGTCAATCCAAAATATTTGTCTCTAATTTTTTCCCCCACATCCAACACAAACATGCCGGACGAATTGATAATAACATGGGAAGATGATTTTGGGCAAAATGTACAGGATAAATAATGGATGACTCAATCAAAGAAAACTGTATCAATAATCCTTAGGGAGAATTCATTAAAATGGTTACACTGGCAGCATATTACGTCAGCGCAACTGGCAAGAATAGCAAACACAAACAATACAAAATATTGGAAAAACTCTAATCAGCAGGGTTTTTATATTCATTTGTGGTAGTTGTGTCCTGTTGGATTTCAGTTTGGGAACATGATATTCTCAGAATGGCAAATATCACACATCAGTCTATATATCTTACCTAACGATACGGGTAGAACAAAATGCAAAGGTGACATCTCAGGAATGAGCAAATCAACAAAACTCAAGCTTCTGGGGCTCTCTGAATTCCATCCTAAAACTTGTTCTGACTCATGTTTGTATCAGATTGTGAGCTTGGTCCCCCCCTTTTCCCCCTCTTCATACAACAATTCATGTATATTTCCATGCGCATTTCCTAAAGCGTATGTATTGACCACGTGCATTTTTTAAACTTCTGCGTTTTCTCTCATTGATTTAAGCATGTCGAACTGCATTTTTCAAAAGTGCACATTTTTCATGCACATTTTTCTGTTATGCTAATCGCATCGCAAACTCGGAAATAGATATGGACTTTGACTGCAGATTTCATTTGGGTCCATGTCCGGTTCTGGGAGATGCGAACTAGATCAATTCTGACCAAAAACAAACTGAAACAAATTTCTCATATTTACATGGAAGTGTGTTGAGTTCAGTGGGATTTTCAATTTACAAGTAAGTTTGCATAGGACTGCAGCCACAGTGTATCTATTTCCCTTTGCCAAATGCCGGAAGGTCTGTGTTTAGGGCGGATCCAAGGCAAAGCTTCAGCTGGTGAGTTTTGTCACTTGAGAAGCTTCCCCCGTTTAAGCCTTATTAAAAGACCATCCCAATTAACAAAGCAGCTGTGTTGAGGATTACGGAATCAACCCCAGACTTTTGAATGAGTTCATCTAGCCATAAACCGCCCACGAGCCGTGCGAAGATTTTCACCTCTGTTCACACCAGGTTCTCCCAGACTACTTATGATACACGGGGCTCTATTTTATGAAGTTCGGCTAAATTCGCCTGTGACCTTTTCAAGATGAGCACGCGTGGGGAATTTCCTTTGGTGTATTTTTGCTCCGGCAACCGTGTTTGTGGAATGCACGCTATGGACCTGGAGGTATCAAATCTATCTTGAGAAAGGTTCTTTATTCATAGAATGCAAGCCTGTGCATTACACCGGCAGAATGGAATATTGGAGAAAGCAAAATAATGTCATGGATAAGACTTTTGCTACATAAATCAGCAAGTGATATCGAACTAAGAGAGGTAGGCCTGGTGCAATACGTCACACCACTCGAAATGGGAGGACCCTCCTCCTCTTCCATTCCTGGCCTTTGCTTTTCTCCTACTGTATTAGCACCGCCAGGGCAGGTGATCTCACCTATTGACACCTCACTCTGAAGGGCCTTCCCTCGGAGTGAAGCATTGTGGGTGAGGTGGCCAGGGAGATCCCCTGTCCCTCTGCTGTAAAGTAACTTTAAGCCAACTTTAAATAGTATTTGCTGCGCTTGTGCCACTGCCACCTCACCCACAATGCTTTGCTCTTAGGAAGGACTTCTCAGAGCAAGGCATTGGATGGGTGCTCTGGAGCCTCACCAGTCATTTTCCTGCTGCGGTAAATGCCGCAAGAGGAAGTGGCGGTGGTGTTCCGGGGTAGGTAGGCAGGGGTGGTTCCAATCTGCTGCCTGAGCCGCATGGCTCACTATGGTTCATGAGAGGGTCAGCCCTGAAGAGCTGTCATCTTATTCTTCCATTGGGGAGGCAGAAACAGAAAACAATAGAATTTTCACTAGGTGCATTTTCCTACTCTTTGGTGGGAAAACCACTTTTTGTCTGTTGTAGTGACAACTGTTGAGGCCCAGGACACTCTCCATATCCAGTTTTCAAAACATTTTCAAAGTGTCATATCCTTCTTGGTGTAGATCTGGCCTAACAGTCATTCAGCTTGGAGCCTACTTGCCAGCCATCCCCCCAGATAGATGACTTTCCTTCTTTAGGGGACACATTCTCCCAATGGCTAAGAGACCGAGGCCAGATCTATACCAAGCAGGATATAATGGTATGAAAGCAGTATGAAAGTGGTTTATAAAAGGCAGGAGCCACACCACTGCTTTATTTATTTATTTATTTATTTATTTATTACATTTGTATACCGCCCCATAGCCGAAGCTCTCTGGGCGGTTTACATAGGATTAAAAACAATTAAAAACAATATACAAAAATTAAAACAGCAAAAACATACAACATACACACAATCTGTACATTTAAAAACCACTTCAACACTTCAAAAAACTACAAAAACAAAACAAAACAAACCCAGGCTCCTCAGATATTGCCAAATGCCTGAGAGAAGAGGAAAGTCTTGACCTGGCGCCGAAAAGATAACAATGTTGGCGCCAGGCGGGCCTCGTCGGGGAGATCGTTATAGCGGTACTGAAGTGCACTGACAACTGTTGGGGCCCATTGACACATGCCATATACCACTATATCCTGCTTGGTGTGGCTGCCTTTTACATACTGCTTATATACCGCTTTCATACTGCTATATCCTGCTTGGTGTAGATCTGGCCCAAGCTAAAAATCAGGAAGTTCTTGGTTTGAGACTTGCCTTTATCATGAGCAACCTAGGTGGCCTTGAGAAGTGACTTCTTCTCAGTCTCAGTCCTCCCATCTGCAAAATGGGGGTTAATTATACTGAACCTGAAGATGGTTGTAACAATGACAGCTAGATAGTTGTCTATGAAGCATTTTGAACACTTGAAAGCTCTATATGAACAATAAGTATTATACACCTCCCTGTCCTCTTAGATGAGCTGTTGAGATACTGATGATGTTACTAGAGATGTGAAGGCCTGGAAAAAATGGAAAAATTAGGGAAAAAACCATCCCCCCCCCTGAAAATTTCTGTTTTTTTCCTGTTTTTTTTTGGGAAAAAATGAAAATTTTTAGAAAAAAAAAAGGAAAAAACCTGTTTTTTCCTGAATTTTTCTGTTTTTTTCCCCCGGGTCTTCACATCTCTAGATGTTACACTTTTTTCAAGATACGAATGCTATGTGGCTTCTGCCTTTTACAGACAGCACATTCTAATACAGTTGTCTTCAACTAGTGCAGACCCAAGGCCCGCTCGGACTCCCAACCTGCAACATGGGACTGGATTCGTTTTGAATAGGATTTTCATATTAGAGTTTAACAGTGCCATCCATTTTTGAATTTGCAGCTTTTCTTGTAAGTCACCTTGTGTACTGCTAAGTAGAAAAGCAGCCAATTAATTTATAAATGCATAAATCAAAACGTAGTAAATCACAGCGAGACACGTAACATACGTAAGCGGCCGGTGTTGAATGTACATGTCATTCCAACTATGACTGGAATCAAGATGAGAGGGCTGGGTTTTTTAAATAGCTGTTATGACATGGTGGTTCTCTGAAAATATTTCCACCCCCATCATGCACAAGCTGTACCTATGAATGGGAGGACAGCTTTCATGTCATTAGATTATTGCCCTATGAATGGCTTGTTAACTGGTTGTGTGATTTTTAGCTCCGAGACTTTAGGGAAAGGTGGGAGAAGTTTCCATCTCCATTGGAATCTGCCCCTGCCTCTCTTTGGGTACTCTATTTCACACTTGAAGAACCCTGGCTCTAGAAAATTAATTGCTTTTATCTGTTGCAAGGGAGTGAAAAGAAAAATAATAATAATTTATTGTACCACTTAAAAAAACATTGCAAGAGTCTTCCATCCTTTTATGACCTAATTTTTGTAATTGGTACCAAGCATTTGAAAATAACAACACAAAAGCATCTATATAACAGCCTCTCCTAATATTCTGCAGTACTGATCGGACAACGGTCCTCACACCCTTCTTACATACCCTTCCCTCCTTGAATTTAAAGTCAGGACTGTGTGGCCTATCACAGCGCATCGCAGATGATTATTTTTGTACAATCCAAAGGGTGTGTGTGTGTGTTCTGCACTATAAACACAATTGTGAGCCAATATAGAACATAAAGTAACCCGATCCCTGTGGTAAGGCGTGAAGGTTGCCAAAAGTATGGGCTGTTTGGAGTCATTCAATTTACGGCCTCCTAAAGAAAGGAGCTCATATTCCAAAATGAGCAATGTGTTTGTCTGTCTTCAGATAGGTAAATTTATCCACGATCAGAGCTTCCCATATGGTTCCTTTGTGGGCCATCTGGTGTCTGAAGAGGAGGGGAGGAGGTGCAGACACTTTGCCACTTTGTGGTAACGACGGGCTGGGCCGTTACCAGGAGGAATTTCAACGAGAACAGCTGCATCTTTGTTGAATGTCCTCCTCCACATATATGCACCCCCACCCCACCCCAGTGGCACTTCCTAAGCTCATTCATTCTTTATATGAACAAAAATCTGTCCCACAGCATCCAGCAAGTGTGAAAAGCAGGCAGCTTTGCAAGGCATCCCATGTACAAGGAATTTTTTTAAAAAGACTAGCGATGTATCTGATCGCTGCTGATTTGGCACCATTTTTTAAATGAAGGTGAACAGCTGACCATGTGGTGTTGGACCTTGAACCCTCACAGGAAGAGCTATGCTGGGTCAGTCCTGCATTCTGTTCACACCAGCTGCCCAAGGGAAACCCACAAGTGGGACATGAATGCAACAGCACCCTCCCAACTGTTGCAAGTAGCACCTAGCCATCAGGACTAGAAGCCAATGATAGCCTTCTCCTCCAGGCATAATCTCTCTCCCAGATGAGTTTGTGATGGCTGGATCCTGTTACTGTGTTTGTGTTTGTGTGTGTACACACACACACACACACACTGGCTGAATTCGGACAACACGATAGTCAATGGTGGGGTTATAATCAACTTTACAGTTGTTCATCTAGGGGGTACTCTCCACACAACATGGTAATAAATAATCAACCGTGGTGTGGATTAGGATCAACACTGAGTTGACTATGGCAGCTTTTGGATGACATGATTGTCAATACAACTGACGATTGTTCCCCCCCACCAGTTGCTTAATGTGTCGTCTGAATTCAGCCACTGATTTAGTGATTGCTGTTCTGATCTGTTTCATTCTGATTTTAGTTCTGTTTTGTTTTTCATTGTTTGTGAGCTGTTATGGGTGGTCACAGTATTCCCCATTCTGATGAGATATGAACGATAGTAATTCTATCTAAATTTGATGTATACATAAATTAGCACATGCAAAAGTCCTAATTTTGTCCTCTTTTTGGATGATGCTTAAGTGGCCACCTTATGCAGCAGTGATTGGGGTGTCTTTTCTTGTAGAAATTTGATGTGTCATTTAAATTGCTGGGGAAAAGGTATGAAGCATAAGCAAAATAGGCTGCTCTATCAACGGAGGAGGAGGGCATTCAAGAGGAAAAAACCTTTATGAAGTTCCCTGCTGTGGATCTGTTCTTCTGTTGCCTCTCTTGTAGACTCTTCGTGACATTAAGAATACTTGACTATTTTGTCCGGTCCCCATTCCAAAAGCAAACAGAGTTGTTCTGTCCCTCCAGTGCTGTTTGTGTGGACTAGAACACAGTTATCCTTTGCATTTTGCAAAGTTTGCATTGCAGTCCATGGCTCAAAAATATGTGCCAAAGTAACAAATAAAATTGTGTATTCGGGGGTGGGGGTATGTTTAGAAATGCACAGTTGGAGGGAAATGCATTTAGAAAGTACAGCAGTTTTGTGAGAAAATATGCTAAAATACATACTCAATTATGAATTTCTGTGCAGACTTTTAACAATTGCAGATGAATGCAGAAACAGGACTGAAGGCACTTATGAATGGACACATGCAACACGGATACAAACTGCAAACAGACTGATCATTTCATCTTGACGTATGCATTTGTGCTGGTTCTTTTGAGTAAATAAAACAAACATAAATCAAGGCTCTGTGTGACTTAAAAATAGCCAGACTTAATGTCAGGTGAACAAAGGGAGAAACAGGTTCTCAAGATGCTGGTTGAAGAGCCCGACTCATTTCGGCCTATATCTTTATATGGTCTTCTTCAGGGGGCTGTAAGCATTTAAAATACATATTGTAAAAAACATGGTGGGGACAACATGTGCTAAAATATATTCTCATTATAAAATCAAGTTGACATATTGCCACAAGGGCCTATGTGCATATGTAAACTATTTTTACATTTTAAATTATTACATAAGGACAGATTGCTTTATATACTACTATTCAGCATTTGGGCCAAAGTAGGGGGATCTGAAAAGGGGAAGAAGGCTTTGGGAAACCGACCCCTCTCCAGGTATAACATAGTACAGCAGTATAGACTGTACTGACCAGTTCCAATATACTTCCAGTAATATCAGTACAGGCAGAGGCAGACCCGTGAGCCTGGAGAGATGGCATCATGTACCACCTGGCTAGTACAGGCATGGCTTTGTCTCAATGGAGGAGCACTGCTAAAAAGGAGGGGAGGAAACTCCCAAGCTACCTGCAATATTTCCCCCCTGTAAAGTCTCAAAATGATTGGAACCATTTTTATAGGGGGATTTGTTGAAATAAATTTCGCTTCCAATGAGGTCAATAAGAAAGCAGACTTACTCCAGGGTTTTATCAACTCTGCATTGGTTATATTGTTAGAGGAATTCCAAAAGGAGGAATTGGAGTTTCAAGACAGTTGCCATAGAATCCCTTATTTATAGCCACATCACCATACAGGAGGAACTGATGGAAAATGTCATTTTTTTTTTTAAAACATAGATGCTGTACTTCATAAAGACACAACATGGTATATATCGAACATGAAAGTAAAATTTGCTATTTGGGCAGGTGTCTTAGCATTAGTGGTTGAATGAATACCCATATCATAAGGATGTTTTCTCAGGTTTGGGGACATTTGCAGCAAAACTGCAGCACACATCACATGGAGACAAAAAGTGTTGCATTCAGCGTGTAGTGGTACATTTCGAAGTGCAGACGCTCAGCATGGCAGTCTTCATAACCATGTCCCCAAAGCCTGTGTTGATCCATTATCAATAAACCAGTTTTAGGAATTCTCATCTGTTAGGAGCAGTGTGTAATGGAACTGGGGTACACAGGGACATAATACCGGCATTTCTTTATTAGCAGGGATGCTGACATCACCTGCCTCCCCCTTCGAATTATCTGTTCCCTCTCAGCTTAGTTGGAATCCTTGGTCTTGCATGGGCAATTAAGACATCCTCTCCCCAAACACACACACACACAGAGCATTTGTGACATGCCCTAACGTAAGCGGTTTTTAAATTTCCATCTAGTTTCAAAGTGCAGAATGTGATGCATTGCAAGAATGCTTAGATACTGCTTTTAATGTTCTCCACCGTTTTGAATGTTTTTTTAAAAAAATTATGGCTCATTAAGATTTTTCATTATCTACAACAATTAATAATAATAGAAAAGAGGGAAACTATAACTAAAATTAGAACACAAAACCTGCGAAGTTGTGAACAATAAATATATCATCACGGTAAGTGGTTTAAAATGTTTTGGGGGAAAAGAGACTTATAAGAATGAATGGATTTCTCTATTGCTAGTCTTAAACTCACTATAATATAAAAAACATTTAATGTTTTTTTAAAAAAATGCAAATAACAATTAAAAAAAACCTCAATACAGTAACACAGGTCCAGAGGATTCCCAAAGGCCTGCCGGAACAAAAAGGGTTGTGCCTGCCTCCGAAAATATAGCAAGGAAGGAGCCAGTCTAGCCTCCCTGGGAAGGGAGTTCCAGAGCCTTTTTTAAAGCATGTCTTGTTGGCCCTAAACATATTGCTCCACCAAATCTGCAACACCAAGGCATTATTTGAAAGCCTAGGAGGGAGGAGCCACTAGGACTAGAACCGGAACGTTGGTCTCTGTGACCAGTGTAGACCCTGTGTAGTTAGCCACCGGGACTGCAGTTTGGAGCCTCTTCTTGGCAGTGAAATGCTGTCATGCTCCAGATTAGCTCCGCCCCACCACCCAGCTGGTCACTGGCCCTTCCTGGACAAGAAGGGCTATAAAAGGCTTCCTATTTGTGTTGGGCCTTCACATGAACAACAATAACCTTCCTGATTCTGCTGGGTTTTGGTGTTATTCTTTGGCTGACCTCCAACTTTTGCCCTTGGTTCCAACTCCTTGGCAAAAATCCTGGTTCCTGAGCTCATCTGACTACTGCTTACAGTTCAACCCTAAGCCCATGATATGCAGGCAATGTGTCTATGATTTAAGCTCCCTTGGACCAACGAATTTGAATTCTAAGGTCTCATTTCCCTGATGTCAGAGAAGATCAGCCAATGACAACTAGAGAAGAGAACCAGTCAGAGATACAGGCTGAGGTGACTGCAAGAGGCCATGCAATGAGGAAGGGATTTAATGGGAGAAAGAAAAAAGAATCCATTATAACATTGTCCCTTAATATAACATGAAAATGTGGTTTCTCTTCAAAATCTCCATTATCCTTTCTCTTTTAACTATTTTCAGAAATGGAAAAGTCTCAAAGAATGCCCCCCACTACAAAACGCCTTGCGAAGCAATCTGGATTTAGCAACAAAGCTTTGATGATTCTAGTTCCATTGCGTTACTTATCCTGGTTAATTGGATCGATGGTGACAATGGTAATTACCAGAGATGAGACCGCTTGTACTGTAATTACTTGTCAATCTTCAGCATGAGTTGGACTATAGGATATATACAGTAGATTCTCCCAATTACAAGCAGGTTAAGGAGAACACGATATATTGGAGCTAATCATGTTTGTTATAGCATAGAAGAAGGAAAAAAAATGGCAGCAGCTAAAAGAAATTCTAATCAGAAGCAACTTTCTTGATTCAAAGGCATTAATCCACAAAGCTTTACTACATGGCACTGCAAGATAAACACACTATGGAGGAACTGAAAGGTTGGGGTTTTGTGTGTGTGTGTGTTTCTTTTTACCTAAAAAGCCATGAGCTACTCAGAGCATTGCAATGCCAGCAGTTACTCCGATTTCCCCATTTTTGTTATTACATTGTTTAAAGAAGAAAGAACTTCTTATTTCCAAAATACACATTGAATACGGGAATAATTTGAATGACTGTAATTGCTTTTTGAAAGAAGTCCCAACATTAAAATGTATGCGACCCATATGAAGCTCCTGCAGAAAATAAATCCATCCCCCACCAATAATTGGGATTCAGAATTTGCTTAACGCTTGCAAGTGAATAGTTATTTGGAAGGCCGAAAGGAACACACACTGCACAGAATATGTTTGTCAGCATTTGGAAAAGTTTTAAGCCTCACCATCCCAGAATTACTTCAATCTTTTACAGACTGTGGCCCTAATCCAGAGGTGTACATGCATAGACAGACGGTCATCGCTATCAGAATTATAGCCCTGACTGTTTCGCACTTTCTGTGATGTTAGAGAAGATCAGCCAATGGCAACTAGAGATGACTGTTGTTTGCACTCCCGTCCCATGATGGGGAACATGCACATAGGCTAGAGCAGAGGAAGTACCGATCGAGCTCAGGAAACACATGGGCGACATGTATATCGGCAACAAGATTTGGCATGGTCGGACATCAGCAATGGCCCATACCCTAGCAGAGGGTGCACTGCTAACCTTCCAGGCCCCCTGTTGCTGCTCCTCTTTCTTGCAATTACTACCCATTTGCCTGCCTTCTCAAAATGTGCAAGTGAAGAGAAGGAGCAGCAGGCTCCACTGCTTTGTTGATAGTAGCGTACACAGTGGGGTCGTTGAGTAATTTTAGACTCCAGACTTGATGGTCTCATGGTGGCTCCCCTCTTTAGATGGTAACGTGAATTACTGCACTTACTTCAAAATGCAGTAAGTCAGCTCTGCTGCGTTTGGAGGACCTGCTCCTGAGTGGGGCCCTGGATTTCAGCCCCCGAATCCTACCCTGATGGCACCAGTGGGTGCAGATTGGACCAGGAGGAAGAGGGCAAAGGATGGGCAGTGTTAACAGTGGCAAGGAGGTGGGGCCAACACAGGGAGGACACTGAGTGACACTCTTTTGCTCCTTCCTCTACCCCTACCCATCAAGTAATACTTAGAGGGGGCTGGCGGCTCCAATGCCAGTGGGGCAGTGAATCCACTCTGGGTTTCAGTCAGAACCACTCAGAACCCCAAAGGAGCTAACCAAGGTGCTTTGCACTGCCCCACTGAAGTTGGAGCCCCTAGCCTCTACTGGCAATAATACTGGCAGCTTGGAGAATTGCTACCAAGGAGCAAAGCAGATTTAGAGATCACGCCTGAAGTAAAACATCTGCGCAATTTTGATGCAGCCCAAAAATGTTCGCCGGAAGGTCCTTTACATGCCTATATGGTCTTGGAGTCCTTCGAGGGGGAAATTTCTTTGGCTGGAGCTGAAGGCTCTGATCCGATGCGCTCTTATCTGGGAGTAAGTGCCATTGAACGAAGTGGGACTTCACGTCTGAGTAAAGCATAGGATTGCCTGGCAAGAGGCACATCTTGTTTCTTTTATTTATAAAATGGATATCCCGCCTTTCCACCCAAAATAGCGCTCAAGGCCTGGTGTGATGACAGATGGGCACATTCCTATGATCCGCAAGCATTCCTTATGTCTTGGACAACCTCCAAAGTCCACCACCAGAATACAGACAGCACACCCAAGCACAACCGGATATGTCCAAAGAGAAGCCCCGCTTAATGAAGAGGTAGCTGCACCAGCCACAAGCGTTTTAAAATGAAGTGTTTAATAATGAACATCTATATTTGATCATCACCCATCCCTTTTCTAAGCAAGGAACCCAAGTGAGCCAGAGGAAGGGGATAGGATGGCCGGTCAAATGGAAAGGCCTGGAAGTTGGCACTTAGCCCACAAACAAGAGGCTCCTTCTCCCCTGTCATATAGACAAAGATTTATCAAGGACAGTACCAGAAAACAAAGGGCTGTCCCTATTGAAAAAGGACAGTTGGAGTGTATGATGCATTGCTCCATTCCTAAACAGCACACTAATATTATCTAAGACAATCAATATTGTAAGTACTCCTCCTCCATCGCCATTAATGATCTGCCGTATTTTGTGTTTATTTTGTGTCCAGTTCACCTCAGCCTTCAGCACAAGCCGTTGGAAGAGCCTTAGAAATAAACGGGATCTTTGATACCACTAAAAAAAAAATGAAGCCAATGCCTAAACTCTTTCCAGAGCAGGCATCATCATCTCGTTACCTGAGATTTTAATAACAAGCTTGCAAACCAGGTGGTGCTCATTAGAGACGACCCCTTTAAGTGGAGAAACAATGGAGCAAAGTGTCCTTCTTTTTATGCCATAATCTCCAAAAATGAGATCCAGACATTTCCAGCAATGCTTTGATTGATGCTATTTGAAAGCCGAACAACTCAGTTAATTAGGCAGTCCTGTAGGGGCATTGTCTGAAGTGCAGGGGAAACCATAATTAAAATATTACATTACAGGGATACGTCAAGGCAGTCCACTTTCCTTTCCTTTTTAGAATTAAGCCTCAAGTATGGTTCTTTCCCAAAGGAATTCCCCATTTGGGCTAAAAGACACATAAATGTGACCTAGCTTTGGAGATTAGGAAGTTGTCCGTCCATAAAAGAAACCCAAAGACAGAAAGTCTCTTTCTCTTGCAAAAGATCGCGTCCTGCATTATTTCTTTTGACTTCTAACTCCCGAACACAACCAAGAAGACGTCACTTTTGTGCAGTTCACATATCTAGTTCACAGAAATGGTGTCACTGACAAGATGTATTTAACTTAAGGGTACTTTCAATTGTTGACATAGAATACTCCAACCGGGACCCCCAAAGGTTGATGAGGAAGGGTGGGGAATCAAAAAGAATAATCTGTGATTGGGTTCTCACTGTTTGATTACATTTGACCTCTTTCACTTTGTATATAAGACCCTTTTTGGGATGTGTTACAGACTAGTGATGATATATCATGGACATTCACTCTCATTGGGAGCAGTCACATAACCAAGCACCACAAACGTGAGTAGCAGTGCCCATGATTCCTAGGGTGCACCGGAATGTACTTACATAACCAAGAGTGCACATCAATGGTAATCTTAGCACTCAGTGGTAGAGCACATTCTTTGCAGGCTGAAGGTCCCAGGTTCAGCCTCTACCATCTCTGCTTAAATTATATCAGGTACCAGAGATGCAAGGGACTAAGGCAATGCCTGGGAGAATTTCTGCCAATCAGAGTTGACAATATAGGGATAAAAGAATGACTCATTAAAATTAGCTTAATGTAGACTTTGTCAGTTTGGGTTGTAACTCCTTTCATTTAACACCTCTAGATATGTACAGATACAGATGGCCAATGACAAAAGTCAGTCATAGACTATTTTTGCAATACTGCTGACGGATCGTTAGCAAAACTTCACAGTGGGATCCTTTTTTGTTAAACTGATGCTGCAAAACACATCAACGTGAAGGAAGTTGGCCACAGAGTTCAACTTATTGCATCTGAAGACTGAAAACACTTACCCTCCTTAGATAACTGGACGCCGAATATCGAAACTAGAGGAGAGAGAGAGAGAGAGAGAGAGAGAGAGAGAGAGAAAGAAGGAGATGAGCCAAATTATAAAACCCCATTACTGTAAAACAATATTTTATTCACATATATAGTGCACGTTATTATGAAGTTTCTTAAGTCAGGTAACCATAAATATAGACAGGGGAGGGGCAGTAGCTTAGTCGTAGAGCAAATGAGGCCCTTCTCATAGCCCACCTGTGAGAGCAATTAGGTGAGTGTCTACATGGGAGAGGGTCTTCTCTGAAGTGGTCCCAGACCTCTGGAACAAACTCCCACCGGAGGTCCACTGTGCACCATCCTTGCAGGCTTTTAATAATTTTATTTTACCGTGGCCTTCCCACGATGAGTACTGTTTTTGCTTCTGTTGTTGCTCTTGCTGGTTTTATTGTTGGTGTTATTGTTTTTAATTGCTGTTTTACAGTGATTATGTTTTTATTGCTTTTAATTTTTTTACCTGCTTTTATTTATTTTATTAACATAAGCCGCCTTGTGTACCCTGAAAGGCAGCCAAGAAATGTTTTAAATAAATAAAGTATGTAAATGTTTTACAAGCAGAAGGTCCCTGGTTCAATCCCCAGCATCTCTAGGAAGGGCTGGAAAAGCTCCTGCTTAAAAACCTGGAGAGCCGCTGCTAGTCCATGTTGACAATACTAGGATGGATGAATCAGTGGTTTGACTCAGTATAAGGCACTTCCTTATGCAACTTCACCCTCGGAGGTGATGACCATGACAACAGCATAATTTCTTGTGAATTCACTGGGACCGTCAATCTTGGAAGTAGTAAGTCGTGCTGTGGGTAAGTTTCCCTCTGTAACTTTTGTGCAAAGACAAATCTCCAAGACCAGCTGTTGGGAAAACACTTCTCTTGCAGATCTGATTCATCCCTGAATTCCAACGCATTCTGCAACAAAGCCTGCAGATGCATCAGTTATCTTAGTGCAATCAACTACAAAGGACCCAATATATAAATACATATCCTTTTTATACTCTGTAACTACATATAGAAACATTTCATTTTAAATAGTTCAGGGAAAATGAAGCATTTCAACTTTTTATTTTTAAAGACTGCTATAGGAATTTGCAAGCTGTTTAGTTTTCTTAACTCTCAAGGTTTTCTTTAGATTTACAGCTCTCCCTTTAAAAAGCCCTTAAAAGAAACAAAATTAATTTCAGCACATCTCACAAGCTAGTCTAAATGTGATTATATTAATTAGCACCACTTTCTATACTGCAAGAGTGGTTGAATCTGTGGCCCTCCAGGTGTTGATGGACTCAAACCTATCATCCAGCTGGGGATGATGGGAGTTATATTTTAACAACCCCTGGAGGGCTACAGGCTCCTCACCCCAATCATAATATTTCCAATTACATGTTTAAGAGCTACTAGGGTAGGTCTTTAGGGCAGAGTCACAGTGGCCACCTGGTAGTACATCAAAGATCCTTGATCCCTACTCATGTGGAGCAAGCAGGAAGGAGTAGAATGACAGCGTTCCTTATAAAGCTACTCAGTTGGAGTTAGCCCTTGCTAAAGCAACATCTCTCTTAGTGTGCTCTCTGCTGGACAGCTCCCCTGACCTTCCTGATCCTTGAAGCACCGGACTGCTCCTAGGAAGGCAGGAAGGCACTTTTATGGCAGAGATGGCAGGAATAGAACAGAGAGCTTTGTTCTGTTCATCAGAATTGGACGCCTTTTGCAAGGTTAGCAGCCCCTTATGGAAGGGCTATGTTTGCCAAATTTCAGACAAAGAGGTGCAGGAGGTTTCCTGCTATGCACTTTTAAATTTGGATGGTTTTTAAAAGGGAGCTCAGCTGGCTTCCAAGTCACAGAAAGTGCAACAGGACAGGGGTGCATGATAGACATGAAGCATACAGTGGCACAGGCAGAAGGACTTGAACAGCCAACGTTTTCCAAGCTAGCCCCCAATGCTACACCCTCCCAGGTCCCACAGAACATACTAAACCTTTTCTTCTTCTTCTTTTTTAAAAAATATTCCTGCTCCTGGGAATCAGATCTAGGAAAATGCACTGAACACCAGGTCAGTCCTGCGACATAATACTTCAACATCCCTCCCCAAAAGCACTGAGTTTGGAGAGCCGGGTAAAACAATTCTCTGTGATAAGACGTTAGAGCAGACAGTGCCCAAACGACACCCCTATATCCACCTCCTTCCAACGATTTCCTTATATGGAGAGCTTTGGGGGGGAAATGTATTAATGTTTAGAGGCACACTTTGTCACTCTGTCCCTCTGAATCTCAAACCTTCAGGAGGGTTTGGATTCGGTTTGCTTCGGAGGAGCCCTACTTTGATTCGGGCCTCTCCTGAACCTGTCTATCTGAGCCCAATTCAGTTCTGTTTTTGGCCCAATCCAATGCACCAATCCAGTTTCCTCCCCCCTCCTATCTGCAATTTTAAATTTGTTTCAAGCCATTGAAAACCATGCTGACATTTGATCTGTAAAGAATCATTGTTCTTTCCTTGCTAACCCACAACTCCTCAGTGACAGAACAAGTAGAAACGGGTGTAGTGAGGTTGGGTAAGGAAGGAGTTCAGCGAGGCTTTACTTTCATGTTATTGCTCTTAAGACTGCAGTCTTTTTGTTGTTGTTGTTTTAAAATAAGTTGATAGTGTGTTTTAAATTAAACACAATAACCTTATTTTTCTTGGCGGGGGCAACGTAGCAGTCAATGCGTGTGTAATTACAGAACAGCTTTTGCCTTTGCCTTCTCCTGCCATTCTCTAGCATGAATAAATCAGATGTAATCATGGGCAGCTTTGTGCATACTCCAACCACCCCAAGAGTGATCTGTAAGCTTGGAACATTATGCCTTTTGTTATACGTTCTTTCCGAATTATTCCAGTCATTTGTGCTTTGCCACCGAAGGCACATTGGCTTGAATCAAAATAAACCTGGCTGTGCTTACGCCCTATTGAAACCAATGGGACAAGTCAGTCTCCAGTTGCTTCAGGCCCATTGATTTCAATGGAGCACAGGCAACTAACGTTTGTTAGTTGGATCAGAGCCAAGGCTTCCAACACAGAAGCACCAATATGAAGCATGAATATGTCTTTTGTGTCAATTGTGATAGAATCCCTCCATGTTTTGCTTCCCTTTCATAAGTTCTGCTGTCCAATATATTTGGAGTATGGGAAATACATCATCATCATCATCATCATCATCATTGTTATCACCATCAACATTGAAGACCTGGAAGCCTCGGTGATTGTACCCTGAGAGGCTGATGAATCTGAAAGTCTCCAGTTCAAAACTACTCTCTTCCATGAAGCCACTATTTTATTGTTTAAGTATTTATATTCTGCATTTTTGAGAAAGATCCCCCTTAATGGAGTTTATAAAAGTTTTGAAATGAACAATTACAAAAAGTAAGCACCAGCCATATGCAAACAAAACACTTAATGCCAACAGTAAAGCAGCAGCAACCACTGAAATTCTTCACTACAGTTGCACAATGGAAAGGCCACCACCGAAAAGGCTCTGTGTCTTGTGTTCACTATTTACTGGTGAATACATGGGCAGGGCCTCCATGGCCAACCACAGTAAGCCTACATACACCAGCTGCTGGGGAATATGGGCCAGAGGCTGTTTTGAACCTGTGTTCTGCTTGTGGGTTCCCAGTTAACATCTGGTTGGCCACTGTGTGAACAGAGTGCTGGACTAGATGGATCCTTGGTCTGATCCAGTATGGCTCTTCATATGTTCTTTTGTTCTTAAAGCCCAGACATGTATGTACACATAGGTGAAGACAGTCCTTCAAATTACTGGCTCAAAGATTAGAGCTTCAAAGGTTATAACCAGCATTTTGAATTGACCCCAGAAATGCACTGGTAACCATTTTAACTGCTACAAACACTTGAAAGCCTTATGCAAATCATTGTTGTTGTCTGGGTATTCAATGCCCTGCCAGGCTACTGCCAGAAGGGCAAAAAGAGTGACAGAGTTGATTTTCACCTCTCCGTCCTTTTATTTCTTTTCCATCTAGACAGGCTACTAGGAGTGAGGTTGAAGAGGCCATGGCCGATCTTACCATTAGGCAGAGTGAAGCGTTCAGCTCAGGCAGCAGATGCTGAAGGGCGGGGAATGGCAGTGAAGTGTTGGAGGACAGAGAGCTGTGTCTGCTACTCAGCCTGCCCTGTGTCCCCTAAGCTAGCTTGCTGCCCTCAGGATGCTATCGACTGCCAGTGTTGAAGTAAGGTTCAGCTGCGAGTCCAGTTCAGTTGGCTTCTGTACGCGTTATGTCCTTCACTTCAGCCAGCAAAACATCTCAGGCTGGCCTTGGAAGAGACCCTGGGATTTTTCCTATGGGTTTTGCAAGCAGGCCAAGGGGTTAGAAGCATACGCATGCACAGGGGGTGTGCCAGGTGTGCCCAGGCACACCTTAACGTCTTAAGCAATAAACGCTGAATTGAGGGGGGCATTGAGTAAGGATACAGAGGGGGTCCAGAGGCAGCGGGAACAGTCCTCTGGCTGCCCTCCAGCTGCTCCACTGCCACCAGCCCCAACAGCACGCCATTGCTCCAGGCAGCAGGAGCAAAAAGGAATTGCTCTTCTGGGAGCCTCTCTCCGTGAGCTACACTTCAAAGAGGCCAAGATGAGGCCCCCCTGAAGGGTAATTTCACCTTGTAAGCCCCTTTTATGGCCAGTATCGCTACAAAGCCCCACCAATGCTGGGGCTTGAGGAGCATCTTCTCATTCCCCCACCATCACCTGCAACGGCCCTCCTATGGTCAGGCAAGCTGAGCACAGAGTAGGTCATGAGTGTCTAAGGTGTTTAATAACTAAATGAATAAAGCAATGCCCTTTATGATTGAGTATTCAATAAATGTTGTCCTTGAAAAAAAAGTTTAAAAATTACCTGGGTGCACACCATAATGAAATGGGCTGTGCATGCCTATGGTTAGAAGAGAGAGGCCATGGATCTAATGAATCCAATGGCTTCTCAGTTCACCCCCAGTAGTTAGGTGGGCCCAGAGGCCTATTTAACAGATAAATGCTCCTATGGAGGACAAAGAAGCCAAAATAAATAAATAAAAACAATATCCTCCTTTGCTCCTCCCACCCTGCCAGCAAGAGCCAAGCAGGGCTTCGGTTAGATGGATTCTTTCAGGATCAGCATCCTCCATCATTTGGCCTACATGCTCATAGGAGGCTCTCTTTAAACAGCCTCTTCTCTCAATTTTTCAGGTGTGAGATTTTAAAAACTAACTTTCCCTCAACAGTATGAATGAGGAACTTCCCCTCTGGCATGATATACAATGAAATGGAATCATCTTTAAAGTTTTCCTTTTTTTATGTTTGGAGGAAGAAGGAACGTGTTGGCCAATCCCTTTGATACTTTTAGCCCAAACATTTCAAAAGTTCCTTTAAAAAAAAGAACCAAAACAAAAGAAATCCCAAATCTTTGGTTTATAGAATTACTAGGTTACATTTAAAACACACACACACACACTCACTCTTTGGCCGTGTTTAATCCTGGAATGAAAGGAGATCTCATGCAATTTGAAGCGCGTCCAGAAGTCCAGTTGTGCTTATTTTCGCTCTCGGGTAGGTTAGTTAGAAGGACGCAACAACCTTCGCATGTTCTGCAGGCGCGGAATCCACATTTTAATTATTCATTGCATAGATGAGTTTGGGGAGATTAATGCTCATCACTGCAACTTGTCACTAAACTGCCCAGGCAAAATTTATGGCTACCTTGCTGCTGTTCCACTCAATCATGCGCGCACATGCACAAAACACCCCAATGACAAATCACAGATAGATGGTCAATCAAAAGATGTATAAACAGAAACCATATATATCAATGGAATACACAACAGAACACTCCCACACAGTGGCAAACCAGGAATAATTTGATTCAACACAATCCAGGACTTTTAAGGACTCGCAAGGTCCGCAAAGGCCGGGAAACCGATGATGTTATATGATTGTAAAACACATACATACTCCCATTCCCACACACATGCTGGCCCACAGATACCACTCACTCTCTCAAACTACTTATTCACTAGAGATGCCCATTTAGAAATAATGACTATTTCTCTTCCCCAAAGGCTCCACCTGCGTACCTGCAGCTGCCTAAATCCCCTGCTAGACCTCCCCAGCACTTAAGCCCTGAGTCCCTATCCCATTTGTACGTTGACAAAATGTTGCGGCCCTAACACAAACCCGAAGAAACCAAGGACTACTCTTCATAGTTGATTCCTCTACTCAGCTTTGGAAA
The DNA here is from genome assembly GCA_029215795.1 of Anniella stebbinsi. Taxonomy (NCBI): domain Eukaryota; kingdom Metazoa; phylum Chordata; class Lepidosauria; order Squamata; family Anniellidae; genus Anniella; species Anniella stebbinsi. The sequence continues at coordinate 392,451,903 of JARDYH010000001.1, forward strand.
AGAGGCAGAAGCTGGCCTCAGCCTGGTGCCTTCCTATGTAGGAATGGTAAGATCTGAGCATGAAACGTCCATCCTACAAAATGTACTTTTGATCGATCTCACATTCACATTTGGCAGTGCAAAGCATTGAGTTTGTGGTCATTTTTAGGCCGCTTTCGTATCGCTCCAAACATAAAAGAAAGAAGCCAGGAGCAGCTATTAAAGAACAGCTATGCTTGCTGAAGGGGTCTAGAAGAGATTGCAGTGATTCAGTGAATGGTACATTCTTCAAATCGCTGATTCCAGAATAGCCTGATTTAAGTGAAACTTATTTAATTTCAGAAAATTGCATTGTAGTGGGTTTAAAAACACATTCCCCAGAAAACTAGGAGAAATCAAACAATATGGTATTTCATAGAATCATAGAATAGTGGGGTTGGAAGGGGCCTATAAGGCCATCGAGTCCAACCCCTGCTCAATGCAGGAATCCACCTCAAAGCATGCCTGAAAGATGGCTGTCCAGCTGCCTCTTGAATGCCTCAAGTGTGGGAGAGCCCGTGACCTCCCTAGGTCACTGGTTGCATTGTCGTATTGCTCTAGCAGCTAGAACGTTTATCCTGATGTCCAGCCGGAATCTGGCTTCCTGTAACTCGAGCCCATTATTCTGCATTCTGCACTCTGGGATGATCGAGAAGAGATCCTGGCCTTCCTCTGTGTGACAACCTTTCAAGTTTTTGAAGAGTGCTATCATGTCTCCCCTCAATCTTCTCTTCTCAAGGCTAAGCATGCCCAATTCTTTCAGTCTCTCCTCATAGGAGAGAGCAAAACTCAGGTATTCTAATCTAGCGCTACAGCAAATTTGCACTTGTGCCTTTTAAAAAATAAGGGCACATTTAAAAGAATTCACATGCTGACGGGTTCATTTTCAGGAAGTCAGAGCTGTTATTTAGATACTAATTACCATCCAATTAAAAGGCTAAGGGCCACAGATGTCCTCCATTAACGGAGACAGGGAACTATACAGTTATTAAAAGTTAAAATTAATTGCTGAACTATCCAAAGACTAATAGAGGGAAGTTTTTTTTAAAAAAAGAAAAGAAATGAAGGGCAAGGCTATGGGGGAAGAGGGAGAGGGGGAGAGGCAGAGAGCTGCCCTATCCAAAATCCTGTCAGGATTGTTGGACTCCAGTCCCATCTAGTCCAGACCTGGAGAGAGGATTCAAATCCAGCACCCTGGGGCCATGTCTACACCATCCATTTATCCCAGGGTCAGCTCGAGGTCATCCCTGTGCATCCAAATGATGCACAGGGGATCCCGGGGTCAACCGGGGATGGCCACTCACTTTCCCCAGGATAAAACGGACGACTTTTATCCCATTTTTTCCCACAGTCCTGGGATAACCCCGAAGACCGTGGGCTGGGTCCTCCCTCCTCCCCGTGAGTAGCACGGTACAACGAATGGGGATGGGGCTCTGTGGGGGGGCTCTGCGCCCATCGGGGGGGGGGCATTTATCCCATCCCTTGGATGGCTCTTGGCATCTTTGGGCACCGAGTTTTGGTTTCTTTTCTTTTCTTTTTCAACTTACTTTGGCACACAATTGCGCCTGCGTTGATGTGCAAAAGTCTCCTTCTGAGAAACCCCACCACCACCACCACCATGCCAGGCATTCCTCTTTCCCTTCAGGACGTCGCACTGGCATTTGGATGCTGGGGGAGGATCCCAGAAGCTGGAAAGCCCAAGATCCCTCCCCCACCCTCCGTTCCGAAAGGCTCATAGGTGTAGATGAGCCCCAGGAGATCAAGAATAGATATTTTTCAACTCTGCTGCTTACGGTTCTGTAGCTGGAGACTCAAGGAATTGAAGCATGTATGTGAGCTTGTGTGTGTGTGTGTGTGTGTTTGTGTATCTGTGTGTGCATGCACTGGCTGTACAAAATTCCACCTTCTTCTTCGCCTCGTAAATGCAACCTCCAAAGAAGAGCAAAGAAATGTCGGCAGGCCTCAGAAGAACCAAGCACAAAATCGCCAGGCACCCAGTAGCTGAGTGCACGTGGAGGACACAGCCTGATTTATGGTTTCCACGTTTATTATCAGAACCTTTTAAAGACACTGCCGGAGCCACGTACAGTTTCAATTTTAAGTTTCGCCCTAACTTTTAATGTGATAAAGAAGATTGACTTCTAGTTGGAAACATCTGCGTTTTCCACCAAGGGAAGGAAAATAAGACAGGGAGGAGAAAGAATTGCACACTCTCCGCTCGGCTCTCAAGAAAATCCGATAGATTTCTGGTGTGATGTGCCAAGCATTTTATTTGGTTCAAGACGCCGGCAAATTTCATAACAGCAGCTTCTCTGGATAAATTTCTAGTTCTGTCACATAGATACATTCTGTCTCGCTGAACCTCCAAAGCCAGAACCCAAACATTTCCAAACCCCACCCCACAGCAGGGCAACCCCTCCAATCCCACGTCTTATGTGGGCACAAGATATTGTGTTACTGGCAATGAACTGGAATAGTCCAAGGATAACAGTAGGTATCACGAAAAGCAGCTCTTATTTTGTAATCCAGGCAGGTTTTCTTAGGTGTAAGTCCCATTCAGTTCAAAGGGTCTTACTGGGTTGTAGCCGATATTTATTTCTTTTTTAATCATTTAAAATATTTACAAGCCTCCTTTCGGGGCAGGAGCCCTCCCAAGACAGAATAAAGCATTAAAATGCATCTAATCAAATTCAGAAGAATCAAAACGCTGCAATAATAAAAGCTGCAAAAGTTCCACTAAACAACAAACATCAGCCTAAAACAGGACCAACAATGCAATTGTAGCTGTAATCCAGACTGATCAAACACCCTCAGGGGAAGGCCAGAGTAAAGGAGGAGGTCTTCAGGGCCTTCGTAATAGTCTGCAATGATGGAGCCTGGTGGAGCCCTGATAGCAACTTATTCCAGAGGTGTGGGGCCACTGCAGAGAAGGCCCTCTCTTTTGCTGATCTTAAAGTGCAGGCAGGCTGATCAGCATGAAGGCTGCCCTTTAAGTAACTTCAATTTTTGGCTGGGAAACACAATGGTAACCAGTGAAGTTGGTGCAGTATTGGCACCAACTTAACACCTCACCCCCACCAGTAGTCGGATGGCCGCATGCAGCACCAGCTGAAGTTTCTAAACTGACTTCAAAGGCAGCCTCCCATTCAGCACATTACAGTAATTCAGGCTGGATGTCACTAGTGCAAAGCCCCATTCTCCATCGCTAAACTAGCATAAAGCATCACCACCTTGTGGAAACCCCATTTTTATCCTTGCAGTAATGTCAAATCCAATATCATGTTCCATTTTGCACAAGCCATTGTACAGGGCTTTGCATTAACAAGGCTCTGCAGAAGTCATGACGACTTCATTAGCAGAGGTGTTGCTTGCGCTAGTTGTTTTGCTAGGGATTGTGCAATGACATGCGGAACAACACCAATTTCTTGTATTTTTTTCTGCTAGTGTAATTTTGGATAGAACCCGCAGTGTTTAGGACTGCAGCCTTAATTTCTTTGGGAAAACTTCCCCCATTTAGCTTTTAAGATGTGTGGAAGGACCTTCTCTGAAGTGGCCCCAGTATATGGACCTCCCTGCCCAGAGAATTTAGATTCACCTTCATCTTTGCTTGCATTCTACTGGCATTTGAAGACTTCTCTTTTTCTGCGTGCCTTTGATTTTACTGCTGTCTATGTAATTTACGTGTTAAGAACATAAGAAGAAACATGCTGGAGACGACCAAGGGTCCATCTAGTCCAGCACTCTGTTCACACAGTGGCCAACCAGCTGTTGACTGGGAATCCACAAGCAGGACATGGGTGCAACAGCAGCCACCCACCCATGTTCCCCAGCAACTGGTGTACTGCCTCTGATACTGGAGGTATCACATAGCCATCAGGACTAGTAGCCATTTATGGTGTTGATTCTGGGTCTTTGTTTTTTATTTTACTTTTTTTTTGGGGGGGGGGTTGCATGTTAATACTTTGAGCCTCTCCACTAAAGTGGAAATGTGGATTCTAAACGGTTACCATAAACAAATAAATAAAATTGACTCAGGCCCGATCGTATTCCAAGACCTTGAGGTCCTGAAATTTAGATCACTCCCTCAATTGGTTTACCTTTCACATTTCTATCCCATCCTTCCTTCAAGGCACCCTCACACACATATGAACGGACCTGTTTTTATTCTCCTACCAATCCTAAGCAGCAGGTCATGCTGACAGTCGGCCAAGGACATCTGTTCTTTATTTATTTTCAAAACTTACATCCTGTCTTCCAGACTATTCAAGGCCACTCACAATGCAAAAACAAAACAAAACAATACACAACGATAAAAAAGAAATAGCAAATTTCCAAGCATTCAGTAGAACGGATGAAGGTTGCAGGAAAACTCTAAACTATGAACCTGCGTATTCAAGAGGAAGGGTACCCCATCCAGAACCATCTGAGACCCCATTCCCACATCAGCTCCACTGACTGTGAACTTCTCCGTTGCATCTGGATTCATTTACAATTTGTCATCCTACGTTCAGTCCATCACCATTTCCAGGCAATAGTTTAGAATAGGTGTGGGCAAACTTGGGGGGAGGGGAGCTCTAGTGGCAATTCTCCCTGCCTCCGGATCCCCCGTGGGCTGCACTTGCTGCCCTGGTGGCAAACAAATTGCTGGCTTCCTGATGAAATCGGGCAGCAAACCACGATGAATCGGCAAGAAGGTCAAATTTAGCTTGAGCTTTTCTTTTCTTTTCTTTTTTACCACGTAGTAAAAAGCAACATGGCAGTGGGGGCACTGAGGGTCTCCTTAGGGGTCGGTGGGTGGTGTGGGCCACATGCAGCTCTTATGTTACTCGCCCTTGGTTTAGAACCTGGACAACCTGCCTGGAATCAGTGAGAAAGGAGAGAGGACGCCCTATCTTTCAAGGATGGTTGTTCACCGTTTGCAATCTGCTGATCAAGGTGCTCTTTTGAGCTCTCAAAGAGCTCCCGAAGTTCCCCGGAGCACAGCTAGATGACATCCGAAGGAGCTCGGAGGCCAGCAACAGAGTTCAAAGACATTCTTCTCTTCTGTTTCAGTAGCCTTCTGTTATTAAGCTTCCCCTTGCTGGGGGAATGATAAGGATGAGAAGCGAAGCTCTGTTTTGACGCTTGAGGCTAAACCTTTTATTAATGGAAAACAGCAGCCTCCTCTCAGATGCGTCCGCAGAATAGCCGGCCTGCTGCCATCCGGGCAATGGCTTAAGAGCTAAGCCTTCTTTTAAACCCCACATTTATCCCCCACAAATTTGAGGGATGGGGGGGGATTCTGTTGTGCATGCAAGCCTTCTTCTTTTGTTTTCCATCTCCCCTAAAACGAACTGCGTCCGACAAATCTGATTTACAGAATGAAAGCAACAATATCGTGAGCTTTTATCGAAAGTATAAATCTTGGAGGGGAAACGCGCTAGCAGTAAAGGGCTTCTGATGTTTTCCCCATAGCTGTGACCAGCGGCAAAAGAATGGCTTAGAAATGCAATTGATAATCTCCCATCATAACACACTCCAGTCCAGCAAGGTCTCTCTCAAGGCAGTGCTGCAAGGTGATGGCTGCGCTCAGCATCTTTGTCTCTCGTTTAGATCGCTGGAGTGCGTTGAGAGGATCAGGTCAGACTTTAGGGATGGATGAACCTGTCAATTTCATTTTCACTCTTTCTCATTTTCCTCACCTTACATTTATTTAGTCCCATTTCTGCATCAGGTTGCGATTAGAAACACACACACACACACACACACACACACACACACACACCTCAACATGAGAATTCATGCATGTTTTCATGGACATTTATTCTAATATACGCATGTTAATGCAATTCTGAGTAATCTACACATTTTGGAAACCCATTTCCCTGAATATAACGCATTCTTGTATGTTATTTTTCACGTAAATACACATTTTTGTATCATTATTATATACATTTTTGTGGGCACGTTTCACTACTATGTGTATTTTCAAACACATTTTTTGTTGTTGTTTAGAGGACTATATCAGAAGATTTTGGGGGGGATGAATGTGGATTTTGAAGCATAACTGTTTCAGTTCACATCTTGGTTCAGGGAGAACAAATCAGGTAAGTCCTCCCCCACCCTTAGAGCAGACACAAACAGGAGCCCTGTTGAGAGATGAGCCAGAAGCCAGAATCTGAGCTGTCAAGTGGAAGCTAGGAATCACTGGTGTCGGGAGGAACAAACTGAGAATCAACCTCTGGGGCCTTCCTCCAGGGAAGGCTCGGTGAGTGGCAACAAAGGAGAGGGCCTTCTCAGTGGTGGCCTCCCGACTCTGGAACACACTCCCTACTGAGGCCCACTGGGTGCCAACACTGTTATCTTTTTGGTGTCAAGTTAAGACTGCCCTCTACTCTCAGGCATTTAATGGAATATGATGGGGCATTTAAACTAGTCATCTAAACAGGTCTAGTATTTTACTGAAACTGTTTTAGCTGTCTAAATAATTTTAAATGTTGTATGTTTAAATTTTGATGCTGTATTCTATGCTGCATTTTATTATCTTTGAAATAATAATAATAATAATAATAATAATAATAATAATAGAAGCCAGAAGAGACTGTCATTGAAAAGGCAACATTTGAGGACAAACTGGAAGACTTCATAATCCTTCCCATGGAGGGGAGCCAATGACTAACTTTGGTGGGTGGGCCAAAGACCAGCTCCGACCAATACTCCTAAAAACTCACCCCATGGGGCAGCTGTACCCAGAGCTGTGAGCTCCCAGTTCTAGCCCCAGAAGCTCCACAGAATAGCATACCATCTGGCCTAGACACAGAGAAGACCCAGCCCCCTTGGGCCATGTATAGGGATGTGTAGGGGTGTTGGAGAAATCCATTTATGGGGTGGAGTTTGATGAGTTTTCCTGGGTTCAGCCCCACCCCACCAAGACTTCATTCTGTTTCCTACTGTGATGTCTGGCTTGATTTGCAGAAAGGACAGTATGGATATTTCTGAGCATTTCGCGCATTTTTCTCCACGAGTTCTGAAATCTTCACAAATTTCTTAGCAAAATATACAAATAATGGCTGAATCTGTGCAAATCTGGCCACAAATTACTAAGAAATTTGATGAAATTGCAGAACCTGCAGAAGGAAAAGCACAAAAAAGTTCTCGGAGTTCAGATACTAGATATGGGGTATTGTGGAGGATGCAAAATGGGGGTCAGGTTGCCAACATGCATGATGCTGTTACAAACAAACAAACAAACAAACTTAGGAGAAAAGAAGAAAGAATCTGTGCTACAACCTTCGCCAGTCATATGCCCTGCCTATGATGAATTGCTGGAGAAATGAAGAAGATTCTGTCAAATTATCCTTCCAATTTCTCTGCCCACAAAGAAGGTGGAGAATTTTGAGAGGCCATTTGTGAACAGCTCTAGTATGAACAAGTAAAACTTCCCTTTTTCAATAAATAGCAATGGGGGGTTCCTCAGGACCATGGTATGGGGGGGGGGAAACCACCCCTTTCCTCAGCCATGGACCCAATCCTGATTGTCGCCTCATTCCAGGGCTGCCATTTAAATAACAGACATATTAAATACATATATTTCACGTATCATCTACTTCAGCCCAAAGATTACAAAGGCAACAATAGCCAAAACTACATTGAAGCCGATTCTGAGGGGGAAAAAAAGTATACTTCGTATAAGAAGAATGGTAAAAACATGTTATTAGAAATAATACTACACATTTTGCAAAATATATATTTAGGGTGGTTTCTCTCTCTCTCTCTTATGAGCTAGCAACTGCTGTGGATTTATTTGCAAGGTTGCTATCATGGGGCAATAAGACGGCATAAAAATAATTTTAAAGTTTGGCAGTTGGATGTAATTGGCCAACCTCATAATAGAATTTTAATGACCCCTCACCAACAAATTTATCCTAATGAAACCTCATACTGGTTACGTTTCGTAGGCCTCCGTCATACTTCTTTCAGGGTTTCTACCCACCACCCTGGTATGAAACATTAACTTCAGATTTGGGGTGTGTGGGGAGTAAATAACAATACACCAAATTCCCCAAAGATACTGTCTTTAAGGACAGTGATTGTTTTAATTGAATCGCTTTGGCTTGTTGTGTTTTTGCTAAATTTGCAGTTCCTACCCACAAGAGGAGCAGACTATCCACAGGGGTTGTGCATAGATTATGGCTGTCAAAAACACAAACTTTCAGACAGTTTGGCGGTCTCTGAATTGTTCTTCCTGGGAACGTTCCAAGTCCTTCACAGCATGTGGGACTACAACACAACTTGGGACGCTAATGTGTAACTCTTTAGGCTTTGTGATTTCACCTCCGGGGACTGCAACAGTGTTAGCACATGCAGAAAGCAACGTACGTGGATAAAATACGGAGTTGCCTTAGATGTCTACCAATCAGGATGTTGGAATTGCCATTAAGGGTCCATCTAGCTCATTATTGTCCATTGCCAGCAGCTCTGTGAGGCCTCGGGACATTCCAAGCCCCAAATCCTAAAATGGAGATATCAAGCATTGAACTTCGGACCTTCATTATGCAAAGCATGAAGGAACATGTGTTCCTTTTTCTTCTTACAGGCCTTTGATGTGCCATAAAGTACTAACATAATCTGTGGATAGATTCATTTTCTTTGTGGGCAAGTAACCACTGTGGATTCATTTCCAAAGCTGCTGTTAGCTAGACAAACTCAGAAGCTGTAGTCCTTCACGACTGGTTGTCCGAGAGGGTTCCCCTCAACTCATTCATGGGACTCTTGCAGTTAACAAAGCAGGCAATCAGTAGGAGGATATCAATGGCTGCTAGTCATGAAGGGACCAGAAGGTTCAAACATATAAGACCAATTCTGGCCCACTTGCATTGGCTGCCTGTACATTTCTGTGCCCAATTCAATGTGCTGGTTTTAACCTATAAAGCCTTACATGGCTTGGGACCACAATACCTGATGGAACGCCTCTCCCGACATGAAGCTACCCGTACACTTCGCTCAGCATCTAAGGTCCTCCTCCTGGTCCCTACTCCGAGGGAAGCTCAGAGGACAGCAACAAGGGAGAGGGCCTTTTCAGTGCTGCCCCCCCCCCCCAACTGTGGAACAATCTACCCGATGAGGCCCGCCTGGCAACAACATTCTTATCCTTTTTGGCGCCAGATCAAAACTTTTCTTTTCTCCCAGGCATTTAACAGCTTAAGTTGAGTTTGAGCCTTTGGCCTGGCTGAACGTTTAAAATTGTTTTACATGTTAGCTGTTTTTATGTTTTATGTTTTTAAATTTTGTATACTGGCTTTTAATGTTCAATCTTTTAATTTCTGTAAACTGCCCACAGAGCTTTGGCTATGGGGCAGTACTTAAATGTAAATAATAATAATAATAATAATAATAATAATAATGGCTATAGATTATCTCCAGTATCGGAGGCCACATTCCTCTGAATACCAGCTGTTGGCTAACAAGACTTTGGGGTAGAGTTCAGCACCGTGGAGAGCTCAACACCTCTGCTTGCATTTTTCACCTCTCCTAGGGGGCATCATTTTGGGGGACTGTCATGATGAGCATCTCCACTTCAATGTGTACCACCACACCCCTGTCCATCACCTATGGAAACTGTCAATTGAAACCCACTGGCATGCACTTGGTGACGTTGGTAACGTTGGCAAGGGTGGGAGGGTCCTTTGATAGATCCCAGGTCACCTTGAACTCAGGAAAAATGTGATAAGATCAGTTCTTTGTCTTTGCATCAAAAGTGCTCCTTGCCTTGTTTTGCTTTCTGTTCAGCGCAGAATGGGCAGCTAAAAATGGTAACACCGTATTCCAGGTAAGCAGGTTAGCAAGTCAACCGCGCTGGGAAGCAAACTCCTGACCTTTTCAAGCGAAAAGGTAAACACCGAACTTGAGGGAGTTTGCATCCGATGGGCTCCCAAAGGCAGTGCTGAGCAACAGCCCAGGAGGGCCATAAAGCACGCAAACAGCCTAACAGACCAGGCTAATGAAAACATAATGTGCCATGTAAAAAGATATCAATCAGGGCTTTAAGGCAACAACTCTTGCTGTGCGGCAACATATGCCACCGCAAAAATAAATAAATAAAATCTCAGGCCGGTGTCAGATTCGAGATCTTGCTAGCATTCCCCACGCGCTCATTTCCTTTTCCATTTGTGACCTTTAAAGCTAGATCTGTGGACTTGGGTCAACTGCAAGACAGTATGTGATTTGAACGGTGCGTCTAAATGGGTTTGTTGACGGGGCAGCCTTTCCTCTCCTCTGCCTTCGTGACCAGGTGCTAAGACTGTGTCAGGTTCTGGAGCAAAGACGTTTCAAGTTCAACCCACCTTTGGTAACTTCCCCAAATCCAACGCCTCTTCTGAGACTGACTTCGCCTGTCTATGAAGTCATTTTACATGTTATTGTGGAATGAGGCGGTGGAGTTGTGGGCTGTACTATTTCAGACCCCTTTCCTCCTGCTGCCCAACATTTTTAGTGTTCCTTCAAATAAAAATCTCCCTGCAGATAGAAACAGGGCTATACGAATGCTCTCTTTCTGCAACCAGACTTGTATCAACTGCTCTGGTTGCCAGATTTTTCAGACACAATTCAAGGCACCGCTGCTCACCTATAAAGCTGCAAAAGGCTTGGGCCTGTGATATCTAAAAGGCCTCCTCCTCCCCCATATGAACTTGCCCATAGTTTCAAATCCTCTTCGGATGCCCTTCTGCATGTCCCACCTCCAAGACAAGTTAAGTTGGTGGGAACATGGGATAGGGCCTTCTCTCCAGCTGCACCATGCCTATGGGATCCTCTCTGAAAGTAGATTAGGCTGGCTCCGTCTCTGCTCAAATTTAGGTAGGCTGTTAAACCCTTTTTATTCTGTATGGCTTTTTAGATTTTTGCCATTCCCTCCCATCCCTCCCACAATTTGTTTTGGTACTTTTACATGCTTGGGGATCACCCAGGCCTGATATTAGGAACATAGGAAGCTGACTTCTACTAAGTCAGGCTGTTGCTCCATCTAACCCAGGATGGCCGACACTGACTGGCAGCAGCTCTCCAGGGTTTCAGGAAGGGATGCTGGACTAATCTGCAATGGAATCTAATGAGTTCAGATTTCTGTGAATTCAAGCCATGCTTTTGATTTCCCACAGTGCCTTGTGTTTTGCAGGAGTATTGTGGGAAATTGCAAAAGTGACTAGACCTACCTGGAGATTCTGGGATCGTACTTGGCACCTCCTATGTACAAAGCAGGTACTCTACCCATGAGCTACAACCTTCCCTCTTGTACCCGGAAGGTGCTGTTTTGGCTAAAGAGAGAATGGCTCAGTTTGCACAACACTTTTCTCTACGCAGTGTAAAAACTCCACTCAACGGTGGAGTTTTTAGGAGGTACTCACCACACAACATGTTCTAACTCCACTGTTGTGTGACTGTGGGCTCCGTAGAGTAGAGTAAAACTCAATGCAGCATTCCTCCACCCTCTCTCCTCCCCCAGTTCTCCAGATGGCATCCCATCAGCCATTGCTGAAAAAAACCCAATCCCAGTGGCTCTCCTAGAACGGCACTTCCTCCTTTTGCCAGTGGGCTAGAACTCTGTAGCCAGTGGGAAAACTCCACTCAATGCAGCAAGAAACTCCACGGAGCTCTCCAGACAACATGCAACATAACAGTTGTGCAGGAACTCCCCTCTGCACAAGTATGGATGTTCTGCATGGAGTGTTTTTTAAAAAACTCCACCGTGGGGTGAAGTTCTCCCTCCAGACAACACATTTCTCAACGGCGGTGTAAGAACTCCAGCATGGAGTTCTAAAACCACCATTCAGAAGTGTGTTGTCTGAACTGAGCCAATATCACATAATAATGACATAATAGCAGTTGATACTGATTGGAGCATAACCTTTTACAATAATGTACACACACATATATTTCAAATGTCATAGGCATTGTCTGTGCTTTCCTTTCATTGTGGTGGCTTGGCATTTAAAATGCAATACAATTCAGTATTCCACAAGTTCAATAAGCAGGTTGTCTAGTTAGCAATTACCACAAGAGTAACAAACAAGGTTGCAGCACAACGAGAAACTACAATGGATTCCTTTCAGTGGGTAGGTGTTTGTAAAAAACAACATCAACCAGCCTAACAATTTCATACCACTAAAACATTATTACTTTTGAAATAGCTTTAACAAGTGGCTGGTTAAACAAATTAATTGGCAGTCAGCAGCAAAGAGATGATACATTAAAGCAAATATTTGCCATCGCAGGAGCATAAATGGACACCACACAAGCACTATCTGAACTGTGATGGGAACGTAATAGTCTCACTAGCTACATCTGAATCTGAAGAGTTTTCCTTGAACCCCGCCACCCACAAAATTTTAATATGGCTTAGAAAGGTGAACCAATGCAGCACTTCTCCGTAAAAGCTAAAAAGGCTACCTAATGAGATCATGGTAGAGGTGAGATTGGACTTTCTGGTTTGCAGCTCCAATAGCCACTTCTTTCCATCACTTTGAGAGCAAGCCCCATTGAAATTGGTGTGGACTTCCTCCCAAGGAAATATGCTTAGCAAGAGCATGCATGGCTTCAAGATGGATGTCACAGGTGTCCAAGAAGGGGATGGAGTCTAGCGGACTCCCCCTTGCTTGACCGAGCTGATGTGTGCTTACTGAACCCATTTGCTGGCCACCCGTACCCTTAGCGAGACACCATTTTGCATAAAATCCTGTCTTGTTGAAGTGTGAAGAGAGACTTCTCTGCTTGCCTGAACTGGGGGCTGCCTATATGGAGGCGGGTTGCCACCACGATAAACAACCCCCTGCACTTTTGCTGCTTTGGCGTGGTGGCAGCTAATCCCAACACTGCAGCAAAAGCACGGGGGTTCCGGCAGCCAATCCCGCCCCCTGCCCGGGAAGATGGCAACCAATCGGGTCACCATCTGCCTGGCCACGCCTCTGTATTGATGATGGAGCGAGTTTAGATGGCTGAAGGGCCATGTTCAGCTCGCTTCATCCTGAAAAGTAGGGCTTCTCTGGATAGCCCCGCAATGGCTTCGAGATGGCAGCTGCATTGTATAATTGATGTAGAGCCACCACAGGGCTTCCAGAACATTTAGATAGCCCCATGGTCTTTATTTCTGGCTTGGCTATGAAGATTCTTTCAAAGAGTTTATTACCAAAAAAAAAAAAAAAAGCAGCAAAGTAATATAGTTATACTGATGAGTATCCAATATCAACAATTTACAATCACAGTCCACTTGTTTAGTAGATTTAAAATTTCCAACTGCACTAAGCTCTGGAGACTAATGCGTTACACGTTGCCACAAATATATCCAGCAAACAAGCAACAAACAAACAAACAAACAAACAAACCAAAAAATAAAAAAAAACCACAGTTAGCAAATCTTTTCCCCCCCAGAATATTCTGTGTATTAATATATTGGTCCAGAAAAGAAAACAGAAACTTGATGGTAAACTCAATTCTCTAGCGAAACATGCGTTTTAATCCAGTTGGGAAGGAGGACAATTTTGTGTGGAGAAACGTTGGATTTGGAGATGTTAACCGTTGGCTTTCATACACTCCAAACTGCATAAACTGATATAAATGTTATTGACGTAGGCACCATAGCTCTTCAAATAGGTGCTGCAGAAGGTCGACGGGGTGCCATTTTGAAAAAATGTGACAGCAGACATATGCTAAGGTGCTCATAAAGTCTACCTAATTTTTTTCTCATTCCAAACCATGGCCAGTTCCAACAAGATTGTTCCTCCTCTGCTGGTTCTATTATGTTTGTGGGAGTGACCACTTGTGCAACTGGGCTTTCACACTTCTAAAAATAACCCCAGAAATGAGAGGAAATGCAGATTTGGACAAGTTAATGGAGCTCCCATCTTTGAGCATCACTAACCTTGTTTCAGGTTAGTTTTACAAGTGTGAACGCTCCTCATGTCTTTTACCACATACAAGTGGAAATTGCAATCAGGTATGGAATTCCAATGGAGGTCTATTATAAGGACAGGACTATGAAGGTTAAAGTTGTATTTGGATACCTAACAAGCAACAAGGATTTTGGGTCTGTCACTTCCACATTATATACAGTAGTTATTGTAGCCTCCAAAACTTTAGGTGCCTGAAGACTCTTTGTGTTTTTTAAAAATCAATGTTAGTCCTCATGATTACAATAAAGGTTGAAGAACTTTAAAGGGTCTTGGGCAGGGTAGCCAGGTGACAGAGAGGTCGTTCAGGGCCCTGAAAAGCTCTCTGTCCCTCCACATGGCTGCCTCCTAGTCAGGGACGCTGAGAGTGGGTTCGGGTCCCAGTGAAAAAAAAAATCCACCCCCCTCCAGCAAGGATGATCCCTGTAAGGTTATAAGATCAAGAAACAATCAACGCAAGTAGGACAAGTCTTGGAAAGAATTGAGAAAGGCAACGGGAGGAGCGCATGCGTTTTATTTCGGAGAGGTCCTCAGGTTTTGATGCCTGTTCCAGTGTTTTTGGGGAACAAGTTGTGGGTGGGAGGGAAGGATGCGCACGGGGATCTGTTAGACTGAAAAGAAACAGCTCCTCCCCACTCTGTTGTCTCCCTGGTGGATCGTTTCAATCGAGTGCGGATCATTTTAATCGAGTGCAGATCGTTTCAATGGAGTGGCTCTTTGCAGTGACAAGCAACCCCGCCCACGGCAAAAGACCCCTTTGTTTTGCTACAAATGAAAGACAAAAACAATCGACAAATAATGATACTGCCGAGAAAGACAAAAACATATGCAACGTAGTCGGGCCCTGGTAATTTGTACCAGCTTCCCCCTCCTCCCTCATCAGCCCTACTCCTACTCTTACTGGCCCATCTCTTTGCATCCATACGCCATGGATTTGCCACAGCATTGAAAACTCTTTTATAATCCAAGCAAGAAATTCTGCAAAAGGCACATTTGAGCTAACTTATATTGTTTATCCTGAATACAAAGTATGATGCAGAAATTGGATTGTATTTATTTACAGCCAAATCCAATGGCTGCTTTGCTGCAGCGCAGGCCTCTGTGCAAAGACAAGCAGGTTGGTTGGCCAGCTTGTTAAAAGCAAAGAGAAGGGCCTTTTCTTCAAGGTCTTGGCTGGCTCTAAGCCAGGTTTGTGAGTGTTTAGGATGAGATGCAAGAGGCTGGTGTGAGCCCCTTTCCACCCCCACAAATGCCCCCTGCGTGACACACTTGACACACTCTCTTCAGCTCTGGAGCAACTGCAGTGATTTGAGTGAAGCAGTGGTTGAAGTGAATCAGGGCTCCCCTTGGTGGTGCTGGGAGCTCCATTCATGACCACATACTTTCCTCTGTGTAGCAGAGCACAGAATTGAGCTAATGTGTTTTAAAAATCAAAAGAAAAACACAACAGCTAAGTCTGGCATTTAGGCTTCTGGAAAAGAGCCTTGGATTGTGGAAGAAAACAAAGTATGGATTTTGCAGGGAAGAAACAAACCCTCATAATCCAAAACTTACTATATTTTTTCTTTCTTTCCCATATCACCATTTCCAACCAGGAGAAAGGTATAAAGTACTCAAGGTTATGCATGGTTACACCATAATAATGGGAGCTGAACACACCTGGAGAACACCAGTTTAGGAAAGCTGCAAGGCTGCTATAGACAAAAATGTCATGCTGCTATGTAAGGCCTGTAGATTATATTGTCTTTTTTAAAAAAATCCTTCTTAGACATTTACCTCTTTTTCTACAATGTAGAAGTCAGGGGCACAGAAATATGATTTCTTCTGTAATGGTCACCATTTCCTTTATCTGTTTCCAAGGAAAAGAAAGAAAGAAGCCATATAAAATCTGCTGATCATGTCCATCATATATCTCCTAGAGAGATATAGCAGGCATTCTAATTTCTGGTTCAATCACAAAACTAAAGACATAATTACCTATGTTTAGTTGATAACAGAATCTCAACAATATGTCTAAAATTGGTTTTGAAAGTCCATTTTCAGTGCCTAAATGATACCTAATGTAAAGATAGGGGTATTTGCCCTCTAGAAGTTATGTTCCTGCTCTTCAGAGACATGTGAATAGAAATTATATTATTATTCAAACTTTATTACTTACTTTGTTAAAACTAGTGTAGAGTCATGACTAAGAGGTCATCAAGCACAATCCTATACATGTCTACTTGAAAATAAGTCCCATTGGGTTCAGTGGGGCTGACTCCCAAGTAATCAGGTATTAATATTTACTTGGGAATATGCCCCACTGAACTCAGTTGGACTTGCTCCCAAGTGAACATTCATAAGATCACTTTGTCACCCATGAATCAGGAAGTCCATGCTTCAAATCTTGCCTAAGGAATAAATTCACTAGATGGTCTGAGGCAAACCATTCTCAACTCATCTCTCATTTGTAAAATGGGCAAAATAACACTGACCTACCTTACAGGGCTGATTGCGAGAGAATGGACCAATCTGGACGTCATGGTAAACATTTTTTAAAAAAAAAATCCTGACCAGTGTATGTGGCTTGATCACTCCTGGTTGGGTCCTGTCAACAGGAGCAGCTAAACAAGCCAGGAACACTTCATCTCTGGTTTGTTTAGTGAGAAGTTTGAACTGGGAATGCTGGTTTGTTTCTCCTCTGACAAGCTAGAGTTGTGATCCAAGAACAAACCTTAGCTCATGACTTCTTGGGGGAGAGATGAGTTCAAGCATCATGCTAAACTAACCACAGATGGTGAGTCCCTGGCTTATTTAGCCACGTCCACTGGCAGGAGGGATCAAGGGGAGATGACTGAGTCATGTTTACTAGTCTTTGGCTTACTCATAGTAAGCCAGGGTTTTTAAAAATCTTGGCTTAATGTGGCATCTGAATACAGTACGTGAAGTGATTTGAAAATTAAAAACATAGTGAATAATAGCCACATTCAAGGCAATATAACATTTCTTTAAAACAGTAAAACAATTAAAGCTACAATATATGATAGTCATTCAACAAAGCAACTAGATGTGAAAACCTACAGAGGGCCCCTCTGTCCCCTCAAGGGTGTGAGAGTTCCAATATTAAGTCACCAATGGACTACCCAGCTGTTAATATCTTACAGAGCAAAATCGATACGTAGCCACATTATTCACACCATGATGGATAACGTAGCAAGGCTGACTTGATTTACCTTAATTTGCAAATCAATTGGCTACACATTTATGAAAAACTGCTAATCAATTTTAGATCAACGTTAATTGAAACACAGCAAGAACAGCTACTGCAGTCCAAATGATTTTTTCCAATCCCTGATAGCATGTCTCCCCACACCCTGCCCGGAAGGTCTTTGTGGCCAGGACTAACTCTGCAATATCTCAGGGGCAAAGTGTGTTGCCTGCTAGCCTCTCTCTCTCTCTCTCTTTCTCTCTCTCTCTCTCTCTGTATCAGTGCTTGTCTGTGTGTTTAAGCTACATTGCAGATGGCCTTTGGTCCTACCATGGGCCAACCCGGAAGGCTGGAAAAGATGTAGGGTGACCAACTGCCAGAATTTCCCCAGATTTGTCCTGGTTTTTGTTCTATCCTGGGTGTCAGGGGGGATTTTCTGTAATTTTGTATAATGTCCTGGAATGATATGCTTTCCCCTTTAAGGCCGTCTTCCCCCAACCTCCAATTGGGGCCTTAAAGGGGAAAGCGTGCCATTGCCGGACATTAGAGAAAAGCTCCCAATTGGAGCAGGGGAGTAGGAATGACACGCTTTCCGCTCTTTCATTCCAATCGAGGGACCCGACTGGAGCAGAGGAGGGGAAAGAGCACTTTCCGGGGCCTCCGTAAAGAGCGTCATTCTTCCCCTGCCACTGGGTGTCCTCATTTTTGGTTTCCCAAATATGGTCACCCTAGGTTGTAGTGACTCTCAATATCAAAACTGGGGGAGTCTTATAAAACAACTGCTACTTTGAAAGCCACCAGATAATAGCATGCATCTGAAATATTGGACTCCAACAAGGTTATCCTAATTTACAGAAGGTAGTTCTCTATTCGAAGACGTAAATGTTTGAGGCCTACAGAGGCAAGGTAATAAACTCAGGCCTAGAGGCCTGTAGTTTTCTTTCTTCTGAGAGGAGCAGTTTCATTTCTTTAGTTAAGATTCATTCCCTGGTGAAGTTTCATTTCTCCAGTTAAGTTTCATTTCTTCCAGATTCTAAGTCTGATCGACCTCTTGAAATCCCTTCCCCAGCACTAGGGAACAGGCTTGACAGTGGGTTGCCCAGGGACAAGTATTGAATTCAGGGCAGAAGTGAGATTCAGATCAATTATTTTCAGATTTGTAGCTATGCTTTGAAGATATTTCAGAAACATTTCAGACTAGACAACTATTCAGAAATTTTAATTTACCTCCTTTTTTTCCAGTCATAGTTTACATGCAATCTGGATAAAGGGTAGGCTGACCATCTGAAAAGGAGGACAGGGCTCCTGTAACTTTAACAGTTGTAGAGAAAAGGGAATTTCAGCCGGTGTCATTTGTATGCAATTAGTTCCTGGTGAAATTCCCTCTTTATCACAACAGTTAAAGGTGCAGGGGCCCTGCCTTCTTTTGCATATGGTCACTCTAGTATAGTGCCTGCAACTTTAACTGTTGTGATGAAGAGGGAATTTCACCAGGAACTAATTGCATACAAATGACACTGGCTAAAATTCCCTTTTCTCTACAACTGTTAAAGTTACATGAGCCCTGTCCTCCTTTTCATATGGTCAGCCTAATAAAGGGTAGACTCCAACGTAAGTCCTAGTTAGACAAGACCCACTGAAATGAATGGAACTTAAGTTAGTCATGATTAACTTAAGTCCCATTCATTTCAATGGGTCCACTCTAAGTAGGGCTCATGTTGGAGTCCAATCAGGAGTTACCAAAAATGTGTATCCATATCTATATTCCATATAAGCCTTTCCCATCCAGATGCTGGACTACAGGGAATTGTAGTCTAACACCTTTGAAGGGCAGCATGTTGGGGAAGGCTGTTCTAGATGCAAAGAATGAACACATTCTTGGAGAATGGATCCTTATGTAGCCATAATGGCAATGTCATGGGCTAGAGAGAAGTACTGGTCAGCTCGTGGGGAGCTCCAAGGTCTGCATAAGTTTTTTTAAAAGGAAAGGTGGGGAATTTCCTCAGAACAGTACAATAGGACTGAGCGTGCTCAGTGGCCACAAAACACTACTCTTATTGACAGTGGGAAAAAATGGGAAACCAGGGGGATGGGGGCATGTAATGGAGTATTCAGACAGATGGCATGGCAGACAAGCTGGCATCTTGAACATGAGCACTCCACATGTTAAGCTTAGGTGTAGGTCCCACTTGTGTGTATCTATCCCACCATTATGTGGAGCTTCTAGGGACCTCCCATATAGATATCGTCTTAGCTTCATCAATACAGCAGCATCGTTGGGTCCCAGGCCACTTATTGGAGGGCATTTATTTCATTTAAACCATACCCACCCACCCCCAAAAGATTAATAATAGTGTGCAACTGTAAAGTACAAGTTCGGTTGTAGTCAAAATACAGCTGGATAGGATCAGAGATGAGTTGCAGATGCAAGAATGAAAAAAAAAAAAGATAGGAGAGGACTTTTTTTCTCCACAGCTGTTGCAATGGTGGACAGTGCTGTTTCTGCCGATAACTAGAAGCTGGAATTGTCTAGCTGTTCCATAAGTACCCATAGCATCCGTAGCAGTTCTGCCTTTGTTTTAGTTGAGCATTATATCTCTCTTTTGTTTCCTCTGCCTTTTCTGTACCTGATGCTTGGCTCCCAGCTACTGGTGTCCATAGCAGCATCTGCCGCTAGCCTGTACCGTTGCTGTGATGGAGTCCTGCCAGCAGATGCAACAGAATAGGTGATATACAGGGTCGATGGTTTGAGGTCATCCTACCCTTCTCCTTCCCAGCTTTGGATGTCTTTACAACGCAACACCTGCCTGCTCTCATGGCAATGCAAAAGTGCAACTCATTTGTTTTTCAGATGAACTAAGACACCAAGAGGAAGCCAATGAAAGGAAACCAGGGAATGGACGTTTATAGTAGTGTATACGTTACCAGGATATCTGAATTTTATTTGAATGTTTTTAGCTTGTGCTACAAGGCTACGAGGACTAGAACCTCCATTTTTTTAAGACATAAAAAATTCCTGAATGCGGAAATCCCCCAGCCTGCAAGTCACCCAGAAGGATACTTTGAGGCCAACCGTGTTTTGCCGTTTAATACAATGCTGTTTATTTGAGGGATCTTCATAAAAATTGACAGTGGCTGCATTTGGACAACACATTAAGCAACTTGGGGGGGAACAATAATCAGTTGTGTGTTGTGTGGAGGGTAACAAGCCGCTCACAAACTACTGACGGTATGCTATTCCACCCAAATAAGCAACTGAGAGAAACAACTGGCTTGCAAGTTGTTTAGCTCGAAGCCAGTTGTTTAAAGTGTTGTGTGGAGGGGTGAGTGTGTTAATGGCGTGTGGTGAGTGGGTTAAAACACAAGCCCATAGAGGCAGGCAGCAAGAGGGACCAAAGCGGCAGCTGCCACTCTGCTACAACTGGTGCCACTTGCAGAGGCTGCTGGGATAGAACTGGGAGGACTGAGGGGGGAGGGAGGGGGGAGAGGGATGGGGGCTGTGTCAGTCAAATGCTGGGTTGACTATTAGTCCACTCAACGCCAGCCCCAACTACCCACAGTTGTGTAGGAATATGTTGTGTGGGGAGTACCCACAAAATAACCAACTGTGAGTTGGCTACTCAACCCACCATTGACTAATGTGTTGTCCAAATGCAGCCAGTGTGTGCCCAGGCCCTGATAGGACTGGTCATGTTCTGGGATCCAGTGAGCCTGGAACAGCAGATTCCTAGAGCTTGCAGGTGGTTATGGGGTTTTAGAAAGGGCAAACAAGAAAGAAAGGGCAACTTGATAGAGGTGTACAAAAGTATGCATGGTGTGGAGAATGTGGATAGGGAGACATTTCTCCCCCCCCCCCCGAATTTCTAGAACCCAATGGGGTCATCCCATGAAGCTGATTGGTGGGAGATTGAAGACAGGGAAAAGGAAGGACTTCTTCACACAGCACATAGTTAAACTATAGAATTTGTTATCACAAGATGTAGTGATGGCCACCAAATTGGACGGCTATAAAAGAGAGTTGGATAAATTCCTGCGCTACCTCCAGTATCAGTGGGGGTAAGCTTATATACCCCAGTTGCTGGGGAGCATAAGTGGAAGGGTGCTGTTGTACCCATGTCCTGGAGAACGGGAGAGATACAAACAATGTGATGTATCCCTAAGAATGAAAGAAGAGCCCTGTTAAATTAGACGGAAGGTCTAGATCCTAGTCCATCATCATGTTTCCCGTCATGGTCAGCCAGATGTTCCAAGGGACAATGGCCCTTCTCTGCTGTCCATCTCCCACCGACCAGTATTGGAGGTTTCGTTTGGTTGTTATGACAAATAGCATCCAAGAAAGCCAATTTTCCACAAAAGTGTCTAATCATCTATTAAAGTTCGTCTCAAGCAGTGGTCAGCACCATCAACGTGCAGTGATGGTGCCTGCAGCAATCACTAAGAATGTACATTTATTATTTTGTGAAATGACACTCTAAAAGCTTACAATTTTGTACAGAGAAACATCATTATCATCATCATCATCATCATCATCATCATCATCATCATCATCATCCTGCCCTATTTGATACTATACTATACAAGAAAGTAGGTATGTTAGAAACAGAACTTTTCTTCTTCTCTTGATAGTTCTGTATGTTTAGGGAGGTGTGTGTGTATGTTCTGGGTAACATTTAAGCTCTCAATTCACACATGCAACCTGAAGTGGTAAAACCTAGCAACAGATGCATCATATTTACATTACATATATTAAGTTAATGCTAGCTACCTCTTTTTCTCTCTTTTGAACTCTAGAGCAGGGGAGAGCAACACATGCCCCCAACCACCCTGCGTCCCCCATTGCCCCTATTTATTTTCATAATTGCAGGAAAAAGGGGGAGAAATCATGGTTCACCACTGAAATTTGGTGACAAACTACTACAGTGGCCTAGAAAACAAGATAACTGTGTCCAATTTACACCTCTGTAGCTGCTATGAGGGCTTTGAATGGACTTCCCTCTTTTTTGCTGCAGACGCAGGGGCAGGAGTATTGGTATGGGGGGGGGGAATTGCCCCCCAGACTGACCGAAATGCCTGATCAGAGATCTTAATTCAGCTGAGCTAAGGATTAAACATTTTGAAATTCTATGCATTTCAATTCTATGCCTAATGCTCTCTATAAAATGAACGGGAGTGTTTAACTGATACCAGCAGCCAAAGTGCTTGATCTATATCAGAAGTCCTCAATCTCTTTGGGTTGGTAGGCACGTTTTGAATTTGGAGAGAGTGCCATAGGCAGTCTGGCAAAATGGCTGCCAAGGGGGGTTGTCCAGTCAGAAATGGTTACCATGGGGGGCATGGCCAGGCACAAAACACTGAAATACACAGAAAAAAACTTCTCAGAAAATAACTGGTAAAGGCTAAAAGAAAAGTAACTTGCTCAAGAACCAAAGTACAGGGTACAGATGTGGCCAGAACTCCAAAACAAACAAACAAACAAACAAACAAACAAACAAACAAACAAAAAACATTATTTTGAAACCAAATAAAGAAGGTGCTTGAAGGCAGTACCTTGCTTTGAAGCATGCCAGCTTTCCAGTTTTAAGGGGGTAAAAAACAACACTATCTTTTTAAATAAAGCTTAAGAAATAAAATTTAAATCAGGAGGGACAGGTTTCCTGGCAGGTTCCAAGAGAGGTATCCTCAGGTACGTTAGTGCCAGTGGGCACATCCTTAGATGAGGGCTGCAGAACCTCAGGAACAAGGGCCAAATACATGGCCCTCTGGGGGCCAATGTGGCCCTCGGAGAGTCCTCAGAAGGCCCCACCCCCTTCCATTGGCCCTGCCCATTTCCCCACAATCACTGATCATTAGGTGGCTTCACCGCTTTTGTGCACTTTCCCTCCAATTCTAACAGGCTGAAATGCCTCACCAAAGACTTAGCTACTGGCAGTCAGAGCTCCAAGCTAAAATATGCTAGTATTTTTGGTTTCTGGCCCCACCCTTTGCCTTTAGCCATACTCATCCTTGGTATATGGTCCCAAAGAGCTTCTCTGAACTTGACTTTGGTTCTACCCCCCTGCCCTAGACCTATGCTTTATCTTTTCACATCTTTAAAAGCTATGCAGGCTCAATACATGTGGTGGTAGGCATGGTCCACCACCAAATGCTTCTGTCCTCCATACATTGATTTAAATGCCTGGACAGAGTCTATCCATGCTTTGGTTACCTGGCATTTGCAGGGTAGCAAACTGGAGAAGGAGGGCGTTACACGGTTACAAGTTGCACGAATATAGGCTCTGTTCCAAGTCTTGGATCCATACGCGGAGGTACAGATCCAAGGCTCGGAACAGAGCCTACATTCATGCACTTGTTATCACGGAAGAGTCTCCTTCTCTAGTGATGGAGAGTGGGGTGGATGAATCTGTCTGCTTCAATTTCTATAACATTCACATTTTGCCAAGCACAACTTTGTTCCAGTCTATTTCTGCATCCATTCTGCCATTTTCAAATCTATAAAATTTAGAAAATTCAAAATCCATGAACTGGATGTGCTACTCATGGTCATTCGTTTTGTTTTGTAGTGCTGAATCACGAGGATCGCATCGCCTGCATGTCGATTAAAAATTTGCAAAATATCATGTGCATTTTCATGCGCATGGAAACGTGTAGGGATTTTTGCATGCAATTTACGTACAAAAATGTACACCTTTTGGGGGGGGCAAGCACTTTCCCATAGTATCTGCCTTTTTGTACACTATTTTCCTTGATGTACTTACTTTTGTACCAAAGAACTGCATCACAACATTTAGAGGAGTGTGAAAATCGATGGGTAATTGTGTTCAGGTTGATGTATTAGTTTGCGAAGTGCAATTGGGTCAGTTCATATTAAAATGGAAACCGAGCGAATTTTGCTCTCTTCTGAAGTCATGGGCAGCTGGAGTGTGTCACTTCTCACTCTATGCACTGAACCTATATACCACGTCTGAATATGTGATCAAGGTATTCTCACTCTTGTGTGCCCCTTTCCCCTATATGTCTTCATCTACTGTTCACCTGATATATATTATGCGGAAAGAACATGCTTTCAGTCTGATTTTCACCGGGGCGGTAAATCAACTATCAATATCAAAATTAATTCTAGCATGTCATTATGTTAAGCCTTTTTGTGAAGTAGCTGTAGATATGTATCACATAATAGCAGCCAGCTGTATTAAGGTAATTATTTTAGGGAGCGTTAACTATCTGATCATAAAAGAGCCTAATTTTGATCCTTTTAATTAGCTTATTTAGCATTCATGATGGAAACATTCGAATACATTTGCTCATGTCCCTTTGGACCTCCTTAAAATTAAAATGGTAATGGCTCCAAGAGGTTATTCCAGCAGGGGCAGTTTGAAAATAATAATAATAATAATAATAATAATAATAATAATAATAATGCCATTCTTTAGTCAAGAAGTCAGCAGGCCTTGTTTGAAAGTGAGTGACGCACACAGTGGCCTACCAGTATCAATGAATAAAGATGCCAGTTAGCTGCTGGGTTTTTGCTGTTACTGGATTAGGGATGAATAAGAAATTCATTCAGCCCAATTTTTTATACGACCATACCCAATTCAAGCGTCTTGAACCTATATGGAGATGGAGAAACTGTGGCTGTCCAGATGCTGGTGGATTCCCACCAGACCTAGCCAACAAAGCCTATACTGAGGGATGCTGGGAGTTGTTGTCCAACAATGTCTGGAGGGCCACATGTTCCCCATCCCTGCTGTACAGGAACTGGAATGCGCTTTGCGTTCCAAAATGCATACATTTTCAGAAAACTTTGAATGTATATCAATCAATAAGATTTACTGCATTAGTCCTTGGACCACAGCAGCCACAACCAAGAAATAAAGATTACACAAGTTTGTAATACAGTGATCATCCATTGGAATTAATCATTAAAATAATTAAGGTTAATTAAACATAGGGGTTAATTAAGATTAAAACATATACTACTAAATTGAAACTGCTAAATTAAAATTGAAACTAAAACCTATTCTTAAAATAAGAAGCTTTACTTATGAAGTATATAACATTATAAACATATCAGAATGCATTTCTCATATTTCAGAATCTCCCTGACAATTCACAGCAATGGAGTTTACATACTTCTCCCTATGCTTAGCGGCCTTTACTGCAAAAGAAGCAACCCTCCAAACCACATATTTGTTAGTTCCTTGCAGCAGGAATCCCAGTTTCTTCTTTACATCCCAAACTTTTATTTTCTTTAAAAAGGGATCTAAGTAACGGGCTCTGATATCAGTATATAATTGACATTCAAGGATACAGTGTGCCAGACCTTCCAAAACTGTTTTCCCACAAAGACACAATCTCTCTTGGACTGGTACACCATGAAATCTACCAAAGTTCATCATACAGTCCATTTGTTTGAAGCGCAATCAGGTGAAAGCCCTTCGGTATTCCGTTGACATGGGGGCTAAGAGATAACCTTCACATTGACACTAGCGTTTGGTTCCTGCCAGCCACCTAGCTATTCTAGAGGATGTAAGGGAAAAGTGCACATCAAAAAATTACATTAGGTGCATGCTGAATACTTTTTTTTATTCGCCTTGGCGTTTGTCGATCCATGACACCCGCCTTCACAATTTTCAATTCATGGCCACTGGTTTCCTTGTACAGCCGATTGTTTCCGTCTCATTTATATTTTGGATTGTAATTTTATCATGGTAAACCGCCTGGTTATGTTGCACATGACAGGCGGTACAGAAATATTTTTACATAAATAAGAATACAATGGCAATGAACTTATGGTTGGGAAAATGAGAAACCGGGCAAAACCAATATTGACAAGATTCACGCTAACCCTACACTAGGTAGCTACTGCTCGTATAGATAGGGCATTTGTTGAAGTCATCTTTGACCTGGTAAAAGAGACGGCTGAGTGACTTGTAGCCTACATTGGATTAGCTCAGAAAGAAGCTTAGACATTTTCCCACACCTGCCCCCTGTAAACAATTGGGAAATGACTCAGCTCAATCTTAGCCAAGCCTAATTTGACACCGCCATTAGACAGGCAGGCACTACTTCCATGCTGCCATGATTGTACCGTCTCACACATTTTATTTTCTCTTCTCCCTGCCACCCACCCCAGCTTCGGAATGCATTTCTTAATGAAGGTGACATTCTGTGAACAGCACAGGGCTGCCACAAAGTTGTGTGAGGGAAACAAACTGTATCTCTGAAAAACCCCTTTGGGCAAGAGGGTCCCCTGAAAGGGGCTTTCCCCACCACCTCTTTATATAGGTGTATGTGTGTGAGGGCCTTCCTTTTTCTACCAGTTGTTTAAAGGTGGCCCCATTAAGCCAAACAGAGGGACAAAGAGGCTGTACCCATGAAAACAGCTTGTGTGTGTGTGTGTGTGTGTGTGTGTGTGTGTGTGTGTGTGAAGGATCCGCACCTGAAGAGAATCAATTTCCCTTGAAAGCAGGGAGCACACGGCTTGTCATATCCTCACTGTCAGCAATGGAATTGCCTTTGTTTATTTACTCTCATCCAGTCCATCACTCATTTCAGGCAGCTGTTAAGAGAATACACATTGCAGCAAGGAGAAGTGGAGCATGACAACGGCACCTAGCCCCAGATCTCCAGAAGATGGTGCCCATTGGCATTATGTTCATCGAGGGTGGAGGACCTCCAGCATGTGGGGCAGATGCCACATATTCAAAAATGCTCAAATGTATTAGTCCACAAAATGTAAGATTTGGAGAGTGTATGAAAAAAAAAAGTACAATTGGTTTATGAATCAGTGGGTGGGATTCATGTTTACTCATGCTTAAGAGTAGACCTATTGAAATTGATGGTTTAAACTTAGTCATGGTGAGCATAAGACCCACTGATGAGTCTGCTCTAAGTATGATTAAATCTGGATCCAGCCCACCGTGTGTTACTTTCTGCTCCAACAGAAACATTAGTACAATCGACTGAGGATGCACACATGTGTGGAACACCACGACATGCCTCCACATCTGAAAATGACAATCATGCCGTAATCCACTACTGGTTCAAATGGGGTGCCTTTATGAAAAAGGCATTGCACACCCGTGAAAACTTGAGCTATGCTACAGCAGTCAATCAGGAGTTCATCTGTGTTTGGTCGGCAAACCTATTCAAACCTATTCATAAAGCTTACGAAGGCAGGGTTTTGCATCTCCTCTCTTCAGGGTTCATGCTCAATAGTGGACTGAAGCAAGCTCTCGCTGCCAGTTTATTGACTATTAGAGCTGTTTTCCCTGCCCTCAAACCTCCATTTACCCACCAATATAAACCTGCTATTAGGAAAGTAAATTTGAGCTCCCTTCAGGCACATTTTTGTTTCCTTTGTACTTCTATTCATTGGATACAATTTCTGCTCTTGGAGATTTTGGTGGGGGGCAGGAGATATAATACACACACACACACACACACACACACACACACACACACACACATATATATATATATATATATATGCTTCAAGAGGTTTTCACTTCTAAGAATCTAAAGACGGAAGAGAATCACTGATCTAAAATCAAAAGAATGAACAATTGAAGAAGCGGTAAAACAGAATTTGTATAATAAGCAAAGCCCAGGCACAATGTCAAGGATCTCTTTAATCAGTATCATCGAAAATTGTGAACAATCACATTTCAACAGCAACAATACCGTTGAAAGCCTTTTAGGGTCAACAGATCATTTTAAAAAAGAATCAAGCAGACGCACCCTATTTACAGGCCAGAAGGGAAGAACAGAAAGGCTTCTATTCGTAAACACATTTGGGATTCTAAAACTTTCAGACCATTCTCTGTATTGGCATGCTGAACATACAGGATTGTACACTACTAAATTTAGAAGTAACCAGATTTTACAATGGAAACTACAGAATAATAACAATTTGCAGTGGCATACTCATTTATGTTGGGTGGAATCAAATACCTTGCAAAGAGGCTAATACTTGTGAAACAGGGGTCTTTCTTAGACCTACTGTCAGGATCAAGCCTGTTCTCCATTGTGTTGGGGAAGGGATTTCAGGGGCTGAATCGGGCTCAGAATCTGAAGAAGCATATTAGCTAAGACAGGAATCAGGGCAAGAGATTCTCCAACACTCTTCAGGAGTCAAGGATGAATCTTCTCAGGAGCTTAGCAGACTGGATGCCGAAGGCTCAGAGACCATTCTCTCTCTCCCCCCCCCCCCAAGGCACTCAGCCTCTCTCAGAAGGGGGGATCCCAGAGTCTGCCACAGGGTCATGCGGGCAGAGTAGAGAGTAGGTGGGATGTGGTCCCTTAGGGTAGCCACTCACCACAGGCTTCTCCAAAAAGACCCTCTCTGAGGGTGCCTGTTGGACTTCAGGGAAATGGTGCAGTTTTAGTTGAAAGGCATCTTCCTAGCTTTCTTAGGCTAATTAAGCTTAGAGGATAGCTCCTAGCATTCACACTCCCATCAGGTGTGAAGAGATATTTGTTGAACAAAGCTTGGTGGATTACACGGCGGACCTCTTTATTGTCTCACACCTTGGTGGGAGATCTTGGGATCACAACACCTACCTGGAGATGCCATGGATGGAAGCTGGGACCTTCTGCACATAAGCCATGTGCTCTACCACAAAGCTATAGCATTTCGCCGCATAGTAATGACCAACATTGTTGCTGTGTGACCTCAATTTCTCCTAGGTGTGGGGTAAACCTTTTTTTTTAAACCCTAAAGAAGCCTTATTAATTTGGATATTTGATGATATGGCTTCAGTTATTACAACAGCAATACAAGCGTGAAGAGGACATTTTAATATATAAAAGAGGAGTGAATTGAGGCAATGAAAAACCAAATGAGCCGCCTGCAATAACAGAGTTATGTTCATTTTCTATCTCCCGAGGAGGAAGGTATTAGGCTTAATATGTTAATTCAATGTGGAATAGATTGGTTTCAAGCCCAGGAAAGAATTCTATACCCACTTCCAATATTGGGCTGCATATTCTTTTGAGAATTCTTCTCATTTGCAAGAGGTAACACAAAAACCGTATGGAAATCATGCAGCGACCTCAGTTGCTTCCCCTTTGCCACCATGCATCTCTTGCTTCCTGCCTGCTTGATGAATCTATCTGAGGGCTTATCTGCATGCAAACCACCTAGGATTTAATAACATACTGATGGAAGAATCAGAGATTATGAGGCAAGTGCGGCCACCTTGCAGAACTTTAGTGGATATGCTGATAAAACACAGGTGTTTTCTACATCAGTGTGTGGATGTTAGAAATGCGGTGCAGGATTCTGTGTAGCCTATTAGAGCTTCGTCATAAGGCGAACACATTCAGTTCTATGCCAGATCTTAGCTTTGTGTGACAAAACCATGAAATTAGGCCGCAAGGCATCATCATCATCTCGTTTCTAACTCTAGCCCTATTCAGATGTTCAAATTACTCATGTAATGAGGGGCATCAGGGATGAGGTTGCTAGTTCTGCCCCTCCCCCTCCACTGCCATTCTTACATAAGAATGTAAGAAGAACCATGCGGAATCAGACAAAGGATCCACCTAGTCCAACCATCTGCTTATGGGAATACTTCTATACCTTGAATTATTATTATTATTTCATATCTTTCTCGTTCGTGGCGGTTTTTCTAGATGGACATGACGGGCTTTGCCAAGTCATGCTGACTTTTACAGATTCAGGAATTTCCTAACAATTGAGCATGTTTTAAGTATGACTACTTTCTGGATGTTGGTGTGGATGTATTCTGGTAGGCCCAGTTTCTGAAGTTTTTTTGTATAATTTTTTGATGTGATGCTGGTGACTGAGGTGACTAAAGGAACAATTGTGACCTTTTCCTGTTGCCATAATTCTTTGACTTCCATGACCAGTGGTGTATATTTTTCTCTCTTTTCTTCTTCCTTTCCAACAACATTGTTGTTATTCGGTATTGCTATGTCAATGAGATATGTGTGTTTTTCTTTTTCGGCTATGACCGTTATGCCTGGTTGTCTTGTTGGTATGAATTGTTTTGTCCCAGTATATTTTATGATCTGCATTTTGGGTGAGTATGTATAGTATGGTGTAGATTGTATTATTATTATTATTATTATTATTATTATTATTATTATTAGTACTACTACTATTATTTACTTTTCTATACCACCCCATAGTCGAGGCTCTCTGGGTAGTTTACAAAAGATTAAAACATTAAAAATCAATATATAAAATTTAAAACCATAAAATAGTAAAACAGTCAGCATACCAAGACAACACAATGACAACAATGAAGCTAACTGCTCCATGTCACCTTGTTATGATAATCCAAAAGGCTGAGTTACAACTTTGGGTTTGTTGTGCAGCTGCAGCTCAGTGGCAGACCACGTGCTTTGCAAGATGCCCACATTCAATCCCTTGCCTCTCCAGGGCAAAAGATCATGTAGCCCGAGGTGAGGAAGACCTTTCTCTTTCTCTGTCTCTGCCTAAGACTCCTGAAGAGCAACTCACCTTTGCACAATCCTGGACTAGATGAACCAGCAGTGTGACTTGATATAATACAGCTTCCTATGTTCCTATGTAACTGCCATGCTGTAGACCATTCTTTCTGAACCCGATGGGCAACCATTCCTATCAGCCGCAGCTAGCATGGATGATGGGAGTTGTAATCCAAAATATCGGAAAGGTTGCTCTAACCTGGGTGCTTGGAATCGTTACTAATACACGACTTGCACACGGTCTTGGACCCCACTTACGATGTCCTGCCAAGTTACTGAAGGAAGCGTTCTTTTCTCTAAGAGCTTCCTTGACACTGCTCGTTAACCATGCTGGTGACCTCTTGGACTTGGCGCTACTTTTCCTGACCTGCGGTATAAATTCTAGCTGAGCTTCTATTCTTGTGGTTTTATGTAACCTCCCAAGCATTTTGGAGAGATTTAACCTCCTTGACTCCCCCTTTGCAACATTTAGGGCTCCCAAGCCCTGCATCGTGCTTGATGTCATTAGGACAGATGACATATAGGACATGGACTTCAGTTACAATACAGGTGCGTAGCCTGGCATACCACCATCAGGACCCTCTCGCTGTCAGCTGCCATGAGTCCTGTGTACCTGTGGCCTTTCCCAGCACAAAAGCCACGTTAGGCAAAGTGCATCAACTAGGTTGATCACAACAAAATGCACAAGCCATCACAGCCGAGCTTCTCAGTTACCTTCAACTTTATATTTGTCACCTTTTACTTTCTGTGAAATATTAATGGGCACAATGTTGGCAAAGGCTGAGCAATCAGAGAGAGGAAGGTGCTGCTCAGGAAAAGGGCAGGCTGATAACCATTACTAAATTGCCAAAGATGAAACCAAAGAAGAAGTTGATTCAAAGAGAATGTCCCCTGCTTCATGTGCATCAATATTTTTCACTGATGCTACCAAATGCTCATTGTTCCTGGCCAACGGGAATGAAAAAATCAGGAAACTGATTAATTTGACTATACAACTGGACCTGATGCAAACAATATTGTTGGGACTGTATGCCTTTAGCACAGTGGTGCACAACTTGTGGTTAGGAATACTGGAGAAATTTGAGACGGACTAAAATGAGTTCGGATTTCTAAGATCCACAGCTGCAGAATCTGCTGTGGAACAGTCTCCTTGGGCCGTGCAGAGCCCATGGACTTTCGGAGCTTTTTTTTTTTTTTTTTTAAACTTTCCCAAAATTTATGGAAATTTATTTGTAGGAAAATACACACATTTCTGCTGAGACATAAGCCATCCTGGAAAATATATGTGGTGAAAAGTTGGATGGAATGGGGGATAACATGCTAAATGTTATGTACTAACATAAATTATGTAAATTGTTGTGAATCTTGTTATGGAATTATTTATGTCCCCCCCCCCCCCCCCGCATAATGAGAAAGAAAATCAAATCCATCTGCGAATGGATGCAGGAATGAACGACATCGTGCATCCCTACTTGTGTCCCTCCATATATTTTGGTCTTCAATGCCAATCAGCCCTAATTACCATAACTAATACTGTGGAATTGAGTTGTAGGCCAAAACATATGAAAGACCAGATGTTGCCCATCCCTGCTTTAGCAGAAACCATTATCTTCTTTCCTTCTATAATAAAGGAAAGAAGGTGTGATTTAATTTAACAAACATGTATAAGGAGTGCCAATTCATTTCCACCCATTTAAGAACATTATAGGTGATAGAACATGCAATTTATGAAGCACTGAACAGTGGATAGACAGAATAACATTGCAAGTGTTGATTCAACTTGGACAAACTTTTTTTCAGGGGCAATGTTTACAAGTGGGCAAACGGATAATGGATTTATCTACCATATGTCAACAGAGTCTAGCATTACCCATCCATTGCTCCAATGATGCATGAAGGTTTTGACAACTTTCTGCAACAGTAAAAATAACTGTTGACCTTCTTGAACCATCATGGATGGAATGAGGATTTGACAGTAATCTTACACAAGTTGAGGATCTGACAATCAGCTTACGTAATGGTTATGAAGATGCCAGCAATCAACTTTCATAATGGTTATGAAGATGACCGGCAATCAACTTTCATAATGGTTATGAAGATGACCTCTCTCTCTTTCTCTTTAGTGACTATTGGGATGATAATAGTGATAGCTATAGACATGACAATACATACTGCTATAGTACAGTGAAATGAGCTATAGTCCAGTGAAATGGCAACTCATTGAGAAAGGTGGTTGGATCAAGCTGAGAGGAAACCTGATGGTAGTCACCTTTATCAAGACCTAGACACTGGATGCCTATGCTGGTAATAGTACTTGCTAAGAGCCGCTTAGGGGAAGATGTTTACATCATGGATCATTAAAAATGTAACAATACTTTTTATGCATGGAATTTACTGTTCAACACTTGTTATTGCCATCAAAAAGCTGATAAACATTGAAATTTGGATGCAGCACTGGATAATCTATAAAATGAGGTGGTGTACATAAATTTGGCTGATCTATTTCTAAAAAAATACTTTCTGACTACTCCTGTTCTTGTGCTCTGAAGCAGATCTCCAAATGGGAACAAGGAAGAATCAAATGATCATGGTAGAACAATATGCTGATTAATTACACCCACCTAGCCCAGAATTCCCCTCTGCTAGAGACGCTCACTTTTAGTTATGAATGGCATTTTCTAGAAACAGTGCAAGGACTGAGTAAGGAGATATTGTATCTGGCTGTAAATGCCATGCAATTTTAGCATCCTTTATATGTTGAAATGGTAAATTCCCCCTCTTTGCCCTCTACCTGCCCTCAGTCCCAAGGGAGAGTGCATTTTAGGAACGTAAACAAATAAATTAAAATGTACAAGCAAAGCCTAGGATTTTAAACATACTTACTCATAAGGAAGCCTAGCTGACCTAATCATGAATAAGTGGATTTTAGATTAAGGCTATAATCTTGTACAGCTGCTAGGAGAGAGATTATTCTCCCCCAGAAAAGCAGCGATTGCTGGAGCAAAATGCAAGAGCCCTGAAATCTATAGCTGGTAGACATGCTTATAAAATTATTCCATCCAAATCTCTCCCTGGATTTTGAGATTCCAATTTACCTGCTTATGTTTACAGAGCAGCACTGATGCACTGACCTTTGCCGCATTCGTACTATTCTCTTAACTTTATTCCCAGTGGTGTAGTGGTAAAGTTTGAAGCACAGGTGGCTCACCATGGCATGGTGCCAAGGAGAGTCCAAAATATCCAGGCAGCTTCTTTTCCTCTTTCCCTTTTTGCTTACAGGTTACTAATGTGCATGATCGCAAATGCAAAAAAGAAATCTTGGTGGACTCACACCAAGGTTCTGTTCTGTTCTGCGACTTAATGAATGCTGTTCATATGTGCTTGCATAACCTAGAAATATTTTTTTAAAAAACTGCCCTTGTCTAGAACTCTGAAGAAATCTCAGAACCACTCACCCACTAGTGCTGTTCTATAAACATGATCTTACTGATTTAAACGAGTTGTGAAAAAGTCCTTCCTTTTATCTGTCCTGAACCTCTCACCATTCAGCTTCATGGGATGACCCCATTGGGTTCTAGTATTATAAGCGAGGGAGAAAAACATCTCCCTCTGTCTACTCTGCCAGGTGCTTTCCAAGGTTTCAGACAGAGGTTTTCTCCAGAGCTGATCCTTTTCTGAAAATGCCAGAAAAGGTATTCTAGGACTAGCACGGAACTGGCCACCCAGGTTAGACAACATTAGGGAAGAAAGAACAACAGAAACCAACCAAAGGCAAGTTATTCTGTCTTCTGTCACTCCAGTATAGGATGTTATTCTTTCTATAATGGCAGAGTTTATCAGCAATGTGTAATATAAAAGCCAAGTTATGGCCTGCTTGCCCCTCACACTGTAAATGAGCAGTGGAAAAAGAAAAGAAAAATGTTCCGTTTCATCTCACAGTGAGCAACTACGGAAGTCTAAATGTATCCTGGTAGTTAAAACCAAATCATTGACTAAGTTAATTCAAATGCCAAAGCCTGCTTTTATGACCTTGTTTGTGTTGTGCGCTGCAAAGCCATTCTACTTTCGATCCATCCAGAAAATGACTCAAAATAATAAGGCTACAGAAGCCAATAATGGTTTTTAAAAAAAATGCTACTCTGGAAATCCTCTAAGTGTGCTCAGCTAAGATAGATTCAGTTCTCAGATTTCCTTCTAAATGTTATACTGATGTATGCTTTTATTGCTCGTGGGGGATTTGTGAAGTCCTTCCCCTTCCTCAGCTTTTAATTTGGAAGTTTTTCAATTGAAAAGATTATGGGCTGGTCCTCTGAAATAAAATACTCAACTTTTCCAATTTCTTTCTCAGAAGATTCCTGGCTTTTCAATTTGTCACCTCTGGTACGTGCCTCTCTTTTCAAAGCAATCATTGCAGCCAACTATTTTCATTCAACACCCACCTCCTGACCCGCCACACACATTTAAATTCTCTTTGTTTTCAAAGTTAATAAGGTTTATTGGCTCTATAGCACGGTATGCCTTTGTCAGGTTTTTTAAAAACACAACCCAGAAGCCAATACAACTGTGTCGGCAGCAAACTATCTATAGTCCTAAGGCCGGACAAGGCTAAATCTTTCTACATGAGATACAAACACCTAGTGGTCCCAGACACCTAAAATGGCTTAAGAAATAAATTCCCTTAAGTAAGCTCCAGACAAGACCTGAAGTCATTTAAATGTCTAATTCTCAGTGTTCTTATGCCTGGTTGTAATGTTTACCATCTGCCTGACTCAGCCTGCTGAGGTAATTGTGACACTATAAATAGGCTAACATATGCTACGCATATTTTGGACCTTGAATACAACAGGCATTGTAGAAAATAACTGGAAATAAGACGCGCTATTACTTCAATGGGTGTTGAGGAGAGGCTTTGGGGAGATTTTGCCTATTGTTCTTTTTTTGAGCTAAATTCTCTTATGCATACAGAGCAGAGGGGACAATGGTTTTGCTGACACGGACAGTAATACCAGGCTGTTGATTAATGAACATAAACATGGACTTACTGATCAGACCTAGATCCACCTATTGCTTTTTTTTTTAAGTCTGCCTGACCTAGTGGCAATCGCCACATGATCCGAGAGTAGAGTCTGTAACAATGAAGACAGACATAATATGTTTTGAACAGTGGGGTTGATTTAGTAGTGGCTTTGTCACATTCGGTCCAATCTCTTTAAGGTGACTGAAATGTGTCTGGGAGCACCAATATCTGTTGTGTGGGGCAGAGGGAGATATGGCGATAGCAGGGCGAAATGCTGTTACAGGGGAAGGAGAGATAGATATTTAACACCCATCTTGCCTTCCGGTCACCTTGCTACCCCGGGGATCTTGGGGAACAATCCAGGCCACCCACAGAACCTTTCTTTGCTCCTATGCAATGCCTGGTCGGTTAAAAACAAAACAAACATAATCTATGACCTCCTCAAAGAAGAGGAGGCTGACCTGGCTTGCTTCACAGAGACCTGGCTGGGAGATGACAGTGGCCCGACATGGGCTCAGGCTCTCCCAGCTGGGTACTGTGTTAGTGAGCAGGTGAGGGAAAGTGGGCGGGGGGGTGGAGTAGCTGTGGTCTACAAGGACAATCTTAACCTGACCAGACTTCCTGTCCGGCAACTGAATCACATCGAGTGTGTGTACCTGAGTCTGAAGGCCAGGGATAGACTAGGGATTCTGTTGGTGTACCGGCCACCCCGCTGCCTATCAGACTCCCTGGCCGAGCTCACGGAACTGGTCTCGGAGCTGGTGTTGGATTCGCCCAGGCTTTTGGTTCTGGGCGATTTCAACATCCCATTCAAAGCTGGTTTGTCAGGTGGAGCTCTTGAGTTCATGGCATCCATGACAAACATGGGCCTATCCCAATTGGTCTCTGGACCCACACATTCAGCAGGTCACACCCTCGATGCTGTTTTCAGTTCCGAACAGACGGATCTGTGGGTGGAGGTAATGAATACCTCCGAATTGTCATGGACAGACCATTTTCTGGTCAGGGTTAGTATCACAGCTACCACCCACCCCTGCAGGGGTGGCGGACCTATTAAGATGGTCCGCCCTCGAAGGCTGATGGATCCTTCTGGATTCCAGAAAGCCTTGGAGGGTTCTCTGGCTGGTATTGTCGATGATCCTGTAGAAGCCCTGGTCAATAGATGGAATCAAGACCTAACCAGGGCTATCGACACGATCACCCCCAAACGTCCTCTCTGGCCCGCTTCTAATAGGGCACCCTGGTATACAGAAGACCTCAGGGAGTTGAAGCGGAAAGGACGATGACTGGAGCGCCGATGGTGGAAAACTCGACTTATATCCAACAAGACACGACATAGAGAACATCTTCGTTTCTATGGGGTGGCAATATGTGCAGCGAAGAAAGCTTTCTTCTCTGCACGCATTGCGTCTGCGAATTCACGTCCAGCAGAACTGTTCAGGGTGGTGAGGGGTCTAACCCAGGCACCTTCTCCCCTGAATCCGATTTTAGAGCCTTCGGTAGTTCGCTGTGATGCCTTTAACGATCATTTCTCAGATAAAATCTCTCGGATAAGAGCCGACTTAGATGCCATTGTTATAGTAGAGGCTGACAGTGGAGTGTCCAGTGACTCTGCGAGTAGGATTACACTTGATCAGTTTCAGTTAGTGAGTACCAAGGATGTGGACAAGGTACTTGGATGTGTGAGGAGGAGGACTTGCCCTCTCGATCCCTGTCCTTCTTGGCTGGTTGTCTAGGGAGGAGATGCAGTGAGATCACATTTACAACATATCATTAATGCATCTCTCAGGGAGGGGAGCTTTCCATCATGTTTAAAAGAGGTGGTGGTAAGGCTGCTTCTAAAAAAGCCCTCCCTGGATCCCCTGGACCTTAGTAACTACAGGTCAGTATCAAATCTTCCATTTTTGGGCAAGGTGATCGAGAGAGCAGTTGCCTTTCAACTCCAGGCAGTCTTGGATGACACTGATTTTCTAGACCCATTTCAAACCGGCTTCAGGGCAGGATACGGAGTTGAGACCGCTTTGGTCACCTTAGTGGATGATCTACGCCTTAGTATTGACAGGGGGAGTGTGTCCCTGCTGGTACTCCTGGACCTCTGAGCGGCTTTCGATACCATCATCCATGGTATCCTTCTGGAGCGCCTGGGGGAATTGGGAATCAGGGGCACTGTGCATCAGTGGTTCCGATCCTATCTCTCAGGCAGGTTCCAGATGGTGATGCTTGGGGATAGCTGCTCTTCAAAAAAGGAGTTGCTATGTGGTGTACCACAAGGTGCCATCCTTTCCCCAATGCTGTTTAACATTTACATGAAACCGCTGGGAGAGATCATCTGGAGGCATGGGGCGGGGTGCTATCAATACGCTGATGACACCCAAATATATTTTTCTATGCCTTCGACAACATCGTCAGCTAAGGATAGTGTGTCTCCTCTGAATGAATGCTTGGAGGCGGTAATGGGCTGGATGAGGAAAAACAAACTGAAACTGAATCCAGACAAGACGGAGGTGCTCGCTGTCAAAGGCCCCAACCTGGGTTTGGAGGTGTGTCAACCAGTTCTGGATGGGGTTACACCCCCCCCCCCCGAAAGACTGTGTTCGCAGCTTGGGGGTACTCCTGGATCCGTCACTCCAGATGACAGCTCAGATTGATGCGACGGCCAGGAGTGCCTACTATCAGCTTCGGCTGATACGCCAGCTGCGCCCCTTCCTAGAGTTGGAAGACCTAAAGACGGTAGTGCATGCGCTGGTAACTTCGAGGCTTGACTTCTGCAATGCACTGTACATAGGGCTACCTTTGTGCCTAGTCCGGAAACTTCAACTTGTTCAAAATATGGCAGCCAGGTTGGTCACCGGTACATCTAGGGGTGACCACATTACACCAGTTTTAAAATCACTTCATTGGCTGCCAGTCAGTTTCCGGGCGAAGTATAAAGTGTTGGTTGTTACCTTTAAAGCCCTACATGGTTTGGGCCCAGGCTACCTGCGGGATCGCCTTCTCCCGTACAATCCGCCCCACACACTCAGGTCCTCTGGGAAGAACTTACTCAAGCCAGCCAGAACTAGGCTGGCGAGTGTTACCCAGAGGACTTTCTCTTCCATCGCTCCCAGACTATGGAATGGTCTGCCGGAGGAGATTAGGCAAATTTGCAGTCTTCATGAATTTAAGAGAGTCATGAAGACTGCTCTCTTCCGGCAGGCCTATCCGGATGAATGTTAAGATGTTTTAATGATGCATTTTCTCTTGTTTTTTTTAAATTTTGTTTGTGATTTTTGTATTTTACATTGTGTTCCCCGCCTCGATCCGAAGGGAGAGGCAGGTTATAAATAAATATTATTATTATTATTATCTAGGGTTGCGCTCTGCAGGAGAAAATGGTTTTGTACGTTTGTAGAAGCAGTAGTCCGAAGCTGATTGGCTAGTGTCGATGACGTCACCAAGAAACTCTCACCTCAATTCCTATCTAATCTCAGTTCCCACAACAATTATGCAGTTTATTTTTTAGAAATTATTTTTTAAAGGTGAAGGATGAGTGGATAAATTGGTAAGTGTGAATATAACCCTTGAAAAAAAGTGGGTTGCCCAACTGAAGCATGGGGGGGGGGCAGGTGGGGAACAGCATGGCTGAAGCATCCAGCTTGTCAGTTCGAATGATAATATGCATAACTCTGATTCAAATTGGAAAGCCAGGAGAAAGCCAGATTTCTTCTGTGGCTGGTGGGGTCTCTCATAGATAGATAGATAGATAGATAGACAGATATCGATATATCTAGATATATAACATTTATATTCATCCTAAGGTGTGTTTATTTTGTATTCAGCTCCATAGATATTTATTTATTTTAAGCATACATTTGTCATTGCAAATACCAACCCCTCCCTTTTTTGGCACATTCTGCAGTGTAACATGGTTAAACTATAAAATAATGTATATTTTTGACAGCCCAAAGATCGCAGAACATACATCATCCTGTTGCAGACATTTGTAGCATCTGTAGAAGACAGAGACCATATTAATAGCATGAAATGTGCTCATTTCCTTAATAGAAGCTGTTACGAATTGTTGATGAACAAACTCTCTTGACTTTACCTGGTTCCCTTATGGTCAAACTTCAGAGTGAACCAGTCACTTCTGTGGAATGAAAGGGTTGGTGCTTTGGACAGCCTATCATAGTCATCCATTTGATATCAAAGACAGGACTGCAATTTCCAAGAGAGGAAATGCAAAGGAATTGGACTCTTATCAAAGCGAGGAAGACTTCCTGCCCCTCAAGTTGGAGTTATAACATGTGCCGGAAGTATTGTTATTATTATCATCATTTGGTGGTCGTGGGAGGGGTAGTGACGATAAACATGGAGAACATACGGGATGAGAAAACACACAATTATAAATTTACATTGGCTATGGAGGCTTTTCTGGGACTGTTTGTTGTATTATGTATTTCATGCATTTTTATCTTGCTTTTCTTCCATTAAGGAACATAGGGAATAAAGAACTCGTGGGGTGTTCACTCCGTGAGTCCCCGAGCCCTGCTTGCCTGGCCCTGCTCCAAGGGAGCTGGGCTTGACTAGCATTTGGGAGGCTGCGTGAGCCACCCAAGCCCTTGACAAAGCCCACTTTCTGGAGCCCCCAGAAAGTGGGCAATTTCCCCAGCACCCATTAGCATGGCAAGGTGAATTGCGCACTTTCTGGAGACCCCGAAAAGCATGCTTCATCTCCCCCCCGCGCCAATCATGGCCCTCTTAACCTTGCATTATGAAAGCAGGACACAGTGCAACAGCACCCTCCCACCCATGTTCCCCAGCAACTAGTGTATATAGTTATTTATTTATTTATTACATTTGTATACCGCCCCATAGCCGAAGCTCTCTGGGCGGTTTACATAGGATTAAAAACAATTAAAAACAATATACAAAAATTAAAACAGCAAAAACATACAACATATACACAATCTATACATTTAAAAACCACATCAACACTTCAAAAACTACAAAAACAAAACAAAACAAACCCAGGCTCCTCAGATATTGCCAAATGTCTGAGAGAAGAGGAAAGTCTTGACCTGGCGCCGAAAAGATAACAATGTTGGCGCCAGGCGGGCCCCGTCGGGGAGATCGTTCCACAATTGGGGAGCCACCAAAGAGAAGACCCTCTCTCTTGTTGCTGACCTCCGAGCCTCCCTCGGAGGAGGCACTCGGAGGAGGGCCTTAGATGTTGAACCTCTGCCTCTGATACTGGAGGGTAGGTCATTAGGATTAGTAGCCACTGATTGCCTTCTTACCCAGGAATTTATCCAACCCTCTATTATTATTATTTCTTGCTTGTGATGGTTTTTCTAGACGGACATGTCAGGCTTTGCCAAGTCATGCTGTCTTTTATTGATTCAAGAATTTCCTGACAATTGAGCATGTTTTAGTTATGACTGCTTTCTGGATGTTGCTGTGGATGTTGTTGTTGTTATTATTATTATTATTATTATTATTATTTACATTTATATACCGCCCCATAGCTGAAGCTCCCTGGGCGGTTTACAATAATTAAAACTTTGGACATTAAAAATCGATATACAAAATTTTAAAACATAAAAACATAAAAACAGACAACATATAAAAACAGTGTACATTTAAAACAGCTGCAAACTCTCAGCCAGGTCTAAATATAGTTCTGGTGTCAATTAAAAACTCAGTATATGCTGTTAAATGCCTGGGAGAAGAGGAACGTCATCCTCTTAAAGTCATCCTTTTAAGGCCATCCAAACTGGTGGCCATCACTACATCTTGTGGTCGTGAATTCCATAGTTTCACTATGCCTTGTGTGAAGATGTTCTACTTTTTCTGTTCTGAATCTCCCACCAATCAGCTTCATGGGATGACCTCGGGTTCTAATATTATGGGAGAGGAAGTCTGCTAACCTGAGAAGTTTCATTGTGCTTAACAGATGCAATTACAAAGCAGAGAATGTGGAGCCACCAAAGGACGTTTCATCGTCAACTTCAGCCTGTGCTGGTTTGAGACTTGCATGGACTTAACTGTGTTTATGTGTGTGCACGGCATAGTTGTATATAAGTTAGAAAGCCAACAGGGGGATATCATGGGAAATTGCTGGTTGTTCCCTGGCGGTTTAATTCCTTTTTCATCACACCTGATCCTTATGTTGGTGTCCTCGGAGACTCAGCTTGTTTGAGGGTAAATACAAAGTGTGTCTATAAAACATATATTGATTACTTTAACAAGCTCATTAAATTTGATTATCTTCCATAAGGCCATTAGCTGGTTCTTTTCCCCCCACCCACCCCTCCAGCATTGAGCTGAAAGATACCTTTATGCTAAATGAAGAGCAACTTGCCACTACCTCATAGTTTTATGAAGTAAATGTATGATGAATGTAGGCTCTGGATCTTTAGAATTCAAAACAAGCCTCTTTCTGTATCCTTGCTGCAGAGGCCCATACACACGCCCCGGCACCTTATTACACAGCTGTAAACCTGTTTTAGTGCTCGTAAAGAAATTGTGATGTGAAAGACAGGCCATATCGAAGGCGTAATGCCTGGGAAATGGAGTAATAGATTTGCACCCCCAACCGCTTCAAGATGGAAAATGTCCATGGCTTACAGCAACATGAACCATGAAGTGTGACAAAGGCTAGGATGGAGATTCTATGCCTGTTATCTTCTCTATTTTTCAAGCAGAAGCCAGACTCCAGCCACCCCTGCCAGGGTCACTCCCTGCGCAGGTCCACATCGCTCTTTCTTGCTCTCTCTCGCTCTTGCCCATGCATTCCA
Source organism: Anniella stebbinsi (assembly GCA_029215795.1). Lineage (NCBI taxonomy): Eukaryota > Metazoa > Chordata > Lepidosauria > Squamata > Anniellidae > Anniella > Anniella stebbinsi. The sequence continues at coordinate 392,494,296 of JARDYH010000001.1, forward strand.
TTTCTCCTCCGCCTCTAGCAGCTGTGCAGTGCATTACTACAGACAACAAATCACAGTGCACTTTGCCTCTCGAGCTCCTTCCCTCTCACAGCTAATTGGCTGATTGCACCTGCATTTTCCTCTCCTCCTTCCTGCCACCTTATAGCTGATGAGTGTCGTGTCTCCAGACTCCCCACCCCCAAAGATTCCTCTGGTAGCCCAGATCATAATAGATGGCCCACCTCTAAAGCAAACAACAAGGCAAAGCTAGACAGCCTCTGCTGAGAGTGAGCAGCTACTGCAAAGAAAAAGAGAAAGAGAGAACGAAAATGTGAGATGGAGGACTGCACATGAGGTGACTGGGAGCCAGCAGTGGCCCATGGGCCTTGCAGCGAAGAACCCTGTTCTATACCACCTAATCTTTCTCAAGTTCATGGTCTACTGATCGCCATTATCCATTTATGTGACACCATAGCAATGTGTGCTTTGTGATTAGCCATACTCCTGCCCCCATTGGTACCATGACACTTCCTTAAAATTCCTAATGTGCCCACTGACTCAAAAAGGTTGGGGATCCCTGGCCTAATAGTTCCCCAGATCTCGAAGGAATCAAGCAGAAAGTATGGGGTAATGTCAGCATTAACACAACTGCCTTAGCCTGAAGAGATGCAGCTAAAAGTCCAGTGCATCACAGGCTAACTAAAAGCCACCACATGAGACAGTCATGTGAACAGGGCTCCAAGTTTTGGTAGGTTTCTGCTCCAGTTGGCATGATTGCTCCCAGTGCAGACTGGGAGCTACGCAAACACATCCCAAATCAGTCTTCTTTCAGAACCCCTTGAGCGCTCCTGGCCTTTGCTAGAACTGGAATGCTACTTCACCATGATGGATAACAGTGCTGTGTGCTTCACAAGAACCTGAGAAGTTGCCTTATACCAAGACAGACTGATTGTCCATCTAGCTCAGAGCTAGTAATGATGGGTGAAAACTTCGTTTTGGTTTGATTTCGAAACTGGTATTCAGGCCAAAAGAACTTAAGATGATGATGATGATTTAAGAGAATGTGGAAGAAACTGAAACTTACAGATTCATCCATCCAGACCCAGGACATGGAGTGCTTAGCTCTTAAAAGTCAGGGTTTGAATTCCTATTATTTAACCATGTCCATGCTCAAAAAGACTCGCCACCACTGTATTCTGATAGGCTCTTCATCTTTAACAGCTAAATAGCAGACAGGTACATCATGGTGAGGAACGTTAGAAAAACAGGTTGCAGGTCCGTGGAATCTGCCCAACGGGGAAAAAGCTGGTCTGCTGCAGAATCCAGAGGCAAGATCCATAAAAATCCAAACTCATTTGATTGCGTTGATTTCTCTAATATTCCTAGTTGAATCTGGGGCCTTCTGCATGCGAAGGATGTTCTGTCCTCTGAGTTAAGGTCTATGGGAGGGACATAGCTATGGGAAGGACCATAGCTCAGTGTGATAGAGCACAGCCTTGCATGCAGAAGGTCCAGGTTTGATCCCCAGCTTCTCCAGGTAGGACAAGGAAAGAATCCTGCCTGAAACCCTGGAGTGCTGCTGCCAGTCAGTGTTGACATTACTGGGCTGGATGGACCGATGGCCTGACCCAGTACAAAGCAGCTTCCTTTGTTCCTATATCTGTCCCCCTCTTCGCCCACTTGCTTTAGGGGAGAAGGCAAAAGCACTTTATTTCTGACTCAGATCCAGTGGCTGCTGTTCACACCTTCATAGTCTTAAGGCAAGGCTCCTTTACAGCTCCTGGTGGCTGTTTGAAACCTCCAGTTGGTGCTCAAGACTGCCAAGGTGTTCCATTTTACCCATTTCTACTCCATGTGGCACCGCAGCCCGGATCCCTTAGGTTCAGAGGCAGAATCAAAACGCGGTCATCATTTCAGCTGAGAAAAAGTAATTGAGTAAATCAAATATATAGCATTTTATTGTAGTTTAGGATGAGGAGGGCGGAAAAAAGGAAGAAAAATGTTAGCAATATAAGCATGTTACTGAATGATGCAGGAGGCAACGGTGTTGGTAAAAGCCGACAGCAGCTGTTTGTCATGAAAAGAAGTTACATTCACTGCGCTTCGGCCAAATGGTCTATTACTAAATTATAGAAATGATCCGCAAAGCTCATATTAAAACTTCAGGAGTAATGCGCTGAGTGACTGTCAGGTTTGCTATTTGTGAGTTTAATGCTGCGGGGAATTTCTCCCTGGACATTAAGAAACTCCGTTTGCAATGCCTCATGCCGTCGTTCCCCAGTCAGCAAAGGCCTCCGTTGACATGTTTGCTTCCTGCCCGGCTGATGGGTTTCATACGCTGCATCCAATTTGACTGCAAAAGGCGAGGTTATACTAGAATAGCGAAAAAGCTGCAATGCCATTGAGACAGACTCATTGTGGTCCACGGTGCTCTTACCGCTTGCTTCCTGATGGTCATTTGCGAGTGGAATGAAAGATGATGCTACAATCACAGTCAAAATGGCAAAAGAGCCGAAAGTGCGTGGGGGTTGCAGGTTGATAGGCCTGAACTCATGAACCCAGAAGTCAGGAACTCTTTTCAGCCAAAGCAACACATCCACTCCTGGCTAACCTCCTGGGGGGCACATGAAGGAGGGGCTGCGTGCTTCAGTGGTAGAGCACCTGCTTTGCATGCAGAAGGGCCAGGTTTATGTATGTATGTATTTATTTATTTACTTCTTTTCTATACTACCCAATAGCCAAAGCTCTCTGGGCAGTTTACAAAAATTAAAACCATAAAAACCATTCAAAATATAAAACAACGGCAGTATAAAAACATAATTTAAAATAAAGTACAAAAGCACAACAAGGATAAAAACCGAGCAGCCGTGCAGAAATCGATACGGATTTAAAATACAAATTTAAACAGCAAGGTTAAAAATCATACTGAAGAACTGTTAAAACACTGTGAAAATAGAAAGGTCTTCACCTGGCGTCTAACGGAGTATAATGTAGATGCCAGGCAAACCTCTCTGGGAAGCTCATTCCACAGCCGGGGTGCCACAGCAGAGAAAGCCCTGCTCCTGGTAGCCACCTGTCTCACTTCCTTTGGCAGGGGCTCACGGAGAAGGACCCCGAGGATGATCTTAGGGTCCAGGTAGGTACATATGGGAGGAGGCGTTCCTTCAGATAATCTGGCCCCAAGCCTTTTAGGGTTTTGGATGCTAATACATTGATTAATGTTGATCCCCGTCATCTCCAGGTAGGGCTAGGAAGGAATCCTGCCTGAAACCCTGGAGAGTTGCTGCCAGTCAATGTCGACGACACTACTAGGCTAGATGGGCCAATGGTCTGACTCAATATAAGGCAGCTTCCTATCTCTCTTTGCCATTGGATGGGGACAAAATTTAAAGTGGCTGCGGCCACCGCCACTCTCTATCTCTCTCTTGATAAACACACAGAAACACCTCTCTTTCTTTGCTCTGCTCAGATGTTTCTTGAGCAGCGGGGGTGGGGAAGCTCAGAGGGAGGAGAAGTTTAAGCCTTCCTCGTACCTTGTGGTGGTGGCTCCCAATGGAGCTGTATTTTCTTCCCCTTTGCCAAGGAGATTGGGGACAACTTGGGGAGGAGGCCTTGTGGCCAGACGGAGGCTCCCATCTGCTCTCCTAAACACTGCCCAGCTCTCAGAACATCTAAGAATCCACCTCGGCTTGCTGCAATAAGAGGGAATGGCTAAAGAAGTATTTAGAGGAATGTGAGGAAGCAGGGAGAGAACACAGACATGCAACAACCCAAAGCCACGATAAAGGGTCGAATCAGATAATCTCCTCCACTAATACATTCTACATAATTCTGCCCAATTTTAAAAGCAGCTGTTGCAAACAAGGGAAGGGGAAGGTGAGGAGAGCTGGCCTGAAAATGGTGGCACCATGCACACCACAATAATTTCCTTCGAGGAAAAGCCTGTTTCAAATGGCATGAACAAACCAATCAATAAAATATATAGAATGCAGGAATAGTGGAACTATTTTTCTTCACATCTAGTCATTGTTCTAAAGTTTCAGAATTAGCATGGATGCCAGAGTTGGCTTTCCTCACTTCCAGTTTCACGGGGACACACAAAAGGCTGTATTGTGGATGATCAAACAGAGGTCCATGATTAAATGACCTGTGGGATCAGGCCTTCTTGTTTGGCAAAGTACCTCTCCGTCCCTCCGTCCCTCCGTCCCTCCCTCCACCCCCCCTTGCTTCTCTAATATTCTAGCTTTACAACTGTGAACATTTATTGCCATGTAGGCTACTCAAGATGCTATAGTTAAAGGTTGTGTCAGCACTTCAGCTATAAAACCCATTTATGAGTGTTTATAACTCGAGCTATAAAAATACACTCCAAGTTGAAAAGGTGCTACCCAAAATCTCAGGCTGACTTTTCCTTTTTTTCCATCTTAAAAAACAAAAGAAAACACCCCAAACCCACCCTCCGCACAAATGAGTGTTGCTATTTTGAGATTTTATGAGCTCAAGAAGAACAACTCCCTTGATTTAATACACTTTTGCCTGGATGGGTTACAAAACGTCAACTTCACAGTCAGACGGCTTTCCTTTTTTAAAAAAGCAAATAAAAATAAAATGAGCGAACAGATAGCTTGGGGTTCAGATTTGTAATCGGATTAAGGATGATGCGTAAAAACCCTTTGTCAGCAAAAAAGGGACACGGGGTTGTTGCTGAAAGTAAAGATAGCCAGCTTCTTCATAGAAACCTGGGAGAGCAGCTAATTGTTTTCCTGTAGGGCCACTTTGAGAACTGAGTGAGGGGTGGCCTGTGTCATGAGTAGGGATGTCTGTCGCTGGGAAATCTGGCCCTTTCTGGGCAAACCTGATTTTTTCGGTACCCCAGGCCATCAACAATCCCACATAGCTGCTGCCAGGGTGCCAGCTCATGACGATGGGAAGAGGTGGGGAAATTTCAGATGGCAGCGAGGGATGTTGCCTTCCAGCATCTACTGCCAGAGGCAGCTGCCTCACTCTGCCTAACGGTAGGGCCGGCTCTGTCTCAAACACAATGCTCTTCACTGGAGTGAGTTCACAAGTTCAGTTGAGCAGAATCAAGTGATAGGAAATAAACACTTAGCTGCCCCATTTTGCCTAATGGTAGAGCCGGACCCACCTCAAAACACAATGCTTTTCCCTGCAGCCAATTCACATTGGAGCCAGTTCTCACACTTGATAAGATGGATATGCATCGCCTGAATGACTTCTGGAACTAATTTTTGTCTCATCCCGCTATCATTCATTCTTGTTGTTCTGAAGTAATTACATGGAATGGCAGAAAGCAAACAGAATCACAGAGCTTCCCATATTTGACACTGTATACTTTCATGCTACTGAGTTTCAATTCTAATGGAACATGACTGGAATTCTCTGCTGTTAAAAGAAAATATAGTGGGGAATCAATTAAAGAACCCTATAAGCTAATGTAAACATAGTCTTATTCCTTGGCTTCTTGTCTAAGCTACTGAAGCTGAATGATTTCCTTTATCAAAAGTGAGTTGGCCACCTTTAATACCAGAAGTTCTATTTCATTTGCTGGTCACCAGGTAGAGTCTTTTCCAGCTTTCCAGTTAGAACAGAGTCAAAACTATCCCCCATCCTTTGTGAACATGTTTGGCCATATCAAGACAGCTTCCCCTTTGGGACGATCTTTTGTCAACCCTTGTCCAAATGCTGTTGTTTACATCACCGTCATTCTCAATGTCCTTAATTGTCCTCCATTACATTGGGTTGGATCCAGACTAACAGAGCAATACTTTAATTTTTATTCAAACGTAAATCCCATTGAGTTCTAAAGGGCTTGCTTCCAGTGAAGTTGGTACAGGATTCTAGTCTCAACTGAACATAGGTCCCACTGAAATGGATACTTTTAACTCCCATTTGATTTCAGTAGAAACTAAGTTCAACTAACTGTCTGAATCCAACCCATTAGCACCTAGCCAGATGTAGTATTGTGATGTCATATTGTGGCCTGTGTGGTCCCTGATTCAGCTCCCATATGAAGGAGAACCCCCCCCCCCAAAAGCAGGGAAACGGATATAAAATAACAATACAATGACACCAAACCAAGCACAGAGTGCTTATTCATGCAATTACAACAGAGTTGTGGTTTTGGGGGGGAGGGGGGAATTTCTACTTCACTAAAATTGCCAGCTGCCACTTGAAAACCAAAACGTGAACATATTTGGTGTAGGTCTTCCAATGCCAATGGCTAGGTGGGAACTAAATTGGTTCCCCTGGTCTCCTTGCCAGATCAAGAGAGCAGGACTGTTCCAGACTGTAATCCTGTTAGCAAATCTCACAAATTCCCTTGGAGGCTGTATTCAAGACATTTGCTCCAGCAGTGTCCTAATGGTAGGATTTTAGGGCAGATATCTGGGGCCTGCTCAGCAGAATATGCCAGAGCTTGCCAGGGCTGAGATTGCTCTATAGTCTTTATTTCTTCTAATTAAAGAAGTAAAACAGAACACAATGTATAGCCAGCAGTTGGATTGCTGGGCATATGCATGATTAACATTTGATTATTTTTTATTTTAAAAACAAAGACCCTGTTCAGACGACACGCTAAGCCACAGTGGTTAAGCGTTTTGAGCTAAACACTGGACCTGTTCAGACAACACACTAAGCCACGGTTTTGCAGCAAATGGTTAGCATGGTTATGTAGCCACCATATTTAGGAACAGTTCACATGACATGCTAAGCCATAATGTTTAGCTCCTATTAGTATCCTATTGTGACAGCACATTCATGAGACCCAACACTTGCACAACAGGGCTTTGGTGCTTCTAAAAATAATCCAAAACAAGCAGAAAGACTCCTTTCCGGAACCGGGCAGGTCAGCGGAGCTCACAGAATGAAGCTCCGCTGTCCTGTCCCAATCGATTTCCGGGGTTATTTGCAGAAGTGCACCAGTCCTATTTCACAACTGGTGGCCCCTGTGAACACAACTGAACCAAGCAGAGGTGGAGTGGCCTTGTAGGATTAGTCTCCCTTTCTATGATAAAATGGTGCTTATTCCCAAGTCAAGGTGTTTAGTATCAGGGCAGCAGACGCAAACTCTGTTTTATTCATATAGTCATGATGCTGCCATGATTTTAAAACCTCAAACTGCAAGTGTGCAGAGTATCTTCTTCTTCTTCTTCTTCTTCTTCTTCTTCTTCTTCTTCTTCTTCTTCTTCATCATCATCATCATCATCATCATCTTCATTAGGCTTGGCAATCAGTTAGGAGTTTTTTGCTCTAACATATGGGGAGAGCGGGAGAGGGGAGAATGCGATGTGCTTCGCAACTGAAGTAATACACATGGTTGTCTGAAAAGGGGCTTCCACAAGAGCATCAGATCCAGGGTCTCAAATTACCTAGCTACTGATCTTCTCTCAGCCTCCACCACCGGCACCTGCAATATAGGGATAATGAAACAGTCCAAATTTGCAGGTGGGTCGCAATGATTGCTGATGTAACGAATGTGCAGGGCTTTGAACATTCTCAAAAAGCCATATGAATGCTAAACATTATTTGTACTCATTACATTTATATCCTATCCTTCCTCCGAGAGGCTCAGGAAGGAACACATGGTCTCAATCAGGGACGTACAGATTTTGCAAAATCCGTTCCGTCTGCGTTTTGTGCATTGTCAGGTGCCTTTCATCCTGATGTTTGCATGTTGATGGAACTGGATCTTTTCCAGTTTCCCGAATTTGTATAAATGTGCACTTGCAAAAATGTGCAACCCCCCCAATGCGGAAATCCCCCGGTGCACATTTTGTGCATTTGCCTATGGGGGAAAGCACATTTTGGGCTGGTGTTTGTTTGTATTTTACATATCTGCACATCTGTGGAATACGTGGGATTCAGGAAAAGACTTTCTGCTGTGGATTGTATTCTTAGAAATCTGAACTGATTTGATCTCGTTATGGATTTCTCTGGCATCCTTAGATCCAACCCCATTTTATCCTCACAACAGCCCTGTGAGGTAGGTTAGGCTGAGAGAAAGTGACTGGCCCAAAGTCACCCAGTGAGCTTCATGTCTGCGTGGAGATTTGAATCTGCATTTCCCTGCTCTGACACTATAACCATAAGGCTGGTGGTGTGTCCCACCTAAATCTTACATCTATTGAAGCCAATTCAAAAAACAAAAGAGAAAATGCCAGAAAGATTCAAAGTGTAGAGAGAATACAAAAAGCCAAAACTACTGACGACCACAGTGCAAAAATGTTTTTGATTAAATCTGAAAGCACATTTTTTTTTAAAAAAAGATAAAACAATTACAACACCTACTGCTCGCACAACACCTGGCTTCTTATTTCAAGTTGAAATCTAAGCAAGGTTTGCCAACATGCTCCCTCAGGGGCTTTACGTTTGCTCCAGCTACATAGTGAAACACACACTGTATACATTAAAATAACGTTCACTCAAAGGCTGAACATGACCCAACATAGCTATACAAAGGATTACAATCAACACCATCTACTTACCACACACAGTTACTATGTGCATTGTTTGGTAGGGCCGTACCTGCCGGTTCTGCTCTATTATATAACCTTTCCCCTCTTGAAACGGCAGATGCTCTCACATCCATCAAATGACACGCCCACTCACCTTAAGCTGCTTACCCCCACTTATTCCAATACCTAGCTCTCCAGGACATGATACCCACGGGCACCAATGTACCTGCACACATCTCTCTACACCTGCCAGGCTCCATGACCCTCCTGATTTGTATTAGCTCGCACTTTTGTTTGGGGCTTTGAAATGGGCATGCTTGCATTTTGGCAAGCAAAACCAATATCCTCATAATCCCTACTTTACAAATATAGTATCAGAGCACACATAGAGGTAAACAGGCACTCCTAAAACACAGGATATACTTCAAAGAGCAACTTCTGCAGCCCCTGAGGCTTCATGCTGAGTTTCGGCTAACTCTAGCTAGAAATTAGGGCTAGGTGAACCTTTGAACCAAACGTTTAATCTAACGTTTAATCGTGCTGGAACACACACACACACACACACACTGTGCTAAATACCTTCTTCCTTTTAATTTATTGTGTTCAATTTATACCTCATGCTATCTGCAAGCCAAAGGGCCTGTTCAGATGACACACTAAGACATGGTTTTGCAGCAAATGGTTAGCGACCAGGTTTAAGCCATGGTTATGTAGCCACAATATTTAGGAATAGTTCACATGACATGCTAAGCCATAATGTTTAGCTCAAAATGCTTAAACACCATGGCTTAGCATATCATCTGAACAGGGTCAAAAGGATGCAAGTTAGTTTTTATATGACAAGAAATGATGGCCATAATCTAGCCCAGACTGATTTCAAAGGACTGAAGGGTGTTATCTCTGTATTTCTCTCTCTCTCCCTGCATCCCCCACCGGCCCATTAGCTGAGAATATTAGCAAAGATTAAGATAATTTGTTTTAAGTATGGCTGCATCTTTTAGTGTATTCATCAGTTAAATTAATTTAAATCAGAATTCTATGCCCACTGAACTCAGTGGGACTTACTTCTGAAAAGGCATTGTAAGATTTCTTTAATGAGGTGGCACACTTCATTTTAGGCCTTTTCATTTAAGAAATGCCGCTTTTGTTATTAGTTCATGGAATATTTTTATATCTGAAATGTATCTGTATATGAAGCCTCAAAAAAAGAAAAAAAGAAAAAAGAAAAGAAAAGGTAAGTGTAAAATGGATTTTCACTTGCCCATATGGCTTCCTTCCCTTAGAGCAACATTTGAAATTCTGCACTGACCAGGACCCCTCCTTTATATAATATAATCTATTACCTCATTCTTTCTGTGATCTTTTTCAGTCACTTAGATTTTTTGGTAAAAAAACCCCAACATGTTTGCTGCAATATATCTTATTAAATAAATCAATTTCATTCAGTTTCTATTTGAAAAGGACTATTACTTTCTATTACTTTAAAGCACACACACATACACACACACAAATATGCCAAATTGTTTGAATGTCTTTCAATACCTGAATGTCACTTCTATGAGAAATCACCTCTAATTACTGCTCTCTTTCCCTCCAAAAGCCCATAATAACCAAAACACAATCAGGACATCAGTTTCTCTCTCTCTCTTTTTTAAATAACGTTTTTGTTGTACAATGCAAACACGTGTGGTCTTTCAAATTCATTTACTAGTCAAAGAAAATTTAATTATTGCTTTAAGCTGAAAAGCTTCCAAATCTAAGTCTTAAAAGAAAGAAAATCAATCTTGTCCTTTACTAATGTTCTCAGCAACTGAAAAAAAAAATCTCTTTCACACACACACACAAAATACACACGCAGCCCACCTTCTATCCCTCTGAGTTACATTTAGAATTCTATTAGTGGATTGTTGAAAGAATGTCATACATTTCTAGAAGCACAAACTGAATTAATTTTTATAGATCTTATTGTATTTTTTTAAAAAGGTCTATTTTTTACCCTTTTTACCCTCCCAATGTTTGTAATGCTGTCTTAGAAACTTGGAAATATAATTTTCTTTCTCCTGTTATTGTCTTTTTCCATTAGGCAAACATTGTTTTTTCTCCCCGTGTTTTTAATGGAGATAAAATTAACTCACCAACGGCAACTTCATTTCACACAAGATTACATAAGGGTTCCATAACAAAGCCTACACTATATGTGCGTGTGTGCGTCTGTGTGTGTGTATGTTTGTATATAATACATCAATAGATAGATCATAATATTTGCTAATATTTCAGCTGCCAGCCATTCCATGAGGCACACTGAGCTTCTGGTCTCAGGTGGCAAAAAGGGAGGGGCGGCAAAATGAGCATGCCCTCTCCGCCTCCTGTTTGAGCCACTGCTGAGACCACATGCCGTTTTTTTTTGCCAGCTAGTGCCTCTCCACCCATTGTTGGCAGCTGCCTGGCCAGGAGCTTCAAAACCAAGCCTGTACCTTGCTGCACTCCAGAGCCAGCCTGACATCCTGCTGTGGCTCTGGAGACCCCCTTCTAGATGGGTATTCCATGGCAAGGCTCGCTTTCAAGAGCAGCACTTGCCGCATAAACAAAGGAGGGAATGAGCAGTAGCGGCGGCAGCCCTGCCACGCCCTTCGCGATCTTGAGTATTTCGTTATGCCAGCAGAAGGTCCAGAGAATGGTTTCTCCATGGCACCGCAGCACCGGCAGAGTCATTAGCAGCGCACAAGAGTGGTGGTGCTCTGTCTCAAGTAGGGATGTCCATCGCTGGGAAATACGTTTCTCTTTCCGCTTAATGGAGTTCTGCAGCGTGACGGGCCACGTCTCCCCCCCCAAACTTCAGGATATTTTAAGCATTTTTTTGTGGTGGGTGGGTGCCATTTGTGATAAGAGAGATTTGAGCACCTTGAGCCCCAAATTTGCATAATTTGTGCGAATTACACAAATTTGCACAAAAATCAGCTGTAATTTGTGCAACTTTTTAAAAAAATACTGGGGATCTGAAAAACTGGCTCAGCTTGATGCAGATTGGGTTGGGCTCCATAGCAAACTAAGGCCAACCTAAGGGAAGATCCTTGAGCTTCACCCCCCCCCCCAACTGATTAAGTGGCTTGGGATGATCATGGAAAGACCACAGTGCCAGTTGGAACTGAGTGGCTGTGGCAAGGAATGTCGAGAGAGTCTGGCCGAGCGGTGGAGTCCAACGCCTTGCCATGCCGCAGTGCACTCCCGGACCCACCCAATGAGCACCTCGCAGGTCAATGAGAGCCCGGCAGCAACAATGGCAGTTCGGAGGTTTCTGGGAAGGTCACGTTGCATAAATGGTGGCCGTAAAGGGGCCATTTACACAACATTACAGGTGTGAATAGAGCATTCATGCTTCTAAAGTTGTGTAAATGGTCCCATATTCCTGGAACCCTGAGCCGCCACTGTTGCACAACAATGGTGGCTCATTAGGGGGTGAGATGACCCGGGAGCTTCATCAAGCACTTCCTGGGCCTTCCATGAGCATGGTTGGGCAGTAGTGGCAGCTCAGGAAGCGCCCAACTAAGCCGGAAGCAGGTGAGTTCATCTGTCCCTAGCTGTGGCAACTACTGCAGAAGCAAATCAGGGATTCAAATATGACTCAAGTATGTAGACAGGTTCTTTTTGTGTGTCATTTGGCCATTTCTCAGTAGTTTGTCCATTTGACCTTCTTTATACAGAGGACATTCCTCTATTTGAAGGTCTCTCAGAAGAATCCTCTATTGGAAGATAAAGAATGGCTTAAAGAGATGGAATTAAGGAAGAGCTGGCACCTGGAAACCATCCACACTCAACACTTGGTAGGCAGATTGAGCAAGGCACACAGATCACCTGGTTACAGTCTTCCCAACTATGGGGAGATGTATGGTAATTCCATTTCAATGATAGTAATTCTTTCTACATTCCCATCCACATCTATAAATCTAATAAACTGTTAATAATAATAATAAAAAACCCAACAACACTTCCTTTCTATTAACTCACAGTTTACATATCAGGCCTGCCTGCTTGTATATTCTTTTATGTAACTTGTTTCCCCCCCTCCTTAATGGAACTAATTTCCAAGTAAATGTGCATAGGATTGGAGCATAAGTAATGATATGAATTTACTGAATGACTGAAATAAATGTGGGCACAATATGGTGATGATTTATATTCAAGTCAGAAAAAGAAAAGGTTTCTTGCTATCTACATACCCCCACGCCCCACCCCGTCACACACACAAAATTCAAGTATCACTAGATATTCCCAAAAGTCGTTATGTGTGTATTGACTAGCATTCAGATCAAAAAGTGAAAGGAGATTATTTTTTAATTTGCCTTCCTTTGTTCCCTTAAGCCATCCACACCTAAAACTTTGAGAACAGAGCTAGATGTTGATGAAAATCACGACAAACCTGCAGAACAGGGTGCGATATAAATGCAAGAAACAATCAACCGTGTGACCATGTAATACATATCTTCATCATGCATAAGAGGCACCTATCCTAATAATCCATGTCACCTGGAGCAAGATCTTGTCTGTAATTCCATTCTGCTCCACTTCTGCATTAATCTATGATTTTTTTAAAGACTCAAAATAGGTTTTTAAATACATATTTTAATATGCATTTAAATGTGTAATTTTGATGCATAGTTGCTCTCAAGCTATGAATTTAAGGGTGCAATCCTATGCGTGTTTAGAAAGAAAAAGTCCTACAAGTCCTAGCTGGGAGTTGTAGGACTTCTTTCTGTCTAAGCATGCATAGGATTGCACCTGAAGTGGGCAATTTGCATACACTTAAGGCACAATCCCACTGGACTGATGCCTGCTAGATAGAAGCCTCCAACCTCAGAGGTTTCCTAGTAGGGATGTGCAAATCAGCAAAATTTAAGCTTGTGGATGTTCTCAAAATTCTACCTTGAGGGTATTCTCATCTCATCTCCCTATCAGATTGATAACTTTGTGGTTTTTTCTTTTTCTTTTTGCATAAAAATTATACATATTTTATGCATGTTTTCCCCAATTGTATGCATCAATTGTGTGCATCTTTGAAATGTACACATTTTTCTCCCATTTATTGAAGTTTCTTTGTGTGTATTTTCAAGATCATTTCTCAAATGTTCACATTCTGTCAAACACTATTGGGGGGGGCGTGAATTACACTGCAAACTTGGAAATTTATGGACTTCAACTGAAGATGGCATTCAGTTCAGCCTTGAAAGTATGAACTAGGTAAACACGGATAAAAAAATTAACTGAAATGAATTTCTCAGGTATCCCTATTTCCAAGTATCCAATGTGCTGCTGGCCTGCTTACCAGCAAGGCACAAAGAATGACAGAAGTGATTTTCACCTCTCCATCCTCTTTCACAGTGTCTTCCATTAGATGGGCCATTAAGACTGTCTAGTATGAATTTTCTGGGTTTTCCCCTCTTCTCTGCCTTTCTATGTGATCTGCTACATAACATCTAGGTGGCGCTGTGGTAGAGAAGAATTGTAAACTACACTAGCATTTCTTTCCGCCATTCCCCAACATGCTGAACTTGCCCTCAGCAAAAAAAACCCATAAAAATGTTTGGGAAACATGGTAGAGGCCCTTGAGGATGAGGACATTATCGTTTAAAGCACCTGCAAACTACTGTAAGTGAGAAATCGTGAGTGCACTATAGCTCAAAGAGAGGGGGGCTGCCTCCTCTTTCCTGCATCTCAGGGGAGTGTAAATGGATGGATGGAAGGAATGTGGATGGACAGATGGGGAACTGTGGATGCATGGGGAGAGTGAATTGCTGAGTAGGTGGATTGGGGAGTGTGGGTGGATGGATGGATAGATGGATGGATTGATGGGGTGTGTGGATGAATGGGTGCATGTGAGAAAGAGGGGGAGAGACTGTGGGGTGGTGATGACTGTGAATGGGGCTGTATTGATATATGGTTGTGTGTGAATGAGGGGGAATGTTGTGAATGCAGTGTGTGTTTAGGTGTCTTTCGCATGTAGCCTCTACGAGGGTGAATGCCATGCTTGGGGTGAAAAGGGTTCCCTCCCCCTGCTTTAGTTGCCTGTTTTTCATCTGCATCAGTTCACCTGCTTTATGGTGTCCAGCACTGGCTACATTAACATGGGTAGTCCCAGGATCTTCTTGGTGTATAAACTTTGAAGGAGAGATGGTTGTTTTCTAGCATGCTATGGAAAGATGCTGATGAACCATAGGCAATCATGTATCCACTGTATATAGCTGAGTGTTGGGAGGCGCATGTCTCCGCTTTGCACTCTCCATGTTTGCTGGAGGGAACATCAGTATAAAAGCAGCAAATGCACAACTTGCCGTAAAGAGAGAAAACATCCAGTTAGAGAAGGCTGTGCTAATTATTAGTCAACCAGATCCACCACTACCAAGTCATTAGAACATAAGAACAGACCTGGTGGATCAGACCAAGGGAAACCCATAAGCAGGACATGACTCCCACCCATGTTGGGGCCCATGACACACTCCATATACAGTTTTCACACCATTTTCAAAGGGCTATATCCTGATCGGTGTAGATCTGGCCTAGGTATGAGAGTTCAGATTTACCTATGAGTTTTTATAGGAAACATTCCTTGAAGGATAGAGAAGCCTCGAAACTATAGTACAGTCTTAAGGGTCTATACTACATCCACCATTCTGCTATGCTCAAACCACGGCAATTAAGCTCCAGAACCAAAGCTTTTTTTCTTGATTCTACATACCATAATTTTTTCCTGATCCAAGTCCCATAAATTGATCCCAATCCTTTAAAACCTCCCCTTCCTGAAAACAAAAACCAACAACCAAGGACTGCTAATTTCTTATTGAACTTGCTTCACCACTTTTGACAGAATTGTATTAAAAGTAATTGATTTCACTACCTCATACTAATGCTCAGTGAAAAAAAGATTGTATCTCATTTCCTATCCTGATTTTTGGTAAGCAAAATGAATGCATGTATTATATATCTGAATTACAGATATCTATACATATTACATATATTTTGAAATAGTGTGTGTGTTTGCATGTGTACACACTCCTATGTGGTATAGACAAATTCACATATAATTATATTGTCTGCATATTATAGACTACATTTTCCCCAGTGTCCTGACTTTAAAAGCATCTAAATTTTATCGGCAGCCCTCACTACGCTTGAAATTCCCCCAGGATGTAAACAAAATAAGCAAACATATTCATTCAAGAATATTCTAGTGGTACAGCCAAATGCAACAATATGCTGTATTACATTTTAGCACCTTCTTTGCCAGCCGCACGGATTTGTAAAGTAATTGCTCTTTATTTATTTTTTAAAGGACAATTAAGAGGAGATATTTACTCATTTTAAACCAGCCAGATCTATAGCCAACACACACAAGACTAGAAGCAATATTGTTTGTGTTAAAACCACCAACACCAACTTCTGTCTGTTTTGCCTCTCTAAATATCAGTAGGCTTTAAACAGAAGTTCAGTGGACTTCCCAGTTGTGCGTTTCTCCACATTAGACCACAAGTAATTCCTAAAGCTATGTTTCTTCACCATTTTGAACTTAACGACCCTAGATTGCTGCATAAAGGCCATCTTGAGAAATAGTACATAAGAGCGAATGTGTGTATAGCACATTATTGGAAGTCTCCAGAGCGACCTTCTAAACAGCAATGGGTTGATAAAACCTGGGAGAACAAGATTATGCATGAACGTACTTAGCACATGCAACATGCTCGGAATCCAAATGTTTAAAAAGACGTGATGGTTTTTTATCGTCAAGTTACTGATCATATTCCAATCAGATACAGAAGTGTGATATCCCCCCCCCCCCCCGGCTGTGATTGGGCTACAACATGTACACATTCAAAGGTGCTGAAGGTCATAATTAGGCTCTCTCAATATAAACTTGTCCTTGCAAGTGCATTGTGAAACAAATGGCAACTCCACCAAAATTTCTATTGTGGCTCAGAACCTAAAAACTAGGGGGCTGTATCCACTGTTAGTCCTAGGCAGGATCTACACTGCTGTTTTAAAGCGCTTTAAAGCACTTTATAACAGTAGTGACAACTGTTGGGGCCCAGGACACACTCCAAAACAGTTGTCACTACTGTTATAAAGTGATTTAAAGCGCTTTAAAACAGCAGTCTAGATCTGCCCCTAGTTAGAGTAAACCCATTGAAATGAAGCCTGATTTCCAAGTAAACAAGCATAGCAGAGGTGACAACTTGTAGCCCTCTAGAAGTTTTGGCCAACAACTCCCAGCATTCCTCACCACTGGATATGCTGGCTACAGCTGATGGGAGTTGTAGGCTAAAACATCTGGAGGGCCATACATTCTTGACATCCCTAATGTATACGATTGGGGTATAGCATCGGTAGCCAATCTGCTGATCCCCAGATGTTTTGGGCTACCATTCCAAAAATCCCACAATTAAGGCTATGGAGTTTATAGTTGTATGCTTCCCTTTAAGTTTATTTTGTTCTTTTAATTTTGGGTGCACATAAATGCATCACATCATAAAAATGAAAAAAGAAAACCAAATTTGAAAAAGATTAGCTTTAAAAAGTATTGTCATTTAAATATGTATTATATAATAAGAACAGTGGGTCTTCGTGGCATCTTCTTTGATATCTACATTATCATTTAATTTTTTTAAATCTAGCATTCATTTTCCTCCCACTTTTGCAGAATTCCTGCATGGCTAATTGATCCACAGTTATTTCCAATGAGATGAAAAGCATTGGCTATGAAATAGGGTTGGATTTTATTTGATTCAGTGATGAGGGTATCATTTCTTTCAAAATAGAGATGTCAAAATAGGAACCCATCAGAGTACTTCAGCTATCCTTCTTTTATTTCCCAGAACATTAATGTCCTGGCATTTTCCTTTCTCGCTGTTTTATCTGGGTAACTGATACAAGGAATGCTTCACATGAAAAATTAAAAGCTGCGCAAACTTAGTGAGTAATGAAATGAAAACAGCACTGCAGAGATATATCTGAGTGCTCTTTCCTTGATAAATCCCACATGGTGGCAAACATAAAACAGAAAGTATGTTTACCACACCATTATATTGGGAATGTGAAAATAAAGAAGGGATACTTGAGAAGAATGTTGTAATCTGGATTAATCTAATTCATCAGAGTGATTTGGAAGGTATACCCAAAGTACTTGAATGTGTGGGTAAATAGAAGCACCAGATGCCATCTGTGGTGATAAGTGAGCAGTCATTAGTCCTTTTCAGACTAACTATAAATGCAGAATAAACAAGTGTGGAGCAGGTATTGCATTAACACAGTACTCCCCCAAATTATGCACATTCATTAAAACAATCAGTATGGACAAGTTTGCTCCTCCATTACAAGCATTCATTCTATATACCTAATGGGTTGGATCCAGATTTAGCAACACAGAGTAGACTCATTGGAATCAGTGGGTTTAATTCGTGCATGATTGCCTTAAATCCCACTGCTTTCAATGGGTATACTTGAAGTATGACTAAATCTGTATATAGCCCCATATCTTTCAAAGACAATGCTGGTATGAGTGTTGAATTTTAATCAAGACCTGAGTTCAAATCTCAATCGGCTATGAAGTTCACTGAGTGACTTTGGGCCAGTTACCTCTAAGAACGTGTGAGCATTGTGTTTATTGCTCTCAAATGGGTTGGAGGTTGAGCCTTTGTGAGGATTCACATCAAATGTTTTATTTTTATTTTTATTATGCAATCTCCATCGGATTTATAGATGTTGAGCTATAACTATAATATAGATGAAAAGAAGAAGACAACATGCACAAATACCTTTCTAGCTAACTATAAAAAAGTGGTCAATGCACTATCAAACAACCAAAACGAGGAGAGCATCCAAGTCAGGACAGAAAAGTAGGGAGAAACAGGTTCTTGTTTCTCTTTGAAATACTTTATTTTGAAATACTTTATTTCAAAGCCCAATGCATTTTGTCATATATATATATATATATATATATATATATATATGGTATGTGTTGTCCCGCAAATGTAATTTAATGCATTTTTAATATTACAGCCTCCTGAGGAAGGCCTTTGAAAGAACACAGGCTGAAACGCATGGGGCTTTGAAATAAAGTATTTTAAGCATCCTGAAAACCTGTTTTCCCTTTTTTTCTGTCCAATACAATATCAAGAAATTATACCTAAATCTCAAGAAATTATACCTAGTAGAAGTGCACTGTATTTATTAAAGAAAGGACATGAGGAATGACATTTGTCCATATGTCAGCATAGTTATCTTTCCAGAATAATTGCTGCTAAAGAGATGGGTGCTTTTCATTCATTTTGATTCATAAAGTAATAAGGTTGCCAAGCAGAATAAAATGAGCCCTGTTTAACCAGTTTCTACATCAAATGAATTCTGTGAGTGAGTTCTTTCCATCAACGCCAAGGCCCAAACTCTTTGATATCAACATTCAATGGAACACTGTTGGTTGCTCTTCCAACATAACACAATTTTCTTCCAAGCTGCCACCACCAAAACGACAATCAGATCTTTATGTAAAATGTTTTCTGAACATTGGATTTGAACACTGGCCAAGTACCCTCCACAGCCACCCTCATGCACATTTTCCCAAATAAACGCATTTCCCCCCCCCCCCCATTGATTCAAGTGCATTTGTGCACGGTTTCCCCAAAGTCTGCATTTCTTCATGCACATTTTCCAAATGGACGCATTTTTCGAATGCATATGAATTGTTCTGTGAATCGCTTTGCAAGCTTGGAAATGTATGGATGTCGGCCACAGACTGTGTTCGTTTCCTGGAATGTGAGAACAGGGTAAATTCTAATTAAGAAACGAAGTGAATCAAATTCCTCATCCAAACCTGTCTTGTTGCTTAACCTACCTCACAGTGTTATTAGGAGGCTAATAGGCCCACCCTAGGCTCCTGATGGGAAACAAGGGATAGAAATGTGCAATAAACACACACACACACACACACACACACACACACACACACACACACCAGAGAATGTTTATTAAGACTGAAACTCTAATCTAGGGATAGGCAACTTTATGCTCTCCAGATGTTTTGGACTTCATCTCCCATCATCACTAACCATGTCAGTTGGGGCTCATAAGAGGTGTAGCCCAAAACATCTAGAGGGCATCAAGTTGCCTAGCCTTGCTCACAGTGACAGCTTCAGTTTTTGGAGAGCCGTTGGGCAAGACCCCCTCAACATGCCCCCTCCCACAGTGAGTCAGCCATCACCATCATCACCAGCTGTTCTTGCTCCTCATCCTCTTCCTCAACATTGCTACCACTTGCTTACTTGACAGGCAGAGAGCCAGTGAGAGAGTCAACAGTGGCATCTCCTTCTCCTCCTTCTCACCACCACCATGGTCTGGGTGAGGGACAGGTGAACAGGCAGGTTGCAATGGTGAAGATGAGGAGCAAGTCCAGGGGACCCTTGCTGGATTGTGGGCCCATGGCAAGTGCCCAACCATGCTTATCTCTGATGTTGGCTGTCTTCTCTAACTGCTACAACACACCATGAAGTAAACACACAAGCCCCGTTCAGGCGACACCGTTAACCATGCTGGTTAAGGGTTTTTGGTTAAGCAGCAGGGTTAACAGTGTCATCTGACATGCGTTTTCCTTAACCAGGTGCCTCCGCTAACCACATTGTGGTCAGCTTCACTAACCCTGTTCTGCAGCATGGTTTGCAGCACTAACTTTGGCTTAAGGTGTCGTGGTTAAGGGGCTGAAATTATAGAGCTAGCAGTATAGAGCGGCCTAAATTGCGCAACCGCTGGCTCTCTAAGAGCAAGGGCTAATGGGAAACAGGGCGGCACATTTGGAGGACTCAGGTACTCATCTAACTGCTTTGTGGTTAGCGTGTGGCTAAGGAAACCGGGAACTAGACAGGGTTAACAGTGTCATGTGCAAGCGTATGGCTTGTGGTTAGTGCTAATCACAGAGAAGCATGGTTAAGCTAACCACAGAGCCCTCAGTATTGTCTGAATGGGCCCATACACACACATCTATTTATTTTATGTGCTTACACTTATATACTGCCTTATTTACTACTGAAGTTTGCCCACCCCTAAATAAAGATGGTTAAAAAATACGTACAGCTCATCTTAGCGACTCAGTCTTGGCTGGTGTTCTGCACTCTTTGCTGAAGGATGACAATGGGTTAACCAATTAATTTACCCTTTTCCTTCTCTCACTTTCTCTTCTGGGCTTCTGCAGAGAGCAGAAGAATTAGTGAGGAAAGTTAAGTCCCAAAAGGTGAAAGAGAGAAACCGTACTTTCTACCAGCGACGGCTTTTCTGTGCCATCCCTATTTTCTCTTCACAAAATATTAATTTGAAACTGTGAAAAAATAATGCTTGGTGGTGGGACCCGAGGAGGAAATTATCTGTTGTGTCTATTCAGAGCTACACATTTCACGCCGAAATTGAAACCTGAGGAAACTTTTGACGCTTCCTATGTTGCAGAAGTGAAAAAGAACCGGCCTTGCTCAAAGGTGGGTCCGTGACACTTCCCTTCTCTCACAGCTCTTGCATTCCTCCCAGATGTTCACACTGCCATAGCTGCTACTCAAAGTGGGAAAACACACACACACACACACACATATATACACATGCAGCACCCTTCTAGGCATATCATGTGGAAGGCATCACACTTGGCTTTGTGCTCAGATGGTCTGGAGGGCCCTGAGGTACCTGGGATTGTTTGGGAACATCTGCGAACAGCTACCACAAGGCAAAGTGTTGATGGGCATCATGCATCGTCCTTCATTCCTGCTGCAACCTGATCCTATTGCTGTGCCTGCGTTTTGTTAGTGGAAGTGTTGTGAAATGCCCCAGGTCTATAACATCTCATTGCTGGCATATCTCACTGCTTAGGCAAAATAAATAAATAAATCCATGAGAGGGCCCTAATTGTTATTAATAGCAGAGGGGCACCCGACTGGTCTGGGAGTCCCATGGCCGAAACCCCAGGCCCCGCTTGCCAAGCCATGGGGCACTCGCATGCACGCTCATCAATGCCTCTGATATTGCGGACACCACTATGCCTCTAATATTGCGGAAATCACCCTTTTACGGTTGCCATTTTGCACAAGAGAAACACACAAAGAAAATACATGACTGGGGTCTAGAGAGCACAGTGGAACGAAGAGACACAATTTCAGTGGGGAAAAAAATACCATTTTATTCCTTGCTGTAGTCCAATGCATTTTGGCCCTGTGTGACATATATGGACCTTCTTCAGAATGTGTTGGGCTTCTTCATGGCATAAGATTCTATTTTTTTCTTTTCAACTTCTTTTCAACTTTGACTCTTCCTTCCATTGGGTCATTTTGGACGTCCTCCAGTTTTGTCTGACCCATGATCAAGAGAGCCCATTAGGGCACACATAAGAGCTTCCCTGCACACACCCACACCAAGGTTTCTCACTGAGGATCCACCCATGTACATATGTATGCATATTGAATAGAGTTCTATGCATAGCCTCAATAGAATATGTGCTGATTAGGAGCATGGACAGTGGGCACGATCCCACTCCCAACTCCACCTGTTCCCTGAGCATATGGAGAGAGCTTTTCTCTCAGGGACATTTCATGCAGGCGGTGGCACATCCAGGGTATGGGAGCATGCACCCTATCCTCAGGGCTTCCATGAAGCTGCCGATTGTGTGGAAGCCTTGTGCTGTGACTGCGCATGATCACTGCATGTGCAATCGCGGCCAACACCTACAATTACACCTTCACTTTGAAGGGAGTCACAGTAGCAGAAAGTTGCTGTTCTTTCATGCACAAAGAAATTGGGGTTCGTGTTTAAGCTTCCAAATGCCACCATACTATGTATTTTCAAATCATCCACTTTATCTTGATCATGCATTTTTTCTTTGTGAAACAAAGGAGAAAAATGAGTAAGTGGCACCATTTTCCCCGTGCTTCTTGAATTATTTCTTGTCAAGGAAAGTCTGTTTCCTCAGCCAGAACTAATTTAAATCAATCTGTCATTAGACATGATAAATAATACTTACTGGGGGAAAATGGGGGGAAAATACACAATGGTAGCTTAGAAAGTTCTGCTTTCTTCCTTAAAACTTCCCAAACAAGCACTCCGATGTAATTGCTGAAAGCCGGCTTCAAAAGGTTCCATTTTAATACAGCGCTAGACAGCTGCTGGCAAAATGTATAGCGCTCACCATCTTAATTATCTGCTTTTTTTCCTAATCTGTACTACAAGGCTTATATATGAATAGAGATAGTATGGTGAGCCAGATTTTATGCTTAAAATGTAATACCTTGGAAACAGGGTAATAATTACAGAATTGGTTGAAGCTTGCTCAGCAGTGAGTTTAACTCAAGTGGACCTGCAGGTGTTTCTCTTTTCCAAGTTCCGTGAATAACTTCACTTAAAACCCAAGCCCTGCAGATCTGTGTTGAAAAGGAGGTGGGGAATACATCTGGATCACAAATTATTTAATAGCAATGCTTGGCATGAACAATTCTGCCCCAAAATCAAAACACAAGAAAATCAAGGACTGTTGAGAAGTAGGCTTTATGGTCTACAGAGACCATTTCAAATCCATATTGTACCCTGATGTTTTACATTGTTGGGAAAAAAATAAAAGTTATGATCACTACTAATGCTAGTTACAAGGCCCCAAATACTGTCACTATGCAGAAACTATGCATGTCAATAGCACATATGCAAGGAACTCTGTACGTTTTGGGGACAATTATCTAGCAATAATGAGCCAGAACTACTCTCTCCCTCTCTCTTTCACACACACACACACACACACACACACACTTCCATTACCATTTCCAGCATTGCCAAGGAGTCACTTCCTTTTTTGATGATTTTTTGTGCTCTTCTTGCAAAAGCATTTGCTCATCCATTTAAATTGCTCTCACACTCCAATGCTCTCACTTGCCCTCAATGATATCAGGCACCCAATCTGATTGGCTACAATATATGGGGTCATGCTGCCGACACATTCACTTTGCGATCTTGGATTGGGTGGGATAACCCATGTGATTCAGGAAAGGGGAAGCAGGAACAGCTGAGATGTTTTAAAAAAGAATAATTAAAAAAAGAATAATTCCAAAGGACAGAACAGCTTAGGGCGGCTACTTGTGCATTGCCAAAAAGAGAGAAAACGCATCACCAAAAAAAGAGTAGAAAAGAGGACACAGTTAGTGTATATGTATACATAGAAACAAACAGAAATGATTACTGTAATTTAAAGGAGAATTGGAGTGTCCTATTTGGCCTAATCAATGGATTGTTGTCTTAGTGTCTGTATCTGAAGTTTCCACTGATATTTGTCAAAAAAAATGTTTCAGGTTTGCTGGACTCCACAACTCCTCCTTTAATAAGGGTCTGTCTAATTTGCATAATTGTTGGAGATGTAACACACCTAACGTTCTTTTATTCATATGTTTTGGCAATGCCCAATAGTTGCCCCCTTTTGGGCCGAAGTCATAATAAGGATAAACTTTGTATTGAAACAGTCTTTAATATGGAACGATATGCATATCCTCCTGAACTACCTACCAGTTTCTTGGAAATTAACACATGGTCAGCGCAAATGGATTTTCCGATCCCGTGTGACAGCTAAAAGACTGATATTATTATGTGGGAAGGATAAATGTTCACCTCCCATAATACAATGGACTAAGGACTTAATAAAGCTATCAATATATGGATATTTAGTCTGTGTTTCTTGAAATCTGTGCATAACTCTCCCCCCCCCCTTTTAATGGTGTATCTGATGGGGAGGAAGACATTCCTATGCATGTAATGTTTGTTCCTTTCTCCTCACAATTTGTTTTCAGTTCTGTTTTGTTAAACCCACAATAAAAATAAAATAAATAAATAAAGGAAACACAATCCACCTCAGCAAGATGGGGATGACTGTGACCAGGTGAATTGTGTGCTGTTTCCAACTGTTACTGTTAATGGGCAACTTCATGGCCTTCTTAGGTGTTTAAATTTTCAACTGGACTTAGACCAGATAGAACTCCAAATGGAGGGTGCCTTAATACCTCTTCAAATAGAAGACTTCAGGAGGCACAAAAATAACATCTTTAAACACCTACTGAAAACATACCTTTTCAGACAGGCTTTCATTGGACTGTAATTTATCTGATTTTATATTGTATTCTCAAACTTCTAACGTTTTAAATTTATTGAATCCTTATTGTATTTAATGGTTTTAATTGTGCACTGCCCAGAGATCCTCAGCTATTGGGCAGTAAAAAATGTAATAAATAATTAATAACAATAATAATAACAATAATAACAATAACAATAACAATAATATATTTATTTATTTCTTACCTGCCTCGCTCTGGATCGAGGCGAGGAACAACATTAAAAGCACATGATATAAAATACATAAAACTGATTAAAAACATATAATAACTAATACATTATTAAACTACCAATAAAACTCTTAAAATTCTACTGGGTAAGCCTGCCGGAAGAGATCAGTCTTTATAGCTTTCTTAAAATCCAGAAGACTGTTAAGTTGGCGAATGTCTCCCGGCAGGCCATTTCACAGTCTGGGAGCGGCAGAAGAGAAGGTCCTCTGGGTAATGATTGTCGGCCTAGTTTTGGCTGACTGTAGGAAATTCTTCCCAGAGGACCTGAGTGTGCGGGGCGGATTGTATGGGAGAAGGCGATCCCGCAGGTAACCTGGACCCAAACCATGTAGAGCTTTAAAGGTAATGACCAACACTTTGTACTTTGCCCGGAAAGTAATTGGCAGCCAGTGGAGTGATTTTAAAACTGGTGTAATATGGTCACCCTTAGGTGTGTAAATAAATAAATAAATAAATAAAATAATTATAAAGTCGCCTCATGGTCATCTTACACCAGCCTAGGGAAACAAGGGGACTGAACAGGACTGGAAGGCAGGAAGTGAATATTTGCACAGTTAACCAGCACTGTGAGATAACCAGCATTTTGACAACTATGCTCTACTTCCAGCAGTTTTAGTGGGATGGGTCTCTCCCCACACCACCACCACTGAAAATACTAGAGACCCATCCCACTGAAACTGCTGGAAGTAGAGCCTAGTTTGTCACAGTGCAGGTTATCTCCTGATGATTGAAAGCAAAAATAAAATCAAAGTCAGAAACTTGGGCGCTTCGTTTAGAAGTTGTACAAGAGATTGATCCAATATTTTCCAAATCCTAAAGCAGAATTGTGAATTTGAAACCTGTTTTTAAAACAGAGGAAGCAGGGTTCCCCCCCCCGCCCCACATCAGTAAATTAGTAATGTTACAGCTTTGTTATCTTCAGCCCAGTCAGTGAGGTTATTTTATTTCCAAGCCTTTCCTATGTGTTCCAAAACTCCAATTAAGTCAGAGATCAAGACACTTTGCTCTTTTGACCTTATTCTAATCATATATATTGAATTAATCAGAAAAAAATTAAATTTCCCTTCCCAAGGAAAACTAATTTTCTCTAGAACATGACCAGAGCCTAAATATCCCACTCTTCCTTATTTGTCTCTCCTCATCATGAAAAAGATTTCTCTCCTTCACCCCACCTTCACCCCCACTTTAGGCTTCCTAAGCTATTATCAAAGGCCTTTCAAAATGCAAAGGGTTTTAAAGGCAAAGAAGGGCTACAATTTTTAAACTCAGGATTAACAAAGTAAGGACATTGAAGTTTTCCTGCAGTCCCACGCATATGCCGGGGTGGTGGTGGTAACATGGGAGGAGAGACAAAAGTTATAAGATTGGGACAAGGAAGATTAACTGACTCACATGTAGTTGCCTAGAGTAGACTACAACTACCATCATTCCTGACTATTGGCCATCTTAATGGAAGTTGTAGTCCAAAATTCCCTGGAAGGCACCAGGTTGCAATAGTGGCACATTTCTCTTGGGAACATCTCTTGGTTCCAGTGGAGTAGCTGCTTATGGTCCAATAAGAATATTGGGTCAGCCCTGAGAATAAGCCACAGATACTCTAGAACTAGCTCAGCAGCATCTCTTGGACTTGCATTGTTACATGCTTTCATTTTTTCCACACCGTAGATGTTCAACCTCATGCTTATGAATTCATTATCGGCATGAACCTACCCAAATCACTAAGTTCAAACACTGGCCGGGTACAGATGCAATGGTCAAACTATGGTTTGGTCATTGAGAATTGGCTTCATGGTCATGTACCCTCCCTTCTGATTCCTCCTTCACTTCTTAGTCCATGCAAATCACAGTTTGCCATGATCGTCTGAATCGGGAAAACTATGCTACATTCACTGCTCTGGTGCCGTTTGAAGGACACGGTTTCTCTGCTTGCCTACCCCATCACTCACAGTGATTCAGACTTCATCCCTTTTCAGGCAATCAAGGTAAGATGAGCGAATGTGAGTGGAACAGCAGGATGCACTCCTGACCTAAGCACTTTCATCACGGCATGGGCATATAAATGATTGCACAATTACAGAGCTTGCTTTTTCAGACTTCTTGATTACACAAACAATTTATACTTGCATAAGATCTGTCTACTGAATGTGTGGGGGTCAGGGTGGGGCCTAATGCTGCAATCTCCCCCAACACATCTATTCATTCACCTTACATCGATTGTCTGAAAAGGACTAATGGTACTATAGATTCCTCCTCCAGCACCACCCCTCTCTCCTGTTTTGCTGAGCAAACACAGGTCCATATTTTCAATGGCCATCAGCTGGGTTAAAATTGGATATAGATTTAAAAGGCACTTCTAAAGATAGGCCAGAGGTGTGTCTAATGCAGCTCAACATTATCTCTGCGACCGCAAATATTAATTCAGCCAAACCTCTCAATTGTAGGACATTCACACACCCATGCTGCACCCAATTCCAGTATTGACAACTTCCCAACCTTTCCTCCCCCAAACCCTTTTTTGGTGGGAGGGGGAGTAAAATAATTTCCATTTGTTTTTAACTATATTTGCTCTGTGTGTGTGCTCAGTGAAATCATTGCTTTTTTAAAAAAATGGAGTCTCTGCTCCAGTTTTATCAGTGTAAATAATCCATAGAGTCTGTCTGGCTCAAGTCTCTTTAATTGCTTGACTGCATACAGAATCTCTAACATCTTATATAAAACCATCCCCCTACCTGAAAGCAACCAAGGCATGTCAATTGTTTAGGGTTTCAGGAGCTGCAATCCTAAAACCAATTACTTGGGAGCAACACCCAATAAAAGCAAGGGGATTCTTTGCTGTCAATGTACAAAGCCGGGAGTGTTTTCACCTAGTGAACAGCATCTTGGTTCTATACTCATTTACTGGATGGGCGGGGTTGGCTACCTGGTGCCCATCAGATGTTTTGGAGTGTGACTCCCATCAGCTCCAGCTAGCATGGCCAATAGGCAAAGGTTGTGGGAATTGTAGTCCAAAGCACCAAATCAGGCAACACCTAAGAACATAAGAAGAGCCATGCTGGATCAGACCAAAGGTCTATCTAGTCCAGCACTCTGTTCACACAGTGGCCAACCAGTTGTCAACCAGAAACCCACAAGCAGAATGTGGGTGCAACAGCACCCTCTCACCCATGTTCCCCAGCAACTGGCGTATATAGGCTTATTGCCTGTGATACTGGAGGTAGCACATAGCCATCAGGACTAGTAGCCATTGATAACCTTCTCCTCCAGGAATTTATCCAGCCCCCTTTTAAAACCATCCAAATTGGTGGCCATCACTACATCTTGTGAGCGAATTCCATAGTTTAACTATGTGCTGTGTGAAGAAGTTCTTCCTCTTATCTGTCCTAAATCTCCCACCAATCAGCTTCATGGGATGACCCCATTGGGCTCTAGTAATATGAGAGAGGGAGAAAAATGTCTCCCTCTCCACATTCTCCTCCCCATGTGGACTTGAACCCTCCTCCACTTGTTTTAAAATGCTCATGGAGAGCACAAATATTCTTCCAACAGCAACCAGAACACGGAGTGATTAGGTCTTGCTTTTCCCCACACCCTGAAGGAGGAAGAGGTGCTGCCATGCACTACTCCCATCAATGCAAGCCTTCAATTACCTTGGCCTCTAACTAGCTCTGGACATTACTGGGTGCAATACGTTATACGCTGTTATTTGGTTTTAATCATTATTTTATTGGGTTTTATCAATGTTTTGTTGCATTTTGCTGATTTAAATTTTGTATGCTGTCTCAGGGGTGGAGGGAGTTCCCCCAAAGGCGGCTTATAAATCTTTAAAATAAATAAATAAATACATGTTCCGCCATTAGAACAACTGCAGCGAGCTTTCAAAGCAGCAGGGCCTATATCCTGGATTATTATTATTATTATTTTTAAAGGACTGCAGGGCAGTTAACAAGAAGAGACAATAACATGTAAAACACAGCATCTGAAAAAAGAGGCTAGAAACTGACAAATAGCAGATAAAAGATTTGAAACAGCCTGGTGAATATTAATGTTTTTGCCCGGGTCCTAAAAAATAACAAACATTGGAGCTAGGTGGGACTCCATGTGGAAGGAATTCCATATCTGGGATGCCAGAGCTGAGAAAACCCTTTCTCTAGTTGATATTAGGAATGGGTAGGAGGGCTGGCCAGAAAGTCCCCTCTCCCCCGCCACAGATTTTCTCAGCCCCATTCTTGGGCTTTCAAGGACATTGAAGGGTGGGCTGGAGAAATTCAGATGGCTTTCTTGGCTGAGGAGTTTGCATTTTTAGTAGTCAGAGACAGTATCACAGACAAAGGTTTCTTCTGGTTAAATATCACTTGCTTTTGTTCGTTCGTTCCTTCTTTTCTTTGAACAATTTTTGTTGCCATTTCCCCATGGTGGTGTTGGTGATCCCCCTTCATCAGGGGTCATCTCACATCACAATGCATGTATAGAAAGCTGGAGCATCATCTTGCTCCCCTATGCATCTGAGAAAGGACATAGTTTCCTCCTTCCAATGCATTATGGGGCAAGATGGCCCCCTGACTGACCAAGGAAGAACACTGCCATGGTTGCAAAAACTTCAAAGCAAGCAAGGGGGTCACACTGTTTAAAAAGAGGCCCCTGATTTTGCTCTTGTCTGTAACTATTAAAAAAAAATTGCAAATCCTCAGCCCCCATAAGTGTCCCCAAAGTCGTCAGAAGTTTTACACCCCAATTTTTCTCCCTCTTTTTGCCTCACCCTATGACTGTGCCCCCCATGTTACACTGCAGTCACCCATTTCCAAACATGCTGCAGATGACGCTTCTGCAGAAATTCAATTTTTACAGAATTTAAAAAGGTTTGCTATTATTTGCACTGATATGAATTCAAACAGTTCTTCCTACTTGAGCCCTGCCTGCCATATTATTAACAATTTCCTTTTGTGTGTGTCGTTTTAGCATAACCCTCTTCTCATACAGCTGTTCAACAAATTTCATTTATTCATAGAAAATGTAAAACTGCATTCATGAAATGCTGGAAGTATTAACTTACGAGGATAGCACGAGCTTTTCATCAATTAAGCAGAATTCTGATTATCCCCCATCCCCCTTCCCTTAAATTCTTACTGTTGGGTAGTCCTATCATTTTCATTGCTGGTTATACAGTGTTACAAGAAATTTATTAACATATTTTTGTTTTTCCTCTGAAACTAGATCTGGTGTCATAAGCTGTGAAACAATTTTTCTTTTTTTGGTATCAAAGCTTTACAGGTCTGTTTTGTGTTAAGTTTCATATTATTGCATAATGTGTATTAATGATGGAAGAGTATTTGAATATCATTAGGTGTTAATTCTTACCTTGCCAAAACCATTAGGACTTCTTGTCTATTACATTTCTACCTGTGTGGTTTAGTTCAATGGGTTATTTGGTTTAATTTACTTAAAATATGTATACACTGCCTGACAACAGACCTACCTCCAAGACAGCTGGCAATAAGAGCAAATTAAGATGTTATAAAGATTTTAAACAAAACAAAACTGGCCACTGATACAAAAAGTCCCTCCCCGGCCCCAAGACGTTACTGCTGTTGCTTCTGTTCTTTGAAGGTGATGGCCATGGGAAAATAGCCTCCCCTTGATGAGAAGTATGCAGCTTAGCAACTAGGGCCAGAAAAAAACATGTATTTCTGTCCCTAGGAGGTAGCGCTTTTCTTAGGGCCAGCATTGGCTTCTGCCAGGGCCCCAACACCTTAGAAGGGCCCATTGCTAATATTTGCCCTGCCCCCTTTAAATATTTTCTTCCAGGGTCATAGTTCCAAGCAGCACCACGCAACTGGGTCTAGCCACCATTTTATTTTTCTGGAATGCCCCTACATAACGTTACTCTAAGGCGTTGTGGGAAATGAGCATGGTGGCTCAAGGCAAACGCCACTGCTGCCTGTCACTGCCAGGAAAGCTCAGAAAGTCACACCAGAGGGTATTTTGCCTGGAATTGGTTTTGGCTCCTCCCCATTTGACCAGTTGGATGAATTATACTACATTATGGATGTTCACCCCCCCCCCCCCCATGTCATCTGGCACCAATACTGTCATGCTTTCGGCATCAGGTTGAGACTTTCCTCTAGTCCCAGGCATTTGACGGCATATGATAGGGCTTTCAATGCTAGTTGTCTTATTGGGCCCTGATATTTTACTGTTAATTGTTATAGCTGTTTCAAATTGCTTTACATGTTTATATGTTGATGTTTTTATATCAGCATGTTATCACATTGCATATTATGGATTTACTTTTTGTGAACTATCTACAGAGCTTTGGCTATGGGGCAGTACATAAATGTAATAAATGAAATGGGTAACTGAAAACGTATTTTGCCTGTTGACTATTTCAAAGCTAATGTAATGGCAGGAAAACCAAAACATGCTGCCTCCAGCTCTACGGAGGAAAGGGGGGGGGATAAATGAAGTTAGAAGTGAACATAGGCAACGCGCTGCCCTCCAGATGTTTGGGCTATAGCTCCCATAAACCCCAGGCAATATGGCTAATTGTCAGGGATTGTGGGAGCTGTAGTCCAAAACATCTGGAGGGGTACCAGGTTGCCTACCCCTGAATTAACATGTCACACTAGGACTAGGGAAATCCAGATTCAACTCTTCACTCAGCCATGAAACTCACTTAAGGTAGGCTGACCATATGAAAAGGAGGACAGGGCTCATGGAACTTTAACAGTTGTAGAGAAAAGGGAATTTCAGCCAGTGTCATTTGTATGCAGTTAGTTCCTGGTGATATTCCCTCTTCATCATAACTGTTAAAGTTGCAAGGGCCCTGCCTTCTTTTGTATCTGGTCACTCTAATATAGCTCCTGCAACTTTAACTGTTGTGATGAAGAGGGAATTTCACCAGGGACTAATTGCATACAAATGACAAGGGATGAAATTCCCTTTTCTCTACAACTGTTAAAGATACAGGAGCCCTGTCCTCCTTTTCATATGGTCAGCCTACTTAAGGCCAATCTTATGCATGTTTAGACAGATAGAAGTCCTGCAACCCCTAGCAGTCCCCAGCCAGCAGTGGGGAGGGGGAATTAACTCCATTAATTCCGGTTAGAGATAGCACTGTAACCATTTCATTCTCCCCTCCCCCTTTTAAATGAATGGTATACCTGATGGGAAAAAATGATGATATTCCTATATATGTCATGTTTTTTCCCTTTTTCATGATTTGTTTTTTGTTTTGTTTTGTTAATATTCACAATAAAAAAGAGAGGGGGAAAAACTCCACTATCAAGAAGAGAAGACATGAAGCTAACTTGTTACAAAAAGTAATAATCCTCTATTGAGACATCACACAACGATAGTGGTAACATTAGTAGGCAATATTTATTATAAATCAAAGGGACCATTGAGGCTTTCAACTCATTAGAGGGAGGTCTGGGCTGATGACTTCATTGTGGAGAGTTTAAGGAATTATGAAAGGAAGAAAAGATTTATTTATCCGCAAATACATCCTCATTAGGAATTCAGTACGAGGTCTGTTACAAAAAGATTTGGAGAAAGAAACCCTGGGTGTTATTTTTTAATTTGCCAAGTTTTTTTAAAAAAAACTATTTACATTCTTATTAGTGATGTTGGATTTCAGGGGGAGGGGGAAGAGTTAATAAACATGGAGCAACGAGAGATTGCTTTTTAACTTGATTACGATAGTAAGCTTCTCTAATGATCCTTTGGCAAATTTCCCTCATCATAACAAGGGCTGTGTTACTATGAGTGTTAAATTATAGTTACCAAGTAGTGTAAGCTTGTCTCTCTGATGCACTAGAGTTTATTATGTATCAGATATCTTTGACCTGGAGACGTGTGCAAATTTTTGACACTTACTGAAGCCTCTCTGAAGTGGTAAAGTTCAGAATTCTACTGCATGCTGCATAGTATGTAGACCAGTCATCTCCAAACAGGGTTCCAAGGATATGTAGGATTTCCAAAGCACGTGTTCCCCTATAAGAGGATCAGTAATGACAATGTTCCTTGGAAGACAGTATCCCAAGGCTGGGCCAGACTTTTGAAATTTTGGCCCATGTTTTGGAGGGTGAGTTAGGAAAGTTTTGAGGAGGGCCTAGGATTTTCAGGGATGGTGTTAGAACTGGCTGGAGCTCTCTCAAAGCTCTGATTGGCTCGAAGTTACAGGTGGGGCATTCTAGAGGAGAAAAGATGGCAGCCACTAGCCAATCTGAGTTGTGAGAGAGCTCCGGTATATTTTCCTCAAAGTAACATGCCCCTACCTGGCAAACCGTCAAAGTAATCTCACAGTTTTGTGACCTGAGAATGGAGCTGAGAAATAGGTGGAGGGTAGTTTGGCCCAGCCTTATGCACCTAAAGTCGTTGGAGAATGGCTAGGATGCACGCTCAGTTCACCTTGGATAATGGGGTAAACAGGGCTAGCTAACATGGTGTATGAACCAGCTGCACTCACGTTTGCAAGGAACAGGAATTCTGCATCAAGTAAATCCAAATGGCAAGAGCTCCCTGAAGACAGAAAATAAGTCAACCGCCTTGGGAGGGGTTCTGCCCAGAAAGTGGGCCTAGAATATTTTAAGTGGGGAGGCTGTGTTTCTATTGGGAAGTATGCAAAATTGCTGTCCATAGCTATGACCTAAAATGGTACTGTCCATTCTACCATCTCAGGATTCTAACCACCTTGTTGTGCCACATTGGGAGGCAAGGCCTCTGATCCTGAACAGCAAACACCTCCTACTTCAGCTTTTACATTCAAGCAGGACAACAGGTTTAGCATTTGAAAGGACTTACATTCCTAAAACAATCCGAGGAATTCCATACAATACACAGATTCACTACAGCACTAAGCGAGCGATCCTATTCATGTTTAGACAGAAAAAAGTTCTGCAACTCCCAGACTTCCCCAGCCAGCAATGAACATGCATAGAATTATGCCCTGTATTGCTAATTTGGAAACACCTGCACAGATTCAATCCAAGTAACAGAAACACAGAGGGAAATGTCCAATTCTGCTTCTGTAGGATGTTTGGTGGCGCCATGGTAGAAGAACTGTTGAGAAGGATTACCCCTTAGTGAGTAGGCTGGTCATGTAAATTCATCACAAATGTATCTAGATGATGATGATGATGATGATGATGAACCACTCAATTCCAGACAGTCACTTCTAAAAGCACCTAGTAAAACAGACTCCAGCAGGGATGCTAGGCCCCTACCCCATCCTGCTTTTAAAATAATCTTCAGGATCCAGGCTCCCCAAGCTCCGTGAATCACAGGACAACCTGCTGCTGACTTGGTTTCGGACTGGGGTTCCAGTTGTTAACTTCAGCGAGCGGGCAAATATTAGGGGAAGAAAAAGAAGATAAGAAACTAGGGCCTCCAACCTATTTTATTCTCATTTCTGCATCACATGTGGCATAAAAATAGACTTCTTTTGTTTCCATAATGGGTTTTACAAAGCAATTGAGGTGGGTAGGCAGCTCTGCAACCTGACAAAACAAATATTTCTTTTCACAGAAAAGTACATATGAGTTTTCCCCTCCTATCACCCAAAAATCTCGCAAAGCTTTTCAGAACCCAGCGCACGTCCTTTCCTCTTCGCAACTCATTTTCCCCTCTTTTTGTGACAACCGAGGCAATAATTCACAGCTCACTGGGTCTCCTAAATAACCCCCTTTTATATTTACATGGTCAGCATTCCCCCATTACCCAGCAGGGATCAGCTGTTCTGGCAGGCAGTCATTAAGCGTTCTTAAAACTCTGGAGGTTTAACATACCTTCTCTAGTTAGTATCTCTTTAAAAAAGAAAAGAAAAAGAAAATACCCCTCACATAGTTACTGTCTCAAGACCAAACAATAACATAACTGTGCCATTTTGTAATTTTCAAGAGCTCCCTTCTCTGGGTCTCCTCCAGACTCCCCCATCAGGTCTTTAAAGTTCAGATGTGTTTCATCGCGCTAAAAACTGTGACTTCCCTCCGTGCTGCTCGCTACTTTTTCTATAGGAGATTAAATGAGGTACTTGAGTTCCTTTGCAGAAACTTTTATAAGTGTAGACTTGCTCAGCCTTGCAAACCGCTGCAGTTAATTTAATCCAGAGGCATTCAGAAGTCTGGGAAAGAACAACACTTTCACCCACTGCTAAATAATGAGAGCTTTCTTAGAGGCCAAAAGGAAAAAAAAAAAACGGAAAAAAATGAACCTGAAAAGAGGGAAAATATCTATCTATATATACAGTGCAAGAAAGACACATTGTTTGGTTCCATAAAAGTGCTCTTTTGAAACCAATTTAGCAGTCGGTTTGGAGGATTAACTACTAGGATCCCGGGGTTCAAATAGTTTTATTACCAAGCCTCGTTTTGTACTGGGTTAAAAAGGGGGTATCGGTGTTGGGTACTGAGACAGGAGCAACATTAGGCTTTGTTCATAACTATGGCTGCTTGTTTTTAGTGTACTAAGCACATTGTCTTGGTGTCTTGGGGAAATTTTCCATTGGGTTTACTGCAGCCATCCTCGACTTCGGTCCCTCCAGATATTTTGGCCTACAATTCCCATCTGCCTCAGCTACCATGGCCATTAGCCAGAGAAGGATAGTTTAGTGATTCTGGATTTTACCTAGTGAGGCCCTATGTCCTCATTTACAGAGAACGGTCCTTTATTTCAAGGGCTGTCAGAGGACAGTCCTCTGTTTAAAGGCCTGTCTAATCCAAAGCCTGATTAATGATAAATTATTATTATTATTATTATTTACATTTATATACCGCCCCATAGCCGAAGCTCTCTGGGCGGTTTACAAAAATTAAAAGACTGAACACTAAAAAGACAATATACAAAATTTTAAACCATAAACATAAAACAGCTGACATTTAAAACATTTTAAACTGTTAAGCCTGGCCACAAAGTCAGTTAAAACCTCAACTTAAGCTGTTAAAATGCCTGGGAGAAAAGAAAAGTTTTGACTTGGTGCCGAAAAGATAACAGTGTTGGCACCAGGCGGGCCTCATCGGGGAAATCATTCCAAAATTGGGGGGCCACCACAGAGAAGGCTCTCTCCCTTGTTGCCATCCTCCGAGCTTCCCTCAGAGTAGGCATCTGGAGGAGGCCCTTTGATATTGAGCGTAGTGTAGCATATGAAGGGAGTAAGTGCAGGGACTGTTAACATCTTGCCAACAGCTGACTGAATGCACACAATGGTCACCTGACCACAGTCTTTTCCACTACAGACAGATGTTTTGAATTTTTATTTCTGTTCTAGTATTCTTAATTTGCATATATAAATATGAATTAGCATATGCAAATATGATGCAAATCTGTGCGCTCGGTTGTCCTCTTTTTGTGTGCGATACATGTTCTCTTTTTTGGTGATGCGTAAATGGCCACGTTAATTATACCCTATGGGTGTACACTGTCATCACATTAATTATGTGTTTTAGAAAGAATAAAAATAAAGGAACACTCCTTTGCAACACAAACTTAATGTGATGATAGTTTGCACCTGTAGGGTACAATCCAGAACCACTAAACTCAGTGGGAAATTTCCCCAAGACAAGGCATCACTCGGCAGAATCATGGGTAAATACAATGGTGGCCACTCAGAGTCGTGGTCCCAGGTGTTATGCTGCCACTGGAATCATCTTCAGAGGAGGAAACCGAACCTTCAGAGCCAGCTGGCCTCTCAGAAGACCCAAGACGGTTCAGGACCTTCAGGAGTGATGCCTTCGAATCTGCTTCCTGGAGAGGCAGGCAGCTCACCTTCTGAGGCAGAGGGGAATGTTGGGCTACCACTTCACCCCCAAGAATGCCAACTCCTGAAGAACTATGATAGGATGGTGGCCAGATGGAGGAGTGCTTGCTTACTGAAGAGGACTACTCATGATTCGGGTTCTCCTCATGAGGACCTCTGACAAGCCTCTAATTTGATGCAGTTGAGCCCTAAGTGAGGCTCTGGTACTCCTAGCTATATCAGCTCTCACTTGTAACATGAGAACTGATGGAAACAACTTTTATCTTCAGTTCCAGTTTCTGGTATCCTGTTTTCTCCCTGATTTTGCTGTGCATTTGGACCTCCATGCTCCTCTGCTCCTTCCTGACTCTGCTTTTCTGCTTGTGTTTCTACTTAACTAATCTCCTGGCTTTTGGCCTTGGCCGCATCTCAGGCTTGTCTCTGGAGGAAACAAAATACCCTCTGTGCCTGGTGAAACTGTGCCGGACCATTTGCCTACTAAATTGAGTTCTGTATTGTATATATCCTTGCACTGGCTTAGCAAAGAGCAAGAACTCCGTTTAGGGCAGGACGCCAGCACTCATTAGAGCACCACAAAGGGGGTCCCACGGCAACAGCATCAGCAGTTGGTAACCCCTGGTAAGTCAAGTGGCCAAAAGATACTTTTGATTCCCAACCTGGTGTGTGCCATGGTGATACACAAATATATTGCAAACTCGAGTTCAATCCATCTTATTGGGTCCTGTGGTACTTTTAAAACATTTAAAGTTTCATATTGTGTCTTGTCATGCCGTCTTTCATGGTTTTAATTATGAACTGCCCAGAGAGCCTCAGCTATGGGGCAGTATAAAAATGGAATTCAATAGATAGATAAATAAATAAATAATTGTGGCCACAGTGATATTACTGCTATTGTTATAGAATATCTGGCCTTCTTAATCATCAACTCATTGCGATACTTTAGGGATTAATATCACACAGATTCCATTAAGAAAATTTAAGAGAGTGTTTCTGTTAAAACGGACTGTTTGCTTATAGTTAAAAGTAACTCAGAAGAATTATTAAAACAAAAACTCCTGGAAGCGGAATAGTATTTCCAGTTACTAATTGCTCAAGTTACTAGTCAT
Organism: Anniella stebbinsi; assembly: GCA_029215795.1. NCBI lineage: Eukaryota > Metazoa > Chordata > Lepidosauria > Squamata > Anniellidae > Anniella > Anniella stebbinsi. Next base: position 392,531,986 of record JARDYH010000001.1, read on the forward strand.
CCATGAAGCATATGCTGAACACATTCCAAATGGTTCGGAATCGTCTCCCCAAGTCATAAATCTTTCACAGGTACAATTATGTGTGAACAGTGTAGAAAAAGCACATTCAACAGCTGGAGTCAGGTGGTTTACTGAAGTAAAATTGCAAAATTAAATTTAGATGAACTTAATTAAAAAAAGGGGATCCAATTTAATATGGACATTCATCACACGCTCATTGAAACCCTTTCTTGTGTCAAGAAAATATATTAAAGCATGATTTCAAAAGCTACATAAAGGCTGAAATGAAGTGTGAATGGATGGACAAATAATGTAGTTTAGCCAGGAGGAACTTTGTACGTGGCTATATGCGCCTGTTCATCCATTCACAGTTACTGGGGAAAGAATGCCTCTTAAAAGAGTAGCAAAAATAAAGAGAGATGATCGCCTCTGATGTTCCAAAAGTCTCTTACATCACGGATGTGACCCCAGGGGTATTATTTCGATGGATGCATTTCTTTGAAACAAGATTAGGAGCAGGACAGGGTTTGGTGGATCCTTCAGCAGCCCCATCCTGGATGGTGGGGGCAACAAAGATGAAGTCCCCTCACTGGGCTGCAGCGAAGGTAGTGGCTATGTTCTGCTCACTTTCCTAGCCCTTAACTTGAGCTGGGCATGTGCTAGCAGCAGCTGGTTTGGTAGCTGGCATGCATTGCTCCTGGTGCTCACCATTTTGATTCTCCCACAATGCCTCAGGGGCCCAAACATAGCACCACTCTGGAGCGGGGTTGGGGCCACAGCAGCATTGTGGGGCAGCTTTTGGGTGTGGGGTTGCTGCCACCGCACAGCTCCCTCAAGTTAAGGAGGAGGAGGAGATGGAGTAGTGGGTACTCCAGGAGGCATGAGCCATTGGCAAATGCCCAATCATGCCAACCCTGACACTGGGGCATAATCTACACAAAGCAGGATATACCAGTATGAAAGTGGTATATAAAAGGCAGGAGTCACACTGCTGCTTTATAGCGGTATTGAAGTGCAGTGACAACTGTTGGCGCCCACAGACACATACTATATATTGCTTTCAGAGTGCTATATCCTGCTTGGTGTGGCTCCTGCCTCTTACACACCACTTTCATACTGCTTCCATAGTGCTATACCCTGCTTGGTGAAGATCTGGCCTGGGCCTAAACTAGGTGTGATACAACTTCAAATATGCAGGGACTAAAATGGTATAGTCTTCTTACAGAATGATACCACCTCATTTGGGGAGTTCGGTTGTTTAGAATTTCTCATCTCATGCTAATACCTGCCTCCTGAGGAAAAAAGTTTCTTTTCTTTAAGTTGATAAGTTTCGACAAGGGGCATGATAGGGAGAGGGCGAGACATCTGCTTGTTTCATATTTTCATGCAAATCCACCAAATTCACATTTCCCAAACTAGCACATGAAGAGTATAGTTATTACATGTTGATTTTCACACTTTCCCAAATTTTACGATATTTTGGGAATGTCTGGTGGAGAGTAGGGATCAGCAGGCTTCAAGCATGCATAGTCTATTTGGCTACTCAAACTCTGAGTTCCACCAACTGGAGCTACGTGCAAAACAATGACTTTGGGATGTGTATGTGGATGGAGCAAGATGCAAAATGGTGGCTAAGGAGCTGGATCCCATGACTCAGGGCTGCCCATGAGCAATAGACTTTGATGTCCGATCTCACAATCTCTCCACATGTAAATCCACTCTTGGTTTCCTTTGCAAGCTTTTCTTCATTTTAGAAGATTAATTTGGAGAAGAGGGAGGAAGTTATTCATTTCGCTACTGTTGTCAAGCAACTGGATGTCAGAAACACTTACTGGTCTAGCATGGATCATCCAGCTACCTACCAGTAGATCCAATCCACCTTCTCCTTGCCCCCAAAGTAGAGGGTACTTCTACATTGGGGCCCTCTTTCTTAAGTATGTGTCTCTGAATATCAATTATTAAGGTTCACAACTTAGGGAGCTAATTACCGCTCAGTCCTGCAGCAAGGTGTGACACCTCCACCTGTTGGGAGAAAGTGTTTCATCTTCTGCACACCTTTGCTTTCCCCCACAATCACCAAGTAACATCTGAAAGACATATCTCTAGGTCTTACCCCTGATCCTTTGAGGGTTGGTGTTGATGTTCCCATACAGGCTCTCCTCAGCTCAGGTGGGTGATCTACCAAATCAAAAGCAGGACATGAATGAGGCGGGTGATCATTTAAAACCTTAGCATGCTGGGTATCCATGGGAAGTGCGGGCTAGTGATGGCTACAGCCGGCTTAATGAGGAAACCACTACATTCCGAATGGGACACCCAGTATGTCCACACCTGGACAAAGAAACCTGCCTATTGATTTCCTAAGGCATATGTTGAATAGAGGGCACACTAGATTTTCACGAATGCAATTGTGATTATCCAACCAGGGAGGAACAACAGAGCACGGCATGGTTAGTTTTAATAAACAGCATTAAAATGTAAAATAATAATAATGAAAAGGTCAATGTGGGGAGGGAGGGGAACTCAATGACCAATCTGAGATTAATGAAACATGTATGAGAAAGTACAAATTATTGAATTAAAACCCCCAAGATGCCTCCTAGTTCAGAGAAAATTCAGCTCCTTTTACCTCCTTCGGGAGCCTTTCCCTGAACATCAGAAAATAAATGTTAAAGAGGATACATTTTTAGCAGGTTTCAAATTTTCAGCAAAGAAGATGATATTGCACGATGTGTGAAGCACCTGAAGGCTGGGGGATGGGGCTTGTAGCTGTTTACAGAGAGCGGAGCTGGCCCAATCCTTCCTTCGCAAAGGACTGCACAGCTCTCTCCTATCTGAAAATCTGGTCAGCTTCATGGGACGTTGGGCCGATGGTGCAGACTCCAGCCTTTCTGGACACCTTGCATGAGCTCAAAGGGCTCTGCGAAGGATTAAGGGGATGGCCAACTTGATGGATTTGGTTGGCCCTCCCCAACATTTCTGTGCTATGAGATTCAGAGGTGGAGGCAAAGAGCTGTGTGGGATTCCACACCTGGCTGGCGTTGCAACTGTATTACCGATGTGCATGTGTACTTGTGTGCACTGATAGAAGGACGGATACAGGAGTGTTAAATAGGGCACATGGCCACCTTAGCTAGCATTCTCTGCCTACCATGCATGCTGAGTTCTCATTGGGCTGCTGTTTGGGTCCACACCCTTAGAGATTTTTTTTAACTTTCGGGGGACTTCGACAATCTTGCGCCCTCCCCACAATCCTGCTGATATCTCCCTCTTGTGGCTACATAAGGACTGGCACTTGCCCTCCTCTGAACACTTGCCCTTCTCTGGATTCCTGCACTGAGCAGGGGGTTGGACTCAATGACCTTAGAGGCCCCTTCCAACTCTACTATTCTATGATTCTATGAATCTATGAACTGACTTCCCTATTAGTACAAATGATTGCAGAGCAAGGGAAAGTAAAGCCAATGAAGAGTAAAGGAAAGGATGAAATTCTCTTGTCCCTCCTTAATAGAGAAAAACGAATAAGCGATAATAGCTACTCTTCTCTGAGTAAAATATTAACTTTTTTTTAAAAAAAGGGGGGGGGACAGACATGGACAAACCCCCAGGACATTCTGTTAAGCAAGGCCCATTGAAATAAATGGGAGCCATCCAAGAGCACTGCTGTGCCCTTGTGTGGCTCCCATTCATGTCAATAGAGTTCGCTCACTCAGAAAAGCTTCCCGTCGAGCAGCAAAGCAAAGCAAAATCCATGGGAATTTTGCCAAACTTCTCCCACCCCATAAACATCCTTCAGTGGGATTGGGGATTGCAACCATATGTAGAAAAAGAGTTAGCATGAGAGAGAAAAATGGGGAAATGAAAAGAAAATCTCCATCAGGGAAATTGGCACGAGAAGCTACATTAAAACTGAGAGCAAGCCATAATTAGGAATGTACAGCTTTTACGGGAAGTATTGTTTTATTCTGCAGTGAAAATTTCCATGACGCACTACTCAAAATGTAGCTATATTATGATGAAATTAAAAACAACATCATCATATTAGGGAAGTAACCTTTGTGGCTCTGGACAACTTTCATCAAAATATCTGGGACATTGATTAAAAAATGCAGAATGAGTCATTTGTTCTTCAATCAGGGAAATAGGGTGGTTTGTTTTTTTTTAAAAAAAGTGTTAAATGTATTTTTCATCTAGTTTAGCCTGAGGTTCAGTACTGCCCACAATACATCCAAAGCAATCCATGTAATTCTATTAATAGTAAATCTGAGCCAAAAATGGGTGTTTTTTGTGAACATCCAGAGCAGCTGGAGAAAGTAGTCCTTTATAGTGATCAAAGAAGCATTGCTCTCATTCACAATTGGCTTTCTTTGTCATCAGTGACATCATCACATTGCCAGATCTGGCTGGCTATGATGTCGCCGCTCTATGATCCCTGATTGGCTGAGCACCTGGAGCATGTGAGAAAGCCGGAAAACAATGCAGCAAAAACATTGGCAGTGAAGGAAAATGTTTCACTACATTTAGACCACATATTTTCAGGTGAGTCAAGCCCCCATGACTCTGAGTAGGTAAGACAAGTTAACAACCCAGGTGATCTGTACCTTGCCCACAGATCCCAAAGCCCTGGGTGGCAAGTCTCCAGACTCACAAGTCATCAGAGAGGTGCTTTGGGATGTTCATCTAGCATCATTCCTCCCTGATAATGTCTCACACATCCCAAACTGACCTAATTAGCAGGTAACTCGCGCTACCTCCTACTCCTCACCTTGGCAGACGGTGTAAAAGAGGCAAAAAGCCCCACTGACTCTCTGTAGGCAGGTTAAAAAAAAAATCCAGTGTGGCTCCATAAGCGACTAGCTAACTATGCGCTGCTGCCAGGGGAGGTTGGGTGGCTGTTGGAAATTAAGAGAGCCCAAGGATGGGACAGAGCAGGTTTAAACAGCCTCATAGGCTCCACTCCCATCAGTGTCAGTTTGATGTACATTCACATGCAGATGTTGAGTGAGCCATGCCTCCAACTCATCCCTACTTTTTTTTTTAATCTCATCTGAGTTTCGTTTTTTTTTTTTAAATTTCATCTGCAGCTCACAGCGATGCAGACACAGAAAGTTATTGCTGTTGATGTAGCTACCTTTAAAAAACATGAACGCAGTATTATAACTGTGTTCTCAGAATCTGATATGACAAGAACAGAGCTGCATGCAGCAAGGCAATTCTGCAATTTAAATTTTTTACATACGAGTGCGGGGGGGATTGAATTCTGTTTAATGCTGGATTGCTTTTAACGCCGTAAAACACGTAGCAGCCTGAAGTGCTTTAAATATGTGCTTCCCCCATTATCAAGATGACAACACATGCCACCGTAGAGGAGCATGTAAATCTGTACTGGATTTGGCAAGATGGAGAGCACCTTCCAGTGAATGACAAGTAAGGAAACGGAGAAGGAAGCAAGGTCTGATTGTATCAGTAGGCTTGTACGTTGCGAGGAAATAGTAATAAGAACAGAAACAGGAACCCGCCGCAAGGGGAACATTTTGTGGATGAGTTAATCTTCATGCTCAAACGACAGAAAAAATGGCCCACTGGTACAATTAGTGTTCTAGTGATCCACATCAACTTCCACATCCTTGGAGAGATGACTTAGTTGACTCAATCCAGGCTGACGCAGGGAAATGTGGGACAAGCTAAGCCACTTCCTTTAACTTTTCATTTGCCATCTAAGTAGAACCCTTACTGTCCCTTCCTTTAAGTAATCCTTTTAGCTCTGAATTAAGGGGAATTCACTAAGGCTGCAATTCTCTACAGATTTTCCTGGGGGTAAGTCCCGTTGCACTTCTGAGAAAGTCGTATGTAGGACTGCACTGTAACACATCTGTTGATAAAAGGCTTTGCGTCTTTGGTACAGAATGTTGCTGCCCACTTTGGTACAGAATGTGACCATGACAAAATTGCAATGCTTTCCATGTTGTGTTTGTATTAATGTTTATATGTGTTTACTGTATTAAATAGGGAGGGAGTGAAAGGTGGGAGGGGCTTTTGTGTGTGTGTGTGAGGTGACTGAGTTTATATAAGGGAAGAGCAGACAGTTAGAGGGGGAACATGGTCTAAGGGTTTGATGAAGACCAAGAACTGAGTGATTAATTACAAGATATAACACCTCTTGTATTAAATAACTATTAGTTTGTTCATCTTTCTGTGCTACCAGAAGGGAACGTATTTCCTGGATACCTCCCCTGTTTGGGTAAAGGGAACCAATTGGACATAGTGGCTGATTCTTTTACCTAGGAAATAGGGGCTGAAGCTTGTGGGTCAGTAGGACAGCTGACCGAAAGTGGAGGTAGATGGACCTGAGGGCATTATGTATTTATGTGTTCTTTATATAATCGTCCTAGGGGCAGTTTTCTTGCTAGCATTTTGCAATTGCTTGCAACCATATCCATTTTAGAGGAGATCTGTATCCTCCTTGTAGACAGTCATTTGTCATGAAGGGTTACAAAATTTGTTCTGGCAACCAAGAAAGTCCATGTTCAACATATAAATGTTGTGTTTATGGTCATTTCATTTGATATTTACTGTCTTAATTAAGACGTACATCTGGGTATTTAATGTTGAATTCTATACAAAATTGCCATGGAGTCAGTTTTATTGTACTTGATAGGTAAAATCCAACATAAATTCTCACAGTAGACCCATTGAAATGAATGGGACTTTGGTTAGTCATGACTAACTTAAGTCCCTTTCATTTGAATAAATTTAATCTAGGCAGCTCTGATGTTGGATTGTACCCAATGAGAGTTACTTCTGAGTAGACACACATAGGATTGCACTATTAAAATTCTTTTTCTTTTTTGTTGTTGCTTTCCATTTTAATCTATAGAGAAGTTACTGAAGTGAATGTTACAATGTATTTGTTCATTTATTGTACAATTGCATGTGGAATTTTATTTATGTGTTGTTGGTGATCCTATAGCTTAAGAAATAACATTTGTACAAATGAGATTCACACCAAATAAATTTTTTTTTTAAAAAAGAAACAAAGCAAAACATTTCCATCTTGTTTTATTTTGGACATACCTACCACTTGCTATTTTCTAAACCTCTAAAAGTTCTAATGGGCAAGGGTCGTTTTTTCCCCATTGAGTTGAAAGTTTGATTACCTGAAGTGTGTAAGATTTTATTTGGTGTTAAATTAAAATCCTGACAACTCTTTAATACCCAAACCAGAAATTAAAACTTCTCTCTGGAGATGGTCAAAGGGTTTGATTACACTGCACTTAAAAAGTGTTTATCACCCAGTGGCAAAATCATATTCTGTTATTCCATCATTACAGTGTAAAATGAGCAAGGTATGGGATCAGGATGGATGAAGAACCTAAGCTTTATTATGTGTTTACAATATTTATTTATTTATTTTATTTGTACCCCTCTCCTTTCTATGTAGAAAAATGGTAATCAACGCAGCTTGAATTGAAGAACAGAAGGCAAAAGGATACTGAATTGAAAGGGCATGGATTCCATGCAGAATTGCTATGGGGTGGGCAGTTATCCCTTCCCAGAGGTGTGGTCAGACACCTCCAAATTACATGGTCAAACCCAAATGGTACCAAACTGCTTTAAAAAAAAAAACCAGATTAACAAGACACATAAGACAAGGGTGCAAAACATAGGATATATGCCAAAGCTGGATCTAGAAATTCCACCCAACTGCACAGCTGATCTTTCTCAGGGAGCACAACCCAAACAGGGAAACAATCAATATCCCAGACCCAAGAACCATCTACCCACAGTGCCTCCATCTTGTCTAGGATTTAGTTCCAGCACATTGGCCTTCATCCAGTCCACCACTGCTTCCAGGCACTGAACAAGGGCTTGCACAGCCGTACCTGACTCACAGAAAAATAGAGCTTGGTATCATAGCATACCTATGACACTTCACCCCAAATTGTTTGATGACCTCACCCAGTTGGTTCATATAGACATTTAAAAGGAAAGGGAATAAATAGAACTCCATTGGATCCTATAACACAAGTGTCTTGGAGTCGGGGGAACACCACCACCCTGAAATGCTACTTTCTGCAGGTAGGAGCCTGGCCACCATATCACGGTGCCTCCCACCCATAACCCACAGAGTCAGACTAAGAAGATACCATGAGAAATAAGAGAGAATTAACAGGGTGGCACTTCTGTCTCTCTCCTGACAGAAGTCATTCATCAGAGTGACCAAAGCCATTTAATTACTAAACCCAGTCCTGAAAACAAATTGAAATAGGTCTAGATAATCCAGTTCATCTACGAGTGCCTGAAGATAAACACTACGTAGAAGGCAGGCAGGATCTACACTATTGCTTTATAATGGTTTATAATGGGTTTGACAATTTTTCGGGTCCAGGACACATTACATATACTGTTTTCAATGTGTATATCCTGCTGGTGTAGATCTGGCCAAAGTAAGTTCCAACATACTGAAGGGTGGTGAGGGATAACAACTCCCCCCCCAAGAGAAAAGCAATTGCAATAGTGATTGGCCCACCATCACCTGCTGAGTACCCATCATGTGTACTTCTTCACACATTGCATAGTTAAAGTATGGGATTCACTGATGGAATTTGCTACCTCCAGTATCAAGATGCAGTTGCTGGGAAACATGAGTGGGAGGGTGATGTTGTGTCCTACTTGTGGGTTCCTGGTCAATACCTGGGTGGCCACTGTGTGAAAAAGATGCTGGACTTGATGGACCTTTGATCTGATCTAGCATGGCTTTTCTTATGTGCTTCATGGCAGAATGAGGATTTGTATTTGAGTCTCCCCAACCCTAGTCTCACACTCTAACCACTATACCACACGTTCAGCTCCCTACATATTCCATACATTCTGTTTCCAGTTGTTTGATCATGAGGGATGCATGTTGGGGAATGAGGCAGAAACCCGGTGTTGCTATTTAATCAAACCCAGACACCCTGTGCTTTAAAGGAATGATCCGCAGCATCAAGTATTGCATGAGGACTAACTACACTTGGGAAAGCCAGCCGACGTTACTGTGGATGTTGCATATTAATAATGCATTACTAATTCATGAAACTGTTATTGCTGTATGGAGTTATATGCAATAAGTTATATTTTATGCAATGCCAAAATGAAATATCTTTCTTTTATTATTTCCATCTTTTTAAAAAAAGGCTTTTAAAATATACAAGATAGCATGCTATCTTTTTCTGCCCAGCAAGCAATGGCAATATTTTAATCTTTCACTCAGCCAGTAAGATGTTTTCAAACTAGTAGAAGTTTGAGGATGGACTGTAGCTTTGTATTCAGAAGGTGTGATCTCAAGTTTGATCTCTGGCATCTCCCTTTTTCTTTTTTTAAAGGATCATGATGTAAAAGAATCATGCCAGAGATCACGGAGATCCACTGCTAATCATATAGATATTACTAGGCTCAATGGACAAGTAGACTAACCTGGTGGAAGAGTTGCTTTTAGTGCATATGGATGGGGTACATTCCACTGACAATAACTTAGCATGCTGTTGCAAGAAAAAGGTTAATGCAATTTAGGCTGCATTAACCGAAGCATCGTTTCCAAGTCACGGGAAGCAACAATCCCACTTTATTCTGAACTAGTCAGACCTCATCCGGAGGCTCCAAGATTACGCCTGCAAAATTCCTTTAATCCAGTAAAGTGCAACTTCTCAGACCTTGAAGACTTGAATTCATTGAGTGGGGCTAGGTGGTCCTGCAACACCTGTTTACCGGTCTTGGGCTGCAATTCCTCCCCTTCACCATTTGATCAATTTTTGCCAGGTTGAGCACACTTTCCATTGTGGAAGAAGACTAAGACAACACACGCACACACACGCATGCATCATTTCAAAGTATATTTGGGTATCTCCCCCCCCCCCCCCATTTGTATTGGTTTAGTTTCATGCTGCAATACACATTCTACCCTGGGGCTCTTTCCTTGTGGAGAAAAACCTGTATGCAATTCACTCTGTAATTTAAGTTTGCAGTAGGTTTCACACTGGTAGCTATGCAGAAATCGAACTCGCAAACAATTGCAAATCATCATCAGTCATGGGCAGCTCAGGTATGCAATATTTCGGTTGCTTTTTTAAAGTTAGTTCAGACTAAACATTCAGCACCGCCATAGGTTCACAACCGTTTAGCATCACACTTAATTATGGAAACCATTAAGTCAAGACGCTCACTTTGTGGAGATCAGTGAACGCAGGCTGTGGGTGTAGGCTCATTTAAAACAAATAGTAACAAGGCACACAACTCTGCAAAGTGTTCATAGCTCATAACAGCATCCTACACAAGGCACAAAGGAGGTGTTAGAGCTGCGGAAATGTCTTAATAAAAGATCTCGGGTGTGTAGAAGCACATGGATGTAACTGTTTCAGTCTTGCAGACAAAGTGCAGCCAATTGTAAAACATTGTATCACAGGAGTGGGTAACTGGAGGCCTTTGACCTAATTTCAAAAGCACCCTGCAAGTCATTTCTCTGGACCCCCGGCAAAAGCGATCTGTTCCTCCCCAGGTAGTTCCAACTACCCCTAGCATGAGTACCCCCACCTCTGTTCTATATCATCATCTCAGATCCAAACCTCTGTGGATTAAAGCCTGCTTTCTCCTCCTGAGTGGCTTTTCCAAGACAGCTGGGAGAGATTCCATTTGAAAGCTGAGAAGGAAAGGAAGGCAACACTCTGTATTTAGGGAACGTACACCCATCAATACTATTTCCCCCACCATGGATTCTATAGAAAAATGGCATGGCTTTAGGGAGACATCAGAGACATTGTATCATCAGCTGCCATTACACCAGTCACAACCCTCATAGAAACATAGAATCGTTAAGTTGGAAGGGGCCTATAAGGCCACCAAGTCCAATCCCCTGCTCAATGCAGGAATCCATCTTAAAGTATACCTGACAGATGGTTGTCCAGCTGCATCTTGAATGCCCCTAGTGTGGGAAAGCCCACGACCTTCCATTTTTTTGGGAGGTTTTTTTTTTATGTCCAGCCAGAATGTGGCTTCCCGTAACTTGAGCCCATTATTCCATGTCCTGCACTCTGGGATGATCGAGAAGAGATCCTGGCTCTCCTCTGTGTGACAACCTTTCAATTCCTTGAAGAGTGCTATCATGTCTCTTCTTCTCAATGCTAAACATGCCCAGTTCTTTCAGTCTCTCCTCATAGGTCTTCATCTCAGACTTATCTGCATAGATGGAGAAACCAACATATTTCACAATAGGGGCATGCTCAGGAACAGCTGAATAGTTTGAGAGGAAGATGGGGACAAGGCAACTGATGTAAGGCTACAGGACAAAAGGCAATGTCCCAAGGGATGGATGGAGAGGAAAAGCTCTCTCTTGACACGATAGGGTGTGTGAATGTGTGAATGTGTGTGTATGAACATTCAAACATTTGACCTCCATGCAGTGTGAAATGCACATCCCATTGTGGTGTGGTGGTAACATTATCTGAAGTCTTGGGTTCAAATCTCCACTTGAACACAGAATTCATTGTGTAAACGTGGGCCAGTCAGTCTAACCTACCTCACAGGGGTACTGTGATTACAAAATGGAGTTGGGTGGGTAGGAGATCCATGAGTGCTGTCCTAAGGTACTTGAAGAATGGGTGGGATAAAATACATCTCTAGAAACTAAAACAACAGATACGGGTCACCAGCTCATTCGTTTAGTCTTTAAGCCAAAAAGAGCAGAAGTCTCAGGTGAGATGATTCTGTCTCTTCCACTTCCCATAATCTCTGCACTTTTTCAAGCACAACTTTGTTCCGTCCCGTTTCCACATTGGTTTGCAATTTGTTTTTAAAATCCTCACCAAAAAAAGCACATTTTTTGGGCAAGCCATTTTCTCTAATGTGTGCCTTTTTGAATGCCATTTCCCTCAACTGTATGCATTTTTAACACAATTTCCCCTAATGCGTGCATTTTATTGATCAGGGAAGTCCACTGCACAATGTGGAGATGTGCAAATACCGAAAGATAATTGCGTTCTGCATGCATAGTAGTTTGGGACGTGCGAATTAGGTTGGTTCTTATTAAGATGTAAACCAAGTTAATTTCTTCCCCATCCCTACGGCGATGAAGCCTCCAGATCAACTTCCATTAGGTCCAGTTTTAATTGAATGAGCCTTTGGGGGCAAGGAGAGGGGTAGAAGGGAAGAAGAGAATTGACGTGTTCAGAGAAGCAGACTTCCATGAATGTTCATGAGCAGCCCTATCTTCTTCCCTCTTCCCTCTTCCCCAAAGCACTCCATATGGAACACCACATTAAAATCAGCAGGTTCGTGTTAGATCTGAAATGCATTGATTTTAAACAGCACACACCCAAGCAGGCATACATCCCACTGAGCAAAGGAAAAACAACCCACACACGTTGACTCGATCCCTGCCAGCTCCTTAATCGGGTAAGGCTGCTGTGGATGTTCTGCCTGGCAAGTTGCATGTGAGCTTCTGACGATGTCACAACCCCACAGACTGTAATCACATCTTTCTCATTAAAATCCGAATCACAGCGGGGCAAATGCCGAAGACCTGGCTTGTTGCAAGCAGGACCCGACGCAGATCTTTAAAGATAGCCACGTAGAAGGCAGTATCATTATCTTTCGGCCCAGCCAAAGTTGGCAGACGTGTCAAACGAAGCCTACTTTGCACTAGCCGCAGCTGCTGCCTTATCAAAAGAAAACACTGAGTTGCGTGGGTAGCATATTGAAAAAAGTCAACCTGAAATGGGGTGTGGTGAAGAGGAAAAACTTGAATTATATATATATATATATATATATATATATATATATATGTGTGTGTGTGTGTGTGTGTGTGTGTGTATGTATGCATGTTATGTGTGGTATGGATTTTCCTAGGGGCTGTCTTTGGCTTCCAACTGAATGTGAGGGACCAGTGAAAAGAGAAAAGACTGTTGAATTATTTTCCTTTCTTCTTTCGTATTCAAAATATTATCTTTCTTTTCCACACTAAGGCCCCAAGGCAGCCAACACACCATTGTAATAAAATCAAGATACAATACAAGTGTTACCTTTCTTGGTGGTGGCATCCCGAATTAAATTAAACTAGATGTAATTATTTGTCCACATTTTGGGAAGCAGAAGCGAGTGTTTTATCTGTTTTCTGGAATTGCAGTGATTTGAGTATTTTTGTGTGTATTTGTAATTTTACAGACATGGCGTTTAACAGTGTTCATGTGTTGTATTGTTTTTAGAAGATGTTGGCAAGATGCAAAAAAGGGCCTTTGCTGAAGATCTTAATACTCAGGCAGGTTCATATTAGAGTAGATAATCCCCCTGGCTTTAAAGGTCATAACCAGCATGATGAACAGCGTCTGGAAATGAACACTGTAAAGTTTTGTACACTGCACCAAAAAGTTGTAAAGTTGGGAAAAGTGCAGAAAAGGCCAACTAAATGATCAAGGGGTGGGGCAACTCCTCTATGAGGATAGGTCACAACGTCTGGGATTGTTTAGCTTAGCAAAGAGGAGAGTAAGGGGAGACATGATAGAAATGTATAAAATTATGCATGTTGTGATGAAAATGGATAGGGAGACATTTTTCTTCATCTTTCATGATACTAGAACCTGAGGTCATTCCATAAAGCTGCTTGGTGGGAGATTCAGGACAGATAAAAGGAAGGACTTCTTCACACATTCACTACAACAAGACACAGTGATGGACACCAATTTCAATGGCTTTAAAAGGGGATTTGACAAATACCTGGAGGAGAAGGCTATCAATGGCTGCTAGTCCTGATGACTATAAGCTACCTCCAGTTTCAGAAGCAGAATGCCTGTGAAGACCAGTTGCTGGGGAATGTGGGTGTGAGAGTGCTGTTGCACTCATGTCCTGCTTGTGGGTTTCCTCTGGGGAGCTGATTGGCCACTGTATAAACAGAATGCTGGACCAGATGGACCCTTGGTCTGATCCAGCAGGGCTCTTACGTTCTTATGAAGCAGAAGCTAGTGAGGCTGTTGTGACAAGGAAGTTGCATACGCCCAATAACCAGCTCCAGTCAACATGCAGCATTCAGGAGCATCTGATCTTTTCTACTCCTTTTCAAAGGCAGCCCCCCCACCCCCACCCATATAGTGCATTATAGTAATCCAATCAAGATGTAACTAAGACATTTGTTGCCACAGCCAGATCTGCTGTTTCCAACAATGGGCAGATGGACTTGCACTGCCCAAGAGTGCTCCTCCACAGCAAGGACACTTTGCTAGCTGGGTTCAGAGCTGTGTCTGAACCCAGATAGCATACCCAAACTGCAAACATCCAGGGGTGAATAGCAGCTTTGAGGGTGGAGGCGATTTTCACCAGCATTTTGGCACTGGGAGAATGACTTCGCTTGCCCCGGTCCCAGTTCTGATCCCCTTTGAAGCTGTTAGTTTTAAAGGAAGTACAAGTCCCGTCAAATCAAATGCATGCATGCATTTCACTTCTTGCCTAGCTTTGCCCTTGAATACTAACTCAATTGCTGGCTCTCCCTCTGTCTTCTATTTAAAATGAGGTCACATCAACCAAAGTTGGCTAAATTGCTTCCTTCTAAGCTTTGATATTTACAGTTCCAAACTGTAAACAAGAAGCCCGGTAGTCGGACTCTATATACACACAGGCTGGACCTGCTCTTGGTCAGTTCCTTGTTAAATGAAAGATTTGATCTTCAGTTTTTATATCAAGGCAGCATTTAGCTCACCAGCTCCCAAAATAAGCATGGATTTTTAGAAATACGGCCAGCTGTTTCCTTATGTTGCACTTGGCAAGTGCTTGTAGAACTGAGTAAGTACCGGTTTCTGGGCAAGGAAGGAAAGTATGAATTAACACACACACACACACACACACACACACACACACACCTGTCCCTTTTCTTCCCCTTCCCTGCAATGAAGGATGTGTGGGGGAGGCGGCATTGTGTCTGGCCCCCAATGGGGTGGGGCACACAGACACTGGCATGGTAATGTATGCCAAGTAGAACCTGGCATGCATTCCAAAGTCAGGTCTAGCATGGAGGAAGCTAATGCATACCACATTTTTGGTTGCCACAGTGGTGAGGTGTGGCCCAGAGGTCTGGCAGGCCATGGCAGAAAGGGCCGAAAGGGCCTCAGATCATGGCCCAGCAGTCTTGGAGGCTAGTGGTTCAGCAGGCCTTTGGGCGAGCAGCTGGCAAGGCCCGGAGAAGACAAGACTTTGAAAATGAGGGGCATCTGTGACCTGACCAAATGTTGGGTGAGTAGCAACCTCAGCTGTGTTTGCAATGCATGAGCCCCTTCATGATTTGCAGGAGGTGACTGGACTACATAACACTGGAGATGTAGGAGAATTTTATTTTTGCTTGCGAAACCGGTCACTGTTGATGTTATTGGGCTAGATGGACCTAGTAAGGCACTCTGTTATGTTCCTATGCCCAAGGAGTCAGAAAGCATGTTTAGATTGATTCACCACTTATTCGAAACATTTAAGCAGCATCTACCATCGCTTGAGAGAATCAGTGAGCACAGGAGACATCTGAAGGGAAGAAATGGAGTGGGTGTGTTTTGCTATTAGTAAACATCTAATTATTTCCCCCCAATAGTCAACTTGGGTGACAGAGTGGCCTGTCACTTTAGAAGTGAGATGCGTCCAACCCAAAATAAGGTTGTGATTACTATATATGTGGGTGGCCCCTTTGGTAGGCAGATCAGGAGGAGGAGGAGGAGAAGGAGGAGAAAAAGAAAGAAGATCCCCTAAGTGGTTTGAGAAGGACATCTGAGCTTTCAAGAGTTACAGAAGCTTGAAATGAATGTTGAGGAGAAACAAAGAGGGAAGTGTAGGTGAGGAAAAGACAAGACAAGACAAGGGAGTTTGACTTGTTCAAGCCCCTAACAACCTGGTGTAAACAGACTGGTTGGTGGAGGTTAGGGCTGACATCAGGGGTTGGGGGACCCTCTTATACAGGGATGTATCCGGGGTGTTTTGGGGATAAACTGCAACATTGTGTTTCAAGACCCACTTGTTAGACACAGCAACAGCCTGGTGAAATTACAGTAGCTTATGTCAATGTATTAAGTTTGGAATCCTTTATTTCAAAGCCTGTTTGCAATGCAAAATTACATTATTAACAATCTATTTAAAAAACCTTCATCGGGATATATATATATATATATATATTGTGAAAAATATTCCGACGGGTCCCTAAATGATTGCATAGGAGCCCGGACACTGACTCATGAGTTCTGCGGAGAAATATATTACCATCTGGTTCTATGAATGTAATTATGCTGTCGCTTAGACCTGACTGATCACCTCCATGGTGCAAGGGAACCATGTGATCTTTCCTCTTATATAATCACTCTTAAAGTGTTCCTAAAATACACAAAGGGAAAGCAACAGGCAAAAGAACAAATTATCTGACATGGAAGGCAGGAAACACACATTTAAAAATGAAAATAGCTTTCCTAACAGATTGTTATTTGGAACTAAATAAATGGAGAAAGAAGCAACACTCTCTATTTGCTACTGGTGTTCTAATTATATCTCTTCCCCTCCCCTCTCCTCCCGTACCACCTCCACCGCCTGGGACTCATCGGGGTTTCTTTCTTCCTTGTGAAAAATGTCCTCATTCAGTATTACAAGAAAACAATGAATGAACAGAAGTCAGGGTCTGTAAAAATAATAATAAGACATTTGTCTATATATTTTAAGGATTAATTTAAGATCCAGGTTCTTTGGGCAGGTTCTAATATTACTCTACTAAGGCCTTTGTTCTTTGAAAAGGTGTAGCATGCACAGAGTACATCACCAACATTTCCCGTGGGTTTATATATTTTGGCATGCTATATGGTAGGCAATGTTGTAGTTATCTAGATCAGTGGTGGGGAACATGTAGCTGTCCCAGTGTTGTTAGATTGCATCTCCCATCAGCCCTACCTAGCCAACATAGCCAACGGTGAGGGATTATGGGAATTCTGGCCCACAACATCTGGAAGGCCACATATTCCCCATCCCTGACATAGATAGTGCTATGATCGATCACTTCTTAAAGAACTACATTGGCATCTAATCACAACTGAACTCATTTTCAAGTCCTGGCACTTACCTTTAAAGCAGGGATAGACAACAATGGAAGGTCCGGGGGGAGCATTTCTATCTCCCCGGGTCCCCACAAACCTGCAGAGTGTACTGTTAAAATGTAGTGTATTTTAATCGCCACTTTCTCACCAAAAGGGTTACACGTTCAGCTTGTTTGCAAGCTGAATCTGACCCTTTTAGCATTCTGTAGTTCCATTTTAGTTGTAAAAATAAATAAATCTGGGGTGTGGCCATTGACAGCACGGGCCACACTCAAGGCAGCAGGGGCCACACCCAGCTGCTGCCCACCATTGCTCTAAAGCGTATCTGTACAATGGAATGAGTTGCTCTCTGTGGCCTCCTCTAGAAGGCAACCAGGCTGCCACGTTTTGGACCAATTTTCATTTCCCATGTTGTCTTCAAGGGCAGCCCCAAATTGAACACGTTCAAATAATCCCATCAGGACATTACCAGCACAATCATTCTAGTCACGGGGAGCTCCAGATCTGGCTAATTGACTTCACTGTGATTAATATGCATAACTGGACACATTCCAGTATCCAATCAATGGGCACTGGATTGTAGTTTTATATATTGTCGGACCACTGTTTACAACATTACAACCTGCTTACTATAGCATTAGCTACATGCCCCCGAATACTTAGCAAGCCGCCTCATTTGGCATTACAGCCAGGACTGCTCTTCTCAGATAAAAATACCTTAGTATTTCAATACACGTTGCAATTTATTTTGCTAAAGTATTTAAATCTGTACTTCATAAAGCAAGGGATGTGTATGAATCAGAGAATCCAGGATCCTAATTCTAAATTTATACTCTGAATAGAATAAATTATTAAATCCCCTGGAAGCTGCTCTGCATGACAAGGGGGGGAAAAAAACCCAAAATACACCACACTAAGAGGAGATTCTTTTCCCATTCTTGCATGACTTACACACGAGCCATTTGACAATATAGATGGGCTGGGCATTTTACCCCATGCAAGGAGGATACATTTTTAATACCTGCAATACATAAGTCTCATTCTCATGCTAAATCAAGGTTAAAGTGTAACGGAGAAAGATCGGCTTATCTAATTAACTCTCTTACATCTAGAAAGTTATTGCAAGCCTGCGAGCATTAAAAGAAATATTGTAATGTTCATTTAATTATTTATTAAGCAAGCTTTGGATTATATATTATTGAACAACCTAGGAGAAAAGCCCATGTGCATAGTCATTCTATTAACTTCCTATTTGTGTAATGGGCAAGTTGGAGGCTAATGAGTCTTCCTTCTTGTCCATATTGTATCTATGGATGCCACTGGAACTTGAAATCAGTCCGTCTGTAGTTCGAATCTAGTGGGTTGGTAATTCTGGAATGTATCACAAGCCTGGTCTTTAATCCAATAAAAGTTAATATTTTTACAATTCAAATCAAGATTGATGAAGTTCATTGATATGTTCTGCACCTGCACAGTCCACATCCAAGAACTGCCATGTTTGCACATGCTCAGATGTCAGCGGCTGCAACCCCTTCACTCCCTGAACTAAACAAAGCACATGTGAACACAGCCAAACAGACAAGGGTACATTGCAATGTATGACATCATGACACAACTGTTTGCGGGGGGGAAAGCCCATCCTCTGCACAGCATATTCAAGAGATGTGCCTTAGTGACACATATGAAGGTGTACAGAGGCTTAGAAGTGTCAAAACAACAGAGAAGGGTGGTCCACGTCTCTAATTACCTGGGGTAACTTCACCCATGACATTTGATTTCTTTAAGTGACTCGAGTTCAATTTTCTAGGATTTAGCTATAGGTTCATTTTGCTTTGCTTGACCTAAATGGATAGTATTATTCTTAGAGTAAATGTCAATGCATATTGTAAGCAGCAAGATCAACACAAAAATCTATCTATGTCTGTTTGAGCTATATCCTGCTCTACCTATTCAAGCACACATTGGTCTGGTTACTCATCACAGATATACTATGGTTTTGCCATTGGGAATGCCCTGCAGGCTCCCTCCTCCTTCACACACACACAGACACGCTCACTCACAAACACAATCCAGTGGAGAGGCTGGTGGAGCAATAAATCCGCTCTGGGTTTCAGTCCCAACCCACCAGAACTTAAAAGGAACTATCCAAGGTACTGAATCCTAGCCCCCAAATAGTTCCTTGGATAGCTCCTTTGGAGTTCTGGCTGTCTCTGACTGAAACCCACAAAGGATTCAAAGCTCCACCAAAATTGGAGCCACCAGCCTCCAATGAGCACATTCAGTCTGAGTCTTTTCTGGACAAAGTGAAGTCAGGCAAAGGCAAAGGTAAAGGCCTCTAGAAGCAGAAATCAAGGGCCTGCAAACCTCCCAGTGGGGCCTGCAGGTGTAGTTATGGAAAGTTGTTGCCTCAGCAGGGAGATGAAGCCATCTCAGGCCATATAAAACACAGACCAGGCCTGTTCTACACTGGGTCCCCATTTCCTTGAAGGAACCACTGGGTGGCTGTTGTGGTGCCAGAAAGAGTGGGACTGTCTCAAGACAATGGCCTTGTTCAGACAATATGCTAAGCTGTGATGGTTAAGTGTTTTGAGCTAACTATGTTAGCTTCGCATGTCATGTGAATGCCATTTTCCTAACCATAGAGGCTACATAACCATGGTTTAACCATGCTCACCGACCACTCGCTGCAAAGGGGTTAGTGGCCTATCCATGGCTTAGCATGTTGTCTGAACAGGCCCAAAGAAAAACCACTGCCTGTCAGGGTAGACAACCCTGAACCAGATGAAACAATGGTCTGACTCGTTATGACTTCAACAAAGTTTTCATGCACCCTTTTGAAACGCTCTCCACTCCCACCCACTGTACAATCTAATTATCTGTTTCAAATAAATTTAATTTTATTTATATAGCCTCTAATTTGTAAATGTTATTCCTTTACAAAAGTCTAAATCTCTGGACCAAATTACCAAGATACGGCTTCAATATCCGAATATTCAATATCCTAATAAATACCTAATATTTATAATTAAGCTAAAATACACAACCAAACACCCTGAACTTTTGCAAGTCTTCAGGAAAAAAAAAGGCACAGTGCAGATTAATCCCCATTTCTTGCCCGAGACTCAGCAGAATTCATTGCCTGTTCTGCATTAGTGGAAACTTTCGTTTCGCCTTACGTAGGCAGGTTTGCTGGAGATAAGGCCTGACTATTTAAAGTTATGGAGTCCTCTGCTTCTTGGCTTCAAAAATAGCCTTGCCTTTTTACTACAAGCATCTAAACTATCACAAGAAAATAAATAATATTCTGACTGAGAGGTAAATTAAATCAGAATTAGCACATGCTAAATACAAAATTGGTTTCTCAGCCTGGATTCATTAATCTGCCTTTTTTAAAAAGACAACACAACAGCAACAAGAGAATCAAGTGCAACCCATCTTCCCTGGGCAGAGTAGTGCAATGGAAGCTATGTGGATAAACTTAACTCATAGAATAAATGGAACACAGGAATGATGTTCAAGTTAGTTTTTTGTTATCTTGTCAGTACAATGTATGGCTGCACTCACTGATCCTAGATAGGTCACCAATAATTTTGTTTAAAGGGGTTTCAGTAGGGAATGCATTAAAAAGATCACACCCTTTCATCTCAGCCTCCTCTGAGGGAGGTTTGGAGGATAGCAACAAGGGAGATGGCCTTTTTGGTGGTGGTCCCGATTGTAGAATATTCTCTTCAGTGAGGCCCACCTGGCACCAATATTGTCATCTTTTCAGCACCAGGTTAAGTTTTTCCTCTGTTCCCACATATTTGATGGCGTATGATGGGGCTTCTTAATTTAGTTGTTTCATCCGGTTGTGGTATTTTACTAATTGTTCTTAGCTGCTTTAAATTTTTGTATGCTTTTGTTGTAAGATACCTTGAGTCCTTTTTCTGAGAAAGGTGCCTATGAAATAATAATAGTAATACAACAACATCATCATCGACATAGCAACACCTAATAACAAAATGTTATAGAACAGGAACAAAAGAGAGAAACATATACACCACTGGCAATCGAAGTTAAAGATCTATGGCAACAGGAAAAGGTCACAATTATTCCATTAGTATCACGGCAGTCACTGGCTTCACATCAAAAAACTACACAGAAAACCTCCAGAAACTGGCCTACCAGAACACATCCACACCAACATCCAGAAAGCAGTCATACTTAAAACATGTTCAATAGTCAGGAAATTCCTGAATCAGTAAAAGACAGCATGACTTGGCAAAGTGCGTCATGTCTGTGTAGAAAAACCGTCATGAGCGAGAAAAGAGAGATGATAATAATAATAATAATCATCATGATGATGATGATGATAATAATTTCCTTCTCGAACGGAACAGCTGGAATTGTGAATGAATGAATGCTTGGGGAAAAAAACAAAAAATGGAGGGATGCACAGATCTCTGACTCTACTATGTTTCAACACTTGGCACAAAGGGAGGTCACCCATCACCTGCAAGCAATTCCTTCTTGCCTATGACAACCATGCTCTTAAGCACGTACTGGATGGCTGGCTTGCTCTCTTTCACCCTTGAGATTCAAGCCGCCCCAAACCGGGACTATGGGACAGGGTTTCCAAAGTGGAGCAGAACAGAGGCACCTTCCCTTTTGCAAGCCCACTGGCTGCAGGGAACATCAAGCAGCAGAGGATGAAGCCTCCAGGGCCACCAAGACACACAGACAGAAACGCTGAAGTGTCACCCAGCAAAGACAAAAGCGCTGCCCCAAGGAACGCGCTTAGTTTTCAAGGAGGCTTTTCATTCCCTCCGACTGCCAGTGAAGAGCAAGGCTTCACTTGACGTGCCCGAGGTCCGTGCTCAGAAAAGAAGCATACTGGGAGGGAGAGTAGCCAAGAGGGACAGCTGGATCCCCTCCTCCATCCCAGCATAAGCTAAGCGTTATCATGAGCTGCCAGCTGCTCACTGGGTCATGGCGTATGCTGGTATAAGAAGCCAAATCCTCATTTTGCAAGCTCTAACTAGTTTGCTCCTGGAAAGCAAAGGCCTCCGAGCCTCTGCTTACGGCCCTCAAGACTATGCTTCTTTCTCGCAATCTCTTCAAAACAAGAACACTACAAAATTCGGCCTCCAGAAGTCTTTCCCACTAAGGACTGTGGTAATAAAAGGACGCAGTAGCCCTATTTCGGGGTGAAGGATCTCTTTCAACATGAGAGCCAGATTCCATTTTAGAGAAGCTGTTGGGGAGGGGGATTCCATTGGTGGGTGGGACCAAAGGCAAAAGAGGTGTGGCCAAAATACCCCCAAAATGTCAGTGCTGTTTGGCTTAAAGTTGCTATCGCCAGTAAGAAAGCCTTAGGAGGAGAAGTAATTCCACATTTTAAAAAGGGGCTGAAAGATGCACAAATGCAGAGAAACAACAAAATGATTGGTGGTTGGGAAAAGGGGGTTGTGCCATGGGGAAGGGGACATGGACTTTTGCCCCCCTCCCCGAGGGCAAAACTGGGAGCTTGGGCCTCACATTCTGAACCCGTCTTAACATGGACAACAACAACAACAAAAGGCTTCGGATTGTGGGTCAGTTTTCAAGTACGTGGAATGAATGGCCACCATTGGAACATGCTTATGCTGGTTCAATGCACATTTTCATTTATTTATTGCATTTCCATACTGCTCAATCCCCAAAGCTCTCTGGGTGTTCCACAAAAATTAAAAGTATATAGTACAAGGTCTCCATCAATGACCCAAATTGTGATCTCAACCTTTTCTCTGATTGAATTTAGAAGGGGTGCGCTGCCCTGTAGGCCTGGAAATGCAGAAGAGCTGCATGGTAGCAGCACCCACTATCTGGAAAACACTCCCTTGTGCAGTTCGGGAGGCAGGAAATGTGGCATCGTTTACTTGTTCACCCAGGCTTTCCCTGGGCTGTAGGCAAATTAATAATGCTGCTCCATTTTACTGTTCCTTGACTGTTTGTAGTTTAAAGTTTTTTTTAATGAGGTGTTTTAAAGTTGTATTTTAATATTGTGAACCCCTGAGAGATTTTACTATACTCAGTGGCATATAATATACATATATAAATAATATGGGAAAGCCACTAACTCCATGCTCAGGAGCTGGGTGAATGAACCATGATGCTTGAATGAAAACAGGTCTTGCCTGGAACAGACAAGACAAAGGGCCACCAAATAAGCAAGTGTGAGTGAAAGAGAGAACCATTTTTTTAAAGAAGGGTATATGTGGCAAGGAGAGGAAAAGGCAAACTACTCTTTTGCCAATGTTGTATAATTGCTAGAAAGGTTTGCAACTCGGCTTGGGAGGGGCCTGCGGAAGCCATATTTTGCTGGTTTAGATGCAACAGCATACTAGGATTTGATAAAACTGGGCATCAATTCAGCTGTGCTAAGGCAATAAGGTAGCACGAATCCAGGGCTCCTTCCTGGTACTTCAAACCATAGTTTGGAAGACAATCTGAAAGCAGCCATGGTTAAACGTTAGAATTCATTACAATTTTTTAAACGTTGGTTGTATTCCTTTTCAAAAACAGTTTGGTGAATTTGTTTTTGCAATCAATGTACAAAGCTTGTATACACCAGTTGCTGGGGATCATAGGTGGGAGGGTGCTGTTGCACTGTGCCCAGATAATGGGTCCCTGGTCGACAGTTGGTCGGCCACTGTGTGAACAGAGTGCTGGACTAGATGGACCCTTGGTCTGATCCAGCAGAGCTCCGATCCAGCAGGACTCTTCTCATGTTCTTATGACTAAATGTTATCCTTTTGTGCTTCTAAAAAAACCACCATAGGCGTGCGCACAGGTGGTTCACCTGGTGCCCAGGCACTACCTAATGAAAAGTCTGGGAAAGGTGTGGCATGGAGAGAAGGGTGGGAAGCAGGCCGTGCGTTGTCCGAAGCTATGGAAAGTGCACAGATAGCCTACACTATTAGCATGACTAACACGCTAATAGCGTAGGCCACCTGCGCACTTTCCAGAGCTACGGACAATGTGTGGCCTCCTCTACCCCCTCCCCCCCGCACCTTTCCCAGTATGAAAGGGTCTCTTAATGCTTGAATTAAGAGGCCTTTTCACACTGGGAAAGGTGAGAGGGGGTGGAGGAGGGGGCAGAGCAGGCCGCGCGTTCTCCAGAGCTCCGGAAAGTGTGGAGATCACACTAATGGCGTTAGGTGATCTCCACGCCTCTAGAGAACACGCGGCCTGCTCTATCCCCTTCCCACCTTTCCCAGTACGAAACGGCCTCTTACTTCAAGTGTTAAGAGACCCTTTCATACTGGGAAAGGTGCGGGGGGGGGGAACGGAGCAGTCACAGCTTACCTGCTCTCTCCTCTCCCCCAGTCTCGCGATACTTCAGGATGAGACTTCTGACATTTCATCCCCATCTCGCGAGACTTGTGGGAGAGGCGGGGTCTGAGTACGAGTGGCAAAAAAGAAGGAGGCAGCAGCAGCAGCAGCAGTGTGGGCCTGGGGGTAAGTAAGGCAGGGCGGGCGGGCAGCGTGGGCAGGCAGAGGGCAGGGCATGTGGGCGGTCGAACAGCAGGTGGCAGTCGAGCAAGTAAGCGAGTGGTGGGTGAGCAGGTGGTGGGCAGCACAGGCGGGCTGCTGGCAGCTGAGCAGCAGGAAGCCTAAGGATGAAGGTGCGAGTGGTGGGGTGGAGGTAGGCTGACCAGATAAAATCCAGGTCAGGGCTCATGTAACTTTAACAGTTGTAGAGAAAAGGGAATTTCAGCCAGTGTCATTTGTATGTAATTAGTTCCTGGTGAAATTCCCTCTTCATAACAACAGTTAAAGTTGCAGGGGCCCTGCCTTCTTTTGTATGTGGTCACTCTAGTATAGTGCCTGCAACTTTAACTGTTGTGATGAAGAGGGAATTTCACCAAGAACTAATTGCATACAAATGACACTGGCTGAAATTCCCTTTTCTCTACAACTGTTAAAGTTACATGAGCCCTGACCTGGATTTTATCTGGTCACCCTAGGTGGGGGCTCAAACTGCAGGCTCAAAGGAGTGGCTTTCTGCTTTGCACACAGAACCTTGGTCTAATCACCAGCCAATATGCTTCACTTTGCTTTTTTAAAAATGGGTTTCTGCAGAAGCAAACAAATGTGGATTCAAAGGACACAGAGTTTTATGTTTTGGATGTTCAGACTCCACCTCTGCTTATTGCTCTTATTTCTGCTTACCCAGGTGCCCAAGTCTCTGAACTTTCTTGCCAGTTCTTTTATATATTACCTGCAAGTATTTTCATGTATATATCAAAATGTACAACATTATGATGTATAACATATGACCCCGTGCCTTTTACAGATACTCAATGTTCCTACATAGCTTTCCAGACAAGGGAATAACTTTGGATCATTTCACTTGCATGTGTTGTAGATCACAAGCTGAATATGAGCCAACAGTGTGATGTGGCTGCAAAAAAAGCTAATGCTATTTTGAGATGCATTAATAGAGTATAGCTTCCAAATCGCATGAGGTACTGGCTCCCCTTTATTTGGCACTGGTTAGGCCTCATCTTGAATATTGCATCCAGTTCTGGGTACCACACTTCAAGAGGGATGCATACAACTTGGAGGCCTAAATCCAATTGCTACTCCTAACTAGAATAGACACTAACCAATTGCTACTCCTAACTAGAATCAATGGGAACTTGTTAAGTCCACACTTATCCAAGTTTCATTGCTTCAATGTGTTTGCTCTGGTGGGGACTAGCAATTGGACTGGTGATCTGATCTGTTTCTGTAATAGCCAGAAATGCAGAATGTGATACTGCTGGACCCAGAGTTCAGCCACCTGAAAATCTGAGTTTTTCTTTTAAAAAAGGATTCTAGCCTTTATGGCTGCAAAGATGTCATTGGAAGGTTGTCATAATGCCTGCTGAAATCTCAGCATTTGTATTCTTTGATGGTGATGTAACCCACTTTTGTTTTTGAGAGACATGTTTGTAAAATAAACATGGGAAGTGGTGATGTAGTTTTGTCCCTTTCCCCCTTTTTCCAAGCTCTGACTGCATTTCCCAACAGTAATGGTTTAGTTGTAGGATTCAGAGATGCTCGACAATATCATATTTTATTGACTTTTAGATTCTGGTTTACAGTTCAGTAAATCAGACGTGTGACCAAGGTCACATACCCTTGGGGACGGTTATGTCAGGATGGGCACCCATCCTTGGGGCCTGGACATGTTGGGGTGGGCACGCCTCCTTGAGGGTCGGCTATGATGTCCTCCTTTTTGGTTTCCAAAATATGGTCACCCTAGTTAAATGGAATTTACTCCCAAGTTTACCTAAAAAAATCCCTGGGGGCACCACCTAATGAAACGTGCTGCGCACGCTTATGAAAACCACTTATGCTTTAAAAATGCTTTAATAAGATTTGATCGGCCAAGCAAACAAAACTCTTTTAACTGAACAAATAACCAATTCTAGTCACCTCCCAGGTCAAGTAACGTTAATGAAGTAATAGGGAATAACAAATACTGCTTTTGCTCTCAGGCTTCTGAGGCAGGGGTAAACAACCAGATGCCCGCCAGATGTTTTGGACCTTAACTCCCAGAAGTTCCAGCCCAGCATGGCCAATGGTCCAAGCATTATGGGATTTGTAGTCCCAAACATCTGGAAGATACCAGATTCCTAACCCTATTCTAGAGGATCGCTGAAAAGGATGTCCATGTATGCATTGAAAAGGTGGGGAGAATGGATCCTTGCAAATACCAGAAGGTAGTTAACTTAAGAGGTAACTTAAACAGTCTTGAAAGGGTCTCCTCAGACCCTCTCCCACCATTTCCCCTTGGCTCATGGATCCAAGGGTGGGGTGCTCCAAGCATCTGGAAGGCTGCAAAGCCGCCAATCAATCCCGAAGCTCTTAATTCACTGGCACTGGCAATTTAACTTGTACTCATTAGGCACTCAACAGGTGTTCTTTTCCCATTCTGTTGGGGATGAATGACAGGATGCAAAACAGCCAAAGCCATGAATGGGTCAGCGGAAAGGCAGGCCAGGGAGGCTCCTTCTGTATGCTTTCTACATCTCTCTTCAGAACTCCGCTTCTCTCCCATGCAAGTTACTGCGCCGGTCGCTCATGCTTCATTATTAAGCCAAGAGAAATGCAAGGATCTCCCCTGCTTTGGACACTGCTCCCCTTATATAGACAGGAGGCCAAATTGGTACAAAGAGTGCAACCCAATGGCAAATGGAGTTTAACGAGTAACTGACATCATTACTGGAATCCCTGCACAGTTTGCCCTGAACAAACAACTTCCTCAAAAACAGGACAAACAAAAAGTAGAGAGAGAAAGAAATCAAAAGCTGGCACCATGGCTCATTTCCCCATTGTCTGCTTACATTTGTTTACTGTCCCCCTTGACAAACTATCTATACAGAAGCATAATAGTCTCACTCAAGTTAAATGATGATTTGGGTTTTGCAGATTAACATTTGCGTTCCCTAAAAGTAGTAATTTCGCATAGACCCAAGGACCGAGTTAGGAATTGGCTAGGAATTAGCTGAGCGCAAGCTAAAAGCATCCATTCGTATAACTACTGGGTGGATGGTGCTTTTGAGCCAACGGCTGTTGCCTGCAATCTTTCTGCTATACAAACAGTTTTGTAAGGCTGTTTTTGTCACAAAGTGGACAGCCCACGTTTATACTGAAGATCCTATAAGCTACCTGTTTCGGATCAAGCGGATCAAGCTGTGTCAAAATACAGGTAATAAAACATCCCAGAATGACAGAATTAAGACTATCAGGGGGTGGGGAAAAATGTGTGTCTGATTTTTAATATGAATCACCCCACAAATAAGTAGTGTAATCTGAGCCACTGCTTTATTTTCCAAAAGAAAGCGCACGTTGCTTGGGTCAAAATCTCCTCATCTTCTAGGGATAGTGATTATTTAGTGGCAAAGGAAAGGCACATGGGAGCACCATTTTTCCCCTTCTTTCTTTCTCTCGCTGTTGCAGAGCCCTGGGACAAATTCAGTCTTGAACATAAGTGTTAAGTACGTAAGAGTTAAGCGTTAAGTGTAAAGGTATATTTAGTTTACCTTTCTGACAACCGTATATACCAGCCCGGACCCTAAGATACGTCTTCAGAGGCCATCCTCCAGGTGCTCCTGCCAAATGAGGTGAAGTGGGTGGCGATTAAGGAGAGGGTGTTTTCAGTTGTGGCACCCCTATTCTGGAATGTCCTTTTGTATCATGCTTTTTCAATTGTAAGCCTGAGGGCAGGAGCTGTCTTTGCCCGAAGAGCAGGGTAAAATGTCCTTAAAATGAACAAACAAACAAAAACCAATGAATGGCCATGACCCCAGAGAGCAAACAGAACGCAAGCAAATGGAACTTTTTGAAGGGTTTTTCTGCTGTGGGGGTGGGATAGGGAAGAGCACAGCACCTTCCATGGTAATGGCATATGAGATTATGGAGGGCAGGGGGCAGGTCAGATCTAGATGGGGGTTTCTATATTTATACAAAAAAGATCCAGACAATACTGAGGTTAGCTCAAAGTTGCATTAATACAACCATTCTCGTGACAGCCAAATCACAAATTACTATCAAAAACCATGAAATCCTGCTGTGTTAATGAGACCAAAAGCCCTACTTGATGAAGGCTTTAAAAATAGACGGGCTGAGGTTGCTAATGGTATTTTAAATGGCACTGATGAAATGACTTCAGAGTCTCTGCTTTTTCACTAGGAGCCGAACCATATTATTTTTTATATTAGTCCAGTACACAGAGAGGAAGTCACTTGGTACCCAGCGGAATTTAATATATAAAAATGTATGGAAGATGATGACACCATCATCAGAGGCACACTAAGAACACATAAGCTGCTCTGCTGGATAAGAACATAAGAGCCATGCTGGATTGAACCAAAAATCCATCTTGTCCAGCATTGCCCGTGGGAAACCAGTAAGTAGGACATGAGTACAACAGCACCCTCCCACCCATGCTCCTCAGCAACTGGTAAACATAGGTATACTGCCTCTGATACTGGAGGTAGCATATAGCCATCAGGACTAGTAGCCATTGATAGTCTTCTCCTCCAGGAATTTGTCCCATCCCCTTTTAAATCCATCCAAATTGGTGACTGTCACTACATCTTCTGGAAGTGAATGCTACAGTCCAGCATCCTGTTTCTCACTGTGGCAAACACTGATACTTCACGCTTCTGACCATTCAAAATTGGGCTCATAAGAACATAAGAAGAGCCATGCTGGATCAGACCAAGAGTCCATCTAAGCCAGCACTCTATGCACACAGTAGCCAACCAGCTGTTCACCAGAAACCCACAAGCAGGACATAGGTGCAATAACACCCTCTCACCCATGTTCCCCATAGCCTTCTCCTTCAGGAATTTATCCACCCCCTTTTAAAGCCATCTAAATTGGTGGCCATTACTTCGTCTTGTGGTAGCAAATACCATAGTTTAAAAATGAACTGTCTTGAATCTCCCAGTAATCAGCTTCATGGGATGATCCCATTGGGTTCTAGTAATATGGGAAAGAGAGAAAAATGTCTCCCTATCCACATTCTCCACACCATGCATAATTTTATACAACTCTATCACATCTCCTCTTAGCCTCCTTTTTTCCAAGCTAAACAATCCCAGCTGTTGTAATCTTCTCTCATTGGGGAGATGCTCTAGCCCCGTGATCATTTTAAGTTGTAGCAAGGGAAATACACACAAAGTTTCATTGTCAGATGCCAATACATATCATTAAAGCATCATGCCACGATATGGCTGTTAGCATGACACTGATTAAGGCTGAACTGAATATTCTCAAGTTAGAACATTTGGGTTGAATAGGGGAAAAATTGGGTGTCTTAAAATGAGGGTGATTTCAGGGGAAGGAAAAAAATTGTTTGAAATGTTCAGGAGGAATTATCGTTTGTGGTGGGAGTGACATAGCTAGACATAGTAAATTCTTTCCCATGCTGCATCAAGGGGAATAAAAGATGCACTCGGATGTGCAACATCTTAGACAGGCTTAAAGATTGGTGAACAACCTTTGCAAAGAGCAATAGTGAAAGTGACATGCTCCACCCACAACCAGACAATGAGGTTTTAAATATTGTGTCAATTCCACTCAACAAGTGAAGTCCCCCCCCCCCCCCCAGGAACTCTGCAAAGGCTACAAAGTCAACTCTACAACTGGTCTAATAGTGGTTTTTTTGTTTTTTTGTTTTGCTTTTCTTCAAAAGAAAATGCAGCAACTTCAACACTGTTCTTCGCAGCTTTTAATCCAGGTACTATTTGCATGAACCTTTCTAGGATCACCAGTTAGATGTTGTGCAAACAACAGTGAAAGAGGAAAATTAGTGTTGCACTGAGAGTCTCCCTCCACACAAACCTTCACAACTACTTACTATTAAACAAGGTGGTCAGGAGGACCTATGGGGAAGCTATTATTATTATTTTAAGGTGTTTTTAAGATGTTTTTAATAATGTATTTGTTTTTATCTGTTTTAATGGTTTATCGATTTTATGATTTTATATGTGTATTTGTTGTTGTTCCCCGCCTCGATCTGGATGGAGAGGCAGGTTAGAAATGAAATAAATAAATAATAATAATAAATATTATTATTTATATTTATATACTGCCCCATAGCTGAAGCTCTCGGGGCGGTTTACAAAAATTAAAAGATTGAACAATAGAAGTCAATATACAAAATTTAAAATCATAAAACATCAAAACAGACAACATTTAAAACAATTTTAAACTTTCAGCCAAGCCAAAAACTCAGTTAAAAACTCAACATAAGCTCTTAAATGCCTGGGAGAAAAAGAAAAGTCTTAACCAGGTGCCAAAAAGATAACAATGTTGGTGTCAAGTGGGCTTCATCTGGGAGATCGTTCCATAATTGTGGGGCCACCACATAAAAAGGCCCTCTCCCTTGTTGCCATCCTCCAAGCTTCCCTCGAAGTAGGCACCTGGAGCTATCAATTTCTCCTGTACAATGATCCTGGAAACGAAGACACAACATTCTGTACTGTCGTTTTCAGGGGCATTTGAGGCTTACCTTGAGATATGATCTACTTTTTCTTATTTATGTATTTAAAATTAAGAACCCCTGGCCATCTTATCTGGTAGTTAGACACCTCTCCCAAAAAAAACGTTGCCCTCTTGCAATAGTCAGAAGGGTACACACACACCCAACATTCATGGAGGGAACATTTAGATCATCCCTAAGAATAACAGCCTTTTAGAAGGGGGGAAATAGTATGCATGCAGATATGTTGTTTGAAAACATAATGGATCATAGATAACCTTCCAGTGGGTATCTTGGCACAATGAGGAGGAACCGCAGAAAACACAGTGAGAACAGAAAGGGGCAAATGCTGTGCAACTCCAATACTGGCAGACTTATGGGGCTGTTGTAAAAAAAAAAATGTATGTGAAACTCTATAGAAATATTATACGGTGCTATAGAAATAAAATATAATTATGCTATATAAAATAGCAAGCTTTGTTATGTTTGCTGCTACAATTGTTCAGTCGGGTGAGAGAAATCAATGGCCTATTTTTTCCTGTCATTCCTCTGTCCCCCACATCCCAAAAAGGATTATTCATTGTTATAAAGATTGGGGGGGGGGAATAAACTCAAAAGTGACAAGGACCTGGCTCTCTGGCCATGGTCTTCCTGTTGCCCCAAAGATTGAAAGATGTCAGCCTTTGCTAATGCTACTTAAGGCGGAAGAATCGCAGCAGAAGTGCTAATGACATGAAGCCAGTTTTAATTCTCACCAGAGGTCTTTCTTTCGGTCTTTCTTTCGGTCTTTCTTTCTATTTTTTTGTCATTTCATTGCTTTCCACTTTGTAGGTTGCTGTAGCTTGATGGATGCTGGAGAGATAAAGAGAGGGTAATTTCTTGCCTGCAACGTTTTCCTTGTGCTCTTCTGGGCTTTTATTTTTGTACTAAAGCGTGAAATATTCCTACTGTGCTGCCAGATGTTCCATAATCCTATTTTTATACAGCCCAAAGGGCACAAATCTCAGGTAATGTCTGTCCTGCAATGCCTTGAATGATGGGCAAGGTTGGAAGCTCACAACCACAGGAGTTTCGAGCAGAGAACAAAGATGCTTTCGCTAACAAAAATAAATGCCCCTTCTACTGTTCTGTCAATGCAAACAATATATCTGAACAACAAACACAAGGATCAGATTGGATCACATGCGACAAAAAGCTAAGGCAACATATTAAATGCTTGGAGCAGTATCCCACAGTGTTATTCTGCAAATTCAAATACTGCTAGTGGGTAGTGAAGCTCCACTGAATTGCTCCGCTGCTCAAGCGGTTGCCCGTTATGTTTGTGCAACCAGTTGCACAGCAGGTTGCACAAGAGTGATGCACGAACACTTGCACAAGAATAATGCACAGCCACTTGTACAACCATGCTTGCACAGCCATGCTTGCACAACCGTGAGCTGGATTTTTCTCTTGCGCATAGTTCAGAACCGAGTTTTCGCTAGTACAGTGTCATTTGCGCTAACAGAATGACACAGTTGGATACTGCCCCTGATTTACAAATAGAGTTTAACAGGCAAGATTTAGGAGAGCGAACAAGTGGTCTGTGCATGCGATTATTATCATATTATTTTTAAGGAGGGCACAGGACATTCATGCCAGGGTGTGGGGAATTTTTAAAAAAATTGGAATGGTGGTATATTTACAATTAAATTTGAATCCAATGAATAGATTAAAAGAGCCAACATCAAGATGTAGTTTTATATAACAAACACGATGGTAGAACAGAATGTCTAGCCTTGTACCCAATTCAAATTAAACCCTCTTCCATTGGCCTCTATCGGCTATTCATGTAATAGTAGAACAGCTTATGTGTGTTCAGGAAATTAAAGAAAGACAGGGAGTAATGAAAGACAGAAGCAAATATGTCCCTTCCCATGACCAACAGGCACAGCTATGCACCTGCAGTGTCCAAACCATGCACAGATGGGGGCTGGATCATGAGCAAAGCCAATGGTTATTTCTAAGCCTCGATTTCCTTGTTTGGGGAAAGAACAGGGACAAAGAAAACATGTTTTTGTAAAGTTTTGATCTCGTCATAACATTCAGTCATCTTGAAATGTTAACATCTATTCCCCATGTGTCCGCGCATGTATGTGTTTGTTTCAGAGAAATTCTTAAAAAGGATATAACATAAAGGGACAGACTTCTCACAGCAACATGCAATATCTGAGCAGGAAGCAGGTGTAAACTCTTAGAAGTAGTTTATTACTGTTTAGGAGCAAGTATCATGATGAAGCCACTAAGCACTCTATAGCTTCACTTCTGCCCTCTGTCATATCAGATAGCTGCTACTTGTCATTAAATAAGGCAACTCAATGAATATTTCATTTAATATACTCCAGGTTGTGTTCAAAATATTTTATCAACATTCTGATTTCTTTCCTAAAATAATAATAATAAAACAACCAAAATTAAGACAGATGTTGCATGCTCTTGAGGGAAGCGGGAGAATAGGCTGTTGTTTTTAATGTATTTGGGGGCATCTATTTTAACTGGATGTCTTCTAAATATGTATGTGTATGTTGGAGAATACTCACTCAGCATTCTACAATTTATGAAGCTAGGATCAGCCTCATTCCATTGCATCAGAAAATGTTGGGCAATGAGGATGACTACAAAAATCCTCAGCTGTTGATGGCAGCGCAACAGCGCTATGGGACATATCCTGGTTTTTATTATTGGCAACTTTCTGGACAGTTCTCCAGATGTTCAGGACTTGGCCCTCTGACTCTTGCTAACCCTGGTTGCACCATGGACAGCTCCCCTGCTGGTCCATAGTCTGGCTACCAGACCTTTGATTCTCCACAGACCTTTCTGACTGCTGGACCACTCCTGCTGGAAGGTCAAGACTACGACATCAACACACTTAAATGTCTTTTCACCACCATTTGAAATCAGTCATTTAGCTCTATTTAGACCATTTACATCTGTAATTTTGAATACATTTTACTCAAATGGTCCTTTACAAAAAAGGTTGAGTCACCATTTTTATGCAAAATGGTGGCTCAGATAGGGAGTGCAGGGAACCGCAGACTAGTGTCAGGTGTGTGGGGGCAAACAGGCAAGAAATTACCAGGCCATGAGCCCCAACCGGATGCCTGTGACACCCCTACCTCTGTTATAGAATCATAGAATAGTAGAGCTGGAAGGGGCCTATAAGGCCATCAAGTCCAACCGCTGCTCAATGCAGGAATCCACCTTAAAGCCTACCTGACAGATGGCTTCCAGCTGCCTCTTGAAGGCCTCTAGTGTGGGAGAGCCCACGACCTCCCTAGGTCATTGGTTCCATTGTCGTACTGCTCTAACAGTCAGGAAGTTTTTCCTGATGTCCATCCTGAATCTGGTTTCCTGTAACTTGAGCCCATTATTCTGTGTCCTGCACTCTGGGATGATCGAGAAGAGATCCTGGCCCTCTTGCTTTTCATTTTCCCTCCCCAACCCACTTTTCATTTGTGTCATGCTGTTTTAGCTTACTAGCCTGAGGGCAGGGACTCTCTTGTTTTTTATTGATCTGTAAGCCACTCTGGCAGCACATCCAACTAAATAGCAGGAGCATAAAT
Organism: Anniella stebbinsi; assembly: GCA_029215795.1. Taxonomy (NCBI): domain Eukaryota; kingdom Metazoa; phylum Chordata; class Lepidosauria; order Squamata; family Anniellidae; genus Anniella; species Anniella stebbinsi. The sequence continues at coordinate 392,566,659 of JARDYH010000001.1, forward strand.
GCTTTAAATGAATGAATGAATAAAATAAAGCAATTCAAAATACAACTCCTCCTATTGGTATATTACATCTGACACTTTATCACAATATTATCTCCAAATACAAACTTATTGCAGTCTCTCCACACATCAAAACTATGCAGCCTTCCTTCTCTAATTCTTAGAACATGCAGTAAATAAAGTCAACATTAATCTAATCTTACACAAAAGCAAATTTTGAGCAGCTATCACGATTTTCAGGGTTTGGGACAATCAACTTTTAATAGCTAAATTGCATGCTATGTATGTTGGCACTGCTATCAGAAGCCTGAAAATTAACTCCATTGGAAATCTATCCGTACATCTTTTGAATAATGTAGGAAAACAGCCAATGGAAGATCCAGATAAAATTAAGACCCTGTTCCCTGGATACGATTTTGATTCCCTGGAGATGAGCCTTGACAAATCTTTTCCCCAAATCCCACTGCAAATGGGCAAAGCCACAAACTGCTTTCCATTGCATCTTTGATCATCACACCTCCAATAACCGATTTTATGGACTTTATACTTTAGCACACATTTCAAGTTCCATAGAGGATGGACTGTGCCATTGTTTGCGGGATGCCTTGCTTTGTTCTTCTGTGCCTATTCTCTGAATAACTAAAAGCTGCCCTACCCAATGAAGAGCCAGGTATGAAGATCTTAAATAAAGGACAGTACCATTTGTGAGAAAAGTCATCATTAGTGCCCATAAAGGGAAAAAGCAGAGAACATGGAATGCTGTGGGCATGCTGGACTATACTACAGGGCAGTTCATGGGAAAACCGAAACCTTTGCCATCTCTAATCAGATACTCAAACTTTGCTTTCCTGCCTCCCATTAGTCTGTTAAATAGGCCTTAACGGATGTGCACAAATGTCTGATGATAAACTTATTCTGAAGAATTAAGAACCTTGTTCCCTATTTTTTTTTTTTTTTTTAAAGTTCTGGAGATGGATACTTGGACATGCACGTTTTAGGCAGATTAGCCTGCTAAGCAAATCCACTTCGTCACTCTCTTCTATACGTCCCCTGCCAGCAAACAGAAGCACAATGTGGAATTTAAGCCCTTTTCAAAAGCCACACAAATTTTCCTTTTAAACAGAATGGCAAACAGCCATTTCTAACCATAACTGTCGGCCTTTATCTTGGATGACAACCATGCAAGTCCCACACCCACACACGGAGCGCACAACATTGAGCGCTGATGGCTCCATGTTTTCAGCAGGAAATGACATGTTTAAGGAAAACCTTTCGCCAGCATTTTCTTTAGCAGAAAATTATGAAAAAGCTTTACAAGGATAATTGCATATGGAAAAAAAAAAGTAATAGTATGATTAAGTCCAACAAAACAGGTTTAAATGAAAATGAAAAACACTGGGAATAGCTATGTGGTGGATGATTTGCATGTATTTGCAAGGCGCTTTTTTCACTTTACTGTTGGGCTATTTACACAGTGATTGAAAGAGTTGGGACTAGTCTGTTAAAGGTGAAACCTCAAAGAGAGTTGCCACCATCGTAATCCATGCATCTCTCCTAGAAAATCCAGCTGCCCTGCGACTCCAGTCTTTTCAGATTTATTGATGGTGTGCTCCACTATGTCTTGCTTAAAGGCAAACAACAAGCCATAAAAAAGTGGTTCTGACCGCACTAAAAGGTTGAAGGAAGGAGAAGAAAGTAGTAGTGCAAAATAACTCCCACACAGAGACAAAGGCCACCCCCATTCCTACTCACCCAGTCAAGACTGGATATCTGCAAATGTAGCAGAACTGAATAGCCTCCGGTCCAATATGGTTTCGTGAACTGTGCCAAATCAACCTATTACCACTTCGCAGACTGAAACGGATTATATTTATTAACACAACAGCAAACAGTTCTGGAGAAATAGGAATTACTGTCCAATACCTTCACACGGTTATAAATGTGTATACATACCTATTTGATACCAGGGCGGGTTTAAGGTTTTGGTCTTAGTGTATAAAGCCCTAAACAACTTGGGATCAAAATACCTGAGAGAGTGTCTTCCCCCCCTATCAAATTGCCCAGTAACTGAGGTCATCAAAGGACATGCTCCTGGTGGTCCTGTATGGACCCATGGCCTGACTGGAGTCCACCTGGAGTAGAACCTTCAGTGTGGTGGGCCCCCTTTCTATGGAACTCCTTGCCACTGGAGGTCAGGCAGGTGCCAACACTGTGCTGTGTCTGGCACCTCCTAAAAACATCTTTATTCCAGGAAGCCTTCCATGACTAACCAGACATGATTTTTATCGGTACTCTGTTTTTCTTAAAATAACAATTTTTAATAGGATGTTTTATTTCTTTAATCTTCTGACCATTTTATCATTTATTGCTCACTGTCCCAGAATCTGTTCAGATGTGGAGTGCTATACAAATGCTGAGAACAATATACGTTGATGGGGGAATCAGTACACTTTCAGTTTATGTCTCTTCTGTGAGTGTTCATTACAAATTCATTCCATCCTATTCCTGCATTAATCTCTGAATCTTCACATACACACAGGAAATCACATTTAAATACTACTTATAACTGTATTTTCACTGAAAATACACATTTAAAAATGTATCTTAATATGTTTTTGATCCGACTGTCACATCAGGACATTTGGCAAGCGGGAACGCCAGGGATGAGCTAAATTCTCAACCTGCTCATGAACCCCAAGAGCGGTGGATGAAGACAACCGAGATCAGAATTCACAAGTATCAAATCCCTGAGGCATTGTTAGATCAGGAAGCTTTCATTAAGGCCTGAAGACACGACATTGTATGAAGAGGGGTGCAAACATTTCTATGTTGGGGGGACATTTTCAAAAGGAAGTTTCCTACAAAAAGGCTTGTTTTAAAATGAAACCATAAAGAGCGTCTGGAAGAGCTCCAGGAAGGCTGAAGGTGTCTTAGAAACTGTAAACAAAGAACAGTTTATCAGTCAGAAATGCTTCAAGAATCCCATGGAAACAAGCTAAATGATATTTTATGAATCAGCTTCCTTAACCCACATTTCTAAGGCTGCCCACCAGTCTTGCAAAAACATGGGCTTGACTCCTCTGATTCGTAACGTTTTCTCACTATGGTAATCATCCCAAATTAAGAGGAGTAAATGTGAATGCCTTTGTTTAAAAGATGAACTCGCACAGTGGTCACACGAGCTGCTCCACTTCGATTTCCTGGGATTTAAAATACATTTTTACATCAGAATCCTATTGACTTGCTTTGGCTTCAGCTTGCAGAGAGAGCAGGTATGTAACAGGAACTAAAGTGAATCCCAACTCTAGACTGGCCCATTCTGTATTTCCCTGGTACAGTAGACAAACCTGATAATGTGCATGCTTATGCAGCATGACTGTTATGAAGGATGCAATAATTGTCTTCCTGAAACTAAGCATAGGCACTGGTCAACCACTGAGGTCATTCAGATTCCTCCCCCTCCAGGAAGCTCAAGAGGGGCTGTGGCTCAGTGACAGAGCATCTGCTTTGCATGCCAAAGGTCCCAGGTTCAATCCCCGGCATCTCTAAGTAGGGCTGGGGAAAAAAACTCTGCTTGAAATCCTAGAGAGCAGCTGCCAATCAGTGTTGACACTACTGGGCTAGATGGACTCAGCAGAAGGCAGCTTTCTATGTTCCTAAGCTCACACACAAGGCGTAATAGGGATGGCAATAGCCTGGCATTTGCTACTAGCAACCAAGGGTTAGCGACATCCTGCTTCTATTCTGAGCCATGAGATTAGGACCAGCTAATAGACCACAGAGGTATATAAGAAAGTAACACCACGTAACTCGCGGAAGGTAGTACCATCACCACAACACACTGGCTTTATTCAGACGTAATGCCTAAATATGGTTGTGCTTTACATGGACAAGTCTTGAGCTCAGACCCATCCCTCACCAGCCATGACAAGATCTGAGGCTTTTCCTCACTCTGAACAAATCAATGAATCCAAGAAGTAATATACTATACAAAAGAGCAATATTACGCACACTAAATTAAAAGAATAAACCTTTTAATTTAAATATTGAAGTGCTTCAATGAAACTATTTGCCCAAAACTATGTCAAGTCAGAGGAAAAACATCCCAGTTAGGTTGAAATAGCAAAATAACAATATAGCAAAATAACAAAGCTATATTAAATATCTTTGCATGGCATTATGAAGAAAACTTTAATTGACTTTAACCAGTCACAAACTCTAACTATTTGCTTCTTAATTTTGTTATATCAAGATAACAGGATTTCACCCCCCCTGACTTGATATAGTATCGGGTAAATGGTTTCACTGAAGCACTTCAATATTTTTCAAGTTCTCACGTAATAGTTAATGCTAAAAGGAAGGTTTGCATTAGTTGCTTCAGTACTTTCTGTTATTCAACTGGAACATGCTGCCTACAGATATTTCACTGGATGACCCTAAGTCTAGTACATCAACTCTGATCATCTCTCCCCTTTAACCACAATTGTGTGTGAGCTCATTGAGAAATAACTCTCATTTCACAGTTTTTTAAATGTTGGTGTGCCATAGATACTAACATATACCAATGAAACATCAAACATCTAAACCAAAATCTGCACGGTGTCATGAATATTGCATTTGGTCAAAGAAGGGCCAGACGATTAGTCGTTTTCTCCTAGAATAAATGTTTAATGGCAATGAGTTGAAAATAGCTTAGCAACTCTGGATTTAAATTAATGTAGCTAAGAGTTCTGGATTTATAAAGGAAAACGTGGCATCCCATATTAATGTCCAAACTGACATATTACAGGAGACTCTGCAATGATACAAAAGTAAGTGAAGAGTCCAGATTAGAAAATTGGCAACCATTTATTTTATACTGGGATTCGAAAAACGCTTCAGAGACAGTAAGGCAAGAAGATAGATTGTAATTATAGAAGACGTTCAATTTCCCCCCAATTTTATGGTCCTGGCCTATTTAATTTTACATGCTAATAAAATATTAAGAAGAAAGATTTCTGAGTTTATGAGATTTCAGATTTCTAGCCGGGCAAAAGCACCTAAACTCCCAAGAACAAGTATTATATTTGCAGGTACTTTGACCATTGAGCACATGGGATTTGTCTAGAGTTACCTTGTTACGAGGTCCTCTTCTCATAATCTTATCAGGATATGTAGTTATAACGTTTATTCTTTCCAAGGACTTCAGGACACTGCATATTATCCTCCCCACGCCTTTCTTTCTTCTTTTTTTTTAATCCTAGCCACCTCCCTGTGGGGCAGAGGTTAGCCTAATAAACGGAGCAGGGCTGGCCTATGAGCTTCATGGCTGAGCAAGAGAGCTGAACCTGGGTCTCTTTGGGCAGAGCTAGGGATGCCTGAGAATTCTGCATCCCAACTTGAAGCTCCAGTTGCAAACACATAGCTGCCAAAAAGATTAATAAATTGTTGAACACATGCTCATGTCTGTTGCCTTTCCAATTCCCCGGGCTGATTTGTGCAAATTTCCTGGAGGGCACCAGGTTAGGGAAGGCTAGGCTAGCCTGTTTGGAGGCAAATCATGATAATATACAGCCACGGCTGCCACATGCTGGGGAAGCTGCATTTGTACTTATCACCCCTCCCCATACCCATGAGCTATAAAGACCTGCTTCAGGGACATCATACAGCTGGTCTCCAAGGTGTACAGAGGACATGCACAGAATGCACAACTCAGCATGCAGGAATCATCGTGGCTGCCTAGAGTCCAGAGGTGGTGAAAATGGGCGCCAAGTCATCTACGAATGACTTAGCTCATCTAATAATAATAATAATAATAAATTTATTTATTTCTTACTCGCCTCTCCCTCCGGATCGAGGTGGGGAACAACATCAATACAGACAATACAAGATACATAAAACTGATTAAAAGCATATAGAATTAATACATTATTAAAATCAACCAAGTCTTAACATTCGACTGGGTAGGCCTGCCGGAAGAGATCAGTCTTTATAGCTCTCTCGAATTCTAGAAGACTGTTAAGTTGGCGGATCTCTCCTGGCAGGCCATTCCACAGTCTGGGAGCGGCAGAAGAAAAGGTCCTCTGGGTAACGGTTGTCAGCCTAGTCTTGGCCGACGGTGGTAGATTCTTCCCAGAGGACTTGAGCGTGCGGGGCGGATTGTATGGAAGAAGGCGATCCCACAGGTAACTTGGACCTAAACCATGTAGGGCTTTAAAGGTAATAACCAACACTTTGTACTTCGCTCAGAAACTAATTGGCAGCCAGTGGAGTGATTTTAAAACTGGTGTGATATGGTCACCCCTAGGTGTACGGGTGACCAACCTGGCCGCTATATTTTGAACTAAATAAACTATATTTATTTTTTTAAAATTATATACTGCCCTTCATTATCACATCACCAGGTTATATACAAAACACACAAAAACAATGACAAAACAACAACAACAACAACAATCATCTACCAAGCTAAGTATAAAATCAGCAAATACCTGGGTATACAGAGAAGTTTTCAACAGGTGCCTAAGCTCCATCAAAGATGGCACCTGTCACACTGCAAAGTGGGGGGAGAGAATGTACTCCAAAGTTTGCAGAAGCATATGAAATACTTAGGGGGGAAGACACCTCAGAGGGGGACCCCAAAAAGTCTAATGGCGACTGAAAATGCTCAATGGTCATAAAAGAAACTACTGGAGATCAAAAAATGGAAATAGTGGGGCAGTGTGTGTGTGTGTGTGTGTGTGTGAGAGAGAGAGAGAGAGAGAGGGAGGGAGGGAGGGAGGGAGGGAGAGAGAGACGAAATGGAGTATTGTGGAAAAGGGTGTGGTTGGCTGGCTAGAACCCTGAACAGGAGCACTCCCCATAATAAAATTTTGTTGCAGGCCCTACCTCTTTGGCTCTATTTCCAGAGTTACCAACCAACGAACCAAATCCCAGCCAGGGGTTGAGGGGTATGGTTTCACTCACAGACATATTTCGGTATGATAGGTTTAGCTACAGTTGTTTCAGACATCTGACAAATATGCATTTTTTTACATTGCCACCATAGCAATTACACAATGGTTGTATTGTGAATGGTCACAAATATTTATGATGATGTACACAACCCAGTTTCAGTGTGGGCATGCATTCACTGGCTATCATCACTGGGTGTTTTTTTTTTTTTATTAAATGCGTCAATTTCTCTAAATAATTGAATTAACAATCTGTCCTTTTCTTTCTTCCCAGCCTGTAGGAGAAATCAGAAACGCCTTTCATTTCTTAGCTGCATTCTCTGCGTGTAGGAAATATTGAAGGAATGCTCAACCCACAAGTGAGTTTGGCTTATATTATAGCAGTTGCGAATCCTTTGGTCACATTTCTCTCCTGTAGGAGTCTCGGTTCGGATTTCAAACAATTTCCCTGGATTCTTGACTCCTTTGCTATTGATTATAAATTTGATAATAAAAACAAAAAGGCGCCTTGCAACATCTTAAAATCTAATTGATTTGCAAGTGGGAGGTGTACAAAATGTTGGAGCAGGAGAAACCCTGTTCAGGATTCCAGCCAGCCATGCCCTTGCCCAAATTCTCCATTCCTTTTTGCCAATTTTCTCTCTCCTACACAACAGTCCAACAGCATCCCATGCTCACTGCGCATACTCAGCCTTTACTGAGCTGTTTTGGGGTTCCCTCCCTTACATTCTTTTCACCCTGGAGTGTTTTTGTTCTTCTGCAAAACTTGGGGTGCTCCCAAGCCTGCTAATACATCCCACTCATGAATAGGTAGCACTTTCTTGGCTCCAAAAAGTGCTAACACTCTCGGCTGAGGAATGGCATTTGCATAGGATGATGGCGTACACTTTTGTGGACTAGAGCTCACTGGACCACGTGCCCAAAGTGATACTCCAAGCTGGCAAGAGATGCTCCTTTTGCCTGAATTCCAATACCCACCCCTTTTATTTTCAGAGCTAACCCTGGCTAGCATTATACCATCACCAGTTTTCACTGACCATGGCTTGAAACAGGTCAGCAACCTGTGGTTTGGCATTAACCATGGTCAGTAAAATTCCAGCATCACCGCAAGGCTAACCTGGAGTAGCTCTGAAAATGAATGGGGAATGTAATTCATATGCAAAAAAGGAGGAGGGGGAGCACCCAGGCCCATGGGGGACTTCCAACCTCCTAACCATGGTTGCTGGGGCAAACTCCCCTAGACACACTCAGAAAACCAAACCAACCAACATGGAAAATAGCATAGTTGCTTCCAAGGCCAGTACAGACCCTGCATTTCCCCACTGATTTCATCAGGAGTGTGACAGGGAGTGACCGCTCCCACAACCGCCCTGGTGAGCCATACCTCACCATACATGTACACACCTACCTGCCCACTGCCCTCCCTCCAAATCCCCTCCTAATATTCCTAGTTTAATACTTTGTCATTGGCAGTGCTATGTACCGGACACCAGGAGCAAGGGGAAGAGTTTCTAACCTCCATTTCCCCAAGCTCTTGGTGCCTGTAGCAGCATGTCATGCATCAGTAAGAGGGGGAAAGAGAGGTGTCCCTGCCTCCTTCCATTCCATGGCTGCCAAAGCGGCAGGCAAGGTGAATAGGGGAGAGCAGGCTTGAAGCAGGCATATGGGTAAAACTGGAGGAGGATGTAAGTTCTTCTTCATTTAAATCATGGGCTGCAAGGCTCAGCTCATATCTGAATCGCGAGCGGCCAAAATGTGTATTTCCGAGCCAGGAAATATCAATTTTGGCAACGTCACTTGCGAGGCAATCAGGCAGCATTTTATCTGCACCAGGCGTATGTCATGGCAACCCCGGTGATCTCTGGAGCAGCAGTGATAGGAGATCCATGAGCTGCCAACTCACATGTCACATAGCTTGTGGGGCTGCCAGACACCCACGAGTGAGAAAGGAAAGCTCCAGGCAGACCCAACATCATGCACGTCTCACGTCTTGCACCTTCTGTGTTTCCATCAAAGCCACCACTTCCTTGGAACTACATTAGCGTAGGATGTCCTGAAAAATAACTTATCAAAATAAAACAAGATCTTTTCCCAGACCAGTATTTTTACCCTGCTTTGTTCTCTGAATTTCTAGATGAATGGTTTTTCAAAGCACAGCCAAAGAAGATGCCAGATTTTCCACCTGACCAGCTCAATATAGCCTTAATATCTCAATAGACTCCAGGCATACTTGTAGATCATTTTAAGCTGAAATGTATCGCAACCCATCATGATCTTTACAACCGCTGCTGCTGCTTCTTTTTTGCTTTTTTGTCTTCTTTTTGTAAGTCAGACAGACTTCGCTATGCATACGATACCTTGTTCTTACAACAATCCTTTCCTTATCAATCTTTCTGCTTTTTAAGAAAACAATCTCATACTTGTTCTCATTTAGCAGTCCCTATTTTCTGTCCTCTGCTCCTGTCAATAACTCTACCCCATTTTTGCCTTGCTAATTTTGTTGTCGTTGTAGTTAATAGAAGTGTGTTGTCATTCTTCAACATTTAGTTCATTCCCCTGGCTCTCAGGACATTAAATCTTGGAGTGGGAATAGATGCTTTTTGGCCCAAGTGCACATCAATGTAAATGCGTCGGGCATGAATGTAGAACATAGCCTGCAATTTTACGTACTACAGTTGCTGCGGTATGCTTTGGATTGTTGATAACATATTGCAGGACAATTATATGGGTTTTTTTTTTTTTGCCCTCTTAGTATATCCTTAGCTAAATAAACCATCACTCTCTTGGTTTTTGAATCAGCAGTGGACAGGGCTATCACAGTGTGAAACGGATAAAGCATACAACAGGATGTAGTAGAGCTGCCAGCAATTTGTCATAGTGATGGCAGGTGTTGGGCAGTGATGCTTGGTATGAAAATAGGGGCGTTACAAATGTGTCTCCGTTTTGCTCTGTGAAACGGGAAGATGGTCTGCAATCTCTTCATCCAATCAATAGACAAACAAAAACACGAAAATTCAAAGCACTGGAAAATACCCACACTTTTCAGGCCTAGCCACATATTTCAGTGGAACAGCAAAGGTTTGAAGCATCCCATCAGGCTACAGCACGGGAGAGAAGGGAAGCAAAGCTCACTCCATCAGCTTCCTCCCTCCAACCGCCATCACCACCTCGCAGCAGTGATTCCACCATGATGCAGCAGAGGGAGAGACGGGCAGCAGGGCCCACTCGGTTGACCCTTCTGAGAGACCAGCAACATAAGAACAAAAGAGGAGCCATGCTGGATCCAACCAAGGGCCCATTTAGTCCAGCATTCTGTTCACACAGTGGGCAACCAACTGTTGACCAGGAACCCACAAGTAGGCCACGAGTGCAATAGCACCTTCTCACCCATGTTCCCTAGCAACTGGTGTATTTAGACTTACTACCTCTGCCACTGGAGGCAGCACATAGCTATCAGGACGAGTAGCCATTGATTGCCTACTCCTCCAGGAATTTTTCAACCCTCCTTTTTAAAGCTATCTAAATTGGTGGCCATCACCGCATCTTGTGGCAGTGAATTCCATAGTTCAGCTATGCGCTGTGCGAATCTTTGGCCCTTCCCCTCCTTGAACTGTTTCCAGCCCAGCTGGTCATTATAAAATCTTTGTAATTAAGAACAAATGCACAGGTTGGTTGGTTTTCCCCACCTCACTCCCAATCCTTTTCCATTATGTGTCGAGATTTTTTATATTACAACCCTGAGGACAGGGACTTTCATATTACCCATCTTTGTAAATGATTCTGGGGGCCTTTGGGGCTGAGGAGCACAGTAGCTAAGTAAGAAAGTAAGGAAGGAAATGAATAAATTAATTTTAAAAAACCCAAGAAGCAGTAGGGAAACCTGGCAGCTTGGAACCTACTCCTGTTACATCTGCAAAACTAGCATGCATGCCCCAAACTCCAGCTAGTCCAGAAAAAGGGCAATTTGCATCAGTAGTTTCCTAACCTCTAGCTGCACATGAACAATGCAAGCCTGTTCCCACCACTGGCAGCATTGTGGAACGCATGCATTTCCAGAGGGGAGAGGAGAGGGAGACTGGAACGGCAGTGTCATCTTGCTTGTGAAAGCTCACTTAGCGGGAGGAGGAACTTGAGATGTGGGAAATCACTCTGCCTTCTGAAATCCTGCTAATGCAGTAACAGCATGAAGAGACGCCAATGTCACCCCATTAGGCCCGTGTGTGGTTATATCCATGCATGCCAGAGTTGACTTTAGAATGTGGATTTGACCTTGAGAGCGCTGTCTGTTCCCACCTTGGATGTATTCTATCGTCCGGGATTCAGGAACAGGAGTGATATGCCACAGGTGGGGATTGCTGATGCAAGCAAGGCCTGAATCATCCCCATAGGAAGCTGACGCAGTCCGATACATGCATGGGCAATCCGTGTACCTGGTTTCACAGTAAGGCTCTTCTCCTGCTGCCTCCCAGCTATGTTTCCTGCTGAGTATTCCCTGTGGATCCAAAAAAAAGGTGCGGAATACTTTTCCTGAGCTGGGCACGGAGCTGTTTTGACCTCAGCCTAACAATAATCATACATTCTTCTTCAAAAGGAAAACTACAGCCTAAGATGTTTGCTTGGAAGGTGAATAATGACTCCGTGCATTGGCTGTGTTCTGAAAAGAGGAGTTGACCGATTATGGCCCTTTTCCAATAAGAATACTGGAGTCTAGTTTGGGAAAATGTTGCATCTGGATATTCTTGCCAAGGTCCTGACCCCTCTGCTCATGAAACATATGATGGGAACAACACATCGGCAGGGCATCAGGTTGGGGAAGGCTGTCTTAGACGAAGTTCCAGTTGAAAGTAACAGCATTGCCAAGTTGTACCCAGATTACTGCCATCTTAATACTCCACACTGTATTATTAACACTGGCTGCACAGTTTTTACTGGTTGCACAGAGGCACATTTGTCCAGTTGAGAAATAGAAAGGATGCTTAATGTTTGATCAATGTGCTCTGAAGCCTGCCATTCAGAAACCTGAAAAAATATAGTTGGACGGCATTCATTGTGGGTGGTAGAATGCTTCATTCTCTGTAGTTGCAAGATAAACCAGGGTGAAACTAGGGCAGAAACGTCCCCTTCCTTGACACTGAGAACTCCACCCCTTTGAATAAGAGGTCTGCCCTACAAAAGAAGAATTCCTTATCAAGAGGGACTCCAACTGACACTCCAGTTATTTGAAACATAAAATGCACAGACCAATGTATACTTATCCATGGACTGCAAATGCAGGCTAGTTTTCAATGGGGTCCGACATGTGTAGCCTCTATCACAGCCACCACTGCCCCTTGTTGTGAATCCGCAGTAACAATACAGGCATCTAAATCCATTGTAAATCACTCAAACTCTAAATCTGAGTGCATGCACCTCATTACAGACCTGGTCAATATATGCAATAGACTGAGGTTGGAAGTAAGTTGTAAGAGTCTTGACATGAAGAGGCAGAATGGGCTGAAAAACTCATTGAAAAAACAAAACTAGAACAGCAGCAAGCAGTCTGAATAAGAACCTTCCTCCCTAATTTGCTTTTTAAAAATGTGCAGGGGATTTGTTTCTTCCTGCAGTCTAAAGTGCTACCGTCTATTCTAATGCCTCATTCTGCTGCTTGTGTAGACCAAGCTTAAGTTTAAACAGTAGTTGCCACCCCTTGCAGGGCTGGCCCTACCATTAGGCAGAGTGAGGCAGTCTTCTCAGACAGCAGATGCTCGGAGGTGGTAGGAAGGTGTTGGAGAAGAGAGCTGTCAGTCACATGGCCTGCCCTGAGCCCCCTAAACTACCCCTCTGCCTTCCTGTATGTTGAAGGATGCTGTCCCATCGCCAGTGTCAAGGAAAGATTCAAGTGCCAGTCCAGTCATCCTTTATACATGAAAAGGGAGGAGGCACCATCTTGGCCTTCACCTCAGGCAGCAAAATATCTTGCGCCAGCTCTGACTGCTAGCATTAACTCCTGAAGATTCAAGTCTCAACAAATCACTTTTCTCTGAGTGCACAATGCCTTCTTCCAATATTACTGAAGCTCAAACATTTTCTCGTTTCGTTCCTGAACCCTGAGTCTACTGTCACCCCAACAGAAGTAATTAAATTTCACCTCTAGATATTATACTTTCATTTTCAAATACTTGAAATAATAATAATAATCTGCTTGAATAATAGAAGTTGCAGCCACAACCCCATTAGAGCAGAGACACGTAGACTCTGTTGTTGTTATTGCTAAATTATTAGGAGTCAGACAGAAATCCTTGCCAATATACTTAAAATTAGGGATGTTTATCATATCATTAAAATGTACGATAACGATACGATAGGGTCGTTGTCGTGCATGTGTTTAACATTGACGATACGATACAAAAACTTACGATAATCATCAGAGACGATAATTTTCGGGCGATTTTATTGTTTTATCGGACTGCCATATAAATATACCTATAACGTCTGTATTTTAAAAGTTAGAGACTTGAAACTTGGTCACAGTGCTTATGGGGTATGCCTAAGTATGTGTATGAAATTTGAGATCGATCCCTCCAACCCTTGATTTTATATTATTTTTTTAAAGATCGTTTCCGTTCTGACAGGTCTGAATGAACGTATGTGGCGAGCTGTCATTCTGATCTGTCAGAACGGAAACGATCTTTAATAAATTCATATAAAATTGAGGGTTGGAGGGATCGATCTCAAATTTCATACACATACTTAGGCATACCCTGTAAGCACTGTGACCAAGTTTCAAGCCTCTAACTTTTAAAATACAGAAGTTATAGGCATTTTTTCTTTAAAAATAGTGCTGCAAAAATATCATTTTTTCACGATAATTATCGTGAAGACGATACAGTTCACCTACGATATGAATGAAGTCAATAATTTTTTTGGTCTGAAATGACGATAACGATAAATGATATTTTTTGGCGTGCACACCCCTACTTTAAATGACTCATAGATGTACCAACATTTCCCAATCTACCTTCTGCATATCCCTACGTTAATTCTCTGTCTCTCTGTCTCTGTCTCTCTCTCTCTCTCTCTCTCTCTCTCTCTCTTTTAGGGATGTCACATCGTGGGTGTTTTTAATTGTTTTGAAGTGTCTTATATTTTGGTAGGCTTTGATGTTTATTAATATCATTACCATCTGTTATATTATTAGGATTAGTATTGGTTATGTGACAACATGCTTCTTTACTTTTATGTTTTGAAGGGTATGTGTTCATTCTGTATACAATCTCAATTTGCACATTCATTTTCTGAATGAATAGCTGTTCCCCACTCAGAGGAACTGCAAATTGTCTGTGTTGCAGTCTCAGAAGCCGATCATGCCCAGAAAATAATAATGTTGTTGTTGCTGCTGCTGCTGCTGCTGCTGCTATTATTGTTTATATACAGCCCCATAGCTGAAGCTCTCTGGGCAGTTTACAAAGACTGAACATTAAAAATCAATATACGAAATTTAAGACCATAAAAACATTTTTAAAAAGCTAACATTTAAAACAATTTTAAACTCTCAGCCAGGTCAAAAACTCAGTTAAAAACTCAACATAAACTGTTAAATGCCTGGGAGAAAAGAAAAGTCTTAACCTGGCACCCAAAAGATAACAATGTTGGCGCCAAGCGGGCTTCATCTGGGAGAGCGTTCCATAATTGGGGGGCCACCACATAAAAAGGCCCTCTCCCTTGTTGCCGTCCTCTGAGCCTCCCTCGTAGGAGGCACTCGGAGGAGGACCTTGGATGTTGAGCATAGTGTGTGGGTAGGTTCATGTGGGGAGAAGTGTTCCATCAAGTATTGCGGTCCCAAGCCATGAATGGTATGATTCAGTCCTTTCTCTGAAGCTAAGCAGGTCCTGAAAAAGAAATTGCCTGGGAACAAGATGTCACCCCTCTTGAGCTGCTTACAGCAAAGGCAGGATACAAATGTTACAAATAACAGGCTAAAACGGTGGCACGGAATTAAATATTACAGAGAGTGTTAACCTGTCCAACTCCCTCTGTGTGTGGCAAGTGACACCCCCAAGCCAGGCTGAAGCAACTGCCGGCTTCGTTTTGATCTCCACATTGACACAAGAAGCAATTAATTTCCTTTAATACACTGGTATGAAGGTGCCGTTTAGGTGAGACAGGAAGGGTGTAAGAAGATGCTTTCCTGTCAATTGTTCCCACTGTACCATTGCAATATTTAAAGGCCTGGTATCATGTCAATGGGGCCAATCTCACATGGCCCTCATAATGTAATCATCCCCCAGTCACAATTGGGGGGGGGCAATGATTAGGTGGTTAGGACCTGGCCCTGCCCGCATAGTAGCAGGCTTTATTATAGCAGCACTGGAAGATGAACCTACAGAAAAGTAGTTCCGACACAGCTACCAAAAGGCATCCAGGACTGTCAAATCGCTGTTGTGTAATGAAGATTTGGTATGATTTTTATGAAACTGTTAATTGAATTGGTGTTCTTTATTAATTTTAGGATATTTATATACTGCTTCCCATTTAAAAAAAACAAAATAAAGTAAAGCAAATCATAAAACAATGTCATTAGGATTATACAACAACACTTAAACAAGTTCATGACTGTGAGAAGCCAGGGTAAACAAGTAAGTTTTTAATAACCACTGACTGACAGTGCCTGATGTATAGCAGAAGGGTGGTCATTTCAGAGAGAAGAGGCCACCACCAAATGGGACTCTGCAGGACGTGGCACCAATAACAAGGCCTCACTTGTAGGTTGTGGTGGTCTACCAGGTCTTTACCGGGGGGGGGGGGGAGACACCCTTTGTTTTTAGAAACATATGGATGTTCCTAATATGGATCGGGCCACTGGTTCATCTAGCTTGGTAATTTTGGCACTGAAGGGCATGGGCTCTCCAGGCTTTTGTTGTTACCAAATATGCTCCTCTTATATGTGCTCAAATCATAAGAATGGCTCCACTTAAAGGACTGACCTGCCATTGACTTCTCCCCCAGCACCGTGGTGTCATCAAAGAGAGAAGCAGCAGCTTCCTTCCCATCTCCCTGTACTATGTTTGTTAAATTGAACATATGATTGTTTCTATTAGGGATGTGCACTGGATCGGACCCGATCCACAATCCGAGTACGGTCCAGTGGGAAATCAGATAAATTATCCAATTTCTGATCCAACAGCTGGATCGGCCGATCCAGTCCGAACCGATCCAAAAAGGCTCCGAACCGGTTCGGCGGATCGGTGGATCGGCAGGCGCCCGCTGGCGCCCACCGCCGCTTCCATTGGCGGGCGCCAGCGGGCGCCCGCCAATGAAAGTGGACAGCGGGGGGGCGGCGGAGGGGGGCGCTTACCTGTGAGGGACGTCCGCTCCCGTCCGGCGCCAGCGGCTACTACCAGCGGGCTCCGCGGCCTGCTCCAGGGTGGCGCGCCGGGTGATGACATCACCCGGCGTGCTACTCTAGAGCAGGCCGCGGAGCCCGCTGGTAGTAGCCGCCGGCGCCGGATGGGAGCGGGCGTCCCTAAAAGGTAAGCAGTGGCAGGGAAGGGGGCTTACCCCCCCCCCGGAGCTGTCCGCTTCTATCCGCGGGCGCCAGCGGATGGAAGCAGACGGCCCCAGGGGGGGTAGGGAGCGCGGGGGAGGGGGCTTACCTGCTGGGGCCGTCCACAGCGGACGGCCCCGGAGGGGAGGGAGTTAGGCCCCCCCTCACCCACCCGCCGCCATTTTTTCCTCATAGACTTGCATTGCAATGCAAGTCTATGGGGGGAAAAATGGCGGCCGATCCAAAAATTTCCGATTTTTAGATCGGGATCAGCCTCGATCCGGTCCGGGGGGCCTCCGATTTTGTCCGAACCGATCCATGACAAAATTGGACATCCCGATCCGGGTCCTGATCCGATCCGGGGGGTCCGTGCACACCCCTAGTTTCTATTTATATATTTTTCTCTTTTTGTGTGCATTTTCTTCTTGTGTGTTTTAGGTTTGCACAGCACTGTTTTTTTTTTTTAATGTTCAGCAGCCTATAAACCTGCACAAATAAACACTCATCTAGGAATATTGACCAGGTTTGGATGACATGCCACACTTCGGCATGGGCTATTGAACCCACAATGAGCCACAGGCACCAATTTGAATATCCAACCCCACTCGGTTGTTGTCATGTTATGCTGCGAACCCGGTGCATGTGAGTCATGCAAGGTTTAAACAATGGTTGCATAAACCCTATATAAGCCACACTCGCCAGATCTGCACAACATGGCAACCCCCAAGCAGGGGTTGAATATTCAAAATGGCGGCCGCATGTGCCTGTGGGTTAAATAACCCCAGGTGGGCTGTCGTATCATGTGATCAGCACCATGCAGAGGGGAAGTAGTTCCCTCACCCTCCGGGTGGCTATTGCTGCTGCAGGTTGCCAACAATTGCTAACTGATTCAGAGTAATGGCAGCCAAAAGTAAAAATCAGCCATTCGTTTGCATACCAATGGTGTACCTCATAAAAGGCACTGGAGATCCTCTTCCCCAGGAATGTCTGAAGTCTGGAACCATACCTAGCTTAGTCCTTAAGGCACCACTGGATTCATTTCCACCATCAGAACATTACTGTCGTTCAGGATCTGACCCGCCTGCAGAAATTAAATACGTTGGGCTTTTGTTCTCCTCAGAACCACCTCCTGGTCAACCTATCCCAGTCACTCTCTTCCCATTTCCAATTTCCCCCCAAATTACTATTTTGTTACATACTAGTGTGCCAGTAGTATTTTGCTCTTTCCCTATTTGCAATTCATGCTTCTTTGTAAGTCCACATCCCTTCCTAATACTCTACTTACAAAAAAATAAAATAAAAAATACCTCAATAGGATGCTAGACACAATGTGTAAAAGCAGGGCCATTGTGATCTATTGCACCAATAAACGTACCTCTTCATAATACGATTAGAGACATATTTCAATGCCCTAGAATGATGGGGATTTGACAATTTTCTGGTGAGCAAGCGGCACTGTGCCATTTTGAAAAAGAGGATGTGCAATTCAACATCTAATAGACTGGTAAGACTTTTCAGCCAATTTCAGGCAGGAAACGCACATTTTAAATAATATATATTACCAATAATTCTCTAGAAAAACGGGCCACCTACTGCAACCCCACGTCTTCCCACGGTGCCTTTTCAGGTTGAATTCTTCATGCAGAGCCCTTCAAAGCAACAGTTAAAATGTAAGTGAAGGATTGGGGGGGAGGGGGGGACAGACCCTCAACCCAGTTTAAACAACAATAAAAGGCCACAGAACAGAGTGAACCGATAGCAGCATTTCACTCTTGGGATTCTGTTTCTGAACATAAACAAATCCAAACACTCTCCTTCTTGGCAGAACCCTTAGAGGGACATGAAATTTGCTATTGAAATAATTACTCTCCATTTTCCTATCTATTTTTAGATGATGAAAGTTACAACACAAGGAGATATCTTTGTTTCTTTTCATGTTTGGGGTCTTAGGGCTGCAATGCCCATTGTTTCCAGTGGCATTTCTTGCTAAACCTTTCGCTATGAGTGAAGAATTTCCTGTCGGATATTTACCTAAGTGAAGCATCCGTTTCGCTGCGCTGCTTCCAGATGCATAAGCGTACACTAAGCAGAACTCTCTGTTTACTTGAGGCAAGTAGATACGGATGAGAAATTATACAGCACAAATGGGGCAATTATGTGGTACAAGTGCAACTCCAGGCAGGTGCTTTCCCCCAAAGGAGAACTGACAGGTATTCATAGGAGATGGGCAGTGAACTAGAACCATCCAGTTCTAAAATGCAGCAAAAACTGATGTGCAACTGTGAACAGTTTAGCATGCAAAGATTAACACAAGTATGCCATTGTCATCATAGATGCACCTCCGTTGGGATCCAGCGGTGTACGCCGTGACATGTACACGCTTGTCTCTCTGAAAAGCTTCCACATGGAAAACAGGCATGAACAGGACTAGGACTGTAACCCTGGGTGGTCTCTGAACAGAAGTTCTCAGGGAAAGTTCAGCATTTCAGGACTGACATTTGGATTCTCTCCAGCTCAGCTGCAGCAGCTAATGCTGAGGGGGCTGATGATCTGCCTCCTCTCTGATGAACTTATCTTTGGGGGAAGGGGCCCCAGTTGTCAGCTTCCAAAGCAGTCCCCCCCCCCCCCGAGCTCTGGGAAGGCTGGAGGGTGGGAAGAGAATAACTTGGCTCATGGCCAGTCTCATAGGCCTCCATGCTGAGTGTTGGACTTCAGGGATTGCAGAGGAAGAGACCTGGTAGCCTGTCCCGTCCCAAACGCAAGGCTCTTAGTGGGAAGGGTGGAGGCCTGCCAAAGTAATGGGTTATGTGGTTGCCAGCAAGAAAGTGGGATCAGTTCCTCCCCACTACTCCCAGGCTTTGCACATGGCTAGGAGGCACATAAAATGAGGTGTCTATAGTTGGATGTGGTTTCTAAGCTGGACCTGTTCTGGGCTGTAACTCATTGGTAGGGCGCCTGCATTGCATGCAGCAGGTCCCAGATTTGATCCATGGCATCTCTGGGTAACACCGAAAAAAATCCTACCTGAAACCCTGGAGAGCTGCTGCCAGTCAGTGTCAACAATACTGGGCTAGATGGACCAACAGTCTTAGTATGTCAGCTGCCTATTTTCTTATGCTCCTATGAGAGTGAGAGGACTTTGGGCTAAGTGTCTTCTGGTGGGGCCCCTCCGGTGTCAATAAGCCCTGGCAGGCATGCTTGGCTGAACTGGTAGCACTTCAAACAGTGCTGGGTAGCTGGATGTAGCCCCTCTTTTAACTTCCCACAATACTTCTGAGCAACACTAGGTCAGGAGCATTATGGGAAATTAAAAGGGTGACTAGATACAGGTGCCTGGTGCCTCTCAGAGTGCTGGGACAAAACACAAAGGGAAGAGGAGGTCCTGGGTCAGGCACCAGTTATAGGCCCTGCCAGGGTAGTGGGGCTATAGCAGCTGCCCAACAATGCCTGGTTCTGACGCTGGTCCTAGCTCTAAGACCCCAAAGAACCACTTTGAGTCTGTTCTAGGTAACAGATACTTTCGGTTCAAGGAAATGCACCGCCTTGCCATTTTCCTTTCTCATTCTCAGAGCGCCAATATGGTGCCAAGTGGCTGCAATGAAAAATCAAAAGAGAACAGAACAGAAACAGCAGCTGGACCACACACACAAATAAATGAAAGCACGAGGCGTTTTCTCAGTACCGTCCCCCTCACCCCACCCTTATTCCATTTTTTTCCTTTTTTTTTTTTTTTTTTCAGGTCCCTCTAAGCTTCAAAATAATGGATATAAAAAGCATCAACAATTCAGGGGGGAAAAACAAGTGCTTCAATATTAAAGAGCCTGGTCTATACATAAAAGGACTCTGGGAATATTTCCAAAAAGGGGGGCAGAGGGGGGAAGTAGAACCACCATTTTAATAATTAACAGAATTCACTCAGTCTTTGCAGACCACTGGCTGCCTGCGAAAG
Source organism: Anniella stebbinsi (assembly GCA_029215795.1). Classification (NCBI taxonomy): domain Eukaryota; kingdom Metazoa; phylum Chordata; class Lepidosauria; order Squamata; family Anniellidae; genus Anniella; species Anniella stebbinsi. The sequence continues at coordinate 392,587,063 of JARDYH010000001.1, forward strand.
CTGTCTGACAGTCAGTGTCTGCTATAGAATGACATGGCATGTTGCTTGTGCAGGATCATTCATTCATTAGTAATCTTCATAGTTCCAGGTCTAGAATTTGCACATGGAGTTTGCTCTGTGAGCTGCTTGTTGAATGGCTTCCAAGAGTCAAGCTACATGTTAGGCTCATCGCATAGTGTGTAGCTGGAGGTTAGCTTTTTCTTTACTGTAGTGCAAGCACACATAGCCCCAGTTCGGATTGGGACACCATGCAACGACAGCAAAGGGTTAAACCTTTGCCTGTCACAATTTTTCTTGGAAATCCCCTCTCCCATGGGGAAGGGGGGTTGAAAAAAGAAAAACAGTCTCCACAGGCGTCAATGGAGGCTTCCCCCCTTTTTAAACCCCTACAGGGGAAATTGGGAGGGGGCACACAATGGTAAGAGGAGGCTTAATTCTCCCTCCCAGTGTACAGTGGTCCCAGTCCAAATCAGGGCCATGCGTACTTATACTACAGTAAAGAAAAAGCTAACACTCAGAGCTATACACTATGCAATTCGCATAATGTATAGTTGGGCTCCGGCATCAGTGACGGTGGTACTAATAGAGATCCAGCCACCCCTTTGCCCAGCAGCTTTACCCAATCAAAATCCCACCCGCTCCCTATCTCCCTGAAGCTGCTAACAGCCTCATTGTTACAATATTGGTACCTGCCCTTTTATCCCCCAGTATGATGCTAGCTTTGGGGATGGGTGAGAAATTTAGAGCAGGGGAAAAAAGGGGGGAGTTATTTATCTTTCACCATGATGCCGTGACCCCAATCCAATTGCCTCCCCCATCCCATGCACAGCCGCTTTTAAGCTCTGAAAAAGATGTCAGAAGATTCGATCCCGGATCCCGCGTCTCATCTAGTTTGGTCCCAAGAGATCCGCTGTAAGTACATCTGAAATTATTCAGCTTGCTTAATGGCTTTTCATGAAACAGTTCCTCTCAGATGCAGCTTATTACTTATAGAGGATTTTTGTAAGACAGGACAGGCAGCTGCATCGGCTTGGATGCCTAATGCTCAAAGTAATTGAACACCGACAAGCATTCAAAATTTTCCAACACATCCAAGCTGAATTACCCTAGCAGGAACTAATCAGCACCTACACCACCAGAGCTTCCTGAGTAACTGAGAGATTAGAAGCAATCCAATCCATCGATATTTTCAAGCGTATTTTTCTTCTACCAGAAGGCAGGCCTAAAACTACAAGCCTCCGAGACTGGTTCCCCGTACTGCCCTCCACCCCCATCTCAATAAAAGCTCGCACACCCGCCACAAACATTCACGTGCTGCCAGCCATGAAGTCAAAAGAAAAGAATGAAGCAAAAAGACAAAGAATGGGTCGTCCACATGAGCTCTAGCAATGTGCAAAGACATAAAGAGCGAATGCTGGGAAATAACCCAAGATTGGTAAAAAGAGGGAGAGAGGCCAGGGATGGCCAGTTATCCCATAAGCGAAGGGGAAAAAACTGATATTTGAAAATAAGAAGGGAGAAAGTTGACAGGCTATTTTGTACACATCTGGGAAGTTTGCCTGAATCTACAAAAAACAAAACAAAAAGACAACCCCAAACACCTTCTGTTCTACCTTTCTCAAAAGGTGACTGCTGTTGCCAATTCACAAGTCATTCCAACATATACAGTGAACTATCCAGGGTGTCCACATGCTTGATTTTAGAGAGAGCAGTCCTCTTTTTGTGTGAGAGGACTGTCCTCTCTAAAATAAGTGGTAGTGTAGTGGTTAGAATGTTGGACTAAGATTCGGGAGATCCGGGTTCTAGTCCCCACTCAGCCATGGAAGCTCACTGGGTGACTTTGGGCCAGTCACAGATACTCAGCCCAACCTACCTCACAGGGTTGTTGTTATGAGGATAGAGGGATTATGTACGCTAGCTTGCATTCCTTGGAGGGAAAAAGGCAGGATATAAGTGCAATAAATAAATAAATATTTGAAAGTGTTGTCTGTTTCTCAAACTGTGGGTCGGGACCCCCCAGTGGGTCTCAGCCAATCTTCAGGAGGGTCTCGGTGCTGTGGATTGCCCTCTTTGGTTGACTGACTGACCTGAGCCACAGCTGCATCGTGCAAACTGTATAGGCAGGTGTGGCAGCAGGCATTGGTTAGAGAGCAAGGCTAATATTTTTAACAACAACAATAAAGAGGAAGGCGAAAAGAGGGAAACAGGCTGGGGATGGCTACTAAGCAAGATGGACCAATGGTTGGATGCAGCAAAAGACAGCTTCCTATCATTTGTGATGCTCCCGCCTGGCACCTACATTATACTCTTTTCGACGACAGGTGAAGACCTTTTTATTCTCCCAGTATTTTAACAGTTTATTATCACAGCCTTTTAACTCTGCTGTTCTAAATCTGTATTTTAAATTTGTAGTTTCAATCCTTTGCACGTTTAGGTGAGAAAAAGTCCTGCAACTCCTAGTATAGCTGGCTAGGGAATGCTAGCAGCTGTAGGACTTTTTCCTGTCTAAACATGCATAGGATTGCATCCTAAACTACTGTTGAAAAAAGGCTATGGTGCAGGTGGAATTTCATTCAGGAGGAGGGTCTTCTCTGCTGTGGCACCCCGGCTGTGGAATGAGCTCCCTAGAGAGGTTCGCCTGGCACCTACGTTATACTCTTTTCGACGACAGGTGAAGACCTTTTTATTCTCCCAGTATTTTAACAGTTTATTATCATAGTCTTTTAACTCTGCTGTTCTAAATCTGTATTTTAAATTTGTAGTTTAAATCTGCATTGCTACACGGTTTTTTTTACTCTGGTTGTGTATTCATATTGTATTTTTATATTGTGTTTTTACACTGTTTTGTTGATGGTTTTAATTTCTGTGAACCGCCCAGAGTGCTTTGGCTATTCGGCGGTATATAAATTGAATAAATAAATAGAATAAATATAAGGCCCACTACCTTCCAATTCCCCATAATCCAAGCACTGCTTATACAGGTCTATATGATTGGGCAATATTAATACCCTCATATTAGAAGATAAGAGCTTGCCAAAAATCATCCACAAAGTTCATAACAGAGCTGATAGTTGAACCCAGGGTGCTCTTAAACGTTACCTGCCACTATCATTTCTATATTTGTTTCAGATATTCTTAGGAAGCCACTTAGGGCCAAGCTCTTCCAGGATAGGCTCCAGCTCATAAACCACAATATATATAAATATCAAACATCACATATATACCCAAAACATCACCATAAAAATCAGCAGCGGGATCGAACAACAATAATATAAGAACAATAACAGCCCAGATAAAAATAGCTTAAATAAATCACATATTTTAAATATGTGTTTTAAATAAATCACATTTAAAATATCTTTAAAATAGTTCAAGCACCAGTTTAAACCAGCAGAGCCAGAATATCTGTTAAAGAAGAAAAAAAGAAGCAACCTTGGAATGAGTAGATAAAAGTGAAGAAACCACAAGCAAATAGAAAAAAAAAATAAAACGTGAGATCAGGCACTGTTTGTCATTGTCCAAGCTCATCAACAATATGGAATTATAGGAGAGCACCGTTGGTAGAAGAAAAGCTTTAGCAGACCCTTTGTGAATCATATTAAAGTCGGATTTGTAGTAATACACTTAAAAGGAAATAAATCGTCTCCTCCATTTCCTGCCACAGTGCAGGGAGTTCTCTCCTAGAGATCCAGTTGCCATTTAATATCACAGCCGTGTCAAGAGCTTAAGTGCCTCCTGCACTAAGTCATCATCATGAGACAATATTCCTTCCACTCTTGGTTGTGCTACCATTAAGTAGACACAGGAGCCTGGAGAGTTCACACCGCTCCACCACCAAATCATGCGTGTCGACAGGGGGAAGCGATTACTAATTGGCCTTCAAAAATGTAGAATTTAGAAATGCCAAAAAATTATTTTAAGAATTTAGATTTGAATTGTTCCAAATGTTGTGAACCAAGATACTTTACGGTCTTTCTGAGCCATGTTATCAGAGACTTCTTCAGTGGAGATACCGGGGGATGAATCGGAGACTTTGTGCATGAGACAGTCCTGGTGGAAAAGGCTATTAATGGCTACTAGTACAGATGGTTATGTGTACAGATGGTACAGATGGTTATGTGCCCTGCCCTCCAGTATCAGAGGCAGTATGCCTATATATACCAGTTGCTGGGGAACATAGGTGGGAGGGTGCTGTTGCACTCATGTCCTGCTTGTGGGATCCTGGTCGACAGCTGGTCAGCAACTGTGTGAACAGAATGCTGGACGAGATGGACCCTTGGTCTGATCCAGCATGGGTCTTCGTATGTTCTTAAGAATGTGCTTCCCTTGGAGCGATGGCCCTTCTAGCATCAAGGAAGTGAGTGGAGCAAGAAATACTGTCCCAACAGCCAGTGCCAGCTACAGATTTTGATGGGCCCTTGGGAAAGCCACCCTCCATGTGTCCCCTCCCTTAGACAGTACCTTCTCAACTCCGTTACCACCACCTGCTGCTGCCGCTGCTGTTGCTCTGCTTCATCCCCCTCTTTCTCATCAATGGGCACTACATATACTGCTCTGTGCTACAAACCAGAAGCTTATCTACAACGATCAACTGACTCTCCCTCCCAAGAACAGGCTCATCACTTGGTGTGGCTGGATTTGGCAGGGGCAGCTGTAGGCTGGAATTTCTTTTTACCAACTTTGACTGGTAGACCAGCTGCACCCTCTGCTGGAAGACAGAGCTGGTGATCTCCAGATCAGGCTACTGCAATGTGCTTTACATGGCACTGCCCAGAAACATGGTTCCAGAAGTTCAACTGGTGCAGAGTGCTGCTATTCAATTATTGATAGGTATTACCTGGCAGTGCTACCCAAGGTGTTGAGCCCTGCCCCCAAAATAGGTTCAGCACCTTGGATTGCTCCTTTAGGGATCTCACTGGTTCTGATTTAAACGCCACCAAAATCAGAGCTACCAAACTCCAGTTGTTTCAGCTCTGGTAATATGACCCTGCCAGGCAATACCTATCAATAATTGGTTCAAACAATTATTAGTTTCTAAGACAGATTCAAGGTGCTGGCTTTGACCTATGAAATCATAAACCAGGAGTAGGGAACCCTTTTCTGTCAAGGGCCACATTCTTTCAGGGATAATTTGTCAGAGGCTGCATGCCAATGGTAGGCAGGGCCAAAGCTGGGAGGCAGAGCCATATGTAGTTGGGCTCAGATCCTTCTCTGACCCTGTTCAGACAACACACTAAGCCAAGGTGGTGAAACATTTTGAATGAAACATTATGGTTTAGTGTGTTGTGTGAACCATGACTTAGCATGCCATGTGAACCATTCCTAACCATGGTGGCTACATAACCATGGTTTAAACATCCTCACTAACCATTTGCTGCAAAAGGGCTAGAGGCTTAACCATGGCTTAGGATGTTGTCTGAATAGGCCCACTCTCTTTTTCAGCCAGCCACCCCCCATCTTCCTCTCTGCCCAACTGGCTGTTGGAGGAGGGACAGATCACTTTTGCTATAGGCCTGAACTGATCATTTGCAGAGGTTACCTATTTTTCTGACATTGAACAGCCACAATCCCCTCCTATGCCTGCAAATATCAACCAGTTCAGACAAAGAGAAAAGAACAACAACGTTATAGCCATTTGTTACTCTTCCAAGATAGTCAATGTGATGCATGTAGCTTTGGATTTCTGAATCTCGGCATGGGTTCTGTACTCAAGTCAAAGAAGATGGACCCCAAATCCATCCAAACAAAACTGAGCTGTTTTCCAAAGGGTCAAATCAGGGTATGAGTCAAATCTGGTCTCTCTCTCTGTCTGTCTATCATCTATCTATCTATCCTATCTATCTATCTATCTATCTATCTATCTATCTATCTATCTATCTATCTCAAAAGCATTCTACAAGACAATTCACTGACATTTCCTCTGCGTTTATCACTGACGATTTAGCCCTGCAGACTGCACACAGTCTCAAGTTTGTACTTTTCAAGATCTCTAGAGAATAAGGAATTTGGAAGACATTCCCAGAAACCCTTCATGAACTATTTAATTCCCCTGCATGATAGGAAAGCCTTCCCTTCAGAATCATTTCATCTGTTCTATTTATAAGAACTGCCTTGCTGGACCAGACCAAGAGTGCATCAACATCCTTCTTTTGGATGGCAGCCAGAGAGATGTGCCTCAAGAAGGTGCCAAGCAGGGCATTAAGGCAATGACCACCACCTGCTCTTGCACTTGGTGTTCAGAAACATACCATCTCTGATCATGGTGGTTCAATTCACCCAGTATGAGTGATAGTGTGCGATCCTTGTGTTTCACTAATCATTTTTAAAAAAAAGTGATTTAAACAAGTAGCTATTTCCATAAGGCAAGGTTGATTTTGTTCAACCTTAGCAAGGGCAAGGGCCAGGCAGCTTCTCTGTGGCCTTGTACCAGCAGCCTAACACAGTAATGGATGTAAGAAGAGCCCTGCTGGATGAGAGCAACAGCCCATCTAGTCCCACATTTTGTTTACACAGTGGTCAACCAACTGACCACAGGAAACCCAGAAACAGGATATGAGTGCATCAGCACCCTCCCACCCATGTTCCCAGCAACTGGTATGCATAGACATACTGCCTCTGGTACTGGAGGTAGCGTAGCAGCCATTGATAGACCTATTCTCCATGAATTTGTCTAACCCCCTTCTAAAGCCATCCAAATTGGTGGCCATCACTATATCATGTGGTAGCAAATTCCATAGTTAAACTATGGAAAAAGTCCTTTTTGTCTGTCCTGAATCTCCCACACATCAGCTTCATGGGATGACCCCATTGGGCTCTAGTATTATGAGAGAGGTACTAAATGCAGGTACTAAAGACCGGAGTGTGGGTAGAGAAGACAAGGGAGATACAGCAACAGAGGAAGTTGCTTTTATCAGGACCAACTACCATGCCAGGTCATCTAACCCAGCATACCCTGGGCAGTCTAATTGACAGTGGCTCTTCAGTGTCTCCTTGATCCTTTTTAACATCAGGTACCAAGGACTGAACTTGGGGGCTTGGCCATGCATAGCAGGTATTCTACCACTGAGCTATGGTCCCTTCCTGATCAGCTTGCAACACTTTGGCCAGCTTGCATAACCCATCAGAAAAATACTAGGTTGTTTAGCCCCTTAAAAAAAAACAGGGGTCCAGGTCTGCATGTCACACACACAACCTCCAACTGAAGGTTGTTTACAGAAAGCATAACTGGCTCATGCAACCCAGCTGCAATTTATGGGAATACACATTATGTGCAAGCCACTTTGCCTTCAGTTTTCTACAAACAAACTCCAATCGGCCTGATCAGAGGTTGTGAGCGTGATGTGCAAACCTGGACCACTAGGTTGTTTCAGAGCTAAACAGCCCAGCAGTTAATCCAACAACAAACAATGGGTTAACCACTGGGTTGTTGAGCTCCTAAATCACCCAGCAGTCCAGGTTCATACATCACACTCGCAACCTCCGATCAGGCCAATTGGAGTTTGTTTACAGAAAGTAGAAGGGGAAGCGCAGCACATACCCTCAGATTGTGGATTACATATATCCTTGATTTGCCACATCATGTGTGAACCTGGCCTTTATCTAGATGGAGTCACTCTGATCCAGTATGTAGCCTACAGGGCTAAGCCAGCTTGATTGTATTGAGGAAGCGGATGACTCCTCAATGGTAATGATCTGAATGCTCAAGGTTCACCTGCCCTGTTCAGCTGAAGCAGATTGCTAGGTGGCCAGTGCCTGGAGGGAAGGCTATCTGGAAATCCTTCTATGATGTCAGAATGGCAGGATAATAAATGTTCAATATAAGTAATGGGCTCAACTTCTAGAAGTTCGGATGTGATTGTTCATAAGCTAGAATAGCCAATAATATGGGAAAACACCTGCTTTCTAAGCAATTTGGCGAGGCGACAAAGAGGTGAAAAGTGAAAGTGGCAGAGGGAGTTTCTTTTACGCCTCTACCCACACTGCACCGTGCACAGGAAAGCAATGCACTCAGTAGCTGCAAAATTGTTTCCAAGTTTCTCAAGTCCCTTGTGTTGCTTAATCAGCACTCCTAGAAGCAATATTTTCTGTCAATTGATTGACAAGGAGGTATTGCTTTCAGAAATGCTGAATCTACAATGTGGAGGGACTCGGTAGACTCGCAGTGACTATGATAAATATAAATTGTGCAAAAAAAAAAATTGTGCTAATGAGCTGCGGTGGCACGTTTCTTCCAAAAGAACAGCATAGGGAAGAGCAGCTTTGGGCAACCTCTTAGTTCAAGAGCAGAACTACAGTGGAGTCTGGATGTTTGAAGGGGTTCTCAGCTATTAACTGGGGGCCCTGGCTATGGACAGCAAAATATGCTTTCCTAATAATGCAGTCTTCACCCAGTGGTCAGAGGGGATTCCCAGGTTGCATGTACACAAACAAATCCAAGACTTATTCAGAGTACGACAGAATTCAAAATGGGCCTCACTTGTACATCTGCTCTGAACAAAGCTCATAGACCAAAGCCAGCTGGTTCAGAGGTATGAGAACCTCCTCCAAAGCAAAATGGTCTGGCTCCAAAGTGTCAGGCCAACTTCAGAGCTTCGTAGGATACTGGAGCATCTGCCAAGTCCTGACATGCACCTTTAGACCAGTCCCTGCTTACAGTGGGGCTGTGAATCCACTCCAGCTTTCAGTTAGAACTCTAAAGGGGGATAAGGTTCAGAACCTTGGATAGCTCCTTTAGTGTTCTCGCTGGTTCTGACTGAAACCCGGAATGGATTCACAGCCCCACTGAAATCAGAGCCATCAGCCTCCAGTGGTTGCTTGCGTTGTCGAGGTGAGGAGAGACTGCTCAGAAATCTAGCATTGAGGATTTGGTAGCTGCCCTGATATACATGCCTCCAATGCCTTCTTTTCCTTCCTGTGCCCATCAATGGAAATAGTGCTGTGTCCACTGACTTGCATGGCAGGGGGTGGGGACATCAAAAACTCCATGAAACCAAAGTAAGGCTTTTACTCAGTTCAAGTAAAAGCCGTTCTTTCCCAAATTGGTCCCAAGGAAAAGCAGCTCCTATCTAAAGCTAAACACAATTCTTCACACAGAAGATCTCAAAGATCACTTGAAGATCTTCAAGTGCTCATATAAATCCTCATGGGAGGTAAAGTTGACAAGCAAGGCTCTGCTTTGGATCCCATCTTATGTAAAAGCCACACTGACGTCTATGAGAAGTATGGGCTTTTCAGTGTTGGTCACAATGCTTTGGGATACCCTCAGCTGGGAGGTTCATATGATCCCTGCCTTTTCATAGACAGGCCAAGACCTTTCATTTCCAAGGACTGTGCAGATGGGTTAATTTCTCTGCTCCTGTATTTTGCATTGACAATAATTTGTTTTAACTGATCCTAGGTAGTTTCAAGCTTTGTATTTTTGTACACTGCTTTGCTTATTTTAAAATAAATAAATAAAAGGCAATACAAAAACTAACAAAACATATTGAGAGCATGTATCTGTGGTGTTCATTGTTCTGCATTGGCAGTGAAGTATGAACCCAGTTTCAGCCAGCTCACGAAAAGGGTCATTTCATGAAAGAAATCCATTTTTCTCAAAGATGGAACAGCTTTTACTGGGTGTTGCAACTAATTGCCAGAAATGATGAGATGCTGTCTGGGATAGCCGAATGGCTACAATTAACTAATAGAGACCAAGGTCATGACAACAAAGAAAAGCTGGCTCCAGCAATTACAATCTTACCCAAAGGTTAAGCGATAATGGATCCTGTCTTCCAAATATGACTGGTTAATCGCCATTGCTGGGAGTGCCAATAGCTCAAAAGGATAGAGATTATATTCATTTAAGGTGATAAAATACAGGTGTCGGGCTAATATAATTTGGTATTTGCATCCTCCATTGAAGCCACCATACATCTACAATACCCTGCGAGTTTGCTTTCTTCTCTGGGCCATTAGAGATCTCCCAAAGACCCACAAGCTGCATGGATGATTATATCTTTGTAAATGACCATATACATTGATTTAATTAGCCTAGTAGAGTGTATCTGTGTTTTGTATGAATTAATTACCAGTTTCCTTTGAACGTGTACTTGATGACACATGGATTCCTTATCTTGAGGAGGACCTTTTCCCCCCTACAAGGAAGATCAGCTGGAGCACGGAGGCCTCCCGCCCTGAACTGGATACTCAGCAGCCTCCAAAAACCAGAAGCTGCCGCCAATCCACATAGGATTACACTCCAAACACAACATCATCCGTTGCAGAGGAAATACTGGAAACAAGAAAAGGTTGTGCTTCCAAGTCTACTGAGTGATGCTCCTACAGTATCTCCATTCATTTCAATGGGACATAAGTAAGAGCGGTCTGCAGCCTAGGGCAAGAAACCAAGAAGAACTGAGAACACAAGAACTACCAGGCTAGATAAAATAGCTGATATGTCACCCCATTTCTCATATCAGCCAGTACTAGCTTTCTCAGAGGAAAGAGGCATGGGGAAATATCCCATTCTAGCCTGAAGGGGAAGAATCCTTCAGTGAGGAGCTGTCTTATGCCCTCAAGCTATAGAATATCTATATCCTATATAACTTTTTTTTTAAAAAAATCTCTGCTCATTATAAGTATGGATGCTGTCATTCCACAAAGAAATGCTTAATCCGCTTTGGAATCCCTACTAAGCTTTTTTATAGAGCTCAGTGATATCATATGACATTGAATTCTACACATGGTTTCTTTCATTACCTTCCTCTACTTAGCCAGGTAACATAGGCATCTTTTATAAGCAGATCAGAGAGCACTGTGTTGGGTTATGTTTCTGTTCATACTATATGCTGAAATGAACATTGACCACAAGCTTTAATGGATTCAATTACTTTACACTCTATTTTAAAGATCACCTCCCCAACACATACAAATACACACACACACACACACACACACACTGCTTAAGAACTGGTTGTATTGTGTTTCAGAGAATACTGGGGTTCTTTGACCACAATATTCTAAATAATGATGGACAGGTTTCTTTAAAAATAACAATATCTTGTCTGGTGGAGGATCTATAGCTCAATGGTAGAGCACCTGCTTTGCACACAGAAGGTGTCAGGTTCAATCCCCAGCCTTACCAGGTAGGACTAGGAAAGGATCCTGCCTGAAACCCTGTAGAGCTGCTGCCAGTCAGTGTTGATAGTACTGGGCTAGATGGACCAATGGTCTTACTCAGAAAAAGGCAGCTTTCTCTGTTTCTATTTCCTCTTGCCATACGTTCACGCTAAGAGGAGTGGTGAGCATTTTTCAAGCATGCTGTCTCAGGTTGCATGAGGCAACAGCGAAGGCCTGATTTATAGAGGATAAATGCTACTGGGGTGGGGGAATATAACGTGTAAGCTTTCCGCACATGCTGGCCATATTTAAATGCATTTACCACATGCACTGGCCAAGTTGCATATTTATTAAGGATGTGAACAGTTGATGGTCTGAGAGAGTATGCTGGTGTGATGCTGATGTTGCATGTAAATGAGTCATTGCATCTCGTAAGTGCATTTAAATGTCAGCAAGCATTTTCGGAAAACTTACACACAAATGGGCTGTCTGCAGCCTATATAAATCAGGACCAAGTCCAACCAGGCTGCCTGGCATCTTGCATAAACTAACAATGCATTCTAAACCAAGTCCCCAAATCCTTTGCCTCCCTTCAGGGGATCTCTTGCAGATGTAAAGGAGCTCCTTATTAGATAAATCAAGATGGAAAGAGTTCCCATAGGGCACGAAATTTGAAAGCTAGCAGTCTAAACAACTGAATATTCTACACATTGTTCATATATTTGAAACAGACAATAAACCCAGTCCAAAGCTTTGCAGAAGCTCTATTGCAGAGGTCCCCAACCCTTTGGGTCAGTGGGCAGCTTTGGAATTTTGAGAATGTGTCATGGGTGCTCTCACAAGATGGCTGCCACAGAGAGGGCTTGCCCATTCATAACATAGCTTCAATGGTGGGCACTGTCAGTCACAAAAGACTAATTTCCTAGAAGGCAAACAAATGAGGCTAAAAGAAAAGTAACTAAGCCCAAGAACCTAAGCACAAGGCAGAGATGGAATCTGAGCTCCAAATGGAATAAAAGATTGGCAGCATGCCAGCCTCCCAATTTTTCAATTAAATAAATTGTAAGAAATAAAATGAACATCAGGAGGGGCATGAAACCTTTCTCAGATGCACCATGTTGAAGATGTCTCAGATGTACCATGTCCCAGATGCACCATGTTGGCCAGCCCAGCTGTACAACATGCAAGGTATTTTTTTATGCTTGTAAAGTTTTCCCATTCATTTCATTGTCAGGGACAGCTTCATTCTCCCAATGGTGGTGACACATAGAGCTGCCTGCCCCCCACAACATGGAAGTGAACCATTCATTCTTGCTTGCGTGCCCATTTTAGATGTCCACTGCATATTGGCCGGGGCTCAATTGTTAAATTTCGCTCTATTTTTAACATCTTTAGAGACTTTTAATCTCATTCATCATTCTATTTCACCACTGTTGACAACTACTGCATGCTTGAGGCACTTAGGATGAGTCGCCTAAAAATATAAACAGGCGGTTTTACAGAATGGGGTACAGTTAATTGAGACGGCAACAACGTTCCCTGAAAAGCATTCCTTCCGATCCAATTTGTGTTAGCTAATGCCGAATGCCATCCATCACTTGGCTGATGGTTCAACTTATTTTGTCAGTTGTCTTTTGAAGTTCCTTGCTGTCTTCCCCAGGACATTCCTAAATTCCTTGTCATCTGTACAAGTTTCACTAGCTCATTGTTCACTCACATTTTCTTCAAAACATGAAAAATGTTTTGCCCCATTGTACAGTACTCAGAGAAGATTACAACCAAGAGGAATTATGGGAGAGAACTTGAAGAAAAGGGGAGAGTAAGCAACACTGAATTTGAAATAAGGAGCTTTTAGATTTTAAAACAACTTCAGTTCCAACTTAACACTATACAGTATAATCCTACAACAGTGTAAGCTAAATCAAGACCACTGTGTATATGTGCACATATAAATCTACACACGGTTCAGACTAGAATCTCACATCAATATCATCTATATCTAACAACATTTTAATAGCTCAAGTTGAGGTTTTGATTGACAGTGTGGCCAGGCTTAACAGTTTAAAATGTTTTAAATGTCAGTTGTTTTAGGTTTACGGTTTTAAATTTTGTATATTGTCTTTTTAGTGCTCAATCTTTTAATTTTTGTAAACCACCCAGAGAGCTTCGGCTATGGGGCGGTATATAAATGTAATAAATAATAATAATAATAATAATAACCTGTAAATCAGCTTGCCCTGACCTGGTACCCTCCAGCTGTATTGGGTTGCCCATTTTATTTTAACTTGTGAAAGTTACTCAGATATTAGGAAAATTTATATTCTCCCATTGTTGACACAACTAATTGGAAGAACAATTGCTGAAAAGTTGTGTTTTTTATTGCGTGATTTTAGTAAATATGTAACTTTTAGAACAGCGAAATTTCTGGTTTTGGCCATGCATGTGAGAGTAAATAGTGTTGACTCTAGGGATGTAATTTCATGTATATGAGAAGTGTATAAATGGCTGGTGGCTATATACAATAAAATTACTGTATTGGGTTGCAGCTTCCATAATTTTCAGCCAACGCAGCTGCTGTAAAGAATCCCATTAGTTGGACCCAGCAAGAGAGATCCATGTGCTGATGGATGCAGATATGCACCACAATGCTCACTTAATCCCCACTGAGCCTATGGGAGTATGGTAGAGATGAGGCTAAGCATCTCTATCCAAGGCCAATAGTCATGTCAAGCAAAATGCAAGCAGAGCTGGATCAGGTTCCTTGGTTTTATACATGCCCATTCCTGTATTGGTTTCTCCACAGAGTGCCAAATATTGCAGCGGGAGCCAAGCAGTGTAGTGAGATGATTGCTTTGAGTGAGGAGAGAACTATCAACCACCTGGGCTTTGAATGAGACAATTCTATCTTGGAAGGACTTTATTTGAAACAAAGATCTGAAGGTTAAAGCCTCTTAGATCCCACCAGCAGGGCCAACTGAAAGGTTTCAGTCCATACTACACTAGTGTATGTGCTATATATACACACGTTCTGCATGTCTCTGGAGGTGGTGGGGAATTACAGAAGTCTGCCTTGAATGAAGGTGTTCAAAATTTGTTGACAAATGATGTGTGAAAAAATAAATAGGTGCATTGGGTTGGATTCAGACTTCCATCATACTTACAGTAGATCCAAAGAAACTAATATGACTTGTACTTCATGACTAACTTAAGCCCATTCATTTTGGTGGGTCTACTCAAAGTATGACTAGGTGTGGATCCAACTTTTTTCCATTTTGAAAATAAAGTGGTGGAGGAGTAAAACATCATCTACCCAGAAGATATCCCTCCTTTATGGATTGACTTGGTAGAAAGAGCCAGTTGCCCTGGAATCATGGAAGTAGAAATTATGAATGTTCTAGTCAAAACTATTGAGCTGGTTTTCAAGAGTTTCAAGAAGCAGATTTCTCCCAGCAATTTTTGTCCTCCATGAAATGTATCTGCATTGTCTTGATGCTGTTTGGCACCCCATTGCTCCTCTGGTAGATGCTTCTTCTTGATGACATTTTTCTCTTCGTTTGCCCTCAATGTCCTTGGCCTCATTTGTCCCGTTATTTAATGTGACTGGCAGAGGCAAACCATGTGATTTCTGTCAATGATGCCAACATAGACTCTGATGAGATGATGTCACAAACCTCTATAAACTAAGAATTATGCCAGTGGCCATATACAGATTGGATAGCAATGAGGGCAAGTGAGGGCTGAGGACACTGAGGGCAGAGACACAGCATAAGCCAGCATAAACAGCACTGAAAACAATGCAAAACATTTCAGTATTTGGGACACTTGGTTCAGTTGCACTGAATATGCTAATTTGAAACAAGTATTGAATTAGTAACTATTTGGCACAGCCAGAAACTCTTCTGTGTCAACTTGGGCATTGAAGTCCAGGTGCGACGCAACCCAGTGAAATGCTGAACAGTGCTACCTTAGTGTTGGTATTACACTTCTTTGCACAGATATTTTACTTAGCTTAGTTTCCAAAGGATCCCAAAAGTAATTTGTGCAGTTATTTAACAAGCTGATGGAGAAAAGGAATAATGCATTAGTGGTATTACTTCATTTATTTACATTTCTTCTCTGCCTTGTGAGCTCACTTGATTCTCTCAAAAACTCTTGGAGGTAGACTAGGCTCAAAGGTATCAGCTTCCTCAAGACCAGCCTTCCCCAGCTGGTGCCCTCCAGATGTTTTAGACTTCAACTTCCAGGATTCCTGATCATTGGCCATGCTGGCTGGGGCTGATGGGAGCTGAAATCCAAAACATCTAGGGCTACCAAGTTGGGGAAGGCTGCAAAACTATCACCACCACCACACAATACAAATTAGCGATGTTTCCTGTCCTTTCTTTCTTTCTTTTAATAAAAAAGGGTATTGTTTTCATTTTGAAATTTATACATTATTAAAAAAAGGGGGGGTTAACGATATTGCTCAATCACCTGACTCAGAATATGAACTCGTCAAGCTCATCATTCTCAGGGTTGGGTGACATTTGCAAAGTTCAGCACTGGCCAAGCACATGAAATGAGATTCCCCCCCAAAAAAACTGGATTACGGGCTGTAAAAGAACCCACTTTTAAGGTTCTAGGCATCTGCATGGGACACAGTTATTGGCACCACCGCTGAGCCTTGGGTCCAGTGCCGGCTCCAGGTTTCTGAGGGCCCCCAGGGAAGACACCCTCAAGGGGCTCCCTCCCTCAGTGAGTCTACCTTCTCAACATCATCGTCACCAGGTGATATTGCTTCTCCTCTTCCACTTCCTCATCATTGCTGCCACTTGCTTCCGTGGCAGGCAGAGAGCCAGGAAGCCAGTTGGCGGCAATGATGAGAAAGTGGAAGAGGAGCATCAGTAATATCAGCTGGTGACCCTGGCAGTGAGAAGGTAGACATCATCTGCTCCTTCTCTCACCATCAGCATTGTCTGGGTCAGAGTGAGAGGAAGGTGAACGAGTAGGCTGCAATAATGGGGAGGAGGAGAAATTACTGGGGGCTCTTGACAGAGGGCCCCTGCTGGGGTGTGGGACCTTTGGCATATGCCTGACCATGCCTACCCTTGGGCTTGGGACCAAGATAGACCAGGGGCAGGGCTCTTACCAGGCTAGGCAGAGGGCTTACGGAATGTATATAAAGGAATCTGCCTAAGCACAGGCAGGCTCAGGAAATATACACCCCTTTAGCTACCAAAGAATGGGAGGTGCCCTGCATTATGTCAGTAGGCACGGTTTCCTGGAGGCTTAAAAAACAAAACATACAGGCCTTGGGGGGCTTTTGCACAGCCCTGTTGGAACTGGGACTCAAGCAAACAACAAACCACTCACAGATGAAACCTTGAAGGGCAATTGATCTCGACGAAAAGACTTCCCAGAAACAAGAAGTGAAAATGAAAGCCCCCCCATACACACACACCCAAAAAACACCAACATCACAAGCTGGGAGAGAACATGGAAGAGCCTTTTCCAAATGCTTGCCGAGAAAGCTCATAATTACCAAGATGGTTCTGAACTGAGCTTATAGGAATCCACCAGTCACCACTACTGGCTACTTCCAGATGTGCATGAGCAGACTAGCAGACAAACACAAACACATATGAGATTGCTGCAACATACTGGCATGGGCGAGGACAAATTCCAATACTATCTCTAATTATTTCCTAGTTAGAATAATCTTCATCTTCCTGTGGGAAGACATCAATGCAGATGCTATACAGATGCACATTTTTAAAGCTCTTAAGCATTTTAATTTTTTTGGGAGGGAAGCACAGACCCAGTGTCAGTTACTATAATGTCACAAAATCTACTAACAATAGCGCTACAGTGTGGCCGTCACATAAAGATCTGTTTGTCCCCACACAACTGTTCTGGAGGGGAAACTGGGGAGATAGGAAGGGGGTGGGTGGGTTTGGGAAGACAGAGAGAGGCCAATGTAGTCTTTAATATATCTTCAGGCGCAAGAGAGTTATGCAGAAACTCATTAGAGCATCTCTCCTTATCATAAGAATTCCGATTAAGCTGAAAAACACAAACCGCTTCAGGCCAAACAAGCAAGTGTGTCATCGTGTATAGATCTATGTAATTCTTGTAAATCATCTTCAGGAAGATGATTTTAAGTGCTGAAGTGTAATTAGGATAATTGCTGCTCTGCAGAAGTAGCAATAAGTTGTATCCAGTAGGGACAGACAAGCTGGTCTGAAGGGGAAGGCAGAAGGTGGTGTTTAAACCAATGTTGAAGTACTTCAGCTTAAGGTCTCCCTCATCCCACCCAAGTCATTAAACAGGTACTGAGGTGGCTTCTTGTTGTCTTTTTCAAATATGGTCCCTGAAGATTTACCCCAGAAGTGGAGAAGATGTGGCCCTCAGATGTTCTTGGACTCCCAGCTTCCATCAACCCCAGCCAATGGTC
Source organism: Anniella stebbinsi (assembly GCA_029215795.1). Classification (NCBI taxonomy): domain Eukaryota; kingdom Metazoa; phylum Chordata; class Lepidosauria; order Squamata; family Anniellidae; genus Anniella; species Anniella stebbinsi. Next base: position 392,604,596 of record JARDYH010000001.1, read on the forward strand.
CAACGATAACTTGAGGGCCACCTGTTCTCCACCTGTCTTATTCTAAAGTGCATTGAGCACTTGTGGTATACTGTCAAGAGTCTAAGAATGACCTTGTTTCTCCATCCATCCATCCATTGCAATTATGTCCTCCTGTTCCTCTGAAGAGCTCAAGAAAGCCTAAATCATTCTCTCGCCCATCACACATTTTATCTCAGGATGACCCAGCAAGCTTCATGTCCTAGTAGGGATGTAAACCCAGTTCCCCCTCAAGCCTAGTGAGTCACTCTAACCATTATACCCACTGGCTCCTCTGGTCCAGCATTCTATTTCCAGGAGAAACCGGTCCAACATCGCAGATATTCACAAGTAAGGCATCAAGGGGACTGCCCTCCTCCATTTTTTGCCCCAAAGAACACATGGTATTCAGAGGTGTACTGCCTTCAACATGGAAATTCCACTTTGCTAGCATCACTAATATCTATTTATAGCTAAAAATGCTAATGCAATTCTAGGGTGCCCGAACAGATGTATAGTGTCTAGATCACAAGATAGAATGCAGTGGTTGGCAACTGATGGCCCTCCAAATGTTTTGGCCTACAACTCTCATTGTCCATGAGCATTGGCTGGGTTGGATAGGGCTGATGGAAGTTGTTGACCAAAACATGTGGATCTCTACTGGTTGCTGACCCCTGACATAATGGTACTGCCCTATTCTGCTTTGATCCTATAAGGAAATTAATTGGGTGCGTTTTGCCTGGGAAAGTGATGGCCAAGAGGCAACACAATAGCGATCTATTTGAAAGGCTGACATATAGAAGATGCAGCAAACTTGTTCTCCATTGCTCTAGAAGGTATGAGCTGAGGCAATGGGTTCAAAATTACAAGAAAGGAGATTTTGATTAAACGTTAGGAAGACATTCCTAACGGTATAAGCTGTTCAATCATGGAGCAGAATGTGTTAGAAGGTGTTGGACTCTCTTTTGTTAGAGGTTTTTAAGTCAAGGATAGGCTGCTAGTATCTGTAATGCTGTAATAGGGGATTTCCTGCAGTGGCAGGGGGCTGGTCTAGATTACCTCTGAGGTTGCCTCCAACTCTAAAATTCTATAAGACCAGGGATTTTTGAAAATGTCATTTTTGCTCTCAAAATATGCTGGCATGTGTCCACTGAAAATGGTTGCAAAGTTTGAGCATGTCTGCTCACAGATAATGTGTTCATGTCTGAGCACAAAAATTTACTTTCCAAATTTATTTTCGTGCCAATTTCCTAATTTTCCCACATTCCCCCCTGTAGACTGAATCAGACTGCTTTAGTCTAGGGAGGTCAGTTGTGCAAATTTCATGGCCAATCGCTGCTCAACTTGTACATTTTTTTTCCCATTTGCAGTGACTGCAAACACAAACAGGAATCAGGCCTGAGACGAACAGGGACATGATGTTTGGATAACCCAAGCAATCCCAAACGTTGCTTGTTCACCCATTCCTATGACAGACGCATCCTCGGTGAGCTTGCCCAATCCATTTTCAAAGCCATCTGGGCTAGTCTTGCAGCTGTGAATGTCATGTTATTGCACATGATATAAAAAGAGGATGCTAGGTGTTTTTCGACTGTCCTGAACTGGCTTGCAGGTCGCACCTCCTGACTGTCTGCATTATGAGAGGGTGAAAAAAATGCCACTCTCACTGCTCCATCCCTCATTTTATAAGCTTCTGTCATTCCCCACTTCCTCTTTTTTGGATGGGGCTGTTGGGAGATGGAACCCAATAGCATCAGGAGGACCGTAGGTCCCTCACCCCTGTTATAGATCCATTATGCATAGCCGAGCTTTCATGTGGGTGACAATTTGAGCACCATTTCGGAGCAAATTAAAGTATGCCCAAACTTAGCATACATCTGCCTAAAGATGCTGACCTGGCCATTATCTACAAATAATAATAAAAAAGCTACTTATTTCATCAGCATATTTTGTGCTCCTTCAATACTCATCAGCTCTAATTTTATGCTTATCTCTTACTCTCAATCATTACAACCTGAGGAGATTGGTTAGCTACCATTACTAATCACGGCTAAATACAGAACTAATGGGAAAATATCTTTGATCCATTTCAGCATTAATATATGCACCCCCCAAGCATATCTCTACATAATAGAATAGCATCTGGCTAGTGCTAACATATTTCATTTTGTGCATCCTTGTTCATCTTAAATAATATGTCAGGAATTGTACATATTATTCAAAGGTTGAAAAATGTTTGCATGTGGTTGGTGCATCTCAGGAGAGCAAAATTTCTAATTATCTTTGATTTACTGCAGTCTCACTAAGTATCACTTCACCTACTCCCAAGCTCCCCAGATTAACCCCTATCTCCCTAGATGTAGCTTTAATCATTTATCCACAGCAAAGCGCTCCTGAAAGAACAAGAGAAACAACTGTTGTTTTTTTAGCTTGCTGATCAACTACAGCCTTAATGCCAAAGTTAAATATCCCAGAGCAATCCAAAAATTACCCAGCATGAAAATCTGGATGTGCATCATTTGCTCTTTAATTTGGGTAAATGTAGCCTTCAAAGGGTGGTGGAGATTTTGTGATGGTTGCTGTTTATCTGCTGGCAGTAGCCAGCAGTAAGCTACTGTGTGCTTTCCACACGGTCAGTATATTGTTCTAGCCTCCCGCTAAGGAGACTGCTTTTCTTCAAGCCTTCCACCCATCCGTCTTTAATTAACATAGCTGAAGAGGTTCCTTTAAGGGGGAACTGAGGGCTACAAGGTGCCTGCTTAAGCACTGGTGGCTACAAGAAACTGAACATGCCTCCCACCAGAGAAAGCTGGTGGCTCCAATTTCAGTGGGGCAGAAATGCCATTCTGGTTTTTCCTTACAACCAGCCTGGAGTCTAAAGGAGCTATCCAAGATGCTGGAACCATTTTGAGGATATGCTTCAGCACCTTGGATAACACCTTTAGACTTCTGGCTGGTTGTAACTAAAACCCGGAATGAATGTGCGCCCCTGCTGAAACTGGAGCCACCCACCTTCCCTACCTCCCACCTGCTTTGGTGAAGCTGAAGAAAATCCATTTAGGAGCTGGTATTCCAGCCTGCCAAGGAAACGGAAGCCTAACTTATGCCTCTTGATGGCAAGGAGGCCCCTTGGGGGGGGGGGGGCTCCAAGAGCAATCTGTTTGCTTTTGGGAACACAAATGCAGCCTTGGAGATTAGCATTGTATCTGGGCAGCTTTCTTTTCCCCGATGCTCAATTTGCTAACTCCCCAAAGCTTAACAAACTTGCCGGACATTTCCACTCACCTCTTGTTCCAAGGAGCTTGAACTTATAAAAGACTATCCCCGAGAGTTTCCACCATGCTCGGAAATAAGGAGTATTTTAACAGTTTATTATCATAGTTTTTTTTTAAAAAAAAACTTCACTGTTTTAAATCTGTATTTTAAATTTGTATTTTAAATCTGTATTGCCGCATGGTTTTACCCTGGTTGTGCTTTTATGTTGCGTTTTTATATTATGTTCTTATACTGTTTTATACTTTTGAGTTTTGTTGATGTTTTTAACTTTTGTGAACCGCCCAGAGAGCTTCGGCTATTGGGCGGTATATAAATGTAATCAATCAATCAATCAGTCAAATGAAGCATTGTCTCTCCTTTCGTAGAGGCTAGATCAGCTCGTTTCCATGACTTACTAAAACAAAGCATTTGATACCTGGGTGTAAATGTAGCTAAGTGCAATTACAAAAGTCACTACTGCAAAGCAACTGCCCCTTCTCCTGCAATTTATGTTGCCCAACTGCGATTAAAGCCAGGGTGACATGGGGAGAAAACAAGTGCTTTAAAAGAAGTAGGAAGAAAATGTTCTACGATACATTTAAACATTGCACCTGGTTCTCCTTCGTGAGGATATTTACAGCACAATTTACTCATTCATTAAACAAAAGGAGGCGCCTCCTGCCACAAAGTCCAGAGTCTTGCTAAAATACGGCCATCACAATATATTTCTTTCTTTCTTAAAGGAACAGGCTTATTGAAATATTGCACACCATTCTGCAGCTTTTACACTGCTAAAACCATAAATCCCATTTTCAATTAACATCTCCTCTCCATTTATTTTATTTCAGCTACAGAAAGCATCAATATCCATTTGCATAATTGGCTGTGTGGCGTCAGGCGGCTAACTTTGCTGTGGTCAGGCTTGCTAACATATTGCATGTGAAGGGGGGTCAACTTGTCACCTTCCAAATGTCTTGGCCTACAACTCCCATGATCCCTCACAGTTGGCTATGCTGGCTAGGGCTGATGGCAGTTGTAGGTCACAACATCTGGAGGGCCCACCCTAGCTTTAACTGGCTCTTTAGCATGGAAGTGCAAATCCTGGAAGAAGCCCCACTTCTAAACTCATTACCAAATTATCTTGATAATTTAAATCTTCCTGGTAGTAGTAGAATAAGTTATTATTCTGCTAATAATAACAATAACAACAACAACAGGTGACAAATCAGAACATTTACTTCATATCTGCCTTACCAGACCTAGAAGTCTTCTCCAGGTGAGGTGTGGTGGGTGGCTACTGAGATGAGACCCTTTTCGGTGGTGGCACCCTGTCAATGGAATACCCTCCCTAAGGAGGCTTGCCTGGCACCTAATTTCTATTTTTAGTGTTGGGAAAAGCTCTTTTATTTTCCCAGGCCTTTTACAATCAGTCTCAGCACTTTAATTTTATGGTTGCTTCTTGTCTGGTTTATCTTTGTATTCTTCATTGCTTTAGTTTTTATGTTAGATCATGTTTTATTATGATGTTTTCTGTATTTTTTTTTAAAAAATCTTAGTTTAGATTTTAAGCTGCCCAGATATTATTATTATATTTCTTTCTTGTTCGTGGTGGTTTTTCTAGGTGGACATGGCAGGTATTGCCAAGTCATGCTATCTTTTACAGATTCAGGAATTTCCTGACAATTGAGCATGTTTTAAGTATGACTGCTTTCTGGATGCTGGTGTGGATGTATTTTGGTAGGCCCAGTTTCTGAAGGTTTTCTGTATAATATTTTGATGTGGTACCGGTGACTGATGTGACTAACGGAATAATTGTGACCTTTTCCTGTTGCCATAGTTCTTTGACTTCCATGGCCATGGCCAGTGGTGTATATTTGTCTCTCTTTTCTTCTTCCTTTTCAACAACATTTTTGTCATTCTGTATTGCTATGTCAATAAGTTATGTGTGTTCTTCTTTTTTGTCTATGACCATTATGTCGGGTCGGTTGCAAGATATTGTCTTGCCCGTATGAATTGTTCTGTCCCAGTATATTTATGATCTGCATTTTTCAAGATTGTTTTGGGTGAGTATGTATAGTATGGTGTAGGTTGTTTGATAAGGTTGAATTTGATGGACGTTGGTGAATTATTTTTGCAGCTGAATTGTGTCTGTCATTTCCTGCATAGGTCTGTTGTTACACTGTTATCTTTTATGAAGTACTTTTGGTAGTTCTTGGTGGCTATAACTGATCCTGTATAGCTTTTAGAAATCCTTCTGCTTCTGGAAATAGCTCATCCTTCCTGAGCCATTCATATGATCGTTCTTTGTTTATTTGTGGATTCTGTATTATGTTGTAGTGCTTTCCATGGAGTACTTTTTGTGCCCATTTTTCTTTTTTCTCTGCGACTATGACTGGTCATGTTTGGTCTTCATTTTGTAGTGCTAGGTTGAGTGGGGTGTAATTTTTATCAGTTTTTACTATGACTTTATGAATGGGGGTGTTTTTAGTGTGGAAGAATTCTCTAAGTGATTTTATCTGTTTAGCATGCATTATGTTCATGTCTAGCAGACCTCTTCCTCCTTCTTTCCTGCTGATTGTTATTCTTTCAATGCATGAGTTGGGATGGAGCATGCGGTGTTTTGTGAGTTCGGTGCAGTTGAGTCTGTTTATTTCTTCAAGTTCAGTGTGTGACCAGTGTATGATTCTGAATGAATATGCGAGAATGGGTATAGTGTAGGTGTTGATGGCTTTGAAAATGCTTTTAGAGTTGAGTTGTTAATATTATTATTATTATGGGCCAGCATATAAATACCATAAACAAATAAAATAATCTTCTGATCCCCAGATATCGGGACCAAGCCAGGCAGCATAGAAAGGTGCTATTCTGGCTATCCTGTCCTGACCTCAAGCCGGAGTCCACAAAGCAAACTGGATACCTGAGAGTGGTTAGTTGGGTATGATTAGGCTTGCATTGCAGGACCTTGGATAGCTCAGGTCTGCAGCTCAGCCAAGGGCCAAACAAGCTACACAGGACACTGATCACGTGGTTTGCCTTTTAGTGCAAGTATTTACATTTGGTCTACTGCAGCTTTCACACCTTGGATAGATCCTTTTAGAGTTCTAACTGGTTCTGACTGAAACCCAGAGAGGATTCACAGCCCCACTCACATTGGAGTCATCAGCCTCTGCTGCCCAGGGACCAACCCTTTGGACAGCCTGTCTCAGAGAGTGTTATCCCTGGGGTTCTCTGGCTCAATGGTCTTGTGACTGACAGGCTCAATACCAATGCTTGGATCTGGATGCAGTACTACTGATCCTCCCCAAACAGCTGGATCTTTCTCCCCTGGGTCAGAATCCTGGCTTCCGCTCAGTTTGGAGTAATGAAACTTGTCCAGTCCCTCCCCACAAGTCAGAGAAGGGGGCGAGTCCAATGCAAGAACCGATTAGACCATAGAATCTTTAGAGAAGCAGGCAGTTCAGGTCATGTTGCATGCATGGCTCCCTGGCAGTTTGTTCTGCTTCTGCCTTGCAAGGTCAATATCCCTTAAGGTATTAAAGAAAGCAAATGAAGGTGAAAGGAAGATAAAAGAATCACACATGACAGGGCAAGCATCTGGTCGAGCACTACACTCCCTGTAACCCATGGCAGTGCTAAGCTGCCTGCACATTAAGCCCAACATCTCCCTTGAGTAGCCCCTTAAAGCTATGAAAAAAAGGGCTATCAATCATGAACCTCCGAGAGTGCTACAGGCTTTGCAACCTGAATGCTGCCATGGCATCAACAGCTACTACCTTCTAGCAAGCAGCAAAAAAAAAAAAAGAGTAAATGGAACATTTTACTCAAAAATATATATACAGCTATGAAGTCATAATTTAAATGATAGGCTGGTTGGGACAGGGGCCATCTTCATGTCACGGAGTGATGTGCCATTCACGCTTGTGAGACCACAGCAAGTGTATGTTTTTGACAGCTACTTCCAACAACCCAGGGAAGGAGCATCCCTGGGTTGTTTTAGCTGCTCCTGGTCACATGGGAGCGATCAAGCAGAATGCATCAGCATGCTCAGTCATTCAGAATAACCCAGACTTAAATAAATAAATAAATAAATAAATCTTGGCTATTGTGCTGTGTGAATCCAGCCATTGCCTCACCCTGTATTAACCTCTACACCAGCAGCAATCAGATGATTAGATTCTGCTCTGCATGCCTTCTTTACATCATGTTAGGATGGTGAGAGCTAGGATCAGGGCCCTCAGAAGTGTAACTCCCCAGCTTTGGAATGCCTTACTCTTGGGTTAAGTTGACATTCACCTCATTTCACTTGACATAAGAGTTGCAAAACACTGTGGTTCAAATATGTGTGGAGGAAGGTCCATAGCTCAGTTGCAAGAGCACATGAGTTGCATGCAAAAGATCTCAGGTTCAATTCCCTGTATCCCCAGGCAGAGCTGGGAAAGACTCCTGCCTGAAACCCTGGACAGCTGCTGCCAGCCAGTGCTGAGAATACTGAGCTAGATGGTCCAATGGTCTGACTTAGTCTAAGAAAGCTTCCTGTGGGCAGTATCCAATGGTCTCATTCCACTGGCGCAAACTATGTTGCACTACCGGAAACTAGATACTGAAGTATGCGCAAGAGAAGAATCCAACTAAAGTTACATTTGTGCAAATGGTGGTGCATTATGCTTGCATGAGAGCTGTGCATAACAGGTTGTACAAACATAATGCACAGCTGCTTGAGCAACTGTGCTTGCATAAACATAACTTTAGGCATTGTACAGCTGGTTGTGCTGGCGTACTGGGCAACCACTTGCGGAATGGAAAAAAATTCAGCTCTGCTAGTGCAATTTACATTTGTGGAATGACACTTCTGGATACTGCCCAGAGCTCCCATATTAAAGCTTCTAGTGAGCAGTTGGCTGCTTTTACATAGAATACAGGAAACTACCTTACATGAGGTCAGATCAATTGTTTATCTAGCTGCTGAGGAGCAGAGCCGGGAGGGTGCTACTGCACTTCTGTCGAACTCATGAGCTTCCTACAGGCAATGGGTGGCCACTGTGTCAACAGAATGCTGGACCAGATGGGCCCTTGGACTGATCCAGCATTGCTCTTCTCGGTATGAGCCATGCTTGACTGGCAGCATTTCTCCAGGTTCTCTGGCAAAGAAATGTCTTTACCATCATCTGATACTGAAATTCTTCTAACTGGAGATGCTGGACACTGAATCTGGCCCCATTTGCATGCTAAGGGACGTTATGGTCTTTCATTTTATTTTTTGTAGGCTGCTTTGAACACTTTAGTAAAAGCAGTCTAAATATTATTTGTTTTAAAAAAATAAATGCCCATTCAAGTTTGGTCATAGAACAAAACAGCAGGGCATTTGCCATTACATTTTTTAAAAAACAAAAACATTGACCACCATTGGTTTTCAATCACACACTGGTGTAAAATAGAAAGTCGGAGAGCTGCCAAATGTTCCTCCAGGAAAGAAAGAAAGAAAGAAAGAAAGAAAGACCCAAGCACAGCTTGTTTCATTTATTATACCTTTCCTAACAGCTGCCAAGTAAGCTTAATAAGCCTTTGTTTTATGAAGAATCATAAAAATAGTGGGAAAAAATGATTTTTATATTTCCATGTGGTGCTAAACCAACATGTCACCACTGTAATTGACATTTACATACTCCGAGTCTGCTTTGATGGAACAATAACTTTACATTTCATTTAATTCTAATTTTTTAAAAGATACTTCTTTCTAATTATATTTAGCAAACAATGCAAATTCAGGGATGTTTCTAAGTTGTTTTGACCACTCCCATTATAGGAATCTTACAAATACCGCAAGGGACTATACAATGCAGCCATAAACACACACACACACAAACCCCAATTAATGTGGCTCGCCATGTAATCATACACCTAGAACTCTTTGCAGGAAGTTATATCCAGAACTCTTTGCAGCATACACACACACACACAAACAGACATATCAATCCAGAGGGAGAGGCAGGTAAGAAATTATTATTATTATTATTATATCATAGAGTCACTATAATTCTGATTATAGTTTAAATGATTTTTACACATGCATCAAAAAGGAAGCCAGGATGCACAAGGATTGGAACACGTCATCTAGAATAATCAATGGGCTGTCATCATGTGACATCCAATAACTAAATTTCATTCCCTTCCAAACAGTGTATTAAAAAAAAAAAACCAGCCACAGAGCTAAGCAAAGCAGTCTAGAAGATTAAACACAAAGCCATCATTATAGTAATTAAAGTGTCCCAAGTTTTAAATCTCTCAAAATGCCCAGTAGTTTCTTTTCACATAAATCCATCACATCAAATCAATCAGATCGCAGCCAGATCAACCAAATGAACTGGTATGACTTTAAAATTATATGTTACAATCACTAAACATAGTATCAGGTGGCATTTCATTGACACGTGTGTGTGTGTGTGTGTGTGTGTGTGTGTTTTAAAATGTTTCCCTAAAGCAGCTGCCTACAGGCTCTCATAATTTTCCAGTCAGTCCCTTCAGAAACCTTACTTGTTTGCATCAGTCTTGACAGCTAACAAGGCGACTATCACCATTTTAAGACAGGCTTCTAAATGCCCATCCATAGGCTCACCTGTGGCGAGTGTGAACCATCTCCATGTGAGACCAGGCAGGGAAATGTTACAAATCTGCCTGGATTATACCTCTTCCGTCTTTAGGTAGTGTTGGAGAAGAATTAATGTTGGAATATCCCCCACATGTCTCGCACACAGAAAAGCAGCATGCCAGGGAAGAAAACAGTTCAATGTAAGCATCCAGCAACATCACAATCACTCCAGATTGCATCTGAATTAACATTGGCATTTATATTTTCGAAGGGAGAGCATCCATGTAGCCTGAATAAGTTCTAAGGAATTCATCAGCTTGCTCATTAATTTGTGATATTTCATCAGGTCCAAATAAATGCATACTTCTATTCCCTTTGAATTGTTTCTTACAATAACTTCACATTTCACTTAATTCTGATTTTTTTTATATAGATACTTACTTCCAATTATATTTAGAGAGCAATGCAAATTCAGGGATGTTTCTAAGATGTTTTGACCACTTCCATGATAGGAAACTTACAAATACCGCAAGGGACTATACAATGCAGACATAAACATACACACACACACCCAATTAATATGGCTCACCAAAATGGCTAGATACAGCTGTCAGCATCAGACCAATTGTTTGAACATGGAACAACTTTTAATGGATTGCACAATTGAAGGCAACGGGTGGGGAATGGAGGAAACACATTTTTCCCTATGTGAAGATTTCTAATATTTATATTTCAGTCAAACTTGACAATATACATAAATATAAATATGAAATACAATACAATACCCGCTAATATTGAGATGAACCATAATAGAGGTGTTCGAGCCTACAAAAGAAATCCCCATCCAGTTGTTCTGCTCTGCCTGTGAATGTGTCGTTCCCTTTGACAACAAAAGCAACATCAACACAGAAAGGTCAATATGATCCCCCTCCTTCCAAATGATCTTTCTGATTAACTTGAAACAACGAGACACAATCAATCGCAGAAAAATGCCAAGTGCCTGCTGTCATAGTTTCAACAGAAATTTTTAGGTCACACTAAACAGAGCAATCGAACATCTTGAAACACTTCCTGCTCTGGATATCATCCTGTGAAAGAGAAGTTATTTCACTGACATCATTGATCAGAAGGATGCACTTATTAAACTTCAAGCTAGACTTGGATATGTGTGTGTGTGTGTGTGGACACACACATATACAGACACACACATATATACATACGCATACATACATATAGAGAGAGGCCTGATGTACCTGACTACATATTGTTCACAGTGGTTCCTATTTAAGAAATAAGCTCAAGCCCCCAAAACTAATCTGATGCAACTTGTAACACTTTACTTTGTTCGGATGATTGTGTCAGGATCTACACTACGGTTTTGACAACTGTTGGGGCCCAGGACACATTCCATATACTGTTTTCAAACTGCTTTCAAAGTGTTAGATCCTGCTTAGGGTAGGTCTGGCCAACATCTCGGTTTAATAATTGGCAGCTTCATACTCATAGAGCTGGTTTGGACTATCATATTTCAGCTTAACAAGTCAAGATATGAATTAGCATTGTGCCTGTGTGCATCACACCCCTTCCCTCCACCCTTTGTGGTGCACAGCAGTCAAACGCAGAAGTCTTCAATTAACCACAGTTTCCAATTTCATCCGAACTAGGAAACTATGGTCACCCGTCTCATGGCTTTTTCCAAGGCTTGTAACCATTATTATGCAAATTGGACAAAATGGGAAACTATGGTTAATAGGAGACTTCTGCATTTGAGTCACTGGAGGTCACTTCCAGTCATCTGGAGGGCACCATATTAGGGTTGGCTAGTATAAACTGATTAAACATACTGCATATTGGTCTCTTCTAAAATATTCTATATTTTATTCTGTACCTTATGGTTTTAATTTTTGTGAACGGACCAGAGAGCTTCAATCATTGAGTGCTACAGAAATGAAATAAAGAAACAAATAATAAAGGAGAACAAACTCCCAAACTCCTGTTTGTACGAATTCACAACTACTGCTGCTATTCTACAAGGTTATGCCTGAATGCAAATGATAGCTAACTCAGCTGGTTAATGACATGAAACTAATCTCCTAAATTTATACGCTTGTTACAAGCAGTTAAATGAAGGAATACGTTCTCATGAAAGTGCAAATCTCCAACACAAATTTAGTTCTTGTATATATTTATTGGGTTGGACATTATTGCACTTAGTTTCCATAGGAATCAACGGGGCTTAAGTCGAGTCATGATTAACCCGGGACAGAGGTTCAACTAATTAGTCTGGATCCAACCCATTATTATAATACAGAACTAGAAAATTAACCACAGGTGCTCTTAAAGGAGAGAGGTGGGGGTACTATATATCCAGCATTGCATCCACAGGAATATAGGAAGCTGCCTTGTAGCAAGTCAGACCATTGGTCCATCCAGTTCAGTATTGTCTCCACCAGGGATGGGGATTGTGTGGCCCTCTAGATGTTGTTGGACTGCATCTTCCAACATCCCTCACCATTGGCTATGCTGGCTAGGGCTTCTGGTAGTTGCAGTCCAACAATAACCTGATAGCAGCTCTCCAGGGTTCCAGTTAAGGGTCTTTCCTAGCCATGCTTGAAGATGACAGGGATTGAACCTGAGATCTTCTACATGCATGGCAATTATTTTATGATTGAGCTATGGCTGAATACCAGGCCAAGACTTTTGAGGCTCCTTGTATTTTACCACAAAACTGACATGCGCCCCGTTTACAGTTCATCTCCCAAAACTGTTGCACCCAAATTCTACGGGATGGGTTGTAGTCATATTTAAGATTGGCAGCCCCTTATTTTACATTCAGTGAATGACTTAAGGTTGATTTAGGCACGTGGAGTAATCACCAGTCAATCAGCGCAGTGTTTTTTGATACTTCTGAGTTAATGATCAAGTTGGCTACCATCCATTTTGTTTACTCTGTAGCAGCTGTGGGCGGGGAGATATATTTATCTATAATCACCCATAATGTATAAATAATTCACATATGTTTAACCTCTCAACTGCCTGGAAAGGATCTTTTGTGGCTCAGAACAGTTCAGAGGATCTATATGAGAAATGATGGTTATCATTTATTTAATACGTGTTGCCGCAGCCAGAGGAAGAAAAGTTTAAAAGTAATGTCAACAGACAAAGGATCATACTCAGAGTCATCTACCTAAGCTCATGTTTCTCCCCGAGGCAAAAGACTATGTGAATTCATTCAGGGCCATTCTATTATTCATGGAAGGAACTGCCGATCATAACTGCAATATGAAAAGAAGTTGCTCCGAACAAGAGCTTTGAAATATCATGAAATTAAACCACTGGTTATTAGTCAAAATTTCAGGGATTCTCATTTAAAAGTACCTGAAGCAAAGTCTAAAATAAATATAAAAATAAAACACCCAGAGTGATAAAAGATGTAATTGATGTAGGAAGTTTGGAAAGCAAACTGCATTTCTGCAGCAAGGAGCAATAAACTATGCCACGCTGGTCATATGGGATGCAATGCAAAGCAAAACCAAGACCAAGACCACAAGGGCAAAGGAGAACTTCTCCAAGAAGGAATTTCTCACATTGGCTCTGAGTTGACCCCTCTTAAGATCATAGTCAAGTTCATGGGCATATATTAAAGGGGAATTCAAAGTGCTAGCATTAACATTCAAAGCCCTAAACGGCTTGGGGTCAGGTTGTCTGAAGGAACGCCTCCTCCCATATGTTCCTGCCCGGACCCTAAGATCATCCGTGGGGTCCTTCTCCATGAGCCCCTGCCAAAGGAAGTGGGGCAGGTGGCTACCAGGGGGAGGGCCTTCTCTGCTGTGGCACCCCGGCTGTGGAATAAGCTCCCTATAGAGGTTAGTCTGGCACCTATGTTATACTCTTTTCAACTCCAGGTGAAGACCTTTTTATTTCCTCAGTATTTTAACAGTTTATTAGCTGTTAGTTTATTAAAAACAGTTTTAAACATTGCTGTTTTAAATTTTTATTTTAAATCTGTATTGCTGCTTGGTTTTATCCTGCTTGTGTTCTTGTATTGTATTTTTATGCTACATTTTTATACTGTTGTCACACCTAGGGGTGACCATACCACACCAGCTTTAAAATCTCTCCACTGGCTGTCAATCAATTTCCAGGAGAAGTACAAAGTGTTGGTCATTACCTTTAAAGCCCTATATTGTTTGGGTCCAGGTTACCTGCGGGATTGCCTTCTCCCATATAATCCGCCCCGCACGCTCAGGTCCTCTGGGAAGAATTTACTACAGTCAACAAAAACTAGGCTGACAATCGTTACCCAGAGGACCTTTTCTTCTGCCGCTCCCAGATTGTGGAATGACCTGCCGGGAGAGATCCACCATCTCACCAGTCTTCAAGAATTTAAAACAGCTATAAAGACTGATTTCTACCCAGATGAATTTTAAGTGTTTTTATTGGTATTTTATGTGATTTTAATCAGTTTTGTGTATTTTATGTTTGATGTTGTTTCCTACCTCGATCCGGAGGGAGAGGCGGGTAATAAATAAATAAATATATTATTATTATTATTAATAATATTTTGAGTAATTGTTATGGTTTTAATTTTTGTAAACCGCCCAGACAGCTTCGGCTACTGGGAGGTATAAAAATGCAATAAATAAATAAATAATAAACTATACAGCAGAGGTATTGAATCTCAGGCCAAGGGGGCAAATTCAGGCACCTAGCAGCCAAATTCAGCCCTCCAGGTTTCCAGGTTGCCCAATCATCTTCCCACACCCACTGATCACTTTGTGGTTTCCTAGATTTTGCATGTATTTTTTCCTCATTCTATAAAATTGAAATGCCCCTCTTGAGGGTTGGTTACTGGCAGCAAGAGCTTGAAGCTGGCATATGCTAGTATTTTGGCTCCACCCTTTTATTTTTGGCCACACCCACCAATAGAATGCGGCCCTGGAGAGGTTCTCCGAAATGGAATGGTGCCTTCAATACCCGTGATATTCAGCATACAAAGCCATCCCTGGCTGATGCTGCCATGAATGGGGAATGGGGCATTCAACAGATCATTCTCCATCATATACTTAACTTATAACACACTAGCGTAGAGTCAAGTATTGAAGGTGTACATCATCAAAGCACCTGCTTCTGCTTAATACTGCTTAGTGTTGGCATTAAATGTTTACATTCCCAAAGTATCATGGGGCCAGAAATAGATGTGATGAGTGAGACCATTAAACTTAATGATTGTAAAGGACCGGGAAATAATGTGAAGGCTAAAAGAGATGGTAATGCTGGATTTCCTTGATAGGATCTCCCAACATTTTCCTCTCCATTTGAGGAGTCCACACCTTTGGGTCTTTTCCATGGCAAGGCTGCTCTGGTTTCCAGAAGTACTATGCTGACACAGAAAGGAGCTGGGGCATGGCATTCTCCCACATGACCTAGGACATTCAATCTTATCTGAGTAGTGCAAATAGTGCCATAGAATTTTAGAAACCGAAGGAGCCCATTTAGAAGGGCACCGCCCCTGCTAACATCTGGTTAGAGGGATATGTCCCAAGCTCTTGAAGAACTTTACATTACATATTTAGGTCTTTCCCATTTCATTAAAAATAATGTGCATAATTAAGAACCCTTCTGGTCTGCTGGATAAATGCAGGACTTAATTATACGAAGTACTTAAATGACTAGTTTTCTCAGCCTACAACAAGTTCATCTATTATGCATGTACTTATGTGCAAAAGCATTTTAAAGAACCTTAAAAGAACAATTTGGGGGTGGGGGGAGGGAATGTATAAACAAGAATATAGTGTCAAAATATTGTTGCATTTTCTTTAGGTTTCCCCCCACCACCACCACCACATCGTCACTGTATTCTTCAATACAATAATTGTATTGTTCTTGTCTAATTGCCTGTGCCAAGCCTGCAATTTCAGTAGGATGTATGTATGAGACATGGCTTTCACAATTCACATCAGCTAACAGAAGATTTATAAAAATATCCACATGAGTTAAACATACAATTTCCCTTGCCCTCATTCCATACACACACACACACACACACACACACACACAGAGTCACGTAGAAGCAAGAGCTCTATTTCTTTTTGTAGACCAGAAAAGACATTTAGCAATCTATAAGGTCTTTTAACCATATAATAAAGGCGTGCAATTTCATTCTGAGAGCAGTTTGACTAAGCAGAGCAAAGTGCAGGGCATTAATATGAATGCTCAATCAAATCTCGCTAAAATAACTGTTTTCTCCCAAACAATGGCGCTGCAAAATTATTTCCCATTATTAGTATGGCTCCGGATGGCAGCTGTTATTAGGGCCTGGGGTGGGAGAAAAGGAGCACTCATACTAATTTGCACCTGACTAATATGCAAAGTGCTCAATAAATGTTTTGATAATATTAAATGGATTCAACTCCCCCCTCCCCAATTTTGTACTCATGGAGACCTCATGGTGGTGGCAGTATGCAGATAGATAAGGTAAAGACTAGTACATCTTAATGACATCACAGAGTACAAAGGTTGTTTGTTAACATCCTGAAATCTTAATAAATATACTGTTGAGCTAGATCACGCTAGTGATCCAGGATAAACAGGAGTCACTGAGCACAAAACATATTATAGGTAACAAGAGGGGTTATTCTTAAAAATGTTTTACCATATTGGGTCATAGGAAACTGTTCATTTGTGCTACTATCTGAGTATAATAGTCTTAGCATTCCCTTCCATTTCAAGCAAGCAATAGCGATTGTAGTTTTTAAGCAAACATGTCTAACTATATGACTAAAGCTAAATTCACTAAAATGGCATAGGCAGTAATGACAGGCCATACCACTGTGTAAAGTCCACTGCATAGCTAAACGGTTCTGTAATTGTGAAAATATAGTGGTTTCACTATTAACGATCAACTGAATCTTGTTGCAGACTGAATAGGGTTGGATGAGTTAGGGAGACATCTCTAAGAGCCTGTCTGGTGTGGTGAGCTACTGTATTGAGTTTGGAGACTGGAAACTCAGGTTCCATTTTCACTTATTACTCCCTCTAATACCAAACCCAAATGGTGAACATCAAAAGAATTGTAGACAAAACAGGAAACTGAGAAACAAGAGGAAGGTAACAGAATGTTTGGGGGAACCCTGAGCTTTGCAGGAGAGAAAACAAATATTTAGGAAGAACAACCTAAGTGGGGGAATACCCCCCACCTCACCTCAATTAGGACAAAGCATATTCAGTAGCCATAGAATGCTTAGGGTCTATTGAGACAAAAAACAAAACTGGGGATGGAATAGAGTATGCTGGAAGAAGGCATGGAATCCTGAACAGACTCACTCCCTCTGCACATCCCATTTGTTGATAGAAATGCCCCAAATACCAAACAAAACCTAATTCTTGGACAACATTTTGCATCCATAGGGTGGTGGCTGCAATAACATGAACACATGAACATAAATAATTTGCTCAAACTGTTCATGAGTCCTTACGTTTGAGCTGGCAAACTATGGTTTGCACTTGTCCTCCAAACCCGGATGGGAAACTGGTTTGCAGTTCTGATCTGGAGGGCAAACACAAATCACAGACTAAGAGCTTTTGAAAAAACAAGCACTTGTCATTCCCTATTCATGGTTGGTTATGGGCCATTGCCCTCCAGCTGTACTTCTGTTTTTAAGGAGCAGTTTCAGTGAGTTTTTTTTAAAAAAAGATCAAGGAAAATGCAATATTATTTGTGAAAGCTAAAGAAAACACTTTTTCCACTTGTGCAATTGTGCTTTTCTGCTATGCCACCGTGCCACCTAGAGGTTATGTAGCAGAAACGCAGGAAAGGAAATGCTCTTCATGTAGTGCTTAGCTTTCAATTTTGTGACAAAACAGAAAGTAAATACAGTGGATTAACAGCCTCGTGTAGAAAAGATCAGAGGGTTCAGATGCAAAGGCAAACAGGTTGGCAATGTGACTAACTGAATCTGAGCATGCAAAAGAGGGAGAGAGGGAGCGTGCAGGCCTGTGGGACATTCTTGACATTCCAAGCCATTGTTTGGTGGATCAGAATGCAGTGTGTGAATCAAATGAGCGGTTAACTTGGGAACTGGGTGCTGTGTGCCAATCTTACTGTAAAGGAGCTATCCAAGGTGCTGAACCTAATTTGAGGATAGGATTCAGCACCTTAGATAAGAACATAAGAAGAGCCATGCTGGATCAGACCGAGGGTCCTTCCAGCCCAGCACTCTGTTCACACAGAAGCCAACCAGCTGTCGACCAGGGACTAACAAAGCAGGACACAGTGCAACAGCACCCTCCCACCCATGTTCCCCAGCAACTGGTGCACACAAGCTTAATGCCTTGGATGCTGTAGCACTGTCTTTCCCAAATATGCTATGAAGGAAAGACTTGTCTAATTAATACGACTTCATCTTGTTATCATTTTATTCATTTACCTTAGAACAAGACATACTTCTGAATCATAGTGTCATGCACCTAAATTATGAATGCCATATTTGGGAAACTCACTGGGTGGACCCATACCTAGTCCTATGTAGCCACTGAGAAGGTATACTCGGAGAATAACTAAGTATGGATTCAACCCATCATGTTTACACTGAGTAACCCTAAAATAAACATAAGAGCTCCAGAGTCTAAGGCAAGGATCCTCAATTGTTTTAAACCCATGGGCACATTTAGGAATTTGAGACCTTGCTGTGGGCAGGACTACGAAATGCCTAAACAGCGGATCACCACTTTGGCCTCTCCGTGTCACATATATGTATCTTAGGCTATGTCTTATTGAGCAAAAATGTGGCTTCCTCTCCATTGGACACCACAACGTCTCTTTAATAAGGGATTCTCTAATTTGGCTAACTGCTGGCAGTGCAATACAACTAATGCTTCTTTCATATGTATGTTTTGGCAATGACCAGTAGTTTCTTCTTTTTGGGAGGAGAAAATATTTGTACTGGAACAGTCTTCAATAATCACTTATGTACACGCTCTTTTAAGTTAATTCCTCGCTTCGTGGATATTGACAAATGGCCAGAGTAAATGGATTCTCTGCACCCTTCTGACAAATAAAACACTGATATTACAACATTGGAAAGATGAACACTCACCACTTATAATGCAATGGATTGAAGGCCTTACAATGCTACCAATATTTAAATGGGTGGCATATGGATATCACCTTCAAATAGATAATCATATGGATATTTGGTCCACTGGTGTTGAAGCCCATGTATAATTGCTAGAAAGCTGTATGCATTTCATACAAGTCCATGTATGTATATTAAAATAATGGATTTTTTTAAAAAAAAAAATCAGGAGCTGATGGGCTCCATGTTGGGGACCCATGCGCAGATTCCACTGGAGGTTCCCAAGGGCAATATGGCATCCACGGTTGCCACGTTGAGGATCCATGGTCTAAGGAAGAGTTTGTTCACCAATGGACATCTAAATATTCTTGCATAATTTTATGCACCATGCACAATTCTATATGTTGGGTTCCAGGAGTACAATAATAAAAGGAAAGAGGCTGAGGAATGTCTCTCTAACATTGGGCCACAATCTGGTAGAGTTAGGAAGCGTCACATGTAAACTAGTGCCAGATTGTGGCCTTTATTCTGAATTTTTATGGAAAGTCACTTTTGAAGTGTTACAAATTTACAAGAGATTCAGATTCCCTGGCTTGCATGCAAGAATGTAACTGTGCTAACGTGAGCTCTCTCCGATCTTTAAACAGGAAAATAAAAAGCCATTTTGCTATATGTTTATTGCCTATCTGGAACCATTGCTGCCTTAATTATCTCCATTTTACAGATCACTAGTCTATTTAAAGAAATAACTCGTTTTAAAAAACCTTCATAAGCAAAAAAACAAAACCTTGACACACTCTACCCAGCTAAGAATGGTGAAAGTCAAAATTCGGTGTGTGTGTACGTTATAAAGCAATAGGTGACATTTTGTGATGTTACAAGTGAGAACAAAATACACGATATTTCTTAGACTATAATTAGACCACCGCTGAATCTTCTCTGCTAGGTTAATTAACATCCAACACATTTCACTATTCAAATAAGTTGAATCTGAAAGTAAAATCTGCTCGGATTCTGTAAGATCAGAGAGAACTGAGCGTTTAAGAAACAAAACGCTCCCCGCCCTATGCTTTTATACCAGTTTCCTTATTTATTTTATTCCCTTCAAGGAATAAAATAAAATCTCAACACACTATAGACTATGAATTAAAATAATAGCAAAAAGAAAACCTTCTCTGTAATACCCCTGCCCCTGCTCATGGAATTCTCTTCCCAGGGAAATTCACCAGGTGCCTTCACTATATATGTTCAGTTGCCAGGTTAAGTGCCTCTTCCAGGAGGCATTTATTCTTTACCTGTTGCTACGATTATGAATTTTACTGCTGCCTCTTTCATATTCTAAATATTTTAGTATTTTCACTGTTGCATTCATTGTTTTGGTTTTTATTGTATTTTTGTTTTGGAGGTTTTGTACAATTGCAAACTGTCCTGAGGGCACTTACAAATTGGGCAGTAAACAAATGGAATGAAATACATACCAGTGTATGTGTGATTTGCCCAGTTCCTGCAATGGCTTTCAAAAAGCTCAGGCAGAAGGAAAAAGAGAAATCAGATGAACTGGGCACTCCTTGGTGTGAGTGTTTGCAATGGTGTGAGTGCTTCTAATGCTGACAGCATTAAAGATTGGACACTCCTTGGCGTGAGTGCTTGTGATGACTGCCTCTGGACAATTGTAGCTATGTGCTCTCCAGGCTGTTACCTTACCATGTATAGATTTACAAGGATCACTAATATCTGACAATGTAGAGATTTACTAGGATTACTAATACATGACCATATAGAAATTTACTAGGATCACTAATACCTGAAATGGCCCATGGTCTTTTAAAGAAACTTCTATTGCCTTTTTGTATTTAAAAAAAACAAATAAAACAAATGTAACACACATTTTATATATGAAAAATATAATACAGTTGCATATTAATGAAAATACTATATTATCTATAATGAGCACTGGGCTAGTGAGGCCAAGGCTGGAACTGGAATAGAAAAGCAACCTTTACTGTTTTCCTTATAAATATATATTGAGGTCAATCCAAACTTGATCTTTCTTCTAGCAGCCCCACTGAAATAAATTGGACTTATGGTAATTATGATTAACTTAATGCCCAATGATTCCAGTCTGGACTCAACTCATTGTATATATTGTAGAATAAATATATGATGGACATAGTACACACATCAAAGATAAATAATATGCACACACACACACATCCACACGCTTACTTTACAAACTAAGACACTGCGTTCAATCCTCTAATGATTTTAGATCCATAAGCATATAGGGCACATGCATGTAAAAGCAAGCATTGATAGTATTTATAGAAGAGGCAGCATAAAACCATTAGAATTACTACTTCCAGTGAAGAAGCTTGCCCGTGTATTTATTCCATACTTAAAGAAAACCACCGCATGCTATCATCATAATCATTTCTGGATGGAGAGCCTTTGCCCCAACCTGTCAGAATCCTCAAGGATTATTCCTCCCCCCATTATTTCGTTTCCAATACCCTTTTATCTTAAAATGCACTCTTCTCCTCCCAACGAAAAGCCTTCTTAGCATCTCATGCCCTTAGCAACACACAAGACCCTCCTAAGCTGCTTCAGCACCAATGAGGCCGAGTGGTATTCTGGAAGAAATGACTGAAGCAAAGTGAGCAAGCAGCATGACACACAGCAGCTAATTATACATTGTCCATTACACAGTGGTGCATGTGTTTTGGCCATTCAGAATGGAAGACAGAAAAGGTTGAATAACCCCAACCACGCAATTGCTGTCTCTGCTTGTAGAAAACCAGCACATCAAGGTTCTACCCTGACATGTGAGTTTCCTTGTGCAGAGAAGTAGGGGCTTTTTCACTCCTTGGGAGAGCAGGAAGTGCTTCTAAGATGGAGGCGCTAAGGGGATTCAATAAATTCAACACACTGGGTCAGTGTAAAGACCCAGTTCATGAACAAAACATTGGGGAAACTAGAAGGTGGGCTCTTAAGGGCTCAGCCTCTTTATGCTTAAACCTCAACTGTGTCTCCCTCTCCCTGCACACATTAGTGATAAGCTCAGCTCCTCCTCACACAGCAAAGCTCTGCTCCTATGGCACAGCAAGAAATATGATGCAGTTGGGGATGTCGGAGAATTTCAGTTTTGCTCCCAAAACATGCGAGCATGCCCCGTTTGTAGCCCCGAGTGCACACACGTGTCCACTGAATACATTCGGAAATTGTCAAACACGTGCTAGTGCTGTTCCCCTTCCCGATGCGCAGTTTGATTTATGCAAATTTCCTCAGTAGAATGCATCAAGCCCCACTTTGACCTATGAAATTCGCTTTACGCAAATTTCCTATTTTGTGCAAATTTCCTCAGTAGACTGCATCAGCCTCACTTTAAGCTGTGAAGGAAATTTGCGCAAATTAGAAAAATTATGGGAATTTGCAAAAATGTCCTCTTCAATCGCTGCTTGATTTGTGCGAGTTCTTCATTCATGCTGAGTGAGCAGCAATTGCAAATGTGAACGGGAATAGCACACAAGGCGAGCGGCAAGCAGATGTTCAGAGAAACCTGGCGATCTCGCTCATCACTCATCCCTAAATGCAGGTGGCGGCCAGATCCTGGAAAACAGGCTATCTCTCTTCCTCTTCTTCATCCATTAACCTTGACAGCAACAGCATTTTTGCCTGATCATCTCTGGGGTGGGGGTGGAAGTTTTCCCCTTCACCCCTGCTGTGAACCCTGCCAACTATGCAACTTCCCATTAGCAGCGGTATTTACAAAAAAAAAAAAGTTTCCCCCTTTGTCCTGCCAATTATATAAGCAGGATAGGACCGAAATAGTGTTCATTTAATGGGGGAAATGCCAGGTGAACAATACTTGTTACTTGAACCAATCACTTGAACCCACCAGATTTTATTTTATGCAGAAAACAGTTAAGTCTGGAGGACTGTAATCAAGATGGAGTATTCTTTCTTTCCTCAAAGATAATATCCTCAAGTTTTTCCCCAAGTAGCACTGTATGTTCTCTTAAGTGCCGGAAGTGTTTTGCCCCCTCTAATCTTCCAGGGCAAAGAACTGAAGAATAGATATTAGAAAACCTCAATTATATACATTTTAAATTTTAAAAAGAACACACAAGCATGACTACAGCTTAAATAAAAATCAATTTGCCCAGCAGAAGTCCCAGGTAGTTAATATTAATTTGCCATAGTCGTGATGGTTTATGCCAATAAAAAGGTAGAGCCTATTCATTTCCCCCCTTCTTTGTGCTTTAATATAATTACCTCTCCAATGTAACAGCTGAACACACAGAACTTTAGCAAAACCAAGGAGATGAAGCAAGGAAGGAAGGAAGGAAGGAAGGAAGCTGTAGAAGTTTCCTGATCTTGTAACAGGTGGGGAGAAGTATCCCTGACCTTCCCTATTCCCTATTCCCAATTCCATCCAATTTAAGTTCTCAGGTGAAAAAACATTATCAGTAGCCAGAAGTGCAAATTCTTGCACAAGCTTAAAGAATGGTGCTCATAGCTTTGAAAAATGCGCACAGATGTGTTTTCATCGATTGGAGAAGGATGTCTATATTTCAAAAATGCACATAATCAATGCGTACATTTGGAAAAGCATGCATGAAATATGAGAAAATGTGCAACACCACCCCCAACAAAGCTCGCAATCTGATATGGGATGAATTGGCCTTTGAGGTGGAATTTGAACAACTCCATTGAGCTCACGTTTTGCTGATTCGCACATGCTGAACTCTGCGGTTATTTATTCTTCAATCTTATATCCCAAGATTTTTTTTTGTAAAAAGGAAGGAGTCAAAGCTGCTTGCAACCATTTTTAAATCCCACAAAGCCACCTTCCCCAACTTCGTGCATTCCGGATGTACTGAACTCCCATCATCCCCAGCCACTACAACTCCAATCAACCCTGGTCACCATAACCATTGGCATGCTGACTGGGGCTGTTTGGAGGCCCCAGGCTGGGGAGAAGGTGCCATAAAGCATCCATAAAACAATTCAAAACACCCCAAACACAGGAATTATTTGAAGGCACCATTGATTAGCTCCCTGATAAAGGACATTCTTGGCATGGAAATGGCCCCAGGCTCAGCCTCTGGCATCTCCAGGGAGAAGGGCCAGGTAGCAGGTGATAGAAAAAACCAGGATCCCTAAGATCCTGATGAAGAGGCAATACTAGGCTAGAGAAACAGACATTCTGATGAGGTATAAAGCAGCATCCTAGGTTCCTATGTACCTTTTGCCCACCCCATACACCAGAGGTCCCCAACATTTATGGACTCGTGGGTGCATTTGGGAATTTGAGAAATGGCTGTGGGCACATTTGGGAATTTGAAAAATGGCTGTGGGCACCACCACAAAATGGCTCACGCAGTGCAATGGCTACACACATAATGACTGCTGTAGGGGCCAGGCTAGTCAAGAGGTGCGATAGCGAGAGAGTGAGAGAGCAAGCATGTGGAGAAATCGCAAGGCTAGAGGGAGGGAAGGAGGCAGAAGTGGAAAGAGTTTGCTTCCTGGCCTGCTCCATCTTCTTCAGTCCAGAGACACCTTTGCGCTCTCTCTCTCTCTCTCTCTCTCTCTCCATTCCCAGCCTCTAGCCTTGCTATTTCTCTCCAAACCCCTTTCCTCACTATGTATCTCTCTTCCCCATCCCAAGCCCTCTTCCTCCTCCTCTCCCTTCCTAGCCTTGCTCTTTCTCTCCCACTCACTCCCAGACTCAAGCTTCTCTTTCTCTCTCCTCCTCCCTTGCTTTCTCTACCTGCCCCCTGAATGGCTGATCAGGAAGGGGAACTTGGCACCCTAATGTTTTCGAATGTATTGTGCTTTCTTTTTTAATGGAGCAGGGAGTGAAGACCAGTGCGGGGACCATTGGAGGCGCCTGCGGGCACGGCTTTATTGACCTCTGCTATACACCTTGCCGTTTTTCTAAAGATTGATTAGGCTCACATGCCAGAGCACAAATTCTTTTGCTTAAAAAAGAAAGAAAGAAAGAAAGAAAGAAAGAAAGAAAGAAAGAAAGGGACGGTTTGGCAAACAAACACCGCTACAGTTTTTGTGAGATATAAATGGGGAAGTAACAGCAAATGCTTTTAACACGCTTAGATTTCCCCCCTTTTCTTTCTGCAATTTAGAAATTTGAAAGCTTTGAAAAGCGGTCCTCTGGACCTTACTGAATTACACCACCACCATCACCACCCCCGTCGCAACTAAAACCTGAAACGTCTTTCATGTCTGCAGCAAAATGCATTGCAGCTATTTGTAGTGCTTAACTGTAATTGTCACACTTCTGTCAAAGTCTACAGTAAGCACAAAAAAGCTGGTTGTTTGGTTTTTTTTTTTTTTTTAACAATTACATCTCTTAACAGCAATAAGGCACACCATGTATTGCCTTTGAGGACAGATTATTCCTCTTTTCCGGTAGAGCTGTTCAACCCAACATTACTGATAATATACCTGAGGCAAATCTTAATCCATCGGAAATGGACTGCATATTGCGTCGCGCTACTTAAAGATGTACATTGACTAAAGATATACAATAATACCCAGAAGCTGCACTGATGCCTGACTATTACTTGCGGAGAGCACCATTACTTAACGTTTACAAACCTATGCATTTTGCATCACCTAAATTGCCCTTAAAATGAAATCCTAGGGGTGTATGGATCAGAACCAGAGAGGATGTATGAGAAGAATTAACTTCAGCAATAATCCTCTTACAAAGAATTGTACTTCTATGGGGGGGGGGAGTAAAATGAGTGATCAGGCAAGGGGGGAGTGATTTATAGCCTGGGGGACTTGAATACCCTAATTCCCTTGTAACTGATGTGCAGTCCTAAAACCAGACAAAAATGAGCCTGTGGTACAACTTTGTCCACTTCTTCTACTGTAGGATGAAGCAGCTAGCCAGGCTTTGGACACACCTGTTCTCAACGTTCTTCAAGGCTGGCATGATGAACACACACATCATATGAAACACTATTATAATCATCAGCATTATCAACATTGGAGTAGAGGCCAGGGGCTCCGATGTCAGTGAAGCTGTGAATCCACTGAGTTTCAGACAGAACCAGAGAGAACTCTAAAGGAGCTATCCAAGGTGCTGAACATTGTTTGGGTGGTGATGGTTTCAGCACCTTGGATAGCTGCTTTAGAGTTCTGATTGAAATCCAGAGCGGATTCAAAGCCCCACTGGCATTAGAGCTATCAGCCTCCACTGCAACATGGTCAACATTTATATACCACTTTTCACTGAACGAATACAATACAATGCAATGCTATATTATACGTTGTACTATATTACACTGTAACCTAATAATGTAATTATTATGTATTATACTAAATTGTATTTTTTTTTTAAAAGCAAGGTTAAAAGAAGAGTACAACATGGTGCTTTTTAAAGGTAAGGGCAAAGTAAAGACAAATCCTTGCACACATCCTGACAAAAAACAGACAGACAGGAACACTGAAGGTTTCCCCTTCCTAACAAAAGCAGCAGGAAAGAATGCATCTGGCTTGCGCTGGCATGGGTGAGAGAGGGGGAAGAAGAGAGACAGAGTTTTGCGAAATGCGGAGTGGGATTTAGCAGTGCGCTTACACATGGACACATCCCACATTGAAACCCTGCCCCTCCTCCTACTCCATGGAGCTCCTGGTGACATACATGAGATGATAACTTTTTATCCTAACAACAAGCGTGTAGATTAGGACAGTGGAGGCTGGTGGCTCCAATTTTGGTGGGGCTGGGAATCCATTGTGGATTTCAGGTATTATTGTTATTATTATTATTATTATTATTATTATTATTATTATTATTTAATACACTTATATACCGCCCCATAGCCGAAGCTCTCCGGGCGGTTTACAAAAATTAAAAACATTGAACATTAAAAAGACAATATACAAAATTTAAAACCATAAACATAAAACAGCTGACATTAAAACACGTTAAAACATTTTAACTGTTAAGCCTGGTCACAATGTTAATCAAAACCTCAACTTGAGCTTTTAAAATGCCTGGGAGAAAAGAAAAGTTTTGACCTGGCGCTGAAAAGATAACAGTGTTGGCGCCAGGCGGGCCTCATCGGGGAGATCATTCCATAATTGAGGGGCCACCACAGAGAAGGTCCTCTCCCTTGTTGCCATCCTCCGAGCTTCCCTCAGAGTAGGCACCCGGAGGAGGACCTTTGATGTTGAGTGTAGTGTACAGGTAGGTTCATGTCGGGAAAGACATTCCATCAGGTATTGTGGTCCCAAACTGTGTAAGGCTTTATAGGTTAAAACCAGCACCTTGAATTGGGCTTGGAAACATACAGGCAGCCAATGCAAGCGGGCTAGAATCGGTCTTATATGTTCGAACCTTCTGGTCCCTGTTACCAATCTGGCCGCTGCATTCTGCATAAGCTGCAGCTTCCGAACCATCTTCAAAGGCAGCCCCACGTAGAGCGCTTTGCAGTAATCTAACTTGGATTAGATTACTCTAAAGGAACTATCTAAAGGAACTCTAAAGGAACTATCTAAAGGAGCTATCCAAGGTGCAGGACCTAGTCTGGGGGTGGGCTCAATCCTTGGATGGCTCCTTTAGGGTTCTTGCTGGTTCTGACTAAAATCCAGAATTGATTCACAGCCCCACCAAAATCGGAGCTACCCACCTCCACAGGATTAGGTCAAGCAGGAGAGAGCGCCGCCCACTGAGTTTCATGGCTAAACAAGGTTCATAGGTTCTTCCAACGCAGTCCCATGGCAAGGCAGCAGAGAAACACCTCCCCCTGCTTTGCTTCAGGCAGAGGTTCTCAAACTTGGTCGGCAAGCCAACATTTACACCCGACTTCACAGAACTTCGCTCCTCAAAATGGGCACATTCACCGCGTTACAAATGCAAGAGAGCTGCGGCTATTGGGCGGTACAGAAATGCAGCAAATAAATAAACAAATAGCCTATGTTACTAAAAGGTGTGTTATATATGTGCCTTGATTTGTAGAACAATAACAGCAACAAAAGGTTATTAAGTGGTCTGCTGGGATCCCAAGCAATTTCCAAATGGTCTGCTTAGAGAAGCAGTGGCTTAGGGATTGCTTTAAAGGGCTACCCCTGGGAAAATTCAAAGAGGATTGAAGTCACAAAAGGCTGACCCCTACATGGGACATTTCAGGGTAAAAGAATCCCCTGTAGAGGTGAGCTTTTGTCCGCCACCAAGAGCAACCTGGCAAATATTTTCTGGTTCAGATTTTATGAAATCAAACTCAGGTCCGATAACAGCAAAAATGAAAATCATAGAAGGGGAAGGGGGCGGACTGACTCAGCACGCTAGCCTGTTGTGTGTTGTGTGCACGCATGTGTGGGAATGGAGGATGTACAGATTTTGTTGAATCCATTCTGTCTTGTTTCACACATTGTCAGGCGTCTTTCATTCCGTTGAGCACTCATCGACAGAATAAATTCATTCTACTTGCGGGAATACGCATTTGTAATGCAAACCCCTCCCCAAACTGCAAAAACAGTCTGCAGTTCTCCCGATCCACAGGACTCAGGAGAAAAACAGGCTGTGAAGGAATCATAGAATTGTAGAGTTGGAAGGGGCCTACAAGGCCATCGAGTCCAACCACCTGCTCAATGCAGGAATCTACCTTAAAGCATCCCTGACAGATGGTTGTCCAGCAGCTTCTTGAATGCCTCTAATGTGGGAGAGCCCACAACATCCCAAACTCATTAGAATCTGTTGCGGATTTCTCCGACACCCCTAGCGTGAATGGAGAAACACT
The DNA here is from genome assembly GCA_029215795.1 of Anniella stebbinsi. Taxonomy (NCBI): domain Eukaryota; kingdom Metazoa; phylum Chordata; class Lepidosauria; order Squamata; family Anniellidae; genus Anniella; species Anniella stebbinsi. Next base: position 392,633,281 of record JARDYH010000001.1, read on the forward strand.
AATAGGCACACTGGTGGCTTCCTTTGTCATGCTTCCCAGGGTATTTACTGAGAGCAAAGGACACAACCACTTTGCTGAAGCTAAGCAGGGGGGTGTCTACCCGGCACCACGTTGGCGCCACCTCCCTCTCAAACCCTGCGGTTTCCCTCCCCCCAGGGTGCCATCGGATAATCCTGACTCCAAGAATGGAGCGCAGGTTTTCTGGGTGGCCATCTGGGGAGCAGAAACCCCCCATCCTCTTCCCAGTGGAAGGCAACCAATTGCAGGTCGTCTTCTACCAGGCACCATCTGGCCATGCCTCCACTGCAACTCTGGAGCAAGGTGAGGGGCTGTGTTGATGTCATCGTGTGTGTCCTCACCACACTCTGGAGAACAAAAATCAGGTTACGTCCCTGACTTTTTTTTTCTGGCAGAAAACCTCAGGGTTTATACGATACCGCTGCACAATTGCAGCGGCATCGTATAATTGACACCGCTTCACCACGCACTCACCCCGGGGCTTTCCGAGTGTTTAAACAGCCCCCAGGTCTGGATCTGGTCAGCATCTGCATCAGTCGTATCAAAGTTCCAGCCATCATGGAAGAAAGGTGGGATCCTAATGCGCTAAACAAAGCAGACATTGCTGTGCATGGCCGCCGTTTGTTTCCTTGATCATTCGTTCCTGACTGGGACACCATGGCTGCTGCTTCTTGAAAATAAAAGTGGCCACTTTAAGCACAACATGCCATTTGACCCTTGATAATCCAGAACAACTTTCCATGCCGGGCTGGGACATGCTGGTAGTTATACTGCAACATATGTGGAGGGCACCAGGTGGGGTGAAGTTGCTCCATAGGGAAGATTCAAAACCAAGGTCATGGTAAACTCCTGCAAGCACTCCAGGCTAGATTGACCATCACTCTGATTGAAAACAGCAGCATCCTAGGGAAATTAGTCTACAGTGCTGTGCTAACTATCTTTCGTTACAGATGGTGCAGTCCAGGCATAGGAGACAGATTTACGTGAAGGCATATTGCTCACCCTCACTGCTCCTTCGTTTGAAATTTCCTGTGTAATATGTTCCGATGTTACAAAAAGTATTGTTCCAAAGCCAACACACAGACTTAATGTTTGGATGCATTGCTTGGGTACAAATAATAAGAAATGGCCAATTGTATGAGCTTTCTCATACGAAAAAATGGAAAGCTTCCTTGGTGTAAACAGGCATTGCCTTGAATACACATGGGCCTTGTTCACACGTAACAACAACCTAGAGTAAAGGCAGATTATGGGTTGTCACTGAATTGTGGATTGTCTTTACGTGTAAAACCTACACTATGGTTTAACTATGGGTTGTTAACCATGGTCAACCAAGAGTTCACAACCCATAACAAATCATCGGTTTGTTTCTTGGATTATTCCCCCCATACATAATTGTTCACCAACTGTTCACCAATAGTCCTAGATGCTCCCTAAAGTTAGTATGAGCTGGCCCTATGGAGACCCCTGGGCTGTGGGTGGTCTCATTCCATCTTCTAGCCTTAAAAAATTCTGTTAGGTTTAGAGATGTGAAGGCCCGGAAAAAACCCAGAAAAAAACAGAAAAACACCGTTCCCCCCCCCATTTTTTTCTGAAGCTTTTTTTATTTTTCCCTGAATAATTGGGGGGGGGGAATTAAAATGAAGAAAAAATGGATTATGAAATGTTTTATTTTAGCATGATGCATAAAATGTTTAAGACAAGGTGACTCTATATTTACTTCTCCAAATGATTTCTAAAAACTATGTACAGTATCAGATTATTACAATTTCTGTGCACCGAGGACTAGCAAATCCTTGGTTGTAAACTGAAACTACAGCTCTCAAACACAAAAGCAAGATGCATTTCTGACTCTAGGGGGCACTGCCATTGAAGCAGAGACTGAAACTGATAGCTATAGCTCAGAAAATGAGTCTGATTAAATTTCATGCATATTCATTGAATCTTGGTCGCCCTTTTTTCTCAGTTCTTTTTATGGGAATGGGTGCTTTATGTTTGCTTGACACTGTGGAGGACTAGCGGAGACATAAATAATTTTCTTTGTTACTAATGATGGTTTCTCCTTCGTTTTTTAATTGTTTATTGCCTGCTCCTCATTAACTGGCAAAACCAAAGAGATTCCTTACAGTTCAGGAGTTTGTAGCTCCATTTGTTAAAAAAAAAAAAAAAAAAAGCTAAAAAAAAATCCAATTTGTAATAATTGCTTGGATACACAATGCTTTTAATATTCCAAATGTGATAATTTTATGCCAAACCAACGTGTATATAACTACATTTTATGTTCCTAAAGTAAGTAAGTGACTTTCAACTTGTAAAAAGTGCTAATATTGCCTTTCCTCCCCTCCCCAATTTTCCCCAAAATTTCCATTTTTCCTCCAGAACCCCCCCCCCCCCCCAACTAGCTTTTTTTTCCTGTGGCTTCAAAAATTCTGGAAATTTTACATCTCTAGTTAAGGTTAGGGAAAGTGAGCACCATGCATACATCTTCCACAGTGCTACCCTATGTTTAATAAAAATTGTGACATTATGGTGGCTCCATAGGCAGTTCCAGTTAATCCTTCTATTCTCAAAAGAAGAACAAGCTTTGCTTTTGAAGGCTAGGACTGTGTGTACAGAGCACATGTGCTTGGGAGACTGGTACATTCAAATAATAATAATAATACAGCACAGTGCTACGCATCCTGCACAGGTGGCTTTGTAAAAAGATAAAAGTTGCATCCAGGTGGGCCTGGGAGATTGAAAGAACTGGGCATGTTTAGCCTGCAGAAGAGAAGATTGAGGGAGGGGAGACATGATAGCACTCTTCAAATACTTGAAAGGTTGTCACACAGAGGAGGGCCAGGATTTCTTCTCAATCATCCCAGAGTGCAGGACACAGAATAATGGGCTCAAGTTACAGGAAGCCAGATTCTGGTTGGACATCAGGAAAAACATCCTGACTGTTACAGCAGTACGACAATGGAACCAATGACCTAGGGAGGGTGTGAGCTCTCCCACACTAGAGGCATTCAAGAGGCAGCTGGGGAGCCATCTGTCAGGCATGCTTTAAGGTGGATTCTTGCATTGAGCAGGAGGTTGGACTCGATGGCCTTACAGGCCCCTTCCAATTCTACTATTCTATGATTGCTACTCACCAAACAAGCAGAAATTTGCATCACTGGGCTAAGTGGTTCTGTCTCTTTAAAACAAGGCACATTTTGCTGCAGTGAGAGTTTTTGACAGCTTCCATATCACAGCAAGAAGTGCCAGCTGAATCCATTTTTAGAGTAAGAAGAGCTCTATAACACGCACAGACACACACACACAGTGCCCTCAGCTTCTACCAAAGCATAGGGTGAAGGGCCAAAATGTTCCACATAAAGCAGGAGCGATGCAGAGGCCGGAGTATCAGGCGTCCGAGCTCATGTGCTCCCAGAGACTGTCAGTTTGCATCTATTTAGATTTTCCCCTCGGGTGCTTTGAAGATTAATCCAAAGCTTAAAGCGCTTTCCCTATATCCTTTTTGGTTTTTTTAAAGGCCTCTGGGAGACCAAAAATAAAAATTGACCAAAGGTCAACCGAGAGCAGAAGTGATTAATTTCCCCCTACTCTTTTGTTTCAAGAGGAGTCATAAATGCACTGCAGCTGAATAGCTTCCAAGAGCAATGTTTACCCGCCCTGCCCACCTCTGCCCAAATATACCCTACTTTCTTGTACTTTATGATCCCTCTCCACCTCACCTAGCTTGAAGAGGGCCTAAAGGATGGAGATGCTGCAAAGGATTTCATTTATAGGGCATGTCTGTCAGGCTCCCAGCCCTCCAAGGGACACTCAAGGCACCCAGGAACTCCTGATGCATACAATGCATCTTAGGTTTTCCTTCCTGGAGCTCAGGATCTTATTCATTCTCACTACAAGCCACTGAGGCACGTTAGGCCAAGGACTGTGATTAGCTCAAGGCCACCCCAGTTTGCTTCATGGCTAAACAGAAATCTGAACAGGAGCTTTTTTTTTTTTTTAATGAATCTAAAAACAGCCCTCCTGCACTCCATTATTTCAGCATTCTGTCTCTGGGAAAACTCACCAACATCTGCTCTTCAAAGGCACACTGCTGCTGAAATTGGAAGTCCCATTTAACTACCTTCGCTAATAGCTACTGATAGACGTGTCCTCCATGAACCATTCAACCAATACATATTCCCTGTGGATCATCCCATGATAGGAGCTGGTGGATCTGTGCACACAACTCCCCCATGTGGCAAACCATGAAACTGCAGGTGGCAACTGTGAGGCCCTGGACTCAAATTGCCCACTCCAGCTGACTACTGGATCCTCCTGGACAGGAAGGAGTACAAAAGGACTTCCTTGAGCCTTGTCTGAACAAGGTTTTCCTGAGCATTAGCGTGTTTCTTCACCCTTGGTTATTCCTTGGTCCTGACTTCTGGCTGGGGCCATGATCCTGGGTTTGCCCACCAGTCCTGACTTGCTCTTCAGCCTTGACTACTGAGTAGTCCCATAGCTCCCAACCCACATCAGACTGCTGCCCATGGTTCAGGCCTGATACTCCAAAATCAACTGGCCTGGTGGCCATTCTCACATCTTGTCAAGTATATACTGTACGAAGAAGTGCTGTTCGGAGTTTACTGCCCATCAATCTTATTGGGTGAAGTAAAACAAAAATGGTCATTCCGAAATGAACGGAATGTCTCCATGAAGAACCTTGATGGCAGCCTTCTCTGTAGAAGCACCCACCATCTAGAAAACGCTCCCCCGTTTAGTTCGGGAGGCAGAAAATGTAACATCCTTTAAACACGGAGAGGCGGGTAAGAAATAAATCGTTATTATTATTATTATTATTATTATTATTATTATTATAAAACACATATTTTCACATCGGCTTTCCCTGGGCTGCAACTGCTGCTGGGTTTATTTTGGTTTTGCATGGTATTTTTAAACTGTTAAAGCTTTATATTATGTTTTGATTTGCTGTATTTTATGGCTTTAATTGTGAACTGCCCAGAGAGCCTTGGCTTTTGGGCAGTATAAAAAGGTAACAAATTAATAAAAAATAAATCTAAAAAGAGAGAGGGAAAATATATCTCTATTTTAATTCATAGCTCTATAGACTCCTGTCATGTTGCCAAAAGCATTAACACATCCGTCAACCACTTGGCCCATGTTCCACCCTCGTCATTCCATATTCCAAGTGATTTATACACAAGTATCAAAGTTTACAGGACACCTTTACCAATATCACAGCAAGTGTTGAGATATTCACTTGTATTCTCAAAACTGCACTAGGATATGCAACTTGAATCCATAAAGTTAGATTTATAATAGCTTTAATCCCTGATGATCCTACCTAGTAGAGTGGATTCATATACAATATTGACTTAACTGGAATAAGTTTTGCCAAAATTATGGGAAACCATTGAATTGTACATGCAATATCACGAAGTGATGAGGGGGAAAAAATCTAGAAATGTTTACACGTGATAAACATTTGCAGAATACTGGAGTCCAATGGCGAAAAAATCCAGCAGACACAACTATAAAAAGAAACCCCTTGTTCAGGTCAGGAAGAAAAGCAATATTAAAGTGGAGCCATATACTATGTTATAAACCAAAATGCCAAAATAGAAAGTGAAATCGTTCCAGATTTCACACTTCTTTTATTAGGTATTTTTCATTTCACAAAGAACATAAAAACTTCCATCAGCTATTGTAAAGCTATATTAAAAGACAGCCTTCTGAATGCTGCTTTCCGTTGATGCCTCTGCTAAGAGAGGAACCTTTATATTTTATGAATCCTAACATCGACAGCAAGGATGTTAGGTGAAAATTAGCAGCCTCACCAGCACCACCAATTGAAACGGAAACACCCCGTTGTCCCAGACTGGCTATAAATCCCAGGAAGGCCATGTGACTGGGAAGATGGGGAAGGAAAAGAAAGAACAGTAATGTTTTAGAATGATGCTTTGTATCTAAATGGGAGTACCTTTGGAGCTACCACAAAACCTTTTCACCCCCTGTAAACATCACCCAGGTCCAGGGACCCCGTTGCCAGTGGAAGCTGACGGGCTCCGTTTCAGTGGGGCTGTGATTCCGTCCCAGGTTTCAGTCAGAACTAGCCAGAATTCTAAAGGAGCTATCCAAGGTACTGAACTCTGTTCCCAAAATAGGTTCGACAATTTGGATAACTCCTTTAGAATTCTGGCTGGTTCTGACTGAATGCCAGAATAGATTCACAGCCCCATCAAAATCTGAGCCACCAGCCTCTCCTGGCCATTGTGCAGGGTGGCGGAGAAGAGGGCAGCCTCAGGGGATGAGGGGCTATGTTGCAGTCTGCAAGCACCACCGAAGGACAGCAATATTAAGGGGTTGGGGAAGACCTGGTCCACTCCAAGGACATCTATTGGGGGTCCCACATGGACTCAGCTGTTGCTTTCACTAACATCTCCACCCTCCATATTTCCAGTGTTTTGCCTTGTTATGGACAAATGTTAGCTGCTGGTTAATGGGGCTAGGAAGAAATTTTACTTGCTTGCATGATTGGGTTGTGCATGGTGAGGTGGGGGTGAGGGGTTCCTTTTTTCACAAGAGGAACAATGAGCGTGGTGTGTGTCAATGGAGGTATCTACAGGTACTTTGGTGACAATGGGTACCATGTTGAAGACCAACAACCATTCTTTGGTGGGGCTCCAAGGCTGTAGTCTAATTTAGGGGCTGCCAAGCCTACCCAACACCCAAGTCATTCATAGGAGTGACCCACATTACTGGTCCATGCTGTGTTGGGTTCCTAGACAACTACCATTCCTAACATTCCCCCAGAATTTAGGCTGGGATAGTGAATCGGCCAGTGCTCAGGCCGCCCCATCCTTGCACCATGCCACACCAAACTCTATAAACCAGCCTGGATGCTGGGATTATGGATTTACAATCCAACACATCTGGAAGGTGTCAAGTTGAAGAAGATTGCTATAAGCTGTAAGATATAGAAGTTGTGGCCTTAACCCATTGCTAAGTGTGTGTATAGCCAATGGTGAGAGGTGATAGGAGTTGCTCTCCAGATATTGTTGGACTACCACACATTCCTCATCCCTATATTAAAGGGAAAGGGGGTGGTGGTTGTAGATCATTAAATCTTTTTCATTACAAGCCCCATGGCCACCACAAATACCAGAGAGACTGTCAATAGAGGAAAGCTTATCGCATTACAAATGCATCTCATCAGCAGCACTGTTTCAGCTGATTGTGTGAACCGGATCTCACAGTTTACTCTCGTAAGACCACCCCCCCTTCAAGAGAACAAACTTTTTTTTATTTTTTAAGGTACTTGTGTGTGCATTTCTCAGGACAACATTTGCCAAACCACCAAGACAGCCAACGGCAGAGGATAATTCTGATGAGAGAATTAGCTATTTTGTCTCTTGAGTTCCTACTGAACTGCAGTGACACCTCCTGGTAAGAGACATCATCTCCTCATGAACTTTTGCAGCGATTTTGTATGTGTTTCTCCTCTCTACCTCCCCCCACATCCAGGCAGGTAAAATATCTTCTCAGACTTTTGATTGGACCAAGTGGTACTTTCTGCTGAACTTTTTTTTTAAAAAAAACACACACACACACAGCTCATAAATTGTACAAAACATAATTTGCAACCAAGAGCATTCAAGAATCCGAATATTGTTAAAACAAAGCCTAAATTTAACATATATATATATATATATATATATATATGGAATTGCAAGATCCATGAACGAATCTCCTACACACTCAGAAAATGATATAGGTCAATCCATGCCCTGATCAGAAAAGTGAATCTGTTGGTTTATCAGAAAATACTCTAGGGTATTTTGTATATAAGCAGGATATAATTTGAATTAATTAATGAATCATCACCATCATCTATCCTAGCTATGTGTGTGTGTGTCTGTCTGTATCCATCCAGTATTAAAGCAAATCTGGTTTGGTTATGCGATGTTACTGAAGGATGTCTAACTCAAGTCCAATTTGAACAGATGAGCTACCTTTTATGCAGGGATTCCATGTATGGGAAGAGCTTTATCCGTGTTGCAAATGTCTGAGAGAAAACATATTATTCAGCATTTTTAAATCTGTAATGACGTGGATTTCCTTTTTATTTGTTTAGTTCTAGGATTTAGATCCCACCCTTCAATGCTAATTAGCATTCCCGGAGGCAGCTTCATAACCAATAATAAAAATACAATAATATAGAACAATGATATGTCAGCAGCTGGGTGAGGGAATACAACTTATATATAATCATGCCCTGACAAACACATGACATCTAAAACCAAAAAGTATACTTCTTTTATTATTACATTTATTTATTTATTTATTTTATTTCAAAATAATATAAAATTTCAAGGAATAGAAAATGGAAAAATGAAAGAGCAAAGTGTATGCTTATTTCTCCTACACTATTCTAGTGATATTCAAATGTATGCAGATGTCATTAACAAAGAAATCTTAGGATACAATCCTATACTTGCTTGAGGCACAATCCTATGCTTGTTTAGACAGAAATCTATTCTTCAATTCTTGGCTGGCTGGGGAATGCTAGGAGCTGAAGGACTTTTTTCTTTCTGAACATGCATAGGATTGCGACCTAAATAAGTTTTAATCTGGTCAACAGCCCTCTTTATTGCAGACTGGACCAGTTCACACAATTAAACAGCCTACTGTGGTTTATTTAAGCCACGGTGACATGAGTAGGTGGCCATTTTAATTATTTAATACTTGGCTGTGGTCTGTAGTTGGGTTAAGTGAGGATTGTTTAACCCTCACATAACCCATGGTCCTTAGGTTCACTCAACACGACAAGCCACAGCCAGGTGGTAAATACGCAACTCCCACCTGGCATACACTGCAGCTCACCATGGCCTAAACAACCCATGATGGATTCTTTTGATTGCTCGGAATAAGTCAATGCGTGTTCTGCAAACATGCCAGATAACTTTTTATCCACTCAAATGAAAAGGGGAGGGGGGAGATGTTTGCCTTCTTCCCCTCCCCCCACTTTTTAGAGGGGTAATTATGGCATTTTAAAACTACTTTGCACATACTACAGAGCAATCAAGAAGAGTCATTTGACAGGCACAGCTTTCTAGCGTTCAACCGTCTGCCAGTGTGTGAAAACAGTGACGACACATTCAGTCAAGCTCCCAGTGCTGGCACATCTGTTGAGAGGCCTGCTGCAGAACATTAAAGGCAATGCAAGAGAAATCAAGAGATATAGCATGCCACTTAAAAAGTAAGCGAAAAGCCAGAAGAGCTGCGTTGTTCCTTCTGTCACACACAGAATTAAAGAGTCTAATTGGAAAGCAATTTCTGCAAGTTTTAAGCACAGACAATTTTTTTTTAAAAAAAAAACCCAATTTGGCGACAAACAGAACCAACTCAAGTTTCAGACGCAACCGATAATGAGATGAGTGAAGCAAGCCTTGGAGAAAGGGGGTGGGGTGGGAATGGCAAATTGATTACAGGCATAAAACACAAAATGTTGCTCTCCCGGATGAGGTGGTTTATGGGATTTAGATGCACTGAATTCTTACCGTGTCTCACTTTCAAGGATAGAAGCACCCATCCACAAACCATTTTCTCACTCTGTATTCAGCAACGGGGAGAAGCTCTTCAGCTTTGTGTAACGACTGAACCCCCAGCTCAAATGATGTCCAACTGTACATCTCAGCTTCTTCTCTAAAGGTACTCTATTTTACCTAGTCTTGCCCCAGCTCACCTGCCCAGAAAACACAGAGAACTTCCAGATGCCTGATTCTGCATTCAATTGTACCAAATAAACCAAAAGTGGGAACCCATCTTAGACAGAGGACCACATTCGCCCAGCCAAGAGCAGGTCCTAAGCCACATCCATGCCCCATTCACAGAGACCCATGAGAACTTACAGGCTCCCCACACTGAAAAAGGCTTTTGCATCAAGAACACCCCATTTGCATCTTGGGAAAATATATTGGATCTCCATTTTGTGTATATCTTTGTATTTGTACCTGCATTTGCGTATTTTTAGTGGCTGGTCTGTGATTGTAATTAAACAAACAACAACAACAGTGTAGAGAATGCACATGCCCCCCTAGCAGTAATGAAGAGGTAGTCGTGGGCACAGGGTTGTTGGGGGAGAGAAAGGAATCTTACTCAGATCAAGTCCCGAGCTGAAAATGCTCCTTTTCACAGCCCCATTTGGAGGCCATGGAAGAGGAGAGCCATTTCAGCTATTTGGGAGGGGGATTCTAAAACCTTTCAGGGTGGGGGCTTCCTCAGATAAGCAATGGCATGAGCTTTGCCTTTAAATGAAGTGTTCCCATTGTGACAGATGGTGGCCCAGCCACAATGGCCTCTTGGGAAGATTTTAATGTACGTGATATATTTATATTACACCTTTCTTCCATCAGGGAACTCAAGGCAGCTACATGGGGTTCACAGGTGACCTCCCATTTCGGGACTGACCAGACCCCGGCCAGTTTGGCTTCAGCAAGGTGGCTACCTCAAGTGCTCTTGGGCAATGCCCTGCAATACTGTGTCATGAGGTATCATCACTCCAGGGACATTGTTGGGGAAATAAGTAGATAGAGGCCTACACTGACTTGCAGTGGAAGACAAACTTCGGATTTTAATGAAGCAAGGAAGAGCTACCGGATCATAATATTGGGCATGCCAAGAAACTGGCACTAAAAATGTGACGACCTCACATTCCCCATCCAAAACAACATAACAATCTATGTCCTTGCATCACCAGCCTAACGTTGCAAAAACGTTGTGGGGGAAAATATGCCAGCTCAAATGTCTAGAATTAGGATGTTTATTCCCATACCTGGCAAGAACAGGATGGAACGCCAGGATCCTTTCCAGCTGGTTGCACACATCCATTACAGCCAGATGTTAATCTTTCCATGAGTTTGTGGGTAGAAGACAGATTAATTTCCCTTGAGCTTTCCCACCACTTACAAACTAAACACGCAGCCGGTAAGAGAAGCCAGTATAGGAGGCGTCCAGCATACAACTGCCAAGTTTTAAGTCACAAAAACTAAGGCTGGAGAAAACAGGTACTTTTTAAAGAGGGGAGCTGGAGGCAGCATGACAGAGCCATTGCTGGCATGGAACACACACACATATTTCTTTTCTTCCAAATGATGGGGAGGCTGACGGCTCCAACTTCAGCGGGGCTGTGAATCCATTCTGGGTTTCAGTCAGAACCAGACAGAACTCTAAAGGAGCTGTCCCAGTGCTGAAGCTAATTTGAGGCTAGGATTCAGCACCACACTGAAATCGGAGCCACTAGCCTTCACTGATCAGATTTGAAGGTATGAATCATTCAGTGTGCAAGACCCACTGTGATGACTAGTATCAGGAAGATCAGGGTTCAAATCCCCACTTGGTCAGTCAACTTAAACTAGCCTTCCCCAATCTGCTGCCCTCTAGATGTTTTGGACTACAGTGGCTCAATTCGGACGACACAATAAACAACTGGTGTGGGGAAAACAATCATCAGTTGTTCTGACTATCGTGTTATCTGAATGCTACCATAGTCAACTCAGTGCTGATCCTAATCCACACCACAGTTGATTATTTATTACCATGTTGTGGGGGGAGTACCCCCTAGATGAACAACTGTAAAGTTGATTATTACCCCACCGCTGACTATCATGTCGTCCGAATTGAGCCAATGCCTCAAATTCCTGGTCATTAGCCATGCTGGCTGCGGCTAATGAGAGTTGAAAAGTTCCCCTCTTCCATTTGCCATGGGCATATAAAGGAAATTTTGGTAAAACTTAATATATATTTAAAATTGTAACCCTCCCCCTGCTATATTTTGGGTATAATGCAAGTATGGGATACTGTGAAAAAGAAGAACTCCAGGTATATCCCCCTTAACCTCTTTCATATATAGCAAAATATTTTCAGTTGCTGGTAAAAATTCATTGTGGGTAAAATATAGTGTTACAGCCTGCACGGACATGCTAAGTCAATGATAATGTATGAGCTGGACTGAGCTAAGAACAACAATGCAACTGGATCAGCCCCAATGGTTCCTATATAGGTAAATTAAGAGCTACATAAATACAAGGTGTCTTGCTCAGCACCTTGGATAGTTCCTTTAGGGTTTTGACTGACACCTGCAAAGGATTCACCACCCCACTGACATTGCAGCCACCACTGAATCAGATGAGGAAAAAAAAACCAAAAGAACTTAATCAGTCATCTCCAGATTTATCATATAAATACTCTACTTTTCAGAGGAAGAACAAACTGCCCAATTTTTAGGAATATTGTTCATATATGCTACAATGCATTCTACAATCCAATGTCTAAATCCATACTAAGGTACACATAGCACAAGTACTAGTTTACATGTGCTTGTAATTTTCATATCTACTTTTCACCACCCACTGAAATATGCAAGATCTGATCTTCGGTTTTCTCATGCTCCATTTCCTCCTCCTTAGAACGAATTCCAAGTTTAACAAAACTATTAATCTCTTCCTAAATTCAAGCAAGGTGCAAAAACTGTTTATGTAAAAAGGAATAAATGTTAAATGGTCTCTGGACTCTCTGCCTCTTGACCCACCTGCCCACCTGCATGCACCTTCTAAGTAGCTGAACATCATCTGACATTTCCAAGGTGGCTAAATTGGCATTTTCATTATTTTCTTGGACAAAATAAATAAAATAAATAAATGAAGCAATGTCAACAAAAAAATAAGCATGCTTATCTTAAAATAGTAGCAATAGTAAAGCACAATGGTTGGAGTAGTAAAGTAGTAACAGTTGTAAAGCACAATAGTTGGAGTAGTAACAGTGGTTGGAGTAGTAACAGTTGTAAAGCACAATGGTTGGAGTAGTAACAGTTGTAAAGCACAATGGTTGGAGTAGTAAAAGTAGTAACAGTTGTAAAACACAATGGTTGGAGTAGTAAAAGTAGTAACAGTAGTAAAGCACGATGGTGGGAGTAGTAAAAGTAGTAACAGTAGGAAAGCACAATGGTTGGAGGAGCTTATAAAAGAGTTGCATTGAAGATGGATATGGAGTTTGAGCTAATATTTACGAGCTAATATTTACAAACACACTTGGCTTACTGTTGCTATTATCTGGGGCAGGGAGATTAGAGAGATACTACTGAAAAACCTTATGGCGCATTTTAAATATAACTGAAACTCTTAGGTGGGTCAGTAATATCCCTGCTGCCACTTTCAGGACTTGGATATGCAAATGTGAAGCAAAAGTACTCCAGGGGGTTCTAGACTCCCTTTATCCCTTCCAACATATGTTGCAACATTTCCCCATACACAACCTGCCTCCCAGCTCACTTCATCCTTTTGCCTAATCTGTGTGTAGGGACTGGTTCTTGCATGGTGGTTGGTGCTCAGGTACCAATAGCTGAACACAAACATGCTCAAGTACTCCGTCAGGCAGAAAGGGCACACACACAAAAACACTGGGCTATAATCAACATCGCACAAGTGGGATTGATGGCAATCTCTTTCCTCTCCTCTCCCAGGTAGCCCCCTGCCCCCCTCTCCAATCTGCTGTTGGAGATCTCCCATCCATTGGAGCAGATTTGAGGGGTGTACAGGGCACTGCAGGAGCAAGGGGAAATCCAATCCGCCAGGAGTGTGCATTCCACTGACTCAGGGGTGGGCAAACTGTGATCCTCCAGATATTTTAGCCTACAGCTCCCATCAGCTCCAACCAGCAGAACCAAAGATGAAGGAAGACGGGCACTGTAGGCCAAAACATCCAGAGGGACATAACATCTGGAGGCACACCAATTTGAAGTTGCCCACTCCTCTGCTGGTGGAACAGACACCACTAGATTCAAGTGACTGCCACTGAACCTTTTAAAAAAAGGGAAAGGCAGTGATTTTAGAATGCTCCCCAAATTCTCTTTGTCCAACTTTCCCACAGAATTACCTGATCTTGTTTTTCTGACGAGCACCAATGGATTAGCTCTCCACCGCTCACCCGTTTCTGAATCTCAAACTTTGTTCAGGCGCAGTGTTCAGCAATCCTATCAAAAGTCCTTTTAGTATCGTGTTTTGAAAATCAATGCACTCAGCTGTGTCAGGAACCTAGAAGGAGAAGACGGAGGGGAGGAAAGATGCAAGCTGAAAATTACAGAAAACTGCCCATACACCAGCCTTCCCCACCCTCCAGAGGGGTCAGCTGACACACACTCCATCTTCCCCAGCCAGCCAGAGTCTGGCTGGGGACGGTGGGAGGTGTCCTGTGACCCCTCTGGAGGGTGCCAGGCTGCAGAAGGCTGTCATACACCCATGCCGAAACTAATTTCGGAAAGACTGGGAATTAAACAGGAAAGTGGAACACAGGTTAGAGCAACTCACAAAATAATAGTGAAATGGAAAAGAACAACACAATCACTAGTGATTGTGTTGTTGGTTTTCTCTTTTCTTTTCTTTTTTGTAATAAGAACTCACTGAAATTCACAAACTGCTTCAAAATTAACACACACAAAATGTGATTTTTGTTTTAAAAAAATCAAATGTGGGAGAAAGTGGAACTGATAGATTTGGTCATCCTTCTTCAGTCATCCTTAAGCTGTTTTATCAGTGCCCCCTTCTTATCTGATACAATCATTCTTGGACAGTATCACTTTCAAATCTATTTGTATTTTTTAGGGCATTTAAAGCACTGCTTGAATCATATGGGAAACCCTGAAGAGCTGACAAAATCTATGGAACCCAACAGTCCCACAGATCTCATTTCAGCATTGTTCTATCACAATTTCCTTCATTTCCAGAAAATTGCTGACATGAAAACTGTTAAAGTATATATGATTTATATATATTACACACACACACACACACACACACACACACACACATATATATATATATATATATTATACACACACATACACACACATATATATATATATATATATATATATATTATACACGCACAAACACACACCATCCTTCAACTGAAATTTTCAGGACAGTCATTAAAATATAAGAAAAAATTAATGGCATCATTAATGACAGCCAACAAAGATAAACCACCAATGCTTTAAAAAGCCTAGGAAAACAATACAAAACAGTCTATTTAATTTATACCTTGTTTAAATTATACCTTGGGGTATATTTAATGTTTTTAAAATATACATACTGTATATACAGGGAGAGGGAGAGAGAGAGAGACTGGTTCCCTCCTTGGTGTGTTTTCGGAGGCAGGCTAAAACTTTTCTGTTTCAGCAGGCCTTTGGGGAGTAGCTTGGACCTCTGTGGATGTGTTGTTTATATCTTGGATTTTTGAAATTATTATTTGTATTTAAATTGTTTTTAAATGTTTTAAGCATTTTACCATGTTTAATTATATTTTTAATTTTTTATATTTCTATCTGTTTTTAACTACATGTTTTAATTTGTAAGCCACCTTGAGTCCCAGTTTGGGGAAAAGGCGGGATATAAATATAATAATATTAATATTAATATTAATAATAATAATATAGATAGATAGATAGATATAGATATACCTTATTTATCTAATGATATTCAAGTTAGCCAATAATGTTGAAAACAGGATTTAAGGGAAGCAGAAATAGTGATGACAGGAGGACAGTAACAGTCAACTTGTATATGCCTTGAAAGCCATCCAGAAATAATAGGCAATAATGGAGCCAGGCAGGTCTCCCAAGGAAAAGCATTTAAAAGCTGAGGAACCACAACCAAGGCGTCCCTGTCTTGTGTTCCCATCCAGCAAGGTGATGCTGACCAAGTTCTCCAATATTAACCTGGCAGATATGGGAAGAGGCAATCTGTATAGTGTTCTGACCCCAAACCATTTAGAGCTTTTAAAATTTTAGAATCAATACTCTGAATGGGGCCCAGAAACAAATTGGCTGCCAATAAAGATGAAACACAATCAGAGTCTATGCACTCTGACCAACTCCAATCAGAGAGAGAATAAGGGAAGGGAAACAAGTCACAGGGTACTTGGAAAGGATATAAGGTACCTCCTATTAATTATTGGCATTCTTTACACATAAAAATGATGTTAATTAGTCCCACTTTTTCTTGGATTATTTTTCTTTGAACATGTGCCTTATTAACATAAAGACATAACCGACATTGTGCTTATTTGTCTGTTTTAGCTGCAGAACAGTAATAAAATGATTGCAACCCAAATCACACTGCTCGGATACCCAAGAACAAAATGTACAGCAAGCAAGCACAATGAGTCAGCTGCAGGAACGTGAAGGTTATCCCTTGACCTCCTGCTGCAACGGCTGCTCAATTGAACAGTTGAGCAGTCAGGAAGGGACACCTTTTCACCTCCCTGTCTGCCTCTTAACCGCTTCAGCCAACCTTCACACCTGCAGGCAAAGATGTCCCAAGATATTTTGATGTCCCAGAGAACATCCAAATGTTATTCTGATGTGGTTGACAATAATGATAAGAGCAGTTATATCATTCCGTTGAGTGATCAAAACACCTCCCATGTGTAAGAGGTGGGCAACTTGCAGCACCCCAGATACTGTTGACTGCAACACCTATCATCTCCAGCCAGCATGACCATGGCTGGGGATGATGGGAACTGTTGTCCAACCAATCTGGTAGGCACCAAATTAAAAAAAAAAAGCTTTACTAGGGTGCAATCCTATGCATGTTTAGACAGAAAAAAAGTCCTACAACTCGAAGTGTTCCCCAAGCTGCCAGCGGGAGTTGTAAGGCCTTTTTTCTATCTAAACATGCATAGGATTGCACCCTTAGGCTGACAGATTCTGAGCTGCTCATTGCTGCTCTGTGCTGAGTGCAGGAACCAAGCTGTGCCCAACTGTACAGCACCCTCACCAGGAACAGGCCTCTGCTAACGAGCATTGCATTGGCCCAAGATATCCTGGCATCATCATCTGTGACCTGCTAACTCAATGTATCAAAAAACAAGTATTTAAACATCCTAGGTAATCATTATGAAGCGAAAGGTCACAACTATCCAGAGCATACACGCAACTGTTAAGATAATATAACCATATAAGATAATATAACCCTACTCCGGCAAGAGTCCTTTGTGCAAGACAAGGCAAGAGACTTGAATTGCAGTCATCCTCCCCCCCCCCCCCTTAACTTTTCCTTAATGAAACAGTAATTGTGCGCACAGGTATGAGAAATGACTGGGTGAATTGGATAGGATTCCCCTGTAATTAATGCTGCTCAGGAATTGGAAGGATGACCTAAGACGTGATTGATGGGGCAAGGGTGGAAAGAATTGAACAACTTAGCGATGGGGAGTTGAGAGAAAGGAGAACATTGGATTTAGGAATTGATTAAATTGAACTGAACAGGGCGGGGGAGAGTCAATAATAAAAAGAATAGATTAAGAGAGTGCAAGAATTGGTGGGATGAACTCCGGAGGAATCTAAACATAGCACACATTGGGAGATCATGGTGAAAACATCTATCATAAGAGGGATAGAAGAGACAGAGCTGGGAGAAGGGAGAAAGAAATATTAAGATGATTGGGAGGGGAGGTACAAATATTGCATAGTACCAAACCAATCCCACATCAGCAAAAAAATTCTGAGAGTCATACAATCTAGAAGGATCACCAAGGCAAATTACATAAAATAATAAAATGCAATGACATGAAGTTTCCTTTGACCACCATGCCCCCAACACACGGGCCTGTGGGAGCATATCTTCCCTTCTCCCAAGGGTGCTGGTCTTCTCAATATCCAAGGGCAGTGGAAGACAATCACACAGTAGCAGCAGACGTCACGTCAGCTCTTGAGGAATGGTAGTTTGGATCTTCTGTGCACTTGGTTCCTCCCTTTCTGACCTTGAAAAACCTCCGCAATCCTGGGGAGTAAAGAGCACAGAGCCAGGCAACAGGCTCTGCAACGCGGTGTATGTGGAGCTGCTTTTGAGGACTATCATCTTATCATGGTCTTCCCCACTCTGGTGTGATGAATGTCATTTCTATATGGTTTTAATTGCTGTAATCTCTTTACTCTTTTGCGGCTGGTTTTACCTCGGACTTTCTTTATTATTAGGTGCTGTTTTCATTCATCCTTTCATTGTTTCTATTGAATGTTTTAATGTATTGTACACCGTCCAGAGAAGCTGGGTTACGTACTGGATGGCTCAAAAGCGCAATCAATAAATAAATATCTAAACTTTATGAAGTACTGCCACATTGACATCATATTAGTATATGCAAGTTTTATGTACACTCTCATTCCCTTTTTGGGATGTGTGATGCATTTCCTCTTTTTAGGTCAACCCGCAGCAGGCCACCCTAAACTATATTGGCAATATGAAGGCTGCAAGCGGGCAGTCATTTGCCCATTCATGAGAAAATGGGAAGAAACAGCATAGTTCACCAGTGCTTGCAGTGATCACACTCATCTCATGATCATCTCTGTTCACAGATTCTTTAAATTTTTGTAGTGTAGAGGTGGGCAATTTCTGTCCTGCCAGGTGCTTTGGCCTTCAACTCCCATTAGCCCTAGCTAGCATAGCCAATGGTGAGGGATCATAGGAGATCTAGGTCAAAACATCTAGAGGACCAAATGTTGCCCATCTCTGTAGTGCTTCAAAAACCCTGTACAGCCTGTTTGGCCAGATAGGACAATATAAAAATGTGTGATAACCACAGGAAATGATGCCTCTAACATACCATCTTCAGTGCTCTTTAAAACTAATATCAACCTCCAGGTACAGAACAAAGACTAGTCTGAGATGCTCCTCCTTTAAGAAACCAAGAATAGATGGATCTAGTTTGGTAATTTCTTAAATGAAATGCAAAGGAAGTAACAGGAGTCTCTCTGCCCTGTCAGGCCTAGCCAAAGTCCAATGAAAGCACTCTGGTTTGTTCGTATTTATATAATAGTGCCCTTTCCCTGATGGACTCTTAGCTTAGAAAGGACTATATATTTAAACAAATAAAAGCAATTTTAAAAGGTACCTGTAAGGTTGGTTTGTTTTGTTTTTAAAGAAGCATTAAATAAATCTAAATCCCATTTCTCAGAAGAGCTCAATGGCCTTATGGGCCCTTTCCAGCTCAACTATTCTATGATTCTATGATTCTATGATCCTTAGAATCTCAGAACTCACAACACAGCAGTGGACTATCTTACATTTTTCCTCTATGATGCCCTTGAAAATTAGCACCTTGCTCAATTTTACAAGGTCAAAAGAAACAGCCGTCATTCTCATTTAGTTAATCCGGACCTTCCTTTGTATGCGACATGCCCTCTGCTCTTTCCAGATTTAATCAGAGCTGGAGATCTCCTCCACCACCACTTCGGCAATGCAACCGTTCCGCCCTCCTCAGCAGAAAGCTTCTGGAACTCGACTGTCTGAAAACAAATCTGACTCTAGGCTCACATTTATCCCCTTTTTTAAACTCAGATCTCTCCTTTTAGGTTGCAAGTGCCTCGGCACAGAGACCTTTTTTTCTTTTTCACTGATGTTCAAAGTGTCATATCCATAAGTAAGGGGGGAAAAAGGAGACCACAACTGACCAAGCATAATTTACAGCTTTGTTGCTACATCTCTGCCTGTGACTTTCATTCCTACAGCACTCCCACCTTTAGCTGCCAGAAGATCTTCTACTCCCTCAAAAGACTCTGTCCTTTCTCTGCTGCCTCATATGTTTAGAACTAATTCCCAGAAAACCTGAATGATTTAATTAATTAATTTGTTCCTCACCTTTCTACCCCCCCCCCCCCAAATGGCATTCAAGCCAGTTTACAGAACCAATTAAAATTGATTAAAACAATACATTACAGTGCACTAAAACACAACAATTGCAGAAAACGTATTATTAAAAACAGCACCTAAGTTGTTGGACTTTTTTTTCTGTCTAAGCATGTGTAGGATTCCATCCTCAGTGAATTTCAAGGCCGAGTGGAGATTTGTTCCTGGATCTCCCTGCTCCTATTCAGACAGTCTAACCCAGCTTCCCCAATCTGGTGCTCTCCTGATGTGTTGGACTCCATATCCCATCATCCCTAGCCAACATGTCCAATGGTTGGGGATGATGGAAGTTGTAGTCCAGGGCATATGGCAGGTGCCAAGTTGGGGACAGCTGCTGTTACCACTATCCCTATAGGCATTTGCTGAAACGTGTCACTGTAGACTTTCTTCACCCATATACAGTGTTTATACTAGGCAACTGCTTGCACATCCTTCATCAATAGACTGATTCTCATGATTAATTTTTCTTAATTGTTTTGAAATGGGTGGTTTCACTTACATTTGGATAATTAAAGCTGCCCATTTCTGGCTAACCCCCATACCCCCCATCTCGGAAAGTAGTCCCATAGAAAGTTTGCATTTCTTTTTATTTAGCAGTTTGCATGGTACTTTTACAGGATAGAAGAGGACAGGTCCCTGTGCCAAGAAGCTTGCAATAAAATAATTGATGCAGGAAACAACGGAGGAAGGAAGAGGGGAAGCAGAGATGACCAGGGCAGCACTATACAGTTGTTTTGTTTATACACGTTTAGTTTGAATTAAAGTAGGGCAGCTTTCCACCACCTGGTGATGTGTTGGGCTACAAATGTGTTGAGCTACAGGTCCCAGCATCCCCAGCCAACATGGCCAATGGTCAGAAGTTATGGAAGTTGGAGTCCAACACATCTGGAGGGCGTGTTGGATTGAGACTTGGGAGGTCCAGGTTCAAGTCCCCAGTCAGGACCATGGAAGCCGTTCTGGGTTCCTTGCAAGAGGAAAAAGGGTTGGTTTTGAGAAGGAATTGAGGGGAGTGTCATCATGCAGGACTTTTTTCTGTCCAGCCATGCATAGGATTGTGCCCCGAGTGACTTTAGGCTAGACACGTTCTCTCTGCCTAATCTACCACACAGGGCTGTTGTGAAGATAAAATGAGTGGCGGAACACCATACGCCTGCCCTGAGCTCCATGAGGAAAGGGCAGGATAAAAGATGAAGTAATAATAAAAACAATAAATTTATTAGATGCAATTATAAATACAAAGCAGAGTGTAAAATCAACGACTTCACTACACACACAAATAGCCTATATCAATGAAAGGTCCCAAGGGAAAGTAGGAAGCCCAGGATAAATCCTCCCTTGCAAAGGGTGAACTACTTTAAACAGCATTTGTATTTCCAAAGAAATGTAAAGCAACCACACAAAAAGGAGATTCCAGACAATCTCATGCTCTGGTAATTATTATCTCAGTGAGTTTCAAACCCTGCAAATAGACCATAAACAACTTTGCCACAAAATATACCCTCATGTGCATCGTTTTGTAAGTGAACAAATGCACAAAGGCATCAGAATCCAAATGAAGTCAGAATTGTATCCTGACCAAAATACTTTACAGAATGGCAATTTGTACCTGTCAATCTCGCCACACTTGCTAGATAACAAAAACCAACAGTCGTTCTTGCCTTCAAATAGAGGAGCAAATTCAATAAATGTTTGTCAGAGGCTCTTTCCCAGTTAAACACACACACACACACACACACACCCCCTTGCTGTCACAGTAAGGCTGAAATACAAAATACACTTATCAGAAAGTAAGCCCTATTGGGCACGTGTGGACTTACTTCTGTTTAAACATGCATATGATTGCACTTCCAGCATGAGAGCTGAGTTCAAATCTTGCTTCCTCCATGAATTTACTAGGTGGCCCTGATGCATGCCATTGGCTATGTCAACTGCGAATGACGGCAGTTGTAGTCCCAAACATCTGGAGGGCACCACCTTGGGGATGGCTATCTTAGACTCAGACACACACACAAACATCTGCAATCTGGAGATAACACTGGCCAAAATTGCAGGGCTGTTGTAAAAATTACTGAAACAAATAAAAGTGAAGCAGAGGTGAGCAACAAGTAATCTCCGGATGTTTTGTATTTCAATTACTAGGGATTCCTGACTGTTGGCCATCCTTGCAGGGGCTTATGGGAGTTCATGTTGCAAACATTTGAAGATCTAGCTTCTGCCCATCCCTGCTTTAAAACATATATCAGTGAATGGTCTGAGAGCTCCTATTTCTCCAGCACTTCTGTAGCAAACTGGTGTATACCTGATCAGACCCCTTGGATGGCAGAATATGAGAAGAGCTCTGCAGGAACAGAGCAAAGATCCATTTAGACCAGCATCCTGTTCCGCACAAGCCAATGGCTGGCTTGATACCTCCAAGATACCCACAATAGGACATGAATGCAATAGCCTCTCCCACTGTTGCTCTCCCAAAACTGGTATACAGTGGCATACTATGCTTCAACATAGAGATTCTATGCATCTATCATGGCTGATGGCAATTGATGGGGCTTACCATGCAACCCTAGGCATGTTTACTCAGAAGTATGTCACACTGAGTTCAGTGGGGCTTACTCCCAGATAAGCGAGCTGAGGACGGCAGCCCTGGCCACCTCCATGAATTAGCCCAATCGCCTATTTAACAGTGCAATCCCACACATGTCTACTCAAAAAGGAATCCCATTGAGTTCACTATGACTTACTCCTGGGAAAGGATTGTAGCCAAAGCCAATTGCTGCCGCCACCACACCTTCTGTCAACCCAGGAATTAATTTCAATTGTCTTTTGTCTGTCTGCAGCTACTGCCAATCAATTCCACTGGGTGAGCCCATGT
Organism: Anniella stebbinsi; assembly: GCA_029215795.1. Classification (NCBI taxonomy): domain Eukaryota; kingdom Metazoa; phylum Chordata; class Lepidosauria; order Squamata; family Anniellidae; genus Anniella; species Anniella stebbinsi. The sequence goes on from JARDYH010000001.1 coordinate 392,655,904, forward strand.
TCTAGTATTATGAGTGAGGGAGAAAATCTCCTTTCTCTCTATCTTGCTACAGCATGCACATTTTTCCTAAGCTTCTATCACAGAGGGGCACAGCCTTTACAGTCTTGAAGGCCAAATATGATGCTGACTTGGGGGTTGGAGCCATTCGCACCCACAGATGCCCTGGTGATTCTAACACAGATCACTCACTGCTAGCAACACCAGGAAATGAGTGATCTGTATCAGGATTGCTGGGGAGGGTTAGAAAAAAGGCTAGCCCCATGGGGGGGTGGGGCAAATTAAGGCCTCGGGGGCCACATGTGCCCCTTGGGACACAGGCTGTGCACCTGTGCTCCGTCACATCTCCTTGTGCAATGTGACTCTCTGAGCATATTTACTGAAAAGTAAATCTCACTGAGTTCAATGGCATACTTATAAGTATTCATAAGGTTGCAGCTTTACACTGTAATCCTATACAAGCCAGTTCAGAGATAAGCCCTATTGAGTTCATAGAGACTTGCTTCCAGGAAACTGCATTATAGTGCATTGCAGCATTTGACAAATTTTTGTTTGGTTGTTGGTTAATTCAAAATACACATGCAAAGGAAGAATACAGCAATGGCTGGATAGAATTAAAATATATACTTAAAAAGAACCTCAAAATCATTATTTAAGTCTAAGTATGATTTCTCTTCTTCCTAAGGTCCTAAACATTTTGATCAGGTGCAATTAAGCCACATTCATGAAAGAAAATATCTAGGACCTGATTGCATATTTAGACAATATTTCACAGGGAACCAAAGCTAGACACAATCCTTTTTGCCGAAATTTAGAGTACAAGAAGCACGCAGCAGAGCCAAAAGACCCGTCAGGATGGGTAGTCAAACATATTTATGTTGCACTTTCTCTCCTAATCAAAATCTGCTTGGAAAAAATCCATGTTATTGTAACATTTAAATAGGACGAATGCAGGGCCCAGTCAGACACCCAAAAAGATCAATAGCAAGCCATAGAGGAAGTCTGCGCTTTTGAATACGGACGGCACTGGAAATGGGAAAGATCTTTGTTTAAAGCTGTCGAAATGTAATAGAATTTCTAACTAGTGCTCAGTTTAAGGAGGCCTCGGTGAGGACATTAAAAAAACAAAGAGGTTTAAAGCACCATTAAAGGGCAGCAAAAGAATGGACGGGAGAGAACAACTGCTATAAAAGAGAATAACTGTGTATATACACAACTTAAAAACAAACAAACAAATCTCCAACTCCTGTGAAATATTTGTTTTTCATCCACCCACCCCACTTCTGGAAAAAGTTAACAGGTCACTTACAGTACATCCCCAAAGGAGGCTGTACTCTGAAATCAAGCCAGCGAGTTTCATTTCAGAAATGTTTATAAAATGCATTTCTCTTGGGAGGAAGGAAGGCTTAGGAACTCTATGCCTCAGTAGGCTTGACGCACATAGCAAAAAACCATCCGGAACTGCTAAACTCCCTCTCGTATATCTATCAGGACAGTTGGGGGGGGGGATGAGAATCTTGTGGGATTCACAGCCAAGATCCCTTGATGCACAGGAGCTGTTCAGCATTTTGAGGTTGCATCATTTGCACACACACACAATGACCAATACTTTGCTTCAGCTAAATGCACATGAGTGATTGTGTGTGTTTTGTGCGTATGCAGGCAGAAGACAAAGCAGACCAATTACGAATCAACGGTAAACAGCAAGAGAACACTGTCCATGGGTGTTCACAGTTAGTCACGCCCTATTTGGAGTGATTGAACATCTGATGTAAAGTGTATGGGAGGTGGAAAGCTCAATGCTGTATTGATCATGTTTGAAGTAAGAGCCTCTCTCCCATTAGTTTCCAGGGGCAGCCAGAGGGGAGGAGAGAGACCTTTAAGAGCCCAACTCCATGTGGTCTTGGGGAGGGAAGGAAATGTGAGAAGTGGAAGCCACCAAAGGCCTTGGGGAAAGGAGGGGGGACATGGAGAAGAGAGAATAAGAATTCTTCAGCCTATCAAACAAGAACTGCTGGGTACCCAGCTGGGAGAATAATTGGAAAGTGAAAACATCCTTAAACAGAAAGTGCAGAAGATTTATGGGGAGGAACGGGCAGAAACAGCATACAGACACACACAGTAGCCGCGCACAGGAGTAACTGGGGGCCCTTTTGCAATTGGAGAGGATTAAACGACTTGATGCGACTAGTTGTAAAACAAAATAACAGAGAAAGAGAGAAATGCATCCCTCCTTCCTACACGTGAAATGCTGCGACTGGAGACATTTGTGTGCCTTTGTTGTTGATGATGCTTTTCTTTTCAAACAAAAAACACACAGGAAGTTTCCTACTATGTGTCAATGACTAGCTGGCAAAAAGACATAGACATTCCAGATGACAGGGAGAGGAAAGGGGGGGGGGTGAAGATGCGGAACCGCCCCCTCCCTCCCCACAACCCTTCCACTCAAGATGCACAAATCATGGCCGGCTTGGTAAAGTCTGAAAGGAGGCCAAGTATCTTCCAGGAGCTTTCCCGACCTCCTCGACCGCGCCAATAATACTTATGACCGAGAAGAGAGAAGGGGACAAAAAGAGATAGAAAGAGAAGCAAGTCAGAATGAAACAACCACAAAGGAGAAAAACAGACGAGACAAAAACCCTCTCCAGGGAGGGAGAAGAGGGTGCATGGTCCAGATTTAAGGGGGGCGGAATCGACGGTGTGTGTGTGTGTGGGGGGGGGTATAATTCATAGTCCCTATGAAAGGGAGAAATTCACGGTCGGGGGGGGGATTTCGCGATCCAGATTTAGGGGCATAATTCACGGTCGGGATTTAAGGGGAAGTGCAATTCACGGTCCAGGGGGTGCGGTGGGGTGCAATTGCCGATCCAGAGTGAAGAGACGGTCCTCAGAACACGAGCGCGGGCTGTTTGACGCGTGTTTGTGCGTTCCCATAAGATGCCATGAGGAAGGGGGGGAAGTGACCCCAAACTCAGGGAGGCTTACCTGGGAGTGAGTCCCATTGGACTCAATGGGGCATTCTTCGGAGTACATACAGGAGAGACCTAGCCCAGCTCTCCTAGCGAGAGACAGAGACTCTGGGTTCCTCTCCCCCCTCCCTTCTGAGAGAAATGGGTGTGGGGGGGGGAGAAATCTCGCCTAGACCCATCCAATGAGCATCCCCACGTAATCAGAGACACAGGTGCCAAGGCTGAAATTGCGCCCCCCCCCCCCCCGCCTTAGTTGTCCGCGCGCGGGCTCCGCCTTTCCCTAGCCAATGGCCACCCGGCCAGCCACACCCACAGCGCGCGGGCTCCCTCGCGCCCTCACCAGAGCTGGGCAGTCCGCCTCGAAGCCCCGACGGCGGCGGTAGGTCTGGCAAGCCGGAGCCTGGCAAGACGACGCTCCGTCCGTCCGTGCGTGCCTTCTTCTCGGCGTCCGGCCCTCGGCGCGTCTCGCCCGGTCTCTCGCCTTCCCTCGCTCGCTCGCTCTCTCGCTGCCGCCACTCTCCGCCAGCCAAAGTCGCCTCGCTGCTTCACTTCAGCCGCTCCCGCCTCCTCGGCCCTCCCCCAGCCATTTGCGGCAGGCTGGCTGGCTGGCTGCTTCGGCGAAGGAGGCAGGCGAGAGCCCAGCCAAGCCGGCGCCCCTTTCCCCGCATGCGCTCTCCGGGAGAAGGAAAAAAGAAAGCTCGCCCGCCGCCTTCTTCGAGCGCAGCTGAAGCGAGTTAGGCGCGCTTCGAGCTCCTGAAGGCGCGCTTCGAGCTCCTGAAGGCGCGCGGGCCACTGAAGACCCAGCTCGCGACGCTGCTGGGCTCGGACGGCGCGCCTGCGCGTGAATGGGGACACACACACACAAACACACACGGAGACGTCCAGCCCGCGTTTTGGGTCGTATCCAAGGTTAGTCCTGCTTAGAGTAGACCTGTCGAAATGAGTGAGACGTAGATCAATCCTGACTGACGTAAATGCCATTCATTTCAATGGGTCTCCTCTAAGTAGGACTAAGATTGGAGACGACCCCTAGGCCAGATCTACACCGTGAGTCAAAGCATTGCAACGCCATCGTGGTAATGCTATGTCCCTCTTCCAGGTGTATACATCGTTAAGACCTCCTTGTTTCAGTATTTTGGAAAATGTGGAATAAAAAGCAGGAAATAACGCGATGAAAGTGGTGGATGGAAGGTGCAATGTGCCCTAGCAGTTAACCAGTGCACTTCAATGCCGCTATAAAGCAGTAGTGTGGATCCAGCCCTAGTCAAAGTGAAGTTTAAGGTGCATCTTAAGAGAAGACATTTACGCCCCCTGACATCCTGCAGCAGCAGCCTTCTTCCCCCAACCTGCCTTCCTCCATTTGTGGTGGACTAGGTCTCCAGGTTGCTCTCCAGCTGCATGCACCGTAGCCCTTCTGATTGGGGATGATGGAAGTTGAAGTCCAGCAGGTCTGGAGAGAGCCAGTGTTGTGTAGGGGTTGGAGCATCAGGCTGGGACTCTAGTCCCTGCTCAGCTGTGAAGCTCAGTGGGTGACTTTGGGCCAGTCACTGGCTCTCAGCCTAGCCTACCTGACAAGGTTGTTGTGAGGATAAATAGGAGGAGAAGGCCTTTGTAAGCCGCCTTGGGCTTGATTGATTGAGTTTAGGGAGTTATCACAGCCCAGTCCTCACTCAAACCCATTGACATTGGGCCTACTGATATCCTTAGACTGCAATCCTAGGAAGAGTTAGCAGCTTAAATCAATGAATTTCAGTTTCCTGTATGTGTGTCTAGGTTAGATGTACCTTCTGAGCTGTAAATCCTCTCACACACATAAGCAGCCAACTTCCAGTGAGAATTAGATGTGCCTAAGCAAAATGAAATCAAGCCCATGTCTCTCATGGGCTTAAGCATGCCTAATTCTGCCTGAAATCAGGCTGTGGGTGTGCCATCTGATATAAGCACATCTTTAAACAAAACATTGAAATCATATCCATAGAAATTAATGAATCTACAAACAAAATCCTATATATGGGTTTCTAGAGAGGTAAGAACATAAGAGTCATGCTGGGTCAGACCAAGAGTCCATCTAGTCCGGCATTCAGTTCACACAATGGTCAACTAGCTGTCCATGGGGAAACCCACAAGCAGGACAGTTGCTGCTGATAACACAAGCATCCTGGCACTAGGTAAGTCAATTAACAGATGTTGTGTGATTAAAAAAAAAACCCTCTGGCAATAGAATTAAACCTGTTGACCTCTCGCTCTTACCTCCCTTTGAAGTTTTTTTGTTCTGTAATGGCCACATTGCTTCTAGTTTGCTCAGAAGTAAGTCCCATTGTGTTTCATGGGGCATACTCCCTATCAGCAGTGCAATCCTATGCACATTTATTTAGAAGCAAGTTCCGCTGTGTTCAATGGTCCTTACTGTCTGGTAAGGGTGCATAGGATTGCAGCCCAAGGATGTTCTGGGATTGCAGATGTAAACTGATAACCACCTAGGATTGCAGCCTTAAACTTATGGGTTTCAATGGGCTTAGGCTTTGGATAGGATTGGCCAGTGGATCTACCAATTTCTCACACCTATGAAACAGCCCAGTTGCAGGCAGAGTATTAGGTATGTCTAAACCCATTGAGAAACAGTACTTCACCCAAGCTGTGGTGGAAATTAGCTTTGCTATGGCATGGCCATGGTTATGACGGCTACTGGTGTAAATGCATAGAAAGTGGGCAGAGAGAGGGTTCCCCCCTTTCTCTTTCCTAATAGTAGAATCTGGAGTCATCCAATGAAATAGATTCAAGACAGACAAAAGGAAGACAGCACATATAAGGATTTAAGGAAATTGCTGTTGCAGGAAGTGGTAACCGCCAATTGCTTCGATCAGCCTTCCCCAACCTGGTGCCCTTTAGATGTGTTGGACTCCAACTCCCAGCATGCCTCACCATTGGTCATGCTGGCTGGGGTTAATGGGAGTTGTAGTCCAACACATTTGAAGGCATCAGGTTGCAGAAAGCTGAATAGTTCCCTGAAGGATAAAGCTATTAGCCATGACAGCAAATGGAGCATCTAGATTCAGTTGCAGTTTGCCTCCCAATACTAGGTGAGTGCCTGCTTAATTTCCACATGTTGGGTTGCTGTTAAAGGCACAGGAGCAGAGCCAATAATAAAGGTCTGGCAACCCTGTCTGTACCCCCATGCCCATCCCAAATGAAACTGAGTGTTGGCACAGACCAGAGAGAAAATATTCCATGACACAGAATTAATTTATGAAATTCCCTGCCATGAGATGTGATTGGCACAAGTGGCTTTAAAAGGGAGATTAGACAGTGGATCAGTTTCTCAATGGCTACTAGCCATAATAGTACTTGGTCTCATAACACTAGAGCCCAAAGGGGTCATTATCCCATGAAGCGGATTGGTGGGAGATTCAGGACAGATAAAAGGAAGGACCTCTTGACACAGTGCAGAGTTAACTTATGGAATTCCCTTCCACAAGATGTAGTGATGGCCACCAATTTGTATGGCTTTAAAAGAGGATTGGACAAAATCATGGGAGATAAGGTTATCAATGGCTACAGGCTACCTCCAGTACCAAAGGCAGTATGCATATGTACACCAGTTGTTGGGGAATATGGGTGGGAGGGTGCTGTTGCATTCATATCCTGCTTGGGGGTTTCCCATTCGGGTATCTGGTTGGCCACTGTGAGAACAGGATGCTGAACTAGATGCCCTTTTTCGACTGATCCATCAGGGCTCTTCTTGTGTCCATTGAAATCAATGGGCTTCACCAAGCTGAACACTGCAAAGGATAGAGCTGCTAGGGCAACCAGAAGTTAAAGAGGTCATGGGCTCCCATAGCTTTTTAACAGCTGATGGGCCAAAGAAAGCATTTCAATGATTGCAGTTCTGGATCACTCCTATAGGAGAAGTGCTCTGGCTAATATATTTCCTCTTTGGTATGAATTAGTAGGATGCTTATTAGTAGCCAGATCTCTAATTATTTGATCTATCCTTATGAGGTTCTATAATCATTTAAACCCTTCTATAATACAAGATTTACTTCCTGGAATTTTGCCATGGATAAAAGGTCAACTGTGCAGGGTTTGGTGGGTAAACTGATACAACAATCCTGTGAGGTAGGCTAAGCGGAGAGACAATGGCTCAATTCGGACAACACATTAGTCAACTGAGGGTGGGGAAAACAATCGTCAGTTGTGTTGCTTATTGTGTTGTGTGGAGGGTAACACGCCACTCACAAACTACTGACGGTATGCTATTCTGCCCAAATAAGCAACTGAGAGAAACAACTGGCTTGCAAGTTGTTTAGCTCAAAGCCAGTTGTTTAAAGAGGCAGGAGGCAAGAGCGACCAAAGCGGTGGCTGCCACTCTGCTACAACTGATGCAATTTGCAGAGGCTGCTGGGATAGAACTGGGAGGACTGAGGGAGGAGGGAGGGTGGGGAGAGGGACGGGGGCTGTGTCAGTCAAATGCTGGGTTGACTATTAGTCCACTCAATGCCAGCCCCAACCACCCACAGTTGTGTAGGAATATGTTGTGTGGGGAGTACCCACAAAATAACCAACTGTGAGTTGGCTACTCAACCCACCATTGACTATCGTGTTGTCCGAATTCAGCCAATGAGTGGTCCTAGGTCATCCAAGCATGATCTCCGATGGCAAGTGATTTTTTTCTCAGGTAAGGACCTTCACCAGCTCTGCTACTTGGGCAATTGGGTGACAAATTGACATGTTTCCCCATTGAACTAGCTATGCTGTGTAAGTGTTGGTTTATGCTAGCGTAATGTCATTGGTGCTAGTGCTGAGACACCATTGGATACTACCCTTTGTCTCCCTCTATTGGTATCAGGGCTGGGTGGAACCTCCCAATGTCTATTCCTATCACGTTTTGTTTTAATTTTCCCTTTGAATCTGGGGAGGGGGAGGCTTTGTCTCTGTGTTCTGTCTTCACCTTTAATTTCTTTTTAATCTTCTAGGTCTTTGTCCTCCAGATGTTCTTTTGTCAACACATGCTTAGCAATCCTTGCAATCTTCCCTGCCTCCTCCCTGTGCCTCTCAGTTTCTGTTCTCCTATTGTTTGTTTTCCATGCCCTCCTCTTGTCTTATATATGATCCTTGCAGACCCCCCTCCCTGAGCACTCTCCTCCCTTTCCTTTGTCTTTTCCAGTCCTCGGTGTCTCTTTTCCCTCCCAGTAATGCAATCCAATTCACTCTGTTTTTTTCCATTCATCTGAGGCTTAGGGACACCATCCATAATGAGGGTGCATTGACTTGCTGCCTTGGCCCCATCTCAGGGAATTCAACAGCCTCTCTGACTCCAAACAACTCTCCCCCCACTCCCGTTCCTCACCACCTCCATCCCCAGCTGACACGGCAAATGCTCTTCGGCAATCAATAAAGAAGTGGTTTGCCTTAGCTGTGGGGGGAAAGTATCAAGCAGAGATTTTCCTCTCTCTCTCTCTCTCTCTCTCTCTCTCTCTCTCTCTCTTTAAAAAAATGAATTGCTTTGCTTGCCTTTCTCTGCGTTTGCACTACACTTCCTGTTCAGTTTAAACTTGGCTTTCCCCTGATTGTTCTCACTGGCAGATGGAGAAAATGACGGATTCCATCTCTCTCTCTCTCTCTCTCTCTCTGCATAATATACAGGTGTATGTATATACAGAACGCAGATTACTTTATTGAAAAATACAAAGGCGTTTGAGACTCAGGCCACTGGTTTACAGCTGGTTCATTGTACACATTGCCAGAAATCCGGATATGGGTCCAGAAGCAGAAGATGATACGGTGTGGGTTTAAAGCAGCACTTGCAGAGGGGTGGGGGTGGGGAAAGGGGGTTATTTTCTAGGTTCCAGGAGAAGGAAGGGGAAAAAAGAGTGCAGGGGAGGGGTAAGATTCATATCACAATGCTCCCAAGTTTGTTCCTTGACGTATTCGAGATTCACAGCGCAATCTTATGCATGCCCACTCAGAGCTCTGTTTGGATGGTAAAAGCAGGAAGGTGGGACTCTTAAGGAGGCAGAGACCCTTAAGGTGTTGCTCAGGGGGTCCAGGTCATAGAAGGAACCCTGACAACCCCCCCCTCCCGGCTTGTTATTTCTGGGAAGCAGGGGAGGCAGCCTCCCTGGGGTCCTCAGTTGCTCCATGTCTTGAGATGATGAGTTAATAGAGGGGCAAATTTCTTTAAACCTAAAAAGCTCAAAGTGCAGTGCAACAACAGGAGAAGTCTACTGCCCTCTTTATATCCTAATTGCGGACTTCCTATAGGCACTTTGTTGACCACTCCGGGAAACAGGATGCTGGACTAGATTGGCCTGTGGTTTGATCCAGCAGGGCCCTTCTTATGGTCTTACAGATGTGTGTGCAGAAAGATGCACTCTGCATCGTACATATCCTACAAATGCTGCCTAATGTCCCTTCTACCAACTCAAAGAACTCTTCTGCTGCATGAGTATACAAGGCCTCTGGCCGGTCTGAAAACACCCTGTGTCTTCTGCAGGGACACTCACTTGGAGCTGTCTCTGGTCCTGCAGAACTCATTCCCTCTGTTCTTTGTGGATCTGGTGCCCTGGAACTTAAGATCTTTTGCCTGGATTATGTATGCCTCCTTGAGTTCTTAAGGAAGAAAAAAGAGGGTATTAATTGCAATTAATCAATTAAACTCAGTGGATTTTTGCCAGTTTGGCCTCCTGGATTGGAGTCTGTGGACCACTGCACTTGCATAAAGCGGCCTGCACTGAGTCAGGCAAGCGCAGCAGGCCCTGCTGCTCCGCCAAGCCACTATTTTGAGCAAAATGGCAGCTCTGCCTTTTCCGTAAAGGCTGATTTTGCATAAATGGTGGCGGTAAGTTAGTTGACCTCACCAGAATTTCCAACCGACTTCACTACCAGATCTTTTGCAAATCTAAGACTCAGAGAAAACATCAGGTCCATTGTGCATCCAGCAAATTCCTACTCAAGAAGAAAGGTGGCTGAGCATTATGGCATGATTGCATTCTCCTATCCTTTCAAATGAACAATACTCTATAATACAACATTACCCCAACTATAGTTTAGGCCACTCTAGATAAGGAAAGATTATAGAAATATAAAGTAAGGCCTGCATCCTATTCAGGAGGTTAAACGTCATTGAACACAGCGAGCAGCAATGAAATCATGTTTTAAAATTGAGCATCTTGTAATCAATTTGAAGTCATAAATTCTGATGTTGGGCCTTTTTTGAAAAAATGAAACTGGTTGGGTGTGAAGTTAGCTACACAAAGGAGTCTTCTGGAAATGCTGCAAAACTGCAGAGGCATGATGGAAGTTTCCACCTAGGTTTTAGGGAGGCCAAAATTGCTAAAAGCAGACTATCATCAGTCCATTACGGGTAGACAACCCAGTAGCTGGTAAACCAGATACCGAGGCAAATTCAATTTTCCCTTGCAGATAAAGTGAAAAACATTAGTGTGATAATATGGAAAAGCTGAGGATATATTTATAAAGCAGAACAGCCTGTAGACTGGTTTAGTACTACAGCTGTAATTGAAAAGCCAAACAAAGTATGGATATGCATTGATCCATGTGATTTAAATAAAGCCATAAAACAGTGTGTGTGTGTGTGTGTTGGTTGTAAACACACATACAGCTAAGCTTTCAGATGAAAATAAAACTTTTCTTACTATCAGATATGGGAGAAGCTCCATCCAATAAATCTAAGCAACTTAATCTTCAGGTTCCTGGCATTTTGTAGACCTGTTGTTAATATGATACAAGTTATCATGAATTCTTATCCCCTGGCTTGGAGCTGCGCTGCTACCAGGTATGTCCTCAGATAGCAGATGAAGCTGTTGACGAAATAAGCAAGGAGACCTGTTGAACGTGAATAGGCAATCGTGGGTCAGCAGTGGCTGTAACAGAAAAGTGTGGGAGTGGGACAAATCAGTGGTAGGCAGTGCTTTTATTCCAAAAAAAATCAATTCACTCATTAACGAAAAATGCATCATACCTTTCTGCCACAGTTGACATTTAAGGCAGCTTAACAATGTCTCATAAAAGCATCAGGATCGTAAAAACATAAAACAGCAATAAAATCAGAACACACAGCATTCTAAATAAAAAAGACAAGTGTTGACAGTAGTAGCGGTAAACAGAACCACCCCAAAACCAATTGACTTACCACAAGCCCAAAGGGTGGATCAGTTTGTCAATTCCAGTGTTTTCTTAATTTCATTTCGTCCCCTTTCTGTATCAGTTTGAGATTTTTGCAGAAAACGTTTGCATAAAAAGTTGTACGTCTCTTAATGTAGGCATTTTTGTGTGCAATTTTGTATGATAAGACATTTTTTAGAAACCATTTTCCTGAATATAATGCTATTTGGGGTTGGGGTAGATTATTTTCACAGATTTCTGCACATTTCTCCCTAACGGAGAACGGCATCACAACATTTTGAAAATTGTGAATTTCAAAGTATAAATGCATTTCATTTTGTGAATCGGTTTGGAAAGTGCGAATCAGATTAGTTTGGGTGAAAATAAGAACCAAGCAAATTTCTTCTTCCCCCCCCCCCCCTCCCAATCTCATTTGTCCAGAACCTAAACAGTAATACAACAATGCCAGGCAGATCTCTCTTTGTATGGAGTTCTTCAATTGGGATGCAACCACAGAAAAAAGCCTTCTCCCATCATTTAATGTTGAATGTATCGAAGAGCTGGCCTGTCTCTGTTGTCTAGCATCCTATCCACTGAACTCCACCTCTTAGCTTCTAATGGCATCCCAGGCTACTGTGATCTGCATGAAAACATCTCCTGAAATGTCATCTCTTGAGACCAGGCGTGGGGAACATACAACCTGTGGGCTGCCTAGAGCCCCTTTCCAGGGCACCTTCCACCATCCCACTGCATGGCATGGGGGGGGGGGAATCCCACACGATGTGGCGCTTTTAGCCCTACAGAATATGAAAGGGTAAAATTTAACTTGTTTGGAAGTGAAATTTGACCATTTTAGAATTCTGTAACTGCTGAAAGGGTCTGTTTTGTCTTACAGACAAGCTAAATTTAACCTTTTAGTACTATGGAGCACTACAAAGTGGTTTGTGGCACTGAATTTCAGGGCCAAACTATATATTTTTCCAGGGCACCCCACAGATTGAGCAGCATCCCATGGATTGTGGCCTAGTGGTTATCAAAGGGGTGAAAATGGCCTTCCTCAGTTGCTTGCCCTTGGTTTAGACAGTTGTGCAAAAGCCTATGAAAAGTTCTCTTTATAGGCGCGTGCTTCATTCCCACTGCCTTGCGATTTTATTGTGGAAGAGATGGACCCTTCGAAGAAGCTCACCCTGACAGACCACTAGAATATGGCCCATCTGAAGGTAGCTGGAGAATCCACACAGGTTCTAGCAAGCCCCACAACCAAGGAAGCTCAAACTGTATTGATTATTCCGCTCCTCCCGGATTCTGGCTGTGAGATCAAGAAGATTTGGGTGGTCTTGCAAGCATTCTTACCTTAATGTAGGCTTTCTTTGATGGTGGTGGGAGAAGGGAAGGGATACTTTTAAAAGAAAGAAGGGAGTCAATTAAAGCTTGTATTCTCTGAGCTCTTTCATCAGCAATGAAGCACTTAGGTGCTTTACATAGTGACTTGCAATGGCAGCATAATATCAGAAAGGGAACATATTTCATTCAGGTTGGCAGCTCTGCAATAACAAGTGAGGTAAGTGCACTATAGCATGAGACTCCAGGGAGATTACAGTCCCTGTATGATTTAATAGAGGCTCTGCTTAGAAGCTATGGACTATCTGCTGGGCTCTTTTAAAATGGCTTTACATTTCAGAGTGTGATGGCTGCTGAATTCTCATTCCTTCAGTGTGGCTAAATTTGTACCATATTGGGTGTAATACCAAAGCCTTATGCATAAAGGCAACACTTTCCCTGGTCTGTTGCCTCCCAGCACTGCTATCAATTATCTATCTATCTATCTATCTATCTATCTATCTATCTATCTATCTATCTATCTATCATCTATCTATCTATCTATCTATCTATCTATCTATCTATCTATCATCTAATTAGAGCTCTGCACTGTTTCAGGCCTAAATTCTGAATCTGAACCAAAATGGGCTGATTCGGTCCGCTTCGGTCCGAATCTGGATTGGGACAAAGTAGTCCAGAGTGAATTAGATTTGGTCCGAAGTGTTTCAAGTTGCCTCAGCCTGATCCAGGGCGATGGTGAGCCACTGCCTCCACCCGCCCACAGGACTTACCTGATCTGTCTGGCCGCCACCTGTCCTTGATGAGAGCCGCCATTTTAAATGAAGATGGGGCCCCTGTTGTTTCCTAGATCGAAGGTCGCAAATGACAGTGGCTGAAAAGGACCATGTCTGGATAGCTTCACATCTTGGATATCTCCTTTAGAGTGCTGGTAGGTTCTGACTGGAATCTGGAGCAGATTCACTGCCCCACTGACATTGGAGCCACCAGCTTCCACTTAACTTACTTCAAAACTTGATAAGCCAGCCCGGTTGCATTTGGGGCCCCTCCTGCTCATTCTGCTGGACATCTGCCCCAAAGTCCGGCCCTAATGGTACCTTATTTATTTATTTATTGCATTTCCGTATTGCCCAATAGCCAAAATCTCTCTGGGAGGTTCACATTTTTTTTTTCCTGTCCTGAATCTCCAGCTGTTCAATTTCATTAGATGAACCTGAGTTCTAATATTACACAAGAAAGGGGGTTGTCCTCTTTACCTACTGTCTCCAAATCAGGGCTATTTTTGTGGGGTGGGGGGTGGGGGGGGACTCTATCATGTCCTTAGTCACCTCTATTTCTCCTTTTCGTTTACAAATGAACCAGCCGCAAATGCAAATGTGTATGTTTACTATTGCTCCTGGCACATTTTGTGGGTACTTAGATGTTAAATCATCAAGTTAATCATCCTTTGCTTCCTCTAAATTGGCACAGGGCTCTGTTCCTGTCCTTTAAAGCATGGCTCAATAAAATATTAATCCACTGTTCATAAATGGTTAAAGATGGTTGAATATCTTGAAGATGAAATGTTGCGTTTGCCTTTTCAGATTTCCGAACACGTGCCAAACAAAGATTTATAGTAAATGAAACACTTAAAGCACGATCTTTTTTTTTTTGTTTTGCTTTGGTGTGCCGCTTGCATTTAAGAATTGATCCACAGAAGAGCAATCATGCCAAGAGATAGATGGTCGACGTTGCTTTCTATCCATTCCCTGCATTTGCCGCCTTTAACCCCACTAAGTAGACAATGGGGCTTTCACTTTGCTTACATGAACGATTATGTGTGGTAATGGTCCTTCAACCTTTTAACCTTCATGTTGAATTATCTAAAATGGTGTGTGTGTGTGTGTGCGCGCGCACGTGTGTTTTAAAATATAGATCTGAAAACTACTTGTGGAAGAACCTGTGTTCAATTTGCCATTATTTAAATTATTGGTGAGCTTTTCGGGGGCAGGGGGAAAGAAAGGCAAAAGAACACTTGTTAAGACGGCCTCTCGCTCCACCTGTAAAAAGAAAAAAAACCCCACAAATGGACAGACTTTAATAGCACCTCCATCAACTAAATGTTGTAAAAGATCATGAGAGATGATTGCTCACCACTTTGATCAAGAAAGATGATTGCTCGCCACTTTGCACATTTTAAAGGGCTGTCTAAATGATCATCACCCAGCTCAGTAGATCTTGCTTAAACATCTGGAGGATGGACTGTAAAGGAGATGATGCTGGCTTATGGCCTGCGTTTATCTTGATGTGACCTGCAGACTTTTTAGGATCATGAAAGCCCTTGGTTTCATTATAGTTGTTTTTGAAAAGTAAGGCCAAACCCCTTGTGATTTCTGAGTTATGGTTGGAAGTGTGATACAAAAGAAGAGGAATATCCAGAAATCAGAAAACATGGTCCAACTCAAATTACTGCTTATTGCTAAATCAGCTTTCCCTATCCTGGTACATAAGAACATCAGAAGAACCATGCTGGATCAGACCAAGGGTCCATCTAGTCCAGCACTCTGTTCACATAGTGGCCAACCAGCTGTCAACCAGGGACCCACAAGCAGGACCTGGTAGAGCAGCCGCCTCCTATCTATGTTCCCCAACAACTGGTGTATACAGGCTTACTGCCTCTGATGCAGGAGGAAGCACATAGCCATCAGGGCTAGTATCCACTGATGGCCTTCACCTCCAGGAATTTATCCAACTCCCTTTAAAGCCATCCAAATTGGTGGCCATCACTACACCTTGTGGTATCAAATTCCAGAGTATAACTTTGTGTTGTGAAGAAGTCCTTCCTTTTATTGGTCCTGAATCTCCCACCAATCAGCTTCATGGGATGACCCCAAATTCCAGTATTATGGGAGAGGGGAAAAAAATGTCCCCCCTATCCACATTATCCACAGCATGCATAATTTTGTATACTTTTTGTGCCCAGACTAGGTCCTCCAATTGTGAGGAAAGAAGCTTTCATTCCTTACAACAACTGATTAATGAGTGCTCAGAATGTTTTTCCATGAAGGTTGTAATAGTACATCACAACACTGCTGAGGAAGCTCTTTAGTTCCGAGCTAAACCTTTACATTGATAACTGAATAGGGTGGTGAAATGGTTTGCTTTCAATTGAATTTATTGATAAGCTTTAAATGCAAATGTCAATATTCATTTAAGATGGAAGAAGGAATGAGAAAGAAAAGAAGGCAATTGATAATGAATTAACATCTCCTTCCATGAATGAGTTCCTACTGCAATCCATAATTGCAATATACCTACCCAGAGATGGGATAACTTATTTATGTTGCCCCTTTCTCACTGCAAATAGTGGGTTAGTTCTTGCAAACAAAAAATGGATGCTGAGATTTATGGGGCAGTTGCTTCAATGCATTTGAGATATTGAGGTCCTCATTGCCACAGAAATGATTCTTGGATGACACTCTATGATTGTTTCTGCTAATGTACGATTGGGAGATGACGTCTGTTGAAGGAGAGATCATTTAGCAAGTAATCCCTGGGCTTCCAAAAGGTATTCCACCCCCTTCTCAATGAAGTGATTATAAATGCATTTATCCAATAGTACTTACAAGAAGGGGGAAACTGACGGCAAACTTCATTTTGGTTGGGAACTATAGTAGCAATATAGACTTCTTCTGTCACATTTGTATCCTGTCCACTTACCAAGGAGTTCAGAATGGCATAAAGGAGGATTGTCCCATTTGCAGTAACTCCACGAAAGAGATTAGACTTGGCTGAGAAGCAGTAATAGCCCAAGGTTACCTAGTGAGCTTCAGGGCTGAATGGGAATTTTCCTATCCTTTCAAAGATGAACCAACAGTAGAGACTGGAGACAGCAAGTCAGGCAGTGGTCCAGAACAGATAGTGAGGAACCGCCAGGCAAAGACTGGGTAGCAACTTCACTGATCAAGAACCAGAGTCAGGAAAGAAGAGTGATGAAGAGATAGATCCTGCAGGACCCGAGACAGGTCCCAGGGAAGAGGGAACTATATTGTTTAGCCTTTCCCAGTGTGGTACCGTCCAGATGTTTCAGACGACAACTCTCATTATCCTTGATTATTTGTGATGCTGGCTGGGGCTGATGGGAACTGTAGTCCAAAAGATCTGAAAGGTACCATGTCGGGGAAGGTTGATATAGTTTCTGACTATCCCTTCCAGGATTCATACCCTTGCTGGAGAGTGGAGATTCTTAAATGGGTCATCCTCCAACCTGAAAACTGGTGCTCCATGAGCTGAAACCTCTCATTGGGTATGATTCCGACCACCATGCACAGACTAAGTGGCATGTGAGACCCTAGGGCTAAAATGCTGGCCCCTTGGTGGGATCTGGCTCAGGGGATGCAGTAACTTGGTAGTCCTGGTTAGGGTGTCTTGGGTTCATAACAGTTCATGGTTGCTGAGTGGAGTCATGGTCCATATCCAACATCTCAGCAGACTGTGCTACTGGTATTACTGTTTCCATTTTCCCTCTCTATCCACCTGAAAGCAGGACAGGATAGGAGAGCAAGCCCAATCCCAAAGTCCTAAAAGTAGGCTAACCCACTGTGAACTTCTAAATTGTTGTCTGTTTCTGTGAGGTATAGACTCTAGGACAGCTTTCCTCATGCTGGTGCTTTCCAGATGTCTTGGACTACAATGACCATGCTAGTTGGGGATGATGGGGGTTGTATTCTGACACATCTTGAGGACATGTGGCTTCTCTGGAACCATTTTTTAAAATTCTCCACCTACCTTTAAGCAAAGAAGAGGAGGTGGAGAAAATAAGAAAATAAGAAGAGCCATGCTGGATCAGACCAAGGGTCCATCTAGTCCAGCACTCTGTTCACACAGTGGCCAACCAGCTGTCGACCAGGGACCCACAAGCAGGACATGAGTGCAACACCCTCCTCCCACCCATGTTCCCCAGCAACTGATGTCTATAGGCTTACTGCCTCTAATACTGGAGGGAACACATAGCCATCAGGACTAGTAGCCATTGATAGCCTTCTCCAGGAATTTATCCAACCCCCTTTTAAAGTCAAGTTTCACTATGCACTGTGCGAAGAAGTCCTTCCTTTTATCTGTCCTGAATCTCCCACCAATCAGCTTCACGGGATGACTCTGGATTCTAGTATTATGAGAGAGGGAGAAAAATGTCCCCCTATCTGCATTCTCCACACCATGCCTAATTGTGTACACCTTTTGTACACACAAAGCTCTGATTGTTCTAGCCTCGTCAAATGACAACCCATCTGCAGTACATTAAAAGCATTTCATTTTACCTTGGTCTTTGCATGATGAGTATTGTTATTATTATTGCAATCGTTGATCCTTCTGTTTTATTGTTGTTTCTGTTGTTTTAATTACTGTTTTAGTGCTTTTAATATTTGTAATATTTTATTGCTTTTAACGTTTTATGTATTTCATTGTTGTAAGCTGCCGTGTGAGGGCTTCTGCCCTGAAAGGCGGCCAAGAAATGTTTAAATAAAATAAATAAAAATAAATACATAATTTAATAGTATACAGCGAACCTCACACATGTAGACAGGAGCAAGTCACCAGAAGTTGTCCTAGGTTGTATCTCTTCTTTTAGCATCTGCAATAAAGGATAAGTTTAAGGCAGAAGGAAGGATCCCTTGAACTGAAAGGAAACAGCTATGTATGCAATAAATATTTAAAAGCATGGGTAAGCAAGAAAACTTTGAAACAGCAGCCTCCCCACTTCTTTCTAAAATAGGGTGCCAGTTTTGCTACGGCACAGAGAGAACTTTTCAAAAGTGCAAATTCGACAAAAAGTTTTGATTTGAATTGAATTGTACTTCTCTACGTAGCATGGCAGAATGAATCGAAACTTGATTGCATCATTTACATTTCCAAGTTTGGCTTTCAAGTATGGCTGATTTTGCTTAAATGAGAATCCTGGAGCTTTTCATTAATTTGGACTGATAGTTCTCTGCCGTTCATAATTGATTCCCAAACAGGTGTTTGCTTTCTGTCTTGAAAAGAAAAGATGGGAAACACACACACACACACACACACACACACACACCACACACAAACAATCGGAACACCTAGGTATATTTTCAGTGTTTGGATACAGAATGTTTCTAAAACATGGTGTGAAACACAGGCAACTAATGGAGATATTTTACTGAAAGTGTGTTTTAAGCTATTTATTTATTTTTCTTTAATATATTTATTTCCTGTTCTTCAACTGCAAGGGGATCTCGGAGCGGCTAACAATGAGCACAGCAATGCTGTGTGTGTGTGTTGGAAGGAGTGAAGTGGTGGATGATCCACCAACACCCTGCTGGTTTGTACTAGCCAAGGCAAGAGGTGTATAGGGGAGAGTTTTTCCATAAAGAGTCCTGGTAGATCTGTTTATTTTAAAACCCCCCCCCAAAAAAAACCCACCCCCAATCATGGGTGAATTAACTAACTAGGCCTGCTCCAGGTTGGTGTTGTCACTAGAGCTGATCTTGGGGAGGGGGCAGGATGAAGGGACTTTGGCCCTGGGTTTTGTCAGCTGCTTTCAATGCTCATGGGAATGAACTGGTGCTTTATCTCCTGACACTTCTAGGTCTTGTCTAAGGTGGGGAGATGTTGCTGTTGCTTCCATCCAAGTGGTTCTGAAACCAGTTATGGAGCTGGACACCTGTGAGACCTCAGTTGATTCTTTCAGTTTCCATAAACAATGTCACTAGAAAGTGACATTATTTACACAAGCAGGAGCCACAAATCTATTGTCTGCCCCCATATCACCCAATGACCAAGTTCTTCATCAGAAGCTTTGCTTTGAGCACCCTCACCTTTGGAGGTAAGCTTTGAGACTACCAGGGACAGGGTCTTCTTGGTGATGACCATTTATGGAACTTTTCCTCTTGTATCCAATTTCTCTGGATCCATTTACATTTAGGCACCAGATTTTTTAAAAAAATCTTGTTCAGCCATATAAACTAAAGGTGACCAATGGAGCCATGCTGTTTCTATGATTTTAGATCAGGGGTGCACAACCTTTTTCAGGCTGAGGGCCAAGTTAGGTTTTGGAGACGTTCTCAGGGGTTGCATTCCAGTGGTGGGTGGAGCTGAAGGCAAAAGGGGCGGAACCAAAAGCAACAACATATTAAAGCTCTTATTGTTAGTAACTATTAGCCTTAGGAGGAGCATTTCGACCTCATAGAATGGAGGAAAACTTCAGAAAAACCAAAGGACCGATGCATGGGTAAAGGGGGCATGGCAGGTGGCTCTCTGGGGAACCACACAGGGCAAGATTTGGACCCCCAAGTATGGCAGATTTAGCCCCTGGCCCTGAGTTGTTGCACCCGTTTTAGATGGCCTTTGGGCTCTATTTGTTTAATTTACAGTGCAATCCTTGAGAAGCAAGCCCCATTGTGTTCAATGAAACATCCTCCCAGGAAAGGGTGTATAGGACTGCAGCCTTAGCATGGATTCCCCCCTTTTTGGGAGTGTGTATGTGGCTATTCTGTGTCATTGCTCTTTTAAAGGATGGACAGGTTCTATGACATATAGGAGAAATGCTGTGCTGGGGAATTAACTTTCCTTACAAAGAGGCTTCCGTGCATAAATGAAGGCATTAGGATCCTGTTGCAATATGTTCCGAGCCTGAGATGCAAAATGGGCTGCAGATCATACACTTCAAAAGAGATCCCTGCTACAGACCCATCCCCAACCCTCAAGTTTCATTCATCTTAGCTCCATTAGTGTAAATCTGCCCCTTTGCTTGGCAAAATGGCAGCACCTGGCAGTCATTCATCATATTTGACTGTTCTCTGATGATTTTCAGCACAGGCAACGTCCATTTCATCATCGGCGCTGGACATTTGCATGTAAAGCAGAGGTATCAGCTAGGAGATCCAACGGCACTTAAAAAAAGCAGAAGCAAAAGCCAACCTCTTTGCCATTAATAGCTTTTCCCCTTCTTTCAAGCCCTTCCATCTCTTCGACGCTGTGACAAATGTGACACCACTATTATGCACCCAGAGGACCCACTTTGAATGGTGACAGGGTCTTTTCTCCACAATGGTATTGCATAATGCAATCGATCATTCCCATTTATGACCACCCCGAGCAGTAAGGGGGCGGGGGGGGGGGAAGAGAATCACCTTTATAATTGCACATCTCTTTTAGTTAGAAATCCAAAATTCACCGGCTCTACTGTTGGAATTATCTGAAGACAGAGTGGCATATCGCAAGGAGTGAAGGGCCTTCTTAACTAGGCCTTGATATGGCCTTTCATCATCTACAGGGGCTTGCTTTGCATTGTTTCTTGTAATTAATTGGAGAAACGGAGAGCTGCAGAGAATTATCTGTGCAAGGCACCATGCTGCCTTTGGAAGTCAGGGCTTTGCTTCTTGGGTGACACGCTGACCACTCGGCGCTGTCAGGAGGAATTGCAAAAAGAGAAAGAAAGAAAAGAAAAGAATGGAAAAAAAGCACAGCATGCTAATGATCAGATTTGGAGAAAGCCGTACTGCAGATTGTGACATAATAACACTGGTCTACATTTACTCAGAGGCAAAGATGCCACCAGGTATCCTGCTTTATGTGTATTTCCACATAGCTATGTAAGGGGCAAACTAGACGCAACATTAAATGTGTCTTTGTATTTGATGTGTAGATATTTAAAGTAATAAATAATGGACAGCATTAGCTTAGGGTAGGACTGGCATCAAGGTAGGCATGTTCGGGCAGCTCCTGAGGGCCCACATGACACCAGGGGCCCACTGATTGGGATCACCCCTCCCTCCACTTCACCACTGCAACCTGCTTGTTCACCTGCCTCTCATTCTGGTCCAGAAAATAGGGATGGTTTAACCTCTCGGTCTTCACGCCTGTTGAAACGAAGCATAAACATGAGGAGCTTTGCAAGCATTATTCCCTTCTACCCTTTTTCCAATCACCCTTCTTTTTGTCTTTCCTGGTTGTATAAATCAGGCTTCCAGATATTTTGGACTACTACTCCCATCATCCCTGGCCATCTGACATGCTAGATCTGATGGGGGGGCTGTAGTCCAAAGCACCTGTAGAGCACTTCATTGGGGAAGGTGGATAGAAATTTTAATTGTGTATGCTCTCCAGGGCAGGGAACTACCTTTTAAAAAAAACTTTAGTCTTTTTGCTTGCATTACTATGTAAAATGCCAGATACCCTGAGGGTATGGTATATATTAGTTAATAACAGCAACAGTAATTCATTTTGAACTATTTTGTGTCTTGGCACCGAATGATTCCTAGGGCTCGTCACCTCATTAAAGAAACTTCTGTTGATTAATCAATTACATTTGCATAGCTCAGAAGAAAGACCTGTGTCTTTTCTTTGGTTTCAGATGGTGCACCACTTGCGACCGCTGCCCATGTCACTGGTGGGATGGTGGGAGATAAAACTAGAAAGTCCAGCCTGTGATTTGCCAGTCTGTTTCAGGGAACAGGTGTGTCCCCAACCGCCCAAGTTACAGAGGAGGTGGAGGAATGATGCCAGCCCCAGTGAGGTCCAACCAGAAGGCTGGACACCAGGGGGTAGCCCAAGGTTGGCTGGATCAAGCTGGGAAGATAGGTAGCCAAAGCAGGCAGCTGGGAAGGAGGCGTCACACTGGGGGGATAGAGAGGAGGCATTCTTATTCTCTCTCTCTCTCTCTCTCTCTGATAGCCCTCTTCAAATACTTGAAAGGTTGTCACATGGAGGAGGGCCAGGATCTCTTCTCGATCATCCCAGAGACCAGGATGCAGAATAATGGGCTTGAGTTACAGGAAGCCAGATTCTGGCTGGACATCAGGTAAAATTTCCTGACTGTTAGAGCAGTATGATAATGGAACCAATGACCTTGGGAGGTTATGGGCTCTCCCACACTAGAGGCCTTCAAGAGGCAGCTGGACAGCCATCTGTCAGGAATGCTTTAAGGTAGATTCCTGCATTGAGCAGGGGGTTGGACTCGATGGCCTTAGAAGCCCCTTCCAACTCTACCATTCTGTGACTCTATGACTATGACTCTCTCTCTCCCACACCGCTAGAACCCAGAAGGGTCATGCCATAAAGCTAACAGCTAGTGAAATGATAGAATTGGTTACCCCAAAATGCTGTGATGACCAGATTTTGCAGAATTTCTCATTCCATAGCCCACCAGTGACATGGGCAGCAGCTGCTAGTGTGATGCACCTGTGTGTGTGTGTGCTACAGAGTGAGCAAGCAAGGATCATTTTCAAAAAGGCATGTAAGCAAAGTATGACCAAAGCCAGATCTACACCAAGCAGGATATAACACTTTGAAAGTAGCTTGAAAACAGTACTTGGAATGTGTCATGGGCCCCAAAAGTTGTCAGTGCACTTCAAAACAGTTATAAAGCAGAAGTGCAAGCCTGGATCCAACGCTTAGGCAGAATTCGGATGACACAATAAGCAACTGAGGTGGGGGAAACAATTGTCAGTTGTACTGACTATCGTGTCGTCCGAATGCTGCCATAGTCAACTCAGCGCTGATCCTAATCCACACCACAGTTGATTATTTATTACCATGTTGTGTGGAGAGTACCCCCTAGATGAACAATTGTAAAGTTGATTATTATTACCCCACCATTGGCTATCGTGTTGTCCGAATTCAGCCTTAGTGTGTGATGCAATATAATTTCATAATTGTCTATACAATGCTCCCCCCTTTGTCTTACCTTTCTGAAATTTGATGCATATGATCCCTTGGAGGGTAGTTGTTTGCCTGAAAATTTCATGCCAATAGGATAGGAGATACAGAAATTAAAAGCAAGAGATGAGCACCTGGGTCTTCCATCGAAATCAATGGGAAGCTTATAGGATATGTACCCTTTCTGTAATTGCCTCTAAAATGCGGATCCTTTCCTTCATCTGTTTGAAATTCACTAGGTGTTATGCTTTTATGGAATAGTGGAATGCAATTTGCATTGAAGTCTCCCATAGAAGTCAATGGCAAATGGAGACAAACAGGAGTTTCAGTAACGACCAAATGAATCAGTAACTAAGGATGCAATCCTATGCATATTTAGAGAGAAATGAAGTCCTACAACTCCCAGCATCCCCAAGCAGGAGAACGCTGGGATTTGTAGGACGTATTTCTGTCTAAATATGCTTAGGATTATGTCCTAAATCAATGTAATTATAATGAATGAATGAAATTCTGAATAACAGAATGAATGGAGTACTAAATGATCCCCCCAACACACACACCCTTTTCATAGCAGCTTTAAGGAACAGTGTTTGGGACCAAAATTGCCTTAAAAATAATAATCATTTCATCATCACAAGGGCATGTTGTGATTAGCTCATGTAGATACTTTTCCTATGTGAGCTTCCACAATAAAATCAGTCCAATAGATACCAGGATAATTAGACTTTGGCAGCCATCTCATTGATATCATCATGGCTAGGTGATTCTCATGAGAATAGCACTATGGATATTCTTCACATACAGATGATTATGAATCTAACACCATCCAGATATACTTATCATTGACTTTGCTTGGCATGACACATACCTTCTGAAATATCTTGATTACATGGCATTGGACAATGTCTACTGAAACTGATGGAAAATGTTGGGATAGTCAAATCTGTCTAGTTCAGGCATGGGTCACTTTCACATATTTTCTCCCTATAATTCCCTTCCATTATAATTTCACATTAATATACTATTTAATCTGTGTTGTCTCTCAAACACAACTTTATATCCAGTTTACACACCACTCCACATCACACTGACTGTGCATATATTCTCATAAAGGAAGGAGAAATTAACCACAATGCTTAGTGAGCTGTGATGGAGCTCTGGAAATTAGAACAGAAAGAAGAAAAAGAAGAAATCATTCAATATTTCCATTTTTTTTTTGCATTGTCGTGATTGCTGATTTATTTTTCATAGAACTGGAAGTTTGAACTCGTAAAGTATGAAATATTCTTAATATTCTTAAGCAGCATTTATGAACGATGCATCCAGAAAGCTACCAGTTATTTCAGTGGAAATGTTCCAAATTTGAATCCTTCTGTGCTCCATTGTTCCTTCTCGGAAGATAAAGTTCTACTGTTGATAAAATGTCATATGTTTAAAATGTCATATCTTTTAATCTTTTGTAAACTGCCCAGAGAGCTTTGGCCATGGGGCAGTATAGAAATGATAATAATAATAATAATAATAATAATAATAATAATAGTAACCTCCTTTTGCTATGAACTGTTGCCAACTTCTGTCCTCATGCAAACTTTGCTGAAATATATTTTTATGACAGATCAGAGATCTCTGTCTCTGTCTCTGTCTCTTTCTCCAATCTTTGCATATCCCTTGGGCACTTCATCTGGGATATTAAGAAGCAAATAGAATGCCAGCTCATCGTTGAGGCATTGCAACAGTTATATTCATCACTATAAGCATGCACATCTATGGGACTTCCTCATATTCCAGATGTTCAAGCATACGGGAAGAAGAGATTAAATGAGTTGGAACCTCTCAATGCAATCCTTCTTATGGCAAATCCTCTTGCTATACAGTTCATTGAGTATTTTCCAGACTTGCCAACGTAGTTGCCGTTGTCTTTCACAGCTGTGTCCACACCTGCAGTTTCCTCTTCAACATCCCCTTCATTATGCTGGATGAGAATAATACATCTGGGAAATGAGGAGCATACCATATGCAGTATTCTGACGTCATTCAGAAGCTATGCGGGTAACATCAGTGGAACACAATCTACATTTGTTTAAAAATGGGACCAGGCTAAAGTTACCTTGAAGGTATACCAGGCGTATGGCACTACAGAGTCTGATCCCCTCTCCTGACAATTAGACCACCAGTTACTGGCGCTGGCAAGACATCTGAGGAATAACTTAATCTAAGAGAGCATAGATTGTCTGGCCTCAGTCACCACACAAAGGGGCAGTTAGCTGCTAGGTGCTTGCATCCTTCCTTTCTCAGATACATCTGCATCGCAATGGTTGATTTTCGGTAGGTGCTATGGATTATGAAATGGAGAAAAATGGTAAAGATATATGGAGAATGTTACAGAGATGCATGCATTATAGAAGTGATCATAAGAACATAAGAAGAGCCATGCTGGATCCGACCAAAGGTCCATCAAGCCCAGCATTCTGTTCACACAGTGGCCAACCACCTACCTGTACACAAGCAGGATATAAGTGCAACAGTACCCTCCCAACCATGTTCCCCAGCAACTGGTGTACACAGGTATATTGCCTCTGATATTGGAGATGGTATATAACTTTCTACTCCAAGAATTTGTCTAACTCCCTTTTAAAGCCATCCAAATTGGGTCTAGTGGTAGCAAATTCCATAGTTTAACTATGTCATAGAATTATAGAATAGTAATAATAATAATAAATTATATAGATAGATAGATAGATAGATAGATAGATAGATAGATAGATAATAAGGCTGAGTCCAACCCCATGCTCACTGCAGGAATCCACCTGCACAGCATATGTGCTGTGTGAAGAGGTACCTCCTTTTATCTGTCCTGAATTTATCATCAATCAGCTACATGGGATGACCCTGTGTTCTAATATTATCAGACTCCCCTCACAGCTTACATGTCCCTCTTCCTCTCCATTTTATCCTCACAACAACAACCACCCTGTGAGGTAGATTGGGCTGAGAGTCTGTGACTGGCCCAAAGTCACCACATGAGCTTTGTGGTCAAGCGGGGTCTAGAACCTGGATGTTTCAAATCCCAGTCCAACACCCTAACCACTATGCCACACCGGCTTTCCAGTGTGAGCACGAATGTTTGATGTTGTGTGATTCACTGCACAGGATTCCCGGACTTGATCAGATAGCAAGGACTGCACATGTGTGGTGCCTTTAAAAAATATTGGAATTCTCCCTCTAAGCTGTAAGAGAGAAGGCTCTATAGCTTCACTGAGGCTGCCTCTACAAGAGAGGTTTAAAGCTCTTTCAAGGCACTTAAAAAAATTTACCTCTACAAGAACGGAGCGCAAATCGGGCATAGAGGCGCGTTATCTCTCCGATTATGCGCATTATCGAATGCGCGTTAAACAGCGAGTCTTATTTTGCTCCGGCCGTTAAAGCGCATTTTGACTATGTGAACAAGCGATTATGCACATTAACTACTTGCAAAGCGCATTTTGGTCATCCCTTAATGCGCTTCGCCACCTCTTGCCGCCTCTCGTGCAGAGGTATTAGGCGTAAATGCGCTTCTGCGATTATGCGCATAATCGGCTAACCAGGTGCAAAAGCGAATCCTTGTAGAGGGGACCTCTATTTCTCCACACAACTAGGGAGGCAGCTAGATAATTTTGGACCCTGGACTTCATGCTCTTATGGGACGCTTTAGACAGTCACATGCATTGCTTGAGTTGTGAAGTACACAACTAAGATTTCTCTCCGCCTCCCTCCCACATGGCCATTTCATGCTTTGCAACTGCACCTTCTCCATTCCTGATATTTTAGAACGAGCAAACAAAGCCTGTGTTTGCTAAACCTGATTAAAACCTGAAATACTCTGTGTATGTGCAGTTTTTCAATTTAAACTCACTTCGATCACGGCAATGCTACAACTCTAGCAATCAAATGGAGTTTGCATCTGCTGCCCTGATGCTAAACACACTGACTTGGGAATAAGTGCTGTTTTTCTCCCCTCGTAGAAAAGGATCTTTTATTTTCAACGGAGAAGTAATAAAATGAGCATCAGTACCAATGCAGGTGCTCAGGCAGCTGTTCCAGGCTATAAAAAGTTAGTATAAATAAGAAGAAAGGATCCTGCAGCAGCCAAATGGGCCCAGCAGCTGACACCGGACCTGTTTGTGGGCACCCCCATCACCTGCTGCTCTCTGGGTGGTCATGGAGAGTGGGCGGCAGCTGGGATGGGGGGCCCTGGACTTCACCTCTGAGGTCTAACCCTAATAGCACCATTGCAGAAACCCTTTTCCTGCCAAACAGTTAATCAGCAGGATTCCAGCTTTTAGAACCAGGATGAGGGAACCTCTGGTTTATGGGCCAAATCCAGTCCCCTAGATCCCAATCGGGACCTCTGGGGTTTCCCAGAAGGCCATGCCCCTTTCCCCTGTCCCTGCCCCATTTCCCCACAACCACCAAGTGTTTGGCGGTTTCTTGGCTTTTGAATTGTTTTCCCTCCATTCCAAAAGGGTTGAAACGTCCCTCCTATGGCTTCGTTATAGGCAGTAAGGGCTTCAAGCGAAAAGATGCTGGTATTTGTGGTACGGAGCACCTTGGATAGCTCCTTTAGGGTTCTGAAACCCGGAGTGGATTCACTGCCCCACAACTTTGGTCCTGCCCAACACTGGGATGCAACCCTCAAGAATCTCTCAGAAATTGAATTTAGCCCTTGGGCTGAAAGAGATTTCCTACCCCCCCCCCATTTTAGAAGAAGGAACATATGTGTGGCCACAGCCTTTCCATGCACTGCTTGTGAGATTGGCGCCAAAATGTGAATTTTACTGGGTTTCCAAGAGATGTGAAATGATCTAACTGTAACCTTCCTCGACCTTTCCTTAATTTCTCTCTACTGTCAAACTTCGCTCTAGTCCATTTCTTACAGATTGTTATTTTTTTTTCTCTTTCGAAATGGTCAAGTCACAATTTTCCGGCTACTGTTTTCATTTGAGTGGATGAAACCCATACCATTTTGCATGTTGGTCTTAAAAATATATTTTAAAAATGCTAAAATCAATTGCATGTCCTTCTGCCCCCTTTGTTCTTAATCCAACAGTGCATTTTGTAGCAATGCCAGAGGGCACCCCCCTCTCCAAACACAAATCATGCAAAATGCGGCGAAATAAATATTTATAAGAGCTAAATAAGACAAATGGATGTGGGAGGGGAGAAAGAGAGGAAAGGATTTAGGGTTTCAGCCTAAAAATAGACGACACTTTGTGTTGCAAAACATAAAGAGATTGTGTTTCATAGCTAGCGGAGTAAATGGATATGATCTATTAGGTACACAGAAGAAAGAAGAAAGGCCATTTAGAAGTCGAACAAAGGCTCTCGATTAAGTCCTTCCAGAAGACGGAACCAAGACATGTAAAGCTCCGTAAATTGGTATCAGTACTTTAGAGTCAAACCTATTATCACTGTAGGCCAATTAGCCCCCTTTTCCCAGCGAGTTGGTAATGCAATGGCAGGAATTTGATCTGGCAAAGCTATTTTCAGCACCTGATGCATTCTCTCCTTAATGACAGTGCTGAAGGGCGGGAGCTGGGAGCTCTTTGCAAATAAGGAGGAGCAAAAAAAAGGGGGAAAAAGCAATCAAGGGGAGAGAAGATACAGATTAAACTTCCCTCAATCAGCAGATGTCTTTTACTTTGGGCTAAAATGAGACCAAAGCAATATTTCCACCTGGCTAGGGAATGGGGGAAAAAAAGTGTGTTAAAAGAAATTTGCCTGTGGTTTTGATTTGCTTTCTGGGGATGTGTTTGAGCAAGGCGGCGGCACAAAATAAATGTTAAAACGCTGGGAAGAGCAGTTCTGTACCAGGTCAGTATTATAGGCTTAGCTGGTTTAGGGGTGGGCAACTGGGCAGTGTGGCCAGAGGTGCTAAGCTGACACAGGCGCCACATTGAGCTGAGGGGCAGGGCCGGATTTACATACAAGCTAAACTAGGCTGACCAGATAAAATCCAGGTCAGGGCTCATGTAACTTTAACAGTTCTAGAGAAAAGGGAATTTCAGCTGGCGTCATTTGGATGCAATTAGTTCCTGGTGAAATTCCTTCTTCATCACAACAGTTAAAGGTGCAGGCACTATACTGGAATGACCATATACATAAATTCCCTCTTCATCCCCTGCAACTTTAAGGGATGAAGAGGGAATTTCACCAGGAACTAATTGCACACAAATGACTCTGGCTGAAATTCCCTTTTCTCTACAACTGTTAAAGTTACATGATCCCTGACCTGGATTTTATCTGGTCAGCCTAGCTTAGGACCAGATAATGGACCAGATTATGAGGGGCCCCTCACGTTAGAAAGAAAGAAGGAAAGGAAGTTTACAACATTGCCACTGGGAAACTATAAACATCGTACAAAATGAAGACCTCTTCAGAAGGGGGAATAGGATTAGAACGTGCATACATATAACTTGCATTTTTAATACCTCTATTGCCTGACTATTGAATTCTGTTTCATTGTACAGCCCGTATTTTGCATTTTAAATTTTTATTACTGTCGAAGAGGGAAGGGCCTCACTCATGTTACAGCTTAGGGCCATAGCAAGTTTAAATCCGGCCCTGCTGAGGGGTGTCAAATTGAGCTCAGTGGCTGTAGTTTTCCCTCCCTTTTTACAGACACTGCACAATCCACGATGAGCTAGGGTGGCAAAAAGCAAGTGTCTGTAACCTTTCTTTCAGAGTTTGACAGTTTGTTTGGGTGTTAGCTACAAAAAATGATCTTCCTTCAATCAGCTTTAAATTATGTCTCCTTTTCCATTTCTACTTCGATGTCATTTGCACTAGGTAAAAAGCAGCGGGACACAGCTTTACTCTGAGGCAAAGTTACTGAGCCCTTAGTGCTTGAAATACAAGCTGTATGCACAATATAAAGAATAACAAAATAAAGCTAGTCTATCCATCCCTACCTAGTAGCACCTTCTGGAATAAGTCCCCAGATAGGAGCAGAACATCTTGGCTTGGATTGATGAGGATAAAGCTATCAATGGCTGCCTGGTTTCAATGGCTCTATGCTGTCTCCTGTATCAGAGGCAATGCTGCTATGTACAGCAATTGCTGGAGGAAACAAGTAGGAGGGTGCTGTAGCACCCATGTTCTGCTGATGGGCAGTTGGTTGGCCACAGTGTAAACAGAAGGAAGGACTTGATGGGCCCTTGCTCTGATCCAGCCGTACATCCTTGTGATACCCTGGTGGAAGAAGCTTTGAGCAGATGCTTTCATAGATGATTCAGAGTCAGGTCTAAAGGGATGAAGTCCGATAACGCCAGGTCTAGGTAAGCAGGGCACCACTAGATAAAGCATTTCTCCTAGAGGAGAAATGACCTGGAGTGTTTCCTCTTAGACAGTCATTGGCTGGTTTTGCACGACACATTAGGCAACGGGGGGGAGGGGGGAAGCAACCGTCAATTGTGTTGCTTATCGTGACATGTGGAGGGTTACACACCACACACACACACACACACACACACACACACACAACTGATGGTATGCTATTCTGCCCAATTAAGCAACGGAGAGAAACAACAGGCTTGCAAGTTGTTTAGCCCAAAGCCTGTTGTTTAAAGTATCGTCCGAAACCAACCCCCCTCTCTCCGTGCACTATTCTGTTTGGGCATAGAGTTCTGCTGGCCGGAGGAGCCCCCCCCCCCCCCGCTCTGATACAGCTGGCAGAACTTGCGGTGCATGCTGGGATACAGCTGGAGGACTGAGGGAGAGGGAAGGAGGAAATGCAGCAACGAAGATGGACGTCAGAACTTTCAGCTGCTCAACGGATGGGGTAGCAATGTGTCATGTGGGGAGCACCGCCTACCTAACGCATGGTCAGTACACTATTCCAGCCACTGTCTCCACCAGGGATTGGAGAGGCTTTAAAACCCATGACATTCTGAGGCTCCACCCGTACTGAGGGCTAGTTGTAGCCCTTAAAAGGCCCATGGTTTTTTCTATAGCCTAATGCTCCTGTGTGGCCAAGGGACAGGAGAAACTGTTGGGAAAGTCTTCTAAAAATTATAAGGAGGGGTACTGAGGGTTCTCACTGTAGTGGGGCTCATTAGGCTCTCAGTCCTCCTCAGTGTGCTGCGAAGCCCCTGAGCCTGGGGATGCGACAGTGGACAACTGAACTACTTTGACTGCAAACCACAACTAGGACAACCCAGTTTACTATACTGATCAAGCCACACTCTGTCATGCCCTCACTAGAGGAATCCTCCTCAGAGGAAGAAGTAGCGCCTCCAGAAACCAGGAAGACACCGCATCTGTCACTGGCACCAGCCCAGGAAGAGCCTGGGCCTTCAGGGGAGAAGGCTCTAGGTCCTTCCCTTTCAGGGGGAGGGGACTCTAATTCTGGAGCAGATGCTGAGCAGCCCCTTGACCCCTAGGAGCATCGTCCTGTAAGAAGGAGTGCTCATTTGCAAAGATGGCCTCCTCAGGAGAAAGCAATGCCTCTTGAGTAAGGCTCTGGCCAGAGAGTTCTAATGGACAGCAGGTGAGCCTTTGTGAGTAAAAGCCAGCAGTGAGAGCTTGATAGTTGTTGGAAACACTGGCAGCATTCAGACCACATTTTAGGCAATGGAGGGGGGAAGAGGCAACTGATGATACATTATTTTTGGAGTGCCCGACACACGACTTGTCGCCCCTCCCCCGTTGCGCGGCTGAAAGTCACGGCTTCATAATAAGCAACAAGGCTTTGATAAACAATGGAGCAGCCCGTTGTTTCCCACCATTGTTTAATAATGTGCCATCAGTTGTGTGTGCATTGCGTGTCGCCCAACACACGACACAATAAGCAACACAACTGACAGTTGTCTCTTCCCCCCTCTGTTGTCTAAAGTGTTGTCCGAATGCTGCCGCTCTCTCATCAGCTTCTCTTGCCTTGTCTCCTGTTTCTGCCTTGTTCTTGAATCCCTGTGCTATGACCTTGGACTCTGACTTGACTCTGCTACTGGGTTATGTAGGCATTGGACTGCCTAACTGTGCTTTGACTCTTTGACTCTTTGCCTGTTTGACCACTCCTGCTTTGCCTGAACTCCCTTGAACAGAAACCTGTCTGCTGGAATAATTGGCCTTGGGGTCAGTCCTATAACTGAGAGTGGTATAGCCAGGGCAGAACACACTGATAGGTTACCCCCCCCCCCCTTTTATGCTAGGCTGCTTTGTTTTTTATTTGAAAAATAAATCTGCATCCTTCTCCCCTTCCATCTCTCATATAACTTTTAGAAAATGAGAAAAAGAATGTTTTGAGCAACTGTATACTGTGATAGTTAACATAGTTTAATTGATTTCACTGAAATGTCCAACCTTATTTAAACAACAATATAAGGGATGCAGCAGAGAAGAGTCACTCCCAGCCTGGTAACCTCTAGTTGTGTTGGGGCAGCAACACCCATAATTCCCAGCCAGCATG
Organism: Anniella stebbinsi; assembly: GCA_029215795.1. Classification (NCBI taxonomy): domain Eukaryota; kingdom Metazoa; phylum Chordata; class Lepidosauria; order Squamata; family Anniellidae; genus Anniella; species Anniella stebbinsi. The sequence continues at coordinate 392,688,439 of JARDYH010000001.1, forward strand.
GCCAATGACTGGCTATGAATGATGGGAGTTGTAGTCCCAACACAACTGGAGGGTACCAAGCTGGGGAAGACTGGCATATAATAACATCAAGCAATTGATGGTGTCAGACATTTAAACATGAATAAATATGCAAGGCCTGTTGGGTACAATCACTATTATAAAGCTTGGTTTCCTACAGCAAGTTCACAGCCCTCAAAAAAATTAGTAATCTGTTGTCTGGTGGGTATTTACTATAGCATAATTCCTACTAGATAATGAATCTGGCTGTCTAAAGGAAAAATTGACATTTAATACCAACATGCTTGGGTTTATACAATGTACTCTGTTCAAATAATATGCATCTGGAAGAAATTATTTGGCGCAACTGTAAAAATAAAAATAAAATAAAAAAGAATGTATGACACTAGCCCCGAAACTTAGTTGGCAAAGCAATAATTCCAGCAACAGCAAGACTTAAGTAAAGCTAATACATTCAGCCCTTATAAGTCAGATAATTGGGCCTATTTTTCACCCAGGCACAATAATAAAAATGCAATGTTTGATGCCATAAATGGCCTGCTGTGGCTTGGCTAATAATAGGGCTAATGATTTTCAAATAGATTGAAGGCTTATGGCATTTGATGGCATCAGTTCTGTGATGGGATCCATAACCCACAGGAGTTCTCAGCCCTCTCTGGAGGTGCCAGGGACTGAACCTAGAGTCTTTGAGCCGATCTACATGCTAGGTTTTTAACGTTTTATAAGGGTTATGAAAACTCTTTGGGCCACATGACGTACTCCCTATAACGTTGTATACCTGAGGTTTTTTAAAACTCACTTCAGCTATATACAACGGTTTCACTTTTAATAAATCATTTTAAGTAATTAATGTGTCCTTCCTTACCATTTGTGATTCATGGGGGCAGTGCTTCGTTTACTGGTGCCCAAATGCTTAGCAGTTGATTGGTGGGGAAGAAAGTGGGGCTAAGGAAGAAGTGGGTGAGTGACCTACAACACCCACAATTCTTAGCCCTATACTCATTAAAAGCTAGGGAATGACAGAGGAACTAAGGAGGAAGTGGGTGACTGAACTACAACACCCACAATGCCTTGCCCTAAACTCATTGTAAAAATGAAACAGAAAGAGATGGGGCAGAAGAGTGTGTGACTGCACACACCGCTTTAAAGACTGAAGAATTTTTCTCCTGTAACATGAGTACTCAGTAATGTGGCCTAAGACGTTTTAGAACACACCTATTTGGAATGTTTTAAAATACTATTTAAAACATTCCAAGGGACTGTGTCTGAATGTCTGCTCTGCCACTCAGTTATAGCCTCCTTCCCTGATAAGAGGAATAAACCTGCATTGATAAGCTGAAACCTGATACCAGTGTAAAGGATGAGATGAAGCAAAGCCATGATGTTAATGCAGTTTGATTGGCTGCTGAATACAAGTGTTAGTTGTTAATCCCTGTGGCCTGTTCCTGATTCGTTCTGGCTCAGTTTGCAAGTGCCATTGTAGCATACTGTTTGTGATGGAAATGCGTGTTTTATAGCGAAACATTTCACATTTCAATATTGGTTTATATATGTATACAGTAAGTCTAAAAAAATTAAAGCTACGAAATTTTAAATTTTAAAAAAATTAGAACTTAATTTTTTAAATCTATAAAAATTATAAACTGGGATGTGCTATCAGTGGTCATTTGTTTTGTTTGGGGTGGTGTAGCATGCAGATCGCATCGTCTGCACATAGGTTGATTCTGCATTAAGTTTAAAAAACTGAGAAATGGAGGTTCTCAGGCAGTGGTTTTGTAGTGAGGCATATCATGGGCCTGGACATGATTGAGAAGGGGCAGCTATATGCATCTGATTTAATGAAAGATGCCAACTATTAAGTAAATGAATTATAACAACACCCATCCTCCTGAGCAAAGCTCACTAGTTTTTCCCTTGCTATGCTTCTGTTCTGGCTAATATAAAACATCCCACACATTTCACCCATGGATAAAATTACCAGCCAGCATACTAAAATGTTTAAAATATAATGACATTGGTTCATTAAGAGTGCAATCCTATGCATGGTTAGACAGAAAAAAGGCCTACAATTCCCAGCATGACCCAGCCAGCAATGTCTGTCTAAACATGGATAGGATTGTGCCTTAAATGCTAGACGCATCATAACTTGTGATTGGTGAGGTGGCAATTGGCAAAAAGAGAGAGATTTTGACATTATATATTGAACTTCTGAATGTACAAGTGATAGAGGAAGCATAGGACTGGGGAAGCGACAGTGTTTTTGAATTTGCACTAAATTCCAGGTGCAAATTTGCCAAAGTTATGGCTACAGGTTGCACAAATTGCAGCCGTAATTTGTGCAAAAAAGTAAAATAAAATAAATAAAAGGAAGAAAAACCTGTGGCTTGGCTCACACATGCAAGCAGAGTCAGGCATACTGCAGAAATCTGGCAAGCCTTAGAAGGGGTGGATTTCCCAGCAATGGACATCCCAAACTCATTGGCTCGGTTCAGACCACACGATAATCAACAGGAGGGGGGGAATCAATCGACAGTTGTGTTGATTATCGTGTCATGTGGAGGGCAACACACAATGCACACACAACTGACAGTATGCTATTATGGGCAATTAAGCAATGGAGAAAAACAACGGGCTGCTCTGTTGCTTATCCGGAGACCCATTGATTAACATGTCGTGTGGCGGGGTGCGTGCGTTAACTTCGTGCGTCAAGGGTGTTATTATACAAGTTCATAGAGGCCACCGGTAAGAGCGGCCAAACGCAGCCTGGCTGCTCCTCCACACCCCCAATAACTCATTGGTGCCATCAGCATAGCAACTGAGGATGCCCTCCTCCTTGTGCAGCCGTCATGGAGTGGCAGCACTGGCACTCTCAGAGCTCTGTACCAGGAACTGTTCAGCATCCAAGCTCAACTGCAAAGCCCCCATCCACTCCATGGAGGCAACACACAGGGCTGCAAGTAGGGAACCAGGGGAAACAGGCACACAACTCTCACCCCACGTCCTGTCCCTCAGATAAATTCAGCTGCCCAGGGACACAGGGGCACAGGCTTTCCCCTCAGCATAGCTCACCCCAATTCCCCAGATTGCTTCTCTGGACCTCCCCAGCCTCCATGCCCCTTGCTCCTTCTGCGCACCCGCAGGCAGGCAGCCAGGCAAAGCGCCGCCCACTCAGCCCCTCTTCCTTACATCCAACCTGGACGGACAGCGCTCACTGGCTCTGCCGTTCCCCAAGTGTGAGAGGCGTGTCTTCCTACTGCTGCGATGTCGACGGCCATGGATTTGGGGCTGCGGTGTGTACTGGGATATGACCGGGAGGCCTGTGGGAGCTGGGAGGGTGGAGAAAGGGATGGACTGTCAGTCAAGCACGCGTTCGCTGTTCCCCGTTGCACGGCTGCAGCTTCCATTGCATTCGGGATGGGGCAACATGTCGTGTGGCGGGTGCTGCCGAAATAACACACCCTCCGTGTGCTATTCCCCCCTCCATTGCCTAATGTGTCATCCGAACACACTATTATAAAGTAGTCTCCTATGTTCCATTGTTCCCGTCCCACACATTTTGGGAGCTCGCATCACAGCTAGCACCGAAATTACATCTTGCAACCATGGTGAAAAGTGGGTTTGCAAAATGAGGTTTAAGCTACGGAGGGTTAGCAAGGAGTGCAGATGCAAGGCTAGCCGTAGTTAGCACTGGAAAGGAAATGGGAGTTTGTATGCAAGAAGATGAAGGAAAAGGTGGGAGGGGGAGCCTGGGAGTTTATGGGTTGGTCCCCAAAATCTTAATCATAGCTAGAAGATTGGTTAACACTACGCCAATGTAGGGCAGAGATGGCCTGCCATCTGCTGTGTATGTGTACCACAGTCTAATAGCATTTGGAGAAGGAGGATTGAGCATTCATACAGAAATAAACTGAGCCCAAAATAGTGAACAGAGGTTTTATTTTAAAAGCTTAGAATCACTATTTCAATGGCAAATTGATCAGCCTAAGAGGCAGAATATCAGAAAGCCTTTGAATGGGAAACTATGATTTCAATAGTGGCTTGATTATATTCTACCTGCTCGTTTTAAGGGAATTTGAAGACATCCAAGACTGAATATCACACAGAAAATTATGCAAAACCTCAACCACTTTTATACCATCTGTAGGGACTGGAAAGTTTATGGGAGTATTTTTCTGCATACCAATGATGCTACAAAAAAGGGGAGTGAATAATGTTCCCCAAGGAAAGAGAGTAAAATGCAAACTTTGTGGGAAGGGAGGAAAAGTGAGGGCTGCAGATGGCATTTTGGAGTGTCTCAACTCTTTGCAATAACAATTCCACAAATAAATGGTGGGAGATAAACATTAAGAGAAAGCAGATAAACAAGACTTAGCAAAACTAGTATTAAAATCCCCAAAGAGAAGATAAGGCCTGACAAGCAGTAGTACCAAGGACAGCTACATTTAATTAACAGGAAAGAGAAGATATAATATACCCAGCGATCTGTATCACTGCAGAGAACTACCTAGAGCCTGACAATAATGTTTTTAAGTTGTCCAGATCCACTTACTGAACTCAGTTGGCAGGTTATTCATGTCACTTCCTCCAAAAATGTTGGGGTCTCGAGCCATGTAGGGCTTCAAAGGTTAAAACCATCACTTTGAACTGAGCCCTCCAAATAATTGAGAAACAGTGCAGGTGTTTCAAAACAGGTGAGATATGACACCAGTGGTCCCCTAAAGAAGAGGAACATGGTGATAGGGATGAATGGACTCACCTCCGTTCACTGAGACACCACTGCTGCCTACCACACCGCACAAGTTGCTGGTTGGCCCAGTAAACACCCAGCAAGCACTGCTGGGCTGCCCATCCCCTTAGCTAGCCACCATTTCAATCCCTGGTATCTCCAGGTAGGGCTCCCAGTCAGAGTGGAAAATAGTGGGTGTGATGGAGAAATGGTCTGACTTAGTCTAAATCAGCTTCCTACATTCAATAAGGTGTTTGGTAATCCCTCCTCACTACCCCAATTTCTAAGTCCTACACAGTCTCATACATGGGTGATGGTCATTCAGAAATGCAGACCTCAGGCCATTTAGGGCTTTCAGAAGGTCACAGCTAATACTTTGAATTTGGCCCTGAAACAAATTGGGAGCCAATAAAGTTGGTGCACTATGAATATATGTCTGAACCATGTGTGGAATTCCTTCTCCATGTAAGTGAGGTTCTTGATTCAGCTTAAAAGCACTGGATGAATAGGCTCTAAAACAAGCAAGAAGGTGTCATGTTCTCCAGCCTCTATCCCCAGTCTGGCTGAGAGGTCTCAGATGGAGAGGAGGCATCATCCCATAACCTATTTTCTGCTACTCCAGGATTTTCCAGGCTGGAGGGTGTGACTTTTACCAGACTCTTCAGACTCAGAGGGCATCCCTCCAATTTTGTTCTCACCACCTTCACATTGTAGGAGCCAGTGGTTGCACAACCAGACAATGTCCCTTTAAGAAGTAGACAGCTCCTCAGAGAGGGTGGGTTAAGAACAGGTCCAGACCTGACAGCCTTCATGAGGCTTCAGAAAGCTTCTTCATGGTGCTGAGACAACAGCTCTTCCTGAATGAGTTCCAGATAGGGTCCTGAAAGTGCTGACCATTCTGAATAGCCAGTCCTAACTCTATCTTATCATTCTAGTAACTGCAATTGGTTCAGTTTGACTGCCTGGGATTCTTGAGCTGAGATAGACAGGATAATAAGATCCTTTGGATCTCTCCAGTATACTATTGCTCCTTGGAGTAATCCTGTGACAAATTGAAAATGGCTGTGTATTTATGATGCAAAGGTACTGATCTGCATATTACTCTGGGAAGAGCAAATTAGATCAGTAAACTTTAAAATGTGAACCAAATTAAATTCTCCTCCATAAGAGGAACAGCTTAGATCTGCCAGAAAAATAAGTTTTAAAAATGTAGTTGTGGGTGGGGAAAACATATACACACACTCTTTTCCCTGCAAGAATATCTAGCCTTTGGCATAATAAAAGGCTTCCTAAAATGATTTTAATTGAAAGTTTATATGCAAGTTCTTTGAATCTCTGTTAAATGTGACTTTCTGGCTTCAAATCAATTTTTCCATAATCTACATTTTGGAGTTGAATATTGGGTACATAGCCCGCCTCATTATGCTAAAGAAAGACGAAGCTGGAGATTAGCATGTGGAAGAGCTGACGAGATGTTATGATATAGAATGTCATTCATTTTTATGAGCCGCTGTCAGAGCCTGCTGCAATAAACTTATTATTCCTCACTGACTGCATGCTATGCGCTGGAATCTCTGCACAATCCTTATTAAAATTTCAATAATTGTATATCAAACAAATCAGGGAAGACTTTTATGAAATGGTTTACTTCTACAAGTCATGGAGTATGACTGTGTGGAGGGAAGCAACACCTTCTTCCTGCGTCTTTCCATGTCCTCATCATTTTACAATCATTCTCTACCCTTTAGGAGATTTTTTTTTCATCCTGGTTTTGGTCTTGTAAATATATTGTGTCATTTCCATTGCAGGGTGCTACTCACCCAGACAGAAAGTGTGGTGTCAATATTTTAACCATTTGCCTCAGTTCTTCTTGTCAATTCTCACTGAGATTAAAGTTGCCAATTAGAGCTGAAGTCAGGTATTGCCTCCAAGAGCGATACTGGCAAAATAAAAAACCAGAGTTTTATTTACTGCTATTTTTGTTGTAAAAAAAAAAAATCATGCTACCCTGCATCAATTGATTTCAGAGTGGCTGATGATCACATAACCCACAATACCAATAAAACCACAGCTGCTAAAACGACAATAAAATCACACAAGATAGAGGTCAGTTAACATCAGTCACTGGATATGAAAAGCCTGGGTACCAAAAATGACTTGATTTGTCACCTAAATGATGAGGCCAGAATGACTTGTTGGATGATGATTCTGAGACTGTAAAGTCCAGCAACCCTGTGCATCATCCCAACACTGACACTCCCAGCACCTCCAGGGAAGCTGCACCAGTCCCCATACTGGTGGACACTGAGGAACTCTTGGACAAAGCCAATGAAGCCCATACACCCCCCCCCCCCCATAGAATCTTAGGTGGAGGCAGAGTATCCACTCAGGCCTAGAATGTGCCAGATGGCAGAAGCACAGAGAACCACCTGAAGGCGAAGTGCATGCCTCAAGAACCACAGTAGCTGCACTCGTTGTGGAGAGGGCCCTCTTCACAAGAAGGACTTTTAACAGGAGCCTGTGATAAACTTCGCCTGAGCCTTGGAAGCTATATCAGCTTTCAGTCAGAACTTGAGCTCTGTTGGAAACAACACCTTACATCTTCAGTGTCTTGTATTCTTGTTTCCTTGACCCTGCGCTGTGGTTGAACCTCTGTGCCACTGACCTTTGGACTCTTGCTTGACCCTGCTTTTTAGACTCTGCTTCTATTTGACTGCTCTCTCATATCTTGACCTTGGCGGCTCCTCAGACCTCTCTGCTGGAAACCTCCTACTTGCCTAGTAAAGCTGTATCTTTGAACTTCGCAACTTTATTGACCTGACTTTGGATTTGACCTTTAATGCTGCATCTGATGCAGACTGAGTGGGATGTAGGAGTGCCCTCTGGAACAGCAGAAAAGAGGTCTTGGCTCTCTTTTATGTAACAGCTTTTCAGGTACTGGAAGAGTTCTATCATGCCCCCAGCCTCCACCTCTTCTCTTCTCTCTTCTCTCTTTTCTAGGCTATATGCCCAGTTCCTTCAACTTCCCCAGTTACTGTTCCACATACCTTGGCTCTGGTAGAAATATTAGGCCTGCATACATTATAAATCTCTGACAAAGACCAGAAATAGCTCTTTTATATCATGCGTTAGCACTTCCATCTTTCCGGGCAAGCCCAGGGTCAGCCCGTTTGTCACTCCTGCAGGCGAGAAACCTATCACTCATCCATGAAGCCAAACAACCAGGTGATGCATGACAAGGCGACTTAGACCCGGTGCTTCTTCAAGTCCTGGATCTAAAAGACTATTGGGGTTGTTTTATATGTGAGGAATGAAACAAAACCCTGTCAATCCTGACAGGCAAGAAAGAAAGAAAAAGAAAGAAAGAAAGAGCAATTGAAAGGCAGAAATTCTCTAGTTCCAGCGAAGAAAGAACTGTGATTTCTTAAAGTGAAGGCCCACAGCAAGAAATGTTTTTTTCTGAGAGGGCCAAAGGGTACATTGTGTGGGTAAGAGAGGGTAGGAGAAAATCAATGCTGAATAGCCAGAAGCTAAATTCAGCTAGTTTAATATGTATTAAACATGAATAAAATCCAAATTTGATTTTATAAGTGTCTAGTGCTGAGCAGATATCCCCATGTCTTTGCATTCTGGAAGGAAGAGCTGGGTTTCTTTCTCACTCGGCTACTGGAAAGAATAATTCCTGTGTGTGTCCCCACTTATATCTCTAGAAGTACAATGGTTTGAGCAGGGCCTGCTCTGCGTGTGAGGGGCACTTTGGTGGGGCCACTCCTATGCCACTAGCTCCCGGCAGGCTTACCTGGGGATAGAGGTTGACCTGGGATGGTCACTTATGAATCCCCAACAAAGAGGAAACATATCACCCCCTCCTTCAAAAGAAAAAAAGATGACAGATTATATTTTTAAAAATTAAATTAAATATATATGCTAATTTATATGTATATATGCATGCTTAGAAATACTGATTATACTTCAAATGGAAATATGGTATACCTTATTATAATTTAAATATAAATACAGTACATCCCACCATAGTGTGGAACACTGTGACCAGAGACCTGTGTGCCCGCCTGTTCAGTTTGCAGTTCAAATGCTCTTTAAACTGGAATTGGACAGGACAGCCCTTCAAATAGAGGATAGTTCTCTATAAAATAGGACATCTGGCCACCCTATTGTTGACCAGCAGTTGGTAATAGCATAGAGACTGGTGCCAAGCAATTGGGTCTGTACCGCTATTTAAATTTCCCATAATGTCTCTGGTGTAGTGTCATTCCAGAACATTGTGGGGAATTAAAATGGCAGCTTTCACCCACTTTCTCCAGGGCAGCAGATCCAATGGGGCATCCGGTTGGCCATCGTGGGGAATAGGAATTTGTACAATTCGTGTTTGGATTGATCCAGCAGAAGTCTTAGGTTTGTCAACTTTTGATCAAATTTCCCAAACAAGTACTGACAGAAATCATGGGTGACACTTGCCATCATTGAAGAATTTCCAGGAAAACAGAATCTTCTGCAAGACATTGAGTAGAATGTCTTGGTAGAAAAGGGTGAAATCAGATAAATCTATAAATACATAAAATACCTAATTACAAAAGCAAGCATTTTCTTTCCCTCCTTCCCACCCCCAGCATAGAATTTTGCATGCAAATGTATTCACATATATTGAATGAATTGATGAAAACTGTCTGATTTATTTTTTTTATTGCGTGACAGGCCTCAATTAAAGACGGAACACAGGTCAAACGATGGGATACCCATGCTGCTTTGTCCTGTCTCGGCTGGTTTTTGTATTGGCGGCTGGATCCTTTTTCAGAGTTTCATAAATAAGCAGAGTTTCTCTGCTTTTTCTGCTGAAATCAATTGCAAAATTTCTGCTGACCGTTTAGCGGATGCAGGCCACTCTTAATGGATCTTGTTAATGAATCTGTGCGCAAGTCGCATTTAGAGCTATTAGGCTGTGCCAGGGGGGAAAAAAGCCTTTAAGTTCCCAGCTGGTGTCTCTTAAGAATTACGGGGTTTACCATTCAAGCTAGCGATGCCCTGTGTCATTGGGCACGGACTGCTAGCTTAGCTACACATCATTCAGGAGTTGTTTCAGTAATCACTATAATTCAATCCCGCTCACACTTTCACACAGGGCCAGGAAGAGGGGTCAGCATCATGAGGCACCTGCTGAGGCCCATAGCACAGCAGGGGGCTCACTGCTGAGACCCCGAGACCCCGGCTCCTCCTCCTGCCATGAACAGGCAGATTGCAGCAATTTCCATCTCCAATCATATGAACAGCGACAAGGAAAAGGAGACAGAGGACCTGCCGCCATGTACCTTATCCCGTCCTGGCGATGGCATGGATCAGGCCAGGAGGAAGAGGATAAACAAACAGGCAGTGATGACAGTGGCAAGGTGGAGGGCCCACTCTTTGGACTCTTGCCTAAGAGCTCCCCAAGAGGAGGATCATGGCTCAGTGGGTAGAGCACCTGCTTTGCATGCAGAAGATCCCAGGTTCGATCCCTGGCATGTCCAGGTAGGGCAATAAAAACACCTGCCTGGAATCCTGGAGAGCCATTGCTGCCAGTCAGTGGTGACAATACTGGATGGACCAATGGTCAGACTCAGCATTGCCACGTTCCTAAGCTCTGGAGCCCAAAACTCTTTCACATCACAGATGGCGCTCTTGGTATACAAGTCTCAGGTAGAATTGTGTATCTGCCAAGGTTTCACCAATGAAAACAGGGACACAACAGCACCTCAATCCTCATACCAAGGATACTGGCCAGCCCCCTTCCCGTTGCTCATTGTTGAAGGCTTGATAGCCTTTCTGTTCTATGTTTGGGGTGGCTACTAGCACATCACCCCAAAATAAGAAGAAATGCATCACTTCAAAAGAAGGGAAAAGGGGATAAGGTCTCCATAAAACTGGCATGTGCTAATACACCCAACACAGGGAATGAGTTATTAAAATGTAAATAGAAGTGCAATACATTGCATCAAAGTGGTGAAGATGCTGACCTGGTGAGTTGTGTACCTCCTTTAACTGCAGGCCAGGTGCTAGTTGTTGATGGGCATCATCAAAGTCCCTCACCTCCCTTCTTAAGGTTCTTGCCTCCCCATCCACCCATCTGCAGCAATCCCTTGCCCACCCACCAGTTTTGATCTGTTCTGACCTGGTGCCCGGGTGAGGTGGCTGTTTCCTTACTTCTTCTAGCAGCCCTTGCTGACAAAGCCCTACAGCACCTGGCCAGCTGAGTCCGCAGGCCTCATCCACCAATTTAAAAGTGTTTAACCCCTTCCCCCAAACTTTAAGTTTTGAGATGCTACCTTTGATGGAGTCTTGGCCAGAGACTCAATCTTGGACCTTCTGCATACAAAAGAATGTAGGGAGCTGCCTTATACTGAGCTAGGCCATTGGTCTATCTAGACCAGTATTGTTGACACAGACCACTAGCAGCAATTCTGGGTTTCAGACAAGGGCCTTTTCCAGTTCTATCTGGAGATGCCAGGGACCAAACCTGGGGCCTTCTACATGCAAAGCATCTACTCTACCACTGAGCTGTGAGCCCTTCTTCTGGCATTGTTCCTTCTTTAGATCTTTGACATCTTCTCTCTGCTTCTGTCATGGTGGGTGAGCCTGGTTCCACCCTCCCAGTTCTCCTGCTGCTTCTGTGTCCAATATTCAGATTCAACCTTCATGTAAAGTGAAGTCTGCGTACAGATGGAGGAGGGTTTGATGGTGTTGGCACAGACTACGGTGGTCTGGACACAAATGCTCAGGGAGGTGTATGCCAGTCAAAAATGTCTAACATTAGAACGGTTGCCATTTCCCCCCTTGTTTAAATATGAATGTGATACAGCTGGAAGGAACCCAGGTGAATTGAGTCTAGGAGGACGTATTAAGGATATATATGCCTTTTATGTTTCCTAAGTTCTTTAATAGCAATGAGTATTTTATGAGATTCAGTCGCATCATTAAGATCGGTCCCTTAACAGAGAACGCCAATTCTAGTGTGAGCCACCGCGAATGCTTAGAATTATCAAAAAGAGTGCAGACCGTGTAGGATCTGCAGTGTTTCGTAAGTTCTAATTTAGCAGCGTGTCCTGTAGCCTCCCTTTAAAAAGAGTAATTCCGCTAATTAGCTCATCTTGCTTCAGCATGTAACCACCTTTGGGAAATATAGAAATGGTTTATTAAATCAAAAGATAGGATTTCTCTTCCAACTCGCATGCGGGTATTAGCCATCAACTATTCCCCACAGGTTCATCCTGGTGGCATTAAGGGCTGATTTGACTTGCCGACATCGCATTAGTGAGGCATCTAATCCAATTTAGGTCAAGGCAGGGAAGCTACATCCATTACAGCATCTCGAGCATCGTTAGAAGCAGATTGATCGAAAAAGCATCCCAGAATCAGCCTGCAACATGCTGTCAAGTCACTCTGTCTGTGGCTGCATTTGTTTTTTTTTAAAAAAATAGAGATTCCCCCCACCCTGATTTTTTTGTAAAAGCAAAGTATCAAATATCAAATGGTGTATTCTGCAGCGCTTCCTTTAAGTTCAGCTGCATCCGTTCTACAAAATAAATAAAAACAAACAGAAGCCTTCAACTCTCTTTATGCATGAGTGTGTGTGTAAAATTGTACGAAATACTGGTAGCTGCAAAGCTAGCTGGTGATGAAGCATTGAATTGACATCCGTCAGACGTGCAGGCTTTCAGAATAGGGAGCACCAATATTGGGGGGAGGGGGCACTAACACATCATCTTTGCATATGCTAATTGATATGGATATAGGTTAACAGGGATTGGCCAATGAGACCATATTACGCCAGTCCTTTTCCAGCTTCACTGGCTGCCAGTCCAGGTCTGGGCCTGATTCAAAATGCTAGTATTAACATTCAAAGCCTTAAACGGCTTGGGATCAGGTTATCTGAAGGAACGCCTCCTCCCATATGTACCTACCTGGACCCTAAGATCATCCTCAGGTGTCCTTCTCCGTGAGCCCCTGCCAAAGGAAATGAGGCAGGTGGCTACCAGGAGGAGGACCTTCTCTGCTGTGGCACCCCAGCTGTGGAATGAGCTCCCTAAAGAGGTTCGCCTGGCACCTACATTATACTCTTTTAGATGCCAGGTGGAAGACCTTTTTATTTTCTCAATATTTTAGCAGTTCATCCGTTTAATTCCTAACTTTGCTGTTTTAAATTTGTATTTTATTCCTGTAGTAATTTTTGCATTGTTGCTTGGTTTTATCCTGCTTGTACTCTTATATTGTATTTTATGCTATGTTTTTATACTGTTGTTGTTTTATATTTTGAATATATTTTGTAAACCGCCCAGAGAGCTTCAGTTATTTGCCAGTATAAAAATGCAATAAATAAATAAATAAATAAAGGTGATCATAGAATCATAGAGCAGTAGAGTTAGAAAGGGCCTATATGGCCATCGCGTCCAACCCCCTGCTCAATGCAGGAATCATGGACAGTTCATCTCCCCATAGCAGGGAAGACTTTGACCAGTTGACTAGTCTACCTGCTCAGTTTGCTGCCCAGGTACAAACTGTTGATGAGCACCTTCAAGGGCCCCTGCTCTCCCGGCTTCTTTATCTTTAATCTGGAATTGGACTGGATGGCCATCAAATAGAACAGCCTTCCCCAACCTGGTACCCTTCAGATGTTTTGGACATCAACTCCCATCACCCCTAGCCAACATATGGGCAAGAATGCTGGAGTTGTAGCACAGAACTTCTGGAGAGCACCAGGCTCGGGAAGGCTGAAACAGAAGATGCTTTCAAATGTAGGGCTGTGCTCTGCACATGTTTAGTGTTATTTTGGAGGTGTCTTTTCCCATGGAGAAGATTCCAAAGACACTCAGGATTAGGGTTCTGTGAGCCCCTTCAATTTCAGTATTGCCTTTGCAGGGTTCCAACATTGCCACATACTGGTTAGGGTGGGACTGCCCACAACCACCCTAAACTGAACATGGAATTGCTATGTAATAGAGGCAGTGCTGTTGTGGGTCAGGGTGTCTTGCCCAGATTTTTGTGGGTCAGGGTGTCTGGCCCTGAATAAAGACACAATGAATGGGTGTGTTCTAGCCCCTTGTAACTCACATTAAAAAATAAAGTCAAAAAAGAGAAGAGCCCAAATCAGTAGATATTTTCCAATCTCTTTTGAATTTGCATGCTCCATTTCTGGCAAATGTTCCTTCCCCAGCAGCGATGAATGTCGAAGACGTATGTGGTGTGGGTGGGTGCAATTAGCTGAAGCTTTGCTCTCTTTGGTGTACGTGCCAAGCATTGTTATTGTTCGAATTAATCAAGCAGGCTCAGATTGCAACATTAAATCATCTCCTCTGAACGTCGATTACTTGTCAATTGTTTTTATCAGCGCCATCGGTAAAGAATGTAGCTGGCTAACCCTGACCTAAAAGTGAGAGAAAAGAAGGACAAATAAGAGGCAGTCCACATATTCTCACATGAGATTTCAGTACAGAAGCCATCCTAGTTGCCTTGAAAAAAGCAACCCGGTCCAACCGGATTACCTCGGGACTTCTTGCTCCCACATAAACCTGCCCTATGGCCTTATTTTCAGAATCAGCACATGTAATTATGAAAGTCAGAGCCTTTTTGGTGGTGGCACTGGAGTTCTGGAAATGCCATTCCCATGGAATTGCATTTGGACCCAAGATGACTTAGGTGTACATGAGAGCAGAATGCACAATGGCCTTCTTCTTCTTCTTCTTCTTCTTCTTCTTCTTCTTCTTCTTCTTCTTCTTCTTCTTCTTCTCTCTTTCTCGTTTGTGTAAGTTTTTCTAGATGGACATGGCAGGTTTTGCCAGGTCATGCTGTCTTTCACAGATTCAGGAATTTCCTGACAATTAAGCATGTTTTAAGTATGACTGCTTTCTGGATGTTGGTGTGGATGTATTTCAGTAGGCCCAGTTTCTGGAGGTTTTCTGTAGAATTGTTTGATGTGATGCCGGTGACTGATGTGACTAACGGAATAATTGTGACCTTTTCCTGTTGCCATAGTTCTTTGACTTCCATGGCCAGTGGTGTATATTTGTCTCTTTTTTCTTCTTGTTCTTTTTCAACAACATTTTTGTCATTCGGTATTGCTATGTCGATGAGGTATGTGTGTTTTTCTTTTTTGTCTATGACCATTATGCCTGGATGGTTGCAGGGTATTGTCTAGCCGTATGAATTGTTCTGTCCCAGTATATTTTATGGTCTGCATTTTCCAAGATTGTTTTGGGTGAATATGTATAGTACGATGTAGTTTGTTTGATAAAGTTGAATTTGATGGCCAGTTGTTGGTGAATTATTTTTGCAGCTGTACTGTGTCTGTCTGTACAGTCCATTCCTGCCAGAATTTTACATCCTCCTGTTATATGGTCTATTGTTTATTATTATTATTATTATTATTATTATTATTATTATTATTATTTCTCTACTGCCCAATAGCTGAAGCTCTCTGAGTGACTCACAAAAATTTAAACCTCAAAGTACAGCGTAAAAACCACATATTTTTTTTTAAAAGCTTAAAACTACAGTATAAAAATTCACTCAGAATAAAACCTAGCAGCAAAGCAGAGGTTTGAAATAAAGTAAGAGATTTAAGACAACATAGCTAAAAGACTAGGTTGCTATGATGTTGGGAAAATAAAAAGGTCTTCACCTGGCATCGGAAAGAGCATAACATAGGTGCCAGGCAACCCTCTCTAGGGAACTTATAACAGAGCTGGGATGCCACAGCAGAGAAGGCCCTCCTCCTAGAAGTCATCTGTCTCACTTCCTTTGGCAGGCGCTCATGGTGAAGGCCCCCTGGAGATGACCTTAGGATCTGGGCAGGTACATATGGAAGGAGATGATCCTTCAGATAACCTGGCCTCAAGCCAATTAGGGCTTTGCATGTTAATACCAGCACTTTGAATCAGGCCCGGACATGGACTCATGTTTTGTTGGCTGCTCTCACACAGCTGTGGGGGAAGACGTTATGGATCTTAAATTTGATGGCCACAATCATGACCGAGTCACTACCTGATTTACAGAATGCTTCCTCTGTTTCAGCACTTTCTCCATGTACAAAAACAAAAGGAAAGAAAAGAAAGTGTGAGCAGTGTCTTAATGCAATTGGTAACACCAAGGACATCTGGGAAATCAGCCAGGCCTCCAGCAGTTTCTACTGACTTCATCAGAGCGGCAGAGGAAAAATATGCATATTTACAGTAAAAAGTTGAAACAACAGAAAGTCTTGTAACATTTTGAAGACTGACAGACCAATCCAAGTTGAGTGGCAGATGATCTCCCACATTCAAAGTACTGCTGACTCTCTCCAGAAAGGATGGGCAGTGGGATGCAGGTCTCCCTCCCCTTTAGTCCACTGATATGATTTTTGTTTTAATTTCTGTCCCTTTGGTTTCAAGGTTGGTGTAGGTAGAGGACCTGAACTGGGCTCATGCCAGGGCATTCTTGGTTGTGGCCCCACATTTCTGGAATTCACTTCCCCACCCAAGGTTCATGCGGTTCCATCAATATCAGTTTTCTTTAAAAACAATGACAACAACAACAACCTGAGTTTGAAGACTTTCACATGTCATTCTGTATTTTATTGACCCTGTTCAGATGATTTGTTAAAACATGTTGGTTAACCAATTTGGACTAACCGCGTGGGCTTAGTGTGTCGCGTGGAAGGTGATTGCCTAACCATGGTTGTTGTATAGCCACATTCTAACCACTAACCACAGGCTGTGGTTCTGCGGTTGTCTACAACAGAACTACGTGTGTGGTTAGTGGTAGCCACAGTGAGACATGGTTAGTATAACCACATTTCCCAAAGTGTCAACTGAACAGGGGCAATAATTGCTACCTTGGGGATTCTTAGTACAGTTCCTTTTAAAGGGGTTTGTGTACATCATTCTTTATTTTTTATCTTCTTCTTCTTCTTCTTCTTCTTCTTCTTCTTCTTCTTCTTCTTCTTCTTCCTGTTTGTATGTGTCCCTTTTCTCCACTCAGCCAGGAAGTCATATTTTAGAGGTGGCAGTCCATTGTTTTATGTCTGCCTTTCCATAGTGACTGCATTTTTCTTTGTTTTGCTTCTTTGACTGGGAGAAGAATGCAGCTTGTGAGTGGGGGTTTCACTCCTGCCCAGAGCATTACATTCTTGTGACTCTCAGGTGGCATCTTCCATGGAAGTAGATATGTCCATGGTCTTCTGAAAGGTTTGAGTGATTGATGTAAGGAAGCATTTCTGAATAGTTCTGAATAGTTTCATGATAGTTTTGAGCTGAAAGCCCACCTGCCCTTTCTCAACCTTTCCATTTTCCTGCAAAAGATGCCGTCATTTTTATGCCTCTTTCACAGGGAAGTGGAGGATTTTGGGGAAATGTCTCAGATGCAGGACTTCAGTGCTTATCTTAATGTAATGAGGTGGCTGAGCTTTCTGAAAAGTCCCCAGAGGACTTAGCCAGGACTTTCTTTGTTGGTACTTTTCAGTAGGGATGTGCATCGGATCGGGTCCGATCCACGATCCGGAGCCGATCTGACCAAAATTGGTTAAAATTATCTGATTCTGATCCCAGCTTCTGGATTGTCTGCTGATCCAAACCAGTCCAAAAGGACCTGATCCGGTTCAGATAAGATCAGAGGATCGGACCTCCTCCTCCCCCTCGCACCCCTTACCTGCCAGGGCTGTCCGCTGCTGTCCGCTGCCCCCTGTCATGGCCTGCCTCTCAGTAGTGCGCAGGGTGATGGCATCATCACTTGGCACGCTACTGAGAGGCAGGTCGCGAAGCCTGTTTCTCAGTAGATCAGAGCAGTAGACAGAAGCGGGCACCTCGACAGGTAAGGAGCGTGAAGGGGAGGAGGACGAGGGCCCCACTTGCCTGCCAGGGCGCCTGCTTTCATCCGCTGCTCCAATCTACTGAGAAACAGGCTTTGCAGCCTGCCTCTCAGTAGTGTGCCGGGTGATGACATCATCACCTGGCATGCTACTGAGAGGCAAGCTGCAAAGCCTGTTTCTCGGTAGATCGGAGCAGCGGACGGCAGTGGATGGCCCTGGCAGGTAAGGAGCACAAGGGGGGGAGGGCCACCCACCGTCATATTTTACGTATAGGCTTGCATTGGGGGAAAGCTTTCTTTCCCCCAATGCAAGCCTATGGCAAAAACACCAAAAATGGCGGCCGATCCGAAAATTGGATGTCCAATTTTCGGATCGGGATCGGGTCCGATCCGATGGACCTCCAATTTTGTCTGAACTGATCCAGGACAACATCGGAGGTCCCGATCCGGGTCCCGATCCAATCCGGGGGGTCCATGCACATACCTACTTTTCAGCGCTGCTGCCTGCTGAGCACCTGAAAGCTGAGTGAGGACAACCATCACCACATGAATACAAATGGGAGTGCATGCTCTACAAAAATGTCCGCAAATTCCTGAACTTGCGTTCATGTTTGCAACATGCAGAACTTTTGAAAAAAATGCACAACTTTGAAAAAGGCACAATTAAAGAAAAACACCACTTTTGAAAAACACAATTTTGGGGGAATGGCACCAACTCTTAAACTGCACAACATTTGAAATTGCACAACTTTTGAAAAAGACGCAATTTTAAAATGGCACATTTTTTTTTTTAAAAAATGCACAACTTTTGAAAAATGCACAACTTTAAACCTGCACAGCTTTGGAACAATGCACTTCCATCGTTTGAAAGAAACTGAAAAACAGGTCGCAAATGAGAATGGAGGTGTCCAAAACCCAGCCTTGAAGTAAAGTGCAGAGAAGTTCAGTAAGCACAAACCTGCCTGGTTCTTCCGTCCCTATAATCACAGACCTGAGATTTAAGAAAACAAATATGATGCCAGAACAATGCTGTCTGCATCTCATCCTGAGTCTTTTGATTCCCATAAATGTAGAACAAGCTCATATATGTAAAGAAGTTGCTTAGGGCAACTTTTATAGCTGAGTAAGAAATCCCAGCAGCGCAAGGCTTTATCATAAAATGTTGATGGGCATTTTATTAGAGAAAGCTCAAAGGGTTGCACATTGATTGCCTCGTCTTGCCCTTCAAACCAGCATTACTTTTTAACATGTGTTCCCCCCCCCCAGGTTTGTTCCACCTCGTTTCCATGTTAATTTGCAACAAAAAGAAAACGTGCCCCAAAAACCTGCATTTCAAATACACACTGAAATATGTACACATTTTACCATAAAAATATGCATTTCTAAACACGCTTGCTTTCCAAATTTGCTTGGTAAATTTATTTTGAGCTGAGAACTGTATCACAACAACCAGAGAAGTGGGACTTCTGATGGATAGCTGTATTCCAGTCAGCATATTACTGCGAGAGCGGCAGATCAGATCATTTCTTGCCGGAATGGGCAAAGATCTAATTCCTCAGTCACAGACAGAGGAAATAGTAGTGGTGTCAAGGCTCTGGGGGAGAAGGAAGGGGCAGCAGTGAAGAATAGGGATGGGGGAACCAGCAATTTTTGAGTGAGGCAAAATTCTCTGAAATTCACTTTAAAGCTCATTGTATCTCATTCCCATGTTCATTTTCAATCTGTTTTTTGGCCGCATTTTCCAGAAGTGCTTACTTTCCCCCTTTGAGTAAAGCATGGAAACGCACATTTTTTTGCGGAGGGGGGATTGTAGGTTTCAAAGAGCACATTTTCAAAGAAAAAATGCGATTTCTCCAACGTGATAGCAAATTTAGGAGTTTGTGAACATTTGGGGCAGGGGGAGTGCTCTTGCTCGCGCCTGCATTGAGGGGTCAGGTTTGCGAATGGGACATGTTTGCATGAGACAAAATTCTTGTACATCCCTAGTGAGGAGGCAATACTTGGCAGCTGCCTGACCATGCTGGATGGAACCTTAATTGTGCACAGCATCCTCCTCCACAGCGGAGGGCAGCAGGCTAGTTCGGGTGAACAGGGCAGAATGTGTGGCACACACTGCTCTGCCTTCTACATGAGGGCAATGTCCGGGGGACTCAGGCTGCCTCATTCTGCCTAATGGTAGGGCTGCCCCTGCACAAGTCTGTTCAAAGGACAGGTCCCTGCCCTGAGGAGTTTACAATCTAACAATTCAACACAGGGGAAATAACAGAAGAAAGGAAGGAAGTGGAGGCAGGTCTAAAACAGGAAAGGTTCTTCTTGTTGTTGTTTGTTTGTTTGTTTGTTGATGTTATTTGTTGTTATTATATATCCTTGGGGTACTCTGTGGTGCCTGACTGACTGATTGATTGATTGATTGATGACATTTATATCCCACCTTTTGTCCTCTGGCAAGGAACCCAAGGTGGTTTACATCACCCTCCTCCACTCTATTTTATCTTCACAATTACCCTGTAAGGTAGGTTAGGTTGAGAGTCAGCGTCTGTCCCAAAGTCACCCAGTGAGATTCATGGATGGGTGGGGACTAGAACCTGGATCTTCCCTGAGTCCCAGTCCAACACTCTACCCATTACACCATACTAGCTGTCATACCTTTTGGATATGGATTGGCGGCAAGATAAATCTCTGAGCAGGGGTGTGTGTGTGTGTGTGTGTGTGTGTGTAACTTCTAAAGATTTGAGGAAGCTAACATTTTATTTATTTTATCAATTTCTTCTTCTGTCCCTCATCACATTCCCAGGAACTGCTCACAAAAAACAAAATGACAACAAGAACATTAAAAAGCAACCACCAGCAGCACGGTTTAAAAGAACTGCATGAAAGCAATCAGCTGAGATAAGAGCAAATACAAAACAGCATAACAGTGATCAGCCGAGATAAAACCAGTCAGATTAAAGAGGCTGGGGAAAAACAGAGAGGCCTTTGCCTGGTGCTGAAATGACATCAGGAGAACATTTCACAGTTGGGGACCCACCATCGAGAAAGACCTTACCTGGCAGCTACACCTAAGATGGAGGAGGCACCTGAAGGAGAGATATAGCAATTCGCACTAGCAACAATTATAAAAGATTTCCCCAAACCTACCCCAAAATCCAAAAGTAGAGGCAAGTTCAAGAACAGTCTTCCCCAACCCTTCAGATGAACACATCATCAGATGTTTCAGACTGCAGTTCCCATCAGCTCTAGCCAGCATGGTCAATGATCAGGCTTAATGGGAACTGCAGTCCAGAACATCTGGGGATGGTGGTGGAGGACCAGGTTTGGGAATGTGTTGCAGAAAAAAAAGGGGGATGCCCATAAAGAGCTGCGAGTATCTGGCTTTCTTTGCTTTCTCTTGGTGAGGGGTACAGGGAACAGCAGACCCCTGAGAAGAAAAAAAACACTCCAAGGATTCATCAAACGCTTTACATCCTTCAACATGATTTCATATGCAAAGTAGCTTGGAAGTTGGTGGATGAATATAACACCACCAGCCTTACATAAACGAGCATGACAAGGCGCACAGCATGACACCTCAGCAAGTGACATTTTACATGCTTCGCAACGCAAAGGCTTCCTTTGCACTTGCAAAACCAATAGCCGGGAGATTGTGCTACAGTTTTGTTTTCCTGTGGGTAGAATGACTCCGAAAAGAAACAAACAAACCCAGAAGCTCAACCCCAATTTTTGTCGTCAGGCAATTGACAACTGTGCTCTTCAACGCTTCGGCATTACCAGGGTTTTTATTTATTTATTTATTTATTTTGGTATGGTTTTGTTCAGGGATGTGATTAGATGAGGTGAAATTTGGAGACCTTATTCTGCATGGTGTGCAGAGAACGAATGCAAGGTGTGTGATTTGTATTTCCCCTTTTCTCACAATGCTACAGTGTGGGGTCGTCCGATGAAAGTGATTGACAGTTGATTCAGGAGAGACCAAAGCAGGGCCGGCCCTACTATTAGGCAGAGTAAGATGATCATCTTCTGTGGCAAATGCTGGAGATAGAGGTAGCTGCAGCTGTGGCAGACTCCTGGCTGTTTTTCTTAAATTCCCTAGCTAATCCCCTGCTCCACACCCATAGGAGGACAGAGCTGTTTATGGCACATGAGCTATCTAGAGCGCTCTAAACTAGCTTGCTGCTTCAGATGTGGAAGGAGATACTATCCCTTTGCAGGTATTGAAATATGTTTTAACTGCCAGTCCGGCCATCTTCTGTATGTGTGATGTGGACTGGGGCCATCTTTCCTCATCTCAGGCAGCCAAATTTCTTGAGCCAGTCCTCCTGGACCAAAGGAAGTAAGTATTCTCACAGAGCATATTTAATTCATGACAGGGTGGGCAGAAGGTAGATCCGAATCTCTGGGTAAGTTTCTGAATGATTTACAGTAGATCGGCAAAATTTCCAACTACGAACTGTACAACAATATCATCCAGCAGCGAGATTCATTATGCGCAAAATGGGAGAAATCAAAATGCTTTGTCTGTTACACAATGGAGGGATAAACTGTGGTCAATTGGACTCATGGAAAAACTCATGTTATATCTACATTCCTTAGGGAATGATGAAGGACACGAGGGAGATATTGATGCAATTTCCCATGCTAATAAGAATGCTGATGAATTCAATGCACCAACATCTCATGTAAATTTGTGGAAAGAACTAGTGCATTAACAATGATCTTCATCTCTCTATAACCTTATCAGAGAAGACTGAGAAGAACAAGGGTGTGAGCTTTATACGGGGAAGGTTAAACTACTGCTTTATAATGGTATTGAACTGCACTGATAACTGTTGGGGCACAATCCACATTCCGTATACCACTTTCATAGTGTTATATCCTGCTTTTTATTCCACATTCGTAATGATTTGACAGAGGGTGTAGATCTGTCCCATATAGTCTGGTAACTTTTTCATTGTCCATCTGATGATGTCCTTTTTGCATGTGTTTTTGTCAGTTGTACAATAAATAAATATCACCAAGGAAATGACACCCCCATACATACGCACCTTAAATCGGCCTCCCCAACCTGTTGCCTTCTAGATGTGTTGGACTAAAACTTCCCATCATTCCCAACTAGTCTGACACATCTGGAGGGCACAATGTTAGGGAAGGCTGCCCTAAATTTGAAGGAGAAACCATTGACTACTTCTTCATTGGCTCTCTGCAAGCAAGTGGTAGCAAATGATGAGAATAGGACGAGAAGCAACAGCAGCTGGTGACAACGGCAGCAAGAAGGTAGACTCACTGAGGGAGGGGGACATGAAGGTGTCCTGCCCAAGGACCCTCAAAAAACTCAATTCTTCAGCTCCATATACCCATCTCTTCATGCTCAGCCCAGAGGGAATGTTAGAGATGTTCTCCCCTCTGCTGAAGTGGAATGGAAATGTGTTGAGTTGTGTGCAGGGACGGTGCATTTGTGCACCAGAGCTCCCACGCTCCCACAAAACATCTGAATTGGAGCAACAGCAACCTATTAACATTGCAGTCATATTTGCAAGAGCATTTAGGACAGAATCACAAAATAGCTGAAGGGCTAAAATGCCCATGTAAGTACTATGTTAGCCAAAGGACATCCCACCATGCCCTCTGGCAGACCATCAGAGATCCTATAAACCTGGCTTCCAGCTGGAACAAGGGGCTCAATCAACTCCTTGGCCATGAAATCTAGCTGGTGCAGGCCATGAATTGTGGGCTGCATTCACCTGGATAAATCTCAACCTGTACTGGCCAGTACCATGTGCACTGCTGCAGCCAGAAAGTTCCAATTTTCTGGCCACTCTTGCAGCTAGTCATGAACTATTTTGTACCAAACATTAATTTGGCTCCAGCTCCAGCCTGCACAATGCCTTCTCCTGCCATTTATTGCTTATTTCCGATCAAGAAGAAGGACAAAAACCCACTGCCACTTATCAACTGATAAGCAAGTTATAAGCTGAATCCTTAAGCACATTGTAGCTTATATTGATGGAAATTATCCCAACCTGGTCCCAAATTGAATTTTAATCCTCTTTTGCAATATCCAAATCTAAATCCTCGTTCTCTTTATCTCTGTGTTTTCTATAATCCACTGAATGACTCGCCGGTTAAGCACTGCACATATTGGGAAACATGCTGGGAGGGGGAAACGGGAAGGGATGACAACTTAGTTTTCAAAATATTAATTCCACTTTCCCAACCCACACCCTGAGTCCATTGCAATGCAAGGCAACCAGTTCACGTCCTTAGAAACAGATGCTGCCCGAATTGCTCGTGTGCGTATGTGTGTGTCAGGGAGTATATCAAGAAAGGAAAACGTAAGGCATGTGTTCCAACAAGGAAACTCTATGTGTGGATTGCCTAATGGATATGTCCCCATGTATCAGGGACAACCTGAAGCATTTTCCTGCCCTTGCCAAAGGGCAAGATCATCTCTGACTGGCCTCGCTGTTGAATTTTTCTTCAGTACTGGCGATGGGAGCTGAGGGTAGAGGGTGTTTGTATGTGAACTGTCTACCATGAACAAGATGCTAGTCATAGAATCATAGGATCATAGAATAGTACAGTTGGAAGGGGCCTATAAGGCCATCGAGTCCAACCCCTTGCTCAATGCAGGAATCCACCTTAAAGCATACCTGACAGATGGTTGTCCAGCTGCCTCTTGAATGCTTTGAGGAAAATATGTAGTGAAAAATGTGTCGGCATTAATATTGTACATTGGTGGGTGGGTGCGTTTGCCCAATTGTTGTGTGTGAGTTCAGCATTGGTGGCTGAGTAGGGCCCCCGCCACAGATGGCTAGCCCCAGGGTCCATCATAGACTTGATCAGGACTGCAGTGGAGGACAAGGGATTAAAGTCCCTCACACCAGTCCCTATCTGGATCAGACCCCCTGTACTTACTTTAGAGTAAAACAGAAAGAAAGATGAAACTGCTGCCTACGTCTTCAACATGAGTGAAGTCCAGGTCTTGCAAAGTCAGTTTAGAACAATATAAAATACCAGCATTTTATATATATACCAGGTGGCCCAAAAGTAGGTATACAGTTGTTTAGAATGTTGATGGGTGGAGTCAGAATGACAGTTGGGAAGAGTATACTGTATACCTACTTTTGGATCACTTGGTATCTATATCTATCTATCTATCTATCTATCTATCTATCTATCTATCTATCTATCTAATCTACCTATATGTAAAAACAAAGAAACAATCAACGTAAGCAGCAGATCCATAGCTGATTTTTTAAAATAGTTCCCGTTAAAAGCTCAGACCAACAGGTTAGACTTAGTTGGACGTTGAAAAGATAGTAATGATGGTACCAAGAGGATATGTTGAGGGAGGCAATTCCACAAAATAGTGTCTTAACACAATGGGGCCTGCAGGCCTCTGTAGCCATGGAAACCAATGAGCCTGAGAACCAATTCATATGTTCTGAATTCTCCCTGATATGGGCAAATAACTATCTGTGTCAGTGATGAATCATGCTATCGGTATAGCCTCTGAGAAGCTTAGTCACCGGAGACCCAAGAGCAGCCTCTGTGAGCAGGACATATTGGGATGTTTAAGTTCTCACCTGGGTCCTCACTCTGCTGTTGTATCTTTGTCTTTGTTTGATACCTGGCTCTTCAGCCTGCCATGAGGATCCCAGAAAAGCATACTACAATAAACACACACATACTAAATTTAATTACATCCTACTGCAGTTTTCCACAACTTGACACCCTCCAAATGCATTCAACTACAACTCTGAGCATCCCCCAGCCAGATGTAGTTCAACACATCTGGAAATGGCCAGGTTGGGGGAAAGTTTTTCTACAGTAAGTTTTGTACCATAAGAAAGCTTCAGCTATTGGGAGGTATAAAAAATAAATAAATTAGTTTCAAATAGTGTTTGTACAGAAAAAAATATTCCATTTTTTTATCATTCTCATTCTATTTGATAGAAAAGAAATTGAATTGCTGCTGAGCTATGGCTGCTCCCTTTTTTAGATGGCCAACCAGGTGCCTCCTGGGCGCATCTGGTTGGTTACTGTGGGATGCAGGTTGCTGGATTAAATGGACCAGGGCTCCAATCCATGAATGGTCTTCTTATGTTCCTTTGTGCCACCTGAAATCATCTGTTAAAAGCACAGGAACCCTTGTCTACTTCGGCATCTGGTCACCCTCTCTTTCCTTTTCTTTTTGTTAAAGAATGCTAAACAATTATGGAAAGATTTTACTACTGGTGCAACTCAAGGCAGAACCTCCTAACCCACCAGTTGAAGGGAAATGATCTAAACAACACTTTCCCATCTTAAAAGATAAGATGAAATCCCTGCTGGGAGATCATCTTATTCTTATTTTTTCTTACAAGCTATTTTCTTACACCTATTTTCAGCAGTCTTTCCCTGCTGCCCCCTTTCTTCAAGAAGAGGGGAAGAGACATTGTAACTTTTTTCCTACTGGAGAGATAGCCTTCAGAATGTAAATCAGTGTGCTCATGGTGTGGTGATAACCCAGCAGTGCAGAGAAATCTATGTCCAACTAAACAATATCAGCAGAAGAAAAGAAAAGGTAGTAGAAAAACATTTCTGTTCACCACCGTGATGTGATTGCTTCAGATCTGAGTGGAGATCATTTAAATGTTAATACCACCATTAAGAACTGGTGGGCTAAGAAACAAATGATCAGACGGAGACATGAAGTGGAAATTTTGCTTTGCTCTGTTATTACAGCATAAATCAGGGCCTCATCTGGCTATATCAATCGACCCTCACAAAATGGCAAATCTGGAGCCAAACTTGAGTATGATGTCAAATGGGGGATGGCTAAACCACTGGTCCAATCCATTGGCCACTTCACACTGGTGGAGGCTGGTGGCTCCGATTTTGGAGGGGCTGTGAATCCATCCTGGGTTTCAGTCAGAGTCAGCTAGAACTCTATAGGAGCTGTCCAGGGGCTGAACCCCATCCCCGAACTAGGATCTAGTTCCTTCAGAGTTCTGGCTGGTTCTGACTGAAACACACAGTGGATTCACAGCCTCACCAAAATCAGAGCTATCAGCCTCATGCATATCACAAGGGTCCATTCATCAGGAAGCTGTGATTGACTGTGGATCCCTGTTTTGGAGACTTGTCAACTTAACAGTCTTTTAGAATTTAAGAAAGCTATAAAGACTGGTCTCTTCCTGCAAGAATATCCAGTGGAATTTTAGAATGTTTTTAGGATTTTTTTTAATGATGTTTTATTGCTATTTTAATAATGTGTACCATGTTTTTAATCAGTTTTATGTATTTTATTATATTTTATATTTACTGTTGTTCCCCACCTCAATCCAAATGGAGAGGCGGGTAAGAAATAAATGTATTATATTATTATTGTTATTATTATTTGTGTAAGCTAGGTGGCAAACCCTGGTTTGTCTCTGTATGTGTGGAACAGTCCTCCTATTGGTAGGTATGTGTTAATTGAGCTTACCTAACAATGGCAGGTTTCTATCACCCAAGATGCTTGAGAACCCCAGACCAAGTGTGGGGCCAATCAGAAGGAAGGGCATTCAACAGCACCACCCAGCTAACTCCCCCCACCATGCCATCGTCCTGCAATGAATTCCATAAACCAACACTATGTTTTGTGATGTACATCCTTTTGTCCATGCCAAATTGCACCACTGAGAGACCCAAGGTGCTCCAAAAGTTTGGAGAGAACAAATATCCCTTCAGTTTCATTGGATAACACTAGAATGAGAATTTTCCGGTTGCATTGGATGATGCCCACGTTCTAGAGGGAATAATTCTCCTCTTCCCAGTGTAATCAGATAACCTATTAAGTTCTAGTATCCTGAGAATAATTTCTTTGGCTCATGTGATTAATTGATTAAAACCTTTCCTTGGCTTTCAGGGCAGAAGCCCTTGCAAAGTGGCTTACAACAACAACATCCATAAAAACACTTAAAATATTAAAAGCAAAAAACAACAGCAATAAAATCAGCAACAACAACAATGGCCATAGCAGCAATGACTGTAGCCATGGTAAAATAATATGTTTTCAAAGCCTTCTTAAAAGCCTGCAATAACGGAGCATGGCAGACCTCCAATGAGAAATTTTCCAAAGGTGTGGGGCCACTGCAGAGAAGGCCATCTCACATGTGATCATCCACCTAATTGCTCTCATGGGTGGGCAAATGAGAAGGGCCTCTTTTTCTGGTCTATTCTTTCACAGTTTTCATAATACAAAGGTCTACCATGGCTTCCTGATCCTTTTAAGCTCAAAACAAACTAACTTCCTACTTCCTTCATAAGGAAGTTTTTTCATCCCTGTGCTCCTTTGAGAGTTGGTGGGTTGGGAATTGGCTACTGTTGATGAGAATCATCCCTCCCTACTGCGTGTGGAGGTACAGTTAATTACTAATGCTTGTGGTTCATTTGACAAGCCATGCTCTAGTTTTACAAGGAGGTCTGCGCTGTAGCAATCTGCTTCTCAGTTACAGTTGGGGGCTTAACAGAGCTAGCATCACACCAGCTGCTACTCTTTGGCACCCTGTGCAGGGGGGAAGGGGATGCTGCTTTTGATATTCCCTTCTGAGACCAGAAACTGAAGAAGAGACTACAGTGTTTTAAAAAAACACTCCATGCAAAGGAACGGACTTTCAAAAAGTGACATTATTTTAAAGAGAGCAGTGAATTCTGATTTGATGAGATGGGCAATCCTGAGGTCAAAAGCATCGGCTTTGCAAAAAGAAAAAGGGAATGTCCTTAGGGAAGCACAAATATATTAACTCGAGGCCTTTCACCTCTTGCTTAAGAACCTTCTACCCGTCATGGCGCTATCAATCCATTTCTCGCATTTTCCTTGGCTATGAACGTCTCAGAATGACAAGAGGGCGATTTGGAAGATATAGTAAGGCTTCTAGGAAGCTTTTTCATTTTGGAGTTACAGAGTAAAGTGAATCAGCCTTTTGCTTTCTCCCAGGAACTAGTTATCTTCAATCTTTCAATTAAAGGTCAAAAAATGAAAGGAGACGGACCAGTCGTCTATTATGTATCCCCCCCTTGCACCAACCATTCCTTGTGGTAGAGCACCTGTCCTTTGCATTCCGGTGTCTAAGCTAGTGTGAGATTAGGTCTTCCATTGCTTTAAAAATAATCTCATAAGAACTGCCATTTTGTAACATAAAAGCATATAATAGATGAAAATATGGTCCATCTCTCCACGACTGTCTTATCCATCTCTTCTTCATAGCCAACAGCGGAAATATTCATCTTACTTACTGCCTCCATATTTTATCATGGTTACAGAGGCATCTGGGAATGAGAAAATGTTCTAGAATTGAACAAGCTGAGATCACCAAAAGAAGCATTCAACTCCAGAACCTATATAATTATACAGTGCCTTTAAACATGTGCACAATGCTTCTATCACCATATGAACCAAACCATTAGTTCTTCTAGTTGAGTGTTGCTGCTCAGACTGGCAGGAGGTCCCCAGTTTTTGGTATCTCCAAGGTCTCCAGAACATGTCTTTCCCCTCCCCTGATACATCGTCCTTTAACTGGAGATGCCAGTAATTGGGGACCTTCTCCCTGCAAAGCATGTGCTCCAACACCAGAGAGCCATGATCCCAATGAGTAGTGAAAACCTAACCACATATTTCTGAGTTTCATGGGGAAGCTTCTATATTACAGGTTTGAATTCCAGGCTGGCTTGACCATCTGTATGTCTCTCACATTTGGGTTACTGCAACGTGCTTTATGTAGAGCTACCTTCCAAAAGTATCTAGAAGCTTCAGTTGATGGAAAATATGGTAGCTAGGGTGCTAATCAGTTAATGGAACCAAGGTCATATTATCAAGAACATATTGAATGCTCTGCACTGGTTGACAATCTTTTATGGGTTCCAAATAATGGTTTTAACATGTAATTCCTAAATGGCTTATCTGTCTCAGTCTGAGCCTGTCCACTTATTAAGAGATGTAGGTGAAGCATTTCTGGAGACACCATAAATCACAGATGTCCATCTCCTAGGCATGGGTGAAAAGACCTTTCTTCTGTATTGCTCCCAAATTGTGGGATGCTTTCTGCTCATAGTTAACCTTGGTCCTCACACTCTCTCAGCTTCTCAAAAAGGAGTTAAGACATGTCTTTTCAGTGTGCCCCTTTGAATGGTCTTTAGTGGTTTTTAATGTTGTCTTATGTTTTCATATGGTTTTATTGTTGATATTGATGCCTTTATGTTTAGCTGACTTCTTGGTGATGTTTGTAGAAAGACGATATAGAAATATTACTAATAATTAATGGATATGAATACATAGACTTCATTCTACTTATATCCCACTTTGGTTTTAATGGTGCTTTTAACTGATGATGTTTTATATTTTTGTTATTGACTTTTTGCTGATTATTAGGTATGGTTCTGACATGATGTTGTCAGCTGCCTTTGTAGATCAAAAGGTGGGATGGACATATTAAGTAAATGAATGAACACATGAAATCCCTGCCTGATCTGAAATGTGTGCAAATAATAGGGTGAGTCAAACTTGTGATCCACCAGCATTGCGTGTTGAGTTCTCATTACCCACCAGGGTCATTCAGCAGGGAAATCCCCCAGGGCAATGTGGATGAATCATTAGATGATGGCTTCAAATGCTATGGGTTGGGCAAGGGTTGTCATCACCCCAGGGAGATCATTTTCATGGCATCCTCATAATAAGTAGGCTAATGCAGCAAGGACCCATAGCTCAGCGGTAGAGTGCTGAAAACTGCAAATGACTGCAGGTGCAATCCATGGCAGGTCCAGTTAAAAAAAAGATAGTGGCTCAATTCGGACGACACGATAGTCAAAGGTGGGGTAATAATCAACTTTACATTTGTTCAACTAGGGGGTACTCCCCACACAACATAGTAATAAATAATCAACTGTGGTGTGGATTAGGATCAGCGCTGAGTTGACTATGGCAGCATTCAGATGACAAATAGTCAAAACAACTGACGATTGTTCTCCCCCCCTCCTAGTTGTTTATTGTGTCGTCCAAATTGAGCCAGTGTGTATCCTATTACATTTAGGAATCTTAAGTGAAGATGAAACTGAGTTAGACTCCAGTGTGTGAGTGTGTGTGTGTGTGTGTATATGAAAGAGAGAGAGAGAGAGATCTTCAAAGTTGTCTCTATTTTGATCTATCCAATGGGAGCACTGGTGTATCCAAATGCTGGCATCTTCTCATTTTCCATGCTGTCTATAATATTGGTGTAGTTCATAGGTTACCACATTGGCAAATCCATTCTTTGTCTCCTTGACATTTGGAGGAAGCGATGGTGTGGCATCTGAATCCCACAATCACCCAGGGAAGGAAGCTTCCTTTGGTTCCACAGAAGCCAGTATTAGTAGCCTGGCTAAAATGTTTTTGGAAAACACTGCTTCATTCCCAGATACCTCAGTGACCATGATAAAATATGGAAACAGCAATTAAGAAGGTGCATTTTTCATAGTAATACCTACAGTATGTTAAGCAGAAATAGTAACCATGCAGTTATTATTTTTTCTACCCAAGAAACTCTGACAAAGTGAGAACCTTTCCCCATAAATAAATTATATATATATATATATATATATATATGTGTGTGTGTGTGTGTGTGTGTGTGTGTGTGTGTGTGTGTTAGCTATTGTTTCAGTTTTGTTTCCCCACCCCCTTGAGATAACTTGGAAAAAATGACATTGTATTTCCTCTTATTCCAGAACAGTCAAAAGCTAATTGCTACAACCATGACTGAGATCCTCATCACTGTGGTTTCCCCATTGCCATCTCCACAGTTCCGAACACAAGGGAAGGGTCAAACCATACATGGGTTCCAAACCTGGACAAGGAAGGGGAATGATTCCTGGCATGATCCCACAGGCAATCAAAGGGGCAAATTCTTGAAAATGTGGTCTCTTGCCACATGATTGTGTACCTCTCATCAAGTGGTTTTACACTGTGTTGTAGCCTTACCCAACCTGGCGCCTTCCAGATGTTTTGGACAACAGCTCCCAGCTAGGGATGTATGAGAATTTTGTTTTTGCTCACAAAACGTGTGAGCGCACTCCACATCAAAGCTCCCCAACTGAAGCGCAAATGCAATCACGTAATATTCGTGACTGGTTGCGCAAGCACTCACATTCGTCTCGTTCCCAATTCCCAGTTTGATTTGCACAAATTTCCTCATTTGTGTCAATTTCCTCTGTAGACTGAATCAGCCCTGATTCAGCGTAAGGAAGAGAGTTTCCTCTCCGCATGGAGCAAGCAGGGATTGCAAACTTGAACAGGAATCCTGCATGAAACAACTGGCGAGACAATGTTCAGAGAACCCTGATTACCTCGGACATGGCTGATTTGTCCATCCTTCCTCCCAGTATTCATGACCACTGACCCTGCTGGCTGAGATTGATGGGAATTGAAGTCCAAAGAGCCTGGAGGCCACCAGGTTGGGGGGAAAACTGCTGTATGGTAAGAGAATTGCCTCTTCCATTAAAGCCAAGTGACAACAAGAGAAAAATCTCACAGGGCCAATGTGTTTTTTCGGCCTCCTTAGTGTAACTGCACACACAGGCTGCGGAGTCCTCTCTCAGTGGCCTCCACGGGGGTCCCTGTCAGCTGCAAAGATGTGGCACAGTCACTCAGACCATCAGCCTCCTTTTATTGGAGAGGCACTTGGCAGCGGCTTTTACTCTCTCTCTCTCTCTTTTTAAAGGCTTATCGGGAAAGAAAAAACCTTTAAGAATACGGCACGAATCAAAAGATTGCTATAACCTGCTTAGCTATTCCATGCTTGACTGTCATTAAGTTCTCTTCAGAGCACATATTTCTACCGCAGGTGGCTTTGTTGCTGAATAAAGAGCCCGTTGCAGCATAAACGGTGAATGAGTCACTTTCCTAAAAATGAAACTCGAAAACTCTCTTTGATCAGCCATTTCCTGCTTTAGCATTCCATTTTGAGAACAAAGCGAGAAGTATTCGTGGCAAGGATGCGAACGTTGAGTTTTACACTGCGTTCTAGCGCATTATCATATTTGTTCAACAGCTGTAGGGATCGTTTAAAAAATAAATCTCACTCTGGGTGGGAATGCGTATGAATGACAATAACAAGTAAAATACAAAGCTTCTTTTTCTACTTCTTTTCTTTCTTTCTTCTTTGGAAAGCCTTCAATATTTATATATATTCATTAAACAAAAAAACCTACGGTTTACAAAAACAAAGTTATGGCTCTGCAGTATCCAACCAAGCACCAAAAAGCAGGGAAATTGGGAGTTAAGGCTCACAAGCCTTAATGCCACATCCTCCCTAAGGAGGCAGAAAGTGCAAGTGGAATTCTCATTCTCCAGAAGCAGATAAACCATGAGGACAGGATGGAGAATATGATATGCAGAGGTGACTGTGGGGTTGTGGAAAACTGATGATGAACAACTTAGGGCCACCTACTTCTCTTTTTTTGTTTAGAGCAGCCCTTCCCCAACCTGGGGCCCTCCAAAGGTGTTGGACTACAACTCCCATCATTGCAAGTCAGTATGTCCCATGGTCAGGAATGTTGGGACTTGTCATCTCAAACATCTGGATATGCAATATGACATGCATAGGTGACTGTGGGGTTGTAGAAAATGATGATGAACAACTTAGGACCACCTACTTCTCATTTTTAGAACATCTCCTCATGTTGAGAGTTGCAACCCAACACATCTGATGGGCACCAGGTTGAGGAATGCTGTTCTAGAACATGGGCAGGCAGAATGTAGATCTCCAGATGATTTGGTTTTTTAAAAAGTATGGGCAGGGGGCAGAACACTTTGCTTCCAAAAAGGTCTCCAGCTCAATTTTGAGGTCCATGGACAAACTGATGTACAGTTGTAAGTAGAAACCAGAAATCTGGGCTAGAAGGCAATGCAAGGTATCAGGACTTTGGACAGCACACAGTAGAGCTGAATGTGAGACTGAGGTGAGCAAACAGTCCTCTCAGATGGTTATTCCAGTTTTGGTCAAAAGGCAACTATGTGCTGAAATCCTGTTGCAGGGAAGTATGTGGTCTGGGCCTCCACCTCTATCAAAGATCATCTGAAGGAATGCCTCCTCCTATCTGTACTAGCCTGGACCCAAAGATCATTTTCAGGGGTCCTTCTCCGTGAGCCCATGCTAAAGGGAGTAGGTAGCTACCAGGAAGAGGGCCTTTTCTACTGTGCCACCCTGGCTGTGGAAAGAGCTCATGGGAGAGGTTTGCCTGGCACCTACATTGTACTCCTTCTGTAACCTTTTCATTTCCCCAGCATTTTCGCATTTTAGCATCCTAGTCTTTTAACTCTGTAGTTTAAATTCTGTATTTTAAATCTCTGCATTGCTGCTCAGTTTTATTCTGGTAGTACTTTTATATTGTGGTTTTATGCTTCCATATTTTATATTTTATGCTGTACCCCATGGTTTTAATGTTTGCGAACCACCCAGAGAGCTTCAGCTATTGGGCGGTATAGGAATGAAATGAATGAATCAATCAGTTATAGGGCTATGGTTCTGGGGCATGGACTCTGCCACTGTAAGTCTCCTGATATTCTGTTGCTAACATGGATTAGCATCATGGCAATGTGGGAATCCAGGAGCTGAGAGAGTTTCTTAGGAGAGGTCATTGGTATCTGAAGACAGGGAGACATAAAACATTGTCTTCGGGGATTCTTCTTCCTGATCATCTATGGAGGTCGCTGCAAGAGAGAGCTCCACAGTGGTTGCTTCCTGAGATGATCCAAGTTGAGGCTCTCCATTCCTCTCAAGGTGATCTAAGTTGATGCTCTCCATTCATCTCAAGATGATAGCAGAATTTTAAATATCCATTTAGGAAAAAAGGTCTTTTAAAAACTATTTGTGCACTTAGGGTATTTAGGAAGGGCCTGGCTTCCTAGTGCATTTTTTTCAGAATCCTGTCCTTATTCCAATCATCAGATTTATTTTTAAAATCCTGAAGTCACTGGCCCTGGAAGGATCTGATTCTGCAGCACCATAGAAGCATAAGTAGATGCAAAGGCGAGCAGAAATCTGGATGGGAGATCGCTAGCAACTCCATGTTCCAGATCATGGTTTGAATGTACATGATGCACCAGTCTTGGCAGTAAGCCAATGTATACCAGTTGCTGGGAAACATGGGTGGCAGGGTGCTGTTGCACTGGTGTCCTGCTTGTGGGTCCCTGGTCACCAGCTGATTGGACAGTGTGTGAATAGAGTGTTGGGCTGGATGGACCTTTGTGGCTATGCTAACACGTTTTGTTTTGTTTTGGAATATATCACAATTTCAGAAATATATGAATTTCCACCTGCAAATTGCATTCAAGTCTGTGTTGGTTGCCAGGAGGTAAATTAAATAATTTCAGAAAGAAAAATCTAGAAATGAAAAAACACACCCAACCCTTCTCTATCCCCATATGGCATTGACATTTTTCAACAAATCAGTGCAAACAATCCAGGTGAAGGAATTTGCTTATTTCTGAATCAGCCCATAGTTTCTGAGTGACAGACATAGATTGATTAGGAATGACAAATACCCACTCTAAGCAGAAGATTTATCACAACTGGCCAATATGCTCCAGCTCACATCTTCTTACTATTTTATATTTTGTAATTATATGGTTGCTGCAGTGTAGGCATTCGACAACAGTATAATTAGAGAGTAATTAACTACAGCATCTCATGAGATGCTTTGGAGCACGAGGAATGTGCATCGAGTGATAACACATAGATATGTAAATGGTCTCGATGACAATTGACTGCAGGTGCCATGAAAAGTTCGTTTTAGCTTCTCCACTGTCAATTCTGAAGACCAGAAAAACGTTGATATGGATTTGAGGAATCTGAAATGTATTTAAGATTGACAAATTCTCTTTTGGACCCCCCCCCCCCCCACTATTTTATTCATGTGTTTATTTTTGATATTTATTATGCTTTTCTGATATTTATTTCAGCTGCTTTGTTTGTAACACAGGAATATGTTACAAGGACCAGTCTGGTGAGAAGACCATTCAGCATGAATGTCCCCACCTAAACCTCTATGATGACAGTTGGGCACCTTCTGCAGCCAGTGAAGGTCTTAGGGGCAAGTCTCACATTTATAGTAGAAGACCAGCAATTATACATTTGAGTTAAGAACTCTCCCCAGTGGACACCATCTGGACCTGCTGATTTGTTCCTTTTTAATTCATTAGGAAGGCCTAGATCATAATCTCTTTTTGTCAGTATTTACTTCAGTTCTTCAGACTTCCTTCCTGAGGAAGTCGGTTCGGGCACTGGTTTCTGCCCTACATTTATTCATGGGTAAGACAGATGCAAAGAATTAATTTAGATGTTCTACAATCTCTGTTTCCTCCTTCCTTGTCATCTAACATCCACTTATCTCCATAACTAGGTTCCTGCTTTTGATGTTTCATAGACTTCTTCTTCTTCTTCTCCTTCTTCTTCATAGCATTAATCACGTTGAAGGGACTTTTTCACATTCCATTGCCTGCTTGCATTTCTTTTGCCAACTTCGTGTTCCTTTATGTTCTCCTCATTTTCCGAAAAAAAAAGCCTTCTTTCCTCTTAATGTTATTTGCTGGGGTACAACAGTGGGAGAGGGCTGCTATGCCCTTCCTGTGGTCTTCTCAGAGGCTGGTTGGCCTCTCATCAGTTGGCTGCTCTGGGAACAGGATGTTGAACTAGACTGGCCATGGCCTGATCCTGTGTGGCTCTTATGTTCTTAACAGTACCATCTCTGAAGATGTCATTACTAGGGTGACCAGATAAAATCCAGGTCAGGGCTCATGTAACTTTAACAGTTGTAGAGTAAAAGGAATTTCAGCCAGTGTCATTTGTATGCAATTAGTTCCTGATGAAATTCCCTCTTCATCACAACAGTTAAAGTTGCAGGGAGCCTGCTTTCTTTTGTATATGGTCACTCTAGTATAGTGCCTGCACCTTTAACTGTTGTGATGAAGAGGGAATTTCACCAGGAACTAATTGCATACAAATGACACTGGCTGAAATTCCCTTTTCTCTACAACTGTTAAAGTTACATGAGCCCTGACCTGGATTTTATCTGGTCACCCTAGTCATTACAAGCTCTACTATTCTGTAAGGGAAGTTCTGAAACTCAGGACTCAAGAGATCTCTAATTCCTGGGTTTGAGAAAAGCCAGTTCTATCCATAGAAAATTTACTCTACGCTCCATCCCCCATGACTAAGCATGTTCAAATCCAGATACCTGGTGTTTTGCAGGAGTTGATTGGTGACTCTAATTTCTTTTGCAGTATTTTATTGAGATATTTGAGCAGAGCCTTATAGGTCGGTCATTCACTGTGCACCACTAAAAGGGACCATTCGGATACTTTCCTTCAATCTCAGCTCCATTTGGCTTTACCTTCCTCCAATAATTCAGAATCTCCTGTATCAGCAGCACTCCCATCCTGCTATCTCTTCTGGGAAATGTTAGGTATGCAATGCCTGATATATGTTGAACCCAATTAAAGACGATGTGTATGGATAATTTAGTTCTTCTGGATGCATCTTTGTCAGCTTGAGTTTGAGAGGATGAAGCAATGAAAACAGGTTTTCTTTCATTAGGACTGAAAATAAAATATCATTTCCTCTAGTATGCTAGAAAATGTTACACAGCTTCTAAACAGCAAAAAATAATAATAAAAGCCTGTAATTTCACAATGAATGTCAAGGGGTTAGGTTGACCTACAGGAGAGGATTGCAATAAAAGGACTCACCCCTCCCTTCTGTCAGATACTACAGAATTCTAAAGGCTTTGTGCCAAAGGTTAAATACCAGTTTGGGTGGTTGGAAAAAAGCTTTTTGAATGTGACCCAACCTGCTGTATACTGAAATCATCAAAGTAAAAGTTAGCCACTTTTGTTTCACGATGGAGCTCTTTTTCCTGCCACTGGGTAGCCCCGACAAGACCATCTGCTCCCGTTCTTCTCAGTTGGATGTTTACATTGAAAACTAAAACTAGCAACTTAATCCTCAAACTTTACAGAACTCCTTCACCGCTTGGTAGTGAGGCTTTGATTTGACCTCCCATTTACCTCTGGACCAAGCAAACAGTTTCCCCTCTGGATACCAGCGAGGGCTGGTAAGGAGGCTTGCTGGCAGGCATCACCAGCCACCAGTGTGGAAATTGAGGAAAGATCAGTCAGTGAAATTGTACCAGTAATTGTAGGGAACTGATGAGGAAGAGGGGGAGGGATTTATTTGGTCCACATTTTAATATGAGCCAACCTAATTTGAGCTTCTCCAAAATATAGGGAGCTCGGAACAAAATGATTGTTCATATTGTTTTGCAATGCAGTTCTCTGATCATAAAATGAAATGCAAAATTAGAGGAATTTGCATGCAAACCTGCACACATTATTTATTTATTTATTTATTCATTCATTCACTTATCACATTTCTATGCCACCCAATAGCCGATGCTCTGGGGCCAGCTCGCAAAAATTAAAACTGCAAATAGGGCATGAAACAACACAAAAGCTTAAAACTACAATATAAAAGTGCAACCAGAATTATTTATTTATTTATTTGTTGCATTTTTATACCGCCCAATAGCCGAAGCT
The DNA here is from genome assembly GCA_029215795.1 of Anniella stebbinsi. Lineage (NCBI taxonomy): Eukaryota > Metazoa > Chordata > Lepidosauria > Squamata > Anniellidae > Anniella > Anniella stebbinsi. The sequence continues at coordinate 392,726,595 of JARDYH010000001.1, forward strand.
CTCTGGGCAGTTTACAAAACCAATAAATAATAAATAAAATCAAGCAGCAATGAAGAGATTTAAAATGCAGATTTTAAATAGCAGAGCCAAAAGATGAGGATGCTAAAATGCCTGGGGAAATAAAAAGGTCTTCACCTGGTGCCAGGAAGAGCACAATGTAGGCACCAGGCGAATCTCTCTGGGGAGATCATTCTTCAACCAGGGTGCCACAGCAGAAAAGGCCCTCCTCCTGGTAGCCACCTGCCTCACTTCCCTTGGCAGGGGCTCCCAGAGAGGAACCCCTGAATATAATATTAAGGTCTGGGCTAGTCCATATGGAAGGACAGAACCTTCAGATAACCTGGCCTCAAGCCAATTAGGGCTTTAAATGTTAATACCAGCACTTTGAATTGGGCCTGGAAACGGACCAGCAGCCAGTGCAGCTGGAACAATCTCCCTGTCCTGTTTTGGATCAGCTGAAGTTTCCAGACCCATTAGGGGAAATAGTGTAGTTATGGGAACTCTGGGGGAAAGTGACCATGTCATACTTGAGTTCTTGATTTTAAAGGAAGCAAAAACTAAATGTAGCCGTATGCGTACTCTGGATTTCAGGAAAGCCGATTTTAATAAACTCAGAACTATGATACGTAAGGTCCCATGGCAAGTGACCCTAATGAGAAAAGGAGTCCAAGATGGGTGGGAGTTTTTAAAAAAGGAAATTTTAAAGGCACAATTACAAACAATTCCAACAAGGAAAAAAGATAGAAGACAACAGAAGAAATCAATGTGGCTCCACAAAAAGCTTACAGATGACCTGAAAATAAATCATGGAAGACGGGTGAAGTGCCGGATGACTGGAGGAGGGCTAATGTTGTCCCTGTCTTCAAAAAGGGCAAAAAGGAGGAACCTGGGAACTACAGACCAGTCAGTCTGGCATCCATCCCTGGGAACATTTTGGAGCAGATTGCAAAGAAGTCAATCTATAAGCACTTTGAAAACTATGCAATGATTACTAGAAGCCAGCATGGATTTGTCAAGAACAAATCCTGTCAGACTAATCTGATCTCAATTTTTGATCGGGTAACCTCCCTTGTGGACTGTGGGAATGCTGTGGACATAGTATATCTTGACTTCAGCAAAGCTGTTGACAAAGTGCCCCATGACATTCTGATTCACAAACGAGTGAAAAGTGGGCTAAATGGAACAACTGTTAAGTGGATCCACCGTTGGCTACAGAATTGGACTCAAAGAGTGCTCATCAATGGTACCTTTTCACATTGGGGGGAGGTAACGAGCAGGGTACCGCAGGGCTCAGTCTCGGGGCCCAGTGCTATTCAACATTTTTATTAATGATTTGGACAAGGAAGTGTAGGGAATGCTTATCAAATTTGCAAATGACACAAAATTAGGTGGGATCACTAATACCCTGGAAGACAGAAACAAACTCCAAAGTGATCTTGATAGACTGGAGCGCTGGCATGAAAACAACAGGATGAAATTTAATAGGAATAAATGCCAAATTCTACCCCTTGGAAAAAGAAACCAAATGCACAGTTACAAGATGGGGGAATACTTGGCTCAACAATACGACAAGCGAGAAGGATCTTGGAATTGTTGTAGATCACAAGCTGAATATGAGCCAACAGTGTGATGTGGCTGCAAAAAAAGCAAATGCTATTTTGGGCTGCATTAATCTAAGTACAGCTTCCAAATTGTGCGAGGTACTGGTTCCCATCTATTTGGCACTGGTTAGGCCCCATCTTGAGTATTGCATCCAGTTCTGGGCACCACACTTCAAGAAGGATGCAGACAATCTGGAGTGTGTTCAGAGGAGGGCAACGAGAATGATTAGGGATCTGGAAACAAAGCCCTATGAGGAGAGATTGAAAGAACTAGGCAAGTTTAGCCTGGAGACGAGAAGATTGAGGGGAGACATGATAGCACTCTTCAAATACTTGAAAGGTTGTCACACAGAGGAGGGCCAGGATCTCTTCTCGATCATCCCAGAGTGCAGGATGCAGAATAATGGGCTCAAGTTACAGGAAGCCAGATTCCATCGGGACATCAGGAAAAAACTTCCTGACTCTTAGAGCAATATGACAATGGAACCAATGACCTAGGGAGGTGGTGGGCTCTCCCACACTAGAGGCATTCAAGAGGCAGCTGGACAACCATCTGTCAGGAATGCTTTAAAGTGGATTCCTGCACTGAGAAGTGGGTTGAACTCAATAGCCTTATAGGCCCCTTCCAACTCTGCTATTCTATGAGTCTAAGATTTCTGACTGGCTAGCCACCCCTTGTGTCATGAAGACTCTGCATGCTGATCAGTAACCAACCAGACATTTGCACATTGAGTGTGTGTGTGAGTGTGTGCTCCCTAGCAGATAACCAACTGATTGGCGGCTGCTATTAGTTACATCAGTGCATTTTCTTAAAACTTCTGCACATAAAAATCTTCCTCTGTGTAGTGAACAGCCATATCAGCAAAAGAACCACGATGGGCATTTCTCGCTGGTTTGTTACTTTCCGGTCGAAGGGCGGTTATTATGCCTTCTCCTTAAAAATGCAATCCCTCACCTGGGGTCGCAAGTGTTACATGCGTAGGCCCACAGAATGCTAGTCTTTTGTATCTTCTGATATTCTGTGTGGGATAGCAGAAAATCCGACGGGTGTGTGTGTCTAAGTGGAAAATAGATTCTGGACAATTCTGTTATTGCACTTGAAAAAAAGAAGAAAGAGAGACCGTTGTGACACTAACTAGCCTTGAATCCAACAATGAAGAATGGTTTGCTTTGTCTAATGGTGTATTTTGGGGGTTAGGGTTCATAAATACGCTATTACATCAGTAGCAGGTGAATCAATTGATCCCAAAATTAGCTGTCATGTACCATCGTGTGGCTTTTATTGCTTTTCCAATATTGCTTGTCTACACACTCTTCATTACTATTAAATAATACTTGTAAAGAAGAAGTCCTGTTCCAACACTTTATCAGGTTAGGAGGTGGACTTTATTGGACAGACTTTTGAACACAAGTTCTGCAATCTCTCTCTCTCTCTCTCTCTCTCTCTCTCTCTCTCTCTCTCTCAATCTCTCTCTTTTGATTAAGTGTGGTTCTGGTAATGGTAGTGGTGATGGGAGACTTTATTGGATTTGGTGAGAAAAGGCTTTGGAGGAACAGCTGCAGAGTAGGTTCGCTTCAGAGCCAGTTTACGATGGAAAACTCATAACATGATTTGTGAAGGGGCAACCTTGTAATAAACAGTCCGGTGGCCCATCAACGCCATCATGTCTTGCTCAGTTGAAAGTGAAAGGCTCCAATATTGGCTAGAACTAAAGTTGCCTCTGAATTTTACTTAAAGTGAAGTTCCAAGGAGAAGTTAAAGGTATCTAACTAGGCATAACATCAAGAGATGAGGGGGAAAAGTTTGGGCAAGACAAGAAAAGGTCACAAGGAGATTCACCATGCCTCTACAGAGCCACAGAAAATATTAGTCCTACTGGGCTCAGAGATGCTTCCAAAATCCCTGGATTCTGAAGTTCAACATTGCCTGGTGTTGTTTTTGAAGCGGAACTGATGCCTTAAGGAATCCTAAATTTTTCTGATCTTTATTTGCAGATTGGGGATACAGTGTTGTGCATACAAAGTGTGTCACAGGTATAAATATCCCTTCAGTTTGCCCATGGCTTTCCCCTCCCTCTCCATTTTCAACACACATGTTTGTGTGCTTCCCCCTATGATTGTACATAGATTGTATTAAGATTCTCTTTGTGTGGTTTTTTTTTTTTTTTTTTAGGAATCTCTATACAGTTGTACAGATAGCTGTATCAAGGTGTTTTACCCATGCATAAGTGCACTAAACACCACACAAAAAGACTATTGATCCAAAAATAGATACAATCACATCAAGATAGCTTTTCTTTCAGCATTTTATCAATATGCACATGTGAACATGGAACACATTGGGGGGCAGGGGAATGGAAGGAATTTAAAGCCATGACATATCCAATTCCAGACATACTTTTAGAATCATAGAATCATAGAATCGTAGAGTTGGAAGGGGCCTATAAGGCCATCGAATCCAACCCCCTGCTCAATGCAGGAATCCACCTTAAAGCATACCTGAAAGATGGTTGTCCAGCTGCCTCTTGAATGCCTCTAGTATGGGAGAGCCCACAACTTCCCTAGTTTTTCCTGATGTCCAGCTGGAATCTGGCTTCCTGTAACTTGAGCCCATTATTCTATGTCCTGCACTCTGGGATGATCAAGAAGAGATCCTGGTCCTCCTTTGTGTGACAACCTTTCAAGTCCTTGAAGAGTGCTATCATCTCTCCCCTCAGTCTTCTCTAAACATGTCCAGTTCTTTCAATCTCTCCTCATAGGGCTTTGTTTCCAGACCCCTGATCATCCCTGCTGCCCTCCTCTGAACCCCCTCCTGATTGTCTGCATCTTTCTTGAAGTGTGGTGCCCAGAACTGCACACAATACTCAAGATGGTGCCTAACCAGTGCTGAATATGCAGCCCAAAATAGCATTTGCTTGTTTTGTAGCCACATCACACTGTTGCTCATATTTAGAGTTTCTAGTGGCTATAGGATAACATCCTCCACCACACCTGAGAGCAGAAGGTTAGTTTAAAGGGCGCAGAACTTGGTTGCTTGGCAGACACAGCTCTGTCTGTCAACTAGGGGAACAACTGGAAGCTCAAGAGGAATAGCTGGGGAGCAGCTTCCACCACCTAACATTTGCCATCCAGGGCAATTACCTCTCTCTGCCTAACGGTAGGGCTGGGCCTGTTTAGATGTATCTGAATATACATCACCCCCCCATGACTGATATATATATATATATATATATATATATATATTAAAAAATGTAAGAATGCAGATATTTTAAGAATATCAATGTTGTCACTTTGGTTTTTGTTTTGTTTGCTTGCAATTTGTTTTGCACCTAATTCTTTGCATTGTGGTAATATTTCATACAAAGCCATCTGCATTTACGAACTCCTTTCATTCAGGTTTAAATCTGCAAAATCTATAATGCAGTGTGAGCATGTGAAACATTAATGTTTGCAAATAGGGCTCATTCACTGCAGCAAGAAATCCACAATGCAGGGGGAATAGCGCTGGAAGCAGAACTGGCAGACATTTGAACAAGAAAATGGATTTTCGCACAGAGTTCTCTTGGCCAGGCTGTGAAAGAAAACTGAAAATGGGTTTACACACGCCTGCTCAGAAGTGCTGAGCAGGCCTTTTGCACAAAATCACCCCAAGAAGTGCAAATGCTCCCAGACTATCACCTCTATATTTTACCACATTTAAATCCCACCCACAAAAGTTTCCAAAGAGCATTGAAAATACATTTGGGGTTATATGTTCTCCCTCTTTTAGAGCGTTGTCAATATATATACCTGATGACTTTGAGGGAAACTATGAAATATAAATACAGCATTAAGCTTTGGAGGGCAGGCAGCAGTTCCAGACTGAGGATAGCTTTGCGGCCTATGAAACAACCTGCAAACCCAAGCATTTGAGACCCTCCAAAGCCAGCCCAGAGAGTTCTGTGTTTGAAAAACCAAATCGAAACCTGTTTTGCCAAGGGTTGCAAAGCTGGCCAGGGTTTGAATGGAACTTATATTTAGGCGTGTACTGAGCTCAAGCCAAATCTCTGCAGCTTCAGAAAGGACCAAGCTTAGCTGGAGAGTTTCAACCATATTGAGCTGGTGGATCATTTCAGGTTATGAGTCCTGTTGATGCCTCTGGTCCCCTCTAAAAGGATTCGCTTTTGCGCCTGGTTAGGCAATTATGCGCATAATCGCTGAAGCGCATTTATGCCTAATACCTCTGCACGAGAGGCGGCGAGAGGCGGCGAAGCGCATTAATGGGTGACCAAAATGCGCTTTACAAGTAGTTAATGTGGAGAATCATTTGTTCACATAGTCAAAATGCGCTTTAACGGCCGGAGCAAAATAAAACTCGCTGTTTAATGTGCATTTGATAATGCGCATAATCGGAGAGAAAACGCGCCTCTACGCCCGATTTGCGCTCCGTTCTTGTAGAGGTAAATTTTTTAAAGCGCCTTGAAAGAGCTTTAAACCTCTCTTGTAGAGGCAGCCTCTGTCATGGCAAGGTCTCAGCATCATTGGGCACTAGTGAGGCCTGCGTTACAGGGTTCCACTATGGACTGGGACTTTACCAAGGTTTGGGGCCAGGCCGGGCCATATTCCTATGGAGGCAGGAATGGGAATAGGGCAGCACCAAAGAGAGCTTCATGTGACACTGGAAGCCAGACAAGCTTGTTTGCATGTTGCTCCAACAACCAGCAGACTCAGAGCCTTAAGTAGGAGTTGGGCTTCCCAGAGACTGCCACACATTACATGAGGCCTTGTCCTTTAAAGGGCCATGCTTGCTTTTGAAGCTTTTTGGTGGGAATGGCATGAAGGCAACTGGGGTGTGGTGGTGATGGCTTCAGAACTGGAGCCCTCAGAATCTGAGGATGGCAATGCAGCCTCCCCTCAGAAGAAGGGGCTGGTTCCTAGAGCTATACTGGAGCTAAGGGCCCTGGGTCAGTGGGTGCTTCTGTGCCCACATCCTCTTTTGGGTCTGAGAGATTTACATCAGAGGGGGAAATCACAACCCTGCAAATTTTCTTCATATTCGGGATGAAGGAACTTGAGATTTTAAAAATTTGAATGTGGGAGGAAGTGAAACTGACAGATTCATCTATCCCCATGGCCCCAGGCCCCAGCTTTAAAAATCTCAGTCCAAGATGGAGATCTCAGATCCAACTGGATTGTCAAATAAACTGTGCATGCCGACCATTTCCTGCAGCTATCCTTACGTCCTCAATATACAAACGTACGGAGCTGTCCTATACCAAGCAAGTCCATTTCTCTACCGCTCCTCCTTGGATGGGCAGCAATGTGCCAGCATCTCAGGAAGTCACTTTTGTCTGCAGTCTTTCAAGGGAGGACAGCATGGATAGAACCTGAGCCTTCCTGCATGCAAAGCATGCAAAGCGTGTGCTCTACCTCTGAGCTATGGCTCTGGTACAATCTGCTCGCAATATGGCGGTTCACATCAGATTAAAAAAATAATTAGGAGAAAAATATATTGGTCTGCGAGTAAATAATAATTATAGAGCCAAGATGTGGCCCAGAAGCAAGAGGCGTTAGTGAGCATTTGGCTGTATTGCGCAAACAGGCATTTGACTAATCTGTACACTGCTTACTTAATCAAATTCAGCAGGCCGGGCAAAAGGTCAAACACTGATCACACTTTCCTGATCATGACAGCTGCTGATGCCTCCTGCGACTTTAATGCCACATACTAATAAAGCCCGCTTTGCTATTAACATGCTTGGGGGGAATTCGGCACAATCATGTTTGGAAAGTGTAATAAAACGCATTGTTGTCAGGCATGCTTGCATGGCAGAGCAGGAGGCAGAGAGAACGCTACATTTGCCATGCCGTATGTGCAACAAATAGCTGCGTTAGGTACGTTACGGTGAAAATGTGAAATGTCAGTACTTATTAATGAAAGAGACAGTGCGGGAAGCCTGATGCAGACTGACGGGTGGGTTACTCATTCCCGAAGCCTGTCGGTGGCTTGGTACAGCCGCTCTTACATAGGCGTCTGAGAAACAGTGCCTAGGGTTCAAACAGCTTTGCACAGAGATCTATGACAATCGCTTATTGCCACGCTGCCCACATACATCAAAGTCTCCCCAACCTGGTGCTCTCTAGATGTCTCAGACTGCAATACCCATAATCCCCAGACAGCATGCTTTTGTTGGACTATAACATCCAATGGCCATAATTCCCAGCCAGCAAGCTTGTCTTAGACTATAACATCCATAATTCCCAGCCAGCATGCTTGTGTTGGACTACAAAATGCAATGTCCATAATTACCATGCTGTGGTGGACTACAACATTAGAGTACAAATATATAATGCACAAAGCACACAACTGCAAATAATGAGAATATTCAAAATTGGGGTAGGCAAATACTTTTTATCGAATATATAATTTGTACAAACCCTATATACATAATCATTGGTATAACATGAACTGTGTACAGGTGAAACACACTTATAGTATTTGAACAAGCTACACATGGGCATTGGCCATGCTGGTTTGGAGTTCTGCATGTTGTAGTCCAACCCAACTGGAGAGCATCAAGTTGGGGAAGGTTGACATAAATCTATGTTGATCATTGATAGCACCTTAACATATAGACAGAAATATAAATAAATACATATAAAAATAAAGAATCATCTCTTTTTCAGTTTACAGAAGTGTCTTCGTCCTGATTGTCTGGTATTTCCCACAAGTGGGAGGCAAGTAGATGATAGTCAGTTTCAATCCAAGAGCAACATTTTCCCTTGTGCAATGTCAGAAACATGTCCAACCAGTGCCATTAAACTCAGCTAGGCCCTTAATGTGATCAGGCATCCGAGGGATTTCATTTGCTTGTAATTCCAAGGACATGTACTTTGAATTGCAATATGAATCTGAGAACATAGGCAGACATGCATTTGAAAGTGAAAGCAGCTGCAACCAACCAACCAACCAAAACAACAACAACCAGAAGCCCCTCAAAAATGAATGTGAGCCATCTGAGAATGACAACAGAGAATCAGGAACTGCCTAGGGTGGGGAGGTTTTGGATCTGTGTGTGACTGACTGCCTCATGTGGCAGCTATCAGAATTGCAGTTTGGAATGGCTTCCTGGCAGTGTAGTATTTGCAGACTTTGGACTGGCCCCGCCTACCTAGGCTGGTCATTGGCTCCTCCTGGAGAGGAAGAGCTATAAAAAGGCTTTCTGTTGGGCACAACTTTTGCCTGAGCAGCAAAGTTTTCCTGGCCATGCTATGTCCTCAGACCCTGACTTAATGACTGGCTCACCTCTGGCAGCTTCCTGTGGTTGGACCTTGATATTGAGCCTTTTCAGAGAGTGGAAGGTATGTTGAATCCTTCCTCTCCCCAGTTTAGGCTCTGAGCTGCATCCTATGCTGTTCTAGTGGGTCCTCTGATTCTAAAGCCTATGTCCACCAGCCTATGTCCACCAGTTGCTGGGGAACATGGGTGGGAAGGAGTTGTTGCACTTGTGTCCTGCTTGTGGGTTACCTTTAGGCAACTGGTAAGCCACTCTGTGAAACATAATGCTGGACTAGATGGACCCATGGTCTGATCCAGCACAGCTCTTCTTAAGTGTTATTTTTAGGGGTGCACTGGTCTACATTGGGAAAAAGTGGGCGGGAAGCCCCATTATAACTTTGGCTGTACTTTTGAGACTATTTAAACTGGCAAATGCAAACAATGGAACAGCAAATTGTCTGTCAAAGGACTGTCTGTCAAATATCAAATGCTGTCAAATATCAAACACCAGTGGATGTTGAAAAATGACACTAAATATTGAATGTCATCTACTTGGCAGATACTTGACATCGATGTTTGCAGAGGGAGATTTCCGAAAAGAAAGTTCATTTCAGATGTAGTTTGAAAAACAGCTCCAGAATACATATCTCTGTTTGTACTGTTCATAGACCAAAGTGTGCATTAACCCATCTACCCACCCCAGACACACAAACACAAACAGGAGTTCCATTCCCTAAAATTCAGAGATTACTTAAGGAGATATAAATAGGGGGAAAAGGACTTTTCCTGTATGGGTACAGTAGGCTTACAAATCCCATTATTTGCCGATAGGGTTTTATTTATCCCTCTCTCTGAAACTAATTTAAAGTGCCTACACACTTATGAGGGGAAAATAAACTTCTTTGGAGCTGCCATCTGCTTTATTCCACAGCTCTGAAGTTAGCACAAATGAATAGGAGGGGAAAACATATTGTCATTTTTAGTACGAATCAATTTTTAAATTTCAGTTCATGAAACTGAAGCCTCTCACTTCAAAAACATAGTTGACAATGTATGGGATCTAAAAATCAAAGCAGCACATCCATAGGTTACAACTCTCCATGTGCTCAAGCTGGGATTTCAATAAGGCTTATCTCTCCATCTCTCTCTACGCTACCCAATAGCCAAAGCTCTCTGAGCCCTATCTGGAGATGCCAGCAATTGAACCTGGGGCTTTCTGCATGTAAGGGCTCTGCTCTACCACTGATCTATGCCCCCTTCCCTGGATGCATTCTGAAGCCACATCCAACACTGGTAAAGACACTTAAGGCAAGGGTGCAGAATCCTCAGGCCTGGGGCCATATCCAGCCATTCCAATGTCCAAATATGGCACTCTGGGGGTCCCAAATCTCTGTGCCTCTTACCCTTCTCTGTGCCATGCCCCCTTCCTCTAACCACTACTGATTTGGTGCTTCCTTGGCTTTCATGCAGTTCTCCACTCACCCATTCTAAAAGTTTGCAATGCCTCTCTGTAAGGGTTATTTAGTGGCAGTAAGAGCTTTAAGCTACAAAGTCCCTGTTCAGATGGCACAGTAAACCATGGTTAGGCCACAGACTCTTTTGCAGCAAATGGATAGGGAGCATGCTTAAATCGTGATTATGTAGGCACCATGGTTAGGAATGGGTCACACGACACACTGAACTATAATGTTCAGCTCAATCTACTTACCCAGTGTGGCTTAGCGTGTCATCTGAACAGGGTTTTTGTGCATTTTGGGACCTTCCATTTTGGCCTTTGGCCCCACCCACCACTGGAACACAATTCCCAAGAGCTTCTCGAAAACTGAATCTGGCTCTCATGCTGAAAGAGGTCTCCTAATCTTGACTTAAGCCCATTGACTTGAGCACACTTACTAGTGCTGAACTGTGGGGTGGGTGTCCCAGATAGAATCATGCTTATGCCCATTTGTTGTGAGCAGCTCTCCTCTTTATATGGCTTTTTGATTAATCAGAACCATTCAATCTTCCAAACAACTGACAATTTCTCTCTCTCTCTCTCTCTCTCTCTCTCTCTCTCTCTCTGAACTCAAAAACACAGAACAAAGCCATACAATAAAGGTTGATGCTGGTGATTTCCTACTTCTACTGGTCCCAATTCCCACCCACCCCTTAAAAATGATCACAAACAGTCAGACACAATTTGTCGGAAGCTTCACTGTATGCTATTTTTAAGCCTTGGAAATCGCTCCCAGGCTGCATCTCAAGTTTCTCCGCAAGTGGCAAAATTAGTTCAGTACTTTCCAGCTTTTCTATCGAGTCTCCTTCTCCGAGGACATATCCTTCCGTACCAGCCTCGCTTCTTCGGACAGCCCAGACAAACTGTCTCTGTAGCCACGTAAATGGTTAGGGTAGAAGTTCTGACCTTCCTAAACCAAAATGCACTGCCTTTGTGTGGCCCTCGTTGTTGTTGTTGTTGTTGATGTTGTTCTTTTAAAATCAGATCTAGAATTTCCCAAGAGTACGCAAATGTTTTAATTTAATGTTGTTTAAATCAAATTATGTATCATTCTGTTTCCTCCATCTGGGCTTTCTCAAACTCCCACCGCCCCCAGTATAATGCAATTCATTTCCCTTCATGTTGTTTGCCATTGGTGGGCATTTATTTTTAAAATACATCTGCTTGAATCAGACATGTTTTGTTCCAGATTCCATATGCTATTTCTCTCTCCTGCACAAGCTTCAAAAGGCATCTGGATAGTCGGTCCTCTTGCCGATGCTGAATGATAACCTCAGTGACGTATGTTTAGATTGAGCAAATTTTTGCAACTAGAGATGGATGAGAAATCCATCCGGTCCAAATCTTTATATTAATTTACCCAATTTGCACCTCCTGCAACCTCTTAGTGAAGCGGAATCTGCACTTTTCAGATGCACGCAAAAATGCGTATGGATCTTCATGCAGGCTTTTTTTTTCTTGTTGAATTTATTAACTGATGCAGAAATGAGCCAAGATGAATTTACAATTGGGACAATGAGAAACCAAGAGAAACCATTTGTAACTACCCATAAAATGTTTTGGAAAGCTTGCAACTACAAGCTCTCTCCCTCCTCAAAGTAATCAGTCATGTTGGGTGCACAAAGGAGATCAGGGTGTCCTTGTGTAAGGTACCAGCAAGTCACGATTCAGGGACCTTAGGAGTAGGATCCAGGGACCCTAGGAGTAGAATCCAGGGAGGGATGTATGAGAAATCTGTTTCACTTCTTTTTTTTAAGCAGGATTTACCCAGAATTTGTGTCCTGTTTGTAGTGTCCCCTTTTTCTGATGCTGCAAAAGTGGCCACTCTATTTCCTACCCTCCAGAATCAAACTTTGTCTCTTCCTGCTGCAACTATCATCTGAAGGCTCCAGATTGATTTGATTGTGTGTTTGGATCAAAACAAGCTTTGTTTTGCCTTCTCTTGCTACTTCCAAATCCATGCTTGACATTTAAAGAGGGAGGCTAATGAGCAAAGATTGCACTCTTCCACCGTTGTTGGGAAGTAGCAGCCCCAGCCTCCAAATTACCACCTGTGAAGAGCAATAATTGCCTCGAAATACACAGCAAACTTGGTTGAAACAGTACTTTTCGTCTACCCAATAGTGCCCTGATCTAATTCTCCCTCATAATATTCTGGCAAGGTCTGTCGACGTAACTAGAAGGAGAATAAAGAGCCAATTTAACAATTTGGAGAAAAGGCATCTGGTCTAGTCTACCTAGAACTGCAGTGGCCCAGAATGCAGCTGAGGGGACGCCACCGATTTGAATGCTCCGCCACAGAGACTGGCAGGAGATGGAGAGACAGGAAGTTGTCAGTCCGAGAGTTATATTTCAAGACTACCAACCCTCAGCACCCCCAGGCACCTTGGGGCCAAGGGCAGGGATGGTGGGAGCTGTAGTTTAACATCTTGAATGGCTGCAGGGATTTGAACCCAGGGTTTCGCTGGTTTAAGTCCAGCTGTCCAACTTCTACATGGCAGCATCTCTCTATAGCATTCTTAGCTCTTCCAGAGTAGATAATGCCTTATTTAGGATTTGATCCCAGCCCTGCTTTAGTCATTAAAGCCAGTTTGATGATGCATTGTTTTAATGATTCCCCACAGTGCTGCTGATGACCCCTGAAGGCTTTTTCATGCATCACACAAAAGAATAGAATCATTCTTAATTGAGGGGTGAACAGCCAAAAGAAAAGTTTTGGGGGGAGAGGTGTTCAGATGAGAGGGGCATATTTCACACCTAGTTTTGGCAGCGTACATACATTTATTCTTAACATGATCTTTTGTGGAAATAAGCCTGCCAGTAGTGGTAGTGGCTGCTATTTCCCAAGCAGCCATAGGCTGGAAAGCCTCCGTTTAGCCTTCTCCTTACTGTGTGGTCCAGGAAAGAGATTGACACAAGGGCCACTCACTCTCATGTCATCGTGATGACCATTTCCTTGTTTCCTCTAGGAAACAATGAGCGTCTGCATACCCATGAGTGTAAATGAGCAGTGGTAACAACTGCTACCTTCTCCTAGCTCCGTGCCATGTGAGGGGAGGCAGACTTTTCAGGAACAGTTGCTCATTGTTGCTTTGGTGGCCTCTACAACTGGTGTGAGACTTCTTCTTGTATGAAGCAAAGATATCAGAATATAAGAAGAGCCATGCTGGATCCATCTAGTCCAATGTTCTGTTCACTAAGTGACCCATCAGCTGTCTGTGGGAAACTCACAAGTAGAATGTAGCGTAACTGCACTCTCCAACTTCCATTGAGATACAGGCTGAATTTGGACAACACGATAGTCAATGGTGGGGTAATAATCAAGTTTACAGTTGTTCATCTAGGGGGTACTCCCCACACAACATGGTAATAAATAATCAACTGTGGTATGGACTAGGATCAGCTCTGAGTTGACTAAGGCAGCATTCGGACGACACGATAGTCAATACAACTGACGATTGTTTCCCCCACCCCCAGTTGCTTATTGTGTCGTCCGAATTCAGCCACATACTACCTTTGATACTGAAGGCAGCATATAATCATTGCGATTAGTTCTCATTGATAACCCTGTCTTCCTTGACTTGGTCTACTCTCCTTTTAAATCCATCCAAGTTGGTGGCCATCACTACATCTTGTAGTAGCAAATTCCATAGTTTTAACTATGTTCTGTATGAAGAAGTACTTCCCTTTATCTATCCTGAATCTCCAATTATTCAGCTTCTTGGGATGACCCTAGGTTCTATTATTATAGGGGAGGGGGAGGGGAGAAAGAGAGAAAGAGAAACCTCTCTATAACTTAGACAATACTTGACTATTTCCCCTCTTTGGTCCCTTTCTTGTAGATTCCCTTTTGCTACAAATCAAACACCCTCATTAAATCGTCCTCCACATTTGCCAAGCAGATTTAATCAATATCTGCTATAAGACCTGCTTCATTGTTGCACTAATTAATACACCGGGACATGAATTTGTCACCTCCTAAGCTTTGAGTTCTTATCTGGAGAAAAGAAGGATGCTAATTATAGCTAAATACATGTCAAGACCTCCCATTGTTCTGAAAATTGTATATTTGAAATGAATAGTTAGATGATTTGTTTGGTTTCCTCCTTCCCCTTTTTCCTTTTAATGTTGCAGATCAAATTTGAAATCCGAATAATGAGGTGTCACTGGCTGAAGCCATAGTTGGTGCTATATATTTGTCAGGAGTTGTTCACAATAATCAACTAATGACATTGCTTCCTACACCCCAACAAACAAAATTCCCTTGATCGTGCAACACAATTACAACTAATAACCTCAGAAACCCCAATGCGTTTAAGGAGACTATTTCAAAGATTATCTGGAGACTTATTTGAGTAGAAACTGGGGAAGACAAAGCTTACCAGATGGAGATTATTCTTTAGTAATTAAGTAGACATTGTTCCTCAGGGTGCACATCACCATGAAAACATTTCCTCTAGCATAATAATGACTCGGCGTCGTCGATGCTTTCTTTTTATGCTGATGAAATATGGCTTTAATACTTAACATGTTAATCAATGAATTTTATTAATAGATTTTCTTAATCTTGGGGAAAAGGCAAAAATCATCACACACACACATACACACCCACCCACCCAAAACCCAATAACACCCACCATCAAGCGATACTCAATAAACAGTTGGAAGGCATTAATATTAAAAGGGAATGATGAATACAAATATGGGATATGATAAAAATGCATATGCTTTCTGTGCTCAAGAGAGACCTACCTTCATGACTGTTAATTCAGTAGCTCACAAATTTACTTCCACACAATTGCTCTGTGTGTGTTTGTGTGTGTGTGTGTGTGTGTGGGTCGGTGGGTGGGTGACAGACAGAACCATCTTGCTATTCATCGAAGCACTGGAGTCCCTTTCTTACAAAGATCGCTTGCTTATGAAAGTATCCCTGGGACCAGTGCCTCATCCTTTGAACTGCCATGGCAACTTGCTAATGGAGGCTGCTGGTGGTCTGTTGTTGTTGTTTTTTACTTCTCTGCAGCAGCACCACTGCAGATGGCGGGAAAGTGTTCTTGCAGCTATGAACCCCACAGAGATCAGGTGACACAAGGAACCAATAGCATTAGCTCAGGGATATACCTCCGGCTGGAAAGCCTCCTGGAGAAGCCTACATATTAATTAAAAACAAAGTCCCTGCCCTCAGGCATATCATCTAAAAAAGATATGACACAGAAGTGGAAAAAAACTTACAGTTATAGTTCATCTTACATCAGTCTGTGTATATTTGTGTGCAGGGGTGGCCCAAGCTAGTTTGCTGCCTGAGGCAAAGAACAAGGTGGCGTCTCCTCCTGTTTTATATACAAAAACATTGAATCTTCCTTCAACCCTGGTGAAGGGAGCAGCTTCCTCCACTGTATCTGAAAACAGCAGGCTAATTTAGGAAGCACACAGCAGGCTGCATGGAACATTGGTCTTTCCTCCAACACCTTGCTGCTGCCTTCCAGCATCTGCCGCCTGAGGCAACTGCTTCACAGGCCAGCCCTAAGTACACACACACACACCATTAAGAAACAGTGCCTGAGTTTTCTTGTTTCCCCCTCTGCTTATATAGCCCTCCCCCTTGGCTTATATAACTCCCAAAATGAAGGAGAAAGTCCTTCATACATCTGTTTGCTGGTGCTTTGAATAATAATAACTCTATCCTTGGTTGTGATGGGAGTTTTTTTTTAAAAAAGAATCTGGGCCTAGTGCAGTAATTTAATATAACACAATCCACCTGAATTCCGTGAATTCTGTTAAAGCTGTTTGGGCACTGGCGTCCTTAATTCGATTCAATCAATCCTAGCGGCACGGTAATGGCATTTCTTTGGACCTGGCACTGCTGTAGCTCAAGAAGCAATGTTCTAAAAATGGGCCACTGGCTGCTGGGGGGGGGGGGAATGGACAGCTGCAACAGGGCCTCCAAAAAGAGGGAGCTTTTTTCCAAAAAAAGAGGAAGAAGTAATCATTGCACACAGCCAACCTGGATGTTTAGGATGAAATAAGTGGAAGAGGCGTGTTATCATGCCGCCTCTTTCATTTGGGCGGCCGGTAACAATGGCAGAAGCAGAAAGAGAAAATAAAACCCAGAGGCACTCTGAGAAGATGATCGTGATTCTCAAAGATGGTTTCAGAGAAGGCAGTTCACAGAAGCCTCTTGCTACCCATCTCAAGAAAGGGGGGAAATTATTTGAGGTATTGCCAAGGCAGCTTAATGCTGCACAGACCGAATGTTAGATACGGAGGTAGTGTCATTTTTATACTAGGGAATTTAAGGATGCAAAGGCTGAGCAGTGAGAAGAAGATGGTATTAGTCAACATGCATGTAATTAGGCAGGCTAATAGCAGCTCTGTGGCTATTTCCTTTCTGACAATCAAAACACTTCGAGTTAACTTCACACACAAAAATCTCACCCCACCCACATGGGAAAGAACCAGGAAACAGTCAGACAGGCTGTTATTAGATCTCAGTGTAGGTGTGTGAGTGGGAGCAGGGAGGGGAGATTGCAAAGTCATCGCCATTCTTTCCATGGGAGTGAGAGAATATAGAGATAAGAACATAAGAATATCAGAAGAGCCCTGCTGGATCAGACCAAGGGTCCATCTAGTCCAGCATTCTGTTCACACAACCAGTTGCCCATGGGAAACCCACAAGCAGGACATAAGTGCAACGGTACCCTCCTGGCCATGTTCCCCAGCAACTGATGTAGGCATACTGCTCCTGATGCTGGAGGAGATATATGGCCATCACGTCTAGCAGCTATTGATGGCATTATCCTCCATGAATTTGTCCAATCCCCTTTAAAGTCATCCAAATTAGTGGCCATCTTTCATAGGGGAAGAGAAATTTCAGGAAATTGGGGAGGAAGATTTGGGCACAGCGCTAGTTTCACCTGTTCCCTGGAGCTCAACACAACTCTGCCCCCTTCACACCTGCAAAATGGGGACTAGGCTGTCAACAGAGTTGATGCTGTTGCCACTTGCAGTGACAGCGCAAAGGAAATAAAAACCTTCAGGATCAAAGAAAAAAGATGTGCTACAGTCCCTGCCAATGGTGAGCCCTACCCGAGCAAAGCAGATGGAGAATTTCTCTTTCCCTTGGAGGAATTTGGTGAAAAGTGCCTCCCTCCCAATTTATTTGCTCACAAATCAGGTGGAAAATTTCAAGAGGACATTTCCACACCACTGTAATCCAAAGCATGGACTATGTTAGTATAAATCTACACATTTTATTAGTGCTACCTTGGATTTGCATTAGAGCGAGTTACTATCAAAATTCCTTATGCACCTCTGCAGCCATCTCTCTTCTTTGCTGTACAGATCAGACCTGGGAGCAGAGTTCAATTTAAAATGTTGCTGCGGGTCCATGATTCTTTTGCAAGGACTTGACATCAGAGAAATACTTCAGTCAGAGCTTCCCCCCTCCTAAAAAAAAGGTAGGGGTAGGTTTGGACTTCCCATTAGATTAGACCCCATTGGAAACTGAAATGCAACATCAACAGCACAATAACGCGAAGGACCTGCTCTAAATCAGGTGATGGATCGCTAAGGTGACAGGTTCAGCTTTAAATCATATTGCCTCCTTTGAATGGATGGCAGTGCTATCTAGCAGTGGAGAGAGGCATTTTGGGATTTCAAACTTGGCTCCTAAATCACAGCGCTAGATTTATTTCAGTGATAACCACTTTGACTTTTCCCTACTGCAGGCTGTTGTGCATGCTCACAAAGTTTTTTATTTTTGTGGGGGGATGCAGAGGAAAGATTGGGAGCCATTCTCTTGTGTATACCCAAAAGCTACACTTCTCAGCTTAAACGAATATGAGCAAGACAGGGAGCTGGGGAAAGTGGTATTTAATGATCAGAGGATAGCTTCAAAGGCGTTTTATTCACCCCCCACTACAAAAGAGTCCTCCTATCATTAGCTTAACCGATTCACTCATGAGATGTTAAAGGCAAAGAGTAACACCAAGCAAAATTCCGCTGTGTCAGAGATGGCTTGGGATAAGGAATATGCCCGATTTGACCAATGGTTGGTATCTTTACAGTCAGCCTAAACTGGTGACAGATCTAATACAGTAATGATCTGCAGATCAAAAGGTGATGTACAAATACTTTACTAAACATTTACCAGCCTTCCCCACCCTAATAGCCCCCCAGATAGTTTGGAATATAGATTCCATCAGTTCCCAGTTATCGCGATGAACATTCAGGGATGATGGGAATCATAGTCTAAAAGATTTGGAGGTACCATGTTGGGGAAAGCTGTACTAAACCAACCAAGCAACCATTTAATTAGTAAATATTAAATGGTGTCTATCAAGGAGTTAATTAGCTACTGAAGCTGCATCCACACGAGTGTTAAATCTACTCATCAGTTGTTGACTGATCCAAATAAAGTTGGCCCACTTAGACTCCCAACCTATACACATTTATCTTGAGAAAGATTCATTGAAGTAAATGGGGCTTACTTCTGAGTAGACATGTATAAGCTTGCACTGCTATAGAGCACTCTGCTATGCATTGTTATGCTACAGGATTTACTCCTAAGTAAGTCAAGTGCACATTAGGAATGGAGCCTCAAGTCCTTTTGAAACCAAAAGTGCTTACTTTAGCTGTGTGACCAACCCATCCCATCGATTTCTACAGGACTTAGGTATGACTAAGGACTGAAGGTTTTCGCATGGGAGATCCATGGTTTTTAAAAGTCCATTGACTTTTTAAAAAAATGGAATATAGTGGTGGTGGTGGAGAGATTCAAATTTATTCAGAGCAGCAACCAAAACTAGCCCTTCTAAGCTGCGGTTTGCCCTACAGGGGAAAACTATAAGGTGATGCCATGGACCAGAAAGGACCAGAAATTGTATTCTGTAATGACATGAAGGAAGGGATCCAAGCACAGAGAGAGGGGTAGACACTATGGAAAGAGAAGGTAAAACTATGCTTACTGGGATACATTTCCATGATGCAGTAAGTGCACAATTGTATGAAGACAGTCAACAGCCTATGAACTCAGAGCCTGGCATGTATCCAATACAGGGTGGCTGGAGTGCAGAGGCAATATTTGCCTCTGGTCTCCAGCTGCCCAGCATTTTTGCTAGACGGGCAATTGATTTTGTCCATCTAGCAATGGTGGTTCAGCAGGAGAGGGAAGAAGACTGGGGTGGCCATAGGAAATGTCACATGGCTGCTCCCTCAATCTCCTCCCCTCCCCACCCCTGGGAACACCCTCTTTTCCCATCTCTGGAGATGTAGCCAGAACTGTGCTGGCTATGAGGGGGAGGTGGCAGGGAGTGCAATTTCTGAGTGCCAGGATCAAAGCCCTGTTTCCAACATTGGAGCCCAGAAATGAACAATTCTTTGTCCCCATAGATGCTGTTTGGGGGTGGGAGGCATAGGATTGCTCCCTAAAACAATAAAAGTAAACACATCATGAGAGATTATTGGGGAGGGGGCATCCACACATCACATAAAACTCAGCTATAGCAACATTATACTTCATTTATTATCCCAGTGCTCCGCAACATGGCAAATATAGCATTTAGACATGGACTTACCATTTCACATCTCATTTAATCTAAGAGAAATTTGCAATACTAGGAATGGATGAATCTGTCAATTTTGGTTTCTCTCCATTTCTCATTTTCCACATCTTAAATTCCGTTCATCTCAACCTTTGAGAATTCTTTCTTATCTTAGGTTCAGTTCAACCCAAACTTTTATTTATTTATTTTTTAAAAAACCCGACATCAGCATGAAAATGTGTATACCTTTATGTGCATACCTTTGAACGCATGACATTTTTTTTACACTATTTTGCTTAATAGATGCAATTTTGCAAGCCAACGTTATTGTTAGCCTTGTGTTCATTCTCATATGCATTTTTGGACTGGAGAATTCCATTTCAAAATTGAGAAAGTGTGGATTTTGAAGGATAAACTGAATTTCAATTTGAGCATTAGTTCAAAAGTCTGCAATTAGGGACGTGCACATTAAAATACAAACTGAACAGATCCCAACCCCATGCATCTTTACCCAATACCTTTGGGTTCAGCTGTGTCAATGATGTCAACAAAGGAACGGTGAACCAGTGAAAAAGGGACTGTAAAATGTCTTCCAACCCCCTGGGACAGCTGATTTCATCAGCAAAGTAGGAGAGCTGGCCTTAGAGCTAATTCCATTGATTTAAACTAATACAGCAGGAGCATGGCTTGTATGAGTGAACGTTTCAAGGCCAACCCTCTAATTGGTAGCAACCTAAACAGCGGTCTTCAGGGTGGTTTGGCATATTAAAAATAATAGCAATCCAGTACAATCAGAACTAGATTCTTCAGAAGAATAGTTTAATTAATTATCTCAGGTAGAGCTTGTTGACTCACTAAAGGATTTCTCTGAAGTCCTATTTCCCAATTAAAACTCCTTCAACTAGAGCAGAACAGAGTGCAATCAAGTCAGACAATGCAGAGGTGTATTTGGAGCATACTTTTATTTTGTTCAGCTAGATGCATGTTGAGTTCATCTCGTTAGGGGAAGACAGAACAAATCCAGAGTAAACATAGGGACCCTGATGGATTTATTTTCAATATAAAGACGAGGGAGGCCTGACTCGCATCACCTCTCCCTCTTTTGGAGAATCAGCAAGCGGTTTCTTGGGCTCTTGGTGTGCCGCGAATCATTGAAGCATGATGCAGTCACTGGGGTGTGTCGCCACATGCCCACAGATCCTACCGCCCTGTGCTACTGCATCACTGCCTGATAGTAGTGATGTGAGAACTTGCCAGTTCTGATTGACCTAGAGTACAATAAATTATTTTCAGGGGCATTGTGACTGGAGGGAAAGGGTTGTCCTATCTAGGGATGTCTGGTATGGGGAAATCCAGCCCTCTTTCATCAGTGGGCCGAGCTGTGGTTTCCCCACCAGAACTCATGGACTCCGACAGCATCTCTCTCCATTTGAGTAATTGCAGAACTTGTGGAAAAGAGTTCCTGGTGTTCAGGGGAAAGCCCACAGCTCAGCGTGCAAATGCAAATTGAGTCATGCACACCATGGAACTTGCTTCGAACCATGAAAGAACCAAGAAAGAACCAAGAAATAACAAGCTTTCCCTAACTGTAGCTCAGCCTGCCCCAACCTGACCCCCTTCAGATGCACTGGACTACAACTTCCATTGCCCCAGCTGGTATGGCTATTGGTCAGGGATTATGGGAGCTGTAGTCCAAAACATTGGAAGAGTTTGGGAATGCTGCTGTAGATGATGCTGATAAGGGTGGCAGCTTCAAGGACTTTACGTGAGCTCAGAGTGGTGGTTGTTTCTTTCCCCGGGTGAAATACATGTAATACCACAACTGTCTGTCAAGGGAGTCGATATTGTGCCATTTTGTGTGTTATTATGCATTGTATTACAGCATCTCATGATGTTCTAGGCTTAAGTGACAAAATGCTGACTTCTCCATGGTGGGGGGATGGATAGATATCACATCCCTGTTTTTCTGCTGAGACAGCTTCCTCCAGCTAAAACACAGGGTTGATTAAAGGGCAGAGAACTAGCATTGATATGAATGGGATGCATTTCTATTTATTCCACAATTATTTTTCTTCTGAACACTCTAATCGTTACTAGGTCTTTGTTAAAATGCTGGTGCTTTTTCTCAGAAAATAATAATCTAAAAATAACTGCAGGGTTGCGTGCAGATGAAATCAATCTTGAAACGAGGCAGGACAATTATTTGCTTGATTATATTTTTATCCTACTCGTCCTCCAAAGAGACTCAAGAGGACTGTTGGCTTTTCCTCATTTGATTCTCGCAACAATCCTGTAAGGTTGGATAGGCTGAGAGAGAGAGAGAGAGAGAGAGAGAGAGAGAAAGCAAAGGTCACCCAACCATTCTCATGGCTGAGTGAAGAGTCGAACTTGCATTTCCCCAGGCTTCATTTGGCACATTAAACCCTGTGCCACATGGTTGCTAAATTAGGTAAGATATTTGTCCTGTTGGATGAATGGATCATGTTTCTCTAAGTTCTCCATTATGTGACCCAAGAACACAGTCCAGAATGCTGTACAAGGAACCCTCCTGTAATGTACTTCCTGCACTAGGTATGAAGCTGGGTGAGAACAGGTCCGTCTTCCATATGCTGTAGGCTCTTCTGCTCATGAAGGACGAAAATGTGTGCAATGCATCACCTTTGCTGTGTTGGGGCCATGGGGTTCCACCTCTTGCAGAAGCTTCTTGTAGTGCAGAGGATGCAGAACATCTTTCCACTGAAGGGCTGAATTCCATCTTGGAGAAGCTCTTGGGGGGCCAGATTCCAGTGGTGGGTGAGGCAAAAGGCAAAAGAGGCAAGGCCAAAATGCACACCCCCCTGCATATTTTAGCTTAAAGTTCTTAGTGCAACTAACTAAGCCTTAGGAGGGGCCATAGCTCAGTATGATAGAGCACATGTTTGGCATGCAGAAGGTCCCAGGTTCAATCCCTGGCTTTTCCAGGTAGGGCAAGGAAAGACTCCCACCTGAAACCCTGGAGAGCCGCTGCTGCCAGTCAGTGTCAGCAATACTGAGCTAGATCGACCAATGGTCTGACTCAGTATAAGGCAGCTTCTTAGGTTCCTATTTCAACCTCTTAGAATGGGGGGGGGGGAATCTGCAGAAAAGCCAGGAAGTCGCCAAATGATTGGTGGTCGGAAGCAAAGGGGCAGGACCAGTGGCAGGGCACATGACCACATGGGGTACCCTGGAGGGCTGGATTGGGACCCCAAGGGGGACAGATTTGGTTGGCAGCCTTGAGGTTCTTCAGCCCTGCTGTAGTGGGTGGTCGGAGATCATGCTGGACTCGAAATCAGTCAGGAATTAACAAACAAATGATACATATTTTTTCAATCGAGCTGACTTCTTTCTTTTTAATCATTTTTAGGCTGCCTTTTTAAATTTGTGTGAGTGGAGGCCAGGTGAGTGGGGGCTAATGGCCCTTCTCCTCCCTCTTCTCACTGCTTGCCCACTTGGAGAAGGCAGGCATGGAGGCAACACAGTGAGGAGGAGACACCGGGAGACTGCCGAAAGTGGGCCTCGGCAGGTACCTGCATGATGCTGACTCCTGATGCCAGTTAGGGCTAGCAGCATCAAGGGCTGGCATGATTGGGTGCCTGTTGAGGGTCTATAGCCCAGCAGGGGCCCGCTGACAAAAGCCCCTGGAATTGTCCCTCCCCTTCATCATGGCAGCCTGCTTGCTCACCTCTGTCTTGCTCTGCCCTTGAGTAGGGTGGTGGTGAAAAGCAGGAGCAGGAAATGTCACAGCCAGCTTTCTCTCTGGCTCTCCGCCTGTCAAGCAACCAGGCGGTAGCAATGATAACAAAGAAGATGAGCAGCAGCAGTAGCTGCTGGTGATAATGGTGGTGAGAAGGCAGACAAACCTGGAGCCGGCAGTGACACCAGGCTCTACTGGGCCTGCATACCTCTTGGTGTGGCCAAAAGACTAATAGCCCCATAGAGTTATGAGATGCCATGGGAGATCGTATCAAGATTGGCCCGAGAGCACACAATGAGCTTCATATCTCCCCTGGCTCTTGGCCTTTTCACCTGCCTATTGTTCTGGCCCAGACAACGATGGTGGAGAGAAGGAGGCCCACACCCCAGCAGGGCACCATTGATTGGACCAGCTCCTCCTCTTCACCATGGCAATCTGAATGTTTACCTGCCTTTCACTCTGACCCTGAGAAGAGTGGTGGTTGTGGTGGTGGTGATGAGAAAGAGGAGGAGATTCCAGGGCACTCGACCTGTCAAGCAAGCAAGTGGTAGCAATAAGGAGAAAGAGCAGCTGGTGACAATGGGGGTGAGGAGGTAGACTCACTGAGGGAGGGGGGTGTCGCAGGTGTCTTGCCCAAGGGCCCTCAGAAACCTGGAAGCAGCATTGATACCAAGGCAGTTGTTGGGGGAAGAGCAGGAGGGGGCTGTTGCACTCAGGACCTGCTGGTGGGCTTCCCAGAGGAATCTGGTTGGCCACTGTTGGAAAAGAAGGCTGGATTAGCCAGGCCTGTGTTCTTCTCCGGCACAGCTCTTCTGATGTGCACAATATGAATTAACGTTTCTGCCAGGAATGCTGAAAAACACCACACAAAAAGTGGTGGTGGTGGTCAGATGTTGGCTGAATTCAGGCAACATGATAGTCAGTGGTGGGGTTATAATCAACTTTACAGTTGTTCATCTAGGGAGTACTGCCCTCACAACATGGTAATAAATAATCAACCGTGGTCTGGATTAGGTTCAGCGCTGAGTTGACTATGGCAGCATTCGGACGACACGATAGTCAATACAACTGATGATTGATCTCCCCCCCCAGTTGCTTATTGTGTCATCCGAATTCAGCCTATGAGTAGTTAGTAATTCCAAAAAAATTACAAACAGCCATACACATGCATTTGCAAACCTTACTTTTAGTCAGTTACTAAAGCCATGGCAGCATATTTTTTTAATATAACACAGAGTGGGCCAGTTTTTCATGTTGCAACATGGAGTTAGCAGTGCTAATGAAATAAAGTTGTTATTATTATTATTATTATTGTTATTATTTACATTGATATACTGCCCCATAGCCGAAGCTCTCTGGGTGGTTTACAAAAATTAAAGACTGAATATTAAAAATTGATATACAAAATTTAAAAACATAATAACATAAAAAAACAGCTAACTTTGAAAACAAGCTTAAACGCCAGGCCAAAAACTCAGTTAAAAACTCAACATAAGCTGTGAAATGCCTGGGAGAAAAGAAAAGTCTTAACCTGGCACCAAAAAGATAACAGTGTTGGCACAAGGCTGGCCTCACTGGGGAAATCGTTCCATAATTGGGAGGCCATCACAGAAAAGGCCCTCTCTCTTGTTTTAATGATTTGTATCAGTCAACAATCACCTATATATATATATATATATATATATATATATATATAGGTGATTGTAACATTGTAGATGGGCATGCTTTGATCAAATGATGGGTTAATGAATTAACAACAACACATGTTGAGTGGATTCTAATGCATCGTAGGGCATTTCCCTAAACCTGCCATCCGGACAACCATGACATCTTTCAGGAATGCCTGCATCTAGAAGTAACAAAGCACATACTGGATCGCTAGACAACTGTTGATGTTGATGCATTGAAGAATGGAAGCTGCTATTGCTGGTGGTTGGAATTTTATCCCTACTGACATTGCATTGCAAATACAATTGTACAGCCTATCATTCTTAAATGATTGTTGTAAAAAATAGCATGCAATAATAAATCATCACCTGAATCAAAATGATGTTTGCTCCAGGATTTCATGTCAATATCCAGATCTACCAAGACATTAACAAAATTGGATTTCCATTGCCTTTGTTTGCACAAAAAGGATTAATACTGGGAAATTAAGAATGGTGGAGGAGAATTACGTGTGTTCTGTTATGAACAATTGGTTTATCGACATGAAGAGGGTGTCATAGGAGATTTTGACTGAAGATGAAAAACCAAGCCATAACATTTTATGCATAACCTAGAGGAGAAATTCAACTCGTCTGTAAGAGAATGCATGCAGAGTCACTCTGCATCAAACACTCCGTGATTTTTAACCTGAGTTTTTGGGTAGAAATTTTGGTGAGACAGAAACTTTACCCCCAAAGTGAGGGCATTTGGGAACGAGGGCAGTTGATGAGATAAATTCATGCCTCTCAATTGTTGCAAGGAGAGCAGGGGGGTGTTGTTGTACTCAAGACCTGCTTGTGGGCTTCCTAGAGGGATCTGGTTGGCCACTGTTGGAAAAGGATGCTGGATGAGTCAGGCTTTTGTTCTGCTGCAGCACAGCTCTTCTGATGTTCTTAATATGAATTAATACACAAACATTTTTGCCAAGAATGCTGAAAAGTGGTGGTGATGGTGGTGCCCAAACGATGAGTAGTAATTCCAAAAGAATTACAAACAGCCATACGCACACATTTGCAAGTCTTACTTTTAGTCATTTACTAAAGTATTGGCAGCATATATTTTTTTAATCTAATGTAGAGAGGGCCAGTTTTCCATGTTGCAACATGGAAGTAGCAGCGGTAATTATTTCTGCTGTGTTACTGGGTTGTGACCGGCATGATCACTGGGATTAATATGCCATCATCTTTGTATTTGCAGCTCACGTGAAGGATTTCCAAGCAAATGTGAGCCTCCACATGGCTGAGATAGAGGCGACAGAAGCTCGTAAATGGGGAGAAACTGTGTGAACTACTCTAGAAATCACCCTACAATAACCAGTGAGACATCTGACATCATGGGTACAAGGCCTGGGGGTCATTACTTACGCACCACAACATTGAGGGATGACTAGAGTTGTGTGAATCAGATTGCAATTTTCC
Organism: Anniella stebbinsi; assembly: GCA_029215795.1. NCBI lineage: Eukaryota > Metazoa > Chordata > Lepidosauria > Squamata > Anniellidae > Anniella > Anniella stebbinsi. The sequence continues at coordinate 392,753,331 of JARDYH010000001.1, forward strand.
CCCCTTTTTGCATGAAAATCTGTCTGTGTTTTCATGTGTATTTCCCCAAATGCATGCATCAATTGCATACATTTTTTAAATGTATGCATTCGTCACTTTTTGGTTAAAATGTATTTCACACATTTTTGAACACTTTTTTTCACGCACATTTTTTCAAATGTGCTCATACTATTGCACACATTTTATTTTGGCCTGCGAATCAAATTGCAAGCTCATAAATGTACAGAGTTCGACTGCAGATTGCGTCCAAGTTTGTGTGCGGCCCAGAAGGTGCGAACTGGGTAAAATCCAGATCAAAACCAGACTGAAATGAATTTCTAACACATCCCTAATGATAATTAGCATGCCTGAGTGAACCATCACAGCATTAAACTTGCAAACCAAAGTCTGATGTCCCCTGACATGAAGTGTAACATTTTTCATTGGAGTTAGTTCACACATCCAAGCCATGAGCAGTGAACAGAGGTTTATACTAGGGATGTGCACGGACCCCCCGGATCGGATCGGGACCCGGATCGGGACCTCCAATTTTGTCATGGATCGGTTCGGACAAAATCGGAGGCCCCCTGGACCGGATCGAGTCCGATCCCGATCCAAAAATTGTAAATTTTTGGATCGGCTGCCATTTTTTTCCCCATAGACTTGCGGATAGAAGCGGATGACTCCAGGGGGGGTAAGCCCCCTTCCCCGCCACTGCTTACCTGTTAGGGCCGTTCGCTCCCGACCGGCGCCGGCGGCTACTGCCAGCCGGCTTTGTGGCTTGCTCTAGAGTAGCGCGCCGGGTGATCACCCAGCGCGCCACCCTGGAGCAGGCCGCGGAGCCCGCTGGTAGTAGCCGCCGGCGCTGGACGGGAGCGGACAGGCCGGGAAGGTAAAGGCCCCCCTCCTCCCCTCCGCACGCCCCCTCCTCCCCTCCGCGAGCCCCCTGCTTACCTTCCCGGCCCATCCGCTCCCGTCTGGCGCCGGCGGCTACTACCAGCGGGCTCCGCGGCCTGCTCTAGAGTAGCGCGCCGGGTGATGACATCACCTGGCGCGCCACCCTGGAGCAGGCCGCGGAGCCCGCTGGTAGTAGCCGCCGGCGCCGGACAGGAGCGGACGGGCCGGAAAGGTAAGCGCCCTCCTCCTCCCCCCCGCTGTCCACTTTCATCGGCGGGCGCCCGCTGGCGCCCGCCAATGGAAGCGGCGGTGGCCGCCAGTGGGCGCCCGCCGATCCGCCGAACCGGTTCGGAGCCTTTTCGGACCGGTTCGGATTGGATCAGCCGATCCAGCTGTCGGATCGGAAATCGGATAATTTATCCGATTTCCCACTGGACCGGACTCGGATCGTGGATCGGGTCCGATCCAGTGCACATCCCTAGTTTATACATATACGAACCAGCCCTGTCTAGTGATGTTAAAATCCAGTTACACAGCACTCTATGCAAAAGATAACACAAGAGGAGGAACAGGGATTGCTATTTCAAGATGCATTGTGTACCCCAGAGTTATACAATGCACCCCATGAGGAGAATTTCCAAGATGCCCTTTGAGATCATGGGCACAATTTGTAAGCTTTTTGGAATGTTTACACCAGGGCTGGGCAGACATTTTGCTGTCAAGGTTCACTTTGCCTTAGTCAATGTCAGGTCCCTCTTTCCTCTTGCATTATTTGAAGTCAATAAAGAGGTCTGCTATGAAATGAACAAAGCTTTATTCAGGCAATAAACATATTCTCCCAGCTGCTAGGCAGTCTAAAGGTTCTAAGAGACTTGTCCTCTAGGCAAGATTATGCAAAGCAAGCAAAACATTTGCTTCTTTCAGTACGCCCTTAGGGAGACTGGTTCTGACCAAGCTGTTTCCGAGCAATCAACCTGTCCAACCTCCTCTTCCCTTCCCTTGCCCCAGCCTGCCTTTCTCTCCTACAGAATCTCGCATCTACCAGGCTTTGCATGCCCTCCTCCTCGGAAGAAGCCTGATTCTCAGCTTGGGGTTTATTTACACAATCAGAGATAAGAGCTGGAAAGGTTCATTCGCAGTTGGGGAAGAGGCCATGAGAAGCAACTCTCCCATTCCTGGTATGGGCAGGGACGTCTCTAGTGCTGTCTCTTCGGCCTCAGAATCTGACTCTGAATTATTGTCTGACAGTCCTTCACCCTGCCCAAGGAGAGGGGGATTAGACACAACAGTTAAAGTCCATCAAGCAGCGGGTGTGGCCAGCTCTAAATATGGGTGGGGTTTGAAAAATGGGAAGAGTTTGCTCAGTGGGCTGAGGTCTGCATGAATGTAGGCTGAGGTTTATGTGTGGTCCTTGGGGTACAGGTTTCCCATTCCTGGTTGAAACAAACAAACAAACAAACAAACAAACAAACAAACAAACAAACTAGTTTATATGAATAGAATTCATGCGAGAAAACATTTGCACAGGAGATATTCCAGGTAGATTGTACACAACATTATATATATATATATATATATATATATATATATATATATAATGGTCATGGTTCTCAAATCATCCATGCCTTCTTCTTATTGGCACTGTAATACTGAAAGGCAATTCTTTGACAGGTAGAATTTTAAAACGCATCTAACTGCAAGCAAAACAAGAGACGATTTAAACAGGTGTCAAAATAAATTTCCATTGAAAGACATTTTACTTGAGAAGCATGGCAGGAGCGCAGCTCAGTTTTGAATAGCATTCACCTGCCTGAGGAAAGTTTCTGACTGCTAATGGAAATAAAGAAAATAATTTCTTCTTGAAAAGCTGTTTTCGAGTACGCAGCAGTGCTAGGCATTAGGGAAGACTCAAAATATTTTGAAAACAGGGAGCGTGCAAATGGTTAGAATGAAACAGGGATGGCATTAAACTGATGTGTGCATCGTACTACTTTCCATAGGTTCATTTCTGACAGCGTTCCAACATCCTACCACGGAAGTGTTAGGAGATTTGTAAGGAAGTCAGTGGGGAAGATGTTCTAGGGTAATGGTAGAGGGTCCGAAGGGACCGATGGGAGAAGGGAACAAGTAAGATCAAGAATTCTCTGTGGATAGGAGAACCATCCATTTTCATGCTTTCCATAATTGTCCAAAATTCACTTTCAAGCGTTCAACTCCCAGCCATTTTTGTCTTTGACCTGCTTATTTTGGCTCATTTGAGCAGGAAAAGTGTGCGTTTTGCAAAAGTGTGCCCCTTCCCTCAGTGACTATAGGAGGAGAATGATGATGATGATGATGATGATGATGATGATGATGATGATTATATAAAAATGTGCATTCCCCCCACAAATCTGATTGCCTATTCGGGAATTTGTGAACGTTTCCCGGAAAAACCCCTCTCCTGCTCATGTTCCAGGGTTGCGAAGTGGACATGTTTGTGTGATGGACTCCTGGTCGTTGGACATATGGGAAACCACAACACCTGGCTGAATCTGAAGTGGGCCAAGGCAGCGCCAAGACACCCCAAATCAAACTGGGACCGAATTGGAAACTCCGAATCAGCCTCCAAGTTGAATTGGGGGTGGGGCTGCACACAGCCCTAATGCAAATGCTGGAAAACCACCCAAAGATGGGTGGGAGTAGCAGGGGAAGAAGGAACCATATGGTGATGTGGGGAAGGGGGACATACATTTCTGGGGTATCCTGGAGCATCAGCTGATATAGGGAGATAGGAAGAAAAGGCTTTGATATCAAGAAATGGTCAGACCGCATACCCAGGCCACACTCTTTGGCCTGGTAAGGAAAGATACCCTCTTCTAGCTTAATAACGCATGCACTGCAGCATATCCTCCACCCCAGCATGCTTAATTGAGATGTAATACTCTATAAGGGTTTGCAGCAAACTGCCCTCCCCCTGCCCAAATGTTCCCGGCTGTGTTGCATCAGGTGGCCCTGAGATGAAAATCCATATGTATTATGGTAAGCAAATCCTTTCACAACCTTATACATATGCAATGTTTCTTCATTTGCACTTACTTAAAAAAAGAAGATGAAAGCAAATGTTGTTCTCCCAAAATAGAAACATAAAAAACCCCCACAACCATATATGAAATTAGCTCACCGAGGGCTTAATTATCCTTCCCTCCCCCAATGGGAATCGATGCTATTGGCGGTTCGCAGCCTTGTTCTCTTGACAAATCAAGTTGTTGGCTGAGGCATGAAGTGTTAGATTATGATTGACTCAGCGTGACATTGTGATTCATGGCTACTATATTACGGAGGGAAAGGGGGGATTTATGCTTCATATCCACTTTGGATTCATGCCGAGACAAGTGCATCGTTCTGCTCAACCTTAGGAGTTCACGTTCCGCACCTTGGGATTGAACAATATTACAAATGTTCAAACATTTGTGGAACAAGTGAGATTAAATAAGGCTGGGAAGCAACCTCTGCTTTTCCCCTCATGCTGCATCCTTTCGGAGGAAGATGAAGAGTGTATTATAAGTTCAGTGTGGAGAAGGAGAGAGGGAGAGAGAGAGCGAGAGAGAGAGAGAGAGAGAGAGAGCTGCAGTTGAGCTTATGAAGAAGCTGACTTAGACTGAGTGAGATCACTGGACCATCTTCCCCAGCCTTATTTAGTCTGACTTAGGGATGATTTGACTTAATGGTCTGCCAATACTTTTTTTTAACTTTCGAACTGTAATGATCCATTTTCAACAATGGGTGTAGTTCAATTGAAAATAATTTTATACAACGTATAGTGAATCTATTTTAGCTGAAGCATTTTATATTTTGTTTTATGTTGTATTTGTCTCATTTTGTCTGAGCTATTTTGTGTGTGGATGGCCTATGTCCCAAGCAAGATTATAAAGGCTGATTGGTTGACTGGCAATGTCTCTTGAGGACCACAGGCTGAGGTCTTCTCCACCTCTGCTTTCTGAGCTTCTTCGTTAAAGATACCAGGGGATCAAGATGGGATTTTCTGCATGCAGAGAATGAGTTCTACCATTGAGCCAGAGATTTCCACCTAGTTCCAAAAGCTAGTTACACAGCTGCCAAGTTTCTTTCTTTCTTGGTTTATATTCATATTACTGTTCCACCTTTCTAGTGCTGTCAATGGTGCAGGTAAGACTGGACCTTAGAGCTATAGTCCAGAGCCACACAGCAGAGGGTCTCCCCACACTCAGGAGGCTGCAGGTGAACCTCCACTGTATCTGTGTAGTCAGGGATAATGGTGCTATGGTTCAAGTGAGTTTAACATGAAAAACTGCACATGGCCAGATTACTATTTTTAACAGGCTTGGAAAGCTGTTGTTGTTACTGTTGCTGTTGCTGTTGCTGATGATGTTAATGTTCTAATATATCAGAAATGCAGAAGCCGTTGTAAAGTATGGAATGGTAGTTGGGAGTGTGTGAAGAGAAATGTTAGTTGTGCGCTTCACAATTGAAGTAGTACACATGGCTGTCTAAAGGATGCCCCCATAAAACCATTATGTCCAGGGTGTAAAATTGTATAGGTGCATCACTGAGTGTTGTCAGGGCCATGTATGACCCAGGTCCTGGAGAAACATCTTCAGAAGAAGAGGCTTGGGACTCCATGGAGAATCATCCTCTCTAGCTGCACAACAGGAGGGAACCTGCCATAGTCCAAAAGCAACCTGAAGAGTTCCATCTGAGGAATGCCTCACCTGAGCCCCCCTGTAACTCCTTTGTCCCCCATCCAGAGCTTTGCTTTGACCCACCAATTCTCTTCCATTGCCCTTTGGCACTCAGCAGCAAAGGTAGCAGCAGACCTAGTGGGAATCGCAGAGTTGCTGAAGGAGTATCCATTTGAGCCCACCCACCACTGGGTGGGAGGACCCAAAAGAGCCACTGCAAAACTTCCTGCAGCAGCTGGGAGAGGGATGAGAGTGAAGATCTGAGTAGGGATTTTCACCTCCGAGGTCAATGCTCTGTCTACAGCTTCAGAGGTGAAACCCCCCAGAATCAGACAATGCTGAAGGAATGTGCCCTAATATCCCATACAAACAGTTAAAAATACAAAGTAGAATAGAAATATTTAAAAAATACAGTGCAGTAGAAAATAACAAACAGCACAGGAATCCATAAAGCAGCCAGAAAAATCTAGAACCAGGTTTCTAGAATGCCGGTGGGTAGTGGGAAGAAAGGTATTTGGCTGGTGCTGAAAAGATAACATTGTAGGTGCCAAGGGAACCTTTTTTGGGGAAGGGCATCCCTGACGTTCCAGTGCTCTTGAATATCTCCCCGACTTCCATAGGATATGTTGAAACACAACTGCTCAGAATCTTCAGACCTTGACTTATTTTATGGGGCCCACTATTCTCATCAGTTTAACAGGAAGATCATTCAAGGAACGTTTTTGCCAAATGAAACTGGCCAGCTCCATAACTGGACACAGTGGAGAATTAAGGGTGCACTTGTTGATTTTCTGAACTTTTATTTGTTTGCGGAAGCATTCAATTCGTTCGTGTATCAGGGAATGAGAAAGAAAATATTAAAGATGGCCTGTCTTATGAACAGTGACTTTAGTTTATTAAATTGTAAGTTATCTTATGCTGCCTTCGATATTTCAAAAAACAAACAAACTAAAAACTAAAAAAACCCTACGCTGAAGCTTTATAAATATGCAAATTTATTTACATTTAATCAATCATCAAAAGGCAGATGAGCAACTGAATGTTCTTTATTAAATCAGATGACAGACCCATTTTTTAATATTAAAAACAACAACAACACAGTTTTGGCAGCCGTACTTTATACTAAGACGGAAGCAAAGATTGGAGATTTCTTGGGGATGGTGTGTGTGTGTGTATGTGTGTGAGTGTGTGTGTGTGTGTACAAAAACTCCAATGAATATTTGCAGGGCAGGGCAGAGTTTGGACAAGGAAGAGGGGGAAATGTTTGGGTGCGATTTTAAAAACTTCTACTTGGCTGTTGACTCGTCGTTTGAAGTGCTGTGACTTTTGGAGGCTGCCCCCAGAAGTTGAAGAAATCCTCCCTGCCGGCACCATTTCAGGAGATATTTTTTTCTGCAGCTTTACTGTCTGCTTGTGGTTTGCCCATTTCATATATTTATTTATTTATTGTAAATGATATTCAGGCCACCTCTAAAGAGCAGAACCTTCTCAAGGCGGCATGCAAGATGAAAGCAATACCGAAAACAATAGGCCAAACAAACAAACAAAAGCAAACAGAAAGCAATAGGTATTTAATAAAATACTATTTCAAACACTGTACAACCAGATCCCGACAATGAAACCAGCTGGCCATGGTTCATACAAAGGGCAGTGAAAACAGGCGGGTCTTCAGAGCCTTCCTGAAGGTTTGCAAAGAAGGAGCCTGCTAAGCCTACAATGGAAACTGATCCCAGTTGTGTGGGGCCACTGCTGAAAAGTCTGCTTGAAGTGCTCCTTTGTCATGTATAAAGAATTGTGCATAGGGTTTGCCATAAAAGTCCTGACAATCAACTCATGATGGGGATATGCCACCTCCAACTTTCAAAGGCAACATGTGAGTCTCAGAATTGGTCCCGGGAAGTCCTGGGAGGGGATACACAAAAATGCAGTTGGCCCCACTTGAGGTGATGGCATGGGGCTCATTGCTGTTCCTCTCTCTGTCTCTCTCTTAAACAACCAGATGAAATAACTGAAATGAACCATTTGGCAGTAGTCTCAGGACACACAAGAGTCAAAAAGTAGTTCGTCACACAATCCATAATTAAGTTACAGAATTTGATGCAGTGGGAAATGGTGGTGGCCACTGCCTTACATTTGGACTAGACTAGGGCTGTGAACAAATGTCCTCCATGCTATCTTTGAGAAATTTGGGAACCATTTCAAACTGCACTGAACTAACTCTCTTGAAAGCCTACACTGTACCTGCATCTTTAGGCAAGAATACTTGTTAGTAAAACTGTTTCCTGTCCTTCACTAATGAAAAAGGGTGTGGATCCTTTTTAACTTTTTGTGTGCAGGTGGGACTGATAAATGCTCATTCTGTTCTGCCTTTTGGTTTTTCTCTGCTAACTTGCCTTTTAAAAAGGAGGCAGCACTACCAAATAATCCCATCAGTAGGCTTCCATTTCCTGGTAGTGGGTTTCACCAAGACATCTGATTAGCCACTGTGGGAACCAGAGGATGCTAGGTAGTCTTTTGTTTCCTTCTTATGTTCTTATGCTGGTATGAAGGGAGAATCAATCCATGGGCCCAACATTTTACATAGGGTGACTTGGGTGACTCCCCCAAGTCACCCTATGTTAGGCTGACCAGATAAAATCCAGGTCAGGGCTCATGTAACTCATGTAACAGTTGTAGAGAAAAGGGAATTTCAGCCAGTGTCATTTGTATGCAATTAGTTCCTGGTGAAATTCCCTCTTCATCACAACAGGTAAAGGTGTAGGCATTATACTAGAGTGACCATATACAAAAGAAGGCAGGGTCCCTGCAGCTTTAACTGTTGTGATGAAGAGGGAATTTCACCAGGAACTAATTGCATACAAATGACACTGGCTGAAATTCCCTTTTCTCTACAACTGTTACATGAGCTACATGAGCCCTGACCTGGATTTTATCTGGTCACCCTACCCTATGGAAGCACAGTCACATTGTCCTGCATTGTAAAGAAACCCAGCAGGGTGAAACTGTATTATGAGTTCTACACATCCGTAAGTTTGATGCTGTGCAATCTTAATGTTGTCATTTTGCCAACTCCCAATATGGTGGGAGTAACACAATTGGGTTTAATTTCCTTTGGACCAGGAAGAAGCACAAGGAACTTAGAGTGTCTTTGTACTATTGGCTTTATTCACCCTTATACAAGTAGAGCATAAATGCAAGTGAACAGCAGGCACTCCTACAAGGGACATGATCCAGGAACATCAGATCCCCAGAGAGAAAGTCTCCCCCACCCCAAACTTGTAGCCAAATTACAGCTCCCTTTCCCTGTCACTTCCATTCCTTCCAAGCTATAATACCTTTTTTTTCACATGCACATCTTACATCAACCCCCCCCCCCCAACTGGAGAGGGTGTCACCTTACCCAAGCTCTGATCAGTACCCCTTTCAAATACACAGATTTATCCCTCATTATCTCCCAATCCTTAGCTCCCATCAGCCAATCATTCGGAGTTTTTAATGAGCAATCTGGCTTGGGGCCGGTACAATCATTAGGCAGAGTGAATCTGCTGCCTCAGGCAGGAGATGCTAGGACGTGGCAAGAGCGGTCGGTTTTTGCAGAGCCGTTTCCCCTGGAGTCCCCCAGCTGTTTCTGTCCTGGTATTCCGGCATCAGGGATGCTTGCATGTTGCTGTGTCTAACAAAGGAATAGTTGTCCAGAAGTCATAACCGTTCTAGTTGAATGTTACATTGATATTTTGTTTCTGTGCTGTACTGAACCTCCTTATGCAGAATGCCGGCCCGGTATGCAGCTAACGTTGCTATATGAATTAACAACCACGTCTACAAAGTCCTTGGATAAACCTGTGAGATTACTGATTAGGGAGCTGAAATGCAGAGATAAAACACTGTGCTTTAACACCGTCCCATCTCGCCCACCATTCTCAGCTAGTTCGGTAAAGAGATTCTGAATCCGACTTTGGCTATTACTCAGCTTTCCTTTTTTTCTGGGGATTGACGTTAACCTGATTCCTGCCCCGCAGCAAGAGGCGTGAGCGGGGCAGAACCTATAAAGGCAGGCCCCGCACACATCCTGGTCTCTAGGCTTTCCTGCTCCCGCGGCCCCATCCTATAACCAGTATGGGATTAGCCAGTCACTCCCTTTGGAGTGAGGGGTGTGTGACAAGGAATTTTACCTGCCATAGATTGGCTCTAAAGTATCAGTTTTTTGCCTACTTCATATTGGAATGAAATGTTAATCGAGGGAGGGTAAATAGGTTGATTGGAAGGGGCAAGGTTGTGCGGGAACCTTAGGGACTTCAAAGAGGTTTAGTGAGCATTCTCTGGCACCTTTACGGTGTCTGGCAAGTTCAGAGGCCTGCCCCTTGGGCTCTTGAGTCAGGATACGGCTTGCTTTTGGGGGACCGCCATGTCTCATTTCCTGGAGGCTTTGCAGCACACACATGAGCAGCTTTAGGAAGGGGCAAGGGTTACCCAACTCTAGGCTGACCATCTGAAAAGGAGGACAGGGCTCATATAACTTTAACAGTTGTAGAGAAACTGTTTCAGTCAGTGTCATTTGTATGCAATTGGTTCCTGGTGAAATTCCCTCTTCATCACAACAGTTAAAGTTGCAGGGGCTCTGCCTTCTTTTGTATATGGTCACTCTAGTATAGTGCCTGCACCTTTAACTGTTGTGATGAAGAAGGAATTTCACCAGGAACTAATTGCATACAATGACACTGGCTGAAATTCCCTTTTCTCTACAACCGTTAAAGTTACATGAGCCCTGTCCTCCTTTTCAGATGGTCAGCCTACCCAACTCCTCCCTTTGGCAGAGTGCCCCGCCCATGAAGCAGACTCATTGCCAGGAGAAAAGATCAGTTAGATCCCCGCACTCTCACATGCAGATCCAGGGAGGGGTGAATTACCCATTGAAATAAAGAGGCCCTAGTTATCCCAAGCTCTGGTATCTGTATAGCTACTTCCTTGCTTCCTTCTCTACCTGCAAACAACGGTTCTTTGCGACTTTCAGCTGGCTGCAGGCTTACTCCACTAGGAATCGTATTCAGCACTTTCCCCTGGAAACAGAACTTCTCCTGTTTCTTCCAGGTTGTGAAAACAACAACAACAACCAGTCTTTTGTGAGAGACCAGATTGCCGTGTCATCCCGTACCGTGCACAAATCATCTTCAGCCATATTGGTCCCCGCCAGGAGCATATGCGTGCATTTTTCAAACGTCACCGAATCTCGCTGCCTCAAGGACAGTATGAAATGCCTCATACCATATGGAGGCCTGTGACTGAAGGGCCTTTGTAGCTGAGGTGCTGCATAATTCGCTAGGCTGGGCTCTGGTGTTCCCGAGCATCTTTAGCAATGGAAGATAATAGGCGTTCGCCTGCTTAAAAGCTTTATCCTTCTTTACCCCCCCCCCCCCCCCGGGCTTAATTAGGTTTTGCTGCAATTTTCTATGATAATTTCGTTCTGCTTTTGCCTTTGGCTCGCATAAGCTCCCTTGAAACCCCTCCTGACTGCAGCAATACTCATTTAGGACAAAACGGATTGCTGCTACCTCCCCCTGCTGTTCAGCTCCAATCAACAAGCTGTATATATAACTCCCTGCAAGTGGAAAAATACCTCTGGGCTCAGGTTTTGTTTCGTTGTTTTTTTAAAAAATGGCCTATTTGACATCAAAAATGAAATAAGCCTGCAACTGCTTCTGCCAGATGAGCATTGGACTGCATCAGGCCACTGACTTTCACCTTGCAAAGAATACCCCTCAATTCATTTTCTCCTTGGAAATCAACAATTATAGGTCATTTCCCCCCACTAGAATGTTTGCTCCCATGTGGAATACCAATGATCATTTGTGCAAGTGATAGGAGCATTAGGGAAATGATGGGATGGTGACAGAGGAGGGCCTGCTTGATTCTGTAGCAGGGCTTGCTCTAGGTTTCAGTGGGAAGAGTGCCGTTTGCTGGGCTTCTTTCTCTGCCAGTGAGCCCAGGTGGGCTTCCCTGGAAGCAATGGGCAGTGATGGCGGAACTCCAAGCAGTGCCAGTTGGCTGGGTCTAGCCACCATTTTAATTTCCCACAGTGCCTCCAGAGCAATGGTACAGTGGGAGAAGAAATTCTCTAGCAGTTTCTTGTGACAGCAGCCAGGGATGGTCCTACCATTAGGCAGTTGCTTCAGGCGGTATATGCTGGGAGGCAGCAGGAAAGTCTCAGAGGCGAGAGCTATGGGTCACATGGCTTGCCCTGCATCCTGTAAGCCATCCAGCTGCCTTCAGATTCAACGGGGTAATATGTTCCATCTTACTGAAGTAAGATTTATCTGCTAGTCAAGTTGGCCTTTGTACATGGAATGGGAGTGGGCACCGTCTTGTTCACCTCAGGCAGCTCATTGTTTTGGGCCAGCTCTGTTGTTGTTTTGTTGTTGTTCCACTGCAGTAACTGTGTTGGCAATCTGGAGACCATTTTGCATCCTCCACAATGCCAAGGACCAAGTGTCATTGTGGGGAATTGTGGGGGCAAATGACTTCCTCCTTCTACACACACACACACACACACACACACACAAACATACAAATGGTGGAGCATATTTGAAGAAGATTCTTCAAAGAGGCCTTCTTCTTCTGGATGTGGTGCGAGAAAAAAAAATCTTCTGAGAAATTTCAGCTCTGTTCAAACAAAAAAATAAGGGGGATTAATCATCTTTCCCAAAACCTATGATTAGAAAACAGGCTTACATTGATCAGCGTGTTGGAAATGCATTGGCTAGAGCAGATCAATATACATAATGAAGAAAGCAGCCCTGTTAGATGGAGAGGAGAAAAAGTGCAATAATAAGATGAGCATTTTGAAAGTGCCATGAAAATGATGTTGCCATTTTCAAGGTTCCACTCCCCTCCCCCCCCCCATTCAAGTGATGAACTTCCACCTGTAAGGGCTTTCCAAATTGCCAAGGCTATGCAGTCAATCATGTGAGGCTATGCAGTGAATCATTGGGTTGTTCTCTTAAGATTGGGGTGGGGAATCCGTGGCCAATTAGATGTAGTTGGACTCCAGTACCCATTAGCCTCAACCAGCATGGATTATGGAAGGTGTAGTCTAACAAAATCTGGAGGTCCACAAAATCTGGAGGGTTTCCCAGCCATGACTTATAGATCATCTGTCAGGAGATGCATGAAAGCCTGCAGTGACCATGGTCAGATCCAAAGATGTTCAGGGGTCCCTCTTTTCTCTCTTTCTCGCCATCTTTCTCCTGCAAGCCGGGGCTGCGGTAAGAAGACACCTGGGGAGGGATGTAGATGATAGGATGACTGAAAATTTAGAGAGGGCATCTGTGTACTACTTTACTGCACGTAGCTCTCAGTCAATTCTGAACTTAATAGCAAATTCGTTATACATCGATCCGGGCTCGCTATAAAGGTGAGCATTACGAACGGACAAATTTTGACTAATCAGCTCTCTACTGATGACATTTGGCAGCATTAAAACACACCGTTTTGGTTACAATGCCTCAAAAATATGTATTTTAGGATAGAATGCATGCAAAAACAATTGAATTTTCATGCTTTTTAAAAAAAAACAGATTGAATTTGGGTTAGAACAGCATTTTTTTTTAAAAAAAGCTTTAAAGCAGAATTTGGTCTTTTAAACTCACGATTGTGGTTTGCCATTCAAATTTGGTATTGTTTTGCACCTGCCATTGCCACAGCAGGGGGGACAGTTGGCGGGGGGGGCAGTGGGGTCTTCAGGCCGTGTGTCACCCACCTGTGCACACCAGGACAGAACAGATGTCTGAATGAACACAGATGAACTAGAAATCGATCGATCGATCGATCTGTACCGGCAGCTTCTCCATTTTGGCCCAGGTGGCAACGAGGCTACAACTGACCCTATGAAAAGTCCTTGGTTGTAGTTATATGTTGACTCAATAAATAAACGAAGAACAATGGAAAACATTTTAAACAGGAAAGAAAGAGAAAGCTATGGGGACAAAGTTTCTCCATGACATGGTCCCCCCCCCATAAAAATGAGAAGAATTAAACAAAAACTCTCTAACACGCTTAGTACAAGGTGATTACATTTTAGTGGGAGGCCATATTGCCAACGCAGCAGTTTTGGGGTGCTTTATGAGAATTCTCTACCATCTGAAGTTCTTTAAAGTTAAATTGCACTTCAAAGTTTCATTTACACACTGTAAAAATGATATAGTTAAGTTTTCAATGGGGAATGAATTATTCATTAAAGAAGATAATGGTGTTAAACTCAACCAAGGAGCTATAACATTAGCATAAAGAATGCCTTATGTCACATTAATTTTAAAAACAGAAAACATGCAGCACAAAAGATATTGAACCACGGTCTTTGGTGTGTATGTGTACGGCCAAGTTAAACAAAAAACAATTATTCTTGCAGCAACCTTTCTGTTGCATGCTAATCAGTTTTTTTGGGGGGGAGGCAGGGGCTAGGTATTTTACAACCCATTTGTTCTTGGTTATTAATTGCGTTGGGGTGAGGTGGGTTGGAACCGTCCCATCTTAGTGTCGTGGTCTTTGCTCTTTGATTGTATGCAAAAACCACACACTCCAAAGCACTTATGGGCGAAAAGGTTGATGACCCCTTTATCTCTGCTTTGTGATCATTGGAATATTAATTCACAGGAATGTGAAAAATATACTTCAGGGAAGATCTGATATTCTATTTCTTTTTTTGTGAAAGAAACCCATATTTATAAAAAGGGAAACTATTTAGGTTTGCAGAGGTCTGTCCTCTGGGTTGCCATCTTGCAGGTTCTAGTGAGTATCTGTTAAATTTTTATTTCAGCTATCTTCCAAGGAGCTGTGCATGATTCTGCCTTTTATCCTCTTAACAACCCTTTGAGGTAGGCTGGGCTCAGAGAAATTGATTGGCCCAAGGTCTCCCCGAGAATATGTCTGCAGCTATCCAGATCTTGTTGGTCCTAATTTCCATCAACTCCAGCCAGCATGGTCAATGGTCAGGAGTGATAGGAGTCGTAGTCCAAGCTCATATGGGCATATAGACATCACCCACATTTATTATACCTAAAATACAACAAACCCCAGAGTGAACTATTGATGGGCATTGAATGTATAGATCTACATCCAGACTCTCAATATCACATGTTTCCATCGTATACATGGCTGGGACATTCAAAGTACAATCCTATACCGACTTACCTGGGAATAAGCCCATTCAACCAAATGGGTTTTACTTCCAAATAGATATATATAGAATTGAGTTGTGACAGTCTGATTTAGTTTGGCAATTACTTAGCAGCCCAATCCACAATTCAATTAGGTCAAAGCACTTGGGTTGAGCTGATTAAATAAAAAACTGAATTGCATGGCAAAACTATCAGAAACATTTCATTTTAATGTTTGACAATATTTGGTATCCGAATGCAATGGAATTTAGTATCTGACAACTTGTTGGAACTAAGAACACTTGATAGCCAGCACTTGGGGGAGAGGCAGACAAAAAGGGACAGTCTCAAAAGGAAAAAGCAGCAGCATGCTAGAGACACAAGAAGCTGACTTATACTGGATCTGACCATTTGTCCCATATATTTACTTTTGAGTTGTACTGGCTTTCCAGGGCCTCAGAGATCCACCACAGACCCTTCAGCTGGAGGCATTGGGGATTGAACCAGGGACTTTCTCCACAGAAAGCATGCTCTCTACCTAGGAATGAACAAACTGGTCAATTTTGCGTACTCATTTGTCCAAACTTAAGTTCAGTTCATCCCAAACACTGTGATCTTTTTTAAAAACCAAGTACTCATGGAAATTCATACAC
Source organism: Anniella stebbinsi (assembly GCA_029215795.1). Lineage (NCBI taxonomy): Eukaryota > Metazoa > Chordata > Lepidosauria > Squamata > Anniellidae > Anniella > Anniella stebbinsi. The sequence continues at coordinate 392,768,706 of JARDYH010000001.1, forward strand.
ATTTTTTGTGCACACTTCTCCTAATGCATGCATTTTATATGCATTTTTGCCTAACATACGCATTTCTGCAAGTATTTTTCCCAATCTAATGATTTTTAATGCTATCTCCTTAACATACTCAATTTTGCATTCATTTTTTTTTCTGAACAATTCCATTGGAAGATTTGGAAAAGTGCAAGTTTTGAAGGATGACTGAATTTCAGTTCACATATTGGTTTCAGAAGTGCAAAATTAGGTACGTTCACATTAAAATGTTAACTGAATAAATTTCTTCTCCATCCCTAGTTATATCACTGAGCTGTTGATCCTTTCGATAAAATGCTTTCCTGTCATAGGGAGCCATCAATGGCTACTAGTCCTGATGTTTATATACTACCTCCAACATTAGCGACAATATGTCTTTGTATACAAGTTGCCGGGCAACACAACCAGGATGGTACTATTGCACTCATGACCTACTTATGGATTTCCCATAGGCAGCTGGTTGGCAGCTGTGTGAACAGAATGCTGGACAAGATGGACTCATGGTCTGATCCAGCATGGCTCTTCTTGTATTCTTGTTGCTGGGGAGTACCTGCAAATGAAGAAACCACATAGTTGGGTCAAATTGCCAACTTTTTCTTGCTTTCAGCCCCAGCACCACTCAAAGCTTTCCATGGTGCTGATGTCTTCCTGTCTTGTTCTCCTGTCATGTACGCTGATGACATGCAGCTCTATTTCTCCTTTTCATCTTCATCAGGTGAGGCTGTGGATGTGCTGAACCAGTGCCTGGCTGCGACAATGGACTGGATGAAGGCTAATAAACTGAAACTCAATCCAGACAAGACTGAGATGCTGTGAATGGGTGGTTCTGCTGACTGGATGGCGGGTCTTCAACCTGTTCCGGGTGGGGTTGCACTCCCCTTGAAGGAGCAGGTTAGTATTTTGGGAGTTCTCCTAGAACCATCTCTGTCACTTGAGGCTCAGGTGGCCTCAGTGGCACAGAGTGCCTTCTACCAACTTTGGTTGGTGGCCCAGCTACGCCCCTATCTGGACAGGGATAACCTGGCTTCAGTTGTCCATGCTCTGGTAACCTCCAAGTTGGATTACTGCAATGCACTCTACATGGGGCTGCTGTTGAAGACAGTTCAGAAGCTGCAGTTTGTGCAAAATGCAGCGGCCAGATTGATAACTGGGACCGAGCATATAAGACCAACTCTGGCCCACTTGCATTGGCTGCCTGTATGTTTCCGAGCCCGATTCAAGGTGCTGGTTTTAACCTATAAAGCCTTACACGGCTTGGGACCACAATACCTGATGGAACGCCTTTCCTGACATGAACCTACCCGAACGCTATGTTCAAAATCTAAGGCCCTCCTCCGAGTGCCTACTCTGAGGGAAACTCGGAGGTCGGCAACAAGGGAGAGGGCCTTCTCTGTGGTGGCCCCCCATTGTGGAACAATCTCCCTGACGAGGCCCACCTGGCGCCAATATTGTTATCTTTTCGGCGCCAGGTCAAGACTTTCCTCTTCTCTCAGACATTTAGCAATATTTGATGAGCCTGGATTTGTTTTGTTTTTAGGTTTATAGCTTTTTAAAGTTATTACAGTGGTTTTAAATGTATGTGTATATTATGTGTATATTGTATGTTTTTGATATTTTTATTTTTGTATATTGTTTTTAATTGTTTTAATCTTATGTAAACTGCCCAGAGAGCTTCGGCTATGGGGCGGTATACAAATGTAATAAAATCAAATAAAGAAATGAAGAAATCTGACCCATAGCTGAACTCTGTATACTGACTACAATGCAGAGCATCAACAGAACCTCTGGCTGAAATGGCACAGTGGCCTGCAGAAGTCGTGAGCCAGAAAACCAAATACTGTCTGTGAAGGGATGTGTGTGGAATAGAGACTCGGGTGGACTTGCTCCTGATGTTGTCGTTCCACCTGCAGCTTATCACACCATTCTGGCTGCTTTATAAATGGCATGGGCGAGATCAGTAAGAAGTAGAATGTGAAGAATGAGGGCTGGAAGTCCATGCTGTGAGGAGTGTGCTTTGTTTCCTGGGCTTTTAGGGATGTTATGGAGTGGGAAGGTAGATATATTGAACTGGGGAGGGGGCATAGCGAAATCTTTGTACTCTGTGATGACTCAACCATCTGCTAAGCCATAAGTAGCTCTCTCAGGGATTGCAGGGATGCTAAATTGGCTCAGAGGGGTCTCATCATTAAGAGTATTTTATATGCAGTCCACAAGTCATGCCTGATGCCCTCAGTGATGCCACATAGCCAAATCCAATTAGTTACATAGTGAAGTGATGTCATGTTTCTATGTGATCCCCAATTGGTTGGGAAGACCGTTTCTGCAGTCTTAGGAAACAGGACAAGTCAGAAGATTTATTGACCCTCTAGCGGATTGCCACATATGGTTGGGGGCTACATTCACCTTTGGTGAGGCGAAAGCTGTATAGGGCTACTGTAAAGTCTCATGCATGCACATGACTTACTGAATGTCCCAATTTGAGCTCCACGGTGGTGTTTACTTTCAGACAATTCCATCTAATTTAAGCACACAGCAAGTAACAAGTTATATTATGCTCAAGCAGATCCTGTGATTTTTGAGACAGAGGTCAGAAGCTCATTTCCTTGTTAGTGCAACAATCAACACACTAAAAGGAAGCGAGGATATACAAATATAAATTAGTGTGAAATTAAGGTCAGCCATTTGATTAGGTAACACAAACTCCATTTGGAATAATGGAAACATGCAAATACAGGGCGGTATGTTGCCAGTGGATACTAGTTTCTTCTTGCTAGAGAGAGTCCTAAGAGAGAGGAAAAAGTAAAACCTTGGGCTAGGCTGAATGTTCTGCCATTTTGAGTTCATCTTTTTGTGATCCTTCTCACTGACGTTCTTTTTATTCCCCCTTCAGCACCATTCTTTACTTTTTCTCACTAGCCAATTAGTTCTTCCTAGCCAATTAGGGATCACATAGTAATTTGGATGTCATCAGTCTGTGACATAGCAGAAGATTTGTCTAAGTGAACTTTGAAGGGGTGTCCAGGCCAAGTTCAGTTTAAATATGAAGAACTGCACCTAAAGTGGCTTCTAGAATAACACTCACAACGAAGAATATAAGCCAGTGTGTTGTAGTGGTTAGAGTGTTGGATTGGGATTTGGGAAACCCAGGTTATATTTCCCACTTGGCCATGAAGCACACTCGGTGACTTTGGGCCAGTCAATATCTCTCAATCCAGTTTACCTCACAGGGTCATTATGAGGATAAAATGGATAGGAGGAGGATCATGTAAACCACCCAGGAGTCCTTGCAAGAGAAAAAAAAAGGCTGGATATAAATGTGATGAATTAATTAATTAATTAATTAATTTAAAAGGTCTTTCGTTTTTGGTTTGAAAAAGAATAACACAGCCAGATTTGAAAAAGTTAATTGTTAAAACAATTTAAAGAAACATGAGCGTGTCACTGTGCATAATTAAATGAATAAATAAATAAATTGTGGGAGTCAGAGAGGGGGGTGGAGTTTGGTGGGATTGCCTCTCTCAGACTCCCAGACCCCACTTGACAAGCCACCATGTGCTTACTAGACCCATTCACTGAGCACCGCAGAGTGCATGAGTGCCCGGTGGCTGCCTACAGGGTAGCCATCTGTCCTACTTTACAGAGGGCAGTCCTCTATTTGAAACCATCTTCTATTTGAATGGTTGTGAAGTCCAAGTCTTGTTTAAAGGAAAAGAAGGGAGAGGAGGGTCCTTGGAGTTGCCTTTCAAGACCTAGCACCTAGACAGCCAACTGAGTAGGCACACATGCCACCTGGCCTTGGTCTCCCCCACTTGGGCACGCCTGTTCTTTTTGCTATCCCCATACGACTTGTTGAAGGACAACTACAAGACCTCTGCTCTCCTGACTTGTAGTTCTTTACCTTTAACCTGGACTTGGACTACACAGCTCTTCTTATAGAGCAAGGATACACAACCTGGTGTCCTCCAAATGTTTTGGACTACAGCTCCCATGAGCCCCAGCCAGTGTGGCCAATGGTCAGCAATTATGGAGGCTGGTGGTCCAAAACATCTGGCGGGCTCCAGGTTGCCTATCCCTGAAAGACAGGACAGTGGAGGCTGGCAGAGGCTGGCGGCTCCGATTTCAGTGGAACTGTGATTTCATTCTTGGTTTTAATCAGGACTCTAACAGAGCTATCCAACATGCTGAACCAAATCCCCAAATGGGTTCAGTACTTTGGATAGCTCCTTTAGAGTTCTGGCTGGTTCTGACTGACATCCGGAATGGAATCACAACCCCTTGAGCAATCAGAGCAGCCTGTCTTGATGTCAAGTAGAAGAGTGTCCTGTAAAATCCTTTCAAACAGAGGACAGTCCACTGCAAAGTAGGACCAATGGCCACCTGAATAACAAGACAGCCACCTCACAGATGCCTGACAGTTATCTGTTCCCTACGCCTCACCTCTAGCGTACTCTAGCTTTCACTTTCATGATTAGCTTCACAGCGGCCAATTATCAGCCTCACAGGTGGAGGTCATGTTGGGAGGAAGGAGGAAAAGCACTTTCATTAGCAGATGGAAAGCTGAGGTCTATTGTAGTGCTTCTCATGGTGGCGCCTGCTATCGGGCTCCATTAAAATGCATTTGTTTCATCTCTCTCACAATGTGCTCTGCAAGGTAAGGCATGAATCACGGGGGCATAGTTGTTGAATGATTTATAAGGAGGCATTATAGAGTTATGACCCTGCCCGCCTGTTTGTAATAGGAAAATGCCCCCACTTCTGCCAAAGGAGAAAATCAAAGTAATTCAAACTATTTTTTTTTTTTTTTGCCCATATCAAATAGATGTGTAGAAGAACCACCCACACATTCCTACCATAAACACTCCATCTCTGGGAGTCAGTCCCATTCAGGACAATGGATGGTGTGAAGGGATTTCAAGGCTATATCTTAATGAATCCAATTTATTCCAGACACTGCATAGATTAAGCATGTGTGTGTGTGTGTATACCCCCCATATCTATATATCTATTCAAATGTAAACCCTGTTCAGTTCAATGGGATTTACTCCCAGCTAAGTGGATATAGGAATGCAGTTCTATGACTCAGATTTAATGAGACAATGAAGATCTGTGATTGATTGAATATCTCTTAACGCTGACAAACAAATGCTAAATATGGGGTGAGGGAGATATGGCTCAGGATCATGGCAGTGGGGAGGGGGAGAACCCTTTACTCCCACACTGTTTTCTGATTAACACCCCCCATGCTACTATTTACTTTGAGAAAGGAAATTATGCAATGTTTTGATGACATTCTCTCATTGTATCAGTAAGTGCATAAAGGTACTTTTGAGATTTAATCCATGGATTTTCTGAAACACAAAGATGAACATCTTATGTTTAAATGATGGCATGATGACAAATATTACCTCAAATGAATAGCATGCATTTTGTGTTTACTTGCTGCTCGAGTCAAAGAAGTGGATAAATTAATCATGTGAGATAATTTTGCTAAATGCAAAGCAGTGAAGTTAAATGATGCTTATTAGCTAAAATGATTTGAATATGTAGTAGTTACTAAAAGGCCTGAAATGAAGAGATTCTAAATCCCATTGTTCATGGAAAGGCCAGAACTACCTGGGAACACGTTGAAAAATAACACCAACAATTCAAATATTCACTGGTTGGGGTGGTATAGTCCCATCGCAAGGCTTTATCGGTTGGATTTTCATGAGGCGAATGGTTTCCTTGAAAGGGTTGGGTCAAATTTATACACTCACTGGTTCAATTCGGACGACAATAAACAACTGGTGTGGGGGAAACAATCGTCAGTTGTTTTGACTATTGTGTCATCCGAATGCTGTCATAGTCAACTCAGTGCTGATCCAAATCCACACCACAGCTGATTATTTATTACCATGTTGTGTGGGGAATACCCCTAGATGAACAACTGTAAAGTTGATTATTACACCACCATTGACTATCGTGTCATCTGAATTGAACCACTGGCTGAGGTAGTATAGTCCCATCATGAGACTCTACTACTTGAATTTTCATTTGAATAGGCTGGGTCAAAGCATACCACCTCAGGGAGAAGGCTTGCATTGTCTCCGAGAGGGTAAGGTTTTGTTACAAAGCACAATTTTCATGTGAGAGGACATAGTACCATTTGTTGTGGGAAATACTTTATGATACTTGCATCCCACAAAGCAATCCTGTGAAACAGGGTAGAGCTTTGAAGCCAACTTCCCCACTCCCTATGAGATGATGAGTTTCTTCCCACCCCTTTGTGATGACCCCCACTTCCTGTTCGGAGGAGTGGAGCTGGGAATAGGCAGCATCTCACTCTTTCACCTAGAAAAAATATTTTCTGCCACATTAATCTACACTGCATTAGAAGAACTTGGTAGGTTTCAGGAGGTCATTATTAATAAAAGTGTATTAATTGAAGAAACTGCAATTAGAACTACTGAAGACATTTGTCATCCGCTATTTTATGGGTGGTGTAACTTCAATAAGAGTTTTTGGTTTTAATGGTTAAGGCTGGAATTATAAACTGAAGGGAAATGTCGTGTTAAAAGGGTCAAGTTCTTTATTACTGAAAAAGCTGCTTTACCACACTGTATTCTACAGATAGCTAAATTATCTGCTGCACTGGACCACAGGAAGAGAGTAGCTGTTTCTTATAATTCAGGCACTGACATGTAGAAAATCTAGTCAGTCTTAATCACAAAGGGTCAATGGTCTCTGTGCAGTGTTTAATGGAGACCTCTGGACAATTTAATATACAGCAAATGGCAGTTCCCATCCATTCTGTTTCCAGTCTGCTCTCACCTTAATTGGAAGTCTCTGAGTGGCATTTCACCACAGGAAGTGTCAGTTTCTTATGGCAGTAGAAGCAAGAACCTTTTGTTATGTGTACAGCTGCCCCATGTGTTATGTGTACGCTGCAGCTTGGAACATCTTCCTGGCAATGAAGTGTTATCAGGCTCTGGACTGGCCCTGCCTTCCCAGGCTGGCCATTGGGTACTCATACACAGGAAGTACTCCAAAGGGCTTCCTGTTGAGTTGAGGCGTTACCTGTGCAGCACAAATTCTTGACTCTGGGTCCCTCAACAACGAGCCAAGCTGTGTTTCATGGCTCTGACTCCAGGTATCCAGCGCCGATCACCACTAACATCTGTCTACAGCTGAACCTTGTCAGCAAGAGACTGCCTCCTTCAACATTACAGGGTTGATTCACACAACCATCTTAGCCTGCTGTGGTCCAGTGGATAGGGTGGGGAGCCTTGAACCTGGGTACATCTCACCCTATGCTCATTGCATGGCCTTGAGCAAGGCATGTTCTTTCAGCCTCAGTTCCTCATTTGCAAAATGGAAATATGGATTCCGTTGTTGGAAAACAAAACAGTATTTGCATTTGTGGTGAAGCCAGTGTTGTCTCACAGAACCAAATTTCTAAGGAGTAGTGTGTTTAGGCAGCAGTGCGAAAACAGGCACCACAGCCAGGCAGAAGGACCAGCCAAGATGTGGTGACTCACCAATAGCAGAATGCAAACTTATAGCTGAAGGGACAAACTAGATAGGAACAGAGAGATACATAACCAGACCTCTCAACAATGATCTCTCTCCCTCCCTTCATCATGGGAGCACCCAAACTGGATTAGGGCCATAGCACGGGGGAAGGGATTTTTTCAAAATATATTTCCCTATATAATCACCTGCCTTATGGCCCAAAACTGGACATTCTCCTGAACAGGGCAAAGAGCAGCTTTGAGGGGGAGGGGTTTAGATTAGTAAAATGGTGTTGGGTGATACATTTTGTGTCTCTCCTGAATCTCTTCTACTTAGGCTGACCATATGAAAAGGAGGACAGGGCTCATGTAACTTTAACAGTTGCAGAGAAAAGGGAATTTCAGCCGGTGTCATTTGTATGCATTAATTCCTGGTGAAATTCCCTCTTCAACACAACAATTAAAGTTGAAGGCACTATACTAGAGTGACCACATACAAAAGAAGGCAGGGCCCCTGCAGCTTTAACTGTTGTAATGAAGAGGGAATTTCACCAGGTACGAATTGCATACAAATGATGCCAGCTGAAATTCCCTTTTCTCTCCAACTGTTAAAGTTACATGAGCCCTGCCCTCCTTTTCATATGGTCAGCCTACTTCTACTCCTATGAATAAGGCAGAGATTCAGTTCCAGGAAAAGGCCATGTAAATGACTAATGCTAGGTCAAACAAGATGGGTAGGGAGCAGAAGCTAATCTGTGCTAGAATCAGAGGGCAAGAACAGTAGGCTACACACATTGACGTGGCTGCAAGTGTTATTCACAGAAAGGTAGTATATAAATATTATAGCCATGTCCATGTCCACACACACACACGCATGCATGCATGCACACACACTGTGCGAATGGCAGTCTGGCTTGGATAATTTTGCTCACAGCGCCCCCCCCCCCTCCCGTGGAAGGAAGATGTGAGCAGGATCTCACTGGCCTCGGAAGACTGGGGCCGGCCAATGGAGAGACCGGCCATTGGAGAGCCTGGCTATTGGACAGGTGAGGGCAGGCCACAATTTAACCCAGACACATCTCCTCTATGGCCTCTTTTTCCTGGTGAAGCCCCCCCCCAGCCAACTTTAAATTGGTGAATTGTTGAAAGAATACGCAGATGGTGAAGTGTTAGCAACCAGTGTGTGCTGGGATTTTAAGAACATAAGAAGAATCAAGCTGGCTCAAACCAAGGGTCTCTCTCATCCTGCTTTCTGTTGACATAGTTATCAGCCAGCTGCCTGTGGGAAACCTCCAAGCAGGACGTGAGTGCAACAGCAGCAGCACCCCGCCCATGTTCCCCAGTAACTGGCATACACGACCATGCTGCCTCTGATACTATAGATAACATGCAGCCAGCATGACTTGTAGCCATTGAGTAGACTGACCATATGAAAAGGAGGACAGGGCTCATGTAACTTTAACAGTTGTAGAGAAAAGGGAATTTCAGCCGGTGTCGTTTGTATGCAATTCGTACCTGGTGAAATTCCCTCTTCATTACAACAGTTAAAGCTGCAAGGGCCCTGCCCTCTTTTGTATCTGGTCACTCTAGTTTAGTGCATGCAACTTTAATTGCTTTGATGATGAGGTGATTTCACCAGGTACTAATTGCATACAAATGACTCCGGCTGAAATTCCCTTTTCTCTGCAACTGTTAAAGTTACATGAGCCCTGTCCTCCTCTTCAGATGGTCAGCCTACCATTGAGGATTTTCTAAATCAATTAATGGAATTGCCCCAGAGCCTCCTTTTGTTTCATGGAAGCTGACGTTGCCATGCCTTCCAAACGTGCCTTAACAGAGCGCACCAAAAAGAAATGTAACGGATGCACAGCGCTTTTCAAAATGGCGCCGCAGAATGCTGAGAGGAGATAAGGAGACAAGAGGCCCCTGAAGGCACGAGACATCGTGTCAATTGCCACTGGGGTTTGTTAGGAGATGACCCTCTCTGAAAACCTGACAACAGAAGGGATACGTGATAGAAATCCAGGGGAAGAGTAATGCCGTGACACCTTCCTATTGAGCGGCACACACACACCAGCTGGCAGTCTTCAATCAACTGAAGCAGAAGAGCTGACCTTTTAAAATGGCTGCTTTTGTCTGGTAACCTGTAAATCAGGGAATTGTTAGCTGTCCTTCCTTGCTGCCATTCCTCTCAATGCTTTGAACGCAGTCACACACCACTTCTAAAACACAAAGGCTGCTCCTGCTTGTATTGGAGAATGATACTACATTATTTACGAGGGGGACCTGCAACACAATGTTGCAGCATGGATTCTTCCTACTCACAGATCCAGCTAGCCAGCCAGCTTGTAGGGAGGCTATGTGTCCTATTTTACAGAGGCCGGTCTCTAATTGAAGAGCTGTAACAGGACATATGGATGTCAGAGGAATCCACAATGGAATCGCAAGTTCAGATTTTTATGAACCTGACTTATTGATTCTGCAGTGGGCCGCCTTTTCCCCAGTCCAGTGCGTTCTGTGGACTTGTGGTGCAGTTTTCTAACTTTCTGGAAGTTTTGTGCAAATGTAGTAATAAAAAATTGTAAAAGTAGAACAGCAAAAAAATGTCCTTGCCACCATAGGCGAAAGTATGAAAATGTGCATGGGGGGAGGGGATATGTGCATTCGGGTGGATTTGCACATGTTCTCAAGTGTGAATTTGTGTGAATTTGCATGTATCTGAAATCTAAATAAATAAATCTGATTTTATTGATGAGCACACAACAGAACAAAAGGCACCTGATAATTTGTGAAACACAGATGGAATGGATTTTAGATAAACCGTACATCCCTACCAGGACAGTCATGTATTTGAAGGCATCCTCTATTTCAAATGCTGCTCAGTCCAATTCCTGTTTAAAGATAAAGAATCATCAGAAGGCAGGAGAGCAGAGGCCTTGAAGTTGCCCGTCAATCAACCTTATTTTATTTATTTGCAAATTTCGCACCTAGGCAGCACACTGAGCAAGGACACAGATCACCCAGACACAGTCTTTCCCATGATAATGAGATGTAGTATATTTAATTTTATTTAAATCATGCTAGTTATTTCTAAATTTGCATTTATACCAATAAAGGAGCATATGCAAATTTTGTGCAACTCTGTGTCCTCTTTTTGAGTGATACAACTCCTCTTTTTTGACAATTCAAATATGGTCACAGTTTGTTCAGTCCATTTCTTCATACTATAGCTCTGGCAGGAGAGAGAGAGGAAATGTGTGTTCTCCCAGCAAAAGAGAGGGTCAGAGAGAGAGAGAGAGACAAGGGGAAGGAAGGGGAGAAGCAGGAAACCACACTGTAGGCTATAGAGATCTTAAGGCTAGCTATGCTCAAAATTCCCATGAACTAACTGCAACACTGCCTCCTGCCTGTAACTTGCAGATGCCGCTGCAATATTCCCCACAGTATGTATCATGCCTTTGTATGCCTCAATTGCTGTCAAGAAATATTTTAAATAAATAAATAAAATAAATCAGGATTCAGATGTCATCCCCAAATGTTGTGCTTTACGACACAGTGTGGAAAAACAAATGTTTACCAGTAATAAATGATTCTGGGAGTATCCATGTTGGATCCGCATGACTGAAATGAGTTTGATCGGTGAAGAGAGAGTACTTATTCTTCTAATAAATTGCACATGAATTAGTTTGATCTGTGAAGAGTTATTACTTGGGGGGATGTAATAAATTGCACCTGGAAGACCATTTGTCTGAATGTTGCATAGGGAACTTAAGAACAGAAATTAAACAGACATTTCAAAGCGATCAACATCATTCATAGATGGTTGCTTTGAAAGAGATGGTTCATGCATTGCTGAGGTTATTTGAGGGGTGCTTAAAACGGGGATTATAGATCACTAGAATTTGCAATCATTTTTCAGTTTAGAAATGGTTGAGAAAAAAACAATGTAAGGTAAATGGCAAAAAAGATGATGATGATGATGATAAATAGTCTATATGAGACTTAAATCTCTACCAAACAACCACCAGACTAGAACGGAAATGAACCGCCTTCCCCACATTCTCAGATGCTGTTGCTGAATATTCTCTGGATATTGGCCAACAACAATTCATGGCCTCAAATGTGACTGCACACCTGCACCAAAGAAGGCACATCCATGTATTCTGATGGGCTTTGAATGGGCTTGGCAATGCAGATCTGAATGCACAGGGCCGGATGCATTTTTAAATATCCATGCAACTGGGACCTGCAACAAAATGATGCCATATATATCCTCTCCTCCTGGGTTCCAGACAAACAGGGCTTTTTAATGCCAGTGTGCTGTAATAATAAGAATAAGAATAACAAATTTATTAGGGATGTGTATCGTATCGTTAAAATGTCCGATAATGATACAATATGCTCTTTATCATGCATATGATTAACAATAATGATACAACGTCCTACGATAATCATCGGAGACAAAAAAATTCAGCCAGATTGTATTGGATTTTCAGACTGCCATATAAATAAACCTATAACTTCTGTATTTTCAAAGTTAGAGGCTTGAAACTTGGTCACAGGGCTTATGGGGTATGCCTAAGTATGTGTATGAAATTTGAGATCGTTCCTTCCAACCCTCAATTTTATATGAATGTATTAAAGATCGTTTCAGTTCTGACAGGTCAGAAAGACAGCTCTCCATGTGTGTTCATTCAGACCTGTCAAAAAGTTGCAGGATCTTTAGTAAATCCATATAAAATCAAGGGTTGGAGGGATCGATCTCAAATTTCATACACATGTCTAGTACATGTTGCTACACATATGTGCCAAATTTCAGATCAATCCCTCCACCCCTGTATTTTATATATTTTTTTAAAAGATTGTGCAACTTTTGACCTGTCAGAACTTAAATGTTCTTTAATAAATTCATATAAAATCGAGGGTTGGAGGGATCGATCTCAAATTTCATACACATACTGAGGCATACCCCATAAGCATTGTGACCAAGTTTCAAGCCTGTAACTTTGAAAATACACAAGTTATAGGCATTTTTTCTAAAACAAAATTCAGCTCTATAGGGCACAATGGGGCTGCAAATTAAATATTGTATTTCCGATAATTATCGTGAAGATGATATGGTTCATCTACGATATTACTGGAGATTATAATTTTTTTAGTCCGAAATTACGATAACAATAAAATGCGATATTTTCAGGCGTGCACGTTCCTAAAATTTATTTTTTACCTGCCTCTCCCTGTGGATTGAGGCGGGGTAGAACAACAAATACAAAACACCATAAAATACATATATAACTAATTAAAAGCATATAAAATGAATACATTATTAAAAGGCACCTTAAAATTCGACTGGGTAGGCCTGCCAGAAGAGATCAGTCTTTACGTCTTTCTTAAATTCCAGGAGTCTGTTAAGTCGGCATTTCACAGTCTGGGAGTGGCAGAAGAGAAGGTCCTCTGGGTAACAGTTGACAGCCTAATTTTTGCTGCCTGGATTAAATTCTCCCCAGAGGACCTGAGTGTACGGGGCAGATTGTATGGGAGAAGGCGATCCCGCAGGTAGCCTGGACCCAAACCATATCGGGCTTTAAAGGTAATGACCAACACTTTATACTTCGCCTGGAAACTAATTGGCAGCCAGTAGTGTTCAGAGTGTTGGTCTTGGAATCGGGAGATCTGGGTTCCAGTCCCCACTTGGCTATGGAAGCCCACTGGATGACTTTGGGCCAGTCACACACTCTCAGCCCAACCTACCTCACAGGGTTGTTGTCGTGAGGATAAAATGGAGAGGAGGAAGATTATGCAGGATTCCTGCATTGAGCAGGGGGTTGGACTCAATGGCCTTATAGGCCTCTTCCAACTGTATTATTCTATATTCAACAAGGCCTTGCGTTCCGTAAGTGGAAAAAAAGGCAGAATATAATGCAATGAATAAATTTTGCTCTCTCACTCTTCTGCTTTTCTATGTTTCCCTTTTCCAACTGATGCTCAGAGTTCTGTGGTGGTGCTGAACATGCTCAGTCTACACTGGCATTTTAAAGTTTTTTTAAAAAAAAACCAGAGTCCTCCTTTAGTCTTTTAAGTACATATTTTGTACCTCTGCAAATTTCAGGACCCCACCTCTTTGAGCATGCCAATACCTCCTTCTTGTTTCTCAATTCCCCCCCCCCCCCCCGGCTGTGGCTCCACTTCGGTAGGCTCCCACAACCTGCATTTGCACAACGCATGGAGAGGCCTATTCTTCCTGTGCATAGATCTCCCATTCTTTAAATATCTGGATAGCTGCCAGCCAGACGTTCACTTTATATTTGGTTGCTGGCATTTTACATCCCTTGTGGCTTGATTTCAGTATATATATACTGTATATACTGTATACTGTATATTTCAGTATATATATACTATATATGTGTATATATATACACATATATATATGTGTGTGTGTGTGTGTGTGTGTGTGTATTTGAGAGTTGTCAAAGAATGCTGTTTGCTATTTGATAGCAAGGGCGGGTCTCATGTTATTTTGTGACCCTGATGTGCTCCATGAAGTAGGATTCTTGTGCATCTACTTCATCCAGTCATTTTGATGAGGTGATATTATCTATCTCTATTTTAATGGTATGACATCTTTCTGCCCTAGTTGTCATTCAAGGCGTCAAACAAAATACCATAAAAATACTTTGGAATAATAAAAACGTAAAACATCAGAAAAATTAAAAAAGAAACAATTTTTCTTCACAACAACAATAAAAGAAGCAGTTAGTTAGTATCAGAGGGACCAACTCAACAACAACAACAACAACAACAACAACACCCACCCAAGGCCTGAATAAATAGGACAGCCATTGCCAAGTGTCTAAAAGATAATTGGATAACAGTTGGGCCCATAACCAGAATAAAGAGATGAAACACTTGTAATTGGGTTAACTAGGGACACATTTTTATTTATACTTAACAGAACAACAAGAAGAAGATTACTTAACTGTGCTGGAACACTGTCTTAAGCAGGCGGTGCCTGACCTGATCCTGAGTTAGACACTGTGTTCTGATTGCTTCCACCATAGCTCAGGGGTAGAGCACCTGCTTTGTGTGCAGAAGATCCTGGGTTCAATCCCCTGCTTCTCCAGTTAGGGATGGAAAAAAAAAACCCTGCCTGTGTATAGATGCAAAATGATAAAGCATTTCTAGAATGCAAAGAGAAATACAGTACATCAGAAGATATTGGGGGAGACTGGGACCATGGGGTCTGTGTGTTTGTGCAGTTAGGTCTTGCCCAGATGCTAAGCTATTTTGAGGCCCCTGCTCTCGCTCCTTTCGTATAAACAGGCTTTGCACTGGACAGCCCTTCAAATACAGGACACTCTTTAATAGTCCTCTGACAGTGCTTGAAATAGAGGATCTCCCTCTATAAATTAGGATGCATGGCCACTCTAACGCTCTGCCCTGTAGCCACCCATGTAGCCTCTGCAGGCAAGGATCTCCAGTTAGGATCTCAGTTGAAAAGCAGGTTCATTCAGGATGACTTCTGGTGAACAGAGAATGGGAAACACAAGTCAATCTGTACCAAAGAGGATGATTTCCCATTTCAATTGCCCTTACTTTGAATATAGATAGTCTGGCTTTGAGCAGAATGCACTGTATCTTTCATTAAATTAAATTTCATAAGAAGATGTTTGACCCTGGGAAATTTAAGCGGCAATACACAATTCTGTATGATGCAAATTGTTACATCTGTTTACATTTCTTTTCAAACAACAACAGAGAGAAGAAAACCATTTCGGAGAAATTATGTTCATAATGTAGTTTTACTGCTCCAATCATGCAACCTGCTAAATTGCACTTCTTTTACTTTGATTTTCTTTTTCACAGTTTGCAAATCATCTGTTCATAATGACTTCAATTAATTCAGCCTCAGCCAATCAAGAGACTGTAAAGTGAATGTAAACAGTGATGAACTGTGTTTTGTGTTCAGAAATTAAATGTATATTAATTGCGACTTTATTAGAAAACTTAAGATCAGGGAATTAAAAAGCAATTGCTGTGCCCTGAGCTGCACTATCACAATTTATTGTTTATATAGCTACAAAATCCTACATGTTATCTGTGTATTGAAAGAATCCCTAACTGTCTTCTTTACATAGACAGATGTATGGTGGAAAATCTCTCCCATGACCCATCTACACAGGTGTAACTACCAAATACTTTATTAGTGGAGCGCCCTCCCCAAATATATTCGCCAGGTGCCATTTGTTTAGGCTATAATCCTGAAACTATCAATCAAACTTGCCTGGAAGTAAGCCTCACTGAACACAATGGGCCTCACACCAGAGTAGAGCCAGCTAGGATTGCACTGCAAATCTCTTATAATGTCAGATCTACACCAAGTAGGATATAGCAGTATGAAAGCAGTATGGAAGCGGTATATAAAAGGCAGGAGCCACACCAAGCAGGATATGGTGGTATATGGCATGAGTCAATGGGACCCAACAATTGTCAGTACACTTCAATACCACTATAAAGCAGTAGTGTGGCTCCTGACTTTTATATACCACTTTCATACTGCTATATCCTGCTTGGTTTGGGTGGCCTTTAATTCTTAATCTGTGCCTGCTGGGTTTTGAATTAGGAATAATTGTGTATGAACCTTTGTTTAATTGTATTGATTTTTAATTGTTACATGAGCCATCTTGGATATTGGTACAACGGAAAACCAGGATGTAAATCCTCTTTTCGTGTAAGAGTGCTAATACCTACATCTCTTCAGCTCCCTATATCTGGAATGCCCATTCACTCCACATCCAATTCTCTTTCCCTGATAATATATTCATGGACCTCCTTAAGACATTATTCAGTCACCTGGCTTTTCCTGATTGATTTTCTTTTCCTTTTATTTAACTTTCCACCCCAGCAGAGTAGTCCTATGCATGTCTATTCAGAAAGAAGCCTTATTGAGTTCAGTGAGACTTTCTTCTGGGGAAGTGGGCAGAAGAACGCAGCCTCCTGTGCCTTGTCTTTGTCCTTATAGTCAGCCTCAGGTAATTGCTATTTTAATGACAACAATAGCGAAACTGCCACCAACATCACCAATGCCAATACCACAATTGTGTTGTGCTAGTGGGAGTGACCGCATGTGCCTTGGGGAAATATTGGTTCCAAAAGTAATCTCAGAAATTAGTGGAAATGCTCATTTCCCTTCTCAGAGTTCCACTGCCCTGTTCTAGAAACAAGCATTTCCACTTGTTCTGTGTGGCCTTTAGGAAAGCACTGATCTGCATTCGTTGATGGGAATTATCACTATTGCGCATGAACTAATGCAGATTAGTACATTCGTGGAAGTGCACAAAGCTCGCATCAATTTTAATGTGTGCTTCAGCTAATGCATTAATGTGCATTAGTGCATATCCCCCCTCCAAAAAAAGTGAAAAGCTGGTCCACAACTTTGTAGTATCTCTGTGACTTGGAGAGACCTAGGCAGGATCTACACTACTCCTTCATAACAGCTTATAATGGTATTGACAACTGTTGGGGCCCAGGACACATTCCATATGCCGTGTTCAAACCACTTTCAAAGTGTTAAATCCTGCTTGGTGTAGATCTGGCCCAGGTCTGCTGTGGAACCTACTGGATTCATTCATTGAAATCTGAAATCATTTGAATCTGTGGTGGATTTCCCCAGCACCCCTGGTTCTGATGATTGGCGAACAGAAGCAAAATTCTGGTGCATCCCTAAATCTCAGTGGCTGAATTCGGACAACACAATAGTCAAGTGGGGGTGGGGAAACAATCATCAGTTGTATTGACTATCATGTCCTCCGAATGCTGCCATAGTCAACTCAGTGCTTATCCTAATCCACATCACGGTTGATTATTTATTACATGTTGTGTGGAGAGTACCTCCTAGATGAACAACTGTAAAGTTGATTATTACTCCACCATTGACTATCGTGTTGTCTGAATTCAGCCAGTATGTATATATTTGTATCTGTGCTCGTTATGCCCTACAGCAAAGCCAATAAATATTGGGCCTCGCAGTCAGTGTAATGTTTCATTTCCTGTTGGGCGCATTCTATACGTTTATACATGCTGTCTTTTGAGCTTCGTCATTTTTCGCAACCTGATGGCTTTGGATTTGTCATATCCTTTATCTTTTGCCATCAATTTTGTTACAGGGTGATGGCCAGATCAAATAAATTCTACATCTCCAATAAATATCGAGGATGATGGTTTGTACTGTCACAGCGTAAGCAGCACTTCGGACTGGAAACTTTCAGCCAACGAATTGGCTGGTTAGTTTAAATCAATATGTGAAATGCGGTCAGTTCCCCCCCCCCTTCAGCCTCCCCTGCTCCTCCATCTTGGTCTATGTGATCTCATAAGGTTGCCAGATCACCAGGATGCAATGGCAGAGGAAGACAAATGGGTGCAATTCCACTTCTCTTCAAGTCTTAAAGGTACAGCAGCCCTGTTAAAATCTAAGCTGTATAAACAGGGGAAAGAACCAGTGGCCCTCCAGGTGTTCATAGAATCATAGAGCAGTAGAGTTGGAAGGGGACCATAAGGCCATCAAGTCCAACCCCCTGCTCAGTGCAGAAATCCTCATTAAAGCATAACTAACAGATGGCTGTCCATCTGTATCTTGAATGCCTCTAGGGTGGGAGAGCCCAAGTCCTCCCTAGGTCATTGGTTTCATTGTCGTACTGCTCTAACAGTCAGAAGTTTTTTCCAGATGTCCAGTCAGAATCTGGCTTTCTGTAATTCGAGCCCATTATTCCATGTCCTGTATTCTGGGATGATTGAGGAGAGATCCTGGCCCTCCTCTGTGTGACAACCTTTCAAGTAATTGAAGAGTGCTATAATGTCTCCCCTCAGTCTTTTCTTCTCCAGGCCAAACATGCCCAGTTCTTTCAGTCTCTCCTCATAGGGCTTTGATTCCAGAGCTCTGATCATCTTTGTTGCCCTCCTCTGAACCCCCTCTAGCTAGTCTGCATCCTCCTTGGTGTGGTGTCCAGAAACGGATATAATACTCAAGATGAGGCCTAACCCGTGCCGAATGGAGGAGAACCAGTACCTCACACAATTTAGAAGCTATACTTCTATTAATACAGACCAAAATGGAATTTGCTTTTTTTGCAGACACATCACACTGTGGGCTCATATTCAGCTTGTGATCTATAATAATGCCAAGATCCTTCTCGCTTGTAGTATTATTGAGCCAAGTATTCCCCCATCTTGTAACTGTGCATTTGGTTCCTTTTTCCTAGGTGTAGAACTTGGCAGTTATTCCTATTAAATTTCATTGGAACCCAGCTCCTCTCAACCTCAGCCAATAGTCATGGATAGTGAGTTGTATTCCAAAAACACATGGAGGCCTACAGGTTCCCCACCCCCACTCCATATCTTACAAATCAATGTCCTCTTAGTTCCCTAGTTGAGATTCCCCAGCCCTTTCATCCATCCATCCATCCATCTATCCTTCCTATAATGCACATTTACAATTATAGGCAGTATGCTTAGGGCTGTGTGAGAAATTCCTTTCAGTTTTTTTTTATATCAGGATTTATCGAGTTTGCACCTTTCAGAGCAAATGTGGACCCGGACACAATCTGCAGTCGAAATCTGAAAAACTGACTTCAGTCTCAACTGGTCTTGTTTGCTATCAGTGATGTTATGATGCAGCCAAATCAGACTGTAATGTCGTCATCCAGTTCACAACACGAACCCTGCTTGACTGGGATTACCCATGTGACTATTGCCAGAAAGGAAGGATGATATTCACAGGGCGTACATTGGTGCTGAAACAGCAGCAGATACAGGAAACGTAAGAAAATGCGCCCTGTTGGATCAGACCGAGGGTCCATCTTGTCCACCACTTTGTTCACACAGTGGCCAACCGGCTGTTGACCAGGAAACTACCAGCAGGACATGGCAGTAAACAACGACAGTAAGTATTGATACTAGAACTATTAAAACTATGATAGCAACAAAGGTGTGCCTAGTTAGATGCTGGAGTCACATAGAGGCATTCAGGATGCTTTGAGGTCTACCGCAATAACTGGTCTTTTATAGAGCAATCCTGTGGGAAAAGGGGGTGGAATCTGAGGTGGAGTAGAGATACCCATTCCTGAGAAATCCCTTTTGGGCTCATGTGAGTTCTGCATTGCATGCAGCTCAGCTCACATTTGCTATCTGAGCCGTGGCTCTTTGCTGAAATCTGGGAACATTTTCAGTATTATTATTATTATAATTATTATTTTAAAAATTGTGGAAATAGGTGTTTCTGCAAATTGCAGCTGCTAGCTCTCTGGCCTGACTTGTGGCGGACCAAGTCAGGCCAGCTAGTGGAAGATGAGCTGACGTCAGGGGGCTGAGCTGATGAAAACCCGTCACACCCCACCCTCCTGACTAGGTTCCTCCAACATCCCTAGATGGAGGGAGGAACTGTAGCTTAGTGGCATGTAGAAGAACCCAGGTTCGATCCCCAGCATCTCCAGATAGGGCAAGAAAAATGCTGGGATCAAGACTGTTTCTATGTTGCTCATCTTTTCTTTTTCCCCCTTTTTTATCACCCCCCAAACACACCCAAAGTCACATAGTTGTTTGTCTCCCCTCCCCCCCCCCCCCACTTCACATTGGTTCCAGTGGAAAGGCAAATACATATGCCAGCTCCAGGTCTGGCAAAATACGTCCTCCATTCTGGGCATGTGTAAGGGGAATGATGGGACTTTGGGTCCAGTGGATCCCAAATCTTCCTTGATCTGCCCCTTTTGGAGCAGAGATGGTGGTGCACAATGGCAGAACTTTCTGCACCTGGTCAAGGAATTTCCCTCTCTATTTCCTGGAATCATGAGCTTGGATTCTTAATGGTTGCTGGACAATCAGGACTTCTTTTTTCTCTCTCAAAGTGCCAACTTTATTTTGGTATAGATGGATAAACATTCTGTCGTCTTCAAAATATAAATAGCCGATTGGGCATGTCTCCATTTTAACAGCTGGATGCAATAATCCCCCACTACCACCAGATCCATTAGTGATGATTTTAAAGTCTTGCAATTACTGATGTGGCCTTTGGAGAAGCTAAATCTTTAATAACACAATTTTAGGAGCAGCGTGAGTTTCATTAGAAGAGGAAATGGTAAGAGACAACACCTTTGGTGCAAGCGAGTTTGGGACATGGTGCTAATTGAAGAAATTAATACATCAAAGGAAATCGCAGCAAAGAGCAAATCCTGTGATGTGTGTGTGTGTGTGTGTGTGTGTTGGCATGTGTGTGTCAAAACATACAGAGTTTCTTTTAAGGATGGAAGTAAATTAGAGCTATTGACATGCATTTTTGAAAACATGTATGTCGACACATGTTGCATGTTTTGATCAAGGGGGGAAATAAGGGAAAGGGGGAAAATGTTGGAAGTCATGCTTCTAAAAACGAAACATGCATGACTTTCTCTGGTTAAATAAACAATTATATCAAAAAGTTTTTTTTTCTTAAAATGTTTGTGTGACACACCCCAGGAAATAAATATTTATACACAAATGGGTTTTGACTTTCCAGGAATCAATGAAAGCATGTCATAAATGGGAAGATGATCTTCACCCTTTGATCAGCCAGGAAAAATTGTGGATAGGATGGACCCACAATAGGGATGCACCTGTTCGCACCACCAGGTGCTTACCCGCCCTGCCTGGCCCTGCTCACCATGCTGCATTCACCACAGGATGGCCCAGTGAGCACGTGGTGAGCATGTGCAGCTGGCTGTCTCCCATTCACACATCTCTATTCATTGGTAAACTGGATTTGGCAGATACTTGATGGATTGCCGTTGGATTGCATTTGATAGATTAGGATTGGGTGAGAAATTGGTTGTGTTCACAGTTCAAGATGAACTTATCAGATTTTCCACTTCCTGAACCAAGGCAGACATCAAAATCAGTACTTTTCAAAAGATGGTGATGGAGTTTTCCAAAAAAGAAAAAAGAAAAAATGAAAGAAATAAAAAGTCTACCTTTGAAAAATTGTGCATAGAAATTTGCACATTCACAAAAATATGTACACAAATATGTACATCTTGAAAATTGTACAAGAAAATATACATACATTTTCCTGCAGACTAAAAAATAAATAAATTTGCAAGTTGATGTAGAAATGAAATGGAACAAACATAGCAATGGAAAACTGAGAACCAGAGCTAAATTGCAAGAGATTCACCCATCCCTAGGATAGATACTCAGCGTACATAAAGATAAGCATATACAGAATTCAAGTGATTCAGCCCCATTTGCCTCCATGCATTGAATAGAGCAACATCAATTTAAGGAAGGGTTTCTCTATCTGGCTACTAAAGATACTGTGTTAAAAAATTGAGCTGTTTTTATCTTCGCTCTGCCCTTCACCAAATGCATTTGTGTATATTTAATGAGTTGATGAAATCCTGTATCTATGGCTCATACATGAATATTGCAGGCACAATTTTACTTATATTGTGTGATGTTAAAAGTCTATTTGTAAAAGCAATTTGTACCTTCAATGATCTATGCTAGGTGAAAATATCAGCGCACTCTGAAAATGCGGAGAAAATTGTCGCGTAATGTTTGCCATGATATATCAAATTATGCCCCATTTGTGGGGCCATGGCTGTAATTTGAACTCTTACTTCATCTGTTATCAGAATAATAGGAACTGAAAGAGATGAAACTCTGACGGAAAGCCTACCAAGGCTGAGGAATAACCGTTTGTACAGGAGAAAAACAACAACCCTACTATTCAAATGCTTGAATTGGTTGGCTCTTTAAACAAACATCCAACAAATTTTGTGATGAATCCTCTCCCAAAGCTAAAGAATATACGATGAGCATCCTTGATGTCACAGTCTGATCAAAAAGAGTAGGATGGCCATAGGATGCTGTAGGATCCTACCTTATACCAGGTTGAACAATTTGTTCTTCTGCCCATAATTGTCTACTACTACTGACAGTGTCTCTTGAAGATGTCTTTCAAAATCTGGTCCTTTTTTTTAAAAAAAAAAAACTGGAGATACCAAGGGCTGAACCTGGGACCTTTCTAAGCATCTGCTGTACCATTGAGATCAAGTCCCTCACTATGCTGGAAAATGGAAGGACAATGTGGAATTGATGGTATATTGGAGGTTGCACTTCAGTTCTTACACAATTGCAATGATGTCTGTGTTGTCACCCAACAACATTTTGGGAATGGCAACCAGTGACAGTTCCAGGTTGTGAAGGGTCCTTGGGGAAGACACCCTCAATGGGCTGCCTCCCTCAGTGAGTCTACCTTCCCACCGCCATTGTCCCCAGCTGCCGTTGCTCCTCATCGCCCTTCTCATTGCTACCGCTTGCTTGCTTAGCTGGGAGAGAGAGAGATTGCAAGTTGGCGGTGACATCTACTGCTTCTCCGCTTCACCACTGCTGTTGTCTTGACCAAAGCAAGGAGCAAGTGAAGAAGCAGGTTGCCATGGTGAAGAGGAGGAGCAACTCCAGCAGACTCTTGTCAGTGGGCCCCTGCGGGGTGTGGGCCCTCAGCAGGTGCCCAACCATGCCTACCTTTGATGCACCTTTGGCATTTCAAGTCCCTCTGACAATACAGTTGACATCCCCCCCCCCATCTGCAGCATGTGTATCTAAATCTGCCAATTTGAAGTGAACACTTCGTGCATCGGATGTAGAGGACACAGTACATGCTATAAATTATGCCGGAATAAGTGTGTTCGTCTTTAAGGTGCCATGAGACTCTTTGATGCATGCTGCCTGCAGCATTTCATGCAGCAGCCTGTGAAATGTTGCAGGGCTGTGGGCATGCATGGCACGGAGCAGCATCATTTATCACAATACCCATTTGCGCTTAGCTTAGCAGGACTTGGGCTGGCTTGCTCATTCTGCATAATCCTCTCAGTTGAAATAACAAGGGGCTTTTGATGGCATACTGTCAGGTTTCTGTTCTGTGTGCATCTAGTCCTCCTGGTTCTAGGTTGAAGAAAAGCATGTAACCAAACAGAGATCCTAATTTATCACTTACTCATTCACACACTCTCAAATTGCTCCTGAATTAGTAGCTGAAAAGTCATTTTTTGAATTTCCTGCGTGTGTGTGTGAAATACCGGTGACGAGCTGCCGATCTCTGGGGAAATCAAAGAACTCATTGACACATACTACCATTTGCTGCATAGCAGCACGAGGAATGGGAATGAAATAGGACTGCAATCGAAGCAGAAAGACGGGCGCACAGGTCTTAAAGCAATACAAACATTTATGAGATTAATCAGTCGCATTAAAAGGAGAGGGATCTTCATCAACAAGCACCAGCTATTCCTGCCTTCTCTCCCTAGATATTCAAACGAACGTGTGCATTCGCTCATGGGCCTTCAAAATTTCAAGGGCTTTAAAAAAAATGAATAGCAAATTGATGCAGGTGAGAAATTGAAAACACTGATCTTTCTTAAAGTTCTGCCAGAAGCAAAAGCAACGAAGGAGAGCGAGAGAAGGCGGGGAAGAGTGTGGCCTTTGTGGCTAGCAGGAGGGAGTGGGGTGCACGAGGAAAGCGTGCTGCATAGGTCTTCTTCATGGTGTGCAGGATAAGGTCAGATCAGGCAAAATTCATCCCCGCCCTTTGGGAATGGATTATGGCATGAATCCAGTTTGCTCTGCGCAAGCTCTAGAGGGCATGCTGGCAGTCACAGAAACATGTAGCTGTCCAAGGTCTGGTGACTGGATTAGTGCTCTGGACCAAGCTGCTGAGCAGCACGGCATCAAGGCTCAGGGTCTCTCCCCTGAAGCTCCTCCCCTCCCATGATGTCATCTATCCCCACCCCACCCACTTTAAAATGTCTTGGCAGCAGACACATTTCACCAGTAAGAAACAGAGCTGGGCTCAAGTGGCCTTTTGACATTCTCTACCCTATTTGATGGCAGAGAAATTTGGGCGGGGGGGGGGGGGAGACAATTCCATCCATTTCTCCAGGGGGAGGAGAAATTCTCATCAATTTCTCACAGGCAGGGTTCACCCTAGGCCAGGTTTGTAACGCAGTTTAATCCTTCCTACCTTCCTTCCATTCTTTCGATCTTTGTGTTTTTGTGTTTTCAAGTTGCTACTGCAAGTGGCAACCGCATCAACTATGTGGGCAGGCTGGCACTCATTTTGCATCCACCAACTCCAAGGAAGAAGTGGAGGTAATGCTGGGCCAAAATCTCTCCTCCCATTTCCTGAAAAGTTTCTTCCCCCACGAAAGAGGCTCCCATCATTCTACCTCATCTATAGGATGTTTTATCATTATTTTGGTCATGTTTTTGAGCTTCCCTAATCACAGAGAGGTGGGCGAGTGTGTTGCCTGTGTGTTTTGTTTCTATTATACATCTCTGTATGGCTCTGCAGCCTTCCAGGCTGCCTTCACTTCTCAATCTGAAAAAGCCCTATAGGTGCAATTCCATCATGATGTCTTCCTCGAGGCTTTAATTGAAGTGTGGGAAGCCGAGGAGGTGACCGGCTGCCAGAGAGATGATTGCAGAATAGAAAACAGGACATTTGTGTACACACCTTAGTCTCCTCATGTTTAATGTAAGCACAAGAAACCCAAACCCAACGCATGACAATTTCTCTGAAATTTTCTTCACTGTTAGATTTCTTTTTGAAAGTAATTTCTTTTCTATCAAATTGAATAAATATGGTAAAAGAAAAAGATCTGGGAGCAATTTTCAGCACAACACCAGTAATAAACAATTCTAGCTTATGTCGATCCTTTTGAGCGCCAAGTGTCTTTGAAGTTCCTAGTCCATAGGAGCAGAATTTTTACACAATGCTTTCTTAGAATATAATGCATCTAATCTTTTACTAAAAACTCAGTAAATAAAAGCTTGACTTGTGCAGAAATCCTAGTATTATCTGAGACGGAGAGAGAGAGAGAGAGAGAGAGAGGGAGAGGGAGAGGGAGAGGGAGAGAGAAAATGAGAACATGAGAACAGACATACAGTTCTGGTTCCAAAGGATGTCAAATTTACATTTCCCAGTGTTTATGAGGACTGCTTCTCTAGTCCGAGTGCATCAGAAAACAAAACAGCTCTAACAACAAGAAAACATTTATTATTGTCAGGTATGTTGCATGTTGCAGGCATTTCTTTTTGTTTGAAACTGCAGGTCCTTTAAAAAATCGAAGCGTTTTGTGAATATATTGTAAAAAAAAAAAGAAGACTTGATTGGTACAATTTCCATGCTCATTAAACACCCACACTCTCCTTTTGTTGAGCCTCTGAACAGGGAATGATGGCTGTGGGTTGTGTGTGTGTTTTAACCAAAAGAGAAAAACCAAGGTGCTTCACTGAATTGTAAGCCATTATCTAAAGCTGGCATTAATGAGCTAGATTAACAATGTAGGTGGCTTTTTTTGAAGAGGCGGGAGGGGGGGAGTCTCTTGTACTCTCAATAAAAAAGGAACTTTGCAAATCTTGATTCCTTGAAAGTTTGTGTTTTCAAGGGTCTATTAGGAGGCAGCAGTCTTTCTATTTCTTAAATAGGTTAAAAGAAGTGTAAAGACTGGAATTATCTGTTTAGCCAGGAGAAGACATACATGATCAAGAGGAGGTATGATAGCCATCGTCAAATATAGGAAGGGCTGTCAGATAGGGGTTTAAGCAGATTTGATTTCTCTTGCTCCTGGGAATAGGAAGTGGGCCAATGGGTTCAAATTTCCAGAAAGGAGATTTCAACTCAATATCAAGTCCTTCCTGACAGTGGACCTGTTCAGATGATACATGGTTAGGCTGCTAGCACTTTTTGCAGCAAATGGTTAGTGAACGTGTTTAAAACCATGATAATGGTGCCACTATGGGTAGGAATGTTCACATGATATGCTAAGTCATGGTTCACATGACACTCTCAGCCCTAATGTTTAGCTCAAAATGCTTAACCACTTTGGCTTAGTGTGTTGTCTGAACAGGGTCACTAAATCCCTGCTTTCATTTTAGGATGTATCTGCACTACAGACTGAAATTAATTTGGTTATCGTTTCACATAATCCTTGGAACTGTCTTTCTGTGATGGGAGCTAGGGATGTCTAACATAATTCTTCTCAGCACCCTTAACATAGGAACATAGGTCGTTACCTTATACTGAATCAGACCATTGGTCCATCCAGCCAAGTATAATCAACACTGACTGACAGCAATGTCTCTCTAGGGTTTCAGGGAAGAGATTTCCCTGGCCTACCTGGTGATGATGGGGATCAAACCTGGGAGCTTCTGCATGGCAGAGCATGTGCTCTACCACTGAGCTATGATCCTTCCCATACAGTCTTAGAGATGGTTTCCTTGTTTCAAGGCAGATCCTAACACTAAGGCCATGTCTACACCGGAGATTTTCCACGGGGTTGTCTCTGGGTCATCCCTGTGCGTCCAACAGTCTCAAAATGTGCAACTTTCTCAACAGGCACGCATTTTAAATTACCCATGCTTTCGACTATGGGAAAATTTGAGCAAATCTGGGATTTTTTTGCGCAACTTTCATGTTTGACAGCTTTTTGGTTTGCGCCATTCTCATGTTTGCGGAAAATGAACAGCGTTTGCAGACACGAGTGCAAATCAAAGAGAGACGAGTAGCGCACCGAGGTTCAGAGAATCTTGGTGAGCTCAAACGTTACACATTCACCCATCCCTAAGAGGGGCTGAGTAGGCACAGAATCCTCTGGTCTCCCCCTTCCTGCATCCTGACTCACAATAGTGGGTTCCCCCCCTCTGTCCCCTCCTACACACAAATCATGGCTTCTTGGTAGCTCATGGCATTGTAACACTGGTGACACTGTATAATTTGAATAGTTACGCCAGCACGAGCTTCTCTCTGAAGAATGCAAGGAGGACAATGGTCTATAAATAATTAAGAAAAAGGTCACAGATTCGCTTATTTTTAGCGCCAAGAGATAAGCTTCCATTACGGTTTCAGGAACACCGCAGGGGAAGTTGATAGTCCAAGGTCAAGGAGAGGGCTGCACAGAGGCCTGCCTGGCATCATGTGCTTCTTCTTATTCTGTCACGGAACCCAATTTAACCCTGAGGCAGGCCTGGGGGGAACCGAAAACAATCGGAGATCCCTCTACCCATGCCAATGCAAAGTCCAATCTTCAATTCATTTTGAAATTTATCGCAGCGAATGTGATCTCACGTGGGCAGCCTGTAGGTGCGAAACAGTGATGCCAGGTGTGGCAGCAGCTCCAAAATCAGTGGCACGATGAATCCACTCCGGGTTTATTTATTTATTTATATTTATTAATTACATTTTTGTATTGCCCATTGGCCGAAACTCTCTGGGCAGTGCACAATTAAAACCGTAAAATACAACAAGTATAGATAGATATAAATTGCAGTCAGAGCTAGGCCAGATCTACACCAAGCAGGATATAGCAGTGTGAAAGTGGTATATAAAAGGCAGGAGCCACACCAAGCAGGATATAGTGGTATATGGTATGTGTCAATGGGCCCTAACAGTTGACAGTGCACTTCAATACTGCTATAAAGCAATAGTGTGGCTCCTGACTTTTATATACCGCTTTCATACCGCTACATCCTGCTTGATGTAGATCTGGCCAAAGTCAGAACTCTAAAGGAGCTATCCGAGTTGCCGGAGCTTGCATGGCATGACGGGCAGGGTTGGCCAGCAAGGCGAGTACCTGATGAATCGGATGTGGGCAAGTTCGCCCATCACATTCTGAATGAGTTCCAGTTTTGGACACCCTTCAAGGACAGCCCCACACAGAACATGTTGAATAGAGTGACCATATTTGGGAAACCAAAAAAGAGGACACTCAGTGGGGGGGGGGGATGCAGCTTTCCAGGGCCTCTGGAAAGCACATCATTCACCTCCACCACCTTAAAGGCACCAATTGGAGCAGAGGAGGGGAAAACATGCCATTCCCGCGCTCCACTACTCCAATCAGGGCCTTTTCTATGATGTCTGGGAATGACATGCTTTCCCCTTTAAGGCCCTGATTGGAGCAGTGGGAGGGAAATGACCCACCTCCAGAAAGCACATCATTGCCTCACACCATGCTAATGTGGCCTCAAAGGGGAAAGTGTGTTTTTCCAGGACATTATAAAAAATTACCGAAAATCCCCCGACACCCAGGATAGAACAAAAAGCAGGACAAATCCAGGGAAATCCTGACAGTTGGTCACCCTAAATTGTTGTAGTAATCTCACAGGGAACTTCCCACTGTGTATATTGCTGTGGCCTGATGCACTGTTCCTCTCACATGCTTTAAAATCCAACCTTTTCGCCTGAAAGAATGTTGTCTTCCTCCCATCTTAATTCACAAGGAAATGTGCTGCAACTCTCAGATGTTGGAGAAAACTGGTTTAGAATAACCAACACAACACATCCATCCAAATGGGCCCCACCCCCACAAACACACTTCATTCCCAGTGCAATTAAGAAACAAAAGTTAACAAGAAGCTTTCTTTTCCTCCTGCAAAGGTCAGCATTCCCTCTGCAACAAATTAATCCCAATTAGTACTGATATTTTGTCTCGATACGTCGCGACACTTTTGATTTACTGGGTTTTCTGGATGCAGGCAGCAAATGTTAATGATTTGGTTTGCCGGGGATTTATTTCCTGCTCATTTCCCATTTGCCGATCGGTTGTGTCTCGGCGAGGCTCGACGACTTCAACTAATGAACTGGAGGCCTCCCAGGAATAGTGGTGTGTTCCACAGGCCTCCCCCCCTTTTTCCATGCCATCTGTAAAAATATAGGTTCTTCTCTGAGAAAACATTTCTGGCAGGCAAGAAGGAGTGATTATGATCACATAAATGTCGCTTGTAATTTGTATTTTCACTTGTTTAATGGTGCTGCTGCTAAATGAAGGTATCTGTGGAGAACAAAACTAATTATAGTAAATTCAGCATCTTTTTCTGTGTGCTGGGGAAAGTCAAGAAGGGAAACATACCTTGTTTTGCTCATTTCCTTAAATTATTCTGATGGCAATGATGCATTTAAACATAATGATTTATCTGCCAGCTGGTAAAATTTAAATTAAAAACTTACAGAATATTGCTCCGGTGTATGGCTGGGCCAAATTTTTTACCCTTGAATATTTTTGAGGTGAAAAGGATGCTTCTGGAGGGACAAAGTGGTCTCTCTATTAGCCGCTTGCCCCTCCCTCCCCCAATTTCTTTTTCAGATTGGTTTACAGACGGCTCTGCTGCTGCTGTACCATTTTGTCTTCTTTGTTCAGGTTTCTCCATCATTCGCAATGTGATCCCAACCAATCAGCAATCCTGTAGTGAACATAATGGCATCCTTTCCCACGTAGCCGATATAATTTGACTATGTGCTGATATCCCTGATGGCAAATGAAGCATGAGCCTCACTTAGAACTGTGCTGTGGGAGAAGGACATCAACCCAGTTGATTGGTTGGTGTACTCTATCTTGCCATGCTATGCTGGTGGAAATTGGAACTGCCAGGGTAAGCAGTAAGCCTATATATTCCAGAGGTGGGGGTGTTATTGCACCTGTGTCCCACTTGTGGGTTCCTGGTCAATAGCTGGTTGGCCACTGTGTGAACAGAGTGCTGGGCTGGATGGGCCCTTGGTCTGATAGAACATGGCAGTTCTTATGTTCTTATGGTAGGACAAGAAAGCCAGGATGTATTGACTCAGATGTACTGGCAACATGGACCTTCCACCTTCTCCCAACACCTCCCCCACAAAACAGGCAAACATTTTCATGCCTTTTCACAGCACCCTGTGAAAGAACACCTAGCCATTTTCATAGGAAGTTGGGACAAAATGGTCTGCAAAAAGTACCTCACATTTTGGCTTAGCACTATTTGACAACACAGCAGGGACCAGCAGGGAACATTCACAATATTTTCCCAATGTATAGCAAACCTGAAAAACCAACCAGAGGAGTTCTGTCACACTATATCTTGGCTGTTGAGAAAGCTTGTCAAATTGAGCCAAGAGTTTTGGAGGACTATTTTTAGTTGTTTTTACCTCTATTGGTTTGCCCAATTTTGCTAGAAGTTCTCAAATTGGCTGGAAAGAAGATACTTTGTGTGCTCCAAATAGAATAGTGGAAGTGTATACAAATAGTTTGCTAAATTGATCAGTGAATTAAATATACAAGGTGTGGGTGGGGTGGGGTAGGGTGAGATAGAACAAAAAATGAATATATTGGACAAGTTAAGAAATAACCACTTTATATCACTGTTGTGTTATTTCTTTATAGAATAGGTTCCAATTTTTGATTGCTGCATTTCATATTCAATGTATAATCAAATATTGCATTATGTGTTCTTCACCACTTATGTCTTGCATTATGTGTTCTTCATTTACTGTTTTGTTATTGCATCCCATTGCAGGGAAGGGTAGAAAGTAGATTTTCAGATGTTTTGAGTTTCGGTTCCCAGCATTCCTGAACTGTTGGCCATGCCGGCTTTCCCAGCACTGGAGAAACAAGAAACAAGTTTGTGCAGAAGGTAAAAAATATATAACTTTGGTGCCTTCCTGGCCCATTGTTGTCTGGAATGGAGAAGTGCAGAGTCAAAGAGAACGCACAAGAGAATTTGTCCCAATGAGAAGGTGTCATCCAAGGAAAGAATTGTCAGAAATATGGTACTCTCTCAGCTGAGGTCGCATCAGGCTCCGGCACTGCAAAACTGACATCAGGACAGTTCTGACATATAAATAAACTTCAGCGTCATTTTAGCTATCAAGCAACTTAAGCTCTTGGGGTTCGCAAAACCAGTGGCATGAACTATTCGAGGCATGAAACTCTTCAGAGAATATGAGAAGCCTTCGATAAAGGGTAGATTTAATTATAGGTTCCCCCCTCTCTCCGCTGTTGTGTCTTTGGCTAGCTTTGCCTGTAACTGACAGAACAGGTTCAAGAAAGATAGAGTTGATGAGATTTTGGACAGTGCTTCCAACCTTATCGACCAACAACAAACACTCACTGGAGCTGACACGAGCAGCAGAGGATTAAGTAACATAATCCCCAAAGGTGTATAACTGGGCCGAAACAGCTGCTGAAGAACTTCCCATGGGGCTAGGCTTCAAGGCTGCCTGGAAACCCTTCCCTTTCATCCCAGATGCAGGGGGATCTCTCTCTCTCTCTCTCTGTGATATAGAAAAGATGTTTTCCAGACCTCCACAGAAGACATATAGTTGGCATTTATGAATCACCTCCCAAGAAGAGGACATGAATCACAAAAGAAGAAGTCAAAAGAGGACACCAATTTGGATATTTTTTTCACATGATAATTTATATGTGTAGATGCAAACTTCAAATATAGGAATGTGTAATGCCTTCCTCTAAGGGCCTTGGAATATGGGATGGGTAAAGTGGGAGGGACATGAAAATGGAGGGAGGGGAAATGAAAATGCCAACTTGGGCCATGTCTGCACCATGGATTTTTCCCTGGATCATCCCTGAGTCGTCCCTCTGCATCCAAATGATGCACAGGGGATCCCGGGGGTAGGCAGGGATGACCCCGCCATTTCCCCAGGATAACTGGTTGCCCAGTTATCCAAATTTTCCCCACGTTCCCACCACCCCAAGGACCATGGGCGGTACGGGTGCCGCTCCTGGTTCGTCCTGCCTCCCCATGAGTAGTGTGGTTCTGGAAATGGGCATGGAGCTGCGCAGAGACAGTCCATGCCCATCGGGGTGGCAGGGGAGCAGGTTCAGGGTGTTTCTTTCTTTTTACTTACTTTTGTTTGTGGCTCAATTGTGCTCCATCGTCGATGATTCAAAAATAAATAAATGGCACCCGCATCATCCCTCTTGCTTTCCGGGACATCATGCTGGTGTGTGTACATTGGGGGATGATCCCAGAAGCAGGAAATCCCAGGATCCTCCCCGCTGCATCCCGGAAGGCCCTGTGGTGTAGAAAGGGCCTTGAGGGAAAAGACCGGGAAGAAAAGGAGACAGCAAGAGAGTGAAGGGGTTGAGCTATGGATGTTGTTAAACCCATTCTGACTGCATTTTGCAAAAATTAAGTTGCACAATTTCTCCCCATGCACAAAGCGTGAAATGGCAGCTCTTTAAAGTAGCGTAATTGCGGACTTTTTTCATACGATCACCCGATCAAGAATTTGCAAACTTTTTTGGGGGGGAGAATTCTTTCTCATGTTCACTTATGCATTGGGGGCGGGGTCATGAATGGAGCATGCTTGCATGTTTTGCAAGCAGAAAGGAAATCCTAGCATAGCCCTCCATAAGGCCACTCAGATAAAGCATGCATCATATATCCAAAAATGAGAAGCATGTTCTCTTAGTGGCTGGGAAAAGATATACGTCTTAATTACATGGTTCTATTACATTATATAAGAGCAGACAAACATTCCAGAGAAATAGGTAAGGAAAGTATGGCAGGTACATCTCTTTAATTTACATTCACCTATGAAGAAGTCAAGGCAGCCACCTTGAGAATTTTGAGTGAAAGTTAGCATTTCCAGGCAAAGGATTATTATATCATATCTGAATTGGTTCCTTCAAGCCTAGCTGCAGCCTGGTCTCGCTCAGGGGGAAAAAATCCATTTGATAAGAGAACTTCTTTTCTCCTTTGCTTCATATTGGCATGCAAAGAAGGAGAAAATTAACAGCACATGCCATTCAAAACATTAAATCGCTTTCACCTTGTAACGTTAACAAAACTCTTTGTCAGAGCAGAAATCACATTTCAGATTTGGCTTTGCAGACGTTTCCTTCTCAGAAATGGAGTGCAAATTAAATTTCAGAGACAGATGCAAGGAGCTCTCTTTTTCCCCCCATTTGGGCACGCCTTCTCGCCTCTAAGCCAGCTTTTCTGAAAAGTTGTACATTGCTGGCTTAAATTCCACATGGAGCCAAAGTAGTGGCTTGCTTCCTTGATTATTGCACATGGCTGCCCCAAACCTAAAGCATCTCAGTCCACTTTATTATGTTCTACAGTGTAATGTGCTATCGAGAGGGTCCGAACAACATAATAGACAGTTATGGGGCTATGCTGATCTGGTGTGCCAAGTGAAGGTGTTACCACTCTGTTTTTTAGATCCTTGTGTTGCCTGTATTTGTTGATGGTGAACAGGAGAAATGTCTTAAATGAATGACCCCAAATGATCTTTATCTAAGGGCTAAGCTTGGATGAATCAGTCTATTTGCCACTTTCACGTGAGTCCACTCATACGTCTGTGCCATCCAGTTTGGACATTAATCTATTATATGGTGACCAGATAAAATCCAGGTCAGGGCTCCTGTAACTTTAACAGTTGTAGAGAAAAGGGAATTTCAGCCAGTGTCATTTGTATGCAATTAGTTCCTGGTGAAATTCCCTCTTCATCACAACAGTTAAAGTTGCAGGGGCCCTGCCTTCTTTTGCATTTGGTCACGCAAGTATAGTGCCTGCACCTTTAACTGTTGTGATGAAGAGGGAATATCACCAGGAACTAATTGCATACAAATGACCCTGGCTGAAATTCCCTTTTCTCTACAACTGTTAAAGTTACAGGAGCCCTGACCTGGATTTTATCTGGTCAGCCTAATCTATGACAGTGTTCTAAGAAAACTCACAGGGACGCAGCGCCAGCACATTTGGCTTAACAGGGATGTTGATGTCATCTGTCACTGATCATTCTGTGCCTGCCCCATGTGGATTCACCGAACACCCACCACTTACCCAGCACTCAGCAACAGCAAGCGGGCATCAGATCACTCGGTGAGCCACCACTTTCTGCAAAAATGGCTGCTCATTCTTTTCCGTAACTGCCCCATTTGTGCAAATGTCTCCCTTAAAGAGGCCCTTTCTGCAACATTACTGGCGTTTATGCACCCTGCTCCACAAATGTGTCTGGGAGATGTGGATCAAGCCATTAGAAATTCACCAAGACCAAATTCCTCAAGCGTCTTGCTCAAGACCCCTCAGTGGAAGGCATCTGAAGCAACCTCAGCCTGCAGTTCTGGCTTGTTTTCTTGCAATCTCCACCTTGGTGCATCCACAGATTAAAAAAAAAAATTGCCTTCCACCTACAAGGTTGCCTGTTCAAAATCCACTGTGGCTCTTGTGTCCTGGTGATGACTCCGACTAGGGATCTCATTCTTGGATGGCTGATTTCATGGTTTAAATCACATGCAGGGCCAGTGTCAAGGATAAGCATGGTTGGGCACCAGCCAAGAGCCCACACCCAGCAGGGGCCCCACTGACAAGACCCCCTGGACTTCTTCCTCCTCTTCCTCCACCTCAACCTGCTTGTTCACCTCCCTCTTGCTCTTGCCAATGGTGAGAACAGGGAGCAGGAGATGCCACTGCCTCTTTCTCCACTTGTCAAACAAGCAAGTGGTAGCAATGATGAGAGAGAGGGGGGACGGACGAGGAGCAATAGCCTCTGGTGACAATGGTGGTGAGAAGTAGGCTCACTGAGGGAGGGGGGCATTGAGAGGGTCTTGCCCCTTCAGGGGCATAAACTACATGGGGCAGCAGGGCAGTAATCAACCAGGTAACATTAGTAAGCTCACAGCCTGGCTGGCAGATCCTCAGTCAGTCTCCAGTTGTCTGTATTGTTATGTGTTTGTGGGGTCAGTTTAAATTACCTCCAAGCAAACCCTGTGTCCTCCTCAGCTGCCCAGCAGATCTCTTTGCAAGACAAAAGCCACTCTCCTTTTGCGTCAGGTTCAGCCTTCCCCAGATTCATTTTCTCCTATCTCCTCAGGACTTGCAGGACAAAAGGTTGCCCATTTAGGAATTGCACTGTGTGTGGGGGGGATGCCCCCCTTTTCCAAGTTATGCCCCCATGCCTCCTGAAAAGCCCTCCCCCAAAACTGAGAAGCCTACGCCCCTGTGCTTGTCCTGAAAATGGCTGTTTGACTTGAGACGGAAAAGATTAACTTTCAGAATATGCTGAACCATGCTCAGGACACTGTTAGGGTGGGAAAGGAAGCAGTTAGCTATGGAAATCCTAACATAAAAGAACCATACTGAGCTATTTGAGAATCCCTCGAAGCAAGAAAAAAAGAAAAGAAAAAGAAAAGAAAAAGGAAACAGACATTTCTTAATCTTGCCACAGCTATAGTCTGTAAAATCTAGCAGCCAAGCCCTGAAAACTAATTAAACTTGGCAGCTTAACAATTAAAGTTTGAAGAAGGAAACCTTCACCTTAAGCAAATATTGCTTAAGTAGCTCAGTATGTATGGTATATAGCCTTCCCCCCCCCCCCCCTTAACCCAATGAGTCCAGAAAATGAATGGTAAATTCACTGCTGTCAAAAATAGCAAAACATTAAGAGAGCGATCCTATGGGCTGTAGATAGTGTCTGGGGGACATAGGCTATTTTGGATTCCTGGATCTGAGGCCAGAGATAGCTCTCTGACCTCAGAGCCAGAAAACTGGGCTTCCCTGCCCGCTCACACCTGGCATGGAGAGAACTACCCCAGCTGTTTCTATGAGCTCACAGTGGGGTGAAAGGGGGCATATTGGTGGGTGGGGAGGGGAGGAGACTGGAAAGAGGAGTCTGACCTATCCCTACTTGTCCTCAGTTTCCTTTCCTTCCTCTCTCTGAAGGCTGTGCTAGATGAATGAAAATGCCCATCTAGGTAAAATCCAGAACAGGAGGTGCAACAGGTCTCTAACTCTGCACTGGATACTCAAAAGCCTCATAAGAAAAAATGTGCAGGAAAATGCACAAACTTGGAAAACTTTGCAATGAATACAAACTCCCATGCAGACTTTTTAAAAAATATATGACTCACAGACTTATGCAGAAATGGGATGGAACAACCGTAATCCTGTAAGTCCAACGATCTCTGTAATAGATTTGTGTTGGCATCTTTACAATCATTGTGCAGATCCATGCCTTTGTTTGTCTTCCTTTGGGGTGATTTATCCTCTTGTATTTTGGGGTGCTGCTTAGGTGACCATCCTGGTTGTTACTGAGCACGGTTTGTACAAGGAAAAGATGGCTGCCACAATTTAAGAAACATTTCTGACAAGCAAGCTTGTCTTATGCTTTTGTGATGAAGAAGGCCAGAACCATCGGTTAAGTCTTTGATGACAGACAGAAGAGTTCAGCCTGCAAAACTTTGGCTTTCTTTCTCATACTTCAGCTCCAAGCAGGGAGGGATATTTCAATCTTGAGGAGGAAAAAACATACACACCACCTTGTCAGTGCTAATTGCAGACTCTTGTCAATCCATAATGCCAGCTACTTACCACTTGCCCAGAGTCTAATAGCTTGCCCCTATGGAATACCCACCTCATCTCTATTCAGTAACCTTCTCCCCAGCCCTCACAATTTTCTAGACGGAGTTCATTAGCAATACTCGCCTATTCCTCATATTCACAGCATCAAGGTCCTTGGCCTAATTTGGAACTAATGAGAATAAAATGAAGTAGAAAATTTACTGTTTTTGAAAGGCATAACGCAAAGGAAAAGGGCATGAGAGAGTGTGTGGAAACTGGCTGAGACACTAACTGGAGAGGCTTCATCTGCTCCGGCTTTTTGCAGGGCAAGGAGATAAATTGTTTGGCTTTCATGGGGACTGTGACAGAATGTTACAGTGCAGGATGCTGCTCTTCAGGATTCCAGCTCCTCCATACCATTCCATCCCTCTCCTCAAGGTTTCCATGCCCACTGTCAAATAGTACATCAGCCCAGGGCAAACCAAAATATTCGGCTTTGGGAAGCCCCTGCCAAAGGAAGTGAGACAAGTGGCTACTAGGAGGATGGCCTTCTCTGCTGTGGCACCCCAGCTGAGGAATGTAGGGGTGTGCATGCCAAAAAATATCATCGCTTATCATTATCATCAGTTCGGACCAAAAAAATCATCGTCTTCATTATATCATAGGCAAACCATATTGTCTTCATGATAATTATTATGAAAAAATGATTTTTTTGCAGCCCTATTTTTAAAGAAAAAAATGCCTATAACTTCTGTATTTTCAAAGTTACAGGCTTGAAACTTGGTCAAAATGCTTATGGGGCATTCCTAAGTATGTGTATGAAATTTGAGATCGATCCCTCCAACCTTCGATTTTATATGAATTTTTTAAAGATCATTTCCGTTTTGACAGGTCTGAATGAACGTACGTGGCGAGCTGTCATTCTGATCTGTCAGAACGGAAATGATCTTTAATAATTCATATAAAATCGAGGGTTGGAGGGATCGATCTCAAACTTGGCACATATGTGTAGCAACATGTGCTAGACATGTGTATGAAATTTGAGATTGATCCCTCCAACCCTTGATTTTATATGTATTTATTAAAGATCGTTTTCGTTCTGACAGATCAGAATGACAGCTCACCACGTGCGTTCATTCATACTTAGGCATACCCCATAAGCACTGTGACCAAGTTTCAAGCCTCTAACTTTTAAAATACAGAAGTTATAGGTATATTTATATGGCAGTCCGATAAAATGATAAAATCGCCCAAAAATTATTGTCTCCGATGATTAGCGTAGGTTTTTCTATCGTATCATCATCGTACATTTTAACGATATGATACACATCCCTAGTGGAATGAGCTCCCCAGAGAGGTTTGCCTGGCACCTACATTATACCCCTTTAGATGCCAGGTGAAGACCTTTTCATTTTCACAGTGTTTTTACAGTTCTTCAGTTTGATTTTTAACCTTGCTGTTTAAATTTGTATTTTAAATCCCTATCAATTTCTGCACGGCTGCTCGGTTTTTATCCTGGTTGTGCTTTTATACTGTATTTTAAATTATGTTTTTATACTGTCTTTGTTTTATATTTTGAATGGTTTTTAATAGGTTTTAATTTTTGTAAACCGCTCAGAGAGCTTCAGCTATTGGGCGGTATAAAAATGCAGTAAATAAATAAATAAAATAAATAAATGAATTGGGTAAATCCATGGGTGGGGGGAAATGGAGCATATTTTTCACACATCCCTATTTTGGACTATGCTCATCTTGAGATAGAAGAAAGACATGCAGTAAGCATCCAAAACATGGTGTTAGAAGGGGGGGTGCTTTTAAGGAACTATCTACATAACCAGAATTACGCACAGCAAGTAGTTAACAAATAAGCAGTGAGCAAATGATGAATACCTATGTAGGGAGAGAGAGAGGAAAAATCAGCAGACTGAAGACAGCCCTGAAGAGGTAAGATGTGAAATGCACTCAATGAACGATCAGCCCACTTAATAACAGTATGTCTTATCCTTTCTCTGCATGTATTCTAATTGTCCATCCCCAGGATGCTTTTTCCTGCTTTGAACACTGCAATTTGGAATACCTTCATCTTCTGTATGTTCCTTAAGATTGTTAAAAGGAGGGGGATGGTTTACCAAATATGGAGTGGGGCATGATATCGTTTTATAAATTGATAAATGGAGTGGTGAGAGTGATGAGAAAAGGATTTATTTTTTTCCTCTCTCACAATGCTAGAAGTTGGGGTCATCCAATGAAACAGATTCATGATACATCTATAGCTCAGTGGTAGAAGATATGCTTTTCATGGAGAAGGCTCCAGGTTTAGTCCCTGGTAGGCCTGGGAAAGACCCTTGCCTGAAACCCTGGAAAACTACTGCCAATCAGTGCAGACAATATTGATCTAGATGGACCTGGGCCTGATCCAGTATGAGACAGCTGCCTATGTTTATGCAAAAAATGATGTACTAATTCAGACAAGGGGAGTCTGTTGAAAGTTGGAGGCCATAGCTCCATGGTGGAGCACACTCTTTGCATGAAGAAGGCCTCAGCTTTGATTCCCAGCATCTCCAGGTACATCTGGAGAACACTGCTGCCTGAATTCCTGAACAGCTGTTCCCAGCAAATGTAGACTGTAGACAACACTGAGCTGGATGGACCAATGGTCTGACTCAAGATAACTTTCTGTGTTCCTAGTTCCTGTTTTTAAATCAGTGTACAGTATGCAAGCTTTTGAGTTATTTTTCCCAATCCAACCTGGAGATCCCGGGAACTGTACATGAGACTGGAGATGTCCATCGCCAGGAAATCTGACCCTCGGTTTGGGTTTTCCCTCAAAATACAGGAATGTTTCCCTTTTTAAAATATTTCAGTAAATAGAAATCTGCACAAATTGCACTGCCTATTTCTTTGCCCATGCCTTAGGGCCCAATCCACCACTGTCCAGACAGAGATCAAGGCAAATGGAACCTGCCTTTCTTTCTCCTTGCTTTCATCATGGCTCATGCATGTTGAGAGGGCAGGTCAACAGGAAGTAACAGCAAGAAGAAAGAGGAGGATCAGAGCCAGGGTCAGCTGTTGTCCCCTTGCCTGTGTGTGGGCCTTGGCATGTGCTCTACGGTGTCCACCTGACACTGGCCCTGCTTGACATATTATCACACCAGTCTCAGACAGTTTCAAACAGCCACCACTTGTAAGAGAATTTGACTGAAACCTGTACTTGAAATTGCTTTCCTCCCCCCCCCTTCCACCACTGCCATATAAGCAATGGGAGAGAGTTAATAGATGTAGCACTTGACAAAGGAAGTGACAGAAGTGAAGGTTGGATCAGGACTTACTTGAGGTTATAAGTGGCTCGCGCTAACAAGCTCTTCGACAATATGGTCCATCATTCAGAAAAGCAAGGCACAGAGGCCACTTCCTGTTAAACTCTTTAAAGCAAGGTCTTTATAACACGCTGACTCAGTGAGCTATGGTGGCACCTTTGCTAACTCTTGGCACAAAGGAGGAATTGTTCTCTCTGTTCTGATGCTTTCAGATGTCACTCCGGTACGTTTCCTGGAAAACACTTTTGGCTTTGTATCAGCCAGGCTGTAGGAGCTTCACTGCGCGGGAGCTGTAAGGAGCAGGCGTCACCATCTTGGATGGAAAATAGGTACACATTTTCTGAATGGAAAAATCCCTCCATGGAAGCTGCCAAACTGTCCCAATTCCCGGAGATTTAAATTGTACATCCTTGTAGAGTTTTGTAAACATGACAAGGTGCAAGGAATTCAGCCATGATTGACAGGGAAACTCCCTTTAATTTTTAGATAAAACCAGATGGAAAATCTATTCATCGGCACTGCATTATTTAATAAAACTATGTGGTGTGGGGGGGGGAGAGAGGGGGGTTATTAGGTTGGACTGTGAAGAACTGTAAATATCCATTATTTTCTACTCTTGGGAATTCCTTTTAAGAAAGTGATGGAGCAATCTTATTTATATCTACTCAGATGAAAATCACATTGAGTTCAATGGGACTTAAGCTGAGATAAATCTTTGCAGTCTGGTTCAAAATTTTAAAATGTCTTCCCCTCCATTACACTGACAGTCTATTTCACTAAGATACAGTGCTTGGTTTAATGTATTTTATTGTCCTCAGAGGAATCGAGGACCCCATAAAATAAACAGAGCCTTGCTGGATCAGATTGAAGGTCCATCAATACAACAACTTGTTCCAACAAGGATAATCCAAATGCATCTAGAAATCACACACGTTGAATTAGGTCATGGATCCCAGTCACACACCACCATTATTTTGGGGAAACATTCTGTCAGCCCCAGAGCTGAAAGTAGGCATGCGTGTATCAGGAAGACTTGAAGAATTTGAAACTTCTCCAAATTCCATCTTGAATCTCATTCCCACTCAAGCCTATATCACATGAAAACTTCTTCTTCTTCTTCTTCTTCTTCTTCTTCTTCTTCTTCTTCTTCTTCTTCTTCCATGAAAATCCCTGTGCATCATTGTGCATCTTTGAAATATATGAATTCTTCTCCCTTCAATTAATGCATTAGCAATTTTGTGTGCATTTCCCAAAGTACACATTGAGGTGCACATTTTTCAAATATACTTCTTCACGTGGTTAAATATGGAATTTGCTGCCACATGAGGTAGTGATGGCCACCAATATGGATGGCTTTAAAAGGGGTGGTGGTGGATAAATACCTGGAGGAGAAGGCTATCAACGGCTACTAGCCCTGATGGTTATGTGCTACCTCCAGTATCAGGGGCTGCATGCCTATGTGCACCAGTTACTGGGGAACATGGGCAGGAGGGTACCATTGCATTCATGTCCTGCTTGTGGGTTTCCCATGGCCATTGTGTGAACAAATGCTGGGCTAGATGGAGCCTTGGTTTGATCCATCAGAGCTCTTCTGATGCCTTTATGTAAGTACAACCCTGAGTTTTAGTATTATGAAAGAGGGAGACACCCCCCCCTCTTTCTCCGCACCGTGCACAAGATATGATCTTTGTGATAAACTCCCCTGCTGGTGATAGCTCTCAGAGCTTAAGTTGGTGTCTCTGCATTCCTAAAGAGAGCCAAATACCTCCCATCCTTGACCTAGGACTAGGGAAAGCTAACTCATCCCAGCGGCTGGAGCTTTTATGAGATACACTTCCCTAACTCAATTAATCTTCTTCCTATTTCTGTTATCTCCAGCAATTCTCTAAGAAAGAATGTCTGCCTGGCTCCTGGTCCAGCTCCCCATCAGGACCCTCACCTTTTCTCCTTCCCTCATGTACATCCCTTTCTCCATGGCTCACTAAACGTAAGAGGCAATCCAGCATCAACTCCTTCTGGAATGGTGTAAATGTCTTCAGCTGTAGCAACAAGCCTTACAGAATTCCCACTCAGGCCCAATCTCTCATGAGTTCTACCATGTGTAGTATTTTAGTCAGGAATGCATACAAAATTGCATATATTGGGAGAAATGCAGTGGAAAATGTGTATGAATGTTTGTGCAGCTCTTTTTTTTATTAAAAATAAATTGCAAACGGATGCAAAAAGGGGCACAATGAACGAAAGATTGGAAAAAATGAGCAACTCAGAGAAATTGCTATTGACAGGTGTCCACTCCTAGACATAGCATCATTTGGGACTACTTAGGGTATAGGTGTTTTTGCCTCCTTCTTTTGTTAGAAAATGCCCCCTCCCAAATTCAGGTCAAACAGTCGGCAGTTTGAATGTTTTGTGCAGTGCTATTAAGCCACTCATCTTCAGACGCAAGTGCAGAGGCATTATTTCAGAGTCGATCAATTCTATGCAAAAGAAATGAAGAGGATTTAGCAATGTGTTCATGGACTGGAAGGGTTGGGTTCAAATAGAACAATTTGGTGTGAAAATAGGGGTGTTCCTCTTTTCATCCATGAAATATTGGAGGGTACATCATGTGATGTACAATAGGAGGAAGAGAGGAAGATATAGGCAAACAATGGAGTTCTTGGCAGTGTGTTGGTGATAAGACGTGAATGGTGTGATACCAATGCTTCTTTCTCATGCATACAAGGTCTTGGGGGAAATCCACATTGATGTGCAAAGTGCAGAAGTCAACTGTCTATCACCTGATACAACCTCATGTTTCCAAAGCATTTGAAAGGGTAGCAGAATCCTGTGGGACCATCCTATAGTCCATTCTAACAAAACGTGTTTCATTGTGGTTTCTCCTTTGCAGTGCTTACCCCAGATTGTCTTTGCCTGATGTTGATCAAAGGAATGGCCTACTATAGATCTTGTAATACTGACAGCTCTGAAAATATAAAAGAGGAAGACTCTTTTGTGTTCAGGTGACACCTTGGGGAATTATGGGAGGCACAGCTTCAGGAGGAGCCGAGAATGGTTAGTGCCTTCCAGTTCTCTCTCTCTCTCTCTCTCTCTCTCTCTCTCTCTCTCTCTCTCTTTTTCACACACACACACACACACACACACACACATACTGATGGGAATTATTTGGTATTGCTGCCTCCTGTTAAAAAAGCAGTTAGCAGAGAAAAACAAAAGGCAGAACAGGATGAGCGCTAACCATTCCCACATGCACACAAAGGCTGAAAAGAAAAAGAAAAAAGGAGGTCACACTCTTCTTTAGGGAAAAGAAATCAAGATGGTTTATTCATAATATTCTTGCATAAAGATGCAGGTACAGTGTATAGTTTCAGATAAAGGTTGTTCAGTCCTATTCTTTGTTTCTTTGTAACACCGGAAGGAGAGAGAGCAAGGACATGTGCTCCCAGCAATATAGAAGATCAGAGAGAGAGAGAGAGAGAGAGAGAGAGAGAGAAAGAAAGAGGGAGAGGTGGGGTGAAGGAAGGGGAGAAGCAGGAAACCACACTGTAAGCCATAGAGATCCAAAGGCTAGCTATGCCCCAAATTCCCATGCATCAATTAGCTAACTAGAACACTGCCCATTCTGTAACTTGCAGAGGAGGTCGCAATACCCCCAACATTCTGGAGCCCCACATGTTTCTTTGGAGTGAGCACAGCCCTGTTCTCTTCTGTACCTCAAGACTACTCAAATATGGCATATGAGATTTCACCAGACTTTGATCATACAGTTGCAAGCCACCATAATGTCTAGACACTTGTTTCCCTCCCTGCTGGAAAAA
The DNA here is from genome assembly GCA_029215795.1 of Anniella stebbinsi. Classification (NCBI taxonomy): domain Eukaryota; kingdom Metazoa; phylum Chordata; class Lepidosauria; order Squamata; family Anniellidae; genus Anniella; species Anniella stebbinsi. The sequence continues at coordinate 392,812,494 of JARDYH010000001.1, forward strand.
CAAAACATTAAAAAAACAAAAAAACAAAGAGAGATATTCTTTATAGAAACTGAACTTAATGGCTTTTCAGCAGTTGTGAGGCATATGCATTTCTAAGTAAGATAGGCTGGTGGGGGGGAGCTCTTCCATCTGATTCCTCAAGGCAGAGAATGATTACCCCTCATGGCCCCCATGCCTTGAGTTTGTTGGAATCATTTTTCGGGTAGCTGCTGCTCTTTGCCATCCTCCGGTGTGTTTGTTTGTTCCCTCTGCCGCTGTTATAGTTCTTCCAAGCAACCTTTCATAACCCAGGTTTCTCTCGCACTTCCTGTGAATGACACCTGTGTGGCAGATGGCACAAATGACCTAGTGTATTTTTCCTGGATCGATGTAAGAAAACCAAACTGTCAGACCACTCATGGCTCCAGCCTTCTGCCTTCTGGCATTAAGGGCTGCTGAGAGAGACTGCCTGGACACAATTTCGATGAAAAGGCTCTGGACCTTTGTGGGAAGACTTCAGACTGTATCTTTCCATGCACTTTAGGACCCCATATTTTCCAGTGCTGCTTTTGCCCACTGACACAGATTATTTTAAGGGTAAAGGTTCTATATTTCCTTGCTGTTTCCCTTTCTTTTCGTTAATTAAACTCGAAGACCATGGGGCTTTACCTTTTGTTCAGTGTTGTTAAAGACCTCTCTCCTCCTTCACCACCGCCTTCCCCTCCTCTTTCTCCCCTTCTCCCAGCTACAAAGAAGTTGTCAATGTGCTTCTGAGCCACATCTCCTGACACTCAAGGCACTTCCCAGACTTTAAGTGGAAAACTCACAAAGTAAATATAATCCATTGGTCACAATTCAGTCCAGGGTGAGGTGAACAAGGCCACGGGGATCATTTATCTTCAGTATGCTTAACGCTGCGGTGGATTCTATTAAAATTCAGGGAGCATTTCTAAAGTGAGGGGCTGTTGGATTATGTGCATCTCCCTCTCTGCAGATCGAGAGGGAGGTCTACCAAAGGAGGCCTCCTTAATGCCATGGTGGGTAGGATTACCTACTGCCATTGCTGTAGCACCTGTGGTGTTTCACAGATGCTGGGCTGCAAAAGTGGGACATTCTGGGGTTGCGTTAGGGGTGCTTCAGGGAAGGACTTGTGTCATAGCCCAGCACTGAGACGTCTCAGCAGCAATAGCTCCAAGGAGGAGTCTGAACCAGTGCCCAGTCCCTGTTAAGGAGCGTCTTCAACCTTGGATTCCATATCCCATCCACTAAATCCCAGGGAAGTATCGATGAGTGGATCTCAGACTTTTCCAGAGAACAGGAAATCGTATGGGGCATTCACCAATCAGATTCTCACCCCCCAGACTCTCATCCTACAGGAGAAGTCAGGAATGACAATAAAAATGGGGTTCCAACTAGGGATGTGCACTGACCCCCCCGGATCGGATCGGATAGCGGATCGGAATCGGACCTGGGGGGTCGGATCGGATCGGATCGGATAGTGTGTCGGATCGGATCGGATCCGATTCCGATCCGCGGATCGGATTTTCCGATCCGGATCGGACGCCATTTTGAATGCTTTTTCCTATAGCAAATTATTGTTTTATAAAAACGCCTATAACTTTTTCATTTTTAACGACAGAAGGATGAAACTTGGGCACATTGTACACTGGTTAGGGATAGGTATCTGTGAGAAATTTCAGAAAGATTGGTGCATGCAGTTTGTGGCAATTAATTTTTTAATAAATAACATGGAATGCCTATAACTCGGTCATTTTTAAAGTTACACACATGAAACTTTGCCACATTGTAGGTGGTACCTTGGGACCCACGTGTGTGAAATCCCAGAACCGTGGGTGCTTGCCTGGTGTGGAAATGAATTTTTGAAAAATGGGTAGTAGTGGGGTAAATGCAGTTATGCCTCCCATGTTTTTATTTTTAAAGATACAAACAGGACACTTCGGCACATTACAGGGAACACTTCCCTTGATATGTGTGTAAAATTTCAGACAGCTAGCTCCAGGCATGTGTTGGCAATGAATTGTTGAAAATTGGGTAGCAGTGGGGTAAAATACAGTTTTGCCTCCCATTTTTTTATTTTCAAAGATACAAACGGGAAACTTTGGCACATTGCAGGGAACACTTCACTTCAAATGTGTGTGAAATTTCCGGAAGCTAGGTGCAATATTTTAGTGGGAAACGAACGTTTATTCATGGCATTTCACATGGGATTTATGGGTTGGTTTGAAGAGCTACCAAGCTCTAACTCGCTCACATGGCAGAGGACCTATGGCCGCTCATACGCTGAAAATTTCACAAACTTTGGTGCAATGCTTTAGTGGGAAAACAAAGGTTTATTCATGGCATTTCACATGGGATTTATGGGTTGGTTTGAAGAGCTACCAAGCTCTAACTCGCTCACATGGCAGAGGACTTATGCCCGCTCAAACGCTGAAAATTTCACAAACTTTGGTGCAATGCTTTAGTGGGAAAACAAAGGTTTATTCATGGCATTTCACATGGGATTTATGGGTTGGTTTGAAGAGCTACCAAGCTCTAACTCGCTCACATGGCAGAGGACTTATGCCCGCTCAAACGCTGAAAATTTCACAAACTTTGGTGCAATGCTTTAGTGGGAAAACAAAGGTTAAACTTTATTATTTTAAACCTTCAGGAAGGGGACATTGCCTGCCTGGTGTGGAATGGTAATGAGGGAAGAAAGTTTCACTTATTCATTTGTAAAATGTAAAGTGATTGTAAATTGCTTTAGGGACCCATACATTTACATGACAAGACAGGTGTTGGTTGCAGGAATGCTACGAAATGCACTAGTAGCTAATCAGATCCCAGCTAATAGCTATTCAGATCCTAGCTAATAGCTATTATTCAGATCCTAGCCTGGGAAGGGATCTTGCAGGATAAATGATTGTTCTTTTCTTGTGTAGTATGTAATTCTAAACCAGAAGGCTGCTTTGATGTAGAGCCAATCCACATGGTCTCTTGCAGCACCTAGTATTATTTATTTCTCCTTCCACAGCAGAATCTGGAAGGCGGGCAGGCAGGCTGGCATTTAATGGGCAAAGTCCAAACAGCGGCGTTGGGGACTGGGTGACATTCTCCTTGAGGGCGAATGCCAAGTCCCATGGCTTGTGCAAGGAGGGCGGCTGGCCCTCCTCACAGGAAGGATCTGGAAGGCGGCAGGCGGCATCAGCAGCGGGCAGGCAGGCTGGCATCCAGGGCAAAGTCCAACAGCGGCGTTGGGGACTGGGTGACATTCCCCTTGAGGGCGAATGCCAAGTCCCATGGCTTGTGCAAGGAGGGCGGCTGGCCCTCCTCACAGGAAGGATCTGGAAGGCGGCAGGCGGCATCAGCAGCGGGCGGGCAGGCAGGCTGGCATCCAGGGCAAAGTCCAACAGCGGCGTTGGGGACTGGGTGACATTCCCCTTGAGGGCGAATGCCAAGTCCCATGGCTTGTGCAAGGAGGGCGGCTGGCCCTCCTCACAGGAAGGATCTGGAAGGCGGCAGGCGGCATCAGCAGCGGGCGGGCAGGCAGGCTGGCATCCAGGGCAAAGTCCAACAGCGGCGTTGGGGACTGGGTGACATTCTCCTTGAGGGCGAATGCCAAGTCCCATGGCTTGTGCGAGGAAGGCGGCTGGCCCTCCTCACAGGAAGGATCTGGAAGGCGGCAGGCGGCATCAGCAGCGGGCAGGCAGGCTGGCATCCAGGGCAAAGTCCAACAGCGGCGTTGGGGACTGGGTGACATTCTCCTTGAGGGCGAATGCCAAGTCCCATGGCTTGTGCGAGGAAGGCGGCTGGCCCTCCTCACAGGAAGGATCTGGAAGGCGGCAGGCGGCATCAGCAGCGGGCAGGCAGGCTGGCATCCAGGGCAAAGTCCAACAGCGGCGTTGGGGACTGGGTGACATTCCCCTTGAGGGCGAATGCCAAGTCCCATGGCTTGTGCAAGGAGGGCGGCTGGCCCTCCTCACAGGAAGGATCTGGAAGGCGGCAGGCGGCATCAGCAGCGGGCGGGCAGGCAGGCTGGCATCCAGGGCAAAGTCCAACAGCGGCGTTGGGGACTGGGTGACATTCCCCTTGAGGGCGAATGCCAAGTCCCATGGCTTGTGCAAGGAGGGCGGCTGGCCCTCCTCACAGGAAGGATCTGGAAGGCGGCAGGCGGCATCAGCAGCGGGCGGGCAGGCAGGCTGGCATCCAGGGCAAAGTCCAACAGCGGCGTTGGGGACTGGGTGACATTCCCCTTGAGGGCGAATGCCAAGTCCCATGGCTTGTGCGAGGAGGGCGGCTGGCCCTCCTCACAGGAAGGATCTGGAAGGCGGCAGGCAGCATCAGCAGCGGGCGGGCAGGCAGGCTGGCATCCAGGGCAAAGTCCAACAGCGGCGTTGGGGACTGGGTGACATTCTCCTTGAGGGCGAATGCCAAGTCCCATGGCTTGTGCGAGGAAGGCGGCTGGCCCTCCTCACAGGAAGGATCTGGAAGGCGGCAGGCGGCATCAGCAGCGGGCAGACAGGCTGGCATCGAGGGCAAAGTCTAACAGCGGCGTTGGGGACTGGGTGACATTCTCCTTGAGGGCGAATGCCAAGTCCCATGGCTTGTGCGAGGAAGGCGGCTGGCCCTCCTCACAGGAAGGATCTGGAAGGCGGCAGGCGGCATCAGCAGCGGGCAGGCAGGCTGGCATCCAGGGCAAAGTCCAACAGCGGCGTTGGGGACTGGGTGACATTCCCCTTGAGGGTGAATGCCAAGTCCCATGGCTTGTGCAAGGAGGGCGGCTGGCCCTCCTCACAGGAAGGATCTGGAAGGCGGCAGGCGGCATCAGCAGCGGGCGGGCAGGCAGGCTGGCATCCAGGGCAAAGTCCAACAGCGGCGTTGGGGACTGGGTGACATTCCCCTTGAGGGCGAATGCCAAGTCCCATGGCTTGTGCAAGGAGGGCGGCTGGCCCTCCTCACAGGAAGGATCTGGAAGGCGGCAGGCGGCATCAGCAGCGGGCGGGCAGGCAGGCTGGCATCCAGGGCAAAGTCCAACAGCGGCGTTGGGGACTGGGTGACATTCTCCTTGAGGGCGAATGCCAAGTCCCATGGCTTGTGCGAGGAAGGCGGCTGGCCCTCCTCACAGGAAGGATCTGGAAGGCGGCAGGCGGCATCAGCAGCGGGCAGGCAGGCTGGCATGTAATGGGCAAAGTCTCTCCTTTCCCGGGCACTGTGGCAGTGACAGTGCCATAGGCTGCAAAAGAAGAGGAGGGGGAAAATGAATATTACACGAATACTTTTATACTGCAAAAGAAGAAAGGAAAATAAATAAAGATTTGTATTAAATTAATACATGCAAGTCCTAGTAGTCTCCCACCGGCACACTTCTCTTGTTTGTGATGCAATCCTCCTTCTCCTGCTGCACCCCTCCCTTTCTAAATCACTCTTCTGAGCCCATTGTTAGAGAGATTGGCTATCCTTTTGTGTCTGGCAGGACACAGCTTACCGGAGCATTAGAGAATCACCATTTCTTTTGTCCTGGGGTTATTCATTCACTCCTAATAGCACCCTACGTTAGGCTGACCAGATCAAATCCAGGTCAGGGTTCCTAACTTCAGCAGTTGTAGAGAAAAGGGAATTTCTGCCAGTGTCATTTGTATGGAATTAGTTCCTGCTGAGATTCCCTCTTCATCACAACAGTTAAAGGTGCAGGGGCCCTGCCTTCTTTTCTATATGCCCACTCTGCCTGCACTCTTACCTGAGTCGTAGGGGCGACGTGAATCGATGGGCCACCTCCATGCGGCCGTGGCTGGGGCAGATGGGCAGTCTGGAATCACGGGTGCGCTTTGCGCAGTGGCGAAGAGTTCCATAGGCTGCAAAAGAAGAAGGGGGGGGAAGAATATGAGAAAAATGATACTTTTCCACCACTGGCTCCCTCCCACCCAAGACTGGCATGTGCCCGGTCCTGAGTGCCCACGCCCCAGCAGGTACACGGGGCTGCCTGCTCACTCGGAAGTTAGCAGGCAGACAGCCAACCTTCAGTTAGGTGGAAGGTGCCCCCCCATTCACAGAACACTTACCACAGTCGTGAGGGCATTGTTGATAAGATGCCACTTCCAGGCGGGCAGTGACGGGCAGGTGGGCAGTCTGGAATCACAGGTGCGCTTTGCGCAGTGGCGAAGAGTTCCATAGGCTGCAAAAGAAGAAGGGGGGGGGGAAGAATATGAGAAAAATGATACTTTTCCACCACTGGCTCCCTCCCACCCAAGACTGGCATGTGCCCGGTCCTGAGTGCCCACGCCCCAGCAGGCACACGGGGCTGCCTGCTCACTCGGAAGTTAGCAGGCAGACAGCCCCACTTCGGTTAGGTGGAAGGTGCCAACCCATTCACAGACCACTTACCACAGTCGTGAGGGCGTTGTTGATAAGATGCCACTTCCAGGCGGGCAGTGACGGGCAGGTGGGCAGTCTGCATTACCGTCTCTCCTGGGCACTGTGGCAAAGAGTTCCATAGGCTGCAAAAGAAGAAGGGGGGGGAAGAATATGAGAAAAATGATACTTTTCCACCACAGGCTCCCTCCCACCCAAGACTGGCATGTGCCCGGTCCTGAGTGCCCACGCCCCAGCAGGCACACGGGGCTGCCTGCTCACTCGGAAGTTAGCAGGCAGACAGCCCCACTTCGGTTAGGTGGAAGGTGCCAACCCATTCACAGACCACTTACCACAGTCGTGAGGGCGTTGTTGATAAGATGCCACTTCCAGGCGGGCAGTGACGGGCAGGTGGGCAGTCTGCATTACCGTCTCTCCTGGGCACTGTGGCAAAGAGTTCCATAGGCTGCAAAAGAAGAAGGGGGGGGGAAGAATATGAGAAAAATGATACTTTTCCACCACAGGCTCCCTCCCACCCAAGACTGGCATGTGCCCGGTCCTGAGTGCCCACGCCCCAGCAGGCACACGGGGCTGCCTGCTCACTCGGAAGTTAGCAGGCAGACAGCCCCACTTCGGTTAGGTGGAAGGTGCCAACCCATTCACAGACCACTTACCACAGTCGTGAGGGCGTTGTTGATAAGATGCCACTTCCAGGCGGGCAGTGACGGGCAGGTGGGCAGTCTGCATTACCGTCTCTCCTGGGCACTGTGACAAAGAGTTCCATAGGCTGCAAAAGAAGAAGGGGGGGGGGAAGAATATGAGAAAAATGATACTTTTCCACCACAGGCTCCCTCCCACCCAAGACTGGCATGTGCCCGGTCCTGAGTGCCCACGCCCCAGCAGGCACACGGGGCTGCCTGCTCACTCAGAAGTTAGCAGGCAGACAGCCCCACTTCAGTTAGGTGGAAGGTGCCCCCCCATTCACAGAACACTTACCACAGTCGTGAGGGCGTTGTTGATAAGATGCCACTTCCAGGCGGGCAGTGACGGGCAGGTGGGCAGTCTGCATTACCGTCTCTCCTGGGCACTGTGGCAAAGAGTTCCATAGGCTGCAAAAGAAGAAGGGGGGGGGGAAGAATATGAGAAAAATGATACTTTTCCACCACTGGCTCCCTCCCACCCAAGACTGGCATGTGCCCGGTCCTGAGTGCCCACGCCCCAGCAGGCACACGGGGCTGCCTGCTCACTCGGAAGTTAGCAGGCAGACAGCCCCACTTCGGTTAGGTGGAAGGTGCCAACCCATTCACAGACCACTTACCACAGTCGTGAGGGCGTTGTTGATAAGATGCCACTTCCAGGCGGGCAGTGACGGGCAGGTGGGCAGTCTGCATTACCGTCTCTCCTGGGCACTGTGGCAAAGAGTTCCATAGGCTGCAAAAGAAGAAGGGGGGGGGAAGAATATGAGAAAAATGATACTTTTCCACCACTGGCTCCCTCCCACCCAAGACTGGCATGTGCCCGGTCCTGAGTGCCCATGCCCCAGCAGGCACACGGGGCTGCCTGCTCACTCGGAAGTTAGCAGGCAGACAGCCAACCTTCAGTTAGGTGGAAGGTGCCCCCCCATTCACAGAACACTTACCATAGTCCTGAGGGCGTTGAGGACTAGGTGAGATTCTCCTGGAGGACCCCTAGTCCCATGGCTTGTGCAAGGAAGGCGGCTGGCCCGCCTCGCAGGAACGATCTGGAAGGCGGCAGGCGGCATCAGCAGCGGGCAGGCAGGCTGGCATGTAATGGGCAAAGTCTCTCCTTTCCCGGGCACTGTGGCAGTGAGAGTGCCATAGGCTGCAAAAGAAGAGGAGGGGGAAAATGAATATTACATGAATACTTTTATACTGCAAAAGAAGAAAGGAAAATAAATAAAGATTTGTATTAAATTAATACATGCAAGTCCTAGTAGTCTCCCACCGGCACACTTCTCTTGTTTGTGACGCAATCCTCTTTCTCCTGCTGCACCCCTCCCTTTCTAAATCACTCTTCTGAGCCCATTGTTAGAGTGATTGGCTATCCTTTTGTGTCTGGCAGGACACAGCTTACCGGAGCATTAGAGAATCACCATTTCTTTTGTCCTGGGGTTATTCATTCACTCCTAATAGCACCCTACGTTAGGCTGACCAGATCAAATCCAGGTCAGGGTTCCTAACTTCAGCAGTTGTAGAGAAAAGGGAATTTCAGCCAGTGTCATTATAGGCAATTAGTTCCTGCTGAGATTCCCTCTTCATCACAACAGTTAAAGGTGCAGGGGCCCTGCCTTCTTTTCTATATGCCCACTCTGCCTGCACTCTTACCTGAGTCGTAGGGGTGACGTGAATCGATGGGCCACCTCCATGTGGCCGTGGCTGGGGCAGATGGGCAGTCTGGAATCACGGGTCCGCTTTGCGCAGTGGCGAAGAGTTCCATAGGCTGCAAAAGAAGGAGGGGGGGGGGGAAAGAATTAACATGAGATAAATCATACTTTTCCACCATTGGCTCCCTCTAACCCAGGACTGGCATCTGCCCGGTCCTGAGTGCCCACGCCCCAGTAGGCACACGGGGCTGCCTGCTTGCTTACTCGGAAGTAAGATCTCAGACTGCTCCACTTCTGGACACCCTCAGGTGTCCCTGCGTTGACTGCACACACTTACCTTATTCGTGCGGCCGCTGTGGATCGGAGGACTCCAGTGGCACATAGGCTCCTCCAGGCAAAGTCACATTGGCATAGGCTCCTCCAGGCAAAGTCACATTGGCATAGGCTCCTCCAGGCAAAGTCACATTGGCATAGGCTCCTCCAGGCAAAGTCACATTGGCATAGGCTCCTCCAGGCAAAGTCACATTGGCATAGGCTCCTCCAGGCAAAGTCACAGTGGCATAGGCTCCTCCAGGCAAAGTCACATTGGCATAGGCTCCTCCAGGCAAAGTCACATTGGCATAGGCTCCTCCAGGCAAAGTCACAGTGGCATAGGCTCCTCCAGGCAAAGTCACATTGGCATAGGCTCCTCCAGGCAAAGTCACATTGGCATAGGCTCCTCCAGGCAAAGTCACATTGGCATAGGCTCCTCCAGGCAAAGTCACATTGGCATAGGCTCCTCCAGGCAAAGTCACAGTGGCATAGGCTCCTCCAGGCAAAGTCACAGTGGCAGGCAGGCAGAGGCGGGCCGGGCATGATGCCAGGCGCTTGCGCATTGCACAAGTAAGCAATAGAACCGTGAGACCAGCCCACGCATTCCGGCTACTTCACAATGGCGGCAACCTAGCAGGCGGGCAGGCGGGCAGGCAGGCAGGCAGGCAGAGGCAGAGGCAGAGGCGGGCATGATGCCAGGCGCTTGCGCATTGCACAAGTAAGCAATAGAACCGTGAGACCAGCCCACGCATTCCGGCTACTTCACAATGGCGGCAACCTAGCAGCTGGGCAGGCGGGCAGGCAGGCAGGCAGGCAGAGGCAGAGGCAGAGGCGGGCATGATGCCAGGCGCTTGCGCATTGCACAAGTAAGCAATAGAACCGTGAGACCAGCCCACGCATTCCGGCTACTTCACAATGGCGGCAACCTAGCAGGCAGGCAGGCAGGCAGAGGCAGAGGCAGAGGCAGAGGCGGGCATGATGCCAGGCGCTTGCGCATTGCACAAGTAAGCAATAGAACCGTGAGACCAGCCCACGCATTCCGGGTACTTCACAATGGCGGCAACCTAGCAGCTGGGCAGGCGGGCAGGCAGGCAGGCAGGCAGAGGCAGAGGCGGGCATGATGCCAGGCGCTTGCACATTGCACAAGTAAGCAATAGAACCGTGAGACCAGCCCACGCATTCCGGCTACTTCACAATGGCGGCAACCTAGCAGGTGGGCAGGCGGGCAGGCAGGCAGGCAGGCAGAGGCAGAGGCAGAGGCGGGCATGATGCCAGGCGCTTGCACATTGCACAAGTAAGCAATAGAACCGTGAGACCAGCCCACGCATTCCGGCTACTTCACAATGGCGGCAACCTAGCAGGTGGGCAGGCGGGCAGGCAGGCAGGCAGGCAGAGGCAGAGGCAGAGGCGGGCATGATGCCAGGCGCTTGCACATTGCACAAGTAAGCAATAGAACCGTGAGACCAGCCCACGCATTCCGGCTACTTCACAATGGCGGCAACCTAGCAGGTGGGCAGGCAGGCAGAGGCAGAGGCAGAGGCAGAGGCGGGCATGATGCCAGGCGCTTGCGCATTGCACAAGTAAGCAATAGAACCGTGAGACCAGCCCACGCATTCCGGCTACTTCACAATGGCGGCAACCTAGCAGCTGGGCAGGCGGGCAGGCAGTTTTTTAAATCATATAGCCAAAATAAACACAACACACAGTGACAGCCCTGCAAGGCTGCCACATAAGTCCAAAAGACACAGTCAGAAACAGTGTGGGATGCTGCTTGTCATCCACTCAATGTAGGAGCCTGGAAGAGGAATCCTATCGCGTCCTTCGTTCATAGTCAGAGAGGTGCATGCGTTCCTTGGCGATAAAATTAAGCCTTCTTCTTATCCAAAGTTCTCATGAGCCTCTGACGTGGTCTTACAAGAAGAAACGCCCATGGAAGTGTGGGACCTTACAGAAGGCCTGGAGGGAGCCATCGGAGTCCAATTTCAGAGGCACACGTGCAAGCACATTGGTTCAAGTCAAACAACATAGAATGTGTGAGATGCTTGTGCATCCCCTCAATGTAAGAGGCTAGGAGAAGGAACTAGATCCCTTCGGGATCCATCGTTCAGAATTGAGTTACTGAGCTGTAAACAACACAGCCAGTAAATTAAAGTAAAGAAAATTAATTAACCGAAAATAAGAATTAAAAAATCAAGGGCCTGCCGGTGCCTGCCCAAAGGTGTGGGATGGATGGGGGGTGCCTGCCAATTACTCCCCCGCGGGCATGAGGGTGGGGTATCCCAGCAGGGGCAGATTGACCTTGAGGAAGACCAGCTGCTCCACAATCTCAGCGTCCAAGCGAGAGCGGTGGGGTGTGACCACGTCGCCCGCCATGGAAAACACCCGCTCGCTTGGAACGCTGGACGGTGGGCAGCTGATTCTGTCCATGGCCACCCGCGCCAGATCAGGCCACATCTGGCGCCGAGATGACCAGTAGGCCAGGGGTTCGATGGAGCCGTCCTCCATCTGCTCCGCCAGGTAACGCTGCACTGCTGCTGCAGCGTCATCCTGGCGGCGGCTGGGTTGAGTGCCTCTATGCCCAACCGCAGCCTGCAAAGCCTTGTCCCAAAACCCCTGGCCTATCCCCCTGCTGGGTGTGGTGGTGCTGCTGCCGCCGCTGCTGGTGGTGCTCAGCGGACTTAGCGCCTGGGCTTCGGTGGGCTCCTCCTCTGCCTGCCCAATCCTGGCATCCCGGGCCGCCCGAACGTCCGTCACCAGCATTTCCACCCAACCTGCCCGGGAAGTCTGCCCACATAACCCATCCTTGATGCGCGGGTCGCACATGGTGGCCAACATGTACTGCCTCTCGTTGTAGAGAGGCTGGACCCGGCGGGATAGGCTTTCCCTCAGCCTCGTCACCACTTCCCGCACCTCTGGCAGGAAGCGCCTGCCGGTGACGGCATCCCCGGCCTCCAGAAACTCGCCCATCTGATTCTGGAGATGCCTGGCCACGGGGAGCACCTGGCTGAGAAGGGCAGTGCTGCTGCTCAGGGTCTCGGTGGCCTCAAGGAACGGCTTGAGGACCACCAGAAGCTGGGACATGGCCTCCCACTGCTGCCTGGACAGTGGGGCCTGGATGCCAATGTCCCCGACCCTGAACATCTCGTGGACAACACGCTGTTGCTCCACCATACGCTCGAGCATGTGGTAGGTGGAGTTCCAACGTGTTGCCACGTCCTGCACTAGCCGGTGCTGCGGAAGTCCCAGCTCCTGCTGCTTCTCCCGCAGCAACCGACTGCCCTTCACGCTGTGGTGGAAATGCCCAGCCACCTTCCTGCAGCTCTCTAGGAGATTACGGATTTGGGGAGGGAGAGGGGCCTTGCTGCCTCCAAGGCCATCCCTGACGACCAGGTTGAAGACGTGCGCGATGCAGCGGATGCCCTCAAATCCGCCATCGCGCACCGCCTTCAGCATATTGGCTCCCCCGTCCGTGACCATGTAACCGCGGGTGTGCTGGTGCCCGCCCAGCCACCCTGCCACCATGCGGTTCATGGCCTCCGTAATCTCCTCCGCCGTGTGGGACTGGTCCATGACTGCGGTATGAAGGAGGGCCCAGCGGCAGCCCTCCTTCCCAGTCCCAGAAGTCCTGGGTGCTTCCTGCCCTGAGGCTCCCCACCAGTGAGCCGTCAGGGACAGGTAAGCGTGCACTCCTCCTTCGCTGGACCAGATGTCCGAAGTGAAGTGCACCTTCTGTGCCTCTGCCTGGCACAGACGACCCAGAACTAACTCCCTGCATGCCTGGTACAGGGAGGGCACCACACGCCTGCTCAGGGTGGTGCGACACGGCGGCTTGTAGTATGGAACCACAAGAGCCATCAGCCTCTTGAAGCCTGCGTTCTCGACGAGGCTGAATGGCTGGTCATCCAACGCCACCATCTCACCGATGCAATTGGTGATCTGGTTGGGCGCTGGAAAACGCCACCTTGTGGCTCCATACTTCCCCCACCCCATCTCTTCCATGGTGGCCTGGCGAAGCCTCTTGGGGATGGGAGGTCGAGAGCTGGCAGACGTTGCAGGAGTATTCTGCTTGCCCTTGCCGCTAGCACCAGTCTGCTGCGAGGTGCCCGCCTCGGTCCCAAGCAAAACAGACTGGTGGTGCCTCTGCATGTGGCGGGTGAGGTTCGTGGTGGTGAAGTGGCCTGGCATTTTTCCCCTGCTCACTGACATCTTGCAGTGGCGACAGACAGCAAAGCGGGAATCCACTCCCACCTCAAAGTGGTCCCACACCTTGCTTGCCTGTCGCTTCTGGGGTGACACAGACGGCCTGCCGGCGCCTTCGCTCTGTGGTGTCACCTCAGGAGCAAGGGAATGAGTGGAAGAGAGGACGGATTGTGGAGAGTAAGTCTCTGGTGCTGCCTGCTCTTCCTCTTGCCCCACATCAGAGTCCTCCTCCTCACTCTGAACCTCGCTGACTTCCACAAGATCTGGGAAAAGATCAGTCAGCGGGTTCACAGGCTCACCCACCAAAGAAGGAGCTGGATATAGTGCTCCTTCTTCATGCCCACTGCTGCTCCCAGCACCTGCCTCATGTTGCTGAAAGAGTGCCCTTTGAGTTGCCTCTGCCTGCTTCTGCTGCCCCAGTGGAGAACGCCTCAGTTTAACTGGGGGTGTGGAAGTAGGCTGCCTGCTGCTGGTCCCAGCAGCAGCAGCAGCAGCGCCACGCCCAGAGCGGCCTCTCCCAAATGCTGCCTTGGGAGCACCCCCCCTTTGAGTGCCACGCTTCATTTTATTTTTATTATTATTTATTTTTGTATAAGTGTGTGCTTTGCTGACTTTTTTTGTGTTTGTAGCAGCAGGCTACACAGCCCAGCAACACACACTCACTCACAAGCGCGCACACACACACACACACACACACACAGAGAAAGAGAGAGAGAGAGAGAGAGAGGATAGAAATATTTTTTTATTATTTTTTTGGGTTTTTTTCAGAAAGCGAAAGAAGAACAAACACACTCACTGCAAAGACAAACTGAACTCACAGACAAACAAACGTGCTATCTAAGAAAGGAAAGGCAAGAGAGAAAGGAAAGCCAAGAGAGAGAACAAGAAAAGCTGAAGTAAAAGATCAGAAAAACTCCTCAAAACCACCTCCAAATACAATCAATAATACAGTCTCTCCAACACAGCTCCAAAACACTCCCTAATCTCCTCCACGTTCAACCCACAAAGAGCCAGAAGGGCAGGGCTGAGAGAATATATACTGGTGCCCTCCTCCAGCATTGCGATTGGAGGCTGAAGAAAGTCTTCACAGGATTGGGTGATTCAGTCATGTATTCTAAAGCACAATTGGTGGATCAAGCTGTCAAACACACACACACAAACACAGCCTCCCCCTCCCTTTCCTGAAGGTTTAAAATAATAAAGTTTAACCTTTGTTTTCCCACTAAAGCATTGCACCAAAGTTTGTGAAATTTTCAGCGTTTGAGCAGGCATAAGTCCTCTGCCATGTGAGCGAGTTAGAGCTTGGTAGCTCTTCAAACCAACCCATAAATCCCATGTGAAATGCCATGAATAAACCTTTGTTTTCCCACTAAAGCATTGCACCAAAGTTTGTGAAATTTTCAGCGTATGAGCGGCCATAGGTCCTCTGCCATGTGAGCGAGTTAGAGCTTGGTAGCTCTTCAAACCAACCCATAAATCCCATGTGAAATGCCATGAATAAACGTTCGTTTCCCACTAAAATATTGCACCTAGCTTCCGGAAATTTCACACACATTTGAAGTGAAGTGTTCCCTGCAATGTGCCAAAGTTTCCCGTTTGTATCTTTGAAAATAAAAAAATGGGAGGCAAAACTGTATTTTACCCCACTGCTACCCAATTTTCAACAATTCATTGCCAACACATGCCTGGAGCTAGCTGTCTGAAATTTTACACACATATCAAGGGAAGTGTTCCCTGTAATGTGCCGAAGTGTCCTGTTTGTATCTTTAAAAATAAAAACATGGGAGGCATAACTGCATTTACCCCACTACTACCCATTTTTCAAAAATTCATTTCCACACCAGGCAAGCACCCACGGTTCTGGGATTTCACACACGTGGGTCCCAAGGTACCACCTACAATGTGGCAAAGTTTCATGTGTGTAACTTTAAAAATGACCGAGTTATAGGCATTCCATGTTATTTATTAAAAAATTAATTGCCACAAACTGCATGCACCAATCTTTCTGAAATTTCTCACAGATACCTATCCCTAACCAGTGTACAATGTGCCCAAGTTTCATCCTTCTGTCGTTAAAAATGAAAAAGTTATAGGCGTTTTTGTAAAACAACAATACTTTACTATTGGAAAAACGCATTTAAAATGGCGTCCGATCCGCCGATCCGATCCGATCCGGATCGGACCTCGTCGGATCGGATCGGATCGGATCGGATGTTGTGTCGGATCGGATCGGATCGGATCGGATTTTCCGATTTTTGGGGCGGATCGGATTCGGATCGTGGATCGGATCCGATCCGATGCACACCCCTAGTTCCAACCTGTTAAAAGCCAGATGCAGCACTTGAGGGTGTGGAAATCCCAGAAAGACTCTTTTGGCCGAGTTACAGAGCCCCAGCAATTGCCCAGCAATTATTCCACTGCTGGGGTAACTTGTTTGTTACCTTAGCTCTAGGGTTGCTAGCCATGGTCCTGAACCCAAGTCAAGATCCTCTGGCTCGCATGTGTTGTGCTGTCCAGGGTCCTGAACCTTCTCCATTCGAGTTCTGCCCCAGTTAGCCACCTCACCTTATGCCATTTTGCCTGAACTAGCACCTTGCCAGGTTAGGTGACAGAATCCCCACTAGGTGGGGATTGCCGGGTTAGGTGACAGAATCCCACACTTTGCATGCACTACATCCAAATCCCTCTCATTCCCCTGACATGGGTGGCTCTAGAAAGGCTGAAAAAGTACTCCTTTCCCTCCCAGTAGTATCAATAGGAGGGAAAATATTTTAAAATGCTAAATGGGTGAGTCATGGAATCACCCTCCCCACCTTCTTTGCTGAATGGCATGAACCCACAGTGCTTAGGCAGTAACTGACATGTAACTTACGTGTAACTGAAATGAATGGCATACTCATCCCATTATCCCGAACCTGCATTTCCATCCCCATCCTCCATTTTTTCCCCCTGGGTCAAATTTTAGATTGAACACCCCTCATGGCAGAAAACTGTCTTCCAGTATTTTGTAAAGCACCATGTGTAACATTCCCCCCTTTTAAATCTATGTTCCAACAAACTCTCCAAACTTTTCCTCAGTGTTCTTTTCCTTGATTGCCTTATCATAAATGGAAATGAGATACCTTTGTGTTCATGATCTCTCTTTTTCCTCAACAGTAAGGTTTGCTGCGTTCCGCCCTATTCGTCCCCAGACCTCTTGCATGGAGTAGATTTGTAGCACACTTTATGTGATGCCTCACATGGTGCTCAGCCCCTTTAGCGCAAATGCCATACACACATGTGTACATAGCTGCTAGAATGAATCTCTTTCATGTGGAAGCCTGGAGTGATTGTTATTGTTAAGAGTCTTAGCGTGCAGAACAAAGATGTGAGCATTGCTCAGGGGAAAGAGATGAGCATGCTAAATTTATCCAGCTTATTTTTTTCCGGGCTGTGATGCCTCTTTCCATCTACCAAATATCCCCTTAGAACATTAGTCACAGAGATGGGTTTTAGCAGGAAAGCTGATCTCAAGAGCTTGGAAAGTACTTTGCATTAAGAAATTATTATTATTGTTTTTCGAAAGGAAGAGACTAGCGTTGAAATAGCTCATATATTAGTTCTTGGTACTTCTTCATACTTTCAGGCAGGGATTTTCCAAGCCCTACCTGGAAATGCTGGCAATTTAACTTGGAACCTTTTCCGTGCAAAATATGTGCTCTATGGCTGAGCAATGGTCCCTCATTCAATAGGATGGAATGAATGAAGGATTGGGGGGAATGAGAGAAATAGGAACTAATGTATTTGCCCATCCTTATGAACCGGTAAGGATTCTGTGCCATTCCCAGAAATCTTTCTGCTCCAGTTCTTAATCTTACTTCTTTTCCAGGATTTCTAGCACTTTTGCAGGCCAAAGGAACATTGTCATAAAACTGGTGGTGTCAGTGTCCAAATGGTGCTTTCCATTAGCACGTAATATATATAGCTTGTTGCATCTGTGGGATATATGCAATTGTTTTATTATGGAAAAGACAGTGAAACAGTTGGAGGACAGGAGATAGAAAAATATATCCCATTTTTAAAAAATGATCATTTATAAACATGCAAAACTCCCGGAGGTCTGCCGCTTTTGCTCTCCCAGGCTCCTCTTCAAGAGACTGAAGTCACAATGTTAATTGCGTCCTCCCGTGAACAGAAACGATTTCACAGCATCCTCTTTTATGCCATCTTATATCCGCCTCTTGCAACATATTATTAAAGCAAATTGTAGCAAAGGACTTTATTTTAGCAGGGTGGCTTCAGTCAGACAATGGTTTCACAAGTTGCCTTTGAAAGTGAAAGATGATTACGTTTAAGCTGCTGCTTCTCTACTTTTTCTTGGTTGCTGTAATATTCATACACATTTTGCTCTAGCTTTGCAAGCATTCTCCTCCCACATCTTTGGAGGAACACAAAAAGTTGCCTTGTACCAAGTCAGACCACTGATCTAGCTAGTTCAATATTATCTACACCAACCTTCTCCAACATAGTGGCCTTCAGAAGCTTTGGACTACATTTCTCATCATCCCTGACCATTGGCAGTGCCAGATGGGATGCGCTGGGATTGTATTCCTAAACATTTGGAGGACGTCACATTGGGGAAGACTGTCCACAGCTCTCCAGGGTTTCAGAGAGGATTCTTTTCCAACTCTCCTGGAGAAGTCAGGAATTGAACCTGGGACTTCTTCATGCAAAGCCTCTGCTCTACTACCACTGAGAGACCTCCCATCCCTTTCATACATCTGCACCTGTAATGTACCTATCCTTCTCAAATATTGATGGTCAATACATAGCCATTGCTTCTTGTCATTTGCTCCCAGCTCTAGTTCCACCAAATTTCCCTTGTCAAATGAACACTCCGTAGTTGAGCAAAATGGACACATAACGATAAGTGGGTTTTGGCAGCCATCTAAAACTGACAATAAGCTGGAGCCCCACTGCCAAAAGGATGAAATGAAGATGATGTCATTTCCATGCATCTGATGCAGTTTATCCTTGCAGCAGTTGGTAGTTTTCCACATGGAGGATTAACAGTCCACTGGCTCACAGATTTGCAATTACAACATTCAATATAGGGAGGGGCAATTACATTAGACATAGTGCAAGTTGCTTTTTGCCAGATCAGACTGCTTGTCCATTTAGCTCTGGTTTTTCTACTGTGGCTCTTCAGGGTCCCCTGCAGACAGGGCCAGCACTACCATTCGGTAGGGTCAGGCACACCAGCTCAGGCAGCAAATGCTGGGAGTTGATAGCACACACACACATGTAATAATGTAAGTGAAGATCCAGGGATAAATGCATCCAGCTAACCTAACTAGCCTGTGTCCCGGTATTATTGTCTTGAGCTTCAACCTATTGGCTTTCATCCAATCAATTACTGATCCCAAGCACTGATTCAGCATATCCACTGGTTCACCTGAGTCAGATGAAAAGGAGAAGTAGAAATGGATTTCAAGAGCATACTAATGACATTCCTCTCCAAATGTCTGGATGGCCTCACTCAGTAGTGTCATATAGATATTATAAAACATGGGAGTTAAGATGAAACTGTACAGAATCCCACAGCATAAGAGCATATGAAGCACCATACTAGTTCAGGTCAAGGGTCCACCTAGTCCAGCAGTCTTTTCATTCAGTAGCAAAACAGCTGCCCACGGGAAACTCACAAGAGGTACATGAGTGTGGCAGCACCCTTCCGCCCATGTTCCCCAGCAACTGCTGTACATAGGCATAGTGTCTCTGATACTGGAGACAGCATATAGCTATCAGGACTAGTAGCCATTGATAGCTTTCTCCTCCAGGAGGAATTTGTGTAACCACCTTTCACTATATCTTGTGGTAGCAAATTCCATAGTTTAAATATCAATATGTGAAGAAGCAAAACTGATATGGAACCAAGTAGTAGTCTCCCATCACTACTTTCTGGAATTGGCCCCACAGGTGGGAATATAACCAATGAAACAAAGGATCTCCAATCTCCAGCCAAGACAGCCTATTCAGAAGGATTCCACAATTGATGATATTGCAAAGTTGAGAGCCCAGGAAATTTATCAGGGTCCCACTCCTGCCGTTCTTTTCTCAGCATAGGCCATCCATCAGGGAGACCCAGACCTGAAGCCAGCTAGAAATGGCTCTAAAGAATCAATCTCATTCAAGAGGGTCTGAAATTCCATGGCCAACACCCACTTGACCAGCATACTCAAGAAGGGAATATTTGCAATTGACCTGTACTTATTACAGTCCAGTCCACATGTCCAATTTGATCTGATTTATATTCTATTGGAGTGGGGTGGGTGAGGGGTGGGTGGCTGCACAAAAACTCTTGCACAAATCAGACAGAAAAGAGGGAAAATGGAGGCTTAGTGAGTACCAATTGGAATGTGCATCCAAGTTGAGATTTCTGTCAGCCCAGGATTTCTCTCGATAGGATGCCCTTGTCAATGTGCATTTGTCTGCACATCTAATCAAATTGCAAGCACTGCTCTGCTGCTCATTACATTGTGCAGTTGTCTCTTCTTCTTCTTCTTCTTCTTCTTCTTCTTCTTCTTCTTCTTCTTCTTCTTCTTCTTTGTGGGTGGGTCAGAAACAGAAACAGAAGATGGTACAAGTTACTCTATACACCAGGGATGGTGAACCTCTGGCCTGCAGTGTTCCCAAGGCCTCTAACCCCTGTCCTTTGGATTACGGAAGGCAGCAATGTTCTAAGGATAAACCTGGTGGTTACCTCTGTTCACTGATCATAGATAACAGCAGGGCTTCAGCTTCAGCTAGGGTTGTGAAAAAAATCCTGTCCCTTTATTTCTACAAAGTTCTCATCATCCCAATCGAGAAAAGGTTGAATCCATTTCTCCATTCCTCTCTCTGCATAGTGTAATCATAGTGTAATCATCTGGACCATGGGAGGGAGCCAGGGTTCAATCCAGATCTTGGACCCCAAGTTTTTGAACCTTCTGTGATCGATATTCCATGGATGTTTAAGAGTGTCAGGAGGCAAGATAGAATATTTCATAGAAATAAAGGGACAGGATTCTCACTACCCTAATCTCCACTAGGGATGTCAGAAGAATCTGGTTTGGGGCTCGAGATCAGGACTTTTTGTCAGTTCCCCACCCCCACCCCAGTGCGTGCCCAGTCAGGCAAGCTCCTGGTTCTCTTCTGTTCCATGAGCTGCCATTTTGCACAAAATCGCATGTAAGCCATTTACAGAAATTTCAATTTGGGCAAAATGGCAACCATAATTATCTATGACTGCCATTTTGCGCAAAATGGTGATTTCTGTAAATAGCTTATCCATGATTTTGTGCAAAGTGGTGGTTTATGGAACAACAGGATGTGGAGAACTCAAACTAGGCACCCATGGATCATCCAGCAGCTTGCCCCATGCACCCAGCAGGGTCAATTAAGTGACAGAGGTCCATTGAGCAGCATGTGAGGTGGATACAGGGGAGTTCACCCATCCCTGATTCATAAATGCCTGAATTCTCCAAAATCAAAACAGCTTTGATACATTACTTAACAATGCCAATCTATTAGAGCAGTGAGGCGAGAGAGCTCTAAAAGCCATGGGCCCTTCCTGTCTCGGCAGGATGATACGCACAGGATGACGGAGCATCAATGCATCATGCTGCTTCCCTTCTAAACGTTGCTGTGGTGATGTCTGATACTGAGTTAGCCAGAGACTGCTGTGTGCGTGATGGGATCAAAAGGCAGAGTCACACATATCACACCAGCAGGCCTTTGGATTGGATTAGGTAAGGGAGGCAGGCTGCAATTACAGTTTTTAACCTTGCTTAATTGCAGTGTCAGAACCACAGCAGGGGTGATGGGATCAAAAAGGCAGACTCATGTGTGCTACGAAGCAAACTAGGAGGCAAAATTGACAGTATGGGCAGAGCATTCCACATTTCCAGTGGTGCAGGCTAGGGCTGGACCTCAGGGCTGACGTCTAGGACTTTGCAGTCCCGGGGGCCCCAAATGACCTCCCAAGGAACATTTAAGGATGGGGCCAGCAGCAAAAAGGCCAGCACCTGGCTTGGGAACTCCATATTATGCAGTCAGGACGGTGCTATGATTTGAGTGAGTTTAAAATGTGAAACAGCAGATACTGAGACTAGGGATATGTGCATTGGCAAAATGCCGGTTATCTGAAGTTATTTGAATACCATCTCAAAGTGTGTTGTGACTCGAATCTGCATCAAATTGCAAGCTTTGCTTTTTTTTCTTTTCACCCAAAAATCCGTTTATATTTTAATGCCTATTTCCCCAAATATACACATCAGTGGGCATGCGTCTTTGAAATGTACACATTCTTCTCCCATTGATTAAAGTATATTAGTGTGCGTTTTTTTTTTAAAAAATGCATTTTGTCATGTGCATTTTCAAAAATTACTCTTACCATTTTTCTAAGCTAAGCATTCCCAGTTGACATAATCTTCCCTCATAGGAGAAGTGCTCCAGCCCCTTGATCATTTTAGTTGCCCTTTTTTCAGCACTTTTTCCAGCTCTGCGATATCCTTTTTTATTTAGGTGAGGTGACCAGAACTGTACAAAGTATTCGAAATGTGGTCACACCATCAATTTGTATAAGGGCAGTATGATCTTGGCAGTTCTTGCTCTGTCATCTATGTGAAGCCCCTTCAAGTATTTGAAAATGGCCATCATGTTGCCTCTTATTTTTCTTTTCATAGAAACATAGAATAATAGAGTTGGCAGAGTCTTATAGGGCAATCTAGTCCAACCCCCTGCTCAATGCAGGAATCCACCTTAAAGCATCCCTGACAGATGGCTGCCCAGCTGCCTCTTGAATGCCTCAAGTGTGGGAGAGCCCACGATCTCCCTAGGTCATTGGTTCCATTGTCATACTGCTCGAACAATCAGGAAGTTTTTCCTGATGTCCAGCTGGAATCTGGCTTCCTATAACTTGAGCCCATTATTCCGCATTTTGTACTCTGGGATGATGGAGAAGAGATCCTGGCCCTCCTCTGTGTGACAACCTTTCAAATCCTTGAAGAGTGCTATCATGTCTCCCCTCAGTCTTCTCGTCTCCAGGCTAAACATGCACAGTTTTTCCCAACTCCCTAACACAGTCTGTTATCTTCCCCTCCAAGTCTTCATTCTCCCTTGCAGATTGAGAAAGCAGCCCAGAAGATGAAATCAGAAAGACAGACCGATGTTTGGAGCACAGAGATATACAAGTTATTTTGGTTCCTCCATTTATATAACCACAATGGGATGGCAAAATCTGTGAAAACCAACCTCCCAAAACAATGAAAAGGAACAAAACATCCTATATTCTTTAACATTTCTTGTCTGATGGGAGCGTGATACCGGCGATTCTTTTTTCTGTTTTGTTTTGTCTTCCTGTTGAAAAAAAAGGAAGTATATTCCTGTGCACCGATGAAGCTTCAGTCAGCTTACCTCTCCATGGTTTGGTCTGTGTGAATTATCGAGGCTCCAAGGCTTCCTCCGTGTCTTTTGCATTGGGATTTAACAACGGGGTGGGGTGGGGTGGGGAGAGAGAGAGAGAGAGAGAGAAAAGAGGGCGCTGGTATTTGTAAATGATGCCAAGCGAAAATACTGTGTGCTCAAGCTCTTCAGAGCAAACAGCACACAGGGTGGCCCGAAAGCAATCTCTCCCATACATTTCTGCCAGTGTACCTCCAGCCCTCACCTAGAGTGTTCATTTTTTATGGTCGGCTGCACACTGTGCTTCTTTTGCTGAAGGTGCTGGTGATGGGGAAATTGTCTACTGGGAAAGTGGCTGGGACCACCAACCTCATTCCATTTAGGTCAGGCAACAGCCTGCCAGTCATGGCAACTTGAAGTCACAACTAGGGATGTGCACTGGATCGGATCCGATCCACAATCCGAATCTGATCCAGGGGGAAATTGGATAAATTATCCGATTTCCAATCTCACCGCTGGATCGGCCGATCCAATCCAAACCGATCCGAAAAAGTTCCGATCCAGTTCGGATGGATCGGTGGATCGGCGGGCGCCCGCTGGTGCCCACCACCGCTTCCATTGGCGGGTGCCAGCGGGCGCCCGCCAATGGAAGTGGACAGCGGGGGGCGGGGCTTCCCTAGTGGGGCTGTCCGTGGTGTGCTTACCTTCCAGGGACGTCCGCTCCCATCCGGCGCCATCTGCTACTGTGAGCGGGCTTCACGGCCTGCTCCAGGGTGGCGCGCCGGATATCACCCGGCACGCCACCCTGAAGCAGGCCGCAAAGCCCGCTCGCAGTAGCAGCCGGCGCCGGACGGGAGCGGACATCCCTGGAAGGTAAGCAGTGGCAGGGGGGAGGGGGCTTACCACCCCCGGGGCCGTCCACTTCCATCCGCTGGCGCCCGCGGGCGCCAGCAGATGGAACCAGACGGCCCCGGGGGGTGAGGGAGCGCGGGGGAGGGGGCTTACCTGCTGGGGCCGTCTACAGCAGACAGCCCGGGGGGGAGGGAGTTAGGCCCCCCTCACCCACCCGCCGCCATTTTTTCCTCATAGACTTGCATTGCAATGCAAATCTATGGGGGGAAAAATGGCGGCCAATCCAAAAATTTCTGATTTTTGGATCGGGATCGGACTCGATCCAGTCCGGGGGGGCTCTGATTTTGTCTGATCTGATCCGTGACAAAATTGGAGGTCCCGATCCAGGTACCAATCCAATCCGGGGAGTCCGTGCCCTAGTCACAACTGATTAGGTCCAGAGATGAATTGCCAAGGAAAATGTTAATAGTTCCATTTCTCTTGTGAATGGAGCAATGACTTAGGTCTAGGGATGTTGATGGTATCTGTCCAGAGGTGGAGTTCACTGAGCTTTCATCTGCTCAGCCTCCCAGACTTTGTGTCTTTTCCCCATGAGCTGGCCTGATTTGATCCACATTGTGTTTGGCCAGTCCGTGGATTTTCAGGAACATAAGTACATAAGAAAAGCCCTGCTGGATCAGACCGATGGTCCATCTAGTCCAGCACTCTGTTCACACAGTGGCCAACCAGCTGTTGGCCAGGGACCAACAAAGCAGGATACGGAGCAACAGCACCCTCACATCCATGTTCCCCAGCAACTGATGCATATAGGCTTACCGCCTTGGATACTGGAGGCAGCACATAGCCATCAGGATTTGTAGCCATGGATAACCTTCTCCTCCTCCATGAATTTATCCAATCCCCATTTAAAGCCATCCAAATTGGTGGCCATCACTACATCTTGTGGTGGTGAATTCCATAGTTTGTATGCCATTTTTTTTAATGTATAGATAGATGTTGGGGATGATTGTACAATGGAAGAAAGGATGTTCACACACACTCCTTGGCCATCTCCCAAGGCATTGTTGGACATCAACCACATCCTCCCTTACCAATCACTATGCCGGTGGGGGCTGACGGGACTTGTTTCCCACCTGCTTCATACACAAATGGATTAGAAATCAAAGGCAATTTGACAATCCCAGGATTCTAGCTGCTCCTGCAGTTAATAAGCAGGAACAGAGAGGAAGCACAGGGGGATCACACGCTTCCTGTCTTTGTGTGGAGCATTAGCATCTGGAGATGCACCCCCTACAGAAAGATGCATGCACTGCAGCGGCACCATGAGCACCATAGGCATGCGCAAGGGGTGTGCCAGGTGTGCCTTCGTGCACTCTAATGTCTCAAGCAATGTGCTGAATTGAGGGGGCTGTTGAGTAGGATCCATAGGGGATCCAGATACAGTAGGAATGGCCCTCCGGCTGCCCTCTGGCTGCTCCGCCATGCCGAAGAACCTCTGCCTCCGAGAGAGCATCATTGCTCCCAGCAGCAGGAATGAAAAGGCCAGTGTCACCACAAAGCCCCACCAATGCTGGGGCTTGAGGAGAATCTCCTCATCCCCCCCCACCTGTAAACAGCCCAGAGTCAGGCAAGCCGAGAGAAGAATAGGGCATCGATGTCTACAGTGTTTAATAAATAAATGAATAAAAATAATATCCGTTATGACTGAGCATTCAATAACTGTCCATCTTTTCAAAAAACATATCCTTGGGTGCACACCCTAATGAAATGTGCTGGGCACACCTGTGAGGAGCACGCCCATCTCCCTCTGGTGGAGATGTAAGAGAGCCTATTTCAAAGGCGAATGTTTTGCATGACTAGCCTGAATTCACTTCCTGTACACAGAATCAGCATCTCAAAGAGTTCTACGTTGCTGACAGCAAACACTGGATTGAGGAAGAAGAGTCTCTTTGCCTGTGCCGAGATGCTCCTCCACCTTGCATCTTTTTCTTGATTATGCAAAGAGAATGACTGCCTCTGGTACACCCTGCACAGGTCTGTTGATTTAGACAAGTCAAGAGGAAAGGTTTATTGTGGTGGTGCGGGGGAAAGGTTTATAATTGCATTTGCCTTGTGCAAGTTGAACTCAGGTATACCGAGATGCTCCTGGGCTCTTGGCATTTGCATGGCATGTGGATATCATTCCTTTCTGTATTATGATTGCTATCATAGATGTGACTTCTGGTTGCTATTCTCTAAAGCATGGGTCGGCATAATATGGGCCATGAGGTGCACGAAACTGCTGTTCTGTTTTTTGCAGCATCTACTCATCCTACTTCTGCCACCACACTGCCATGATGTTCCTTTAGAGCAAAATGTGGGGGGAGCAGAATCATGACCCCAGAAGCCTCCTGAGAGAGCAATTTGTCTTCCCCCCTCCCTCAGCTTACCTCTTTTTTCTTCTGGACAGATGGATATGCCGATGGGCAGGCTGCAATAGAGTCACTGTAGGTTCCAAAATGCTTCCTTTAACTAACCCTGGAGGCACTCTTTTACAAAGCTCTGTGATGTACATTTTGTGATGAAGATCATCTCTAGCTGACTTTAACTTTTTTATTATTTATCATTAAAACATCTTAATTGTTCTTAAATTGGGCACAGGTTCTTGATTCAGCATAGGAAAAAAAAAGAACAAATGCTTTCTCTTCACATCATATGGGTATGGACTTTGCTATTATTTTTACCAGTTCTCCAGAAGGTGTGATTAAGTAAAGCAGTAAATTTAATTCTTAATCTGGATTGGTTGTTAAGGAACGTATTGGATTTCAGAAAGGAGAGAACCCCCGTTTATGGCTTTCTGCATTTTTGCTTGGCCTGCAACATCATCTTGAGTAATTAAAACTGATGAGGTCTTTCGGCATCTGCTTTGTTCTTGATCTTATGGTAATTACTAGGGGTGTGCACGGACCCCCCGGATCGGATCGGGACCCGGATCGGGACCTCCAATTTTGTCCCGGACCGGTTCGGACAAAATCGGAGGCCCCCCGGACCGGATCGAGTCCGATCCCGACCCAAAAATCGTACATTTTTGGATCGGCCGCCATTTTTTTCCCCATAGACTTGCATTGCAATGCAAGTCTATGAGGAAAAAATGGCGGCGGGTGGGTAAGGGGGGGCCTAACTCCCTCCCCCCCCCCGGGGCCGTCCGCTGTGGACGGCCCCGGCAGGTAAACCCCCTCCCCCGCGCTCCCTACCCCCCCTGGGGCCGCCTGCTTCCATCCGCTGGCGCCCGCGGGCGCCAGCGGATAGAAGCGGACGGCTCCGGGGGGGGGGTAAGCCCCCTTCCCCGCCACTTACCTTCTCGGCACGTCCGGCGCCGGCGGCTACTACCAGCGGGCTCCGCGGCCTACTCTCGAGTAGCGCGCCGGGTGATGACATCACCCGGCGCGCCACCCTGGAGCAGGCCGCGGAGCCTGCTGGTAGTAGTAGGCGCCAGCGCCGGACGGGAGCCGCCGGGCCGGGCAGGTAAGGGCCCCCCTCCCCCCTCCCCCCTCCGCGCGCCCCCTCCTCCCCTCCACGCACCCCCTCCTTACCTTTCCGGCCCGGCGGCTCCCGTCCGGCGCCGGCGCCTACTACTTCCAGCAGGCTCCGCGGCCTGCTCTAGAGTAGCGCGCCGGGTGATGACATCACCCGGCGCGCCATCCTAGAGCAGGCCGCGGAGCCTGCTGGGAGTAGTAGGCGCCGGCGCCGGACGGGAGCCGCCGGGCCGGAAAGGTAAGGGCCCCCCTCCCCCCTCCGCGCGCCCCCTCCTCCCCTCCACGCACCCCCTCCTTACCTTTCCGGCCCGGCGGCTCCCGTCCGGCGCCGGCGCCTACTACTTCCAGCAGGCTCCGCGGCCTGCTCTAGAGTAGCGCGCCGGGTGATGACATCACCCGGCGCGCCATCCTAGAGCAGGCCGCGGAGCCTGCTGGGAATAGTAGGCGCCGGCGCCGGACGGGAGCCGCCGGGCCGGAAAGGTAAGGGCCCCCCTCCCCCCTCCGCGCGCCCCCTCCTCCCCTCCACGCACCCCCTCCTTACCTTTCCGGCCCGGCGGCTCCCGTCCGGCGCCGGCGCCTACTACTTTCAGCAGGCTCCGCGGCCTGCTCTAGAGTAGCGCGCCGGGTGATGACATCACCCGGCGCGCCATCCTAGAGCAGGCCGCGGAGCCTGCTGGGAGTAGTAGGCGCCGGCGCCGGACGGGAGCCGCCGGGCCGGAAAGGTAAGGGCCCCCCTCCCCCCTCCGCGCGCCCCCTCCTCCCCTCCACGCACCCCCTCCTTACCTTTCCGGCCCGGCGGCTCCCGTCCGGCGCCGGCGCCTACTACTTCCAGCAGGCTCCGCGGCCTGCTCTAGAGTAGCGCGCCGGGTGATGACATCACCCGGCGCGCCATCCTAGAGCAGGCCGCGGAGCCTGCTGGGAATAGTAGGCGCCGGCGCCGGACGGGAGCCGCCGGGCCGGAAAGGTAAGGGCCCCCCTCCCCCCTCCGCGCGCCCCCTCCTCCCCTCCACGCACCCCCTCCTTACCTTCCCGGCCCGGTGGCTCCCGTCCGGCGCCGGCGCCTACTACTACCAGCAGGCTCCGCGGCCTGCTCTAGAGTAGCGTGCCGGGTGATGACATCACCCGGCGCGCCACCCTAGAGCAGGCCGCGGAGCCTGCTAGTAGTAGTAGGCGCCGGCGCCGGACGGGAGCCACCGGGCCGAGAAGGTAAGTGCCCCCCTCCTCCCCCCCCCCCGCTGTCCACTTTCATCGGCGGGCGCCCGGTGGCGCCCGCCAATGGAAGCGGCGGTGGGCGCCAGTGGGCGCCCGCCGATCCGCCGATCCGCCGAACCGGTTCGGAGCTTTTTCGGACCGGTTCGGATTGGATCGGCCGATCCAGCTGCGGGATCGGAAATCGGATAATTTATCCGATTTCCCACTGGACCGGACTCGGATCGTGGATCGGGTCCGATCCAGTGCACATCCCTAGTAATTACAGAATTCTGCACCATGGAAGTGGGAACTGATTTCTGCTTATGCTAACAAGTAACTCTGCCAAAGTACCAAGGCAGCCTTGAAAGATTTGTTGTGCAAGTTAATGTGCCAAACAAATCTGGATCCATTTCAGTCGGGTTTCAGGCCTGGTTTTGGTACGGAAACAGCCTTGGTCACCCTGTATGATGTCCTATGTCAGGAGAAAGACAGGGGGAGTGTGACTCTGATGATTCTCCTTGATCTCTCAGAGGCTTTCAATACCATCGACCATGGTATCCTTCTGGGACGACTGGCTGAGTTGGGAGTGGGAGGCACTGCATTGCAGTGGTTCCACTCCTACTTGGCGGGTCGGCTCCAGAAGGCGATGCTTGGGGAAGATTGCTCGGCCCCGTGGCTTCTCCAGTATGGGGTTCCGCAGGGGTCAGTCTTGTCCCCCATGCTGTTCAACATCTACATGAAACCATTGAGTGCAGTCATCTGGAGTTTTGGAGTGTGTTGTCATCAGTACGCTGATGACACGCAGCTCTATTTCTCCTTTCATCTTCTTCAGGTGAGGCTGTGGATGTGCTGAACCAGTGCCTGGCTGCAAAAATGGACTGGATGAGGGCTAATAAACTGAAACTCAATCCAGACAAGACTGAGATGCTGTTAGTGGGTGGTTCTGCTGATGGAGGGTCTTCAACCTGTTCTGGATGGGGTTGCGCTCCTCTTGATGGGGTTACAATCCCCTTGAAGGAGCGGGTTCATATCTTGGGGGTTCTCCTAGAACAATCTCTGTCACTTAAGGCTCAGGTGGCCTCAGTGGCACGGAGTGCCTTCTACCAACTTCGGTTGGTGGCCCAGCTATGTCCCTATCTGGACAGGGATAACCTGGCTTCAGTTGTCCATGCTCTGGTAACCTCCAAGTTAGATTACTGCAATGCACTCTACGTGGGGCTGCCTTTGAAGGCAGTTTGGGAGCTGCAGTTTGTGCAGAATGCAGCGGCCAGATTGATAACTGGAACCAGAAGGCTCGAGCATATAAGACCAACTCTGGCCCGCTTGCATTGGCTGCCTGTATGTTTCTGAGCCTGATTCAAGGTGCTGGTTTTAACCTATAAAGCCTTACACAGCTTGGGATCACAATACCTGATGGAACGCCTTTCCCAACATGAACCTACCTGAACACTACGTTCAACATCTAAGGCCCTCCTCCGAGGGCCTACTCCGAGGGAAGCTCGGAGATAGGCAACAAGGGAGAGGGCCTTCTCTGTGGTGGCCCCCAATTGTGGAACGATCTCCCTGAAGAGGCCCGCCTGGCGCCAACATTGTTATCTTTTCGGTGCCAGGTCAAGACTTTCCTCTTCTCTCAGGCATTTGGCAATATCTGAGGAGCCTGGGTTTGCTTTGTGTTTGTTTTTGTTTTGTTTTTGTAGCTTGTTGGGTTGTTGTAGTGGTTTCAAATGTATGTATGTATTGTGTGTATGTTGTATGTTTTTGCTGTTTTAATTTTTGAATATTGTTTTTAATTTTTTTAATCCTATGTAAACCGCCCAGAGAGCTTCGGCTATGCGGCGGTATACAAATGTAATAAATAAATAAATAAATATAATATAATATTAATGATGGTCATGGATGTTGATGGCGCCTGACTGTGTCTGGGAGTCAGACAGAATCCCCTGTGATTGCCCTCCACTGTGATTGCCCCCTGCCAGACACAGTTGGGTGCCAACGGACCAGCGGGTCAAGTGCCTGTGTGACCCAACAAACGCCCGGCAGCCATCTGACAATGGAGACTCTGGAAATTACATAATGGTCCCCCATTGTGTAAAAGGGGCCTCACTGTAATGATATCCTCAAGTTCAGTGCTCGACTTCATCCCCATAGAAGTGAATGGGAAACCATTAATCAAAATGGGAGAAAATACTGTGGTGCACTGCTGGATATGAGGAAAGAGGACTTCTTGCACATGGAACTTTCTTCATACTATTGAGACTCAAGCCTGATCTTATCTGTGTATCCCCTTCCTGAGTCTTGATTATTTGTTACATTTCTGCCTGGCCTTTTCCTTCAAGGAGCTCAAAGTGGTCTACATAATCCCCCTCCTTTCCATTTTTATCCTCACAACAACCACCCTGTTAGGTAGGTTAGGCTGCGAGTCAGTAACTGGCCCAAAGCCACCCAGTGAGTTTCATGGGCTAGTGGGGACTTGAACCCAGGTCTCCCCAGTCCCAGTCCAACACTCTAACCACTACACCACACTGGTTCTGCAGGGACCTCTGTTTCTTGGTTAAACTACAGTGTGACAAAAAGTTTGGGTGGCTAGAACAGGGGTGTAGATTTGTTGGGGCTGATTCTCATTGAAATGAATTGGAACTTTAAAGAACCACAGCTAAGTTCCGTGCTGTCAGTGGGGAGTCACAACGAACTTTTGCTGGACTGCGTTCACTTTGCTTTCTGCTTTAATAGTTTATGTTCCCTAAATCTTTTATAAATCAGAGATTATAGGTTTTTAAAATGTATTTTGCATTTGATATTTTATTTCCTTGCAAGCTAAATTTGAACAAATTGGTACATGGTATGTACATGTGTATGTGTGATATAGACAGATAATCTTGGCTTGAAAAATTGACATTTTGCATCAAAGCTATTACCCCCCCATGAACGAACATTCCACTTAAACCACGCAAAACTATTTTCAGATTAAATGCCATGTGACAGACAATGCTAATACACAGGATCCAGTTTTCTCAAGTCGTCCAGAGCTGACTCCACATTTTTCTGAAAATGGAATGACTTTTGCTTGAGGCTAGATCTATGTAGCCAATCAAGAACAGATTGGCTCTGTCTGGCTGCTGCTGCTGGATTATTCCCTGAAGTTGACAGGTACTCCGTTTTACCCATATGTTCTTCAGTCCGCCCATTTTCAAAACCTTCATAAGCGCCTGTCGATTAAAGACAGGACAACTTCAAACATCTGAATTCAGGTTGTTCTTTGATGAACCTAGCAAGCAGTGCAGATCATCTCTGGGTGTGTGTGTGTGTGTGTGTGTGTGTGTGTGTGCAAACGAAATAGGTGCCCCCCTGAACATTCTGCATTCTGCAGGGACAGAAATCTCAATAGATCCATCTGTTTCACAGGCTTGTGGTAGAATTAAAACTTCAGTTACATTGAATGGATTTAATATAATATGTAATGTTTAAACCAAAAATGATAACTGCTGTAATCTATGGATGCACAATCTAAACAAGCTTTCCCTATGGGCAAGCTATTATGGGCATATCATGGGAACAGACATTTTGTTTTTCTGCACAGTTGCCTGTGTACAGGAAAAGGAAATGATGTCATATACTTCCACACCCAGAACATTTTGAAGTTACAGTTGACACTGATCAGATCAGCTTAGCTGCTGCTGTTGCAGAAGCACAACTTTGGCTGGCTTAATTACATTTCAGGGCAAGAGACCTTCCCAACCAGCTCATGTCCTTGTGTCGTAGTAACAATCCACCTCTCCCCTGCCCACAACCAGAAAGGAATCACAGTGCAGACTACTTATCATGAAAATAATTTGATTGTGTGTGTGTGTGTGTGTGTGTGTGTGTGGGAATAATAACGTGAATGACTAAACTGAATGAGAGTAATTTATTGAAAGGGAATTGATTTTGGAGCCAGATCTGCATCATTTTGGTGGTAAATTGAATTAATAAGATAACTGATTCGGATGACATAAGCTGGGGTGCAAGCAGATTTAAGCATGTTGGGGTCGTTTGAATGTGAAATTAACTGTGAAATTTAATATTTTAGTAAATATTTCCAAATTTGCATATATACCATGGATTAGCATGTGTAAATCTATGCAGATTTGTGCCTTCTTCTCTCTTCTTTTTTAGTGGTGCATGTTTTTTTTTTTTTTGACAGTGTGTAACTGGACCGGACTGTTGGGATCTACCATTTTGATGATCATTAGTTAAACATTATTCTTTCTCAGGGCTTTCCGAGAAGTGGCTGAATATTTGATCATCTCTCTTTTACTTGCAGCATTAGCCAGCCATCCTACCCACACTTACCTGGGAGTAAGCCTCACTGTGCTCAATGGGGCCGATTTCTGAGTAGGCGTGTATAGGATTGCATTTTTAATATTTTATTGTTATTCTGTGCTGAAATTGTGATTTTTATTTTTATTTTTAAAAAGATGCACGTCACCTTGATTCTCATTTGGTGGAAAGGCAGCTGATAAATAAATAAATAAATGCTTAAACTAACTCAGTGGATTGACCCCACTGCTTGGGTAGCTTGTATATATTCAAAAATATTGCATGGGATATTTCCATCCCATGCAAATAACCAATCGTCTTCTTGTTCAAAACCAAATTCAGTGAAAAATAGCAATTTTATTTATTTATTTATTTATTTATGGTTTTCATGCTGTGTTTTTGTGGGATTTCCATACCCGGGCAGTCCATCAAGACGAGATAAGCTTTTAGCTTTCTGCTTGCTTATCCAATCAGATGGAGTCAGTCTTCAGAATGCATTTACTCTAGTTCTGTTTTCCTACCCACACATCATCGATTTCCCTTCCTTTTGGGTAGGATCTTAAGTATATAGGATGAGGCTTTCAATAGAGCCTTGTTCTCAGCTACCTGCAGTTTCATAGGAGGATAACAGAAGTGAAAGATTTGGCAGTAAGCCTTCAAGAGAATTGTTCCCGCAGCTCCAGCACTGTGATGTCTTGTGAGGGGGTATTTGAAAGTTATTAATGTCGGATCCAGCACGCTAACAAACTGTGGACTTTCCCTGACAAAGGAGATGTCAGACTGAAAGGCTGTAAAGCATAAAATAAAGACATATAACTTCTTCTTTTATTTTTTTAAAAATATACATTAGCCTTAGCTCAAGGTGCTATAGGAGCCTGGGGGACATTTTTCTTTTAAAAAAGGAAAGGCGTCTCTCTATTAGATATCTGGGGATACACTAAAGTTATTATTGTACTAGCAATTACTGGCCAATTTGATATGTTTTACGCACATTTCTCCAAGAGGGTGAATGCAAGCAAGGTCAAATATTCATGAAAAGATAAACCCTGGAGGTAAAAAGTAGAAAGGGTTTAGTTGGCAGGGCTGAGGGCAGATGCTAAACAGAGGGTGAAGCTATAATAGCTGTCATATGACAGTGTGGTATAGTAGTTAGAGTGCTTGATACAGTCCTGGGAGTTCCTGAGTTCAAATCTCCTTTAAATTGTATGGATGGATGTTGCAAGAGTCCGTGAAACACAGATAATAATAATAATAATAATAATAATAATAATATATTTATTTATTACCCACCTCTCCCAAATATATTTCTCTATGCCTTCAATAAGGATAGTGTGTCTCCTCTGAATGAATGCTTGGAGGCGGTAATGGGCTGGATGAGGTAAAACAAACTGAAGCTGAATCCAGAGAAAACGGAGGTGCTTGCTGTCAAGGGCCACAACCTGGGCTTGGAGGTGTGTCAACCAGTTCTGGATGTGGTTACGCCCCCCCCCCAAAAGACTGTGTTCACAGCTTGGGGGTACTCCTGGATCCGTCGCTCCAAATGACAGCCCAGATAGACGCGACAGCCAGGAGTGCCTACTATCAGCTTCGGCTGATACGCCAGCTGCACCCCTTCCTAGAGTTGGAAGACCTAAAGATGGTAGGACACATGCTGGTCACTTTGAGACTTGACTTCTGCAATGCACTGTACATAGGGCTACCTTTGTACCTAGTCCGGAAACTTCAACTTGTTCAAAATATGGCAGCCAGGTTGGTCATTGGTACATCTAGGGGTGACCACATAACACCAGTTATAAAATCGCTTCATTGGCTGCCAATCAGTTTCCGGGTGAAGTATAAAGTGTTGGTTATTACCTTTAAAGCCCTACATGGTTTGGGTCCAGGTTACCTGCGGGATCGCCTTCTCCCGTATAATCCACCCTGCACACTCAGGTCCTCTGGGAAGAACTTACTCAAATCAGCCAGAACTAGGCTGACGAGTGTTACCCAGAGGACCTTCTCTTGTACTGCTCCAAGACTCTGGAATGGTCTGCTGGAGGAGATTAGACAAATTAGCCGTCTTCATGAATTTAAGAGAGCCATGAAGACTGCTCACTTCCGGCAGGCCTATCCTGTTGAATTTTGAGATGTTTTTAATGATGTACTGGTTTTTATTTGTTTTTAATATCTCAACTATTGTGGTCTTTGTATTTTATATTTATTGTTGTTCCCTGCCTCGATCCGGAGGGAGAGGCAGGTTATCAATAAATAATAATAATAATAATAATAATAATAATAATAATAATGGATCGAGATGGGGAACAACATTAAATACAAAAGCATAAAATACATTAGCTATGTGATCTGTGATTGGGTGGATTATTTAGCCCCTTTTTAAAATTTGATGAAATAACAGAGAGGGCAATGCACAGGAGCACTTTGGCATGAAAAGAGTAAATTGGGAAGGGAGGTCTTTGGGGAAACATTTCATTCCATCTAAAAGTTCTTAATAATGCCAAACATTTGGTGCAGCCCATGAAGCAATTCCTGATATTCCATGATGTGAATATCTTGTTTATCTATTGGATAGCTCCAACTCATATAGCCCGAAGTAAACAGTACTCCCATTTATTTAAATGTTGGATTATCTGAAGATGTTGCAAATCTTGCCAGCAAGCTAGACGAAACAGATTGGGTTTCCCCCCACCCCCAACTTGCCCTTGAAACCAAACCAGAATCAAATCCTATGGTGGAGGCGGGCTTCTGATTTTGGTTTGGGGGGTTCTGGAACAGTAACTATAGTTTCCTGATTCAGATGATGTCATGGCAAATTATGGTTAGCCCTGAATGGAACAAGGAGAGGGAAACCATGACAGGGGAAGGAGAAAATGTGAGGTCACAGCTTGTTCACAACTGAACCGTAATAAATCTCTAAAAGTAGGAATAGTGGGGTTTTTTTCACCTGGCCGGCACCCAATAAAAGTGTACAAATGATTTAATTTTAATGCACGATGAAGGGAGTCTGGGGAGCAAGGATATGAATTTGTGACAGAAATTAGGAAACTTTTGCAAAGCAGCAATTACAGTGTTAGCCTGACACAGACGTTAGGCAGCAAAGGGAAAGGCCGGCCTAGTGGAATTAACGATAAAGAATTCAAAAACTCCTGCCTGAACTACAATTAACCTTTGAGTCAGCTTTAGAACTGGACCCAGCTATGAAATCAGCCAATACAAATGTGGCGATTTGCCTGGACTGCTCAAGAGAGCACAGCAGGACGATTAAGATGCAGGCGGCAAAAGGGAATGTATGCAAAATTACAAAGCAGTCTGTTAGCCTTCATATACAAGGGGAAACCTTTCTAACCTTCTGTTTCTTAGCGAGGCTGGCCTCCTGACACAGATGTGAAATCAGTTCAGGGAAAGACTACGCTAGTAGATGTAAAAACAAAACAGCCTGCGGAACTCTGTTGAGCCAAAAAGTTACTTTCAGCCCAAGCAAGACAGACAGATATGGCAATGGGCAAAGCAGATGCAGGAGATTGGTGTGGGACAGAAATATGTGTTAGACGGCGAGGAGCAGCTCAGTAATACTTCTGGATGGCTAGTTGTTTAGGCTGCAGAGTAAACGCAGGTCCAGGGTGCAATGACAGTAGAAACCAGCATGTTCAGTGAATGAGTACACAGAGGGAAAGCCCACAGAGAACTGAAACTTAGAGCAGCAGCCATTTTGAGATCGGTTGCAGACTCAAGGCATTAAAGGACATTTGCTTGTACTCCACTTCATATCTCATGGCATCATTTCACAAAGTGTGCAGCAGCAACTATTGCACCAGGACATATACAGAACAACAGAGGAAGGTGGTTGATTGCTTGTCCTAAGCGCCAGACATTTTGTCTATGAAAGAGGTCCACCCCCCACATTTCTGCCTCTGCTTTAGGGTGACCAGGTGAAAAAGAAGACAGGTCTTCTGCAGTTTTAGAAGTTATGTAGAAGATGAAAACAGGGCCAGCCCTAAACCCTTTGACTTTCCAAGGTCAAGGAAAAGATAGTCCTCCCCCCATTTCCACAAGTAGAAACCAACCAGATTGTTATCTGAATTTTACTCCAGAACTGGAGATGGGACAATCCCCTTCTCAGCACTGGAGGCAGTAGATTATCACAGGGGGCACAGTGGCACTCACAACTGTGTTCTCCAGTAGGGGAGCTCCATGATGCTCAGCACCTGCTGTCTGAGGCAGCTGTCTCACCCTGTCTTATGGTAGAGCTGGGCCTAGAAGCCATTTCAGTAGGTGTTGCTTCAGTAGGTGGGGAAATATCTACACAACTATTTGAGGAGCAGGAGCCCCATCTAATTTTGCATCTGGCTAGAAATGTTGGAGAAATTCGTTCAGGGGGCTGAGCCCAACGAGCTTCCATACATTTGGCCTGTCTTTTATCATCAGAGCGCAACTCGCTCTGCAGTAAGTTCACCAAGTTCACATTTTTCCCCTGTATTTTGAATTTGCAGATATTATAGCTGTGATTAGTGCAAATTAGAATCATTTTTATAAAATGCAGCCCAAATATGTGCATAATTTGCTTGAATCATGCAAATTTGTGGTAATTGTGCATAAATCTCTATTTGTGCAAATTACGGCTGGCTTGATGGAGTTGGAGAAAAAGCCATGCTTGGCCCACAGATGCAAGCTGAGTTGGGTAGCCTGCGGAACTCTGTTGAGCCAGAAAGCAAGATGGAGCTCCAAGTGGTGGATGCTCTTACATCTGACTACCCGACTCTGCCTTGAAGGAGCTACAGATTCCTTACTCTTGCCTCATGTTCTCATAGTGCATTGAGTAAATAAGTAGCACTGAATAAGGAGATCATCACTGTCTAATAGGGCTAACTGAGGAACTCAATCTTTGCAAATTCTGATATGAATTTCCCCAGTCCGCACCTCCAGCTGAGTGTACTACAAAGAATATAGCTATCCTTTGGCACATGTATACATGTGCCAAACTACATTTAAAACTGCAATTTAGAATAAAATATGTTTAAAAATGTACTCTCGGAGACAAATTACATTTAGAAATGTGTATTTAGAAAGACAATGCATTCAATCAGTTTGATTCAGTAAATGAGAGCTCACTTTTGTAGAGTATCCCTGAGGAAGAAAATATTGTTTCCAAAACACATTGGGCCTGAATAAATTGTGGCACGTGCACACAGCCAGCTCCAAACTTTGGCTCAGCTCTAATTACAATAAATCAAAAGCCTGGCAAATGCCATAACCTCCAGTTATGCGCTTGTTCAACACTGTTATTGATTCATAAAAAGATGGCAAGGTTAAATGTAGATATTCAGGGATTCTGATTTAAGTAGTTTGTGAACAAGTTCATACAAGACAACTCAAGATGTTTGAACCCAAAGACAGCTATCTTAGGAAAAATGACTGAATATCTGACAACAAAGCCAACTTAATTCTTTGATCATTTTTATTGATTTATTGTAATTTCAGAGGGTTTCTATCCCAAAACACTTCACAAGATAAAATCGTGATAAGATACAATAAACCAATCATTAAAACAATAGAACAGTACTAGAACAGTACAATCTAATTACCAGAACTCCAGGGATATCTGACTATGCTAGTGGTCAGGGAAACATTGGTTTTTTTAAAAGACAGCAATGGGAAAACTCCACAAGAAGAGCCTGCTTGATCTCAATGGGGAGAAGGTTCCACATGGAACCTTCTCTGTGCCATGGCCAGTAGGTTGACATACAATAAGACCTCCCCCTCAGAATGGAGAAACCTATATGGGAGAAGGCCTATATGGAAGAAGGATGGTGTCTCAGATAACCTGGTACTGAGCTGTTTAGGGCCTTAGAAACTGACATTAACCCTTTGGACATGCTTTGGCAGCTAACTGGGGCAGGATCTACACTACTGCTTTATAACGCACTGAGGTGCACTGACAACTGTCGGGGCCCATGACACACGCCATTTGCCATTTTCAAAACACTTTCATGGCATTTCATCCTGCTTGGTGTAGATCTGGCCCAGGTCTGAGGTGGAGGTATTCTTCCATTAGAACTCAACTACAGATTGAGACATTGGCAACAGAAAGATGTAATCATCTCTACATGCTTCTTCAATTTGCTAGAATCTCCTAAGCCTGCAAGAGGTGACCATATAGGCATGCAAAACGGATCCTCCAATTAGACCCATGTATATGCTTGCTGGATACAATGACCCCCCATCTACACATGTAGATGAATTCAACCCTACAGTGACAGCTTTCGTACAGGAATTCTATCCACACTTTTGTAGTTTTGTATTAAGGAATTTGCAATCTAATTTGCAATCTAATTTGCAAACAGATTTATCTGGTTCATTTGCAGCGGAGGAAATATTAGACGTTGTGGAAGTTGTAAAAATCAATTTTAGACTTTTTAAAAGATGGTGGAAATCTGTATGGGGTTCAGCACTGCATTAGCTGTTCTCCTCGAGCAACATGAATGGGAAGAAGACGAATAACACAGGATGGAACAAATACAACACAAAGGGGTGTTTTTTTTAACCATGGATCAATCCCAGGGAAAGGTACAGGCCCAATGTCATTCCTGAAAGTGTCCATTGGTCTCTTTCAACATCTTGGTGAAGACCACCAGTGTGATAAAGTATTAGAGGCAGAAGCAAAAGTAGTATGAAGAACTTATCGGAATGCCAGAAACAGCCAAGATCAAAATTTGTGATTTCCTAATCTGGTGTACTGCTACTCCCTGTAGCAAACCAGCCAATTTTATTGTACATTCCTTTATTCCTCACTTACTTCAAAGACAGTAGGATAGTATACCTACTAGAGCTGTACAAGGTTGAACCTTGGGTATTCGAATCCAAGGCTAGGAGGCCATTTTGTGGTGGATCTGCCAGTTTATGATGCATCTGCCATTTTCCTGAAGAGCCCGAGGCCCTGGTTCAGCATACAACTCCTGGCAATAGGGTGACCCTATGTCAGGAGAGAACCAGGACATGTCAGGATTTTTGGCAACAAATCCGGGAAGGGGATGGAAATTATGAAATTTGAAGAAAAATCCAGATCCCCCTCCCACAAAGGGCAGCTCTACTTTATAGTCAATGGGAAATAACAAAAACGCTTACAACTCTGACATTTTTAAAGATAAGGAGATGAAACCTGGCACCATGATAGCCCTTAGGTAGAGATTTAGTGATGCTAAATTTGAAGCACATCCATTCACCTATTGACTTTTAGGATTTTTTTCACATTTGAGGTTTTTAAATTAATTTTGTTATAAACCATCATTTTTAAAGCTAAAGAGATGAAACTTGGCATCATGATAGATTTTAAGTAGAACTTTAGCCATGCCAAGCTTGAAGCAGACCTGTTCATCTGTTGATTTTTAGCAAGTTTCGAAACAAAATTGAACTTTAAAAATAAATAATAATTTAAAAAAGCCAGCCAGCCAGCTGGCCAGCAGAAGGCCCTGTTAAGCAGCAGCTTGCAGTGGAATGAGGATACAATCAGAAAAGATATTTGAGGGAAGGGGAGAATGTATCACACAGAATATAGCAACAAAGTACAGCAAAAGCTACAGAAGACGGAGTGAGTGAAGTTAATTTCACATACATTGGATGTCTCACTTGTTATTTCAGTGATTTTAACATTAAGATGTTATGTAGAACAGATTTGTCTTAATTATGTGCTGTAAAATCAGACATGTGACCAAGGCTATGTTCCGGTGGGCACACCCCCTTGGTGCTGGAGCCCCCCCGGGGGTGGACATGTTGGTGGGGACACTCGGGGCCAACCATGTTGTCCTCCTTTTTGGTTTTCAAAACATGGTCACCCTACCCAGCAAGCAGTGCCTGGGAGGGCTGGACTTACAAGGCCCCAGGAGTATAGGGCAGATGTATCCTCACCATGCACGACTGCCCACTCCTCGGTGCAATTGCCCGTTCCCCACTGCCATTGCTGGCTTCCCAACCACCATTGTCGGCTTCCTCTCACAAAGGAGAGGGCCTTTTCCATGGTGGCACCTCTATTCAGAAATGCCCTTTCAAAGGAGATATGATTGGTGCTGATTTTGTTTTCTTAAAATGTTTTTTTTTTTTTGCCTAGGCTTTTAAACTTTTTAGAAGTTTAATTGGGGAACAAAATTAACAGTACAATCCTATACCCACTTGAACTCAGTAGGACTTACTTATGAGTATGAGATGGGTAACTGCTTCTTGCTCTCTATAACTAGCTTGTTTCTCAAACTTGAATGGGTGTATCTGAGGTTCACTAGATCAAGATAGAATAGAACAGCTTTAATGGACAGACCCCTCTCAGTGGTTTATCTGCATGCATAAAGCAGTAGGGATGTGTATTGTATCGTTAAAATATCTAACACGATACAATAAGGTTGTTGTTGGATGTCCGATTAACGATAACAATACGATAGAAAAACCTCCGATAAATATCCAATCCGTTAATTTTCAACCAGATTATATTGGATTATCGGACTGCCATATAAATAAACCTATAACTTCTGTATTTTAAAAATTAGAGGCTTGAAACTTGGTCACAGTGCTTAAAGGGTATGCCTAAGTATGTGTATGAAATTTGAGATCGATCCCTCCAACCTTCAATTTTATATGAATTTATTAAAGATCGTTTAAGTTCTGACAGGTCAGAATGACAGCTCGCCACATGTGTTCATTCAGACCTGTCAAAAAGTTGCAGGATCTTAAAAAAATAATATAAAATCGAGGGTTGGAGGGATCGATCTCAAATTTCATACATATGTCTAGCACATGTTCCTACACATATGTGCCAAATTTGAGATCAATCCCTCCACCCCTGTATTTTATATGAATTTTGAAAGATCGTGCAACTTTTGACCCGTCAGAACTTGATCTCAAATTTCATACACATACTTAGGCATACACCATAAGCATTGTGACCAAGTTTCAAGCCTGTAACTTTGAAAATACACAAGTTATAGGCATTTTTTTCTATAAAAATCAACTCTATAGGGCACAATGGGGCTGCAAATTAAATATTGGATTTCCGATAATTATCGTGAAGATGATATGATTAACCTATGATATTATCGGAGATGATAAATTTTTTGGTCCGATATTCCGATAACGATAAAATACGATATTTTTGGGCGTGCACATCCCTATAAAGCAGTATCTTCTGTCAAGGAAACGGGCATAGGAAGTGGAGGTGGGAAATTGCCAACTCCTTTTTGGGATGAGCATTGATTTCCAGTGTGAATTGAAGAGTGGGAAAATGTAAAACCCTGTACAACCCTTTTTGCTTGGATATCTGTAAAGGTCACCTTCAAAAAGGCTGCACTATAACCAGAAGGTTTAACTGTAAGTTATTATTCTGTCCTGTTTTAAATTGCAGCAAGTGGGTCATACTGTTTTCACATTGATCAATGACACCAAACAGATTATAGTTACCTAAAAAGCCAAACATTTGTAGTAAGATAAATTATTATCCTGCCCACCTCCTGTTCACTCCTCATCTGGTGGTGTATTTGACTTTATAACACTTTAAAGTGCTTTAAATGTGTAAAGCAGTTTTGGGCTACAGATTCATTCAGGGAGAAGGAACTCTTGCGTATTTCATCTTCCAGGGTTTTTTCATTGTTCTCCCCCACCCTTCCGATAAAATGACTCACGGTGATGTTGAAAGCCTGAGCTAAGAAAGTTATCTGGAGCAGTCAGGTGGGTGTTTGGCATGAATTGCTGCAGAAAAGTGTGTGTGTGTGTGTGTGTGTGTGTGTGTGTGTGTGTGTGCAGGGGGAGTGTACCTAGGCGGCCACTACTTATGCATCACCCCCAAAAGATGACCAAGATCTGCATCCAAATTGCATATGCTGATAGATAGAGACAGATGCAGAGTTAGAAATTATGGTGATAATTGAAATAGGAATACAATACATCTTGCCATAGACAGGGGCAGACGGTGACCAGCTGAATCTGTGGACCAGCAGCTAACTGTTGGTGGGTGGGAGGGAAGCAATTTTCATTTCATTTCAGTTTTGATAAGAATTTACCAAAATGTGCAAAAATGTGAAATTCCCTCTTCATCACAACTGTTAAAGTTGCAGGGGCCCTGCCTTCTTTTGTATATGGTCACTCTAGTATAGTGCCTGCACCTTTAACTGTTGTGATGAAGAGGGGATTTCACCAGGGACTAATTGCATACAAACGACACTGGCTGAAATTCTCTTGGTCACTCTAGTATAGTGCCTGCACCTTTAACTGTTGTGATGAAGAGGGGATTTCACCAGGGACTAATAGCATACAAATGACACTAACTGAAATTCCCTTTTCTCTACAACTATTACATGAGTTACATGAGCCCTGACCTGGATTTTATCTGGTCACTCTAAATGAGCCATCAATGGCAGGAGCCTTGGGGGAGATGACCATGGTTCTGTTCCAACAGGAGGATGGGATTTCTACCTCTGAGGTGGAGTCTGAGTGACTACCTAGCTCCTGAGAGTGTCATCATCAAGAAGCAGGCTGGTAGGGCTCCTTTAAGGAGAAATAGAAGGATTCCTCAAGAGGAAGGGACTTCTTGGGAGAAAGATATGTAATGAACTGCAGCTGAGCCCTGGGTGGGGCTCAGAAAGCTCTGACAATTTAAGCCTGCAGTATCAGTCTAGCTATTGCTGGAAACAACATATTTTATAAGCTCTAATGGGTTGTATTTCTGATCTTGCTCTGTGACTGAACTGTGTTGTTACTGTCCTTGGACTCTTTCTTGGACTTTTGCATTGCATCTGATTGCTTATCATTGTTTTGACCTTGGGCACTCTTCAGTCCTCTCTTTTGGAACTCTCGCTCTTGCCTAGTAAAATGGTGCCTATGACTGGTGCCTGTCCATTGACTTGCTTT
The DNA here is from genome assembly GCA_029215795.1 of Anniella stebbinsi. Taxonomy (NCBI): domain Eukaryota; kingdom Metazoa; phylum Chordata; class Lepidosauria; order Squamata; family Anniellidae; genus Anniella; species Anniella stebbinsi. The sequence continues at coordinate 392,855,835 of JARDYH010000001.1, forward strand.
TAGATTTCCCCTTGGGTTAACCTAATGTTGAGCTTGATTAAGCCATAGGAGGATACATGGCCTTCTACTTATTTCCAGAAAGGGTTCAGAACTCACTGCATGGCAGCTGGTCCATGGACTCCTTTGGAAATATTTCCCTAGCTGGGGGTGACGATTCCAGCATAGGTTCTTATTGGTGTAGAGCTCCATCTAATCATAGCTGCAGTACCATCTTCTTGCCAGCTGCACCAATAGTAGGGTGACCATATGAAAAGGAGGACAGGGCTCCTGTATCTTTAACAGTTGCAGAGAAAAGGGAATTTCAGCCAGTGTCATTTGTATGCAATTAGTACCTGGTGAAATCCTCTCCTCATCACAACAGTTAAAGTTGCAGGCACTATACTAGAGTGACCAGATACAAGAGAGGACAGGGCTCCTGCAGCTTTAACTGTTGTAATGAAGAGGGAATTTCACCAGGTACGAATTGCATACAAATGATGCCGGCTGAAATTGCCTTTTCTCTACAACTGTTAAAGTTACATGAGGCCTGTCCTCCTTTTCATCTGGTCAGCCTAACCAATAGTGCCTATGTAAAATAATTAATTCAGCAAGCTGCTCCCTTTTATGCTAAGTTGCAAGAGCAGCAAAGAAACAGCAAGCACAATACTATGCATTAGAGATGCAGAACCAAAATAATGTGTGTGTATGTATGGGTGAATTTCTTCCCATGAGGCCCTTCATGGACTCTGTGACCCAGAACTGCACGTTGGTAGGATGATCGAGAGGCCTAAATTAGAAAGGCCTTTTTCCCCGCCTTGCATGCATGGTTGGGGGGGAGGTTACAAGCTAGGAAGGGGGTGAGGCATGGAGGCCTGCTATTGGTCGGCCTCCTGCATGGTGCCACCGGAACTGGGAGAGGAATGAGGCTATTTAAGTCAAGAAACCCCTTTCAGCCTCACTTGCCTTTCGCGCAGCTCCCTCCTGCCCTCCCTGGGGACAGTGTGGGTTCGCTGGTCATCTTTTTGAGGTCGAGTAGGAGTTTTTTGCTCACAATCTAACTTGGTTGTGAGTTTTTTTTGCCTACTCCACACTGTAAATCAGGCTAGGTGTTTAATTAGGTTGATTGGTTGAATAGGTCACTTTTAATGGCGGTAGGTGCGGGCATTTAAGCTTTATCAATGGTGAGCATTCACAGGCACCGTTGTGGTGATGGGTAACGCCAGAGGCCAACCACTGAGAGCCCTGCGGCATCAGTTGGGGGGATAAGGCTCACTTTTGAGGGCAACCCTTCCCACCTACTCGGAGCCATGCGGCCCTGGGGGAGATGACACCGGAAGGCCTCCCTACCTCGGAATGGGAAGCTCGGGGGTTGGCGATATGGCAGGCGCCACTTCTCGGGCTGTGAATGCCTCGCCCGTCCCTTGCAATGGCCAGGTTGGCCAGAACTTAATGCCCGCATAGGAATTCTCCTCCTTTTCAATTTTGCTGAGCTAAATAAAAGTGGCCTTGTTTAATCCCATTTTATGTGTGTCGTCCCGTCATTTCTCTTCCTTCACTTCGCAACCCCCATTGGCCAGATCAGGCTCATGGATTGGAGGTTCTGCACCCTGTTACATATTTTCATTCATGTCCCATCAAATTCATTGGAGTTTCCCTATAACATTGCAGTCTAAGGCTCCCACTGAACTTCATGGGGCTTACTTCTGAATAGAATACATTGGGCCCAGTGCTCTTCAACATTTTCATTAATGATTTGGACAAGGAGGTGCAGGGAATGCTTATCAAATTTGCAGATGTCACAAAATTGGCTGGGATCGCTAATACCCTGGAAGACCGAAACAAACTTCAAAGTGATCTTGATAGACTGGAGCGCTGGGCTGGAAACAACAGGATGAAATTTAATAGGGATAAATGCCAAGTTCTACACCCAGGAAAAAGAAACCAAATACACAGTTATAAGATGGGGGATACTTGGCTCAGCTATATGACAAGCGAGAAGGATTTTGGAATTGTAGATCACAAGCTGAATATGAGCCAACAGTGTGATGTGGCTGCAAAAAAAAAGCAAATGCTACTTTGGGCTGCATTAATAGAAGTATAGCTTTCAAATTGCATGAGGTACTGGTTCCCCTCCAGTCAGCACTGGTTAGGCCTCATCTTGAGCACTGCATGCAGTTCTGGGCACCACACTTCAAGAAGGATGCAGACAAGTAGGAGGGGGTTCAAAGGAGGACAACAAGGATGATAGGGGTCTGGAAACAAAGCCCTATAAGGAGAGACTGAAAGAACTGGACATATTTAGCCTGGAGAAAAGAAGATTGAGGGGAGATATGATAGCACACTTCAAATACTTGAAAGGTTGTCACACAGAGGAGGGCCAGGATCTCTTCTCGATCAACCCGGAGTGCAGGACATGGAATAATGGGCTCAAGTTACAGGAAGCCAGATTCCAGCTGGCAATCAGGAAAAACTTCTGACTGTTAGAGCAATATGACAATGGAACTAATTAGCTAGGGAGATTGTGGGCTCTCCCACATTAGAGGCATTCAAGAGGCAGCTGGACAACCATCTGTCAGGTATGCTTTAAGGTAGATTCCTGCACTGAGCAGGGGGTTGGACTTGATGGCCTTATAGGCCCCTTCCAACTCTACTATTCTATGATTCTATGATTCCACTATAAGGTTTGAGACTCCCAGTGCCTTGCACACAGATTCCAAGGATTACTGGAATTGATTCTTTGTACAACCCAAAGTAGTGGGTGATATGGCCACAGCCAATGGAAATAAGGCAAAAGATAGTGGGTTGGATCCATAGACTTGGTCATACTTAGAGTAGGGATGTGCATACAACTAAAACTTTATCTCCTTGAAGTTCAGGTTCCATCTCAAAATTCATTCTACCTCAGAATCAGATTGTGACCTTGGTTTTATCCTTTTTGTTTTCACATGGAAATTCTTGTGTATTTTCATGCATATTTTTTCCAAATTGTGCACACCTTTGAAAAGTACTCATTTTTCTCCCATTGATTAAAGCGTGCTTGTGTGAATTTTTCAAAAGTACGCGTCTTTTCATGTGCATTTTTCAAATGTACTTATGCTGTCCACGAAGCACATTGCATGCTCGGAAATGTATGGCATTCTACCGCAGATTGCATTTGAATCTGTACTCTTTCCGGGAGGTGTGAACTGGATAAATCCTGATTTTTTAAAAAAATGAATTGAAAGAAATTTCTTATACATCACTAACTTGGAATAGACCCATTGAAACGAATGGAAATTATGTTAGTCATGTCCCATTCTTTTCAATGGCTCTACAGTAGGTCTCTGGATGTAGCCCAATGTTATCTGTTAAGGTCTGGTTATCATTTCGGAGCAAGGATAAAACAAATGGAGTTTGGTCTGGTGATGGATTGAAAATAGTACTTTAATACCCTTACCCCACTTTCTAAAACAGAGATGCAGAAGAGAGTTAAAATAGTCTGGATTTTATCAGGCAGGCACAAAAGCCAGAAATTAGAAGACAGTGGTATGATAAAGCTATTTCAAGTGTTTCTTGTTCTGTTAATGAGGGGTTCATGCAGCTACATCAAATTATACTGGATCTCCAAGATAATGAAACAATCTTAGCTAAAGCGAGACTAATTTTGTCTTCAGTTCAACTAGTGAGATTGTTCAAAACCCAATGTGACTAATGCACAGTGAAATTTAAGTCAAAAAAATGCAATAAATTGGAATACAATTTTTGGTCCGCAACTCATGAAAGAAATGGGTTTAAAGGATACACAATTACAGGGTCCTTTTTTGTTTTTGTTTTAATATTCCAGACATTGATACTAAATTAGTATAGTTTCTGGAGCAGCTCTGATCCACTTACCTTAGGTAGGGATTAACTGGAGCTAGAGCTCATCTAACCAATTAGAGCGCTGCATTTGCTGGCTGCAGCGGGTGACATCTTCACCCGGCACAAGAGGGAAAGTGGCCAGCCGATATTGAGGAGGCAGGACGACGCGGGACAATGCGGAAGAGACTGCAGGAAAACAGGGCGATTGAGGGGAGGGAGGGAGAGAGCGGGGAGGGAATGCTCTGCACGGACCCGGAGCAGATCCAGATAATGGATCCAATCTGGCCCGATCTGGCCCCAATCCGATCCCGAATTGGGATGGATCAGCCCAATCCACTCCAGATTCGGGATCCAGCTCCGGATCTGGTCACAGCCTTAGTATCATCATCATTATCATCATCATTGTTATTCCAAAATATAATATTTATATTCAATATATCCAAAGTCACTGATTCATCATATCTATATCTATTCCAGTCGCTAAGAAATGTAATCCAATTTGTGTGTGTATGTATGAAACATTTGAATTGAGTTCGTCCATCTATTCCAGTTAGTCAGTCCATTCCAGATCAGCTTGTAACTGGTAATTGTATTCATAAGCATCATATTCCATACATCTTCTTTTCACATTGATAGTCTATGAATTGTTCACCAAGATTTTCCCAGCAGAATTCATACTGCAATCAACATGTGCATCACCATTCCAGTACAGTCTTTAGGGAGCTGATTTTTAATGTGCCTGAAAATTACAGTAAACAGATTGAATTGTGATTTGAAACCCCGTGGTTCTTTTGCATCACTTTTCTTTAGCCCAGTATTGCCTAAGCAGACCACAATACTATAGAACTTCCTATGGCGGTAGAAGCATTTACTAGGGATGTGCATCGTATCGTGAAAATGTACGATAACGATATGATAAGGTTGTTATTGTGCATGTGATTTCTATCATATCGTCATCGTTAGATGACGATACAATCAAAAAACCCACGATAATCATCGGAGACGATAATTTTCGGGCGATTTTATCATTTTATCGGATTGCCATATAAATATACCTATAACTTCTGTATTTTAAAAGTTAGAGGCTTGAAACTTGGTCACAGTGTTTATGGGGTATGCCTAAGTATGTGTATCAAATCTGAGATTGATCCTTCCAACCCTTAATTTTATATGATTTTTTTAAAGATCATTTCCGTTCTGACAGGTCTGAATGATTGCACATGGAAAGCTGTCATTCTGATCTGTCAGAACTGAAACAATCTTTAATAAATTCATACAAAATCGAAGGTTTGAAGGATTGATTTCAAATTTGGCACATATGTGTGGCAACATGTGCTACACATAAGTGCCAAATTTGAGATCGATCCCTCCAACCCTCAATTTTATATGAATTTATTAAAGATCGTTTCAGTTCTGACAGATCAGAATGACAGCTTTCCACGTGCATTCATTCAGACCTGTCAGAACAGATATGATCTTTAAAAAATTCATATAAAATCGAGGGTTGGAGGGATCGATCTCAAATTTCATACACATACTTAGGCATACCCCATAAGCACTGTGACCAAGTTTCAAGCCTCTAAATTTTAAAATACAGATATCATAGCCATTTTTTCTTTAAAAATAGGGCTGCAAAAATATCATTTTTCACGATAATTATCGTGAAGATGATACAGTTCACCTACGATATGAATGAAGACGATATTTTTTTTGGTCCAAAATGATAACAATAAACGACGATATTTTTTGGCGTACACAGAACACACCGAGGAGTAGTTGGTTTCTGCTTTGTTTGTTTTGAATATTTATAAACAAATGTATTGATTTTTGGAGAAGTTTTTATACCCCCTTTCAATCCAATGTTCCTTAAGGCAGCTACAATGGGTTGTAAGAATATTAAAGAACCAAACACTTACATGTACGCTTACTGCCCAACAGCCCTTAATCCTCTGACTTATGGATGGGTCCTGGGTATACTTTCCTTCTGTTTTGCAGTTGTCCCCAGGCATCTGGCAGTAAGAGGTGACTGTTCATTTTGGAAGCAAAGGAGGGAGGAACCAAGCAATCTCCCTGTAGCTGCTCATTCTCTGGCCAGTGGAAGGAGCCAGCATGTTGGTCTTCTTATGGCTGTGATGTTCCTTCTTGGAGACAGGAGGTCCAAATTTTCAGTGGCCTTTGTTCCCTAGCTGATGGGATAGGCCAGCCAGGATGTGCTTTCCTTCTGTTCTCTAATCCCAGAGTTCCAGGCCCTTCTAGAAATTCAAGATGGTATCCCTAGAGATGTATGATAATTTTGGTTTTTGCTTGTAATATATGCAAACATGCCCTGTTCAAAGCCCTGAATGACATCACTATCCTGAACACGTTTCTGCCACAAATATTTGCATATTGTCCAACATGTGCTTGCATTCAGTTTGAGCAAATTTCACAGTTTGATTTTGCACAAATTTCACTAAACACTGAATCAGTTCTGCTTTAGTCTATGGGAGGACAAAATGGGAAATTTGCGCAAATTTCGCATTTGATTCCTGCCTGATTTGTGCAATTTTCCCATTTGCCCAGAGGGAAGAGTGATTGCAAACCTGAACAGAAATAGGGTATGAGGGGTGGTGAGATGTTCAGAGAATCCTAGCAAGCTCAAACATTGCTCATTTGCCCGTCCGTAGTCTGCAATGTGAGGGGCATAGAATCATGAACTTGGAAGGGGACTTGAAAGCTGGCTAGTCCAATCCCTTCCTCAGTGCAGGATCTTCAATGTAAGATGGAACTGCAGAATCCCTGATATATAGTTGTCTACTCTCAGCTTAAAGGTCTCCAATAAAGGAGAAGCCACCACCTTCCAAGGTAATTGCTAGAAGCCCAAGAGAACCACAGCCAGTCAGTCTTGATGATACTGAGCTAGATGGACCAAGGGTCTGGCCCAGTATGAAGCAGCTTCCCATGTTCTTATTTATTCCTAGAAGCAATCTAGTAACCAAGTGGCTTTAATGCTCAAAACCCCATGCAGCTCCACAAGCAATGCCCACAAGCAAGAGGATGTGTATGGGAATAACTGAGTCTACATTTAATCCAAGGATTGAGAACAGCAATGACAGACAAGAGCATGCAGAGAACTAGGCAAAGATCACTTTGACCAATGCATTTAAAATTGAAACTCATTGCTTGGAAGTCAGAAAAATACAGATGGCAGTGATATTCATCCTATGGATTTTCAACCATCCTACATACAACACAAAAATACCAGCAGGGTCTTTAATGGGAAACGTTGCTATGTTTCCTAAGAGAAACGGTGTGAGAGTCAACACAAGGCTTAAGAAATTGAATATATATTCTTAAGCCTATTGTTTGTCCCTTGACATTTGGTAGGGTAGTTTTTCCCAACATGATGCCCTCCATATAATTTGGATTTTGATTCCCAGCAGCCCCAGCCAGCATGGCCAACAGTCTGGAATCCTGGGAGTTGTAATCCAAAAGCTCTGGTGGACATCAGGTTGGAGAAGACTGTACTAAGCTATCCAAGTCATTGACTCTTTCAGCAGATTTAATAACATTAGCTACTTCATTTGTATCCTGCCCTTTCTTCAAGGAGCTCAAGGCAATATGCACAGTTGTCCCTAAACCCATGTTATCTACACAACAACCTTGTGAGGTATGGCCTCAGGTAATCCTGTAAGCCTTGTGGATGAAGGGGATTTGACCCCAGGTCTCCCCAGTCATAGCTCAGTACTCTAACCACTAAATCACAGTGCCTTTTAAAATCACCACAACTTACTCTGACATTGGACAAAATGGCCATCATGTCTGGTTTCCACCACTCTGAATTTGTTGTAATGGTTCAAAATAATGAACACATCTTGCTACAGCAGGTCTGATTAATTTGCAAGCATTCATTAATTGTGCTTCCCAAGAACACTTAGAAACAACCACAAAATATAGCAGGTAAATAAATGTGAAAAGATCATGTTTGCCAACTTAATTTATGTCTTGTATTCTGAAGAGAGTTTTTACAACTGGATATAAGTCCCAGAAATGAGCTTTGTAATTTGAAACACTGACAGGCCCTTTATTTTAGTGCAGCTAACAAGTACTGTTATAATTTATTCACACACAAAACTAAAAAAAAAAAAAAGTTGGGAGAAAACAGTAATTTGTTTTTATGTAGTTTGCCGTAAGCAGAAAGAGAAGAATATTAAACTAAAGGAACAAAATGTTCCTTGCAGAAAAACAACAATCAACACAATCAAGCAACTTCCAGATAAAGAAAGCCTGCAGTATTGGGTATTTTATATTTTCCAAAGTCGATTAAAGGGTGCAGGTGATAAACGTTTATAGACATGGAGAAAGTGAATAGAGCAGCCCAGTGCAGGCTGGTTGCTTTGATTTCAGTGGGACTATCAATTTATTCCAGGTTTCAGTCAGAACCAATCAGGGCCAACCTTGAAGGGAACCTCTACATTTGTCTTCAGATTTTGCTTTAGCTAAAATTCCAAGTAGGCCTGGGCATTGATGTGTTTCTCCACCACCACCCATGCCGAAGGGGGCCTTAAAGGCCCTATTAATATAAGGCCCCCATTGGCATGGGGAGGGAGAGAAACAATTCCCCCCACTGTGTTAATGGTGGCCACGATGCAGGGCGGGAGGGAAGGACAAAGGGCTTGAGCAGGTCACAGTGGAACTGAGTTCTGCCCAGACCTGCACCCCCATTGTCATTTGCAAGCGTTGGGGTGAAAATCCACTGGGTGTGTCTGTCAAGGTGTCTGTGAGGGCCGGACACAGGGATGTCTGCTGACCTTCTGGGCCCAGGCGCTTCTTTGCTCCATCGCTAAGCCCAGGCGCAAATCTTTGCTGAGCCATGCAATCCACAAGATAGCATTTTACTTCAACAAGTAGTTGACTCCGAAGCAGACATCCTCATAGAGTTGTGTTAAGGACAAAAACATTCAAGCCAATTTAGGTCATCCTAAGATCCTTGGAGGAAAGACACAAATATGGCAAGTAAAATGTTAATCGGATATTGATTCCATGGATGGCTCATGTGGTCAGCTAGGCTGCCATTGGAGGACATCTTCTTCTTCTTCTTCTTCTTCTTCTTCTTCTTCTTCTTCTTCTTCTTCTTCTTCCCCCCCATGGGCATCTGAGCGGAGAAATGGATGTGCATTTTTTCCACCCTTAAGTATCATTTGCATGCATCCTAAGACCTGTGCCATAAATTCAACCTTGAAACTTCCCTTGAGATAAGCTTTCACTCCTTATTATTTTTAGAACTTGACAAATTGGACAAAACACTTATAATGAATTTTCAGCAGTGTCGCTGTAAATTAGTTAACCTCATTATTACCTTTATAAATCCTGTGCATGTCGTTGGACATGAACCATTATGAATGTCAACAGTGCAAGTCCCATTGCAAATGAATTTGAGACGAGCGAGACTATAATGCCCTGGCGCAACACTCATTTTCTAAAGTGAAATTCGAGAATTTGGTACTCAGGTGAGCCAGCTGTAGGAATGCCAAGTATGGCAATACAATCAGTGACTTTTCTCAGGGTTTTTACACATCTGTAGAATTGCCAGTAAATTCCAGCTGGAGCCAATTTGGAAGGTCTAGCTGAGGTCAACCATCTGTAGGGATTTTGAGGGAACTTTCAAGGTATTTGGATAAGATTAGTCGATTTCAATTGTAATTCACCTCAAGTCTATCACAACGCTGAAGCAAACAGAGTAAAAGTCTTTAAAAGCCAAGGATCTTTTTAAAATGTATCCAGGTTTGATGTTGACCATCCACAGTGAGCACCTGGACAGCAGCAGGTGCACAGGCTAGGTGATCACTGCTTCCCACATTCTGGTGAGATGGATGATATATCTATTCAACCTGTAGTCATTATTTCTACATTCGCATCTATACATATGAATTGGCATATGTGAATTTTATGCAAATCGGTATCCTCTCCTCACCCTTCTTTTTTGGTGATGCGTAAGAGCCCACCCTACTGTCTTCTTGTATTAGACCATGTCAGCTGCCTCTGACCCCTCTGATGCTTGCATGTCCAGGCCCAACTTGTCTGCCTCTGGACCTCCAGAATTGAGGTTGCCACTTTTATACATTGCCCTTGCAAGCTCTGGAGCATTCAATTTATTGCTGAGTGCAGTGAACACTGATTGGAATTAATCATGGCTATATGAACCAGCTTTTGGTTGTGCATAGCCATTGAGTTGTGAAGCAGTATTAAAAAAAGAAAAAGGAAAGAGAGAAAGAAAGAGAGAGAGAGAGAGGTGAAGATGTTTTGTAGTTATTTAGATGACTAACTCTTTGCACAGAGAACATTTTTATCCAATATGCCACTCTTCCCCCTTTGATGTCTTTAAATAGATTTTCCAGCCGGCTGGCGCTGACTACAAAAGTAAACACCCCTGGAGTTGTGGCAGGGAAGAAAGTCACGAAGTTTAAAGGAGACAGAGCAGGTATGCAGCTCTCTGGTTAAGAGAGAGGCATTCAAGTCCCAAGTTTTTATTTAGCATGCATTGTGCTAACTACAGCCCATTTAGCTGAGCCCTTGATCTTGGCGCCATGTTCAATGCACACCTTGATGCCACATCAATCCAGGCGGAGACTTTTCATCTAGCTGACAAAATTTAGGGGTGAGAAGGGAAAATCAACTCCCCAAACTAGTGAAAGCAGGCTCCGGCGTGCACACCTATTGCTCACGAGTTGCTTAGCAACAGTCATAGCCAGTGCAAGGAACTGCTACAAAAACTCTCCATGATTGGAATGGAGGCACCCAAGAGTGGCCCAAGACAATTCGGTGTGCCTGGGACACACCACCTATTTCCCATTAATTCATATGGAGCATGATCCACTAAGAAAGTTTCCTCAACAAGCCCCACTGAAAAGGATGGGTGCTTTGCAAGCGCACAACATGGCTTTAGCATGCCCTTAATGGTACCCACCGAAGGCCATAGCCCTTGTGGTGAACCTCTTTCACAACAAGGGCCAAATTCTATTCTGGAGAAGTCTCGGGGGCTGATTTCCAGTTGTGGGTGGGACCAAAGGCAAAGGGGTGGAGGCAAAAGCAAAAGAGCCCATGTGATGTTGATGGCAGCAAAACGTGGCTGCTAACTGCAAGAAAGCAGTAAGCAGGATGATTTTTTTGCCACCAACTGCAAAGACATAAAAGTCTACACACACACACTACACTTGATCTTAGCCAAAAGGCCGAGAAGTCTATGAGGTAGCAACAGTGACAGGAGTTGAGCCCATGGGATTGGGGAGGGGCAGCTGGAGAAATGGCCTCCAGCCCTCCTCCCACCCAAAGTTGTATTGTATTAATGTATTAATGGCTACAAAAATGGTATGGGCTTTGTTTGAATGAGAGAGAAAAGTCTCAGTCTCTCTCTTTCTCTTTCTCTCTCTCACTTTCTCTCCATCAATGTGAGAGTGGATACTAAAATATTTAGACTTGGCAGACATGGACAAATGGACCAATAGCAATCACAGAAGATCTGATGCATGTAGAACAATGACTCTGCCCGATAAATGTACTTGGGTTATTATTTGTTGGGATTTGCACCATGGTCATATCAGATTGGAGAAAAATCATTTTTTTGTCCGTTTTGCATCAGTTTTTGTAACTGCACTAGTCTTTGTTGTAATAAAAATAAAATAAAAATCTAATCATGGTAATGATAATGCCCTGAACATCTCTATGGCATTAAAAAAGCCTCTCACAACCTCTTTACTATCCAAAATGTTTTCCACCTCTAGTGCGTCAAAGCTCTTTAGTTTACAGAATATAAATTGAAACGGCAGAGATTCTGCCAAATCTCATGCCATTGACTTAAAGTAAATGCAAAATTTATACATAATTTCAGTCTTTTTTAAAAATATGAGTATTGCTCCTCATGGCTATGTTCCGAAGCATATCAATATGTCAGTAAATATATATTAATCTAACGACATATTTATGTGGTTCCAGTGATGGAAACTCAATCGCAGGGTCTAACAAATATCTCTTGCCATTTGTGGCACATGAGAGAGAGAAGCAGAGCAAATGAGAAAGCAGTTTGGGAGTGGGAAAAAGTAGCACAAGGAGAAGGGGAAACGTTTTCTATTTTTCATTTTGTTTTAATGAAGCTGGCCCACAGCAACTACAACATTGCTATAATTTTTGCTGTAAGCAAAACACATCTCCCTATGGCTAGCAGAAGGAAAGTGATGGAAAACACTTGCTAAAAATGCTCCTTCTGTGAATCATGGCTTAGCACAATTTAAAATGAAGCCATTAATAAAGTACCTGTGAAATATAGATGCTCTACTCATTTCCAGAAAGCACAAATAGTTTATTGAGTATTTGGCTTTTCAGAGGTCTCCTGGTGGTGTTTCCTGGCCTCTCTGCCCACCATTATTCAAAACAAAACCAAAAATATTTGCTCTGAAATCTGGATGCTTACAACATACCTGCCCACAGTTCAAAATCCAAGAGAAGTAAAATAGATAGAGCAGGCTCATGTCCCATGTGTACCTAGAGCCAGAAATGTTAAGGAGTGAAAGGGAAAAAACTTCTCTAAACAGCAGAGTTTCTGTTAGAAATCCAATGTCCAGTCTCCACTTACTCTCTTTCCAGATAGCAACCAAGAAGGAATAATTCTCACATACACATTGAAGTCTTTCAAACAATTTTTTAGTAGAAAAACACAGCCCCTCCAATATAACATTCCTCCTACACAACCCCAACACTGACAAACAGTTTTTACATATTTATACATTTTTACAGCCTCTTTCACACACATTGCATCAGCCAATAAAGCAATTAAGATTATCTTCACTCTTTATCTTTCTTGTTTGGCTCCCTCTGCATATCTGCAACACCTGCAGATGATGTCATTTTTTCTTTCCAGGCTCTTCTGCAGATTGTATTTTTTTCATCCCTGACAAGAAATGTGTTGGTCACCCATATCGCAGTGGGAGATGAGCGTAGGGATGTATAAGAAATTCATTTCAGTTTGTTTGTTTTATCAGGATTTACCCAAACGTGCATTAAAAAAAGTACTTTTGATTGGTGTAAAATTTAGGACAGATAAAAGGAAGTACTTCTTCACACAGTGTGCATAGCGTGTAGAATTCACTACCAAATGACGTAGTGATGGCCACTATTGTAGCTTTAACAGTTGCATAGAAAATGGAATTTCAGCAGGTGTCATTTGTATGCATGCAGCACTTGGTGAAATTCCATCTTCATCACAGCAGTTAAAGTTGCAGGGGCCCTGCCTTCTTTTGTATATGGTCACTCTAGTATAGTGCCTGCACCTTTAACTGTTGTGATGAAGAGGGAATTTCACCAGGTGCTGCATACCAGGTGCTGCATAAAGGAGCCCTGTCTTCCTTTTTATATGGTCACCCTAAAGCTTTCAATGGCTACTAGTCCCCAATGACTAAATGCTACCTCCAGTATCAGAGGCAGTATCTCAGTGTGCACAGTTCTAGAGAACATAGGCGAGGGGCAGTGTTGTACTCATGGCCTGCTTGTGGTTCCTGGTTGACAGCTGACTGGCCTCTGTGTGAACAGAATCCTCCAGCAGGGCTCTTCTTATGCCCTTAACATTTTTCTCTTCTCCTAACCTCTGCCTCCAGCATTTCATTCTTTTGAATGGTTTCTATATTCCTAATACATTAGAGTAAAAAGGCAAAACAGTCCACCCACCAACCTCGATAAACAACAACAACAGAAATAGTCAGGGCATTTGCAAGTTTCACATTTTAAACTCACTTAAAACATATCCCCACCATAAGTGCCTGGATGCCACCATTTTAACTTGGAAAGCAGTACCATTTTGTTGTAGAAATTGAGGATATATTTTTAAAGATAATAAAATGTGCTTCAATTACCATGTGCATGCCCAGTCAGACAGATCCTGACATATATATATATATATATATATATGGGATGTGCAGAAGATCGGATCCTATCCATAATCTGGATCCAATCCGCCCAAAAATTGATCTGATCCAATCCAATCTGATCAGCCATCTGATCCTATCCAATCCGATCCAAAGGGACCCAATCCGGATCAGAAAAAAATCAGAAAATCAGACGCCATTTTGAATGTAGTTATGCCTTCAACTTTTTTTATTTTTAAAGATACAAAAAGGAAACTTGGGCACATTACAGGTACCACTTTGGTTGATATATGTGTGAAATTTCAGAAAGATAGGTCCAGGCATGTAGTGGCAAGGTATTTTTGAAACAATGAGGAAAGAAATACCTATAACTTTTTATTTTAAAAGTTAGAAGTCTGAAAGTTGTTCACTTTGTAGATTGGTTAGGGGTAGTTATCTGTCAGAAATTTCAGAAAGATAGGTCCAGGCATTTGGTGGCTATGGATTTTTTAGATTAAAAGTTACAACAACATGGAGTTTTGACAGATAAAAGAGGGAGGGGAGGTGGGGAGGGGGTGCAATTGACAGCTCAAGCCTCTGTGGAAAAACTTTTGTAACTTTTAATCTAATAACTGTATTTACCCCACTGATACCAATTTTTCTAAAATTAATTACCACACAAGGCAAGCACCTATGTTTCTGAAATTTCACATGCATGGGTCCCAACATACCACCTGCAATGTGGCAAAGTTTCATGTGTGGAACTTTAAAAATAAAAAAAGTTATAGGCATTCCTGGTTTGTTGTTAAAAAATTAATTGCCACAAAATTCCTGCACCAATATTTCTGAAATTTCTCACATATAACTACCCCTAACCCATCTACAAAGTGCCCAAGTTTCATCCTTCTGTCTTTAAAAATGAAAAAGTTAGATGTGTTTTTGTAACACAATACTAGGCTATGGAGAAATGCATTCAAAATGACATCCGATACAAAATTGGATGTCTGATTTTCGGATCGGAATCAGATCCAATCCGATCCAGTGGACCTTGATTTTTTTCCGATCCAATTTAAAAATAAATAAATAAATCTGATTCCGATCCGATTTTTTCGTCCATGCAGATCCCATATATATATATATATATATATATATATGAAATAATGCTGTTGTGAACAGTTTCAGTCCTGGCTCAGTGGCCGATGCTGGCCCTGTGTGGAATATGACCTACTGTCTCTTGGTGGTCATTTGGGGGAACCCCTGAACTGCACAGCCCTCGACTTCAGCCTTGATGTCCAACCATAGCTACACCACTATCACTTAGCATTCACACATGCCCTTGTGCAAGATGACTGCCATATGAGACCCTATCAATAATGCTCTGTTAGAGATCCAAGACCATTTGGCTGGATGACAGTGGTTTTCTGTTGGCCCCGTTTAGGGTGACCATATGTCAGGAAAAACCAGGACATGTCAGGATTTTTGGCAACAAATCTGGGAAGGGAGGGAATGATGAAATTTGAAGAAAAATCCGGATTCCCTGCCCCCAAAGGGCAGCTCTACTTTATAGTCAATGGGAATTAACAATAATGCTTACAGCTCTGTCATTTTTAAAGATAAAGAGATGAAATTTAGCAGAATGATAACCCTTCACTAGAGCTTTAGTGATGCTAAATTTGAAGCAGGTCTGTTCATCCATTGATTTTTTAGGAATTTTCTTAAGTTTGAGGTATTAACATTATTTTTGTTAAAAACCATCATTTTTAAAGATAAAGAGATGAAACTTGGCATCATGATAGATTTTAATTAGGGCTTTAGCCATGCCAAGTTTGAAGCAGATCTGTTCATCTGTTGATTTTTAGCAAGTTTCGAAACAAAATTGAACTTTAAAAATAAATAATAATAATAAAATAGCCAGCCAGCTGGCCAGCAGAAAGCCCTGTTAAGCAGCAGCTTGCAGTGGAGTGAGGATACAATCAGAAAAGATATTTGAGGGAAGGAGAGAATGTATCACACAGAATATAGCAACAAAGTACAGCAAAAGCTACAGAATTAGGAGTGAATGAAGTTAATTTCACATACATTGGTTGTCTCACTTGTTATTTCAGTGATTTTAACATTAAGATGTTATGTAGAACAGAGTTGTCTTAATTGTGTGGTGTAAAATCAGACATGTGACCAAGGCTATGTTCCGGTGGGCACACCCCCTTGGTGCTCGACATGCCCCCTGGAGGCGGACATGTTGGTTGGGACACTCCCTTGGGGGCCGACCATGTTGTCCTCCTTTTTGGTTTCCAAAACATGGTCACCCTAGCTTTGCAGTCCTCCTGGCCCTGTGTCAAGGACATCTTTTAGTCCTTTTTATATAAAGGGGAAAAAACTTAAAGGAAAGTCTTATAAGGAGGCTGCTCAAGAACAAAACTATGGACAGGGGCAAAGGACAGTGTCCCACTGTGAGAATGGATTCACTGACGGTTCTTGTGGACTCCTGGGGGTGCAAATTGCCTTGAACTGGAAAGGCATTAGGAATCAAAGCTGATAAACAATTTTCTCAGCTCAGAGATATCACTGCGATATCATCTGACACAGTTGTCCAGGTCAGCTTGTCACTTGGATTTCAGATCTTGGATCTTACAATTTTCATAACAACTATGCCAACCGGTGCATCTTTTTAGACAGATTTACAGGGTGCATTTGCAACAACCACAATTCTTGGCTTCTGGATATTGTGACACAGTATTGATGGATCAAATTTGCCAGCAACTCTGCTCGCTTGTGATTTGAGCACCCTGAGACTGTGAGTGGGGACAGTTTTACCTGTGACCCAGAAATGAGGTGGGGCATGTCAGCTGTAGTGTGAGAAGGGCATGTTATGCCGATCCTGACATGTTGAGGGTGAGTGCCTAGGCCTGCACCCATGCCAGGATGGCTACTTCTGAACAATCAAAAAGAGGGGACCAAAATAGGCAGAGATTTGCATTACAATTACATATACTAATTGATATGTATAGATGCAACTTCAGAAACGATCATTATAATTTGAATAGAAATGCAGCATATCTCAGCATATTGTAGAATACTTTCACCAGGTGACCTCTGTGCCTGTCTGTATAGGTGCTCACTGTCGATGGGCAACAGTTTGTTTGTTTTATGGTACGTTATCTTTAAATTGAAATTGGACAGGTGAGGCCTTCAAATAGCGGACAGTCCTCAAGCAGTCTTTCAAACAGAGGACTGTCCCCGTGGCAACCCCTTTGCATTTTGTTATACCTGACCAGCTTCCCTCAAGTGAACAGCATAAGGATTGCTGGTTTCTTTGTGGCCAAGTAAACTCCCCCTCTTTTTTAGCCTTTCAAGTAGTTTGGCTCAGGTGTATGGGTTTTTCCCCACCTATGTTACACTGTGACCTGGTAGGTTTGCCAAATTGCTAAACAAATTACTTTGGAAGATGGAATATTTAGTAGGGCTGTGACTGATTCCAGATCTGGATCCCAAATCTGGAATGGACTGGCTTGATCTGGGCCTGATCCGAACCGGATCGGATCAGGCCTGGATCGGGCCAGATCAGATCCGCGATCTGGATTCACTCTGGGTCCATGCAGAGCCCTCCCTCTTGATCTCCCCGCTCTCTCCCTCCCTCCACAATCACCCTGCTTACCTGCAGCCTCCTCCGTGTTGTCCTGTGTCATTCTGCCTCCTTGCTCTGGGCTGCCACATTTCCTGGTCATGGTGGGTGATGACATCACCTGCCGTGACCAGGAAATGCAGCGCTCTAGTTGGTTAGAGCACCGCATTTGCCGGTTGCAGCGGGTGATGTCATCACCTGCCACAACCAGGAAATGCGGCAGCCCACAGCGCAGACGGAAGACAATGGCAGGACGATGGCGGAGAAGGCAGCAGGTAAGCAGGGTGATTGGGGGGAAGGAAGGAGAGAGTGGGGAGAGCAGGAGGGAGGGCTCTGCACAGACCCAGAGCAGATTTGGATCCAGTTCTGAGGCAGATCGGATTGGGCCCGATCCAAAACGGGTCAGATCGGGCCCAATCCAGACCTCCCAGATCGGGATCCAGATCAGGGGGGTCCATGCACAGCCCTAATATTAAGCTTCTAAATTATTTGGAAGAAGCTGAAAATTTATACCTGTGACAGACATAGTCTTTAGTCAGACAGTCATAGGTTATTGATCTTAAAAAGCATGCAATATTTGGAATTAATAAGATCCTCCCCAAATCACAGAAAGCACCTTTGTCTGATAAGGGATTTTCAAGATTTATGGATGAGCAGAGCAGGAGACACATGGTATATGTGCACCTGCACATTACAACCCTTTGATTGTGTATGTGCAGACGTGGGTGGGGGACACTGGGGAGAACAGCTGGCCTAGACTCTAGGAAAACAACAGCTAAAATGTACTTTCTCATTGAGCTCCTTCTCACGTTCTGCATCTATAGAGGCATACCGCTAAGGCGTTATGGTGTCTGAAGGGATCCGTTTAAATTCAATTTCAGTTGCCAAGGGGCCAAGCTGGCTGCATTTCCCAGCTGTTTGTTCTCTTTCAGCAGTCCAACAGACATTGGGAATGGTTGTTTTGTTGTTTTGAGGAGCAGTCCAGCATAGTCCATAATGCAATTCTGGACAGTAGCAAATTGCACTCAGCCACGGATGGAATTGTCTGGCACCATAAGAGGATAAAGCGCAGTGATATTTCAGAAGCTCATGGAAAATAAGCACTGGGTATTTCAGACTGTGTGTTTGACCCACCCATCTTTTGCAAATATCCTTACCAAAGATCTGAGTGATAGAGAGGATATGGAATTGATTGTAAAGCATCTGTAGGTTTCCCCGGCACTCCTTCTGTGCACCGGACATCGCCGGATTGGCTGCCTGATGCAATGGCGAATGTAGAAAATTAAATTCCTCCAACAAACAGGGGCCAGCCTCTGCAAAACTGCCAAGGTAAACCGATTTGAACATCTCGCCAGTCTGGGCTCTCATCTCCCATGCAGCGATAGTATAGTACAGCAAACGAAACGAAACTCCAAGGTCTGGACCTGAGCAAAAAGGCTACAATTGGCTTATGTGGGGAAGCTGGTAGAAAGTTGCATCCCAGACAGCCAGACGCATATCCCATGCCACCACATAGACCAGTGCCAGCTCCAGGCTTTTGAGGACCCTTGACCTAGACACCCTCAATAGGCCCCTCCCTCCATGAGTCTACTTTCTTACCACCTTTGTCACCAGCTGCAATTGCTCCTCATCCTCCTTCTCATCATTGCTACCACATCCTTAACTGATGGGCAGAGAACCAGAGAGCAGGTAGGCAGTGATACCTACTGCTCCTTCTCCTCTTCCTCCTCCTCACCACCACCACCACCACCTTTGCCTGGGCCAGAGCAAGAGGCAGGTGGACAAGTGAGTGAAGAAGAGGAGCAGCTCCAGAGACATCTAGTCTGTGGGGTGCCTTCTAGGGTGTGGACCGTTGGCAAGTGTCCAACCATGCCTATCCTTGATGCTGGCCCTGCCACAGGCCATTAGTTCCTGGTGATATTCCCTCTTCATCACAACAGTTAAAGGTGCAGGCACTATACCAGAGTGACCATATACAAAAGAAGGCAGGGCCCCTGCAACTTTAACTGTTGTGATGAAGAGGGAATTTCACCAGGTACTAATTGCATACAAATGACACTGGCTGAAATTCCCTTTTCTCTACAACTGTTAAAGTTACATGAGCCCTGACCTGGATTTTATCTGGTCACCCTACTGTAGCTCCTCCTTGGAAGCAGACTTCCGACAAAGCTCAGGGTAAAAGCAGAAGTGACTTCATAGTTTAGCAACTGCACAGTAACATTTAACCTATGTTAAAAAGCCCTGTATCTCCAGGCCATTTGAAAATAGGCACAATCCACTTTGGGATGAGTTGATTTTATACTTATTCACAGTTCCTTTAGGCAAAACACAGCAGGGGATTGTCTGTATTCATCTGTGAATGAAACTAATTCCTTGTCAGCTGCACACATTCACTCATCACAGTGTGAAACCCAAATGTTGGTCATGTTACAAATCATGTATAGAATTCAAGATCAGCTGTTGGCAACCACATATGTGCTTGGATGCAAGGTTAGTTTTTCAATTATGTTTGTGCAAGCTTAGCTTGAGCAATGGGACACTCAAATGTGAGAACCGCAATCATGATCAAATCCAAACGGCTTTTCAGATTTAATTCATGACAAGAGGGTGTGCAAGCTGATGTTGTTCGTCTCCACTGGAGTGTGATGCACGCTTACTTTGGAGCAAGTACCACTCAGTGTGGGGGCTATCTATATGTGGGGAAAGCCCTACAGTGGCTACGGCTTTGCACTGCATCAGTTATATAACACAGGTACAACTTCACAGCCACCACGGGGCTTTCTTGTGAAGCTGCAGGTTGAAAAAGTCAGGGACTTACCCCAACTTTTTCAATCAGAGCAATGTTGGTATGGCTTTTTGCCATCTGATGTTGCTCCAGGGCCAATCTGGGGGCAGTCCTTGTTGGAAGGTGACTGGCGATTGGTCGCCTTCCACCAGAAAGAGGATGGGGAGCAACTCCACTACCTGGAGAGAAGGGGAGGACATATTTGCATGGGGATTTAGTGATTAAATTGGAAGAAAAACAACTGATAAAGATAGGGAAGTCAGGAAATTCACTCACTATTTTGTTTCATTTTTTATTACGCTTATTTTGATAAAGTGTTAAGAAAATGTAGATATTTTTGTTTGTTGGAGAAATTCGGAAGTCCATTTTAATGTTGTATGTTGCATTGTTGTATTGTTTGTGTTTTATTTTTGTTTGAAAAATAAAAAGTTTTAAATTCAAGAAACACTGGTGTACGGTAAGAATGGAAAAATGTGTCAAGCTCAGTTTCTCATTCTTTCAATGTTAAGTTCATTCCATCCTTATTTAGCAGCACTGTTTTTTTTCCCTACCTATTTGTGTATGTGTATGTGTGTTTCTCAAAATATATGCATATTTGTATAATTTTTATATTTAAAAAGAAAGAGGATGGGAAGCAACTCCACTACCTGGATGCTGGAAACTCCATGCTCCCTCCTCAGTGTCGGGATTACCTGACTCCACCCCAGGAGAGGAAAACTGCAGGGTTTCAGAGGGAGACGGCACCAACCCGGTGCCATGAAGACAGTGTCCTAGTCAAGCTTCCATTGGCATTTCTCCTACACTGACTCCCATTTTTTTTCTGGCCCCAATTCAAAGTGCTGGTTTTAACCTATAAAATCCTACACGGTTTACGACTGCTGTACCCAATGGAATTACTCTTCCCATAAATATCTACCTGAGTCCAGAGTTCATCAGCAGATGTCCATCTCCAAGTGCCCTCCTCCAATGCCCTCTCAGTATGAATATTCTGGAGGGTGTTAAAATGGCAGTTCGCAATGTAGGACAAGTAGCTGTCGGGAGAGAGCAGATGGGTCTGGTAAGTCCTGGAGCTCAGCTAGTGGGAGTGAGTTGAGGAGAGTCCAACAGCCGGGAGCCCACAACAGCCCTATTTCCATTGGAATTGGACCACACCTCCAGCAGTGAAGAATCAAATCCACAGTAATCGAGTGATAAGAAACAGAGTGATATGCAATATACATGCAGTGAACCACACCTTTGCTTGATGGCACCCGCTCTTTCCTGCCCTGTTTCAAATTTGTGTAGGATGCAAAAGGCTGGCTGAGACTCCTGTACTTTCTGACATGCCTCGCATCAAGCAAGCCCCTGTGGCAAGTAAGTCATCTGGGCTTCCCTGCTGTAACTTCTGCTGCTCTCTGTAATTTTTGCCAATGTATTTCACACTCCGAGGGGCAGCGTTGCATTCAGAATATTTCCTTTGACATATTCATCAACACCTTGGCAAAGGTCCTAAGGAAATCATGAAGGGAGAAGGGGGGAGTGCTAAAGTCAGCATCTGAGCTGAAGTTGACTTGGGTACATGACGTACTCTGAATCGGAAAAGGATTAAGAACATGCACACCCTAATGCCCCTCGTGCTTTCAGTCAGAGAAAATAAATGTATTCAGGGTCTTAGGCAGACAGGGAATTTAGGTTAATGAGGATCCTGCTCCCCCTGCCTAGGGTGGGCATGTTTCCTACTTTACAGAGGATCTCTGTTTGAAGGGCTGTCAGAGGACTGTCCCCTACTTGAAACAGGGATGTCGTAGAAACCTGCAACAGATCCAAATGAGGTCGGATTTCTGTGGATGTGACCTGTGGATTCTGCAGTGGAATGGCTTTTTCCGAATTGCACGGATCCCGTGGACTTGTGAATTTTGAAAGAGATTTGTAAAAATGCACAGTAGTGCAACTGTGAATTACTGCAAAAGCACGTCCGCACAACTGTGTATTTACAAATGAACAACGTTCTTGTGGAAAACATCTGATTCCATCGATGAATCGTAGAATTGTGGAGTTGGAAGGGACCTCAATCTAGTTCAACCCTCTGCAATGTGCAGGAAAACCAATTCAACCATCCATGAGAGGTGGCTGTCCAGCCTCTTCTTTAAAAACAACAACAACGCTTCAGAGATGGAGAACCCACAACCTCTGTAGGTAGACTCTTCCGCCGTTGTACAGACCTTATCATCGGGACATTTTTCGTTATATTTAATCAGAATCTAGGTTGCTGTAACTTCTACCCATTACCCAATGAGCAGATGATGAAATGAAAAATGCTTGACAATCTGTGAAACAAGGATGGAACGGATTTAACCAAGTCTATGAGGCCCTAATTTGAAGCCATCCTCCGTTTCAAGGGCTGTCCAGTCCAAGATCCAACTCATACTGCATCAGTGCAAATATATGAGTGTATTTGTGTTCCTGTTGCCTATACACAGATACATACATATATATATATGAATACCATCGTTTCACCCTCACAAAAGGGTTTAAATCCATGGAATCCTACTACCCATTCTCTTCCATCGCTGCCTCATTTGCAGCTAAATCCAGTTTCTATCTGCCTCCTCAATGTATATTTCCGTTCTCTCCCTCAGCTGGCACACACGTAAACCTTCCAACGGTGACAATTTCTTCACTCTTGCCATCATTCTAATTGTGCAGCACGGCCACCATGTTTACCGACACTGTCAAAGAGGCAGCCCGTTATAATTATTTTCTCAATCATTCTTCATGAATGAAACACTCCAGGCAACACTAAAAGTAAACTTAATCACCAGAAACAATATAAATTCAAAAAGCAGATCCTATTAGACAGACATTTTTAAAGCTGATTTCCCCACAGTTCTCTTTCTGGCAAAATAATGTTCAAACTGTGCTTTTGCAAACGGCAAGTGAAGAGCATCAGCATTTTATATGAAGCGGAAAATAAAATGATGTACTTTGGGAAGGTTATTATGGAGCGCTTCGAAATGAAGTTTTCATCAGTCTGTGGGACATGAGCATTTTACATTGGCAAGCAAGCGGTGGTAAACAGGTTAGTTTCAGAAAAGCCAACAAATAATGCATAGGGCTGAAATATTTATAGGTGCAAAAGACATCAAGAGCAGCTGTTGGAATGGAACACATGTGTTTAATACATTGTTGCAAGAATGTTCTTTTATACTGCAGAATCTCTCTCTCTCTCTCTCTCTCTCTCTCTCTCTCTTTCTCTGAGGGATGTGCAAATCAACAAAACTTGAACTTGTCCAGGTTCTCTGACTTCCACCTCAACATTTCGTCTGATTTATGTCCATATCATATTATGGCCATATTCTTCTTCTTTTTATGTGCACATTTCTGCAGAGTTTTGTGTCAATTTTTCTCAGCGTACACACGATTTGTCTGCATTTTGGAAATACACACATTTAGTTAAATCATGTTTATGTGTGCTTCTCAAAAGTACAGATTTATTCATGTTTATTTTTTTCAAATATCTCTTGTTTTCTTACACTTTTTTTGGTTGTTGTTTGGCAAATTACATTGCAAGCTCAGAAATGTACAGGTTGTGTTCGGTTCTGACATGTGAATTGGATCAACTCTGGTCAAAAATGAACTGAAATATCCCCCTCATATATCCCTACTCTCTAGGATTGTTTAAAGGCTTGTACTTGGATGATGGATAACAGAGTCTATATTTATGACCTTTGGTGTCTAGAGGATCCTCAAAGCCAGGGCGAGCAGAATTCAAGATTGCAGGTGCAAAGTAGGGCACATAGCTGGGGTGGAACGGCCAGAGGTTTGCCATTGCTGCTGTACAACACCTGCCACCTGAGGTGCTTGCATCATTTTGCCTAATAGTTGAGCCAGCCCTGAGATTTAGGGAGTATCCAGCTGGGTGCTTACACCCCTGTTGATTCTGTTGTGCAAGTGATAGGTTCTGCTGGTATCCCTTTGCAGGTGGGATCCACTACTTGCATAACAGAGATTTCACACTTCCTTGAGGAAGACCAGAACCAAGTTGGATCAGGGCAGGTCAGCAGAGCTCACCTAAGGGATCTGTTAACCGATCCCCATTCCAGAAACGAGCATTTTCTGTTATTTCCAGTTTCTCTTAGAAGTGCTAAATCTCCATTCTGCAAGTGGTTGTGTGGGCAACAGAATTGGTGGGGGTGGAAGTGCCCCATTGGATGCTGCCCATAGACTGATTTGTCCACACACACACACACACACAATTACATTGGTTACTATTGGGCAGACCATTCTTCAGATGCCCATATAAATGACTACGCTATAATAAACTTTAAGAAAACTCCCTTTGTTGTAGCTCGCTATATTCAGTGCCCCAAGAATCCTGTGCCTTCTGGCCTAGCTTTCATTCATTATACTGTTTGCCATGTGGCTGAAAGGTTTATTTCAAAAGAGGAAATTAGTTGATTATATGGAGAAATAGAGATGCTGATTATACACAGTAAGCTACCACCAATGCTGAAATTACATAGGCAGGGAAGAAAAGGAGGGAAATCGCCGAGAGATGTTTTCCTCTTTAATGATTACCTCCTGTGATGCAGTATTTTGGGGAATAAACCTGGGAGTGGAAAAAATGTATTTCTCAAAGACAACAAGCTTTCATTTTTAAATCAAAAGTTGGGGGTAGGGATGGATGGTGTCTCCTCCGTCCATACTGCACTCTGCTCGCCTCATGTCACTCGCCACTCATGGAATCCCCACCAGCCGGCCTGCCCTGTTCTGCTCCCTGGACAAGCTGCAATGGGCATCTGGCGAATGGTGCATGGCTGCCCAATCCCTAGTCAAGCCACCATTTTGCAGGAAAAAATGCTGGCTGGTTGTTTTTCTATAAATGCCTACTTACACTAGGGTGACCAGATAAAATCCAGGTCAGGGCTCATGTAACTTTAACAGTTGTAGAGAAAAGGGAATTTCAGCCAGTGTCATTTGTATGCAATTAGTTCCTGGTGAAATTCCCTCTTCATCACAACAGTTAAAGTTGCAGGCACTATACTAGAGTGACCAGATACAAAAGAAGGCAGGGCCCCTGCAACTTTAACTGTTGTGATGAAGAGGGAATTTCACCAGGAACTAATTGCATACAAATGACACTGGCTGAAATTCCCTTTTCTCTACAATTGTTAAAG
This sequence comes from Anniella stebbinsi, assembly GCA_029215795.1. Lineage (NCBI taxonomy): Eukaryota > Metazoa > Chordata > Lepidosauria > Squamata > Anniellidae > Anniella > Anniella stebbinsi. The sequence goes on from JARDYH010000001.1 coordinate 392,881,089, forward strand.
ATACATGAGCCCTGACCTGGATTTTATCTGGTCACCCTAACTTACACAAATGGTGATTTGTGCAAGATTACACTTGTGAATGGACCACCCCAAGCTTGAAAGACAATGAATGACCACAGATAAAAAATATTTAGAAATCAATACAATGAAATAAATATATAATTCTGCCAATCATAGGGAAGGTGTCAGGATCGTGCTATCTCCTTATCTGGAGAAGATCCCACCATGGGGCCAAGCATGAACCAGGACCAAGAGATCACACCATACAGGGACCTTGCAGAATTGGCAAAGTGCCTCAGCTGGATGTACCCCATGCTCAATGCTGAACCATTCACATTCTCTAACGGGCCCTGAAGAATGAACAGAACAATGAACCTGAAATGAATCTTGCTCCTGATGCTAGAATGTTTACTTAGCTACACAAGGGATCCCATGTAGGAATCCAACTCAGGAGGAGCGAACAATGTCTTTAAGTATGACTGAGAACAGGCCTCCCCCAGTGCAACAGGATGTGTGGGGAAGCCGGGGTGAGTAGTAAAATCATCAATCAATGCCTGGAAATTGCTAATGCAACAACCTCCATAAAGGGAATGTTTGCCTACCTACCTTTTGGACATCTCTCCATTAGATTCTCTGACTGCTAGACTAGGCTGACCAGATAAAATCCAGGTCAGGGCTCATGTAACTTTAACAGTTGTAGAGAAAAGGGAATTTCAGCCAGTGTTATTTGTATGCAATTAATTCCTGGTGATATTCCCTCTTCATCACAACAATTAAAGGTGCAGGCACTATACTAGAGTGACCATATACAAAAGAAGGCAGAGCCCCTGCAACTTTAACAGTGGTGCTGAAGAGGGAATATCACCAGGAACTAATTGCATACAAATGACACTGGCTGAAATTCCCTTTTCTCTACAACTGTTAAAGTTACATGAGCCCTGACCTGGATTTTATCTGGTTACCCTATGCTAGACAGCTCCCTTGCCGTTCCTGAAAGGCCAGAACAGAAAAGAGAGGCAAAGTAGTCGAAGTACTGGATCTACTGCAAAACCTGCTCAGCCCCCTCTAACTTCCAGCTTCCAACAAAGCCCAGCTTTGCAGCCATCAGGGCTTGGAACTTGCTTTTTGTAAAGGAAAATGATAGCCAAGATCCTTAGGATCCTTCCCCTCTCTCCAGCTGTAAATACTCCTCTCACACCGCTAACCACAGCATAACGATATGTCGGGGAAACGTGTTTCTTACAGTACTGTCTCTCCTATGATTGCTATTGTTATTGAGTGTTATCAAGCACAGAAAATGTGCTAATGAGATGCTCCCATTCTTCCTGGCATCTATGATTATGTCAGCTTTTCCAAAAGTTAATTAAAGAGACCCTAAACTCAAACAAACGATACTTAACAGCTATATAGCACAGTGCTTTCCGTCTTCAAAGCACTTTGCAAACACTTACTAATTGATTTAAAGTTGCCTGAGCAGTAGCTTTGGAAACGACCGTCTTAATTAACAACTTTCCCTTCCAACTGCTGTCACACATGACAAGATGCAAGGCAAGATGCGGGCCTCACCTGCCGCCACGATGAACTGGGGAGGTTGCCACGATGAGCCATGTAAAGTTGGTTCACTCAACTTGTGCATAAATAGGACTGAACGACATGCTTCATTAAACTTTTAGCTGGTACACATAGCCGATGGGGATGGATGGACCTACGTCCACCGGTTTTGCTGGATGCCTGACAAGCTGCCGCCGCTGCTTGTCCCAACCTGCCAGACTGCACGAGCCCCTGGAAGGTGAGTGGTCTGGGAACGCCCTGCCACCGCCAGCTCCTAGATGGGGCCCACTATGACACGAATATTGTGGAAATTGCCCTTTTACGGCAGCCATTTTATCCAACATAAATATACGAAAAAGCAAAGCCCCAAGCTTCTGTAAAAATGGCGGCTCACAGGGAGGAGCAGAGTGTGGCAGGGGGCTCCTCTGCTGCAGCGGGGCACTCCTGGACCGCGCAGGGTTCAAGCATACGTGCGAGAGGCCCATGTACTGGTTCACAGCATATGTACTCCACTGTCAATGAACATAGGGGGAAATGCTTGAAGTTTTATATGTGTTTCTTTTCATCCTTTTAGTCAATTCTAATATGCCTGAACTTGCCTCCAGTCACGTTTTAGCCAGCAACTCCCCCATGGTGCCTTGCCTCCTCACAGAACAGGGCCTCCATCATTCTTTCACTCCCTCTTATTCCTCAGAACAAAACCACAATGCACAAGGTCATTCTGGGAATTCTGGGATTTTTTTTAGCATTCTGAAAAGGTTGCCCACTGCATCCTATAGAGAACTTTGTGAGTCAACATCCTGGGAATTATTTGAGATAGATATAAGTCTTATGCTCCAGTAATGGCCTAGTTAAGTGCTCTATCTATCTATCTATCTATCTATCTATCTATCTATATCTATCTATGGGTACCTCTAGACGGACACTTTCCATCGATATGGCTTCATACTGGCAGCAGTTGTGTTACGTGATGCTGCTGCCAGTGCGAAGCTATCTAGGGGCAAAGGCCCTTTGCTCTGATTTTAAAAAGTCAGCCATTTACCCCGACTTTTTTTAGATTGGAGTGGGCTGGCCAGGGAAGGTGGTGGAGCAGCGAGCCATAAGCTCACTGCACTGTCTCTGCAGTCCTCCCCCCCATCATATTTTTGAAAAACAAAAACAAAAAAACCCAACCCTTATTGGAGAGTAGGGGAGCTGTTGTTCCCTGTCGCCCCTCCAGCTGATGCTGGGCAGGCACGGGCGCGGCAGCTGCTGTGACAGGAAAAGCTGCTGTGGTGCTCCTACCGTGAAGACTGGTGGCCTATCTATCTATCTAGTAGATAAGATGGCCTAATCTGGCAACATGGTATATTTTAATTGATTAATTGATTAATTGCATTTCTTTATCACCAGTAGCCAAATGCTCTCTTTCACAAAATTAAAACCCTAGAATATAACTTACTGAAACATCATATAAAAAACTTAAAAGTTTAAAACAGAATAAAAACAGCGTAAAAAAAACCACCAGCAGGGAAAGATCTAAATACACAAAAGCAAACAAGGACTAAAGGGCCATATGCTAGGTACTAATAGCAAATGATGACAAATGACCATGGAAGAGATGTAATTTGTTTGTACATAATATTGAACAGATTGGTTTAAAACAACACCAACAAACAAACAAATACTTGTTTTCTTTTGTTTTCAATGGTGCCATTACTGCAGAAATATTCCAGCCAGGATTTCAGTACATTTTCTTCTGAATGGATTTCTCATGGTATTATTCGCATAATACCAATGCTGCAAGTATACTACTATGGAAGGGAAAAAAATCTTCATAATATCCCTCTTGGGATTTACTGTGTATATATAAAATTTCATCCATGGAAATAGTTTTGGATTTCCCTCTTCTGTCAGATTTCAATTCTCTTTCAAGGCACATTCAAAAAATTAGCACGTTGTCCCATGTGTACACAGCGTTTCTTATCTTATAAGAAATGCCACTGCCTACCTGCTCCATCAATAAATGATATTCAGCTTGGCCAACTTTACTGCAATCGCCAACATTTCAATGCTTGAAATTATTCTTCAAGGCAGTGTTGCTTTTTTGAAGTTATACAAAACCAATTAAGGTTTCACATGTGTCTGCATATGTGTGTATGTGCCCACCAAGTTCATGGAGGTCAACTTGACCCAAGCACCCAACCTGGTCCCCTTCAACTGATGGTATGCTGGCTAGCTACAGTTATCCAAGCTCCGATAACCTCTCTTCTGGATTATTGCAATGCATTATACATGGGGCTGCCTTTGAAAATGGTCCAGAAACTTCAACTGGTACAAAACAGGGTAGCCAGACTGTTAGCAGGGACTGGGCAACAAGATCACATTTTCCAGTTTTTCTGGGCCTGATTCAAAGTGTTGGTAACATTCAAAGCCCTAAATGGCTTGGGGCCAGGTTATCCGAAGGAATTCCTCCTCCCATATGTACCTGCCTGGACCCTAAGATCAACACCGGGGGTCCTTCTCCATGAGCCCCTGACAAAGGAAGTGAGGCAGGTGGCTACCAGCAGGAGGGCCTTCTCTGCTGTGGCACCCCAGCTGCAGAATGAGCTCCTTGGAGAAGTTCACCTGGCACCTACATTATACTCCTTTGGATGCCAGGTGAAGACCTTTTTATTTTCAAAGTATTTATTAACAGTTCTTCAGTTCGGTTTTTAACCTTGCTGTTTAAATTTGTATTTTAAATCCGTATTATTTTCTGCATGGCTGCGTGGTTTTTATCCTGGTTGTGCTTTTATACTGTATATTAAATTATGTTTTTATACTGTCGTTGTTTTATATTTTGAATGGTTTTTATGGTTCTAAGTTTTGTAAACCTCCCAGAGAGCTTCAGCTATTGGGCGGTATAGAAATGCAATAAATAAATAAAATAATAAATAAGTAGGAATACCATGGTGGCTGGCATTGATTACAAGTGTAGTCCGACACATCTGGAGGACACCAGATTGGAGAAGGCTAAGCTATGTTCTACGAACTTGTTTCTATACACCGTCTTAAGATGCAATGGTGCAAATAGAAGACTTACATCTTAAATAGGGGTGTGCACGGACCCCCCGGATCGGATCGGGACCCGGATCGGGACCTCCAATTTTGTCCCGGACCGGTTCGGACAAAATCGGAGGCCCCCCGGACCGGATCGAGTCCGATCCCGATCCAAAAATCGGAAATTTTTGGATCGGCCGCCATTTTTTTCCCCATAGACTTGCATTGCAATGCAAGTCTATGAGGAAAAAATGGCGGCGGGTGGGTAAGGGGGGGCCTAACTCCCTCCCCCCCCCTGGGGCCGTCCGCTGTGGACGGCCCCGGCAGGTAAACCCCCTCCCCCGCGCTCCCTACCCCCCCTGGGGCCGCCTGCTTCCATCCGCTGGCGCCCGCGGGCGCCAGCGGATAGAAGCGGACGGCTCCGGGGGGGGGGTAAGCCCCCTTCCCCGCCACTTACCTTCTCGGCACGTCCGGCGCCGGCGGCTACTACCAGCGGGCTCCGCGGCCTACTCTCGAGTAGCGCGCCGGGTGATGACATCACCCGGCGCGCCACCCTGGAGCAGGCCGCGGAGCCTGCTGGTAGTAGTAGGCGCCGGCGCCGGACGGGAGCCGCCGGGCCGGGCAGGTAAGGGCCCCCCTCCCCCCTCCCCCCTCCGCGCGCCCCCTCCTCCCCCCTCCCCCCTCCGCGCGCCCCCTCCTCCCCTCCACGCACCCCCTCCTTACCTTTCCGGCCCGGCGGCTCCCGTCCGGCGCCGGCGCCTACTACTTCCAGCAGGCTCCGCGGCCTGCTCTAGAGTAGTGCGCCGGGTGATGACATCACCCGGCGCGCCATCCTAGAGCAGGCCGCGGAGCCTGCTGGGAATAGTAGGCGCCGGCGCCGGACGGGAGCCGCCGGGCCGGAAAGGTAAGGGCCCCCCTCCCCCCTCCGCGCGCCCCCTCCTCCCCTCCACGCACCCCCTCCTTACCTTTCCGGCCCGGCGGCTCCCGTCCGGCGCCGGCGCCTACTACTTCCAGCAGGCTCCGCGGCCTGCTCTAGAGTAGCGCGCCGGGTGATGACATCACCCGGCGCGCCATCCTAGAGCAGGCCGCGGAGCCTGCTGGGAATAGTAGGCGCCGGCGCCGGACGGGAGCCGCCGGGCCGGAAAGGTAAGGGCCCCCCTCCCCCCTCCGCGCGCCCCCTCCTCCCCTCCACGCACCCCCTCCTTACCTTTCCGGCCCGGCGGCTCCCGTCCGGCGCCGGCGCCTACTACTTCCAGCAGGCTCCGCGGCCTGCTCTAGAGTAGCGCGCCGGGTGATGACATCACCCGGCGCGCCATCCTAGAGCAGGCCGCGGAGCCTGCTGGGAATAGTAGGCGCCGGCGCCGGACGGGAGCCGCCGGGCCGGAAAGGTAAGGGCCCCCCTCCCCCCTCCGCGCGCCCCCTCCTCCCCTCCACGCACCCCCTCCTTACCTTTCCGGCCCGGCGGCTCCCGTCCGGCGCCGGCGCCTACTAGTACCAGCAGGCTCCGCGGCCTGCTCTAGAGTAGCGCGCCGGGTGATGACATCACCCGGCGCGCCACCCTAGAGCAGGCCGCGGAGCCTGCTGGGAATAGTAGGCGCCGGCGCCGGACGGGAGCCGCCGGGCCGGAAAGGTAAGGGCCCCCCTCCCCCCTCCCCCCTCCGCGCGCCCCCTCCTCCCCTCCACGCACCCCCTCCTTACCTTCCCGGCCCGGTGGCTCCCGTCCGGCGCCGGCGCCTACTACTACCAGCAGGCTCCGCGGCCTGCTCTAGAGTAGCGCGCCGGGTGATGACATCACCCGGCGCGCCACCCTAGAGCAGGCCGCGGAGCCTGCTAGTAGTAGTAGGCGCCGGCGCCGGACGGGAGCCACCGGGCCGAGAAGGTAAGTGCCCCCCTCCTCCCCCCCCCGCTGTCCACTTTCATCGGCGGGCGCCCGCTGGCGCCCGCCAATGGAAGCGGCGGTGGGCGCCAGTGGGCGCCCGCCGATCCGCCGATCCGCCGAACCGGTTCGGAGCTTTTTCGGACCGGTTCGGATTGGATCGGCCGATCCAGCTGCGGGATCGGAAATCGGATAATTTATCCGATTTCCCACTGGACCGGACTCGGATCGTGGATCGGGTCCGATCCAGTGCACATCCCTAATCTTAAATGTTATCCTTTTCATCAGTGGGGTGGAATGTCTATCAACCCAATAGCTGGATTCATTTCGAGAAAAGCTCACTGGGACATTCATCACAATGTACGAAGAGTTCTGAGAAGACTAGGCCAGAATTGTTCTCGTGGTGTCTAGTTTTCTAAGTAGAAGGGATTACTCTTATGTGGAGGAGTATTCAGTCATGTCAGTCCCTGCCTGCAGTCTGAAGTGGTACAGCCCAGACAGTACCTGAGCACCACGGCGAGTACAAGGTACAAGCCTGAATGTCTTTAATGGAGAGGTTGGGAAGCTGTGTTGTTAAGTGACTGACTCTCTTTAAGACATGGAGTCAAGCTTCTTTCTGTATTCCAATTAGTTCCCAGGTCTGAAAGGATGAGAGCATTAAGACAGCAGTAGCAGCGGTTCCCTGCAATTTTAAGTTTGACCTCCGGCAGTGGAGATTAGCTCTTTGAGAGGCAAAAATCTGATTTCTAAGCTTGAACACTGGTTAGATCCTCAGGAAAGCTTTTAGCGCAAGCAGCGCTGAACGCTTTGCCCTCATTGAAGACTGAACATCATCTTCAGCTTCCCCCCAAAGAGTTGAACTGCAGCTTTTATCAGAACTATGGCCATAATACACTGGGAATTTCTCCTTCATAACCCTCCCCACTCTCTCTCTCTCCCCCCCCCTCTCTCTCTGATCATGCCTAGAGCCATCTAAGTGAAATGTAATCTCGAACTAGAGGTGTTCCTTCAAATGTATTCAGAAACAAAATGTTTGCCAAATCAATTTGGGGGAAATGGAGACAATCTGTAAAGACTTGCAAAACTAAAAACAAACAAATAATAAAAAAGAGAGTGCTAGAAGACCTAGTTATGAGCCCTTATGATTCAGAGGCTATAGTTTATGTTGCCAATATTGGGGTCAATATTACAAGAAGCTTTTGCTCCAGAAACACCCAGATCCTTTATACTTCCTTGTGAAGGGTGATTCTCTTCCTGTCTATAAAACAATGCTATTAAAGATCTACTCTGGTCTGCGGGGAGTCTGAACTTGTTTGTCTCTGTATGCAAACAGGGACTTTGTCAGGCAGGAGTGTGGGAGTTCGGAAGGGAATTGGCGACTCACTTCAAGAGTGTCGGCATTTAGCATTGCTGTGTTGGGCAGCTCACGTTCATCCATCACTCTGCTCCATGTTTGCCAGTCAACTGCAGAGTGAGCAGCCACGGTCACAAACAGCAAGGCAGCAAGAGGGTAGCTGTGATCAGCTTCCAAATTTCAGTCTCAGCACTGGATACCCTGCAAATTATCTGGAGACAGTTAATTGGTCATGTCTGAGTCATCCTCTATTTCCAAACACTGAACACATTTCCAAAAGGAAGTGGGGGAGGGGGAGAATTAATTCCAGATGGGGCTGTAAAACTTATAAAGGGTAAACACAGCTGACGTAGGACGACTGCAGGTTTGTGGGTGGGAGTGAAAGCAACGTTTTGCGGCCAGAAAAATAGATATACACATTATCGTGGTTTTTTCCTCCCTTTCTGCTCACCAGATGGTGCACCCAGCTAATGATGTTGTATATTGTTCCACTGAAACTTCTACTTAGCTTAAGGAGGGCCATATTTTGCTACCTCTTCAATTCTAGCTGAAATGAGGGGTGTAAACATTCCTGGCTTGATTTTAGGCAAAAGGAATGGAGAGAACCCATTGCCCACTGGAAGGCACATTTGCTGCTCCATTTCTCCTGGGGCAAGCCATCTTCTGGTATTTTTTATAAAGACTCTAAAGTTGGCTATTAGAACCTCACCTACACCTTTTCCCCTTTCTCTCAAGGGATATCCACCTGGCACCTTATTTACTATCAGTTAGGCATTGTCCTGTTCACCTGATCATTGGATTGAATAGTTCTGATTTTGCTATAAGAACATAAGAAGTGCCATGCTGGATCAGAACAAAGGTCCATCTAGTCCAGCATCCTGTCCACACAGTGGCCAGCACATGCTGGATTAGATAGGCCTTTGGTTGCAAGCAACACAGGGCTTCTTATGAATATGGTTTGTTGTGATATATACTAGTTTTTTTTATTAATCTTGATTTTTTTGTTACATGCTGTTTTGACGATGCTTTCAGGTTGTCTTCAGTATCTTGTTTGAGAAGAAAGGTAGCATTTTGAATTAAATATAAAACAATACCATAAATAAATGTTTCTTGTTTCTTGCTTATTTATGCCCCACTTTTTGACACCTGAGTCCTCAAGGAGGCTTACATTTTAAAATAGAAGGTTAAGCTATTTATTTGGGGTGGGGTGGGGTTCAGCACCTTGGATAGCTCTATTAGAGGTCTGGCTAGTTCCCATTGAAACCCCAACTGGATTCACAGCCCCACTGAAAATGGAGCCCCCAGCCCCCACTGACCTTCTCCCTGCTGGGAGAGTGGGCAGAGCCTTCGGAAAAAGTGAGTGGGCTGGATAGCTGGATGTTCCACATGCCTGGGCTAGATGATTAAAAATAACAACAGTCACAATCTACTTCAAAGTTATGCATAGAGTGCAATCCATCGATTATGGAATTGCTGTTATGGGGTGTGGTGATCGTTGCTCTCTTAGTTGGCTTTCAAAGGGGATCAGATGAATTCACTGATCCAGAGAATGTATTTTTCCTCCTACATCGCCAGCTCATGTGTGTTATTTTCCTCCTTGCGTTTGCACGCATTGCTTCAAAAAGTTATTTCAGAAAGAACCCTTCCTCCAAAAGTATTCTATTGCGGCTATCTGGAGTCAGCTGGATTGAGGACTTTAGCCGAATTTTCCAAATCTGATCACAAAAATACCATCCAATTTATCTTGCCCCTGATCACGTGCATTAAATAAAACCTGATTCAAGCCTTCATCAGGTGTCCCTAACCTGATTCAGATGAATTTTAATGCTCAGGTAGCATGCCTTTCTCATAACTGACTTTGGTTTTCTTTCTCATAAAGCATCTGGCCAGCTTTGCCTTTCCCTCAACTTGACTGGCACCGAGGAAGTGTAAGGGATTGGACTGACAGATATTGAATTGACTTCCCGCTGAGCACCTGTAAGCAATAGAAAGATCATGTTGCTTACTTTACTTTTCCCTACTACAACAACCCTAATAAATTTTAATTGGCTTTGGCATGTGCCTCTTACAACGTGTCCTTATAAAATGCTCACTTTATTTCAGGCAGCAGTGAGTTCTAACTGGCTGGGAGAATTAGGTCTTCTGTTTGGAATAGAATTTATTTGGTATAGATTCAAGGCCTTCCCACCTTCCTGTGCTGAAGGCATGCACAGAGGTGACTCAGTCTTTGGTCATGGTTCACATAAGGGCTGTTCAATTAGCACATCCATTCTGGGCTAGCTGCACTTGTTTGGTTAATCAAAGTTTTGGGGATAATGCAAATTTCGCTCCAAATTGTGCTTTACACCGTGCTGTTTAGACTAGGGATGTGCACTGACCCCCCGGATCGGATCGGATAGCGGATCGGAATCGGACCTGGGGGGTCGGATCGGATCGGATCGGATCGGAGGCTGGTCGGATCGGATCGGACCAGATGTCCGATCCGGATCGGACGCCATTTTGAATGCTTTTTCCCATAGCCAAGTATTGTTTTACAAAAACGCCTATAACTTTTTCATTTTTAAAGATAGAAGGATGAAACTTGGGCACATTGTAGACTGGTTAGGGGTAGTTATCTGTGAGAAATTTCAGAAAGATTGGTGCATGCATTTTGTGGCAATTAATTTTTTAATAAATACCCAGGAATGCCTATAACTTTGTCATTTTTAAAGTTACACACATGAAACTTTGCCACATTGTAGGGGGTACCTTGGGACCTATGTGTGTGAAATTTCAGAAACGTAGGTGCTTGTCTTGTGTGGCAATTAATTTTTAGAAAAATGGGTAGTAGTGGGGTAAATACAGTTACGCCTCCCATTTTTTTATTTTTGAAGATACAAACAGGAAACTTGGGCACATTACAGGTACCACTTGCCTTGATATGTGTGTGAAATTTCAGAAACATTGGAGCTTTCCTTGTGTGGCAATTAATTTTTGAAACAATGAGGAAAGAAACACCTATAACTTTGTCATTTTTAAAGTTACACACATGAAACTTTGCCACATTGTAGGTGGTACCTTGGGACCCATGTGTGTGAAATTTCGGAAACGTAGGTGCTTGCCTTGTGTGGCAATTAATTTTTTAATAAATACCCAGGAATGCCTATAACTTTGTCATTTTTAAAGTTACACACATGAAACTTTGCCACATTGTAGGCGGTACCTTGGGACCTATGTGTGTGAAATTTCGGAAACGTAGGTGCTTGCCTTGTGTGGCAATTAATTTTAGAAAAATGGGTAGTGGTGGGGTAAATACAGTTACGCCTCCCACTTTTTTATTTTTGAAGATACAAACAGGAAACATGGGCACATTACAGGTACCACTTGGCTTGATATGTGTGTAAAATTTCAGACAGCTGGGTCCAGGCATGTGGTGGCAAGGTATTTTTGAAACAATGAGGAAAGAAACGCCTATAACTTTTTTATTTTAAAAGTTAGAAGTCTGAACATTGCTCACTTTGTAGATGGGTTAGGGGTAGATATGTGTCAGAAATTTCAGAATTATAGGTCCAGGCATTTGATGGCTATGGAATTTTTAAATTACATGTTTCAAAAAAATTTCTACAGAGGCCAGGTCTTCCCCTCCCGCTTCCCGCGAAGAAAAGGAAACACTCTCTCGTCTCGATCCCTTTGATCCTTGCTAGTAGTATCCATTACAGGGCTCGTGTCTGCTTGAGTACAAAGTGAAAGCAGACACGAGCCCTGTAATGGATACTACCAAGGATCAAAGGGATCGAGACCAGAGTGATCCTTCCTTGCACGCATGGCTGCAAAACTCAGCTAGGCTCAGCCGTTCTGCTTGAAAAGTGAAAGGAGGAAAGGAAACACGAGCCCTGTAATGGATACTACTAGCAACTTCAAAGGGATCGAGACGAGAGAGTGTTTCCTTTTCTTCGCGGGAAGCGGGAGGGGAAGACCTGGCCTCTGTAGAAATTTTTTAATGCCTGGACCTATAATTCTGAAATTTCTGACACATATCTACCCCTAACCCATCTACAAAGTGAGCAATGTTCAGACTTCTAACTTTTAAAATAAAAAAGTTATAGGCGTTTCTTTCCTCATTGTTTCAAAAATACCTTGCCACCACATGCCTGGACCCAGCTGTCTGAAATTTTACACACATATCAAGCCAAGTGGTACCTGTAATGTGCCCATGTTTCCTGTTTGTATCTTCAAAAATAAAAAAGTGGGAGGCGTAACTGTATTTACCCCACCACTACCCATTTTTCTAAAATTAATTGCCACACAAGGCAAGCACCTACGTTTCCGAAATTTCACACACATAGGTCCCAAGGTACCGCCTACAATGTGGCAAAGTTTCATGTGTGTAACTTTAAAAATGACAAAGTTATAGGCATTCCTGGGTATTTATTAAAAAATTAATTGCCACACAAGGCAAGCACCTACGTTTCCGAAATTTCACACACATGGGTCCCAAGGTACCACCTACAATGTGGCAAAGTTTCATGTGTATAACTTTAAAAATGACAAAGTTATAGGTGTTTCTTTCCTCATTGTTTCAAAAATTAATTGCCACACAAGGAAAGCTCCAATGTTTCTGAAATTTCACACACATATCAAGGCAAGTGGTACCTGTAATGTGCCCAAGTTTCCTGTTTGTATCTTCAAAAATAAAAAAATGGGAGGCGTAACTGTATTTACCCCACTACTACCCATTTTTCTAAAAATTAATTGCCACACAAGACAAGCACCTACGTTTCTGAAATTTCACACACATAGGTCCCAAGGTACCCCCTACAATGTGGCAAAGTTTCATGTGTGTAACTTTAAAAATGACAAAGTTATAGGCATTCCTGGGTATTTATTAAAAAATTAATTGCCACAAAATGCATGCACCAATCTTTCTGAAATTTCTCACAGATAACTACCCCTAACCAGTCTACAATGTGCCCAAGTTTCATCCTTCTATCTTTAAAAATGAAAAAGTTATAGGCGTTTTTGTAAAACAATACTTGGCTATGGGAAAAAGCATTCAAAATGGCGTCCGATCCGGATCGGACATCTGGTCCGATCCGATCCGACCAGCCTCCGATCCGATCCGATCCGATCCGACCCCCCAGGTCCGATTCCGATCCGCTATCCGATCCGATCCGGGGGGTCAGTGCACATCCCTACTTTGCATCCCTTTTTTGTTTCTTATTGTTTTGACTTGTTCTTCTTTGTATTTTTTTTCCCAGATTTCCATGGAGCATTCACACCTGTAATGGACACTTTGTGTCCACCATTTACATAACCATCCCATCCCGGAAATGCCCGAGCCTCCACTTTGCACAAGGTGACCCTCCCAAAAATTCCTGAGCTGCCATTTTGCACAACAATGATGGCTTGCAACAGGCCACAGGTGAGGCCCTCAATGGGGCCAGGGGAAGCTCATGGGGTGCCATGGGCTGGAGCGGGTGACAGTGGCAGCTCATCAAGTGAGTGCCAAGATGGACCTGGGTGAGTTTGCCCATCCTTATGTTCAAAGGAACACATGGTATTTTTCTAAAAAAAATCACATTGCAAGCTCGCAAAAGTGTGTACTTCGACTGCACTTTACGACTGAGTCTGTTGGGTCCAGAAGGCACAAAAAGGGTTAATCCTCATAAAAAATAATAATAAACTGAAATACATTTCTCATCCATCCCTATTCCCGCCAAGGAAAAGGACCCTGGGGGCTATTCACCACTATTGATTTATTTGTTTTTGATGTTATGTGTTAATTAAGATTTTCTTTTTTAATCTGTATTTTAGTGTTAGCTGCCCGGTTTTCTTTCTGTTGGCAGCAAGGAAGGCTATCAGCTAAGGTCCTTTTCATGCGAAGGGCAATTTACCTGTTTGTTTCTAAATCCAGTAAATGAATAAATACTTTGTCAGATTGAATACAGTTTTTACATTCTTACATTCTTATGCTTTGGTTTACATAGTTTCATTTCAAATATTGGTACCAGGTCATACAATCATAGAAGAATAGAATCGTAGAGTTGGAAGGGGCCTATAAGGCCATCCGGTCCAACCCCCTGCTCAATGCAGGAATCTACCTTAAAGCATCCCTGACAGATGGTTGTCCAGCTGCCTCTTGAAGGCCTCTAACGTGGGAGAGCCCACCACCTCCCTAGATAATTGGTTCCATTGTCATACTGCTCTAACAGTCAGGATGTTTTTCCTGATATCAAAACAGAATCTGGCTTCCTGTAACTTGAGCCCATTATTCCATGTCCTGCATTCTGGGATGATCAAGAAGAGATCCTGGCCTACCTCTGTGTGACAACCTTTCAAGTATTTGAAGAGTGCTATCATGTCTCCCTCAATTTTATCTTCTCCAGGCTAAACATGGACAGTTCTTTCAGTCTCTCCTCATAGGGCTTTGTTTCCAGACAAATTTCTACAGAGGCCAGGTCTTCCCCTCCCGCTTCCCGCGAAGAAAAGGAAACACTCTCTCGTCTCGATCCCTTTGATCCTTGCTAGTAGTATCCATTACAGGGCTCGTGTTTCCTTTCCTACTTTCACTTATCAAGCAGAACGGCTGAGCCTAGCTGAGTTTTGCAGCCATGCGTGCAAGGAAGGATCACTCTGGTCTCGATCCCTTTGATCCTTGGTAGTATCCATTACAGGGCTCGTGTCTGCTTGAGTACAAAGTGAAAAGTGAAAGTAGGAAAGGAAACACGAGCCCTGTAATGGATACTACTAGCAAGGATCAAAGGGATCGAGACGAGAGAGTGTTTCCTTTTCTTCGCGGGAAGCGGGAGGGGAAGACCTGGCCTCTGTAGAAATTTTTTTGAAACATGTAATTTAAAAATTCCATAGCCATCAAATGCCTGGACCTATAATTCTGAAATTTCTGACACATATCTACCCCTAACCCATCTACAAAGTGAGCAATGTTCAGACTTCTAACTTTTAAAATAAAAAAGTTATAGGCGTTTCTTTCCTCATTGTTTCAAAAATACCTTGCCACCACATGCCTGGACCCAGCTGTCTGAAATTTTACACACATATCAAGCCAAGTGGTACCTGTAATGTGCCCATGTTTCCTGTTTGTATCTTCAAAAATAAAAAAGTGGGAGGCGTAACTGTATTTACCCCACCACTACCCATTTTTCTAAAATTAATTGCCACACAAGGCAAGCACCTACGTTTCCGAAATTTCACACACATAGGTCCCAAGGTACCGCCTACAATGTGGCAAAGTTTCATGTGTGTAACTTTAAAAATGACAAAGTTATAGGCATTCCTGGGTATTTATTAAAAAATTAATTGCCACACAAGGCAAGCACCTACGTTTCCGAAATTTCACACACATGGGTCCCAAGGTACCACCTACAATGTGGCAAAGTTTCATGTGTATAACTTTAAAAATGACAAAGTTATAGGTGTTTCTTTCCTCATTGTTTCAAAAATTAATTGCCACACAAGGAAAGCTCCAATGTTTCTGAAATTTCACACACATATCAAGGCAAGTGGTACCTGTAATGTGCCCAAGTTTCCTGTTTGTATCTTCAAAAATAAAAAAATGGGAGGCGTAACTGTATTTACCCCACTACTACCCATTTTTCTAAAAATTAATTGCCACACAAGACAAGCACCTACGTTTCTGAAATTTCACACACATAGGTCCCAAGGTACCCCCTACAATGTGGCAAAGTTTCATGTGTGTAACTTTAAAAATGACAAAGTTATAGGCATTCCTGGGTATTTATTAAAAAATTAATTGCCACAAAATGCATGCACCAATCTTTCTGAAATTTCTCACAGATAACTACCCCTAACCAGTCTACAATGTGCCCAAGTTTCATCCTTCTATCTTTAAAAATGAAAAAGTTATAGGCGTTTTTGTAAAACAATACTTGGCTATGGGAAAAAGCATTCAAAATGGCGTCCGATCCGGATCGGACATCTGGTCCGATCCGATCCGACCAGCCTCCGATCCGATCCGATCCGATCCGACCCCCCAGGTCCGATTCCGATCCGCTATCCGATCCGATCCGGGGGGTCAGTGCACATCCCTACTTTGCATCCCTTTTTTGTTTCTTATTGTTTTGACTTGTTCTTCTTTGTATTTTTTTTCCCAGATTTCCATGGAGCATTCACACCTGTAATGGACACTTTGTGTCCACCATTTACATAACCATCCCATCCCGGAAATGCCCGAGCCTCCACTTTGCACAAGGTGACCCTCCCAAAAATTCCTGAGCTGCCATTTTGCACAACAATGATGGCTTGCAACAGGCCACAGGTGAGGCCCTCAATGGGGCCAGGGGAAGCTCATGGGGTGCCATGGGCTGGAGCGGGTGACAGTGGCAGCTCATCAAGTGAGTGCCAAGATGGACCTGGGTGAGTTTGCCCATCCTTATGTTCAAAGGAACACATGGTATTTTTCTAAAAAAAATCACATTGCAAGCTCGCAAAAGTGTGTACTTCGACTGCACTTTACGACTGAGTCTGTTGGGTCCAGAAGGCACAAAAAGGGTTAATCCTCATAAAAAATAATAATAAACTGAAATACATTTCTCATCCATCCCTATTCCCGCCAAGGAAAAGGACCCTGGGGGCTATTCACCACTATTGATTTATTTGTTTTTGATGTTATGTGTTAATTAAGATTTTCTTTTTTAATCTGTATTTTAGTGTTAGCTGCCCGGTTTTCTTTCTGTTGGCAGCAAGGAAGGCTATCAGCTAAGGTCCTTTTCATGCGAAGGGCAATTTACCTGTTTGTTTCTAAATCCAGTAAATGAATAAATACTTTGTCAGATTGAATACAGTTTTTACATTCTTACATTCTTATGCTTTGGTTTACATAGTTTCATTTCAAATATTGGTACCAGGTCATACAATCATAGAAGAATAGAATCGTAGAGTTGGAAGGGGCCTATAAGGCCATCCGGTCCAACCCCCTGCTCAATGCAGGAATCTACCTTAAAGCATCCCTGACAGATGGTTGTCCAGCTGCCTCTTGAAGGCCTCTAACGTGGGAGAGCCCACCACCTCCCTAGATAATTGGTTCCATTGTCATACTGCTCTAACAGTCAGGATGTTTTTCCTGATATCAAAACAGAATCTGGCTTCCTGTAACTTGAGCCCATTATTCCATGTCCTGCATTCTGGGATGATCAAGAAGAGATCCTGGCCTACCTCTGTGTGACAACCTTTCAAGTATTTGAAGAGTGCTATCATGTCTCCCTCAATTTTATCTTCTCCAGGCTAAACATGGACAGTTCTTTCAGTCTCTCCTCATAGGGCTTTGTTTCCAGACAAATTTCTACAGAGGCCAGGTCTTCCCCTCCCGCTTCCCGCGAAGAAAAGGAAACACTCTCTCGTCTCGATCCCTTTGATCCTTGCTAGTAGTATCCATTACAGGGCTCGTGTTTCCTTTCCTACTTTCACTTATCAAGCAGAACGGCTGAGCCTAGCTGAGTTTTGCAGCCATGCGTGCAAGGAAGGATCACTCTGGTCTCGATCCCTTTGATCCTTGGTAGTATCCATTACAGGGCTCGTGTCTGCTTGAGTACAAAGTGAAAAGTGAAAGTAGGAAAGGAAACACGAGCCCTGTAATGGATACTACTAGCAAGGATCAAAGGGATCGAGACGAGAGAGTGTTTCCTTTTCTTCGCGGGAAGCGGGAGGGGAAGACCTGGCCTCTGTAGAAATTTTTTTGAAACATGTAATTTAAAAATTCCATAGCCATCAAATGCCTGGACCTATAATTCTGAAATTTCTGACACATATCTACCCCTAACCCATCTACAAAGTGAGCAATGTTCAGACTTCTAACTTTTAAAATAAAAAAGTTATAGGCGTTTCTTTCCTCATTGTTTCAAAAATACCTTGCCACCACATGCCTGGACCCAGCTGTCTGAAATTTTACACACATATCAAGCCAAGTGGTACCTGTAATGTGCCCATGTTTCCTGTTTGTATCTTCAAAAATAAAAAAGTGGGAGGCGTAACTGTATTTACCCCACCACTACCCATTTTTCTAAAATTAATTGCCACACAAGGCAAGCACCTACGTTTCCGAAATTTCACACACATAGGTCCCAAGGTACCGCCTACAATGTGGCAAAGTTTCATGTGTGTAACTTTAAAAATGACAAAGTTATAGGCATTCCTGGGTATTTATTAAAAAATTAATTGCCACACAAGGCAAGCACCTACGTTTCCGAAATTTCACACACATGGGTCCCAAGGTACCACCTACAATGTGGCAAAGTTTCATGTGTGTAACTTTAAAAATGACAAAGTTATAGGTGTTTCTTTCCTCATTGTTTCAAAAATTAATTGCCACACAAGGAAAGCTCCAATGTTTCTGAAATTTCACACACATATCAAGGCAAGTGGTACCTGTAATGTGCCCAAGTTTCCTGTTTGTATCTTCAAAAATAAAAAAATGGGAGGCGTAACTGTATTTACCCCACTACTACCCATTTTTCTAAAAATTAATTGCCACACAAGACAAGCACCTACGTTTCTGAAATTTCACACACATAGGTCCCAAGGTACCCCCTACAATGTGGCAAAGTTTCATGTGTGTAACTTTAAAAATGACAAAGTTATAGGCATTCCTGGGTATTTATTAAAAAATTAATTGCCACAAAATGCATGCACCAATCTTTCTGAAATTTCTCACAGATAACTACCCCTAACCAGTCTACAATGTGCCCAAGTTTCATCCTTCTATCTTTAAAAATGAAAAAGTTATAGGCGTTTTTGTAAAACAATACTTGGCTATGGGAAAAAGCATTCAAAATGGCGTCCGATCCGGATCGGACCTCATCGGATCGGATCGGATCGGATCGGAGGTTGTCCGGATCGGATCGGATCGGATTTTCCCGATTTTGGGTCGGATCGGATTCGGATCGTGGATCGGATCCGATCCGATGCACACCCCTAGTTTAGACATCTTTACATGTGTGTCATGGGCACCTACTGGCTAATGCAGAGTCATCCACTATGTTTAAGATGTTTTTAATAATGCATTTGTTTTTATCTGTTTTAATGGTTTATCTATTTTGTGGTTTTTATATTTATTTATTGTTGTTCCCCGCCTCGATCTGAATGGAGAGGCAGGTTAGAAATAAAATTAATAATAATAATAATAATAATAATAATAATAATATGTAACATTCTTTTAAGCCTGCCATTTTCAAAACTCTGTTTTAGGCAGCGTGGGGGTTGGCTATTTATTAGACAAGGGGTGGGGAACCCACCTGCCCCTAAAAAAAAGTTTCAAAGAAAACAAAATTTCAAATAACAAAATTTGAAGTTTATTGAAGAAAAATGTCAATAGGGGAATATGATTTTTTTTTTAAAAAAAACTTCAAAATTTGGGAGATTATGAGTATGTATAAATTTACTCCACAAGGGCAGTGAGCAAGAAATCCTAACTTGAAGAATGATATGATGACACCATGGTTTCCATTTACTGCCTAAGTTGAAGGTCTTCAAACTTTTGTTAGAATTCTTACTGAGTAGCTTCGCCTACATATTTTTTCTTAATAATCCACACATGCACACAAAATGACATTCACTTACCCATGTTCCTTGTATTTGTTGCATCACTTGTCTTTCCACTTCAGTTAGGTAGTGAGCTTCTCTCTAGGCCATTTTACTGTAGATGTTCATCCCATAATCATATCAGTTATAGGCTAAGATTCATAATTAGGAATTCCTTTCTGCCTTTCATGATTTGGATTTATTGTTCATGTTCTTCTTTTTGTTGCCTTGATTTTGTTAACTTCATTTTGAAATAAAATAAAATTTCATGGTAAAAATCAAACCAAATCTGAATGGATACACACATACACCCCCCGCACACCCCACAAAATATGAGCAGCAGGGTAGTGTCCGAAATAAAGGGTGTCACTCAACAATGCAGATAGCAGTGTCTGATGAAACAGTCCATGGGTGAAAGCCGAGGTTGCAGTCCGAAGCTGAGTTGAACAATCTTAGAATCACAAAGCGTTGAAGAGTCGTCAGAAGACCAGTACAAGGGTTGGGATCTGTCCTGGCAAAACCAAGGTTGCAGAGAAATGTGGAAGAATAGTCAGGATATGGTCCAAAGGTCAGAACAAGTCCAGGCACGAATGTGAGGCTGGGAAACACACGACAAGGCATGGAACCAGATACGAGAGTTGCTTCCAGTGATCTGACTGAGCGCTGGCCAGACTTTTATGGGGAGTGAACTAATTAGCAATTGCTATCAGCTACATTGGATTTCAGCCGGTCCCTGCCTGCTTCCGTGAAACGCCATTCCCCTAACACTTCCAGGCTCAGCTGTTCCTACTCTCCAGCTGATCCCTTAACTGACACACAACAGGTAACCTGTGTAGAGTTGGCTAGCTGTTATTCAAGTAGGATCAAGGTATTAACTAGGGATGTGCAGGGACCCCCGGATTGGATTGGGACCCGGATCGGGACCTCCAATTTTGTCCTGGATCGGATCAGACAAAATCGGAGGCCCCCCGGACCGGATCGGGCCTGATCCCGATCTGAAAATCAGACGTCCGATTTTCAGATCGGCCGCCATTTTTGTTTTCCCCATAGACTTGCATTGGGGGAAAGAAAGCTTTCCCCCAATGCAAGTCTGTGGGGAAAACATGGCAGTGGGTGGGTGAGTGGGGCCTAACTCCCCCTTGCGCTTCTTACCTGGCGGGGCCATCTGTTGCAGACAGCCCCGGTAGATAAGCCCCCCCCCCTGCTGTCCGCTTCCATCAGCGGGCGCCGGTTGGCGCCCACCAATGGAAGCGGACAGCCCCAGCAGGTAAGCCCTCCCCCGCGATCCTTACCTGGCGGGGTGTCCTCCTCCTTCTGTTGCCGGCTCTAAACTACTGCGAACTAGACCTCACGGCCTAGTTTACAGTAGAGTGTCAGGCGATGACATAATCACCTGGCACTGTCCTGTAAACTAGGCCGTGAGGCCTAGTTTGCAGTAGTTTAGAGCCGGCAATGGAAGGAGGAGGATGCCCTGGCAGGTAAGTCCCCCCCCTGCAATCCTTACCTGGTGGGGCTGTCCGCTTCCATTGGCGGGTGCCCGCTGGCGCCAGCCAATGGAAGAGGCAGCTGGTGCCAGCGGATGCCCGGTGATCCTCCGATTTTTTCCAAACCGGATCAGGTCCTTCCAGACCGGTTCAGGAAAGGTCAGATGATCCAGAGTGGTGATCGGAAATAAGATAATTGTATCCGATTTCCCCTGGATCGGCTCCGGATCGTGGATCTGACCCGATCCAGTGCACACCCCTAGTATTAACATTCAAAGCCCTAAACAGCTTGGGGCCAGGTTATCTGAAGGAACAGCTCCTCCCATATGTGCCTGACCAGCCCTTACGAACATCTTCAGGGGTCCTCTGTGAGCCCCTGCCAAAGGAAGTGAGGCAGGTGGCTACCAGGAGGAGGGCTTTCTTTGCTGTGGCACCCCAGCTGTGGAATGAGCTCCCTGGAAAGGTTCACCAGGCACCTACATTATGCTCCTTTCGACACCAGTTGAAGATCTTCTTATTTTAATAATATTTTAACAGTTTACAATCATAGTCTTTTAACTCCGCTGTTTTAAATCTGTATTTTAAATCTGTATTTTAAATCTGCATTGCTGTGCATGTTTTTACCCTAGTTGTGGTTTTATATTGTATTTTTATATTTTGTTTTTATACTGTTTTGTTGATGGTTTTAATTTTTGTGAATCACCCAGAGAGCTTCGGCTAGAGGGCAGTATAAAAATGTAATAAATATATAAATAAATAAGTCGGCTACCTGTGCGCAACCTTCTTTGAGCACTGGCTCTCTCTCATACGTCGCTCCGCATGGCTCTTGCCTAGTACCTTCACACGTAGTCATTCATTAATCAGCTTCACGCAAGCCAATGCATAGAATCAAGCTTTATAGGGCAAGGAACCAAGATGGGGAATGCCCATTAAAACCTAAAGTGCAAGGCAGCACAAGGAGATGAAAATATGTCGTCGACAGCAGAGTTGCAGTACCGCTACAGGTCGGTCAATTTGTTTTGCTTGGCATGGGAGCCTGAGGCCACGTTCAGCTTAGCCTATGTACCATGTCACTACAGAGAAGGAACAAAGCAGTACAGCATGAGGCTTATGATTCTGCATTATTGTTAATGACACTGCCAAATGGACACCTTCCAAATTCACCCCGATGTAATCCATCTACAGCTCAAATGGACTCATGTCAAAGAGTTAATATATATTAGAATCTTTTGCAGGTGGATTGAAATGGGGAGGGTGTTTCTGTGCATCATTGTGACTGTATATAAATGTCCAAGTTAATGGGGAACTTAATTCCATTTCCCTGACAGTTGTGAATAGCCAAGATTGCACAAGAGAGTTGTAAGCGGCTTGGAGCATTCAGTGATAGATCAAAGGCTTCTCATGCATAAGGCCCCAGTTTCCCATCCATGCTGTTGCCAGTTAAAAGATGTCAGGTAGCAAAGCTGGGAAAGACCTCTGGCTGAGACCCTCCAGAGATGCTGCCAGTGAAATTCAACTGTACTTAGGTAGATGGATGGAGCGGTAGTCAGATTCAATAGAAGGCAAGGGCGTATATAACATGCTCTGTCCTTGCCCATTGAAAAAGCAGACATAAGGAAGTGCAGGCTGTGCACAAATCATATGATGCACATACAGCTGGGGCAGAGTGCTGTTATTTCCACAACCCATGAAAAACCAAAAGGAGGAGAGCATCCACTTAGGACAAAAAAAGGGGAGAGAACCCGCTTCTCTCCATTTCCACAACCCATGCCATCTTGTACGTGTACTTCAAGGCCCTGCTTCCTGAACTACCTATTTCATGCAAAATAAGGAGTCTGGGGAGGTCCCATGAGGACCACCCTTCATTGCATGATGCGATGACTACCCTACTCATCTCAACTTTCCTCCCCTTGAACATCTCCCATTCAGTTCAGTGTCAAATTTCCACACCAGTCCTATTCCTGATATATTGTCCCTGACGATAGTCCCATTCATTTCAATGGATGAGTCTTCCAATTAGATCTGAGTGATTTCACAACCTGAGACTATGGACAATCAGTATGGAAATCTATAGATTGTTATGCCTTTTAATATAGTTACCAATATTGTGCCCCCATTTTTTGAGAACCCAGAGGGGAGGGTGAACCTACCACTCAAAGAAAATGAATACACAGCCATTTCAGACACTTTTTCTTCTCTTTATTGGAAGTCTGATGTTGGCTATAAAGATCTACAGTCATTTGTAGTAATGTGGCAATTGCTGAATATCCAACTGCTTAAATCTGGTTACTGCAAACACATTACTGCCAGACTTTAAAAGACATTTAAGATAATTAGGATTGGGCAGACAGACCTCTCCTTCCCATGGCACCGTGTTCAGTAAAATTGGATCTATTGGTTTCATTTTCCATCCAAAGTGTTCAGACAGCCCTTCAAGCAGAATTATTGCTTCTATTAAAATGTGGAGTCTCTCCTAACTCTTCCCTTTTCTCAAGCCTTAATATGAAGCAATTGAGAGTTATGTCAGTGTGTTAGAGAAGAATTATCATTGTTATCATCACTCTCAAAGGGCCTGATAAATGTCTCAAGCTCACCTCTCCAGCTGAGGACATGGCCACCAAAACTAGATGTGGTGAACAATAGCACAATTGAAGTTCTCTGTAGCAAACACATTTCTTTGATGGAATGGTCAATAATTCCTTGTGAAGACAAATGTCCCTTTCAATTGAGATTGAATTCTAAGTAAATGGCTGTGAAAGATGAGACACAACTTGGAATACCGGACCTACCTAGTTATCAAGCCTGTGTTTTCAAAAGCCAATATGTTACTCCAAATGTAGTTCACCTTCTAAGCTCACTCGAAACAGGAAAGTACTTGGAGACCTGGATGCAATCTAGGCTGACCATATGAAAAGGAGGACAGGGCTCGTGTAACTTTAACAGTTGTAGAGAAAAGGGAATTTCAGCCAGTGTCATTTGCATGCAATTAGTTCCTGGTGAAATTCCCTCTTCATCACAACAGTTAAAGGTGCAGGCACTATACTAGAGTGACCATATACAAAAGAAGGCAGGGCCACTGCACCTTTAACTGTTGTGATGAAGAGGGAATTTCATCAGGAACTAACTTCATATAAATGACACTGGCTGAAATTCCCTTTTCTCTACAACTGTTAAAGTTACAGGAGCCCTGTCCTCCTTTTCATATAGTCAGCCTATGCAATACTATGTACACTTACTAGTGAGTAAGACCCATTGATACTTCCTTCAGAGTAAAAATGCTTATGATTACACTGGTGCTACAATTCTATCCAAATTATTTCTAATTTGGGTATTTCTAAACCACCCTTTATCATTATGGATACCATGGCAGTATACAAAGACAAAACCAATGAGCGATGGTCACTTAACTTAGGCTGACCATATGAAAAGGAGGACAGGGCTCATGTCACTTTAACTAGGCTGACCGATCCGATCCGACCCCCCAGGTCCGATTCCGATCCGCTATCCGATCCGATCCGGGGGGTCAGTGCACATCCCTACTTTGCATCCCTTTTTTGTTTCTTATTGTTTTGACTTGTTCTTCTTTGTATTTTTTTTCCCAGATTTCCATGGAGCATTCACACCTGTAATGGACACTTTGTGTCCACCATTTACATAACCATCCCATCCCGGAAATGCCCGAGCCTCCACTTTGCACAAGGTGACCCTCCCAAAAATTCCTGAGCTGCCATTTTGCACAACAATGATGGCTTGCAACAGGCCACAGGTGAGGCCCTCAATGGGGCCAGGGGAAGCTCATGGGGTGCCATGGGCTGGAGCGGGTGACAGTGGCAGCTCATCAAGTGAGTGCCAAGATGGACCTGGGTGAGTTTGCCCATCCTTATGTTCAAAGGAACACATGGTATTTTTCTAAAAAAAATCACATTGCAAGCTCGCAAAAGTGTGTACTTCGACTGCACTTTACGACTGAGTCTGTTGGGTCCAGAAGGCACAAAAAGGGTTAATCCTCATAAAAAATAATAATAAACTGAAATACATTTCTCATCCATCCCTATTCCCGCCAAGGAAAAGGACCCTGGGGGCTATTCACCACTATTGATTTATTTGTTTTTGATGTTATGTGTTAATTAAGATTTTCTTTTTTAATCTGTATTTTAGTGTTAGCTGCCCGGTTTTCTTTCTGTTGGCAGCAAGGAAGGCTATCAGCTAAGGTCCTTTTCATGCGAAGGGCAATTTACCTGTTTGTTTCTAAATCCAGTAAATGAATAAATACTTTGTCAGATTGAATACAGTTTTTACATTCTTACATTCTTATGCTTTGGTTTACATAGTTTCATTTCAAATATTGGTACCAGGTCATACAATCATAGAAGAATAGAATCGTAGAGTTGGAAGGGGCCTATAAGGCCATCCGGTCCAACCCCCTGCTCAATGCAGGAATCTACCTTAAAGCATCCCTGACAGATGGTTGTCCAGCTGCCTCTTGAAGGCCTCTAACGTGGGAGAGCCCACCACCTCCCTAGATAATTGGTTCCATTGTCATACTGCTCTAACAGTCAGGATGTTTTTCCTGATATCAAAACAGAATCTGGCTTCCTGTAACTTGAGCCCATTATTCCATGTCCTGCATTCTGGGATGATCAAGAAGAGATCCTGGCCTACCTCTGTGTGACAACCTTTCAAGTATTTGAAGAGTGCTATCATGTCTCCCTCAATTTTATCTTCTCCAGGCTAAACATGGACAGTTCTTTCAGTCTCTCCTCATAGGGCTTTGTTTCCAGACCCCTAATCATCCTCATTGCCCTCCTCTGAACACACTCCAGATTGTCTGCATCCTTCTTGAAGTGTGGTGCCCAGAACTGGATGCAGTACTCAAGATTGGGCCTAACCCATGCCGAATAGAGAGGAACCAGTAGGGTGCCTGGATAAAATCCAGGTCAGGGCTCATGTAACTTTAACAGTTGTAGAGAAAAGGGAATTTCAGCCAGTGTCATTTGTATGCAATTAGTTCCTGGTGAAATTCCCTCTTGATCACAACAGTTAAAGTTGCAGGGGCCCTGCCTTCTTTTGTATATGGTCACTCTAGTATAGTGCCTGCACCTTTAACTGTTGTGATGAAGAGGGAATTTCACCAGGAACTAATTGCATACAAATGACACTGGCTGAAATTCCCTTTTCTTTACAACTATTATAGTTACATGAGCCCTGACCTGGATTTTATCTGGTCACCCTAGGAACCAGTACCTTGTGTGATCTGGAAGCCATACTTCTGTTAATACAGCCCAAAATAGCATTTGCTTTTTTTGCAGCCACATCACACTGTGCCACCAACGCTTACAACATAAAGCAGTTAGAAATCAAATCTGCATTGACAATATGAAAACATCACTTCCTCTATCAGCAAACTCAAGTGGTCCAACAAAAATGGAGTCAAAACAGGACCGTGGTGAAAAAAGGGAGAGGAATCAACATCATCAGGAGAACCCCAGACTTTGTTCAAGTACAATGCAAAAACAACACCCCAAATAGTCTGGTGAAGGTTGAACACTGGCCATTTTTTAGCTCAAAAGTACAAAAATAATAATTTGGATTTCCTGTTACAACTATGAAACTTTGTGAACATAGACACGTTTTTCCTTCACATGGAACAACTTTGCATTAGGGGTGTGCATCGGATCGGATCCGATCCACGATCCGAATCCGATCCGACCCAAAATCGGGAAAATCCGATCCGATCCGATCCGATCCGGACAACCTCCGATCCGGTCCGATCCGATCCGATGAGGTCCGATCCGGATCGGACGCCATTTTGAATGCTTTTTCCCATAGCCAAGTATTGTTTTACAAAAACGCCTATAACTTTTTCATTTTTAAAGATAGAAGGATGAAACTTGGGCACATTGTAGACTGGTTAGGGGTAGTTATCTGTGAGAAATTTCAGAAAGATTGGTGCATGCATTTTGTGGCAATTAATTTTTTAATAAATACCCAGGAATGCCTATAACTTTGTCATTTTTAAAGTTACACACATGAAACTTTGCCACATTGTAGGGGGTACCTTGGGACCTATGTGTGTGAAATTTCAGAAACGTAGGTGCTTGTCTTGTGTGGCAATTAATTTTTAGAAAAATGGGTAGTAGTGGGGTAAATACAGTTACGCCTCCCATTTTTTTATTTTTGAAGATACAAACAGGAAACTTGGGCACATTACAGGTACCACTTGCCTTGATATGTGTGTGAAATTTCAGAAACATTGGAGCTTTCCTTGTGTGGCAATTAATTTTTGAAACAATGAGGAAAGAAACACCTATAACTTTGTCATTTTTAAAGTTATACACATGAAACTTTGCCACATTGTAGGTGGTACCTTGGGACCCATGTGTGTGAAATTTCGGAAACGTAGGTGCTTGCCTTGTGTGGCAATTAATTTTTTAATAAATACCCAGGAATGCCTATAACTTTGTCATTTTTAAAGTTACACACATGAAACTTTGCCACATTGTAGGCGGTACCTTGGGACCTATGTGTGTGAAATTTCGGAAACGTAGGTGCTTGCCTTGTGTGGCAATTAATTTTAGAAAAATGGGTAGTGGTGGGGTAAATACAGTTACGCCTCCCACTTTTTTATTTTTGAAGATACAAACAGGAAACATGGGCACATTACAGGTACCACTTGGCTTGATATGTGTGTAAAATTTCAGACAGCTGGGTCCAGGCATGTGGTGGCAAGGTATTTTTGAAACAATGAGGAAAGAAACGCCTATAACTTTTTTATTTTAAAAGTTAGAAGTCTGAACATTGCTCACTTTGTAGATGGGTTAGGGGTAGATATGTGTCAGAAATTTCAGAATTATAGGTCCAGGCATTTGATGGCTATGGAATTTTTAAATTACATGTTTCAAAAAAATTTCTACAGAGGCCAGGTCTTCCCCTCCCGCTTCCCGCGAAGAAAAGGAAACACTCTCTCGTCTCGATCCCTTTGAAGTTGCTAGTAGTATCCATTACAGGGCTCGTGTTTCCTTTCCTCCTTTCACTTTTCAAGCAGAACGGCTGAGCCTAGCTGAGTTTTGCAGCCATGCGTGCAAGGAAGGATCACTCTGGTCTCGATCCCTTTGATCCTTGGTAGTATCCATTACAGGGCTCGTGTCTGCTTTCACTTTGTACTCAAGCAGACACGAGCCCTGTAATGGATACTACTAGCAAGGATCAAAGGGATCGAGACGAGAGAGTGTTTCCTTTTCTTCGCGGGAAGCGGGAGGGGAAGACCTGGCCTCTGTAGAAATTTTTTTGAAACATGTAATTTAAAAATTCCATAGCCATCAAATGCCTGGACCTATCATTCTGAAATTTCTGACACATATCTACCCCTAACCCATCTACAAAGTGAGCAATGTTCAGACTTCTAACTTTTAAAATAAAAAAGTTATAGGCGTTTCTTTCCTCATTGTTTCAAAAATACCTTGCCACCACATGCCTGGACCCAGCTGTCTGAAATTTTACACACATATCAAGCCAAGTGGTACCTGTAATGTGCCCATGTTTCCTGTTTGTATCTTCAAAAATAAAAAAGTGGGAGGCGTAACTGTATTTACCCCACCACTACCCATTTTTCTAAAATTAATTGCCACACAAGGCAAGCACCTACGTTTCCGAAATTTCACACACATAGGTCCCAAGGTACCGCCTACAATGTGGCAAAGTTTCATGTGTGTAACTTTAAAAATGACAAAGTTATAGGCATTCCTGGGTATTTATTAAAAAATTAATTGCCACACAAGGCAAGCACCTACGTTTCCGAAATTTCACACACATGGGTCCCAAGGTACCACCTACAATGTGGCAAAGTTTCATGTGTGTAACTTTAAAAATGACAAAGTTATAGGTGTTTCTTTCCTCATTGTTTCAAAAATTAATTGCCACACAAGGAAAGCTCCAATGTTTCTGAAATTTCACACACATATCAAGGCAAGTGGTACCTGTAATGTGCCCAAGTTTCCTGTTTGTATCTTCAAAAATAAAAAAATGGGAGGCGTAACTGTATTTACCCCACTACTACCCATTTTTCTAAAAATTAATTGCCACACAAGACAAGCACCTACGTTTCTGAAATTTCACACACATAGGTCCCAAGGTACCCCCTACAATGTGGCAAAGTTTCATGTGTGTAACTTTAAAAATGACAAAGTTATAGGCATTCCTGGGTATTTATTAAAAAATTAATTGCCACAAAATGCATGCACCAATCTTTCTGAAATTTCTCACAGATAACTACCCCTAACCAGTCTACAATGTGCCCAAGTTTCATCCTTCTATCTTTAAAAATGAAAAAGTTATAGGCGTTTTTGTAAAACAATACTTGGCTATGGGAAAAAGCATTCAAAATGGCGTCCGATCCGGATCGGACCTCATCGGATCGGATCGGACCGGATCGGAGGTTGTCCGGATCGGATCGGATCGGATCGGATTTTCCCGATTTTGGGTCGGATCGGATTCGGATCGTGGATCGGATCCGATCCGATGCACACCCCTAATGCAAAGTTGTTCCATGTGAAGGAAAAACGTGTCTATGTTCACAAAGTTTCATAGTTGTAACAGGAAATCCAAATTATTATTTTTGTACTGTCTCGAGGTGGTAGTGTGGGGCAGGCATGCAGTTTAAAAGGATTGCAATTTGGATTGTTATAATTTGGAGAGAAGCGGTGGTAAAGGAGAGTTCCTTAGTTAAAGAGGGATTTACTTTCTCCTCTGAGCCCACCTGATTCTGTTGTGTTATGTCCGGAATAAGAGACTTCTGTGAGGAATATGAATAGCAAACCGCTAGCCTGAGGCAAGGTATTACAACAAAATCCCATTTGCAGAAGCTGGAACCAAGAACATTGAGCTTGTGTGCACCTAAGCATGGCGTGTGTGTGTGTGTGTGTGTGTGTGTTTGTGCATGAAAACAAGAAGGAGGATTTACTTTTTCCCATTGTGTATATGGACTATTGCGAAATGAAATGCAGTCATGAAAGCTAACTCAGAGAGAGATTATGAGTCTCTAATTGAATGACTCCAGGGGAAATAAAGTGTCTAGACTGAGCAAACCTGATTCTGCTACACATCGTTTCAGAGCTTTCCTTGGGGATATCCGTTAGTCACATGGAGATGGGAAGGGTCGTATATAATGGTGCCTAGTTTGGAAAGATTTATGGGCAGCTGGCATGCAGGTTGGGCATCCGAGATCGGACCCTGCTGGACTTCAGTCAGAGGGATCTGACTTCAATTGAATCAACTTTGGTTCAATCTAGTGTGTGTGTGTGTGTGTGTGTGTGGCATTTGCCACACTCTATTTGGTCATATGTCTCTACCCCATAATCAGATTGATCAGCCATCTTGGCTTTTTCAACTACTCTGCCCCTAATTTCTCTAATTTCTACCAATCCAGTCGGAAAGAATGCAGGGATTGGCATCATTGGGTATCTGCCAACAATTATGTCTCAGATGGAAATCCTAGGAGATGGCTACTGAACATCAGAGCTCCTTGGCTCAGAAGCTCCTCCTCCTCCCACTGTCTCCCTCAGAGGAAGAGTGTAATTCAAGGGGTGTTAAACCTGATTCAGCCTGATGGCGGGATTCTCTTTGGAGAAGTTCTTGATGGCTTCTTTCCAGTGGCGGACAGGGCCAAAGGCAAAAGAATGAAGCTAGCAGGTAGGCCTGCATTTACTGTTCATCCTATTGACTGTTGCTGTCGGCTCTGTCTCAAACAATCAGTCCATCACTCAGAAGCCTGGATGCAGGGGCATCACCAAACACAAAGCTGGCAGTAGCTTGATCAAGTAGCTGGGGCTAAGGAACGCATGGAGGGTAGACCATCTGGAAGATGGCTATGAGTTTGGATAAATATCTACTTGCCCACACACATCCTTATCCTGTTCGCAGGGCAAATGCAACCACCCCCTACCCTGGTTGGAAAAAGAGATGTATGAGAAATCAATTTCAGTTCAGTTTTGATCAGGATTTAATCCGTTTGCACTTCCAGGCTGAACACGTACTTGAAGGCAATCTGAGGTCGAAGTCCATACATTTCTAGGGTTGCAGTGTGGTTTGCGGACTCCCCCACTCCCCCCCCCCAAAAAAAATTCTGACAGCAGGCATACGTTTGAAAAATGCACATGAAACAAATGCATACTTTTGTAAAATGTGCACAAACACGCTTTACTCAATGGGAGAAGAATGTGTGCATTTCAAAGATGTGCACAAAGGATGTATACATTTGGGAAAAGATGCATGGATTTTCATGCCGGGGGGCGGGGGGAGAGAGAAAAGCTCCCAATCTGATTCGGACTTGATTCGGAATGAGCTTCGCGACAGAATTCAGAAAACTTCAGAGAGCTCAAGTTTTACTGATTCGCCCATCCCTACTTTTAAATGAGCCATTCCCCTCCATTGCCGCTTCTACGATATATATTGCCCTTAGCCTCCTCCCTTCTCTCTCCTTGAAGATTCAATGAGAAAGATCAGCAATCAGCTTCGCCCCTGAAACGGCTGAAATGTTTTCTCGAATATACCTAAAAAGGGAACTCCGGTCCAGAGAGTAGTTCAGCTGTGACCTTATCCCATGCCTTGTGCACAGGAGCGATTTGCCGTAAACGTCCCTCTCGTCATCCTCCCCATTACAGAGGCTGTTCCTCGTCTTAACGCAATGTTGTCATGCTCCCATCACAGACGAATACAATTTCACATATCGCTGAACAGGGAGCAGGATCGGCAGCAGGTCAGACTTAGCGGGAGGTGGACAAGACCATCTTGGCAACAAGGAAGAAGGGCCGCAGTCAGCAGCGGCCACCTGCATGGGACATGACCTTATTTTACAGGGGTCCTTCAATCACATTTATGAAACTGGGGGATATGTTGCAGCGCTGTCAGAATTAGCCCAAACCTTGCAGTTCAAAAAGGGCTACTTATTGAAAGCAGCCAGCTCTATCTTTCACCTTTTCCCAGAGAGCCCAAAGCTGCCACTTATCTAAATATTTGTGAGAGTTGTGCTCAGCTCAACTGTGGCAAAAAAAAAAAAAAAAATTGGGAGAAAGGATGGAGGAGAGAGAGAGAGAGAGAGAGAGAGAAGGACTTCACGGTTTTTGGATTTGCGTTTCAAGCCGGCTGGAAGGTCAGAAAGGTCGTTTCTTTTTAGTCATAATGCAAATGGGTAGAAGAGGCTTTGGCAGAGCAGGAGGGAGGAGTGGAAGAACAGAAGAAATGGAGGGAGTAATTGAGGTCACATTGGCGTCGCTTGGGGACATTTCAAGGTGAGACATGGAGAGCAGCGAGTCAGAGACAGAGACAGAGACAGAGAGAGAGAGAGAGAGAGAGAGAGAGAGAGAGAAGGGGGGCAGCTGATTGGCAAAGATCCGTATCATCATTCCTTTCCTACCCTTGCACATTGGCACAAGAAATGCAATTATGTGTTACCTCAGGAAACTGCTCCCACAGCCCTAACAGCTTGGAGCCAGGTTATCTGAAGGAAAGCCTCCTCCATATGTACCTGCCCAGGCCTCAAGATTATCCTCAGGGTCCTTCTCAGTGAGCACCTGCCAAAGGAAGTGAGGTAGGTGGCTACCAGAAGGCGGGCCTTCTCTGCTATGGCCCCCCGGCTGTGGAATGAGCTCCCCAAAGAGGTTCGCTTGGCACCTACGTTATACTCTTTTAGACGCCAGGTGAAGACCTTTTTATTTTCACAGTATTTTAACTGTTTATGATCGTAGTCTTTTAACTCTGCTGTTTTAAATCTGTATTTTAAATTTGTATTTTAAATCTGCATGGTTACTCGGTTTTATCCTGTTTGTGTTTTTAGTAGGGATGTGCACTGGATCGGACCCGATCCACGATCCGAGTCTGGTCCAGTGGGAAATCGGATAAATTATCCGATTTCCGATCCCGCAGCTGGATCGGCCGATCCAATCCGAACCGGTCCGAAAAAGCTCCGAACCGGTTCGGCGGATCGGCGGATCGGCGGGCGCCCACTGGCGCCCACCGCCGCTTCCATTGGCGGGCGCCAGCGGGCGCCCGCCGATGAAAGTGGACAGCGGGGGGGGGGAGGAGGGGGGCACTTACCTTCTCGGCCCGGTGGCTCCCGTCCGGCGCCGGCGCCTACTACTACTAGCAGGCTCCGCGGCCTGCTCTAGGGTGGCGCGCCGGGTGATGTCATCACCCGGCGCGCTACTCTAGAGCAGGCCGCGGAGCCTGCTGGAAGTAGTAGGCGCCGGCGCCGGACGGGAGCCGCCGGGCCAGAAAGGTAAGGAGGGGGTGCGTGGAGGGGAGGAGGGGGCGCGCGGAGGGGGGAGGGGGGCCCTTACCTTTCCGGCCCGGCGGCTCCCGTCCGGCGCCGGCGCCTACTACTCCCAGCAGGCTCCGCGGCCTGCTCTAGGATGGCGCGCCGGGTCCAAGTCTATGGGGAAAAAAATGGCGGCCGATCCAAAAATGTACGATTTTTGGGTCGGGATCGGACTCGATCCGGTCCGGGGGGCCTCCGATTTTGTCCGAACCGGTCCGGGACAAAATTGGAAGTCCCGATCCGGGTCCCGATCCGATCCGGGGGGTCCGTGCACACCCCTAGTTTTTAGACTGTATTTTATATATTTTGAATGGTTCTCGTGGTTTTAATTTTTGTAAACCGCCCAGAAAGCTTCAGCTACTGGGCAGTATAGAAATGCAATAAATAAATAAACCAGGAGAAATCAGTGTCAATTTTTCAACATTATAATTGGTGAAACCCGTTAATTTTTGGAATTCTTCTGGCACAATGACGAGCCGCCGGGCCGGAAAGGTAAGGAGGGGGTGCGTGGAGGGGAGGAGGGGGCGCACGGAGGGGGGAGGGGGAGGGGGGCCCTTACCTGCCCGGCCCGGCGGCTCCCGTCCGGCGCCGGCGCCTACTACTCCCAGCAGGCTCCGCGGCCTGCTCTAGGATGGCGCGCCGGGTGATGTCATCACCCGGCGCGCTACTCGAGAGTAGGCCGCGGAGCCCGCTGGTAGTAGCCGCCGGCGCCGGACGGGCCGAGAAGGTAAGCA
This sequence comes from Anniella stebbinsi, assembly GCA_029215795.1. Taxonomy (NCBI): domain Eukaryota; kingdom Metazoa; phylum Chordata; class Lepidosauria; order Squamata; family Anniellidae; genus Anniella; species Anniella stebbinsi. Next base: position 392,914,951 of record JARDYH010000001.1, read on the forward strand.
GTGGCGGGGAAGGGGGCTTACCCCCCCCCCCCGGAGCCGTCCGCTTCTATCCGCTGGCGCCCGCGGGCGCCAGCGGATGGAAGCGGGCGGCCCCAGGGGGGGTAGGGAGTGCGGGGGAGGGGGTTTACCTGCCGGGGCCGTCCACAGCGGACGGCCCCGGGGGGGGGGAGGGAGTTAGGCCCCCCCTTACCCACCCGCCGCCATTTTTTCCTCATAGACTTGCATTGCAATGCAAGTCTATGGGGAAAAAAATGGCGGCCGATCCAAAAATGTACGATTTTTGGGTCGGGATCGGACTCGATCCGGTCCGGGGGGCCTCCGATTTTGTCCGAACCGGTCCGGGACAAAATTGGAAGTCCCGATCCGGGTCCCGATCCGATCCGGGGGGTCCGTGCACACCCCTAGTTTTTAGACTGTATTTTATATATTTTGAATGGTTCTCGTGGTTTTAATTTTTGTAAACCGCCCAGAAAGCTTCAGCTACTGGGCAGTATAGAAATGCAATAAATAAATAAACCAGGAGAAATCAGTGTCAATTTTTCAACATTATAATTGGTGAAACCCGTTAATTTTTGGAATTCTTCTGGCACAATGACGAGCCGCCGGGCCGGAAAGGTAAGGAGGGGGTGCGTGGAGGGGAGGAGGGGGCGCACGGAGGGGGGAGGGGGAGGGGGGCCCTTACCTGCCCGGCCCGGCGGCTCCCGTCCGGCGCCGGCGCCTACTACTCCCAGCAGGCTCCGCGGCCTGCTCTAGGATGGCGCGCCGGGTGATGTCATCACCCGGCGCGCTACTCGAGAGTAGGCCGCGGAGCCCGCTGGTAGTAGCCGCCGGCGCCGGACGGGCCGAGAAGGTAAGCAGTGGCGGGGAAGGGGGCTTACCCCCCCCCCCCGGAGCCGTCCGCTTCTATCCGCTGGCGCCCGCGGGCGCCAGCGGATGGAAGCGGGCGGCCCCAGGGGGGGTAGGGAGTGCGGGGGAGGGGGTTTACCTGCCGGGGCCGTCCACAGCGGACGGCCCCGGGGGGGGGGAGGGAGTTAGGCCCCCCCTTACCCACCCGCCGCCATTTTTTCCTCATAGACTTGCATTGCAATGCAAGTCTATGGGGAAAAAAATGGCGGCCGATCCAAAAATGTACGATTTTTGGGTCGGGATCGGACTCGATCCGGTCCGGGGGGCCTCCGATTTTGTCCGAACCGGTCCGGGACAAAATTGGAAGTCCCGATCCGGGTCCCGATCCGATCCGGGGGGTCCGTGCACACCCCTAGTTTTTAGACTGTATTTTATATATTTTGAATGGTTCTCGTGGTTTTAATTTTTGTAAACCGCCCAGAAAGCTTCAGCTACTGGGCAGTATAGAAATGCAATAAATAAATAAACCAGGAGAAATCAGTGTCAATTTTTCAACATTATAATTGGTGAAACCCGTTAATTTTTGGAATTCTTCTGGCACAATGACGAGCCGCCGGGCCGGAAAGGTAAGGAGGGGGTGCGTGGAGGGGAGGAGGGGGCGCACGGAGGGGGGAGGGGGAGGGGGGCCCTTACCTGCCCGGCCCGGCGGCTCCCGTCCGGCGCCGGCGCCTACTACTCCCAGCAGGCTCCGCGGCCTGCTCTAGGATGGCGCGCCGGGTGATGTCATCACCCGGCGCGCTACTCGAGAGTAGGCCGCGGAGCCCGCTGGTAGTAGCCGCCGGCGCCGGACGGGCCGAGAAGGTAAGCAGTGGCGGGGAAGGGGGCTTACCCCCCCCCCCGGAGCCGTCCGCTTCTATCCGCTGGCGCCCGCGGGCGCCAGCGGATGGAAGCGGGCGGCCCCAGGGGGGGTAGGGAGTGCGGGGGAGGGGGTTTACCTGCCGGGGCCGTCCACAGCGGACGGCCCCGGGGGGGGGGAGGGAGTTAGGCCCCCCCTTACCCACCCGCCGCCATTTTTTCCTCATAGACTTGCATTGCAATGCAAGTCTATGGGGAAAAAAATGGCGGCCGATCCAAAAATGTACGATTTTTGGGTCGGGATCGGACTCGATCCGGTCCGGGGGGCCTCCGATTTTGTCCGAACCGGTCCGGGACAAAATTGGAGGTCCCGATCCGGGTCCCGATCCGATCCGGGGGGTCCGTGCACACCCCTAGTTTTTAGACTGTATTTTATATATTTTGAATGGTTCTCGTGGTTTTAATTTTTGTAAACCGCCCAGAAAGCTTCAGCTACTGGGCAGTATAGAAATGCAATAAATAAATAAACCAGGAGAAATCAGTGTCAATTTTTCAACATTATAATTGGTGAAACCCGTTAATTTTTGGAATTCTTCTGGCACAATGACGAGAAAAATAACCAAACATACACATAGGGATAGCTGAGTCAGTGAACCTTGAGCGCTCTGAATTCCACCCCATAGCCCATTCTGACTTCGAGTCCATTGCGAGCTCTGTTGTTTGTCTTTTCACATGAAAACCAGTGCGTATTCCCATGCACATTTCCCCACATGTACACATTGGTTGCGCACCTCTTTGAAATGTATGCATTCTTCTCCCATTGATTAAAGCACATTTGGACACATTTTTCAAAAGCACATTGTTTTTCACGGGCAATTTCCAAATATAAAAATGCTGTCGAACGCATTTGGACAAAAGGTATGAACTGGGATGAATTTCTCAAACAGCCCAACCCCACACACATATGCATGCATGGTCAATGGACAAGTGAGATATGAATAGGTCATATAATATCCAAGTATTTACTGTGAAGGTTTTAATGGTATTTGAAGGCCCTTCTCATACAAGCTCATGCATGCTTTTTCAGACGGAGCTTACTCTCAGGTAAGTGTGTATAGGTTTGTACTCAGGCAGGACAAACCTACAGGGGCAGGAGAGGGAAAAGCAGTGGTGGAAGCAGGGATAGGACTGGGGGGAAGGCAGCTGGTGATAAAATAAGCTGGTGTACTTTTTCTGCAATTCCAGGGGAGTGGCAGGAGAATGAGAGGGCTTTGGATCTGGTGGATCCAAAACCTCCCCCAATGCATTCCTGCCTGCCCACTCCACCATTGGATAAGGAGGTACCATATGAGAAATTTTCTTCAGTTTCTTTTCGACCAGAATTTACTGAGTTCACACCTCCCGGAACAATGCCCAGACCAAGACAAAACCTGTGGTCCAAGTTCATAGATTTCCAACTTTCCAATGCGATGAGACTCCATGAACCTTGAATGAAAGGGAGATGATGGACGCTGGGATGGGATGGGATAGGATAGGATGGAGTTGCTGGAACCCTAGAATGGAATGGAGTAGACAGAATCCTGGAATAAAGTGGAATGGAGTTACTGGAACCCTGAACAGCCGCACTCCGCAAAACACCTTTTCTTGCAGTTCCCATTTGTAATGAAATAATTCATGTTGTGGTTCTTCCATTGAATAACAAGAATAGGAGGGCTAAGATACATGATAAATGTGTGTGTGTGTGTGTGTGTGTGTGTGTATATATATATATATATATATATAGTTTGTCCCCAAAAGCAAAGAACCTCTCATAAATACTTGATTGCAGGTGTTTGACTGTCTTAGTACATTTGGATGACTGTCAAGCACAGGCTATAATAAACTAGGGTGATGGGTGAATCGAAACGACTATTTTCTAAAGCACAGTACCAGCTCTTAGTTCTAAAATTGTACTCAACTTACCACACTGATAACCACAATGAGTGAGATATTGGTGGAGGTGGAGAGGAGATATTATAGAAAGGAGAAGGAGAATAGAGAGAGAGAGGATTTTTTTCCTGATGGATTCTTTAATCATGTACAAGTCACTGGTGAACAATAAAATACAGTAAAGATTGCTTCAGAAATTAGGTCTTGACCCGGGTTGTTGAAAAACAGTTCAAAGCAAATTGAAAACATAAATGGATTCAAGGATAGGTGGGGTTTTTTCATGGCTGCATTTCAATATAATGAAGACAAAGTCTGTATGTCACACCAAAGGCGAACATGAAAATTAATGCTACCACCTTTTTTTCAAAAGACAAATTGCTAGACTCTTGGAGTATTTTGTGTAATATATTGTAAGCACCAGTTGAATGTATGGTAGTAACACACAAATGCTCATTTGCACAGAACTCTCAAAATGAAGGTAAACTGTATCACGAATGATGCATGCGAGCAATAGAAGTATGTATACAAGGCTGTGATGTTATCGATGTTTACTTGGGGGCCATTGAACACTGGAGGGCTTATTTTTGAGAAAATGCATAGCCCCAATATTTCAGACTTGCTTGTAATAGCTAAGTATAGATAGATTAATCTAGTTCCAATTTGGATCAGTTTTCCATGTATCCAATCATAGCACACTACACAAAATCTACCATGTGAACTCTCCCCAAAATGGTACCCTCCAAGTCTACCCTTTGAGGTGCACTGCCTTTTCTTATATTGATGGGGGCCAACCATGTCAGTGACACAGCATTGGTCTCTTAAACGTACTACGCGGCGGCAGCTGTCCAACAGCTTGTTTACGAAGTTAAATATGCTGGGGACTTTGCAGTTGGTTGATTAGATCATTGGTTGATTGCATCATGGACTTCACAAATCCCTTTGCCCATTTTTAAAAGCCAATTTAAAAACAAAAATGAAAAAGAGCAGCACAGTCAAGTGGCTCAAGGAGGGGCAGACGCTCAATGGCAGAGAACATGCTTTGCATGCAGAAGGTCCCAGGTTCGATCTCCAGGTAGGGCTGGAAAAAAAGTCCTACCTGAAATCCTGGGCAGCCGCTGCTAGTCAGTGTCGACCACATTGGGATTGATGGACCCATGGTCTGTGACTCAGTCTAAGGCCGCTTCCTCTGTTCCGGTGGCACAGTGCCACATGCTTGGGCTGCCAAATCATCTGACATGGTTCAAACTGGTGACATATTTAGAAATGTGAAGGTTCTTTCAGTTAACCCCCCCCCCTCCCTAAGACAACAAAGGTCAATGAGATGCATGCGGAGGCTTCCTGGTGCCACAAGCTGTCCTGCCCTTTTGCTGTGGAAAGATTTTAATCTCCATTCATCCTTAACAACAACAACAACAACAACAACACCCTCCTAAACTCTTCATAACCACAGCATTAGACAAATAATATCATCATCACTGAGATGCCAGGCTGGGGGTATTATGATATTTATTGCATCAGAGAGATGGATTGCAATTTTATGGCTTATTATGATGGTCTGTATCTCTTATACACAAATAGCTCTTAGAAGGGAGAGGGTAAACAGAGTGGAATTGGAGCCATGAAAAGATTGCAGAGATGAAAGGATTAAGCTCGAGGGGAATCACCAACTGGCATCAACTGGGCCAGCATCAATGTGTGATGTGAGGTGTGGTATTACCTATGGGAGGATGTGGATGAAAGTGTGAGATCTACTCTAAAGGCTGTTCTCCACCAAAGTGGGGGACCTGTGGCCCTGCAGATGTTGCTGGACTCCAACTCCCATGAGCCCCAGCCAGCACGGCCAATGGCAGAGATGTGTGAATCAGCAAAACGTGCATTCAGCCAAGTGCTCTGAATTCGATTTCAAAACTCCTTCTGAATTTAGTCCATATCAGATTGTGAGCTCTGGGTTTTTCTTTTGCATGGAAATCTGTGCATTTTTCATGCACATTTCCCCAAGATCTGTGCATGAATTTGGTGCATGTTTTAAATGAATGCATTTGCCTTCCATTGACAAAAGTGTATTTGGGTGCATTTTTCAAAAGTATGCAGTTTTTCATGCATACTTTTCAAATGTACGCATGTGTTAGACATCTATATATTGGTCCATGCATCACGTTGCAATGTATGGACTTCAACTGCAGATTACATCAAGTCCGTGTTTGGCTCGGAAAGTGCAAATTGAGTAAATCCGGACCAAAAATGGACTGAAACGAATTTCTCAGACTTCCTTAGCCAATGGTTAGGGAGTATGGGAACTGGAGACAGCAGCAGCTTGAGGGCACCACACAGGTGAAAGTTGGTGGAGTCAATACTGACCTAGATGGACTCATGGTTTGACTTGGTCTATGGCTGTGATCGTTCCTTCTCCTGCTTCTTTTGCCTTCTCCACTGCAAGCATTTAGATTAAGGGTGAGGAGCCCATGGCCCCCCAGATGTTGTTCTCCTCCAGCCTTCATCAGCTCCAGTCAGCCTGGCCAATCATCAGGGGTCATGTGAGTTGGAGTCCAGCAACTTTTGAGTCCCTCTGCTCTACATTCAGGACCAAATCACACTTTTCATTGAAATGCATCATTACATTGATCTGGATTGGTTTGTAAAGCAAACATAGTGTGGGTCTGCTCCAGATCATTCAAGACCATGGCGGGCAGCAGAAAGCTGAGAAGTTTAAACTTTCCCACCTGCTGCAGTCCAGTGGAAATCCTCACCCCATCCTCATACTACTATTCACTTTGAGAGGAATCATTCTATCGGCAGAGACACTGCTGTTCAAAACTACACGCCTACACTTTGATGGTACCTCCTGGGTGCCATCCATGGTGTAGTGGAGCCAAGGCCTGCAGGGATGATGCACCAGAACTTTTTTTATTAGCAGGGATGCTGATGTCATCTGCCACACCCAACCCAGAATTCTTAGTTCCCTCTGAGCTTAGCTGCAATCCTTTCAGTAGCTGGTTGGAGGGGGAAATAAATGAATTTTCCCAGCAAAAATATATTTATTTCCTGTTGCGATGCAAAGTATTTGGGGGGGGGGGTCTTAGACTTGAAAAGCCAATTAAGACCCTTTGGTTTTATGAACGACCTGCTGCTGGTGGAGATGAGAACCGGTAGAAGTGGTTCATTGATATGATAAATACATTTCCAATGATGGAATTCTTATCGCCTTCAACTGTTGTCTTTCAGATATGTTTAATATCACATAGTAATAAAATGTTATTAATCCACCAGGATCCATTGGAGCTATTTAACACACATTATGAACAATAAATCTGAAGTGGGAGGAAAAGGGAAGTTCTTTAGATCGATGTCTTTTGAAGGGGTTACTTGTGTGACCTGGGTTTTAGGTGCAGCCTGTCCAAAAGCTGACAGATTTGTTAGCTGGACATTGCTGATATCTGTCATAAAAATTCTGACTCGATGGAGCTCGGAGTCATACCTGCCCTCAATTCATAATTCATCCAGTGCTGAAAGTCCTCGCATGGAGGAGGAGCAGCAGCCAAAAGGCCGCTTGATGCAGACAAAAGTACTTGGACCATTAAGGTGACAGAGATAAATCCTGGTTTAAAATATTAATTCAAAAGGGCCCAGTAGCTTCCCACCTGGTAATAGATTCAGACTGTCAGCCCATATTTCAATAGATTTATCCCAACATTAATGCTTGGCTGAGAGAGAGAGAGAGAGAGAGAGAGAGAGGAAAAGATGAATTATTATAAAACTCCCTGAAGACTAACTTTTCTCCCCCTGACCATCACAGAGTTGCTGATGAATATCTCTTCAAGTGAAATTTTATTTCATGTGAAATTCAAGCCACAATGTGAAGGGCCCAGGACACAGACCTAATGCCATCAAGAGACCTTGAGAACCACCGGGGTGGTGGTGGATAAAATGTCAGATTAGGAGCTGTAGAGACCTGGGTTCAGATCGTCACAAAGCTAAGGCCTTGGGCTGGTTGCTCTATCTCAACCCAAGCCTACTTCACAGAGTTGTTCCAAATCCATTTTTATAAAAAGGCATTGTGCCATTTTCTTCCCAATGCCTTATCTGTGGCTTCCTCTTTGGGGAAGAGACATAGGTTCATAGGTGCTTTGCATGCAAGAGGTCCCACGTTCAATTCCCAGTATCTCCAGTTCAAAGGGATGAAGGAATAAGTGATGGGAATGATTTCTGCCTGAGGCACCGGAGAGATGTTGCCAGTCTGAATAATAACCAATACTGGACCAAATGGATGAATAATCTGACTTGGTATCAAGAAAAGTCCTTTGTTCTCATGCTAACTTCAGCCTTTCTCCAATAACATCATAGAGGTCTACATACTTAGTCAGATACACAGGTATTCAGCATCACTGTACATCGCCTGTAGCATCTCCTTAGTATCGATTATCTAGGGAGTAACATGAATGCTTTCCCTGAGTCATCCACACACACACACCCTGGAGCAGCTTTTACCACACAGAAAAGCTGCTTCACAAAGCACCATAACCCATACTCATTGTTTGAGTGTGGGATATTGTTAACAAACCATGGGTTCTCCAGGTGGTTTGTTTGATAAAAAAAAAATAACCCACACTGCATGGTTAACATGTCATGCTGTGGAAAATGTCCAGGCTTCAGACAACATCTTAACCCACAGTTCAACAAACAACCATGGTTCAGCAACAACCCACAGTCAAACACTGGCTCAATTCGGACGACACAATAAACAACTGGTGTGGGGAAAACAATCGTCAGTTGTTTTGACTATCGTGTTATCCGAATGCTGCCATAGTCAACTCAGTGCTGATCCTAATCCACACCACAGTTGATTATTTATTACCATGTTGTGTGGGGAGTACCCCCTAGATGAATAAAGTTGATTATTACCCCACCATTGACTATCGTGTCATCCGAATTGAGCCACTGAGTGTGTGTTAGTGTGTTGTGTGAACAGCCCAGTAGCAGTCACAGTGTCCATACTGTAAAAAATATGCCTGTAAGAGCATTCAAGTTGGTACCTAGGGTGCTCACACTATACATTCCATCACACTGCATGCCTGTACATCTGATTGGGACATGATCCAAAATGGTGGCACTCATCGCATGGTCTCTCCAAGGAAGATATGCAAAAACCCCAGCCCATGGCTTAATCCAGTTTGCAGAAGTTCTGCATCTGTCCCACAGAGCCTCCTTAGATTCCTCCAGGGGTTGGGCTTTTCTCCCTGGAGAAATGCCCATTACAAATGCAGATGGTGGGGGAGTCAGTTGGTGTTGAGAAAAGCAATAGCTATCTTCAGAGCACTGGTTGAGTCTTCTTCTTACCATCACCAATGGGACTCACATGCCTCTCTCAGCCTGGTTAAAAGCAAAATGGCCGGGGGGGGGGGTGCTGCAGATTTCACCCAGCACCACAGAGGGTTTTGTGGGGGGAATTTGTCCCCCACCCCATTTTGAATCTGCACCCCGGCTCTAAAGAGCAAATTCAAAACACACCCCTCAAAACATGGTAGAAATGTTTAAGAGAGATGTTGATATTGTTTTTTTCAACTGAAGCTAGAGGAAATATCTAACATGTGGGTGTTATCTGCTAAGCACTCCACAGTTACGACCAAAGTTATCTCCCTCTCCACACTGAGATCACAAAAAAAATCTCTATATAGCTACTTTGAGAATACGGTTTCCAATACAATAATATATCTCATGGGACTAATGACTCATTTGTTCTGCCAGCTCCTAGAGTATTTTTTTTTCTCCTGGTACTGGCAAATAACAGAGGATTAGAGAGCAAGCATGAAAAATAATTGAGTTCAAGGCTGGAACAGGTGCACTTAATGCTAAAGGAAAGCCCTTGGTGGCTATTTTTAAAGTCCTCTTCCTTTTCCTGGTAAAACAGTTATGAAAAAAATATCATACAAACAAAAGAGATGATGAGGATTTATTTCTCTCTTACATATTGTGCCCAGCAATCCATTTCATCTGATAGGCCTGGTGCCAGGACTGCACTATTATTATGGAGCAAATTGTTGCAGATTAGGTTCAGGAGACGGTGTGACATCCCCACAGCAAAGTCAAAGTCGGCAATCCTGCACACTGTTAAGCTTCCTAAATCCCATGGACCGCAATGGAATTTAAGCAGCTTAAGAGCGTGCAGGACAGCAGCCAAAGTTGTACTGGGCTGTCAAAATCGGGTTAGTTACATAGCTCTAAGATTATAGCAGGATTTTGTTATATCTAATGTCAAGCGTGCTTGGGCCCAGGAGAGATGAAGACAATTAATACTCGTTCCTCCTTTGGTTCTAAAAGTCCTCTGCTGCCTTCTGCCTTTGACAGCTTGAACAATTGTGCTATTATTATTGCAGGCTGGAGGCTAGGTGGCTCTGTGGAAAAGGTCACTGCCATTGCTCAAGAAGAAGAAGAAGAAGAAGAAGAAGAAGAAGAAGAAGAAGAAGAAGATTTAACCCTATCTAAAATCAAACTCAACAAGAAAGAGCTGATAAGTCACTTAGGATAATAGTTATGGTCAAAACTATAGTTATGGTCAGTTCCCCCCCACCTCACACTGATGAAGACCTTAATGGTTGAAACACATTTGGTCAGGTTAATATGTATTATTATAGCCTACTGCATTGGAATTGTATTAGAAAAGGCCAACAGTGAAACCAGTAAGAGTTCTAAGTGTGTATGCAACAAGTTCTTTTCGCTTGTATAATTTTACAGTTGTATTATCAAAAAGGAAATTACGAACATCTTGCATAATTTGTATTTTAGACTAGTTGTTTTATTAAAGTTTGTTTTATTGTAGCTGTGCTTTTATCCTTAGTGACTTATAAGCTCTCTGCAACCTATTTTGGTTTTCGTGGGTGGTCCACAAAATAGGTGTTCGACAGTGTGTGTATTGTGTAACTTAGAAAAATACATGTGAAATAATGCATACTTTTGAAAAATGTGCCCAAAGTTTCTCTAATCAATGGGAGAAGAAGGCTTACATTTCAAAGAGGTGCAAAATTGATGTGTACATTTGGATAAATGCTCACCAAAGTAGGCATGGATTTTCACATGCAAAAAGAAAGCTCACAATCAGAGACGGACTCTGGTCAAAACGAGCTTCAAGCTAGGGTGACCAGATAAAATCCAGGTCAGGGCTCATGTAACTTTAACAGTTGTAGAGAAAAGGGAATTTCAGCCAGTGTCATTTGTATGCAATTAGTTCCTGGTGAAATTCCCTCTTCATCACAGCAGTTAAAGGTGCAGGGGCCCTGCCTTCTTTTGTATATGGTCACTCTAGTATAGTGCCTGCACCTTTAACTGTTGTGATGAAGAGGGAATATCACCAGGAACTATTTGCATACAAATGACACTGGCTGAAATTCCCTTTTCTCTACAACTGTTAAAGTTACATGAGCCCTGACCTGGATTTTATCTGGTCAGCCTACTTCAAGCTGAAATTTGGAGCACATCAGCAAGCTCAATTTTTGATATCCTCCTCCTCCTCTATTTATTTCTTACCCACCCCTCCTTTTGGATCGAGGCGGGGTACAACATTAGTACAACAATACAATATAAATCAAATACATGAGATTAATTAAAAGAGCATATAAAACCAATACAATACCAAGATAACAACCAAGACATCTTAAAATTCTTGCTTTAAAATTCATCTGGGTAGGCGTGCCGGAAGAGGCTAGTTTTTTATAGCTATCTTAAACCCAGAGAGAGAGAGAGTTAAGTTGACAAATCTCCTCCAGCAGGCCATTCCACAGTCTGGGGGTGACAGAAGAAAAGGTCCTCTGGGTAACATCCCTTCATTTGTGAAGACAACAGAGGGCGGAGAGGGAGAGACGGCAGAGTAATAAACTACAGAGTTAAGAGAGGAAGAAAAAGACAAGGGTACCCATCTTCAGGTTGTTGGCAAGGCACTGTTATATAAGAAACAGGGACATTTAATTACCACTGAGAAGGAGGATTGGAAAGTCTGACTGATTTTCACTAGGAGGGAAAAATCATAAAAATGTGACAGATTGTAAGAAGATACCAGGCGAGGCAGTAAGTACTCCCAGCATGGGTCGCCGCTAATGAATTATATGCTGACAAGCAAAGCTGGGGATAAGATGAAATATAATAATAATGTAGTATAGCAGGAAAAAAAATAATTCTAAGTGTTGAAGAGCCTGGAGGTTGAAAAGAAAAAAAAAGTTGTAGAAAGCATACAGAATAAAAGTCCTAGAAGGGTGTGTGGGCTCCTATAGGATAGATTGGAGATCTGTACAGGTTGTTTTGAAATCCTGTGCCCCCCTCAAAAAAAAAGAAAAAAGAAAAGAAAGGACAAGGGGGGAAAGGGGGTGATAACACAAGAAAGAGGCCATGATGACTGTGAAGCGAAGGAACGACTCGGACACCCTACGGGAAATTAAATTAGCAGCCAGCAGTTCTATGGTGGCTGCTGGGATTAATGAGGATGTTTTAACCGGAAAACGAGAGGTGAGAAGGAAATGAGGGTTGACATCAATTGAAAAAGAGGAGGAGAAATGATCACAATTTGGTTAGGTGAAAATGCACTGTGATGATTACGCGTCATATGTGTGTGTAAGGGCCAAAACAGAAAAATCTTTACATGTGTGTCTAGCAGTTACAACTACATTTCTCCCCCCCCCCCCCATTTTTATGCTTGAGTAGGTGCAGGGGCCTGGATCAGGCACCTAGGGTGGGGTTGGGGGTTGGAGGGCCTTTTATATTCTGAATTGGGCCCTTTCTACTTATTCTAGAAATAGAGAGAGAGAGAGAGAGAGAGAGAGAGAAGAAAGAGCTGCTCCATACACATGTAAAGTAATGACTGTTTTTGGCTCTAAGTTGGCAACAAGGATGGCCGAGACAAAATTACTCCTAGCTTTTTGCAAAGGTTTTCAGAATTACCACCACCACATCCCAAAATGCCTGTCCTTTCCTATGTTTTTTCATCACTCCTTGCCCAAAGATTTGATTCTTCATTTACCTAGCCCTCACTTGCCCTCACCTGCCCTCAGCGATTGTCAGGAGTTGCACTGCCATTTACTCTCCATGGCTCCTCATCATAAAAGCCAGGGCTGGATCCAGTTTTTTTTAGGACTATCCTTGGCCACCTTCTTCTACCTGGGCATCTGGTTGGGTGATCCCCTTGGTGGCTGCTTCCTCTATAAATTTCAGGGAAAGAAAGATGGCAGTCACAACCAGAACTGCTGAGGAAATGGGTTCAGGTGGCTTCAGCAGCCTGGGGCCACTGCAGACATCACCAGTGGGGTGGGCCTCAGTATTTGACCAGGGAGTCACATGAGGTCTGGTGATCAACTGAGCTTAGTTTTCTTCTGGAGAGAAGAAGTGACAGGCCTTGTTAGTGACAAGGCAAAGAGCTCATCTACACCTATGAGCCTTCCGGGACGGGGGGAGGAGGATCTCAGGCTTTCCAGGTTCTGGGATCCTCCCCCAGTGTCCAAACACCACTGTGACATCCCAGAAGCCAAAAGGGATGTTCTGGTATGGCATGGTGGTGTTTTTTTTTTTTTTTTTTTTTTTTGGAAGAAGGAGCCGGTCGTGCAACCAATCCTCCAAAAAGGTAAGTAAAACAAACAAACAAACCTTAAAACAAAATCCCTAGGATGGCAGCCATCCTAGGGATGGTGAAATTGCTCCCCCCACCCCCAATGGGCACGGAGTCACCCTGTACATCTCCATGCCCATTTAAAGACCAGCACTGTTTGCGGGGGGGGGGGGGAAGACCCGGAAGCCCATGCCACGCTGCCTGCAGTCCTTGGGGTTGTCCCCGGGCTACGGGAAAAATGGGATAAAAGTTGTCCATTTTATCCCGGGGAAAGTGAGCAGCTCTCCCTGATTGACCCAGGGATCCCCTGTGCATCAACTGGATGGGCAGGGGCAATCTTGAGCTGATCCCAGGATAAATGGATGGTGTAGACATGCCCATAGATGTCCTGACACCTCCTCAAACTCACAGTGAGAATGGCAGATAGCTAAGGAAGAAAGTACAGTTGCTACAAGGGGGAAGACAAGGGTGCTCGATGGAGCCACTGCTACAAAATTGTGCTACAAAAATGAGCAGTTTGTTTTCTTTTGTTTGGAAGGGGGAAGTGGATTTCTATATTGTACAGATATTTCTCAATCTCTACATAAAAAAATGAATTTGTAGGGGCTATTCAGCGCATTTCCCTATTTCTGAGAATGACCAGTAATTAGGGATGTGTATCATATCGTTAAAATGTACAATAACGATACGATATGCTCTTTATCGTGCATCCATTTAACAATAATGATATAATAGGAAACCCTACGATAATTATCGGAGACGATAAAAATCCTACGATAATTATTGTATTTTTATTGTTTTATCGGAAGGCTCTTTCTCTTTTGCCGCCACATGGACGGAGCTAGAAGATGAGGTGCGCTTGCTGAGACTGACAGATTCAGTGACATATCGTGCAGCAAGGATTCCAGCAGGCTCCAGTCACAATGTTGGAGGAGGGCTAAGGATATCCCTGCATAAACCCCCCACACTTGGTGTTCCAGCTCTGTTGGGAGTTACGTGTTGAGGGGAGAAGGGTGGATTTGTTGGAGCTCTGTCCTGGCTCCTGGGTCTTATAGTTACTTGTTGGCGAATTGTTGGAGATTCATTGTAGTCTTGCATCTTTGTGTCTCAGGTTCATTTGGCTGTTCATTGCTTGTGTGTTTGAGTTATAATTTTTATATGTTTTCTGGTTGGTTTGATTGAAGGCTTAGGTTAGCATGACTGGAGGTACTGTGACAGAGTGAATGTGTTTTGTCCTCTTCCCTGTTTAACTTTCTTAAATATATATATATATATATATATATATATATATATATGTTTCTCTCCCTCTCTCTCTCTGGATGTGTGTGTTTGCTTGATTGACTATGAGTGTGCTGGTGTGTCCTGTAGCCTGCTACATAGGATATCACTCACTCCACAATCTATGTGGTCAAAGCAACACACAAAGTCACAAACTGTGGGCAAAGCATACATTGTAATTATTAATTCAATCACTTTGTAGCAGTATGGAACGCGGCTCCAAGGCATGCCTTGGGCGAGGTGTCTCTGGGTCTAGGAGAGATGCTGTTGCTGCTGGGGGCAGTTCTGGAATGGCTGTCTCTCCCTCTCACACATTGTATTTCTTTTTGAAAGACACTGCTCCATCCAATGTTTCCAGTCTGGAGGGACTGCTTTAGAGAGCCTTGAGAGATTCCTGTATTATTATTTTTCATCACTACGTCCCTGGGTTTGCGCCTCGTGAAGTCTGTTAGTGAGGAACTGCAGAAGCATCCCCCTCATGCATTTTTTTTTTAGACTCTGATCCAGGCAATGTGCCTACCTCTACTCTGAATGTGACTTTTTATTTCCCAATGTGCCTACCTCTACCCTGAACGTGACTTTTTATTTGCCAATGTGCCTACCTCTACCCTTAACGTGACTTTTTATTTGCCAATGTGTCTACCTCTGCAATGAACGTGACTTTTTTTGTATTTGCCAATGTGTCTACCTCTACCCTGAACACAACTTTTTAAAATTTGCCAATGTGCCTACCTCTACCCTGAAAGTGACTTTTTTATTTCCCTCCACTCCAGCCAATGGCTACCTGTACCCCGAACGTGACTATTCCCTCTGCTCCAGCTGATGCCTACCTGTACCCCAAATGTGACTTTTTAATTTCCCTCTGCTACAGCCAATGCCCACCTCTACCCCGAACTTGACTTTTATTTGCCTCTGTTCCAGCCAATGTGCGCAGCTCTGGCATGAAGAACTACCAACCTGCCTGCATGGGGATGGTGAGCAGACTGGGTCATTTTTCAAGCACGATGAGGTCAAGGCAGTACGTGAGGGTTGTTTTGATGGGATATCTGCTAGGATCCTCCAGGTTTCCTCACTTCCAGGGTATCTCCTGGCCCAATGAAGCCCTGCCCAGGTAAGGCTGGCTAAAATCAGCGTCTTTGAAACAAACGCTACGTCTTAGAACTAATTCTACTAGGAGGCTTTTTGCCCTTTAAACAATATGATGGTAATTGTTCTTGGAATAAGCATATTCTGATGAAGTTGCTCGAAACAGGTGGAATACCGGAGTCCTGTAATATGAAATATTATATGCTATGATTATGTAAAGTAATATACGGTGGACAACGTTGGAATAGTACTACTAAATAATACTGTTTGAAATGTGTTCATGAGTGTATCTCTGTATGTGGACCAATTTATTTGTAAATAATTGGTTATACTCTAAGAGAATATATATGCTGGAGATATTGTAAAATATTATACAGAGGACAATGTTTGGAATTGTATCTGTAACACTTATGTGCATATAATGAGTTATAAATTATATGAACACTGTTGTTCATTGATATAGATAAACACAATATTGTGGACTTATCAATTTTTTGGAGTCCTTTGTAACTATAAGTGGTTGGGTGCTAGGCACCTGCCATGATATAGTATTACAACCACTGCCTCTTTTCTGGTGTACTAATCTAGAGACAAGGCAGCAGTTCTACTGCAGTGGAATGCGTCTACTCACTGTGCCAAGCATGCATAGGCACGGATAATAAGAAGAAGCTTTTTTTTAGTTTTAGTGGGATCCTGCAGGTTTCCATGCTTCCGGGGTATCTCCTGGCCCAATGAGGCCCTGCCTGGGTAAGGCTGGTTCAGTTCAGTGGAGTGGGTCCACTGTGCCAGGCAGAGGAATTTCTGCAGAGCATAATTCCTGACTCTCTGTGTGGTGCAGGGATATCTCCTGCCCCAATGAGGCCCTGTCTGGCTAAGGCTGGCTCTTTAAGAAAGGTCTTCTTCTACCCCTGGTCCTGTGGTGACACCCATGAGTCCATGCCACATTCAGGGACAGTTCCAACTGGCCCTCTGCCTCTGTGCCCACCTCTGCCAAAAATAACTGCCTGCCTGCATCAGCCTGCCTGCCATCTGTGCATGGGGATCGTCTTCTTCCTCCTAGCCTCCATTACTGAGGGGATACAGAAGCATCTCACACATTGCCTTTTTTGAGCCACTGTGCCTGCCCAGCCCACCTTGGCGGGTTGATGTGCATGTGCGTTTTTGGCTTCAGTCAATACCAACATCGAGAGAAGCTATGTCAAACTGACGTATGCGCTCTTATCATGGAGTGCTGTCATGAGTCCACTCCCTACAGCCTTTTGGTAAGGTTGCCAACTTTAAGGACTAGATCTTTAAAAATGAGGAGTTATTATAGCACTTAACAGCAGCATGGAGTGGATTACTGGAAACAGTGCATATTGTTGAGAGCTTACTTCCAAGTAATGCTTGCAGCTGTGCATCTGAAATTGGGCACAGATGAGTCCCCTCAAGGCCATCTGTGAGATGCCCATGAGTACTGGATGACATTTCTTGAAAAAGGACCACATTTCAGCCACCTGAAACAGTGTATTTGAAAGCTTACTTCTGAGTAACACTTGCACAGATTGTTCTAAAATTTGGCACACAAGACTAGCAATACTCAGTCTGCACTGTGAGCAAGTTTCAAACCTGTAACTTGGAAAATTAAGAAGTTTTAGGCCTTTCTGACTCAAAAAATCAACTCTACTCTAGAGCAAAATGGAGAAATGTTATAATATCAGATTTCTGATAATTATCAGAAACACGATACGATATGATATGGTACACCTACAATATAATCAAAGACGATGATTTTTTTGGTCTGAAATTCAGATAACGATACAATATGATATTTTCAGGCGTGCACATCCCTACCAGTAATGTATAGGGATGCTCAAATCCACATGCACACCTCTCCATCCCCCTAAAACATGAAGCCAGAAAAAGGAAGGAAGGAAGAAAAGGAGTAATCTGAACAGTTCTCTGAAGTATTTCATTTTCTTTAACCAAGAAGGTGTGCATTATTCACACTGTTCAGTTTTATTTACATAACTCAATTTGTGAAGATTTGCAGCTAAATGTATGATAATAGATCAAACAAGATAGCCTATTCCTAATTAGAGAGAGCTTTTATAGTGATTAAACAAAAAGAAACTACCTACTTGAGAGAACTAAAGCAGGGATGGGAAATATCTTGGATGGTAACCATTCTAAACAGAAGCTAGAGAATCTCCTCTTCAAAATTTCATTTCAAAGTGTAGAGAAGATGAAGGTAGACAGTTAATGCATTAAACATCCCTCAAATCAAATGCACTTCAGCACTAAAACTCACTTTAAACATCAACAAACTTCTGGAGTCATGGAGAACTTGTACATTTTGTTCAGATGTCGGATCTGAGCTGAATACGGTATTAGCGCTTTCAAAAAAGAAAGATCAGGACTGAGCGCCTTGTTGCCATTCGCTGCTATTGTCAGTCTCAGTTCTCTGAACTCCTACAGGGGTTGATTCTGAAGCATTCAAAGGTTCGTGGAATACTAGCCAAGAAACGACACCGTACAGCTTGATTCTGCAGCTGAGGCCACAAATAGCAACGTCAACTGAACCTTTTGTATGCTTCGCTGCTGCTGATAAGCTTCCATCTTTTCCCTCCTTAGGTGAAAGAAGTGGGAAAGAGACAAGACATCCGTAGCCTCCCTGACATGAATTCAAGCAGAGGACACTTCAAATGCACAGTTGACATCTACAAGTGTATTCTGCCTAACAATGCTATTGAAGTTTAATGAGATCTCAAAAGTCGTACAATATGATATTATCATCTATTATTACTACTATCACCATCATCACCATCACCATTTATATACCACTCAATAGCCGAAGCTCTCTAGGCAAACACACGAAATATTTAAAAACATAACATAAGATCTCTAACATACAATATCGAAAACAATATAAACAGCTGATTATTTTTTTTTTTTTTTACAATAAGATACTGGACCTGATAGCTGACATAAATGCCCCATTATATGCCATCAAATGTCTGGAAATAGAGGGCTGTCTTAACTTGGCACTGAACCGATGGCAGTGTTGGTGCCAGGCAAATGTCAGTGGGGAGAGCATTCCATAAGCAGGGGGCCACCACAGAGAAGGTACTCTCCTCTGTGAGTAGGTTAGAGAACAAGAAAGTGAACTTTATAGAGTTCTTGTATGCTGATAGTAGACCTGTGTAATTTGGCTTAACCAGCAGCTTCACGGTTTATTAGACAGTCCATTCATGCAGGCTGGCAAGCTTTCCCCTTGAAGCTGTTTTGGCCAGTTGCATGATCTCATGAAGTAAAAGAGAAAGTGTAATGTTGCTCTTCTGTCTCGGCACCTGTGAGAAGTGAAAGAGAGCTCTTCCCCTCAATTCTCTTGAATGTGTGTGAAATGAATCTGGCCTGCCAGCTCCTCAGCTTGAGGAGAGACACTTAAAAGATCAAGCACTCTGGCTTTGTGCTTCAGTCTTGCTCCAAGGGGCAATGTACACATGGCCAACTTGGAGAACCTTGTAGCATTTGTCTATTGTCGGGTCCCCAATAGATACTCAGTTGATTAGCTCAAAAGAGGTGTGAGCTTTCTTTGCATGTTTGGCATCCGTTTTCTATCGATAAACTACCATCCTTTTGCACAAGTTGCTTTGTTTCATCTTGGTAATCAAAAGAATCTAATTTGTCTGGGGCCTGACAGAATCAGAATCCCAGATCAATACCCGAAAGGGTCTGATGATGATCAATGCACAATCTGATGACACCTCCAGCATCCATTATGTTCTAATCTATATATCATTTTATCTTATATGGTGTTAAGTACTATTGATGCAATGTTCTATGTGTATTTTGCTTCAAATTCATTCCTATTAATGCTCTTTCTGATGTTATCTCATATCCATAACCAAGCCTCTGCTGATACAAACCATACCTATATCTTTCTCCCATTTCTTTCTGATATCCTGATGTACCTCTAATTTGTATATCCTTTCCCCCCCTCTAAGAAGCCTTTACCAGATGGGACTGTATAAAATATTTCCAATTGTGATCGCTTCCTAAGTGGACCGCATTTCCACATTTCCAATATCAGAATTGTCTTATTTGGGCTGGGGCTATGTGTTGTTGTGCTTGTATGAAAGTAATAATATTCCCACAATCGACAAAGTCTTTGATAGAATTGGTGTTGCCTTGGGTATCACATTGAAAGATTTATTGTAGCATTTTTATTGCTAGATATCTATTTTTTTCACATTGCTTCGCTGTCTTTCACAATTATTGTGTTTGATTTTGCATGAAGTTGCTAGCATCTTTGCACTTTCCATTGGAGGGAAAAGTAAGGTACAAATAAATATGATGATAATTTGGTGATACGTCTATTAAGCATCTGCGGGGTTTCCTTTCATATGCCACAAGGGCATGCGTCATACCTATGCAAAGGTGATGGGAAATTGGCTGTTGGGAAAGCAAAAACTTCAGCCTGTATGGAAATAAAAACAAACATTGCCTAATGAATAATGAACAAACAAACCAATTTACAGTCTTCTTAATCTCAATTTCCAAGAGGTATCAGCATCAATTTTTTCTGATGGGAACCCTATATTTATGTATGAATCTATCTAAATTCATTTCTTATTATGTATTACAATATTTATTCATGTATTTATTTGTTACATTATTAATTTAATTGATTACTCCTCAAAAGAGTTCAAGGCAGTTTATGTTGCACCTCACCAATTTTATCATTACAACAACCCCATGTTGTATTTTGGTCTGAATTAGGAGTCTACAGGGCTCAAGGCAGGTTACACTTTTCAGCACCTAGGAGAGCGCCTAGTGAGCCGCCCGATCTGACAAAAGCCAGTTCTATACCAAGCAGGATACCGCATGTTGAAAACATTTTGAAAACCGTGTGTCCTGGGCCCCAACAGTTGTCACTATTGTTAGAAACTGTTTTAAAGCGGTATAGTAGAACCTGTCAAAGTCTGAAAACAGACTGAAACCTTTTATGGTTCAGTTGAAGTTTGTTCTCAGACTCCACCCCTTCCTACTACATGGAAAGTCCTAAAGGGACAGACCTCTGGCCTGGAGCCTTCTCCTCCTCCTTCTCTCAAAGAGTTCATGCCGGGTACACTGCCCAGTGTTGCCGCATCAGCTCCATGGATTGTGGAAATCTGGGAGATGGAGTTGCTAGCCCACTGCTGGAGCTAGGTTTTGGGGGTGGGACACAGTTGCTGGCCCTGGCTCAAGGGACTTGAGCTTGGAGGGGTCTCTAACATATCAGGCTCAGAGTTCTCTAGTTCCACAGTAGTGCTCAGGCCTGGTGTCTCCCCTTCTGGCACCACAGGCTCCTCAGTCCCTGCATCTATGTCCAGGCGGCTGCCAGACCGTGAACTGTCAGTTATTCCACTGCTTAAATAACCCATTGACCAGAACACTGGAAGACAGGAGCAATTTAGCCTCTCAGGGAAAAATTCCATTTGCTTACTCATTTTCATATTAGGATCCTGCACCAGAACATGCCTGGCTAAAGACCAGTTGAGAAGTGTGTCAAACACAGGTTATAACCTAGGGGCTGATGCAAGGGCTCAATGATGGAGGAACACTTGTAAATTTGGGATAATTGCCAGTTGAACAGTGCATTGTCCAACTAAAGGTGCTTGTTCATTTTAATCAGTCAGCAAGTGGCAAGCTTTAAAACTGACCCAAGAGAGGTTGAACACAGTTCATATTAAAAAACAAAAACAAACAAAAAACAAACAAAAAAAAACACACAACCCCCCCCCCCCGAGCAATTAAAGTGCTGAATTATGCCCCAAATACTGTGGGACACATCACGAATCATGCAGCCACAAACCTGACTTTGCCACTAAATTTACAGTGAAATACAGTCGATACCAGGTGTTGCACAACTGCAGCTGTAAGGCACGTATGGTTGGAAGCGCCTTTTGGTTGCAGTCATGCTTGGTCCTTTTAGCAGGCCTGGCATTAGCAGCACACAGAAACCTTGGGCAGCTGATGATGTCCCTAGCATTCCACTGCCTTAGGCCCTCTCTTCCTCCCATCCTCTGGGGCTTACCAAGTGGTAGAGGCCAGGAAGCTGCCATTTTGAATTACCTACACTGCCCCAGAGTGAGACTCCATCAGGGCAGGGAATTCCCTGATGGAATGCTGGAATGCCACACAGAAGGTCATGAGACTGCTACCCCACTGGTGGTAAATATGTCAGTAAGCCTGTGGGGGAGACATTAATGACAGAGGACCCCACTTTGCTTTGGGGTCTTTATGCCTGGCTATGGACCTCATTTTTTTAAAAAAAAATAAACCCTAAGGTGTACATCTAAAAATATACCCCTTTAAAAGACGGTTTGTTTGCTAACATTCATATATTGTGGTTGAACTGCTTTGAACAATGGAAGCATCACACAAATGCTGCTTAGTATCGAAACTCTGTTCTAAGTTGCTGTCCTCTATCATGGGGCTGACAACACATTGAAAAAAGAATTTGCTTTACAGTGTCCTATTTTTCCATTTATTTTACTTAGTCACGGTTGAATAATAATTTGCCTCTTGTATTAATTAGATTTTCAAAAGTATATCACTATTAATACTTTACAGAGATTATATATTATTTTACTTTATCTTATTCGTAATTGCTTTCCATTTATTCCATCTATTGTGTATAGTATATGCAAATTATTCTTTTAGTACACTTAATTCCACACACACACACACCTGTTTTTGTGCATGGAAAGTTTTGGAGATGTGAATGGGAAGGGATAAGTAGAGGTAAATGCCAGATCCTTTCACAAAAGATCATCCAGGATCCTCATCTCCGACATTTTCTGCTTAAGATAGATGTGTGTCCTACTTTTAGGGTTGTCCGTCGCAGGAAAATCCAGCCCATTTTGGTCCCAATAGATCCCTGCAATGGAGCCATGGTAAAATAATAATAATAATAATAATAATAATAATAATACTAAATTTATTTATTTATTTGTTTATTTCTTACCCGACTCTCCCTCTGGATTGAGGCAGGGAACAACATCAAATATAAAATACACAAAACTGATTAAGAACACATAAAACTAATACATTATTAAAATACCAATAAAGCTCTTAAAATTCAACTGGGTAGGCCTGCCGGAAGAGATTGGACTTTATGGCTTTCAAGCTCAGGGACTTTACTCAAGAGCTTTACTCAGGAACTTTGCCCATGGGGTTGTGTGTGCAACATGGTGGCGGGTAGAGGCAAGTACAACTGGCTCCTTCTCTTCCTCCCAGGTCCCAGGACAGGGAGAAGGAGCCAGTTGCCCGCCCCAGCGGGGCCCTTTGTGCACATTGGAGGAGGAGAGAATTTGCTGCTCAAGAATCTTGTCTCAATGTTACGAATACAGACAGACCATTCCTAGCATTTTGTGAATGTCAGTGGAGTTCAATGAAATATTCACCATAGATGGCGAGAGACTTATTTCATTTCTTTATTTCTTACATTTCAATACCGTCCAATAGCAAAAAGCCCTCTGGGTTGAAGTTACTGTGCTTCATCATCTTTGGTTTGCTTGTGTTTGTGTTTGTGTGTTGTTGTTGTTTTTTGCCTTGCCATAGATCTGAAGAAGCTTGAATGCACCTACTTGGATGAAGATGAAAAGCTCACTGCTCTGTGTATTCCACAGACACCCAAATATGGAGGGAGGAGTGGACAAAGCTAAAGAAAACCCCACTGGCATGCTGTATAATTCTATTGGTATGTATTTGGGGTCAGACTAAATTAGCTCCAGGGGTAACTTACAATTCGGTGACTCTGAGGACAAAGAGGCTGAGGATTTTCCTCAACACACTGGCTCAATTCGGATGACACAATAAACAACTGGTGTGGGGAAAATAATCATCAGTTGTTTTGACTATTGTGTCATCCGAATGCTGCCATAGTCAACTCAGCGCTGATCCTCACCCACACCACAGTTGATTATTTATTACCATGTTGTGTGGGGAGTGCCCCCTAGGGTTAGCGTGAGGGTTAGGGTTAGTCAACCCACCATTGACTAGCGTGTCGTCCGAATTGAGCCACTGACTCTCCAACTGCAAACCTTTGTTCTACAAGTGTGTGAGGGGGTAGGGGGAGATGAATCTGGAGAGACAAGGTGAATCTAAGACAAAAGAGGAGAGCAGCTTTTGTCGTGCAGAATAAGATCGCTGGGCATTGGAGAGGAAGCAGGGGATTGTTTGGAGTTGAAATGTTGTAGGCATTTATCCTCAGCACAGTGTAAATAAACCCTTTATATGTAAGAAACCACAGGAGTCTCTGGTGCTCTCCTTCTAGGAAACTGAAGTCTGAGTAAACGCTTAAGCCCTTGCAAGTTCTCCCCTCTCAGGACTCGGGTGTAGGAGCATAACCACATTTCTAAAAGTCTCAGTGTAAGAGATGAATAGCTTTATGGCCATGGAAGGAATCCCTCAAGATGAAACCATTCTGCATGATGACCTCTTTGGAAAGCCCAAAGCTGATTGGGGCATGGTTGTAATACACCCCTCAGCTAAGCTACTATTCATTGGGGTGTGAAATTATGAGTCAACTGGTGGTGGTGATAGGGGTAACATGAGAAAAAACAAAATCCTGAAAAAAAGATTAATGTTCTCAGGGGAAAGCAGAATGGCTTTAAGAAGTCAGGTCCCCATACTGCATAGGATACAAAAGTATTTTTGGTCTGCTGTAGCTCTGTGTGCAGATTACTTCTGACAGATGCTCAGTGAAATTTATGACATGGCCCAATTAGATTCATGGGGCCATGTCCAGGTCATGAAGTGTGAGCTTCCAAACGTGACTGACCCCCAGGCAGTTTTGGAATTATGGAGGTTAAAGTAGCTGGGCCTTTTCTCCAGTTTCTGTTAGTGGACAACTTTTGATAAAAGGTAACTGAGGGAGGTCCATAAAAGTAGCATCCTTCTTACAGCAAGCGGAGAAAGTGGTGAGCTTTAAATTGAGTTCCTGGCCAATGTTCATTATGTCTCTTACTTTCAAGGATGCATTGGGGAATATATATATATATATATATATGTGTGTGTGTGTGTGTGTGTGTGTGTGTATTGAAAGGTTTGGAAATGTATTCTCACCCTCCCAAATACATCTAACAAACATCTGTGGCTAAGACAGCACTAGCAGATCTTCATTACTGAGATCTAGTGAATATCTGTAACACATTTGCATAAATTCAGTACCTGGTTTCAATTTGTTTTATGTAGGATATCTTGCATGTTTTCTTCTCCTTCCAGTCCACCTTTCTCTCTCGATAATGGGGACAGTAGACAGAAGTAGGTACTGGGCGTGTGTGTGTGTGTGTGTGTATGTATGTAACAAAGCTCCTCTCCAGGCAGTCTGGGAGCCTATCTACACTACTTCTTTAAAACGGTTTATAACAATTTAACAGTTTAAAACTGTTATAAGCCGTATTAAAGCAGTAGTGTAGATAGGCTCTGGATCACCAGCACTGTGTTCCCACCGCAAACCAAGCTGATCTTCTGAGTTTCAATTCCAGCTTGAATACTTTTGGCCAGTCCCCCTCAAGAAATACTAGAGCAAGAAGGGGGGAAGAAATGTTTAATATAATAATAATAATAATATATTTATTCATCACCCGCCTCTCCCAACGGATCGAGGCGGGGAACAACACCAAACACAAAACACCCTTGGAAGTGATGGCTAAGGATAAAATGACCCCTAAAATTCTAATGTAGCCTCTCTAATAACTTCCAGCTGGCTAATTCCATGCTGCAAATTCTAGTGGGTGGCAAGTTGGGTGATCTGCTGTTCAAAGTAGAGCATACTGAGAAGGCATGGGGGCAGAACCTCATTTTCAGGCCTCCCACATCTTTGCTTCTATTGGCTGGTGCATTTATGCCAGCATCTTGTTATCCACTTCCGCTTAGAGGGTGGATGACAGCAGGCAACGGCAACATCAGTTTCACCTAGCTGTGGTTGGTGGAACTTCAGGTTTAGTAACAAAAACAACAACAACAACTCTGAAATATGCCCATATCTGCCATAGTGCACCTATCCAGAAGGTCCTGGCAGAAGCAACTCCTGGATTGGGAGAGGTCAATGGTCTCCAATAGGCATTCAGGAAAAACTCCTGGAATTCTCCAAGTACCAGGGGTGTTTTTTGTAAAATAATAATAATAATAATAATAATAATAATAATAATAAGACACAATACAGCTGCAAAAATAATTAATTCACCAACAACTGGCCATCAAATTCAACCTTATCAAACAACCTACACCATACTATACATACCCACCCGTAACAATCTTGGAAAATGCAGATCATAAAATATACTCGGACAGAACAATTCATACCGAGAAGACAATACCCTGCAACCAACCAGACATAACGGTCATAGACAAAAAAGAAAAACACACATAGCTCATCGACATAGCAATACTGAATGACAAAAATGTTGTTGAAAAGGAAGAAGAAAAGAGAGACAAATATACATCACTGGCCATGGAAGTCAAAGAACTATGGCAACAGGAATAGGTCACAATTATTCCATTAGTCACATCAGTCACAGGCATCACATCAAACAATTATACAGAAAACGTCTATAAACTGGGCCTACCAGAATACATCCACACCAACATCCAGAAAGCAGTCATACTTAAAACATTCTCAATTGTCAGGAAATTCCTGAATCTGCAAAAGACAGCATGACTTGGCAAAGCCCATCATGTCTGTCTAGAAAAACCGCCACGAGCGAGAAAGAGATGAAATAATAATAAATAGAAAGTAGACCACTGAACAACTGGCTACACCTAAAAGGGAATTCTCCCCCCCCCCCGTGAAAGAGGCAGGAAAACATGCATACACACAATGTCCCTCTTTCAGGGAGAGAAACAGTTCCTGGAAATAGGGGGCAAGACTGGGTACAGCACTAATATATCTATTAAATGATAGTATAATAAATAATAATATTATAATATAATAAAAAAGTAAAAAGTAAACATTTAAGGGATGATGATGATGATGACTCTGTTTCCAGCTCTAAGTAAATCTGACTGTCCCTTCGTTGTATTTTTTAAAAAAGAGAACCAGCACTAAAATGCAGTCTCACTGTATCTGAAAGAACAGAAAGGGAGCTGTCAAAGCAGAGGTCCTCCATCACTTTCCTGAGCAAGGGTCACAGCTGTCTCTCACCCATTAGAGATCATTCCGGCCTTTGTCTGCTGCGTCCTTCGCTGCCTCTCTCTGTCTCCCCCCGTCTTTTTTCTCCTCTCCTCTAGGTGTAACGTATAACCTTGTCAGGATACTAAACATACCATTTGATGCCATCAGAAATGGAGGAGTGCTAAAAGGGCTGAAGACTTTCACACCCCCTTTAGAAGAGTTGCAAAGTTATTTTTAACAATGCCTTGACATCTTGCAGGAACATTTAGAGGGGTGGGGTGGGGTTTCTCCCCCCACGCACCCCCCCCATCCAATCCCATGTGGCTAGCAAGGGCTCAGCATCATCAATCCATTTATTCTTTGTACCAAGGACAAACATTAGGACACTTACCCGAACCTTAACCCAGATAACTACTCATCCCAGTCCAGCTTGAGGGTCACATGAAAATGAAAGCCATCTTTCTTGATAGGGAATTGCACATGCAAGAACATCGTGAAGAGCTCTGCTGGATGATACCAAAGGACCACCTACCCCAGCATCTGGTTTCTCACAGTAGTCAACCACCTGCCTTTGAGAAGCAATGGACCTTTCCCTGTTAGCTATTCATTCATTCATTCATTCATTCATTCATTCATTCATCCATTCATTGGATGGGTTCAACAATCCACCCTTTAGGGTGTCTACTTTCAAAGGGTGGTTGACAAAGCTGACTACAAGTTTAAAACATCAAAACAATCACATAAGAGCCTCAGAAAAGAAGCAAGCAAATCATGAGTTTTGATTCAATCATATTTGTGGTCTATAGGGGGATCATGCTATTGTATTCTAACAACAATCCTTGTGAGGTAGGATAGGCTGAGAGCAACAGATCCAAAGCCAGCCTGTTACCCTCATGGCCAAGCAGAGATATGAATGCCACTTGTCCCAGTCTACATGAAGCACCAGGCATGATCAAAACCTGTCATGGCTTAAATAAGCCATGACAGGTTGTTTTGAGTTGCAGCAAATGCCGGTGAGTGCCAGGCATGATTTGCGTAATCACCAGCCAGCCACGGCTTATGAGGCCATCCAAACCTGGGTGACATAGTTTGTTGGCAGGTTAAACAACCTTCAAATAACCCCATAACAGTTGTTTGAAGGTTGTTTAACCCTCCGACAAGCCATACCACCATGGTTTGCATGACATGATAATCTGTGGCCAGGTGATGATTATGCACCTTGCGCCTGGCACACACCGTGGCTCACAACAAGCCACCATGTCTTAAATAGTCATTGTTTTGATCATGAAAACCAGGTTGCTGTGTCACACTGGCTTGTCTTTATGGTGACATGACAGTTCGTCTGAAGGTGGCATTTCATTTATTTTATTTTAAATGTTTTTTAGGCAACCTTTAAGGGTAGAAATCTTTCATGAATTGATGAGATTGCCTGTGCTGCCAAAAAAAAAAAAAAAAAAAGGAAAGGAAAGAAAAAAGATGCCATTTGTGTACCCCTTGAGATGCAAAACAGCCAGGGAGGCATAGATAAATATTTCATTGGTAAGTTTCAGATTGTCAAGCATTTCATCCTGTGACCATCTTGCATGCTCTCACAAGAGGCTCAGACTTATATCCTTCTTAAAGATTCTATGCTGATTCACACTTTGATTGTAACTTGACCAGTGCCTAAAATAGGGGGATGTTTTGTCCCATTTCTGATTTAGTAAAAAAAAAAAAAGGAAAGAAAAGAAAAATAAGAAAAGAAAAATAAGAATGCCATTGAAACCTCTACTTCTTTTATTTTTACATTTGCAACGAGTAGAGTCAGCATTTGTCTGAATTTGCTAAGACGTTTCCCTCCCACACAGAAAGTGTGAAGCAGCAAATTATGGAGGATAGCTATCTGTTAATTGCAAAGTTCTATTTTCGACAGATGTTCGATCGGCAGTAATGATTTGCCGCTTTAATGAATCTCAGCCAAATCACCCGCTTTGGACAGGATTCAAAGGCCATTTCTGTGGGGTTCCCCCCCCCCCACACTACAAGAATAAAGGCTCTTAGCCTGTAAAGAGGAAAAATGGGGCTTATCACCAGTAACAAAGCTGATGATGAGATCCGCACAAAAATGAAATAAAAAAACCCAACCAAAGAAAACAGATCTAAAGGTTTTTAAAAATGGCAATTATGATAGCCCAGGGGTTCAATATTCTCCAGTTTGTGTACCGTCTGAGTTCTTTCCTACAATCAGTCAGGCAAATGCCACTTCTGTTCTTCGGAGACGTTATCACCATGACAACTTTATCGGGCACCAATTGTCAACCAAAACGTTGGGGGTTGGAATTTGAATTTGGGCACACAGAACAAACTTTCCCCTCTTTTAATCTAGCATTCTTTGGAATGCTCTTAAGAGTCAATGGTGCGCATAGGTCATTTCTGACTTTGTTCATAATGGACTTACACCTAATTTAGATGGTAATGCTTATTGCTTTACTTGCTTCAAGCCAGCACCGTTGAATTTGGGGGCCCTCCGGCTCTTCCTTTTGAGTGGGACCTGGGCGATTGCCCCAAAGTCCTACTGTAATGGCACCACCACTAAAAGGAAAGAAGACTAGGAGGGAGAGAGAGAGAGAGAGAGAGAGAGAGAGAGAGAGAAGAGGCAGCTATTAAAACAACACTAAAATGTAACCAAAAAATTACAAAGAAGGGGAAAAAAGGAATAAAGTCATTAGGCTGAAAAATGGGCAATCAAAGAAGCGATTGCGTTTGGCAGATGGGAAAGCAGCAGGTGCCAGAGTGTGATGGGACCCGGCTTCCCATCACGCACGCTCCAGAATGATACAAGCTGACAGGAAAGGGAATTAATGTGTCAGTGAGCAGCCACTTTCTGTCCATTAGCTGATGCTTGATACATCCGTACAGACTCCTGGTCTCTTTCATACCTCTGTCCCGTCCCCTGCTCAGCTGCCCCACATACATCCCGCCCAGCACCCGGGATAAACCACAAACCATCCTCCCAAACGTTACCCGACAACAGACAGCTGCGTGTGACCTGCCTGTTGCTGTCCTACATTAAC
The DNA here is from genome assembly GCA_029215795.1 of Anniella stebbinsi. Lineage (NCBI taxonomy): Eukaryota > Metazoa > Chordata > Lepidosauria > Squamata > Anniellidae > Anniella > Anniella stebbinsi. The sequence continues at coordinate 392,944,724 of JARDYH010000001.1, forward strand.
AGGGTGTAAGTGGCCGAGTCACCATCCCTCCAGCCCCCAAACCAGGATTTGAGATTTCAGCCCATGAATAAATGATGGGAATGCAGATGCTGAGAATACATTAAGGAAAAGCATGTTGGCCGGGGTCCATTGGAGCGGGGCAGCAGGATGGAGGAGACATGGCGACGGCGGCAGGAGAATACCGATGAAGAGCATTTCTCCTTCCAAATTAATGCTAGCGAAACAAATGGGTGCGCTGCGTGGCGCATGATAATACACCTGCGCGGAGTCGGTTCGCTTTTTAGGGTTGTTGTTGATGATGATGTTGTTGTCGTCATTGTTGTTGTTTCCCGGAGGAAAATCCCTAATTGAATAGACCATTCATGCCCTTCAAAGCTGCCTTGGGGGGGGGGGGGATTGGCTGGAAGGCAGGGCAGAAATGTGAGGAATTAAAGATAAGATCCAACTCCTTGCGCGTTCCCTCACAGTAAGTCAGTGGGCTTTACGTTTGTGTAGCACACTTGTGCATCGCCACAGGTACCAATCACAAAATGCTAGAGCTGCGGGCCAATGGCCTCTGAAAATTCTCCAATATATTCCCAGGCAGAGAAATTCGGGGGATAATTTCAGCAAATTTCTCCAAGGGGAGGAGAAATTCTCCAACAGTTTCTCACCGGGAGGGCTCACCATGAGCAAGCGTTGTCGCACAGTTTCGTTCTCTTTTCCTAAGGGTTTTTATTTTTTATTTTTATTTTTTTGGACTGCCACCTCAACTGTGTGGAGGCTTCCACTTTTCTGGCTCCTTCCCAGGGCATTTCGTCATTTATTTTGGTGGTCGTTTTGAGTTCACCTAATCACAGTGAGGTGGCGAAAGGTGATGTGCTTTTATCGCTCTCTCTCTTCCTATTATACAATTGTCCATTGCTCTGCAGCCTCCCAGGCTGACCGCACTTTCTGAACTGGAAAAAAAAAATACCCCATGATGTCTCCTTCTGGGCTTTAGCTGACGTGTGGGAAGTTGAGGAGGCTACAGGCTACCAGAGATACGATTGAACAATGAAGGACAGGCCAGTCATTCATGTTTCTCAACCCCCTCATAAGCAAGGTAAGCACCATAATCCCGAACCAAACCATTGCGAATGTCTCCTAAATTCCTTCTCCTTTGAATTTCTTTTTGAAAGCCATTTCGTGTCTATCCAATTGAATGAGAATGGTCGAAAAAAGGGTGCACGAAATTTTCATCGCAGCGCCACAAAATAGACGTCAGCAGAAGGGAAACCCTCCTTGTTCTCTAAATGACATCTCTCCCACCTCCCCTTCCCCCAAACCCTTGGCTCTCACACAGTGGCCATCTGTGGATGGTGGTGCGTTTAGCTGCTTGGCTCTGTGATGACCAGAATGACAATTACAAGTAGTAGACTTGGCAGGGCTGCAGCGGTACACTTTGCCTGCCTTACGTCCAATAGGATGTTTCCCAGGGTTTAAATACCGGGCCTCAATTACAAGAACAAATGGCGAGGACAACTGTAGGCCAGCATTGCTGTTGATTTTGATTCCAATCTGTTCTCTTCTTAGCATTACGTCCCAGGAAAGTTAATATATTAAAGACCTTAAGAGATTATGGGTTCTTGTTTCTTGCTACTGCGTGCTTGAGCATACAACGCAAGGGCCCAAAGGCAGTCCTGTTAAGTGAGACTAAGGTCAGGATCCTAGGAATGTGGAAAGCTGCCTGATACTGAATCAGACCATCAGCCCAGTATTGTTGAGACTGACCGGTGGCAGCTCTCCAGGGTTTCAGGCAGGGTTTTTTGTGGCACTACATGGAGATGGTGTTGTTGAAGGAGCCATAGCTCAGTGTAATAGAACACATGCCTTGCATACAGAAGGTCCCGGGTTTGATCCCTGGCTTCTCCAGGTAGGGTGAGGAAAAGAATTTGAGCTGAAAAATGCAGGAACCTTTGGTATGTGTTGCCCTGCCCTTTTTCCTTTGGCCCTGCCCACCACTGGAATGTGGTCCCCGAATGTGGCTTCTCTGAAATGGTATTTGGACCTCAAGCTGAAAGAGTTTTAGGACTCCTTCCATATGGAGTTCTGGCCCAGGCATATCTGCCTCCCTCTGGGGGAGCATAAAATCTGACCCTTGACATTGACTGTGCTGCTGCAGCAGGGACCCTGAATAATTCAGGTTCATTTATTTTATTCTATTTAAAATTCTAGTGCAACAGGAAATCCTGTATTGACTTCTGTAGTTGATAACTTTTAGTTTTCACAAAACAGATGCTTTTAACCCACACTTCCTTTTTATAGGCATAACTTTGACCTAAGAAAGTAGATATCTAGATGGTTTGGCCTTCTAATCCCAGAATTCCTGACCATTGACCATGGTGATGGGGACTCCTGGGAGTTGAAGTCCAAAACATCTGGAGAAGGTCTATATTCTGCCCACTCCAGTCTAAGGCAAAATATAATAGTGTCTACATGCACATACCCAGCCCAAAGATATATTTCAGGAGTAGGGAACCTGGTGCTCTCTAGGTGTTTTGGACTATAACTCCCATATGCCCAGCCAGCATGATGAATGGCCAGATATGAGAGTTGTAGTCAAAATTTTCGGAAGGCTCTAGGTTGCCTTCCCTTGACATATGTGCATAGCAGCAGGCTTCCTCTCATATAATACTAGAACCCAGGGTCATCCCATGGAGCTGTTTGGTGGGAGATTCAGAACAGATTAAAGGAAGTACTTCTTCACACAGTGCAGAGTTAAATCATGGACATGAACACCACAACATGTGCTGATGGCCACCAATTTGAATGGCTTTAAAAAGAGGGGTTGGATAAATACCTGGAGGAGAAGGCTATTAATGGCTACTAGTCCTGATGGCTACTACTCCAGTCTCAGAGGCAGTAAGCATATGCACACCAGTTGCTGGGAAACATGGGTGAGAAGGTGCTGTTGCACCATGTCCTGCTTGTGGGACAGCTGGATGGCCACTGTGTGAACAGAGTGTTGGTCTAGATGAACCCTTGGACTGATCCAGCATGGCACTTCTTATCTTCTTATCTTCTTATCTTCTTATGTTCTCCTCATATGTACTCCTAGTACTAATTGTACATGGAAATGGGTGCTGAGCATGCCATTTCTCTCCGAGCAGCTGGGGTGGAACGTACGCTAAGCTTTCTTCCTCAACCGATAACTGTTTGGGTACGGAACTGAGAGGATGACATTCCTCTACTCCTCTGTCCTTTTCTTGAGCCACCGATCAACATGATTTCTGCTTTTTGAAGACGGCTCCAGGTGCACAGCCACAGCTGCGCTGCGCATGTGCATAGTCGTATCCTAGTAGGTTATTACTAAAATTTTATAAGCTCGGATTTTGAAAAGTTCAGCACCTATCTGGAGACCTCCATGTCACTGTTTGCATTTAAAAAATCTAATCCGTTTCCTTACCGATTATTTCAGACGGCTGCCATTTAAAAACAGATCGCTCTATAAATTCGCTGCATTGGACCCTGAAGACCTATTTTTATGTAAACATGGATTGTGGTATATTGGAATTTCAGAGAGCTGTCTTTTCACAATGCTTTATCTGTTTTATAACTTCCTTTAGTCTCCAGCAAGCTAGAGGTGATGTTATTTCAAAAAGCATGTTTCATCCAATATGCCGTGCAGTGTGCCGGGGAAGCTGGAAGGCTAATGAATGCGTTTAACGCTGGACCAGAGCTAGTTTTCTAAGAACAGTGCTAGCCTGAGACCAAAAACCGTGAAGCCGTTCCCCTTAACGGCAGGGTTCGAAAGGTGCTTCGTGCCACCTTTTTGCGTAATAAAGACACCCAATGACAAAGTTCAAAGCCCTGTGATAATTGTAGAATGTTAACAAACACGACACCACCTGTTCTTCACAGCAGATTTAAGACACGACAGTGTTAACAATGGCATATTGATACATTCCAGCGTCTCTCTGTGATGGGCTCATTTGTAATCTAATCGCATGTCTACGTATCATTCCATTTTTTAAAAAAGGAAGAAAAAGAAGACCTCTGCGAAATGAATAAAATACAATTGCTAAATGATATGCGTAATCATTCAGCGCTGTCACTGCTGAAAGGTGATATTGCGGTGACTTTGAGAAAATTAGATCTATTCTTCATACAATTATATAGCCACACTTTCGCTCTAATGCCATTCTAATTGGAAAGGAGCACTGAAATGTGAAACTAGGCGCATTTCAGTATCTAATTATCACCCAGTAACTCATTCTTAAAATAGTTTTCTGGAAAAGATGCTTGCTAAGAATGCTGGTTGCATTCTGAAGGCTTCCACAGTGCCCTTGCAGGAAATGTCCTGTGGGTGCACAGAAACGGGCTCTAGACAGTTTAAGCCTAGATTTTTTTCCAGCAACATTGCTGAGAAATTTCAGGAGAATAATAAGAAATGAAAGGTGGCATGGTATAGTTGTCAAGTCAATAAGCAGTAAACAGGTAAACACTGGGGCAAACCTCCCATGTCCCAGCCCAGCATTCTATCCAATACACCACACTGGGTATTCATTAGGGTGACCTTATGGAAAGGAGGACAGAGCTCCTGTATCATTAAGTTATATTGAAAGGGGAATTTCTGCACGTGTCACTTGTATGCATGCAGCACCTGGTGAAATTCCCTCTTCATCGCAACAGTTAAAGCTGCAGGAGCCCTGCCTAGCATGACCAGATACAAAAGAGGACAGGGCTCCTGTAGCTTTAACTGTGGTGATGAAGAGGGAATTTCACCAGGTGCTGCATGTATACAAATGACACCTGCAGAAATTCCCCTTTCAATACAACTGTTAAAGATACAGGAGCCTCGTCCTCCTGCCGTATGGTCACCCTAGTTTTCACACAAATAATAAAGGAATGGTCTCCAAATAGGGATGTCGGAGGAATCTGTTTGGGATGGACCTTGATGAGGTTTCGTTTGCTCACCCCCTGGAATTGGTTCCGTCTTCCAGGAGCTGGCCCAACTTGTTGCCCAATGCATCGAGACAGCTGGTGGATTGTGGGTATTTTTTTATTGGCACGGTTAGCCATTTGAGTAAAACCGCAGCTGTAAATAGTGTATCAGTTTTGCAAAAATCCCCCAAAGTCCCTGGATTTCAGAAACTGACCTGCAGTTGAGTCAGTGGGCATCACAGGCATCCCTCAGGCCCCGAAAGGGTCAAGTTTCCTCATGACAGGCATTCTTACTTCAAAACAGTCTTCATAAAATGGCATCCATTTTGTGTAACGCCATGCTTCAGAATAACTTTGGAGCCCTTCTACTAGCAGGTCAAAGTGTTCTTTTTGCCTTAGAAACATTCCTGATTGCTCGCTGATATAATTTCTTGACTCCCATCAGGCCGGCTAAAGTAAATAACAACAAAGGTTGTTCTTTTATACATTGGAATAATAATGACATCTTTCTTAACATTTTTACAAAATCAAAGTACATTTGAGCTCATTGTCTTTTCTGTTAGAGCTTGTGCTAATGATACACATTTTGTCTGTTCCTAATTTGTACGAGTGATTTTTGTTTTGTTTTGTAGTATCCTTTGGCTAGAACAAATAAACTAATATTTTGAACAGGTTTAAGAAGTTTTAGCTGATCAAATACCTGCCTTTGAACTGATTAATGAATTAAATTTAAATAAGTTTGCATATTATCAAAGCCTCAAGATAGACTCTCTAATCATAACTCTGCTCCATCCAATTTCTGCATCCATCAAAAGAGCTCTCTCTCTCTCTCTCTCACACACACACACACACACACACATCACATTTATTCTCAAATGCGATTTGCCTTTAGAAATGCATTGTGCATGAGACTCTCCCTACCATTTGCATTTTTTTGTATGCCATTTTCTTGAGCAGAGAACTATGTAGCAAAATTCAGGGAAGTAAGAACATAAGATAATAAGAAGAGCCCTGCTGGATCAGACCAGGAGTCCATCTAGTCCAGCACTCTGTTCACAGAGTGGACAACCAGCTGTTGACCAGGGACCCACGAGCAGGACACAGCAATTTGTGTATATAGGTTTACTGCCTCTGATACTGAAGGTTGTACATAGCCCCCAGGACTAGTAGCCATTGATAGCCTTCTCCTCCAGGAATTTATCCAACCCCCTTTTAAAGCCATCCAAATTGGTGGCCATCACCATGTAGTAGTTTAACTATGTGCTGTGTGAAGAAGTCCTTCCTGAATTTCTCACCAATCAGATTCCTGGGATGAAACCTTTAGGTTCTAATATTATGGGGGAGGGAGAAAAATGTCTTCCTATCCACATTCTCCACACCATGCATATTTGTGTCCACCTCTATCATGTCTCCCCTCAGCTTCTTTTTTTTCCAAGCTGAACAATCCCAGCTGTTGCAACCTTCCCTCATAGGGGAGATGCTCCAGCCCCTTGATCATTTTAGTTGCCCCTTTCTGCACTTTTTCCAGCTGGTGTAGTACCTGAAGGATAATTGTTCTGATCCTCGTCGTAGCCAAAATGCCATGAAGTCCATCTTATTTTAGTTGAAAGCTCTTCTTGCCAGTAGCTAAGTCTTAGGAGAGGCCTTTCAACATTTTAGAATGGGGGAAAACACTGTCCAAAAGCTGGGAAACCACCAATCAAACATATAGTTTACCAAGTAATTTCCCTTACAAAATACCAACCACTATCTTATTTTTTTAGTTAGACCCATTTCACTTCTGAACTGATATGCACTCAGCCACCCAAGTTAAATATTAGAGGGGATGATGCATCTAAGCTCTGATAAATCCTTTTAGATTAATACCTGGAATACGTATTAGCCATATCCAAATCCAAATCAAATTTATTAGGCACGCAATTACAGGTGATAGCCAAAAGAAAAAATGCATAACCAAGCAAGTCAAACATTTACAGATACAAATCATATTAGCATTAAGAATACAAAATAGTACACTTGGGCTATGTCTACACCATGCAGTTATCCTGGGGTCATCTCTAGGTCATCCCCGTGCATCCAAATGATGCACAGGGGATCCCAGAGTCACCCGGGGACAACCAGAGACTTTCCACGGGATAACTACAACTACAGATGTCCCATTTTTTCTGCGGTCCCGGGACAACCCCAAAGACCGCAGCTGGTGTGGTGTGGGTTCTAGGTCTTCAAACGGGCATGGAACTGCATGAGGTGGCTCCATGCCTATGAGGGGGGGGCAGCATTTTTGCCATCCCTTGGATGGCGGTATTGAGTTTCCCCATTTATTTATTTATTTATTTTATTTACCTTACCTTTTACTTAAGGCTCTCAAAAAAAAACAAAAAACCCTGTTGGCTTCCAGGATGACGTGCTGGCAAATGAACACTGGGGGAGGATCACTGAAGATGGAATGCCCAAGATCCTCTCCCCCCTTGAAGGATCATAGGTCTTGTTGACTCCCATTTTCCTATGGTGGTTTATCACACTAGGCAGCAGAGCCAGGCAGCTAATCCAAGGAGGTCCTGCCAGGGGTGCTTCTTCCAATAATAGGGAGGCTAATTTGTTATGGCTTACAGGGCTTATTAGATCATTCCAAATAGATAAAGGTTTTATACAGATATGTTTTCCTCTTTGATATTTGTTAACAAAAAGAAAAGAAAATGACTTCAGATTTTAAGTCATGCAGAGATCGTTCTGGAGAGTTTGCATTGTCTTAAGATTTGAATATATACTTTGTGCAACTCTTTATATCTAGTGTAACTCTGTCTACAAAATACTAAGCACTTGTACTCTAAAGTATTGTTCCAAGTTGTGATTAATGAAAAATAATAATTTTAAACTTTTTTTAAAAAAGGCATCTATTATACAAATTGCATACAAAAATGCTTATACTGAAGGAAGTTGTATACAAACTGTGTATATTAGGAAAGGCTCCTGTAAAAATAAATGCAGATTTTCTTATGATTTTACAGCAGGCTGTTGCAGAAATTGTATGGAATGGATTTATGATTGAATACATGTGAAACTGCCCCAGACTCAATAGACCTAGCTGTTCAACACTTGAGGAATACTTTCATCCATTTTAGAGCCTTCCTGGAGTTTAACACAGATAGATTGTATTTTTCCCCTTCGTGTGAAGAATGTTTTTCTTTTCTATTCAGGTGTTTTTGGAAGAAGGATGCTTTTTGTAATCAGAGAAGACACTAAGAGACAGGGCTGGACCAATGTATCTAATCTGTCTCTTGGCGTTCTTTCTCTCATCTAACATATGAGATTGTCAAATTCGTTCCCATCCTTCAGGCTAGGCTGCTTAATAGTTAAGTCTACACCTATTAAGCTGATTGGTGGAACATAGGATTTCACAGTTGGCAGCAGGAATCACGGGACTGCATAGTGGAAGTTCCCAAGAATGGCTGCAGGGTATGTGGATGGCAGGGGGGCAGAAGGGATGAATAAAGCTATTGACATGTTCCTGCCCTTGCAACTGTGCATTGGAACTTTACAGAGAGATGCCATTGCAGAGAACCTTCTGTTTTTATCTCTCTGGATCAAAGGAAAATCTCTTTACAGACTGATGATGAGCAACTCTTAACTTCAGCACTGATCTTTTGAAATTGTCAACAGATCAACAGTGCAGAACTCCCCCTAGTAGAGTTGCACATTTCGTTCTGAGTTAAAATTGGAGGTACATAGAAGCATAGGCATGATCAAACAAGAGATCTGTGCATGTTTCCCTCCAATTTGCAGAAGCGTCCTAAATTGTGCAACTTTCCTCCATCGGCTAAAACAGGGTTGATTCACTCTACAGAGAGACTTAGGCCAGATCCTCCACCAAGCAGAATATCATGGTATGAAAGCGGTATATAAAAGGTAGGAGCCACACCAAACAGGCTATGGGCCTCAACAGTTGTCAGTACACTTCAATACCGCTATAAAGCAGTAGTGTGGCTCCTGCCTTTTATATACCGCTTTCATACTGCTTTCATACTGCTATATCCTGCTTGGTGGAGATCTGGCCTAAGTCTCTCTCTATAGAGTGAATCAAACCTGTTTTAGCTGATGGAGGAAAGTTGCACAAATTTGGACATTGTGCAAATTGGAAGGAAACTTGCATGGATTTCCTGTTCGATCACTGCTTGATCTGTGCAAGTGTCCTGTTTCCACAGAGTGAGCTGTGAGTGCAACACCAATAGGAATCAGGCATAAGATGGCACTTGTAGAATCCCGGTGATCTCGAACACCTCTCATTTGCCCATCCCTATCTGACTTATCCTAGATCAGGCCATTGGTCCTTCTGTTCCAGCTGGCTGTAGCTTTCCAGGGCTTCATATAGGGGGCCTTTCACAGTTAGAGATGGAGGAGAAATTAATTTAGTTCACACTTTAATGCAAACTTACAAAATTTCTCACTTTTGAACTACTCTGCAGATCAAAACGGCATAATCCTTCAAAATTCACACTTCTGAAAATTTTCCAGTTGAGGTCTCCCTCTCAAACAAACAAACAAACAAACAGCATAGAAAAGACATGTCTTAGGAAATTAACATTCAAATGTGTTAGGTTTAATAAATTGATTGCAAAAATGTGCATATTAAGTAAACATGTATACAAAAATGCAAGTTCAGGGAGAAATGTTCACCAAATGCTTATGAACGTTCATGCAAACTTTTTTTTTTAAAAAACCCTCAAGCTTAAGAGTGGAAATATGAGAATCCAGAATCGACAGATTCATTCATCCCTATTGCTAGCCCTATGTGAAGGTATCAGAGACTGAACTTCACAACTTCTGCATGCAAAGTGTTTCCTTTATCACTGAACATCAGCGCCATCTAATTGAACCAGTAACTACATGAACACCCTGGGATAGTGTTGAAAAATCCTAAATGCACGTATTGGTTTTGCGGAGTGGTGGGAAATAAATGACGAGACAGACACAAGAGTTGGGTTTAAACAGGGCCACATTTTATTCAAGATCTGCAAAGGGGAAATCCTCTAGGGCATCCAGCTTGGCCTGTTTGCAGGCTCCTAAAGAGTACCAGGTGAGCCATTCCAGTCCCATGGGATGGCGCCATTCGCTTCGCTTCTGTTATGTATCCACCAAACAGATTGTTGTTGTTTCCCTCCTGCTCCACTGGGCGTTGGTGATCTGTGGAGTAGGCTGAAGATGCTTCCATTGCGTCTAATCTATTAGAAAGAGACTGTAAGAGGTTTGTCTGTGTTTGTATTTGTGTATGGTGACGCTCCCTGGTACCTTTTGGTTGTTGGGTTGGCATGGGTGTAGGATTTATCCATTTTTCCTTTTCCATAGCTTGCAGCCTAGCCAGAATGGCTGCAATATTGGGATCCATTTCGTCCTCAGAAGAATCATCCCTGGGTCATGTGTGTTTAGGTTGTGTGTGAGTAGCTTTCTCCTTACCTTTAGGGCCACCAACCCCTTTTATTTAAGGTCCCAGCGAGGCCACCTAACTCTCCCCTGCTATGTCTAGCACCTGCACGGGTGACACAGTGCTCAAGGGCTTCACCCAAATTCAGGGTCAGCAAGGCCACCAAGCCTTGCTTCAAGCTTTAATCTCAAAGGCCTTTCCTACCAAAACAACCCCTGTGGGCACAGGCACCCACCACCTTTGGACAAAGCCAACGGCCTCTCCCTGGCTCAAGGTCAGCCAGGCAACCCCACCTGGCTACAATCTGAAGGCTCGGACATGTGGCTTAGAGGCCAAGCACCCATTGGACCAAGACAACAGCTATGGGCCCAGGCGCAAAATATGTTTATTTGAAGCACCTGCACTGGCCCAGCACAACGGAATCAACCTGCCCCACCCTCATGCCCTTAACGGGCATGAAGCCATGCGGTGTGAGCAGCAGCCGACTGGAAAAGCGTGGATCCGCCACCTGCACCCATGCCCGCCCGCTACCTGAAGGCAAAGTTGTCGAGCTCCCGTCATTCCCAATACTCACGCACAGAAGGCTTGAATCCGGCAACCATGCATCCGTGCGGGCCAGAAGGGACCTGCCGGTGCTTGTCAAACTTGCAGCCCTTCCTTCAACTCAGGGAGGGCCAAGAAGCAGAGCTGCTGTTCCTGTCTCCTCCTCTGCTCCAAAAGCTTCGTCCCCACCATGTGAGTAAGCTGCTGTGGCCGCATTTGCTAAGCCGCACAAGCCAAAGAGAAGGCTGGGAGGGAGAGGACATCTTTTAAAGGCTTGATGTCCCCTCCCAGTGAAGACAAAAAGGAAAAAGACACCATACAGCATGGGTGTAAAAGAGATAAACTCTGGTGTTATGTAAATTCTTGAACTCTGTTTATTGTTGTTAATAGTCAAATATCCACACTCTCAACGTTTCGGAAAACAATCCTTCGTCAGGAGCTGAATATGTAAATTTAAAATAAAATACATAAAACATTATAAATTTGGCGTGAAACCCTTATATCAAATTTTGTTTACTACACATAGCACTCTCGGTCCCCTCCACATCACAAATTCTCCTCAAAAACCCAGCACATATTAGGAATCACATTATAAAATTATATAATCTCCTTACAAAGCAGCACGTATTCAGCATTGTGCCCCATTTTATCAAAAGCTCTCCCTTTCTACATACATAACATCCTTGGTCTAGAAGACACAATGTTCTTGCTTATTTTTAAGGTGCCCTTCATTGCTGTTGTTATCCAGTTCTAATCCTTTCTAAATTCATTATTCTACATTACTCCACAAAAACAATGCATAAGCCAATACTTGCTCTTAAAAGCCTCAAACTAACCTGGATATTGCACGGGCACTGCCCGAGAGTTGTTTTTTATTATTAGGAGATACCCATTGTACTGCTTTTTCTGTATCCTTCTTCCTACAACAATCTTTGAAGTGTGTTACTCTCCTCCTACCCGCTTTTTATTAGCTTGTTATCAGGTGCCTTGTATGGCCCCTAATAGTCTTGAAGTTAAATATCTATTTCCTCATGTTGTCAGTGGCCAAATTCTGTCATGACTCACTTACTGTCTTCCTATATTCTCTCCTCTTGTATCTTAAAGTTTCAAATTGTTCCATTCCAAGGAATCATTCATCCCCCTTGCAGTATGTGACTGAAGATGCAAAATCCAAAAGACTTCCCTCTTACTTAAAACCTTTTCATCCCCCTTGATTTTCTCGATGCCCCAGAATCTTAAAGACTCTGGTTGATGTTTCATTTCTTGGAAATGCTTAACCATTGGCGCCCCCTCTCTGTGGTGTCTAAGATTGCAGAGGTGTTCTCCCACCCTAACCTTAAGGGCCCGTGTTGTTTTGCCTATGTAGATCTTGTCACAAGGGCAAGTTATGGCATATATTATATTCACAGAATTGCAATTCACAATTCTGAATCCAGATGGGCAGGTTACACCAATTTCTAGAACTTTACTATGCACACTTGATTAGAAATCTGAGAAAGCAAGTATTTCCAATGTGGGTGCAGAGCCAGCTTTACTATTAGGCTGAATGTTGCAAAAACTTCAAGTGGCAGATGCTGTGGGGTGGCGCACTAACCACCTGGCCATTCTACCTGAGCTTTCCTGCCATTCCCCTTTGTCTTGTAGGACAAAGCTGTATGTACCCTATAGGCTAGCCTGCTGCTCTTGGGTGTGGTGGAGGATGTTATCCCTTTGCCAGTGTCAAAGTAAGATTCAACTGAAAGTCCAGCTGGCTTCTGCACACGGAATGGAATGGCGTGCCATCTTGAACTTTTCTATATGAGGAGTTTACTATGCACATGCTATCCCCTACTAATGGTTATGGGTTCTTTAGACAATGCCAAGACCCTCCAGTTTTGCTTCTGTTTTTAAAGAGCACTTTAAAGCATGAAAAATGTGTATCATTTGTGAAAGTGAAAAAAATCCACTTGTGTATTTCTGCTATTCTGCTATACCACAGGGCCACCTAGAAGTTATACAGTGGAAAAGCAGGAAAAGAAACACTAGCTCAATTCGGATGACACAATAAACAATTGGTGTGGGGAAAACAATTGTCAGTTGTTTTGACTATTGTGTCATCCAAATGCTGCCATAGTCAACTCAGCGCTGATCCTCATCCACACCACAGTTGATTATTTATTACCATGTTGTGTGGGGAGTATCCCCTAGGGTTAGGGTTAGGGTTAGGGTTAAGGTTAGTCAACCCACCATTGACTATCGTGTCATCCGAATTGAGCCACTGTGTTGTGCTTGGCTCTCAAGTCTGCAACAAAACCAAAAATGATACAGCAGATTAACAGCCTTGTGTAGCAAAACCCTTTGTCCTTTGCCTCAGGAACAAAATAACTCAGGATGTCCCTGGGTGAGCGGCTCCATCAATCTCTACTTTAAATTGGTAGACCTAAGAAGATGTTATTAGTAAGTTGATGTCTTACACTTTCCACAAAGTAAAGTGGAAACTAGGGATGTGCACTGGATCGGACCCGATCCACGATCCGAGTCCGGTCCAGTGGGAAATCGGATAAATTATCCGATTTCCGATCCCGCAGCTGGATCGGCCGATCCAATCCGAACCGGTCCGAAAAAGCTCCGAACCGGTTCGGCGGATCGGCGGATCGGCGGGCGCCCACTGGCGCCCACCGCCGCTTCCATTGGTGGGCGCCAGCGGGCGCCCGCCGATGAAAGTGGACAGCGGGGGGGGGAGGAGGGGGGCACTTACCTTCTCGGCCCGGTGGCTCCCCTCCGGCGCCGGAGCCTACTACTACTAGCAGGCTCCGCGGCCTGCTCTAGGGTGGCGCGCCGGGTGATGTCATCACCCGGCGCGCTACTCTAGAGCAGGCCGCGGAGCCTGCTGGTAGTAGTAGGCGCCGGCGCCGGACGGGAGCCACCGGGCCGGGAAGGTAAGGAGGGGGTGCGTGGAGGGGAGGAGGGGGCGCGCGGAGGGGGGAGGGGGGCCCTTACCTTTCCGGCCCGGCGGCTCCCGTCCGGCGCCGGCGCCTACTATTCCCAGCAGGCTCCGCGGCCTGCTCTAGGATGGCGCGCCGGGTGATGTCATCACCCGGCGCGCTACTCTAGAGCAGGCCGCGGAGCCTGCTGGAAGTAGTAGGCGCCGGCGCCGGACGGGAGCCGCCGGGCCGGAAAGGTAAGGAGGGGGTGCGTGGAGGGGAGGAGGGGGCGCGCGGAGGGGGGAGGGGGGCCCTTACCTTTCCGGCCCGGCGGCTCCCGTCCGGCGCCGGCGCCTACTATTCCCAGCAGGCTCCGCGGCCTGCTCTAGGATGGCGCGCCGGGTGATGTCATCACCCGGCGCGCTACTCTAGAGCAGGCCGCGGAGCCTGCTGGAAGTAGTAGGCGCCGGCGCCGGACGGGAGCCGCCGGGCCGGAAAGGTAAGGAGGGGGTGCGTGGAGGGGAGGAGGGGGCGCGCGGAGGGGGGAGGGGGGCCCTTACCTTTCCGGCCCGGCGGCTCCCGTCCGGCGCCGGCGCCTACTACTCCCAGCAGGCTCCGCGGCCTGCTCTAGGATGGCGCGCCGGGTGATGTCATCACCCGGCGCGCTACTCTAGAGCAGGCCGCGGAGCCTGCTGGAAGTAGTAGGCGCCGGCGCCGGACGGGAGCCGCCGGGCCGGAAAGGTAAGGAGGGGGTGCGTGGAGGGGAGGAGGGGGCGCGCGGAGGGGGGAGGGGGACCCTTACCTTTCCGGCCCGGCGGCTCCCGTCCGGCGCCGGCGCCTACTACTCCCAGCAGGCTCCGCGGCCTGCTCTAGGATGGCGCGCCGGGTGATGTCATCACCCGGCGCGCTACTCTAGAGCAGGCCGCGGAGCCTGCTGGAAGTAGTAGGCGCCGGCGCCGGACGGGAGCCGCCGGGCCGGAAAGGTAAGGAGGGGGTGCGTGGAGGGGAGGAGGGGGCGCGCGGAGGGGGGAGGGGGGAGGGGGGCCCTTACCTGCCCGGCCCGGCGGCTCCCGTCCGGCGCCGGCGCCTACTACTACCAGCAGGCTCCGCGGCCTGCTCCAGGGTGGCGCGCCGGGTGATGTCATCACCCGGCGCGCTACTTGAGAGTAGGCCGCGGAGCCCGCTGGTAGTAGCCGCCGGCGCCGGACGGGCCGAGAAGGTAAGTGGCGGGGAAGGGGGCTTACCCCCCCCCCGGAGCCGTCCGCTTCTATCCGCTGGCGCCCGCGGGCGCCAGCGGATGGAAGCAGGCGGCCCCAGGGGGGGTAGGGAGCGCGGGGGAGGGGGTTTACCTGCCGGGGCCGTCCACAGCGGACGGCCCCGGGGGGGGGAGGGAGTTAGGCCCCCCCTTACCCACCCGCCGCCATTTTTTCCTCATAGACTTGCATTGCAATGCAAGTCTATGGGGAAAAAAATGGCGGCCGATCCAAAAATGTACGATTTTTGGGTCGGGATCGGACTCGATCCGGTCCGGGGGGCCTCCGATTTTGTCCGAACCGGTCCGGGACAAAATTGGAGGTCCCGATCCGGGTCCCGATCCGATCCGGGGGGTCCGTGCACACCCCTAGTGGAAACATCAAAAACTGCCAGATAGCTTCTCTCTGAAACACTAGCTTTGCGTAAGCAAAAAGAGTTTGAAATATGAACCCTTTTAAATGATTTTTTCTCTATATTCCATCCTAAGTGGTAAAGTTCTCTGTAGGACTTTCACACTCATCGGGACGTTCTGAAAACAAATTCGGAGGAAGTTACTTTGGGAGAAATGATTCTGCTTTATGGCCCCATAAACAAAAAAACTATTGTGTGGAAAGGATCTTGGATTTATGGAGAAACCAGCCATTCTTATTGATTTGTAATCCACACATTTTTTTGATCCTTGTTCTTTTATTGGCCCAACAAGTTCTTCAATTATCAACCATAATCTGAAGCTGATTTGTTCTAAACTTGAATCTTCTGGGGTGATGTTGTTTACGGTTGATGAAAAAGCTATGTCTGACGGGCAAAAGAGGAAGACCAGCTCCTCCTGGTTATGGGTGAAACTTTCACTGTTTTATGAGTTTATTGGCTGATTGTATTATATTTTGTTTTCTCTCTGATTTTATTGTATTTTATTTTATGAACTGTTTTGGGTTTATTATTACTATTAGTAAAAATGAAACGTGCTATATAAATCTGTCTAATGGTAAATGAATAAATATTACAAATAAATATGTCTGTATCATTTGAGCCCTCTTGACTCACACATTAATCTACAGTGAGTAATAATTCTTTGTGGGAGAGCAGGGCCATCTCTACCACAAGGCAGAATGAGGCTGTTGCCCTTGGCAGCAGATGCAGGGATATGGCCCAGTGGGAGAACATCCCCCCAGTTTGTTCAAGTTATGCTAGGTGAAATAGTATGAGCAAGTGGGCAGGCATATAAGGATCATCTTTTCCCATAAATACCTGCCCAGAACCCATTACCACCCCAAGTCATTTTTGCTATTCATTGCCTCTTTCAGGAACATCTTTGTTTGTTTGTTTGCTTCTTTAAAGAGGGCTCCATTTCTTGTTGTCTATATGATCCAGCCAATCAGGAACCATGTAATCAGTGTGCTGACATCATCCTGCCATGCAGCCAAATAGCTCCAGCTGTCTTATGACACAGCAAAACCAAATCAGAGTGAGGGCAACACTTCCTGTCCTTTCTCTGAAAGCGAAGATGTTTTGTCCAGTTCTGCAGATCCCTGAATTATCATTGAAATGGGAGTGGATATGTTTCACTGGGGGCATTTTCTTGTTTTACCAAGCACCGCCCCCCATTTCAATTTGCCCCTACATTTTATGAGTGATGGAGAAGAAGAATTTCCTCTCGGTGTTTGCCAGATCCTGTATGCAATGAAATGCCTTACTTCCATGCCTTGCGCAGCCGGGGCGTGGGGTGGCTATTGAGGGTGGGGTGGTAGACGAGGCATGGAGGTGCACCATGGGTGACCTCCCCGTGGTGCCACCAGAGGGAGGAGGAGAATCAGAGCCCATTTATTGGCTCTCACCCCTCCCCTCCTCCTTCTCTTTGAATCACACCTCCCTTCCTCCCTCCCTGTAGGCAGCGTGGGCTCACTGGTCACCCTTTTGGGGGGCGAGTAGGTGGTTTTTTTTTGGTGATAATGTTTAATTAGTTATGAGTTTTTTCACCTACTTCACATTGTAAGACAGGCCAGGAGAAATAATCAGGTTGATTTGACGTTAACAGTTTTGTCACATCTGCTGTTAGGCAGGTATGTGCGAGCATTTTGAGTGGATTAGGGTCTGTGAGCATTCAGAGGCACCGTTGTGGTGATCGGTAATGTCGGAGGCGCCCCTGCTCTGAGTTTTACAGCCCAGCTGGCAGAGATAAGGGTTACCTTTGAAGCCAACCTTCCTCACCCACTCGGAGCTTGATGGCATGAAGGCAGGTGACACGGAAGGACTCCTACCTCAAAAGTGGAAGCCTGGGAGATGGCGAACATTGAGGCTCTACTCTCAGGCCATGAATGTTTCGCCCAATAAAATAACGGCATGAGGCCAGATTAGAGAAGATGCCTGTTTAGGATTTCCCTTTCTGCAGATCTGTTAATAAATGTGACCCTATTTAAATCCCAATTTTGTGTCTGCCTCATTATTTCCCACACTCCACGTTCCCACAAAAGCTATTGATGGATCTTCATCTATAGGGACTGTTTTCTCCAGACTAGGCTCAATGTCTGAACTTGGGATGTTTTCGATGCTGTATCAGGAAGAGTGATCATCTGGAGCATGGGATTTGAATGGAATTGACTTACATTTGATTAAAATCCTATGAGAGCATGTAGTTCTGCCAATTAGAGTGAATCCATAGAGGACGTAATTTCATTTTCTGTAAAGTTGACTTTGAGCAATAATGTCTAGTCTTGGCAAAGGCTGGACATTAGATAACAGTCTCGGAGCTGTTCCTGACAAGGAAGACGTAGAAACATGAGGTTGTTAGCTTTGGGAGCAAAATGTTATGGGGTGGGAAGATGGTTGTGCTTGAGCAGGTTCCTGTTATTTGAGCTTCAAAGTCACATATCCGATACTTGTTTTACCCCTGTGTAACTCCAGGGGCTCCAGTAGCAGTTCTATTGGCTTGTTTATTTTCAAAGCAAGGCCTTCTACGTTGAATAGCAAAGCACAGGATATTCGTGACTTCCTTTAGATGAGCTTTGACTGGCAGCAGCATCCCATCTCCTTGACTTCTCCCTTGGTGTGAAAAGGAGGTGTGAGGATGAAGTGGATCCACTTAGGGAGATAGGACCTGCTGCAAGCATCTTTCCAGATGGCCTCATCCAGTATCCTTCCTTACACTGTGCTAGGCTGCACCCCATGGATGCATCACTGGCCTGCTTCTCCCCCAGTGCACCCCATGGAGCATCACAACCTTCATGTTGGAGACCAAACTGTTCTCCTATCTATCTATCTATCTATCTATCTATCTATCATCTATCTTTACTAGAAGCGGTTTTCCTGTTTTGCTTTATGTTTGCCTCTATTCTTTATAGAAATGTCATAAATAAAATAAAATAAAAACAACGAATAAAATTCTGGAACAGAAGTTTTCCTTTGGGATATTTTTAACATCATCAGCTTTGCCTCGATGCCTTCCACTCCAGTGAACGTTTATATATTTCATACGTTCTGAGCTTCTGTTTCCAATTGTTCTGATTTCTCAGATGTATTATTTAGGATTTTGTGGGGGAGGGGTATAGAGTTGCATTTTTTCATTCTCTCTCTCCCTCTAGTCTTTTACTGTCTTGGCCAAGTGATTTTGGACTAACTGCCAAGTGCCATATTGAGATCTGCTTTATCCTCGGCTGGGTTTCTTGGTTGAGGTAGCATCTCTTTGCAGCCCTGTACCAAGTGAAGAGGTTGGTTTCAATTATTTATTGTCTGTCATCCTTGATTAAATTCTTTGGCTCAGGCTCAAAATGCTGAGTGCACAGATAAATGACAACCTGCTAGGCTCCAGGTCCTCAATAAATTAATGTGTTTTGAGGACTACTTGTTTTAGACAAAGAGAGATGCTTATTTGTCTTTTGCTCTCCATCACTACTGCCTTTATAAAGGCCCAACTACCCCAAAACAAGTTTACAACTGTCTGACTCTAGGGATGGAGGAGAAATTCACTGAGTTCCCACTTGAATGAGAACTTACTTAATTTCACACTTTTGAAATGCTATGTGAATGAAAGCTGAGTCATCCTTTGAAATTCGCATTTCTCTGAATTTTGCAGTGGAGTCCTCCAATCACGAAATATGTATCGCAATACGTATATTTGGGGAAATAATGTTAAAATGCATTATATTAGGACAACTGCTTGTGAACAAACATGCACACAAAACTGCATGTATTAGGAAGCACATAAAAATGCTCATGAATTTTCATGCAAACTTTTCAAAAGGGAATTCTCAAAGATTGGGACAAAACAAAGTTCAGACTGGAAAAAATGAGGAACTAGGAGAAACCACAACTGACAGATTTGTCCATCCCCATCTAAGTCTCCTTATATTCAATCCCCAGAGCTCATCTTTCCAGCCACATCCACACCAGCCATTCATTTCTGAATAATATCACAGTCATCCCTACCAGGCCACATGACGTTCACCTACCCCTGTGGAGATCTTGGGTCGAGCCCTCAGTTATCCAGGAATATCGCTGAGTGCTTTTGTCAGGGCTTTTCCAGCTCTTTTGCTACAATCCCGACATCCGCGGCTGGTGTGCCCCCCCCCCATTCCCAAAACTGTTGCTGTTTGGCATGAGCGCCCAGCTTGGTGAACAGCCAACCCACTGTCAAGGGTGTGTCCAGCAGTTTCAGACTTGTGCAGGAGTGGGCATCTGCCATTTTCAGCACAGTTTTTGATTGGTTATCAGCGTGTTTTGGTGCTGACCTTGGTTTTTTTAAAAAAAAAACCACACAAACATAATGGTGTGCAGGAACACTTCTTTTACATAGTACCTGCCCCCCCCCTACACAGTTGCTGTGTGTCTGCACTGGTGCGCATCTTGGAAGAGCTATTTAAAAAAATCCATGCCCCATACCCATCTGTCCAGGCCTGCCCACTTCTGCCAATGCACATTTGGAACCGCCATCATGGGGCACACGTCCTCCCACAACGGCTCTCCTTTACTTGTGGGAAATGTCACTCACAGGCCACAAGTAAAGCAGGAAACCTCACAATTATCCCTCCTCCATTGTAAAAGAGCTATAGGGGTAGGTTAGTCCTCAGGCTTCAATTACTCCTCTGCCTGTCTCTAGTCCATCTAATATAGTCAATTATATGCCTTCTAAGCATGGATTGCCACTTCCATGCTCTGTAGAGTGAGTGTCTGACAACCTTATGAGATCTGAGTGAACATGGCCTCTCCAAATTCTCCATGACATTCACCAGCAATGAAATGAGGTGGGGATATTTTGCCAAATATTCTCTGTGGTGGGGAATTATCCAACAGTTCAAAAAAAGAATATTATCAGAAAATTATTTTCTGAATCTTTTTTTTTTGTTTGCTTTCGTTAACTTAATACTGAATTAACTATATCGTTGGTTCATACTGGTGTATGAAGGAAACATTAATCTAAGAGAGGGGGTCTGAACAGAGAAAAGAGAGGCCTCATCTCTTCAACGTTATTACAATGTGTTCTATAGGATCCACAGTTGTATATGAAATGATGGCTTTTATTTTATTTTCTTTCTTTTTTTACATTCATCCCCATAATATGAACAGTCTGGAGAAGCATGCAAACCTGAGATGAAAGGTCACAGAGAAGAGATTTCTGCATCTCCACAAAAAGGGTCAAGAGCAAGCTATTACAGCGTTCAGCCACATTCTTAACTTGAGAAATAGAGATGTGGAGGAGGTAAGAAGCAGGCTACATACTTTTAAGAATAATGGCATTAGTGTCTTCCAATTATGGTGTTCTCTTGAAAAAAAGGGAGGTGGGAGCAGAACGCCACAAGACTTAGAGGATCTGTTCAGAGGAATTCACTTGTAGCTGCATAATGGAAAATTACATAGTGAGATGTCATCACTAAAACTGGATGTGGGTTTGTAAGCAGGGATCACTTCTTGGAAATGATGAATCTCCATGTCTTGTGTTAAGGCTGAGGATTTGCCATTGTCCTCAGCCATCCATATGAATAAGAAAACCGCCAGAAGGTATTTCTATATTCCCCTCTGGGTGAATTTTCTAAGTATAGTTAATAGATAGTAAGGATGGTAGAGAAAATGGGAAGGGTTGGACTTCTTTAGCCAATGAATGCATGTTTTCATCCCTTCCTGGGTGGGGTGATGGGGTAATATGCTAGGTTGTATCCAGACTTAGTCAGACTCAGAATAGACCTACTGAAATTAATGGGTCATAACTTTGCCAGGAATAACTGAAATTCCATGTATTACAACGGCTCTACTCTTGGGTCTACCAAGTATGAATAAGTCTGGATCCAACCCACTATGAATTAGGGCTTCTCCAGAGAACTGCATATTTTCCCATTTTGGTTTTCATTTCTATGGTAGACTAATTAAATTATATCTAGTGCCATTGGTGTTGACTGTGGCTACAGCTGTTTCAATCTCATCTTTCTCCTGGCTGTTGTTTTTCCCCCTCCTTTCTGGACTATGTACATGGGTGATCCCACCCAATTACAGATGAAATTCAGGTCCGTTTATGCAATAATATCACTGAAGGCATGCATGGGCAATGTCAATGAATAGCAAATAACAATTTTTATTGCAGAGTAAAATTCGGGATGTCCATCACCAGGAAATTGGGCTCTTTGGGGGCTGTCTGGAATTCTCCATCATGCGTGATTTGGCTTGTATTTGCAAGCTGCATTGCAGGTTTTCCCTGAACTCCAGGACTTTTTGTCTATATATTTATTTTTGTATTGCCTAATATATATTTATTTTTATTTTTTTGCATTTACCCCCCTCCCTTTTCTGGCCAGCTACTGTGGGGATTGCTTTTAAGCTCAGGTGATGTCACCATCCCTGCTAATCAAAATGTGATGGTATTCCATCTCTTGGCTCCATTAAACCAGTACTTTGGCACACGTAGTTTGTACATTTGGGGGTAGTTTGTGCATTTGTTTCATGACCAGTGAAAACTGGAAAGGAACGGGACAGGTCGCCATTGTTCTGCTGGTTACAAAATGATTGGCAGAGACACAAATGAGTCCCAAATGGCCAGGCATTCATTCAACGCCATTCAATTCTCATTCGTGCCTTTCCCTTTCATTTTCTCCAGCAGCCAGAAGAGGTCAGCATGTGGTTTCAAGGAGTGGGGAGAGACGGTAGGGAACAGAGATGGAGGGCTCATCTACACCTGTAGCCCTTTGGGGAGTGGGGAGGGATGATCATGGAGTTTTCCACTTCAGGGAACATTCCTCAGGGGCCACATGCCAGTGAGTTGTCCTGGAAGCAAAGAGGGATAGTTGGGGGCAACATTTTTTTTTTAAAAAAAGAGGAGACATTTGCACAATTGCATGGGTGCGATCCTGCATGAAGGTGAGGTTGTTGTTGTTGTTTTTAAAAACTCCCAACAAACTCACCACTGGAAGACCCTGAGCACCATCCCAAAGATGGCGAAAATGCTCTCCCCCTCACCCCCAGTGCCCACAGACTCCCCCTGCACAGCTCCATGTCTGTTTCCTGAGCCCTGCTACTCACGGGGAAGAGGGAGGACCCCAGGAGGGAGAGACACACTGCCTGCGGAGTTCGGAATGGTCTCAAGTTGGTGGAAAAAATGGGGAAAAACAGTCCCAGCTATCCCGGGAGAACTGAGTGCTCATTCCTGGTTGACCCCAGGATCAGCTGTGCATCATTTGGATGCGCAAGGATGACCTTGTGACCACCCCGAGATAAATGGCAAGTGTAGATTGACTCTTAACTGTTCCATCTTCAACTCAAATCTATTGAGGCCGCAAAATTCTCCATCTTGTTGATTGGTCTTCTTTCCACACAGAATCCTCCAATCACATTGGCCAAGGGAGGGTTGTGGAAGACTCTAAAAGCAGTAGACCAAAGCTTGCTTTTCCCTGTGTTAGTTCTTTCTCCTAGGACAAAGCATTTTCAGGCTCCTCTTTTGCTATGCTCTCTTTGCACAAAAACAGTCCCCAATAATCTCTTGGTAAGCCTGTTCCTTTGGATGGACAATAGAATGTCTGAAACTATCAACTGGAGGGAAAACACAGAAGGTACCAGCAGAAGAAGAACAGTTGTGACTCCTATTGAAATCAGAGGGAAACAAAACAAATGGGAGAAGCAAAAATTGACAAAATTCATTAAGAAAGACAAGTGATTCTCATAAATGGAATATAGAATAAATGAAGCATTTAATAACTGAAACAAACGGACAGTCAAAATGATTTCATTTTCTTGCACAACCCTACAATAAGGTACAGAAGCTGTCTTGCAGTGATAATTTGATTGTTTATTCATTTCACACAGTAGCTGGAATTTCTATTGAATGATAACCAAGGATGCTTATATTTATAAATAAAAATAAATTACTAGAGATATACATGAAGCAACATCTAGCTAACTCACTCTCTCTCTCTCTCTCTCTCTCTCACACACACACACACACTTCAGACATACATTAAAAGAATAAGCAGCTTTGTTAAAGAATATCCAGACTTAAATATGTGTGCAGGTTAGTCGGATGGTTACTGGAGAGATGGATGGCTCAATGCCTTCATTGCTATCCTCCAGGATAGGATGTGGATGATGATGGTGGTGATGATGATGATGGTGATGATGATTTGCAAGCAGGTCCCATCCCTCACCCCAGGTTGGGTATGCTCAAATGTGCAACCTAGAGCTCCTCCCCCCCCTGGCAATTTGGGATGCTACTGTCCAAGAACAGCTGTATCAGGTGATTCTGCCCCATGTGTAGTTTAGCTCAGAATGTATTTGTCATGTGTGCAAAAGTATTCCATGGAGATGCAACCCAATCTACATTATAAAAGCAACTCAAGTTTCTGACTGCATCAGACTAAATTTGTTTTGCTTAAAATCCCATATTCGTTCTCTCTCACACCCACCCCCACACCCCCACACACCCACATAGCCTTCTGAATTATTCCTTTTCCTCTTCATTGCTCTTCCTTCCCAAAACAAATCCAGGCCCCTGTCTAGCTTAATCTGAACATTTCCCTGTGATTGAGTGATCTTATTTCGGGGAGGGAAACACTCAGATCAATTTAATGCAAATTCCTTTCCATGTCCTGCTTGACCCAGCAGGACATCGGCTAATAGATTGAAGTAGTTACTTCCTGAAGCAGATGACTCACAGAGTGCTTAGCAATCAATTTTCATCATGGCGACTGTATAATCTGTCTTTAGGGTTCTGTTACATATCGTGACTAGAATTTCATTCAAAACAGAGATTCTTTCTGAGAGAGAAAGAGAGAGGTTAGATCCAGTCACAGTCAAGCCTATAGATGGGGTTGGATCCAGAATTTACCCATCACCTATCATGCTTAGAGTAAACCTATTGAAATCATATTAAGGGCTGCTTAGCCTTTACACGGAAAACAGCAATCACAATAGAAAACACTAGGGTTGCTGGCAGACCAATTTGCTGCTTGAAAAGCAAAGTTAAAATCCATCTAAAACAACAGGAGAAAAATACAACTACTATGAATGAAATCCTTCCTAAACCAACAGATCGCCAATTATCACAAATTAATTTTATTCCTAGCCGGGCTACTTCCTCACCTCCTCCTCCTCCACCACCATCTCCACCTGTATGGCAAGTTTCTGTAACAAATACGAAATTTCACTCCTCCA
This sequence comes from Anniella stebbinsi, assembly GCA_029215795.1. Taxonomy (NCBI): domain Eukaryota; kingdom Metazoa; phylum Chordata; class Lepidosauria; order Squamata; family Anniellidae; genus Anniella; species Anniella stebbinsi. The sequence goes on from JARDYH010000001.1 coordinate 392,969,372, forward strand.
TTAATATTATCCATTTCTCCAGTGACACATTATTAGTCAAGCAGCAACATTAAGCCTAGAAAGAGTCTACAGCCAGAGCGGAGTAGGATACAATTAACCTTTCTACATAGTTCAAGGCAGGCAAGGATCATGATCCTTCCCAAGATGCCTCCCACCTCATCTTTGAAAACTGGTTTCTTGTCAGCACCAATTATTTATCAGCATTTGGCAAAGCAAATAAAGCAAACAAATGGTCTATCTCTTTATCTATCTATCTGTCTATTTTCTGGTATTTGGTATATTTTTTTTATTTATTACATTTAGAGAATGTCTTCTCCTAATATTATTATTCTTTGGGGTTCAGCTCCCTTCCCAGTGTTTCTAGAATAGAGGCACAGCACCTCAGATCCAGAGGACAAATTCTGCACGCCTGGAATTCCAATCTGATTCCCTGGGAATCTACAGGAGACCACACACCCTATTTATTTATTTATTGCATTTAAATCCTGATTTTTTTTTCTTTTCTTCCAAGGAACCCGAGCTGGCTTATGTAATCCTCCTCTTCTCCATTCTTTTATCCTCACAACAACAACCCTATGAGGTAGGTTGGGCTGAGAGTCTGTGACTGGCCCAAAGTCACCCAGTGCATTTCCATGGCCAAGTGGGTATCAGAGCCTAGATCTCTCAAGTCCCAGTCCAACACTCTAACCACTACACCTCTTTGGCTCCACCCCCCATCTCTTGGCCTTTCTTCCTGGCCCCAAGCAATGAACATTTGGTGGTTTCGTAGCTTTTATGCAGGTTTTCTCCCATTCTAAGAAAATTGCAATGCCTCTCTTAAGGTTTACAGACAGTAAGAGCATTAAGTCAAAATGTGGTATTTTTGGGGGGTATTTTTGATTGCACCCCATTTGCATTTGGCTACACTGACCACTGGGATGCAGCTTCACAGAGCTTCTCTGAAATTGAATCAATCCTTTGGCTGAAAGAGGTCAAACATTCCCATTCTTGAAGTCAAATCCCTCAAAGTGGTAAGTGAATCAGGGTTCGGGGTGTACGGGAATTTAGTTTCTGCTCACAAAACATGCCCCGTTTGTCGCTCCAGACATGAGCACGGACATATGCCCAACAAAACTATTTGTAATATGTAAAAAAACGCGCTTGCATTCGTTTCATTCCCAACGCCAGTTCGATTTGTGCAAATTTCCTAATTTGTGCCAATTTCCTTCTGCGAAGGGAATTCAATAGAAATACCTTACTTCCATGCCTGGCAGCACTGGGCACGGAGAGGATATTGCGGGTGGAGGTGGGAGATGAGACAGAGTGGCACACCACTGGTGGCCTCCCCATGGTGCCACTGGAGAGGGGAGGGGGAATCAGAGACTATTACTTGGCTCTCACCCCTCCCCTCCACCTCTTCGAAGCATGGCTTCCTCCCTCCCTCCCTGTTGACAGTGTGGGCTCACTGGTCATCCTTTTGGGGGGCCTTTTTCCTCATAATCTTTTATTGGTTATGAGTTTTTTCACCTACTCCACACAGTAACACAGGCCAGGAAAAATAATTAGTTTGAATTGGTGTTGTTAACAATTTGGTCACATTTGCTGATAGGCAGGTATGTGTGATCATCTTGAGCAGGTTAGGGTCAGTGAGCATTCAGAGGCACCATTGCGGTGATCGGTAATGCCGGAGGCTCTCCAGCTGCGAATCTCATGGCCCAGCTGGCGGTGATAAGGGTTACCTTTGAGGCCAACCTTCCTCACCCACTCAGAGCCCTGCATCCCAAGGGGGGGACACATAAGACCTCCGTACCCCAAAAGGGGAAGCCTGGGAGATGGTGAACATCGAGGTGGTACTCTCAGGCCGTGAATGTCTCACCCGATAAAACAATGGCATGAGGCCAGATTAGAGAAGATGCCCATTTAGGTTTACCCTTTCTGCAGATCTATTAATAAATGTGGCCCTGTTTGAAACCCAATCTTGTGTCTGTCTCGTTATTTCCCACAGTTCACATTCCCACAAATACAGTACATCTCACCATTGTGTGACTGTAACCAGGAGACCTGTGTGCCCTGCTTTTTTCAGTCTGATGTTTCAGCACTCAGTATTGGTGGGCAACAGTACTTTAGGGTTCTTTATCTTCAAACCAGAATTGGACAGGTCTGTCCTTCAAAGAGAAGATCCACTGCCAGCTCTAGGCTTTGGAGGGCCCCTTGGCAAGATACCCTCAATGCCCCTGGTCCCTCAGAGAGTCTGCCTTCTCATGGCCTTTGTTACTCTTCCTCCTCTCTCTCTTCCTCACCATTGCTTGTTTGACAAGCAGAGAGCCAGTGAGCGAGTAGGCCGTGGCATCTCCTGCTCCATCATTTCAACACAACCATTGCCTGTACTAGAGGGTTGCCATGGTGAGCAGGAAGAGCAAGTCCAAGGAGCCCTTCTGAGTGGAGCCCCTGTTAGGCTGTGGGCCCTTGGCAGATGCCAATCCATACCAACCCTTGAAGCTGCTCCAGAGATGATGCCTTCAAAGAGAGGGTCCTCCAGCAGTCCCTTGAGAAGACGACAAGAGGGCACAAGGCCACCCTCACAGCTACAGCTGTGTATTCACTGTCTGTAGCATGCCTGATAATGCTATGCCAGTTGCTTGAAGGACCTCTGTGACAAGCCCCTTTAGGGATGAAGGACGTTTATAGAGCTAGCTGCTGGGGAGCCACCAGGATGGCTTAACCCTCCACTCCAAAGCAAGCCATGGAACAAAGACGTGCCCTGCATGTGCAAAGTCGTTTGGGCCTCTGCATCGCATGGTCCAGTTGGATATCACCCGTTTTCTGGCAAACACCTGTTCATGTTCTAAAAGAGCTCTTGCCTCTCACATTAAAAATGGAAATGATGATTAGCCAGTGCAACAAAAATGAACCCAATTTAAAATCAGAAGCATACTGCACCAGGGCGGTGGAGAGGGGGGAATGCTAAAATATACACGTAATTTTCTCTATAGGAATTTTTGCAAGAGGATCTCTTGCTCATGGTGCCGCCTGCACATGTCAGATACCCCAAAGACGGAGCTGGTTTCCTGGAATCTTCCATTGCACTGCTCATTGTTTTAGACCAAACAGAGCCTTTGCTCCAAGAGTCCTCAGACAAAAGGTACAGACCAGAGCAAAGAGGAGAGGATTAATGTTCGGTCCTCCTTAATTAAAATTTAGTGCAGTAAAACATTTTATACCTCAGGATTTGGCCCTTTGGGAATATTTGCAGAGGGGAGGGGGCTAATGTGGTTACATGCTGGAGGAAAAATAAATAAATTACATTTACTTTTAATATTTTAAACAAGGAGGGCCCGGGTTTGAAAAGCGAATTATTCTCTTTTCCCTGTTGGAACATAGCGATGCCAAAGCCTCGTTAAATATGCAGCTTAAATGTCAAGATTTGCCCATCACACTCAATTTAATGACCCTGTGTTTGCTAAATTACAACAGGGACCAATGCATGCTCTCTCTCTCCCTCTCCCTCTCCCTCCCTCCCTCTCTCTCTCTCCCTCTCTCCACTTTCCCTTTAAAAAAGAAAGGGGGGGGGAAACTATTGCTTTATATGGCCGATCTATATGCCTGTTTCCAAATTCTCTTTTTATTCATTCCCCGATCGTCGTAATAAAATAATCTTGCTTTAAGCTCCCTGAAGCGTATTGGTTTCATTCAACCCCGCTGAATTACATGGAAGATTATGAGGTTGAGAAATGAATGGATGGCACATGGTGTTTCCAATGGCAGGCGGTGGGAGGGGGGAGGGAGGGAGGAGAGGGTGAAATCAGAAGCGCCAAACAATGCCCAGAGTGTGACAAGGTTATAAGTATTTAAGAACATTTGTCTTCTTCCCTATCTCATTAGTAATGCTGTGAGAAAAGAAAGCTAAATCAAATCTGTGGCTTTCACCATTGAAATTACCCAGATGCCATGTGCGTGGCAGACAGGATAACACCCGGGTGAATTATATAGGCCTTGACAAGAGAGAAATAATCAGGAAACAAATGAATTTAGGGTAATTTTGAATAATGACCCTCATTGCATTGTTTGGGGTAGTCCGTGTATATGTGTGCATGTACAAGAACATAGAGCCATTCTGGATTCCGGATCAGAACAAGGGTACATCTAGCGCTGCGTTCTGCTCACGCAGTGGCTAACCAGCTGCCCACGGGAAACATAAACGTATGTTCAATATGCACCTGTTGACCAGAGAACACATTAGAGTAATGAAATCTCCCTGCGGTAACCTGAGCTACAGAATGGGATTTCTCTCAATTTGGTTGCTGTCAAGGGTGCAGCCAGCAAGCCTGCTTCTTCCTCTTTTGTGGAGCTGGCACTGTTTTGTAATTGTGGCTGCTAATTAACGTATGCTGCTGGCTAAGCAGCCGTGCTGTGTAAATCCAATTCAGCCCTGGAAGACCATTATGGGCTCTGTGATTAAGAAAAAGCATCTGCCCCACAGTGCAGAGGTCGAATGGATCTTGCAACCCCCCCCCCCCAAATTAATTAATTAAATAAATAATAACCCAATACCTAGTTTCTGTCTGGCAGGGTTTGTGCAATCACTTGCCAAGCTTTTGGGCAATTTTTAAAAAGGCAGATATGGAAGCTTCCTCCCCTTGTCCTCACTACTGATCCCAGCATGAAAGCACAGCCAAAAAAGATCATTCTGTTCCTTGTCCATAATTATGATAAAGCCAGAAAAGATTGTAATGGTTTATAATTGCTGGGCCTTAACTAGGCTGGCCACAGGTCCTACTTTGCAAAGGGCAGTCCTCTATGTGAAGTGCTGACAGAAGGCAGTCCGTATAGGAAGGCATTCACAGTTTGAACAGCTGTCCAGTATGAGTCCAGTTTAAAGAAAAAGAACCCGAGAAGGCGGACATTACCCACCGACAGTTAGCTCCAGTGGATGTTGGTGGGGCTGTGATTCCACTGAGGGTTTTAGTTAGAACCAGCCAGAACTCTAAAAGAACTATCCAAGGTACTGGGCCCTAGCCCCCAAATGGGTTCAGAATGGAATAATAGCCCTATCGAGAACTGCCAGACAGGCAAACCCAGATAGGCACACGGGAGGGCTAGATCTACACTACCGCTCTATAGCAGTATTGAAGTGTATTGACAACTGTCAGGGCAGAATCCACATTCCATATACCACTTTTATAGCACCATTTCCTGCTTTTTCTTCCATGTTCGTAATGATTTGACACAAGGTGTAGATCTGGCCGAGGTCACATGAACACAATCTTGCTCACTGTGGTGAGACATATTGCATTCTTTTTAAAACCACGGTAAATATTTAGAATTTGCTTGCGAATTGTATGGAAATCGGTATCCTTTTTGTCCTCTTCTTTCATGATACATTACCTCTTTTAAGACAATGCATAAGTGGACATCCTAGTTCAGGCTGGACAGTAGCTTTAAGCCATCTAGTATGTTTGCAAATCGTAAGCATACCTTCTCTTGAAGTTTGCTTGCAAGGCCTCAGATCTGAGCTATAGATCTGAGCTATATATTCCGATTGATTTAGAAAATAGCTGAGATTCCACTGAGTAGTTTGCTTTGATCTAGCAACTCTGGCTCTTCAAGGCTTCTTAAGTTCCATGAGTGCAGTTTGCTAGATCAAGCAAAGCACATTACCTTGTTCCAGCTCAAGTAGTTCTGTAAACTGCTTTACAATTTGTTAATTGCTTTAGCTGATCTAAGTGGAAGAGCAGGATATAAACATATATAAATGGGAGTGAAGGGTTGGCCTTGAGATTGGCAGTAGGTAATTTTAGAGTCGTAAGACTGATTACAGGGGAGACAAGGAGGTCTGGGGTGAAAGAAGGCTAGTTAAGTGTGCCACAGTTCTCCATGATTTTAGTGGACAGCATGGCCAATGGTCATGAACTATAGTCCAAAACTGTTGGAGGGAATCAGATTGAAGACGGTGTTGTATGCAGACCCAAAAAACAAACCAATAAACATGTAATCCAACATGTTGCCCAAAACATTGTCCTTGAAGTGACAACATGATTGTCAAGATATAGGAAGTGAAGGTCATGATGAAAAGATTTTAAAATTCTTTTTCGGAGTGTCTACACTGAACCTCAGATTGGATGAGTTGAGTAGGGGGTGAGGGGGTATAAATGTTTAGTTTCCCTCTTAAAACACCTTGTAGAAAGTGACATTTCAATTTTCTCCAGCTTTCAAAAAACTAGATTTTACAACTCTACAACTTAGTCTCTGCAAGGCACTTTCCAGCCCTGCAATAAAGTATATTGAGTGAGAACCTAGGCAACATTTTAAAAAATAAAATAAAAAGGCACTAATCCCTATCCTCGTGTTTGTGTGTCTGTGTGTGTGTGTGTGTGTGTATGTGTGTGTGTGTGCACATGTGGGGAAATCATCTCTCTTTATCCTGATGGGAAATGACTCAGCATCCATACAATGTTGCCCTACATCCCACAATGCTAGATTTAAATTATATATTTATCAAACCAACAAACATGAAATAATAATGATAATAATAATTGTTGTTGATATAGCATATTTCCTAATACTTCATTGACCTGATTCATCCATTCACTCATTCAAGATATGTATACCCTATCACTCCACAAGACAAACTTTCAAGGTGAGCTACAACTAATAGAATAAGGGGAAGGGGGAAATCTGCCTGGATTTCCTTCCAGAGGCCTCCAGCTGGTAACAACCACATTCCTTTCCCCAAATCCCCAAGAGTGATGATACATAATGAGAGAAGGTCATTCTGATGGGTCTGCAGAAGGGTGCGGGGGGGGGGACACGGAGGCATCCGTGTAATGTCATCGTATTATTCCAGGGGCCTTTGGGAAAATACACTGCTGGCTGCCAGCCAGATTCCAGGGTGGCTGTGAGTTTGACTCCATCAAATATTTTCACCTTGATAGCAAAAAAACAAACAAACTGAGTGGTATCCCAACACGTCCTAAAAAAATGAGCTAAATGTTCACAGCTGACAATGTTTGTCTCAGTGCTACTATATCAAAACAAATTAAAAAAAACCCTTGCAAATTACCAGCCCAGATTTTATTATCCCCATATTACAGATGAGAAAGCTGATGCTGAAAGTTAGTGAATTGCACAGGGCCACCCAGTGAACCCAAGTGGAATAACTCAAATTCTTAGCCTCCACATCACACCATCTCTCGTCTTTTCTAAAGAGAAACTGGCCAAACAGGAGGGGGTGGGGGAAACATCAACTACTGGCAGGCAAGTTTCAAAAGTGTCCAAAATGGGTATTTGGGTAGTTGGATCATATGAAGAACGAAGGACAAAATAATTTGGATTACCTTGAGGGGAAAATCTAGCAACATCGATTGGACCAATCTTGGAAGAGATTTGCAGCGGCCATTGGTGACACATCTCCTAATTGGTTCTGATATCCTTGTTTACAAGTTTAGCAGTGAGAAATGTCAAGGCCTCAATTGAATTCAGCTCATAAAGCTCTATTAAAGTTGCACTGGCGTAATTTATGACCAGCCTTTTTCTACTGTAAAAGAACAGAATGCTAATGATCCTCAAAGCCTGGCAGAGCTTTCAGAACTCCCGAGCATTATCATTCTCCTGGGTATATAATATTGTAATATCCCTGAGGAGCAAAATGCATGTGATGAGGAGATCCATGATTAGTTCTCTCAATGGTCTTTTGTTTTATTTTATTTTTATTTTATTTTTTTAAAAAAAACTTCAAAGCAGCTGCAGAGAGCTCTGATTTTGATCAGCTCCGTGGCTCTAAGGAAAGGAGCATTTTAACACTTTCTCACAGGCTATTTTCCTGATTGGAATCACCATCGCTAAGTTTGCTGTTAGGTCCACAGATGAAAAACATAAAATAAAATAAAGATGCTTTTATTGTGTCTGGTTATTGTTCTTTTCCTGCTTCAAAACTAAAATGAAGCTTTGGGAATTATTTGAATTGGGAAAATGGCAAAGAGATAGTAGGTGGCCAGTGTTTCCCCGCAGCTCCTATTTCAATCAAAATCAGAAACTTCTGGGCTCCTTCAATGATGATGATGATGATATCATGGTGTTTTAAGGGGTTTATTTTTCTATGATTTTTCTAAGTGGTGTGTGTGTGTGTGTGTGTGTGTGTGTGTGTGGAGGGAGTTGTATTTTGTTGGTTTCTGTTTTATCAACTGCTGTTTAACCATTTTGGGTTGATTGTTGTATATTACATTTTAACGGTTGGGGTTTTGGTTCTGGTGTGTTTCAGTCAGAACCAGCCAGAATTACTTAGGAACTATCTAAGGTGCTGAACCCTATTCTCAAGGTAGGTTCAGTACCTTGGATAGCTCTGTTTGAATTTCCACAGTAGGCCCAGCACCTTGGACTGTTCTTAGGATTGCCAAAGTGGGTTCAGCACCTTGGATAGACCCCTTACAATGCCCAAGGTAGTTTCAGCACCTTGGATAGCTCCTTTGGGATTCCCAGAGTAGGTTCAGCCTTGGATAGTTCCTTTAGAATTATGGCTGGTTGTACCTATAACCCAGAATGGATTCACAGCCCCATTTAAATCAGGCCCACCAGCTTCCAGTGAAAAGAGCATTTAATCTCAACCTTAGATCAAGAACCAATCAGCTCAGGGTTTGACTTAACTCAGTCATCTCTGTCTCTTTTCTTCTTCCTAAATTCCATCTTGACTTGTCCTTTATTTATTTCATTCTTGTGGAAATGTGTAGATTAGGTGGGTGAATGTGATGTGTGTGTGTATATATATATATATATATATATATGAAAATATACTTGTTGTGCAGTCTCACCCATTTGCTGTCTTCACCCCCCCAACAATTAGATGTGGGAAAAATGTTCAAGAAAGGCATACAGGAATATTCTGCTGGGATCCAGCATGATTCATCAGAAATGAGACAACAGCTTGCTGTAACTGGCTTCCCATTAATAATTCCCTAATATCAAGGGCATTAACCAGCAACAGAGCGTGAAAAATAGCAAAGCACACATAAGCCTGCCAAGAAAACAATGAATGTCACCAGATTGCAAACAAATTCATGTGGAAACAGTGGCTGACGTGGTCAATACGCAGGGAAGGTAATAGCCGTAGGAAGTTAAGACCCGTGTAAATGAGACTTCATCCATATTTATGGATTTAAAACTTTTCTATACCTGCACCTTCTGCTCTAAGGGCATACTGTTGCAATCTTAAATCCACATACTTCAATGTGGCCTGCTTCTAACTAGACATCTATAGGTTTGCACTGGCAGGAGGGTTTTAATTAAAATGGAGCAATCAAAATGTAGTGTCATTTTTAAATTGGCACACTTTGTCTCATGCACACACATAAATAGGTCATTGCAGCTAATTGCAGATAGCAAAAGAGTTGAAAAGTTCCACAACATGTCAATGACAAGAAATTCCAGATTAGCCAGGATGTAAACTGGAAGCCTTCTGCATTCATTTCTGTCTCCATTTTTCTCTCTTACACATCACCCAGGGGAAGTTCACAGGCAACAGGGATGTCACAAATGCCCAACTGAGTCCGGGGGAAAGACAGACTCCCCTGTGTCCAGCCCCCTGACCCAGTCAGACGACTATGGTGCAAATGATGAATGCTTGGCAGCCATCCACCCTTGCTGCTGAAATTATGCAATTCCCTCAATGGTGGCTGCACACAGCACACAGAGAGAGGGGGGGGGGAAGGGAGGGAGGGAAGGGGAGATGGCACTAGGCCAACTCATCCTGAGCTATAAGCAAACCATGCCATCTACCATTGATCTATGAACTTTGTGAATCTCTAATGCTCAGATCCACAGAGGAATTCAACTGTGAACAGATGTTGGCAAAGAACAATGTCGGATGGATTGTACTGAGAAGTAATGAGGAAAGTACAGAGCTCCTATGTTCCATGCCCTGGATCTCCATGTGGACATATTCATAATATAAAGTTTTTCATCCAGGTGAGAAAACATTGCACAGGCAAAAACAGCCTTCCCTAGGTCCATTGAAAATACACTTGAGTTATCGCTTCTGCTTGACATACGGAGTGGCATTAATAGCTTCTGAAGCAAGTTGCAGTCTGTCCTTTTATGAACATATTTATAGGAGAGAGAGAGAGAGAGAGAGAGAGAGTTCCAGGATCCCCTGTGATTTCAAGGGGAGGAGGGATGTAAAAGCTCATCTCTGTAGAACCTGGTAGTAGCAGATAAGAACCTCATGAAGATAATTTATTAAGGCTGAAAGGAGCAGAACGTGTGTCAGAGTGTGTATGGGGGAAACAGAACAACTTAATCAGGACCAGGTCATGGAATAAAAAAAAGACAGGTGGAGCACAACGGTGCTTCATTTTGCAACAGTTTATGACCTGTAATAACAGGTGGCTCAGCTCACACAAAGATATGATGGCGCACTCCAAAACAGTGTTACCCAAATGGCTGAAATAGATGGGCTTCACTAATTTCCCAAATTGTAACTGGAGGTATGCTTCAATATCACACACACACACACACTGTTTCTAGGAACACAGGAAGCTGCCTTATACTGCGTTAGGCCACTGGCCGATCTAGGCATGGGCTGGCTGTGGCTCTCCAGGAATTCAGGCAGGAACATTTCCAGTTCCACCTGGAGATGCTTGGGATCAAACCTGGGACCAACTGCATGCAAAGCAGAGGCTCTACCACTCTTTTTAGTCTCTGTGTTGTTCCTCTGATGGAGAGTAGGGATGCATGAATCAGGAAAACGTCCTCCAGATTCCAACTTGCAGCTACTTCTGACTCGAGTCCATATCAGAATATAAGGTTTGCTTTTTGCTCCCTGCCAATGCCTTGCTCTGAGGAAGAACCCCTCAGAGGGAGGCACTGAGTGGGAGGCAGGGAGTGGCTGGGGTGAAGAGGAGGGGGTGCATCCTTCTGCCTCAGGTTGGAGAAGGTCTTGTGATGTAAGCACCTGGGAAGCAACAATGGAAGAAGGCCATTCATGAGTTTCCCAGAGACATCTGTCTGGCCACTGTGGGAAATAGAAAACTGGACTATATTTACCTGTGGACTGATCCATCGGGGATCTTTTTATGTTCTTACATAATGAATTGATTAAAAGTACAATCCTATACATGTTTTGACAGTGAAAAGGCCTACAATTCCCAACATGCCCCAGTCAGCCATGGTGGCTGGAGCATGCTGGGAGTTGTGGGCCTTTTCCACTGTCTAAACATGTAAGGGATTGTGCTCTAACGTATTTTTCTCAGCAGACTCGCACTGTTTGGGAATTACTGGTCAGTCTACAACCTTAGCATTGCCTGTTTCTCCTCATTTCGTTTAGGCTCAGCATGTTGAACCCAGTTTTGGCGAGGACCGAGACATGGATGAAAACTCAATCAATCACATCCAGATTGTTTTCGCTTACATTGCAGTGTAGCCATGCGTCCTTGTCGCACTTCAGGATCCGCAAATCCCACTCCATTTATCTCTTTTCTCATGCTGCGGCAAGGGGACAAATGGAGTGGCTTTGTCACTGCCCACCTTGTTACCTGCAAGTGGCTCAGCTAACTCCAGTGAACATGCTCAGGAGCTCAGCTCATCGCCACTCTTAATGACCAAGAGGACAAGTAGAGATCAATGAGCTTAAGGAGGCATTGGGGAAAGTATGAGATAGTGTCACTATCAGATAGCAGCACAATAGGAGAGCCTAAAGAGATGACAAAGGGAAATCTTGCTGTGTAGATTCTAGAGATGTTGGAGGAACCGGACTGAAATCCCATGACTCTGTTTGCCCTTCCACTACCTGACCCTACTTAGAATAATAGAATAGTTGAGTTGAAAGGGGCCTATAAGGTCATCGAGTCCAATCCCCTGCTCAATGCAGGAATCCATCTTAAAGCATGCTCGGAGGTTGGCAACAAGAGAGAGGGCCTTCTCTGTGGTGGCTCCCCAATTGTGGAACGATCTCCCCGACGAGGCCCGCCTGGCGCCAACATTGTTATCTTTTCGGCGCCAGGTCAAGACTTTCCTCTTCTCTCAGGCATTTGGCAATATCTGAGGAGCCTGGGTTTGTTTTGTTTTGTTTTTGTAGTTTTTTGAAGTGTTGAATTGGGTTTTAAATGTACAGATTGTGTGTATGTTGTACGTTTTTGCTGTTTAATTTTTGTATATTGTTTTTAATTGTTTTTAATCCTATGTAAACCGCCCAGAGAGCTTCGGCTATGGGGCGGTATACAAATGTAATAAATAAATAAATAAATAAATAAACTGGACGCAGTACTCAAGATGGGTCCTAACTAGGGGTGTGCATCGGATCGGATCCGATCCACGATCCGAATCCGATCCGACCCAAAATCGGGAAAATCCGATCCGATCCGATCCGATCCGGACAACCTCCGATCCGATCCGATCCGATGAGGTCCGATCCGGATCGGACGCCATTTTGAATGCTTTTTCCCATAGCCAAGTATTGTTTTACAAAAACGCCTATAACTTTTTCATTTTTAAAGATAGAAGGATGAAACTTGGGCACATTGTAGACTGGTTAGGGGTAGTTATCTGTGAGAAATTTCAGAAAGATTGGTGCATGCATTTTGTGGCAATTAATTTTTTAATAAATACCCAGGAATGCCTATAACTTTGTCATTTTTAAAGTTACACACATGAAACTTTGCCACATTGTAGGGGGTACCTTGGGACCTATGTGTGTGAAATTTCAGAAACGTAGGTGCTTGTCTTGTGTGGCAATTAATTTTTAGAAAAATGGGTAGTAGTGGGGTAAATACAGTTACGCCTCCCATTTTTTTATTTTTGAAGATACAAACAGGAAACTTGGGCACATTACAGGTACCACTTGCCTTGATATGTGTGTGAAATTTCAGAAACATTGGAGCTTTCCTTGTGTGGCAATTAATTTTTGAAACAATGAGGAAAGAAACACCTATAACTTTGTCATTTTTAAAGTTACACACATGAAACTTTGCCACATTGTAGGTGGTACCTTGGGATCCATGTGTGTGAAATTTCGGAAACGTAGGTGCTTGCCTTGTGTGGCAATTAATTTTTTAATAAATACCCAGGAATGCCTATAACTTTGTCATTTTTAAAGTTACACACATGAAACTTTGCCACATTGTAGGCGGTACCTTGGGACCTATGTGTGTGAAATTTCGGAAACGTAGGTGCTTGCCTTGTGTGGCAATTAATTTTAGAAAAATGGGTAGTGGTGGGGTAAATACAGTTACGCCTCCCACTTTTTTATTTTTGAAGATACAAACAGGAAACATGGGCACATTACAGGTACCACTTGGCTTGATATGTGTGTAAAATTTCAGACAGCTGGGTCCAGGCATGTGGTGGCAAGGTATTTTTGAAACAATGAGGAAAGAAACGCCTATAACTTTTTTATTTTAAAAGTTAGAAGTCTGAACATTGCTCACTTTGTAGATGGGTTAGGGGTAGATATGTGTCAGAAATTTCAGAATTATAGGTCCAGGCATTTGATGGCTATGGAATTTTTAAATTACATGTTTCAAAAAAATTTCTACAGAGGCCAGGTCTTCCCCTCCCGCTTCCCGCGAAGAAAAGGAAACACTCTCTCGTCTCGATCCCTTTGATCCTTGCTAGTAGTATCCATTACAGGGCTCGTGTTTCCTTTCCTACTTTCACTTATCAAGCAGAACGGCTGAGCCTAGCTGAGTTTTGCAGCCATGCGTGCAAGGAAGGATCACTCTGGTCTCGATCCCTTTGATCCTTGGTAGTATCCATTACAGGGCTCGTGTCTGCTTGAGTACAAAGTGAAAAGTGAAAGTAGGAAAGGAAACACGAGCCCTGTAATGGATACTACTAGCAAGGATCAAAGGGATCGAGACGAGAGAGTGTTTCCTTTTCTTCGCGGGAAGCGGGAGGGGAAGACCTGGCCTCTGTAGAAATTTTTTTGAAACATGTAATTTAAAAATTCCATAGCCATCAAATGCCTGGACCTATAATTCTGAAATTTCTGACACATATCTACCCCTAACCCATCTACAAAGTGAGCAATGTTCAGACTTCTAACTTTTAAAATAAAAAAGTTATAGGCGTTTCTTTCCTCATTGTTTCAAAAATACCTTGCCACCACATGCCTGGACCCAGCTGTCTGAAATTTTACACACATATCAAGCCAAGTGGTACCTGTAATGTGCCCATGTTTCCTGTTTGTATCTTCAAAAATAAAAAAGTGGGAGGCGTAACTGTATTTACCCCACCACTACCCATTTTTCTAAAATTAATTGCCACACAAGGCAAGCACCTACGTTTCCGAAATTTCACACACATAGGTCCCAAGGTACCGCCTACAATGTGGCAAAGTTTCATGTGTGTAACTTTAAAAATGACAAAGTTATAGGCATTCCTGGGTATTTATTAAAAAATTAATTGCCACACAAGGCAAGCACCTACGTTTCCGAAATTTCACACACATGGGTCCCAAGGTACCACCTACAATGTGGCAAAGTTTCATGTGTGTAACTTTAAAAATGACAAAGTTATAGGTGTTTCTTTCCTCATTGTTTCAAAAATTAATTGCCACACAAGGAAAGCTCCAATGTTTCTGAAATTTCACACACATATCAAGGCAAGTGGTACCTGTAATGTGCCCAAGTTTCCTGTTTGTATCTTCAAAAATAAAAAAATGGGAGGCGTAACTGTATTTACCCCACTACTACCCATTTTTCTAAAAATTAATTGCCACACAAGACAAGCACCTACGTTTCTGAAATTTCACACACATAGGTCCCAAGGTACCCCCTACAATGTGGCAAAGTTTCATGTGTGTAACTTTAAAAATGACAAAGTTATAGGCATTCCTGGGTATTTATTAAAAAATTAATTGCCACAAAATGCATGCACCAATCTTTCTGAAATTTCTCACAGATAACTACCCCTAACCAGTCTACAAGGTGCCCAAGTTTCATCCTTCTATCTTTAAAAATGAAAAAGTTATAGGCGTTTTTGTAAAACAATACTTGGCTATGGGAAAAAGCATTCAAAATGGCGTCCGATCCGGATCGGACATCTGGTCCGATCCGATCCGACCAGCCTCCGATCCGATCCGATCCGATCCGACCCCCCAGGTCCGATTCCGATCCGCTATCCGATCCGATCCGGGGGTTCAGTGCACATCCCTAGTCCTAACCAGTGCTGAATGGAGGGGAACCAGTACCTAATGTGATTTGGAAGCTATACCTCTATTAATGCAGCCCAAAATAGCATATGCTTTTTTGCTTTACTTGGTCTCTTGCAAGTTGGGCCAGCTAGCAGATTTGCTGTATTTAAAAAATTGTCCAAATTACAGGTGCAAGGTTATTAATGTTATTATTATTGTTGTTGTTGTTATTATTAGGAATTATATTCTTTATATTTATATTTTTAAGGGAGAAGCCTCATGCTGGTCAGTCTATTTTCTGCTGCATGCTGGAATGATTCCCTGCTGGCATAATCATCTGAACATTTAAGTTAGGGATGTGCACTGGATCGGACCCGATCCACGATCCGAGTCCGGTCCAGTGGGAAATCGGATAAATTATCCGATTTCCGATCCCGCAGCTGGATCGGCCGATCCAATCCGAACCGGTCCGAAAAGGCTCCGAACCGGTTCGGCGGATCGGCGGATTGGCAGGCGCCCACTGGTGCCCACCGCCGCTTCCATTGGCGGGCGCCAGCGGGCGCCCGCCGATGAAAGTGGACAGCGGGGGGGGAGGAGGGGGGCGCTTACCTTCTCGGCCCGTCCGCTCCCGTCCGGCACTAGCAGCTACTACCAGCGGGCTCCGCGGCCTGCTCTAGGGTGGCGCGCCGGGTGATGTCATCACCCGGCGCGCTACTCTAGAGCAGGCCGCGGAGCCTGCTGGTGGTAGCCGCCGGCCCCGGACGGGAGCGGACGGGCCGAGAAGGTAAGCAGGGGGTGCGTGGAGGGGAGGAGGGGGCGCGCGGAGGGGGGAGGGGGGCCCTTACCTTCCCGTCCCGGCGGCTCCCGTCCCGGCGCCTACTACTACCAGCAGGCTCCGCGGCCTGCTCTAGGGTGGCGCGCCGGGTGATGTCATCACCCGGCGCGCTACTCTAGAGCAGGCCGCGGAGCCTGCTGGTAGTAGTAGGCGCCGGCGCCGGCCGGGAGCCGCCGGGCCGGGAAGGTAAGCAGGGGGTGCGTGGAGGGGAGGAGGGGGCACGCGGAGGGGGGAGGGGGGCCCTTACCTTCCCGTCCCGGCGGCTCCCGTCCCGGCGCCGGCGCCAACTACTACCAGCAGGCTCCGCGGCCTACTCCAGGGTGGCGCGCCGGGTGATGTCATCACCCGGCGCGCTACTCGAGAGTAGGCCGCGGAGTCCGCTGGTAGTAGCCGCCGGCGCCGGACGGGAGCGGACGGGCCGAGAAGGTAAGCAGTGGCGGGGAAGGGGGCTTACCCCCCCCCGGAGCCGTCCGCTTCTATCCGCTGGCGCCCGCGGGTGCCAGCGGATGGAAGCGGGCGGCCCCAGGGGGGGTAGGGAGCGCGGGGGAGGGGGCTTACCTGCCGGGGCCGTCCACAGCGGACGGCCCCGGGGGGGGAGGGAGTTAGGCCCCCCCTCAGCCACCCGCCGCCATTTTTTCCTCATAGACTTGCATTGCAATGCAAGTCTATGGGGAAAAAAATGGCGGCCGATCCAAAAATTTACGATTTTTGGGTCGGGATCGGACTCGATCCGGTCCGGGGGGCCTCCGATTTTGTCCGAACCGGTCCGGGACAAAATTGGAGGTCCCGATCCGGGTCCTGATCCGATCCGGGGGGTCCGTGCACACCCCTAATTTAAGTCACTTGTGTGAGTGGAGCGGATTCTCTTTTAGAGATTCACTTACGTCCTGATCTTACATGACTGATGTAGATGAATCTCCCTCCGTGACTTTTTATAACCTGTTCCATTGAGGAGCTTTACAACTGTGAAAATGGTGTGGGTCATTTTCTTCTTTTCCAAAAGAAGAAGATGCTGCTTCAATTTGAAGCTCTTACGTTTGAGAAAATGGCTTTGCACTCACTCGATGTAGTCAACCCTTCTGAGAACATCTCCTTCAAAGAAATGAGCAGTGCAAGCCATTTCCGAAACAAAATCGGCTGCCAAGGGGCTATCAAAATGGCCATGTCTTCTCTTCAGAAACAAAAGAGTGTAGAATTTTCAATGCATATGGACCTGGGTGAATTTTCAGGCTCTAGATTGGCTTATATCAAGCATACTTTTTACTTCCTTAGCAAAGAGAGAGATGACAAATGCACCGGCACTAGCTAAGGGCAAAGTGAAAACAAGGGGAGAATGCTTTCAAGCATCTCATCTCTCTTGTTTTGGTTGAACATGAGAGCGATATGAGCATTAATGAAAAGGAAAACTTTGAATTTGGCTCGATGACTTATTCAGATAGCTTTGTTGAGCTACAAGTTAGGCAGGAACAGGGGAAGGAATGTATTTGGTCTGCATGTATAAGTGAACTGACCTAATTTGCATTTCCCGACTAGTATACCAATCAGAACACAGTTATCCTTTGGACTGAGCACTGCTCTGAATTTTGCAATACAGTGCTCAGCTCAAAGACTGCATACAGAAATGCATATATTAGGGAAAGCTGAGTACAGAGAATGCATATATTAGGGATGTTGCATATAAAATAAAAACACATATATTAGGGGGAATTGCATGTGGAATGAATGTAAATTCTTGTGGATGATGATGATGATGATGATGATGATGATGATGATTTGCAGACTGATGCACAAATTGAATAGAATGGACTGATGATTGAATACATGCATAATTGACATGGACCAGAAATAGGCTGAACAATCCATTACTAAGGTTTGCATACTTCTTCAAAAAGCGGTGAGTGTTCTTAGAATACAGGATTAACAGACCTATTGATCTGTCCACATATATATCTAACCTGTGTTTGTGCTTTGGTGGACTAACTGGAAGGTCACAGTTATCTGATTTGTGGGCAATGAGTCACATAACAAGTGGCTATCCACTGTGCAAGCATAATGCACAACTCCTTGTGCAACTACCGTTGTGCAAACGTAACTTTAGTTGTGTTCTTCTCTGGCAAGTACTTTGGAACATAGTTACAGATAGCACAATTTCATTTGATAGTGTACATGCACAGAAATATGTATGCACATAACCAGATCTCAAATTAATGGAGAACTCTTGTGTGGGATTACACAGATTAATTTGCTAATTTACAATGGGATAATGAACTCGTTCAGGGCAAGTCCACCCATCACTAGAAAGAACATACACTGCAGTACCCTGAGTAGGCATGCATCAACTAGATTAGTACTTGTGTATGCATGAAATAAGCCATCACATGCATAGGTGTGCCTGACCAGCTGATAGCTCAGAGATTTCATAGAATCATAGAATAGTAGAGCTGGAAGGGGCCTGTAAATCCAGCCCCATTGAGTCCAGCCCCTGCTCAATGCAGGAATCCACCTTAAAGCACAACTGACAGATGGCTGTCCAGCTCTAGTGTGGGAGCGCCCATGACCTCCCTAGGTCATTGGTTTCATTATTGTACTGCTCTAACAGTCAGGAAGTTTTTTCCTGATTTCTAGCCAGAATCTGGTTTCCTCTAACTTGAGCCAATTATTATGCATCCTGCACTCTGGGATGATTGTGGAGAGATCCTGGCCCTCCTCTGTGTGACAACCTTTCAGGTATTTGAAGAGCGCTATCATGTCTCCCCTCAATCTTCTCTTCTCCAGGCTAAACATGCCCAGTTCTTCCAGTCTCTCCTCATAGGGCTTTGTTTCCAGACCCCTGATCATCCTCGTTGCCCTCCTCTGAACACGATCCAGCTTGTGTGCATCCTTCTTGAAGTGTGGTGCCCAAAACATGACACAATACTCAAGATGAGGCCCAACTATACTCAAGATGAGGCCTAATTGGCTAGTCTGAGAATGAACCCCAAAACCTAAGTCCTAAGGGCCAAAACTTGAAAGCTGGCAATGTTACAACGCTGGCAACGCCTCATTCGTACCACTGATAAGTAGCTGTGCATGGTCCCTTTGTCTGCCATGATATGAAGATGACGTCTATGATGAATTTGACCGTGGACTATAATACTGAAGTCTTTATTCTACCACCACTCAATATCAACAATTCCGTTAGTGTCAATGATGAGATGATTGGGCCCATTAGCAAACAGCCACCCTTCGCTATGACAATATGCCTTTAGAGAGGCTCTATTCAGCAAAGAAATTCTGGCTGTGAGCCTAAGAGTCAGAGTACTGTTTCAAAAGGCATTTCATCAGTGGAGACATGCCAGGTAAAAGTAAATTGTATTGTACATCCACACCTAGGAAGGTGAAAGGCAAAGTATGCCTTGCAGGCCCACTATTATTCCTAATTTTCAGGGTATGGAATAGCTGAAATGATAGCTATAGATATTCTTCTATTTTCTTTGTCAGAGCACACAACTTTGGGTCAATTGTGGAGTGTACATAGTAGTTTATTCTCTTTAGAGTGATGGGTCAGAAAGTCTCTAAAGGGATGGGGCGAGGGGAGAAAGTCATAGAGTCTTAAATGGACATGGGGAAAGAAGATGGGGATGTTTTATTTATTTAAAGTTTTAATATACCACTTTTCAGAGAGTATATTAATTGGATCATTCACACCTGTAATGTTGCATAGGTGGCTGTTTTATGGCCCACCATTTCTGCAACATGACCTTACTGGAAATGTGCAAGATGACCTTCCCAAATATTCCTGAGCTGCCATTTCTTGCTCAAAATGGCGGCTCGCAATGGACCTGTGATAAACTCAGTGGCTGCATGGGAAGGTGCAGGAAGCAACGGTGGCTCATTGGCCACCCAGTGAAATCAAACAGAGGTGAGTCCATCCATCCCTAGTCCCAGGTTCCATTCATTAATTGTATGCATGTTTAAAGTAACATCTGGACAAGGCTAGGCATCACATGGGTCACAGCACTAGGGATGTATGGCTTTTGTAATATCCATTCTGACTGCATTTCACAGATTATCAGGTGACTTTAGTTCTATCATCTGCTCGTTGATGGACTCAGATTTTTTTCCAAATCACTTGAATTAGCACAAATTCTCATTTGTGCAAATTCACATTTGTTCAACTTTACACTTGCAAAAATATGCAAATCTTACTCAAAGTGTACACATCCTCACAGCTTGAGGACAGAGTAGCTTGAGCTAAAAGGTCCTGGTTGCAGCGAAACCCAGTGTGTGTGAAAGAAGGTGGCTCCTGCTGGGGGTGAGACAGGTCCTAGAGAAGGGGAATTCTTGCTAGAGGAAGAGGTGGGAATGCCACAAAGGCCCTTCCTACCACGCCCAGCTTGTCTGGGCAGGAGGGGGCAATTGTGGGTGGCGGTGAGGACGACACATGGAGGCCTGCCATTGGCAGACTCTGTATGGTGCCACTGGTTGGGGGAGGAGCTGTGGGCCTATTTATAGGGCTGCTGCAGCTCCTTCCCTCACCTTCTTCCTTTGCAGCTCCCTCCCTCCCTGTAGACAGTGTCGGCTTGCTGGCTGCCTTTTTGGGGACCATGTAGGAATTTTTTACCTTCAAACTTGATTTGGGTTTTTTTTCGCCTACTTCACACTGTAAGACAATGGGAAAGAGCTAAATAAGCTAATTGGTTGAATTTGGTCACATTTAATTGGGGGCAGGTGTGCGGGCATCAGGAGCAAGTACAGGTTTTGGTGAGCATTCTTAGGCACTGTTGTGGTGATTGGTGACACCTGAGGCCCTCACCTGGGAGTCCTGCAGCACCAGGTGTGGGGATAAGGGTTACCTCTGAGGCCAATCTTATTCACCCACTCTGAGTTGTGCAACCTGAGGGGAGGTGACATAGAAAGGCCTACCTACCCCAAATGGGGAATCCTGGGAGGTGTCAATGCACCAGCGACACCTACCAGGATATGAATGGCTCGCCCGATCCCAATTATGGCCAAGACGTTCGCCAAAGACAGGATGCCTGCTTAGGACTCCATCTACCTTGATATGTTAATAAATGTGGCCCTGTTTAAATCCAATTTATTGTGTTGTCTCTTTATTCTCGCCATCCATTCCCACAGTGGGCCTGTTCAGAAGACACCTTACACCTCGCTGGTTAAGACTTTTGGTTAAGCAACAGGGTTTAAGGTAGGGTGACCAGATGAAATCCAGGTCAGGGCTCATGTAACTTTAACAGTTGTAGAGAAAAGAGAATTTCAGCCAGTGCCATTTGTATGCAATTAGTTCCTGGTGATATTCCCTCTTCATCACAACAGTTAAAGGTGCAGGCACTATACTAGAGTGACCATATACAAAAGAAGGCAGGGCCCCTGCAACTTTAACTGTTGTGATGAAGAGGGAATTTCACCAGGAACTAATTGCATACAAATGACACTGGCTGAAATTCCCTTTTCTCTACAACTGTTAAAGTTACAGGAGCCCTGACCTGGATTTTATCTGGTCACCCTAGTTTAAGGTGTATTGTGTAGTGCATTTTGCTAAACCTTGCTCACTCACTAACCATAGTCGGACATTCTGCAGCAGGGTTAGTGGCTCTAACCATAGCTTAAAGTGTTGTGTTGGACAGCATGGCTTGTGGTTAGTGCTAACCCCAGAAAACCACAGTTTCACTAAGCACAGAGCCTGAAGTGTCATCTGAACAGGCCCAAAGAGAATGAACTGCTCCAGTGGCCCCTTGCTTCCTTGAGGACACAATTCGAGTAATCGCAAACACCCCATTTGATGATTAGAGAGCAATGGCATCATCATTGCAGCCATGTCTTTTCAGCTTGATCTTTCTTTGATGCCTCAGCTGCCTGACTGCCAATGCATCTACCGAATGAATGCTTAGCACAGTGAGAGCCGTTATAATTGAGACAAGCGGCAGAGCGATGCTGCAGAAATGCAGACCATCTTTCGGATTCAAAAGCTAGCCTGCCTCGATTGACTGTGCTTGACGATCTCGCTATGGTGAGAATGAACGGATGGGAGAGGCTTTTGAGGACCAGCTTGAGGCAACAAACTGCCAGCCAATAGGCCTGTCGCAAGGCTTACTTGAAATATTTTGTTGCATACTTTTCCGTGAGGACAGATGAGTAAATTTCTCTCCCTTGCCTCTCCCATTCTGTTGCTTTGTTGTTCTTTTCCATGGGTTTGTTTCAACTTGAATTATGGTTAACTAGGAGAATTGATTCTACAACAGAGTAGAACCCTGTTGGGAAAGCAAAAAAGAGGATGCCTAGTGAAGGGGGGCAGGAAAGTGTGTCATTTCCCCCTCCCCCCTTGCTCCAATCGGGCCCTTTTCTGTAATGTCTGGGAATGACATGCTTTCCCCTTTGAGGCCACAATTGGCGCAGTAGGGAGAATGACACACCTCCAGAAAAAGGCTAATGGCAGCCTTAAGGGGTGGTGTGTCATTCCAGGACATTATACAAAATTACAGAAAATCCCCCTGACACCCAGGATAGAACAAAAACCAGGACAAATCTGGGGAAATCCTGACAGTTGGTCACCCTATTTCTACAATTAAAGCATACTGTCTGCCATAGCTTCCAGATCCTATTCTTCAGTTGCTTATCACCCATCCACACCCCTGTTAAAGATAGGCATGCATGTGCTGATAAAACACTACAAACACACACACACACACACACACAATCTTGCTGTGATCCCACTTACAATTGCATCAAGATGCTTTCCATGCACTGTTTTGCTCATGCGTGCATGTGCACATGTATACTGGTAAAACACTACACCAAAGGAACCAATGTAATTATACATATGATGGCATCAAAATGATAAAACACTGCAGCAAAGCAATGCAAAGTATTCAGTGATGTTGAGAGACAGAAGGAAAGCACAACAGAATGGAATGAGCAGAAAGTTGTGGCGAAGTGCATTGGTTTCGCACTATGTATATAATTCAGGAAGCAGAAATCAATGGCGCTCAAAGGTCTGTGGAGATATTCAGAGAACTGAGTGAGTGCCACATGAAGCCGCTTGCCAATTGGTTTCTCAAGGGCTATGGGTGGGGCAGGAGTTGTGGCCAGGCCTATGGGAAGAGGCAAGGCATGTCAACATCATCAGTGGGCAGGCACATATTACACTGATGTCTAGGAGACACAGGGCATTCCACAGCAACATGCGCCTCTTGATTTTCTGACCCCCCCCCCCATGGTTTTCAGATTACTTGGTCACCCAGGGGCCAAGTAGAATTTGTTTTCCTTTGGCCATGTGGGACAGGTTGTTTCACATATTCCACACTGACCTTGGGGGAGAAGGGTGTTAACAAAGGGACTGCCAATTTATACAGGTTAATTCAGGACTCCCCAATCTTTTTGGGGACAGTGGACACATTTGGAATTTGTATATCATGAGTACTCTCACAAAATGGCTGCCATGGTAGGTATTTCACAGAAGAGGAATGGTGAGATGGGAAGAAAATAACTTGTCCACAAACCTCAGTACAAGGCAAGAGGTGGAGTATGAGCTCCAAAATACCAAACCACTCATTGAATCCAAATATATTTGAAGCTGGAGGGCAGCCCTTCCCAGTCTAAATAATAATAATAATAATAATAATAATAATAATAATAATAATAATTCTTAAATAAAAGAAAATACAGGAGGATAGGAAGCACCTATGGGGCTAATGTGTTCCACTTTTTCAGAGTTGTGGGGCTCCAAGAGGGGATGACTCAAAAATGCCCCCTGCTTATGTGGTGAAGTGCCTTTTCCCTTGGGCATGGGTTCACCTAAAGAATAACAGTCATATTTGCTGAGTAGCCTAAAAGGAAGATCCTGCATGGCAATTTTCCTATATAGATATCTTTTGTAACTTAAATATAATGTGGCCCTAGTTCAATCTGTCATTTATGTGTGTGCTGGTCTACTTGCAGGTTGTGCATCATGGTGATACTTTTTCAGGAAAGTGTTGCAACAACACGCCGTCCTGCAAACATAGGCACCAATTCCTCTTTTACCTTACTCAAGTGTGGGTTCTGTTGATGCTATGTGCTGTAGGCTAGCCTGCAGGGTTCTGCTATAAGTCCAAACTTTTGCAGATGTCAGACTAGGTCAGGTTTTTCAGGAAAGCAAGACACAGCCCTACAGAAAGCTTTGAGAGGTGCTGGGGCTGGAGGTCAGACAAGGTTGCCTATATGTTGCTCCAACAAGGAGCAGATCAAGACTGAGCCTTAAATAAGAGTGTAGTGACATTTAGGGTGGTTGGCTCCACCCCCCACAATGTCTGAGGCTTTGATTCGTAAGCCAGTCTAGTCTATATTAACAGTCTCAAGCTGTGACAACATGGACACATTTGGAAAAATACATATGGACTCCTCAGAGTCCCAAGATGGCAAGGTAACCTCCTTGCCAAGGATGTGGGTGAGATGACCCTCTGGATCATTCTGGGAAACTGGGTCCTTGGAAGGTAGAAGACTTATGATGCCTCTGTGACTCAATCCTCTCCCTGTATTGGAGATATTCTTCAGAGGATATGGTAACAAGGACTTCTGAGGATGACAGTTTGGGGTTCTAGTCAATGACACTGAGTTGATTTTCACTCTTAAATCAAATGGATCTTTGTAGTCACAGTCTGTCCATTTTGTCACTTAATGAAATGATTAAACCCACTTTTACAAAACTCTGTAAATCATCTAAAGTGTATATCAAAGTCTTTTCCTCTGCAGCTCTGTTGAAACACAGCAAGTGGATGTTTGCCACACTCCAGTCGATAATAACCTTTTTTATGAGCATTTCTTCTTTATTTGTTCCAAAAGGACTGTGAAAAATAACAATATATGTTGTGTGTATACTGCATAATGATGTAAACAGACAATATCCTTATGAATATTTACACAAATGCAGCAAATCTGTCAACGCCACTCACATATACAGAGGAATTCCATTACCCAGGACAGTCTGTTCTGGGAATTCTGCCACCAAATAGACTTTCATCTTATAATCATAAATCCAAATGAACATCAAGATGGACTACTTTATAAGGCACAATAATGATTATGCATTAAGTATTAACCTAGAGGAGAGGGAACAGAGCACATCTATGTGCATCATACTGAATGTAGGGTTCTAATCTAAATTAGGAATAGTTGAACGAGATTGCTAACAATCTGGATAGTTCCATCATGCAAACCCAATGAAGTTTGTCTATTTTTGCATCAAAACAAACTATGGGTGTGATCCAGTTGGAATCATCTCAAATTAGACCCACTGATTTCAATTGGACTAATGTAAGTCCCTTGAAAATTGATGGGTCTACTCTAAATATGGCTATTCAACCCATAATGGAGAGATATGCAAACCCCTGCTGAGGTTTTATTTATTTGTTTGTTGAAAAACCTTTACAAAAAAAAAATGTCACTGCCTTGATATTTCCATGAGAAGTTTGGTTTCAGATGGCTTCTCCAGATATGTTGCATGTGTTGCAATTGTAGAAAAATAGTGGTATGTTAGGATATTCTACATCAAGAATACAGAATCAGACAACTGTCTCTGAATGCCATCTCAACGCTCATTCTGGCTTGAGTCTGCATTAGATTGCAAGCTTTGTTTTTCTTTTTCTTCTGAAAGGAAAATCCATGCATCTATCTATTAGGGATCTGTATTGTATCGTTAAAATGTCTGATAATGATACGGTAAGGTTGTTATCAGACATCCGATTAACTATAACGATGTGATAGAAAAACCTCCAATAAATATCCGATCCGATGATTTTCAGTCTGATTATATTGGATTATCGGACTGCCATATAAATAAACCTATAACTTCTGTATTTAAAACATTAGAGGCTTGAAACTTGGTCACAGTGCTTATGGGGTATGCCTAAGTATGTGTTTGGAATTTGAGATCGATCCCTCCAACCCTCAATTTTATATGAATTTATTAAAGATTGTTTAAGTTCTGAAAGGTCAGGACAGCTTGCCACGTGCGTTTATTCAGACCTGTCAAAAAGTTGCAGGATCTTTTAAAAAATCATATAATATCAAGGGTTGGAGGGATCAATCTCCAATTTCATACACATGTCTAGCACATATGTGCCAAATTTCAGATCAATCCCTCCACCCCTGTATTTTATATGAATTTTTGAAAGATCGTGCAACTTTTGACCTGTCAGAACTTAAACGTTCTTTAATAAATTCATATAAAATTGAGGGTTGGAGTGATCGAGCTCAAATTTCATACACATATTTAGGCATAAGCATTGTGACCAAGTTTCAAGCCTGTAACTTTGAAAATACAGAAGTTATAGGCATTTTATCTTTAAAAATCCAGCTCTATAGGGCATAATGGGGCTGCAAATTAAATATCGGATTTCCGATAATTATCGTGAAGGTGATATGATTAGCCTACGATATTATCAGAGATTATATATTTTTTGGTCTGAGATCCCAATAATGATAAAATATGATCTTTTCGGTCAGGCACATCCCTACTATCTATCTATCTATCTATCTATCTATCTATCTATCTATCTATCTATCATCTATCTATCTATATTCAAAAGTACACATTTTTTTCACGTACATGTTTTGATTGGGGAACTCCACTGGAAAATGTGGAGCAGTGTACCTTTTGAAGGATAACAGAGTTTTGATTTGTATATTGGTACAGAAGTGCGAAATTCAGTAGAATGTAAACAGAACGAATTTCTCCCCATCCCTAGAACTGAGAGTAAGTAGACATCCAGGATCAGTTGCACTCAACACAGAGTCAAGTAGAATGATACATCAGTGTTTTCTTTGTGCCTCTGTCGTTCATGACATTATATTTCACACACGCACCCACATGATTACAATGCTGAATGCTAGCCACGGTGAACTAAAAGCTGCGCAAGATGCTGAATATTTTACACTGGGTGCCTCTGCCCCCTATCACAAGGAAGGCTTTTTAATTCGCATCAGTTATTGGTTGTTCTTTACCTGTTTACAATCTGTACAACAACTGGTGGCCATTTTCACCTGACCCCGGGAAAAGCTACAAATCTGGTTTCACTTGGCCTGCCACCAAGGACAAAATTTTAAAAAACCCTCTGTGCCAAAGTGGCGCAGCTGTATCAGCTGCTGCTGAGTCATCTGCAAACATGGCAAATGCTAGCAGTAGCAGCTTCACTTTGGGGGAAACGGGATTTGCTGGTGCCAATATTTAAAGTGTGGGGATGAAGCCAGGTTTTCTGCTACTGCAGTGCTCCATCTTGCCCTTACAGAAGTGTGCAAAAGGGCAGGAAAGCTTGGCTGGATGCTGCAACAAGAGCAGGTGAGCTAGGGATGGGCTAACCAGCAAAACCTGAGCTCTCAATATGTTCTCTGAATTCTGTCCTGAAGCTCATTCTGACTCGTGGCTGTATCAAGTTAGGGAGGTTTGTTTTGTTTTTGTCAGGAAAATCAGTGCACATTTCCGCATGTATTTTTCCAAGTGTGTATATCAGTTGTGTGCATCTTTGAAATGTATGCATTCTTCTCCCATTGATTACAGTGTATCTGTGTGCATGGTGGGGGAGTCAAATAAATACATTAATTAAATAAAAAGCTTTGACAAAGAATTTCTAACCTCTGCCTATCCATGATAAGCCACCTGATCCACAATGAATCACTGGACGTGACTCCCCGTTCTCTGTCCCTGGTACCAGATTTTTGGACTATTTTCAGATGGGAGGGGGAATCACATTTCCTTACCATCACTTTGCCTCCTACTTCCATCCCACAATTGGGATGAGCAGCTTCCTCTTTCTTCACATGGGAAAGAAAGAGGAAGCAAGTAGCAACCACGTGCTCCATTCAGTGGGCGTTTTTATAGAGCAGCTTCTCCTGCACACAGCAGGAAAATGGCATCAATTATCGTCAGATCCTAGAAGAAACATATTTTCTGGGCCACGTTTTGTAGCGGAAAAAACAACAGAAGATGCAGGAGGCATGCTGGAGGATTGCAGGAGGATTGCTGTGTCGTCAAAATGACCCACGAAGATCCGTGAGTGGCCAGACATGAGCGTGCGATAAAACACTCATCTAAAGTCATTCTTAATTCATTTATTTCAAGAACAAGAGCCCCTAGATGCTCAATCTGGGGCTCTCCGGCGTCTCGGTGAATTCTCCTAGCTTGTGTTCTGGCTCACTGCCTACCGATCCTTTATGTTTCCTTAACTGGTTACTCCCTCAAGAAAGACCTACTGCAAAGTTCACTCGATATGTTATTAAAGGCACTGCAACATCCCCCTTGTCGGAAGGGAGCTGCAGAACCGCCCCCTGCTGATTCCCCCACCAGTATTCATTGGGGTGACTTCTTCTGACTTCACAATTTTATCTGAGGAGTTGCTCATACTGCACCATTCATTTCTGAGCTCTGGGCTCTATGGGAATTCTGGGTTCAGAATCAACACCACCGTTGTGCCTTCAAGCATTTCAGCTCACCCTAGGGTCTGCCCTCATCTTGCTTACTTGCGCGCCTGCTTTCTCTCAGACACAGGAATGGGGATAAGATGTGTGCTAATTTCTCCACGAACCCTATGATTGAATTGCTCCAATTGCCATTTTGAAATCCCCTTTCAAATGCAAGATTTGCTTTGAAAATACTGGCACACACAAAGGGAAGTCCAGGAAGAAGCAAAACAAGAAAAATAATAACAAAAAAAGGGTCTACTGAGACTCCTGTGTAGAAATGTGGTTTATTTCCAGTGCTGCATATTGCTTTCCACTTACTTTGTAGTCCAGGCACATGAGGAGTGCTTTGAAGGAGGTTTACTGTACCTCCGCTAGGCACTGCCTGTAATGTGGTAGCTTTCACTCAACAAATAAATCAGTTGGTCGTCTATGGAGAGCCCAGGACTTCAAAGGCCCCTGTACAGAGGCAATTGTGCCTAGGAGAGCTCCACTGAACAAAATTAGAAATGGCATCCTTCCATCCTTCCGGCGTCAGAGGTTCCTTTTGTGAGAGGTTCTACAACCACTGACAACTAGACGACAGAATAGCCTTCACATTCATGGGACCAAAGGAAAAAAAGGTGTACTGATGAAACTGAGACCAGTTCAGTGACCATTTCCAGTATGAATACACAAAAACAAAGCAATGGAACTGTCAGATTGATATATTGTCTAGGTGGCCCCTGGAGAATAGAGATTATATATATATATAACAAAATTAAAATTAAATAAAACATCAAATGAATACAAACATAAAAATGCAAATTATTATTATTATTATCGTCCCACCATTGTCCCACAAAATGTACAAAATCCAACATACAAAAATGTGTGTGTCTGTATGTATCACTTCTTCATTCTCAATAGGAAACTCCACACTGCACCATGATGAAATGATAGATGATGTGCAATGCAAAAGCTAAGCTAATCAAAGCGAAGCACCAACTAAATGACATTAGCCAAAGGATTTCAGAAAAATTCAGATCTTAGCTTGGCTTCTAAATTATTATGCACCTCTCTGGGGAAGGCGTTCCACAAAATTGGTGCCACTACAGAGAAGGCCCTGCTCCTAGTAGCTGCTTGCTGAAATTTGTTTGGCAACAGTACCCGGAGCAAAACCTGAGATGTATAATGAGATGTGTACAGAAGGAGAGCTAGAAGAGTGCTCTGCCTGACGCTGGGTAGGCTGTGTCAGTGGGAACAAAGCCCAGTCCAGTTTTAGGAGAAATACCAACAACAGCATGTATAAGAAGAGTTCTTCTAGATCAAACCAATCATCAATCTAGTCTAGCTTCCTGTTTCCCATGGTGACCAGCCAGATGTCTTTAGAAAGCCCCCAATACAGGACATGTTCCAACTGCATTCTGTGCCATTAGGAACCAAACAGCAACTGGGGAAACCACAGCTGTGGGTATTAACTCTCTGCTGCTTTTCCCCACCACCACGCCACCATCAGAACCAAGTTCCCAGGCACTCTTTTGTCCGTTACCCTCAAATTTGTGGGACTTCCTCCTTCAGCAATAGCTTCAGGATCAATTCCATCCAGGAAAGTGCTTTGTCAACCTCTTGACAGCGTGGCCGCTGCTCTAAGACCAATAAAATCATAAAGAGACAGAGAGGGGGTTTGTGGGATGACAAATGTAGCAGGCAGTCATGCCTTACCACGGGCGCAAGTGAGCCATAGTGTCCTTACACTTGGTCCTAATACAGCACCGAGAGAAACAATGCAGACGCTTTAGCCCCCGAGGCTATGAAGCCGAGGAATGACAGGCTGGGTTTGATGCCTGGCAGCACCTTAACACTTCAGGGCCCTTCAGCAAACCCTTTGGTTCAAGCGCTTCTCGCCTGTGTCGTAGGCAGCAATAATTCTATGCTGATTTCAGCTATGCCCCTGTCATGTGGTCTATTTGCTCTGATAGAAAGTAATAATAATAATAATAATAATAATAATAACAATAATTTAATTATTTATTTCTTACCCGCCTCTCCCTCCGGATCGAGGTGGGGAACAACATCAATACAGACACAACAAAATACACAAAAGCATATAAAATTAATACATTATTAAAATCCACCAAGTCTTCAAATTCGACTGGGTAGTCCTGCCAGAAGAGATCAGTCTTTATAGGTCTCTTGAATTCAAGAAGGATCTCTCCCAGCAGGTTGTTCCACAGTCTGGGAGCTGCAGAAGAGAAGGTCCTCTGGGTAACGGTTGTCAGCCTAGACATGGCCATCTGTAGTAGGTTCTTCCTAGAGGACCTGAGCGTGCGGGGCGGATTGTATGGGAGAAGGTGATCCCGCAGGTACCCTGGACCCAAACCATGTAGGGCTTTAAAAGTAATAACCAACACTTTGTACTTTGCCTGGAAACTAATTGGCAGCCAGTGGAGTGATTTTAAAACTGGTGTGATATGGTCACCCCTAGGTGTACCAGTGACCAACCTCGCTACCATATTTTGAACTAGTTGAAGTTTCCAGACTAGGCACAGAGGTAGCCCTATGTACAGCACATTGCAGAAGTCGAGCCTTGGAGTTACCAGCGCATGCACTACTGTCTATAGGTCTTCCAATTCTAGGAAGGGGCGTAGCTGGCGTATCAGCCGAAGCTGATAGTAGGCACTCCTGGCAGTCGCATCAATCTGAGCTGTCATTTGGAGCGACGGATCCAGGAGCACCCCCAAGCTGTGAACACAGCCTTTCAGGGGGAGTGTAACCCCATCCAGAACTGGTTGACACACCTCCAAACCCAGGTTGGGGCCTTTGACAGTTAGCACCTCCATCTTGTCTGGATTCAGCTTCAGTTTGTTTTTCCTCATCCAGCCCCTGGATTAAGAAGTTGTGCACTTTGGCCCCTGGGGACCAGAGGCCAAATCCTGCCTGGCCATCCAGCCCTTCAGAGCTACCCAGATAGTTATACACCCTTTCCCTGGACCCTCCCCTGCCCTACAACCGCTAATTGTTTGGTGGTTCCCTAGCTTTTGTGCATTTTCTCCTCACTCAAAGAGTGTCATCAGACAAGTGTTTTATCGCACGATCATTACTGCCCACTCATGGTTTTTGCGCACCCTTTAGACACCATCTGCCCCCTGGTTGCTTCCCCCTCCTTCCTCTCATTTTTCCATCACAAAAAAAAGTCCTGGAAAATCCAACTTATTTTTTTAAAAAAATGAGGCTTGCTACCATTTCCTGCTGTGTGCAGGAAAAGCAGCAAGATGAATGGGGCCACGTGGCCATTGTTGCTTCCTCTGTCTCTCCCCATGTAAAGAGATCGTCACTATTGTGGGACAGCAGCAGGAGTCCATAGTGATGGTAGGGAGACACGAAAATTCCCCCATCGGATGAGGCCGTAAAAGTTTTAAATGCCTCTCCTAAGGGTTCGTTTCCAGCAAGACGAGCTTTAAGGTAGAAGATAGTGGTACGGAGTGGTGGCCACTACACATATGGTCTTGGTTTTTTATTTATAGTTTTTTATTGTTATATTCTTTGAGTCAGTTAAGGTCTTTTATTAGGATTGTTGCATTTATTGTATTTTTTGTAACTGCTGACCTACTTCATCTTATGTACAGCACTTTGTAATAAAGCGCTATATAAATTATTATTATCATTATTATTATTATTATTATTATATCTCTTTCTCACTCGTGGTGGTTTTTCTAGATGGATATGATGGGCTTTGCCAAGTCATGCTGCCTTTTACAGATTCAGGATTTTCCTGATGGTTGAGCATGCCTTAATTATGACTGCTTTCTGGAGGTTGGTGTGGATGTATTTTGGTAGGCCCAGTTTCTGAAGGTTTTCTGTATAATTGTTTGATGTGATGCCAGTGACCGATGTGACTAATGGAATAATTGTGACCTTTTCCTGTTGCCATATTTCTTTGACTTCCATGGCTAGTGGTGTATATTTTTCTCTCCTTTCTTCTTCCTTTTCAACAACATTTTTGTCATTCGGTATTGCTATGTTCATGAGGTATGTGTGTTTTTCTTTTTTGTCTATGACCGTTATGTCTGGTCGGTTGCAGGGTATTGTCTTGTCGGTATGAATTATTATTATTATTATTATTATTAGTGGTGTCTTGGGCCACCCCCCTTTGTCATTGGACTGACCCACCACTGTAATGTGGCTCCCAAGAGTGTTTCTGAAATTGAGAGCCCGAGAATTTCAACCCTCAAATTGAAAGAGGTCCCCATCCCAGAACTAAAGCCCACACGCATTCCCCAGATATGTAGAAGAGAAAATATGGAACATCTCTCTTTTGTACTTAGATGTGATTCACCAGAACAAATAGCCGTGTTTATAATTAGTAGTTCTTCATTGTTACAGTAGATGTTTTCTTTTGTGAATCACGGTGCATTTCTTGATGACAGTGTAACTAATGAATAAAACGGCTATTAATTTGATATTATTTTACAAGAGACTGTTGTGTTGATTGATTAAAAGCCCCACCTTTCTTCCAAATGATGCAAAGCAGAAGCAGCTTCAACTTATAATGCAATCAATTCCATAATTGACAAGCATAAGAACTTCTTTTCCCAAAGAAATATATACCAGTAGTGTTGCAAATAATTATCTCATGCTAGCAGAATCTGATCTTAATGAAGAAATTGAAGGGGGGAGAGAAACAAAACACATATTGGCACCAGCTCAATGAGATAGATTGATTGATCGATAGATAGATATCCCTATTTGAAACTAATGTGATTAAATAGGACAGGATGTGGATAAATATAAAGTGTTCTATTTGGTTTGGCGATTCCAATTACTAGACAGCAGGTAACATGGCAAGGATTGCTGTATTCTGTGCTGCTAACCTAGTTGAGAAACATTGCATGCCCAGCTTGGTTATCTAAGTAGAACAATATTTATATTCTCAGGATTATATTCTATTAGTTTGGGCAAATGAATTTTTCAAATGTGTTTGTTTAGCATTAGATAAACAGGTGAGTCTGCAATATTCCTGAGCCATCTGTGCAGGCTGAAATAAGACATTGAAATTGAACAGGTTGGAAGGGGTGGGGTAGAGAGAATGAAAACATTTGAACATAAGAAAGAGAAAGACAGAGAGAGAGAGAGAGAGAGAGAGAGAGAGAGAGAGAGAGAGAGACCCTGCTGTGATGAACTAGCCTTTTAGATAGCAAGTTTCAAAGACATGCAGTCATCTCATTCTGTGTTGGCTATCTGAACAATGCAGTGGATGGTGGGAAGTCCCATAAAGGATGAAACCATCAGAGGTCTTCTGAGAGAGGCAGTGGGAAGTATTGACGAATCTTTTGTTGAAGATTGCTGAGAAACATATAATTCACTTTTCTCTTACGGCATCTCTCTTTTGATGCAACGCTGTCATGCTTTGATAATTGATAATGCCATTCCACCTCAGAAGGCATCCCATGGGTCATGTTTGTTTTGGATTCTTGGAATGTCTGCCTATGACTGGATGACTTGTTTATTTTCATCTTACATCTCATCTTAGTTTGAATTGCAGAACGCCCATCATTGTGGCTGTGAACAGGAGGAGGGCTTGATATTGCAAGGATGCTTGGAGGCTGGAATGGACTCGATGGCCTTATAGGACCCTTCCATCTCTACTATTTCTATGATCACCCCACTGCCACCATTCGTCCCTGATTCTGCACTGTGCAAGCTTTTTTGGCGGCTCAGCAAGCATCTAATGAACACCTGACAGCTGTCTGCCCCATTCTGGAGCCTCCATCGTGCATGACAATGGAGGGTCTGGAAACTACATAATTCCCCCTCTACATAAATTGTGGGTGCCCAACTGGGTCCAGGGGGCAGACACAGGGGAGTCTGTCAGACTCCAGGACCTGGTTGGGTGTCCACAACATCCCTACTTAGAGGGGATCACTATCCACTCCACAATAACGCACAGTCATGGTGGGTATATGCTATCTCAGGGTTTAGAGGTAACAAACCTCTGAATACCAGTGTGGTGTAGTGGCTAAAGTGCTGGACTAGGAGTTGGGAGATATGAGTTCTAGTCCCCACTTAGCTATGGAAACCCACTGAGTGTCTTTGGGCCAGTCACAGACTCTCAGCCCAGCCTACCTCACAGAGTGGTTGTTGTGAGGATAAAATGGAGAGGAGGAGGATTATGTATGCCGTCTTGGGTTCCTTGGATGAAAATGGGATATTAAAGTTAATAAATAAATAAATAAATAAATGAACAATACCATTTGTTGGGGAACAACAATGGAAAAGGTTTTCTCTGTGTGTAGACTTCTCATGGGTATCTGATTGACACTGTTTGATTTTGATAAGAATTTACCAAAATTCAGAAAGTTGTCCATACTCAGGACAAAAAGAATTTGGATTAAAGCAAAACAAAACACCAACGCTATGAGGTTTGTCCATCCAGGTCCAGGGCTTTGATTGGTTATCTCTATATCGTGTATTCAACCATGTGAGTGCTAAAACAAAGCTTCACACCACTTTTTGGTGTGTGTGTGTGTGTGTGTGTGTGTATGTGTGTGTGTTTTGGACAGACTCTTCATCTTTAACAGCTAAATGGCAAGCAGGGACATCATGATCTTCTCAAGGCTGGGGATACCTGTACCAATTGGATTTGGCTGCCCCACGTGGTTGAAAATGTTGTTTCAGATTGATTTTGCTCAGAATTTACCCAATTTTTTTTAAAAAAAAGTTTTTGCAAAGTTCTTCATAGTCAGGAGCGAAAAAACCTGAGATCCAAACAACAAAAAACAACTCAAATGCAGGATTAAGTGAAATGGAGAGATTTTCCCATCTCTACTCTACATGAACAATCCTAATCCATCCCAGCAATCTAGCTCACATGAAGGGAACTGCTGTCATGCTCCAGTGATTCCCATGACCAAAGGAATCACTGCAGGCAGATATATTCCTCCTAGCCATATCCAGCAGCTAACAATAATCTAGGGAAAATGCTAGTGAATTCCATGACCCTCAAAATTCACTGCAACCCCCCACCTCAAATAATTGAATCCTCCCCTTCACACACACTGTCACCACGTAGGAATGGAGTGCCTCAAAGCAGAACACATTTCATCTTAGCCCTCATTTCATCAGAAAGCTCTTCTAATTTCATTCTGGCTGCATAAGCTTATTCGTGCAAACCATCTTTTCTCCTGATTTTCTTTGAAGGCTTTATCAAATGATCCAATTGGCCTGCCAGGGCAAGGGTGACGGAGGCAGCAGTAGCAGCGCCTTGTATATTCCTGAGCCTACTCCTCCTCCTCCGGCGGCGGTGGTGGCTCTGTATAACCAATGCAGTGGCGGGATGCCTTTTCCTGCTGTGCCCCATCACGCATTACCTGCTGGGTCCCCAGGTCGTGTCTCTGCCAGCTGTGAGTGCATCTGTCCAAAGAGGACGTGGACTCTCCCTGCCAAATGCATGGGGGAGTGGAGGGAGGGAAAGCCAGCCCTCATTTCTGCAGATCAATCTGCAGTTGAAGGTGTTGGGCCATGGCGTACCTGTACTTTTGCAGTCCTAGCTGGAGGTGTGGAGCCAATCTATTGCAGTAGCCATTGAAACAGAAATGACTTGCACTCCTCTATGTGCTAAAATGTATGAAAATTGAGATTTTATCCGCCTAATTATACCCTTTCACTAGGGCTCTTTCTAGTTAACTATGTGTCATGATTGCAAAGAACGCAGAGGTACTAATTTAAAGCCTGAAAATGAATCCGGAATCCCCAGAAATAAAGTGACATTGTGGGTTTTTAAAAAGCTATTTGAGATCAAAATTGTTCTCACTTAATAGGCTCCCATGCAATCTCTTCAATTATCTAATCATCATTTACCTGTACAACGAAACTGAAGCCGAATTAGAGACAAATGGCAAGTTAGTCCATCAGTTGGCGCAAGTTCATCAGGTCACAAGCTGAAGAACAACATGCATAGAAATTTACATTTCCAAATGTAACTGTAACTTCTCTAGCCAGTTCCATACCTCTCTTGTCATCTGCCCGCTCTCCCTCACTGCCTATAATGATCAGGGTTCCAACTGTGTCATGTTGTAGGTGGGTGAGGGGGTGGAGGGGACAAAGCTGCCTTGCCTCTAGGGCTCAACTAATTTAGGGTGACCATATTCAAAAGAGGACAGGGCTCCTGTGTCTTTAACTAGGGTGACCATATGGACAGGAGGACAGGGCTCCTGTATCTTTAACAGTTGCATAGAAAAGGGGATTTCAGCAGGTGTCCTTTGCATGCATGCAGCCCCTGGTGAAATTCGCTCTTCATCACAATAGTTAAAGCTGCAGGAGCCCTGCCTAGTGTGACCAGATACAAAAGATGTCAGCTTTAGCTGTTGTGATCAAGAGGGAATTTCAGCAGATGCTGCATGCATACAAATGACGCCTGTGGAAATTCCCTTTTCTCTACAACTGTTATAAATACAGGAGCCCTGTCTTCCTTTTCATATGGTCACCCTACTTCATCGCAACAGTTAAAGCTGCAGGAGCCCTGCCCCCTTTTGTATTTTTTCACTCTAGCTATATTCCTGCAGCTTTAACTGTTGTGATGAAGAGGGAAATTCACCAGGTGTTGCATGAATACAAATGACTCCTGCTGAAACCCCATTATCTATACAACTGTTAAAGATACAGGAGCCCTGTCCTCCTTTCCATATGGTCACCTTAAACTAATTATAATGCTGGGACCTGATTGAGGTGTTTTTCTTTAGGGAATAATACGCACATAAGGGGAGGAGTGAGGATGAACGTGATGTAACTCCTCTGTGGTCACTGTCCTCATCACTTTACATACATACATGTCCCATTTTGTGGTTACGTGAGGCTCGCTAGGGAAAGTGGGGCAGGATTGGGGCAAGAAGATCGAGTCTACATTAAGCAATCAGGTCAAGGAGGTCAAGGTTGAGTCAGGTAGGTAGATTCCAGATTTGGGCCCTTTCCACACCAGCCATTTTTCCCGGGGCTGCCCCTGCCTACTTGCAGAGAGGCCACATGATGCACAGAGCATCCTACAAGCAGGCAGGGGCCAGCCCTCCATTTTCCCAGGAGTTCAGGGAACACTATTATCTCTAGGGTGACCAGGTCAGGGCTCATGTAACTTTAACAGTTGTAGAGAAAAGGGAATTTTAGCCAGTGTAATTTGTATGCAATTAGTTCCTGGTGAAATTCCCTCTTCATCACAACAGTTAAAGTTGCAGGCACTATACTTGAGTGACCATATACAAAAGAAGGCAGGGCCACTACAACTTTAACTGTTGTGATGAAAAGGGAATTTCATCAGGAACTAATTGCATACAAATGACACTGGCTGAAATTCCTTTTTCTCTACAACTCTTAAAGTTACATGAGCCCTGACCTCCTTTTCACATGATCAGCCTAGATAATAGTGTTCCCTGAACTCCTGGGAAAATGGAGGGCTGGCCCCTGCCTGCTTGTAGGATGCTCTGTGCATTATGTGGCTTCTCCGCAAGCAGGCAGGGGCAGCCCCGGGAAAAATGGCTGGTGTGCAAAGGGCCCAAGTCTTGAATCTACCTACCTGACTCAACCTTGCCCTCCTTGACCTGACTGCTTAATGTAGACTGGATCTTCTTGCCCCAATCCTACCCCACTAGATGACATTAGCATCTTCTGGAGTCAGAAGTTAAAAAAAATAATGGGGTCAGAAGGGGAGTTGAAGGTTAGCTGGATGAAAAGAATTATTTTAAGAACTCTTTATTTATTTAGCCATTTTTTCTGCTCAGACTTGTTTGCTAAAAGCTTTTCATGCACGACAATATAAGAGAGGCTTGCAACTAAGTTTAGAGTTCTTGTTATGTCATAGAGAACACCGGCTGGAGAGGGAGAGAGAGCTGCACGTAGGTGCTCCCTGCACCTCCTCCAGCGCAGCCCCAGCCCACCTGCGGAGAGGCAGAGAACACCGGCTGGAGAGGGAGAGAGAGCTGCGCGTAGGGGCTCCCTGTGTCTCCTCCGGCCCACCCCTGGCCCACCTGCGGAGAGGCGGAGGACACTGGCCCAGTCCACCCCTCTGACACGCTCGAGGTGGCTGGGAGTGCAGCTGAACTGAAATGTGTCTGGGAGTGGCAATATCTGTTGTGCAGGGCAAGGGGAGATATGGTGATAGCAGGGCGATGTGCCATTATAGGGGAAGGAGAGATAGATATTTAACACCCATCTTACCTTCCAGTCGCCCTGCTACCCCGGGGATCTTGGAGAATGAACCAGGCCACCCACAGAACCTCTCCTTGCTCCTATGCAATGCCAGTTCGGTTAAAAATAAAACAAATATAATCTATGACCTCCTTATAGATGAGGAGGCCGACCTGGCATGCTTCACAGAAACCTGGCTGGGAGATGATAGTGGGCTGACATGGGCCCACGCTCTCCCAGCTGGATACTGTGTTAGTGAGCAGGTGAGGGAAAGTGGGCGGGGGGGTGGAGTAGCTGTGGTCTACAAGGACAATGTTAACCTGACCAGACTTCCTGTCCGGCAATTGAATCACATCGAGTGTGTGTACCTGAGTCTGAAGGTCAGGGATGGACTAGGGATTCTGTTAGTGTACCGGCCACCCCGCTGCCTATCAGACTCCCTGGCCGAGCTCACGGAACTAGTCTCGGAGTTGGTGTTGGATTCGCCCAAGCTTTTGGTCCTGGGCGATTTCAACAGCCCATTCGAGGCTGGTTTGTCAGGTACAGCTCGGGAGTTCATGGCATCCATGACAACCATGGGCCTATCCCAATTGGTCTCTGGACCTACACATTCAGCAGGTCACACCCTTGATGCTGTCTTCAGCTCTGAACAGACAGATCTGTGGGCAGAGGTAACAAATACCTCTGCATTGTCATGGACAGACCATTTTCTGGTTAGAGTTAGTATCACAGCTACCACCCACCCCTGCAGGGGTGGCGGACCTATTAAGATGGTCCACCCTTGAAGGCTGATGGATCCTTTTGGATTCCAGAAGGCCTTGGAGGGATCTATGGCTGGTATCATCGACGATCCTGTAGAAGCCCTGGTCAATAGATGGAATCAAGACCTAACTAGGGCTATTGACACGATCGCCCCCAAACGTCCTGTCCGACCCGCTTCTAATCGGACGCCCTGGTATACAGAAGATCTCAGGGAGTTGAAGCGGAAAGGACGACTGGAGCGCCGATGGTGGAAAACTCAACTTATATCCAATAAGACACGACATAGAGAACATCTTCGTTCCTATGGGGTGGCAATACGTGCAGCGAAGAAAGCTTTCTTCTCTGCACTCATCGTGTCTGTGAATTCGCGTCCAGCAGAACTGTTCAGGGTGGTGAGGGGTCTAACCCGGGCACCCTCCCCCCTGAACCTGATTTTAGAGCCTTCAGTAGTTCGCTGTGATGCCTTTAATGATCATTTCACAGATAAAATCTCTCGGATAAGAGCCGACTTAGATGCCGTCGTTATAGCAGAGGCTGATGATGGAGTGTCCGGCGACTCCGCGAGTAGAATTACACTGGATCAGTTTCAGTTGGTGAGTACCGAGGACATGGACAAGCTGCTTGGATGAGTGAGGACGACGACTTGCCCTCTCGATCCCTGTCCTTCATGGCTGGTCGTCCAGGGAGGAGATGCGGTTAGATCGCAATTACAATATATTATTAATGCATCTCTCAGGGAGGGGACTTTCCCATCATGTTTAAAAGAAGCGGTGGTACGGCTGCTTCTAAAAAAGCCCTCCCTGGATCCCCTGGACTTTAATAACTATAGGCCAGTATCAAATCTTCCATTTTTGGGCAAGGTGATTGAAAGGGCAGTTGCCTTCCAACTGCAAGCAGTTTTGGATGATACGGATTTTCTAGACCCATTTCAAACTGGCTTCAGAGCAGGATATGGAGTTGAGACTGCTATAGTCACCTTAGTGGATGATCTACACTTAAGTATTGACAGGGGGAGTGTGTCCCTGTTGGTACTCCTGGACCTCTCAGTGGCTTTCGATACCATCGACCATGGTATCCTTCTGGACCGCCTGAGGGAATTGGGACTCGGGGGCACTGTGCTTCAGTGGTTCCAGTCCTACCTCTCGGGCAGGTTCCAGATGGTGATGCTTGGGGATAGTTGCTCTTCAAAGAAAGAGCAGCTATGTGGGGTACCACAAGGTGCCATCCTATCCCCAATTCTGTTTAACATCTACATGAAACTGCTGGG
Source organism: Anniella stebbinsi (assembly GCA_029215795.1). Taxonomy (NCBI): domain Eukaryota; kingdom Metazoa; phylum Chordata; class Lepidosauria; order Squamata; family Anniellidae; genus Anniella; species Anniella stebbinsi. Next base: position 393,009,917 of record JARDYH010000001.1, read on the forward strand.
AGAGGTCATCTGGAGGCATGGGGCAGGGTGCTATCGATATGCTGATGACACCCAAATATATTTCTCTATGCCTTTGACAACAGCGTCAGCTAAGGATAGTGTGTCTCCTCTGAATGAATGCTTGGAGGCGGTAATGGGCTCGATGAGGAAAAACAAACTGAGGCTGAATCCAGACAAGACGGAGGTGCTTACTGTCAAGGGCCACAACCTGGGGTTGGAGGTGTGTCAACCAGTTCTGGATGGGGTTACACTCCCCCTGAAAGGCTGTGTTCGCAGCTTGGGGGTGCTCCTGGATCTGTCGCTCCAAATGACAGCTCAGATAGATGCGACTGCCAGGAGTGCCTACTATCAGCTTCGGCTGATACGCCAGCTGTGTCCCTTCCTAGAGTTGGAAGACCTAAAATCAGTAGTGCACGCACTGGTAACTTCGAGGCTCGACTTCTGCAATGTGCTGTACATAGGGCTACCTCTGTGCCTAGTCTGGAAACTTCAACTAGTTCAAAATATGGCAGCCAGGTTGGTCACCGGTACATCTAGGGGGGACCACATTACACCAGTTTTAAAATCACTGGCTGCCAATCAGTTTCCGGGCGAAGTACAAAGTGTTGGTTATTACCTTTAAAGCCCTACATGGTTTGGGTCCAGGTTACCTATGGGATCGCCTTCTCCCATACAATCCTCCCTGCACGCTCAGGTCCTCTGGGAAGAATTTGCTACAGTCAACAAGAACTAGACTGACAACTGTTACCCAGAGGACCTTCTCTTCTGCTGCTCCCAGATTGTGGAATGACCTGCCGGGAGAGATTCGCCAACTCACTAGTCTTCAGGAATTTAAAAGATCTATAAAGACTGATCTCTTCCGGCAGGCCTACCCAGATGAATTTTAAAGTGTTTTATTGGTGTTTTATTGGTATTTTAATGATGTATTGGTTTTATGTGCTTTTAATCAGTTTTGTATTTTGTGTTTAATGCTGTTCCCCGCCTCGATCCGTTGGGAGAGGCGGGTAATAAATAAATTTTTTATTATTATTATTATTATTATTATTATTATTATTATTATTGCTGCAATTCAAACTTGAAAATTAGTAGGTGATTTTGAGTAACATTTTTTTGAGGGGGAGGAATTGGATTGTCTGCGCAGAGATGGGTTTTTAGAGACACACAAGGGAAAAGGGAGAGATACTTTTCCAAAGTAGAACTTGAAAAAGAACTTCTAAAGTTTTGCCAAATCAAAGGATAATAGAACACTTGTTGCCTGTGTTGTGTTTAGCATTTGTTGTCTTTTGCTAGAGTTTATGCTAATCATATGCATTGTGTCTGCTTTTAACTCGTACCACTAATTTCCTTTTTTGTAATATCCTATGGCTAGAACAAATGAAATAATAAGGGTGCGAGCAGATTAAAGAATTTTTAGTTGATCAAGCACCTGCCTTTGAACTGATTAATGAATTAAATTTAAATATTTTTGCATATTACCATAGCTATAATATAGGCTCCCCTTTGAAACATTGCAGGAAGACAACTTAAAATTTAGTAAACACAAGCTACTGTTTGTCAGTAGACGGGTTGTTCAGCTTCAACATTTTATCCTTTCATTCGCTATTGCAGTAATATTCAAGAGCCAAAAGAGCTTCAAAGAAAAAATCAAATGTTCCCTAAAGGTGCAATCCTATGCATGTTTAAATAAAAAAAAAGTCCTACAATTCTCAGCTGGCTAGGGTATGCTGGGAGTTGTGGGACTTTTTTCTATCTAAACTGGCATAGGATTGCACCTTAACTCATAGCCCTACCAATTAAAAATTACCCCTACTAGAATAATCCACTGAAGTGTCTGCTTATTATCTATCAATTCAACCAATAAACAGTGCAATTATATACCTACTCACCTGTATATAAGCCCCATTGAACTCAGTGAGATTTACTTTTGAGTAGACCTGTTTAAGATAGCATTGCAAGGCTGCAACCCTGTGTACACTTTTGTAGGAGTGAGTTCCATTCAACTCAGTGGGGCTGACTGTTGAATAAACATAAAGTCGTATTAAGCTTGCAATCCCAAAAATAATGCATCAGGATTCATGCAAAACTGTCTCGTTCTCCTATTATTCACTCTAAAAAAAAAAACCATTAGAACACATTAATGAACATGGCAATTCAAAACTTTCTGTTCCTTACTATGCAATATTATGTTTCAAACAACCATTTTCCCACTGTGCTAACAAGTAACATCGTACAGTACATCTTAAATATTTCTCTTTCTGCCGTGCAAAATGTCATGTGCCAGAGCACAAACCCACACACAGCTGGCTAATGTGCACACAATATAACTTGGGAAATGACATCATTCATAATTAAGGATGGATCAAATGCTTCAGATTAAAAATAAACACACACACACACAGAGAGAGTATTTGGCCAAAATTGTAAACCAACCCAGCTGCAGAATTCTGGCTATACCACATCGGACCCATTCTCCATGCTGAACAAGAGGGCCTTCAAAGCTATGAGAAACCATTTTAATCTTATCTCCTCCTGCCTTATGGAGAAAGCTGACAGCTGCTCTGATCTGACAGCCTCAATGAGGTTCCCTGCTGTTGGATTTACTACAGATCCTTGGGCCAATGCTGGCAATAGAATAAGCACACAAATGACCTTGGCCCAGAATTTTAATGGCCACATTTGGCAAAAATCAGAAGCGCAAGACTGGCCCTAATGTTAGGCAGAGTGAGGCGGGTTCCATCATAGAATCATAGAATACAGCTGGAAAGAGCCTATAAGGGCATCAAGTCCAACCCCATGCTCAATGCAGGAATCCACTTTAAAGCATCCCTGACAGATGGCTGTCCAGCCACCTCTTGAATGCCTTAGTGTGGGAGAGCCCATGATCTCCCTAGATAATTTGGTTCCATTATTGTATTGCTCTAACAGCCAGGAAGTTTTTCCTGTTGACCTGCCGGAATCTGGCTTCCTGTAACTTGAGCCCATTATTCCATGTCCTGCACTCTGGGTTGATCAAGTAGAGATCCTGGCCCTCCTCCGTGTGACAACCTTTCAAGTATTTGAAGAGTGCTATCATGTTACCTCTCAATCTTTTATTCTCCAGGCTAAACATGCCCAGTTCTTTCAGTCTCTCCTCATAGGGCTTTGTTTCCAAACCCCTGATCATCCTTGTTGCCCTCCTCTGAGCATGCTCCAGCTTGTCTGCATCCTTCTTAATGTGTGGTGCCCAGAAATGGACGCAATACTCAAGATGGGGCCTAACCAATGCCGAATAGAGGGGAACCAGTACCTCACGTGATTTGGAAGCTATACTTCGCTTAATGCAGCCCAAAATAGCATTTGTTTTTTTTTTGCAGCCACATCACACTGTTGGCTCATATTGAGCTTGTGATCTACAACAATTCCAAGATCATTCTCACTTGTCGCTTTGCTGAGCCAAATATCTCCCATCTTGTCAGTGTGCATTTGGTTTCTTTTTCCTAGTTGTAAAACTTGCCATTCATCCCTATTAAATTTCATCCTGTTGTTTTCAACCCAGTGCTCCAGTCTATCAAGATCACTTTGAAGTTTGTTTCTGTCTTCCAGAATACTAGCGATCCAACCCAATTTTGTGTCATCTGCAAATATGATAAGCATTCCCTGCACCTCCTTGTCCAAATTATTAATAAAAATGTTGTAGAGCACTGACAACAAGACTGAGCCCTGCGGTACCCCGCTCGTTGCCTCCCCCCAGTGTGAAAAGGTATACCATTGATAAGCACTCTTTGGCTCAATTCAGACGACACGATAGTCAGTGGTGGGTTGACTAACCCTAACCCTAACCCTAACCCTAGGGGGTACTCCCCAAACAACATGGTAATAAATAATCAACTGTGGTGTGGATTAGGATCAGCACTGAGTTGACTATGGCAGCATTGGAATAACACAATAGTCAAAACAACTGATGATTGTTTCCCCCACACTAGTTGTTTATTGTGTCGTCTGAATTGAGCCTTTGAGTCCGATTCTGTAGCCAACTGTGGATCCACCTAATAGTTGTTCCATCCAGCCCACTTTTCACTAGTTTGTGAATTAGAATGTCATGGGGCACTTTGTCAAAAGCTTTGCTGAAGTCAAGATATACTATGTCCACAGCATTCCCACAGTCCACAAGGGAGGTTACCTGATCAAAAATGAGATCAGATTAGTCTGACAGGACAACCACATATACAATCACATCAAGCCTGCTATTTTGGGGGGTTGGGAGTGGTGTTCTATCAATACAAACATGCACCCTGGTGACATGGAGATGGAAAAAGATATGAAGGAACTGGAAGGTGTAACAAGCTCCATGGGTGTAGAAGACTATACCACAATTGGAAATAAAATTAATGGAGCAATGGAGATTTCCTTATGCAATGGTTCCACTTCAGGAACAAGATGGTGCAATTTGGAACTCCCAAACCACAGGTGAACATTTCAGAAGCATCCCTTAGCCATATATTGTCTCCAGTGCCTTCTATGGACTCTTATGAAGGATGAACCAATTTCCTTTGAACCTCCAGGAATAAGGCAACTCACCGTTACCTGGTGGAATTAATCTATGTCAGTTTCAGGGGTGGATTCACCTGTCTTCTTCACCTGGTGAAAAACATCAAAACTAGAACTTACATGATATAGATGGGGATCTGGTATGAAGGAGATGGAGAAGAATATTTATTTATTTATTTATTTATTACATTTGTATACTGCCCCATAGCCGAAGCTCTCTGGGCGGTTTACATAGGATTAAAAACAATTAAAAACAATATACAAAAATTAAAACAACAAAAACATACAACATACACACAATCTGTACATTTAAAAACCACTTCAACACTTCAAAAAACTACAAAAACAAAACAAAACGAAACAAACCCAGGCTCCTCAGATATTGCCAAATGCCTGAGAGAAGAGGAAAGTCTTGACCTGGCGCCGAAAAGATAACAATGTTGGCGCCAGGCGGGCCTCGTCGGGGAGATTATTCCACAATTGGGGAGCCACCACAGAGAAGGCCCTCTCTCTTGTTGCCGACCTCCGAGCTTCCCTCAGAGGAGGCACTCGGAGGAGGGCCTTAGATGTTGAACATAGTGTTTGGGTAGGTTCATGTCAGGAAAGGCGTTCCATCAGGTATTGTGGTCCCAAGCCGTGTAAGGCTTTATAGGTTAAAACCAGCACCTTGAACCGGGCTTGGAAACATACAGGCAGCCAATGCAAGCGGTTCGAACCTACTGGTTCCAGTTATCAATCTGGCCGCTGCATTTTGCACAAGCTGCAGCTTCCGAACCACCTTCAAAGGCAGCCCCATGTAGAATGCATTGCAGTAATCTAACTTGGAGGTTACCAGAGCATGGACAACTGAAGCCAGGTTATCCCTGTCCAGATAGGGACATAGCTGGGCCACCAACCGAAGTTGGTAGAAGGCACTCCGTGCCACTGAGGCCACCTGCGCCTCAAGTGACAGAGATGGTTCTAGGAGAACCCCCAAGCTACGAACCTGTTCCTTCAGGGGGAGTGCAACCCCATCCAGAACAGGTTGAACACCCTCCATCCAGTCAGCGGAACCACCCACTAACAGCGTCTCAGTCTTGTCTGGATTGAGTTTCAGTTTATTAGCCCTCATCCAGTCCATTGTCGCAGCCAGGCACTGGTTCAGCACATCCACAGCCTCACCTGATGAAGATGAAAAGGAGAAATAGAGCTGCGTGTCATCAGCGTACTGATGACAACGCACTCCAAAACTCCGGATGACTGCACTCAACGGTTTCATGTAGATGTTGAACAGCATGGGGGACAAAACTGACCCCTGCGGAACCCCATACTGGAGAATCCACGGGGCCGAGCAATGTTCCCCAAGCACCACCTTCTGGAGCCGACCCCCCAAGTAGGAGCGGAACCACTGCAATGCAGTGCCTCCCACTCCTAACTCAGCCAGTCGTCCCAGAAGGATACCATGGTCGATGGTATCGAAAGCCGCTGAGAGATCAAGGAGAATCAACAGAGTCATACCCCCCCTGTCTTTCTCCCGACATAGGTCATCATACAGGGCGACCAAGGCTGTTTCCGTACCAAAACCAGGCCTGAAACCCGACTGAAATGGATCCAGATAATCAGTCTCATCCAAGAGTGCCTGGAGCTGGCTCGCAACTACCCGCTCCAGGACCTTGCCCAGAAATGGAACATTTGCTACTGGCCTGTAGTTATTAAGATTTTCAGGGTCCAGGGAAGATTTCTTTAGGAGTGGTCTAAGGAGACAGGAGAAAGTACCACATTGAAATCATGTCATATACCTGTGTCTCTTCACATTTCCAATGTTTTACTACGCTTTGTCATCATCTTCATCTTTCTTTCTTTCTTTTTTTTTTTTTGATGTCAATAAGAGATCTGAAGGGGGCAGAGAGAGGGAGAGAGATGGAGAAAGAAAGAGGGAGAAAGAAAGAAAGAAAGAAAGAAGCGCAGTTTTATATACGAGCTGCAATGTCATGGACCTGACAAAACTTGGATCTTTCTTCTTATCTTCTGCCTAGTGTTAGGAACACTCTCTAGAGGTGCTTTTATACAGTTTTTTTCCATGGTTAACATACCTCAGAGAGGAGCATCAAAGGGATGTTAAAAGATAACCAATACTCTAGCCCAGCAAACACACAGATATGATGTTCTGAACAGTGGAAGGAAAACACACCCATGCACACACAGGAGAGAGTTCACAGGAGAGAACAAAGACAAACCACTACTATCAGCAACAGCTTTAATCTTGAAAGGCCATTTCCTCACAACACCATCAAGCTCATTGTCTACAAGCCACAGGTGCAGAGCATAAAACACACACGCACGGAGATGAAAAGGCAGTAGGGAGTGGTAGCAAATGGAATCCATTTCAGAGGGTGCATGATCTTCATCTCAGCACTCATCTAGGCATCTGCTCAGTGGTGATGACCTTCCCTTCGTATTTCCAAACGCAGGCATATTTATTCCCTTTCCCATGAAGACCCTTTTTGAAGATTCTTAAAAAGCAGCCAGCATACCAAATGTTAAAGATGGGGCTTAAAGGTTAAAGAAAAGTGGGGCCAAGAATGCACTCCCCTTGAACTTTGCAATGCTAAGATTCTTCCTCCCCCCACTAGAGATGGACAAATTCTCCAAGCTCACCTTGGGTTAATCCAGAAATATGATTGGAAATCTTTCCTCACCCCACTCTTCCAGATCAGGAAATCTCAGCTCATTGTTTCTGACTGATGGATGGGGGAGAAATCCATATGGTTCAGGTTTTGAAAGAAATTTACCCAATCTTGTACTTTCTAACCAATATGCAAATTGAAACTGTGTGAATTAGAAGAAATGTGTGCAAAAATGCATACAAACCGCATACACCACTTTGTATTCGGGCCTCGATTCGGATTTGGGGCTTCGGCCTGAGGCAGCGCACAGCCCAAATCTTGAACATATCATATAAGAAGAGTTTGGATAGGCAAAAATAAATTAGCTCCGTAGTGCTATTTGGGCAATGAACAATGGCAAGGGCTGTGGAAGGTCTGTCAGAGATGCTGCGTGATCATCCCTGGCGATGCATGCTTTCACTGTTCATCACCATGCATCAAAGCCTTGCAGATTGTCCTCGGATGATGGTTATGTGCTCCACAATAGCTTTCCCCATCAATGGGGGCTGTATGTATAATTAGAAATGGGCTGACCCTCTCCTTGTTTGTTTTCATCACTCTCCAATCAGTGGGAGGAAAATTAGTCCCCTGGGATGCTTCACTTCACATAGGCTCCCAGTGTTATTTCAGCTGTGAAGAATGCTAATGAGCTAATATCAACTTTCCTGGTGGAAAATGCACATATGTTGCATTACACTTTCTGGCAGGCCCCCAGCCTTTCATCATCTGAGGCAAGGTCTATCATTGCTCTGCACTGCCGGAAAGGAAATAATATAATCAATTGTGCCCGATTCTCCCTAAAGGGGGGGGGGATCACATGGTCTCCTTCCAATATGTCATGCAGAGTTATACATACATGCAGCTTAGGCCATGGAAACTTGTTGTTGAACTCTCTTTCCTTGTTTCCCAGTTAGCTGGCATAGGGCACTTGAAGGAAAGCAATAGTTAGTAATACGAAGTAGTAAATAATGGTTACCTGTTCATTGTAGGGTTCCCCACCCACACTTTTAACAATACAGGGATGTCCAAGTAATGAACATCCCCATCTGGAAATGTAATGTGCATTTGTGTGTCAGGCACTGGATATGAAAATAATTCCAGCAGGCCCATCCAGATGACTTTTAAACCTAAGAATTTGAGGATGTTCTGGTTGTTATTTTAATATTGTATTGGTTTTATATGCTCTTTTAATTAGTTTTATACATTTGATTTCTGTTGTAGTGTTGTATTAATGTTGTTCCTTGCCTTGATGCAAAGGGAGAGGTGGTTAATAAATAAATAAATAAATAAATATAAGATTAGGAATGTGCATCGTATCAGGTCCGATACCAATTAAAATCAGAGGAAATCAGGTATCCGATTCATGATTCCGATGCAGTCCCTTGTAGATCTGATTTTTTTCCGATCTGATTTTTTGTTCTCTGATTTTAATCGGAGAAAATCGGAGCATCGGACACTATTTTGAATGATTATCCCCATAGACTAGTATTTTGTTACAAAAATGCCTATACATTTTTATTTTTAAAGATAGAAGCATGAAACCTGGCCGCATGGCTGATGGGTTTGAGGTACTTCTGTGTGAGAAATTCAGAAACATAGGTGCAGGCTTTTTGTGGCTATGAATTTTTACTTTAAAAGTTCCAAATGTTCCAAAATGGTGGGTTTGACAGCTGACAGAGGAGCGAGAAGCCGGGGAGGGGTGCTGTTTGACACATTGGGGAAAATCATTCAAAATGGTGTCCGATTAAAATTGGAGGTCTGATTTTCATAATGGAAATGGATCCGAAGCGATACAAGGGGCGTCTGATTTTACCCGATATGAATCAGGTCAAAATTGGAAGTCCCGATACTGATACTGATATGATTTTCCTGGCCCTGCACATCCCTATATATTAGGGATGTGTATCGTATTGTTCCTATGTCCAATAACGATCTGATAAAGGCGTTATTGGACATCCGATTAACGATAACAATATGATATAAAAACTAGGGATGTGCACTGGATCGGACCCGATCCACGATCCGAGTCCGGTCCAGTGGGAAATTGGAAATATTATCCGATTTCCGATCCCGCAGCTGGATCGGCCGATCCAATCCGAACCGGTCCGAAAAAGCTCCGAACCGGTTCGGCGGATCGGCGGATCGGCGGGCGCCCACTGGCGCCCACCGCCGCTTCCATTGGCGGGCGCCAGCGGGCGCCCGCCGATGAAAGTGGACAGCGGGGGGGGGGAGGAGGGGGGCACTTACCTTCTCGGCCCGGTGGCTCCCGTCCGGCGCCGGCGCCTACTACTACTAGCAGGCTCCGCGGCCTGCTCTAGGGTGGCGCGCCGGGTGATGTCATCACCCGGCGCGCTACTCTAGAGCAGGCCGCGGAGCCTGCTGGAAGTAGTAGGCGCCGGCGCCGGACGGGAGCCGCCGGGCCGGAAAGGTAAGGAGGGGGTGCGTGGAGGGGAGGAGGGGGCGCGCGGAGGGGGGAGGGGGGCCCTTACCTTTCCGGCCCGGCGGCTCCCGTCCGGCGCCGGCGCCTACTACTCCCAGCAGGCTCCGCGGCCTGCTCTAGGATGGCGCGCCGGGTGATGTCATCACCCGGCGCGCTACTCTAGAGCAGGCCGCGGAGCCTGCTGGAAGTAGTAGGCGCCGGCGCCGGACGGGAGCCGCCAGGCCGGAAAGGTAAGGAGGGGGTGCGTGGAGGGGAGGAGGGGGCGCGCGGAGGGGGGAGGGGGGAGGGGGGCCCTTACCTGCCCGGCCCGGCGGCTCCCGTCCGGCGCCGGTGCCTACTACTACCAGCAGGCTCCGCGGCCTGCTCCAGGGTGGCGCGCCGGGTGATGTCATCACCCGGCGCGCTACTCGAGAGTAGGCCGCGGAGCCCGCTGGTAGTAGCCGCCGGCGCCGGACGGGCCGAGAAGGTAAGTGGCGGGGAAGGGGGCTTACCCCCCCCCCCCGGAGCCGTCCGCTTCTATCCGCTGGCGCCCGCGGGCGCCAGCGGATGGAAGCAGGCGGCCCCAGGGGAGGTAGGGAGCGCGGGGGAGGGGGTTTACCTGCCGGGGCCGTCCACAGCGGACGGCCCCGGGGGGGGGGAGGGAGTTAGGCCCCCCCTTACCCACCCGCCGCCATTTTTTCCTCATAGACTTGCATTGCAATGCAAGTCTATGGGGAAAAAAATGGCGGCCGATCCAAAAATGTACGATTTTTGGGTCGGGATCGGACTCGATCCGGTCCGGGGGGCCTCCGATTTTGTCCGAACCGGTCCGGGACAAAATTGGAGGTCCCGATCCGGGTCCCGATCCGATCTGGGGGGTCCGTGCACACCCCTAATAAAAACCTCCGATAAATATCTGATCCGAAAATTTTCGGTCCGATTATATCAGATTGGGGGGGGGGGGATTATTGGACTGCTATATAAAAAAACCTATAACTTCTGTATTTTCAAAGTCAGAGACTTGAAACTTGGTCATAGTGCTAATAGGGTATGCCTAAGTATGTGCATGAAATTTCAGAACAATCTCTCCAACTGTGTATTTTATATAAATTTTTGAAAGATCGTGCAACTTCTGACAGCTCAGAATGACAGCTCGCCACATGCATTCAGAGATCTGTAAAAAAAAAAAAAGGTACACGATGTTTAAAAAATTCACATAAAATAAAGGGGTGGAAGGATTGTTCTGAAATTTGGCACATACGATTCGATATGATTAACTTCCGATATAATTGGATCCGAATTTTTTTAAAAAAGTGATTTCCAATAACGATACAATACGGTAATTCCGGGCATGCACACCCCTACTATATATGATTAAGAGGATGATGATGATGGTGGTGGTGATGATGATTAAAATAAAATATAAATATCTAGAGTTGAAATACAAATAACTAGCCCAGAGTAAGGCATTCCTAAGTTTACATCCACACGCACACCCTAAGAGCCTTACGGTTGGTATATTTATTTCCACAAACCTGGGTGTGATTCATATGTTCAATCCGCTCTATGGATTATAGTCCACCTCTGAATTTTTGGGATTTGGAGGGATCTAATTCAATATGCCAAACAGTCAGTGGAATAAATGACTGGCTTACCACTACTCACCTCACATTCTGCCTAACTTCTCAAATGGTGAGGGATGGTACATTTGTATGTTTTTATTATGTTTATAGACAATCTTTCAGACCTAATGGCACCCACACAAGGTTGTTTGCAATAGAAACAAATATTCATTAAACAAAAAACCTACGGTTTACAAAAACAATGTTAAGGCTCTACAGATTCCAACCAAGCACCAAAAAGCAGGAAAATTGGGAGTTAAGGCTCACAAGCCTTAATGCCACATCCTCCCTAAGGAGGCAGAAAGTGCAAGTGAAATTCTCATCCTCCCAAAGCAGATAAACCATGAGGACAGGGTGGAGAATATGATATGCAGAGGTGACTGTGGGGTTGTGGAAAACTGATCACGAACAACTTAGGGCCACCTACTTCTCTTTTTTTGTTTAGAGCAGCCCTTCCCCAACCTGGTGCCCTCCAAAGGTGTTGGACTACAACCCCCATCATTGCAAGTCAGTATGTCCCATGGTCAGGAATGCTGGGACTTGTCATCTCAAAAATCTAGATATGCAATTTGATCTGCAGAGGTGACTGTGGGGTTGTGGGAAATGATGATGAACAACTTAGGACCAGCTACTTCTCATTTCTTAGAGCATCTCCTTATGTTGAGAGTTGCAACCCAACACATCTGACAGGCACCAGGTTGGGGAGTGTTGTTCAAGAACAAGGGAAGGCAGAATGTAGATCTCCAGATGTTTTGGAATTCAACTTGTAAAAGCCCCTATCAGCATGGGCAGTTATCAGGAATGCCGCGAGTTGATGTCCAAATCATCAGGACAGATCTATTTTCTGCCCACATCTGTACTAAAGTATGATGTTTTCCAGCATTAAGATATGTGATCAATCAAAGAACTACAAAAGAGCTGCATCACTTTAAATAAACTGTCAAAACCAAATGAAACAACAATGAATGAATCTTGAATACCTAATCCAGATAGCCCTTCAGACATCAACATTAGTTTTCAACACATGGCATAGGATGTCTGTTTCTTGAATATCAGATAAAGGATTTCTCTTACTTGTTCAGCAGTGTGAGATCAAAGACAGTGCTACCACCCAATACTTTCATGCGTAAGTATTATTTTAAAATTAAGTATGAATTTTAAAATAATACTTTTAAAATAACATGGGAGTTACAGTGCAACGCATCTGGAGAGCACCTGGCTGAAGAAGGTTGACTCCTATACATGTCTTCTCAGAAGCCAGTGCCACTGAATTCACTAGAGCTTTCTCCCAAGAGGTATAGGATTGCAAACTAATCTCATCTGAAAGGTGTTCAAGACAGCCAAACTAAACCTCTTCTGCTCCACTGTTGCTTTGATGAGATGATGTATTGTGCAGGGATTGTGGGGAGTGAACAGTACATTTTTTATAAATACATTTAAAGAAAAAAACCATTGGTTCTTTGAAAGGCAGGATATTGACCAAAAATTGGAAGTGCCTGGCACATGCTCTGGTTCTATATCAGTAATGAATAGTGCCCCTTTTGTTATCAAGAGTGCTGCTATATGCGAGATGTGTGTGAGAGAAAAGTATTGGGCAGACCCTGTATTTGGTAAGGGTATGGAACAGCATTCCCCATCCTGCTGCCCTCCAGGTGTTTGAGATGACAAGTCCCAGCATTGCTGACCATGGAACATACTGACTTGCAATGATGGGAGTTGTAGTCCAACACCTTTGGAGGGCACCAGGGCTGCTCTAAACAAAAAAAGAGAAGTAGGTGGCCCTAAGTTGTTCGTGATCAGTTTTCCACAACTCCACAGTCACCTCTGCATATCATATTCTCCACCCTGTCCTCATGGTTTATCTGCTTTGGGAGAATGAGAATTTCACTTGCACTTTCTGCCTCCTTCGGGAGGATGTGGCGTTAAGGCTTGTGAGCCTTAACTCCCGATTTCCCTGCTTTTTGGTACTTGGTTGGAATCTGTGGAGCCTTAACATTGTTTTTGTAAACCGTAGGTTTTTTGTTTAATGAATTTCATGGCTTTGTGTAACGGATGACTGGATATTATACAGTTGACAACCAAGCCAGCATCAGCCAGAATGTTATACCATCGTGACATCCAATATAAAATCAAAGCTAGTGTTCTGTGTTGAACTCACTTTTAACATTAATAAATCAACCAAAATGCTTGCATCATGGTAGCTCTTAAGTAGGGATATAGCTATGCCAAGTATGAAGCAGATCCGTTCATGCCTTGATTTTTAGGAATTTTTTAAAGTTCAAACAGAAATCTCTTTGGGGTCCAGGACCTTGAGCAGTACAAGTTTAAAAAATGAAATTAAAGATAAAGAGATTAAACTTGGCACCATGGTAGCTCTGAAGTAGGGATTTAGCCATGCCAAGTTGGAAGCAGATCCGTTCATCCCTTGATTTTTAGAAATGTTTAAAACTTCAATTTAATTTTTTAAATTAACTAAAATGCTTACAATTCCATCATTTTTAAAGATAAAGGGATGAAACTTGACAGCATAGTAGCTCTTATGTAGGGATTGAGCCATGCCAAGTTGGAAGCAGATCTGTTTATGCCTTGAGTTTTAGGAATTTTTAAAACTTCAAACCCAATACTCCTCTTTGGGTTCTAGGGCCTTGAGCATTACATTAAAAAAAAAGAAAGAAAGTAGAGATGAAGAGATGAAACTTGGCACCATGGTACCTCTTAAGTAAGGCTTTAGCCATGCCAAGTTGAAAGCAGATTGGTTCATGACTTGAATTTTAGGAAAAAAATTGAAGTCAAACTTTTTAAAAAATATATCCTAAAAATCAAGACACGAACCGATCTGCTCCCAACTTGGCATGGCTCAATTCTAGGGTGACCACTAGGGTGTGGCCTAGTGGCTAAAGTGTTGGACTGGGAGCTGGGAGATCTGGGTTCTACTCCCCACTTAGCCATGAAAACTAGGGATGTGCATTGGATCGGATCCGATCCACGAGCCGAATCCGATCCAGAGGGAAATCGGATAAATTATCTGATTTCCGATCTGACAGCTGGATCGGCCGATCCAATCCAAACCGATCCGAAAAGGTTTCGATCCGGTTTGGATGGATCGGCGGATCGGCGGGGCCCGCTGGCGCCCACTGCCACTTCCATTGGCGGGCGCCCGCGGGCGCCCGCCGATGAAAGTGGACAGCGGGGGGGGGGGTGCGCGGAGGGGAGGAGGGGGGCGCGCGGAGTGGCGCGCTTACCTTTCAGGGACGTCTGCTCCCATCCGGTGCCTGCTGCTACTGCCAGCGGGCTTCGCAGCCTGCTCCAGGGTGGCGCGCCGGGTGATGACATCACCCGGCGCGCCACTCTAGAGCAGGCTGCGAAGCCCGCTAGCAGTAGCAGCCAGTGCCGGACGGGAGCGGACATCCCTGTAAGGTAAGCAGTGGCAGGAGGGAGGGGGCTTACCCCCCCAGGGCTGTCCACTTCTATCCGCTGGCGCCCGCGGGCGCCAGCGGATGAAAGCGGATGGCCCCGGGGGGGGTAGGGAGCGTGGCGGAGGGGGCTTACCTGCCAGGGCCGTCCACAGCGGATGGCCCCGGGGGGGGGAGGGAGTTAGGCCCCCTCCTCACCCACCCGCCGCCATTTTTTCCTCATAGACTTGCATTGCAATGCAAGTCTATGGGGGAAAAAATTAGGGATGTGCACTGGATCGGACCCGATCCACGATCCGAGTCCGGTCCAGTGGGAAATCGGATAAATTATCCGATTTCCGATCCCGCAGCTGGATCGGCCGATCCAATCCGAACCGGTCCGAAAAGGCTCCGAACCGGTTCGGAGGATCGGCGGATCGGCGGGCGCCCACTGGCGCCCACCGCCGCTTCCATTGGCGGGCGCCAGCGGCCACCTGCCGATGAAAGTGGACAGCGGGGGGGAGGGAGGAGGGGGGCGCTTACCTTCTCGGCCCGTCCGCTCCCGTCCGGCACTAGCAGCTACTCCCAGCGGGCTCCGCGGCCTGCTCTAGGGTGGCGCGCCGGGTGATATCATCACCCGGCGCGCTACTCTAGAGCAGGCCGCGGAGCCTGCTGGAAGTAGTAGGCACCGGCGCCGGACGGGAGCCGCCGGGCCGGGAAGGTAAGGAGGGGGTGCGTGGAGGGGAGGAGGGGGCGCGCGGAGGGGGGAGGGGGGCCCTTACCTTCCCGGCCCGGCGGCTCCCGTCCGGCGCCGGCGCCTACTACTCCCAGCAGGCTCCGCAGCCTGCTCTAGGGCGGCGCGCCGGGTGATGACATCACCCGGCGCGCTACTCGAGAGTAGGCCGCGGAGCCCGCTGGTAGTAGCCGCCGGCGCCGGACGGGAGCGGACGGGCCGAGAAGGTAAGCAGTGGCGGGGAAGGGGGCTTACCCCCCCCGGAGCCGTCCGCTTCTATCCGCTGGCGCCCGCGGGCGCCAGCGGATGGAAGCGGGCGGCCCCAGGGGGGGTAGGGAGCGCGGGGGAGGGGGCTTACCTGCCGGGGCCGTCCACAGCGGACGGCCCCGGGGGGGGGAGGGAGTTAGGCCCCCCCTCACCCACCCGCCGCCATTTTTTTCTCATAGACTTGCATTGCAATGCAAGTCTATGGGGAAAAAAATGGCGGCCGATCCAAAAATTAACGATTTTTGGGTCGGGATCGGACTCGATCCGGTCCGGGGGGCCTCCGATTTTGTCCGAACCAGTCCGGGACAAAATTGGAGGTCCCGATCCGGGTCCCGATCCGATCCGGGGGGTCCGTGCACACCCCTAGAAAAAATGGCAGGCGATCCAAAAATTTCTGATTTTTGGATCGGGATCGGACTCGATCCGGTCTGGGGGGCCTCCGATTTTGTCCATTCTGATCCGTGACAAAATTGGAGGTCCCGATCCAGGTCCCGATCTGATCCGGGGGGTCTGTGCACACCCCTAATGAAAACCCATTGGGTGACTTTGGGCCAGTTGCAGACTCTCAGCCCAACCCATCTCACAGGGTTGCTATTGTGAGGATAAAATGGAGAGGAGGAGGATTATGTATGCTGCCTTGGGTTTCTTGGCGGGAAAAAGGTGGGATATAAATGCAATAATAAATAATAAAAAACTGTCAGGATTTCCCCAGATTTCTCCTTGTTTTTGTTCTGTCCTCAGTGTCAGGGGGGATTTTATGCAATAGTGTATAATGAACTGGAATTACACACTTTCCCTTTTAAGGCCACCATTAGCGTGGCAGGGGGGAATGACATGCTTTCTGGAGGTGTGTCATTCTCTCCCACTGCTCCAATCAAGGCCTTAAAAGGGAAAAACGTGTCATTCCCAGGCATTATAGAAAAGGGCCTGATTGGAGCGGTGGGGTGGGGTGAGAATGACATGTTTTCCCCTCCTCCGCTCCAATTGGGGACTTTAAGGTGGACCCAGAAAGCCATTTTCCTGCCCCCCCACTAGGTGTTCTCTTTTTTGGTTTCCCAAATATGGTCACCCTACTCAGTTCTTGCACAGGCTCCATATCCATCCCTAGATATTTACTCAAAAGTAAGACCCATTGAATTTCCTTGGTTCTTGAAAAGCAACACACTTGCTTTTAGATTTGCCAGTCTGAGCATTCTATGTGTGCTATGAACGCCTGCTCTGTCCGTCCCTATAGTTTCCTGCAAGGTCCAGCCAGGGGAAGCCAGTAAATTAAACCCAGGGGTGGAGGGTGGGATTCCCTCACGTTCATCTGACAGCAGGTGCTATAGAACATGGACCTTCCAGGAGTGTTGAGGCTGGATTTCTGGCAGACCCAGCCAGGCAACTTTATGGCCTGTTAGTCCCTCCATTTGGTAGCCCGCAGAGCACCTGCCTCATAAGTCAAATGGCCACATGAGAACTGTTATTATGGCCTGCTACTTTGTTTGTCTTTAGTAGTCTGTGGTCCAGATCTCTTCAGAAGGGGGAATAGTGTTTTGTGGTTGGGGTCAGTCTAAATTATCTCCAGGGATTCCTTACTCAGTGCCTCTGATAGCAAAGAGGTTGAGGATTTTCCCCAACTCTGTTACTCTTGAAGTTACTAGGCCTGTTGAAAATAGATTTTATAATATAAGCATGAAAACCGTGAATACCCCTTTTAACTTGTTAAACCAATGAAAACATGCCACACAAGAAGTCTTAAGATATGAATGGTTTATAAAGAAAAGTAAATGCAAAAAAACATCAGATGCAGAAGTGAAATCTGAAACATTACTAGTAGTAGTAGTAGTAGTATCCTGCCTTTTGCCCAATGCTGGGCCTCAGGGCAGCCTTACAAAACTAAAACATATACAGCTAAAACCTATAAATAGGAATATACTAGGCTGACCATATGAAAAGGAGGACAGGGCTCATGTAACTTTAAAAGTTGTAGAGAAAA
This sequence comes from Anniella stebbinsi, assembly GCA_029215795.1. NCBI lineage: Eukaryota > Metazoa > Chordata > Lepidosauria > Squamata > Anniellidae > Anniella > Anniella stebbinsi. The sequence goes on from JARDYH010000001.1 coordinate 393,027,500, forward strand.
GGGGATTTCAGCCAGTGTCATTTGTATGCAATTAGTTCCTGGTGAAATTCCCTCTTCATCACACCAGTTAAAGTTGCAGGGGCCCTGCATTCTTTTGTATATGGTCACTCTTGTATAGTGCCTGCACCTTTAACTGTTGTGATGAAGAGGGAATTTCACCAGGGCCTAATTGCATACAAATGACACTGGCTGAAATTCCCTTTTCTCTACAACTGTTCAAGTTACATGAGCCCTGTCCTCCTTTTCATATGGTCAGCCTAAATATACAAAAGTTAAAAATATAATTAAATACTTTTCAATATTAAAGCATTTTAAACATTTTAAATACATAACAATTTAAAAGTCAAAGGTATAGACAGAGGTCCAGATGATTTGCCAAAGGCCTGCTGGAACAAAAAAGGGTTTGTCTGCTTCCAAAAACACATCAAGGAGGGAGCCAGTGTAGACTGCAAGGATTAGAAAGAAAATCCATGTGTACACTATGCAAAATAAACGACACCGCAACTGTTTCTAAACCTTATTAAAAAAACAGGGTGACTAGGCCGAAACCAATGTTGTAGGCCCAGAAGCACTTTGAAAGGTTTCAACATTGTACTTAAAACTTACACCGGCCCAAACTAAATAAATGAAGTGTTTGAAGCTTTCAACTTTATAGCAGTATGGACCAATCTCTTAGAAAAGAGGGAAATTAAAAGAAAGGTATAGCTACCTATTCCCAGGAGAGATCTGAAGATCAGGTTACCATGGATCCAGAGGAGCCACACCCTGCTTCACCAGAGAGCAAAAGAGCAAACTGGCCTTATGAAGATAGCCCAAAATACTCTCAGAGCCAAAGGAAAGCATGTTCCAGAAGATAAAAGAGAACTTCTTCTTCACTCAAAAGGTCTGTGCTAGAGGCAGCAGCCATTTCACGCACCAACCCCACATTCTAAGGCAGGAGGGAGGCGGGAGAGTGACACTACTGAGCATGTGTCAGTGTTGCGTTATGAGAGAAGATGGCCGCCTCATTGACTTGAATGAGAGGTTAAAATAGTCCTTAAAAGTCAACCAAAGGGAATTTTTAAAAAACGAAAAGCTTTCCACCAACTACAGTCAAGGAGGAAGAAGACCCCACCACTGGATTAATTAATAAGGCTCTAGAAATTATGCAAATTATGAGCACAAAAAGTCTCAACTCGGAAGTCTCAACCCGGAAGTAAATTTACAAAAGCAGGGAGACAGGTTTGTATTCCTTTTCTACCTTAAACTGCTCTCCTTCCCTCAATCTTTCACCAATCTTCTTGAAATTTTCAGGTAATGTAAAACAAACATTTCTTTCTGGCACCTGTAAATTTCAGAAAGGTTGGTGAAACATTTTCGATTTTATGGCTGTTAGAATGACCCCCCCCATTCCCCATTTAACATGGAGGAACGTGTTTTTTACTGACAGTCCTTAACAATGGAGGCACGACTATGCCTCCATTAATTAGGTGCCTATTTAGTTTGCCTTTCCATGGGTGAAGAGGTAGGCCCTCTGCACACCCAGTCACCAATTATAGTGTAGTCCCAGTTCAACCTGGCGCTTCAAAGTGTGGGGTGGTGTTCCATTCTTTCCCTCTGCTCTCTACTAGGGTGGTCAAATTTGTATTGCCCCCCCCCAAAATAGGAAATGTGTCACCAAAAAAGAGGACAAACGAGGGAACAAATTTGCATGAAATGTGCATAGAGTAATTTATATGTTGGAATAATTAGTATTATTGAAATATGAATATAATATGTCTTATCATAGTAGAGAAGACTGTGACCAGGTGTCCTGTGTGTTTGATGCCCAGTCTGCCACCCAGGTTCTTACTGTTGGTGGAGAACACCAAGGCCTCTTCTGTCTCTTCTTGTGGTTCTGCAATTGACATGGACTGGACAGCCCTTCAAATAGAGGAAACTTGCAAACAGAAGAGTACCCTCTGTAAAGAAGGGCACATGACCAGCCTACTCCCTGCATTGGCTGTACCCAACTTGACATCCTACCCCCCCCACCCCCGCAGCTAATAAGGCTACTGATCAGAGATGATGAGAGAAGTTGTGGTCCACAATATTTGGAGGGTACCAGGTTGGGGGATGGATGCTACCATTTTCATCTTTGTTCCCCTCCCACAAGAGTGTGCTGTGGGGTCGGACCAATATGCTGGTACCTTGTAACTGGTACCTGATCACTGCACCTGAAAAATTGTAGAGTTGAATAAAGTAAAGAAAAAAGTCAAATAAAATGATCACGGGACTGGAGCACATCTGCTATGAGGAAAGGTTGCAATATATGGATTGTTTAGCTTAGAAAAAAGGCAAGTACGGGGAGACATGATTGAGGTGTACAAAGTTGTGTATGGCATGGAAGAAGCAGGAAGGGAGACATTGTTTTCCCTGTCTTATTACATTAGAACCTGGGGGTCATCACACAGTGCTGATTGGTGGGATATTCAGGGTAGATGAAAGGAAAGACTTCTCCACACAGCACATAGGTAAACAGTGAAATTCACTTCCACAAGATGTAGTGATGGCCACCGATTTGGATGGCTTTCAAAGGGGATTGGGCAAATTCCTGGAGGAGAAGGCTACTAGTCCTGATGGCCATATGGCCACCAATAACAGAGGCAGTATGCCTATGTATGCTAGTTGCTGGGGAACGTGGGTGGGAGGGTCCCAGCTCGTGGATTTCCCATGGGCAGATGGCCCCCTCATCTGACCAGCATGGCTCTTCTGATGTTCTTATTTTGCACCACTGTGTTCTGAATTCTGGCAGATTGGAACATAAAGAGTTAGGCAAAGGACTCCTGTTCAACTTGTGGAATAAACATCTGAATTGGATTTATCTGTCTGGTTGGAGCACATTCTATAACTGAATGAGGTCTCAGCATTTACCCAATGCTGCTCGCATGCTACTCACAGATGAGTTCTTGTTCCACTGAATTGTCGTTCTCTGTGGAATGGACCATTTGCATCTCCCTGAGTGGGGAGAATTGGTCACTTCTGATATGGGGGAAATGAGCAAGCTCAGTTTCAAAAAGCAGGGGCCATGCACACATGCCATTTCACCAGACGAGTCCTGAGCCGTTCAATGTAACACCCATGGTTTGAGCAAGCATTGATCCACGGTGTGTAGTGATCCAGGATTGTCCCTGAGAATAATAATCATAATACTTGACATCCATACCAAAAGAACTGGGCCTGAAACAAAATGTTACAGGGAATAGTCACCTCCTAGCAGGAGTGCTCCTGTTCAGGGCTTCTCCCAGCCATAATCTCTTCCAGAATACTTTAATCTGTAAGGAGCTCAAGCAGGGCATTTTTCCTGCTCACGCCCAAGTTTTCAATTGTTCTTTTCCAAATGATACTCACTATTCTGTGGCTACTGAGCAAGCTCAATCTTCATCCACCAGTTGGAGGGGAGATGTCCCTTCGTTGGGTGTCTTTTATAGGTTTCTTTTTGTTTACTTCTGGTTTCTGGATTTGAGAGTCTGTACAAGCAACATAGATATGGACCAAGAGGTGGATGGAGTCACTGGTTCTAGAACCAGGTGTTCTATCTGGATTTTGCCATTTTCCAGAAAGATGTTTCAGAATCTGTGATAGACTCACAATATTCAGGAACTGGGTGGTTCCTTTTAGTTCAACCAACCCTGAAACGTATTTTAATACTGCAACTGCATGGCAGATACACTGATCCCACATTGATGATGCTCCTATACCAGTAACCTGATGGATCATGATAAACCCTTAGCTCAGTACAATACCACCATGAGTTGAGGCCATAAATCTTCTCCCTGATTCTAATTATTTCCATATTTCTCATCATTGCATTGTGCTTCAAGGTACATTGAGAATATGCAGAGCCTCTGCTCAGAGAGATATATTCAGAAACAAAATGTGCAAGCAAAGATCTCTTAATGCTAGGTACTCTGTCTTGTTTGGGTATGAAATCCTCAACAATATATATATATATATATATATATATATATATATATATTCTCATCCTCTCCACTTGTAACCTTTCCCACTTTTGTCACCACACTTACAACCACTTGCTTCAAGCCAGTAAAAAATTAAATCCCTACCATTCCACTCTTTCGTGTGCTTCTAAAATAATATCTATCTCAATTTAGTATACTAGGAAAGTTCTTCAGAATCAGGCATGGAAGCAGTTTTGTCCATGTATTACATAGATTATCGTCTCTTTTTTCCTTCTTCCCCCTTTTCATTTCTTTCTTTTTTAGCACCCACAGTCTCATTTTCATAGAAACTCCTTTCTGGTTCTGTTGTTATTGTTGTTGTTGTTATTCCCCACCACCCCCGGGATGGGGAAATGCTTATTTGGTTCACTGTCTTCAATGAACATTGGGGAGGGTCATAATAAAAGGCAATGGTCAATTGGTAGAATGAGGGATTGCAGCGAGCAAGACAGCACATCCTCTCTCTTGCACTCATGCCTTGTTAAAGGGCTGCAATGATCAATTCAATAGAATAACTTGTTTTTTAATCCACTAAAAAGTCGTGTCTTATAAAATGAGAAGCAGCAGAAGAAGAAGAATAGAATGCCCTCTGGTGGCTGAGTCAATGAATCCCCCTCTGGTGTTTCCCATGGGTAAGAATGTCATGGGAGTCTGAGAGGGGGTGGAGTCTGACAGACTCCCCCCACCCCTGCCAGCTTCTTGGACCCGCATCTTTGAACCACCACCACTGACAAGCAGGGTGTGGCCGCCCAACTCCTCAGCGAGCCATCATTTTGTGTATAAATGACAGCTCATTCTTTTTTGTAACATACATTTTACACAGACATACTTCTCTGAGTAGATAGGCATAGAATTGTCTTGTTCACATTTGAAGTTGCTGAGTCCAGGACATAATATTGCCTTAACCTTCATAATAGGGTTCCACTTTCATGTCCCAGTTCAAATGTCACTACAGGCTGTGTGGCAAAAATAGTTTAGTGATAACAAGTGCCCAGTAGACTTGCATGTACCAAATGAACCAAATTCCTCCTCCCTTTCCTGGTTAGTGAGTATAGTTTGCCAGGTCATCTGAACCAGCTCAACCAGTCACTGTTCTCCATAGTTTGATCTCCAGTTTCAGCCTCTGCTTTGAGAGCAAATTCTGACTTTTAATAACTATGGTTACAGTACTTCAGTTGACACAGAAGACCATAGGGATCATGGTTCAGGAAAAGAATGGTCAAGAAGCATTAAAAACTGAAAGGGAAAGAAGAGGAAAGATGAAGAGGAATGTGTAAATCCATGGAACAATCCCAAACTTCTAAATCACAGTTTGGCAATTGAGTACCTTGACATCTAAATTGTGGAAATGTGACAACACCAGCTTTTATGAGTGTTCTTAAAGGAAGAAACTAATATGTTTGAAATCCTTCTTTTCTTCCATTGAGAAACACCACAAATACACAGATCACTGTCTCAATTTATATTTTTAAAGGGGGAAATATTTCAGCACTTTAGTGAGCCAAAGACAAATGTCTCAAAATGGCTGCCTCGTCCCCCGATTTACAATTAGCATTACCGACGACGTGAATTAATGTTAAACACATTATCATGACATTGCTATAATAAATCTTAAATTATGTTCAAGTAGGAAGATCATCAACCCTTTATGCCAATCAGATTTTCTGTGTATTTATAGCTGCTCTAATCCCTTAGTCATTAATTTTCCATGCTACAGATCTGGATGTAATTAAGAACAAAGTATTGTTGCACATGTGGCTGAGAAAATAACATGCTGATGTGATTGATTACATTTCTTTAAGCGGGCCATGCTTGACACTCACCAATGATAATTCATTCAAATGCTAAGTAATTAAAGTTTTATGCAAGTAGATAAACTTTTAATGTGATGTCAAAAACCTTGAAAGTGTTGTGCAGTCCATCAAGGGAGGGAGCCATCTGCTCAGTCCAAAATCTAGGGACGTATCAGAAATTTGTTCCAGTTCATTCTGTTTACACCTTTTGGACCAAACACAAACTTGGACACTATTGTTGAACAAAGCCCATACGTTTCCTATCTGAGGTCAAGCTACTCTCATCATCAGCGTCTAGAAATGATAATGAAGCCATGGTTCCTCCCAATGCTGTCAGAACAATGCTTGCTAAATTGGGCAAGGCCTCTTTAAATAGGCAGGTCTTCCCTAGAGGGGCAGAGTTAACAACCTAGACAGAGCTACAGTCTATTGCAAGTCTCAGTGAGCACCAATCTGCTGCTGAATCTTTCCTGGTGGTGTGAGAGAACTGTTCTACAGGAGGCATTCCCTATCCGAAGTTGTTTACAAGTTCTCTTTTGATGACATCATAGCCCTCCAGTTCTGCTTCTGTTTTTCATAGAATCATAGAATCATAGAATAGTAGAGTTGGAAGGGGCCTATAAGGCCATCGAATCTAACCCACTGCTCAATGCAAAAATCCGTCTTGAAGCATAGCTGAGCACTTTCAGCATGTTGGTATTTGTTTTAAGAGGAGGGGAAATGTGGTATTATTTATGAAAGTGAAAGAAAATGCTTTCTACTTCTGTAATTATGCTTTCCTGTGATACTACAGTGCCATCTAGAGGTTATGAAGTAGAAAAGCAAAAAAAAATCCACCAAGGAAACATTCTTTGCGTTGCACTCAGATCTCTGCAACAAAACCAGTGGATTGGATCATCAGTCTTGTGTAGAAAAGTGCTGAGTCTCCAGCCCAAGGAGCTGTCCAAGGTCCTTCTTGAGCCTGCCCTCCTGCTGGAACCACCGCTAGAGTTTGAATTACCACCAGGCTGTGATCATCGCCTGGCATACTCCACTGCCTTCGCTTCCACCAATGTGCCTGCTCAGAGAACCGCTTGGGTAAGCACAGGATCAGGCAACACACACAAGAGGGGAAAGAGCGGCAGCTGGAGGTCAGGGGGACGCAGTGGGCCCTTTCAAGCCACTGGGCCTCAGCAGCTGCCTGAAATCCAATCGGACTGCTCTGTAAAAGGTTCCCATGCATGTTTACCCAGAAATAAGCCTTACTAAGTTCAGTGGGGCAAAGTCGGTATGCGTGGGATTGCGGCCTTGGAAAAGCTCTCATGTAACGATATCCTCTGTCTTTATCAGGAAAGGCCTCGGTTCTTCCCTTCCTTTCTCTAGTGATAAGGCCTCGAAACTTCAACTTGATCATTTGTTTCTTTATGGGTGGAAAAAAACCCTGATATCTTTGGAAATGACACCATCCAGCGAATCCCACATCACAGGCAGTATTAGTGATTCGCAACATGACCGCACCTGTGTCATTTCATCAACATGCCGACTCCAGGCACCAGATGTTTACATGGCATTCATTTTTGGAACTGACACCTGGATTATTTGATTGATTCAAGTGGTGCCGGAATTGATAAAATAATCAGGATTCTCCTGTTCAGAGCAGTGCTGCAAAGGACAGATTGAAGAAGAAGGTTCTTAAGCCCTCTCCGTGGGGTTTTCACCAGCCCGGATCCATTAAAATGAGATAAAATGAATATAGGAAGCTCTGAGTTTGCCAATGCATGTAGTGACTTGGCTGTCCATGTTAATTACTATCTGTGAAAGGATATATTTCCCAGAAATGCTATAATATAATTAGGCAATTAGATGTCGCGTGGCAGCACCACAATATCATTTTTTCCCCATAGACAGCACTTTCGTAAGTGAAAGTTGGAGAAGGATTTCTCTCCCTTTTTAAAAAGACACACACACAGGATTATTCCCACTGAGTTATGGAGCAACATGAGTGGGGAGTAACATGAAAGTAGCCCAGTTTCCTTTGGACAGATGCTAAAGCAGGCCTGCAGAATCTCAAGCCCACCTGGAGTCTCCATCTGCTCTCTTCGGAATCCCCAGATTGCCATGCCCACTTCCCCTGGCCCAATCCCTTTTCCCTGGCTGCCAATCATGTGGTGGTTTCTGGCTTTTGCACGTTTTCCGCATTCTAAAAGGTGGAAGTGCCTCTTCTAGGGATGTTATTGGAATCCATCCAGGGGGGTGGAGTTTGCTGAGCAGCCAACAACTATGATGGTGAGCAGGGATGTGGGAAGACTTCTGAGGTGAGGGCACTTCTACTTTCAAATAGGATGGCCCTCACTTGTATTCTATGGTGCCACACTGACATGAAAGACTGTGCTATATGCTTGCATATTCATAGAATCGCAGAATAGTAAAGTTGGAAGGGGGCTCTGAGGCCGTTGAGTCCAACCCCCTGCTCAGTGCAGGAATCCACCTTAAAGCGTACCTGACAGAAGGCTGTCCAGCTGCATCTTGAATGCCTCTAGTGTGGGAGAGCCCACAACCTCCCTAGGTCATTGATTCCATTGTCAAACTGCTCTAACAGCCAGGACATTTTTTTCCTGATGTCCAGCCAGAATCTGGCTTCCTGTCACTTGAGCCAATTATTCTGTGTCCTGCACTCTGGGATGATCGAGAAGAGATCCTGGCCCTCCTCTGTGTGACAACCTTTCAAGTCCTTGAAAAGTATTATCACGTTTCCCTCTGTCCTCTCTGGGGGGGGAGACCAATAATGCCAGCATAGCTTTGTTTAAAGCTTTTACTGCTGGTAATTTGGGGTGTCACAGGAGTCCAAGAGGGGTCTGGGGTCAGTGGACTCACCACACCACTTGACCTCCCTGACCTCACTTGCTGAGCCAGCGTTATTTACTGGACTCGTTCGCTGGGTGCTCACATGGTCTGTAAGCACCCACAACAACTCAGACCCTTAGAGAGCCACCTTGTTGTGTACAAATGGCAGCTCTGGGATTTCTGGGGATCTGATGTTGCATAAATGGCGTCTGTAAAGGGGGCCATTTATGCAACATTACAGGCATGAACCTTAGGAGAGACAGGTCAAACTTTTTGAATGGGCGAAAGACTGCAAAAGCATCTGGGAGACCACCAAATGACTGGTAGTTGGGGAAAGGGGTGGGGCCAGGAGAAGGGGGAGTGGCCAACTGGGAAACCCCCAGAGGGCCAATTTGGGAACTCAGGAAGGCTGGATTTGGCCATTAGACCTGAGCTTCTGCAGCCCTGATATAAATGGAGGAGCCACGATGGAAGGACACCTTATATCAGTGCACTCTCTTTCCCCAGTTACTGTTTTTCATTTCCTCTGGGGAGAGAGAGCACTAAAGCCTTAAGGGATCTCTACAATATTTGCAGAGATATTTTATCTGCAAACATACAATCAGAGCAAAAGTGAAGGTGAACAGGAGACTGTTCTCTATAGAACAACCTGAGCAGTGTTCGGGCTTCAACCTGACTTTTGGGGGTTGTTCCCAGAAATAAAGAGATGAGGTACATAAAGTTAGGGTAATGAGACCCACCATGTTACTAATTTAACAACGAAGAGATCAGCAATGGTAAAAGTTATGCAGGCATTGTTACGGTTAGCCAATAAGGGGTGAGTTTGATCCTTCCCTGAGTCTGTGCTTATCTGTGCCCTTCAGCTTCAGATTTAGGCATTGAGTGGTGCCCTCTGGAGCCCAGGGACAGTTAAAAGGGTAGCATGGTTGGACACCTGCCACACTTGGCAAGACATCGCCCCTCTCTGACAGTCTCCTTGAGCCCTTCCTCTTCCTCCTCCTCTTCACCACTGCAGCCTACTTATTCATCTGTCTCATGCTCTGGCCCAAATATAGGGATCTACGAATCATCAAAATTTGAGCTCACCAACGTTCTCTGAAGTCATTACGAAGGATAAGCTACACAGAACTCCAGAGAGCCTTCAATGCAGAAATCCCACAGCCCTCCATGATAATTGATCCAGAAAGTGTTACTACCACTAACTTGGTGCACAGTTCTGTGCTGCAATTGATGGTGATCCAGTGAAGGACCACAGTCACTTTACGTCACATTTGGCATCGATTGCTAGTAGCAGCTTAGCAGCTCTGGTGGCAATGACCTGAGTAGAGAAGCTGGAGAATTTTGATTGGTCCACACATTTAAGCAAACTGCCTGAATTTGCAATCCCAGGCTAAGAGGCAAGTTGTAGTGCAGTTATCTTTCTGATGATGTTCCTCTCTGAATTCTAGCCTCAAAAAGAGTGTGTGCAAAATGCATATTTCAGCAGGAAATTGACACGAAAGTTTTTTTTAAAAAAAAACAGAGAATGGGATGGGATGGATTTATAATTTAACAAATGCAAAACTGAGATTGACCAGAAATAGACCTGCCTGCCCTCTCAAGCAAGGGCACAGCATAACATATGGTGACACTACACTACAGTGGTTACACCCCAACCTTCCCCCCCCCCTTCTCTGGTGTATTGCAGGGGCAGGAAACTGCAACTCTATAGGTGTTTGGGACTAGGGTCAGATCTACACCAAGAGGATATAACACTTTGAAAATGTTTTGAAAACTGTATCTGGAGTGTGTCCTGGGCCTCAACAGTTGTCACTACTGTTATGAAATGTTTTAAAGTAGTAGTGTAGATTGTGCCTAGAACTCCCATAAACCCTGGACAAGAAGGCCAATGGTCAAGGACTATGGGAGTCAGGGCCGGCTAAGACATTCTGTTGCCTGTGGCAATGAACGAGATGGTGCCCCTCCCATTCCATGTACAAATGCTGCCCAGGTGAATCTTTCTTTGACACTGGCAATGGGATAGGCTCTTCCATCACACCTGAAGGTGGCAGCCAAGTTTAGGGGGCACAGGGAAGTTCTGTCCTCCAACAGAGGGGAGCAGTCAGGAGGCTCTCTCCTCCAGTAACTTGCTGCCACCTCAAAACATCTGCCACCTGAGATGACTGCATCATTCTGCCCAATGGTGTGGCTGACCATGATAGTCCAAACCATCTGGAGTGTACCAGGTTGCCTTCTTCTTGTGTATTGACTCATAGGACTGGGAAGGGTTGTTCCAATGGCTAACAATTCAAAGGGGATGAAACATAGAAGAAGAGCTGTCTTGGTGGATTGTAATATTATGTATTTGAATGTATCCAGCGCCCTTCAGGTGCACCCTATTAAAGTGAGTGAACAATAAACAGAAGCTTAATGCTTCCTTTTTCACATTTAAACAATGCCAAGGTTATAAATGTTTCCTTTACACAGCCTGCTGTTATCATCTGTGCTCTTCTGACATTATCTCAAAGTAGTTTTCTTCATTAAAAGTGGGAGTTGAGGAGTGGGTGGTAGGTACGTTTCTCCAGCATTTGTCTTTCATTACTGAGTGGATCAGTCATTCCTTATGCCAGCCACTTATTCACCTATCTACATTTATTTTAAACTTGTGTGTTAAATTAGCCCATTAGCTTGAATTTTGATTGAGCTCAAATTCAAACTCCCCAAGCAGGAAAAATGCTAACGAGTACAATTAATCATATTTATTTAAAATTTTGTTTTAATACTACCCTTCAACCAATAGATTCCAGAGTGGTGCAGATAAAATATAAATAGTTTATGTTTTATCATGGAACACTTAAATATGCAATAAAATCATAACATGAACAATACTATGAGAAAGCAGTGTAAAAGAATATACTATATAGCAGGCTAAGGCATTTCCCAAATAAAAATAAAGATTTCTTAATTTAGCACTCAACATGTTGTAAAGTAGGTGCGCCTTCTTAGAATGGACGTTCCGTAACCAGGGCTCCACCAGTAAAAAAGGCATCTCCTTTGTTGTTAAATTACGCAATTCTGATGGAGTTCAGCAGAAGATCTCAAAATACAAGCAAAGAGCTCTGGGAACATGCATCTTCATGTCTTTCCTAGACCCTTTCTACACCTAAGGGTGTAGAGCGAGGGAGGGGAGAGGATTGCGGACTTACCTGCTCCATAATCCTCCCCAGCATCTAGATAACAGCCTGACATCCCGGGAGGAAAGGGACATCATGGCTGCCATTTTTTTAAAAGCAAGAGGAGCCCCTGTCGCATGGCAAAAATGGTAAGGAACCCCTCTGCCAAACTCCGCGCCCGCCCCCCACCCGCCATCCTGGGGATAGCAGCATTGCTGCCCCCTACATGGGCACGGAGCCACCCCATGCAGAACCATGCCCATTTCAGGTCCTGGGACCACAGAAAAACTGGGATTTCCCCACGGTTATCTGAGGTCATCCCAAGGTCATTTCTGGTTGACCCTGGGATCCCCTGTGCATCATGTGGATGCACAGAGATGACCTAGGGATGATTCTGGGATAAGTCCCTGATGTAGACACGGCCCTAGTTAGAGATGTTTAAAAAATCCATTTGGGGGTGGTGGTAAATGAGTTTTCCTAGGTTTGCACCCCCAGATGTCTGATTCATGCTGCAGTGCCTGACTCGACCTTCAGAGAGTTGGACCAGTTCACAGATTTTCTAGGCCATTTGCCATTTTTTCACAGGTCCAACAATTCGCACAGATTTCTGAGCAATTTGTGCCAATTAGGCCGAAGTTTGCCAAATCCGGCCATGCTCTGCATAAATTTTGCAATATTTTGTGGAAATTGCTCAGAAATTTGCACAAGCTGCAGAATCTGTGAAAATAAAAATGCACCCAAAAAAGTTCCTGAAGTTTGGGGAAAATCCCACAGCTTGGCTGACAAACACAAATTGAGCCGTACATGCCACGGAACTCCATCGAGTCAAAACAGAACTGGATTTCCCAGTGCAGGACATCATTGTAGGGTAGGTGCTTATACTTTGCCTAAAAATATGAAATGCATCACCAAATAAAAAAGAACATCGAGTTGAATAAAACTTGCAGGTGCTCATGTATACGTATAGACATATTTTTAGAAATTGTAACTTTAATTGAAATAGAAGTGCAATACATCACCCCATAGTGTAAAAGATGGACCAAGTGACCCATGTGCCTGCCTGCACAGCTGTCCGTGTGCTAACTCTTGATGGCCAACTTCAAGGTCCCTTGCTCTTCCTTCTTACAGTTCATCCTACAACTGGACTTGGACTGGATAGTCTTGAAATATAGGACTGTCCACTGTGAAGTTCTCCCCTCCCCTAATTTTATCCTCCCAACAACCCTGTGAGGTAGGCTGTGCTGACAGATAGTCACTGGACCAGGGGCACCCAGTGAGCTTCATGGCTGGGAAGGGATTTGTAGCTGGATCTCCCCAGCTCTATGACCTGGATCTCCCCAACATTCAGACCACTACTCCACACTGGTTCTTCCTAGGGCCAAACTAAACATTCTGATAATCACACATAGACCCTGTTCAGATGACACACTAAGCCACGGTGGTTCAGCATTTTGAGCTAAACATGATGGCTGAGCGTGTCTTGTGAACCATGACTTAGTGCGTCAGGTGAACCATTCCAAACTATAGTGGCTATATAACCAAGGTTTAAACATGCTACAAAAGGGTTAGCAGCCTAACCATGGCTTAGTGTGTCATCTGAACAGGATCATAGTTTAGGTCTGCATGATAGATCTCCTTTCCCTGTTGTTAGTGTGCAGAGCCTCAATCCAGAGCAAGGCCATGGCAATCTGGGATGGGGGGTGGGAGTAAACCTTCCCTCTCACCTGTTTCCTCCCCCCCCCCAAAAGAAACCTCAACCCATCCACCCACAGGAGGGTTGAAAAAAGAAAGAAAAATCTTCATAGACTTCAGTGGAGGGGAATGTTTAACACACACACACACACACACACACACACACACACTCCTTCATTGTCATGGCCCCAATCTGAATCAGGTTCATGCACACTTAACACCAGCTTAAGGAAACCGATCACTCATAGGTAAACTATGTGCTAAACTATAACCAGAAATGTCATGTTTGACACTTAGGTTGAGTAAAGCCATTGTCTACCTTCATCAATGCACTGCAATAGTACAGCAAAGGGCTGGCAGAGCTTCTCCTTGAAATCTAAAGATGTGCACTGCCTCCTCTGGGTATCATTGTCACAAAAACAGCACAGCAAATTTTCACACCTCATTTTTGCTAGCTGCATTTAAATAAGCTTGAACAGGCCGTGGCAATGCAAAGGGACCCAGTCCTGTCACGTTGCCAGGCAGAACGGATGTTTCCTATTTCACTGCACAGTCAAAGAGCTCTACATTCATAAATCTTGTGCCAGGACTAGACTCCACTGCAGGTTGCAGCGCAGTTGATGTGACCTGCAATGCTCAGGATTATGTTCTGAATCATTTTCACTGCTTTATCTTTCTCCCCCCAATTTTTTTTTTTTTTTTTTTGGCAAAGTAAAAGAGAGAGAGAGAGAGAGTTGCCCTAGAGCAGAACAATTCTAAATTACGTTTAATATTCAGCTAATAATATCCCCAGCATTTGTATGCAAATATTATGTACCAATCGAGGCCCTTTTGCAGCCATTATTTCCATTTGCTTTGGGGCTTGCTGGTGTCGTTGGGTGGCGATTTCCAAGGATTGTAAGGGAACTGTTGTCATAAAGCTCCCTGTTTTATTTTTTATTTTTTGAAAACTAAATGTAAGGAAAGAGCCTGAAGCGCTTTTGATATCTGCATTAATTTGTCATCCGTCAACCTATTTAAAAACTAGTGATGCTTTGCATTTGAATGGTTGGAGCCCACTGACTGCAGTGATCTGCTGATAGGATAGCAGTGTGTATCATGAATTTAAGAGAAATTGGGAATGTGTGAGTATCATGAGCCAGTGGGCCTCCCAGAGGTCATTCCTGTTCTGGTTGTAGATATGTACAGATTGTGCTAAGTCCATTCTGCCTCTGTTTCATGGACTGTCAGGTATCTTTGATTCTATCATCCACTCACTGATGGAATTGGATTATTTTTGGGGATGTGTGAGAATTTCATTCCACTTGCATGAGAAGATCATTCCACTTGCGCAAGCATGCATTCACACTAGTGTGAGAAATATGCTATGGCGGGACAAGGGAGAGGGCTTTCTCTGTGGTGGCACCCCAGGAGTAGAATGCCCTCCCTTTGGAGGCCCGATTGGTGCCGATACTGGCCTCATTTCATCACCAAGTGAAAACATGCCTTTTTAACAAAGACTTTGAGAGCTAAATCCACCAAGATTGCACATAGTTTTAATTGTTGTCATTGTTTCTATTGCTTTTAAATTCTATACTGGTTTTAGCTTGATTAACGGTTTAATTTGTTTTTAGCTATGCATATTGATTGGTTTATACTGTTTGTATGATTTTATCTGTATGCCACTCTGAGATCCCAGTGATATAGGGCAAGATAGAAATGTATAAATAAATAAATAAATAAATAAATAAATGTGCAGATTTGTGCAAATTACCCACAAAAGTTTTTTTAAAAAAAAATATACAAAAGAACATGGCCTGTAAGTCTGCAGAATCCACATGACTTGGAAAAAGATGATTCACACCAGAAACTGCAGATCAGACATAGACAAGACATAGATGAAGACAGATGCTTCTCTCACTGTCTTATGTGCTGAGCCACTGTGCCCGCCTTGCAGGGCTGGTTTGTTTGCTTTCTGACAGCCTCTCTGTGACTGACCACCTGCGTAGCTGCCTGCTGCCTCTCTGCCATCCTGCCTGACTGTCTCTGGAGATCCCCTTGATGTCAAGGGATGAAACTGCTCGAGGTGCAAGACTCCAAAGAGGAAATTTGAGAATCTGAGTTTGAAGGGTATGGCTCCAGCGCATTTTTTAAAAAAATTTTTTAAGAAAACTCAAACTTTTTTAAAAAATTCGAAAAATCAAGGGATGAACAGAACTGCTTCAAACTAAGCATGGCTAAAGCCCTATTTAAGAGCTATCATGGCACCAAGTTTCTTTTTTTATCTTTAAAAATTATGGAGATGTAAGCATTTTTTCAAAACTTTCATAAACAATAATGGAGCAGTTATACAGAAATGGATTGAAGCTCTGACAAGGCTCCTCTCCGCTCTGTGGGTATTCAATGGCTTTTAAACTGTCCCCACTCCACTCTGCAAACTCGGAGTTCCATCCAAGCTTCGAATTTTTGGAGTGAGTATAGGGAGAGTATAGGGAGAGGTTAATCACACTCATTCCAAAGTCCCAATTAAAATTCATCCTCACCCCTCCACCCAGCTGCTAGTAACACCAGTGGATAAATTCCCATTGGTGCAATCACGCAATCCACAATTTGTCTACTATGGCTATAAGCTAATCTATTATTTTCCCAATGCAGGTGGGAGAAGGAGCGAAGAAAATTGCATTCGGGAGTTCCCGAAGTCATCAATGTTTTCTGTTTTGACTTTTCCAATACAATGCGTTTATTTGAAAGAAAACGCATTCTCATTTGCTATGCTGGAGAATTACAAATATTTGCCACTAATATGCCTAGGTTCCATGAGTTACTAAGCACAGGATAATGAACCCCGTGCAGAAAATAACTAGAATGTGATCTATGCCTGCAGAGGCAGTAAAGAAAGAATGCATTAACAAATACAATGAATTAATGTAATGCAAAACCATCTTAGTTCCAGTAGACTGTGATTTATAATTGCATTGGTTTGGCTTTATTAAGCGATCCTCCCAAAATATCTGGGGGTTTTTTGTTTTTTTGTTTTTTTACAGGCGCAGAATGATAACTATTACATTATACAAGAATGTGCCCATCGGTGTCTAGGATTGCAAAGGGTTTTAAATTTAAACTGATACAAATTATGCTAGTAGGGCAGGGCGGGGGAGAAATGGTGAATTGATAAAATAGCCATCAGTCAACTTCATTCAGCTAAATCATTCGAAGAAGGGTGGGAATATTATTCCACCAGCAGACTCCCCAAATCACCTCATCCCCCCTCCCTAATCTGTAATGTAGAAATAATAGCAGCATAACTTACAGGGCTGTTGTAAGTATTCCTAAAATAACGTACGCAATGCATTTTGAACAGCTGAAATGCATTATATGGGTGCTATGGATTAGGATGACATTGGGATATATGAGACATTTGTTTCAGTTCATTTTTGATCAGGATTTCCCCAGTTTGCACCTATTGGACCTAAGTTTGCACTGCTCATCAGCTTTCCTCCCCCCCCCCCCCCCCGCTTACATTTTTAAAAAAAAATCAATCCTAGAAGTTAAGCGGTTACTTTTTGGCCTTAGACGGAGAAGCATCGCCTTCTTACCATGCGCCATTTTGAATTCCTGCTTCCTTGCCATCTCAAAATGTCAAGAGGTAGGGTAGCCACTCACGCATGCAGGAAAGAGAGGAAAGCCATCACTAAAAAGAGGGCAAGAGAAGACAAAGGTGTCCATGACGATTGCATGTGCGAATGGACAGTTATAGATACAAACAGTATCATTCAAATGGAACTAAAATTCATCCCACCACGGTGGTGACTAAGTGACCCATGTGTGCCACACAACACAAACCTCAATGGGAGAAGGTCATGCATAGAGAAGGTCCAAGATAGGGATACACAAACAAATGAGGCTTGAGACCACTGGGATTCTCCAAACATTGCATCGTTGCTCATCTCCTGCCCAATTCCCATTCATGTTTGTGATCCCATTTTGCTTTGCACCAATGGGAAAGTTGTGCAAATCAACCAGTGATCAAACAGGAGATTTCTGTGACTCTCCCCAAATTTGCACCAGTGTCCAAATTGGTGCAAATTTCCTCCATTCTGTAAAATGGAGCTGATTCAGTGTACTGAGGGAAATTGTGCAAATTAGGAATATAGACAGATCAATCTGGGAATCGGGAA
The DNA here is from genome assembly GCA_029215795.1 of Anniella stebbinsi. Lineage (NCBI taxonomy): Eukaryota > Metazoa > Chordata > Lepidosauria > Squamata > Anniellidae > Anniella > Anniella stebbinsi. Next base: position 393,045,097 of record JARDYH010000001.1, read on the forward strand.
TGAGACCAACATGAGGATGTGCTCAACAATTTGCGCAAATATTCAGCCAATGTGTGATCACCTTTGGGGCTTTGAATAGGCCATGCACACAGGTTTTGCGAACAAAACTGAAGTTCTCATACATTCCTAGTCCAAGATTCAACCTGGTATCTCCAGGCATGGCTGGAAAACCTCCTGCGTGAAACCCTGGAGAGTCTCTGCCAGTCAATGCAGACAATACTGAGCTAATCTACCAATGGTCTGACTCAGTACAAGGCAGCTTTCCAGGGTCTCTGCTTATGGAGACTGCACTTAATATATGCACCAGTGATTGATGCTCCCAAGATGTTCACAAAGAGCAGAACCTCCAGTCTCACATGCTACCATTGTCTTGCTCCTCTGGGGATTCCCCCACCCTCACTCTCCACCTAATTTCATAAAATGGATGCCTGGCAGTGGAGCTAGCAATGATCCCATCCAGATTTTCCCCTCTCCTTGTCGCTTCTGTTTAGTTGCAGTTGAAGCATTTCATGTGGACTTCTTGATGTAAGAGGCCAGCCCCACAAGTGAAAATCAAGATGTTCTGTGTTTGCCTTTGCACGTCAAGATAAGAATTTGTCAGCAGACTTACTATTGAAATTCCGCAGGGATGATTACTACGGAGAGAGTGCATAAATCAATGAGAGGTTTCAATTTCATAAGCTAAACTGACACATTTTTACCATAATTGGCTAGAGAATTTTCATCAAGGACAGCAGCTGTGTGCAATGCCTCATGTACCATCAGGACTGGGTTACGGAGTCAGGAAGCACAAGGCAGAAGTTGGACAAAGGGGCCCCTCTTGCTACAACTTGATCCAAAAGCCTTTATAATTTGTTCCAGGTAGGGATGGATGAATCCGTCAATTTCACTTCTTTTCCACATCTCATTTTTCCAGCTTGTGCATTTCCCCCCCTGCAACCAATTTTCCTACTATAATGCATTTCTGAATTATCTTTTCACTCATATACACATATTGTATGCCCTTTTTGATTGGAGAACTCCATTGCAAAATCCAGAGGAGTTCAACACTGTTGCTTTAAAGCGCTTTATAACAGCAGTGGCAACTGTTTGGGAGTGTGTCCTGGGCCCCAACAGTTGTCACTACTGTTAAAAAGCACTTTAAAGTGGTTTATAACAGTACTGACAACTGTTGGAGCCCGGGACACACTCCAAAACAGTTGTCACTACTGTTATAAAGTGCTTTAAAACAGCAGTGTAGATCCTGCCCAAATTTAGATGGATAACTGAGTTTGGGTTTGCATACTGGTTCAAAGGCGCAAAATTAGGTAAGTCTGCATCACAATGTGAAAAGAAAATATTTCTCCCCCGTTCCTAGTTACAGGCCAGAAGGAATCAGTGGTTATCCTGGCTAGGCAAAGTTACTCCAGATCTTAGACTTTGCCACCCAGGGAGGACTGTGACCTATAGATAAGGATGTTAGAGAATTTTGTTCAGTCTGCATTTGTAAGTGAACTGACCTAATTTGCACTTGCTGGACTCATACATGGATTGAAACTAGGGTGACCAGATAAAATCCAGGTCAGGGCTCATGTAACTTTAACAGTTGTAGAGAAAAGGGGATTTCAGCCAGTGTCATTTGTATGCAATTAGTTCCTGGTGAAATTCCCTCTTCATCACAACAGTTAAAGTTGCAGGGGCCCTGCCTTCTTTTGTATATGGTCACTCTAGTATAGTGCCTGTAACTTTAACTATTGTGATGAAGAGGGAATATCACCAGGAACTAATTGCATACAAATGACACTGGCTGAAATTCCCTTTTCTCTACAACTGTTAAAGTTACATGAGCCCTGACCTGGATTTTATCTGGTCACCCTAATTGAAACCCAGTCGAGCTTTAGACTGCACACTTCTCTGAATTTTGCTGAGCATTGTTGACTGAAAAATGCATGCACATATGTGTATTTTAGGGGGAAATGCATAGAATTGAAATGGGCATGTTCATCAGTTATTTAAAAGTACAAAACAAAACAGAAACCAAGACAGGTGGATGCAAAACTGACACAGACAGAAATGCATGACCTGCAAGCCATGCAGCGGGCCAAACAGGGTAATAGCCCGTAGGTCCCTAGGTTCCTGATTCTAGCACTGGTGGCTCTCGAAATGCAATGGCAATGTCGACATCTTCATAAAGACACAATTGCCTTTCAAATTCATTTCATTAAACAAAGAGTCCTTTTAAAGGGCAATAGAACAATGCTGATGGATGACAACTGCATTCGTGGGCTATTAGTAAGTGGCTATCCAATAATTCGCTGTGTTTCTTCATAGGATGGATGAGGAGTGGGGACTGAAGGGGACCACTAAAGCTATCCTGCAAGAGGCCCACCCAAACCTGAAGCTGGCTTTAACTGCCTGATTTGTTACAGTTCAGTTTGTCCTGATGACGTTGTTCCTGTACTGCTACTTTGTTCAGATTCAGGCCATGATCATGGCCCTTTGGTGATTTAAGCTCAAGCGAGTGTTCCGGCAGGAAGGCAGCCCCAGACAGCTTCGCATCTCAGGCTGGAGTCTCACACCTCCAGGAAAGTTTCAGCAGCTGGCTGGGGCTCACTGGGATTCTCAATAGGCTGCAGCTCACTCTGGGTGGCTTCTATCTCCCTGGATTTGAAGGGGCCTTGCGCATTTCAGCAAGCATTGACAACGCTGGGTCTGGCAGTGTGGCTCTGTTCCAGCTTCCACGCTGGAGGCTCAGGCTCCAAGCATTAGGGATAGGCGGCAATTTCATTTGGTTTGTTGTTCATAAGGGATTACCAAAATTAGGGTTGTCACAAGCGCCCTACTGGGTCCAGGAGCCCGGCAGACACACACACCTTGTCCACCCTGCCCCGGACCCAGTTGGGCACTCCTCTTATGAGTGTGGACACTCCCCAAGTACTTGCATGGTCCCATCAAGCACTTGGCTGCAACCCATGTATGCCCCCAACATTGTGCATTTCCCCATTCCTGCATCAATGGCAGTTGCCATTGATGGAATGGGGGAAGTGCATATTTTCAGGTGTCTCTGTAAATTGTGCATTTATACCATCCTGCCACCCAACCCCAGGGGTAGACTTAAAGGCCTTATTGATGCAAGGGAAAAGGCATGAATACTCCATTGGCAAGACAGAGAATGTGTGTCTGTCAAGAGGTTGGTGGGCTGCAGATCTCATCAGCCCTAGCAAATGGTGATGAATGATGGGAGTTGCAACCCATTGTTAGCAACAGGTTCCCCATCCTTGAGGTAGGAGGTGATGGGGAAGACCTGTGGCTGGGACCTTGGAGAGCCGTGGTCAGAGTACGCAATGCAAGACTAGAGGGAGAAGTATCCCTGCCTGGCGTATGTCACGGCCGATGCTCTCCTAGATCCCCTGTGTCGTTAAAGCTTTGATGATTAAAAGAAAAATCAGCAAGAGTCATCTCTAACCACACAGTGATGCACTGGAAGAAAATAGCAGAATTGTACTGTAAATTACCAGTCCGTACAGAAGCACGCAAAGGTGTGGAGAAGCGATGTGCAGATTCAATGGCCTGTGCTTTGTCCAATCCATTTGTTCCCTCCATATGCTGCTGCTTCACCCTCAGGTTTTATTGTTACAAAACAGGTGCCTGATCATTCTGCAGATGGCACAATGGCTAGATGGACAGTTCAGTTGAGCTGACCAGCACACAGCAAAGCAAAAGCGTCGCTTTTGCCCGGCTTTGGTTGCCAGCGTATGCATGTAGATGTCAAAGTCATGCTATTCCCCCTTCAGCAATATGCTTTGATTGCTCATTAAGGCAAACAGCTTGTGGTCTACAGTAATGCGCAATTACTTTTCAGTGACCAAATGACTGAAAAAAAGTATCCCATTCAAGAGCCAAAAAGCACTCCATAAATAAGATGCTGACATTAAGGACAGGGTAATTTTATTTAAAGATGTATAGTCCTCCGGCAAGTTGTACAGGCCAGAATATCTGCCAGTGGGCAACCATATGAAAAGTACCTATTGCCTAGTGGCAGATAATCAATACAGGTAGCTGAAGCAAGGCATGGGCCAAGCTAGGTTTTAGAGGAAAGGAGTCAAGAAATGTCCATCCAAGTTGACCCTGTTTCATTTATTCATATAACTGCAGATTATGTTGTTTGGATGAGTGGGTAGAATAGGATGTCAGCTTTTAAATAGCTCAGAGACGGGCAAAAATCTCTTGATAAAATTGACTTAGTATGGATTAGGAAATATACAGATTGTTCCAAGAGGATGCCGGCGTGATTAGTGAGCAGCATTGAGGAGGCTGTAAAAGGCAGGAAGGCTTTGTCCAAATGAGGGAAATTAAAAGGAATACAGACTCTGGCTAAGCAAATTCATGATAAACAATCAGACAAGACCAACAACAAAAAGAGAACATGGGAAGTATGCTATTTAAAAAAAAAAAAAACAAAAAAAAAAACAATAACAAAAAATTAAATACATTGAAAAGAGGAAATCATTGGGGAGGTCCTCAGGATAAAAGACGAGAAAAGGCTACTGAAGAAAGACAGGTAGATCACAGAGTAACTTACATGGTTTCACAATGGAAGAGGGAAGGGAAAGTACACAAAATCAAAAGTAGGGGAAAGTGCACAAAAATGCATATTTTACTGAAACTGCTTATTTTTTGGGGTCCCCACTTGGCACCCTAAGCAACGGTTTTGTTTGCCTATATGGATGGGCCACCCCTGTGCACAGGGCAAACTACTCCATCCCCTTCTGGTGGTTTCTCTTTAGTAACCAAAACACAAGAATGTAAAGGCTAGTGAAGAGGACACTGAATGAATACTCATCCCTGCCTCACTGTGGGAATTCTAAGCAAGGATTAAGATGGTGGGCTTTGATCCATTGCATCATCTAGCCTGTGATGAGGATCCTCTTCTTTTTGTATTGTGGAAAATAAGTCCAAGCTGCAATTGAGGGGCACTAATGTCAGTTCATGATATGTTGATTTACCGCATCCACGGCAGTCACAACAGCGCTTCCATTAAGTCAGAGTGTGGGTCACTCTCCCCCCACCCGGATCGCAGCTCATAAATCTATACTAATATACATTTAAGGAGGAACCAACCAACGTTCTCGCTGATTCAGAGCCGCTTCCATCTCACTGTGTGGGAATGCTAATTATCCTTCTGGAGCATGAGATGCATCCCCGGAGGCCAAACATTTTGGAAACGGCTTCCGTGTGACTTAAGCATCTGCAAACAATCCTTTTAAAGGCATGATTCATGCTTGACGCACAATGCACACACTTCGGCTCTGGTTGCCAACACTGGATCCAAGCTTTCGTTCCTTAGAAAGCTCTGAAGATGGAGAGGTGGGCCGGGGACAGTCTATTTTCAGTCCATGTCAATTTCAAATTTGTTCATTCATGAGTTGCTTCCATCCCATTTCTACACTCATATTAGGTTAATAATATGAGAAGAGGAGGAGGAGGAGGAGGAGGAGGAGGAGGAGGAGGAGGAGGAGGAGGAGGAACCATCTCTTGATCCATGTTAGCATCTCTTTGACCACATCCCACTGCACCACCAACCCAGATATCTAATTTATTTATTTATTTATTTATTTATTACATTTGTATACCGCCCCATAGCCGAAGCTCTCTGGGAGGTTTACATAGGATTAAAAACAATTAAAAACAATATACAAAAATTAAAACAGCAAAAACATACAACATACACACAATCTGTACATTTAAAAACCACTTCAACACTTCAAAAAACTACAAAAACAAAACAAAACAAACCCAGGCTCCTCAGATATTGCCAAATGCCTGAGAGAAGAGGAAAGTCTTGACCTGGCGCCGAAAAGATAACAGTGTTGGCGCCAGGCGGGCCTCGTCAGGGAGATCGTTCCACAATTGGGGAGCCACCACAGAGAAGGCCCTCTCTCTTGTTGCCGACCTCCGAGCTTCCCTCGGAGGAGGCACTCGGAGGAGGGCCTTAGATGTTGAACGTAATTAAGTTACTATCGAGAGAATACTGCTACTTCAGCTCTCTCTCCAGTGTGAACACCCCTCTTCCTCTCCCCTTTATTGCAGGCATTTTTTCCCTCTTTTCTGCTGTATCTCATTTAAGCATCCGAAGTGACAGTCTATTAGACACTCTGGTGGCAGCACCTTAAGAGATCGAGGGCTCGCGTGTCAGCCCCTTGACATGCTCCATCTGCATGTCTCAGGAAATGACAGACAACAAAGAGGATATCTTTTTAAAACTTCTGTGCCACTAACCCTTTCTTTCTGGAGAGACAAACAATTGAGGGGGAGGCGCATCTCCCCACCCACCCCTAAAAAAGGCTGCCCGTAGAAGGGAGTTATTTTTATGGGCGGTGCCGTCAGGTGATTAGATAGGTGAAAGAACTAATCTAAGGCCAGATCAACACTGAGCAGGATAAGACACTTTGAAAATGGTTTAAAAACTGTATATGGTGTGTGTCCTGGACCCCAACAGGTGTCACTATGGTTATAAACTGTTTTAAAACAGTAGTGTAGATCCTGCCTGAGTTGGGTTTGAGTCAGTTGTTGAACTTAAAAGGAAGCTTTCTCCTGTCTTTGAAAGCTGAAACCATTATCACGGCAATAGGGAAACTGCTGTTAACGGGCTGCAAAACTTGTCTGTTCCTTTTCAAAGCAAGACAGCTGCTACTTGCCTGTAGCATGAGGTGTCAAAGATTTTTTTTATTTTAAGGGACTGTTCTCAAATCTCTTTGAAAAGGGAGGTGAATAAAATAATTTGTTCTGGGAACATATGGAAAGATGTTCCGTATACAGATCTTTGAGTTGTTTTTGCATCTGTTACATCTCAGCATTTTTTTTATCATGGAGGGGGATGGGTGGCTTATTCATCATTGACCTCACTCAACTTGTTCTAATCATGTCGCCAAACTGGATTGGTTAGCTGTGAAGACCTGCCTGTTTCTTTATCTGTCATTGGCTTATTTTGTTTTGTCGGTAATGGTGCAATCCTAGGCATGTTTAGACAGAAAGAAAAATCCTACAACTCCCAGGATTACCCAGCCAACATAGTATTTTTTTTTCCTTTGGGAAACAATAGTACCAGATAAGAAAATCCTAAACTGCTGAATAATTATACACCCTAAAACTTTTTAGGAATGGCACCTGCCCCACACCTAATCCGTAACTTGTGCCTAGTAGAGATTTTGCACCACCATCTTTGAAGGAAGGAACAGTGATATGCCAGTCCTCCATATCCTGCCCCCCTCCTGCCTACATCAGTCATTCTGTAAGAGTAGGGATGGGCAAACAAGAGATGTTTGAGATTGATGGCATTCTCTGAACATCTTCTTGCCATGCATGATTCCTGTTCATGCTTCTGGTTGCTGCTCACTTTGCATGAATGGGTGATTTGCACAAATCTCCCCAAGTTTGCACAAATTTGCAAATTTTCACAAATTTCCGCCACAGACTAAAGCAGGGCTCAGTTAGACCACTGAGGGAAATTTGCACAAATTAGGAAATTGGAGCAAATTGAACTCGGAATTGGGAATGAGAGGAACACAGCAGTGAAGCAGGCTGTGGCCGTTTCTACACCAGGCATTTTTCCTGGAATCGTCCCTGGCTGGCCCCTGTACATTCACATGATGCATAGGGACTCCCGGGGGTGGGGGGACGGCCATCAGATTTGCTGTGGGAGATGTGGCCACCGATCCTGGCTGCTGCCACACTTACTCTCGAGTAAGCACGGCAACAGAAATGGGCACAGAGCCCACCGTGCTGCTCCGTGCCCAACAGGGGAGGGGGAAAGGAAGCCCGCCATCCCTAGGATGGCGGGGGGGGGGGGTGATTTTGGTGCAATTTTTTTAGCATACCTTTTCGATGGAGCACAAGAGCGCTCTTCCCAGCTCCATTTTTTAAAAAAATGGTAGCTGCGATGGCGCAATGGCCCAGGAGGAAGCCGGGTTGTCGCACATTTTTGTGTGCATTGGAGTGACAATCCCAGAAGCAGGCACTTTTGGGATTGCTGCCCCTCCCTCCCTCTACATCCATGTGGTGTAGAAAGGGCCTGTGGTGGGACGTGGTGGGCTCTGTTTTCCCAGAGTAATTTCAGCAGAAGCAGGATGGCCATCGATCAGGGATGCTAAAAGTGCAAAATCCTTGGGCTGAGCAGGGAGCTAGACTAGATGTCCATCCAAGTCCTTTCCAACTCCAAAAATGCTGTGGTTCTATGATGCTGTACAAAATCTGTAAAATAAAAACTTGAGCGATGGAGGATTCCTAATACATCAGTTCAATCTTGCTAACTCTGTCAGGGAGCTGGAACTCTAAAACCTGAAAGATGTGTAGATGAAGATCATTTTGGAAATATCCTTAATTCAGGCTGATATTACCACATGAACACCCCTACTAATATATATATATATATATATATATCAGCTGGGATATTATTAAACTCATCCTGATTGGCTTCAGAGCACAATGCAAACTGTGGTCGGACAAGTTCCTAGCGAATTTTATGAGCAGCAAAAATATTTCTGTTGTGGAAAGGAACAAGAGCTAATGGGAGATAGACCCTGTCAAAGATTTCAAACATTTCCCCAAAGCATCGGCAGAGACATGACAGGATTGTGTGATGGGAGTCACAGAGTTCTTGCTGTGTCAAAGAAACAAGTCAAGGGGAACATCAAAACTTTTCCATAACATTTGGCACGTAAAACCTCTTTCAAGTTTCTTTTATCAAACACACTGGCCCTGATTCACAGATAGAAGCAGATTTTTACACATGCTGCTTTTGGTCCTTTCTACGCCTAAGGGTGTAGAGGGAGGTGGTGATCCCAGACTTACCTACTTCCGGGATTGTCCCCCATCTTCTAAACAGGAAATGTAATGTCCCAGGAGGAAAGGGACATCGTGGCCACCATTTTTTTTAAAGGTGCAGGAGCCTCTTCGTGTGGCAAAGGTAGGATTCCCCCGCCCCCACCCCACCATCCTGGGGATGGTGAAATTGCTTTTTCACCACCCCCATGGGCACGGAGCCACCCCACATGGCTCTGTGCCCCCGTTTTAGGACCTGGGATGGTGCAAAAATTAGGATAGCCCTGGTTTCCACTATTCCGGGGTTACTCCGGGATCATCCTTAGGTCATCCCTGATTGTCCCCAGGATCCCCTGTGCATCATTTAGATGCACAGCAATGACACCAGGAAAAATCCCCGGTGTAGACATGGCCTATGTAGATGCACATCTGGATTCATGTCTGCATTGTGCTGCTGTCCTATTCCTGTTACCCCCTGCTGTGGGGCTTAAATCCTGCCTTTCCAGGAGCTGTTTAGTGAGTTATGGGCAGGAGAACCTGGAGAGTGGGAGAAATGTCCAACAAGAAGTCTCAGGGAGCACAGCAAGGTTAGATGTTGCTTCAGCACTGGTGAGGCTTCAGCTATGAAGCTTTGTTGCTGCTGCTGCATCTCCACCCATACCTGGCCTTGTCCTCTCAACCCCATGAGGAGTCAAGTGTTCTCCTCATTAGTAGGGCTCAGAAAGAGCTGCCCCCATGCTGCCAGGTAGTCACTGCACCATGGGCTCTGCGCTTTCATTCAGACAACCTCTGCTCTCAAGATCCTGGGGGTGACCCTAATGTGTCTGGAGCATAGGGAGGAGATTATGCCAGCTATCTAAACAGGTCTAGTGTTCCACTGAAACTGTTTTTAGCTGTCTAAATTGATTGAAATGTTGTATATTTGTATTTCTATGCCGTATTTTATGCTGTATTTTATTATATGATCAATTGTTATAAACCACCCAGAGAGCTTTAGCTATTGGGTGGTTTAGAAATGAAATGAAATAAATAAATAAATAAATAAAACAAGAACATCCAGATTAAAGGCAAAATCTTCACATAAACATACTATATAAACACAAAAGAAATGAAAAAAGGCAATTAAAACGCACAGAATCACAGAAGTAAACAGCACCCAACCTATTAAAATGTCCTTTCCACAACAGACCAATTTATATGCCAAAGGCCAGCTTGCATAAAAAAAAATCTTTGCATGCTGGTGGAAGTACAGCAGAGAGGGATCCATCCTAGCCTCCCTTGGCAGGGAGTTTCAGAGCCTGGGAGCTGCAGCCTAGAAAGTCCTTTCCTTGCATAGCTACCAGTCGTGCCTCTGATGGTGATGGAATCAAGAGCACAGCCTTTTCTGAAGATCTTAAAACCCAGGCAGGCTCATATGGGGGAATGTGGTTGGACTACAACTCTCATCATCCATCATCATTGACTGTGCCAGCTAGGGCTGATGGGAATTGCTTGCAGTCCATCAGCCCTTGCCATCATCCAAAGAACCACCCATTTCCCAAGACAGAATTATAACTTAGGAGTTAGAGAATTGCTGCTCCAGCTCCTGCCTGAAAAATACGGGGGCTGCCCTGAACTTTTGTTACCTGATCACTAACCTGGTGTCACCTTGCTGCAATATCTATTAATCTAATAAAGCTGTGCTTCTTTACCCCATTCATTCCCCCCATCTTTGTTCCAATGGGTGGGCAATAAGCTGCTCTTAATTTCAAAAAGCTAATTCATTCCAAATGCAAATAGCTCTTGCGTGGAATCCGATACATCTATATATCGCTATCCGAGTATCAAAGAGAAACAGCCCAGAGTGTTGAATCCTTATCCCCCTTAAAATTATCCTGAGCATATTCACTTATTTTATTTTAAAGGAGCCATTGATGCGACTTCACAGGTCTTCTCCTCCCCCCACCATGAAATCTGTAAGTATCTGTGAAAAAAGACTTACGTTAATCGTGCTGTTAGTGAGAAAAGGATTTAAATTTTAATCCTTTACCATTATGTAAGTCAGGAAACAGCCTTGAAACTCAAATCTGCTAAGTAGATTACAGAACAGACTAAGTACAGAGTGTACAGTTGGAAGGGGGTGCAGGTGGAAATGTATCCAGTGTGTATCCTGATTTTTAAAATATTTATTTTAATGATCCAGGTCTTCACTATTTTAGGTGTAAATCTGGTGCACACTGACACACATAGCTTTGCTTCATTTTAATGGCATTTGCCCACCTTAAAACAACAACAACTTTAAGATGCTGGATTTCATATTCTATGTCATGCATGACTGGGATCATGTCAGTTACTAGAACCCCATCTAAAGGGCATTTTCCTACACATCAGCTAAAACCTGGGCCAAACTCTGCTACTAAAGCCTTCGAATTAGGGAAGCTGCTATTATATTGTCCCATCCTCTATGGTATCATTGCTGGTTCCATTTGGAAGGGTCCAATTGATAAGCTTTACCTCCATCACTAGTGACTCATTAAAGCCCTGCACATTAGGGATGAACATATCTGTCCAGTTTGGTTTCTCTCCATTTCTCATTTTCCCCACCTTGAGTTCCCCCTCCAATATGATTTATTTTTTAATTTTAAAGCTTGCATGAACATTTGTACACATTTGTCTGCACTTTTCTCAAAATCAAGTATCTTTGTACAGAATTTTGCCTAATATGCAATTTCTTTTGCTGGCAATTTCCCCCAATATAATGCATTTTTGAACATTATTTGCACCAATACACATATTTTTGCATGCACTTTCCCCCTAATCTATGCATTGTTGTATGGCCTTGTTTGGGTTGGGTGTGTGGGGGGGGGGGGGGAGAGAGAGACAGACAGACAGACAGAGACAGAGACAGAGAGAAAACTCCATTGCAAAAGTCAGAGATGTGCAAATTTTCAGAGATAACTGAGTTTTGGATGGTGGGTTGTTGAAAAGGGCAAAATTAGGAAAATTTGTATTAAAATGCAATCCAAACAAATCCCTCCCACCCCATCCTTACTGAGCATCCAAGCTGAAGTATGACAATGGCAAGTGTAGTTCCCTTTACTGGGAAATACCTCTTGCTTGCCTCAGGAGCATGTGTAAATGAGGTTGTTTCCCTCCACTCATTTCTCCTAAATGGGCCAACTGTGCCACAAAATTAGTTTTGAGCCAGGAGCAGATAGGAATGAGACAGGTGAACTGACATCCCACCTTCACTCCCGAGCCAGATCTAAACCAGTAAGAGGACATAGTCTTTGTCTCCCCCAAAATCCCGGCCTGAGAAGGCAAAATATCTGATAAGGGATGGGTATTTGCTCTCTACTGCTGCTGTATTGGCATTCTGGGTTGAGTCTCTGTGAGTTTAAATACGTTATTGACAATCCGTTATTCCCTTAATATGCTATTTCACTGTAATGGTCAAAAGCATTATACAGTAATACTCCCAGAGTAAATGTTTATAATGCAATACCTTTCCCCCCCTCCCATCACCACCCACCAAACTGCCAGTGTTATTGCCAATCTTACCTAATATGGCATCTTCTAAATCCTCTACAGAGGGCATAATTGCTCATTCGTTCACTTAGAACAAATCAGTCTTTTTATACACAAAAGCTTTTTTGCGCAGATAAAGGTTGCAGTGACGGTGAATGCTTTCAAGTGCCTCGAAAATGGCATCATCAACAACAACAACAAAACAATGCTTTGCTCCAACCTGGGAGAACCTCTTCTTGAGGCTCAGGAAAGACAACGGCACACTGTCAAACATTAACAGGTTTGCACCATTGTGAGACATCATTAATATAATGTCGAGAGAGAGCCAGAATTGCTTAAGCATCATTCAGCTGTCTGTGCTACTGGCTCATGATCTGGACTGTTAATATTGAACAATGTCTTCCCACACCACCACCCATTTTTTTTAAAAAAAAAAGAAGGGAAAGCATTAAAAAAGAAAAAAGAAACAGAGCTTTCCTGAAGCTCTAAAGCCCCCATTCTTGCTTGCAGAAAAAAGCTTGCTTGTCTTAGAAAATAAGCTTTCAGTCAACTTGAGTGGGAGTTCCTAGCTGCTTAGAAGGCTGCATGTCATCATATGGTTTCCTGGGCATTCCAGGAAGCACTCCTGGGCTAAAAGCCTCTGTATGAAGAGCCCCACCATGCTGCAACAGCATGTATGGCATTCTCTGAGCTAAAAAACACCTAAATGTAGGCCACCTCCTACATTTACAAGATAAATAGAACCTCTGCCCTTCCTCACCAATGAGAAACACATCATCGTCAAACATCTCCCCCTCCCCAGCCTCTTTTCAATTTCAACCCCCACCCCACTAAGGATTTTTTTGGGAGGGGAAGTAACCCTCAAAATATTTGGCACAACATTACAATTTTCCCAACAATCACATATTGTCCCGTTATAATGCAAAGTATTTTGGGTGATTTGGTCTAGAGTGGTCAGTAAAGTCCCATGTGCTTTACAAAAGACCTGCTCCTAATGACTAATTTGCTGATTTGGATCAACACAACTGCCTGCATTTTGGGCCTATAGCTGGATGGTTATGGAGACCCTCATGATGAGTGATACACCATTACGCCACTGGGCAGAGAAAGAGGCAGGGAGAGAAAAAAATAACTCAGTAGACTGGAATCCAACTAATAGCAAGCTCCCTCTCCCCAATCTTCAAGTCAATGTTGGTGCTACCCTGAGTACTCAGGAGGACACAGCTGGAAGAAACTAAACCCTCTCAGTTCCCCCACCCAAGGTCTCAGAAATACACCACAGGCAAGCACTCTCATCCACAATTAATTGTTTTGAACTAACCTGGCATTCAGTAGCAGCAGCAGCAAAACTGAGGAAAAGTGGGTAAGATGGCCAAGTACCATCCGGTTGAAGGAAGAACCAGGAGAGGGGGTATGTCTAGCTCCTCTTCTCCTCAACTGCCCTGTTAATTACCCAGTGCCACACCTCCCCAACCCATGATCACATCTTCCCACACTTTCTGGGGGGATATGTCTGAAGGGGGCTATTGTGACATCTAGTTTCTGAGTACCATGGATATTGAGGTGCACTTGCTTCTAGAATTCCCAAAGAAGGGAAGGATTCCTATAGAAGGAAAGTATATATTGAAAGGAACTGTGGATTCTCTAAGAGTACAAGGCAAATAAAAGTGAGAAAGAAGGAAGAAAGCTCTGGAACGTAATGCATGATGTGGAGAATGTGGATAGGGAGACATTTTTCTCCCTCTCTCATAATAGTAGAACCCAATGAGGTCATCCCATGAAGCTGATTGATGTGAGATTCAGGACAGATAAAAGTAAGGATTTATTTATTTATTTATTATTTACTGCATTTCTATACCGCCCAGCAGCCAAAGCTCTGTGGGTGGTTTACAAAAATTAAAACCATGAAAACTGTTCAAAATATAAAACAAACACCAGTATAAAACATCATATAAAATACAGTCTAAAAGCACAAGCAGGATACAACCGAGCAGCCATGCAGAAATTGATAAGGATTTAAAATACAAATTTAAACAGCAAGGTTAAAAATCAAACTGAAGAACTGTGAAAACACTGTGAAAATAAAAAGGTCTTCACCTGGAGTCTAAAGGAGTATAATGTAGATGCCAGGCAAACTTCTCTGGGGAGCTCATTCCACAACCGGGGTGCCACAGCAGAGAAGGCCCTCCTCCTAGTAGACACCTGTCCCATTTCCTTTGGCAGGGGCTTATGGAGAAAGACCTCTGATGATGATCTTAGGGTCTGGGCAGGTACATATGGGAGGAGGTGTTCCTTCAGATAACCTGGCCCCAAGCCGTTTAGGGCTTTGAATGTTAATAATAGCACTTTGAATCGGGCCTGGATCTGGACCAGCAGCCAGTGAAGCTGGAAAAGGACTGGCGTAATGTGGTCTCCTTCGCCAGTTCCTGTTAACAGTCTGGCTGCCCTGTTTTGTACCAGTTGAAGTTTCCAGACCATTTTCAAAGGCAGCCCCACATATAACGCATTGCAGTAATCCAAACGAGAAGTTATGAGACCTTGGATAACTGTAGCTAGGCTAACTCTGTCCAGATAAGGGTGCAGTTGGTATATCAGCCTAAGCTGATAAAAGGTGCTCCTTGCCATTGAGTTCACCTGCACCTCAAGTGACAGTTCTGGATCCAGGAGCACCCCCCAACTACAGATCTGATCCTTTGGGGGAGTGCAACCCACTCCAGAACAGGGTGAATATCACCTAACCGGACAGACGAACCACCCACAAACAGCACCTCCATCTTGTCTGGATTGAGTCTCAGTTTATTGGCCCTTATCCAGCCCATTACCATGCCCAGGCACTGATTCAGAACAGCC
Organism: Anniella stebbinsi; assembly: GCA_029215795.1. Lineage (NCBI taxonomy): Eukaryota > Metazoa > Chordata > Lepidosauria > Squamata > Anniellidae > Anniella > Anniella stebbinsi. Next base: position 393,060,253 of record JARDYH010000001.1, read on the forward strand.
ACTGCCTCACCTGGGTTTGATGAAAAGGAGAGGTAGAGCTGGGTGTCATCTGCATATTGATGACACCTCAGCCCACATCTCTGGATAACCTCTCCCAGTGGTTTCATGTAAATGTTGAACAGCATAGGAGATAAAATAGAACCCTGTGGAACTCCATGGCCAAGGTGCCATGGCACAGAGCAGTAATCCCCCAGTGCCACATTCTGGAATCAGCCATCCAAGTAGGAGTGGAACCACTGCAATGCAGTGCCTCCAATTCCCAGCCCAGACAACCTATTCAGAAGGATACCATGGTCAATGGTATCGAAAGCCACTGAGGGGTCCAAGAGAATCAATAGGGTTGCATTCCCCCATCCCTCTCCCACCAAAGGTCATCCCACAGGGTGACCAAGGCAGTTTCCATTCCAGAACCAGGCCTGAAGCCCGATTGCAAAGGATCTAGATAATCCGTTTTATTCAAGAGTGCTTGGAGTTGTCCTGCAACCACTCGCTCAAGCACCTTGCCCAGAAAGGGAATGTTAGTCACCAGCCTATAATTGTTAACGTCCTCCAGATCCAGGTTAGTTTTTTTTAGGAGTGGTCTAATTACTAGAGATGTGCACTGGATCGGACCCAATCCACGATCCGAGTCCGGTCCAGTGGGAAATCGGATAAATTATCCGATTTCCGATCCAACAGCTGGATCAGCCGATCCAGTCCGAACCGATCCGAAAAGACTCCAAACCGGTTCGGCGGATCGGCGGATTGGCGGACGTCCACTGGCGCCCACCGCTGCTTCTATTGGCGGGCGCCAGCGGGCGCCCGCCGATGAAAGTGGACAGCGGGGGGGGGAGGGGGGCACTTACCTTTCCGGCCCGTCCGCTCCCGTCCGGCGCTGGCGGCTACTACTAGCGGGCTCCGCGGCCTGCTCCAGGGTGACACGCCGGGTGATCACCCGGCGCCCTACTCTAGAGCAAGCCGCAGAGCCGGCTGGCGGTAGCCGCTGGCGCCGGACGGGAGCGAACGGCCCTAAAAGGTAAGCAGTGGCGGGGAAGAGGGCTTACCCCCCCCCCCGGAGCAATGCAATGCAAGTCTATGGGGGAAAAAATGGCGGCCGATCCAAAAATTTACGATATTTGGATTGGGATCGGACTCGATCTGGTCCGAATTTGTCCGAACCGATCCATGACAAAATTGGAGGTCCCGATCCGGGTCCCGATCCAATCCGGGGGGGTCCGTGCACACCCCTACTAATTACCACATTTTGTAAAGAGGCTGGCACCACTCCTTCACTCAGGGAGGCATTTACAACCTCCTGGACCTTCTTCACACAGCACAGAGTTAAACTATGGAATTTGCTAACACAAGACGTGGTGATGGCCACCAATTTGGATGGCTTTAAAAGGGGGTTAGACAAATTCCTGGAGGAGAAGGCAATCAATCACTGCTAGTCCTGATGTCTAAATGCAACCTCCAATATCAGCAACAGTATGCCTTTGTACACCAGTTGCAGGGGAACATGGGTGGGAGGGTGCTGTTGCACTCATGTCCTGCTTGTGGGTTTCCTATGGGCAGATGGTTGGCCACTTGTGTGATCAGCATTCTGAGCTAGATGGACCCCTGGTCTGATCCAGCAGGGCTTTTCTTGGGTTCTTAGCATATTTTCAATTGTTACAAGAATCCTAGAAAACATGGTCCTGAATGCCCCTTCATGCCATACCATGTTGGAAGTACCCACCATATTAGGGTTGCTGAAGGATTTCATTCAGTCCACATTTTTAAGCGAACCAACTTGAGTCATAGTTTCCAGACAAATACACAGATTGGAAACAGTTATGCTTTGGTTTTGCACATGGCTCATTTTTTGTGATACAGTTCTTAGTTACACACACACACACATTTTAGGAAAAAGATGTGCATTTTAGAGTTCACCTGTACAGAAAGTGTGTATTTTGTGGGGAGGGGGACTTTTAAAATAATGGAAACTTTCACATCTGTTGTTATTATGATTAAAAACTGCAGATTGATATAAAAATGGGATGCAACAGAGATATGAATGATACCTTCAAAGTTGATGTGAAGTGGAAATAGACCTATCTGTCTGTCCCTGTGCCACCTGGACCATAGTCATCACAGTAAGACACACTTTTCACAGGTTCAATAAGCTAATGTATTCTTTACACACACACACACACACACACACACCATAATTGTTTTATATCATGGGTGAAGAAGGATAATTTTCTGAATGCCATTTCACTAATTAGCAAGAAGTGTGAAAGCCCTGAATGCATTAACATCTATGATCTTCAATATCGTTGACTATTCAACAGTATTAATAAATTAAAATAGCTTAACTATTGAAAAGTCTTTCTGAAGAAACCAGAATGACCTAACGGTGCGATCCTATGGGTTGTGCTCCTGCTATATGGAAGCCTTTGATATCAGAAGCTTCCAAAAATCCTATGCCCTGCTAGGCTGCTGCTCACAGGGTGGGAGAAGTTTCAGAGGTGATTTTGCCTCCTTTTCCTTCCCCCTCTAAATACACAAAAAAAATATGTATAAGTAGTGTGCAGGGATGGGGGGGGGGGGAGAGGCTATAGAATTCTGTGGGTCCTGGCTTCTCCTTTGCTCCTCCCTTCCCTCTGCACTGGGATGTCCAGGATCACTGTTGCAATCTCAGCAAGTAGCTACCATGGAACAGGGAATTGGATTGTCTGACTTTGCCTAATCAATGGATTGCCAGTTTGGTGTCTGTATCTGATGCGTCTGTGGATCTTTGGTAATGTCTCATTCAGCAAAAACACTTGTTTGGGATGTATCGGATGCCACAATGACTCTTGAAAAAATGGTTTGTCCATTCAGCTACTTGTTGGAAATGTATTACAATTAATGCTTCTTTTAGCCTTATGTTTTGGAAATGTCCAATATTTGTTTCCTTTTGGAAGGAAGTTATCATACAGATAAACTTTGCATTGGAACATACTTTCATATTTAGTGATGTATATATACTGCTAAATTGTTTACTTGATTCTTGGAAGTTAGCATACAGTCAGTGTAAATTCATTTTTCATTTCCTTTTGACTGCCGAAAGACTGATACTAAAATAGTGGAAGGATAAATGCTCATGCAGTGGATTGAAGACCTAACAACACTAGCATCATCCAAAAGAGTGGTATATAGGCATCACTCATGAATGGATCTATATATAGATTTTTGGTCTGCTTTTATCAAAGCTTATATATAATCTGTTTCATTCTTTTTTAGAATATTGCAATAATTGAAACGGGGACCTTACGAGCATGTAGTTATACTAGTGGGTCTTTCTCCCTCTTTTTTTTTTAAAAAAAATTGTTTTGTTGATTCTTGCAATAAAAAAATGATGAAAACAAAATGAAACCATGGTTCTATCCATGCCAGCTGAAAGGGGAGGGGTTCAATGATGAATTCCCCCTTCTGAGATTGTAGCAATGTTCATGGCCTTGGGAGGGGAATTCTGAAATATAATTCTATGGTCCCCAAGAGAGCAATCGCATCTTTCTAAGGGCTGAAGGATGGGAGACTCCAATCTCAATAGACATACATTAACTCTCTCATCCTCTTGTACAGCATCTTCCACTAGACAGGTCTCTGAACCTAACTAGTGGAGTCATGCTACTTGGAACAGAGAGGATGTTATTTCTAATGGATCCATGTCCCTTCTCTGCCTGCTGGCATACCCAATCTGTTCCCCTAAGGCAAGACACTGACCTTGGGTAAGGAAGACACTGTGGAGCTTTCCACAGCAGCTGGGAGGGACTCAATCGCAGCTCTATCTCTGACCCTGGAGGAAAGGATCTGCAGCATCCGATAATGCCCCAGATGCTGCCTCGTGGCCATTGGATTGCTCTGCTACTGTTTAAAGAGGTCATGATGTGCTCTTACACCTAAGCAAGCCCTCTCTTTAAAAGAAGACATGGTCCTTTCATTGCTTTCTTAATTCTTTCTACAATTTTGTAAGTTCTATCACAATAATCTACAATTGCCTCTAACAAAAGCTTTGCGGCTCACAGGGGAGTCTTTACACCCAGATCTTTGGTTTTCTGCCTTATCTTCCTTCTTACTCTCCCGTGGATCTTAATTTGGTTGCTATGGAAGCAACTTTTAACATCCAATTAGTGGATATAAATCCCATTGAAGAATTCTTCACATTAGCTTAGGCTACCACTGGGTATTTCTACGAGCGTCAACTGTGGAAGGGGAAGGGTGGTTAACAGAGAGTCAGATAAGCACTGTCATTCATTTCTGATGTTTACAACCAAGAGACAATCATAGCTCAAGGTAGACCCCAAATCCCTTCCCAGTGCTTGAAATATTAAAATGGATGCATCTTGTTGCCCCCAACACAACGGGAATAGATAAAAATCCATCCCTCTGGCTCTGAATTGCAGTTTGCAGTTTCAATCCCTTATATGTCATGTGGACTTCAAAAACAAAACTAACAATTCCTGCAAAGACACTTGGAGATTCTGAAAAGAAAAGAAATCAAGAAAAAGCAGCAGACAGAGCTTGGATGGCTTTTAAATCAGCAGACCTTTAGAAAACATGGGTTGGAGGAGGTCTGCTTTGCACAGACATCTTTACCTGTCCAAAATCAATTTAAGTGTGAGCGCTTTCAAAACTGTAGAATTCTATTCACATAGAGAAGGATAAACTGTATTTTACCATTGAATTTAAGGATGACACTGCATACCGGAGGTGCCAGCACTGAAAAGGCCCTATCCTCGGCAGCCTTCTGCCTTCGCTCTGGAAATTACGTATTTCCTGCCATTGTGTAAATGGGGCCTTTACAGATGCAATTTGTACAAGGGGGGAAATTGTGCATTGCCCTCTTTTGTGAATGGTGGCCGTAAAGGCCCCATTTATGCACTAGGAAAGGTGGCACACAATGGAAACTTCAGATGAGGGCTAATGGCGGCCAAGTGCTCATTGGGCCTTGCAGGCACCTGACTGGGTCTGGGGTGGGGCGGACGCAGGGAAGCCCATCAGATTCCTGGACTCACGACATCCATACTTCCAGCAAAGTATTTGGACACTCACCATAGAACAGAAAGAATAACTTTGCCAGTCTTCTCTTCAATGTGCTGGAACTTTTTCAAATGAAAGGGACTACAACAAACCCTCTGGCTACTGTCTGAAGTGTTAATATTGTTCTAGAGAGTCGTGTTGTTTGTACACGGTCTGAGCTTTGACTTCAACCTCCCCATATCGTCTGTGGGTCTCTCTACATTTAATTGACACATTGCTTCTCTGCTTTGGGAACGTACTGTATTCATGTTTCAAACTCCTGAAGGTGTTTGAAGGTGCCGAGATGGAGCCTGCATTGACATTACAGTATTTCCTTGATCGTAAAAGAGGCTATTTTTTCTGTGCGCGGTAACAAACATTAACATTTCAAAAGGAAAAGCAGAACAACATGATGTGCTTCCATCTCTAACCTCTGATCAGATTGTGGTCATATCCATCTGAATTTTTCTACACATCTTAGTGACTCTATGTTGTTTTCAGGAGAAGCAAACAAATAATGTTTATGTCATCTGGGACTACACCTCCAACTATCTCCTGCTGGCATGCATCATAATCTGACTTTTTCTTTCTCTTTTAACCATCAGAGGATACCATCCCTTTTCATATTCAGCTATGTTTTGCGCCCAGAAAACAAGGCAATGGTGCAACCTTTTTTCATTAGGTGGAAAGGAACTAGTCAAACTCTGGCTCATACAATTTCCTCACAAGTTCTTCATGTACAACAGGGGCTAATAAGATGGATGATTAGTCTACAGATGCAAACACGCATGGCATTTTGAAGCCAATCATTTCCTTTCTGTTACAACTATTTTGTTTTAAATAAAGCGAACACAGGGCCGTTTGATCACAAGATGAAGAATACCTACAGCATGCTAATTAACTTTTGTGGTTGATCATCATCATCTAAGGTGATTTCCTGATATAGTTGAGATTTTAAAACAAACAAACAAACAAACACACTGTTTTTTCATTGCTCTGTATGATTCAAAGACATCAGGTCTATGCATATATGCACCCATACATTATGTAGATCTGTATGCCAACCAGTTACAACATGGCAGTCTCAATGTTTGGAATAGCTATACCTATGGAATTTGGCTGCTGCAGATGGGTGAGAATTTTATTTCAGCTGTTTTTTTTATGAGAATTTAACAAAATTCACAATCATCCTTCATATTCAGGTGAGAAAGAACTTGAGATTTTTTATTGTTGTTGTTATTATTATTATTATTATTATTATGAAATCTGAATGCAGGAGAAAGCAAAGCTAACTGTTTTGCCTTGCCTGTTCCTAGGCTAGGGTTGTGTGAATCAACAAAACTCAAGTTCAATAAAATTTGTAAAATTCCATTTTGAAGCTTCTAACTCAATTTAGTATCCAATTGTGAGCTTCGAATTTTTTATTTTCGCATGAAAACCTTCCATATTTCCATGAGCATATTTCCAAATGTACGCATGAACTGTGCACATCTTGGAAACGTCCACATTCTTCTCCCATTCATTCAAGTGTACTTGTGTGCATATTTCAAAATGTACACATGATTTTGTTTGGGTTTTGGCCCATGACTCACCTTTAGGATTAGAAAAGTCCCGACTTCAACTGAGTCTGTGTTCAGTATAGAAGGTGCAAACTGATCAGAAATGAACTGAAATGAAGAATTTCCCATACATTCCCTACCTAGGGCAGAATGAGGGCACACATACACAAGCCCCAGTCCCAAACATTCCACACCCCAAGCTGCCTTAAATATCTGTGAGCACTTAGTGCAAAGATCTAAAGAGGGCTGTGCAAGCACATTTGCTACCAATGTCTGCTACCAATGTCTCTCAGCCATGCTGGCTACCCAGAAATACAAAATAAGGAACTATACCTGGCTTTGCTGTTGACCCCGTAAATCCCACAGTGGCATGATGGTGCCAAAGGAATATCTGCACAATAACAGGCAACTCAAAATGTGGAATTATAATAGCTATATAGCCATAACAGGGCTATTAAGAAACAAGAGGGAGGCATCAGCATTCTCCATGGGGTTCCAAGGTTTGGAGAAGTAAAAAAAAAAGCAAGCAGGAGGACCTAATAGGGAAAAAAATAAACCCAACATCAGCTGAATGAGGACTGAACATTCTCATTAAGCAGAGAACATTGAATGATGGTTGGCAGAGGCAATTGAAAACTAGGATGAGGTGAGGGAAGAATTGAATAGAGTATCCTGTAAAAGGGCTTGGCTATAACCCAGAATAGGACCATTCAACACTGCAACCTCTTCTTGCAGGTCTCACTTCCATGGATCTAGGGTGTGCTACAGGTTCCCTTCACCCTCCCCCATTTTAATGTGTGGAGAGTTCCACCCACTGCACATTAAAATTCCAATAGATATGGCTTCAAGACTCAACCATATAGGCAACATTATGATTTAGATAGTATTCTTTCATATCCATCTTGGCATTTACAATATCACAAGCAGCTTTCGAATATCAATGGAGCTTCATTGTGTTCGCCGTTTTATTTTCATCTCCGCATCCTCTTGGGAAAACAGACAATGAACGCAATGGAATCGCACACTGCTGCTGAATTTCATTCTAACAATGACAAGGGAACTTTGAATGAAAACCAGCTCCCCACCTTCAGTTTGTTATATTGTAAATGAACATTATATCCATTCACTGTATAAATGGAGCGTGAGGATCCCTGCAAGATGTACAGCAGACATATAAAGAGAGCTAATGTCCAAGTGCTCACAATGCCTTGACTAAGATTTCTTAAGCAAGACTCTTCACATATCGCCACATCAGAATTTCCTATGCTTAATAATAATGGCCAGTTTTGTATGCATTTTTAAGAGAGGTTATCACAATTTGTATGCATTGCATTCAATCCCACTCTCTGCAAGGGGTCCAGAGAATATAGGAAGAACTGTCCTGGATCAGACCAAAGACCATAGGCATGTGCAGCTCATTTCATTAGGGTGCGCCTCTGGAAAGTGCGTAGTTTTCCCAAGGATGCTAATGGCATCTTTCCAGAGACTTTCCCATCCTCTTTAAAAGCTATTGTTCGAGCGGTGGGAGGGGGGGACAGGAAAGTGGAGGTGGCCCTGGAAAATTAGGGTGTGCCTGGGCACACCCAGCACACCCCGTGCACACACCTATGCCAAAGACCTGCATTCTGTTCCCACAGTGGCCAATATGACATGGGGGCAATACCACCCTCCTCATGTTTTCTAGCAACTGGCATTTAGAGGCATACTGCCTCTGATACAGGAGTTAATATTGAGCCATCATGATTACTTGCGATTGATAGACATCCTCCATGAATTTATCTAATCACCCTTTGAAGCCACCCAAGTTGTTGGGCGTCACTACGTTGCAAATTTCCTTCAGTGGTGTGAAGGATTTCCTTTTGTGTCTCCTCAATCTTCCATTGTTCTAGTATTATGAGAGATGGAGATGGTTGTTGTTGTTTTCCTATCCATCATCTTTATTAGGGATGGATGGATTCATCCATGCTTCCACTTGGCGGGTGCTCATGGAGTCGCCCAGGGAGCAGTCTGGGAGTGCCTCGCAGCCGCCTGCCCCTCAATGCCAGCTGCCATTTTTATGCAAGATGTCAGCTCTGTAATTTTTGCATCACATTAAAAATATGAAAATTACAGAGCTGCCTTGCATAAAAATGTTGACTCACATCAAGGAGCGGGCGGCTGCAGGGCATTCCTGGACTGTGTGGTGCCCAGCGAGCGACGTCTATGGAGCCAAGTGGGATGGGGTCCATTTGGGGCACTTGCAGCATCTCTCATCTTTATACACATCTATCATGTCCCACTTGATCACTCTTCTTTCTAAGCTAAAGAGCACCAACCGTTATAACCGTTTCTTCATGGGATTGTTGCTCCAGCCCCTTGATCATTTCTCACCTCTTCCCTGCACCTTTGCTGGCTCTTCAATACCCTTTATGAGGTGCAGTAACCAAAGATAGTATACTGCTGAGCTGGTCTGTGCATCTCCCAAGTGTTGAATAATGTGCCTCTGCAGAGCAGAGTTCTGAAAGTAGATTTTATGGAGCTAAAGCTGCAATCCGGGCCGGGCCGTGAAGGACCAGGGACAGCTCCCAGTGCAATCATCAACGAAATGAGACGCAGGGTTCAGAGAACCAGGGGGGGAAACTACACTTGAGGTTTGCTCCGTTAAGGAAGGGTTACGAGCACTCAGTGGGCCACACGACACACCATTATGATTCATATCCGTTGTTAATTACAACGATAATGTGAGATTTAGCCCATAGTTTTTTGTTGATAAAACATGGTAAGGACAATAATGTGTCCTTCCTTACCGTATTGTAGTAGCTGATAGCAAATGTCTAGTATCCAATCACAGACATGTGGGCGTGACCATTTTTTCTGGCACCCAAATCCTTCATATAGCCATTGGTTTCCCTTGTGTTTACAGTCCTTTCTGGCTCTCCCCTGCTTGCGTTTTCTCCATTTTGTGTTCCCATTTATCTATTGTGTTTTATCATAATTTTTTGGAGAGCCTTGCCCTCCCGGTAGCAACATCAGTATCCATTCTTTAACAGAGCCAATAAGAGGTTAATGAGAACCGGAGATATAGCAGTATTTCACAGCCTGCCAAAAGCATTTGAAATTTCAAACATGCGCTTTAACAGGAAGTGAGTCACTGCAAGGAAGGGAAAGGAAGGGAGGGATTTGGAGGAAGTGGGCAGGGAAACTACACTCCGAGGAAGAAACGTTACAGGAAGAGACAGAGAGAAGAGCAGTGAGACCTCACTGAATGCTTTCAAGACTGTAAAAATGATCTCCTGTACCATAAGTACATCTTAATGTGGCCTAATACGTTTTAAAACAAAGTATTACAAAACGTTACAAATGACCTTTTGAAATGTTTTAAGCAAATGTGTAGGTTGGCTCCAGGACCACACTTTATTTAAACCTTATTAAATGAGAACTGAAGCTAGTTCTAGTTCTGCAGGCATGGGCTGAGGTAGGAGCTGGCTGGTGATCTCCATCTCAAGTGTTTGGTTAATGACGGGGTCTGGGGAGCCAACCCTGCCTTGGGGTTGGAACCAGATAACTGCTGTGATGGAAATAGAGTTCCCCTTCCCAAGGCATCCCCTCCATCTGCCTGAAAATGTTATGTAGAAGGTCCACAGTCCTTGTTGAATTGGATGATCCATGGTGTAGGGGGAAGAAGGATTCCCAAAAACTGAGCAGAGGGACCATCAGCAGGCAGAACCCTTCTTCTGGTGGAAGGTCCCTTCCAACTGAAAAGATTGCCATGCCATTCAGTCCATTGGCATTCATTCCAGAAGCAGGGGAAAAGAAACCTCCTCACATTATTATTATTATTATTATTATTAATAATAATAATAATAATAATATGTTCAATGTTTTTAATTTTTGTAAACTGTACAGAGAGCTTTGGCTATGAGCCTGTATATAAATGGAAATAATAATAATAATAATAATAATAATAATAATAATAATAGCAACCTTTGGAGAAGACATAGAGACACAGGAGGCAGACTGCAAGGAACATCAATCCTAAAAAAAAAAAGGCAACCACAAACAGGATGTTTTCGCAATACTCTGGCAAGCCAGCAAGGATCTTGTTTTTTTCAGAACTGGAGGAGAGTCCTTGATGCCAAGTCAATGGGAGGCAGTTCTTCTGGAGACGGCTCAGTGGGATACACGACGTCCACAGTAGTTATACTGTTAAAGAGTTCATTTTCCAACCCTTGCTTCTAAGAGCAACACTTCCCCGAGAACTCCTACCGAAGTCAATTGGAGGATGCATGGAACTAAAAGCCCGTTCGATCGGAGCAAATTCTGCCATAAATCTCAAAATTATATCCTTCCCAGTCTGGTGGGAGGGTTGTGGGAATGTACCAAAGATTGTGGCATGGTTTTAAACAGTGTCGCCTTATCAACTGAGACACCATTTCAACTTTTATTGGGCAGAGGAGGCAAAGACAGCTTAGTAACAAGGACGGCATTCATAGCAAGCTTATACTTCTTAATAACTACTGCTGTGTTGTCAAAAACAGGTTTGCTTCTCTTCCCTTTTTCTCGATTTGAGTGGATGCTCTCCTCTAGGGGTGTGCACACCAAAAAATATCGTTGTTTATCATTATCGTCATTTTGGACCAAAAAAATTATCGTCTTCATTCATATCATAGGTGAACTGTATCGTCTCCACGATAATTCTTGTGAAAAAATGATATTTTTTTGCAGCCCTATTTTTAAAGAAATAAATGCCTATAACTACTGTATTTTAAAAGTTAGAGACTTGATACTTGGTCACAGTGCTTATGGTGTATGCTTAAGTATGTGTATGAAATTTGAGATTGATCCCTCCAACCCTCGATTTTATATGAATTTTTTAAAGATCGTTTCTGTTCTGACAGGTCTGAATGAACGCATGTAGCAAGCTGTCATTCTGAACTGTCAGAACTGAAACGATCTTTAATAAATTCATATAAAATCAAGGGTTGAAGGGATCGATCTCAAATTTCATGCACATACTTAGGCATACCCCATAAGCACTGTGACCAAGTTTCAAGCTTCTAACGTTTAAAATACAGAAGTTATAGGTGTATTTATATGGCAGTCCGATAAAATGATAAAATCGCCCGAAAATTATCATCTCCGATGATTATCGTAGGTTTTTCTATCGTATCATTATAGTTAAACACATGCACGATAATAACCTTATCGTATCGTTATCGTACATTTTAACGATATGATACACATCCCTACTCTCCTCCCTTTGGTTTTTTGTTTTTTAAAGGAAAGGCATTTTGTCCCTTTTGCATTCCCTTCATTTCTGATGTACAGGCTGTGCGTACTGACACATTATGGTTTTAATTTTTTGTGAACCACCCAGCAATTGGGCGGTAGATCAATGAAATAAATAAATAAAATAAGGTTGTACAGAGTTTGTTAAATTCATTGCATCTGTGTTTTGCGGATTGTCACACATATTTCATTCCATTGCTCACACAGAGACACTCAGGAGTCCTTTTTGGGATGTACATGGATTTTTGTCCAAACCACTCACATGTCTGCAGAATCCATGCAACTTGGAAAAAGTTGGTCCATTGCAGAATCTGCAGCTCACAGAAAACTGAACATATTTGAGCACCAAACCGTTGGGCCGGATGCCGAGTCTGGCCCCAGAAGATTGCCTTCAATATGCAGGAAGACTAGGCCAAGTGTCACCGCCCTGCTCCTGCTCCTCATCTGCTGCTGCTTCCTCCATCTGAAAATGGAAGAGGCCAGTAAGCGCCGCGTGGCCTGCCTTTGTAGGCAAGCCCCACCCTGCACCCACATTTGCCTACACATGCCAGTAGGCACATGCGTTGCCATTCCTCCTTCTGCCCCGCCCACAGCAGCCTGCCCTCCCTGCCCTAGCCATACCAGCAGGGCGGAAGAAGGTCTTCCCTGCATTGCATACCCACTGGGACAATGCAGGATTGCTCTACTTTTTAAGCTCTAGCAAAATGACTGGAATTGCATTTGGAGGACTGCTAACCGTGGCCAGAGCCTACCTTTTTGGCAGGATGTGCCGTAGGGGTTCCTTTTGTCCCGAGAATAACATAGGCTGAAAGCAGTGGCTGTTCTTTCAAGCATAGCAGCACGACTGAACGTGCTGATAAATCAAAAAGTAGCGATAACAAAATAAAACAAAAAAACACCCCAACACACACACACACAAAACCAAAGACGAATCAAAAGTTCTGCAAAGGTGAAATTGTTTACACAATCACTGATGAAGAAAGACTTCTTGTAGGTCAGGGAGAGCTGAAAATTCTCAGAAGGCAGTTTTTTTCCCCCTGAGAACATTTTGTTGGGAATACCTCATCTGCAAGTTACAGGAAGGGGGCAGTGCTGCACTTAACTAGTTATTGAGCATCGCTAGCCTTAGGATCTCTATAGCCCAGAGTGGTTTCCTGTTCCTCCCCCCCCCCCTCTCCCTAATCCTCTGCCCTGACTTGTTCCCATTGAAGGGTCTATAACTTATTATTATTATTTCTTGGTAGAATTGGATGGTAGATGCCCATTCTGAAAGGATGGACCTTGTCAAATTTCAGATATATCGGTGTGTGTTTGGGACGTGTGGGTCACAAGAGATTTTTAAGTTTTTCAGTTTTCAAACAAGGATTTACTAACCCCCCTGTGTTTTTTGTGGGTGATTTATATGAGAATAACATATATCATAGAGGTCCCAATGGTAACTAATACGCACAATTTCAGAAGTATAGGTGCAGGGGGGTATTGCAGGGGGAGACTTTAAAATTAGGGGGAAAGGGGTTCGTTTCTCCTTCCCCCCCCTCCCCATGTTTCTTTGGGCAACTTGTCTGAAAATGGCATACATTATAGAGATGTAGCTAGATATGAAACCTGCAAAATCTCAGATGTATAGGTGCAGGGATTAGGGAATTTAAGATTAGCTAGTTAGGCTCTTGACAGTTTGGGTCAAATACTGAGTCTGTATTGCCTGAAGGAATGGCTGTTTAGCATCATAAAGGCCTCTTGACTTGGAGATCAGGTCTCTGCCTGATGATTACCCAGTGAGAGTGCTGGGAACTCCTCACAAGGGGTTCTGGGAGTTGTAGTCCAAAACATCTGGAGGGTACCAGATTGTCTGCTCCTGATCATGCCAAAACCTGACACACACCCCAAAAAGCTACCTGGAACCAGCATTGTCTAGAAAGGGAGTGAATGACAGTTAGGAGGCCTGACAGAACACCACAGGAGGACTTTGGCTCCACACCACTCACCTCAACAAGGTTGTATGAGACTGGAATCACTCCATCTTCTTTACTGACATTTTACAGCTGCAAGCCGGAAAGCAAGTCAGGGAACGCTTTATAATTACCCTTTTTCTTTTCTTTTCTTTTCTTCTCTTCCAAAGCTGTAATAAACTTCCTTGAAGCAAGCGCTTCCTATTTTATTGCCATTCTGAAGCCACTGCTCCTTTCGAGGTACAAAGTGTCCTCTTGACACCGTAATGAAAGTGCATGCATACATGTCAACCATAGCAATTATGCACTTCAGACAAATGCGCAACGAAGAATTATTTGGTCTCTTTTTTCCCCCCTCACAGCTGACATTTTTCAAACACAATGTGCATATTAGAAACACCCAAAGGTGTGAGGACTATTTGCTTTAGCTGCAGATTTTTCAGTTCTCTCAGGTATTTGGAATAATAGAGAGGAAGAAAATGCAAAGTGAAAGTCACTTTCACCACATAAAACATGTCTCTAATTTAGATTTATGGCCTATCCTATCCCTAAGACTCAAGGAAAGATTTCATTATCTCATTAATCCTCACAACAAACCTATGAGGTGGGTCAGTATTACTGCCATTTGATAAATGGGGAATTGAGATTGAGAAATTGCTCCTTGCCCAGGGTCACGTACAAAGTGCCAGGACTCAAAGCTGGATTCAAGTGCAAAACAGCAGCTGGTAGACAAGATTAGCTCATATTTTCTGTAACTCTGGAGCTGAGCAGAACTGAGTTACCTTCCCACCATCAACTACCACCACAATTTTTTTTTTTTTTTTTTTTAAACTCAACACCCTCCCACAACACACACACAGCTCCACCTTTGGGATGATTTTTAGCACTTATAACAATGTTTGCTTGTTCATTCATATTGCCCTCACTTGCCCTTCAATGACATTGCTGTGAAGCCAAATTTGATTGGCTATGTACCATTGTGACATCACTCTGTTTACTGTGTGACTTTGATTGCCTGGCTTGACTTTTTCCTTATGATGTGGCTCATCATAAAGATGAGGAAGGAGGAACCAGGACCACAAAATACTGGTGAAGCAGGAAGTATGATGGCCTGAATAGAAAAACAGGATTTCAAATACTTTAGTATTAGGTGCTGGGGGGGGGGGGGTATACTTAGGGCATGTCTACACCAGCCATTTATCCCAAGGTCATCTCTAGGTCGTCCCCGTGCATCCATATGACACACATGGGATCCTGGGATCAACCGGGGACAACCTAGAGAAGACCCTGGGATAAATGGAAACAAGAATATCCCAGTTTTCCTGTGTTCCAGGGACCATACTGAGGACCACGGGCAGCGTGGCCACCACTCCCAGGTCGTCCCTTCCTCCCCACAAGTAGCGGGGCTCTTAAAATGGGCACGGAGATGCGCAGGGGCAGTCCATGCCCATGGGGGGGAGGACAGTTCAAAACAGTTTTGTTTACCTACAAGTGCTGGAGCGCAATTGCACAACCAGCATCATCCTTCTAAAACAAAGTGGTGCCTGTGACGTCCCTCTTGCCTTCCAGGACATCGCACAGCCATCTAGATGCCAGGGGAGGATCGAGGAAGCAGGTAAGTCTGCGGTCCTCCCCCCTCCCTCCCTCTACATTCTTAGCTGTAGATGAGCCCTTGGAGATGTGAGAGAACTCTGTTTGGAATAGAGCCCCCAAAAACATCTCCAAATAGAATTCAGCCCTTGGCCTGGATGAGATTCTGTACCCAGCTTATCAATTACCCCAATTACTTTCCCCCTCTTTTTTTGCACTTGACAATTCAACTTTTGTATACCTTCGCTGGGTTGAAATCCCCAAAGATTTCTGGGGAAACTCACTCATATGTAACCACGATGAGACGTTTGGATGATTGTCCCCCTCTCTGAATGCCGTCTTTTCAATCTGACATCTCTGAGAGGACCAAGGATAAAAATTGCTTCTCATAGGCCCCGAATTTCTAAAGGGCCATTTATAAACATGAATTCTATATGTTTATAGTCTTTCTGGAGTAGTCTGTAATTGCTTGCTCAATGGAAGCAGCTGGGAGAAGAAGGCAAGAAAAGGCTGAAGGGCGAAAGCCCTGCATACAAAATGCAGAAAAGTTTCTGTAAGTCTCTGTTTCATCTCTATGTCCTTGAAATTTTCCAAAGCCGATTTAGCATCATGGTTAAGGGCTATAGAGGTATGAATTTTGTAAAATCTACGGCATCTGCATATCATGGATTTTCAAGTGCCTTTTATTTCGTCATCTGCTCATTGACTGAATCCTGAATTTGTTCAAATTCTCACTTGTGAAAATGCGCAAATCTCCCCCAATGCACAAATCCCCATCCCCAAATGTGCATTTTCACCTATGGGGGAAATGCACATTTTTGTCTGGTGGATTTGATTTCTGGTGGGTTGTAAGAGCCTTCCCCAGCTGGGTGACTTCCAGATGTTTTGGATGACAACTCCCAGCATTTCTGATCATTGGCCATATGGCTGGAGCTGATGGGAGTTGCAGCAACACATCTGGAGGACCCCATGTTGGAGACGGATGGATTATACTGAAAACTGGAAATTTAGTTCATAAGAACATAGGAAGCTGCTTTGTCCCAGGTGAGACTACGTGTGAACCTGACCCTATTCTATCGATTCTGATGAGCCATGACTGTCCAGGATCTCCATCTGACCTCTTCCATATCACTTGTTACCTGATCCTTCTAACTGGAGATGACATGACTTGAAAACTCCAAACTTCTGAATGCCCCTGAGGGATGGGCAAACTCACATGGGTCTGATTCATCGGAGGCTCGCCCCACCACCGTCCTCTAGCACCGTGTGAGCTTCTTTTGTGGCTCAGTGAGCACACGACAACATTGTGAGTCTGTCCGCCCTCATCTGCACACAACGGAGGCTTCAGGTGAAGGCCGGATGGCTGCTGGGTGCTCATCAGGCCATGTGGGCTGTTGGGCTTCAGTTTGAGGGATTAAACCGAAAGGAGGAACAGCTGAGCTTGGGATTGTTTGGGGAGTGGCCTTCACAGGAAAAGGCAGAAGCCAGCTGAAAGCCAATGCAGCTGACAGCAATTCCTAATCACCACCATCCCAATAAAAGACATGCCAGCAGCGATAGGTGGTGCTGTAAGCAACAATTATTGTTGGTGCTTTGTCTTTGTTGCTTGCATACCAGATCCTTGATCTTGCCTGGACATAACCTGACCTTGGACCGGACTCTGACTCTTTGACGCATTCCTGAATCCAGAGTTGTTTGACCAGGTTTCTGACAGATACTTTGGCTTTTGACCATGAATTGTTTATTGACGTATCCCTCCTTCTTATCTAGTGATACGCTGGTGAATTACGACATGGGTGCTTGAATGTGGGCCCAAGAATGTGCTGATGATGCCTGACTGGGTTGTGGGTGGTAGTGGCAGATATGGGATAGTCTGTTGGATCCAAGACCCAGTCATTACCTGCAACATCCCTATTCTCACACATTGTCTAGTGGCCCCAAGATTGCTCCCTTAAGGAAGCAGAGCTCAGCTGTACAGTATAACCAAGCCCTGGACCCTTCCTTAAGGGAGCAATCCTATGACCCCTAGACAGTGGCTCAATTCGGACGACACAATAAACAACTGGTGTGGGGGAAACAATCGTCAGTTGTTTTGACTATTGTGTCATCCGAATGCTGCCATAGTCAACCCAGCACTGATCCTCATCCACACCACAGTTGATTATTTATTACCATGTTGTGTGGGGAGTACCCCCTAGGGTTAGGGTTAGGGTTAGTCAACCCACCATTGACTATCGTGTCGTCCGAATTGAGCCAGTGTTTGGCCCCCCCTAAAATACTGGGAATTTTCCCTTCTCAAACTATAGACACAGCTATGACCTCAGAAGTGGAACTTTCCAGCTGAATTTTCCTTCCCAGCCACTGCATGAAGCTCCATGGCAACTCCTTTCCCAAGATCCAAATTTGGGGTGAAGATGTAGGGCTTTTCTACACAAGGCTGTTAATGTGCCATATCTACTTTCAGTTTCATCAGAGAATTGAGATCTCAGCATGACATAAAGAGCATTTCCTTTCCTGCTTTTCCACTACATAACCTCTAGGTGACACTGTGGCATTGAGGAATGGCCCAAATGCATGTGTGAAAAAAGCATTTGATTTTGCTTTCACAAATAATATCACATTTTCCCTCTTCTAAAATAAATAAATAACATGCCCATGGGCAAGCCTACCTTCTGAGCTCCATTGTCACCACTTGCTCTTTTTCATCATAGCTACCACTTATTTGCTCGATAGGCAGAAAGCTGTAGAATAAGTAGGCAGGGGCACCATCATCTGGGCCACAGCAGGAGGTGGATAGGAAGAGCAGCTCCAGGAGACTCTTGACAATGGGGGCCTGCTGGATTGTGGGCCCTAGGCACATGCCCAACCATGCCTACCCTTGGCGCCAGCCATGCCAGCGACTTATGAATAGTTCTCTTCATTTGCATTATCTCAGCCTTTTAAAGCCGGGGTTCTACAGCTCCAGCTAGGGGCTCTGCGTGTGACACTATGATTTTTGCCTCACTCAACTATGATTTATTCCACTAGAACATTGCCGTTAAAACATTTCCCATCTACTGACTCTTGCAAACGGCCTCTCCACGCCTCATTGTCTACCAGTGTTGGCTTCACAGTCATGCCTAATGATGAATGAAGAAAGGAAGCAGATGGTCCCATGGTTTCTCTCCAACACTTACAAGTTCTAGCATGGAAAAGCGCTTACCCAATTTTTCTCTTCACGATGCGTAGAGTCCCCAAAGAAAACAAAGTAAAACAAAAACGCCTGGCCGCAGATGGCATTTTTTTTGCTTCTGCTTTTGAGTCAATGTTTGTGCTTTTCTGTGTACTGATTCTCGCTTCCAAACGAAAACCCTGAAATCTCCTGTTTATCAATAGGTCAGCCATGGCATTCACAGAGTCACAATGCGAGCTCCCTTGAGTTGTCTTCTGAGTGACCTCCAGCTGATATCAAGACAACCTGTCTGAAAACGAGATCCAATTTTGGTCCCCCAGTAGCTCACATCTTAGCCTCTTTTACAAACAGAATATGACAGAGCCAAATTGATATCGGCAGCAGTATTGCACAATGCATTTCAAAAGGGTAGGATTTCCCACGGGGGAAACGAAACAAACACATCACCATCATCATCATCATCAACAACAACAACAACAACAACAAGAACCGGTGTTTGATTCATGTTCTTGCCGCCCAGTCCTATGCCTGTTTTCATGAAGTCCCACTTAATTAAATTAGGTTCACTCCTGGGTAAGTGTAAACTGGATTGCAGCCTTACTTGTACTGTTTGATGCGACTTGAGAAAAAGTTGCATTACATTTGGGAGTGCTCTTTCAGGATTTTTAGTCTTGAGTTTGGTTCGGCCTGAGGTTTGATTTTTTTAAAAAAAAATGTTTAAATGTTTGCATGAGAATTCATAAGCCTTTTTGTGTGCATTTCTCTGAATACATGCATTTTTGTGCTCATGTTTGCCTGCTTTTAAAAACTTTTCTTATTCTGTAATTGTTATCTTTTTACTATACTGCAATATAGTGACCCTGTTCAGACATGCTAAGCCATGGCGGTTAAGCATTTTGAGCGAGACATTATGACTTAGTGTGTCGTCTGAACCATGACTTAACATGCTGTGTGTACCATGCCTAACCATAGTTGCTACAAAATCACAGTTTTATTGCTGCAAAAGGGTTAGTGGCCTAACCATGCTTTAGCATGTTGTCTGAACAGGCCCATTGTCTTTCTGTTTTAATCAATTTTAATTGTGCCTGTAGGCCACCTTGAGTGCCATTTTATTTTTGGTAGAAAGGTGGGATACAAATCAAATCAATCAATCAACCAATAGTACACACATTTTTGTAAGCAAATTTCCAAATACTTTAAAATGTTATTTTCCCTATTATACACATTGGTCCATTGGATCACCTTTGATCGGGCATGGGTCCCGCTGGATTTCATGATCAGTAACTGGCAACTAATTCAGCAGAGAGTGGGACAAAAATCCAATCCTTGAATATATTATCAAAGGACATCATACCCCCAAACATGTACAGACTTCCTCAACCAATAAGTCAATTCCGAGCTGGGAGTATTCTAAAATGATGCCTCCCAAGAGGAAAAACTCAGCTCCCTCTTTCTCTTTTTATTCCTTAAGCTCAACACAATAAAAGATAGAAAAAAGGATCACTGATCAGAGCAAAATGCTATCGTTGGTTGGGAGCTGCTGAAGGCAGGGAAAAATACGGTTCACTTGCTGAAGTATATTGAGAAGGGATAGGAGGAAATGAGAAATGTTTCACCTGTCTGTTTCTTGAATCACTTGGCGTTTCACAAAGCTTTCTTCATGTCTTCTTTATTATGTTGCTCTTTCATGCTTTTGTTTCCCCCGATGAGGAGACATTTCTAGGTTCACGTTAGTCATGTCAAAATAATTCAATTGAAACCAAGAGTGACTGTATGGCAAGCAGAGTATCTTGATGAATTTATTATTGGGGTAATTGAAAAAGTCCTTACATTTCCCAGTAGAAAATCCAGTAAGAGAGCAAAAGGGAGAGCAATCATTTCGACTTCCACCCTACTGCTTACTTTGGGCCTAGCTAACGTTTTCACTGAATGGACTGTGAAATGATTGAGGTCTGCTGTCTGGATTTTTTTTATACAAGGAAAATTGAAGGACTGTCTTCTAGAGGTCTGTCTTGAGTTCTTTATGTCATCGACAAGTAATGACTGAAATAGTCAATAACTAACCTAGTCATAATCATGACTAACTTACATTCTATTGATTTAGATCTGAATCCAACCCACTAGAGATGTTAGTATCAAAACACCAGAAACAAGCCTCTTTTTAGTCTGCAGGGTGGTAATCTTAACTCTACTGAAGTCGATAGAAGTTCTCATTAATTTTAAATGGATCAAGGCTGTGCTCTGAAATCCTTAGAACCTGTTAATTGTCATGATATTTAGGTACTCTTGACCATTACTGTAAAACTGAATGAAGACATCCATTCCTCCCCGGCAAGATAAAATTCAGTTGAATGTATTCATGGAATCTGCTGTGCGTATGCACCTATGTGCTTAGGACTCTGGCAGGAACTACACTACTGCTTTATAATGGTATAGAAGTGCTCTGACAACTATTGGGGCCCATGACACACTCCATATACCATTCTCAAGCCACTTCAAAGTAAACAAGGCAGCCAGTCCAGGCACTCTCCCTTCAGGCCCAGGAAGGCGAGCTACTTCCACATGATGGCCGCCAAAGCCCGATAAGTAGACTGACCAGACGTCCGGATCCCCCCGGACCGGTCAGGAATTTGGGGGGCAAAATGGCGTCCGGGGGGATTTTTCTTGATTTCCCATTATGTCCGGGCCTGAGAGGATGATTTCGGGCCTCTGCCGCCTCTTCCGTGCTGGGTCTGGGCTCCCCGGTGCTTGTGGCCATTGCGACGACTCACGAGGAGCCCGGATCCAGCGCAGAAGAGGCGGCAGAGGCCCGAAGCCGGAAGTGAGCAAATCTGCCTCTCCCACCCTGCCCAGCACTTACCCGGCCTCCCTGTGGGCTGTCGCAATGGCAACAACCCCCGAGGAGCCCGGATGTCCAGGCGGAAGAGGCGGGAGAGGCGGATTTGCTCACTTCCGGGTTTGGGCCTCTGCCGCCTCTTCTGCGCTGGATCCAGGCACCTCGTGAGTCGTCATAATGGCGAGAAGCACTGGGGAGCCCAGACCCAGCACGGAAGAGGCGGCAGAGGCCCGAAACCGGAAGTGCCCAAATCTGCCTCTCCCGCCTGGACATCCGGGCTCCTCGGGGCTTGTTGCCATTGCGACAGCCCACGGGGAGGCTGGGTAAGTGCTGGGCAGGGCGGGAGAGAGGCGGATTTGCTCACTTCCGGGTTCGGGCCTCTGCCGCCTCTTCCGTGCTGGGTCTGGGCTCCCCGGTGCTTCTCGCCATTATGACGACTCACAAGGAGCTCAGATCCAGTGCAGAAGAGGCGGCAGAGGCCCGAACCTGGAAGTGCCCAAATCCGCCTCTCCTGCCCTGCCCAGCACTTACCCGGCCTCCCCGTGGGCTGTCGCAATGGCAACAAGCCCCGAGGAGCCCGGATGTCCAGGCAGAAGAGGCGGGAGAGGTGGATTTGCTCACTTTCGGTTTTGAGCCTCTGCCGCCTCTTCCGTGCTGGGTCTGGGCTCCCTGGTGCTTGTCGCGGCGGCAGAGGAGAGGAGACCAGAGAAGAGGAGACCGGAGGAGAGGAGACTGGAGGAGAACCGGTGGCGGCAGCAGCAGCGGGGAGCCCAGACCCAGGTGGTGGAGAAGCAGCAGAATTGTAAGTAGATAGCGCGGTGGGTGGGTGGGGTTGGGCAGCTCGGGTGGGCGGCTGGGTGCATGTGCGTTTGACGGTGTGTGTGTGCGGGTGGTGTGTTGGGCATTCAGTGGGCTGGTGCTGCGGGCAGGGTGGTGGCGGGCGGGGCATCGCAGGTAGAAAGGTGTGCCTGGCTCGCTTCCCCCCCCCCCATTGATGCCTGAAGCTTCAAGAATCAACTGGCTGTGGGGGAGGGGGGGAGCCGAGCCAAGCACACGTTTGCCCGGCCTCTCTGTTCTGGAAATCTCAAGTCTCGTGACTTGAGAGTTCTGGAAGAGGTGGGGCCGGCGTATGTGCGCCAAAGAAGAAAAAGCAGAAGGCGGCAGCAGAAGCAGGACAAGCCCGGACAAGCCCAGGGCACAAGAGGCAAGGCGCGAGAGACAGGAGAGGCGGGCTCAGTGCGGGCGAGTCAGGCGCATGCAAAGCACGAGAGGTGGATGAGGCGTGAGAGGTCGGGCGCGGTGGTTGAGGTTGGCGAGGTGGGTGAGGTAAGGTGGGCCAGGCAGGCGAGGTGCGAGTGGGTGAGGCGGGTGCAGTGCGAGAAGCCAGTAAGGCACTAGAGGCAAGTGAAGGGAGCGACGCGGGTGCGGTGCGAGAGGCAGCCGAGGCGTTTCCATGATTAAGAGACCTTTCAGGCCTCAATTGGCTGGGGGGGGGGGGGGGGGAGCCAGGTGCACGTTTGGGCCACTGGAAACTGCACAGATTGCTGCCACCATTAGTGTGGCTGGCTGGGTAATATCTGTGCTTTCGCAGTTATTCTCCAGCCACCCTAATGGCCCAGCAATCTGTGCAGTTTCCAGTGGCCTTAGAAATGTGTGCCCAGCTCGCCCCTCCCCTCCTCCCAGCTAATTGATGCCTGAAGGGCCTCTTAATGCAAGCTTCAAGAATCAACTGGCTGGGGGGGAGGGGGGAGCCCAGCCAAGCACACGTTTGCCCGGCCTCTCTGTTCTGGAAATCTCAAGTCTCGTGACTTGAGAGTTCTGGAAGAGGTGGGGCCGGCGTATGTGCGCCAAAGAAGAAAAAGCAGAAGGCGGCAGCAGCAACACGAGCCCAGGGCATGTCATGAGAGTCAGGTGAGAGGCGAGGCAGGAGCAGAGGGAGCCAGCCAGCAACAGCAGCGGCGGCGCAGACCCTGGGGCAACCCACATTGAGCCGGGCCTTACTCCCAAGGAGAATCTTCATTGCTGCTCCAGCCATTGCAGGTGACCATGCAAGCTGCAGGTGTGCCCAAGGTGCAGTGTGCGTTCCAATCTGGAACTGGGACCACAGTGGAGAGAGGGACAAAGGTTTAAAGTCTCCCTGCCCTATATACTAGTCTCTGATCCTGCCTCCCACCTTACTGCTAGCTACATCTTTAAAATAATGTGTAGTTTGATCCTCATTCTGCTGCAAATGTTGATCCAGGAGTCAAGCTATTCATTATATTATTCATGTAGCAAGTAGCCCTTCTCTGCTTGCATAGAAGACAGATTCTCAAAACATTTGCCAGTGAGAAATCTTAGATCAACTCTAGTGTGCCTCCATTGTAGCTTTGAGCAGGGATAGCTAGAAAATGGAATTAGTTTCAGGACTGTCTGATTCTGATTACTTTTAAATTTATAGAAATTTGAATCATGGAGCCCTTGAAAAGTATTCCATTTAGGGGGACAGTGTGTGTGTGGGGGGCACACACACGTGTCTAGTGGATGTACTGCTTATAGTTAGGATTTTTAGTTATGTGTATTTAAAATGCTTTAAAATGTTTTAAATATTTTAAAATTGTACTATGTTTAATTATATTTTTAATTTTTGTATATCGCTATTTGTTTTAACTGTACATGTTTTAATTTGTAAGGGTTCTATCCTTAAAAGCAGTCAAAAATAATTTAAAATAAAAATAAATTTTAAAAAGGAGAGGAAGGGAGGTGGATGTGGGAGAGCATAGCTCTTAATTAACTTGTCAGGGATGGAAAACCTACAGAAGGATACCAGTAACTCTGGAATCTACTTCTAGGTGTCTGAGAGTGCCACCATTGAGTTCACCATTGTGCCTTGGGGCCTTGAAGCTATAATTGTGCTTACCAGTCCACATTATTGGCAGGGACTGCTTAGAGAAGTTCACAGCCTTTGCCACCTGTAAGTATGTGCTAGCTGGGCATGGGACATGGGAAGGTCGCTAGCTGCCATGTGATCAAAAGAGTTGAATGTGAAATGGGGGGTGAGGGATCAGTCTCCTGTTTTAGGCCGTTATTCTTTATTAATTTTCATGGTAAATTGATACAGTGCATGCATAGTTACTAAGGCTACAAAATCCCATATACACTGTCCTGGGAGTAAGTCCCATTGAATTCACTGGGTTTTACTTGCAAGTAGGCATTGCACTGTAAGTTGCTATAGAGTTCTCTCTCCCTCACTGTATGGCTACCTCCATATGTACATGGGAGGGGAGATGGCTTCTCCCACTACAATACAATTACCTTGAAAACAACAATGTGTTATGATATCCTACAGCTGCTACCTCTTTTTGTGAATGGGAGAGAATTTTTATCTTGTGCAGTAGGTCACACTCTTTCTAGTTGTTGAAAGGAGCTTTAAACTGTTAAAGGAAAAATGTGTGTGTGGGGGGGTGAGGAGCGCCTTTGGCTACCTTACCAGTTGTGGAGTAGGGCAGGACCTTGTAGGAAAGGTTCAGGGGCCCACAGAAAGGAGCAGATAATGTGGAAGTGTCAAACAGGTTTCGGTACAGTGCTGGCAGGAGAATGCGGGGGGTGGGGGGTATATTTTATTTATTTTCTTTTTAAAACAAACTCAAGCGTTTTATAGCCAGGGGGCAGCCATGCAGCCATGTGGATGGTACAGAGGCAAACTGTTGTTGTTTTTTAATTTCAAACTATATTACCCTTTTCTACAACAAAATTGTGCTTAGTCCTATGTAAATGTGTTCATTCCATTTTATTACTGTACTCATGATGGTATTATTTCAGTTAGTTTAAGCAGCTGTAAAGCATAGAATGGCACAACTGATGGCATCTTGAAGGATCTATAGCATTAATTCATATCCCTCTCATAAAACGACAAGGATAGTTCAGCATACTGAAGCTGTGATCCAAATCACAGAACCACTCTGAATTCTCCTAAGATTTTCCGATGAATTCACTGATCTTCTGGAGGGATGGGGTAGGAGAAGGGATTTTCACTTCTCCTATAATATCATTCACCTCTAGTTTCTGAAGACTGAGTCTGCAAAAAGCCCAAAGTAAACTGGTTAAAAGCCATAAAGACATTCTGATCAACATCCTTTGTGTACGGAAGGCCCAGAACTTCACGACCCTTAAAGTCAGGGAACTCCTGGGAAAAAATCGTAAGGATGGACTTGCTGCAGAGTGTGACGCATTTCTTGACCAAGTGCAATGTCAGTACTCCACCTGCATTGAATACCTGGAGATGTGGATGAGACCACTGGAAGAGTTCTCCATATTCATGTGGATTGCCCTGAGTGAGACACCAACATGGCCTGATGTGGAGCCTACTGTCCAATACTTAAGAGACAAAGGAGTGCTCATTGATGATGCTAAGTGCTTCGATCAGTTTGCAAATCTGCAAAAATTTGTAGAACGCAGGAGTGATGACGAAGACTTCAAGAAGTTGATGGCCCACCAGAAGTGGACAAAGTACTTTGAGAGCTCCAAAAGCATTGACTGCCACTCAGAGCTGTTGCAAATTGCACAGTTCTTTTTTGCAGTTCCCTCCCACAATGCTAATGTGGAGCGCATTTTCTCCCTGATGCAAGCGCAGTGGACTAAAGAAAGAAACCAGTTGTCTGTGGAGACACTGAAGGGAATATTACAGGTTAAATATAATTATAAACAAATGTCGTGTAAGGACTTTCACCATTTCTTGCTTAACACCCAACCCCTTTTAAGAAAAATAAGATCCAGTGAAAAATATTCCATGGCACATCAGGAGGCAGAAAAGACTTAAAATTTGTACATTAGCTAAAAATAAATGTTAATTTCTGATACACTGACTGTCTCACTTGTTCCTTATTTCAGTGAATTTAACATTAACGTATTATGTAGAACATATTTGTCTTAATTGTGAGGTGTCAAATTAGACATGTGACCAAGGCCACGCCCCCTTGGGGGCGGTCATCTCAAGTTGGGCCCGCCTTCGGGGCTGGGCATGTTTGGTGGGCACGCCTCCTTGAGGGCGGCCATCTTGTCCTCCTTTTTGGTTTCCAATATATGGTCACCCTACCGACAAGTCTTCTATCCCAACCAAGGCATGCTGAGAGTTGTAGGCGCAAGCCTAGCTCTCTGACTAAAGTAGGGTGACCAGATAAAATCCAGGTCAGGGCTCATGTAACTTTAACAGTTGTAGAGAAAAGGGAATTTTAGCCAGTATCATTTGTATGCAATTAGTTCCTGGTGAAATTCCCTCTTCATCACAACAGTTAAAGTTGCAGGGGCCCTGCCTTCTTTTGTATATGGTCACTCTAGTATAGTGCCTGCAACTTTAACTGTTGTGATGAAAAGGGAATTTCATTGACACTGGTTGAAATTCCCTTTTTTCTACAACTGTTAAAGTTACATGAACCCTGACCTGGATTTTATCTGGTCACCCTAGACTAAAGTTAATCTTTGAATACATCTGAGGTGTCATGGGAGAGCGGGCCTTCTTAGTTGTGGCACCCTGCTTAAGGATTTCTTTTTCCCAAGCGGGCTGGCTTGGTAACTTCATTAATGGCTTTTAAGTGCCAAGTGATTTTTTTTATATAAAAAAAAATGTATTCCAGGGCCTTTTAACTTGATGAGATTTTTATGCTGTGGGTTTTTTTTTTCCTGTTATAACTAAACCACAACATTCCAAGACAGATGCAAGAATTACTTGATAAAGTTTAGGATTTTTATGTAAAAGCCTGACTTTACTATTGAAACAGAAGAGTGAATGGAGGAATGACTGATAGCTGAGGCTAGAATGGAATGGTGTGGGGGGTGAGTGACAGTTAGGTAAAGTAAGTTAGAAGCAGAACAAAGACAGTGGCTGAATTCAGACAACACGATAGTCAATGGTGGGGTAATAATCAACTTTACAGTTGTTCAACTAGGGGGTACTCCCCACACAACATGGTAATAAATAATCAACTGTGGTGTGGATTAGGATCAGCGCTGAATTGACTATGGCAGCATTCAGACAGCAAAATAGTCAATACAACTGATGATTGTTCCCCCCACTCCAGTTGCTTATTGTGTCGTCCGAATTCAGCCAGTTAGTGAGAGGTCAGGAAAGTGGGGGCTGAGTTAGGAATGAGAGATAGTGACCTGGTTTGCTAACCCATGTTTTATTTAAAATCAGCCATTCTACATCCCAGTACTACACCTCCCAGCATGCATTTGGCAGCCTGTAGGTGCCCACATCCTCTAAGATGTCCTCTTGTTACTGATGCTGCTTCTTGATAGAGCGCCAAGGAGTAGCATCACCCAGGAGGGGATGTAAGCAGCTGTCAGTGGACATGCCCAGCTCCAGCCAATCCTGCTGGGATTGCCTCATCCTGCACATTTGGAGCCTGTACTGAAGGGCCGGGGCTAGGCTGGGCACTTCCCCCCCCCCTTTGTCAGGTCTGTTTCTGGGCATGCACAGAGTGCCTCCCCTTCCTTCCTCCCTCCCTCTTAAGGGCAAAAGTTGTGCGCTTGCTTCCACCAGATTCTGAGAAAACAGTGATATCAGGGTGAAGTGCCTTTGAACATGTTTGGCCCCTCAAAGCCACACTGTTGTATCTAGTCACAATTTTAAAACCACGCAGAGGACAGGAGGAGGCACTGCAAATGGATGCAGCCCATTTATGTGGGTTGTTTCCTTTTATGTGGAATTGGGTTGACTGCTCGAGACCAACCTTGGGAGTCAGGTTGTGAAAGACACGCAGCAGCCACCCGCCTGTGCACTCACAATGGCCACCAAAGGCCAGTAAGTCTGGCCTCCTGCCCAAGGCATGGTGGGAGTTCTACCTAAGGCATGCTGTGAGTTGTAGGCATAAGCCTTGGTTTTTATTAAATTCTTTAAAAATACTTAAACCCCCAAAATTCATGTTTTTCCATGTTTCTGGTACATTGTACAGACAGAGCTATCACTGTGTCAAGTTTCTAATTGTCTGGAAGTGGGTAAACATTTCCAGACATACGTGATGCACACATACTTTTCCCTTTATAGGTAGAGATTACTTTAATATCATGCCTTTTTTCCCTCTTCCAAAGCAGGGGACTAGAACCCAGATTTCCCAAATCCCAGTCCAAAACTCCAACCACTACACTCCAACCACTTTTCTCCCTGTTTTATAAGACTAGAACCCAAGGTGACCCAGTGATGCTGAATTGTGGGGAATTCAGACAGACCAAAGGAAGTACTTCTTCGCACAGTGCATGAGCTATGGAATCCACTACCAATTTGGTATCAATTTGGACAGCTTTAAAAGTGGATTAGATATATTCATGGTCAATAAAGCTATCTGGGGGTGCTATTTATGAGGTCTGTATGCAGGACTCCAGGGTCGGATGCAGCATGTCTCTGAGTACCAGTTGCTCGGCAGCAACAGCAAGAAGCAGCTGTTGTTCTCATGTCTCACTTGATGGTTTCCATTGACATTTGGTTGAAACATGGTGGTGGACTAGGTTACCCTTCGGTCTGATCCAGCAGAGCTCTTTTTGCATTCATATCTTTGATCAGAACTCTCTGCTGCTTGTTATCCTCCCATGTGAATCCCATTAAGCTTCAGAGTACCTCCTCAAGTATCTCGGGTACCGAAGTGCCCAAAACAGGAGAGATGTTCCAGCATCCATTAATATGAAAAGAGTTTAGAAGAGCCTTCCCTCAATGCAATACCCTCAAGATATTTTGGACAACTTTCACCATCCTTGGCCATTGGCCATTGACTGGAGCTGGTAGTAGCTGTAGTGCAAAATGACTGGAGGGCACCACAATGGGGAAGCCTGGTTTGGAACAGTCTTTAGATCTGTCACATCTTCTAACTACATGCACAAGCCACAATATAGACACTCAAATAATGTTTGCACTCCCCCCTCCCACCATAATCACATAGGAAAAGTGATATTCATATGTGATCAGCCTGAATTCAGGCAGTGATCAAGGATCCATTAAAAGGCCTACTTCAAGGAGGTTCGCCACACACCCCATCCATATTCAGCAGGGGAAATCAACCTCAGCTGACCTCCTTTGCCCAGGAAAGAATAATATATGTGTCTTGTTTCCCTTTGCGCTGCATGACTCAGACATTCAGAAAAGGAGGGTTTGTTAACAACTGTCAATCTTTGAGAAAGGGCACCAGCATGCATTGATAGTGACAAACCTGATCTTCAGCAGTGCTGAGCTTGTTCCATGAGAGAAGGTTCTTCAAAAGGTATCCGAGATTGAATAGACAGAGACTCTGAGCCTATCTACTGCTTTAAAAACAGTTTGAAACGGTTTATAACAGTTTTTAGAACTGTTGGGGCCCAGGACACACTCCATATTCAGTTTTCAAAACATTTTCAAAGTGTTTTATCCTGCACATGTAGATAGGCTGTCAAGGAAAGGAAGAAATCCACCTTTCAGCTGCCTAGTATTTCCAGGACTGGTGGTCTTTAGGCAAGCCAGGAAACTCAATAATATTTATTTATTTATTGCATTTTTATACTGCCCAGTAGCCAAAGCTCTCTGGGCGGTTTACAAAAATTAAAACCATGACAAGTATTCAAAATAAAAAACAACAGTATAAAAACATAACATAAAAATACAATACAAGTGCACAAGCAGAATAAAATCAAGCAGCAATGCAAACATTAATACAGATTTAAAATACAAATTTAAAATACAAATTTAAAACAGCAAAGTTAAAAATTAAACTGATGAACTGTTAAAATACTGGGAAAATAAAAAGGTCTTCACCTGACATCTAAAAGAGTATAATGTAAGTGCCAACTGAACCTCTCTAGGGAGCTCATTCCACAGCCGGGGTGCCACTGCAGAGAAGGCCCTCCTCCTGGTAGCCACCTGCCTCACTTCCTTTGGCAGAGGCTCGCAGGTGCCCAACTGGGTCTTGGAGTCTAGCAGACTTCCTCGTGCCCCCCAACCCAGTTTGCTGGGCTGGGGCATGTTCATGAGCCCACTCTTTGACTGCCACATAGCTTGGCGGCTGCCCAGCAGCCATCCCCATCTGGAAACTCCATTGTGTGCAACAATGGTGGCTCCAGAAATTGTGTATTTCCCCTGTTGCATAGATGGTGGCCATAAAGGCCTCATTTATACAAGGTTAAAGATGTGAATGCTCTGTATCTGCCATTGGCATCAATTCAGACTTTGACCAGTTAATTGACTAGCCAGACAAATCACCAAATCTGGGGGTCGGGGTGGATAGGATCATTCCCTCCAAAATGGGAGAAAATGAAATGTTCTTTTTCATTTATTATATTTCTGGACCAATCAATAGCCAAAGCTCTCTGGGCAGTTCACGGCACTTTGAATCATACAATCCAACCTGAGCAAATATGATGTCAAAGTTTAAAGGTTTCGAACCATGGTGTAAAATGAAAATCAAAATAAAACCTGGCTGCCATGCAAAGATTCGGAATACAGTAGCCGACTTAAAACAGCAGAAACTGAAATCCTGAAATTGACAGATTCATCCATCCCTAATTTTTAAATTTAACTTCAGATCTAATGCGGCTCAGAGAAGATCTCTTTACAGCTTTGTTTCAGAAAACCTATACTGTGAAAACGTGTGCCATATGGATTGTGTTTACTGAGTACCAATGCTTCATTTCCAATTCATGGCAAATAATTCATCTCTTTCCCCCACTCTCACCCCCTCGTTTAATTATAATGCAGAATTCAGGCCTTGTGCAAACCACCATTTTTATTTCTGCTTGCAGCTTTCATAATTAATAACAAACTTCCCAACCCATCGGTTGACAGGAAACATTACAGGCCTGTCAGGTTTCGAGTGATAATACCTTATTCCACAATACCGTTTGAAAATCTGTCCTTCAGGATTCTGACGTCTATAGTGTATTGCTTCCATGTGTGAAGATGAGATTAAACTACTAAGGTGACAATTAAATTCTTAGATCATATTTGTAAAGGTGTTTCCTTTGTTTACTGTGGTTTTATCACTGGCCACAATATTGAACAGACTTCTGCTGATTCAAATAGAAGAAACAAATTGAGAAGTGGGATGAGAAATTAAAAAAATACACCCTAGAACGTAGCCTAAATTTTGTTTAATCATCCTGCCGTGGTGTAATTTATCAAATAAATAAATCAGCAAATGGCTCAAGGAAAAAGTGTGCTTTAAGAATCAGAGCCAATTAAGAAAACTGATTTACATATAAACAAATCAAAGTGGACCGTTCTCCCTTGAACTTTCTGGTCTGTTAAGAAATCTCCAACCTTGCTTAGGGATGTGCTAGATACCATTTCTTATTTATTTTCAGTGCAGATCACATTAATTTACTCTCCTTGGTCCATTCTTGCAATAATTAACCAAGAGAGACACTGTTTAATTGGAAACAGAACCTCTCCAAAATTAATCAGGCTAATTAGTGCTAAACAATTGAATACTATTGCATATTTGTGTCAAGGCCTGCCCAGAGGACTCCAGAGAATTTAAGTTCCCATTTTGCCCAGGGGTCTGTGCAAAAGTGAGGTGAATTCAGATGAAATATATCATAATGATGCACAGCTCTTTGCAGCCTGGTGGGTCATTGATGCAAAAATGTATCCATAAAGTTCGTTATCATCAGTGCTGTCCATTTCACAGTGGGCATGATGGCTATTGTTTATTTTATTTTATTTATTATTTTATTCCATTTGTATACTGCCCCATAGCCGAAGTTCTCTGGGCGGTCCACAAAAATTAAAAACATTGAACATTAAAAACACCGATATACAAAATTTAAAAGCATAAAGCATAAAAACAAGTTATAATTACAATATCCATTACAATTACGATGTCCATGAAAACAGCATCAAGTCAATAAAACTCACCAGTGGTGGTAGCAGTGTCAGAAATACAATGTAGTACATTATCAGGTATGGTAGTGAGGTTCTGGGGGGAAACGTTGGCCTTTACTGGCAGCCACCAGGAGGAGTTACAGAATGACTCAGGAGACAGGAGCCCTGGGAAATGAAATTTTCCTAGCACATCTGACCTATAACCACTGGTGCAGTGTGGCAAGTACTACACTAGTACTATCATAATGGAATGTTGGGATGGAGGAGGAGAGCCGGGGGGGGGGGGGACAGTTAAGAGACGGTTAGTAAAAGAAGAAGGAGTTAAGCCTGGTCATGTGAAGAGGGTGCTGTGTTCCACAAGATGCATATGGTAAATCAGCTAGTGCAAATCAGTTGAGCCGTCCCAAATTCTCTTAATGAAAAAAAGTGAGGCTGATGACTCTTACTTAGGGTGACCATATGAAAAGGAGGACAGGGCTCCTGTAGTTTTAACAGTTGTAAAGAAAAGGGAATTTCAGCAGGTGTCATTTGTATGCATGCAGCACCTGGTAAAATTTCCTCCATCACAACAGTTCAAGCTGCAGGAGCCCTGCCTAGCATGACCAGAAAGAAAAGAGGGAAGCTCCTGCAGCTTTAACTGTGGTGATGAAGAGGGAATTTCACCAGGTGCTGCATGCATACAAATACCACCTTCTGAAATATCATTTTCAACGCAACTGTTAAAGATACAGTGGCCCTGTCCTCCTGTCCATATGTTCACCCTAGTTAAAGGTACAGGAGCCCTGTCCTCCTTTCCATATGGTCACCCTAGTTAAAGATACAGGATCCCTGTCCTCCTTTCCATGTGGTCACCCTAGTTAAAGATACAGGAGCCCTATCCTCCTTTCCATATGATCACTCTACACTGTTTCGTCACAACAGGATTTGGCTGTCTCTTTTCTTCCATCCTTAAAACATTAAACCATGATGTTTCTGTTAAGATACAGATTGTAAACTCCATAACACATTGTAACTAATTGTTAAAATATGGAGGAGGGGGGAGGACATACAGTAAAATGTTATACTGCAAATATATATGCAATTCCTATTTTTTATGAGTCATATCTTCCAGGTTTATTGACCAAAGGAAGTTTATAGAATTGTCAGCAGCCTAAAACTATACGCCGCAGCTGCGAAGGAGAACAATGTATTCATTTCTGCTTCTGGCGTCAACAATTGCTGGTTAAGTTCTTAGTCAAAAATCATTATCAACTTTGCGACCTGATTGGTGATATAAGAACTTGACGGTGGGAATGACTGTGGATTACATATCCCAGCCGAGACTTATAACTCAAAGAGTGAAAGACCTCATGATGAAAAAGTCACCAATGGCCCTGTTTAGCAGCTAGGGATGGTGCAGGCATCCAAATGAGCCCAGGGTTCTGGTGGACTCCAACAAGCCCAGAGCCCTGGATCCTGCTTGCCAACCCATGGGGCGCTCGTGCATGATTATCTAGCCCAGTGCCATCCGGGAGCACCCGCCACCGCCCGCTCTTCCCTGCAAGCCGGCATTTTTATGAAAGATTGGGTCTCTGCCTTTTTTATTTATTTATTTATGTTGCCGTAAAATGGTGTCTGTAAAAGAACAACTTTTGCAATATTAGAGGCATAGTGGGCCACACCACCTGCAGGAGAATCCCAAGGTTTACAGAAATAGAAAGAACGTTGAGGGGGGGGAGCTCTAAAACAGGTGAATGAGGACAGAACATGCTCAGTAGCCCTGGAAATTCCACTTGGCTGTTAAAGGAGTGGACCATTCCAAGGGGAATGGAATAGAGGCAACTACACACAGAGATGAACAATCTCTCTTCTAGCTCTGGTGGCTGCTGACAGTTTCCTCGCTCCATTTATCATGCAGGAATGTACAGAATTTGTAACATAGGAATACATTTTGTAAAATCTGTTCACTCTGCTTTTCACTGATATCAGGGGCTTTTTATTCCATAATCCCCTCATAAGCGGAAATTATTATTTTAATTAACTGAATTTGCGAAAATTCGCATTTCCTCTCTTGCGAAAATGTGCAGCCTCCAAAAATGTGCAAATCCTCCCTGAAAGGTGCAAATCTCCCCCCCCCCATGTGATTTTTATGTTAGCCTATGGGGAAAATCCACAACTAAAGTCTGGAAAGTGGAAAGAAACAAACAAAAGTCTCCAGGTCTGCAGCATCTGAGCAACTCAGGAAAAGCCGGTCTGCTGCAAAATCCATGGGTCAGATTCATAGAAATTGGAATCCATCTTGATTCCATTGCACATAACTCCAACATCACTGGTATTTTACTACTGGAGAAGAGATGGGGAGAAATTAATGTGGTTCTCATGGTAACGCAAACTTACCTAATTCTGTACTTTCAAAGCAGGATGCAAACTGAAACTCCGTTATCCTTCAAAAATTACACTTTTGCAATGAGTTTTGCAATGGAGTTCTCCCATTAAAAAAAAAGAGTGTATATCACGGAAAGTGCATGCAAAAGCATGTCTATTAGGGGAAAATAACATTCAAAGTGCAAAATGTGTATGTTAGGAAACATTGCATACAAAAATGTATATATCTGGAGAAATGCATCCAAAAATATGAATGTATTTTTTATGCAAGCTAAAAAAATATATCTCAAAGTTTGGGATTCACCAAATTTAAGATTGGAAATATTATCAAAGCTTGGGCTGAAGAGTATTTAAAATTAAAAATGAGAAAGTAACAGAAATCAAACTGATGTAATTGTCCATCTGTAGGGAGAAATTGTATATATATATATATATATATATATATATATTACAGCATCAGATAAAAATGAACATGTAAAAATGTCAATGGTCTACATAATGGGTACTCATTTTATTGAAGACTACTTGTCCCAGATCATCATCCAAAGTATGTTTGACAGGCCATCTGCTCAGCCAACACTCTTAAAAAGTTTGATTTGTAAGAGTAATCCCAGTGCTAATTTAGAAACATGCCCTCCAGGGGAACCAAATGTGTATTATACAATATATGGTGACAATTATATACTGTATAATTGCACAACATACTGAACCCAACAGGCTGTTAACATGGTTAATTTTTCCTTACACTTCCAAGTACACGGGGTAAATAAATGTTGTCAACTATTATCTTGAGGGAAGTTGCAAATCAATGGGCTCCTTTCCTTTTATGCCTAAGGACTCACAGCATTCTTGCATGCTGGATAATTGGATAATTAGCATTTGCGACAAAACTGCTTTTGGAACCTGTGATTTTGTTCCATGAGTACATTCGGTTGGCAAGTGTGGCTAGATAATTAAGAGTAAATAGTCACTGTCTACTAGCCAACCAGACTGTTGGATAGAGAGAATAATAAAATGCAGATTAGCTGTTAGTTGGAAGTTAATAAAAGTGGACGTGTTAGCTCACTAAGTGTTGATGTACCGATATAGGGCCAGGGGTATTCTGACCCTATTTATACGTCTAGCAGAATTCTTTTTTTCCCCCCTTGATGCAGAGTTTGAAAACATAAGAAGAGCCACGCTGGATCAGAAAAGGGTCCATCTATGCCAGCCTTCTGTTCACACAGTGGCAAACCAGCTGCCTATTGGAAAACCACACACAGGACATGAATGCAACAGCACCCGCCCAACCATGTTCCCCAGCAACTAGTGTACATAGGCATACTGCCTCTGATGCTGGAGGTAACATATAGCCCTCAGGACTTGTAGGCATTGATAGCCTTAGCTTCCATGAATTTGTCCAATCCCGTTTGAAAGCCATCCAAATTGGTGGCTATCACTACATTTCGTGGAAGCGAATGTCATAGTTTAACTAGGCACTCTGTGAGGAAGTTCTTCCTTTTATCTGTCCTGAATCTCCCACCAATCAGCTTCATGGGATGACCCCAGGTTCTAGCCATCTAATCCACACTTGGACTTACTAAGTGCACCTAAAAACAACAACAAGCTATTGCAGAGATGGGAAAAGGGCAGAAAAGGGCAAGTAAAATGATCAAGGGGCTGGAGCAACTCTCCTATGAAGGAAGGTTACAATAGCTGGGATTGTTTAGCTTGGGGAGAAGGCGTGACCAAAATTATGCATGGTGTGGAGAAAGTGGATAGGAAGTCATGTTTCTCCCTCTCCCATAATACTAAAACCTGGGTGGGAGGGTGCTGTTGCACTAGTGTCCAACTTGTGGGTCCCCTGTGGGCAGCTGGTTGGCCACTGTGTGAACAGAATGCTGGACTAGATGGGCCCTTGGTCTGTTCTAGCACAGCTCACCTTGTGTTCTTATGGTCCTAGGCTGTAAAATCTCATTATGGTCTTAAGCTGTAAAAGGCCACTTGCAGACAGCTCTATTCCCATTGCAACAGGGAACAATATACCGATACTGGGAAAATCCATTTCCCCTCAGCTACTGTGAATATTGCAGCTAAGCTTTGAGTGAACAGGGAATTCTGAGGTGGGGGGCAAATAACATTAGTGTCAGCATTGCATCCCTGTGAGCCTTGGTTCCACTACACCACTGCTGGATGGTGGGCCATCAGGCCGTAAGTACAAGGAAAGTCAATTCACTCAGTTTTCAAAGGCGAACCCTACTGGGACACGACTTAGTCTAAGTTAGTCTGACTGCTGCCCAGCAGTAGCAGCAGCAGATTCATTGTTTCCAAAGAGCCGGGCATCTTCTTTGCTGATGTGTCAAGCCCCTGAGTCTTCCCTGGGCTTAATGATAAGAATCCCACTCTGAGACACTGAGCATTTGCGTTCACTCAGTCCAATGCTTCACCCTATGCTATTTATCACTTGTGTTATTTCCCTGGATGGTTGTTTCATATTTTATTAGAAATGACAGCTCTATTATTAACAAGGTGAAAACACACACACACTCCCACACACAAAGAGCACAGCAGAGTAAGGAGTGGAATATAAGTCATGGTTATAAGCAGCAGGTATTGAAGGATATGGAAGTCTTAGCTGGCCACTCATAGGAAATGGATGTATCTGTATTATTTTTCCACTTGAATGGGTTAATAAAACTGGCATGGGACTACAATTACCACCAATTATTTTTTCACAGTACCAATTCCACTAAAAAAAGCAAGGAAGCTAGTGGTCAATGTCATATTCACTTGGGAAAAGAATGCTGATAAATTAATCTCTATCTTTCTTTTTCTCAGGTTTCTCTCTCTTTCAGTCTTTCTTGTTTCTGAAAGAGAGGTATACAGTAGATGAATAGATGGGCAATGGTGTTAAATATATTACTGTTGTTGTTCTCAAGTGATGAATTCTCTAGAGATGAAGGGGTGAGTTATGTTGCAGTGAACTCTTCTGTTTATCTACTCACAAGCAAACTTGCAGGTAAGGGTAGGATGAAAATCAAACAGATAAATCAAAATCAAAACCATAAAAATCTTTTCCCGCGACACATTCAAACCTAAAGACTGGAAAATAACACTCATTTAATTTTGACTCAAAGGAAATAGTTTTGGGCAAAATGGACGATGCAATTCACAGGAAATTATTAGTTTTTTTCACAGTACATTAAAACCAAAGCTTTAATAAGGAAAAACAGTAATTGTGTGCCTATAATTTCACTGATTGCAGGACACTGCTTGCATCTGTCAAAATTACAGTTTACAGAGACACTGTTCTGAATCTCTCCCATAATTATTGTTTTTGAAATAAATATTCAGACATATAACATTTACCTCAGCAAAGTAAAAATAATCTAACCTGAACCTTTATTTCCCCCACCCCTCAGAACTGGATTCAATTCCTTCCTGTCATCATGCATTTGAAATCTGGATGGAACAAGGCCTTAGGGACTCGTGGAGGCCTGGCTCCCTCAGAGATATTTCTGAGTTTGTTAGCTTTTTTAAAATAAAAGAGTACCTAAGAACATAAGAAGAGACCTGCTGGATCAGACTAAGGTTCTGTCTAGTCCAACGTTCTGTTCACGCAGTGGCCAAACAGAGGCCTGTGGGACACCAACAAGCAAGACATGACCACAAATTAGCACCCTCCCACTCATAGCTGTGGTGCCACAGGGGTGCCCCACCTTGGAACTTTTTGTGATCCAGTTGTAGGATCACAAAAAGTTCCAAGTCCAGTTGAAGCCAAAAGTCCAGTTGAAGCCAAACAAGTCAATGTTTTTCTTAACAGTTCCTGATTTGCATTTTTACGATATATTTTTAAAATCATCATCATCCTCCTCCTCCTCCTCCTCCTCATCTCCTGTGCAAATCCTCTTTACATATCCTCCCTGAGCAAAGAACTGTGCAATAATCATTCCCTTTATTTCCAGGGATCGGGCAGTGCATGCTGTTGCGTATGTAGCCAGAATGGCACCACACAGACACACAAGGGCCTTTAAAGGAAGCCCCACCCCTTCAACAACAGTCCAGTGAGGACTGAGCATTCTCCGTTCCTGCAGCACGCTGAGGCTCCCGTGTGTCTGTTGCAGGACAGAAAACCAGGGGAGAGGGGGAATGGGATGGTGTGGAATCCTGAATGCTAAAGGAGCTATCCAAGGTGCTGATCCCTACTCCCAAAGTAGGTTAAGCAACTCATTTAGCTCCTTTACAGTTCTGGCTCCTTCTGACTGAAACCTGGAATGGATTAACAGCCCCACCAAAATCAGAGCCTGCACACTGCAACATTTTGTTGCAGGTCTCACTGGTCAACTAACTATTAACCTTAAAACCTAGTAAGCAGAATCCTTGGCTTTTCTATCAAGCATTTGTCATAGCATCTTCCTTACAAGAGCTCCTAGGACAATCCCAGCTTGTGCTCATTTTGATTAAAATAAAAAAAAAATGCATCCAAACAGAGCAAGGTGTCTGTGCATTTTCCCATACTAAACAGTTCTTAAATTAGCCCACATGCTGGTAAATTGTTTCTTCCTTCGTTATATGCCACATACAAGCAACTCTGTCAAGCTCACGCCTCTTGTTGTTGTTGCTGTTTTTCGTTAAAAAAAACAACTTACATTTCCTTCCTCTGTAGACAGAAAGCCCCTCTTACCCCCCAACTGACTAATTTAAACACACTCATTACCTTGGCATCTGTAACTTATTAACAGAACTCCAACTTAAATGATTTATCACACTCCCTTATTCCACGAGCGGGGAAAATCTAAATTGTTCCAATCCTGCCTTGACAGCTGGTTCCAGCACATAAAATATATTGGCGGAGACCACAAACCCTCACAAATCTTGCCTTGTGGACTGTTAATATTACCCCATAGAATTTCAAGGGCAAGACGGAAAGAACTATGTCTGGTGTAAAACAGGGTCGTTAACGGTGTCCTATAATCAGCGTTGTTGTGTTTTTCATTGCAGGAACTCCCAGCGTTGCTCACCATTGGCCTGTGCTGGCAGAGGCTTCTGGGAATTCAAGTCCAAAACATCTGGAAAGTTCCCTTCTGCCCACCCTGATAGTAGAATGGCTCAAAACGGCCAGGTTTATAGAGTTCTTTACATTGTATTCAAGTGTCACTGGTGTACACTAGGGCTTAGTCTGTAGTCAGTATATTTATTTATTACATTTCTATACTGCCCAATAGCTGGACCTCTCTTTTTGTAGTACTGCAGGCAATGTAATCCAACCTTATGTGCGTCTATTCAGAAGTAACCTTCATTGAGTCCAATGGGGCCTACTCCCAAGTAAGTATATCAACAGAACCAAAGCATGAATTCACTTTCTTTTAACAGCAAAGGTGGGCACTATACAAGATATACCGAGTGCGCAAAACAAGGCCCTTTTGAGCAATTCTGCTCCTTTTCTGATAATGGGATCCCAGCTCCTTTTTTATTACCTTGATGCATTTATAGTCTTCATCAATGTTGCATTCTCTGGGCTGGATGCAGATTTAGTCAGACTAGACCTACTGAGTTAGTCTTAGAGAGACATTTAGATACTGTAAGTGGTATGTACATTGATTATTGCATTTAATAATTCAATAATAACAACAACAACAACAACAATAACAACAACAACAACAACAACAATAATAATAATAATAATAATAATGGCTAACTTAAGTTCAATTTCTTTCAATGGGACTACTCTAAGCATGACTAAGGCTGGATTCAATCCATTATGAATAGGAACCCATGAGTGAGAAAGGAATGTGGGCTTTGGAAATGAAATTTGACACTACAACAGGTAGTTGAATCACTTTCCATTTTGGATCAGGATCAGCAACCTAAAACCATCTGGCAATCTCACAACCATAAAGTGGTAGTAACAGGGCCCGGGGCATGCATTTAAAATACAGGAATAATTTAAGGAGAAACCATTGCATCTACGCTATTCACTTTACCAAGAGTTTTCCAACTGTATTCTGGGGAACACTGGCATTCCTTGAAAGTTGTCAGTGATTCCTCAATGATTATGATTATATAACACCCTTAACAAAGCTTCCAGGTTGAAGACCTTAATAGTTATGCCAAAAAAAAAAAAGTGCCAAAGACAATGGCTGAATTCGGACAACACGATAGTCAATGGTGGGGTAATAATCAACTTTACACTTGTTCATCTAGGGGGTACTCCCTACACAACATGGTAAAAAATAATCAACCATGGTGTGGATTAGGATCAGTGCTGAGTTGACTATGACAGCATTCGGACGACACGATAGTCAATACAACTGATTATTGTTTCCCCCCCCCCCCAGTTGCTTATTGTGTCGTCCGAATTCAGCCAAAGGGGTATAAAAAAAATGTTTAATACAATAAAAGAACTCCTATGCATTTTGGGGACTGAGAATTAGGAAGCACGTGATATCCCTGACATTCTCATAAATTATCCTGAGGGAGGACCTAAGGGCTCAAAATGCATCAGAGTTCTTTTATTGTTTTAAACAACCTTTTTTTCTACCCTTTGGGGGACATTTCTTGTGGGGTTCTCCCTTTTTTGGGCTTTGTTGATCTTGATGACTACTTCTTGCCTGGTTTAATGGCAAGAGGTAGCCCTCGGTGAGGAATATATGGTGACATATGCTTCACTTTATGCAATGCTCCCTTAATGTGGATAGCAAAGAGCATTAGGGAAGGAATCTCAGTGCATCAAGTTGCAATATAAATAATGAAATTATACATAAGAGAATTACAGCTAATACATGGGGAGACTAGTCTTGTCCTTTGGAAACAGTAGCACTTGTTCATAGCCAAGGCTAGGAGACCAGCCATAACCAATTCAATTAATTGATTGTAAAACTTCAACGGGAGGGAGGGAAATGTTTACATTGTCTGTGAAATTTGCATGGAGAGATTTGTAAAGCACTTGAAACAATTAATTTGATTGTTGGCTTGCTCCAGTTGTCCTGTGAGAACATAACACTGGATCCGCACGTCTTCCTCTTCCCATTCTCAGATGCGATCAGTAGTTGGAAGGAAAGGACATTTCCAACATCTGCCTTTAGAAAAGTTGCCCAAAGGAATTCCTGGCAGAGGGGTTTTTAATTTTTGGATGTTAACAAATAAATTATGTCTGTCATTAAAGTCGGTCAAAGCAAAGCAATCTTTCCCAAGGCTGCACTGAACGTTCACTTGTTTTGATTATCAGTTTGAAATTAGCATATTCGATGCAGCTGAACTAATTGCTCCTCAAAATACCCACCTTGCTTGCCATTCGCTTCGCTTGAGTGAGGATTGGCAATCCTTTGTTCCCCTGGCGATGGTGGTTGCTGCTGCTGCTGCTCGCTACCATTTTTCTTCCCTGCTCTTACTGTCCTTGGCTTCATTCACCATCACTAGTTTAGTCTGACTGGCCAGAGTGACCAGGTGGTGGCTGCCACTGCTACTCACCACCATTTGTCTTCTCCTCTGCTCTCACTATCCTTGGCTTCAGTTGCCATCACTCATTTCATCTGATTGGCCAGTGCGACCAACGTGATTTTGTTTATGGGCATCCATGGTGTCGTCAAGTTGATGTAGTGTTGTAATGGTCACTGACAAAAACAATTGGATTGTCACAGACAACAAAACTGAATGACGCCGTGTGGAAATGAGGCTTGGAAGAATGAGAGCAAAGAAGGTTTCCAAAGGGCACTGAGAGGAAACAGCAGCCAAGAGAACAAAATGAACTACTGTAAACAAGTTGGCGACATACGGTAAAAAAAAGTCTAAAATGGAGGGACCTTAAAGATGAGAAAGATTAAAGAGCATCTGCATTTCCTACACAAGTGGCCATTTTAATTCACCATGGGCCAGCATCTTTCTGCATGGAGAAAGGCAAAATGGGCCAGATCTGTCAGGGGGGAGGGCTTAGGGGAGCCGCCACCTCCTGACATCTTCTAGATAGGGTCCAGAAGGCAATCCATCCCCAGGACACATTTCCTCTTCTTCAAGAACCCCGAAACGGTATTTTTTTAAATAGCCACTAGCCAAAGTCATGGTGGCCTCATGGACTAGGGAACCCCAACCTTTTTGGGTCCATGGACACTTCTATGATTTCGAGAGAGTGTTGT
The DNA here is from genome assembly GCA_029215795.1 of Anniella stebbinsi. NCBI lineage: Eukaryota > Metazoa > Chordata > Lepidosauria > Squamata > Anniellidae > Anniella > Anniella stebbinsi. Next base: position 393,102,946 of record JARDYH010000001.1, read on the forward strand.
GAGCACTCTCACAAAGTTGAGAGTGCCTAGGATGCTTACCCATTCACAAATTGGCTTCCATGGTGGGCAAGGCTCATCACAAAACAACAACAACAGCAGCAGCAGCAGCAGCAGCAGCAGCAACAACAACAACAAACCATTTCCATGAAGGCAAACTGATGAGACTAAAAAAAAGTGATTTGTTCAAGAACCAAAGTACATAGCAGAGGTGGGGTCTCATCAGCAAAACACTCTTTTGAACCTAAATAAAAATGATGCATAAGGGCAGCACTTTGATTTGTAGCATGGTAACCTCCCAGTTAAATAATAATAATAATAATAATAATAATAATAATAATAAACAATAATTTACTAAATTCTGCAGAAATACAGTTAATATCAAGAGGTGTCCATGAGTGCATTGCTGCCCATGAACACTATGTTGGAGATCCCAGATCTACTAAGTCCAGATAAGCATCTTGGGGGTAATCATCCCTCCATGTTTGGGGATGGCACACATGCTTGTAAGCTATAAAAGCTCACGTGAAGGGACTGTGGCATTTTTGTGAACCACCTAGAGAGCGTTGGATATTGGGCGGTAGAAAGGAAATAAATAAATAATAAATAAATAAACAAAGTGAAGTGTGGTACAAAGTCACTGTTTCATAACAAGTTGACATATGATAACCCTTTAACACGTTCACTGCCTCCCTCGTGTCCTCCGTGTCCCACCTACTCAAGACACATTATGGTGGGACGTGGGAGCAGGGTTTCTCTGTGATGGCACCCCGGTTGTGGAATACCCTCCCCTTGGACGCCCGACTGGTGCCGACACTGGCTTCATTTTGGCGCTGAGTTAGAACATGGCTTTTTATTAAAGCCTCTGAAGGCTAAAATTATCCAAGGTCACACGTAGTATTCACTGTTTTCATTGTCCTTACTGCTTTTCAACTTTTCCACTGGTTTTAGCTTCTTAATGATTGAATACATTTTTTTAGCTGTGTGCATTGATTGTTTTACATTGCTCTGATCTTATCTGCACGCCGCTCTGAGATCCCAGTGATATTGGGTAGGATACAAAGGTTTTAATACTTACAAATAAAATAAATATCCATTTTCCAATTCAGAAGTGAAGCAATTAGTGGTTTAGCTAATAAAGACATCTCTCCCAATTGGTATTTTCACTGAGTGCCTAATTATGTCTAGGGATGTGAGGGTTTCCAATTCAGCGTTGCGGTTTTCATTCCCGCTGGCTTTTATTGGTGCCAGCTGAGTTCATGCAGCAAAGGGCTGTCACACAGGAAGTCACACAGGCATAAGCATAGAGGACAAGGAACTTTGGTCACTGCTAGGGGCCATGGGACAGTGTTTTGCCTCATTTCAAACCACTACTGTGGCAACGAGGTGTGGCTTACAGGCATGACATCCCACACACCCTAACCTAAGCAGTACGTGCCAGTTTCATGTATCAGCGCACACCTTTTCCACCATGGTGTGCCAGTCCCTTCTCCACCGTTTATCATTCTCCTCAAGCCTTGTTCCTTCTGTGCAAGAAGGCTGCCTATCAATAACTGTATGTGAATAATCACATCATTAGTCAGTCACCGCTGACTGATGAGCTGCTGTCACAATGTGGCAACTTTCGCTGCCAAGTAGAAAATGCCAGCTGTCCCTTGTTTTTAAGGGAACGTCCTTTGTTTCGGAACAGCCCTTGCTCCGTTGGAGGCGCCCGGCTAATTTGCTCCGGCCCCTTGGCATTTGAAATGTTTACGAGGCAGCCCGCACACCTGTTGAGGTCATCTCCGAGAGCCTCCCTCCATATCCTGCCAATGCAGGAAGTGATGTCGTCCGCATGGCTGTCTCAGTAGGTGCCCTGGGACTGCGGCATGCTCTCCTGCCAAGAATGCCTTCAAAAGTTAAAGTTCGATTTGTTTTATAAAATCGTACGCCTTCTGCTCTTGGCTACGTAAGGGTAAAATCACAATGGGAATTATACAGGTTATAGAAGAAAGCAAGTCCTCACAGGTTCTAGAATAAGCAAGCATGTTCTCAGAGGTGATAGAATAAAGCAAGTACGTCTTCATAGGTTACAGAAGACAGCAAGTCTGTCCTCGGAGGTTATAGAATAGAGCAATTGTGTCCTCATAGTTCAAGGACAGGGTGAAGGGTCGGTGGGAGCATTACTGGATGGGGGTGGGGGGAAATAGGGATATTGCCTGGTGTGGAAAGGGCCTTAGAGAAGGCCTTTGTCTAACTGACAAACAGAGGACAATATTTCTGAAAAAAAGATTTTTTGCTGAATAGTGTATTTAACTGGATTAAGATGCTGAAGAAACCCACGCTTATTTAAGCATTTGAAAAGACATTCAAATGCAATGAGTAAAGCAGAGGGGAACAGGTGGTCCTATTAATAATTAACCGAGCATTTACTTCTGTAATGAGAAATTAAATTCTAAATACACAGAAGACCGCAATGATGGAAGCCCAGGAAGTCAAGTTCATTTTCTTCTTTGTGTCTTCTTCTGGATGGGAAAGCTGCTCCTGGCACCGTTCAAATTCTTCCATTGTTTCCTTTGGAGACGAAGAAGCTAAGGACAAGAAGAAAGGGACATAAAAGGAGGCTGGCTGTGATAAGGGGAGCAAGGAAATGGGAAAAGAAATGAAATTACGAAACAATGTGACAGGAGAGGAGACCAAAGAGAAGAGAATATTAGACAGAGGGCTGAAATAAGATGGCAATAAAACATGCTCATGTCTTTAGATGAAGGACAAAAGCTCCACCACCACACACACACACAAAAAAGATAATGGGTTGGATCCAGATTTATTAACACTTCGAATAGACCCATTGTAATCAATGGGACTTCAGATAGTCATGACTAACGTCCCATTGAATTGAATGGGTATATTCTTCAATAAGACTAAATTTGGAGTCCATTCATTGTCGAGAGTGATTGGTATCTCACTATGTGGTCAACTCCATTTTAGGAATTGTAATGCAGCAGCCTTCCCCAACCTGGTGCCCTCCAGATATGTTGGACTATAATATCTGGCATTCCAGACCATTGGCCATTCTGGCTGGGGCTGAGGGGAGTTGAGGTCCAAAACATCTGGAAGGTATCAGGTTGGGGGGAGGGAGGTCGTAGCACAGTATTCACAAAGCCATATTGAATATATATATATATATATATATATATGTATGTATGTATGTGTGTGTGTGTGTGTGTGTGTGTGTGTGTGTGTTGTCCTTTTCTATATATATGTATGTGTGTGTGTGTGTGTGTGTGTTGTCCTTTTCTACAACAAAATGCTGCTTATTCCCAAGAAACACTTTCCAAAGACCTGTGTTAGTCTGTGCCAGGAACAACAACCAAGAGACCTGTGTCTCCTTCATGGCCAACCAAAGACATTTTGATGCTTGACACAAAGGATAAAATGTCCCCTACCCCCAATTCTATCTTCAGAAGTAAATTGGAATGGCAGCTGGATTCAGCCAATGGAGGACTTCTGTGCTAATTACAAAAATTTGCATAAATCAAACTGGGTGTCAGGAACAAGATGAACACTAACACGTGGTTGACAATATAGGAATATTTTCAGCAGACTCATGGTTGTGCTCATGGCTGGAGCTTCAAACAGGGCATCCTCATTGATTTGTGAGGGAAAACAAAATTCTCATACATCTCTAGTGTTCTCCATTGGCACCTGAGGGCAAAGGGCTATTGTAGGGGGTGCAGGCCATGCCAGGTAACACACACGTCTGTTCTCCTACAATCCCATCATTTGCTGACTGAGGCCATTGCCTCACTCTGCCTAATGGTAGGGCAGGCCCTGACCACCCGACCGACTCAACAATTTTATTCCGGCATACATTTTTGCAACAGAGTAAGAAATGTGTTCGTCTCCAAGGTGTCACAAGCTCTTTGTTGCCTTTCCAAGTAAATATGTTTAGCATCCAGGGTGCAGAAATACAAATCGAATTTATGTGTTCAGAGTTTCAGGGTTGGCAAACAGTTGTGTGTATGTGGATGAGGGTGGTGTTGTTTTCTTTGGTGTGTGTTTTTAAGAACTACAGAAGCAGTTGTAAAGCATGGGGGAGAGGAGTGGAATATTAGTTATGTGCTTCACAATTGAAATAACACACATGGCTGCCTAACCACTGGGGGTGGTGAGAGCTTGCAAGACCTTTAAGTCCAGGGTCTAAATTTAGCCCACCACACCACTGTCCAAAGAGCTTATGGCGTATCTACCCCCAGCCTAGCAATGGAGGGATGGGATTGCATTTGGGCAGAGCTGCTGCATTTTTTCAGTGCAGAAAGAAAAAACAAGTGTCCACCTTCTCTGCTGCCCCCTCTCACGCGGCCTCTGTTTTTCTTCCCTCGTCGTTGCCTTTTTCCGTCTCTGTGGCATTAAGAAGGCCAGCTGAGCCCGGCTTTTAGACCTCAATTTTGCAAGGCCACCATAAAGATCACCTCTGGCAGAACTATAATTAACTATTAGTCACTTATTGTAACATCCAGTGGACATCTCATTAAATATCAGTCAAAATGGGCCTGGGCCATTGAGAGCATTTTTTTCCCCGCACAGCCTTCTGCGACTTGTAATCAGGGGAGCTAAAATTACTCCTGCCATTAGGATGCCCACTTAAATCTTGCCTGCTGCCGAGAAGTTTCAAAAGCTTTCCCCATCTCTTTCTGCCCCCCTCCAACACACACACTTGTCAAAAGAGAAATACCAAATATGCTAGGGAAGGAGGGAGGGAGTCTTTTAAAACTCACCCAATAGTCAGCATGAAAGGCAAGTGGGAGCTACTCCACAATGTCAATACTTCTCATATACAGCCTGCTGGATATTGACATATTTAGTCATTTGCAGGCTGGTTGGCCAAGGCCTGCCCAAGCTGCTCCCTGGGCCTAAGCCCTCAATTCAGGGGGGAGGCTCAATTCAGGGGGGATGACAAGCCAGAGAGCGATGCGTGATGGGGCAGTGAGAAACAGTCCAGCACCATCTCTTGAGCTGGCATGGGAATGCAGAAACCCAATGGGATTGATACTGGAGATGTCAGAGAAATCCGCAATGGAAGCAAATTAGTTGAGATTTCTATCAATCCGACCCTGGATTCTGTAGCAGAGCAGATTTCCTTGAGTTGCACGGATTCTGTGGACTTGTGGGGTAGTTTGTTTGTTAGTTTGCTTTCTGGAATTTTATGCTAATTTAGACATGGAATATATATATATATATATATATATATATATTTTAAAGTACGAGCTGAAAATATGCAATTCCTTCATAGGCTAAGGCATGCCAAAACTGTTACAAATCATTCTAACGCAGTAGTGTAGATTCTGCCTGGCTGGTTGTGACTGCATTGCCGGTCCAGAGACTAACATTATGTAACTGTGCAATTGCACACTAATAGCTCTCCTTCAGCATATTACCTCCTACAGCCAACAGTTTGCAACGTAGGGTTCAATCCTAAGTATGTTTAGACATAGAGAAAAGTCCTACAGCTCCCAGCATTCCCACTGGCCATGGTCCAGAATAATCATGCTGTTTGGGAAATGCTGGGAATTGAAGGAACTTTTTCTATCAAAACATGTGTAGGATTCTGGCCTTACTGCTCTAATCATATCCCCCTAAGACCAGATAACCTAAAAGCCCACAAAATCATTCCCTGCACCAACTCGAAGAAGACTTTGGGAGTTCCTTCATTGCGGAAGTGGAGGACGTAAATAACGAGACGAGACAAGATATGGATGTAAAATAGGGCCACATTTATTAGAATCATCTGGAGAAGGGGGAAAGGCTTAAAGGGGCATCTTGTTCTTAGTCAGGGTGCTGGTTATTAATGACTTGGGTGAGCATTCATTGGCTATGTTGTGGTGCCTGCCTTCATCACTCAACTGTCTACCCCCTTTTGGGGTAGGAAGACTTTCTGTTGTCACTCGCCCTCATAGCAGGGCTACGAGTGAGTGAGGAAAGTCCACCTCAAAGGTAACCCTTATCTCACCAACTGTGGCCACCAAGCTCAGAGCTGGGAGCCTCAGGTATTACCCATCACCTGTACGGTGCCTCAGAATACTCATTGACCCTAATCTCACTCCCGATGGCCATGCATACCTGCCTAGAGCCAAATGTGACCGGAATAATTCTATAAAGACTTATCTCTTCCGGCAGGCCTACCCAGATGAATTTTAAAGTGTTTTATTGGTGTTTTATTGGTGTTTTAATGATGTACTGGTTTTATCTGCTTTTAATCAGTTTTTGTATTTTGTGTTTGGTGTTGTTCCCCACCTCGTTCCGTTGGGAGAGGCGGGTGATAAATAAATATATTATTATTATTATTATTATTATTAACGCTGAATTAACCTGTTTAAGACTCCTGTCTTACAGTGTGAAGTAGGCAAAAAAAACAACAACCCTCATAATAAACTTATAGTATGAGCAAAAAAAAATCCTACTTGGCCCTGAATGGAAGACCAGTGAATCCACACTGCCTACAGGGAGGGAGGGAGGGAGGGAGGGATCCTCGAGATGAAGAGGTGGCAGGGAGGGGCAAACTGCAGCTTTATAGCTGCTCCTCCCCCTCCCTGTCCGGATGGCATCATGGGGAGCCGGTTCCTCACCCCCACCCCCAACAGCCCCACCGGGCCCAGGCCTGGCCTGGCACATGTATAGGGCACTTCTCATTGTAGTTCTAGAGCCATTTCATTGGGTTGAAATAACCTTCTCAATACATTTTATATGCTGTAGCAAACAACTCTCCCTGGGTTATTTTTGTTTATTTCATTGCACTTGTTATTTAATGTAAATAAGAATTATTTAATGTAAAATATCAATCTGCAAGTATGTGGAATCTGTTCATCTCAGAAAAAAGCTAGTCTAACTGTGGAATCCACAGGTCACAGTCGCTGAATTCTGATCTCGTACGAACACATTGCAGATTTCTCTGACATCCATAGTGGTGAGGAAGAAAAACGGCAGACATCTCTTGTGAAATCACTAGTCTAGATTAGATCTCTGCACTCCATCCATAAAACAGGGAAATTTTATAAAAGCATTTACTATATATTTTGTTTTATAAAACACCTACAGTATGATCAGGTGCTGCATTAAAAGTCATACAATTATTGCATTAATGGTACACTTTGGATATTAAAATTACTATACATGGCAAATCACATTAACAGTATTAGTTGTTAAATGAAGCAAGAGCTGATGGGAATAATTCTTTTTTTTTTAAAGAAAAGAAAAGAAAAGAAATAATCCTCAAACTTTCCCATACGCTGAAGTTAAAGGCAGTTTAGAAATATGCTGTATGCATTTGAGGGATACTTCTGCTGATGAGAGGTGCAATCACCATGCTAAATGGAAAATCACTACCATGTGCCTTATGAAATATTGGGCATGGGCATGCAATCAATACATCCAGATTCTGTACAATTGCACCAAGAATATGGGTCATTTGCAACATTGTGTTTTTTGTGCTTTTCTCCATTGGGAAGATGTTCTGGGCTGGATGCTAACATGTAGATGGATTCACAGCTGGTTGTGCAAGTCTCTATAGGATCCCAAGACGAGAGATGAAAAGAAAAGGATATCTCTGGATCTCTGGTTTTCTGAAGTGATTTTTTAAAATCTTTGGAGCTACAGATGTTCGAGAATTTTATTTTGATTCGTTTTTTTACCAGATCCTATACCCAAATTAGGTTCAGGACCTTGGATGGCTCCTTTAGAGTTCTGTCTGGGTCTGACTAAAACCCGGAACGGATTCACATCCCCACCGGAATCGGAGCCACCAGCCTCCACTATTACCATGGCATAGACTTTGATGGACCACAAACCAGTTGCTTGGGTGTTGTTAGGGATGTTGCGGGCGACTGTATGTGTCCGGGGGTTCAACAGATTCCCCCACGTCCGCACCCCTGGACCCAGCCAGGGGGCCGCAGCATGTTCACAGGCTGGTGCTTCAAACATCTGGCATCCCATCAAGCACCTGATAGTTGTCCAACTGCATCTGGAGCCTCCACCAGGTGCAAAAATGGAGGCTCCAGAAATTGCGCATTTCCCCCCTTGCAAAAATGGCAGCTGTAAAGGGCCCATGTATGCAAGAATAACAGCATGAGTGTTCCATTTGCTTCATTACTCTTGTATAAATGGGCCCTTTAATGCCACCATTTACACAGCAGGGGAAAATACGTTGCACATAATGAAGGCTCCGGACAAGGGCGGGTGGATTCGCAATGTCCTTGGACACTCACCGTGCCTCAAAAGAAGCTCCGTCCATCCCTAGATATCATTCAAGAAAGTTTATGCCATGATTCATGTTTGGGTTTTTTTGCTGCCAAAACCTCCCACAGCTGCCCCTCTGGAAATTATAATTTTGGGAGAAGATACGGTTAGAAATGTGACATTTGAGGGTTTTTTTAAAAAAAAAATAAAAGTTCAAAAAACATATGGCCACACATATTTGAGTCCACCGTATCATCCACATTTTTCCCCCGCAGGTGGGAACATGACGGATGAGCAAACACATGCAAAAATGAGACAGGCTGGTTTGGAGAAGCGAGGGGCTGATTTGGCAAAATACCTGCGTAGACTGTTTTTTTAAAAAAAGGGTTGTTTGTGTTTTGTTTTGTTTTAATGAAAAAAATAATTAAATAAAGTGTTGATTGCATGAAAGCCCCATGAAAAGGTCAGAGTGAAACCAGCACAGCGGCTGCTAATATCCTCGTGAAGCGGTCTGTTAGGACCGCGCACATGGATAGAATCTGAGATGAATCGCCACTTTGCCGTGCCCATAAGGAATTTAACTAAACTTCATCTCTTATTTAAGGCAGCTGTTTCAAAGTCAATCAACTTCTCATTTATGTCTGCGCCTATAGGGTGTTTTTCTCCCTTTCCAGGGGTGCATGACTAGCAGGAAAACTGGTTCAAAGCCAGTCCGTCCTTCACATTTATCATTCAAGATCGAGCGAGCACAAGACGTACCGGGGAGCGTCTTCACCTGGGATGGCCTCATTATATCTCTCTTAATTGAGCCTTAACAAAAAGGGCTGTTTTGAGTGTGATGCGTATTAATTGGTTCTCAACTGAGGCGGCTCAAAGTGGGTTCGACATCTCAATTAGAAAGCACGGCATTCGCAGCAGCTAACAAACGTAATTCCCCTGCAGCCATCTGTGGGGATGACTTTGGAATTAAGCTTACTGAAGTGATACATGGAGGCTGTTTTTATTTATTTATTTTATTGGGGGCATTATTCTTTTATTTCTGTATTAGGAATAGCAGAAGCATATCTATTGGACAGGGGTGTCGGGCCTCTTTCAGCCCAAAATCAATTTTTGAGATGCTCTCGAGGCCCGCAATCCAGTGGTGGGTGGGGCCAAAGACAAAAGGGGTGTGGCTGAAGGAATAGGGGTGGGGCCAACACACACACATAAAAATGCCAGCGTATTGTTGCTTAAGCTCTTCCTACCAGTGACTAAGCCTTAGGAGAGGTATTTCAACCTCTTTAATTGGGAGCATGGGTGCAAATGTCAGAAAATGACTAAATGATTGGCCAGGAGCCAGGAAAAAGGGGCATGACCATTGTGGGAGCCCTAGAGAGCCAGAATGGGACCCAGCTTTTGCCCTTGGGTCTTAGGTTCAACACCCCTGCTATAGGAAATTGATTTATCAGCAGCTGGAACAGAAGGACATAAGAAAAGCCATGCTGGATCAGACCAAGGTCCATCTAGTCCAGCAGTCTGTTCACACAGTGGCCAACCAGCTGTCAACCAGGGAACTCACAAGCAGGACACAGCTGCAACAGCACCCTCCCACCCATGTTCCCAAGCAACTGGTGTTTATAGGCTTACTGCCTCTGATATTGGAGGTAGCACATACTGTAGACCCCAGGACTAATAGCCATTGAGAGCCTTCTCCTTCAGGAATTTATCCAAACCCCCCCCCCTTTTAAAGCCATCCAAATTGGTGATCATCACTACCTCATGTGGTAATAAATTCCATCATTTCATTATGCGTTGTGCGAAAAACTCCTTCTTTTTATCTGTCCTGAACGTCTCACCAGTCAGCTTCATGGGATGACCCCATTGGGTTCTAGTATTGTTGGAGAGGGAGATTAATGTAGAAATGGACCCTTCATATTACCAAGTGTCATGGACAGAGAGCTCAATTTATCCTTTTACTATTAGCTCCTTGGAAAGGACAACAGCACATGGCCATCTCATAGCAGGTTCTGAGGAAGATGTTTTGCAGTCCTTTCTTTTTGGCAAGTCGAATCTCAAATCTGTCTGTGGCTTATGGAGATTACATAAGGCAACGGAGAAGGAAAACAAACTACAGAGCCCCAGTCAAGGCTGTGCCCTAGGCAGCTGTCAGAGATGAGCTAGGAGCAGGGAACCTGAGAGCCGGAGCCAAGCAGAACAAACAGAAACACATCAGAACCATGAAGACCTTCGCCCTGTGCAGACAACTGCCTGCAACAATACAGGGGAGCTAAAACTGGGGAGGGCATGCGGGAGTGCATAGGAACCCCACTTCGTGAGCTGAGGGCAACGATCTGAAAGGCATCTGGCCGAAAGCGCTTGCAAGCCTTCTTTTTTCCAGGTTTTTTTATGCTACATGCACAAAGGTCCCGAAGAGTGTCCAGGCTTGAATCCCAGCAGTTCCTGATGCCACCTTACAATTTGTGGAGCCTCTCGGTCTCTTCTCAGAGTCACTTCTCCAAATCCCACACTGTGACACCATTCACATTCACTTACCCAGGTTTCCAAGCAGAATATCTAGGGGTAGTAAAGTTGATCTTAATTGTGCGGATGAAGCTACAGGCGAACATACGCCAGCTATTGCTGGCAGGGGAAGTTGTGTACTAGAACCAGGGTTCACAGGGAGGCAGCACCAGGATTTTTTTATTAGCTGGGATGCTGATATCATCTGATACTCCCACCCCTGACTTTCCTGTCCATCTGAACCTAACTATAATCTTCAGTGGGTATAGAGAAATTAATTTCCCCAACAACAATATATTCTTTGCTGTTGTAGTGCAAACTATTTTAGGGTGGTTTGGACTTGAATGGGTAATTAAGGCCCGTTAGCTTTTCAAAAGACCAGTTCCTGGGGGAGAGGAAAACTGCTAGAACTGCTTTGTTGATAGGATCCAACAGAGCTGCCTGAAATTTGCAGCCTCCCCTTGGGGATCTGCTAATGGGGCTGATGTATTTATTAGGGATGTGCACTGAATCGGACCTGATCCACGATCCGAATCTGATCCAGGGGAAATCGGATACAATTATCCGATTTCCAATCTCACCGCTGGATTGGCCGATCCATTCCGATCCGATCTGGAAAGGTTCCGATCCAGATCAGATGGATTGGCGAGCGCCCGCTGGCAGCCACCGTCGCTTCCATTGGTGGGCGCCAGCGGGCGCCCGCCAATGGAAGCAGACAATGGGGGCAGGGGGCGGCGGACGGGAGCAGACGGCCAGGAAGGGTAAGCAGGGGGAGGGGGAGGGGGCACGCGGCACGTTTACATTTCCTGGCCGTCCGCTCCCGTCCGCCGCTGGCCGCTACTGCAAGCAGGCTTCACGGCCTGCTTCTAGGTAGCATGCCAGGTGATCATCACTTGATGATGATCAGGTGATGATCACCTGGCGTGCTACCTAAGGGCAAGCCGCAAAGCCTGCTTGCAGTAGCGGCCAGCAGTGAACGGGAGCAGACAGCCACGGAAGGTAAGCAGGAGGAGGAGGCTTACCCCCCCGGAGCCGTCCGCTTCCATCCGCTGGCGCCCGCGGGCGCCAGCAGATGGAAGCAGACGGCCCGGGGGGGTAAGGAGCGCAGGGGAGGGGGCTTACCTGCCGGGGCCATCCTCAGCAGATGGGAGGGAGGAGGGAGTTAGGCCCCCCTCACCCACCTGCCACCATTTTTTCCTCATAGACTTGCATTGGGGGAAAGCTTTCTTTCCCCCAATACAAGTCTATTGGGGGGGTGGGGGAATGGCGGCCGATCCAAAAATTGGATGTCCGATTTTTGGATTGGGATCGGACTCGATCCGGTCCGGGGGGCCTCCGATTTTGTCCGATCTGATCCAGGACAAAATTGGAGGTTCCGATCCAGGTCCCGATCCGATCCGGGGGTCCGTGCACACCCTTAGTATTTATTCCTTCGAGGAATCCAAGACGACATACATAATCCTTCTCATCCTCTCCATTTTATCCTCCCCACAACAACCCTGTGAGGTAGGTTGGGCTACCTACCAGTCTGTGACTGGCTCAAAGTCACCCAGTGAGATCCCATGGCCGAGTTGGGACTAGAACCCAGATCCTCCAGCTCCCAGTCCAACACTCTACCCACTATGCTGAACTGGCTCTCCAACTTCCTGCCTGCACTTCAAAATTTAGCACTACACCACTGGGTAGGGCTACCAATTTTTTTTAATGAAAAAGACAGCCTCTTGTACCTCTGGGCACGGGAGTTGGTCCCAGAATGGATCTGTGGGCAGAGGGGCAGGGGGCAGAGCCTATTGAAAACTGTCTATTTGCCGAACATCAGTGGTGCAACAGATCAGGAATCCAGGGGAGCAAGCTCCATGATTTTATTTATTTATTTATTTATTTAAATTCTGTTATTTATTGTATTTATATCCCAGACTTTCCCTCCCCCTTCTGCAGGGAACCCAAGGAGGCTTAATGATCCTCCTTCCATGGGAACATGCATTGCAGCTCACATTCACACTAGGAATGGCAAAGGGGACATGTTCATGTGATTTGCAAACATTGAATTAGATCCTTGTCCAGCCCTACTCCACATAACCAGGTGTGGAAGAGGGTTATGCTGCTTGAAACAAGAGGATCCTCCACATTCCCCCACCTCTAATGTGCAGTGGACCAGCATGATCCTCTCACTGCAAGAGGTGCCGTGGCAGAGCACCCCAATGGAGGGAGCCCAATTAACTTCCCCTTTGGAAGAGAAGTGGGTAACACCATTAGCAAGAGAGAGGGAGAGAGACTGACATGGCCACTGGTCTGTATACCCGTCCTTGCGTTTGCAGCAGTTTGAAGCAATGGATCCTCCTTTAGAGGGCATCTGTCTTCACCCTAAGGCACCATCTAGGGGATCGTCTGTCATTTCCTGTGCTTCGGATGGTGAGCTTCATTTGGAACATTGACATCTCCTAACATTATGGGAATGTTGTGTTTTTCTCCCTTGCATTTTATTACTGGAAAAGTATTAAGAAGGATATTGTGTTTATCGAAGCTACAACAGCCATGGAAAACCGTACAACCAAATGCAATTCCGGTCTCCCTGCCCTCCCTTGACAACTCTGGAAATCCTTGCCTTTCCCCTTACATGCTCTGGAAAAGTTGTTGTTGTGATCGCAGGCTAGCCAGCGATCGCCTGCCCAGGACTGTTTGTGCTGAGACACCATCTGTACTACACCACACTGTGTGCCATTTGCTTTCATTAGGGTGGGTTCCAAGGCTCTGCAGAGAAAAGTTCAGAGTGTAATTACGCAATCATCAGGATCTTTTCCCCCTTCCGCTGCTCTTCTTCTTTCATTTCCTGGTTTGCTCATTTTCTTGGCTTCTTATCCCTCCTCGGTCACACATGCTATTCCCTCCCTGGATCTTTATTCATCTTGGAAATGAGAGTTCTAGTACCCTCACCTCCACATGGGCATACAAGCCAAAAAGTCAGTGACTCTTGGGTCTTTTGAGATGAGTTCCACAGCATAAAAGGAGAAGAGAAAAGCAATATGCAAGCCAATTGAATTCATCCTGGTTTTGGAGCATGAATTCATCCTGGCATGGATTGTTGAAGGACAGCCAAGCTGTTGGAAGTTGATTGATTGATTTTATTTCTGTAGCGCCCATTGGCCAAAGCTTTCTGGGCAGTTCACAAAACTTAAAACCATAAAACACAGCAATATAATGCAACATTAAAGCTTTTAAATGTTTAAAGCAGTTCTGCCGCTCCCAGACTGAGGAATGGTATGCCGGGAGAGATTCGCCAACTTCACAGTCTTCCAGAATTTCAGAAAGCCATAAAGACCGATCTCTTCCAGCAGGCCTACCCAGCTGAATTTTAAGTTGCCTTTTAACGATGTATTAGTTTTACATGTTTTTAAGAATTCATTCATTTTATATATTTTTAATCAGTTTTATGTATTTTATGCTGTTTTGTATTTCATGTCGTTCCCCACCTCGTTCCAGAGAGAGGCGAGTAAGAAATAAAATTATTATTATTATTATTATTATTATTATTATTATTATTATTATTATTATCAGAGTAACCTGCTGAACACAGGGTGTAAATTAGGCCAATGTCCTTCGTTGATGCTCCACTTAGGGATGGGCAAATGAGTAATAGTCAAGATGGTTAGAATTCTCCAGACATTTTCTTGCCATACATCTCATACCTGATTCTTCTTGGCATTTGCGCTCACTGCTCACTGCGCACAAATGGGAAACTTGCTCAAATTGATCAGCAATCAAATGGGAAATTTGCAACAAAAAAAAATCTCCCTAAATTACTTCCATAGACTAAAATGGGACTGAGGAGTCAGCTGTGGAAATTTGCACAGATCGAACTGGGAACTGGAAATGAGATGAGAATGAGCGCACGTTTGACCATTTGTGAATATTTTCGGCAGACAAGTGCTCTCACACACGTGTTCGGAGCTTTGAATGGGGTTTGCTCTCATGTTTTGCAAGCAAAACCAAAATTCTAATGCCACCCTACCTCCAATTCCTCTTCATTTTATCCTTTCAAAGGGAACTCTTTCCAGAACAATAGCATCCAGATGGTCTCTGTTGTCCATGAGATTTTTGATGAAAGATCAACTTATCACACTGACAAACGTTTTGCCCACACTCTGGGCACTATATCCGACTATATCGATTCACTACTGGGAGCATAGCCTGCCTCTCCCATTGGGCAATGCTGTTGTCTGGAGCTCAGAACGGTCTTAACATCTCATGGGAGCTAATGCTTTGGCGTGGGGCCATAACCACTCAGTGGGAGAACAAAGGCTTTGCACACAGAAGGGTGCAGGTCCAAGCAGTGATGCGGCTAGTTGAATTTAGACCCTGGACTCACTGGTCTTCTGGGAGGCACCCCTTCAGATGGCCATGTGTATGAGTTGTGAAGCAACCCATCTCTTCCCACCCCCTCCAATTGCTATTCCCTGATATAAAACTGCTTCTACATTCCTGATATGTTAGAACAACAACAAAGGCAAAACTGTTGGACAACTCTGATTAAAAACAACAGCAACCCTTGAGTGTAGGCAGTTCTGCTTTTTAAACTCACTAAAATCACAGCACCACCATGACTATAGGAATAAAATAGAGTTTGCTTTTGCTGCCCTGATGCTCTCATCACCTGTTGCTCTCGCTTGTAGTATCGCTGGGGCACAAGCCAGAAGGATCTTGGAGTTATTGTAGATCACAAGTTGAACGTGAGTCAACAGTGTGATGTGGCTGCAAAAAAAAGCAAATGCTATTTTGAGCTGCATTAATAGAAGTAAAGCTTCCAAATCATGCAAGGTATTGGCTCCCCTCTATTCGGCACTGGTTAGGCCTCATCTTGAGTATTGTGTCCAGTCTGGGCACCAACTTCAAGAAGGATGTAGACAAGCTGGAGCGTGTTCAGAGGAGGGCAATGAGGGTGACCAGGGGTCTGGAAACAAAGCCCTATGAAGCATGGGCATGTTTAGCCTGGAGAAGAGAAGATTGAGGGGAGACATGATAGCACTCTTCAAATACTTGAAAGGTTGTCACACAGAAGAGGGCCAGGATCTCTTCTCGATCATCCCAGAGTGCAGGACACGGAATAATGGGCTCAAGTTACAGGAAGCCAGATTCCAGCTGGACATCCGGAAAAAACTTCCTGATGGTTAGAGCAGTACGACAATTGAACCAGTGACCTAGGGAGGTCATGGCTCTCCCACCCTAGAGGCCTTCAAGAGGCAGCTGGACAGCCATCTTTCAGGGATGCTTTAAGGTGCATTTCTGCATTGAGCAGGGGGCTGGACTCAATGGCCTTACAGGCCCCTTCCAACTCTAGTATTCTATGATACTATGATTCTTGGTGGTCATTGCAAGGGGGGACTGCAGGGCCCTGGATCTTTTCTTGCTTTAAAAAAAATGCAGCCTGATGCAGAATTGGATGGAACAGACCTATGACTGGATACATGTGAAACCAACATAGGCCAGAAATAGGCTCATTTGTTCATCCCTACTTCAGGTTAGAATGTTAACCTGCATTTTTTGCCCACCTCCTTACACAGAGTTTCTCTTTGGATCCCTGATATTTGCTCCAGCCTTGCTTGTTTGCTTTTCTGAATTCCATTCAGAAGTGACCTTTCTGCATCTGTCACTTGCTGACGGAGAAAAGCCTGGCAAGGCACTTAAATGATACATATCAGGTTAATTGCATCTAGCATTGTTGGCAAGAGAATATTAAACAAGGTAGCTAAACAAGCTCACAAAGCCATCGCCCCACACTTTAAAAGCCAAACATCTGGCTGAGCTTTTGAGTATGTCTGTTTGTTTCATTATCAACTTTTTTCTTCTTTTCAGAACATCTCTGCTTGCGTTTCTACTGCAATTCAGGAAGGATTCGGGATCCTTTCGAGTTTGGTTTTGATAAGCATTTAGCAAAATTCACAAAGTTCACCATATTTGGGACAAAAAAGAACTTGAGAGTAAAAAGATGCACAGGTGACAGATCTATACATCCAGGCCCAGGGCTTTGAGTGCCTAGCTTTTAAAAGTTTGCGTTTGAATCCCTGTATCTACTGTTTTGTAATAGTTTAAAGGGATTCATTAATTTTCCAAATACAAACATAATCAGACAAAAATGCACTGAATTTAAATCTAGTTATTGAGAAGGTAGTACATTTAACAAGTTTCCTGTAATTTTATAGACAAAAATATAGGTAAAATTTGAAGGCGGCTTCATGGTTCTTCCAATAACAAATTAGATTTAGTCTCTTGTCCGTAATCAAGGGAAAGGATTTAACTAATATTGTTGCATATGAATCCCTGGCAAATTTCTCCTCTCCCTGGAGAAATTCAGCAAAATGGTCTCATCAATTTAATCGGCCCACACATAGGATGGGATATTTTGAGGGGTCATTTGCACGCAGCTCTACTTCTGACATGACACCTCACAAGGACATAAAGAGCTGGATCCAGATTTAGTCTTACTTAGAAATCAGTGGGGCTCAGTGTGGGTCATAATTGACTTAAGTGCCATTCATTTCAATGGGTTTACTCTAAGTAGGGATGGATGAGAATTTTGTTTTGGAGTGAAATCTCAATGGATTTTACCAGTTCAGTCCTAATATATTTTGTTCCATTTCCCCTTGCTGCCAATGGCTCAATCTGTAGTGAGTTGATCCAATATGCAGATTTGGGGATGGGGTAATGGCGGCAGCAATTTGCTGAAATGATAACCATCCCCCTCAGGTCTTTAGATTTGCATAAATGAGGTGGTCATTGTTAAAAAAAAACATAATCAGGTGTCTTGCGCAAATGCACACTTACACAGGTCCACCTGTCCACTATGTAGCTGCACAGAGGTACATCCCCATTGCAAAATAATAATAATAATAATAAATCCTCGTCAGTTTCATCCAATCCACACATTTGTTCATTTAGCCTAGCAGACTCACTCTGTATTTGTCAAAGAACTTGCCAATTTCATCCTCCATTTTGGTACTTTCTGAGCAAAGGAGCTCACCACTTTTCAGAAGGGAAACACTGTGAAATCCCATCAGGCTTAAACGGGATGGAATTCCCACCATCACACAACCCTAACTCTGACTAAATGAGGATCCAGCCCAAGAATCACCCTGCAGCATCTGGTTGACAATCCAACATCCCAAAGTGGCCACCCAGAAACGTTCACGAGCGGGTCCACCTCCTGCCTTTTGACCCCAGGATCTGCCATTCTTGACCACTGAGGTGATGTCCCTGGCTTCCGTGGTTTGCTAGCTCATGATCAACCTGCCCTCCACATGCATAATCTAATCCTTTTGAAAACCATTCCTTCAAGTAGCCATCATGACATTCACAAATATTATTTATCTAGCCTGCCATGCCATATTAATGTTAACATTTACGCACGTCCAGTCCTTCAGGCATGATGACATTAAACACAAAAACAGCTTTAGCAAAGGGAGAGTTTTTGTGCAGGGTATTTTAGTTTGGTTTGGTTTTGTCCATCAGAATTACCTGTTCTTAAAAGTTCAGTTTAAACTATACAATAACTGTAATAAAAAGAGAGCCCATCATGCCATAATGAAAAAAAGGGGGGGGAAATAGTAATTTGGCCTCAGCCACTGTCACTAATGTGCTGCATTAGAGATCAGATCATTAGGACAGTGACATTCACCTGTGCAGCCATCACAGGGATGCTGTGAGCAATTATGGAGAATAGATCAATTTGGGGTGTGGAGGGAGAGGAACAGACATCTCATTCTTAAGAAGTTTGTCATTTAGCTATAGCAGCTTTCCCCTTGAGATGGGCTAGACCAGTGGTCTTCAAGTGGTGGGTCGCAACCCAGAAATGGGTCATGAGATTAGTCCAAATGGGTCACAGCAAAGCTGTTGCCAACATGTTGGGCACTTGTGAAATTGTGAAAGTGGGACCCATCTTACAGCTTGGGAGTCCACGGTTCCAGGTTGCGCCACGTCCCTTCAACAGATGTACCACAGGCCATGCTGCTATTTGCGTTCTATCGCCCCTTGTAAAATGACCCGCTCCACAGTGGCAATATTTTTTAACCATACCTATGGCTTCGGAATGATTTTCCATTATAACTCTCGCTTGCAAACTTTCTGAGTTATTCCCCTTTTGACCTTAAGGCTGAACAAAGTCCGTCAGCCAATTCTGATTCATGAGAGGAGTAAGGACGAGGGAAATCAAAAACAATTTCCGTTCCTGCGGATACCAAATTTCTTACCCGATATAGAATTAGCAAGTCATTGCAGAGCTGAAGCCACTTTTTGGAACTGGAAAGCCATTAGCTTTAGGGGCTCCTGAAGTTGATCTAAATTGAAATAGTCTTGGTAACAGTAGATGGTTTCAGGCTGGAAAATGCAAGAGAGCAAAGGGGTATAGCTTCAGGGATATCTGGATGGCAGGGGCTTTGTAGACCACTCTAGTCTGTCATTGAACTTGGATATGGCTCTATGAATGCGTTGGTGGCCTCGACTGAAAACCTTGGTCTAGAACAAGGAGGCTGGATCACTATCAACCCGAGGACCAAATTCAATTTCAGAGAAGCTCTCAGGGGCCACAAATTTGGGGAGATTGGGGGGAAAACTGATTCCATCAACTAGCTGACGATGGAACAGAAGACACACAACAATCCACAAGATGCAGACAGAATAGATTTTACGAAAGCTGCACATCCATAGTGGTGGGCAGGGCTGAAGAGGTGGAGCCAAATTCCCCCCAAAAAAACCCAGCATATTTAAAGCTCTTTCTGCCGGTCACTAAACCTTTGAAGAGGAAATTCAGCCTTTTCAGATTGACTGTGGGGGGGGGGGGGGGGAACTGCCCCAAATCCAGGAAATCACAAAACAATCAGTGGACCAAGGGAGGGGACCAAGAGACCAAGAGAATATGTCCCTGGGTCTGAGATTCCTCATTCCTGTCCTAAATGGAACTATTTCCTCCTTGAATTGACTGGTGTGACCATTCATTTGCTATCACGTGAAAGAAACGGAGTGGGTGAGGGAGAGAAGAAGAATTATGCTAAAACCTTAAGACAGAGGAACTGATCAGACTTTTGCATCCACTGACAAACAACCATAGCTACATTCATTTGCATTTGCAGGTGGGGGGGGGGTCTTTTTGAAGGGAAAAAAGCATCATTCCCTCGTATACAGGCACAATTATCATACATGTGTCATTTTATGATTAGTATGACCTTTACCTGGCCTCGAAAATATCATTGAATTAATGAAGGAGACAGATTTTGTTTTTAATGATTTGGATAAATAAATGTACAGCGAATAAAGGATTCCACACGTAATAATCCACGGTGACATTTTATGCATTTTCATAAGCAGCTTCCATATCCCCGATATTTATTTTGTACTGCCTCACTGTATTATGAATACATAGTCCAATTAGCATTTAAATAGAAATTAGGACATCGTATGTGGGATCTGTTACTTTGCCAAAAAAAAAGAAGCAAACAATACCAAAACGAAAAGAAGAAGTGTTTCCAAATTCGGTAGCTCCATATTGTTAGCTATTCTTCTAATATGGATATAAGGAGGGTCGGCAGCATCCAGAGCTGCCCCTACCATTCCACAGATTACGTTGTGCCAGTGGGACCCTCCTCCAGCCCAACAGGAAGCTAGTGCTTCCTATAGCAACCCCAGAAATGAGCCAAACAGGACAGGTCTACCTAGCTCCCTTCTGAGATCTCCGCTGACCTCTTCCATTCCAGAAATGAGCATTTCAGCTTGTTCCTGGTTGCTTTAGGAAGCACTAGCTTCCTGTTGCCCTGGCAACGGGTCTCCACAGGCGCAAGGGCAGTGTTGGATACTGCCCAAGGAATTTCTATGCATCTTGTTCTTTCCATTGTACATTGCCCCAAGCACACATTCAACGGAGGGATGATCCAAAACTCAATAGCATCGTCATCATGGGATTGCAGAAGAGTCAATCAAGCAACTCCTATGAGGGAAACCTTGAAGGAACCAGAGAAGGAAAACTGAGTGGGGACCTGATTGCACTCTTCAAAAACCTGCAGTGGGTTGATGAAATTTGGCAGACTATGAATATAAACTTAATCAGCCAGGGCAGCAAGCAAGGAATCCTAATGTTAAGAAATTTACTATGGCACCATGGTTTCCATTTCTTATGTTGAAACCCTTGAAACTTTTCTTCACATTCCAGCCAAGTCCAATTGCCGATACGTTTTTCTGTCTAATGCACATATACATACACATGCACACAAAATAGCACATGCTCTTTTATACCCTATGTCTTTAATCTGTCATTCGATATTGAGCTCCTACTTAGGCCATTTGAAGATAGATGTTTCACAAGTTATAGCCTAAGAATTATAATTTGTCAAAGCCTTTGTTTCTTTATCGATCTTGTGACATTATTATGTATGCCCTTATTTTCGTTGCCTTCATTTTGTCAACTTTATTTCAAAATAACATAAAATTTCATGGGGAAAAATAAGAAGAAGGCAAAACTGTTCTTTGCTGCCCTAGAAGGCAGGACTAGCTATAACAATTGTAAAGAGAAAGGAGGGTAGAGTTCCTTTGGCTATAGAATAAATGTATCAATGGTAGCAATGTGCAGGTGAGCACACCTTTTTTCATGCACATTTTTCAAATGCATGCATGCTGTTGAATGCATTTTTGGGAGCCGCAAATCACAGGAACATAGGAGCTGCTTTATACTGGGTCAGATCATGAATCCATCTAGCCCAGTACTGTTTATTTATTTATTTATTTATTACATTTGTATACCGCCCCATAGCCGAAGCTCTCTGGGCGGTTTACATAGGATTAAAAACAATTAAAAACAATATACAAAAATTAAAACAGCAAAAACATACAACATACACACAATCTGTACATTTAAAAACCACTTCAACACTTCAAAAAAAACAAAAACAAAAAAAAAACAAAAAAAACAAAAAAAAAACCTACAAAAACAAAACAAGCCATGGCTCTCCAGGGTTTCAGGCCAGAGTTTTTCTATCTCTACCTAGAGACTGGGGTGATTGAACCTGGGACCTTCTGCATGCAAAGGATGTGCTCTACTATGAGCTAAAGCCACCACATAAGAATGGGGAGGCATGACTTGATTGTACCAGAAATGATGTGCCTTTTATGGTTTGATGCCATCAAAACCTTTGTCATCCTTAGAAGGCCAATGCTTAATTTCTGCAAAGGGCAATGCCACCACAATTATAACCACAGTGAGGCCGAATGAACATCACCTCAAACTATCTCACAGTTTTCTTCTGACATTCCCAACTCCCTAGAAATATCAACAAATGATTACTGTATAATATAGGCAGTGATATGACAACCTCACCCACACCCTGTCCATTAATAGATGATTCGTCACCTTCCACACATGAACAAAACACAGTGGGCTAATTATAATTGCCACTGACACATGGCTGAAGAATCAACAAAGCAGCAGTAATATCCTGTTTTGCAGGTCCTGCTCTTCAAAGTGATACTGAAGAAAGCTTGCTGCGATCTGCCTTGGAAAAAATGATTTCAGGTTCACAGCTCTGTTCCCGGGTTTTTTGCTCTTCCTTATTTCCCAAGTTCTTTCTCAGGGCATTATCAGATGTCATCACATAAGAACATAAGAAGAAGCATGCAGGATCAGACCAAGGGTCCATCTCATCCAGCATTCTGTTCGCACAGTGGCCAACCAGCTGTCAACCAGGGACCCACAAGCAGGACACGGTGCTTGTGGGTCCCTCCCTCCCATGTTCCTCAGCAACTGGTGTACGTAAGCATTCCACCTCTAAGACTGGAGGTAGCATATAGCCATCAGGACTAGTAGCCATTGATAGCCTTCTCCTCCAGAATTCAAGCAAACCCCTTTTAAAGTCCTGGATCTCCTCTAGTGTTGTGGTCACATGACATGCCAAAGATGTATGCTGTGTACCTCAGTTGCAAATGTAAAAGAGAGAGGGGGGGGAGGAGAGAGAGGAAGGCTGCTGACTATGCAAGCCTGGAGATCAATAAGAAGGTACTGCCTCTGTACAATAGATGAAAATAGATGAAAACATCAAAAGCAATCATTGGTGCCATTTGCTAGACTTTGGGAAAAATTGTCTGGAAGCACCATTTGGACAGAAATAGGCTTGGCATGATTTTATGGAATGGAATGAATAAAATTGGGGTATGGATGGGCTACAGGAAACCCCAGAGTTCAGTTTGAACAACAGTGGCTTCCCATCTAGCCCAGGATGCTCTAAACACCACCATTATTTTGCTCTCTCCTACTATCATGACCTTCTTTCCAGTGAGGCCAGTCACACTTGCAGGTGCTGATGGACACATTCAGTAAGCTGGAAAAAATAATAAATACATTTATTTCCCTGCTGGATACCACTGGCATTTTTCACAGGAGGCACAAAGAAGAAAAGCAAGAGGCAGTTTTCTCTCCAGGAAAAGATACTGAGCAAAGAAAAATAGAGGCCAGCAGACATTTCTCCATTAATTTAAAGATGTAGAGCAATCTCTGGGAGTCCAAATGGATCACAACCCTCCCTCTGGAGCAAATCATTCGTTTATTAAGTCAGGTTAGCTGCTTCAGAAGTTCAGTTGAATTGGACAGGACAAACTGGCAGGATTTGATGAATGACTTATTAATTACCCACAACGCCACTACGTGGCTCTCCTACAGAGACCCTGGATGACTTCAAAGGTCATGATCAGTGCACAGGGGTTTTTTTTTGGGGGGGGGAGGAGAATGTTAAGGTTGAACACATTCTAGACAAACTGCCAACAACCTCCAAGCTAGGGTGACCAGATAAAATCTAGGTCAGGGCTCATATAACTTTAACAGTTGTAGAGAAAAGGGAATTTCAGCCAGTATCATTTGTATGCAATTAGTTCCTGGTGAAATTCCCTCTTCATCACAACAGTTAAAACTGCAGGGGCCCTGCCTTCTTTTGTATATGGTCACTCTAGTATAGTGCCTGCAACTTTAACTGTTGTGATGAAGAGGGAATATCACCAGGAACTAATTGCATACAAATGACCCTGGCTGAAATTCCCTTTTCTCTACAACTGTTAAAGTTACATGAGCCCTGACCTGGATTTTATCTGGTCAGCCTACTCCAAGCTGCCCAGAATATGTGTTGGAAAAGACATGCATACAGAATGGAAAATTCAAATGCAGGCACCGATGAATATATCGTATACTTTTGGTGATTAAAAAAAAAAAAGACTTGCTTGCTTAGCCGGGCTTTTCCCAATGGTTAACTTTTCTTAATGTTGTTGTGCTTTTATAATGATGGGCCATTTTATCATTTGTTGCAAATCGCTTCATTTAAAAATGAAATACAAGTGAACATCCTAACATGCAGACAAATGGAACCTGCAATAAAATTTTGCAGCGTATCATCCCTCCTGAAAGGGGTGTTCCTGTTCAGGTTTCCTGCCTGCCATTCCTTCCAAACACAGAGAGACATGCAGACACACATCTATGCGGTTCATTTTCCTTTTTGCCCCTGTCACTCATTCCATGACTATTGAATATGCCCAGTTCTCATTAGCCTGGTCTATTGCATCCTTAGTCTATTGTCTATTTTTTTAAAATGATATATGTTATTTTTGCAAATCTTATTTTTGCAAAACTTGAAGTATGCTGAAATGTCCTTCTTATTTCTCAGTGGTTCTGTTTCGGCTAAGATCCTGGCAGCACTCACCACCTGAGTTGAGTATTACAAGGAATATGTATATAGGTAACCTGGTTTGGGTCCAGGTTACCTGCGGGTTTGCCTTCTCCCATACAATCCGCCCCACACACTCAGGTCTTCTGGGAAGAATTTACTACAGTTAGCCAAAACTAAGCTGACAACCGTTACCCAGAGGACCTTCTCTTCTGCCCCTCCCAGACTGTGGAATGTCCTGCTGGGAGAGATCCACCAACTTACCAGTCTTCTAGAATTTAAGAGAGCTATAAAGACTGATCTCTTCCGGCAGGCCTACCCAGTCGAATTTTAAGAGTTTTATTGGTATTTTAACAATGTATTAGTTTTTATGTTTTTAATCAGTTTTATGTATTTTATATCATTTGTTTTCAATGTTGTTCCCCGCCTCGATCCAGAGGGAGAGGCGGGTAAGAAATAAAAAAATTATTATTATTATACGTGTGTGTATATACACATACAGAGGGCATGTCTACAGCAGCCATGTCTCTCGGGGTCAGCTCAAGATTGTCCCTGTGCATCCAAATGATGTATAGCTGATCCCGGGATCAACCAGGGACAACCTCTCAGACATCCCAGGATAACTGGGACTGCAGTTCTCCCGATTTTCCCCACAGTCCTGGGACAAACCCAAGGTCCACAGGTAGTGTGTCACCCGCTCCTGGGGTCATCCCTCCTCCCCGCGAGTAGCGGGGCTCACCAAACGGGCATGGAGCTCTGCGGGGGGAGTCCGTTCCCATCGGGGGTGACAGGAGCAGCATTTTCACGACCCTTCGGTTGGCTCTCAGCAGTTTTCGGCACTGAATTCCATGGTTTTTTAAAAAAAAAACTTACCTTGGTGCAGGATTGTGTCCACGCAATTGCACAAACATCTCCCATCTTTCTTTTTTTAAAAAAAAAAACCACCCTGTCAGGAATGTCCTTCTTGACTTCTGGGATGTTGCTCTGGCATGTGTGCCCTGGGGTAGGATCCCGGAAGCTGTAAATCCTGAGATCCTCTCCCCCACACACATCCCGCAAGGCCTGAGACCAGGGAGATGGGGATCTTAGTTGTGGTTTATTATTATTATTATTATTATTATTATTATTATTATTTTAATGCATTTTACTCCAGACCTGCCAGAGGAAATGTGCGGCAATCGCGGGTGCAATTTGCATCATTTGTGCACGTTTCAGACTTAATCTGCATAATCCGCCCAATTTGCAGGTGCATTTTCCAGCCGGGAATTTTTGTCAATTTCGCAAATGGCACCAAGCAATTTGCACACATTTCTATTCGTGTCAATTAAAACAAAAATGGAGAAAAGTTCCTGTATTTCAGGAAAAGCCTTGTGGCCTCGACCCGCAAATATGAGCCAAGTCGGGTGCTCACCAGGAATCTGTCCAAAAAGAGCCAAATTCCACCGCAACGGACCTCCTTAGTTTCAGAGTTTGCTCACATATATACATAATGTGACTTGATATGTAGGCATATGACAGGCAATTCAAAAGGAAAGAAAAAAGTACCACACAAGCAACCGTGACGCTTAGCCAAAGGCAAAGTACGTTTGGAAGACTGAAACACCCATGCTGAGACGTCTCTTTTTCCTTGCCATGGTAAACTTTTTTTATTACCTTACTCATTAACCTTTCCTTCGACAGGAAATGTATTCATTACCATTTTCTTACAAGGCATGTCCAAACCACATTACTCATGAGCCTACAGTTCCACAGCACGGCAACAGCCAGCTAATGTATTTCCTTTTCTTCTTTTAAAATCATATTGGCAATCCAGGAAAAAATGACAGTGGAGCTTAATGCTGTCATGACATGAGCCTGATACTCCAGTCCTGATATAGTTCTGCGAGAGCAACTGGGTTGTGATATCTATTGAAATGACAGCAGTGATTTTGTTTCAATTGTCGTCTATACCTGTAGGTCAGCAGAAGCTAACTCAATCCACCCCGTGTCCTCTTTTATCCTCTTTTGTGGTGATGTGTTTGCAAAGAGAGGATAAAACATGCTTGTGGGTTTTGTTTTGTTTTGTATTTGGGCCTGCCCCATTTGCCCTTGTCCCGCCTCTGAGACCCTCTCCACAATGGAATTCAGCCCTCGAGCTTGAAAGAGGTTCTGCATTTCTGAGTTAAAAGGGTCAGATGTAGCTGATGGGGAAAACCCTTCTCTGCCTGAGACCCTGAATCAGGACCGGCCCTAATATTAGGTGAAGAGAGGCAGTCGCTTCAAGCAGCAGATGCTGGGAGGAGGCAGCAAATAGTTCAAGGAACTGTTTGTGCTCTTTGCCCTGCTCTGCACCCCCTAAACTAGCCTGCTGCTTTCTGGTGCAGTGGAGGATGCTGACACATTGCTAGTGTTGAAGTAAGATTCAACCACCAGCCCAGTTTGCTTTTGAACATGTAATGGGAGAGGGCACCATCTTGTACTTTGCTTCAGGCAGTAAAATGCCTTGGCCTGCCCATGCCCTAAAAAGCCACTACCTGTTAAAATGGGATCAGGTGGGAAAAGATTATGATGTGGCATAACAAAACTTCCTATGTTCCTATGCACACACTGGGAACACTGGGTCATGTGATTGCACATGGAGTGCAATCCCCTGGAGTAACCAGAACTTGTTTTCAGTTCAGTTCCGAATTAAACAACTCTCAGCCAAAGAAACGGAAGGTTTCCTACCATCGCATTTGTCGTAAATCACCAGCATTGAACTCGATAAGCAGGAGGGAAACGTCAATAAACAGTCCAAGGTTGAAAGCCAAAGTATCCATCAGAAACCAGGTCAAACAATACTGGGTTCAGGAATGTGCCAAAGAGTAGTCAGAGTCTGATCCAATGTCAGGATATGTCTAGGCAAGATCAAGACACTGGTATGCAAGCGATGAAGGCAAGACACCAAGAACAGTAGTTGCTTCCAGCATTGCTTCTGGGTTCTGGCATGTCTTTTATGGGGATGGTGGTGATTGGGAATCGCTGTCAGTTGCATTGGCCTTCAGCAAGTTTTTGCATGTTCCTGTGAAGGGCCACTCCCCCAAACACTCCCAGGCTCAGCTGTTTCTCCTTTCTGCTTAATCCCTCGAACTGAAGCACAATAGCATTATCCCCCTCCCCCCCACAAGTGAAAACTTGCTGCCACTTGATAGATTCCACCATAGCTTGTTGCAAAAATACAGAAGTGTTAATTAGAGATTTGCTCTCCGGACATGACTTCCTGAGAAATATGCAACCGGGCAAGAAGAGCTCGCCTGCCGTTTTTGCAGTCAGAATATCAAACATCGCTCATCAAGATATGTGACCTATTGAAATGGCAAACAAAGCGGCAAGGAAAGATCACCACAGCTGGCTATGTGGAAACCCTGCAAAAAAATGTCAGTGCTTTTCAAGGCCAATGGCCCATTACCGAGGACAAATGCTGTAAAGCATTAGCACTGCCAGAGTAATGTGGGGACATCTTTCCCTGAACAGAGAACCTGGCATGTTGGCACTCTATTGTTTTTTTGAGGGCCAATTAGACGAGGCCGATTCAAGGAAACGGCCTGCATTTAGCATCACCAGCACAATAACCTGGGCTGCTCCTGGGCCGTCGCGCCTGCTGTTTTGTTGTTGTTTTTTAATGGAGAAGAGTGCAGTTGCGCTCCAGTGACAAAGTTAGTTTAAAAAATGTGTGTGAAATGGGGGGGGCTCCCTCTGCCCTCCTGGGGTGGCGGGCATCCTTTCCCCCCTCCACTAATGGGCTTGGAGCTGTGTGGCGCGGCTCCAGGCCCATTTTGCTGCCGCACTTACTTGCGCATAAGTGCGGCAGCACCTGGGACAGGTGGGCACATCTTCCGCGGTCCCGGGAACTTCCAAGGACCACGGAAGATTTGGGACTTTTCAGGTTTCTGTTAACCTGGACAAATCCTGTGCCTGCCCCCACGCCACTCCAGGACTCCCTGTGCATCATTTGGACTTACAGGGAGCAGCCGGGGGCCAACCCAGGCAAAACACCTGGTGTGGAAAGGGCCTATGAATCCTATGCTCCCCAATAGGAAACGATGCTTCTCAGCATGCTTGCATCCGCTGACAGGACTTCTCTTGTTTCTACTGAGCCCTCCCTACCTTTCCTTGCCCAATTCCTTCTCAAAGGTGAGGGTTGTTTGTTTGTTTGGCCAAACATTGGGAGGACTGGCAAGGGAAAGTCATGCTTCCTCCATGAGGAATGCTTTGTTGTTTTTGTTTTCTTTCAAAACATGAGCATGTTTTCTAGCATTTCCCAGGAACTCAGGAAAAGCAAAAGGATTTTGAAATGAGCCAAGTGAAACCCACCCATCAGTACAGGCAGTAGATTTAGGGGTTCTGCTAAAAGGTAACAAACAAACAAACAATCCCCAGTTACTTAACATAAAGTTATAGTTATATTTTACTAAACACGATCAGCTTTCTCTGATCATACCATCCCAGGATGCTAAAAGATTGCATTGGATTCTACACTGGAAGACATCTTCAAATCTCATCCTTCGAACATCATTCAACTGACAGGGGAGGAGAAGTACCACCTTCTTTCCGGATCCTGCAATTAGCAGCCCAGTCATGAGCCGCTGCAGCAAAGGCTGGGTCCCACTGACAATTGGCGCCCTTTGGTCTCCCTTCCCACCCAGGCATCAACTTGAGACAGGCGTGCTTTTCAAGAGAAAAGCAGCACGTAAACAAGGGAACCGTGAGTGACAGATTCAATCTCATTCATGAGATATTTTCCAGGGAGATCAGGCACTGCCGCTGACGGCTTGTCAAGAGGCATGCTTGATATTAAAGCTCAATGACTTTAATGAAGAAACTACAGAGGATTCGCCTGTTGTGGTCTTCCGAGCCACTGGAATGACATTAAGTGGCACGATGGCCTCGCCAAAGTGACACACATTAGATTTTTAAATAGCATTTGAAGGTTCATACAGCTTCTCCAGCATGGGTTAACATCCATGCCCTTGCCTTTTATCCCATACTACTCAGTGCAGATAACACACACACACACACACACACACACACACACACAGATAGTTAAGATTAGATAGATAGACAGACAGACAGACAGACAGACAGACAGACAGACAGACAGACAGACAGATAATGTTGGAGAAATCTGCAATGGCGAGGTGTTAGAGCCAGTGTGATGTACTGGTTAGAGCATTGGACCGGGACTAAGGAAATCTAGATTCTAGTCCCCACTCAGCCATGAAGCTCCTTGGGTGACTTTGGGCCAGTTACTGATGCTCAACCTAACCTACCCCACAGGGTTTTGTGAGGATCGAATGGAAAGGAAGATAAGAACTGGGCATGTTTAGCCTTGAGAAGAGAAGGCTGAGGGGAGACATGATAGCCCTCTTCAAATACTTGAAAGGTTGTCACACAGAGGAGGGCCAAGATCTCTTCTCGAACAATCCAGAATGCAGGACACGGAATAATGGGCTCAGGTTACAGGAAGTCTTTGGGGAAAACTGTTGCTATATTAAAAGTTGAATTCAAAGGTCCTTACTTGAAATTAGCGTTTGCAATTAAATAATTAGAATATTTGATCCAGTTATGATCCATGACTCCAGTGTTATTTCTGACAAAAAGGTTGGAGGCTGTTTTCACATGCGCAATCACTGACTCCTGCTCAGGTCACAAAGCTCTAATTTTCCAAAAGAAACTCAAGGAATAATGGGCTCAAGTTACAGGAAGCCAGATTCTGGCTGGACATCAGGAAAAACTTCCTGAGTGTTAGAGCAGTACAACAATGGAACCAATGATCTAGGGAGGTGATGGGCTCTCCCACACTGGAGGCATTCAAGATGCAGCTTCAAGGTGGATTCCTGCATTGAGCAGAGGGTTGGACTCAATGGCCTTATAGGCCCTTTCCAACTCTAATATTCTATGATTCTGTGAACCATGTAAGCCACATTGGGTTCACTGCAAGAGGGGAGAAAAGGTGGCCTATAAATGTAATAAAAATAAATAAATAAATATGGGTTCCAATAGTTCAACTATGAATTGTGTGAAGAAGTCCTTCCTTGAATCTCCCACCAATCAGCATCATGGGACAATGCCATTAAGTTCTAGTATTAGGGGAGAAGGAGAGCAATGTCTCCCTCTCCACTTTCTCCATACCATGCATGCATTGAGCAAGATGTTGGGCTAAAGGACCTTCAAAGTCTCTTCAATCCTAAAAGTCTATAGAGTCTAAATATGTGTAGGAGAATCATGTATCGCGCCCTAAGGAATGTGCTGTAAGGAGGTCATGAGAGATAGAACATGGTAGAATTTAAAACAACATGAT
Source organism: Anniella stebbinsi (assembly GCA_029215795.1). Lineage (NCBI taxonomy): Eukaryota > Metazoa > Chordata > Lepidosauria > Squamata > Anniellidae > Anniella > Anniella stebbinsi. Next base: position 393,133,654 of record JARDYH010000001.1, read on the forward strand.
TTCTGAATAGCGTGTTAGAGAAGGCGACTGCCCTTGAGGCTGCCTGACACAGATTTGGTCTTTTGATTTATATCCTTGCCAAGATGGCACCTCCTTTTACACAACAATGAATATTTACCAACAACAACAAAAAAAGACTTGATTTTGAAGCCTTGGGGGCCCACGGTTCGAGTTCCAGAAGAACCTACTTTCCATGTGATTAGTCTAACTTTATTCATTTACTCCCCACAGGACTGTGCATTTTCCCAGAGAAACCGGATCGCTGTGAAAAATTTGCATAGCCAACATATGCCAGCAAAATCAGAAGTGACAAGGTTGCAGATTAAATTCTTAATGATTTATATCAGGGCTCCTGTGTTCGAAAAAGGGAATCAGTTTTCCATTAAGAAACAGAGTCCGTTTCCCCCACCCCACACTAAGGAAGTATCGGCAAAGTCTACAAGTCCCCCTGTATAGAGCTGCCCTCTCACTGCTCATCATTGTTGGCTTATGAAATGGGACAGTAACCCATTTTAGTGGACTTCCTTGGAGATGTAAGGGACATTTGCAACCATACCAGAAATAAAGAGGGGAGACTCAGGAGTCCACATAACTATGGCCCTGTTTAGAGGTGCTGTGGCTCAGCGGGTAGAGCACCTGCATTGCAGGCAGAAAGGTTCCAGGTTCAATCCCCAACACCTCCAGGTAAAGCAGGAAAAACTTTACCTGCTTAAAAATCTGGGGAGCCTCTGCCAGTCAGTGTCGATAATATTTGAGCCTGCTGATACCTGCTAAATTCAGAGTGTATAGTTCCCTATATGATTATGATGATGGGTACATAGGAAGCCTTATAAGTCAGGCTATTTTATTGGTCCATCTAGCCCAGTATTGTCAACACTGGCAGACAGCAGCTCTCCATTGTTTCAGGCAGGGGATCGAAGCTGAGACTTCTGCATGCAAAGCAGGGACTGGCTCATTGAGCTATGGCCTCTCCCCTAGTGTCATGCTAGTTACATGGATCCATGTAACACATGATGGCCGATGGGGTAGAGGGAAGAGAAACATTAGTTGTGTGCTTCACAACTGTAGTGCACATAGCCATCTAAAGGGGGAGGTGTAAGATCAGTATCCGAGGCAGTAAGCCTGTGTGCACCAGCTGCTGGGGAGCATGGGTGGGAGGGTGCTGTTGCACCATGTCCTGCTTTGTTGGTCCCTGTGAACAGAGTGCTGGATTAGATGGACCCTCGGGCTGATCCAGCATGGCACATCTTATGTTCTTGCAGTAAAATGGACACACAGACTCAGTACTCATGTTATCAGCTCATTTGATTCACACAACATTCTGATCCACCAAACAATGGCTTGGAAAGTCAAGAATGTCCACAGGCCACTGAAGATGTAGTGATGGCCACCAATTTGGATGGCTTTAAAAGGAGGGTTGGATAAATTCCTGGAGAAGGCTATCAATGGCTACTATCCCTGTTGGTTATGTGCTACCTCCAGTATCTGAGGCAGTAAGGCTGTGTGCACCAGTTGCTGGGGAACATGGGTGGGAGGGTGCTGTTGCACCATGTCCTGCTTTGTTGGTCCCTGGTCAACAGCTGGTTGTCCACTGTGTCAACAGAGCGCTGGACTAGACGGACCTTCGGTCTGATCCAGCAAGGCACTTCTTACGTTCTTACGTTATTAAAAGTGCAATCCTATGCATGTTCACGTAGAAAAATTCCCAGCATTCCTCACCAGCCACTGATCATGTCATGTCACTCCTAGGGGAATTCTCGACAGAAGATATGGAGGCAACGTACAGTTTGGCCCTGTCCAATCCAGACCCAACAAAAACCAAAGCATCCACCTCATCATGTTACCTCGTTTGTCGCAACAAAAGGTCATCATCTCCACTGGAAATTCGCATCAGGACAAAAGGAAATTGTGCCAGCTTTCCAGAAATGCATCTTTACAGCAGAGCCACACAAATGCCTTGAACTTTCTAGGCAAATGCTAAAGCAAATGTAAGTGTCGCCCCGCTTTTATTTATCAATGCAGTAAAATAATGAGGTGGATTTAAAAAGGGGGGGGAAGCAGAGGAAATGTGACTTGTACACAGTGCGAGAAGCAGGCGGTGAAATATATTAGAAGCGTGAATTCAGAGAAAAGGAAGAATTCATCTATGTTAGTGTTGATGATCCATGTAACTAGCAAGCCTTTAAAAGATACACACCATTTATATAGTTTTACATACACCTAGACAAAGTACTTAATGTGAGTTACAGTTGTTTGCCTTTGGCCTCTACGTCTTCCAAACACGACAGACCTGGAAATATAAAAATAAACGTGGGAGAACTTCCCACGGACCCATAATTCCTCTCCTATTTGTATTTCAAAGATATTAACAGCAAGAAGAAAATACATCCCATGTGAACGACAATAGCCTTGCAGTAAAGATCGATGTAATGGAGTAGCAATGAATGTAACCTGAGCTAAGAAACATCTTGGTTACTTTTTAAGGGAATAGAAGGGATCGATCACAACAGGCTACCCAGTCAATGAGTATTGCCCTTTGGTGCCATGGTTCAAGACTCAACTTAGTTAAAGCATGGTGTTATCTGGAAAATCTCAATAACACCACAAGGAATAGCCAGTAGATTTTTGGACCAATGGTGATCCTTGCCCTAGCATCTGGATCTGCCAAGGGAGAGCCATGGGCAGCTGTCAGAGGTGATCCAAGGAGAGAAATACATCAGAACCAGGGAGAACATAATGTTTAAGGAATGGCCCAGACCAAGCAGGAAGCTTTTTCTAGCCTTTCCTGTCCAGAAGGGCCCCATGGACAACCTGGTCAGTGGGGCCAGTCTGGAATGTGAGAATACTTTATGGCTGGAAGAGGCATTTGAGGAATTTTGTGAATCTGGATACAAGTTGGCCTGATCCATATCTCTCACTTGGGGAACAAGAAGTAGGAGGCACACTTATCCTGAGCCTGCAGGAGCTCCTAGAAGCACGGCACTCAGAGGGGAGGGAAATGCTAAGGAACGTGAATCCCAGGGCTCGCCCTACCATTAGGCAGAGTGAAGCAGTTGCCTCAGGTGGCAGTTGCTGAAGGCGGAAGCAAGGTGGTGGAGGAGAGAGATGTGGGTCATGCATCTTGCTGTGTGCTTCTTAAGTTAGCTAGCTGCCTTCAGGTGGAATGGAGAATACTGTTCCACCACCAAAGTTGAAGGAAAATCCAATCACCAATCCAGTTGACTTTTGTACATGGAATGGGAGGGGGCAGCCACTTCTCCATTGCCTGAGGCAGCAGCATGTCATGCGCCAGCTCTAGTGAATCCCCTTGTGATCTCTGATTTGGGAATATGTAAGATTGGGCTGCATAGGATACTCTGTACTTCGCAACAGCACAGAAAACAGTGTGCGGACATGCCTCTCAACTAAAGGAACTCGATTGATCTTAACAGGCTTTTTCTCTCAATTATCCTTTGCTAAGGCTCTTCTAAGCCAGTGTGATGTAACATTGGTCTGTAACATAAAGCGGAAAAATATGAACAGAGGTTAAATGTATTGCTCTTTGTCATCAATTTAATTTACTTTCAATGTATTTATTTTTTTATTTGTTTACTTTTTTTCCTTTTATTTCTTTTTCTTGAGGGTTCGGTTGATTTTGTTTTGGAAAACCAATGAAGTCTTTTTTTAATGTAATAATAAATAAATAAATGTTTTTTGTTTTTTTTTGCAGTCAGACAAAAAATAGAAAACTAGCATCAACCAAGCAGTATTAGTACCTTTTTTAAAAAAGCAACCCTATGATTATATTGCTCTTGTCAGCTTAAATATGGCACATGTTCACCTGTCTCATTCTCTCTCTCTCTTTTCTCTCTGTCAACATTGCTGGATGTTACATCTAGACATAGGTAAAGGCGGAGACTTTCTTTCTAATCCCCTGACATCCAACACAGGCCTCCATCCTGTCAGAAATTGTTACTAGCATCTACAGTACTAAGAGGGTTGAATCGACTGCTGTTGCTTCACAATGTTTCCTACACAGCTGGAGCTCTTTCCAGGCCTGAAATACCAAGTCAAGGGGGACAGGAAAAGCAGAGAGACTCAACCAACCATGAAAATAGACCCCAGAATGAGAACTTCATTTGTCTGCAGGTGGGAGGAGGGGTGGAAAAAAGAACGTGTTAGTAACAGCTGGTTTCACATCATTTTCTTTATTTTGCATGCTGAACAAGTATAAATGATAAAAATCCAAGAAACGATATGCTTCTTCTTCATGGGTAGGCAAAATGGGACCTTACAGATGTTTAGACTACAGCTAGACTACAGCTGCTATCAGCCTCAGCCAGTTCAGAGATTTGTGGAAATTGTAATCCAAAACATCTAGATCAGTGTAGGTTTTTACTAGAGATGTGCTGAAAATTTTGATTCTTCCATTTTCAGCATTTTGGTGGGGAGAGGGTGAAAACCCTGATGAAAGAGGCTGGAAGATGTGAGAATTTCAGACAATTTTCTCCCTGGGGAGGGGAACAGGGTTTCTATATAACTTTTTTAAATGTAGGCAGTTGTTGAGGCATCTTCTCTCCATCTTTTTTAAACACTCCTGACACTTGCAAAAGCCCAGGAGTTCTTCCTGAATGCCTATTGGAGAGGGTGAGGTCACATGGTCTCCAACAGGAATTCGGGGGAAATTGTCAGGCTCCTCCAAGTGCCTGGTTGTTGTTGTTTTTTAAAAAAACTTCTCCAGAAGAGTACCAGGAATGGGAGATATCTTCTCTGACCTGGTGCATTCTAGATGTTTAGGAATTCAAATCCCATCAGGCCCAACCAGAATATAGTCAAGAATGCTGGGAGTTGTAATCCAAAACATCTGGAGGGCACCAAATTGGGGAAGGCTGCATTTACAAAAAAGAGGGCCTTCTCTGTGGTGGCACCCTGACTTTGGAATGCCCTCACAAGGGAGATACAATTGGCACCAACCTTGCTTTCTCTTTGACACCAATCAAAATGTTCCTTTTTGTGCAGCTGTTGTTGTTGTTGTTGTTTTTCTAATGTTTTTAAGTTTGTTAATTTATTTGTTTGCTGGTTGAATGGTTTTTCATGATTTATTATTATTATTATTATTATGCATTTGTTTTCTATAACATTCTGAACACCACCATTTGGATCCTTTATAGTTGAACAGTAGTTTATATATCTTATATATAAAATAACTAATTAAAAACAATGTTGGTTATTTTCTCTTAATATTTCTATGATGCCCCTCAAATAAGAAATTGAAGGAAAGATAAATAGCTTTACCATAAAAAGAGACATATTTTACAAAAATGCATGGACACATAATGAAAAAAAAATATTTTTTAATCTATTTTATTATTTTGGGATAGCTCACTGCTAGGCCATTAAGAAAATCCATTCATCCATTCTTTTCTTTCACGATCCATTGGTCTGGAAGTATTACATGAACTATTCCATGCCTAATCCATATCGAAGTTCATTAGGTCAATAACTACCAGGTTGGTTTAACTTCAGTTACAAAAGCCCATGCTTTTAGCAAGTCGAAAGTCTTTCAGTTCAGGCTGGTGATGTGTTACCCAAAATGAAGGTCATGCATTTGAGAGAAAAAAACCCACCTATGAGAGTCACGTGAAAAATAAACTCTTGTTCAGTTCATTTTTGCCTGTACAAAACGCTGGACAAGGAGAAAGAGAAAGGTCACTTTCACAGGCCACGCTACATCTGTAAAACAACAGTGTTCATCAGTACCCATCACACACAGCCATAGCTAAATGGGGGCTGTTTTTTCTGGATGTGCTTGTCAAAGCTGGGCTGTGGGCTGGAAACCAGGAGCCATGGGAACTGCCACACATCAAGATCAAAGGGTAAATCAGGAGCAAGGTTTGAGAAGCAAGTCTGGAATCAGGAGCAGGCATGGGGGAACACAGATGTTTGCACTTGTTGAAATCCTCCAAACTTTACTTTGAAGCTCATTGCAGGTAATGGAGGGTGGAGAAATAACGAGGCAAGACACAGAAGTGGATTTTAAACAGGGCCACTTTATTAAAGATCTGCAGAGTGGGTTAACCTATGCGGGCATCCTAAATATTTCAGGGCAAGACATTCACCATCTGTGAAGTGGCGCTTCCCAGTTCACCACAATCCAGACTGCCCCTTATGGGGTAGGAAGGCCTTTCGATGTCGACCTCCCCTCGTGCCATACAGCTCCGAGTAGGTGAGGAAAGTTGGCCATAAAGGTAACCCTTATCCCGCTGGCTGAGGCCATAAAACTCATAACTGGGGGCCCTCAGGCATTACCAATCACCAAAACAGTACCTGTGAATGCTCACCAACCCTGTGATGCTCCAGATGCCCGCACCTACCTGCCAAAACGTAAAAGTGACTGAAACATTAATGAACATCACCTATTTGATACTCCCTGGCTGTCTTGCACTGTGAAGTAGGCGAAAAAACCCATAACCGAAAGTGATTATGAGCCAAAAATTCCTACTTGGCCCTCAACAGATTGACCGGCAAACCCACACTACCTACAGGGAGGGAGGGAGGGAGACGCAAAAACGAAGAGGCAGCAGGGAGGGGTGAGTCTGCCTTTAAACTCACTCAGTCTCCTCCCTGCCAAGAGGTACCACGGGAGCAGCCAATGGCTGCCACCCATGCCACCTCGTCACCCCACCCTCACCCGCAATGGCCTCCACGTGCCCAGGCACGCCGGGCCCGTTGTGAAAGCATATTTGTCTTGCTCCCATTTTACTTTGTGAACACAAAAATGGAGAATAGTTTCAGGCAGCATCCTGAGACTATTCTCCCCTTTTTGTGTTCATCTCGGATGCTCACCCACCTTGCACCCATTTTTACTTTGTGATCTGTTTTTTTCCCATTTGTTAGAGCCTATTATAAACCGTTTTAAAGCAGTAGGGTAGATAGGCTCTTAGAATGGGGGGAACCTCCTCATTCCTATGAGACTTCTTCAACCGTGTGCTCTTCCACCCCACTGACCAAAGCGTGAAAATACATCCTTCTTGTTGTTGTTTAAGAAATGGGCATTTCAAAGTGGGCCTTTCTCTAAAACAAAATGCATTTTTGAATGCAATCACACATTCAGGAATGTGCGGACATTTTGGGGTGAAATGTGCTGCTCCCATGTGCATGTGGCCTTGCGAATGGGGCAAGTTCCTGAATTGAAATTTTCATATTTCCCTAAATAAGACTGAAGAACCACTGTTGATAATGGAACATGCCAGAGCTAAGGGAGATCAAATTTGGGGCCACCACACACAGGTAGGAGAGGTTCAAATCTTCCCAACCAGGTACAGGGGCCCCAATTCAGATTGGGGCCCATGTGCTTACAGCAACGTAAATAAAACTACTATTTTAATGTAGTGTGTAGTTTTGTCCTCTCAGGATACTCCTACACAGTCTAGCCTTTTCGGGAAGCCAAAATGAAGTGAACATCTCATTTTAATGCATTAAAAAGAGTGCTTCAGTTATCAGGAATTTAAGCTGACATCATCAAACCACAATTTGGAAGCCTTCATTTTTTTTGGGGGGGGGGGAGTATTAAATTTTTGGAAACAACTAAAGGAAAAGGTTTGTACCTCATGCAAATAGAAGGTGGAAAATGCTTGGACTTTGTGTAGACTTGATCATTTGAGTCTTACTAACTGGAAATTCATATTAATCAACAAAAAGCACATAACTGACACAAGCTTTTCAAGATCCACACCTGTTGCCATGATCAGAATCCTTCATAGTTTCAATCATCATCATCATCATCATTATTATTATTATTATTATTGAGATGTTTTCATTATTTGCATTTTAAAATTAGGTCAGGAATAGATAGCTTGGGCTTCTTCTTCTTCTTCTTCTTCTTATTATTATTATTATTATTGGAAAGGATATGCTTTCATTATTTGCATTTTCAAATTAGGTCGCACTAGATAGCTTGGGCTTAGTATTAGTATCGTATGAAAGGAGATGTTTTCATTATTTGCATTTTTAAATTAGATCAGAACAGATAGCTTGGGCTAATTATTAAGCCGGTTGGATTTTATTGAGCCCAATGCAATCCAGTGGCCAGTGACGAATCTTTGTAAGTCTTCCCTTGGATTCCCCTGTAATTATTCCACAGTCGGCCAAGACTGTTGCACAGAGATGAATGGGTTCCCTTGAGACTGCTCCACCTTGAATAATCAAAAGAGGCCAAGGAGGTCAATTACTGTTTCAGTTTGCCCCAGCTCCGCTGCATGTAAATCAGTTTACTCATACCTCTGGCAGTGCTTTGATAACATTTATTCCATCGCCTTTATCTTACCCACTGCAGCCCCGCGCGATAGTCAAACAAAGCAATCCCCCAGCAGAAATGTACTGAATAGTACAGAGGGAACAGAAGGCCATGCAGACAAAGAACTCCTACAAGTTTGCCAAGAGGAAAACTTTCCCTTTTCTAAAATGGGAGATCATCTTCATAAGGGATGGAACACATTCAAAGCCAAGGGGCTGCAAGCACCAATCAGCTAGGCCAGAACCCCCAAAGCTGGTGCCCAGAAGATGCTTTGGACTTCAATACCCATCAGCCCCAGCCAGCATGGTCAATGATCAAGAATGCTGGGAGTTGTAGTCCAAAATAATCAGAGGTCACCAGATTGGGGAAGGCTTATGTCACAGAATAATCTATTGAAGCAATTCATGGTCTTCCTTTCTACTAAAATGAATAGTTGCTGGCTGGAAGGGATACCATCTCCGGTATAGATATCGTCAGTTCAGGTCAGTTCTGGGCAACCTTGTACCCACCAAAGTTAATTGATAAGGATCTAAACCAATAGTAGGGTGACCATCCGCCCGGATTTGTCCGGACATGCCCGGGAAATGGGGAGCAAATCCACATCCAGGTGGAAAAACTGTTTTGGGGGCCAAACCTGGAAATTTAGCCCCCCAAAAGGGTGACCAGATGGCCCTGGGGCGATCCGGGCCAACTGGGGGGCGGTGGGGGCCAACTGGGGCGGCGGGGGGTCACGCGGCAGTGGGTCACGCGGCAGTGGCGGGAGGCTGGCGGCGCGAGGCACTTACCTGCTGGGGTGTCCGCTTCCCTCCAGTGCTTGGAATCTACTGAGAAACAGGCTTCGCGGCCTGTCCCTCAGTAGCGCGCCGGGTGATGACGTCATCACCCGGCGCGCTACTGAGAGACAGGCCAGGAAGCCTGTTTCTCAGTAGATTCCGAGCACCGGAGGGAAGCGGATGCCCCAGCCGGGCGGGGGGGGGGGGGTGGCGCGGGGGGGCGGCAGGGGGCAGGTGGCAGCGCGAGACATGCGGGCGGGGGGGCAGCGCGGGGCGGGGTGGGCGCACGGTGGGGGGTTGTTTTGGGTGGGTGGGGTGGCGGGGGGGGGGGTCCGGGATTTTGATCCTCAAAATCTGGTCACCCTAACCAATAGTCTAACATTAGAGGTGTGGGGGGGAAACAGTTGCTATATTAAAAGTTTAATTCAAAGTTCCTTGTTTGGAATTAGCATTTGCAATTAAATAATTAGAATATTTGATCCAGTTATGATCCATGACTCCAGTGTTATTTCTGACAAAAAGGTTGGAGGCTGTTTTCATGTGTGCAATCACTGCCTCCTGCTCAGGTCGCAAAGCTCTAATTTTCCAAAAGAAACCCAAGGTTCAGTACACAACCAACAACAGAAGCAATTTAAAAATTGCCACTGGCCAAATTTCAATTATTGCAATACATCACTTTGAAAAGATTCACAGCATCTTCAGTTTTTGATAGAAAGGTCACGTCGAAAATGGGCTAAATAAACCAGCTCGAACTCAACAGTTCTCAAAGTGAGATGTAGGGGTCCGTAGGGAATGAGGCAGACACAGTGGCCAAGAGGGAGGGGTAAGAGGGATTGTGTCTCTCTTCCGAGGAGTGTCTCAATTAGGACAAGAGGACAAGATGCCAACCCAAAGCCAGCAGCACCCATGTCCAACCACTCGAAATTCTAGCCAGAAATGTTAGTGCAGAATTAGTTTGTAAATTGGGACTGGCTGCTGGGAAGATATGAAGCTGGTAGTGAAAGCAGTTTACTGGCTCCTGGCCCAGTCAGAAAGGTAAGCAATACATAAGGGTGCTGCTAACCTCTCGAGCAAGAGTGTGAAACCTTTACAGCCCAAGGGCCAGATGCCATTTCAGAGAACCTCTCAGGGCCGCATTCCATGGGCGGAGCTGAAGGCAAAAGGGGCAAGACCAAAAATGCCAGCCTGTTTCAGCTCAAGGCTCTTAATGCCAGGACAAAAGCCTTAGGAGAGGCATTTCAACTATTCTGAATAAGCGAAGGGGGAGCAACTGCACAGAAGCCAGGGAAACACCAACCAATCAGTAGTTGGGGGAAAGAGGGTGGGGCCAGAAGAAGGTTTGTGGTCATATAGAGAACCCCAGAGGCTGGATTTGGCTTTAAGGTTCATTCTCCGGATCTCAGTGTTAGTAGTTTAAATCCCAGGGCAACGGTGAATCTTAAATTGCTGTCTTTGACTCTTGGGTTTAGGAGTTTTTCAGCAGTATTTTAAAACATTATTTTAAAAAACACAAAACACACACACATTACTTTAAAATAATTAACTTCCTGAAAAAGAAAGCAATGCATAGTCCCACCCCTGATTCCCTAAATTTCCTCCCCCCAGCGAGGAAATTTTGGGAAAAGTCCTCCCAATGGGAAAACAAACAGGGTTATATATATATATATATATATATATATATTCCTTTTGTGGATTTATCTATTTTTCCTTTTGTGGATTAGAATTAGTTTCATCAGATGCGTCTGGTGAGGTTGACTTTTGTTCACTAATGCTTATACCATCCTAAAATGTGTTAGTCTTTATGGTGCCACAAGACTTGTTTTTGCTCCAACCCGTTAATAGGCCTGTTTTTTCTCCCTTGAATTTTTCTATTTCCCTGGGCTTTCTCATTTCTAGTCTCACCCCTTTGTCATAAGGTGGCCACTTGTGACATGCCAAAGAAGAGGAATTGTGTCACCAAAAAAGAGGACAACAGCTGGTGGTGTTTTGCATAAAATTTGCATTTGCTAATTTATGTGTTTACATGCTAATTCAGAAAGAATTATTAAAATTTAAGTAGAAATACAGTACATGTCACCATAGCGTGGAAGGCTGTGACCGGGCGATTTGTGTAACCACTTGTTCAGTCTGCTGATTGGGTGCTAACCATTGATGGTCAACAATTCTTATGGTTCTTTAGTTTAAAACCAGAATTGGCCAGGACAGCCCTTCAAATATAAGCACCTTCAAATAGAGCCCTCAATAAAAGATGGCCACCACATCACTGGGTTTGGTCTGGGTATCAGATTTTGTCTCCTGGGATTAGGCAACCCTATGACATCACAAGGCCCCAGCCTATGGCATTATCATAACCTGCAGGAAACCTGGTAGCCATCCTATTCTTAAACAGAACCAGGGTTTTGCCAGACTACTGAAAATGTTGGGCATATTGTACTTTTCTTTGCTGTGCTTTTTCATTTGAATTAGAATAGGCACACCGATCATCATCTGACAAAGAGCGAGACTTTGTGATTTTAATTGCACACATCATTGTATAATTCTTATGAATATTTAACAGAAGTTGAAACCTTAACTGACATTACAGTTTTTCAAGACCTCATTTTCAATGCCTTTCACAATTTCTAAAAAAAAAAAAAAAAACACAAGAAAACCTGCCAGGCATTAGGTTGGCAGGCACAATATGCTAACAAATCGCTTCAGTAACATTTTGGAAATTCCAATAGACGCAAAAAGATTGTTTAGTCATATCCAGTCAAGCTACTTTTGACAACCTTATAAGCATCTTATTTCTGTGGTTATCCTGCAGGGGGGAAAATTAATTGCAATATCAAAAACAAAGCAACCTTAAATCCCCCCTTCAAACAAACAAACAAAATCCTTCTTGTGATATTGAAAATATTTACAGACTGGTAATATTCTTTTCCAGTTATTTAACCTGGTCAGCGATTTGCTTTGATGGAGTTTATAACACAAATATCAGCCTGTACTACTCAAATCCTTTCAAAGGGTGAGCTTAGAAACAGCTGACAACATTATTCCTTTTTTTAATGACTTAAAGTGTGTTATTAAAAGCTTCACGTTGCTTTTAAAAACACGGCACTACCCACAACGACCTCACTTTTCCCTTGCTCTGCCAGCAACTCCATGCTGTGTGTTTTCTTGAATGAGAACCTTAGAGGACATTTTTTTACAAGTGATATTAAGTAGGCTCATTAGAGAGGAATTACCTGATCAATGGAATCACACGGTGCAGCCATTGCATCAATGGCCTACTTCAGGTGTGGGAAGCCTTCTTCCTAGCACTCTATAAATTTGGGAGAATTCAAATAGGCTGACCATATGAAAAGGAGGACAGGGCTCCTGTAACTTTAACAGTTGTAGAGAAAAAGGAATTTCAGCCAGTGTCATTTGTATGCAATTAGTTCCTGGTGAAACTCCCTCTTCATCATAGCCATTAAAGTTGCAGGGGCCCTGCCTTCTTTTGTATATGGTCACTCTAGTATAGTGCCTGCAACTTTAACTGTTGTGATGAAGAGGGAATATCACCGGGAACTAATTGCATACAAATGATACTGGCTGAAATTCCCTTTTCTCTACAACTGTTAAAGTTACAGGAGCCCTGTCCTCCTTTTCATATGGTCAGCCTAGAAATTCAAACACATGAACTCCCTTCTTCCTGTGACACCTGCAGTGGTACAGCTAGGGCTGGAACTCAGAGCTTTGGAAAAGGGCTCCAAGACTAGGGATCTCTGAATCAGAAAAACCTGCGCTCACCAAAGTTTTCCAAATTGTATCTCAAAGTTTGTTCTGACTAGGGTGACCATAATTTGAAAACCAAAAAGGAGGACAACATGGCCGCCCTTGAGGGGGCGTGCCCACCAACATGCCCAGCCCCCAAGGGGGTGTGCACACCAACATGTCCAGCCCCCAAGGGGGTGTGCCCACCTGAACATGGCCTTGGTCACGTCTGATTCTACAGCTCATAATTATGACAAACCTGTTCTAAATAATATGTTAATGTTAGAATCACTGAAATAAAGAACAAGTGAAACATCCAATGTATCTGAAAATAACATGTATTTTTAGTTGCTGTACATCAACAGAAAATAAAATCTTTTTCCATTTTTCTAAAGAAAACAGGTCCTAGATTAGAAAAAAATAGCTAAAGAACACTGTGGTTAGGAGGGGTTACACCAGTGCTAGACTAAACAGAAAATGGGAAATATGTGGTAAGGAAAGATTAGAAAGGTACACAACAGGTGCAATCCTCTAGCCAGAAAACAAATCCTATAATTCCCAGCATTCCACAACCAACATGTATAGGATTGTGGCCTAACCAGAAGCAAGATCACTGAGTTTAATAGGACTTATTCCCAGGTAAAGGTGGAGAAAGATGAGAGAAAGAATGATTGAGCCACTGTAGCAATCTTTTCTCAGCCTTTTCAGTGTGATTTCATTAATATTAAGAAAGGAAGAGTGTCTCTCTTTAAAACATTGTAACACTTGAGATGTAATATAAATTGAAGGTTTTGCTCCAGAAATAGCCTTTTGCAGATTTTATGTGTACACTATTGGGAGAACTGGTGATAAGCATCCACAATATGGCCTCAGTTAGGGTTTAGTAGAAACTCGTATTAACTATACCTCTATCAAAATATCTAACTACAAGTTAAAAGATTACAGAGTTTACATTTTATTTATTCCATTTATATCCGGCTATTTTTCCTCCAAGGAACCTAATGCAGTGTACATAATCCCCCTCTTCTCCATTTTATCCTCGCAACAACAACCCTGTGAAGTAGGCTGGACTAAGAGTCTGTGACTGGCCCAAAGTCACCCAGTGAGCTTCCATAGCTGAGTGGGAACTAGAATCCAGATCTCCCAAATCTCTGTCCAACACTTTAGCCACTACACCACAATCCACAACTCTGACATTTAATATACTAGCAATATTAAATGGATAGTCAATGTGAAGTTCAGGTTAATTCTGGTTAACTTTGTATGAATGCCTAGACAGCATAGCATAATCCTACTCAGAAGTAAGTTCAATTGAGTTTACTGAACACAAAAGAAGAGCTCCCTGTGCTTCTCTTCTCATTTGTTCACCTTTCTCTAGCAAGTGCAAACTCCTCATGTCAAAGAGGACTATACACCCACCATAACCTGGCCTCATGGATCATGTAACCAGCAGATACAGTCTAGAAAGATGCTTTCAGAGCCAAGGAGATCCAGACACAAGCAATTCAAGCCAAACCACACTACATACTCACATATTACCTTGCCACTAGTCCAAACATGGCTGCTCACATTCCTTTTTGCTGCAGTACCACTTCTGTCACCTTGCCTGGGCAGCTTGGAAGAAGCAACAGGTAAAGGTCTCTGGCACGCCAATGAATATGTCAACAGTCAGTCTACCGGTCATAATTGGCTGAGCAGCTCTCTCTGCATAATCAGGTACTAGTTTACAATGGTGTAGTTAAGCAATTTTAGATGCTAAATGTCATAGTCTTATAGCCCCCTTTATATCTAAAAATGCATTGCTTCACTTCAAATGGCAGGTATATCTTCCACAATGACAACTGCTACATTTCTGATACTAGATATATATATATATATATATATATATATATATATATGGCGATTCCACACATGTGAGGAGTTTCACATTTTAAACTCACTTAAGGTGCAACCCTATGCATGTTTAGTCATGTTTAGCCATGCTGGCTAGGGGATTCTAGGAGTAGTAGGATATTTTTCTGTCTAAACATGCATAGGATCTTTTTTTGTTTAAGAGTAATTTTTATTTTTTGGGCATGGAGCTTGCATTCTGTTTGTGTTCCTGTTGTTGGGTCGCTCCTGCCTCGCCTCTCGCCCGTCTCTCGTGTCACACCTCACCTGCCTCACCTGCCTCTTGTGCCCTGGGATCGTGCTGCTGCTGCCTTCTGCTTTTTCTTGTTTGGCGCGCATATGCACGCTCCACCTCTTCCAGAAGTCTCAAGTCTCACGCGATGGAAGCCTCGTGAGACTTGAGATTTCCAGGACAGAGAGGGCGGCGGCGATCTGCACAGGAGGCCCGGCAAACGTGTGCTTGGCTTGCCCTCCCCCCCAGCCAATTGATGCCTGAAGGGTCTCTTAACACTTGCATTAAGAGATCCTTTAGGCATCAATTGGCTGGGGGTTGGGGCGAGCCGAGCACACGTTTCTAAGGCCTCAGGAAACTGCGCAGATTGCCGCTGCCATTAGTGTGGCTGGAGAATAACTGCGCTTGCACAGATACCCTCCCAGCCACGCTAATGGCGTAGGCGATCTGCGCAGTTTCCGGAGGCTTTAGAAATGTGTGCACTGCCCTGTGCCATTTCCGGACATTCAAAAGATTTATGGGAATTCGGGCCAGATCTGCCAGAGCCCGCGAAAAAGAGGACATGTCCGGACAAATCCGGACTGATGGTCACCCAAGTTCTGACTCAAGTCCATATC
The DNA here is from genome assembly GCA_029215795.1 of Anniella stebbinsi. Taxonomy (NCBI): domain Eukaryota; kingdom Metazoa; phylum Chordata; class Lepidosauria; order Squamata; family Anniellidae; genus Anniella; species Anniella stebbinsi. The sequence continues at coordinate 393,149,179 of JARDYH010000001.1, forward strand.
AGATTGCCAGCTTTGGGTTTGTTTTGTTTGTTGGTTTCCTTTTTGCATCGAAATCGAAAATGTTTATTGCTCAAGCTACAGATCATTGCAATACATACAAACTTAAAATTTTACAATACTATTATATCAAAAGTTACATATAAGGTTAAAACGAAAGAGCTGTAAAATACATGACATCCTTAACTGAATTGATAGTAAGGTGGGTGAACAGCAAACATACAGAAACCTTTAATAACCTATTAATCACATTGCATTCATCTCTAAATCTTTAAAACACTTTACACCAATAGTATCTAAGAACTTTGCTCTATATCTAGTAGCTTTCACTGTAAATAATGCAACCCTCTGTATCACGTATGGGTTGGTTGAATATAATAAATACGTCATTTCTCCTTAACATCCCTATATTTCACTTTCTTTAAAAGAAGCTCTAAATAACTGTTTCTTATGTCTGTATATAATGGATAGTCAAATACGTAATGTTCCAAGTCCTCTAGAACTGAATCTCCACAAACACACAACCTATCTTTTGTTGGTATGCCATGAAATCTCCCCCATTTAATCATGGTATCCATTTGTTCACATCTTAAACGTGTAAGAGCTTTCCGATGTTCAATTGTCATGGGACCTTTTTGCATGAAAATCCAAAATGTATGCATCCTGATCAGGGCGCAAGCAGCAGGGGAAGGGATTTGGCCAGTGCTTGTAGAAGCCGGCTCCTGCAAGCCCTGCCTGAAGGGTGTGGTTGAATCCCCACCTTATTGGTATAAGAAAGGTATTTTCCTTTTCACCACTCACCCTCTCATGGGGATGCCTCTCCCTCCAGGCGATGGCTGTCGTGAGCTGGCCCATCCCCAGATTTCTTCTCACAACCTTTGGCAAACTGACAAGACACTCAAGATGGTGAGACTCCTTTTATTGGCGAAATCACACAGTTACAAGCATGATGGTTTCATTTTTTGCTTACATCCACTTAAAGCTGATAACGGCCAGAAAGCTTTAGGCTCCAGTCTTGACATGATTCTTTAGGCAATCACTCGGGGAAAAGAAGTGTAGGGTTAACCTCTATCCTACTCCAAGGCCTCAGCTAGCAACCTCCCATGAGAAACAGAGACAGATGATAAGCTTACAGAGAAACAAACTTTCTTAAAACAATCCCGAATTCTTCAACTTACAATTCACAAAGCCTCTGGCCTTGTGATACCTGACAATGGCAAAGGCAGGGTTCACGAAGGATGCCAAACCCTCCACAGGCTGGCTTGGGCCCATGGGCAGGAGGTTGCCCCCTGACCTAGCTGTACCCCAGACACCTGCAGCCAGAAATAGTACATTCTGGGAAGGGCTGCTGATCATGTAGGTCAGCTGTTAGCTAGGCTGACCATATGAAAAGGAGGACAGGGCTCATGTAACTTTAACGGTTGTAGAGAAAAGGGAATTTCAGCCAGTGTCATTTGTATGCAATTAGTTCCTGGTGAAATTCCCTCTTCATCACAACAGTTAAAGTTGCAGGCACTATACTAGAGTGACCATATACAAAAGAAGGCAGGGACCCTGCAACTTTAACTGTTGTGATGAAGAGGGAATTTCATCAGGAACTAATTGCATACAAATGACACTGGCTGAAATTCCCTTTTCTCTACAACTGTTAAAGTTACATGAGCCCTGTCCTCCTTTTCATATGGTCAGCCTATGTTAGCTTGAATTGCATTACTTGGGAATAATGTTGACATGCATGGGGTAGAAAGCTAAAGAGAGGCAATTTAAAGTGAATGTTCATTCTACCTAAATGCACAAGCAGGGAAGGCAAATCGTGGCAGGGCTCTGGTGCCTTGAACAGCAGACTGGCATGTCAGGATTCAAGAGGCGATGCTTTTCACCGGTGGATATGTTGTGATGGGGAAAGCTGCACCAGTTGGATTTGTACATATTGTATAACTGCTATGCAGTTGCAAAGCGATTTCTCTATATTAGTGGAACCTTCTCTCTCCAAAAGCATTGGGACCTTCAGGAAATTTCACCCTGTCCTTCAAAGCCTTCAGACGCTTTGTTCTTTGGCATACAGTGCTGAGCTTTTTCATTTCCTTATCAAGGCATCCTTCGATTAACTCTTTTGATTGATTTTCCTCCCAACCCCCTTCTTGGATGGACAAGATCATCATCTCTCCACCAGAATTTCCTGCACTGATTGTTAATTACAAATGTGGCCTGTTTACTTGCTGGGCATCTGGCATTTTCCCTCTAATCAAGAATGAAGGTGACACTGTCATGCCCGGAAAAACAAAACAAAAACCGCCTGGAGAATCAGGGCCCTCGGTGTCTGACGCGCTTAATTTACCATTGCCAACAGTGGGCAATTCAATACTTCATCATATGGAATGTGTTACCCTTCCTCTGTTATGTCACTTTTTAACAGGGTTGACAACATTTTGGCTGCCTGAGCATCGTTTACTCTGCCTCCCTATTCTTCATCTTATATGCTCAGCTTCTAGAAGCAGAAACTGCTATTCCAGAGGTATTGTGCATTCGCAAATTAGTTCAAGTAACTTTGCTAGCTGCTAGTGGTGATTTATTTATTTATTTATTTACTTATTTATTTATTTACTTGCAGCATCTTCGGCCAAAGAAGTATTCCAGAGCGGCTTATAAAAGTTAATAATAAGACAATCCCTACCTGCAGTCTAAGAGACATGACACAAAAGGGAAAAAATGATTGGGAGGAAAACAAGCAAAACAAAACTCAAGCACTGGTTACGAAGTTCTTATAAGTGTTCTTTCTGGCATGAAAGGGAGAAGCCAATCTACTTGCTTAAATGTGTGTGCATGTAGGGGTAGGGGTAAATCCATCTGGTCCATATTTTAGGAAGAGATTGCCTAATTCACACTTCCAGAAGTAATTCATGACCTGGAACACAATTAACTGGGCATGTTTAGCCTGGAGAAGAGAAGATTGAGGGGAGATATAACACTCTTCAAGGACTTGAAAGGTTGTCACACAGAGAAGGGCCAGGATCTCTTCTCAATCATCCCAGAGTGCAGGACACAGAATAATGGGCTCAAGTTACAGGAAGCCAGATTCCAGTTGGACATCAGGAAAAAAGTCCTGACTGTTAGAGCAGTACGACAATGGAACCAATGACCTAGGGAGGTGGTGGGCTCTCCCACACTAGAGGCTTCAAGAGGTAGCTGGACAGACATCTGTCAGGTATGCTTTAAGGTGGATTCCTGTATTGAACAGGGGGTTGGACTCAATGGCCTAAAGGCTCCTTCCAACTCTACTATGCTATGATTCTATGACCTGGAACACAATTATTTGTTGGTTTTTACATTTTGAAATTCAGTTCTTTCCTCAAAAGGTGCATACAAAAATTCATACCCTGGGAGAAAATTGTGTCCAAAAAAATACACACATGAGGGGGAAATAGCATACAAAGAGGCATATATTAGGGGATGTTCTTGCAAAAGACCGCATACAAAAATGTGCATGAATTTTCATGCCCCCTCCTGTCGTCTGACATGGTGCAGTTCAGAGGCGGGATATCTCATTCCACAGGATGAGTGGAACCACAGACCTGAGCTGCCCTTTAGAATCTGAAATGGGGCAATTTCTCTTCTATGTTTGAGGGAACTCAGCCTTGATAGAGAGAAAAGAGTAAATAATTATGATTCAGTCTGTCAATTGGGAGCCCGTCTCCTAGCAGAGATGCAAGTTCATTTCAGAAAGGAAACTGTTATCCCGCCGTCACTCCCATCCTGCCCTTTTCCTATCTCCCCGAGAATGACAGCGAAACGTCCTCTGGCTTTTGTGAAATGGTTGCTGGGATATTAGAAAGCACAAGAAAATTGCTAACCTTTGCATGATGAGGCAGTGTTCGGAGGTTCTGGCTAGCATCCTGCAATTCAGCACACACACACCACATGCATCCACCTAAAACAGTTTGATTTGTTTTGTCATGATCATGAGAAGGACATCTGAAAAACCTTAGGATGACTATGATGCTAACAACTTTGTCCATTTGAGGGCTGGGGAAGGAGGGGGTATTCTATTCTTAAATTTTTGTTTCAAGACTTGACTGGGTTTTTGAGAGCACTTTTAACACAACTTTCTAAGATTCCCTCCTCCACTCCCTAAATATGTTTGAATACCCCCAACGTCCTGTCCGTGGGGGTCCATCACAGGGAAATCTGACCCTCTTGTGGCTGAGCGGATTTCCCCAGAGCCCTTAGCGCATCGTCCAGATCTTGGCACATTTTTTGCCCCTCTCTAAACAGGGTAAAATATGCCAATTGCAGTCATAATTTCCATATCTTGGGCAAATTATTGCCACAGTTAGCGCATTTTATGCAATTTCTGGCCATAAAGTGCTTAGTTATATGTCAATTGTGCCCAGTCAGCAGCAGACTCTGCAAGTTGTATTTTTGGGAATCTGACCTCATTCGAGTCTGTAGCAGATTTCTCCAGAATCCTTACATCTCTCTCCCTCCTCTTCCACCTCCGTGGTGTTTTCCTTATCTGAAAAGCTTGGGGAGAAATGTCTCCATCCAAATACAAATCTCCAGGAATCTTCAGATTCAGATATGATCCACTTTGGAGAATCCCAGCTTCGATTCAGGCATCTCCCAAACCTGCCCAATTCAGCCCAATTTGGTTCAGGATCTGGCATTTGTCTGAGTCTAAAGCACACTCCTAATGTATCATTCCAAATTAAACACTAGAGAGTCTCACGTTGTACCACACCTGCACAGCGGCCTATAGAAGCCTTACAGGTGTGATCAGCAGCTTTGGTGCACACATGCAGTCAGCATGCACCTGCTCAAGGCTCTGGTACAGTGCTCGAAAAGGATAGACCCACCCTCTTGCCCTTCATTCACTGTTTGGCAGGAAATGAGCAGAAGCAAATGAAGCCATGCCAAATGTGTGTTTGTGTGTATATATATTTTAAGGTGACTTCTCTCCTTGCAACACTTTGTCCTTAATTTGAATAAGTTATGGAATTCACTTTTTTTAAGAATTCGCTACCACAAGATGTAGTGATGGCCACCAATTTGGATTGCTTTAAAAGGGGATTAGACAAATTCCTGGAGGAAAAGGCTATCAATGGCAACTAGTCCTGATGGCTATGTGCTACCTCCAATATTAAAGGCAGTAAGTCTATAAACACAAGTTGCTGGGGAGCATGGGTGGGCAGGTACTGTGGCACTCATGTCCTGCATGTGGGTTTGTCAATAGCTGGTTGGCCACTGTGTGAACAGAATGCTGGACTAAATGGACCCTTGGTCTGATCCAGAATGGTTCTTATGTTCTCATATCAGTTGTTTTACTGAGCTTCATAGGAAAGAAAGGAGGTTATACATTACTTCTGTCTTTTCATTCTTCCCATCGCAAGCCAAAACGTCCATGTGTTTCCCCCCCAGTGGCATCAGCTAACACAAGAATATATTGAGCTCCCAAAAGAATTTCAGTATCATGCCCATCAAAACCAAATACCCATTGCGTTAATTTCCCCTCCTTTGGCAGTGATTTCAAAATTACGCTGTCTCCTTTTTGAATCTAATTTACATCTTAAGCAAAACTGTCATTTCAAAAGAGAATGAGGAAACTTCCAAAAACAGAACTGTGAAGAATATACAATATGATACAGTGGATATGAACGTGGCCAATCCCGGACAAATTTTGTAAAAATCCAAAAACTCAAGAGATGCATTTGGGAATAGTGATAGTCAACTCAATGTGATTTTCAGAATTTATTTATTTAACGTGTCTGGCTGGGGCATGCCAGGAGTTGTAGGACTTTTTTTCTATCTAAACATGAATAGGATGCACCCTAACTAACCTAAGACCAGTCACTAACTCTCAGTGGGGCTGTTCACACACAACATGTTGACCCAAACTCAATGGTTGAATGTGGGTTGTTGTTGAACCGTGGGTTTTCTGTTGAACCATGGGTTAGCATGCTATCTGAGCCCTGAACCCTGTTGAAGACTGTAGCTAGTGACTTGTGTGCCTGCTCAGTCTACTGTCCAGGTGCTACCTGTTGATGGGCAACTTCACACCCCTGCTGTTCCCCCTTCTTCTTTATATGAGGCAGCCCTCCAGTTACAGGACTGTGCTCTGTAAAATAAGACACCTGGCTACTCTAGCAACGAGTGGGAGAAGGAAGAAGAGAAGATAGCCTTTTCCCACCATGGAGGCCTTATTTGGATCTTTTGCCTCTGGTGCCAAAACATCTCAAGCCGTCTCTGCTCCTCAAACGTTCCCATTTGTTGAGAAACCCATAACACCACACCCCCATGGTTTCCTCACCACAGGACATCGTCCCCTAAGGCCTAAACTCGGAAGAAGGCCAATTCCCCACCCCTTAATTTTCTTCCTTTTTGCATTGTGGATGCTAAACTCTAATGTTTAGGGGAGTTGAAACAGCCCCAATGTATGTGATGTCCATTATGACAGCAAATGTAGCAAAGCAATCTATTTGCTGACTTTCCCTTCATCGCCAGGCTAGCAAACGGCACTCCCAGCCATTCGTGCATTACCGAAAGCATCTGAAAGAGTTTATCATTTTAACTAAATCCCGTTAAGTAGGCAGTAAGGTCCATTAATACTGTTAACGAACTCTCATTTCAACATAAACGAGGAACTACTCCTTCATTTCAGCTAATGATTAGCTCGGGCTTTAGGCAATGAAGCCCTTGTGGTGTTGGAAATCAAATCCTTTTACAAAGCAAACTTATGGTTTAGAACAGGATCAATCCGTCCTTCTCTTGGTTTGCGAGATCACACTCTGATGGCAGGAAAGAGGTCAAGGTTGCTTGTAAATAACTAAACACTGTTGTGTTCTTTTCTTTTCGAAACACCCTTATTTTAAACCCTCTTTTGTTTCTCACAGTAGTTGTCGCTTGGTCCCACACTTCCAGATGTTACTAAACGTGTGGATAATAAGTGAAATACAACTAAGGGTAGAGGCAAGACATTGAACCTAAGGAGTGGGCACAATGGTTTGCTTTCCCAGTAGAGAGAAGATTTTTCTTCTATGCCTTTTGATAGCTGGTGGCCACTAGATAGACACTACTAAACACACCAATTAGCAGATTGGGTGATGGAATCAGGATTCTGCCTTTTAGTGGGCTAGGAGAGAAAGAGTTTGGCAATTGAAGTGTAGCCAATGAAGAGATGGAAATCTAAATTGTGCACTGAGTTGAAAATAAGCCATATTAGAGGACTAGAGGAGCTTTGAAGGGATTTTTAAACATCTGAGGTTCCTTCTGTCCCATTTAGGAAGAAATCTGCATATTTAAGTTAAGTTCTTATATAAAAAAAGGGGGACTGAATGAAATTTTCACCCATTTGCTTTTAGAGGAACTTGTGAGAATTTGAATACTAGCAAATAACTCATTCCCTGAGTTACTTCCCCCCCCTTGATAGGGATCGTTTTACAACCACACTTTGCTGCATTGCTCTTTCTTCTGCTGTTTTATCTCCCTCTCTCTTTCCATAATTAAGATGCATTTTCCCATTTCAGCCTCATCTACTTTGCACTTTGTTTTAAATTTCACTCAACTTGACTGTTCATCTCAAGAGCATAGACCTTAGTTTTCGATTCCCATTTCTCTTTCTCACTTCCAGTGTTTTCCATTCATTATCCATAGCCCCAAATTAGAAGAAAGGCAGGTGGAAGAAGGTAGATTAATGATCCTTTAATACATATAAGATCTTATAGGCCACAGTGCTTGAATTACGGGAGAAAAGTTGGGTGTGTCAAAAATTCAATTCCTTTTTTTTTTATAAGAACTAGGGCTGGGCACACACACACCCAATTCGCCTCAAGGGCTGTTTTGGAGTCCCCGAAACAGCCCCGATTCAACTTGGGGTGCTTTGGGGGTAGCCCGCTTCACCTCAGTGCTGAGGTCGAGGCAAGATTCGGGCCCCTCGAGGCAACTCAGCCGTGCAGGTCCCTGGATGCCGGCTGCGCAGCCAGCACCCAGGAAAGCCAGTAGCAAGGCCGGCGGTGAGCCCATTGGACTCACCTCCTTCTCCTGGCTCTCCCCACTCACCAGCTGCCACATTGCAAGCCACCATCATCGCCGTTGCACGTCATCATCGCTGGCCTGCCATCATCACCCAACGTCGCCTGGTGTCATCGGCAGCAGCTGCCACATCTCCGTCAGCTGCTGCATTGCCCGCTGCAACCAGGAAATGTAGCACTCCAATGAGGTGCTCCAATGACAGCAGGCGCCAGCAATGACAGCGGGCACCAGCAATGATGGTGGGCGCTCGCAATGACAGCAGGCCGGTGGTGATGGCAGGCAACAGCAATGATGGCGGCTGGCAATGTGGCAGCAGGTGAGTGGGGAGAGCCAGGAGAGGGAGGTGAGTCCAATGGACTCACCACCATCTTTCCCGGGACAGCAGAAGGGAGGGCCCAGCACTGCTCCAAAGTGGCCCGAGGCCCCCGAAGCCACAGTACCGATGTGGTTCAGCATTGAGGGACTCAGGCTGACCTGGAACTGACTCAGAACTGGAGTGAGGCAGGCCAAATCAGCCCGCCTTGCCTCGGTTTCGGGGATTCAGCCCGAGGTGGTGCAAAGCACAAATAAGAACATAAACAAAATTTGCAGATTTCTTCATAAACAGGACAGAAAGAACTTGAGATTTTTTAAAAAATTCAAATGCGATGGGATGCAAAAGCAACAGATCCATCCATCCAGACAGAGGGCTTTGAATATTTGGCTCTTAAATTTAAATCCCTGTGTGTTCAACTATGTTTGTGGTGCTGAACTGGGGCTGTCTCCATTTTTCTTGACAAGCTTTTCATCATTAACAGCCGCATGGCAGGCAGGTGCAACATGGGGCTCATCTACACCTTCAGCCCTTTGGGGAGTGGGGAGGGACAATCATGGAGTTTTCCACTTCCGGGATCATCCCTTAGGGGCCATACACCAGTGAGTTCTCCCAGAAGTAAAGAGGATCATTCTGGGCAACCATTTTTTATTTATTTTTTAAAGAGGAGACATTTGCACAATTGTGCAGGTGCAATCCTGCACAAAGGAATGTTCTAAAAAAAAACTTGGCACTGGAAAACTCTGAGTGCCATCCCAAAGATGGTGAAAATGCTCTACCCCTCACCTCCGATGCCCACAGACTCCCCCCGCACAGCTCCATGACCATTTCCTGAGCCCCGCTACTCATGAGGAAGAGGGAGGACCCCGGGAGGGAGAGCCACACCACCCATGGAGCTCAAGATGGTACCAAGACAGTGGGAAAAAACAGGAAAAAAACAGTCCCAGCTATCCTGGAAGAAATGAGTACTCACCCCCAGTTCACCCTGGGATCAGCTGTGCACCATTTGGATGCACAGGAATGACCTCCTGACCACCTGGGATAAATAGCAAGTGTAGATTAGGCCATGGTCCTTTCCATGCTGGGAATAGATGTACCTAATGAAATTGGCCAATGTAGATGGGTGAGGATTTTGTTTGGTTTGCTTTTGATATGTATTCACCAAAAATTCACCATTTTCTTTGACAATGGGAGAGAAAGAACTTGAGTATTAAAAAAAAATATGTTCCCAATTCCCAGTTGGATTTGCACAAATTTCCTCAGTTAACATTTTATAATTGCCCCAGGATAGGGAGAACTGATCCTGTGTTCCTAAACTGCGCAGTTTCTGTGCATCCTGTGTCCCTTGCGCAGCCAAAAATCTACAAATGTACATCCTCAGAGGCTCAGTAATTCTCACCTCAAAGCAGAAGTGACCTTAAGGAGACCCCAAATTCTTCTTCACTCAGATAAAAATCTATGTCAATAGTGGGGAAAGTGTAGCATTTCTGACACTGTTGGACTTCATCTACAATCAACCTTAATCAGTCCTTCTCCCTGGGTCCCTGCCAAAGGAAGTGAGATGGGTGGCTATTAAACAGAGGGGAGGGGAGGGGAAAAAACAGATGGCCTTTTCTGTTGTGGCCCCCGAGTTGCAGAACGAGCTTCCCAGATAGGTTGCCTGGCACCTACACTGTGCTTATTTCAGCACCTGGTGAAGACTTTTTTTATTCTTCCTGGCATTTTACTTTTTCAGTTGGCTTGATAACTGGTAAGGATGTGCACAGAAAAAAAAAATTGGATTGGAATCAGAATCAGAATTGATGCCTCGGATCGGAGGCTTTCCGGATTGGATCTGATCCAATTCCGATCCAAAAATTGGATATCTGATTTTAGGATCGGATGCCTTTTAGCCTCTTTAGACTTGATTTTGGAGGGGGGGGGGGGAAGACTGTAACTTTGGTATTTTTTAAGACAGAATCATGAAACTTTGTACAAGTGCAGATGGGATGTTGCCAGTCATGTGTCCAGAATTGCAGACACAGGGGTACAGGCATTACTTGTAAGTAAGCCTTCAAAAGCCACTTAGTTTTTACCAGTCATCTATTCCTTTTTCAATTTAATCCTGTGTCTCAGGGGCACCCCACATTTAAAATAGGTAGGTTTTTTTGGCAGAACATTGTAGACCATGTCCCCAGTTGGGGAGCACACTGAAGGGCTGTACATATGTAGCTCTACCCCCTTTTGCAGACACAAGGGCAAGGTTTAACTGAAATGGAATTGTGAAAAATGGGTTTGACCATTGCATGTAAACTGCAAAGTGCTTTCATTAGATCCCATCCCCAGAAACTGAACTCAAACTTGGGGAGCGTACAGAAGGTCTGCTCTGCCCCCATTTCAAAGACACAGGGGCATTTCTGACATGGAACTGTTAAAAATGGCTTGTGCTGGTAAGTAAAACCATTTCAAAGCGCTCTCTCATTAGATGCTGTCCCCACAATGTAAGGCGCATACAGAAGGGGTGTGCATTTGCCCTGTTTCACAGACACAGGGGCACAGTTTAAATTGAATGGCAGGTGTTTTATTGAACTTTGGGGACTCTGCTGTATGTGCTGCTTTGCCAGCTACTGTTTGTGTATGCTGCATAGCAGCAGGCTACAAGCCCAGCAACATACACACACACATGAGAGAGAGAGAGAGAGAGAGAATATAGAATTAATAATAATAATAATAATAATAATAATAATAATAATAATAAGGGTTTTTTTAAAGAGAAAGAGAAAAACACACACACTCACTCCCAGAGACAAACTACAGATATTTTAAGACAAACTGAACTAACAGACAAACAAACAAACAAACAGACATGCTATACAGTAACTAGGAGAAAAGGAAGGAGAGAGAGAGAGAGAGAGAGAGCACGAGAGAGAGAGCACAAGGAAAGTTGCAGAAAAATACCAGAAAAACCTCCAAACACCACCAAAATGCAATATCACTACCAGCTCCAAACAAACACTCATTCCATTCCAACTAACTGAACCCTACAGAGAACCAAAAGCGAAAGAATGAGAATATGTACTGGGTTTCTGCTAAGCCCTCCTCCAGCATTGCAATTGGAGGCTACAGGAAGTCTTTAACAGGACTGGGTGATGCATTGATGTAGTGTAAAGCACAGTTGGTGGATCAAGCTGTCAAACACATACATATACACACACACACACACACACACACACAGCCTCCCCCCCCCCTTTTATGGAAGTTAAAATGATAAAGTTAAAAAAACCACTCATTGCCACTAAAGTCTTGCACCAATTTCTCTGGAATTTTCCACACATAAGTAGACACAAACAATGGAGTTTCAACTTTCTACTTCTTAAAACAAAAAAGTTACAGCACATTATTTTTCTAAGTCCACTATCAGTTTAAAACACCATAAAATGGAGGTCCAATCTGCCAATTTTTTTTTATCCAGATTGGGTCCCTTCAGATTGGATCAGATCAGATGGCTGATTGGATCAGATCAGATCATTTTCATCTGATTTTTGGGCGGATCGTATCCGGTTCGTGGATCAGATCAGATTCACCGCATATCCCTAATAACTGGTATTGTATTTTCAAGCAGAGGAAACCAGGACTGGCGATCCTAGCTAGCAGCAGACCAGGTACCCAACATCCAAGCCACAGAGACAGGGAGTGTGCACCTAACGTCCTTCCATCCCCACCACATACACCACTTCTGTTGTTCCTGTCATAAATCACCAGCATTACACTCGATAAACAGGAGGGATAAGCATAAGCTGTCCGTGGTCAAAAGCCAAAGTATCCATCAGAAACTGGGTCAAACAATACTGGGTCCAGGAATGTGCCAAAGAGTAGTCAGAATCTGGTCCAAGGTCAGGAAATGTCCAGGCAAGATCAAGGAGCTGGTATGCAAGCAACGCAGACAAGGCACCAAGAACAATAGTTGCTTCCAGCATCGCTTCTGGCATCTTTTATGGGGATGGTGCTGATTGGGAATTGCTGTCAGCTGCATTGCCCTTCAGCTAGCTTCTGCCTGTTCCCCTGAAGGGCCACTCCCCAAACACTCCCAGGCTCAGCTGTTCCTCCTTTCTGCTTAATCCCTCAAACTGAAGCACAACAGTTCCTCTAAACCAGTTGGGCAATTTCAGGGGAGCCAGGGGACATTTTTGCCCTTCCCTCATGCTGCGCTCCTGTCGCTGCCCTGCAGAATTTTGCAGGGTACTAGCAGCAAAAAGAAAATGCCCATTCACCACTATGGAATAGTAAATAGGTTCAATTTAGCTCAAGGACAAGCTAAATCTGTCCTATTTGCTGCTCTTTAGCAGTAAGTGGGCTTTTTGTTTTGCCCTCATGAATGGAAGGTAACAAGGAGAGGCACATCAGGGGCAGCACCTGCTTTACAGACACAGAGATGATCCACCCTAGATAGAGCAGGGCTAGAGGGGACAAAGGGTTGCCTCTCCATAAGCTCTCCTGACATTCCAGAGTCATGTCCAATGATTTCTCAGCCATTATATCCAATAAGGAACCGTCTACTAGCTATTCTGGGATCTGTAGGCCAAAATATCTGGAAGGGCACTCCTTGGAGAAGGCTGGTCTAGGCGACAGCACCACCACTGTAGCTACATGGCTACATTGTGACCTTGTAGCAGAAAGTGCTTCCTTTTTGCATATGTTCACCATATTGTCTATTCCTACCAGGCAGTTAATATTAATAAGATAGGCAAATGACAGAATCGCACAATATCTACCCGTTACATAACACCGTTCATTTAAATTTCACTTTAGGAGCAGTGAATGCTAAAGCACACACTAGCTCAACCTCATGTCATAGGGCCTCAGTGACTTGTCTCATAACTCAGGTGAACTACTCTTATAAAAGGAAGTCATTCACAGACATTTTTACCCCCAAAGAACCCAACATTCAAATGCACTTCATCACCTCTAAGCTGGATTTGGAGCCGTAGAAGGGAGATGGGTTTTGTTCACGTTGACCAATTCCCAAGGATAAATATTGAGCAATACTGCAGGGTCCTCCATCTGGCACCTTCTGTAAATATTAAAATTCACTTAAAAATTCCTGTAAATATTTTCAAGTGAAAAGTAGTGTGTGCTTTTTTCCTTTGCCCATGCATATTCATTCGTAGCAATGGAAATGCCAGGCTGAAATCTCCACAAATATTTAATTCTATGGAATGCTTTTGTGAATAATTTACGAGGGCCTGGGCAGCATATTCATTGAGCTGTGTGGAGGAGATGAAATCACTTTGGACAAATTTAACCCATGGATTTGGCTGGGAGAGGTGAGGCTGTCTCCTCCCTCTCCCTTTAAAGTTGGAAACATTCACAAGTTCATCCGGGGAGCCTGCGCATCAAGCATAAACATCTTTATTTCAAGAAGCCTTTCTTGATTGACCAGTTTTGCTGGATGTTCTGTTTTTAAAACTTTTAATATGGTGCTTTTATTCTTTTCTTTTTTATCTATGATTCTTCACCACTCTGGAATCTGTTTAGAGGTGGAAAGGTATATAAATGTTGCAATAAATAAATAACTAAATCAGCAAACAGCTGCCTGCCCCAATCTGGTGCCTGCCGGATGTTTGGGGCTTCAACTCCCATTAGCCCAGCCATTATGGCCAATGGTCAGGAATGCTGGATGTTGTCATTGAAAACATCTGGAGCAGTGGAAGCTGGTGGCGCCAAAATCAGTAGGGCAGCAAATCTGCTCCAAGTTTCAGCCAGAACCTATCAGGAGTTCTGGCTGGTTCTGACTGAAAACCAGAACAGATTCACTGCACCACTGACATCGGAGCCACCAGCCTCCACTGACCTGGGGCGTACCAGGCTGGGAACAGCTGGTATGTAGAATACCCTTATCATGTAGTTGAGAGGTCGTCATGGGTCCGAACTGAGCTCCAAAGCTGTGCAGAGATTCTCCCTCATATACATCCAACCCTCTAACTCAGCCTCTCCCAACCCAGTAGCCTCCAGATGTGTTGTACTACAGTTCCCATCATTACCTGCCCACATGGACATTGACCATTCATGCTTGAAATGATGGACATTCCAGGCTGGGGGGGGGGGTAATATATCCATTACGCCACACTGGCTCATAAACCCTCTCCGCCTCTTTTATCATATATCCGTTTCTAAGATATTATTTCCTCCACGTGCATGATTAATATTCCAGCAACAAGCATTACTTCTTCTGACCAAGCACTCTATCAAGTGATTGTTTAGACCGCAATTGTCCTGGGAATCCAAACACGGTGTGTTTTGTGTGTGTTTTCTTCTGCGAAGCGCCAGAGTACTGGGAATAGTTCAGACGGATGGGATACATTAAATGGAACTCCCAGCTCTTGAACAAAAAGAGAACAATCTGATTCTGCAACTGTCAACAAGTGGTAAAACAGAGCTCCAGAGTATATTTTCCCTGTACCAGAGTGAGAGAGAAAGAGAGAGAGAGAAAGAGAGAGAGAGAGAGAGAGAGAGAGAGAGTGCTACTCTACTCAAAATAAGATGAATGAAGAAAACAAAGAGTCCTCCTTTACCTGGAGTAGGAATAGACCTTATTCACACTTTCAATCATGGGTGATTTTTATTTATTTATTTATTTATTTATTTATTACATTTGTATACCGCCCCATAGCCGAAGCTCTCTGGGTGGTTTACATAGGATTAAAAACAATTAAAAACAATATACAAAAATTAAAACAGCAAAAACATACAACATACACACAATCTATACATTTAAAAACCACATCAACACTTCAAAAACTACAAAAACAAAGCAAAACAAAACAAACCCAGGCTCCTCAGATATTGCCAAATGCCTGAGAGAAGAGGAAACTCTTGACCTGGCGCCGAAAAGATAACAATGTTGGCGCCAGGCGGGCCTCGTCGGGGAGATCGTTCCACAATTGGGGAGCCACCACAGAGAAGGCCCTCTCTCTTGTTGCTGACCTCCAAGCCTCCCTCGGAGGAGGCACTCGGAGGAGGGCCTTAGATGTTGAACGTAGTGTTCGGGTAGGTTCATGTCGGGAAAGGCGTTCCATCAGGTATTGTGGTCCCAAGCCGTGTAAGGGTGGGGAGAGTGGCACATGATGCTACACATATGTGCCAAATTTCAGATTGATCCCTCCAACCCTCGATTTTATATGAATTTATTAAAGATCGTTTCAGTTCTGACAGGTCAGAATGACAGCTCGCCATGTGCGTTCATTCAGACCTATCAGAACAGAAACGATCTTTAAAAAATTCATATAAAATCGAGGGTTGGAGGGATTGATCTCAAAATTCATACACATACTTAGGCATAAGCACTGTGACCAAGTTTCAAGCCTCTAACTTTTAAAATACAGAAGTTATAGGTATGTTTATAGGGCAGTCCGATAATACGATATAATCGGCTGAAAATTATCATCTCCAATGATTATTGTAGGTTTTTCTATTGTATCGTTATCATACATTTTAACGATACGATACACATCTCTAGTGTATTCTATTTTCTAAATCTTTGTCTCTGTATTCCAGTGGTTCTGATCCTGCTGGCTATTACCAGTGGTTATTGCTGAAATGTTGCATTGCATTTTTGGAAGAAATGTTTTAATGCCTTCCCCCAAAATAACTGCTCTTGACATTTCAAAGTCTGGGGATAGACAGCACCTGTTCTGACGCATAACTAAAAGGTTAGTTGGAAAAGTAGGGAAAATAATGGGCATAGCCACAATAGATTGTTTTTCTCCCCCAGAATTCAAGAGTGTATTATGATATCTGGAAATAAAACAGAAAGGTATTGACTTTCAGGGCTCGGCTGTCGGAAGCAGCCCAAGGTGAGCCAGGAGCCATGGGGACAACCAATTAGGACCAAAGAGTAGGTCAGGAATGCAGGGGAAACCAGCAAACCTGGCTGAGAAGCAAGCCAGAAGAGCATATTAGAACCAAGACCTTCCTCAGCTTGGGTGTGTTCCTGTATCTCAGTCCCTGCTTGTGCCACAAATGTGCTTCCTGGTTTGTTCTCTGGTTTGTTTGTTTGTTTGTTTATTTATTTAATTTATATCCTGCCTTTTTTCCTGCAAGGAACCCCAGGCGGCGTACATAATCCTCCTCCTTTCCATGTTATATTTGCAACAACAACCCCGTGAGGTAGGTTGGGCTGAGAGTCTGTGACTGGCCCAAAGTCACCCAGTGTGCTTCCATGGCTGAGTGGGGACTCGAATCCAGATCTCGTGACTCCAAGCCCAATATACTAGCTACTACGCCACACTGGTCTATGTACACCAGTTGCTGCGGGACATGGGTGGGAGTGTGCTATTGCACTCATGTCCTGCTTGTGAGTTTTACTGTGGGTAGCTGTTTGGCCATCGTGTGAGCAGAATGCTGGACTAGGTGGACCCTTGGTCTGATCCAGCAGGGCTCTTCTTCTTATGTTCTTAATGCTCCAGTGTGGATTTAGTAATAAGAGGTAATTTAATAATGACAGGGAAGCTCTATGGATAGTAAGTGACAAGCATTTTTTTCCTACATGAGGGTTACAGTGGCTCTTGTTTCAATCACTTTGTCATGCAAATGTAAAAATCTACATTGGCCAGGAAGTTCATTACCATTACAAAGGCCTCTCACCTCAGTAGGCTCTGCCAGGTTAACAATGATCCCCCATTCAAAAGGAACAGCAAAAGTGTGGTTCAAAAGCAGGTGATTTAAACCTGCCCGGGCTGATCAAAATACCGGACTGTATTAAGCCAGCACCGATAGTTTTTCAGTTAATGGTTTGATGGGAGTTAATTTTCTTTTACCAAAAAGGAAAAAAAAGTACTGTGAAAATTTCCGCTATTGGTGAATATTGAGTTAATCAGGTTAGCTGAAATGTGACATTCTTTGCATAATAGAGAAACCACAGAAGACTGAACTTGCCAGTTCTCTTGCAAATGACTTTTATCTTCTCTTCAAGCCATAGACATCAATCGATATGCAATTGCATTTGCAATATCTTAGTCCAAAACGTGGTTGGTGTATTATGTACATGTGTGTGTGCGTGTATAGAATGCACAAAGCCCAGATTGTTTGAGTCAGAGTGTTTGTGTTTTAACAATGAGGGTACAAACAAGCTAGCTCATCAGGGAGGGAGGTTTGAGCCTAGCCAGTTCCCTGATGAACTAGCTTTCTATGGGCAGGCTGGCTTTAATCATGTATGGAAGCAATGAAACATGCAACTCAGCAGTAGTTGGTTCATGGTCCCATATTGTCTCTCCTCGTGGACATGTAAGAGCTATTTAGGGACGATGGTAATTCAAGACATCAGGAGAAAGGTGCTCAATGGGAAGATGAAATTTTAATATTTTCTCCATTCCATGGGAATGATCGATTCAAGGTCCCAATATAATTGAATATTAGAACAAATCTACCATGTTAAGGTGGGAGGGAACTCTACATGATCATTGTGGCATTTTCATGCCTTAGATGAGTTTCTTCTGAGATTTTCTTTAGTTTTATGTGGAAATGCACTGCCGAAAAAGTATTTTATAATGAATTTCCCTCATAGAAGCTTGTTAAAAACTTGTAAAACAGAGTAACGAGTATTATCACATTTTTATTAATGGCATTTGACGAGGTAATCTGTGAGCAGGAAAGTTAATGTTTAATTCACATTTACTGAAAACATATTATACCTGTATGTTGTTTATTGAGAAAAGATTGAGTACATTGCTAAAACAAACAATAATTTCCTTAAATTTATATATTTATTTTGTTAGGCCTCACACTTTTTCGTAGGCCCTTGGGAGTCTTGTAGGCCCTAGGCACTGTGCCTATTATGGATAAGAACATCAGAAAAGCCATGCTGGATCTGACCAAGGTTCCATCTAGTCCAGCACTCTGTTCACACAGTGGCCAACCAAGTGATGACCAGGTACCCACAACCAAGACACAGGTGCAACAGCACCCTCCCTCCCACATTCCCCAGCAGCTGGTGGATATCTCTGATACTGGAGATACCACATCACCGTCAAGACTAATAGACATTGATAGCCTTCTCCTCCATGAATTTATCCCCCCCCCACCTTTTAGAGCCATCCAAATTGGTGGCCATCACAACATCTTATGGTAGTGAATTCCATAGTTTAGCTCTGCAGTGGGTGGAGAAGTCCTTCCTTTTATCTGTCCTGAATCTCCCACCAATTAACATCATGGATGACCCTGGGTTCTAGTATTAAGGGAGAGGGAGAAAAATGTCTCCCTTTCTACTTTCTCTACACCATGCATAATTGTGTACACCCCACAACACACGAATTGTATGCTACCAAAAGCTTTAAGCACTTTCGTAATTGGGTGGGGGGGGAGTTTTTGGGGGTTTTTTTCATGGGGGAGTAGTCATCATCAGAGGAAAGGACCTTTCTTCCGCCCCCTACTTAAATCATTCATTGTAGCACATGCAAATATGGGCAGATTGTAGTGCTGCAAAAAGGTCAGTCCTTTTCTGACGTTGCAATCCTTTCTGGTGCGGACGACGGCAGCAGCGTCCCATGAATATGCAGCCACACACCCCTTGTAACACTTGAGTCGCGGCGCATTAATGTGCGTTGGCTGTATATTTCAAAGTCAAACAAATAATACCTGTCATGAACATGAATATCTTCTATATTTCATTTTAAATGAAATGTCAGGATGATGGAAAATATTTCCGAGAAAGTTTGCAGAGGGCAGGTTTTGGGGAGAGAGAAAGAGAGAGGGAGAGAAAGGCCACAATCTGTAACTCCACATTGGTGGGAAACATCATTAAAAGGGCACTGTTGCTGTTCAAATTGGGTTGTTTAAAGATCATTATCTCACCGATTGCAGGTGTTCCTTCAGCCCTGAAAATTTGAAATCTCTTTGCAAACCAGATGGATTGTTTGCCAAGGATGCCTTCTTCAGGTTTTACCCACATGTAAGAGATTCATTGCTACCATCTCTAATCAATGTGATTTGTATATCATATTATACTGGTATAATTGGAAGCTTCTTAAGAGAGTCTCAGAACAGCTTCTCAGAGCCTCGGAAACAGGGATGGGAAAAACTTCATTCAGTTTGCATTTTAACACAAACCTTCTTAATTTTGCACTTTCAAACCTCTATGCAAACCAAAACCAAGTTATTTTTCAAAATTTCCAGAGAAACGACACTTACAAGCATGCACATATTCAGAAAAATAACATTCAAAAATGCATTATTTAAAGAAAGTTGTTTGCAAAGATGTGAGCACAAGGTCTACCGCTGCACCAGGGTCAAAAAAGCGTGTTCAGAGGAGGGCAACGCGGATGATCAGGGATCTGGAAACAAAGCCCTATGAGGAGAGACTGAAAGAACTGGGCATGTTTAGCTTGGAGAAGAGAAGATTGTGGGGAGACATGATAGCACTCTTCAAATACTTGAAAGGTTGTTACACAGAGGAGAGCCGGGATCTCTTCTTGATCATCCCAGCGTGCAGAACACAGAAGAATGAGCTCAAGTTACAAGAAGCCAGATTCTGGCTGGACATCAGGAAAAACTTCCTGGTTGTTAGAGCAGTATGACAATGGAACCAATGACCTAGAGAGGTGGTGGGCTCTCCCACACTAGAGGCCTTCAAGAGGCAGCTGGACAGCAATCTGTCAAGTATGTTTTAAGGTGGATTTCTGCACGGATGATTCTCAAAGTTGTATCATTCAGTCTCCATATCTATTACATTTATAAATTGGGAGGGGGGACCAAAACAGAATCTATATATCTATCTATATCTATATCTATATCTATATCTATCTGTCTATCTATCTATCTATCTATCTATTACAAACAAAATGGCATCATGAGCTACTATGGAGAACCCAAAGTGTCCTCACCCTTTGGATGCTCTTCAGAAGCTTCTGGTGCCATTTTGTTTTTAGTTTTAGTCCTGCATTTTCAGCCACCCATGAGGGAGGATGCAGAATACAGCAGGGTCCAGGGGGGCAGAAATGCCCCCCAAGCCTCCAGAAGGTGCCCACCCCAAGTTTAGGGTGTCCAGGTGTCCAGAGGATAGTCCTCTCTTTGAAGAACTGTCAGAAGGCAATCCTCTAGTAGAAGTCATCCTCAACTTGTGGTACTCCAGATGTTTTGTCCTACAACACCCCTCACCCTTCACCATTGACTATGCCAGTGGGAGTTGTAGGCCAATACATCTGAATGGTCCTGAGTTGCCCACCCCTGCTCAATTTGAACCAGTCTAGGACCAGTGCAAAGACCCACAAGAAGGAGGAGGAGAAGCCTTGAATTTGCCCATCGACAGTTAGCATCTGCACAGCAGGCTGAGCAGGTAGGCATTCAGATAGGCTGGCCATATGAAAAGGAGGACAGGGCTCATATAACTTTAACAGTTGTAGAGAAAAGGGAATTTCGGCTAGTGTCATTTGTATGCAATTAGTCCCTGGTGAAATTCCCTCTTCATCACAACAGTTAAAGTTGCAGGCACTATACTAGAGTGACCAGATACAAAAGAGGGCAGGGCCCCTGCAACTTTAACTGTTGTGATGAAGAGGGAATCTCACCAGGTATGAATTGCATACAAACAATGGCGGCTGAAATTGCCTTTTCTCTACAACTGTTAAAGTTACATGAGTCCTGTCCTCCTTTTCATATGGTCAGCCTAATTCAGATCACCTGGTCTTCCCCACTCGGATGAGCTGAATTGTATTTTTGTTTATTTAAATTCTAGTAATAATTTCTAAATGCAAACGTTATGCAGATCTGTCTCCTCTTTTGTCATCTTTGGGGTGAGGCTGATACATTTCCTCCTTTTGGGTGAGGCATAAGTGGCCGCCCTATTCCTCAGACTCTCTGCCTATCGGCCCCTCTGGGCTCTATTTGATTTCCATTCTGCAGTCACTCGGCTGCTTCTCCCCTTTCATCTCTTGCTCTCTCTTCTTGCTCATGCCAGCTATGGGGTTCATTTTGCTCTCTTAGGCACTCCAGGACTCCTGCTTCTCTTTTTCCTTGATAGACAACATTTTCATCCCTCCTAACTCTTTCATCTTCACAGCATCCATCTGACCCTAATACTTCATCCTCCGTTTGCAGAAACTTTCTTTGCTTCTGTTAACTTTTCTGTTCTTTCTTTCTTTCTTTCATTCTTTTGTGTCCTAGTCTCCAGATACAGCAGCCTGAGGTTGGAATAAAGTGGTACAGTCTGGAGGCATTGGAATGGACTGTACCACTTCCAACTGGAGGTGGAATATCACACTTCGGAATGCTCCTTTGCACCAAAAGCTCCCTGAAAGACGAAAACTAACATGACAAGCAGCAGGTTGAGCTATAGCCTCTTTCCAATATGAGCAGTGTGTTTGTTTGTTTGTTTGTTTGTTTTCTGAGTGAAGGGGGTACGTGGTAACGTGCAAGAACATTTTTAAAAAGGCATCCCCCACCTGCACCCTGAAGTGGTGTAGCCCATTTTTCCACCTCAGGATTCAATCACTGCCGGTGCAGACCAGGCTGAGGGTATGGGGGAGAATACAGAACCACAATGTAGTGGAGTTGCATATATATATATATATATATATATATATAATTTATTTTATTTATTTTATTACATTTGTATACCACCCCATAGCCGTAGCTCTCTGGGCGGTTTACATAAGATTAAAACAATTAAAAACAATATACAAAAATTTAAACAGCAAAAACATACCATATTCACACAA
This sequence comes from Anniella stebbinsi, assembly GCA_029215795.1. Lineage (NCBI taxonomy): Eukaryota > Metazoa > Chordata > Lepidosauria > Squamata > Anniellidae > Anniella > Anniella stebbinsi. Next base: position 393,171,202 of record JARDYH010000001.1, read on the forward strand.
TATACACATACATTTAAAACCACTGCAACAACACAAAAAGCTACAAAAACATAAACAAACCCAGGCTCCTCAGATATTGCCAAATGCCTGAGAGAAGAGGAAAGTCTTGACCTGGCACTGAAAAGATAACAATGTTGGTGCCAGGCGGGCCTCGTCAGGGAGATCATTCCACAATTGGGGCGCCACCATTGAGAATGCCCTCTCCCTTGTTGCCGATCTCCGAGCTTCCCTCGAAGTAGGCATTTCGAGGAAGGTCTTAGATGTTGAACATAGTGTTCGGGTAGGTTCATGTCGGGAAAGGCATTCCATCAGGTATCGTGGTCCCAAGCTGTGTAAGGCTTTATAGATTAAAACCAGCACCTTGAATCAGGCTCGGAAACATACAGGTAGCCAATGCAAGCGGGCCAGAGTAGGTCTTATATGCTCAAACCTTCTGGTCCCAGTTATCAATCTGGCCGCTGTATTTTGCACAAGCTGCAGCTTCTGAACCACCTTCAAAGGCAGCCTCATGTAGAGTGAGGTAACTTGGAGGTTACCAGAGCATGGACAACTGAAGCCAGGTTATCCCTGTCCAGATAGGGACGTAGCTGGGCCACCAACCGAAGTTGGTAGAAGGCACTCCATGCCACTGAGGCCACCTGAGCCTCAAGTGACAGAGATGGTTCTAGGAGAACTCCCAAGCTATGAACCCGCTCCTTCAAGGGGAGTGCAACCCCATCCAGAACAGGTTGAACACCCTCCATCCGGTCAGCAGAACCACCCACTAACAGCGTCTCAGGACTGAGTTTCAGTTTATTAGCCCTCATCCAGTCCATTGTTGCAGCCAGGCACTGGTTCAGCATATCCACAGCCTCACCTGATGAAGATGAAAAGGAGAAATAGAGCTGTGTGTCATCAGCGTACTGATGACAACACACTCCAAAATTCCGGATGACTGCACTCAGTGGTTTCATGTAGATGTTGAACAGCATGGGGGACAAGACTGACCCCTGTGGAACCCCATACTGGAGAATCCCCAAGCACCACCTTCTGGAGTCGACCCGCCAAATAGGAGCAGAACCACTGCAATGCAATGCCTCCCACTCCCAACTCAGCCAGTCGTCCCAGAATGATACCATGGTCAATGGTATCAAAAGCCACTGAGAGATCAAGGAGAATCAACAGAGTCACACTCTCCCTGTCTTTCTCCCGACATAGGTCATCATACAGGGCAACCAAGACTGTTTCCATACCAAAGCCAGGCCTGAAACCTGACTGAAATGGATCCAGATAATCGGTCTCATCTAAGAGTGCCTGGAGCTGGCTCGCAACTACCCGCTCCAGGAACTTGCCCAGGAATGGAACATTTGCTACTGGTCTGTAGTTATTAAGATTTTCAGGGTCCAAGGAAGATTTCTCTAGGAGTTTTTATAGTTCTCTCGAGTCACCTCTCCAGCTTATAGAATCATGGCTTGAGCTGACATACATAAAAGCCCATATGAATAAAAACCAATTAAACATTAAAAGCTACACTAAATAGGTTCCAACCAACTCAAAGTCACTGAAAACAATGTTGGCCATAAAAGAAAGTAATAAAGCCATTTAATGAAACCCAGCAAATGCCTGAGCGTACAGATATGTCTTCAAAGGATAGCTAAGGAGAGGAGGCCTACTGAAGCACCCCCAGCAGGGAGCTGGCCCAGTGTGGGACATTTTGCTGCCTGAGGTGAAGGACAAAATGGCGCCTCTCCCATACCATGTGTGAGAGCTGGCCAGACTGACAGTTCATCCATACTTCAACACTGGCAGTTGGAAATGTCCTCCACTCCATCTGAGGGCAGCAGGCTAGCTTAGGGAACGGGCTGATCACATCAGTGGCCGTGACCATGCCTACTGATGACATCCAGCCTATGCAAGGCCTAGTGGGAGCCTTCCACAGCTCTCCCACTCTGAAATCAATCTGCACCCCTGGATATTTTGTCAGCATGCCCATGGGCATAGGAGGGGGGATGGCAGCAAGTGTGCCCCTGGATGGAACCTAAAATCTATGGGGCAGGAATCATTTTAGTTCAGCCATGTCGATTGGCTATCCAGTGGAAGAGCAACAGGTATTCTGGGAGTGGGGATTCTTATATTTTTCCATCTTGAAGTGACTGGTTTCGAGAGGTAACAAGATGATTATTTTTCAAACTATGTATGAGTTTGTGACAGCCATGAGAGAAGAGTTTCATTCACAAAGTGGAAGGAGTCCAAGAAAAAAAAAGGGGAGGAAAGCTTTTTAATCCAGATTTTTCAAAACTGACCACCCATGGTAAGATCTAAGGGTTCTATTTGGACCACAGTGACCAGCACAGACACTTCTGCATCACCAAAAAAAAGAAGGAACGCCTCTCTAAAAATAGAGGACAAAACAGGACACAGATTTGCACAACATTTGCACATGCTGATTTACAAGCAGAGATGTAAATTTAGAAATAATGACTATAATTTAAATAGAACTACAATACATCTCACCATATTGAGTGAGGCTGTGAGCCAGATTGCTTGTGTGCCTGCTGTCCATATGCTAAATGCCGTTGTCTGGCCACTTTAAGTCCAATCTGCTCACACTTCTTGGGGTCCTAACCTGTCAGCCCTTGAAACAGAGGATGTCTTCAAATGGAGGACTGCCTGATATCAGTTCTTCAAGTAAAGGACCGAGAAGGGGTCATGTGGATGCCCTAACAGTGATACACTTACATCAGGGTTACAGGCTAACAGAAAGCTGAGCTACATGGACCTTCTGTCCATTCAAGTCAACTAAACTCTTCTTAAGTTCTTCCATTTTAGATGGCTTCCATGAAGCACTAATAGAATGGGGGGGCGGAGTTACAAGCAACTGAAAGATGCCTAGGTTTTGCCCCAGTAGAATTAAAAAGTTGCTTGAGGGAGGGGGTTGGATCAAGGAAACACCACAAACGTGGTGCCAATGAGCAGCTACTTTGAAGGGTAAAGACCTACTCTGGCCCGCTTGCATCGGCTGCCTGTATGTTTCGGAGCCCGATTCAAGGTGCTGGTTTTAACCTATAAAGCCTTACATGGCTTGGGACCATAATACCTGATGGAACGCCTTTCCCGACATGAACCTACCCGAACACTACGTTCAACATCTAAGGCCCTCCTCCGAGTGCCTACTCCGAGGGAAGCTCAGAGGTCGGCAACAAGAGAGAGGGCCTTCTCTGTGGTGGCTCCCCCAATTGTGGAACGATCTCCCTGACGAGGCCCGCCTGGCACCAACATTGTTATCTTTTCGGCGCCAGGTCAAGACTTTCCTCTTCTCTCAGGCATTTGGCAATATCTGAGGAGCCTGGGTTTGTTTTTGTTTTTTTGTAGCTTTTTGGGGTGTTGTAGTGGTTTTAAATGTACAGATTGTGTGTATGTTGTATGTTTTTGCTGTTATAATTTTTGTATATTGTTTTTAATTGTTTTAATCCTATGTAAACCGCTCAGAGAGCTTCGGCTATGGGGCGGTATACAAATGTAATAAATAAATAAATATAAATAAATAAAGGACTTATGAGAACCATTCATGATCTCTATTGGACCTTAATCAAAGATACAACTGGGGTCTAGTGTCAGTGCGTTGAGACAAGATGGGTGATAGATGTGGTCATGCATGGGCTGCAGGTGAGGCGCTGGATCACAGAGGTGAGGAGCAAAGAGTGTATAATCCGAAACAACCAAAACATTCACATGTTAGCTACCTCCAGCTAAGCTCTCACCTCCCTCTTGGCCTCCAAAAATGACTTTATTTCCCATGCCCTGCAGAGTTTTGGACTATACCCATAATAGCTCTGATGCCAATTCAGGAAAAGAGAGCAGCACATCTGCAAACCATCTGCTTTCATGGAGGGGATTTTTTTCCAGTCATCATGGGCCTTTGGGAAGCCCCCAGCCTAACAAAGGATGTCTCCGAAAATCTGCAATGCTGTGAAAGGATGATCAAAGATGTCATCCGGTCCACATATCGAAGTAAACCAAAGTTATCTGCACTTCCCAGACTATTGTGCAAATCAGAATACAGTTTTCCTTTGGATTTCAAGTAACAGAATCCATATAAAAATATGTTGGTGCTGCATATGCTTTCAAATGCATACTTTGACAGGAATGATACATAGAAATTCATCTTTCATGAGAAAATGCATTCAAAATGAATATTTAAAATTAAAATTATGCACAAATTAAATGCACACACACACATACACATCAGGTTAATGTAGCAATAAGATGGAACAGGCTTATGAAAGAAGGTATGCAGGGCCGACCCTACCATTAGGCAGAGAGAGGTGGTCAGCTTGGGCAGTAGATGCTGGAAGACAGCCACAAAGTGTTGGCAGAGAGAGTCGTGTGCCATGCAGCCTGCTCTGCACCTCCTAAGCTAACCTGCTGCCTTCAGCTGCAGTAGAGAACACTGCCTCATTACCAGAGTTGGAGAAAGATCAACTGCCAATCTACTTGGCTTTTGGACATGGAATGGGAGTGATGCCATCTTGTTCTTCACTTCAGACAACAAAATATCTTTGGTCAGGCCTGAATGCATACAGAACTTCCCCAGAAATAAATTGATGCATCCCTACCAGTAATGTAAGTGTTCTCCTATGTTGGTTACCCAGATCACATGGTGGCTTGCTTCCAGCTCAGCATCATCAACTCTGACACAAGGGCATCACTGTGAGGTTCCTGTGGTCCAATTAGGACTCATCTTATTTCTGTGAACAGAAGTGATGGTCTGTACTTCTCCTCTCTCCCACTCAGTATTCATATATGAACTAACCTTGAGGTGGAATATGGAGCTGTGGCATTCATTCATCAATGCTGTTCTTCAGCTTCATTGGATCAAATCGCAACTCTCAGCCACATCATGCAATGAGACTTGTATGAGAAGTTCAAACCAGCCCTTTAGTGGTAACTAAGAGAAGCAACTCTTTGATTTATGGGTAAGAGCATTTTCCCATTAAATATTGGATTAACAACACCCTGTAGGTATTTGCCTTCTTTCCTCTACTGCGTCGATGAATCTTTTATGCAACTAATTCCAATTTTCATTAGATTGACCGAGCTTAAAGAAGGAGAGTAAGTCATTAAGCCCAGCGACAAAATTTTATCAGTGTCTGAGGAGTATATGGAAGTTTGTTTTGTTTTAACAAAAAAAAAAAAGTAATATTGGCAGAGTTTCTGTCAATTTCTTCCAGCATTAATATTTCAGACTTGTTGCAGTCTGTCCGAATGCTCAGTTTGTGAAATGAAAAGATGGATCCAACCAAACCCAGATAAGAAAATTCATTGATTATTCCCCTCCTAGACTGAGAGTGATTCTCTAACATCCATAGTACCTGTACTGTGATCTCAGGGAGATCAATTATTAATGGAAGTGTATGAACATCATTTTGTTGTGATTAGATTTCACTTAAATTTTATTTTGGGGGGGGGGGAGTCACAGGGGAATCGAGCAGACATCACCGAAGATAAGGAAGGCAGTCAAAGTTTTTATTTTATTTCTGTTCTTGTGTTTCATGTTTCTGTGCTGGAAGTATCAGAGAATCTTATCATTCAGGCAACGTCAAATGACCAAGAGCTACATCAAAAATGTGGATTGTCATTTTGGGAGGTGTGTGTTGATGTTTTAAAGATTCAAAGCTATAAATAACTAAAGAGATGAGACATCTGTTATTTATGAGCTGAAACAACAGCTTTTAATTTAGTTCTTTGTTTACTTGAGGCCAATATATTTAAGGGATGGAGGGTGGGGTACCGAATAAAAGGGAGGGACCAGATAAAGAGGGACCGGATGAAATTGACAATGGACCACACTTGAGTTTACTAGTGGAACAAATAGAAAGGCAGTTATTTGGCTTAGTCCTCATGGAAAAAACCATTTCAACAAGGACTGGTATTGTGTGTTAAAGGAAATTAAGGACTGGAATGAGAGCAAACCCAATAGCTTTGGGTACCATTGGGTCTTCTCTCTCATAATACTAGAGCTCTGGGTCATCAAGTGAAGCTGAATGATGGGAGAGTTTGCACAGACAAAAGGAAAGGCTGTGTACAAAGTTAAACTGTGGGATTTGCTTCCTCAGAATGTGATGATGGCCACCAACTTAGAGTTAAAGGCAGCTTAGGTAAATTCATGGAGGATAAGATGATCAAAGGCTACTAATCATGATGGTTATATGCTACGTTCAGGAGAAAATACATTTTATACATTTTTTTTCACAACTCTACGCATCTCTGTATGTACTTTTCCCTAATGTACACATTTTTGTATGCATTTTTTGGACTGGAGAGCTTCTTTGCAAAATTTGGAGAAGGGTGAATCCCAAAGGACAACTGCAATTTGGTTCCCGAATTGGTTCAGGAAGTACAAATTAAATATATTTACATTAACATGCAATCCAAATGTATTTCTTCCCCATCCCTCATTACCTTTACCTGAATAGTCAGGAAACAAGCCTAACCATTAAGACTGAAATCCTATATAGACTTACCTGGGAGTATGTCCCATTGAACTCAATGGGGCTTCTTTCTGAGCAGACAGGTATAGGATTGAACTCTAATGGTAACATCTAGAGAGTGTAGAAAACAATGGCAGGAAACAAAATTGCAAGGAGCCAATTCTTTCTTCTTCCTAAGTATTAGGGCAGAAAGAACTATTTCATGTCAGCCAGAGAGAGAGAAAGAGAGAAAGGTGAAAAATGCCACAACAGCAAAGTGAGAAGAAGGCTCTGGATCCACCGTGGATGCAGACAGTGTTAAAATATACAATAAAGACTAACAACAGAGTATTTTGAAATATATATATTCTGAACTAAACATTTTGACTTCCACCCTTATCAATAGCTCTGTTGGCTCTGGAACTATCTTTCATATCTTTGTAGAAATATAGATCTATGTTTCGACTCAGAGGCTGAGAAAACCCTCCACTGCTTCAGTTCTTTTAGAGAACGGGTCACATCCTGTCTCTGTTTTCTGGACTTGCCTCAGTGCTTGTCTCTAGCTCTTGGATGAATGTTCGACAACCTGACAGATGTATGGAAGATGGTTGCCTTTGAGTCAAGAACCCTGTAGCCTTGAGTTTATTTGGGGATGTTGCTGCACTCGAGGAAACAAATCTGGCTTTGTCGGGAGATGAGGCAATAAATCTGGACGTTGTTAATGCTGCCTGCCTTTGCCAAGCAGTGGGTTTTTCTAACAAATCTTGGGGTGGGGAGGGACGGAACACCAATTAAAGGACAGCCATGGGCAATTTGTTGCCTTGTTCCTGCCATCACCCAAGGACAGCCCATGATGACAGGAATGTTGATATCAATTGGAGCTGAACTTTTAAAACTGGAATGGGGGGGGGGATGAGATTGCATCCATCAAAGCCTGCTGGGAACTATTTATCACTAAAAGAAAAAGAAGAAAAGTGGTGAACCGTTGAAAAGAAAGCCAAAGTAAGGATGGGCAGGAATTAAAAATGTCTGTCCAACTCAAAAAAAAAGATAAATGTATGTTTAAAAATAATAATTTAAAAAGTGGTATTATAGCCCATGTTACGCTATCGGAAAAATTACAAGGTTTGGCAACTTCTAGTGGAACAGCCAGCACAAGTGGTGCAAACCTAACAAAGTCATAACAAGTTGTGCAATGGCTTGTGCAATAGCCTGTGAAATGGCTCGAGTAATGGTCTGTGCAATAGCCTGTGAAATGGCTTGAGTAATGGTCTGTGCAATAGCCTGTGAAATGGCTCGAGTAATGGTCTGTGCAATAGCTTGGGCAATGGCTTGAGAAATGGCTGGGCAATAGCTTGAGCGATAAACTGTAAAATGGCTTGAGCAATGGTTGTCCAATAGCCTGTGCAATGGCTTGAGCAATAGACTGTGAAACAGCTGGCATAAGCAGAATCGAGGAATTGGATTTGACACTTGCACAGGGCTTAAAAAATGAGCTTCCACAAGCTGAGAACATTCCACTAGAGGAAGGATACTATTGGATTCAAGCCATGATGATTTCTCAGTAAATTGTATATGTAAAACACACACAAAAAGCAGATGATATACAGAAAAGAGGAAGGACAAGGATGGGAACACTTCAAAATCAAATCCAAACAAAATCTGTGTCTGGATTGATGTTCTAGAGTGGCCTGCTCTTCCTTCTTATGGTTCTTTTATCTTCAATCTGGATTTACACAGGAAAGCCTTTCAAAGAGAGGATGCCATTAAATAAAAAGATGCCCCCATGCCCCTTTCAAATAGAGGACTGTCCTCTGTGAAGTAGGATACATGTGTCCAACTTAGAATGGTGGCAGGACCTAACCCTGGTTGTGCTGATTCCCTATAGAGTGCAGGCGGCAAGGGAGGTAATTTAAAGTAGATCCATGCTCAATTGGCCCCTCTAAATTCTCCACCCTATTGAAGGACAGAGAAATTTGGGAGACCATTTCACTAAATCTTTCCTGCATTGAGTAGGGGGTTGGACTCGATAGCCTAATAAGCCCCTTCCAACTCTACTGTTCTATGATATTTCCCAATATGTTCTTGGGGTGCAGTTCCCCATTTGCACAGCTTCTATCCTCCCCCCATTTTTAGTTTGAGTGTCACAGCAAATGACAATGCCAGCAACCATAATGGCTGCCTAGCCACCCTTTTGCATCCCTCGCAATGCCATGGACCATGGCATTGTGGGGGTGGGGGGAATGGTCACCACCACCAAATGAAAATAGCGGAGAAATATTCTGCCAATCAGTCTTTTTTCCCCTTCGGGGGGGGATGTCTTTTGAGAAAATTCAATTCAGCTCTAACTGAAAGCACAGCTTTTTGTGTGTGTGTGGGGGGGGGGGTTGGTCAAAAATGACAAATGGAATCTTCGAGAAACTTTTACATTCTCATTAAGTTTGTTACCAAAGTAAACCAGGCCATGATGAATATTTTATTGGATCCCTGTTGCCATTCAGGGGCTAGACAAGAAGTCAACAGAGGCATCAAGCTGTTTTGGGGTCTGACAGGTGCACTGGGTTGACATCCACTGTCTTTTGGGATATTTCATGGTCGTTGCCAAGAATGTGAGAGAAATTTAGGGATTTGTGGACTACTGATTTCTCCAAGTTTCAAAGGCAATCAAGAGACTGGATTTCTTTTTGAATTATCTCTTCATCTGAGAGCATTTCTACACCAGGGAAAATCCCACAATTTTACCAGGACTTTCTGCTTCCATTTTCATATGATCGCAAGATACTGCCTTTATACAAGCTTCCCTTTCCCCCTTTTTCCTTTATTTGCTAGTTCTATGCTTTATTTATACAGCCACAAGAAGGCAGTGTGAGCAGCCTCATCTAATCACGGGATTTCCTCTTTTCAGGCTAAAATGGAAAGTGGACCTTTTTGTTACTAGTTTATATCCATTTCAAATTATGCCACAAAAATCCTTGGAACATACAAGAGAGGCACTGGAGGTTGATGGCATCATGTAAATGACCTGCAAACTTCCGTGAGTGGCCAACCAGAAGCATGCAATAAATCGCTCATTTAGAGGAGCCCTGAGTTTATACAGTCAGTGCAAGCTGCTAGCATTCTGTGTTTTGTTAATCTGAGTTTGGGAGAGAACGCCTGTGTGTTTTGTTATTAACCCATTTAAGAACGTGAGTCCTACCTTTTTACCAGATGGTCAGTTAAGTTGATGGGCACATAGTATATTTTACTACTGTGTATTTATTGGATTTCCTTACTGGCTTTCTGTCCCATGTTACAGTTGAGGCCCTCAAAGTCCATCTGTTGTCTTGAGAGATTCTTCCCTCTATCACCTATTCCTGTTCTGGCTGGTCGTTGTAAGTAATATATCATTTTAAGATTGGAGATCTTGTTTTTCTCTTCCTTATCATTTTTTTGTGCCTTATCTTTCAGATTATAAGCCTGTGGATGGGGACTGTCTTGTTTATTATTGATCTTATGCAAGCTGTTCTGGGAACCTTTTCTGCTGAAGGGTGAAGTAAAAAATGCTTTAATGCCAAAGTCTCCAACATGACACCCATGGGCATCAAATGTTACTACAGACACCCATCTTTGTTACATTTTATTTCTTAAGATTTTTTCTATTTTTTTTTTTAAAAAAAACATTTTACTGGGAAGCTGGCGTGCTGCAAAATGAAGTGTTGCCTTCCAGCACCATCTTTATTTTAGTTAGAAAGAAAAGGATCTGTGTTTAGGAGCTCAGAGCCCACCTTCAGTCTTGCCAGTTTGCCCTCCAGGAAATGAGTGTGTTGTGACCAGACATGCTTGCCATGGCAGCCATTTTAGGAATGGGCAAGCCCCCCACCATGGCAGCCATTTTGTAAGAGTGCCCATGTCACTCTCAACATTCCAAATGTGTCCACCAGACCCCTGCCCCAGTGTAACAATACAGAACCATGAGTGACTGAAATGCAGGTATTTTCCCTCTGTTTATCCCTGCCAGCCCTTCCTCTGTTGCCTTCCCTGTGTTGAATCGGAGTTTGTAAGCTCTTTGGGGCAGGAACCTGTCCTCTTCTACTTTCCAAAGTAGCACTTTAATGAACAACTACAATATCAAAGAGCACACACACAAACAACCCCCTCCAAAAAAAAAAAAAAAACACGGCCCCTTTTGCTACCACTCTGAATAAAACTTAACTTTCATTTACCTTCCCCCCCCCCCCACCCAAGGGAAGAAGTGCTCAAGTTAGAGGGAAAAGACCACATTGCCAGAAAGGCATTAATGTTCCCATGCACCCGGTCCAAATTTTAACAGCCGCATCAGATGCATTCTCACATAAACCTGGATTGATATTAACGGCTTGTTGATATTGCATTTCTCTGAAACAGGCATTTTGACCATAAGAGCCACTTCAAGGACAGGATATTAAGATGTGGTGCTCAGAGAGAGAGAGAGAGAGAGAGAGAGAGAGAGAGAATGGAAGACGGGGAGGAAGGAGTAAGTCATCACGCAAAGAAGCCATCATTCAGAAAGCAAAGAAGCCATCAGATGCTGAAGGCATGTTTGCTTTAACAAAGCAATTCTCTTTCCATTCTTCTTGCCGCTGCTTCTGGCCTGCCTCTTCTTGTCTGATCTCGTTAATCAGAGGGCCACTTATTCCTGCGTGCATAACTATCTAATCAAACACTGAAGGAAGAGTTCCAAGTGTCCCCACTCGCTGACCTGGGGAAGCAATTTTTGTCAGGCAGTAAATTAGTTTGGGTGGCAATGACCCATCTTGCTAATTGGTGCAGAGAATTATCAGCTTGTCAGGAATAGGTGGGCCAGACGGGAAGGGAAAGTGCTTTAAGTCAATAGGTAATGATCAGAGGCAAGACCTAGAGCTGATATTGGAGACCCGCGCTCGCAGTTACGATGGACATTTCTCCAGCGATCCACCAGGGTTGGTAATTTTCTCTCCCCAGATAGCAAGGGTGTCTTCTTCATCTCCTTCTTGTGAACAACTATGCTTTAACAAAAATTTAAATTAAAGAGAACAAAGAATAAGGACAGACGTTATCAACAAATTTATAATTCCAATAGAAAACAAAAGTGCTTCATGACATGTCTCAATAAACCGAATTCCAAACAATTGGTCTTCTCTAGCCTTGACATAATAAGATAATTTCAACATTATTGCAACATTCCACTTCCCCTTCACAATTAAATAAATAAATAAATAAATAAAGAAGGGAGGAGCAATTCCCTTTTTCCAAAATGACGCAATTAAGATTTTTGCTGCCACAGAGTAATAACCAACTCTAGATCCTACTTTTCCATACATACCTTTAAATGATGAAGAAGGGTCATTTGGAAACCAATAATAATAATAATAATAATAATAATAATAATAATAATTCTAACTTGCCTCACCCTTTGGATCAAGGCAGGGAACAACATTAGTATGACAATACATTAAAAATCAAATGCATAAAATTAATTAAAAGAGCATATAAACCAATACAATATCAAGATAACAATCAACACATCTGCCGGAAGAGGCTAGTTTTTACAGCTGTCTTAAACTATGTCTTGTTACCTGCTCAGTATAAAACAAAGCTTAATTCCAATAAGAACTGATTTTTCATACAGTGCCAAAATGGAGTGTGTCCTGGGCCCAAACAGTTGTCAAAACCGTTATAAATTATTATAAAGTTGTAGTGTAGATCCTGCCCAGGTATCAGCCATTATATCACAGGGGAAGAGAAGGGAAACAGAGCTACTTTGCCAGCTCACCAACCTTTGGCTCTTCCTTGCTTCAGACTGTTTCTATTCCTGCTGTTTTTTTATAAGAACTTTGTTAACTAAAAATGGAGTTTGTTTGCTTCCCTTCTCCCTCCCAATCCCTTTTTCCCTGTTGTGTTGTGTTGTGTTGTGGTTTTTCGTTTGTAAGCCTGAGAGGAGGGCCTGTCTTCATCCTGACCATCTGAAGAGTGGGTCAAAAATCCTTCAAGTCAATAATAAGAAGTATATTTCCCAGAAGCACTTGCAACCACTGTACCCTTGTCTCCCATCACCCTGGGTACAGTTTGACATTTCAGTGCTGTTTCACCCTCTCCGTGCTGATCTTGCGTTAAGCCGCATCACAGTTCTATCGATCTTCCTGTCCACCACTTGATGCTATCTTTGGATTGAATTTTCTGCTACCGGAGATTCTCTTTCCCTCGGACTTTGCTTTTTACAATGTCTCATTTCAACTTGCCACCATATTTATGGGACTGGTACTTGAAGAAAGTGAAATTTCCGTTTCAGGTTTTTGTGGGCAGCCCATTGCCACCAACAGACTTCTGGTCTTCCCAATGGATAGGAAGTCCGCAACAGTAACACCACATTCATTGCACTAAATCTTGCTTCATTCAGCATCTCTTTTTTCAGCATCCAGGCTTTTGCCCTATAAATTCCTCTCAAGTGAGTAGCAGAACTCAATGAAACTGAGATTAAGCTGTTCCTGCTCCAGCTGGTTGTTGTAAGAACTTTGTTAACTAAACATGAGTGCCTACGTGTGCTTTGCTTTTTCCCCTTGGTCCCTCTCCAAACATTTTCCTTTTGTGTTGTATCTTTTGCACTAGGGTGAGTTAGGGATGGGGGCAAAATTCATTCAGGTCACATTTTAATGCAAACTTCCCTAATTTTACAGTTTCAAATCATGATGCAGACCAAAACAGCTATCCTTCAAAATTCGCACTCTTCTGAATTTTGCCGTGGAGTTCTCCAAACAAACAAAAAATGCATACACGTTCGGGGAAATGGTATTCAAAAGTGCATTAAATTAGGAACATCACTTGCAAAAATGTCTACATTAGGCAAAAATGTATACAAAAATCCAATATTAGGAGAAATGTGCATCAAAATGTTTGTAAATGTTCATGTGAACTTAAAAAAATATCTCAAAGTGCAAGATGAACTGAACTTAATATTGGAAATATGAAAACAGAGAGAAACCAAAACAAGAAATTCAACCAACTTATAAAGAAACAACTTCCCAAGAAGTTTCTCTGGCTACTTTCTAAATATCTTATAAACGTTTCCCTGGGGATATCATTTATTTTCTTAAATGTCCTTGTTTTCAAAAGTAGATCATACATATTTGTATGAGCAGACCATTTCTGTCCAGGTGACTCTATGGCCCATTATATTTTACCCAGGCTTTTAATGTCCAGAAAAGTTGCTTTGGCTGTTTCAGGATTTCTTGTATTATTTTAGTGGTACTGCTGTTTTTATAAGTTTCACTCGTAGAAAGATTAGGAATTAAAATGCAGCCCAGACTGGGTATATCCCCAAATTGAAGAATAAAATCAAAGAAACTAGCGTATGACTAATTACAATTGCCGGAATGTTTTGTGGTGTGTTTGTGTATTTTAAATCACAAAGGCTCATCAACAAATGAAGCCATTAAATGTTGCACAGGAATAATCTCGTCTTGGCTCCAGTAAGTAAAGACAACTCCAAAATTATATTATTATTTTTCTGGAAGAAAGCCCAGGAAATAACTACTAATTTATTCCAAGAAAAGGCCCTTTATGGGGTTTAAATTATTATTGTCCAACATTTGAGGATAAGGAAAAGTACCAGATCTCCAAAAATAGTCACAAAAAAGCTTTCACAGACATTTTTACAGATAACAAAATGAGCTTTCTAAGGAGTTGCTTTTCATATTGCCAGTAAACTCAACAATTACATAGAAAGAGATTCTAATGGTTTGATCAACAGGAACAAAAGCCTCTATTACGCTCCTTCTTTTTGGCCATTTTATCACATCCCATTCGGCCCTGCAGGCCTGAAAGAACTCTTTCTAGTGCAACCCTTTAGATTGCTACTCAGAAGTAAGACCCTTTATGATTAATGAGACTTACCCCAAAGTAAAGCTGAACCAAACAATATGTTCCCCCCCCCCTGAGAAAATATCTGAGTTTTTATTCCTGTCTTTTTCTCTCCTCTCAACATTACCACGATCCAAAGCAAATGTGATCCACCTACAGAATTTTCTCTGAATCTTCTCCATTGTTTTATTTTTGCTGGAAATAGATTCCATGAAGCCTCTAGTATCCAATTACAAAATTAACCCACTATTTCAAACCTTGTTTCAGGAGATGAAGCAGCCCTGGAGCTCTGGTATTGAGAATGTTGGATTAACAACCAAATGTTTACCAATGGTAAGAACAATAAAAACAGATTTTCGCCTACCATGGATGTGGTAAAAGTTTGAATTTAGGGGGTCTTGTGTGTTTTTATTGAACATTTGAATGGTGAGAGAAAACCCCTTTTCTTTGGATTAACATTAACAATATATAAGGTTTTACAGGAGAATGTGTATATCTTCATAGAGTTACCAATTTATTTATTTATTACATTTATATCCTGCCTTTTTTCCTCCTTAAGGAACCCAAGGCAGTGTACATGATCCTCCTCCTCTCCATTTTATCCTCACAACAATCCTGTGAGGTAGGTCGGGCTGAGAGTCTGTGACTGGCCCAAAGTCACCCAGTTAGCTTCCATGGCCAAGTGGGGCCTAGAACTTGGATCTCCCAACTCCCAGTACAACACTCTAACCACTACACCACACTGGCTAGCCACTACACCTGAATTTGTTTGTTTGCTACATTTATATCCCACCTTTCTTCCAAGGAGCCCAAGGCAGTGTACATGACCCTCCTCCTCTTTATTTGATCCTCCCAACAACCCTGTGAGGTAGGTCAGCCTGAGAGTCAGTGACCAGCCCAAAGTCACCCAGCGAACTTGATGGCAGAGTCAAGACTAGAACCCGCATTTCTTCAGGCCTGGTCCAACACTCAAATCGCTACACCACACTGGTTATCCTATACTGGTTGGGCTGTGTGCCACATCACACCTCCTTCCCAGAGCCCTGGCACACACCTCTCTCCTGGACAAGGCGCATAACACTGCAGCCAGTCAGAATCCCAGATGGGTCCCTCAAGGCTCTGCCTCAATGGAAGCAGCATCAATTGTAGGGCCTTGTGCTTGCCGTTTGTTATTGTGGCGTTGGTTCCTCGCCTTGACATGGCGTGATTTGGGGTCCATGTAGCCTACAATATCGCCCCCTCTCTCCGTGCAGTTGGTCTCTTTTGCCGAGCGCTGACATTTGGTAACAAGGACAAAAGATCTGGTTACTTCACAATTATTATTTGCAAATTGGTTCCTTTTGCTCCTTAGAGGAAAACTGACTTCAACACATTGTAAAATGCCCACTCGGCTCCACATGTCACACAGGCGATTTTCTTCTCTCAAAATCTACTATGGAAGTTCTTTTATCCATACCATTTCAATTGACTTTAAGTTTTCCAGAACCAATTCGGCGGAAATTCAGACTTGGGCCCTTCTGCATGCGAAGCAGATGCTCTACCACTGAGCTACAACCACTGAATATGCCACCACTACCAGGACCACCACCCTTCCCCCCTCAGGGCAGGCCGAGGCAGTGGGGAAGCACCCCCAGTCCTTGGCATGCCTTTTCCAGCTAGCGACTGGACCACAAGTCCCGGAATCCCCAGAAGGAAAGCAAGGCTCAACCAGGGAGAAGCCTGATTATACTATAGATAATAAACGTATGAGGGGTGAGTTCATGCCAGACATGCATCTGAAACCCTATCAGGGGTTGGTAAAAAAAAAAATCATTTCAGTTTTGATAAGAATATACCCAAAATGTGTGGAGTTCTCCATATTATGGACAAAAAGAACTTGAGATTTTTATTTTTTCAAAAAAATGAATTTGAGAGAAATTTTGATCTTAAACATCTGGGTTTAAATTAGGGGTGTGCACTGGATCGGGTCCAATCCATGATCCGGAGCCAATCCAGGGGAAATCAGATACAATTCTCTGATTTCCAATCACCCCTCTGGATCGTCTGATCTTTCCCAACCTGATCCGGTTCGGAAAAAATCAGAGGATCAGCAGGCGCCCGCTGGCCCCCGCCGCCGCTTCCATTGGCGGGCACCAGCGGGCACCTGCCGATGGAAGCGGACAGCGTGGGGGAGCTTACCTGGCCGGGCTGTCCGCTTCCATTGGCAGGCGCCAACAGGCGCCCACCGATGGAAGCGGACAGCCTGGCCAGGTGAGGATTGCGGGGGGGCTTACCTGGCGGGGCGTCCTCCTCCTTCCGTTGCCGGCTGTAAACTACTGCAAACTAGGCCTCGCAGCCTAGTTTACAGGAGAGTGCCAGGTGGTCATCACCTGGCGCCCTCCTGTAAACTAGGCTGCGAGGCCTAGTTCGCAGTAGTTTACAGCCGGTGACAGATGGAGGAGGATGCCCAGACAGGTAAAGAGCAGGGGGGCGTACCTGGTGGGGCTGTCCACTTCCATCGGCAGATGCCAGTGGGCGCCCACCGATGGAAGCGAACAGACCCGCCAGGTGAGGATCGTGGCAGGGGGCTTACCTGGGGGGGCTTACCTGCCGGGGCTGTCCACTTCCATCGGTGGGCACCAGTGGGCACCCACCGATGGAAGCGGACAGCGGGGGGGCTTACCTGCCGGGGCCATCCGCAAAGGACAGCCCCGCCAGGTAAGAAGCACGAGGGAGGAGGGGGGAGTTAGGCCCCCACTCACCCACCCGCCGCCATGTTGTCCCCATAGACTTGCATTGGGGGAAGCTTTCTTTCCCCCAATGCAAGTCTATGGGGAAAACAAAAATGGCGGCCGATCCAAAAATCAGACGTCCGATTTTCAGATCAGGATCGGGCCTGATCCGGTCCGGGGGGGCTCCAATTTTGTCCGATCCAATCCAGGACAAAATTGGAGGTCCCAATCCGGGTCCCGATCCGATCCAGGGGATCCCTGCACATCCCTAGTTTAAATCTCTGTGTCTTTGACCATATTAGGGCTGCTGTCTCTATTTTTCTGACATGCTCCTCATCCTTAACAGCACCATAGCAGCTGTGTCATGGTCCTCTCTACATTGCTGTGTCATGGCTCAGCTGCATCATGATCTTCTCCACCTTGCTGTGTCATGGTTTAGCTGCATCATGGTTCTCCCCACATTGCTGTGTCATGGACCAGCTTTGCCATGGTCTCTCCACATTGGGAATAGCTGTATCTGTTGAATTTGGCTGGTGCAGGTGGTCAAGAATTCTGTTTCTGATCATTTTTGAGAAGAATTTTCCAAAATCCATGAACTTCATATTGGGGAGGGAAAGGACTTGAGATTTTAAAAAATGGAATGCGTGAGGAAACAGAACTGGTGAATTTGCCCCTCCTAACCCATACATTGTGCCTCCATTAATTCAAGTTTTCTTTTTTCCACCTCACTCCTAGCCTTAATATAAATAACTACCAATGATATGGCTATTCTGCTGATGACATTTCACCCTGCCCAATGATTTGTTACAAATGGTGTTGCTCTAATTGCCAGTGTTCTCATTTCTTGGGTAAATGACTAGAGTGGAGCTTCATAATCATTAGAACAATTGCATTGCTAATAATAATTAGAGGATTTGGCCATGAATGCAGTTGACACATTGGAAGCCGCCTTCTAACAACCATTCCACGGAATCGGCACAGATCCGTCTGCGTCTTGCACAAAGCGCTCTACTCCAGGCGCTGTGTGCATCCTAGAGCAGTGTTTTAATCTGTAGCTTCTTTCCTTTTGCCCTTTTCTTTTCAAGGAAGTGTCAGCTAGATGTCCATTGCTGCTAGACCCAGCTTTCACTTAAAGCATCTTTTTTTGTAGCTTCATTATGCATTAGCCAGGGGCGGGGGCTGTCCAGGGAATCCAAGAAAAGTGCTTCCCATTAGACCTGTTCATTACGAATTTGAAAAGAACTATCAAACTTGCTCTTAATCACTTAAAACATCCCCCTGCCTGCCCGCTGCTACCCCACAATGACCAAAATAGCTATAATGTGAAAATTGCTGACTACATAAATGCCAAAACTGACGGCCACATCATATAACAACCTCCCTCAACCTGATGCCCTCCAGATGTGTGGGATCACTACTTCCATTGTCCCCAGACGGCACGGCCAAGTTTCATATGAGGCCAGGAGTGCACAAGCATTAAAAGCCTGGTTCCGACCTAACAATGCAAACAAACCCTGGATTTTCTCTTAAGCCACAGTTAGCTTAGAAGCCAGGTTATTGAACCAGGATTCTGCATTTTAGAACAAACCAGGAATTGAAGTTTTAAATCTCCTCATGCAAAAGAGATGAGGAACGTGTTTGTGAATGCAACCAAAACAAATACCTCCCTAAAGTTCAGGGGTGGACAACACATATTCCATGAGACACATGTGTCCTGTGCTGTCTCCCTGCGTCAGGGGCAGCCCCTGATGCACCCTGCAAAAAAAGATTTAGTGACTACAGAGTGGGGATGTGCCAATCCATCAAGGTTTGGCCCAGGGGTGTCTGCTGCAGGGAAATCCAGCCTCTTGGGGCTCGACTGATTTCCCCAGAGCCCCTGGTGGAACAGTTTGAGTATTTCATCTAAATTTCCTCTTTAAAAACGGCAAGGTACATAAATTGCGTGAGCCATTTGCCTACCTTGGGAAAATTGCGGCCATAATTAGCGTACTTTCTGCAAATTGCGGCTTCGTTAGGCAGAAACTGCAGATTTGGGAAGCTGGATTCTTAGGAATCTGACCTCATTTGAATCTTTTGAGTAGCACCCGTACTACAGAGTGCTAAAAGGGACAAATTTAGCTTGATAGTAAGTTTAAATCAGCCCTTTTCTCGCTCCTGAGTGCTATGCAACGGTCTGCCACCAACTTCTGGTGGCAAAGTGTCAATTCCATTTTTAACATTTCCCCCCACAGAGGGGATGGGAGGGCACAAATGACACCTGGACCACCCACAGTTGCTTACTGCTGCTATAGTTTATTGTCACCTTCCCCAACATGGTACCCTCCAGTTGTTTCAGACTACCACTCTCATCATTCCTGATCATTGACCATGCTGGCGGGGCTGATAGAAATTGTAGTCCAAAACATCTGGAGGGCACTGGGGTTAGGGAAAGCTGGTTTGCAAAAAAAAGCAAATGCTATTTTGGGCTGCATTAATAGGAGTAGAGCTTCCAAATCGCACGAGATACTGGATCTCTTCTATTCAGCATTGGTTAGGTCTCATCTTGAGTATTGCATTCAGTTCTGGGCACCACACTTCAAGAAGGCTGCAGACAAGCTGGAGGGGGTTCAGAGGAGGGCAATGAGGATGATCAGGGGTCTGGAAACAAAGCCCTATTGGGAGAGAATGAAAGAACTGGACACATTTAGCCTGGAGAAGAGACGCCTGAGGGGAGACATGATCGCACTCTTCAAATACTTGAAAGGTTGTCGCACAGAGGAGGGCCAGGATCTCTTCTCAATCATCCTAGATTGCAGGACGCGGAATAATGGGCTTAAGTTACAGGAAGCCAGATTCCAGCTGGACATTAGGAAAAACTTCCTGACGGTTAGAGCAGTATGACAATGGAGCCAATGACCTAGGGAGGTCGTGGGCTTTTCCACACTAGAGGCATTCAAGAGGCAGCTGGACAGCCAACTGTCAGGTATGCTTTAAGGTGGATTCCTGCATTGAGCAGGGGGTTGGATAGGCCCCTTCCGACTCTACTATTCTATGATTCTGACTACTAGAATGGGCCAATTTGACTCATATCAAATGATTTTAGTTCAGTGTTATGAGGTTCCATACATTTTCCCCCTGCTGAAAAAAAGCAATGTTGTGGCAAGACTTGGAGATGCATCAGGATGACAGAGCGTGAGCGCCGCACACTTCACGGATGCCTCTTACGGTCTAAGGTCATGACTTTCTAACCCAGCCGCAGCTGAATGCTTTCCTAATGAACGTTGCACAGACACACCAGTTAATTAAATTTCCCTTTGGGCTGAAGCTTTGTTTTTGCAAATTCCATACAAGCAAAGGCCTGGGGATTATGACCGGTTACAAGTTAGAATTTCACAACTGATGCTAACTTTTCAGAAAGGTCAGTTTAAAATTTGCATGATTCAATCGCATTTCCTCCAGAGAGACACGGATTTTCCACTTCAATAAGAACGCAATTAAAAGCAGCTTGGACTCCCCCGATTCTTAATAAAAAAGGAGCAAAAGACACTATGATCTCCATCGCTTGGGCATTTTAATAAATTCATTTATCTTATTTATGTTGCGCATGTTTACTCAGAAGGCTCATTTGTTCAATGGCTCTTCCGCTCTAGTTAAGTGGTTTTAGGATTGCTGCTTTACTCAGTTATTTATGTATTCTTTTATTTAGTTGAATTTCCATATTGCTTTTGTTCACAATCCTGCATAGCCTTCCAACATTTCAGAGCCAAACATAGGGACACTCGTATTTTTATTACTGTTTGAGAGTTTTGTATTTTTCATTTAATTGATACATAAACTGCTCTGTAAACAGGTTAGAGAGGGATATATAGATGTAGACATTGTGCCTGTTCAGAAGACACTTTAAACCTTGCTGGTGAAGGCTTTTGGTTAAGCAGCAGGGTTGAGGGCATCTTGTGAGATGCACTTTGCTAAACCCTACTCACTCACTAACCACAGTCGGACCGTCTGCAGCAAGGTTAGAGGCTCTAACCACTGCTTAAAGTGTTGTGTGCGACAGCACAGCTTGAGATTAGTGCTAACCCCAGTGAACCACAGTTTCATTAACCTCAGAGCCTGAAGTGTTGTCTGAACAGATCCATAGATCCCACGAGAGAAGTTTAATATCAGGGCCCCTGTGCCATCTCCCACAGGATACCTTGGGGGCATTAATGCACCCACAGACATCTCTCTTGGCCCCCAACACTCACCCTGCTCCTTCTGGGTTTTATTCCATTTCTTCATCATGTGTTCAAGTATTGTTTAACTGGGAAACTGCAAAGTAAAGTGGTTCAAAAGAAGTGTGTTTGGGTTCAAAAGAAGTGTATTTATACTTTGGAGCTCAGACACCCATTTCTGCCTTGTACTTAGAGCCTTGGATGACTTTTATTTTACTCTCCTCACTTTGCCTTTGGGAAATGACTATTTTGTGACCTACCATGGCAGCCATTTTATGAATAAGCAACCCCATGTCAGCCATTTTGTGAGAGTGCTCATGACACTGTTTCAATATTCCAAATGTGCCCATTGATCCAAAAAGGCTGGGAACCCCTGCTCTAGCCACTGCACCACACTGTCTCTCTGTGTCACGCTCTGTTGTGCCCTGGCTCCACTCTTGGCACATCAGGTTATCCCATGACTTGCCCAAAGCTCCATTCCAACCCAAACCTCCCCAAGGACTAGCATCTTTGAAATCAGAAGTTAGCATTTACCTTGCATAGTAGCACTCTTTCATTTACTGTATTTGAGGCTTCCGTTAAAGAAGAGGAAGATATAATTGGCCTCTTCAAATGCTCAAGGCAGCTAACCATCAACAATAGAATTTCACTGAGCCATAGGGGAGGGATGACAAAGAACTCTTTTATTTCTTCTCTTGAACTGGAGAAATCTTTAAAGAATGAAGTTGCATGATAATGAAGTCCAGGCATCCTTAACTTCTTAATGATTTAAAAATGGATTCCTGCAGATTTACCATATCCAGCAGAAAAAAAGGGGGGAAATCCACTCTGCCTTTGCAAGGAACTTAAATGATGCAGAAGATGAGAAAATTATGTCTATAATGGGGCAGTGTCGACAGAAATGGCCTGCAGAAGCCAAGCCAAGGCAGGAATAGTAAATCAAACACATGACGCTGTCCGTGTGGTCCAATGCGTTCTTTTAATATAGCATTTGTGGTCAGTTGCACAGTCAGTGGGAAAGAAAATTACCAGCCAACAAGTTTGACAGTTAGCCCTGGCAAACGTGCACGTCCCACCACAGAAAAAGCCTGGGAATTTTTTGTTAGTTTTTTTTTTAAAAAAAACACCTTTTCTTTTTCTTTTCTTTTTTTAATGCAGAAAATCTGTTAGCCAGCTAATTAATACCATCCAGTAGGGTTCGTGGAGCCGTCTTTTCTCCCGTCCTCCTTCCCCGTCCCCCACAAGCTATTAAAGTATCGCGTTTTCATTCAAGTTAAAAATCAAATTGGGAATGCAAACTCATTAAACATTTTTAAATACCTCGGCGCCAGGCATCAGGGACTTCTGGGATATCGGTGGCTAGAATGCAAATGCGGCCGCCGTGGAGAAGGGAAGTGGTTCCGGCAAAAGTGACGAAAGCTTTGTTTGCAGGAAACAACCGCTGCGGCTCTTCATTGCCGCGAACATGAAGAGCGATTGATTGCGACGCGCTCCCACCTGGATAATCGCTGTCAACACATTGCATATTATTCGGGCAAAAGGGTGGCGGGGAGGTAGAATCGCACTGGTGTTCCAGTCCTCTGTGTTGGCCATGGGACATAAGTGCAATATATATTTTTAAGCTATGTGTGGCTAGTGGAGGCTGGTGGCTCCGGGTTTCATTCAGAGGTAGTCAGAACTCTAAAGGAGCTCTCCAAGGAGTGAGAGGTGCAGACAAGGAGGAGTCCACATGTGAAGTCGCTAGGCAATCAAATCTTTACTCACAAGAGGACTAGTAGAGGGACAACTAAGCAGGAAGAGATCACAGAATCATAGAATAGTGGAGTTGGAAGGGGCCTCTAAGGCCATCGAGTCCAACCCCCTGCTCAATGCAGAAATCCACCTTAAAGCATACCTGACAGATGGCTGTCCAGCTGCCTCTTGAAGGCCTCTAGTGTGGGAGAGCCCATGACTTCTCTAAGTAATTGGTTCCATTGTCATACTGCTCTAAGAGTCAGGAAGTTTTTCTTGACATCCAGCTGGAAACTGGCTTCCTGTAACTTGAGCCCATTATTCCGTGTACTGCACTCTGGGATGATTGAGATAAGATCCTGGCCCTTCTCCGTGCGACAACCTTTCAAGTCCTTGAAGAGTGCTATCATGTCTCCCCTCAGTCTTCTCTTCTCCAGGCTAAACATGTCCAGTTCTTTCAGTCTCCTCATAGGGCTTTGTTTCCAGACCCGTGATCATCCTTGTTGCCCTCCTCTGAACCCCCTCCAGCTTGTCTGCATCCTTCTTGAAATGTGATGCCCAGAACTGGACGCAGTACTCAAGATGAGGCCTAACCAGTGCCGAATAGAGGGGAACCAGTACCTCACACAATTTGGAAATATACTTCTATTAATGCAGCCCCAAATAGTATTTGCTTTTTTTGCAGCCACATCACACTGTTGGCTTATATTCAACTTGTGATCTACAACAATTCCAAGATCCTTCTTGCTTGTAGTTTTGCTGAGCTAAGTATCCCCCATCTTGTAAGTGTGCATTTGGTTTCATTTTCCTAGATGTAGAACTTGGCATTTATCACTATTAAATTTCATAGTGTAAAGATGTTGCTTTCAGAGCCCACCAAGGGTTCAGCTACAATAAAAATAATGATAATAATAATAATAATAATAATAATAATAATAATAATAATAATATCATCTCTGAGTTAAACTTACATAGGAGCATAGAAGGCATTCCGTTTTTCTTCACCATTTTAGCGTAATTTCATAAGAATGCATGAAATGGATGTTAACATTGCGATACTTAACATATATTTTGGGGAAATGTTACACTAGTCTATTACCTTCCTTTCTACGGTGTGATTTTGAAACATGGAATTAAAAAGAAGTGAGCACATACAGACAGGCTCCATCCTCATCCTCCTTTCACTCATGCTGTGCAAATCTAAGCATGCACCTGTCTAAATCATTTATATTTTTTTCCAAATCATGCACAGAGCAAACACTGACACAGCAGGACTCAGTGCATAATTATTTATTCCAGCAGGAGATTTCACACGCATGAATAGTCTTTACATTAGTTAGCCCCTAATCCCAAAGTTAACTTCTTCTCTTTCCACTCTCTCTCTCCCCTTATTTTATCCAAAGCTTATTCAGTTGGGTATTTACTGCTGTATATTTTAAATTCTAGAATTTGCTAGAGAAAGCACATCTGAGATAGGGATGTGTATCGTATCGTTCCGATGTCTGATAACAATCCAATAAAGGCTTTATTGGACATTTGATTGACAATAACGATACGATAGAAAAACCTCCGATGAATATCGGATCTGAAAATTTTCAGTCCAATTATATCGGATTCTTTTCGGATTATTGGACTGCCATATAACTATACCTATAACTTCTGCATTTTCAAAGTTAGAGATTTGAAACTTGGTCACATTGCTTATGGGTTATGCCTAAGTATGTGTATGAAATTTCAGAACAATCCCTCCAACCGTGTATTTTATATGAATTTTTGAAAGATCGTGCAACTTTTAACAGCTCAGAATGACAGCTCGCCACGTGCATTCAGAGATCTGTCAAAAAAAGGTGCACAATGTTTTAAAAATTCATATAAAATACAGGGGTGGAGGGATTGTTCTGAAATTTGGCACATATGTGTTATGTATTTCATAATTCTGTTGTTTTAACCTTATGTGTAACTTTTGAGATTGCATAACAGTATTGTATTTTTTTTTTCAGTTTGGATGTGTTGCAATGACCTGTGGATTGGGCAATAAAAGTTTGTAGGGGTAGGCTTGCAGTTGACTTATTGCTGGCCTGCCACTTGTGTTCAGCCCGCCTGCCTATCTCTGAGGTATTTTGCCTGTCCCGTTCCAACCTTTCTGAATCAGGCAAGGGAGCTGACCAGCAGCATCAGCAATCAGGGAGCCTAGCGTTGAACAGGACAGGCACTGCCCAGAAGGCGGTGAACCTAGAGGCAAAGTCTATGGAGGTGGACACATCGGCAACTTCCAGGCAGCGACTAGACGTTTAAGTCAGAGGTGCACAACCCTTGGTCTGGGGCAAGGAAGGCAGGGTTCAGCCCAGCACTCATTTTTATACTTTTGGTGGCAGCATAAAGCTCAGGATTTGTGGCCCAAACCAGCATAAACCGAGCACAAAACTTTGGCACAAGTTTGGAGGTGATATGGCAATGCTGGGTTTTTCATGTGTCAACCACAAGCCCACGTTTGATGTATCATTGTGGCTGGTGGCACAACACCCGGGATTTGTGGCACAAAACTTCACAAAACTGGCACAAGTCGTTGGCATATCCTTGGGAAAGCTTCTAATTTGGGGTGTTCATAGTTAACAGAACCTGGGAAATGGCCCTTGGTGCTCAAAGTGTTGCATGTCCCTGGCTGTCCCACCCTTCCAGGAGCACAAGTGGCCTGTGATCCTCTCAATACTTGAAGTCAGGGTCCTTCCTCCTGAGTAGGACTCTGAAAAGGTTTGCCTTGTGGGACCAAGTGAGAAACATGCCATCAGAACTGAGCTTCCGGTGGGAATCACTGTTCTTGATTGTGGAAGAGAAGTAAAAAAGTTGGAGACTGAGCAGACTGATTTAGGTCTCTTAAATTTTGCAGGTTCTCTGGATTGGGTCCTGAGATGTGTCCTTGGGATTCCTGGTAGGTGGCCAGTCTCCCTGCTAATCCTGGATCATGTTGGTACCTACAGTTGTATCCGTATTTGGCAAGAAGGCATTGTAATATTGGGAGTTGGCACTTCTTTACACTGGCCCAGAAAAATGATATTACAAGGCATGAATAACTGGTAAGCACAGTAGAAAGGGGATGCCCTGTTTCCCTTGCCTTTTGTAAGATGATGCATTAAATATTGCTGCCCCTATTATTTCTTCCCAGATAAACAAACCACAGTTAGGTCATTCAAACACTTCCTCGTTTACTATGTTGCATTTAATTTTTCTGCTCTTTATATTCTTTGGCTGTTCACACATACTGCAATTCCAACAGATATAATCTGGAACAAACCGAGAAGAAAATGAGCACGAATCAACCATTATTTAAGCCGAGCGATTCCTCCCCTTCGCCTGTCATTTAAAAGCAATAAAACTAAAGGAGAGGAGAGAATATATATATATATATATATATTTGCAAATACTAGTCATGCTTCAAATAGTTATCCAAACTCAAACCTATTTGTTGAAATGGTGGCAAATAGTGAATAACAAAGGGTAAGCAGACAAAATGGCTGACCTGAGCCACTTTTCAGAATCCAAATGAATGTTGATGAGCCTTCTAGTGCAGCAAGTTAGATCCCTTGGCAGTTTTCATCCTGGCCCATTATTTCACCCAACCAGTTCCTCTGACAACCTGTATTTATGTCTTCAGAATGTTCCCCAGCATTCCAGGTGAGATGGAGGTTTTTCCAATAAGCCTCTGACTTAAAGGAGGCCATTTTAACATGCCACTCAGATCCTGAAGCTCTAAATTCTCCAATCCTATAGATGTGTCAACTCAGAAGAAGTACATCCCACCCAGTTCCACTTCTTCCTGGATTGCATTTCATTGTTATTCTTCTTCTTATTATTATTATTATTATTGAGATTTTTAATCTGCCCCCACAAAGAGGCTTACAAAATGACAGTACTCCAAAACAAAACAAATGATCGCTAGTCGCACATCCAGCTTGTCAATTTAGGGCGCCATCCTATTGGATTGATCTTCACCTCTATGCACCTCCTACTCTGTACTCTTAGTATTATGCTTGTTTGTTTGTTGATTTGTTTGTATTAGGTATACACTGCTTTACGATGCCAGGCAACGTTCCCAGGTTGTCTTACAAAATAATAAAAATACTATGTGCACAAAGACATTGAAACAGCACTAAATCTATAGTGCAACACAGAACTATCTCTGGTCAGGAAAACCCCTCATAGCAGCTTCAAAGAGATCAACAATATTATAAAGATTAAAAATTTAGAAGATTAAACATCTTTGCCTGGCCCCAGAATGAGCCCGTGCATATGACACGGTAAGGCATGGTTAGGCAACTAACCCTTTTGCCACAAATGGTTGGTGAGCACGGTTAAACCGTGGTTATGTAGTCACCATGGTTAGGAATGGTTCACCCAACACACTAAGTCATGGTTCACATGATGCGCTAAGCCAAAATGTTTAGCTCAAAATGCTTAACCACTGTGGCTTAGCTGAACAGGGTCAATGACAGCATAGTAGGTACCTGGCAAGTCTCCTTGAGGATGGCATTCTACAGGCAGGGGGCTGCCACTAAAAAGCCCACCACCACCATGAAAAAGAGGGGAAGCTGATGATGCTGAGGCCATAAAGTCTGCATGGTCAGCCTTAAGATTAGGTAGAGGAGGGGCAGACAAAAATGGCATCACACCGGAAGGGTTACCTATTGGTTGGATGGAAGGTCAGTGTGACAATTTCATCTCAGAGACACGGAGGTGAGAGTCGCTCTTTGCGCATCGCCCTTGACGTGCTCACCCTCATGCAACAGTTTCGAAATGCAGCCTACACCCAACCCTCCGCTATTTTCTTGGGTGATACTCACTGGTACCACATAAACCCAGCAATCTGCTGTGCAATCTCCATGCTCCTGATTAAAGGTGCACCCCTGCACAGAGATTAAAGGTTGTGCGCCCCTGCACTAAGACATACATCACAGAGATTTCAAATAGGTGTGTGTGTGTGAGGGGTAAACCAAATATTGGATATGTGGATTACATACGAAGCTGCTTTATATGAAGTCAGTCCGTTGGTACATCTACCCCAATGGTGATGCTGCCTGGCTTTTGAGAGTTTCAGGGAGAAGTCTTTCCCAGCAGAGCTAGTGTCAAAGGTCAGCTTAGTTGGGCCCTTGCTAAGGGCCCACACTCCAGCAGGGGCCCACTGCCAAGAGTCCCCTGGAGCTGCTCCTCCACTTCACCATTGAAACCTGGTCCCTTCACCTGCCTCTCGCTCTGCCCGCAGATCGAGGTTCTCCATTTTCCACCATCAATGCTCATCTCACTTCATTCTCACTCCCCAATGGAATCCCCTGTCCCAAGTACACTCCACCCCCAAAATGTGGTCTCCCAACCCCATAGGCTAAAGCAAGAAAAAATCATTGGGGGGAAATGGCCATTTTCGGAAGCATGCAATTGCACACTTTTGAACATGAATGCAAGCGCAGGAAATTTATTGGAGAACTACGCTCCTGCTTGCGCTTGCAACCAGGGTTACGAACGGGACAAAATCCCCATGCATCCCTGCCTTGTCCCAAAATATTCTGATGGTGGTGAGAAGGAAGAGCCTGACAAGCAAGCAAGTGGGCCTATGATGAGAAAGAGGCTGAGGAGCAATAGCTGCTGGTCCCAATGGCTATGAGAAGATAGGCTCACGAAGGGAGGGGGCCATTGGAGGCCTCCTGCCCAAGGCACCTCCAAAGCTTGGAGCTGGTACTGTTCCCCAACCCTCTCTAGCAGAGATGTGCAGCGCAGAACTTGGGACCTTTTGCATGAAAAATGTGGGGTTTGCCCGGGAGCTACAGTCCTAAAAAACGGTGCACTCCTGAAAGCATTCCAGAGGGATTCCAAAACTCATTTGTTTTCATGGTTAAGAATGATTCAGTGGCCAAGGCCACCATTTTGATTGGAAGACTAGCATGTGAGTTTGCATTTATTTATTTATTTATTCATTCATTTATCAATTAATTAATTTACGTGTTTATAAGATTTCTACACTGCCCAATAGCTGAAGCTCTCTGGGAGGTTCATTTTGATTAAAACCATAAAACGACTCAATAAAAGCCAGTGTTTTTGCTTACTTGTTTGTTTTGTAGTTGAAATTGAATTGTTATGAGTGACTGGGGGGGGGGGGCGGTGAGTGTGTTTAGTATATATATATATTATTTTAAAATGTTATTTTTATGTAAACCACTTAGGAAAACCACTTAGAAAAAGTGGCAGAGGAACCTCTTCAATAAATAAATGCATAAATACACAAAGTTCATTTGGTGTAGGAAAAGCCGAAACAAATGAATCCGCATGTGAGAGTGCCATCGTGCCCTCTAGTGGTCAGAGGTTATTATGAGAACTAATAACACACAATTTACAGAGCAATCCTACACATCTTTACTCAGTAGTTAGAAATCAATGGTGTTTACTCCCAGATACGTGTGTCCAAGATTGCAACCCTAAGGAACCTTATCTCCTCAGGTGCCCCTGGGGTCAAAATGTCTGTAAATATTAAATAAACAAATAATACACTTTGTTTTACTACCAGTAGCAACTGTATACCAGTGGTTGGGGAACATGTGGGTGCTACTGCGCTTATGTCCTACAGGCAGCTGGTTGGCCACTATAGGAGCAGAATGCTTTGGTCTGATTCAGCAGGGCCTTTTTTATGTTCTTATGTTATGTTCTTAAAATTAAAAGGGCTGTGCATGCCTTCCCCCCAACCTGCTTTGGAGGTTGATTCAGAGCATCCGAATCAGCCCCGATTCACCTTGGCCCGCTTCGGGACTGGTCTGACCTGCTTCGGATTTGGATCTGAAGTAAGTTCCAAACATCCAAACCAGCTCAAATTTTGCAGTTTCCCAGGTGCAACGCCAACTGGAAGTCCATTAGACTCCCCCCACCCCAGCTCACTTCTGTCCTTTTCTTCTGATCCCATCCTTGACACGACGGTGCTACATGTGAGTAATGCATGAAGGCATCCGATACAGAGGTGAAGAATCTCTTTCAGCCTGAGGGCCGAAATGCATTTCAGAGGCTTTTGGGGGGGCACATCCTAGTGGTGAGTGTGACCAAGGGCAAAAAGGGTGGGCCCAGAAAATTCCAGCATGTTTTATGTTTAAAGTCCTTACTGCCAGTAACTAAACCTTAGGAAAGATATTTAAAAATCGAAGGATGGGGGGATGCATAAAAACTGGGAAACGCTGGTTGGAAGAAGGGAGGCAGGACCAAGGAAAGGGGCGTGGTCTGGGGGAAAAGGTTTGGCCTCCATGGTTGAAGTTCTGCATTCCTGTCGAGTATATAGGAATGTAGGAGAGACCTAGGGAGCTGCCTGGTGCCAGGTTAGACTCCGTCAAACCAAATGTTGTCTCTATGTGAGCAAGAGAACTCTTAAAATGTTTTGTGCCTGCATTTACAAGTTGACGCCCTACTGCCTTCCTGCCACCAGCAGCTTTTGTGCTCTCAGTGCAGATTCTGAGGTGGGGGAAAGGATGCAAGAAAGTGGCTGAATTCGGACGACACAATAAGCAACTGGGGGGGGGAACAATCGTCAGTTGTATTGGCTATCGTGTTGTCCGAATGCTGCATAGTCAGCTCAGCGCTGATCCTAATCCACACCACAGTTGATTATTTATTACCATGTTGTGTGAGGAGTACCCCCTAGATGAACAACTGTAAAGTTGATTATTACCCCACCACTGACTATCGTGTTGTCCGAATTCAGCCAATGTTGAATTCTTTTCCCACAAAGTTCGGCTGCTGGAGAAAAACACCAACGCGGCCACTAGATGTCACTGTTCATCCACAGAAGGAAACAGCTTTGAAAGATGCTCGTGAATGCTCTCGTTTCAAGCAACAATGAGGACTTCTCGCTCAGAGCTTCTTGCTCAGAGCTTCTGTGCACTACACGCTAAAGGATGGCTCGGGAAGGAACTGTGGGAGGTGTCATTTTAGAAGGGTACTGAAGACTCTCTAATATAACTCCCTCCTGACCCTTTAGGAAATGGTAGGAATTCCTAGGTGGGGGGTTAGAGGGAGGAGAGCGTGTAATGGTAAAGACGTTTTAAATTGGTTTGTTGCGCACATGACAATAACATCAATCATTCCAAAGAAGAGAACGACAACAAAGTGGTCCATCAATGTACACATCATATGAAATTTGAGGATATCACTCCTTGAGGTGCCGGTTCATCACATCATTTGGTCCTGCACTGTTGCTTTTTGAGCATCTCTACATTGGGGGGGGGGGGGGAACACCTCCTTCCTAGGCTTATTTTTCTCGGGTTTTTCCGTGTTCACTATGGCTCTTTCAGATGTGATCACATGATTTGTAATTGAAACCTTCTGCTCCACCAAATGTTTCAAAAGGCTCAATGAAACAGCGCCATCTAGCAGCAGAATTCATCCTGCTACTTTTTTAGATACTGGATCATTTCTGTTGAAATTGATGGTGTTGAGGTTGATGGTGTCATATAATGGACCTGCAATAAATAGCTCATATAGAGAAGACCTTTGTTTTACAGAGAACTGGCATGTGTGTCGGGGGGGGGGGGGGGAGAAGAGAG
Organism: Anniella stebbinsi; assembly: GCA_029215795.1. Lineage (NCBI taxonomy): Eukaryota > Metazoa > Chordata > Lepidosauria > Squamata > Anniellidae > Anniella > Anniella stebbinsi. The sequence continues at coordinate 393,202,707 of JARDYH010000001.1, forward strand.
AGAGACAGATCAGAACCACAGAGGGGGGAAAGGTAATGCCCCCTTTCCCCATGATACTATGACTAGCAGTGGCTCCCCAGTGTTCCAGCCAAGAGTTTCCCCCAGCCCTACCTGGAGATGCTGGGGTTAGAACCTGGGACCTTTGCATGCAAAGCATCCACTCTGACGCTGAGCAGCCAGTACGGTAATGGAAAATGAGAAGTGCAGGGATTCTTCCTGATAGTCCCTATATCCACGCCCCTAAGAAGAGTCCAAAAATGTAGGCACTTGTGTTGATGTATCTCTCCAGATGTCTGCCTTTTGCAGGTCTTTTGTACAGCTCATGGGTCTTCATCGCCCATTCAAGACCAATCCACTCTAAATGCAAAGGGAATATATTGGTGTTGGAGAATCAGTTTTCTACTGTGGGGATTGCAGCTAAACTCAGAGGTAACAGGGAAGCCTGGGGTGGGTTGGCAGATGACATCACCAACCCTGCTAATCAAAATGTCCTGGCACTTTGACCTGGTGATCCCTTAGGTTGCTACACCACTGGCTACTGCTGCTCAGTGGTGAGGTGTGTGCAAGTGCCTTGCCAGTCTGCACCAATGATCCTTCCTCTCCCATGATACTAGAACCTGGGGTCATCCCATGAAGGTGATTGGTGGGAGATTCAGGTCAGATAAAAGAAAGGACTTCTTCATACAGCACATAGTAAAACTATGAAATTTGCTACCACAAGATGTAGTTATGGCCACCAATTTGGATGGCTTTAAAAGGGGGCTGGATAAATTCATGGAGGAGGAGGTTATATACTGCTACTAGTCTTGATTAGGGATGTGTATCGTATCGTTAAAATGTATGATAATGATATGATATGCTCTTTATCATGCATGCATTTAATGATAATGATATGATAGAAAAACTTCCGGTAAATATCCGATCTGATAATTTTCAGCCCGATTATATCGAATTATCGGACTGCCATATAAATAAACCTATAACTTCTGTATTTTAAAAGTTAGAGGCTTCAAACGTGGTCACAGTGCTTATGGGGTATGCCTAAGTATGTGTATGAAATTTGAGATCAATCCCTCCAACCCTCGAATTTATATGAATTTATTAAAGATCGTTTAAGTTCTGACAGGTCAGAGTGACAGCTCACCACGTGCATTCATTCAGACCTGTCAAAAAGTTGCAGGATCTTTAAAAAATTCATATGAAATCAAGGGTTAGAGGGATCGATCTCAAATTTCATACACATGTCTAGCACATGTTGCTACACATATGTGCCAAATTTCAGATCTATCCCTCCACCCCTGTATTTTATATTTATTTTTAAGATCGTGCAACTTTTGACCTGTCAGAACTTAAACTTTCTTTAATAAATTCATATAAAATCGAGGGTTGGAGGGATCGATCTCAAATTTCATACACTTACTTAGGTATACCCCATAGGCATTGTGACCAAGTTTCAAGCCTGTAACTTTGAAAATACAAAAGTTATAGGCATTTTTCTTTTTAAAAATCCAGCTTTATAGGGCACAATGGGACTGTAAATTAAAATATCGGATTTCCGATAATTATCGTGAAGATGATACGATTAACCTACAATATTATCAGAGACGATAATTTTTTTGGTCCAAAATTCCGATAACGATAAAACACAATATTTTCAGGCGTGTTGATGGCTATGGGTTACCTCCAGTATCTAAGACAGTAAGCCTTCATACACCATTTGCTGGGGAACATGGGCAGGGGGTGCTGTTGCACTCCTGTCCTGGTTGAAGGTTTCCTGTGGGCAGCTGGTTGGCTACTGTGTGAACAGAATGCTGGACTAGATTGACCTTTGATCTGATCCAGCACAGCTGTTCCTATGTTCTTTGCCTTCAGTATTTGCATCCAGGTTGCCGCAGGACTTCAGGGGGTCATGAAAACATCTGGAATTTACGGAAGTCAAGATATAACATGTCCACTGTGTCCTGACCCCCTCCTCTCACTGCTGTTCAATGTACAGGTTTCGTTTGGTGAATATTAATATGTCCTGGTCAAATGAATGTATTTGGTGCCCACACAGTTTTCAACAATGCGTTTCCATTACCCTGGCTGCTCTATTTTCTTGTTCCTTGCCTCACCACGATTCCACTTCTTTGTAACGATTAAAGTGAAAGGAGACAATGAACCCTCTAGCCTCCTTCTCCCTCTCTGCAAAAAAAATAGCCTGATCCTTCTACTGTTTGGCTTGCATTTCCCCCGTTAAGAAAAATAAATATTTGCAACACAACAGTAACACGAAGAAGAGGCAGAGGAGAATTCACATCATGAAACATATCAATATACAGTAATCATTAACATCTCCCATGATAAGGAGGGGGGGGAGAGGAAAAGAAAAGAAAAACACAAAGAGGGTTGCAATGATTTAACATTTCCATTTCAAATGTGCTGTTGTGTTTCCAAGACCTCCCACTGCTGTGTGAGACAATAAACAGGTCTGCCAAGTAATCCACAAAACTTCATTCAGCCGATAAATGTCTCTTCACACCTGAAGAGAGCCTAAAACTCTAGGAACTTTCCTCTAGGCTAAAACGTGGCTAACTAAGAAAGACAATTGTCCTTTCAACAAAAGGGAAGGTCTTTTCTCTGAGTCCCTTAACTTCGGGGAGGATTCCTCTGAAGAAGCCTTTACTGAGAAGCTATCCGAGCTGATCGCCTCTCGCCTTCTTTAGCTCCGCCTGTTTGAATCTGCAGCAGACTCTGGGATTGGACAACTCTGAAGGCCCTTCCCCTTCTGAGGATCGCTGAGTTCCCGCAAACACTGAGTTGTTATCATTTTCACTGATAAAGTCCAGTGGAGAGTCATCCCTGGCTCCTGAAGAGGCTGGGAGAATCTCCTCCACCGCTTCCTGTGTAGGCTGGAACATTTCTAGTCCTGTTTCTTCGGGTTCAGAACCTGATTCTGATCGATAGCCTGAAACTCCTTCCCCCACACTAAGGGGAACAGGCCTGATCATGGCATATATTTGTTAATATAAGCAGTCTATATATCTAAGTAAGCATCCATATGATTTTGATGATTGTAGGAGATATGCTCAAATATAGCATGAACAGTGAGATTTTCAGTCCATTGAGAGATAGATTGTGGGTGTTTTTCCTTCCAAGCCTGGAGTATAAAGGTAGTATCCGGTGTTAGTCCTATGTAGAGTAGTCCTATTGCAATTAATGGGACAAGTAAATCTTGACTAACTTAAGTCTCATTCATTTCAATGGGTGCACTCTTCTTGGGTTAACGTTGGATACTACCCTAAGGGCACTATCCTATGCATGTTTAGCCGTGGGGGGGGGGGTCCTACAACTCTTAGCATTCCCCATCCAGCATGGGCAAATTACTGGTTTGACAGGTGTATCATCTCAGTTAAACTCCCAAACCGCTCAAAGCCAGAAGCAACAGCCTCCTGGGCTCCCCCCTCCCTACCTCACTGGGTAAGAGGGGGGGAAATGATTGGGTACTGGAATAAAAATCATAAAATCCTAATGCAAAATATCCTTTGATGCATCTGATCATAGAATCTCCTAACTGCTTAGCCAGGTCAGGCTGGGCAACGTGGGTCCCATTATCTGCCGCAACATGCACACACACACTGTAATTTGTGCATTGTTGGTACTCCTTGTAACAGCTCTGTAAGGGAGGTCAGTATTGTCGTCTATAAATTGCAGGTGGAGGAAGCTAAAGCTGAGAACCATGGCTTGCCTAAGGCCACCTGGCTGGTCCACCAGCACTGCAGCTCAGTCTCTGAGCCACCGTATGAGACAAACTCTCCGTCTCTTAAATTCGGAATGCATTCAAGGCACGGCTCCTGAAACAGGCTGCTCGCTCACATCCTGTTCTGGATTGCTTAAATGCTTGCTTAACTGTGAAGAGCTATGTCCGTGCACGCGAAGGAGTAGCCGCCATCTGAGTCACTGTTTCAAGAGTGATATTGACAAAGAGCTGTAGAACGGCCACAGTACATGTCTGCCTTGAAAGCCAGATCATGAGCACTTGACAGAAAAAAACATTCTACTAGCGCTGGAGATAAATCAACAGAAAATAGGTCGATTTGGGCCCCGTTCACACATTGCCTGGAGCCTAGGGATGTCAGAGAAACGCTCACCACATTCAAATGCACTTGGATTTCTAAGAACCCGAACCTGCTGATTCGGCTATGGCTTTACTAGCTATGGAAGTTAAAGAACCATGGCGACTGGACAAGGTCACAATTATTCCATTAGTCACATCAGTCGCCAGCATCACATCAAAGAACTACACAGAAAACCTCCAGAAACTGGGCCTACCAGAATACATCCACACCAACATCCAGAAAGCAGTCATACTCAAAACATGTCCAACAGTAAGGAAGTTTCTGAGTCAGTAAAGGACAGCATGACTTGGCAAAGCCTGTTATGTCCGTCTAGAATCCGCCACGAGTGAGAAAAGAGAGATGGTCAATGAGGTGTCTCTTGCTGAGATGAAGCAAGCCAAGATGAGTAATTCTGCTGAATCTCTAGATCTGCCCCGATTGAATGATCCAATGAGGTCTGAGTCAGACATGCAGCAGAATGGCTGAGCAAAAGATTTGAAATAAGTCCCCAATAGCAGTCATGTGGATTGGCTCTCATTTAAAAAAGCTTTTGAGATGAAAACTCTTCCTTGCACTTTTCTGCTGTGAACAATGTGGTATTATATCCACCTTTATGGGGACCCTTATTAGGAGGCAGATGCCTTGGTTGATTTATTGATTTTAAAACATTTCTCTACTGCCATCTCATCCTACTGGATTTCAAGGAGAAGTCCCACAGCCATGACTTTCTATCCAATGCCAAAAAGGAAGGGTGCTTTTTCAGTGCCAACAGCACCCTTGGGTATATCGCATTACATATTTTAATTGGCAGGAACGGTTACACTTTGTGGATCATCAAGGTGGTGGCTTTGAAAACGTTGCTTTCAGATTCAACTAGCAGCTTTTTATTGTTGGAAACATTGATCTCATACGAATTACTCGAGGGAATCGTTGCTTTCAATGTAATGATAATGGTACGAGCGTAACATTCATTTGCGGCATATTTGTTGGCTGCCAATTTCCTGCCATTTCTAAAGCACAAACAGGCCATTGGAACTCCCTAATTTTGGCAGTCCGTCAGACACCCGGCCCATTTGGGTGATGTCATTTAGAGAGCAATCCTATGGCCCCTAGACATAGGATGCTTGGGATTCCTGGATCCATGGCCAGAGACAGCACTCCAACCTCGGATCCAAGAGTCCGAGCTCCCTCCTCCCTACCCTGTCCCCTCACAGCCGGCAGAGAGAACCATGCCATTTGCTTCTACGAGCTCACAAATGTGAGCTCAGAGAGGAGGGAAAGGAAATGGGCAGAGAAGGAAAGGGACCGGGGAACTGGGGATATGAGCTATATCCAACCTTCTCAAGCGTCATTCCTTCCACTCTGTGATGCTTCAGCTAGATGGGCAAAAATGCCCATCTAGCCAAAATGCAGAGTGGAGGGTGTGCGAAGAATGCCTCTGTGCTGCTCCTGCTCTGCATAGGATTCTAACCATCAGGTTAGTTTAGTGTATGAAGTCATTGCCCAAAAACAGTCAGTTGCCAACCCACGCCAAGGAATGACTCTTTTCAGGGTTACAATGGTCAATGATGATGGGAGTTGCCTACCGCTACCTTCACCATCTCATTGGCATCTCTTCTGTAAAAGCACAGGCATACCAGCAAGAAGACCTACTGAGCATCTCTCCTAATCCCCGTCAATTTAAGAGGATCAGTTTTGCGCTGTGCATGCCTGAAAACACATATAGGATCCTTCTGCCCGTAACCTACTGAAACACATATTTCAAACAATTTCCCTTTCGCATTCACACCCCGTCATGGATAATAAATAAACCCGCTGTTTTCTTCCATCTCCTCTGACTTTGCCGTGACCTATTTTCCACATCTGCTTTTGTGCTGACACGCCAGACCTCAGCATCGCTCATGGAGATCTCCCCAGTGTTCTCCTCGCAACTACTGCGCTCTCATCAAGCATCACTTGGCACGTATGAAGTCTGGAACTCAGCATGCGGCCACTGATGCAAATGCATGAGCTTCGCAGCATTGTGCTTCGGAATGCTTCGAAGGAGATGGTACAAACAAAACACCCACCATTTCTCCTTTCCAGGTTGGAGTCAATCACCATCACCATGATGATCAAGGTGTCTCCCCTGCCAGGGATGTTGGAAGGAAGGAGAAGTTCTCTGGGAGATACTATTCACATTTTGCTCCCTTACTCTTGGAGTTAATCCTATTGAAGCATCCTGCACCAGGGACAGAACTGTACAGAGTGGAGTCAAGTGATACATACAACCATCATTGGGGCATCGTTTTCTACTAACTTGTGGTTTGTGTTAACTGTGGTTTAGGGCAGGGGTGAAGTCCAGGGAGCATTTATCAGCAAACCAGCAATTTATCTGGTTTATCTTTAGAACCAGACTTATTTTTTTCTGCTTTGGAAGTAGCGTATAGATATTATGACTTATCCTCCACACCTTTATCTAAATCCCCTTTCAGAGACATCTAATGCTGCAATCCGATGGTCCCTGGGAAGGGATCACAGGAGCCATTATCTTTGTCAGATCTCCCCCTTTGAGAATGTCACAAGACTCCTTCATGAGTCTGCAGAAAGCTCCACAGCCAATGCTTCTACAGCATGAGAACTTCATCAGCAGAGAGCTCAGGGATGTCCTGAGGGGCAGCTATGGGTGTGACGACTCCTTCCCATTCTAAAAGGTTGAAATGCCTCTGTTGAGGCTCCGTTACTGGCAGGAAGAGCTTTATGCTAAAGCAGGCTGGTTTTGGCCCCGCCCCTTTGGCTCCAGCCACCACTGGAACACAGCGCCCTGGGAGTAGCTCCAAAATGGGATGAGCAACCTCATACTCCGCTTGCCGGACCTTCGCCTGCCTCCCGACCCTGTTCACCATGCATGGGGAGCTGCATTAATCCCTGTCGTAAATCTAGGCGTGATATACTGGATTGAACCAAAAATGTTTCATCCCAGTTTACCACCCTGAACAGGGGGAGCTCTTCTTTGGGCAATTTTTGTGAGCTCTGCAAACAAGGCAAAACATATGTCCACCCCACAGGAGCGGCAAGTGTAGTTTTCACAGCCAATACCAAAAAAGAAGCACCTGTCTCTCAACCCCCCTTTCAATTTTAAGCGATTACAAATTCTCAGCTCATCCTTAGCGCTGTATCGGATGGAAAATCACCAGCAGCCCTCACACCAAAGTGCTACAGCATCTTCCACAGGCGTGAAGCCCGGCTCCATTTTTCATATCCTGCCTGAATGTGGCAGACGTGCCTGTTTGGAAATGCATCTCGGCTGCAATCTTAAAGCTGCGATTGGGATGAGAAGCTGCTCTGTTAACACCTCCGTCGCAATACTGCAACCTTCGCGCTGTTGCTATATATAAACATCAGAAAAGCAGAGGAAGTTTCCATTCAGGTTGGAGAGGGCAGGCATCAATGCATGCCTTGGAAAATGGGTAAACAGCTGATGACTAAACAGATCAAAACAAAGGATTGTGCTCCCTTTCATAGCTTAGGACCCATTTTATTTCTAGTGATTCCACTGGAACACAAAATTAGTCAGTTTGTAAGTCGAATCTTGTAGGCTCATGATTTTCATATGTCTAACAAGCCCTGATTTCAATCCAACAAACTTATTTTCTTCACGGTCCCCCATTCTATTGATACATTGTATCCTGTACCATGCAGAGCTCGGGGCTTCATAATAATGCTTGCCTTTCCAGTGGTCCCAAATCATTGCCTGGATCAGTCTCCTTGGGATAAAGAACACAGGGCTTACTGGGGTCTTCTCTTCATTATCATCCAGACCAGAGTTCTTTCTATGAATCTAGAACGTGATGGATCCTGCCATCACAGAATCATAGAATAGTAAGAGTTGGAAGGGGCCTATAGGGCCATCAAGTCCAACTCCCTGCTGAATGCAGGAATCCCCCTGAAAGTATCCCTGACAGATGGCTGTCCAGCTGCCTCTTGAATGCCTCTAGTGTGGGAGAGCCCACAACCTCCCTAGATCATTGGTTCCATTGTCGTACTGCTCTAACTGTCAGGAAGTTTTTCCTGATGTCCAGCCAGAATCTGGCTTCCTGTGCCTTGAGTCCATTATTCTGCATCCTGCACTCTGGGATGATCGAGAAGACTAGACTGGAGTCAAATTGTGACCAGCAGCCAGCTTACTGTCCAAGCCTTCGGTGAGTTTCTATGTATTTATTTATGTATTTATTTTATTTCTAACCCCCCTCTCCATCCAGATCGAGGCGGGGAACAACAATAAATATAAATACAAGAATCATAAAATAGATAAAACATTAAAACAAATAAAAACAATATTTATTTATTTATTTATTTTCTAACTACTGATTGATTGCCCAGGAAGTGATGCTCATTGTGTTCCCCTTCTTCTGCAACAAGGTCAATATATCCGCTCTGACTTTATTTTTTAAGAACATGGAAAGAGTTGTGGTAGATCAGACCAAGAGTCCATTTAATCCATCATCCTGTTCACACAGTGGCCAACCAGCTGCCCGTGGGAAACACACAAGTAGGATATGACTGCAACAGCATCCTCCCACCCATGTTCCTCAGCAACTGGTGTGCATAAGCATCCCACCTCTGAGACTGGAGGTACGTAGCATATAGCCATCGGGATCTGGAGCCACTGATAGCCCCCAGGAATTTCTCTAACCCCCTTTTCAAGCCATCCAAACTGGTGGCCATCACTACATCTTGGGGTAGTGAACTGTGAAGAAGTCCTTCCTTTTATCCGATTCCGTATAAATGTATCCATTCTGCCTCCATGCCACTGAACCCTGAGGTCCTCCAGTTCTGCTTAGGTCTCCAAAGACCCCCTTGCCATTTCCCTAATGCCCTCCCCATTCCTTATTTGGAGAACCATTACTACACAACTCCATTTTCTCTTGCCCTTTCCGGTGCCAGCTCTGCGTTTTAAGAGGCCCTCGGGCAAGGCAGCCTCAATGGGGCCCCTGTCTCAATGAGTCTACCTTCTTACCACATGGTCACCAGTGGCTCTTGCTCCTCATCCTCCTTCTCATCATTGCTATGACTTGCTTCCTTGGCAGGCAGTGAGCAAGTAGCAGTGACACCTTCTGATCCTCCTTTTCGCCACCACTGCTGTCTGGGCCAGAGCGAGAGCCAGGAGAACAAGAAGGTGGCAATGGTGAAGAGAAGCAAGTCCAGCAGACTCTTGCCAGTAGGCCCTTGCTGGGGTGTGGGCCCTCAGCAGGTGCCCGGCCATGCCTGCCCTGGACAGCTCTATCATAATGAATTAGGACTCCAATTAGGGGTGATAAACCAACCCACCTCCCTTCCTTTCTGTAAATATTTACAGTGAACATCCCACTTGCAGATTGAACTTTTGTTGTCGTTCTTGAGCCCTTTCCCTCCACTTTCATCTAGGACAGCACATCATCTATCACGCATGTGCTACACCCCTGCAAAAGATTGTCTTGTCTTGTTGTCTCTTACATGCATGCATTCAGAGCAGTCCTGCTAACAACCCCCTCCTACATTACCCCACAACCCCGAGAGTTCGGTTCAGCTGAGAGGTAACGCCTGGCCTAGAATCAACCAGCCGAGCTTCATGGCTGAGTGTGGATTTGAACCCAGTTCTCCCCAGTCCATGTCCAAGTAAATGGAATGCCGATGGCGGGCTTTCTCTGTAGTGGCATCCACCATCTGGAAAACCCTTCCATGTGCGGTTCAGGAGGCGGAAAATGTAACATCCTTTAAACGCCTCCTGAAAACATACCTTTTCACACAGGTTTTTCCTAGGCTGTAACTGCTGCTGGGTTTATTTTGATTTGACATTGTATTGTTGAATGTTTAATATTATGTTTTATTTGCTGTAGTTTAGGTTTTTAATTGTGAACTGTCCAGAGAGCCTTGACTATAGGGCAGTATAGACATGTCGTAAATAAATAAAACATAGCAACTACTACAACATGCCACAGCAGGACAAGCATTCTGTAGAAGCCTGACCTGAGAAATACGGGAAATGCATCCTCCCATCCTTTGAAACAACAATAAATCCTTTTTTTTCTTCCCTGCAAAAAAAATATATTCTTAGGGTGTTTTTTCCAGTTTTAATCTGACCAATTACACGGGGGAATATAAAACTTCACAGCTGAGTAAAGAGGATGGTGTTCAGACCCACTAGAACTTATAATAGGATTATTCTGGCGCGCTATGGATATCAATATGATGAGCGTCTAAATCCGTAACACATTTCAAGTCTTAAAAGTAATCTTTTGTGAAGGGTTTTGTTGTTGTCTTCAACGCTGTTGCAGGAAAAAACAGGACTGCTTTTCAACTGGGCGAGAAAAAAGTTGGGGCAAAACATTGGCTCGAAGTTTTGATCAGGGCAAACTTTCAGGGGCTAAAAGTCTGGTTGCAAAGCAAGGGCTTAAACAAGCTGCATACGAACATGGCTGTCATAGGAGAATTACTGCCGACATGATGAGCTTCAAAGTTATGTCACCAGAAACTGACATCAGGGAGCGGCCTTTCTGTCTCTTCTACTTCCTGGAGGACGGCCTGATCTATAAATACACCTTTGCAACAGCTTTCTTGATCTCCTTAAGGACAGAAAAAGGCCCTTCTTTCAGATATGTGCACTGCCAATCCAGACGGCATAATAGTAACAAACATTTATAATTTACACTCGCCAATCCCACCTTGTACAACCCGCATGGACACACATATTGAGAACTGACATAGCCTTGCACTTGTAAAATGTATTCATTTCTTTATTATCGGTATTTTTAGCCTGCCTTTCAAAAGGAACTCTCAGGGTGGGCTAACAAAATAAAAATATATGAAGAATTAAAATGGATAGGTCCACAGCCTAAATCTATACAACTCGGAGGAAACCTATCCTAAAACATCCCAGTGACTGAGTAGCTGTTAGCATCTACTGAATTAATAGAGCAACAGAACTCTCAGGGCACAATCTCATGCATGTTTAGGCAGAAAAATGTCCTACAACTCCCAGCATGCCACAGCCAGCTTAGCTGACTGGAGTTTGCTGGGAATTGTAGGCCTTTTTTTCTATCTAAACATATATAGAACTGCACCCTTAAGAATTTTGCGGAGATAGATCAGACTGGGAATACTGAGTCAACATTTTGTCAGTCTCCAGTCTCTGCCTGTCTATGAATAAATACCTGTTCAATAGCTTGACAGAGAAGATCAATGCTATAACATGGCATGAGATGAAATGGTGCAGAATCCAACCAGATTGGAACACGTTAGAGTACTTTAATCAAAGAATTGAGTTTATTAATCACAACATTTGGAAGAGAACATTGCAGTCAATTAAAGAAACAAATAAAAATGTTGTTTCTGATTCCTGAGATTTCTAAATTAGTCCTATTGTTTTTTAATGGAATACTTTATTAAGTTTTATAATAAATCTGAACTTTAAGTACAAATTCATGAATAGCAAAAACTGCACCTGCAGGTGCAAGAAGGATGGCCATAATTTTTGTGAGCAGTTTAGCCTATTTTCAGAATTTGATGGATTGCCCCTGATGAAGAATCTCACTGGTCTGGAATACATCAGGCTGAAATAAATGATTCTTGTCCGCACCTTTGAGAACAGCTCCCTCTTTTTGCATTCCTTATAACAAACGTTCAGAACAGACTTTAAAAGGATCTAAAATGGATACCGCTTAACCCCTTGCATCCCAACTCTTCATGATGAGTTTGCTTTGGAAGATGTTGCGAAAGGCGGTGTCTCCATGAAGGGAACAGCATGCTACTGCCCAAATCTTTTTGCCACCTCCTCAAAAAGTGACCTGCTGGACTTTTAACAATTCAGTGAGCAATGTCGGCAGTAGCTCCGTGGCTTTCTGATCTAGGTGGTTCCTCCTCACCCCGGATTCTGCTCAGAAGGTTGGCCAAGACAATAGGAGGCAACCCACATTTTTGACATGGCTACCAAGGCCAAGCAGAGCCCTGTCTGAAGTACCAGCCTTTCAAGGAGTTTGTCCGTTCACAGAGTTTGTCAACTGCACAAGTTGTGATTATCTTGTGGCTGGCACGTGTATCTGAATTCGTGGCAAGCAAGAGCATCATTTAGTAATAGATGTCTGGGCTCCACACCAGCATCCTTATGGTGCCCACACGTACAAGGAAGATGTGACTAAATCCATTGGGTACTCTCACTAATGGAAAGCTTGTGAGCCAAAAGAAATAACTTCATTAGCAAGAGCGCTTTCGCTAGCTAAGTAGAAAACAATGTTTTCTTTAGGCAAGAGGTTGACAAATCACTCGTCCCTGTTCGGGACACATCTGTTGGCTCCAATCTCCAGCCTAGGAGCACTGTGTTAGTCAGCGGTCCCCTATTGGCAGCATCTCCACTCATCCAAGATGGTTCCAATGACCCTCTGATTGGTTCCTCTTGATCACTTGGGAAACAAGCCCCTTCCCTCTATTTCTGTTGTTCAGGCCATGCATGCCATTGCTGGTGCAGCAAAATGGTACGACCCACCTGCATGAGGGAGGTATAAGTGGGATTGTGGGAATCCCTAAGGTTTGGAAAAGTACAAAAAAAAAAGTACAGTCTGATTCACACATGCATCTCTTATGTCGTGATGACTCTCAGCTGACTGCCTGAACTGTCTCCATCCAAAACTATTGTGTTTTGAATTGGTATCAGGTAACACAGTGATTGCAGCGATTGATCTAGGGTGACTCATAAGTCAACACTACTATAACCCAACAAGGCCACAAAATAAGGGACCGATCCTACCAGACAATACATTAAGCAGGAGAGTGAGAACTTGTGTCGTTAACCATCCCAGTGTCCAGCATTGCAATTTGCCCTTTGCACATGGGCCAATGGATTTATTTTTTTAAAAAAAAAACAGTATTTCCATTGGAGGTGCAGCAGTTGAAATTTAGCCCCATTTGGGACTGCTCCAAAAGGCTGTACTGGAACAAAACATGGATTACAATACAAGGCAAAATGCCCATAGATTTCAGAAGCAGTCACCCATTAATGGAAAACCTCTGGAATATCAAAATTACTTCATGGCGATGTGTCTGGCAACAGTGGCATGCTGGAAAGATAGCCCTGGATTCCAGCAACTTGGGTAAAATCAGCTTTAGAGAGTAAATTAAGAAAATATCATTTGAGAATTCCATTCAAAATCCAAACGCTTCAGTGTTAAGTTGTGAGAAATTGCATCTCCCACAGCAATCAACAATAGTACTTAAAAAACTCATTAGCACATGCTGTACTGAAAAGCCATTAACAAGCCAGTCACCCCTTCTAGTTGACTATGTGATTTTTATCTTGATGGGTTCACTATTTTTTGTTGTTGTCAAAGTCCAGAGGTCACCATTCTCCTCATGTTAAAGCCTTTAAGACCTTTGTAAACAAAACAAAGGATGGGTTTGTTTGGTTTTAATCATTAACCCAATTACTGCTATCCAAAACCCCATGTTCAGATACTTCCGCTGATTTTAGGGCTTGCGTCTTTAAGATCTTAAAAGAAAAACCAACAGCCTTCAATCCTCCCTTAATAAAATCACAGGGGCACAAGTGATCAAGAAGTCTTCAAATCCAATGTGCCCTCTGCAAGCCAAAAGCATGCAACCATCACCTACCTTCCCTCCCTCCCACCCCCTCATTAATCCATGCAATTTAGAGTAAGGTCAAGATGACTCAAGCGTCCATCAGTCCACATGCAACACAAACCACATCCCTAATTGTACTGCTCTTCCTACCGTTTCTTAGCAAAGTCAAATCACACCAGGGTCTGTTCACGGGAACACGTTATAGGGCTGTACAACCAGCCCCTCCCCAATTTATGCCAATTCTCTCCACTATTTCAGGGTTGCTCTAACCAGGGTTCGCAAACAAACTCCACGGTTTGAACCTTAGTGCTAACCATTGTTGGTCCAATTCAGATGTCACGACTGTAAATGATGGGCAGAAAAATCCAGAAATTCATGTAGTATTCATATACATCCAAGGTGGGCAATTTCAGGAGGTCTGGAGGGGGACATTTTCACCCCTTACCCCCTTACCACATGGGCTACAACTGCTCCATGGGCTACAACTCCCCCACCCCAGCAATGCCAGAAAAACAATTACAATTTTAAAGAAAATTAAAATGGTGCCCCGAGTGTCTGCAAAGTGCAAAAAGCGTAAACACTAGCTTGTTTTTCAGCTAATGTTGACTCACTTGGTGTTCTATCATAGCTACAGAACATTCAAAGGCCCCATTCAGAAAACACCGTGGTGGTTAAGCCAGGGGAGACGCAGGCATGTTGCCCATCAGTAATATTTGCAACAATGCTAAAACTGACCTTTACTTTTTCTCGTTGAATCCCCATGGTGCCCAATAAAAGATGCGCAAGATTCCCCTTCACCCTGCCCATGGGCTTATTCACTTTAGATGAACACAACCTCTCTACTTGCTGCAATTTCTGGGAATTGCCTTAAGCAGAGAGACATGGTCTCTTTCGCATTAAATTGACTGGAATTTTGAATGAAAGTGGTTTTCAGATCATGAAGTGGACAGGTTTTGGCATGTAATGGGCAAGTTCACTCAATAGCTACAACATATATGAAACCAGAAGAGTTACTAGCTTAAAAATTGTTTTATTAGTAGTCGCTTAGCTGGCTAGTAAAATAATAATAAATAAAAATCCAAAAGAAAAATAAGTCTCTGTCCCTTTTTTTTGTGCTAGCCAAAATGTAAGGTGCTTACCTTCCTCCATGGCCAATGCTTCTTTAGAGATCTGACTGGTTCTGATTGAAACCCGGAGCGAATTCCCCTCCCCACTGACTTCAAAGCCACCAGCCTCCACTGGTGGTGGTGAACGGGAGAGACCCACCAGCCCACCCATTTGCCTGCAGGGAATTCCTTGTACAATAGTTAATTACAGGTCTGCCTTACAGTCACATAATTATTTAAAAGCAATAACAAGGCTCTAAAAATAAAACAGTCAGAAAAACAACCAGCAAACAAATAATTTTAAAAAACAGGTCTGAGCTCACATGCGATCTGCTAGAAGGCCACAGAAACAATGGTTATGCTAGTTTACATTAAAAGAAATTTCTAAACAATGAATAAAGACAATTTAAGATCCTAACTGAAGACTGCATAACATTACTCCATACAGAAGGCAAGGCTGCATTCCTGGCTGGAGCTGCCTGTTAAGGAAATGTATGTTTTCTGTAAGTCTGCCTAATTTGTAGCGGGCAGACATTCCAGAGAGTATGCCATGAGATGCTAAAGGCCCTGTT
Source organism: Anniella stebbinsi (assembly GCA_029215795.1). Taxonomy (NCBI): domain Eukaryota; kingdom Metazoa; phylum Chordata; class Lepidosauria; order Squamata; family Anniellidae; genus Anniella; species Anniella stebbinsi. The sequence goes on from JARDYH010000001.1 coordinate 393,218,073, forward strand.
TTGAGCCATCTCAGTCCAGACCTCTGCTTGGGTCTTGATCTCCAGTCCAAAAGCCCTTGGTTTGAAACTTACCTGTGCTGTGAATTCATTGGATGGTCTTGGGCAATTCTCAGCCATCTGCAATATGCAAGGGAACTATACCAACTAACCTTACAAAATTGCTGCAAGAGTTCCATCCTAGATCAGCAGCATGGAGCCTGGGGCTGTCCAGATGTTGCTGGACTATGAGTTGCAGGGCTTTCTTACCTGACTGGAGGACGATGGGAGTTGTCAACCTTTTTTTCTGACCAGGGAATGCTGGGACTTGTGCTTTTTTTCTCCCAGCTGGGGAATGCTGGGAGTTGCAGGGCTCTCTTACCAATTGGGGAATGCTGGGAGTTGTCAGCCTTTTTTTTTAACCAGGGAATGCTGGGAGTTGTAGGGTTTTATTACCTGACTGGGGAATGCTGGGAGTTGCTGGGCTTTCTTACCTGACTGGGGAATGCTGGGCATTGTCAGTCTTTTTTTTCTTTTCAGACCAGGGAATGCTGGGATTTGTGCATTTATTTTCCCAGCTGGGAAACGCTGGGAGTTGCAGGGCTTTCTTACCTGACTGGGGAATGCTGGGAGTTGTGCTTTTATTTTATTTTATTTTTCAGCTAAGGAATGCTGGGACTTTACCCCGCTGTCTATGCAGAAGGCTTGTACCTTGATGTATTGCGAGTCCAGCAGAGCCAGGTAATAAAACCGGTGTTCCTTGGAGAGGGGACGCCACCTCCTCCTCGCCTCTCTCTTTTTCACCTTTCGCACCGCGCGCCTCCTTCCTCGGCGCGCGCCGGCCTGCCTCGCTCCCTCCCTCGCTCGCGCCTGCCTCTTGCGCCGTGCGCGCGCCCTGCCTTCCTGCCGCTGCTGCCGCGGTGGCGACGGAGAGACCACGAGAACGCGCGGGCGCGCCTGCTCGCCGGGAGCGCAGCGCCGCGGCTTCCCTCCCTTCCCCTCTTGGTTTCGCCGGCTCCTCGGCCCGGCGGGGGAGGGAAGGAAGCAGGCAGCCAGAGCCGCAGCCATCCGGGTCTCGCCTCTTCGTAACATCCCTCCCCCCTGCTGCTGCTGCTGCTGCTGTTGCTGGAGAAGCGGAGCCAAAGGGAAGCCCCAGCCGGGCGGGCGGCGGCGGCAGCTGGAGGCCGCGGCGATGCATTTGCACCAGGTGCTCACCGGGGCCGTCAACCCGGGCGACAATTGCTACTCGGTGGGCAGCGTCGAGGACACCCCGTTCACGGTGAGGAGGAGGAGGAGGAGGAGGAGGGCGGGCCCGGGGAGGGGCCAGGGCTGGAAGCCGGCCGGAGGCCCGGGAGAGCAGTAGCAGGAGGAAGGGGTGGATGGATGGATGGAGAGGTCAGCATCTTCATCATGATGATGATGACGATACATATCCTTGGATTCCTGCCAAAGAAGCAATGGCAACCTAACGTTGGAGGGGAGGTTTTAGGGCGGATGGACTTTATTTTATTCTTTTAAAAGGCTGGGTGGGGGCAATTTAAAATAAACACATCATTATTGTTATTGTTGTTATTATTATTATTATTATTATTATTATTATTATTATTTTGGTCTGGTTAGTGCTACCATAATAATTAGTAGTCAGCCATGGGAGGTATTTATGATTCAGGGTTGTCATGGGGTGTTTGTATATGCACCCACCCCACCCCCACCCACACAATGTTTATACAGTGCCCTATCTGTGTACAGAGATGTTCTTTACAAAGAACATGTTTGGCAGATCCTTCTCCTGAAAGGTTTGTGGTTTAATATATTTACACCTTGTGTATCTTTGTCGTCGATCTGTCTGTCTGCCTGCCTGTCACTCTTACCTGTCAAATGTGGCCCTGTCTATCCCAAATAGTTCCTCTGTGGCTTTTTCCCAGGGAGGTGAGGGGGTGATGGGAGCTGGCAGAGAGTTGGATGACTCCTCCCTGGATGAGGGAATTACGAGAGAGGGTGGTGCAGGGAAAGAGCTTCTGGCTCAGGGGGTGATGAATTCGTGATGGGCCTACAAGGGGACTTGAGCAGGTAGAGATGTGTTTGGGGTGGGTGGGTAGGCAGTAGAGTTGCTAAGCCCACCCAGCCACCCAGCCACCCATCCCACAAACACCCGCACAGCTGGGCCTCTTGGTGTGGCTTTATAACAGAACTCCAGTCTACAGAAACTGGCATGGGAAGCTTTTTGAAGCATGGAGCTAAAGATGATCACACATCAAGTGCTGTTCAGAAAGCCCTGGTTGAAAAGTTAGCAGTCCTACCCTGGGCAGGGAGGGTGGGCTGGTGTCATGGGAGTTGGCCGGACGGTGGGAGAGATCTTTCTCTCCAACCGCCCCCTTCCCTCCTCACTTTAGGTTGGGAGAAGATAATTTATGAGTCACAAACGTGCTGGGTAAGCAGTTCCTTGTGGGGGTGATTAGTTAGAGATGGAGGTGGAGAGGTTTGTAGCTTTGCTAAAGTGTGTAAGTAAAAGCTTGTCGAAGTATGTAAGGCTGGTGGTTTGTCATCTCTGGGCAGGGCATGTGTGTGTGTGTGTGTGTGTAGATTGGGCTGCATAGCTCCTAGGATAAAACACCAGCCCTATGTCTTCACTTCTTTTGGGTGTCTAATAACGACTGTAGGCGCATTGGTGGGTGAGAAAGATTTCTGCCAGATTATCTGGGCAGAATGGTGAGGGGTGGTTTAAAGTACTTCTCATTTCATGCTCGGGCCCACCTGAAAGCTGGTGCTTTTTGTTTTAAAATTAGGAAATATTGGCTGTATAACTGTAAAATTTGCCTCGGCGCATCTTGTAGTTTAAAAAAATTAGATTTGGTTGCAACAGTCAACTTAAAAGCTTCCCGTTCTGGCTGTCGATGAGCTCTGTTATTGTTCAATGAGTGCCACTGAATGGAATATAAATATTCCTCTGCTAAAAATAAATAAAAAGAGAGCGGGGAGGAGGGGAAACACAGCTCACAAAAAAGTCCCATCCCCCCGCCCAGAAGCTTATCAGCTTGTACAGTTATACTACTAAAAATATGGAGGAATGGGAGAAGTTGCTAGATATGGTCACCTTGATCACATTCAAGCCACGAGTAATTTTGTTTGTGCTGAATATTGTCCCTGTAACTAAAAGAGCTTCAGGGCCTGTTGACAAGCCACGTTATGTAGAAATGGCTTTCTCGTGGTTCTGCCTTGCAAAGGACAATTCTTGGGGGGGAATACATGGTGTAAGGAAGCAGTTCTGGAGAATTTCTCTTTTCTGCTGCTATGCAGTTCTACTGACGACGAAGGGCATTGCTTGGCCACTGCTGCGGGTGATAGTCATAAAAAATAAACCACCACCCTCCCCTGTGCTTCTTTCATCACTATGGGAGTCAGATCCTGTTAATAATCTGGAGTGATGTTATGTAGTTCCCTTTGCCCGAAGGCTTTCCCAAATGTTAATGATATATAATAAAATGCTGCAGATCCACGAGGTTGTTTTAATGCCTCTTCATTAACAACACCGAAAACAGGCCAGAAATGGAAGGTTGGAGGGGAGATGAGAGACAGATTGTGTTTGATGTACATTCTTGCCACCCCTCACGTGTTTCATAATCTACATCCTGGTTAAGGGACCACGCAGCCTAAAATCACGATGAGCAAGTGTAAAAATAATTGTGGCGATAATGCAATCTGTTCCAACCCAAATCGTAAATGACAACAACTCAAGGTCTTTCGATGCTGCGATTCTCCTCTTCCAGTAAAGTGATCTTTTTAATTGCCATTGTTTGTGTGGGCTTTGTTGTCCCGATGTCCCGATGCAGTAAGTTATCTCATGCCATAGAGACCTGGTTCTCTGGCTGTCTCAGGGTTTCTATGTATAAACTCTATTCTGAGCCTGTGGGTTAGATAGATTGCTTAATGCAGAAGTAATTGTCAATAACACAGACCTGGCCTTTGAGGCATTGAATGGTTGGAACAAATAGTGATTCTTGAAATTGTGAAATCACCTCTTTTCTATTACAATCCCATGCTTTCTTCAGCATTAATCTAGCAAAACATGGGTGTCTACCTTTGCCTCTTCATAGTAGACAGATCTGCTCCCCCTGGCCTCCTGTGCCTTACATCGTGTTGTTAAAGCATTCACCTTGGTGTCATCTCTGCTGAGAGCCATTTTGACATTTCCCCCATATTTCAGTCCTCCACGCAGGCCGTTTTCTCTCAAAATGTGCTCATTCATGTTGGGTTCTTTGCCCATAGATCTCTCCCCTTAGAAGTCTGCAGACCATTGCTCTCTGGGTACCCAGTGGTGCTGACACGCAGAGATAAGCATGAAGGAAAGAGAGTTGCAGGGTGACCTATGCTTGGTGCAGTTGACTTGGGATTTCTGCTTTCACCACCCTGAGCTAGGAAGGTCCATCTAGCTGCCTCTACATCGGAATAGAGGGCTTCCAGCCATTTGGAAAGAGGGGTGGGTGGGGTTTTGGGGGGGGGGTTGTTAGTTTGTTTTGTTTTGCAAAAGTACCTGGACTCGCTATCAGTGAAATAGCCCAGAAGGCAGATCTCTTGTCGTTAATTCCTGGGGAGAGCAGTAACATCATACGTCTACCTTTGGAAGGAATGACATCATATGGTCATGTGGCAAGGAGCTTCAGAAGGCTAGAGTTCCCTGCCCTATCATTCATCAGTTGCTTGGGAATCCTCATGGTGGCATGGGCTGTGCTGCCTCTGGGTCTTTATCTGGGTCAGTTTTTACCTCCTCAAGGCATATATGACTTGGAAACCTTAACGGACGCCATCCCTCTCCTGTGCTACGTGGCAGCAATGAGCAATCACTCTGTTTTCTACTCATCCCTGCAATTGTTTTCAATTCATATTAGAATATCAGCAATCCTGATGCCAAAATGACAGGATGTAGTTTTTCCTTATTAAAGGGGCAGGACAGGTGCAGCAAGGAAGTAGACCCCGGGGAGTTCCACGCACGAGAAAGGTATAGATATTTTGGCTGACACCTTTTGTACATATTCCAGTTTCTCGGTCTGCATCGGCATTTGTCTGTTGTAAGACACTTTACGGTAAGGACTTTGCCAGCTGCTGAAAAGCTGTGATGTCACAATGGACTGGCTTACATGTAACAATCGTGGTCTGATAAACCATGGTTTGTCAACCCCGGAACAAATTGTGTGGCCTCCTTGCTCCTCTGCTTCCTTCATGCACCTAGCTTCCTTAAACCACAGTTTCCTGTGTCATCTGAATTGGGAACCTGGTTTAAGAAATGAAGGGAGCAAACCTACGCATATTGAGACTGGGGGGAAAAGTCCTACAACTCCCAGCATTCCCTGGCCAGCCATGCTGGGTGTTGTCAGACTGTTTTCTGTCTAAACATGCATAGGATTGTGCCCGACAATGGCTTCACAGAAGCTGGACATGTAAGGGAGGAGGCGGTGCAAAGAAGGGAGCATGTGGGTACATGGCTTGTTTCCAGGCTGAGACATCATGGTTTACCAGGCTGGGATTGTTGTGTCTGCACCAGGCCGATGTGAAAATAAGGGGCTTTTATTCAGGAATATAGGAAGCCTGATTCATACCATTATTCTATCCAGCTCAGTATTGTCTATCTTGACTCCCAACGACTCTCCAGGGTTTCAGAGAGGGGTCTTTTCCCATCCCTCCACTACCTAGAGATGCTAAGAATTGAACCTGGGATCTTTTGTAAGGAAAGCATCTGCTCTCCCGCTGTGCTGTGGCCCTTCCCTGTTTGTGTGAAAATAGTGCAAACCAAAATAAACAGTAAACTACGTAAAATTGATTAGAGGGTTCATTTGAGGTTGGTTATTAAATTACTGGATTTGCACTAACCAGGTTTCTGGTTTCCACTGATTGTTATGGATATGCCCCTTAGCTCTTCATATTGTCCTGTAAGCTGGGTATGGGAACCGTTACATTGAGATGATTCAGTTTCTTGCCAACTCAGGTTCATCACCTACATAAGCGACAAGTGTCTTCTGTAGTTTTTCATTGAAAGGCTCCCAAACTATGGACTCGGTCCTTGCCAACAAGATGTCACTCAAAACCTGAAGTGTCTGGACACAGCTGCAGACACAGTTTAACGTTATTGGAAATTGCTCATGGACTTTAGAATTCTATTATCTGAAGTCCTTTAGCACTTAGCTGCCTGGCCCAGCGCTTCCCAGGTCCTTCTAGGATGTCAGAATAGCTAAATCGGTGGCAACTGTAGAGGCTATGTCATCTTTCTTTCCAGAAGAGGGAATTAAAAAGAGATGGACTACAGTAGATAGAAAGTAGGAGGAGGTTGCAAGAGTGGGCAGGCCATAGAAGGTGTTTTTATGGAAAGGTCTAACATAGGAAGCTGTCAGCACGAGGCTTAGTCTCCCTGGTGTGGATTCTGAATCAGACTCGGAAGCTGAAGTAAAAGAAGACCAACTGAAACAGGAAATGGGGAGGAAATTCTCCAAGACTCTTCAGGAGTCAGGTAGGAACCTTCCCAAGTGCTTATCAAACAGGAGGCCTAGGCTCTGAGATTGCCTTCCCCCTCCCTAGGAACTCAGTCTTTGTCAGAGGGGGAGGGAACATCGGAACTGACAGATCCCAGAGTCCGCCACTACGTCAAGTGGGTGGAGTTTCTGTCATTGGCCTGGAACTATGGAACTCACTTCTTCAGGAGGTTCATATACTTCTGTTTCTGTGGTGTTCTGTAGTTGGCCTGTTGCATCAGGCATTTTGGAGGTAATCTCTTTTTGCTGTACTGCTCCTACTTTCCAATGTAACTTGTAAACAAAGTGGTAAACCAACCTGGAATGGTTGGTTTAGTATGTCATCCAAATTCCGTGTCCTGGGTTGTTTTTCCCTTTATAAGCCAGGATTACAAACCAGGGTTTGTTTTTTGTTTACAAATCCTGGCTTGTTTGAGAGCCACAAACTAGGATCCCCTGTCTGGACAACATGCTAAACAAACCATTCCCAGGAATTTCTCTAATCCAGGCTTATCGTTATGTGCCCACATAGGCATTGAGTACAATTAGTTTTTTCTCTCTCCAACTCACCAAACAAGCTTAACGAAATATGATTTTACCCTATGTTCCCATACCATAAGGGACTTATATTAATCATTTGTGTACCAGTAGTGAAAAAGTAACTTAAATGTTCCCTTATGCAAAAAGTTCCTACTTGTTCACCTTGAGATGTTCCTTCCTTGCTTCTGGTGAGCAGGCGTCTGATTATTTCCAAACCTGGTTTTGTGGCCGCCAGTTGGAAGACTTAAACCACAAGGAGCTCTGTTGCTGCCTTTCTATACTGACTTAAATAGAAATTGCCTTGCTGCACCTCGGTCAAATCGAAGAAACTACTTTGTGTTACCGTGTCTGTTTATCTTATCCCATGCAAGTTAATACTGCGAGGATGCTGTATCTAAGACCAGAAAGTTAGCTGAAATTGGGGGGGGGGGGGGGAATCTATTCTAAAATATCCTTTGAGATGGTGGAGGGCAAAATAAGGGTTTTGCTTTCTGTACCACTTCCTCTGCTTATGCATGCAAACTGCAGGACTGGCGGATGTGTCAGTTGTCACAAGCTTAGGAACAGTAGCTGCAATCGCTTGCCACAGGCACCTCTTTTCGACCCTGAGGTCATCCTGCAACAGTGGCAAGAGAAGACTAAGGAATGGCTCACTGCCGATGCTCACTTTGGATTTGAGTGTCCAACAGAGATGACCATAATATTCCTATGTAAAGTTGTGTGCACTGTTCTATTGACAGCGGTTGTTTCAGAGGGTCAGTAGCCCTTTGGGCCAAAGGTCAGCAAAGCCACGAACATAGCTTGCCGTTCGATGGCTTGTCCGTCTCCCAAGATGGACACGCGCTTGGTAACAGCCACCTTGGCATCTGGAGCACAGGCAGATCGGTCAGTTGGGGGGGGGGGCGACCCTCAAGGCCGTTCTTTTCTAACCTCCCCACACAGCAAGTGGGACGTTACACGCCTGCGTGCCATTTAAGATGCAGCGCCGCTCTGCCTTTTTATTTATTGAAAGATCCTCTCGCGGCTTGCACTTATCTGCAGCCGGCAACTAGATCCCCATCACTGACTTGAAGAGGGCCAAGGGGTTGGCTCTTAATGCAGGCTTTGGCAAGATGTCCTCTCTGTCTCGCCTTGGTGGATCTAGCAAGTCATCCCAGCTTCTGGCAGCTTGCAAACTCCATCCAGTTTTCTTTTGCAGGTAGCAGCATGATGAGAAGCAGAGCAGATTCTCTGTGTGGGCGGCACTTAAGCTCATTTCGTGCTTCTTGCCTCTGCCGAGCGTTTCAATCTGCAGGGCTCACACACCGTTCTCTGAGTTGTTGCAAGAAAGGCTGCCTCGCTTCCCTTGGTATTTCTGAGGTTTGGAAACAGTCTCAAGTTCGTTTCTTTTCTTTCCCTCTGACACTGCCCCAAAATGTCTTTAGTCTTCCCCTGTTATGCTAGATGGCGGTGTGCTTCAGCAGATTTTGACGACTACTGCTCTAGGTCACGTAGAGATGGGCTGCGTGGATCCCATGAGCCCTTTCGTCAACTGATTCTGCCTACAGCAGGTTGGCGCAGGAAACAGCTGAGGAGGGCATGGATTGATGGATTGATGGCAGTTCCATTGTGCCCAGCCGGTTGGTGCTGGGAACCAGTGAATGCAGATTTAAATGCTCCTGAGCTATCCCCAGTTTCGCACAATGAGATCTCCTCTCCAAGAGGAGAGGTTTACATGTCTCCCTCCTTGTGCCCTGAGGGGTGTGTGTGTGTGTGAGAGAGAGAGAGAGAGAGAGAGAGAGATAGAATGAATGAATGAATGAATGAATGAATGGGGACAGGAGGCTGTGAGTGAATGAGTGTGTTTAGGAGGGAAGAAATTGAGTGAGTGTGTGAGTGAGTGACCGAGGGTGCCTCTACAAGAGGCATTTAAAGCTCTTTCAAGGCGCATTAAAAAAATTACCTCTAGAAGAACGGAGTGCAAATCGGGCGTAGAGGCGCGTTATCTCCCCGATTATGCGCATTATCGAATGCGCGTTAAATCGCGAGTTTTATTTTGCTCCGTCCGTTAAAGCGCATTTTGACTGTATGAATAAGCGCTTATGCGCATTAACTACTTGTAAAGCGCATTTTGGACATCTGTTAATGCGCTTCGCTGCCTCTTGCCGCCTCTCGTGCAGAGGGATTAGGCGTAAATGCGCTTCAGCGATTATGCGCATAATTGCCTAACCAGGCGCAAAAGCGAATCCTTGTAGAGGGGACCCGAGAGAGAGAAATGCAGTTATCAGGGGCAAAAAGGATGCCTATTTCTATTCTAGGGAAAGGGTCTGCATTAGGGCGTGGAAAAGACCCCAGTGATATACTGAAGAGCTACTACTAGGCAGGGTTAACAACACAAATCTAGATGGAGATTAGTTAATTTTATTCCTCATATCTTTGTGATCTCCCTCCCTTACTCAGGCTTCATGGAATCTGGTTGACTGTCAAACATGGTAAATATGCCTCATCCCTTTTTGGGAGAGTCATTGAAAATGTACTGTGTATTTTAAAATATATTCTTGGAAACATATTATTTTACTCTGGCTTTCTCATCATATGATTGGTATCATTGCAGTTTTTGTTGCTGTTTTATTGCTGTTTTTTATGGCTGTTTTTACGGCTGCCTTTATTGTGTTCTTGCTGTTTTTATTGCATTTTATCACTTTTAGTATCCTATTGGTTTTATCTGTCTTAGAGCTGTACTCCGCCTTGGAAGGGCTTCTGCCCTGAAAGGCGGCCAGGAAATATTTAAAATAAATAAAATAAATAAGAATAAAATATGGATTTATGTGATCTATATTGAAGAATGAATTCTAGGTCTGTAAACCAGAGGGTCATTTCCTTACATTAGGGTGACCATATGAAAAGAAGGACAGGGCTCCTGTATCTTCAACAGTTGCATAGAAAAGGGGATTTCAGCAGGTGTCATTTGTATGCATGCAGCACCTGGTGAAATCCCCTCTTCATCACGACAGTTAAAGCTGCAAGAGCTTCCTTCTTTTGTATCTGGTCATGCTAGGCAGGGCTCCTGCAGCTTTAGCTGTTGTGATGAAGGGGGAATTTCACCAGGTGCTACATGCAAACAAATGGCACCTGCTGAAATTCCCTTTTCTATGCAACTATTAAAGATACAGGAGCCCTGTCCTCCTTTTCATATGGTCACCCTAAGGCAGTGTGGGTTGATGCAGCAGACTGTCGTACAAGCAGGTACATTCTTCCATTACAGCCCTTAAGTTTTCCGGGTTGGGAGAACAGGACAGTTTGCCATCCACATGGAGGCAGCTACCTACTGCTTGCCCAAGCGAGAGGCTAATTTCAAGGCTGGTTAATATTTATTTAGATGTTTAGGATATGTTGACTATCTAGCATCACAATGCTAGAATCTCTGAGAGATTGAAAGAATGAAAGAAACAACTGGACCATTTTTCATCTCAGTCGAATACTGAGCACCAAAGAAACACAGTATGTTGAAATATGTCATTACTTCTTTTTAAAAGAAGAAAGAAAAAAAATGAATTTGTCACACCATCACTCAGCAGTACATTTTGTTGTTTTGCTGCTAAACTTCAAGGTATTTTTGTTATCATCGTTTATTTTACTATTCTCTAAACTTTCTGAAGAGGAGATATTACAACTGGGATTATTATTGTACTTTTCCCCCCGTTTAGCTTTGATGGCGAGAAGCTTAGTTGCAGTAGCAAAGGGTATGTTATTATCGCCTCTTCTTTAGGCACAGCTTTTCTGTAATGAGATTCACCCTGAAATATGGTCCCTGCAGATAAGTAGTGCATTAAAGATAATAACCAGAAAAAGGACATGTCGTAAAAGAATGTCAATAGGAATAGAAAATTCTCATATGCCGAAAACGATGTTGTTGTGGTTTTAATAGGTCTCAAGCTACACAAAAATGTTGTGTTGGTTTACAGGTGATAAATCCACCTTTTGGTACATTTTGATAAATTAGACATTCCTTCGTTCCATTTGGTCCATCGAATTCTGAGAAAAATAAGATACGGTGTTTGCTTGCTTGCTTGCTTGTTTAAATGCTAGAAGGCCCCATCATCCTGATGGATTGCAGTGTGATCTACAGTAATAAAAAAGGCAATATAAGGAATGAAAGGGACAAAAGCACAAAGCTGAAGACAGAGGCAGTAAAAACCAATTAAAATGCCTGGGCAAAATAGAATGTGTTGACCTGCTGTGGAACAGGTTGGAATGTTGGTAAGGTGTATCTAAACCAGCCGTCTTAATTTCCAGCAATGCAGGGCTCTGCCTTGCATTGACATGAGATCTGAGCTGAAAATGGGGAGGGAACTGGGAGCTATTTGTAAATGGACGGTGTAAATGGACCTCCCTCCCTGTGATGTTTAGGAGGTTGGGGCTAGGAGAAGGTGTCCATTTGATGTGCCCAAATCTGAATGACTACATGATTGCCCATTTGGAGAGAGGGCAGGAAGCCCCACCCCTTTCTGGCCTGATAATGTTGCGAGAGCAGTTTCTTCTGCACAGCTCTGTTTTAAAGCAGTTTTAAATGCTATTGTCCTTCCAAGGAAATTTAAGATTCTAGTCCTTGAGAGGGCTGTAAACTCTTAGAGATTCCGAGGGTTGTTTGTGGGAGTTGCCGCAAACTGATATATCTTGGTTTTGTTGCAAGGTTAACTGGAATTTCCCCTGAAGTTAGTTTCCTGCTTTTGCAACATTAGTTTGGTAGCGGGAGAGACCAGGGCAGTTGTTTTTCATCAGGTGAAAATGTTAATGCTTATATTTGGTAGATAGAATGTAAATATTCATTTTTGTTAAATGATTGAATTGGTCTTTCATTTACACAGAGAAGCCTCCTTTAACTCAATGTTTATTTTATTTTAAAATTGTCTATATTGCTTCTTCATTGCCAAAGGCAATGTGTATTTTTCTCATGGTGAAATTTAACAATTCCGTAGGATGCAATCCTATGTATGTTTAGAAAGAAAAAAAAGTTATGCAACTTCCAGCATGCCCCATGGCTGGCTGGGGCATGCTGGGAATTGTAGGACTTTTTTCCTGTCTAAACATGCATAGGATTGTACCCTTAATAACGTAGTTATTATTTAGGATAAATTTAATATTTACTTTATCTGATTTAAATTAAAAACACATCAGATTTTTTTAATTCTTGATTTTTAGCCCCCCCCCTCCCCCTTTTGCTGGTGATGTTAAAACCACACTGGTTTTAGCATTGACCCTTCCTGTGGGGAGATATGAGAAACCAGATTAAAATTAAAATACACATTTGAGTAGGGTGACCAGATAAAATCCAGGTCAGGGCTCATATAACTTTAACAGTTGTAGAGAAAAGGAGATTTCAGCCAGTGTCATTTGTATGCAATTAGTTCCTGGTGAAATTCCCTCTTCATCACAACAGTTAAAGTTGCAGGGGCCTCTGCCTTCTTTTGTATATGGTCATTCTAGTATAGTGCCTGCACCTTTAACTGTTGTGATGAAGAGGGGATTTCACCAGGAACTAATTGCATACAAATGACACTGGCTGAAATTCCCTTTTCTCTACAACTGTTAAAATTACAAGAGCCCTGACCTGGATTTTATCTGGTCACCCTACATTTGAGCTGTGTGGGATTTAAATTAACAACAAGTTCTGTGTTTTGTTTTGTTTGACAAATTTCTTTTAGGCATACGGCTCCGGATGTGATATTGTTATTCTGGCCAATGACTTTGAATGTGTGCAGATTATTCCTGGTGCTAAACATGGAAACATCCAAGTCAGCTGTGTGGAGTGCTCCCAAGAAGGAAGGGTAAGGAATATTTTTAAATCTTTTGAGAGATGGGGAATATGACATTTTTTTAGAAAAAACAAAACAGAAACGTTTAAATTCTGAAGTTGAAATGTCACGTTAGGACGACAACCCAATTTTTATAAGCTTTAATCAGCTAATCACATCTGTTGTAGCCGATCAATTGATTAATTTATCCACTAAAAGTTCGTAAGGTTATGTATGGGTATAACATTATTTGTGAAGCAGGAAACACAAGATCCAGAGTTCTGATCCAAAGGGCTAACTGATCTGTCAGCACAGTGGCCAACCGATAGTTTTGAGAAGCCCACAAGCAGGCCATGAGAACAATACAACCTCCTCCTCATGTTCTCCAGAGACATGCTGCTTCTGAACGTGGATCTGGGGCTCAGCTAGCACGGCTGGTAGCCACTGATAGCCACATCCTCAAAGAATTTGTCTAATCCCCTTTTAAAACCATCTAACATGTTTAGATAAAAAAAATGGCCTACAACTCCCAGCATTCCCCAGCCAGCTATGCTGGGGAATGCTGGGAATTATAGGACTTATTTCCATCTAAACATGCCTAGGATTGTACTCTAGGTTGTCTTCATTCATTGTTCATGGGCAAGTTCTAAAGAATCAACTGTGGATGTGTTTTGGTGATATTCATCCAGTATTGTATTCATGATTTAACCCTTTGAACATTTGTTATGGGGATTTGTTTCAATAATAGTTGTTTTGCTTCTTTATTTACTGGTCGTGTGTCAAACTTCCCTTGGATAAAACAGACTGATTTCCTTAAAAAAAAACTAATCATGATTACATTGTAAAATGAAAAGCGCACACATCCCAAAGGACCGCTAAGAAAAAATGTGCCGGCATTATTTAACCTGCTTTTCTGTGGGTGATGCTAACACAGAAAAGTTGACCACAATTCTTCTGCTCATTGGAGGATCTGTGCTGAGAAGCCAGAATGGTTTATACGTTCAGTTCTGAAAGTACGCTTTCCCCCCTGCCCCAAAAACATAGTAGGCAGAATCCTTTTTGTTGATTATTTGCTTACTGTATTTTGAAATTCTATACCCGCCTCTCTTTTTTTAGATAAAGTGAAAGCAGCTAACAAAATAAGCAAATGCAGTGGATTGTATCCAAACATGTGCAAGCAGATGTCTGTTTTGTACTGGGTGTTCCTGCTCCCTCCCCCAGGGCCCTCAACTCCCACCCCACCCCAGAATGCCTCTCCAAAAGGGGAATGGGCAAAAATTGGTCAGGGCAACTTTCATGAGTTGGACATTGCTTGCTCAAGCTGCCCCTGTCCAATTTCCGCACTCCGACTGCAGCCCTTTGCTCCACACCCCAGGCCTTTCCTGAGGGTCTTCTGTCCCTCAAGAAATGCATTTGGGGTGAGTATGGAAGGGGGTGTAGTGGGGAGAAGGGGGGCAGGAAAGTCCTATTGCATAAGTGGATATCTGCTCACGCCAGTTTGAATGCAACCTCATCAAAACAATCAAAGTATGTTCTTCGTTCCTGTAAAAATCACCCTCCTTCTTCCATATCTAATTGTCAGGTGTAGCAATCAGATACCTCTGGCAAGTGGAACCTACCAACGCAGAGAGAGAATTGCCTGGTTTGGATGTAAAGTTAAGCTATGGTTTGCCATTATGTGCGTGAGCTTCAGGAGTGTGGGCTCCCTTCCCCCTCCTCTGGCACAGACATAAGGCGATCAAACACATCTGCTTTTAACCTCACTAACTTTTAAACATCCCCATTATGTCCAAGCTCTGGGGAACTCCGGTCAGTTTATAGTTCTGAAGAAGCCAAGATCATAAACCACGGTTTGATCCTGGCTTGTTCAAATAAGACGTAGTTGAAACTAACCAGAGTTCCTTTGAGTTTGGATGTAACAGGGAAGTCTGCTTAGTTGAGAAGTGGAGGTGAAAGCTTCTGATCACTTATGGCTGCGCCACAGGACGAAAGGAGAGGGGGAGCGCATGAGTCCGAAGCTTGTTGTTGCTTGTGTACATAATGCTAAACCATGATTAGAGTGAAGTTTTAAAAGTTCTACTATGAATCAGAGCTGTCTATGAGTACATGGAACATCCGTCTACCTAAGGGCTTCCTCATTGCTGGGAGACAGCTGTATGTTTCTATTTGTGTTTGTGTGGTGTTACCTTCAATATCCCATTGAATGGGATTGCCACGCTTCCCAGTTCAGTTGTGCATGATTTGGATCACCGATGGAGCTCTGGAATAGGTTAACTTAGCTAACTGATTAGGCCTTTTAATGAATTAAGCACGACTTTATCTTTTATTATATGTTTTCGGTTGCCACCCTGGAACTTACATATATAGGGAATAGTTAACATTTTCTGTTTTGCAAGTTCTTCTTTGAATGAGCAAAAGAGTGTGATTCAGGGTAGCTTATCCCTTGAAATCCAGCCTCTGGTGCAATAGTCAAACAACATTGGTATAAATTTACTTTCTGTCAGAATCTGTCATGGTATGTAACACTCTGTAGGAAATGCATTTTGGGTATCTATAAATAGTAAAATATTCCGTGTTGCATTTTTGTAGACACTCTTAACTTTTGTTGTTGTTCACTTGCTCTGCTTTAGATTGCAGCCTCCTATGGAAACGCTGTGTGCATTTTTGAGCCCCTTGGGGTAAATTCTCATAAGAGAAATTGTGTAAGTATTTATTTTGCTGATATAAATATGTACATATATTTTCTCGGAGCAGGTAACAGTATTGCTAGTGGTTCTCTCTGAGTGATTATTGTTAAGGCCTGGAGCGATACATTTTTGCAACCAGCTCTTAGGTTCAACCCCTTGCAGTTTTGCCACTGCAAAGTAGTGCTCTGAGGTGGACAAGAAAGGAAGATCACTTTTTAAGTAGATCTTTTTGTTCAAGGAAAAACCCAGTTTTCTCTATGCAAATCTTTAATTTTGCTCTTTCTAATGCAGTGATGGAATTTACACTAATTTCCCCCTCCTCTTTAATGTCGTACAGAGAAATTAGCCATTCATGTAGAGCAGCAGGATTTGGGGTTGCGTTCACGCCAGAGTCGCTGCTGTGTTCTGTTACTTCAAAGGTGCTTAATTGGGGTGCGTTCTCGGCATTAATAGTTAGCATTGAAGAACGCTGTTGTGACAGCAGTGTAATTGCCTCGTCTCGTCAAGTGGGCTCGTAGAAAACAACAAACTCTGCAGCGCAGGTTTCTAGCTTTGTTCAAAAATAAATACAACTGTTGTCCCATTGCATTGATTTTGCCCCGTAAGAATGAATTCTTTGATATCACACTGCAGCAACTGAAGTGTCAATGGCTGAAAACAGGGCAGTTTTTCCTCAGTTCGATGACCTTCAACTTAGCGTGGGACCCTCAAGGTAATACAAAATTGACATTAAGACTGTTCTCAATCTGTGTCACTGTGCAATATGCCACTGTGTGGGTGGGTGGGCTCTCCTTCAGGGGAGATCTTTTGATTTCCACCAGTCTGGGCAAAGTACAACTAGAAATCATTTTTGGTGGGAGGTTTGTCCATGCCTCCAACAAGTATGTATCTTAGGGTCAGATCACACACAACTCTAGTGTTGGGACTAAGCCTGTTCCCCTTGGGCTGGGAGAAGGACTTTTAGGTGATCAGTCAGAGTCAGATTCTGATGCAGAAGAGATGTTGCCAGAAACATACCAGCCTGTATGGGGAGTGGGAGAGGTGACTCTCACAGGCTCTTCAGCAGCTGGGAATGAACTTTCGGCAGCCCTTATCTCTGAGAGTGTAAACAACCCACAAGCTGGGAATCAGTGTTCTTCTGAGGGGGGAGGGCACTGAAAGCCTAGCTGTTCCGAGAATCCGCCGCAGACTAAAGCAGGCAGAGTAAAACGAAAGGGAGAGGTCAGCCCGGCTAGCTTCTCGCCAAAAGCTTCTTCAGAACCAGCCTCCCTGAAGTTCTAGGGTACTGGAAAAGGACTTTCCCTTTTTCTTGAAAAGACAATTGTCTTGCTTAGTTTGCATAATCTTGCCTAGGGAAAACTTCCTAGAACTATACAGTCCCTTCAGGTGGGAGGAGATGTTTATTGCCTGAATCAAGCCTTGTAGATTACATGGCAGACCTCTTTATTTTCTTCCAATAAAGCAAGGGGTGTTGGGAAACACGACATCTAGCGCATAGATGGTACATGCGGTGGGTACAGTATTACCTTTAATATGAGTTGGGGTGTGTGTACATGTATA
Organism: Anniella stebbinsi; assembly: GCA_029215795.1. Classification (NCBI taxonomy): domain Eukaryota; kingdom Metazoa; phylum Chordata; class Lepidosauria; order Squamata; family Anniellidae; genus Anniella; species Anniella stebbinsi. The sequence continues at coordinate 393,235,110 of JARDYH010000001.1, forward strand.
AATGCCCATGTGCATAGGCCACATCCAGAACCTATTCCAGGTTAGAGGGAGCCCCCGGCAAAGTGGCCCACTATTCCATTGGTACTGGCCAGCCCACACATTCTCCCATCTGCCCAGTCCCCTGGTTGTGTCTGATCTGGTGGCAGTGGCCAAATCTGGGAAGCTGCCATTTTAATTTCCCATGTTGCCCCTGAGCGATGCTGCATTGGGCATTCTAGGGTATTGTGGGACAGTTTAAAATGGTGGATGGCTTCACAGACTCAGGGCCACACGTTGAGGACATAAGAATGTTTGCCGGTCCTGAAGGAGTGTTTAAAAAGGAGGAGTGTTTAAAGCCACCTGTTCCAACCTGGTCCTTCCAGATCAACCCTAGCCAACATGGTCAGGGATGATGGAGGTTGGGGAAGACAAAGTCAGAAGGGTCATCAGAGTTTTGAGAGAAAAAGACCCATCAAGGCATCTAATCGTGGGTCTGGCTGAAACCCGGAATGGAATCGCAGCCCCACTGAAATCAAAGCCACCAGCCTCCACCCTTGTGTTTCAGGGGGAGGGAAAGAAGCAACAAGGGACTACAATTCCCCCTACAATTTAAGTTAATTGTAAACCAAGCATGCATCCAATGATGCTTCTTCTAAAACAGCCTTGAATATCATTATAGTGCAGACACAAAAACCTTTTGTGCTAGGGTGCCATCCTATGCATGTTTAGGCAGAAAAAAGTCCTACAATTCCCAGCATTTCCCAGACAGCTATATAGGACTTCGTTGCAGGGTGTTTTTTTCTGTTTAAATATGTATAGGATGGTACCTATACAATACAATCCCAACCCAGTGCTATCATTCAATGCTACATCAGAAGTCACTTCTAAAGGGTTATTTCTTGTTCTCTGTTTTACTTAAACCTTCATTGCTTCCAGGTAACCGGCTGCTGACAGCAACAGATTTTTTGCAGTTATGGGCCCCTCCGTCTAGTGATATCCTAGAAGAGGAGGAGGAGGAGGAGGAAGACGATCCTGACATTGCGGTCAAAGATGGTAAAACCCATCCTGTTCTAAATGACTGGAAATGTGTCTGGCATTGCAAGTAAGTGGGCTGATGGTGGATTGGGTTGATGATGGAAAGGCAGTAATGCCTTTCATTCCCATCACAACTAGCTTTAAAAAAACTTAAATCCCACTTGTACATGCGCCCCTTCCTAGAGTTGGAAGATCTAAAGATGGTAGTGTACGCACTTGTAACTTCAAGGCTCAACTTCTGCAATGCGCTATACACAGAGTACCTCTGTGCCTAGTCCGGAAACTTCAGCTAGTTCAAAATATGGCAGCCAGGTTGGTCACCGGTACACCTAGAGGTGACCATATAATACCAGCTTTAAAATCGCTCCACTGGCTGCCAATTAGTTTCCGGGCAAAGTACAAAGTGTTGGTCAGTACCTTTAAAGCCCTACATGGTTTGGGTCCAGGTTACTTGCGGGATCGCCTTCTCCCATACAATCCGCCCCACACGCTCAGGTCCTCCGGGAAGAATTTATTACAATTGGCCGAGACTAGGCTGATAACCGCTACCCAGAGGACCTTCTCTTCTGCCGCTCCCAGACTGTGGAACGACCTGCTGGAAGAGATCCGCCAACTTACCAGTCTTCTAGAACTTAAGAGAGCGATAAAGACTGATCTCGTCTGGCAGGCCTGCACAGTTGAATTTTAAGACTTTGTTGATTTTAAGAATGTATTAACTTTATATGCTTTTAATCAGTTTTATGTATTTTATATGTATTTTACATTGCTTTTTACTGATGTTGTTCCCCGCCTCGGTCCAGAGGGAGAGGCGGGTAAGAAATAATAATAATAATAATAATAATAATTGTTATTATTATTATTATTATTATTATAAAGCCTTATGAGCCACCCTCCGTCCAAAGACTGTGTACTCCTGAGAAATATAGTACAGAATAGCAATACACATCTGCGGGTCGGATACGAGGCACAAAATTCCCGACACGTTCCAAACTACAAAGGGTTATTCTTCAGGGGCAATGCTATTGAACATAACAAAAGTCTGGCTGGTTCAAACAATCAGCAATTGGGAATGGGTCGTGGGTTTGTATGCTCCCTCTTTTCTCTAAGGCACTCAGCTTCCGTTCCCATGTCCTGTTTAGCGCAAACCATAGTTTACTGCAATTTACTGCTATGGCAAACTATGGTTTGTGCTTGTTCTCCAAACCAGATTTGGAAACCACAGTTTGACATGGGTTTCCAGTTCAGGTTTAGGAGGGGAGATGCAAATCATAATTCACACATTATGGTTTCTGTTAAACTGGAAATGAAGCTGCGCAAGAAAGGGAGAAGGCAGGAGGCATGTAATCCAGTAGCACGTTTCTATCCTCCAAACCATGGTTTGGATGATCATCTGAAAAGCCCCAGCTGATTCTGCTCTGGAAAGTTTGGCAAGCCAGAGTTTTGTTAGGTTTAATATTGTCTCCCCTGAAGAACAAGTCTTTGTGATTTGAAACACCCTAAGAAATTTCTACCTAATAAAATTGATATACAACATTGACCGTAATAGATGATGATGATGATGATGATGATGATGATGATAATATAGATATAGATATACAACATACCTTTGTTGTTGGTCTGTATATCTGGAAGTTGCCATATTGTTGCTGGTGACAAGCACAGTTCGTTTGGCCATCTCACATTAAATGCGATAGCAACGATAGTCACAGATCTGTCTCTCTATCTTCAAATACTAGATATTTCAGTATGGGTGATAAGTCAATGTGGTGTAGTGGTTAGAATGTTGGACCAGGGGTTAGGAGATCTTGGTCCTCATCCCCACTCGGCCATGGAAACCCACTGGGTGATTTTGGGCCAGTCACAGACTCTCAGCCCAGCCTACCTCACAGGGCTGTTGATGTGAGGACGAAACAGAGAGGAGGAGGAGGATTATGTAAGCTGCCTTGTAGAAAAAAGGGGGGATATAAAATCAATAATGAAATAAATTAAATGAGGTCTCAGAGTTCCTAAAGAGATAGAGTACCATTTCACTAGTTTACCAAAGGCACCACAGTGGTTAAGGCTGATCCTGCATTGATAATACACTTAGTTTTTGTTGTTGTTGTTGTTTGACCCAGAATAGTAGTTTTAAATGGATGTTGTACTTAGAATCTGTTTTTGTGCTTTTTTATGGTTTTTAAATTTTGTAGATCGGTTTTTTAATGTTCAATGTTTTTCATTTTTGTAAACCTCCCAGAGAGCTTCAGCTATGGGGCAGTATATAAATGCAAATAATAATAATAATAATAATAATAATAGTGTTTAAAATGTGCAGTACCTTGCAATGCTCAAATTATTTTGGTCTGCCTCGCTCTGCGTGTGTAACAAGGTTTTGCTTGTGAAAATAAATGTAGTCTGCCGCACCGGACTTCTCTCGACAGTCTAAATATCCATTCCATTTGCAGTAGCGATTGCTTCAAATAGGAATTTCCCCTTAAACTGAAAACTGCACTATCTTCCCTTGCTTTGTGCTTCAGGACGGCAGTGTCTGTACATCTGATGGAATGGTCCCCGGATGGTGAATATTTCGCAACAGCTGGGAAGGTAGGGGTAATAAAGAGGGAATGCCAGTTTTGCCATCTGACGGGTTGTATTATTAACAGCGTAAATTAGAATCATTGTGTTTCTAACATGAAATACCCACGTAACATCTAAAAACCTGGAGCCTCCAATGTACTGTCCATGGACATTGGTCTTGACATCTGCCAGGATTCCTGCCCCTCCTGATCTTAATTTTGTGTTTTAAGATCCCCCCCTCTTTTTAACTGGGAAGCTTGTAGTCTGCAAAGTAAAGTCTTGTCCTCCGCCACCATCTTTATTTGAATTCAGAAGAGTGGTTTTGAGTTTTAGGGCTCAGCCCCCCCACCTCTGCCTTGTGCTTCGATTCTTTGGCAAGTTACTTTTCTTTTAATCTCACCAGTTTGCCTTCTGGGAAGTGAGCCTTTTGTGGTCCACTCTGGAAGCCATTTTAGGAATGGGAAAGCCCCAGTTAGCAGCCATTTTGTGAGAGGGCTCCCAACATTCCAAATGTGCCCACTGACCCCAAAAAGGTTGGGGACCCCTAATTCTAATTCATTTTGTCTTCAACTAGTGGATTGGGACTTACAGTTGGTTTGCGCTGCAGCCGAAGGTAGGTCGCACAATTCACACAGAGAAAGAAAAAGCAAACTACAACATTAAAACAAAAAAAATAGTATAAAACTTGTTGAATGTATGAAATTTAAAAGCAATTTAAATAGCTAAAAACAATTTCACTAAACAATTCCAATAACAGACTTGTTCAGGTCAGCTGACATCAGTGTCCTATCACATGCCGTTAAATTCCTGGGAGTAGAGGGCAGTCTTAGCCTCAGTGGGGAATTCATTCCATAGTCAGAGGGCCAACACTGAGAAGGCCCTCTTCCTTATTTCCAGCTTTCGAGCCTCCCTTGGAGGTATTTGGAGGAAGGCCCCAGATTTTGATCATAGTTGTTGTCCTTTTAGGAGAAGACATTGAAACTGAGGAAACTGCCTTATTACCGTGCCAGAATACTTGCCTATCTAGCCCAGTGTCCTCTGCTGTGGTCTTTGATTGGCAGTGGCTCGCAATGCTGTCAGACACAGGCCCCTCCCATCTCCTGCTAGAGATTTGTAGACATTGCTGGTGCAGTTTGCATCTTTTCCACAAATTTTGATTGCGGTCTGTGCAGATTTGGCCGCAGTGTGCACAAAATTCAGCTGCAGTGCCCGGTGGTGCAAACTGGGCTTGCAACTTGTGCAAAAAAAAAAAAGAAAGAAAGAAAAGAAGGAAGGAAGGAAGGAAGGAAGGAAGGAAGGAAGGAAGGAAAATATGCTAGCTGGCCTGACTTGCTGCTGACTGAGTTGAGCTAGCTAGCAGAAGACGAGCCAATGAAAGCCAGTCCCCGCTACCGGATTCCTCCGACAGTCCTACCTGGAACCACCATATAAAGTGACATCTTAGGAAGCCCTAGCAGTAAAAGACAGTGCCATTGCCTCCTGTGCCTACAAAGAATAGTGATGGTTGGGGGGGGGGGGGGGTGGCAGATGTGCCATATATGTGGCTCTCCAGCCGAGATTATTTTGGGGGCTGGCGCATGCAATTCAACTCTGTTTTCATGCCGGTATTATCTTCCTCAGTCTTCCATTTAACCAAGATTCTCGTTAGTAGTAACTGCCCTAAAGGGAGTTTTTCCGCAGCTCTTTTTCCACCCGTCGGTCTCCATCTGTTCGGCATGTTCATATATGTAACGCCAGAGTTCTGTGACTACTATATCACTGAAACAGATGGTCTTGGAAGCCATTTTCTTCCTTTGCCAGAGAGGGTTTCCATTTTACTTGCCTCCTGTAGCTGGATTAAGTTTATATTGGTGGTCGCAATTCTTAGTCTGGCTGAAACTTCCATTTTCTTGTTGGCTTTACTTTCAGAATTGATTGCCCTCTTTTTAAAAAAATAAAAAATAAAAACAAATACCCTTTCAGGATCTATTGGCTTTAGTTAATCCTTTGAAAGCATTGTAATCTCATCTAATAATCTTTATTATCCTAACTTCATGCCTCTATTGTCATGTTTTCAATATAGGCAGTGTAATTGCTTCTCGACCTTCTGGCTAAGATAAGGGACCAATATAGCTAAGGGACCAATATAGCTGAACGTAAGCAAGGTATTATATGAGAGTAACCAAATCAGGCACACAGCTGTGCTGTAGCAAATCCGTATTGTGTCCGGTGAGGATCTGATGAACGGGAAACCTCAGCCTTTTTGTCAAGGTGTCCAAACAGTGGTATAGGGAAATGGTCAGTAAGAAGGATTCCTAGAAGAATTTCAAGACGTTTATTTTATTACAGCATTTGTATACCACTCCATATCTATACAGGTTCTGGAGCGGTATATAGAAAGTCATGCTTGCCTGCAGCTGTTTGTGTGCTTTAAATTCCAATTATAATGATGTCTGTACACCGTCCATTTGCCACGTGTTGGTTTGTCTAGGACGATTGTCTTCTAAAAGTCTGGTACCCAATGACTGGCTGGAAATCGTCTCTTCTCCCCCAAGAGGGCGCCGAACTGAGGAAGACCTCCATGCCGATTCATTTTGCCTTTGTGTACCTGGCTCACCCCCGCGCAGTGACAGGATTTTCATGGCGAAACACTAGCAAGTTTATGCCCAGGTTAGAAGGACCCCGGAAAGAAGTGTTACCAAACGCCCCACCCTCAAAGGCGACCGTGTTGTCCATATGAACAAAATCCCCAAATCCATATTGGTTTCAATACTTTTAATAGGCCAACTCAAAGATCACCAAAGGAAAAAATGTGCAAGCTTTTGAGATCTCCAAATCTCTTCATCAGGCAAGATGTTACAAAAGCAAGTGGGGGCAGTGGGGGAGGCTGACTGGAGGAGAAGGCTATCAGTGGCTGCGAGTCCTGATGGCTATGTGCTGCCTCCAATGGCACAGGCAGTTCGCCTCTGTGCACCCATTGCTCGGGAACATGGTTGGGAGGGTGCAATTGCACTCGTGTGCTGCTTGTGAGTTTCTCATGGGCAGTTGGTTGGCCACTGTTTGAACAGAATGCTGGACTAGATGGACCCTTGGTCTGATCCAGCAGGGCTCTTCTTATGTCCTTATGTCTTCATAGTCAGTGTGGTGTAGTGGCTAAAGTGTTGGATTGGGAATCGGGAGATCTGTGTTCTAGTCCCCATGTAGCCATGGAAACCCACTGGGTGACTTTGGGCCAGTCAGACTCTCAGCCCAACCTACCTCACCGGGTTGTTGTTGTGAGGATGAAGTGGAGAGGAAGAGGATTATGTATGCCACCTTGGGTTCCTTGGAGGAAAAAAGGCAAGATATAAATGCAGTAATAAAATAGTAAAAAAAAAAAATAGTCTGAGTCTTGAGATGGTATAGGAACCAAGGAAGCTGCCTTATACTGAGATAAAACCTTGGTCCATCTAGCCCAGTACTGTCGACACTGATTGGCAGTGGCTCTCCAGGTTTTCAAGCAAGATCTCCTAGCCTTCACCTGGGGATGCCGGGGATCAAACCTAGCACCTTCTGCATGCAAAGCACGTGCTCTGCCACTGAGCTATGGCCTTCTCCCAGCTACGGCCCTCTTGGAGAAGGAGTGTTCAGGCCTTCAAATTGAGCTGTGCTGTGATGGTTTTACATTTCGCTACCCTTAGAACTGATGTGAACAAGAAAGCAACAGACAATTGTTGAGCCTCCATTATTGGAATCTGTATAAATCCGAACCCTAATGCGAAAACCTAGACACCGATCGGACGTTAATTTTGCAGTTTGCATGCTCTGAATGTGTGAGCCTCTGCAAGAGAAATGCATACATATTGTTTTAGAGGCCATTCCTAATATGAAGCCCTATATGAAGCTTGTTTGGTTTGTTCCTACATCCAGGACTCGTTTGGATTTCTATGGATCCAATCTGTGGATTCTGAAGCGGACCGGTTTTTCCCGTGTTGCATGGATTCCACAGACTTGCAGAACTTTTTTTTAAAAAAATTCTGAACGCAAATTTAGTCATAGAAAAATGCATAAAATAAAAGAATTGGCCGAAAATTTGCATTGCCCCCATAGGCTAAAGCATGAAAATGTGTATTTGGGGGGGGGATCCCCATTCCATGAACCCTTCAGGAGCGAGTGGTAATCCCTGTGTTTGCCTTGAAGGGGTTCCGTTTGCAATGTGCTGCTAACTTCGTGCCATGACGGCGTTTGCCGGCTGTGGGCAGAGACGGTATTACCCGAAGACACTCTTCTGGGGGAGCAGATCTGTGAGACCAGCACTTCTAGCATCAATAGCAGTGCTAGCTTTTCTCACTCCGGGAGGCACAAAGACAACATTCAGCATGCTTTAGAGGTATGGTGAGATCAATAACCAAGCACTAAAGGCTTACACAGAGCTGCTCCAGTCTATCTTTGGCTTTAGAACTGTCTTTTCGCAAAAGGGGGGTGGGGGAGGAACAGGCCTGTCGAAATCAGCAAAAACGTAAAGATATTGAGACAGGGCAGTGCTCTTCTGTCTTTTACCCCACTCTCAAACAAACACCGAGCTACTCCAGTCTGATTTTGCAACACCCGAAAGCACACAGGCCTTGGGAAGCGTTGAACTAACCTTGTCGAAAAATAGGGTCAGGAAATTGGCGGCCTGTTGAGCAGAAATCGGTACATAACAGGATCTGAGTCTTGAAGAGAATATCTGATGGCTACATTTTGTTTAAAGCTATAAGTTGATCCAGCAAGTGGGGGTCTTTTTGTTGTTGTCCTTCATAGGTCTGACTTACACCTTGATCCTTAACCCAATAAATTAGGACTTTTGGGAGAATGCATTTCAGGATTGGGGTGGAAATAGCATGCTTTAAAGCAGTCCACATGGAAGCTCATCTTCCCTATCACTCCAAGGGCTTTCAAATTGCAGTCTTAAAGCAGACTTACTAGGGAGTAAGTCCCACTTAGTAAGCATGCTTAGGATTATGCTGTACTGTTACCTCCCAGGTTATATGGTGCTACTTTGTGCACTCTGCATTCGCATGCGATGCTAAACCATAGTTTAGCGCTACATGCATTGAGCACAAAGCCCACATGAAATGCCAGTCTTGAGTCCTCCCCTCTCCCAAGAAGGGATAAACCAGCATTCAGTCTAACTTTGCCCAATCCTTGCTTTGCCATTATGTGTGAACCAGGAATTGTGAGTCAAAACAATCCCTACTGTGGACCGGGTATTTGTCAAAGCCTTTCCTCAGACTATGGAAAAGAGAGTAAATCTAATTTGATTTAGTGAAGGATTATAAACCTCCAAGGAGCCTATGGATCCCACCTATATTTTGGTCTGCAAAGTAAATGGGGAAATATTTACATATATGTTAAATGCCTTATCCTCTGTCAGTAATTAGATTTAAATTTAGTGTATGATTAATCTGTTATTTTTCTTGGTTTGTTTCATCTTGTTTCAGAAAACTAATAAAGTCTATAAAAACGAACTCTAGCCTACAATCAAACAAGCTAAACCAACTCTAGTTAGCTTGTTCAGCAATTGAATACAGTTTATTTTAAACCACAGTATGGGTGTTGCGTTTCAGGACAAGCCAGGAATTGGGTCAAGTGAAACTGAATGCTGGTTTATTCCTCCTCCCAGCCATGGCGGCGGGGGTGGGGTGGGGAGAGCCTTCAAGCCTGTGGTTTTGCTAGTGCTGCTTTCTGCTCACACGAGTAGTGCTAAACCATTGATTATTGTTAAGTGGGAATCCCAGGTAAGGTGTGCTTAAGACCCATTGAAATCCATGCTGCATTCATTGGCTCAATTCAGACGACACGATAATCAATGGTGGGTTGACTAACCCTAACCCTCATGCTAACCCTAGGGGGCACTCCCCACACAACACGGTAATAAATAATCAACTGTGGTGTGGATGAGGATCAGCGCTGAGTTGACTATGGCAGCATTCGGATGACACAATAGTCAAAACAACTGACGATTGTTTCCCCCACACCAGTTGTTTACTGTGTCGTCCGAATTGAGCCAGTGTGTCATAGCTAAATTTCCCATTGATTTTACTGGGGCTTAATCATAACTAACTTCCTCTGGAATGGAGTCAACATCCACACAAATGTTATCATAAAGCGTCTCCTGCACCCGCACCCCTTTTTTAAAAAACCAGTGCATGTTTTAGATTTTACAAATAAAACTTTGACTAGAAAAGGAAATAGCGTTTGGCCAGTGAGGCGTAGTGCCTAGAATGTTGGACTGGGAGTTGGGAGATCTGGGTTCTAATCCCCGTTTGGCTATGGAAGCTCACTGGGTGACTCTGGGCCAGTCACAGATTCTTAGTCCAGTCTACCTCACAAGGTTTTGTTGTGAGGATAAAACAGAGAGGAGGAGGATTATGTATGCCGCCTTGGTTTCTTGGAGGAAAAAAAGGTGGGATATATATGAAACGAATAAATTGCTATCTTGGTCCAATTTAAGGGGGAGGAAATCTTGTTTGTGTTTTGCACAGGTGAATTCTCATGGTCCAAGACCAACCTCTTTTCCCTTTATACTTCGAGGAGAAAAAGTATTACCTCTTGTGTATTTTTTTCTCTCACCTGCTTCAGACAATCCACCATTTGAAAAATTTGAGAAAGGGCCAGCGAAGATCTTCAGTACTTATCACTCACACAGAAGATTTGCCCAATCAGCTGGGAACACATGAAGTTGAGCGCCACATTTCACACCAAGCGAATGCCCTCTGCCATTTCCACATCACAGCAAGCATTAACCCCAACACAGGTGAAATAAGAAATTATTTCCTCCGTGACATAATCATGGTTTGTCCTAGGGATGCTTGACGAATTCAGACTTCGAAATCCGATCGTTTTATTTGTTTATTTGGCATTCTTCCATCAGCACAGATAGCAACGACTGTCACAGATCTATCTCTTTTCAAATACTAGATATTTCAGTAAGGGCGATGAGCCAGTGTGGCATAGTGGCTAGAGTGTTGGACGGGAGTTGGGAGATCCGGGTTCTATTCCCTTTTGGCCATGGAAGCTCACTGGGTGACTTGGGCCAGTCACAGACTCTCAGCCCAACCTACCTCACAGGGCTGTTGTTGTGAGGACAAAATGGAGAGGAGGAGGATTATGTACACCATTGGGTTCCTTGTAGGAAGCAGTGGCTATCAATGGCTACTAGTCCTGATGGCGATGTGTTACCTCCAGGATCAGAGGCAATAAGCCTATATGCACAAGTTGCTGGGGGACATGGGTGGGAGGGTGCTGTTGCACCTGTGTCATTCTTTTGGGTTCCTGGTCAACAGCTGGTTTGCCACTGTGTGAACAGAATGCAGGACTACATGGATCCTTAGTCTGATCCATCATAGCTCTTCATATGTTCTTCTTATGGGATATAAATGTGATAGATAGATGATAGATAGATAGATAGATAGATAGATAGATAGATAGATAATACTCATATCCCATTGAATAATAAAATTTCTAAGTGGTTTACATATAAATAAGGGGGGCAAAGAAGAAGAACTGATCTGATCCGTGCCTCCCGGTGTAACGTGTGTATCGGAGCTTTTCTCAACGTTGCGATGTGGTTCTCTGCCCAAAAGACTTATCAGAATACATTCAGGTTATTTTGAGATATAATATGTTTAGCTGGGTGTGTTTTGTGAGAAGATCCCTTCAAAATACATATTTAAATGCACACTTAAATACACATTTTCATGCAGAGTTGTATTTTTGAAAATAATAATAGCAGATTCAGGCAGAAAAAGGGGGTGAATGGATTTAGGAGTAAAGAAATGAGAAAGTGACACAGAAGAGTAATTTATTTTTATTTATTTTTATTTATTTATTTCATTTCTAACCCACCTCTCCATCTAGATCGAGGTGGGGAACAACACTAAATATAAATATAAAAACAATAAAATAGATAAACCATTAACCATAAAATAGATAAACCATTAGGGATGGACTGATTTGTCCATCCCTAATCTCTCCTATCTGAAAATGGCTGGTTGGGGCATGCTGGGAGTTGTTGGCTGGCTGGGGCATGCTGGAAATTGTAGGCTGGCTGGGGAATGCTGGGAGTTGTAGGCTGCCTGGGGGATGCTAGGATTTGTAGGCGGGTTTTTTCCCCCTGTTTAAACATACATAGGATTGCTCCCTAATCCAAGTCCAACATTTATTCTTCTTATTTTTTTCCGGAAAAAATAATAATTCCTTTTTATTTCCTCAGACATTCCGGCAGCTTTGGTGAAGACCGCTTTTAATTTAGATGAAGGAACAGAAGGCTTTGTGGTTCATTGGCTGAATAATAAAGAATTCAATTTTACCTCCTCGACTGAAATATTTATGCAACATCTTCGAGAACTTACTGACCAACAGATGAGAACAGTAGAAGAGGATGTTTATGATGGAGAGATGGAGGAGGTGAAAGAGAGAGGCTTGCTCATGAAACTGGATCACGGTGAGTTCTTTCTTTCTTTCTTTCTTTCTTTCTTTCTTTCTTCTGGTGGCTGCAATTTTGTATTCAGAATGGTCCAAAATAAAGAATAAGGGAGCTGCTTTAAATTACCTGCAATATATATTTTAGGTTGCTTGTTTTTTCTAGAGTGCAACTCCTGGGAGTAACCATAGTCTTTCCCAGCAATTCTGTTATCAGTGGATTGATAAGCAGTCATATGTACCACTTAAAGCTTTATTTACCCTGCTCTTCAGTCTTGACAGTGCTTTCGGATCAGCTAATGAGATCAGAAGTAAGACAGCCTCTGTCCTCAGGCTTACAATCTGAAAGTCATGGCACAAAAGGAAAAGGAACTGTGAGGGAGGAGGAAAGAAGGAAACCTGGAGAGCTTTTCTTTGTTTCTAAGTTCTTGTAGGTGTTCTTCTGGCAGGAAAGGGTGAAACATGCTCCCTACCTCCAGAATCCAAGGCAGTAATCCTGTGTGCACCAGTTGCTGGGGAACATGAGCAGGAGGGTGCTGTTGCATTCATGTCCTGATTTGTTGGTCCCTGGTCAATAGCTGGTTGGCCACTCTGTGAACAGAGTGCTGGACTAGATCACCCCTCGGTCTGATCTAGCATGGCTCTTCTTATGTTCTTATTTTTACTTGCATTAGGTATTGCATCCGTTTAAGCCATTTTAGGGCCCAATCCTATGGGTTGCACCCTGGGTCCACGTAAGCCTCCATAAGCATGTCAGTTATAGACTACGATTTATAATCAGTGAATTGCTTTGTTTCTTTAGTGATCTTGATTTATTATTATCTACATCCTTCTCACTTGTGTTGCCATTGTTTTGTTAACTTCATTTTGAAATAAAATAAAATTTCATGGTTTTAAAAAAAAAATGTTTTCTTTAGGACAAAAATTGATTTCCTCATTTTTCATTAGCAAGTCTTCATTTAAGTAACGCTTGGTAACAAAAAAAAATGGTAAGGAAAAGAGCTAAACCCCAGTGTTTTACACCCAGGGGTTTTTTTTGTTCTTGCTGTGGTCGGTGGGCGAGGAGGGAGGGATAAATGTAGTTGGGAAATTGCATGACACAATTTAACCGTTCCTTGTGTGTTATCCTTAATTTCAGAATTGTCTGTAGATAGAGAATCTGAGACGGGGACGGGTTCCTCTGACCACGAAGATGGGGAAAGAGAAGGTAGCCCCAAAATCCTTTCACCAGCCACCTCTCCCATGCCATTGCCAACTGTCTTGTTAGACCGAAAAATCGAGCAGCTGCTGAAGGAGTGGAACAAGAATCCGGACATGCTCTTCACAATCCACCCTATAGATGGCACCTTTTTAGTCTGGCATGTGAAGTATTTGGATGAGTATAATCCAGGGATCTTTCGACAAGTTCAGGTATCATGCCTTTAAAAGACAAACCTGTGTCCTGTTTTAAGAGAGCATTTATTTATTAATGGATGTATATATCAGGCCGCTTGGAGAACCCGGAGGGGGTAGTTTAATCAGAAGAGAAAGGAAGCAGGGCCACTTCACCAGTGGTGTGGAGATACCAGCAGTGCCTGGCTCCTTCTCTTCCTGAGGTCGTTATATGAGTTTTGTTCCTGGGCCAGGGTTTACTTTTTTCCTTAACCCTCCCAGTCCCTTTTTTCTTTTGTGTCGTTTCCTTTAGAGTGTAAGCCTCCAGGCAGGGACTATCTTATTGCCTGTTCTTTTGTAACGTTCTGGGGGCCTTTTTCAGCTGAAGAGTGGGGTAAAAATGCTTAATTTAAAGTAAATAAAATGGCATATTCGAGTTTACCTCAACGCTAATGGCCAGACTAAGACATTTTTTAAATAATAATTAATTGAATTGTACATGTCCCACTCATGATAATATAGGATTTAAAACATTAAAAATTAAAACATTATCACAGTCTGATGATATCCCACGCTGGTAAATGGCCAGACTAAGGTCCTGACAAAAATCACTCCTCTGAAATGGCAACTGGTGTGAACACCAGCTTCACAGGAGAAATTTCAGGGCACAGCAGAGGAGGAAAAGAGCTAAATTTCCCCTTCCCTGCATGCTGCGATCCTGCTAATGATTATTCCTCTCCCCAATTTCATTTAAAAACACACACACACAAGATGCATATAATGACACATCAGCTGCGTTCAGACAATACATTGACCCAGCATGGGGTATCATGTTGTCTGAACTCAGCATGTTTTCCGCAGGGTGGGTTATCGTGTTGTCTGAACACGAGGTGGCTTGTTAACCATGCAGTGTAGTTTATATTTCCTCCAACAAGCCATCCTGAGAACCCATGGCTTGTTGTTGGGTGGTTAGGCAGCACCACTGCATAGTTAGTGAGCAACACTGCGGAAAAGACACTAGAAAACGCGCTGTGTTCAGACAACACAATATCCCATCCTTTGGAAAAGGCACTACATTTAAGCAACACAATAACGCACACTGCGGAAGATGTGCTGTGTTCAGATGACAGGATAACCCATGGTTTGACAACAACCCACATGGTTGTTGTTGTCGGTAAGTTTGTGTGTTGTGTGAACCTAACCATCTAGTTTGGCCCTATACAGATTCCCAGGATCTGTATATGTTTGGGCAGATAACCGTTTAAAAACAAAAATAGTACTGTTTTTTTCAGGCGCTAAAGCTTTCTTTCCCTCCCCCCCCCCTCATTTTTTCCTTCTAGGTTTCATTTTCTTCTCAGATTCCAGTTGCATTTCCATCGGGCGACGCAAGCTCCCTTAGTAAAAACATCATGATGTACGCCTGTACGACCTCCGTGAAAGAAATGGGCAACGCGCAGCTGCAGAAGAGAGAAAGCATTTCAGAGAGTTTGTCTGGCTGGAGACCCAGCTGTGCCCAGGACAGCGCCAACGTGAACATTACGGCACCCACGGTCATGATGGTCTCCAAACACATTGACGGCTCCCTAAACCAGTGGGCGGTTTCTTTTGCGGACAGATCCGCTTTTACCGCCGTGCATACCGTGACGCACAAGTTCCGGTATTGCGGGCACCGCTTCCATCTCAACGACCTCGCTTGCCACTCGGTGCTGCCGCTTCTGCTCACATCATCCCATCACAACACCCTCCGGACCCCCGACTCCGATCAGCAGTGGGACTCGGACGGGTCAGGTAAAATGGCGGATCCCATGAGACACCTCAAATGCTCTTCCCGGCATCAGCTTCGAAATGCCGCGACGCGCACCTTCCACGACCCAAACGCGATCTACAGCGAACTGATCCTGTGGCGCGTGGACCCCATTGGGCCACTGTCCTACACCGGTGGAGTATCGGAACTGGCTCGCATTAACTCTCTCCATACCTCCGCTTTCTCTAACGTGGCCTGGCTTCCAACCCTTATTCCTAGCTACTGTCTGGGTGAGTGTGGCATGAAATAACCAGCGCAGGGTAGTATCAGTGGCGTCATTCCTCATACTCAAATACTGCTAGTGGAGCTCTGGGGACTTTTTCCGTTGTACAACTTGGGGAACTGGGACCATTGAGAAGACCTTCTCCAAGGCCCCTGAAAAGAAAATGGAGAAGGCCCAGGGATAGGGGATGTATATATTTTACCCGGACATATTTGTCTGCAAATATCTGTGATGTGCAGATTGATAGATCTGCCTTTGGTTATCTGCACAATATAAATGTATATAAAAGATTTCCATACCGTCCCTCAGCAGTGTTTTCAGATGCACTAACATATGATGTACAATGGCGTAGAGTGTCAATTTACGCCCATCAAAATATTCCGGCTTCCCCTATTTGTTTATTTATTTATTTTATTACATTTGTATACCGCCCCATAGCCGAAGCTCTCTGGGCAGTTCACATAAGATTAAAACAATTAAAAGCAATATACAAAAATCAAAACAGCAAAAACATACAATATACACACACATTTAAAACCACTATAATAACTAGTGCCAGCCTCTTATTTATATTTGCTTTTTACCTGTCCCTCGCCTTTTGGGGATGCCATGCTAGGGTGTTAATCTGAGTTGCCTGAGCAGTCATTCTTCATGGTCGAGGTCTTGTCTGCCAGCATGTCTAGAAATTAAATCCCATGAGCAGTGGAAGGAATGCAGATAGATGCACGTGGATGGGACTTTGAGGCTGCAATCCAAAACTCACCTAGTGTGTGTGGGGGGGGGGGGAGTAAGGCCCATTCAACTCAGTGGGTCGTACGCCTGAGTAGACACACATAAGATGACACAGCAAAGGGCCATGCAGGGCATAATCTACCATTTTACATCCTGCAGGTGCTTAGGCATGTTTCGAACTGTGAAAGCATATTACCAGGCAAAGAGGTCTTCAATCAGAAGAGCAAAAAGCCTCCTGGCTTTTCAGTTGGTGGACGGCAGTCTTTTGTAGGTGGGGCCGTAACTCAGTGAAGCAGCTGCTTTGCATGAAGAAGGTCCCAGGTTCGATCTCCGGCCAGGCTAGAAAAGGATCCTGCCTGAAACCTTGGACAGGCACTGTTGCCAATTATTCCGTCAGTCAGATTGTATTGCTTTTGGCCCGTGGCTGCCAGTCAGGGTAGACAATATTGGGTTAAATGGACCAAGGATCTGACAGCTTCCTATGTACCTGGTACAGTCATGCAGCATGTGAGAGGCAGAATACAGTCACACGTTACAGCAGTGGAAGCTGGGAGCGCCGATTTTGGCGGTGCTGCGAATCCATTCCAGATTTGAGTCAGAACCAGCAAGACCTCTGTAGGAGCTATCCATGGTGCTGACCCCGTTTTGAGGATACGGTTCTGCTCCTTGGATAGCTCTGTTAGAGTTCTGTCTGGTTTAGGCTGAAACTCAATGTTCAGCACTTTGGATAGCTCCATTCCATTGTGTTACAGGTGAGTTGGGCTGTGGATATTTCAGACCCAACCAGTGATCTTCGCTAATAGAATTGCTTCTCCCCCCCCCCCTTTCTTTTTACAAGCATGTCCCTATTTTCATCTCTTAAATGCCGGAGAGCGTGGAAATCTATTACGAGTAAAGAAATACTTGCCATGCAATAACCCTATTTCAAACCCGGCTATAAATTGTGGGAGTGTAGAAACATTCTTTTAATTTGTCGCATGGGAAAACATAATGAAAGAACTTGATGCCTTTCCAACAATAATTACTAAAGCATATCCCTTGTATTAAATGTCAAAACTGATGCTTGCTTTTAAATTAGGTACGTACTGCAATTCCGCTAGCGCTTGCTTTGTAGCATCGGATGGCAAAAACCTGAGGTTATACCAAGCCGTGGTGGACGCACGGAAGCTTTTGGATGAGCTGAGTGACCCTGCATCCTCCGTAAGTTTTGGGTGCAGACTTTTCCCCTGTTGCTTGACGTATGAAAGAATAGCAAATTTATATACACACTTTGTCCTCAAAGTCACTTCCATCAAGGTGCCATCTACAATCATCCCCGAGTTTAGGTGAATTCAGAAAGCGACATATTTATGTACAGCGCTGGAAAAGGAGCCACAATTTGGAATGCACAGAGAAATTAAGTATTACATACTTTGTTTTTGAGGTGGCTTTGTTGTTTGCTGCTTGCCGCACCTTGTTGATTTAATATTCTTCAAGCCCGCGCAGATTTGCAGATCAAACTCTCACACACAAATGACATGCATATGTAACCTATTCTTTTTGTCTGCATATGGTAAAATGCAGGATTGCCATGATCATTTTGTCAGTTTTCCCAATTAAGGCTGCTTTCCTGTTGTCACTTAACTGGAAGGAAGCTCCACTGAACTCATTGGGCTTTATTTTTAAGTAGACATTTTCACTGTGAATTACTGTATTTGCTCTGACTTTCATCCAACTTTCACTGGTAATATGCTTCCCAAAGACAATAAAGGAGGGCATCTTTGATAACATCTTGGTTGTTTTATTATTATTTATTATTTTATTACATTATTATCCTGGTTTTGTTCCTCTTGCAAGGAACCCAAGGCAATGTAAATAGTCCTCCTCCTCTCCATTTTATCGTTATAACAACCCAGTGAGGGAGATTGGGCTGAGAGACTGTGACTGGCCCAAAATCACCCAAGGAGCATCATGGCTGAGTGGAGGCTAGAACCCCGATCTCCTGACTCCCATTCCAACACTTTAACCACTACACCACACTGGCCCTGTTAACCTCAGTGTTTGCCCTTTGGGTATTCCAAGTTGCTATTAGGGATATCAGAGAAATCTGCAATGAAATCAAAAGGGTTTGGACTCTATGAATCCAACCCATGGAATCCCCAGCGAACCAGCTTTCCCTGTTTTGCACGGATTCTGTGAACTTGGAGACCAGTTTTTAACTTGTCGGAATTTTGTGCAAATTTAGTAGAACAAAAAGATGTAAAATAAAACACCAGCCAAAAATGTGCATTTTCCCATAGGCAAAAATGTGAAAAAGTGCATTTGGGGGCAGATTTGCACATTTGCACAAATGCAAATTTGCACAGATTTAGAAACTTGAAAATAATCTATTCCGTCAATAACCTGACAACCTCCAGCGTGGCATAGGGGGCTAGAGTGTCGGGAGACGGGAGATCCGAGTTCTAGTCCCCACTCAGCCATGGAAGCTCACTGGGTGACTTTGGGCCAGTCACAGACTCTGTGCCTAACCTACCTCACAGGGTTGTTGCTGTGGGGATAAAAAATGGAGAGGAGGAGGATTCTGTATGCCACCTTGGGTTCCTTGGAGGAAACAGGTGGGATATAAATGTAATAAATAAATAAATTGCAGACAGAATGGATTTTACACAACCCATACAACCCTAGTTGCTATATGTTTCCATTGCTTTTAGTCCACTTTTTTATAGTGTGTATGTATTCATATTTGTGTCCTGTGACGTGAGCAATAAATACGGCCTTTCGGTAAAGATCTATATTTCGGTCTGGTATATATATATATATATATGTGTGTGTGTGTGTGTGTGTGTGTGTATTATTGACTCTTCTGTCACTGTACCAAACAATGAGCTGGCATTTACTAATGCATACTGTCAAAATCAAATCTACTCATTATACAATGAGTGCCATTGAAGAGGGAAACGTAAAGGGAGGCGGGGGAATCCATGAGATCCAGATGTGGGAATGTGTCTGTGAGAACGCATCCCAGATGCTGCGTTGTTTTTGTAAATAGCAAAGAAGACTAGGAGTTCTTTTATAGAATCTTGAGGAACTACAAGGCAGCGGTGGCCATTGATCACCGACTGAAACCAATTGGTTAAAATACAGATGTTCTGCTAACTTTTACTCCCTTTTAGAAACTCATTGGTGAAGTGTTTAACATTGTGAGCCAACAATCAACTGCTCGACCAGGATGCATTATTGAACTAGACGCCATAACTGACCAGGTAAATAACTCGTTGAGCATTATACAGGTCATTGAAGTGCATCTCCCACTTTTTGTTTCGCAATCTGAGACTATTACAAAATACCAGAAATAGCGTTGAGTGATTACAAGATTATGAGAACAAGCCAACTGCTGGTAGTCAGGATTATGTTTACTCAGAAGTAAACATCATTGATTTCAGTGGGATTTACTCCCAGGTAAGTGTGTAGAAGATTGCACCATTAGTTGCGACGGGGCGTCATTCCATCAATTTCAGTGGGATTTAGTCATAATTAGCGGTTTGTTTTCTTGTAGTGTGTGTGTGTGTGATTTTATAAGATGAAATTGCCATGGGAATCTCTCTTCATTATAATATTCCATTTTTGGGCAAGGTATTGTAGCTTGTGGTGGCCTCCCAACTCCAGGGATTCCTGGATGAGATGGATTATCTAGAACCATTTCAATTTGGCCCTTTCTACTCTGGAGTTCGTGCTGGCTGGGAATGATGGGAGTTGTAGTCCGGCACATCTGGAGGGCACCAGGTTGGGGAAACATGGATGAGAGGCTAGTTGTTGCACGTGCTTGTTGTTTTCAAAGAAAAGCCGAGGAAAGTGCCTGTAATACCCCCGAGGGAACTGAGCTGACGACAAGAGCTCTGAACTGCACTGGCTGCCTGTCAGCTACCAAGCCATGTACAAGGTTATGCTGATCTCCTATAAAGCCCTAAACAACTTGGGGACAGGATACCTAGCAGGCCGTCTTCCGTTCTGTACACCCAGATGACATTTAAGATCTTTAGAGGAGGTCTTGCTGGTCATTCCGAAAGGAAGGGAATGTCACCATGAAAAACCTCCATGCTGGGCCTTCTCTGTAGCGGCACCCCTCATCTGAAAAACCCTCCCACATGTGGTTCGGGCGGCAGGAAATGTAATATCCTTGAAACACCTCCTGAAAACATACCTTTTCACACAGGCTTTCCCTGGGCTGTAACTGCCGCTGGATTTATTTTGGTTTTACCTGGCATTCTTAAACTTTCAAAGCTTTATATGATGTTTTGATTTGCTGTGTTTTATGGTTTTAATTGTGAACTGCCCAGAGAGCCTTGGCTACTGGGCAGTATAAAAATGTAATAAATAAAATAAAAGTAATGACAAAGTGAACCCAAAATACAATTGATACCTTGAATGTTATTGGGCACAGCTGTTTGGAAAGATGGTTAAATTTCTTCTTGATGCTGTTTCTAGTGTGGGTCCAACACCCAGCTGCTTCATGTCTTCCAAGAGGACTTCATTTTGGGATACAAACCACATAAGGAAGAAGTAGAACTAAAGGATTCGGAGATATTTTTCCAGCCATCGAAAGGTACAGTGAAGTACCTGGAAACCAGACTTAGTAAGCCAAGATATGAATAAGCCACATGAGCTAGCACAAAGCCCCTTTGCACCTCCTTTCATGAGAGTGAGCCAATTGCAGTTACCTCCAAACTGGAAACTAAGGTTAACGGCTTCTAAGCAAGCCAGGATTCGGAAGCCAACTTTAAACCATGGCTTCTTTAACCTGACATGTTTCCAGGTACGGATGTAACAAGCAGCTCTGGCTAACTTCCTAGCTTGTTTCTCTGCACATACAAAGTAGAAACAGAAATGCAAGGGGGAAATGTATTTGTATAGTTCAGGTTTGTAAAATGTCATTATTGAAATGCCGGTTCTTGCTATGTTTGATTTTTAAACAGGTTATCGGCCACCACCCTTCTCTGAAAAGTTTTATCTAATTGTAATTGAAAAAGACACCAATGGCTGTTCTATACTTCACATGTGGCACCTGCATCTTAAATCTGTGCAGGCATGTTTAGGTAAGTGGACATTTTCCAGACGACCTTTTTAAATTATTATTATTATTATTATTATTTACCAAAAGCATATGTATGTAATGTGTTCATTTGTTTAAGGCATTTTTATCCTGCCTTTTAACCAAAAGGGGCCTCAAGGCAGCCTAGGGAACAAATAGCATAAATAAAAAATAAATTAAAAACCCAGTAACAATTCAGTTCATTAACTGAATTTCCAAACATCAGTAAAACAAGCAAAGCAGCAGAATGAAAGAGACAAATCTTAAATACAGGATTGATTTTATCTGGCTCATTTGTCTGGCTTGCCTGGGTTACCCTGAAAGCCAGGGTGGCTTGTTAACCCTGCAGTATGGCATATTTTTCTCGAACAAGCCGCCTTGATGACTCCAAGGTTTGTTGTTGGGTTGTTCAGGGTGGTTAACAAGCCACCCTGGCTGCGTTCAGACAACACAATAACCCAACCTGCGGAGAACATGTTGCGTTCGGACAACCTACAGTTCAGCAAACTCAGCTGCTAACCCACAGTTCAGCAAACAACTTATGGTTCAAAACAACCCACACTCAAACACTGAATGTGAGTTAGGGTCTTGTGTGAACAGCCCCATTGACTTGGACTAGTGGCCCTGTGACTTTCTTCCAAGCAAACATGGATTGAATTGCACTGCACATCAAGGACGTCCACGATAAAGCTATCCCAGTAAGATGAATGGAGTCAAATTGGTTCATGCCAAAATACTCTTCTAAAAGCATAACAGTCTGCATGTTATATCTCAACAAATCCTTGCCTGGTGTTCAGTAAGGGATGTCTGTCCTTGTTTACATGCTGAAGCTGTTTGTTCCTTCTGTTTCTTTAAAGCAAAATCTGCTGAAATTCAATCGTCAGGAAACCAGCTAAGCATACCTGGGCAACAGACTGTGGACTCCTCTCCAGATACCTCACCTGGTGCAGCTCCGATGCCACGTTCTTCATCTGTTGCTAATCTTCAGACAGCTAGTAAACTTATCTTGAGTTCAAACCTGGTCTATAGTTGCCCATTGGATCTTCCAGTTGGTGTAGAAGTTGTACGAGCTACTCCTTCTGCAGGTAAAACACTATTGCACATGACTTCTTTATTTGGTAGCTGGTTACACTGTTCTCTCTAAACCTACACCAATCCACTTTGCTCCTATATAGAAGGTGGTTAACATTTGGTCTTCCAATTCTTTTAGCCAACAAGTGCCTTCAGCCCTAGCCAGCATAGCCAATGGTAGGTAGGGTGACCATATGGAAAGGAGGATCTGGCTCCTGTGTCTTTTAACAGTTGTATAGAAAAGGGGATTTCAGCAGGTGTCGTTTGTATGCATGCTGCACTTGGTGAAATTCCCTCTTCATCACAACAGTTAAAACTGCAGGAGCCCTGCCTAGCATGACCAGATACAAAAGAGGGCAGGGCCCCTGCAACTTTAACTGTTGTGATGACAAGGAAATTTCACCAGGTGCTGCATGCATACGAACAACACCTGCTGAAATCCCCTTTTCTATACAACTGTTAAAAGATACAGGAGCCCTGTCCTCCTTTCCATAAGGGCACTCTAGTGGTAGGGGATGATGGGAGTTGTAGGACACGACATTTACAGGGCCATAAATTCCCCAGCCCTGCTATGTATGCTAACTAACAACTGCTTTGACTTAATTTTCGCATTTATATATTCACCTCTTGATTTGGCATACATCAGAAGCAAAACTTACTGAAGGCTGCCTAGATTTGCTTAAAGGCTGCTTTCCTGTAAACGTTATCATTTCACGTTGTGTCATACTGAACGATGATTGGATTAATTTAGGTCACCTGAGCTCTTCATCGATTTATCCTGTCTGCCTCGCCCCTTACCTTCTGGTGACATCCTGTTCGGATAACAGAGTGCGTTTCTGGAGGTGTTCCATAGAGACAGTGGTGAACAGCAGAAGTGAAACGAAGGAGACCTATCGCTGGAAGAAGTGGCCTTTGATGAATGACGAGAAAAACGACGATAGCAGCACAGTGGGCATTGTTGGAAGGCCGGTGGCCGTCAGCTGTTCCTACACAGGGCGCTTGGCTGTGGCCTACAAGCAGCCTGTCCAACCCAACGGCTTTGTTTCCAAAGAATTTTCTATGCACGTGTGTATATTTGAATGTGAGTCCACCGGAGGATCGGAATGGGCTTTGGAACAGACAATCCACCTGGATGACCTGGTCAAAGTCGGGAGCGTCCTTGATTCAAGGGTTAGCGTGGACAGTAATTTATTTGTGTACAGTAAGTCGGATATATTTTTGAACAAGGACCGGTGCCATATGCCAAACATCAAGCATTTGGTACACTTGGACTGGGTCTCGAAAGAAGACGGCTCCCATATCCTTACAGTCGGCGTGGGCGCAAATATTTTCATGTACGGACGGCTCTCGGGAATCGTGATGGAGCAAACCAGCAGCAAAGATGGTGTCGCTGTCATTACTTTACCACTAGGTGGTAGCATAAAACAAGGCATAAAGTCCAAATGGGTGCTACTGAGATCGATCGACCTGGTTTCTTCTGTAGACGGCACCCCTTCGTTGCCTGTCTCTCTCTCTTGGGTGAGAGACGGGATTCTGGTGGTGGGAATGGATTGCGAAATGCACGTATACGCACAGTGGAAGCACGTCATGAAGTCGGGAGACAGCAAAAACGACGGCTTCCTCTGCGAAGACTCCCCCATGCAAGATCCGTTGAAGACTAGTTTGATGGGCAAGAAGGCCAGCGTCATTGATGGAGCAGGCGTGGTGGATGACGTTTTTGGAACTCCCACTGTGATTCAAGATGGCGGCCTTTTCGAAGCCGCTCACGTCCTTTCTCCCACTCTACCGCAGTACCACCCGACCCAGTTGTTGGAACTGATGGACCTGGGTAAAGTTCGCAGGGCCAAGGCCATTCTTTCGCATCTCGTGAAATGCATCGCAGGGGAAGTCGCCATTGTGAGAGACCCGGAATCCGCCGACGGCGGCTCTAAGCGCCATCTTTCTCGAACCATCAGCGTGAGTGGCAGCACTGCAAAGGACGCCATCAGTACCGGGAAAGACGGCACACGGGACTATACGGAGATAGATTCGATCCCTCCGCTGCCGTTGTATGCCCTGCTTTCGGCGGATCAAGATTCCACCTACAAGACTGAAGAAGCTACCAAAAGGCCACAAGGCCTGGAAGATCGGACAAAAAGGAAAACAGAGGATCAGTACTCAGACCTTTTCCAGATGCAGCAGGTCACAACGGACGACTTCATTGATTTTGAGCCGGAACGGAGAGAGCATAGATCCAAAGTGATCAATCTGTCTCAGTATGGGCCGACTTATTTTGGCCGAGAACACGCCAGTGTCCTTTCAAGCCACCTAATGCGCTCGAGTTTGCCAGGACTCACTCGCCTGGAGCAGATGTTCTTGGTTGCGTTGGCAGACACGGTAGCCACAACAAGCACTGAACTGGACGAAAACCGAGATAAGCATTACTCAGGTAACTGAACTGGTTTGATTTTTCGTTAACGCCACCTTTATTTGAACTGAGAAAACTAGAACGGCATGGATAATAATTATGCACAAGTGTTAAGCTTTTGTGACAAGGCAAAAAACATGATCTCTGTGGATTGTCCCTTCCCGCACCGCCGCATACTTTTAATAATCTAAATTTTTCATCCTGGCACTTGGCTTCTGCCATCCAGCTTCCCTTGCTGCAACAGGCAAAGAGGCGACCTTTGGGACTTGGTGCAGGATGCTTTTTAGAATTCTGTTGTGGGTTTGTTTGACCTGTCAGATTAATTTGCATAAGTCTTTAATAAATATATTCTGAACGTGCTCTTGTTGAGAAGATCGTGTCTCAGCTTAATAAGCAAAGATAAGGCAAAACCAGGAAGTCTTTGGATGAAACAGGGAAACTATGGTAAACAGCTTCACAACAAGCCAGGTTATTAAACCATGGTTTGAAGTCGGCTTAATATCCTGGCTTGTTCCAAAGTTGTTAACCATAGTTTTCCATTTTGGAGGAACCCGTAGCTAATGGAAGACATCCTGGTTTGTTTGCATCCAGTGCACTGGCAGCGTGTATGCCTGCCTGCACGTGTAAACTGATTTTCATTTAGAAATAGGACACCAACGGTCAATATAAATAAATGGCATGGACGTCTGTGAATGGTATTGTGACATTTTTGTTTATTTTTGCAGGGAGAGACACCTTAGATGAGTGTGGCTTGCGTTACTTATTAGCTATGCGTTTACATACATGCCTCCTGACATCCCTGCCCCCTTTATATCGTGTTCAGCTACTCCATCAAGGTAATATATAGTTTTGGGTTTGGCCTTGAATGATGCAAGGGGCCTGTTTGAAGCATGTGCATCAGCCCTGACAGACAGCTGGCATAGGGGAAAGTTGGGTTTCTGGTGACAGCGCATCCTATGGTTTGCCTGTAAAGTCTGCAGAAGTCATTTAGTATATCAGAGATTGGGATTGGTTGTACTATTTTTATTACATTCATAATTCCCATGCTTTGTATACACATTTGTTTCAATGTTCATACAAATGAAAGTTATTATATAATTCTTAACCATTTACAAACTTCTCAGTCTAGCGTCTTGTCATCCAGCCAGTGATTATGACGGTGTCAAATGTTCTGTTCCCCACACCAGCAGCCGATATATTATTTCTTATACTACTGACCAGGTTTAAAGTTGCTTTGTCAATGGGATTTTCCTCTTTTGCTTAGGTGTTTCTACATGCCACTTTGCCTGGGCTTTCCATTCCGAGGCAGAGGAAGAGTTAATCAACATGATTCCTGCAATTCAAAGAGGAGACCCCCAGTGGTCTGAACTAAGAGCGATGGGTATAGGCTGGTGGGTCCGAAATATTAACACACTTCGAAGGTGCATGGAAAAGGTAATTTGAGCCCGTCTTTGTCTGTCTTCGTGTTAAATATAATGTCACGAACCTATGAAGCTGCCTTGGACCAAGTAAGACCATCAGCCCATCTAGTTCAGTATTGTTGACACTGACCAGCAGCAGCTCTCTGGGGTTTAAGATGGGATTCTTCCCTTTCCCTACCTGGAAATGCCTGGGATTGAGCCTGGGACCTTCTACATGCAAAGCACATGATCAGCTACTGAGCCACCACTTTTCCTCTACATGTCAGGTAACATGTTTCTGGGCGTATAACATGTAATTATCTATTGCTCCCAATATATAAGAAATGAATCCGAGTGATTCTAATAAAAAAAAGCCTAAAACAAACTGCATTTGGCACAAGCGTCAGCTTCTGAACAGTCTTCAAGGGCAGACCCACGTTCATTGCAGTAATCTCCAAGTTAGAGAACTGCAACGCAGTCTACGTGGGGCTGCCCTTGAAGACTGTTCAGAAGCTGCAGCTTGTGCTAAATGCGGCAACCAGATTAATAACTGGGATCAAGAGGTCTGAGCATATCAGACCAATTCTGGCCCGCTTTCCCATTTACTTAGTCTTTTAAGGTAAGATTCCCACCTTGCGGGTGTGGCTGAATATCACACAAACAGACGCACTATTTCAAAGTGAATAAGTTCTCCCGCAAAAGGAGAGCATGTTTAATCCAGCTTTCGGTTGGCTGGGTGATACAAAAGGGTGATACAGACTTG
The DNA here is from genome assembly GCA_029215795.1 of Anniella stebbinsi. Taxonomy (NCBI): domain Eukaryota; kingdom Metazoa; phylum Chordata; class Lepidosauria; order Squamata; family Anniellidae; genus Anniella; species Anniella stebbinsi. The sequence goes on from JARDYH010000001.1 coordinate 393,261,943, forward strand.
CAGATTTCATGTAACTTGTACCATTTAATCTATTGCAGCCCTAACTCTCTATGCCACTACAATTTTGTGGGGTTTGTTTGTTTTTTCTCTAAATATTACAGGTTGCAAAAGCAGCCTTTCAGAGAAACAATGATGCCTTGGATGCTGCACTTTTTTACCTTGCAATGAAGAAAAAAGCCGTGGTGTGGGGTCTGTTTCGGTAAGTTTTGTTAACTTTTCCCTTTTTAACCAAAAAAAAATCCTGATTCATTTGTTTGTTTGTTTATTGCATTTCTGTGCCACCCAATAGCCGAAGCACTCTGGGCGGTTCACAAAAATTAAAGCCATGAAGACAATTCGAAGTATAAAATAAGCAACAGTAGAAAAACGCAGTATAAACGTACAATGTAAAAGCACCAGGATAAAACCGAACAGCAATGCAGAGATTCATACAGATTTAAAATAGCAAAGTTTTTTTTAAAAAAGATGATAAACTGTGAAAATACTGTGAAAATAAAAAGGTCTCCACTGGGCGTCGAAAGGAGTGTAACGTAGGTGCCAGGCGAACCTCTCTAGGAGGCTCATTCCACAGCCGGGGGGCCACAGCAGAGAAGGCCCTCCTCCTGGTAGCCACCTGCCTCACTTCCTTTGGCATGGGCTCATGGAGAAGGACCCCTGAAGATGATCTTAAGGTACATATGGGAGGAGGTGTTCCTTCAGATAACCTGGCCCCAAGCCAGGGGAAAGTTTGGGCAACTTATAGCAAGGTGTGCCACATTTCTGGCTAACATTCTGCTTACAATGCAAATCTATGCATGTCTACTCAGAAGTAAGTCCTATTGCATTCAGCAGCACTTACTCCACAGAAAGTGTGCACATGACTGCAGCTGAACGTAGCTAAATCTATTTTCTTTTTCTTTCTTTCTTTCTGCACAGTTCTCAGCACGACAAGAAAATGACACAGTTTTTCAGCCATAATTTCAGCGAAGATAGATGGCGTAGGGCAGCTTTGAAGAATGCTTTCGCTTTGCTGGGGAAGCAACGGTTTGAACAATCAGCTGCCTTCTTTTTATTAGCTGGTTCATTAAAGGATGCTATAGAGGTATGAAATGAAAAGCAGAACGCACTGGATTTAAGTAGACATATCCAATGTGATTTTTTTTGTTGGGGTGGGGGATTTCACATCACACCAGCTACAGAAAATGAGGGCATGCTCTGACGGCCTGATTGGAGCCCACCAGGAGAAGAGCCTGTAGTGTGGTGGCCCCTTCTCTGTGGAACTCCCTGCCCCTGGAGGTCAGGTAGGCACCATCACTAGGCTGCTTTTGGCAGCACCTCAAAACAACTCTTTTCCAGGAGGCCTTCCTTAACTTACCAGCCACTGTTTTTATTGGTCCTTTGTTTTAAATTAAACAATTTTAATTTGCTATTTTTAATATTTCTATTTGCTGTTTCATTCCTGTGTGCACTGCTCTGGAATCTATTTTAGATTTATTTATGTATTACAAATAAATAATAATAAATAAATAAATAATAAATAAATAAATAAATAATGTCACCATTAGACAGCCTACATTCTCATGGTTTGGTATGATCCCTCTATCTATTATTATTATTATTGCATTACATGATTCAGTTCCAGAAATAACATGGCTCTTTATTGGATCTTCTGCACAGAGGCCTTAATGCAATGGCAAATATCTGAGAGCGGTTTGGTCTCCTATATTTGTTGCCCGGGAGGCAGCCAAGTGTATAGTGCATAGTCAAACTATGGAATTTGCTTCCGCAAGATGTAGTGACGGCTCCCAATATGGATGGCTTTGAAATGGATTGGACAAATTCCTGGAGGAGAAGGCTTTCTATGGCTATTAGTCCTGATGGCTAAGTGCAACCTCCAGTATCCGAGGCAGTAAGCCTGTGTGCACCAGTTGCTGGGGAACATGGGCGGGAGGGTGCTGCTGCACTGTGTCCTGCTTTGTTGGTCCCTGGCCAATGACTGGTTGGCCACTGTGTGAACAGAGTGCTGGACTAGATGGACCCTTGATCTGATCCAGCATGGCTCTTCTGATGTTGTCACTTTCTCTGAGGCTGCTCTTTTAGAAGTTACAAGTAGCACCCGAGGCTGAATAGGGATGTGATTGCCCATTCAGAGCTCAGTGCTTCTTTGTGAACATCTGGAGGGTTTATGAGTTGGAGCTTCCTTCCCGTTCGCCCAATCTGAAGCAGACAGTGGAAAACCAATTTTACGGTGCTTGGGGTTTAGATAATATGTCCCTGAAGGGGCAGGTGGCAGGGGGAGTGATTTTGAATAGAACATTTTGTATCAGAGTTTAATTTTTGTATGTATTGATTAAAAATGTTTCTCTCCCATCTTTTAGTCCCTTGGATGACCAATCAAGCCTAAACGCAGCAATTGAAATCACATAAATCATAATTTGAAAACAATGTTGGCTCATATGATGCCAATGAGCCCTCTTCCCAGTAGGCTCTGTTTATAGCGCAGAGGGAGGAGGTTCTCCCTCTGGTCTGCCCCAAGCTCCACCCCTTCCTGAGCCAGTCAAGGTCCTGATTGGCTCTCCAGAGTTGGCCTGATCCAGCCACTCAGAAAGTTATGTGGTGCAGCGGCAAACAGCCATGCAACTCAGCCACTCCCATAGGCAAGCAGGGAGACAATGTTTATCCATGCACAGAAATGTAAATTGGACCAAATTTAATTAGATCAAATTTAAAAATAAATTTTAAAAAGTTTTTTTAAAAATCATCCTGTACACTTGTGTGCATGAATCGTTCCAATCTAGCAATGTCGTGGGTAAGCGCGGGATTGGAGTTTACAAAAATAATGAATGGTTTCATCTCATACAGATAATGGGAAATACATTGATAGGGAGCCGGTTTGGACAATGTAACAATCCATGGTTGATCAAACAATGGATTGTTCGGGACCGAGTAAGAGTACTGCCTTCTGAGTGCTCACTCACGGCTGCTATGCTACGCTGTTTAACGTGACGTGCCAACCTGGAATTGTGGGTTGTTGGGATGAGGAACTGACAATTCCCAGTTCACACATCATGATAAACAAACCAGGAACGGGGCATCTCTGGGTTGTTGAGTGCAGCAGGAGTGCCTGAGCGGTCAGGAGCCAGTACAGTAACTTTCTCTCACGGGTTCAAAACAATCAACCAGCGAACTGATGCCATCCCTATTACCTTCTTCTTAATTAAATTGCAGCATCAGTAGGCTAGATTGAGTATCAGATTGAACCTGTTGATTAACAAATTACTACCTTTTGTCTGAGTTTTAATATGTTGTAATTGTATTAAGCTTGACGGATTTACTGTTTGGGCTCTATGCTCATTTTAATCCTGAACTGTGTATTTTGCTATGAGGTTTGTAAATTAATTAAAAGTGTACTTATGGGACCTTGATCATGCTTCCTTTCCTAGGTGTGCCTTGAGAAAATGGAAGACATCCAGCTAGCAATGATCATTGCTCGTTTATATGAGTCAGAGTTTGAGATATCCTCCACCTATACAGCCATCCTTTATGAAAAGATTTTGGGTTGTGAGAAAGACGGAACTGGATTCAGCTGTACAAAACTGCACCCCGATCCTTTCCTGCGAAGCCTGTCCTACTGGGTCATGAAAGAGTACACCAGAGCACTTGACACTTTACTGGAACAAACGCCGAAGGAAGACGATGAAAAGCCAGGTGAAGAAATGTTAAATGGTTCTGAAAATGTCAGTCGTGGAAGGAAAATTATTATTGATAATTTACGTATTTCAGGCGTTTACTTCCTGCTTAGAATTTTAAAAGATCCCACGTTGATTTGCAAAACAAATCATGTTAAACCTAGTAACATCCAGTATCAAAAATAAAAGTATTAATGCAAAGGCTTATGAATAAAAACGGCACATGAAACAGCAGGTAAAATCCAAATAAAAACATCTTAATTACAATTAAAAGCAGAAGGAACAGGATACGCTTTGCCTGGTACTTTGGAAATAACAGTAGTAGTATTTTTGTTACTACATTTACAGTATATCCCGCCTTTTGTCCTCTTTAAGGAACCCAAAGCGGTGTACATAATCCTCCTCCTCTCCATTTTGTTCTCACAACAACAACCCTCTGAGGTAGGTTGGGCCGGGAGTCTCTGACTGGCCCAAAGTCCCCCAGTGCGCTTCCATAGCCGAGTGGGGACTAGAACCTGGACCTCCCAGCTCTCAGTCCAACTCTTTAGCCACTACACCACTCGGGGGAGAGTTCAATAATTTTGGTGCCACCAAAGAAAAGACCCTTCAGGAGTGTCGTACCAAACCTCACAGGTGGGGGTACACTAAGAAGGGCCTCAGAACATTGGCAGTCAGGTTTGTGTGGGGAAAACCATGTCGATCAGGGGTAGGGTGATTTCAGGTTTGCAGGGTCTACCTCCTCCTGCAGTAGATTATGCAAAACCACCCAGCTCTAATTTTGTGAAGCTGCTATTTCTGTATTGATTTCCATGCATGCGTTTAATAAACCCCTCTTCAACTTCGAAGGGCTCCCTCACAGCTAGCAATTAAAATAGCCATCATGATTATTTTTCAAATATGTCTCAGTGAGGATTCCTCTGATTTCCCTCCAGTCATCGTCAAATCCTGCAACCCTGTGGTGTTCAGCTTCTACAACTACCTTCGTACCCACCCCTTGCTCATCCGAAGAAACTTTTGCTCACCCGACGGGACTTTAGCCACGCTGGGGCTGCAAGCGGAGAAAAGTTTCGTGGACAAAATCAACCTGATTGAGAGGAAGCTCTTTTTCACAACTGCGAATGCTCACTTTAAAGTGGGGTGTCCCGTCTTAGCTCTGGAGGTCCTGTCCAAGCTCCCCAGCGTGAGCAACCGATCCATTCTTTTTATGAAGAGGGAGGAAGCCAGCCCGAGTCCGACCGTGCAGAACGGCGCGAAACTGGAGCCAAAGACTTTGGGCGACAGCACCGCTTTGGATTTGCCGAATCAAACCAAATCTTCAGCCCTGGTCGACTGGAGTCAGCCGGCGATCACATTTGAGGATGAGCCTTTGCAGCTTGACTGGGAGGAAGACCAGAACGATTCTCAGGAGGAGGAGGAGGGCTTGAAAATGGAGGATCCGAAATCGGGATCGGAACGTCCGAAGCAAGATGAAGAGATCCCCGACACCAATCAAGGCAAGGAGGCAGGTGGCGAGGACATGGAAGTGGACGTGATCGCCGAGCAGCTAAAGTTCAGGGCCTGCCTCAAGATCCTCATGACGGAGCTCAGAACGTTGGCGACGGGCTATGAGGTGGATGGCGGGAAGCTGCGATTCCAGCTCTACAACTGGCTGGAGAAAGAAATCGCCGCTCTGCACGAGATCTGCAACCACGAAGCCCGCGAGAAAGAGGATGGCAAAGCCGACGGCAAAATGAACGGAGACTTCCTGGGTCACGAGGAAGCAGCGGAGAAGCCGGAGGTCGGCTCGTATGAGCGGCACCAGATGGAACGGCGGCGGTTGCAGGCGAAGCGCGAGCACGCCGAGCGGAGGAAGTGGTGGCTGCAGAGGAATCAGGCCCTCCTCCGGGTTTTCCTCAGCTATTGCAGTCTTCACGGGGCGCAAGGCGGTGGCCTCGCGTCCGTGAGAATGGAGCTCAAGTTTCTGTTGCAAGAATCGCAGCAGGTAAGATCATCTTGCATCATCGAGGCTTTCTGTACAGTTCTGCCTTTGTGGTAGTGGAAAGTTGTGCAAATTCGGACATTTGTGCAACTTTGGGGGGGGTTGTGCAAATTTCACGTTTGATCGCTGCTCAATTTGTGCAGTTTTCCCATCTGTGCAAAACGAGCAGCAATCGCAAACAGGAACTGGGCACGATCTGAGTGGCAAGACGCTGTTTTGAGAATCCTTGTGATGTTGAACATCACTTGTTCACCCATCCTTATAGTCCCATCTGACCTAGGTAGCAGAACCAATGGTGAGGGCTGATGGGAGTTGCCCGCCCCGGATTTACTGAGATGGGTACAACAATTAGGACAAAGCCAAAAGTTTCCCAGACCCTTCTTCCTTCTCCATAGACCTGGTGCCCTCATGATCTTGAGAACTTCAGGGGAAGCCCTTCTCTTAGTCCCACCACCAACACAGGCACACCTGGTGGGAATGCAAGATAGGGCTTTTTCCGTGGCTGCTCCAGTGCCCTGGAACTCCCTTCCCAGGGAAGCTAGACTGGCTCCCTCCTTGATGTGTTTCCGGAAGCACAGAAAAACTTTCTTGTTCCGGCAGGCCTTTGGTGAATAATGTGAACCTCCATCTATGTTTAAGACTTTTAAAATTTAACATGTATTTTAAATGTTGAAGTGTTTAAACATTGAAATCTATTGAATTATATTTTTAACTTTTGTATATTTCTATTTGTAGATTTTAACTGTTTATGTTTTAATTTTGTAAAGCCGCCTTGAGGCCCAGCATTGGGCTAAAGGCGGGATACAAATAAAGATGATTAATAATAATAATAATAATAATAATAATGTGTTGGACTACAACTCTAAGCATGATGGGACTTGTAGTCCAACACATCTGGAGGCACCAGGTTGGGAAGGGCTGCTCTGCGACCTCTGTTTTTCTTTCATCTAAATGAAGATACCCTGGCACAGAATTTGCGCACATTCAAAAATTTGCATAATATCGAACTAGGAGAATTGCACAAATCAAACGTGAGCGCATGTATGGCAATTGGCAAGCATTTTGGGTGGCCACGTGCTCATGATCTTTGACTGGGGTTGGCTCAGAGTTGCCCTTCCTCTGTTTTCCTTCAGCATGTGGGTTTAGAAAGTGGGCCACGTCGGGGGTCTCTTAGTGTTGCAGTATCTGAGGCGAGGGGCCCAAATATGGAAAAGGAGGTCACGAACTGCACTTGCGCATCTCACTGACCTATTCTGAATGTGGACAATGGGCTTTGGTGCATTTCAGAGGTACATTATGTCATTCCGCATTTTTTGTTTGCTGTGCTTTTTTGTTCCTCCAGGAAACTACCGTCAAGCAGCTTCAGTCACCACTCCCGTTACCCACAACATTGCCATTGCTCTCAGCCAGCATTGCTTCAACAAAGACGGTTATAGCCAATCCTGTGCTCTACTTAAACAACCACATCCACGATATCCTTCACACTATCGTGCAGATGAAAACACCGCCACATCCTAATGTGGAAGATGTGAAGGTACAGGACGGAAAAGACAGGGTTCCCAGAAACACCACAAGTTTAAGAAACCTGACAATACTGCACTGGTCCAGTTAATTCTTTTTAATTAACTGGTCCAGTGAGTGACTGAATTCTTTCATAACTACTATGGCTGCGATTGGTTGTGGGAGTATCTGCTCACTGAGAAGGGTGAGCTGGAAAAATCAGAAGGATTATCTCTCTCTTAACCCACAAATTTAGCAGGCTATTTCACCTTTACTGACCGGCAAACCACTGAAAGGGTTCGGTCGCTGAGGAAATTGGAACATCTTCTCAGCATTATTATGTGTGGTGTCTACAGGAGCACCTGAGGTTGACCTTTCATAGTCGAAACGGAATCGCACTAGGTTTCCATAGACTGCCAGATACAACCAATATTGTTGTGTTTGAAAAAAACTGATGTGGCTGTTTTGGCATAATTGTACCAACAAGTATTATGAACTTTGCAAAAATAGTAATAATTAACTGGCCCAGTGCAGTGTTATCAGGTTTCTTACACTTGGAGTGTTTGTTTTGAAGATGTGATGGTAACATAAGGGAAACATGAGCTCTTAGGATGCTAAGTGTGTGATGTGGTGGATGTTGGTACCGCAAGAAGTCTATGCATATCAGGGTCTAACTGTATAGATCAGCCTTCTCCAACCAGGTGCATTCCAGATGTGTTGAACTACAACTCATAATCTAATAGCCGCACTGGCTGGGGATGATGGGCTTGTAGTCCAACACATGCTGAGTTTGGGAAAAGCAGATGTAAAGCCTCTGTTTGAATGGTGTAAGACTGTGATCTCTGCATGTTACATGAGCCGCTGTTTCCCTTTCATCTTCAGCACAACCTTGTGAGGTAGGCTGAGAAAGCATGACTGGTCCAAGGTCAACCAGGTGTGTTGCTGAACGGGGATTTGTACCAATGTGTTCATGGTCCAATCCCAATGGTCTAACCGCTACACTATACTGTTTCTTAAGTTGGACGGCCAGAGCTGAGACTGATACGCATAGAGTCTGACACATGTAAGTCTGATCATGCAGACACACAAGACTGAATTGAGCATGCTTAATGGTTTGGAGTCAGGTAATTTGAAGGACTATCTGCACCCATATGTACTGGCCCATGCTTTAAGTTCGGTGTCAGAGACACTAGTCATCGGTTCCCCTTTAAGAAACGCTAGTTTCACAGGCGATAGGGACAGGGCTTTCTCAGTAGTGGCCCTCATTTTACAAAACTCTCTCCTGACAGATGTGTGGTTGCAATGTTCCGTTGCAATGTTCCAAACGGCTTTGCAAACTCACTCGTTTCACGTGGCTTTTTTTCAGTGTGTTCCATTGCTCATGCCGCTGTGTTGTTGACGTGGTGTCTCTGTAGCCCTGGAAATGGCTGGATTATATTTTAATGGATGGTTGTTGTTTTTAAATGTTAGTTTTTATGTAATATTACTGTACTTTTATGCTTGTATTTTGTTTGCTGCCTTGACTGGGCTTGGTCTAGAAAGGCAGGTGATAAGATTTGAGTAAATCATTTCAATCCCCTGGATTCTAATAGGTAACAATTGTGCAGTTTAAACCCATGCATGTCAGGCTCAATGGAAGTAGGCCCTATTAGAAAGTATTGCCCAATGCATGGATTTAAGGCAGAGCATTCTTCCAGAGTCCAGGCGCCATGCAGAGACTCAGCATGATTGAAGCCATAATTGCCCTGGGCTCAGTGCAGGTATGAACAGCAAGAATATTTGCAGTTGTGAGTTTTGGATACCGGGATGTGCAGCAGCGAACTTTCCTGCAACAAAGGGTGCACAGAGAAGGGAAACAAGGGACTCCCAGGTAGATGAAAAGTGAAGTGTATTTATTATATATAACATAGCTAGTCCTACGGGGCCTCTGCGACTCGAATCGCATTAAAGGAATAGAAATAGTGATCTTTACAGAAAAGGTTGCATTTTTCAGCAGAGAATATCTGGTGGTGGATATCTCGAAGGGCCTGTTTGTGCGAGAGTCTGATTGCATAAGAACTTAGCTAAAACTGGAATGGGGTAGGTGCGTGAGCAGGCAGTAGAAATGTCCGTCACTTGGCAAAAAGGAGGCTAAGGGGAGACATGATAGAGGTGTACAAAATTATGCATGGTGTGGAGAACGTAGATAGGGAGACATTTTTCTCCCTCTCTCCAAATACTAAAACCCAATGGGGCCATCCCCTGAAGCTGATTGGTGGGAGATTCAGGAAAGAAGGACTTCTTCACACAGCGTATAGTTAAACTATGGAATTCACTACCACAAGATGTAGTGATGGCCACCAGTCTGAATGGTTTTAAAAGGGGGTTGGATAAATTCCTGGAGGAGAAGGCTAACAATGGCTACTAACCCTGAAGGTTATGTGCTACCTCCAGTGTCCGAGGCAGTGAGCCTCTGTGCACCAGTTATTGGGGAACATGGGTGGGAGGGTGCTGTTGCATTCATGTCCTGCTTTGTTGGTCCCTGGTCGACAGCTGGTTGGCCACTGTGTGAACAGAGCGCTGGACCCTTGGTCTGATCCAGCGTGACACTTCTTATGCTGGGAAATTTAGTTCTATTTTGGCTCGACCCGTGACACTCGGAACTCTGAAAGTGCTCACCAATCTGAAACGTTTGGGGATCCCTGCCCTTCGTGACAGCTTGGGATCACACAGTCGTACTGCCTCTTCGTGTTAAAAGAGAATGAATGGAAGGTGCCAAAGCAATAGCAGATTGGGGAAATAACGGATGTCAATAGATGAAAACAAAATGCTCAGGAAAAATGCATGGGCCCTTTCTGTCTTTGTGCATACATACACACACACACACATCCTCCCTCCTAAACAGCAACTTTGCATTGAAAATGAGCTCTTGCAAAAATTCAGCACGGTTTGTACTGGCATATATTTATAGTCCCATGAAATAAAATTTGATTTTTCACCCTTTTTAGGTGCATACTCTCTACTCATTAGCTGCTTCCCTTTCTGCATCTATTTACCAAGCATTGTGCGACAGCCACAGCTATAGGTAATCTCCTGATTTCAATTGTATTGTGTACTTTTTTAGCATAAGGACATGATCCTGCCAACAGATTTAAGCCAGCAGTCCTAAACACACTTACTGGGGAGTAAGCCGTATTGAACATCATGGCCCTGTTCGAACGTTCAGTTACTTACCAAAAACCATAATTTATCATCCAGAAATGAACTAGCAGACGCTTCCTCGTGGCCTGACTTAAGAACCACCCAGAGAGCTTCAGCCACTAGGCGGTACAGAAATGTAATTAATGAATAAATAAATAAAAATAACTGGAGAAAGAAAAGGGAGGAGGAGGAGTGTGCAATCCTGGTGGGGGGGTGGAGGCGAGGCTCACTTTCGTAAAGTAAACCATGGTTTGCCATTGCTTCCACATGCAGCCAAAGTGTGTAGTCTCTTGTGTTGTGTACCCCGATCTTTTCTTGCTATGTCTGAAATGATGCAATTGAATTTGAAATATAAAGCTCATTCTACGAGCCCACAATTAGTATTATGGCTGATTCTGCCATCCATAATATTAAAGAGTCCCAAGCCAGATCTACACCAAGCAGGATATAGAGGTATGAAAGAGGTATATAAAAGGCAGGAGTCACACTACTGCTTTATAGCGGTATTGAAGTGCACTGACAACTGTTGGGGCCCATTGACACATACCATATACCGCTATATCCTGCTTGGTGCGGCTCCTGCCTTTTATATTCCGCTTTCATACTGCTGTCTCCTGCTTGGTGCAGATCTGGCCCCAGCATTAGTTTCATCTGTACCCGAAAGTAGAGATAATTTAGCATATGGCTGAGAATAAAGAACAGGGAATAAATATGTTTTCTGTCTAATCATCAATCAGAATAGTCTCTGCTCAACATATTGAGCTGGACCCTGAAACAATAAACTTTTTTTTCAGCAGTCAAACAGAAACGAATCAGTTTACAGGGATGGTTTACCAAGGACTGCTGCTGAGTGACCGTCGCAGGCTGAGGACAGAAAGCATCGAAGAACATGCCACGCCAAATTCGTTGCCTGCTCAGTGGCCGGGTAAGAAAATAACCAAGATAATTCAAGGTCTTCCGCAGTTGTGTAGCATCATTTCAGGGATCCCAACAAACCATGACATTGTAGAAAGCTAGGAACGTAAGAGCAGCCCTTCGGTGTAGGAACTGTAGATGCCCCTGTAACTCCATGAGTTGCTAATGGTGTGTGTATGTAGCCTTCCCCTCCCCAAAGGTTAATGCTAAGGTTACAATCTTATTGAAGTTAAGGACAGTTAAGGGCTTTCTCCGTGGCTGCTCCAAAGCTCTGGAACTCCCTTCCTCGGGAGGCCAGGCTGGCTCCCTCTGTGCTACACTTCCGGAGGCAGGCGCAAAAAAATAAAATTTATTCCGGCAGGCTTTTCAAAATACTCTGGACCTGTGTTAATGTATGGTTTTTGTGTTTGTTTGTTTGTTTGTTTTAAAAAATCTGTCACTGTTTTTAAATGTTTTTAATTTTACTGTAGGTTTAATTCTATTTTAACTTTTGTAAACTTACATTGATATGTTTTGCTTGTACATGTTTTAATCTTGTAAACTGCCTTGAGTCCCAGCCCTGGAAAAAGGTGGGATATAAATAAATAAATAAATAAATAAATAAATAATAACCGTTGTTTTCAATACAGAGCTAAGAACATGAAAGCTCTGCTACATCAGGCTAAAGGTCCATTGAGTTCACCATGTTACTTCCCCACTATGACCAATGAGTTGCTTCCTAAAAACCCACAAACAGGGCATGAAGGCCATAGGTCTTGTTTCCCTCCAGTAGCTGACCCTGATGTTCCATATAGCCATTATAGTCATTGGTCATTAACAGAATTCATACAAATCCCTCCATGAATTTGTTTAACTCCATTTTAAGGCAATGCGTTTGCAATCCGCAGAAACAGGTTGCTTGTTACTTTTATATCCTGCCTTTTCCTTCAACGGTCCAATTTTATACCAAAAACAACAAAAATCCAAAATCCCACCTTTTCCTCCAAGGAGCCCAAGGCAGCTTACATGATCCTCTTCCTCTTCATTTTATCCTCACAACAACCCTGTGAGGTAGGTTAGGCTGAGAGTCACCGACTGGCCCCAAAGTCACCCAGTGAGCTTCCATGGCTGAGTGGGGCTAGAACTCGGATCTCCCAAGTCCCAATCCAACACTCTAACCACTACACCACACTGCTTCTCAATGCAATCCCTATGGACATTTACTGGGCCGTAAGTCCTGTTGGACCGAGTGGAACTTACCTGAGCGTAAACATGGACAAGATGAGTCTACAAGAGCCAGTATTTCTCACCTGAGATATCTAAGTGACATCTAGCATTTCTGGGACTGAATTTTGCTTTGGGGGGTGGGTGCAGGTGTACACACACGCACACGCTAAAGCAGTACCTACTGCCTGTTCACCAGGTCTCCCCCCCTTAACGTTTTTACAGGTGTGAGCTCTCTGATAAACCTCTTAAGCACAGCTCAGGATGAGGACCAACCCAAGCTCAACGTCATGTTATGTGAAGCCGTCATCGCGGTTTACCTGAGCCTTTTGATCCATGCTCTCGCGACGAACGCGTGCAACGAACTATTTCGACTAGCGGCTCATCCTCTGAACAACCGAATGTGGGCGGCTGTCTTTGGAGGAGGGGTGAAGCTTGTGATAAAACCGAGGCGGCAATCAGAAAATATTCCAGGTAATGCGTCTCTTAAGAGACTGTAGGCACAGAAAAAAGGGATTCAAACTAGAAATGGATGCCATAAACCTTTCAGTTATAGGTGAGCACCTTTTTTTGCTGATGAGAGCCGCCTTGCTTTGGGGTAAATCCGTTTAGGGTTAGACATTGGCAGTGGGCAGGGCCAGACTCAGCGGTGGGCAGGGCCAAAAGTGGGTCATATCACTCTCACGAACAACTCCGGTGTCAGTGGGGCGGTGAATCCGCACCAGGGTTCAGTCTGAGCTCTAAAGGAGCTATCCCAGGTGCTGTGCTTTGCACCTTAGATAGCTTCTTTAGAGCTCTGACTGAAACCCGGCACGAATTCAAACGCCCCGCTGACATCGGAGCCAGCAGCCTCCACTGCTGAACTGACCCTATGCAAAAGGCTTTTGAAATTGAGTTGAAGGCTAGAGGTTGCCCTTAAATCATGCTGATAGGAACCTCTCAGGAACTTTTTTCCCATCGTGCAGGAGGATGTTTCAAGAGCATCTATATTCAAGCGAATTAGCAACATTTATCTCCATAAAAGGATCGTAAATAAATAATGTTGGCTTCTGGAATTGTGCTTTGATGTTAGGGTTGTAACTCACAAAACTGTCCTGGTGCTAAAAGGCAATGTTCTAACGGCATCTGAACTGTCGCCTCTTGCTAAATCATATCATAGCAAGCCATGAATCAGTGATCTCAAATTTGGCACATACGTGTAGCAACATGTGCTACACATATGTGCCAAATTTGAGATCGATCCCTCCAACCCTCGATTTTATATGAATTTATTAAAGATTGTTTCAGTTCTGACAGATCAGAATGACAGCTCTCTACGTGCGTTCATTCAGACCTGTCAGAACGGAAATGATCTTTAAAAAAATCATATAAAATCAAGGGTTGGAGGGATCAATCTCATATTTCATACACATACTTAGGAATATTCCATAAGCACTGTGACCAAGTTTCAAGCCTCTAACTTTTAAAATACAAAAGTTATAGGCATTATTTTCTTTAAAAATAGGGCTGCAAAAAATATCATTTTTTCATGATAATTATCGTGAAGCCAATACGATTCACCTACGATATAAATGAAGACGATAATTTTTTTGGTACGACATGACGATAACGATAAACGACGATATTTTTTGCCGTGCACATCCCTAGTTTAAACTGCAGTTACACATTACATCCAAAATGGAGATTGCGGTTTGAAGTCAGGATCTTAATTCAGGATCAAAGTTTGGCCCTATTTCAGATGTAACTGCGGTTTAAGCTAACTAGGATCAGCACACCGAGGAAAGAAGGAGGCAGGGGAATGGTGCGTTGGGCTGACACTTGTTCCCAGCTTGCTAACTTCTCATTTAGCAAGCCAGGAATGTACATCCAAGCCAGGCCATTAGCTATCATATAGACTAAAGACACACTATAGATCTTACAACATTTAGCCAATATAGCTCTATTGCAAAACGTAAGGATTTCATGTTGGCAAGCTGCCATTTTCCATATCTTTCATCATCTTATTAACTTAAATTAATAAGCACAGGAGAATATCAACCTTTAAAAAATGCATAGTCATTATGACTGCAAGGTACGGCTTGAATGACTGTAGACAATGCCTGGTAAAATCTTAGAAGAAGCTGAGTGAGAACTCCAGGGGAATGGGTTTTTAGTATGAACTGGTTTGTTTGTTTTTTTGCCTTAGCCCAAGTTTAACCATGATTTGTCTGCCAGATGATAGTGCAAAGTGCAGGTTGCTTTTTCAATCCCTGCATTGTTTGAATTCCTTCCTTCTTCCTTTGTATCTCAAATGACTTTGCAGCACTGTAGTACTGGCATGCAGAGTGGCCAGGTTTTTTACCACCCTTGTCCGCTGCCTCCGTAGCCTGCCGAAACAATCCATAAACAACCCATAGTTCTGGATTCTTATGTAATGACAATCCACAGTTAAAACAACTCAAGGGTTCACAACCCAACAACAAACCATGAGTTCTCTTCTGGATTGCTTGTGCATAACAACCCGTGGTTAATCCATAGTTCCAGGTTTGTATGTAATAACAACACAGGCTTCAACTATCCATACTGAACTCATTATCTGGGTTGTTGTTACATGCAAACCAGGTCCTTGCCCTTCCTTGCAACTGACAGAAGCAGAACAAATTATGCAAAGTAATAGAGATAACTGACTTTGCTTTGCTTACATTTTAAGATGCATTCTTATTTTTCTTGGTGCAGAGCTTTTTTTAGTGCTTGATACAAACATTCCTGTTTTATGTGGTGTCCAGCAAAACAAGCATATGCATTTCCAACGTATTTACTGCTTCTGAACCCACACTGTCGCAGACAGTAAAGTAATCATTCTCCTAATCTATTCAATTCAGATAAACCACAGTGCTTAGCCACCAATACAGAAAATGTAGCGTCCTTTAAAAATCCGCAGTCATCACACCACATTACATTATCAAAGAGCAATGAAATTGCTGCTGGCTGTGACATAAAGCATCCATGCCAAAGGGACGGTGAGAACCCCGCATGCTGATTGCTGTGCCCATTAGAAATATGTTCTGGATATCCACGGCATGGATTTTTTTGTTTTTGGATGATGCTATTCTCCTTTATCGGTTGCTTTGTCTTTTCTTTATAATTGGGGATTTGAATGTGGATTAGTCATAATAGAGGCAATCTTCAAATTGAGGAGATGCGGAGTTGGTTATAATCGAGATGTTGAATCTGTTATAATTTTGGGTTTGGTGGTGATTGTTACTTATTCTCTGCAATTTTGTCATCCTCCCCCCCTGAAAAAATTTTTTGCAAACACACATTTTTAAATACACAGATATTAAGAAAGACGTGCAAGAAAGCTGCATTCATTCCTTCAAATAATATCTGGATCAGAGATCTATATTCTCTGCTGGTTCTTGCCCCTAAAGCCCTACATGGTCTAGATCCAAGGTATCTTGGAAAGCGCCTCCTGCCCTATCTTTCATCCAGCCACTTAAGGTCCTCAGAGGGTCATCTACTGCAACTGCCAGGTGTGAAATTGGCAGTCCCACGCCAGAGGACCTTTTCCTCCACCGCCCTCTGCTGCGGAATGACCTGCTGGGTGAAATGTGCCTGCTGACTTCTTTGAATGTCTTTAAGCAGGCATGAAAGACTGTGTTATTCCAGCAAGCCTTCCCTTTTTAGAATCTCACTGCTGACTGTTATCTATTGTTTTTTTGTGCTGTATGGTTTTATTGATTGGTTTATCTTGTTTACATCGTTTTAACTTTGTATGCCACCTAGGGCATTTTGTATATAAGCAGGGTATAAATTGAATCAATCTTTATCATCATCATCATCATCATCGACATTGGTCCTACTCAAACCAAAGCCAGTACCGAACATTTTTCGAGTGGCATTGTTCTGCTCGAGTTCTAAATACATTCTCAGCAAGCCTCTGAACACTGCAAAGGTTTAAGGGTAGAACAGCTCTTAACTGAGTTTAAAAACGGGTTTTGAGTCTGGTTTGCAAAGCCTAATTAAAGTTAACCCTGGTGTGACACCATAGTTAATGCTGACAATGAAGGGAAAGGGAGGAATTCGACTTCCCTGCAATTCTATTCTAAAAAAGAACTGGTTTCAGAGTTAATTCCCACCTGCCTCCTTCCCTTCTGATGTCCACAATGCCACCTTCCCTTCTAATGAAGACTAATTTCTTTAAATCTAGTAGCCGATCCAGTTTCTGATTATACAAAGGACGTTAATGAAGGTCTGTAAAGATGTGCATGGTAGTCAGAAGTGACTTGTGTTTAGGAATGGGAAGCCAGTCAGTTTGACCGGACTAGCAGTAGCCCGTTATTTCACTATGGACAAATATTGTCAGATATTCCACAAAGCTAAGAATGGCCTCATGGACGGCAGCATGATAAGCCTTAGTTATTGACTTTGTCCTCTAACCCCTAGCATCTCTGAATAGGGATATAGGATTTACTGACCTCAAGCAAACATTACAATGACAGAGGTCACAATTGCCCAGGTATGCTTCCAAAATGACAGGTAGTCCAATGGATAAAACTCCTGCAAAGGGCAAGACCAGAGTCCTAAGCGATTGGTTTTGCTACCTACCAAACTGTATATAGAAGCTGACATTTATCTTCCATAGTCGCTGTAGTGATTTCTTACTAACCATCTTTTAACTATTTTATATCTGCCGCTTCCAGAATTTTAAAAGCTCAGGAGAAAAAACCCGTGTGCACGTTAAGTTGTTAACTTTCATTAACATGTGTACACTTTACTGGCACATCTACCGTGTATATCCTATTTCTTCAATTCTAAGACACACTTTTTCCCCATATAAACGTCTCTAAAATCGGGGTGTGTCTTAGAATCGATGGCGATTTTCCCACACTTGGAATCAAAGCTTTTTTTCTGTTGGTGTTACTGAAATTAAGGTGCGTCTTACAATCGATGGTGTCTTAGAATCGAAGAAATACGGTAATTTAGAATATTAGAAACAAAGAAGATCCATATTGTTTCACAGGAGAATGAAAAGCTCTTTGCTACTTTTGAAAAAAATTAAAAAGCAGATACCTTTGAAAATGCTTGACCAATATTTGACAATATTTGACCAACATTAGACAAGCCTGTCTGTTGACTATAATTTGACTGTCTAAACTCACAGCCCCACTTCTGTTTCAGAGAAGATCTGTACCTTTAGATTTGAGCACATTTGTGACTAAGTAAATGTACTCTTCAGTCACTCTCTAGCCAAACATGTTTTTGGAAAGGAAAAATCCAGTTTTTCGTACACATTGATCATAGAATCATAGAATAGTAGAGTTGGAAGTGGCCTATAAGACCATCAAGTCCACCCCCCTGCTCAATGCAGGAATCCTCCTTAAAGCATCCCTGACAGATGGCTGTTGAGCTGCCTCTTGAATGCCTCTAGGGTAGGAGAGCCCACAACCTCCCTAGGTCATTGGTTCCATTGTCGTACTGCTCTAACAGGAAGTTTTTCCTGATGTCTAGCCGGAATCTGGCTTTCTGTAACTTCAGCCCATTATTCCATTTAGCAAGTACAGAAGTGGCATTGTATTATTCTAAGCATTCTCAAAAGGCTACATTATATCAGTTTGACGACGGCCACTCAGTATCTCACATACAAAGTCATTTTTCTACTTGTGTGGAGTCTGTCTAAAGATTACAGTTACTTAAAAAAAAGTGTGAATTTTAGGTCTAGCACCAAATAGTTTTAGAACTGGTTTTTTATGTCTTCACTCTAACAAACTTTATTATTCTTGCACTGTGTGTGTGCGTGATGTAGATAAGATTGAAATTTACCCAAAAGCCCATATAGCTATGAAAATGCCAATTGATAACTCTAGTTTTAGCTGTTTAAACTCTCTCTGCATTCAGCACCTCCTGTTCCTGCAGAAGAAATGGATAAGCATCGCCGTCGATTCAACATGAGGATGTTGGTCCCGGGGAGACCAGTGAAAGACAGTGTCGTTCCTCCGCCTGTGCCTACAGAAAGACCATCCTACAAAGAAAAATTCATCCCCCCGGAACTCAGCATGTTGGATTATTTTGTCGCAAAGGTAGATTACTTTGTGTAGTCTAACTATCTCTGACTTTATTCTGTAATACATGGATGGGGAGTGTGTGCCCATCCAGAAGCTGTTGAGCTACGTAGTGACCATGGGTTGTACTGGCTGTGGCGAATGGGAGTTGGAGTCCAACAACATCTCCATCCCTGCTTTAAATTAAATCAGCATTTCAGATACCATGTCTTTTAAAAGCTTCAAACCAAAATATAATGGGGATTATATTGTTCCTCATTTGTTAATATATGGGTTGCTTAAATTTCTAATGATGGGCAGAACCCCAGGAGCTGCATTAGGCCTCCTCTGTGGGCTTTCTGACTTGGAAGAAAGGGGGGGGAGCAGGCCTGGGTGCCCTTATCACGGACTATGTGTGTGTATGGCACAGTTCAGACAACACGTTTCTCAACGGTGGTTTTAGAACTCCACGGTGAAGTTTTAGCACCACCGTTGAGAAATGTGTTGTCTAGTGGGAAAACTCCATGCAACGGTGGAGGTTTTTTGGGAAACAGTCCACGCAGAATATCCACCCTGTGTGAAGGAGAGTTCCTGCACAACCATTGTGTTGCATGTTGTGTGGAGGGCTCTGTGGAGTTCTCTGTTGCGTTGACTTTTCCTACTGGCTACAGATTTCTTTGGCAAGAGCGGCGAAAGAAGGGAGTGCTGCTCTAGGAGAGCCACCAAGATTGTGGTTTTTTTTGCAGCAATGGCTAATGGGATACCATCGGGAGGGCCAGAGGAAGAGAGAGGGTGGAGGAACTGTCAATCAAACATTGCGTTGACTTTTACTCAACTCCATGGTAGCCCACACAACGGTGGAGTTAGAACATGTTGTGTGGAGAGTACTCCCTAAAAACTCAACCATTGAGTGGAGTTTTCACACTGTGCTGACTACCATGTTGTCTGAACTGAGCCTGTGTGTGTGTGTGTGTGTGTGTGTGTGTGTGTGTGTTTTAAAGCCCCCTTGGTTTTAAAAATGGTTTGTTCTGCAGTTTGAAGGAAAGCACAACCACCACCCTCATAGGTATGCACAGCTGGCTGGGGAATGTTGGAAGTTGCAGATTTTTTTTCCTGTCTAAACATGCATAGGATTGCGCAACTAGAATACTACTATTGACAATATTGAAAACAAACTAAATTCCTTCCAACCACATAATCAGTAAAAAGCATTGCAGCAGCAATAAGATAACGGCAAATTGCCATTCTCCGTCATTGCAGCTTTTAAGAAGGCCTTGAAAACATTATTTTGCCTTCGTCTTCTCTTGATATGACTGCTATTGTTGCCTTTGTGGCTGCTGCTGGTTCTATCATTGGCTTTTTAAAAATGTTTTTATTGCCATTTTACTGTGTTTATGTTCTCATCGCTTTTAACATTTTAACTGCTTTTACATATTTTATTGCTGTAATCCACCTTGGGAGGGCTTCTGTCCTGAAAGGCGACCAAGAAATGTTTTAAATAAAGGAATATAAATAAACAGCAACAGCCATCATTCACTGGATGCTCTGCCTAGAAAAAATAAGACACAATTTTGACTCCATGCCTAAAAGTTAGAATGGTCAGGGTCAGGCAAATATTTCTGGGGAGGGTATTCCACAATTAGGGGGCCAACACTGCGAAGGCCTTATCTCCAGCTGCCACCTAGCTGGAGTAGGGTCTTGGAGGATGCTCTTCAGGATAAAACCTTATGAACCTACCCATACACTATGTTAAACATCTAAGGCCCTCCTCTGGGTGCCTACTCTGAGGGAAGCTTGGAGGATGGCAACAAGAGAGAGGGCCTTCTCAATGGTGGCCCCCCCAACTGTGGAACAATCTCTCCGACGAGGCCCTCCTGGCGCCAACATTGTTATCTTTTTGACGCCAAGTCAAGTCTTTCCTCTTCTCCCAGGCATTTAACGGCATATGCTGAGTTTTTAATTGACCACAGAACTATATTTAGGCCTGGCTTGAGAGTTCACAGTTGTTTTAAATGTATTCTGTTTTTATCTTTTTGTTTTTATGGTTTAAAATTTTGTATATTGGTTTTTAATGTCCAAAGTTTTGATTTTTGTAAACCACCCAGAGAGCTTGGCTATGGGCCGGTATATAAATGTCATAAATAAATAAAGTAGGGAGCAGAATGCAAAAAGTGGCTCTGGCTCAGTTGTAGAGCACCTCTTTCACGTGCAAAAGGTCCCATATTCAGTCACCTGCATTTCCAGGTAAGTCTGGAATAAGCCCTGCCTGAAACCCTGGAGAGCTGCTGCCAGTCAGTGTTGATAATACTGGGCTAGATGGACCAAGGTTCTGACTCAGTATAAGGCAGCTTCCTATGCTGTATGTTCGAAGGAGAAGGGGAACAGGCAGCGGTGTGTTCCTCATGGCTTTATGCTGGAATCTGCCAGCAACTGGATTCATGGATGATTATCTGCTGCACTTCTCTCCTTGGCTCTCCTAAAGCAGCCTTCAGATTCTGATGGCTCAACTGCAGTTCTGGGATCATAGAATCACCAAGTTGGAAGGGGCCTCTAAGGCCATGGAGTCCAACCCCCTGCTCAATGCAGGGATCCACCTTAAAGCATCCCTGACAGACGGCTGTCCAGCTGCCTCTAGTGTGGGAGAGCCCACCACCTCCCTAGGCCATTGGTTCCATTACCATACTGCTCTAACAGTCAGGAAGTTTTTCCTGATGTCCCACCAGAATCATGGGTTCCCCTTCCTCTTTCTGGAGTCACTGTTCTGCTGAAGTCAGCAGGTTTCCTGCTTAACCCAGGACCTTGAAACTGGAGAAGCAGCTGTTGGTGGAGAAGATGGTCCTAATGAGAACCTTCCAAATGTGGGATCACAGCCAGAGACCCTTGCATTGAGAGGCCAGTTTCTTGCCTCTGTAAAACTCACTTCCTTGGATTGAAGAAATGATATGGCACTTGGTGGAAAAGCCTATTTTGATACCTGATTTTGTCCTCTCTTTACAGCCATTCCTTCCTTTTTCAGACAGTGGTGTGATATATGATTCTGATGAAAGCATCCATAGCGAAGATGAGGATGAGGATGCTTTCCTGTCTGATTTGCAGATCCTGGAGCACAAGGATGCCAATTCTTACAGGTAGTGGACGACAGTTCCGAAGCTAAAATTCCAGAGGTGGAAAAAGTGCAGAAAGGGGCAACTAAAATGATCATGGGGCTGGAGCTTCTCTCCTATGAGGGAAGGTTACAGCTGGAATTGTTTAACTTGGAAACAAGGAGGCTACGGGGAAACATGATAGAGGTGTACACAATTATGCATGGTGTGGAGAATGTGGAGAGGGATACATTTTTCTCCATCTCTCAAAATACTAGAACCCAATGGGGGTCATCCCATGAAGCTGATTGGTTGGAGATTCAGGACAGATAAAAGGAAGGACTTCTTCACGTAGTGCATAGTTAAATTTTAGAATTCACTACCACAAGATGTAGGATTGTTCAGTTTCTGGGCTCTGAAGTTGGAACCAGGGCTCCGACCTCGGAGCTCAGAAACCAAGTTTCCCCTCCCCACCCCCAGCTGACATGGTTCTTTCCCATCTCTGTGCTCAGAAAGAGCACAGGAGGAGGTCCAAGGGAAGGAGAGGAAACCACAGGAGACACTTCATGCAGTTTCCTATGGACCGCGTGGCCTCTCCCCTCCCCCTCCCTCTGAAGCTCCCCAGCTAGACAGGGAAAATTGCCCATCTAGCCAAAAATGCAGGGCAACTAGAGCACGGGCTCTGGCCACCCTGCACTGGATAGTCGTCACTCTCCATAGGATTGCACCTTTAGACTACAATCCTTTGCACTCTTACCTGGGAGTAAATCCCATTAAAATCAAGGGAACTTACTTCCAAGTAAATAAGTATAGCATTGAGCCGACAGTTCAACTTTCACAAATAAATTATCTAATCTTAATATAAATGTGCTAGCAACTGAGCCTTTAGTTATTGATCAACACTTCTTACCTTTAAAAATAGGGTTGGGGTGAAGGTGCTAAACGGGAACCATTGGATACATCTATTTGCGGTTTTTCCTGCACTGCATCAAACTTAAATTCTTCTTTTCCTGCAGCTGGGCTCTTATCCATTTGGCCATGGTGAAATTTGCTCTGAACAACATTAAGACCTTTTTCCCCATTTCTGGCTTAGAAATATCTGGTGAGTCAAATTGCACTTTTTACACTAGGCGATGAGAACATTTGAGTCCAGTCTTGGCTCGCCCGCACTGGTTGCCAGTATGTTTCTAGGCCAAATTCCAAGTGCTGGATTCAACCAATAAAGACCTACATTGATTGGGAACTCGGTACCTCAAAAATGTTCTGTCCCTGTATGAGCCTGCCTTATACCTGAGGTTGGCTACAGTGGCCTTTTTCTGTGTGCCCCCTCTGAGAGAAGGTCGGACTAGACAGCAGGTAGTTCAGGCACACACCTTTTCTGTAATTGCCCCACGTTTATGGAATGCTCTCCCCAAGAAAGCTCACCTGATGCTGGCCCTGTCATCTTCGTGGCACGAAACATACTTAGCTTCCCATGTATGTGGACATTAGCTATGAACATTTGTTTTGGGGTTGCTTTTGTGGCGTTCCTTCTAGACTGTGAGGGGGGCAGGGGAAATTTTAGGTTTTGTGGATGAACACTTTTCATATTGCATTGTCTTTTTAGATTATCTTTTTATAGTGTTTATTTTTATTTGTTTTATTGTGATGATCATGGTTTCTATTGATTCTAGTTCTGTTATATTAATTATGGGTTTCTGGATTCACGCTTCAAGATGGCTTTTTGTGGTGGGAAGCGACACCTACATTTCAAATAATAATATTCTATGCTTTTTGGTGTAAAGGGGCCAAAGGATGAGCCATACAATTGATTCCAAAGCAAGTTACTTTAAAGAAAAATCCCTCTGATTTTGTATATGCCCCCTTTTTCCCTTGCATGGCACTCAAGGAACCTAACGACTAGTCATTAAGACTGAATGAAAAGAATCGTAAAGTAAAAACATCAAGCAGAAAGAAAGAAAGAAAGAAAGAAAGAAAGAAAGAAAGAAAGAAACATCAGCTCAGTTCTAAGTTGCAGATTATAAAAGAACAGCACATATTGCCTCAGTTCACACAACACATGCTTCTGCACAGTGTGAAAATTCCACTCGACAGTGAAGTTCGTAGGGGGTGCTCACACACAACATGTTCTAACTCCACCATTGTGTGACTGTGGGCTACCGTGGAGTTGAATAAAAGTCCATACAGTGTTTGATTAACAGTTCCTCTACCCTCTCTCCTCCCCCAGTCCTCCTAATGCTATCCCATCAGCCATTGCTGCAAAAAAACCAACCAGTGCAGGCAGCTCTCCTAGAGCAGCACTCCCTTTTTTCGCTGCTCTTGCCAGGGAACTCTATAGCCCGTGGGGAAACTCCACTCAGTGCAGCAGGAAACTCCACGGAGCCCTCCACAGAACACGCAACACAACAGTTGTGCAGGAACTGTCCTCTGCACAGCATGGATATTCTGCGTGGAGTGTTTTCAAAAGGAACTCCATCGTGGGGTGGAGTTTTCCCTCCAGACTACACATTTCTCAATGGTGGTGTAACAACTCCACTGTGGAGTTCTAAAACCACCCTTGAGAAATGTGTTGTCTGAACTAAGCCGTTAAAATAGTTCCAGAAGCCTCTCTGCCAAACCAAACGTGGAACCAAGTAGGAAACCCAAACGAACAGCAAACATGATTAAACACCCAAAGGAAATGAAAATGGGGTAGTTTTGCCAGGCGCCTAAAAGAAAATAAAGATGAAAACAGGAAGATCTCTTGTGGGAGGGAGTCCTAAGATCGGGGCAGAATCACAGAGAAGGCTCTCCCCTCCGCAGGCGAGAGCACCCTTAGGTGGGCATCTGACAATGATTTCAGGTGCTGGTCAAGTTTTTATGGTTCTTGGGCTTCCTTTAGATGAGTGCATCTCTGCTCTCGAACTCCTGCCTGCTGCAAATAATTCAGGGGCATATTGGTCCATTTGGGACACTGGCCAATTTTGTTGGGTTCACCGTTGCTTTGCATCAGTTCAGGAAGCACATAGTGGAACAAGCCCAACCTACCTCTGCAGCTTTGGATCACAGCAGAAAGCTAGGCGTGATGATACACAGACAGCTTTATGTTGGTTACTTGCCATTCTTCGACAGAAGTACCGTAGGCACAGTGCAATATGGATTTCCATAAAGTTTACATTGTTGCGGGGAATATGTCGTTGTTGATAATACAACACACACCGTTCGGGCTGAATTCTTGCTGACCTTTGTATCACTGTCTTAGATCTTCCCGTCACATCGCCACTGGGTATTGCTGTGATCAAAAATTTGGAAAATTGGGAACAGATCCTGCAAGAAAGAATGGACCAGTTTGAAGGGCCACCACCAAATTACATCAACACCGGTTCCCTTGAACCTGGGATGGGAGCTGCAGCAGCTGGTGCCCGATTGAAAGCGATGGTTGACCCCGAAAATACACCCTTCAAGTACGAAAGGGTTATTTTGCTTTTTAAAAGGGAAATCACATTCTAAACTTTGATGACAAGTCCTACAAACAGTCCCCCAGTCATCTGGTGCCAAGGGTTTGGACTACAGCTCCCATCAGCCCCTGCTAGCATGGTCAAATGGTCAGGGATGAGAATCGTAGTCCAAACCATCAGGAGGGCACCAGAATGGGGACGGTCCATCTAGGTTTTCGAGAATGCTGTGAGCACACAAGTTATAGGAGCTTAATAATAGCTCCCTAATTCAGGGGTCCTGGCAGGCACCCACAGATCTTCTTTTTAAAAAATAAAAAATCTTTCTCTTAAATATAGGTGCGTGGATTTGTATATACCCGTAGCAATGAATACAGATGAAATGCCTATATATCAAAAAAATAAAAATTGCTAGTGATTCTACGTAACCCGGCTCTTTCTCCGCCCAAGTGCCTTTCCTTGTGTAACCGTCAGTAAGGAATCTGGGCAAGGCACCGAAACTTAGTCAAACACGGAAGCCCTTTGTTTTATAAAACGTATGAATTCATTATCAGCAACTTAATTAACACTCTGTGAGTCCCTGAGTTGTCTCAACTCCAAAATAGCTGTCCAACCATTCCTGCAGGGCCCTGCGCGTTGCCCGGGTAAACTTCTTGACGCCACTCCTGAAATGCTGTTCAATGTGGCAGGCTGCCCAATTCCCTGCTCCTTACAGTCATTCCATCCAATGTCGCCTTCTCTTTCTTATCTTCCCCAAATTCCTCACAAACCTTCCTCCTTGCCTTTTTCTTCCTCCTTCCTCCTTCCTCCTCCGAACCAATCCCAACTGCCACTCCCCTCTTTTCTCCTCTTTCCATTACCATGACAACCCAGGCCACACTTGCTCTTCCCCTTCCTTCCCCATCCCTGGCCGCCTTCTTTCTTCTCAGAACATAGCCTTGCTCTCTCTCTCCCACTCACCTCTTCATTGTGCCAGGTCTAGCTTTGCTCTTTCTCTCTCCCTTTTCTTTAACTTGCCATTTATCCTCTCTCTTAACTCCTTACCTCACTCTTTTCTCATCCCTCTACCCCTTTGCCATGCTATTTTCTACCTCCCTCCTAGCCTCGCTCTTCTCCCCACTCACCTTTTTTAACTAGCCAGGCCCCCATGGCAACCATTATCCTCCGTGGCCACCATTTTGTAGCAGTGCGCACAGCAGTTTCTCCAATTCCCAAATGCGCACACAGGTTCAAAAAGACTGGGGGGGGGGGGGGCTGGCCTTAATTAGTATTTGCTAAACAAATTTTTGTGTTTTTAAGGGATGTGACCAGCTTAAAAATCCAATTCCTATTTGAAAATGTGCTGTTTGTTCATGCAGCTACTACTGTAGTTAATTAAACCTTCAAAATCAAAATGATGGTGGCCGTCGTTCTTCAATTACTTTACAGCACATACTGGCGTGGGGTCAATTTTTGCTTCTTTCAGCAGTTTTCTTCCATTTCGTTTTATGTGGGCTTGAATGGAATAAGAGTCCATTAAAGACATTACTTGTTCATGGAGAATCTTTATAGTCCCACTTTGGGGACGCCTCTTGTGTTCTGCGAAACTTTAAAACTTACTACGTAAACTTTGATCATTTCTGAATGTTCAACCTTTCTACATGACCTCCATGCCTGCATGACCCTGGTTGATTAGGCCTTTTCATTTTATTCTCGTTGTCAAAAATGGTTGACTGGTACTTGGATTAGAAGGGCACGCATGCTATTTCTTTCATACTCTATTGGTGCCTTGTTTACTCCCATATCCCATTCCTTTCTTTCATTTTCTTCCAGTTTTAGCCTTTCTTACATTCTTGAAAGAGAGAGCGGATACTACAGTAATTCCCTTTTTCCCCTCCTTCTCATAGGTCAAAAGATTATTCAGCGCTGCCAGCGAAGAGACTGTGGCATTTTCTGGTGAAACAAGATTTATTGCAAGATACTTTCATCCGCTATACTTTCACCAAGAAAAGAAAGCAAAGTGAGGTATACAAAAGAAGTTGCAAATGACACTGATTGAAGTTATGAGTTACAGTCTCTCCTGAAGTGACATTTGAAAAGAAAAAGAAGTGTTTTGGATAATTGATTGGTGTTTGCTTTCTTCGTTGGTTTGCTTTAGCAGTGTGTTGCGTTATTTCAGTCCTCTCTAACATATTGCCCTCCAGATATTTTGGACTACAATGCCCATCAGTCCAATGAGGACTGCAAGGAGTCAGGAAAGATAGGAATGGAAGTCCAAAGTATCCAGAGAGGGTTAAGTTGTTGAAGACTGTGCTATTTTTACATTTATTTATTTGCAATATTTATATACCATTCCCCCATTCAAGAATTTTGGAGTGGTGAACAAATAAAATAAAGAATAAAAACACATTAAAAAGACATTTTTTAAAAAAAAGTGCAAATAAACCATAGCTGGTCATTCAGGGGAAAAGCTTCCTGGAATGTTTTCAGGATGCTCCGGAAGGAATACAAGGTTGGCGACTGCTTGACCTCCAAAGGCAGGGAATTCCATAGGAACGGGGCCACCATGCTGAAGGCCCTTCTCCATAAAGTATTATTCCTAAATATGCATGTTCTGAGCTTTGCAGATCATTAGCAGATGTGTAAAAAAAAACATACCAAAAATTGGTATGCACTGACTCGTTATTCACCCAGAAGCTCCAGTGAACATGGAGCTTCCCATGCACATGAGCTTCTCTGTAAGCCCAGTTGCACACACATAAAGTCGATCCCAAAATTGAAGTCAAATCAAGAGGCACCAAGCTACAACCTCCTTCCCTGTTGCATTTCTCCAGGTTAGTCTCTCTTTTCTCTTTTGGAGCCTTCTGATCAGTATCTTAAAATCTCCCGCTCATATGGAGTTTGTGTGTGTTTGTTTTTATTTGGTTTATTTCAGGGCTGGAGAACCTCTAACATCCCGAGGGTCGAATTCCATTACGGTGAAGCTTTCGGGGGCCACATTCCAGTAGTGGGTGGAACCAAAGGCAAAGGGGATGGGCCCAAAATACCCCAACTAGCAGAATGGTTTAGCTTCAAGCTCTTACCACTAGCAACTAAGCCTTAGGAGAGGGATTCCAAGCTTTCAGAATAAGGAAGAAACTGCAGAAGAGCTGGGAAAGCAACAAATGATCTGGGGGAAGAAGTGGATCCAGGGGAAGGCAGTGTGGCCATCTGAGGATTTGGGCACCTGGTGGGCCAGATTTGAGCCCCAAGCCTAAGGTTCTGGCCCCATGGTTCATTTACTATGCCCTATGTGTTTGTGATCATCCAGGTGGCATTGTGCTCAAAGTAAATTTGAACCAGGAGAGCCAGAGTGGCATAGTGGCTAGAGTATTGGTCTGGGAGTCGGGAGATTTGGGTTCTAGACCCCGCTCGGCCATGGAAGCCTGCTGGGTGACTTTGGGCCAATCACAGACTCTCAGCCCAACCTACCTCACAGGGTTGTTGTGAGGACAACAATAGAGAGGAGGAGGATTATGCATGCACGCGAGTAGTGCTAAACCATAGATCAGCATCTTAAAGTTAAGTGTGAATCCCAGATAGGGTGTACCTAAGACCCATTGAAATCCATGCTGCATTCATCATGTCAAAGCTAAGTTGCCCATTGATTTTACTGGGACTTAATCATGACTTTCTCTGGAATGAAGCCAAAGTCCACACAAATGTTACCATAAAGGATCCCCCCCACCCCGTTTTTTTTTTAAAAAAATGACATGTTTTAGACTTTACAAATAAAACTTTGACTAGAAAAGGAAATAGTGTTAGGTGCTTGGCCAGTGTGGTGTAGTGGCTAGAGTGTTGGGCTGGGAGTCAGGAGATCTGGGTTCTAGTCCCCACTCGGCCATGGAAACCCACTGGGTGACTTTGGGCCAGTCACAGACTCTCAGCCCAGCCTACCTCACAGGGTTGTTGCTGTGAGAATAAAATGGAGAGGAAGAGGATTATGTACACCGCCTTGGAGGGAAAAAGGCAGGATAGAAATGCCATAAATAAATGAATGGATTTGCTTAAGCCCCTTTGACTATAACAACAACAACAACATACGCATTTGTCATCATTAGCTAGCATAAGAGGGTGTCCGTTGAAACACTCGCTTTCATTCTTTCCTTTTATATTTCTTTGTGCATGTGTTTTTGTGTCTGTGACCGTGTAGTCGGTAGAAGACCGTGAGGAGCAGGTCACAAAAAACAGCGTAGCAGAAGATGGCAAAAGCAAGGTAGTCTCCTGCCTCCCAAACCTCTCGACGCGCTTTGGAAAGAACTGCGGGTCTCGCTTTCCTTTCTCTCCTTTGCTAAAGTGAAGATAACACACTCCATGTAATCGCTCTGGCTGACTTTTTAATCTGTGTACTAACATCGGATGTATGATGGCGTGGTTCGCACGATCTCAGGGTGGCTCATAAGCCAGGCAGCTTGTTAATTTTCCTGCACATGCTTACCCTCACCGGACACAGCTTGTTGTGACATCAGAACCTGGCAGGAGTGGGTGGGTGGAGTGGTTAACAAGCCTTGCCCAGCAAGGATAATTACAGTATGTAAATTGGTCTGGCGTACACAGAGTGCTTAACAAGCCACTGACCCTATTCAGACAATAAGCATTTTGAGCTAAACATTATGGCTTAGCATGTCGAGTGAACCATTCCTAACTATGGTAGCCACATAACTACGGTTTAAACACACTCACTAACCATTTGCTGCAAAAGGGTTAGCAGCGTAACATGTTGTCTGAACAGGCCCACTGTGGCTTATTAACTACCCTGCATTCCTGCAAAGTAATTGCGGCCATGCGAACACCTCAGATCACTCACTCACACACCAGTTTGTGTCCCAGGTCTCGAAGCACATACCTTTTCGCTACAGGAAGAGTTCATGAAGTCCAAAGACTACTTTCTGAAAGAATGCCATAAATGCTAAACTTCTCTTGCATGCTTCTCTGTATATCTTCCGGTCTATTCTTAGCACTGTAAACATTTGAATGCATCCATTTCAAAATGTATATCTTAATGTTTTGTAGGTTGAGGCAGAGCTTGGCTACCCTGGGGGGAGAGCAAAAATTATCCACAAAGAATCGGATATGATCATGGCATTTGCAGTGAATAAGGTAAAGCCAGCCTCTCCGTTCCAGCTACCGCTTGTCAGGGCCATTAACATTTTGCTTGCCGCGGGGCCTTGCACTTCAGCTGCTGGTCTTGTTTTTGTGCTGTGCAGGCCAACATCAATGAGATAGTTCTAGCTTCTACACATGACGTTCAGGAACTTGATGTTTCCGCTCTCTTGGCTGCTCAGCCCTATATATGGATTGGGGAAGAGTATGATCGAGAATCTAAAAGGTTGTATGGATGTTGTTGTTGTTGTTATTGTTGTTGTTGTTGTTGTTATTATTATTATTATTATTATTATTATTATTATTATTATTATTTACATTTCTGTACTGCCCCATAGCTGAAGCTATGCCCCAAGCCTTCAAATCATATTGAGCCAGTGGTAGACAACCTGGTCCCCCCCCTCAGATGTTTTGGACTACAGCTCCCATAACTTCAGACCATTGGCCATGTTAGCTAGGACTGATGAGGGCTGAAGTCCAAAGCACATGGAAGGCACCAGGTTGCTTTTCCCTGTATTCAGCTATAATTGTTAAATAAACACTATTCTAAGGAAGACTTGGACCACACTGTTCTTGGTTTTGAGGGCAGAACATGACTGAGTGATTGACCAAGGGTGTCTATCAATCATTATCCTTCAGCTGTTTTGTGGAATCAGAACTTGAAAGAGCATTGCTGCCCTGCACCCATAGCTATGTACAATTTGATTATTTGTTTAAGGAAGACACCTCTTCCCCGGGGTTAGGATGCTATTTTTAGCTGACATAATTAAAGGTAGTTCATCGTATCAGGTTGTTTAATGCACCTGTCTAGCACCTGTCTTTAACCCCAGCCTTCCACATGGCAGCCATTTTTATTTTTAATTTTACTCTCTCTATAAAATTCCTTGTTTCTTTTTTCACCATTCTCTTTTGCCTTGTACTTTGTCCTTATCTCTCTGTGTGGCCTCCTTTCTGCTTTACATTCCCTTTGTGGGGGGAGGGAAGCAACCAGAAACAAAAGGCAAAAGAAAATCGTGATTAGGACACCTTAGGTAGGCCCATAACCCTGTTTTGGATTCTATTGAATCAGCTGAAGACCAGTGCTTTACCGGACTGGATTACCCATTCTCATTATCACCAATGTCACACCAACTCCTGAATAGTTGATTGAGATACTTACTATTTTAAAAAAATAATTACCCCCAAAGTAGGGAGATAATACTCTGTTCTCCCCTTTACAGTTCAGATGATGTGGACTTCCGGGGTTCCACCACAACGCTCACGCAGTCCAGCACGGCGTCTTTCGCGGTAGCGCAAATGCAGCCTGCTTCCTCTTTCTCGGCGTCGTCTATGCCGTGGCTAGGCAGTGGGCAAACAAGTACCGGAGCTGGCGTGGTACGTAGCGTTGTCTTGGAATACTATTGCCCATCCACCCTTCCCCTTGAGATGCGTTGGCCTACAGCTTCCCTTATCTCCAGCGGGCATGGCCAATGGCTGTTCCAATCCATTTCAAAGAAGAGAGGAACAGGTCCTCAGGATGCAAAAGGATTTATTTGTATGAAGCCCAACGCATTTTGGCCTGTGTCCTATTAAAGGCCTTCTTCAGGGGTTGTTAGAAGATGTCTGCAGATTTTCCTCTAGCAATAAAATGTCTCCTCTAATAATTCGTTGGTGAGTGATATAAATGCAATATTCAATATTAAATTAAATGTGGAAAGGACAACTGAACCCCAATAATCCCTTCTTGGCCACTATTTTGCTGTCGAGAGTTTTATGATAAATTTAATTTCTTTTTGCTTGAAGCTCATCAAACGGAATTTGAATAATGTGAAAAGGATGACATCTCATCCCGTCCATCAGTACTGTAAGTCATTTGTGTTTAGCGGTTCTAACAGTGGGGAATTAATCAAGGGTACCAAAACAAAATTTATTACACTTCCTTCTTCCATAAGTTGTATGTTAATACCTTGGTCTTTTGTCTCTCTCTTTCTCTGTATACACACATGGGTGTCTTCCAGACCTTACAGGAGCCCAGGATGGTAGCGTTCGGATGTTTGAATGGACAAGGCCACAGCAGTTGGTGTGTTTCCGACAAGCAGGAAACGCCAGAGTCACTAGAATGTATTTCAATTCTCAGGGCAATAAGGTGAGTGTTCCCAGATGTACTTCTATTTCAGCACGAAAGCTGCAAACCTACATCCACTTACCTGGGTGAAGCTCAATGTACTTGCATTGAGAGCCAGTGTGGCGTTGTGGCTAGAAGATCTGAGTTCTAGTCCCTACTCGGCCATGAAGCCCACTGGCTGACTTTGCGCCAATCACTGGGCCTGTTCAGATGACACTTCAGGCTCTGTGGTTAGCGAAACTGTGGTTCTCGGAGTTAGCACTGACCACATGCCATGCTGTCGCACACAACACTTCAAGCCACATTTAGAGCTGCTAACCCTGCTGCAGACGGCCAGACTGTGGTTAGTGAGTGAGTATGGTTTAGCAAAAAAGACCTTAAACCCTTCTGCTTAACCAAAAGCCTTAACCAGCAGGGTTTCAGGTGTCTTCTGAACAGGCCCACTGTCCTTCAGCCTAACCTCCCACACAGGGTTGTTGTGAAGATAAAATAGAGAGGAGGAAGAGGGTCACGTAAGCCGCCTTGGATTCCTTGCAAAAAGGAATTCTACTTGAATTCCCTCTTGATCATGGTTCATTGAAAAGGGAGAAAAAATGGAGATCTCCTCTATTAGAGATGCTGCTGGCTTCATGGAGGATGACGTATCCTGGCCAACTAAGATTGGCCAGGATACCAAACTAGAAATGTCTGGTTTGGGGGCAATGCCAGTTGCTAGGTAACACGAGCGGAGGAGGGCTGTTGCATTGGTCCCCTGCTTGCAGTCTTTCCAGAAGCATCTCTAGGAAGCCTCTGTGGGAAGCAGGATGCTGTACAAGAAAGACCTTTGGTCCGATCCAGCAGGGATCTTCTTATGTTCCCATGATTAGCAGACGTCTCTGTCCTATAAATACTTCTCCCCGTCTAATATCACTTGTCTTAAATGAAAAGGGTGGCTCGTGACAAACTCCATATGGACCCAGTTGGGAAGTTTTGAGCTTTTCTTTGCGCAGTAAGGAAGAAGAAGGAAAAGGTGTGAAGGGGGAGGAAAGTTGTTGATAGTGCTGATTAGGGAAGAGGTTGGCGAAGCTGCGGAGATGTGGCTGGCTTAGCAGGACACCAGTGCGCACTGGCTCAATCATTAATCAAAGGAGGAGGCGCCTAACCTGAAGCCAATTTAACTCGTTGAAAAATACATACAATAAAGAAATACAGGCCGAAAATGTGCATTTCCCCCACAGGCTAAGGGTGCATTTCAGGGAGACTTGGTTTGAAAGGCTTTCTGCATTGGGGAAGGGATTTGCTCTTTTTTGTATGTGTGAATTTGTGCAAATGCAAATTTGCGCAAATTCAGGAAATGGGGGGGGGGGGAATCCAGTTCGTCAACGAGCGGATGATGGAACGAAAAGGCTCCTGGCAACCTGCGAAAGCAGATGGAATGGATTTTACAAAATTTATACATCCCTAATCTTAAATAATATCAGCCCTGATTATTGAAAAAGGATGAGTAGCTGCTTTTGGAACATGTACATAGTCCTGAATATTGTTAACGGAACAGGTGAAATCTGTCTTTGTAGTGCGGTGTAGCTGATGGAGAGGGATTCTTAAGCATTTGGCAAGTAAACCAAACAGCAACGAATCCAAAGCCCTATATGGTAAGCAATCAGGACCATTCTTCTTTGCATTTTTATTTTAAACGTCCTCTTAATTTCCCCTCAGTTCAAGAGGAACTTAGAACTATGTCATTGATTCCACTGTTTGTGTTTGCTCTTCGGTAATACCGTAGAGCCGGGATGTGCAACTTCTGGGAGGTCCATGGAGGAGGAACAACTTTGCCCCCCCCGGACCCCATTGGGGCCTCACCCCTGCCCCACAGAAATATGGGAGTGTGGAAGCAAACACGGGCCGATTTTGGATACAAGCATGCACTTCGTATAGAAGCAAAATCACATTCTCAGGAAGCTTCCGGGAGCACAAATTTACTTGGAAATAAGGCACCCGCTCCCCACGTGCCTCATTTTAAAGAAAGATTGACCCTTTCCGATACCAACGCCACCATAACACATTCAGCAGCAGTGGGGGACACGGGGAAAGCAACGGTCGCAAAAAAGATCCAAAGCCCAACGAGCTTCATGTTGCCCAAGCAGCAAGGGTAGTGTTAATTGGGTGCTCAGTGGAGATGAGGCAGGCAGTCAGCAGAGAAAAGTCAACATCCCTGCAGTCGGTCATAGCTTTGCCCCCTGAGCCAAGAAGTTGCATCTGGCTGCTCCCACCACTAGGGCTTTGTACCTGGCTCTACTTGTTGATCCTTGGAGTCCATGACTGGCTTTGATGGTCTTTGGAGACCTAAGCAGTGGGGACAAAGTGCTACCTTGGGCGAAGCATGGCTTTAACCCATGTTTAAGTCTCCCACCTCTGTTACATAACGTCCTGATGGTTCATCACGTCTTGCTTTCTGGGTTGTTTTTTTGTTTTGTTTTGTGATGCTCGTCATGCAAGGTACAGAAGCAATCAGTCCATGAGTCCAGATTGGTAAAACACCTTGTCCTTCAGGACTGCACATTTTAATGATCTTGCACCTCTTGGCAACTGCAAAAATAAATAAATCATTGCAGTTATACATGAGAGTGTTCATTACTTTCCTTTCCATTCCCTATACTTTAGAGCTGACATTATACTGGGTGTTTGTCCTCAATTATGCTTTCTGTTCCAACTCCTTTGCATGCAATCGTGCTATTCCTGGGCCGGTTGAAGTTGTCGGTGGCGGTTTCGTGCCCTGCGGCTGATCACATTGTGTCTCTTGGTTTTTACAGAGCTGGCAATGCCACAGCAAAACCACAAGTGACTTCGCATTTATTACCTCTTCGAGTCTAGTAGCCACTTCTGGGCAGTCCAGTGACAATAGGTGCGTTTCAAAGGGCAAAACAGAGAGACCCAATGGACCACAACGTATACTTGGGAACAACTTGTACTGATTCTGTTTTTGTGTTTCTTCTGCAGAAATGTGTGTCTGTGGGACACCTTGGTGTCACCATCTAATAGCCTCATACATGGTAGGTTTTACTGCAATATATCTTTGTGTAAATGAGGTGGCGTGTCTCATGTATGTGTTCTGCCGAGGTATTATCTGATGTTTCCCAAGCTCCAGTGGAGCATAATGATGGTCTAGCCAGTCCTTTGGTTTGATCCAGTATGGCTCTTCCGGTGTTCATGCTTCAGAAAAAGAGGCTGTTCACACAACACACTAACCCACACCCAGTGGATGAGTGTGGGTCATTTTGAACCATGGGTTGTTTGTTGAACTGTGGGTTAGCGCAATGTCTGAATGCAGCCAGGATGGCTTGTTGACCAAACATGCCACCTTGAGAACCCTTGGTTTGTTGCCACCCTGGCTGCGTTCAGACAACACGATAACCCACCCTGCAGAAAAAAATGCTGCATTCAGACACAGTTCAACAAACAACCCAAACTCAAAACTATCTGCACTTAACCACTAAGTGTGGGATAGTGCATTGTGTGAACATCCCCACTTCTGCAGGAGACTCCCTGTGCAGGTAAGATCTTACCCCTGAGTAGATGGGTATAGGAATCATTTTTTTTGGGTGGGGGGATAGATTTTTAATTAAAAACAATCCTTATTGCATGGTTAGTCTCATAAGATTTTTTGAAGAAGCTTAATCAGTATTTAACTAAACAATCCGTGACATTATGCTGGCTTCAGGAACCTGGCGATGGCGTATCTTCCTGATCCACCACTGCAGGGGATTTACAGAAATCCTAAGGCCCTGCAGCTGCCCTAACTTCAGCATAGGATTGTGCTCTGAAATGTCTTTTAATGGTGTGATAGCCTGAGCTTTATCCTTGATCCAACAATTCTTCAGATGCACGACGGACCAAATCTTCTTTTTTTTCCTTTTAAAATGAAAGCTTTCTCATACTGGCTGACACTTCTCCGCCCGCCCGCCCGCACCCCTCCCTTCCTCCCAGAGCAGGTTGGAGTTTGTAACAAGATATGCCTCCTGTCTGGAGAATTGAGTGGCCTCAAGAATTTTACAGGCTTTGGCCATCCCTACGCTAGACTAAACATCAGCTAATCAGTGCGATAACGACGCAAGCTCTGCCAAGCATGTACCGGTGAAGCGGCCTCCACTGTAATAGCCCGTGCTTGGCCAGAGAGCATAAAAAAAAGTTACGAGGCAGGCCGAGTATTGCAGGGAAGGCAGGACGCAGGATTTCCTCACCAAGGTGCAGAGAAACGGGGAAAGCAGCAAATACGACCCCCAACGCTGAAATTCCACCCCCATCGTCTTTGATAGCAAACCCTTCGGTTGGCACACTTTCGTTTTTAATTTGTCTTAAAATCAGATAGATTCCCAGGCGGGGCAGGGGCTTGCCCTGCTTGAATTGATTCCTCCATAAACTGCAGGCTCTTTCCTTAATCCCTTGTAAGCAAGCCTTATCTTTATTTTATTTATTTATTGCATTTCTGTACTGCCCAATAGCCGAAGCTCTGAGGGGAGAGGGTTACCTCCCGGTTGCTCAGACGTTGCGCTTGTAGGTGCGGCTGATAATTCGGAGGAGGTTAGAATTTCAAAGAAATGGGTGAAAACGACATAGCTTCCACAATGCAAAAAACAGTGTCCGTCTTCCCCCTGCCCACCCCCAAGAAGTCTACCTCTGTCCAGTGGTGCCTGATGCTACCCAATCCACCCACATTTGGGTTTCAGTGTTTTCTACATGCTGCCAGTGATTCACATCTAGATGTATTTCAGAGAGGCTCCAAGGTAATGTTTTTAAATGGCTGAGAAGTCTGAGCGAGCAAACTCTGCAAAGGGTGTGTGTGTCTGTGTGCTTAATTAATTAATGTGGAGCCCACATTTCTGCCAAAAAAAAAATGGCACTCAAGGCTGCTAACAATAATAAAATGCAGGTTAAAAAGAAAATCTCAATGAAAACATAACATAAAGACAGATCCATAAAACCACAATTAAAAACGCAATAGTAAAAGGCATGGACGGCACCCAACCAATTAAGAACCCTTCGGCATCAGACCAGGAGGGTCTCCCAAACATCGGATTAGAAATGTCTGCCTGCCAGTGAAAGGACAACAGAGAGGAAGCCAATCTAGCTTCCCTCGGCAGGGAGTCCCAAAGCTTAGGAGCAGCCACCGAGAAGGCCCCCTCTCATGTCCCCATCCAATGCACCTCCGATGGCAGCCCTACCAAGAGAAGTGCCTCCCCCAACGATCATAAAACCTGGGCAAGCACATATGGGTAAAAGTGGTCTTTAAGCCTATATACATCAGTTGCTGGGGAACATGGGTGGGAGGGTGCTGTTGCACTCATGTCCTGCTTGTGTGTTCCTGGTTGCCAGCTACTGTGAACGGAGTGCTGAACTAGATGGACCCTTGGTCTGATCCAGAAGGGCTCTCCTGATGTTCTTTCTATTCCAATTGATGGTCAGGTTCTTGTGGCCACTGTGCTTGCTCAATCTTTATTGGGTTGTTTGGGGGAAGTTCCCTGCCCCCATAGGTAGATAGATAGATGTCAACAATAGTACTCTCCTTAGTTCCATTTCTGTCAGGACTTGCTGCCTGAGTTATTTATTTATTTACAATATTTCTATACCGTTCCACATTCAAAAGATTTCAGAGTGATGAACAACCGATAGGATAAAAGAATAAAAACACCATGTTAAAAAATTGCTCTAGAAAAGAAAAAAGAAATGAGTTCTGATAAAACCTGAGTTCTGGTAAAACTGTGGACAGTCACTCAAGGAAACAACATCTGTCTGGCCTCCAAAGGCAGGGAATTCCATAGGAAAGGGGCCACCACACTGAAGACTCTTCTTTGGGTGGAGTCCAATCGGACCATAGGTCTCTGTGAAACCACCAGGAAGATGCCTTCTGATGACCTCAGGGGACCGGACAGGTTGGTAAGGGAAAAAGCTCTCTCTCAAGTATCCTGGTTCACTCTTAGAGGGAGAAGAACCTGCTGCATACAGTTAATCATTTATAAAAACTGCATTATTGTGTGTTTTCCTTTTAGCCTTCACTTGTCACGATCATGGTGCTACGGTGCTTCAGTATGCACCAAAACACCAGTTGCTCGTTTCTGGAGGCCGGAAAGGGCATATTTCCATCTTTGACATCAGACAGAGGCAGGCCCTTCACACCTTCCAAGCGCACGACTCGTCCATCAAGGCCCTTGCCCTAGACTCCTCTGAAGAATGTTTCTGCACAGGGTCCGCGGAAGGCAACGTGAAGGTAAGGCTGCCAGATCATGAGCAGAAACAAGGGCGAATCGGGTCCCTGCCTTGTGCAGAGCGTCTCCACGGATGCAGGAGGCTCTCCTTTCGGGATTGTCACCCTTCCATATGGACAGACACGAGGAGAGGGTCTCAAGTGCTCCTTCTTCTCACATGCTTCCTTCCTGCATGGACTGAACTCGTGAATAGGGCTTGGGAGCTGGTTAGATGCAGTCTAACACCAATGGCTTTCTAAGACGTTGTTTTGTTTGCTTAACAAACCTCAGCAGTTCAGAACATAGGAAAGCGCTTTATACCCAGTCAGACTATTTGTCCATCTAGTCCTGTGTTGCCTGTTCTGACTGGCAGCAGCTTCCCAGCATCTCAGGCAGAAATCTTGCCCATGAACTGTTACCGCAGGGCTGGGGAACCTCAGAGCCAGGGGTCTAAATCCAGCCCTCCCAGAGTCCGGATCTGGCCCTGCAGGTTCC
Source organism: Anniella stebbinsi (assembly GCA_029215795.1). Taxonomy (NCBI): domain Eukaryota; kingdom Metazoa; phylum Chordata; class Lepidosauria; order Squamata; family Anniellidae; genus Anniella; species Anniella stebbinsi. The sequence goes on from JARDYH010000001.1 coordinate 393,300,862, forward strand.
TGAGATGACTACAATTCCTTTCCTCCAACCACCGATCATTGGGTGGCTTCCTAAATTTTGTGCCATTTTCCTCCGTTTGAAAAGTTTGAAATTATTATTACTCTTATTATTATTTTATTTCATTTCTATATTGCCCAATAGCCAAAGCGGTTTACAAGAATTCATAAAATCATAAAATACAAGATAAAAATGCAGCATAAAATACAACATAAAAACGTACATATGCAAAATTTAAAACAATTTAGACAGCTCAAAACAGTTTCAATAAAATACTAGACCTGTTTAGATGAGTGGCATAAATGCCTCCATCTTATGCCACTCAATGCCATTAAATGCCTCGGAGTAGAGGGCAGTCCTACCTGGTGCCAAAAAGTTGACAGTGTTGGTGCCAGGCGGGCCTGAATGGGCAGCTCATTCTGATGAAATATCTTAGTTACTGCCAGTAAGAGCTTCCCTTTGACTCTACGCGCTGCTGGAATGTGGGGGGCCCAAGAGCTTCTCCAAAATTGGATTCGGCCCTCGGGGTGAAAGGGGTTCCCCATCCCTGTGTTACCTGAGATTTTGTGAACTGGAGATTGGATCCGGGACCTTCTGCACACAAAACGTGACCTCTATCCCTTCCTTAAGGGGATATAATAAGATAATTCTGGACCCAGTATCTACTGACTAGATGCGTGTTTGCCATCCTCTCATTGTAGGTGTGGAGACTGGCAGGCTACGGTTTAATCCACTCCTTTAAACACGAACACGCCAAGCAGTCCATCTTCCGCAACCTGAGCACAGGAGTCATGCAGATTGAAATGGCGCAAGGCAACCGCATCTTCTCCTGTGGGGCAGATGGCACCCTGAAGATGCGGGTTTTACCCAACGCATTTGATATCCCTTCAAGCCTTTGTGACATCCTGTAGACTTTGCTGCTGACCCCCTTTCTCCGAAGGTTTAACGTTCCAGGGGGAACCGGAGAGCACCATCATGAGCAATGAAGAAGAGATGCTACCATACTTTGCTTTCAGAGTTATCATGCAGCATTTAATGCTATAGTTGAATCAATGGGAAGGGCAATGTTTCGACTTAAAAAAAAAAAAGAACACCCCACACTTTTGTGTTGTTTTGAGCACTGCATCTATGGATTGATGGGATAGAAATGCATGCACTGTTGTCAAGAGTTGGTGTCCCAGCAGAGTGATGCTCTCTGACCCGTGAGCCTTGTTTACTTAAGTAAGCACAGCAATGCCTGTCCACCTGCAGATGCAGCAAATACCTAAAGTAAGCTATTTTTCATGTACTTTTGGAGATGTTCTTCCCCATCTTTGCCACTCATTTGAAGCATGTCTGCCTCTTTTCCCCCTGCCATTTTGAAAATAATTTGTCATGATGAAGGGTATCCCAAGTGAGTGTGATTTTATGTTGTCGTTTTACTTATTATTATTATTTTTATTATTATTATTATTTTGGGTCGTACCACTACAAAAATGTGATGACCACACAATCCGTGGACCAGTGTGCAATGAGGAATGTACTGTGGGCTACCGTGTATATTCGTTGATGCTTTTCTCTTCCTCTTCCTCCACTTCCCCAAGTTAGTATTAATGCACAGTTGGTACTGTAAATCGCACAGAAGCATATTTCTCAGAACCGGTGGAATTTTCCTTAAATTGCACACTATTTTTGCTTTTCTGTCTTTTGGGGCAGTAGATCTTTTGAAAAACATGGGACTACCACTGAAAATGGAAGCCCTGTGTTGCATTTTTCCCTCCCTTCGATGACTTTTAAGTACAACTTACCCCTATCCTGTCATTATTCTGTGTATTTCTCCTCCTCCCTCTCCATCCTACTGACTGGCGAGGAAAGGGAATCTACTAGTGTAATGACATCAGAATAAAGCTCGTTGTACTAGGTGTTATGGGGGTCAGGAGCTAATTCAACACAGTGCTTCCATTTTCATTGGTGGCTCCGAGTCTTTCGTAACATTGAATTCCACCCTTTTACTCCTTTACCCCCCACTTACTTTCAGTCCTGCCTTTTACATTAGGAATGCATTGTGAGCACTAAGTGTTTGTAGTGAAGAGGAGCCTATTTCTAGTCATCCTTTTGATTTTGTTTTGTCCAGAATAAAACAAAACCGAACTTCATTAAATAAAGCTGTAGAAGAAACTACTGCTAGCCCCATATAATGCCGCATTTCAGGTGAATGTGAGGCTTACATGTGGCCGGCTAGTAAATAGTTGACAAGATTGGTAATCTAAATGGTTTCCGCAGCATATTGTATAAACTATGCAGAAGTCAATATTGTTTGCTTGTAATATACTAGCTATCATTTGTCATATTTAGATGTATTTTTCTCTGTTGTAAACAGGAAAACACATTCTTACTAAGATAACAAAGCTTATGTCTGTGTATTTAAATGTTAACAAATTGTAATTTCTCCCCCCAACCCCCACCCCTCCAACGAGAATTTTGGTGTCTGTGCTGTATCGTAAAAGAGGGGGGGAATTTGATGGGACAAAGCACCTTTTGTTTAAAGGCAATTTTAATTGCAAGCTGTGAAGTATGTATAGGAGAAGAAAGCAAACGTCATTCGTTAGTTTTACCTTTGTACGTTAAATAAATTACTTTTATTTCACGGAACGCCCTGGTGCCTCTGTCTTTTGCGCTTCGCTGCAGTAGCAAGAGGCTTTACAACGTGTAATTGAAACCAGCGCCCCAACTGGTGCTTCCTTCTTGGGGTTTCCTGGAGGAGAAGGCTAGTATCGATGTCTCCTAGTCCTGGCCGACAGCTGGTTGTCCACTCTGTGGGTAGAGTGCTGGACTAGATGGACCTTAGGTCTCATCCAGCAGGGTCATCTTATGATCTGATGAGATGATGGTTAAATGCATTTTGGAAGCTTATCCGTTTCTAATGAGAGGACATTTTGATAAGCCTCATGAAGGAAAGGTCAAGGAAAAGTATGACTGCACACATTTTTCTAAGGAGGAAACTGAGCTTAAAATAACGTGTCTTGTAGCACCTTAAAGACGAACCAAGGTATTATGGCATAGGCTTTCACTGGGTAGAGTCCACTTCATTTGATGAACTGCATCTGACGGAGCTCTGTACATTCCAAAACCCTTGCACATATAATGTACCCCATAGAACTTGATTAATCTTCATTAGAGGAGCCTTACCCAACTTAGCACCCTCCACATATGTTGGACTAGAACATCCATGATCCCCAATTGGCATGGCCAGCCAGGTTGGGGAAGGCTGGCGTGAAGCCATCTTCCCCGACCTGATGCCCTCCAGATGTTTTTGGACTACAGCTCCCAGCATTCCTCACCATTGGCCATGGTGGCTGGGCTGATGGGAGTTGCAGTTCAAAGCTTCTGGAGGCACCAGGTTGGGGAAGGCTAATGAAGAGCATAGATTCCTGCAAAATCCTGGGTATCCTCTTCGGAAGAAAACTAGGCCACTATCCCACAAAGTTGATTAAAGCTTTAAAATGGCATGGCTTTGGAGAGGTGGGAATTCCAGTGAAGTGTTGGTTCCTGCTATAGATCTTAGTCCCTGTCCAATTAGTCTGATAGCTAGCCAAAGTGTTTTCCTTGGTGGTGTCCTCTCGCTTGTGGAACTCTCTCTTCAGGCATATACGGTTGGCCAACTTGCCCTATTTTCGGTCAGCCTTTGATTAAGGAGGTTTTTAGTCTTCTATTCTGAGTTTTGCACCTTTTATTGTCTATTGAATGTGAATTCTTCACATTTTGAACGTCAATCCTTAATTGCTAGCACTCTCTGGTTCACAGCATCAAGATCCTTGGCCTAATTTGGAACTAACGAGAATAAATTGAAGTAGAAAATGTGCTGCTTTTGAAAGGCATGAGAGAGAGTGTGTGGAAAGGTCAATCCGTAATTGCTAACACTGTTTTTTGAATGTTGCATTGTGTTTTAATATTTTTGTAAGCTGCTCTGGGTTTACAAAATTTAATTTAATTTAATTCGCAAAGTAGTCTAGGAGTACGATAGATTTATTTCATATAGTATCTAGTTTAGCTCTTATAGTTGTAATACTTTCTCTGTCATGAGCTGCTCTATTTCCCCCAGATGGCTCCCAGAACTTTCCCTCTCACTGATGACGTTTGCAGCCTTTTTCTTTTGGGGAACACCCCAACCCAACCCAAATCACAACCTGCTGCTATTCCACACCATCCAGCTTTTTTATCACCATGTCTGAATGCCAAAGGAGTCATGAACCTCATTTCTGTCACCACTTTGACCAGCACCTCCTTTATTCACAAACATTTTTCTTTGCGTTTTTCTGCACTGATAGATAGACCTGTGACCAAGATTATTGCTAAAATGTCCTTGTTTTAAAAAAATTAAAAATTGACAGTGCAATAGAGAACTGAGACAATATCATCCCAGATTAAATTACATGTTCCAGTGGGTGGAAACAGGGCTGGGAAGACAGACTGTCGCTTGTAAGAGAATCGGAGCTGGTATCTGAGAAGCACTGTTTCCATTGCGCCTGTTCAGACGACACAGTAAGCCATGGTTAGGCCGCTAACCCTTTTGCAGCAAATGGTTAGTGAGTGTGTTTAAACTATGGTTATGTAGCCACTATGGTTAGGAATGGTTCACACGACACACTAAGCCATGTTTGACCACCGTGGCTTAGCGTGTCATCTGTTCAGGGTCGATATGTTCAACTCCAGCCTTTTCCATTGTGATGGCTTCTGGATGCGTTGGACTACAATTCCCATCAACCCCAACCAGCTTAGCTAATGGCCATATTACATAGGGAGGTCAAACTGTTGGAGGAGGTCAAAAACGTTTGAAGAGACTTTTCTACAAACTCGTGTCTTTCATCTCTAGCTTTACCGTTACACAGTTTTCTTTATTTCTGCTCTCTGCCTTACAAGGGTACAGTGTGTTCCCATCACCATCAGAAGCAGATTTGAATTACTGCTGGCATTAATATTTTTTCAAAGGGAGGATTGTGATTTCTTCTCCAGCTTTGTAAATAAACCCACAGAACTTACCGGTCTGAAAAAAAGCCAGCCCTACTCTACTATGAGGCCAGTAGCCTGAATGTTTATGCTGGCCACAGGAGAGTGAAGCTGTCTCCTCCATGGCCAGCATGGAAATGCAGGACACTTCCTGTTAAGCTAGTAACTCTACCAAGAAGACCAACTAGCCCATTGCATTTCCATTATTCACATAGAGGAGGACAAATCAAGCAGGCAATGGGGCAATCCATTCTTACTCCACCAGCCTGCTCACCCACCTGCATGGAATTCCTAGTTCGCTATACAAGGCTGTTCTTCTCTGTCCCAGTAATCCTTGGTGCAAGTTGAAATTTGTTTTGCACCTAGCAGGAGGAGCTAACCTGATAGGACGGTGCAATCCTATCCATGTCTACTCAGATGTAAGCCCCACTGAGTTCAAGGAGACTTACTCCCAGGTAGGAATGGGGGGATATTTAGGTTGGTTCTACCCAACTCACATTTTCCAAAGCAATTTGGGAACCGAAATGCAGCTTTCTTTAGTATTCACACTTTTCGATGTTTATAATGCAGCCCTCCAATAAAGAAATGCAAACATATGCACAAAAATGTATGTATACTGGTGATTAAAATGTACAAAACTCTTGCCTATTAGGGAAAATGGCTTGCAAAAAAAAGTGTCTGCTGGGCAAACGTCCGTACCCAAAATGTCTATATTAGGAGAAACGTGCATGATAATGCATGCCAATTTTTGTGTGGATTTTAACAACAACAATCCTGGTGCAACCGAGTCACAATGACTGCCGAACACGAATTTACTTGATCAAAATGAAACAGGAAGGAAACTCTCTCCAGATCTTCTACAAGAAGCCAGATGACTTCACTGAGGTTGTTGGAAATGCATGGCATTTGAAAGTTCCTCCCTCCCACCCTGTGAACCTCTCCCCACACACACACTCATAAACTGCAGCAAAGAAACAAAAGGCTCTTTAGGTTTCGCTGGCATGTAGCATCAGCCATAATATTAAGCAGCCTTTGTTCTATAAAGCCAAGAGCAGCCCACATCCCTGAAACACACATGATGGGTGCACCATAGATCATAACCTGCCCTCTATACGTGCATGCACACAAACACACCACTGTTCAGCAGTTCTCGAGTAGCAGATGTGTATTAACTGAATGGTTGCCATCCGAAACAGTGGGCACACACCATTTTCTTGCCAAAGGCGTTCAGCTGATAAAATGGACAGGATACTGCATCAAGAAGCCATGCTCCCATGTATAAAGGTGCTTATCCACCACATTATAGGAGAGCATAGCCAGGACGGGCACAAACTCCGCATTGCCCTGCTTGGGTGGGGACAACTGCCGCTCAAACCGCGCGTCGGATAGGGACAGGTTCAGCTTGAAACTCGTGTCCAGCTGCTTTTCTCTCAAGAGGTCAAAGGCAAAAACTACGTGCGCATAGTTCTTGTCCGTGATGTACAGAACCCCACAGGCGATGAACGCGTTGCCGGCTTTGGACTGCGGGTAGGTTGTGTTGATGGGCCGCAGCACGGTAAATGTCTCCTCGTCGACGTGCGCAACCGCGATGTGTCCATCAGGCCTGGAATGGTACATCACCCAGAGTCCGTTTTCATCCACGGCTACGCTGAAGTAGGATTTGGAAGCACTGAAGAGGTACATGCGGCCATAGAACCAGGCATTCTCAATATGGAGTGTCTGGGATAATCGTGTTGCGAAGTCATATCTGAAAGGAATGGGAAAGTTATGAACAACTACATTAGAGAGTAGGGGCTGCAAGCCCCTTTTTTTTTTTTTTTACAACAAATGGAAAACAAAAGAAATGCCCACCATTCATTTTTGTTTGTTTTAGGCTGAAATGAATGGAAGGACAATGACGAATGAAGCTCCAATCGTTTGGTTTTCCATAGAATCATATATCAGTCAAGGACAGGACCTTAGAGACAATGCCATGAATGACAAGATCCCCGAATTCTTTTTGAACCACTCACCCAGACCCGCTCCCTTTTAAACCTGAACCTACCCAGGGGCCCAGCTCTGGGTGCCTCCTGTGCCAGAGGTTCAGAGGCTGGCAGTAAGAGTCCTCTCAGTGATGCTCCCCCCCCAAATTATAGACTGCTCTCACCACTGAGGTCCTCTGTCATGTTTTCATTGTCAGGTTAAGACTGTCCTCTACTCCCAGGCCTTCGATGTTATATGATGGCGCATTTATATCAGTTGCTTTTATCATGTCCAGTATCTTGTTGTAATTTTTTTATCTGTTTAAATTATTTTAAATTTGCTGTTAGAGATTTATTATTATTATTATTATTATTATTATTATTATTTAATCTTGTATTGTGGTGTGCATTTTTGTGAACTGCTTCAGCTATTGGGTGGTGTAGAAATGAAATAAGCAACTAAATAAATAAGATAATAACCACCACCACCACCACTGGCCATGGAAGTCAAAGAACTCTGGCAACAGGAAAAGGTCACAATTGTTCCCTTAGTCACCTCAGTCACCAGCATCACATCAAAAAACTATCCAGAAAACCTCCAGAAACTGGGCCTGCCAAAATACATCCACACCAACATCCAGAAAGCAGTCATGCTTAAAACATGCTCAATAGTCAGGGAATTCCTGAACCAATAAAAGACAGCATGTCTTGCAAAGCCCGTCATGTCCATCTAGAAAAACCGCCATGAGCGGGAAAAGAGATGATGATGATAAATAATAATAATAATAATAATAATAATCAATAATACCAATAATAAACCCACAAAGGGTAATCCCGCAAGGGGATACATGGGCACGGCACAACCCCGGACCCTAGCCAACTATCATTATCCAGGGCTAACCACCCTGCTAGTGGAAAAAAAATGCTTCCAGAAAGTAGAACAAAAGCCTCAAACGGGCAGCACCAAGGCCGAGAACGCTGCATGAACCTAACAGTCGGCCAAAATGGAACGAATAGGCAATGAATAAGGAAAAGAATAACCACTCAAACTCCCCCAGCTCTCCTTTGATGATGCCACCCACAGCCTCCCAAGGGGGTGAGAATGCATCCAAGGGGCAGGATCACACAGCTGAAAAACAACCTTGCCATACAGTTTTGCTAAAGGAAAGGACCACTGTGAAGAGGACGGTTCAGCATCTAAAGCGGACGAGGGAAACAAGCTCTTTCAAATCATGCCGATCGACTCCAAAGTTTCCCTTTTGTTCCTCACAGCACAGAAAGTGCCACTTAAGAGGGATTAGTAAGGTGCATTCTCTCCCTGTCAATGCCCTGCAGAGACCCAATGGTCAGATTTAACCAGGGATGGGAGAACCAGCCAAGTCCTGGTTCACCGAGTCTATCCAAGCACTTTGAACCTATCTATTGCTGGTGCCGCTTTCCAAGCCTGTGCTAGAGGATACCTTCTGCCTGAAGCCTTCACAGGCCTCCCATGGAAGCAATTCCCTGCTGAGCGTCAATGGCTGGTTTTCAAAATTTCAAGTATTCAACGAGGAGTGCCTTTAACAGAATTAATTATGACCCCTGGAGCCACCTTCCTTGCGTGGGTTTGGCCCCATCTCCGCAGGAGTAGGCCAAGGAGAACCTCACGCCTGCTTTCAAAGGGGGATGTTGTGGTTGGCTCAGCATCAAGAGCTTGGCTGGAGATTGGAAAGCGGCAGAGGCCAACCTGAATCCAGCTGGAAGACTCGCCAAAGCATCCCAGAACAGTCAAGGCTGAGATCTCATCAACTCTTCCTCCCAGGTCACGGACAATGAAAGCTAGGCGACATATGGACAGGCTGGCCCTGCGTGCTGCCATGAGCTTGGAAGCCAGTCGTTGTAAAATGGTGGCACTGAGAAGAAAAACTGCAAAGTTTGGAGGAATGGACAGATTCCCGGCCGGGATCTGCCAAGAGGGGGGGAAAGAAGGGAACTTCTCAAAACGAAGTATTAGACACATGCCAATCTGGACGTCGGTTAAGTAACCATGCATGTTGACAGCAATATAGATGGACAGATGGTGTTGACAGATGAATCTTTGTCATTTCCAAATGGTCAGGATGGGTCCTGGTGCATGGAGGTTGAGAGTCTGCTCTGAGAGCGATGTTGTCCTTTCTTTGTTACTCTAAAGTAAGTGGTTAGAGCGCTGAGGCATTTCTAAAAGCTTGCAATGCCTCTGCTAAGGCTTCATTGCCCAAAGGAAGAGCTTTAAACCTGCAATAGGCTGGAATCTTTTCTATGCTTGGCTCCACAATTTTCCTTTGGCCTCACCCCCTTGGGCTGAAAGAGATTTGACACTCCTGTCCTCCAGTAAGGGCACCAGGATCCCCCTCCCTGATCAATGATGGTCAGTGATGGCGGAAGCAGCCAGTCCATTGGTGTACAACCAAACAACACACCACCTCCACCCTTCCCTCACTTGTCCACTTACTTCACAATGATGCCATGTCCCATACTCTGATAATATAGCGCATTGTTGTAGACGGCGTGGCTGCAGCCGTGATATCGCCACGGGAGCTCAGTGGAGTTGTAGCTGTTGTTCCACAGTGCTGAGATGTCCTGGTATTCCTTGATTACTTTTCCTGTTCAAAAGAGAAGGCATGGAAGAAGTTGCAATTGGTATCTCTTGAACCTGCTAGATTTCCTTGTGTTGCCCAAGCAAAGCTCCTTACAGAAACAAGGTGGGTGATGCAGGTTTTCCATTGCATTTGGAATGTGCGGAAAGGGCAGGGATAGGATCTCATTGGAAACAAGGTGGAATTCTTTGGGAATTTGCTCTGCTGCTGCTATTGGATGTTCCCATCTGCTGATCCTCTCCCATTGGTCGATCCCTGATTGCTATTTGTAATATGGAGAGGACCACGTTGTACTGAGAAAAAGAGCCATGCTGGATTAGACCAAGGGTCTATCTAGTCCAGTACTCTGTTCACACAGTGGCCAACCAGCTGCCCAGGGGAAACCTTCTCTCTCATCATACTAGAACCCGGGGTCATCCCATGAAGCTGATTGGTGGGTGATTCCACCATCATGAGGCTTTCCCCAGCATGATATCAGGGCATTGTTTTCAGTGGAAACAATTCCATTTCCAAAACAACCAGAACAGGATGTCGACTTGACCACATCAATGGCTTTCCAAAAGCTGACTGCTACCTTGCCTGATAATCTGGATTTAAGGTTGCATAATGTCCAAAGAATATGCAACCGTGGCATATACTATTAGTTAAGTGAGGCTTTTTAGACAGCAGTCCTTTACTATACACATTTATGAGGGAGTATCAATCAATCAAATATTTATTACGGTCATAAGACCAGAATACAAAGTGCACAGCATAATACATATGCATATAACATACAGGTGTAATACTAAAATATAGTCTTAATTACTCTAAAACTGCATTTAAAAATTCATGTGTCATATTATCCCACGTTGACAGGCAATTGCAGTCGCACAAAATCTTGCCACCTTAGCAGTTATCTGGGTGTTCGGATTGGCCAGGAGGTACTTTAAATAGAATGCATCCGATCTCCCTGTTTTTTTCTGTAAGATGGAGACTATGAAAATATGTTGAAAATCACAATAAAATGTACAGTATAGTAGGACATGGCCCACAGACTCTACCGTACCATCCTTACAGGGGCATAAATGCTCAATATATGGAGTGCTGTTATATTTCCCCTCCAAAAGTGCAGAGGGAAGCACATTAAATTTAGCCAACATAAATGCTCTCCTATATTTTGGAATGGTTATGGCAGTTAAATAGTTTGCTGGTAGAAAGGCCTGCCCATTGTACCTAAGTTCAGGGTATGGGCGAGCTAACCTTATGTGCTCTTGAAGCTCAATATCCCCAATTCGCTGGCATATCTCTTCCTTTGCCCTTAAAAGGCCCAGAGCTAGAATAGCACTTCATGAAAAGCCCATTTATGAGGGAGGAAATCTCATTGAGTTTCGTGAGGCTTACTCACTTACTCTTGAGTGGACAGGCATATATAGTGCAGTAAGAGCATAAGAAGAGCCTTGCTGGATCAGACCGAGGGTCCATCTAGTCCAGCATTCTGTTCACACAGTGGCCAACCAGCTGTCGGCCAGAGACCCACAAGCAGGACATGGTGCAACAGCATCCTCCCACCCATCTTCCCCAGCAACTGGTGTACATAGGTTTACTGCCTCTGCCATGTAGCTGTTGTTAAATATGAGGAACCTCTCAGGGAAAAAAAACACCCTAATTCAGCATGAACATGGTTCAAGACGCAGGTAGAATTCAATGCCAGGCTTTCAAGAACGAAGCACTTAGAGCCTCAGGCCTGGATTTAGGAAGCTATCCATTTTGAAGTCTCCTGCGTTTGATTTCTTTTTTTAATCTCTGGTTCTTTCCAAATATGAAGAAATGTGTGACTGTTGGTAAATCCTTATCAAAACGAGCTCAAACGAAGCCATCCATCCCTACTAGAGGGATGGAGAGCTTCGGCTATTGGGCAGCATAAACATGTAATAAAATAAAATCAATCAATAAATATGAGCAACACACTGGAATGTCTCCAGGTACCTCTCTGTTCTACCAAGCATTCTAGTCTTCTGTGCTCTCTTTTCTTCCAAGCACACTAAAGGCAGTAAACCATCGCACTTCCTACTGTGTTTTTCTGCTGACCAAATGAGTTTGAGGTGGTGTACCTCTTTCCCCCTTCCAACTCATTTTATCCTCACAACAACCCTGTGAAGTAGGTTAGGCTGAGGGAACAAGGAGAGAAGGAGAGATAGTGGCCCAAGGTCACCCAGTTTGCTTCATGGGAAGCAGGCATCAGGACCCTGAACTGACCCGCGAAATGCTCGGTGATCCAAATTTTGTCATCGCTTCGATTCGCAAGATCCATCATCCACGCTCCGTAGCTCTGATTCAGTTTGATAATCTCAGAAGGGCTTCCGATGGATTCAATGAGGCATTCTAAGAGGAAGGAAGAAACTTAGCACCACAGGCCAACTGGCTACGGTCAGCAAACCATTGTTTAGTGCAGACTTTGAATAGATTACCATTGGAGCAAATGTATATCTTTGGAGCTATTGATATTTCTGATTGGGTATGTCAAAGATATCGTTCCAATCTGTGATGTGGGAATGACTATTCATTTACTGATGGCTGCCCATATGGCATCAAGCCATGGGTGGGAGAGAGTTAATCCTCCGAAAATTGATGATTGGTGTACGAGGGTTTGGGATATGGCCTCAATGATGAAATTAAGGAAGGGAGCAATCCTATGTTCCCTAGAGAGTGTCTAGGGGTTGTAGGATTTTTCTGGCTGCAAGCTCTGAGACAGTGCTCAGAGCTCAGAGCCAAGAAACCACACTCTCTGTCTCCTCGCAGCCAGCATGGAGTGAACTGTGGTAGCTGATGCTCCATGCTTGTAAAACTGAGCACGGAGAGGGTGAAAAGGGGGCGATCCTGGAGTGGGAAGGGCAGGCAGCCATGGAAGTTGGGTTAGACCTCTCCCCTCCCACGCCAGTGCTCCCCAGGAAGATGTTCAAAATCGACTGCAGAGCAGACAGAGCATGGAAAAGAGGATCCCCTTCACCCTGCATTGGATACTTATAGGATTCAGCCCTAATATGATTAGAATCAGAGAGGGATGATCAGTAAATACTTTTTAAATAGAGACTCTTTATTTTATATTGGAACAATAAAGTTCAGGATTAATACAACCTTATTTACTGTTAAGGGCAATTTAACTGGTGCGAGTTTGATTATGTTTATAATTTTTCTTTGTTATCATGTATTTTTATGGATCAATGTAAGATTAAATGTTCCCCTTTGTTGATCTACTGGGACTTTCCTCTGTAATAGCAAGAAAATAAATAAATGAAGATATATTTTTAAAAGAGCTTTAAAAAAAACCTTTTAAAAAAGATTACCAGGTTTTCTGCGATGATAGAGGTGTGCCCGTTCTTTCACTTTTCCTGCCAGGGTATCATCATTTGGGATGGCACAGGTTTCCCCTAAAATTACGGGCAGGAGAGAGAGAAACAGCTGTGATACCTTTGATAGGCAATTTTGATTTGTAGGGCAGCTGAAACAGACATACAAAAAATATTATTGTTTGATGGGTTATTCTTGTTTTGTTTTGTTTTTAGCATTAAAAACCACATACCCTCAAAACATAATATTTATCTCTTCAAACCTTTGGGGTATAAAAGCTACCAAAGGAGCTTGCAAATAATAAAAACCATACGACAAAAATACAAACATAGGATTAAAGCAGCACAGCAAATGGAATAAAATGTTTAAAAGCGCAACATCAGAATTAGACCTTTTAAAAAAGGACTGGATCATTAAAGTAAAAAGTTATTTGCTTTAAAATAAACTAAACAAATCTGGTGCCATATGAGCCTCCCTGGAGAGAGCATTACACAGATGAGGTGCCAAGACTAGGAATGGCCTTTCAAAGGTGTTATGTTTGAATATTGATATGAAATAACAATTCATTACACAATTCTAAGTATTCAGATGGGTTTGATTATACTTACGACTGTACATTGTCTTGGATTTTATTTTGTTTTACATTCCAGTGCATCAGAATAAAAGTCCAGTTTCTAATTAACAGATTATGTATGTGTTTACTATGATCTGCATTCTATAAGTAAGATTGGTTCTATCTTTTAGACCATGGCTCACATCCTTTTCAACTCTTCTTTTATGAAACGGGGCCAGTTAACAAAGATATAACCATTTCTAGATCTCCAGAAATTGCTGCGTCTTTTTAAGTATGGATATTTTTTTTCTTTTGCTGAATCCAATTTCCAGTATTTTCTTTGCATATTATTATTATTACTATTATTATTCAGGTTTTGGACAGCTTTGCTTGAGAGCAAACAATACCTCAGATTCCCTTATTCCAGATTGTTTCAGGATTTAGATCATGTACGCTGTACAGTTCAAACAGGAGGCAGGTTTTGAAAGAGAGTGTTCAGAAAATGAAACCATTCAAACAGTCAGGATTGTTTGAGGTTCTTTTTCATAAGTCATCAAGCCACAAAATCAAGCAAGGTATCTCATCGGAAAGTATACAATACACCAAGGGATTCAGCATTGAACCTCGGCGTAAGATGGAGATGTACAAAATTTGCCTGCAGTGTCCACTCCTGGAAAAATGCATAAGTTTTGATTGGTCTTGAGAATGTGATTCCATCTTACATTTCATCATGTGACATAATAATAGGTGAAAAATGATATTATGATTTACCACTTCTCCCCACAAAATGCAAAAGGGCGTGGGACACTTGAATGGCTCAAGCCTTGTCTCAGGAATGTTTGAGAGTGCCTCTCTTTGGAAGCCCCACAATTCAGAGACAAAATGGCGCCTGGCAAACTATGAGTTGCCCAAGTTTAATGGTCAAGGTTCAGCTCAAACCCAGGCTCCTCTCGCTGATTTTGTGTGTTGTTGTTTTCTTTCTCTGGTGTGACAGCTGCCCCACAAGCACAGTGAAGATATAACACTAGCCATTTTCTTGAGGAGATCAACAGCATGATCCTCTTCAGTCGACATGCTAAGCCACAGTGGTTAGGCACTTTGAGCTAAACATTATGGCCTGTCATGTTGTGTGAACCATGACTTAGTGTGTCATGTCAACTGTTCCTAACCATGGTGGCTACATAAACATGGTTTAAACACACTCACTAACCATTTGCTGCAAAAGGGCTTGCAGCCTAACCATGGCTTAGTGTGTTGTCTGATATCTATGGCTTCTGCTCTTCTTCTCTCAGGAATTCCTGCTCCGTTCCCTGGTTAAGATAAACCATGATGAAATCTGCATAGGTGCTCTCCATGGTGCTGATCCCTTTTAAACAAGGCATTAAGCTAACCATGGTTAGTAACCATGGTGAGCACCACCACAGACAAAATTACGCACCCTTAAAAATGTATTGTTCATTAAGGTGTTTTGCGGTTCTTGTTTACTTTTACATAATCACAAACACTAAGCACAGAGACTGTAACTGTTCCATGCTTATGTATGTTAAAGCACATGGTAACATGGAGGAAAATGGAGAGAGGAAGAGTGAAAGGGAAAATACATGCTAAAGAAAGGTAATCCCATAGTTGAAATGTGTATCTTACATATCTTATGATATCCTTACCTAAGAAGAGGCATACTGAGGAATCAAAGAAAGCGGTCATCAAAGTTTTTGACATCTGTAGCAAATGCTACATCAGTCTTGTATTTAACAACTCACCTGGTTGCCACAGGTGTCAAGGAATTCCAAGCAGGTGAGCGAGAGGGCTGGAGGAGGAGGGGAAATGCACCTACTTTGCATGCAGAATGTCGCAGGTTCAATACTCAGCATCTCCAGGCTGGGCTAAGAAGAACCCTGCCGAGAGCCACTGCTAGTCAGAGTCAACAATACGAGGCTAAATGGACCAAGGTTCTTCTGACTCAGTATGAAGCAGCTTCTGATGGGGGATGGAACCCATAATCCAACACTCACCAACCTGGTTGGTTCCTGTTCTGGCCTCCGAGGAAGGGGCTTCCTTCTCCCACAGCCAGCGCGCAGCACAGCAGGCTAGCAGAGGAGGGATGGATCTCCCCGCCGCTCCTCCACTCGCCCTTTATGCTTCCATGCTTGCCAAGGCTCACCGGAGTATTTCACTGAAATTGTTTTCAGCTGTTTAAATTTTGCATATGGAAATTCGACGCTTTATTTTATTATTCTGTATCTGTGGTTTTGATTTGATGAATTGGTGTGGACCACCCAGAGAGCTTTGGATATTGGGCAGTATAGAAATGAAATAAAACCATCGTATCATCATCATAATCATTAT
Organism: Anniella stebbinsi; assembly: GCA_029215795.1. Classification (NCBI taxonomy): domain Eukaryota; kingdom Metazoa; phylum Chordata; class Lepidosauria; order Squamata; family Anniellidae; genus Anniella; species Anniella stebbinsi. The sequence goes on from JARDYH010000001.1 coordinate 393,316,650, forward strand.
CTGAGCAAGAGGCCTTTGTCACATCTTCTGGCTGGGAGTCCTATGACTGAATTTAGTTGCTCCTTTTGCCTGTCCTGAATCTACTGCCCACCACTTGCATATATATATATATATATATATATATGAATCATAAACGCATAGAATAGTAGGGTTAGAAGGGGCTTCTAAGGCCATCGAGTCTAACCCCCTGCTCAATGCAGGAATCCACCTCAAAGCATACCTGACAGGTGGTTGTCCAGCTGCCTCTTGAAGGCCTCTAGTATGGGAGAGCCCACAACCTCCCTAGGTCATTGGTTCCATTGTCGTATTGTTCTAACAGTCAGGATTTTTTTCCTGATGTCCAGCCGGAATCTGGCTTCCTGTAACTTGAGCCCATTATTCCATGTCCTGCACTCTGGGTTGATCAAGAAGAGATCCTGGCCCTCCTCCATGTGACAACCTTTCAAGTATTTGAAGAGTGCTATCGTGTCTACCCTCAATCTTCTCTTCTCCAGGCTAAACACACACACGCACACACACACATACACACACATGATCCCCATCTACTTTCTCCAGTTCATGTCCTTAAGAGTACCAGTAGCACCCTTAAACAGTGTTTTTATCTTTTTGTGTGGAATGGTCAAGGCCCAAGCTTGCATACCCAAAGAGCTGGATTTGTGTTTGGGAATTAACAAAAAGGAACAAAGTCTAAGGCCAATGATGTTTTCAGTTGGCATCCACCCAAGGCCTGGAGATCACTTCGTAAGATACATATGTACACATCTGCCTGAAAGTCATAAGCATGCTCGGCACTCGGAAAAGGCTTACTGCCAGAGCCAGCACCATGAGTAGGCATGGGCGGGCACCTGCTGAGGGCCCAGCAGGGGCCCACTCACAGGAGCCCTTGGACTTGCTCCTTCTCTTCACTGTGGCAACCTGCCTATTCGTCCGTCTGGCCCAGGCATTGATGGCGGTGAGAAGCAGTAGCTGTCCTGGCCGTCGAGCAAGCAAGAGGGAGCCATGCTGAGCAAGAGAATGAGCAGCGACACCAACTGGGGACAATGGCAGTGAAAAGATGGAGTCACTGAGGGAAGGAGGCCACTGAGGGGGCCTTGACCAAGAGCCCTCCAAAACCTGGAGACTGCACTGTTTACCACTTCAGGGTGAAGTTACGATTTCAATCAAACTCAATGGGTGCTGCCCACAAGAGTTTCCTCGTTCTCCACACAGATTGCCTCCCTGCTCATAAAAGGAACAGGAAAAACCCTGCACACGTGGATGGAGAGGTGGGGAGGTTACCTTAACTGTGGTTTGTTTAGTGCAAATGCAAAGCTTAACCAAAGTTAATAAACCATGGTTTCAAACCGGGGTGGGCGGAAACATCTCCGGATGTTTTGGACTTCTACTCCCAGAAACCCCTACCAGCATGGTCAATGATGAGGAATGCTGGGGGTTGAATTCCAAAACATCCAGAGATCTACTTTCTGCCAACCTCTGGTTTCGAGAAGACCATTTCCACTCCTGCTGTCACAGTTCAGCTGTGTGGCCTATTCTTAATCATGGTTTGGGGATTATGCATTACATGTGATCCATGATTTTGATGAGAGTGATGTTTAACCCTTTCCTCCTGTGCTGTTTTCCAGATCTAAACTGTTCCTCCTTTGAAGATGTCCTTAATGTCACAGGGGGTGGGTTGGAAGAGAGGTACCTGTATTATGACTGTTTGTGTCACCTGCCCCACACACACACACTGCAAATTAAATAGCAGCAATTTAAATCTCAAAAACTGTGCTGTGTGAAGAATCAAACACAATGCTCTGATCAAAATCAGGACCCTCCCCTCAAATTGCTTTAAAGCCAGGAGATCAGATCACTGCTCTCCCATCTCATGTCTCTAGCATCCAGAACCTCATATTCAACTCTCAGGAGGTCATAGACTCAGCCAGCAGAATCAGAACAGTAAGAAATCATCATTTGGCTATCTAGCTCAGTCTTGTCTTCACCAACTAGGTGCTTTCCAGGCATTTTGGACTAAAACTCCCATAAGGCGCAACCAGCAGGACCAATGGCTGGGGATGATGGGCACTGAAGCCCAAAACGTTGCATTGAACCTTGGGCCTTCTGCAGCCAAAGCATATGATCCACCACTGAGGGATGGATGGATTTTGGCATTTGCATGGGTTCATCTGAGGCTCCCACAAGCCAAGGCCTACCTTGCAAACGGCTGCTCATATCCATACCACCAATTATCTGCTTCTCTTCTCATTAGATAAGACAGAAGCTAGACACAGCAGGGGATGGAACCAGTGGGGCGCCAATTCCTACGGCGAGCTAATCATGCAGCCCCCAAAATAGTACACAGAAGAGAGGGCAAAAGCAATGTTCTCCTCCAACATCCTTGAAGTGGCACATTCTGTTCCAAAGCGCTGGAAGAGGGCCATGTTCCCACTTCACAGCCTCATTACTAGAGATGGGTCCATCTTAAACTGAAAAGGTGAGATGCTCCAGAAATAGGATGACAGAATTGAGCTCCTGTGGGGCTTGCTTTGGATGCTCTGCTTTGGGAAAACAAGGCAACTGGCAACAGAGGAGAACTCCTCCAAAGGCCCAAGTGACCATGACGCTGAATGCGAATCTGAAGATGACTTTCAATGGCCATGAGCAAAAAGAAAACGTCCGGGAGGTGTAGGATGCTGACATGCTATTACAGCTAAGCATGTTTGGACATGGAGAGGGCCAGGAAGGGCGACTACATGTAACGTAGTGACTCATCCAAGATTGGAATGTACCCAGATGAAGAGTGGAATATAAATTAAAGGAAATATGCATGAGATGAATAGAGAGAGAGGGCAAAATGGTTCATGGAAAGCACACATACAATCCTTTGGCTATTTGAAGAGGACAACCAACTCTAGCAACATGAATTGTACTGCAGACTCATCATGTAATCATCCGCACAGCAATAAGTTCATGCAAAGCTACACAAATTGTATAATAGGTGGAACAATGTGTCTTCTGATGCTCCTCATCCCACCGGTGCCAGATCTGCAGGAAGGAACACGATGGGACGGGCACAGCTAGGGTAGCACTCTAAAAGGGAGCCAGTGTGGTGTAGTGGTAAGAGTGCTAGACTGGGAATCAGGAGATCCGGGTTCTAGTCCCCATCGGCCATGGAAGCTCACTGAGTGACTTTGAGCCAGTCACAGATTCTCAACCCCTCACAGGGTTATTGTTGTGAGGATAAAAATTGAGAGATCTATGTAAGCCTCCTTGGATTCCTTGCAAGGGGCGGAAAGTAGGGGTGTGCATCGGATCGGATCCGATCCACGATCCGAATCCGATCCGACCCAAAATCGGGAAAATCCGATCCGATCCGATCCGATCCGGACAACCTCCGATCCGATCCGATCCGATCCGATGAGGTCCGATCCGGATCGGACGCCATTTTGAATGCTTTTTCCCATAGCCAAGTATTGTTTTACAAAAACGCCTATAACTTTTTCATTTTTAAAGATAGAAGGATGAAACTTGGGCACATTGTAGACTGGTTAGGGGTAGTTATCTGTGAGAAATTTCAGAAAGATTGGTGCATGCATTTTGTGGCAATTAATTTTTTAATAAATACCCAGGAATGCCTATAACTTTGTCATTTTTAAAGTTACACACATGAAACTTTGCCACATTGTAGGTGGTACCTTGGGACCCATGTGTGTGAAATTTCGGAAACGTAGGTGCTTGCCTTGTGTGACAATTAATTTTTTAATAAATACCCAGGAATGCCTATAACTTTGTCATTTTTAAAGTTACACACATGAAACTTTGCCACATTGTAGGTGGTACCTTGGGACCTATGTGTGTGAAATTTCGGAAACGTAGGTGCTTGCCTTGTGTGGCAATTAATTTTAGAAAAATGGGTAGTGGTGGGGTAAATACAGTTACGCCTCCCACTTTTTTATTTTTGAAGATACAAACAGGAAACATGGGCACATTACAGGTACCACTTGGCTTGATATGTGTGTAAAATTTCAGACAGCTGGGTCCAGGCATGTGGTGGCAAGGTATTTTTGAAACAATGAGGAAAGAAACGCCTATAACTTTTTTATTTTAAAAGTTAGAAGTCTGAACATTGCTCACTTTGTAGATGGGTTAGGGGTAGATATGTGTCAGAAATTTCAGAATTATAGGTCCAGGCATTTGATGGCTATGGAATTTTTAAATTACATGTTTCAAAAAAATTTCTACAGAGGCCAGGTCTTCCCCTCCCGCTTCCCGCGAAGAAAAGGAAACACTCTCTCGTCTCGATCCCTTTGATCCTTGCTAGTAGTATCCATTACAGGGCTCGTGTCTGCTTTCACTTTGTACTCAAGCAGACACGAGCCCTGTAATGGATACTACCAAGGATCAAAGGGATCGAGACCAGAGTGATCCTTCCTTGCACGCATGGCTGCAAAACTCAGCTAGGCTCAGCCGTTCTGCTTGAAAAGTGAAAGTAGGAAAGGAAACACGAGCCCTGTAATGGATACTACTAGCAAGGATCAAAGGGATCGAGACGAGAGAGTGTTTCCTTTTCTTCGCGGGAAGCGGGAGGGGAAGACCTGGCCTCTGTAGAAATTTTTTTGAAACATGTAATTTAAAAATTCCATAGCCATCAAATGCCTGGACCTATAATTCTGAAATTTCTGACACATATCTACCCCTAACCCATCTACAAAGTGAGCAATGTTCAGACTTCTATCTTTTAAAATAAAAAAGTTATAGGCGTTTCTTTCCTCATTGTTTCAAAAATACCTTGCCACCACATGCCTGGACCCAGCTGTCTGAAATTTTACACACATATCAAGCCAAGTGGTACCTGTAATGTGCCCATGTTTCCTGTTTGTATCTTCAAAAATAAAAAAGTGGGAGGCGTAACTGTATTTACCCCACCACTACCCATTTTTCTAAAATTAATTGCCACACAAGGCAAGCACCTACGTTTCCGAAATTTCACACACATAGGTCCCAAGGTACCGCCTACAATGTGGCAAAGTTTCATGTGTGTAACTTTAAAAATGACAAAGTTATAGGCATTCCTGGGTATTTATTAAAAAATTAATTGCCACACAAGGCAAGCACCTACGTTTCCGAAATTTCACACACATAGGTCCCAAGGTACCACCTACAATGTGGCAAAGTTTCATGTGTGTAACTTTAAAAATGACAAAGTTATAGGTGTTTCTTTCCTCATTGTTTCAAAAATTAATTGCCACACAAGGAAAGCTCCAATGTTTCTGAAATTTCACACACATATCAAGTGAAGTGTTCCCTGTAATGTGCCCAAGTTTCCTGTTTGTATCTTCAAAAATAAAAAAATGGGAGGCGTAACTGTATTTACCCCACTACTACCCATTTTTCTAAAAATTAATTGCCACACAAGACAAGCACCTACGTTTCTGAAATTTCACACACATAGGTCCCAAGGTACCCCCTACAATGTGGCAAAGTTTCATGTGTGTAACTTTAAAAATGACAAAGTTATAGGCATTCCTGGGTATTTATTAAAAAATTAATTGCCACAAAATGCATGCACCAATCTTTCTGAAATTTCTCACAGATAACTACCCCTAACCAGTCTACAATGTGCCCAAGTTTCATCCTTCTATCTTTAAAAATGAAAAAGTTATAGGCGTTTTTGTAAAACAATACTTGGCTATGGGAAAAAGCATTCAAAATGGCGTCCGATCCGGATCGGACATCTGGTCCGATCCGATCCGACCAGCCTCCGATCCGATCCGATCCGATCCGACCCCCCAGGTCCGATTCCGATCCGCTATCCGATCCGATCCGGGGGGTCAGTGCACATCCCTAGCGGAAAGGTAGGATATAAATGGAAGTACTCTAAAGGAGGTATCCAAGGTGCTGAAACTTAACCTGAACCTATTTTGTGGTCAGGTTTCAGCACCTTGGACAGCTTCTTTAGAGTTCTGGCTTGTCTTGACTGAAACCCAGAATGAATTTACACCAAAATTGGAGCCAGCCGCCTCACCTGGTTGGACTTGATGGCCTAACAAGTTCCCACTCTAATTCTGTGATTCTACAATCTACAGTCCTTTTTCATCATCAGAGGTCTCCGCCAAATTCACCCAAGGCCATTGTCAAGATGCTATGATGCAGAGGCAGTCCTTCTGGGCTCCCTATTACAACGCTAAATAAAAAGAGTTATATTTGTTGAGCAAAGCTGTTTTCTGAGACCACCGATGGAGCGTTTTTAATTTAAACACAATCTTGCAGTTCCCAGACCCTCCCTGCTGCAATACGGAACATAAATCTTCACTTTCAAAGGCTTGTTTTTTCTGCCCAAGCCAACATTATCTGCCCTTTCTCCCTGCTCTCCTATCTCTATGAGGATGCTCCTTATCTCCCACAAACTCACTCCAACCCCTGATTTGATTCCAGGTTCAGGGAGTGAAGGAGAAGGCAGGGTGAAATGATACGCCCTTCGAAAGGTCCTGGAAAAGAGAAGGGTGAGGTGGGGTGGGACAGACGAGACATGGTAATGCCCTTCAAGCACCTGGAGGACTGTCTCACAGAAGTAGGGCAAAGGCTCACTCTCTGCTGGCCCAGAAGGCAGGGCTAGATTGGGTGAACTTCAGCTGCAGGAGGGCCAACTTTAGCAGAAACGTCTTGACAGTAAAAGCATGTTGACAATAAAACCACTTGCCCAAAGGCACGGCGGGCTCTCCCACATTGGAGGTCTTTGAGGAGAGGATGGACAGACAGCCATTTCTTGGGGGTGCTCCCGCTTTGGATTTCCTGCGTCAAGCACAGGATTGGACTAGACGGCCTCCAACTCTATGCTTCCATGACCTCCCCATCCTTGCTCTAGCACCCTGAAGTCTTCAGAAAGCATCACAGGCATTAACTAGCTGAGATTTTCACAACAACCCTGTGAGGTAGTGGTATCATGGGGTGGGGTAGCAGGCTCTGAGGTTTGAGAGAGAGAGCGGGGGGGGGGGCTTTACCTCAAGCCACAGAGTTCATGGCAGAGGTGAGATTCGAACTGGGGACTTCGTGATTTGTCGTTCAGGAGGCAACCCTATACCCACTGACTAGCAGGTAGGTGCCACTGAGCACAGTGGGATGCACACCTGCATAAGCATGAACAGCCACGACATGGCATCATGACGGAACACTCACCTGTGCACTCGGCGCTGTACATTTTCTCCTGAGCCTGGGGCTTTCCTTTGCGCTTCCCTGGGGGGCCCGGAGGTCCTGGGGGGCCTGGGGGACCAGGAGGGCCTGGAAGCCCTGGATCACCTTTCGCACCTACCAGACAAAGAGTAATTCTATGAGAACATCAGAAGAACCCTGCTCACAGTGGCCAACCAGCTGTCGACCAGGAAACTACAAGCAGAACATGGGTGCAACAGCACGCTCCCACCCACATTCTCCATCAACTGGTGTATACAGGCTGACTGCCTCTGATACTGGAGGTTGCACTTAGCCATCACAGCTAGTAACCATCGATAGCCTTCTCCAAGAGTAACTACAAGTGCTAGAGGCTTTGCACCTATCAGACTGAGAGGTGTTTTCAAGCAGATCCAATGTGGGGGTTTGGAAGATGATATCTCTGTAGCTTGCAGATCCAGATTTTAACAGTCAAATCCTCATTTTGTGATCCTTAACCCCACTACCCTAGAAAAACATGACACTCCCAGAGATTCCGAAGCAGCCTCAACTGTCCTGCTCCGGAGACTGATGATACACAGCTTCGATGCAACATCATTTGTGGGCAGAAAGTAGACCAGGATCTAGTGGTAGACCTCTCCGTGGTCACGCTGATGGAGACAGATGGATGTTGTTAGTCCAAAACACCTGGAAGTCATTAGGCTGGGGAAAGGCTGCATTGACATGTAATTCAGAAAGTGCATTTCCTCTCACCTTCTGCTATGAGTTCATTATTTGCGTCTCCTTTGTCACCCTTGGCTCCTCTGGTCCCTTTGTCTCCTCGTGCCCCTTCTTTCCCAGGTAAGCCAATTTCACCAGCATCTCCTTTCTCGCCTCTCTCCCCAGGTTCTCCTTCAGGTCCTAGCAAACCAACGGGAAGGTTAAGTGCCATGTGTGAGATGCAACTGCTGTGACAATTAAGTATGGTCAGAAGTGAGTTTGAAGTGGTACAGTCACTGCAAGAGGGCTACACCACATGATTGGACTGGACTTTTGAACTGGCTGCACAGATCTGAGACACGACTGCAACAGTTAAATAAGGTGAGAAGCGAAGTCTGAAGTGGTACAGTCACCACAGGAGGACTGTACCACATGACTGGTCTGAACTTTTGAACTGGCTGCACAGATCTGACATGTGACTACACAGTTAAATAAGGTGAGAAGCGAAGTCTGAAGTGGTACAGTCACCACAGGAGGACTGTACCACACGACTGGTCTGAACTTTTGAGTTGGCCACAGAGATTTGGGAAAGGTGGGGACAAGGAAGGTACACGGGAAATGTTAGCCACATATATCTGGAGTCTGCGAAGATACCTATTTTTCCTCTTCTTCCAGACTCTCCTTTTTCCCCAGGAATTCCAGGAATCCCATCTGATCCATTCAATCCAGGCAATCCATCGAGCCCAGGGGGACCTGATCAAGCCAATGAAATATATATTTTAGAGAATTCTGCTCCCCGGACAGGATATCAACCATAATCAAAAACTGTTAATCCCATTATCTCATTTATTAATTACATATATATTTCATTTCATTTATTATATTAATATACAGCTGCATAGACAAAGCTGTCTGGCCAGTTCACAAAAATTTTAAACCATTAAAAGGTATATCCCACCGTTCTCATTTCATGGAACTCAAGGAAGTATACCAGGGCTGACATCAAGGGGAGGCATGAGCGGTCACATGCCAATGTCCATATCCCAGTAGGGGCCCACTGACAAAAGCCCACTAGACTAGCTCCTCTGCTTCACCACTGCAACCTGCTTGTTCACCTGCTGACTGCGATTCCGCCATCACGTCCTCTCTGAAACCCAGACCTCAAGCCTATTCGTAGTAAAAACAGAACTCTATGCCAGGCAAAGCCCCTATCGAGGCTGCCTCTACCCCTGCGCAGTGTGAAGTCCAACTTCCCTTGTGCCCTGATCTCATTACGCCATGTAACCCCTCTCCCACTGTTCTATAGCATTGGCTGCCACTGGTACGAAACCATTCAATGAAGTCAACCTCAACAGGTTGGCCACTATATGAACAGAGTGCTGGACTAGATGGACCCTTGGTCTGATCCAGCAGGGCTTTTCTGATGTTCGTGTGTCTCCCGTTCATGCAAAGCAAGCAGCCATCATGAACGCAATCAGGAATTGGGCCCAGGATGAGTGACACGATGATGCTTGGAGAATCCTAGCAATTTGTCCATCCCTAAAATTAACTAAATCAATATCATATATGGTACTTCATTCTTTTTTTTAAAAAAAAAAAGGTGTCACCATACCAAATGAACATTAGACTTTGGCACTATCTAAATGCTTGGCTCACTGACAAAAGTTTCTGTAGAGTTTCATGGTACCAAAATTGATATCGCATGGAAGAAGAAGACACTCTGGTGTGAAAATTAAAAACAAACCTCAGTTACTGCATTTGCTTTCAAATGGTTTGAGGAGGGGCAAATTTGTAGTTTTGGATGATTCTGCAATGCAGATGGTAGAAGAGCATACTGAGGCTTGAAATAGAATCTAGAAATACATTTTCAGAAAATATGGGTTGGAGGCAGGCATATTTATACTTCGAGTGGAGCCATTGAAATCAGTGGGATGTAAGCCATGATTAACTTATATCCCATCGATTCTAAGGAGTCTACTCTATGACTCAATCTGGATCCAACCCTGGATTCAATTTCTACACCAACTTTTGGGGGTTCTTATGAAAAACATTAAGGCTACAATCCTAGATGCTCACAATGGAGTAAGTCTCATGGAGAACAATTGGAACTTACTTCCAAATAAACATACATAGGACTGTACTATTCCTTCACAAAAACAAGCCATAATTTTTAGGAAGAAAGGAGAAATCGCCCAATTTCAACTAAGCCAAGTTGAGCAGCCTGATCCGATGCGTGTTTAATCAGATGTAGCTCCTGCTTATTTAAATGGAACTTTAAACCTGGCTACATGTTATACTCTTTGCATGAGAGCTCCGCCTGTCGACAGTTCCAAAGGCTCCCGTTCCATCAGGAAGAGATGGCTGGAGTGGATAGAAATCAACCATATAGTGAAAGAATAGCCACTGGCCCCTGTCTCCTGTTTCTTCTCTTATCTCAATGCTTAGCAGCTAACGTTCCCTGCTCCTCCCCCTCCCAACTCATAGGGAAAATCAGCTGCCCAGCAGAGAGATAAGGCAAGATAAACAGTAGAGGGAGAGAGGTGGCCAATGGTTTCTGCTTCCCGGTGTGTTTGCCCATGATCCCCTCCGGCTGTCTCTGCCTGTCCTGAAGGGAGTATTTGGAGTTCTCAACAGGCAGAGGCTACTTTTCAAGTGGTGAGTATATCCATGGCCAGGCTCATAGAATTGCAGCCTTAGGGGCTTTTGACACTGGAAGAATCCTAGAAAAACAGGTCCTCGCCATATTGCATTGGTACAATTAAAGGGTTCGATAAAAACATGGTTGATCTTGTTATTTATTGTGCATATGGTGCCATCAAGGTGGAGCTCTACAGAGTATAGGAGAACAGTCTTCTGCCCCCAAGGAGCTCCAATTTGACACAGGGGAACAATGGAGGGAAGGCGAGGCGGGGCAGGGATAAGCAAGAAAGTCATAAGCAGCTCTTTGTGTCACATGTGCTTTGACTCAGTGACAGATCCAGTCACAGGGTGTGGGAGCATAAAGGGAAAGGTGTATTACCTGGCAGTCCTGGTGGCCCTAAACAAAATATGAACAAAAGAGAGAGAAAACGAAAAAAACAGTGAGTGCGACTTGACACTAAAACCAAGAACACAACTCTTATGAGTAGGACTAAGCCAACGTCATCCTGAAAACAACACTGAAGTATCTCGAGGGGCATTTTGCACACTTTATGTCTACACGTTTCTACCAGTTCCAGATCTGGTTAATTTCACAGTTTCCAACCCAGGAATACGGAGCTATAGCATTCTATACCTAGAATAGTCTGCCTGTTGCTTGGGGCTTTGCTGTCGTCCTATGGAGGGGGGGGGGGTCATGTGCTGATATCCTCCCTCTTATTTCTCAGTGGATTCATTTCCAAACTGCACATTGGTCTGGGACCGAGGTTTCCAACATGGTGCCCAGGGTTGCAATGTGCCCACGTACATCTCTCTTGGTCCCCACCAGATTCCCTGCTCCTCCTGATTTTTATCTTGTTTCTTAAGATCATTTCGATTTGTTGTTTTCCAACAGAGAGGCTGGCATGCTGCAAAGTGAAGGGCTGCCCTCCAGAACTATTTGGGGGGGGGAGGTGTTCAAAACAGCCACCACCACCCACATACGCACTTCTGCCTCGTACTTAGATTCTTGAGCAAGTTACTTTTCTTTTAGTCTCACTAGTTTGCCTTCTGGGAAATGACTGCCTGACTACCAGCCATTGCCCACCATGGCAGCCAACTTATGAATGGCCAGATCCCACTCCCATGGCAGCCATCTTGTGACAGCACCCACGACACTCTCTCAGAATTCCTAATGTGCCCACCAACCAAAATGCAAGCCTCGTGTATCCCTCCCAACATATGCCCAGTGGTTAAGAAAAAAACAGAGAGTTATCCTTGGAAAACTGGTCTCACCTCCCCATGGGGAAAGCATGGTTTGCTGCTGTATCTCTACAGAACACTAGAGAAACTACAGAGCATACAATACTTTGAAAAATACAAAAGCTGAAGGATCTTCTTTTTTCCCAGTCCAGCTTGTTGAAAGCTAATCTTCAAAAGCAAATAAACAAACCTTATTCTCAATCCCAAACCCGTGTATTAAATTTCACTCAATTGCTCTTTGACAGAACATGTGTCCTGCTGGGAGAGTCTGGCTGCAACTTGAGTAATTGCTCTGCAAGGTGTGCAGTATGTATGCCTTTTCACTCACGCCAGCCAAAGGAATGCAGTAATTAATGTGGCGGCATTCTTGAGTGCTTCCCAAGAAGCTCTCCCTGCAACTCCAATTTGCAGCAGGGATAAAATGGCACATCAGACCTGAGCACCACGCCGAGACAAAACAGTGGCCCAGATCCAGAAGCAATACTTATGGAGATCCTGTGGGGAGTGGTGTAGCGGACTCAGGGATCACAGGGACACAGCACAGGTACTTTTTTATTAGCAGGGACACTTTGCTTTAGAATTTCCTTCTATAAACAACAAACAGCTGAGGGATTGTTGTGGGAAACAGTGGGGAGTCAGTGTTAACCCACACACATAAATCCTGACCCAGGCTAGTGATCCCTGCAGCAACTTTTTTTAAAAAAAAATTAAGATATGCAAATGTGATCACACATTTCCTGTTTTGTCCCTGATCCCCAAACCTGTGCCTCAGCCATAAGCATCCCCTCCACCTTTCTGGCAAATGATGGACTGCTTGAAAATCTCCAGGAGTGGAGGAGGAATGCACATTCTCTAAATCCCTCCTCTGAGGAAGGTTCAGAGGATAGCAACAAGGGAGAGGGCCTTTTCAGTGGTGGCCCCCCAATTGTGGAATGCCCTCTCCCACAAAGCCTGCCTGGCACCAACGTTGTCATCCGTTCAGCACCAGGTAAAGACTTCCCTCTATATCCAGACATTGGATGGCATATGGTGTGCTCTACAATGCATCAGATGAATTGTTTATGTTTCTCATTGGTGTTTTAAGTGTGTTGTTTTTAAGATAGTGGTGGTATTTTGGAGGATGATTGTTGTCAAGCTGTTTTAAATTTGGTACATATTAATTTTTGTTGGAAGTCACCTTGGCTCCTTTTTTTAAAGGTGTTTAAGAATCGGAGAAATAAATGCAGTAACAATAATCGCAAGAGCAATAATTCTCCCTTTCAGATGAGACAAAGATGGAAATCACTTGCACATCAACCTGCACCTGAATTTTCATATATGCAGACATTTTTCTTCGAGGGAAATAACTCCGTTTCTGCAAACTGAAGTGCCAGAGCCTCAAGGCTTAAAAGATCTTTCACTGATCTTTTTATCAATGGACAGAGCTAGTAACACCACCCAGTGACAGAACTAGATTCCTTCTCTTTGAAGAAACTCAATCTCTTTCTTTCATCTCCCGCCTGTTTCAATCATGGAGCTCAGTGAGGCTTTACAAAGGATTATCAGACGGCCTCCAATCCAGGCACTGACCAGAGCCACACCTGATTAACATCTGTAAAGTAACCTGCTTCAGGAGCCTTAAGAACAGGGCCTGCGACGCTTTGGTGCTCTGAACCTAACAATTCATGCGGATGAAATCTAGTGAAGCCTGGCAGCTCCAATGTCACTAGGGTGGTGAATCTGCTCCGGGTTTCAGTCAGGACCAGTCAGAACTCTACAGGAGTTACCCAAGGTGAGAATCTCTTTTAGAATTCTGACTGTTTCTGATTGAAACCCAGAACAAGTTCACTGCTCCACTGACATCAGAGTCATCAGCCTCCACTGGTGAAATCTTTTGATGGAACGCCATCCCATTTTTATTCAGGTTACATCTTCCTCAGTTCCTGGCCACTTTCAGCACCGGTGCACGATAGCAATGAAACCAAGCAAAGCAACGAAGGTACGTCAGTTCACAAGTGTGCCAACCTACCTGTTAAACAAACTCCTTTCGTGCTGTTACACAGCTCAACCATCACCCGGACCTAAAATCATAATGAATAACTATATTTATCTATATCTCATTGCTTGCAATATATAGGATTCACGATTCGGACAGAAATAGATGTACATCATCTTGCCTAGCATCTGACGGATTCCCGAACTGTAAACTGGGGTGTGTTGCGAGAAATGAATTTATTAACCCACAACACAGGAATCAGCCCACTCTCTAATCTAGCCATTGATCCATCGAGTTCAGCATTGTCCGCGCCAAAGGTGGGAAACCTCGCCCCCTCCAGATGTTGCCAGACTACAACCTCCATCATCCCTGCCCATTGGCCATGCTGGCTGGGGTTGATGGGAAATGGCATCCCAAAACATAGAGAGGGCCAAAGCAGTTCTCCTACATTAGAACAACAGCATCAGCACCCTTTCCCAACTAGCATTTATCATAGTCAATTAGTAACAATTTGCTCATGTTATACTTTGTCTAAAGACAGCAGCATTGGATACTCTTTGTACAGACATCATTGCTTACAGAAGAGGAAAATGTACTGTCCCAAATGAGGACGAAAGGGGTCACGCTCGAAGATGCAAGCTGAGCTGACTTCCAAAGGAAGGCCATGGGTTGACCTTACCCACTAAGGCTGGAGGGGAAGGATAGAACGTACCTTTTAAAATTAGACATTGTAACGATTGGGTACAATGTGCTCCCCCTCCCCATGGAAAACATAAGCACTGGAGTAAGATCCCAGCAGTGTTGTGGCTGGCAATGTTGTGGCTGGGAGCATGGTGTTCCTTATGCTCCACCTATCCCTAACACCTTCGTTGCCACTGCAAATCTTCCCTATTGTGCAGACACTGGAGCAGCTGTCCCCAACCTGGTGCCTTGCAGCTGCTTTGGACTACAGGTCCCACCATCCCTGACCTGGCTGGAGCTGATGGGAGTCGCAGTCCAAGACAACTGGAGGGCCACCGGGGGTAAAGTCCAAAATAAGTCCTACTGAGGGTAGACCCGTTGAAATGAATGGTATTGAAGTGAATCGGGACTAACTGAAGTCCCATTCATTTCAACGGGTCTACTCTAACTAGGACTTACATTGGATTTTAACCCAGGTTACCTACTCCTGGGACGCAGGTGTGGTAAGAGCACATGTCTGGAGTGCAAAAGGCCCCAGGTTCATTCCCCGAGATGGCCGATGGTATTAAAGCTACTGAGAAATCAAGGGAAATTAATACAGCGGCACTTGGCCACCAGTCTTTCTCCCAACAAAGGTAATCCATCTGGGCAACCAAAGCTGCTTCAGTACCTTTGCGAAACATGTTGAGTCCTTGCCTTTGGGTGGGCTTGAGAAAAGAACGGCGCATTCGCCAGCTCTATTCAATGAAACAATGCCAATGAATGGCTCTTGTTGATGAGTCCTGAATCTTGGCCATCCACGAAAGGGCTCATCTTACCTTCCATGCAGTGTTTTTCACTTAACTCACAATTAGCAATTTATTACAGCTTTGGGCGTCTTTGTTTTCCACCGTCCCCAAAATCCATAGCCACACCAGGCTATCGTTTTTTGGATGACCTGGGCTCCAAATTTCTCGCTCTCGTTTCTCCCCCATTTCTGAGCTTTTTGTTCTCAAAGACAGAAGATTGATTGCTCGCTCTTTGTAGGGTTTCCTCATCATCCTGTTTCGTCAACTGGTGTAATCACAGTGAGAGTCTATTAAGAGAAAGAGCTAAAGAAGAGAATTTGCCCTATGATATTATGTTGGCATAAGAACCAACAGAGGCAGGAAAATGATTTTGGCATAAGAATGGATTGAGGGGGAGGGGAGAGAATGGCCACTATTTTTCTTTTGGTTCTGTCACTCATCTCTATACCAAAAACAGCTACACCTGCTAAAGTTTTGTGCAGCAGACTGCTGTTAAAGATACAAGGAGATGGAATTTTAAAAAAAGAAAAGTCAGATAGCCTACTTCTCTAGCACTCTTCTCCCTATTGTTAGGAAAACCTCCTCATTGCTGTTGTGAGAGGCAGTAAGCCTGTTCAGAATACACTTCAGGGTCTGTGATTAGAGAAACTGTGGTTCTCTGGGGTTAGCACTAACTAGGGCTGTGCACAGCCCCCCGATCCGGTCCAGATCCAGATCTGGATGATCCGGATTGGGCCCGATCCGATCTGGACCAAATGGGAACTCCCGGTCCGGAACCAGATTCAGAACCGGATCAGGGTCTCTGGATCGAGATCCGGAGACCCTCCTTTTCCCCATAGACTTGCAAGTCTATGGGGAAAAGGACTCACCGCCCTTCCCCCACTCTCCCTGCTTACCTACTGCCTCCTCATCGCCGCTGCCATCTGCCGCTGCCACTACTTCCTCTCTACTGAGAATCAGGCCACGAGGCCTGGTTCTCAGTAGAGAGGAAGCAGTGGCAGTGGCAGGCGGCAGCGGGCGGCGGCGGCAATAAGGAGGAGGAGGCAGCAGGTAAGCAGGGAGAGTGGGGGAGGGCGGTGAGTCCAATGGACTAACTGCCGGCCCTGCATATCTGGGTGCTGGCTGTGCAGCCAACACCCAGGGACCTGGAAGGGCAATGGGCCCCAGACCGATCCAGAATGATCTGATCCAGTCTGGAACGATCCGGACCTCCCCCAATTTGGTTTGGATCCAGATCCAGGAGGTCCAGATCACCCCAATCCGCTTCAGATTCAAGATCCAGATCCGTGCATAGACCTGACACTAACCACAAGCCATGCTGTCTCACACAACACTTTAAGCCATGATTAGAGCCGTTCATCCTGCTGCAGATGGTCTGACTGTTTTTAGTGAGTGAGCATGGTTTAGCAAAACTCATCACACAAGACACCTTAAACCAATCACTAACCTCCCTCATAGGGTTGTTATGAAGATTAAAAGGCATAATGGAGAACATAAGATGAACTGCTTTATACAAGGGCAGACTATTTTTTTTTCACTTAGTCCAGTATTTGCTGGAAGTGGATGTATAAGGTCTCCAGCAGAGGTTTTTCTCAACACCTGAGATAAGTTTGGGATAGCAGGAATTAAACCTGGTACCTTGTGCATGCAAAGCACATGCTCTGCCACTGAGCTATGGGAGAATCGTGTCCACTATGCTGGGCTATTTGGAGGAAGAGGGAGAGAAAAATGAAGTAGCTGCATGAATACTACTTTAGTCGGTGAAAAACATCACATGTAAAATCCCCATCAGCCATACATCTGTTAAAAGAAGCCACTCCTATATTGAATTGCAAGATTTCAACATTAAAACACAGGTAGCTGTATTGATCCATTAGGTAAAAGGAAATACCCCAAAAGCAAAAAAGGCATAGTTGCAAAGTAATGAGCAAGATTTCATGTTCAGCAGAACTCTTCTTTAGGCTGAATGTTATCCAAAAGGGGGCAAGCAAGAGATAATTCAAAGACGTAAATTGGCATGATGGGAAGATCGCAGCATTTTGCTCACTGATATCCTCCCCACCAACCCCATTTTTTATTGGCTTCCTTAACATCCAGCCTGCGGAAGTGCTCTGCTGAACTCAAAAGCTTGCTCACTGCTTTGTGATGCTTCCATTGGTCCTGATAGAAGTAGGGTGACCTTTAACTGTTGTGATGATGAGGGAATTTCACCAGGAACTAATTGCATACAAATGACACTGGCTGAAATTCCCTTTTCTCTACAACTGTTAAAGTCACAGGAGCCCTGACCTGGATTTTATCTGGTCACCCTAGACAGAAGTATCATGCCACAGCTGCAATGCCACAGAGACATCCAAATAGGGGATAGAAAGCCAACAAACTGAAGTCTGATCATAATATCCTCATGGTGGTGAGGAGGAGAAGCAGATGCCAATTCTTGCTTGCTCATTGGCTGTCTACCTGCCAAGCAAGCAAAGGGGAGCAATGGTGAGAAAGAGGAGGAGGAGCAACCCCAGCTGGTGGGAATGGTGGTGAGAAGGTAGACTCACTGAGGGAGGGGACCCGTTGAGGGTATCTTGCACAAGATCCCTCAAACATCTGGAACTGGCACAGCTATCAACACAGAAGGGTAGAGAGAATGCGGCACAGGGCTGCCACTTTCAACGGCAGCCCCGTGATTCCTGAGACCTTCCCCTGAGCACAAAATGTCACACCATTTCAGCCGCTCACAGGCAGCACCCCTCTTCTCTACCTATTTCCTTAAGAGTGTGCAGCCGTTGCTGGCACATCTGTAGTTAAAACTGGAGCCTGGGTTCATTTGCAAGCTATGAGAAAAGCTTGCAAATTAGAAATCCATTAGCTGCTTATTCATTCCACCAGTCAATCGTTCAGCTTCTAACACTCAACAAAAAGTATCTGCATAAACGGCCCTCAGTATTGAGGGTGAGTTATGTAAGCCATGAAAAGCTGGCCTTTGGCTTTCGTTCATTTTGAATCAGAGGTGACATTCTTTCCAAGGCAAAACTCAAAACGGGTGTCCCCACCCCACCCCACTGAAACGTGGGCTGACATCCCTGAATGAGCAGAAGCAAGATCGATTACCCATTGTGCAAATACCTATGGACATGAGGGGTCATCCTCTTCCCGCCACCCCCCAAAAAATGAGCTGTGTTACACATGCATTCTCCAAAAACCGATACCTACTGGGATGGGGGGTTAGAATGGAGCCAACATAACTCAGAGGGTATTTTTCTAAGAAAACTTCTGAGACTCCGTGTGTGTGTGTGTGTGTGTGTGTGTGTTTTATTTCCGCAAAAAAAGAGGCCCACTTTGCAGAATTTTCTCAGAATATTCTTAAACTTTTTTTATGGCGACTGCCATTCTACTCCCCACCACACCACCATGCCCCAGATCTCCACTGAAGGATGCAAATTGGTGGCCAGGCGAAGGGGGAGAGGCCAGGGACTCAGCCAGCTGCTCTTTCTGCCAGATGTAAAGCTCGTCCGTTGGGATGCCAGGTGCCACACGAACCGAGGAACTGTGCCAGCACTGGAAGAAGGAATTCCCCGCCTCTCTCAGCACAGAGTACAGACATCAGTGGGCGGGGCAATGGCCATTGACATCATCTGGCCCATGGAGGGGCATGGGAGGGGCAATCCATCCCCTCCATTATAAAACTGTGCTGCACCCCTACTCTAACTAGTAATAATCATGTTTATAGCCAGAAAGATTCATCTTCCCCAATCATTTGCAAATACCTGCGGATCACAGTTGATTCTGCTTCTGCCTTCCTAGGTGACTTGGTTCGGTCATCTGAAGCTCTTTGATCCACGAAAAATCAGACACAATTTGAAGCTAGAGTGACTACATACAAAAGAGGGCAGGGCTCCTGCAGCTTGAACTAATGCTTGTGGTGAAGAGGGAATTTCACCAGGTGTTGCATGCATACAAATGACACCTGCTGAAATTCCCTTTTCTATACAACTATTGAAGATACAGAAGCCCTGTCCTCCTTTCCATATGGTCACCCTATCTTTGGCCCCGCCCACTGTCACATTGTGGCCTCTGAGAGCCTCTCCAAAATAGAATCTGTCCCTAAAGCTGAATGAAGTTCGACACCCCTGATTTACAGGATTAGCAAACCTTGATTGTGACTTTTACCTAAATCCAAAAATGGAGAACGATAAGCCCAGTATTGTCTAGTCCAGGGAATGAGGAAGCTGGTCACCTTCCAAATGGGATTTAACTCCAGCTCCCATGAGCTCTAGCCAGAACTGCCAATGGTCGGGGATAATGAGATTCATAGTTTAGTAACATCTGGAAGACCACAGGTATCCTACCCCTGGTCTACTGCGAGTGGCAGTTACCTGCCCAGGGTCTCAGGCAGAAAAGGTTTCTCTCCACCTGCTACCTGGAGATGTCACGTTTCGAACCCAGTACTGTCTTCACACAAAGCATGTACCATAAAACACTGGAACAAATCCTACTGCCAGGAAAGTTTTAAATGCTTTGTTGAAACTGTTTTCTTGAAACTGTTTTAGCAGCATGCTATAAAAAGCCACTTTACGGAGGTGGCTGCCTTCATATGTACTGACTGCAAACACAACTGAGGTTTTTCCTGGGATCTGCAGCCAACAAATAAATGTCTCCTGGCTTGCAAGTGTAACCAAATGTGGCTTTGCTGTTTACCCCTTCCATTTCTTTCTTATTTCTGCAAAAACTTCTATGGAACACACATCACTAGCATTGTCATTTTGCAAGTGTTATTCTCTTATGGAATGAAGAAGAGGCAGTAGCAGTAAAATACCCGGCTCCTCAGCCACAAAGGCTCCCAGAGTATCTTTCAAATAATCACTAAAACAAGACAGTCCCAGCCTTCAGGCTCGTGAGAAAAAAGACACGGCACACAAGGAAAATAAATGGAGAGGGAAGAGGAAAAAAGGGCTGGTGGAGCAGCACTGCTTTCCCCTCTCATCTCCCTCACTACAGAATGGCAGGAACTGAACCCTGGACCTTCTGCATGCAACACAGGTGCTCTGACACTGAGCCACAGCCCTTCCCAGGTGATGTGATATTATCCATGTGGTTTGAAGCACAAGATTTCTCTTTCACAAATAGCCAGCACAGGAATTTGGGGAAAGGGAGAGCTGGATTGGGACTGAGGCATTGCGGAAGCTGGTTAGGGTGTTGTTTTCCCCCTGTTGTGATCCCAATCCATATCGGACCACGCTGCCTGCTATTTGTACGGGGAAATAGCAGGCTCAAGATGGGGGTGGGACCAGATTGAGACCACAGAGGGGGGGAAATATTAACTCCCCCAATCCCATGATGTAATTTCAATTTATCTCCCCCACTCCATGGTCACTATTTGTGAAAGACAAGTCTTGTCTGCAAGGGGAAATGACATCACATGTAGTTGGGCTTTCAGCAACAGAGTTTTAAAAGTTTCCCAAAGAATGTATTTTTTGCCCCTTAACATCCATGTTGCCTTTTAACACTAACTCTGAAGTTTCTGGCTATTTCATGATCTGATAAATGTATCTGACCAGATTGAACCTTACAGAGGCATTTGGCCATTGTGAAATCTGATTTATGCAGGCTCTCAGATTAACCTTTTCCAGGAAGCCTAAAATATTAGACCTGAAAAGTGAATGTCTTTCAAACCGGTTGGAGTGATATCATTCTGTAGGAGCGCGGCATTTATTTATTTAAAGTTTGTGGCAGGGTTGTTGAGGGTAGTTTGTTCTCAGGGTGTGTTGTCATGACATCTGAACCTGACATCTCAACACAGCCGCTTGGCAAGGGTGGCAAAAAAACAAACAAAAAAAGCCTGTGCCGTTCTTTGTAATCTTGCCACTGACTGTCCCTCCATTGATGCCAAAACGGCACTTTGGAAGGACCGTAACTTGATTGACACCTTTTTAAAATTACTTTTCGGGTTCCTCAGGAGTGTGCAAATGGGATCGTAATTCTCAAAAAAAAAACAAACCCATTTTTCACAATTGCACAATAACTGTCCACTATGTGTGGTCTCTCCCTGTCAATTTCCTTGTATGCTATAGCTGTCAAAGGAAGCTCTGGAGTAGACAATGTGCTAGGAAATTAACAGGGCAAGATGGCACATAGGGTAATAGGCACACACTGGCGAAAGACTGCCTACCAGCGAGCGCGGCGCACACACACACCTGTGTCCCCCAGAGATATTGCATCCCAACTCCCATCATCCCCAGTCCCAAGGCTCCCCTGAAGCCAACGTTAAGAGCATTGGGTCC
This sequence comes from Anniella stebbinsi, assembly GCA_029215795.1. Lineage (NCBI taxonomy): Eukaryota > Metazoa > Chordata > Lepidosauria > Squamata > Anniellidae > Anniella > Anniella stebbinsi. The sequence goes on from JARDYH010000001.1 coordinate 393,338,090, forward strand.
AAGCCAGCTTCCTCCAACCTGGCCCCTTCGAGGTTGGGTTGGACCACTCCCCTCAGCCCCAGCCAAAGGGCTGGCTGGGGATCATGGGAGCGGCGGTGCCCGGCTTGCTGCCGCCTGGCGCGCTCTTCCCTCCTCCCCTTCGCCCCGGGGACTAGAGCAGCGCGCCTCCTACCGGCACCATGGAGTAAGTCATCATCATGAGCATGTCGTCGCTCTCGGCGCGGATGTGGCCCTTGGCGAGGCCGCGCCCGCGGTGGCTCCGCTTGTTCCTGCCGCCGGCGCCGGCCGCTCCTTCGATGCCGGCGTCCGACGGGGCGGTGGGCTCCAGGGGGCGCCGGAGCGCGTTCGGCGGGGCCCCTCCTTCCAGCGCCCGCTGCCTCGCCGCTTCCTCCTGCAGCGCCCGCAGCGCTGCGCTCAGCTCGCTCCACTGGCCCAGCAGGAAGACGGTGCCGGCGGCGCTGAGCGCGGCCAGCAGCCCGACGGCGGCCAGAGCGCAGCGCAGCGCCCGGCCGCCCCCTTCCTGGCCCAGCATGGCTCCTCGCGGACGGCGTGGCCCGGGCGATCGCCGGCAGGAGAACTCGGGCCGGCCCGGGCGGGACAGAGGGATGTCATGCGTCCGGGGCGGCTCTTGTCCCCCCGTGGGCGGCTTGCTGGCCCCGTCCGCCAGGCGGAGGGGAGGGGAGTGGCGTTCGCCTTGGCCTGGACGCGCGGGGAGAGAGAGGGAGAGAGAAAGGCAGGGGTGGAGGCCGGCCGGCAAGCCCGTGGCCACCCCACGGACTTCAAGGAGAAGGACGGGGCGGGCGGCGGCGGCACCCCGCAGGCAAAGTGGCTGGATGGGGGGCTATGGGCCGCGGCGGTGCTGCGGGGGCCCATCTGTCCATTGGCATCAATGGGAGGCTTTTCTCCCCCATCACCCTAAGCTCAATTGCCACGGCGGATGGGGGATAGAGGAGGAGGCTATTCCTGGCGGCTACCCGTGGCTACTAATCCTGCTGGCTATGTGCTGCCTCCAACATCAGCGGCAGGAAGCCTGTATCTCATACGTACAAGCTTCCAACTCTGTTTCTAACATCCTCTCCTGCTGTTAATTCTCCTTTCAGTTTTAATAAACTTCTATCAACGTTTTAATAAAAAATTAAATAAGCTTTTTCTCAACAGCTTTTAATAAACCTTTTAATAAACTTTTATAAACCTATAAACTTTTAATTGTAAGTTGCTTTGGGAGGCTCTTATTTGAGCCAACAGGTGACTCATAAGTATGTAAAAAAATAAATATTCCCATCCCAATCCTTTTGTACAGAATGTAAACGGCAGGTGTTTCTGTTTGTCCTAAATAGGGTGCTTCCCTGCATAAAGATAAATGAAAAACATATGAGAGCACTTTTTTAAACATAACTTATAACATAGCTATAAAACAATAAATAGCCACTGTAGTTGCCAACTAAAATCACATCTGGTTGTGAGCAAACCTTAAATGGAATTACTCATTTGAGGCCGGAGAGCCTGGCTGATCCTGATTTCTTTCTCTAGGGTGACCATATAAAAAGGAGGACATGGCTCCTGTATCTTTAACAGTTGTATTGAAAAGGGTATTTCAGCAGGTGTCATTTGTATGTATGTAGCACCTGGTGAAATTCCCTCTTCATCACAACAGTTCAAGCTGCAGGAGCCCTGCCCTCTTTTGTATCTGGTCACTCTAGGGCAGGGCTCCTGCAGCTTGAATTGTTCTGATGAAGAGGGAATTTCACCAGGTGCTGTATGCATACAAATGACACCTGCTGAAATACCCTTTTGAATACAACTGTTAAAGATTCAGGAGCCCTGTCCTCCTTTTCGTATGATCACCCTATTTTCTTTTTATCCATTTCAAAGCATACTGATAGACTTAGGGTGCATTCCTATAGCCACTTATCTGAGAGAAAGCTCCATTCAACTCAATGGGGCTTGCTTTTGAGAAGGATTGCAGGGTAGAGGAAACGTTATCATTAGGAGCCATTTGGAGCCTAGCAGGAGAGAAAAAGCATGCAGTTCTCCATCTGTGCAATCTCATGAAAGAGCTAGGCATTTAAAAGGTGTTGTTGTTTTTCATTAGGTATCAAACAAGTGAGAAGTATTGCCTTAAAACCATCAGCCATGGAACAAATCCAGGACCTGATTAAAACTCATCATGTGAATGCCCAAGAACACGGAAAGGTTTTAACATGGAGCAAAAAGATGTCAAGGGACCTTGTCAAGGAGCTCATGGCTGATAATTTACAGTTGTTTTTAGATATATGTTGTCTCTCTGTGTTGTCTGTGTGTTTTTTTATGTAAATGGTTTTAATCTTTGTAAACCTCCCAGAGAGCTTCGCTATGCAGCAGTGTGGAAATGTAATAAATAATAATAACAGTAATAGTTAGAACCAGCGATGCACTAACATTCTAAGGCACTGGTCACATTTCTAATCTGTGGTCCCCTCTACAAGGATTCGCTTTTGCGCCCGGTTAGGCGATTATGCGCATAATCGTTGAAGCGCATTTACACCTAATCCCTCTGCACGAGAGGCGGCGAAGCGCATTAACGGATGACCAAAATGCGCTTTACAAGTAGTTAATGCGCATAAGCGCTTGTTCACATAGTCAAAAATGCGCTTTAACGGCCGGAGCAAAATAAAACTCGCGATTTAACGCGCATTCGATAATGCGCATAATCGGAGAGATAACGCGCCTCTACGCCCGATTTGCGCTCCGTTCTTGTAGAGGTAAATTTTTTTAAGCGCCTTGAAAGAGCTTTAAACCTCTCTTGTAGAGGCAGCCTGTGACTCCTGAGATGGGATTATCTGTCATTTTCAGATAATCTGGTACTCAGAGGTATGTGGCAGGGATGGGGAATGTCAGGCCTGGGGTCCCAATCCAGCCTGCCTGGGGTTCCTTGAAAGTCACACTCTCGTCCCCCACTCCATTGGTTTGATGTTTCCTTGGCTTTTCTGCAGTTCTTTTCCCCATTTGAAAAGCTTGAAATGCTTCTCCTAAGGCTTAGTTACTGGAGGCCGGTCTTTAGGAGCAAAATTTGGGATCCTGCAGCCCATGGACTCCCGGAACAACACAGTGGTCAGTGATGGGTGATCCTTTTAAAGAAAAAAAGGGGAGGTGTGGAGAGTAAGCAACCAGGGCAATGGCTAACTAGATCACTGGAACACACCAGACTGCAACATTTTGTTGCAGGTCCTGTGCATGCAAAGTTAATTAGGTTTGATCATCCTAGGTTCCAAACAGATTTGAGGTTGCATCGATTCCTACTGGGACATAGAAACAACGATGGCTGTTCCCCCATTTAGTTCTTTTTTTAAAACAGGAAAGCCAGAAATTCCTCTGATCTGTTCCTGCCCCATAGTTACGCAGGAGCATAAGTGCAGGGGAAATGCAAAGAAGTTGGAGATGATGAAGAGACAGCGAAAAACTGAAGATCAGCTCACTGGCAACAGAAGGACACTTTCCTCAGCAACTGGAATGTCTTCAAACAATCAGGCTTTTCTTTGCCAAAGGAAAGATGAATCAGACAGGAAAGGTGACCCAAAGGGAGCAATCAAGCCAAACCCAAAACAACATGATTCAAATGAATGAATCAAACAGAATGAAAGAGTGTGATTATAACCACCCATTCATGATCCAAACCAACTCAGATCAAAGCCATTGGTCAAACGCTGAATGAAAGCAATTAGTCCGGGGTGCTACATCCTCTAGTATTCTATTCCTTCACCCGGGCTGTGACCTCCTAACTATTTGGATTGAAGCTGACTTGCAGCAGCCTCATCCGGAGGACCACTGCACTTATCAGCACATAAGCACTTAGGATGGGGTGTATCAATGGGGAAACCAGCCCCCAGTGGGTTGCCGGTGGTGGGAGTGATCGCTCCGGCCCAAAGTTGGAACTGATCACTTTCAAAGGGCTTTTGAAATAGGGTGACAGGGAGACCACCCCTTGTTTAAGGAGACAATCCTATGCATGTTGAGACAGGGAACAAAAGCCTTTACAGTTCCCAGCATGCCCCAGCCAGTCATGCTGGCTTGGGCTCTGTAGGTCAAAAACAGCAGCTTGAATTGGTCCTGGAAATTACCACTACAGAATAGAAGGGGGACTTTATGTACATTAGCAACGAACAGAAAATACGGAAGAAGAAGGATAAAAAGGGTAAGAAAGTATTCGAGGCTAAGATTTTTGAAATTGGAAGGGGAGTTGAAGTCAGTCGCATGGGAATAAAGAAATGCCATTTATAAGGTGCTATTTTTGGGAGGCAGAAAGGCAGGTACAAATCAAATAAATAAATAGGGAGGCAGGGAAGTGGCATATACAGAGATGTAACTGGAATAATTCTATAAGTGTTGTTTTCAGTGAAAAGTTGCTTCCTATGTAGCACATTAATGCATATATCTTGATTGGCAAGATGGGATTTGGAATCCTTTTTGTTCTGCTCTCCAACCATTACCCTGAAGCAAAGGACAGCAGATTCTTGTCCAAAAGAGGGAAGGAACTCATGCTATCTTAAGCACAGTACCCACCACAGATGATGTTTGCCAACCATTTAACTACGTCCCAGACAGACTGATCGGAGAGGGAAAATACACTGCTGTCAGCAGCAAAATTGCAGAAGCTCTCCTTCCTCTATCTTCCCCAACATAACCCTTTAGTAAGGACTGGATCAGATGCTTTGCCTACTAGAGTCAGGGGCCAGACAAGATGCTGGTTTAGCGGTGTTGGTAGTCAACAGTGCTGCCCATAATCCTGCAGCAGCAGTTTAGCATGCTCAAGGAATGGAGGAAGCTAATAAACTATACGTAGAACTGACCAATTAAGGTCAATCCTCCTGCACCAGAGGTGGGACATTAGCAGTTTCAGGAGACAGCCTAGTAGAAAATATCTTTCAGACGTGAAGTGGAAACTCCTGCCCATAGGAGCCCATTAGGAATGAGGAAATGAGCAGTGATTGTGCAGTGTCATTTGTTCCAGCATCCATTAACAGATAGGGTGACCCAAAAAGAGGACATCCAGTGGGGAGGGAGGCAGGACAGCACACTTTCCAAAGTCTCTGGAAAGCGCGTCACTCCCCCTTCCATGCTATTGGCAGCTGCCATTCATTTGGCGGTTGTGAGTGACATGCTTTCCCTGATTAGAGAGGAGGAGGGGAAAGTGGGTCATTCCTGCCCCACCACTGCTCCAAAAGGGGCCTCTAGAAAGCGTGTCATTCCCCACCGCCACCACCACACTAATGGCGGTCTTAAAGGAGAAAGTGCATCATTCCAGGACATTATAGAAAATTACAGAAAATCTCCCGGACACCCAGGATAGAACAAAAAACAGGACAAATCTGGGAAAATCCTGACAGTTGGTCACCCTGGATTCGACTTCCCCACCCTCCCGTCATGCAGAAAAATATGTAAATAATTATGTACGAAAGTTCGCAATAACTTACATCATTGATATTAGTATGTAACATTTAGCTTATTGTCCTCCATTCCATTCAACTTTTCACCATGTATATTTCCCACATGGCATATGTTTCAAGAGAAACATGCATGTTTTCCTGCGGATGAATTTGCTCAAATTCTGGGAAAGTTTTAAAAAAACACTGAAAGCCTGCAGATTCTTTGTAGAAATCCAAACTCATTTTAGTCCATCTTGAATTTCTACAGCATCCCTAATTTCTTCCTTTTGGGTAGGCTGACCAGATAAAATCCATGTCAGGGCTCATGTAACTTCAACAGTTGCAGAGAAAAGGGAATTTCAGCCAGTGCCATTTGTATGCAATTAGTTCCTGGTGAAACTCCCTCTTCATCACAACAGTTAAAGTTGCAGGCACTATACTAGAGTGACCATATACAAAAGAAGGCAGGGCCCCTGCAACTTTAACTGTTGTGATGAAGAGGGAATTTCACCAGGAACTAATTGCATACAAATGACACTAATAATAATAATAATAATAATAATAATAATAATGATGATGATTTATTTCTTACCCGCCTCTCCGTCTAGATCGAGGCGGGGAACAACAACATGATAAAATACATAAAACTAATTAAAACATGACAAATATTATTAAAACTGCATTAAAACATCCTAAAACATCCTAAAAACATTCTAAAAATTACACTGGATATGCCTGCCGGAAGAGAACAGTCTTTATAGCTTTCTTAAATTCTAAAAGACTGTTAAGTTGACGAGTCTCCTCTGGCAGGTCATTCCACAGTCTGGGAGCGGCAGAAGAGAAGGTCCTCTGGGTAACAGTTGTCAGCCTAGTCTTGGCCGACCGCAGTAAGTTCTTCCCAGAGAAGAAATTCCCTTTTCTCTACAACTGTTAAAGTTACATGAGCCCTGACCTGGATTTTATCTGGTCACCCTACTTTTTGGGGTGGAGAGGGCAATGCATAAGTGGTCCCTCAAGGCATACAGAGGGAGGTGGGGAAAGGCATGCCACTTGATTTCAGGTCTTAGGACCAAATCACCTTGGCCTGCTCCTCTCCTGAGTTTCCTTCTCATGTTATTCCAGTGAGCCTGAACTGGTCCCCCTCGCTTCCTGGTAGTGCAGATCTAGAAGTATTTCCAACTCTGCATAAGGCTTGAAAATGGCAAGTAGGAGTTGGCACTCTGCTATTTTTCAGGAGAAAAGACAGAGCGGAGGAGCATGTCTTGGCAGAATATACAGCTGCTCTCAGACACTGCCCACAGACGCAAGTCAGTAATTGAGGGATCGTCACAGTGCATTCCTAGGAATGTTTACTCCAAAGAGAGTTCCATTGTGCTTAATGGAGTCTATTTCCCGAAGTATGTGTGTTTATGATTGCAGCCTCAGAGTCCCTAAAACACCTTTTTTCCATTGCTACACTTATTTTATTAACGTGAAATATTTGGCGTACCATTATTCAGGATTCCCAAAGTGTTTTACATACAACATATAGATACATCTTTATAAAAATATAATAAAAACAGAAATATATACAGCAATAAATAAGACTAAGGGCACAATCCTACGCATGTTTAGAAAGAATAAAAGTCCTAGGACTCCCAGCATGCCCGGCCAGCCATGGCTGGGGCATGCAGAGAGTCCTACAACTTTTTTTCTGTTTAAACATGTATAGGATTGTGCCTTAAACAGCAGAAACACAGCAATTATAAAGTAGCAACAGGGATTAAGAGCAGCAGGTCACTGTTCTGGACAAATAAAAAGGTTTTCATCTTGTGCTGAAAAGACACTAACCGCGGCATCAGGTGAGCTTCCTTGGGAAGTGCATTCCAAAGTCTGGTGCCATCACAAAAAAAGCCCTGTCCCCATCACATCACATCTCACATCCAAACGTAGGGGTTCCAGGAGTCTCTGAGGGGCCTATCATGTTAACACTTGGGAAGTGTTATCTTGGTTGTCTAGCTCAGAAGAAGAAGAAGAAGAAGAAGAAGAAGAAGAAGAAGAAGAAGAAGAAGAAGAAGAAGAATTTCCAGGATTAAAGGTTTACATAAAACAATTTGGGTAGCATTTTTTAACAACTCAGATAGAACTTAGAAAGAATTGTGTATACTCTTAATAGCAATGAGGGTGCTGGTCAGTTGTTGATTGTTGGATGTAGTGATTACAAAGTTTCCCCTTATTTTCCACTCTAGAAAGGGATATTTTTGTCTTGATGGCATATTTCCGAAGCTGTCAATTTGGAGTCTCAACAGAAATATCCACTGTTAGAAAAGATGTCCCAAGGAGTCTAATGTGATTGTGATTATTATTTTGGCAGTAGGAAAGAAGAGCTTTCTTTTTTCTTTTCTTTTCAGACTCCCAGTGTTCAACATGGCTTGCCAAATGGCTGGGGAACTTCAGGAAGTTTTCTATAAAATGCCACATTTCTGAGACACGTCTTACTGCTAGTTTTGCTTCTGTTGCGTGAATTAACTTTTGCTTCATTGTAATCCTGGCCCAAGACATTTTGCTGCCTGAGTGGAAGGATAAGATGTTCCCAAGGAAGCTCACTTGATGCCAAATTTGGTGTCTTTTCAGCACCTGATGGAGATCTTTACATTTTCCCAGGCTTTTTAGATCAGTGGCATGTTCTTAATCCCTATTTCTATTTTATAATCCACAGGGTACTAGACAGGGATGTCCACTTTCCCCATTGGTATTTGATTTATGTTTGGAACCCCTGGCATGTGCCATTAGGCAAAGCAGTAGTATTCATGGTTTTGTACATACTGACTTAGAATTTAAAATTATTCTATATGCAGATGATCTTTTACTATTTCTTTCAAAACTCCAGTCATCGGTTCCGGCTTTGGTGAAATTGATTAATATTTTTGGTGATTTGTGTGGCTATTCAATCAATCGGTCAAAGTCAGAAATAATGCCAATTGGAGATAATATACATTCCAGTGTATTAGTCAACTGGCAATTTCGCTGGTGCCCTGATTCTATCACTTATTTGGGAATAATTGTTCCCAGAGACATAAGTCAAATGATTAAGTTAAATTTAAGTAAGTTGACTGCTAAAAGAATTATTTTACAACATAGGAAAGATAAAACTACACTTCCTATAATGCAATGGATTGAAGACTTAACAACATTGGCAACATTTGAAAGAGTGGCATACAGGCATCATTTACGAATGGATATATACTCAGACATTTGGTCTGCCTTTACGGACGTTTATGTGTAATTTATGCTACCTTTTTCCCTCCTCTTTTTTATTTACCCAGAAATTGTGATATTTGAAACTGAGGCTTTTGAAGTATGTGGCTGTATGTGTTTAGTTTTTATTGTTGCTGTTGTTGTTTTTCTTTATGTTTTTTTTATTTTGTTCACAAATTCACAATAAAAAAATGGGGAAAAAAAGAAGGAAAAGAAAAGATGTCCCAAGGAGTCTAATGTGATTGTGATTATTATTTTGGCAGTAGGAAAGAACAGCTTTCTTTTTTTTCCCCAGACTCCCAGTGTTCAACATGGCTTGCCAAATGGCTGGAGAACTTCAGGAAGTTTTCTACAACATGCCACATTAAAGGTGCAGGCACTATACTAGAGTGACCAGATACAAAAGAAGACAGGGCCCCTGCAGCTTTAACTGTTGTGATGAAGAGGGAATTTCACCAGGAACTAATTGCATACAAATGATACTGGCTGAAATTCCCTTTTCCCTACAACTGTTAAAGTTACATAAGCCCTGACCTGGATTTTATCTGGTCACCCTAAAGTCTGGTGTCTTTTCAGCACCTGATGAAGATCTTTTCATTTGCCTAGGCTTTTTAGATCAGTAATGTATTCTTCAATCCTACTGCTATTTTATAATGCACAGAGGCCAGCTAGATTAGCTGATGGCAAAGGAAAAGTATCTTTCACCCTGCTGGAGGGCAGCAGGCTAGCTTAGGGCTGGCTATGGGGTACACACAGCCTTGGAGGGTCAATGTGCATCTGCATTTCTGCCTTCAATAGCAACACGGACACAAGCTATGTCAGTCCACTCCCTACAGCCCTTCGGTAAGGTCCCCAACTTTAAGGACTAGCTGTTTCAAAATGAGGAGTTATTATTATAGCACTTCTCAGCATTACCGGAAACAGTGCATGTTGTTGAGAGCTTACTTCTGAGTAACGCCTGTAGCTGTGCCTCTGAAATTGGGCACAGATGAGTCCCCTCAAGGCCATCTGTGACATGCCCATCTGTAATGGACGTCTCTTGAAAAAGGACCACATTTCAGCCACCTGAAAAAGTGGATTTTGAAAGCTTACTTCTGAGTAACGCTTGCACCGATTGTTCTAAAATTTGGCACACAAGACTAGCAACACTCAGTCTGCACTGTGACCGAGTTTCAAACCTGTAACTTGGAAACTTAAGAAGTTTTAGGCCTTCCTGACTCAAAAATCAACTCTAGAGTCTATAGGGCAATATGTAGAAACGATATAAATATCGTATTTCCGGAAGTATGATACGATTAATCTACGATATTATCAGAGACGATAATTTTTTTGGTCTGAAATTCCGATAATGATACGATACGATATTTTCGGGCATGCACATCCCTAGTATATATAGTAACAGCAGTGTCAACAGGGGTGGTGTCCCTTAGGCATGGAAGCACCTGGTAAAAAATTGGGTAGGCTCCTACTGTGTTCTTTACATTCACTCCTGATTAAGAGATCTCTTATGTTCCTGGTTCTTTTGAAGGAGACCATAGGTCAATATATCTCAACCATATCAGAGAATGTTTTTTATACTGCCCCTCTGATGAGAAAAGTTCTTTTTCATATTCTGCCATATATAGATTGGCTACCTCAGGATGTAAGATCCCTATACACCAATATACCCCAGCAAGATGCCCTAACTGTCATACAACACACACTGGATCAGAGAACAAAAAGACCCCACCCACCCACTTTCTTCTCTCCCTTGCAGAAATAGCCTTACGCAAAAATTATTTCCAATTTGACAACAATTTTTATTGGCAAATCAAGAGTGTAGCCATGGGATGTCCCATGGCCCCAGGGGCAGCCAATCTGTATATGGCAGAATATGAAAAATAACTTTGCTCATCAGAGGGGCAGTATAAAAAACATCTTCTGATGTGGTTGAGATATATTGATGATGTATTTTCCATTTGGCGGGACAATAGGGAAGATCTACAACAGTTTATAGTGTGGGTAAATTCTAAAAATGACAACATCAAATTTGACATTCAATTTAACCCTAATTTCTGCCACTCCTGTGACTCAGTAATAACCCGCAGTGACTCCCACATAACAGGAATAACAATAGCAATAATGATGTGTTCTGAGACCTTGCACTTATTATTTCCACGTGGAAACACTTGGCAAAGCTCAAACAACTGCCAAACAAATGCCCCTCCCAAATGATGTAACAATGAAAAAAGATGTATGACAATAAAAACAGGTTCCTGGAACGATTACGTTTCCTCAGTCGCCAGTGACTATCACAAGAGACTATCATCCTGTTAAGAGGTTTCTGCAGACTTCTCTTACCATATAAGAATCTATGTATTAAACTTTTGATAAAAGTGTTTTTATATATTAATAAATGTTTTTATATGTTTTATGGCATTTTTTGATGTATAATATGGATAGGCCCAAGAACCTTTATAATGTATTATTTAAACAATTTTTAAGAAACTTACATATGGGCTTAGGCCTTTTAAGGCAATATTCCTAATTAACCCTTATACAGTTATATTAATGCTGTGTGTTATCCCAACAAACATCATTTAATGTAGCCTTGATGTTACAGCCCCCTGAAGGAGGCCTTTAAAAAAAAAAAAAAAAACTACGTAGGCCAAAACGCGTTGGGCATGAATTAATAAAGTATCTCAGCATTCCGAGAACCTACTTCTCTCCCCCCTTTTTTTGATCTAAGTGGATGCTCTCCTCCATTTGGTTTTTCGCTACATCATTCCAGGGCATTCTAAAAAAGAATGTCGGCCACCAGTAGGGATCATCATTTCTTTTGTGCAGCCTTCTGCCACCAGCACCTCCTCAAAATGCCTCAGAATGACACTACAGCTAAGAAATATAACTTGGTAGCTGCCAGGAGACATTCTCCTGCCATCACCACAGGAAGCTGCCCCCAAAAAATGTCAAAGAAAGTAAATAAGTAAGAAAGAAAGGGCCTGTCTTGTCTAGCTTAGCTCAAGGTTCTCAGGGGAGCTGATTTGAAGCCGCTGCATGTACTACAAGCGCAAGGTAGAACCAAATCAACTGTAGCTGAAGTACCCTCAAGTGACCACATATTTTCAAATAATTAGCAACAAAACAAGAAGCGTGGAAATTAGTAGTTGTCACCCACAAAGAAAGCTGAGTAATTTGTGGCATCAAGCTGGTTCTACCAGTGACTACCAGATTGTGTTCAAACTTCAGTAGGTGGCTGAATGTCCTTGCTTATATTGGAATATTACTTTATTCCATTGGACTTCAGTGGGATTCTTTGCAACACATGCTGCTAAATGCGTAAGGCTATCTGAATCTAATCCAATACAAATGCATCCGAGGACAAGTAGCCTACTATGAAGGGATGGGTAAACTTTGCAAGCAGGCTGACAAGAAGATCTGTCAAAGTTGTGAATTTAGGACCCAGCGCCAGAAGTTTGCAGCAGCTTACCAAAATTTTGTGGGGATAGGTACAAGACGGTATTTCTCAGACACTTCTGCCAACTTGCGATGGACTCATACTTGTAGTTTAAATCATGGCTGGGAGCTTATGTAGGGAATGTTGGTCTCTAAACAGCGCAAATTCTCTGGCTGCCAAAGAGGAAGACATAATGAAAGGACAGCAGCACAGGTTGGGGAATCCAACACTAAATTTGCTGGATGGATTTAGTTCTTCACTTGGTATTTGGCTGAAATAAATCCCTCATTTCCCCCCATTGGAACGCAGCAGGTGAGAAGGTTGTTTCGTTTTGAACTGTGCTGATGGCTACATCCCACTCGCAGAATATTTTGTTGGGATGACTTCACAAATGGTTTTTGGCCAGGCTCTCAAGCCTATATTGATAGCTATGTTTTGCCATGGGAAGGATTTTTCTCCCTTGCAATCTAGTGAGAAAGAACAAGTGGATGATTCAAAAGAAAATGTGGCAGAATATGTGGACAAATGGTCGTCCCGTCTGTGACGTGATAAGGAGAGTGTTGATGCATGTTTGGTGAAGATGTGTAGCAAAATGTGTGGTAAGCAAGTCAATGCATCCTGCCACGTATGAATTGTGCAACATTTCAGGAGAAGATGTGTGGTAAAATTAGGCTGACCATATGAAAAGGAGGACAGGGCTCATGGAACTTTAACAGCTGTAGTGGAAAGGGAATTTCAGCCAGTGTCATTTGTATGCAATTAGTTCCTGGTGAAATTCCCTCTTCATCGCAACAGTTAAAGTTGCAGGGGCCCTGCCTTCTTTTGTATATGGTCACTCTAGTATAATGCCTGCAACTTTAACTGTTGTGACGAAGAGGGAATTTCACCAGGAACTAATTGCATATAAATGACACCGGCTGAAATTCCCTTTTCTCTACAACTGTTAAAGTTACATGAGCCCTGTCCTCCTTTTCATATGGTCAGCCTAGGTAAAATACGTTGTAGAATGTAAGGTAAAATGGTTGTCTCATTCTTCCAAGTCCTTTACCACACATCAGGAACAGATGGATCATAAAATGTGTCAAAGCATGTTTCAGACAGAGGGGTGATGGCACTGCCACCTGGAAGCCACTGTGCAGCAATTCTTTTTTTTTTCTTTAATGGATTTGCTGTGGTACAGAAAAGGATGGAAGACATGGTAGAGTTATTAGTACGAGATGACATCTGAGCCCCCTATAAAATTCTGTGCATGAGGTAGGGTGGTGGCACTTTAAAAGCCTCATCTGGAAACACCCATAGTCACTATATATATATATATATATATATATATATATATATATAACACCCAAACTGGCTCACAACAAAGCATGGAAAAATATAAATACATCAATACATTGTTATCCCTATAACAGTCAACTCAAAACAGTTTCATCGTAGATACATTTGAAAAATCACCTCAGTATCAAAATATCAAAACATTATTGTATGTTTTCCTAAATAGTGTGTATTATATTTGTTACATGAATACCTCAGATGCAATTTTTCCATTGTATGAAAACGACTGCATTTTTATTTATTTTTTACAAATTTGGGTGGTGCTGGAGTATACTGAACAGGCAAGTCCTGCATTCTTTAATTATTTTGTGAGTACTTGAATTCCAGATGGTAATTGAGACATTTCTTCTTTGGCTGAGCAGCTTAGGGGCAATACCTGCATGGAAAGTAAATAGAATGTGTGGTACAATCTGCAGTAAACTGGTTGTCTCATCCTGCTGTATATGGAAGATTTTACCACTTATCAGAAATAGTTTTGGGGTAAAATATAAAATGGTAATATCATCTTGCCAAGTATGAAGAATTTTTACCACATATCAGTACTAGATTTCTGGTAAAATGTGTGGTAGAACATGTGGTAAAATTGAATTATCATCCAGCCAGGTATGGAGAATTTGGACACATATCAGTAACAATTTTCTGGTAAAAAGTGTAGTAGAATGTGTGGTAAAATTCAAATTTCATTCAGCCAAGTATGGAGCACTTTATCACACATCTGGAATGGTTTGTGGTAAAATGTGTGATAAAATGGTCATATCATCCTCCCAAGTATGGATTTTTTCACCACACATTAGAATTTTACCACATCCCAATCTCAATCTGCCAAGTGGTAGGTGAATAGTAGGAATGTGTATCGTATCATTCCGATCTCCAATAATGATCCAATATTGGCATTATCGGAGATCCAATTAACGATAACGATATGATACAGATCCCTCCGATAATTATCGGATCCGATAATTTCAGTCCAATAATTATCAGATTTTATCGGACGGCCTTTTCTTTCCTGCGCCAAACAGACAGACCTAGAAGGTGGGGTGTATTTGTTGCTTGAGACTGACAGATTCAGTGACCAATCGTGCTGCAAGGATTCTAGCGGGGTCCAATCTCAATGTTGGAAGAGGGCTGAGGATATCCCCGCATAAAAACCCCACCCTTGGGTTTTCCAGCTCTGTTGGGAGTGAGGCGTTGAAGAAGCTGGATGGATTTTGGTGGAGGTCTGTCTGTGTGAAAGTTACTGGACTGATTTTGGTGGCGATTCTTGGAGATTCACTCTATTTTCTGGCTTCTTATTCCCTTCTGTGTCTCAGGTTCATTGCTTGTGTGTGTTATGTTTGCTTGTTGGTTTGATTAAAGGGTTAGGTTAGCGTGAGTGGGGGTAGAGTTACTGAGTTAGTGTGTTGTTGTTTCCTTCCCTATTTAACTGTTATAAAAAAACCCTAAAAATATATTCTCTGTGTGTGTGTGTGTGTGTGTTTGCTTGATTCACTGTGAGTGTGCTGGTGTGTCCTGTAGCCTGCTACACAAGATAACACTACACGCAATCTGCAGTGGTCAAAGCAGTACACAAACTCACAAACCGTTTGCAAAGGATTGTTATTAATATAAATAATTTCAATCACTTTGCAGCAGAATGAAACGCGGCTCTAAGGCGCGCCTTGGGTGAGGTGGCTCTGAGTCAAGAAGAGATGCTGTTGCTCATCTTCCTTGGCGTTTCAGAAGCAGGCAGAGGCACCAGCAGCAGCTACTGAAATGTCTGCCCGCAAGGCCCTATTTGAAGAGCCACTTCCAGAGGCCGGTGGTAGCAGGAGTAGGAGTACCACCATCTCCTTCTCCAGTGGTTGAGGCAAGGAGCCTGCTCAGGGAACTTTTCCCTGAAATCACAGAGGTCCACCCGGTTGAGCTTGAGAAGGAGGAGGAGGCTGTGGTTGAGGGGGAGCAGCAGACAGTGGCTCCCTCGCCACTATCCCAGACCTCTTCGAGGGCTTCTACCCCTGCTCCTGTGGTGACACCCCAGAGTCCAGGCGCTGGTAGGCAGACTGGCTTACCCCAGAAGTGACTGCCTCCAATATGCTCTACCTCCAATATGCTCTACCACCTGAAAAGGAACCACCATGCAGTCCTGCTTGGGAGAGAGGCGGGCACCTCCCAGCTGATTGGTGCCAGTAAGGGCAAGCAGAAGGCTGCTGCTGCTTCTGCTGCCAGTTCTCCATCTCCCATCCCCAAGCATCTTAGGCAGGCCACCATGGAAGACATGGGGTGGGGAAAGTATGGGGCCATGCGTTGGAGGTTTCCAATGCCTGACCAGCTCACCAACTGCATCGGTGAGATGGTGGCATTGGATGACCAGCTATTCAGCCTTGTGGACAATGCGGGGTTCAAAAGGCTGATGGCTCTTGTGGTCCCATACTACAAGCTGCCGTCTTGTACCACCCTTAGCAGGCATGTGGTGCCCTCCCTGTACCGGGCATGCAGGGAGTTAGTGATGAGTCGACTGTGCCAGGCAGAGGCGCAGAAGGTGCACTTCACCCCCAACATTTGGTCCAGCGAGGGAGGAGCGCACACTTACCTGTCCCTGACAGCTCACTGGTGGGGAGCCACAGGGAAGGAAGCATCTCTCACTTCTGGGACTGGGAAGGAGGGCTACTGCTGGGCCCTCCTTCATACTGAAGTCATGGACCAGTCCCACATGGCAGCGGAGATCATCGAGGCCATTAACTGCATGGTGGAGGGATAGCTGTCCGGGCATCAGCACACCTGTGGTTACATGGTAACAGATGCGGGAGCCAACATGGTTAAGGCGGTGCGTGAGGGCGGTTTTGATGGCATCTGCTGCATCATGCACATCTTTAACCTTATTGTGAGGGGTGGCCTTGGCATGGGCAGCAGCAGCAGCATTCCCCCTCCTGTGTCAGGAGGCCATAACATGCTGGAGAGCTGTCAGGGGGGTGCTGGGCACTTCCACCACAGTGTGAAGGGCAGTCAGTTGTTGCAGGAGAAGCAGGCGGAGTTGGAACTTCCACAGCACCAGCTCCTTCAGGATGTGGCGACACGCTGGAATTCCACTTACCTCATGCTCCAACATATGGTGGAGCAACAGTGTGCTGTTCATGAAATATGCAGGGTCAGGGACATAGGTATCCAGGTCCAATTGGCCAGGCAGCAGTGGGATACCACGTCCCAGCTTGTGACAGTCCTCAAGCCCTTCCTTGAGGCCACATAGACCCTCAGCAGCAGCACCGCCCTCCTCAGCCAGGTGATCCCGGTGGCCAGGCATCTCCTGTGCCAGGGGATCCCGGCACTAGGAAGTGCTTCCTGCAAGATGCGCAGAAAGTGTTGAATAGGCTTAGAGCAGGACTAGCCGATGGAGCCCCTGATGAAAGACAAGATCTACATCTTGGCCACTATGTGCAATCCAAGTCTAAAGGACAGTGTGTGTGATCCCAATTCTAGGCTGGGGTGGGTGGAATTGCAGGTGGGGGAAGTTCGGGCTGCGCGGGAAATCAGGCTTGGGCAGGCAGCGGGGGCAAAGGAGGAGGAGGAGGCCACGGCTTCACGGGTCAGCAGTCCCTGCAGCAGCAGACGCAGCATCCCTCCCAGCAGGACCAGCAGAGGCCTTGGGTTCTAGGCAAATGCCCTAGAGAAAGTGGTTGGTCAGGCAGGCGACCAACCCACTCGTCAGGATGATGCTGCAACTGCTGTGCAGCATTACCTGGTGGAAGCCAAGGAGAACATCTCCGTCGAAGCCCTGGCCTACTGGTCATCACAGAGCCACATGTGGTCAGACCTGGCTCAGGTGGCCAGAGATCGACTGAGCTGCCCCCAGACCAGTGTTCCAAGCGAGCGGGTGTTCTCGATGGTGGGCGAAGTCATGACACCCCACCGCTCCCATTTGTATGCTGAGTTGGTGGAGCAGCTGGTCTTTCTCAAAGCCAATCTGCCACTGCTGGGATACCCGCCCTCAAGCCCTCGAGGGAGTGAGAGACCTGCCTTTCTTTAAGTCGGGCAGGCTCAACTTTTCATTTTTTTATTTTTGTGTTAATAATTTTTATTATTATTTGCTGTTTTTACAGCTCGATAACTCAACTCTGATGGAAGGATTCCAAGTGATCCTGTTTCTCCCACCATCCCATATTAAGGGGATGCTAAACATCTCACACCGCCTATGATTTAGTCCTGCCTGTATCTGCCTGCCTGCCTGCCTGCCAGTTAGCTGCCTTTGTGAAGTAGCGGGATCTCTGGGTCAAGTCCCAGGGGTCTATGGCTAAAGAGCTAGCAACTGGCCTTCTCTCTGCCTCCATGCCCACCTCTGCCCAACAGAACTGCCTGCATCTGCCTGCCTGCCAGTTAGCCGCCAGTGCACGGGGATTGTCTGGCTGGACGTCTGGCTGTTTTATTGTGCCTGCCTTGCAGGGTCGCTTGTAGCCTTAAGGACTGTAAAATTCAATTATTATTATTATTATTATTATTATTATTATTATTATTTACACTTATATACCGTCCCATAGCTGAAGCTCTCTGGGCGGTTTACAAAAATTAAAAAGATTGAGCATTAAAAAGACAATATACAAAATTTAAACCATAAACATAAAACAGCTATCATTAAAACACTTTAAAACATTTTAACTGTTAAGCCTGGCCATAATGTCAAACCTCAACTTGAGCTGTTAAAATATAAAGGTTTCTGGTCTTGAGAGGCAAACTCCACAAGAGATCCTGCTTTTGCTACCATACTATATTGAGGGGATGCTAAGCATCTCACACTGCCTATGATTTAGTCCAGCCTGCATCAGCCTACCTTCCAAGTAACATCTGAAGCTGTGCGTCTGACATTGGGCACAGATGAGTCCCCTCAAGGCCATCTGTGAGATGCCCTTCTGAACTGGACGTCTGGCGGTTTTATTTTTTTAGAAAGTACTACTTGGCCTGACTTGCAGGGCAGCTTGTAACCTTACAGAATGTTAAGTTAAAATATCGAGGTTTCCTGTCTTGAGAGGCAAACTCCCTCATCATGTCATTGAACTCCTTGACTTCACCCAGTTCAGGTGGAGCAGCAAGTCTTCCTTGGCACTTCAGAAGCCACCTCGGCTCAAAAGGACAGCCTGCCTGCCTGCATCTGCCTGCATCTGCCTGCCTGCCGTCTATGCACGGGGATTGTCTGGCTTGATGTCTGGCTGTTTTAGTTTTTTCGTAAGTTGTACTGGGACCACCTTGCAGGGCTGCTTGTAGCTTTACATGTTGTATAGTTCAAAAATGGAGCTTTCCTTTGATGAGAGGCAAACTCTCTCATCAATTCGTGCAACTCATTGACTTCACCTAATTCAGGTGGAGTATCCCAGCTTCCTTGGGGCTTCAGACCGCCTGCCTGACTGAACCAGGCTACATGGGGATGGCCTTCCTCCTCCTCCTCCTCCTCTTGGACTCCATTAGTGAGGGACTGCAGAAGCATCCCTCACACCTTGACTTCTTTTTTTTTTTTGAGACACTGCTCCAGCCAATGTGCCCACCTCTGCCCAAAAGAAGTACCTGCATCTGCCTGCATAAATATTAATAATATCTGCTGCTTGTGGGATCATCCAGGTTTCCGTGCTGTAGGAGAATCTCCTGCCCCAATGAGGCCCTGCCTGGGTAAGGCTGGCTCTAAAAGAACGCCCTTGCTATTCCCCTACCCCCCCCCCATGTCCTTTTCTTTGTCCTTAGACATGCATGGCTAGGGTGACCATATGAAAAGGAGGACAGGGCTCCTGTATCTTTAACAGTTGCAAAGGACAGGGAGTTTCAGCAGGTGTTGTTTGTATGCATACATAACCTGGTGAAATTCCCTCTTCATCACAACAGTTAAAGCTGCAGAAGCCCTGTCTCTTGACCATGTACAAAAGAGGGCAGGGCTTCTGCAGCTTTAACTTTGTGATGAAGAGGGAATTTCACCAGGTTCTGCATATATACAAATGACACCTGCTGAAATTCCCTTTTCTATGAAACTGTTAAAGATACAGGAGCCCTGTCTTCCTTTTCATATGGTCAGCCTATGCATGGCCTAATCATTGAGATAAGCCAGCAGTTATGCTACTCCTAGGAGCACAGTTCCTCCTCACAGTCAGTTCAGTTCAATGGAGTGCGTCCACTCACTGTGCCATGCAGAGGCGCATAGATATTAATAATATCTGCTGCTTGTGGGATCATCCAGGTTTCCGCGCTGTAGGGGAATCTCCTGCCCCGATGAGGCCCTGCCTGGGTAAGGCTGGCTACTCAACAAAGGCAATGAATCGTCTCTCCCATACAACAGACTCCCCCCCCCCAATCCTCTCCCCTCATTATTCCTGTTATGATTTGCAGATGGGTCCTCCTCAGACAGGTGCATCTTGTCCCCAGATAGAGATGGGCGAGTTTCGAGATGCCTGGGAACCACCCACCTCATTGACTTCACCTAATTCAGGTGCAGTAGCATTAGTGAGGGATTTCCAAAGCATCCTTCACACATTGCCTTTTATTTTAGCCTCTGCTCCATCCAATGTGCACAGCTCTGCCCAAAAGAACTGCCTGCCTGCATCAGCCTGCCTGCCGTCTGTGCACGGGGATCGTTTTCCTCCTCCTAGCCTCCATTAGTGAGGGGATGTAGTAGCATCATACACATTGTCTTTTTTGAGCCACTGAGCCTGCCCAGCCCGCCTTGGAGGGTCAATGTGCATGTGTGTTTCTGGCTTCAATAACAACATGGCAACAAACTATGTCATGAGTCCACTCCCTACAGCCCTTCGGTAAGGTCCCCAACTTTAAGGACTAGATTTTTAAACATGAGGAGTTATTATTATAGCACTTCGCAGCAGCATGGAGTGGATTACTTGAATCAGTGCATGTTGTTGAGAGCTTGCTTCTGAGTAACGCCTGCAGCTGTGCCTCTGAAATTGGGCACAGATAAGTCCCCTCAAGGCCATCTATGAGATGCCCATCTGTAATGGATGTCTCTTGAAAAAGGACCATATTTAAGCCACCTGAAACAGTGCATGTTTCAAGCTTACTTCCGAGTAATGCTTGCACCGATTGTTCTGTAATTTGGCACACATGACTAGCAACACTCAGTCTGCACTGTGACCAAGTTTCAAGTCTGTAACTTTGAAAATACAGAAGTTTTAGGCCTTTTTGTCTCAAAAAGCAACTCTATAGGGCAAAATAGGGATCTGAAATGAATATCGGATATCCGATAATTATTGGATATCCGATATGATTCAATATGATAAACCTCTGATATAATCGGATCCAAAAAATTTTTTATAGGGATTTCCTATAACGATACAATACAATATTTTCAGCCGTGCACATCCCTAGTGGGTAGTGACCAAAGATAGGGCCTTTTCAGTGGTAGCCTCCCATTTTTTGAATACTTCCCTTAGGAAGGCTTGGCTGGCACCTGCCTTGATGACTTTTCAGTGCTTTTATAATTTCTCAGGCCTTTTTTAAACATCAGTCGAATCCAGTTTTATTCTCCTCCTCTTACAGATTGAATGCTTTAAATCTCTCACCCTCTCCCTCCCTCTTTCTATTATTATTATTATTATTATTATTATTATTAATTCCATTTATATACCGCCCCATAGCTGAAGCTCTCTGGGCAGTTTACAAAAATTAAAAACATTGAGCATTGAAAAACCAATATACAAAATTTAAAAGCATAAAAAGCATACAAACATGTTATAAATACAATATCATTTAAAAACAACTATTCTGTATGTGTGTTGTTGTTGTTGTTGTTGTTGTTTTATTGATTTTAAGCTGTCCTGAAAGCTTTTTTTTGGTGAAGAGTGGGATATAATTTTTTTTAAATAGGAAAATAAAATGTGTGGCAGGATGTGTGGGTAAACTGTCAATCCTATCTATCCTTGGTAGTGTGTCTTCCTACATCTGTAAAAATCATTTCAGCCTCCATAAATATCATAGAACATTGCTTTTAACCAAGTAAGGCTTTTGGTCCATCTAGCCCAGTATTGCTGGCTCTGACTGGCAGCAGCACTCCAGGATCTCAGGCAGCTGGTCTTTCCCATCACCTGCTCCCTGCTCCTTTTAGCTGGAGTTGGTACCGTTCAGGATCAGCAGAAGATGTGGAAAATCTTCTGCTGTTGTGTAGATTGGTCTTTATGCTGTTTTCAACATGTCACTGCTTCATTTCCAGAAGGACTGATACCACCTTCATGTCCATGGATGGTGAAACCATGGCTACATATGGAGCAGCACCCAGAGAATTGAGTTTGCTATAGGAAATCTGTGGCCCTTGATATGTTGTTGGACTCCAACTTCCACCTGCCCCACCTAGCAAGGCCAGTGGTCAGGGATAATGGGGTTTGTAGTCCAGCAACATCTGGAGGGCCACATATACATCCCTCCCTCTGGTATATAAGATTGTGACTAGCGATACGTTCACTGTGAGGAAGTGGCAGGCACTTCACAGAGGTTATGCTGTACAGGGGACCTATATTGTCCTTTTGAGGAGGTCACATTTGATCCACGACTTCGTTCAATCTCTTACTGTTAGCTATTAGCTTCTTAAGAGGCCCTCCTCCCCATTCTCACATTTCTTTGAAGCTGGGCTACATTTTATAATGCCAACACTCAACTTTCTAATTCTTGAGGAGGACAAAAAGCTTCCATTATCTGAAGTTTCCAGAGAGGCAATTCTGCAAAGCTGTTCCTCAGAGATAATGTCCATAATCATTTTGGATGAGCCTTGAATTAAATCCAATGGCTTCTAATTGGGCACCATGTTCTCATGTGTACAAGTACTTTGTGCCCCTTTCATGTTTCCTGAAGAGACACTGATGCACTCATGTAGCAAATTCTGATAGCTGTTCAGAAATGGAATTGCTGTTGAAATGAAAAGCAATGGAAGCCAACGTGTCTTCCAGAAGTCAGCGGACATGAATCTAAGAAGGTTGAGTTCTGAACTCACTCATCCCAGAATAGTAATGTTAGCATATTATGGATTGCATAAAAAGTAAATGGATAGATGCAGTTGTTGGATAGACACTGGTGACCAGTTAACAAGGATTGATTTACTGCAGTGTGCATCTAATCACTTGATAAGCTAGTTGCCTGAGACCATAACGCTTACTAAATTACTCCAGATTGAATTGTCCCACTCCACTGAGGTAGGCTGACCATATGAAAAGGAGGACAGAGCTCATGTAACTTTAACAGTTGTAGAGAAAGGGGAATTTCAGCCAGTGTCATTTCTATGCAATTAGTTCCTGGTGAAATTCCCTCTTCATCACAACAGTTAAAGTTGCAGGGGCCCTGCCTTCTTTTGCATATGGTCACTCTAGTATAGTGCCTGCAACTTTAACTGTTGTGATGAAGAGGGAATTTCACCAGGAACTAATTGCATAGAAATGACACTGGCTGAAATTCCCTTTTCTCTACAACTGTTAAAGTTACATGAGCCCTGTCTTCCTTTTCATATGGTCAGCCTAACTGAGGTAATATGGCCATCTGGATCATCCCGAGAAGTGCTGAGGAGATCTTAACTGCATATTGGGAACCAAAGATGTGCTAAACTGTGAAGCACCATGTGGCAAAGCAGTCACCTCAAGAACAAATGTTTGATATAATATGGAGTAGAATATATTTGGTAAAATGGACACCGCATGTTGTCAAATGGTAAGGAGGATGTCACCGCATATCGGGAATATATGTATGTGATAAAACATTAGGTAGAATGTGTGGTAAACATGAGGTAGAATGTGTGGTCAAATGGCACTCTCCTCTTGTCAGGTGATAAGGATCATTTCAGCACACAACAGTGACAGATTGCTATGTGGCAAAACATATAGTAGAATATGTGGTCTGTATTCCTATTTTTTTGCAATGTGCAAATAGCTACCCTACCCCCAACTGGGGGAAACTCAACCTGGGAATGGGGTTGAGATTTCAGGGGGCGGAGGGCACCATTGAAGAAAGGAGAAGCCCACTGGATCTCTCCTCTTTCCCAGAGTAAGTAAGGTGAATAATACTGCCAGTGTAATGATGCTGCCAGCCTCATTTTCCAATGGACATCATGGGGACTAGACCCTTGGCTGCAAAATGTTGCCACTGTCATTACACTGGCAACATTGCTCACTTTATTTCTTTCCAGGAAGGAGGAGAGATCTCCCCTGTTCAACCAGCCTTCATTGCCTGCTACTTTGAATCCCTTCCTCAAGGGAGCTTCCTCCACACTTGCCAAAGGGCTATGGGGCAGCAGAAACTGGAGGGAATTTGGATGAGAGCAGAAATGAGGCAGGAGGCCACAAGAATTTGTGCTGGGGAGTTTGCAGGGTTGAGCCCAGAGCCCCCCCCCCACTTCAATTTCTTGCCCTCCCATGGACCCTGTCTTGAAACAGTTGCAGCATTCACCTGCGTGGAGTATTTGTTGTTGCTACACACCACACAACAGCTACTTCAGCGAGACAAGACACAGAGTAAAAGTTTCCATGTTTCCAGTGATGGCCCCGCTAACCAGCCTGAAGAGTCATCAGAAAAGAAAAAACAAACAAGCAAAACCAAAGCAGCTTTCTTTTGATGGCCTGCCTTAAGAACTAGCAAAAAAAAAAAAGTATTGAAGTGCTGCTAGAGAGCCATTCCTATATACCACCTGCACAGATGTAGCCATCAAGAATCCTGAAAGGGCAACACCTTTTCATTTCATGTTCTCCCACCGGGAAGAATATTTGGGTACTCAAAAACACTTCCTCACCGACAGACTTCTAAGTACTTCCCATACCATCCAGTTGATTGCCTGAGCTCAAGTCTTGCTTGCATCTC
This sequence comes from Anniella stebbinsi, assembly GCA_029215795.1. Lineage (NCBI taxonomy): Eukaryota > Metazoa > Chordata > Lepidosauria > Squamata > Anniellidae > Anniella > Anniella stebbinsi. Next base: position 393,362,291 of record JARDYH010000001.1, read on the forward strand.
AAGATGAATGATGAGGAAAGATGGAGAAGGTCATGTTTATTGTTTGCTTGGTACCCAAGGAGATCAGTCTTGACACTCCTCTTGCCGCTCCTATGCCGTTGGGACATGTTTTGATTCGAAGAACGTTTCAGCAAGGGAGGATCACAGAGAAGTAGTATCTGAAAGGGCTGCTTATTAGTTCTGTAGATGGGACTGCAGCTGTTTGGCTCAAACCAGATATTCTTTAGCAGCTGCGACGTAACAGCAGCAGCCCCATCTATGCAAAGAGAGGATGATAAAGGCAGTTTGTGTGTAGGCTTCTTCTCCCGCATGCCAGTTAAGCAGGAAAGAAGCCGGAGGAGGAGAAGGAAATCAAAATGTCAAAATTCTTGCATGCAAAGGAGAATGGGAGGAGTGGGGGAGAGTTCACAGGAAGACAATGAGATATAGAACCTTTTGACTCTGGGTCAACACCATAAATGCGGTAGAGTTTGGGCTGGAACCAAAATGGCCTTGCTGTTGAACATCTGTTTGGCAAGCTACTGGTAGTTTCTACACAGTTGCCAATGGACAGGTGTCCTTGGAACAAAATCAAAGGCCTTGTTTTTGTTGGCCATGATCCAGGGAAAGCAATATTCTGTGCACTTGTAGGGCAATCTACAGGGCTCTCCCAAGGAAGTACTTCTGCCAGAACCAGGACTTTATTTGATGTTGGCTTGTCTCTTTGTCAGTAGGATCGGCTGTGACTGTCCAACATCAAATAAAGATTCAGGTGCACATGGCACCCTTTCCTATGGATGTGTGCTACATTCTTTGGATGTCAGCCTTCTGGTCAGAAAATGCATTAATTGAGGAGTAAGGAAATTTCATTGCATCTTCTGATTTTATGAGAGCATGGGAGGTGACATGATAGAGGTGTACAAATGATAGAGGTGTACACAATTATGTATGGTATGGAGAATGTGGATAGGGAGACATTTTTCTCCCTTTCTCAAAATGCTAGAACCCAGCGGGTTTATCCTATGAAGCTTTATTGCATCTTTAAACTTTTAAAGTTTTAAATTTATTGTACACGTATTGTATTTTATGGTTTTCATTGTGCACTGTCCAGATAGCCCTGGCTATTGGGCAGTAGAAAAATGTAATGAATAAAAATAAATACTAAAATGAAGCTAATTAGTGGAGATTTAGGACAGATGAAAGAAAGTCCTTCTTCACACAGTGTAAGTTAAACTATGGAATTTGCTACCACAGGATGCAGTAATGGCCACCAATGTGGATGGCTTTAAAAGGTGATTGGATAAATTCCTGCAGGAGAAGGCTATCAATGGCTACTAGTCCTGATAGTTATGTGTATCCCCAGTACCACAGGCAATAACCCTATGTACACCAGTTGCAAGGGAACATAGATGGGAGGATGCTGTTGCACTCATGGCCTGCTTGTGGGTTCCTGGTCAACAGTTGGTTGGCCACTGTGTGAACAGAATGTGGGACAGGATGGACCCTTGGTCTGATCTAGCATGGCTCTACTTATGTTCTTTATGGTTTCATGCATTTGTTTTGGAAGGGACAATGAGCAATCCAATCCATTACAATTGTTCGGCATCTCTCTGAGAGTTTGTGATCAAGGATGGAGTGGCTATGCATGAGATCCCCTTCTGAGTGTGCATTTTTAAGTCTTACATGCCAAACGTTTTTGCCTCAGACATCTTTATTCCAGCTATGCTTCCATGCTTTCATGCCAACCACCTCCATTCTTGCAAGCAAGATAGGCATGTGCTAGAGAATAGAGGGTCTACGCAGCCTATTATTATTATTATTATTATTATTATTATTTAGGGATGTGCACTGGATCGGACCCGATCCACGATCCGAGTCCGGTCCAGTGGGAAATCGGATAAATTATCCGATTTCCGATCCCGCAGCTGGATCGGCCGATCCAATCCGAACCGGTCCGAAAAGGCTCCGAACCGGTTCGGCGGATCGGCGGATCGGCGGGCACCCACTGGCGCCCACCGCCGCTTCCATTGGCGGGCGCCAGCGGGCGCCCGCCGATCAAAGTGGACAGCGGGGGGGGGAGGAGGGGGGCGCTTACCTTCTCGGCCCGTCCGCTCCCGTCCGGCACTAGCAGCTACTACCAGCGGGCTCCGCGGCCTGCTCCGGGATGGCGCGCCGGGTGATGTCATCACCCGGCGCGCTACTCTAGAGCAGGCCGTGAAGCCCGCTGGTAGTAGCCGCCGGCGCCGGACGGGAGCGGACGGGCCGAGAAGGTAAGCAGGGGGTGCGTGGAGGGGAGGAGGGGGCGCGCGGAGAGAGGCCCTTACCTTCCCGGCCCGGCCGCTCCCGTCCGGCGCTGGCGACTACTACTACCAGCAGGCTCCGCGGCCTGCTCTAGGGTGGCGCGCCGGGTGATGTCATCACCCGGCGCGCTACTCTAGAGCAGGCCGCGGAGCCTGCTGGTAGTAGCCGCCGGCCCCGGACGGGAGCGGACGGGCCGAGAAGGTAAGCAGGGGGTGCGTGGAGGGGAGGAGGGGGCGCGCGGAGGGGGGGAGGGGGGCCCTTACCTTCCCGGCCCGGCCGCTCCCGTCCGGCGCCGGCGACTACAACTACCAGCAGGCTCCGCGGCCTGCTCTAGGGTGGCGCGCCGGGTGATGTCATCACCCGGCGCGCTACTCTAGAGCAGGCCGCGGAGCCTGCTGGTAGTAGCCGCCGGCCCCAGACGGGAGCGGACGGGCCGAGAAGGTAAGCAGGGGGCGCGCGGAGGGGGGGAGGGGGGCCCTTACCTTCCCGGCCCGGCCGCTCCCGTCCGGCGCCGGCGACTACAACTACCAGCAGGCTCCGCGGCCTGCTCTAGGGTGGCGCGCCAGGTGATGTCATCACCCGGCGCGCTACTCTAGAGCAGGCCGCGGAGCCTGCTGGTAGTAGCCGCCGGCCCCAGACGGGAGCGGACGGGCCGAGAAGGTAAGCAGGGGGTGCATGGAGGGGAGGAGGGGGCGCGCGGAGGGGGGGAGGGGGGCCCTTACCTTCCCGGCCCGGCCGCTCCCGTCCGGCGCCGGCGACTACAACTACCAGCAGGCTCCGCGGCCTGCTCTAGGGTGGCGCGCCGGGTGATGTCATCACCCGGCGCGCTACTCTAGAGCAGGCCGTGGAGCCTGCTGGTAGTAGCCGCCGGCCCCGGACGGGAGCGGACGGGCCGAGAAGGTAAGCAGGGGGTGCGTGGAGGGGAGGAGGGGGCGCGCGGAGGGGGGGAGGGGGCCCTTACCTTGCCGGCCCGGCCGCTCCCGTCCGGCGCCAGCGACTACTACCAGCAGGCTCCGCGGCCTACTCCAGGGTGGCGCGCCGGGTGATGTCATCACCCAGCGCGCTACTCGAGAGTAGGCCGCGGAGCCCGCTGGTAGTAGCCGCCGGCGCCGGACGGGAGCGGACGGGCCGAGAAGGTAAGCAGTGGCGGGGAAGGGGGCTTACCCCCCCCCGGAGCCGTCCGCTTCTATCCGCTGGCGCCCGCGGGCGCCAGCGGATGGAAGCGGACGGCCCCAGGGGGGGTAGGGAGCGCGGGGGAGGGGGCTTACCTGCCGGGGCCGTCCACAGCGGACGGCCCCGGGGGGGAGGGAGTTAGGCCCCCCCTCACCCACCCGCCGCCATTTTTTCCTCATAGACTTGCATTGCAATGCAAGTCTATGGGGAAAAAAATGGCGGCCGATCCAAAACTTTACGATTTTTGGGTCAGGATCGGACTCGATCCGGTCCGGGGGGGCTCCGATTTTGTCCGAACCGGTCCGTGACAAAATTGGAGGTCCCGATCCGGGTCCCGATCCGATCCGGGGGGTCCGTGCACACCCCTATTATTATTATTATTATTATTATTACATTTCTATACCGCCCCCATAGCCGAAGCTCTCTGGGCGGTTTACAAAGGATTAAAATTAGGGATGTGCACTGGATCGGACCCGATCCACGATCCGAGTCCGGTCCAGTGGGAAATCGGATAAATTATCCGATTTCCGATCTGACAGCTGGATCGGCCGATCCAATCCGAACCGGTCCGAAAAGGCTCCGAACCGGTTCAGCGGATCGGCGGATCGGCGGGCGCCCACTGGCGCCCACCGCCGCTTCCATTGGCGGGCGCCAGCGGGCGCCCACCGATGAAAGTGGACAGCGGGAGGGGGGAGGAGGGGGGCGCTTACCTTCCCGGCCCGGCCGCTCCCATCTGGCGGCGGCAGCTACTACCAGCGGGCTCCGCGGCCTGTTCCAGGGTGGCGCGCCGGGTGATGTCATCACCCGGCGCGCTACTCTAGAGCAGGCCGCGGAGCCCGCTGGTAGTAGCCGCCGGCCCCGGACGGGAGCGGACGGGCCGAGAAGGTAAGCAGGGGGTGCGTGGAGGGAAGGAGGGGGCGCGCGGAGGGGGGAGGGGGGCCCTTACCTTCCCGGCCCGTTCGCTCCCGTCCGGGGCCGGCGGCTACTACCAGCAGGCTCCGCGGCCTACTCCAGGGTGGCGCGCCGGGTGATGTCATCACCCGGCGCGCTACTCGAGAGTAGGCCACGGAGCCCGCTGGTAGTAACCGCCGGCCCCGGACGGGAGCGGACGGGCCGAGAAGGTAAGCAGGGGGTGCGTGGAGGGGAGGAGGGGGTGCGCGGAGGGGGGGAGGGGGCCCTTACCTTGCCGGCCCGGCCACTCCCGTCCGGCGGCGGCGACTACTACCAGCAGACTCCGCGGCCTACTCCAGGGTGGCGCGCCGGGTGATGTCATCACCCGGCGCGCTACTCGAGAGTAGGCCACGGAGCCCGCTGGTAGTAGCCGCCGGCGCCGGACGGGAGCGGACGGGCCGAGAAGGTAAGCAGTGGCGGGGAAGGGGGCTTACCCCCCCCCCGGAGCCGTCCGCTTCTATCCGCTGGCGCCCGCGGGCGCCAGCAGATGGAAGCGGACGGCCCCAGGGGGGGTAGGGAGCGCGGGGGAGGGGGCTTACCTGCCGGGGCCGTCCACAGCGGACGGCCCCGGGGGGGGAGGGAGTTAGGCCCCCCCTCACCCACCCGCCGCCATTTTTTCCTCATAGACTTGCATTGCAATGCAAGTCTATGGGGGAAAAAATGGCGGCCGATCCAAAAATTTACGATTTTTGGGTCGGGATCGGACTCGATCCGTTCCGGGGGGCCTCCGATTTTGTCCGAACCGGTCCGTGACAAAATTGGAGGTCCCGATCCGGGTCCCGATCCGATCCGGGGGGTCCGTGCACACCCCTAATTAAAATGTTTCACATTAATTCTTCCCTTCCCATAATACTGGATACAACTCAGAATTAGCACAACTAGCAGAAGCAACGCCTAGTCTAATGAAGTTGTAAAATGCCTTATTTGACGACTTGCACAACAGCCTGAAAGACACGGGACATTTCTTGCAATTTCTGGACACTATCAAATTAGAAAACAGTGATTGCCTGCTTGTAACTTTGGATGTGGCATCACTATACACTAACATCATACACGAGGAAGCTATGGAGGTTATGGAAGATACCCTTAACAAAAGAACAGACTGGAGACATCCCCCAACAGACTTTATTTGTTCGCTTGCTGAAATAGCACTGAAAAAATCTTTTTTTCTTGTTTCAGGATCTACACTATTGGCAGATATCAGGCACGGCCATGGGGTGTAAATTTGCTCCAGAGCTTGCAAATTTGTTTATGGATAGATTTGAGCAAACATATATCCTTAATGAGGGCAATATTTTTCAAACTTACATCAAAACTTACAAGAGGTACCTTGATGATATTTTTCTAATCTGGGAAGGGACTGTAAACGAACTAATAGAATTTAAAACTCATTTGAACAGTGTACATGACACCATAAAATTTGAATTTAACCATGACACCTCCAGAATTAATTTTCTGGACGTAGTGGTAATTAAAAGTGGTACCTCAATATATACTGATACCTACAGAAAGGCTACAGATGCCAATTCATATTTGAAATATGACAGCTTCCATCCTGCACACATCAGGAGGAACCTACCATACTCTCAGTTTATAAGACTCCGTAGGAACTGTAGTACTTTATCTGGCTATGACAAGCAGGCCAAAATACTGATGAGACAACTCCAGAAACGTGGGTACCCAAAAAGAAAATTAAGGCAGGCTATGTTTAAAGTGAGAAATATGGAACGGAAGAATTTATTTACAAATAAAAATAAAGAGAAACATGAATCTAGAATGCTGGTACCTTTAACTTACAATGGACATAATGAGTATATACAAAATGCTGTACTTAAGCACTGGAACCTGTTGGAGGGTGTACCAGGGTGTAATAGAAAACCATTGTTTGTTTATAAACGTGCCAGAAATTTAAAAGATCTATTAGTGCACAGTACTTTCAGAAACAGGGAAAGCATTGGGGGTTTAAGTACATACCAGAAAACCAAGGGCAATTACCCATGCCATCATTGCAGTGTCTGTGATAATTGCATGAGGGTTAAGGAATTCACAAACCCACAAGACAACAAAATGTATATCTTAAAGGATTTTTTTAATTGTGAGTCCAGGGGGGTTGTGTATGCTATTCAATGTCCTTGCAATCTTTTCTATGTTGGTATGACCACTAGAAAAGTAAGAGTAAGAATCTGCGAGCACAAAAGCTGCATCAGGAACAAAAGATTGCAGGCACCTTTGGTGAAACATTTTACTGAAATGGGACACTCTGACAAGGATTTGAAGTTCTGGACTTTGGAAAGACAGACTGGTTCTGGACAACAACTGGAAAAAAGACTGAAAAAACGAGAACTCTTTTGGATTTTCACACTCAGAACAGTTATGCCAAATGGACTCAATGAGGATTGCAATTGGTCATGTATTCTGTAAACTACAACTTGTTTGACTTGACAGCTTTCAGCTGAGATTGATTTCTCATCGTGTTTGTTTATTATCAGTGTGCCTGCTACAGATGGAGGGAGTAATTCCTATCTTTTTCTAAAAGCTGTCAACACAGCTGTTATATATAATGAGCCTACCAAATGGGTATATAATGAAAGCCTGGCTGTTAAGGGTTTATCTGGGCAGTAGCATACCATTTGCAAACAGCAAAGCCTGTGAATTTCATTTGTGAGTCTCTTTTGTCTTATTTTTGGTGGAATTGTATGTACATCCCTGTGGTGTTAAAGTTTAATTGGCCATTTAATTATTATTTTTTGTATATATTTCTTCCAGGGTGCATCATATACACCAAATGTGGGGAGTGACACAATCCCATTATTGGGGATATATATAAATCAGCCCCGCCGGAAAAAACCTTTGCCTGTTACTCAAACCATTTAGGTGGGTTGTTTATTTAAAAAAAAAACTTATATATTGAAAAGACAAAAACATTCCTCCATCTGGGGCACTACTAAATGTCTTATTTAGGGGTGTGCACGGACCCCCCGGATCGGATCGGGACCCGGATCGGGACCTCCAATTTTGTCCCGGACCGGTTCGGACAAAATCGGAGGCCCCCCGGACCGGATCGAGTCCGATCCCGACCCAAAAATCGTACATTTTTGGATCGGCCGCCATTTTTTTCCCCATAGACTTGCATTGCAATGCAAGTCTATGAGGAAAAAATGGCCGCGGGTGGGTAAGGGGGGGCCTAACTCCCTCCCCCCCCCGGGGCCGTCCGCTGTGGACGGCCCCGGCAGGTAAACCCCCTCCCCCGCGCTCCCTACCCCCCCTGGGGCCGCCTGCTTCCATCCGCTGGCGCCCGCGGGCGCCAGCGGATAGAAGCGGACGGCTCCGGGGGGGGGGTAAGCCCCCTTCCCCGCCACTTACCTTCTCGGCACGTCCGGCGCCGGCGGCTACTACCAGCGGGCTCCGCGGCCTACTCTCAAGTAGCGCGCCGGGTGATGACATCACCCGGCGCGCCACCCTGGAGCAGGCCGCGGAGCCTGCTGGTAGTAGTAGGCGCCGGCGCCGGACGGGAGCCGCCGGGCCGGGCAGGTAAGGGCCCCCCTCCCCCCTCCCCCCTCCGCGCGCCCCCTCCTCCCCTCCACGCACCCCCTCCTTACCTTTCCGGCCCGGCGGCTCCCGTCCGGCGCCGGCGCCTACTACTTCCAGCAGGCTCCGCGGCCTGCTCTAGAGTAGCGCGCCGGGTGATGACATCACCCGGCGCGCCATCCTAGAGCAGGCCGCGGAGCCTGCTGGGAGTAGTAGGCGCCGGCGCCGGACGGGAGCCGCCGGGCCGGAAAGGTAAGGGCCCCCCTCCCCCCTCCGCGCGCCCCCTCCTCCCCTCCATGCACCCCCTCCTTACCTTTCCGGCCCGGCGGCTCCCGTCCGGCGCCGGCGCCTACTACTTCCAGCAGGCTCCGCGGCCTGCTCTAGAGTAGCGCGCCGGGTGATGACATCACCCGGCGCGCCATCCTAGAGCAGGCCGCGGAGCCTGCTGGGAATAGTAGGCGCCGGCGCCGGACGGGAGCCGCCGGGCCGGAAAGGTAAGGGCCCCCCTCCCCCCTCCGCGCGCCCCCTCCTCCCCTCCACGCACCCCCTCCTTACCTTCCCGGCCCGGCGGCTCCCGTCCGGCGCCGGCGCCTACTACTTCCAGCAGGCTCCGCGGCCTGCTCTAGAGTAGCGCGCCGGGTGATGACATCACCCGGCGCGCCACCCTAGAGCAGGCCGCGGAGCCTGCTAGTAGTAGTAGGCGCCGGCGCCGGACGGGAGCCACCGGGCCGAGAAGGTAAGTGCCCCCCTCCTCCCCCCCCCGCTGTCCACTTTCATCGGCGGGCGCCCGCTGGCGCCCGCCAATGGAAGCGGCGGTGGGCGCCAGTGGGCGCCCGCCGATCCGCCGATCCGCCGAACCGGTTCGGAGCTTTTTCGGACCGGTTCGGATTGGATCGGCCGATCCAGCTGCGGGATCGGAAATCGGATAATTTATCCGATTTCCCACTGGACCGGACTCGGATCGTGGATCGGGTCCGATCCAGTGCACATCCCTAGTCTTATTATCTTTGCTGTTTATTTTCAGTGATTGGGCCACTGAAGAAGACATTTTTGTCGAAACGCGTTTGGCCAGAATCTTAAGAGCCTTGTTTTTACTTTGTTACTATACATATGTATTTCTAATAGTTTTCTTTGGTGATATATATATATATATATATATTATTAAGTATTAAAATTTATTACATATTTTCCCCTTAACTTTTCTTTTTTTGGTTTGTTTTGAGGATTTTGGTTAAGGTTAGCACCCTGTTGTTTGTGTGTTCAACACTTGCAAAACAGCTGGTGCAAGCAGAATCAAAGTACTGCACCCGAAACATGCACAAGGATAGAAAAGGTCCTCCCCAAGCGCCAGAAGTGTTGTTCTGCTAGCAGGATGACACCACTGGATATTAAAACCCCCCCCCCGAAATCTCTAATCATCTGTACACCCTCAAGATTACAAAACCCATAATGCCATGTGACCAGAAGGAAAAGAAAGACAGAAAAAAGCATCCCACAACTTTCATGGTGTTGACTGTGAAAGGCAGTGCAAATGGCCAGAATATATCACGTAGGACGGGAGGTCACCAACATGATGCCCCTTCCAAATGATACCACTGAATTGGGAAAGCAGATCCCAGACTTTTCTCAAACCTGAGTCAAACGAAGCACAGTCCCAGGATCCCCAGGATCAAGTTTTGGCATAGGCCATTTTGACCTCCATTACACCGATCTGAAGTATAAAAGAAATTCAGAAAAAAGAAAGTGAGAAATCAATTGTCCCAGAGTGGAAACTTAAAATGCACATTGTACGGGAAGATGGAAATGGTAATTATTTTCTTGTTCAGATGAACGAAAGCACCTAAGGACCAAATATTCAGGAGCGCGAACTCCTGGATTTTGGTAAATTAGAAATATTATGAAGTACGCCTGAATCTTCCCACTGTTGATTGGAGAGGGGAGAAATTGGTACAAGTAGATTCTCTGAGAGTATATTAGATTTAACTGTGCTTGGCTGAGTTCTTGAAAAGGGTCTCCTTGTTCTGCAAGTGATGCTTCGACAATACGAGGAAGAAAATTGCTTCTGCCCTAGAAATGCAATTCTTTTCTTAATATTTGAACCCTTTAATAAATAATCAGAGAACTATATCCAATAAAGTTTCGGGCTTGCTATGGGATAACAAAGACCAATGTGGATTAAAAAAAACAACAACAAAAAAGGCTCAATGTTCAAGCACACAGAATTAATATTCTAGAAATATCATAGGATAAAACCAGCTCAAAGGGAGAATTTGAGGCTGCAGCCCCAAGTCTCCTCCCCAACCCCCAGGAATGACTACTAAGATCTATTATTTTATGTTATATTTTTATTTCAGCTTTTCTCCATGCCCAGGGCAGTATGTATTGCTTCCCTCCTCCCTTTGTCGTCCAACAACCCTGTGAAGTAGCTTAGGATGAGACATGGTGAACCTGCTGAAGGTCACCCAGTGATCATTATGATTGAGTGGGGATATGAACTTTTCGAGCATTCTCATTTAGTTTGATAGAAAAGAAATTGCTTTCAAAAAGAAGCTGAAAAGAGAAGACATTTTGGAGAAATTCTCATGGGTTGGGTTCACGGTTCTTGTGAACCTTTACATGTGAGGTGGCCATCGGATGTGCATGGGTACCTTGCCTTTCACTGTACAATCATCTCTCTGCATCTGCTTCAGAGACAAGGCATATCCACAATTCGTCCTCAGAAACTTGACATTTGGAATATCCTGGGGAAGGTGCTGAACATCAAAGAATGGCAACTAGAGCTGAGCCAAAATGTCTCAAAAGATGCTTTTCTCAGAAAAAGTCCTGAGGTTTTTCTTCACTTACCCGCCCTCCCCCTAGAAATAAAAAACTTCTTTGCAGAATTTCCACAAAAATCTTCCCCGTTTTTTGGGTGAGTTTCACTTTCCCTCCCACCACCCACAATGCCCTGGAACAATACGAGACATGGGGTACTGTGGGCAATGCAAAATGGCGGGCCAGGCTGCCAATAGAGTTGCAGCTGTTGCCACTTGCAATGGCGATGCAAGCAAACAAAACAAAAACCATGAGGGAAAAGGAAAGAAGCTGTGCTTCAACAACCCTTGAGGGTCATGAGCCCTCACTGTCAGAAATTGTCAGAGAATTTCTCCTCCAACTGGAAAAATGTGGTGAAATTGTCCACCATCCCAATTTCCGTAGAAGAAATGTGCTTCCATGGGGGGTGGGGAATCCCTCAATGTAGAAAATGAGGTTGTAGGGAGAAGAATTCCAGTCTTCTTGCTGATACGCTCATCTTCTATGTTCTGGGGAAAATTGTATGGCGCATTCAGTCACGGGAACTAGGGGTGTGCTTTGCCTTGGTCCCAAACCCCAAATCCACATTGAAGCAGGTTGCTTCGGCCCGAATCCAGATCAAATTGGGCCTCTTCAGCCTGAAGCAGGGGAGAGGGGTCCAATGGACTCCCAGCCAGCCTCGTACATGCCCGGAACCAGCAATATCCGGCCTGCTACCGCTTCAGAACTGAATCTGAAGTGGGACAGGGCCGTGCCAAGGCTCCCTAAGTTGAAACAGGGGTCATTTGGAAGCTCCGAATCAGATTCTGAGTCAAATTGGGGATGGGGGGAGGGGTCTGTGCACAGCCATAATAATAATAATAATAATAATAATAATAATAATAATAATTTTATTACCCGCCTCTCCCTCCGGATCAAGGTGGGAAACAATATCAAACATAAAATACACAAAATTGAATAAAAGCACATTAAACCAATGCATCATTAAAATACCCCTGCCTGCAGTCTGAAGACACAGGCTGGTTAACTCGGTAAGAAATTGACCTAGATGTCCATCAGAGTGTAAAGGTGGCACATAATGATACAATATATCATAATGATGTGATATATTAACTTTCCCACTGAAAGGAAGCGTTTAACTCTGATACAGGGAAGAAGGCTATCGAAGAAGCCAGTTTCACCTAATTCACTTTTCCTTGTGCTGATGGAGTCGTATTATTAGGGTGATCAGATGGCCCGGGGTTTCCCGGTCCTAACCGGGAAAACTGGGGCGATCCGGCCCAACAGGGGGGCGGCGGGGGCAAACCGGGGTGGCAGGGGGGTCACGCGGAGGTGGCAGCGAGCAACGAGTAGCGGTAGACCCAGCGGCGGTGGCGGCGGAGGAGCCCGGGAAGCGGCCGCCCCAGCAGGTAAGTGCCCTCCCTCGCGCCTCACGCTCCTTACCTGCAGGGGCGTCCGCTTCCCTCCGGTGCTCGAATCTACTGAGAAACAGGCTTCGCGGCCTGTCCCTCAGTAGTGCGCCGGGTCATCACCTGGCGCGATACTGAGAGACAGGCCGCGAAGCCTGTTTCTCAGTAGATTCGAGCACCGGAGGGAAGCGGACGCCCCTGCAGGTAAGGAGCGTGAGGCGCAGGGCACGGGGCACTTACCTGCTGGGGCGGCCGGGTCCGCCGCCGCCGGGTCCTCCACCGCCGCTGCCGGGCTTGTGAGGCCAGAGGCCGCGCGGAAGGGATGGGAGAGGGCCGGATCCGGAAGTGATGTAATCGGCCCTCCCCCACCTCTTCCGCGTGGCCTCTGGCCTCGTCGGAGCTAGTCACGATGGCAACGACCTCCGAGGAGCCCAGACTCCTGCGCGGAAGAGGCAGGGGAGGGCCGATTACGTCACTTCCGGATCCGGCCCTTCCCCGCCTCTTCCACGCAGCCGCTGGCCTTACGAGCCCAGCAGCGGGGGACCCGGCGGCGGTGGGGGACCTGGGGGGTGGTTTAATGCTCTCCCGTCTAGGGTATTGGAGGGCCGTTACAAGGGAATTCCTTGGCACAACAGATGCTGCCCCTGCAATGACACCGAGGTCGGATCTATAATACATGTTTTATTTTTTTGTAGGTTTTACCAATCGGCCAGGGTAGACTTAATTTGGCCAATTACACAGTCCCTCCCAGGGCGTTCCTCTGAGGCCCTAACAAGTATTTTGCTCCAGGGTACAAATAAGCGAATAACGGAACAGGTAGCTAAGTTTCTGAATCTGGCTATTCGAATCAGATCATTGGCGGACTATTAATTTTAACACTCACTATTTATAGTATTTATTAGTAGATTTATAGTCCTTTTTATATCAGCTAAGTTGCAAGCATCATGACTGTATGTTATATTTGTTTTGCCTTTGGTCTATTGACTGTAAATAAAGGTTGATTGGATTGGATGTGATATATTAACTTTCCCACTGAAAGGAAGCGTTTAACTCTAATACAGGGAAGAAGGCTATCAAAGAAGCCAGTTTCACCTAATTCACTTTTCCTTGTGCTGATGGAGTCGTATTATTAGGGTGACCAGATGGCCCGGGGTTTCCCGGTCCTAACCGGGAAAACTGGGGCGATCCGGCCCAACCGGGGGGCGGCGGGGGCAAACCGGGGTGGCAGGGGGTCACACGGCGGTGGCAGCGAGCGACGAGCGGCGGTAGACCCAGCGGCGGTGGCGGCGGAGGAGCCTGGGAAGCAGCCGCCCCACCAGGTAAGTGCCCTCCCTCGCGCCTCGCGCTCCTTACCTGCAGGGGCGTCCGCTTCCCTCCGGTGCTCGAATCTACTGAGAAACAGGCTTCGCGGCCTGTCCCTCAGTAGCGCGCCGGGTGATGACGTCATCACCTGGCGCGATACTGAGAGACAGGCCGTGAAGCCTGTTTCTCAGTAGATTCGAGCACCGGAGGGAAGCGGACGCCCCTGCAGGTAAGGAACGCGAGGTGCAGGGTGCGGGGCACTTACCTGCTGGGGCGGCCAGGTCCGCCGCCGCCGGGTCCTCCACCGCCGCTGCTGGGCTTGTGAGGCCAGAGGCCGCGCGGAAGGGATGGGAGAGGGCTGGATCCGGAAGTGACGTAATCGGCCCTCCCCCGCCTCTTCCGCGCAGCCTCTGGCCTCGTCGGGGCTAGTCACGATGGCAACAACCTCCGAGGGGCCCGGACGCCTGCGCGGAAGAGGCGGGGGAGCTCCCCCGCCTCTTCCGCATGGGCATCCGGGCTCCTCGGGGCTGATCGCCATCACGACAAGCCCTGGCGAGGCCAGAGGCTGCGCGGAAGAGGCAGGGGAGGGCCGATTACATCACTTCCGGATCCAGCCCTTCCCCACCTCTTCCGCGCAGCCGCTGGCCTTACGAGCCCAGCGGCGGGGGACCTGGGGGGGCGGCGAACCCAGCGGGGGTGGCAGCGGAAGAGAACCCGGTAGGTCCGGGCTGATGTTTTTTGGGGGTGGGTGGCTTGGTGGGGGGGTTGTTTTGGGTGGGGGGGTGGCTTGGTGGGGGGGTTGTTTTGGGTGGTGGGGGGGTGACCGGGATTTTGGGTTCCAAAATCTGGTCACCCTAGTATTATGCTTTGAATTAGTTATTAGAGTATGCCTCTTGAGTTGAACAACGTGAGTGTGTGTGTGTATGTGTATTTTAATAGAAAGTAATAAACTGTCAGTTTTGATTCCATCCCTTATATATTGCAGCTTCTGAGTTCAAGGTTACCAGCTGGTTTCTCTGTCTCTTTATCCCCTTGGCAGGATCCACAGTTGAGACCAAGAGTGCGGTTATAAACCCACAAACTAGCAATCAAAAGTTATTATGGGGGTCTACTTTGCAGACTAGAGGATTCTCAAGGAATCCTGGGAACTGTAGTTTTGTGAAGTGAGGGGTGGGACTACAGATCTCAAACAAGATTCTCAGCCCCTTCATCAAACTATATTTCCCAGTACTCTTTGAGAGACATAGATAGTTCCCTGTTGTAATGCAAAGTATGTCGGGGTGACTTGGTCTTGAATGGGCAATTAAGACCCATTAGCTTCTCAAAAGACCTGCTCCTGCTGGTGATTAGAACTCCTAGATCTGGTGTGCTGATATGGATCAACACAGCTGCCTGTATATTTGGTCTCTCCTTGGGGTGTAGCTATGGACCCTGAATGCTTGCACTTCAGAATGTATCTTTACTCCCCTAGTAGCCACCTATTGTCTTATCTTCCTCCATGAATGTATTTAATCCCCTTTTAAAGCCAACCAAGTTGGTAGCCATAGTTTCATGGATGACTACACTGGGTTCTAATATTGTGTGAGAGGGAGAAAACTTTCATTTTTTCCACACTGTGCATGATTTTCTACAACTCTGTCCTTCTTTGCTTTTGCATTATGTCATTCTTTCATTTGCCATTTCTTTTCTAAGCTGTAAAGGTCCAGGCATTGTAACCTTTGCTTATAAGAGACTTGCACCAGCCCTTTCTCCATTTGGGCCTCCCTTTTCTGCACCTTTCCCCTGCTCTACAATAGTGTGGTCCCAAGTTTGGTCCCACCTTACTTAACTCAAATTAAGCAATGGGGCTTTAGTGTGGCTTGTGTTTGCACATTTATGGGTACCTGCACAAGCTGTTTTGAAGGAACTGCTGCTCCTTTAAAGATGAGTGTGTCTGTCCAGGTGCTTGTCCATTCGTCCATGCTCAATGTGTATATTTGTAAATGAACTGATCTTACAGAAATACTCTCTGTTTCCAGCATCCTCTACCTCCAAAAAAATTGGAATCCTGGAATGTCCTCTCGAAGAAATTAAGGGACACAAAACCATGCCAGTCATGCAGAAAAACAGGTTTCAATTTAGGTGTTTTATAGGCTGACCAGATAAAATCCAGGTCAGGGTCATGTAACTTTAACAGTTGTAGAGCAAAGGGAATTTCAGCCAGTGTCATTTGTATGCAATTAGTTCCTGGTGAAATTCCCTCTTCATCACAACAGTTAAAGGTGCAGGCACTATACTAGAGTGACCATATACAAAAGAAGGCAGGTCCCCTGCAACTTTAACTGTTGTGATGAAGAGGGAATTTCACCAGGAACTAATTGCATACAAATGATACTGGCTGAAATCCCCTTTTCTCTACAACTGTTAAAGTTAAAGATTTTATCTGTTAAAGATTTTATCTGGTCACCCTATGCTTTTATAAAGAACCAAGAAGTATTATGCAGAAGGAAAAATACCCTCCTTACTGTTACGGAAAACATTTTGCATCTTTCCACCACAATGGTCCATTGTAAATTTTAGGAAAGACCTAGCTCATTTCTAACAGCATAAAAAAAAACAACGTTGTGAATTCACCCGAAAGCCTACACAGTTTGAAGAATTTTTAGCATTCAACTAGAGAGCTTTGTTGTAAACAACGGCTTCAATTATTCTGACTTTATTATAGAAAGTTCCTGGGATTCTTTAGCATGAAAAAAAAGCCTTTACTAAACCAAATTTCATAAATAAATTAAAAAAAAAACACAGAAGTTTGTGCATTGTTTAACTGCTTTGATTCTGACCTTATGTGCAATGCATTCAAATGGATACATTCCCCCTTGTGTCTTAATGGCTCACAAACAAAATCTGTTGCATTTATAAGTAAATACAGAGCTCAGACAAAAGGAATGCAATACCAACAATTATTATGTGCCATTATGTGCCACTAAACAACTTTTATGAAGCTTCTGTGCTGTCTAGAACGGTAGTTACTGTTGGGTTCATTCTGAGGATGAAAGCCACAGAAGGAACATTGGTAACGGTACCACCATTTAGGGGCATTCCACAAAACCTGTACAAGATACAGGAGTTCTCTACAACAGCAACTGTGGCATAAGAACATCACAAGAGCCCTGCTGGATGAGACTGAGGGTCCATCTAGTCCAGCACTCTGCTCACACAAGGGCCAACCAGCTGTCAACCAAGGACCCACAAGCAGGACATGGTGCAACAGCACCCTCCTGCCCATGTTCCCCAGCAAATAATGCACACAGGCTTACTGCCTCAGATACTGGAGGTATCTCCTCTAGGAATTTATCCAACCCGCTTTTAAAGCCATCCAAATTGGTGGCCATCTTAGGACTGCCTAATTTATTATGATTACATAGCTTTTCATGGAGCAGAGTCCATTTCTTCAGATGCTCAAGGTCTTGGCAGGTACACAGGGTTAACAATGAAGGTCAAATGGGAATGAGAGGTAAAGGTAAAAGACCCACTTGTGACAATTCGGTGAAAGCTTTAGATGATGCAAAACAGGCTCTTCGAATGAATGCCCTTGGTGATAAAAACACAAGACTCTCTGTTGTTTTTGCTGTGAGAGACCTGCACAGCAATACCTCTGGAATAACTGCCTCAAGGGTGGGGAACATCAGGCCCAGATCTGGTTGTCCTGAGGACCAGATCTATCCCAAGGCCAAAATACCCAAGTACCAGCCTATTTTAGCTTGAAGTTCTTACTGCCAATAAAAAAGCTTTAGGAGATGCATTTCAGCACAAAGGCTGGGAAACCAGCAAACAATTGGTGGTCTGGGGGGGGTCCAGAGGAAAGGATGTGGTCAGGGGAAGGTGGGTAGCCATCTGGAGAACCCCAGAGAGTCAGTCTTCTCTGGTACCCAGTGTTCAGCCTCTACTGTGGCAAGGGCTTTGTGTCATTTAAGTGCTGCTTAGGACTGGGTTGGAGGATTCCCATAGGGAGAGAGTTTTTCAGCAAGGTAAGATTTCAGGAATGAGAACAGAACAGCACCATGGAAAGCTTGTCTGTATGCTGGTCCAACAAGGAGCAGAGTAAGAGTATGCCTTAAATAAGAGTGTTGTTGCTTTTGGGCTAGTTAGCTCTGCCTATGTGCATATTGAAGCTTGGTCTCTTAAAGGGGCCTGGCCTGTTCTAGCAATCTTAGGCTTCACTGATGTGGGAAGGGCTGTGGTTGTGATGTTCTGGTGGCCTCATGGCCTGAGGACTGTAAGGCAATTTCCTCTGGATGCGGGGAAGCTGACCCCTGTGATCTTTCTGGAGAAATAGAGATAGAGGACTTGTGATGCCTTTCCATGACCAAGTCCTCTCCCATTAACTCTTCCTCTGGAGACAAAGGGTCAGCATCCTCTGAGGATGAAGGTTTGGGGCGCCGGTCCATGACACCCAAGCATTCCAGATTTAGCCCTCAGCTGAGATTCGACAGACCCTTGGCTGATGGCAGAGGCCAGAGCGCCCTTCCCTTCAGCTCTGCAACACCACGTCCCCCGGCAATCACAGCTGAGAGTTCTTTTTGGCAAGCAGTGGGGCTGAGGGAAGCAAACTACTCCCGCTCCTATTCCATTCCTGTAGCTCCTCCTCTTCCATTGCTTTGCAGTTTGCCAGACTTGTTCCCCCCCACACACACACACACTTATTTACACATTTTCCCTCAAAGTGTCTGCACCTTTTCTTTCTCTCTCCTCCATGGAATATCTAGTCAAACAAAACATGTGGCATGACATGATTTCAGTGGGGTGCCCCACACCATTCCACTTCACTGGCAGCCATTTAAAGAGGCAGGAAAACCCATCATGCCATGCCATGAGAACTCTTGTACGACCATCCATTACCATGGATGGAGTGGTGAGGGCTGTTGCTTTCAGTAGGATCCACGTGTGTATTGTAGCATCTAATTCCACCATTCATCTTCACGTCATGATGCGTAACACTGAAATGTTCATGAAGTTAAGAGCATCCCATCAATCATATCCTCTCTTGTGACAACCTCATGCTTTGGAGGTTGATTTCTTTTCAATTGGATTCTATTTTTCTCCTCTCTTCATTGGATTTTTGGCTTAAGCACATTCTGCTATGGAGGTTAAATTACAAAATTTTCTTTTCGTTTGCAAAGCCCCCTGACCTTACCACCACCACCCCACAAAAAAATCTCTTAGCAACCAATCTCTTAGCAACAAGGAGTACCTTTATTTTAAAAAAAAAGAAAAAGAAAAAGAAGAAAAAGAAGAAGATGCTACATAAAGAGTGATCACCGGAAAGTCTTTTTCTTATCTTTAAAAGGACCACATCATTAGCAAAGGTAGCTGACTTCTCAAGTAAGAACCTAAAATAAGGAAGTGAGAAAAGGAGAAGGTAACTTTTAAGAAAACTTTTCTATTTTAATATTTGTCATATGTCCAGTGAGATGAAAAGCCACTATGCAAAAATATCAGAATCTTTGTGGATGTTTTTGTAGTTGTCTTGAGCTCAGTGTATTCCAGCTACTTCTCTCTCTCTCTCTCTCTCTCTCTTTCTCTCTCTCTCTCTCTCTTTCATTCTCTTTCTCTTTCCAGTAGAATTTGCCTCTGAGCTTCCTTTTGGCTTAGATTTTGCTTAGAAGCAAAGGGAGACTATTTCTGTAACTTTTAACTGTGGGTCATTCTAGAGCAACAAAGTGGGTGCTTCCAAAGGCTAACTTAGATCTCTTCTTTGTTAGTTCTTGATTTTGATTCCTTAGCAAAAGAAAAAAAAACAGAAAAGAAGGAAGGAAGGAAGGAAGGAAGGAAGGAAGGAAGGAAGGAGACTTTTCTGTGTTACAAGAGAATGGGGGTTCCGGTTTCAACAAGGAGAACCCAAGTGGCAGAGTTACTTTTGATTTAAAATGTTTCCAGGCAAAAGAATGACCTGTAACTGAACTGGAGAGGTGAATGATTTGATGACTCTCCACTAATAGTATTGGGAGCCCTACAATCCTATTTTTATCTGATGTTGTTTTGGGATAATTTGACTTAGCCTATTATAGGACCAACTGCCCAAGCTGCCTCATCAATTACATTTGCTCTTTTCTGATTTCATGGGAAAGTTTGTTTTTGATATTCTGAAATGTCTTTCCAGTCTTGTTAATATGTGCATTTGGTTTCATATGTTAGGTACTAATTTAAACAGCCTCAAAACCAATGAGTGGACCAAAAAGTTCTTATTTTCAAAAAGTGCTCTGTCAAATGTAATGATGCTTGGTACGTCCACGCATTGTATCTGGCTATTTACATCTCCAAGTTGTTTGCAATGTGTTGATATTGTCATGTGGTAGAAAGAGACAGTGAGAAAATAATCTGTTTCTGAGCAAAGCAAAGGAAATCTTCAGATACAACAACAGAGTCTTGTGGCATCTTAAAGACTAACCCACTTATTATGAAATAAGCTCTCATGGAATGTATGCTATAATAAGTTAGTATTTAAGATTACAAAATACCCTTTGTTTGTTTGTTGTTGCTGGTGTTATTGTTATTGTTGTTTTGTTGTTGTTTTGTTTTTACTGCAACAGACTAACATGGCTATCCTCAATGGAGGCTGGGGCAGTGAATCCAATCTGGGTTTCAGTCAGAACTCTAAAGGAGCTCTCCAAAGTGCTTGAACCCTGTACCCAAACCAGGTTCAGCACCTTGAATAGTTCCTTTAGAGTTATGACTTATTCTGACCAAAACTCAGAGTGGATTTACTGCTCTACTGAAACAGGAGCAACCAGACTCCACTGGCCACACATAAACTCTCTAGAGAGAGGCTAGAGATGGGTGCTTTCTGATCAGAACCTCCCAACATTTTCAGATGGCTCTTTCCCTATGGAACTCCCTGACTGTTGATGTTGGGCAAGCACTGACATTGTTTTGCTTTCAGCACCTGTGGAAGACATATTTATTTATTTATTTTTTCAAAAGCCTTTCCTGACTGAACAGTCACAATTTTATTGGCATAATTTGAGTTTGAAGATTTCAATTATGTGCTTTGATTCTTTTTTTTCTTTTGATTGTTCACTGCACAGGAATCTCATTAGATAGATTAGATAGATAGATAGATAGATAGATAGATAGATAGATAGATAGATAGATGATAGATAGAGATAGATAGATAGAAAGATAGATAGATAGATGAGAGAGAGATGAGAGAGAGAGAGAGATTGAGAGAGAGAGAGATTGAGAGAGAGAGAGATTGAGAGAGATTATATAGAGAGAGCGATGATAGAGATAGATATTATAGAGAGAGAGTGATGAGATATAGATAGATAGATAGGACAGAGATAGGTGAGAGAGAGAGAGAGAGAGAGAGATGAGAGAGAGAGTGATGAGAGTGATGAGAGAGAGAAAGAGATGAGAGAGAGAGAGCAATGAGATAGATAGATAGATAGATAGATAGATAGATAGATAGATAGATGAGATAGGTGAGAGAGAGGGAGAGATTATAAGAGATGAGAGAGCTAGATGAGAGAGAGAGAGTGATGAGAGAGAGAGAGAGATTAGAGAGAGAGATGAGATAGATAGATAGATAGATAGATAGATAGATGATAGATAGATGAGACAGAGATAGGTGTGTGAGAGAGAGAGGGGGAGAGAGAGATGAGAGAGAGATGAGAGAGAGATGAGAGAGAGATGAGAGAGAGAGAGAGATGAGAGAGAGAGAGCAATGAGATAGATAGATAGATGAGAGATGAGAGAGAGGTGAGAGAGAGGATGGATAGATAGATAGATGATAGATGATAGATAGATAGATGATAGATAGATAGATAGATAGATAGATAGATAGATAGATAGATAGATAGATAGATGATAGATAGATAGATAGATAGATGAGACAGAGATAGGTGAGAGAGAGAGAGATGATAGATAGATAGATAGATAGATAGATAGATAGATAGATAGATAGACAGATGAGACAGATAGGTGAGAGAGAGAGAGAGAGAGAGAGAGAGAGAGAGAGTGATGATGATAGATAGATAGATAGATAGATAGATAGATAGATAGATAGATTAGAGAGAGAGAGAGGACACAAGGAAATATATAAATCCTGTAAATCAATAAATAAAAGCTCCCTCCCCATTGTGCTTATTTTAAATCACAGAAGGAAAAAGATTAAAGGGATGATCCTAGAATTCCACATCTCCCTTCCTGTTCTCCTTCTCCTGTCCATTGTTCCAGCATAGCCTATCAGAGGAGCTTTGGGTTTAGGGTAGTCAATAGCTCATCACCAAAGGGATGAAAAACACATCACTCCTCCCCCAAAAAAGGGCATATGAAGGCACATAATATTTCCTTATGTCAATTTAGAAAAAATCATTACATATTCGATGCAAAATATAATGCATCTCACCAATGGGGGAGAAACTGGGACCAGGTGAGCTGTGTGCCTACCTGTTCAGCCTGCCATGTAGATGCTCACCATTGATGTGTGACTTCCAGTCCTTTGTCGCTCTTTCTTCTCAGGCTTCTTTATGAAACACCCCTTCAAACACAGGGTGCCTTCAAAGAGAGGATTACCCTCTGTGAAGTCAGACATCTGGGATAGTTATCCAATACTAATCTTACTAAGAACAGACCCATTCAAACTTCATTAAATTTCATTACTTCAATGGGTCTGCTCTAAATAGGACGAACCTTGGATACTATCCACTACTACCCTATTTTGGGTTTCCAAAATAAATACCCAACCTACAGAGGATAGAATCGCAGAATTCTCTAAAAAGTGCAATTAAGACCTGGAAAAAAATCTAATAAAACAGAAACACAGATTGTTTTCATATCCAAAACACATTTCAAAATATAATTTCTTTCTTTCTTTCTGCCTCTCTCTTTCTCCCTTTCAATTTTGCTTCTCCAAAGAAATGGTTTAAGGCACCAGGGACAAGCAATCATGATGAACGAGATTTTACAAGTCAGTGATACAATGTTCAAAGACATTTTTAAGGAATGATAGTACAGATTTCTTCCTCTGCCCCCCCCACCCCCCACAAAAAGAGAGATGCACCTGTGTAGGTACCAAGCCATCTTTCTCTGATGATAGTGTGTGTTTCTGATTCTCTTTCTGATAGCTACCAGGAGCCAATGTCCCACTGTTCTTCTTCAATGAGCAATTGGATGGGGACAACATGAAATTACCATCTATTTTGGTGGCTCTTTTTTAAAAAAAATATTGCTGTCTTCAATCCTTTTTTTCTGTAAAGGTAACAAAGAGGTTGAGGAAGAGCGTTGGAGAGTGGAGAGGGGCAAAGAGAACAAAGTGGAATTAATATCTCCAGATGGAACATCCTACAAATCTTCAATTTGTCACATTCTCCTTTTTTTTTTTTAATGGATGCCCTTTTTTTAATAGAAGCAATTACCCACTTGTTGTGTGAGGCATCTGAACAGCAGGGATTGTACCTCACTTCACAGCTCTGTGTTATGTAAATAATAGCCACTTAGCTCTCATGATTGGTGTGTGTCTGTGTGTCTGTCTCCATGTGTGTATGAAAGTCATCATTTCCCAAGGACATCGCCACAAGGATTTTCTGGTTTTGAAATCCACACCTAGAGCTTCTCCTCTCCACTCTGTTGACACCTTTAAACAAACTCCAAACTTGGCATCTGGGCGCCAACGGGTGGTGGGCTTAGGGGAATGGGGCCAAACCAATATACTTTGTGAAGCTTTCATTTAGAAATGGAATTCCCGTACATCCCTGTCTGTGGGACCAGCTACACAGACCTAGGACCAGTGGAGGCTGGTGGCTCCAGTTTCGATGGGGCTGTGAATCCATACTGGGTTTTGGACAGAATCAGCCAGAACTCTAAAGGAGCCATCCGAAGTGTTGAAGCTGTTTTGGGGATGGGATTCATCCCCTTCAATAGCTCCTCTAGAGATTTGGATGAAACCCACTGAAATCGGGGCCACTAGTCTCACTGGCTAGGACCAAACTAGATGTGATGCTGTTTCTATATTGTATGTTGTGGGGGGGGGGGGGGTTATGGGATGAGCTTAGGGATTTTTGGGTATTAAGCATTTTAAAAGAACTATAAATGAATATGCTCAACGTGTAGTATGCAACTTTGTCATTATTATTATTATTATTATTATTATATACCAAGAGGATATTTTTGGTCAGAATCAGAATGCAAGGGGGGTTAGCCCTCCCCTCCCCAGTTGTGATTCTTATGAAAATAACATACACACACACACACACACACACATCCTATGATGCAATTAGCCTTAGCCATATATATATATATATATATATATGGTGCCAACTGCAATGTAAGGGGGGAGGCTTTGATTGGTGTCAAGGCTGGAGAAGAAAGGGTTAAACCTCTCCATCCCATACACTGTGGTGCCTTTTTAAACTTGAAAAAAGGGCATCGTTGCAAACTACATATTCAGTGTGCCGTCTATTTTGACCCTTACTCTCCAGTTATCCTTATGAACTGGGGCAGTTCCCATTTTCTGGTGTCGGTCAATGATAAATCCGTTTCTATTTTTGCATTTGGCAATTGTGTTGGTGTGTACACTACTGCACAAATGTTGCCTTGCTTTAGATCTTTAAAGCAAAATTCTGATGTGGTGCTAGGGATACCCATCTAGGCGAGAGGCTAGACAGGTGAATCCACAGGCATCATAATAAAGAGATGAGATTTGTATAGAAGTGCTCAAAGTGGTTCTCATGCTAAGTTAATTGCAAATATTTCTCATTGAAACCAATCGTACTTAAGTCATGATGAACTATTCACACTGATCTCTATGAGACACAAGTGCAACTAACACAGTCTGAATCCCACCTAGGCGTTTTTTCCCCTTTATGTTCCTGTCCCCCCTCCACCCCAATATCACCCTGCATCCCATCTCAATATGGGATGAAAGCCAGTGTGGTGGAAAGGGACAGTCGCCTTCAAAAGAATCATTAAAATTCTGGAAGGAAGATGAATGAATGGGAGTAGGTCTCGGGGGGGGTGCACGGGGGTAGTCGAGGGAGTTAGTTTGTTTATATATCATCATGTGTATGTTTGTTTGTTTTGTTGAAAAATGAATAAAAATTATACTAAAAAAAAAAAAAAAAAAAGCCAGTGTGGTGTAGTGGTTAAAGTTTTGGACTGGGGATTGGGAGGTCTGGGTTCTTCTAGTCACCTCTCAGCCATGGAGCTCACTGGTTGACTTTGGGCCAGTTACTAACACTTATCCTAACCTACTTCACCTGGTTGTTGTGAGGATAAAATGGAGAAGAGGGGAACGAGGATCATGTGTGCCACCTTGGGGTCCTTAGAGGAAAAGCAGGATATCAATGTAACAAGTCAAACTTGCCTTTATTGTTTTTCGTTGCTCCTCAGATTCTTTTGCTTTGCTTTGGTGTGAACCATTTCCGCTTCTGTTAAAATAGGAAAAGCTTCCTTTTTATGACATTTTACAGTGTTGCATCAGACCTTAAAAATACTTGCAGGAAATGCTTAATACTAAGTAGGGTACAGAGCTGTGCTGTTCAGGATACAGCTGACTTGTTCCTTGCCGTTGACCGGGAATGTTCTGAACAGAGACGTAGATGGGTATGTGAGTCATTCCGGTGCTTTCATGATCCAATGCACAGAATGAAAAATCGGCTCTTTTTTATCCCTGACATCTCCAGGTAGGGCAGGAAAAACTCCTGCCTGAAACCCTGGAAAGCTGCTGCCAGTCAGTGTCGACAGTACTGGGCTGGATGGACCCACGGTCTGCATCAGTATAAGGAACCTTTCTATGCTCCTATGTTCCTAGGATGCTTAAGAAACAGGAAGGCAAGCCATGACCTTACTCCTAGGGTTGTTATTGTTGCTGCCGCATGATCATTCCTTAGGGCTGTGTCCTAAGGTGACCATGTGTCCTCCTTGACAGTAGGCAGTTCTCTATTTGAAGTGCTAATGGAGGGCAGTCTTAGAGCAGCCTTCCCCAGCACCCAAAAAGAGGCCAACCAGGGACACAGATTTGTATAACATTTGTTTCAGCTAATCCAAATGAATTGCTGCAAATTTGGAATTTGCAGGGGTAAGGGGTAAGGGTTGTAGTCAGATGGTGTGTGTGCTTGTCCGGGTGCTAACTGTTGATGAGCAACTTCAAGGTGGGATTTTTAAAATAAAATAATTATTTTGTTGAAAGACAAGTTTTAAAAAATATCTAGATAGGTAGATGATAGATAGATAGATAGAGATAGAGTTATATACGGTAGATAGATTGACTGAGTCATCGAATCACAGGAAACTGCCTTACACTGAGTAAGGCCGTTGGCCATCTAGCTCACTATAATCCAGTATTGTCAACACTGACTGGCAGCTGCTCTCCAGAGTTTCAGGCAGAAATCATTCCAGACCTACCTGGATATACTGGGGATCGAACCTGGGACCTTCTGCACGCAAAGCAGGTGCTCTTCCACTGAGACACTGCCCTCTCTACATAACACTCTGACATCCCCAATGTCTCATTAATTTTAATGGGACTTACTTCCTATCATACTTCGGACAGGAGCCAAAGAGCAACTGCCTACTTTGAGTGATTGCTATGGCTTTACTGGAATGCAGGAAGCTTGCCTTGAACCAAGTCAGACCATTGTTCTGCCCACCTCTGCATCATCTCCTCCAGCCTTCCCCAACCTGGTGCCATCCAGATGTTTTGGACTACAACTCTCAGCTTTCCTGACCATTGGCCATGCTGGCTGGGTCTGATAGGAGTCGATGTACAACACATCTGGAGAACACCAGATTGGAGAAAATTGGGTTACACCTTGGATTGCTCTCCAAGGTTTCAGACAGGTTTCTCGAGATGTCAGGGTTTGGACATGGGACCTTCTTGCATGTGATGAGTGTGCTCTACTACCAAGCCATGGTCCTTCCCACTGGCCTCTCTCACAGTAAGACCATCAAGTGGTCCCCATGAGTCATTTGAAGGCACAAAGGCCTTCACAAGAGACACATGACCCAGCAAACTTGCTGAAGCTGAACAGAACTGGGTCCGGTGAGTACCAAGATGGGATACCATCACCACCACCCCCCTCCCAGGGTTCCTTGATGGAGAAAAAAGGATGCAATATAAATGTGTGCATGTCTGGTTGTGTTGCAAGCAGTGAAAAAAACACAAAAGGTGCAAAAGTGGGAGTCCATCTAAAATTGATTCCATGAGGAACATCTCCAGATGCTGGAGCAAAGATTTTATTTGTAAAAAAAAAAAAAAAAGGAAAAGGAAAAAGGCGCTACACTCATCACCAGTGAATTTTAGTAGGGGATATTATTACAGGAATTTCTGCAGACATTTTTATAACCTCTTGAAGAATGCCATAAAAGAAAAACAGGCTGAAACACATTGGGCTTTTTAATAATAATAATAATAATAACGATTTATTTCTTACCCGCCTCTCCGTCTAGATCGAGGCGGGGAACAACAACATGATAAAATACATAAAACTAATTAAAACATGACAAATATTATTAAAACTGCATTAAAACATCCTAAAACATCCTAAAAACATTCTAAAAATTACACTGGATATGCCTGCCGGAAGAGAACAGTCTTTATAGCTTTCTTAAATTCTAAAAGACTGTTAAGTTGACGAGTCTCCTCCGGCAGGTCATTCCACAGTCTGGGAGCGGCAGAAGAGAAGG
This sequence comes from Anniella stebbinsi, assembly GCA_029215795.1. Taxonomy (NCBI): domain Eukaryota; kingdom Metazoa; phylum Chordata; class Lepidosauria; order Squamata; family Anniellidae; genus Anniella; species Anniella stebbinsi. The sequence continues at coordinate 393,389,389 of JARDYH010000001.1, forward strand.
TCATCTGGGTAACAGTTGTCAGCCTAGTCTTGGCCGACCGCAGTAAGTTCTTCCCAGAGGACCTGAGCGTGCGGGGCGGATTGTACGGGAGAAGGCGATCCCGCAGGTAACCTGGACCCAAACCATGTAGGGCTTTAAAGGTAATGACCAACACTTTATACTTCGCCTGGAAACATTAACATTTGTTTATTAACAAATAAAATCTTTGTTCCAGCATCTTGAGACTCCTTTGTGAGTTTTGAATAGTAGAGCGTTGTTGTTGTTGTTGTTTTAAACAATGCAGTGGTATTGGAGCTACAGTCTGTCTGCCTTTCACACTTTGGGCACTCCAAAGTTCAAGCCCAAACCATTTCTTGTCTAAACAGTGGCCGTTGTACAAGGAAACAGATATTCAGTATCTCGTTCTTCAGGATGGTAGCTGTGTGCATTTCTAGAGAGTTCTATCTGAAGCAGCCGAAGATTAAATGGCACACAAGGACAAAGGGCTGATTCACACACCATGTCCATCATACCCCACCCCCTCTGGTGACTGCAATATCATGCGATAACTGGAACATGTGGATCACGGATCAAGGTTGATCATCTCCCGTCCCCTCAAATGCAGCGCTCTCAGTCGTTGGTCATCAAATGGTACATGGCTATGTCTGTTCACCCATCACTTTTAGACAGCTATCATCAATTTGGGCTGGAAATGATGGGGAAGCTGCTTTAAAAGCCAGGAGTTATGGCTCCAGGAATCAGGACGTAGACAGTGTGGCTCAAGCAGGTAAACGAACCTGGAACAGCAGAGCTTCATGTGATGACCCACAGGGCAGTATCAAGGGCGGGTATGGCCTGGCATCTGCCAAAAGCCATGCCCCGCTGACAAGAGCCCCCTGGACTTGCTCCTCTTTCACCATTGGAACCTGCTTGCTTATCTGCATCCTGCTCTGGCACATACAATAGTGGCAGCGTGTTGAAGGATAGGCAAATGCTATGCCTACTTGGGCTCTCTGATTGTCAAACCAACTGGCTCCCTGACTGTCAAGTACACAAGTGGTAGGAAGGATGAGGGAGAGGATGAGGAGCAGAAGCAGAAGCAGACTCACTGAAGGAGGGGGCCCATTGAGGGGATCTTGTTCAAGGACCCTCCGAAACCCGGAGGCATCATCATTGATGACAAAGCCCAAGGGTTATGGTTTAATTGCACCCAAACTTGTTAGGCTCATAAGCCTGCTTTATACCCAAGATCCATTGCTCCCTTGTCATTGCAGAATACAACTGCAAACAGGAAACAGCCCAATAGTTCCTTGGGTGAAACCAAATCCAAAAAGTAATATCTTTGGGTAATAAGAAGTTGGTTCCAGTTTGTAATATGAGCACAGGGGTTTCAGAACAGTTCTCTCTCTCTCTCTCTCTCTCTCTCTCTTTCAACATACAAATTTCACTATATTAATAGACCACAGATACAGAGGACTTTGGTCTTCATTTTCTGACATTGAAAATCTAGAACACTGTGTCCTGGAATGTGTGTTTCACAGAGACTAAGGGGATAAATGAATTCTCCCTATAATTGAAACATCTTCCTCCACCTCCTAATTCTTCCTCAATGTGGGCCCATCTATCTGGAGTTCAAGGGCAGCCAACATTTTAGTGTTATTGTCAGTTTTTAGACAGCAAAGGAAAAGTGAGAGTAACGCTCATGTGTGTGAATGCACACAAAGAGGGTTATATAGTGGCATGGCTAAGAATGATAGCTGACAAGCCCCCTATTCAAATCTCACCCCAGCCACCAATTTGCTACATGGCTTCCAGTTAGAACTTTGCCTTAGCCCCATTTCTGCAACAGCACTGATCTACCTTGCAAGGTTGGTGTAAGGTTGAGAGCCAGGCGAGAGAATGTGTGCCACCTTGAGCTACTTGGAAGAAAGATGGGATATATGGTGGGTGGGTGTGTTTTAAAAAATCACTAAATATTGCACATTATTCCTACATAAACACACACACTGGATAAAAGCAATTCAGCTGGGTGAGTCATATATATTTATTCAGAAATAGTCCCTTTGAGTTCAGGTTGGGAGAGATGAATCAGTCAATTCTGAGTCCTATTGATTTCAGGGAGTCTCCAAATATGACGAAGCCTGGATCAAACCGAAAAGTTTAAAAAACACAAAATACTACTGAAGCAGAATCACAGGCTTGGAGGCCAAATTTGATTGTTGTGGGGTCCCAATCTAGGCTCTGTGATTCTCCAGATGGCCACACCCACTTGCCCGTGGTTTCACAGATTTGGGGCAGTTTGTCCTCCATTTTGAAATGTTAAAATGCCCCTCCCAAGGATTAATTACTGGCAGCAAGAGCTTTAAGCTCAAATACGATGGTATTTTTGGCCCAACCACTTTTGTCTTGGCCCTGTGCAATGCCTCCCCCCCCCCCACCGCCCACCGCGAGCTTCTCTGAAATTGAATTCACCCCTTGGGCCAAAAGAGGTTCAACACCCCTGAACCAAAAGCTGTTTCATATGATTGCAGGTCAGAAGCCTTGTCTATCGCCATTTCTCCCACCCCACATCACTTGCAGAAACTGGGCTCCCTATCAGCATTCCCTACAAGGACAGATGGACCAAGAAATGCTTTTTATATATAGGATCAGGCATACAGTTGCACTAAACGCATTTCAATAGAAGTAGCGATGGAAGGGATTTCGATCTGTGGTAGAACATCTACTCTGCATGCAAAAGGAACCCTTCTCCGTACCTGGCATCCCTAAGTAGGGTTGGGAAAGATCCCAGCCTGAAAACCTGGACAGCTGCTGTCCATTGCTGCAGAGGCAATTCAGAACTAGATGGCCCAATGGCTTGACCAGTCAAGGCTGGTGGCTCCAATTTCAGTGGAGCTCTGAATCCATTCTGGGCCTCAATCAGAACCAGACAGAACTTTAAAGGAGCAATCCAAGGCACTGAACCTATTTTGGGGATAGGCTGGTTCTGACTGAAGCCCAGAACAGAGTCACAGCCCCACTGAAATCAGATCTACCAGCCTCCATTGGGTTTGACTCGAGATACGACAGCTTCCTACGTTGGTAGGCATCATTGGCTCCTGAATGGCAGGGCCCACTATCCAGTGGAGGATCCTATCGGTGGAGGGAGGGGAGGCAGTTTTCAATCCCCCTCCTGTACTCCTCCCATATACGCACACACTGTTTCATAGGGTCCCCCAACCATCCTGAGTAGATTTTCAGAGGTTGCAAAGAGTTGAAGGAATTTATCCAAGTCATCTCCTCAACTTTTGCTGGCAAGAACATCCCCAGAGCCTATCTCTGCCAGTGGGAGCAAACTCAGGATCTCAGTTATCGTTTCCGTCAATTGTTCAACCAATGATCATGGCCAGCTCAAGCTTTGTACAACACATAGTAGCAGATTAGAATAACAGCCCCTGACAATGCCTCATCCCAAAACATGGCCCAACATTGCAGTTGCGGTTGTTCACTGGGAAATACATTCCACTATCTCAGAGATCCAAGGACATTCCTAACCCCCGAGCAACAGATGTTAGAAGGTAAAGTAGATGAAAGAAAATGCAAGGCCCTCTACCCACAGCCAAGAGTTTTCATTTCCTTTGCTTTGATGAGAAATTTGGCACCAGGTCTTCGATCCCAGGTCCACATAATGTTTGACTACTCCAGGGCAGCGTGGGAGATAGTACCCTGTTGGCGCAAAGTGTCATAAGCAGCGAACCTGAGCGTCAATACCAAGGTCAGAAATTGCTTTGTTTTGTAGGGCAAAAAGAAAGGGTATCTTCTCTCCTCTTGTTTTGACTTGTCGCTCTCCTTGTCTAATCTCAACCTCCGGCCTTGTTATAAAACAAAGCTAATAGTAGAACAGGAGCACTCAGTATATGGGATCGACAGAAAGGCTCGTGAGACATCGGTTGGAGCAAAAGGCTCTGTGAAGTCATCAGCCTCTTCCATCCTTCTGGCTCTTCATTTTCAGCCTCAGCCTGCTAGATTGACTCGGAGGACATGATCATGGAAACCCTGAATACGATGCAGTATAATATCACCAGGGTGGTCTCGGAGACGATGCCCACAGCCACTGTGCCTCTCTTGCTAGTCATGGGCTTGCTTTTCTTGATGTGGACTTACGAAGAAACCTCATCGATCCCAGGTAAATCCTTTTGAAATCTGGTGTGTGAGATGGCCCCTCGTATTCATTTGGGGAGGGGGAAACAGATGAGAGAATGCCCTGTCCTTCTTGATGGAGGTTTAGAAATGGCAAAGCATGATTGTTGCTGTAAGTACGATTATCTTTGAACCACATGAGGCTGGGGCTTTCTTTTTCAGATAAATGTTGATAGAGGGACTGAAAGTATGTTACATTCTTAAGGCTTAAAAAAAAAATCCTCCTTCTCACATGGTGTCAACTTATATACCAATCCTTCCTTTGTCCGTTACATCGTCTTGTCCTTCCTTTATGTCAGACATATGCAGCATAGTCCTCTGTGTGTCAGCTCAGAAGTCCCTCTGAGTTCCATGGGATGTGCTCCCTGGTGCACACCGATATGGGAGGAAGCCCCATTGAAGTCAGTGGGTAGACATGCATAGGATGACACGGCTAGTGCCTTACTTCGAAATTGGATGTATTTGCATTAGTGTTACGTGAAACGTCGGCTTATTTGCCATGTTTTGAACATGTATTTGTACGGCCTCTGAAACAATGGTGTTTATGTACAGTACTGGAATCAGCCGATAATAGACAGACAGCAGGATAGATGCATATGAGAGAACATTAACGATTGCTTGGTGATGGTGCCATTATAGAGTATGGGGATCTCTCTCTCTCTCTCTCTCTCTCTCTCTCTCTCTCTTAAACCCCTGATACGACATTCTTTCCAATTTCAGAGTTTTAGCACACTTCGTTAAATCTAATTTATATGATTAAGTCATAATGAAGGTCTTTGTCATTCTGCACCATGTATCTACAGGCTGCATTTCAGGAAGAATTTCATGCCAGTTCAGAAACAGAGATCCTATCCGTAGATGCTGGTGGCTCCAACAACAGTAGGGCAGTGAATCCACCCCAGGTTTAAGTCAGAACCCTGCACCTTGGACACCTCCTTTAGAGTTCTGACTGAAAGCTGGAATGGATTCACCACCCCATTGACATCAGACCCACCAGCCTCCACTGGTCCCCATTGAATTCAACACCAGACATTTTGGGGTATTTGGTTTGACAGTAACAGGTTGAAGAATCCCCCTCCTCTTTCTTTCTTTCTTTCTTTCTTTCTTTCTTTCTTATTTTTTAAAGAAGCCAACATTTAAAGCTTTCCCATTTGGATGTTCATGTAGCAGTGATTCAAGACAGAGACAAGGCAGAAGGCAGACTGGGATCTACTGGTGAATCTCTGGGAGATTTGCAGTAGATCAGCAAAGGTTTCCTTCACCTAATGGCTCAACAATAGCAAAAACAAACAGCATTTCCCCCTCCTAAATTAGGTTGCTGAAATCAGGAAAGCTTCGGGAAGGGAGGAGAGGATTGGAGTAGATTTGTGTGTGAAAGTATTTGTATGCAAGCCTCAAGTTCTGGTCCTGGAAACAAATTCCTGGGCTGAGCAAGTGCTTAAAGGCATGATGCTCTGCAATTCTATATCCACCTTCCTGAATCAACTAGTTTGCGCCTGGCTCTGGCTGGTGGATCTTGAGGTTCTAGTGAAAAACAACAACAGTGAATCCCATAAGCCTAAAGCAGCCTTCCCCAAACTGGATGTTTTGGACTATAATTCCAAGGGCTGCAGGTTGCCCATTTCTGGCCTAGATGGTCCCTTGGTCTGATCCATCTGGCTTCTTTTGATGTTCTTATAAATAAACCCCAGTGAAAAAGGGAGGGTTGGTCTGTCATAACATCTATGTCCTACCAAATTCAGATCTGAATATTTCCCAGCCACACACATCCCACCCTGGTTTTTCTAAGCTTATTGAAGAACTGTAGTTTTCAGAGAATGTTCCTCAACTCACAGGATTGTGAAACACAGGCCAGAGCTACACCTTGTGGGCTCCATCACACCAATTCCCCCCCCCGTTTTTAAGCTCCATTTCAGAAGCGCTGCAAGCGCTCCTCCCTTTCACTATCGTGAGTATACCAGTGAACTCTGTTTTTGCTCTCCCGCTGCTATTGTGCCTGCCCAACCCTGCCTACCCCTTCTCCTTCCCCCTCCAGTTCATTGGTAGACATTGTGATGGGCCCGGCAGCTTTCCCCCCTTGCTCATTGGAGCTCCTATTGGGAGGTGCAAAAATATACTTACATCTGTGTAAGTCTTAAAGCTGAAGCAACGAAACATGGGATCTTGAGAGCTCTTAAGCAGAGCTTTCCGCATGCCAAGCTTGAATCAGATAGGTCTATGCCTTGATTTTTAGGAATTTTTAAAATGTAAATTAACCAAAATGTTTCCATCTGCATAATTTATAGAGATAAAGAGATGGAACTTGGCATGGTGATAGGTCTCTAGGAGAGTTTTTGGCATGCCAGGTTTGAATCAGATTGGTTCATCCCTTGATTTTTCAAGATTTTGTTTCATTTCCCTGCTCTTTAAACCTTTTGCTGATAGTCAAAGCATTACGATCCCATCATGTGCTACTATATCCCTCTTAGCGAAAAACAGGGGGAGAGAAGCATCCAAATCAGGAGAAACAAAGGGAGAAACAGGTTCTCAAGATGCTGGTTTTTTATTTATTTATTTTTTCAATATATATCCCTCTTACACACTTATACCTTGTAGGACACACAATGACATTTGTTGCAGAATTTTGGATATTTATTTATTGTGGAATAAAAAGCAGGAAATAACACCATAGAAGTGGTAGATGGAATGTGTAATGCAGTCCTACAGTTATCACTGTACCGCTATAAAGGAGTAGCGTAGATCTACCCACAATGTACGTTCAAGGTCTTAAATAAACATGAGTGATAAAATCCATCTTTTTCTCTTATCTCCTTTTAGGGCCTGGTTATTGTATGGGAATCGGGCCCCTCATTTCTCATGGGCGATTCCTATGGATGGGTCTGGGCAGTGCCTGCAATTACTACAACAAGATGTATGGCGAATTCATGAGAGTTTGGATCAATGGAGAAGAGACCCTCATTATTAGCAAGTAAATCTTTCCTCTCAGCGAATCAGGGTGGAGAAGGGCAGCTGGCCTTGTGACCACCGGAGGCTGCTGGCTCCTGTGTCGGTGGGGCAGTGAATCTGCTCAGGATTTCAATCAGAACCAGTCAGACGTCTATCGGGTCCAGTACTTTGGAGAGCTCCTTTTGAGTTCTGCGTGGCTCTGGCCGAAACCCAGAGCGGATTCACTGCCCCACTGGCGAAGGAGCCACCAGCCTCTGTTACTTGTAACTATCAACAGAGCTTTTGGCTCTGGTTAGATTTTTCTTCCCTAGTTTGTAGTATCCTGACTGCAGCATTTTCACGGTGGCATCCATTCTGGCTTGATGGGAGACAGCGGTGCCACCAGGATAGGACTATGGGGCAGGCGTCAGGGCCCCACTCAACAGAATGAGCAGGAGGGTCTCCCCTCAAAACAGCAGGGCTGGCTTTCCACATTTTGAAGCAAGTCAAGTGATGCACATTGCCAGCTCAAGATGCCCCCTGTCCCTTCCCCTGTCATAAGGCCATTAAGTCCAGAGTCTAAAATTATCTGCCTGCACCATTGAAAGGAAACAATGAATTTCCTTAAACAAAAATTAAAATTAAATTGTCTCCATGTGTAAAGAATACAAAAACCACAGAGGAGGAGGAGGACAGTATGACATAGTGGTTGGAGTGTTGGACTGGAACTTGGAAGATCAGGGCTCTAATTTGCACTCAGCCGAGATGCTCACTGGGTGGCTTTGGGCCAGTCACTTACTCTCAGCCTAACCTACGAATTCCTGGAGGAGACGGCTATCAATGGCTACTAGTCAGGATGGATGTGTGCTACCTCCAGTATCAGAGCCAGTATGCTTATGTACACCAGTTGCTGGGGAACATGGGCAGGAGGGTGCTGTTGCACTCATGTCCTGCTTGTGGGCTTCCCATGAGCATCTGATTGGCATTCTGCCACTTCAAGCACCATTTTCTTTATAGAAAAGTGGGGTACAAAGCAAAATAAATAAATTAATTGTGAGAACAGAATGCTGGACTAGAAGCCTTCAGTCTCATCCAGCACAGCATTTTGGAAGTTCACACAAATTAATATACACCAGTTCCTGGGGAATTCTAAGTGAATGTCTTGTGCATCTGCTTGGTAGATCTTGGGGTCCAGCGGACTGGATTGGGACCCCAGGCAGGCTGGATCTGGCCTGCAGGCTTGAGGCTCAAGACACCCCTGTTGTAGAGTGTGATCAGTCTCCATCCCCCAACACAGGATTTTTTTAGGATGCAGTTGGACACAAAATGTGCAGTTGGAGGAAAAACTGTGCCGTTGGAAAGCTGATAGACATGCAGTTGGGAAATTAAGGGGGGGAATAGACATGTTATGCATATGTGATGATGATGATGATGATGAAAACATTTATATCGCACCCTATATCACAAGGATCAGCATACAGATAAAACAGAACAATGAATATACAATTCTAAAATGTATGAAGAACTTAAATGATAGGGAATGTCAGAGATAGCATGGAACACAAATTAAAGAAGGCTAGATTTCACTCAGTTTCTAGACTTAAAGCAAATTGCCCAAACCATATAAAACAAGTTATTCTTTTTGGCCAAATATCCTCTTCTTCACCTTTATCTTTGAGCACTTTAACACTTCATTGCATCCTTATAAATACCCTTAAAGTACTCCTGCCTTGCGCCCTATGTGCCTTCTTCTGCAATCAATGCAATCCACAGTTCAACATCGCCCCACTATTCAATAACAACTCCAAGTTGCCATTACATGCAAACCAGGCCTACGTTTAGCTCCATGCCACGGAAATCTTCATCTGCTGGTGTCTGGCATTTTTTTTGCATAGCAAATCTCAGTTAAAGGCCGCTTGGCAAGCTAGCCTCTTCTCTTTCTCTGAGCTGTGGTTCTCTTCACTATGGCATTTCTAAGCTTCTAGCTCCCTCTAAAGGAAATTCACTTTAATTTTAGTTTAGATTTTGGGGAAATGTCATAGCAGCACACTAGCCGAACAAATAGCAAATGTGAATAAAATCTGTGCCTTCCAAGACAGAAGTTGCTGTTTTAAATTTATTTGTGGCATTTAGATAGACTTTCAACAAACATTTTCAAAGTTTGCACTGTAATTTTAAAAAAACTGCACACATTGTAAACAGCATTAGATTGAATAAAACCCATTTTTTAAAAAATCCATTCTACAGGAAACTTCACTCCAAGGCAGTAGTGAATAGGGTTGCCAAATGACCCAAGAAACAAACCCCTAGTCTGCTCCTGTGCCTTTAATGTCAGAAGTTGATATAAAACAGGGGTGGGTAACATGTGGGCCTCCAGATGTGGTTGGACTACAACTCCTATGGTCTCTCCCAATTGGCTATGCTGGCCAGGGCTGATCAAATTTGTAGGCCAAAAGATCTGGAGAGCCACAAGTTGCCCACTCCTGATAGTAACATGACTTGCTAATGCGTTTGTTTAATTTTTATTAATTTTAAACATTTTTATGCCATCCTTCATTGAATCAGATTTTAGAGTGGTGCACAATAGAACAGTGGCATCCATATCATAATGTAGCATAGCAAGAAACAGGAAATAAAACCGCAAAACCAATGTCCCTATTTGGTGGTTTACTGGCTTTTTGTGTGTGTGTTTTCCCTCTGATTTTAAAAGTTTACAATGGATCTCCTAAGATTTATTGGCAGTAAGAAGTTTCAGCTAAACTAAGCCGGTGTTGTTTTTGTTTGTTTTTACTCCACCGCTTTTAGTCCCACCCACCCCTTTTGAATTTGGCCCCACCCAGGACTGGAATCCAGCCCCTGAGAGCTTATCTGAAATTGAATCCAGCCCTTGGACTGAAAAAGTCTCAACAGCCCTGATATACACTGTGAAATGCCAGAGTAAATACAATCCTGCCAGAGTGCGTAAAAAGTAGACACAAATCGCTTGATGCAAAATTATTTTCTTCCACTTCCTAGATCTTCGAGTATGTTCCACGTCATGAAACATGGGCACTACATCTCTAGGTTTGGGAGCAAACTTGGCTTAAAGTGCATTGGCATGCATGAAAACGGCATCATATTTAATAACAACCCAGCTCTCTGGAAAGAAATACGACCCTTCTTTACTAAAGGTAAACTACGTGACTTCAGTTCATACTAGGGATGTTGGGGAAATCCGCAATGAAATCAAGTGAATTTGGATTTCAAATGAGTTTGGATTCCATGTGGAATGTGAAGCAAAGTGGCTTTTCCGGAGCTGCATGTATTCCACAGACTTACAGACTGGGTGGTGGTGGTGGTGGTGGTGGTGGTGGTTTTTACTTCCTGAAATTTTATGCACATTGAGTCATAGAAAAATACATCAACTAAAAAAACACCATCCAAAAATGTGCTTTTGCTCAATAGGCTGAAAAATGCACATGGGGAAGGAATCTGCGTATTTGGAGAAAATTGGCGCATTTTCTCAAATGCACATTTGCGCGAATGCGAATTTGCGCAAATTGGGGAACAAAACTGATTCCATCAATGAATGACAACAGAACGAACGGCACCTGGCAATCCATGAAACACAGATGGAATGGGTTTTAGGCAATCGGTGCATCCCTAGTTGTTACTACTGTGACAGAGAATCTACTTTTGTTCTTAATGTATTCATCCACTTTTGTCAATATTCAGTAGCCAAGGGATGCTGATGATTTTGGAAATGTCAGTTGCACTTTGGATTCCTGTGTCCGGTAACCAAAACGGTTGCTTTCATTACACATAGCATAATTACTTCATTACTTCTGCCGCTCCCAGACTGTGGCATGGCCTGCCGGGAGAGATTCGCCAACTTAACAGTCTTCCAGAATTTAAGAAAGCTATAAAGACTGATCTCTTCCAGCAGGCCTACCCAGTCTAATTTTAAGCATTTTAATGGTATTAGTTTTTATATGTTTTAATCAGTTTTATGTATTTTATATCATTTGTTTTTAATGTCGTTCCCCGCCTCAATCCAGAGGGAGAGGCGGGTAAGAAATAAATAAATTTATTATTATTATTATTATTAATCTTATTATCATCAAGGCTGACCATATGAAAAGGAGGACAGGACTCATGTAACTTTAACAGTTGTAGAGAAAAGGGAATTTCAGCCAGTGTCATTTGCATGCAATTAGTTCCTGGTGAAATTCCCCTTTCAATACAACTGTTAAAGTTACATGAGCCCTGTCCTCCTTTTCATATGGTCTCAGCCTATTATTATTTCTTGTTTTAATACTATATCTAAGACTTGGGTCTCCAGTGAGGTGCCCATGGAAACCAATGGGCCAACAGCCACTTCCCTTGGTGGCCACCAGGCTCTCTATACCTCATGATTTTTATTTGTTTTCATTTTAAAAAATAGCAAGTGGCAGGCTGGCAGGCTGCCAAACAAAAGGTCACCCTCTCGTGCAATCTTTATTTGGGTTCACAAGAGTGGTTTTGTATTTTGGAGCTCAGAACCAACCTGTGGTTTGTACCTACTGTAGGTTCATAGGGAAATTACTTTTCTTTCTCACCAGCTGCCTCCTGGGAAATGAGTATTTTGTGTTTTTGCTCAGCATGGCAGCCATTTCATGAATGGGTAAGCCCTTCCCCCCCCCCCATGGCAGCCATTTTTTGAGAGCACCCACAATACTCCCTCAAACTTCCAAATGCATTCACTGGACCAAAAATGCAAGATTTTATAGTGCTTTGGGGGGAAATAGAACGAGTCTAGTGAATATTGAGCAAAGTCGATGTTCCCATCCCATTTAAAAGACACAACACACAAAGCACCATTTCTCCTATGTGAGGCCTACTGAAATGCAAGTGCACAACCATGTTCTTTGCAAGCTCACTACCCATCCATTTCAAAAAGGGCTTCACTCTTTGGTGAAGCCAGACCAAAAAGTCTAGGGTTCTAGTGCCAAAAGTTGCAGATGACAAGGACATTTGTGAAATTTCAGCCCTGTCAGGCCCAGGTCTCGTGCGGATGATAGCCATTTGCGTCAAGTCAACCAATGAACACCTGGATCGGCTAGAGCAAGCCACTACTGAGCTCAGATACACCAATAGCCTGAATCTTATGAGGTGCATCATGCTGGACACTTCCAACAAACTTTTCCTTGGGATTCCTCTTGACGGTACTAAAATATTTCTTAACATTTCCATATTCATTCCAAAGTGCAGATTTATGGATGGGTCTTTACGTAGCCAAAATGGCACCACCCAAGGACAAGAGGGAAGTATAAGAAGGTGGAGAGGAACCCCAAGGTTTGGATGATACCTCCGAGTGTAGGCGTAGTTCTTCTGCCTTCACCATTGACGTGCCCACAGCCAGTGTCTGGCAATAAGGCAAAAGGATTTCCCAGAGCAAATGGTACAAGTCACTGTAAAACCAATATTGTTACATTCCTGCATCCCAGCCCTGAGAGGGATGAACTTTCAGGGGCTTCCGTGTTTACTAAGACTTCAGGTTCCTAGAAGGAGGGCACTGGAGACATGCAGTGTTTCTTTTATAAAAAGGGTATATTTACAACAACACAACGCCAAGCAAACCCTGCTTCCTCCCAGCTGCCCAGGAACTTCTTCTGCCAGACAGAAGCCAATCTCTCCTTTTGCCTAGATTCACCTTTCCCCCAGATTCATTTCCTTTTACACCCTCAGGTCTTGTAGAACAAAGACGGTTACCTATTAAAGAATTACAGTGTGTGTGTGGATGGAGGGGGGGTGAATCCTCAGTCTCTTTTCTTCAGAGACACTGAGTTATAAGGTACCTCTGGAGGTCATTTAGACTAGGGATGTGTATCGTACCGTTAAAATTGCTGATAATGTTACGATATGCTCTTTATCGTGCATACGATTAACAATAATGATACAATACAACTTCCTACGATAATCATCGGAGACGATAATTTTCAGCCCGATTATATCGGATTATCGGACTGCCATATAAATAAACCTATAACTTCTGTATTTTAAAAGTTAGAGGCTTGAAAATGTGTATGAAATTTGAGATCAATCCCTCCAACCCTCGATTTTATATGAATTTATTAAAGATCGTTTAAGTTCTGACAGGTCAGAATGACAGCTCGCCACGTGCGTTCATTCAGACCTGTCAAAAAGTTGCAGGATCATTAATAAATTCATATAAAATCGAGGGTTGAAGGGATCGATCTCAAATTTCATACACATGTCTAGCACATGTTGCTACACATATGTGCCATATTTCAGAACGATCCCTCCACCCCTGTATTTTATATGAATTTTTGAAAGATCATGCAACTTTTGACCTGTCAGAACTTAAACTATCTTTAAAAAAATTCATATAAAATCTAGAGTTGGAGGGATCGATCTCATATTTCATACACATACTTAGGCATACCCCATAAGCCCTGTGACCAAGTTTCAAGCCTGTAACATTGAAAATACAGAAGAAATAGGCATTTTTCTTTAAAAAATTCAGCTTTATAGGGCACAATGGGGCTACAAATTAAATATCGTATTTCCGATAATGATCATGAAGATGATACAGTTCACCTACAATATTCTTGGAGATGATAATTTTTGGGGTCTGAAATTACGATAACGATAAAATACGATATTTTCGGACGTGCACATCCCTAATTTAGACTGACCCCACACACATAACAATATTTATTTATTTATTTATTGCATTTTTATACCGCCCAATAGCCAAAGCTCTCTGGGCAGTTTACAAGAATTAAAACCATAAAAACCATTCAAAATATAAAATAACAACAGTATAAAAACATAGTATAAAAACACAATATAAGAACACCAGCAGAATAAGACCAAGCAGCAATGCAACAATTAATACCAATTTAAAATACAGATTTAAAACTGCAATGTTAAAAATTAAACTGATCAGCTGTTAAAATACTGAGAAAATAAAAAGGCATCTAAAAGAGTATAACATAAGTGCCAGGCGAACCTCTCTATGGAGCTCATTCCACAGCCAGGGTGCCACAGCAGAGAAGGCCCTCCTCCTGGTAGCCACCTGCCTCACTTCCTTTGGCAGGGGCTCACAGAGAAGGAGCCCGAGGATGGTCTTAGTGTCCGAGCAGGTACATATGGGAGGAGGCGTTCCTTCAGATAATCTGGCCCCAAGGCGTTTAGGGCTTTCAATGTTAATACAAGCACCATAATAAGATGGTCCAGCACAGACACTGCCAAAGTATACAAAATGGGAGGGAGAGGAAAAGGTTTACCTGAAAATATTAGCTGGCATCTGTGCATCCCACCCATCATGTCCTGAGATGAGGCGAACGTGACACCTTCATGGGTGGTGTTGCTTCCAAGGCATTTTGCTCCACACGGTTGAACCACTCATACCATCCGGAAGTTCTTCCTCATATTTAGTCAAAGGGTGCTTCCACACATGGCCTTTCTGGTAGGAACACAGGAAGCAGCCTTAAAGTGAATCAAACCCCTGGTCCATCTGGCCCAGTATTGTTGACACTGACTGGCAGCGATGGCTCTCCGGAGTTTCAGGCAGGGATTTTTCCAGCCCTACCTGGAGATGCCAGGGTTGAACTTTGGCCCTTCTGCATGCAAAGAAGATGCTCCACCATGGAGCCAAGGCTCCTCCCTGCCTCAAACATGGAATTTTATAGGGGTGGGGCAGATGTCATCAATTACCATTTGTAACCCAGAGCTCCTCCTGTCTTTTTTGTTACCGGGAAAAAAAGAATCTGGGACCTTCTGTGTGCCAAGCAGGTGCTCTACCATGGAGCTAAGCCCTTTCCATAGCCTCTCAATTGTCTCTTCTCTAGGCTAACAGTACCCAGCTCCTTCACAGACAGGTGGCCCGTTTGTGATGCTCAGCCCATTGCAACAGTGGCTTGCTATTTCAATTGGCTCATATAGAGCAAAGTTGGTTGGTGCATTGCCCTGTCCACTCACATCTCTCTGCCTTGTTTTTTGTCCATGCGTCCTTTCAGAAAATGCCATCGTGCTTAAAATCCAAAGCTACTTCGATGCTTGGCAAGCGCTTCTGCTGAAACCAGACTTCTTCTTTAAGTTCTCCTGGCTGTACAAGAAATATGAGACATCTGCGTAAGTAGCAGGGGAGACCATTCCTACTGGCGGTGCTGGGCTGAGACGGCAGGAGGTGTCTCTTTCCCTGGGCCGAGGCTGGCAAATGTGTGTGTCAGGATTGCCTGGTCTTGGCTACAGAGCTGAGCTAGACCTCTGGTTTGCAGGAGGAGCTGGGCTGCATTGTACTGAGATCCCATCCCTGTCTTGCTTCTATGCCCCTTCCATGTCTCCTCAACCAATCAACCAATTCTGGCATCAGAGGTCTACGATGCACTCTCTTCCAAAGGAAGCTGGCCCCATAAAGGGTTAAGCACAAATAACAACTTCTACTACTACTACTATGGCCACAACACAAGAGAAGAGGTCCCAAGTTTTCCTATTGTCATCGGGGGCAATGATGGAAAACTCAAAAGAGAAATTGCTAGAAACTTTGTGAATAAGCTTTTAGATGATGCATCCCCTTTTACAGAAGTCAGTCCTCTATTTCAAGGGCTACCCAAAGAATGTCTTCTATTTGAAGGCATCCTCCATTTGAAGGACTGTCCTGTCCAAGCCAAGCCCAGTTTAAAGAAGAGAGAACAAGGGACCCTGAAGTCACACCTCAACACATATCACACCTGGGCAGCAGACTGAACAAGAGGCACGCAAGGCACAGGATGACTCTGCCCCACTATGAAATTGTATTTCTATTTAAATTATAATAATGATTTTGAAATGTACGTTTATACATGTAACTTTTACACAAATCGCTGTCCTGGTTTGTCCTTTGTATGGGGATGAATTTCCTCTTTCTTTTGCGATGTATAACTGGGTACTCTATATCTGTGTATCATTAGGAACCTTCACCATGACATTTCGGTCTACAATCCTGACTGTTCTCCACAGGTTAAGCTGTAAAAGGCTGGACTCTCTCTCTCTCTAACTTGGTTTGCATGACATGTGAACCTACAGTTCCAAAACAACAGACACTCAACCACTGAATGTGGGTTATTGTTGAACCATGGGTTATTGTGTTATCTGAATGCAGCACATTTTCCGGAGGGTGGCTTGTGTACTATGCAGTGTGACATACTTTTCTCGAACAAGCCACCTTGAGAACCCATGATTTGTTGTTGGGTTATTCAGGGTGCTTAACAAGCCCCACTGCATGGTTAACAAGCCACCCTACAGAAAATGTTCTGGGTCCAGACAACATGTTACCCCATGTTTCAACAAACAACCCATGGTTCATCAACAACCCACGCTCAACTACTGGGTATGGGTCAGTGTGTTGTGTGAACAGCCCCTTTTTCTCTCTATGGCTCCAGTAGATGGGTTTTCAAACACTTCCTGTTCAGTCAGTCTGTTAGATGAAGCATCTAAACCAGTTGTAATATTTTCATATAGACACTGAAGCATTGCAGATACTTAGCGATTAACTGGATTGCTTCTGTTTCAGGACGGATTTGAAAGAAGCGATTGAAATCTTAATAGAGCAGAAACGGCAAAAGCTTTCCACAGTCGACAGACTGGAGGAGCACATGGATTTTGCTTCACAGTTGATTTTTGCACAGGTAATGTTTGACGTGGAAAAGTCCAAATCAGAGTGTCATTACCAGATTGAACTATTCATTCATTTGGGCCAGTGTTGTCTCCCCTGACTAGCAGAGAGTTGCCAGGGGCTCAGCCAGAGGTCTTTCCCTTCTCCTTTTAACTGGAGTTACCAAAGACTGAACCAATGCCAGATGTGTGTGTGTGTGTATCTTCTTCAGGTTTCAGTCAGAACCAGTTAAAACTCTAAAGGAGCTATCAAAGGTCTGGGACACCTTGAATAGCTCCTTTAGATTTCTGACTTTTCTGATTCCAACCCGGAGCGGATCCTCCACCCGCTGACATCAGAGCCTCCAGCCTCCACTGCTGAGTCCCTTCAAGCAGAGGCTCTTCTATTGAATTATGTTCCGATAACTCTATTTGTTCCTGGCTTGTCCACTGCAAACACCGCCACCTATTGGTCACCAATGGAGCAGCGCCCTAGAGTCAGTGCCCTCCTGGGTTTATTTTTCACCCACTGCAATCCCAAGTTGGGCTGATCTCAGTTTGGTTTCACAGGGTTGTTGACACCTGAGCTTGGTCGTCGCTAACTGCCTGGTTCAATTTCACAGAGCCGTGGGGAACTAACTGGGGAGAATGTAAACCAGTGTGTTTTGGAGATGCTGATAGCGGCTCCTGATACTCTCTCAGTGACTCTATTCTTCATGCTGGTGCTGCTTGCAGAATACCCTCAAGTGGAAAAAGCAATGATGAAGGAAATACAGGCTGTGATGGGTAAGTATCCAGTGAAACTCGAAGAGAATTGTGACCTTTTTTTTAATGATTTAATTTTTACCTCCAGTTTGAAAAGATTCATCTTATTAGTGATCCACTTCTTTTTTCAGTTATCCGTCGAAATTTGTATTTTTCCAAATTTTGTAATGGAGTTCTCCAATCTGAACCAAAACAAAATGCGTACATTAGGGAAAATAACATTCAAAAATGAATTCTCTTAGGAAAATTCCTTGCTAAAATGTGTGCTAGATGGAAATGCATAGAAAAATGCATGCATTGAGAGAAATGTGCCCAAAAATGAAAACGCTTATGTACTTGCATGCAAACTTTTTTAAAAAATTGCAAGGTTCAGAACGAACTGAACTTAAGACTGAAAAACAAGAAACTGAAAGGAATTTAAAATGACAGGTGCATCCATCCCTATCAACAGAATTCTCTCATCTGCTATCTGAAGTGTCCAATGAAGTGAGGCTGCTCAGTGTACATTCTGTTTCTTAGAAATGCTCAGCAACACTAAAGATTTGATTTTTAAAAAAATATAAAACAAAAAAAATTGTAATGTTTTTTACAAAATCTGAAATTTTATCACATTTCAAATCCGTGCAGAAATGCCATTCCAGCTCAGGGCTGGCCCTACCATGAGGGAGAGTGAGGCAGCTGCCTCAGTCAGCAGATTTAAAAGGGCAGCAAATCGTTAGCTATTCAATCTCTTAATATTGCATTTTACTGCTAGAGATGAGGAAAGGTGCTTTTTCTGCTTCAAATAGCATGCCTGGCTTTGCATCCTCTGCACCTTGACTTGGATGGGTGAGGGGCACCATTTGCTTCTCTGCTTCAGGCAGCAAAATGACTTGGGCTGGCCCTTCTTCCAGCTCATGCTTAAAGGTGGTAATAACAGAACCCAGAGACAAGCTTCTTTCTTGCTTACTCCTTAATTAAAGGTGACGGAGAGCTCCAAAGTGGTGACATGTCGAAACTCAAAGTGGTTGAGAATTTTATTCTCGAGAGCATGAGATACCAGCCCGTCGTAGACTTGGTCATGCGCAAAGCCTTGCAAGATGACGTCATTGATGGCTATCCTGTGAAGAAAGGAACCAACATCATTCTCAACATCGGGCGCATGCATAAACTAGAGTTCTTCCCAAAACCGAATGAATTCTCACTTGACAATTTTGAGAAGAGTGTAAGATGATGATGATGATTATATTGCTTAATTAATCTATTGCTTCAGTATGGAAACAAAGGGTAAAATCCAACCTAAGTCCTTCTTAGAGTAGACCCATTGAAATGAATGGGACTTAAGTTAGCCATGACTAACTTAAATCCCAAAGAAGAGAAGGTGAGGAGAACCCTCAACAGGAATATCAAGCCAGAACCACAAAAAGTATGATTTATTATTATTATATTCATTTATATCCCACCTTTTTCCCAGGGATAGGACTCAAGGCGGTTTACAAGATTAAAACATGTACAATTAAAACATATAAATATAGGTTTACAAAAGTTAAAATAGAATTAAACCTACAATAAAATTTAAACAGTAACAAATTATAGTCAATTATAAGGTTAATTTCGACAATTACAAGGCTTATAGTGCTAATGTAAATCAAAGTGTAAATAATAATAATGATAATATATGTATTTATTTATTTCTTACCCACCTCTCCCTCCGGATCGAGGTGGGGAACAACATCAAACACAAATGATATAACATAAAACTGATTAAAAGCATATAAAAGTAATATATTATTAAAATACAAAAAAAACTCTTAAAATTTGACTGGGTAGGCCTGCCAGAAGAGATCAGTCTTTCTAGCTTTCTTAAATTCTGGAAGACTGTGAAGTTAGTGGATCTCTCCCGGCAGGCCATTCCACAGTCTGGGAGCGGCAGAAGAGAAGGTCCTCTGGGTAACTAGTTTTGACTGATTCTAGTAAATTCTTCCCAGAGGACCTGAGCATGCAGGGTGGATTGTATGGGAGAAATTCCCAAGACTTGTTCTAAAATATGGAAGCACATCATGCCGTCTGAGATTTTACAATGATAAATGTGGTCATATACAGTGGATAAATTCAATACAATTGTCTTTTCAACCCAAATTATCTTAGGTGAATTTTAGCAAAAACAGAAGCTGTCAAACATAGCAAATAAGGTTAATACAATTATGTTATGCAATTATCTTAGGTGAGTGGCCTCTAACCACTCAACATCAACTCTGGAATGTGGTATTGTTTCTACGCTTCTTCAGAAAACTATTGTATGTGGGACCAGATTATTTGCTATACAGGCACAAGAATTGGTCCCTTTAATTATTCTTTCAGAACTAGAGAAGTTTGAATCCCATTTCAAAGTCCATAGTTGAGGACTGTGTGTGTCCATCAGGAAAATACTGCAGAAAAAATAATTTTGATGCAATCGTACATGCCATCACATCTAGATTGCTTTCTTCACAGGATTTGATGAAAGAGCATGTGTGGTTTCTTAACACAGCAGCAAACTACACACATTCCAGTTCCATAATTAATTTTAGATATAAATTAAGTTGTAATCCAGGAGGAGGAGCAGACTGCAGGGAAGAGCAAACTAGATGGAAATTCAAGACATGGAAAAGGGTTGAGAAGATCTCTCCAAATTTTTCATGGCTTTTGAGGGGGTTTCATGATGAACATTTTCAAAGTTTGTTTGAACTTCCTTTGACAACTTTGTTTTGAACAATCATTTTATGCAGGTCCCCTATCGATACTTTCAACCTTTTGGATTTGGTCCCCGTGGCTGTGTTGGGAAGTTTATTGCCATGGTCATGATGAAATCAATCCTGGTGACTCTTTTGAAGAGGTGCAGCATCCAAACGCTAAAAGGCAAAGGTCTTAACAACATTGAAAAGAACAATGACTTGTCTTTGCATCCAAATGAAAGGCAGCCACTGCTGGAGATGCTTTTCACGCCAAGAAGTAATATGAATAAGAGTTATCATGATGAATAACACAATCCATGAAGGACCAGAACACTGTTTGTTTGGGCAATCCTAATCCAAGCTGATTGGTTGGGCTATTCTAATCAAAATGGATTGGTTGAGTCATCCTAATCAAATGAACAACCATCACCCATCCAAGATGCATTCATTCACTTGCACAGCGAAGCATTTTGTTGCTTCAAATAGGTTGCCGATGCAAGTGGTCAGTTGATAGAACTCAGGTCCTAGAGACAGAGAACTATATTTAAAGTATACAAAAAAAAACCCTGTTGATATTAAGTAAATAATCATGCACAGGAGGACCTACATTTACAAATTGTTCTGTCCATGTGGAATTATATGTTGGGTATTCCATGCTGGCAGAAGCTCTGAAGAACCTGACATTTCTGCAGGAGCACGGAGATGAGCTGGACCATGCAAGAGATAGCAGCAGCAGCTGATTCTTATTTGAATGAATTTTTGTGCCAATGTCCTTTAGGAAGCAGAAATAAAGGGCCTTTTTTAGGTGGATGATCTATGGATATGGCTTTTTCAGAGCAACGGAACAATGTAACTGTATAGCGATACCAAGAAGATGTAATGGAAGGCTCAGCTAACAGTCTTCACTATCCATCACGCCAAGTCCTCCTGGCTCACTGTGGGTAAAGCAAAGTAGAAAATGTAGAACTGGTTTTCTTCATCCATTACAATTAGAGTGGGAGCTTTTTTCCCCTCCTGATTTGAAGGACAACTTTTCCACCATTTGTTCCCCTTTTCCCCCCAGGTTAGTTCACACAACCATTTTGCAAGAATATGGGTTGAGCGAACGGGAGCTGACATCTCCCTGCAGCAAAGCAGGTCTCCTTCTTTTCTTTCTGGCAGGGACTCTCTGCCTTTTAACAGCTGCAACAACAGGCAAAACTCCAACCATGCCAGCATTTTCCAGCACAGAAATACAGCAGCTGCCGGGGCTAGGATTGGCAACCCACAGCTCTGGGTGTTGCTGCCCCGTTGTTGTGAAGCACCAGAAGAGCTTCAGTATAATCATGTAATAAATAAATTTGGACAGCTGCCGGAACTGCATGGTTGGCGTTCCAGTGGGAATGGGCAGTATGGTGTTGCTAGTTTCCCAAGTAACTCCTTCTGTGTCAGCTGCCCATTGGTTCGCCCTGGTCTGGAAGGACCTTAAAGACTTCTGGGTTATACTAGGACTTGTGTGGGCAACAGTAGCATTCACTGTGCCAGATTCCTGGCTCATAGACTCTCCTTTGATGTGATGCCATCCCATGGATTAGCTCTGACATGTATCTATGGGTGTTCAATACACAGGGCCCTGGAATTCACCATGAATTCATCTCAGACCCACAACCTCTTCATCACTCAGTAGAACTGAACTCCCAATGGCTCAGCCCAACCTCTCACTGCCTCCAAATGGTTTCATGAATCCAACCCTGGTCTAAACATTGTGGCACCCTTCCCCAAAACATGGGGTAAAATCTAATGTAAGTCCTATTTAGAGTAGACCCATTGAAATAAATGTGGCTTCAGTTAGTCATGATGAACTTAAATCTCATTTGTTTCAATGGGTCTACTCTAAAGTAGAACTTATGTTAGATTTTGGTCCCTGGTGCCCTCCAAACATTCTGGACTTCAACTCTGATCAACCCCAGCCAGAATGACCAATGGTCAGACATGCTGGCAGATCTCATCCAAACAACTGGAGGGCATCAAGTTGAGGAAGATTTCATTGTAGTTTAGGCTGACCAGATAAAATCCAGGTCAGGGCTCATGTAACTTTAACAATTGTAGAGAAAAGGAAATTTCAGCCAGGGTTATTTGTATACAATTAGTTCCTGGTGAAATTCCCTCTTCATCACAACAGTTAAATGTGCATGCACTATACTAGAGTGACCATATACAAAAGAAAGCAGGGCCCCTGCAACTGTAACTGTTGTGATGAAGAGGGAATTTCACCAGGAACTAATTGCATACAAATGACAGTGGTTGAAATTCCCTTTTCTCTACAACTGTTAAAGTTACATGGGCCCTGACCTGGATTTCATCTGGTCACCCTATTGTAGTTATGATGTGGGCACAGCTTGAAATGGCAACTATGCAATGACTTGCCCCCACTCCACTCTCCAACACTGCTATTCATGTGTGAAGTCAGTCATCTGCACTTCTAGGCCATGTTGAGATGCCCCATGCTAAAATTGATGAGTCTTGGGGCCTTGAGCTATAGGGGCAGGGTTTTAGCCGCCAACTTGAGGTCTCCAGGAGAAGGAATGCGGCTTCAGGGAGAGGGGACAGAACCACAGAACATGCTCTACCTGCTCCATCGGAATCTGTCCACCAGATGCTCATGGGGGGGGGGGGGGAATAAGCATTGCTGCCTCCAAAGCGGAACCCGGTCCTTGCCATTGTCCATTTGCTTGCCCTCTCCCACTGGGCCCAATTCACCCTGCTGCCCAGAAGAAAAGGGCAAGAGAACCGCTGCTCCACCTCACTCTGGACTTGGCTCACGCACTTGGGGATGGCAGGTGGATGAGCAGCAACAGCAAGGAGGAGCCAGGGCTGTCTGGGATCTGGGAAGCAGCAGTGGGGCCCCTCTCCTACTGGAGTGTGGGCCTTAGCAGACACCTAATGATGCCAGAGCCATACTGATTAGGGCAAAGTCCGTGTTTTATTTTATTTTTAAGGAGAGGTTTTGATACTGCAGAAAGGGTAGGACAATGGCCAATCAAATGTGCCAAAGTGTACATCTATTTAATGAGGCATATGGAGGAGGAGGAGGAGGAGGAGGAGGAGGAGGAGGAGGAGAAGGAGGAGGAGGATTCAACAAGAAAGGATTTATAGCCACTTTTCAGTCTAAAACTCTTGCAAAGCAGATTACAATGAATTTTCTTAAGTATTAAGACCCGAAAATAATGAGATACAACTTCAGCTAAAGGCATCCAAGGTGCTGAACCTATTTTGGGGAGTTGGGGTTCAGCACTTTGGAAAACCCCTTTAGAGCACTAACTGAATTCTGGAATGGATTCACAATCCCACCGGAATTGGAGCCACCAGCCTCCACTGGGTTCTCACATTTTATCCTCTGATGGTACCCTGATGATCCAGGCAATCATTATAGCCCTGGGTGTGGATGTGCATCGTTGCTCATCTTAAGAAAGGTACCCAGTCAGTTCAACAAGACTAAGGTGATTGCCAGAACACAGAGAGGGAGATGTGTCTACAAGCAGAAAGCTTGTGGCTTTTTGCCAGTGGTGCATCACTGACAACAGATCAGCGTTCATCACTCAAGGCCACCACTGAGCAGGAATATAAACCCGGGACTCTATGGCCCATGTCCAACACTCCATCCTGCCCTCAAGTTTCCCGTAATTGCTTAATAGTATAAAATGGGTATAAATCTCCATTTTTTTCCACGCGCTTAGATTTCACCTTGCCAGCACAAATAGCTTTTGATAGACTAGGATGTTGTGGTCTTGGTGGGTTGTGTTTTTTTTTTTTTGCAATGGGACTGCATGTAATGAAATAATCGCACCATTCTTGACCAAGAACCAAAGTCAGCTAGAAATGAGTTCTCAAGATGCATCTCACCATGCCACTTTAAGAATCAGTTACATGCCTTTGGTCATACAACTGATGAATAAGACATATTGGGGGCAGGGGGCACAAAAACAGTCATTTCAAACTGGTTACCTATAAGAGCTGTGAAACATGTCATTTTGAAAGGTTGCCAGGTTATCCGATGAAATCATGTAGCCAAGTTGATCATAGAATATTTTCTTTCACATGTAAATACCTTATTTATTAGGGGTGTGCATCGGATCGGATCCACGATCCGAATCCGATCCGCCCCAAAATCGGGAAAATCCGATCCGATCCGATCTGATCCGATCAAACTCCGATCCGATCCGATCCGATCTGCCGAGGTCCGATCCGGATCGGACGCCATTTTGAATGCTTTTTCCCATAGCCAAGTATTGTTTTACAAAAACGCCTATAACCTTTTCATTTTTAAAGATAGAAGGATGACACTTGGGCACATTGTAGAATGGTTAGGGATAGTTATCTGTGAGAAATTTCAGAAAGATTGTTACATGCGTTTTGTGGCAATTAATTTTTTAATAAATACCCAGGAATGCCTATAACTTTGTCATTTTTAAAGTTACACACATGAAACTTTGCCACATTGTAGATGGTATCTTGGGACCTACGTGTGTGAAACTTCAGAAATGTAGGTGCTTGTCTTGTGCAGCAATTAATTTTTAGAAAAATGGGTAGTAGTGGGGTAAATATAGTTACGCCTCTCATTTTTTTATTTTTAAAGATACAAACAGGAAACTTGGGCACATTACAGGTACCACTTGGCTTGATATGTGTGTGAAATTTCAGAAACATGGGAGCTTGCCTTGTGTGGCAATTAATTTTTGAAACAATGAGGAAAGAAACACCTATAACTTTGTCATTTTTAAAGTTACACACATGAAACTTTGCCACATTGTAGGTGGTACCTTGGGACCTATGTGTGTGAAATTTCAGAAACATAGGTGCTTGCCTTGTGTGGCAATTAATTTTAGAAAAATGGGTAGTAGTGGGGTAAATACAGTTACGCCTCCCACTTTTTTATTTTTGAAGATACAAACAGGAAACTTGGGCACATTACAGGTACCACTTGGCTTGATATGTGTGTGAAATTTCAGAAACTTTGGTGCTTGCCTGGTGTGGCAATTAATTTTTGAAACAATGAGGGATTCATTGGACAGCACTTGCCCATAGGGATTCATTGGACAGTACTTGCCCATAGGGAATCATTGGACAGTACTTGCCCATAGGGAATCATTGGAAAGCACTTGCCCATAGGGAATCATTGGAAAGCACTTGCCCATAGGGAATCATTGCATTGCACTTTCCCATTGAGAAATACAGTTATGCCTCCCACTTTTTTATTTTTGAAGATACAACAGGAAACTTGGGCACATTGTAGACTGGTTAGGGATAGTTATCTGTGAGAAATTTCAGAAAGATTGGTGCATGCGTTTTGCGGCAATTAATTTTTTAATAAATACCCAGGAATGCCTATAACTTTTTCATTTTTAAAGTTACACACATGAAACTTTGCCACATTGTAGGTGGTACCTTGGGACCTAGGTGTGTGAAATTTCAAAAACGTAGGTGCTTGCCTTGTATGGCAATTAATTTTAGAAAAATGGGTAGTAGTGGGGTAAATACAGTTACGCCTCCCATTTTTTTATTTTTAAAGATACAAACAGGAAACATGGGCACATTACAGGGAACACTTCGCTTGATATGTGTGTAAAATTTCAGAAAGCTGGGTCCAGGCATGTGGTGGCAAGGTGTCTGCACACACTACTTTGAAGACTGTAGAAAATTTCTCCTGTAACGATCCTAGCGATCGAGAGAGAGTGATCCTAGGCTCAGCCGTTCTGCTTGAGTAAAAAGTGAAAGTATCAAAGCAGACACGAGCCAAGTGCTTTAATGTAGTTACTTTGTTTCTCCTTTTGTAATGGATACTAGCTCAGTTGCAGCCATGCATGCAAGGATCAAAGAGATCGAGAGAGAGTGTTTCCTTTTTCTTCGCGGGAGGCGGGAGTGGGAGACGGGGGAAACCAAGCCTCTGTGGAAAAACTTTTGAAACTTTTAATCTAAAAATTCCATAGCCATCAAATGCCTGGACCTATAATTCTGAAATTTCTGACACATATCTACCCCTAACCCAACTACAAAGTGAGCAACTTTCAGACTTCTAACTTTTAAAATAAAAAAGTTATAGGCATTTCTTTCCTCATTGTTTCAAAAATACCTTGCCACCACATGCCTGGACCCAGATTTCTGAAATTTCACACACATATCAAGCCAAGTGTTCCCTGTAATGTGCCCATGTTTCCTGTTTGTATCTTTAAAAATAAAAAAATGGGAGGCGTAACTGTATTTACCCCACTACTACCCATTTTTCTAAAATTAATTGCCATACAAGGCAAGCACCTACGTTTCTGAAATTTCACACACATAGGTCCCAAGATACCACCTACAATGTGGCAAAGTTTCATGTGTGTAACTTTAAAAATGACAAAGTTATAGGCATTCCTGGGTATTTATTAAAAATTAATTGCCACAAAACACATGCACCAATCTTTCTGAAATTTCTCACAGATAACTATCCCTAACCATTCTACAATGTGCCCAAGTTTCATCCTTCTATCTTTAAAAATGAAAAAGTTATAGGCATTTTTGTAAAACAATACTTGGCTATGGGAAAAAGCATTCAAAATGGCGTCCGATCCGGATCGAACATCCGGTCCAATCCGATCCGACCATCCTCCGATCCGATCCGATCCGATCCGACCCCCCCAGGTCCGATTCCAATCCGCTATCCGATCCGGGGGGTCAGTGCACATCCCTATTATTTATTGCAAGGCCTGGATTCAAAATAACGATGAGTGTTTTATTTTAGTGTTCTCTGATTGATAAAATAGTCTTTTTTCAAAAAAAAAAGTGCTGCGAAGAAATATTTCAAACCTTTTATAGATAAGTGACATGCAATCGAATCTTTCTTCTGTTCTTTGCAGTGGGCCTATTCCTGCAACTATTCAGGGAGCCTGGAAGTGTTGGGAAATGGGTTAGGGGTGCTCAAGGCAGTCCAATATTTAATTAAAAATTAAATTCAAAAGCTATCTCATCTGTACCAAAAAACAAAACCCACCATTTGTGAATATTATATAATGAGAGAAGCACTAGAAGCTCACTGTTTTGGGCTCACCATCTTTCTTTACCCTTAATCGGTGCCAATTGCAGGTTTCTGAGGACCCTTAAGTAAGACTAGGGTGACCATATGGAAAGGAGGACAGAGCACCTGCAGTTTTAACTGTTGTGATGAAGAGGGGATTTCACCAGGTGCTGCATGCATACAAATGACACCTGCTGAAATTCCCTTTTCTATGCAACTGGTAAAGATACAGGAGCCCTGTCGCCTTTCCATGTGGTCACCCTAAGTAAGACACCCTCAATGGGTGATCCAGTAGGCTGTAGCATCTACTGCTCCTCCTCACAGTGAAAAGGAGGAGCAACTCCAGCAGCTCCTATCAGTGGGCCCCTGCTGGGGTGTGGGCCCTCATCAGATGCCCAACCATGCCTACCCTTAAGAATAGATGAAGAGCCCTGCTGGATCAGACCAAGGGTCCATCTAGTCCAGCATCTGCTCATACAGTGGCCAACCAACCGTTGACCAAGAACCCACAATAGGTCATGGGGGCAACAGCACCCTCCCATCCATGTGTGGATGCTTTAAGGTGGATTCCTGCATTGAGCAGGGGGTTGGACTCAATGGCCTTATAGGTCCCTTCCAATTCTGCTATTCTATGATTCTATGATTCTGTTCCCCAGCAACTGGTATGTATAGGCTCACTGCTTATATACCAACTATGTAACGCCAACCTTGCCCTCAACCTCAACTCTATCTTCCTCCACCCTCTTCCTCACCCTGTCTTTGTTCATTAGCTCTCAGATCACTTCAGCTTGGCGTCTCCCTCTCCAGGAAAACTCTGCTTCCATAGCACAGCAAGCAAGATGGTACAGCTGGTTGCTGGGTACTAGGAAAATGGATGAACGTCTCCCTAGAATAGCAGTCAATTTTATTTTATTTTTTGCCTGACTATCCCTGGAGATCGCAGCTCATCCATTTGACCACCCTTGGGGCTCTGGCTCCTGGTGCCCACTCCTCTTCCAAGATCCCTGCAGCCATTGGTCTATCTTGGCATGGATGGGGGATGTGATCTATAGAACTGGACCAATGAGAACCTGGTCATGTCACATTGGACATTGATTCCAAGGAGCCGCTGCTCAGAAGAGCTGCAGTCCGGAGGCTATTTCTGATTCTCGTGGGTTTTTGTTTCCCACTGACTCTGCATGCAAACGTGTCTGTCCAAACTTTCACCCTGGTATTGATCTGTGAAATCGCCCCGGATTCAATCGTGCTTTGTTGGGATCGGCTCCTGTGAGAAGTTTACTGACTTTCTGAATGTCAGTGTTGTGCAGCGTGGACCTTATCACACAGATCAAAGCCAATGAGGGTGTTTCATAAATTGGGCGGAGTGGCCAGCTCAAAGACAACGTTGATGCGATTGTGCTGTTTGCAAAGCATCACAACAGGACTGTTCAGAATCAGCCGTGACTCGCTGGTGCTGCAATACAAACTGTGGCCAGTTCAAGGGAGCTTGTGACTCCCACATTGCATCAATTCCACCAGCTATCCAGGGTGCAATTCGAACTACTTGCTTGCGATGATGACCGTGACTCAGGAACGGGATTTTTGAGACTACAGTATCCCGTGTGAATCTGTAGTAGAGGCTGGTGGCTCCGATGTCAATGAGGCGGTGAATCTGCTCTGGGTTTCAGTCAGAATGCTTAAGGAAGCACCTTGGATATAGCTCCTTTAGAGTTCTGTCTGAAACCCAGAGCGGATTTGGCGCCCCCACTGAGATCGGAGCCAACGGCCTCCATGGTAAGCCTGCTCAGTTTGAAGATTTTGGGGAGAGACCCTTTTCTCTACCTGGTCAATATCTGATGCTCGTTTGGCAGGAACCCAAGGAAGGGTCTCCTTGATGGATGCTCCCAAACTCTGCCACATCTTGTGAAGGGGGGGAAGCAGTGGAGGCCCTTCTGTGATGACGTTCAGCAAGGATGAGTTTCTTCGGACTTCTGGTCTCGCAAGCTGATTTGCTACGGCCAGTGTAAATATGTTGCATCTGTTTGACTGGTTGTTGTTTTTATCAGTTTTATTGATTCTATTGAGCAGCCCTGTGTCTGTGTTTTGGGTTGTTTTGTATTTTGTATTACATTGCTGTTAGCCACTTGGAGCGCCATTTGGTGGAAATGTCAGATGCACGTTTAATAAATACACAAACAAAAGAAATAAAGGCAGGGGAAAATCTTTAAATAAAGCCTGTTTGTTTTTAATAAATGAATGCAAAGGTGGAAATGACCTCAAATTCAATTTCCTAAAGCCTTAGGAAATACGCTTCTTTTCCCCAGGGAAAGGTAAAAATTCCAAAACATATCAAATTGATACAGGTGCAGGTGATCAAATGGCTGAAACGATCTTGACTTATGTGATGGATATGTGCCCTTGCATGCCAACTGTTTGTACTTTAATGAAGATTTGTTTGGGTTTTTCATGTTGGCCATTGCCTTGGGTGCCTTTTGGGGAGAAGGCAATGCATTGATTCTGCAACCAGGCAAATTTAGATCCCGGCTGATCTGGCATGATGAGACATCAGTTCTGTCGAATGTCTACCAGCAGATGGCACACACAGGAAATAATCAGGATCACCGTCCCATCTAATAGCAAGCCTGGGTGGTAGAGTGCCTGTCAGTTTGGAAACAAAACAGGGGATACCCAAAAAGGCTGTAGTGGTTCATATATATTCAGAGAACTCCCCAGCTAAGCAGAAGTATATGGCTTGTAAAGAAAAAGAAAGTGTTTTCGAAAGGTGCCAGCTGGCGAAAGACCTGTGAGCTTCCTGGATTTACAGAGGGATGGGTGGCTGGAAACGGGGGATGGAGAGAGGGAAATTGGGATCAGCCTGCTCTATCCCATAACAGCTATTAGTAAATAATATCCAGTTGGTGGAATATGTGCTCCACTAGGAGGAGGAGGAGGAGGAGGAGGAGGAGGAGGAGGAGGAGGAGGAGGAGGAGGAGGAGGAGGAGGAGATACCCTCCCTACAGTTTATGAGGAAGGAAAGGGAGGAAAGGAGACCCTTTCCCACTCTCCACAATGACTTCCCACTTCTGTATAGCAATGAAATAGTCACGTTCAAAGCTGGTGGCCCCAAATCTGAGCCCTGAATCTGAGCTTCCCTAGCACTAAAGGATCATGGGAAGCTGCCATATTCCTGGGACCAGATCTACACCAAGCAGGATATGACACTTTGAAAACGTTTTGAAAACTGTATATGGAGTGTGTCCTGGGCCCCAAGAGTTGTCACTACTGTTATAATCCATTTTAAACTGTTTTAAAGCTGTAGTGTAGCTCCAGCTTTGCCTGTGCTGACCTGCAGGGGCTCTCGAGATCCTCAAACACAGCTCTTTGACATCACCTGCTACCTTTTAACACAGCCAGGGACATCATGGGGGGTTGCAGGGGAACGAGGGTCTTTTTCCTATCCCTCCTTCCTGAAACTCCCCTCCTTCTAGAACAGATTGAACTACAAGGACTACAAGGCTCCTGTTCCGGGCTGGCTGGTTCCAGCACCTTGGATAGCTCCTTTAGAATCCTGGCTGGAATCACAGCCCCAACAAAATCAGAGCCACCAGCTTTATTAGGCCCACCAAAAAGATCACCAACAAGTGCAAGCTTTCAAGATTTTCAGTTAAGAGGGGAGAGAAGGAAAATGGAGTTGGGGGAAGGAATTCCCCTCCTTGAAGGCTTCCAGTAAAGCGAGAAAGAAAAATTGAAATTCAGTATGCAGTCTTCCAGGCAAACAATAGATCTAACCAGTCAGGGAGCCAAGGCGTCCCGGCCAGGAAGGCAGTGGAGAGGATGAATGTGGTCTACAGGGTGCAGTTCCATAGCCTGGCTGATGAGAAATGAGACCTTTTGAGTTCTACCAACATGAATGCCATTGATTGTAATACTAGGTGACTGGCCAACCAGTCATTCGGTGCTTTATAAAGTTTACCCTTAACTTGTGGGTTGCCCTAAAATTTGATTTCATTCTTCTTAAATTGAATTCCACACTTAGCCATGAATGAAATAAACGACAAAATAAAGTGCATTACTTTGGGAATTAAGAGAGATTAATCCAATTATATGTAGTAAGTTCTATGAACATAAGATCATAAAGGTCAGCAAGTCTAATGCACTCAGGTCAAGAACAATATGGTCCTTTTTTTAGCCCTCTTAGAAATGAACCAACAACATCCTGGCTGTAAGCAGAGGCAGGCGAGTAAACTCCAATGTAGGTGCAGACAGACAACCATTTAATACTTGCTTTATACAGCAGGGCTGGGCAGAAGGAAGACCCAGATCTACTGGAAGTTCTCTGGCTGATTGGTGGGACATTGGCAAGGATTTCTGACTTGAGAATGTAAGAATATCAGAAGAGCCATGCTGGATCAGACCGAGGGTCCATCTAGTCCAGCCCTCTGTTCACATAGTGGCCAACCAGCTGTCGGCCAAGAACCCACAAGCAGGACACAGTGCAATGGGACCCTCTCACCCATGTTCCCCTGCAACTGGTGTACACAGGCTTACTGCCTCTGATACTATTTTAACAATGGTTTAACAATAGCGTCAGTGTGGCTTATCTCAAACAAGCCACCTCGAGAACCCATGGTTTGTTATTTGGTTGGTCAGGGTGTGCGATGAGAATTGGGTAACGCTGCATAAACATACAAACCAAACTAATTTCTTACTCATCCCTAGTCTGGAATTGGCACCCAATCCTCGCCATGGAGAATTGGTACACTGGATGGGTAACAGTCCCTTGACCAATGGATGAGCAGACACAGACATATTTAAGGCTGAAATCCTTTATCGGCTTAGCTGGGAGTAAGCCCCACCTAGTGCATCTGATTGCACTGCCTGAGATGCTCACTTTTATAGAGCATCTGTCACATATTTATTAGTAATTTGTATTCTTGAACAATCCAAAACTTTGCCCCTTCCCATTTTTGCTATTCCTTGTACAGCTCATAGCTGGCATGAACACCACGCTAGATAACCATTTTCCTCTTTTGATCATCTTTAATTGAAAACAGCTTTCCCAAACAGTCCAAAACAGAGAACATTACATGCGTAAGGGATGCTTAAGTCTCCATCTCATTAACAAAGGCTTGCTTGAGCCTAAATTAGAAATAAAACAAAATGTCCTTCTTTGTTCCTTTAGGATGAGTTCATCCAATAAACTATTAACAGACCATAATTTTTTCTTCTTCTTCTTTTCTTCGTTCTTTTCTTAAGCTGAACCAAACTTTTCTAAGGACCAAACTAGAGGTTACATTAATGCCTGGAAGCATTAAATGGAAGTTATTTTGATATTTAAATAGCAATAGGGCAGGCAGGGGATCAGATTCAGGACTGCATCATAGAGAGAGGGGAGTCCGCCTATGCTCCCCATATCACAGTCCTGATGGAAGTCTCCCCCACTCAAAATTGCTATCAGACCCTTGGTGGAAGATTCCATTGGTGCCAATAAAAACTTCCCTCCTAGGACTAAGAGCAGATTCTGGGGCGGTTACCGAGGGCGGGAGAGGGGGAGTTTCCATTGGGAGAATGGTACAAAGGGAAAGGGTTAAACCAGGGGTGTGGAACTTTAGGCCTACTAGCCAAAACCACCTCTCCTAGGGTCTCATTTTGGCCCTCCGGTGTTCCCCCTCTAGGTCCCATCTGTCCATCCATCCCCACCCCACCCCTGACAACCACCATCACTTGATGGTTTCCCAGGTCTTGTGCATTTCCCCCCATTGTAAAAGGCTGACATGCCTCTCCTAAGGCTGAGTTACTGACAATAAAATCTTCAAGCTCAAACATGCTGGTGTTTTGATCCCGCCCCTTTGGATGTTGGCCCCACCCACCAATGGAACGCAGACTCCCCTCCCCCTGAGTTTCTCTGAAATGGAATTCAGCATTTAGACTGAAGGAGTTCAATATCCCCAAGTTAAATTCCCTTTCTCTGTGCTCAGCAGTTCCAATCCGGATTGGGAGAACCTATTAACACAGGTCAGAAATGCTCAATGCTAACCCACATTTAACATATTGGCCCTTAGCCTAAACCAGCAGCATCTATACAGGTCTCTAGGATTTGATCTTGGTATGTAGGAATGCCAACATTTTTCCTCCAACCTTACGCACAGCGGATGCCGTTGGGATTTCACACTGCTCCTTAAAAAATGTGACTCTACGCCTAGGAATTCAAATTATTTTTCCATACTCTGCACAGCTGTGCTAGGCAAACAGAATCCAAGAATCGTCTTTGACTGCACCTATTGAATAGGACTGGCATGTATATTCTCACTTGGTTTACTACCTGCTGCTGTATGATTTATTTAGTATGCCTCTATGCACCAGTTGCTGGGGAACATGGATGGGATGGTGCTGTAGCACCATGTCCTGCTTTGTTGGTCCCTGGCCAACAGCTGGTTGGCCACTGTGTGAACAGAGTGTTGAATCTGTCAGGTTCAGCAGGGCTCTTCTTGTGTTCTTATTTATTTTTTGTCCTAGTGATAGAATAATATCAGGATGTTATGATCTTGCTCTAGTTTACAGGGACTGCTATAAGGATTACAGCAGGTGACAGAACTGGAGATCTGGGTGTCAAATCCAGCCTGCCTGGGGTCCCAATCCAGCCCTCTGGTTCAATGCCCACTGACATTGGAGCCATCAGCCTCCATTGCCCCTAGGTTTCCCCAAATGCCCCCGCTTTCCTCTGACCACCAAGTTTTGGTGGTTTCTTGGTTTTTGATCAAAACTTTTTCCTAAGGCTTAAATACTGGCATTAAGAGTTTGAAGCTAATATATGCTGGTATTCTCTTCCCACCCCCAGGAGCTATTGCTGGAATGTGGGACCCCCAAGAGTATCTATGGAATGGAATTTGGCTCTTGGGCTCAAAGAGGCTGAACACCCCTGGACTACAGAGATAAGCACAATAAACACTCTATATCCATGTGTAGTGCAATTCTCTGCATGCTGACTCATAGGCAAGCTATACTGTATTCCAGTGGACTTCCTCCCAGGTGAACACATATAGGAAGTAGTGAGGGCCACTGCTTTGGATGGCTTCAACAGGCTGTTAGGTCAATTCATGGAGGAGGAGGAGGAGGAGGAGGAGGAGGAGGAGGAGGTGGAGGAGGAGGAGGAGGCCATCAATGGCTACTAGTTCTGATGGCTATATGCTACCTCCATGATCAGAGGTAGAAAGCCTTAAAAAAACCCTGTTGCTGTGCAACATGAGCAGCAGGGTGCTCTTGCACCCGTGTCCTGCTTGTCGATAGCTGCTTGGCTGCGGTGCGAACAGAATGCTGAACTAGAAGGACCCTTGGACTGATCCAGCAGGGCTCTTCTTATGCTCTCACTGTTCAATTGTGTGTCTGTCCACTCAAGAGTAAGTGAGTAAGCCTCACCAAACTCAATGAGATTTCCCCCCTCATAAATGTGTATAGTAAAGGACTGTGGTCTAAATAACCTTGTTTAGCTTCTAGAAAGGTTCACCTGGCACCTACATTATACTCTTTTCGATGCTAGGTGGAAGACCTTTTTATTTTCCAAGCATTTAAACATTTTACCATCTTAGCCTTTTACCACTGCTGTTTTAAATCAGTATTTTAAATCTCTGCATAGCTGCTCGGTTTTATTCTGGTTGTACTTTGATATTGTGTTCTTAAATTGTGGTTTAAGTTTTATACTTTGCATTGTACTATTCAGTTTTAATTTTTGTGAACCTCCATAGAGCTTTGGCTGTTGGGCAGTATAGAAATGTAAAAAATAAAATAAAATAAATAATAGAAGACCAGTTTTTCAGCTTCAGAGCCATATCTAACAGCTTGGCTAGTATATGCCAAAGTTGCATATTCTTTGGACATTCTGCAACTTTGGATCCAGCTAGTCATGCAAGGTGGCAGTCAGCTTTAGGAAAACCATTGATGTGGGCAAGTCGATGTCTTGCTCTGGCTGTTTTAGAAATGACATTGTTTCCACTGAAACAATGCCCTGACATCATGTCCAGAGAAGCTTTGCCTCAACAGTTCCCTGAAGTTGTCTGCTTTGTTTTGCAGCTCAAGCCAGCTTAAATGTGGGCTACAAAGAATGCATGGGAAATACACACCTTTGGAGAGACCAGATGCTGTACTCACCGTTTCCAATAGCAACCTATGTTTCATTTTTACACATGCGTACAATAGCACAGCTTGTGTCGAGCACCAGGTGGTCAGAGCAGAGGATAATTTCAAACATCTGAGCGGCACAACCTTCCATGGAGGTGTGACACCCCAACAGTCTGCAACCTTGGTGCCCTCCACATCACCACTGGCTGGGGATGACAGGAGATGCAGCCCAACACATCTGGAGGGCTCCAGGTTGGGGAAGGCTGGCATTTATCAATTAAAGTTTGGGACATATGTCTTAAGCCAGGCAAAGAAAGGTATCTTGCTTAGGCTAGGCCATGCCAGGTCAGGTCCAGTTCTGGGGCAATCTATGAAGCTATGCCATGTAGCAAAGTCAAAATGCAGGATGAGGTGAAAATCACAGGGTTACCAAGCAGGAAAGTGGCCAATCCAAAGCAGGGCCTATGACAAAGCTGAGGTCAAACATAGTCTAAAACACACACAACCCAAGGAGCAGGGTCTTAACACAAGTCAAAGGGTCAACAGCACAAGCAATCCTTCTGAGTATGGTTTCAACTAGGGATGTGTATCATATTGGTACAATGGCCGATAACGAACTGATAAGGTCGTTATCAAACATCCATTCCCTCAGGCCCTATCTGATCCAATCCAAAATCCATATGTCCAATAACTATCGGACATATTGGATTATCAGGCCTAGGGCCGGCCCTCCCTCCCCCCTCCCCCGTCCCACTCACGCTCCTTAACTGGGCCTTCCGCGCCTCCGTCCACAGCTAGGAACTACTGAGAACTAGGCTTTGCGGCCTAGTTCTCAGTAGTTCCTAGCAGCAGACGGCAGCGGATGGCTGTGCGGAAGGCCCAGGTAAGGGGGACCCCTCCCCCCTCACACTCCTTACCTGGGCCTTCCCTGCCGCCGCTGCCACTGCCCCATAGTACTACTAAAAAGGCTTTCCAGCCTGTTCGTCAGTACAGAGCTGCGCCAAGTGATAACGACAGCACTCAGCGCTTCTCTGTACTGACAAACAGGCCAGAAAGCCTGTTTAGCAGTACTACGGGGCGGCGGGGGCGGAGGCGGAGGCAGCAGCGAAGGTGGCGGGTAAGGAGCACGAGTGTGGAGAGGGAGCACAAGTGGGGGGAGGGAGGGAGTGGCGGCCCAGTGTTTTTCCCCATAGACTTGCATTGGGGGAAAGCTTTCTTTCCCCCAATGCAAACCTATGGGAAAAACACTGTTATCGTATCGGAACTTCCGATATTTATTGGATTTCCGATCCAATCAAATCCGGGTACCCCCCGATATGATCGGATCCAAAACAAATGTATGTTGGAATTTCCGATAACAGTACAATATGATAATTTCAGCCATGCACATCCCTAGTTTCAACATAGAAGAAACTGAAATCATGTTGTTCCAGCAGATAGGAGGTCTCATCTGAAGGCTTATATAGCTTAGACTCCCAAGCCACACCCAGGTACAGGTGCTGATCATCAGAAGCTTCTGGATGAAGTCCTCTACATGAGGAGGGCCTTGCCCATGAGAAGCCCTTTACTCATGGGGAGCCTCCCTTTGCAACCTGGCACTTCTTCTCATAGGGATGATTCATGTGTGTCTCTTGAGATACCACTGCTCTCAGCCTCCATCTCAGAAGTGGACCTCTCTTCTTCTTGTGAGGATGGGGCCACAGACATTTGCCCTCAAGGGTCCAAGCTCCTCCTGATCCATCTCTCAGTCTCCTGGTATGGGCTGATCTTTACCTCCTAGATTTCTTGCTCTTCTCTGAATAGGATCCTCCCCATCGGAGGCATAACACCCAGAACCATAACAGAAGGTATTCTGGGATCTCCTGTTAGGTAACGCACTGGATGAGTTGCAGTAGATTAGGGTGACCAGATAAAATCCAGGTCAGGGCTCATGTAACTTTAACAGTTGTAGAGAAAAGGGAATTTCAGCCAGTGTCATTTGTATGCAATTAGTTCCTGGTGAAATTCCCTCTTCATCACAAGTGTTAAAGTTGCAGGGGCCCTGCCTTCTTTTGCATATGGTCACTCTAGTATAGTGCCTGCACCTTTAACTGTTGTGATGAAGAGGGAATATCACCAGGAACTAATTGCATACAAATGACACTGGCTGAAATTCCCTTTTCTCTACAACTGTTAAAGTTACATGAGCCCTGACCTGGATTTTATTCGGTCACCCTACAGTAAATGAGTATGGTTTTGGAAGCACAGTTTTGGCCCTTTGTGTATGGCAGAGTGTCAGAGGAATGAGAGTGCTTGGGATCCTGCAGATCAAAAGCTGCCGCGGACACATCCCCAGAATGCCCTGCAAGATACACATTCATCGTCTAAGAACAAAGTCAGTCAGGGGTTGTCTCTAGAACCTTCTGCTTTTTCTCATCTACAAATGGAAGCAGAGATCTAATCTATTAATCAACCAAAGTTCATAGAACTAATCAACTAACAGACTAATCCTCTGCATATCGACTCAGAAGTGAGACTCTCTGTGTTCATTGCAGCTTGCTCCCAAGTAAGTGTGTATCAGATTACAGGCTAAGATTTCTTTCACAAGGCCACTGCACTCCATGTAAGACCTACATGGAGTGCAAAGAGCTAAATCAGACATGGATGTGGAAAAGTCTTGGAATATCTGTGCTTGTTTTTCCTTTGGGCTTTGTTACCCAACATGGGTTTTTGGGGTATGGTGGGCTATATATCCAATTCCCCAAGGAAAGTTCTCATCGTGTGAAAGGAGCCTCACCTAACTCCCACACCTTCTTTAAAGTGTCGTATTGTCAATTCTATTCTCATTATTTCCTTTTTTTTTTATGCAGGACAAAGAGAAGTGACAAGGTTTTTTGCATCAACGCTCATTTTTCTCCAGGCACATTAATCTAGCACTCAGAAGTACATGCCCTGCAATGCTTATTTTGCTTTTTTTTAAAATTGTCAGCCTCATGTTTCCCAAGAAATAGGCTATTGTTATCATCCTAATTAACACTGGCATTGCTTGCCCTATGAAAACACAGTGCTTCCACTTCCTGTAAAGATGGCAGGTAGAAGCCTTGTCATGTATTACTCCCACGAAGAGGGTATCTGTGGTGAAAGGGGAGAATGGGGATACATATTTAGCCCCACCCCAAGGGATGTTGCTAAACCTGAGCCCATGGGTCCTCAGCCCCAAATCTATCTCCTGGGGCTCCAGATATATTCCTCAGAGCTGCCAATGGAAGGTTCATTGCTGACAACAGAAGGTTTGAGGACCAGGTCAAAACCAAAGAGCAAAGCATGACTAGAAACAACCAAGGATACCGAAGCACACCAGAGCTCAGGAGGAAAGCCTTGTTGCCCAATAAAAGCTCTACTGGAATAGGAAGTCTTCTTCTTATACTCCTTCCTGCCCAGGAGGATCCAATAACCAGTCTAGGTGGGCGGAGACAGTTCAGGACCTGAGGGTACTTCTCTGGCCCCCTCTACAAGATTTTGGCTTGACGCCTGGTTGCCCGATTATGCGCATATATGGAGAAGCACATTTACTCCTAATACCAATTCACGAGAGGCGGTGAAGCACATTACGGGCTATATGAAATACTCTTTAAAGTTGTTTACATGCGGAGAATCGCATGTTTACATGACCATAAGGCGCTTTAACTCCCGTGGCAAATTAAAACTCGCTATTTAACACGCATTCAAAAATACGAATAATTGGAGATAAAAAGCGCCTCGACCCCCGATTTGCACTCCGTTCTCATAGAGGTAACATTTGTAATGCGCCTTGAAAGAGCTTGAAATCGCTCTTGTAGAGGCACCCTCTGAAAAGCTGCCAGCTGCAGTTCAGTGACTTACCACACAGGGCAGTTATCCACATATCCCAGCAGATTGTGACATGCCTGGTAAGGGAAGTCTCTCGCCATATCTTTTCTCGCTTTTTGTGCCCCTTTTCTGCCCTTTCCAATGGGCATTTAAGATGGTATATTTTGACTGCTGCTGTGGTTTCTTCTGCTGTTTTAAAATCTTTTTAACTTTGTGGCTGAATATACCTTTCATTTGTGGTATGTTTTTTCTTCTCTGATGCCACCTTGCTGCCTTGGTTGTTTTGAATTTTAGAATGTTTTAAGGATGTTTTTAGGATGTTTTAGGATTTTTTATGCAGTTTTAATAATATGTGTCATGTTTTAATGAGTTTTATGTATTTTATCATGTTGTTGTTCCCCGCCTCGATCCAGACGGAGAGGTGGGTAAGAAATAAATTGTTGTTGTTATTATTATTATTATTATTTTGATAGAAAGGCAGGATGCAAATGCCTGGAATAAGTCAAGAGTAATGACAGTGAGGCCTAGCAAGGTGGACCAACCCTCTGAATGAATTACAGGCCCCAGAATCCTTTTCAGCACACAGAGGTCCCATGACAGATGCTCAAGTGTTTCTCAGCAGAGAAACTCATGTGTAGAAGGTTACCTGAAGGCAGGTTTGAAAACACTAACCAAGACTCTGGCCATCAGGAGCAGCTCCGGATTTTGGGGGGGGGGGTGTATTCAGTGGTGGCAACAGTTTTCTGATTGGCGTTGGCCATCAGCCAGTGGAAGCCTGGGAGCTGTTGTTTTAATTTCTCACACTCCCACAATGCAGCACTGCTTGAGGGCATTGTGGGAAATTAAAATGGTGGTTTCCAGATCCCCACTAGGAGCCACTGGGTGATATCAGGAAGGGGCTATGGTAGGCATCAATGGTCAGCCCTGATGGGCCACAGCATCTTCCCAAGCATATCATAGGTACAGGGACTCTTCTACCCCTTACCTTTACCTAGGAGCTTGGTACAGATCTTTTGTTCACCTCTCTCAGCACAGTACCTCGCTCCCTTTCTGCACTGTGGAGTATCGGAATTCCAGTCAACATCTGTTCCTTGTTAACACAAATTATCATTATACGGAAAGCTGTGGGTTTTTATAGCTGGGATAAAATGGAACATTTTGGGCAAACTCAAGTCTCAGACAGCTGGCGACAGTCATTAATGGCTGCCCTGACGCTTTGCAAATCCACTGCTCTCCTTTTCATTCCACTGTGAAGCCAAGTCCTGGTTTGCTTAGGAATGTCTCCGCAGTGTGTGTGTTCAAAGTTGGGCTGTCATTTTTCCCTTCCCCAATCCTACTCAGCCATTGACACACAAATTAAAGGAGTCTTCTGTGACCATTTTTGATGCCCTCTATTTAATTTCCATGTTGGAGGCCTTTAATTGGAACTAAATGGTCTCTTTTCCCACCCCATGAAAACATAGTTAAAGTCAGGCAGTCTGAAAGTCATTCCTGCCTTCCTGTCTCCTCCTTGAGAAAGTTGGGGTTCTGTATGCTCTAAGGTGGATTCCTGCATTGAGCAGGGGGTTGGACTCGATGGCTTTATAGGCTCCTTCCAACTCTACTATGATTCTCCTGGTGTACAACTCTGTGTGTGGGGGGGGGGAGAGAGAGAGAGAGAGATCTGATAAACAGCTATACTGATCCAACGAGCTTCTTCAGACAAGCATTTTATAGCATGCTCATGACTGGTCACTCACAGATGTTCACGGGTCATTTTGATGACACAGTGCTCCTTCTGCGCTTCTGCTCATTCCACCCTTTTTCCATGGCAAAATAAGACCCCCCCAAAACCCAACTTTTCTGTGCTATAGCGATATTTGTCGCTATTTCCTGCCAGGTGCAGGAGAAGTCGTGCTATAAAATGCCCACTAATGAATGAATGCAATGAACGAATAATGGAACAGAAGTGGTTATCAAAACAAAAATGAATTAAGTGAGAAAACAGTGGATCTCGGCTGAATTACTCTGATGTCAAAGTAGCAGGGTAGTCTTGCACGAAGCCGCTGAGTGCCAAGGAGACCTAGAATTGAGGTCAATAAGCAGCATCTGTTAAATAAAACAGCATATGTATTGTCTGCACTTGGGGGAAATCAGTTTATTGATTTCTAAGCCTTTAAATGGAAAGTCACTGGTCTCACACACAAAGGGAAAATGCTTACTCTTTATGGTCTGTGACAGTAAGAATGGTCATTTTTATGATAGGGAAGATATGATGAATGATATGGGAAAGGGCCGTGGCTCAGGGGTAAAGCCCCCTGCTTTGCATGCAGAAGGTCCCAAGTTCTATCTCCAGCATCTCCAGGTAGCGTAGGGAACACCAGACGAGATGGACCAATGCTTTGACTCAGGCTTGGGTTGCAACTTCCTTCATTCCCAACCAACATGATGGGAGTTTGGTTTGGAGTGTTGGGCCACATCAGCCTCATTAGAAGTCCCCACTCAGATGTTAAATTCAGCATCTCTCAAGCGACCTCAAGGATGTTATGATTTTATCATCCATGTACTCTTTCCTGAGCTCCTCAGGGGACGCATGAGAGGGAAATGTCATAACTTCCCGAAAAGAGCTATCTGCCCAAGAGTGTGTGACCAGGGCACAATGGGCAATCTGTAGCCATGAGGGGCTGCTTTCAAAAGAGCCCATTCATTCTTCAGTTGTTGCTATAGGTTGTCCAGTATCATAGAGGTTCTCTTATTACTCTTATATTGCCCCATCAATCCTCTAAATCATAGAGTTATGACATATAAAGCCAAATCCCAGATGTGACTCTTCAAATTGACTGGGCTACCGCAGGCTGTACAATGTGCTTTCTTCCGTTTTATGACTCTTGTAGAATATCTCTTAAGCGTCTGACCTGAAAACAGTCTTTCAGCAATGCTACGTCTCATTTATATGGTGTCGCCATTTTTCAAAGGAGCCTGAAGTTCCCTCTGTCCTCCTTGTTAGGCATCAGGTTAAGAACAGACAAAGAGAAAATCTTCTCATGCAGAACATCCTCTTCCTGGTGCTTCGTTCAAAGGGAGCCCTCTGGGCAAACTGTCACTCCCATTTTGGGAACAAAGCAAGGAACACGAAGAGGAGGGAAATCAAACAAAGAAAACCAACTGAAACAACTCTAATCAAAAGTAGCATCATGAGAAGTGATATATGTCAAGATCGTATATGTGTATTATAGGGCTGTTGTCGGATTAAAGGAATCGGGCAGTGCAACCCTACACATGTTTACTCAGAAATCAGCCCCATTGCATTCAGTGGGGCTTACTCTCGGGTACGTTAAGTATAGGATTTCAGGTTTTGGATGTAGCATGAATTTTAATTGTTCACATCTGCATAAATTTGAATATGAAAAAGTGATGATCAAGAAGACAGACTCAGTTCAACCTTTGCCTTCAAAATGCTCCATGGCTTCCTTACTGCAACCCCACACCTTATTTCTGATGGGAGTATTTTGTAATGATGCCTCTAATTAGAAAAGCAATTAGGAGGAGGGGGGAGACAAAACAGAATGAGCGCTTACCAGTCCCACATGCACACAGGCTCTTCTAGGTCAACTAAAGGAGTTGTGTTTTGGCCCCTCCCCTTTTTCCTTCAGCCCCGCCCACTGGAATGTACCCCCCCCAGAGCTTTTCTGAAATTGAATTCAGCCCTAGAGCTGAAGGAGGTTCAACACCACTGCTTTACCATGACTAAGCTAACGTACATCTAAATGAAATCTCTCTATATATAAAATGCTAAGGCATGGCAATGTATGACATGGAGGTTCTGAGTTATAACACACCGGAGCTTGTGAAGTTATGAGAAGAACTTTGTGTGGCTAAATGATATATAAACACAGCTGGGAGTGGGGGGAGAGTGGCTAGGAGGGGGGAGCCCAGAGAGGAGGCCAGGTAGCTCACCTGTGTGTATGCAGGCCTCAGGTAAGTCCCAGGTCAGTGGGCAGGCAAGCAGGGGAAGGAGCAGCTGGAAGGCAGCAGGGGGAACTGCCTGGGAGGGGAGGAATCCAATGGACTCCCAGTCAGTCTCACACCTGGCTTTTCCAGGTGCCCACAGAGAAGCGGGAAAGGATGATACTGAGCAATAAAGTATTAGCATGCAAATGGTATGCACAAGTCAAGCTATAATCATATATAGTAAACTTCCCTTGTTTATCCCTTCCTCCATTCCCCCATTTGCTCTGCTGTTTTCCTGTGTCTCTTTTTCGACTGTAAGCCCCTTGGGGCGGGGACTTGACAAAGCTGTTCTTTGTAAAGTACCGCATTCACGGCTGGTGCTGAATAAATAAATAAGATGATCATGATGATCATGATGATCATGATCATTAGCACTCTGAGATATGGGTGAGACAACTGCAATGCACAGCATCATAGAGATGATATAAAGTAGTTGTCACAACTTGTTGGTCCGGCTTTTCCCCTCCTCTTCGCATATATTGGAATTGTACAGTGCAAGGGCAAGTTGAAGACAATGACATGCATGGGATACAGAAGGAGCTATCTACATGTTGGTCCCCAGTTTTGGCCTTCTTTCCCACGCATCTTTTCTTGCAGCCAGAAGGGAGGTAAGGCAGACAGGCTGGAACATGAATGCTCATCCTAGATTTCACACACAGCCTTTCACACACGGCCTTTGAAATACATCTCTCTGTTTCCATGGGGATTCAAAATGGATGAAAATGTTCCCCCATTCAGAGTGAGGGCAGGACAAACTGCCCTCACTCCAACTTGGCTTTGTGATGTTCTCACATAACCCAATTTGATTGGTTAAATGGCACCACAATGTCATCACACCAGGGGCAGTCGCATCCTCAAATCGCAGGACCAGCAAGAAGAAGAATCCTTTTTAAAAAAGCAAAAAGCACCTTTGTGCCAAGGTGTGCAGGATGCCATCTACCAAC
The DNA here is from genome assembly GCA_029215795.1 of Anniella stebbinsi. Taxonomy (NCBI): domain Eukaryota; kingdom Metazoa; phylum Chordata; class Lepidosauria; order Squamata; family Anniellidae; genus Anniella; species Anniella stebbinsi. The sequence goes on from JARDYH010000001.1 coordinate 393,433,437, forward strand.
CATTTGCTCGAGATAAGTCATGCTGTGTCTGCTGAGAATTTCAGAACATGCCTAATTTGCCACTAGCATTTGAAAAACGTCAACTTAAATGTAAGATATCAGATAATGGATGATCATGACAGTCCTACTGAATATTGAAGTCCCCAAAATGATTAAAACTTGGGGTAGGGAATCTAATTAATGCTGGATGCAACTGCTATAAAAATAACATTGCACTCTTGAGGTAATCTTATTTTATGAGCAGTGGTGCAGATGATGCATCGGAATTCATGGAAGCAGCTGTTCGACTCCTTATATTTTGGGTGAGGGGAAAATCAATAATTAATGTCTGGCGTTCAGAAATTGAATCCACATGTCTGCCAATCTACGTTCCAGTCTCACTCTGAGTGTTGTCGTCGTAAACGTTGGTGCCACATTTCCATTTTTATCTGATGGAATTTGAAGCATGGGTCTGAAAAGAAAATGCTGTGGGCTGGAGAAGAACCCTCTTCATTGGCTGATGTGAGGAAAACTTTATGGAGAGATATCATCCACTTCACTTTGACTTCTGCCACCAACTTTGGGTTGTGGCAAAATCAATAGGTTGATTAAAGTGCATGGCACTTTAATATAAGAGGGCAGGCCCTGCCCTGATGAGCTTACAAATCACACAGGAGATAGCAGAGAAAGAAGAGGGGAATGGAGGCAGGGATGAATAGGTGAAGAATATTGCAGTGAGATTTGGGGATGGTCTACATGATCTCCTGGAGGTCCCTTCCAACCCTGTGACCCTGTGATTATGATAAGGAGCAAGTCAACAAAAACAGCTGGACTGCTGGAGATTGCCTTCAGAGCTCTGGCAAAGTGGCCATGTACCTTACCTTATTATGGAAATAGCATTTTCTAGTTCAGGAATGGGAAACCTCTGGCCCACAGGCCAAATTTAGCCAATGGAGGTTCCACATCAGGCCTGCCCACTTCTGTCCCAGGTTCAGCCTGGTCTCCCAGGTCTCCTGCCCTGCTCAGCAATAGGCTGCCATTCACTAGCTCTGAGCAGGGAAATGCCATAACGTAGCAACAGCATTTTGCACCACTCAAAGCTTCCAAACTGCCTTCAAAGGCAACCCCTCAAGAGAGCATTGTAGTAATCTAGTCTGATTTCAGCACATGAAACTGCTGTCAAAAGGCACAAGACAAAGCCAAGACATTTTTTCATCCTGGCCAATTGGCAAGCCAAGCATTCAGTGTTAACTTTGTATCCTTATCTTTGGATCACTAATAGTTTGTACCCTTTCCCAGGCACCTGGCAAGCAATAGACAAGGATGTGCATGGGGGGGGGGGGGGGTTGTCCTTGAATGCACCCTTTCTGAACTCCAGACAAGGGGCCCTTATATTGTCATTTTCTGCTCACATTAGTCACCATATTGCATGTACATTGATTATCCAGATGATGGATAATAATGAGAGGTCTCTAGTGTTGCTAGCAAGGTCACACTATGTGCTTTGATGTATGTGATGCTGAAATGATTAATAATTACACTTCAGAGGTGGGAGGCGAGCTTTGTTTATGAGCAATTATGCACGGAATGTCGATCAGTGAATAGAACTTTTCTCCATAATAAAACATGGCAAATGGGAAAAGCTTTTACAGTAGTATCTTTTTAATTGTGTGATGATTTTTCTCTTTGTTAATGCATGGAGTGGGTTTGTGCGGAGTGGAGGGGGTCACATTTTCTGCTAAGTGTGCCTGTTATGTTGTATTAGAAAATAAGAAGCATATCAAATCCTTTTATTCTTATTTTGAACTTTGCCATGGGACATCTGTTCTTGGATACATGGCTCATAAATATCATTTATGCTTTCTACTCAATACTGTGGACTAATCCATGGGGGGGGGGGAGTTTGAGAAAGAAAATACCAAGACATTATGAGTACCCAGAATACCCTGAAAAAATATACCCCCCAAAAAAAATACCCAATCAGATACTGCTACTGTCATCAACAGAACAGAGGATGTTGGTCTCCCGTCATCTGACTCTGAGAATGACTCCCCTGCTGTTTTCCCTGTCCCTCAGCCACCCAGGAGCATCAAATTTCAGAAAGAGACACTGGCCCTTTAAGAACTGCTTCCAGCAGGGATGAAGCCTCTAAAAGACCAGACTCTGCCAGCCTTCTTAAGGTCTCACGTGTTTGCAGTTCTTTGCTGAGACAACAGTTCCTTATGAGAGCATATTCCAGCTAGCTCTGCTTGCAGCGCCCTCTCCAAGGTCCTGCTGTGCTTAGCTTGGCCCTAAACAGACCGCGAGTTTTGTTGTGCAGCCTGCTTTCTCTGGGACTCACACCTAGCTGGGAAAATTCATGTCTCTCCCTCCCCACCCAGCTGGCTCCCAGGAGAGTGGTATAGATAGCTCTTGCCAAAAATCTGAACAGATCACTTGCAGAGGGCTTTTGAAATTGGGTTGAAGGACACCTGCAGACCTAGGAACACAGATTGCCCATCTATGATATAAGTGATGCTGTGCTACAAATAACAAGGATGCATGGGACTTCAGCTACCCCTGTCATCGTGAGAATGAATAGGGTGGTGCGATTTATTTTTCTTTCTTCTGAAATGCCTTCAGCTAGACTAGAACTCTGCCATGTTCCACCACCCTGTAACCTTCAAGCTGCCCGGCTGGGCTGCCATAGCAAATGCAACCGGCCAAGAATGAGATCTGCTCCTCCATGGGGGTGACAGGACAATTGCATTGCAAAGATGTTGCCACCTGCTGGCCTAAAATGCAGCTGATGACCCTGCATGTCATGCTAAAATAACGAATATTCAAAGCGTGCAAGCTGAGCCCTGGAACTTGGTGCACAGTTAGAGCTAGTATAATCAGAACATCTTCTCAAGGCTGTGGTGGCTTTTCTCTAAAATTCCCCCTTTCTCTGATCCCATCCTCTTCCCCCAACTACAGATCATTGATGGTTTCCCTGCTTTTGTGCATTTTTCCCATTGTGAAAGGTTGAAATGTCTCTCCTAAGTCTAATTTATTGGCGGCAGCAGCTTTCAGCTACAATAGGCTGGTATTTATTTATTTATTGACTTTTTAGCCCTGCCCCTTTTGCCTTTAGCTCCGCCCACCACTGGAATGTGGTCCCCCAGAGCTTGTCCAAAATGGAATTTGACCCTCGGCCGAAAGAGGTGCTGTGCACACACACACAAGTGTGAAAGCATATGGTGACTCCAACAGCCACCATAGATCTGAAGCTTACAAAATTTCATGGCAGCAAACACCAGACATATTGCTTCAACTGAAATAACAGTGATCTGGGTGCCTAGGAAAGGGAATTATTTCTTTGTAGACACAGGGCGGGAGAAAAAACCAGAAGGCTGTGACTATATCAGAGCTGCAGAATTTAGGCACCACCTACATCTCATCCCTCTTACATGTAAACGAGTTGATCAGAAATGTGTTCTGGCTGTGGTCCATCATGGCATCAGTTGAATGAATAAAAGCTCTTTCAGAATTCTCTTCGGGATTTTTATTTTATTTATTTACATTTACGTTGTTGTAAACCATTCAGAGGACTTCAGCTATGGGGCAGTATAAAAATGTATTATTATTATTATTATTATTATTATTATTATTACTTTCTCACTCGTGGCAGTTGACATGACAGGCTTTGCCAAGTCATGCTGTCTTCTACAGATTCAGGAATTTCCTGACTATTGAGCATGTTTTTATTATATTCTTATTATTATCCAACGTTCTCTTCAAAGAACTCCAGGTCATGTACATCGATCTTCCGACTTTCTAAACATTTGTATGATAATTTGTATAATAACTCTGCGAGGTGGGTTAATTTGAAAGCTAATGATTGGTCTAACATTGTTATGGCTGAGGAGAGCTTCGAACCTAAGTTTCCAGAGTCATAGTCCAACAGTCTAACCACTGCACCACACTGTCTATCTGTAGGATGAAGCTTCAAATATAGTTTTAGCTAGATCAAGATTCAAGCTATTATTTCGGTTGCCATTCAGAGAGTAGTTGATTTTAGGTCTGTCCTCAACTAAAGCACTTTGGTCTATCTTCACATGTGTCATGAGCTGCAGGGATCAATGTGCAACTCCCCCTTGTGATGAACCACTGAACTGCAGATGGCAGCTTCACAGAGAAGTGCTTTCAATCTCCAGACTGATTCCACACACCCAGGCTAACCATCAGATGCTTCTGGACAGGAAGGAGTATAAAGGGCTTCCTACTGCAGTAGAGCTTTGCTTGCAGTGGTGTAGTATTAAAGCTTGAAGGAAGGCTCTCATCATGACAGTCCTTATAAAAATGCCAGCAAGGAGCAGCCATAAATGCAGGCAGCAGTGTTGATCGGTATCAACGAACCAGCTCTAGCAGTTTTCATCTCCCCCGGGAGCTGCCCTTCTGTAAAGCTAATGGGTCTTAATTGCCCCTTCCAGACCAAGCAACCCAAAAATAATTTGCATTACAACAGGAAACAATATATTTCCAATTCATTTGCAGCTAGGCTCAAAGGGAACAAGGAATTCTGAGCGGGGTGGCAGAAGTTGTCAGCATTCTTGATGTCCCTGTGAGCCCTGGTTCCACTACAGCACTGGTTGCTTGTACAACAAGATCTTCATCTTGGTGGGTTCTTGAGTATCTTTCAATCCTAACTTTCGGTTTGCTCCTTGATTCGGCCTCTTGGTTTGATTCTAATTTCTAGGAGGTACCATGGCTCCCGGTTCACCTCAGGTTATCACCTATGGGTCCAGCCCTGACAACATGTGCAGCCAGCAGCATGGGGCTTCTACAAAATACATCTCTGTGTGACAAGGGAGTATATGTATGGAGGCCATTGGTGGGGAAGCTGGCCTTTTGGGGTTTCGCTGGAGTTCTGCAGCATTTCCGACTCAGCTTGCATTTACGAACCAAGCATGGACTTTCCCCAAACTCCAGGAACTTTGTGCATATATTTATTTTGCATTGGGTGTAATTTGCACAAATAGAGATTTGCAAAGTTACAGCTGAAATCTGCGCAGATGGCAGCCAAAATTTGCGCAGATTGTGCGAATTATGCAAATGTGTGCAAATTTCAGCTGTAATTTGTGCAAATTAAAAAATGCCAAAAATCCGCTAGCAGGCCCAGTCCTGTGCAGCCAGAGCTAGATTAGCTAGTCAAAGAAGAACTGAAGTCTGGGAGAGTGAGCCTATGAACGCTCATTGACCTCCACCACCACCCCAACTGGATTTCTCCAACATCCCTAAGTACATGTGAATAAGGTGACCCTGTGGTTGGGGCTGATCATGCAACTTTTCCAGCTACACCACAAACATGCTGGATCCTGTGCTTTTGGGCTTGGAAACTTCCCTTATGCCATCTTGTGTTGTGACTCACCACAGCTTGCACTGATTGAATACTTCCTAAGAACTGGTGAGTCACAATCAAAATTGTCAAAAGGCTCCTAAGATGTTTTCAACATGTCTTATTAAGGAACATAAAAATGATGGTGTGATTCAGACCTCAGTCAGCCGCGCAACACACACTGACCCCTTCCTCTTTTGTACTCATAAAGGGATCCAAGAATAACACATTTTCCCCCAATAAATGCCAAAGTTTGAAACAGCAATTCCCATCCATGATGGTGGGTACACCATCCATGCATGTGCCTTTTCCCCTTTTTTAGTACTTGACCTGCACAACACACCCCATTCCATGCAAAACAAGGATCTCCCTCAGCATTGAAGCAATGCTAGCCCCTTCTACAGTGGTGTAGTGGAGGGTGGGACATGGTCACCCCTCTGGGACTCTCTTCAGAACCGTGATGTCGTTTCCTGGAACACCACGGTAACTGGGAAGTGAATTTGAGAATCTTCCCCCGACTAGCTTGGCTAGTTAACAGATGAGACACTCCTAGTGGTTCTCCATGGACCTGCAGTCTGTTTAGAGTTCACATGGAGTTGAGCTTTCAGCAAATGGCTTCCTCTCTGTGGAACTCCCTGCTTATTGATGTCAGGCAAGCGCCAACATGTTTTCATTTCAGCATCTCCCGAAGACATTTTTATGCCAACAATCCTTCCCTGACTGACCAGCCATGGTTTTATTGGCGTAAATTTTTTAATTTTGTATTTTGATTATTTTTCCCCCTTTCTTTTTACAGAGTGGCATATAAATCTTGAACAACAGTTCAGCAACAAGGGAGATTTGGCAGCAAGGGAGAGGATCTTCTCTCTGGTTCCCCCCCCCCATTGTGGAATGCTCTCCCCAGTGTGGGTAGAGCATTTGCTCTCATCGGTGTGCGGCAGAAGGGAAATATTGAGAAGCTACAGGAAGTAACAGGAGCTGATCCCAAAGGGAAATTCCTTGTTTGTATTTGGAACAAGTTCGCATTGCCAGCAATTCTCAGCAGCGAGGAAATGCGATGTTGCTGCTTGCTGCGCCTGCACAATGTTTGGAGAATGCTCTGTCCTCACCCACTCTGTCAAAGCTAAGGATCCCATCTTTACTTCCAGCCTATGTAGCTACGTCACCTTCTCACAGTGGATAGACAGGGCTGAATTTCAGTGTCTCTCCTTTCCTCATTTTTCCAGTCTTAAAACCAATTTCCCACAAATTCAGAGAATCTTTTATTCAACTTCACATGTCTATTCATAAGCAATTTGTGCTCCTTTCTCCTAAAACAGGTGTTTTTGCATGACATTTTGCCAAACATACATGTATTTTTGCAAGCAATTCTCCTAATAAGTGTTTTTTCAATGATATTTTATTTGTTTAAAATTATTTTGGGATGACTTTAAACTGGGGGGAGAACTTCTTTCAGCCTAAGAGTTGAATTCAATAAAAACAAAAGTTGATGGGTTTTTTAAAAAAAAATTGATAGAAACAGAAGTTACCTAGAATGAGCACCCAAGAATGTATGGAAGGCCAGTGAGAAAAGGTGAGTCTTCAGAGCTTTCCTGAAGACCTGTAAAGGAGGAGCCTGAGAACCCCCCACTAGAAATTGATTCCAGAGGTGCAGAGCCACCACTGAGAAGTCCCTCTCCCTTTTACTCATCAGTCTAAGCCTCCTTGATGGCAGGCCAGTGAAAGGGCCTTTACTGATTATCTCAGCGTGTGGGCAGGCTGGTGCCGGAAAAGTTGGTCCTTCAAGTAACCTGGGCCCGAGCCATTTAATGTTTTCAGTAATTTTCACTAAGATGCATAATTTTTACATGTACTTTCCCTTAATGCACACATATTTATTTATTTATTATTTGCTTGTTTGTTTGAAGAATTCCACTGCAAAATTTGGTGTAGTGTGAATTTTGTAGAATAACTGAGTTGGCATGTTGGTTTGAAAGTGTGAAATTAGGTACATTTGCATTAATATGTGAGCTGAATAGATTTCTCCCCTATCTCTAGGCTCAATGACATAAACAGTTAATACCATTTATTTTTGTGCAATTAAAAGCTTCTCTTGCGGATTTCTACGGTTCAAGCTGCAGTGCGCAGGCTAAGCTGGGAGGTTTTTCTGATCAGTTGGCAACCCTACTCAAAATCATTACACAAGCCTAGGAAGCCATCCCAACGAGCGTCTCTTTTAGTGATGAAATTACAGCTTGAGATGTGCAAGGAACCACAGCATTATTGATCACTGTGTCCCAATGTCATTGTTCAAAGAAATCTACCAAGAGATCTGTAACAGTAAGAATCCTAATGGAGAAAAGAGAGGCTGAAATATCCCTTGGCTGGAGCAAAATGAATTGTGGGTTTGAAAGAGACAGACGTAAAGCCTTGTACAGTTGATTTCTGGGGGGAAATCATTATCCAAGGATGAGAGTAGAGAGGCAAGAAGACAGTCCTCAGAAGTTCTCCTACTTTCCTTCCCCTTTGATGGTTAGGGTGGCCTTTACAGAGGACAGTCTTCAAACAAAAGCAAGAAATGGAACAAATGGAACTTTTTAAAAAATGAAAATGAATGGGGAAATTATGCCTCTGCCCTCAATCTTGCACAGCCCTATGGGTTTGAGGCACATAGACCTCAGTCATGAATGGTGGTCCATGAGTACTTCAGCCCCTTTGGGTCAGGGCAACAGTTCTGCACATGAAACAGTAGTTACCGCATTCAAGGAATCCATCCCTTCTTCCCATAATAGCAGGAGAATGTTGCCAGTGACAGAGTATGTGCCACAGACGAAATTCAACAGGCAGTGGCCCACACAGTAAATTTCTGTGTAATTTTATTTTCTAGACTTGGAAGGTTGTAGAAGTACACAAAATTTGATTTCTTTCTGTTGCATATTCCTACGACTGCACATCCGATGGCTTTATGGCTGGCACGGTGCCACAATATTTACGAGAGAGTAACTGCTTGATTGCCTTTTTTTAGAGGCTGTACCATTGTAAATCTGGGCCTTTCTGGCAAGCATTTTCTTTTTCAATCCAGTTTGCAGACATTTCTGATTGGGAGACTTTTCATTTCTTTCTAACTTGATCTCATCTTGTCCATCAGATCTGTACCACCACCAGCACCGCCGCTGCCCCTAAAATATTTAGGATGGCATACGTCAAGGGCTTTAAAAGCGGACTAGAAAATTCATTGAGGATAAGGTTATCAATGGCTATTAAAGGCTATCAATGGCTATTAGTCAAGATGGTGGCGCAATTAGGGAAGGACCATTATGGGCCCTGCAACCTGCCCCCACCAAACAGCTGTGCCCCATCAGCATCGGTTGCAGCATGCCCCTGAATATCAGCTTCTTTTTGGGACTACAACAGGATAGAGTTGCAGCCCTCTTGTCCAGCTCGTCAGCTTCGGGATGGCCACTATGAGACACAGGATGATGGACTGCATGGACTTTTGCTGATGACCCAGCAAGGCTGCTCTTCTGTTTTCAAATGCATGACCTTACTAAGCAAAGTCAAGAACCTGGCAGTCAGCTTGGGTTCTGTAGTTTTCCTCATACTGCAACATATTGTTATGATGCCAAGAGGAGATGAACCAAAGCCTGTTCCAGGCTTGCAGGCGAGGGGGCTGGAGAGGGGTCTCCTCCAGCTTACCTGGTGGTGGTGGAGGCAATGCTGTCAGCTGCAGTGGGCATTGGTCCCAGAAACCACCATTTCGAATTCCAACATGGCCCTGGAATGACATCACGTTGGGGGCATTGATCCCAAAGGACACCATTTTGAATTCCCACATTGCCCTGGAATCACACCACATTGGGGGCATTGATCCCAGAAGACACCATTTTGAATTCCCACATTGCCCCGAAATCACACCACACTGAAAGCGTTGTGATAAATTAAAATAGCAGCTCCTGGGGCCCAGGGTAAGAGTTACCAAGGAAGCCTTCTGCGGAGGCTTCCTTATGCTGCTCTGTGATGATACCAGGCCTAAGATTAGGGGCACTTCTACTAGTCCAACAATGAAAACAAGGTGGCTGATAGGATCCATGAAGAATGAAGTGGAAGCCAAGAAACTACGAGAAAGTAAGGTATAGCACCTCCAACGTTTCCTAACAACCAGCATTCCTCTGCTTTCTGAGGAGAACATGAAGCTGAGCTCTCCTTTCATATGCATCCAATCTGAATGTTGGGGATAGGGAGGACCCACTCTAGAGCTCTGTGGGAAAACTGTTTCAGAGCCCCAAAAAGCATGGCTTTGTGTCAAGCAGTATCTGCAAAGGGCTTCTATTTAATTTCAAATGTTAGTTGGTTAGTTGCAGATCTCTGCTTTAAAGAAACAGATGCAAAGAGGTAGCAGAGAAGTTTATAAAATAAAAGATTTTTTAAAAGAGTGAACGGGGAAAAATAATTCAGTCTTTTCTTTGCTAGCTATCTAAACTTCACCAGAGGCTGGCAGCTCTGTCAATGAGATGATGGATCCGCTCCAGGCTTTAGTCAGAACCAGTCAGAGCTCTAAAGCAGCTGTCCAAAGTTGGATAGCTCCTTTAGAGTTCGGACTCAAATCCGGGGTGGATTCAACGCCCCACTGATATTTGTGCCACCAGCCTCTACTGCTAAAATTACTTTTAGGCCACCTTTATGGGCGGAACCCTGGAAATAGAAAAATTGTCTGCAGAAATGGGCATGTAGGAGATTAAACATTATACACAAACAACAAGGTGCTAGCCTTAACCAAAATCCACAAAACGAAAAAAGAAAGTTTAGGGGAAAATATGTAATGAAATTTAATACTAATAAAATATTTACATCACAAACCTAACCATAACCCTAGGCCTAGGCCTAGCCCTAACCTGAGCCTGAGCCCTAACCCGAGCCCAAGCCTGAACCCAAGCCCAACACAAACCCGAGCCCATTCCCTACATAACCCTAGCCCTAGCCCAAGCCCTAGCCACAGCCACAGCCACAGCCACAGCCCCAACACCAACCCTTAACCCTTAACCCTAACCCTTAACCCTAGGCCTAGCCATAGGCCTAGCCCTAGACCTAGCCTAACCCTACCCTAACCCTAACCCTAGCCCTAGCCCTAGCCCTAGCCCTCGCCCTAACCCTAACCCTATCCCTAACCTTAACCTTAACCCTAGCCCTAGCCCTCACCCTCACCCTAACCCTATCCCTATCCCTAACGCTTTGCAGTTCTCTACTTTAAAGAAACAAACGCAAAGAGGTAGCAGAGAAGTTTATAAAATAAAAGATAAAAAAGAGTGAACAGGGGAAAATAATTCAGTCTTTCCCTTGCTAGCTATCTAAACTTCACTGGAGACTGGCAGCTCTGTCAATGAGTTGGTGGATTAACTCTGGGTTTTAGTCAGAACCAGTCAGAGCTCTAAAGCAGCTGTCCAAACTTGGATAGCTCCTTTAGAGTTTGGACTCAAATCCGGAGCAGATTCACCGCCCCACTGACATTTGTGCCACCAGCCTCTACTGCTAAAATTACTTTTAGGCCACCTTTATGGGTGGAACCCTGGAAATAGAAAAATTGCCTGCAGAAATGGGCATGTAGGAGATTAAATATTACACACAAACAACAAGGTGCTAACCTTAACCAAAATCCACAAAATGAAAAAAGAAAGTTAAGGAGAAAATATGTTATGAAATTTAATACTAATAAAATATTTACATCACAACCCTAACCCTAGCCCTAGCCCTAGCCCTAAACCCTAAACCCTAAACCCCTAAACCCCTAAACCCCTAAACCCCTAAACCCCTAAACCCTAACCCGAATCATAAGAGCTTTGTTTTTACTTTGGTATTAATAATAATAATAATAATAATAATAATAATAATAATAATTTATTTCTTACCCGCCTCTCCGTCTGGATCAAGGCGGGGAACAACAACATGATAAAATACATAAAACTGATTAAAACATGACACATATTATTAAAACTGCATAAAAATCCTAAAATCCTAAAAACATCCTTAAAACATTCTAAAATTCCACTGGATATGCCTGCCAGAAGAGAACAGTCTTTATGGCTTTCTTAAATACTAAAAGACTGTTAAGTTGACGAGTCTCCTCCGGCAGGTCATTCCACAGTCTGGGAGTGGCAGAAGAGAAGGTCCTCTGGGTAACGGTTGTCAGCCTAGTCTTGGCCGACTGCAGTAAGTTCTTCCCAGAGGACCTGAGCGTGCAGGGCGGATTGTATGGGAGAAGGCGATCCCGCAGGTAACCTGGACCCAAACTATGTAGGGCTTTAAAGGTAATAACCAACACTTTATACTTCGCCCGGAAACTAATTGGCAGCCAGTGGAGCGATTTTAAAGCTGGCGTAATATGGTCACCCCTAGATGTACCAGTGACCAACCTGGTTGCCATATTTTGAACTAGTTGAAGTTTCCGGACTAGGCATAGAGGTAGCCCTCTGTAGAGCGCATTGCAGAAGTTGAGCCTCGAAGTTACCAGCGCGTGCACCACCATCTTTAGGTCTTCCAACTCTAGGAAGGGGCGCAGCTGGCGTATCAGCCGAAGCTGGTAGTAGGCACTCCTCGCCGTCGCATCTATCTGGGCTGTCATTTGGAGCGACGGATCCAGGAGCACCCCCAAGCTGCGAACACAGTCTTTCAGGGGGAGTGTAACCCCATCCAGAACCGGTTGACATACCTCCAAACCCAGGTTGCGGCCTTTGACAGCAAGCACCTCCGTCTTGTCTGGATTCAGCTTCAGTTTGTTTTTCCTCATCCAGCCCATTACCGCCTCCAAGCATTCATTCAGAGGAGACACACTATCCTTAGCTGGCGCTGTTATCGAAGGCATAGAGAAATATATTTGGGTGTCATCAGCATACTGATAGCACCCCGCCCCATGCCTCCGGATGATCTCTCCCAACGGTTTCATATAAATGTTAAACAGCATTGGGGAAAGGATGGCACCTTGCGGTACGCCACACAGCAGCTCCTTCTTTGCAGAGCAGCTATCCCCAAGCATCACCATCTGGAACCTGCCCGAGAGGTAGGACCGGAACCATTGAAGCACAGTGCCCCCGATTCCCAATCCCCTCAGGCGTTCCAGAAGGATACCATGGTCGATGGTATCGAAAGCCGCTGAGAGGTCCAGAAGTACCAACAGGGACACACTCCCCCTGTCAATACTAAGGCGTAGATCATCCACTAAGGCGACCATAGCAGTCTCAACTCCATATCCCGCCCTGAAGCCAGTTTGAAATGGGTCTAGAAAATCAGTGTCATCCAAGACTACTTGGAGTTGATGCTGAATAGTGTTCTTTTGTAATGTAACTATTGTATTAGTATTAAATTTCATTACATATTTTCTCCTTAACTTTCTTTTTTCATTTTGGCAATTAAATATTATACACATAAAAAGAAATCACTTTCTAGACACACAAATGCTTCTTCACAGATGGCACATTTGTCCTACGGAACTACTTGCTTCAGAATGCTGCGAGGGCCACTAGTATAAATGGCATTTTATAAAATGGTTAATACATGAGCCATAACTTGTCCTGACTATCACTACAAGGCTATGCTCACTTACCCATGAGTAAGTGTCATTGAATTCAGTGGGACTTGTTTCAGAGTAGCCACACATGGGGTTGCACTGAATTACCTTGGAGAGCTAATTGCACTGGTTTCAGCGAGGCATTCACATTAATATTCTCTCTTTTGGGGACAGCCTGACCTTTCTTTTATTTTCATTTTTAAAATTACAAAATAGATATATTTCACAATTTAAAAAAAAAAAGAATTGGGAAAACTTGAGCACAATATCCCAATGCCTTCATGCTAGGGTGACCAGATAAAATCCAGGTCAGGGCTCATGTAACTTTAACAGTTGTAGAGAAAAGGGAAATTCAGCCAGGGTCATTTGTATGCAATTAGTTCCTGGTGAAATTCCCTCTTCATCACAACAGTTAAAGTTGCAGGCACTATACTAGAGTGACCATATACAAAAGAAGGCAGGGCCCCTGCAACTTTAACTGTTGTGATGAAGAGGGAATTTCACCAGGAACTAATTGCATACAAATGACTCTGGCTGAAATTCCCTTTTCTCTACAACTGTTAAAGTTACATGAGCCCTGACCTGGATTTTATCTGGTCACCCTACTTCATGCAGATGCGTCAGACGCATGTCAAGCATGCGCGCTAAGTGACACGAGTGGCATTTTTGTTTGTTTGTTTTAATTCCTGCTTTATTCCCCCCCAAAAAATTCTAACAGCCAGACCCAAATTCTGGCTTTTAGACAAACAAAATCTGGCAACTGGCCCAGATGTTTAAAAAAACAAACAAAATGCTCAGCTTTTATTTTCTAGTTTGTCGGTTGGCAATTCTACCAGTGTGAGTGCTGGAGTGAGAGAGAAAGAGAAAGGGAAACAGATAGAGGATTGTGATGCGTGAATGTAGCTGAGTGAGAAAAGATTAGCACAATTCCATAGAATTTCATGGGTTTCCACTTGAACAAATCCACAATTATAGCAATTTTTCCTGAATGTTGGAAGAGAGGGAAATCAGAGGGTGGGTAAACTGCAGATGAAACAAATCTGAGCTTCCCATACTCAGAGGAATAATGCCAAGGGGGAACCCTCTTTGGAGTTGAGCATGTGATCCATCTGTTTTCAATTTGGGGGATTATTCCCATTTCCCCAAGCATGTCAAGGTTCATTTAAGGCAGGGGTGGGGAGTGGTTTCAGCCATAGGACCAAACAGGAAAGGTCTCGGGGGCCATGTGCCATCTGTGGGTGGAGCTAAATGTGTCCATTGCCATTTTATGCCTATGCAGAAGTAAGCAGGACGGAATCACTCAGCAGCACTTTCGAAGAGCATCTACTGCAAGTAGGATTTATGTTGGATCTTACTCACATTTCTGAAAGATAAAATATGACGTAAAAGGTTCCCTCCCCAAATTTCCAATGTTTGTATGCTTTCCCTGATTCTCCTCCCCTGCTCCCCATTTTCTCTATTCTTTCCCCGTTTTATTCTTGGCCCACTTCCCTGACCCCTGCCTAAGGATCAGATGATTATCTCTGAAGGGTTGGCAGCCCCATGACACCACTACACCTCATTCCATGACATCGCTATGCCCCACGGTGGAGATCTGGCAACCCTGCCCAGAAAACCCCTCTGCACTACACCGTACAGCTCCCCTAACACGGATCCTATTGTCCGAATCACTTTATAAGAAGATGGGTCCAGCTCTAAGCAAGTTGCATTCTTAGGACCAAGCTAATTGCAACACCTTTCACACAATTACCAAGGGGGAAAAATTGCAAGCATAAGAGGCCTTGATCCAGAACAGGATCTTGGCATGAGGGGCAAGGGGGCATTAACCCTTTACCCCCCCCCATGGTACTGATCAAAATTTGAGGCCTCACATAGTGACGGGAGAGAAAATTAGTTCATTTCACTTTTTAATGTTGATTTACCTAATTTTGAACTTAAGAACCACTTTGTGAACCAAAACACAAATTTTTGCAGTTCTCCAAATTTTGCAAGAGTGCTACAATGTGTATACTAGAGAAAATAATGTTCAAATGTGCATCATATTTGGGAAATTGCTTGCAAAGATGTGTTTATTAGGCAAAAATGTATTTCAAAATGCAGGTCTTTGGAGAAATGTGCACAAAATTGCTTATGGGTTTTTAGGGAAACCCTTTTTTACAAGAATCTCAAAGTTCGAGACAAATTCAATTTCAGACTGGAAAAATGAGGAGAAAAAAACAAATTGACAGATTCACACAACATTAGCTGCATACCATGCCTGCTATTTGTGGGGTGGGGGTGGGGGAGCTTCCATTGTAGCAAATGACATCTTTCCCCCTCAATGCATATTGGGGCAATAGTGGGGGGGGGGGCTTTAAGGCCCCCTACTCCCCATGCCAGGGTTCTGTTCTGGGTCAGGGAGAGAAAATTCCTCCAGGTGTTTTTGTAAGTATGTATGCACAGACCTATCTGCAGTGTGTTCTATATGTTTTCTAATACTAAAAATTCCATGCTATATTAGTAATGTGTTTATTTATTTATTTATTTAATTAATTTATTAAAACATTTATATCCCGCCCTATATCACAAGGATCTCAGGGCGGTATACAGATGAAATCATATATATAAAACAGAATAAATATACAATTCTAAAACAAATGAAACCATAAATATGTGTTGTCTGGTATTATTTTACAACCTCCTGAAGGCGGCCTTCAAATGCAAATAGACTGAAACCTGATGGGTCTTTTTGAACAAATAAAATCTTTGTTTCAGTATCCTGAGATGCTTCTCTTCTGTTCCTTGATAAAGAGGCCCATTCTTGCAATGCACTTTTAAAAAGCAATTCACGCTATTGGTAATTGCGGGAGTGTTGCTGCATCCAGTTTGACCCTGGGTCGCAGAACCTCAAGGAGAAATATTTCGCCTCCCGGTGATTTCAGTCACTATGGCAGATTTTCAGCACATTTCTTGGTCTGAGCCTTCAAAGAGCAGATGTAGAGCTGCATCTCCAACTAGAGCATCCAGACTCTGCTATTGGAACAGACAACTCGGAAGTCTGTCATCTGTGTGTGGGCTGCATCATTTGCATTTAGCATCTTCTTACACTTTTCTCTTGCACTGGAGTGAGCCAAAGGTTTTGACGGCTGGTGGACAGTGCACACAGGCAAAGTGCTTCTTTAAGAGCACTGGCCTTCTTATATGAAAAAAGAGAGATGCATATGATTAATAATAATAATAATAATAATAATAACAACAACAACAACAACAACAATAATAATAATAATAATAATAATAAGCACACCAGGCTGGGGTTTTGCTTTTGGAGAAAAGAGGGCTTTGAAAAATACACACACAGTATCACTGTAGCCAAATCTATCTTGTGCTAGAGCTTGGAAGAAGAGGAGGTGAAGGCCATGGTACAAAGGCCATAAATTTTGAGAGCAATCTGCAAGGAGTATTCCCCTGGAGACATCTTTTTTAAAAAGAGAAGAAGATGAGAAACGGTGGAAAGGATCAGCAAATGATGCTTGTTCTCGGCTGTAAAAAGAAAGAAAACAACACTAGCGGTTCTGCCTGAGGCCATCACACGTTGTAGCGCCCTTTTCGTACAGTCTGGAACTGTGTATAAAGAACATGCAGAGGGAGATTAGGATCATTCCCATTGGGTTGTAAGTATCCAATGTAAGCCCTACTTAGAGTAGACTCATTGAAATGACCTTGGGAACATAGCAATCCTACAGGCACCTAGCCCATAGGACAAACCATCCCAATGTCAGAATGGTCCAAGAATCCAAAGCCCCGCTGGCAAAAGCCAGACAGGGCAGGTGAGATGGCGGAGGTGTTTTTCCTCCATATGTACCTGTCTGGATCCTAAGATCATCTTCAGGTGTCCTTCTCCATGAACCCCTGCCAAAGGGAAGCAGGTATCTACCAGTAACAGGGCCTTCTGTGCTGTGGCACCCTGGCTGAGGAATGAGCCCCCTAGAGAGGTTCACCTAGCACCTACGTTATACTCTTTTCAGCGCCAGGTGAAGACTTTTTTTTTATTTTCCCAGCATTTTAACATTTTACCATCTTAGTCTTTTAACTTTGCTCTTTTAAATCTATATTTTAAATCTCTGCACTGTTGCTCGGTTTTCTTCCGGTTGTACTTTTGTATTGTGTTGTTATATTGTGGTTTAAGTTTTATACTTTAAGTCATACTTTATGGTTTTAACTTTTGAGAACTGCCCAGAGAGTTTCGGCTATTGGGCGGCATAGAATGCAATAAACAAATAAAAGCCTTTAGAGCTAGATGGGCCTCTGAGCCCTTCTAGCTTGCTCACCTGGCAGTGGGCAGGGATAAGGACAAGGGGGGGGGGGTATGGATGGAGCTCCATGGCCTCTCCTCTCCCCTCTCCATCCCTGGCCCCCACCTTTTCCGCTCTACCCATTCTCATCCATGGTGACAATGGTGTCCTCGGAAGAGAAGCCACCATGCAGCATTCCAAGGACGCCTCTGCTTGGATGCAATTGACTTTCACAGAAATTAGCTTTTCATAGCCTGGGATAAACATATCACCTGCTATGGGTCTCTAAATTAAACTCTTGTTCAAAGTACAAAAATAGGAGCTGGGTTGTTGTTGTCGTTTTCACGTTGGCAACTCTAGCAGTGAATCATCTTGGATTGTGAATTCATTCTGGCTCGTGTGTGTGTGTGCGTGTGTGCGTATTTATCGGTCACAATAAGAATGAAGTTAGAGCAATGGTATTAACTGTTCTCCGCAGCGCTAAGAACTGCTCCGCTTCATGCGGAGGGCACTGCCAGCACCAAAAACGCTTGTGCACCACCAGGATGCCAAATGGAGCGCATTTCTATAACCAGCCAGGCCTAATTATTAGTACCGTTGGGTTTGCACTATGATTTTTCCCTTAACTCCAGCGGAGTAATTAAAGTCTTAACCAACTTAAATTAGCACTTTCTCCCTGCAAGTCATGTAAATACAACAATTACTAATTGGCTGCCCCGTTCAGTTGCTTTTGTACATACACGCATACAAGCAATATACAGGCCTACATATGTACGTATTCCCTAAACAACTTGGGACCGGGATACCTGAGAGGGAGCGCCTTCTCCCTTACCAACCTGCCTGGTCACTGAGGTCATTGGAGGTCATGCTCCTGGTGGTTCCACATGGACCTTTGGCTTGATTGGAGTCCACCAGGAGAAGAGCCTTGAGTGTAGTGGCCCCTTCTCTTTGGAACTCCCTGCCCCTGGAGGTCAGGCAGGTGCCAACACTGTGCTGCTTCTGGCGCCTCCTGAAAACAACTCTTTTCCAGGAAGCCTTCCTCAACTGACCAGCCACTGTTTTTATTGGTATTTTGTTTAAAATTAAACAATTTCAATTTGCTGTTTTTAATCTTCTTTCTTTTTTTCTGTTTCATTCCTATGTGCACTGCTCTGGAACCTATTTTCGATATGGAGCAGTATGTAAATATTGTAAACAAATAAATAAATATTGGAGGGAGGAAGAATGAACATGTGATGTACAGAGGCAGGAAATTAACAGAAACAAAATGAAGCAGGCACAAAGGTGTGGGTGTGGGTGTGTTATCTTTAAAATTTCGGGGTCATTTTAGGGAGTGCCAAAACTGGGGTGGGGTGGAACAGACCAAGGCTACAACCCTAGTCTGGCACGGGTAACAGAAACAGTTCAGAACAGGCTGTTGCAAAGGATATCGTGACTACAATGTCCAATGGGCAAAGAAGAAAGGAAGCCAGAGCAGTGAAGCTCGTTAAGAGAAGAGGTGTTACAAGCGAGACCGGCGATAAAATGTTGCAGTGTGAAGGAGCTCCTGATCATGCTTACAGGCAGTCCTGTTCAATTCTATCCTAGTCTCACTCCATAATGTAAGTTCGCCTGGCACCTACATTATACTCCTTCAGACGCCAGGTGAAGACCTTTTTATTTCCACAGTATTTTCACAGTCCTTCAGTTTGATTTTTAACCTTGCTGTTTCAATTTGTATTTTAAATCCCTGTCAATTCCTGCCTGGCTGCTCGGCTTTTATACTAGTTGTGCTTTTATACTGTATTTTAAATTATGTTTTTATACTGCTGTGGTTTTATATTTCGAATGGTTTTTATGGTTTTAATTTTTGTAAACCGCCCAGAGACCTCCGGCTATTGGGCAGTATAGAAATGCAGTAAATAAATAAATAAATAAATAAAATCCTGATTTTCTGTTGCGACCCACCCCCACCCCTCCCCAAAGTCAATGGGGTGGGAATGGGAAAAAAAGGACAAAAGGCAGCACAGATTGGCATAATATTTGTATATGCTACTTTATGGGCAGAGATGCAATGTTAGAAATGATGACTATCATCTAAAAAAAACCCGCAATACATCAAAACCAGAGTGAGGCTGACGGACCAGGAAACCTGTTGAGCATGCTGCTCCATCTGTGCTCTGGGGGTTTCCTGTGGGTGGGCAAATTCAAGGCCCCTGCAACCTTTTCTGACAATGCTTGATCTTTAAATTGAACTTGGACTGGCCAGTCCATCAGTCCCAGGGGAACTGAGCCATTTTGGGTGGGAGGCTGAATTGCCCCCAAAGGGCTCAATGCCAGATGACATTGGGTAGGAGAGGCGGGGATCAATTAATCTGGGGAAACGGGCAATTGCCCCCCTCACCAACCACCACCCCAGGGTGCCTCTACAAGAGCGATTTAAAGCTCTTTCAAAGCGCATTACCAATTTTACCTCCACATGAACGGAGTGCAAATCAGAGGTTGAGGTGCTTTTTCTGTCCGATTATTTGCATTATCGAATGTGCGTTAAATAGCGAGTTTTAATTTACCGCTGGAGTTAAACGCCTTATGACCATGGAAACAAGCGATGCTCCACATGTAAACAACTTTAAAGCACGTTTCATACAACCGGTAATGCGCTTCACCGCCTCCTGTGTATAGGGATTAGGCGTAAAAGTGCTGCTCCATATATGCGCATAATCAGCCAACCAGGCATCACACCGAAATCTTGTAGAGGGGACCCCAGTCGCCACTTATGGGCTCTTCCAGCAGCTTTCAAGAAAGAGGCAGTGGAGGCTGGTGGCTCCGATTTTGGTGGGGCTGTGAATCCACTCTGGGTTTCAAATCAGAACCAGCGAGAACTCTAAAGGAGCGGTCCGAGGTGCCCAATCCCCCAAACGGGTTCAGCATTTTGGAGCGCTCCTTCAGAGTTCTGCCTGGTTCTGAGTTGAATCGCAGCCCCACTGAAATCGGAGCCGCCAGTCTCCCCTGGAAGGCGGTCCTCGATCGAATCCGAAGCGACTTGCTGCAGCCGAGCAATGAATGGGCAGAGCCGAAAAGGAGAAAAAAGCGGCTGGGTAGGTATCAATCCAGCTGAACCTTAAGATTGGGGCGGGAGGGAGGTCAGCTCAGGAAACAAACTGTTCCTGCCTGCCTCTCTCTCTCTCTCTCTCTCTCTCTCTCTCTCTCTCTCTCTCTCTCCCCTCTCACCCCCCCTCCCGGGTGATTCCTCAAAAGAGAGCCAGCGCCGCCCGCTTCCCTCCTTTGCTCCGCCCGAGCAGGCAGCCCAACGCGTTTTTACGCGAGGAGGAGGCGCGGCGGCGGCTTATGGTGGAGCTGACCCGGCGCTGGGCTGGGAGAGAGGGCAGCCCCTGGTCTCCATCGCTCGCTCGTTCCGAATCAGCCGGGCAGCCCACTCCTACAAGCGGCGCCGAGGCGTCAGCGCTCCTGCGGGGTCCGAATTAGTGCCGAGCAAAAGGCGGCGGCGGCGGCTCCTCCTCCTTCTCCACCACCTCCGCCACCATGGATTCGGATTCCGGGGAACTGAGCGAAGGGGAACTGGTTTCCTCGGCAGGTAAGCCGAGCACTTTCAGCGGGGGGGGGGGGGGGGGGAGGCGGGCTGCCCCGCTTGCAGGACGAGGGGAGAGTGGGTGCCCCCTCCCGGGTTGCAGCCACGAGGGAGGATCTTTTGGGGTGCAATTCTTATTAATTTGGGGGTGCTTCCAAGCCCGGCTGAGTGGGAGGGACTCTCCGGATTTGCTCCGGCAGAAGCGCAGCAACGAAGTTCCTCCCCGCGTCTCCTTCCTCCCTCCCCACCCCCACCCTGCGCGCTTCCTCGCGAGGAAACTCGCCTTGGAGTTCGGTCGGACGAGGCCAAGTTTGGGGACCTGTGGAAGAACGCCGCCGCCCCCCGTTCGCACGTTTCCTGCGCTGACTGGGTTGGGCGGGGGAATGTACCTCTCTGCACATGCTCAGAGGCCCGCTGTTTGGGGAGGTTTATCACATGTGGACCCGTAAGGTGTGCCCAGGGTGGGGTTTTATGGGAAGCGTCCAATATTAGTCCTGCGCAGAGCAGATCCGTTGAAATGAGGGGGGGGGGGGGAGTTAGTCATAGGGTGCCTCTACAAGAGCGATTTAAAGCTCTTTCAAGATGCATTAAAATTTTACCTCTGCAAGAATGAAGCGCGAATCGGGAGTTGAGGTGCATTTTCTGTCCGATTATGCGCATTAATTTACCGCGAGACTTAAAACGCCTTGTGACCATGTAAACATGCAATTCTCCGCATGTCAACAACTTTAAAGCGCGTTTCATGCAGGCGGGTAATGCGCTTCACCGCCTGTCGTGTGTAGTTATTAGATGTAAATGCACTTCTGCAAAGATGCGCATAATCGGGCAACCAGGCGCCAAACCGAATTCTTCTAGAGGGGACCATAAGTTAACTTAAATCCCATTCATTTCAATGGAGCTACAATGAAAGTCTAACATGTAAGTCTGCCCCGTGGGTCAAACCATTCTTGTAGCACTGGAGGAGAGGAATCCGGTATGAGCTGTTTCAGGCCAAGTGAAATCAAATTAATGCCACTGATGGTCACCTACGGTAAGCTGACACTGCTACCTTGTATAGGGTCTAGGCAGTGTGGTGGAGTGGTTGGAATATTGGACTTAGATTAGGGAACGCTCCTCCTTTCAGATCTTCCCTTAGCTATGAAACTTACTGAGTGTCTTTGGGCCAGCCGCTACTTCTCAACCTAATCTCCCTTGCAAGGTTTTTGTAAGGCTAAAAGAGGAGTATGTGGACAAAGGGTGGGATTTGTTTCTATATTCCTCAGGTGGAGTTTCCTAATTCCAGTTTTGTCCTCACAGACATAGTTTTGGACTTTGGCACAAGGGATATGGGTGCGGAACAGCCCTGCCAGATTTTTAAAAGAGAGCAATGTCTATAGCCACCACTTTCTGCATCAAAACCTTTACTGATACTTCTAGATGTGGGGGCGGTTTGGGAAAGACACTATACATTTATTGCCGTGAGCATTAGCTTTACCTGTTCCAGAACTGACCTCAGGCAGTGACAAAATCATTTTTTCCCGGGGCTATGCTTGGGTGAGATTAAAAGCGATGATTATACGGTCAGGTGTGGAAATTGTTTGTGTAACATTGAGAAAGGAGGAACCTCTAGAATTTTGATCATTCTTACCTGTTATCTGGATTGATTCCTCCCACACACACACACACACACACGCCACTGCTGTGAAGGAGGGAAAAAGCATCACCAGTCATAATTATATATAAAGGGAAGGGATTCTGAGATCATGTAACATGATCCTATTTAGAGTTAGTCCTACTTAGAGTAGACTCTTGGAAATGAATGGGAATTATGCTAACATTGGATACAACGCATTAACACGTGCGAACGTCCAAAGAGCTATCTAGGCCAGCATTCGGTTCCGACAATTTATTTATTTTTCTTTGTGCCCTACCTTTCTACAAAGAAAATGGTGTTCAAGGCGGCACAGATGCCCATGGGAAGCCCCCAAGCAGGACATGGGTGCAACTACACCCTCCCGGTCATGTTCCCCAGAAACTGATGTTCGGTGGCATGCTACCTTCACAGATGGACGTTCCATCTAGCAATCCGTGCTAATGGTAATGATCTCTCCTCCTTTGAAATCCCCTAAAAGCGCAATCCTGTACATGTTTAGACTGAAAAAGTCCTACAATTCCCAGCATGCCTCAGCCAGCCATGCTGGCTGGGTCATGCTGGGAATTGTAGGACTTTTTTTTCTGTCTAAACATGCATAAGATTGCACCCGCAGCCCCTGACCCTGGCTGCATCCTGTCACATTGTTTCTTAGCGTGCCTTGAACTAGGCCCTGATTCACATATAGCACTGTACCTCTTTTTCAAAACAATCCCAGGAAGCAGCCGTGCATTTAGTTAATTTCAGATTCTCTTTAGATCAGTCCGCCTCCGATGTTTTGAGCCTCCATCATCCCTGATCATTGGTTCTGCTGGCTGGGGCCAGTCAGAATCCGCAACATCTGGAAGGCACCAGGTTGGGGAAGACGGCTTTCGGTGGTCCTGCGCATTCCTCCATTTCTTTTGTGACGCAGTCAGATGGTCCTGCTGCGTTGGGGAGTCCTCCTGCCCATTTTGCTGAGTGGAGCCCAGGACCTCTCCCCAAAGTCCTGCTTTAATGGTGCCACTCTTAGACAGACTGATTGGCACAGACTGCACAGGTGGGTGGCTGGGTGGGTATATCTATGTGTGGCAGCAGGGTGTAGAGACAGTATATGCTCATCTGTCGTCCATACCACCATCAAGAGAGTCTCGCCTGGTGCCTGCGTTGTACTCTTTTCGGCTCCCGTTGGAGACCTTTTTAGTTTCCCATGCATTTTAGTTTTCTCAGTTTCTGTTGCTTTTAATCCGTTACTGTATTTAAAATTGTTGCCCAGCTGGTAGGTTTTATTTTGTTTTCATTATTTTATACTGCGGTTTTAAACTTTTTTATTGTATTGTTTTATTGTGTTATATTTTATGGTTTTAATTGTCGTGATCTGGTTAAAGCACTTTGGCTATTGGGCAGCACAGAAATGTAAGAAATAAATGAAGTCCTACAAATTTCCGCTTATCGTCAACCATATACACGTGTGTTCAGAAGCCACTGTGCATTTCTTAAAGCCATCTGTGCTATGGGTTTTTTTGTTTTGTTTTGGGGAAATTTCTGGAAGCAATGGCTTCCCATAAACCCACAGAGAAGTTTGCTGAAGGACACAACCCTATGCATGTTTAGACAGAAAGAAAAAGCCCTGTAGCTCCCAGCATTCCCCAGCCGGATATGTCTAGCTTTACTCCCATGTGTGTAAAAATATAAGCACACAAGTAAAGAGGTGATGTATAAGAGACATTTGCTGTTTGCTTCAAAACAATGGAGTGCTTCTATCCAGTTAAAGATCCTAGAGTTAATCGGCAGCCTCCTCATTTCACGTGCTTGTATGTAAGGTTTCTTCCAATGGCACCTTCTATAGGAAGCTGTCTTCTACCAGTTAGGATTATTATTATTATTATTATTATTGTTATTATTATTATTATTATATAGCGCCATCAATGCACACAGCACTATACAGAATAAAACAGTAACAGCAAATCCCTGCCATGGGTGTACATTACAAACGATTTGTGCATCCAAGCCGGGACTGTCTACTCTGACGTAACAGCCGCTCGCCAGGGTCTCAGCCAGAGCAATTTTTTCCCATCACCTGTTACCTGATCCTTTTCCATGGCAATGCCAGGGACTGAACCTGAGACCTTTCTGCATTCCAAACAGGTGCTTTACCACTGAGTGGATGGCGCCTGCATTCTGACCTGGGCACTCCCCAACCACTAGCATGGGTGAGGTGGGTGCAGTTTGCCCGAGGGGCTTCTCCGTATTTCCTCTGGGACCTCTGGCCCTTGCAGCTTGGGGTGACCCTTTGACACTCCTGAAGGGAGAATCAGGAACCAACATGCAAGTTTGGGGGGTTGTTGCACTGTCAAACTTAAGTTAAAATGGCTTTTCTTTCTGTTGGGTATGTAATGTAAACTTAAAACCAACACTGGATGGAATGTACCGCTACACCACAGTGGTGTAGTAGAGCCGGGGTCACAGGGATGCAGCGCTGCCACTTTTTTATTAGCAGGGATGCTGACACCATCTGCCACCACCTGAGATTTCTCTGGTCCCTCTGAGTTTAGCTGCATACCTCACAGTAGCTGGGGGGAAATGCATTTCCCCCGCAATAATATATTGTTCCCTGCTGTAATGCAAAACAGTTTGGGTTAGCTTGGTCTTAGAATGTCTGTCTTGTCTATCTACTCATCAAAAGGTTTTATAAATAAAATGAATGTTTCTGTATCCTCCCCCAGCTTCTTCTGATTTACCAGAGCTTCCTTATCTGGTCACCTGAGATTGATTCTTACTCGCCATAGGCAACCAAACCAGTGGCTGTTTTACATATATATGGTGTGAGCCTCTCAGGCTTTGGAGAGATGGGGCAGAAATATCTTAAATATAGAATTCCAAAATACTGACTGTGGCAAGGATCCAAATTCTTCAAAGATGGCGTTGTAGTCAATTAGGTTTTGATTCAATAATTGGATTCATCCTAACAACAAGAACTACCTTAAATAAACAAAGATGGCGCCTTTTCAAAATGCAGTCTTCAACAAATTCCGTTGGTGCTCAGTCCTTGAGCATGGGTGGTATTCTGCTTTGAACTGATTTGGCAGCATCTGAAAAGCAGCCGTGAGCCCTCACATTGCGATTTGTGCTGCTGTTTCATAGAGACTATATAAACCAGCTGTTTTCCATGGATGGAAAACAGATAAGGCCTGTAAAAGGCACCGGATGGAGAAATGCGTCCCTCCCAGATCCCTGTATAGTGAGCAGATCAAATGAGTTATCGTTGTTTTGTCCAGTAAGGAAAGGTGCACACAGGAAAAGGGGCCTGTGGATATAATTTTGGGTCGAATCTCCTTGTAGGGGCCGTGATGGTACCTTTGCTTAGGTAGGGCATATTCTGTGATACTTCCCAGATGGAGATAGGCACTTGTAACTCTTCAATTCTTATCCACCGCCCCCCCTTCCTTTGAATTATTATTATTATTATTATTATTATTATTATTATTATTATCATTAATTACATTTATATAGTGCCCCATAGCCGAAGCTCTCTGGGCAGTTTACAAAAATTAAAAGATTAAACACTAAAAAGACAATATACAAAATATAGATAAACTATAAACAACCCGCAAGCATCTACCTTACCTAACATTCACACAAAATATTATAAACAGGGAGCTAGTATGTTATTAAACATGGGGAAATAAGCAAAGCAATCAAACAGTGGATCAGAAATTGGCAAAATTCACGTCTTAATTAGACTATAGCAAGGAAAAAATGTCTGTCAACATCCAAGTTTTATCTAGCCCTAATAAAGACAATAAAAGGGCGCCAGACGCTGGAAAAAAAGAGGCAGTCTTTTGCCTACTGACTTTTAAACAGACATTCTCAGTTGACTCAGTCATCTCTGTTAATGGCTTTTAAGGTTGTGTTTAATGATTTACTCTGTTTGTATTTGTTCTTGTTTTCTGATTTATTTATTTTTTTGTAAACTCCTTTGGTATAGGCAGTATACCAAGGCAGGATAGAAATGCAGTACAGAATGCAGAATAGAAATTGAATGAATGAATGAATGAATGAATGAATAAAATTGTAAGTATTAGTGGTGTGGCCACGTTTGAAGGAAACCCAGGCCAGGTGTTTTCCAGGGAGGACCTTTTCCCGGCTACTGGTCCTGCCGGCCACTCTGATTTTTCTTTTAACTTTTCTTCTTCCTCTTCCTCGTCCTCTCCCTGCCCCTGCTGGGCTGCTGGCAAAGGGAAATCCTGTGATGGCGTCATTCTACCGCCTTGCACCATTTTAAATTAAATTAGTTTCCTAAGTTTCAGCTGAACCAATATGATGCTGCCTTTGGCGGCACGCGACCAGTGAGGGAACTGGATCAGTGAGGGGCGGGTTTCTAGCTGCACTGGTTCCCCCAATGTGTTGACTGTAACTGGCAATGGCCCTCCAAGGTTTCAGACATAGGTCTTGCAAAGGCCTACCTGAAGAATCCGGGGATTGAACCTGGCACCTTCTGCATGCCAAACAGCTGCTCTGCCACTGAGCTATGGTCACTTCTTAATCTTCCTTATACCAGATCGGGTGATTTGTCTGTCTGGTCCGGTACTGTCTATTCTGCCTGGCAGCATCTCTTCAGGTCTCAGGCAGAAGTCTTTCATCATCTGCAGTCAGACCTTAGACTGAAGGTGCCAGAAAGAGAAGCTGGGACCACCTACAAGCAAAGCATGTGCTCTGTCCCTAAACTATGGTCCCGTCCTCCCATATTCATTAAGCGCTAGATGCAGTGCAGGCTCCAGGTGTTGGAGGGCCCAGGGGTAAGACCCCCCCCGCAATAGTCCCTGGCCCTTGGTGAGTCCACCTTCTCACCACCCTCGTCGCCAGCTGCTTTTGCTCCTCCTCCTCTTTCTCATCATTGGTCCCACCTGCTTGCTTGGCAGGCAGAGAGCCAGTGAGCTAGCAGCACCCAGTGCGCCTCCTTCTCAGCACTATCATGGTCTGGGCCAGAGCAAGGAGCAGGCGAACATGAGAACATAAGAAATGCCCTGCTGGATCAGACCAAGGGTCCATCTAGTCCAGCATTCTGTTCACATGGTGGCCAACCCACACAGAACCCACAAGCAGGACATGAGCGCAACGGCACCCGCTTGTCCATGTGCCCCAGCAACTGTTGTACATAGGCGGACTGCCTCCGATATTGGAGGTAGCATCTAGCCATCAGGGCTAGTAACCATTGATAGCCTTCTCCTCCAGGAAATTGTCCAAATGTTATTTTGTTCGAAGCTCCTGTAGGCCAGAGTCTGCTTCATCCCATGCATGAAACGTTACCCTCCATTGGCCGAGATTACACCCACCGCGCGTGTAGAGAGAAGTTGGAGGAATGATATAAGAAATTGAGGCCCAAAGGTCCAGCAGTACAAGAGATTGGTGTGTTTGATTATTATGCCGATCCCAAAATGACAATGAGATCCACACAAAGTGTGCGGGTGGGTGAGAGGTGATAGATACGCGGAGCAGATCCCTGCGCCGTCCATAAACCTGCAGACGAAAACTTTTCTCTGGCATCTTATTGGCTCTTTTGATTGTGTGTTCTAAAGGTTACAGGTGTGCTGACGTTTGGTTTCGGTGTGCAGATACAAGAAGTAATTTCCTTTTTCTAGCAATTGCACTCGTAGATCATCTCACACGGGTGCTGGCAAGGTCCAGATCTTATTTCCTGCCTTTATGGTCTGACCTTTTTCATTCTTTGGGTCGCAGAAATAAGGAGGTAACAGTCACAACTCCTTTCGGGACTGACCTTGGCGCTAGGAGAATCTCTCTTTTTTTTCTTTGGTTGCTTTGGTTATGACACCCTCTTCATGATAGAATTCATTTAATATCTTTATACATGAAAGCAATGCAGAAGCAGTTCCCTCAAATCTTTTGCTGGAGACAGCGTCTCTCTCTTATATATTTTTTACATTCCAGCAGCTGTTCTACCATGAGTTGCACATATCTTTCTAAGTGGCTCCACCAGTTGCTGGGGAACATGGGCAGGAGGGGGCTGTTGCACTCATGTCCTAATTTGGGGTTTCCCACAGATGGCTGGTTGGCCACTGGGTGAGCAGAATGCTGGACGGGGTGGACCTTCGGTCTGACCCAGTAGAGCTCTTCCAGGTCATTCTGGGTTATTAAACGATCAGTCTTAAAGGTTGGCCACATTTGGAATGAACCTGCCCTCCCACGGGGCTCATGCATGCCCCCTCCCACTCCATCAGCACAGTGTCGTTTGTTTTTGATGAATCTTGGCTTGTTGCAACATCCAAACACAACAAATGGTGGTTAATCTGAACTACGGTGTGCCTGAAACAAGCCAACTTCAAGATAAACACCATTTCTTGGATTTGGATGATGCGGCACGCCATGGTCCACAATGGAGGAGAACAGCGGGTGGGACATGCCAGCCCTTCGGGAGGCCAGATTCATTCCCATCATGATAAACCATGGTTTGTCATGATGTCCAAACATAGGCATTATTTTCTAAAGGGAGTTGTATCAAAGCACTTGAGAGAACTGATAATATGTTCTAGTTTATGACTAAATAAGAGGCCCCTTATTCAGAGAAAATCCTCTGCAAGAACGTGTTGCACATGACTTGTAATGCATAGGGAAGCACCATGTGCAATGCCCCAGGTAGCATGTGATGGTGCACTAAGTTGCCACAGGCAGCGGAAAGTTTTTGGTGTTCGTGGACTGGAACAAGAGCATCCATGGGCTTATTTGTGCATTACATTTATAGCTTATCCTTTTTCCCTTCATGGAATTCAAGGTATCCAGATACTGACCAGACCCACACTTGCTTAGCTTTGGGAAGGTGGATGTATCATGTCCCTTCAGACTCCATCTGTATTGTGTTCCAATGCAAAGTTTATCCATATAATACTCTTCTCCCAAAAGAAGCAACTATTGGGCATTGCCAAACATATGGTTAAAAGAAGCATTAGCTGTATTATATCTCCAGCAATTAGCCCACTTAGAAAACCCTTATTAAAGAGACATTGTGGCATCCAATAGACATGGAACAAAAGTTTTTACTGAATAAGGCGTAACCTGAGATCCATAAAACACTTCACATACAGACGCTAAAGCGGAGATCCATTGATTAGGCAAAATTGGGTTATTATGCAGAGTTGTTGCAGTCCTCTTGATGCTGGATTCTGAAATAGTTGGTTTTTGTTTAAAACCTTTATTTATTTAAAGCCTTTTTCCAGCCAAAAATGTTCCCAGAGAGGTTAATGCAAGACCAATAACAAGTAAAACAGCCTCTTCCCGCAGGCTTACAAACTGAAAGGACAAGGGGATGAGGAGGGAATTGGGGAGGGGGGGAAGTTGGGTGTCAGTTCTTAAAATTACTATGTTCTTATACACCCTGTTCAGGCGACACACTAAGCCATAGTGGTTAAGCATTCTGAGCTAAACATTATGGCTTAGCGTGTCGCGTTAGCCATTCCTAAACATGGTGCCTACATAACCATGGTTTAAACACGCTCACTAACCATTTGCTGCAAAGGGGTTAGTGGCCTAACCATGGCTTAGCATGTTGTCTGGACAAGCCCATAATGACCAGTTAGAATGGAAACAATTCAGGGAAAGGCCCGGAGGAGCCAAGTAGGCTCGGTCTCTCAGCCCAGCCGATGGAGTGGGCCCTGTTTCCCATCGTTCCCTTTGCAGCAGCCAGGTGGAATAGCAGCTAAAAGATGACAGTTGCGGGTGGGAGGAAGCCGGATGATGATGATGATGATGATAGTGACTTGCTTGGCTCCAGAGTTGATCTGCTCTTTTTGCTCATTGGTATGATTACCGTTGCACTGTATTATTGTTTTTAAACGTTATTAGCCATTTTGGGGGAAAGGTAGGGTAAAAATATTCCCCACTAATAAATCATTTCTGTCCAAGGCAGGCACCTGATCCAGTGGAAGAGTTTCCTCAGAAGGGAGACAGGGTAATACCATGGGAAGAAAGGGTAACATTCCTCCTCCATGCCTGCTGCGATTCCGACCCTGATCAGCTCTCTTGCCAGTTGACACGATTTGTATTTTAAAACACACGCCCTGCATGTTAAATGCAAAAAGGCATTTAATATTTTGTGTAGCTTGGCCCCCACTAGGCATTCATTTACTGCCGAAGGCGCTTTACAATTCCCTCAACAGAAAGGGGGGGAAGGGGAATTGTTTTACTAACTGCTCATTATTTGTTTGGAACCACAGAATACATTTCCTGAGTGCAGTGTTCTTACATCGCTCTCTCCGCCCACCTCTCTACTATACACGGTACAGTACGCAGGTTTCCGTGGGAGTTTGATACTTATGCCGTCAGTCACTACTTGCAGGCATTTATTTATTTATTTATTGCTGTTAAAGATCCTTGGAGTTTGGTTTCTACAATAATTGTCAGAACCGCTTTGACAGAGACAGACTGAGAGCAATACTCCTGCGGATACAGCCGGAGGCATTTAGCCCACGGGGTTGGAGGCAGATTAGCGCAAAAGCCTCCAGGGAGGTTTGAGGGGGCTAGAATGGTTGCACAGAAATCCTTTTGCACTGATGTCCTTTTCAGAGGTTGGGCATGCTGCCTCTGTGACTCCAGATCCGGGTAGTGCTGTTTGTATGTGTGTGTGTGTGTGTGTGTGTGTGTGTATATATATATATATATATATATATATATATATGCCATCTCTTCAGCCAAAGTCATTGTCCCCCACCCCCAAGCAATTCATGGCAATTAAAAAATTAAATGCAAAATAGCTCCTCCCATTCCGTTATGACTCCATCACTGAATGTTCCACCTGGTCGTGCTGATGTAACTTGATTGTATAACAATATGAAAGAGCTGGTATCTGGCATTCATTTGGTTTCCTTTCTCTTGGTTTCCTTTAATCACTTACATATCGCATCTCTTAGGTTCTAATGCTACCCTCCCCCCAACCCCCCAGCACCTTTTCGCCACCCCTATTGAAGTCAATGGAGCAATATTGTTGACTGGAGCTGGTTACAGGGAGCATACAACTCCCCTCTAAAACAGCTCCACTGGCTTCCGGTCTGTGTCCAGGCACAATTCAAAGTGCTGGTTATCACCTATACAGCCCTATACTGCTCAGGTCCAGGTTACCTGAAAGACCGTATTCTCCCATATGAGCCTGCCTGTGCTCTAAGATCTTCTGGGGAGGCCTTTCTCTCAGTCCCACCAACATCCTAGGCACAACTGATGGGTATGCAAGAGAGAGCCTTCATGGTGGCTGTTCCAAGGATCTGGAACTCCCTTCCCAGGGAAGCTGGACTGGCTCCCTCCTTGATATGTTTTCGGAGGCGGACAAAAACATTCCTATTCCGGCAGGACTTCGGTGAATGATGTGGACCTCCATCTATGCTTAAGATTTTAAAAATTTAATATGTATTTTAAATGTGGAGGTGTTTTAATATTGAAATCTTTTTAATTATATTTTTTAACTTTGGTATATTTCTATTTATAGCTTTTAACTGTACATGTTTTAATTTCGTAAAGATGCCTTGAGGCCCCGCATTGGGCAAAAGTCAGGATACAATTAAGATGATGATGATAATAATAATGATAATAATGTCACCCTGTTGACTTTAGTAGAGGAAGGGGGAAATGGCCTCGCAAGCACATTGGGGAAGTCATGGCGGGTGCTAGCTGATCTATGGGTGCTGCATTGCCAGCCCCTGTTCTAAGCCAGTCTTTTAAATCCTAAGCCAACTGGAGTGCTTTGGCCATTGAGAGAGTTGCTAGAACACGGGCTCTGTGACCCCGTTTTTGGAAACGCTTCAGCTGAAGTCGATGAAAGTTAAGCCTGCAACAGTCCGGCATCTGGAACGCTAGCCAGAGTCTGCACGCGGCAGCAGAGTTGTCTAAAACCATTACATGCCTAATCCCAAGACTCTCCCCTCTGCCAGCTGCAGCCTCCAGAGCCGTTCTGACCTCTTTTATTCTGGCAGGAAAGGGTTGATGATGATTATTATTAAATTATACGATGTATCATCCTCATCAC
The DNA here is from genome assembly GCA_029215795.1 of Anniella stebbinsi. Lineage (NCBI taxonomy): Eukaryota > Metazoa > Chordata > Lepidosauria > Squamata > Anniellidae > Anniella > Anniella stebbinsi. Next base: position 393,465,787 of record JARDYH010000001.1, read on the forward strand.
GGGGTGGGCTGGAAGAAAAATGTTGCCCGTGAACACATTATTGGATTTAAGCATTATTTATTATAGCAACTCAAGCTCTAAAGCCATGCCATAATTTATTTGTTTTGTCCAGTACCTTTTATTATCTAATTTGCAATGCCTAGCAAATCATTTTCTCTGTAAACTGTTTATCATACTTTATGCTCTGCATGCATCAGCCAGGGTGGAGTGGGGAGGAGGAGTGTTGTGGAGGGGATTGACATTAGAACCTGTTTCAGATTATGTCTGTCTCCTGTGCAAAACCAGCGTGTGTTACTTCTCTTTATCAAATTTCCCTCCCCGTGAGTAAGAATTTCCCTTCCTGGAACTGCATTTCCCACCAGAGTTGCGTGCAAGTTATTGGAATAAATTGATATAGTGCTGAGCTAAACTGTTCCTCTTCCTTCTCTCCAACAATCCTCTTTGCATCCTGAAAAGTTGGACAGGGAGAGCATTCCGGAGAATTTAGAATGTGCTTCTAATACAGTGGGCTTCAACTGGTGGGTCGCGACCCAAAAGTGGGTCGTGAGATCAGTCCAGATGGGTTGCGGCAAAGCTGTTTCCGCCACGTTGAGCAATTGTGAAATTGTGAAAGTGGGTCCTCAGTTGGGAGTCTGAGACGAGTCTCGGGTCAGGACCAGTTGAAGACCACTGCCCTAGAAAGTTTGCCTATCAGTGCTGGATTCCATTTACAAAAATCTCTTTATTTTTACTCACCAGTCACAGAGTGGGAGCAAGAAGCATTCCCCTGCTCTGATTTGGCTTCCGATGTCACAAAGTGGCTAAATCTCATTGGCCATGTGATGGTGTCATGAAGCCAAATCAGAGTAAAGGCAGAAAGAATGCTTCCTGCCCTCCCTCTGATTTGGCTTTATGACAATAACACCAAGCCCATGAAATTTGGCCTTACAATGATGCCTGAAGCCAAATCAGAGCAAGGAAGCATCTTTTTCTGCCCTAACTCTGGTGATTTGTGGGGGGGGGGGGGGGTAAAAAATGGTGACAAACAGAATCAGGAAATATGATCGCTGTCATCACAAGTGTTGTGAAAGATGAAAGAGGTGAGAATATGTGTGTGTTAGGAGGGGCTAATCTGGAGCACAAATTTGTCTAATAAAAATGACCAATGTAACTCATATTACAGGTCAGCAGTGAGGCATATCTGCTCACCTTCCTAGTTAATCACCAGCATCATTTTATTCATATTTTCCTTTTTCAAATAATGCTCATGAGAAAAGTAAATAATAGATCAATATATTCTGCACCTTGGATAGCTCCTTTAGAGTTCTGACTAAAACCCGGAGCGGATTCATAACGCCCCACTGACACCGGTATCACCAGCCTCCACTGGTTTAGATGCATCTCTGTTTTGATCCTGTTATGTTCTTATATTTTTCTTCTTCCTCCTCCTCCTCCTCCTCCTTCTCCTCCTCCTCCAAACTCTCCTTTTCCTGTGCTGTGCTGAGCGAAACGCTTCTTTGGACTCTTTCTGAACAGCTTTTGCAGTGCCGACGTTGATTTAAAAGCTCAAAGTTGCGTTCCACATGCTGAGAGTGTGCCCCTTTCTGAGAAAAATGCACCTTGCTTGTAGATCGCCAGAGGAGCTATCATTTGGAGGGAGTTTGGGCAATTGCTTGCCACACGTTTTGTGACGGTGACCGAAAGGAAGACATTTTGCCACGCAGACCAGTACACGGTTTGCAAGGTCTTCATTCTCTCTCTCCATGTTGTTGCTATTGTCCCCTGCCTCCTCTTTTGCGTTACAGACATATGAGTCAGCCAATTGGTGTGGGGGGGGGGGGGGAGTCTGGTAGAAAGAGATTGACTTGGCATTGCAGCGATTCCAAAATATTTGTCAAATATCCAGGCAGCATATTGAGAAACAGTTGCATAAGCTCCTGCAGACACTTGTGGGCCTTTTTGGAGCAAAACCGGTCCTGCTGATTGGATAACCGCAGAAGACCCTTTTGCTCTTTGAGGTTGGGAATGTTTCCCCACCACCACCACCCTTTAAAGACTCCCAATATATTCTTGGCTGTCACCTGCTCTCCGCGCTGTGTGAGCGCGAAATAAAAACTTGTGCTGAAGGCTCACCGAAACGGCGCTGAATTCTGTGACCTTTAAGCATTCAATAGCTGTAAACGTTTTGAAACGTAGGAAGCTGTCAAATACTGAGTCCGACCCTGGTCCATCTAACCCGGTATCGTCCACACTGACTGGCAGCCGCTCTCCAGGATTTCAGGCAGGATTCATGCTTTGCCCTGCCTGGAGAAGCCGGGGATCGAACCTGGGACCTTCTGTGTAAAAAGCAGGTGCTCCATCACACCGAGCTACAGCACACTGAGCTATTTCATCTGCTGGGTTCTGCATCAAAATCGAGACATTTCCCAAGAAAATGGCTCGTTTGGAAGCAGGACTAATTTTCCCTTAACTTCTCCCCTTCTTAACTCCCCCCTCCCAGCCCCCCATACCAGCCCCACCACCCATTTGCCATAAACACGAGATCGAGGCTTTAAGCTCGTTCCCTCTAACAGCAGTCTCTAGTGATGAGTGCCTACAGGATTGCAGGCAAAACAGGGCCACTGAGACAGGAGAGGGAGGTACAGGCACGCGTCGGGGAACCTCACGGTTTGCAGGACTTCTGTGCGAGGGCAGCAGGCACACACACACCCAAAAAAACCCACAGTCAAATAAGGGCTGAGCATACTCAGTAGTCATGAGATATTAAGTGCCCATTGGTAAAGAAAAGCAGAAGCAGAGAGGAATGGCAATAAATAAATAAATAAATATGCACTCCACAATGCATTCTGGCAAAGCTCTGTGTAGCGAGTCCCGTTAAAAAGGAGATTGTGGAATTTAAAACAAAAACAAAAACCCTAAGTCATCTTAATCACAGTTGACATCTTTTGCCAACTGTAACAAGGACAATTGGGTAGGATTGGGTGTGGTGGTTTCTTTTTAATGGGTTGTGACACTGTGAATCATGCCACATAACATGGTGAATGCCAAAGCCATGGTGAGGAATTCCTGTTTCCCCTTCGAACAATGGCGCTAAAGAGGAATGAGTAATGGTTTTTTTCCCCACATCTTTTCATTTGCTACTGATTCAGGCTGTTTAGCTTTTCTGGCAGGAACTGCATCTTGGGAATAAAAATAGAAACCATCATTCGAAACTTCAATTTCATTTCTTCCTTGTTTTTGAAAAGAAAAACGAAGCACTTAGTTGTCCGTTGTAAAGAGATATTTTTTTTCTCTTCCTAGGAACAAATAATATTAAACAATTTGCTGATGATGGTTAAAAGTCACTTCTGTTTCTGTTTTTTACTCTTTAAAGCACTTCGCATAGCCCTTGCAATAATCCTTTACAACAGCCCTATAAGGTAGGTCAGTATTTTCTATCGTGTCTTAATGCATTTGTTTTATTAATGAATGTTTGAATCTGGTTTTATTTATGATTCTAACCCCCCCTTGAGTACCATCTTTCTGGGTAGAAAGGCAGAGTATAAATCAAATCAATAAGAAAACTGCCTATCTCCTCCTCCCCCTCCCTTTTTTTTTAATTGATTAAAATATTTCTCAAAGGTCTCTCCACAGTGGCTAACGATCATAAAAATATAACATGGGCCATTAAAAATACAGAGCTCGCATCATCAGAAAAGCAAATCAAACAAAGAGGAAAATCAATAAAAGAGCGGCAAAGTAGATATATAAAAGCTGTAGCATTGGTTAACTATTTGTTTCTGGGCCCAGCTTATGGTGCTGGGGGTAATGACCATTAAACCCCTAGAATTCCATTTCTTCACATGAAATGAACAGTGCTGGTACACCATCTTATAACACCAGTGAAGCTAAGTAGGGGTGGAAAACTTAAGGCCTTCTGGAGTTCCCCTGACAGCTATGGCCCATCCTGGCCATGCCCCTCCACTGGCCATGCCCCTTCCCCGGATTATGTGCAGTTTTCCCTCTCAGTTCTGACATGTCTATTTCCCATCTCGGAAGCCTCAAAGATAAGGCCAGTTTAATTACTCTTGTACTCTTTATTTTGATCCACAATTCACTTGGAGGATTCTAATTATTGAATTTTCAGCAGCGGCACCTCATTTGTAGAATGCTCTCCCCAGAGAGACTCGCCTGGCGTCTACGTTATGGTCTTTCCAGTGCCAGATGAAACCCTTTTCATTCACCCAGGCATTTTAAGAACTAGTTTTGAGTGCTTTTAGTACCCTGTTCTCCTGCTGGTTTCAGTTTGGTTTTGTGACGATGTAATGGTTTTATTCAACGCTGCTGGTTTTATCTTGGTTTTATTGTGCACTGTTTTTATTTTGAAGTTTTTAAGAACATGTGCACTATCTGTTTTAATGTATCATGCACCACTCTGAGAACTGCAGTTATTGGGTAGTTCGGAAAATATAATAAGGGTGCAATACCATGCATGTTTACACAGAAAAAGCCCTAAAACTCCCAACATGGCTGGCTGGGGAAGGCTGGGAGTTGTAGGGCTTTTTTCTGTCTAAACATGTGTAGGATTGCACCCTGAATGAATGAATGAATGAATGAAGCAAAAGTAGGTAGCCAATTGCAAACAGCAAGAGAAAAGGCCACTGGTGAGAACTGGAGGAGGAAGAAAGTTAGGTAAGGGAGAGGCAACATACTTTGAAAAAAGAAAAAAGTGGTTCATCGTCTTTGTTTAGAATGAGTTCTTAAGGGCGCAGTACTATTGGATCCACCATGGGTACTCATAAGCCTCCAAACTCGGTATCCATTGTGACGTGTCTCCTGCTCTGCATTTTATCGAGATGGGTGTTTTCTCCATCTAGAGGAGGTTTTGAGGAGGAGGGAAGGAGACTGGGACAGCTGGGGAGAGCTCAGATCCCCCGTGTCCCCTCCTGTCCCATCCCCCGACATGTCTTTCACTCCTCTATTAGCTCACAGCCAGCACGGTTCTCTCCATGGTGGCAAGGAGGGGAGGAGGGCATGGAGCTCGGTTTCTCGGCTCCGAGCTCTGAGTGCCATCTCCAGCCTCGGATCCAGGAATCTTAAAATTTCCTGCATTCCTGTCTCCATTCTGCTCGTTTACATGTGGAAATTGGGAAAGCTAAACCATGCACTTCTATTTGAAGAATAAAACATGGCCGGCATGCTTCCCAGACGGATGCTCTGTCTTTGGGTTGTGCAAGCGTGTGGATAGAGAGCAAGAACACGGGGTGTTTCATTTTATTGCCAAGTGGGTGGGTGGGGGAAGCCTCATAATTCTGTTTGCCTGGGGGGGGGGGCGGAATTTGATCCACTTCAAATAATGCTTCACACTTTATGACTGTCATTATTATTAACATTTGTCAATAACTTTCCAGAAGGTTATTGGAAAGAGCCATTAAGTGAGTTTGAGTGGATCTGTTAGTGCTTTTTTCAAACGCAGCCTGCTCTCAGGGGAAAGGAAAAATTGTAAATTGCATGGAGTTTTTGTAGACTTGTCACTTTTCAAAAGTTTCTGCTGTAGTTATGATAACTGTCTCCTTCCTTTCTCGCTCTTTTTTTAAGTGACAACAGGGCAAAAAGAGCAAATATGTCCAGAGATTGCCATTTATTTATTGTATTTTAATTAAAATATTTTCTGTACCACTCATTGACAGAAAGCGGTCTGAGAAGTTCATGGTTTTAACTTTGGTTTGTGAAGTATAAAAAATACAGATTTGAAACAGCGGAGTTAAAAGACTAGGATGGTAAAATGCTAAAATACTGGGATAATAAAAAGATCTCCGCCTGGCGCCGGAAGGAGTACGACATAGGTGCCAGGCGACCCTGTCTAGAGAACACGTTCCACAGCCGGGGGGCCACAGCAGAAAAGACTCTTTGTTACGTTTCTATACCACCCCGTAGCTGAAGCTCTCTGGGGGGTTTGCACATCATGCCTGTCCGACTCCGTCAGTTGCCTGCAGCCATGCCTTTGGGTCTCTTGGATGTCCACGTGTCGGCCATAATGTGCTTGCGTGGATGAGACCTGTGCGTGGAAAAGCCAGATGTGCATGAGATCTAACTGAATGGTTGCTTCCCAATTATTTTATGTTTCAGGCAGAGATTCCAGCCATGATTTCTACAAGGGTACCTCCCAGCTGCTGGTACAAGCTTAGAAGTATAGTGAAGTAATAAGCATTATGCACGAGAAGTCATAGATCATGAGGAGTCATGAGCACTGTTCAGATGTTCAGCTGAGCTCAGGAAGGCTAAAAGCATGTAGGGGGCAGAGGTATGCATACAGGCCCAGCCCCCCAACATCCATGGGCTTTTGCCCATTCAGCGTGAAGGTCTGGAAAGAGTTTCAAAGCGTCTTTGACTGGATGCGCCTAGAAGCCTCAGCACTATCGGGAACTCAGAACAGGTAGAGTAGAGAAGCCTCCATGCTTGGGGCTCTTGGTGGTGGGTCTTTCCCACCACCCAGATAGGGCTGTCGTTCCACTCTGTTTGAGTATGGCGTCCAGTTCTAGGTGCCACATTTTAAGAAGGATGTGGACCAGCGGTGGGCAACTTGTGGCTGTTGGATCATGGCTGGCATGGGCTGATGGGAGTTGTGGTCCAACAACATCCGGATGGCTACAGGTTGCCCACGTTGATGTAGACCAGCTGAAGGCAACCAGAATATTGTGGAGTCTGGAAACCAAGTCTAGATCAGCTTTCCCCAACCTGGTTCTCCTCCAGATGTTTTGGCCTTCCAACTCCCATCAGCCCCAGCCAGCATTGCCAATGGTCAGGAAGGCTGGGTGTTGTGGTCCAAAACATCTGGAGGGACCAGGTTGGGAGAGGTTAGTCTCGGACCTCCAAGGGACCTTCCAGCTCTAAAGTTCTATGATTTCCCAAGTGTTTATAAGAACATAAGAAGAGCCATGCTGGATCAGAGCAAGGTCCACCTAGTCCAGCACTCTGTTCACACAGTGCTACAGCCTATTCCATAGGGTAGCAACATTTGACAGTGACCATCCAAGAAGATGCTTACTTACTTGTAACATTTCTCATAGGTTCTTCCTTCTGGGTTGTAGCCAAGTTTGACGAAATCTCAAGTTGTATTTACACAATGTCTAAAAGCTGTTTCATATTACCGTCAGAAGTAAAATGAAATATTCATTGATTTCCACCCCCCCCCCCAGATTCATCAGCCTTTACATCATTAAATAGAGGAAGTAAAACAGACCCGAGGGGTAATTGGAGTCATAACATGAGGAACTATTAATATCCTGTCAATAAAAGCCATGTCGTTTCTCTCTCTTATCAATCTCAGACCCTCAGTGATTGTTAAGAAAGTGGATTGAGAAAAAACAAAATGATTTCCTAGTTCTTTCCCTTGATTCTAGATCCTGGGGACACCCAATTAAGTTGATTGATTGTCAATTCAAGACCCACAAAAAGGAAGTTTTATTCACATAATGCATTGACTAGATTCTGAAATTCACCATTGGGATATGGTGATGGCCATTAGCTTAGAAGGCTATACACCACTTCTGCTGCATTAATTTGCCATCTTGTCGTTTGGGGCGGAGGCGCAGTAAACTTCAGGCTTGTGGGATCTACTTTGTTTCTTTCGAGAGGTCCCAAGATCCACGAACCAGGAACCCGGTGCAAAAGGTGCACACTGAAATAAAGCATTCTGAGCCTAGGAATTTAATTTTGCTTACCAGGATTGAACAGAGTTTATATTCTTTTCATACTGGGGGTCCTGGATTCAATTCCTGGTATCTCCTATTAGTAAGCCGCCTCAAGTCCCAGTATTGGGGAAAAGGCGGGAAATTATTATTATTATTATTATTATTATTATTATTATTATTATTATTACCATCATCTTCCAGAGACTTAGGGTGTTTCCAAATGAGACATTCATTGTGCAATTCTGCTGCCTCCTTCGTGGAATTTTACAGTGTCCAGATGTCATTGTCTTCACTCCATAATCCTTTGGTCATTCTCCACTGCTTCTTCCATCTTTTTTCTTACCACAGCAAAATCTGTTAAAGAGGAAAAGTCCAAATAGCTGCACAGTGTTAGAAGCCTGTAAGTGTCTTTTGGGCCTGTAAGTATCTTTGAAGCCCTATCCAGGACTTCACTACAAATTCAGAAAGAGGACAGGGGAGCCACACATTCACTTCCAGTATCATGTCTGCAAGTTCAGAAGTTCTGCGCCACCTGAGTATTTTTGAATCTGATCCACTGGTCACCCTGCTTCAGAGAGAACCCTCAGCATCCCCTTGTATACCTTCTGGGCCTACAAATGGAGTCTCCCCTCAACCTCAGACTCTCTCACAGATTGTCCTGTCACTTAGCCATACAGGAGCATGACGCTACAGAAATAACCATAGGTCCTTTAAGACCTGCATGCACTGGGGGGAGTCTCTGAAAGTCCTGGCCTGTTGCCTTCACTGCGACAACATCTGTCTTTATAAGGGAATAGTCCAGTATCTCTTACAGTCTGCTGTCCAAGGTCCTGACTGTTCTTTAACTGATGTGACCCTGCTTTACCTGGCATGATGCAGAACCATTTGTGCAAGCTTGTGCCATACACCACTTCTTTTGGGCCTCTGGCCTCCCCGGGAAGCCCTGCCCTGAAGGCGGATGGTTCCCAATCACAGGGAGGATTCGGCACATGTCCAGCTGAACATGCATAAAATTGCCCGTCAGACCTCCACACTCAACACACGAAGGTCTCCAATGGAGATGGGGATGTTGGGGTGTTAGGAGGTTCACAGGACTAGAAAAGGCAACATGTGTGAAAGTTACTGATTGCCCAACACCTCAACAGCTGTGTGCAAACCATCGTCCCCTGTCCCAGACCTGCCAGATTGGTCACCTTGGTCACCACAGCTGCATACATACACACACACAAGCAATTGTAGGGCCTTCAACACCTGGCTCTGCACATCCTGTTGGGTGATCCCGCATGTAGCTGCCTGATGATGTGTTGGAAGCCCTGGGTTCAAATCTAGAGTGACCAAATACAAAGGAGGAGAAAGCAGGTTTTGCATCTGCAGTGATTCTGGAGGAGATGGAATTTCACCACTACAGCAGCACTGCGGTGTGTTGGGCTGCTTGTGGGCGAGGCGTTCACACCCCACCCTCCCCGTTCGCGTCTGAATGAGGTTTCCACCGCAGCCCCCTCAACAGTAAATCTGGCAGCAAGGGTGGGCTGCAGCCCCCGGTAGAACAGTGCACCCTCCAACGCTTGAAGCTGCCCACCCACGGTTTCAAAGGTACAGGAGTGCCCCCTTCTTCAACTGTATCTGATTGGGCACGTTCTCAACTTGGGGTCCTCCACCTAGCTATCCAGTAAAAATGAGGCTGCCAACTTCTCCTGCGAAATGGCTGCTGCGCCGTGGCAGCAGCCCATTGTGCAACAGGTGTCGGTTTGCCCCATCCCTGTGTTGGAGGAGGGAGGCTGTGCCTGTTGGACTACTGTCTGGCAGTGGGCTGTTGCAGGCAAAGTCTCCTCTACCAGCCAAAACGAAGCGGCGAGGCTGCGGAGGGAGGGGTTGGCAGGGGGCCTCCCAGAACAAACCAAGCCTTATTTTAACACGCAGTCGCTTAAAAACAGAAAAAGAAAAAACAGGGCTAGCCGAGCCACGGAGCAATTTAGCAATGTCCCACGTCTTTGTGGGATTGCCTGCCTTTCGCTTAAGAACTGTGGGTCAAAACTGGAGATTTTCTGCGCCCGTTCAGCGATCGGATCATTGCTAATGCTGTGAAAGAGACAACGGCTTCATAGATCAGGATACATCCCAGATTTCCAGCCATTCTTGTGTACCCACTGCGCGTACGCCGTATTCTCCTGCCCCTGCATTTCCCCTGCCAAACCTTCAGAATGGCAGAGTGGGCTCATGAATGGACTGATGAATAACCATTCCTTTCTTCAAAGGCCGGTTCTCTGTTCAGGATTTTCAGCGCACTCTCCGTCCCTCCCGGCTCCTTTCTCTTCTCCGACTAGTTGGCAGTCCAGAGCGTTTCTAGCTGCCAGTTCTGGCCATCCGTTGATTTTGTGTGTGTCCATCCCATCAACATGTATTTGTTTCCTACCTCTGAACTGAGAGAAGCCTAATCAGAAACCATTTGTGGATGATGAGTATTTGCAAGAGAAGTTGTGGGGTGTGGGGGGAGTAGAGAGGCTGGAGAGCCAAATCCCATTTTAACTTCCACAGCTAAGCCCTTTTCCATCATGGGAAATTACTCACCTCTGGAAAATGTGTAGAATTCAACCCACAGAACGGCAGTTAAAAACAACGCCTGGGCCTGAGCCAACACCCATCTGCCTAGCCTGCCTCTGTTCTACTTTGTGCCTTTGCTGTCATTGGGGCAAACTTTTATATTATTATGATCTCTCTTTCTCGCTCGTGGCGGTTTTTCTAGATGGACATGATGGGCTTTACCAAGTCATGCTGTCTTTTATTGATTCAGGAATTTCCTGACGATTGAGCATGTTTTAATTATGACTGCTTTCTGGATCTTGGTGTGGATGTATTCTGGTAGGCCCAGTTTCTGGAGGTTTTCTGGTTGTTGTTGTTGTTGTTGTTGTTGTTGCAGAAATCTGTGGCATGCTAGTTTTGTTTGTCTAGGTACCCTCTAGATCAGGGATTGGCAACAATGCACTCCTAGACATGTTTTCTGGTGCCCATGAAAGCATCCTGTGCTTCCCATATATTTTCTTACCAGCAGCTGGAATTGCTGTGAATGGCTTTCTGTTGGTGCCGAAAACTGTGGCATTCACAGGAAATGTAGTTAGTTAGCTAGTTAGTTAGCTTCTATACCGCCCAACAGCCAAAGCTCTCTGGGTGGTTCACAACAGATAAAATCATTAGTACAGCATAAAATAGAATAAGAAAACTTAAAACCACAACATAAAACCACAATATAAAAGTACAGCCAGAATAAAACTGAGCAGCAGTGCAGAGATTTAAAATGCAGAATAAGAACAATAAAAAAAAACACTAGGATACTAAATTGATAAAATACTGGTAAAATAAAAAGGTCTTCACCTGGTGCTGGAAAGAGTGCAACGTAGGTGCGGGTTATCCTCTCTAGGGAGTTGTTTACTTTGTTAATGGCTCTTCTGCCTTATACTCAGTCTTTTGGGCATGTTACTTGTCCTTTGGGACTAGCTACACCTCCCAGGACAGCCATTTTGTGCTGGTATCTGGAACACAAATTGCCAAACGTGCCCACAGCTCAAAAAAAGGGTTGCCCACCCACGTTATCAATCCATGAAATTCATCTATTTAGATCAGCATTTCTCCAAGGAGTTCGGGATGGTGGGGTACAAGGTCCCTGGCTTTCATCTTCACAACAAGCCAATGAGGTCAGTTAGGCTGCGGGAGAGTGATTGAGTACACATTTGAATTCAGGTCTCCCCAGGTTACATTCCACTTCCTGTCTGCTGCCTCAGCGATAGAGGTGTTGTTGTTGTTGTTTTAAAAAAGCCTTATGTTTATTTATTGGCTTTGCATTTCGCTACTACTCAATCCCTATTCAGGTGTTCTAAATCTTGGTACAGCAAAGGCATGAGAAGAAGGGGAAAGTTAACCCTGCCCCATCCTTGCACATTTCGCTCACCCTCTACTCATGGAGGGTGACTTTCTGAAGAGGATAGCATCCTGTATCCTTGGAGGCTCTCCATGCACCTTTGAATGCCAAGATGTAGAATGCCTGAATAGGGCTTCAGTAAGCTGCATAGGTTTACCCAGGAAAAGAGGGGATGCAAGACAGAATAGTCTTCAAATATCTGAAGGGCTGTCCTGCAGAACGTGGATTGGACATGTTCTCTGTTGCTCCAGAGAGCATGGGGCAAGATCCAGTGGGTGGGAATTGCAAGGAAGCAGATTTAGGTTAAGATACTGAGGAACTGTCTAATGATAAGAACTCTTCGGCTGTGGAACAGGCTGCTTTGGGAAGTGGTGGGTTCTCCTTTACGGGAGGGGGATTTTAGGTTAGGCTGGATGGCCATCAGTCAGGGATACTGTAGTTGCATCCTTCATTGAGCATTGGGGGGTTGACTAGATTACCTTTGAGGTCTTTCCCAACACTATAATTCTCTGATTCCATTTCAGCAGAGAAATTTAATTGCTGTGCAACAGGTAGAGAAGTTCAACAGGCTCAGCTTCCTTCATGGCAGATGAATCTGTACCTGTTGAATTTTTGCCTGTTACAGACCCAGTAAAGGTGTGGCACCTCTAGCAGGACAATGCTAACTTGGCAAATCTCCACTTAATTAAACCAACCCCATCGCTGAAACCCACACAGGACTGAGCATAGTAGTCAATCTTTTTCTCTGCTGAAATGGTGTCAGTTGCATCTAATCTAAATGCAAAGCTGATAAATTATGAGAAAGACGGGGATCTTTTGAAGGGGATTGTGATAGTTTAAGATCCGGCCTCTTATCCCAATGGGCAAATATTACATCTATGAATCAGCCTTATCCCACTGTGTTCTGATTTATGCACTCATTAAAATGAATAGTCTCTTTCTGACTGCAGTCCTATTCCCACTTTTCTGGTACTAAGCTCCATTAAACACAAGTAGACACATATAGACATGAACTGTAAGTTGTGCATGATGTCCATGTCCAGGATTACGGCTAAGTGCACCTAAACAAGCCAGGATTTGTAAACCAACAACAAACCCTGATTTCAAGCTGGCTCACAAACCTGGCTTGTTTGGGCTCAGTTAGTGTAATCCGAGTTTGGATGTCACACCACATCTCTCTCCTTCCTGGTTTGTTTTAGAGGAGCAAATGGTCTGTGTGCACCACTGTGTAGCTCATTCACATCAGGGTTTATTAAGCCAGGATTCCTGGCTTCTTAGGTGTGAATGGGGCCAATATGGAAAGGATTCCCAGAAGCTAGAAAGTTTGGAAACCAGTGGTGAAATAAATGAAAGTCAAAACCCTTTAAATGAAATGGGTTGGGTATGTGCATTCTTTTGCTCAATTTCAGGGGTCCCCCCCTCTCTCTTATCACTGTTTAACCTTTTGATGATGGAAAACAGTCGTAGACTGAAGTGAGTGGAAGTGGTTGTCGTCTCTTGGAGACCCGGCGGTATAAACATGTTGTAATAAGGATCAACTTTGGAAAGCAAAAGCATAAACTATTTACTCAAACATGTACAAATATTCTTGAGTCTAACATAAAATTGACTGGAATTATCAGGGGCCAGGTGAATAATGCTTTGAGGTGCATGGATGAGGACGTGGTCTTGAGGAAAAACATTCCGGATAGGAATTAGAGGCAATCATAAGGCTGGATTCCATCGTAATACTTGTTCATATGCATTCAGCAATTTTTTGAGCTCACACTGTTCGTGTTTATTAGCTGAGTAACCTAGGGGTGATTTGAAAGGGGTTGAAAATAAAACTGCTAGTGTTGTGATGCCGTTGTACAAATCGATGTGTGGCCACATTTAGAATATGGCAGTAGAGGCTGGTGGCCCCGATGTCAGTGGGGCGGGAAATCCGCTCCGGGATTCAGTCAGAGCTCTCAAGGAGCTATCCAAATCGCCTCTGTTTGTTTATTTATTATTGCATTTAAATCCTCCCTTTTTTCCTCTTGCAAGGAATCCAAGGGCAGTTTATGTGGCCCTCCTCCTCTCCATTTTATCCCACAACAACCCTGTGAGGAAGGTTAGGCTGAGAGTCTGTGACTGGCCCAAAGTCACCCATTGAAGTTCATGGCCCACTGGGGACTAGAACCTTTGGGTTCCTTTGAAGGGGAAAAGGCAGGATAGAAATATAATAATGAACAAAAATACATTTATTTATTGTTATTTATTTATTACATTTATATCCTGCCTTCTTTCCTCCAAGGAACCCAAGGCAGTGTACATAATCCTTCTCCTCTCCATTTTTATCCTCACAACAACAACCCTGCGAGGTAGGTTGCGGTGAGAGTCCGTGACTGGCCCAAAGTCACCCAGTGGGCTTCCATGGCCAAGTGGCAACTAGAACCCGGATCTCCCGACTCCCAGTCTGTTGCTCTCGCCACTGCACCACACTGGCTCTCTTTAAGATATTTTAAGGCATATGTGTGCTACTGGTACAGACACCGGCAGCCTTCACCCAACTGAAGTTCTTTGCAAGTGTCCCAGTAGAAGGAACCACCTTTCCCCCTAATCTAACACATAAACAGGGCTCTAAACCCCAAGTCCTGTCCATGCGGCTGTAAAAGTGTTTGACATTTGCAACCTCTGGCTGCCCACACCGTTCTGTGACTCTCTAAACTGGCCTTCTGCCTGGAGTAACACTTGAAACATTGAAGAGGGGAGGTGAAGAGGGCACGCTCACATCAGAAGGAGGAGGCGGGTGTTTGTCCGTCTGGCCCTGTTTTATTTATTCGTTTGAGTCACAGGGTTTGCTTTTGGGTGGCTTTTTTATTATTATTTTTATGCAAACAGACCAGACGGCATTTCCCTGGGAGCTTCAAAAACGAGTGTAAGGAAGGTCTTAAAAACCTGCTTTTTCCAGCCCCCTTTTGCCTTCTTCCCCTGCCAAACTCGAGGGACCAGCTTTGCTTTCTGGTTTTCTTCATCCCCATTCAGCCAGTTGTCTTTGAAGTTGATCCATCCAAATGTGACCCTCGTGCTCTAAGATTCGAGTTTCCTTTTTCCTCTTTTTTTTATACGGGGAGGCCGAGTTCCTCTGGCTGCCGTGGTGGAAAACCAGAGCTCAGCTTTGCCAGTGCCGTTCCCCTCCCTTGTTCCGCCGTCTGCTCCTTTTCAAAGTTTGCTTTGGAAGCTGCACCGGGCCACCTCCTTCCCATCAGCTGCCCGTCACAGCTGCTTTGGTCCAGCGGCCTGGGCCAAAAGAAAACGTGGGCTTCGTCTCATTTGCAAAGTCTCCTTCCACGTTCTAAATCGTATAGAACAGCTCATTCAGGTGGCCGGGGGAGGGGAGGACCATGAGCATTGCAGACTGCTGGAATGGATTTGCTAGCCTGCTTTGCACTTGCAAAAAGCCAGCCGGCGACAAAACCTCTTGTTTCAGTTTCACGTCAAAGCACGTTCACTTTCCAAACCCCGGTGTGTGGAGCAAGCGCATGGCAGGTTTGTAAAATGATGCGCGCCATGAAGCACCCTTTTCCCTCCAAATGCCTTGGACAACAATTCCCAGCTGGCTGGGGGCGCTTGGAGTTGTAGTCTGACACATCTTGAGGGCACACTGTTCTAGATGTATGATGATCCTCCTGAGACATTATTTTGCCCCTGGTGGAACCCATGGTCTAGCAAAAAGCCATGTAGATTCCACAAGCCTGAGGTCTGCTTAGCACTCTAATAATGCATACCTCAACAGAACACATCTAGGGCGTGGCTTCCTGTTAGACATGCCTTCTCCTTATGGACAGGTAGAGGTCAACAGGTGAGCCAGCATTGATGCGGTGATTGGAGAAACACTACCTGTTCATTAGGCCTCTGTTGAATGCAGAGAGCTTCTACCCATAAAAGAGGCAGTTTTACAACTTATGAAGTCTTAGAAAACACAGCTGTCCAATGACTTATTCGTCGGTTGAATTTGATCTAAACAAGAATCTCCGATGGTGTATATAGCGAGGGCGGTGGTGGGGTACGTGGACCCCAGAAAGTACTTTTGGTAATCCTCATTAATTTTCCAAGCCTTTGAGAAATACACCGCTATCCAACACATGAAGTGTGTCTAAAGATTCGTTCTGGGGTTTGCATTTGAACTGACGAATGCTGGTGTCACTATAAGGCCAGTTCCTTTTTAAAAAGAGGTAGAAGTTTCCATGCCTTAAAAGGCAAAAGACCTTTAAGGACACATCTGTTTGGGCAGAGAGCTTCATCCATTCCTGCCAGTGAACACTTGAGATGGTTTAGATTTGAGCTTTTGGAAGAACAGAAATGGAACAACAGGTATGTCCGGAGTGACGCTGTTGAGCAAAATGCACAAGAAGCCATGTCGGTCCTTAAAGGGGGGGGGGGGGACCCAACATCCACAATCCACGCAATACCCTTTATTCGGACTGTGGGAGCAGACAGGAGAGGAGAAAGCAAGTCAGATTACCATTGAAACCACTAAGCTTGCCTTTAGGCATGGTCTTAAGATAGAGTGTAGGTGGAGATAGCAGACCAAAACTCCTATCTTCTACCCACTTAGACGGGAGTAAGCTCCATTGAACTGAATGGGAGTTACTTCCCATGCATAGTTGTATTGCTCTGTTGATTGATACAGGCTCAGTTCAGACAACACATTTTTCAACGGTGGTTTCAGAACCCCACCCTAGAGTTTCTATACCACCATTGAGAAATGTGTTGTTTAGAGGAGAAACACCACCCCATGGTGGAGTTTTGCTTTAGAAAACACTCCACACTGAATATCCACACTGTGCAGAGGAGAGTTCCTGCACAACTGTTGAAAAACCATTTTGTGTGGAGGGCTCCATGGAGTATCCTGTTGCATTGAGTTGACTTTTCCCACTGGCTACAGAGTTCCCTGACTAGAGTAGCAAAAGGAATGAGTGCCACTCTAGGACAGCCACCAGAATTGTTTTTTTTTTCACAGTAATAGCTGACAGGATACCATCAGGAGGACTGGGGGAGGTGAGAAGGCAGAGCAATTGCCAATCAAATGCTGCGTTGACTTTTACTCAACTCCACGGGAGCCCACCTTCACACAATGGTGGAGTTAGAACATGTTATGTGGAGAGTACCCCCTAAAATCTCAACCATTGAGTGGAGGTTTCACCCTGCGTAGAGACATGTGTTGTGTGAACTGAGCCATAGGTTCTGCTAAGTACTAGACCTACTAGGACAAAGGAACACACTGTTCACCCACTTCTAGGCCAGAGCGACGGCACTTCCTCCAGGCCGAGCTGAGCAGTTTCTAGTCCTGTGTGGTCGCGCTGGCCTAGAAGAAGCCCCGGATCGCCCGGGGGAGAGGCTGGAGGAAGTGTGCCAAGGAGGGGCGACAGTCTGCCTCGCCCGCCCAGGGGGAAGTTTCTTCGGCGCCGCCCCAAGCGCACCAGCTCCAGGGCTGGTTTGGGGGGGGACGATGGGACACCTGAGCTGGGCGCCCTCACTTCCTCCTGCGAGGCGACGCGGGGCAGCAGCAGCGGCGGCGCGAGCGAGCAAGCCAGCGACATGAGCCCAGGTGAGTGTCACCTGCGAGGGGCTTGGCGCGGTGATGCTTTGAACAGGGAGGAGGGGGAGCGCTCCAGATCAAGCCAACCGTTTCCCCGGAGGTTTGCCCCCAGGGCGCGGTTGGCCTGGATCACCCCAGTTTTCCTGGTTAGGACCGGGAAATCCCTGGCGATCTGGTCACCCTGCACTAGCCATTTGCTGCAAAAGGGCTACCGGCCTAACCATGGCTTAGTGTATCATCTGAACAGGCCCACTCTCTCGGATGGTGTGCTCAGTCTATTCCAAATCATTGCTTCACCTTCTTCCTTGGTAAGCCAAGAGAGGCCTTTCTTAAAGTACTATTTACTCTAGCTAGAATGAGGGTGCGCTGCTCTTTTTTTAGGCCATATTTCTTCCCGACGTTTGTTTACGCTCAAAATCAACATCCAAGTTGTAGCAGCATTAAAAGCATTTAAATATTTTTATAGAGTTCAGGATTCAGCCTATTAAAAGAGGTTATTTTAAGCCAAGGATGGATTGTTTCGGTCAACCAACAGGCTAGGCAGTAATAGCCAATTGTCAGCAAGACAATAATTGCATATTTCCAGTAAAAGGGGGCTGGGGAGGGAAAACATGGCTCATTTCATCTGTTTATCTTATGTGTTCTCTGTAAATACCTAACTGTGGCTAAAGGGTAAGCATGTGGCCTTTGCAGCTACAACTTTTGTAACACAAAAGTCTGCACACTCAAAACAGCAAGTATTTGGAATTTAGAGTTGTGATCCTTTATTAATCCTTTATTAATGATTATTTATTAACAAGAGGGGGTGGAGCTGAGGGTGGAAGGGGTGGACTGGAACTCAGTGGTAAAGTACATGCTTTGTCTGGAGAAAGTCCCGGGTTCGTTGATCGGAATCTCCAGTTAGGGATTTTAACACAACACTATAATACAGAATAAAACAATGGTGGGAGGTCAGATTGCCCATAAAAGGCCTTCTGTAGGCCTGATGGCTTTGGTGGCCCACTGACATCTTTGCCCTGTTCCCCTGCCCCCTCCCCCACCCATTTTAGTCTTTTTCAAATCTGAGACAACTGCAGGGATTCCTCTAGGGACAGGATTTGGAGCCAAGCTCCACCCCCTGGAGGAACCCATGACTCAGCAAGCCACATTGGGGCACGCAATGGGCCATGTAATGCTGCAGGTTGTACACCTCTGCTCTAAACCTGGTCAAAGGCAACTAGTTAATACTCAAGTTTTATAGGGGAGCTCTGAGGCAGAACATCAGACACAGCAGAGATTTGATTTTGGTTTTAGCTCTCCATTTGACCTGCTATTGTTAAGCCATTGGGAATCAGAAACCCTTGCTAATCTACTGCGAATCACTCAGAGATCTACCAGTATATCCTGACCTACCTCCTGCCAACCCCTGGTCCATGGAAACATCAATCATGTTGGGTCTCACTGACAGTTTTGCCATTCCCCATTTTGGTGATGGCTTGATGGCCTTGGTGTGGGAGGTGGTGACATGGTCAGAACAAATCCATGCGATGCAAATATTCATAGGCGATGAACACATAGAGCTGATCATAAGAACATAAGAAGAGCCAGGCTAAATCAAGGTTCCATCTAGTCCAATATTCTGTTCACACAGTGACTAACCAACTGTTGTTCAGGAACCCACAAGCAGGACACAAGTGTGTGTTCCCCAGCAGATAACCATCAGGACTAGTAGCCATTGATAGCCTTATCCTCCAAGAAATTGTCTAACCCCCTTTTAAAGCCTTCCAAATTGGTGGCCATCACCATATCTCATGGGACAGAAGCCACCAAAACCTAATCCATATGGAAAAGGCTTTGGCAGCTTCTGCTTCAGTTCCATATTATCTGGGCCACGAAATCTGTTGTCATCCAGTTTACGTCTGTGAAGCCATAAAGGTTTGGATGTTATGTCGATAGGTTGTTGGACGAATGGACAAGGAGGTATACGGGGGCTTATCTCGCTGTTCCAGGAAGCAACTGACATCTGCCAGACCAAGAATCCCTCCCTCTCCAAAGAACATGCTGCTTGTGTCCCAAAATAATCCCGGAAACCGTCTCATCTAACAGTTGTTGCTAATACAATCTCATTCTTCACATTACAAGGGTTCAAATCTTATTTTCGTCATATCTCGGAACAGATAGCAGGAGCTGCTTTTTGCACTGCATTTCTGCGGTGGTGCGGTGTCTGTATTGAATCAAAGCATATTTGCATGCAAATAATAGAGTTGATCCTCCCACCCACCCGAAACCTACAACAATGTGTGCGTTCTATTCTGCCATCTGGAGGCAAAATATTTTGAGAGTCTCACAGATGCACCGCTAGTTTGCATTTGTAATTGGGGGGGGGGGGGGGACATTTTTAAAGGATTCCATTTTAAGAACATTTGAAGAATATTCTGCATTGGTTGTGTCCCCTCTATAATTGTACAAGCTCACGAGTGCCTGCATCAGTAATGATCCTGAACATATCATGTGCCTTCTCATAAGGATGTCGAATAAATGAGCGATGAATTAAAATGAGTTCAATGTCTAGGAATCTGATCTGAGGATTCCACAATGGACCATCTTTTTCTGAGCCGCTTGGATTCTGCAGAGTTGTAGACCAGTTTTTTGTTTTGTTTTGTTTTACTTTGGGGAGGGAGAGTGGTGCAAATTCGCACTTTCATTCGCGCAAGTAGAACAAAATTCTCCTACATCCCTCAAAAAACATCTGATTCTGCCAATGAGCAGATTACATAATGAACAATGCCTGACAATCCATGAAACACAGGTGGAATGGACTGAACAAAACCCGTACATCCCTCCTTCTGATGGGCAAGCCTCAAGTCATCTCTGTCGGTGAAGCCGCAGGCCAAAATACACCATTGACAATACAGATTCTATGATTCTATATGTTGATTCCTGCACTGAGCAGGAGGTTGGACTCAATGACCTTATAGGCCCCTTCCAACTCTACTTATTCTATGATTCTCTATGAGGACAAGAAAGAGGGGAAATACTTGCCCTATCTTCACATTGTTACAATATGGTATAAAATGAGGAGATGGCCCATGTTCTAAGCTTCTGCTTAGCTAATAGATGGGGTTGTTTCCTTAATGGCATTCTAGCTGCAAAGAAGGCATCTGAGGGGGTTTTTGGCTGGACAAGCAATTGGAAAGGATGCAGACAAGCTGAGGGAGTGGAGTTCAGAGGAGGGCAATGAGGATGATCAGAGGTCTGGAATCAAAGCCCTATGAGGAGAGACTGAAAGAACTGGGCATGTTTAGCCTGGAGAAGAGAAGATTGAGGGGAGACATAATAGCACTTTTCAAATACTTGAAAGGTTGTCACACAGAGGAGGGCCAGGATCTCTTCTCAGTCATCCCAGAGTGCAGGACACGGAAGAATGGACTCAAGTTACAGGAAGCCAGATTCTGGCTGGACATTAGGAAAACCTGACTGTTAGAGCAGTACAACAATGGAACCAATGACCTAGGGAGGTCATGGGCTCTCCCACACTAGAGGCATTCAAGAGGCAGCTGGACAGCCATCTGTCAGGAATGCTTTATGGTGGATTCCTGCATTGAGCAGGGGGTTGGACTCGATAGCCTTAGAGGCCCCTTCCAACTCTGCTATTCTATGATTCTATGAAAGTAGCCCCTGAGCTTGAGATGCAGGCCTGATCTTTCATAAATGGCTCGTGACAAGGAGCCACGGCATTGTGGTTACAAAGGCATGCTGCTTGCTTTGAGGGACTGATGCTGCTTTTCAGACCATTGCCGTCTGCCTGGGAGCTTGCCAACTCCACTGTGCTCAGTTTATGTCATGAATAAACAGATAGTACAAAAGGCACCGCATGTCTCCAGTGATCTCTTGTCCAAAAGAAAGTGAAACTCTGCCATGCCGCCTGTGGAACGCTCAGGGATGCATGCCTTTGATGCGTGACATACTTATGGCATTTTCTTGTGCTTTGTATGTCTGCGCAATCTGTAAGTAAGGGTGCATGTTACAATCGCTAGAGCAAAGGTGGGCCACTTCAGCGAGTCCAGGGGATAATTTCTCACCTGTGGAACCCCCCACAAGCTGAGCTCACCACCACAACCGCCACGAAATTGCTGCTGCTATATTGCCACTGAATTTTGACTGCAATTCAACAGCACAACCCTCCCCAAAGCCCACACACCATTTTCACTTTAAAATAAAGTGTGCAGGCAGTGCGCTCCTTGTTTTAATGCATCCTTGCTCTCCTGAAAGCCCCAGGGGAGCGCAAAATTGTGTTCCACGGTCCCTACCAAACCAGAAAAGATACCTCCTGAGAACCAGCTGCTGTTACTAACAGTTTCTTTATTTGTTTACAGCCTATTGTTGAAGGACATTGACTTGTGGGTTCTGGGGCATTACTTTTCCAGTTGTATACTACCCCTTCTTCATAATCCCTTAGGTCCCTCTGGAATTTTTTAAAATATATATTTGATGTCCTTTAAGAAGCAAACTCTTTCTCCAACTGTTTATTAAACTCAGCACATCTATCTACGAAGCCTTGGGCTTCCTGACCCCCCGTTATGATTTTGTTCACCTTCTGAATTTCTGCTCTGCTCTGTTCCGTTCCCCCACCCCCTTAGAAGTTTCAAAGGTGTGTCATTGCTTTTGAGGTCCCTTCCAATGGGCGGGAGCTGCCCGGACACTGTTCCTTTGGGACAGAGGAGCTCTCGTGGGAGGCTGGGGTTGGCAGCTTGCAGCCTGCCAGCTTAATCCGGCCCAAGGAAGTCCTCCATTGACCCACTGCCCCCTCACGTGATCAACAGCTTCATTTTCTCAAGCACCGCCACAATGTTACTCTCGCAGACAAGAGCCTGAAGCCTCCACCATCAAAAGAAAATTCAGCAGAATCATTAGCAGAGTGGCACAGGGGTAGTTGCTCTGTGAGAGCGCATTTCTCTCCTACTGGTTTGGCTCATGGCCAGAAGAGAAGAGGGCAACCAGGTTGCTAGGCAGCTCTTTTGTGTGGTTGTTGCTACCCCCTCGCTCTTCCACAAATAAACAAGCTTTCTGAATCTTACTCCAGCAGCAGAAGCAGCAACGTAGGCTCTACCATGTGAATAATGAAAGGGCAGTTCCACTGGAGGCTCTTTGGGGCAGGGTCCCTGTCCCTTGAAGATCACATGAGAGGCAGAATTTTTCTGCCATGCAGTTCTATGTTATTGTTGATATTCAGGTTAGTTTCCAACTGGGGCAGTCTGCAAGCGATAACGACGTTGCACTTGCAACGAGTGTGCAAGGGGAAACTAGCGCAATGGGACTTCCCTGTCCTCTCCCCCATCCTCTCCCCCTCCCAGGGAGGCTCGTCAGACGGCAACAAGGGAGAGGGCCTTCTCAGTAGTGGCACCCCAATTATGGAATGATCTTCCCAATGAGGCCCGCCTGGCACCAACATTGTTATCTTTTCGGCGCCAGGTCGACTTTTCTCTTTTCCCAGGCATTTAACAGCATGTGATGAGTTTTTATTCAATCCCAGACATGTATTCGGTTTGTCTGACAGTTCAACGGCTGTTTTTAGATGTATGTTGTCTTTGTGTACACTGTTTTATGTTTTTATGGTTTTGTATTGTGTATGTCATTTTTTCGTATTTTAATCTTTTGTAAACTGCCCAGAGATCTTCGGCTATGGGGCAGTATAGAAATAATAATAATAATAATAATAATAATAATAATAATAATAATACCCCGCATGTACTACATATCTGCTATGGATCCTCTGGTGCTGTGTTGAAAGTCTGCAGCTTCACAATGCATATTTATTTTGTTCCAGGAGAAACATCTCAATCTCAATTGGTGGCTGATGCCCAATGGAGCTGCGGGGGGGAGGGGGGGGGAGAGAGAAATCCCATAAAATTAGGTTGGATCCGGTCCGTTTTGCCAGTCTCTCTTGGAAGGCAGCTCTGCCTCTTCCCTTCAGATTTATAGAGGGGCCGCAGGGAGAAGAGGGATACCAGCCCGTGCCAGATCACATGCCTGAGGGACGGGGGACAAGGGAAACATCAGCACCTAGGATCCCTGTGCAGGACCCCCTCTCCACCCGCCAGACAGCAACAGCAGCACCCAACCCACCTTCCTCCCCACTCTAGTTTTGCAGTTTTGTGTTTTCGCTTGGCACACATTGCTTCTTTGAGTTCGGTTCTCATAGGCAAAGGAGAAAGGGGGAGCAGAGACACAGAGAAAGGGGAAGTCAAGGGAGAGAAGAGGGGAAAGGAGGAACAGGAAAGAGAAATGAGGTAGTTGTTTATTGTCTTGCATGGTGTGGTATGTTCCAGTTGTTATTGGCACAGGTCTTTTATTCCACATATCGTCCGGGGAAGCTCTGCCAAATTGTTTGAATCTCCCCCTCCCTTTGGCAATTTCGTGCGGGATAACTTTTCATAGACTGCCAGAGTGAGGAGGTCTCGAACCCAAGTGTCAATGCTCAAGGCAGCTTTGGATTTTGAGTATTGCGAGATGATGCATTTGGCTGGCACCATCACTCCGGAAAACCACTTCTCTTGTCCATCTGTCAGGTCCCACCAAGACATGTAGGACTTTTCTTCCAAGGGTGCAATCCTGTGCATGTTGGGCAGAAAAATGCCTACAACTCCCAGCATGCCCCAGTCGGCATGGCAAGCCGGGGAATGCTGGGAGTTTTAGGACTTTTTCTATCTAAACATCATAGAATTATGACCTAAGTGATTTAAGTAGGACAATGGCCCGGCAGATGTGGTTGGATTGCAATCCCGTGATTCCTCACCATTGGCAATGCTGGCTAGGGCTGATGGGAATTGGAGTCCAACAACATCTGGAGGGCCACAAGTTCATAGAATGTCGGAAGGGGCCTATAAGGCCATTGCATCCAACCCCTTGCTCAAAGTTGATCAGCCCTGATCTGAAGCCATGTTGATTCTTAACTTCTGTCCATGAGAGGACTGTGATTTGACCTTTCCATGGAAGGCCCAAGAACCAGTCATGGGAACCATAACTAAAATGGCAGTGGTACGTTGAGATGGGGCAAAAATGTATAGCGTGGAGATCCATAGACCTGGTCCTGGTCCAACAACTTGGGACCAGGAAACCTGAGAGAGCACCTTCTTCCTTACCAACTTGCCCAATCACTGAGGTTATTGGACAGCATGCTCCTGGTGGTTCCACATGGACCTTTGGCTTGATTGGAGTCCACCAGGAGAAGAGCCTTTAGTGTGGTAGCCCCTTCTCTTTGGAACTCCCTGCCCCTGGAGGTCAGGCAGGCGCCAACACTGCTGCTTCCCGCGCCTCCTGAAAACAACTCTATTCCAGGAAGCCTTCCTCAATTGACCAGCCACTGTTTTTATTGGTCCATTGTTTCAAATTGAACAATTTTAATTTGCTGTTTTTAATCTTCTTTCTTTTTACTGTTTTGTTCCTGTGTTCACTGCTCCAGAATCTATTTTAAATATGGAATGGAATATAAATATTGTAAATAAATATTTGCCCGAGTGGCTGAGTAGCTGTGTTGCTCATATTCTCCCAGCATGCTTTTGTTCAGCAGAGCCACTGCCTCTGTGAAATCAAACACCATTTTCACTGCCAACTTGTGCTGAGAATATAAAGTTGTAAGATTAGGACAATTTAGGGGGAAACTCTGACCCATCTCTAAACAAAGCTAATTTGCATTCAGACTTGAGACGCACCATTTATTAACGGTTGTGGTGTTGCAATTTTTTTTTTGTCTTGAAAACAATTTCCCTAAGTTGTTTAGATGATCAAAAATGTGCTGAAGATGAAGCAATTCAACAATAGCTGTGTCTTCTCTAACCCTCACCCCAAAAACCCTCAACCCTATTTGAATAGATACTGGACTGTTTCAGAATTGACAAGCAGTAAACAGCAAAACTCAAAATTGATCTATTTGAATTCTCAAAGCAAACTTTTACAGCTGTCTTAGAGAACAGAGGTACTGCCTACATCTGTCACTTGTGAACTTTCTCATTTTGTAAAGGAGTTCATTCGCAAGAGATCACAAATATAGATTGAACAACAGAGTTGGTGATGAAAGGCAGTGTTTTAACCTCATATATATATATATATATATATATATATATATATATATGAGGTTAAAATACCTCATATATATGCCTTAATTTTAAAAAATGTTCTAGGGAACACTCTTAAGGCCCAGTTTAGAGAGCAATCCTATGGTCCCTGGAAGAGGATAGCTCAGAAAAAAATCTTCCAAGATTGGAGATAACCCCTCTCTGCCATGAAGCTCACTGGGGGACTTTGGGCCAGTCATTGATTCTCAGCCTAACCTACCTCACAGGCTTGTTGTGAGGATTAAAAGGGAGAGGAGGAGGGTCGTTACTCCGCCTTGGGCTCCTTGGAGCAAAAGGCAGGGTAGAAATGTAATAAATAGATGCAAAGACCAGGTGAGGGAAGGGTCCCAATCCAGGAGCCGGACCCACAGCAAGGAGAAATGATTAAAACTCTCCCCCCATCCCTCTACAAGGGCTCTGATCCGCTTGCGATTTACTCTTAACAAAATAAACCCCATGATTGTTCAGGTCATTGCCAAGTGAATGAGTGGCGTCATGACTGGTTTGGCCCTGAAACTGATATCCACGAAGAGCTATGATAGCTGTTTGGCCCTGGCCTCCCAGCTCAGCATCCTGGGGGACAAATTAAAGGTGACATGAATCACCTCTTGCCTTTTTCTTCCCCTTTCCATGAGTGATTGTGGGTGGGGAGGTGGATTTTTTTCCCCTTGGAATTATGGGCAACATGTCATGGGGAGCATTGAAGGTAGGGGAGAGACGGGGAATTTCAGCCTGTTAAAGGCACACATTGGAGACAGCGGTAGCCCTAGTCTCCAGTGTGTAAGATGGGGCACAGGTGGTGTTATTATGGATATTTAACTAGGTTAGCTTGTGCTGGGTGCAAAGTAAGTAATAATTTTGGATTGCACCAAAGGCCACTGGAGGAAACCAAGGGACAGCTACTCTTCAACATCTCTGGTTATGCCTCTGGCATTCATTGGAACACCAGGTCCCTTATGAAGCAGGGAGGAAAAGTAAACTAGAATGAAGTAGTCCTTCGACTTCAATTATATTAGGTGGCCCCTCTAAAATTAATTTTTGTAACCCTTCCACCACTTCATCTTACAAACTGCAGGCTGGGATTTTTTTAAAAAAAACCATACACAGCAACATCTTTTTTCTTCTCCCCTCCTTTTTTGGGGGGTCTTAGCAACAAGTGTTTCGGCTGGAGAGGTGGGGGCACTTAAAAGCTTGCTCGCTACTTCGCAACATTTTACTTGGCCCTATAAAAGGTATTGCCCTTTAGAGTGCAATCCTACGTATGTTTAGATGGGGAAAGGACCTACAACTCCCAGCATGCCCCAGCATGAGAGTTGTATGACTTTTTTCTTTCTAAACATGCATAGGATTGCGCCCTTAGTGGCCTTGGGGATATTTTCCCCTAATACACAGCTGCCAGCCATTTAAGCTTGAAGCAACAGTGACGCCCAGTGACCGAAACCGGCTTCCCTCCTCTGCAAGCCTGGACATTGCAAACTAGCTGTGGGCTGCCATCCGTTCAGTTCCAATTCTTCTTAGCTAATTCTCGCCGCCTACAGGAGCTTTTCTTTTATTTTGAATCCTCCATAAGCTTGTGTGCTGTTTATGCAAGGAAGGGGAGGGAGCCATATGACTTGAAGTGCCAGTGTAGACATCCCCTCTTCCTCATCCGGTCCACCCTGTCTGTGTCTTCATTTCTGGCCATACATGGACTCTTGGCAGCGTGTCTGTTGCTTCAGCAGAAGTTGGTCCAAAAATATTGGCGTTCTTTCTCTCAAACATTTGCCGTCAGGAGTACAGATCTTAGGAGCCCGCTAGGTTACATGAAATGGGTCTGTCCATAGACTTGGAGAGTACAGACCTTAAGAGCCCGCTAGGTTACGTGAAATGGATCTGTCCATAGACTTGGAGAGTACAGACCTTAGGAGTGCACTAGGTTACATGAAATGGGCCTCTCCAACAACTTGATCATTCATTCATTGGTGGGCTTTCAAGCTATCCATCAGCTATCTCAAGGTTTGGGACTGAATGCCACTCTTTACAACTGAGCTGTGTACTAGCACTGCCTTTTTTAAGGGTTGTAATGTTTGTAAACTGCCCAGAGAGCATGTCATTAATGCATGAAGAGAATAACAGCATAAAAACATAAGAAGCAAGAACAGTACAGTACAGTAAATGCAGGAGGGGGAGGAATGAAATCCCAACACAGTGCCAGATAGTCTTGACGGAGCATCTGAAAGGCATCAGTGAGCAGGGACAGCTGAAACTCTTTCAGGAGGAAGCTCAGTGAACTGGGTGCTGCTACCAAAAAGGCCTTGCTCTCGTATCCCTACTAATCCCACCTCCGAAGATGGCACAACAAAGAGCAGGCATTCAGATCTTGAATGCAGTCTGTGGCCAGATTCAGATAGGAGGAGGAAGTTCGTCAAATATCTTGATCCCAAACCATTAAGGGTTTTATAGCTAACTATAAATGATTTTGTTTTTAACAGCTCATTTTCCAATAGAATGCATTCCCCCCCTTTTAGATTTCCCCCTCCTTTCTTCACAATATCTTTTTAAAGAGCAAATGTTTCAAGTTATCAGTAAAATAATCATGCAAGAATTGGATAAATCGATAGTAACATACGCCCCGTTCAGAAGACACCTTAAACCTCAGCTTTAACCACGGTGAATAAAGCTTTTTGCCTTAGTCACTGTGGTTAAAGCCATGGTGTAAGATGTCTTCCGAACTGGGCCATAGAAAAATTTAAAGCAAATAAATAAATGGTTTGTGCCAGAGCACGTCTTTTTGCTGGCCTGCACTGTTTTTGCGATGGGTCGTGTTATTATAATAGTATAATTTAAGGAAATTTCCCTATATTCATTGGAATGTATTTTCTTTTAGTAACTAGGTGTATTATTATTATTGTTGTTGTTGTTGTTATTATTATTATTATTACCTTTATTTGTATCCCGCCTTTTGCCCAATACTGGGCCTCAAGTCGGCTTTACAAACTTAAAACTTATACAGTTAAAAACTAATACACCTTTTCATGCCATCATTTTGAATTGTGGAATGTCACTGTGAATGGTTTGCAGTTAATTTCTCTTTCTTATCTCTCCTCCATTTCCCCCTGCTGTTCTCCTTCATTCATTTCTTTCCCATCTCCCAACCCCACGACTCCCTTTAGGTCCTGATCATTTTAGCTCAAAGAGTCTTGCGCTGCAAGCCCAGAAAAAGATCCTGAGCAAAATGGCCAGCAAGACTGTGGCTAATATGCTCATTGATGACACCAGCAGCGAAATCTTCGACGAGTTGTACAAAGTGACGATCGAGCACCTGAAAAACAAGAAAGAAGCGCACAAAATTATGAGAGACTTGATCAAAGTCGCCATCAAGATTGGGATCCTCTACCGAAACAATCAGTTCAATGCGGAAGAGCTGGAGATTGTCGAAAAGTTCCGCAAGAAGCTGAACCAAGCGGCCATGACTATTGTCAGCTTTTACGAGGTCGAGTACACGTTCGATAAAAACGTTCTGTCGGGACTCCTGAACGAGTGCAAAGACCTTGTGCACGAACTAGTAGAACGGCACTTGACGGCCAGGTCTCATGCGCGAATCAATCACGTCTTCAACCATTTTGCGGATCTGGAGTTCCTCACTGCCCTCTATAGCATCGACGGAGACTGCCGGCCACACCTCAAAAAGATCTGCGATGGAATCAACAAACTACTTGATGAGAAAACCCTTTGAAACTTTGCCTTTTTCAAACAACAACAGACCTAATTAAGAGATGCAAATAGAAAGTTGGGACAGAAACATGAGAGTAAGCTTCCTTTATGTAACCCCCCAAATGGAACATCATCATTCTAGATCACTTGCCGTTCAGTTCGTAACAAAAAGCAAAACAGAAGCAAGTCACACATGGGCCCTCAGCTACACTGTGCATTTTAGAAAGCAGAGCAGTTTGGGATGCTAAATGATGACATGCCATGAACTCATTATTGCTGTATTGTGGTTAAGGTTTGATGTTGCAGAGCTAAAACTGAAGAGCTATGTCACAAAGCAAACAAAGATGCCCACGTTTGCACCGTAGAACGGATCCATAAAGTAAAGATCAAGAGTGGGCTCTGAACATCTTTAAAAATTGGAAATCTCCTGTTTTACACATGATCCAAACTGAAAAAGAATTCCATAAGCCAAGAAACTAAAAGCTTCTTTGAAGGTGTTCCATTTCCCACTGAGAATAAGAAAGTTCTGTCAATCCTGTTATTGAAGGATGGCTCAAAGACTCTTCAAGGGGGGAGTTACAGAGAGATTGTTTGCATCTTACATTGTCAAAACTGTTCTCCATTCGTGGTGTTGGTGCCAAAGGAAGCAGAGTTCTGTTTGGGGACTAGAGGAAGGAAGGCTAGAAATTGACAATCTAGAAGATCCAGACAGCTCTGCACGGGAACCACTTTCATCTAATAAAATACCAAGAGCACCATGAGATGCAGAAATGGCTCCAGGTTAGAGGATGTTCTGGAGACCTTCCTCACCATCAACTTCTCACCGCCATCATTTGCTTGCTCCGAGAGCTGGCAGGTGAACGAGAGAGTAGGCGACAGCAGCGAGAAGACCAGCAGTATAGATCAGGTCTTAGCAGTGTGACCTTCTAGGGTGGTTGTGTACCAGCAACTCCCCATAGAAGCCAGCAAAACAGCTTACAGTGTCAACGTAATGAGATACAGAATGAGAGGCAACAGAAAAGGGGTAGATGGGGGAAGAGCAGCCAAAGCAAGGCAGCCATGCTAGAAGCCTACTTTCCTTTCTCTGAAATTCCTCACATAAAACGTCAGCCCCAAGCACTTCGAATCTGTAAGATCTTTCTAACCCAGCACCCCAAATATAGGCACTTTGGGAAGAAATCTGCCTAGAAATTAGAAAATGGGTGCATTTATAAGGGAACAGAAAGCTATAGGCTTTCACTTCAATGGGTCTTCCTCCCACGTCAGCACTTCAGTGTAAGAAACTCCCAAAGAGGCATTATGGAATGGCAGCAGATGCCTGGCTGTTTTGGACCACAGCTCCCATAATCCCTGACCACTGGCCATCCTGGTTGGTCTGATAGGAGTTGTAGTCCAAAACCTATGGGTGGCAGCAAGTTGCCTACCCCTGCCCTAGATTAAACACAGATTCTATCACTTGGTTCAGAGTAAATTCTGGAAATTAGAATCACAATGTGATTCCCTGCTGTTAGCATTGATGAGATTATTGATGAGTCATTTGCCCGTGATGGCTCTATTGGCTGATCTCCCATTTTGTTTCAGTGTTCAGTCACTGGGTACCATAATTTATGAGGGCAAGAGAAAGGCTTTTCTTTGCCAAATTGGAGAAATAGAAAGAGGCATTAGCTCATTTCACATGTAACACATGGTTTAGTGATTTGTGAATGAGGAGGCACAAGCCTTTGGCTCATACACTCTTCCCCTTCAGTGCGGTTACAAGATTAGTGAAAACCAGGAATCAATCATGGTTTATTTTGCCATGTACACACAGAACAGTAAGACAGGTTCTAGCAAATCCTGGCTTATCATGCACACAAGCCTATTCCCTCCTGCTTGGCTGCTCCCACTGGTATAAGCAGCTAAATTAACCAGGAATGGAAAGCTTTACTGTGATATTCAAACCTGGGAGCCAGGTTACTGCACCCTTTCAAGCCAGGATTCATTACAAGTCCTGGCTTGGCTGGGACCAAAATCCTGGGTTTGGATTTCACAGTGAGCATTTTATTTTTGTTTAATATAGACCAGGCATAGGCACCAGTGTGCCTCTAGACATCTTTCTTGGTGCCCACCAAGGTGGCTGGAGGTATGCGTTCATGTGTGAGTGACAGAGAGGGAGATTAAAGACTTCAATTGACACTGAAAACTGGGACCAAAGGAATTGTTTTGTGTGTTGGGGCTCAGATCCCACCTCTGCCTTGTACTCCATCTTTTAGGCATTGCAGCTGTTTTGTCGTGGTGCCCAGAAAAGTTTCCCAAATTGCCAAATATGCCCATGGGCCAAAGATGTCACCTACCTCTGGTTGAGGCATTCATCCTGGTGGCAGAAGCCATGCAAAGTCAACAGACAAGTCTGTGCAAACACAACCAGTATGTCCATACAGGACTAACAACGGTTTAAAGTCAAGCCATAGTTTATTAAGAAGCCAGGATTATAAATCATGGATCTATCCTAGCTTGAGTAAACCATGGTTAAAGTAACCAGAGTTGGAACAAACAATAAGCAACATTTAGTTAAAGAGAGAAGTGGATTCTTCTAATCTCCTGGCAGCCACAATGGACGGGAAGGAATAGCACATGATTTCCAGGCTTGTTCACGTATCACTAAACTATAGTGTAGCAGTATAGGCAAAATGTGCCAGTATCAATTCCTCAGTCTGGCCAAGACCATGCACAATTACTTTCAATAACCCAATCCTCATAGCAGCACTGGGGAAGAAGTACAAGAAGGGGAGAGAGGCTGTTTATACCTTGCACATGTTGGAAAGAGTCTCATGTCTTGTCATTTATATTTATAGAAGACTTGAGTAGCCTTAAAATGGAGGAGGGAAGAGTTATGCATTTCTCATGCTGTATATTCAATGTTTACTTTTATATTGGTGGGTTAACATGTAAAAAAAAAAACCACAACCAGTTCCAAGATATGAGTAGTGATTTGAGTCAGACACAGTGTGTGTTGTAATTATTATAAATTATGCATTAAATGATTTGTGAATAAACCAATTTTTGTCCTTTGGAACTTTATTTGCTGTATTATGACCTCCCCATCCCTTGCCACTTTGCTGGGGGGGGGGGGGGGGGGAGGGGGGTTAATCACAAAATAAAAAACTGTAGGCAAGGTGTCTTACATTGTTACAATTGTTTGTGCTACAGGAAAGTAGAAGACCTCGCGTTGTATCCAATGTTAGATCTACGTAGAGGAGGCCCATCAAAATGAATTGTTTTGGCCTACAAGTTTGGTCAGCCGTGGGATCTGGAGGACCACAAGTTGTCCAGCCCTGGGGTGACTATACCTTTAATGGAACACGTAGAAATACAGTACAACTGTCGTTTCAGCGTTATTAGACTGAAATATTGTAACACCGCAAAATTGTACATAGCACAGTGGCAAACACACAGCAATTGTCCACGGCAGCAGGATATTTTATTAAGCTGCACTTTATTAAATTACAAGGTAAGAAGAACGAAAGGGGAAACCTTTCATAGACAATTTGAAAACAAAGAGTGTACCACAGGTACAAGTAGGCAAATCCACTGCTGTTCCACAGGGTTTGATTGAATTCTGCATCCTTGACGGATAAACAGCAAAGGGTTTAAATATTTCAAACAAAACATAAAACAGAACGTGGCATGTGCATCTGTGCAAACAGCAGAGCTATTATGCAATATTATAAGATGCGAAACATCATGTGGCAGAAGGGATAGAAAAATTGCATAGGCCAGAAATTGTAGTAGCCTTTGCTAGCTGTTGCAATACATTTGGGATTTTGCTCCGTTCGAGGCTCTAAATCTGATGCACACCGTTAATGGTAAAATGGGGGGAAAGATGCCCAGAGTATTAAATCCTTGAAAGTAGAGGCTTCTGTTTTCATCCATGAGGAATAAAGCAAACATGAATGAATGTACATTAAAATCTGTAGATTTAATACAGTGAAATTTTAGTGCACTTAGAAAATTGATCCATAACGACAATGCTATATCAAGATCCATCTCCCTGGCTCCTGCTGGTTGGTCACGCTGCACTTCTACTCCCTGTATCTTCACATGACCTCCAGAGTACACAATGCAGCATCATTTGGTGCAAGCCTTCCAGATGTTTTGGGCTACAATTCTCAGCACTCCTGACAATTGGGGCCATGCTGGCTGGGGCTGATGAGAGTTGACATCCAAAACATCTGGAAGGCACCAGGTTGGGGAAGGCTGCTTTACGCCATAGAAGTGAATGGAGAGGACACGTCCCATGACACCGGAGGCAGAACTGAAGCCTACCCTTACCCCCAAAGTCACAGAACGGGGTGGGATCCCATGGGGAAGACGTGTGTGTTGGGTTGCTGTATTTACTTACAATATTTACAGACCGTTATTCAACAAAAAACAGCTCACGAGGCACTTTACAATAATACAAGTGAAAACGATTCATAGAAAATAGATAGGAGGACTGAACTAATAAACACACATTTAAGACAACGTGCAAACAGTGAGAATCTCCACTAATCCACAAGTACCTGGTGGAGCAGAAGTGTTTTCATCTATCTACAGGAGGGGACCAGGTAAGAAAACATATGGGCATCCCAGGGAAATGCATTTTACAATTGCAGCAGTGCGGAAGGCGGAAGATGTATGATTTTCTCCACCGCCCCCAATAGTCCCTTGCAATCCACACCACAGCAGGGCTGTAAATGAGCTCTGTATTATATGGGACATTATTGTTTTATATAATACAGAGCTCATTTGCAGCCTTTCCGAAATGCACGTCACACAGGTGGCTTTGCCTCTTTGCATTTCTTCTGGCGCAATAACCCTTAAAAGGCGGCATGCTCGCGATTCTTGCACAATTGGCACTGCTCCCCAAAAGTAACCATCACAGGGTCAAATTTGCTCAGAAAATCAAGTTCTCCAAAGGTTGCAAGGTGAAGCCATCTTCAATTCTAGGAGGGGCTTCCAGTTGGAAAACCAGGCAAGATCTGGCCAACAGGAAGTGACACCAGGGAGGGGGGGAGGGACTTCCCTTCAGCCCCCAGGCCAACCATTCCAGGTATAGGAGCAGGGTCTGTCAGAGCTCGCAGTCAAGCTACTTTTGGCTACTTGTTTTTTTTCCTAAGGGGGAGGCTTTTCTTCTTCTCTCCCCTATCCGTTTGGGGTTTGGTCCGTCTCTAGGCACCCCAATCAGAAGTGGAGAAAAGGTGTGCTCTGAAAGTCACAAATATCCCGTTCTTGGGCAAGGGGCGTTGCTGAACAACTCCAGGCTCACATGCATGAAACTGCTTATCTGGATCAATTTCAATCAGGTTTCAAGCTGGGTTTTGGCATGGAAATCTCCTTGATCACCCTGACCTGTGCCGGGAGAGGACAAAGCAATCGCAACCCCATTGATTCTCTTGCACTGCTCAGCAACTTTCAAAACCATCGACCAATGTATTCTTCTGGATAAATATTTTGGAGGCAACAATCAGAAACAATGTTGTTCATCCGTTTCATCCTTACCTGGAGGACCGATTGTAGAAGGTGGGATGAGGGGATATTGCTCAGCATCTTCGTACCTGTGTTTCGGTGATCCGCAGGGCTCTCTCTACCATGTGTCCCATGCATTTTAACATTTATATGAAACCTCTGAGTGAAGTCATCTGGAGTACTGGATAAAATTCACCTTTCTTTCTGATAAAATCTGCCTGTCTTTCTCTCTCTCCCCCTAGTTACATCCACTTCAGGTGAGACATAGGTAGTACTAAATTGTGCTTGGAATTAGCAATGCCAAGACACTCAGGTCATCTTTGGAGGAACTTCCCTGGATGGGGTAGGCATCGAATGAAGTTAGGTGGGTAGCTACTACAGAGAGGGCTTTCTCAATCATGACACTCCTTTTATAGAATGCACTTCCCAAGACCGCTCATCTAGAACCTGAACAATTATCACATTTAGCGTCAAGCGAACATTTCTCCCAGCTTTTTCGATTCTAAATTTTCCACTTTAGATTTGAGAATGTTTAATTGCCTGTAGGATGCTGAAATGGCTGCTCTGTGCTGCTGATTATTATCGTTGGCTGTTCTTTATTGCCCAGAGAACATTTGGTATTGGTCAGACTAAAAATATAAAATATAAATAACACACAAACGAGGGTCATTATATCTTCAAGACAGTCCTCCAAGCCTAACACAAGACCTTTCTGGATATCAGCAGACTAGTAGCAGCCTAGGTGACAAAGACAATTCTGGTCCAAGTCCAGGCAAACAGAACAAATTATATTATTTATTATTAGCTGCTCCAAGCTGCTTTTTGGATTCAGAAGAGAGATAAACATATTTAAATAAATACATACATTAAAAAGAACACAGTTTTTAGCCTGACCCCAAGAAACAAGTAAATCAGGTGTGACCTGCAGGTTGCACACTAGTATTTTGCTGGAGTCACAAAGGCATTACGTTGGCACTGAAGACAAAAGATGCAAGTGAAAATGTTTAGGCGTGTCAACTTCCTCTTCAATTACATATCTGAAAATCCGCATGGGTTTTCAGTTCTTACATTATGTTTTCCTATGCATATTTCCCTTCATTCCAATAGGATTCGTATGTAGGACACATCAGAAGAGAGCCATAAGGCATCAGAGCAGTAGTCTCAAACCTAGGAACGTAGCTTTTTGCAAATAAAACAAGCCTAATTTTACAATGCAGAAAAGTAAATCATGTCCACTCATCATGAATTATAAAAAGAAATGTGATCTAGTCTGACAGTTTTGTTTTTAGAAGAAAGTCACACATTTCCATTTTGCAGATGGCTAGCTGTGCAGGGAGTCTCCGTAATCATTAAAATCGCCCAATTTAACACCAAGGCCAGCAGTTCTACACAACCAGCATGGTGATTATAAAGATGAACAAGTCTATCAAGGCTTTGGTATGCTGGCTGAGTTTTTTGATGAACGTTTTCCCTTCCTGCAAAATTGTACAATCTGGTGTCAAACATCCTGAAGTTCTACTAATTCCCAACCTATCCACAACACCTACAAACCTGGGCTAGAAGTTGGAAAAGCCTTTAACGAATACCACTCACTCTTTGTTTGGGTTAAAAAAAACAAAAAAAAACAGGAGGCCTCTCTGCTGTGTCATAAACCCCATTTAAGGGTCATATATCTCTCATTTACTAAACAGCAGAAAGTAGTGCAACAAATGTCAGCCACTTACAAGGTTTCTTTTCTGCTGCAGCAGCAGCAAAGAAGATGAGAGCTGATGTGCAGCATCTAACATTGCCACTCTGTGCCATTAACGTAACACTAGAGTAAGAGACTTCTAGCGCAATACCAAGAGCAAAAGCTGGTGCAAGATGTTTCCCTGGAAAACCCATTGCACCACCGTATGCTATTGGCACTGCAATAGAGATCAGTTTCACTAGCACTATGTCAATGGCATAAGCAGAGCGGCAGCGCTGGATACTGCCCAACGTGTTTAAAACTCAGTGGACAACAACAGGTAGGGATAGGAGTGAGGTTAGGCCAGATATGTCAAACCTGAAAACAAATAAAGCCAATTTATTGCTGCAAATGTATGAAGGTTTCGCTCTGATAAGCCAAAGGCAACAACATCTTTCGCATAAGCTGCTTCTAATACGCAGAAGATGGCTACATCACACGTATTTTTTTTAAAAAGGGGATGATTTTGTATTTGAGGATATGCACTTTGTGATCTCTAGTTTTATAGCTGGGATCCAAAGAGCTACTTTGAACTGCCCAAGCAGGGAACGATAATGACATATCACAAACTGAAATTCAGAGGGTTTTCAAAAGCAAAAGCAGCTTGCCACGTAGCACAAAATGCCAATTCCAAAAACAGAAGCCCAAAGGGACCATATGGAACAAAGGGACCATATATGTGGCTCTTCCGATTCCTTTCATTATAATGCAAAAGTGCAACTATATCTATGGGCTATGTTATCACCATGGACAATGGTTGGTGCAATTAAGGAAATCTATTGATGCACTGGAGCGGGTGGAGAGGCAGGCCGCTGTTCCAAGTCAGAACACCTGTGAGTTAATGCCCAAGCTCTTAGGCACACCAAAAGAAGCCTTCTGGATTGTAGGTCTAGTGTTTTTAAATACTAAAAGCCAATAGGTATTCAGCTATTAGAGCGCTGATGAAGATACTGCACTTCGGAAACCAAAGTTTGATCTACACCAAAATTGCAGCTGAGTGGCAAATGAGAGACTTGCGCACAGCCTTATGATGCATTCATACAAAACTCTTATTCTATTGCAGGACGAGGCACCGTCCTCCTGTTATCTGCAAATACCTAGCATGGTATCACATAAAGACAAAGACAGCAGCCCTAATATTAATTCCTTTTGTGAGGTGCAATAAAACAATGATCAATACTTCCAAAGCTTGGCATTCAAAGGTTGCTTGTTACCAAGTCAACAATTTACGTGGAACACCATACCCCCGACCAGTGCCTTCAGCCATGGGACAACCATGGATAACTTCTAACAGAATGTCAGTTTCATCAACAATCAGCATCTTTCTTCTACAACACTGGTGTGTGAGATGCCACTTTGAGAAAAGCTCATGAGTAAAAAGTAGGCGAGGCTTAAGGAGTGTCCTTACTCTGTAAGCGACATGAATGAAATAATTCAAGTAGTAGCTGGTCCTATGAGCAAACTGTTGTGACCTATATGAGTACGTAATAGAAAGTACGTATCTTGCATAATGTGTCTCGTTCAAATAGATACCCATAATTCTAGTCCCTTGTCAGCGACTGACTGATCCTGAGAATTGGGAGGTGCAAGCACCTATGTATAATTGTTACGTTCCATCCCAACATCCACAGGGGCTAAGCCTATGCAACTCTACTCTTGACAAGCAAGGCAAGGGTTGGCTTTGGTAAACCCTCTCAGAAAATCACACATATCCTTATTGTCATTAAGTAACCAAAGGAGGCGCGGTGAAACTCAGGATTCTTCCATCATCACCTTCTGACACTGATAAAGTAAACAGTCCGGAAGAGCAGCACAAGGCGACCTGAGCCACAACGCCAACATCCCAACATGGATACGACAATGCAGTAAACAGGGGACCGATGGAAGCAGTCGGCATGATGCAAGCCCTTCGTTACCTAAAAAGACAGGGGGGAAGTTGGTTTCCCTTAAGTGTCATTGCTTTGAAAGGTTTCAATATCATGATAACTGATGCTTCTTTTCATGTGGAGCTTTCCCCTAATCATTGCTGGCAATTCTCCCTTACTGAAGGATTGCATTAAGCCTCAAATTCACACCTTTACTCTGTAAACCAGCTTACACCTAAAGCAATGTGCTGATGCCTTTCTCCTCAAAGATCAAGGAGATGTGCAAGAACTATGGTCTGGATCCACAGAACCACACACAGTTCATTCTGCACACTCACACAGGTGTTTTTCGAAAGGGCACATGGCAAACCTGTTGAAACTAGGGACAGTTTCAAGAGGTTGTGATATTAGCATACGGGTTTGTCACTCAGAGGGAAAATGTATAATAACATTTAAATAATACCCAATGGGAACAAGCAAGCCTCAAAGCAATTCTTTGGATTCTGGCCAATATGAATACTGCTGTATTTGCAAATAAATATAAAACACTGATCATATCATGACCAAACTACCAAGTGGTTTTGGGTAAAAAGCGTCACAACCACAGGGCTTGCAGGACCCATCACTTGCATTACAGGGCTTTGGAGTTTCTAAACGTAAATCAAAACAAGCAGAAACTATCATTTCCTGAACAGGGCAAGTCAGCAGAAGTCAAAGAAGAGAGCTCCTCTGACCTGACCTGACCCAATAACTGCATCCGTTTTTGCAGACATATCGGTCTGTATTTCCGTGTCTTTCCAAAGCGAGTCCAAAGCTTTAGGAAGTGTCCAATTCAGTTCAGGATGCTTTGGAGGACACCTACTTTACTTCCCAAATCTCTGCAGTGTCCCATTCTTCAAATTCAGACCCCTGCTTTAAACGATGTTCTAACCTATCCTTACAAAACCAGAGTCTCAGGACTGTACTGAAAAAAATATCAAACTACTTACCTATAATATCAACAATATGTAGCTTCAACTTTTTCTGCAAGATGTTTAGAACAACTGACAGAGATCCCTGAGGTGGTGTAATCTTTAGGTTTTGTTTGACATCGTTTGAAGTGGAGAGCCAGAGTTTTCCGAATTCATCAGTGGTCATTTTCATTGGTCTGAAAATGATGTTGCCAGCACAAATGAGAAAAGGGAAAATAGATCTTTGTAGTTATGGGCACAAAGGTTTCCTTTCTAGAACAGCTTTAGTTATATATTATTTCCCCCCCAGCATCCTATAGCCTTAAAGGATCATGCTAAACAAGATTCCATTAAAAATGGAAATTGGGGTGTTCATTAACATTGAAATCCTCCAGTATGTATTATTTATTTAGCTATCATATTTTAATCTATCAAATAACCACAATTACAAACAGTTAAACGACTAAAATGCCATACAAACAGTTAACAAATATAAAATACAAATGTTAAAAGAATACGATACAATACAGTCCACAGCACAGGATTAGATAAAACAGCCATAAAAACCTATAACTAAGTCTCTAAAATGCCTGGGATGAAAGAAAGATGTCTGCCTGATGCAGAAAAAATAACAACAAAGGTGCCTGGCAAACCTTTTCGGAGAGATCATTCTGTAAGTGGGGTGCCTCAACAGAGAAGGCCCTCCTCTCTCTTGTTGCCCCACCTAGACCAGATCTACACCAAGCAGGATATAGCGGTATGAATGCGGTATATAAAAGGCAGGACCACACTACTGCTTTATAGCGGTATTGAAGTGCACAGACAACTGTTGGGGCCCATTGACACATATCATATGCCGCTTGGTGTGGTTCCTGCCTTTTATATACCGCTATATCCTGCTTGGTGTAGATCTGGCCCTAGTTTCCTTCGGTGGGTTTATCCACAGGAGAGCCTACAAAGATGACCTACATGCAGTACAAGCATATGATCCAGAAAAAATACAGAAAATATAAGAGACAAGTTGACTCTTATATTCAGAGGAAATTCACAGATCTCAGACTACTTTGGAAGCACCCAAAGCTTTCAGATAATACAAAGTCTGGGAAATAAAAAGGAGAGAAAAGAGAAAGTGCACACATGTATGTGTGAAAAGAGATTTATGTAAGGTCACAAATACGGACAATGAGTAAATTCAAATCAAAGTTGGCTTGCCTGTACTTCCTAACTGCTTATTAACCAAGCTATTTGATATAGTTACCTGATAAAATCTAACAATTCTAATGTAACAGAAAATCTTAGGGGTGTATCTGATTGTAGATGGTAACTGATGGAACCGGAGACCATTCCTGATGAGCAGAGTTCCTCCATCTCTACACATGTCTGGAAGCTTTCGATGCTTTGAGATTCTATTGTAGCAAAACAGCAACCAAGACGTTCAAAGACCTACAAATAAGAGAAGACTTTACGAGTATTTTCTTTTACCACCAAGCTTTCATTTGAAAAGGAAAGGAAAAAAATCTGCAATAAAACTGCATTAGTTCTTCTTGTTACCTTAAGGTGTTCTGTGTGCTCCAATTTCAAATTCACATCTTTAAGTATGGAAGTGCTTCGATTGGAAAGAAATAAAAAAAGTAGGATGCAGTCATCTGTCCAGACTTTACAAAAGTACAAAGCCAGATTTTCATTGCCACCAAGTTCTAAGATTTCTGAATGAGGGTGTTTGGCTACTTCTTCCGGCAAGTAAGGCATCAAAGATCGTTGCTTGTGGACTACAGGCTGAGCATTTGGAGAAAGATGGGAAATATCCATATTCCCATCTGTAAACAGGGAGGATGGTGAGAGTCTATGACCCAAAAGCTTGTCATTCGGTCCAGCTTCTGGCAGAGAAGGAGATCTCTCAAACACAACCTTGGATTTGGAAATTTCCGTAGAATTCAGCGAAGCTTTCCTTAATCTTAGGTGTCCATTGTTTTGGAAGATCTCCTTATTCCCAGATAATGCATCTGGACATGGAGAAGGGCTGGCTGTGCTTTGGATACTGGATGTTCCCTCACTCTTTTGTGCTTCGCTTGTTTTGGATTTCCTTGTGAACTTCTGAGTGGTGGAGTCTCCTTTGCCCATCTTCACAACACAAAAACAAGACAGAAAACATGCTTTAAAAAGCCGAGTTTGATTGGATCTCATCGTTTAGGTTTCAACATTTTCAGGGGCAGGACCTCCCTTTAGCTACAACCAAAGAATTACTTTAGGTAACCGCATGGGCTTGCAGTCAACCAAGGGACTTTCAACAGCTGACTCTTGTGATTTTCACAAACTGGCCCTGTTCAGACAACACATTAAACCATGAAGATGAAGCATTTTGAGCTAAACATTATTTTATTTATTATTGCATTTATATCCCACCTTTTTTCCTCCAAGGAACCAAAGGTGTCATACATAATCCTCCTCCTCTCCATTTTATCCTCACAACAACAACCCTGTGAGGTAGGTTGGGCTGAGAGTCAGCAACTGGCCCAAAGCCACCCAGTGGGTTTCCATGGCCAAGCGGGGACTAGAACCCGGATCTCCCAACTCCCAGTCCAGTACTTTAGCCACCACACCACATTATGGCTTAGTATGTTGTGTGAACCATGACTTAATGTGTCATGTGAACCATTCCTAACCATGGTGGCTACATAACCACGTTTTCAACATGCTCACTAACCACTTGCTCCAAAAGGGTTAGTGGCCTAACCATGGCGTGGCGTGTTGTCTGAACAGGCCCACTGTTTTTGCAACTCACTCAATTTCAGAAGTATTTTGCCATTTAGGATGGGGAACTGGTTTCAAGAAACAAAAAGCACTATTGGGTACACCAAAGTAATTAAATGAATCTTCCATACTGGACTCTATGTCATACAGGTGTGTACTAGATTTTGGGGGGGGGGTGTTTCAGAACACATGTTTGGAAATCTCCGCTTTGGGGCATATCCCAAAGAATTCTGAAATTGTGCTATGGCCACCATTAGCTGCCGTACCAGACTGACGCTGCCTTGTGACCCTAGGCCAACAAACAGCGTCGAAGCGAGTTGCTGCTTCTCTTTCTCTCCCTCCGAGAGGCCAGGAACAGTTTGCTCAGACTGCAGTGGCAAGTTGGCGACCAAGTGCTCCACCAATCTGCTCCCCTGTAGAACAGGCATGATGTTGTCTTCTTTTTCTACTTGGCTTTCCTTCTGGGGGAGGTAGCCTTCTTTCCCCCACAGCTTCTTCACACCCTCAAGCTTCAGACTGTTGGTCCTAAAGAAATTGCAAGTAGGAAAGGTCAGCATGGTGACCAGGAAGAGCCTGTGAAAGTGCTTCCGAAGAGCTCATCTACTCTTGCACTGAAGCCAATTCTGATAGGTGTACCAAGTGGAAGACAAGCCATGCCAGCCTTGTATTTAAACAGCTCACCTAGTAGCCAAAGACAACAAGGAGATCCATGTCAATGGGCTGTTGAGAGGATGGATGGGTTTCTCCATGCTTCCTCCACCAGTCCACTTGGTTCCTGTGCTGGCCATGGGGACAGGGAAGTTTGTCCTTCAGCTCTATCCCTTGTCTTGATAAAATCACTTGATAAAAGGCCATTTTTTGAACTAGCCTCCTAACAGTTTAGTATCCTGCATTTCTCTGCTGGCTACACCCGTAGGCTCAGTTCAGGCAACACATTTTAGAACTCAACAGTGGAGTTTTTACATCACCAATGAGAAACATTTCATCTGGTGGGAAAACTCCACACAATGGTGGGGTTTTTTTGGAAAATACTCCACACAGAATATCCACGCTGTGCAGAGAAGAGTTCCTGCACAACCGTTGTGTTGCATGTTGTGTGGTGGGCTCCGTGGAGTTTTCCGTTGCATTGAGTTGACTTTTCCCACTGGTTGCAGAGTTCCCTGGCAAGAACAGCAAAAGGAGTGAGTGCCGCTCTAGGAGAGCCACCGGGATTGTTTTTTTTTCAGCAATGGCTGATGGGATACCATCGGGAGGACCAGGGGAAGAGAGAGGGCGGAAGAACTGTCAATCAAACATTGTGATGGATTTTACTCAACTCCACAGTAACCCACAGTCACACAATGGTGGAGTTAAAACATGTTGTGTGGGGAATTCCCCTTAAAAACTCAACTGTTGAGTGGAGCTTTCACACTGCGTTGACTACCATGTTGTCTGAACTGAGCCGTATTCTGCATTTCCCTGCTGGTTGGGAAGAAGGCAGCTTCCCCTCTTCAACTGTCAACACAGAAATGCAGGTTATTAGCCTCATAGCAGATAAGTAAAACAAACATGCAGGCTACTAACTTTTGGGGGCGTATTTACAAAGATGAGCCACATCAAGTTTGATTTTTTTGTGGGGCAAATTGGTTCAGCAAATGTTGACGGATAGATGGCATGGGGGGAAGGGGGGAGCTAAGTCATCCCTCTCCTCAGCACTGCAGCTCCAATCTAATTCAGACCTGACCAACCAACCACCAAACCATGGCTGCTTTTAAATAAAAAACACTGGGAGATCAAATCACACATCCCACGTAGTTTGGCTCCAATAGAACTAAATTTTAGCTTAAGTTTTCAGTTCAACTATTAAACCCTAGGCCACCTAGATATATCAAAGTATTAAATGCAGAGATAACATGAACACAATTTAGTTCATGCAGCATGAAAATGTCAGTTTAGCAATAAAGAATTGTTGATGGTATGGCATTTTTGTTTACTGGAATAGCACAGCCATTGCTTTTTGCAGAGTCACTATTCTCTTAGCAAGTTAAGACGAGCTACGTATTAAGTTTTCACTGACAAGATAAAAATACTCACTCCTTCTGTCCTGTCTCAGCACTATTACCAGAGATGTCAGAACCCAAAGAGAGTCCAGTTGGAGACTGTCTACCAGTCAAACCAGATGTTGAGAAACTCTGGGAAAGTGACAGCCCGTAAGGTTCAAAATTCAGAGCTGCAAAAGGGAAATACTCATCAAGAATAGAACATAAGGCATAAAGGCAAGAATAATACAGGAGAGACGGGCTGTTCTATCATCAATGACGATGTTCCAACAGAATGTTTTAACATCCAGTATAGACAACAACAATTCTTAAGATTCTATTGTTTATTAAGATGACACATTTTGAATTTAGTAGATAATCCAGCCTGAAAGAATCCTGCAAAAGGAATATTTACTCTACAATATTGGCCATATAAATATTATTTACAACAATGTTTATTATTATTATTATTATTATTATTATTATTATTATTATATTTTTTAACAAAAGCATTTCATTCCAGAACTGCACATACCAAAATAAATATAATAAATCATGAAATATAATGAACTATTTAATCTACAGTTTACTGTTCATCATGGTGCACACATACATGTTTTTTTCAAACACAGAAAAATGTCCATGTCCGGTATCATTTTCCATTGCAGGTACATAAAGTGGGTACTCTGATCCACATCCCACCAAAGCTTTCCTATCCTATGCTTGTAGCAGAAAAAAAAATAATTCATACAGAGATTAGTATCAGTCTGAAAAAATGAACAAGCGAAGGACAAGGCAATCCCATGTTGTTTGGCCCTAATAAAACTAAATTTCTGATTATGTTTGCAGTCCAACTATTAAACCCTAGGACTGCCATATAGATATATCAAAGTATTAAATGCAGAGGTAACCTTAGGAAGCTGTTGGAGGTTTTGAAGCAATAGGTGGAGAGGGTAACAGATAATTTACTTTATGTGGCTTCTGTGTACTGCAGTCAGCCATTGTGCATCAAGGCATGGACTGCTGCAAAAACGCTGGACAGACACAATGATCACATTCTTGCCCTAACCTTATACTAATCATTTTTCTCACAAAAGGCAAACAAGAAATCACCTTTTTCCTGGGACAGCTTCTCCTCTTGCCGTTGGTGACGAGGTTTATATGGTGCTGCACCATGGTCCAGTCCTTCAGCTACAAACCCATCTAAGAAAGATAAGGAAGCATCTA
Source organism: Anniella stebbinsi (assembly GCA_029215795.1). Taxonomy (NCBI): domain Eukaryota; kingdom Metazoa; phylum Chordata; class Lepidosauria; order Squamata; family Anniellidae; genus Anniella; species Anniella stebbinsi. The sequence goes on from JARDYH010000001.1 coordinate 393,510,728, forward strand.
CCTATATCGAATTAAAAGTCATAGGTTAAAAAGAATATTCAATTATAAACCTCTCAGGAAATACCATCCCCACCTTATAAAGACGGCTTGTGGGTTATCTAGCAGCTTTGTACCTAGTTTTGAACCTAGTTCAACATCACGCTGAAGTTACTACCCAATATTCATAACAAACCAATCTGAGTAAATTTTCAAATAGAAATGCTAGGAATGACAGGCGGATGGGACAAGTTTAATTGTAACTATATTCTCCCTTGTAACAGTTCCCAAACACAACCATTTTCAGAAACACCATTTTACTTCTAGAGTACTTGCATTTAAATCTACCAGAGGACTTCTCAATGGGGCATAATATTTGGCAAATAATACATTAGAATGTATAAACAAGATGCCTTAACCTATCTTGTTTGAAAAGCTCATTTTGCAAATGGCACAGATCAGATTTTTAAGTGATGTGGTTTACATATTATTCTATATTCATTACTTATTTGTTATCAATTGCCTGGCAACAATTAAATGTTCCTGACGAGTTTCTTTCCTCATCAACCTCACTGGTCCAAAGTTATCAAGCTGAAGGTGAGCAAACCTGGCTGATTTCTTGCTTGGCATGTTGCACAAGATTGCTCATTCGGGACATATGCTTCTGACACTCTGTGGAGTTACTCCCCTGTAAAAGGTTAGGTTGGACTGTGTGTCCTCGCAAAGAAGCCAAAAACATAAATGTTGGGCAGCAATTTCTATTTGTTAAGACTGAAATATCTTGCCTCTTAAGTTTTGGAAGGAGGAGAGAAGAAATGAACAGGTTCCATGTAAACCGTCTACCCTACATCTTTTATTTCCACATGGACAAGTTTTAAAAATACACACTCTTCTTTCAAGCTTGTTTTGAAGAAACAGGCCATTATCAAGGACCAAGCAGTGATGCATGCAGAGATGGTTCCATTAACTCACCACTATGTCCTCACAACTAGCATCAACTGGGAACAACATCTTCATCAATTCTTTGTCTTCGTATAGATGCGTTAACTCAAATGCATACTGTCTCATGCAGGTGTCCAGGGAGGAACAAAATTCCATGATGAGTTTATCAACTGTTTTTGAAGATGTGGCATGAGAAGCTATTTTAGTGACTGCAGCCATAATCCAAGCTTTGGTTTCAGAGGTGGCCTTCGTCGTAAGTATCCTATGCAAACTTGCCAAGAAAACTTCTGGGTCCACTGTTTTCATAAGGTAACTGTACTCCCCCAATACCTGTCAGAAAACAATTATGGCACCATGGTCAATCTGCAAAGCCTTCAGGAAATTACAAGTTGAAAATAAATATGCATACACCTCTGTGTTTCCATTTGTACAAAAGAGAAGTTAACAGACTGACCAAGCAAAGACCAGGTCTAGAAAATGCTGCTAAGATGCACTGGCAGCAATTTGAATTTAAGAACAGAAGAGCTCCATAGATAGCATAATAAAATATGCCATAAAAAATGAGCTAATGTCTGAGATTTCTGATTTCAAGAAGTCTACAGTGTTTAGGACAGCTTAAAATATACACCTGCATTCCCATGTAGAACCTTCAGGGACAAAGTCTCAAAATGAGTTTAAAGTAAATCAAAATATTATTAAAAGGACATAATTGGTTTCACTTGTCACACACATCAAGGTCAGAGGTGTATTTGTCTAGCAAAAGCAAAGCAATTTGCTGAAAACTCATGAATATTATGTGGCTGGTCATATTGAAAACAGAATTTAGAACAGGAAACTACAACCACCTTATTTACTTGGTGGCATGCAATTTATATAACTTGCATATCATTGTTATGAATCATGCAGGTATCAAACTCGGGTTCCCACACGTGAAAGAACTGCGTCAGTCCCTGAGAAAACTGGATATATGAATTTGAGGATTCAAAATACAATGGATTTTGGCTTGTGTTGTTTCTACTATCTTTTTTGTACCCAGTATTTGAGACACATTGGAATTTTTTTAAAAAAAATACATTTTAAAAAAAAATATGATGGGAAACATAAGGACTGCCTTGTGTTTTTCTATTCTTAGAGAGAGAGAAACACAAACTACTCATTTGGAAAGAAGGCTGCCCGCCTAATTGAGCTGATTTCTTTTCAGTAATATTAAAAACGGGACAATTCAACACTGAAATAAATATCCCAAAAGCTGTTTGCAGTAGTGAAGTGTCAACACATGGGTAACTCTCTCAATAAAATCAATGGGATTTCAAAGTATTTAACTTTAGCTGAATCATGCCCATTCTAATAGCCACAATGACGCCCTTCTTCCAACAATCCAAAACGTGTATTCTGAAACACATGTTAAACAAACTTCCATTTATGCTTGAACAAGTATTTCTCGTGCTTCAAATCAATCTCAGTTCCCTTAATATATTATCATGTTCAAAATTCAATTGCCTATGTTGTACCTAGAGTTTGTCTGTCCTGGAGAATTCTCGTATCTCTTTTTAATCTGTGTCTTTCTTACCCAACTCATAACTTGAAGAAATTTCTGTGGAAAAACAGCGTTTTCGTCCTCTAGCAACGCGAGGTAAGATTCGACAGCATGAAGCCGCAGTTGCCTGTCTTCCTTGGAATCCTCAAAACCTAGGAAAGCCGCAAGAGTTGTTAGTTTTCCATTCTTTAATGGTATGACGTAGATTTAAAAACATTTAAATGACACCACTAATTAAGTTACAGATGCTTTGCTCACCTTCAGCAAGGAGCCGCAAGAAATTGTTTGGGATGTCAGGGTGCATTTTATCTCCTCCTATGGAAAACACTGCATTCATAGTCTGGATGAACCATTCGTTGTCAGGAGCATACGTGCCAGGAACATTAAGGAAAAGTATGCGGACGTTATCAACATGGTATAAATTGTACTCTCTTGCAGATCGAAAGTCATTACACATTAAAGATGTCAGCATACTTTGAAGAGAAATGGTTGGTAAAGTTATCTTGAAGCAAAAGAAATGAAAGCAAGGCAGGTACACGCAGCAGCACAGGTCGCTATAGTTCCCATCCGTTCTGAATTTGCGTGAAGGCAAGTCCAAAGACACCCCGGAGGTGGCATGGAGCTGTTTGCCCCATTACAATTTGTTAGTGGTGGGAGCTGAAACGGAACGTGATGCAGCCTCATCTTCCTCTCCTCCTAGGTACAAAACCCCATGATACGTTTCTAAATCCACAATCAGCCCAAAACTAAAAGGAGCTGAAGGAAAAGGTTGAGGGAAACCATGGATGTAGATAGAGCCAGTGCTACTTTCACTCTAAGGGAGAGAACAATACGGAGAGGGTAAAAGAACATGCCCTTATAATGATGAAATTAGATCTGATGAACTCGCCCTCTTTCTCTCTACAGAGGAATGTTTTTCTATAGCAAGATAGTGAAATAACAAACAAACACACCACACACACAAAGAGCCATCCTGGATCAGACCGAGGGTCCATCTAGTCCTGCGCTCTGCTCACACGGTGGCCAACCAGCTGTCGACCAAGGAACCACAGATCTCTGATCAAAACAATCCTCCTCTGCTCGGATGCGTGAAGGCCGGGGAATGGGATTGGTGAGTCACGGGTGAAGGAGGAAGGTGTGATTCTGCTGACTAAGGAAGGCAATGTGATCGCGAGTGGCGCAGCGAAGTGGAAGGCGTTGGGATGTAGGTGGCTGCAGCCCAGAACAGCAGGAGGAAGACGGCTGATTCAAAAGTTCTTGTTGCATATTAATAATCCACAATATTGTCTCATCCCACCCATAAGAACATCAGAAGAGCCCTGCTGGATCAGACCAACAGTCCATCTAGTCCAGTGTTCTGTTCACGCAGTAGCCCACCAGCTGCCCGCGGGAAACCCACAAGCAGGACATGAGTGCAACAGCACCCTCCTGCCCATCAATGGGTGTACCTAGGCATACTGCCACTGATACTGGAGGTAGCAAGAAGCCATCAGGACTAGTATCCATTGGTAGCCATTCCCACCCCACCCACCCCTTTGCAAGAGAACAATACATTTTCCAACAACTAGTGTATACAGACTTACTCCCTATTATGCTGGAGGTTGCACTTAGCCAACACACACACACACACACACACACACACACACACGTTACTATTTTATTAAAAAAATGGATAATTTCAACATCTGGATAGCAATTTTCTGCAGTGAATTCCTAAAGACTATGAATGCAAATTGTTTTTTTTATGTGCAATGACAATAAACCCTTATGTAACATTTGAAACAAGAAAAAGGATATTTTTCAGCTAATTCTGCTACTTTTCCAACTATGTTGATGATGGTGTATTCCTCTTTGCTTTGAGTTAAGTAGTCGAGCATCTTCTGAACAATCACAGTGACGTTCTGTCCATTGGTGATTCTATACAGGAGTTCCAATGTCTGAAGGAGAAGGCAGAGTGGATTAATTTTTACACCCACATAGAAGGAAGCAAAATCAATAAACAGCAGGCAGCAGGGTTGTAATTATAATAGCCGTACTCTAAATTGAAAATGCCAACTATACTAAAGCACCACATCTCTTAAGATGCCTAGTGATTTACAGACGAGTTTACATGAGTTACAAAGGAAGTGTATGAAGTTTTCTATATGAATTCTCTCACACGGTGACAGGAATGGCTCCTGTTTACAGAACTGTGGTTTAAAGATGCACACGAAGAAATCTAAGCACACTGAAAAATGCTTATCTCGAGAACTTATGAACCTAGGCTTTTATGTGGAAGACTGCTGAACCATTTACACAATTCCAAACTGCAAGCAAGGCTTACAAATTGCATGAGCTTGTCTCTAGGCAACATGTATGGAATACTAAACTGAAGCCAGACCCTAGTCCAGAATTCCATATTGCTCCTGTTCACAAGGGCTTCCCACCTTCTTTTCAGCTGGGACCCTAAATCTATGCATGCAATGTTATTTGTATTTTTGACAGAGACTGGATATTTCTACTGAAATAAACAGGCACATATACTCTGGACACATTCTCCCATGCTAGGGGGGGTGGGGACAATTTGATTTGGTTTGCATTTGAATACTAAACTAATTTGCACTTCAATATGTGAACTATATTTGCAATTATCCTTCAGTTTTCACACTTCTCCAAATTTTGCAATGCAGTTTCCTGATAAAAAATAAAGTGTGTACAAAAATGGGTACATTAGAGGAAATAGCATTACAAAAGACATATATGGGGAAACTGTTTGCAAAAATAGCATAAGAGTTTTCATGAATATGGAAATGCATGGGAAAAAAACCAGTTACAAACTGATGTAGAAATAGGTTGGAATGAACTTGTGCTTGAAAAATTGCAAACATTACGAAAGCAAGACAGATGCATTTCTTCAACCCTATCCTGCACAAATATACAAACGCTAAATCTGAATGAGTGTATTACTTATTGCTAATAGATCAGCCTAAATATAAGTGTTATTTCAATTTATATCTTTATGTCAAAATCTAAATTGGGAGTAGGTGATCTGATAGCTTCCAGATGTTTTGGATGATAAATCCCATCAGCCACAGCTAGCATGGGATTATGGGAGTTAATAGTCCAAAAGATCTGCAGAGGTAACAACATCTTTAAAAACTGTTATATTTACAATCTCTCTCAAACATAGCACGCTGTATTCTCAAAGTACAATATTAGCATAAACTCCATTAAAGGGGGAAATAAAAGGAGAATAGGTATTTGAAATTATGACTTGAACTTTTGAGTTTGTCTTAAAATTCAACTTACCTCTCTTTTAATAATGGGATCGGGGTGATCTAGACACTCAATTATTGTCATTTGGTGCTGTAGTGCAAGGCTGGGATCCTGCTGGACAACGTAGGTGAGGGCCTTTAATCCTAGAAAGAAAAGTTACTGCAAAGTTTGCAAGCTGAAATCACAGACATTCAGCATCAAATGCAGTGGGCTGTGATGATCAGAGAACTTACCTAAATACTTCAAATTAATTTTGGGTGACAGGACAAATTTTCCAATGCATTTGGCAGCCTTCTCAAGTAGGTCTGATTTAGGATAAATTGTGTAAATGGTCTGAACACATTCAAACAAGATTGCTGTAGAAAGACAAAGAAAACACGGTTTTATTTCAATGGTGCATGAAATCAAATTGACAATATATTAACATTAAACAAGTCCAACAAGTCTGGAGAGGCATCAGAATGTTAATACCGTATTAAAGGGAGTATGTTAGAGGCTTCTGCATATCCAGTGAGGCTTCCGCGTATCCTGTTTGGCTTCTGCAGATCCTATGAGGCTTCCGCGGATCCTATGCATAGCCAGGCTGCTGCCAGCAAAACGAGGAGCAAAAGAGGCGATTTTTGCCTGCCCATCCTCCTTTTAAATGTTTTTTTTCCTCTAGACAGGGCTTAGAGAGGGCATGCTGGTGAGGACTGGACCAGGGCTGGAGAAGAATGTCTCGTATCCTAGCCTCTCCTCTCCCCATCCACTGGAACACCCCCCTTTTCCATCCCTCTGAGGCCACATTAGCAACTTCAGGAGACAGCTGGCACAGTCCTTCCCACAGTGGCTGTGAGGGCGAGCGGGACCGGAACTCAGAGACCCTCTCTGAGGTCATAGCAGTGTCTATGGTCTCAGAAGGGGGACTCCCAAAAAGCCTATGGTCCTTAGTGCCTTTGTCACTGTTGAACACACGGATTTTTGTATTTCTAGCCCTCTGCATTCCAACACCTTCAACTATGCAATCCCTACATTCTGAAACAGCTTGGGACCTGGGCATCTGAAGGCCTGCCTTCCCCACATGTTCCTGCCCATTCATTAAAATGTTCATCAGAGACTCTTCTTCGAATGCTCCCACCTCCTGAAGTTATGGGGGTGGTAAATGCAGAGAGGAAATGCTTATGGGACTATCTCCCTAGAGATAGCTATTCTACTCACTTATTCTACTCTCTTCATGTTGCCAGTTGAAGATCCTTTTGTTTTCCCCCGGACTTTTAAAACATCGACTGAGTCGTTTTTAGCTCTGCTGAAGTTGCGATTTTATTCTGCTGCTGTTGCTTTTATCATTGCTGCGGTTAATCATGTCTTTAGCTTGTTTTAATTTTGTTTTGTAATAACTGCTCTAAGAGTATTGTTGTTGTTGTTTTACTGAGGGTGCAGAATACAAAGAAAATACACACACACACACTCAGAGACAGGCAGCCATAAAACAAACATTATTTTTCTGTATATTTATCTATGTTGCTTGTATTTTTTTTAATTCAAATTAACAAGCTGAGACTTTGTCCTTCCAATGTATATTTTTATATCTTTACAATACACTCAACTTTTTATATCTGAGATCTTCCTCTTTAAATTGTCAGTCTTTGGTCTAGTTCTCACCATGGTGGTAAACCTGGATCTGGGCTGTACTACTTCAAATAACCAAATACAACTCCGTACAAAACAATTCCCTCCGCAGAGAAAACTAGCATGCCAGGTAAGTGGCCAGGCCGGGACCCTTCTCCCTGACATGCTAGGTTTCTATGTTGACTTGTTCCACACGGAGAAGCATTCAGGAAGCCATGCATGCTCCCATCTGCAGTAATATAGCTCAAATATAGACTTACCACCTCAATGAGAACTAGAACTTTGCATAGTAACATCCTTGAAAGATATTTAACACTTATTTGCTGGAAGGATTTTAAGATAAGGATTTCATAAAGTGCAGGAAATAACTCATGTAATTTCCGCCACATTCTATTACAAATAGGCTACCAATCCCAGAGAGTCAGATGAATGGTCAGGAGGGAGGCATGAGTACAGCCTGAAGTGCTTTGAATGCTTTTACTACAGCCAATTGCCCAGCCAAAGAGGCAAGCAGCTTTTGCATTTAAAACAGGCTTGCCATATCAGCAGCTACAATAAAAGCTTGTATGCATGCTTCTTCCCCCCACTCATGCATATGCCCTCTAGGATTGCAATTTAAGGGTATACATTGGCTGAATTCAGACGACACAATAAGCAACTGGAGTGGGGGAAACAATCGTCAGTTGTATTGATTGTTGTGTCGCCCGAATGCTGCCATAGTCAACTCAGCGCTGATCCTAATCCACACCATGGTTGATTATTTATTACCATGTTGTGTGGGGAGTACCCCCTAGATGAACAACTGTAAAGTTGATTATTACCCCACCATTGACTATCGTGTTGTCCGAATTCAGCCATTCTCTCATAGCATTTCCCTTATGGTTAGAAAATATACTCTCACCTACCATATGTGATGTTGTGATTTATCTCAGCTCTCCTTAGAGATTCATCCAAAACATCGTACATTAACTCACTGGCCCTGTTACGAAGGGACAAAAGTGTTCAAGAACAGTCACTTAAAAAAAAAAGACTTAACCTTAAGACTCAATCCTGCACAGAGTTTCATTCAATCCAATAGCCTGTTCTCAGACACTTGAGTGATACCTTCACATTATAGCTATTACTGGGACTATAATGGGGACATTGCAGAGGGGAAGGCAGGAAGAGTGACACCAAAACATTTGTGAAGTGCAATCCTACGCATGCTTACTCAGAAGTAAGTCCCCACTGTGTTCAATGGGATGTACTCTCCAGTAATTGTGTTTAAGATTGCAGCCTTAGTTTTCTAGCCTTTCAACAGAAATACCACCCTTGCTTTCAAAACGTTCTTCATCTGTATAACAACTAGGTACATTTGTTATTTTAAAAACAAAGTTAAATATACAGTATATGTGAGCTAAGCACACAGCCCTATCGAGGCCGGGAGAAACCAAAACATGTAGATCTAAATTGTATATAAAATAAAGATTGAAAAGCAACACGAGGATCATATTTTGAAGGCTTCTCAGGGGGAAGAGAAGAGCTACTATATTTGGCATTAGCAGCCACAGGCATTTCAGGGGGAACTTCTCCTGTACAATCACCACTGAAATAAGGGAGAGAAGCACAAAATCATTTCACTGAGGAGTGTGCAAAATAGCATTTCGATGATGATAATGATGATGATGATGATGATGATTTATATCCCATCTTTTCCCCCCATACTGGGACTCAAGGCGGCTTACAAATTAAAACATGTGCAGTTAAAAACAGATAGATACAAAAATTAAAAATATAATTACAGATGGTACAATATTAAAATATTTAAAACATTTAAAAACACTTAAAATACAAATGTTTTTTTAAAAAAATCCAAGATATAACAACATATCAACAGAGGTCCAAACTACTCCCCAAAGGCCTGCTGAAACAGAAAAGTTTTAGCCTGCCTCCAAAAGCACACCAAGGAGGGAGCTTGTGACACAAAATCCATGTAAATTCCTACAATTTCAGACTGTGGGGTGTAGGTACACCCAATAAGTAACATAGCTGCAGTGCCCATATCAGATGGCAGTTTTATTCAATTGCCAGAACTGAATACAACCAGAGCGCTCTTCTCCCCGTTCTTCAATGTATGCTAGCCGGTAGAGAGGTTCAGAGAACAGTTAAGAAATTAGAGCAAACCTACAATAAGAGAAATGGCCGAGGTGATTGCTGAAGACCAGACGGCAAACCTGCTCCAGGCAAACCATTCTGGCTTTTGTTTCAGGGAAGTACATTAATGAAACACGAGACTCGGTAAGCCAATTCAAGCAAAGATATTTACCTTGGATCATCCTTTCCAAGCAGACCCAAAATCCTTAAAAGCTGGATTTGTAACCAAGGTGCCGGCACACTGTGATAGTTGAAGTCTACAGGGAGTTTCCCTCCCACCACCTGCTTTAGAATAGTTACAAAGCTGCCTGTCAAATCCTTGTACCTAGAGGAGTCTTCCTAGACAAAGGATAAAACACACAATTGAATTGTTTTTCACAGCAGAAATCGATCGCTATTAACGTTTCAGTTCCTCCATTAGTCCCTTCTGCTCTTTTCATCTAAAACTTAAGTTGTTCTCCCCAATTTTTAAACTCAAATACAGCTGACAATTAAACCCAAAATATGCAAATGGATCTCAACGTGCCTAGCAACACATCAGAAACACAGAAAACCATCCTGAAAGTCAGGGGAAGGCGAAATAGTGCATTGTTCATATACAATTAGTACAGGTGAGATTTCCATTCTTTTTGCCATTTCGTTAAGACAAAAGCCCAATTCACATGATTATCCTGATTATTAAGGATCCCACCTTCACCATTTGGAGATAAATGTGTAACGAAGCAGCCATAACTCCCACATCCCTGTCGCAAAGTGCTTTCCGGAACTTGTCATGGATGTGCTGGACTTGGTTAGGAGCAATAAGGTAGAACTTGTACAGCGCCTGGACGGCTTTTCTTCTAATAATTTCCCTGAAAAGAAACCATTTTATTCATCTCATTGAGCCCAACTATTAACATTGTTGTATCCAAATAGAGCTTTGGCTCTACGTTTACAACCGTTTTTCAAACGCATCTTCCTAGAATTTTATCAGCAAAAACGTACTTTGAATGCTGAAGCTTGTCTTCTATGAGTGGAAGGACGGCTGGAATCATTTCCCATGGAAAGATCTGGCTTGCCACAGTAAGAGCCATGCACACTTCCATGAGATTAGTGCTCTGCAAATCCTGCCACAGACATGAACACAAAGCTGTTGATTTCCCCCTCAACAGATTAACAATGCTTAAGAGATTTCTGTAACGTTCTTTCAAAGATTCACGTCTTTACTTCTGTAAATCAAAATTCAAACCCTATTTCTAAACGATATTGATGTGAATATAACAGCTCCTGTTTTCTCTATGCTTTTGAAACTTTAATTTGATGGAAGAGCTTTTACATTATCACAATCTCCCATTATTTTATCCATCCATAACCTATAAACCTAGAAGATCTATGCTTCGGGGTGGGGGAAGAAACAAACAGGAATGTTTTTTAAAAAATGCAGCTAAACAAGTTCAATCGGGAAAGAAAGGTGATGTTCAAGTAATGTGATTGCTTCTTCCTTTGAAGGCGCAAAGTGGCTTTCAGAAGGATCCAACACTGATCAACAGGACGTTTAAGAATTGGAAGGAGCCAAAAACCATTATGTTTTTGTTTTTTTGTTGTTTGTTTGTTTTTTGTTTAATGTTCACAAAACAGCAATCACATTAAAGATCTCACTGAGGTGGTTCACACATAATACTAAACCATAATGTGCGGCCCCTTGGAACACACTTGCGGGTGTATCATTCCCTGACGCTGCAAGAAATCCACAATTTTAGAAGGAAACAAGGAGGGAGCACCTTGTTTACAAGCAGAATCACACTCCCAGCAGGCTTCTGCTTTGTACAGCACCTTATTTTCTTCCAAAATTGCCTGTTCTTTTGCCATCGCCCCAGCAAATTCAGCAGTGGCAGAGGGGCCACAAAATCAGCTGCCAGGCCCAGATGTTGACTACACATACACTAAACCATGGTACACAACCTATGTGTACAAGCAAGAAGGAGCTTGAGCAAAAGCACAGGCTCGCATGCTTTCCCCTCCTCCCTTCTCTTTTGGAGAGAAGGATTTCACTGGGGTTTAATTTCACTTTCCACTAGTCCAGGCTTGTCATGCCACAGGAATGTAGTTTCAAACAAACTCCCACCCGTTTCAAAGCAAGCTAACTTCAAACCCTGAGTACTGAAACCAGCTTGTTTAACTAACTGGACTTAGTTTTAAACTATGACAAAGCTAGGATTAATGGTAAGTGAAACTAAAGCTAGCAAACTCCTTGCCCCAGCGAGGAGGAAAACACGTCAGCCCAAGCCATTGTACAGGCTCTTTTCCCCAACACGGTTCTGCCAGATATTTGGGTCAACAATTACATGCTGGCAGGAGTTGGTCGCAGTAAGCCAAAATGTTTGGAGGGACCCAGGTAAGACAAGACTGCAGTGAAGCATGGCTTAGAATATGGCTACTGTAAATTTACAGCAAAGTCAAATAATTATGGCTTAGCTCCAGAGAAGAATGAAGCATGTGGGTGTGAACGATCTTGTCATCCGATAACAGCCCCTTGTAGCAGGATGCTGCCACGACGACTCCCCAGGAGTTTTAGGAAGCCATTTCAGCAGGGATCTTATGCCGCTATAAAAGGGGAAAGCTGGAAAGGTCTACACATGAGCAGAAGCAACCTTGCACTTTTCTGGATCCAAGCCATTGTGTTTTAGTTAAGGTTCCATCTGGTAAACAAGATTTTATTAGCACATGCACATTTAAGAATTCGTTTTAGAACTTTAAAAAAGATGGAGAACAACTCAGGCTTGAGGTCAGGGCGATGTTTACCTCCAAACCTCCCACAAAACTGTACCTTCACAACTGTGTTCACAAGCAGAAGCAGCAGTTCATGGCTTTCATGAAGAAATAAAGAAACTGCCAAATAACCTAAAGGGGAAAAAAAATCTATGTTGTACATTCCAAACTCTTTGTACTTAATGTATTTGATTCCTATCTCACTCCATACCAGCTTTCCCCAATCTGGTGCCCTCCAGATATGGCCATGCTGGACGGGGATAATAGGAGTTGTAGTCAAACACTTCTGGAGGGCACCAGGTTGGGGAAGGCTACTCTATCCTATTGCGCAGAGCAACTTACAGCAGTTTTCTGAAACACAAAACACTTCTGTCCCAAACGAGCTCACTAACTGAATGCTGAAAGAGTTTGGAAGATAATGGACCAAAATGATTTAAAATGACATTTTGCAGACATAAAAATCAGTGCTTAGACTTGCGGCTATATAGAACCTCTTGGTTCAGATGCAGGAGGCTACAACGCTACAATCAACAGCAGTGAGAGGCCTGTTGCATCCATGCCCTTCCTGGCGGCATCTACTCAATCACAGCAATACCTAACGGGAAAACCCAACAGGATGCTTACACCTCTGCTAATTCTCTTGACCCCCACTGATTCTGTTGCGCAAGCAGTGGGTCCCACCTATTCCGCTGCGCAAGCGGGACCCACCGCTTGTGCCTACAGCGATTCAGCACTTCCCCATCGAGAAACGCTCATTTCTCAATTTGAGCAGGTCAGTGGAGCTCCCTTATGTAAGCTCCGCCAACTTGCCCTGTTCCAGAAACGAGCGTTTTCCATTTGGCTCGGAAGTACTAAATCTTCCTTCCGCAACCGGCGGTTACCACTTGTGGACAGGAACTGGAAGAGCGCAAGGAAATCAACGGAAACATAAGCAGCTCATTAGATTCTACCCAAAGCTTTCTTTCCCAAGGTACTCTAATGGTACAAATACAACCAAAACTACATGAGGGTTTTCTTGTGCAATATAATACATACCGACTCTTTTTTCAAAAAGGTTTCCTTGTTGTGCTAGCTTGATAGCATGGATGTACCCAAAAGAGGCCTCATAGCCCAGCATCTCACAATAGATCAGTCTCACCATACATTCCTTCATCAATCTCTGAAATACAAGAAATGAATATTATAAATACAAGAGACAGAGAGATAGAGGATTCTCAGGTGCTAGTTCTGCAAAGAGTTATACAGCATCAATGATTCGGAGGTACAGATTCCAACACACGATTAGCATGCTGTATACACCAAAAATGGAGTCATTCTTTGTGAAAAACTGAATGGGACCTGGTAACTATTACCCATAGATTGCAGAGATAGAGAAATACCTCTGTGTAGTTTTTTTTAAAATCATGGGGGCTGGTCCTCTCACTATTCAGTTCTGTTGTGGATATATAATTCCACTGAGCTTCTGTTTCCACCCCCTTCTCAAGTCTTTTTTTAACATAACTGTGGGAGTAATTCTATACTGAAGATCCACCGGCTGTGGGTCTGTAGGATTCAGCGTACGTACTACTACAACACCATGACAGATCATTGTTTCAAAACTGGCATGTTCCACCAGTGTATCTGTCACATTCTTGTGGTAGTACATATGCTGAATCCTATAGCCTCTCAGCCAGTGGGTCTTCAGTATAGAATTACTCCCAAGGTTATTGAAGGGCTATGGGATATGGTGTACGTATGCTTCTCCCTGGGAGAAGCACACGTACACCATATCCCATAGCCCTTCAATCCATGGCCACACTCCCAGCAACCATGCAACTTTATACCAGCCCATAGAGCTGACACAAAGAATTCTCTTCCTATTGACTTCAATAAGATGAGGAACTAAAAAAAAATAAAAGCAGCCCTCATATTGTCAACTGCCACACCAATGTCAACATAAGAGCGCATAGGATACGGTGTAACTCAGCACCCAAACACAGCTCACTATCAGCATATAAAGCCCCACAAGGGAAGATCAGGATTGGCTATATCTCAGTGCTCTCTTGTTCTTAATAATAGTGCTGTTTGTTTTTCTCAAGTTCAGAATTTTGTTGTAGTTTTTCGTTCCTTCTCTCCGCAAGTCACGGCCCTTTAATAAGTCCCCCCCTTTACTCTTTTGTTACATTTCCAAATTTAAATTTAAAAAATGTTGGGGGGGGGGGGGGAATGATTAAATAGGACTTACCAGCGTTGTCGTTGGTGCAGAAACTGTTACTTTTAAATTATTCAATTCCTGTTGAATTAATTTTTCTTCCTCCTGATAAAAGATTTAAAAAAAAACACTCTACATGCTTATATCATTTTTAGAAAACATAATATAAAAAGGTATCTTGTAACATAAATCAGCCAAAGGTTGTTCCTAAACCTATATCTCTATATTGTAGTAGTTTGTGGGGGGGGGGGGGGTTTACCTGTTATCGCAATTACACTAAACTCCCATTCAATTGAAAGTGGAAGTTTAAAACAAGTTCACAAAACAAGCAAAGAGCAAAACAATATTTTTTTAAAAAATCAAAATGTTATTATTGTACATATAGGATGATCCAATCCAGCCAAAGTTAAACTTTTTGAAATCTTACCGCCTCTGGTGAGAAAACACATGCTTATGGCTGCAGTTCTATAGACACTGATTTACTTCAGAGTAGATATTGCACTGCAAATCTCTCCCACTGAAATCAATCCAACTGAAAGATTGTCTAACTTTGGCTGGCTCGTGGCCATGCTTTGAGGAATCAAAAATTTCAAGCAGGCAATTTTATACTATCATAAAATGCTGAAACAGCATCCTGAAGTCAAGCTTACAAAATCATACATTTCATTTCGCTTAAAAACCTATAAGAGACTATACTATCCCTTTTCTGAGAGATACTGTAGCAATGTCATATGTTATGATGTTTTTTTAGGCCCTAAACCTGAAACGCTTCCCTCAGAACCTTAACACAGTTTGCTAGCAAACTTGTCATACAAAAAACAGAAGCAGCCATGTTGTCTATAAGAAAATCAATCCATATGGCGTAATACCTTTATGGGGCTAACTCAAAGATCACAAACATTGTGCAAGCTTTTGAAAGCTCCATATGCCTTCATCAGGCAAGATATTATGAAAAGCAGGTTTGGACGATGTGCAGAGAAATAGGAAGGGTGAAAAAGAATGAGTGGATCTTGTAGTCAAGATGTTTACATTGTCAGATCTACAACTGTCTGCTATTTTCTTGTTTCCAGTGGTCCTACGGGCACTGAAACCCAAAACAATGAAATCACTGAATGGCAAGAGCCCAATCTGAAGGCCCGCAAACCATCCCCCTCCATATCATTTTAAGGACACAATCTTATGCACATTTAGACAGAAAAGTCCTTCAAATCCCAGCATGATTACAACATCCAGTCAGGCTTTTCTCCCGCCCCTCATATTCTGCCCCCTCTGAAGGATGAAGAGATCTGTTGATCTCGAAAGCTTGCACAATTTTGGTGATCTTTGGGTTGTCCAAATCAAGGCATTACACTACATGGACTTTAGAATCATAAACCCAGACGCTCCTCTGCTGCCTTCTCTTTACCCGGGCCAGCTGCCCTGCCTTCAGCCTCACACACTTCTTTGCACACACATTCCACCACCACATTCACAACCCCCAAGCCTTCATCCTTTAAAAGGGGGCATTCAAGGGAGCCTTGAACATTAAGGTCTGAGGGAGAAGGGAGAAGCAGGGTGCAACTCTCCATGTTGCTGACAGAAAGGAGAATTCTGTACATGCCCAGAGGCACTTTTACAACTTCCTTCACATTTTCCAGGACTACGCTGTGGCATTAGAAAACAGACTGGGGATGACCTGGATGAATTTGATGACCTGGATTTATCTTGAAGATCTGATGGGGGTGAGCGCTCATATCTTGGTGCGGGAATGGGGACTTCTGTACACCTGCAGAGGGCACATTTACTACTCCCATCACATTTTCCAGAACTCTCCTCTGGTGATGGAAAATAGAATGGGGGCGGGGGAGAGAAAGGAGAAGAGGGCTGGCTATATTTAAGCCCTGAATTCATCTTAAAGGTCTGCTATTTGGGGGGGGGGGGGGGGGGGAATTCCGTACATGTCCAAAGGGACGTTTACCACTCCCTTCCCATTTTCCAGGACTCTGTATTGGAAAACAGGATGGGGATGGGCCTGAGTTTATCTCAGGCCGAGCACTCGCATATAAACACACCCCTTCTCACAACCTCATCCTATCGTCCGTGTTTACTCGGAAGTAAATCCCACACGAAGCAGACACCCTTGCCGTGTTGCCACCTCACTCTCTCGCCCTTGTCCCCACGGCCCCACTCCCGGTCCAGCTCCCGCTCCCCACAGCCCGGCGCCCCGTCCTGGCCGTACATGTTTGGAGGCGAGCGCGGTGATGCTGCGGATCAGGCCGCCGAGGCGCGAAGTGGCCGCGCTCCGGCCGGCTCCTCCTCCAGCGCCGCCGAGGCCAGCCCCCGGCTCGTGGTGCCCCAGCAAGCCGGGCAAGGCGCTCAGCGTCCGCTCCACCACGTCGCTCATGCCCCGGCCGCCTCGCCTTCCCTTTGCTGCGGCATGCCGGAAGAGCAGGCCCGGCGTAGCTCCCGGCCTCCGCGCCGCCGCCGCCGCCGCCGCGCTCACTTCCGGGCTCCCGGGGGAAGCCTCTGCGAGGCCGCGGGTCCACCCGCCCGGCTCCTTTGGGCCGTAGGGCCTCGGCCTCGAGTGGTGGGAGGGGAGGGGAGGGCCTTCCTGGGATTAGTAGGCCGAGTGGTGGGAGCCTTGAGGGGAGTGGATTGTTATGGCGTTTCGGGGGGAAAGTAGGCCACGCACGCACGCACGGAGAGCCCTGAGCGGTGGTGTTGTTAGGGTTTTTCTGGGATTAGTAGGATGCAGTCATCCTGGGAGCCCTGAGAGGAATTGTTAGTATATATTTCTCTACCGCCCCAGAGCCTAAAGCCCCCCACAACAAGTCACAAAAATTGCAAACCACAGATACAAGGCAAGAAAAATAGTATGCAAATTTTAACATAACAGTATGTAAAACCATTTTAACAGCTAAAAACAATTTCAGTAAGATAATAAGGGTGCAATCCTATGCATGTTTAGGCAGAAAATGGTCCTGCATCTACCAGGACAGGAAAAAAAATGGAACAATTTGGGGGAAACCAGGATTTCCCCCCACTCCCCGGACCATTTTTGTTTGGAAAATGTATGAAACTAGTGAACCCATGGCGGGGGGGGGGGGGGGGGATTAATCCTCTCTATAATTCTCAGCACAATTATTTCATTCTATCCTTATTAAAATTATTGCTCTAAAGTATATTTTACCGATAGACATTTTTGCTCAGTTTCCCAACATCTGATTAGAGCCACTATTGTGCATTCTTGACAGTAAATGTCAATTCTTGACAGTTTGGGTTTTGTACTATAGAGTCCTGTGTTTCTAATGCTGTAGCAGCCATTTAATGTACTCCTAATCTATTCAGACAATAATGACAAATTTACCAACTGAATTTATTTTTAAAAGTTGTAGGCTGTAATGATAATTCTATGAGCAAATTAAGTTATACACAAAATAATTTTAGGAACAGAAAATCTGCATTATGTTCCTAAAGCAGCCCTCCAAACCTGCTGCCCTCTGGATATTTTAGACTACAGGATGTTATGGATTACTCTACAAATCATGCAAAGATCTACCTATGTACCCAAACACATGGACAGATCACCTAGAACCCACCTGCTGAGAACCACCCCTCTACCTCTGTGATATCGGTATTATTTTAAGGGGGGGGGGGGTTCGGCCCCTGTCTTGTGATTTTGGTCAGTATTTAAGACAGAGGATACTGTGGTGCACCGCAAACATCATGGTTAATACACACAAAAGTAAGCCACACAGGTTCATATGAAAAGTTCCAAAACCTGTGGTCAGGCAATGTCTTTGTTAGGATCAATGGAATACACACAAAATTGTGGGCAAGCTTTTGAGATGATGATACTCCTAGCGAACGGATTCTGAGAAGCCAGAAGGTGGCACCAAAACACAACTTTATATATAAGAATATTAAGGTAAAGAGGGTAGTTTTCAAACTCTAGTTCTTTGGAAGCTCATCAAGTTCCTCAAAACAATATCAGTTAATGGCAGATGAGTTTTCCCCCAAAGGAGTATTTCCATCTCTAAGCAACCTCTTCCTTCAGTTATAGGGGTGTGTTGAGTATGTTCTGTACGAGAACATCGGGCTGTAGCAGTGCCATCTCCATGATTTTCCTTTTATTTTTAAGAAAAGGAATGACAAAGGAGGAGACGGAAAAAAAGAAAGGCATAAATCACAAATAAAATGGATCCCATGTTGGAGGTTTGGGTGAAACTTGGGTCCCAGGTGTCTATATGTTGAAAGATGGTATTCAATCTAGGGCAAGGAATCCATTTTCAAGAAGCAATAAAAGGACTTAGTAGGCAAAGCTGGCACTTCACATGAACTAAGAGTGAGCCTAGAAGGCACCCTAGGAAGTTCTGCAACACGGAGAGGGTTCCATAGCAGAAACTCAGTAATTCCTCAGCAGTCAAGTGTAAAAAGGATTGTCTAAGGGGAGGTACTTTGAAAACTACTGAGATAGACACCACAATCCACACAAATCATTTTCAGAACAGTCACACTGAGGTCTTATTTCCATGTGATGATTATTGCAAGATTATTACAGAGTAAAACAGGTAGTGGAGACCAGTTAACTCTCTAACACTGTACCATGGAGTAAAAGGTTAAAGAGAAAAGATTTTAAAAACTAGATCTGATTCACATATGTAAGCAGCTGTATGGATGGCTCCACAGTGACCATCCTCGAAGGAGCTTACTGATTTCAAAGTCCAGTGTTCAAAAGTACCACGTTTACCAGCAGGCAGTTGAATTTATAGCTATGCATTTCAGCTAAATTGGATCAGTAAATGGGCCAGCTGAATAGTGCTAGTTTTTGAATAAATTTACTTTAAAAAACATGAGATTTTATATAAATATTACTCTTACACCATCCATGCAAAGCAGTAGTGGATTTGCCATGAAGAAAAGTCTATTACTAAAGCAGAATGTGACAGTTGCAGTAGTCAGCAACTGATCACTCCTGAACTAAAATCAGCCTTCACTGATGACCAGCAGTTGGCCCATCATTTCCTGCTAGTAGATTCAAAGAAGTTTTATATATTATTATTTATTACATTTATATATAAGCTCTCTAGGCGGTTTACAAAAATTAAAAACATTGAACATTTAAAAACCAATATACAAAATTTAAAACCATAAAAACCTAAAAACAATCTACATATCATTTAAACTGTTCAGGGGTCAGTTTAAAAAGCTCAACATATGCTGTTAAATGCCTGGGAGAAAAGAAAAGTCTTAACCTGATGTCAAAAAGATTACAGTGTTGGCACCAGGTGAGCTTTGTTGGGGAGATCATTCCATAGTGGGGTGGGGCACCACTGAAAAGGCCTTCTCCCTTATTGCCATCCTCCAAGCTTCCCTTGGAGTAGGCACTCGGAGGACGACCTTGGATGTTGATCGTAGTGTATGGGTAGGTTCGTGTTGGGAGAGGTGTTCCATCAGGAATTGTGGTCCCAAGCAGTGTAAGTTACCAGAGCATAGACAACTGAAGCCAGATTATCCCTGTCCAGTCAGGGGCGTAGCTGGGCCACCAACCAAAGTTGGTAGAAGGCACTCGGTACCACTGAGGCCACCTGAGCCTCAAGTGACAGATGGTTCTAGGAGAAGCCCCAAGCTACGACTCTGCTCCTTCAAGGGGGATGCAACCCCATCCAGAGCAGGTTGAACAACCTACTAACAGCATCTCAGTCTTGTCTGGATTAAGTTTCAGTTTATTAGCCCTCCAGTCCATTGTCGCAGCTAGGATGTGTTCAGCATATCCATAGCCTCACCTGGTGAAGATGAGAAGGAGAAATAGAGTTGTGTGTCATCAGCGTACTGATGACAACGCACTCCAAAACTCCGGATGACCTCACCCAACGGTTTCATGTAGATGTTGAACAGCATGGGAGACAAGACTGACCCCTGCAGAACCCTGTACTGGGGAATTCACAGGGCTGAGCAATCTTCCCCAAGCACCACCTTCTGGAACCAACCCATCAAGTAGAAGCGGAACCACTGCAATGCAGTACCTCCCACTCCCAACACAGCCAATCGTCCCAAAAGGATACCATGGTTGATGGTATCGAAAGCCGCTGAGAGATCAAGGAGAATCAACAGAGTCACACTCCCCCTGTCCTTGGCTGTTTCCGTGCCAAAACAAGGCCTGAAACCCCACTGAATCAGTCTCATCCAAGAGTGTCTGGAGCTGGCTCACAGCCACTCGCTCAAGGACCTTGCCCAGAAATGGACCATTTGCCACTGGCCTATAGTTATTAAGATTTTCTAGGTCCAGGGAAGATTTCTTTAGGAGTGATCTCACTACCACCTCTTTCAGACGGCCTGGAACTACTCGCTCTCACAGAGAGGCATTAATCACTTCCCTGGCCCAGCTTGCTGTTCCATCCCTCCTAGTTTTTATTAGCCAAGAGGGGCAAGGATCCAATATGGAGGTGGTTGCACGGACCTGTCCAAGCACCTTGTCAACATCCTCAAGCCGTACCAACTGAAACTCATCCAAGAAAACAGGACAAGGCTGTGCTCTAGACACCTCGCTAAATTTTAGCTCTAGACAATCTCCTGTCCAGTGGCTTTGGGACAAGAGAAAAAGGGGGAACTTCCAGTGACACAAGCACTGAATCACACATTTCATGCAGTCTCTCATTCCATTCCAAGACAGGAACATGTTTGTTTGTGGAGTTTAGTCATGAGTAGCCCTGGTAAAGTGTGGTCAGAGTTTGCTTTAAATTGGCCGCTCTGGGAAATCCGGTTGTCAGACACTGCAGTAGAAACTGTGCTGCTGTTTCTCATATACTGACTCAGCACTACTTTCCATTGCTGCTATTTTAGCTGCATCTAACTGGTTCCTCCTTCCAGCACTCTTAAATAAGTAACACTGTTGATAGCCTGGGACACATAGGCTCACCTTAAGGATGTGGGGTTGCGATTTGTTTCCCATCCTGCTCCTGGCTCCTCTGTTCCCCCCTGCTTTTCAAAAAAAAAATTTGTGCAAGAGAGTTGTGTGAAATGTAACTGTAATATTTCCCAGCACATTGGCTATAGTGAGCTAGCTAGCAAATGTGTGAGATTTCAGAACCATGAAAAGTGCCATCCAGGAAAAGAACTGTAACCCCCTACATCTTCTGAAAGGATGGATAGCTCAGGAGTTGAAGGGACAGGGTGGTAAAAAAAAAGCACACAACAGCTTCTATCCATTGGTGTCAGTTATGCTATCAGAATCATAGGATTTCTGCTTACATGCATTTTTGCAGACTTTTTTTTGTGTGGTTTTCTAGAGAACATTGGTTATTGGGCAGATTAAAAATACAAGAGAAGAAGGCTCGTCAACAATTAATTCCTTTGCCTTGGGCCTCTTATAGTGACCAGCTCTGAATTTGGATGGTATATTAGTGAGCATGGATCGAAGGAGGAGAGGAAAACATGCAAGACTTTTTTAAAAAAGATGTGTTAATAACACTGAGGACCTAATTTAAAGAGCTGACTACATGTTCATCATATTAGCCTATAAGCACAGTGGTGGGACCAAAAGGAAGCCATATTAAGCCTGGAAATTGATCCGCCTGGTTTTCTGTCTCAGTTTTTTACATCTTTAGTTTAGACGCCATGCTGTGATTTCTATTGATGCCTGACTAAAGATGGCACTGTTGAGATATACCAGAAAGCTTCCTTTAGAACCTTGCTTTTGTCAGCATAATGCTACGAATCTCCTAGGGCTTAAAACTGACCCTAGATGCCGGTTAATGCACTTCCTTCTTTTTGTAACCCTAATATATGCTTAGGGCTTGATTAGAGCTACAACACATCAGGGACACCCAGATAGGGCAAAACTGTCTTCAACAACACGCTGAAGCAATAACAGTGCCATGTTGAGCATGTGTGAAGTAAGCTTCTACATCACCCTGGGGAACATGTGAAGTAATACTAGACACATTTCTGAGTGTGTGCAGAGTGTTGTCATAACTAACAAGTCACACGAACACACACACACACACACACATCTATGAGTGTGTGTGTGTGTGTGTGTGTGTGTGAGAGAGAGAGAGAGAGAGAGAGAGAGGAAGAGAGAGAATACATAATTTGTATCTCTTCTAGAAATTTTGTTTCCTTGCATGTTTTAAAAATGCTACACCACCTTATAATTAAAAATAATTCCAAGGCAGCCTACTCAAGCTCAATTAAAACAATGCTAAATAAACCGCACCATTACAATTATCCCTAACAAATAGCAGAAACAGCAAAGAAGAAGAAGAAGAAGAAGAAGAAGAAGAAGAAGAAGAAGAAGAAGAAGAAGAAGAAGAAGAAGAAGAAGAAGCACAGCAATCAACAAAGAACAGCATCAAAGCTAAAACTCATTAGACTTGGGGGTTTGGAAAAGTAACTCTGGGGAGAGCATCCCAAACTGGGTGCAACTACATAGAGGCTCTTTTATCAATCACCATCCATCTAACCTCTGACAAGAGGGGCACACAGAGAAGAGTCCTCCAATTATAATCGTAATGGTCAGATGGATTCCAGTGGGAGGGAACAGGTACTTCTTCCAGTACCTCAATTAGTCTATAGCTCAATTCGGACGACACAATAAACAACTGGTGTGGGGGAAACAATCGTCAGTTGTTTTGACTATTGTGTCATCCGAATGCTGCCATAGTCAACTCAGCACTGATCCTCATCCACACCACAGTTGATTATTTATTACCATGTTGTGTGGGGAGTGCCCCCTAGGGTTAGGGTTAGGGTTAGTCAACCCACCATTGACTATCATGTCGTCCGAATTGAGCCATTGTGTGTTATTCACTTTTTTTTTCAGGCCGCTATGCTTGAGATCAAACCCTGAAAGTATTCTTAGCCACAATATGTTCCCCTAGTTGTCAAGTGATAACTTTAGGAAACCTCATAGGCTTGTTATCCAGATTTAGAGCACCTGCAGTTCATGCAGAAGGTCCCAGGTTTGATCCCCAGCATCACCAGGTAGGGCATGAAAAACTCCTGCCTGAAACCCTGGGGAGCTGCTGCCAGTCTGTGTTGACAATACTGGGCTAGATGGACCCATGGTTTAACAGCTTCCTATGCTCCTATGTTCCTAAGGACTCTAAAGCATGTTGCACCTGAATAGCCTGATCTGAGGTATGTCTATTAAGCAGTAAGCACCACTGAGATCAATGGGATTTGCTCCCAATTAAGTGAGGATAGTATTGCAACCCAATCCTAGACATATTTACTACTGTCCCTTTACTATTCATTTTCCCATCCCCTGCCTTTAATATATTTCCAAATATTTCTGCAATAAGCAATGCAACTAATATTCAGGGGTGCTGGTAATTCCAAGGTGCCCGTGATACTCAAATGTCCAACTTGCATTTGTGAGACTGTTTACCTGCCTTTTCTGGGAAATAATCATTCATCTATCTCCATAACTCTGTCTGTGTTTCATGGATTGTCAGCATCTTTTGTTCCATAATCCACTCATTGATGGATTCAGGGGTTTTTTTAAGGAATGTATGTGAATTTCATTCCACGTGTATAAGTGTGCATTAGTGCTAATTTGCACACACACACACACACTAAAATAAAAACAGCCTGCAAGTCTGCAAAATTCACATGACTCAGAAAAAGACAGTCTGCTGTGGAATCCACAGGTCAAATTCATAGAAATCTAAATCCATTTGAACCCATTGCAGATTTCTCTGACAACCCTACATTAAATAGCCCTCTTCATGAATTTGTTTGCTTTTTACAACTCAGTTGCTCTGGTGTCCTCCATGACCTTTAGAATTGATATCTGCAAAAGCAGAAAGAAAATATAAACTCTTCACATCTCATGGCACATATTTGTCTGAATTTGCTACAAATAAAGAAAAGGTAATCTAAATGCCATATTAGTGTAATACCTTTATTAGGTCAACCAAACGATCAGAACAACAATAATAGTTTGTACATTTTTGTGATGTAATAAAGGTATTGCACTAATATATATTTAGGATTTTTCTTGGTATGGCTACTATTTAATATGGATCTCTGATCCTGTTTTCTCCCTTGGAAACTCATAAGGAATCCTCAAAAATCAATTTTTGCTTCTCGTACTTGCCCTTTTAAATCCTGATCATCATAAGATAGAAAGTGAACTGGTGTTAAATTGATTTCTCATGTCCTGCATCAATAGGAGAGATGAAAATCCCATGTGCAAAAGGTGTGAGTGGAACGTAAGAGTTGGGTTCGTGTTTGGGATAGCCTCCTGAAGTGGAAAGGACGTGCAATGAGGGGGAACACCATTGTAGCATCCAACTTTCCTATGCTGGC
Organism: Anniella stebbinsi; assembly: GCA_029215795.1. NCBI lineage: Eukaryota > Metazoa > Chordata > Lepidosauria > Squamata > Anniellidae > Anniella > Anniella stebbinsi. Next base: position 393,535,408 of record JARDYH010000001.1, read on the forward strand.
CGCAAAGTGATCCTTCACCTTAAACTTCACCAGATGTGGTATAATAAATGTTCTCTGACTCAGCCTGAGGCTTTGTTTAAGGAATCATCCTACAGGGAAGCAATGCTATTCGCGTCCTGCATGTGCTTGAGAAGCAAAGATGATACACATCATAAATATGAATCCTAGTCTTGCACATCACTTACATGGACGTCACTAGTATGTGTATGTATCACTAGCAATGTCTTTTGCTGCTAGAATGAGTCAAAAGGGCATTCTGTAGGGGAGATGGTGTGCTTGCAAATCTGAAGCCAGGGGTCTTTTGCTTCTGGATTTGAAAGCGTTTTCCACTTGCTCTGTAAGAACTGCTCCATCCCACAGGCGAGGCTGGGTTAGAGAGAGCTGTGTGTGTGTGTGTGTGTGTGTGTGTGTGTGTGTGTGTGTGTGTGTGTGTGTAGGACCAGGTGGTGCACGCATGCTCCCGCATCCGCAGCCCTCCTCCCTTCCATTTCTCCACCCTGATGCCCTCCCCCTTCTATCTCCTCCCATCCCTGTCCGGAGCTATCAACAGGGAAAGGAACTAGCTCATCTCCCGATCCAGGGAAAGAAAAAAAGAAAAGAGCAAGAAGGCATCTCTCTAGCCTCACACCAAAGTAAGCTGGGGAGGTCCAGCGGCAGATGCGGCGGCTGTGATTTCAGCACCAAAAGGTCTGGACAGCTCCCCGCGCGTTTCAGCCGCTCCCGAACGGGGTTCTATTGAGCCCGGCAGGGAAGCAGTCGACACACACAAAGCCCTACTGGAGGAAGGGAAGAGGACACATCCTCGTCTAAACGCCCCTTGGATCTTGCTCAGTCAGCCAGAAGGGGTCCGCCCCACCCCTTCGCCTCTGGCTTTCTTTCCCCACACCGTGGCCAAGGCAGAAGACCCAAGGGGCAGCAAGATGCTTCTCAAGCTGGCTGTCATGATACCGCTGATGGCATTGATCGTAGGCCAGGTAAATGGCTTCCCCAAGCCCGAGGGCACCAAAGGAGGTAAGGTTCCTTCTGCTAACTCGTTTGAACTTCACGTGACAGAGGACCCATTTTGGAACTTCCCAAGATGGGGTAGCTGTAATCTGCTCTGGACATTGGGTACAATCCAACATTAACCCTACTTAGAGTAGGTCCATTGAAACGACTGGGATTCCAGTTTGTAATGACTAACTTAATTCCCATTAATTTCAATGGTTCATTTCAAAATCTACCTTGGATTTTACCCATTCATCCCCTCTTTAGCCTGAAGAACAGTTATGAGAATCTCAAGACTTATTTTTTTTAAATCCACATACTAAGTCGATCCAGTTTGATCTAAAAGCACTTGACCTATTATATTACCATTCTGTTTTGAAGTCGGTCCCAAGGATCTAGACCAGCAATCCCAATTCCGTTCCCTCTAGATGTGTTGGACTACAGCTCCCATCATTTCCACCCATTGGCCATTTTAGCTGGGAATGATGGGAGTTGCAGTCCAACAGATCTATAAGGCACAGGGTCAGGAAGATGGAACTAAATCCTAGCAGGTCAAAGTTGATGCATGTGCCGGGTTAAAAAGCAAAATGACAATGCTTTCTTTTCTTTTCTGGATCACTGGAGAAGATGAAGATGCCCTCTTTTATTCCAGATTTTCTTCATTCTCAAATGCATTCTGAGGCTGCCTCATCAGTAGTGTAGCAGTTTTCCATGTCTCTCTTTGTGTGGGTTGCTCTTCATGTCATAAAATCTTTTAATCTCTTGATTATTCTAATCCGATTAGGTTACCACTATTTTCGTCCAGCTCATAGATGAGTTGTTTTATTTATTTATTTTTATTGTGTGGGTGTGTTTTCTGATGAGAAAGCAGCAGGAGAATCCAGTGTGAAGGAAGTATTCAGTGCTAATTTCTAAAACAAAGGCAAGGCCCAAGCTATTTGCTCCTTCCCTAACTTAAAAGCTTCTGTGTGACTTAGTTTCAGCATCTTTAAACATGTGCAGGGGATCTATAGGGGTTTAATACTAGGACTGGCTGGTTGTTGTTGTTGTGTGTGTGTGAGAGAGAGGGGGGGGGAGAGGGAGACTATCTGCATACCACAACTGTATGTATATGTGTCTCTTTCTAGATAAATCAATACACAACAGAGAATTAAGTGTTGAGAGACCACTAGAAGAACAGGTAGGTAAAATTATTATCCAAAATATTATTTGGCATTGTTACATTTGGCAGAACAGCAGACTGACCTACCTTTCATGGTCAGGAGGGTCCCAGTAGTTCGAAGAGATGAATTTCAAAATAGCAGCCATGTGAGCTGGTGCAGGAAACACATCTTTTTTAAAAAAAAATGTCCTGCATCATCATAAAGCCTAACAATTATTCCCAATGAACTAAAGCATATGGACTTGGATATATATTATTGTGTTCAATGGGGCTTACACTCAAGTAAGTCCATATATTGCAGCCTTATTATGACATGAGCTTTTAGCAGGAAGGAGATGGATACATCAGAGGCATCAATTTTATATTCGTGCATTTAATTAAGTAGGGTTTTACATACCCAAAGCCTGTGATATAATAAATGTGTTAATCTTCAAGGCATTATAAGGTTCTCAAATGTTTTGATGATTAGCCAAAGCAAGAAGAAAATTATTGAACTAGATATGCAAGAGGCTTAAGACCAGCCTGAGCACAAGAATATATCTTCTGGCTTTGCCTTGTGTACGTGTCAGAATACTAGTGACCTCTGGATATGCTAGACAGTGTGTAAGTAGAAAGGAAAATACTTGCAGCAACTATTATTGATTAGCCCTACCCTTTCTTTTAATGCAGTGCTGTGTCCCTTCTTTAAACTAACATATGTGAAGCATTAAATACAAATATCTCTGAGCATGTTCAAAGTGTCTAATTTCCCACCATGGTGATAGTGTACCCACAACCAATGGCTCCTAACTCTGTTGTCTCTCTTGTGATACACACACACACACATACACTTTAATTTTAATTCTATTTAGCCTTAAGTTTTCAGGGGGGGTTTCAACCTACAGGCCAAATGGTCTGGCCTCATGAGCCAAATTGGCCCATGGGCCAGAGGTACCCCATGTGGGCTCAGATACTCATATACAATATTTTCCCCCAAAAAAAACAGATTGCTGAGGCAGAGGCAGATAAAATGAAAAAATCAGCTTCTACAGGTAAACCTGTTTTTCATTAAATACCCACTCACATTGCCAGTTGCTCAGAGAGAAGATATGTTTTTTCATGCACCTGTGTTATGCGTTTTCCAGAGAATAAGCCAGAATTCAGAAATTATTCATTTGCTGATGACCTGAACCTGCTCAAATCGGCAGTAGAAAAAGAGAGAAAGGAAAAAGAAAGGGAATCACTCAGAAGCTCACTTTACGATCAACAGCTGGCCCTTGGTGACATGGATTCCACCAAGAGCCGCAGACTGGTGGATGATTATGACTCCACGAAAAGTGGGCTGGACGATAAGTATCAAGGTATTTGATCAGCCTTCATCCACTAAACACCACACTATGAATGTGTGTTGCAGATGCAGAAGAGTCAAGCTGTTTAACTCAATGCGTGGTGTAATTGTGTGGTCAGCAATCCTATCTACCAGGGGCACTGAACCTTTGGCCCATGGTCCAAATCTGGCTTGCCAAATTTTCCCAGATGGCCACACCCCTTCCCTTGCCCCCCCCCCACTGCCAACCATTTGGCGGTATGTGTGTATATATATATATATATATATATATATGTTTTGGGAAGTCCTTTAGTAAGAGGTCCACCTACCTAACTTCCAGTCCATCACCCTTCTGGAAGCAGGTGAAGAAGACTTTCCCTTTGCTGTTGTGCTTCTGGAAGCTGCACCTGCAAGCATGCTTTTCTCTCACCTGCTGTTTCACTATACATACTGGGTGCAATTTGGGTTTTTACTTGCTTTATGGTATTAGATGATATTTTATGATTCGATTGCTGTCATTTTGTTGTATTTTATTGCTTGCTATTTGGAAACTCAAATTGAAAGGCAGATTAAAAATCCCAAGGGGAGTCAACTCTCCCCTCCAGTAGTGAATTCAGGTAGCTAGTGCCAATGGAGCTGTAATCAAAACGGGCCAGTGAAAAACAAGAGGGAGGGATAGACATGCTTGGGGAAACCCCAAGGTTTGAAGACATGGGGGGGGGGGCAGAATCTTAAAACACACACACACACACACACACACACACAATGGGGCAATCCACATCCCACACCCCGCACCGATGTCTGGGCATGCTCGGTAGCTGTGAAATGTTGGTTGGCAATGGAGGAATTGCTGCAATAGATTTTTGGAAGTGTAAATTGCAATTGGGATGGGAATTGGCATGGGGCTTTATCCCTTCGCCTCCACTGTGGATGCAGTTTCCATTGGGCCTCCTGCACCAATGTTTTTTGACAGGAGGAAAGCATCCCATTCATACAAGCATTGGCTCCCTTTGCATGATGCCATATTTGAAATGACGACTGTTCAGAGCGAAAGAAATGACCCCAACCCTTCAAGTGGGCATCCCTTGAAGCAAGCTTTATGGAGCCTTGGTCTAACCCAGCCACCGACCAGCACCCTCTGGTCTCGCCAGATGGGATGGACAAGTAGTCACATCATCCCCTCGGCAGCATGGCCATTGGCATAGTAGTCAGTGGGAGCTGTCATGAGAATGTATGGGTTTTTTAAAAAACCATTCCATCTGTGTTTCATGGATTGTTAGGTATCTCTCATTCCGTTGTCTGCTCACTGTCGGAATTTCATGCTACTTGCATTAATGTGTATTAGAGCTAATGCAAATTTGCAGACATTCCCCCGAAAGACAGAGAGAGAGAGAGAGAGAGAGAGAGAGAGAGAGAGAGAGAGAACAGTCCATGGAATCCGTGCAACTTGGGAAAAGCCAATCTGCTGTAAAATTTGCAGGTTGGATTCATGGACATCCATACCCATTTGAATCTGTTGCAGTTTTTTCCAACATCCCCTGGGGAGGGGGCATAGCTCAGTGTGATAGGGCACCAGCTTTGCATGCAGAAGGCCCCAGGTTCGATCCCCAGCTTCTCCAGGTAGGGCAAGCAAAGAACCCTGCTTGAATCCATGGAGAGCTGCTGCCAGTCAGTGTTGACAACACAGGGCTAGATGGACCAATGGTCTGGCTCATTATAAGTCAGCTTCCTATGTTCCTAGTTGTAGTCCAGCACATCTGGAGGTTGCAGGGAGGCTGGCTGATGCTGTTGCTAGCAATTGGCGTCACAGAAGCCAAGCAATGCTACAAAGTGTAGCTTGGTGCAGGAAGAACAGCTAAGCCGCTGCCAAATCCCTGCCTCTCACCAATGGATGCATTCCAAATGCATAGTAATAATCTCCATATGCTATCAGAGGAATTCGTGGGTAGTAGAAACTGAGTTCTTCTAATACCTCCGTATTTGAGCAACAGACTTCTATAGGCCTTTTTCCATAGTGTGAATGTGCTGTTATGTTCTGTCAATATATTAAATCTATTTTGTCAATTTCTTAAAATGAGACCAAAAAAGAAAAAAGGGGGGGGGGGCTGGTGGGAGAAAACTAATATATCTAGAACTAATTTTGAATGCAATGGGTTGTGTCCAACGTTAATCCTACTCAGAGTAGCCCTATAGAAATTAATTAGGCTTAAATTAGTCATGACTAACTTAAGCGCCGTTCATTTCTATAGGTCTACTCTATGTAGGACTAACATTGGATGCAACCCAGTTATATCATTTATCCACAGAGCACACTAAAGTTGCCATCACTGGATCTACCCTATGAATTCAGAATAGGGACGTGCAGTTTTGTAAAATATGTTCCATTTGTGTTTCACTGATTGTCAGACATCCTTTGTTCCATTGTCCACTCATTGATGGATTTTGATATATTTTTTTAACCAGCATTTCATTCTACTTGTGCTAATTTGCATTGGTGCAAATGCACACCAGCTAATAGGATTTAGTGCAAATCCCCCCCCCCCCCGAAGTGAAAAACTGGTCCTTGGAAAAAAGCCAGTCAGCTGCGCAATCTATACGTCAGATTCATAGAAATCCTAACTCACCTGAATCCATTGGGGATTTCTCTGACATCCTTAATTTGGAGCATATTGGCATAGGAAGCTTTCCCACTGCTAGGGTGGTCTTCTTTAGGATAATATAAGAATTGCCTCCCTTGAGCCATGTTTGAAGGTCCATCTAGTTCAGGGGCAGAGCTGGCCCTACCATTTGGCAATTAGTAGTAGTAGTAGTAGTAGTAGTATTTATATTTCTATACCGCCCCATAGCCGAAGCTCTCTGGGCGGTTTACAAAAGATTAAAACATTAATTGTTTAAAAATTGATATACAAAATTTAAAATCATAAAAACAGACAACATACAAAGAGAACATCCATTTAAAAACAACTTTGAACTCTCAGCCAGTCCTAAAGATAGATCTGGGGTCGATTAAAACTCATCTCATGCTGTTAAATGCCTGGGAGAAGAAAAAAGTCTTGGCCTGGCGCCAAAAAGATAACAATGTTGGCACCAGGTAGACCTCGTCAGAGAGATCATTCCATAATTGGAGGGCCACCACTGAGAAGGCCCTCTCCCTTGTTGCCATCCTTGGTTTTGAGTGTCACGAATGGAGAGCAAATGCTGGTTGGCCACTGTGTGAACAGAGTGCTGGATAGATGGACCCTTGGTCTGATCCAGCAGGGCTCTTCTGATGTTCTTACATAAAAGCAAAGTGCATCAGATGTAAGAGGGCACCACTTTGTTAAACTGTGATACTTTTCAGATGACCCAGATGGACTTCATCAGCTTGATGGGACACCACTAACAGCTGAGGACATTGTCCAAAAGATTGCCATGAGAATCTATGAAGAAAATGACAGAGGCGTCTTTGACAAAATCGTTTCCAAGCTACTGAATCTGGGCCTCGTAAGTATCGGAGCATCCTTTATTTACATTCCAGGACTGATTTTCTCCCCTCTCCCACTCCTTATTTTTTAGCTCAGTTACTATTTGAAAAGCATTGATTGAATGAATGAATGAATGAATGAATGAATGAATTATTAGTTTCATCCTGAAACACATGGATGTTCATTTGAATCAGAGCTCCAGCTCTGAGCAGTGGATTCAATTCACATCAATCTCACCCTGCAGTTAAACCTGCTGTTTGAAGCTTGGCCATGCTGTGCAAAGATGCCAAATTCTTGAATGGTTTTATGATGGGCAAATGAGCCCAGAAGGGGGAGAAATAGCAAGGATGTGAGAAGCGCGCTCAATTAAGGCCTCTCAATTACAGCTTCGGAGGATTACAGAGCAGCTTGTAATATTCCTATGAAAAACATACTCTGCAAGCTTTAAATAAAATAGTTCATGGGTTAAAGCAGTGGAAGCTGATGGCTTCGGTTTCGGTGGGTTTGTGAATCCATTCTGGGTTTCAATCAGAGCCAGCCAGAACTCTAAAGGAGCTATCAAAGGTGCTGAACCCCATCCCCAACCCTAGGTTTGGCTCCTTGGATAGCTCCTTTCAGGTTTTGATGGAAACCTAGAATGGATTCACAGCCCCACCAAAATCAGAGCCACCAGCCTGCACTGGACTGCATATTGACTTCAATAACACCAAACTAATTAATATTAACTGAGAATGGGGTCTCAACCATCACTTACTGTTGTTGAAATATGATGTTAAAGGATTTAACAAGCAAGTCAAACCTTCTCCAATCTGGAACTTTCTGGATATGTTGGAGTACAACTGCGGGGTGTTGGGAATTCTCCATCAGTCTGGAGAAGGCTAAGCTACAGATTTCGCTACCTGCACCCACCAGTCCTGAGGTGCTCTGGAGTCGAATGATTAGTGCAGTCTTGGTCAGGTGGCAGCGTTGTGCACCGTACAATTAAGCCTTCAAACACATCAATCTAGACACTATTGATTTCAAAGGGAAAACTGTAGATTCAGGTTTAATTAAAGAATGGATGCTCCAGTCTCCCTGAGTAGATCATCCCTGCACAACAGATGGCCTGTGTGTGTCACTTATGATTATATGTGTAGAAAGACGCAGTGGAGGCTGGTGGTTCCGATGTCAGTGGGATGGTGAATCCGCTCCGGGTTTCAGTCAGGACCAGTCGGAACTCTAAAGGAGCTATACAGGATGCTTCACACTTTGGATGGCTCCTCTAGAGTTCTGACTAAAACCCAAAGCAGATTCACTGCCCCACTGACATCTGAGCCACAAGCCTCCACTGGAAAGACAGGATATGATCACATGAAGTTGCCTGATGCTGAGTCAAATTATCGGTCCATCTATCCGACATATGCTTTGCCCTGTCCTGCCGGACATCTTCAGGACCAGGGTCTTCTACATGCAAACAGTGGCTCAATTCGGACGACACAATAGTCAATAGTGGGTTGACTAACCCTAACCCTAACCCTAGGAGGCACTCCCCACACAACATGGTAATAAATAATCAACTGTGGTGTGGATGAGGATCAGCGCTGAGTTGACTATGGCAGCATTCGGATGACACAATTGAGCCAGTGTGTTGTGCTACTGATCAAGGCCAGTGCAAGACATTTTGCTGCCTGCGGTGAAGACGGCATCCCCACCACCACCACTCCTGACAGGCAGTTTGAATCTTTATCCAGCAGTGGTGGAGGAGAACAGCATCTGCCCTCCACCACCACACCAGGGGGCAGCAGGCTGGTTTTGCGGGGTGCAGAGCAGGCTGTCTGCTCCATTGCTTTGCCCCTTTTGCACCAATGAGCTTCTGCCATCTGAAGCAATTGTCTCAATCTGCTTAACGATAGGGCCGGCCCTGTTACTGATCTATGATCCTTTTCCAAAAGATGGAACTGCCTAATATTGGAGCCTCTGACACAACATGCTAATCCAGACTCAGTGGTTGAGAATGGCTGCATTCGGACAACACATTAATCAACTGAGGGGGGGAACAATCATCAGTTGTGCTGCTTATTGTGTTGTGTGGAGGGTAACATGCCGCTCACAAACTACTGACGGTATGCTATTCCACCCAAATAAGCAACTGAGAGAAACAACGGGCTTGCAAGTTGTTTAGCTCGAAGCCAGTTGTTTAAAGTGTTGTGTGGAGGGGTGAGTGGGTTAATGGCGAGTGGTGAGTGGGTTAAAACACAAGCCCATAGAGGCAGGTGGCAAGAGTGACCAAAATGGTGGCCGCCACTCTGCTACAACTGGTGCAACTTGCAGAGGCTGCTGGAATAGAACTGGGAGGACTGAGGGAGGAGGGAGGGTGGGGAGAGGGGCAGGGGCTGTGTCAGTCAAATGCTGGGTTGACTATTAGTTCACTCAACACCAGCCCCAACCACCCACAGTTGTGTAGGAATATGTTGTGTGGGGAGTACCCACAAAATACCCAACTGTGAGTTGGTTACTCAACCCACCGTTGACTAATGTGTTGTCCGAATTCAGCCTGTGAGTTGTTGTTGAACCATGGGTTGTTTGTTGAACCGTGGGTTAGCGTGTTGTCTGAACCCAGGACATTTTCTGCAGGGTGGCTCATTAACCAAGCAGCATGACTTGTTAACCACCCTGAACAACCTAACAACAAACCATAGGTTCTCAAGGTGCTTTGTTTGAGAACAATAAGCCACAGTTAGCCAGCCAACCTGCAGAAAATGATCTGGTTTCAGATGAATAAACGATTTGCAGAGCTGAAGTGGGGGAAATGTCATCTCTCTTCTTCTCTCCCCATCCTCCCAAGATTACAGAAAGCCAGGCCTACACCCTGGAGGATGAGGTGGCTGAAGTCTTGCAACAGCTAATTGCCAACGAAGCAAAAGATCGCGAAAAGGCATCCGAAGATCTCGGCTACATCCCAAGCAGAACAGACAGCGATGTCAAAGAGAAACTGGAGGGGGAAATGGTAACACTTCTCAGTTCTGGCCCGCTTGCTGATGTTTGCTTGGCGGTATATGACTTTGAGGCTGAACTAATTAAAGAGGTTCCATGATTGCTAAGACAGCCGTCAGCAACATGCCCTTTGAGTATTTGTCAGGATGTAAAAGCTCTGCCTCCCTGGAGGGTGGCCACTTCTGCATCACCCAAAAATAAAAAAAGGAGAGGAAATGTGTCATCCAAAGAGAGGGCACCCATGTGCATATACTAATTTGTATGTGTAGATGCAAAATTAGAAATAATGTTAATCCAGTACATCACACTATAGTATGGAAGACTGCGACCAGTGTGCGTTGCTCTTATGTTGGTCTTGCTTGTGGTTCCTGCCCCCCTCTCCTGCCACTCTCCCCATCACCTGTCATTTGGGTGGGGGGCAGAGCCCTGGACATCAGCCCAAGCTGCACCACTGCATACAGTGGCCAGCCAGATGCCTCTGGGCTCACATAAACAGTTCATCCCTGTATAGTTTGTCTCCATCAGGTGGAATCAAAGGTATCCTACCATCTAACACAGAGATTTCATTTAGCTATCATGGCCAACAGTTGTTAACCCATCCAGTCCAGCTTTCTCCAAAGGGGTGCCCTCCAGATGTTTTAAACTAGCATTCCTGAACCTTGACCATGCTAGCTGGGTCTGATGGGAGTTGAAATCCCAAACATCTGGAGGATATCAGGTTGAGGATGGCTGTGTGTAATCCCTTTAAGAAGCCATCAGAGGTATTGGGAACCCCCACATCTTTGAAGCACGGACCCAAACGGACTGTGTTGTCCTTGCTGTGGTTCTAGCTAGCTCCAATGAGATAAGAAAAACAAAAAGCTGTGGTTCGCTTCCCTTTTGGTTCTGGTGTCCATATTGAGGTACTTCTCTTTTTAATGCCTTGTATGAAGGTGCCCAAAAATACCGATCAAGATGATACCTTGGATAACATGTGGACTTCCTCCAATGCCTTGGAAAGAAGAAATGAGCTGCCTCCTGAGGACAATTTTGAAGATCTACAGTACTTCCCTAATTTTTATGAACTGCTGAAAAGCCTCAACTCAGGTGAATCTCATAAGAAGCTAAGACGATGTCTGAGAACATTTCTAAGGGCGCAATCCTATGCATGTTTCGACAGGGAAAAGTCCTACAATTCCCATGTTGGCTGGGGAATGCGGGGATTGTAGAACTTTTTCCTGTCAAAATGTGCATGGGATTGTGCCCTAAATGTGCGGAAATGTCAAGTTTCTAAACATAAACTCTCACTTCACCATCCTTGCTGCTTAGAAACACAGAAAGCTGCCTTAAACCGGTGAGTCAGACATTTGGTGCTTCGAACTCAGACCCAAATCAGCAGGCAAAAGTGGACTCTGGCTTCACTGTGCTGCTGCTTTCACCTAACTCTTAAAAAAAACTGGTGTGGGACTCTAAACACCCATATTCAGTTCTTGTTTGAAAAGAAAGACAAGATCAGAATTCACGTCAGTGCATCATTCTGACCTTGCCATGGAGGATATGTCAAAGAGGCAGCCATCCCTTCGTGTGAGCAAACATGCTGTCCGTGGTGAGCCTGAATGAGCTGGAGAGGAAAGAAACGACTTGCTTTGATGAATCTTTGCCTATCCTAAGAAACCGAGAGCTCATCAGCACTCCTATGCCACCGTCCTTTTTGCAGAGCCCTCTCTTGCTTAGCCGGGTTCTTCCCCGTTTTAGCCTGTCAGCCTCTATCAAGCCAGGATGTGGAAGGTGATGGGCATGGAATGCTGCAATTGTAGCTTCCCACGTGTGAAAATTGCAAGCAGTGCTCTTTTGGGGAGGGGGGAGATCCTTGAAAAAAGAAAAAAATGGCCGTTGACAGCTCCCAAGCTGTGCTAGGTCCCCAGTCAAAGCTGAGCTGCTGTTTCCACCTCTCTCGCCTTGATGAGGAGTTCTGGCTTTGCAGAGTGGCCTTTAGTCATCTTGCATGCAGGTGGCATCTTGTATAGCTGTCAGTGATGTAGTAGGCAAATTTTATTCTGCTACTGCAGATAGATTGATAGATGATAGATAGATAGATAGATAGATAGATAGATAGATAGATAGATAGATAGATGATGGATGGACGGACGGACAGATAGAGGGTGTGTGTGTGTGTGTGTGTGTGTATATGTGTACACATATATACATTTCTTCTCTTCACTGCTCCGGAATCTGTTTTAGATATGAAGCAGATATACAAACTTTGTAAATAAATAACTAAATATATATATACATACATGTGTATCTATGTTTGTGTGTGTATGCATATATTTATTTGTTTCTTTACGAAATTTGTGAACCGCTCCATAGCTAAAACAGATGCCAGAGCAGTGAACTAAAAAATTAAAAGTGTAAAACAGTATATTTAAATTATACTTTTTTAAAAAAGAAGAAGAAGAAGAAGAAGAAGAAGAAGAAGAATGTCAATAAAACATGGCTGTCAGTTAAGGAATGCTTCCTGGAATAGATCCTGGGAGAGAGAAAAGCACAAAGGCGAAAAAGCACAAATGTGTTTAAAAAATGATGAGGGATCCTGTGTAGCAGGTTGTAGCTAAATGTGCGTTGAAGTTCAAGAGTGGCCCCATCCTGTTCCTACCTTCTAACAAATCATTCACTTGCCTATGCTAACACTTTGTTCATCCACACAGAGAAAGAAGCTAAGGAAAAAGAAACACTGATAACTATCATGAAGACCTTAATAGACTTTGTGAAGATGATGGTCAAATATGGAACCATTACACCTGAAGAAGGTGTCTCCTACTTAGGTAAGAGGACTTCTATAACTTCTGACCATGTTGTTTCTCTTGTAGCATGAGAACTGGGTGATTAGGTCTTGTTCATTTAAAGCAGTGACCTTTTCCTAACAAGTAATTTTAGACATTGTTGTAGTGCAGAGTATTCGTGGCCTTAATCTGAAGCAGTTTCAATCAGAATAAGATTACTGGTCCCAAACAGGTGTCCACAGTCAACTGGTGCATGGCTATTCATTGTAATGGTCCTATACTAGGGCTGTGCACGTACCGCCCAACCTGATCCGGAACCAATCTGCCAGGTCTGGATCAGACCCGATCCGATCTGACTCAGATCCGATCCAGATCCATGCACAGCACTCCCTCACACTCTCGTCTTCCCTCCCCCACTCTCCCTGCTTACCTGCTGCCTCCTCCGCATCATCCCCCATCGTCCTCCGCGTCGTCCTCCTTCCTCGCTGTGGGCCGGCCATTTTCCCGCTCATGCCAGGTAATGGCATCACCCACCATGAACGGGAAAGTGGCTGGCCCACAGCAAGGAGGGAGGACGACACGGAGGACGACGCGGAGGACGACACGGAGGACGACGGGGGACGACGCAGAGGAGGCAGCAGGTAAGCAGGGAGAGTGGGGGAGGGAGGGAGGGGGAGAACAGAGAGAGTGGGAGGGAGTGCTGTGAATGGATCCAGAGAGCGGATCCGCTCCGGCCCGATTCGGGCCCAATCCGATCTGGTTTGGATCCGGATCCCAGAGGCCCATTTCAGTCCGATCCGGATTCGGGATCCTGATCCGTGCACAGCCCTATCCTATACCCCCGTAATAGTAGATCATTTCCCAGCAGCAAGATTTCAAGTACCTTGCTACATTTCAGATCTACTTATTCTCTTGTTACGTAATACCATTCTTGCAGGGTATTAATCCTTTGAAGCTGCTGATAACCAGAACCCTTTCCAGTCACTTGTGCTTTACGAACCCAACAATTTATCCTGAATCTACTCCAGCTGGGATCATAGACATGGAATATGCAGAATATAGATAACATTGGAATTATCATTGGGAAATGATTGGTAATGGTAAATAAATTTAGATCAATGCAGAACAAGATCTTAGGATTCAGAAAGGAGGTATGCTGGCACACCCGTAAACTGCCATGTATATATTTGCGGCCAGATAGAGGGAGAAGACAGTGGCTCAGTTCACACAACACATTTCTCTATGCAGTGTGAAAACTCCACTCAACAGCTGAGTTTGTAGGGGGTACTCACCACACAACATGTTCTAACTCCACCGTTGTGTGACTGTGGGCTCCCATGGAGTTGAGAAAAAGTCAATGCAGTGTTTGATCGACAGTTCCCCAGCCCTCTCTCCTCCTCCAGTCTTCCCAATGATATCCCATCAGCCATTGCTGCAAAAAAAAAAACAATCCTGGTGGCTGTCCTAGAGTTGCGCTTGCTGCTTTCACCATTCTCGCCAGAGAACTCTGTAGCTAGTGGGAGAAGTCCACTCAATGCAACAAGAAACTCCACGGAGCCCTCCAGACAATGTGGAACACAACCATTCTGCAGGAACTCTTCTCTGCACAGCGTGGATATTCTGCGTGGAGAATTTCTTTAAAAACTCCACCATAGGGTTGAGTTTTCACTCCAGACAACACATTTCTCAATGGTGGTGTAAGAATTGTACTGTGGAGCTCTAAAACCACCATTGACAAACGTGTCGTTTGAACTGAGCCAGTGTCTATTATGCATTGTATTGCAATCTGTATAATTCCCCTAGGGATAGGTTTCCAAAAGAGATTCCAGAGAGCTGCCTTTCTGAACAGTAGGGAAAAGATTGGTTACTTATAGTGTGATAGGGATAAATATGTTACATATAAGATCTCTGTGTTTGTCCTTGCAGCCCAGTGGATTAGATACAAATTTATTACACAAAATGAGGATCAAAGTGCTGGGTATCATCTCTCTTTTCATCTGACTACTTTGCCTGTTGTGTTGGGGTTTAGTAAATAAATTTGACTGACTGACTTACTAGCCAAGGTTTTGGGTATGAGCAATAGTAAATGTGGATAGAAGATTCTGAGCTCCCTGAAAATCGTATCTGCTGTTGTTAGTATTAGCATTGGTAGTTGCATTATATTGGGGGCTTGATTGGTTTACCGTTTCTCTTTTGTTCTGGTTTTAATGTTGTTGATATTTCTGTTGTTCTATTTGAATGTCTTGTTTGCTGCAACAAAAGTGTGTGTGTGTGTGTGTGTGTGTGTGTGTGTGTGTGTGTGAGAGAGAGAGAGAGAGAGAGAGAGAGAGAGATGAGACCCTGTTCAGACAACATGCTAAGCCACAGTGGTTAAGCATTTTGAGCCAAACATTAAGGCTTAGCCTGTCATGTGAACCATTCCTAACCATGGTAGCTACATAACTACAGTTTAAACACACTCCCTAACCATTTGCTGCAAAAAGCTTAGCAGCCTAACCATGGTTTAGCATGTCGTCTGAACAGGCCAAGAGAGAGAATGAGTTGATTAATATGGTGAAAGTCATAGAAAGAATGCTGTAATACAAAGTAAACATAAATAAGTCATACCATAGCCTTGCTCAACCTGTTGCTGTCCAGCTGTGTTGCAGCCAACACATCTGGAGGGCAAGAGATTGAGGAAGGCTCTCATAAAGAAGAGTTCCTTGCTTCTGACCAAAGATCAATCTAATCCATTCTTCTGAATTTAGCACGGATGGTCAGATGCTTCTCAGAAGCACACAAGGCGTATACAGGTTTCCAGCCTCCCTCTGATGTTTGTCCCCCAGCTTCTGGTACTCAGGAACACAAGTGGGACCTGCAACAAAATGTTGCAGCATGCAGCATTCTCTGTTCAGGACAGCAGCCACACCATTCCATTCTCCCACACACACATCCGTGTTTTCGATTCCCCGCCTCCACTGCACTTCCTACCCGCCAAGCATACTCAGTCCTCGTTCGGCTGACATTTTGGGAGGGTGGAGGTGGCGCTATAGGGTTTTCTTTTTCTTGTTTCCTAAAGATTTATTTTATTTTTTGGATGGCTCAAGCCACTTGATCCATGTCAGAGAACTGCCAGCCTCAGTAGCTGTTTCCAGCCTCTGTGATCTCTGTAGGGGAATGAAAAGAGGCTGTTGGCTGCAGTCCAAAGATACACAGCGGATCTATAGATCTGTTTTCATTTCTCTCTCCCCCTTCCCGATCCAAAGTTCTCCTGCGTTGTGCTGCTGTATACACAAATCACTTCAAAAACCAACAGGTTTCAAAAGTAATTTGTGATGTAGCATGACAGAGGGATGCTACTTTGGGGTGTAGGGTGGGAATAGGGGGAGGAGGGCATGAGATTCTCATGGAATGCACACGTTTCGATGGGCTTGCTGGATCATATCTCTGTTGGCAACTCTGAATGTTTGGGAGGATGGAAAAGCCCTTCACATCTACCGCATTTGACAGAACATCTGAAGAGCTACCTTGGAGATCCAGACGATAGGCCAGAAAGGAACAGTAGCATGATGCGGTAGTAGAAGACTTCATACAAGTATCAAAAAAAAATAATGCAAAGGTTTCCACTGTCCTCTTATCCAACTTACATGGGAGCAAAGCATCCTTGAACGTGGTGGGACTTAATTCCAAGAAGACGGGGATGGGACTGAGCTGTTTCCTCTGGATGAGAAAGAGCACTGGAAAATTAAAGGATCCAAATCCCAACTTTTTCCCAATGGTTTTTCTCATTGTTCCCTGCATTTCTTAGCAGCTTAGCTGCTTTGGCACTTCCTTTTCTTTGTAAGAGTATTCTTCATTTTATGGGGTACAGTAAGATCCAGCCAATCAGGGAACCAGCAAACATGTGGCCAATCAGTTTGGCCTAGCCAATCATATCATGAAGCCAAATCAGAGGGAGGGCAATATTTCCTGCACTCACTTGGAATGTGCAAACTTCCTCCCTCTCCCACCCCGCTTCACAGGCTTTGTCTTCAGCAGCAAAATGTAGTGAGTTGTCCCAGGAACCAGCCCCAAGAAGCGTTTATCCCCAGCAATGCCTCACCAGTCTGTGATGCTCTTCAGGGCAAGATTCCAGCATCAAAGCAGCCAACCGTAGTGGAAAGCACTTTCTGAAAGGCTTGGAGTTGCTTCAGGGCTGCCCTATTTTTAGCATCGCAGTTGAGAAATGACTCTTTCTTTTCTGACCTTCAAAACACTGATCTGATATTCTCAAGAGCCTTAAGAAACCATGAGGATATTAGCTTAATATAGCAGTGGTGAAAGAAAGAAAGAAAGAAAGAAAGAAAGAAAGAAAGAAAGACACAAATTGCTTTGTTGTCAGAGTTTCTATGGTTTGTGGGGAAAGGTTTAACGTGTGCAGTTGCTTTGGAGCATTGACTGCCGCTGCTGGATAAGGAACAATGTTGCTATTATCAGGTAAAAGAAAACCCCTACACTGTACTTGAGATGATAAAAAAGACAATTCTTTGAAAAGGAAACCAGAAATATGCGCCAAAATATGTTTCAGAACAGGATTAAGAGCCATGGGAATAATTCCCATCAAATCCCGAAAGATGCACCTCTGAGATCGTTTCCTTTTCCTACTGTGCTAAGATGGCCGTAATGGCCAGTCTTCCCATTGAGTTCCCTCATTGTGTCAGGGACTGCTAGATCTGGACGCAGCTCCTCTGTGTGGTGAATCTTTGAACTGTGTTTGGCACCTTCAGGATCTGGACTAACTCTGCCCACCCAAGCGGGACAGGAAGGAGTATAAGAGGACTTCCTGTTCCAGTTAACTAGAGCTGACTCAAGACATTTTGCTGGCTCAAGACAATATGGCAGGCCTTGCCCATGCCATGTACTGAAGCCAACTGTTCTGGACATTGAAACTTACTTCAACACTGGTTATGAGATAGTTCCTCCACTGCTCTTGAGGTAGCGGCCTAGTTTAGGGGCCTTGGATGGGCCATGTGGCATGCACAGTTGTGTCCTCTAACATGTGTAAACAGCTGGGGGGATTCAGGGAGATTGTACCACTCCCCCCCACACATCTACCACCTGAGATAATCACCTCATTCTGCTGTCACACTCCATGTGGGCTTCCATCATCTACCATAGGTGATGGCTCAGACAAGGAGGCATGATGTGGGATGGGCAGTAATATCACATCTGAAACTTGCATTAATTTCAGGACCATGGGCAGTGCAGTCCTGAAGCTATTGCACTGACCTGGAGCAACTGGCAGTGTTTTATAGTCAGGCCAGGAGAATCCTTCTGGAAGCTCCACTCCCTCAGGTGCTGTGTCTGGCTGTAGCTGTTGGTTTTCCTGGGGAGTGAAGGTTGGGAGAGTGAAAACTCCATTCAGGGCTGCTCCTCAGGGTCTCAGGTCTGCTCCTTAGAGTCAGGGGGCAGTGGAATCTCTTGGAGGTTGCATATGGTCCAAGGGCAGGGGACTACTGTTCAGAAGGACCTGGGACTTGCTCAGACATCTCATTGGAATGACTGACATTGGTGGCTTCAGTCCCTGAGGGCTCCCAATCCTGGGTCATAACTTCTGCCTAATCGTTGAGCCAGCCTTCAGTTAAGCCTTCCTTCAGCAACAAGGTCTCCCTGAGCTCTGCTGTGTTCCTTGTTATTGTTTGGTCCAGGCTTGTTCCTCCATCTAGCATCCTGGTTTGTATTCCAATTCTGGGTTGCTCTTCCATCTTGGCTTGCTCCTGCCCCCTGTTGCCTGGATTTACTTGATTCCACAGCTCTTGGTTCAGGCCTACTGGAACTTGGGTTTAATCCAAGCCAGCTCCTGCCATGATCACTATTTAGGGAACCATTGATCCCAGGCTGGGCTTCCGAACAACTGCCTCTTTAAGGGGCAGCCTCCTAAGGACTTCCAAAGGATGTATCTGTGCAGCTGCCTTCTAGAGTACATTGAAATCATTGCCTATCTCTGTTTACTAATTGGGGGAAATGGTCAGTCAACTCACGTTACCACCCCTCCTGCAGTTATCCTGAAGAAATCTGTTGCATTATCAATACATAAATAAACCTCTTTATCCAGAGCAGCAGCCAGTGAAGTCTATGAGGTTGCAGGAGAGCAGCTGTTTTTAGAATAGTTGCCTTAAAATACCCCTGCCCCCTTTGGGGGCTGAAGCTACAAGCCTGAATTATGCATTTGAAACCATACATCATTTATTCCATAAAGTCACATGCTTTTAGAGCGCCTTGCTTGACAATCTACAGAGACAGGAAGTTTAAAAGCACATCTCGGTAACAGCTGGTCTGGGATTTGAAGACCCAACATTATTGCACCATTGCTGGATCTCGCTCCAGGGGGAACAATCTTGCAGCATCATTCAATGAATGATGCTATTAGGCCTCTCTGCCTCTCTCTCTCCAAGCTGCACAGATCTTAGCTTCTGAATCCTGGATCAGTTGAAAAGATACCGAGGCTGTAGGTGCCATTGTATTTTCCTAATCTCTGAAGCTGCATTCTAGCTTGGCCTTTTCTTTGCAGAATCCTCTTCTTTCCCCCTTTCAGCCGGAGGGCCAAATGTCCATTTTGGAGGTGCTTTTGGAAGTCGTATTCCAGTGGTGGATAGGACTGAAGAGAGAGAGGGTGTCACCTAGGCTGACCAGATCAAATCCAGGTCAGGGCTCATGTAACTTTAACAGTTGTAGAGAAAAGGGAATTTCAGCCAGTGTCATTTGTATGCAATTAGTCCCTGGTGAAATCCCCTCTTCATCACAACAGTTAAAGGTGCAAGCACTATACTAGAGTGACCATATACAAAAGAAGGCAGGGCCCCTGCAACTTTAACTGGTATGATGAAGAGGGAATTTCACCAAGAACTAATTGCATACAAATGACACTGGCTGAAATCCCCTTTGCTCTACAACAGTTAAAGTTACAAGAGCCCTGACCTGGATTTTATCTGGTCACCCTAGTGTCACTGAAACAGCACCATCTGTGCACAATGCAGTCATTGGTAGAGGGTGATATTAGCAGTCTTGGGGGAATAGTAGGGCTTGCAGAAACATTAAAAAGGAACTCTCTAGGACAATTCCTAAGAGAGCAATCCTATGGTCTCTAGACAGCATTTGTGGGGGAGGGCCTAGGGTAGTTTGAATTCCTGGATCCAAGGTCAGAGACACCGTTCCGATCCATGCTGTCATCCTTACTGCCCTACGGAGCTCTCTGTTCTGCCATCTTCATCACCACTGTTTGCAAGAGCCATCATCTCCAGGTCGACCATCTGCAGGGGCCTTCTGGGACCATGTTTTGTTGCTGGCGCTTTGCTCCGGAAGCAGCCTTGGAGGAAAAGGAGAGGAAGGTGAAGGCAGGAAGAAAAATAGATTAAAAATAGAAAAAATAGATTAAAAACTAAGGATGAGGAGACAGATCAAATTCAAACTTCAATCAATGCAGGGGGAAATGAAGACCTTCGTCTGGATCAAAAGTGATTCCATTTTCATTTCTTTGTGTGTTTATGTATAGCCTGCCTTTCTTCCATCATGGAGCTTAGGAAGGCATGTATGGTGGCAGGAAACTTTCCTTGGTGATCTCCCAACATATTCCTTTCACCAAGGTTACTGCACCATGTATCTTCTGTCCATGCTTAGGAACCACTTTATTGTCCTCTTGCAAAGAGGTGGGTAGGGTGGGAAATGCTATCAATGGCTACTAGTCCTGATGACTTCTTGCTACCTCCAGTATCAGTGGCAGTATGCCTAGGTAAACCTGTTGATGGGCAGGAGGGTGCTGTTGCACTCATGTCCTGCTTGTGGGTTTCCCGTGGGCAGATCGTGGGCTACTGCGTGAACAGAATGCTGGACTAGATGGACCGTTGGTCTGATCCAGCAAGGCTCTTCTGATGTTCTTATGGGTGGGATGAGACAATATTGTGGACTATTAATAAGCAACAAGAACTTTTGAGTCAACCGTCTTCCTCCTGCAGTTCTGGGCTGCAGCCACCTACATCCCAACGCCCTCCGCTTCGCTGCGCCACTTGCGATCACATTGCCTTCCTTTGTCAGCAGAATCACACCTTCCTCCTTCACCCATGACTCACCAATCCCATTCCCAGGCCTTCATGTATCCGAGCAGAGGAGGATTGTTTTGATCAGAGATGGACCTGTACAGATGCCACCATCTGTCTCCCCCCATGTTTTGCTCTTCTTTGCCAAGGCGGGCAAGTCCCACCTCCTGTGGACAAGGAGCCCGCCTAGGGGAAGGTGTTAAGAGGCCTGTTTTCTCTCCAGGGCAAAAAAAGGAGAGAAGCAGGTTCTTAGAATGCTAAGATACTTTATTTCCAAGCCCAATGCATTTCGGCCTATGTTGTTTTTTAAGGCCTTCTTCAGGGGGTTGATAAGAGATGTCTGCAGAAATACTCCTAACAAGAGTTGCCAGTAATTATCGTTGGAGTCTATCATCCTGTTAGGAGTATTTCTGCAGACATCTCTTATCAACCCCTTGAAAAAGGCCTTAAAACACAACATAGGCCAAAATGTGTTGGGCTTGGAAATAAAGTATGTTAGCATTCTGAGAAGCTGCTTCTCTCCCTTTTTTGCCCTGAGTTGGATGCTGTCCCCCCTTTTGGTTTTTCTGCTTTTTCTCCAGACAATTGCATCATAATAAATGGATGTGGCCAAAAACGGTAGCGCTCATTTGATACCTCTCTCAAGAGATCAGGAAAAGCCAGTGTGGCATAGTGGCTAAAGTGTTGGACTGGGAGTCGAGAGGTCTGGGTTCTAGTCCCCGCTCTGCCATGGAAACCCACTGGGTGACTTTGGGCCAGTCACAGACTCTCAGCCCAGCCTACCTCACAGGGTTGTTGTGAGGATAACAATGGAGAGGAGGAGGAGGAGGAGGATGTACGCTACCTTGGGCTCCTTGGAGGAAAAAAGGCAGGATATAAATGCAATAAATAAATAAATAATCAGTGACCCAAAGCTACTTTTATTGCAATGCAATCCATGAGTGAAATGTCACCCATGGTCACATTGTGCTTCCAGACAGGGCCAGCTCCAGGTTCTGAGGGTCCTTGGGCAAAACACACAGAATGGACCCCCCCCCCTTAGTGAGTCAACTTCCTCACAGCCATTGTCACCAGCTGCTCTTGTGCCTCATCCTCCCTCTCATCATTGCTATCACGTGCTTTCTTGACAGGAAGAGAGCAAGCAAGCAAGCAGGAGCAAGCAGCTGCTCTTCCACACCATCACTGTTGTCTGGTTGCAGGGCAGGATTAAGGCATGCTGAGGCCTCATACCATAAAAAAATAAAGAGGGAAAAGATGCATTAGGTTAGAAGAGGAAGGTTAAGGAAAGGGTACCATCCAGCATTGGTGGGGTGCTTGTAGTTAAACTGTATAAGAGAGCCTTCTCCGAAAATGTGTATAAAAGCGCTAATAAAGTAAGTTGTTTTGAAACTTCTTTTGTGCTCGTTGCCTCCAATACTAAATGCTGTGTTGCCGCGCTTTCCCTATATAAGGCAACTGTGCTGTAAGTCGCACCAGACTTCCCGGCGTATTTAAGCAAAAGCTATTTCCTCTTAGTTATCTCCAATGTTTTTAGAGCCTCCTCATACTATGAGGCCCTAAGCCACGGCTTGCTTGGCTTGTTCCTAAATCTGGCACTGTCTGGTCCAGAGTGAAAGGCAGGTAAACAAGCAGGTTGCAAAGGTGGAGAAGGGCTCTTATCAGCTCAGGTGTGGTCCTTTGCCAACCCTTGACGTGGGACCAGGAAGCTTGATTGCTTATGACAGTGGAGCTGGGCATTCTTTCCTCTCCCTTTTGTTTGCTGCGGCTAAATGGAAGAGTGGAAATAATGTTCTGTGCTGAATACACTTGGCCAGTAATGAGTTGATGCATGGCCAGATGGGCGGTGTTGCAACCACAGAAGAGGTACCACGTCATACGGCTTTTCAGTTCACATCTGCCCAGCTAGAACAGGGGGGTGAAAAGGAGTGAATGCAATTAGCAGAACAGTCCATTGTTCTGACAAATGTACATTTCCCAAAGTGTTCTTCCTCGCTTCAAGAGCATCTCTCTCTCTATCCAAAACGAATCTTTCATCTTCACCCAACCCTGTTTGAATTTGTTTCATATTCTTTGCCGTGTTAAACGTCCTTCCACCATCCTTCTGTCTTCAGAGATTGTTCATCGTCGGCTGGCTCTGTTATTTTTACCTACCAATCATTTTCTACTGGAGTAACCGGTGCCTTCGTGACAGTCATGCGCTGTGCTGCCATTTGCAAAGCAAAGATCCAAAGAGATGTCCGTATTCATAGCCTCCAACTTGGAAGCAACGTGGTGGAGCAGAGCAACATGGGATCAGTTTGGGAGTCAACAGAAGCAGATGGTCATGCTAGCCAGATAACATGACCAAAGAGCATTGACAAAGGGATGGAACGCTTACAGCAGTTTTGCAAATAAATCTACTGAAATTACTAGCCCTCAAGGTTTTCCAAAGCCAAATTGGTTCAGTATGCATGATCAATTGCTCCCCACCCCGGGGCACAATTTTTATGAGTGAAAATTTATCAAGATGGATGGACTTTTGTGAAGCTTCCTTACCTGGAAGCAATTGTTATTTTCAGCTCTTTAAGACTGTAGGGCTGCAGGCAGGGATGCAGCTAGGATTAGCCCTCTGGGGCAACGTCCCAGGGACTATGCAGCCGGGGTGTATGGATTGATCATCCAGAGAGTGGCAAGTGATAGGGCAGTGACAAACAGACCCAACACCACCATCTGGGCCAGCGTGGGCAAGCCAGGCCCACCAGGGCCAATGCTGCTCACCACAGCATCCTCTTTCATAGAATCATAGAATAGTAGAGTTGGAAGGGGCCTCTAAGGCCATCAAGTCCAACTCCCTGCTCAATGCAGGAATCTACATTAAAGCATCCCCGACAGGTAGCTGTCCAGCTGCCTCTTGAATGCCTTATGTGGTTACAGAGCGTCTTACTTTAAATAGATATTATCCTATTCTAGTATCTAGTCAATGTGTTCAGCATTAAGTCAATGTGTTTAGCACAACTTATGGAAATTGCAGCTGCTATTTACACAGATCTTTATTTGCGCATATTGTGGGAGATATGCTCAGAAAATCAGTGATAAGCAAGTCCTTGCCACCACTGTGTGCTGTTGGGACATATTGGATCTTTTCCCTATAGAATGATTGGATGCTACAGTGCGTTGATTCACTTTGCTTCCAAGCTCTGCTGACAAGTGAACAAGTGTAGGCTGAAAAAGTGCCTTTCAGACATATGTCGATTGCGCAAAGAGATCTGCCTTTTCGGGAAACGTTATGGAAGCTCTCTGGCAATGTACACAGAGGAATGATGGACCCAGAGAGCAAGATAGCTGCTTTGCAGTTCACTGTGTATTCAGTTTAATGCCTGTATGGGCAGATGATTTGCTCTCCAGCAGCAGGGCTGGCTGCCATTTCATTAATAGGGCAGCGCACTGGGCTGATGCTTTTGTCCTGAGGAATCCAAGGCATTTTTATTTTTATTTTAAAAGAGACAGCAAAGGCTTGCAAACAAAGCCCTTTGAGTAGAGACTTAAAGATCTGGGCATGTTTAGCCTGGAGAAGAGAAGATTGAGGGGAGACATGATCACGCTTCAAATACTTGAAAGGTTGTCACACAGAGGAGGGCCAGGATCTCTTCTCGATCATCCCAGAGTGCAGGACGTGGAATCATGGGCTCAAGTCACAGGAAGCCAGATTCCGGCTGGACATCAGGAAAAACTTTTGGACTGTTAGAGCAGTATGACAATGGAACCAATGACCTAGGGAGGTCGTGAGCTCTCCTACACTGGAGGCATTCAAGAGGCAGCTGGACAGCCATCTGTCAGCTATGCTTTAAGATGGATTCCTGCATTGAGCAGGGGGTTGAACTCGATGGCCTTAGAGGCCCCTTCCAACTCTACTATTCTATGATTCTATGTACCACAGTTTAGCACAGCCTGTTTGCGTAACCTCTCCTTCTATTATTGTAGTACCAGGAGCTCCCTTCAAAGGATGCTTTGAGGCAATGGTGCTTTTCAAAGACTGCTATGTTATTATTTTTTCATCAATGTGTATGAGTACATCAAGCCAGAAATGTGTTTGTTTAATCATTGCGATAATTCTACAGAACTCCGTAACACTACGTTACATTTCTATAAGGATCCTTCCAGATGGAGGGCTCCTAGCGCTATCAATCAAAAGACATAGTGCAGCTAATTCTGCCTTTTCCTCCTTAATGTTGTTTTATTTTTATGGAAAGAAAAAGAAAGAAAGAAGAAGCAGTGACAAAAAGTGGGATGGTTGCAGGGCGGAGGTGGTGTGGTCTGCCCTCCTGCCCCCAGTAAAATTCAATGATGCAGGGCAAGTGCATGATAAAAGCCTCACCTGGAAGCTCTCAAAGTCATCTCAATTCACAAGCAGGGGTGTAGTGAAACCAGGGCTCGCAGAGTTAAAGCATCAGGGCTTTTTGATGAGCAGTGATGATGATGTCATCTGCCACCCCTCTCAAGCTTCCCTGTTCTCTCTGAGCTTAGGGGCTGTGGCTCAGTGGTAGAGCACCTGCTTTGCATGTAGAAGGTTCCAGGTTCGATCCCCAGCATCTCCAGTTAGGGCTGGAAAACCTCCTGGCTGAAATCCTGGAGAGCCGCTGCTGCCAGTCAGTGTCGAGAATACTGTGCAAGATGGACTAATGACTTCTCTCAGTATAAGGCAGTGTCCTATGTTCCAATTTCTATGTAAGTGTATGACAGGCAAGATATGTCTAGCCCACTCTTTCAGAGATTTGACCCTGTGGAGGGAAACTGAACCCTGAAGAATGACAGCTCCAGGATTTCACACTAGTAACATTTTAATGAGACATCCCCAGAAGGCAAAACAAAACACACACAACCAGATGCAAAATAAGGACACTGATTTACCAGGGACAGATACTTCGGGTGGGTGGGAGAAGGAATCAAGACTGTCTTTAGAAAATAGGGACAATTGGAGCATATATAGGAAATAAAGATATGCAACTGACCAACCTTGCCCAACCTGGGTTGTGTTAAGTCTGGCCCTACCATTAGGCGGAGGGAAGCATTGGGGGAATTGATACTGGAGGAAAGAGCTGTGTGCCATGCAGCCTGTTTTGTGCTTCTTAAATTAGCCTGCTGCCTTAGGTGCAGTGGAAGTTGCTGTCCCGTTGCCAATGCTGCATGAAGATTCAACAGCTAGTCCAGTTGGCTTGCGTACATGGAATGGGAGGGGGCGCCATCTTGTCTTTCACCTCAGGCCGCCCCTGGGTTGTATCCAGTGAGTCATGTCCAATGTTAGTCTAACGTAAGTTCCACGTATTTCAGTGGATTTTCTCTAAGTAGGACAAACATAGGATATACTCCCAGGTGCCCTCCAGAAATGCTGGACTACAACACCGGTCATCCCCAGCCAGTGCTGGCTAGAGGTCTTGGGAGTTGTAATCCAACACTTCTGGAGGGCATGAAGATGGGGAAGGTGAATGGGAGCTGCTGCCCCCAGTGTGGAGTGGCATAAGAAGAATGATTTCTACATCATTCTCACCTAGGCCACAAATGCTGATGAGGACAGCAAAGTCTTATATGTCAGAGGAGGATGGATTCTTCACTGGGTTATGCTGTCCTGCCCTCCTGGGCCAGGAGTGGGTAACCTTTTCCCAGGTGAGGTCTGATGATCTCAGTCAAAAATTGTCATGGTCCACATTCCAGGAGTGGGTGTGGCCAGAGCCAAAAGTGGGTGGAGCAACGGATGTAACACTTGAACCTTTGCTCCAGTATATAGGCCCAACAAACAAGTCATCTGCATCCATGCATTCTCCTCCCCCAACTTGTGTAAGGATTTTTCCATTGGCTTTGTGGTTGGGGGACCGAGAAAGATGGAGTAAAGAATATCAGGAAACTTGAACCTGGTAAGGGGTCATGGCATGGGGAGAGTCTCAAGGTCTGGATTGGGAGAGCAATCCAGGAGAGGAGCCATAGCTGAATGGTAGAGCACCTGTTTTGCATGTAGAAGTTCGTTCTCCAGCATCTCCAGGTAGGGCAGGAAAAACTCTTGCCTAAAACCCTGGGAGCAGCTACCAGGCAGTGTCAACAATACTGGACTTAGATGGACCAACGGTCTGACTCAGTAGAAGGCAGCTTCCTATGTAGTCCTGCATTTGGCTCACAGGCCGGATGTTCCCAACCCCTCCCTTATGCACATTTACCGTGGAAGTAAACTTACTTCTGAATGAACATGCCTAGAATTCCTGCTCAGAAATCTACCTCCAAGCCAGGCTGGGCTGTTTTGTTGAAGTAATTACTAGCAGTTCACTTCCGGGAGCATTTGCTTTAATGAGCACTATTGGAAATAGTAGCCAGATGGGTGAAAGGTTGTCAACTCGATAACTTCAGCTTCTTACTGTGTTTTTTTTTAAGTCTCCAAGGCAACCGGCTGAGCAATGACATCGGATCTTGTTACAGCCCCAACTAGGACATCCAGTTGCTTAGCTACTGTCCATGCAGTTGATAATTTCTCTAGATGACTCACCCTATTAGGATAACTCAGAGCAAATATTGTGCACACATTTTCAGACCACAGCTGGTGGCCACAGCTGGATAGTCTCGATTTGGAACGGAGCCAACTGATGGTGTCTCTCTTTTCTTTTGAACTTTTCTAAACAGGAGGCAGGAAATCCCGCTTAGCAAGATATAGCTCTTGAGCATGTATTCTGCATGTGAGGTGGGTTGGGCTGAAAGTCTGTGACTGGCCCAAAGTCACCCAGTGAGCTTCCATGGCTGAGTGGGGTCTAGAACACGGATCTTCCGACCCCCAGCCCAACACTCTTAATCACTACGCCACACTGGCTCTCCATCATGTCATGAATATCTGCACAATACCTTTTGATTGCAACGGTCATGACTGCCGTGCGCATCACCCATTCAGTGAAAGGAGTCGGGCCAAAATGACCAAACATGCCTGCAATGTTACCAAACAACTGTCAGGGAATCATTTCAGCCTTTTGGAATGGGAAAACACACAGACACAAAAGCCAAGAAACCTTCAAACTTGGTAGCTGGGGAAAACACCGGTTTTGCACACAACTGCATATAGAATTTGTGTGTGTGTTTCACTTTGGTCTCTAGGTTTTTAGTTTTAATTTCTTTGCTTTATTTTATCATTGGCATCATTATCCCAGATACTCACGTTGCCTTTTTAGATGTCTGAAAATCTGCACTCTGGTGGCGCAAGGAAAACAAGTGCGAGCTAACCCATCCAATCAAGTCCCACATAAAGCTATACTTTCTATTTCTGTTTTCCAGAAAACCTGGATGCCATGATAGCTCTACAGACAAGAAAGAAACTTGAAAAGCCCAGTGCCAAAACCAAACTACCATCAGGTATTACCTTATTATGTTATTCCTCCACTTTTACAGTGTCTTTCCCTAGAAGATTTAACTTGAACTATGAGCAGGCAGTTCTTTAATCCCTATGAATCACAAAAGCCTGATGTTGTGTGTGTCCTATGCTCCCTGGTTCCTATGTGGTGTAATTTATTCCCATTCCTCCTCCATTTTTCATTGCCTTTCATGACAGTGGGGGCTGGTGGTTCTGATGTCAGTGGGGCGGTGAATCCACTCCGGGTTTCAGTCAGAACCATTCAAAACTCTAAAGAAGCCATCCAGTGTGAGGAAGTTGCCAGTGAAGAGTGGCCAATGGTACTGTAGCATTTTTATGGCTACTGTACCCTTCCTGCCAAATCAGTAAGCCTCCCAAAAGCATTCAAGTTCCATACAACACATAACAAGTTAGAAAATTTCCTAATGACGTGCATTTGAAGATGCTGATGATACAAGAGTAAGGAGATGCTCTGCTTGCAATTTCTCTAGACAAGAGCACCGAAGAGGCTGATAGCACAAAAGCAGCAGCAGCTAAAATGGAAAAAGAGTATGAAACGCTGAAAGATTCCACAAAAGCTGAAGAACAAAATACAGGCAACAATGAGGAGCCAAAAGGTAAGGCCCTAAGGTGTCTATATTGTCATCAAACCTTTATCTCAGGGATGAAGGGTCCATGAAGTTTAACCTGGCCCATGGAGGATCCCTATCTGACCGGTAGAGATGTGGGCTCCCTCAATGGGCCTCATCCTCTTCCGTACCCAAGCCCCATCCATTCCCAAGCCCTGCCCCCTGGCCTGGGGGCTTAAGGATAGGGTGGGAGAGGAGTACCCTATTATCTCCAATCTGTGAATGGAACTACTCCCCCAGACATCATTTAGCCCATGGAGGGCTGGGTGGGATGGATCATCCAGCCCCCCACCCAAAAGTAGTTACCCAGCGCTGCTTTCCCTAATATAGTTATTACCATGGCTGGTTGCCAAAAGCACAGATAAGGAGAGACACACTGGATCCAATTAGAGCTCCGTTTTGATATTCCAGGGGTCCCTTACAAGGCACCGGCTCCTAGAGGTCATTGGGCAAATTACTCAGCTGATCAACTGAGTCCAGACTTCCCCCAAGACCCTGCAAAATAACTTGCTTCCACCACCTATTGATTTTTAGAGAGCAGCAGGACTCCTCTTGTCATATATTATTATAACTTTGGACCCAATCCAATCTGTTCCAGACTGCCTCGGCCCGATCCAGTCCCAATTCAGATTCGGCCCAAAGCAGGCCAAATCAGCCTGCTTCAGTTCAGATTTGGGGTTTGGACACAAAGCGGTACACAGCCTTACAAATAGCTCCCTGGGGTTGGTCCTCCTCTACACCATTGCAATCACTTCACCTGTCTATTGCTCTGGCCAAGACAACAGCGGCAGCAAGAAGGAGTAACAATAGATGCCACTGCCTGCTTGCTCACTGGCTGTCTATCTGTCAAGCAAGCAAGTGGTAGCAATGAGAGTCACAATAGCAGCTGGTGACATTGAGGGTGTCTTGCTCAAGGGCCCTCCAAAACCTGGAGCCTGCACAGAAGATGACAGCTCTGAACTCTTTCTTGTCCAAATGGGACTTTGCCTGGGCAGCAACAGTATTCACCAGCTCTGACTCCTTGGCAATTATTTCTGCTTCCCAGCTCCCACCCGGCAGCTGCCTATGGCCAAGCAGTACACAACAAATCAGTCATACGGTTATCCCATCCAGTGATTGATTCGTGCCCTTAACCCTCAACAGAAGGAAATGGGAAAGCAACATTGAACCTCCAATGCAAGCGGCACCCTTTAACAAGGGTTGATATAAAGGATTTAGAGCAGGCAGAGCCATTAACTTCCCTTTCGGACTCAGAATGCTGCTTTTGCAACCCCAATTCAATACGTTCAGTGTGCCATCGCAGCTTAAGATTTGCCCCTAATTGCATCTCTCCCTTTTTTAAAAACGTAAAATCGTTAGCTGGTTCAATAGTCTGGGTCGAGGATATTGATCAGTCTGTAACGCAAGAAGTTGTAAAACACGCGCGCACACACGCCAAACGTCTGTAAGTCATTTCCAGTTGAAAATGCTGCCTGCTGAATGGCTCAGGAGGAAATACAGATTATGGATGGAGGGGGGGCTTTTGACAGTCAGTGCTGTCCGGATAAGCACTTCTGCAGCATCGTACGCAATGGATTGCTAAGAGGCAAACAAGGCCTCTGCAACACTTGAACTCTGATGGTTCTTTCTAGAGGTCAACAGAATTTTCCTCCCCTCCACCGCACTTGTGTAAACCAATATCGCCATGGGCATTAGTCGTTGTGTTCCTGGTGGTTCCACATGGACCTGCGGTCCAATTGGAGTCCACCAGGAGAAGAGCCTCCAGAGTGGTGGCCCCCTTCCTATGGAACTCCCTGACATTGGAGGTCAGGCAGGCGCCAATGTTGTGTCGCTTCTGATGCTTCCTGAAAACATCATTGTTTCAGGAAGCTTTCCTTGAGTAACCAGCCACAGTTAGACCAGAACTCAGGCTTTATCAGAACTTTGTTCTTTCTCCCTACATGCCCGTGCAGCACAGAACTACACAGGTTCTGTAGTTCTCTGACCACCTCAAGCTCCTTGTCAGGACATGGAAACATAATGATTGGCCAGCAATAATATTTGGTGGCAAAGTGAGGAAAGCAGTGTGATAAATTAAAATCCAAAGTACCTATAATCCAAGGATGCTAAATCACACCATCATTGATTCAGGACATTGGAAATGTGTCCACTATACGTTGCAAATCACCACTTGAAGCTGCAATCACCAATATTAGCATCTGTGAACCCATCCGTATTGACTGATACTACTGGCCCTCGTCTTTTACAGCTACCATCTTGTATGCCAGAACGATTTGTTTAAGCCAGCCTTTCCCAACCTGGGACTCTCCAGATGTTTGGGACTATGACTCCCAGGATTCCTGACTATTGCTCATGCTGGCTGGGGATGATGGGAGTCAAAGTCAAAAACATCTGGAAGGCACCAGGTTGGGGGGCACTGATTTAAATCATTGGTTATAACCAATTTCATCTGATATATTGACATACTGTACTCTCATTCACTCACCACAATCCTATTTAATTCAATGGCTTTACACATGAGTTAATAAGGAGAGAATCTGCCTGTTTTATTCTTTACCCCATAGACTGGTTTTCTGAATTTTTCTTCCCCAACTGCTAGCACTTAATTCACCTGTTTCTCAAAGGACCGGCTCTTGACAGAATGAGACATGCAGAGCAGGCAGCAAAAGCCTTCCAAGAGTCTAACAGCTCTTGTATTTTCTAACAGACGGGAGCATGTTATTTTCAGTGAAGCTCCAGAAAAGTTCAGAATCCAATAAACTATTATATTCCCCAGAGTGCATATTAGCTTAGCTTTGAAGCTAATTTTGTCCTGGTTAATCCATAGGCAAAATGCTTCACTGTTCCTTCAAATTTAAGGCACACTGCATTGTACAGACACAAGCTTTATTATTATTAATTTTGTTGTTGTTCTAAAATACAATTTTAACCCTTAGAAAATGCAGCCATATATATTTTCACATGTAGGTCTCTTTACTGGATTGGATTTAATTTTTTTATTATTATTTTTACAAAGTCTCAAGTGCTTTAATTTCAAACATGGAGTTAAACTCAGAAAAGGGGGAGAGAATGGCTTATGTTCTACTAGGGTGGCCATAGGTATGCACAGCCCATTTCATTGGGGTGTGCATCCAGGGATTTTTTTTAAAGCCCAACATTTATTGAATACTCAATCATAAAGGACATTATTTTTGTCCATTTATTTATTAAACACTTTAGACATTGATGCCCTATTCCGCATTCAGCTTGCCTGAGCATGGGAGGGTCATTGCATTTGTGGTGGGTGGAGGGAAATGAGGAGACGCCTCTCAAGCCCCAGCATTGGTGGGGAGTTGTGGAGACACTGGCCAGAGGTGGGGCTTACGAGGTGATATTAGCTTTCAGGCCCCTCCTCCTTGAAACGTGGCTCCCAGCAGAGAGGCTCCCAACGGAGCAATTCCTTTTCGCTCCTGCTGCCAGTGCTCTCTCAGAAGCAGCGGTTCTTTGGTGTGGTGGCAGAACAGCTGGAGGGCAGCTGGAGGACTATTCCCGCTGCATCTGGATCCCGCTCTGGATTCTTACTCAAAACCCTCCCTTAATTTAGTGCTTATTACTTGAGACATTAGGGTATGCTTGGGCACAACTGGCACTCCCTTTGCGCATGCCTATGAGGGTGGCCCTTGGTAGATCTAAATGCAAATCCAAGGGAAGAGCTGACCTTAGCTTTGTTTCAAAATGGGCTCCTTCCTTTAGAGTTTGGTTTTTGTTTTTTTTTAATGTCCATGTAACAATTGCAGGATTGTCCTATAAAACGATAGATTGAATTGAATCCAGACTCTAACAAAATTTTGCATATTAACCACGCGATAGGCCTGTCTGCATCATCACAGTGGGGGAAATATTATTAACCTTGCTGGCACAGGTTGCTATGCCATATGAACCTGACAAGGATGGCTTGTTGCCATTGTTAATACGCCAGCCCAGGGCCCTAAAATAGCCCACGGGTTCTGGGTGGCTTGTTAAGCATAGCAACAAGCCGCCATCTCTGGGTTCAGCCAACATGGCAAGCTGTACCGGTGAAGGTAATTACATAAATCACTGCAGCATGCATGGAGGGGGAAAGAAACCACCGTGGCTTCTTTCCCCCGTCATGGTTGTGCAAATCCAGTTGAGATGTCTAAACCAGCTAATAGTCCTTTGGTCTCTCTTTTCTTTTCTCTTTTGCCTTTGAAGGGAAAGCGGAGGCATATTTGGAAGCCATCAGGAAGAACATTGAATGGCTGAAGAAACACAACCCGCAGGGAAACAAAGAAGGTAGATACGAGAACTGTATTGTGTTTTGTGCCAGGGAGGAGACAGTTTGTGTTCATCTCAGAATTTGGCTCCATGGTATGAATTGGCATGAGGTTTAGAACTAGAGTTTTAGAAAATCAGAGTAATGAAATATAAAGGCAAGTATTCTATTTTCCTGGAAAAACAAGCAGCTGAGTTGATCCATATCAACAACAACCCCCTTCTGGCAGGGACAGGTCTTTTGTGCCGCTCCTGGGTCTTAATTGCCCATTTGGAAAGAAGAAGAAGAAGAAGAAGAAGAAGAAGAAGAAGAAGAAGAAGAAGAAGAAAGCTACCTCAAAATACTTCACAACAGGGAGTAATAAATTGCTGTTGGGAAAATCCACCCGCCCCCACAGGTACTGTGAGAATTGTAGCTAAACTAGGAAGGAACAGGGAAGACTGGGGGGGGGGGCAGATGACATCAGCAATCCTGCTAATAAAAAACTGCTGGCTCTGTGTCCCTGTGTGCCCTGGCTCTGCTACACCACTGCTGGATACTGTGGCTGAATTCGGGCAACACGATAGTCAATGGTGGGGTAATAATCAACTTTACAGTTGTTCATCTAGGGGGTACTCCCCACACAACATGGTAATAAATAATCAACTGTGGTGTGGATTAGGATCAGCGCTGAGTTGACTGTGGCAGCATTCAGACGACACGACAATCAATACAACTGACGATTGTTCTCCCCTCCCCCCCCCCATTGCTTATTGTGTCGTTCAGTGGGGCTTATTTCTGGGCAAGTGTGGCAGAAAATAGATGTCTGGGTGTTTTGAAGTTCAATTTTCAGCATTCCTGACCATTGGCCTTGCTAGCAGGGGCTTCTGGGAGCTGAAGTACTAAACATCTGGAGATGTACCTTCTGTCCACTCCAGAGTATAGGATTGCAGACGAACAGTGCAATCTTATACATGCCAACTCAGAAGTATGTCCCATTGAGTTCAGTGGGGCTTACCCCCAGGGTAAGATCGATGGCCTCTTCCCTTCTCGGCTGGCCTTGGGAGAGAAGCCACCACAGAGTTTTCTGTGTCAACTGGGAGAGAGGGTGTGAGTGAAAAATCTAAGCAGGGATTTCCCCCTCCAACGCCGTAGCTCTGTCTACAGTCTCAGTAACCTATGGCTCCTCAGACACTGTCTCGGGGCTATAGGGTTGCTCTCTCGAGCCTACCAATATTGAAAGCTGTGGGTTTTCTTTTTGCTATTTTGCATTGTCGTAGAGGTTCATCAGACCAGACAAACGTTTTATTGCACACTCACTACTGCCCACATACGGATGTGCGTGCGTCCTTTTGACAAAGGCATCCACCTCCCGGTTGCCTCCCGCTCTTTCCGCTCATTTTTCCATCGCAAAATAGAGCCCTTTTAATCCGAGTTTTTTAAAAAACAGAATGTGGCGCAATCTCCTGCTGTGTGCAGGAAAAGCAGCATGATTAAAAAAAAAGGTCCCTGAATGGACCACAAGGTCTTTGTTTATTTTCTCCTTCCCTTCTGGGAAGAAAGAGGAAGTAATGAGAGGCAAAGGCGGGGTCAGAAACACAATGGTAAGGAAACTCGATTTCCCCCCATGTGACGACGCTCATAGACGAGTGTTCTTCAAGAAGCATAGCCTTAGGTTTCCCTACCAAAACGTTTCTAGCTACAGGCCTGTTGCACAGATTTTAGCGTTCTATAAAACAAAAATTTAAACTGGAGAAACCTTGAACCTGCAATCCTGAGAAGATAAAATATAAAGAAAGGAAAGTCTCCCCCCCCCAAAAAAAAACTAAATGAAGAAAAACTAGGGCAAGAGATGCAGCCAATATATGGTATTGGGATTTGAATTATTAATCTGTAAAAGCTCCACATTCAGTCCCAGTGAAATGTTCCTTAGGCATAAATGTTAATTGAGATGACAGATGGAAGATATTGCTGATTTTGATTTTTTTTTGCTAATGTGCCCGTTATTATACTTTTCTACAGAACTGAAGAGAGATCAGTGATGTGCTTTGTCTATTAATTGTTATAGCACCGGGAGACATATTTACCCAATTATCCATAATATGCAAGTTCTTCCATTTATATTAACGCTCATCATCTGGAAAGTTAAGACGAAACTCTGAAATGAACATAAAGTAAATGACACGAAGGCTTTGCTGCCTATTCAGTTCAGATAAATTAACTGAGCAATTATAAAATTATCCTAATAGCAGCAAAAAGTGAATGCTATGAAATATGGCTGTGTCTTTGTGTTTGCAGATAGAGTCACAATATCCTGCTCACAATATACTAATTGAAAGTCAGATCTTCTAACTAGAGGACGAAAAGCTAATGCAGAACTGGAATACATAGTGATCAAGTCTGCTCATCTTGAAGCTTTTCAAACCAGGGCGACCCCCTGCCGCCTCCCCCCCACACATTCACACAAACCACCTTTCTGTTTTGGCCTCCCTGTTCACTGTTCCTTACAAATATTGCTTTAAAAGGGATTGAATGATTAATGAATTATTTAATTGATTGAAGGAATTATACCCTGGACTTTCAACAAGTCTCAGGTGGCTTACAAAATTTATAAAGCACACAGACACACACACACGCACACACACACACACACACACACAATTAAAATATTGATGAGAAAATAGCGGCTGGACGTATGACCCACCTTAGGTTGGCCCTTGATCCAGGTTTGGGTCCCAATCCATAAGTTGAAGACTGCTGGTCTAGATGGCCAAGAATTCTACATTTGATGGCTTGAGGGTGAAAGATGTAGTGATGGCCACCAATTTGGGTGGCTTTAAAAGGGGGTTGGATAAATTCCTGGAGGAGAAGGCCATCAATGGCTACTAACCCTGATGGTTATATGCTACCTCCAGTATCCAAGGCAGTAAGCCTATGTGCATCAGTTGCAGGGGAATATGGGTGGGAGGGTGCTGTTGCACCATGTCCTGCTTATGGTTCCCTGGTTGACAGATGGTTGACCACTGTGTGAACAGAAAACTTGACTAGATGGGCCCTCAGTCTGATCCAGCATGGTTCTTCTTTTGTTCTTAAGATGAACAATTGGTAGCCTTACAGGGGGTAAAGGATCCACATGAAACACAGGAAGCTGCCTTATACCAAGTTGTATTTATTGTTGATCTAGTCCAATATTGTCTCCTATGACTGGCAGTGGTTTTCCATCATTTCAGGTAGAAGTCTTTCACATCTCCTTCTGCCTGATCATATTAACTGGAAAGGCCAAGAAATAAACCTGGGGCCTTCTGTATGTAAAGCATGTGCTCCACTCCTGAAGCTCAATATGGCGATGAAGTGATGGATGCAATTAGCCAAGGTTCTATAATGGATTGGTAGGGTGAAAGATACTTGCTTTCAAATGATTCTCCTCTTCAAAACAAAACAAAACAAAACTTCCTCCAAACTGAAAAAGGGAGAAAGGTGGATGGGTGGAAGGTAGATCTCCAGATGTGAGAGCTACCTTCTGTCAGGATTGCTAATGGTCAGGAATGTTGTGAGTTGAAGTCCAAAAGCTCTGGAAACTTACCTTCTTCCCACCCCTGTTCTAACCAAACCATTTCCTTGCTATGCTAATTTTCTATTGGTAGCGAGTTTTTAACATACGAGAACATCTGAAAATATGATTCCTCATGACCACCACCACCACAATTTGAAGTGGTGCAGTCCATTTTGCCACCTCACTGCTGCATGTGTAAGACCATGCCTAAATCCCATTAAACCCAATGAAACTTAATTCTGCGTTGACATGCATAGGATTACACGCTAATCCACATAATTTTTATTTGTTATTTATTTGTTTACAGTAATTGTATATCACTTTTCTGCCCTCCAAGGTCAAAGCATTCAGATTTTCTTGTCACAGAATCTAAGTTAACTTAGGATCAGATATGTATGGGATGTTTCCCCCATATATTCACAGTCTATACCCAGTAACGCAGAACGCTTCTTTAACCCTTTCTTCTTTGACTCCAAAAGGTCATGGGTTTTTAATTCCCATTTTCCAGGTTTGTATTTTACAGGCATTGGGA
Source organism: Anniella stebbinsi (assembly GCA_029215795.1). NCBI lineage: Eukaryota > Metazoa > Chordata > Lepidosauria > Squamata > Anniellidae > Anniella > Anniella stebbinsi. The sequence goes on from JARDYH010000001.1 coordinate 393,572,436, forward strand.
AACCTGCACAAGACCTTAAATAGCCCTAGCCTGCCAATGAAAACTGTCAAGTTTACAGGGAACATCTGCAGTATAAATTAATTCTTGTGTTCCAGATTATGACCTTTCCAAACTGCGAGACTTCATTGATCAACAAGCCGATGCTTACGTCGACAAGGGCATTCTGGATAAAGAAGAGGCGGACGTGATCAAACGTATCTATGGCAGCCTGTAAAGAACAGAACAGAAGATGTCTCTTGAAGCTGTATGGAGGATTAGTCTATCTCCATCCACTCTAGTTTTATGACCTACAACCTTCTTTCTCCCCCTACTCTGTCCCCACTCCTAAGAAGTTATTAGAAAGTATTCTGTTTGCATTGTACTGAATCTTTTCCAGGTTAAAAAAAAAAATCTTTGTCAACAATCCACAATGACTGCGTAGGCATTCTTCCATATACCTTCATCATCCCACTTGAGGCAGAATTTTGCTGCCTACTTTATCGTTAACAGGGTAAAATGCCAACATGTTCCCTTTAGCCTAACTTTAGTCACCAAATAGCTTTTCGAGATAAGACAAGTGATTTTGAAGAAGAGCTCTTTTTTCCCCAGCATCCACCAACATGTGACACCATTCAATGGCTTTTTTCAATGGTTTGCAAAGAGCATTACTTGGGGCAAAAGAAAACAATAATTCAAGTAAATATTTGCAAAGGAATCTCACATTCAAGTTCCCATTTGCTGTCTCTATTATTTCAAGTCCACGATGATCCTGTTTGAATGCATTAGCGTATCACCCTGTCCTTGCTGTCTGCGCGTTTGTTCGTCTTGTGTCTGTGTGCCATTACGTAGCTGCTAAATGTTCAACACTGCATCAGCCTTGAAAAGAGATCTTACAGGGAGAAAGAACTGCATTGCCATGGAATTGCTACAGTCAGGTACAGTAGCAACCTTGTCATTAATTAACACACTCTATCACTCTTGAATAAGTGTTATTTCTCTGTGCATGCATAAAGAATGGAATTCTTGATGTGAGTAGCCTAGCAACACATGTAAATAGGTGTTAATTTCCAAGGACAAAACAAAAAATGTAAAAGCAACCTATTAGAGATTAGAATTAGAGGTGTGCTGGTTTGCAAATCAAACCAAGTCAAGTTTGGAGTGGTACCCCACCCCACCCCGCCCACCCTGGCATCAAAGGAAACTGCTAATTCCATATATGACCCATTTAGCAGCACCGTTTCCCAAATGCCTGATAGCTGAAGCACTCTGAATTAACATTGGAAGCCACTTCCAACTTGCACTTCAGAAGGATTACTTTTACCATGTGCACTAGAAAGATTTATCTCTCTCATGTGTTTCTGTGCAAGTCACTGTTCCAAATGTTACATCAAGGTGGCTGTGTTTTTCTTTTCTTTTTTTTAAAGGGGATGGCTTTTTCTGCTAAGTCTCCATCAAGAGTAAGTTTGCTTGCTTAAAAAAGTCTAAACCTGTTTTTTCAAGATGGTTTACAAAAAGTGAAAACACACAATGTAATATTAATAGAATACAATAAAAGACCCCATCAACCTCACTTATAAGCAGCAGTAATAAAATGTTTTAAAAGCATGAAAATTAGCCAACGCAGACTGGAATAATAGTGTCTTTGAGGACCTCTTGAAAAGCGGCAGTGATGGAGCCATGCATATTTCCCTGAGAAGGGAGTTCCAAAGATGCGGGGCCACCATTGAAAAGGCTCTGTCCCTGGGAGGTGCGGAGCTCTCTATGGAAGGACAGGTCAGGAAGGCCTTTGATGCAGCTTTTAAAGCTCAAGCATGCTCCTACAGCTACAGGGTGGAAAAATCCAATCCTGTGTACTGCAGGGTCAGGGCAGAATTCACTGCCTCCAGCAGAGATTGATTGGAAAGAGACAAGATCAAAGCTACGAAACATGCACTGTTGGCAGACTCCATTGGAGATGGGTATTTCAGGTTCATAGGAGGCTTTCACTGTTTCATTAGCTAATTTCTTAGCTTAAAAAGTAGTTTCTTAGCTTAAACAGTAGTTAAAAGATTGGCATCTGCATAATGGGGAAAGGAGCACTAAAGCAAAATCAAAGCTGCAATCCAAAGTACACTTATTTAGTTTAGCATTAAAGCACTGAAGTGGCACCAGGGGAGGCCCCTCTGTGCAAACCTGCCCTGACGATCAGGAGAACAGATGTCAATGCCCAATCGGAAAGATGAGGCAATGTAGGAAACAAAGGAGTGTGATGATAGATGAGCTTAAGTGTAATGGATGGACCAAGGAAGGAGCACAGGATTAAGGTTAGGGAAGAGAAAAAATAGGACAACGATGCAGTGGGCTTTAAAGAAAAGGATGTGTAATTATGAAGTTGATGGTTGCAGATTGTTATGTCTAAAGACATAAGGAGAGGAAAGAGGAAGAAATCACTGTAGTCAAGTTAAGACAGTCCTTCAGATGTTTGGGACTTGAAGCTGCATCAGCCCTAATCAGCATTGTCAATTGGTTAGGAATCCTGGGAGTTGTAGTCCAAATCTGGAGCTCAGCCTTCATCAACAGTTTGGAGAAGGCTGAGTTGAGAGAATACTAGGTGGATGGCCTTGTGCTTAGTCACATGGAGTAAGGGGTGTAGCTCAGAGGTGATGGAAACAAGCAGCAGAATTTGCGTGTATTAAGGAGTGGAAGGAGTCAATGGCTCAATTCGGATGACACGATGGTCAATGGTGGGGTAATAATCAACTTTACAGTTGTTCCCCACACAACATGGTAATAAATAATCAACTGTGGTGTGGATTTGGATCAGCGCTGAGTTGACTATGGCAGCATTCGGATGACACAATAGTCAAAACAACTGACGATTGTTTCCCCCACACCAGTTGTTTATTGTGTCGTCCGAATTGAGCCAATGATTCCAGATGCAGAAGAGGAAGCGTAGATACAGAAAGAGATGGGTGTCAAAAGGAGCGGGTTTTCAGAATACCTCTGAGAACTGAGTAACGAAAGATGAGAGAGAGGGCAAAGAGGAGTTGAGGCAATGGAGAGTTGAATGTTAGCCTTACGCTGGAGACTGGTGGTATGTTATTCTAAGCAGGATATAACCACCCACTCAAAGTTTAGCTAATAGAAGACATATGTCCAGACAACCTCTTGATTTGTATCTTTACAGGGCAGTAGCACAAGATAATTGAATGTAGCTGTGTTAGTCCATTAGTTAAAAATGCAAAAGTAACGGTAAGGGAATACCCTTTTTTAGGACCAGCTAAAAGGTCATAAAGTAGCAAGCAAACCTTTGAGTTCATCAGAACTTTTAATCAGGTTGGATTACTGCTGGGTAAGATGAAAAGGTGCTACTCTGCAGTTCGTAACAGCCTTAAAATAAAAGCAGACAGGTGTAACACAGACTTAATTAGGTTAGCTGGTGCAAATAAGATCTTTGATTGTAATTAAATACATACATACATACATACATACATACATACATACATTTTGGATTGCACCAAAGGCTGAGAGGGGGGGAAACATGGTTGTTCTCCTTTTGCAAATATAAAAATCAGCAACTATTTAGTTTATGTCTCTAGCACTAATTGGATTGTGTGTTTCCCTTGCAAAGCAGAGAAGTAAAGAAAAATGGAGTAGCCTTTATATTGGTACATATTTTAAAATTTGCTTCTTGAAAGTTTGTATAAGTCACATTTTCAGTACATAGCGGGGTTTTTTAATAGCTAGGTAATATAACATGAAAAAATAATAGGTTCATTTTCCTGTACTTTGTTCCATGAATGTTTCTAATCACTGGCTCAAGTTGTCATATTAGGTAGCATCAAACACAATAAACTACGGTTACACAAGATGACAATGCAAAGTGAAGGCAACGTCATCCATCACCCTGCACTGCAGAAGGTCTATGACTCGTGCTAAATGAAGCCCAGACTCGGTGATCACAGTTATTATAATTAGCACTGCCTATGCCCAATAAAGTAGTTAATAGTATACTGTTGATTGGATGCTTTTGCTATCACAGCATTTAGTGGTAATTAGTAAATCACATTCACCGGCATTTTCTCCATCACTGAAATGGAACAAAAAAAGCCTGCACATCTCTACTTCTAATTCCATCAATTTCTTTTTTTAAAAAAAACATTCTTAGTATCTTTTAGATGCTTCGAGGAGTCTTCACTGTTTAAAAAGATTGCTGCTGGGGGGTGGGGGTGGAACGTAACAATTACAAAGTATATTACATTCACGATTCACTTTTCTAATAGAATCCTGTTTCTGATACTGTACTTTATTAAATGCTTTGCTACAAGATACAGTAATGAAGATTTCTGTTTCTTCTTTTTCATCCATTGTCTCTTTAAAGGCCATGATCCTGCACTGTAGAAATTAGTCCTGAAGTCTATGAATGTACATTGGTGGTTGTTGGAGGGAACAGGCAGAGAAATCCTTCTAAAATTTGAAAGACACTTTCTGTGATACAAAACGTATTTGAAACACGTTGCACTTGATTTCAGTAAGCTTGGATCAGGTGCCGCCAAGAACAGAAATGCACATACAATTTGGAAACTATGTCAAAGGGATTCGTCTTCCTGAAATAATGACTCTGACAATGGTAGTTTAAAATACCGTATTCCAAAATTTTACCGAAATCCACATTTGTCACTTGCAAAAGCACCTTGCATTTTTATTCTTAGAAACATTATTTGTTCATGCAAATGTCTTTAACCATCAGTTTCCAGAGGTTAATCAGATTTGAGATAGGTTATCATTATTCTCCTTTTACTTTGAGCAATAGGACAATTGTTCTTTTCAAGCAGCACAATGTTAAGAGGCACAGGCCCATGATAAGTGCAAAATAATACCACTGGAGGATTCTCTTTCAAAAGAAATATAGAAAAGTTGACAGTAAATCTACAGGGAGAGCTTAAGATGAATTCATTTCATGGAAACTCCAATCCATGCGGCAGCCGTTTTCGCTGTGCTCTCACAATCACTTATGTGCATAAGAGACTGAATTAGATCATACTATCTAGTCCAGTGTCCTGTTTTCAGATTCAGAACCAACCAGATATTTCTGGGAAGTTCACAAGCAAGGCTTGGGGATATACCGTAATCTGTTGTCCGCCTCCAGCAAACCAAATTTATGCGTATACTACCACTTTCTTCAACCTGTGCCCTCTATATGTTTGGACTACAATGCCCATGATTCCTGACCATTTACCATGTTGGTTGGGGCACCAGGTTGGAGAAGGTAAACTGCCTTTGAACATGGAGGATTCATATATAGCTGCTGGCTCTACTAAGTTCCATTAATTTGTCCAATCCCCTTTTAAAGCCACTGACCATTTGTCACATCTTCTGGCAGTCAATTTCATATATGCTTTGCATCAAGAAGTGGGTACCTATGTGGTTTAGCATTGTGTGTGAGAGAAAGAAGTTCTCTGGCCTGTTTCTCTGCAGCGTTCTTAATTTTAGTAATCTCTTTCACGTGCATTCCTTCCGCTCCCCCAAACTATAAGACCATCAAACTTTATCCCTTGCTTATGAGGAAATGCTCAAATACTTTGATCATTTGGGCTGCATGGTTTTTTGGCACCTTTTCCAGCTCTTATTTTGGAAATAAGGTACCCAGAACTGTATTTGCCACATAGCCTCATTATGATGTTGGTAGCTTTAGCTTCAACCCCTTTCCCTAACATGGGACTTGCCTTCTGCACCATGGCTGCATTGCAGGCATTTTCATGAGCTAATCATCACAATCAAAGAACTTTTTCCTGGATGGTCACAGCCAGTTCATACCCATCAGCATAGAAGTTAGAATTTTTATTAATTTATTGCCCCAAAATGCAGGACTTTACTCAGGGCCAAACTACATCAACATGGGCATTTTTAAAAATGGAAATAACTATTGGGGGGGGGGGGTACCCAATCAGGATCAGGACAGCAGCAGGCAGGGAAATTTAAACCTTTCCCATCTGTACCCCACAATGCAATTTGCATTGGAGAGTACATGTAAGGAACTTGAGGGTGGGGGATTCTTGTCAGGATCTCAGTAGGGCAGGAAAAGCTTAAACTCTCCCTCCCTACCCAGCATAGTTCCAATTCCACTGCAAATATTTTTGTTTAATGTCATCTCTAGTTTGCCTCTCAGTTGTCATTTTGTTGCCCCCTCCCCCAGTTGAATAAGACCTTTTTGTAGCATTTGTCACTCTGCTGGGCGGTTCACCAGCCAGAATAATTTGATACTCAACTTTTCCTAGTGAAATCAATGGGGCTTAAAAGTGCTAAATGTGAGCTGTAGCAATCCAGACTTAGTGGCAGAGTAGACCCATAGCAATTAATGGGACCTAATTAAGATATGACTATTTCAAGCATTTGATTTCAATGGGCCTACTCTAACTTTGGTTCCAACCCAGTACTGCCACTGCTTTCTTGTATTCCTCAAACAAGATATTAATCTTCTGATCCTGAGTATAAAAAAAATCAAAAATGTGTTCAGAGGAAGTAGATGACTTCACAGTCCTAACCATAATGAATATCAAATAAAGTTGCAATGGCTGAAAAAGGGACTCAGGCATTATGATTGCTTAGGAAATTTTAATACTTCCAAATGAAACAGAAAAGCATATTTTGAAATGCATTTGCAAATGACCAGAAACTCTGTGCTTTCTATACAGATAGACTGAGTAACAAAGATAAGTCACTTTTTTAAAGTGCATTTTGTATTTATTACATGAAAACTACATTTATTTGCACACAAGAAGCTATGTTTCAAATATTACCCTTGCACAAAGAAAAATACATTTTACTAAGCTTTTCCCCTTTGCTTGTTTTAAAAAAGTCAATCTTCCAAACAAAATATTTTGCCATACATACTTTAAAACTCCAACATCTTTTCCCCAAAACAATTTGCTAAAACTGGTTCATTTTAAGAACACATATGTATTTTTATATATGTATATACATACACATGTACAAACACTCTAAATTCAGGGCCACATCAGTCAGTTCTGATACACACAAAAATTGCATGTTAAGTTTATTTGCCCCAAGGCTCCATGATAATTATTTTGACAAATGCTTACTCCCTCTTATGCTTCATCCTATAAGTATGTACAACTGTTTCCTAAAGTCCTGCATCAAAGTGGTCTCAGGGATATATTGTTGCTACTGTGCTATGTTTTCATAGCAGAAATATGAAGGCAATTGCTAGTTTTGGAAGGCTCACTTCCTTTATTAATGTATAGGAAAAGGACACTGACCTGTGGAAGGCAGAAGATCAAATAATTTTAGTGCAAGAATAGTCAGTGGAATTACCTATGTACAACTTGTAACAAGTACACCACAATAAATCAATCCAAAAGGTTTGCTTTTGAATCTTCAAATATTTAGTTCTTTAAGAACTGCTTTCATTCCAGCTCTTCATTCATCTACTTGCTGATAGGAAGAAGTTGCATAGGAATTTTCCTCATCATCCTCTCTGTTAAAGAAAAAGGAAACCTATGAAAATGTTCAATGATATCTATAATTCACTCCACAGTAGTTCAATCAACGCTATAACACTACTTCAAAGTAAAGCATTTGAGGATTGCTGCTGAACTGCCATTTATTCAAACCCAGGGTGCTTACAAGCAGAAACCTATGATGCAGCAACTGTTTAATCTCTGCAGAGATACCATAGTGGTGGAGGATGTCACTTTGGCACAGAAGCTGCTGTCAGCTCTGCTACACTCATGTTACTCTCTCACTGTTGGAAGGAGCAGGAGAGAGGCCCAGTCCCCTCCTGCTTCCTCGGCTTCTCTCCTGCAGCTATCAGTTGGACGTGAGGGTTATAGAGCAGTGAACAAGATTGCAAAAATCACACAAAATTAATGACAGAGCAGTAAAATGTGCAAATATCACAGCAGAGCAGTAAACCAGAAGGGAAGATTACATAAAAACCATCTTACTTCTAAGACCAATACCAATATCAGTAATATTTCCTCCTAAAAAGACTGGTGTAAGTGATCAGCCAGTCTTAACCACTGCCATAGAGATTTAATGGAACTTCTCTTGTTGTTTTTTGGTTTTTTTAAAAAACCACTGAAGTAAATCCCACCCCCAAAACAGCAACAAGGAAGTCTGAGAAAATGCCATGCAGGCCAGCAAAAGCCTTGGTAGGCTGCATGTAGCCTATGTGTTGTACATTGCCTCTCTCCCCTTTAGTCTATCTGACTTAACTTTTCTATGTGACATTTCCTGAGCCTCTGAAATAAATATCCTCCCACATGCTCCAATTATGAGGGTTATTTAAAACAAAGTCTTTGCAGTTCCATCCAACTTAATTGCCAGGCCAATACCACCTACCGTATTTCATCGAATCTAAGGCGCACCTTAATTTCAGGGTCACCAATAGGTAAAAAGCTTTGGGTCGATTCTAAAACGCATCCCTTTTTCAGACACGTTTATATTTGAAAAAAAGTGCATCTTAGAATCAAAGAAATATGGTAGGTGGTATCAGGGCCCAGGCGAGGGAGGAGTGGCGGCGGTGGCAGCGAGGAGGAAGAAGCGGGAAGGGGAAAGAAGGGCACGGAGAGCCGGGCAGAGGCAGCGGCTGTGGCAGCAAGGGCCTGCATGCACCCCCCCCCCCCGCGACTCAGCCTCCCCACTCACCTACATCGTGCCCCGGTCCTCGCCGCCAGCGTGCGGGATCACAGCCTACTTTGTGGAAACGCTGCATTTCCAGACCTTCTCTACCGCCGCTGCTGTATCCCAGGAAGAGGTGAGAGAGAAAGAGCGGGTCGGGCGGGGGCAGGCAGAGGCAGTAGTGGGGCCCAGGTGAGGGAGGAGTGGCGGCGGCGGCACTGAGGACCCGCATGCTCCCCCCTCAACGATTCGGCCTCCCCACTCACCTCCATTGCTGCCCCGGTCCTCGCCACCAGCGCCACTGGCAGCGGCCTCCCCGGCCTTGAAACGCAGCGTTACTACAAAGTAGGCCATGATCTCGCACGGGATCGTGGCCTACTTTGTAGTAGCGCCGCGTTTCCAGGCCGGGGAGCCCGCTGCCAGTGGCGCTGGCGGCAAGGACCATGGCAGTGCTGGAGATAAGTGGGGAAGGCTGTGGGGAGGGGGGGCTTGCGAGGGGGGAGGGGGGACTTGCAGGCCCTAAATCTCTCCCCTCCCAACTCACCTTGATCGCTGCTGCCTCGGCCTGTGAAGGTTTCAGTACTGGGAAAGAGGCCGAGATCTCGCGAGATTTCCTGAGATCTCGGTCTCCTTCCCAGTACTGAAGCCTACACAGGCCGAGGCAACAGCAATCTAGGTAAGGGGGGAGGGGGGACTTGCGGGGCCCTAACCCCCCCTCCCCTCCATGGCCTACTTCTTAGTAACACTGTGTTTCCAGATCGGGGCGGCAATGGAGGTGAGTGGGGAGTCCAAGTCGCTGGGGGGGGCGCATGCGGGCCCTCGCTGCCGCGGCCGCTGCCTCCGCCTGGATCTCTGCGCCCTTCCCTTTCGACTTTTTGCTTCTTCCTCCTCCCTGCCGCCGCCACTCCTCCCTCGCCTGGGCCCCACTACCACCTCTGCCTGCCCCCGCCTGACCCCCTCTTTCTCTCTCACCCCTTCCTGGGATTCAGCAGAGGCGGCGGCAGCAGCAATAGAGAAGGTCTGGAAACGCAGCGTTTCCACGAAGTAGGCTGCGATCCCGCGCGCTGGCGGCGAGGACCGGGGCGCAATGGAGGTGAGTGAGGAGGCCGAGTCGCTGGGGGGGGGGCATCCCAAACCCATTCCAGCGCTGGAGAAATCCGGTGAATCTAAGATGCCATCGATTCTAAGACGCACTTCATTTTTACAGAGGTAAATATGGGGGGAAAAGTGTGTCTTAGAATTGAGGAAATATGGTAATTAAATATTAATGTCACCTTTCTATCTATCAACTACTTCAAGAGGCTAGGAACCACAGCTACAATCAACCACAACTGAGTCAAACTGAATCCCTGTTTTCCTTTAAAATAATAAAAAAACTGCAATAAAAGAGGAAGAAGAAATTTAAAATATTTAATCAATGTAGCTGGAATTGGAAAGCAAAACAGGAAACATGGGAGAAGGGAACGCACACTCATATAAGTGATGGGCCTCTGGTGGATGTACGTTGCACAACTGTGTCACACTAAGAAAAGCAAGGATTATACCACAAAGAACACAGGAGACAAAACATGGCTACAAATTATATTCAAGAAAGGCTACAAATTAGGTTCAAGAATATGCTACTGTTTAATTACCCACCCAAACCTGCAAAATGTGTTTAAATAAATAGGTAAATAAAACTTTACCTGTTATCTTCAGGTTTTAATTTCCTAGCTGCCTGTTTGGACAACTTAATCTGCAAATCCAGTCTGTGTAGAAAATCTTTGGCAGATAATTCTTCAGGAGGAGGGAGCTGATTGTCTGGTTCTTGAGGACTGGGTGAAGAGTTGTCTTCCTGAATTGTCACTGGTCCTTCTTCACAAGAAGATGGGCTGTCGGTTTCATTCTCAGGAGACTCCAAGGAGTTAAGTCCATTAAACAGCAATGGCGTCTCAGATATAACTGGTATATTCAATGTTTTTCTCAGAAATATACAGTCATTTGTGAACAGTTTATTTGCCCTTTTTACTTGTTCCATCTGAAACAGACACAGAATTATGATTACTGATTGCAGTCAAGCAAATGTCAGAACAGCCAACAGTTTCTACCATTTCCTCAGGACATAAGTTTATTTCTTAAATATATGTCCAGTATATTAACTCAATGATTTTACTGACTCTTCTTTCAGAATATATACTAGATAATGTATCCTTAAGTAATAAAATTACCACCCTGTGCTCCCTTAAGCCACATTCCCCTGTAAGGGGCCATTATAATGTCTCTTGCAAAGAGTGCAAAATAATGCAGCAAAGCAGAATTGAAATTCTAGCCATGTTGCAGTACAACCATCACTCAAACCCAGACAGCCATGAAAGTTCTCACTCACTCAGCAGCGATTAATAGAAATGAATTCATGACTCCTGGTAATCGGTTGGAAAATAGGGCTGATCTGGCTTTCCAGTTGCCAACCTAGGTGCCCCCTCCACCATTTGCTAGAAATAGTTGTTGAAAGCAGCAAGGAGAGTTGTGTGGCAAACAGAAAGAGGAACCCTGCATCTCTCCTTTACATGCCACTTAACTCCTCAAATAATTAAAATAAAGGAGACCCTAAAACTACAATAGCATTCAACTGAAGAATAGTGGCGCTATTTGTACAGCACTTCAATTATCCAAAATTCTCAGTTGGTACTAAGAAAAGGTTGTAATTAATAAAAATGTAACACTAGACTGACAGACAATCAACAGAAATCCCTGATGACTATACCACTAACATGTTTCATCATCACTACAGCTGAAAAATAACAGGTGTCTTCTACAGACATGTAAATATTTCAGTTACAATCACTTTTCTGGAGACCTGCCATATTTCCAAGATTCTATGCTCATCTACTTTTTAACAGTTGCCTACTGTAGATCCCGGTTGTGCACGGGTCTTGTGGTAAAGGCACATCAAAAGCCCCTTGGTCCATTGACTCCATCAGAGACACATCAACCAGAGGTAGAACTTTAACTCTCCCAGTTACAACTCTGATAGTCAATTGGGGAATAGCTCATTTGCTAGGATAATTTTTCTCCCCTTTCTTCTTATGGCATGGATTGATGATGGGCAGGCAAGTAATCCCCCAGTTTGTCCTGGCCAGTGGCCCCTGAAGAAACAGTGTCCACAGCTACCAAACCTTTGGCTGCTGTTTCCTCCCAGTACCTTTCCAAGAGATGCCAAACAGTGGCTGGTGTTTCCCTTACAAAAAACAGTTTGCTTTCCTTCTCTTGTTTTCCTCGCTCCAGCAGATCTGTGCTCTGTGTGTGTGTGTGTGTGTGTGTGTGTGTCTCACTTCTCCCCCTCTTCCTTCCTTATCTCCTTTTTGCCTCTTTTCTCCAGTACTCCCTGGTCTTTCCTCCTACAAACGCTTTCACCTTCTCCCTCCTTCAGGTGTCAGTCATCAGTGATTAACACACTCCTCATGTCTATGCTGACCAGAACTTCCATGCAATTGCTGACCAGAGCTGCCATTCAGTTACGCTACTGCTGCCCACAGCTGTCCTAGTCCAGCCATACTCATTGAGCTTGTTTGGAAGGGCCAGGGGCTCCCTGGCAATGATGTGCTGGGGCTGATGGGTGTTGTGTAAGAGACAGTGATCCCTCACACCAGTCTATTACAATAATATAATAAGTAATTCATTTGTAGTTCAGTGATTCTCAGAAAGGAAAGTTTCTGATTTGGCTGCATAGTGAAAAACAATAAAACCAAATTTTGCCTTGAGGCTACAGAAATAGTATTTTACTGCATATGTGCTTGCACAATGCCAGACTAGTTATTTGCTTGCCAATAACAGCACAGGATGTGGTTATATGCAAGGTTACTCACAACAGATATGGAGTACAACACAATTGCCAAAACAGTTTCATATGCCCTAATATAGCAACATTTGAAATGCTGCTTATGTTATGCTACATGGCATCTTCTTAAAGCATATTGAGACACACTGTAAGAACTATCTAACTTTAAAACTCTAAGAACTGGAAGGCTGCATGATGTAGAGAAATTTGAGGCAGCTAGGAGCAAAAGGATCCTGATGACAGTACGCTAGCAACCTGCCAAACTTGGAATTAAAGTTCATGACATGTGCGTCCTCAGCGTTAACTCAAATCAATACAAGTTGCCCTCAAACAAACAAAAAAAAACATGATGGAAACTCCACATAAATGCAAATCTCTTGCTTACTTCCCAGTCACCACCATAGTCAAGTGACCCAAAAGGTAACTTACAAATTGGTCAATATAGTCTTGTTGGGAAATATGGTATAAACCTGAAGCATCCTTCACTCCAAACAGATCACCAGCACTGCCTGGATGCCCTTTGTAGTTTCTCTTGTTCTGAGAACATCTACCCATTGGTCCCATGGAAGTCTGCCTTTTGTCATGCTTAATCAGCCAGCCCAAATTCAATAAAAAAGCCAAGAATCTAAGGAAGGCTTCCTTCTCCAGTACCAAGCTACTGAAACCTTTGTTCAGTCCTATCCAGAGTACACCCTAAGCCACTGCCTCCTTTGAGCTCTTGGGCCTGAACTCTGTCAATAACCTTGAGGAAATTGAGTAGATTCTCCACAGAACCCAATGCACTCAGCCACTCTGTTGTATGGCTCCAAAGTCCTCCCAGGATTCACCTGTCAAGCTGCCCACTCCCCATGATCCACTCTTAGCATGTACACACTCTGTCTGGGACTAAATCCACCTTTCTAGAACTAGAGTTTTCCTCCTTGATAGTGCTACCTTCTTGTCTTGGATTCCCAGATAATGCCTCATGCCCTCAGATGGCATCCATTTCAGTAGTACTGCCCAACCACACTGGGAGGTCAGTTATCTGCCTGGACACTCAAGGGATTTCAACACTGGATGCATAGCTGCAATACTGGGGCTGTGAACACTTAGAATTCAGGGAGCCCACAACTCACAGTGGAAGAATTCAGAGAGCCCACATCTCACGGTGGAAGTTAGCTTTGTGACTATTGTGCTTAAACCTTGTGGTTTGTGCTTCCTATATCCAAGCTAAGAGAAAAGAATGTTATGCTAGACATTATATCTGGGTCTTAAGCCAGGCACATAGTCAAGATCAGGTAACACAGACACAAAAGGTGAGGCCTGTCCCAAGGTTCTCACAACTAAAATTTACAAAAATCCAGAACAAGCGCTGGAAGTGTAAAACATCTTTTTACAAATCAACTTTCTTTTGAGACAGTAGATAGGAAGGATAATAGTGAATTATTTATTACCTTCATTCTTATTCTAGAAACAGAATTTGATCAATCACATGAATGAAAGCACTTGTATGCTCCTGTTGAATGCTGGTATGAATACTGTTTGTGGTTTAAGAAGCAATTTATTAAAGAAAGAAAAAAATACATTGACAACCCCCAAAAGCAGCTAAAAGAGAAGTTGAAATGTCCCTTATCGTATATTGCCCATAACTGAGTAACTCATAACTTAAGACTCAGAATATAAAGAACTTCGCCATTACTCGCCTACTTCCAGCTGTTCTCTTTCAAAGCCTATCTCAGGTCCCTGCAAGAAGGAACTTAAAATAAATCTCGACAGTGGGGAAAAACAAACAAACAGAAGACAGGAAAGGTTAACAGATAGAAGTGAGCAATGGATGGCATGAAATAGACCTAGGTTACAGATGAAAATCTTATTATTCAAGAACAAAGTCAGTAGCCATATTCGGATGTTCAGCAGGGGAAACAACACAGCATAGGCTATTTCCCCCGCTCCGCAACCCATGGCTTGTGATAGGGGTTGTCGGGTGGGAACGTGCCACAAACTTGGCATGTGCCATGTGCCAGTTTCAGATGACACGGCAACACACAATGCACACAGGTAATTAGGTACATGCTGGTAGTGCAAGCGGCACACACAGCGGTGGGAAAAACAAGCCATACTGTGTTGTTTCTCCTGCTGATTGTTCAAACCCAGTCAGTGTGAACAAGTCCACTTTGCTACCTCAAGCAACTCAATACATTTGCCCAGGAGCTTTTGCAGTATCACAATAAAAAGAAAAGGTATGACAAAAAAAAAATTCTGGTGGCTGCACACATTCTACAAGTTACATCCAAGTATCCCCAGACACACTGCATCTTTGGGGCACACCTTATAGATGATGCACTGCTTCTTTGCTGTATTGCTTCTAAAACGTACTGTAATCCACAGCAGTTGCTTACATTTTTAAGTGAACTTTTAAATAATTCAGGTTCAAAGCAGCACAGTTCAAACGGGGTGAGAAAGAGTAACAGCTGTGTAACACACACCACCGTCCTTCTCCTCCTCCTATTCACAGACAGAATTTCAACTCCTCCCATGAAGCCTTTGGATGCACTGGATTATGTTGATAGCCTAACTACTTCTTTGTTCGTAAAGCAAAAGAAGCTGGAATTCAAGAATGTCTGAAAGCCCTACCACATTCCAAATGACTGAGGCACTGACTAGTAACTATGGTGGTGGCAAGGGAGGCATCCTCCATATGTTCAAAGGTGCTCTCTCCTCTTCGCAGCAGGACCCTCCATGTACTAAACTTTTGTATCCTGAATCTGCTGGGCAATATCTGCTGACCAACCATGTACATGCTCCTAAAGGGAAAGATGCCAGAGGTAAAACTTGCCTGGAACCCCCTCACCACCACATTCCAAATACAGTTACTCCATATGGGGGGGGGGGGGAGGGAAGAGACATTCTGCACGTTCAGAGAGATTTGTCAGACGCCTCAGAGACTGGCTGGAAGTACAGTGGGGGGGGGGGAGGAACTCCCTTCCCTAGATGCCCAAGGAATTGACTGTAATTATTCCACTGCTGTGTCAGGAGAACCAAAGGAAGGCAACTCTGCACATGCCCAGAGGGAAGCACTTTCCTCTTATCAATCACTGATCCCTGAAGTGGGAGGGTGGGAGCACAAAGAAAGCAGGCCCTCTTTGTATGCTCAGAGAGAAACACCCTTGATATCTGCCACCGATGCCAGAGAAACTGGCTGGAATTACTGGAGAAGGGAACTCTGCACATGCTCAGAGAGGCGCTCTAGTATCAATCAACAGATGCCTGAGGAGCTGGCTGTAATTATTCCATTGCGCTGATGGGAGACCCAAAGGAAGGTCCTCTCCACGTGCTCGGGCGCTGTCTCCCCTCTTCTTACCCATGCCTGGTAAAGCCGTAGCACTCCTAGAAAACCAGTAGCGGGGGAGGGAAAAGGAGAAGGGCGAGAGCGAGAGAGGGGGGAACGTATTAAGCCCTTGTGGTCCAGCCCAGCCCGGCCCTCACCTACCGTCACGCCGTACTTGAGCGCGATGCCCTGCAGGGTGTCGCTGGGGCTGAGGCGATGCTCCAGGTAGCGCTCGGCCAAAGGCGCCGGCACGGTGGCCGTGCTGCCGTACGAGCGGGTCTTGGTGCGCGCCAGGCTGAGCGACAGCTCCGCCTCTGTCTCGGCCGCGCCGGGCCCGGGAAGCGGCTCCTCCCGCAGGGACAGCCCGGGCACCGGCAGGAACTCTGCCATGGCCTTTGGCGCGCTCGTTGCCTCCCTCAGCGGCAGGTCCGGGCACCGGCAGGCATGGCGGGAGCCCCAAGGAGCCGCCGCCGCCAATGACTCCCCCTTCCTGCCCTCAGCGGAGCACCAAGAACGGCTCCGGAGGGCGGGGCGGGGGAAGAGGAGGGGAAAGGTGGGAAAGCGCCGACCGCGAGGATACCCGCAGCAACTGCCGCCGGCGCGCGCGCGCGAGTGACCAGGTAAGGGCGGGGGGAGGGAGAGAGAGATTGAGGGGAAAAGTCCTTCTCAGGGAACGTCACCCCTCCCCTCTCTCGAGCCCTCTGGCCAGTCTGCGCCTGCGTCGACGGCTCGCGCATGCGCCGGCCGCGCACATCTGCTGTGGGGGGAGATGCTTTACCTTCTGCGCCCCCGCGACGGTCGTTGACATTCACGCTGCTCCTCACCGGTTCTCAGTCAGAGCCGCGACTCAGGCGTGTGGGGCGGGGGTTCTCGTTTTCAAATGCCCAGGCTCAACGGTGTGAATGACTTCAATGGGGAAGGAGAGGGGGAAGAGTATCCCAAAGCATGTGCAGAAAGCCTTTTCCCTCCCCCCCCCGCCCTGAGGAACCACATCTAGAAGGCCTTCCACATCTGGATTCATATTACTTTTAAAGGCTTCAGGGCGCGTTTAGAAGTGAAATTAATCACACTGAGTGCAACAATGTAATTTTGAGGCTAAAAAGGTAAGGAAGTGGAGCTGAGGGGGAAGGAAGAAGAGCAAAGGGGCGGGGAGGAGGAGGAAGGGAAAGGAAGGTAAATTTTGGTTTGTGGATGTAAAAGGATAAGAAAGCTAAACTAGTGTGACCAGATACAAAAGAGGGCAGGGCTCCTGCAGCTTTGATTGTTGTGATGAAGAGGGGATTTCAGCAGGTGCTGCACGCAGGCAAATGACACCTGCTGAAATTCCCTTTTCTATGGAACCGTTAGAGATACAGGAGCCCTGTCCTCCTTTCCGTATGGTCACCCTAAGATAAGAAAGCAAAGATAGTCGTGCTGGTCCATGAGGAGAGGAAAAAAGTCCAAAATCCATAGGTGGGCAATACCAACTGAAATTCCATAAAAGTGTGCGAACTTTAATTCTCCAGAACTCTTCGTCAGGTTAGGAATGTTGTTCGGGCCTAGTAAAAGTATTGCCCATCTATGGATTTTGGATTTAAAATATAAGATCACAACAGCCATACATTCTTGCTTGTTTGTTTTGCATAAAAGGTCCCAGGTTCAATCCCTGGCATCTCTGAGTAGAAATAGAAAAGACCATGGCCAAATATCCTATAGAGCTGCTACCAGTCAGTGTGTAGACATTATTGAGGTAGATGGCCAACAAACTGACTTGGTGTAAAGCAGCTTCCTATGTTCATCATAGACTTTTACTGTGATATTGTGATGCTACTCTTATTGCACATGATGGGACTGAGGATGCGAGAAAAGTGTGGCTTGACCTCTCATGTGTTCAAGGTGTTAAATCCATATTTCCATATTAATGTGTGCGCTTTTTTTAAAAGCAGCTATGGTGCAGGTTCGATCATGATTGCAAAATGTAGGGAGGGATTTTTTCAGTCTGTTTGCTCTGCTGTAACCCTGACAAAAATCATCCCTTGGCCACTATTTGCAGCACAGAAAATGCTTAGAAAGAATCTTCTTGTAAATGTCATACATAAATACTAGAAGACGTTGACCTTGTAATTTCTTAGTGACACAGCAAAGAATTATATTGCTTGTGTTTCTGTTGAGCTTCCTATAGTGTCTAGGCTAGTAATTAGTTTTAATAACTAGCATCCATCATACTCTTATATTTTTTATGTTGCAAAGTTCCTCAGCCTTGCTATTTGATTCCAGTATTCTAGCCTCTGTTGCTTTTTTCTCTTTTGATCCTAACAAAAGCTATAGGAATTCTAATCCTTAGAGAGAGAGAGAGGACTACAGACCTTGTAATAAATGACCAGATGCAAGAAAGGGAGCATCTAACAGTGCAATCTTATCCCTAAACAAAGGGATTGCAACCAAATCCTCTTGCACTGGTAGAACAGAATGTTACACCTACTGAATTAAGTTATGCTTAGTGAGGCCATGCAGATAGCAAGCAGGGCCTACAGCAATGACCAGCAGGAAGCCAACCATTCCTATGTATGATTGCTACCTCTTTCCTCCCAGGCTCTGTGCCTTTCAAATATGTACGGCAGATAGAAATGTAACAGGTACAGGTACACCCAACATGAAAATGGGGAAAGTCTCTGCTATTCTTGTAAAGACATAGGGATCCTCCAAGAACAAAGACGAGCAACACCATTTATGTATGATACTGTAGACCTCATTGCTACAATAAAATTCTGAAAGTTTCAGTAGTGTCTCTATTTATTTAGATGGTTAGCATCTTCACAAAGGAACATTTTCTGAAGGAAGCCTTCTTTTCTCTAATAGCTTACTGCTCATTAATCATTCCGGCGACCTCTTGGACATGGTGCTACCTTTCCAAACCTGTGGTAAGGAACTTCTATTATTGCGATTTGAGTAACGTTCAAGCATTTTGAAGGAATTTAACCCTCCTGACTCCCCCTTTCAACTTCTTTTTTACCAGTTCCTTCATTTTAGAGAAGTTTCTCTTTTGAAGTAAAATGTGACAGTGTTGGGCTTCCTTGGCAATTTTCCTCTTAAATATATATTAAATCTGGTGGTCACTTTTTCCAACAACTCTTACATCCCATCCTAGATCCTGTGCGACACCACTTAGATGAAGACCTTTTTATTCACTCAGGCTATAATGATCTAGAAATAGTAAGGAGTCACAGTTGTCCTATATGCTGTTTATTAAATGAACAGAGGCCTGTTTAAAAGGCAGCGTTCTGATTTTTTAGAGTAGTCTCCAGACATATTGGGCAACTCTGTAGGCTTCTTACATGGGGAGATTGGTCAGGCACCAATCAACATTGCTAGCTGTCTGATACTGATAAGAGTGTAATCCTTATGCCAACAAAACAGCTACCTAATTTCCTCTGTTTACTATTCTATCATGCTGAGGAAATGAGGATTTCCCCCCCCCCCCAACCCATGTTGGAATGTTGGGAACTGTTAGTCATAGGACAGGTAACTCATTACCTGCCTGTGTTGCTTTAGGGCACCTACTAGAATATCAGAAAAAGTATAAATGATGGACCTGAGGCCTAACTAGTTGGGCTTTGCTTGAATGGGAACAGCCAACCTGGGGAACATGAGGTTCAAAGAACGATTTCTATTTGCTATAATTTGGGGCCCCAGCAAATGCCAGTCCTTTGGGAGTTGCCAGTTTCATAGGCTGAAGAGATGTGTGAGCTTTCTTTGTATTGTCATTCTGCATCCATTTTCTATCAGAAATCTGTCATTCCTTTCATAAGTGATCTAGTTTCATTTTGGTAATCCAAAGAATCTACTTTTGACTGGGTCCTGAATAGATCAGGCCTCCAGAATAACACACAGGCGTTTAACTGTCAGATAAGTGCAGAACACAAATGCAGAAATGTCCCATTCCTCAATTGCTACCCACATAACATCAGAAGGTGGGACAGTAAAGAGACAGGCCTAGTAGGCAGTCCTTTAGATGCCTGGTTCCAGGCTGCATAGGGAACCTGCTGTTGTATTGTGAGTTCTTCCTTGTTCATGTTGCCCCTCCCTTTCATAATGCCTTTTTCTCATCACACCAAATACACTAAAACTGACCCTTTATGCGTAGTTTTCTGAACACTGATAGGTAGTGTTCATGCTAGAGCAGGATTTAAACACTTCACTTAGGAAGCCTGTAGATTTTACCTGCAAGACTACTTGCTGTTGGGCTGCAGAAACCAGTAATGGAGGAAGGATTTTTTTATTGGCAGCATACTTGTGCATTTTATGTGGGATACATAACGAAATAGATCATTGTTGTTACGTGTTGATGGGATCTTCCATGCATGGCTGATATATGAGCATCATTACTTAGCAACATAATGATTGGTGAGTGGCAATGTACTTGCCAAGGCTCCTGGGGGAGTAGCTTCCATTGTTTCATGAGCTGTCTTTTCCAGTGCTATAATTCTGTTTTTGACTTTGCTACTGAGATAACGTAGAATCCTGACTATATTTTATGTTGGCATAAACTTTGGTACTGCTGCAGCTATTGTAGATGGTGCATTGGATTGCCAATCCTGCATTCACTCTAAAATAGTTAATAAAGCAAGCCAGGCATTGGTATTTTGTTTCATAACATTTGCCTCCGCATCGAGTTGGTTACTTCAGTTTTAGCCACAATACAGTCTGGTGGATTATTATATAATTGTGAGTAGGAGTAGTTTGCTCATTAACTAGAGAAAATGAGTGAAGACAAGGCTGACCCATGGGGAATTACTGATCTACTCAGTTGAGCAGGTGGCAAACACCAGCCTTCCAGATAATTGGGAAGGAGCTAGGAAGTCCCAGATCAGGAAATGTTTCACTTTTACAAAAATGCATATCTGCCAAAGCACAGCTTTCTCTAATTATGCTGCTGTTGCAGCTTTGCCATGTCATCTGAAACCATGTGGCATGGCTTGTTTGAGGGGGCAGCAACTGGTATGCACGGCATGGGAAATAAGCCATGGCTTATTTCTCTGCCTGGTGCAAACCAGACCACTGTACAAACCCCATACATTAACAAAATACAAATTCTGCGCAAGTTAACAGAAATTCCCCCTGAATAGCTGAATTCTGCAACCTGAATAAATTGTGCACATATGCATACCTATGTGAGCTTGTTCTTAAGAAATGCTGCTAGCCATGGGGAAGAGCATGAAACCATTCAACCTATGTTGCCACTGTTCATACCAGCTGTCCCTACTCACATCACTCCCTGGGTGACCTCTGGCAAGTCACAGTTCTTAGTCTCTCTTTCTCTCCATCTGTAAAATGGGAATAATAGTAATTGCCTCAAAATGCTCCTTGAGGTTGAACGAAATAAGCATTGTAACAGCATACAACAATAATGGGTTTGATAACCTATGAATTTGAAACAGACATGAAAGGACATGTGGCACTCTCAGATGTGCTCCCTCAAATCATCATAGAGATCAGCCAGGGACATAAGAGGGGAGGCAATCCATAAAGTAACCTTGTCCAACATTGTTTAGGGCTTTATATGTTAACAGCAACACCTTAAACTCGGCCTGGCAGCCGGTGCAGGTCTTTTAGCAAGGGCATAATGTGCTGTCAGAAAGAGACCACAGTTAGAAGCTTCGGAAGTGCATTCTGCACCAGCTACAGCTTCCAAACCAACCCCAAGGGTAGCTCCACGTAGAGCACATCACAACAATCCAATATTGGGGTTACAGATGCCTGAACTACCGTGGCTAAGCTACCATGGTCCAGGAATGGCTGGAGTTAGCATACCAGCCGAATCTGGTAAAAGGCACTCCTAGCAACCAAGGTCATTTGATTATCCAGTCACACAGATGAATCTTGAAGTACCCCCAAACTATGCACCTATTTCGTCAGTGGGAGTGCAACTCCATCTAGAACAGGCAACAGACTTATTCCCCAGACCTGTGACCTAAATGTGTGTATTGGGGAGGGGGCAATGCTTGTTAGCTGTCTTTTCCTGTTTCCTAATTGCTAACTGCAGCTGCTGCTTCTGTTCCATATCACTCCATGGAGGAATGAAATAGATTAGATGGCGGCTTCTGGTTTAGTGGATTTCAGTCTCCAGGGAAAATTAAAAGAAAAAAAATCCTGAGTATGCTGAAAAAAGGGACTTTGCAGTATCTGAAGAAAAATATATGTATATTTAAAATGCTAAAACATTCCTCAACTGGTGTGACATTGTTATGTGGAGCATTTCTTTTTCTTTTTCTTTTTGAAGAATCACATGTATCTTCACGTAGATAGGCGGATTGGTATGAATGTCTCTGTGCTTTAACAATTTAAGCTAAATTGCTTTAAAACTTGCCCCCTAGAAGTATGTACAGATATGATTTAAGTTATATGGGTGCTTGAAAAGACAAACGATTATAAATTGCTAGAGCTTCATTAGTCGTCGAGTGTATTACTGTGCAGCATTGGAAATCGAAACACTTGTCCACTGTAGATCAAAGAGTTGTTGAGCTTTTAGATTTGGCTAATAAAGAAAGAATTCTGCATAACCAAAGAGGCACCCTGGGGACTTTTAATTTGAAATCCTTCTTACAAAACAATTATATGCATGTCTATCCAGAAGTGAGTCCCATTGTATGTAATGGAGCTTCTTCCCAGTAACTGTGCATAGAATTGTAGCCTTAGAGTTATTTGGTTAGTGAAGCTATAGCAAAAGAGGTTCCCATCACTTAATAGGGAGATTATGTGTTTGTTTAAATGGGATTTAAGAAATATATAATTTCAGATAAATGGAAATGGGTGGGTAGTGATAATGTATTTATTCTGTATAATGTTTATTAAATGCCTGCATTGTATATAGAGGGAGAGTGGGAGACTTTATAATATTTATGGTATTTCCCATCTTAATATGTCCTAAGACTGGATTTGCAATGTTGCCAGTATATTGTGCAACAAAAACTTGTAATTCCATCAGGAATGCATAGCATTCTACATTTGATCAATATCTTGTTTACCAAACGTTTCAAAAATGTTGCGATCATGGCAAATCAATCTCCTTTTATTGTTGGATGTTTTATTCCACCAGCTTCCTCCCAACTTCCCACCATGACAATTTAGTTTGTTTTTTGTTTATTGTATCCTAAAACTGCAATTTCTGTGTGTAGCCACTCCACTGTGCACTACAACATGAGAACATTCTTATTTTGTGGAACTGGAAATCCTCTCAACTGAGTATTTGAATAAGTCACTACTAAGCTGGTGCCATCTATGTCTTCTTGTGTGGCACTAATCCTGAAGTTTCCATGTCATGTCCAAGACCACTTGTGAAAAGGGTACTATCATTCTGATATACTAGGCTGTATTAACTAAGTATGCTGAAGATTAAAGTTTCTGGAGTCGTGCCTGTAGTGTAATTGAGAATGCTTCTCCATGGAAAGAAAATCCACCCTGCTCCTTCACACCTCAACATGAGGAGTAATATGACCATGTTCACAGTCTACACTCCCCCCTTTAATATGTTGACCACATAATCAGAAGAATTATTATATGTTCAAACCAGGAAATGCGGTAGTAACTTAAACATCTCTTTCAGCTAAGGCCTAGGTACCTTATAGTCAAGAGTTCAGATAACATTAAGTCTGGGGAAAAGAATTGACACTTTAATTAAGTGCTCTGGTGTCTGAATAATGCATAGAGACCCCAGTAAAGTGCTCTGTTGTCATGACAACACCATCCCTGGGTGTTCTGAGATGCATCTCTCTCTGCTTACGTCCCAAAGCTTCCAGCATACGGATATGCCATAAGCTAATTTCCGAGCTACGCTATAAACCAGTAATAGGCAAGCTAATGCCTTCCAGATATTTAAACTCTAAGCAATTGCCCTGCATCAGTTAGAATAAGAAGAAACTTGATGGTGCCTGTCCTAAAGAATAAATGGGTAGCTGAAACTGGAAGTAAAACCGTGATAGAGAACATGTGATTAACCGTTGCCTTAATTGAAGTGTAGTTCTTTTATTAATGTGCATGTATAAACAAGAATCACAGAACAGATCAGAGGATCCTGATCTCGGCACACGGTTAGCAGCAGCCTCTGCCACTGTTGTTAGTTTTCAATGATAATCCTTAGCCTTTATATAGTGAGCTTTTGAGTGTACCAAGTACTTCACATAGATTGACCCTGTTCAGACAACACACTAAGCCATGGTGGTTAAGCATTTTGAGCTAAACATTATGGCTCAATTCGGACGACACGATAGTCAATGGTGGGTTGACTAACCCTAACCCTAGGGGGTACTCCCCAAACAACATGGTAATAAATAATCAACTGTGGTGTGGATTAGGATCAGCACTGAGTTGACTATGGCAGCATTGGAATGACACAATAGTCAAAACAACTGACGATTGTTTCCCCCACACCAGTTGTTTATTGTGTCGTCCGAATTGAGCCTATGACTTTGCATATCATGTGAACCATTCCTAACCATGGTGTCTACATAACCAAGACTTAAACATGCTCACTAACCATTTGCTGAAAAATGGTTAGCAGTCTAACCATGTCTTAGTGTGTTGTCTGAACAGGCCCATTATCTTGTTGTAATCCTTACAACAGCCCTATTATGTGATTAGTTAGTATTATCTAGGGGTGTGCACTGCCTCGTACCCGAACCCCGAATCTGAGTTGGGACCAGATTGGGCTGCCTCAGCCCAAAGTGCCTGAATTGCTTCGGTTCGCTTTGACCTGATGGCAAGCCACTGACCCCTACCCACCTACAGAATTTACCTGATCTGTCTGCTCACACCAGCAAGCCACCCATCCTCTAGGAGAGCCACTAACTTTAAGCCAGAAAATGCCATTTCCAGAAATTGCCTTGAGTTTAGGGCTTGAATTTGTCTTTTGAATGCAAGAGATAAACCCTCATCCACTTGTGGCTCTTGCTTGGGCTTCTCTGGGTGGTGGAAGTTACAGAGACTGGCTATGTGGTCTTGCAAGGGCTTCTGAGTTATGTCCAACCAGATTTAGACTCTTTGTGTGAGCAAATACGGACTCTCATTTTATCCAGCTGCACTTGGGAAAGCAGCATCCACTACAGTTGGAGTATCACAATGTATGGTGGTCCACCATCTCAACTGAACCCTGCAATGATTTATTTTTTAACCTTGAAACTTTAATATGACCGTGACTGCTTGCAATTAGGTAAATATAAACATCCACATGTTTGTGAAGGTTTTTAAGGTTTGGTGCTTTTTAGTATTAAAAAAAGGCAAGTAAGAGGGGACATAATGGAGTTTTCTAAAATTATGTGTGGTGTGGAGAAACTGGATGGATAGATGTTTCTCTCCCTCTCACACAATGCTAGAATCTGGTGTCATCCAATGAAGCTGAATGGTGGGAGATTCAGGACAGACAAAAGGAAGTACTTCTTCCCATGCTGCATACTTAAACTATGGAATTTGCTACCACAAGATGGCCACTGACTTAGATGACTTATGGTACAATGCTATGGGGATGGCCATAAGCCTCCGAACGCAGAGGTTTACAGCCATACAGTGCAGAGCAGGAGGACGAGCATAGGTGATCTTCACCTCTTTGCGTCTCGCACTCTGCCTTTCATCTGGATTGGATTTTTTACCCATCTAGCTGACGCGCCGGGAAGGGGGAGGGAAAGAAGCTGGGGGAGCTGGGGATTCCTAGCAAACCAGCCTCCCCAGTCCCCTCCCCGCCCTTTACGTTTGCTCTGAGGTTGCTTTTGTAACCTCAATAAGGCAGCCAGCACAGTTCTCTCTGCACTGGTTACAAGGGGGAGGGGAGCTTAGACTCCTGGGTCCAAAGTCAGAGCACTGATTCCGACTTCGGATCTAGGAATCCAAACTATCCTGTGGCCCCCCAGATGCTGTCTAGGGGTCATATGATTGCTCTGTTAGATAACTTTAAAAGGTGATTAAACAAATGTATGGAGGATAAGGCTACCAGTTGCTATTAGTCATGATGGCTATACGCTGGTAGACAATAACAGGTGATGGCTATTGCCCTCACATTATCCTGCTTGTGGGCATCCCATAGGCACCTGTTGGGCATTGTGGGAAACAGGATGCTGCATTAAATAGGCCTTTGGTCTGATCCAGCAGGATTCTGGTTACGTTCTTGATAAGAACATTGACAACCACAAGGAATTTTTGTGCATGCCTGAAAAAATGCAAGAGGTCTACCTGTGAGTGTTAACAGCCACCTGAATGCCATTGTCAGCATGCGCTGAAATATGTGCCAAAAGTGGGGAAATACATTTCTATTTTGGATATGCACAACGCTCATCTGGGATTGTCGGCATTCACATATGAAGGTCAATCTTCTCCAGATTTTGGACGCTCAATGGATATTGAAGTGTTGTTACTCCCCCTAGTGGGCAAAGTTTATGCAATGTGTATAAACAGAACTTTTGTACCTTTATTTATTTATCTTTCTCTTCTAAAGTTTTTTTCAGCAACAATACATTGTTGTGAGCTATCCCTGTTGCACTGCGAAGTATTTTGGGGTGGCTTGGTCTTGAATGAGCAATTAAGATGCACAACACCTGCTCCAATGGAGATGAAACTGCTAGAACTCATTTGTTGATTTTGAGATCAGGTCTTTCTCCCTGGTACTGAGGGGAAAAAAGTTGTTGAAAATCTTGAGCCATGGTAATCTTAGACATTTAGGGGCACGTTATGTTTCTTTCCCTTTCTCATGCAATTTTCCCACACAAAGTCCAACATACTAAACACAACACTGGCTTTTGCCAGCTCACTATTCTATAACTGCCAGCTCATCCTAATAAATTGGGTATTATGCTATTTACTGCTGCTCTTTGGTATGTGGGCATGTACTGTACAGAGCAGTACTTTGTCCTGACCTCTGTATGGGGTGACAAGAGCAACAGCTCTGCAAAGTTTCAGAGAGGTCTGTCCTAGTTTTGCTACCTAAAATAATTTTATCTGGAGATACTGGGAATTGAACTTACTGCATGCAGGCCATATGCTCTACCACTCAAATATCCTCTTATCCCCTCACTCTAATTGGTAGAGATCTCTTGTGAGGAGCAGAACGGCAGCAGCATTTTTGGCCGCTCTTGCCAAACAGCTCTGTAGGCAATCTCCGTAACCCACACTGCACGACAGATGTTAACCCACTATAGGTAAAATAACCCTTACTGCAGACCATGGATTTTCAGGGTGGCTTATTTGGAGGAAATAACCCACCAGGGTGGGGGGACATCCCACAGACAATATGCTAAGCCATCATGGATTGTTCTGGAAAATAAACCAACATGGGTTAGCATGTTATGTGAACCCAATTATAATGTTGCCCTATGAAAGGGTGGTCTGGTTCTGCACTTTTCTCACCCATGTGGCTTTGCACTCTCTTGCAAATACACCCACATCTCTGTAACTCCTTTTCCATTTACCACCCTCTTTTTCCCCCTCTTACCTTCCCATTCCCTTGCCAGTAACAACTGGGAGTGGTGAAATGGGAGGCTGAAGATCATAGGAGTAGCTAGCCAGAATCTGCAAAGTGGCATATGTTTCATCTACATCCATCCCAATCCTCATCCTACAAAATATGAAGTGTCCTATGATTCTGGGGACAAGGATGAGAGAGAACCGTGACATACGCAGGAAGAAACTGACAAGAGACAGATTTGTTTCAGCACAGCCTTGGCAGAGATAAACAATGACTCTAGAATGCTTAACCAGAACAACATGGGGCATTCATTCCTCTTGCCAATGGAAATTGATTTTTAACAAATGGGAAGAAGGATAGTCATAGAAAGCAAGGGGAGAAATTATGCAGCAGTGGGCACAGATGCTAGGTTTTTTCAAGAGGAAACCATTAGAAAAGAGGAATGTGGAGATCAAAGAGAAAAATTAAGTTGTTTTTCACTCAGTCATTCTGAAAAGAGATGTATTTTTATGGAAGCAATTTCATGGTGAACATAAATCACAAAGTGCATTCATTTTATCCAACTTAAAGTAAAATAGAGCTTTTTTATTAAACTTTTTAAAAAAGAAAGGAACACATATCTTGGGTCATACAGTGCAGCTGCATGAGTGGAAAATGTCTTGGGCTGTCCATCGGAATAATAGCTGGGGCTATAGAATGAATATAATTCATTATATATAGGATTGCTGCCCAGTTAAAGAAATCTTAGTTGATTAATCACATGAGTTTTAATGAATTAATTAGATAACTGATCAGCATGCACTTACATATAAATAAAACAATATTTTCAGAGAAAAATAATCCTTTAATTTTTAGGGGATACGTTGCATGTGCCACAATAGACACTGTCTTAGAAGAGGCATTCCTTCTGTGAAAGAGAAGCTGGAATGCCTCTTAGAAGATAGCACTTGCCAGCTACAGTTTTTGTAAGGGCTTGAATTAAAATGCATTAGTAATTAATCAGGAGCACCTTTTTAGTCAGTCAGATGTTTTAGCCAATTAGGGAGCAATCCTATTCATGTTTAGACAGAAAAAAAGTCAGCTGGGGAATGCTGGTAGTTGTAAGATTTCTTTCTGTCTAAATATACATAGGGTTGCATTCTTACTCAACTAAACAGTGCAAGCCTTAATCATACACATTACATAATTGCTAATACATTTACACAGGGCAATAGTTCCCCTAATGTAGAGAAGCCCATGCTGCCTTTGATCCTGGAAGTAAATCAAAGTAATATGCAGCCACCATGATTAGTTCCTCTTTGCATAATCAAAAGTATGTTACACAGAGTTCAATGCAACTTACTCCCAAGCATGAACCTAATCTATTTGCTTTTACCAAAAGCCATAGCATAAATAGAAATAAGTCATCAAGCAACACTCCCAACAATGGGCCAAAATTAATGAGCTGATGGCTGTTTGTGATTGGATCGCTCCCTGAAGTTGCTATTTGCCCCATTGGGGAAAACTTAAGAAGTTCCCAATCATGGATCTAATGTCTCATCTAGTTTAGCCCTAAATATGCAAGAAATTGCAGCCTAAAAGTTGCCTTGCCAGATCAGACCAAACTCCATCTAGTTCAGCATTCTTTTTTCATCAACAGCCACCCAAATGCATCTGAAATGTCACGCATGACATGAAGGTCTTTGTTGGCCCTCATTATCTGAAACTAAGAGGTATACTGCCTTTGTTCATGGAGGTTTCAATCAGCTATCATAGCTGATAGTTATTAATGGAGTGATCCACCAAGAATTTTCTCTCATCTTTAAAAACAAAAAAACCTATCTAACTGGTAGTCATCTCACCATCTCTTGTGGTAGTGAATTCCTTATGGAGCTGCCTGAAGGATACGATATATTCTTATAAATGGGAATTCTTGAGTTGTGCACAGCCCAAACAACCACAGGAAACCAAATTGTTATGAATAAAAATTTATTTACAAAAGCAACAACCAGTGATCGGAATTCAACATTGTATCTTCCAGCGATTCCTTTTTGTTGCAAAGTGGTGAACATGCGACACTGCATATTGTTCACTTTCCAAACTGAACATCTTCTAGCATTTAACATGTACGTAGAATTGACGCACTATAAAAATGCATAAATGTTGTACACAATGGCCAACTGTGTTTATGGAAAACTTTATTTAAAAAAAAATACAAAAAATCCCAAATAACAGCAACATGTGAAAACCTGGCTAGCTAATCCTCAACTCTTTGCCAAGGTCTTTATTTTAATAATGGGGATTCTAATTTATGTCCCAGTATCACCTTGTTCTTCTAAATATGACTCTCATCAGCTTGGACATTGAGCTTAGGACAATGCTAAAGCAAATACTAACCCTAGAAACTGGGTGATCAAGCTTGTATTCAGCTTACTATCTGGATGTGTTCCCTCCAGGTCTCCCCTATAAATAGGACTAGGATTGTCCTATATCTGCATAACATATATCTCCCTATGTTGGTTATCCATGTGTCCCCTTTGAAAGACTTAAGGCCAGATGGGCAAGCTGCAGAATCACATCGAGTGTGTGTACCTGAGTCTGATGACCAGGGATAGACTAGGGATTCTGTTAGTGTACCGGCCACCCCGCTGCCTATCAGACTCCTTGGCTGAGCTCACGGAACTGGCCTCGGAGCTGGTGTTGGATTCTCCCAGGCTTTTGGTCCTGGGCGACTTCAACATCCCGTTTGGGACTGGTTTGTCAGGTGGAGCTCGGGAGTTCATGGCATCCATGACAACCATGGGCCTATCCCAATTGGTCTCTGGACCCACACATTCAGCGGGTCATACCCTCGATGCTGTTTTCTGTTCCGAACAGAGGGATCTGTGGGCGGAGGTAACAAATACCTCCGTGTTGTCATGGACAGACCATTTTCTGGTTAGGGTTAGTATCACGGCTACTACCCGCCCCTGCAGGGGTGGTGGACCTATTAAGATGGTCCGCCCTCGAAGGCTGATGGATCCTTCTGGATTCCAGAAAGCCTTGGAGGGTTGTATGGCTGGTATCGTCGACGATCCTGTAGAAGCCCTGGTCGATAGATGGAATCAAGACCTAACTAGGGCTATCGACACGATCGCCCCCAAACGTCCTCTCCGACCCGCTTCTAACAGGGCGCCCTGGTATACGGAAGACCTCAGGGAGTTGAAGTGGAAAGGAGGACGACTGGAGCGCCGATGGCGGAAAACTCGACTTCTATCCGACAAGACACGGCATAGAGAACATCTTCGTTCCTATGGGGTGGCAATACGTGCAGCGAAGAAAGCTTTCTTCTCTGCGCGCATTGCGACTGCGAATTCGCGTCCAGCGGAACTGTTCAGGGTGTTGAGGGGTCTAACTCGGGCACCTTCCCCCCTGAATCCGATTTTAGAGCCTTCGGCAGTTCGCTGTGATGCCTTTAACGATCATTTCACAGATAAAATCTCTCGGATAAGAGCCGACTTAGATGCCGTCGTTATAGCAGAGGCTGACGATGGAGTGTCCGGCGACTCCGCGAGTAGAATTACACTGGATCAGTTTCAGTTGGTGAGTACCGAGGACGTGGACAAGCTGCTTGGATGAGTGAGGACGACGACTTGCCCTCTCGATCCCTGTCCTTCATGGCTGGTCGTCCAGGGAGGAGATGCGGTTAGATCGCAATTACAATATATTATTAATGCATCTCTCAGGGAGGGGACTTTCCCATCATGTTTAAAAGAAGCGGTGGTACGGCCGCTTCTAAAAAAACCCTCCCTGGATCCCCTGGACTTTAATAACTACAGACCGGTATCAAACCTTCCATTCTTGGGCAAGGTGATCGAGAGGGCGGTTGCCTTTCAACTCCAAGTAGTCTTGGATGACACTGATTTTCTAGACCCATTTCAAACTGGCTTCAGGGTGGGATACGGAGTTGAGACTGCTATGGTTGCCTTAGTGGATGATCTACGCCTTAGTATTGACAGGGGGAGTGTGTCCCTGTTGGTACTTCTGGACCTCTCAGCGGCTTTTGATACCATCGACCATGGTATCCTTCTGGAACGCCTGAGGGGATTGGGAATCGGGGGCACTGTGCTTCAGTGGTTCCGGTCCTACCTCTCGGGAAGGTTCCAGATGGTGATGCTTGGGGATAGCTGCTCTGCAAAGAAGGAGCTGCTGTGTGGCGTACCGCAAGGTGCCATCCTTTCCCCAATGCTGTTTAACATTTATATGAAACCGTTGGGAGAGATCATCCGGAGGCATGGGGCGGGGTGCTATCAGTATGCTGATGACACCCAAATATATTTCTCTATGCCTTCGATAACAGCGCCAGCTAAGGATAGTGTGTCTCCTCTGAATGAATGCTTGGAGGCGGTAATGGGCTGGATGAGGAAAAACAAATTGAAGCTGAATCCAGACAAGACGGAGGTGCTTGCTGTCAAAGGCCGCAACCTGGGTTTGGAGGTGTGTCAACCGGTTCTAGATGGGGTTACACTCCCCCTGAAAGACTGTGTTCGCAGCTTGGGGGTGCTCCTGGATCCGTCGCTCCAAATGACAGCCCAGATAGATGCGACTGCCAGGAGTGCCTACTATCAGCTTCGGCTGATACGCCAGCTGCGCCCCTTCCTAGAGTTGGAAGACCTAAAGATGGTGGTGCACGCGCTGGTAACTTCGAAGCTCGACTTCTGCAATGCGCTGTACATAGGGCTACCTCTATGCCTAGTCCGGAAACTTCAATTAGTTCAAAATATGGCAGCCAGGTTGGTCACCAATACATCTAGGGGTGACCATATTACGCCAGCTTTAAAATCGCTCCACTGGCTGCCAATTAGTTTCCGGGCGAAGTATAAAGTGTTGGTTATTACCTTTAAAGCCCTACATGGTTTGGGTCCAGGTTACCTGCGGGATCGCCTTCTCCCATACAATCCGCCCTGCACGCTCAGGTCCTCTGGGAAGAACTTACTGCAGTCGGCCAAGACTAGGCTGACAACCGTTACCCAGAGGACCTTTTCTTCTGCCGCTCCCAGACTGTGGAATGACCTGCCGGAGGAGACTCGTCAACTTAACAGTCTTTTAGAATTTAAGAAAGCTATAAAGACTGTTCTCTTCCGCCAGGCATATCCAGTGGAATTTTAGAATGTTTTAAGGATGTTTTTAGGATGTTTTAGGATTTTTATGCAGTTTTAATAATATGTGTCATGTTTTCATCAGTTTTATGTATTTTATCATGTTGTTGTTCCCCGCCTCGATCCAGATGGAGAGGCGGGTAAGAAATAAATTATTATTATTATTATTATTATTATTATTATTATTATTATTATTTTAGAGAGCTTTCTCCTCCCTCAAAAGCCTTTCTCAAGAACACCCCTTGTTCTTCCCTGGGAAGTATTCCCTTGGATGCAAAACTATTGCAAACCTTGGGTTTTAAAAGGACAAGTTCGCATAAGTGATTTTCCAGGTTGAAGTTAACACATCGAGCTTCTTCAGAGAATCTGAGTGTGACAAACTATACTTGTGAATTCTTCCCATGTATAGATCATGAATCACAACTTCTCATATGCATTGGGGAATGATATGGCCATGTGTCATTCTTATGAATGATCTGGTGCACAGACAACTGATTTAATCCCCACCAAAAGTAAGTCAACTAATGTTGACTTCAATCTAATGTGTGAATTAGCAACCCTCTTGCTTCCTTGGATTTTCGAATGAGGGTAGATTCATAGTTACATTCTTACCACTTAGCAAGACGTTACGGTGAGCCCACTCTTACAACTGAACAATGCCAGGGTATGTGCTCTAGAATAATGTCATCAGTATCATCCTGCCAGGTGTTAAGGGGAACATCTGTCACACTTGGAGCGCAGACGTGTGAGGAAATGGCCATTTGTACCCATTCATATAACTAACTTTCCAAAGAGGTACACGCACACCGCAGCAACCTACCAAACGGTAAGCGGTTGTCCCTGTTTCCCAAGGCTTACACCCAATTAACAAAATCTTTGTATGAATTTTAAGAGGTTGATTGCTTGGTTAGATTTGCATAGGAGAAAAACAATTGTTCTAAGGGGGAAAGCCACACTTCCTTTGCTTTTAGACCATGCGCAAATTCTAGAAGAGGGCATTCCTCCTCCTCCTCCTCCTATGTACAGAAGATACGCCTCTTTTATGAAGGCAGCCACCACCCTTAGCATTTTAGATGCATTAAAATTACTTTTTAAAATTCGGAGCACATATTAGTTGGTTCGAAATATTTCTCATTGATTAATCTAACTGATTAAATGCCACTCTCCCATGAGTGAAGATAGTAGGCCATGGTGAACTGGGACAAAGACGGATTGATGAGGCTGGGTCAAGCAACAAAGCAGAATGTTCAAAAAGCTGCTCACATTTGCACAATATACCTGTTCAATGGCTTGGATCAAAGGACACATACAACAAGGACAAATTGCCACACAGTACAAAGCAGCCAGGATGCCCACAATAGAATTACAACATGCAAATATGGCATCATATATACAGAGGTTACAGTTCCAATTACAACCTCCCTGGCCTTCGAGAGGCCCCGATAAAATGACAATCAAGGAACACAACATCCTAGTTCATAGGTTTAAGAATCTCCCTCGTAGAGCAGCTCTGTTGCTGCAGCCATGCAGAGGTAGTAACAAACGAGCTAGGGCCTACGTGCCAATGCCTGGTCCTCAGGATGCCTTGTTCATGGAACATAGGAAGCTGCCTTAAAACAAGTTCAGATCATTGGTCCATCTAGCTCAGTATTGTTGACACTGTCTAGCAGCATCTCTCTGGGGTTACTGACAGGTGTCTTTTCCAGTTCTACTTGGAGGTGCCAAGGATTGAAGCTAGGACTGTTTGCATGCAAAGTGGGTGCTCTACCACTTTTGAGAGAGAACACAATTGCACGAATGGGGCTTCCAGATTTATCCATGTCAACATGGATGGCTTGCTTCATATGTTACTTCCTGATATAGCTGTAAAGACATTGGCTGAATTCGGACGACACAATAAGCAACGGAGGGGTAGGGAAACAACAGTCAGTGGAGTTGCGTATCGTGTCATCCGAATTCAGCCTCAGTTGCTTATTTGGGCAGAACAGCATACCATCAGTAGTTTGTGATTGGCATGTTACCCTCCACACAACACAATAAGCAACACAACTGACGATTGTTTCCCCTCCCCTCAGTTGCTTAATGTGTTGTCCGAATGCAGCCAAAGGCATTCCACATAGGGGATTTGAAAACATATGAACTAGGTCCGTCTTAAAAGCCTACTATGTTTTCCTTGTGCTGTTCTTTTTGCCTTCTCCCAAATGGAGAAGGGGCCGTTGATGAAGATTCAGTAGACCTACACTTGTGGGTGGTGGAGAATTTGTGGAAGACTACTATCCTTGGCAAGGGAACCCCCCTTTTTTACGTATTCCATGTGGACATCCACATTTAAAAGTATGTCAGAATCAAATGATCCAAGAGCCAACTTTCTGAAGAATATGTAACACAGACAGTAGACTTTTTAAAGAGTTCAGACACTTTTGGGAATCTTTGGGCAGGAGGGAAGGGAATCATGGCTAAGTTTGATACTGCTCCTGCCGTTGGAATAAAGTTGGGCTTTGACTATGCTGAAATGAGATTTGTGAGAAATGCAGTCTCCATGTGGTTTTCTCAAGCTGTCTCGCCAATCATGGCAAGATCCCATTGCTCCTGGCTCTCTGCCTGCTGAGTAAGCAAGTGGTAGCAACGATGAAAAAAGAGGAAGAGAAATAGCAGCTGGTGACTATGGTGGTGAGAAGGTAGATTACTCAAGGGCCCTCAAAAGCCCAGAGCCAGCCCTTTGTGTATGTTCTGAAATCCAGATAGATGCATTTGGAAATCTGTACCACGTTCTCAGAACGGAACATGGGACAATCAATTACCCCATGCTGCTGCTCCCTCCCTCTAGCACACCGCACATCTTCTGCCAAGCTGCCTTCGTACCAGACTTGCCTTCTGGAATGCAGGGAATTAGATACAGTACAATCCTGTTTCTGCACGTTCCCTGCTCATTAGCCTTTCGCAACACAAGGGAAGGCAGTCCCTCCAGCCCTGACCCTGATAAAGGGCAACGTGTTTGAAGGGTATTGTGGGTTAATAATAACAATAATGAAAGGATTGACTCTAGTACGAGTCAGTCATAAGTAACGACCCTGAGGGCGAGTTCAGAAACGCATATTCATTACGGGATAACTGCAATGTCAAGCGATTGCTTGGATGCAAGCACAGACCTCATTGAAACGCACGGGCGCTGTTACGCAACTACGCTATGACATGCTTCTACAGCTCTTATTCACTTTCATAAGAACTGTGCAGGCGCAGGAGTGAGCCTGGGAGAAAGAAGGGGGGCTGGGGGGGGAGGGGAGTTGGCAGGCAAAGGTTCCACCACACCGGAGGGTTTCGTGCTTTTCATTGCACCCCACTCCCTACTTTATTGGGGGAGATCTGGGTTTAAATACATGGGACTGCACTGTCCCATGCCAATTGTCCTGAAGTTAATTTTCTCCTTGGCCAATTTTAAAAGCAGCCTTCTCAGGGGCTCTTTGTTTTTGGCCTGACAGCTGTTTTTAAATTTCAGTCTCTACGTTAGCCTCAGTTTCCCATTTGCACCTATTAAACTGAGTTGACCATGTGTTGTAGTGGTTAGAGTGTTCAACTGGGATGCGGGAGGCCTGGTTTCTGGTCCCCACTCAGCCATGAAGCCCACTGGGTGACTTCGGGTGAGTTGCTAGCTCTCAGCTCAACCTACCTCACAGGGTTGTTGTGAAGTTAAAACGGAAAGAAGGCAGACCATCTAATCCATCTTGGGTTCCTCGCAAGAGGAATAAAGTTGGGAAGAAAAGTAATAATAAAGGATAAAATATCTGCAAATGGATGATTCGGTTTCCTCTCCTCACTTCCCTGAGGGAGGCAGCAGCACTAGGAATGTTGGAAACTGCATTATTTTGAGTCAGACCATTGGCCCATCTATCCCAGTGTTGGTGACACTGACTGGCAGCAACTCTCCAGGGTTTCAGGCAGGATTCCTTCCAAGCCCCAGCAGGGGACCTGGGACTTTCTGCATGCAAAGCATGTGCTCTACCACTGAGCTACGGTCCTTCGCACTACTTGAGGATGATTCAGGAACAAGCCAAGATACTTTTAAATAAAGGTAATTTGGAAATCCAATTTACCCATAAATATGAGGTTATTATTTTACAGACACAAGTGAAGACACGTACAATAAAAATACATACTACGCATTCATTTCTGCACACAATGAAGATCTAAATTGCATTATGAACTATAAACTTTTTCACAACAGACTGGTGGTGTCTTCACCACTGTGGTTCTGCACCTTCTCTTGCAGCCTTTTCCTGAACCTGAAAAATGTGCTGATTTCTGAATTTAAAGAAATATCAGCTAGGCAAATGGGTCCTTTCTACGGGCTTCTTCACACATTACATTGGGGTGCATTTTAACCTGCACTCCTCTGATATTTTTAAATGTACAACTAAATATGCAAAATGTGGATATGCCAGACAGGTCTGCAAACTGGTGAACTATATAGGTACACACACTGCAGCCCAGCCGCTCCAGTGACCAGTGCTGACTGGGAATGATGGGTGTTGCAGTCAAACATACCTGGAGGGTAGCAGATTGGGGAAGGCTGGCATAAAGTATGAAACAATCCCTAATCAACAGCTTCTTCCTTCCTCTACCCATTTACTGGCAAAACCTGTGGCTTCTGCTGTATTCAGTATTCTAATGACTTTTACCTAAAACAGAAGCTCTCAAACAACTGAGAAGCTGACCCACTGATGGAATGGTGTCTTTATTCAGGAAACCCCCAAAGTAGAACTCCTTGGCTGGGTTCATACAACATACTAACCCACCCAGTGAGGATTGTTGTAGAACTGTGAGTTATCATGCTGTATGAACTCAGTGCTTTTTCTGCACAGTGGGTTATCATGTTGTTTAACTGCAGTACGTTTTCCACGGGATTTCTCATTAACTATGCAGTTATGGCTTGCTAACCACCCTGAACAACCCAACAAGCCATGGGTTCTCAAGGTGCCTTGTTGGAGAAAAATAAACCACACTGCGTGGTTAACAAGCTACCCTGCAGAAAACGCACTGTGTTCAGACATCACATTAACCCACCCTGCTGAAAATGTGCTGTGTACAGACAACAATATATTCCATGGTGGGTTAGCATGTTATGTGAACCCAGCCACTCTTTGCTTTTTGTGCTAGTTGTACATGAACGAACACCTCTTGTGGCCTGATAACTTCAGCTGAAATCCTATGTACACTTACCTGGGAATAAGTGCTATTGAACTCAATGGGGCTTGCTTCTCAGTAGATAGGCTTGCACTGCCACTTACTAGTCTTTTACAACTCACAGATAGGTTCGCATCCACCCTTTGGGAGTCACTGAATCCCAGTGGCCAGTAGTAGCTATAAATGCACAATATCAGAGCGTTTAAAAAAAAAATCCAAGTAGTTTCAAAATAATATTAAGCACCTTCTGCTTATTAGAACATTGGTCTATGTTAAACAAACCTTTAGGGACAATCCAGGCCTCCTGTTAAAAACACACACACAGTCAATGATTTTGTGTATTTTTAAAGCCTAGTGAAGCTTAATGGTGTTCTAAGTTTGGCAAAACTAGTGTTTGTTAACGTGACATCACCAAAAAGGGCAACTGAGGCTAGATCTACACTACTGCTTTATATAGGCTGACCATCTGAAAAGGAGGACAGGGTTCATGTAACTTTAACAGTTGTAGAGAAAAGGGAATTTCAGCTGGTCTCCTTGTATGCAATTAGTTCCTGGTGATATTCCCGCTTCATCACAACAGTTTAAGTTGCAGGCACTATACTAGAGTGACCATATACAAAAGAAGGAAGGGCCCCTGCAACTTTAACAGTTATGATGAAGAGGGAATTTCACCAGGAACTAATTGCAAACAAATGACACCAGCTGAAATTCTATTTTCTCTACAACTGTTAAAGTTACATGAGCCCTGTCCTCCTTTTCATATGGTCAGCCTACTTTATAGCGCTATTGAAGTGCACCAATAACTGTTGGGGCACAATCCACATTCCATATACCGCTTTCATAGTGTTATATCCTGCTTTTTATTCCACATTCATAATGATTTGACACAAGGTATCTGGCCTGAGTGAGAACCTGGTTAGCCTTACCAACACATGTAAACAAGTAGGCTTTGACAATACTTGCAAACTTAGTCCAGATTGCACCGATGGGTCCACACAACGTAACCTTAATCAGGAACAGAATGTTTGGTGGCATGTACCCAGTTTGATTTCTGTTCAGACTGATTTGTTCAAAGGGATTTCGCTTGTCTGAATTGTCACCATATTTGGGGTCAGGAAGAATTTTTTTCTCCCCAGATGACCCCCAAGTTGGGAGGATGTTTGTAGAGCACCTTACACCTTGTAGCTTGACTTGTTCTCTCAGTTCAGACAACACCAAATTATGGTTAGGAGGATTGATGTTTGAATTAATAAACCACTCTTTGCAATCAGCCGAGAAACCAGTAAGAGAAGCCATGTTTTAAAAGAGGTTTGCAAACCATGGTTTGTGCTAACTATGGTTTAGCATGATGGCTGAATTATCACACAAATACATAGGAGTGTTGATCCACCTCTGCTGGCACATGCGCCATAAAAATGGGAGGGCAGAGGAGATGGGCAATTAATGCAGCTCTTGCTGATGAAAAAAAAATGAAAACAAGCAAGTAACTTCAAAACACAGTTTGTCTGTGTATTAGAACACACTGTTTGGGTTCTCAACTATCATTAGTGCAAACCTTGGTTTAGGGTGTTGTCTGAATGGAGTCAACATGCAATTCCTCTCCACACTCTTTCTTCAGCAAGCTCTTCTCTGCAGTGTCCCTACTCTCCGCTTGTATGGCACATTGTAGTCTGGATTTTGAAACTCGATCCATTTGGCAGGGAGCGTTGGCGGAAGGACGGTCCCACCTTCCTGTGGGCAATTGTGTTAAAATGACCTCTTGGTCCCCTTGCAAGCACCTAGTAAGGTACATGGTGGTCTGTGTTAGACGCAGAGCTCATCCAGTCCTACCATGAGGCAAGATGAGGTGGTAGGTTTTAGGAGCGAGAGATAGTTCAGACCCACGAGGCATGATCCACCAGGCAATTCCTGTCTGTTCCAATGGGATTTGTGCAGGAGAATTTCCTAGCATTTGTCGGCCTTGTTCATTAGTGGGGGAGGGGGGAGTGCCATTTGGCTTTGGGTCTTGGGTGGGCCACAGCTCAGAGTCCAGAGCAATCTGAATTCAGAGCCTAAATGCAGATGGCTGGAAATGGAAACTGAGGTCCCTTTGCATGGACTGCTCCTTACTTATGCAGGTAGGATTTAGTTGGGCTGAAAAAGACCAGCACCCATCAGTAAGGACTGGTAACAAAAGGACCCTATCTAGGATCCAGACTCTTTTAACCGTTTTGTTTGTTTCTTAAGAAATTGGTGGTGGTGGTGGGGAGCCAAAGGAAGATTTGTAGTGGTTTTAGAAGTTCCATGTCAGCCAATTTGACCTGTATGGTATGCCTATTGGCTCTACATAATTGAATCCAAAGACATTTAAGTGAATATGTTAAAGAAAATCAGAGTGGGTCGATTTGTTTCTAAAAGAGGGGAAAGAGGATGAATTTGGGTAATGGGACATGAGCAGCCTCATTCTAAAGACTTTCCAGTGTCTTCCCTTAAGACCAGTGAATTTTCTGAGATTTGCTGATGGAATGGCTCTCTTCAACGGGTAGCATCCTCCACAGCAAGGCTAGTGACGCTCTCCTTCCACTCGCTTCTTGCGAACTAAAGAGAGAGGAGAGCACAATTTGGGGTCAAAGTGCACTTTTCTAATTTTGCAACGTTTGGGGGGTAAAATGGTTAATAAACTGTCTTACATTGGTAGATGTCTTACATTGGTATTTGTCCCTTCCTCCATGAAGCCGAATGCAGCTTATGTGAAGTCATAACATTTAACCTCACAACAGCCCTGCAAGGTAGACCAAGCTGAGAAACAGAAACATCATGAGCTTCATGGCTGAGCAGAGATTCAAGCCCAACCCTCCCTGGTCTAGGTCCTACACTAACTACTACACCACACATTCCAGTATCAGGTGTGATTCTTCTTCTTTCAGGACTTATTAATGGGCCATTCTACATGAGCAGCAGGATGAGATGGTGACATCCTATGATGTTAAAATATCCATAATATACAACTGCTGAACAAATAGAAGAGGGAAGAGACAGCAAGTAAAATAATTTAAAAGCGAATGATCCAAAGAGATTGTGGGGTGAGGGAATCACATTTTTCAAAGCTCCACCACATCAGAACCTCTATAAGTAAAAATTTAGCCTCAAGAAGGAAGCCTTTACCCCTCCTTCTCACTAGGATACTATTTTATTTTATATTTTACTTGCATGGAGCATTTTGTTTTGTTTTCGTCCTGCTTCTTGCAGCCTGAAGTGGTAGTGAGCATCCTACCACCTCAGGATTCTGGTTAAAATGAACAAGGTTAGCAACCTTAGCTTAGAATCTTAGGTACAACAACAAAAAATAAAAAGGGGAGGGGGAGGAGAGGATCAACTATAACTTAAGAAGTGCTGTCATTGGTTCATGTTGGTCGGTGTTGTCCGCACTGAGTGGGAGAACCTTCTGGGGTTTTTAGCCAGGGGGCCATCTACATGGTGCTGTTTTCACTGCTGATCCCCACAAAACCCCACAGCTTCGCAACAACCACTGTGATACATGGGCAGGATTGAACGTGGAATAACCTGTGTCATCCGACATGATTGACTTGGGGGCAGAGTAAAGCCGGAGTAAAAGCTCCATGTAGATAACCCCCCCCCCCTAGATTTTTTCCCCAGCCTCCCTGGAGAAGATGGGGATTGAATCTGGCACTTTCTCCATACAAAGCATGTGCTCTGCCCTCACCAATGAAGTTTGAAGTTCAAACACACTGACCGGAGAACAATCACAGTCTGTGAGCAAGGGATACGAGAATTCCTTGCTTGCGTAAATAGTGGTAATTGATGCAGGTTGACAACCTTGCTGCATGAGCAGATCCAAAAAGAATTTCATACATCCTGATCTGAGCACTTAAATTGCTGAAGATACCTAACTCATCCTAAACAGAAGAGACTCTGGGAGCTCGTTGTCTTGGTGTTTTTGCAAGCTAAGAAGAGAAAATACATATAGCTGCGTTGTCTATCTGTCTTCACTCACTCATATTCTTTCACCAAGACAAATAGAAGTGTGTGTTTCTTTGGTTGCTATGGAATGTCAGACATGCCTCTTCTGACTTCTTTATGCACAGTGCAGCAAGGAGTGTCAGGCAATCCAAACAAGAATGAAGGATTGCTGAAATACCATCACTTTTTTACTGGGATGTTCTTGACAGTAGATTTGTTCTGCTGTAGCTTAAAAGACACACAAATCCCAGGCACTATAGTTTCTCATGTTACTTCAGTGTTAGGTTAATAGGGTAATTGTGTGAGTTCGTGGCTAAGCTTAGCAGGAAGACTTCCAGTTTATAACTTATGATTGTACCCACTACAACAGGCCATCAAAATCATGCAGTCATCCTGTCTCCACTATTACATGGAATCCCCTTTGGCTTCTTTGCTGATGAATCAATAACCTCCCTGACAAGGAGAGAAGAATATCCATACAACCACAGTCACCATTCTAGGATACAATTCTAAGGACATCAGAAGAGCCCTGCTGGATCAGACCAAGGGTCCATCTAGCCCAGCAGTCTGTTCACACGGTGGCCAAACAGCTGTCAACCAGGGACCCACAAGCAGGACATGTTCCCCATGTTCCCCAGCAACTGGTGTATATAGGTTTATTGCCTCTGATTCTTTTGATTCCCATTGAGGGAATGGCATTAGAGTTCCTTGCCATCATTACTGACTACATAGCATGTATAAGTTTCATTTTGTTGTGGCCCAAAAGAGGCAGGATAATTTCTTTATCTAATGGCATTTCTTTAGTCCGAAATTGGGATGCAGCAGATAGAATCCCCTCCATCACACAAAATTGTAACTCCGAAAATGTGCTTCTGGAGAACAAAGTTTGGCACCATCGTTCCAACCCCACAAGCAGCAATCTAGTCCTCATTGAATCCAGGGGGGAAACTTTGCCTTGGGAAATGCTTCTAAAGACCCCAGAGCTGTGTCTTACCTAGGTCATTATTTTTCGTGATGGCTGCTGCTACCCTGGTTCTTGGCCCTTGCTTTGTAAACTGGTACCCAAATTTAAGTATCTGCGAGTTCTCCTCCAACATCTGAGCAATCTCCATCTCTACTGCTGTGCCAAGCTGTTGCCTCTGCGAAAGGAAACCAAGAGAGATGGAAGTGTTTACTCCTGAAGGAAAGAGAAGCTGGTCTGGTCCACAGAGGCATGTGTGTTGCTTGATCTCCCACCACTTGGTTATTATTTATATAGCATTTATATAAACTTATTATTTATATTTACACATGGCAGTTTATGTGCAAAACCAGGGCAGGATCTACACTACTGCTTTATAACGGTACCAAGGTGCATTGACAAACATTGGAGCCCATGACACATTCCATATACTGTTTTCAAACCACTTTCACAGTGTTATATCCTGCTTGGTGTAGATCTGCCCCCTGTCTCTGCCCCAAAGGGCTTACAACCTAAGGATCAGACCAGATGGGACACCTGGCACGTAGTTTGATGTTGCAATGCTGACTTTTGCTAAACAAATAGTCGGGGGTGAGCTAGACTGGGAGATGTGGAGGCAAAGTGGCTTTAAGCTTTTGCCCCCAACTATGGTCCCAATTAAAATCCCTCCGCCCCTGCTGGGCCTGCTATATGCAGTGGGAGAAAAGCTTCCATTAACCAAATGGGAGTTTTCCTCCCATTCTAAAAAGAGGGTATGGGTGGGGGGAGATTCCAATCAGGGCCAAGGGTTCAAGTCCTCTTCCCCCACAACCATGGTTCCAATCCGACACCCCCACCTTCCACTACCGCACCAGCTATTTAACAATAATCAGGTATACAGCACCAAATGGTGACATCCAGTTTGACCCTAAATTTAGACATGGGGTGAGCAGGGAAATGGGAGGAGAAAATGAGAGAGAAGAGAGGGGCAA
Organism: Anniella stebbinsi; assembly: GCA_029215795.1. Classification (NCBI taxonomy): domain Eukaryota; kingdom Metazoa; phylum Chordata; class Lepidosauria; order Squamata; family Anniellidae; genus Anniella; species Anniella stebbinsi. Next base: position 393,615,776 of record JARDYH010000001.1, read on the forward strand.
GAGTAACCAGGTCTGAATATGCACAGATGTAGTTCCACGTACTTATGTTTTATTTCAGCTGTGGATATAGATGGAAGCCCTATTCGAGTGTTCTGAACCTGAATAGGGCAAACGCACGTGGAGAAGGAGCACTCCAGCCCTGCCCCTCTCTCTCTCAATGTGTTTGTCACCCTCTACAATTAGAGGGCAACTATCTGAAGAAGAGAGCCTTCTGTATCCATGGATGTTCTTCCACATGAACCAGAATGCTGAAAAATCTGCATTCTGGCTCATGTGGAGAGCCTCCACAGATAGAAAAGGCTCTTCTCTTTAGAATGTCTCCCTCCATGAATAGAGAGGGACAGATGGGATGACGAAGAGGGCAGAGCTAGTGTACTCCCTCTCATTATGTGTTTGCCCTATTCAGGTACAGAATGCCTGAATAGGGCTGGAACTATGGTCTGATCTGGAAACAGAGTTCTGAGTATCATTCCAGCCTCAGCCTCATTACCAGACTCTGAACACCTCCTTCCAGCCAATTTTCATTGCCAAGCTTCATCTTTTAGATTCCAGCCAATTCAACGTTCCTGTCTACTGTCTTTCCTTACCTGATTATCAATTTTGATCTCTGTCAGTGTTCCGTTCCCTTTCAGAGCATCAATCAAGGCAAGGATGCCTGTCCCAGTTATGAAATTGGATTCTATATTTAGACTTTTCAGTGTCTTGTTCACTTTTAATGTATCTGCAAAAGCCTGGAGGGATAAGAAGAGTTGCATGAGTTGGGATCTCAGGATACAGCATGTATCCACATGTAGAATATGGATTATACCCCCTTCAAAATATGCCATAGAGAAGTATCTAAGAATTCCTGAAGACTGAGGATGTGCCAATTACAATTCTTCTGGGCCGGCCCTATCATTTAATGCTCATTGTATTATTAAAACTTTCAAATACAAGAATACAATTTTAGCAAAGTGTTACTTCCCTGCGCCCCCAAAGAACACTTTGTTCAACTTACAATTGCAACAGGGTCGTTGCTCCGCGTGGCGGCCAGGCTGAATTTCATCACGTGGGTATTGGTTTCCAAAGCTTTTGCAAATTCTTTCAGGGTTGGAATTGGGATATTCTATATCATGAAGGAAACACAGCCATCACTCAGGTTAAATAGATCATGGGTTGGATCCAGACGTAGTCATACTTTGAGTAGACCAATTGAAATCAATGGGATTTAAGTTAGTCCTGACTTGTCCCATTGATTTCAGTGGGTTTACTCTAAGCATGACTAAGTCTGGATCCAGCCCATTGGATTTTAATCTGAATAATTTGTTTTAGTTTGAAGGAACAAGCTAGACCCTGTAGCCTAAAACCACTGGTGCAGCTAGGACTGGGCCCAGTGGAAGCTGGCAGGTCCAATTTCGGTGGGGCTGTGCATCCATTCTGGGTTGCAGGCAGAACTTTAAAAGGAGCTGTCCACGGTGCTGAACCCATTTTTTTTAAGGTAGGGTTCAGCACTTTGGCTAGCTCCTTTAGAGTTCTGGCTGCTTCTGACTATTGTCCCACTGAAATCAGAGCCACCAGCCTCCACTGACTGGCCCTCAGGGCTGAAGTCAGGGTCCCCGCAGCCCACCACCCCCAAATGACCACCAACAGAGCAGCAAGTGGTGGGGGCAGTAGCTAACAGAGTCAGCCTCAACACCTCAGACCACTTGGGTGCGCTGAGGCTGCTCACCACAGTACCCTTTTTTCCTTATTACCTTTAAAACATTTTATAGTTAGGAGGCGGTCAGCGGGCATGCACATGGTTACAGATGCTCATGTTACTATTTTTCCTTTAAAGTTGCAATCCTATGCATGTTTAGACGGGGAAAAAAAACCACCACTCCCAGCATTCCCCAGCTGATCGCTGATCACCTTATCCATCTAGCCTTATTGCTGACACAATGACATTATTCATGCCGAAAGATTTTAATGTTCGGGGAGTGTTTGAGCATGCAATCCCCAAGTGCACCTTTGGCCTTCTGAACCTCTTAGTGTTTCCTCCTCCGTTCCATCGTGAATGAGGAAATGCTTCGGAGAACAAACGGAGAACACCTAGAAATCCTCCCTCAAATTACATTGGTGGAACAGGACGATCAGAATCGGTACAAGTACCTTGATGTTATTCAAATTGACTTCCAGGAGGGTCGGATCATTGGCCTTCATCCTCTGCAAACTGGATTCAACATTGGTCGGGTTTGGTGGTTCCTCAAAAACGGGCTTGACCTTTTCACCCTTGACCACGTCTGGAAAAAAGAAAACCCAATCCAGTTGTGCTTTGAGATACCATCCACTCATAACCAGTAAGGTGTGAAACAATCATCTCACTGATATCTACCTCAAGAGGTGTTCCATAGATACACTATACCTTTTGGCTATTATTTTAAAATAGCTTGCCTCCCTCACTTCTATGGCTCCCACCCAAGTGGTCTTTTACCTCTTCTCTCCTAGTTACCCATACCTTCGAGAAATTCCTTCCTCCAGCCTTCTCTTCCTATTATTTCTCTTGAACTCTCTCTCTCTTCCAGACCTCCTTTCGGATACCTTACTGCTTCTCTCGAACTGCTGGCTCAGTGGAGCCATGGCTCAGTGGTAGAGCACCTGCACTGCACTGCATGCAGAAGGTCCCAGGTTTGATCCCAGGCATCTCCAGGTAGTGCTCAAAAACCTCCTTCCTGAAACCCTGGGGAGCCCTTGCTGCCAGTCGTTATCAACAATACTAGACTAGATGGACCAATGATCTGATTCAGTATACAGTGGCTTTCTATATTCCTATGCTGCCTTCTGAGGTCCCTGCACCCAACTTTTCCCAGGACCATGCTTTAGCCAATGGCAGCAAGGGACACTTCTTCCTTCCTGCTCCCAGTATGACATCAGGGCAGTTCTGCCAATCACTGCCAGGGGCTTCATCACGACCACCACAAAATCCCTTAGCACAAGAGAGTCCAACTCTGGTGTATCTCATTCTTCTTATGAAAGGCATCATCCCAGAAAGAGAGAAATAAAGGATGTCCCTATCATTCTATAGAATGATGCTGTTTTGAACTAAGGAATGGACATTCACTTCCACGAAGGATCCACCTACACGATCCATCTCCTCTGTTAATGCGCCATCTGTGAATTCAATTAATGCTTGTGAAATTGCCACATCTGCACATTCTACACAATAAAAAATGCCAAAGCCACTCCCTCGGCCAGCCCATAATTTATAACCTCTTTGAGCAGCCTTACTTGAGAGAGACGCAAGTCTCAGTGCTAGTAGCCATGAGCAATTTGGAGGAGCACCGATGATTCCTGGAAGCGTAAAAAAAAATCGCAGCCTTTCCCGCTCATTTGCAATTATTATTCTTGAAGATTAGACTGATAATGATGAATTGCAAGCCTAGACCACTGTTAGGAATTGGAAGGTTATAATTCCAGCAACCAGCAGGCTCCCAGTCAAAGACGATTTCAAGAGAAAATCCAGAGGGGTAGCTGTGTTGGACTTCCAGCATTAGAGTGGGGGGGAGGGGGGCAAAGGCATAATGGATAGGTCCCAAATATAGAAAATACCAGCATGTTTTTGCTGCAAGCTCTTAGAGCATTTCTATGCCAGGGAAAATCCCACAACAGCTTTCTGCTTCCGTTTCCATCCCACGATCACGACGTGCTCCATTGACACACACTTTCCTTCCTCCTGTCCTTTTTCCCCTTTAACCAGGAATTCTATATATTTCATTTATATAGCCACAAGATGGCACTGTAGTCTGCCTCTTATAGCGTGATTTCCTCGGAAACAGGGTCTTTTTGTTACTAGTCCATCCCCTCATTTCAAATTAAGCTGTGGAAATCCTTCCAAAGTACAAGAGAGGCACTGGAGGTTTACAGCGCCAAGTAATTGACTCGGAAACTTCCATGAGTGACCAGTCACAAGTGAACAGTCAACCTTTTAGAATGAGGGATGGGGGAGAATCACACAAAGTCTGGGAATGTACCAACCAATCATGGCTGGAGGAGGATGGGACTGACCTGGTCATGTGGGGAATGGGTGTGGCCATCTAGGGAACTCAGGGAGGATTTCTTAACTAATTCTGTGTTCTCTCACACAGGTAGAGTTGTGAAGGCTTGAGAGGGGAAATCAGAATTTTTTTAAAAAAATTGGACTGGAGAAGGGACTCCCTTCCCAACTTTTCCAAGAATTAGTGTAAAAAAATAGGGGGGGATGCCTGAATTTTTCCATTTTCCTCTCCCCAGGTTTTTCTTCCCCACCCTTGGAGACTTCATATCTGGACTCATAGGAAAATAGCATCTCTTATTTCTTTCATGTTTCAGTCCTGTCCTTCCTCAGAAACTCAGAGTGTTATCTATGGTTGTCTTCTCAATCCTTCCAATCTTACCCTCATAACTTACCATGTGAGGTCAGTTAGGGTGAGGGAGAACTTACCTAGTGAGTTGTACAAGGATTTGAACCCAGGTCTCCCCTAGTCTAGCCAGTGCCACACACTAGCTCATGTTTTCTACTCTCCTGTGCACCCCTTAGGGCCTACTATGTTTTTAATCTTATTTCTTAAGTTACAGGAGCGCCTGAAATACATCCTTTTCCGCCCCCAGACCTTCTAATTTTTTTTAAAAAATACTACTGGCTGCAAGGGCTGGGGGGGAGTATTGTTTCTGGAACAAAGTTGTCTGACTGAGCAAATTCCTAGTTGCTAAATTCATGACAGCAGAGTAAAGCAGCAGACCCACCAAGCTGAAATGGGGGACTTTTGCAAAAAAAAAAAAAAAACCACAGAGAGACATGAACGAGCAATGTCAGCAGTTGAAGAGCTGCAGCATAATAACCTCTAGCTGGGAGGGCTAAAAGGAAAAGAAAAAAACCAGCCTCAGTATGGATGGAAGAAAAACTGCAGATTTTCCACCACCATGTCTCTCCCGCCCGTGAGCATTTGCATTATAAATGTGGGAAGACAACTGGAAATGCAGTTAATCTTGCACAGGCCACTGTAGTCTGGTCTGTACTACTTAAGATGGTAAGTGGAAGATAATATTTGTTCCTACATTTAAAAAACAAACCTAACTGGATTTAAAAATAGTATCTTCTGTTTACAGTATATGCAGTATTTAATTATGATTACATACTGTATTTTTGTAGTTAGAAATTCCTTTTAATGCAAGCAGTTCATAAATACCATGAAATGAAGGCATAAGTAAGTCTACATCTCTGCCGCCACACATCTCAATTGCCCCATTTATTCTCTTGCTTGGCTCGGATGTTTAAAAGATATCAGGTAAAGGCACCTACTTACTTCTCACGGTTTCTTTGCCATCTTTAGTGGTGGTTCCCTCGTTGAACTTTGGGTTGTTGACCAAGTTGTGCACTCCAAGGACAGCTATAAGCACCCCCAAAAATTAAAAAAATAAATAAATACAAGCAGAGTAGAATGCAATGACATTTTTGAAAAGTAATATGCTCCTTAGAAATTCTCCCGTCTTTGCCCTTAAAGACTTAAAAGTGATTCTGTTTTAATGATCATCTGCTAATGTGTCATTGAAGAAGGATGATCAGATGGATTAGTGCAGGGGTGCAAATCCCTCAGGTCACAGATCTCATCCGACCCACTGGGCTCCCCAATCCAGCTTGCAGAGCCATGGGTTTCCCCAGGGATTTCTCCAGGGGCCAGGACTTGGCTATCAAGTCCTGTCCCCACAAGGGATCTCAAGGTCTTGCCTCCAAAACCTTGCCGCCATCACCGAGCATCTGATGCCTAATGGTAGGGCCAGCCCTGGATGGGGACAAAGGCAAAGAGCATAGTCTAGGGCAGGTCATGTTCCATCAGTGGCAACCAAAGAATAGAAGGGCCAAATGTGGGAAATAAAGTCCAGGGCAATCAGGAGATAAAGTTGTGTGAGCTGACTAGGGAAAGGGACTCAGCCAGGCAGGGTCTTGTCCAGTGAGACATATTGCTGGTGTTTTATAGGGCTTGGTGGAACCAGGTTGGTCCTCAGGACCAGCAGACTGAGTCCTAAGTCAGCTTGAATTTCTGCCTACAAGGAGCATCGTTCAGTCTGTGTAAGGATGGAGATAAATGTGAGACGTGATGCCTTGCGCTAACATTTCAAGCACTGCTTCAGTGGTGTAGTGAAGCCAGGGCTCGCAGGGTCAAAACACCAAGACTTTGTGGTTAGCAAGGATGATTAGTAGTGTACGCACTGGTAACTTCGAGGCTCAACTTCTGCAATGCGCTATACACAGGGCTACATCTGTGCCTAGTCCGGAAACTTCAACTAGTTCAAAATATGGCAGCCAGGTTGGTCATCGATACACCTAGGGGTGACCATATTACACCAGCTTTAAAATCACTCCACTGGCTGCCAAGTAGTTTCCAGGCGAAGTACAAAGTGTTGGTCATTACCTTTAAAGCCCTACATAGTTTGGGTCCAGGTTACCTGCGGGATCGCCTTCTGTACAATCTGCCCCACACGCTCAGGTCCTCTGGGAAGAATTTACTACAGCCAAAACTAGGCTGACAACCGTTACCCAGAGGGCCTTCTCTTCTGCCGCTCCCAGACTGTGGAATGGCCTGCCGGGAGAGATCAGCCAACTTAACAGTCTTCCAGAATTTAAGAAAGCTATAAAGACTGATCTCTTCCGGCAGGCCTACCCAGTCGAATTTTAAGAGTTTTATTGGTATTTTAATAATGTATTCGTTTTATATGCTTTTAATCGGTTTTATGTATTTTATATCATTTGTATTTGATGTTGTTCCCTGCCTCGATCCAGAGGGAGAAGTGGGTAAGAAATAAATATATTGTTGTTATATTATTATTATTATTATTATTAATCATCTCTTTTTCGCTCATGGCGGTTTTCCAGATGGACATGACGGTCTTTGCCAAGTCATGCTGTCTTTTATTGATTCTGGAATTTCCTGACGATTGAGCATGTTTTAATTATGACTGCTTTCTGGATGTTGGTGTGGATGTATTCTGGTAGGCCCAGTTTCTGGAGGTTTTCCGTATATTTTTTTGATGTGATGCCGGTAACGGATGTGACTAATGGGATAATTGTGACCTTTTCCTGTTGCCATAGTTCTTTTACTTCCATGGCCAGTGGTGTATAATTGTCTCTCTTTTCTTCTTCCTTTTCAACAACATTTTTGTCACTTGGTATTGCTATGTCGATGAGGCATGTGTGTTTTTTCTTTTTTGTCTATGAATGTTATGTCTGGTCGGTTGCAAGGTATTGTCTTGTCATTATTATTATTATTATTATTATTATTATTATTATTATGTCATCTGCCACCCCACTCAGGATTCCCTGTTCCCTTTGAACTTAGTTCCAATCCTTGCAATAGCTGAGTGGGAAATGTATTTTCCCAGCAACAGTATATGGTTGTGAGCTACTGCAAAGTATTTTGGGATAGCTTTTTCTTGGATAGACAATTAACACCCACCAGCTTTACAAAAGATCTGTCTATGTTGAGATGATTGAAACAGCTAAATAGAAATGGAAAAGAATGCATTGTTTTAAGACAAACCTGCTATGTCATAGAGCTCGGTATCAGAGGCGCTGGCCAGGGCTTCTTCTAATTCAGGGTCCAGAGTCACCTTCTCCTCTGTGTGGGTTTCTATTGGTCTTTCTTTAGGGACAAACACTTTTCCTTTAAAAGAAATCAAGTCAAACAAATCAAACAGGTAAAGAAATTAAATTAGGCTGCGGCAATGCAACTCTCAGCTATGCTGGAAGAATTAATCCATTTTAGGTAGGGACGCATAAGAAATTCATTTCAGTTCATTTTTTAAAATCAGGATTTACCCAGTTCGCACCTTCCAGGCTGAACACAGGCTCGAATGAAGTCTGCGGTCAGAGTCCCTAGACTTCCAAGCTCGCAATTTGATTTGTAGACTACCAGATTTGGCTTAAACGCCGGCAACTGAGCTTGGAAACAAGGCGTGTGCTCATTCCTTTATCACCTTGTCAATGGTCCTAACAAAGGTAGTGTTCTTCTGCAGTGGTGGGGAAACTGTAGCCCTCTGGATGTTGTTGGAGTCCAACTCCCATGATCTCCAGCTGGTATGATCATTTGTCAGGGAGGATGGTAGTTGTGGTCCAACAACCCTTATAGAGCCAAAGGTCACCCACCCTTTAAAAAAAATGCTACAAATTCATTTTTTTTTAAAAGAAAAGAAGTCTTTTAAAAACACCTCCAGCAGTATGTTATTTTTATCTTCAAGCCAGACCCTATAACATCTGGGTTTTATGACGAAGCTTTTTAAAGACGTTGTGCCTTGGCCTGACTTCTCCCACTGACACCATCCCCATGCATTCTGATGACAGCAGAGCCAGGACAATGTTGAGAGCTATTAAATCCTGACTTTATGAGTCAGATTTTAAAGGCCCTGCTTTCCAAAGCTCTGGCATCGGTCCAAAATGCATCCCTCTGTAAGAACATTCCACTAGTCGGAAGCCTGTAAAACGCCACACACCAGTTCTTAAGAACCTTTCCCACACAATCACTTGCCTGTTGATTGCTGTAACCCAACAGATTCTCAGTTCAACGGAGCGACCTGCAAATGTTTTCTATGGGAATTTAGCTAACATGAGCTTGAAGCAGAAATCAAGACCAAACGAAAAGAAAAATAGAGGCATGAGAGGCACGTCAAAAGAGACATCTCACCGGGGACTTGGGATCTCTTCACACAACCATGTAGGCACAAGATTCAAGCATTACCTATTTTGAGAGTGCTTCTGCTACATGCTCAAAATGTGCCACATTGCTGGGTGTCACAATAAATCGAGCAGGTGAACACCCTATTTGAGGTTTTCAAGCAGAATCGGGACTAAAAAGAAGAAATTACCTTGAAAAGGAGAAGGTGGAGGCTGAGGTGGCTCTGGTAAGCATTCCCCTAGACCCGTAGACCTTCACTCCAGGCTCTCAAGGGCTACTAGTCCTGATGGCTATATGCTACCTCCGGTATCAGAAGCAGTATGCCTGTGTACACCAGTTGTTGGGGAATATGGGTGGGAAGGTGCTGTTGCACTCATGTCCTACTTGAGGGTTTCCTGTGGGCAGCTAGCTGGCCACTGTGTGGACAGAATGTTGGATAAGATGGACCCTTTCCATTCCATTCAAGCCTGACTGGAGTTTGGAGAGTTTCTGTTCTGATATGCAGCAGTGGACTGTAGCAGATTCCCCCCACCTCCAGATGATTTGCACAAATGGAATCATGTTTGTTTGTTTTAGGTTTTTTGTGTCTTTAAATTCATGCAAATTGGGTCATAGGCTCCCCCCCCCACCATTTTTTAAGTGTTCTGCTATGTATTCCCATTGTAAATATCCTTGTCAATTTCACACACTGCTTTATTTTGCACAGAGGCGCTTTGGGCTAATCAATGACCCTGTTCAGACAATATGTTAAGTCACAGTGGTTAAGCATTTTGAGCTAATCATTATGGCTGAGTGTGTTGTGTGAACCATTCCAAACCATGGTGGCTACACAACCACGGTTTAAACATGCTCACTAACCATTTGCTGAAACAGGCTTAGCAGCCTAACCATGGTTTAGCGTGTCGTCTGAACAGGCCCACTGACTCTCAGCCTAACAAACCTCACAGGGTATGGAGAGAGGATTATGTACACTTTCAGCTCCCTGGAAGAAAAGGTGGGACATAGAGGTAACAAACAAACAAATCAATGAGCAATAAATGTAAATGCAAAGGATGAGGCTGTGAACCAATGCCTCTCTAAAAGTGCAAAGTGGCCCAACCTAAGGAGATGGGAAATAACAATACACAGGCTTTTCTCTGAAGAATTAGACGGGTTGGCTGTTCAGATCGCGTTTGGTAATCTTTCCACCTCTCCCCCTGAAGTGACACATCTGACTTTGGTATGATTCCAGGGAGTAACATTTGATGTTCATGGGATGGATTCCTTTGAAGGACTCCAGGGGGCGCCAGTTCATTCACACTACCTATGTTTCGGGTGGCCATTTACACACTGCCCCCAAATAGGAAATGCATCAAAGGAGTCAAAAAGAGGATAAAGAGGTCCATAAAATACACATACACTAATTTATGTGGATAGATGCAAATCTAGAAAGAATTACTATAATTTATAGAAATACAGAGACATCTCACCAAAAGGGGGAAGATTGTAACCTGCCTAGTCTCCTGTCCAAGTGCTACCTGTTGATGGACAATTTCAAGTCCCTTGAGCTTTCTGATAGTTCTTTGTCATTAAACTGGACTTAGACCAGACAGCCCTTCAAAGAGACCTCCAAACATTGGGACTTAGACCGGACAGCCCTTCAAAGAGACCTCCAAACATTGAAGTGTCCTCTGACAGCCCTTCAAATAGAGGACTGTTCTCTATAAATTCGGGCACATGGCCACCGTACCTGTGCAAGATCCCTCCTTTGTACTAGGTGTAATCTCAAAGCAAAATCCACCTGCCCCAGGCCAAATTTCCAAGAATAACTACATCCCCTAATGATAACTCCCATCATCCCCAACTGCTGACCATGCTGTTTGGGCTGATGGGAGTGGTAGTGCAACCCCGGGTTGGGGTTGGGCTGGTCTACCTACTTAGCCGTTGCTGCCCTGGCAGCTACAGCTCGGTTCCCCTTTCCATGAAGTCCCATCCCAGCTGTATTTTGGCGAGTGTAAACAGTCCTGACTCCCAAGCAGTTCAGATTCCAAGGAGAATCAGGCCCTGCAGCTTTCCAAATAAACCACCCGACAGTCATTTACACATCAGGGTCTGCCAAAAATACACGCATGCCTGACCCCTTATGCAACGAGGACAAGGTTTTGCCTGCTCTGGATTTGGAAGGCTCTTCTTGTGTAACAGCCTGGAGGGCTTCCCTGCAGGGTCATCGGTACGCAAAGGGCAATTGTGAGAAAGCAGTGTTTACGGCAGTCCAGTTTCCGAGGGGCCAGCCTTTGGGCCAGCAGCTCATAGGAAAGACGAGGGAACGAGGCGAGGCCTAAGTATCTGCAAGCTTGAAAGCAAACTTCTCCAGTAACACTGTTGTGGTTGGAAGAAGAGGGAAAACGTTGCCTAGAGAAACAAGTCTGGGCATTATTTTGGTGCATACTGATGGTTGGAGGTAGGTAGGTTAGGGCTGCTCTCCTTTCATTCCGTTTGGGGGGGGCATTTCAGGTAAACCCTAAAAGGTGAAACAAAGGGTTTTGTGCCTTTTCGAGGGGGAGGGGTTACCAGCATGGAGGAAGGCACAAAATAAATATTCAGTCTGTTCTGCTTTCATCCTATTTTGGGGTTTACTTTATTGGGGGGGCATTTGGGGGTGAATCTCAAAACAGGGCAAAAGGTGGGGTACAAAGTAATTAATGATATTTCAGATGAAAGGCTTAATATGAAGGGGGCTTCTTTCCTTCCCCCACCCATCCCTTTTTTCTTTTTTAACCTTTTAAAAGCTGCCTGTGGCTTTGGCAAGGGCAGCAGTAGCGGAGCTCTGACTGCCATCACCCTCCCATCCACACTATGAGTGCTGCTGAGACAGAAGGGCAGTGGCAGCCAGAGATTCCTACGAAAGACACTAAACTCAACCGTGTTTGGACCAGAGAGGGCTGGTGGCTCCAATGTCAGTGGGGTGGTGAATCCGCTCCGGCTTTCAGTCAGAACTCTAAAGGAGCTATACAAGGTGCTGAACCCAGCCCCCAAAACCCAGCATCTATAAACAACCTTGTGAATTTAATCTTGACTGATGAAGTTTCTGAAACGGAGTGCATATGTCCAGAGTATCCGTCTCAAGAATTACAACGGACTGTTATTCAAGCTATTTAAGCTTCCACTGACTTTATCAACCAGCAATTACTATTACAGCTGTCAATGATTCAATTAAATTAGTAGAGCAAATATAGAGAAATTGTTGAAATTGTTTATTACTGCTTTTGTAATTACTGGATGTACAAGTTACTACTTTTTATGGTGTTAATATAAATTTTGGAATTAGCTCTGGTCCTGTTTTGTGTACATGCCCAAAATAGGTTTGGCACCTTTAGAATTCTGACTGGTTAGTTCATCGCTGGTCGGCTGCATTTGACTCATGTGCCGTGCGCTTTCCTGCCCTGATCTTCCCAAACGTCGGCTTCTGATCCCGAGGCTCGACCACAGACAGAATCAAGTAATTCCCCTGGGTGGCCTTGCACCAACTTTATGTGAAAAGCCTGTAATCTGGCATTGATCTTCCTAGGGCAGGTTGATTGCAGCAAGAAGCCTCACAGTTAGCATATATTGCTTTAGACAACTGTCCCGTTGGGCTGTGGCTCGGGTGTAGAGCACATGCTTTTAATGCAGAAGGACCCAGGTTTGATCCCTGGTCTTTCCAAGTAGGGTTAGGAGGGAATCCTGCTTGAGACCCTGAGAGATGCTGCCAGTCTGTGTCAACAATACTGGGCTAGATTGACCAAGGTTCTGACTCTGTATAAGGCAGCTTCCTGTGTTCCTATAAATGTATGTTGTCCTGAGAGTTGCAGGCAAAGGGAGTCTCATGAGTTGAATCAATAAGTGAATAACAGTTTACTCAGAAGTAAGTCCCACTGAGATCAATAGGACTTTGGATGCCTCCAGACAAGGCTTGGAAAGGGCTCTAGCTCAATGGTGGAGCAAATGCTTTGCATGCAGAAGGTCCCAGGTTCAATTCCTGGCATCTCTAGGTAGGACTAGGAAAGAATCCTGCCTGAAAATCTGGAGAGCCATTGCTGCCAGTCAGTATTGATAATACTGGGCTAGATGGTGGAGAAATTCGAGACGGACTAAAATGAGCAATGGGGCAGTATATAAATGCAATAAATAAGAATAAGAACCCCACCCACCGAATCTGCTGCAGACCAGCCTCCCCAGGCTGCACAGAGTCTGCAGACTTCTGGATTTATTTATTTATTTTGACTTTCTCGTAGCTTACACAAATTTATTTGCAGGATAATATGCACATTACGCGATGCTGGAAAATATACGCGGGGGAAAGATGAATGGAATGAGGGATGATATGCTAAATGTTACGTACTAACATCAATTATGTAAATTGTTATGAACTTCGTTAAGGAATTATTTGTGCATTTTTCCACATAACAGGAAAAAATCGAATCCATATGTGAACAGGTGTCGGGACAAATAACACCGCACAATCCACGAAACATACATGGGATGGATTTCACAAAATCTGGACATCCCTAGGCTAAATGGACCGAGGGTCTGACTCGGTCTAAGGTACACAAAAAGGGAGAAAAGTCTCAGGACGCTATAGGACAATTTTATTATACAAAAGCCCGACGCGTTTTGGCCTCTTGTATTTTTAGGCCTTCTTCGGGGGGGGGGGTGTTATAAAGTCTGCAGAAATGACTAGTCACCATCACAAGACAATTAGTTGTTAATAATTTCTGCAGACTTTATAACAAACTCCTGAAAAAGGCCTAAAAAACAAGAGTCCGAGTCAGGCTGTTGTATAATAAAATTTTCCTATAGCATCCTGAGGCTTTTCCCTCTTTTTGTGTACGTCTTGGATGCTCACCCACCTTGCACCCTCAATCTAAGGCAGCCTTTTTTGTTCTTAGCATTCTAGCCATTCATGATGACAAACAGCGTACCTTTCTTTTCTCCAGTAAAAGGTACGAAGTCATCTCTATCTTGGTGCTCCAGTGCTTGTTTCTCTAGGTAGGACAAAAGCCGCTCTCTGTCAAAAGGTCCTGTAGCAGCTTTACTGGTCTGGTCCTTCTGTCGGAGGCCTGCTGGCAGAAGGGCATTCTGCCAAAGGAGACGGGAAGAGATGGGCGTGCTTTAGGTACCAATTATGTATTGCCAAAAAGAAAAGATACCCATTGGCATAATATTTGCATATGCACATTCACTATTTATAAGCCCAAGTGAAGTTGGGGGCACATTTCAGTGATTTTTCAAGTGGGTGGCAATTTTGGAGGTAAGGTTTGGGGAGGTTATCACTAGGGATGTGCAGCGGATCGGGTCCGATCCACCATCTGGACCCGATCCGGGAGAAATCAGATGAAATGATCCCGATCATTTGGACCGTCCGATCTGATCCGAAGGGACCCGATCTGGATCGGAAAAAAACAGAGGATCTGACCTCCTCCCCCCACTCATGCTCCTTACCCGCTGCTCCTCGCTGCCGTCCACTGCCGCCCACTGCTTCCGTACTACTTTGAAACAGGCCTTGCAGCCTGTTCCACAATAGAGCGATGGCACGCCAGATGACATCATCACTCAGCGTGCCTTGCTCTACTGTGGAACAGGCCGCAAGGCCTGTTTCTCAGTAGTACCGAAGCAGCAGGCGGCAGTGGACAGCAGCGAGGAGGCAGCAGGTAAGGAGCACGAGTGGGGGGAGACAGAGAGGAAGGTCCCCTGTTACCTGCCGGCATCCCGTGCTGCCGTCCGCTGCTTCCATACTACTGATGAACAGGCCGCAAGGCCTGCTTATCAGTAGTACAGAAGCAGTGGACAGCAGCACGGGACGCCGGCAGGTAAGGAGAGGGAATGGGGGGGAGGGAGAGGGAGGTCCCCACTTAACTGCTGGGGCCGTCCGCTGCCGCCTGTAAGAAACAGGCTTCGCGACCTGCCTCTCAATAGAGCGCTGGGTGAACGACAGCCAGCGCTCTACTGAGAGGCAGGCCGCGAAGCCTGTTTCTCAGTAAAAGGGACCAGTGGGCGGAAGCGGCGGCCCTGGCAGGTAAGGAGCGCGAGTGTGGGGGAGGGACAGGGAGGGTGGGGAGTTAGGTCCCAAACACCCGCCCCCATGTTTTCCGCATAGACTTGCATTGGGGGAAAGCTTTCTTCCCCGCATCCCAAATATTGCTATAAACACTGACAACATGAACTGTAAAATTAAAATGAAAACAAACCTGTAACTACTGGTACCATAAAATAAACCCTCAGAACCTGAAATCACCCCCTGGTTCCACCTGTGGAAAAAACCTCTTTCCCCTGCCACGTTCAATTTCAATAGGTCCCTCTATACTGCCCCTTGCTGCTCCTCCATGCATCCATTCTTACATGATGTGCTCATATCTGTAACTTTGGGCTTCATGAAGATTTTAGTTTGTGATCCTGAAAGCTAAACTTCCATCAGGGCTGACCCAAAACATTTGCTCCATGAGGCAAAGGAAAAGGTGGTGACCTTCTCCCATTCCATGTACAAAAGCCAATTGGACAGGCAGTTGAATCTTTCTTCAATTCTGGCAATGGGTCAGCATCTTCCACTAGCTAAGGGAGCACAGGGCAGGATGCCTGGCCCACAGCTTTCTCCTCCAACACCTTGCTGCTGCCTCCGAGCATCTGCCGCCTGAGGCAACTCACTCTGCCTAATGGTAGGGCCGGTCCTGACTTTTGTCAGTGAGTACACACCTCCGGATCCAAGTCATCAAGAACGCTCTCCAGCTGTTTCAGTTCGTCTTCGGAGAGCTTGCTGAGAATTTCATCTTCATTGATGTTCTTGTATTTCTCCAGCTCTTTCCGGAATGGCAGCGACATGGCTCCTGCTCAACTGTGTCCCTTGAGGTTTACCTGTCAACCATTCAAACACCAGGCTTCTGGATCCCTGCAAAGACAGAGAGACCTTATTATCTCTCTCCATTATTTTGCCCTCAAGGTGCAGAAATAGCTTGTTGGCAGGAGGATTTAGTTATATCTATCACCCATCCGTAATCCCAGGATCCTCCATGTGTGCCTACAACTCCCGTCATCCTCATCCAAAATAGTCATCCTGACTGGTGGTGGTGGGTGTTGTAGTCTGACACATCTGGAGGGTGCTGAGTTAGGGAAGGGTGAATAATAATAATAATAATAATAATAATAATAATAATAATATAAAAATCCTTTAAAAATTGTATAATGCTTTCAAGTGTCCAAGACAACAACCCGAAAAGGATTATTCCCCCTTCCCCATATTGCAGATGGGATGACAGAGAGAAAGAGAGAGAGAGGGAGGGAGAGAGAGAGAGAGAGAGATAATTATTCATTCATTTATTGCATTTATATCCCGCCTTTTTTCCTCCAAGGAACCCAAGGCGTACATAATCCTCCTCCTCTCCAATTTATCCTCACATCAACAACCACATACATGCAAACAAAAGTAATTTGCAAAATTATTAAATTTATTTATTTCATTTCTATACCGTCCAATAGCCGAAGCTCTCTGGGCGGTTCACAAAAGAGACAACAATGCACTCACAGATCTTCACTGAGTTCTAGAGTTGCCCTTGGACTTCAGCACCAGTTACCTAGCAGAGAGCCATGTTTTGTTTTTACTTTTTATTGGTAGGCTCCATGAAATTCTGGCAGGCTGGCAACCCTGGTAAATCTTAATAGATGAACAAAGTTATGCAAAACCAGCAGCCAAAGAGAATTAGTTTAATCCTGTGCACTTTGGTGCCGCTAAATACCAGCATTAGTTTTGACAAAAGCTGACTTGATCCACATTATAGCTAACGCTCTGCCCCTTTGAACATGAAAAGATGGTGTGTGGGTGTGGGTGTTTTCATTTTAAAGGAAAAGCGCCACAAGTATGCACAAACCATGAACAGTCGCACAAGAATAACTGGACTGAATATTCCAGAAAACAATCTAAACTTCAATATACTCTTGAATAAATATAATCCAACTGCCAGCAGACATTCACAGAGCTGAAAAACCTCTGAGGAGATTAATGCTTTTTAGCATGGTATTATAAGATTTGCAAGTTTTCATTGCACTTTAATAATATCTCTAGATAAGTCAACACAATCTTAAATCAAAGATATTGTTGACTAGAGCATTCACAGTTAGGGTGGGTTTGGACAAAATGCCATATGAATGAGCTTCAGGCTTATGCACTCCCACACTATCTCCTCTCATCCTCCAACATGACTGTGAGAAACCATGGTTTGTTAAGAAAAAAAAAAGAAAAGGTTCACCACCCCTGATCTCAATCAAAAGACACACTGGCCCTGTTCAGAAGACACCGTAAACCACGGCTTTAACCACAGTGAATAAGGCTTCTTGCCTTATTCACCGTGGTTAAAGCCGTGGTTTATGGTGTCTTCCCAACAGGGCCACTGCCTTTTCTCTTACACTTGGGATGTCCCCAAGTGTATAACCTGGGAGTAAATCAGGAGTAGGTGGCATACATAAGAACCTGGGGCTGAGACTGATCTGTTATCTCAAGTCTCACTCATTTGTGGTTCATTCTCTGCAACGGTGTTACAGCATAATCTCTTTTTTTCAACAGAAGAGTAGGAAGAGGAACAGCTGACCATTTCTGCATTGCTCAGATGGTGAAAGAAATGTTGACTTCTTGGGCTCTTAGGAAATCGACATTTAATCATGATTAGCATGCTTGCCTTGCTAATTGGATTCTCCACCCTCCGCCTTGTGCACATAAACCATGCCATGCCCTGTCGGAGAGACTTATCTTGTCTGCAATTTGATGTTCTCAAGGAGTTCATTGGCCAAATCCTCTACTATTCTCTCTCTCTCTCCCTTCTTCCCTCTCCCTTTTTTCAAGTTCCAGCCAACTTGCTTGGGTAATTGGGCTCATTAGAACGAAGCAGATAAAGCCAAGCAACTACACAAGGATCAACAGCTGCTCAGCAGAAGTAGATCCAATACACATTTATGATTAAGGAATGGTCTGCATTTGCTCCTATAAAATAATCAAATTTACCCACACAAATTAATCATTGCTTCCTTATATGGTATGGACTGGACTTTGCATATAACTCCCAACTGCCCATAATCTACACCTGCAGCATAGCACCCATATAATGCAAGGAGGTATTTATACTACACTTCCCTTTCAGTGATCAAAGCACTTCACATAGATTATCTCACAATTCCACTGGACTGCCGCAGAGAGAGAGGGAAATGGGACCCTGTCTAATGGCTCGGCTGACTTTGGGCTCATCCCATGCCAGAACTGCTTCCATCCATGAACATTCTACCTAGGTATATCTGAGGGAGAGGAGAAGTGATGAAGCTGTGTCCATCATCTCAGCTGGGACCAGCTGCCATTTTATAGAACCACAGAGTTGGAGGTGTCTTTGGAGGTCATCTAGTCCAACACCTTGTTCAATCCAAAATCTGTAATGCAGGATGTACCTGCAACATCCCATCCAACCTCTGTTTAAATACCTCCAGTGAAGGAAAGCCCAACCCCACCTGAGACAGACTATTCCACTGTCAAATAGCTCTTACTCTCAGGAGGTTTCTCCTGATGTTTATCCCAAATCTGCTTGCTTGCCATTTCCACCCACTTGTTCTGGTCCTGCCCTCCGAAGCAACTGAGAACAAATCTGCTCCCCTCCCAGAATTGTGGCCTTCCCACCTGACTGTATCTCATTCATTAGCCTGGCTGCAACTATTTTTTTTAAAGGGGGGGCACTCCCATGGAAGAAATGGAGGGAGGGATGCCATGATAGACATCTGAATTTGATGGTCATTTGCTAAAATAACATACATATTCTTCCCATGTGAGAGCCAGTGTGGACTGGGACTCAGGAGATCCAGGTTCCAGTCCCCACTCAATCATGGACCTCACTGGGTGATTTGGGACCAATCATTGACTCTCATCTTAACCTAACTCACAGGGCTGTTGTGAGAATAAAATGGAGAGGAGGAAGACTATGTAAGCCACCTTGGATTCCATGCGAGAGAAAAAAAGTGGGATATTGATGTAATAAATAAATAAATTGATTATTAGGGTTACATAGATTAAGGACATAACTCTATCAAACATGAGAGCATGTTTTATAGAATTTGAGCATGAGTATCTGAGGTTGCTCATTTCCTTATATCAGCTCCAAGCAACCATTTGAAATTATCCGGATATTCAATACTGCCCTCATAAATCACAATGGGAGCTGCACGTGATTATCTCCGTCTATGTCAACCTTCCCCAACTTGGTGCTCTAGAGATGTTTTGGACTAGACATCCCATAATCCCCAACCATTGGCCCTGCTTGCTGGGGCTGATGGGAGTTGCAATTGAAAACATCTGGAAGCATTAGTTTGGGCAATGCCAGTCTACGCTGAGTGAGCAAAACACAAAACCAAACAATGCAATAGGATGTTTTCCTACACACACACTCCATTGGGATGAATGGGGGTTGCACAGAATTTCCTGCTATGCTGTGCCCAAGGTTCCTTTCTCCACTCCAACAAAAACATTAAATAAGCCTTTGCTGACACAGGACATGTTTTGAACTTGTAGGTTCACGTTAGTAGAGCACCGGTGTCCCATTGGACTGATTTATTACCATCTGCACATGGACTAACTAGTAAGGTATTTGACTAATAACTCCTAAATCCTAAGAGTATGACAGCAGGATTGTACGTTCGTTTCAAGAGGAGGAGGATTCCTGATTTGTAGCTCTATGGTGAATTATGTCTTGAAATTTCCACTGGCTTATTTGAACTTCAGTTCAGAAAACTGGTTTCTCCTTTGAGGGGAGATTTTTGATTAATGGGTCTGTTGAAAACGTCTGTCCAGTGGAGGCGGGTGGCTCTGATGACAGTTGGGTGGTGAATCCGCTCTGGGTTTCAGTCAGAACTCTAAAGCAGCTCTCCAAGGTGCTTTGCCCCACTGACATCAGAGCCACCAGCCTCCACTGGATCAATCTCATCTTACATGATCAGTGAAATCTAAAAAGAGGCAACCAGGTGTGAGTGAAAAGGAACACTTCCTCTCTACATAGATTTCAATACACATCGCTACAAATTAAGGGCATACATTGGATTCAGCCAAATCCCAAATCCAGTACCGAATTTGGCAGTTTCGGAAAGATTCAGGAGACGTCCAAACTGAAACAGGGCTCCGCCAAAGCGGAACGAATCGGAACCCTCCCAAAATTTCATGAGAAATTCAGACGGACACTCAGACCTGGTTTGCATGACACAAGGGGGGTTAGTAAGCCCTGGTGACTAGTTAGCCACACACACACCCATGTGCATGCTGGTTACGTGCTGCCCAACTTACCTAATTACCCTCAAAGGACATAGCTTGTCGTGACATCCGAATCCAGCAAGTCTGGGCAGCTGGTGTGGTTAAGAAACCATCTAGAACCCAACATATTTTGGGAATAATTTATTGGCCTGAGAAATGGAGCAGGAATGGTCTTACATTCCTAGAGGGCGCGAAGCGTTCCCCTAACACTGATTTAGTTTTGTTATGTCATCACGAAACTGAATTATAATGGATTACATTGTGCTGTGATGTCATCACAGTAGTTCCCAAATCATATACAGATCCAGAATCAGCCCCAATACTGTGGCAGGGCCCATATTTTCTCCCTGCCCTGCCCTCCATTACCTTTAAACATTTTCCCCAACTCTCCATCATATGCAAGATGGCTGGATTTTGGAGCCACCATTTAAAGTGTCCCACAATGCCCCCAACATAGCATCATTCTGAGGCATTGCAGGAAATGAAAATGTCCTCCACAATAGAAGATTAAAATAGTGGTCCCCAATTCAGTTCAATCCCTATTCAAAAGGCATCTATGTGACTGATTCCAGTGCTTTTGTAGTGTGCCCAGTTAATCGTCACTTTGCTGTTCCCTTGGCAAAGGTGCCGATGTGACTGTGGCACTATTTATGCACATCAAACCCACACTTCCTTTGATCCAGAGAAGATGAAAGAGTTTCAGTGTTTAGGGAAGAAAAGGAAAAAAGAACCCACACACTCCCGCTTTGACAAATGGGAAACCTCCCAATAGAATGGTACATTAAAAAGCCTTTGGGGAGCTCCTGCGAACAATATGAGCAGGCCTCGTGTTATTAATCTCACCACCCACCCCAAGCCCAATTGAAATAGGTGATCGTATAATATTTATTTAATTATTACATTTATAGCCTGCCTTTTTTCCTTCTTAAGGAACCCAAGGCAGTGTACATAATCCTCGTGCTCTCTATTTTATCCTCACAACAACAACAACCCTGTGAGGTAGTTGGGCTGAGAGTCTGCGACCAGCCCAAAGTCACCCAGTGAGCTTCCATGGCTGAGACGGGACTAGAACCTGGATCTCCCGAGCCCAAGTTCAACACTCTAACCACTACACCACACTGATTGCTTTGTGGAAACATGACTGAGAGAAACACAGAGAGAGAGGGGGGGGGGGTCCAACATCACTCTTAGTAGATTTTTCTCCTGGGGCACTCCCAGGAATGGGCCGCTGGCCTTTGGGAAGCCGACTATCCAGGCTGTGCCACCTACGCTGATCCCTAAATTACAGGGAAACCCACATGAGTGGCACAACCTCCGTGTGCTGAGGGGAATCAGAGACCAGGTGAGCTGTTTCACCCGAGGCTGCCGCAAATGCTGCAGCAATTGCCAAAGGCAAGATTTTTATCTAGAGGAGCTGAGAGGGGTGATGCCTCCCCTGTCCTTTTAATAGCCATCATTCCACCTGAGGGGCCTTCTCGTCCCTTTGATGCTCCTCTTCAATGCAAAAAGGTTGGTATAATGTTGTCACTTGCTGCCCTCACCTTTCCTCGCCTCCGCGATTCCTCTTTGTTTTCATTTGCTTCTCCTTTCACTTCGTGTTCTCTTTTTCCCTTGCTGCATGCCGCCCCTCTACTTTCCACCTTTAAAATTGATTGATTTATTTATTAAGGGTGCAATCTTATAGGATACGCCCTGGTACTCGTACGCCTCTGCTCACGGAGGCTTATGGGAGTCCTATACAGAGCCTCCTGCTCTGCGTTGAAGCTAGACAGGTATTCGTGCCCATCTAGCAAAGGCTTTGGGGAGGGGGAGAGAAGGAGGCTTGGGCAGCCATAGGATTTCTCACATGGTTGCCACCCTGGTCTCCTCCCCTCCCTTTTCCCGATCTCCGCACTCTGTTTTGCAAGTGCGGAGAGGTAGCCAGCATGGATCCCAAAGCCCTGTCTACGAGCTCGAAACCAGGAAGCCAAGTGATCTTTTGTTCCCCAAGACGTTGTCTAGGGGACATAAGATTGCTTCCTTAATAGATTTATACAGCTGCCCATGTCTAAAAATACCTCTGAAAGGTGGAATATCACTTTTCCCCCATCGATTCCATGCAAACCCTCAACACACACACACACACACACACACACTTTTGTCTGTGTATGTGTTTTCACAACGAAATACTGTTTTAAAATCTTTTTTCACTGTTTTGCATGTAATAGTTTTTATAATATGTTCATGTTGTACTTTTGAGGTTTTGATATTTTGTAAGCTGCCCAGAGAGCTTTTAAATATAAATCATATGTTCACTTTGCACATTCCAAGTGCTCCCTAACATCTCATGTTCTGTCGATACTTTAATGGTATTCCTTCAGGCAAATTCTTCTGGGTTGTTTTTTTGTTGTTGTTGTTTTGTTGTTTAAGAAAAAAGGTTTAGTGGAGCACTCGGTTTATTTTAAGTATAACAACTATGATCATCACATCTCATCAGAAAGAGATGATCATATGCATAACATAGCTCACATCTGTTAAGAAGAGAACATGAGAAGAGCCCTGCTGGATCAGACCAAGGGTACATGTAGTCCAACATTCTGTTCACACAGTGGCCAACCAGCTGCTCATGGGAAACCCACAAGCAGGACAGGAGTGCCACAGCATCCTCCCACTCATGTTCCCAGCAACTGGTGTGCATAGGCCTACTACCTCTGATACTGGAGTAGTAGCCATCAGGACTAATAGCCACCGATAGCCTTCTCCTCCAAGAAGTTCTCTAACCCGCTTTTAAAGCCATCCAAACTGGTGGCCATCACTATGTCTTGTGGTAGCAAATTCCATAAGTTTGACTCTGCACTGTGTGAAGAGCTCTACTGGAAGGGCATCTAAAATCATGATAACACTCCGGCATGCTCATGTAGGAGAAAGTGGTCTTCATCTTTAACCATCACCGCCCCACATCCCCAGCAGCCATCATTCAGCCTCTAACCCTGGAGGTTCCATTTAGCCAACATGGCTAGCCACCATTGATAGGTCAAGAGTTTTATTGGTATTTTAATAATGTATTGGTTTTATGTGCTTTTAATCAGTTTTATGTATTTTATATTTGACGTTGTTCCCCACCTCAATCCAGAGGGAGAGGCAGGTCAGAAATAATTATATTATTATTATTTATCTCTTTCTTGCTCGTGGCGGTTTTTCTAGATGGACATGACGGGCTTTGCCAAGTCATGCTGTCTTTTATTGATTCAGGAATTATTATTATTATTATTATTATTATTATTATTATGGGATTCAGAAAACTTTGTTAACCTCAAGTTTTTCTGTTCCACACATCCCTGATGGATGCTTCCAAATGCACATTGTCTTTTGGGTCTGGGAGTCTATATCAGAGGCTTATCCTGTTGAGGAGCGGGAGACAGAACCCTGGGTCATCATGCCAATATGAAGCAGGTACTAACATCTCTGTAAAGGTATTCTTTGAAGGGAGTTAGGGTGGTGTAGTAACTAATGTTGGTTAAGACTGGGAGACCCAAGTTCCAATTCTGACTCAACCATGAAGCTCACTGGAAGACCTTGGACCAGTTATTCTCTCTCTCTCTCTCTCTCTCTCTCTCTCTCTCTCTCTGCCTAACCTACCTCACAGGGTTGTTGTAAGGAAAAAATGTGGGCAGGAAAATACACCACATATGTTATCCTGTTCTGTTTGGACAAAGGGTAGGATTTTGTTTTTTACATTTTTAAAAAGACCCACAACAAAGAAATAAGAAATTTCAGTGCAAAAAGGTTTAAATGTTCCTGCAAGAGAAATTATCTGAACATGGAACTTGGAGATTGGCTGAGGCATTATTATTTTTTTAATAGTGTTGTGCCCTCCCTGCAAATTATCCTTGGAGTAACTGTTTCCATTCAGAAAGAATCCTTATTTCAAAGAGCAATTCAAGCCATGGTTAACCAAGGTCCTGTAATCACTTCTTTAGACTCCTGCAGGGGGAATTTCCCACAATGCTGTTTGACATTCTTTTTTTTTTCATTCAGAGATAATATTCCACGGGAACCCAGACT
Source organism: Anniella stebbinsi (assembly GCA_029215795.1). Taxonomy (NCBI): domain Eukaryota; kingdom Metazoa; phylum Chordata; class Lepidosauria; order Squamata; family Anniellidae; genus Anniella; species Anniella stebbinsi. The sequence continues at coordinate 393,639,764 of JARDYH010000001.1, forward strand.
GAGTCCATAAAATAGGGACATTTTGTACACGAAAAAATATATAGATAATGACAGTGCTCATTCACATAATCTCCCAGTTCCATGAGTCTGGTATCACAGAATGTAGAGTTGGAGGAGACCTTGAACGTCATCTCCTCCAACTCCCTACTCAGTGCAGTAATCATGCAACCTTACAAAACGCCATCCAGCTTCCAACCTAGTCATACTCTTTCTCTCCACTTTACTCCTTTGTCTTGCTGTTCCCCCCTCCTTCCTATCATCTAGCCTCACTATCTCTCCCCACTCCCGCACCCCCAACCTCTTTAGCTCACTTTTGACTAGCCAGGCCCCCACGGCAGCCATTATGTGACTTCACCATAGGACCGAATGACCAATACAAAGATTCAGTGACTTGCTTCGTTCAAGGCTAATCCAGTGACCCAGATCTCTGTTCATAAGTCATTGCGCTTAATTGTAGAAGTTACCAATTGGTGAAGTCATGAGCTAATGGCCCAAGGCTTACAGTAAGGAGCATTCCAGAAGCAAACATGCAGTCATAGTCAGAGACTTAACTCCCAAGACTACATTAGGAGTCCAAACCACTCAGAGGATGACGATACAAGAGTCAAGAACAGGCAATGCTTCACGATTTAAGAGGAGTCATAGAGAGAGCCCCATGCAAAAAATAGAGACAGACAGTTCCCCAACAGCAGGATCTCCATGCTCAGGAGCCCAAGCTGACCCGGGTTCAAGGTCAGGAACAGTGGCAGCTAGGCAGAGTCCCTGCTCTTGGGGAAGACTTTTGACAGGTTTGTTCCATGGCAGGGGTCCTAGCCGAACTAAGCTCAGTCCCAGCTGCAGGATTTCCATGCACGGTAGCCCCAAGCTGACTCGGGTTCAAGGATACAAGAAATCGGTCCTGACAAGGCCACTGGTTGCAGTCCAATAACATCTGGAGGGCCACCATTTCCCTGCCCCTGCCTTAAATGGAGAAACGGGGGATAGAAGCTAGGGCCTTTTCCATGCCAAACGTGCGCCCAGTCTCAACATGCGAGATGTGGCCAGCACTTCAAGACATCTAGAACAAAGACTGTCCTGTGCTGCCTGACACTCCGTAGATCTTATGATCTGAGCATCCTTCCTCCTAGGAATGTTTTTCCTTTAGAAGAGACTCAGCAGGGACAGGGGTTCCATGCTCAGGAGGATCAAATGCCTTGCCAGATCTGAAGTTAGGGCATTGGGGGGGGGGGGGAGGAGAAGGGGCGAATTTTGCTTCTTGGTACATTTAGCTGATAATTCTGGAAGCTTTCTCGCTTTCTCCTGGAGTGACAGTGTGACTCCACGGTTGTTGCTGGGCTTTGGGTGGGTGGGGTTGTTTTAAAAAAGAAGAAAAGCGAAGATTATCACGCTCCTTCTGGCATGCTTCTTTTGGCATGCGCATCTGGCATGGTGCTCTTCCCTTGCTCTCAGCCTCTGCTGATTACACAACCACAGCTGGATTATGTGAGGGTCATCTACTGGAGATTCTGTGGAGGACACAGTGCGGGGGTGGGGGAGCAGATTTTTCTTAACAACTGGGTCCCATTAGGGGCATGTTTATTTGTTTGTTTTTAAGCAATCGTCTTAATGAAATGCCCTGATTTTAAAAAAAAATATTAAAAGAAGAGAGACAGGAGACGAGTGCTCCAACCAATATTTTATTTTATTTTTAAATGCCCCGCCCATATTAAGAATTATATATCACACCCAAGCCCTTTTCTCCTCATTCATTAGATTGAGAGGAGGGGATCGTTTGAGAAGGCTTAGGGCCCCCTTAGGGTACAATCCCAAATGTACTTCCTACTGAGTAAGTTCAGTGGTATTGACTTCTGAGTAAACCCATATGAACTTGCCCACTGTTTGTCTCCTGCCTCAGGACTCACGAGAAGAATCCGAGGGCTTTAGAGGCTGTGCGAGCCTATCCTTGCTTCCCTGGGAGCCAAACCCCCTTGAAAATAACAGGGCTTACTTTTTTGTAGGGATGCACAAGGCTCGCCCTGTTCAGAGGCTGAATGCATTCCTAGCGTCAGACCCATCTGCTAAATTTAGCAGCTAAAAGAAGAGCTGGAGAGGCCCCAATCCTAAAATTGATAAATGATAGTCAAAAGAATAACAATCTCTCTTTCTCTCTTATTAAAGCACTAAAGCACTTTTGCACTAATTCAGACCACTTGGTAAGTGATGGGGGGGAATAAATTTCCAAAAAATGATCAGTGATACTAAAAAAGAACAATCTCCCTCTCATTATTATTATTATTATTATTATTATTATTATTATTGCTATTAAAGCACCTCTGCACTGGGGCGGCCCACTTGGTGTGTGATGGGCATTTCCTCGCCTATTCCACCACCTCTTTTGCATTCCCTGGATGAGTTCCACCTTGCACAGATCCGGGAACCCGCCTTCTCCGCAGAGAACTAGGGCTAGGACCCCCCACCCCTCTCACCGCCCGGTGAGCAGCGGCAGCAGCCCCGCCAACTCCGCTAAGGCTGGGGTCGTGTACCCTGTGCCAGTGGGGGTCAGCGCCATTGAACCCAACGGGACTCCCATCTGAGCAGACGCGTCTCGGGTTGCTCGGTCGCAGGCTCGTGCACGCCGTCGCTGTAGGGATCCCGGTCTCGGCTTTCCCCGCAGACCACCGCCCCGGGGCGCTCTTCGGTCCTGGGCCCCAGCAGGCCTGGCTGACTGACGCGCCCGGGCAGAGCGGGCAAAAACGGGATGCTGCTCTCATCTAGGCAGAGGCAGGCCAGTGGAGGCTGGTGGCTGCGGTTCCGGTGGGGCCGTGAATCCATGCTGGGTTTCAGGCGGGACCAGCCAGGAGTCTAAAGGAGCCATCCAAGGTGCTGAACCTATCGGATAGCTCCTTTAGATTCCTGGCTGGTCCCGCCTGAAACCCAGCATGGACTCACGGCCCCACCGGAACCGCAGCCACCAGCCTCCGCTGATCCAGGCGCTGGGAGGTGGAAGGAAAGGGGGTGGGGGCCGGAGTGGACCACACCATTGCCTGCCTGCCTGGCTCTCTCCCTGCAAAAAGGCGGGCACGGGGATGCTTTCTCCCAAGCCTCCATCCTTCAGCTGGGAGACGCAGCAAGCCTGCCTGCACGCATCCTGGAGATGTGGGTGTTGGGGCGGGCGGGGGTGGGGGTGGGGATCGCTGGCTTACCTGCCTTGTCTGCGGCCGGAGGAGGATGCAGGCGCGAGTTCGGCCGTCCCTCTGCCTGCCTGCCTGCTCGCTCCTCCGCGCGATCCAGCCCTCTCTCCCTCCCTTCCTCCTCTCCCCCCCGCCCCAAAAACCCAGAGGACTGTCAACAGGCAAGGCGCTCCCCCACCCCTCTCTTTCTCCGAGCCAAACGGTTGCGCAGCCTCAATCCTTCGTGCTGAGCACTGTGGGACTCGTAGTCCCAGGCTGCTGCAACGGAGAGAGATGCTCAGGGAACTCGGCGGCTGCTGCGGATGCTGCTGCATCCATTCTCTTTCTTCTCAGCATCCTCTCTACCGAGACTGATCACCATTGTGGAAGGCACGGAGCTCCTCCTGTGCCTTCAACAGCCGCAGAGGTTGGAGCTACGGAAGTTTCCCCATTGCTCCCTGTGTGTGTGTCTCTGTGCTGCACCTATTGAATTTCTGCCTGAAACACCCAAGCGTGTCGCAGGTGAAGATAGCGACACGCTTCCAACACTGCTGCTAAGGACCGCTGCCTGACAGCACAGCCGAAAACGTCACTGAGTTGGACACAGGCTTAGTCATACCAACGGTACAACCATTCAAATCAATGGGGCTGTATGCTAGACATGGCCAACAGAAGCCCCATTGATTTCAATGGGTCTACTCTGAGTAGGACTAAGCCTGGCTCCAACCAGTCCACTGTATCTTTGCAGGTTAACTTGAGCACATGCCAGCGATTCATACCATCTTAAAAAAATTAATCTTCTTGGACATCGTAACTTCTAGCTTTTGTAATCCAAGATGTGCAGCTGCAGTTAATGGTTAGAGGAAACTAATTAATGGTCACTGTAATTACCTGATATACTAATGCAACCATCAGAGCCTGTATTTCTTGCATTGCATTTCCTCTGACCTCATTGCTTAATTCTCTCTCTCTTCCCCCACCCATGTGTATGTATACCTCTCAACACTTTAAGGTGCCACAAGACTCAGTTGGTTAGAGAAAAGGCATCTGCACATGCTAAAGACACATGTTGCAAACCTGAATTCTGGCATGAAAAACAGATTCTGGGGTTGAAACTGCAGGGGGCAGAGGACTCCAGTTAGGCCCATCACATTGCAAAATTGCAGTTAACATGAACACTGCTATTAGCTCCTAGGTTTCCTCAATGCTATGATATAAAACAGAATGTTCATCAGATTCCTTGCTGTACATTGGAAACCTAGGCTTAGGTCCTGTGAGTCCATGGCTACTAGTCCTGATGGCTATACGCTACCTCCAGTATCAGAGGCAGCATGCCTAGGTACACCAGTTGCTGGGGAACATGGGCAGGAGGGTGCTGCTGCACTCATGTCCTGCTTGAAGGTTTCCCTTAGGCAGCTGGTTGGCCACTGTGTGTGAACAGAATGCTGGAGTAGATGGACCCTTGGACTGGTCCAGCAGAACACTTCTCATGTTATTATGTTCTCTCACCTGAGCAAAAAATGTACTTGCCAGTGGCAAGCTGGTGAGTGCACTGGAGGATCTCTGAGTCTGTACTTTTCCTGTATTGATTGTACATGGTAGTAAATGAGTAGGACATTCCGCCAGGATCTTAACACATGCTACAGGACTGTGTGGTTCTGCCCCATCTCTTTTTCTTTGATTCATCCCGCACTCTACTCCAACCAAAGGCAAAAAGCAAGTGAAGCCTGTGTTAGTGCCTTCCTTTGAATCCATTCCAGATTTCAGGCAGAACCAGCCAGAACTCTAAAGAAGCTATCCAAGATGCTGAACATGTTTTGGGGATAGGGTTTGGCACCCTGGACAGCTCCTTTAGAGTTCTGGCTGGTTCTGCCTGAAACCCGGGATTGATTTGCAGCCCCACCAAAATCAGAGCCACCAGCCTCTGCTGTCTTGTGTGTGTGTGTGTGTGTGTGTGCAAGACCATTAAGTCCAGAATCTAAAATTACTGAACCACTGATAGTTTGAAACACAAAGAACAGGCTACTGCCTACTTCCTCTCTAAGTGGCACACCTGCCTGCCTCATCTTTTTCTAGAAGTAATTTTTGGCATTCCTGTGATCAAAGGTTCCAATTACAATAGAGCAACATCCTTCCAGGACATTTGGATGCATCTGCTTGAGGATGAACCCAACTATAAGCTGCAATGGCATTACAAAGCTAGAGCTGCACGTAAAGCTGGTCTGGTAAACATCAAAGAGATTTTCTCCTATCATTGATGTATAATGAACCATGCATTCATTTAATTAAACAGCGTGGCTTTTTATAGTGACACAATATAAATGGTTTAATTATGAGGAAGGTATTGGAACATGTCATCTAGGATAAACGGTAAGAGACATGTCTCATTTCTGTCTTCACCCATGAACATATTCACTCATCAAGGGCATGTATGTATCATGATTCCTCACCACACACAGAGATCTCAAAACGCACTCATTCAGTGCACCCAATTCCTGCTAGCCCACTGCACCAATGTGCAGCTCACAATGATTCTGCGACTGGGTTTGCACAATACGGTAATCCACACTCAAGGTTGAGTATAGGTTGAGAGTTTGTTGTCATTGAACCATGGGTTGTTGTTGAAACATGAGTTAAACCTCTGCTCTGTTCTTTCATTTCAGATTTCAAGAAGCGGAGCCTGTCCTTTGAGGAAGGGGCTTTCTAATCAGCCTGCCTCGCTGGAGCTTTTTAGCTGCAAATTTGCAAAAAGGCCAGCCCCCTGAGGAGCTCAGCTGAATTATAATAGGCCCTTTGCACACTGGCGGGCATACTCTGGGCATACAAAAGTCCCTCTTCATTCAAGCCACTGGCAGGGTGCCAGAAACACTCAGCTTTGCTTTGTGGCACCTCTCACCCTAATCATTCTCAAGTGAAACTCTCACAGCCGTTCTACAACCCAGGCAGAGATCCGTTGCAGAAACAAACACACACACACACATCCGCCCTGTTTACCATACAGAGGGTGCTTCATGTGGCAGAACAAAGGGCTCTAACATAGTCTTTCATGTTGGACTCTCCCATTCCGAGCCCACGAGAAGAGGGGGTAGCTACCTTGACCTCAACAATGTGTTAGATTCATTGAATCTTCAGAACTGGAACGGACTGTCTGTATATCAGAAGCAGAACATTTCTCGCAGACGGAGTTCGTCCATCTTTCGGAGAAGGCAGAATCATTTCTCTGAGTGAATTCCGATCTGTTTTCAAAGGAGGACATGGTGGGCAGTCAAAAAGGAACTCAGAACAGCAAATATGATTATTACTCTGCCCCCCGCTCCACAGAAGTATGGACAAGCTTTCTTAAAAGCTTGTGCCGAAGGTGTAATGTGCAAAGCAGCAGGAAGGGCGTTCTGAAATTGAGGAGCCACCACCAAGAAAGCCCTGCCTCTTGTACTTGCTGGCCTAACTGTTCTAATTGGCATGAATGTGAGCAGAGCCCTTGACAATGACCAAGTGTCTTGGCAGGACAGAACAGGTGAAGGCACTCCTTTAGGTCCCTGACAGTTCAAAGCAGCCCTCTCCAAGTTCATGCCCCACCAAATGTTTTCGACTGCAACTCTCAGCATTCCTGGCCATTGGCCATGCTGGCTGGGGCTGATGGGAGTTACAGCCCAAAATATCTGGAGGGCAGGAGGTTGGAGAAGGCTGCTTTTACATTTTTCAAAGGCGATAACCAGCACTTTGAAATCAGCCAGAATATAATAGTTATTAGGGCTGTGCGCCGCCTGTAATGTTGCATAAAGTATTTGTTTTACGGATAAACATGAGTCTCTCTTGAAGAGCCGGACAGCTGCAGGGGACTCGGGCAGCTCACACACTTACTTGACACATCGGGTGAGGCGTGAGCAGGAGCAGCTGCTCAGCTGGTGCACAGGAAAACATACATCTGGATAATTCAGATGTCGGAATCCCTGTTTGGATCCGGGTCTGAAGCAGGTTGGATTACGGCCAAATCAGGGCTGTTTCAGAAGCTCCGAATCTGTCTCCAAAGTGGGTTGGGGAGGTACATGCATGCCCTAGTTGCTACAGCTCATTGAGGGGCAATCCTATGCATCTTTAGTCAGGAAAAAGACCTAGAACTCCCAGCTGGTTGTTGCAAGCTTTGTTTGTTTGTCAATAATGCATAGGATTTTTTTTTTTACATGAATAGGATTGCACCCTAAATTGCTAGGAGAGGGGAGGGGAGGGAAATGTGAAAGCGATCTTCTTTACTGTTCCTTGGCTCAGCTGACTGCAAACCTTCCCGCGCAAGAAAAGCCAACTGGTTGCATTTGGCAGCGGAAGGCCTAGCACTGGGAAACCCCAGGTCAATGCGCAACGGACCAGACATCTGATCCGGGGTTTCCCCTCTCTTCCCTGGACGCTTTTGCTGCTGCTGCTGCTGCCGCCGCCGCCGTTTCTGCTGAGCGGAGTACAGCCGACTTCAATGGCGGACTACAACTACCATGAGCCCAAGGGGGCACCCCGCGCCAACATGCTCGTAAGAGAAGGCGCGCAGGCGCCGTGGCCGGGCGGAGACTTTGCAACCGCAGCCTTACTACTCTCAGAGGCTGGGCAGCGGGGCTGGAAGTTTCATTTCGGGTCGGGTGAGTTTGCGGAGGGCACCGGGGGAGCCGCCCGCCTGGCGGGGCAAGCAGTGGGGCGGATCAGAGCTGTGGATGGGTTGCGGGGGGATCTTTGCAGCTGGGCCGATCTGGCGCCCGCCGCTTCGGTAGCGAGTTCAGCGAACTTTGAAAAAAGAAAAAAAAAAGTCGAGAAGGAAACTGCAGAACTCGGTCTGGAAGGGCTTGAAATTGCAGCCGGGGTTGGGGATCAGGGATGTAGGGTTGCTTTTTCTCCCTATCCAGATGGGTTGGGGTGCAATTCCCATCCCTGCTGGGGATGATAGGGGGTTATAGTCCCTCCCATCTGGTGGGCACCGGTTTGGAGGAGGCTGCAAGGGAGGCTGACTGCTTGGGAAAAACAAGGAGGAGAAGGAAACTGATAAGGATCCAGGGACGAAGAAGAGCAGGATTTGGGCTTGCGTGGGGAGGCGAAAACTCCACTTTTCTTTCTCCCTTTACCTCCCCGCCTCTTCCTTCCCTACAGCTCATCCTCTGAAAACATGAACAACCCACACCCAGGAAACCCAGCCCCACCCCGTGTCACAGTGCACAAATGTATTACCACTCCTTCTCCACGCTGGAGGGTTTCCTCCCTCTTTGACTTGTCATTGAAGCCCAGCCTTCTCCCCCCCCCCCCCCCGCAAACACGGGCAGGGAAACTTCCTCCTTCTCTGAAAACTTGTCTTGACCTTCTCTGAAAACTTGTCTTGAGTCCAGTCTGGTGTGTATTGACTGTTTGTTTGTTTGTTTGTTTGGAGCATTCAATTTTTTTAAAAAAAAAATTCAGTGTACCTTCCTGATCAGGGTTGCCATGTGCTTGCGCTCCTGACCTTTAGCGCTGATAAATGCATAGATCTTTGCTTATGGTTTGCAGTTGGTTTAGAAATGCTCCAGAGTTCAATGGATATATTATTGGGGTGGGATGCCTGGTGCCTTGTCATTATGTGTGTGTCTTCGCTTGGGAACATTCTGCTCTTTACTACACCTGGTTGCTTTGTGAAACTGGTTTGTTTTCTTTTTTTCCACATTTTCACTCCTGACTGGCCTAAACCAGGGGGAGACAACCTGGTGCCCTCCAGATTGTTTGCCAAGCTGGCTGGGGCTGATGGGAGATGTAGTCCAAAACCTCTGGCGTGTATCAGGATGCCTGTCCCTGGACTAACTGAAAGGATGTTGTTTATCTCTGTACTGGTGAGGGCGGTGGAGGAAGGAAAGCGAATGCCTACTGCTGAAATAGCTTTGTGGTAGCCTACAGGTAGTGCACAGGTTCCCAGTTCAGTTTCTGGCATCTCCAGGTAGGCCTGCGAAAGACCCTCCTCTGAAACCTGGCAAAGCTGTTGCAGCCCATGCTAAGTTAAGCTGGCAAGTCTATAAGGCTGCTTGCTATGTTCCTAAGGTGTCCTCACCCACCCACCCCGGCTGCCCAAGCAATCTATCTGCGCACAGTTCTTGTGATGCTGTATAGGAGAAGTCAACTAGAATGTGGAAGGTTTGTTGTTCCAGGAGAAAGGGTGTTCATCCAAAGACTGGTTGATTTCAGCTATTGACTGGGATTTCTCCCCACCCGCCTGATTATTTGATGTGAAGGTTTGCTCATACAGCACTGTCACCTTGATCATGTTTGCAGTGTTGACTCCAAATTGGAGCGGGGGGGGGGAGATTTGAGACAGATGCTCACACTCGCTAAGTTCACACAACATGCTAACCCACACTCGGTGGGCCTACTCCAAAAAAAGAGACCTAGGTTCACACAATGTACTAACCCGCACTCAGTGGTTGAGTGTGGGTTGTTGTTGAACCGTGGGTTATCGTATTGTCTGAAAGCAGCATGTTTTCTGCTGGGTGGCTTGTTATCTATGCATTGTGGCTTATTTTTCTCAAACAAGCCACTTTGAGAACCCAGACAACACGATAACCCACGGTTCAACGGCAACCCACACTCAATCACTAAGTGGGAGTTAGTGTGTTGTGTGAACCTGGGTCCCCTTTTTTGAGTAGGCCCACTACTGTTACGGCTGTCTATTTGCTTGCCCTGTTGTCCTGGACCCAACTTGCACTATAGTCCCAAAGGAAAAGGGCAAGGCAAGCAGGATTTGCTGCTGCTTCTTTTTGCTCTCAGCATCGCTTGTACTGTTGGAGAGGATCAGCAAAGAAGAGACGGAGCAGGCCTAGAGGTCTTGGGGGGTTGGGGAAGAGCCGTGGACCCCCTGTCATGGGACGGGCTTCAACAGATGCCCAATGAAACCCACCCCTGGTGCTGGCCCTGCATGTTGGTCCCAGTCCTGCAAAGGAAATCACCTTGTACATGGAGACCTCCGTGTACATATCTCTTTCTGTAGAACTGATGCTCCTGCACACCCATCGTGTAAGGATCCCCTGGCTTCCTCTGAACTTGTAGAGTGTACCTGTTGGTGTTGATTTATATCGAAGGCTGCTAGATTAAGCATGAGCATCAGGCATGCAGACTCTCAGGGTGCAATCCCATGCATGTCTAGACAGAAAAAAAGCATTACTGCCTGGGGCATGCCAGTAATTGCAAGACTATTTTCTGTCTAAACATGCATGGGATTGCCCCCTAAAAGAACCTAATGCCTATTAGGGATTGTAGTGCAACACGTCTGGAGGGCACCAGGTTAGGGAAGGTGGATCTAATGGATTTGTAATCCAGCACACTTAATGTGCAAAGTGTTTTGCGGCCCATGGCCTTGCAGCAACCTTGTGAAGTTGCTTCCTATTTTGTTTGCTCACAAAATAGGGGACAGAAAAAAGCGACCTGCCCCAGGGTGTGTCCCCTGCCAGAGACAGAGAACTTGAATACGAGAGCCAGTGTGATATAGAGGGCACGGACCAGGGAGACCGGCGTTCAAATACCCACTCCGCTTGACTATTTTGCAGGGATGTTGCCATGAGGGTTTTGAAATGGCAGACAGTCACTCTAAGCTTGTAGCGCAGATATGCCTGAAATCAGGGGTGGGCGACCTGTGACCCTCTAAATGACGTGGGACGGCAACTCCCATGATTCCTGACCATGCTGGCTGTGGCTGATGGGAATTGTAGTCCAACAACACCTGGAAGGCTGCAGGTTCCTGTGCTAAATCAAAACAACTATGTAACGTAACATTGAGTTTTTATCGCTATGGCCCTGAAAAGCTGTCATAGTCTTCCCTTTAAGTCAGGAGTGGGCAACTTTTGCCCCTCCAGGTGCTTTTAGCCTACAGTATTCCAGAGCATCAAAAGTGATCCTTTCTGTCTAAACATTCCTGAAACCGTAACCGAAGGGTGGGGAAGACGTAGCTCGCCAAATCCAGACATCCCTTTGTGTTCCTTTGTCTTTCCATTTTCCTGCAACTTCAGTTGCGCAGTTTACATCCCATGTGACTTCAGAGCTGCACAGGTCTGTAATTTCTAAAATGTTGCCATGATTAAAGAATGCTCAGCCCTGACACAGCCCAACTAATCGAGGGTTAGGTGTGCCATGTTGCTTTAATGCAAAAGGGTTTCCGGCGCTGTGCAGTGCAGCTGTGTGGGAACAGGAAATAAGAGCATTCAAAAGGTATGTCTCGGACCAGAAATGGCACTTGAATGACATCGCTCCCTTGGGGGCTGTGTTTGCCATGTCAATGTGTACATACTCGAAATGTTTCCATAATACTTGGGGCATCTCCTGGGCTGGCGTGTTTATTTTGGCCTCCAGGGTGTAGAGTTCAGTGGGACGGTTCTGGAAAATAGAGCAATTTTCGACTTCTTTTTTAATCAGAATCATGATGATCTGCGGGAAGGGGAAGGGGCCGTGCTTGTCACTCTATTCTGTGCCCCTCTTAGTTCCCAAGATGCTGGATGTGGAGTGCTTTAGGGTTTTGCCAATGATGTACTGAGTCATGCATGTCCGTCACTGCTTGCAGCTAAAACAGCTGTGAGCTGCAGGGAGCCTCCGGCTATCATGAGCCAATTCCCCCAGGGACACGTTGTTGCTGTTGGGGGTAAGGGAGCAATGATTTCAGGGCAATATATACAAATGAGGGTTTAAAAATCTGGCCCCAAAAGCTAGAATCACTAAGCTAAGAGGGGACAGAAGCCATCCAGTCTGACCCTCTGGAATGGGGGTCACTGGCACACCTAGGCCTCCTCCACACGAGACGTTTAATGAGCCTTGAAGGCTCATTAAAAAATTTACCTCCACAAGCACGGAGCGCAAAACGGGCGTACAGGCGCGTTATCTCCCCGATAATGCGCATTTTCGAACGCGCGTTAAATAGCGACTTTTATTTTGCTCCGGCCGTTAAAGCGCATTTTCGCGGTGTGAACAAGCGATTACGCGCATTAACTGCTTGTAAAGCGCTTTTTGGACATGAATTAATGCGCTTCGCCGCCTCTCGCCGCCTCCGGTGCAGAGGGATTAGGAGTAAAAGCGCCTCCGCGATAATGCGCATAATCGCGGAACCGGGCGCAAAAGCGCATCCTTGTGGAGGGGGCCCTAGAGTCTAAATCTGGCCCTCTGGCTAGTTTAGAAGAAGTTCAGATCAACTTGATTTATTAGTGCAGAGACATCTAGTGCATTTGGGACCGAGTATGCTAAATTATTGCAGCCTTCCCTAGGATGGGGCCCTCCGGATGTGTTGGACTGCTATTCCTAGAGTCTGGGAATTGGAACCCAGCACATCCGGATGGCACCAGGATGGCGAAGGCTGCAGTAGCGAGTCTAACCTTGATGTAACCAGAGCATGTGTTAACATAGGAAGAACCATGCTGGAGCAGACCAAGGGTCCATCTAATCCAGTATTATGTTTACACAGTGGTTGACCAGCTGCTCAAAGGAATCCCACAAGCAGGAAACCCACCCTCCTGCCCATGTTCCCCAGCAACTGGTGTACATGGGCATACTGCCTCTGATCCTGGAGGTCACATATAGCCTCCAGGACTAGTAGCCATTGATAGCCTTCTCCTCCAGGAATGTATCCAGCCCCCTTTTAAAGCCATGCAAGTTCATGGCCATCGCTACATCTTGTGGAAGCGAATTCCATAATTTAACTCTGCGCTGTGTGAAAAAGTTAAAGAAGTCCTTTTATCTGTCCTGAATCTCCCACCAATCCGCTTCATGGGAACCCCATTGGGTTCTAGTATTATGGAGGAGGGAGAATAATGTTACTATGTGAAGTTAAGGGGACAGGAGGAATCACATGAGCTCCAAGGTGTTCCTGATTTGGATGTGATGTCTGAACTTACCATATTCTACTTTTCTGGTTTCAGATGCCACTCTGGCAACATTAGTGCAGGTGCTCCTCTTCCACTGTTGCTGGTTCAGAGCAAAGAGAGATAAATTCTAGGGCTGCTGTCATCCCCATATTACCAAACCTTTCAAATAGATGTATGTTTGAGGTGTTCGTTTGATTTTATTTTTTACTGATTTTAAAAATAAGCTAATATTTTCTTTATTAGATAGTTCATGGGGGGAGGCAAAACAGGGTGAAAATGTTTGCTTATTCAGAGCGAGGGCAGGAAACATTGCCTTAACTCTGATTTGGCTTTGTGATGTCATCATGTAGCCAGATCTGATTGGCTTTGCCTCATTTCTGTGTCACGTTGTTGACCTACAAGCTTTATTTGCGTTCCTTATTGGCTGGCTGTCTTTTGTGGGAGGTGGAGGGTTGTGTGAATGATTGGGAACAAATAACGGGCAAATTCCCTTGTGTTTGCAACAAGACTAATGTGTGGTTTAATATGGCCTCACTGCCACTGTGCTGTAAACTTCAGTATGCGTCCCTCCCTCCACCCCCGTTGGCGGCGCCTTATGTAAAACTTTAAATTGGGAGTTTTTCAAGTGCTTGCCATCTTGCATTTTGTAAAGCATCACGCACGTTGGTGGTGCTGTCTTATATACTCACAGGAAGCTCAGGTGTTGTGTTATGGTGACTGTAACCAAAGCAGGGCTAAAGAGAAATGAGAGAAAGGTATCAGGAGGCTCAGTGGAACTCTGAGGTTTGGAGATTTAGAGAAAACCTTTAGGGGGGGAAACTAAATTGGGCAAAAACGAGCAAATCCCAAACAACCCAATGAGGGCTGAGCATGCTGAATGGCTACGGCATGCTCAGTGCCTTTGTGGGGCAAATCAAATGGAGTCAAACATGAGTGGAACACTGAATATTTTGTAGCAATAGTGTAGCAATAACAACAACAGCAGGGGCAGCAGCAATAACAGTAATAATAACGATAATAATAATAACAATAAGAAGAAAGGTCACAATTATTCCATTAGTCACATCAGTGACCGGCATCACATCAAAAAAATATACAAAAAAACTCCAGAAACTGGGCCTACCGGAATACATGCATACCAACATCCAGAAAGCATTAAAACATGTGCAATCATCAGTAAATTCCTGAATCAATAAAAGACAGCATGACTTGGCAAAGTCCATTATGCCCATCTAGAAAAACCGCCACGAGCAAGAAAGAGGTAATAATAATAATAATGATAAAAATATTAATAATTATATTAACAATTATATTAATGATAATATTATTGGTAATATTAATAAAATGATGATGATGATAATAATAATAATAATAATATCAGTAATAACATTAATAAAGATGTCAATAATAATAAACTATTAAGTCGTGCATGTTTATTATGCAGCCTACAGTTTGGGACGTGATGGTGAAGAGTTAACGCTGCTGCCTTTGTAAAGGTTCTCTGGGGAGAAGGTTGAAATTAGTCTCCCTCTGGACCAGTTTCAAGCCTCTGATTGATGGTGGAAAACTGATAAACTTTGCTTGCAGGTCCCTCCCTACTCCGGTTTAGGTTCACCCAGAGGCTGGTTGGAAGAAGGCACAAGCAAAGGAAAGAACGACCCAGCTTCACTCTGCTGCCATTCTGGCCCCAGATAACTTCATCCACTCGCCTCTGATATCATTTTCCTATTTTAAAATATGAGCAATGGGGATTAGTGTGCAGGGAGCAGAAGCTACCTCCTCCTCTCTCAAGAAGCTTATGACCAGAAAAACACTTAGGACTCCTTAACACGGCCACTCACTCTTCACCTCTTCCGTAGCCTTCATAGTGCCTGAGGTCGAGGGATCTCGAGTACATGTGTTTTGCATTCATCTGTTTATTTAGATCTTAATTCCGGACAAATAGCAACACTTCCTTCCTTGCTCTTATGTTTGCAGAGAAGGGACTGAGAAATGCAGCTTTCATGTAGATTCCTCCATCCAAAGCTCTGCAGAGCCCCTGCCAGGCAGAGTATACAAAACTGGAGCTAGAAGGACAAATACTCTGACCCCGGTATAAGGGCGGGCCATGTGTGTGCGTTTAAAAACAAACAAACAAGTTTCTATCCCTCGTTGTTGCACAGAAAAAACCTGAGTGTGCGTTGTGCTTCTGATAAAATAGCACATGCTTTGCATGCAAAACATCTTGGCTTCAATCCCTGGAATCTTTAGATAGAACTGGAAAAAAAATTCCTGGAGACCAGAGTAGACAACATTTTGAGGCCCACATTTGGCAATTTCAGCAACTTTCCTGGGCACCACCACAAAATGGCTGCCCAAAGGACTGAGTGCAAAGTAGAAGTGGGATCTGAGCCCCAAGATGCGAAGCAAGTCCTTTGAACCCACAGTTTCCAGTGCCGTTTCACAGAAGGCAAACACTTTTTCTCTCTCCTGCCTCCATCTGCCAGCAATGACATTCCCAATCTCTTTTTCTCTCTCCTGGTGCCTTCCAGATGTTTTGGACTACAACTCCCAGAATTCTTAACTGTTGGCTGTGCTGGCTGGGGGGACTCGAAGTCTGAAACATCTGGAAGGCTTGGGGAAGCCGGCACTAGATTCAAAAGCAGAGCAAGCGCAGCGAAGCTCATCCTACACATGCTTACTTTGGAAAGAAGCCCCATAGAGTTCAATGAACTTCCTCCTAAGTCACGTCCTGCATGGGAAGTTGAGCTAACGGAGGAGGCTACCTTATACTGGGTCACGCCATTGGTCCATCAAGCCCAATATTGTTGAGGCTGACTGGGCAGTGGCTCTCCAGGTTTCAGGCAGAAATCTGTCCAGCTCTACTTGCAGGAGATGCCGGGGTTTGAACCTGGGACCTTCTGCATGTAAAGCAAGAGTTATTACCACTAAGCCATCACCTTGGCCTGATGGGATTTTGGTTTGTTGGTTGCATCTCAGTATGACGTGCAATCCACAGAGCTGGTCGGCCAACTGTTTGCATTCCGTCCAGCCAGTTGTGTGGGCATCTTATGGCATTGGAAGACCCGCAGAGAAAGAGAAGATGAAACTTTGCTGCAAACTGTCGAGGACGGATGGCAACGATGATCAGATCACCTTGTTGTGTGATAGATGCTGGTATTTCCGCTTGCTTCCCGAGAGAACAAGCCAATTGGCCCCCTGTGCCCATTTTGCGTAGATTCGTTCATTGGAAGGGATGCAAACGGGAGATTGACCCGTGAGTAGCAAAACTGTGGCTGGACTTAAAACTGCAACCACGGCCCTCCTCCTGCCTGGCTTAAAAACAGCTAGCTAACCATTCTTGATAGGAGAAGAGGAGGCCAGAAATACCATGCATGTCAAAACCCAGCTTTTTTTCATTGTTCTCTGTATGTATCCAATCAATTCCCCTCATGTCGTAAAGGCTCTCTTCCTCCCTTTTCCAAGTATTCCGGCCTTGTATGATTATAAACAGATTTGCACAATGCGGGGGGGGGGCAGGGGAGGGGAGGGGAGTGCAGCATAATGGTGACTTGGCAAATGGAGACGCCACTTGGCAGCTAACGGTGCCGAGGTAATTAGTTGCAGGGAGCCGTTTCCTTTTGAGAGGCTGGCTCCGGACCAAAAGGCGTATGGGAAGAGGAGGAAAAGGGCATCTATGTGCTCGGAACTGGGAGCTTCGTTTGCCCGCCGTACGAGGTCGGACGCTCTCGCCATTTCAAAATTGCAAAAAAGATCGGAGCGGCATGTTGCGACGGTGACGCAGCACACTCTAGGAGTTTGTCGCCCTGGGTGGAAATCAAGGCACCAGCTCGCTGATGCGAGGTTGCACATTTGGAGAGGAATTGGCCCATATTGGTGTGCTACCTTGGAATCCAGACGGCTGGTGGCTGTCTGGAGCCTGCGATTTGACTGGGTATCCTATATACCATGGGGGTTGAACCTCCAGACTGTGGGTGAAGTCTGCCCCCCCAGGGTCCCGAGTCCACCTGGGATAGGTCCTTGAGAGCTGTGATTGGTTCGGACCGAAACCCGGAACAAATTCACCGCCCCACTGACATCAGAGTCACCAGCCTCCACTGCCTCCAGAGTTCCCCAAATGCTCACACCTCCTTCTGCTGGCAGGGTTTAGGAGCAGGCCAGAAGTCAGAACCAAGGATACAGGAGCACACCAGTGCTTAGGAAAACGTTGTTGCTTGAACAAGCCTCAGCTGGAATGGAAAGCCCTCTCTTGACCAGGAGGAGCCTGAGTTTACAGCACCTGAGGGTACATTAGGGCCAAAAAGGGCATTACTTTAAATACACCTCTGGTAGCTACAAATCCCCAACCTTCATTTTTACTCTAGAGTATGCACAGCACCCCCGATCTGGATTAGGACCCTAGCATAACAAGACTTTTACGATCTCAGTCAGGGGCCCTGCACCTACTGTAGATTAAATGTTTCTTTACAAAAAACATATGTGGTAGACACAGATTTAAAGTAATTTCTGGTTTTGGGCTTCCTGAGAAGTTCCCCCCCTGCAGTTCAGAGGCTCACCACACGGGGTACCTTTGCTCACATCCTGACAACTGCAGGAATGACTCCGCCCACCTGGGATGGCCATTGGTTCTCCTCAACAGGGAAGTCTATGACAGCTTCCTGTTCAGGCTGGAACTTTGCCGGGTTAATTGTAATCTTCCATGGTTTCGACTGCTGGGTGTGTTCACTGTCTCTTGTCTTTGGGCATGTTCCGCCTGCTCTGTCCCCCTGCCTTGACCCCCTACTTCCCGCTGGGCCAGCCGTGAATAGGATGCCAGTGGTACTCTGATTCTAGTCTGATTCTTTTGTGTGCGTGTGTGGGATCTACCACTTCCCCATTATATTCGGGATAGTTGGGGGTTTTAAGGTCAAGTTTATTCCATTCCATTTCCGCACAAATTTTTGACTTTTTTAACCGTACGAAGGTTTGTATGCATTTTTTACAATGTACACATTAATGTATGCTTATTTTGGTCATGTGCGTTTTTGGACATATGCACCTGATGACTGAGGCCTATTTTTGCATACATTTTTCAAATGTATGCATGTTGTTGAATGCATCGCAAGCTCAGA
Organism: Anniella stebbinsi; assembly: GCA_029215795.1. Lineage (NCBI taxonomy): Eukaryota > Metazoa > Chordata > Lepidosauria > Squamata > Anniellidae > Anniella > Anniella stebbinsi. Next base: position 393,657,860 of record JARDYH010000001.1, read on the forward strand.
AATGGACAGTTTCCAGCTGCAAATTGCATTTGGGTCTAGGAGATGTGAATTGGATAAATCCATTAAAAAAACCACAACCCTCGACGGAGTGAATTTCTCACACATCCCTACTTTATGTAGGATATTTGATACTGAAACTTGTGGAGGGGAGGCATATGCCTCTAATGAAAAATAGCAAAATCTGAGTAATCTCTAGTCTTGTAAAAATAGATTTAATGTTGACCTTTATCAGGAGTCCTTAATGTTTCTTGACTGACTAGCAGATGTTGATGTTCTCTGACATTCCCCACTCTCTTCCCCAAATGTTAAGAATTACTGGCAAATTACGGCGTTCCTGATATCCGTGTATTATATATTACAGTAAATATGTCTCTGATTTGGAGCAAGTAAGCTAAAGGTCCCATGTTCGATTTCAGAGCTCAAATGGCGTCATGTCCAGTGGTGACCCATGCTGAGATCAAGTAATTCAGCACTTCCTTTAAAGTAAACAATGGAGTTCAAAGAATTCTGTAAGCAAAACTTTTAACCAAGTTGAGTAAGGAGCAGCTTTGGTCTTGGCACTGCAGAATGTAGAAAGGGCTGTATTGTTCCACAGTCAAATAGGAAAGAAGCGATAAGAGGTATATGCTATTGGTGGCTGAAATGGCTGTTTGTGTTTGCATAAGGCAACAGTAAAAGGAAAATCTAGATTGGTCACACACACACATACACACACACCAATGGTATATATAAGGAACTGCTGCCTGCCCTAGCTGTTTCTAGAGTATATTTTAGTAGAAAGGATGTGCAACCCAATGCAGAAAAATGAGATGCTTCATAATGCTGTTTTATCTCAATTAGGCAACAAGCCACTTTTACCAAAACAAAAAAACCATTTCCAGCGGATAGTTGTGTTAGTGTATTGCAGCAAAAACAACCAAGGGTCCTGTGGTACCTTAAGGATCAACACAGTTATTCTGGCATAAGATTTCAGATGCATTGATTATTATGGAGAGTTTCTGGTTTATATACAGAACACATGACAATTACGTTATTAGCAACAGCCATTCACAGTGCAGTTATTGTTGATAACACAAACATCCTATTTTAAGAGTTTCTTTTTAAAAGGAAAACTCTTTGCAAAATGAAATTTGAATACAATCCGAGCAGGTTAGGTCTGTGCTCTTAATTTCTTAGCTGAATGTATGATCTTCTGTCAAACACACTGTCCCGGCTTGTGTGATCATGGCGACTGAAACAAGGTGCCATGTGGATTTTCCTGTTTATCCCAGCGCGACTTGCCATGTCGTCTGAACCCAAGTGGCCTAGCTTGTTTGAGGCAGGCAGCAACCCAAAAAGACTTGATGCCCACCCCAAACAAGCCATCCTGGCCAGGTTTGGACGACACAGAAAGCTGCCCTGGTGTGGGTATTTAAGGAACACAACAGTTGAAACAAACCACGGTGCAAGCCAGGTCACTGAGTTGAACTCTGCTTTTCTATGTAAACGAGCAAATCCAGAACAAAAAATATCTTAATGTTGAGGAGCTGCTTTTTTCTGGTCAGGCTATTTTGTCCGTTTAGCCCGTAATGGTCAGCGACTTTTCAGAGTTTCAGGTAGAGATCCTCTCTTGACTATAAAATCAAGAGCTAGCATTGAAATGCAAGCGACTCAGCGGGAAATAGTTTTGTCATTGTTGCTGACTCATATCCCTGTGCTTGCCAGTTACTTAATACGCAGCTTAGGTTGTCTTTGTGGAAGCTTCACCTTCAAGCTGTGAAAATGATCTTCAGCATGAAAAATAAGAAACAGCCTTTCAACATTTCTATCTATCTTTGGACTTGGGTTCATAGCGAGGAAGAGTAGTTAACTTCTCTGTTTCTTGCCCCTTGCTCCCAGTCACTGGAATCTTGATGATGAGTTTTACATATTCAGTTACTGACCTAAGCCAAAGTCTGGCCCTTTAGAAAGAACTGGTGCTGTATGATGGCAGGGAAAAGGGAGATTAATTTATGCTCTCTCTTGAGCTCAGCGATGCTTGGCTTGTGTGCAACGCACCTAGGTGCTCGGATTGAGCAGAAATCCGAGAGGTGACCTGAGCTGAACTTGACAGGAGATCTCAGACTTTGCCCTTACGTTCCTTAAGGTCGATTCTCCCTTTGTGTTCTGTACTGGAGTATGGATACCCGAATACAAAATGCATGAGCCTCTCATGAAATGCTGCACGCACCTCACTGTCATTTTGCTCGGACCCTGCGTTCCCCAACTTGGCGTTACCGCAAGATGTAATGATGACCACCAACTTGGATGGCTTTAAAAAGGGGTCAGACAAATTCCTGGAAGAGAAGGCTTAACATAAAAGTATCAAGAGGGCCAGGATGCTCATGTGCCGAGCAGCACTGAACTATGTACATGAACGGTGTTTAGAATGGAGAGAGAAGAGATTTGTATGGTGTGATGAAAGTGGATAGGGAAACATTTCCCCCCTCTCATGATACCAGAATCCAATGGGGTCATCTGACAAAGCTGAGCGGGTGGGGAATTCAGGTCAGGTGAAAGGAACAACTTCTTCACACAGCACATAATCAAACTATGGAACTCGTTACCACAAGGAATAGTGATGGCCACCAACTTAGATGGCTTTAAAAGGGGATTAGACACATTCCTGGAGAAAGCTTTCAGTGACCACTAGTCCTGCTGGCTATATGCTACCTCCGAGATCAGAGGCAGTATGCCTATGTACACTGGTTGCTGGGGAACATGGGAAGGAGAGTGCTGTTGCACTTATGTCCTGCTTGTGGGTCTCTGGCCGACAGCTGGTTGGCCACTGTGTGAACAGAATACTGGACTAGATGGACCCTTGGTCTGATCCAGCAGGGCTCTTCTGATGTCCTTATGCACCCTAGAGTGACAGTTGCAGCCCAAGGCTTCTGTGGGGCTCAGGTTGGGGAAGGTTGACTTAGACGTTCAGCTCTTCCTTTTAGCCAGTATGACGTTATGATTAAAGGCTCATGCTAGGACTCCAGAGACCCCAGTTCGAATCCCCCCTCAACCAGGTAGCTCATTGGGTGAGCTTGGGCCCTTTGCACTCTCTCAGCTGAAGCTACCTCACAGGGTTGTTGTGAGGATCAAATGTTTGGGGCGGAACCGTGTATCCCATCTTGAGCTCCTTGGAGGAAAGGCCGGGTATAAATGTAATTAATAACAAATAATAACATTAGCACAGTGCTGATCCCTTTTTCATTTTTGCCCCACACAATTGCAATGGCTGCTCTGCATCACCTCGTAAGCTTGTACCTCGAGGGAATTGCGTTCCGTTTGCACACCCCATCCGAGAGCATGTTTTGAGTTCGGCAATGCCCATGACACTGAACACAGTTTCCTTTTCCTGCTTCCGCCCCCAATCCCCTTTCACAGTTCCAGCTAAGAACAGCAGCTAAGTCGCCAACTCTGCTGGACCTTTTACAAGCTGCTCGCCCCTTGGCTGCCGCAGTGATGGCGCTCCCCTTCCGGAAGGACTTGGAGAAGTACAAGGATCTCGACGAGGATGAGATCCTGGGGAAGTTGACGGAAGAAGAGTTGAAACAACTGGAAACCGTCTTGGATGACCTCGATCCAGAGGTGTGTGTTTGGGCCAGCTGGACAACGAACGCTCTAGGCGCCTACTAACAAGCGTTTGCCAAAACAGTGGCATGGATGCCCATAAGCCTGGGTGGAGCACATCCCTTATTAACGCTGTTGCGTGAACCACGAACTGGGAAGGGCCATAGCTCAGTGTGGTAGGGCACCTGCTTTGCATGTGGAAAATCCCCGGTTCAATCCTCAGCATCTCCAGGGAGGGCTAGGAAAAATCCTGCCTGAAACCCTGGAGAGCCGCTGCCAGTCAGTGCCAACAATACTGGGCTGGATCATAGAATAGTAGTGTTGGAAGGGGTCGATAAGGCCATCGAATCCAACCCCAAATGGACCAAGGGTCTGACTCAGTATAAGGCAGTTTGCTGTGTTCCTAAATCCCAGTACAGCTTTCCCCAGCCTGGTGCCTTCTAGATGTGTTGGACTACAACCCTATTGGGGATGATGGGATTTGTAGTCAATCACATTTAGAGGGCACCGGGTTGGGGAAGACTGCTTGAATGGCTGGAGCGCAAACACGCTTTCCCCTTGGAAAGCAAGTCCTAATGCAGCGCTGGAAGACCTGAAGCCTTCTAGATGCTGTTGGACTACCATTGTTCCTGACAATTAGACGAACTAGCTAGTGCTGATGGGAGTTGGTGTCCAATACTATCTGGAAAGGCACAGGTTCCTCATCCTCTGTCTTAATGGCTGGGCTGGATGGACCTCCTTATGCCCAACCCAGTATGGCTTCCTTTGTGCAGGTGTAACAGCCTTAAGTTATGACCACAGTTAAGGGCATGGACTCCATAGAAAAGTAGCCAAGGGCTCCCACTAACCGACAAACAACTCTGGGTTTCAGTTCGCTTTCCTCATGCATCTCTCTTCCGCTCAGTCAAAAACAGCCCTTCCATGAGCGGAAGATGCTTTTCTCTTGCAGAGTGGCACCTTTTGTCTACCAGGCCAGTAAAAAATGCCCCATAATGAGACAGACGCTCATCTTCCAGAATAAATCTAGTGCAAGATGTCAAAAAACAGCAGCATCCAGATATATCCAGTCCCTTTCAACTTTTCCTCTACTTCCAAAGGCCTCCTAAAATTAAAAGGATTTGATGAGATAATGGAAGTCAAGAACAAATAGGAGAGGGCAATAATCAATAATAAAATTAAATGTTTTGCCATTTTTGGAAGAAGATGAATAATTGTTCTCTCTGCAATAGGACAGGGATGGGTAGTCAGGTAACGTCATGCTGTCTTCTGCTCTTCAAGTATCTAAGGCCACCTGGCTTGCTGTGAGTCTGCCCAAGTACTAAGATTTGCAGGAGAAGCCCTTCTGAGGACACTGTTCCCCACTGAGCCCCATTTGTCTGGTGCGTGGGAAAGGGCTTTCTCCTGTGTTTCCCCCAAATGATGGAAAGCGCTTCGTCAAGAACTACAAATGGCCACCATTCTGTTGGCCTTTAGAAAGGGTGTCGAGATGCATCTTTTCAATTTGTCCTTTTAAAATGCGTCTTTTTTTAAAAAAAAAAAAAATCAATGTTACTTTTATTGTTTCAACGACTTACATCGTTGTACATTGTCTTGATGGCTTTCTAGCAGTTAAGCCATTGTAAATCAGTGTTAATAATAAAAGAAATAACAAATTTTAAAAAACAAACCCTTTTTATCCATTCCCAGAAAATGTTTGGCTTTTATTGAAAACAAAAACGTTTGCATTGGGGGGGGGGGGGGTAATCCGTAATTTGGCTGAGTGTGTCTCTGCATAACGGATATAACCTGCCCATTTCGTTTTGCAGAATGCGCTGTTGCCGGCGGGGTTCCGGCAAAAGGACCAGACTTCGAAAATGTCCTCCGGTCCTTTCGACAGAGAGAAACTTCTTTCTTTTTTGGAGAAACAGGCGCTGGAGCATAAGGACGTTGACGACGTTGTCCCGTACACAGGAGAAAAGAAAGGTAAACGCTCCCCATGAGCCAGGAGCAGTGCTCCCTATTCCCTTCGTTCTGCCACACACGCACACACAGCCTTACTGGTTGGCTAGGTGGCAGTCTATGTGCACAACCAGTTGCACAGAGACATAATCTTCTCCCCCACACACACTTTTTGAGTGGGGGGGGGGGGGGAATGATTCTAATTTGGCACCCAGACAGTTGGGTATGGGAGTGGAGCACCACCTGATGTGTCTGGCAGAGGACAAGGGCCATCCTGCTTTAGCTGGCTAAGTCTCCAAACTAGGCAGATACAGTTTGCCCAGCAGGCATGGATTTTCCTGAAAGGTCAGAGATGTTGCTAAGGTCAAATGCATGGGATAATGGTCAAGTATAATAAGAGTTCCAAAAGGGCAGCGTCAGACTGAAGTCCCAAAGTCAGTAACACGGAGGTCCAAACGTGAATCAAACTCATGGTACAAGATACAGGAGCTGCAGCGACGGCGTTGTTTCCAGTGCTGGCTAGGCTGAAACTGAAGGCTTATATAGCCAGAGCCTCCTAAGTCCCATATAAAGCTCAGCTATAGTTCATTACAGCCCTCTGGTGTAAGTCCTACTCATTAGGAGTCATTTCCTCTTCAGGAGTCCTCCTTTGTAATTGAATGCTCCTTCTCAAAGGAGCCCTACTGGCTTGCCTGTTGAGGCAACAATGTTCTTTCAGGGATGGACCTGTGGCCATCTTCCCTGAGGACTCGGGCTCCTTCTGGTCTTCTGACATGGGCTGTTCTGCAGTGCTCTTGATTTCTGGGAGGAGCTAGACCTCTGAGGAGAATTCCTGCAGTCAGGGCATGACGGGATTGCAGAACCTGTATCACATGAATGGGCTTTCGATGGTCGCTTTGCTCCTTCTCTCGACGTGTTTCTTCCACACAGTTCAGGAACACCTGAACAGGGCTTGAGGAAGCATGTGTGTAGGACTGAGCTGATGGAATTCTGGCAAACATGTAGTATGTCAAACATGTGCAACGGAGGTCTTTTCCGTCGTAAAGGCAGCCATCTTTCTGAAAGGAAGAAAGCACTATTTTTTTTTCATTAGTTGCTGCATCTTGAACATCTTGCCCTGCCCCAGCTGCTGGTGTAACAGACAATGAGCTGCTGTTGCTCAAGGAGAAGCCTGACGTAACATGCTTCCTTTCACGGAATGACATTTAGCCATTTAAATTTCATTAATTCGACAATGGGAGCTTTGTGACTAGAGGCCTGTGGATATCAAAATACCATGTCAACATCCTTGCCTGCTGCAAGTGAGAGCATTGTATGGCTTAAGCACCAAAGGCTTCTGGGAGTTTGTTTTCTACCTGGTGGTGGCTGCCTGTGCCTCCTTGGTCAAGTTGCCATATTTAGACTTGACCCGAATAGAAATGGGTTAGTTAGTGGCTGAGGCCATCATCCATAGGGCGGTACGCTGTGTTTTGACATGCCCCCTCTCCAGAAATGTTGACAGCCTTGTTCTGCAATCCGAGCCAGCTCAGCCTGTGCTACAACCAGGCCGGGATTGTTTAGCTTGGGGAAAAAGGAGGCTAAGGGGAGACATGATAGAGGTGTACAAAATTATTTAATCCAGTATTGTGGTCACACAGTGGCCAACCAGCTGCCCAGGGGAAACCCATGTGCAGGACATAAGTGCAACAGCACCCTCCTGCTCATGTTCCCTAGCAACTGGTGCACATCAGCATACTGCCTCTGATAATGGAGGTAGCACACAGCCATCAGGACCACTAGCCACTAACAGCTTTCTCCAGGAATGTGTCGAATCCCCCTTTTAAAGCCATCTAGGTTGGTGACCATCACTACTTCTTGTGGAAATGAGTTCGTAGTTTAATTATGTGCTGCGTGAAGAAGCCCTTCCGTTTCTCTGACCTAAATTTCCCATCCGCTCAGCTTTGCCAGATGACCCTACGGGAGTCTGGTATCATGAGGGGGGGGGGGGGATGTTTCCCTATCCATTTTTGCCAGACCATGCAGATCTCTTCTCTCTCCATTCTAAACGCTGTTTGTGTACATAGTTCAGCGCTGCTCGGCACATGAGCATCCTGGCCCTCTGATGCCCTTACGCTGAGCTCTTTGGCTTGGACATGTTTCTCTGGTTTTCAAAATAAGCAAAGCCAATCACTTCTCTCCCACGTGACGTCATCTTGAAATAAAAGAAATGCTCCTTTCCCATCAGCAAAACGATGTCCGTGACCGCTGCGCGAGCCCATGTGCAGATGTGACTTTCATACAAAGTTTGCGTTGGTGTGTCTTGACAAAGCGGAAACTCGAAGAGCTTGCTTGGCCCGCTTCCCAATCATGAAGTCATTGTTTCCAAAGGCCGGAGATTTATTTTATTATAGGGCTTTTTTTCCCCCTTGGAGCGCCTGAACAATAAGCGTACGTTTTTAAAGTATTTGCTCATTACCTGGAAAGGAATCTTTTCTCCAAACTGAAAGCAGGGTGGGTCTGAACAAGCGAAGGCTTGCTGGTAACTTCTGGCAGCCAACTTTGCATTTGCAACAGAATCCCTTTCTGCAGCAGGGAGCAGCCGCACCAAACAGTAATAGAGTTGATTGCAGCATTTCCAAGAGGAAAAATCGCTGTTTGTTTCAAATCTAGGCATCTCAGGCCTGTGCTTATCCTTTTGGAAGCAAGTCTTGCCAAGTTCAGTGGAGCTTGCTCCCAGCTTAGGTCGGCAAACTATTTCATTTCATTTTTCTTTACTTTTTATCAAAAGGCTGCATTTTAAAAACACTTTTCTGTTGCTCATAAACCCCTCTGGATCGGCTAGGATCGCTGGGATGCGTGGCAGGCGTGTTTAGCAATCATGCGATTTGGTTGCTCTAACAAAAAGGTACCTGGGGAGTTGCAGGTTTCATGGGGAGGGATGTGTGTGTATCACAAAGTGGGGTGCTTAATTTTTTTCATTTTTGGTGCTTTTCTTCCCCCCACATTCAGTAACCCCCCCCTCCCCAAGCTGTATTTCCACGTGTGGAAAAGCAACCATCCGAGGCTGCTTCTTCCTCCCCGCTCTGATGTATTCTGCTCAAAATGGCCTCTCTGCCTGCAGACTCCTTTACCACCCCTGGTGCAAAAGATGCGGTCAAAAGATCCGCCATATCTTTTCCACCAGGGGCAGAGAAAGCAGTTTAGAGGGCCTGTCGGGGGATGTGCAGGGGGAGGGGAGCTTGTGCTCTCCAGAGGAGTCGGACTACAATTCCCACCATCCCTGACCAGCATGATAAGAGATGTGAGAATTCTCTTGGCTTTCCAGGCGAGGAAGCAGACGCCTCTCCAACGCCGCAAGATGGTGTTGCCTCGCATTGCTTCTGTGAAAGCGCAAAACCCTCACAGCAGGGACGGGGGAATGCGTGGCTCTCCAGGTGATGTTGGAGCACCATTCCCATCATCCTCACCATTGGCTATGTTGGCTGGGGCTGATGGGAAATTAAGTCCAACACTCGCACTCCACCCCTGAATTTCAGCAATAATTTGATGCGTTCAAGAGAAAGCGTGCCAGTTCTGTGCAAGGATCTTTGCTCGTCCAGAAGGGAATGTTCAGCACAGATCTGTGATAATGACCATTTTATTTTATGGGGAAAAGAAGTCTTCTCCTTTGGGGATGACCTGGGGGTGGAAATAAGGATAAGTTAATTGGGTTGAACCACTTGAGCCCAGGGGTGAGCAACTGGATGCCCTCCCGTTGTTTTGCCTTACAGCCCCATGATCTCTCTCGTTCGGCTGTGCTAGCTAGGGCTGATGAGAGTTGTTGGCCAAAACATCTGGAGGCCACCCCTGCCCTAGAAAGCTAAGGCCCTGTGTTGTAAGACCAACAACGTTGGGCCACATTTCAAGGAAAGCCTGGTCCCCAGGCTATTTCTTGGAGGCCTCCTAGCGTTCCAAAACCAAATGGCTATCTCTTTTTGTGGGTCCGAGGGGCCGCCCTCTTAGAGAGGGGTTGCCTCTGTCTCCTAGCGCTGAATTCCACGAAGACCCAGTCATCGCTGTAAGTTGCTGCCTAGCTGAGAACCTCGTCACGTCGTTCCCCTAGGAGAGGCTCCAGAGAGCATTACCAGACAGGCACGCTCTTAGCAGTGCATGCGTTGGCTTGGGTAGAAGCATCTCCATACGCTAATGATAAGTGGAGCGTGGTGATCTCACGACGCCGGATGAATCCTCTGAGCTCTGGAACGCTAAAGGCTGACCCTGTCCGGCAACATTTCTTTTCCTTCTTTCCAACAGGGAGAGTGTTTATCCCCAAAGAGAAGCCAGTCCAGTCTTACGTGGAAGAAAAGGTGACGCTTGATCCAGAACTGGAGGAAGCCTTGACAAGTGCTACGGACACTGAACTCTGTGACCTTGCAGGTTGGCGGGATTTTTGTTCGTCTGTTTTGCTCTTTTTTAAAAGCACACGTTTGACCACCCCACCCCACTTCAGAGCATTGCGTGAAAGTGGACCGCTTAAAAATAAAATGAGGTTGTTCCACACTTCGTCACATGACGAATGAGTTTTCTTCCATGCCCAGTTTTCTGCATCACAAAAGTGCAGCTGAAGTCCTCACATGAATATGCTTCTTTAAATGGCCATGTTCTGGTGGCCAGGAACCCTGATTTAAGCCAGGATTCTCCCCCCTCCCCCTGATGTGTGTGCATAAGTGCTTAAAGAAACTCAACTGTACTTTCCTTTCTTTCTCTCTCCTGATAGCTATCCTTGGAATGCATAACTTGATCAGCAACTCCCAGCTGTGTGATATCATAGGAAGTAGCAATGGCGTTGCCAGTGAAGGTTATTCAAGTGGGTATTCACGCTGAAAGTCTAAATACAACACTGTGGGACAGTTCGCACATAAGAGGGGCAAATTGTGGGTTAATTAACCTATGATTTTCTCTGGTGCATGCCGGGTGTGAGCCATGGCAAATCATAGGTTAATTAACCCACGATTTGCTGCTGTTACGTGCGAACCGGGTCTGTTGGTTGGCTCCAACCCCGTATTCTTTTTCTTGGGCATTGGGCATAAGCTGTAAGTCTTTTGTAGTGAGCGCTGGAGGCTTAAAGACCATAACATGGTCTGCTTAAGTGCAGGTTTTGGAAATAAATTATAATTGGCTATGAACATCCCACTGAACTAAGGTCACTTTCTCCTAAAAGATGTTAGCAATGTGAAGAAAGAGCATAGAAGCTTCTTCTTCTTTTTTGTTAATGTTTGCTTAAATTTATGAATCGCCCTATACCTCTCAGGGCAACATGCAGAAAGAAAGCTAAAAACCATTGATAAAACCAGTAGGAAAACACATTGTATTGTTTTAAAAACAACAATATATATATATATATATATATACACACATACATACATATATATATGTGTGTGTGTGTGTGTGTGTGTGTGTGTGTGTGTGTGTGTGTGTGTGTGTTTAATATCAGATACAAGCTTTTGGATGTGATTATTCTTTTTCAGTGGCCCAGTTCACATGTAATGAGAAGCCAAGGTGTGTGAATTTCCCCGTGGGGGGTTTCATTGCCTCTGTGGCTGCCATTTTGAATATGCAGGACACAGAGGGAGCACGCCCTAGCTTCTCATTACATGCGAACCTGGCGAGGGTGGGTTGTTGGAGTGGTTCATAAGCCACCCATAACCCTAAATCAGCTCATGGGTTCTGGACGCCTTTTGAACCACCCCAACAACCCACCTTTACCAGGTTCACATATAATGAGAAGAGGAGGAGGCAGCTTGGTTTGGCATCATGGCACTTGTGAATGCAGCAATGCCATGATTAATAAGCCACGGTGGGCTGCGGTGATTGTGTGAACCAAATCATTGGCATACAATTAACAAAATTTGATAGGAACCAAAATGTCACTTTAAAATAATGTCCTGGGGCAAGAAAAAGCTACTTCTTTACCCAAGCCTGCATTGAAATACTAGTACTGGCACCATTTGGGATGTAAATGATAAATGAGTCTGTGTGACGTGTATTCCCTTTCTGTTAATTCAGATGTAGTCAAAGGTGAAAAGATGGTCCCAGTCTTTGATGAACCACCAAATCCTACAAATGTAGAGGAGAGTTTGCAGAGGATTAAAGACAATGACCCTCGCCTTGTGGAGGTTAACCTGAACAACATTAAGGTAACTATCGAGCAGCTAAGAATACAGAAATGTAGCTGTCAAGAACCATTTTCGTATTAATGGTGTCATCTTTTAATTTTGTTTCAAGAACATTCCTATTCCAACTCTGAAAGAGTTTGCCAGGGCACTGGAAACAAATACCCACGTGAAGAGCTTCAGTCTTGCGGCTACTCGGAGTAACGATCCCGTTGCTGTTGTAAGTGAGATTACCAGTTTTGCTACTATAGTGTACATTTTATAACCGTACATGAGATGGCTGGGAGGGAGGGAGCTTAAAAGGTGTTCTCAACACCTGTCAGGCCTTGGCCGAGTGCAGAGAGAGACTGTAGCTGAGGCACCAGTTCTGACACAGGTAGGCCAGAAAATAAGGTCTTAGACAGGCTGGTGGTCAGGTTCCAGAGCAGGGCATTGAGGGCGAAGGAGGCCAAGGCAAGGCAAGTCTCTTCAGCAGTTTCTTCTGATGATAAATTGCTCAGGCTGAGGAATAACATGGATGTTAGGGGTTTATAGGGCCAGGTAGGTCCTCATTGGCCTGGTACGATCAGCTGACAGTACTTAGTCTGGTATTGAAACCAAGGGGGCGCCCTTGCACCAAGTCACAAGTTTGCAGGGAAGGCAGAGTTCCAGAGACGAGGTAATACTCAACAGTGTCAAAAGGCAGCAGGGGAAGCAGAGGATTTGACCCCCCCAAAAAAAGCCCATTGACTCACAACGCCTTTGACGTGTGATTTATGGGCATGTCCTTCCTCTTCTCTGTTTGATCAAGACAGATGTGACTGTCTCCCAGCCTTTCCCAGCCTGCTGCCCTCCAGATGTGCCAGACGACTCCCAGCATGCTGGGAGTTGTCGTCCGACACACCGGGAGGGCAGTCGGTTGGGAAAACCTGCTATTTTCCCCCTTGGCTTCCATACCGCCTCGGTTTTTTGATGCTCCTTTTTGTTTCAAGGCTTTTGCGGACATGCTAAGGGCCAACAAAATGCTGAGGAGCATAAACTTCGAGTCCAATTTCATCACTGGGGCGGGCATCCTGGCGCTGGTCGACGCGCTCAAAGAGAACGAAACCCTGACCGAGATCAAAATCGATAACCAGGTAACCCGGTCTTCATTTTGCATAGTTCACACAAATGGCTCTAAAGATAGGCTGGCGAAGGTACAACACATTGTTTGACAACTAGCTCTGTGGGCTCAGGGAGAGACTCAGGGGGGCCTATAGACTTCTTTTCCCCGCAAAGAGCTGCCACATCCGTCTGCCGCACTGCTGATATTTGGGGAGCACTTGTGATGTGGTGCGGGCATTCAAAAGGAAAGAAAAAGGACAGAAAGCCAGTATGGGGCAAGGGTTAAGAGAGCCAGTGGCATGTAGTAGTTAGAGTCTTGGACTGGGACTCGGGTTGAAATAATATTAATAATAAAAAAGAAAGGCCCCCTAAGATTCGTCAATGTGGGCTTGAGTCTAAGCAGCTCTTTGGAACATGCCGATAGTGTTAAGAATTGATCCACTTGAATGGTTCTGGAATGTTCTGTCCATGGTCAGGTTTGAGAGAGCCCTTAGAATGAGAGAAGGGGAGGGGGAGAAAGAGAAAGAGAAAAAGGGGTGACCGAGAGAGAGGGGGGGTGGTAAAGAGAGAAAGAGAGAGGGATTGAGAGAGAAAGAAAAGAGGGTGGCAAAGAGAAAGAGAGAGAGGGAAAGAGAGAGAAAGAAAGGGGGTGGCAAAGAGAGAGAAAAAGGTAGCACCATCCATTTTTGGTTCTCATCCCACCCACCCCTGGTATGCAACCTCCGACAGATTACCCGTGAAGGAATATGTCGCTCAACAGGAAAAAGGTTTCCTGCCCTTGATATAAAGTGTTTTGGGGGTTTTAACCACATGATGAAAATGTAATGAACGTGGGAGGCTCTTTGCCTCCAAGCTGGGTTGATGTCTCTGGGTTGGTTGCCGTTCTCTAAGACATGAGAGATCATTGCCACGCGTGCCGTCTCGCCTCGGCCATCTGGGACGAGAGCCCCCGTCTCGGCAATGCCACTGCCGATAGACCACCCCTAGGTTGTCAGAAGTTCTACTTTGGGCAGTTCCATCGTTACAAATGGCTGGTGCTGGCTGGTTTCTAACCATTACTGATTCCACAGAGGCAGCAGCTGGGGACCCCCGTTGAAATGGAGATCGCCAAGATGCTGGAGGAAAACCCCAAGATCCTTAAATTCGGCTATCACTTCACACAACAGGGACCACGAACCAGAGCAGCGAACGCAATTACAAAAAATAACGATTTCGGTAAGGTTATCTCTGATACAGGAGGAGCTTGGTTGTTGTTACTTTGTATTCTACTAAGTGCCGTGCTGAATCCTGCCCCCCCCCCCCCATTTTCAGGAACTTTTTCTCTCCCTGTGAAAGAGGCATTGTTTTTTCTGCCTCTTTCACAGGGTGGGGAGAATTTCAGAGAATTTTCTCCTGTGGGGGAGGGGAACATGGTTTCCACATAGCTTTTTAAGTGTGGTTGATTGTTGAGGGGGTCTTTTTTCTGTTTGTTTGTTTTTTAAACACCCCTGGCAGTTCTTCCTGAATGCCTATGGGAGACCAGACCATGTGACCTCTCCTTCTCCAATAGGCATTCAGGAAGAACTCCTGGGCTCCTGCAAGTACCGGGGGTGTTTAAAAAAAACAATAGAACTACACCCATTAACAAATGCCTAAACTTAAAAAGGTGTGTGGGAAGCCCTGTCCCCCAGGAGACAAGTCTCCAAACTTCTCACCTCTCCTAGCCTCTTTCGCCAGAGTTTTCATTTTCTCCCCAATTCAGCTATTGTTTTCATCTATCTTTTTTCATCTATTGATGCCTTGCTTTTTCTTCTTCTCTTTCTTCTTGCTTTCTTAGTCCAGCGTATGGGAATAAAACTTTCTGCAAATTCCCTTTGCAGCTCTGAAGCTTCTGAAGCAGATCATTAGAAATGCCCAACTTGGATTCTGAGCACTGCGAGGGAAATAACTTTGAAAATCTCATATCTACGTCCCTGTATGGCTTTCGTAACAGATCTTTGTGCATCTTGGCTCCATATTTATATTGCTCTCACCTGCATGGCCATTTCTGTTCACTAGAGGGCTAAGTTGGAATTCAATTCTAACTGCATGATTAGCTAGGATCATAAACCATTCCTAATCAAAATACTGTATAATGTTATTTTTCAGCCAGTTCCAGATTTGGTGGCATCTTAGAATTTGCACCCATTTGTTGACAGCTGAATAATTTGTCACTGTCCAGCCGTCGCCTGTCTGATCGCTCCAGCTGTTTTGAACGACAACTCCCATCTGTCCTGGCTAGTATGGCCAATGGTCAGGGATACTGGGAGTTGTAGTCCAAAACATCTGGCGGGACCTGGTTTTGGGAAAGACTATTTTAAACTAAGTGCACAGAGCCCATTGGGATAGATCCAAGGTAGCATGAGCAAAAGGAAAATGGTTGCTTAGTGTGGTCTTGTGTTCACACAGTGGAATAATTAGGGCTGCAGCCCAATTCAAGAAGGGTTACTAATCTGTCCATTTCTGTTTCTGAAGCATAGATGATACAAACAGCAAACATTGTCCGCATTTGCACATAACAGTAAGCCAGGATTCCAAGGAATCCTGGTTTATTGTCCCAAACTAGTGCACTGGTGCATGCTGCATAATCTCTCCCATTTGACTCCTCCAGTGCCGGACCTGAACATTTTGATTCCCTGTACCACATTACAGAATAAAGCGCTGATAAAAAAAAAAATCATGATGAACAGCCAGATTCTGCATCCACAATTCTCTGGCTGTAGCAAAAAGTGTCAGACAACTGTGCATGCAGAATCCGGCCGCTCATTTTGATTTTATCAAATTTAAGTGAATTTTGGCATGAATCTTCCCCTTCCCAATAACTGTGTGGTTTAAAAATGAAAGGAGACGTAAGGCATGCAGCACATTTCTGAAAGGTCTAATACCGGATTGTGTTCTTAACATCCCACAAATTCATGCCAGCGTGACCCGTTTGCTGAGCTTTTGTGTAACACTCTCCTTTGTGATGTGCCGTTGCGGTTGCGCTGGTGTAACAAGTATTTGGATCTGCTCCTGGGAGGGGGGCAGGGGACCCTCTGGAAAGGCATGGAACCACAGTAGGAGGGTGGAAACGGGTGGAAATTGAGGAGAGGAACCCCTTGGGTGAGCAGCCTTGCCTTTTTGTTCCCTGGAGTCAACTTTGGACCCACTGGATGGGAGGATCTCTAGATCATGGGCCACCATTTTGTTTTACGATCGTGGCGATCCAACCTTCTAGCTCTTGACTATCAGTGGACATCCTCCCAAAAACTGGAACATGATATAAACTTACACAACTTTTATTTGTTTTTTGTTTCCCTCTCCTCACGGGACACAGTTCGCAAGAGAAGAGTGGAAGGGGACCAGCAATAAACCTTCCCGATGCCGGATTTGCACAGTGTGGAGAATTTGGAGCTCTTTGAGTTGCCTCTGTTTCGCTTGAGCTCCGGCAATCCCAAGATTTCTTCTTACCTGGGTAGAAGGGAAAAGACTGGAATCACCATTCCTGTTTGTTGTTCGTGGGTGTATTTTTTGTTTGTTTGTTCGTAAAGTTATATCGATATGTGTGATAACCAAACCCTGTAACCCCACATCCATCCGAGATCAGTTCTTGAGAACTCTTTTGTTTCAAAACTTGGGCCGCGTGCCTTCCAGAAAGGAAACTGGCCATTCCAAAATCGGCAGAGTGGCCTGCTATGGCTGCTGCAAAATATGCAGGCAACGATCGGTGGTTTTAACCAGTCTACTTCAACCCAGCACCTTCTGGAGGTGTTGGACCACAGCTCCAATCATCCTGTCCATGCTGGCTGGGGAAGATGGGAGTTGTGGGGACCAGGTTGGGGAAGACTGGTTGAAACCCATCAGGAGTAAGTTTTCTGATAGGAAACCTGGAGTCGCTGTTTAAGCACCCAGGCAGGGGGAGCTTTGTATATTTTGAAAACAACATTTAAGTGGCATAGGAGGGGCACCTTTCAAAGGAAAACCAAAGGACTTTGACCACTTACTTCATCCACCTTGTTTGTATGTCACAGTGATGATAAATCAAGGCTGTTACCGTTTTGTCCTTAACTTTAACCCTTTTTTAGAATGCTTTCATGATAATGGAAATGAAGCTTGAAACTTCTTTATTTTTATTTTAGAAAAGATGATTCCACTTTGAGGGATGCTTCTGCTTTTATATCTCCTGAGCTGACTAAAACGGCGACGTGGTGCCTTAAGCCTACAACGTTTGCAATTTCGGGTGTCTGGTTGGCCTGTGTTTTTCTTTTAACTTGCAGAACACGACATTTCAGCACTTCGTCCTGTAATGTCTGAACTGGATGTATTTATAGACCTTCCCACCCCAGTTTCATCAGCAGCATGTAACTTGGTATTTAAAGATGAGAGAGAGAGAGAGAGAGAGAGAGCTATTGTTTGAATGTAAGCTCCGAAGCCATGAATCAACAAGCTAGCATTGTGTCCACGGAATACTTGGGGAGCCCAATTTGTGTTGGTTGAAATCCACAGTGCCCTTGTCCCATATGCTCCTGGGGCTGTGCGTTTTGACAAGTATGGCCTAGCATGTTTTCTAGAAATGCACACACTCTGCGTAAGCCCGGTTTCTGTACCCTTGGGCAACTGATGGGGCTTGCGGCCTGAATGCCTCAGCCAGGCCCATCAGCAGCATTGCTTGCCCCAAACCAGCCAGCTGGGTTAGATGAGCCGCCATTTTGAATCTCCCACAATAGCCTGCATAGCATTGCGCTAAGGCATTGCAAGGACATTAAATTGGCTGTTGCTTTAATTTCCCATAATCCCAAGAGTGACAGTGGATTTGCTAGTACCTTGTGGGAAATTTTTAATGGTGCCTTCCCATCCGAACCCTGCTCCCAGAGGGCCTCCTCAACCCTCGAACCAGTCCTTATTCTACAACATCCTTAAAATACATAGGAAAATTTAGTCTTGAGCGGTTGTGATGCTCCTGGCAATCTGCGAATGAAAGGCCTGGCTGAAACAAATGGGATGACTCCGCAATATGCGACCTGAGACCGATAGATATTGGGCATAATCCATCTGGTTGGTCTATGCAAGCCACGGTGAAGGAAATGGAACACAAACAGTAGCACAGTATATGGTGGATTGCACTCATTTTGTATATGGATTCGTGAGTAAACTCCAAATTTATTTAAGTTCAGAGCTCTGTCTTCACGAAAAACTGGACAACAAACTCGCCCCCATTTTGAGCATTACTTTCCCTTCATTTATTATAAAACATTTTAACTGTGTTCGCTCACGTGGATGGTTAATAAGCCACGGTTGCTTATTAACCACCACCACACCGCTTGTGCTGCCCAGTTTCCCTTCTTCGCTTCACGGGGCACAGCTAGTCATTATGAGTGATCCTAGTGAGGGTTCTCAAGTCACTTGGAACCCACGCTCTGTTGTAGGGTTGATTAACTGGTGAGAATTAGGGAAATCGGGCACCTTCCCCCCCCCCCCCCCCCGGACACATTGCGGGTGTCTAATGAACCACTGGGACCCTTGTCTCATGCGAACTGGGCCTTTAACTCCTATTTGACGAGCATGGAACGAAATTGTGCAGGGCAGAACAAAAGGGCGTGCTGCAAGCATATGGATGAAAGGCAGGCGTGTTGCATACATTTTCATAATCACTTGGTACCTCGCTCTGATTTGCTTTGCTTTTCTTTTTTTAATAAAGTTATCTCTTCGAATAAGAAGAGGGGAGCATCATACACTTTTTCTGTAAGGGAGTTCCGTTGGAATCATTGGGACTTTCTTCCAAATCAATGCACTCAAGGACCAGAGCAAAAGCTGTGTATTCCTATATAGGTCAGAGCCTTCTTCCCCAACCTGCCCCCCCCCCATTGCTATGTCAGACTACAACTCCCATCATCCACCTTGTAGTCCAACACATCTAGAGAGTGGCAGATGTGAGGAAGTCTGTTTCAGAGCAAAGGGACTTTTGCATTGCAACTCGATTCATATACAGACCCTATTAATATTTTTTATTCCATCGTGCCCACTTAAGAAATCCTTGTTCGTTTGAGAAAAAAAATTGCAATCCAAATCTATTATTTTTTGTACAACTTCGGAAACAATCCCTTCATCGTCAACAAGGAGGGGAAATGGTCCTAGAATCAACAAATGCATTTGAAAAGTTTCTATTTAAAATATTAGGCTGAGTAATTTTTTTTGGGGGGAGGGGGAAACAACCAACATTACATAGCTCCTTTTCTTTGTTTGTTTGGTCTTTTTACGAAAGTCCTGTTGGATTTACAGCATGCAAGATCCTTGACTGACCTGATTCTGCTAGATCACAAAAGCAGGGTTCTGAAAGGCCTTCTATGGAAGGCCACAATAAATGGCGGGCGGGTTCAAGGCCCCAGGGACTGCAAACTACAAAGTCTGATTTACAATGTTTTTATTTTATCCTAGTCAGAGCTTTTATCCTCTGCATGCATACATAGGGTTATATCCAGTGGTAGTCATTTCGCTGGTGGAATAGAGAGAGGAGCAATTTCCAGCCATTCCTCCTCCTCCCTGCAGGTCCATCCCCCCCCATGTCTTTCCAAATTTGCTCTGATGGATCAGAGGACCTTCATGCGCAGATCTGGAGGCTGTGCAACGGGCTGCTGGGGGAATGGCTGAAAGTCCTTCTGTGGAGTGGCCGCCATTGGATTCAACCCCGCATTTAGAAAGTGCTGCAATCCTGCCCTTGTCTGCAGTGGTCTCATTGGAAATCATGACCCATCCATGGGCAGGATTGCTCTCTCAGTGTCTCTCAAACAGGTGGTGCTAGACACACTTGGCCAAAGCATGGGAATTGCTTGGACTGTATTACGGCCGTCTGAAACCCGGGGTGAGAGGATCCACCTATCGCTGCTACGGCATTGCCTTCATTCATTTCAATGTGGCTTGTCTGGGAGTTCGCCTGTGCCACAGTCGGATCAACGGGTTATGCAATAGCTCTCCTGAGTGGGTTGTTCTTTCATTTCTATTGTGCCTAATTTTATCTAAAAGTTGTCAAAAACAAGTCAGTATATATTCCCCAGGGTTCTGTTGGGAGAAGGTTGGAGTCTACATTGTCAACTGAGCAGGGATTTGTTGCATTTGACAGTTCTGATCCTGGACTTGTTGGTGTTGTGACTATGAGCATAAAGAGTCCGGTTAAAGACAAAGGAAAGAATTAAGATGTAATGCTCTTTCGTCTAGAGCAACAGTGGGCAGAAGGTAGATCCTAGATGTTTTGGACCAATTCCCAGAAGCCCCTGCCAGCACGGTCAGTCATCAGGAAAGCTGGGAGTTGGAAGTCCAGAACATCTGGAGGTCGACCTTCTGCCTACCTTTGCTGTAGAAGAGGGATGGGTAACTCGTGGCCCTCGAGATGTTGGACTGCAACTCCCATCAGCCTTAGATGGCACAGCCAGTGGTGATGAATGATGGAAGTTGCAGTCCAATCATACATGGAGGCCATGAGTTGCTCAGCCCTGCTATAGATTTAACCATTTGCATTGTGGTAGTTGGACCACCTAAAAACCAGTGGCCCATGTGGGTTGGTAGTTTGCTTGTAGGAATCCAGCAATCATCAGCATTGTGAGTAACTCAGCAAAGCTTCTCTATTGCTGAGCAAGGAGAAACAAGGAACTCCTTTAGCCATAAAACCAGTCCCTCTGAGACAGAAGGTGAAATGGAGATGGGTGGTCGTTGGTTGGCTGGGAGTGCTGTGCTGCTGGCTGAGCCTGAGGAAGTGTTTGTCTGCCCCACCCATCTCCACAGGTATTTCAGCCTTCAGGCTGCTGAGGACTGAGGGGAAGGGTGGTCGTTGGTTGGCTGGGAGTGCTGTGCTGCTGGCTGAGCCTGAGGAAGTGTTTGTCTGCCCCACCCATCTCCACAGGTATTTCAGCCTTCAGGCTGCTGAGGACTGAGGGGAAGGGTGGTCGTTGGTTGGCTGGGAGTGCTGTGCTGCTGGCTGAGCCTGAGGAAGTGTTTGTCTGCCCCACCCATCTCCACAGGTATTTCAGCCTTCAGGCTGCTGAGGACTGAGGGGAAGGGTGGTCGTTGGTTGGCTGGGAGTGCTGTGCTGCTGGCTGAGCCTGAGGAAGTGTTTGTCTGCCCCACCCATCTCCACAGGTATTTCAGCCTTCAGGCTGCTGAAGGCGCGAGCCTGTGGGCGAGAGCAAAAGGGCGAGAGCAAAAGGGCTCTCGGCCTGAGGCTCTCAGCCGTGGGAGCGACGCAGTGGAACTAAACCTGCAGCCATCAATGAAGATCACAAGAGAGGAGAGCCACCTACATCTACACCCCACCCTTCCTTCCAGCTATCCACAATGTGTAGGGGAGTGGCAATTTCTGTTGTGCTGGGCAAAGGGAGATATGGCGTTGGCAGGGCAATGTGCCATTACAGGGGAAGGAGAGATAGTTATCTAACACCTATCTTACCTTCCGATTGCTCTGCTATCCCGGGGAACTTGGAGAACGAACCAGGCCACCCACAGAACCTCTCCTTGCTCCTATGTAATGCCAGGTCAGTTAAAAATAAAACACATGTCATCCATGACCTTCTTTCGGATGAGGAGGCTGACCTGGCATGCTTCACTGAGACCTGGTTGGGAGATGATAGTGGACCGACGTGGGCGCAGGCCCTCCCAGCTGGGTACTGTGTTAGTGAGCAGGTGAGGGAAAGTGGGCGGGGGGGCGGAGTAGCTGTGGTCTACAGGGATAATCTTAATCTGACCAGACTTCCTGTTCGTGAACTGAATTACATCGAGTGTGTGTACCTGAGTCTGAAGACCAGGGATAGACTAGGGATTCTGTTGGTGTACCGGCCACCCCGCTGCCTATCAGACTCCCTGGCTGAGCTCACGGAACTGGTCTCGGAGCTGGTGTTGGATTCGCCCAGGCTTTTGGTCCTGGGCGATTTCAACATCCCATTCGAGACTGGTTTGTCAGGTGGAGCTCGGGAGTTCGTGGCATCCATGACAACCATGGGCCTATCCCAATTGGTCTCTGGACCCACACATTCAGCGGGTCATACCCTCGATGCTGTTTTCAGTTCCGAACAGACGGATCTGTGGGCGGAGGTAACGAATACCTCCGTGTTGTCATGGACAGACCATTTTCTGGTTAAGGTTAGTATCACGGCTACCACCCGCCCCTGCGGGGGTGGTGGACCTATTAAGATGGTCCGCCCTCGAAGGCTGATGGATCCTGCTGGATTCCAGAAAGCCTTGGAGGGTTCTATGGCTGGTATCGTCGACGATCCTGTAGAAGCCCTGGTTGATAGATGGAATCGAGACCTAACTAGGGCTATCGACACGATCGCCCCCAAACGTCCTCTCCGACCCGCTTCTAACAGGGCGCCCTGGTATACGGAAGACCTCAGGGAGTTGAAGCGGAAAGGACGACGACTGGAGCGCCGATGGCGGAAAACTCGACTTCTATCCGACAAGACACGGCATAGAGAACATCTTCGTTCCTATGGGGTGGCAATACGTGCAGCGAAGAAAGCTTTCTTCTCTGCGCGCATTGCGTCTGCGAATTCGCGTCCAGCGGAACTGTTCAGGGTGGTGAGGGGTCTAACCCGGGCACCTTCCCCCCTGAATCCGACTTTAGAGCCTTCGGCGGTTCGCTGCGATGCCTTTAATGATCATTTCGCAGATAAAATCTCTCGGATAAGAGCCGACTTAGATGCCGTCGTTATAGCAGAGGCTGACGATGGAGTGTCCAGTGACTCCGCGAGTAGAATTATACTGGATCGGTTTCAGTTGGTGAGTACCGAGGACGTGGACAAGCTGCTTGGACGAGTGAGGGGGACGACTTGCCCTCTCGATCCCTGTCCTTCATGGCTGGTCGTCCAGGGAGGAGATGCGGTTAGATCGCAATTACAATATATTATTAATGCATCTCTCAGGGAGGGGAGTTTTCCATCATGTTTAAAAGAAGCGGTGGTACGGCCGCTTCTAAAGAAGCCCTCCCTGGATCCCCTGGACTTTAATAACTACAGACCGGTATCAAACCTTCCATTCTTGGGCAAGGTGATCGAGAGGGCGGTTGCCTTTCAACTCCAGGTAGTCTTGGATGACACTGATTTTCTAGACCCATTTCAAACTGGCTTCAGGGCGGGATACGGAGTTGAGACTGCTATGGTCGCCTTAGCGGATGATCTACGCCTGGGTATTGACAGGGGGAGTGTGTCCCTGTTGGTACTTTTGGACCTCTCAGCGGCATTCGATACCATCGACCATGGTATCCTTCTGGAACGCCTGAGGGGATTGGGAATCGGGGGCACTGTGCTTCAGTGGTTCCGGTCCTACCTCTCGGGCAGGTTCCAGATGGTGATGCTTGGGGATAGCTGCTCTGCAAAGAAGGAGCTGCTGTGTGGCGTACCGCAAGGTGCCATCCTTTCCCCAATGCTGTTTAACATTTATATGAAACCGTTGGGAGAGATCATCCGGAGGCATGGGGCGGGGTGCTATCAGTATGCTGATGACACCCAAATATATTTCTCTATGCCTTCGACAACATCGTCAGCTAAGGATAGTGTGTCTCCTCTGAATGAATGCTTGGAGGCGGTAATGGGCTGGATGAGGAAAAACAAACTGAAGCTGAATCCAGACAAGACGGAGGTGCTTGCTGTCAAAGGCCGCAACCTGGGTTTGGAGGTGTGTCAACCGGTTCTGGATGGGGTTACACTCCCCCTGAAAGACTGTGTTCGCAGCTTGGGGGTGCTCCTGGATCCGTCGCTCCAAATGACAGCCCAGATAGATGCGACGGCCAGGAGTGCCTACTATCAGCTTCGGCTGATACGCCAGCTGCGCCCCTTCCTAGAGTTGGAAGACCTAAAGATGGTGGTGCACGCGCTGGTAACTTCGAGGCTTGACTTCTGCAATGCGCTGTACATAGGGCTACCTTTGTGCCTAGTCCGGAAACTTCAACTAGTTCAAAATATGGCAGCCAGGTTGGTCACCGGTACATCTAGGAGTGACCATATTACGCCAGCTTTAAAATCGCTCCACTGGCTGCCAATTAGTTTCCGGGCGAAGTATAAAGTGTTGGTCATTACCTTTAAAGCCCTACATGGTTTGGGTCCAGGTTACCTGCGGGATCGCCTTCTCCCGTACAATCCGCCCCGCACGCTCAGGTCCTCTGGGAAGAACTTACTGCGGTCGGCCAAGACTAGGCTGACAACTGTTACCCAGAGGACCTTCTCTTCTGCCGCTCCCAGACTGTGGAATGACCTGCCGGAGGAGACTCGTCAACTTAACAGTCTTTTAGAATTTAAGAAAGCTATAAAGACTGTTCTCTTCCGGCAGGCATATCCAGTGTAATTTTTAGAATGTTTTTAGGATGTTTTAGGATGTTTTAATGATGTTTTAGGATGTTTTAATGCAGTTTTAATAATATTTGTCATGTTTTAATTAGTTTTATGTATTTTATCATGCTGTTGTTCCCCGCCTCGATCTAGATGGAGAGGCGGGTAAGAAATAAATCGTTATTATTATTATTATTATTATTATGTTGGATCAGACCAAAGGTCCATCTAATCTAACATTCTGTTCACACAGTGGTCAACTAGCTGTTGATGGGAGACCCACAAGCAGGACATGAGCGCAACAGCACCCTCCCGCCCGTGTTTCCCAGCAACTGGTGTATATAGGCTAGGCTGACCATATGAAAAGGAGGACAGGGCTCATGTAACTTTAACAGTTGTAGAGAAAAGGGAATTTCAGCTAGTGTCATTTGTATGCAATTAGTTCCTGGCGAAATTCCCTCTTCATCACAACAGTTAAAGTTGCAGGGGCCCTGCCTTCTTTTGTATCTGTTCACTCTAGTATAGTACCTGCACCTTTAACTGTTGTGATGAAGAGGGAATTTCGCCAGGAACTAATTGCATACAAATGACACTGGCTGAAATTCCCTTTCTCTACAACTGTTAAAGTTACATGAGCCCTGTCCTCCGTTTCATATGGTCAGCCTAATATAGGCTTACTACTGCCTCTGATTCCTGGAGGTAACATATAACCATCAGGACTAGTAGCCAGGAATTTATCCTACCCCCTTTTAAAGCCATCCAAATTGGTGGCCATCACTACGTCTTGTATTAACGACTTCATAGTTGAACTATGCGCTGTGTGACGAAGTCCTCCCCCAAAATATCTCAGGTTGTAAAAAGCCTGCTGGAATGAAGGACCAATGTCCCCTCAGCCTTTGAAAACATAACGCATAGTAATCTTTCAGCAGTTTATTTATTATGAGAATTATATCCTGCTCTTCCAAAGATTCCTCACAGACGCACGAGCGAATTTACAAGAGATTTTTTTTTTAAAAAAATGTAAAAACAGCGAATAAAAATAAATGCAAAATAACCACATTTTAGAGAGAGGGAATTAGGCTGCACCTACTTCCCGGGGAGCAAGCCCATTAAACTCAATGGGGCTTCACTTCTGAGCATACAAGTAGGGTGCAATCCTATGTATGTTTGGAAAGAGAGAGAAAGTCCTACAACTCCTAGCACGCCCAGATCTACACCAAGCGGGATATGACACTTTGAAAACGGTTTGAAAACTGTATATGGAGTGTGTTCTGGGCCCCAAGAGGCAGGATCTACACTACTGCTTTCAAATGGTTTATAACAGTAGTGACAACTGTTTGGGCTCAGGACACGCTCCATACAGTTTTCAAACCATTTTCGAAGCGTCATATCCTGCTTAGTGTAGTTGTCGCTACTGTTATAAACCGTTATAAAGCAGTAGTGTAGACCCTGCCAGTCAGCTGGGTGGACGCTGTCGGGCCTCTTTCTGCCTAACCATGCATAGGATCGCGCTCCGATAGGCTGGCAATGTTAAACTGCTGAAGGGCCTGGAGAAAGTGATATCGTTTCGCTGGGATGCAGACCAACGGTGGACTTGGGCTGGGAGGGGGATTGAAGGAGCAAATTAAGAGGATTTACTTCGCTGCTCTAGGACGCGGGTGCGCCCAATCCCAGCTACGCTAAAACTCCAGGACTTCTATCAGACTTCTGCTTGTGATGTATGGGCAGCTGCTGCCGCCGCCACCTCCTCGGGGAAAAAGGGAGGGTTAAGGAACTAGGAATTATCTTCAGTAACAGATAGCACGACTCTACACGTTCTATCTCTATGCATGCTATACCGGCCAATTTTTCGCTAGAGGACTTTCGCCATAGAGAATTTTTTTAAAAAAAAAGTATAGAGCGGCACCACTCCCCCGAGTAAACTGAGCTGCGGCTAACGACGGGTTCCTTTCTCTTCTTTGTACTGGAACCTGAGGATGTGTCGATTTCATCTTTCTGTCTTTATGGAAGGGCTTTACATTAAAAAAAATGGGTTTTTAAATAAATAAAAAGGCCGCCCGTGCGCATGACGCCTCCCTCCTCTTCCTTTCGTGAGTTTCAGTCGCAGCTTGTTTACGTCACACAGGCGACGTAAACGCTCTTCCGGCCTAGCGTCGGTCCTCCGCCGGGTCCGCGGAGAGAAATCCGTCGTCCGTCGCGATGGCGGACATGGAGGAGCTGTTCGGCAGCGACGCCGACACCGAGCCGGAGCAGAAAGGTAGCACGAGGGCCGTGGGGCGGGCGGGGACGGCGGCCGTTGTGCGGTATCGTATCGCGCATGCGCGGTTGCGGAGAGGGACTCCTCGGGTCTTTTCTCCCCTCGCGCGCACTTTTCCCTTCCTCCCTTCGGAGCTTCTCCTTTTGCCTGGGTTTTAGCCCCAGTGCCCCTTTTAGTCTCCGGGGCGCGCCGTGCAGGAAACAGCCCCTCTGAGCATGTGCAGAGTGCCTTATCGTCACCCAGCCGTGCACATCGGGGAATGGGGGAAGAGCTGACTTAACGTGTTGTGTCCCGCGTCGGCCCTGTTCAGAGAAGTCCAATGGGAATAACTGAGCCGTAGGTTGGTCGTGACTAGTGTAATCCCATTTGTTTTAGTGGTTCTACTCTAGGAAGGGCTGACATGGGATCCAACCCTTAGGGTGCAATCCTACGCATGTGTGAACAGAAAAAGCCATACAACCCCCAGCATTCCCATGGCTTTTAAGACCTTTATTCTGTCGAAATACTCATAGGATTGCACTTTTCGTTTATTACTCTTTTTATACTCTGCCTTCCCCTCAAAAAGTCCTAGGGCCGCATCATACATGCTTATCTTTTCCCCCGCCCCCCAGCTTTATTTTTCAAATAGGCCTCTGTGGGTCACTGTAATCCTACTGAGGTGGTCAGCAACAACTAGCAGCAGAAGTCATTAGTCCATAACTATTCTTATTAGCACATTTTTTTCCTATACATACATTTGCCAGTTGGTTTCCAGAAAGCTAGAAAATATGGTTCATTTGGGAGAACCTCTGCAGACACTGGTGTCGCCTTCCATGAGTTGAGGGCAACAAATGTGAGGACGGGTGGGGAAGAGAGCAGAGCTGGACAGCTTCCTCCCCTCCTGTGTTTGCTCTGTTCAACTTCGGAATGCCTGACTAGGACTTAGGTGAGCCACTATTCACCAGCTGGTCTATAACAGTAATTCTCAATGCAATAGAGTGGAAATGTGGGCCCAAATATGAGACCCCTGGGGAATATTTTCATGGCTTCATCTATTTTTCAATCACCACTTCTACTCTTTTTATGCTGTTTTGCAATTAGAACTGCTACTGGACTTCTGTTTCATTATGATGAACTTTCATTGATGCCAGTAGTTCATACAAAGAAAACTAGTTCGATGCATTGGTTAATTCCTTGTCTGATGGATTTACTTCCTCCAGACAGATGAAATATCAATCTGTAAAATGGTATTGGTCTAATTTTTTCCTCTCTGGTTAATATTTACGTACATTTCTCTTTAACAGATTCTGATTCCGGATCTGATTCCGATTCTGACCAGGAGAATGCCGGTTCTGTCAGTAACATTTCTGGCAGTGAGAGTGACAGAGATGACGACCAAGAGGCTTTGCAACCCAGTAATAAGGAATTGTTTGGTGATGACAGCGAGGACGATGTTGCTTCTCACCATAGCGGCAGTGACAACCGGTCTGAACGGTCCTACATTCGCTCCGAAGCCTCGGGACACTCCGAACACGAAGATAATGACCAGTCGGATATTGACCAGCACAGTGGTTCGGAAGCTGCTCGCGATGAGGACGAGGATGAGGACCACCGGTCGGAAGAAGGCAGCCGCCACTCCGAGGCAGAAGGATCTGAAAAAGCACACTCGGAGGACGAAAAATGGGGGAGGGAAGACAAAAGCGATCAGTCGGACGAGGACGAGAAGCTCCAGAACTCGGATGATGAAGACAGGCCACGGCATTCGGATGAGGAGGAGAAAAACTCGGACGACGAGGAGAGAGCTCAGATTCCCAACGATAAAGAGATGCTGCAAAACTCGGACGAGGAGAAAATGCACAACTCGGATGACGAAGAGAGGCTGCCAGTTTCCGATGAGGAGAAGCTGCAGAATTCTGATGAAGATGAAAGGCCCCGGCATTCGGATGAAGAAAATGTGCCGAACTCAGACGATGATGATGAGCGGCCGCAGCATTCGGACGAGGAGAAGCTGCAGAACTCTGATGATGAGAGGCCACAGCACTCCGATGACGAAGAGCGTCGGCTCTCGGAGGATGAGGAGGAGCATGAGCACAAATCTGGTAGGCTGGACAGGGAAGGTGAAGGACTAGAATTGGGCCACTTGTGGCCCTCCAGATGTTTTGGCCTATAATTCACACCTAAGCTGGCAAGGGCTGCTGGGAGTTATAGGCCAAGCCAGCTCTCATCAGCCCCAGCCAACATGTCCAGTGGTCAGGAATCCTGGGAGTTGTAGGCCAAAAGATCTGGCAGAGGATCTGCACCGTCTCTGGCAGGGATGTTTCCCAGCACTCCCTCGGAGGTGGAGGAACCGTCAGAATGCAAAGCGGATTGTAAAATAAATACTTCCTGGGGATGGGGGAGGAATTTAAACTGTACCAGTGTGGATTCAGTCTAGATAACAGCACACGCCTGGATTTTTCTCAAAAACAGGAGCTGGGTTTATTTTACAGTTACTAGGGCCAAAATATTTTCGGTGAATAAGGGATATGAAAACAACTCAGTATAATAACAAGAACATCAGAAGAGCCCTGCTGGATCAGACCAAAGGTCCATTTAGTCCCACGTTCTGTTCACACGGTGGCCAACCAGATGCTTCTGGAAACCCACAAGTATGACATGAGTGCCACAGTACCTGCCCCCCCCCCATGTTCCCCAGCAACTGGTGTTTATAGACTTACTGCCTTTGATATTGGAGGTAGCACATAGCCATCAGGACTTGTAGCCATTGAGAGCCGCCTTCTCCAGGAATTTGTCTAACCCCCTTTTAAAGCCATCCAGATTGGTGGCCATCACTACATCTTGTGGTAGCGAATTCTTTAAAAAAGTGAATTCCGTAACTTATTCAAGTTAAGGACATAATGTTGCAAGGAGAGAAGTCACCTTAAAATAGGAAACCCACCAGCAGGACATGAGTGCAACAGCAGGCACTGGTAGCCGTTGATAGCCTTCTCCTCCAGCAACAACATACATAACTTATATGTTCAAAGAACAGTTAACATTAGAGCGCCCATTTTCCCCAGGCCTCTCATCACTTTCCCTCCCTCTTTCCCAACTGCCCCTTCTAACCGATGTAACTGCCCCTTCCCCAGCATTCTCTCCTGTCTCCCTGGTAACCAGCCACACCCCATTCCGCCCCCTCCCAACCGACTGCCCCCCCATAAGCTTCACTACAAGGGCCTTTCTCACAGAGCTATAGCCTCCTCGTTGTCTCGAAGCTTAAGAGCGCGAATTTCCTTCGCCCCAGTTAATCACCTTTGCTGTTCTGCAGCCTTTCCTTGAAGAGAAAGTCTTTGGATTTGTATTTCAATAGTTGACCTTTTTCCCTTTTTAATAACTCTCCCAAAGTCTCTGGGTAGGTTATAATATCACCATTATCTCTTTGGTCTCAGGAGAAATGGGGCTGGGGAAACGGGGAGGGGCATTCTACGGATTGGGACCCCAGGCTAGCCTGATTTGGCTTCCTGAGGTTTTGCACCCATTTGTGTAAAGTTACCTAGTAAGATATGCAAGATTAGAAAGTGTCCAGGTTCCCATTCAACTGTGAAAAGGCAGGTATTTCCTTTTTCCAGAGTCTGCAAGAGGCAGCGACAGTGACGACGAAGTCCTGCACATGAAGCGTAAGAAACCAATGGCTTCGGATTCTGACATGGATAGCGATGCAGAAGGGCCAAAAAGTAAGCCACGCCCCTTCCCGCCTTCCGCTTGAGTTGGGGTTAGGTTTGCAAGGCCTTCAAGCTACCCATGATGTTCTCCAGCGGGGTAGAACAAAACGTTTGTACCCAGAGAACCGCGGGAGCGATGTAAGCAACCAGTCCGCGTGTGGGTTTGAGCCACAGTCGTCAGTATTTCTTGCCACAAGAGTTCTCACTGCCATCCGATTCCAGTTGCTTTCTAGCAAGGGCTCAGAAGATGCCAGGTGCTTTAGCTGAAGGCTTCCTTGATCTCGGGATTGGCTGCATACTGGATCCAACACCCGGAAACCTGTCGACTGGTCCCTGAGAGCCTTAGCTAATTTTAATCAAAGTACGGGTTGTTGTTGTTGTTTTAAAAGCTCACTTTGCTTATAAGGAAGAGAGAAATAAGGAACATTGAACGAAATTTATTCTATTTTTGTCCTATCCTTCCTCCACGGAATGTGTCTGAGCCTAACCTACTTCCTTGGGTTGTTGTAAGGATAAAAGGATTAAAAACGCAGTATACTATCTTGAGTTCTTTGAAGGAAAGGCTGGATATAAATGCAGTAAATGACCCCTTTTTTTAAAAAAAAAGTTCACAACAACCTTGTGAAGTAGGTTAGATGGAGAGCGTGAGTACACCTGGCCCAGTATCTCCCACTAAGCTTTGTGGATGAGCCGGGATTTGAACCTGGGTCGGCTCAATCTAAGTGCAACATTAACCACCTCACCACTCTGGTATTTGTCTCTCTCATATTTAATTTTCATGTGATATACACATATATTTTTCTGTGTGATGATAGAAAGCTTTCAGATTCTATGCTTTTTTATAAATGATGCATTTTTAAAATCCTGAACCCAATCTCTCCCCTTCCCCAACCTACCTTATATAGTTGAAAGGGATGAAATAATCACCTTTCTGTCTTATTTCCTGGGTAAGATAACAGGGATGCAATGGATCTGTTTGGAGGAGCAGATGACATCTCTTCAGGGAGTGATGGGGAAGACAAGCCCCCAACGCCAGGGCAACCTATCGTAAGCACATCTGTCAGTCTTTGGGATGGGGGCTGTGCAGGTCACCCTGCCCTTCTTGCACTATCAGCTCACTATAGGATTGAACCTGAGAAACTAAGATGTTCATCCCCACATGTTTTTGCATCATCTAATTAGACTACTGCAGATCCCGCCACGGGGACTAGTAGTCTGAGAATGATTGGATAAAAATATGTTTGCCCATTTCCCTTGTGACTAGAACAACTTTACATGTTTAAAATAAATGTACTACAAATAAACCAGCAAGGATGAAAACAAAAAATGATCTTTTAAAAAAGGTTGTTTACCATTTCTTGAAGTTTGAGGTTGAAAACAGGTGACGTAAGTTTTCTCTCTCTCTTCTCCCTCTACTGTCCTTTCAGCTTTCTCCTCAGCTTCTCTTCCTCCTACCACCAACTGACTTTTCTTCAGCCCCTTTCCCACCATTCTGGGCCTGTCCTTTCATTGACCCAGCACTTTTAAGGCCTCATAGGAGTAAGCATTATTATACATGCATACCCACGCTTTGTCACATATTATATTACATGCACGGTGTGGGGCATATGCATTAACTTTCCCTTTCCCTCATCTCTCTCCCTTCCCAAGCTGCCCAAAGCTCAAGCTTTCAACTTTTTCGATCTTTCAAGACGTTCT
The DNA here is from genome assembly GCA_029215795.1 of Anniella stebbinsi. Classification (NCBI taxonomy): domain Eukaryota; kingdom Metazoa; phylum Chordata; class Lepidosauria; order Squamata; family Anniellidae; genus Anniella; species Anniella stebbinsi. Next base: position 393,689,535 of record JARDYH010000001.1, read on the forward strand.
ACATGTCTGCACTGCTCAAGCTTCAATTTAAAAAGAAAATGAGCAGAAATGGCCTGGTAGATCCTTGGCACATTCGTATTTCTGAGAGCCCTACAACTGATCCACTGTATGTTGCCTCGGGTTCCGTTCACTCAAAACCTGATAGACTGGCCTGACTCAAACCTGCTTTCCAAAAATGTCTACCTTGGAAGGAACCCTTTTCACACCGACATCTAACCGAAGAAGCCACGCCCTTTTTTTAGCCAAGCTGCTCCACATTGCAAGGCATTCTGGGGTTTATTTGAGGGCGTCCCCCACAGTTCACACCAGGCTCTGGCCATGCCTGTTGTAACTCATCGCTGTCCCACGTAAACTGAGCACACGCACATACCCCAGAACACTCCAGAACCTTCCCTGTGGAATGAGCATCGCAGAGGAAGATGGACCGTTGTTGGCCGGCTCCCTTTCAGGGACAGACCCACAGTTTGGGAACACTGAATGCCAGCATTTGGGATGGCCACCCTAATCCAAGTTTTCTGGCGATTTAGGAGCACCAAAGGATGATATGTTTGCCCCAAAATCAGCACGTGCCCATTTGGCACATAGCCACATATGGGTTAGATTGGAGGGATCAAAGAAAGCTCCCAGCTGCTATTGGTCCTTTGGCTAGTAGGCGGTCGCCATTCCCCTCTCACCTTACACTAACTTTCTGAATGGAAGTACTTTTGATGATGTGTGTGCCCTGTATCCCTCCAGTCTCCACCAACTTGGCCCTTTCCAGGTGGTGTTGAATGACCACTCCCATCATCCACAGCTAACATTTTATTTATTTATTTAAACATTTCTTTGCTGCCTTTCAGGGCAGAAGCCCTCACAAGGCGGCTTACAACAATAAAATACATAAAAAACGTGAAAATATTAAAAGCAATAAAATCATAATCGCAATAAAGTAGCAGTTTAAAATAATAAAACCAACAATAAAACCAACAAGAACAGCATTCATCATGGGAAGCCCACGGAAAAATAAAATGTTTTTGTGGCCTTCTTAAAAGCCTGCAAGGATGGTGCATGGCAGACCTCCGATGGGAGTTTGTTCCAAAGGTTTGGGGCCACTGCAGAGAAGGCCCTCTCCTGTGTGGAGACCCACCTAGTTGCTCTCACAGGTGGGCAAATGAGAAGGGCCTCTCTTTCTGATCTTAAAGTGTGGACACACTGATATGGGTGAAGGCTGCCCTTCAAGTAAGTAGGTCCCAAACCATTTAGAGCTTTAAAGGTCAAAACCAGCTCTTTGCAAACCATCATGCCATACTGTCTGATGGGAGTTGTAGTCCATATCTGGAGGATACCAAGTTGGGGGAGGCTAGTATAGTCAATTACATCCTTCAGTATCCTTAACTGAGTGTATGGAATATAGCACAGAAGTTCTGTTGTTGCTACTATTGCTAGTATAATGATTATTCATATTTGCATTCTTTCATTCTGTCTTTCGCTGGCGTCTCCTGCACGCTTCATTAGGATGAAAACGGGTTGAATGAGGATCATCAGGAGGAGGAGCCTATCCCAGAAACGCGGATAGAAGTAGAAATTCCAAAAGTGAACACCGACCTGGGAAACGACTTGTATTTTGTGAAGCTGCCCAACTTCCTCAGTGTGGAACCCAGGTAAAAGAAGAAGAAAAACAGCAATGCATCTCGTGGCTGCAGATGCCAAAATAGAACTCCCCATCAGGCCTAGCCAGCCTAGCCAAGGGTGAGGGAGCATGGGAGTTGTAGGTTGAAACATCTGGAGGGCCACAAGTCTTACCTGGGGAGAGAGGAGTAGGGAGCGCCTCTCACGCATCGAGCCTCCAACACATACAAAGTCACATGAAGTCTCCAAGGTTCATGACAGCGTTCGGGAGAGCTGCTGCCATTCCCTCCTGCTTCTGAGGTCAGTGTGGCATCAAGGAGAGTCCTTTGGCTTCTCCAGGGCCCAGGAGAGTAGTGGGATGCTCTCCAGTTATGTCCTCTCTGCGCATTGTTAAACACAGCGCATTGTCAGACCACGGAATTCACTTCCACAGGATGTGGTGATGGCCACCACTTTGAATGGCTTTAAAAGGGGCATAGACAAATTCCTGGAGGAGAAGGCTATTAATGGCTACTAGTCCTGGTGGCTATGTGCTGCCTCCAGTAATCAGAGGCTGTAAGCCTATGTACACCAGTTGCTGAGGAACATGGATGGGAAGGCGCTATTTCTGCTTGTGGGTCTACTGTGGGCTGCCGGTTGGCCACTGTGCAAACGGAATGCTGGACTAGATGGACCCTTGTTCTGATCCAGCATCAGGGCTCTTCTCATGGTCTTACATTCTTTCACCAGAGCAAAAGATGTACCGGCCAGTGGCAAGCTGGCGAGTGCAATTATGGGTCCTTGGGGGTGTGCCTTTCCTATATTGATCGTCTACGGTGGTAGATGAGTAGGACATCCCACCAGGATCGTAACGCCATGCCCTGTGCGATTCACGACCATAAGTCTGGGTTGATACCTTACAACTCAGGCTAACTGGGGCATACTAGGAGTTGTGGGTTTTTTTTTCCTGTCTAATCAGGCCTAGGATTGTACCCTCAGAGCACAGTCCTGGACATACTTAGCCAGAACTTCCAGCGTCTCTTCAGCCAGTCCTGCTGGGTGGGGCATGGTGGGAATAGTAGCACTTCTTTCTATCTAGACACGCAATAGGTTGTGCCCTTAGATGGTTCTGAAAGGGAATTAGAAATTCACGGGAGAAAAAGCTTTCAGTGGCCACTAGTCCTGGCAGCCATAGATGGCCTCCAGTATTGGATGTCATGTGCCAGAGAACACGAGCAGGAGGACCCCGTTTTGCTCATGGCCTGTTTGTGGGCTTCTCCGAGGCATCCGGCGGGCCAATGGGGGGAGCTGGATGGACCTTTGGACCAATCTGGCAGGGCTTTTCTCACGTCCTTAATTTATTACAGGCCCTTTGATCCTCAGTATTATGAGGATGAATTTGAAGATGAGGAGATGCTTGATGAAGAAGGTAGAACGAGGTTAAAACTGAAGGTATAATATTAAATCCTATGTGTTGTTCTCCCCCACCCACCCCCACCCCCCGGCCCCAGCAAGCACACAGGTTTATACCTGTCATCCTGCTTTAAGGCTTGTAAATAATGTCAGCTCTTTTTTGAGAGCTGATGTAGCAGAAAGGCTAGAAGATGAAGGGGCCAACCAGGAAGTCCCCTATTCAAATTTCACTTCCATGGTCAAGACGGTCAATGGCCTTAAGTAAGCAAGCAGACACACACGCACACACACACGTAGCAGTATGGGGATCGTAGCACCAAACTTTGTCGCAAGGGTTGCTGTGACAAATGGATGCGAAGCGTTGTAGTATCCAAAATGCTATATAAATGCAAAAGTCTGCTTTGCTTAGGTATACAGAACCCAGATTTGAGCTGACATCTGCAGCACGATGGCAATGCATGGGCATGATAATATTTACCAGACTTAACCAGGCTTTTTTTAAAAAAAGTTGTGAGCACCACCACAAAATGGCTGCCCAAGAGGTGTGGCTAGTCATGAAAGGACTGCCGTTCTGGCCAGGCTAGTCACAACAGACTGGTAACCTGCCCAGGAAACTGAGGCAAAGAATGGGCTTGACCCTCAAATTCCAAACCACCTATTTGACACCCACAATCAGATCAAAATAGCCGTTTCATGGAAGGAAAACGGAGAAGGCAAATTGTCGAGGCTCAGAGATAAAGAATTTGCCCGTGAAAACTGAGTACAAGGCAGAGGCTGGGCCTGATGCCGAACCACATGTTACACCGTAGGTCCCTGGCTCAAGGGACTTACAGTCTAAAATTGGCCACAGTGGAGGCAACGGACGGACGGAGGCAGGCTGGAGATGAAGGTAAATGGGCAAGGGGAAACGCCTGTTCCATTTAGTGACACAGACTTATTCTTAGTTTCATTGTGAGGATTGCAGAATTGTGCCAAAGGTTTTGTAGGAAAGGCCCAGAGCCACCCTAACCCTCGCAGAATACTGGATTCCCTTGCTATCCCATGAGCACCGTATTAAGGATGTTCAACCGATACATCACAACTAATTAAATATTGCAAACATGAGTTCAACCATTTGTCCGAATAGCGATTACTGACATTACTGCAAGTATTCCCTCCTCCCCGCCATATGTCTTGCCAAAGCAAACTGGTGTCTTATTCAAGAGATCCTTTCTGCATGTGGCAACTTTGTGTCCCCACAGGTGGAGAACACTATACGCTGGCGCACGCGCCGAGATGAGGAAGGAAGTGAGGTTCGGGAGAGCAACGCTCGGATAGTCAAATGGTCCGATGGAAGGTCAGTTTACGCCTGATGCCGCCCGGCCTATTTTTGTGAACTGTAGCAGCCTGTTGCTCTGTTTAGAGGCCCTGTCTGAGTTCTCGCTCACATGTATTTCCCCTGGGCTCCCCTCTTTGGCTTCTGCGGATTTGTAGATCGGGGATATCAGCAGTTGGCATTCACTGCATTGGAGGGAAAAGCTTTTGAGGTGCTCACCTATTCTCTCAAATTTTGTAATGTCTGTCTAAAAATGCTTGTGGTTTCTAAGGTCTCTGAGACTTTTGTCCTCTTGAGGCAATTGCTGTTGTGGGTCAGTTGTGTGTTGTGTGCAGTTGAATGTTAAGATGTTTGGCTGTTATTTTACTAATGTATTTGTTTTATATGTTTTTAATCAGTTTTATGTATTGTATTTTTGTATTCAGTGTTGTTCCCCACCTCGATCCAGAGGGAGAGGTGGGTAAGAAATGATGATGATGATGATGATGATGGGATAGGTCGGACTTACAAACAGATCGTGATACTATACTTTTAGATCTCTTGTATAAACTAGGCACTGTCCATTAAAAAAATATGTTGCAGGTTCCTGCTTTAAGGGTCGTTGCCTAAGTAAAACTAGGTAAGCTGTAGGGATGTGTATCGTATCATTAGAATTCATGATAACGATACGATATGCTCTATCGTGTCTCAAAGTTACGATGACGATACGATAGAAAAACCTACAATAATAATCGGAGACGATAATTTTCGGGCGATTTTATCGTTTTATCGGACTGCCATATAAAAATGCCTATAACCTGTATTTTAAAGGTTAGAGGCTTGAAACTTGGTCACAGTACTTATGGGGTATGCCTAAGTATGTGTATGAAATTTGAGATCGATCCCTCCAACTCTCGATTTTATATTATTTTTTTAAAGATAATTTCCGTTCTTACAGATCAGAATGACAGCTTGCCCCGTGCGTTCATTCAGACCTGTCAGAACGGAAATGATCTTTTAAAAATTCATATAAAATTGAGGGTTGGAGGGATCGGTCTCAAATTTCATACACATACTTGGGCATACCCCATAAGCACTGTGACCAAGTTTAAAGCGTCTAACTTTTAAAATACAGAAGTTATAGGCATTTTTTTTCTTTCTGCCAAAAATATCGTTTTTAATGATAATTATTGTGAAGACGATATGAATCACCTATGATATGAATGAAGATGATAATTTTTTGGTCCGAAGTGACGATAACAATAAAAGATGATATTTTTTGGCGTGCACACCCCTAGTAAGCGGATTGGAGGGGTCAAGGTAAGAGGAAACGACTGAGTTAAAAATAAAAGGGCATTTAAATACACCAACAGAAGTTGGCTTTATTGTCATTGTAATTCTTCCAATGACAAGCAAAGCTAATGGGAACAATTCCCCTCTCGTTTTGAAGCATGTCGCTGCATCTGGGGAATGAAGTCTTCGATGTGTACAAAGCACCCTTGCAAGGTGATCACAACCATCTCTTCATCAGACAAGGAACGGGTCTCCAGGGACAGGCTGTGTTCAAAACGAAACTAACCTTCCGGTAAGCACAAAATTCCGGTCACGAAAGTCCGTTTCCGTCTGTGAGCGGATGGACGGAACAGAAGAGACCTGACAGTCTGCGAAAATCAGGCAGAATGGATTTGACAACATCCATACATCCTCGAGGGACTCTGGTTGAAGGATGATCATTTCTCACTTCCCAGGTGATCTACTAAGAAGCCGTGAAGGCTAAAGTAGATCCACTGGAAAGTGATTTTACGATAGTGTCCTTCTTAGCTGTTTTCTTTTTCATCGGACAGCTGACACACTTCCTTTCTCTGACGCGAAGAAGGGGGCCCTGTGGCTCTCCAGATCTCGTTGGACCGCAACTCCCATCATCTCTGCCCATACAGGCATTCCAGCTGGATCTGATGGGAGTTGGAGTTCAGCAGCATCTCGAGGACCACAGGTTCCAACCGCCACTCCTGCTGTCACCACTAGTGGTATTTCTCTAATGCTGCGCTGTAGTTCTGCACTGAAACTGACGTTCCCTGAAAGAAGCGTGCTAACAACAATCTTCCAACAGGCCTCACTCAACGGACAGCGCCACGCACAGAAAGATGACACTCTCACTTGCGGACAGATGTTCGAAGACGCAAAAGATCCGCATTTTACCCATGGCTGGCCGCGATCCGGAGTCCCAACGCACAGAAATGATTAAGGTACAGATTTGCAGGTGTGGATCTTAGAACTTGCCTTCTAAGGCTGCCTCTACACGAGAGGTTTAAAGTTCTTTCAGGTCTCATTAAAATTTTTACCTCTACAAGAGTGGAGCGCAAATCGGGGGTAGAGGCGCGTTTTCTCTCCAATTATGCGTATTATCGAATGCGCGTTAAATAGTGAGTTTTCCTGCTCTGCAGCCGTTAAAGCGCATTTTGACCATGTAAACAAGCAATTCTCCGCATTTCAGCCACTTTAAAGTGCGTTTCAAACAACCAGTCGGGCCACCAGTTATGCGCTTAACTGTCATTATGAGAAGATGCGCATAATTGGACAACCAGGCGCCAAACCGAATTCTTGTAGAGGGGGCCTAAGCTGCTCTTCGTTTGATTGTTTTTCCTTTTTTCCGAATCCTCGCGCTATTATCGGTACGCTTGGCCGGTGAGCATCTTTGGACTTGCTGCTCCAAGGCTACGAAGCCTGGGTTGCTGTAGTGCGAGACAGGAGTCTGATTTGCCATAGAAAATAACCGACATTGTCCTCTCTGTGTGTGGCAAATGGGCTGCTTGAAACAAACCGAGTGAATGAGTCTAGTCAGGCAGAGCCGGAAAACAGCAGGGGGGAAAAGGCAGGGAGAAGCAAGGAGATCGTAGATACACAGCAGAAGAAATAAGAGTAACTGCATGTCGGTCAGACGCTGTGAAACTCAATATCTGAATCTGCCGATCGATTGTTATGAATCATTTTATAGGTACTGCCAGGCGAGAATGGGCAGTTTCTGGCACTTCCGCTGCAGCGTTTAGTCTAAAAACAAAAAACATTCATCCACCAGACGCCTTCTCCAAAACGCAGATCAGCTTATATCATCCAGGCCACGGAGTGCAGAAAACTCCAACTGACTCAGCTGAACGACCAATGCAATGTCTTGCAGAGAAGACCGCAGCAGGGTCAGGAGGCTCTGGGAGTCCCCAGTGGGCCTTGGCAGGTGCCCAGCAATGCCGACCCCTGGCAGTAGCCCAACGGTGGCGCTGGAACGTGTCTCACTGCTGCGTTAGATTTATCTCTTTCACTGGCAGGGAGTTTTTAGTATGGGGAAGCGTTCAGAGATTAATAAAAGACACCCCTCCCTTGCAGTCTGAAGGGAGACAGTCCACTGTCCCACGGTCAGATTCTGCCCCCTCCCTCTGCCGCATGGACAAGGACCAGGCATGAGGCTTTAGAATTGGGGGGCAGGAAGGGACTTTGGAAGGACCTTCGCTGCTGCAAGGAGGTGAAGGGAGCGAGGCAATGCGGAGTCCAAGCCCTGTGTGCGAAATCTCCCATGCCTCCCTTGGCAAACAAGCACGCGCTTTCATTTCCCCCCGCAGAAAGAGGAGGAGAGGCTGCGCGCTTCCATTCGCAGAGAGTCCCAGCAGCGGAGGATGCGGGAGAAGCAGCACCAGCGGGGGCTGAGCGCCAGCTACTTGGAGCCGGATCGCTACGACGAAGAAGACGAAGGGGAGGAGGCCATCAGCCTAGCGGCCATCAAGAACAGATATAAAGGCGGGATAAGAGGTACGGCTGCCTCGCCTGTAGCCCTCGGCTCGTGGGATCGCATCCGACGCGTGAATTTCAAAATCTGCTTTCCCCAAACAGGGATAGAAACGTCGGGAGCATCATGCGGTGGGGCGGAAATCCTCCTGAAAAGAATTTATTTCATTTATTTGAGATGCCATCCTATGCATGTTTAGACAGGCTGAAGTCCTACAACTCCCAGCACAGGCTGGCCGGGAGTTGGAGGACATATTTCTGTACAACGACGCATCGGATCGCGCCCTTAGAAGTCATCCACCCCACGTTCTGAATGGAGTCTTCCAAGGCTCTCACAACACTGACAAATTCCAGTGAAACATTGGAAATGATGAAATAACCAGCCCAGCTGAAGCAGGAAGAGGCCTTTCCTGGATGCTTTTCCACAGGTTGTTAGATAGGATGGTCGGTGGGTATGCGACTAGATTGTTTCCTAAAAGAAATTACACCTGCATCCCACCCAGCCTTCATGGAGCTCCAGGTGGCGCCCATAGGGTTCCCAGGTGGTCTCCCATCCAGGTGCTGACCAGACCCAGGTTACTTGCCTCTAGACCATCTCCTGGTCCACCAGTGGTGGGACGTGCATCTCCACCTTGGGCGGTCATCTATCTTTGTCTCAGAGATGCTGGAGAGCCAAACAGAAGGTGGGGGTGGCGCCCCTTACATCTTGCATGGCTTGCGGATTTTCATGGCACATTTAGCGGGCTGCTGCTGGGAGATACAGCGTTGATCTCCATTGACCGAACGCAGGTTTGTTGGTCTGATTTCAGGTGGGAGGGGGCAGATTACCTCCCCAACCTCTACGCAGGCTGGAGGACATCAGGGAGTCATTCGCCATCAGCTTCCAAGTCTGTGAGCTTTCCCCAGGCAGGGAAAGCCCACAAGCACTGCAGCGACCCCAACCAAGGCCAGGGTTGAAGGTAGAGTTTTTGCTGGCCCTCCCGGTGACTTACCCCATGTTCTGGCCTTGATCTATGCAGTTGAGCGTATTTAAGGAGAGTCCCACTGCGCTATACTTCAGTAGGTGGTGGCAGTGGTTTGTTTTGGTTTTGGGGAGCCTGGGCTTGCTGGTCCGACTGGGCAACTGACCTGAAAGCCCCACAGGACATCACCATGAGCCCAGCTGTGATGGGGGCCGTCTTCTTGGACGGTGCCTAGGCCAGCTTATCGTCTGATGGCTTCATTGTTGTAGCTGTTTGCCGTGCTTTGTTCACTCTCCAGCTGGCTCTCGTCTTCTCATTTGCACAGCACCCGTTGCTTTCACGGCAGGAATTTGCGCCTCTGTTTTCACAGCGGCCGACGATCCCAAGCAAATGCATATTGCTGATAACCCGCTTGGGTGTACATTTTCCGTGTCAGGAAACCGTCTTGTGTAGCGAGTGGCCCAGGGGTCGCTTTATTTAAACATGGGGTGTTTCTGAGCTACAGTCGACTTCTGCGCTGGATTGCGTGTGTTGCTTTGTTCTTGGAGAGTAACGCGCCTGTTTCCCTTTCAGAGGAGCGGGCGAGGATTTATTCTTCAGACAGTGACGAAGGCTCAGACGAAGATAAAGCACAGAGATTGCTTAAGGCAAAGAAGCTGAACAGTGATGAGGTAAGAGAAGCCATGGGGGGGGGGTGTCTCCTGGGGGGTCATGCGGTTACATTGGTTTGAAGTGTGGCACGCTCTGCACTTGTGAACTTGATCTGACGAAAGCCAGTCAAGCTCTGAGAAACTTTGCTTTAACTAGGGTTTCATCTGTGAATCTGCGTTTTGCGAGATTGAAGCATGTTCATGAAACCACAATAACACCAATATCAACAAAACGAAAGAATCACAAAGTTGGAAGGTATCCACAAAGATCATCTAGTCCAACCCCCTTGCTGATGCTGGAAGCCCACTGCGACAGCATCCCAAATGGGTGTCCATCTGGCATCTGCTTAAAACCTTCTAATGAAGGGGAGTCCTCCATCCTCCTCAGGCAGCTTGTGCTGATGTCAACAGCCTGTGCTGTCAGGAACGCTTTAGCCGAAATCCCCTTTCTTGTCATTTGAACCCTTTGGTTCAGGATCTACTCTCTGGAGCTAGGGAAAACAAATGGGCTTCGTTTTATTTATTTATTAGTAGGGCTTGTATACCACTTGATAGAACAAAATGTCTAAACAGTTTGTGTTCTCTATTGACATCATCGTCCTTCAGATATTTGAAGATGGCTCCCCCATTGCTGTCTCTACACCAAGCTAAACCTAACCAACCCCTTTAGCCTAATTAAAGCAGAAGCAGAATATTAATACACAAAGCAGGGGGCAGGAGAGAAATAACACTTATCAGCCGGCAATTCAGTCTGGAAACCCCTCCAATAAATGCCTTCTGCAAAATGAAGGGCTTCGCAATTAGCCAGAAGGCAAGGAAAGAGGGTGGTAGGGAGCAAGCAAGCCACCTGAGAGTGTTCCCATTGAGGGCAATAAGCAAAAAAGCTCAGTTGCACCCACCCCGCCTCACCTGAGACGGTAAGAATTTATAGAGCAGGGGCCTCATCGGAAGATCAGAAAGAATGATCTTCCTGACTGTTAGAGCAATACAACAATGGAACCACTGACTTGGGGAGGTTGTGGGCTCTCCCACGCTAGAGGCATTCAAGAGGCAGCTGGACAACCATTTGTCAGGTATGCTTTAAGGTGGACTCCTGCATTGAGCAGGGGGTTGGACTCAGTGGGCTTATAGGCCCCTTCCAACTCTACCATTCTGTGATTCACACAACATGACAACCCAGAGTGTGGGTTGACTGTGGGTTGTCGTTGAACCATGGGGTTGTTGTTGAATCATGGTTTGTTATGTTTTGTGACTCCAGCCACAAAAGCAAACCATGTTTTGTTCATCACAAACAGCCCAGAGTTCACAGTCCAACAACAAACCATGGGTTCTTTTCATGGCCTGTTTGTGATTAACAAACTATGGTTTGTCAGCATGGCTATGGTTCACACACACAATACAACAACCCACAATTCAACAGCAACCCTTTCTGAACCCATGCTCTGGGTTGTTGTATTGTGTGAACGACTTCAAAGCGAGGTTTTGGGGAGGGGGGAGACGTGTTGTGTTCTGCATTCACACATGCCACAAGAAAGGTATCTAAACTTCTCTCCTAAATCCTGTCCTATCCTAATAATACCTTTAGACTACAATATGTGCCGTAAGATTGCAAGTTTGTAGTTGGAGAACCACCGTTTAATGCTGCAATTATAGATTCCTGGAAACTTTTGCATAACTGGCCAGGATCTGGCACGCCCCCATGCTGCATAACAAACTTCTTTTGAAGTTGGGGGTGTGGGGCGGTTTGAAAAACAGTTGGTGATGTGAGAGATGGGATGAGACTTCTGATCAAAGCAAAATAATCAGCATTTCCATTGTGCTGATGGATTCTTTCTGCTGTCCTGAATGTCTCATCCCTATGTAGGTAAAAGGCAACAGATGGATCACCTGTACTTTTCCTTTTCACCTTCCATCTTAAAAGCAGCTTTAGTTTAAAGTTCAACTACACCACATGGGGGCGCTTAAACATTTTATTTTTTAAAAAAACACATACTGGAGAGAGTAGCACCTCAGCATGTGCCAAAAATGATGGGATGCTCAGGCATTTGCGCTGCTGTTTGCATCTGGTTTTAACCGTTGGTACATTGTCAATCTCCAAAAATGATCCCAGGGTAACTCTTTGGAGGCCCATGGTGTCGGCCGTGTAGGGTGAAACAAGCGTTTGAGTTTTGCAAAGGTTTGCAGGAAGCACTCCGAAACGGAGAAGTGAATTTGGGCAGAATTACAAAGGAATAATTCTGTGCCGAGATCAGTTCGTGTTGCCTGGAGGCAGCCGGGGGAATGGGTGGGGACAGACGTTCAGTTTGAAAAGCTCTGTCATTATTCAGGAATTTGAACCTTTTTAGAGCAGTAGGCCATCGGTAAAACGAAGAGGTATCTCAATCCATGTATATAGATCTCGCATTGAAAGCCATGTGAACTGTCTGTTCTACCCAGTTCAGCTATTAAGCAGATAGTTGAACTGGCCATCTTATTCAGATGCTTGGTGCCGGTGCTCAGTTCTGTTCTATTGCCACAGCAGAAGCTGCCAGCAAAACTCTGTTGCCGCCCTGGGTTTCCTGTGCAAGAGCGCATGTCACCCTTAGGTGGGGAGGATTAGAAAGTTAGCTTCCAGCCATTTGCATGGTCTTTCTGGCCCATAAGAGGCACAGAAGTATAAAGTGATGGGTCTGGGTGCCACCTTGACACCTGATTAAGCCCCCTTCCATTCCCCGGACTGATTTCTGAGTTAGTACCTCGTATTGCCCACATCTAGCCTTGCAATGTATTTTATATAGGGAGTGTTCTGCTCCTTCCTTCCTCTCCCTTTGAAAGCCCAAACTAAACGGCAACCCTAAATGGCCCTACTAAAGTTGGGGTCTCCTAACATGGTGGCTGTGGGCCTCAATGTACCCATGACACTTCTCTTAGCGACCCACCAGGCTCCCTGCCCCTCCTGACTTTTATTTTGTTCCTAAAGGTGTTGTTTGTTTGTTTTAAAAAAATCAATTTGTTTTTAACTGGGAGTCTGGCACACTGCAAAGCATAGCATTGGCCTCCAACGGCATCTTTATTTGGGTTCAGAATGCTGGTTTTAAGAGTCTAAGAAGAGCCGTGCTGGATCAGACCAAAGGTCCATCTATCCAGCACTCTGTTCATGCAGTGGGCAACCAGCTGTCAACCAGGGACCCACAAACAGGACACAGGTGCAACAGCACCCTCCCACCTATGTTCCCCAGCAGCTGGTGTATATAGGCTTATTGCCTCTGATACTGGTTTTGTGTTTTGACACTTAGACCTCACTTTTGCCTGTACTTAGGTTCTCAGGTAAGGTGCTTTTCTTTAGCCTCGCCTTCTTGCCTCCTGGGAAATGAGTGTTTGGTGACCGGCCATGCACACCATGGCAGCCATTTTATGAATGGGCAAGCCACCACCTCCACGGCAGCCACTTTGTGAGAGTGCCCACAATTTCCTCTTAAAAGTCCAAATGTGCCACCAACTCAAAATGGTTGGGGACCAATGTACTGGAAAGTAATTCCCATTTTGACTCAGAGGGCTGTGCTTTAAGAACATAAGAAGACCCCTGCTAGTTCAGACCAAGGGTCCATCTAGTCCAGCACTCTGTTCACACAGTGGCCAACCAGCTGTCAACCAGGGACCCAGAAGCAGGACGCAGGTGCAACAGCACCCTCCCACCCATGTTCCCCAGCAACTGGTGTACACAGGCTTACTGCCTTGGATACTGGAAGTAGCACATAGCCATTAGGACTGGGAGCCATTGATAGCCTTCTTCTCCATTAATTCATCCACCGCCCCCCCTTTTAAAGCCATCCAAATTGGTGGCCATCACAACATCTTTAAGTTTGTCTGTTTCTCAGCTGATGTCCATCCTGCTCATCTTTTCAGAGTAGTTGTGTCCAGACATTCCAAGATTTATTTTCACTTAGCCCAACCAGAGGGAAGCGTCTTCTCCTTGTTGGGACCATTCAAGGCCCGTTTCTTGGAGCAAGGATGCTTTCAGACGGGAATTTGAGTCTCTTCCGGAAGTGAAATGCTCAGTTTGGCTTAAAACGTATCTGTTTCCCTGCAGGAGGGCGAGCCTTCTGGCAAAAGGAAAGCAGAAGATGACGACAAGGCAACCAAGAAGCATAAGAAATACGTGATCAGCGATGAGGAAGATGAAGATGATGATGCATAATGCCATGCAAGTCTAAAACTTGACAATAGATTTTTTTTATACAGAGAGAGAGAGAGAGACTGTGCTGTTCTTTTGCAGCCACGATGTAAGTAAACCCCCAAGGATTTATTTTTTTTTTGACAGAAGAAATGTGCACAAATATCTGTAATCCTAAAACGAATAAAGCTCTTTGAACCTTTTTATTTTATTAGGCCCGGCTGCCGTTCGCCATGGAGAACGTGGCACTCATCGAATCCAAGTTGCTGTTGGATCATTAAGCTTTACAAGGCCGAAACGAAACGTTACGGCTGACGAGTCTCCTGTCACGTTCAATAAGGCGAAGCATGCGAAGTGGGGTGTTTTCTGCCGTACGCTGCCCCGCCCCCTGTTGTGGAGGAGGCGGTAGCCCAAAACATCTAGTAGGCGGCAGGTTGATATGAGGAATTCTACATGGCTATATGAAATGAATGACCGAAACAACCAAGAAAATATAGTAAACCATTAACAAGCTAAAACCAGTAGAAAAATTTAAAGAATAAGAGGAGTTAAAACTATGTGCAACTTTAGCCCTCAGTGGCTTTGATAAAAAGCCATATTTTAACTTGGCGCAAAAACAAAGCCAGCGTTGGCACCAGTCGGGCCTCCAAGGGGAGAGCATTCCACAACTGGGGTGCCACCACAGAGAAAGCCCTCTCCCAGGTCCCACCATACTGTATGTTTCAAGTTGGTGGGGCACAGAGAAGGGCTCCTCCCACAGATCTCAAATTTCGGGCAGGCATATATAGGGAGAGGCACTCCCTCAAGTACCGAGGTCTCAAACTGTTTAGGGATTTAAATGTCATTGCCAACACGTAGAATTCCAACCAGAAGCGTATAGGCAGCCAGTGTAATTCTATTAAGACCAGTGTTATATGGTCTCTTTGTGATTATGTTTACATTGCATATTTAATTTGCTTTTAAGAGTGTTTCAGTTTTGATTTCAGCCCACAGTTTTAGCTCCGAAAAGTATCTGCTTCTAGATGTGTGCGTCTCCATGACTTGTTCACAGCCACACAGGGCAAATTCCACACGGCGACTTCTGGCTTCTGTACTTTCGTAGACCTCTGCCAATTATTGGACTCCTCACCCATCAGCCCCGGTCAACATGGCCAGTGGTCACGGATGATGAGACCTTGAGTCCCAGCAACGTCTGGAGGGCCAACATCTAGAGTCCAACAACATCCGGAGGGCCCTACCTATCAAAGATATTTCCTACATACTTTTAAACCCATAATGGTTAGAAACGTATTATGAACGGTGTGATTCTCGGGACATGGAAATCCCCCTTTCTCTTTAACTCCTTGCCTACCACTGTGGTGTGGCTACCATATTTCTGCATGGTCCTCTGCTGCCTCCTTTGCCTCCATCTTCTCTACGTGTTGCCTCCCTTCCCTGCTTCCCCCCCATCTGCCATGTCTAATTTAGACTGTAATTTCTTTGGGGACAGAGGCCTGCTTTTTGATACTCTGTCAAACAGTATGCACATCGGTAACCCTATATACCCAGCAGAAGGCAGCAGCAACTAAAGGTCTCACGAGTCAACCTTGTTGTGAAGTCCACAAAAGTTACTACCTATGCCTGTTTTTACTAGCATCTGTCCAGGAGTTCCTAGGTTTGCCATTTGGGGGTTAAAAGAAAACCGCCAACTGTTGGTGAGTCACCTGGAGGCAGGTAATTCTTACAACAGGTGAGCAGAAGCAGACGGTGCTGTCTTGATACGGCACGATGTATCGCCATGACGCTGCGTGTGCTACTTAACCATCTGTTTCTGGGGCACATATAATCTTCATAGGGTGGCTGTGTGTCTTCTTTTACAGAGGGCAGCCCTCTCTTTGAAGAGCTGTCAGGGGGCATCTGTTCGAAAGTATCCTCGATTTGAACAGCTGCCCAAATCAAATTCAATTTCAAGAGCCCTAAGGAGGGAGAACATGAGGCCCAAAGTTGCTCGTGGACAAGCTCACAAGTTGTAGCGTCAGTCTTACTGCTAGGGTGAGATGGATTGTATTTCTATTTTAATTATGGTGTAGCAATCGTATCTACATTTGCATCTATCCCTATAAATTAGCAGCTGCAAATTTTAGGCAGCTAGCGTGTCCTCTTTTGCCCCTCTTTGTGGTGAAGCACTTCCTTTTTTTTACAATACATAAGTGGCCACACTAACGTTCACTCTTTTTAGAAGCTGGACTCCCACATACATTCAAGTTGTAGCCCAAACCTGAATCCACGGGGGTGCAGCGTATATAACCTTCACGTGCCGCTTTCTCTCTGTTTTCCTTCTGTCTTTCTCAGGGCATTTCTCCACTGCAGGCATACTAGTATAAACCGTGGCAATTTTAAGGGGTGGAGGGGGGTGTTGAGGGGAAGAGTTATACAGGTTTCCTGAATAAGAATTCTTTGCATTTGCAGTTTTAATATAATTCCCACAGGTTTTTTTTCAAAAAAAATATTTCATTATTTGCAAGCCACATCAATTGACCTAGGACAATTGACTGGTATAAAATTAAAGTGTAAACATAGTAAATTGCAGGATTAATTACAGGTATAAAATTTCTGTGTAAACACTCTCCTTCTCTCCTTCATTTTTATTATTTTATAACGAACCCTTTAAACCAAATATTCCAGCAGCAGCTGACGCAAAATGCATCAGTCAGTGTAAGGTTCTTTTTCTAAAGTGGCGTCAAATTAGGAATACGTAGGCTGCAGCCCTACACACAGTTGAATTCAGTGGGCCATACTTTTTGTGCAGAAATGTATAGGATTGTGCTGTTAAGGTAGCAATGCATTCTAATTGCTATGAATGCAATCCTGCCCCAATTTTAATCTCCATTAACACATGAAAGTTAATGGACTGCTGCCTGCGTAACTGAGCACAGAAATGCCATTCTGTGTCTAGCCGTACTTTAGGCCTGTTTTCACAGGTTTTCTTGTTTTAATTTTCAGCAAAACAAAAAAGTGAAAAGGGAAGAGTTACAGCTACATAGATATGAATCTGTCAATTTCAGTGCAATCTTATGTGAAGTAAGTGTGTGTGTGAAAATACAGCTTTCTAAGAATTACACATAAACTTTAACAAAAACAGACCACGTATCCAGGTGAGTGTCCATTCGCAAGTGGTGCCTGTTCAAATGTTGAAAGCGTCATTAGGTCCTCAATCCATTGCATTATAGGAGGTGAGCATTTATCCTTCCTGTGTTGCAATATCAGCCCTTTAGCTGTCAAAAGGGGGTGGAAAATCCATTGCGCTGACCATGTTTTAACTTCCAGGATGCCAGTAGATAATTTAAGAGGACATGTACATCAGGAAATATTAAAGAGTGTTCCAATGCAAGGCTTATCCGTATAATGACCTCCTCCGCAAACGAGGCAACTGTTGGCATTGCCAAAACATATGGTGAAAAGACGCATTAGCTGTATCACACCTCCAGCAATTAGCTTACTTAGACAAACTCGTATTAAAGAAACGTTGTGTTGTCCTATAGACATGGAACAAACGTTTTTTGCTAAATGAGATGGAACCTGAGTTTTGGTTTTGGTTAGCGTATACCAGAAAATGTAAAGTAGAGACAAACCTGCATTTACGTCATGTGCATCATGCCTGTAAATCCCTCTTGAGTGTACATTTGTTGGCAGACCTGGGTTTGGCAATTGCGTAATGAACTGGCCAACCTTCTCCAACATGGCATCTTCCAGATATGGCCATACTGACTGGAGATGATGGGGAGTTGCAATCCAACCCATGTGGAGGGCAGGAGGTTGGGGGAGGCCGGGATAGGCCTTCAAAATAAAGCTGTCCTGCTGTAGCCAAAGACATAATCTGTGGAATAATCTGGAGAGCGGGTTTTTTTAAGGCTTTGAAATGTCGCTTGGCTGAGAGAGCTTAGCCTAACGATACACCTCCTTTCCCATCTCTCTTTTCTCAAGTGGCCAGAACCTCTGCTTGCCCCTTTCCATCGGTAATCCTTGGCGGAAGGGCCGTGGAACCGTGAATTCCTCATGTTGCCTGGTTCGTTCCCTTTTGATTCAAGCCGCATTTCTTTACACTTGCCTGAACATGAAAAGCTTAGAGAAAAGCTGCAGACCGGTCTGGGTCAGTGCAATGTAGTTCTTGCTTGCTTGGCAATGCCTGGGCGTTCTGAACACTTATGTAAGCTGTGGGGGAGAAGAGGTATATTTTTGTTCATATCCTCAGGTTTGCTACACTTAACAGCAGTGGTTGACAATCCTTCTAGCTTCGGGGAATGCTCCCACACTGAGCCTCGCAGAAGATTCTGGGATGTATTCTATGGGTCAGCAGACTTCAGGCTCGTGAGATCTAGTTTGTTTCTTTCCTAGATCCCCAAGATCCATCAACAAGAGCCTGGTGCAAAAGATGTACCCCTCGAGTTAAAGAGCCTGTTCACACAACACGCTAAGCTGAACTTGGCTATTGAGTGCAGGTTGTTGTTGAACCGTGGATTGTTTGTTGAACCGTGAGTTAACGTCTGAACCCAAGGCATTTTCTGCAGGGTGGCTTGTTAACCACCCCAAACAATCCAACAACAAACTGAAAGGGGGGGGGGGGTCTCAAGGTTGCTTGTTTGAGAAAAATAAGCCACTCTGCATGGTTAACAAGCCTTGTCCTGTTGACTGCCCTGTTGTCAGGGAAGATCAGGACAAAGTCTCCTTCAGGCGAAAACAGCCACCATCACTGATCTTGTTCAAGATCTCCAGGGTTGCTGTTTATTCATTATTATTATTATTATTATTATTATTATTATTATTACATTTAGGAGGATAGGAAGCTACCTTATACGGACTCAGACTGTTGGTCCATCCAGCCCAGTATTGTCGACACTGACGGGCAGCAGCTCTCCACGGTTTCAGGCAGGAATTTTTCCATCCCTTTCTGGAGAAGCCGTGAATCAAACCTGGGACCTTCTGCATGCAAATCATGCAAATCTTGAGCTATGGTTCTTCCTTCGAGATCAGCGTGGCACCAGCAAACATGGTTTTCCTTCCCCCCCCACTTGTTATTCTTCCCCCTTTTTTATCTTCACAACAACCCTGTGAGGTAGGTTTGGATACCAGGTAGTGACTGATCACCCAGTACACTTCATGGCTGTATAATGATGTGAACTCTGTTATCCCCTGTTTTAGTCCGACCCAGTAACGGCTGGCCACGTTAGCTCTCCCAGAGAGTGCAGTTTGAAAACCGTTGGCTTTCAGCTATTTTGCATCCACACATCAGTGTGTCTTTCTTTTTCCCCTTTGTTTTTCCTGTTTCCAGACTTGTGGGTTAAATCAGGGATCCATATCAAGCAAGTGGGGTAAAGGTGACGTGGCTGGAAGGGGACTGAGGGTGGCTGTGGATGTCATTCGTGTGGGGGCACAAGGACAAAGTTTAGATAAGGTGCAGAAAACTCAAGGTAACTTCCTTAAGGCTCTGAAATCTGCACTTTGTCCGAGACATTTCGATGGCAGAACATCCTGTCTAAACGAAGAAGGCATGAGATTGCTCATCTGCGATGCTTTCTAAAGCGATAAGATAAAAGACGAGGAAGGGTTTTTATTTACCTAAGGCTGTTTGGGTTACGATCTCCAGGCATCACTGAATTGGACTGAATTTCGGTGTCGGTCCAAGTTCAACACTCCTTCCGCCTCAGCGTACCAACTCTCACCGGTGAAGTGTTCACCATTTGGAAGAATACAGAACCGCCATGTTCTCCCTGTATTCCCCACCACCAGATTCCAGTGGCTCATGTTGCATTTTGAATGGGGAGTTGTGTGTCTTGGAGAAAGCGATGAGATCCCAAGCCAACGAAGCATAACTTCACGGCTGGAAGACCTTGTTCTCCCTCCCTCTCCCCCCCCCCCCCACTCCACCCCACTTCCCTTCATCTGATGGCTTGGAAAAAAAATAGCAAATGCCAAAGCAACATTTATTCTGGGCAGCTCAGCCTGGTGCATTCCAGATTCTATATGCGATATACTGATATTTTCCAATTTATTGCAAACAAGTGGCCCTTTTATAAGATTGTAAACAGTACCAACAGTGGCATGGATATTTTAACCTTATAACCGCATAAATCGCTGCCTTCAGGGCTTCTATGATACGGACGTGATTTGGAAAAGGTCTGAAAAGATGTTCTAACATAGGAAGGTTGAACCTCTTTCAGCTTGAGGGCCGAATTCGAAGTTCAGGGTTTTTGGCAATGTGCCACTGGATGCATTCAGATGTAACACTAAACCATGGTTGAGCAAGACAAGAACAAGACTGCTCCACCCACCCACAACTTAGATCTCTCCCTTCCCCTCTGGTCCTCCAGCATGGCTGCAAGGAGGACTTTGGAAATTTCCCCGTCCATCTTCGATGAACCACAGTTTAGTGTACCATCCACATCCTAAACTGGTTAATCTTGACTGGTTAGCAGAAGCAAGACAGCTTCATAAACCGTGGTTTGAAGCTGCCTGGTTTCCACTAACCAATAGATCCACGGTTTGTCTGGATTTGGACAACATGGCAAACTGCAATTAATCAAGAAGCTTCCAAACTCGCAGCTGGAAGATGAGGGAGCGGAGAGTCCACAAACCTGTGGGGAGGCTAGGCTTGTTTTTCTGTAATGCTAAACCGTGGATTGCCATTACGTCAAACTGGCCCATTGCCTGCTCTCTGGCATGGTGAACCACACACCAGCTGTAGAGAAAGAACAGTTGAGTGACGCTGCCTCACACTCTGAATCTGACTTTGGGCACCATCGCCAACGAGGAAACCATCCCTGTTCTGTAAGCCAAGGGTGGGCGATTTGCAGCCCTCGGGATGTGCTGGTCTACAGCTCCCATGATCCTTCACCGTTGGCTATGCTGACTAGGGCTGTTGGCTAGGAGGGCCACAAGCTGTCCACACCTGCTGCAAGCTTTTGTATGTGATGTAAATAAAACCTATCGTCAAGGACCTTTTCAGAAGGGCTGTAGTTCAGTGGCAGAGCACCTCCTTTACTCGCAAAAGATCTCAGGTTCAATCCTGGGTATCTCCAGGGAGAGCTGGGAATGAATCTTCCTTGAAAACCTGGAGAGCCAATGCCAGTTAATAACATTGAGCTAGACGGACCAAGAGTTTTCCTGTCTTTGTATAAGCCAGTGTTCTATTGTTCTTTGTTGTTTCTGTTCTTAATTTATGTTGGCGCACAACATCACTCTTTTCCAGGCTTGCGGGGGAGGGGGGAATCTTTGGATTACCTTTTTGGCAAACGGTCTGTGTAAAATACCTTTTCTTTCTTTCTTTGAAAGAATGCATGTTTCCTTGAAAACGTAAATACAATTGAACTTTGGGCACCATCTGAATTAAGCATGATCTCATGGAGGTTATGTAAGGAGACTAGAAGCCGCTTCTTAAAACATTGCTTCGTTTTTTCCCTGTCATCCCAAGGTGCCAGTTATTGGAAAACAGCTGAATCTGTTTTTGGAATAGCTGTGCAACGAACCTTCTTCTTTTTTTACCTCCCTTCTTTAGACTATAACTAGGCCACAGATAACTGGGCATTACTGGGAGAATGGGGAATGTTAATTGCCTAGCAATTTCGGGTTATGCATACTTTCCAGGGGCTTAATTTAATTGTTGCAAACTACTTTGAAGCCGCATGAGGCATAAGACAATTTCAGGTTTGAGATTACGCCTCTGTGGAAATAGCATTAGAAACGAGGGAAAGTGGGGGTGGGGGGGTGTTCAGTCTAGACATGTATAAAGCCTGTATGGAAATCTTATAAAATATGCTTCAAGAGTTTAGATTTATGAGTGGCTGGAAACTCTCAATATTAAGAGGTCAGGAGCGCTTTGCTGTCTGCAGGCAAGATAATGAATAAGGCAGCTTTGCTGATAAATGTGCAAAGGCTTCTAGCCCATCTGCTTAAAATGTAAGCTAATGTATATCAACAGGCATGGCATGGGGGCAGGTGGGGGGGGGGGTAGAAAGAACAAACTCTTTTCGAGTTCACTGAAATTTCCTTGCCTGGTCACCTACACACAATTTTTACTCGCTACAGGCGACTAGGAGACCTGGATAATAGGAGAGATGTTTATGGTTTACAGGAGGAGTGGGCCAGGCTATGAGGTGTTCTTTCTTGACTCTGCCTGTCTGCCTCAGTCTATCTAGTCTTCTGTCCCTGTGGAACGATAGGCATACGTGTCCCTTGATAGCCAGTGCCTTTTTGCGCTCTTAAAGCTTCTGACTGGGAGAGGAGGATGGGATGTAGGGAGAAAAGGAGGGCATGGCAGGTAGTGGGATGGCATGGCTAGTTGGGCCAGCAGTGGACAAAATGAGTTGCCAGCCAGACACCTGCACCATCTCACATTGATGTGAAAGAGCTATAGGTGTCTCTCTGACTATCTCTCTGGATGCATGCAAAGTAGGTTTCTTCTTTTCACACCCTTCCACAAGCTGGCTCCCTCCAGATGCTTTGGCCTACAACTCCTATCAGCACAGCCAGCTTGGCGAACAGTCAAGGCTTATGGGAGCAGTGGGCTGAAACGTCTGGAGCTCCCCCTGTTGGGCAAGGCTGCCTACAGTGCTAAGGCCTGTGCTCCATAGAACAAGACCAAGCCTGCATGCTTTGGCTTTAGCAAAAATAGTATCCGAGCTCTGCTGGGTCAGAGTGAAGGTCCATTTCGCTTAGCATCTTAGGAACATAGGAAGCTGCCTTCTGCTGACTCAGACCATGGTCCATCTAGCCCAATACTTCAACACTGACTGACAGCATCTCTCCAGGGCTTCAGGCATGCTGTTTTCCTAACTCTTCCTGGGAATACGAAGTGCTGGTTCCCGTCTATTCAGCCCTGGTTAGGGCTCATCTTGAGTACTGTCCAGTTCTGGGCACCACACTTCAAGAAGGCTGCAGACAAGCTGGAGGGGGTTCAGAGGAGGGCAATGAGGATGATCAAGGGTCAGGAAACAGCCCTATGAGGAGAGACTGAAAGAACTGGGCATGTTTAGCCTTTAGAAGAAAAGACTGAGGGGAGACATGATAGCAGTCTTCGAGGACTTGAAAGGCTGTCACACAGAGGTGGGCCAGGATCTCTTCTCGGTCATCCCAGAGTGCAGGACACGGGATAATGGGCTCAAGTTACAGGAAGTCACATTCCGACTGTACATCAGGAAATACTTTCTGAATGTTAGAGCAGTACGACAATGGAACCAATGACCTTGGGAGGTTGTGGGCTCTCCTACACTAGAGGCCTTCAAGAGGCAGCTGGATAGCCATCTGTCAGGTATGCTTTAAGATGGATTTCTGCACTGAGCAGGGGGTTGGACTTGATGGCCTTAGAGGCCCCTTCCAACTCAACTATTCTATAATTCTAGGCCGGGAATTGGACCTGGGGCCTTCTGCATGCAAAGCAGGTGGTCTACCACTGGTGATGGTCTATCTTGTTTCCATAGCGGCCAACTAGATGCCAATGGGAACCTCCCAAGCAGAGCAGAAGGGTCATTGCCCTTCCTTGCTGGATATCCCCATAATCTCAGGTTGATAGGCCCATAGGTTGGCTATATATCTATTTTTCAGGCTCTCTCTGCTGTCCCCCTGCATGTCGTGGCCACAAACTGTGTTACGTAAACTGTCTTTCATGAAAATATTATGACGGTTGGCTGGAAACCTTGTCCCCGTCTTGAGTCCTCTCAAGCCAGCTTGGCACAGCCTGAGCTGGGAAAGTTTTTGTTCCAAATAGTAAGAGAAGCAAGCTTGTTTAAAATGGCCCAGATAGAGTTTTATTATTTGCTCCCTATCTGATCTAACAATAGAACATTCTGTCCAGATGGGAAGAGAGAGAGAGAGAGTACAGAACTGTCCGTATAGCAGGCATAGCCGTGGAAAGGGGGGAACTCTTTCTGCAGCCAAGAAATACGCGGTTGCTTTTTAAAAAATATATTTTTGCTTTCGTTTTGTTTGGGTCTCATGTTCGAAGTGATGCAGGCAGACTGCAAATCTCCTGAGCTCGCTTCTCAAAATGGGAACCTCCGACTGTCTGTGTATTCCCCAGCAGCTGTTCCATTGCAAGTGTTTAAACTTGTGACTGTGGTCAGATATCCCGGAGGCCTCTGGAGCCCAGGGACCACTCAGCCCTAAAACACAGAAGTTTTCCAGCACGTTTCATTGCTGTCTCTGAAGGGGCCCCAATGAACAAGAGCCAAAAGAGATCCTCAGGGCATGGTGTTGTGTGGTGCAGCTATTTCTGCACCACACCATTTCAGAATGGAGGTGGGTCGGCCAGGGCCAGGCCAAGATTTTGTGCTGCCCAAGGCTAAAGACAAGATGGTGCTCTCCACCACCACCACTATTCCACGTACAGAAGCTGGTTGGATCTCACTTCAGCACTGGCCACAGGACCTCCACCGTGTCTGAGAGCAGCAGGCTAGCTAAGGGGGTGGAGGACCGGAATATAGAAATCTGCTTTACACTGAGTCAGGCCATGGGTGTATCTAGCCCAGTATTGGCAACGCTGACTGGCAGCCACTCTCTGGGTTTTCAGGTAGGATTCCTTCCTAGCCCTACCTGGAGAAGCGAGGAATCGAACCTGGCACCCTTTACTTGCAAAGCAAGTCCTCTACCATTGAGCTATGGCTCCTCCCCAGAGGACACAGCTCTGTCCTTCGGTCCAGCCCTCCCATGAAGTAATGCCCTGAAGAAGAGAACACATCCTCCAATTCCACATTCGAGTACACCTGCCCAAAGCTGAACTAGTCCTGACCCTGTTTCTATAGCAAAAGTCTCTCACAGGCTGGAAGTGGTAGAATCTCTTGGCTTCAGCTAGCTGCTCCCTTGATCTTGACCCTCAGATGATGAAACCGACTCATGGCTTGAACCTAGCAATCATTACAACAATTATTTTTCTTGTTTATTCCATCAAATTCCCCCCAATCCCCTTTCTTGCCAGGTTCTGAGAAAAAACATTTTATATAATAGGCTAATCGGTTTTAAAATGTAAGCTTTTACTGAACCCAGCAGCAATCCTTTCGCTGATACATACATAGTTTGCATGGCTTCCTTCGTGTGGCTACGTTTATGTAACCGTCAGAAAGCATTGAATGGATAATCTTACTGAGAGCAAAGGATAAGCCAAACAAATCCAACTGTTAAACAAAAACAACAACAAAACCCCCAGCTCTTCTGGTTTTAAAAGGATGTTGCTCGCTTGTCTTGTGAATGAATCCGCAGAATGAATCCTTTCTGACCTTTTCTCTTAATGCTAGCCCAGTTTTCACAGACAGGAAGAGCAAAATAATATATTCATCCTAAGTCTGTTTTGATCAGTGACTTCTGTCTGAATTGCTGATACCAACGAACAGTTTGAGAAATAACTTAAGAGCCAGCCGGTCACGGCAGGTGCCCATGGGGGCTGGTGAGGCAAAGGACTGGACAGTTTACCTAGGTCGAACCAAGGTAACCTGTTACACAGAAAGAGCAAACAGAGGCATGATCTTTTTGATGTCTACACTGCAAAATAGGTGTGATTGGTGCTGGCCAACAGCTGCAAGGAAACTACTTAAAATCACTCCATGTTGCTCCTCTAACCACGCGGCAAGGCAACCTCCTGTAGCCTCCAATAAGGTAGTTAGGCTGAGATTGGCCACCTCTTCACAGCCAATCAAGAATCTGCAGAAGAGTAATCGCTGGCCTTTAGTACGTGGTTGGAGACTACAGATGACCGTTAGCATATGCAGGTCATATTAGGTCTTCAGTTTTGTTATTGATTCTCTTTCAGGAATTGACAATCCCCTAGGGAAGTGGGAGAAATGAATTCAGTTTGTATTTTAATACAGATGTACCTAATTTTGTAGTTTCGAAGCCCTCTGCAAACCGAAACTCAGGTATGCTTCAACATTCCCCTTTCTCCGGATTTTGCAATGGGTTCCTCCGATCAAAAAATGCATCTATTGGGGGATATCATGTTTAAGAATGCATTTACATTGAAACAATTGCTTGCGGAAAAATGCATTGGACCAAAAGGCATACAAAAACACATAAATTAGGAGAAATGTGCCTAAAAATGCTTGTGAATTTCATGTAACTGAGGGCAAATTTCCTCACTTAGTTCCTAAGAGCAATTCCTGATGTGAAATGTTGAGATACCGTGAAAGCCAGTTGCTCTGAAGGTAGTTGTTGTTAATGGGAATAAGAGCTGCTTTTCTTGGTACAGGGCTATTTTCGCAATTTCCCCCAAATGGGAAGTTTTGATTAGCAGAGATGATGACATCTATGAGTCTCAAGGTTTGGGATGCTAGAGGCCTGGTAAATCCTATGGGCAGTTACAAAGGCAGCCACATGGCCCCCATTGATCCGAATCTCTTCTAATTTCTCTGCTTTGAAAATGTCAAGTTTACCAACTGGGAAATGCATTGCCTTATTTAACATGTCAATGCTTCCTCTAATTGCCTGATTCAGGGAGTCTGGAGGCCACCACTGATATGGGCCCAGCGCCATGCGTTCTCCATCCCTGTTTGTTTTCCACCATTGTGGGAATCCTTACCAGTGCCAACTATCTGGAGATTGTTATCTTTTCCTTAATCTTCTTTTCCCCCCCAGGCAAAACTGACTTATGTTCCTTTCCCCATAACATCTTGATTGCTCAGCATTGGATTGCCTCTCTTCCTGCCCTCCAATTCCCTCCAGTTTCTCCCTTTATGTCATGAAGCAAATATGGCAACCCAGCGGAGGGTGCTTCGGGCATGAATGCAGGACGCTGCAGCGAGAAGTCTGGCAGATCGTGTTCATTGGAGCACACTGAGCTCTGCTGTTCTACCGACCACCCGGGATTCCAATCTGGTCCCTGGCTCTGTTCAAGGTGCTTGTGATCACCTTTGAACTGCCCTATATGGCTTATTATGGATACTTATAGAAAGGCATAAGGTATCAAGGGATCCTTAGTCATGATGGCTATCAACAACCTCCAAGTTGAGAAGCAAGATGCTTCTGAGTAACAAATGGTGAGGAGCAACAGCTGGACAGGGCTTCTTACCTTCATGTCCTGTTTGTGGGTTCCCAAAAGCAACTGATTGGCCACTGGATGTGGAAAATAAGATCCTGGGCTGCATCGGGGATGGGGACTCTTTTTTGTAGCTCAAAGGCCAGTTGCAAAATGGGAAAGGCATCGGGCCACGTTCCATCTCTGGGCAGCATGGATGCGAGTCTTAGCATTTTCAGCCTACTCAGTAGTAAGCAGGACTTTCTTTTCCTGGCGCTGATATTTGGTTATTTACCCCCCCCCCCTCACCAGTTTTTCTTCACAGGGAGTGTATAATACAACTTTCCCCAACTTGGTGCTTTCCAGATATTTTGATCTACAACTCCCAGCATTCCTGACCCTCGGCTGGGCTGATGGGAATTGAAGTCCAAAGCTTCTGGGAGGCACCGACAGGTTGGGGACGGCAGCGTCAATGTACACTCCGAAGCCGCCTCTGATGCGTTCAGCGCTGCATCTAATTTTGAACCTTCAAATTTGTGGATTTTGGCACCCAGAGGTGTCGCTGTGTCACACATGATGGGGAGGGACTATTTCCAGCTCCGCTGAGCAGCGAGGGCAGGCAGATTCCCTTTGCACAAACAAACTGGCATCTCCCCAGGCCAGTATCGGACGAGGGTTGGGTTCACACATTTCTGTCGAGGCAGATGCCAAAATTACTTGGCGGGAGGGGAGGGGGGGAGTTCCACACAACCCTCTTCAACAAAAAGGCCCGTTTCCCTGCTAAAAAGTGGTCCCCGCGGATCCAAGCATTTCACAAGGACGAGAACATTCTGTGTCAACAGCCTGCCTAATCTGCCCTGTGCCTCTGTAAAGCCCTTTGAAAAGAAAAGGGGGGAAAAAGATACAGGATGTTGTGAACTGGCTGATAGGAGCCCAAAGGAATCACGGTCGTGTCTTCTTTTGTTTGGGCTGGGGATGTTTTGTACTTTCACAACCGTGCAAGTGGATGTCATTTGCCCAGACGAGGTCAATCGACAGGAACGTCCTATTTTCCACTCTGGTTGGCCTCATTTTCCTGCCTAGACCTCGCCACTCTGATATTACGCTGCCTAAGGCAAAGCTCATGCGGAGAGTGAGGTAAACAGAAGGCCAGTGCCTCATAAACCCATAAGAAAAGCCATGCCAGGTCTCAGACCAAAGGCCTAGTCTGGCATTTTGTTCCCAGACTTGCCCACCGGATGCCCCACCAGGAAGCCCACAAGCAGGACATGAGGACAAGAGCACCCTTTGCCTCGTCTTCCCCAGCATGAATCCTGCCACTGTCATTGGAGGTGATCTATAGCCACTGATAGCCGTATCCACCATGATAATCCTCATTTAAGTGTTGTCTGGACTCCCCCATCCCCTGAGGGGCCACAGATTAATGGCAGAGCACAGGCTTCCACATCAATAAAATAAAACAAGGCAGTCCCAGCCCTCCTGCTTACGATCTAAAAGACACAATGCAAAAGGAAAAGGGAGGAGGAGGGAGGAGGAAAAAAAGCAAACTCGGGCACCAGTTCAAACTTCTTAAGATGTGGAAATAATTACAAGAATTTAAATAGAAAAGTGTTCCATCTCACTAGAGTTGAAGACTGTGAACAGGTGACCTGTGCACCTGCTGCTCGGTCCATTGCCCTGGTGCTACCTGTTGATGGGCAACTCCAAGGCCCCGCCTGCTCTCCAATCGCATGGTTATTTTTTAAACCAGAGAGCCCTTCAAATAGAAGACTGTTCTCTATAAAGTAGGACACTTGGCCACCATACACCAAGCTCTTTGCACTGCACCGTTGCCTACAGGCATCGTGCCCACCTTGACGATTGAGCCGCACCACTGTAGGGACCCCTCCCAACATGCTTCTCCAACCCGGTGCCCTCCCAATGCCTTGGACTTCAACTCCCATCAGTCCTGGCACCACAGCCGGTGGTCAGGAATGCTGGGAGCTGTCCTCTGAAACATATGGAGGGGACCATATGGAGGGGAGGCCAGATTAAGCTCAAACTTAAAAACAAAAAAGGATTGGAGGCTGCTTCAACAGCTACCTTCAGGGTCTTTTTTTGTGTTTTTCAAAAGCACCCTCACCGCACCCAGCTGCTAGCAATATGCCAGAACAATGAGGCCACCAATCCAATGAATGCCTTAGAGCGAGCCGCAGGGTGAAATTAACTTTAAGGCGGAAACTCGGAAGCTTAGTGCAACAGACGGGAGTCACGTTGCTTGATGCTGTACTGCCGGGGCTTGCTTAGGAGTGATGTCCAGGTGTGTGCGTAAGTTCTTTCATTTCCCCCTTGCAGGCCAAACACAAGTCGCTGTTTCCATATGTACAGGAGAAATGCCTTGAGCAGGGTGTGTGCCCTTTAAATATCTGGTGAACTTGAAAGGTTTGTTTGAGTGCCGGGTTGATGAACCACTGACCTTCAGGAAGCTTTGTATGGTAATAGCCCGGTGAAACGCTTTCAGCCACCAGCTGCTCCTGCCTGCTTTCAGTCGAAACTAATAAACAGGGCATTTAACGGAGGCCAAGACAAAGAATCAAGAGTTGGAAGGCTTCTCAAAGGTCATCCCCCTTGCTCAGGGCAGGAAATCCTCTTAGGTAGCCATCCAGCCTCTGCAATAATAATAATAATAATAATAATAATAATAATAACAATAACAACAACGAAGGAGAGTCAGATGAAGATTTGGGGTGGGGGGTTCAGAGAGTCCTATGGGCCCATCTTGGATGCACTTAAGAGTTGTTTTTAAAATAGTGAATAATTCCTTGAGCAAGTGTCATTTTGATGTGAAACTTTGTCTTATTTCAAAATGGAGTTAACAAAATAAAGGCAAAAAAAACATGTGCATAATAATAATAATAATAATACATCAAGATCACGAAAACAAATAAATAAAATCGCTAAGTACAATTCTTAGTCTGTAACTGGTGTGTTTATGGAACATCTACAGTAAAAAAAAATGGCCTAAGTAGGAGCTCAACACCCAAAGAAAAAGTAAAATTACAATTTATATAAAAGCATGTGTGAGTGTGTGTTACTTTGTGCGTATGTGTGAATCGGTCAGAAAAAATATAGGTAACACATTTATTTATTTATTTATTGCATTTGTATACCGCCCAAGAACCAAAGCTCTCACAAAAATTAAAATCATCAAGTACAATACAAGGTATAAAACAAACCACGAAATGAAAACACAATGTAAAAGTATAATATCAAAGCACAACCAGGATAAAACCAAGCAGCCATGCAGAGAGATTTATACAGATTTAAAATACAGATTTGAAACAGCAAGTTAAAAGACTAAGATGGCACACTGTTCAAATACTGGGAAAATAAAAAGGTTGGAATTTGATCAAAAGTATGAAGAGCTTCCACACAGGGAATGAACGGAAACCATTTTACAAAGCCTGGTAGCCACACAAGGTACGGGAGATCTACGTGATAGAATTGTATAATTTCAATAAAGCCACAGGGGGAAACGGATATAAATGGTAATAAGAGAGTTGAAAAAGAGAACTGGGAGTCAACGAAGAAAAGGTTCAATACAAACTCTGCAGAAATATCGAAATGCAAATCTGACGTCATGACTCATCTTATACATCTAAGCATAGGGACTGAATTGATGAGATGTAACCAGACAATGGTGGTGATAAGGAGGGGCAGGAGATGCCGGGTCCTGCTCACTCACAGGCCTGCTTGCCCAAGGGCCCCTCAAAACCAGGAGATGGCATTGCAGGGAGTGCCCTTGTTCAAGTTGCCAGCCAGCCACACTAGGATTTCCATTACTCGTTTCACCTGCTTTTCTGGTCTCTCTCCCCCTCCCAGTCATCAATTAGCATCCTGTGGCAACTGGGCACGCTCAGTCCTCATTGGGCTCTTTGGGGTGTCCTCCGGGCCCTTCAGGGATGGAAGTTTGTACTTCTTCGAACAGGGTTCCCCCAGGACTGCTGCATTGATGGTAGTGTTTTGGCACTCACACCTAAACATCAGCAGCAGAGGGAATGGGAAGGTTTATTTTGTTACTGAGCAGCAGACACACCTGGACAGGAGGCTGAGCAGGTACAAACAGGTGACCTGGTTGCAGTCCTCCACAGTATGATAAGCTGGGTTGCATTTTGATTTTAAGTGTAGTGATTATTTCTATATTTGCATCTACATCTTCAAAATGTGTATGCAAATTGTATTCAAACCTGTGCCTGCTTTTTCCCTCTTTTAGGGTGATGCATGTCAGCTTTTTTTGTGATGCATAAGTGCTCCACTATATGTGTGAGAGAGAGACTGAGATTGAGATTAAGGACATCTTTTCCTTAAGGGGAAATTGTGTTGCTTACCCGGGCTGTTTGTGCTTCCTGCTTTTTGGTGTGATTATTATGGGCAGCACTACATGGACGGAGATGGGTGACCGTGTGGTTTGAAGTGAATACTTCCCCTCCGTTCACTTCCATTGAGACAGCACCATCTAGTGGCGGAAGATCCTGCTTTCCCCCTGCTATTACTACTTTAACAGTGGTTCTTTCCATGGCGGAATTTCTAAAGGATGCTGCGGGAGATATCCTGCTCATTCACAACGTCATATAAATCACCCACAAACTTCTGTGAGTAGCCAGTCATGACCGTGCAATCAATCGCTCATGTAAAGAAGCTCTCTGAGAGACAGAAAGTGAGAGACAATGTATGATGCTGCCAAATTTCATAGTCAGCTCATTGGTTGAACCTTGTCCTTACATATCACTCACCTTTTTAGTGAGCTTGGATCAATGTATTATGAATTTGCTATTGAGTTTGGAATTCATTGTGGGCTTTGGATCATATGCAGTAAAGCTGACTACAGATCCCCCCCAATTTTTAGTTGCCCTGCCACCTAGACCCCCCCAAAAAACATACTCGAGGCAGCCTCATTAGCTGCTTCTTTTGTCCTCATTGCTGGTGCTGCCCCTAACACACTCCTAGAGCATTGAATCCGAGGAAGACGAGGTCTCTGGGCGTCCATCTCCATTCGGCTATAGCAATTAAACATCAATGGCATCATCTCGTGGGCAGGCCACGTGGAATCAACCAGTCAGAAAGGGGGCACTTAACATGGTGACACATGAGGTTGTACCATTTTGTGAGATTCCAAGTTGCAGCTCTCAAGATGCACCTTGATGCTACGCATGTGCAAGAACTTGTAGACACAGAGCAAGGTTTCATATGAAAGGCTAACTCTTGCCTGAGCTCACATGGACAGATCTGTTACTTTCTGAGCAAATAATGACGTTACTCAGGTTGAGCTTGCTCATCACTAATGGAGGGTGGCAGCGGGCACATCCATGGGCCATCCATGGGGAAAAAAACATGTTTTCAATAAGGTGACAACTTAAAAGCCACTATAACTTTGGTGAAGACATAAGGTCAAAGTGGTATAACAGCATCCATCTGTTACTCCTGAAATCCCTTGGGGGGGGGGGGGAGCATAGCTGCTTTTTACCAAAGTGTTAAGAGACAGGAGTCTGTAGCATCCTGTCTAGTTTGACCCTCAGTTAAAAAGGCATTTCTAGATATCACCAGACATTGATAGGGCATCACTGAAAGAGAAGAAATGCATCACCAAAACAGAGGACACAGAACTGCGTGAAATTTACATATGCTGATTGATAAGTCTAGACGCACATGTAGAAATAACATCTATCATTGAAACAGGAATACAATTCATCTCACCATAGTGGGGAAGAATATTACCAGGTGAATTGTGCACCTTGCTCAGTCTGCTGTCCAGGCCCGTGTCTATACAATACCACTTTGCCTCCCCATTCCCCCCCAAACCCACTGCTGCGAAGCGGCAATGATAGAGTTACATTGCAGGAAGCTGTTTTCAGCTGGAGCCTCATCTTTTCCCCCCAGCAATGGGGGAGAGAGTCAGATCTAGTGGGGAGTGGGAGGCGGATGTTCCTAAAACCTTTGCCCCATTTTGAACAGAGAGCAGAAGCATGCTGTGACTTTGAGGATGTGTTGCTGCTTGCTGGGTGCCTGGGATGCATCAGAGTAATTGAAAAAGTCACGGTAAAATGACACTGCGGAACAGCGCAATTTCAGGGGGGAAAGCCCAATGTGGCTGCGAGGTGGCGGCTGTATCATTTAAACAATGCAGCACCACTGTGCAGCCACGATGATGCATACATGGCATATAGACAAGCACCAAATGTTGCTGATGGGCATCTTCAAGGCCCAGCGTTTCCTTCTCCCTGGTTATGTTTTCTCTCTCTTCTTATAGTTATTTATCTTTAAACTGGGCTTAGACTGGGCAGCCCTTCAAAAAGAGGCCTGTCCTCTAAAAAGTAGAACACATGGTCACCCTGCACACACATACACATGCACATGCTTTCTATTCTTCTAGATATCTTCCTGTTTGGGGATTATTTTTCCCCAAGATGTATCATATCAGCTGGCACTTTCCCAAGCTAAATCTCATTTGACTTTCCCCCCCATCTGTCTAGCTGTTGGGAACTGTATCATCTCCCCCCCACCTCAATCTCATAGGACTGTGTGTGTGTGTTTAACATTCCATTTAGCATAATTTTTGAATACTTAGTGACCTACATGCTGAGAAAAGTCTCATTACTGGAAGGCTGACTCTGTTAGCTAATATTTTGGGGAAATAATTATGGCTCCAAATAATTAAAGAACGGTCACAAGTCTTTATAAAATAAACATGTTGCCTTTTGCATATACAGGGTGGATTTATATTAGCCTAGCACATGGGCCCTCTCTGTCCAGGTTGTATTCCAATTTCATCATGCTTAGAGCAGACTCATTGAAATCGATGGGACAAGGAAGTCACAACTAACAGAGCTGGTGTCAAGGGTAGTCATGGTTGGACACCTGCAGAGGGCCAATATCCCAGCAGGGACCCCCTGACAAGAACCCCCTGGACTTGCTCCTCCTCTTCACCATGGCAACCGCTTGCTCACCCACCTCTCGCTCTGGCCCAGACAATGGTGGCAGTGAGAAGATGGAGCAATAGCTGTCCCTGCCTACTTGCTTAAAGGTTCTCTGCCTGTCAATCCAGCAAGTGGGAGCAACATTGAGACAGAGGAGGAGGCGCATGAGTTTACCTAACCCCCTTTTAATGCCATCGAAATTGATGGCCATCACTCCATCTTGTGATAGTGAATTCCATAGTTTGACTATGTGCTGTGTGAAGAAGTCCTTCCTTTTCCCTGTCTTCAATCTCCCACCAATCAGCTTCATGGGAGGACCCCATTGGGTTCTAGTATTAGGAGAGTGGGAGAAAAATGTCTCCCTTCTTAGGGCAACTTATCTCAGACTTGAACGGGATAACCCTTCAAACCAAGGACACTTTCAAATAGAGGACTGCCCTCTGTAAACATGGCCACCCTACCAATCTCCTGAGTAATGTGTAGTTTGGCCCTCAGCATTTATTCAACACTTGTGCTCAAACCCAACTGTTTATGATGTATGATTATTTTGTTAAGATTATTATTTTATTTTATTTTTAAAGAATAAGCTTCGGTATTTCTGAGCAAGTGAAGAAAATCTCCTCATTAATGGGCATCTACAAAGAGCCAGGTAAGGATTGTAGCTCACTGGTAAATCACATGCTTTGCATGCAGAAAGTCCCAGGTTCGATCCCAGGTGTCTCCAGGTAGGTCTGGGCAAGACCCCTGCCTGAACCCCTGAAGAGCCGCTGCCAGTCTGTGTTGACAATACTGGGCTGGATAAACAAAAGGTCTGTCTTGACATACAGCTGTGGTCTAATCTCCTCACTTTGGAACTCTTAATGGGGTTCCAGTTCAAATGGGAGGTGTTTCCAGATGGCTTTGATCCTGAAAATCTCTCCCCTGCCCCTTTGGATTAAGCCCTGAAAACAACGGCATCCTGAAATACAACCATTTTTTTTTAGAAGTGCTGGGGAACTTTAGTGCTAACCGAAGATGGAAAGTCCTTCGTTGCATGTATAGTTTACACTTATCTACGTTGGACACCAAGCATTGGTTTTGCCGGGCTGAATTGTTTCCTGTTTATCTCTAACCCCAGAAACAATTGCTTTCAACCTCCTTCCAGCCCCAACAGGGCGAGTCCTTTTATGCAAGCAAACTTTATTAGCAAACTTTATTAGCTCAACTTCCATTCATACCAATGAGCACTGGAAGGATCCGTTTGTGTTGGCTAAACTTTTAAAGATCCGTATCTTGGGTGTGGGCAAACAACTGAGACCATCAGATCTTTATCCAAAGGCTTTGAGCAAACTGAAGTTTCAGGAAGAGACAATAGGCTGACCCTCAAATTTTCCACTTCTGCCTTCACTGTAGCCACTACCCTTCTGTAGTTTGCCCTGGAACAGAATCAAGGCTGCAGTTCTATAACCACTTACCTGGGAGTAAGCCCCATTGAATCCAGTGGAACGTTTTTCTGATAGACATGTACAGGATTGCACTGTAAGTGTTAGGAAACAAGGCATTGGGAGTTATGTGGCTCTCAGGATCTTGGTAGGATTGCAAGAATCTCAGCATTGACTTATTTATTAAATTCCACCTGGGACATGACGTAACTTCACCATGCAACAGTACGAAACAGTACAGGAAATCACATTGTTTACCTGGAGCTTTTGTGCTTTCTGGTTCTTTGGTGTGATTGTTATGGGCTGCATTACAAGGGAGGAGAAAGGCAACAAGGGGCTTGAATTGAATACTTCCCCTCCATTCAGTTCCATTGAGCTCTATTGAGACAATGTCATCTAGTGGCGGAAGATCCTGCAATTTCCTAGCTATTAAAGTGGTTCTTTTTATCCCTGGATTTCCAGAGGATTCAGTGGGAGACATCCTGGTTGTTGTCAGTGTCATGAAATTGACCTGAAAATTTCCATGAGTGGCCAATCACAAGTGTGCAGTAAATAATTCAGTCAGAGGAGCTCTTGATACCTGGAGCTGGCTTATTTTCCTATTCCCTCCCAGAGCCTTTCCCTTGTCGTGTCATGTTTCTCAGATTGCAAGTTCTTTTTTAAAAACTCTGAAAGAGCTTCAAGTGCTTTGCCCGGAAAGGCAGCATAGAAATATCGCAACTAAACATTCAAACTGCAACTAAATAATAAAAATGGAATAAACAATGTGATTGCTCATGCCAGACCTGCATAAAAGCATCTCTCTTTCTATTGGACAAGGAAAGAGGCGGGGCGACAAGGCAGGAGTTCAGAAAGAACCCAGTTCTCGTCCCAGGCTGTTCCCTTTTGATTTAGCCTTAGCAAACACTGTCGCAACTCCCAGTGTGCAATAGTTTGCCACCGTGAGTGGGCAAAAGAATGAAAAGGACACATAAAAACGTCCCCACACCTCCGTGCCCTTAAACAAAAACATCACCAGGACAGTTTTTTCTGAGCCTGAGACAAGGGGCGAGTGGAACTTTTGACGGCCTCGCTCACTGTGTTTCCGAACTGGTAGCAAGGATGACAGGCATCAGCAAATATCGTTGAAGGGCTGGTCCCATCGATTCAGAGAGCCAAAGCTGAGAAGGCCTGACAACACATGATGATGTGATGTAATAGGCTAGAGAGAAGATGCAAGGTGTAGAGAAAGCAGGAAGGGAGGTTATTGGTTATTCAAGGGCAACTCCAGATATTTTGCTGCCTGAAGTGAAGGACAAAATGGAGCACCCTTATCCCATCCTCTTTATTTATTTATTTATTTGTTTGTTTGATGATAATAATAATAATAATTTATTTATTTATTTATTACCCGCCTCTCCCTCTGGATCGAGGCGGGGAACAACGTTAATACAAAACAGCATAAAACACATAGAACTGATTAAAAATTATATTTCTATCCCCCCTTTTTCCTCCTTAAGGAACCCAAGGCAGCATACACAATCCTCCTCCTCTCTGTTTTATCTTCACAACAGCCCTGTGAGGCAGGTTAAACTGCCCAAAGTCACCCCAGTGAGCTTCAAGGCCGAGTGGAGACTAGAACCCGGTTCTCCCAAGTCCTAGTCCAACACCCTAACCACTGCCCCACACTATCCCACACTGCTGATCCCAATCAGATGGGTGGTTCAGTCTTGGAGATGAAATAGCCTCCTCCACCACACCTGAGCCACTAGGCTGGCTTGGGCCAGCAGACTATGGAACGCGCACCTCCAAAAACTGGCTGCTGATCTGCGCTACCCAGCATCTGCAGCCTGAGGTGGCTCCTTCATTGTGCCAAATGGTAGGACTGGCCCCGTCTGTAACGCTCTCTGATAATGCAAGAACTTGGGGTCACTCAATAAAATGGATGGGTGGTAGTTACAGAGAAAACTGAGGAGAACATTTCTTCATACACTGGACAATTCATTCATGAAATGCACTGCCAGGAGCTATGGTGATGGCCGCTGGCTTGGATGACTTTTAAAGGAGATGAGATAAATTCACAAAGCACGGATCTATCAATGGCTACTCAGAACTCTAAAGGAACTGTCCAAGATGCTGAAACCTATCCCCAAAATGGTTTCTGCACCTTGGATAGCTCCTTTAGAGTTCTGCCGGGTTCTGGCTGAATGCTGGAGCAGATTCAACAGCCCACTGACGTCGGAGACACCAGCCTCCACCACCATAACTTTGGAGCAACTTTAAAATGGGAGACACGTTCTCAGCTCTGCTTGACACAGAAGCTTTGCTCCTTGGTTCATCTTCTTGGATGGTTCGCATTGAAGACCGAAAAAGACTCTGGAAGTGAAAACTTTCCAGAGACTCACTTCAAATGATTTTGCATCTCTCTGTGGAATTACGGCAAAGGGTGTACGAAGCGAGCCGTGTGCCAGAACGGGTCCATAGGGATGGGAGGTGGAGGTAAGTTGGGAGAAACAGAGGGGCTGATTTAAGAACAGCCAGTCCCCCGATTCCTCTGTGCAATTAAGAGGATCCGTTTAATTGGCACAAATAAAGGTTTTAGAGGAAAGAAGCTGGTGCAACGGCAAAGGAGGAATTTCAGCTCATAGCTGGTAAAAGACCAGCTTCTCCTAAAACCAGTGCTTCAAATCCATAATTCACATTAATTGGAGGTGGGGGAGAAAGGATTTCCCAGGGGAGAAAAAAAAAACTACTAGGTGCAATGCTCTCCTACCAGCCCGGATCAATTCTCAAGTTTCTTGTTGTCAGAGCTCAAATGAGCAGTTAAATAGGACCTTGTTGTTTTTCAGAAATCTTCCCAGCAGCCATCACCCCATCCTCTGGCTGTTGTAGCATCTTTCCAGGCAATCAATCACTTCCCTTTGCAGTAATTTCCAGTCTCTTTGCAGGGGCACACAAATGTGCCACAGGAGAACAAACCAGTGTGAGTGTGCCTCT
Organism: Anniella stebbinsi; assembly: GCA_029215795.1. Lineage (NCBI taxonomy): Eukaryota > Metazoa > Chordata > Lepidosauria > Squamata > Anniellidae > Anniella > Anniella stebbinsi. The sequence continues at coordinate 393,727,691 of JARDYH010000001.1, forward strand.
TGACATAAAGTAAGGGCTCCTAAGAGTCCAGAGTGACCTTTTGTAGAGGACGAGAGCTGCCACAACTCTGGGTGATTCATAGCTCTCCTTCCAATCCACACACACACACACATACACACACACACACACACACACACACCTGCCCATGGCTGTATCCAAAGTACAGAAGTAAAACCTACCATAGCTAAGAACAGGGCCTTTTCAGTGGCAGCCCCTTGACTCTGGAATTCCCTTCTGACAGTTTTATGCTCGATCAACGTAACTGGCCCTTGCAGACCTTATTGGAGATATGAGCAACAGTTCCCCACTGAGCACTGAGTATTGCTGCCTTTTTCAGTGCCTAGCAGGGGAAAACGTTCCAGCAGCCGACAGCCCCTCCAAAGGAAAGAAAAAGGACAGATCAACAGTAAGAGAGTGCTGGTTTTGAAAGGGAATGTTTTGGCCAGCAAAGATTTTGCAGGCCAGATTAGAAAATCCTGCAGGCCTGACATTCCCTGGTCCCAGTATAAGAAAATAAATGACATGGGTCTTGACTAGTACGCAACCTGCATTATTTTGTCACTGGAAGAATATGATGGTCAATCTCATTTAACTGCTGCTCTCCCTACTGTCTTTTCTTTCTTTCTTTCTTTCTTTCTTTCTTTCTTCCCTCCTTCCTTCCTTCCTTCCTCTCTCTCTCTTTCCCTTCCTTCCTTTCTTTTTGTCTGCTCTTTTGCTTTTTTATAACAGCGTGACTCACAGCACATAAAGCACGTAAAGCTTTCCCCATTATTTTATTCCAATGCCAGGAAAAAGAACCTCCTGCTCAATTTCTGAGCCTCAGGCTGCCCTTGCAAACCACCGGAGCAGCAGGGCCAACGCAAATGGAAACCGTCCCTCAACTGCTTGACTGAACATGGTACACACCACGACAATAGTGGGTGTGTGAACTGCGGGTAAGCAAACAGTCCTTGGTTAGTTAATCAAGGAGTCATCTTTACCAACAGAGATAGTATTTACAGGGCTGGGAACCTTGCCCCTTCCAGACGTTGTTAGATTCTAACCCCTATCCGGAAGAGTCAAGATTCTCCATCTCTGGTTTAAAATGAAGGCAGTCGGATTATCCCCCAAACTTGGCAGTTTCACGGCATTTTGGACATAACAGCAAGCAAGGCAGGGAGAGGGTTGCATGGAAATAGCCAGCAAAGTGTCCCAGAAGCACCTGGAGAGGAAGTGGTAGCTTTGTACATGATGCATAAAGAAGGGGGGGGGGGGAATGGGATAACACAAAAGTTGCAAACTTTTCAAAAGTTCTCTGTAACTGTGGGTGACCAGGAGCGGTAGATCACCTGCTTTTCATGCAATAGGTTCCAGGTAGTATCACAGACATCTCCAGGTAAGACTGAAAAAGACCCCTATCTGAAATACTGGAAGCCTGCTGCCAGTCATTGTAGATCAGTCTCCCTCAACCTGGTGCCCTCCAGATGTGTTTACAAACTCTACAAATTCCATAGGGATCATGTTGCCCAACACATCTGAAGGGCAGCCGATCGTGGAAAGCTGCTGTGGATAATACTGAACTACATCAGGAGCTTTTTGAACCGAGGCATTTATTATGCACTCATCTTTCTCTGCTCACGGTTGTTCACAGGTTCTTTAGATGATGCCATGACCCTCCAGTTTCACTTCTGTTTTTATTGAGCACTTTTTTTTAGAGCAGGGAAAATGCGGTATTATTTGTGAAAATGAATGAAAACGCTTTTCGCACTGGCATATTTGTGTTCTTCTGCTATACCACAGTGCCACCTAGGTCATGTAGCAGAAAAGTAGGGAAGGAAATGCTCTTGGTGCAGAGCCCAGATCTCAATTCTCTGATGAAACCGAATGCAAATACACCAGATTAACAGTCTCGTGTAGAAAAGCCTGTGGCCCTTGAGAGAGTGCAATTCCCATCGTCCCCTGCCGTTGGCTACACTGACCTTTAGCAGGAAGATGGAGCAGTTGTCTGGCTTGGTATATAAGACAGCTTCCTAGGGCTGCTTGTACCTTTAATAATTGTGTTTTCATGGAGTTTGATCGTTTTCCCTCCGCTCTGCATCACAATCTCTCCTTGTAGATATTCGCTCTCCAACTCCACTATTAAAGGCACGGCTGCCCTGACCTCCTTTTGCATCTGATCAGCTCATCACCCCTCCAAAATGCTCTGCCTGCCCTTTGCTTCTTCGGGACTGATTTCCATAAGCATCTGAGAAAGTCACGTTGCACGGAAGAGTTCCGTGTGCTTCTGGAAAGCGCTCCCTGGCTGTGCCAGGTTGCTACACGCCTGGCGAGAGAAGGGGGCCGGTGCAACGTGATGCGCTCTGTGTCGCGCTCTGGCTCTTGGCTCCGAGGAGGATTGCTTCTCTTAATGAAGCAAGCAAGAGCCTGCGCATAATAAGCATCTCAAGGAAGGGCGTCCTTGAGGTGGTGTGCGGAATGGCACAGAGCCCTCTCGTGAGCATGTTGGCTGGCAGCATGGAATTGTTAAACTTGGCCGGCAGAGGCAAGGAAGCTTAGGTACTTTACTGCATATACTGTGCCTGGTACACCTTCCAGGGATCGATTTCCCCTGTTTTCTGGCACCACGGATTGGTTGATTGAATTTAACTGTTGCTTTTCAGGCCAGGTCTCTTGAAACTCTATATAACGTTTTAAAAACAACAATCTGTACCCATGGGACACCTTTCTCCACATCCACCAAAGTGCCATACCCCTTGCACATTTTAAAATAAATCAATACTTTTTCTCACTGGCAGCTGTGATTGCTGTGAAATACATATCTCTTGGCACTGAAAACAGTGGGTTCAAAGGAGTTGTTTAGTTTATTTGGGCTCAGACACCCCCCACCCCCACACACACCTTGTACTCAGCCTTTGGGCAGGTTACTTGCCCTTTGCAATGCTTCCCTTGGCAGCCATTTTGTGGTGGTGGCCAGGGCAGTTTCTCAAATTGTCAAATGGGCAAACAGCCCAGAACTGAATCCATGGTTTGTCACCCAATAATTCCAGGTTCACACGTCATATTAAATAGCCCAGTGATAGAGCATACCTGGGTTGTTTAGCTCAGCAGGCACAGGCAAGCAGGTGGGCGACAGCACACTTGTTCACTCCCGAACAACCCACAGTTTGTTTAACCATGAGTTGTAGCGTTGTCCAAATTGAGCCATAGTGAAGACAAGTAATATTAGTCAGGTCATGCAGACCTATGTCGCAAAGCAACACAACTTAATATCGATGTCATTCATTTCATTTCTGGACAGTTTACAAAGATTAAAAACCTCTAAAAAAATACACTATTTTGTGTAATATAAAAAAACAGTTGAATGCCACATATTAAAATTATATGCATGAGCAGAAAACATCCATTGCAAGTGAGCAATGATTAGCAAATATGCTTGATTAGTACTCTCAAGCAAGAAATGTATATATCCTGTGTTGACCCAAATAATCTTCAGATTTAAAAATACAGTTCAAAAGTTGGGGTGTATGTTTTCAAACAGTCCTAATTAATCCTACGGCAACTACGAAATCCAGTGGTTTCCCAGGCAGGAAACAGCCTGGCTTCTTTCACTCAACCAGCAATTCCATCAGCACAAGAGGGTTCCTGGAAGCCATTGGATAATCATATTTAGCAAGCTGTGTCTGAAAACAGACCTTGTGTACCGATCGATGCATATGCTGGCTTCTCGGCTCCTCTAAACCTTTTCTGATGTGGTAAACTAGAAACTTTGGGTCATGATTAGCTCTGGAGGTCATGCAGACCTTTAGTATAAAATAGAAATATATTATAGGAATTAGGTTATATGAATCTATGCCCGTGAAAATCCAGCCTTGCAAGAACCACTCAAGCAAGATATGTTGACTGCAAGATGTTTAGCTTGGTGAGAGGGTGTATTTTGCATGCAGAAGGTTTGATCCCCAGTATCACCAGTTAAAAGAATTGGGTGGGAGGTGATGGGAAAGATCTCTGCTGGAGTCTTGCTGACAGGCGGCAATTCTGAGCAAGGTGGACAAATTGCCTGTGCTGAGATAAGGCAGCGTCCCATGTGTATAGAGCGGGGGTATTAAACTGAGGACCAAATTCAGAGTGTCTCTCTAGGGGCCACATCCCAACAGTGGGAGGGGCCAAAAGCAAGGGGGTGGGGCCAAAAATACAAAAAGTATCAACATACTGTAGCTTAAAGTGAAATATAAGCTGAAGGCCGAGGTTATAAAGGCCTCCAACCATTCATCTAAAACTATCTTCATGGACACTCAGATTACTCCATAGTAATTGGGGCACCTACAGGGGATGGGATGACCCACAGCAGCACGATGAGGACTGAGCATGCTCAGTGGCCATGGAACGCTGACAACGGGGTGAAGGGGGAATGGAATGGAGTATCGTGGAACAGGGCATGGCTGGCATCCTGAACAGGAACACTCCACACACTGCAACATTTTGTTGCTGGTCCCACTTGTTTAGAGTAATGTTGAACTCAGCCTGAGGCAGGAAGAATGTACCTGTTGGCTTTCTGTGTTTGGTCAACAGCTGCTTAGCAACTGAGCAGCAAAGCCTGGAATCTCAGCCTCTTGCTAGGAACAGTGGCCAAGTTATCAGTCTGTCAGCAGAGACTTGGTACTTCCTTCTTCCTTAATGATTACAGACGGCAAACAACAGGAGAGCCACATCTTTGTAAGCGGAATACTTCCCCTGCTTTCTGAATTTCCCCCTGTTTTCTCCAGTGCTGGCTCCAGGTTCGGGAGGGCCTTTGGGCAACAAAACACTCTTGATGGGCCCCACCCATAGTGAGTCAACCTTCTCATGAACATAGCCACCAGCTGCGCTTGCTCCTCCTCTGCTTTCTCATCATTGTTACCACTAGCAGGCCGCCTCCCACCTCCTCTCGATTCCAGCTGCTTGTCTTTGTGGCAGACTCTGGAATCTGTCAAGTCAGATGTTCCTCCCCCTCCAACAAAGACTGAGTTCCCAGGGACAGGGAGGACGATCTCCGAGCCTGAGCCTAATGTTTGATAAGCTCCTGGGAAGATTCCTCCTTGACTCCTGGAGAGTCTTGGAGAATCTCCTCCCCCACTCCCTGTCTTAGCTGGTGTACTTCTCCCTCTTCAGCCTCTGAGTCTGATCCAGACTCCGAAACCCAGTCCCCCACACTAGGGAGAACAGGACTGATCCTGACAAAATCCTTAAGCAGCCGGAGGAAATTTGATTATGGAAATCTCGAAATATTGCCTCACCTTCAGTGGTCCAATCCAGCTAGGGTGACCAGATAAAATCCAGGTCAGGGCTGATGTAACTTTAACACTTGTAGAGAAAAGGGAATTTCAGCCGGTGTCATTTGTATGCAATTAGTTCCTGGTGAAATCCCCTCTTCATCACAACAGTTAAAGTTGCAGGGGACCTGCCTTCTTTTGTATATGGTCACTCTAGTCTAGTGCCTGCACCTTTAACTGTTGTGATGAAGAGGGAATTTCACCAGGGACTAATTGCATACAAATGACCCTGGCTGAAATTCCCTTTTCTCTACAACTGTTAAAGTTACATGAGCCCTGACCTGGATTTTATCTGGTCAGCCTAAGTCCAGCAATGTACACAGTGGTGTCGCGGAGCCAGGGCTTACAAGGTTGAAGCATCAGAACCTATTCATTAGCGGGGATGATTCGGTCATCTGCCACCTCCCCCATGCTTTTGGTTTCCTCCAAGCTTAGCTGCAATCATCTTGGTAGCTGAGGAGAAATGGATTTTCCTAGCAACAACATATTTTTGTAAGCTATCCATGTTGTAATGCAAAGTGTTTGGGGTGGCTTGATCTTAGATGGGCAATGAAGACCCATTAGTGTTACAAAAGACCTGCTCCTGGAGATGAAAATTGCATATATATATATATATATATATATATATATATTAGAATTGTGGAGTTGGAAGGGGCGACAACGATCATCTAGTCCAACCCTCTGCAAATGCAGGAAAAACAATTACACCATCCATGAGAGGTGGCTGTCCAGGCTCTTCTTAAAAACCTCCAGAGACGAAGAATGCACAACCTCCGTAGGTCAACTGTTCTACTGTTGTACAGATCTTATCATCAGGATGTTTTTCCTTATATTTAATTGATATCTAGCTAGCTGTAACTTAAACCCATTATTTTGGGTCCTCATTTCTGGGGCAATGGAAAATAGTTCTTGACCATCTTCCCTGTGGCAACCTTTCCCTCAGTCTTCTTTTCTCCAGACTGAACATCCCAAATTCCTTCAGCCTGTCCTCATAAAGCATGTCCTCAAGTCCCTGTCTTATCTTTGTTGTGCTCCTCTGAACCTGTCCCAACCTGTCCTTCTGGAAATGTGGTGCCCAGAATCAAACATAATACTCCAGGTGTGGTCTCACTAGTGCCAAGTCAAGAGGAACAAGGACTTCAACACAGCTGCCTGCACTTCAAAATGTACCACTACACCACTGAGCAAACTTATCACATGAGTCTCCTAATCATGTAGCTTGGCTCCTTATCGCGAGGAAACGAGCCATGAAAAAGAGCAATGGCTTCATTAAGCTGGGTCTCGGGAATAGCCCTGCGATGGCTTTTTATCTTTCTCCTCAGATGTCCCAGAGCTCTTAGCTACCAGTACAATCAGTCCAATATGTGGCTGGCACCCTCACATCACACTTAGCTGCCAATGCTGGTAGTGAATAGGCCATCAGCTGGTCCTCTGAGCTGCTAGGCCGGACCGAAGGGCCCTGCACTGAATCCCGGCCATGGACAACTCATTAATGGGTATTATATAACTCTTGTTTACTTTGGCAGAAGGGAACACAGAGCTCATTCACTGAGGGAGGCAGCTCTGTAACGATTGTTCATCCAAGTTTAGCATTTTCCAATTATTTATTATTACAATTCTTTTCCACCTTGTTGTTTACTTCTTGCAAGGGACCTAAGGTGGCTTACATTGTCCTCTTCCTCCTCTTCTCTGTTTTATCCTCACAACAACAACCCTGTGAGGTAGGCTGGGCTGACTGGCCCAAAGTCACCTAGAGAGATTATGGCTGAGTAGGGACTACAACCAAGTCCCAGTCCAACACCCTAACCACTGCACCACACTGGATCATAAATTTAGCAAGGAGTTCTAACACACTGCTACCACTAAAATGCCTGTGAGAGTAGATAATATCTGGCTAGATTGACCAAAGGCATATGCATTAGGCAGATTCATACATCCATAAGTGCCTAAGAAGAGCCCTGCTGGATCAGACAAAGGGTCCTTCTAGTCCAGCATCCTATTCACACAGTGGCCAACCTGCTGCCCACAGGAAACACGCAAGCAGGACATGAGTGCAGCAGCACCCTCCTGCCCATGTTCCCCAGCAACTGGTGTACATAGGCATACTGCCTCTGATAACAGAGATAGCATATAGCTGTCAGGACTAGTGGCCATCGATAGCTTTCTACTCCATGAATTTGTCCATATACTGAGGCTGTCAAGCAGCAAAATATAAGAAGGTATGTTATTGGTCTGTCTAGTCCAGTATTGTCAACACTGATTGGAAGCAGCTCTCCAGGGTGTTGGACAGGGCCTTTCCCCAACCCTTCTACCGGCAGATGCCAGGGATTAAACCTGAGACCTACGCTCCCTCTAATAGTCAACTCTTGTCATACGAGCTGCTAGGAATGGAACCCAAAGAGAAATGGAGCTGAGAAACAAGGTGGAGATTTTGGAATCCTTCAGGGAACAATAAGATTTGCAGCAGTACAAAAAACAATTTAAAAAAAAAACACCACCTAAGGGGAAATTCCCCTCTCTAAACAATTATAACAGTAGCAGCAGCCTAATGAAAATTGAGCATGTTCAGTAGACATGGGATTTTCAGTGCTGGATGGAATGTCTTGGGGCTTCTTCAAACTATGCTTTTATCTAGGGATGTGTATCATATCGTTAAAATGTACGATAATGATAAGGTCGTTATCGTGCATGTGTTTAATGATGACGATACGATAGAAAAACCTACAATAATCATTGGAGATGATAATTTTCAGGTGATTTTATCGTTTTATCGGACTGCCATATAAATATACCTATAACTTCTGTATTTTCAAAGTTGCAGGCTTAAAACTTGGTCACAATGCTTATGGGGTATGCCTAAGTATGTGTATGAAATTTGAGATCGATCCCTCCAACCCTCGATTTTATATGAATTTTGTAAAGATCGTTTCCGTTCTTTTTTTTTTTTGAATAATTTTTATTTATTTCAACATAATAATAACCATAACAACATAAAATACATACATAATCCTCTACAATCCCCCCCGTGCACCCCCACCCCATGAGACCTCCTCTTAATCATTCTTCATCTATCCGTAAATTTATCGACTCTTTTGAAGGTTTTTGTCCCTTCTCCGATCTTAATACATATTCCAAAAGGGGACTCCATATTTCTCCAAAATCATTCTTACTGGACATTCCCCTCTTTATCTTCAAAGATCGTTTCCGTTCTGACAGGTCTGAATGAACGCACGTGACGAGCTGTCATTCCGATCTGTCAGAACTGAAACGATCTTTAATAAATTCATATAAAATCGAGGGTTGGAGGGATCGATCTCAAATTTCATACACATACTTAGGCATATCCCATAAGCACTGTGACCAAGTTTCAAGCCTCTAACTTTAAAAATACAGAAGTTATAGGCATTTTTTCTTTAAAAATAGGGCTGCAAAAATATTGTTTTTTCACGATAATTATCATGAAGATGATACGGTTCACCTATGATATGAATGAAAACGATAATTTTTTTGGTCCAAAATGACGATAATGATAAACGACGATATTTTTTGGCGTGCACACCCCTACTTTTATCCTGCAACTACTGCTTCTGGATTCTTTGCAGATCAAGATCAGCTTCTTTACACACACGCTTCCTCTTGCTTTTTTTTCCTGGGGTTTCCTTTCTGGGCAAGTTCTATATGCTTCATTATACAGCCACTAGATGGCACTGGGCTATAGCACACTTCCAGAAGTTCACACAGCCAATATCCTCGTTCTACAGAAAATGTCCGACTTTCCCAAACTTTAAAAAAAGGGGGATAAAGGTCATAAAGCATGGGAGGGGTCCTGGAGATTGTTGATGTCGTGTAAAGGATCCACAAACTTCCATGAGTGACCAATCACAAGCACATGATAGAAGCTTTGTGAGGAGATGGCCTTTATGGAACCCTGAACATGAGCACTCACATTGGGAGGGAGGATACACTGCAAGGTCATATCGCACATCCCACTTGTGCACCAATATGCTATGGCCTCTTCCCTAAATTATCACAGCAACTATGGTGTCATCATGGGTGTTTCATCATATTGTTTTTGTTATTTTTATTATTACAGGCAGAGTAGAAAAAACTACTGCCTAGTGATCATCACAACCATTTATCAGCCTGTTCAACACTTTCAGTTCTCTGAGTGGGCATGGCATATAAAGGGACATGATGTGCATTAGATTTCTCCAAAACAACTCGCCCTTCATTTTTTTAAACATACTTGCTGTTTCTTTCTTCTTTTGTTGCCAGCTCCAGAAGCTCCGGTTTACCCCCTCAACCCTCTGTGTGTGTGTGTGTGTGTGTGTGTGTGTATATATATATATATATATATATATATATTCACATGCACAATTTTGCCTTCAACACAGCATGGACAACCAACTTCCAGGAGATGTTTTCTCTGCTTGCTTATTATGGACAGAGTTGCTGAATGATGAAATCCTGAATCCATCAAAATGATGGCCATGCGGCAAACCTAAGAGCATATAGCGAAAGGACTCTGTGGCTCAAACATTTGCCATTGCAAAGAAACACTAACTTGGAGGGGGTGGGAGCAGATCATTTCCCCACACACACACACACACACACAACTACAGGCTGTCCTGCAGAGATGTTGGAGCTGCAAGGCACTGATCTGTATTCTGTTCGGCTCTTGAGTCAAACATCATCTGCAAAAACCTGCCAGCTGAATTTACTTTGCAGAGCCATTGCTGAATCAGGGTTTGGATGTGATCAAGTTCTCCCATGCTGTATCCCAGCCAAGCCTGCTGGGGAAGTGCAAGACCTGGAGTGCCTTGTAAAAAGGCAGCAGAAGAGAGGCACAGTCCGCCTTCAAAATGGGAGTGTATGTGAGGTGTTCACACAGTTTCCAATCCGTGGCCCAAGAACACCTTTCTTGGTGGCTACTGTGGTGCCCCACCCCCTTCACTTTTTATAAACTTCACAAATTTTCTTAGCGATAGTTGCGATCGCTTCAAACCAAAGTGAGGGCCTCCAGGGGCTGCCATCTTATTTCCCTCGAATGGCCCTGAACCACGCGTGAGGCTCAAAGGTATTCTTAGGAAATGAAGATGGTAGATGGCTGCAGGCTGATGCTTCCCCTGCAGCGTGCCCAGCAGCTACCAAGAAAAGGAAAGGAGGGAGGGAGAAAAGGGGACTCATGTCACTTTTATCGGGTAAGTGGGGCAGGGGGTAAAAAGAGCAACAGAAGGAAAGGCAGTGAAAAGCCATTTGGGAGTTCAGGGAAGCCAGCAGGAAGCCAGTGGGGATTGTGTGAGGCAGCTGGAAGCAGCATTTGTTTAGTGTATTGGGGATCAGACCCCACGCGTACTTTGTACTCAAGTCCTTGAGGCTGGTTACTTGTCCTTTGTGACCAACCACACTTCCCATGGCAACCCTTTTGCGGTGGTACCCGGGGCAGTTTTTGAAATAGCTAAATATTCCTATGGGCTGCCAAAAGGTTGCCTATCCCTGCTTAAGGACAACCCAGTGTGAAGTCTGAGGCCTACAGAGGCAAGGAAAAAGGTCAGGCCTCAGAAGACTGGGGTTTTCTGCTGGAAGAGAGTATCCCTGAGAGGAGTAATTTCTTTTTCCCAGTTAAGTTTCATTCCCCTGGTTAAATTTAATTTCTTCTGGTCTGAAACAGTACTTTCAGTTGGGGAGGAGAGGATAAAAGGGGAGAGCCAGCCGCAAAGAGCCAGACAGAAAAAGACAAGAGCATGGAGAAGAAGAAGGCTGGAGAAGTTTAAGTGTAACTAGAGTAGGAGTACTTGCGTTTTGCAATTTTTCTTTTCTTTTAATGTCTTTGTATCACTCAGCTGAATTGACTAAATACTTTTATTTGCAAGTTGGTTGTTGTAATTTATTAGCAAACTGTTGTGTTAAACCCCAAGTGACTGGTATGCCAATCACCCCACATCTACAGCCTAAACCCCATATTAACTGGGAAGGGGGGGGGGAAGAAAGGTGGGACTCTTAAGGAGGCAAGAGATCCTTAAAAAGTTGCTTAGGGGGTCCAAGACACAGAAAGAACCCACCCTGCTGTAGAAGTTAAACCTCTGACTTTAATGGCTGCATGCTCCAGGCAGAAGTTCAAACGGTGACATGTATCCCCATAAGGGAGATGGGTGGATAGGGAAACAGCACCTGTTGTTTTCCTGCCTGTCGCATATCTGTTAAAGGCACAGAGCCTCTTTTGGGGTGGGGAGGGGGAGAAGGTGGCCACCTCCTTCCTAAGGATGAGGGCTCAGCTGCAATCCTGTCTCTGCAAAGCAAAGTTAGACGCGTTAAGTTACAGGTGTTGGCAAAGGAGGAGGTCAAGTAAGGTAAACCTGATGTCAGAGTGCTCTTCAATTGCTACTTCAGTGGGAATTGGCAATCGATTTGGAACAGCTTGCTCTTCTCCATCCCTGGGAGCTATTAGCTTAGAATTGTGTGGCTAATAAAGCAAAGGCAGACCTAGGTAATCTCTAAAGCAGTTTCACCCCATCTCATTACCTGTGGAAACTAAGCAAGGCCAAAAACTATACCAAAAGTGAAACAGGAAGCATGAATTGTAGGGTGACCACATGAAAAGGAGGACAGGGCTCCTGCATCTTTAACAGTTGTATAGACATGGGAATTTCAGCAGATGTCATTTGTGCACATTCAGCGCCTGGTGGAATTCCCTCTTCATCACAACAGTTAAAGCTGCAGGAGCTATACTAGAGTGACTAGATACAAGAGAGGGCAGGGCTCCTGCAGCTTTAACTGTTGTGATAAAGAGGGAATTTCACCAGCTGCTGCATGCATACAAATGGCACCTGCTGAAATTCATTTTTCAATACAACTGTTAAAGCTACAGGAGCCCTGTCCTCCTTTTCATATGGTCACCCTAATAAACTGCCAACGTGAGTGTTCTTGTTATTAATAATAACACAGCACCATCTATATTGGACTTTAGAGCCAGATCTACACCAAGCTGGATATAACACTTTGAAAGCAGTTTGAAAACGGTATATGGACTATGTCATGAGCCCGAACAGTTGTCAGTGCATTTCCATACCGTTAAAAAGCAGTAGTGTCAATCAAGCCTAGGCTTGGTTTAATTCTTGTGGGCTGCTTTTTAGTGTGAATGTTAAAACAACAAAGAGTATTGTGACACATATATTCTGGCATAAGCTTTCATGGACTTCATCAGATGCATGGAGTGTTATAGAGTTTTTCAGGTTTTATATGCATTACATTTGGTGGCGGATAAGGAGTGGGAATTGTAAAATAGTGAAGTCAAAAGGAAATTAACTGCATGAAGTGGCAATCACATTATTAACAGGGGGAATACACAGTGCAGTTGTTGCTGATGACACCCTGTGCTAGGTAAGCCAATTGAGACATGTTGTATGATAAACATCCTTTATCCTGATTCAAGCCTCTGGGGATAGAATTAAACCTGTTGATGAATTCTAACTCAGCAGTCTCTCACTTTTGGAGTATCTTTGCGGGTTCCAGAGGAGGTAGGGGCCTTGCTTTGCCTTCTCCTGTCCCCACAGTGATGCTGCTCACGTTTGCTGTTTCCGCACTGCTGTTAGGAAGGGGAGAAACGACGGTCTCAAGTAGGATCACTGAGGAGGTGAAAAGTTAAATCCTCTCCCCCCAGCTCCTCACCAGCAATCACCATGATCGCTGTTTTCCCCCATCAATGATCTTCTACACCTTCACAGGGACCCCAATCTGTTGATCTGGAAAGTCCAGAAAATATCCCACTCAAAGAGAAATGGATCTCCTGTTGTTTACCTTCTTTTATCACTGAGCAAGAAGGAAGTACCATGTCTGTGCTGAGAGATAGATAACCTGGTCACTGCTCCTAGCAAAAGAACTGGATTCCAGGCTCTGCTGCTCAGTTGCTAAGCAGCTGTTAACCAAACACAGAAAGCCAATGAGGAAACTTTTCCTACCCCAGGCTGAGTTAAACATTACTCTGAACAAATGGGACCAGCAACAAAAAGTTGCAGTGTGTGGACTCAGAAAATGAGGATGTTAAGGATACCAGCCATGCCCTATTCCAGGACACTCCATTCTATTTATCCTCCCCTTCCAGTTTTCTATTTTCCCCTCTGCAGAGGGAATTGTTAACCATGCAGTGTGGCTTATTTGTCTTGAACAAGAAAACTTGCGAACCCGTGGTTTGTTATTAATTTGTTTGGAGTGGGTAACAAGCCACACTGCAAGGTCAGCAAGTCACCCTGTGGATTTGTAGCCCCAAATCACAAAGCTGTCTAAACCCAGGACGTTAACCACCCTGAACAACCCAACAACAAACCATGGGTTCTCAAGGTGGCATGTTCAAGGAAAAATAAGCCACACTGTACGGTTAACTGGCCACTCTGCAGAAAATGTTCTTGGATTCAGAAAACATGCTAACCTACGGTTCAACCGTGGGTTAGCATGCAAACTGCTCGGAGAGTTTCGGCTATGGGGCGGTATATAAGTGTAATAAATAATAAAATAATAATAACAACAAACAACCCACACTCAACCACTGAACATGGGTTAGCGTGTTGTGTGTACTCAGCCATTGTCTTGGTCCTGTATTGCCTTATGAAGGATCTAACATTACCGCTAACAGACAGGTCCTTCTAATCTGTTTACCCCTTCATGCTAGCTACTGATGTAATCAACCATTTTTCCTTTAGTTACCCATACCCCTTTTGAATCTTTTGTATGTTTTATTGTATCCAATTATATATTTATATGGGACTCTACATTGTTCTGTGCAATTCTTATATAAAGAGGGGGGAAATCTTAGAAGAAAGTGTATGAAAAAAGAAATGGCATAACTAAACTGTATAAGCAGCAGTCAGCCTATACTGCATGCTCAACAATGCCCTTTCATGTAGGAGGAGAAGCCTCGAATCAGCCCTTAGATGTTTGAAAATAATTAACCTTTTCTTTTTCTTCTTTTCTTTTCAAGCTCACAGAGTTTGCCAGGTTTTAACCCAATGTGGATTTCGGAAAAAAAATAGTTTAAATAACAACCACCAAAGGCAATGTTTTAGGACTGGTAAAAACCATTTAGCACAACTAAAATGGCATGTTTACTTAGTAAATTGTTAACACAGGAGCCAATTTGGAACTGGATGGGTTTGGTTTTTTTTAAAAAAAGAGGTTTTAGGCCAGTTTGAATAAATAATATTGTTCGCCTCGAATGTAAAGTGTCTTTGGGAACAAATCCTGAGTACGTTTCTCTGTGGTGCTAACCCTATCGAGGAAGTGAGATAAGTACACACCGCTTCCTCCAAATCACACAACTAGGAGTATTTGCACAGACACTGAGTCAAATGAGTTCATTACTGGCTTGGCTACGAAGATCAGAAGATACCATTGCAATGTGATCCTCTTTCGTCTAAATTTAAAACACAGCAATTTGGCAAAAACATCGACTGGCCAAACACAGCATTTTAATAAAACATCTAAGGCAAAAATTCAGATCCGGCAAACTCTTTTGCATGACTCCCACATGAAGGCAAAGAGAACCAGTCACATGAAAATGGCAGCAGGGTTTGGCCTCTGGGTTATTAACTCCTTCAGGAAGATTTGGCCATAGATAGTTGTTTCTCATGCACCAGAAACAAAACAGCAAGAATGAGAGAACTTTTGCTTAACGGCCTTTGGCTAGATGCATTTCAAAACAACTGATAACATTCCAGGGTGTGTCACTCTTATATATGGATGGGTGGGGGGTCTTCTAATGCAAATTTTAGAAGACATAACATTAAGCACTTTTCATGGAACAAAGACCATATAACAATATGGAAAAGTATACTGTTTTGCATTTCTAAGACTGGTTAATTTTTGCCAAGTTAACTTTCTGTCTCACATGTAAGCACACACACACACGCAATCTTGTTACCATTTTCATTGCCAAAACTCAAATTCTCAAACTGGGATATCATCTGACCTCGTCTCTGTGGGCAAGAATTCCACGCACTTTTCTTTTCATTAACAATTTTTAAAAAAACTTGGTTATTTATTTTAGTTTATTTTAAGCATTCGCGGGTTTTCTTCTGACCGGTTGCTTACAACAGAAATAAAAACAAATTAAAAAAATACATGCCAATGAACAGACTGACAGTAAAACACATATAAAAGAAACATAAGAACAGTGAAAAAGGTAAAACAAACATCCTAGAACTATTCTTGGCTCCTGGTTCCACTGATTCCTCTTCTAGGGCTCAATCCTATGGATGTTTAGGCAGAAAAAAGTCCTACAACCAGCTCCTAGCATCCCTTCAGCCAGTCATGCTGGCTGGGGAATGCTGGGAGTTGTAGAGGTTTTTTTCTGCTTAAACATATATAGGATTGAGCCCTTAAGGTAGTAAGGCTGCCCATGCAGATCCTCTACCCATATCACCCAAATTGTGCAGGGTCAGCTCTACCATTAGACAGAGTGAGATGGCTAGCTCATGCAGTAGGACACATGGCCAACTTATCAGGTAGGTTGGCCAGGTGTCTTCTTTTACAGAGGACCAACCTCTATTTGAAGGCATCCTCTGTTTGAATGAAAAGATAGAGAGCACTAGGAACTGTTGCCCATCCGCAGTTAAGACTGAACAGGCAGGTGCACACAGGGCTGGCTTTAGGATAAATAGTGCTCAGGTAAGGAGTGTCTTTGGTGCCCCCCTCCACCCATGTGTACCTTTGCAGAGCCACCGAGAGGGCTTATGGAGCTTGGTGCAGGTATGTTGTTGGTGTTCCCTCAGCTCTGCTTGGTGTCCCTCTCAGCTCAGCTTGGTGTCTCAGTTTGGCACCTCTCTTCAGCTCGGTGACCCTTCAGCTCAGCTTGGTGTCCCCTTCAGCTCAGCTTGGTGTCCCCCTTGGCTCAGTTTGGTGCCCTCCTTCAGCTCAGGTTGGCACCCCTCCTTCAGCTCAGTGCCCCAGACGACTACCCAGCTCACCCACCATCTAAGGCCGGCTCTGGAAACACAGGTCAACCTGGTTGCAGTCTTGCACCACAGTACGGTGAGATACACAGAATTTCTATTTAAATTCTAATAATTTCTAAATTCCCATCTGTACATACCCATTAGCATATGCAAATGTTATGCAAAGCACTGTCCCTTTTTGTCTTCCTTTTTGCCTCACGCCTGCTCTCTTTGCCCAGCAATTCATCAATGGCTGCCATCTTGTTTTTCGCCTCAGGCAGCCAAAAGTCTTCGGCCGGCCCTGATATCATGCCAGGATCCCATTCCCAGGAGCCAAGCTGTTCCATATTAATCACGTTAAAGGCCAACCTTCCAAGCAGTTTGGTAACATTGAGCATGTCTCACTC
Source organism: Anniella stebbinsi (assembly GCA_029215795.1). Taxonomy (NCBI): domain Eukaryota; kingdom Metazoa; phylum Chordata; class Lepidosauria; order Squamata; family Anniellidae; genus Anniella; species Anniella stebbinsi. The sequence goes on from JARDYH010000001.1 coordinate 393,744,311, forward strand.
TTCCGCTGCTATCTGAGAGGCAGTTTCAGGTGAATGTATCGCTGTAGCAGGAAGCAGAGCCAGCAACACCATGTGACCTGGGCTCAAAAAGAAAAGAGGGCATTGTCTCCTTCAACGCATGCAAAACAAAAAAGATCCTCATTGTATGCCCTCCAGCAGTACACAGATTAAAGTTGGGAGACTTGTAGCAACCTTCATTTTGACGCCACTGCCTGAGGGTCCTGAGCCCCATGACATGCTTCTGGAATCATTTGTGGCGGAATCGTCTCCCTTTTTGTATCCCTAAATCACAAGGGGTTTACTGAAGAACAACCCAACAGATCTGAATAGGAACACGGATATAAGACGCAAGAGGAGCCTGACTGTGGAGTCCTTATCTTTGACGTAACTCTGGAAGCTGGTGGCCTCGATGCCAGTGGGGCAGGTAATCCACTCCGGGTTTCAGTCAGAACCAGCCAGAACGCCAAAGGAGCTCTCCAAGGTGCTTTGCGCTGACATTGGAGCCACCAGCTTCAACTGCAGCAGCTTCATATAACAAGACATAAAATTTACTCTTATCATTTCCATATTGTCACAAGTGGGAACTGCAACAAAATGTTGCAGTGGGGCATGCTTCTGTTCAGGGTTCTAGCCGGCAAGCCATACCCTGTTCCAAGATACTCCATTCCACCATCATCACTGCCTTCCTGTCCTTTCCTACTTCTCAAACGTAGCATTCTGTGACACTGAATGTGCTCAGCCCCCTCCCTTTCTTCCTAAAGTTATTTTGTAAATGTCTGCAAACCTTGGGGTTCCCTCAAGACTGCTGATCCCTCCCCCTCGTGCATGGATGGTGCAGTTTTGTCCCATGAAATGGTTCAATGAAGGAAACAAAAGCTTTCCAACACAGCAGCTATCTGAGGCACAAGCAAAGCAGAAAATGGCAGAGAAATCTATGACTCTGCTGATCCATTGGCATCTTGTGCTTGTGTTATTACATTTATATCCCACCCTTTTCCCCCTCAAAGGAACCCAAGGCAGTGAACATGAGCTTCCGCCTTTCCATTTTATCCTCACAACAACTCTGTGAGGTTAGGCCTGACAGTCAGAAATTGACCCAAAGTCATCCAGTGAGTTTTATGGCTGAATGGAGACTAGAACCCAGATATCCTGAGCTCCAGTCCAACACTCCAACCACTACACCACACTAGATCTAAGGAAGAAGCTCCATAATTTAGGGGCCACTACAGAGAAGTCCTTTTCCCCAGTAGCCGCCAAGCTTATTTCTGAAGGTGGGTTCCTCAAAACCATGCTGAAGATCTTAACTATCAAGCAAGGTTTATCCCCAAAGGAGAACAGAGGTTAGACAGCCATATGTCATGGGTGCAAGTAGTTGCATCCTGCATTGGAGATCCTAGATGGAGCAGGGCATTGGACTAGATGTCCTCTGAGGACCCTTTCAACTCTATGAGTCCATTTGATCTCTTACATAAAGCAGCACATGAAACGGTGCACTCCCAGTGTGTGCGTTGGTTACACAGTTTAAGCCTGAGCACCAGGTGAAAATGATGCTCCTGGCTTTTACTAAAAGTAGTAACAAATAAATCTGGCATGTTTGGCATGAGCCCCACATTTCTGGTTTTCACACCCATGCATCCACACGGGCATTGGCTTCTGGGCCAGATGTCAAATAGCCAGCCTGGAAGTTGCCTTGTTTGTTTTATTTCCTTCTCAGCTCCTGCCAATCTAGTTTCCAGACGTATTCAATATCTCTTATCTGCTTGTGATCTCAACCTGACCCTTTTTACAATCACATCCTTGTCCTTTAGCTGTTCCTCAATGAACCAATGAGCATCCCACCGCCTGGGAAATCAAGATGACCTTTCCTAACTTGTCAGGACAGGATTGTTTCCCCCGTTCAACCTCCATTCCATGAATACGTCCTTTGACTTTTAGTATTTAAAGAAGAGCTGATAGAGACATGGCTTATCTCTGGACTCCCATTTTCCCCTCTCCTCCACCCGGACAGTCAACAACCCCTTTTATCGATAAAGTTATATGTGCAATCTCTGTGATCTTTCGTTCCTTCAGATGTCACTCCAGCGGCTCTCAGCACTCAAAGGTTAATGGGATGGATATGCGCTCACAAAGAGTTGATGTGAATTGGCACCATCTAACCAAGTCACTTGAACACGATCAACTCACTTTAATACAATCTCCATGGTGCTCAGACATACAATGAAAAATGAAAGTTAAATGCTCTTCACCTGCGCATAATCTCTCTGATTTATGGTTGCTTTCCAACAGAAGAAACCCAAAACACTGAGATGCTGAGCCAGCACCTTGGCCAGCTCCTTTAGAGTTCTGGCTGGTTTTGACGAAAACCCAGAATGGAATCACAGCCTCACCGAAATCAGACCCACCAGCTGCCACCGAGAAATTCTCTTTTAAAACTATGCAGCCAAACGCCAAGGCCTACAAAAGGAAGTCTTTATTTTGGTGATGCATCAGCGGACAGAATATAAGAACATGCAAAGACCCCTGCTGGATCAGACCAAAGGTCCGTATCCAGTTCAGCATCCTGCTTCTGACAGCGGCCAACCAGATGCCTCTGGGAATCCTGCAAGGAACACACAAGAGCAATAACTTTCTCCTGTTATTCCCTTCTCCTCAAGGTCTCCTCCCATTATAGGCCTGTGAAGATGAAAATTTCATGGAACTATATTATTATAGACATGGGGAAATGCACGAAGGGATGCTAGCTTCACCTGCAGGGGAAAAGGGCCTGGACCAACGTAACTCAATTAAAAAAAGAAAAAGTTCTTGCCATGAACTAATTTTCATGTTCTGCAAACCCAAGTTCCATTTGTAAATCCTTAGTCAGAAAAAACAACAACCTCTGGTTCATATACTCATAAATAGTACAATGGGCTGAGTCACACTTCTCTGAGCCTCTTTGCCTACATGCTTTCATAACCATCAGACTGAGTCAGAGTTACGAGAGATGTATGGCATGGGCTTTTTTAGCTGAAGAGTGAGATGCAGTGGGCTGATTTCTCTGTAGTTTGCCGGTTGTGATTTGAATAGGGGTGTGTGTGTGTGTGTGTGTGTGTGTGTATGTGCTTCAAGGAACAGTAATGGGGAGGGTTGTCATATTGAGATGCCAAATGCAAGGGGATGTGTTGCTGTAAGGTAAATTTGCTGTGAAAAAGGCCAAGAAAGAACCTCCACCTGGAAATCTCCATCAATCACAGGTGTTTTGTTCTAAAAGCACTCTTGAATGCAGCATAGCAGTGAACATGAACACATAAGGCATTTGAATATATGGCACTACCGCATACTGAATCAAACCATTCGTCCAACTGTGTGGATAATGTAATTCTATAGTTTAGTCACCAGGTGGCACTGGACTTATCTGGAGGTGTTTCTGTTCTTGTTTGAGAGAGATAATAAAGTTCTTGTCTAGCTTCCAGACTGGGTGTCCCCTAAATCAATGATGTGCAGAAAGTAGATCTCCAGATGTTTTGGACTTCAACTCCCAGAATTCTGGACCACTAGCCATGCTGGCAAGGGCTTCTGGGAATTGAAGTCCAAAGCTTCTGGAGATCTAATTTCAACTATGCTTTAAGCCTTCCATGGCCATCTACTATTGTCTACTTTGATTGGAAGCACCTCTCCGGGTTCCCAATGGGGAAAAGGATGGGGAAAGCTCATGAGCAGCAAAGCCGGTCCCCGGCTGAAGTGCCAGTTGACTGTTAGTAATAAATGTTCAAGGAGTTTTGGTGTGTGTGTGTACCACAGGCCATCTTCAGGGACAGTCCACCCACAATGCCTGGCACCAAGGAAGGACCCTCCCCCTCAGAACCAGGCATTTGGGACTGGCCATCTCTCTTCAGTGCTGTGCTGGCCATTTTTTGCTTTTCAGAGAGCAACAACAAGCAGCAGCAGTGGCAATAATGGGATGGGGGAGGTGTGGTAGACCCATGTGTGCTCTCTCCCACCTCAGTTGGCAGGAGAGCTTGTGCCTGCCTTGGGTTGATGGAGAAGGAAAAGAAGAGGAGGACATGGAGAAGACAGAGAAGGAGAAGGAGGAGAATGAGAAGATGGAGATGGAAAAGACAGAGATGAAGAAGGGGGAGAAGGAGAAGACAGAGAAGAAGACAGAGAAGGAGAAGTTGAAGAAGGAGGAGAAGGAGAAAATGGAGATGGAGAAGACAGAGAAGGAGAAGGAGGAGAATGAGAAGATGGAGATGGAAAAGACAGAGATGAAGAAGGGGGAGAAGGAGAAGACAGAGAAGAAGACAGAGAAGGAGAAGTTGAAGAAGGAGGAGAAGGAGAAAATGGAGATGGAGAAGACAGAGAAAGAGAAATTGGAGAAGGGGAAGACAAAGGAGAAGACAGAGAAGGAGGAGAAGAAGGAGATGATGGAGATGGAGAAGACAGAGAAGGAGAAGAAAAGAAAAACCAGGCTATATCTAATCATAGATCTGCCACATCTCATCTGTTTTGACTCATCGCCTGTCTTTCTGCCTCTTCCAGTCTAGCACCTTACAATTCTTCTCTCCTCTTCCTGTACATGGGAATGCACTGTGTACAGTACCATTTTGTCCTAATTCCCTTGATGGGGCTTTTTCTAATCCAGCTCCTAGGAAATGCTCTCGCTGGAAGAGTCGCACGGCCATCTGCAGGTGCTTTCCTGTCCCTTTCAGCTCCTATCTGCCGCCTCCGCCTCCTGACCAGTCTTTTCCCAAACAAGGGTTACTGTGTCACAACAACAACACAGCCAGTTGCGGCTGGTTCCAATTTCAGCCCTGACTTACTCATCCTTTTCCTTCTCTCTTTTTCACTGATGTCACAGAGCAGAGCCTGTGGGCCCGGCTGGCTCCAAAGGGAAGAGTCATCAAAACACAGCGGCCAGTAGAAGGAGAGTGGGAAACAGAGGCAGGAGCGGCCGGGGCAATTCACTGCCTGCAGGAACCAAATGGTGAATGCAGCTTGTCTTTAAACCATCAGACAAATCGGAAGTCCATTAAGGCCACACCCAGAAAGGAGCTCATCACAGCGGCACGAGTGCTAAACTGGAGGTGGAGGGAAATGTGCACTGGTGTCAGCAAGCGTCCAGTCCAAATCTCACCACCTAGGCCATGAACTCACGTGTTGGCTCTAAATAAGTCTCTGTTTTCTTAGCCTCAGTTCTCCCATCTGCAATATGGGGGATGATGATGATGAGAAGGGCTATTTTACAAGTTTGTTGTAAGGACAGCTGAGATGATGGGTTGGATCCAGATTAATGCTGGATCAACTGCGCTGGTGAAGTGAACTTTCACACACCCGCCTTTCCATGGGAGCCCCTCCATCCCCCTAAAAATACTACAGTCAGGAGATACCAAGAGACAGAGGAGAACCCAAAGATTTGTAGAAAGTACAAGGGAAATCTAAAGGGGGGAATCTAAAGAGGGGGGAATCTAAAGGGGAGGAACTCCCAAAAGAGCCCAGTGAGAACTGAGCATTCTGTGGCCATAGAATGCTAACTGACTGTTGAGGGGTGGGGAGTACAACTGGGTAGAAGTGGAAATGGAATGGAGTATTGTGGAGGAGGACATGGCTGGCTGAAAAAATGGACATGAGCATTCCACACTGCAATGTTTTGTTACAGGTCCCACTCGTAAATCACCTAATAACAAGGCAGTGAGGGCTGGTGGCTCCATTTTCAGTGGGAAGAACCTTGTTTGTTTGCTGTATGTCCGATTTCAGCCGGGCTGCGATTCCATTCCAGGCTTCAGTCAGAACCAGCCAGAACTCCAAAGGAGCTGTGCAAGGTGCAGAACCTTGGATAGCTCTGGCAGGTTCCCACTGAAACCCAGAGTGGATTCACAGCCTCACTGGAACTGGAGCCATCGGCCTCCACTGTACCATTGGCTTGGAGGGCGAACAAGGGAGGAGGGCTATTGTCTTCACACACCTTGGATGGTCTTCTCAAAGGCAATTGGTTGGCCACTGGATTAAACAGGAATCTGGGCTAAGTCAGTCTGACCCAACCAAGCTCTTCTTCAGTGCTTTTACTTAGCTGTGCTCATTCAACATGCCTGACACTTGCCAAACTTTCTCTCCCTAAGGGGGAAATGAATGGCTCCTCTTGGCTTAGGCATTGCAACTGGTTGGTGTGGTTGTTCCTGAGAGGCAAGAAGGAGCATGCCAGCTTTCTCCTGTGGCACCGTAGTAAGAAGCAGACTTCGCATCAGTGGGCAGCTTCTTCTGAACGTAAGAACAGCCTTGCTGGATCAGGCCAAGGGTCCATCTAGACCAGCATTCTGTTCACACAGTGGACAAACATCTACCCACGGGAAACCCACAAGCAGGACAGGAGTGCAACAGCACTCTCCTGCCCATGTTCCCCAGCAATCGGTGTACATAGGCATACTGCCTCTGATACCAGAGTTGGCATAGAGCCATCAGGACTTGATAGCCTTCCAGGAATTTGTCCAATCTCCCATCCAAATTGGTGGCCTTCTCTATGTTTAACCATGCTCAGGGTGAACAAGTTCTTCCTTTTATCTGTCCAGAATCCCCCACCAATCAGCTTCATTGGGTGACCCAAGGTTCTAGTATTATGTGAGAGGGAGAAAAATGTCTCCCTACCCACTTTCTCTACACCATTCATAATTTTTTACACCTCTTTCATGCCCTACTTCACCTTTTTTCTAAACTTAATCAATCCAGATGCTGTAACCTTTTCTCATAGGGGAGTTGCTCCAGCCCCTTGATCATTTTAGCCCCAGCACCCCTGCAGAGCCCACTGCTGGTGCCTGCCCTGGAGGGGGCTTTAAATATGGGTGGGGGGATTGGCCAGGTCTCCCATCAGCACTGTTTGGCAATCCACCATTTCAATTTCCAGTGTTGCATCAGGGAAGTTAAAATGGTGGAAAGTTAAAATGGTGACTCACCCCCCAGCATTAACTCAAGCTAGATAGCCAGCTGGAAATCACCAAAACAGAGGACACACTTTACCAAAAACAAGGACAAAAGAGGACACCAAGTTGCATCAATTTTACATCTCAATGTTATTGAAGGCCAACTTCAAGGCTCAGCTGTTCCTTCTGCTGGTTCTTTATGTTTGTACCAGACATGATCATCCTTTCCAATACTAGACACCTTCAAAACAGAAGACAGCCCTCTGTAAAAGAGGACACATGGCCATCCTAAACTCCTTCTTCGCTTGCCTGCTGTAGCTGCCACCCTCACTAGGCCAGACCACCAGGGGCCGAGCCGGCATCAAGGATAGACATGGTTGAGCATCTGCTGAGGACTCACGCCCCAAAAGAGGGCCACTGATGAGAGCCCCCTGGAGCTGCTGTTCCTCTTCACCATGGCAACCTGCTTGTTTACCTGCCTCTCGGTCTGGCCCAGGCTATGGTGGTGATGAGAAGGAGGAGCAGGAGACGCCACGGCCTACTCACTGACTGGCTCTCTACCTGCCGAGCAAGCAAGGGTTAACAATGATGACAACGAGAATGAGGGGCAATAGGAGCCAGTAACAAGGGTGATGAGGAGGTAGACTCACTGAGGGAGGGGGTCCATTCAGGGTGCCCTGCCCAGCATCCCCCCCAAAAAACAATCTGGAGCCAGCACCGACCGGGTGCCCACCAACATAGAAAAGAACCTAGCAGAGGCCAACTTTTCCATATCAAACCTGGAGCCGGCCTGCTAACAAGGTATCCTAGGGATAATTTTACCCCAGGACAACTTTCCCCAGCTCACTGCCTTCAGGTGTGTTGGAGTACAAATTCCCATTGGCCTCAACCAGCGAGCCAGTGGTCCTGCTGGGGATGATGGGACTTGCAGTCCAAGGCATCCGGAGGGCGCTGGGGTCGGAAAGGCTGGCGTAGGCCTTGTGCATGTTCATAATTTTTGTTTTTGTTTTTAGGCTTATGGCTTTTAAGTTATTATAGCGATTTGAAATGTATGTGCATATTGTATATTTTTGCAGTTTTAATTTTTGTATGTTGTTTTTAAATGTTTCAATCTTATGTAAACCACCCAGAGAGCTTCGGCTATGGGGTGGTATACAAATGTAAATAATAATAATAATAATAATAATAATAATAATAATAATAATAATAATAGAGCTCCGGATGCGACAGACAGGCAGTGATGGGAGGCTGATGCTATTCATCTAATTGTTTTATTGTTACATTCATTTGTTTGTTTGTTTGTTTGTTTGTTACGTGTTGGCTGGCTTGCTCCTGATTTCAAACGAAAGCAGAAACCCAAGGCCAACACAGTGCTTAGATGGACAACGTTCCCAGTCGTGAACACTTTGTGCGTGTCCAGTTTCTAAACGAGAGCTGAAACATTCAGTCCTAGCCTAGAACATTCATGCATAAGTTACATAACCTCCGTCAGTTGTAAATAGGAACTTCTAACGGCCTTAATCACATACCACAGCCTGGTGCTTTCAGGCCTCCCTCCGCTTTTACAAAACACTGGGGGCTTTTCTCTGCCTCTTGAAAGAATTGATGCCTTTCTTCTGCAACGCTTTATGGCACCCTGAGCTTCCCCAGGTGGGTACATAGGTGCAAGTGAATGGAGGAAGGTTTCATCTCACCTGGTTGTACTTTTTGTACTAACATTTAGCGACCTTTATTATCTGGGTAAGTGAGGGATGCTCAGATTTGGAACCCTAAACAGGCTGAGCTATGTGGAGGGCTCGGTTTGTACATTTGCACCTGGTAGAGCTCACCCCGGCCACCATCACTGCACCTGCCTCTCACTGAACCATGCCACCAGTGCTGGCGTCAAGGGCAGGCATGGTGGTCACCTGCTGAGGAACCACATCCCAGCAGGGCCCTACTGGCAAGAACCCTCTGGGCCCCCGTTTCTCTTCACCATTGCAACCTGCCTTCTGCCCCTTGCTCTAGCCCAGGCCACAGAGGTGACGAGGAGGAGGCGGCACGGGCGTGATCCAAATGTACTTTTTGGGAGCCTTGAATCTAATTTCCAGGGATCTGGATCAATTTCCGAGCGCTAACTGTTTATTGGTGTCAATGGAAGGTTCCTTTCCTCCCCCCCCCCTCTAAACTCAGTTGCCAGGAGATTCTCCCTCCCCATGTATTGCAAAAAAAAATTAAATGAAACCCAGATCAACCCCTCTTCCAACATGGTGATGTTCTAAACTTAAGTGATATGTGGGGGGGAGGCTTCCAGGGGGGTTGTGTTTTGGAGGAAAGGGTTAACCCTCCCCTCACTGTGCACTATAGCACCCTACAAAAAAAATCACACGGATGTGTACTAACGTACTAATCCCACTCACCCAGCTGCCTTTTCATGCTTTGGCCTATGGGGGAAATATGCATTTTCAGTAGTTGTTGCTTTTGTATTCCCCCCCCCCCCCATATTTTTGTGCAACTAGATTTGTGTAGAATTAGGGTGACCCTATTTGGGAAACCAAAAAGGAGGACACCTTGGGTGGGGGTGGGAAAGCAGCTTTCCACGGCCTCTGGAAAGTGCATCAATCCCCCATCACCACCTTAAAGGCCCCAATTGGCGCACAGGAGGGGGAAAGCGTGTCATTCCCATCCCCCACTGCTCCAAGTGGGGCCTTTCCTACAATGTCTGGGAATGACGTGCTTTCCCATTTTTAAGGCCCTTTTTGGAGGAGTGGGAGGGAAATGTCGTGCCTTCAGAAAGCGTGTCATTCCCTCCTACCATGCTGATGGCAGCTTTAAAGGGAAAAGCATGCCTTTCCAGGACATTATAGAAAATTACAGGAAATCCCCCCCGACACTCAGGATAGAACAAAATCCAGGACAAATCTGGAGAAATCCTGACAGTTGGTCACCCTAGCTCCAGAAAGCGAAAATCCGGTCTGCAACTCCATGGAATCCATGCAAGGTGGAAAACGCCGGTAATTTAAAGCCAACGCTTGGCACAAGACCACCCGAGACATGTCACAGGCATAGATTTCTTTGTCTGCATTGACTGGGCTATTCCATCCGAGACAAGGAGCATTTGTTTCCTCTCCATCAGTGGCGGAATCCAAGGAGCATGCCAAGGAGCAGCAGTTTGCTTAGGAGCCCTTGGCTGAAAATCAACCTATAATGAAAGATGGCTTGCAGGGTTTGGATGGTCCTCCATGTCCTTTTTAAAAATATATATAATTAATATTTGCAGTATGGTTCGTCCTGAAACTTGAAGAGAAATATTTGTTCTAGGGCATTTTGCCTTTCATCTGTACTTGGGAAAGAATCCGGTCTGTTTCCTTTATCCTTTTCTTTTTTTCAAGATAGCAATGGAATTCCACTAAGCAGAGAAAGAAGCTGTTTGCTCCTGAAGGTAATGTGACCTATGTCACAATTCCTCTAGCGGAGCTGGATGAGAACATTGTTCCCTAGTCCGTCGAGATCTGTTTGCTCTCGCAACATTTTGCCCCAAGTGGCCCCAACCTGGGGTAAAATGCCTGGCACTTTCTAGATATGCAGTCCAGCCCATTGTGCTCGGTTGGAGAAGGCTGCAGTATATGGTAGGCGAAAATGGTAAATGAGAAAATATATACATTCCAATGCCTTTCACACCCTACTGATGCTTCTTTCGGGAATTCTAAAATAAACCAACCACACACTTTTGTTACAAACCTGACTCACGAACGCTTGCCTATTTTTAAAGATATATAAACAGTTTCCCTCCACTGCTTCAATGACACACGTAAGCCAGTGGAGTCTGCTGGCTCCTATTTCGGTGGGGCTGTGTGAATCCACTCTGGGTTTCAGTCGGAACCAGCCTGAATTCTAAAGGAGCTATTTGAGGTGCTGAACCTATTTGGGGTGGGGTTCAGCACCTTGGACAGCTCTTGTAGAGTTCTGACTGGAACCTAGAATGGATTCGCAGTCCCACCAAAATCAGAGCCTCCAGCCTCTGATGAAGTAAGGTGTGCTTGATGGCTAACTGTCCCCTCCCTTGCTGCCATGCCCACTGATGGCCCCTCCCCTATTCCACCTTCTATAGGACAGCCTTTCGGGTATTTGAAGGACCCTCTCATTTATCCCCTCAAGCTTCTCTTTTCCACAGTAAACATCCCAGCTCTTTCTGCCATTCCTCTTGGGACTTGGTTTCCAGCCCCCTCACCATCCAAAGACGGTAACTCTTCTCTGGATACCCTCCAGATTATGTTCTACAGCAAGTCAGGAACTGGGTAGCCAACAGGGAAAGTGGGTAATGAGCAAAAGTAGCACAGTGGTTGTCTTTGCTCCTGCCTCACTGGGAAAGGTCCAGGTATATGCATTTTCTCCTGAAATCCAGCAACTATAGATCCATGTTAGCAAAGGCTGGAGTCTCCCTGGCACAAGTATTCCTCTTAGGGACATAGGAAGCTGCCTTATGCTGAATCCAACCATGGTGCCATCTAGCCCAGTATTGTTGACACTGATGGGCAGCAGCTCAGTCCAGAAGTTTTTCCTGCTCTTCCTGGAGAAGCCGGGGATTGAACCTGGGACCTTCTGCATACAAAGCAGATGCTCTACCTCTGAACTATGGGCTCTCTGCCCTTTATTGCCAGATGCTTTGGGGGATATAGCAAGAGGTGCCTACCTCCATTGTGCTCCACTTGTCAGCTTCCGCAGGGCATCCATGGAATTGTAGAGTCAGACAGGACCTCAAAGGCCAGTAGTCCAATCCCCAGCCAATGCAGGAACTCCACTAGGACAGCATCTCTGCCAGGTGACCAACAGCTGATATGAACATCTGGTCTGATCCAGCAGCAAGATCATATATACAAAAAAAAGCTATGCTTGGTGTGTTCCTGCCCTAGTGGCTCCATGGTCCATAGAACTGCCTTTGTCCATGAACTGTAGTTTGGGTTGACTTGATCTTTGACACATCGTGGTTGGCTGAAGCCTGGGTCCCCACCAACCTACTTTGTGTGTGTGCGTTTCCTGTAGTTGTCCCTCAGGTGCTTGGCTCACATGAACAGATGCAGGAGCAGTTCTTGGAAACACTTCCTCAGGCTCTGATTGGCTCCAGTCCAAGGGCAGGAAGCATCATTTGACTCAAGAGCTGCACATAGCCCATTCAGCTAGTAGGCTCTTCTGAGAAAGAGAGAGTGGGGAGCATTATTCTTTCCCCTCACTCTAGATTAGGGTGGGCACTTTTGGAGTGCCCAAAACAAGGGGACAAAAAAGGACAGTGGTTTGCATAAAAAAGGGCGACTTCAAGGCCCCTGCATTTGATGGTTCTTTGTTTTTAAACCGGAATTGGACAGGACAGGCCTCCAAATAGCACCACCTTAGGGAAAGCTGCTATATCACCTGTAGACCAGGGAAGGGGAACCCGTGGTCCTTCAGGTGTGCCAAAGAGCAACTCCCATCAGCTCCAGCCAGCATGGCCAATGGTGAGGGATCATGGGAGTTATAGGCCAAAACATCTGGAGGGCCGCATGTTTCCTGTTGGATCCTTCTCCCAAGTCCTGTCTGTACACTCTGGAAGCCCTGGGGCAGCTCCAAATCCGCACTATGTTGGTTATATGATGCAGCTGCCAATTTGGAGCCACCCTGAGGCAAAGTGCCGAAGATCTGCAGCAGAAAAGTCAGGGACTTACCCTGACTTTTCCTGCCCAAGCAAGGTCAGCACAGCTCTTCCATCATTTGTTCTTGCTCCAGCACTGCACTGAGGGCATTCCCAGGCAGAAGGTGACCGCCAATTGGTAATTGGAAGCCATGGGAGGGGGAAAAGTGGAGCCAATGCAGCACCATGAATTCAGCCCCCTAGTTTTGAACCACTGGCTTCCTGATTGGTAGCTCAGAGTGCAATTCTGTGCTGGGAGTTGTAGGACTTTTTTCTGTCTAAACGTGCATAGGGTTGCTCCCTCAGTCTCTTTGCCTCTACGCTATGCCACCTCTCCGAGCTGCATTCAACTCCGTGACAACATTCTAATTGCCCAGCTTCCTGACGCTATGTAACAGTCAAGTCCCAGGGTTCCCATGTCTAAAATGGATCAATTGTTCCTGCCTTTGGAAAACACCCAGCATCGTCTGCCCTTATAGCATACTCTTAATGACAGTGCAACATAATTCTGAGTAGAGATGTATGAGATCGTAATGTTCATGTCAGTTCCTGCCCAAGGCAGGTGATGGATGGGATTTTCATCTTTGTTTCTGGTCAGTCTTCCCAGCATGGAAAAAGAAAATGAAGCGCTGGAACCCTAAGAATGCAACATCAGTCATTGAAAAGCAAAGTCAACTCTAGTGATGGGGAACACAACTTGACAAAATTAGAATTCTAGCGCTGGAATTTCAGTTTAGACATCTACTAGTAAAACAGCCATGCTTTACTAATATGGCACCAAGGGTATGTCAGGACGTAGAAGGAATATTACCTCTGCCCTGGGAAATACATCCCTGCTTCCAGAAATCATTTATGATTGCCAGATATCCTCCTCCCCTCCCCCTGCAGGTTCCAGTAGCTTTAACAGTTACCTGAAAGGTGGAAATTCAATAGGGCCATCTTTTCCTAGAATGGGTGATAGATGGTAATGGGCAATGTTTCATCTGTATAATTTATCCCTGACACAGAATGAATACAGGCTTAGGAGCTCTGCCAGAAAAGGGTGGCAACCTTAAAACTGTCGACATTTTTCAACCGAGCTTGGAAAGCCATATTTTGCACCCTTGAATATTTTCAAGCCTGCATTTTCCTGCACTTTGGATCCACGTTTTCTGCTTCAAATCCTTTCCCCCCTTTGTTAAATGGACTGGGATCAAGCAAAGAACACATCATGTCAGGTCAGGGGTGCAAGGAACCACATATATATTAACTAAGTTTGCCATGCAACTAAACAATGAAATGTTGAGTGATGATGCTGGAAACGAGCCATATAGGATAGAACTTTTGCACTCTCCAGCGCTGTTGAAAACAAGGGAATTTAATCAGCCAGCCAAGACTCAGGCTGCCTCTACACGAGAGGTTTAAAGCTCTTTCAAGTCTCATTAAAAAATTTACCTCTACATGAGCTGAGCGCAAATCGGGAGTTGAGGCACGTTATCTATCCGATTATGCGCATTATCGAATGCGCGTTAAATAGCGAGTTTTATTTTGCTGCAGCCCTTAAAGCGCATTTTGACTATGCAAACAAGTGATTCTCCGCATTAACTACCTCTAAAGTGCATTTCAAACAACCGGTAAGGCCACCAGTTGTGTGCTCAATTACCTCCTGTGTACAGTTCATAAAGTGCTTCCGAGAAGATGCGCATAATCGGAGAACCAGGCGTCAAACCGAATTCTTGTAGAGGGTAACCTATTGCTATTTATGCCAGCAGAATGGACCATGAATCTTGTTTTGCCAGGGTTAGGGTGGCCATGTGTCCTATTTTGTAGAGGTCAGTTCTCAGTTTGAATGTATCCTCTATTTGAAGGGCTGTCCTGTCAAAGATAAAGATAAAGAATTTTAAGAAGGATGTACATCTGCCTTGAAGTTGTCCATCAACAGATAACACCTGGAATGCAACCTGAGAAGGTACACATGTCTCCCTCCACCAGTCTTCCCCACTATGGCGAGATGAATTGTATTTCTGTTTGAATGGTAGAAATTATTTCTACATGTGCATCTATACCTATCTATTCATATATGCAAATGCGATGCAAATCTGTATTCTCTTCCAGGGGCGTGAGACTGTCAAGGACCATCTGCTCAACAATCCAGTCAACAGCTGAAATAAATAGTATAGACGGTTCACATGGCATGGATAACTACAGATGTATGGATCCTAGCATGCACATTTAGAAGGCAGGGATAGATAAGTCATGCCCACTGGTTGGGCATCAACCTTGTGAAGTGGTCTGCAGTCGAAAAGAAAAAGATCGTAATCAAATGTACCTCTTACAGGGCAGGGATAGATACATCATGGGCGCATACCGCGTGCCAAAGGTTGTGAAATGGGCTGCAAATAGAAGAAAATGGGACTGACTCCCAAGTAAGTATTTATAGCATTCAGATTCAGCCGGCAATCCCATCAGCTTCTGTACCTAGATTGGTGGAGGGGGAAGGCGCCATCTTGTCCTTTGCTTTGACCATCAAAATGTCTTGGGCCAGCCCCGACAAAACGCCAACCTACAGACCAAATACAGCAGCCCTTTATCCTCCGGCTGATGGATGAGACCAGTGGGCTTTCGCTTCAGTTCTGCAGTCCCAGGACAACTGGCAATTGGGGCAGACTGTTCTACCTGGCAAGGAGGAAGGACGTGAGTTCCTGGGCAAGTTACTCCTTCCCTACCTGGTTTTCCCCTTGCCTTGATGTTCTTCTTGGGAGACAGTGGGCTCTTCCTCCTCGCCCTTTGCAATCTGCTTAATGGATGAAGCTGTTGTATTCTTCCCCTTCATCTTACACATAGCATATTTCAAATTAAGCAACCTCACCTTCGTTTTTAATGACTTTACACCCACACTAAGTTCTTTGGAATGTGGGAGAAGAAACGGGGATTTTGTGGGATCTTGTTCCTTTTGCTCATCAGCCAGATGTGCAACTATGGAACAATACGGGACGGTACCTACGACAAATATATTCAGTATGCATGTTCTCCTACACATATTCCTGCTCTAGCTTGGTGAAACTTCCATCCGTTACACAGGGCTCAGTATGCGTCACACAGTGACTCCTTAATTCAACAGTGTTAGTCAAAGATTATGATCTCTAGACCAGTTGGGTCAGTGTTCCTCAGTTTGTGCTAATAGGCAGCATCTTAAATATATGTTTTACTCAGCAGTAAGTCCCACTGGATTCAAAGCAGTTTACTTCCTATTAACAGAGCAATCCTATGCATGTTTATTTGGAAGTGGGCCTGTTCGGACAACACGCTAAGCCATGGTTAGGCTGCTAACCCCTTTGCAGCAAGTGGTTAGTAGGGATGTTTAAACTATGGTTATGTCTCCACCCTGGTTACGAATGGTTCACACAACACACTAAGTCATGATTCACATGACATGCTAAGCCATAATATTTAGTCCAAAATGCTTAACCATCATGGTTTAGCATGTAGTCTGAACAGGGCCAGTAAATCACTCTGTGTACAATATGATTTACTCCCGGGCAAGTGTGTATAAGACTGCATAGGCGTAAGTCCCATTGAACTCAATGGAGCTTGCTTCTGAGAAGACATGCAGTGTTAGTGTGTTTAGGATTACAGTCTTAGTTTCCACTCCTATATTCACTTACATGGGAATATGAACAAACAAAAGAATAAATGAAACAAAACTGATAAACCTGAGAGAAATTCCCATTGAACTCAATGGGGTTATTCTTCTGAATAAACGTGTATAGGATTGCACTGTTAGTGCATTTATTTATTTATTTATTACATTTGTATATTGTCCCATAGCCAAAGCTCTCTGGGCAGTTTACATAAGATTGCAACATTTAAAAACAATCTACAAAAATTTAAAATGCAAAAACATACAATATGCACATACATTTAAAATCACTATAATAATTTAAAAGCTATAAGCCTAAAAACAGACCCAGGCTTACAAGCTTAGGCTGAGATATTATCTTCACTTACCTGAGAGTAGGGACGGATAAATCTGTCGATTTCGATTTCTCTCCGTTTCTCGATTTTCCAATCTTAAATTCAGTTCTCCCAAACTTTGGGATTTTTTAAAATAAAAAGTCTGCATGAGCATTTCTCCTAACACATGCATTTTTGTATGCAGTTTTGCTTAATGCACACTTTTTTTTGCAAGCAATTTTCTTGATAGAATGCATTGTTAATGTTATTCTCATGAATATGGGATTTTTTGTGTGTGCACTTTCCCCTAATATGGGCATGCTGTAAGCATTTTAGTTATGCAGAGAAGGGTGCATTTCAAAGGACAGCTGCGTTTCAGTTCAGGTATTGCTTTGAAAGTGCAGAATTACATACGTTGGCATTAAAATGTGACCCAGACGAATTTCTCCTGCAACCCGGACTGGGACTAAAACCCATTACAGTTAATGGGACTTACTTCAGAGTAGACACGTATACGGCTGCAGTGCACATCTTGTTTGTCTGAAATTGCCGTGTCAATGAGAACAGAGGCCTGACCTCAACGAATCAGCTTCAACAGCAGCGGGCAAAGCAGTGAGTTGTCACATTGCAGCACAAGAAGCACATGACAGAGGTGGCTCAGCAGCTGGTCCTATGCTGCTTCCTTGGAAGGGGCTAGTCTGCTGTTCTTATTAGGACCAGCACAGGTTGGTACTGGCCTCTGGGGCTTATCTGGAACAAAATATCACATGCGATGCCGTGCCAGGGGATGGTGGGTGGTCTTCCAAGTCCTTCTTCAACTTTATTTATTTATTTATTTATTGCATTTCTGTACCTCCCAATAGCCGAAGCTGTCTGGGCAGTTCACAAAAATTAAAGCCCTGAAGACAATTCCAAGTAGAAAACAAACAACCGGATAAAAGTACAATATAAAAGCACGACCAGGATAAATCCGAGCAGCAATGCAGAGGTTAAGGCTGCCTCTACAAGAGAGGTTTAAAGCTCTTTCAAGGCGCTTTAAAAAATTTACCTCTACAAGAACGGAGTGCAAATCGGGCGAAGAGGCACGTTATCTCTCCGATTATGCGCATTATCAAATGCGTGTTAAAACGCGAGTTTTATTTTGCTCCGGCAGTTAAAGCGCATTTTGACTATGTGAACAAGCGCTTATGCGCATTAACTACTTGTAAAGCACATTTTGGTCATCCGTTAATGCGCTTCGCCGCCTCTCGCCGCCTCTCGTGCAGAGGTATTAGGTGTAAATGCGCTTCAGTGATTATGCGCATAATTGCCTAACCAGGTGTAAAAGCGAATCCTTGTAGAGGGGACCTAATACAGATTTAACATACAGATTTAAGACGGCAAAGTTAAAAGACTAAGATGATAAACTGTTAAAATACTGGGAAAATAAAAAGGCCTTCACCTGGCGCGAGAAGAGTATAACGTAGGTGCCAGGCGAACCTTTCTAGGGAGCTTGTTTCACAGCCGGGGGGGGGGGGGCACAGCAGAGAAGGCCCTCCTCCTAGTAGCCACCTGCCTCATTTCCTTTGCCAGGGGTTCACGGAGAAGAACCCCTGAGGACGATCTTAGGGTCCGGGCAGGTACATATGAGAGGAGGCGTTCCTTCAGATAACCTGGCCCCAAGCCATTTAGGACTTTGAATGTTAATAAGAGAGCATGGCTATTGGGTGGTATAGAAATGTTATAAATAAATAAAATACCTGCTGCACTGGGCCCTCAGGAGAAGCATCTCTGCAGGCTCACTAAAAGCTTCTGCTGCTAGAGTCAGGGCCAGCCCTACCATTAGGCAGAGTGAGGCAGTTGCCTCAGGTGGCAGATTCTGGGGGGTGGCACCAAGGTGTTGGAGGAGAGAACTGTTTGCCAAGTGACCTTCTCTGTACCCCTTCAGTTAGCCTGCTGACTTCAGGTGTGGTAGAGGATGCTCATCTTTGCTCATCTGGTTCTTTGCCTCAGGCAGCAAAATGTTTTGGGCCACCCCTGACTGAGGTTAGAACCTAATGCCAGCACAAGGGGACAAGCTGGCTGTCTCGCAGGCAATGTGATGTTTCTTTAGAAGGAGGTTACTGGAGACGTATGACATTTCTGGGATTTAAGGCTTATTTAGACACATGTGCAGGCTAAGCATAAAATGGGGTGAGTTTACAGCATTGACTTCAGCAGATTCCTCCCTACCAGATTTCTAGGGAACCCCATAGTGCTTTAGGATTTCATGCAGAGAGCAAACCCAGATCCAGGACCAGTCCCACCAAAAACAAAAGTTCCTTAAAAAAATGTTCAAGGCAGCTAGCATCAGAAGCAATAGAAACCAGCACAAAGCTACTATTATGGATGGTTGTAATAGGTTGATCAGTTCTTGTTCTGTTGATGTTTATTGTTACTTTAAATTGTAATTGTAAATTGGTTTATGAATTAAAATTATTTTTTTTTAAATATAGCAATAAGAAATGTGACATCCCAGCAGGAGAGTCCTAGATGTAAGAATAACAACCATTCATTCATTAAACAGGAACACACGCAGATCATGTGAAAAAAGCCTAAGAGGTCCTTCAAAATTATTTTCCACAGGAACTGGAAAGCAAGCCAACGTTCCATGCAAACAGGTGAATTGTTCATTACAGTTGGTCCAAGGCTCTCTCCCAGGCCACAATTACATCAGCAGCATCCCCGTCTAAGCGAAAAGCTGGAGGAAGCGGAAGTGTGTAGGTGTAGGAATGGATGTGTCGTGTCTCAAAAAATATTTCCTGCCACTTCCTGGGGAAGAAGGAGAAATCCAGACCACATATTCACGGTCCTTCTTTTGTTTTTAGATGAGATCCTAGAGACGCTTTTGGTAGTGGGTTATGTTCATGAGGCTGTTTTGATGCTCTGCTACAATTATCCTGCCTCTTGGTACCAGGCAAAAAGTGCCAGGCATCTAAACATGAAAATGTTGACTGGTGGTGCTGGAATTGGATCATCCATGATGGAACTTCTGCACTCTCCAGTTGTTCAATGTGACAGAACTGTCAGCCAGCCAAGACCCAAGGGTCTTACTTCGTCACCTCCCCATCCCGACCCAACCATAGAGTTCTACTAGGTGAGTTCCAAAAGTCCCAGGGGCATTTGGCTCAGCTGTGCAAATGTCTTGATGAGAGAGCCACTGCCTGCATGTTTGGAGAAGGCACAAAGAGGCATTTCACCAGTTTAGCAAATGGGCAATATCCGCTACATTCCGGGATGCTGGATTTTGATGCTTCCAATCCCATCTGCTATCCAAAGAGAAAACAGGACAGCACGGATGCCTGCTCTAAGTATGGGTGGACAAATCTGTCAAGATCAGTTCCTTTCAGTTTCGTCCCGAGCTTGGGGGGGGGGGGGGAGTTGGCGTGAACATTCACAAGCATGCCCATTTCTCCTAATCTGTGAATTTTTTGCAGGCAATCTGGCCTAACAGAACACGTTTTTGAATGTTATTTTCACTAACAGATGCATCTTTGTATACATTTTCCCCTAATATATGCATTTTGTATGCGTCTTTTGACTGGAGATCTCCATTGCAACTTTCAAAGGACAGCTGAGTTTCGCTTCGCTGGGAAGTGCAAAGTTAGGCAAGTTTGCATTACAATGCAAACTACATGAATTTCTCCTCTATCCCTGGCATGTCCTGTGCATCATCTAAAAACAAAGAAAAACTATGTCCTGCTTCAGACCAGCATGGCCCAATCGATCGGCCTCAGAAGACCAGCTGCAGGTAGCTCGCTTCCCCCTGCCTGTCAGAAAAAAACACTCAGATGCTCTGGGAGTGCAGAGCTGAATTGAACCATGCTCTGGACCCATTTATTAGTCAGAGGACTCAGAGCTGCTGGATTGTGCCTGTGTGTTTTGGGGTTCTTTATATTACAATTTGTTCTTTGTAAGCCACCTTAAGAATCATTAGATTGAAGGATGGGGTATAAATCTTGAAAATAAAAGGCTGCTTTTTCCCATATGCCCTAGTTTTAAGGTATGCATAGACACAAGGAAGCACTAGAAGAAGTTCCATTCTGCTTTAGCGCACGCTCATTTGAACTTGCGCATGATGGTTGCACTTGGCTGGCTGCTGGCTATGGGCAGGGAGCCAAAATGTATAGGAATTGTGCAGTAATGTCATGCTCTGCAATGTGCTAAACAGTCATGAAAAGTGACCTTTGACTGATATGAAAATGACAACTGGAGTGTGTGGTTGGGTGGATGTTCCATAATTGGATGGATGTTCCGTAATGTGTTCGTTCTTGCTGTTCGTTCCCATGATGTGAAAACTAAATGTTTGCAGCATGCCAGCAATCAATTCTCGTAGGAATATCAACAGCAGATTGTTCCATTAAATAGATTTCTATTAAAATGTTAGCCAAAGAAAACCCCACATGTCTTTCCAAAACATCATTTTGACTCATGCAGAAATTAATGAAGGGATCTACTTTGATTTGCCATTGCTGTTGCCATTTTTGCAGATTTCCTGATGATATGAAAACTGACTGGAGGAAATACAGCCAAATTCAAACTCCTGCCTAAACAATAGGACACCCCAGCCTTTCTTGCCTGGACCAAGAAAGTAGATCCCCAAATGTTTGGAACTTCAGCTTCTGAACTTTGGCCATGCAGGCAGGGGCTTATGGTAGCTGAAGCCAGAAATGCCTGGAGATCTGTTTTCTGCCCATCTCTGATCTTAACCAGGTGATGGCATGGAGAAGATTCAGCCTTGCAGGACCTCAAAGTCCACCAGCCAGAGCCAGGATCCTGGCAAGCAGAGTGGAGCCCCGCCACTCAAAAAGAGTAGCAGCTGGCCACATGAACAGGAGCCGTGTGAATTGGCCCTGAGCCAGGCAGATACATAGGAAATGAAGTAGTCCCATTGAGTGCAGGAAGAAAACTTCCCTCCTGCATCTGCTCCCACACACAGGCGGAAATTGCCCTGCCGTTGGCTTCCGTGGGAAGAGAGAATGGACTCTGTCCACTTGATCTCATTGGCCTAATAGTCTTTGGGGTTTTCTTTTGTTTTGTTTTTAAGAGTCAAAGTTGCTCGCAGGAGACGTCTTTCTTATGGGAGCACACTATTAGGAACTTGTCCTGCAGAAGACCCATCATAGTGAATGGAAGCGGCACAAGAACACATAGGGTCATGGCTACAAATATGTGATAAATATGGACCTGGGAGCAGGGCTGGCTTTGGGTCTGAGGGACCCCAGGCAAGATGCTCTTTCCCACCCCCACAGGGTGTTGACCTCATGAGCTTACCTGGCAGCCGTGTCTGGGGCTAGATCTACACTCCTGCTTTATAGCAGTATTGAGGTGCACAGATAACTGTTGGGGCAAATGACACATTCCATATACCGCTTTCATACTGTTATTTCTTGCTTTTTATTCCACATTATCCAAAATACCACAGCAGATGTCATTGTGTGCCCTACAAGGTATAAATGTACAAGAGGGATATGGTGTTACCATGATGGGAATGTAATGACTTGACTCAGGTCACCTGGTCACCATCCTTCCCATATGGTGAGACATATTGCATCTCTACCGGAACGATCTGATTCTTTTTCAGGTTGCATGTTTATCTATACATCTGGAGGTGCAAACTGTATGCTTCTGTGATCTCTTTTATTTGTTTATTTTTGGTGATGCATAAGCGGCCACCCTAGACTTAGCGACTGTGGCCAGATCCTGTGGCAAAAGCAAGGGGCAGGGCAGGTGCCCCAAAGTGCTGGGTGCTCATTCTGGGAGCCTCCACTAGTCATGGTGTTGGGGCATACAATTCCCATATATTTGTAGACGCATCTCTCCCATTCAAGCATTACTGGGTGAAATTGCTTGGTTGCTGCTTCCCAGGATCTATATTGTTTGAAGTCTGGTTCCTGGGTTTTCTCATACAATAGGAGCTGATTCAAGTCAACCCGTTCCTGGGCTTCTGTGTACTTCCCCTCCACACCAATACAAAGGTGCAAAGAATAATATGGGAAACGAGTAAGACCCCAGAGTCTGCAATGCCCAGATTTTTATAGAGTCACAATCTGAAGCTGAGATCTATCCCCAATAAGTGAAACTCAAACCCTGGGACACAGCGTGTTTAACCTTTGTAGGAGTTGGAATTAGAATTGTCCCCTTGCCAATTTTAAATCAACCTAACCATGATATGTGTATGTGCGTTTGCTTTTTGCCTGCTGGACATCTTTTGAAAGCTAATCTCAGCTTTCAGCAGCGGACAATTTGGCATCTGGTCACTCTCCATCTCAAGGATATGCAAGACTTAAGAGCCCACGCATGACATAAGGAGGGTGACTGTGTGTCCTACCTTATAGAGTAGTGGTCTTCAACTGATGGGTCAAGACTCAAATGTGGGTCATGAGATCAGTCCAGATGGGTTGTGGCAAAGCTTTTGCCACCATGTTGGGCATGGAGAAAATTGTGAAAGTGGGTTCCATGTTGCAAGTTGCGAGTCCAAGTGGGTCACAGATCTGGACCACTGTCATGGAGGAAGACCACTGTCATAGAGGACCTCTATTTTTAATCTGCCAGAAGACAGTCTTCTATTTGAAGGCCTGTCCCATCCAAGTCCACATAAAGAGCCCTAAGAAGCTGGGAGAACAAAGGCTGGCCTTGAAGTTGCCCATCAACAGGTAGAGCCTGGACAGCTGACTGAGCAGGTGCATAGAACACCTGGTCACAGTTTTCCCTACTCCATTTCAATGATAGCAGTTATTTCTACATTTGCATCCACACCCACAAATTGGCATATGCACATTGAAAGCAAACCTGTGTCCTATGAAAGTAAGGCATGGTCACTCTACATGAGACCGGGAAGTTATCCAGCCTGTTAAATTCATGACAACACCCTGGAGCACCCAAGAATCCTAAGAAGAGCCTTGAAATTGCCCATCCACAGTTAGCACCTGAACAGCAGACTGAACAGGTAAGCACACAGGTCACCTAGTCACAGCCTTCACTATGATGGAGAGGTGTACCATACTTCTATTTAAATTATAAAAAGTATTTCCAGATTTGCATCTGTACATAGAAATTAGCATGTGCAAATATCATGCAAGCGGTGTCCTTTTTTGTCCTTTTTGGGTGATGTATATTGGGGTTACACAACAGGCCTAGGAAATGCAAAAAAGAGAGAGAGAAGAAAAGGTGCTATTAGAGCCATGTGCAACAATGCGCTAAGCTGCAGGAAGGACATTTCCTTCTCTACGAAGCGATACAGATTAAACTAGGCCAACATAGGTTCCTCCTGCCGTGCCTATGGAATGCTTCAGGTTTCTATAACTAGGATGGGGGGAGGGGGCTGGTTGCAATCACCTGAAAGACGGACAAACAAATATTTAACCATGTTTACTCTGCTTAAGAATGTTTGTTAAATAACAACATTAAGAAAACAATTAACAGAGCTATGAACCAAATATGTTCAACTTCGATTTCAATCCACAGTTTGCTGTGAAGAGCAGCGTTATTGTTGCTGGACCAGCAACAGTTACTCAGTTCTCAGTTCTCCATTCTTTGGTCATCTGTCCCTGTGTGAAGACACACTCTACAGCTACAGACTGTCTCCTTTGCCACCAGCTACAGGCTTCTCCATCCTCTGCCCTCCTTTCTCCTTCTTCACTCTCCTTCTGCCTCTTCATCATCCTCTTCTCTGGCCCCAACTGCCTTCCTTTACCAAGTAGCATTTTGCTCTCTCTTTCCTCCATTCCATGCTCCACCCACTTTATATAAACCACATTCCAAGAGTGTCTCTACATTAAGGGAAATCATGTTGTTTACCCGGAGCATTTGTGCTGGGAAATCATGTTGTTTACCCGGAGCATTTGTGCTTTCTGGTTCTTTGGCATGATTGTTATGGTCTGCATTACACGGGAAGAAAAGGGGGTTGAATTGAATACTTCCCCTCCATTCAGTTCCATTGAGTTCTGTCGAGACAGCACCATCTAGTGGCAGAAGATCCTGCAGTTTCCCGGCTATTACCACTTTCAAAGTGGTTCTTTTTATCCCAGGATTTCCAAAGGATTCCGCAGGGGACATCCTGGTTCTTGAGGACATCATGAAATCGACCCCAAAACTTCAATGAGTGGCCAATCATGAGCATGCAATAAATTGATCACTTAGAGGAGCCGCAAGGCTCTTAGAGGCAGGCATTGCTCCTATGTTAGAGATACTGCAGATCAGTTGTGCATCAAATCAGGTTGAGTTTATCAATGGTTTGTGCTGCGCACTAGTATCAGTGGTTTGTGCTACAGACAACGCATGTAAAGGCAGACAGAGAATGTGTATGGCATGTGGGGCACGTTCTATCTACGTTTTTTCATTGCCCAGCCCTGGGATGCTATGTAGGATGAAATCCAGAATCACATTTCTGCACAGAAGCATCCTGTCAAGGGAGGGGGTTTGGATTTTTGGATTTTAGTTTGTTTGTTTGTTTCTGCCACAGCTCTGTCTTGGCAGCCATTCCCTCTCACACTTCATGGAGACAGTTAATTTAAGAGAGGCTCTTCTATGAAAGGAACAGTTCACCAAGGAAAAAGATCATATGACTGCCTCCGAATACAACCAGGCCCTGGGCCAGAAAATGCCTTGGTAGGAAGGCAGAGGCTGTGGGGAGCAATGGAAATCAATGCAAAAGAGCAAGAACCTACATAAAAGTCAACTGTTGTGGGGGTTTTTAAGTATTTTACTACAATGAGATTAAAAGTTAATAAAATACAACAAAAGCATGAGATCCAAGGGCTTGTCATTTGCCTCAATCTCTGGAATACAGGAACATAGTTGGTGGGATATTATGCTTCCCTTGCTATTGCCAGAAGGAACCTTGCTAGATACTTACTTTTGTCGTTTTTTTAAAACAAAAAATGTAAGAATTGAAAATTCAGGGACTGTAGCGTTGTATGCAGTTAGGGTAGCCATGTGTTCTACTTTATGACGGAAAGTCCTCTATTTGAAAGTGTCTTCTAATTGAAGGACGATGCAGTCCAACTCTGGTTTAAAGATGCAGAACCATGAGAATGGAGGCGCATGGGTAGGGTGACCAGATAAAATCCAGGCAGGGCTCATGTAACTTTAACAGTTGTAGAGAAAAGGGAATTTCAGCCAGTGTAATTTGTATGCAATTAGTTCCTGGTGAAATTCCCTCTTCATCACAACTGTTAAAGTTGCAGGGGCCCTGCCTTCTTTAGTATATGGTCACTCTAGTATAGTGCTTGCATCTTTAACTGTTGTGATGAAGAGGGAATTTCACCAGGAACTAATTGCATACAAATGACACTGGCTGAAATTCCCTTTTCTCTACAACTGTTAAAGTTACATGAGCCCTGACCTGGATTTTATCTGGTCAGCCTATGCATGGGCCTTGAAGCTGCCCAACGAGACAACCCACTATGTCTGATGAGCCAGGGTGGGTTGTCATGTTGTGCGAACCTGGCATGATTCTGCAGGGTGGCTTATTTGTCATGAACAAGCCATGCTGAGCAACCATGGCTTGTTCTCAGGGTCTCATTATGTGCGATCCAGGTCAGTGACTCTCATCCTAACCTACCTCACAGGGTTGTTCTGAGGATCAAACAGAGAGGAGGAGGGTCATGTAAGCCACTTTGGGTTCCTTTCAAGAAGGGAAAAGGTGGGATAGAAATGCAATAAAGTAAGTATAATATAAGATATATAATACAATAGTCTGACCTGGCATTAGAGCAGCTTCCTATGTTTCCAGGAATGGGTGAAACGCCTTGCATTACTCCTTTAGAGCTCTGACTGGTTCTAACTGGAAGCCGGAGCAGATTCACTGCCCCATTGACATCGGATCCACCAGCCTGCACTGGCTAGAGCCCTGCGCCAAGCTCTTACAAGTGACTTACATTAGCAAAACTGAGGTGAGATGGGACAAGGGTGGGCAGAAAGTAGATCAGATCTACTGATAGCTCTCTGGGTGATTTACATCAGATTTGCAAGGATTCCAAACTCTCCGATACTGAATAATAGCAGGAACAAAATGACAGACACACACACACACATACACACACACACACACACACACACGCCACTCCAGATTATAGCGCTGAAATGAAGAAAGTCTGGGCTAATCCTTAGTGAACTTTTATCTGGCAAGACTGTGAGCTCCTCTCTGTCTGGGAATCCAAACACATTCCTGGGCTCAGAATTCTTTAATTCTAAGTTTGTGCCTTTTGCACCAGAATGTCCTTGTAAACAGGACAACTAGCTTAAAGTCTGCCACCTGGGCGATAGGGTGAAGACGAGAGTTCAACACTGGACTAGAGAGAGAATGAGCAGAACGGAAT
Organism: Anniella stebbinsi; assembly: GCA_029215795.1. Lineage (NCBI taxonomy): Eukaryota > Metazoa > Chordata > Lepidosauria > Squamata > Anniellidae > Anniella > Anniella stebbinsi. The sequence goes on from JARDYH010000001.1 coordinate 393,771,118, forward strand.
AACGGAAACATGAGACCTTGGTTTTTGAGTTCTGGTTTTTCCGGTCAATGTTGGTGATTTAACAGGCAAAGAAGAGACAGAATCCCCAACTTCTCATTTTCCCTACCGTATAAATGCTGTGTAACCTAATCAGGAGCATCTGGTTGCTGCGATGAAAACGTAACATCTATTTTTAAATCTGGATCTCTTGCGGGTCAGAGAAGCCAACAATTCATGCGACACAGTTTAACGTCCAAGCACTGGGTAGCCTGGAGGGTTTCTGCCTGCAGTTGGTGCAGTAATCACAGTGCAGAAAGGGTATTCAATATATGTTGGCTGCGGCATGACTATTGTATGCAAAAAAATGTGGAGAGGGATAAATAACGCTTTCTAGGGATGAATGGTTGGGGAAAATGTGGGACAAAGAGGGGTTACATTTGTAAAGAAAGTAGACACGCTTTATTGATTTCTGTAGACGTAAATCAATTCAGCCAAATATTCAATTTTGTTTTTCAATCACTTGTTTCAGTTGTTTAAAAAATGTATGGATAAGTAAAGAAGAGAAATTGTTTACTGGTAACTTTGGATTGAAGTAACAATTCAATTTCTGATGGTTAGCCTTCATACGTGGATACAGCCTAGAAAAACTTGGCAAACGGAGAGTTAGCCTATCAGTCAAAGATAGGCTTTCCTATACAACAGGAACCTTAACAGTGATAACCTGCTTGGTGGAATAAAAGGCGATGGAATGGCAGGAACACATTGTTTTTCCGCAATGCTTGTTTTGAATCACGCAATCCTGCGAGATCCTATTTGCTTCGTGCGTGGCCGTCCTTGGAGCCCTGTTGGAGCGGCTTGGCATTTAGGGTAGGAACTGATCATTGCTTGTTACGATGACATACTGTAGGTTAGTCAGAAGGGGATTGGTGCTTGCGTGGAACAAGAAGATGTTCTGAGGAGACCCTCTTCTGTGGGGTATTCATAGCTCTGGGCTGAGAGCGTGACTTGGACGGAGGAGCACTGGCATGTAAAGAGAGGAACAAAGAAGATGCTTGGCTTTGAAAGGTTTTTCTTTTAAGACAATGAGGGAGGTCAGGCTGACATCCAGGATCAAATCAGCTTGACTATACCACTGACAAAGAAGAGTGAATGGAGGATTGACTGATATAGCTGAGGCTAGAATGGAATGGTGGGCAGGGTTAGTGGCAGTTGGAGAAAGTCAGCTAGGGGAACAAAGACAGTTAGTGAGAGGCCAGGGTTGGCTCACCCATACTTTATTTTAAATCAGCCACTCTACATGCCAGTACTACACCTCCCAGCCTGCCTTTGGCAGCCCGCAGGTGCCCGCATCCTCTGAGACATCGGCTCAATTCGGACGACACAATAAACAACTGGTGTGGGGGAAACAATCATCAGTTGTTTTGACTATTGTGTCATCCGAATGCTGCCATAGTCAAATCAGCGCTGATCCTCATCCACACCACAGTTGATTATTTATTACCATGTTGTGTGGGGAGTGCCCCCTAGGGTTAGCATGAGGGTTAGGGTTAGTCAACCCACCATTGACTATCGTGTTGTCCAAATTGAGCCACTCCCTTGTTGCCAATGCTTCTCCTCCATAGAGCATCAAGGAGTAGCACTGCCAATGAGGGGAGGTAAGCAGCTATCAGTGGACACACCCAGCTCTGGCCAATCCTGCTGGGACTGCCTTGGCTTGTGCTTCTCACCCACCAAGTGCTACATCAGGAGCCTGTACTGAAGGGCCAGGGCTGGGCCAGGCACCTCCCCCCCTTTGTTGGGTCTGTTTCTGGGCATGTGCAGAGTGCCTCCCCTTCCTCCCTTCCTCTTAAGGACAAAGGCGACACACTTGCTTCCCCCAGATTTTGAGAAAACAGCAATATCAGGACTGAGTGCCTTCGAGCATGTTTGGCCCTCAAAGTCATGCTGTTGTATCTAGTTACATTTTAAAACCACGCAGAGGGTGGGAAGAGGCACTGCAAATGGATGGATGCAGCCCATTTATGTGGGTTGTTTCCTTTTATGTGGAATTGGTTTGACTGCTCGAGACCAACCTTGGGAGTCGGAGTTGTAAAAGACACGCAGCAGCCACCAACCTGTGCACTCACAATGGCCGCCAAAGGCCAGTAAGTCTGGCCTCCTGCCCAAGGCATGCTGGGAGTTGTAGGCGTAAACCTAGATTTTTATTAAATTCTTTAAAAATACTTAAACCCCAAAAATTCATGATTTTCGATTTTTCTGGTACATTGTACAGTCGGACCTATCACTGTGTCACCGTGTCAAGTTTCTAACTCATCTGGAAGTGGGTAAACATTTCCGGACATACGTGACGCACACATACTTTCCACTTTATAGGTAGAGATTAGCTGTCGAGGGCCCTCAGCCTCTTTGAAGCACTGCTCCCAATAGAGAGGCTCCCAGCAGAACTATTCTTTTTTATTCCTGCTGCTGGGCAGCTGGAGGACAATTCCCACTGCTTTCGGATCTCCCTTTGGATCCCTACTCAATGGCCCCCTCAATTTGGTGCTTATTGCTTGAGACATCAGGGTGTGCCTGGGCACATCTGGCACACCTCTTGCACACACCTATGGTCGTAAGACTTTTTCTTCTGTCTAAAGGTGGATAGGATTGTGCCCTAAATTAGTTTGCTTTGCCTTCTCTCCTTGGTACCACTAAGGGTTGCAGAATTAGGAGTAAGCTTTTGTGTTGACTTTGCAATGTTTTATCTGTATCCCAAATAATGTTGCTAGGCTGTGTGTGTGTGTGTGTTCCCCCATGTGATGCAAATTGTAGCTTCAGGGGAACTTTTTTTAAAACATTGGGGGGGGGGGAATATGGCATGGGGAAAGTGGTTCAGCCCCTCCATCCCCTGGCACTGCAGTCCCCCATCTGATTCCTCCCCCCCCCACCCTCTGTAGGGCTGATATTAATTTTTTTCTCTCTTGCCTGATGCCCAGTTTGGCCCTCAATGTGCCTTTTTTTCCTCCTCGCTCTGGCCGCAAGTGCTCCACTAACAGCATCTCCTGCAATCTCCTTTTTAAAAAGATGTTATTGAGACTGCCCTGAAAAATGTGGAATTCTCGTCATATTAAAGCCCTGCAATTGCACAACTTTAATATCTAGGTCTGCGCAAGTAGATAAGAAAAGCAACAGTCTTTGTTTCTTTCCAGATAGAAAATGGACTCCGTTTGGTAAACAGTAAGGGACACTTCACCTCTACTTTTGCCAAGTAGAATGAACGAAACGTAAGACAAGGGCAAATCGGGCCTTGTGCTTGTATAGCAAGCATTTATTTCTGCTGTATCCTGCTTTTTTACTAGAGTCCTCAAGCAACATCTTTTTATAAAATGCATGGATACTTCAGCATCGTTATTGTAGCGCATACACTTAAAGAGGAGGGAGGGGAGAATACTCTGGTACCAATTCTTAAACTTAAATAGAAGTTCTTATAAGACTGACCAGCTGGAATGAAAAGTGTTCATGGAGAGGGGTCCTATGGAGGTGGTCTGCTTCCCCTCTGCCTCTGCTGCAGTCTGATAGAATGGCTGCTGCCAGGTATTATGGGCTAGGTTAGGAGGGTCCCAATGGGCATTCAAGAGGCAGCTGGACAACCATCCGTCAGGCATGTTTCCTGCACTGAGCATGGGGGTTGGTCTCAATGGCCTTATAGGCTTCTTCCAACTCTACTATCCTATGATTCTATGATCAGTTGCACAGAGAGAGCATCACACTTGCACAGCTGCTTGCACAATGGATTGGAGAACAGATGCAAGCAGCATGCACAACGGGTTACACAATGGGTTGCACAAAAGTTGCGTGCCACTGCTCATGCGATGAGTCACAGAACTCATGGCACAAGCATAATGCAAAAAGGCTTGCACAACCATGCTTGGGCAAACATAACTTTAGTTGGATTCTCCTCTTGTCTTGTGCATAACTCAGAACCTTCGGCTATTGGGCGGTATAGAAATGCAGTAAATAAATAAACAAACAAACAAACAAATAAATAAATAAATGTGCAACATCACTTCTGCTAACAGAATAGCACAGTTGGATACTGCCCAGAAAGATGATGGAAGTTACAACTGTAACTAGGGGAAGGTGAAGGAAACTAATATTGTGCATGAGCCACTTCGGAGGTGGAGGAAAAATTTATCTCCCGCCTCCTAAGAATGGGAGCACAGCCAAATGAGTCACTACTTGCACCATTGCAGACCGAATCTCTGACCAGGGATATTACTTGCACAATAAATTCATTGCAAACAAGCTTGTCCTTCAAATGTTGTCATCCGTCTAATCCAAAGTCTTCAGATTCCCCCAGTTCTATACAGACAGCACGCTGTGGTCTTCTGGAAATTTTACAGAGGGGAGAATCTTGCCCAGGTGCAGCATCTCCACCCCATGGGAGAAAATGTGTCTGCCCCAATTCTCCTTTTACAGCTGTTAAGAGGCACAGGAGGAGCCTTCTTTCGTTTTTGTACCAAGACCACCCAACGGCTGTTCGCAGCAACCTGTGTGCGATGTTTATTTGGCTAGTTTGAGCACTGTGTGTTCTGCTTTTGTTCTTCTGCAATTATGAGCACTTCTCAGACCTCTGTATCTTTACCTAAAAAAAGAAAGGTATGGGGTGGGGGGAGGGGAGCGTGCTGTAAACCCCCCAGCTAAGGATGTCTTGGTACCATTAGTTTCTCTGGCGAAATGAGAAGAAGCTGTATCAACAGAGAGCCAGTGGTGGGTGGTAGTGTTTATGCGGAACGGTTGGATAAAATTATGCAATCCTAAAAACAGCCCAAGATGGGCAGGTTTACTTTCTTCAGCAAGCAGGCTACCTATATTTGTCTGCTTCCCTTCAGCATCGTTTATACTCCTGGCTCAATGCTGATTTTTCCATTCCTCAGCATTGCAGAGCACCATGGTCTGTTTCTCAGATTCAGAGAGGTCTTTTCAAACAAGCAGTCATATCCCAAGGGCTACATGATTTGGTCATTTCAGGGCTGGGATCAGTTTGAACACAAGCACATGGAAAGGGCCATAGCTCAGTGGGTAGAGCACCAGCTTTGCATGCAAAGGGTCCCAGGTTCAATATCCAGCGTCTCCAGGTAAGGGATTGCACCCTTAGCCAATCAAACAAAGTAATCAATCAACAAGGCTTATAGGGTAGCCAAGTGGTCTACTTTACAGAGGACAGTATTCTGTTCAAAGAACTATCAGACAACAGTCCTCTGTTAAGAACATAAGAAGTGCCATGCTGGATCATACCGAGGGTCCATCTAGTCCAGCACTCTGTTCACACAGTGGCCAACCAGTTGTTGACCAGGGACCAACAAAGCTGGACATGGTACAACAGTACCCTCCCACCCATGTTCCCCAGCAACTGTTGCACACAGGCTTACCGCCTCGGATACTGGAGGTAGCACATAACCAACAGGGCTAGTATCCATGAATAGCCTTCTCCTCCAGTAATTTATCCAACCCCCTTTTAAAGCCATCCAAATTGGTGGCCATAGCTCCATCTTGTTTCAAGGTGTCCTCAATTTGAAGGGCTGTCCCATCCAAGTCGGGTTTAAAGCTAATGAGCCATGAAAAGCAGGAGAGCGGCAGGGGACTTGATGTTGCCCATCGACAATTAGCACGTGGACAGCAGACTGAGCAAGCACACTTTGTCACAGGTTGCCCTACTATGTTGAGATAAGCAGTGGCTGGTGGTTCCAATGTCAATGGGGCGGTGAATAGCTCTTCAAACAGAGGACTGTCCTCTGCAAAGGAGGCCACCTGGCTACCCTATAAGCCTCATTGATTGATGAATTTGTTTGATTGTTTGATTAAGGGTACAATCCGATGCATGTTTAGAGAGAAATAAGTCCTACAACTCCCAGCGTTCCCCAGCCTGCATGGAGAATGTCCTCTTGCTGCTGTGATAGTTTTCTACTTTCTTTCCTACAGAGGGGGCATTAAAAAAAGGTGAGCCCCAAACCACCCTACCCACCTGCAGCCTGAAATGGTACACTCCATTTTGCCATCTCGGAATTCCTGTCACCTGATTCCCACTGCCACATTCTGCTGCATGGAAAGATCAAGCCCAAGGTTGCAATACCAGCATAGCCATGTACCTGGAAGGATGTCCCATAGAACTCAGGCAGGCTTACTTCTGACTGAGTCAACATGCATGAGCACAGGCCAGCCAGAGGTTAGGGGCTTGATGTCATTTTTGGCAGCAGGTAAAGGCCTTTTTATTTACCCAGACTTCAACACGTGAAGTAAGTCACCCTGATTACGGCTTTATCTCTTCTTCTGAATTCTTTTGGCTCTGTTGCAACAGCTGTTTCTGCTGTCGTGTTCCTTTAACCCTAGCCTTCCCCAAACTGGTTCCTGCCAGAAGCATCGGGCTACTACGAGTCCCATCGTCCCATGCTGATGGATGATGGGAGCTGTAGTCCAATATGTCCAGAGGGCTCCCAGTTGGGAATGGCCATTGCTGTGTCTTGTATATTTACTCCTTTTCTTCTTTTATTGCATGCCGCCCTGGATTATATTAACTTTAATTGTTTGTATTTAAGATGTTTTTAAATGTTTTAGGTATTTTAAAATCATACTGTGTTTAATTATACTTTTAATTTTTGTATATCTCTATTTGTTTTAACTGTACATGTTTTAATTTGTAAGCCGCCTTGAGTCCCAGTATTGGGGGAAAGGTGGGATATATATATATATATATATATATATATATATATATATATATATATAAAATAATTGTGTTACTGAAGGGTAGAAATCTTAAAAGTAAATAACAAATACTAACAGTGATGACAACTGCCCCAAAACTAAGCACCTTGATTGTGTTCTCAGGGCAGCCCTGGATTAACCATCAAGCCATATAAGCCCATGCTTAGGGTACCACAGTGTACCAGTCCCATAGCTGTAGCCATCTAAGTTTAAGGAATATATAAATATAATTTTTAAAAAGTTTATATTTAATATCATTGTGTGTTCCGGAGTAGGGGATGGCCTTGAAGAAAACTGAGGTTTTAATGTCTTATTTCACCCTCAGCACTTATTAAGTCTTAATGTCTTGCCAGCTAAGCAATGGAAAGGCCAAGGGGGGCACCATTATTGGGCTGGGTTTAGGGCATCAGCAGGCCTTAATCCGGCCCTGTGTCAGAGTCATCTCATTCAGGCATAAAGTGCTCAATGGTCATGGCTTGATTTAACTCACTGCAGCTATGGCTCGGTTTTGAAATCTGCAATCCCTACAAATTTGTTTCCACTCACTTCTGGGATTGGTGAGCTTGCTTTGTGTAAGGACTGGGAGGGACCTGAATCAAAAGGCTCCTCCACAGCTTCAAAGTCTTCCTCCTCCTCCTTCTCTCATTTAAATATCGGGATGAATTCCTGCTAGTCTAACAGCTGTAGACACCAGGCTCATGTCGCAGCAATTGAACTTTCCTCTCCTCTTCAGACGACTTCTATTTTTGAGCAGCAGTCTTCTCTGGTTGATCTTTTAAAAATTCATTTAGGGAACCCTTCAGATCAGTTCTTTTTTAACTCTAGGAAGTCAAAATGAAATCTAAGGAACCCCGAGAGAGCAGCAACAATGGTAAGTACTAGGGGTGTGCAGTACTAGACATGCCTGCCTCCCCCCACCCTCTGAACCCAGATCATTCAACAGTCAATGTTGGGGGGGGGGGGGGGTGATTGGATGGAAAGATACTTAGGGCTTAAGAAGGTCACTTACGCATTGCCAAAAAAGAGGAAATGGAAAACCCCAAAAGTGCACATTTGCATACAATTTGCACAATCCAGTTTAGAGGTTTGCCTGCAACTTTAGAAATAAAGTCTAGAATTGAAATACAATCTGACTCCCCAGAGCAGGGAAGACTGGGTTCAGGTGAGCTGTGATTCTGCTCAGTCTGCAGTCCAGATGCTCATTGTTGGTGGGCAACTTCAAAACCCCTGCTCTTCCTTCTTATTTATATTTATTTATTATATTTATATCACACCTTTTTTCCTGCAAGGAAACCCAAGGTGGCATCCATACTCTTCCTCTCCATTTTATCCTCACAACAACCCTGTGATGTAGGTTAGGATGAGAGTCAACTACTGGCCCAAAGTCACCCCATGAGCTTCACGGCTGAGATGGGACTAGAATCCAGATCTCCCAACTTCTGGTCCAACACTCTAAACATTATGCCACACTGCCTCTCTCGCTGACTCTCCTTTATTGGGCAGCCCTTGAAATAGAAGGTCGTTCTCCAACAGCCTTTTGAATTGAGGACTGCCCTTCTGTAAAGTAGGCCACCTGGCCACCCTGTGTTTAAAGCTCCAGTTTTTAAACAAATCTAGGAAACTGCTACAATAGCTCCAAAGCCTATGTATTGGCATGCGAGAATGATAGGTGATTCACCCTTGTCTCTTTAGGTTTCACCTTAATGGGAAAGAAGTGAGAATAAGCCATGGTCAATCGCTAATTATTTTAAGTGTTTATGTATTAAAATGGTGGGGATGGATCCAAAATAATTCAGGTGGTATTTTACTGGTTAGGACATGTCAATGTACAATGGGATCTGTGTGCATTAAAATCCTTGTTAAGGACATATGGAAGCCATTATATTTATTTATTTATTTATTTATTACATTTGTATACCGCCCCATAGCCGAAGCTCTCTGGGCGGTTTACATAGGATTAAAAACAATTAAAAACAATATACAAAAATTAAAACAGCAAAAACATACAACATACACACAATGTATACACATACACATATTACCAGCAGATTACAGCACTATCAGTGTTGGGAAATCTAAAATGTTCAACAAAAGATTACCAGACAAAATGACTAACCAAGCCATTTTGATTTGCATGCCTTCTTTTAAAATATTTCTTAATTCCTCCCCACCCTGGCCTCCTAGTCATCACATTCTATCAAAAAAAGGGGGGGATTGTCTCTCCCATGTAAACTGGGCTTCCGTAATCAGAATTTAAACCCAGAGGTGATGCAAGGGAACTTCTTGCAGAAAGACTCTGGGGCACTATGTTCTGGGGCACCCTCTTATGGTCAAAACAAATGGGATGCAAGAGATCTGTGACTGGGTCTCCTGACTTTAAAAATAAAACCAAAACCAGCCATGGGCAGGAGAGGAGCCATGGGCATTTACCCCTTTCACCTTGGACGTTTTTCCCTATTGAAATCCCATATTATTAGCCTTGCAGGAAATGTACGCCTGTATTAAACATCTTCCCACCTGCCAAGAAGGGCAGCTAATACAAGCAGTAAAGGAAGCAGCCTTCCCCAACCTGGTGCCCTGGAGATGTGTTGGACTACAACTCCCAGAATGCCCCAGCCAGCCATGCTGGGAGTTGTAGTCCAACACATTTCCAGGGCTCCAAGTTAGAGAAGGCTGAGAGGCTGTGTCATAGCAAAGCCAGGGCTTGCAGGGGTTAAGCACCATGACTTTCCGAGTAACAGGGTCTATGACATCATATCCCACCCCATCAGGCTTCTCTGGTCCTCTGAGCTTAACTGTAATCCTCACTCCTTACAGTAGCTGGGGGGAGGCGGTAATGGGGAGAATGGATTTTCTCAGCCAACAATATGGCTCCATACAAATTATTTTGGGTGGCCTGGTCTTGAATGGGCAATCACTACCTGTTTGCTTAACCAAATACCTGCTTCTGGTGGAGATGAAAAATGCTAGAACTTGGTTTATTGATATTGATCAAGGGACCATATGTCAGGAAACCAGAACATGTCAGGATTTTTGGAAACAAATCCGGGAAGGGGGAGGAATTATGAAATTGGAAGAAAAATTTGGATTTTTCTCATCTTCCCCCCCACCCAAAGTGCAGCTCTACTTTATAGTCAATGGGAATTAACAAAAATGCCTACAGCGCAGTCATTTTTAAAGATAAAAAGATGAAACTTGAAAACATGATAGCCCTTAGAAAGGGCTTTAGCCATACTAAGTTTGAAGCAGATCTGTTCATCCGTTGATATTTAGGATTTTTTAAAAAAATTGAGATTAATTTTTAAAAAAACGTCATTTTTAAAGATAAGGAAATGCAACTTTGCATCATGATAGCTCTTAAGTAGGGTTTTAGCCATGCCAAGTTTTAAGCAGATCTGTTCATCCGTTGATTTTTAGCAAGTTTCAAAACAAAATTGAACTTTAAAACTAAAAATAAAAAGCTGTCCGGCAGCAAGCCCTGTTAAGCAGCAGCTTGCAGTGGAGTGAGGATACAATCAGAAAAGATATTTGAGAGAAGGGGAGAATGTATCACACAGAGTAAAGCAACAAAGTACAGCAAAAGCTACATAGGAGTGAGTGAAGTTAATTTCAGATACATTGGATGTCTCGCTTGCTATTTCAGTGATTTTAACAATAAGATGTTAAGTAGAATAGATTTGTCTTAATTGTGTGCTGTAAAATCAGACATGTGACCAAGGCTATGTTCAGGTGGGCACACCCCCTTGGTGCTAGACACATACCTTGGGGCGGACATGTTGGTGGGGACGCCCCTTGGGGGCCGACCATGTTGTCCTCCTTTTTGGTTTCCAAAATATGGTCACCCTAATCAAGGCATCTGTCTAGATTTTTGTACTCTAATGGGGGTGTGGCTATGGGAATGCCATGACAAATTTACCACCACACTGTTGACAGGGGGATTGTTGTGACTGGGAAAACAACACAGGGGGCGGGTTAAATTCTCCCCTTCCCCAGATCCATTGCTCCAATCAAATTTGGGCTCCACCCTGGCTGCTTTCCAGGGCAATTCTCTGCACGTCTCTTCAGAAGTAAGCTCGATTGAGTTCAACTGCTCTTGCGCCCAGGAAAATGTGTATACTAGGATTGTAGCTGTAATGTTTTTATTTTTAAAAATCAGGAGATTTGCTCGTGCATCTCCAATGTCATTGAAGCCTCACTTGACTCAGGCTGCTGGCCAGGCCTCAGCTGTTCTTGAAGGCGATCAGATGCAAAGGAGGAGGAACCTTTCATGGTTGTGTCGAAAAAGGAATTTCAGCAGGTGCAGATTTCTTCTCTCACCCTTCAGGCCTAGCTGCGCTTGCAGGCATTCTAGTCTCACTGTTGTGGTTTGTTGAATTGCCCCAACTTGTGATTGAATAACGAATAGGATCTACAACAAAATGCTGCAATATATCCCCACCTTTCAACAGTACTCCCATTCATGGTTCCAGCCAGCCGTGTCCTCCTGGAGGAGAAGGTCCTAGGGAAAAAGGCTATCCATGGCTACTAGTCCTGATGGCTATGTGCTTCCTCCAGTATCAGAGGCAGTAATTCTATGTAAACCAGTTGCTGGGGAACATGGGCAGGAGGGTGCTATTGCACCCGCGTCCTGCTTGTGGTTTCCTGGTCAACAGCTGGTTGGCCACTGTATGAACAGAGTGCCAGAAGAGATGGACCCTTGGTACAATCCAGCATGGCTCTTCTTATGTTTTTAGGATATGCCATTTGAAGCCCACCCCAGTTTTCTGCTCCCAACTGGCATGCAACATTCCGTCATTAATGAGCATGCTCAATACTCATTAGGCTATGTTTTGGGGGGTGTTACCCCCTTAGGATTCGTGTGTGTGTGTGTGTGTGTGTGTGTGTGTATTTCTGCAAATCTTGGGGTTCTCCTGAGTGTGCTGATACCTCCCTCTTGCTTCTCAGTGAATCGCTTCAGCTCCATTTCTGTCAGCACTCACCACCCAAGTTCACTTTTAGAGGGAGCGATAATTTGAGCAGTTGTCTGAATGTCTGTAAACCCCCGCTGCTGTAAGCGAAAAGCACAAACTACCACAAATATATATATAATTAACATCTGATGTCACAGGTGCAAAGGATGAACAATGGACAACAAGAGACAGGCATCTACAAAATTTTGATTGCCACACGCACAAACACATATGCAAGGAAGGACCTTTAAACGTCTTCTGAAACTTGCTCTTCCTCTCTTCGAACTACAAGTAAAGTTTAGTTACCGTTGAAAACCAAGGGCTTGTCTATACCTCTGTTTAGCCCATTCTGACTGCACAGTGTCACTGTGTTGTTTATATTGCGCAGCTGCCAACTCGCAACCACATCGGGCTTTCCCCCAAAAAACTGTGCATTTTAAAAGTGCTGACTTACCATGATATTTCCTTTGCTCCAAGGTCACCACCTTCTTTCCTCTGTCTGTCAGTGGTGACCTTGCTTTGAGTTGAGCCAGTGGGCGTTCCAGGGGGCAGATCAAGGCCCAGCTTAGGTTGTGGGAAGTGCGGGAAGGCAGAACAGAAGGCAAGGAGTGAGCTCGATGAACCGAACCATTGCCAGCACTGCAGCCGTTCCACCCCGCAGTTTCGCCGCTGCAGGGTTTTGAGGGAACGAGCAGCCAAAGTGGCATCGTAAAGACACCCCCATGGTACCTTTTTTTAAAATTTTACTTTAAAAAGTGAACTTCGGTGTTTTAGCAGGCATATCCTTGGGACTGAACTCCCTAATCAGGTCAGGTGATTATCTGCTGGAATTGCAAATCAACCTTGCAACAAAAACCTCGCAACATCTGTCCTTGTGAGCAGAAAAGAAGTTTGCTCTCAGAACTACAAATAAATTTATGTAACCCAGTTTAAAGCTCTCACAAAATGTACTGGTGCTAAGAGGATTGCTCTACTTAATGTGCGAGATGAAAAATACCTTTTTTTCCTGAAGGTCAGGAACACTTTAACAGATAGAACTCTGGGGCGGAGAGAAAGAGAGAGAGAGAGAGAGAGAGAGAGATTTTAACAGAAAGGGGTTCTTGGTTTTCTAAGAAGGGGGGTTGCTCTTTTTTGTGCCATGCCTTGTTTTCAACTTGGCATTCCTCACAAGCTTACATAAGCAAAGCTTTATGCCTGCAAAGGCTGTGTTTGCTCTGCAGAAAGAAAGAGAGAAAGAAAAGTCAAAATCTGAGCAAGCAAATGAGGCTTCTTTTGGCCATGACTTTGATACTATCCACCAAAGAGAACAGAAACAATCGAGTAGAAAAAGAGTAAGTGACAGGAACATTACACAGGCCCTGCTGGTTCAGACCAAAAGGCCATTTAGTGAGCATCCAGCTTCCAACAGTGGCTAGCCAGATACCTTTGAGAAGCTCTCAAGCCTGACATGGAGGCAGCAACTAGTATTCAGAGGTATACTGCCTCTGCACATGGAGGATCTATTGAGCTAGCATTTCACTCTTTATTTATTTAAAGAATGTTTATCCCACTCTCAGTCAAAAAAAGCTCCCAGAGCAGCTTACATACAATCAAATTGATGATGATGATGATGATGATGATGATTTAGAAAAGGAAGAGGAAAAGAGAGGAAAATATACATAACTATCCATGGCAGTTAAAGAACTGTGGCAGCAGGAAAAGGTTACAATTATTCCGTTAGTCACATCAGTCACTGGCATCACATCAAAAACATTTATAGAAAACCTTCAGAAACTGGGCCTACCAAAATACATCCACACCAACATCCAGGAAACAGTAATACTCAAGACATGTTCAATATTAAGGAAATTCCTGAATCAGTAAAAGCATGAGTTGGCAAAGCCCGTCATATCCATCTAGAAAACCGCCACGAGCAAAAAAAGAGGATGATGATAGACAGTCCCTGCAGGGTTACAATTGAAAAAGAAATGACACAAATTTGAAGTCTTAGCTCTTAAAGGTCTGGCTTTCAATCCCTGTGTATTTCATCATGTGAGTGCTGAATAAGGGTTGCCAGCTCTTTTTCTCTGACATGCTCCTCATCATTTTCAACTACCAGGCTGGCATCACAATGTGGTCCTCTCCATGCTGGGAACAGCTGCACTCTCGCAGGCAGCCAGTGCAGAGAGGTGAGATTCAGTTCCATTTTGATAAGGATTTGCCAGAATTTGCAAATTTCTTCATCTTTAGAAAGATGCGGAAAGAAGCAAAACTGTCAGATTCACATATCCTGAATATCAAGTTCTCCAAATAGGCAGTGGCACCTACACACACAACAAGATGCATTTTGCAGCAGAATTTAACCAGTCTGTCCCTACGTAACTCACTCATTCATATAGCTAAGAATAAAACTACAGTGGAACACAAACACACAAAGGGTATAGTTAAACTATGGAATTCACTACCACAAGATGTAGTCATGGCCACTAATTTGGATGGCTTTAAAAGGGGTTCCAGCAAATTCAGGGTTACTAGGAGGAGAAGGCTATCCATGGCTTCTAGTCCTCATGGCTATATGCTTCCTCCTGTATCAGAGGCAGTAAGCCTATAGACACCAGTTGCTGGGGAACATGGTCAGGAGGGTGATGTTGCACTCACATCTTACTTATCACTCTACCACCAGTTGAAACCATGCAGCTGATTGGCATAGCCATGAGGCTGAGAGACAGCCCTCTTTGCCTGGCATCAACCATTTGCTAGTGGAAGGGCCCCCCTAAGTAGCGGGAGATCCAGGTTGGACAGAAGGAAACGCTTCTTCACACCACGCATAGTTAAACTGTGGAATCCGCTTCCACAAGATGTAGTGATGGCTGCCAACTTGGACAGCTTTAAAAGGGGATTAGATAAATTCCCAAAGGATAAGGCCATCAATAGCTGCTAGTCATGATGGCTATATATTACTTCCAGTATCGGAAGCAGTATGTGTGTGAATACCATTTGCTGGGGAACAGGAGCGCTCATGTCTTACTTGAGGGCCTCCCATGGGCATCTGGTTGGCCATTGTGGGAACAGAATGCTGGTCTAGATCAGCCTTTGGTCTGACCTAGCACAGCTCTTCTTATGTTTCTCTGTTAAGTGCAAATCAAAGGACACTGAGACCCCTTTGTCTCGCTAAGAGTTCCAGTGCAGAGAAGCAGCTCTTTGGGTTTGCCTTCTCTGATGTGATGTTGAATGAAGGACACTGAGACCCCTTTGTCTCGCTAAGAGTTCCAGTGCAGAGAAGCAGCTCTTTGGGTTTGCCTTCTCTGATGTGATGTTGAATGAAGCCAGGCATGGGTGGTTTCCTTGCTGCAAAGAGCCACCCTAAGTGGGCTTTCATGTAGCAAAGCCCTACTGGAATAAGGAGATTTATGTTTGCGTGTCAATCAGGCTGTGCCAACGTTGTTGCCAACGCTTTCTTTTGCCGGCCCTGTGCTTTTAACAGCAGCTTCGATGCTAAGACTATAAACTGGGGAAACTCCTTCTGTTGCTCTTGCTCCATGTCAGGTCCTAAATGTCTGTGTCGAAGCATCTTTTGTCTCACCATTAGTGCTGTTCTGCAATATGAAATCCCAGGGGCCAGTTTAGAGGGTCGGTTTTCATATAAAGCGAGAGTATAAGTACAGGAGACTTCTGATGCCCTTCATGATAATAAAAAAAGTAAATATAGTTGAACAGGTGGGAAGCAAGCACATTAGCAATCTTAGGTAGCTTCCATGTTTAGTATGGAATTGCCATCCTTTGTTCATCCAGTCTTTATAGAGAAGCCAGATGACATCATTGCTAAGTCTTGTTTTCTTTGTGTCTCCTCTCATGTTTTTTCAGACCTGGAATGGGTGTGTGTGGGGTGGATGGGTGGGTCCTCTTTTGCAGTAAAATAGAATTGCAGCCCACACCAGAGAGGCAACATGCTAATGAAACCATTAGGAATTACAGTGATCCAATTCACACGTAATGGTGTCAATTCCTGAATTGTTTCATGGCATGTGAACCTGGAAAGTCTGGGTTGTTTAGGTTAAACAAACCAGAATTCACCCAACAACAAACCATGGGCAGTTGTTGGGTGAACTCCAGGTTGTTTAACCCATAATTTCTGCATTCGCACATCACAAAGCAACCTAAGAATGGGGCATTCCTGGGTTGTTAATTGATATTTGAAATCGCTCGCTCATGGAGCTTGTCCTCAGCAATGCATGAGATAAACATCACAGAAACTGCGGCCATTACGAGTGATCCGGGTCAGTGCCTTTAATTTAAAACTTGCTGTTCCATGTGGCTAGGGGAGTAGTGAGGAATTGCCCCTTAGTTAATCACCCTCTGTTTCAAGAGTGATGGGTCAATCATTACTGTATTCTCTCCAGTATTATTTAGTACATTTTCAACATAAAGGAAAGAAACCGGGGGAAAAGTAAAACAAGGAAACGCACACAGCCCAGAATCAAAGCTAGCTAACTAAGGGGCAACTCATTACTAATCCCATAAACCAACGTTGAGCAGGAAGAAATAAAACGGACAGAACCTGCAAGTAAGAAATATTTGTGTAAGATTGCAGGGGATCTTTGTTGAATAAGAGTTACTTCTGCTCAAAGATTATAGAAACATTTTGGCCAAGGGACATTGCTGGATACAGTGTCATATTCAGCGCTGTTCTAGAACCGCTATTCTAATTCCACTTTCAGCTGATTGTGAAACAGCAATGCCTTGGCAGCACCGAGGTGCTCTTACGTAGAAGTGTTATGTATCCCTGAGCTTGCTCTGCCAACCAGAATCTACTTAGCTTCCTACTCAACACTCCAAATCTGGTCTCTCTCCCAAAGTTAAGACTACGTTCCTGTTCCTTCAACCCGCAACCCAGGCAGCTGGGTTTGACATAAATCTCAGTGGCCTTCAAAAACCATTAATCAAGATCAGTTGAGGCTGATGGTTCTGATATCAGTGGGTCTGTAAATATGCTCTGGGTTTCAGTCAGAACCAGTCAGAACTCTAAAGGAGCACCTTGGATAGCTCCTTCAAAGTTCTTACTGAAAACCAGAGTGGCTTCACAGCCTCAAGGCCCTGATATTCAGCATCAAGTATCCAGTGTTGCATTCAGATAATTTTAGGCTCTCAACTGAATCGTCTCATAGGTGGGGGAGTTGCTTTTCAGATTGTATTTGATATTACTTCACTTCCTTCGAAATGTAGGAAGCCTGCCCTGCTGTGTTTGGAGGCTCTCCTATTCATTCGGCTGCCCTAGAGTCCTACCCAGACAGCGCCCTGCAAGTACCAGGCTACAGGCAGACTCTGAGGAGCATTGTTTACACCAGTGCAATTGCCAGGAGCCAAGAAATAGATGGGCGTGAGTCAGCTTCTTTGCATTCAGTGTAGCTTGGGAGGTGGGAAGCCAAAGCTAGATGAATATTTTTGTGGGGAATTTGTACTGTGGAAACAGTAGAGTTCTCCCAGCTGAGGCTGGTGGCAAACAACCGAATCAGCTTCCAGGAAGTTCAGCCTTCTCCTGAAGTGATCCAAGTCCCAGCTCAACCAACCTGCCATACCCCCAAATCGGCTCCACAACCAGCTATGGGACACAAGGACATCAGAAGAGCCCTGCTGGAGCAGACCCAAAAATCATAGTCCAGCATTCTGTTCCCACAGAATTCGAGCGTTCCAGTCCCCTTTTACAGCTGTCCAAATTGGTGGCCATCGCTACTCCATGTGGAAACGAATTCCATGCTTTTAACTATGTGCTGTGTGAATCTCTTGCCATTATCTGCCCTCAATCTCCCACCATTCCGTTTCATAGGATGATACCAGATTCGGCCATTATGGGTACCTCTAGACGGACAATTTCCGTCAACATGTCTTCGCACTGGCGGCAGTTGCGTTACATGATGCAGCTGCCAATGCGAAGACATCTAGGGGCAAAGGCCCTTTGCCGCGAACTAAAAAAGTCAGCTATTTAACGCAACTTTTTTAGTTTGTGGCAGTCCTCCCCCCCACCCCCATTTAAGTGTTAGAAGTTTTTAAAAAAATGACACACCTCCGCTGTCCTCCCCCACCCCCATTTTGTAAAAAAATTTAAAAAAAAACTTACCTGGGAGTAGAGGATCCGAGGCTCCCAGTCCCCCTTCCAGCAGCCGTCACGCCACCGAATGCTTGGCGGTGCTGGCAGCAACAAAGCAAAAAGCACCGTCACGCCCCTTACATCAGGACTGGTATAAGGGACGTAAATGCGCCACACGATGCCGCGGAGGTGCCAGGGTCCAGAGCTCCCGGCATCGTGAAGAGGGGGCCAATGAGAGAGGGATAAAAATGTCTCGCTGTCCACTTTCCCCACCCCCTGCATGATTTTAGATACCCCTGTCACGTTCCTGGCTTACTTGCCTTTTTTCTAAACTTGACATTGTCCTATGGCCAGATCTACCCCAAGCAGGATATAGCACCATGAAAGTGGTATAAAAGCGGTATATAAAGGCAGAATCTACACTACTGTATAGCGATATTGAAGTGCACTGACAACTGTTGGGGCCCATTGTCACAGGGCTTCATCGCACCTACTTCCCCCACCCCCCGGTTTGCTTCCGCTGGTTCCCCCTCCGTTTCCTATGTGAATCTAGCGTCTTGAATCACACGTGGTCGATATTGCTGCGATACCTCAGCTTGGCCTGTTCCAAATTTGCGTTTTGGACTTTGCCCGTTCGGGGATAAATCGAAAGAGAAATGAGCAACTGCGGGCTCAGGGTGAGAGAACAGCACGACAGGGACGGCATCATGAGAGTCCGGCGGTGGAAAAGTGGATCAAAGTCGCGGCAGGTGTGCATCAAATTGCGCGTGCGATAAACACCCCATTCCATATACCGCATTCAGACCGCTTTCATAGTGTTGTATCCTGCTTGGTGTAGATGTATCATGGGCCCCAACAGTTATCAGTGCACTTCAGTACCACACTGAAGCAGCAGTGTAGATCCAGCCATAGTGACCGAAAGAGTACACAATGGCACGAATCCAATGCTGTCCTTCTACCAGCGGAATGGAAACTATGGGCAGAAGGGATTTCCCCTCCCACCCACACTGGAGGTTTGGGGGACCCTCCAAAATAAATTTGGGGACATGGGGAGGCGAGGAGGGGGAAGTCCATTCGCGCAATCTTAACTCATCTTGTGCTCTGCTGCTAGAAGCTGTCAGTAAAGTAATGTTCTCTTCCTTTGCTGGTATGTCTTGAGCGAGGGGGGGGAGTCCTTTCCCTGTTTCCCATCATATCGCATTACAGCACTTACTTCAGCTTCTTAATTTAAATTACCCTGCGTAGCAAGGGATTTCTCGAACGCGATCACTGACTTACAACTCAGTGACAAATGCCGTTGGCCCCAAAGAGAACCTTTTAAAAAGCTAAGTGTGGATTTTGTTCTGAATCGGTTAGGAAGTATACTGGAAGTATAAATACTTCCTGGAAGTATTTTAACCAGGCAAAGTCATAACTACACTGGGTTGTTTTTTTTAAAAAAATGATTGTTTCCATATTGCTGGGCAGATTTAACTTTAATCAGTCTTTGTCACTGTGAAAATAAAAGCTTCATTTATGCACCAACCATGGAGCACACAAGCAAGCCAAATATAAAGGGGTATTATTATTATTATTATTATTATTATTATTATTATTATGCACCTTTATTTTCACCTTTACTCAGTAGAGGCTGGTGGCTCTGATGCCAGTGAGGTGGTGAATCTGCTCCGGGTTTCAGTCAGAACCAGTCAGGACTCTAAAGGAGCTAGTTTCTTTATAATCTTCACTGAAACCCGGAACAGATTCACCCTCCCCCACTGGTGCTGGAGCCACCAGCCTCCACTGCATTCACTGCCATATAATTCCATAATACGAGTAAGCCTGAAGAGCTCCTGAAAGCCGGTGATCACTGGCACTTCTTTCCCATGACTTTGAGAGGTTCAGTCTACACGTTCAGATAAATTGCACAGTCTAGCCTGACATGAGTGTGGGTTAGCATGTTGTGTGAACCACATCAGTGAAATGCAGCACTTTTCGTCATCTGTAATGGCACAACAGAGACGTTTGAGTCTTCCCTGCTTTCCGAAGACAGAACATATCTTTAGCTGCAGCACAACAAACCACTGCAGCTAAGCTGGCTTTAAGGCCAGCCCTACCATTAGCCAGAATGAGGCAATGGGTCATGCTTTCAGCAATGGGTCATGCTGTCAACAGAGCACGAATATTTGCCGAGATCACTACAGTTTGGCCTGGGCTTTTTTATTTCATATTTTGTCTGGGTAGCTAGCAGAGAGAGACTGTATTTCTGTTACAGATGCAAAGCCAGAATTTCCTCCAGAGCTTATGCTGGCTTACTCATGCAGTAACTCCAGTAAGAAATGTTTGAAATTGTAATTGATGCCTGAGTTCTTCAGCAACTGGATCCAGCATCGACGCCTGTTCCAGGAGAGCCTAACTTGCCAGATAAGCAAGGAGCAAATAGGCTTACATAATAATAATGTAGCAGCATCTGGCTGCAGAAGTGGAATATCTGCAGTTGTCTTTGCATTTATGATATTTCGTATTTGCACTGAAAGCAAATTTCAAGAGCTTTTCAAAATGAGGATTTGCCCCGAAGGAGATTTTTACCCTGAAAACTGCAACTACTGGGTTCATTAGTAACAGCTTCCTGGCAATGGCTTTAGCTGTGTAATTCAATCTAATGGTGATGAAATTGCACTGACTTTTCTTCTGCTACCTAGAAGGAACTGTTTCTTCCTCCAGAATATTAGGTAGATGCTGCATCTGTAACATTCCAGACAATTTAGTAAATAGCTACAATTAAATATGTGTATCACTAGCAATAACATCTCTCTCTTTCTCAATCCCCATCTGCATTCTGATTACTGATCTCATACAAATAGTGGGGCTGCAGTCCCATCATCTTTATAATGAATGCAAAGATTGTGGATTTGGGGAACTGGAGATCACTGGGAGAAGAATCGTAGCAAGTTGAATTTCCTTCTTGTGCATGTTGGAGAGCTCTTAGCTGTAGTGTAAGTGTGGTGTGTGTGGTGTAATGGCCATACTGGCTGGGGATTATGGGAGTTGTAGTCCACCAAATCTGGAAGGCACCAGGTTAGAATATTGGAGGAACTTAGAACATAAGAAGGGCTGTGCTGGATCAGACCAAAGGTCCTTCTAGTCCAACATTCTGTTCGCACAGTAGCCAACCAGCTGTCAATGGGAAACTCAAAAGATATGAATGCAACGGCACCCTCCAACCCTTGTTCCCCAGCAACTGTTGTATATAGGCTTCTGATACTGGAGGCAGAATACAGTCTTGGATGCATTTAGAGCAAGGAGATGATCCTCACTCAGCCATTACATTCCTGGGTGTCCTTGCCTCAATCTGTCACAGCCTAAGCTACTTTACAGGATTGTTGTGAGGATATAATTGGAAAGAGCACCATGTATGCTAACCTTAACTCTGCCCACATGCAAAGATACTTTAGATAACAGATCCAATGAAATTCTAATCATCTGCTCAGTTCAACTGAAAAGCTGCCACGAAACACCGATCTTTCCTGGCAAATTTCACAACCTAAATATTTTCATTAGCTCTCAGTTACTGAATGAGGAAAGGTTTGCTTTCGTGGGTGGAGTTAATTGCAGAGGATTTCACAGTGTTTATGCCAAATCTGAGCCTCACACACCGGGACAGAGCAGTTTAATCAGTAGGTTATTCACCCCCAGTTTTACGGAAGACACAACTAGTGTTTCATTTTATAGATGGACCCTTGGTTTGATCCAGCATGGCTGGATGATGATAAGCCATCCAAGGGCTACTAGTTATGATGGCTAGGTATTATTTCTAGTACCAAAGGCAATTTGGAGACCAGTGGCTGGGGCACATGAGAAGGCGGGGGCTATTTCAATCATCTCCTGCTTGCGGACTTCCCGTTGGGTCACTTGGCTGGCTAATGTGGGAACAGAATGCTGAACTAGATGGGCTTTTGGACTCTTCTTATTTATGTTCTTAAGGCTGAGTGTTCTAACTTGGAAACAGGCTCCACTGAACATAGCGTGGCTTTCACATGACCAACTATGCCGAGCATTGGGCTGTAAGAGAATCTTTCATCTCTGTTCAATGGTAGGTGATTTGACTTCCTAAAGTAAATGGAAGGTTCCTGTAGAAAGTGGCATAGGAACATAGGAAGCTGCCTTATACTAAGCCCAGTGTTGTCGACACTGACTGGCAGCAGCGGCTCTCCAGGGTTTCAGGCAGGAGTTTTTCCAGCCCTACCTGGAGACACCTGGGATCGAACCTGGGAGCTTGTGCATGCCAAGCAGGGTCTCTGTCCCACTGAGCTAGGGCCCCTCCTGCATGCAGAGGCCGCACTGACAGGAGATGAAGGTGGTGAAAGAAGCATCGGGCTCGACAGACTTGCACGCACCATGCAGGACATGGAAAATGTGAGTCGCATGGAAAGGTTGCATTTGGAGAAGTGGCACTTGAAAAGCTTGTCCCACAACCTGCTTTTAATCACTTGGGTCACTGCCAAACATCACAAAATCCTCTCCTAACTCTGGACCGATGGGGTTTGGGCCTAAATGTGTGGTATCTCTAAGCAGCTCTAACTGTAACCAGCGCCTTACCCATTGGAACCATCAACCGTCTTGAGCTCAGTACGCACAATGCGTTTCTGCATTGGTTAAACATAGCCTCCGTTGTAGAGCCGTGTATGCTGGAAAAACAGAAGCTCTCCCTGCCTGCACCCCATCAATGCAAGTTTGGGAAATAAATTACAATTCATGCCCCACTTCTCCCCCATGCCATCTGCACACTTGGATGCCATCAAGCCTACCCCTGACACGCATTGCTCCCAATCTATGCCTTAGCCCAGGGGTGGGCAAATTGTAGTCCTCCAGAGGATTTGGCCAATATTTGCCATCAATTCTGGCCAATGTAGTGAATGGTAGGGCATCGTGGGAGTTTTAGGCTAAAACATCTGGAGGAGCACAAGTTGCCTACTCTAGCCTTAGCCCATTGACTTCATACAGCAGCTTTGAGCCGTCTCCTTCAACACACTGAACACAGGTTGTTGACATGATTGCTCCCAAGCATCCTCTTCTATTTCCATTTCTTGATTTAGAAGGAAGCAGAAAGCAATGAAACTGATTGGGGGAATGGCTTGAATTCAGCGAGCAGAAAACTAGAGATGAATGTGATATAAGATCCCATTCTTTGCAGCAATGGCAGCCAGCTGGTCCACAGGCTTCTCCTGCCTGGTCACTAGGATGATGTGGTGGATCCATCAGTGGCCGGCTGAGACTTGTTTGCTAAGCACTTTGATGATACTGTTGCTCACATCCTCCTCAATTCCGGTGGCAGCTGTCACCACCAGGTGTGCTTTTGCCCAGTTTAGGCTGGTGTGCCAACTGCATCTGCAAGCAGCCATAGCCATTAGAACACACATTTTGTTTACATCAGGATTGGATTGCTGTAATGTGCTCTACTTGGGACTTTCTTTGAAGAGTGTCCAGAAACTTCAGCTGGTTCAAAATAGCACGTGTCCCCCTTTTGAATCCGCTTCTGGTCCATTTCTGGGGCCAATTAAAAAACTACTTATGACCTTTAAAGCCTTAAACAGCTTAAGGCCAGGATACCTAAAGGACCGCCTCCTTTTACATGAGCTTGCCCACTCTCTGAAATCTGCCATGGAGATCCATCTGAAATTTGCCATCTCGTACATGCAAGGTAGCTTTCCTCTGGCTATGGAACTCCCTGGACAGAGAGATCTACCTGGTCCACTCTATGATGATGTTCCTGGAGACATATTCTGGCAATCATTTGGTTTGCCAGTTGTCTGTTAGAATTCATCATATTCCTGGTTGTGAACTGGAGTTTTGTTTTTGTTGAGTTTTCTCTGTTGTCTTTTGCTGGCTTTGCTCCAACCCTTTTTGGTTTTGTGTTGGTGTTGTTGTGAGCAGCCATGGGTGGGATAACAATTTTTTTTTAAAAAAAATAAGATTGCATTTTGTTTTCATTTGTAGAAATGGACTCAACTTCTGTCACTAGTGTTGCGAGGTTCCTCTTGTGGGTATGTTTCTATTCAGACAACAGCGGGAGGGGATTTGCCCTGCATTTTCCAAGAAGCTCACCATTTGAAATCTCAGAACTCGTCTCTGTTGCCACGTTGCCTGCCAGCCACAATGCAACAGAAAGAATTCCATACTTGCTGCATGATAAGATACCAGCTACATGCACCTGCTCTTAAGCTTCCTTTGCCAGAAGCCAAGAATCCTCAGGGTTATCCAAACCCCTCCATTTGATTGTCCTAAGCCCAAAACAAAACCTACAGGCAAACCTGAATTTGCCAAAAACAGGATGTCAAATTCAATTTTGGAATGACTAACCTAATCCCCTGTTATTCTCTTCTCGCCTGCTCCAAAACCCTATACTTCCCTTTATTCTAAGATTTCATAAAACAGGTATACATCCAGCAAATAAAACATTCCTCCTACCATAGTAAGATGCCAGCAAAATGAGGCGCAAAGGGGGTTCTAATAAATAGGGCAGGGAAAATAATATCTTCAAGATGTACATTTTCTGTACAATTAAGACAGTACATTATATACACGAGATTGCTTCCTAATGCTAACATTTGTTTTGGCCAACCGGAGGAGATTCGTCAACTTAACACTCTCTCCAAGTTTAAAACAACTATAAAGACTAGCCTCTTCTGGCAGGCCTACCCAGATGACTATTAATCCAAGAATTTTAAGATGTCTTGATTGTTTTATATGCTCTTTTAATTAACTTTATGTATTTGATCTATATTATATTGTACTAATGTTGTTCCCCGCCTCGATCCAAAGGGAGAGATGGGTAAGAAATAAATAAATATATGATTATTATTAATTATTTTGTAATCTCATAAACCAGTACATTCTAGAAGATAAGTTTTGGTATATTTTAACCAACTTAAATGGAAACAATGGGAGGGCAGGCTCTAGTATAAGATATAGTTTCTAATTGGTATCTGCGAGGAGAAATGTTTTTTTTCAGTGTTTCCAAAAGATACAGAGGCTCAAGTTCAGGCAAGTCTCTAAGCCAGGGGTGGGGGACATGGGGCCCACCAGACATTGTTGGACTACAACTCCTATCATCCCTGACAATTGGCCATGCAGGCAATATCTAGAGGGCCACAGGTTCAACAGCCCTATCTTAAACCCTGGAAAGCTCTGACTCGGATTAAACCCTGATTTTGATGTATTCCGTCCTACAGCCGCTATCCAAGCACTCCGGATGTAATCCCCTTTATTCGAGGCTTTTGTTCACACTCATTTACCCTCAATTACATATGAGGATGATGGAAGAGTGGATTTTCATCCATCCATTCCTAGCACAGGCTCACTGCTGCATGATCACATCACACCCTTGTCCTTGTGGCATTATGATGCCATCTTACTGTGCCATGTATGGTTTTCTCCATCAGCCTGACTGGGACCAACTGCAAATTGGCTCCTCCTTTCCCAGAACCATCTCCATCACCATCTGGTCATTATGTAATATTTATTTCTTTGCTTGCTTGCTTGCTTGCTTGCTTGTTTGCAGTGCAATCCTAAAATGGGGGAGGGAGCAAAGTGGCTCAGAATGACCAGTTTGAGGGAGGGGGCAAATTTCACTTTGGCATTACCTTGGCATTCCTTGGCATTTGTTGGGCTTCTTTTAATCTCTCCCACCCATCTATCCCCTGAAACCAATGGGAGCGGGAAATTAATTGTGCCAGCTCCAAGGGCTGATGATGTTGAGATGCCGGACTCTTGGGTCCCTCAAGGGATCGGTGCCCAATTCTGCCCCTAAAACACCCCATTTCAGAAACTACCTTCAGCTACCACCAGCAGGAACACTTGCTGAGGGTAGCTTTGCACCCACAGAGTTTTCTGCAGGAGGAACTGGGTCTCCACCAGGGTTGACAGTGACTCCTCCACCAACGGAGCACCTTTAACCATGAGAGGGAGCTTCTGCCCCCATCCTGACTTGCACCAGCCAGCTGATCTGGGGTTAGGATTGCAATTCCCTTTATTTATTTTGCTGTTTTTCCTTTATGGCTTGATTTACCTAATGTACGTATCGCCTTTCTGCCAAAGCACTTTGTCATTTAAAATGTTGGCCTTACAACATCTAATAGACATGATACAAAAAGGAAAAGGGGCCCGGGAAGGAAGAGGACAATAGGAAAAATCCAGGTACCAGCTCTTGCAGACTTACTTTCCTTTCCCCTCCCGATACTTTTTATTTTATATCTATTTGATTTTGTATCTATTTAGTTGCAGCACATCATCTATTCTACTCCTCAAAAAGTATATGAGCATTTGAAGGGCACAACAATAAATAACTAAATAAAAGTGGTTCCATCCTGTTAACCCCGAACAAGGATTAGCAGATCCCACTTTATACCTATGTGTGCATTGAAAAGGGTGGAGAAGATACAGTCTTTAACTTTTTAAATAATCTAGGCAGGAACTGGGGCATCAGTAGAGCCTAGCTAGACCAGACAGATTGAGTGGGTCACCGGGACAGCTTGCCTACTGTCTTTTAGTGACTGGGGGGATGTTTCAGTGGCATACAAGGGTTAGGGTTAAGCCTTAGGTTAGGGATAGGCAGGCCCAGCTCTCTGGGCAGGAGCCGGGGGGCCTCAGTAGAGCCTAGCCGGCCAAGACAGACTGAGTGGGCCACCACGACAGCTTGCCTACTCCCTATGCGTGGCTGGAGGGATGTCTCAGTGGCACGTGAGAGATATGGTTAAGACTCAGGTTAGGGTTTGTTTATTTACTAGCAATATTTATATATATATATATATATATATATATATATCACTTCTCATTTGATACAAACAATGCATCTTTCACAGTCTCAGTACAGTCTCTCACACTGCTGAGATAGAATTCATCAAGTCGTTTAATTCTATTGCCAACAGCTTGAATTGGGATACGGGTGTTGTTGTTTTTTATCACACTCCATGTGTTAATGGGCTTACCTAGTGCCTGGCTGTTTGCACAACAACTACACTGTGAATGACCACTGTCAATAATGTGATTATCATTGTCAGTACTTTCTGCATTTAATTTCCTTCTGACCTCACCGTTTACTATTCTTCTCTCTAGCCTGACTCATACTGTGTATATATAGACCTGCCATTAGGTCTTGCCACTGGTGTGTTCTTAACGACTAAGTAAAGACACATAGGACTGCACTGTCAATTACAGATAAACAGAAAGTTTATATGAAATACTGGTTGAAAATGTACCTATTTTTTGCAAATGGATCTGCTTTCCACCATGAGCTATCCTTGCACCAACTTCATGATACTAGTGTGTGTGGCCTTTTTCGTTTGTTTTGTTTCTTTTTCTTTTGTAAACCACTTTGGGCTTTATTTCAAATGAGAAGTAGTATATAAATATTGTTAATAAATAATAAATCAACGATCTATGAAGTCCACAAAAGCTTATGCCAGAATAAATGTGTCAGTCTTGAAAGTGCTACAAGACTCTTTGTTTTGGCTTCAAGAGGCTAATACAGAGACTCCTCTGGAAATTCATTATCAGGTGAAATGTATTATTATGGAATAGATGATGATAATAATAATAATGATAATAATAATGATGATAATAATAATAATAATAATACATTCTTAAAAATATTAACACCAGTAACGACTGTATCATCTCATTATCGGGCACATGGATTATTATTATATTATATATTATTATATTATGTTATATATTATATTATATAATGATGATGATGATAATAATAATGATGATGATAATACATTCTTTAAAATATTCACACCACTAACGACTGTATCATCTCATTATCGGGCACATGGATTATTATTATATTACTAATAATAATAAATACATCTTATTATTAAATGCATATTATTAAAATGAATAACGCCAGTAACGACAACGACTGTATCCTCTCGTTATTATCAGGCGAAAGGGGCCGTCATTATTTAACACATACCATAGATCATAATCGTCATCAGCCATTTCGCCTCGTAATACTGATACCACACGGTCGTCGCCGTTATTGGCGCGCGCGTGCACTCCGCTCCCTACCCCGCCCGCCCTTTGCTCAGACAGGGCCTCGCGCCGCTCGCGCCTTGACCTCAACCGCCACGTTTCGCGCCTCGCCCCCTCCTCCTCCTCCCGCGCCTCGAGGCGGAGCCGCCCGGCCCCGCCCCACCCGCTCGCCGCTCCTCCCCGAAGGCGGAGCCACCAGCCCGCCCTCCCCTTTCTCTTGTCCTCTCAGCCGGGTTACATGGCAGTAGCGTCGGCGGGAGTGCGGCTGCTGTTGTTGGGAGCCTGCCGCGAAGGCCCGGTGGCGGTTCCGTGAGGCTTCCCGCCCTTCTTCCTCATGAGCCTGGGCAGCCCCGTGAGTCCGAGGGAGGGGAGGGCGAGCTTCGCAGGGGGGACGGCGGGCGAGGGGAGACCCGAGAGAGAGAGCGCCGCGGCCAGCCTCGTCTGGGGCCGCAGTGCGCGTCGCGGCGGGCTCGTTCTCCCTGCTGCCACTGCACAAAGGCGCTTTGTTCTCTCCTGGCCGCCGCCGCCGCCGCGCGCCCCGCCGGGCCTGCCTGACGCGCCGGGTTAGCCGGGCAGGCCTTCCGCAGTGCGGCGGTGAACCCGCCGAGGGGAGACGTGCGCTTTCTCTTCGGCCTCGCAAGGATTGGGGCGGCGGGACGAAGGAGGCGGACCCTCGGGCCGGTTCGTTTGAGGGCGTCTGGGGAGGCCCGTCGTGGCCTGGCGGGGGGAAAACCCTCTCCCCAAAAGACGACCCTCACCCGGTCTCGCCTCACCTCGTCGCCCTTTGGGTCCTTCTCTCTCTCCCTTCCCCAGGGAGGCCCGTGGGGGGACGCCGGTTAGGGCTCCCACGTCCTTCAAGCGCCCACCACGCCGCCCCCTCGAACCCTGCCTGGCGGGGGTGGGTTGAGGTGGGGTGGGGGGAGAAGCTCTGGTGGCTCGATCCCAGGCACGTGCTTTATTCGGAAGGAAGCCCCGCTGAGTTCCAAGGAGAATTCCTCCCTAGGAAAGCGTGCTCCGGGATTAGTCTTTGTTACTCCTACGTAGAGTAGACCCATTGAACTAAACGAGGCTTAAATTAGTGACTACTAACTTATTTCCCATTAATTTCAATGCGTCTACTCTACGTAGACTCTTAATGCGGGGAAAGAAAGCCTTCATGCGCGCGCACACACCAGACCGAGGTGACCCCCAAAACGGTCCAATTTGCGATCTTAAGATGCCATCCTATACCCGATCCTATTGCATGGGGATTGCGCTGTTAGGCAGTCGTCCTAAGCATGCAGACCCGGGAGAAAGCCCCGCGGACTTCACCTGGGCTTACTTCTGAGTAAATGTGTATAGGGTTTTGTATGTGTGCATGTCTCTTTTTAAGAGGGCGGAGTGGGCTCTTGTATGGTGACGTGTTGACCGATTTCTTAATCTGGAGTAAAGATGTAATGGGTCTGACACAGTGGCTGCCTTGCGAAATAAATTTACCCAGCTCCTCTCTCCCTGCCACCCCAGTTTGAGTGGCCACCAGACACTGCGGCACTGGCGGCTTCCCTCTTGCCTTTAGGACACCCTTCATTCATTTCCTGGCCTCCATTCTCTCACGTTGCACCCGTAAAAGCAGCAGCTGCAGTGTTTTGTGTCGAATTACAGAGG
The DNA here is from genome assembly GCA_029215795.1 of Anniella stebbinsi. Taxonomy (NCBI): domain Eukaryota; kingdom Metazoa; phylum Chordata; class Lepidosauria; order Squamata; family Anniellidae; genus Anniella; species Anniella stebbinsi. The sequence continues at coordinate 393,800,512 of JARDYH010000001.1, forward strand.
GATCGGGGAAAACTTGTGCTTCTCTTTCTCTTCAACCCAAACAATTAGAGAAGAGATCTCTCTCTTCCCTTTTATGCTATTAGCGCTTGCCTTCTCTCTGCTCCAAGAATTGCCCCAGGAAAACAGTTATTTGTGGTGTGAAAGCAGCTGCATTATAATAATGACAGAGGTTAAGGAGCCCCTGTGGTTAAAAGAAGCTGTATAAATTTTAAGAGCTTCTTTCTCTTCCTCTCCACCCCCCCCCCACCCCATCTTTCCTTGTGCACTGGCTGAAATACATCCAAATGTAGACCTTTTTTGTTTTGTGTTTCCCAGTGCCACCCAAGACCGTGTTAAAATGTCAATCCCTGCTAGTATAGATGATGTTGTTACGTGTCACACTGACTGAAGAAAGTTATGGCAAGGAGCAAACAGGCTGCTGCAGCAGAATTGTTAAAAGTTTGCCTTTCTGAAGTTGCCAAGGAGAGATGTCTCTCAGAATATGGCTTTATACCTTACTTTTTGGTTCATAACCTCTTGTTCCACATGTTAGCACCATATCACCTATTCTTGGGAATCAAGATCACTTTACTGCTCATGTAATTCATTCAAAAGGAGCGCCTATATAGCATTTGTCTAGAAAAGAAAATGAACTTAAGTGCATAATCCTATTCATATTTAGACAGGAAAAAGTCCTACAGCGCCCAACATTCTGAGTGCTAAAAGTTATAGGACTTTTTTCTGATTAAGCATGCACAGGATTGCACCCTAAATTGGTTATTCTAAATCAGCCACCCTCCATTTGTTTTGGACTACAACTCCCAGCATCCCTGTCCATTGACCATGCTGATGGGACTTGAAATCCAGAGCATCTGGAGGGCACCAGATTTTGGAAGGCTATTCAAAGTCGTTAATCTGATTGAGAAGTTAGGCATAGTTAAATAGCAAAACTTGGTGGTGAAGTCATCTTGCGATGGCTGAAATCGCTTGCTCTCAGTCCAGGTTCATTAAATAAAAGGTATTTGCTGAATTACATTTTTAAAAATATAGCATAGAATAGAACTAAAAAGTAGTGCTTTTAGTGGGGATTCAAACTACTAATAGTAGTAGTTTCCAGTATATGCTACCATCTATTTTTTGTGATCTGTCTTGTTTTCTGGGGGTGGGTGAACTCTCTGTGGTTTGTTCTTGTAAAGAAAGTAGTAGCTTTGGAAGGCAACTCTAGGCAAAGATCAAACAGCATACATTTCTTTGGGAATAGAGAGGTTGTTTAGTATTAACAGAACATCTAATCTCTTGCTTATGGTGTCCTTTTATAAATACATCTTTTAATCAGATTGAGCATATGTAAATTAACAATACCTTGGCCTTCAGTATGTGTGGGGACTAGGTGGGAGGTTTGAGAAAAAGCTGCAGTTTCAGGAGTTCTTATGATGACTCACTGCCTACTGCTTGCAACGTGGCTGATACTTTAAAAAAAATCCAAATAGGCACTCTTATAGTTACACAGATGGAGCTTGGTTTTATATCAAGTTGTATAACAGCTTTTCTTTTAACTCTTGCTAAGTCTTTCTTGTAGTAAAAATAGGAGTTGCTGTTACACAAATCATTAGATAATCAGGTATCTGTCACTACAAAATACTAGTCTTACTAAACACTCTTACTCTGAAATTGACAAAAACTGTGTAATGCACAGTCGTGAACAGCAATATGTAATATTTCCTGTAAAGAGTAGGCTGGAATCTATTTTAAAAAGCGTAGCTATTTGAAAGGACTATGTTGTAAACTGTATTCAGCTAGAAGGTTTCCTGTCTGTGTTACCACTACCAGAGAACTCCATATTTAAAGGATAAGTAAACAGTACAATGTCTTCTCTGTAACTGGTAGTTCTCTAGTAAAATGGGAACATTGTTGTGGGGCTGGTAGTTCCACATGATATAATTACTTGTAAACAACCAAATTAAAAATGAAGGGCTGTACATAAAATACTATAATTCTCTGACTGGGCTGGGGGAAGGGAGGGTCTGACCTGTCATCTCTTGTGCTATATACCCTTACCTTTGTTATGTTGTTTATCCTTGAATACTTGTTGCACTGTTAGTGTAACTACAAATGTTTTGTTGAGGCCCAAACTAATATGTTATAGAAGATAAAATGTGGGGCCTGAAAGATCCAGCTTACAATTCCCACTTAGTCATAAAGCTTTCTGGATGACCTCAGGCAAGCAACAGTTTTTCAACCTACCTTGCCTCAGAGGGGGGTTGTAGGTGTAAATGAGGTGAGAATTGTAAAGGATTGCAGAAATGATTAATGCTCTAACTTCCTGTAGACTTTTCCAGTCACTTTCAAGGTAGGCAGGGGCTGACCTTAAAACTTGCAGCTTCTACTAAAGCTCAATGACCTAAAGTTGACTGATATGTCATGAACACTTGAGTATCAGTTTGTGTATGGAAGTTCCAGAAAGCTGTGCTTGAAGTAACTTTTTATGATGTCTTTTTAGTGGTGATAATGACAGGGAAGAAAACTGCTTATTGAACAACATTTTAATGGTATACTTCTCTGTCTTGAAGCATGCAGCAGTGACTCAGGAGAAACATTTTAATTTTATGCCTTGTCTTCTGTCAACGCACTATTCTGTGCTTAATAGTTTGTATTTAAACCATGACTTGGAAGATAACTATCTTTCAGACTGCAATGCTTAACTGGCCACTACAGAAGCAAATGTATAGAGAAAGCTGGATGCCAACTGGAGGATAATTTAGAACTGAAGTCTTCATTTGCTACAAGTTAAGCTGTTTGAAAAATTGTTGTGCAACTACAACTCAATGTCTTATTGGGCTAGTTGGTTTTTCTAATGGATGATCTACACAACAAAAGAAATAAGAATAAAGACAGGCACTGTAAACTTATTTGGGTTGTAAGCCAAGGCCACATTTCATTTTTGTTATGAAAGTGAATTACAGATTGTCCTTCTTTTCAACAGTGAGTGACAGCCTGACTCTAAATCTTAGTTAAGCTCCTTCTCATGCTGGAAGCTGTAAACTGTTTTAAAGATGTTTGCTGTTCTGTTTCCCACACACCAGTTTCATTCTTATAATACTTGAATAATAAAACAAGGATAACAATTCTCCCCTTTCAATAAGTCTGTTATCCTCAAATGTGATAGTTTACAGTAATCCTGTAGGCCTCAAACAGACTTCAGTGATACCGGTTCAGAATATGAAGTTTGAGAACTGGAGCTTAATGTAAAAACAGGAAGTTCTTAAAGTAAAAAGGAGTAAGCTACTAAGTAGGTCCTACGTAATGTAGGACTTCAGAATAACGTTATCTCCATAGGATGTGACTTCATGAGTTGAAGTCATAATCTATTAAACTAGGCTGTGTGAGAGAGGAACATCTAAGAACTTTATATTGTGTGTTGAACTGGTTTGTGGAAATCCCTTCAAGAGTAATTTATTTGCAAAAACATAGTTTGTAGGTTTTTAACATTCCATTTGGGTTACTGTAACTGACTACTTAACACTTTGCTTAAAATTTTGCAAATAATTTTCAAAGAAATAATAAGTCAGTGTTCTTGCTATCAACAACAACACCTCCAGGCAATATTACCCACTTCACAAAACACAGCTATATTACCAAATTTATTATGCTTATCTCTGTCCTCAGTTTTACTACCTTCAAGCTTACCCATACTATAGCAACTCTGGTAAATACCATGAACACTAACATTTTGCCCCATAATAGGATGAAAATGCATAGATATTTTAACTAAGAATTCTACTTCTAATGGTGAATGCAACATGAGCTATGCTGTTAAAGTTGTGTGTGGTTATGAAATGTATAACCGTAATAAAAGAGGATGGATGGATGCATAGCTTCATAAATGACTGACAAACTGAATTACTTTCTTGTGTAGCACACATAGTCTTTTGGTTTTGTTTGCAGACAGTATCTTCAAACTTCTTTTGTAACGTGTCTCCAGTGTCGAGCAAGCTTGTTTTTAAGTAGGAGGTATTTAACTCAACTGTTCAGCTCAAGTAGCTGAACACTTTCCTTTATAAAAAAAATCAACAAACTAAAGCCTCAATAGTAAGCTCTCATCAGACAACTGGATATCAAATTTGAGTTGCCTGAACAGATAAAAGTTTGAGAACTTTTTAGAGTTTCTCTTAGCTGTGTGTGGGGTGAGGAGTACATGATTAACCAGAATCAAGGAAGGAGATCAGCATTGCATCTGGTTTCTCCAGCATATCAAAAGATTTGTAATGCCTAGTTCTGTCCATGGGATTTCTTTACATTCTAGTATGCAACCACCAGTTATGCCAAGAACATCCTTGTCAAGCATTGTTTGTTTTTAAAGTGTATATGATTTTGAAATGCTGATCTGTGGTTTCTTTTTCCACAGGTTTTCACAGAATAAGATGGATGGTAGCTTTGATTGTGATTGTGGTGAGCTGGAGCCACCTGATCATTAACTAACAGCATCTTTTGTAAACCAAGAGCTGCCTCTCCCTTGACGAACTAGACTGTAAACAAAAGAAAAAGGAAGAGGAGAAAAAAGTGCTAAGTAACACCATAGAATGAAGCTGCTCAGGACCAGTCCAACACTGAATGTATCTGCACTGTGAGAAGGATGTTAATAGAAGCCTATTACGTGCATATTTATTCACATTTTTGTTAAATGTTAACCAGTTTAGCACAGTAGAGCGGAGTGCATAATATGTCACTTCATTCCGTTTGATTTATTTGTATTTCCTTTTAATGTCTGCGGATATGCTGCACCTTTCTTGAACTATGAATGCTGCAACCTCTCTATCTTTGCTCAGCTTGATTTGTAGAGTGTGTAAGTTCTAAATCTAAAGGGGACACAACAGGCCTGACTGGCTAACAATGCAACGAGAGGGTCAAGAAACAATCGTGCAGTCAACCTGAAGTTTTTCTTCTCCTTTTCTGCAAGATCCTTCATATACCAGTGGAAGCATCTCTACAAGCTTGCAGAAGCTTGGTAGTTTTAAGAGGGAAAAACAACAAAGAGAATTTCAAAATGGCAGAGAAGTTTGAAAGCCTCATGAACATTCATGGTTTTGATGTAGGTTCACGGTATATGGACTTAAAACCTCTGGGCTGTGGTGGCAACGGCTTAGTTTTTTCTGCTGTCGATAATGACTGTGACAAAAGAGTGGCTGTCAAGAAAATTGTCCTTACAGATCCTCAGAGTGTTAAACATGCTCTGCGCGAGATCAAAATTATTCGAAGACTTGACCATGATAACATTGTCAAAGTGTTTGAAATCCTTGGTCCCAATGGGAGTCAGTTGACAGATGATGTAGGCTCTCTTACAGAACTTAACTGTGTTTACATTGTTCAAGAGTACATGGAGACGGATCTGGCTAACCTGGTGGAGCAGGGGCCCTTACTGGAAGAACATGCCAGACTCTTCATGTACCAGCTGCTACGTGGGCTCAAATACATTCACTCTGCAAATGTTCTGCACAGAGATCTCAAACCAGCTAACCTGTTCATTAATACTGAAGATTTGGTGCTGAAAATTGGTGACTTTGGCCTTGCACGGATCATGGACCCTCATTATTCCCATAAGGTATGTGAAGATGGGCACAAGCTTTTTCTGTAAAAATGAAGCCCATTGTACCTAGAGGCAGGCTTGTCATAGTGTACATTCGGTAGGGAGCTGTTGTCAATCATAGCTTCCCAACAAGCTTACCTGTAAAATGTTTGCTGCTCTCATCGTTCTTGTACATCCTTACACCTAACGTGTGATTTTGTTATGTTTATCTCTTCATGAAATTGGTATGTAAAGGACATGCTAGACTTTAGTTCTTAAATGAATGCGTCAACATAGTTAGTTCCTGTATCCTGTGGCTACAGAGCCTGAGTGACTCAATAAGGCTCTCATCATATATCACAAATACTGCCCACTTTGAGATGTTGTTTGCCTCTTTCTTGGCCTCATCTCTCCACTATTGTATAGACCGTTGGCAGTGCTGAGAGGTTCTTCTCTTGTTGTGTTAATGGGCATGAGCAGATTTCAGGCTTCTGAGATCTACTTTGATTATTTTACTCAAACTCGAATATCCTACAACTGGAGCCAGCTGTAAAGGACATACACTTATAGAATTAAAGAATGAATCAAGCTCACAGCCCTTCCACGCAAAACCCCACTCCTAGTTACCTCAAACTTCCTTCATTACAGTAGTACCACTTAGAGTGAAGGGGAGTCATTTTGTTGCTGCAAATTACCCAGAGATCTACCAGCAGATCCAGATCTACCTTTTACCCACCCCGGTGTAAACCTTTAGCTCAAGAGGAAACGTTACTATCTCTTCCTTTAAAAGATTGGTAATGTTATTGGGGATGTTGCTAAACTTGCTATCTTTAAAAGGCTGGAAGGGCCAGCTTTCAGTAGAGGACTCAAAAAAGGTCTCTTCACCAAATGTGACATCTTGCAAGTTCACCGTGGACCTTGAGGCTTTCCGAATTTTAAAAGTGCAGAATTCCTTTTAAGTCTTCATCTTGGAGAACAATGACTATCATTGCCTTGCATATCAAAGACTAGTTGTATAAGTAGCTGTTTCACACTTGTTCTGTACACATAGTCACTAATGCAGATTAAAGCCCCTGGTTCACTCAGATGTGTGCATTGATGCAATCTAACTACCCTGATTTTTTTTAAAAAAAAATTAATCTACCTTTCAGGGTACCCTGCCCTCACAAGGCAGCTTACAATATCACAAAAATATGAACAATTACAATTAAATGTAAACATGCCAGAGCAGCAGCAGATAATGATTGTAAAGCACCAAATACAGACCGGAATAAATGTACCTCTTGAGACTTAAAAAAAAAAAAAAGCCAGCAGTGATGAGGCCACTTGTATCTCTCTGAGGAGGGAGTTCCAAAGTTGTGGAGCCAACACTGAGAAAGCCCTATTCCTAGTACTCACCAACATAATGGTTCTTGCTGGTAGGCCAAGGAGTAGGGCTTCTGACCCTCATCTTAATGCCAAACCATTTGGGGCTTCGAAGGCCAAAACCAGCCAGGAAACTAATGGGCAGCTAATGTAAATGATACAGACTATGGATAATATCATGTGAGCATCTAGGTCCCATAAGTATTCTAGCTGCCACATTCTGTACCAGTTGCAGTTTCCAAGGGCAGCCCCATGTAGTGTATAGATGGTGATAACATAGACTTAAAGCATCTGATAGGTGTGTCAAAATGGTCTAAGCTTTTTATTTTTAAACAAGTGAAACTGGCTGGTATGTATGCCACAATAGAAATAGTTGGCATAAAAACATTACGTGACATAAATGGTACCCATATAATACCAGTCTAAAGAGAGGTAGAAGAGTTTAGTGGATAGCATGCTGGATGTAGTTTGGAGAAGTGGACCTAGGCTCAAATCCCCCCTCAGCCATGGAGCTCATGGGTGACATGGAAGGAGTCATAGTCTCAGCCTAGCATACCTCACAGAGTTATGAGAATAAAATGGGATAAACCCATATGTGTTGCCCTGAGCTTCTTGGAGGAAGGGCAGGATGCAAATGTGATAAATCAAATGCATGTAAAATTTCTCTCCCTGTAGGGCCATCTTTCCGAAGGATTGGTAACTAAATGGTACAGATCACCTCGCCTCTTGCTCTCGCCCAACAACTATACTAAAGCCATTGATATGTGGGCTGCAGGTTGCATCTTTGCTGAAATGCTGACAGGGAAAACTCTCTTTGCAGGTTGGTGGAGTCTGATGTGTACAAACCTGTCACGTTAAGTATACGACTGTGTGGTGTGTTAGTGGTGCCAGTTGAACTTTGGTTTGCCTTTCCAAAGGGCTTGTGAATAGCTTTCTGAAATAAAAGTGGCAAATGCTCATAATCCATTCATGGATATTGATGCCTCTTGGTGTGAAATATTAACCATTGTTTTGAAACCCACAGCAGTTTTCTTTATAACATTTTGACCCTCAATGGCTGCATATCAAAATGTACAGTTAGGTTAGTTGATGCCAAATCCATGCTACCATTTGCAAAACATAGGGATTAAGATGCAGATCAGATCTTTACCACGTGCTCATTGAACTAGCAGTCACCTATGAAGAAATGCTGAGAAGAGATGGAGGGTATTACATGGTTCTTTTCTGTGAAAGAAAAAAAATGTTGCTTTCGATGCACTCTTGTTTGGAATATGAGAACTGTCTACTAAAGTGTGTGTAGGGGAGCCTACCCTAAGGTAAGGGTTGATCTCAATGACAGACTGACCCTCCAAGCCCTGGGCTTTGTACTTAGTAAATGGCAGGTACAAATAGCTTTGACTCAAGTAGAAAAGAGGGGGAGGAGGAAATACCACAATGCAGATGCTAAAAGGTGAGACAAGCTCATTGGTAATCACAATGTACAATGTTATTAATTGTGTAAAAGCACGTTTAATGTGTTATAGGCACAGGTGTTGCCTTTCATTAGAACTAATTTTGTATTTATCTTGTATTTGTAGCTCCTGAGGAAGGATTTTTTATCCGAAACGCGTAGAGCGTACTGAAGAAAATACATATTTTTTTATTAAAGATAAAAAAATTTACCAACACCAGAGTTTGTCTCACTTTGACACCTTGTAGCTTCTTAGGAATTTGCATGCAAAAAGTCCAGTAACTCTTAAGAAAAGGAAACGGAGTCCTACCAGTGGGCCCTGCAACAGTCAGTTGGTTTGGATGACACAACAACCCATCATGAGGTGATTTACCCTTTAGGGGCTTCTAGACACCATTATAAATATGCAACCCACCCATCCCTACCAGCTGAGTTGTTTTAGCCATCAAATAACCCTACCAGCCGGTTTTGCAAAGGTGGCTGACACCCACTACAACTCCTCAAAAGTAAGTTAACCCATGATGGGCTGTTGTGTCATGTGAAACAGCCCAATACGTTGCCATGTGGATTGCTGCTGTTCAGGATTGCAGCCATTCCATTCCCTCTTAAGCTGTCAGCATAAGAAACCATCCTAGCAGTGTTTGTGAATCAACAAGGTCCTGGAACACAACTGATTTGTGCTTTTTTATCTTAACATTTAGGTGCACATGAACTTGAACAAATGCAGCTGATTTTAGAATCAATTCCAGTTGTGCATGAGGAAGACCGTCAGGAACTTCTTAACGTCATCCCAGTTTACATTAAAAATGATATGACTGAGCCACACAAACCTTTAACTCAGCTCCTCCCAGGCATTAGCCCTGAAGGTAACTTGGCCTCTTCCTTTCTTCCTTCTCCCCACTCATTGTCCTTATCTCATTATGAGGCTGTTGGCAGGGTGACATGTATTTTTAAGGCTGTTGCAGTGGACAATGTACACATGGGGGGGGGGGGGGGGGTTTGAGAGTTTTGACATGCCAAGTACTGATAATCAGTTGCAGAGCATTGTAGTGTCAGGTGTGTTTGCGTGTGTCCTATTATGTAAATACTTCAGTCACCTTGGGAAAGTGTTACATTCTGTGGGAATATCTTCTTTCCCCCTTTCAGCTGTCTGCTCCACTGAGTTACAATAGAAATTCAGTATTCTAGGGAGAATTGGACCAGGCAATAACATCCAAATCAGAAATAACATAACATCCAAATCAGAAATAAGCACTAGTTGAGAAAGAATTTGTAATTGTGGTGAGTGGTTGTATTCAGTGGTGGCTGTCGCTACCAGCACTGCATTATTACATACAAACAATTCCAACAAAGTATATATATATCCAACAATTTTTTTCTTGCCTTTGTGCACAGTCCTATACTAGTCATATGTGGCCTGAAAGAAAAGAGCTGACTTTTGTAAAGTTTTCCCACTTTGCTGCCTGGAGGTGATTTTGTGTTGCCACAGGTAACCTGGTGTGTGGCTGTCTACAAGCCTAGCATACTATTTCCTGTAATTTAAAGCTTTAAAAAACACTCCATCTCTGTCCTTTTAAAATTAACTTAAAGGTCATCTGGTCCATTGTCCTGCCCAAGGCAGGACCCCTACTGTGTTGGCCTGCAAAACCATGTAACAATCTCCTTGTATATCAGTCTCTATTATCCACATTACTTATTTCTTGCATCTCCATCAGATTCACAGCTATTTATAGCAGTGAGCTAAAAACATTAAGTGCAGAAAAAAAACCAACTACCCTAGCCAGCATTGCTAGCCAGAGGGATGATGGGAGTTGTCAGATTTCTTTCTGTTTAAACATTCATGGTATTGTGCCCTAAGAAAAATATTTTTTTCAAAATAACCAAACAAATCCTATAATATGCCACAAGCAGAAAAGAGGAGCAAACAAGCTGTTCCACATTTGGGAAGGAGTGTGGATACTAACTCTTTTTCCACATAGGACTCCTAAAAGATTTGCTCGTAATGCCCAGAAATTTGAATCACTTCAAGACTTCTCCCCAAATAAATTAAGCATTGTTGTTGTATTTTATGCTTTACTACATTAAGACTGACTTAGGGGGAGGAAAGTCACTGTTTGGGCTTTAACCTTTTCAGCACTGGACTTCCTGGAACAAATACTGACCTTTAGTCCCATGGATCGATTGACAGCAGAAGAAGCTTTGTCCCATCCTTATATGAGTATTTACTCCTTCCCAACTGATGAGCCCATTTCAAGTCATCCTTTCCACATTGAAGATGAGGTAGATGATATTCTGCTAATGGATGAGAGTCACAGCCACATCTATAATTGGGAAAGGTAAATTACTTTGATATTATTCTGTATGCTATGAACACCAGCTGATATCTTCATTTAACAGGTAATAAAATGCCATGAGATGGGAGAAGCATGATGAAGAGGGATGGGATGTTTGGGCATCATGATTCTTCTCATCAAACCAGTTCCCACTAGCTTCAGTCAAAATGACTTTGGTTAAAGAGATAAAATTCTCTGTGTTGGACATTCTGTAGCTAGCTCTGCAGTGGGATGATGAGCATCTTTTTTTACTGCCCAGTACTGGCTATATATTGGGGGGGGGGAGGGGGGAATGATGTTCCAGAGTAGAGGAACATCTACGTTAATGCACAACTGAAGTATGACACTAGAGTTTCATGTAATCTTAAAGATCTAGTCCTTTCCCAAGTTGTATACAAAGGAATTAAGTTCTGTCACTGAAAAGCTCCAAAATTAAAGCTGTCTGAGGAGTGTGAAACTGCCAATTAAATCTAGTACTATTAAGCTTAAGTGTGTTGGTGTTGATAATTTTTATGTATCTTTTTGATATGTAAGCAAGTGGATGCCTTACTAACGTAGGCCATTAATTATTGCAGATATCATGAGAGTCAGTTTTCAGACCACGACTGGCCTATTCATAACAACTTTGAAGCTGATGAAGTTCAGCGTGATCCAAGGGCTCTTTCTGATGGAACTGATGAGGAAGAAGTACAAGTAGATCCTCGCAAATATTTGGATGGTGATCGTGAAAAGTATCTAGAGGATCCAGCTTTTGATACCCACTTCTCCACTGAGCCTTGCTGGCCATATCCAGATCACCATGAAAACAAGTATTGTGATCTGGAATGTAGTCACACTTGTAATTACAAAATGAGGTCCTCTTCATACCTAGATAATTTAGTCTGGAGGGAGAGTGAAGTGAACCATTACTATGAGCCCAAGCTTATAATAGATCTTTCTAACTGGAAGGAGCAGAGTAAAGAGAAATTGGACAAAAAAGGCAAGACCAAATGTGAAAGGAATGGATTGGTGAAAGCTCAGATAGCTCTTGAGGAAGCCTCACAGCAGCTTGCAGAAAAGGAGAAGAATCAAGGGTTTGACTTTGATTCATTTATAGCAGGAACTATTCAGCTTAGTTTGCAGCATGAGTCAACTGATATTGATAAATTAAACGACCTGAATAGCTCAGTCTCCCACCTAGAGTCAAAAGGCATATCGAAGTCGGTAAGCAGGGAGAAACAGGAGAAAGGAATGGCTAACTTGGCCCAGTTGGAGGCTCTGTACCAAAACTCATGGGATAGCCAACTTGTAAGTGGTGGGGAGGAGTGCTTTCTCATAGACCAGTTTTGTTGTGAAGTAAGGAAGGACGAGCAGATAGAGAAGGAGTATCCATACACCAGTTACCTGGACAGGTTCTTTAGCAAGAAGGAAGACACTGAAATGCTAGACACTGAGCCAGTCGAAGATGGGAAGCTTGTGGAGAAAGAAAGAGAGGGAAGCTTTTTAAGTAATAGCGGGGAATTTCTCTTTAACAAGCACCTCGAAGCTATAGGTATTCCTCAGTTTCACAGCCCTGTTGGCTCACCACTGAAATCAATACAGGCCACGCTAACGCCTTCTGCTATGAAATCATCTCCTCAGATTCCCCATAAAACATACAGCAGCATTCTGAAACACCTAAACTAAACAGCAGACATTTCTTTTTGTATTCATGAAATGTGTGTTCTTTTTTATTGTAAGTAATTTTTTTACTTGAAATCAAATGATGTAACTTTGGTATGGATTTCCTTAGTTTCCTGTTTACCATTGTTTTTACAATCCAGAATTACTTTCTTTACATGACAATTCTTTTTTTTTTTTAAACTGGCATGTCGTTTGCACACAAAGGTAAAGAACAGCAAAACAATGCAAGTTGCAGGAGGAAACAAGAAGAAAATGCACTAAACCAAGTTAGAAACACTCAGTTTAAACAGTTCACGCTTTGCAGAGAAAAAAAAATAACAATCTTGCCTTGATAATTACACAGTGAGACTATACATATTTGCATGAAAATATCTATTTTTTCCCTGAAAACATTTTTCATTCATATGTATTTTAGAATTTTTCATACTGTACACATTTCTTAGACACATGATACCAGCAGCAACTGTAAATGAATGCAGAATTTGGTACGCATGTGTTATCTACCTCAAGGTAACAGCAGTATGTGGCAAAACATTAACCACCCATAGTGCTTTTCATAATGCACTTCTATTTAGCCAGCATTATTGTAGTAGGTGGTATTATGGAGAAAATCATTCAATATTTATAAATATTCTGGTATGCATTCTTTATAGTGGAAATGTTAATATGCAGCATTTTTATTTATTTTAGCAAATTATATTTTCTGTAATGATAGAAAGTCAAGATTTTTTTGAACTTGCTTTACAGATAAAGTTCTTGTTAGCACTATGGTTTATTGCCTACATAGCTGAAAAAGAGATGAAATAACATCCCCTTATTCTGAGGTGATCCATAATGAATTTTTTAAAAGAGATTTCACTTCAAGTAAGGCACTCACTGTGTATAGGAATTTGCAATTTGGCGGTGCTTGATCTCTCTACAAAGAAATTAGGAATTGTTTTATTATACAATGCTCCTAGAAGTCTTAATTGTGTTATTTTTAAAAAACAATTTTTGTAATGTTAGTTGTGTGCATGGAAACAATTAAGGTACAACATTACTGTAGGTTAAAGGTTCTATATGGTCAGGCATTTTGTTTTTACTGTATGTTTTTACTGAATGATGCCCTTGTCTCATCCCCAAAGCAAGCATGAGTATAATTAGGTTAAATGTAGCATGTAGCATCTCGGTCTTCTGACAGTTTGTTTTGCCTTCTGGGCTGTTGGGACGGGGTGGGGGATTGTTTTGGAAACGATGTACCATTGGCTCCCCTGTTTTAAAGAAAGAAACAAATAAAACATGGCCAGCAAAAATTACCCTCGTCTCTTGGATAGCGTTGAGTATAACAAGGCATCAGCAGGAATTTCAAGCCTGTTCCGAGAGCGCAAGAGTGACGCTCGTGATGGGTGAGGAATTTAAAATGGAAGTATTTTCCTTGTGTACATTTCACGGCTGAAGCATTCAGTGGAAGATTTCACAATTGTCTTAAGGAGAATTATAGTTCTGGCCGTGCCCTCAGCAAATACTATACCCTACTCTTAAACAAAAATGCTCTGTATTTTCAAATTTGGAATGGAATTGTGTGTGTAACGCAATCTCAAGGAAGGTGAAAGTATAACCAGCTGCATTGCAATGCTCTTGCTAAAAAGCAAAATAACTGGGGGCTTGTTTCAGAGAAGTGGCCCATGTATTTAAAAGAAGCACTATGTGTTGCCATGAGTGGTGTTCAGTGGCTCTTCTATTTGAAATGCTGGTCAAGTTGCATAGATCTTGTCCCAAAGCATCAGGGCAGGAATGTGTGTGCATGGGGAAAGAATGACCTACTTTTATAGCTATAATAAAATGCATTGACTGAAGTGCAGTATTCTATAAACAGTTAATGATTGCCTAAGGCATTTACATAATAAGCTTCCTTTCTCATTTTTGTTCAAGGCTATGGGGGAAGATGACTTTTAGTCCGTTCTGCTAACTGTATGTATTGGTTGGTTCCAATTCTGAAGTGCTTGAATTCTGAGAAAACGTGATGTATTATTGGCTTTAATATGTGTCCTGTGTAGTTCCATGGTTTTGGACATGAGTAGTAATCGGAAGCCTTTGGAGCCTGTTTCCCAGTTCTCCTTGGCATCTAGCCAGACGCTTAATTTTAATAATTTGAGAATGAGAAGAATGTGCAAGGCCACTCTTGAGCGAGCTTAGGAAGCTTAGGTTTTTGGCCATTTTATAGTGCTTCTCCTGATGACTGAACCATTTTGTTTGATCCGTGAACTCAGGACCTTGTCATAATGCTGGTTTGACACATCTGGGAGAAAATACGTTGCTAAGTACCCTGGCAAACCAAAATTCATCCCAAGGGCATATCCACAAAGGAGTGATTTGGTGGGCTGCCTCTGGCAAAAGAGCAATAATCTGTGTTGCAGCCCCAGCAATAATGTTGAACCCACCTCCAAGTTTCAAGTTATTTCCATCCAAAATAGTGTGCTTATTTTCTCCTTTCTTCAACTTAAGACTTCTACTACACCCGTATAACTTAATAGGATTGAGTTTTCCACTCAGTCTCCCTTCTTAACGATCACTGCAAGTCTTACTTTTAATGGATGGCAACTTGTTAGTCAGTTGTATTCTGGTCAATGACAGCTGTCCTGTGATAAATTCTTATATACATTTCCCCACAAGGATCATCTAGAACATATAACAAATGTGTCTGTTGCAAAACAGGTGACCTTTCTTCAATCTCTTGGAGCTGTTGAGAGAGCAAAGTTTAAAACAAAGTAGCTGATATACTTCTGAATATACAGAGAAACATCCTAGAAAACTCCCCAAATGTTTAAATTGCACCTTATCTAGTAGGGGTTTCTACTATAATATGTTCCTCTGCTGTGTTTTGTATAAAGGGATTGCTACATACGCCTCTTCCCTAATTCTTGGTTTGCATAATGTTTCTAGAAACCCTTTTGTCCAGTCACTATACTGTGGCTGCCCATTCTTTTATACATATGTATGTAACTATGCCCCACCTAGTTGAATTTTGGACTTTTTTTAAGTCATAGGATGTCGAGAGAACCACGCTGTGACCTGAACAAGCCTGTAGTTGTTTTATAGCTTCTGTTCAGTGTATTCTTAGAAGTTTATCTGGATCTTGCTGCCATTTCTTGATTGGTGATTTTTTAAACGTTATTGGACTCTAGCAGAAGGCAGCACAGAACTGTAGGTGTTTTATTTCTGGGATATGGAGTGATTTTACAGAAACTAGTAAGATCAGTAACGGTAAATATAATCTAAGGTAAAACAGCAGAAACAAAAGGAATCATACAGCAGGAGAGCCAAATCCCCACTGCCTTTAGGCAGGCAATAAAGACTGCCAGGCAGATCTGACTCAAGACTTTCAGTGCTATGCCAGTAATAGGAAATGCCCTCATATCCCTCTCACGTTGGATGGATCCAGAGCAGGGCCTCTGATGTTTTAACCATACTACTGGGGCATATGCATATGCAAAGAGATGGTTGTGGCATGTGGGACTCTACTTTCAGTGTGATCAGTGGATGTGGCCAGCAACATTGAAGGGAAAGATAAAAGGATTAAACTTGGGCACTTTTCCCACATACGTGATCTGCTTTGTGGCTAGGCTGGCGGTCCATAAACATAAGCAGGAGATCTTCTTACTGAAAGTGTTGGATCATGGCGTGCATTTGTGAGCAGCAGTGGGAGACGTCATTACTTTCATGCCCTGCTTGTGGACATACTGGAAGAATGCAGCTGGGCTCCTGTAGTCCAGGATGCTGAACTAAATGGATCCTTTGGTCTAATCTAGCCTGTTACGTGAACTTGTATTGATGCAAGGCTTTTCTGTGTAAACAGCTGAATTTTTAATCTGTTAAGACGTACGATATCTAGGGAGCCAATAATTCCCGATAATTAAAAATCTTAAGGTGGACACAGGAAAGAGATCTGCAAGGTGGTTGTGGGAATGCTAAATGTCCATATCCTGCTTTTAATCCACTCTTTCTGATGAGATTTACAATTGCTGTGTAGGCCTTTCAGGAGAAAGTATGAGTTAAGCTAGGAGAGAATGAAGGAAGTGTTTGACATTTCAAAACCAGGTAAAAGGTATATTATCTTGTGCTGCCAGATGAGCCTTTAATCAGTGTTTTCTGGTAACAAGGAGGTACTTGCCCCCAAACTTTCTGAATGATTAAGCAGGCCCAGAGGATATCCTGCTCCACCCTACCCCCATGCGAGGTTACTCATATGCACATTCAGTCTCGCTCTCAGCTTTACACTGGTAAAAGGGAGGAGTTCAAAAGTCATATTCCCACATGAAACTCCCATATGAAGCAGTTCTTTGCTACACCCAGTTCAGTCTTTGTTAAAGGATAAAAATTAAGGCCGCTAAGTTCTCATTCTGTCACCCCTGTTCTTACTACACTCCCTAGTCAGCCATCTCTTAATCACTTCCTTATCCTTCCTCCACCCTCACTCCATTAAGGGTACAGGACTTCATTCCTGGCAAGCGTCTTTCATCTGATAAAAGCTTGTGCCCTTCCGTATTGGATGCATGCGAATTCTCCAGAGACAAAGAACGCTCTGGCCACATGTCCTCTGCCGACCACTTGCTCCTTTGTTTAAAAGTCAAGGGATGGGAGCCAAAGAGCTCCAATAGCCAAGGACGGACATGCCCAGGGGAATGTGTGACTCCCAAATTACGGGCTGCCCCATGCCACATCAAACTGCTCCTAAAAGTGCCTCCATTTTTAAAAATGATTTGCCAAGGGCTGCTTTTCTTCAAGCTCAAAGTCACTTTGATAAAAGTGAACTAGTTTCCCAGTTTGGTAAATCCTGAAGGTGTGTAGTTTAGTGTTAGAGCACGCATACTTTGCATGCAGAAAGTCACAGGTTCAATGCCCTGCATTTCCAGGTAGGGTGTGAAAACCTGCCTAGAATCCTGGGGAACCACTGCCTGTCAAGTGTCAACAATTCTGGGCTAGATGGACCAATGGCAGCTTCCTACATTCCTATGACCAAGGGATTTGCTGACTTAATGCAAACAACCCAAGTAGTTAGGTTTGGACAGGGTTTGTTCAGATGGCAGTTTCATGAAAAGCAGACAAATATACACAGTGTCTTACCAGCATTTGCAACTGAGACAAGCTGAAACAACCTATTTTTTAAAAGAGGTTGGCCACAGAATTTGTATTTGTTAATAAATCATACATATTGAGTAAATTGATCAGATGAACAATCCTCATTAGTTACTTTTTAAGCATTTTCGTTTGTGTATCTATTTCCAAAGATCAGGCTAGATAGCAATTTCATAAAACACAGAGAGATGTTTTGAGAATTTCAGTTGAAAAGTGGAATACAAATGCATTAAATAAATCAAACCCGTTATTACATATCTCTTATTTAAAAATAAAAAATCCTCCAAGATAGGCAAAGCCAGCTGCCATTTTTAAACAAAGCCACCTCTTCTAGAATAAAATATTGCAGGAAATGACTAGCATGTGCTTAACAGAGCACAAAGGGAAATACTTCAACTGTGTTTTCTCTCGCACTTCACTAATTATAGTTTTGGTGTGAGCAAAATCATAGGAAAAGGCTAACAGATTTATTATGACTCACGTGTTGATGTGGGCAAAGATTTATGCAGGGTGTGTGCTCCTGCAATGGCTTTTGCAAACTGGCACGGGAGCATTTCTGAGATGATTCAGAAACAGATGGGTTTGTTTGCTTAAGTTGCGCTGTCAGTCTGTCGCTCTCACTTTGGAGCAAATTGATGGTTTGACTGGGTTTCATTTTTCTTTTTCATAGCACCCAGGTTTATTTGCAAATTGAACCATGCTTATGCAGAACAATCCTCACGTCTTGCTTTCTCTATATCCAAAGCTCAAAACTAGGCAAAGGTTTTGGGCATAATTTGCATTTGGTCAACCACCCAAGGTGGAGGAAGAGCTAAGTAGGTGGAAGGAGCAGAGAAAGTGCTGGTATGATCAAAACGAGAAACTCTCTGCTCACAAGATGTGATCTGGGAATCTGCGTGGTGTGTATACAGCCGTCTGTGCAGGTACCCCTTTGCAGGTCCTGATCCCCCTTTCATTTTAGGGTACACATGGAGAAGGTCTGCTTCACTTGCTATTGCACCCATCAAGTTATGGACGTGCATGTATGAACCCATCACCTAACTGAACTACTGCACTCAAGTTTGACTTCAGGCGCTTATTTGATAGGATTAAAGGCCAAAGCTGTAGTCCGAGAGATCAGAGGTCATCACTCCAGCTTGCCTTCAGCTGTGACCCTGCTCATAAACTCAGTTTATGAATAGAGCATTGGTGATGATATTTGCCGAGCCTTGTGCTCTGTAGTTCACTTCCGTTACTCAGCTGAAGTGACAGGAAACAAGTCCTGCACTCAGCAGAGAGCAGAAGATCCAGCCATGACAAACCGTGGAAGATCTTGAAAAGCAAGTCATGCAATAGTAGCCTGAAGCGGCCACAAGAGAAGCAGGAGGTAATAGCTCAGGGCATTGCCCTTTGACTGGTAGGGCAGGACTCAAAACTGGGCCATGGGCCAGCTTGGTGGGTTACATGAGCAGCACAACCAGCGTATATTAATAGATCTATATGTAATATAATGCAGGGAATTCCCAACATGGCACCTGTGGGCACCATAGCACCTCCACAAAGGATTCCCCAACATGGTGCCCATAGGAACCCAGGGGGGAAAAATTGCAATCTGCCTCATTTTTAATAAGCATACATGGATTCGTGTGAAATGCGTAAGTTTTAGCGATTATACATAGGCTTCAGCCAAAGCGGACCAAATATCCAAATAATCCATTTGAAGGTGGCAACTATCTGCCACCCATTCAATTCTTGACAGCATCATAATGTCCCCAATCCATTGAATTGCAGAAGGTGAGTGTTTATCCTTCCAGTGTTGTAATAGCCCTGTCAGTTTCTGTGGAGCAGCTCTTCTGTGTAGCCATGGTGGTATTAATGACACCATTTCAACCCCTCCTGAGAGGAATGTAGAGATGGGGGGGGGGGGGGAACAAATAAGAGAATAAGAAGAGCTCTGCTGGATCAGACCAAAGGCTGGCTTAGTCTTCCATCCTTTTGCCCACAATGGCCAGCCGGGTAAATGCCCATGGGGAGCCCACAAACAAGAGAGTTGAGTGAAATAAGCTTTTTCCACTGTTGTTCCCAGCAACTGATATTGTGAGGCACAGTCTTGAGTTCCTTTCAACTGCATCACTGGTTAGCAACTAGGTTGGCCGTTGGGTCAATCTAGTCCACAGTGCTAGGTCACTGGGCCATCCCCACATCACTCATTTCCCAGCATTCCTTTCTTCCAGGCTGAAGATGGAGAGAAGGCAGGTGTCATTCAAAATTGAGAAGTTAGGGAGCTAGTATCATGCCAGCTACACCGAGAGTTAACAGCCTTGAATGGGAGGAGATGGTGGAGAAAGAGGTGGAATTATGGGTGTGGTTGCTGGGTGTCCTCTCAAACATCTCTGTCACTTCCTTTTATTCTGGAAGCAATTACACTCAACTTGCCTAGCAACCTTGCAGATGATCTGGCCTCTTTCCCCTCATTCATTAAAAGGCTCTAAAGAAATATAATAGACTCCTCTTTCCCTTACTCCCATTTTCATTGTGCCCTTATAAACCAAGGGTAAGCAACCTGGTGCCCTCCAGATGTTATCTCCCATAATATTGGACCATTGGCCATGCTGGCTGGGACTTACGGGAGTTGTAATCCAAAACATCAGGAGGGCCTACCTCTGCAATGTAAATGAAATGGGGACAATTAATAAACATATTTGATTTTAATTTTGCCCTTGGTCCAAGGAGCACAGGTGGATGCATGTGGGTCTTCCCGTGCGCATTTTATATTCCCAATGGCCCAGTGAAGGAGGTCAGGTTGAGAAAGTGTGACTGACCCAAAATCCGCCAGCAAAGGTTCATGGCTGAGCGGCGTTTACAACCTGGGCCTCTTGGTTCAGCACTCTCACTGCTACGCTGCACTAGTGGTGGGTGAACTTACCCCCAAGTGGATTCGTTATTTACTTGGAAAGTAACAAATCCATCCATGTGATTTTGGAGGCGAGTTCTCCTTTCATACGAAATCTTGTTCCCTGCATATCAGTTTTTGTGCATGTGCAATATATCTTGGGAGCTGTCAGCTGGAATTGCGTAGCATGGCCTATCGCCGTGCGTCACCAGTTTACGTGCCCCTTTCTGATTGGCTGCTTTCACGTGGCCTGCTAACATGACAATGTCATGCAATGTTTACTCGTCGTCGGCAATTGCCGGTATGGATATGGATCCACAACTGCAGCAGCAGTGCGGACGCCGACAAGGGAGACTGCTTCAAGTTGAGGGAGGGGGGTCTAGGTGGAAAGACAATTGAATATTAAAGGGGGTGAATTTGTGCAGTATTGCGCATGTGCCAAAGTTTGCAATAAATTCCAAACTTAGCAGTGAATTTCTAATACATCTGTGCACCCTCGCTACAATGGTGAGCTTTACAAACAGATGAGTTTTGACCAACAACCAACTAATTACAAAATCTGGCAGCATCATTACATAGCACTGCTTCTCAACTTAGTGATGGTGTGCTCTGACTGGATTGTAGGCTGTAAGTGTTTTTTTCCCATAAGTGGTGCTTACCTTACCACTAGGGCTGTGCACGGACCCCCCAATCTGATCTGGATCCCGATCTGGGAGGTCCAGATCGAGCCCGGATCTGGATTTGGATCCGCTCTCGGTCTGTGCAGAACCCTCCCTCCCTCCTGCTCTCTCCCTCCCTCTCCCAATCATCCTCACCTGCAGCCTCCTCCGCATTGTCCTCCGCAGCGGGCGGCCTCCTTGAAGTTGGCCTGCCACTTTCCCGCTCGCGCCGGGTGATGACATCACCTGCCATGACAGGAAAATGTGATGCTCTAATTGTTTAGAGCGCCACATTTGCTGGTCATGACGGGTAATATCATCATCTGGCGCGAGCGGGAAAGCAGCCGGCCGACATTGAGGAGGCCGGCCGATGTGGAGGATGACGCGGAGGAGGCTGCAGGTAAGGAGGGCAATTGGAGGGAGGGAGGGAGGGAGGGAGGGAGGGGGATAGCAGGAGGGAGGGAGGGCTCTGCAAGGACCCAGAGCGGATCTGGATCCAGATCCAGTTCAGATCAGGCCAGATCGGGCCTATCCACTCCGGATTCAGGATCTGGATCCGGATCTGTGCACAACCCTACTTACCACTGTGCGCTGGAACCATATTGCTGTATGAACTCCATACATTTTAAGCATTCTGCACCACTGATTTTGGTGTTTGGTGTCATGCTTTTGTTCTCCCCCCCTCCCCTTTCTAATGTGAAATCTGTCCCTTTCACACTACACTGTGAGAATGAAATGCGTCATGGCCCCCTCCTAGAGGCTGACCTTTTTTTCAAGAAGTCCCTGGTGATCTTGCAAGCATTAGTCGCAGCAGCAGGTTGACTCATCTTTAGCAGTTGCTAAATATATTTTCTGAGTCACAACAGGCTTTTCAGCATTTGTGAATCTGTTGGCTGAACTGAACAGGCTCTTCTGCACCAGGAGAAGTTGTATCTCGCTGCTGAAAAACTTTAGATGGTGTTAACGTTGGGAGGGGATGAAACAGCTCAGTATAGAACCAGCGTTAAGCCCTCCCTTTAAACTGTTTTGAGTAGAACCCAGGACAGTGAAATATAAGCCAAAGGCCTAGGTTATAAAGGCCTCCAATCATTCATGCAGGACTAGCTTCATTGACGCTCGGATTATTCCATAGTAATTGAGGCACTGAGGCCCAAGAATCACGTTTTAAAAATGCTATCATCTCTCTTCTTGTTCGTGGTGGTTTTTCTAGATGGACATGATGGGCTTTGTCAAGTCATGCTATCTTTTACTGATTCAGGAACTTCCTGACTTCTGAACATGTTTTAAGCATGATTGCTTTCTGGATGTTGGTGGTATTATTATTATTATTATTATTATTATTAATCATCATTATTATTATCCCAGATTTTTCCCAATACTGGGACTCAAGGCGGCTTTCAAAATTAAAACATATACAATTAAAGCATCGAAATAGAAATATACAAAGTTAAAAATATAATTAAACCAACTGCAATATTAAAACATTAAAACATTTAAATGATAGTTTGTCATTGTAACTTAAGTGCCCATGGAGGGTTGCGATTTTTTAAAAAATTGAATTAACTACTTCTTTCCGTCTTTCCAACTTTACACGTCGGTCGCAATAATTACCATAGAACAGGGGTGCAAATTCCTTTCAGCCATTTTGGAGGAGCTCTTGGGTGGCCACATTCCAGGGATGGGCGGGGCCAAAAAGCCCAACCTCCCAGCATCTTTTAACCTAAAGCTCTTACTGCCAGAAACTAAGTCTTAGGAGAAATATTTCAACCTTTTAGAGGGTGGGAGGAGGGACAGGGGACTTCACAAAAGCTGGGGAAGCATCAAGCTCTCAGTGATTGTGAGAAAGAAGGTGTTCCTATGGGGAAGGGGGTGGAGCCTTCTGGGTAACTCGAGAGGGCCAGATTGGCCCGCCAGCCTGAGGTTCTGCACCCGTGCCATATAAGATAAAAAGAGCTGCCTTTTCTCATCACAGAGATGAGGGCCGGCCCAAGACATTTTGCTGCCAAAGAACAAAATGGTGCTGTCTTGCCCGTTTAGTCCACATGTAGAAGCCAACCCAGTTGGCAATTGAAACTCACTAATGAGGACAACAGGACAGCCTCCTCCACCGCACTTGAGGGCTGCAGACTAGCCTGAAGAGTGTAGGGCAGCACACATACCCAGCTCTGTTCTCTGTAACACCACATTGCCATTTGTTTCCCATTGCACTTGGTACCTGTTGACCGCCAGCTCAAACAAATGTTGCAATGCAGCCGCACCAGAGTCATGTGTGCAGAGCAATGTCTTCTGCTGCTTGCTCATTGGGGCCTTTCCCTGCAGCACTGTCTGTGATGCACTGAGCAAAACAGCCAACACGCCCACCCAGGCCACCACTAAGTAGCACAGGCACCAGGGCACTGGGCTCGGATGAATTGGAATGAGAGGAGACTACTGCCACCACCATCGCACACCTGCTGCCTGAAGCAGCCGCCCACTCTTGTCTAATGGTAGGGCCAGCCCTGAATCGCACACCATTTCAATGATGAGCTTCGTCAGCATATGCAATTGCAGCTTCATATTTCCGCTGATTAGGATGTGTGAAAACTTAACATTCGGCAATTTGAGAACCATTTCAGGGCACCACCACAAAATGGCTGCCACGGGAGGTGGGGCAAAGGACAAGTAACTTGCCCCAAAGATTGAGTACAAGGCAGAGGTGAGGCCTCAACCCCAGCACGCTAAACAACTACTTTGAACCCAGAGTTTTCAGCACCAATAGAAACTTATTTCACAGCAGTTCCAGCTGCTGGTAAGAAAATGTGATGATGATGATGATGATGATGATGATGATGATGATGATGATGATGATATTAAGTTGGAAGAAGAGGGGAACCTAGTTGGACACCATGAAAGGTGTCCAGGGGTGTACTGGTGCACACAGACATCATGATCCCCAGCCTACCCATTCCCTAATACTTTGTTTCCTGGCTAAAAGTCAGTATTCATGAGTATCTGGATCAGAGTCATTACATCTCCCACACATGAACAACAACAGCCTTTTCCCCTCCATCTACCCCCAAAAGACACTTTGGAGGTGGAATTTTTTTGGGGAGTGTTGGCTAATTCAGCATGTCCTCAACTCTCCAACTTACTATACAAGGGAAAAGATCAGTCGGAAGAAGACAAACATCATGGCTAAAGAACGTTAGGGAATGGCATAGCTATGCTTCTATACAATTATTCAGAGCAGGAGCGTCAACGAAAATAGCTGTAATGATAGCTATAGGCACCCTAAGAAGGCACAATTGGAGTGGGGTATATATCAACCACATCCAAAATAGGGTCTCCACAATCAGAGCCGCTCCTTGCAAAACCTTGTAGGTGGTTGAGCTGGGTGCTTGTAAGCCATGATCTGGATAAATCTTGGAGGATTTACAAAGCCAGTCATCCTGTTAAAAATAAGCTGCAGAAAGTTACGTTCTTGAACGGTGATTAAATGGTGTGAATGCAGATCCTCGCGCACCACTCACCCCACGTGTGCGAAGTGCTTCTTGGAAACAATTGTAGGTAATGACGGAATATTCTTTACTAAGCAGCCCTTTGATTGTTTCTCTAGGGTTGTCGGTATAAAACAGATACCGAATCTATTTATAACCGCAAGGACACTGTCGTTGCTAAGTCAATAGGGGAGGTCCACTTTTCCCCACCTCTAAAGTAATGGTTATCAGAGACTGGACATGTTGTTGAAATGATGAAATTGACCAGACTTGTAAGGCTCTCTAAAAGTGAAAGGACATTCTGATGCTTCTAAGATCACCTTGTGGGCTCTTTACACATTTTTGGAAATAGACGTGTGTGAATGTGAATACAGGCTTCTAGTTGTAATGCAAATGAGTATCATCAGCTGTCTGGTATGTCTCCGAATTGTCATTTGATTATTTTTGATCAGAAAAGCCTAGGTTTTGTTTTTGTTCTTCAGAAACAAAAACCAGAAGGCATCTGCTCTTGCTATGCCACCAAATCAGTCTCTCTGTGAACCATCCAAGGGCCAATCAACAACCCAACCTGTCAGAATAGCATTGACAGTCTTGGCGTTAGTCAGGAGTTGTTACTCGGTGCCACAGCAGACGTAAGGTTAGAATGGACTTTTCGGGTTTGCATTTAATAAACATGTTTGGATGGCTAGGAATTCAATTTTCTAAATAATTTCAGATAACAAATTGGTCATTAATAATAATATTTATTTCTTACCCGCCTCTCCCTCTGGATCGAGGCGGGGAACAACATCAAATATAAAATACATAAAACTGATTAAAAGCAGATAAAACTAATGCATTATTAAAATAGCAATAAAACTCATAAAATTCAACTGGGTAGGCCTGCCAGAAGTGATCGGTCTTTATGACTTTCTTAACGTCAAAGAGACTATTTGGGAGTGGCAGAAGAGAAGGTCCTCTGGGTAACGGTTGTCAGCCTAGTTTTGGCAGACTGTAGCAAATTCTTCCCAGAGGACCCAAGTGTGCGGGGCAGATTGTATGGGAGAAGGCAATCCACAGGTAACCAGGACCCAAACCATGTAGAGCTTTAAAAGTGATGACCAACACTTTATACTTCATCCAGAAAGTAATTGGCAGCCAGTGAAGTGATTTTAAAGCTGGTGTGATATGGTGTAACATTTAATGTAACTTGCACCTGATCAAATGTGCACCTGATCAATCTTCCTGGAGGTGTTTCCCAGTCTCGAAGGTAAAACAGCTGCCTTGGGGCAGAATATGGACTCCACCTGAAAAAGCAGTTCTTAGAGAACTCACAGTGACCCTATGGGGAAGAGTTGGATCAAACGCCCCCACTGAAGTGAGCTTATTCATGACAGTAGTGGAGTGGAGCACTGAACCGTGTTCAATTGCAGATCACTTGTCACAGCAAAACAATCAGCAGGTTGGGACAGTAAATAGATTTAAATGGTCCCCCCATTTACTGCTCCCTGCTAAGAGTTGCTTGAGGATATCTGAAAAACCACTTTCTTCCTTATCAACCTGCCCAATCACAGGTCATCAAAGGGCATGCTCCTGGTGGTTCCGCATGGCCCTACGGACTGGTTGGAATCCACCCGGAGCAGAGCATTCAGGGGGGTGGCCCCCTTTCTATAGAATGCCCTGCCTCTGGTGGTTATTTTTATTTTTATTTTTTTGTGTGTTATTTTTAGCGCCTCCTGAAAACATTTATTTCAAGAAGCCTTTTCTCAATTGACCACCCATGGTTTTTATTGATACTCTGTGTGTTTTTTTAAAAAAACTTTTAGGGTACAATCCTATTGAGATGCCTGGCAGCCTTCGAATTTGGAGGATGATGGATATCCAATGCAGAGCAGGAGGGGCACAGGGGCAGTCCTTGCCTCCGCTCTCCTCCTGCTCTCCATTTTTGCTAGGCTTTTTCGCCCATTTAGCTGGGACTCTGCAGAGCGAGAATGAAAGAGGCTGAAGGATTCTTCGTAAGACGGCTTCCCCAGTTTCCTCCCTCCCTCGCCCAGAACTGCCCTCTTTCCCTCTTCTCCGAGGTTGTTTTTGCGACTTTGGAGGGGCACCCAGAGCAGTGCTCTCCATACCAGCTCGGAGAAGATGGGGTGCTCAAACTCACAGCACTGTCCTGGGCCATAGGATAGCTCCTTTAATATGGTGGTGTACTCCTTTTATCTTTTACTGTTCACCATTCTGGAATCTGTCTAGACGTGGAGTGGTTTATAAACATTGAAAACCAATCTTCACATCAGAGAGGGGGGGGAGCACCTAGCAGCACCCCAAGATGTTTCCAGATCCCCTCTGACAAAACCTGAACAACAGTCCTACCCACACCGCCATTGGCTTTTTGTACCCTTCAGCTCACATTACCCCAGGTGAGGTGGCTTTCTGCCTTTGCCTCTGCCCATTTCTTTTGTACTCTAGCTAAAGTGCCTCATGCCAGGAGGCTCCGTTGCGTGTCCCTAAAGTGACCGGCTCTTCTGATATGACGAGGCTGCCAGTGTCCCAAACGTCCTCGGCTCTTTCTGCCGCCAGATAGCCTGAGAACCTGAGGTAACTGGCTAAAGGGCAGCTAGTTTTGCTTGCTAAATTAAGCACAAGTCCTTAACTAGCAAAGAACAGAGGTCGCTGTTCGGTGATCAAATAGACTTGACTTAAAAGGGGACATTATAACTCCGGGGCGGTTGGTGCAGAATCTGTTCCCGTGCTCGTTTTAAAATGTGCAGAGGAACAGTGACTTAACAAAGGATGAGACCAAGCAGCCATCGGGGAGAGGCCGATAATCTCGCTCATTCCATGGCAGCGGGGAGGGTAGCCGTGCTCAGATGAGCAAGATAATCTCGAGGCTTCCTCTGAAGCTGGAGCTACAGAAGAGAAGGGGTAAATAAACCTTCCCCTGTCCCCAGCACCCCCAAGTTCAGGACCATGCCCCACTTTTTAACAGGGTGTGGGTTACTTATCCGCAACATGCCTCTTAACCTTGGGAGAGGGGTAGGTAGTAGGCTGACCATATGAAAAGGAGGACAGGGCTCATGTAACTTTAATAGTTGTAGAGAAAAGGGAATTTCAGCCAGTGTCATTTGTATGCAATTAGTTCCTGGTGAAATTACCTCTTCATCACAACTGTTAAAGTTGCAGGGGCCCTGCCTTCTTTTGTATATGGTCACTCTAGTATAGTGCCTGCACCTTTAACTGTTGTGATGAAGAGGGAATATCACCAGGAACTAATTGCATACAAATGACACCGGCTGAAATTCCCTTTTCTCTACAACTGTTAAAGTTACATGAGCCCTGTCCTCCTTTTCATATGGTCAGCCTAGTAGGTAGGAAGGCGAGAGGAGGCCTGGCCTGAGGGGAGGAAGGCATGGGAACGGAGATACCGGCCCAGAATCCCTTGCACCAGGGTTAGGGTAAGGGTTGGTTCACAGCCTGGTTTGGCTGGACCTTGCACCAAACGAGAGCCAAGATGGCGGCACTGGCTCTCCTGTGAAAGGCGCCCTGGCAACTGCCGGACATGATTTGGGCCTTGTGTGTTTGTTCACGCAATATTGTTCCACAATCAGAAGTGGAGCTAGGCCATTTTAGACAAAGATATAATGGGGGGAGGGCTTTAAATGGCCATGTTCCCTACTTCCATTGTGAACCTCACAACTAACATTCCTCCTCTCCACTCCCCAAGCTGCTTTATAACTGCTTCTACATTCCTTATATTTTAGACCAACAATAATAAAATGGTTTGCCAATCCTGATTTAATATTTTTTTAAAAAAACTCTCAGCACGTACAGTTTTGCATTTTAAATTCACTTCAATAATCACACTGTCAGGACTATAGGAATAAAATGGGCTTTGCTTCTGTGCCGTGATGCCCTCATCACCTGCTGCTCTCTGGGTAGTCCTGAGCTACTGGCCTAGCTACACCACTGACCGCGAGAGGTGTCCCTCTGCCTGTCTTAACCATGCCTCTGCCACCCATAGGGAGAATGATTGACCTGACTTTCTCTTTAAAAGGCAGAACTCTGGGATATCCTCATACACCATTGCACCATGTGAGGAGGGTAATCTTATACATAAAGCAGCCTTCCCCCACATGGTACCCTCCAGATGCTTTGGACTACATATCCTATCAGCCCCAGACAGCATGCTTGTGGAGGATGAGTGTGGCTGTTCAAAACATCTGTAGGGCATCAGAGGTGGAAGATATAAAAAACCAGTTACAGAACGCTGCTGATGGAAAGCTGCTTCTACACTGCCCTGGAAGCATATGGGTATTTGGATCACGTGACGTAGGCTAGATCACATGGGTCGTTTCCATCAGCATCAGCATCCCCCGGGGACCACTGCTCTAGCATGAAAAGAATCGCTGTGATCGAGCGGACCCATGATTACATGTTGATTACATCTTTAATGGTTTGGGGAAACATAGGACTCTCATGCCAGCATACCTTCTGCTCATGTTTCGTTGGATCCAGCCCAGTAACAATAATGAATTTTCGTGTCTGTTGGATTGCCCTGAGCTGTATAACAGACTCTGTATTATATGAACCCTTTTTGTTGTTGTTATTGAAATCGCAGGGCGTATAAACCAGCTGCTTTTTGAAGCCCTTAATTTTCCTAAGGCCCAACGGCCCTGTGTTAAACATTAACAGCTGGGAAAGGAAATTCAACAGGCTGGAGGGATGACTCAGCATTTGCCACAGATGCAAACGGAGGCCAAAGTCCCGGCAAAGGGAATGTTCGCAGAAAGCAAGATCCTGGGTGAGTTAATGGGCTGATCTTTGGCATTTGACGACAGACACTTCATAAACACATTTCTGTCTTGGACGTGTAGCAACTGGGTTATCCTTGGTCATAAAACAACTGCATCAGCTGGGCCAGTAAATGGGAAGAAAGTCTGAGAAGTGGGTCATCGAGGGAGGCCACGTGCCCTACTTTGCAAAGGACAGTTCTCTGCTTGAAAAGCTGTCTGTCCCAGTATGGTTTAAACGTAGAGCAGCAGGGGCTTTGAAGTTGCCCATCAATAGTGAGCACCGGGACAGCAGGCTGATCAGGCACTCAGATGGTCACCTGGGGGCTCTCTTCATGGGGGATTTCCTGTGGCTTGGGCGCATTGTGAGGTCGTTCGCGGCAAATGGTGTCATGGCCAGCGTGCTCCCAAGCAGCTGCTTCCATCTCAAAAAGCCACAGTATCTAAGAGTTGTTTTACTCCATTCTTTTTAATTAAAGCAGCTACCTGGAGCTTCCTCTGCAATATGTTCCCGCTCCTCCTCATTAAATCCTGGGTGTACCTCTGTGATTTGTGACATTATCAGGGGGTGGGGCTGCGCCTTCCCCCCATCACTCCTTTTCCTAGCCCATTCCATTGAGAGCTACAATGATGCACTTCCTTATTGATGCACTGCTTCACTTCTCTGACGTCTCAAAAGATGTCCACTTGTTACTCGCCACATTGGTGCTCAGGATGGTCCCATCAGGCAGGATGCCGTGTTCTCTGATGGTGTGCTATTTAGCTTCTCTGACGTTGCTCTATTTAGCTTCTCTGATGTTGCGCTACTTCTCTCTGACGTGTGGGAGCAAGGTCACCCTGGCTCTTCCGTCATCTGACCTCACTCCGTGGCTGATCCAGGGAACAGTCCTGGTGGATGGCGATTGGTTGCCAGAAGCCAGGAAGATGATGGAGGGGGGGGAGCTCCTGTACCTGGATGATAACAAAAAACAGTATTTGGAACACCAATCAACAGGGAGGAGGACCGAATAAAAACTGTACCACACTAAAAATTGCTTGTGATTATTCCACTTAACTCCTATTTGTTTAGGAACCTGTTGTGTGAAGTTTTATTTTGCCCTCCCTGTAATTTTTTTCCCCCGTGTTAAAAAATAATAATGAAAGATGCTTTAAAAAAAATTATTCAAACAGCGCCCCCTGCTGCATGATGACCAAAAAGACTCCTGCAGCACAATCCTTTGCATGTCTTTTCAGTAGTAAATCCCACTGAGTTCACAGAAACTTACTCCCAGCTAAGTGTGTCTGGGATTGCAGCCTCAGGGCGGCGAATAAATCCTGCATCCGGCTATAGCAGTGACACATTTGAAATTGTGGCACATTAGAGCTAGAGAATAAGATGTGTGGAAATGCTTAAATTACAGCAGCTAGGTTACTTACTGGGACATGACAAATGGAACATGGCTTTAAGGTTACTGCTCTGGCTCCAGGTCCATTTCTGAGCACAGTTCAAAGTGCTGGTTTTAATCTTTAAGGCCCTAAATGGCTTGAGGTCCGTTATTTTCAGGGCCGCTTTCTCCCACATGAAGCTGCTTATGTAAGAAAAATAATAATAACAATAATAATAACAACAACGATGCCCCAAGCAGCTTACAAAGGCTGCTATTGCACTCATCAAGGCTAGCCCTTCTATGAGGTGGGATGAACTCTCTGCCTCAGGTGGCAGATTGGGGGGGGCAGTGCAGGGGTGGTAAATTTTTCAGCAGAAGAATGGCTGGCGCAGCTCTCTGGAGCAGCCACTCACCTGATACCTCACTTGGGTACTACTTTACTATGGTCTTCCCCTGATACATTTGCTGTTGTCACTGTTTTTAGTACTGTTTATATTGAGTTTTTACAGTGTTTTTATTGCTTTTTAAGATTTCCATTTTTATTATGTGTTTTATGCATTATCAGATGTGTGTGTTTTTCTTTTAAGTGAAATTATTATTATTATTATTATTATTATTATTATTATTAAACAAATCCCATTGCAGCTGATGAGGAAACAATAGGGGGTTAAGCCAATGGCTTTGTGAGGAAAAGTGGATTTTGAGGTGGGATTGAAAAAGAGGGAGGTGGCATCATTAGGGTGGTCAGGAGTCATAGAATCATAGAATGGTAGAGTTGGAAGGGGCCTCTAAGGCCATCGAGTCCAGCCCCCATGCTCAGTGCAGGAATCCACCTTAAAGCATACCTGAAAGATAGTTGTCCAGGTGCCTCTTGAATGCCTTTAGTGTGGGAGAGCCCACGACCTCCCAAGGTCATTGGTTCCATTGTCACACTGCTCTAACAGTTAGGAAGTTTTTTGCTGATGTCCAGCCGGAATCTGGCTTCCTGTAATTTGAGCACATTATTCCACGTCCTGCATTATGGGATGATCGAGAAGAGATCCTGGCCCTCCTCTGTGTGACAACCTTTCAACTACTTGAAGAGTGCGATTATGTCTCCTCTTAATCTTCTCTTCTCCAGGCTAAACATGCACAGTTCTTTCAATCTCTCCTCATAGGGCTTTGTTTCCAGACCCCTGATCATCCTTGTTGCCCTCCTCTGAACACGCTCCAGCTTGTCTGCATCCTTCTTGAAGTTTGGTGCCCAGAACTGCATGCAATATTCAAGATGAGGTCTAACCAGTACCACATAGAGGGGAACCAGTACCTCACGCGATTTGAAGGCTATACTTCTATTAATACAGCCCAAAATAGCATTTGCTTTCTTTGCAGCCCCATCACACTGTTGACTCATATTCAATCCTACTTTACAAGGACAATCTTCTATTTGAAGGTGTCCTCTGTTTGAAGAGCTGCCCCCATCCAAGTTCAGTTTAAAGATAAGCCTAAGAATGGAGAGCAGAGGCTTTGGAGTTTCCATTCAACACTTAGTACATGGACGGCAGACAGAGCAGGCACCCAGGTCTTCCTCGCTACAGGGAGATGTATTGTATTTCTATTGAACTGATACTAATTATTCATAAATGTGCATCAACGCATGTAAATTAACACTGCCAATTTTATGCAAATCTGCATCTTCTTTTGATGAATTTCATCTCTTTTGATGATGCGTAAGTGAACATCATACACAGAGGTGTATGCTGAGAGTGTATTCCAGGCAAAATGGGAAGCAAGCCTGAAGATGTGCTGAATTGTTTAAGAGTGCAGGAGACTTTGAGGGAGCCATGGTAGAGTTGAAGGAGTGAGACTTAGAGCCTCTCTACATGAGCAATATCTTGTATGCTCATGACTGGCCACTCACGGAAGTTTGCGGGTCCTTTACATGATGCTGTCAACCTCCAGGATGTCTCCCCTAGTAATCTTGCTTAAAAAAAAAAAAGAGAGATAATGCAGTAATTAATCATGGGTTTAGTTCCACCACTAGATGGAGCGGCTTCATTGAGCAGAATAGCATGGCCCAGAAGGGAAGTTTTCGATTCAAAATCATGTGGTTGCCGTTGGGTCACCGTCTAAAGGAGCCCATAGTGAATGCAAAAAGACCCAAGAAAAAGAAAGCCAGTTAAGTGCAGGGGGGGGGGGTCCCCCTTAATGTAGATAATCCCTTAATCAAAGAAATAGATCTCGGGAGATCCAATTAAAAATCCTTTGCACCCCATCTAGTTTGACTATAAATTGCAATGGGTTCAGATTGGAGATAAAAGTCTATTAAGATTAGAGATAGCTAATTTTTTTTTAAAAAAAATGACAGAAGACAGGAAGTACATCAGAAGAGGTGTGCTAGATTAGACCAAAGGCCTATCTGTTCTAGCATCCTGTTTGCACAGTAGCCAACCAGATGCCCAGGGGAAGCCAGCAAGCATGCCATGGGTGCAATAGCATCCTCCTGGTTGTGTTCCCCAAGAACTGGCTTTGAAAGCATGCTGCCACTGATACTGGAGGCAAAATATAGGCATCATGGCTAGTAGCCACTGATAGCTTCACCCTCCTTGAATGTGTCCAATCCCCTTTAAAAGCCATCCATGTTGGTGGCCATCACTACATCTTAGGCTAGCAAACTCCATAGTTTAACTACATGCTCTGTGAAGAAGTAATAATGAGTAATAATTTCCTTATAAGAGTTCATGTCCTTTAATCAGCTAAATGCATGTCCTTCCTGTTTGCTAGAACGGGAGTCTTTTTAATGCAGGAGGTTGCAGCTCGCTTTCTGTATCTTTCCACAAGAGGGCAAGCGTGGATAGTCAAAGGCTTAAACTGACAAAAACTGCTAGGAACGTTAATGCGTTGCAGGAGCCGGAAGTTAAGCGTTCATCTAAAAGATTCATCCCTGTTGATAGAGGGTTTAGAGGCCGAAAGTCCTGGTGGCTGGAGTGATGGGCACTGTAGTCCAACACATCTGGAGGATATCAGGTTGGAGAAGGCTGGTTTAGAACAAACTATTCTTTATCTGTAGTGGGAGGATAATTAAGGAGAGAAAAAGACAAAGAAAGAAAAGGCCAAAAGAGTGAATGAAGCTGATTACAATAGAAATAATAATTGCTTTGATAACAAATCACACACACAAAGGAAGCTTAATTCCATTTCTACACGCAATCATGGAATCACAGAAAATGGGATATAAAATCACATGTTAACGGGGGGGGGGGGAGGGGGGAACGGCAAAATAAACTGTTTCATTGCTTTGTCTAAAACGGATCCAGTTTCAGTTTCTAGATGCAAAGCTGCTTTGTCCAACGAGATGCCCATCTATGACCCTTTTCAGTGAAAGCTTTTGTTCAAGAAGATGCCCATCTATGACCCATTTCAGTGAAAGCCTCATTCATGAAGCTCCATATGCCAAGAATCAATTAATTGGTAGATATCTCTAGTAATAACAAAGTTTTATGTGACAGTCTTCCAACATTATCTTCCAATATGTACCTACTATACATGCAGTAGCAATATAGTCTCTTCCCCGTATGTGTCTACTCAGACCTTAAGTTCACAAGTAGAGCTTTTCTCTGAACATCACCTTAAACTGAAATGTGGAAGGTGGCTATAAAGGAGAAGACGACCTTTTTAGCGATATCGTACCAGTTGCCTGATGCCTCTGTTAATGTCACTACAGTGCCGGGCCTTTAAACATCATTATAATACCATCTTCAAATATTGATATTTATGCTTTAATGTTCACTTTTCATGGCAGTTAGGATGTGACTTAGCCCTGGAAAGTCATTTTAATTCTCTTTGTGACTGTGGGTGATACTATGTTGACTCTCTGTTCAGTCACAAGTGTTTTGTTTTATTGGATTTCAGTGTTGTATTTGATTGGCATGTATGGGTGTTAGGCTTTTTCAATTGTTTCACAATTGTTCGTTGCCCAGGGATGACTAATAAATACAATGGATCGGAT
Source organism: Anniella stebbinsi (assembly GCA_029215795.1). NCBI lineage: Eukaryota > Metazoa > Chordata > Lepidosauria > Squamata > Anniellidae > Anniella > Anniella stebbinsi. The sequence goes on from JARDYH010000001.1 coordinate 393,835,107, forward strand.
CCAGATTTAGTCATGGGTCTGCTCTGGATTTCAGTGTGACTAAATCTGGATCCAACCCAATAATACATGCTTATGTGTGCTTCTAAAGTCATTGAATGTTGACGCAAAGCTAAAACTCATGTTATTGTAGAGTCAGTACAACGAATGACCAAAGGTTGGTTATCAATTTCCAGGAGTTTATATTTTCAGTTTGTTTGCATTTTTGCTATAAAGGACAATTCCAGTCACCTCTAGAAGCACCAAACATAATGGCCCTGTTCAGACAACATTCTAAACCATAATGGTTAAGCATTTTGAGTTAAACATTATGGCTTAGGGTGCCGTGTGAACAATGACTTAGCCTGCCATGTGTACCATTCCTAACTATGGTGGCTACATAACCAAGGTTTAAACACGCTCACTATTTGCTGCAAAAGGACTAGCAGCTTAACCATGGCTTGACGTGTTGTCTGAACAGCGCTGGATCAGACCAATGGTCCATGTAGTTCATCATTCTGTTCACACAGTGGCCAACCAGCTGCCTATGAGTAGCCCACAAGTATATGAGTGCAATAGCATCCTCTCGGTTGTCTTCCCAGCAACTGGTACACAGAGGCATACTGCCTTCTATACTGGAGGTAATATATACCTATCCTGACTAGCATTCATTGATAACCTCATCCTCTGCAACCCTTCTTTTGTAGGAGAACTTGTGACATTCCATAATACTTCCATTGATAAAGAGTCCCTCTTCACCCATGAATATGCATTGAAGGACCGGTAGACAAAATTCATTCTCCGACTGTGAGCATCAAATACTAGTGGAAATATGTTAACCATAACTAATTAGTCTTACAATGTTTGTTCTGTTTAACACCTTTCAACTGCTACGATCTTGAGTATATGTCCAGTGGGATCTGACATCATGGTTTTCAGTGTTGAGAACCACATTTCAATACTTTAGGTACTCACAAGATCTATATGTGAATGCATAACCAAGACGTATAGTTGTACGGCTGCTGTGTGACTTGCTTTAATCCGTGCAAAGCCTGTCACTGGGAAAGCAATCCAAACTTCCCTTTGAAGTCAAACAGATGGATCTTTTCATGGGCCTCCAACTTAAACAGATAAATACCATGAAAAACACTAACGATGGGAACACAGTAAGACTTGTTTTGGTTCCATAATTACGGTTGATTCTGGAGCATGGGGAGTGTTTACATTGCGTGTAATGTATGGATCCGCCTGCCTAGCCCAGGAGTTCAAACACTTGTGCTATTGAAAACAAACTTTTCAGATGGCATGAATAGCAGCAGCTTTAGCATGCTCCGCATCAAAGGGAACAGTGCTAGCACCAAAGCCATCAGTTGGGAAAAGGAAATCACATGCCAGTGTCCTGCAAACCCTAGGGCTGGGGACTGGCAGGAGAGCCCTAGAAAGCTGGTGTTGCCCCACTAGTAAACCAAGGCAAGTGGGCCTTTATTCTGGACAAATGGCTTCATTAGTTTCCAGGCCCTTAGCCAGAAATGTTAAGGTGAGGGGCAGGGAATCATTGCAGAATAGCCAGAAAAGAAAGATAGGTAGCCAACCATCTTTAAACATTTACTTAACTGTATAAATAGAAAGCAAATAGATTTTAATTTGATAATATTAAAACACTAAAAATAAAGATTTTTTTTTGCGACTGCTAATTGATACGGGGGCGATTTTCATGGAGATTGCAGATTAAAGCTCCCCTGCCTGTGTGCTGTGACAAATGCCAGGCTGGCCGTGCGGGTAAGCAGGTGCGACATTTTCTTCCCTCTCCCATAATACTAGAACCCAGGGGATTCATCCCATGAAGCCGATTGGTGGGAGATTCAGGACAGATAAAAGGAAAGGCTTCTTCACACAGCGCATAGTAAAACTATGGAATTCGCTATCACAAGACATCGTGATGGTTGCCAATTTGGGTGGCTTTAAAAGGGGGGTAGACAAATGCATGGAGGATAGGGCTCTCGATGACTCAAGTCTTGATGGCTTTATATTACCTCCAGTATCAGAGGCAGCATGCCTATGTACGTCGGTTGCTGGGGAACATGGGTGGGAGGGTGCTGTTGTACTCACAACCTGGTGATGAGTTTTCCATGGGCAGCTGGTCCGCGACTGAAGGGGAAAGACTGCTGGACTAGATGGACCCTTGACCTGATCCAGGATGGTGCTTCCTATGTCCTGACATCATTTTTAAACAACAACCAACATCACTGATAATTGTGCTGTTAAGATGACATGTTTTTAGACACTAAATCGCACAGGGTTGGATCCAGATTGAGTCGAGGCAACAGGGCTTGCAGGAGCAGGCTTGCCCACTCTTCCTCTGCATGGTAGCCCACCTGAAAATGCTACCCAGTGGAGCACAAACCCTGCTGAATGGGGTGAGCTGTGGGACTCCCCAAACATCAGGCATGAGCAGAGCCCTTCCATCTATGGAAGGCAGATCTTGGACTCAATCCTCAGTACATAGAATCTAAGTCAGGAGCGTGGAACCTCTTTCAGCCCAATTCCGTGTCAGAGGCTGCATTCCAGTGGTGGACAGGGCTAAAATACTAGTATATTTTAATTTAAAGCTCTTGCTGCCAGCGACTAAGCCTTAGGCGAAGCATTTCAACCTTTTAGAATTGTGGGAAGGCTGCACAAACGCCAGGAAACCACCAACCAGTGGAATTGCAGTATGACATAATTACACAAGTAGGATAATATGTTTTTCTTTTGCTTTCACAAATAATACTCCATTTTCCCCACTCTAAATAAAACCCGGGAAAGTGCTCTTTAAAAAGCAGATGTGAAACTGGAGGGTCGCCAAGTCCTCTAAAGAATCAGCAAACAACCATGAGGAAGGAATAATGTGCATACAGTAAATGCGTCTTTGTGCAGAAAAGCTCATAGATGCCTATGACTAAACCAGGATGATTGCTTCTGTAAAGAAAGAGCAGCTCCCAGCTAACTTAGAGCAGAGGAGCATTGGGGCCCTCTCCCAAAACTTTCTGAGTGGGCAAGGGTAAATGCACACATTTGGAATTCCACAGGGGAACGAATACCGTGGATCTGTTTGCAAATGGAGTAGTAATATGGATGGAGAGGGCTAAACACCCCTCTCCTCCCTCTCCTTTGCTTTTCCACTCTAAATTGCCCCCCAAATCAGCAGTTCCTTTACAAAAAATAAAATAAAAATTAAAAAGTGGCCATCAAGATTTAATTGCAGACATCTGTCTGTAACGTTTAGCTAATCTTCCAATGGAGAGCGTAAGCAGTAGGAAATTATTCTCATTCTCTCTTTCTCAAAATGCCAGAATGTTGCCACTGAATGAAATTGATTGGAAGCTTTAAGATAAAGGAAGTCCTTCTTCTTGCAATCAACGGGTGGATTTCTTTTATACAAGGTGTGGAATGGTAGTCATTTGTGCAGATGGCTTTTTTCTTTTTAATGTCACATTCATGGGAGATAAATAACCCCAACCAAGAATCTTGTCCTTTCAAGACTAATAGATAATGTTTATTAATGGCTATTAGTGTTGATAGCTAGGAATGGAAACTCCCATGTTCACAGACAGTCTATCTCTAATAGCAGTCAACATCATGCTGTGTTATAGAGCGTACCAGGGATATCTGGGTTGCCACCGTTAGAGACGGTGCATAGAGATTTCCCACATTTATAGACGTGTGAACTGGCTCAAACTGTAAACTCCATACAGAAGTGAAAATAAGCTAGGGTGGCCATGTAGGGTGGCATGGTTGGAGAAAGTAGCTAGAGAGACATTTTCCTCCCTCTCTCATTATACTGGAACCCAGTAGGGTCATCCCATGAAGCTGATTGGTGGGAGATTCAGGACAGATAAAAGGAAGGACTTCTTCACACAGCGCATAGTTAAACTATGGAATTCACTTCCACGAGATGTAGTGGTGACCACCAATTTGGATGGCTTTAAAAGGGGGTTAGACAAATTCATGGAGGAGAAGGCTATCAAAGGCTACTAGTCCTGATCGCTATGTGCAACCTCCAGTAAAAAAGGCTGAATGCCTTTGTAGACCAGTTGCCATGGAACATGCTCGGGAAGGTGCTGTTGCACTCGTGTCCTGCTTGTGGGTTTTCTGTCGGCAGCTGGTTGGTCCCTGTGTGAACAGAGTGCTGGACTAGATGGACCCTTGGTCTGATCCAGCAGGGCTCTTCTGATGTTCTCATGCATCTCCAAAAAAGAGGAAATGCTTCACCAAGAAAGAAGGCAAAAGAAGATGCTCATTTACATGTCTAAATGCCAATTTAGACATCTTTAGTATAATTTAAATGGGCATACAACATCATAGTGGAAAAGATGGTGACCAGGTGACCTGTGGACCTACCTGTTCAGTCTGCTGTCCAGGTACGAACTGCGGAAAGAGTGAATTCAAGCCCCCAGCTGCTGTCCCAGATGGTTCTTTATCTTTACACTGGGTTTCGACAGGACAGCCCTTCAAATAGAAGACTGACCTTTGCAAATGAGGACATCTGGCCATCCTATTACAAACACGTGAACCAGCTCAAGATAAAAGCTCCTTGCAGAGGTGGTAATAAGCCCTGGTAAAGCAGCAAACATGATGTTGCTGCAGGCAAGGGTGACTTCAGCTGTGTATTTGTATTATTATACTTTGTATTGTCTTCTTTTAAAGATAAACACTACTATTCTTGCCCTGTAAGAAAAGCTCAGTCATGTGCATTGGTTAAACATTTGTGGGTATTAGAGCCAACTCCCTTCTTCTCCAACATCCTCACTGATATCTTGGCTGCGGCCTAGTCCTATAAGCAAAGCTGGGCAGCTGTTGTTTACCATTCTTGGGCAAAATGATTTGGTTTCTTCAAATGTAGATTATTCCCTTTGGGCTTTCATTGGGCAGGCTGGGAGCCAAACCCAGGTAGCCCTGAATGACTTGAAGGTGAGCCAGAGGTCCTGGCCATTCTGCATTCCTATTGCATCAGAAGGCAGCGGGAGTCCAAAAGCTACCAGGGTCAACGTTAACCATTCATACTGCCATTTAGAGCAGGGTTGTTGAACCTCTTTAGCCCAAGAGCCAAAGTCCTTTTTTGGAGACACTCTGGGGGGCTGCATTCTAGGGGTAGGAGGGCCAAAAGCAAAAGAGCAGGGCCGAAATACCAAACAGACCGCCATACTTTAGTTTAAAGCTCTTATTGCCTTTTAGAATGAGGGGCGGGGGGGGGGGGGACTGCACACAAGCCAGGAAAATACCTCCCAATTGATAATTGGGAGAAAGGGGCAGGGCCAGGGGAAGGGGGCATGGTCATCCAGGGCATCCCAGATTTGCCCCCTCCCTCGAGCCTGAGACTCTAGACTCCCGATTAAGAGAGATGCCAAAATTCTAGAAATGGCCAAACGGATGGAATGAATAGTTGTACATTTCTGGGGAGAGGACAATGCAATTCCCCAATATTTGCGGCCTCGACACTGTTCCCGCTCTTAAGTTTCTTCAAACCGGGGACCGAATATCTCCTAATGCTGAGGCTGGTTAGTGATGAATTCTGGCTCTTAGCCCCGTATTTAAGACGTGCCGCACTTCATTTGTGGACAAGTTGAGACATATATTGCTTAATGCCTTTGCGGGAACGAAAACAGCCTATCTGGCATTGGACCATTGACCTGGAAGGCCGACTGCGTTGCTGTCCTGTCGGTCACAGTTGACTCTTGCAGTTTGTACAGGCACAGCTTTCTGCTTTGGGGGAAGCACTGGAGAAAAGGGCACTCACGCCTTCGACCTGCATTTAAGCAAATGGCTTGCCAGGGGTCATGGATTTCCATGCCTCATGCATTCTTCAACAAAAGCATTCAGCGTGCATTCATTTATCTATTTCTATTGGTTTACTGAATGCATTCCTATACTGGCTGAATTCGGACGACATATTAAGCAATGGGGGGGAACAATCGTCCGTTGTGTTGCTTATTGTGTCGTGTGGGGAGTAACACACAACGCGCACACAACTGACAGTACACTAAGCAGCCCAATTAAGCAACCTAGTGAAACAATGGGCTTGCAAGTTTTTAGCCCAAAGCCCGTTGTTTAAAGTGTCGTGAGGAGGGAACCCCCCTCTCTCTGTGGACTATTCCGTTTGGGAATAAGAGTTCACCAGCCGGAGCAGCTGAAAACCCCCAGCTGTTCTATACAGCCAGCAGAACTTACGGTGCATGCTGGGATACGGCTAGGGGACTGAGGGAGGGGGAGGGAGCAGCCGTAGCAACCAAGATGGCCGCTGGAGCTTTGAGCTGCACAAGCACAGGCGTTGCAGCATGTCGTGTGGGGAGCTCCGCCTGCCTAACGCACGGTCAGTATGCTATTTACTAGGGATGTGCACTGGATCGGACCCGATCCACGATCCGAGTCCGGTCCAGTGGGAAATCGGATAAATTATCCGATTTCCGATCCCGCAGCTGGATCGGCCGATCCAATCCGAACCGGTCCGAAAAAGCTCCGAACCGGTTCGGCGGATCGGCGGATCGGCGGGCGCCCACTGGCGCCCACCGCCGCTTCCATTGGCGGGCGCCAGCGGGCGCCCGCCGATGAAAGTGGACAGCGGGGGGGGGGGAGGAGGGGGGCACTTACCTTCTCGGCCCGGTGGCTCCCGTCCGGCGCCGGCACCTACTACTACTAGCAGGCTCCGCGGCCTGCTCTAGGGTGGCGCGCCGGGTGATGTCATCACCCGGCGCGCTACTCTAGAGCAGGCCGCGGAGCCTGCTGGAAGTAGTAGGCGCCGGCGCCGGACGGGAGCCGCCGGGCCGGAAAGGTAAGGAGGGGGTGCGTGGAGGGGAGGAGGGGGCGCGCGGAGGGGGGAGGGGGGCCCTTACCTGCCCGGCCCGGCGGCTCCCGTCCGGCGCCGGCGCCTACTACTCCCAGCAGGCTCCGCGGCCTGCTCTAGGATGGCGCGCCGGGTGATGTCATCACCCGGCGCGCTACTCTAGAGCAGGCCGCGGAGCCTGCTGGAAGTAGTAGGCGCCGGCGCCGGACGGGAGCCGCCGGGCCGGAAAGGTAAGGAGGGGGTGCGTGGAGGGGAGGAGGGGGCGCGCGGAGGGGGGAGGGGGGCCCTTACCTTTCCGGCCCGGCGGCTCCCGTCCGGCGCCGGCGCCTACTACTCCCAGCAGGCTCCGCGGCCTGCTCTAGGATGGCGCGCCGGGTGATGTCATCACCCGGCGCGCTACTCTAGAGCAGGCCGCGGAGCCTGCTGGAAGTAGTAGGCGCCGGCGCCGGACGGGAGCCGCCGGGCCGGAAAGGTAAGGAGGGGGTGCGTGGAGGGGAGGAGGGGGCGCACGGAGGGGGGAGGGGGGAGGGGGGCCCTTACCTGCCCGGCCCGGCGGCTCCCGTCCGGCGCCGGCGCCTACTACTCCCAGCAGGCTCCGCGGCCTGCTCTAGGATGGCGCGCCGGGTGATGTCATCACCCGGCGCGCTACTCGAGAGTAGGCCGCGGAGCCCGCTGGTAGTAGCCGCCGGCGCCGGACGGGCCGAGAAGGTAAGCAGTGGCGGGGAAGGGGGCTTACCCCCCCCCGGAGCCGTCCGCTTCTATCCGCTGGCGCCCACGGGCGCCAGCGGATGGAAGCGGGCGGCCCCAGGGGGGGTAGGGAGCGCGGGGGAGGGGGTTTACCTGCCGGGGCCGTCCACAGCGGACGGCCCCGGGGGGGGGAGGGAGTTAGGCCCCCCCTTACCCACCCGCCGCCATTTTTTCCTCATAGACTTGCATTGCAATGCAAGTCTATGGGGAAAAAAATGGCGGCCGATCCAAAAATGTACGATTTTTGGGTCGGGATCGGACTCGATCCGGTCCGGGGGGCCTCCGATTTTGTCCGAACCGGTCCGGGACAAAATTGGAGGTCCCGATCCGGGTCCCGATCCGATCCGGGGGGTCCGTGCACACCCCTACTATTTACCCCTCCGTTGCCTAATATGTCATCCGAATTGAGCCACTGTCTTTCTGCCGAGGCACCCAAAGCAAATTGCAATTGTAAAATACGAAAACAAAGAAAAGAGAGGCAAGGCGGTGCAGTGGTTAGAGTGGTGGACTGGGTCTCGGAGGATACTACGGCATAAGCGCAGTCATCCACCCAGTCTGTCACTGCCTCCCTATATGGTTTTGGGCCTTTGGCGTGCACACTTGCCACATCAATGCTTTCAGACCAATAAGTGTGTAGAATCAGCAAACATGTTGGAGACACAGGTTTCCCGATCAATAGTCTCATGAGGTCTGAAACATAATGGGGGCCCGGAGGTGGGGCTGGGGGGTGGGGCCGACTGACCTTACCCATCCTGAATCTCCTGAAATTACATCCCTAGTAGAAGCCAGGAGGGTGAAGGGTTGGAAATGATGGATTAGATACAACAACACCTTATCATCCTTCAACCCAGTAGAAGCTCCTAAAAATGGAGGGATATGCAATCCACACACACACACACACAATGTGCTCCGGAGGTCTGGTAGTCCCTTTGGAATAGCATGGGAGATGGAAGGGTTAGAGCAAAAGAGGGAATAAGTGAAAATCACCTCCTCCTCTGCTCGCTGAAGTTTCTGCAAAATTGGAAATCTTTCCATTCACTGAAGGAATCTTCCCACCAAGGGAAGGCCCCCACTGGACTCATTACGCTACGTCTGCTCTACAGGTGGTTGTGTGTAGACAGTATGTCAGCAAAGGTCTCCATGATACCTGACAGACACGTGCTGTTTTCAGAACCCTGCAGCAATGAGGAGCTTTTTTGCATGGTTCAGTGCAGTGACACAGGGCCGACCCTACTGTTAGGCAGGGCGAGGCAACTGATTTGGGCTCTCATGAAACGGTAGGAAATTGCGAGTTGCTTCATTTATTATTGTTGAAATTAAACTGGCGAGGAGGTGGGCCCTGTTTGGGGAGCTCCCTCCCAGGAGAAATGTGATTGATTAGCCCCGACTGTGACAATTTTCAAACATTAAGTTAAAGATATTTTTATGTACGCAAGCTTTGGCTCCTGACTTGTTGGTTTTCGTGTTTTTAGGTCAGGTTATTCTTGTTTGTTTTAGTGTGATAGTGTGATTTTATGGTTGTTTTATTGGTACCGGTTTGACTAATATTGTGAGCCACTCTGCCCTCCTTTTGGAGGAGGGATGGGCTGTAAGGATTCTAAATGAATAAAATGTCACGGGGCGACCAAATCGGAGTAAATAAGACATCGCCTAGGGCGATCCCATGAGAGGTAAAGATGTGGAAGGGAGAAGCTCCTAATCATACCAGATCAGAGAAAAGTTGCAGATATGCAATTTGAAAGCTTGAGTTGCAAACAAGCAAGAGCTGGTAACTGATGCACTGGGCTTTGGGAATTCACAAAATATGAGACCTGCTACAGATGTTGTCAATGCTTCATTGCCAGCTTCAGGTGAAATGCAGCACTGACAGGCAATACTGTGCTTCTCCTCCATAGAGTTATGCGAGATACTTTAACTCTTTCTCTCTCTCTCTCCTTTTTCAGTGGAAAACTGTCTAAAAGCCAGCGTGCTGTAATGGTTAGGGTGTTAGACTGAGACTCAAGGATCTGGGTTCTAATCCTCACTCGTCCGTGAAGCTCACTGGGTAATTTTGGGCCACCATGGGTCATGTATTGTCTGAACGTAGCATGTTTCCTGCAGAGTGGCTTGTTAAACATGAAGCTTATTTTTCTCAAACAAGCCATCTCAAACAAGCAGGGTGGCTTGTTGTTGGGTTGTTCAAGATGGTTAGTGAAGGGCAGAACACGGCTGGTAAAGCATTGCTGGGAAAACCCTGATGTGGAGTCACTTTGTTTTTCCTTTCTCCCTAATCTCTCTATCCTGCTATATACAAAATGTTCCTGCAAGCCAGCTAACGATTTCTCCATCCAACAACATTGTTGCAGTAATGATGTAGCAGAAGTTATGTTGCATTCTTATTCTGTGCTCCATTGTGCTATCCTATGACATACGATTATGTGTGTGTGTTCTACTGTGTGGAAACCTGCTGTGTCTTCACAAACAGCATTGCTAGAGATCTATATAAACCAAGCTAACAAACAATAAACAACCTTCCTGCCTAGAACATCTCGGTGTGTGTGTCTTCACTCCTTCAGGTTAGCAAGCCATCCTGTAGAAAATGTGATAACAGACAACACAATAACCCATGGTTTAACCACAACCCCCATTAGGCGAGTTAGTGTGTCATGTGAACCCAGCCACTGACTCCAGTGGAGCAGTGAATCCACTATGGATTTCAGTCAAAACCACTCAGAACTCTAAAGGAGGTATCCAAGGTGCCATGCCACCACCCACCACTGCCTAACGCTTAGCCTAACCTACCTTGCAGGGTTGCTGTGAGGATAAAAATGGAGAGGAAGGGGACCGCGTAAGCCGCCTTGGGTTCCTTGCAAGAGGGGGGGAAATGGGATATATATGTAATAAAAAAACAACAAATGGATAAATAAACCATGCACCTACTATAGTCCTTGCCAACATGGTACCTTCCAGATGTGTTGGACTGCAACCCCATGAATCATGGCCCTGCTGACTGGGACTGATGGGAGTTGCAGTGCCACACATCTGGAGGGCACCTGGTTGGAGAAGCCTGCGCAACTGCAACCCATTGGGTTGGCTGATCCTCCTCCCAGACTAATATTATTAGCTCCATCCTCACATATTTATGCAGCAGAGGTGGGTGAGTTCGTTGTCATCCGCTTGGGAATAATTGGAAGCACATTCCTAGTTTGGAGGGATGATTATTATTTTTTTGACCTTGTATGGTTTTGCTGGAGAAGCAAACATCTGCTGTGTCCAGGGTTGTTTCTCTCCCCGCCTCTGTCATTCCACACAATAAGACGCCTATGGAGCATCTGCTTCACGCACTCCTGGGTCGTCCCTCTACGCCACCCATGGCTTTTGACCCTGGCAATGCTCCTCTCTGATCGGAGGGCCACAGGTGAAAACCCGATCTGCATTTCCAATGGATCTCGCGGCGGGCTGAGGATTGCCCCTGACAGCCAGGTGCAGGCACACGCATGCTGAGCCACCCTCTTGGCTGCTGCGCAATGTGCCGCCTGAGCATTTTTGCCCCGCGTTTCCTTTCATGCGCCTGTTCCTTTGATCAGGGGGTTGGGATGGAGTCAGAACAAGCGGCCAAGGCTGCAACCACTCTTGCCAACTGCGCCAATCCATTATCTCATCCCAACGCCAGACGGTCCCACCAAGCCAAGGCTGCGTGCTCGCTCCCTTCCGGCCACAAATCTCCCATGTCATCTTTGTCCTGTAGTAACCTCCGGCTTGAACTCTCTGGGTCTCACCGTAGAACAAAGGATCAGGGACAGTGGAGAGAGCGGCTCCCCACACTGCATTCATGCAGATGCCGGATGGTAAATCCCTGTGCATCGTTCATGTGTGTGTGTGAGAGAGGGGGGGGGGGAACCTCTTGCAAAAGGAGTGCATTTGCAAGAAATGGTGGTGTAACAAGAAAAAAAAAATCTTATTTTGCCTTTACAACTAAAGTGGTTATATAAAAGGTAAACGGGTGCATGCGGCTTGGATGATTTTAATAGTGATTCTGCTACGGTGACCCACACATTGCATTTTTGATTGATGTACAATCTTCGCATCCATGGATGGAGCTCTAGAGGAACTCAGTGCTTTCTGTTTGGAGCCAAAGATAACTGTGTGCGGGTCACCGTAGCTTGTGTTAGTCGCACAGTTACACGGGCACAGCACACCCGCGGACCCTAGCCAACCACCGCTAGTCCGGGCAAACTACCCTGCTAGCGTGGAAAAATGGTTCCAGAAAAGTTAGGGGGAAAGCCTAGAAAGGGCAGTGCCAAGGCCAAGAACGCTGCACGAACCTAACAGTCGGCCAAAATAGAAACGAAAAGGCAATGAACAAGAAAAAGAACAGCCATCCAAACTCCCCCAGATGTGTTTTGCCTGGTCCGCAGGCAACCATCAAGGCGGGACACCCGAAGCAACGCCGAGCTCGGTCAGATGACATGAATCGTGACGTTATGAGACGTTACTATAAAAGCACGCAACTCAAAACTAGCATCAGGGCACCGAACAGAACGTCATAGGCTTTTTCTGGACATCTAACCCCCACCCCACCTAACGGATACAGAAAACCTTCAGAAACTGAGCCTACCAAATACATCCATGCCAAAATCCAGACAGCAGTCATACTTAAAACACACTCAATGGTCAGGACATTCCTGAATCAGTGAAAATTATTATTATTATTATTTATTTATTTATTTATTTCTAACCCGCCTCTCCCTGTGGATCGAGGCGGGGAACAACAATAAATATAAATACAAAGACCATAAAACAGATAAAACATTAAAAACAAATAAAAACTGATACATTATTAAAAACATCTTAAAATTCAACTGGGTAGGCCTGCCGGAAGAGAGCAGTCTTCACGGCTCTCTTAAATTCAAGAAGACTGATAATTTGTCGAATCTCCTCTGGCAGGCCATTCCACAGTCTGGGAGCGGCAGAAGAGAAGGTCCTCTGGGTAACACTCGTCAGCCTAGTTCTGGCTGATTGAAGTAAATTCTTCCCAGAGGACCTGAGTGTGCGGGGCGGATTATACGGGAGAAGGCGATCCCGCAGGTAACCTGGACGCAAACCATGTAGGGCTTTAAAGGTAATAGCCAACACTTTATACTTCGCCCAGAAACTAATTGACAGCCAGTGGAGTGATTTTAGAATTGGTGTAATGTGGTCACCCCTAGCTGTACCAGTGACCAACCTGGCTGCCATATTTTGAACTCTAGGAAGACAGCATGACCTGGCAAAGCCCATCATGTCCATCTAGAAAAACCGCCATGAGCAAGAAAAGAGATAATACTAATAGTAGTAGTAGTAGTAGTAGTAGTAATAATAATAATCATAATAATAAACAACAACCAATAGCCAAACATGGACAGCCAATGTAGTGTAATGGCTACACTGCCTGACTGTGATTCGGGACATCCAGGTTCTAGTCCCCACTTAACTATGAAGCTCACTGGGTAACTTTGGGTCAGACATTGACTCTCAGTCTCACCTACCTCACAAGGTTGTTGTGAGAGTTAAAAGGGGGAGGACAATGTGAGTTGCCTTGGGTTCATTGCAAGAGGAGGGAAAAGCAGAATATAAAAGTAATAATAAATAATGTTGGTAGAAAAAATGATGGTAGAAATAAAAGGGAAACTGGGGCAGGGATGGATTGGAATGGAGTGTCCTGGAAGAGGGTATGGCTTGCTGACTGAAACCTTGAACAAGAGCATTCTACACTGCAACATTTTGTTGCAGATCCCAGTTGTATTTGTTGTTATTCTTAAATTATCCAGAATTCTGGGGTAAGGTAAAGCTGTCAGCTGGCTCATGGAAGTGGCACATCACCTATGTTGGTCAACAAGAATACTAATTAATTTCGCACATCCTTTGGCAGATTGAAAAGCAACCCATTTATCCCCTAGTGGTGGAAAACACAACTGACACGTACTGAGGGGCACCTAGGTCTTGTCACTTGATACCAGTGCCTAGGAATCCTGTCACCTGAGGACTGATAGGACCGACTCAGGATGCATGCGCAAAACACATTACTGAGGAAGGTCTATTTAAAACATGTGGATTTTTGTTTGAAGTTTGCACCCGCTCAGACCTCAAGGACTTTTTTGCTTGCTTAGGTGACGCATACACTAACAATGGTATGATACAGAGAAGATTAGTCTAGCCCCTGTGCAACGATGACTCTACAATATCATGAAGTGTTACATTTTTTGGGGTAGAGCCGATAGCTCAGTGGTGAGGCACATGCTTCTCAGGCAGGTTCAAATCCCAGGCATGTCTGCTTAAAACAGGGGACAGTAACTTCCAGCTTGCAGGCCTTATCTGGCCCCTGACAGTTCCCATTCTGGCCCGTGGAGGGTTGGGCCCCGCCTTCTGCCCACCCCAAGCCCCTCCCCCCTCTCTAAGTCCGGCCCTCTGGCCTGGAGGTGGGGAAAAGGAGTTCCATGCCTCTCTCTGCACAGCTTAGGGAATGGGAGAGAAAATGGGATGAGGCCGGGTGACATCACAGGAGGGGGAGGAACTTGGTGTGAAACTCCTCCCCATGATGTCATCTGGCCTGCTGGCTCCGTTTAGGAGGGGAATCCACCCCCCTGAACCAAATCAGGTTGAACCCCTGCCTTGCTAAAAAGGGTCAGGTAACAGATCCGCCTGCCTCTTCCCAAGACTCGGCCGTTGGGAGTCAGAGTAAACCAAGGATAGGCAACTTTTTGGGTCTAACGGGCACATTTGGCAGTTTGATAAACTGCACAATAAATAAATAAAAAACCCTCCTCTGGAAGAACCCTATGTTGGAGATTGGATTCAGAAGACCCCCATGTCTCGCAAATCAGAATGTGTGTGTCAGAATGTGTGCTGAATAGATACAGATGGACGTTTTCGTGGCATTTTCTCTTTTTAGGCTTTTGTTTTAAATTTATTTCAAAGGAGGAGGAGAAGAAAGAAAAATACAGAAATACACTGGAAGACCTTAGAAGTGCAGTTTGGGATGAAAAGTGGATTCCCAGATTCGGACAAGCTGAAGATAGCAGTTCTAGATCCACCTGGCTGCTATTGAATCAGTTTCATGCGGGTAGCAAGACCAGCCTTCCCAGTGAAGGCTGGTGGATCCGATATCAGTGGAGCAGTGAATCCTCTCCGGGATTCAGTCAGAACTCTCAAGGAGCTCCTTCAAAGTTCTGACTGCTTCCGGCTGAAACTCAAAGCGGTTTCACTGCCCCACTGACAAAAGAGCCACCAGCCTCCACGGAGCCTTCCCCAAGCTCAACACCCTCCAGATGTGACGGGCCGCAACTCCCATCATTCTCAGCCAGCACGGACTACGATTCCCATCAATGTTGAGAGTTGAAGTCCGACACATCTGGAGGGCACCAGGTTGAGGACGGCTTAGCTATACCAATTCTGATGGCTCCAGGTTAGAGAGCAGATTATTGCAAGGACAAGGAAGTCTTCACCTTTCAGTCCCCTTCCAACAATCTAAAGCAAACAGAAATCCACAACTTGTCTTTACCGGCAGTCTGGAGTTTGTCTATTACGATCTGGTCTTGTGAAAGACAAAAAGGTGATGAGGGTGATTCTTCTGGAATGGAAACATCTTATCTCCCTTGAGGGTAGCTCCCAACTGGCGACATTCTTTTGAGTTTACAATTGCCCTCGCATTCCGGAGATATTCTTTTGTTTTACGCAGGCATGACATGGGAGCACATCGACTTTTTTTTTTTAATTTAGCTGTTTTTTTATTATCACAATTCCAGAGAGACTCGGACCTGCCTCACGCCAAGCCAAGCCCATTCCTTCTCCAAAGGCTTAGTGACTGGCAGGAAGAACTTGTAAGATACAATATGCTGGCATTTGGAGGGGTTGGGGGGCTACACCCCTTCTGTCTTTAGCCATGGCCACCACTGAAACGTGCCCCCTCTCCAAGAGCTTCTCTGGAATGGAATTTGGCTGTCGGGCTGAAAAAGTTTCTGCACCCCGATATCCGTGCCGTCTGAGACATTTGCCCCCTGTGCTTGGCAAATGCGACAGGACCATAATAATTCCAAGGCAAACAGCATGTAGAGTGTTTAGAAGCTAAAAACAGACATGGAAGAATCGAGTCACCCAGTATGTCCAAACTACACAAACGTCTTTCACTCTCATTTCATCGCCACGCTAATCCTACTCGGGAACGAAATATCATATTCATGGGGCGGAGGCTACAGCAAGATGCTAAGCCCGTTTATCTCGGGGCGGCATTTGACTCCCTGCTGATCTTTCCTGTTCACCTTTTCAAA
Source organism: Anniella stebbinsi (assembly GCA_029215795.1). NCBI lineage: Eukaryota > Metazoa > Chordata > Lepidosauria > Squamata > Anniellidae > Anniella > Anniella stebbinsi. The sequence continues at coordinate 393,850,935 of JARDYH010000001.1, forward strand.
ACAACGACAACAAGGGGTAAACAGGCAAGCCACAAGAGCTCCCGAAGAACGAGTGAACCAACCCGCGGCGCTGTACGTGCGGGCTCTTTGGGGGCAGATTTTCCTGCGTTGGGTCACTTAACACAAGCCCTGCACTTTTTCAGTTCAAAAGGTTTTGCAACCAGCATGTGGCATTTTGGGATGATACTGTCTTGGCAAATGTTCTCTGCAACAGTCATTGAAGCTGATACCCAACTGGCGCAACAGGCCAGATTTGTTTCCATACTTGGACTCGCTTGATCCTCCAGTTGTCTACATTGAGAACACAAGAAGAGCCCTGCTGGATCAGACCAAGGGTCCATCTAATTCAGCACTCTGTTCACACAGCGGCCAACCAGCTGTCAACCAGGAACCCACAAGCAGGACACGGGTGCAACAGCACCTATCCATGTTCCCCAGCAACTGGTGTATATAGGTTTACCACCTCTGATACTGGAGATAGTACAGAGCCATCAGGACTAGTAGCCATTGATAGCCTTCTTTTCCAGGAATTTATCAAACCCACTTTTAGAGCCATCCAAATTGGTGGCCATCATTACATCTTGTGGTAGTGAATTCCATAGTTTTAACTATGCAAGGTGTGAAGCGGTCCTTTCTTTTATCTGTCCTGAATCTCCCACCAATCAGCTTCATGGAATGACCCCAGGTTCTAGTATCATGAGGGAGGAAAATGTCCCTCTATCCACATTCTCCACACCATGCATAATTTGGTACATTGCCATCCAGGTCTTCCCCAGGAGGATTCCCTTGCTGGCATGGAGAATGGACTCCATGTTGATTGGTGGAAGATTCAGATAGGACTTCTTCATGCAGCGTATAGTTAAACTGTGGAATTCAATTACCATGAGCTGTATTGATGGCCACCAATTTGGATGACTTTAAAAAGGGATTAAACACATTTGTGGAGAATAGGAGCATCAATGTACTAGTCATGATGGTGATATATTACCTACATTATCAGAAACAGTTCCTGAGGACCATGAATGCTATTGCACTCAAGTCCTGGTGGGCCATTGTGTGAACATAATGGTGAATGAGTTGGACCTTGGTCTGATCCAGCATGGCTCTTCTTATGTTCATATGGAGGAAGGGAAGGGAAGCAGAGCCAGCTGCCTGGCAATAGGTGATGGGTATGTGAATCCAATACAAAGCAACTTGAGTCTTGGCCCAGATCTCAAAGGTCATGGGCTTGTCTCATATTGGGGGTGAGGGGTTTCAAACTGGGGGAAATTCATGTTTTGAGCAATTCCAAATCAAACTTCACCCTCACCAGCACTTCATAGCAGATCCAGAAAAACCATCAAACATATTTCAATTTCCCATCGATGCTACTGGACTTTCCGGAACTGAAGATGTCAGTATTGCTGTGCATTCAAAGCTGGAAATTCTAGAGTTGTCTTCCAACCTCAACTGGGCAGTGTAATCATGCCACGTATTGTCGCTGACTGCCTTCTTATCATGTTTGCTAGGCCTTCAAGGCCCACCGTGCCATTAATAACTCACAGAAATAAAAACAGGAAGGAAAGCCCTGTATTTTTTTAAAAAAAGGATCTTTGCTATCTCATTGATTATTTTGTTCCTTGCAATTGGTCAGTCGATTTATTGTTTACTTCCCACTCTCCTACTGATAGCAGCTGAAGCAGCTTCACGACATAAAATACAATAAACAAAGCCCAAGCCAGTGCTTATATTTTAATACATCTGCCGCCACCCTACTGTTCAAATACGTGAGTTAATGAAATGCATTAATAGGATTCCTTCTAATATTGACAGAACCCTCTGTGCTGAAGTCGAGGGTCACAAATCCTTGTACGGGAAGCACTCCAGGGGGGAAATCCCTCTCAAAAATTGACTGCATCGGCATATGACTCATCATGCTTACCGGATCCACAGGGGAGTAGGACACTGGGCGCATTTTCACTTTCCATTTTCATTCCACGCAAATCCTCCTTCAATTTCCTTTTCTTTGCAGAGCAAGGACTACGTTCCCTTTGTTTTAACCCATCGTACTTCCATCCTCTGAGCCATCAAGCTCTTTCTTTTCAAAACCCAGAACCTCCTTGGGACTACACCTCCCTTTATGCCAGGGGTGGGGAATCCTAGGCCCATGGGCCACATTGCACACCTGGGGTCCCAATCCAGCCCTCTGGGATCCCCCAAATGGCCACACCCCTTTCCTTTCCTTGGCCCCGCCCATTTCCCCTAACTACAGATCTATGGGGGTTTCACAGCTTTTGTGCAGATCTTTCCCTCATTCTAAAAGGTTGAAATGCCTCGCCTAAGGCTTAGTTACTGGCAATAAGAGCTTTATTTATTTATTTATTTATTTTATTATATTTATATACTGCCCCATAGCCGAAGCTCTCTGGGCAGTTTACAAAAATTAAAAACATTGAACAATTAAAACACCGATATACAAAATTTAAAAGCATAAAGCATAAAAACAAGTTAAAGTTACAATATCCTTCTGGGTCAAAGCACAACAACAACACAAAAACACAAAACCCCTCATCATATGCTGTTAAATGCCTGGGAGAAGAGGAAAATCTTGAACTGGCACCGAAAAGATAACAACGTTGGTGCCAGGCGAGCCTCGTCGGGGAGATCATTCCATAATTGGGGGCCACCACTGAAAAGGCCCTTTCCCTTGTTGCCACTCTCCGTACCTCCCTTGCAGTAGGCAACTGAAGGAAGACCTTCGATGTGGATCGTAGTGTACGGGTAGGTTCGTGTCGAAAGAGGCGTTCCATCAGGTATTGTGATCCCAAGCCATGTAAGGCTTTATAGGTTAAAACCAGCACCTTGAATTGGGCTCAGAAACGTATAGGCAGCCAATGCAAGCGGGCCAGAGTAGGTCTTATATGCTCGAACCTTCTGGTTCCTGTTATCACTCTGGCCGCTGCATTTTGCACAAGCTGCAGCTTCTGAACCGTCTTCAAAGGCAGCCCCATGTAGAGTGCATTGCAGTAATCCAATTTACAGATTACCAGAGCATAGACAACTGAAGCCAAGTTATCCCTGTCCAGATAGAAGTGTAGCTGGGCCACCAACCGAAGTTGGTAGAAGGCACTCCGTGCCACCGAGGCCACCTGAGCCTCAAGTTACAGAGATGGTTCTAGGAGAACCCCCAAGCTACGAACCCGTTCCTTCAGGGGGAGTGCAACCCCATCCAGAACAGGTTGAACACCCTCCATCCAGTCAGCACAACCACCCACTAACAGTATCTCAGTGTTGTCTGGATTGAGTTTCAGTTTGTTTAAGGTATAACATGATGGGTTTTGGTTTTGTATTTTGAGCCCCACTCCTTTTGCCCTTGGCCAAACCCACCACTGAAATTCGGCCCGCGGGTTCAACACCATTGCTTTATGTGGAAGTAGTCCAGCCGAGCGGCTCCTACAGAGTGCTCTCCAAGGTTCTGTTTGTTTTCTGTTTGCCAAATGGGATTTGCCTTACCAGATGTCACCAAATGTGGACGCTACCCTTGCCTTGCCAGGCACAATTCCCTTACATCTTAGATCAGTCAGCTTCATTGAAAATATCCCGGGTATGTCTGTTCAAAGAAACAAACCGCAGAACATGAATTAAAAAAGTGGAAGCAGAAAGCAGAAGGGAAATGAGATGAAGTCACCCTGCCCTATAGCAACGTAAGTAGAAACCAAGCAATCGGCAAGTTGGCTTTACATCACTGTTTGAAATCCCTCATGTTGCATCCACTGCCTCTTGTTCCTTTAACAAGAGCATCACATGGATGGTTATTCTTAACATTGCCATGTGCTGTAAGGACACTTCCTTAATTGGTCTCTTCCACTCACTCATTCACTTCCTCAATTGATCACTTCCACATATTCATTTTTTAAGTTGATGTTTCTCACACCATTGCTTACTCCAACCCATCCCCTCAATCCCACTGCCTTTAATTATCCTGGCTGCCTGCACCTTAGTTTCTCTACTGTGTTACATTTTGATCCCAACCAAATTGGCAACGTCCCCTTACCTCACCAAAGCTGGACTGTGTACATTCTGCTGCTAGAATGTTGGGGATTTACACCAGATCAGCCAATCCATGTCAGAGGATTTGCTGCCAGAACCATAATATACTACAGATACAACAATTGCAACTAAATCAGATTTGCTAAAGATTGCTTCCTGACATAGGACTTTAATTTAAGGAAATACTCCCATAGAGTATTCCTTCTACAAAATTTGTAGTCAAGAAGGATTTAGATCTTTAGGATTTTTATCCACAAGTGAGCATGAATTTGTCCATCAAGAACTATTAATGTGACACGATCCTCTGTCAGTCTAAACCTGATGGGTTACTTTACAGCAAATGAACCAACTACTGACACACAGCTCCTTCGCTGACATTATGGCCCATTCAGAAGACACCTTAAACCACAACATTAACCATGGTGGTTAAGCCAGAAAGCTGGCCCCTGTTCAGAAGACACCTTAAATCACAGCTTTAACCACGTGGTTAAAGCCATGGTTTAAGGTGTCTTCTGGATGGGGCCTATGTGGTATCCCAGAGAGAAATATACTTTAGCTATGAAATAGGATCTGGCATTAAAAAACAAAAAACAAAATCCCACATCAGTTATAAACAGAGAAATTCAGAAGAGCATTGATGTTTTCTGCCAGAACTTTGGAGCATGTTTGGTTACAGGAACATACATTTCTACATCTTGGGATAATTTTCTGTTTCAGCAAGAAAGCTGTAAAAAAAAATACCAAAAACAGCACCACTGATGTGCATGCAGAAAAAAAAACATTGATGCTAGCAAAAATCACGTCATATATTTAGTCAGAGTCACAAGACGACCAAAAAAAAACCCATCATGGTAAGTAGCCAAAATTCCTTTAAGAGGAGGAAATTTGGCAGGACTCTTTTCTAATCCAATCTGAAATGGTTGTTCAAACTGTTGTTTTCTTCTTCAAATCAACCCCTTCCCTTTCCCTCTTTCCTCCCTTTAGTATATTGCACTCCAGAGCAAGATTATTCAAGAAAATGATATTCCTCTGTAAAGGATAAGGCTGTCACCCGATTAAAGAAATCTTGGCTGATTATCTAAAGAAGGAAGGAAGGACAAAAGAGAGAGAGAGAGAGTTTTGGTTGATGAACCACATGAATTTTAGTTGATCAGGTCATTCATTCATAAATTATCTTTGCATGAGAGTACAAACACATTCTACAGCAAGAAGCATGTACTTTCTTTCATTTTAGATAACAGAAACAACATAGCTACTGACCTCATACTGAGTCAGACAATAGGTCCCTCTAGCCCTGTATTGTTGACACCGACTGGCAGCCCCTGTCTAGCTAAAATGCACAGGAGAAGGTGCAAGGCATTGGATATTCAAAGGCTTACGAGTACCCAGGGTATATCTCATAGAATTGCACCATTAACTGGTTAATCAGTTAAGCTCGGATATTTAACCTGTGCCAGGGTTCAGCCCCAGGACACACTTCTATCCTGGACCTACTTTCTCTCATCTGATCCTATCCATTTCCTGAGATCAACATCAAAGGTCCTCCTCCAAGTGTCTCCACCTCCAAAAGTTACAGCAATAGCTTCCAGAGACAAGGTCTTTTTTGTGCTGGCACCACGCCTCTGGAACACCCCCCCCCCAAGAAATGTCCACTTGGTGCTAAGTGAAGACTATTTTGCAGAGCAATCTTAACCTTCACTGAATGCTGGATGGGGCAGAAGAGCCCCTTTGCACACACCCCCCCCCATATGCCCCCTGAAAGCCCAGCAGTTGTCAGAGAACCTCTGGGGGCAGTGGGGGCTAAATTGGAGTATTCTCTGGGTCCATCATGAGAGGATTATTTAGTAATGATGCCTCCTGTTAGAAAGGCAATTAGCAGAATAAAAACAAAAGGCAAAACAGAATGAGCATTTACCATTCCCACATGCACACACACAGGCTACCTTAGATTAACAAAAGAAAACCACACTCCTTTTCACTGAAGGAAAGAAAAAGACCAGCTTTACTCACAATATAATATGCAGACACAGTGTACAAAGAGAGTTTGTTCTGTCCATGTTTGTACTCTGCAACACTGGCAGGAGCAAGAGAGCAAACGCAACTGCTCCAAACAATCGTGGAAGGTCAGAGAGGGAGGGGAGGAGCAATCACAGGAAACCACACTGTAGGCTATAGAGATCCTAAGGCTAGCAGTGGCCTAAATCCCCATGTCCCACAACACCACCCCCTTCCTGCAAGTTGCAGACGAGGCTCAAAAAGCAAATAAACGACACTTGCTCAACTTTCTTTTCTGGCGGCAGCAAGCCAGCAGGGCTTTGGAAGCTGTAGATCATCCCCACTTAAATATCCCAACCCATTTAAGATTGTGTTGTTATTCTCCCAGGCTTTTGTTTAGTTTGAATTTCCTTTTTACTGCTTCCTATTGCTGTTTTGATATATGTTACTGAAGGGTTACATTTTTATTCTGATTGTTTCTGTCTTGTCAGTGGCATTCTACCCTGTTTGTGAAAAATTAGGGCTATAAATACTGTCAGTACACAAACAGCATGAGCTAGCTCATTCAGGTGATTAGTAGCTGTCAAGAGGAGGAAAGGAGTCAGCCCTTGAATTGTGTCACTCATAAGTACCCCTTAAACATTTTTAAAACACGTCTATTTATTCATTTTAATTACTAAATTAGTCTGGTTTTAGAGGAATGTCTCCTTTAAATTTTCACACAGAATCAGGACAAAATGGATGCCAGTGAACATGAAAAGGACACAAACTGAATTAAGACCATTAGAACATAAGATGAGCTATGCTGGATCGGACCGAGAGTCCATCTAGTCCAGTATTCTGTTCACACAGTGGCCAAACAGCTGTTGACCAGGGACTCACAAGGAGGACATGGTGAAACAGCACCCTCCCACCCATATTCCCCAGCAACTGGTGTATATAGGTTTACTGCCTCTGATACTGGAGGTAGCAGCACTCCATCCCTCCAGTTTGGCTGTTACAGTTTTACCGAAAGAGACTTTAGAAGTATAGTTTGCTGACGTTGCTGAGTATTTTTGTTTAGCAATCCCCTTGTTCAATGTGCAAAACTAGAGTTCATGGACTTCCCTGAGAAGAGGGAACCACTGCTAAACAAGTTTATGTCAGTGGTGTAAATACACCAATCTGTCAAGCTAAGGTGCCCTCGACCGGTGCTGTTCCTCCATAAATCAGCAGTGTTTCCTTTAAATCAGACATTATGACTCGGTCACATGGCAAGCCTGCATCTTTTCGACATGAATCAACCCACTGGTCTGGCCTTGCCTCCATCAAGAAGTTCAGAGCTGGCAAATTTAAGCCATGTCTATAAAAATGGATGCTAACTGATTATAGGTTGGTCTTAAACAATTCCATCAGCTAAAGCCTTACATTAGCAATGGGCAAACTCCTCTTAGATCGATTCAGGATTGGTTCAGGAATTACAAACATAAATTGGATATTTTTTTAGAGTTCTTTTTTGGCTCATAATTTCTTGTGCATGCTCACATGAGGAAAGAAACATCACATCAGTCAGGGCTTAATCTAGAGCAGGGGTGCATAACCTCAGCAGCACGGGCTAAATCCTGCCTTCCCTTTGCCCTACTCCCTTTCCTCCGCTGCTGATCATTCGATGGCTTCCGCTTTTTGCATGTTGCTTTTTCCCCATTCTAAAATATTGACATACTTTTCCTAAGATTTAGTTACTGGCAGTAAAAGTTTGAAGCTTACCTATACTGGTACCACCACTTCTCCAACCCTGAATTCTGCCTTCGGGCTGAAAGAGGTTCAACACCCCAGAGCTAGAGCAAGAGGTGCCAAAATTCAGACCCCTTGCCCCTTCCGTACAAAGTCATCTAGGCAACAGAGCACCTGGGAAAGAGAAAGTACACAGCAATGGAAAGGCAGAAGAATCCACACCAACTAAACTGGTCCTAGAAGACTGACTCTCCATAAAGAGCCACTTGCTCTGGTGACCAATGAATTGCATTGTTGGCATTGCAGTAAAGTACGTAGGAAGATGAGCTATACCAGGTCATTCATCTAGCTCTGTACGGTCTCCTCTGACTGCTAGCAGTTCTCCAGAGCCTCAAGCAGAGAAAGTGGGCAGTATCCAACGGAGTCATTTGGTTAGCACGAGTGATGCTGTGCTACTGGAAATTAGGTTCTGAACTATGCACAACCGGGGAATCCAATTAAATTACACTTGCATGAGTGTGGTCGCACAAGTGGTTTTGCCTTGCGCTTACCTCTTGTGCAACCCCTTGTGCAATTGGTTACACATTCCGCTTGCGATCCAGTTACACCATTGCCTCCACCCGTTCTACAACCCGTTGCACACCGGCTTGCTCAGCCAGCCGCACAAGAGTCCTGGGCAACAGCTTGCACAATGGGGAGATTCAGCAGAGCTCTGCTAGTGCTATTTGAGTTTGTGGAACATCACTGTTGGAACCCGCCCAGTATTTCCCATCACCCGCAATCTGACCCTTTTAACTGGAGATGCAAGGGATTGAAGCTGGGACTTTTTACAGCAGAGGGCGCCAAGCTTTTTGGGTCATCGGGCACGTTTGGAATTTCAAGAGAACATTAGGGGCGCTCGTCACGAAATGGCTGCCCTGTGAGCGGGGCTGGTCACAGTTATGGCTAGTCATTCCCCAAAAAGCAAACTGGTGAGACTAAAAGAAAAGTACCTTCCCCAAGAACGTAAATACAAGCCGGGGGTGGGGAATGAACTCCAAAACATTCAACCACTCTTTTGAACCCAAGTGAAGATGGTGCTGGAAGGCAGTGCTTTGTTCTGCAGCATGACAATGTCCCAGTTAAAAATAATAATCAAAGAATTGTGAGAAATGAAATAAAAATCAGAAGGAGCAGGGAGCGTGGCAATTGCAAAGACAAGTGTCTGGGGCACATTGGTGCCCACTGGCATCATGTTGGAGATCCGAGTTCTACAGGAGCAGTGTGGCCTATGCTGCTGGGCTCTGATCCCTCCCCAAGCTGTGATAAAGTAATAAAGGTAGGGTGACCATATGGAAAGGAGGACAGGGCTGCTGTATCTTTAACAGTTGTATAGAAAAGGGGATTTCAGCCGGTGTCACTTGTATGCATGCAGCACCTGGTGAAATTCCCTCTTCATCACGACAGTTCAAGCTGCAGGAGCTATACTAGAGTGACCAGATACAAAAGAGGGTAGGGCTCCTGCAGCTTGAACTGTTGTGATGAAGAGGGAATTTCACCAGGTGCTGCATGCATACGAACAACACCTGCTGAAATTCCCCTTTCAATACAACTGTTAAAGCTACAGGAGCCCTGTCCACCTTTTCATATGGTCACCCTCAATAAAGGTCCAAGTCCACAATTGGTCTAGGTCATATGTACCTTAGGCTGACCAGATAAAATCCAGGTCAGGGCTCATGTAACTTTAACAGTTGTGGAGAAAAGGGAATTTCAGCCAGAGTCATTTGTATGCAATTAGTTCCTGGTGATATTGCCTCTTCATCACAACAGTTAAAGGTGCAGGCACTATACTAGAGTGACCATATACAAAAGAAGGCAGGGCCCCTGCAACGTTAACAGTTGTGATGAAGAGGGAATTTCACCAGGAACTAATTGCATTCAAATGACACTGGCTGAAATTCCCTTTGCTCTACAACTGTTAAAGTTACATGAGCCTTGACCTGGATTTTATCTGGTCACCCTAATGTACCTGCCTGCTTTGATTAGCTTGGAGATGCGAAAAGCCACTTCTAAATGGCTTTTTAGTTTCTTGCTCACAAGGCTTTTTGTCAAACTGTGGACAAAATTGATTACTTGGAGCAAAAGTAAATTGTATTTCCATTTCAAATAAGTTCAAGTCAATTTCAGCAGTTCACAACAGTTTCAGCAAGGGTAAAGAGTCCAAGGAATTTGGAAAACCCTGCCGCCAACGCAGTTCCAGAGGCAGATAATGTGACGTGTTTCAAACGCCTCCTAAAAGCACACTTGTTCACCCAGGCCTTCTCTGGCTCATAATTAATTGTAATTAATCACGTTGCTCCATTGTACAGCTCCTTGTATTGCTCTGTGCTATTATTGTAATCGGAATGGGTTTCAATAGTGTATTTTAAAGGTGGTTTTAATGTTTAGATGTGAACCACTTAGGGATTTTATTATGTTAAGCAGTATAGGAGTATCACAAATAAATAAATAATATTCAACTTGTGAGCATGCACTTAACTGTCAGTTCTGTGCAGACTGCAACGGCATAAAACTGGCACATAAATTCAAAACCATCTTGATTTACATTCCAAGCAAGAGGAGTTGTCTGTTTGTTTTTACTATCGTCGTGATTTTGTATTTCATTTTTTTAATTTACCTATGCTTTGGTTATTAGGTGGCCCAAAAAATGTAAACATAAATAAATAAATACAAGAATTTCAAGGCAAGAGAGCTCTCATCTGATTGTATCCAAACAATGCAAACTGGGAAAATTCTTTTTTCCAGGTCATTTAATTTTCACTTTTGACAGAATCACTAAATCTATATCATGCTGCCTTGGGAATGCTGGGAATGGTAGTACTTTCTCCTTTATAAGCATTTATTTATTTATTTGCAATGTTTAAATACCGCTGAATAGAATAGAATCTCTCAGCAGTTCACAACATTATGCATGCGTAGGATTATGCCCTAAGGCTGCAATTCTATCCCTGATAACCTGGGAACAGGTCCCATTGAGTTCAATGACTATTTTTGAGTAGACATCCGTAGTATTGCACTGCAAACGATTCCAAGGGGCTCATCGGACAAGCAGTTTATAGCAGACTTGTTACTGGCCATTCACAGTTTTTCGCGGATCCTTTTCACAACGCCGTCCACCTCCCATGCATCTCCCGCTCCTTCTGCTCGTTTTCCATCACAAAAAGAGACCTGGAAAATCCATTTTTTTTTCTTCTTTTTTTTCTTTCTTTTTTTTGCTGTAATGGAACTTGCCGCCATTTTCTGCTATGTGCAGGAAAAGCAGCGCGATGAAAACACCCACTGAATGGGCCATGTGGTCATTGCTTGCTTCCTCTTTCTTACCCGTGTGAAGAGAGAGGACGCTCCTCATCCCTTTGTGGGACAGCAGCAGGAGGCAAAGCGACGGGAGGGAAACGCGATATTACCCACCCCCCCATCTGATGATGCTCTTAATCAAGGCATGTTGGTTCAGCATCATCGAAATCAGTCCCACCTTTTTTCAAAACACTGAGAAATTTCTGTAATAACACTTTAAAAAACACACACCACAGCTGTCTGGTAAGGCTTCCAGTAATGCACATGTTTTGAAACACCCCTGCTTTCTTTTAGAACTATAGTCAAAGCTTAAATAGATCCATCTGCACTTCCTGAGGCACAAACATAAATCTAGATTTATGGCTTGCTCCGACTGCAGGCCTCTGCACTGTTTTTTAGCCTCATCGCCTGTCTCGTTCATCTCAAGCTCTTAAAGCGCTTTATGGTCCCTTGTAGAGATGCATACCCAGCAGTTCATATCAACCAACATGTTTATCATAGAATCACAGAATAGTAGAGTTGGAAGAGGCCTTAAGGCCATTGAGTCCAACCCACTGCTCAATGCAGGAATCCACCTTAAAGCATACCTGACAGATGGCTGTCCAGCTGCATCTTGAAGGCCTCTTGTGTGGGAGAGCCCACGACCTCCCTAGGTCATTGGTTCCATTGTCGTACTGCTCTAACAGTCAGGAAGTTTTTCCTGATGTCCAGCCAGAATCTGGCTTCCTGTAACTTGAGCCCATGATTCCGTGTCCTGCACTCTGGGATGATCAAGATCATCCTGGCCCTCCTCTGTGTGACAACCTTTCAAGTATTTGAAGAGCGCTATCAAAGCCTATGTTGGCTTTTACAAAGGATCAAATACCAGGGAAATTATTAAATCCCAAACATCTCGATTTAACCAGGAAACCCCAAGAAATGACTCATCAACTCCGTAAGAGCTCATCTAGATGGCTTCGATGTCAGGAATTGGGGCAACCTGTTCTGCTTAGATCCCAGTTGTTTTCCAAGAGGCTAACAGCATTGCTAGACCACAAACTTATATCAGCTATATGAAGATCCCAACTGGACCAGAACAAAAGTCCATCTCGTCCAGGATCTTGCTTCCCAGTCACTTCTGTTAAACCAGTATTAGGCACTCCCACACGAGGCTCCTAGTTCCCATCTCCCCTCTAACAGCTGCCTATAAATCAGCCCTAATGATCCATAGCATACATCAGGGGAGACTGGTGACCCCATTGGGCTCTAGTATCATGGGTAGCTGGGACAGTATCTTCCGGTAGCTGGGACATTTTGCTCCCTAGAACCTGGGGTCATCCCATGAAGCTGATTGGTAGGAGATTCAGGACAGATAAAAGGAAGGACTTCTTTACACAGCACATAGTTAAACTATGGAATTCACTTCCACAGGATGTGGTGATGGCCACCACTTTGGATGGCTTTAAAAGGGGGTTGGATAGATTCCTGGAGGAGAAGGCTATCGATGGTTGATGGCTCTGTGCTACCTCCAGTATCAGAGGCAGTAAGCCTATGTGCACCAGTGGCTGGGGAACATGGGTAGGAGGCTGCTGTTGCATTCATGTCCTGCTTGTGGGTTCCTGGTCAACAGCTGGTTGGCCGCTGTGTGAACAGAATGCTGGACTAGATGGACCCTTGGTCTGATCCTGCATGGCTCTTCTCATGTTCTTATGTTCTCTCTCTCTCTCTCTCTCTCTCTCTCTCCTTCCCTGCCTCTCTCTCACACACACACACTTTCACTCTTTGCCTAACCTACATCAAAGGAAAGTTGTGAGGATAATAAATACAGCAGGCAAAGAATAACCTTGACTGAGCCACTTTGAGCTCTTTGGAGGTAAGAGGGGATAAAACGGAATCGATCATAAAATAACCAGCCTGCCCAGTGTGTGCACATGGGTAATATTTTGTTAATAACTCAAATAATAATAACAACAGTAAACCCATGCTTATGGGACCTGCACATGAGCTCTGCAGATCATGCAGCCGACTTCCTGTGCGCTCACTGTAGGCTTGTCCTTGGAATGAAATTACTCTGGCGGCTATTGATCTTGGAGCGTTGAAAGCACAAGCCGATTTTGTCATTCCATTTCTGGCACTGAATTCCTTTCTTCCTGGGAAGGCAAACAAGCAAACAAATGGACAGATGAAATGAGGCCTCCGCAACAATCCCATAAAACGTCATTTATCCAAGACCTCCATTAGCCAGTGCAGGCCGATGGCTCCAATGTCAGTGGGGTGGTGAATTTCGAGTTCTGAGTGGTTCTGACTGAAACCCGGAGCAGATCCACCATCCCACTGACATGGGAGCCCACTAGCCTCTACTGCCATTCATTCTTCCACCTTTTCTAAGCAAACACGTAGTACCATGGCCTTAAAGTTGAGCTAGAGATCAATTGCAGAATTGAATTCCACCACATTCGCCCTCAAGTTGTCCCGAATTGGTATGTGCATAGTCCTTGTTGTTGAGAGTGTGTGTGTGTTTCCTTCTTCTTCTCTTCTTTGCAAAACATTTACTGCTAAAGTTTTCCCACAAGAAAACAAGCTTTGACATCTACGAGACTAGGGTGACCAGATAAAATCCAGGTCAGGGCTCATGTAACTTTAACAGTTGTAGAGAAAAGAGAATTTCAGCCAGTGTCATTTGTACGCAATTAGTTCCTGGTGAAATTCCCTCTTCATCACAACTGTTAAAGTTGCAGGGGCCCTGCCTTCTTTTGTATATGGTCACTCTAGTATAGTGCATGCACCTTTAACTGTTGTGATGAAGAGAGCATTTCACCAGGAACTAATTGCATACAAGTGACACTGGCTGAAATTCCCTTTTCTCTACAACTGTTAAAGTTACATGAGCCCTGACCTGGATTTTAACTGGTCACCCTATACGAGACTTCATATTTCAGACCTGAATCAGTCCTTTTGGGGAAACAGAGAAATGGACAAACAGATTTGAAGAAATGTTTCAAGTGCCTCAAAAAACAGGAGTTATGTAAGGGAGGTGTGTTGTTTTGCTACACAATGCACATCCTGCCACTTCCTTACCTTGCTATTCAGCCCTCAGATTTTCCATATCTACTGCACAATCATTTGTTTTGAAAGGAAGGAAAAGCTATAGGAAGTTCAAGTGCTCTCTTGGTCTTCCTACCTCTCCTGGTAGGAACCTACCCATACACCACTATCATTATCTAAGTCACACCTTTGGAGACTTTCTCCAAAGGAGGTTCGAAGGATGGTGACAAAGGAGAGAGCTTTTCAGTGGTGGCCCCCCAATTGTGTAATGCTGCCCTTACAGAAGCACGTCTGGCCTTTTGACACCAAGTTACGACTATTCCCAGGCATTTGACAGCATATGATGAGGTTTTAAATCGGGTCCTGGATTTCTTATCATTCATTGTTTAAATTGGATAGATAGATTAGAGAGAGAGAGAGAGAGAGAGAGAGAGAGAGAGAGAGATGTGTGTGTGTGTTGTTCTGTTTATATGTTTGTACGTAAATGTTTTTCATATTATGTACAATATTGTATTTTAAAGGGTTTTGATATTTGTAAACTGCTCAGAGGGCTTTGAATATTGGTTGGTATAGAAATGTAGTAAATGTTACCTTTTGAATGTTTAAATCTTTTGTGAACTGCCCAGATAGCTTTTGCTATTAGGCGGTGTAGAAATTTAATAATAAATAAATTAACTAACAATCCAGAGAAAGGACTAGGGACCATTTGCAGAAGATCAAAATTAAATTATTATTACTATGTTTAATCATTATTATATCCAGCATGGTGGTGTAGTGTTTACAGTGTTGGACTTAGACTGGAGGTAACCAATATGATTGCCGGAGAAGAATGCAACCTATCCTACATCACCTGGACTATGACTGAACCCTAAATGGACTTGTACTTTGCATAGTCTGTAAGGTGATCAGTTCAGCCAATGTAACGACAGGTTTTGCTTGCCTTATTTATTCTCTGGAAAACATGAAGAGTTCTGTGCAACTCAAATGGGAGAGGGGATCGTAAAATCCCTGACGCAAGAGGAGAGTCAGTGTGATGGAGTGGGTAATGTATTGGACTAGGTCACATTGGCCCTGTTCAGAAGACACCTTAAACCATGGCTTTAACCACAGTGAATAAGGCAAAAAAAAAACTTATTCCCAGTGGTTAAAGCTGTGGTTTAAGGTGTCTTCTGAACACAACCCGTCTTTCTGGCTTAACCACCATGGTTAAAGCCGTGGTTTAAGATGTCTTCTGAATGGGGCCTATGACTCAGTGACACACGTTAAAATCCCCACTCAGCCATAAAGCTCATTGGGCGACCTTTATCCAGTCATTCCCTCTCAGCCTGACTTACTTCTCAGGCAGGGCCAGCCCTACCATTAGGAAGAGTGAGGCTTGGGGTTCTGCACCCCTGGTGTAAAGTCTAGTGTGTGCATACCATGCCCCTGCAAAAGATCCCTACCTTTGTCAGTTACACATGTGGTTGGTGTCCATGTGCAAACAAGGACATTTGGAAACAATTCTGGCCGGAGAAACTGACACTTGGAAGTTAAGTTACCAGGGAGAGGATTTTCTAGGTGGGGGAGAGCATTGAAGCATATGATCCCCCAACCTGAAATGGAACAGAGAGGTCCCACATTCCATTTGAACCTGGCATAAATCCATCAAAAGGACATTAAAAAAAAGTGGTAGAAGTGGCCCATTTGGGAGTTGCATCAGAGACTAAATTTTCTAATGCCAGTACATCTTTAAATACTTGGGATAGAATCTTACTCCAACTGAAATGGGTAGAAAACTCCTGTATTTATTTCAGTGGAGAAGGACTACAGTGCTCTTCACTCTGGGAAATGTACGTTAGATAAAACAATGCACAATGCAGGAGAAGGAGCAGGAGGAGGAGAATTTATTACATTTATTTATTACATTTCTATCCTGCCTTTTTTCCTCCAAGGAACCCAAGGCAGTGTACATTATCCTCCTCTCCATTTTATCCTCACAACAACAACCTTGTGAGGTAGATTGAGCTGACAGTCTGTGTCTGGTCCAAATTCACCCAGTGAGCTTCCATAGCCGAGGGGGGACTAGAACCCGGATCTCCCGACTCCCAGTCCAACATTCTAGCCACTACACCAGAAGGAGGAGGAGGAGGATTGAACTTTTACAATGTATTCAAAGGCTGAACAGTCTAAAGCACTCTTTCATAAGTAATGTGCTTAACATATGCCTCTGTCATACATGCTCTTCCCATAATGCTTAGAGTTCTAAAATACATATGAAATAACATGTGCAATACAGGTACTGACCACAGAAATCTCCCAACCGACCGTGGTTCCTTGCACCATGTATGAAAATGCACTTTTTCTGGACACAGTATTTAAAAAAAAAAAAAAAAGAATGCCCTTCTCATTATTGATCTTGGTATCCATCCTGCAGCATAGCAAACTGCCACTGTCCCAGTACTCAGACAAATCTTGTGTCAAGACCTGGAGGATGTTTGCAAAGGGTGATAATTGTAGGGTGTGTTGTGTGCCATTTTCTTACTCATATCCTTCTATTTACCAAGAAAGCAAAAGCCACATTTATTTTTAGTCAACCTAGCGCTGTATGTTCAATTCAGTCTGCAACCTGTGTTCAAAGGTATTTTTATTTCTTAATGACATGGGTTTTGCAGCACCTGTCTCAGAGTCAGTTGGGATCAAATCCTGCTCTGCAGCCAGTTGCAATGTCAAATTGTACATCTGCCTTTTCAGTTTTGCATGTGATAATTTATATATTTAAATGCACGCCCACATATGTTTGAAAGTGATGGTCACATGGACGCATTCCCAAACTGTTCTAAGGATATTTGGAGCTGTGCCTATGCCACTTGATCATTCCAGTTTCCAAGCTGTTTTGCAGTGCAATGCCATTCATGTTTACTCAGAAGTAAGACCCATTGTGTTCAATGAGGTTTACCCCCAGGTACGTGTGCATACGATTGCTCTCTTAAACATGATGTATCTGCATGGAGACCACTATGAGAAAAAACTTCCCTCTTTTGGTGCTCCACACACAGTGGCTTGCTTCACACATAATGATAACCCAGAGTATGGATTGCTGTTGCTGAATTGTGGGTTGTTGTTATGTGTGAATCCTGCTCTATGGTTTAGCTATAGGATCCATAGTTTGTTGTTGGTTTGTAAACTCTGGGCTGTTTGTGGTTAATAACCCATAGTTAAACCATAGTGAGCCTTTAATAACAATTACAAAAAGTACTGTGCGGAGCAATCTTGCAAAGTCTTAATACTTTATTTTATTGGCTGCCCAACAAAAAAGAGCACCTACCTTCAGTCCTCATTGAGACCCTTGGGAACAAGTACTATTCAACTCAGTGGGATTTGTTTCTTGAGTAGACATGTTTGGAATTGAGCTACAAAGTGGCAAATAAAACGTACATCTACATCACATAGTGGTGCCGATTCCTGGAGCTTCCTGGATCTGCTGCCCTTCCTTTTTGCTATCCCTCCCTGCTCTCCTGCCTTTTCCAAGCTGTAAGAGGAGCAAGAAAGCAAAGCAGAGAGGAGCTGCTGATGGGGCCCAGATGGAAAGGCTGGTGAAGGGCTACAGTGGGGACCTAGAGCACATCTTGACTAAGGGACCCAGAAAACCTGAAACTGCTGCTGGCTGGCAAAAATGAAGTTTCTGGAGGCAGCAGAAAAGAGCAAGCCGGATTTTGAAAAAGAAGCCGAACTAATGGGCCAAGTTGTGTTGCTTAAATATAATGCCCAGTGTTGTTCCTTTGCTCGTTATACCTGCTCTGTGAAAACTGGAATTGCTGTGTAGGATAATAAGGAGCTATAAAGAGAATTGCACATGAGCAACCTGTTTTTCAGCATCCTCCTTCAACCATTAAAGTAATTAAGCCAAGTTGACGAGATACCCAATTATTCTGTTGTGGTGGCTGCAATAAGCCCCTTAATATCTTACAGAATTTGAACCCACACCAGTGCAGCAAATGGGTGGCCTGCCCATAATTTGCTATGTTAAGAGGTATTTGAATAGACTTTTGTAGGCGCTGGAGCAACAGATGGGAATGGACGTTGACTATTCTCTCCTTTGGTCCAATGTCACGCAACAAGTTCGTAGAGGACATATGAACTTCCAGAACCATTTGTCTTCCTGGCTATCCCAGATCCCAGATCATTTGTTCCAGAAGAAGGAAACCTGGGGTGGTGTTAAGAAGCCAATCTCTTGCCTCCCTCCATGACATTCTGCATAGCTCCAATCCCCTTGTAATCTCATTGGCTGCCTTTCCATCTTCACTTCCCACTGTTGTATACCAATGCGTTGAGGCAGCTGTTGGCAGCTCTTAGGAGAAGACAGATCTATTTCAGCATTGCATGAAATGATCCCTCCATGTTCCTTTCCAATCCTGCAGGCACAT
This sequence comes from Anniella stebbinsi, assembly GCA_029215795.1. Lineage (NCBI taxonomy): Eukaryota > Metazoa > Chordata > Lepidosauria > Squamata > Anniellidae > Anniella > Anniella stebbinsi. Next base: position 393,869,432 of record JARDYH010000001.1, read on the forward strand.
TGTTGAGAGGTTGAGTTATTTTAGGGCTACGTTGCTTCTGCCATGGGAAATCCGGCAAGAGGACACCAAGGCATGAGAAGGACGATCTGAAGTGGAGAAGAGCATACCTTTTTAAAGAGGAAACGGAGGGCCCCATTCACATGAAATGTTAGATCCCACCTGTAGCTGCATGTGAGCAGCCCGAAGTTCTTTTGGGCACACACAAATAAACAAGATAGGGTGGCCACATGTCCTCTTTTATAGAGGACAGTCCTCTCTTTCAAGGGATGCCCCATCAAATTCCAGTGTAAAGCTAAAGAACTATAAGAATAGTAGTCTGCCCCCAGTTAGCACCCAAATAGCAGACTGAACAGGTCACCTGGTCACAGCAGGATGACATGCACTATACTTCTATTTAAATTACAATAATTATTTCTAAATGCGCATCTGTACCTGTACCTATGAATTTGTATGTGGAAATATTTGTCATCTTTTTGGGTGACACATTTCTCCCTTTTGGGTGATTCATAAGTGGGCACCCTAAGTAGCTTTTAGATAGATAATGGAACATGTGAATTGCTATGGGGAGAAATCATAGCTCAGTGGTAGCGCATGAGCTTTGCATGTGGAAAGTCCCACCTGGGCTCAACCCACAGCATCTTCCGCTAGCGAAAAGGACTGGGTGGTAACCCTGCCAATCTGCTGGCAATTCCTGGCTGACCACCTGGAGAACAGGAGCCATTCAGCGTTAGGGATGGGGGTAGTGGAGGTTGGTGGCTCCAATGTCAGTGAAGGCAGTGAATCCGCTTTGGGATTCAGTCAAAACCAGAAAGGACTCTAAAGGAGCTATCCAAAGTGTGGAAGCACCTTGAATAGCTCCTTTAGAGTTCTGACTGAAACCCGGAGCGGATTTACCGCCCCACTGACATCGGAGCCACCAGTCTCCACTGGATGGGAGAACCTGCAATTTTCAAGCTTGCCAAAATTCTCTGAAATACACTTTGAAAATTCACTCTGCAAATTCTCTGAAATTCACTTTGAAGCTCGTTTCAGCTTACTCCCATTTTTTATCTGGGTTTTGTTTTTGTTTTTGTTTTGCTCATTCAAATGAGCAAAGTCCACATTTCAAACGAGAAGAGTGCACATTTCTGTATTTTTTTTTAAAAAAAGCCTGAAGATACATATTTTTCAACAAATATGTATTTCAAAGTGCACTTTAAAAAAGGGGGGGATTTGCAAACAATTCTCAGGGGGAAAATGCTCCTACTCCCATTCAGGGTTGCAAAAGAGACATGACTGTGTGATTTCTTCACACAGCACACAATTGAACTATGGAATTCACTACTGCAAGACGTAGTGATGGCCCACCAATTTGGATGGCTTTAAAATTCCTGAAAGAGAAGGCTATCAATGGCTATCAGTCCTGATAGCTATGTGCTACCTCCAGTATCAGAGGCAATAAGCCTATATACACCAGTTGCTGAGGAACATGGGTGGGAGGGTGCGGTTGTACCATGTCCTGCTTATGGATTCCTGGTCAACAGCTGGTTGGCCACTGTGTGAACAGAGTGCTGGGCTAGACGGACCTTTGGTCCAATCCAGCATGGCTCTTCTTGTGTTCTTATGATTTGCAAACAGGAAATAAATTCCCATACATCCCTACTCAGAGTAGACCAAGAGTAGACAGAATGGAGCTCAGGATCTCCTGATAGATCACTGGATGATTTGCCATAAATGAGCAAAGTTTTCTGACTGCAAGTTATTTTCAACAACAGGAACAACAAAATTACACACACACACACACACACACACACACACACACACACACCTATACTTCTGAAATGAAAACAGCCTGAAGTAACTAGTTGTGGATTTTTGTATGGAAGGACTGTGCCCTCCATTCATTAATGTTGCATGAAACAAATTTCTGGGTGCCGAATTAAGTCAATGTCTTTTGGTCTTTTAGGTAGATCTCAGAGTTCTAGTAAAAGAAAAAAGAAAACCATGAAGTTTGCCCATGCTGGGTTAGAAAGGGCCCATGATCTGACATAGCATAAGGCAGTTTTCTTCATTCATGGGCACATTGGCATACTGCCAGAAGTCATTTCCATGATCACAGCTGCACTTCTATTCCATTGTGGGAATTGCTGCCAGCAATATGCCAGCTGAATCCATTCACACACTGTCCATATGTTGCGTTATCCAAACAAATGTGCATTTGGACATGATCAGCACAAATTGCACAGAGAAGAGTTCTTTTGTGTGAAAATTAGCCATTGTCTAACCTCAAAGTCTCAACAAATGTACCTGCCACAGCGCACACTCGGGATGGGTGAATCGGTCAATTTTGGTTTTGCTCAGTTTCCTATTTTCTTGACCATGAGTTCATTTTAGCCTATTTCCAACTCAGTTTGCAAATCTGACAACCAAACTAAAAAGTCTGCTTGAAAATTCATACACATTTTCCATTTCTTCTAATATGCACCTTTTGATACGCATTTTCCTAGTGTGCACTTCTGCCAAGCGATTTTACCCTAACATGATGCAATTTTGTGCATACTTCCCCCCCATACGCACTTTTTGTGCACACTTGTCCTTAATATAAAACACATTTATGCAACTGAGACCCAGAATGGATTCACGGCCTCACCAAAATCAGAGCCACCAGCCTCCACTGTGTTTGTGCGTGCGTATCTGATGAAGTGTCTTCTGCAACATTGCAACACACCGATAAGCTGGTTGGACATTTCTCAGAAAAGGTGATGCACATACACAACCTTTCCATTTTTGGTGCTGCATAATGATCATCTTGCCATAGTTGCATACAGTGGGGGGTCCGGCGGCTTTGATTTTGGTGAGGCTTTGAATCCATTCTGGGTTTCAGTCAGAACCAGCCAGAACGCTAAAGGCACTATCCAAGGTGCTTAACACCCCCCCCCAAAATAGTCTAAGCACCATGGATAGCTCCTGCAGAGTTCTGGCTGAAACCCACTGAGAGAATGGATTCGCAGCCCCACTGAAATCAGGGGGGGGGGGGGTAGCCTCCACCGGTTGCATTTTTGACCAAAAAGTGCTTCAGCAGCAAGGCATTTCCTTTAAGCACAAAAATAGCTTCAGTCATGACTCCAGGACTTGTCAAAGCACGTTATGCAGCTTCCTTCCCCATCTGCTTTCTGAGAAATAGCTCACATCCATAGAAACGGCCAGTACACTCCCCTTTGCTTTTGTTATGCTCCACGTGGCAATTTGTTCATGATTTATTTTATTAGATTTCCAACCCTCTCCATCACATGGACTTGGAGGAGCAGGTAATGAGCGTCGTGTCTGTCCTTTTCTGGTGCAAGGAGTTCATGATCACGGAACTGATCTGCACCCCCACCCCAAAAAAAATGCCTTTAGAAAGCTCATTAAGTGCTTCAGTAGACTGGAAAGAGATTACTTTCCCATTCGGTGCTCATGGCCCTCCGAATTCAGCTTCTAAGATCACTAGTGATCCACTGAGCATCAAGAACCCTGGGCCAATGCAGACCTCTGTGACATCAGAGCAGCTATGCCAATGACACGTTCTAAATTCCTGCTTAAAATGAACCAAAATGAAACTGTTTAAAGACATACAGATCATCTAAGGCTGCAGTTCTATTGACACTTCCATGAGAGTAAGCCCCATTGCACTCAGTCGGAATTACTTCTTGCTAAATTGACATAGGGTTGGACTGCATATAGCGTTACAATTCCCTTGGCTGAAATGCACTGCAGATCATTAAGACAGTCACCCATTCGCAGTGAAAGCATTTCTGTCAATCAAAAAAGTTTTAAACTCTGGGGTTCTTTTTGTTTGTTTTGGGTTTTTTTGGCAAAAGTCTTCTTCGCCGGTTGTGACAGCCACTGTTGTTTATGCTCCTAGTGAAAGCTGTATTTTTCCAGATGAAGTAAGGCAGATATTTTTAGCCGGTCCCTATTTTTCTAAAACCACTTTTTGCACAAGGTACACCACAACATTATTCAGTTTCCTGCATGCTGCACCTTTCAGCCACAATGTCTGCCTGAGTCAACCCAGAATATGAATGGACGGTAAAATAGCCAAGCAGCTCTTTCTTGTATAGTTTTTCTTAGCATCATCATGTCATGAGACAATTTAATACAAAGTGTGCAGACCTCTACTTTTAAGGAATGCCATTGGTTGGATCCAAGCTTAGTCATACTTAGAGTAAGCGCATTGAAATCAATGGGACTGAAGTTAATAAAAACTTACAGATTAATGATGCTTGTTTGTTTATTATTTACTTATTCCATTTTTATATCACCCAATAGCCAAAGCTCTCTGGGCAGTTCACAAAACAAAACTTAAACCATAAAATACAACAACATAGTAGGCCTGTTCAGACAACACACTAACCTATGGTTAGGACGCTAACCCTTTTGCAGCAAATGGTCAGTGAGTGTGTTTAAACCATGGTTATGTAGCCACCAAGGTTAGGAATGGTTCACATGACACGCTAAGCCATAATGTTTAGCTCCAAATGCTTAACCACTGTGGCTTATTGTGTCATCTGAACAGGGTCAATAAAACATTATATAAAGACTTTAAATTTTAAACAGAATAAAAGCAAAGTAAAAAATGGGGTGAAAGCCAGCAACAGCTTAAACCCATAACTAATCCATTGCAACTTGTAGTTTGGTCCAAACCTTCCAGGGACAAAACTCAGAAGTGAAGCCCAAAACCACAGATGTCACATGGGATGAGAAGCAGAATGTACCAGTTGTTAGCAGTGTGTTCTAGCTTGGGACATATCCAGGAAAGAAAGAAAAGTAGGTTTAACGTAGATATGTAATGACTTTCAATCTGTGTTCTAGGGAGCCCAGTGGGAAAATTAGTAACGGTGGACAACTGTCTTTGAAAGACGACAACACACACACACAAACCACTGTTGACCTTTCCTTGCAAAGTTAACATTACTCACTCATGTAATGTACATGTATTACCAAGTACAATAAGCAGGTGTTGCAAATCAAACGTGGAACACCCAATGCTACATCACTGTTGACTCCCAAGTATAAAAATTCTCATAAGCTATGAGTCAGTATGCAAAATGCACATCATTAGTCCATCAGTTTGAACATTGTAGGGGGAAAGCTAACAAGGAATTTTGTGGGTCTTAAAGACTAATAAAGTTATTGTGGCAGAAGATTCTATCAACTAGAAATGTTATCCTCAAGTCAGTAGATTGACAGACATACTGCTACATAAGCAAAAGCAATCCACTGCTTAGGGTGAGGAGGTTGACCATCATGCTTACTAAAGCCCACAACATTCTCTTGCCCATCCCTGCAGACCCAAACTCATATAGCTTTGTTGCTCCGCAGTGCACTGCCTTGTGCAGCTTATGCTAAGTAGCAGTTTTCATTTTGTCTGCTGACTCTTGCACATGTGTGCTGCTCTGCTGTATGTACCCTCATCTCAGAATGCTCGCTGTGTGGAGGAAAAACCTCATAGATTCTACTGAAGACAGGGCACCTAGAAGGAGTGCTCTGCCAGATGCCTCCAAATTTGTCCTGATTGGTTCCCACAAGCCAATCAGGGCAGTGAGGACATAACTCTTAGTTCGTTAGTTGGGCATTCCAATACTGGTGCTTTTAGTATCTGTTCCTGCACAGTACACACTGCCTCATTCAAATGAGCACACTCTTCAAGGTAACGAGGCCAGAGCAGCAACCTTGGGAGAGAAGTAGCATACTATTGAAGAAAGGCAGGTACTAAATTAGCTCTGTCAGAAACTACCATCTCCAGGCGCCCGGTATGTCTTGGCTATTCCTGATGGATTCCCTGACCTTCCCAAATGGGAAAGGCAAGGAGCAAATGAAGCCAGCTCCATTGGGAACCACCACCTTGTACGCATGCTCCATTGCCTATCCCACTGTTTGGTCAATCCCATAACCCACCGTCCACCATTGCATGTACCCAAATAATAATATTTTGCTGCTGGTTGACAAGGAAGTACTTCTTTTTGTTTTGTTTTGTTTTTCAGTGGCTGTTCCCCTTTGCACATGGATGACCCTCAACTTTACTGTTTAGGAAATTGTGCTCTCCCATGCCACGTGGGGCTTCCGTTGCTGAGAGAGAGCCATCCCATAATATCATCTCAGTGCCAAATGACTTGTTGCCCCCAGAAGCTACACAATAGACCTTTGTCTGAATTTCCTTCTCTCCTTTCTGTGTACAAGTTAAGATAAATATTGGAAGATTATCCCTTGGATCATATGATCAGATCACAGCCTATGTGTTACCCTTATATTCACAATGCACATATTCCCAGCAAAAGCCAGAGTTAACTAGCAAACAGTTCTTACCCCCACCTTTATGTTTATTGCCAAAGTTGGAGCTACAAGAGCAAAGCAGTATTTTCTCTGTGTAGAGGTCTCATCTCTCTATTTGTATTTTATTCCATCTTCTATATAGAATTTGATGTCAGAATTCTAATCATTTATACAGAATGTTAAGAACATAAGAAGAGCCCCGCTAGATCAGACCAAGGATCTATCTAGTCCAGCACTCTGTCCACATAGTGGTCAACCAGCTGGCAAGCAGGAACCCACAAGCAGGACACAGGTGCAACGGCACGCTCCCACCCATGTTCCCCAGCAACTGGTTTATATAGACTTACTGCCTCAGATACTGGAGGTAGCACATAACCATCAGGACTAGTAACTATTGATAGCCTTCCCCTCCAGGAATTCACCCAAGCCCCTTTTAAAGCCATCCAAATTGGTGACCATCACTACAACTTGTGGAGTGAATTCCATATTTTAACTATGTGCTTTGTGTTCCCCCTATATGATCAAAAGACCTTAGATACACTGTTTAAGTAATCCCTGCTGGATGCAGCCAAGTATTATTTATCCCAAGCTACAGATTGTGGGCTGTGCTATAAAGGCTTCCCTATGGCTAAGTAGTTAATTCACAGCTGATGTACATTTTAGCCACTGTGCGTCAGAATAAAAGAGTTTCTTCCTGCTCTTCCTGTTGAGGGAAGGCAAATGAAATCATCAGCTAACATCACAGCGTTCACCTGTTCATGACAACTTTGTGAAGACATAAACGCCGCAGTTGTGAGCACAACTATGTACAACTTCAGCCCAGGTTGATCGTGCACCATCACCTCTTTGATGTAAAATCAGGACTGGACACGCAATGCTGAACTTGCTAGCCAACTGAACATCAGCCCACATATAAACTACTCTACAACTAAGCTGCAGAGTTGTACTAGTGAACAAGTAACGACAAACAGACAAGGAAGAGCATTCGTGAATTTTTCAATATGTGCTTTGTTTACCCTGAGTACTTCCCTGGTGAAAGAACACGTTCCTCTATTGTGAATATTTGTATAGGAGTAGCGCATGCAAGTGAGAGATTTTTATTCTCCCAGAGGTTAACAATTGTGTTTGGTATTTTTAAACTCTCTTCATTTTTTCCATGCAGGCTCAAGTTGAATAGGTCGCTCCATCAAGAACATTGTGCCTGCCCGCCCTGTCCGCCCGGCTCATTGTGATGGAAAAGGTTAACACGTCCAAAATAAAAGTGAAATCCTAAACAAATTCCTGAGATTAAAATAGTTTGCTTCTTTGGCACGCTGACGTTAATCGGAAGGTGGATAGGAAGTCTACAAAGAGCATCGCTCCACAATGGATTAGTGGCTAGCTAACAAATCCAAGGTGCTGAATGACATTTAGGACTGGCAGAGGCAAAAATAAATCAGTGAGCAAGCTGATGTTCTTATTATATGGGAGGGTGGACTCAATACAAGATGAAGTTTCAGAATTTGACTGAAAGCAAAGTTATACATTTTTTCAGCACAATCTTGTGTGTGTGTTTTACTTGGAAGTAATTCCTACTGAGTCCAATAGGACTTCGGCTGTAAACCTACATGTCCTTACCTAGGAGTCTCACTGAACACAGTGGGATTTATTTCTGAGTAAACGTGCATAGGATTTGGGTTATTAGCAGGAATTTCTTCTGAGTAAACATGTGTAGCCCTGAGCTGTAACTCTACTGACAACATTCTAAGCATTGCGGTCTCCAATTCCCATGGATATCTGTAGGGGAGAGTCACGACTGCACTACTGAAATCCACGAGGACTTAAAAGTGATTGACTTTTGTCTGGATCGTGTCCATTATAGTTATTACCAGCCTCTCACAAGAGCAGTGGTAGCACCAGAAAAATAAATCCTGGGAGCAGGGGCATGGAAACTGCAAAGTAGAGGTGGGAAAGATGTGTCCCATCTGTTAAGATCGTGGAGAGAAAAATAATGGTATATTTCAAATTAAAACTTCCATCCTAAACATATTTTTAAAATAAATGGAAGAAAGGCTACTTTAGGCCTATACCACAAAAGGAGAAATTAATTTTATTATGTTGTTAGAATTTGTTTTCCTTTTTTTTTACTATCAGGTACCCCATATATAAATAATAAATTCAATTGATTCTCTCTCCTGCTTGTCAGAAGTTTCCCCTTTCCCCTCACTGGATAGCCACTGGTTTGTTGACATCTTGAAGAATATATCAGTAGCTACAAAATGCATCACCTTTGTTGGCTCAAGAGCTGCATCTGAACTGTAGAAGGGCTATAGAGATGATAACATATGAATGCAGATTCAGAGAAACATTGTGACAGAGCTTTTGGCCTGTTTCAGATGATCACAGGATGGTTAACAAGTCACTGTGTCTTCAAACCATCCCACAACCCTACAATAGCCACCCTTGCTGGGTTTGGACAACAGGAGAAGCTGCACCAGGGAAGGTAATTATACAAATTGGGCTAGCACATGACCAGCACTCACAGGATGATTAACAAGCCACGGTGGCTAGTTAACCACCCTGCAATTTTGCAAACCAGACCATTGGTTTTTACCAGCAAAGAAAGAAATATGCCTTATTTATTATTTTTATTACGATTATTTCTATTATTAAGAACATAAGAAGAGCCCTGCTGGATCAGACCAAGGGTCCAGCTAGTCTAGCATTCTGTTCACACAGTGGCCAACCAGCTGTCAACAAAGAACCCACAAGTAGGACACGGTGCAACAGCACCCTCCCACCCATGTTCCCCAGCAACTGGTGTATATAAGCTTTCTGCCTCTGGCATTCCGCAATTCATTCAAAACAATCTTACACTTTTCTGTACTACTGCACTTTAGAAAAGGTGCCCCAGACAAGCAAACAGGAAACAACACTTTAAAAAAGACCTCGTGCAAGCCATAACTCCAAAATATGAGCTACACAGTGAGGCTGGAAAATGGATTGGAATTTGGAAAGGAATCAAATTCTAAGCCAGGAAGGATGACAGAAGCCACCCATCCTTTGGCATGGCAAAGTTATCAGTTGGCCAGATAGTTTGACCCGGGTGCCTTAGATATGAACTGTTATTTTCCGTCATGAAAGCCCACGGGTTCAATGCTATGCCATGGTTACAGAGAGGAGGAGAGAGGAGCAGTGATCTTTGAAGGCTGGCTTGGAAATTGCTACATATTCCTGGCTTCTGGGCCCATGTATGCAGATATAGCCTGATAAATTCATGAGACGAGCAGGATCCAAGGTCCCTTTGCACTACTGAGAGAAGGCCAAAGGCAGGACAAGAATGCTCCCCAGGTCTACCACCTTCAAACACGGAGTCCCCGTTCACATAATCACAGGGGGATGGAGGGTAAATTATCCATGAAGCAGGTAGGCATAGGAAAACCACAATGTGTGCACGCCATGCAACTGTTACCCCATGGAGTGCTGTGGTTTACTCAGATCTCTCTGCTTCATGGATAAATTCACGGCCTCCCACTGGGCGCTGTGGTGGAACTCAGGCCACGGCAGCCTCCCCAACCACCGAAAAGGCCTCACGACTACAGAAAATGTCCGTGGCAGCAAGAGTGTCAACTGAAATAGCGGTTGCTCTTGCTCAGACTCTATGGTCACCACCATTTTAAAAATATTTGCCCGTTTCAGGGCCAAAAAACTATGAGGTTCCCATCAGACGACATGGGAACCACTGTGGATGCCCACTTATTATTATTATTATTATTATTATTATTATTATTATTATTATTTTTCTATACCGCCCCCTAGCCGAAGCTCTCTGGGCGGTTTACATAAGATCTTGCAGAAGATGGGTGGCAGGCATGGGTACTTGACCCACCATAGGCAGGGAGATCACGTTTTTCAGCAATCCATGCTGGGTTAGCATGTTGTCTGAACAAGCCCAAGGTAACCTTGTGATTGAAATCCACCACCACCCCGCTCTCGATCTTGTGCATGATCCATCATGCGAAATTCAGTGGTATCGTGGCAGCAAGACATTGTTGAGGAACGGTAGCTCCCTTTGCCTTGGTACTGCACTTAAGATCAACAGCTGTCAATCAGGCAATCCCACCTCAAAAGTGGTGACGGAGCTGTTGCATGCCCCACATCGCTCTCCCACTATCCCACCCCCCATGCTCACCAGCTCTGGGGCAAAACTAAAGTCCCATTGCTACAGTCAATGGAGCAGGGAGGCGGGCCAAAGGGCCACAGGAGGAATGGGTGTAGGAGGTGCAACAGCTGCATCCTCCCTCAGTGCTTTGGAACTTTGAAAGGCATGGCAAGGTCTCCCTGGCGACAGCTGGCAGGATCAGCTGCAAGAGTCCATTGTCTTTGCCCGTCACCGGCTGTAGCAAGCGGATACTTTGCAGCACACACAGAGGAGGGTGCGTCAGTGGACCCCTGCCAGAGAGGGCCGGGAGCCGCTGTCGCTAAAGAACATCTCCTTGCTCTGGGGTTCTTTAATCAACATGCAATCAACCAGGGGAGGCTGGTAGCTCTGAGGTCAGTGGGGCAGTGAATATGCTCCGGGTTTCAGTCAGAACTCCAAAGGAGCTATCCAAGGTGCTTTGGAAAGCTCCTTTAGGCCCTGTTCAGACACACACGGAGAGGTGGGTGGGTGGATGGATGGGAAGGGAACTATGGAGAGGGGAGGGGTAATGGAACCATGACAAGCAGGCCAGCCACATAATCACGGAACCATATCCTCTGGTTCTGCCACCCACCCAGCCCTCCATAGTTAGATAATTTACCTCTGTGTGGTTTCACAGCACACCTCACCATCCTCAGTGCCTCAAATGGGTGCCCAGCAGCAGCTCGGCTGATAAAAAATGAAAAACAAAATGGAGGCCAATCATGAGGAAAGTCCACAGCAGCAAGAACATCACTGGATGTGGCAGTTGCTCTTGCTGGCAGACTCTATAGTCGTCACCACTTTTTATTTTATTATTATTTTTCCAGTGAACTTCCCGCCAGAGGACACAGGAAGCACCATGGAAGCCCATAACCGTCCAGCAGAAGGTGAGTAGCGGGTGTGGGTACTTGCCCATTGTGGAGAAGCAATTCTCCCACCACCCGACACGCTAGCCCACCGTGGGTCATGTTTTTGTGCTCCACAGCGGATTAGCAAGTCGTCTAAACAGGCCCTTACCTTTCTGATTGGTTCCGATTGAAGCCCGGAGAGGATTCACCACCCCACTGACATGGAAGCCCACCAGCCTCCACAGCATTCAACGCATCGCCTGGCTGGGGCTCAGCACCGCTGGCAAACTCACTCTTGCCCATTCTGCTGAACGTGGCCATAGATATCTACCCCCAAAATCCTGCCCTCACAGCACCTATGCCCACGTGTATGTTAAAAAGGTGGCCTGTACAACCAGCTCCGGTGTGGTCTGAACACACATTCCCTGCCTGGGTAGCAGAAATAGCGGCTTGAAGTTAAGAAACGGGTCTCAGGCTGGGAAGAGAATTACCCTTCTAAACTTCCCCGGAATGTGTTACCTACCACAGCTGTCACAGGCGCTTTCAAAACAAGCAGAGATCTCTGCTTCATTTCACACTGCTCACCGAGGAAGCCTTTCAGCCTTTTCTAAGTTTGGATTTCAGTAATGAGCTAAGAGCACCAATGCCTCCAGCTGCCAACAGCTGTGTGTCTTCACTTAATTACATTCGCAAGCCCCTTCTTGGGGAGGTGTGCTTCAGAGTGGCCCTGACTTTGCAAAGTAATTTAAGCTTAAAAGGGAGCCAAGCAAGCTTTCTGTAGGGAGGCTCATGCTGTGTGATGCAAAACAAGCAAGCCAGGAAATTAAAAAGATATCGCTCTCTCCACTGTTAAATGAATTTCGTAAGGGTCTCAAAGGGACCTCAGGCTCCTGTTAGAATTTCCTGGCTTTGTTGAGCTGCATGGCGTTACTGCTTTTAAAACATGCTTCTTAATGTTTAGCACTTTACCTAAATGTCAGCTTCAATTAAAATGGCAGTGGTGGAATGGTAAGTAAAATGGACCAAGATGCAAAGGCTTTATAGAGTCAAGATATTGTTAATATATAACTTTTTGCTGAATGAGGACATTTACATAGGCATTCATGCTTGGAACTTTTCTCAGCTTTCTTTAAAGGCTTTATTTTAAATTGAAAATCAGCCTCAGGAGGCTGCAACAAGGGGTAGAACTGGGTGTACATGCATAGGCATATGTGCGCCTACTTAAAACTTTCCCTGCAGCCTATTTTCTCACTCAAATATCCCCCATCTTGCTTTTCCCACACGACTCTTCCACTCCTGACTTTGGCCTCAGTGAAAAATATCTGAAAGCAAGTTCATGGTCACTACTCTATTTATTTCAAAGGCAGGGCTCCTGTAATTTTAACAGTTGTAGAGAAAAGGGAATTTCAGCCAGTGTCATTTGTATGCAATTAGTTCCTGGTGAAATTCCCTCTTCATCACAACAGTTAAAGTTGCAGGGGCCCTGCCTTCTTTTGTATATGGTCACTCTAGTATAGTGCCTACAACTTTAACTGTTGTGATAAAGAGGGAATTTCACCAGGAACTAATTGCATACAAATGACACTGGCTGAAATTCCCTTTTCTCTACAACTGTTAAAGTTACATGAGCCCTGACCTGGATTTTATCTGGTCAGCCTAGTCTAAACAAATGCTTGGCAACTGAAGTTCTTGTGAGGCTACCCAACAGTACATTTCTTTCTCACATTGCTTTCCATTTTCTTTGTGTAAATGGAAGCCAGCTTAAAAAACACTCAGAAGTAAGTTTGCCACAAATAGCCCAGTATTGCTGTAGGGATAAAGAACATGTGCAGAATAACTTGCCCCAGGGAAACCTACAGCCTTTGAAGACAAAGCTTTTTCAGCAACTGTTGTATATGGACTATATATTTCTAACAATATGCCATTGCACCTGACCTAGAGGAAAAGTTCAAGGGAACGGGGATTTTAACAGCCTACTAATAGATGAGAGTCTACCCTAAAGAAGATAGGAAACAGTTGTTCCACTTTTCAGGCCCTGAAGGTTAAAGACTGTTTTCCACATTAGATATTTACAACACCCACAATTCACTCCTGTGTCTGAAATGACACCTGAGAGGGACTAATACACATGACTACTTCCAACTAGGTGAAAGATATACAAACATCTCAATACCGCTGAATACAGATCTGTGAGAGCATATTCTAGAAACTGAGGGTGGCAGCTCCCTCACAAAAATCCCAAACATTTGGTAACGTTTCACATTTTAACTGATAAAATGCATTTGGGATTGGGGATTCAGCCAAACCCAGCAGTTACATTCTGAATAACCATTCACAATAACTCTATTCAGCCAGGAGTCAGCTTTTCTGAGGGAAAAATTAACTGTTTGAACCATGTTCAGCTAGGGTGACCAGATAAAATCCAGGTCATTGCCCATGTAACTTTAACAGTTATAGAGAAAAGGGAATTTCAGCCAGTGTCATTTGTATGCAATTAGTTCCTGGTGATATTCCCTCTTCATCACAACAGTTAAAGGTGCATGCACTATACTAGAGTAACCATATACAAAAGAAGGCAGGGCCCCTGCAACTTTAACTGTTGTGATGAAGAGAGAATTTCTTCAGGAACTAATTGCATACAAATGACACTGGCTGAAATTCCCTTTTCTCTACAACAATTAAAGTTACAGGAGCCCTGACCTGGATTTTATCTGGTCACCCTATGTTCAGCCTACCTTCCCTAGATGATGTTAGAGGCTGCCTCTACAAGAGGCATTTAAAGCTCTTTCAAGGCGCATTAAAAAATTTACCTCTACAAGAACGGAGCGCAAATCGGGCGTAGAGGCGCTTTAAACATCCGATTATGCGCATTATCGAATGCGCGTTAAATAGCGAGTTTTATTTTGCTCTGACCGTTAAAGCGCATTTTGACTAAGTGAACAAGCGATTCTCCGCATGTCAACAGTTTAAATCGCATTTCGGTCGTCCAGTAATGCGCTTCGCCGCCTCTCGTACAGAGGTATTAGGTGTAAATGCGCTTCTGCGAATATGCGCATAATCGCCTAACCAGGCGTAAAGGCGAATTCTTGTAGATGAGGCCAGAGATACATCCTCATAGCTAGTCAGGGCGTTCTTGGGGGTGAAGGTTTTGTACACTGATTCAGAAAGGGCAGGTCATAGGCCCGATTCATGAGTGACATGCTGTAGCATGACTATTGGTGAAAAGCCACATGTTCTCAGACTCACATGGCGGCAGTAACATATGCAACTACAGCTACGTGCCTGACAGGAGATTCACAGAGCCTGTCATGATTTCTCCTTGTCTTCTCCAGGCATTTTTTGTGTTAACAATCAACCTTGTCAGTTTGGATGAGAAAGCGGTTTTGCCTCCCCACAGCTATTTGTGTAACAGGCTGAAGCCCTACTTAGAAGCACGGCCTGTCTGGATATTACACAAGTGTTTATAAAGGATGACAACAACGTTTTTCTTTCTCTCAAGAAGAAAACAAGATGACTGGTATGAAGAATAATAAATAAGAATAGAGACCAATGGAAATAATTGATAAGAAAAAGAATACACAGATTGGTATCTCAATGTAGTGGAGTGTAATAAAAGATGGCCTTGAGTGTTTTCCATGAGGTGATATCTTGTCTGTCTGTCTGTCTCTCTCTCTCTCTCTCACACACACACACACACACACTTGTGTTAGATAATAGGAACAACGCCAAATGCTTCCAGACACTAAAGGATGATAGAGAACGTGTTGTATCAACAGCGGCTTTTCTTGTTCATTCTCCTTGTCGTCCTCTAATTTGATAGTTTCCTTTCTCCTATTCCCTCCCCGTCCTTTTCCTCTTTGCCTTTGCAACAGGCAACATGTGCCCTTTCTCCCTGAAGGAAGGAAGTAATCATATCTCATGCCCTTGCCTACTAAGACCATTTCTACATGAGGCTTTTATTGCACATTCATGATTGGTCACTCATGGAAGTTTGTAGGTACTTTACATGACATCGTCAACCCTCAGAGTGTCTCCTGCACTTTTTAACAGGTTGGAGATAAGCCAATAACAAACGTTAATGCGAGAGAGCCGCAATGTGTAATGACAACGTTCAGCTATAATATAGCCCCTAGATGGTGGTGTATAATGAAACTAAAAAGAACATTGCCCAAAATTAAAGTTTTCAATTCAAATCACATGTCACCATGTAAAGGAGCCCATCGTAACCTCACAAAGAAACCAGAAGCTGAAAGCCCCAGTAAGGATCAGGATTTCAGCCCTTGCACACACACAATCAGCTTTATGGAGTGCTTGTAGCTGAACAGTGTCAGATACCTTATTTAACAATGTGTGAGCACTAATAAAGTAAGTTGAACTGAACTTCTTCTAGACTGGCTCTAGCTTGCATTTAACTCCCTCTAATAATAAATGCTGTCTTTGTTTAAGGCAACAATACTATAAATCACACCATGCTATCCAACGAATTGCTCCCCAAAGCATAGAATTGCCCCTAAGCTGGTAAATCAATTTAATTTTGCAATCCTACTGACTTAACGTAAAAAAGCATTTGAGGATAGAAAGGAATGAATTAGAGAATAACTAGAGATGGGCCAAAAAAGAGACCAGGAAAAACAAGTTCCAAGTTCCAAAAGCATTTGAGGATAGAAAGGAATGAATTAGAGAATAACTAGAGATGGGCCAAAAAAGATACCAGGAAAAGCAAGTTCCAATGATTTAAATGTGAGAAGAAGCTTGTACTAATGATTAGTCAACCAGTGTAATGAAAAGATCAAAGCTGGGACTTTGAAGGTCACGAGCTTGATTCCCGGCCTCTCCAAGAAAGACCCTTGTCTGAAACCTGAAGATCTGCTGTCAGTCAGTGTTGTACATGCATGGATGGTTTGACTTGGTATAAGTAACTCCCTTACTTTCACAGCGAGGAACCATGAAGATGAGCTGTGCAGAAGAAATCTGAGGGGAAAGGTGATAAAACGATAGAAGGAAAGAGATAAAGAAAGAAGACTGGGCAGCTATAGTAATCGTGAGATGCTACGGCTGGTTGGAAATGCACCAGGTGAGCCAGTCCAAAAGACAAGGTGGCTGTGAATAACAACAGGTGTTCCATAAAGAAGGCAGGTAGCAGTTACATGAAAGAATATGTGAAAACATGTTCTTACTCGTGACAGCCAATCAACAAACTTGGTGGATTTCCCCCTAGTTCACTTTTTTTATTATTATTACAAAGCTCATTATTCTTATTAGCTTACATTAGTTTTTTCTCATATCATATACAATGGCCTTTTCATTGCATTTTATTTGTATTCATTTTGATGCGTGTAAAGCCCATGTCGCCTTGGGCGCTAGTAGTCCTGCTCTTTTCCTGCTTTTTTGCCCCTCAGCCCCCTCACCACAGAGGGGCTCATGAACAATGGAGGCCTCCGCCTTGAACCTCAGGTCCACAGCATGGAATGGCCCCTCGGCTGCCCTGGCTAGGAGCATAGACTTATTTTTTTATTATTATGTTATTATGTTTTTAGGATGTTTTAGGATTTTTATGCAGTTTTAATAATATGTGTCATGTTTTAATCAGTTTTATGTATTTTATCATGTTGTTGTTCCCCGCCTTGATCCAGACGGAGAGGCGGGTAAGAAATAAATTATTATTATTATTATTATTATTATTATTATTATTACATTTATATCCTGCCTTTTTTTCCTCCAAGGAACCCCCGGCAGCTTACATAATCCTCCTCCCCTCCATTTTATCCTCACAACAACAGTAGGCTGACCAGATAAAATCCAGGTCAGGGCTCATGTAACTTTAACAGTTGTAGAGAAAAGGGAATTTCAGTCAGTGTCATTTGTATGCAATTAGTTCCTGGTGATATTCCCTCTTCATCACAACAGTTAAAGGTGCAGGCACTATACTAGAGTGACCATATACATATACAACAGCCCTGTGAGGTAGTTTGGGCTGAGAGTCTGTGGCTGGCCCAAAGCCACCCAGTGGGTTTCCATGGCCGAGTGGGGACTGGAATGCAGATTCCCCCGACTCCAACACTTTAGCCACTACACCACACTAGGCTTGTTGCGTAGGGGGATATTTGAAATGAAAGCGAGAGAGAAAAGCCTCTAAAGTCCACAGTCAGCGTCAAAGATAGACAAGGGACCACTGACAAGAGCTCCGTAGACTTGCTCCTCTTCTTCATCTGTCTCTTGCTCCTGCCCAGATAATGGTGGTACTGAGAAGGAGGGACAGACGATGCTGCTGCCTCCTTGCCCACTGGCTCTCTGCTGGCTTAAGTAAGCAAGGGGCAGCAATGATGAGGAAGATGAGCTGTCAGTAGTAGTGAGAAGATAGGTTCATGGGGAGGGGGGGGATTGGTTTGCCAAAACAGGCTGGAACAGCCACCGAAAATGTGTACTAAGGACAGGCTCAAATCAGATGGTGTTTAAAAATGAACAGATATTTAGGCCACCTTATATAGGCAGCCGTTCAAGGCCTGGACATCATTTGTTAGGAAGAACTGCTGAAGTCATTCATTTGCTTCCTTGCGTTCTAGTCTGGACATCTGGGGTGTGTAACAAGCTATTAAAAAGTAGAATGTAGCAAATTCAGATGGAGTTGCTTCATATCCTCATCTACATGTCTACCTGAATTATTATTATTATTATTATTATTATTATTATTATTATATTGGTTTATATCCCGCCTTTTCCCCAATACTGGGAACAGAGAAGTCTTGTAGCGGTTTCAAAATATGCTCCAGAGAAGGCCCTGTCCCACTTCCACAGCCAAAGCTATTCCATGTAAACACAGCAACCGCTGAAATGAATCAAGCTTGCGCAACAGAAATACTTAGTGGATAGAGTTCCGTATCACGCAGAGTTAGCCTCTCTGTAGCATTGCTGGGAATGAAAAGCCTCTACCAAGAGTGAGAGATCATATATATATGGAAGACAATAATATATAAGATCTAGACCCATAGCAGGGTTCGAACTACAAAGGCAAACGCTTGGAAGGAACTAGCTTTCTCCAGCGGTTTGGTGGGTTTGGGACCTTGTTCAGAACTTCATAGCAACTTTTATCTTTCCCAGTCTTGGTGGGCATATGCTCTGAGGTTTTTGGAGCAGTCTTCATCCACAACATGTAATTATTCCATCAGTTGCTCGCTCCTTATTTTGCTAAGAATGCACTATGAAAGCCTAAAGAAACCCAGGGAAGGACACTGCGTTTCCGTTACACGCTTGGCAACATTGTGTTTTGTTCTGTTTTCTTAAGTATACTGTTGTTCTGATTTTCCTGAAATGTAAAGAAGGTGAGTTGGATACAACGAGATCTGCAGTTTTCCAGTGGTAGGTTGGCCCCATTTCATTTCTGCTCAAAGATTGGTCTCTTCCTCCCAGCTTCCAAAGGGAACCAATCTTAAGTGGCTAGCACTCATGATTCGGGGGTACAGGAGAGCTACTGTTAGCTTTCCGAGAGTATTTTTTGTATCCAGTGCAGTAACCTCCATTCATGGTATGGAAAGGTCATTGCCTGAATATGCACAAACGATAGGGTGACCAGATAAAATCCAGGTCGGAGAGAGAGAGAGAGGGAGGGAGGGAGGGGGAGGGAGAGAGAGAGAGAGAGAGAGAGAGAGAGAGAGAGAGAGAAAGAAAGAAAGAGAGAGAGAGAGAGAGAATGCTGCTCACTTGTTTGCAGGGGGAAAGAGTACTCAGTTTCAGCTCCAAATTTTTGAGGGCCTTTAGCAAGACACCCACAACAGGTGAGTGAGTCTATGTTCTCGCTGCCGGTGAGTCTACTTTCTCACTGTTCTTGTCACCAGTTGCTGCTGCGCCTCAGACTCTTCATTGCAACCCCTTGTTTGCTTGCTTGCCAGGCAGAGAGGCAGGGAGCAAGTAGGCCTTGGCATCTCCTGCTCCTCCTTCTCACCACCACCACCGTTGTCTGAGCCAGAGCAAGAGGCAGGTGAGCAAACAATACTAATCGTCTCCTTAAGTATATAAATTGGCTTCTGCCCTCGCTCTTGATGTACATTTCCTTGGCGTCTCCATCAAGGACAAGTGGCTTTTCTCTGCCGCAATTGGCCCCGTTTAAGAACGTAAGAAGAGCCCTGATGCTGGATCAGACCAAGGGTCCATCTAGTCCAGCATTCTGTTCGCACAGTGGCCAACCGGCTGCCCAAGGGAATCCCACAAGCAGGACAGGAGTGCAACAGCATCCTCCCCCCCCCCCCGTGTTTCCCGGCAACTGGTGTACAAAAGCATACGTTTCCTTGTCTGAGGGGGAAAATACGTACGCCTCCCAGTAAGGCCCTTTGGTTTCTTCCCAAAATTACATTTCTCTTGCCGATTCAACTCTGTAAAAGCTGCAGGGTGGTGGTAGCTGCAGTGTTTTGTCTGCACATAATCTAGAGGGCAAGGGCACATTCCACAGCCAGAAAATGCGACACTGCGGTGGTTGAGTGAGAGCAGACGTGGAGAATATAATTGAAGGCAGAAATTAAATATGGGCAAGCTTGGCGGGGGGGATTGGGGGGGGGGGAGGCTCCGTTTGTGCTCAGGCAAGGAATTCACCACTGGAATGCACAGTATTTGGTGGCTTTGGAATCGCTTCCACCGTGACCAGCAGTGAAGTAAGTGGCGAATCATGGACGATTCTAAGCAATGCTGGACGGATTCGCATGCTGATTAGGGCCTCGGCGTAGATCCCAAACTGTGCGAAGGCCTCCTGTAGCCTTGCTTGAGGATGGGGAGGATACAGCACACTCTCGAGCTTTGGGCAATAGTGGACTGGGTTGGGTGGAAGGGCAGGAGGAGCAGAGAACTGGGGGCCAAAACATACATGATCCAAGAAATTCAGAATCCAATCTCTTCCCTTCATTTTTTAAAAATACTATGAGGCACCTGTGTTAGGCTCTGGTTTGAGCAGGGCAGTGGCACTGGTAAAGGGGGGGGGGGCTCTTTTCCTGACCAAACAACCCCACCTTCCCCAACCTTATCAGCCATGTTGGGGAAGAAAGGTAAGCAGAATACAGACACCTGTATTCTTTTGTCCTCAGTGGGGCTTGCAGCAATTTCTGGGAGGAGGGATTTAAATCAGGAAAACAGTGCCTTGGGGGGGAGGGGTCAAATGTAGCATGACCATGTGAAAAGGAGGACAGGGCTCCTGTGTCTGTTAACAGTCATATCAAAAAGGGAATTTCAGCGGGTGTCCTTTGTATGCATGCAGCACCTGGCAAAATTCCCTCTTCATCACAACAGATAAAGCTGCAGGAGCCCTGCCCTCTTTTGTATCTGGTCAGGAGGGCAGGGCTCCTGCAGCTTTTACTGTGGTGATGAAGAGGGAGTTTCACCAGGTGCTGAATGCATACAAACAACACCTGCTGAAATTCCCTTTTCTACACAACTGTTAAAGGTACAGGAGCCCTGTCCTCCTTTTCATATGGTCACCCTACAATGCATTTCCTATGTGGCTCAAATCTCCTTCTCTTGATGCCCCCCGGTGACAGTGCTCCGTGAAGGAACCAGGAGCACCTGCTTTGCATACAACAGGTCCCAGTTTCAATCCCTTAATATCTCCAGTTTGTTTTCTTTTCAAAGATCAGAGGAAGACCTTTGTCCAAGAGCTTTAGGAGCTTCTATCGGACAGCATAGACCAGGATTGTTGAACCTCAGACCCACTGGCCAAGTCCAGCATACCTGCAATCCAAACCTAGTCTTCTGGGGTTCCCCAAACAGCCACACCCCATCCCCTTGGGCCCCAATTCCCTTTTCCTGACCAGTGATCATTTGGTGGTTTCCCAGCTTTTGCGTGGTTCACCCCCCACCCCTCCAGGAACCAGTGAAAAAGGAAGCTTCTCCTGGTTCACACACCCCACACCCACAACAGCCTCCCAGCTGTTGGGTAAAAGGAACAACTCCGCATTCTTCCAGACACTAGGGGATGATAGAGATCATCCTGCAGCTTGATTGGTTCCTTTTCCCTGCTCTCTCCCCTTCCTCCTTCATTTCGTTTGCTTTGGGAGGTGGGGGGTAGCAGAACTTACAAAAAATTGTAAAGGTTTTCCATGAACAGGACAGAAAGAACTTGAGATTTAAAAAGCCCAAAATGTGGGGGATATGCAGAACTGAGAGATTTGTCCATCCATCTCAGCAGAGGGCTCAAAGGGCTTAGGTCTTAAAAGCCTGGCTTTGAAACCCTGTATATTAAACCATGTCTGTGGTGTTGAATTAAGATTCCCACCTCTCTCTTTTTTCCTGCAGGCTTCTCATCTTTAACAGCTACATGACAGACAGGTAGAACATGCTGCTCTGGGAATCACTGTCCCTGATGAACTTGGCTGGTGCAGACGGGCGAGGATTTCATTCAGTTTGTTTTATCAGAAGAATTTACTAAAATTCACAAACGTCTTTATAAACAGGGCGGGATGAATTTAAGATTTAAAACAAAATTGAATGTGGGGGAAAGAGAAAGTGACTGGTTTGTCCATCCCTAAATAATACTCTCTGGTAGGTAGACATATCACCATCCATGAATTTTTCCAATCCCTTTTTAAAGCATCTTTGTGAGAGTGAGGCCCCAAACAGTCATTACTTCAAAAATCTGTGTCCAGCAACTACCTCTTCCCCCCAACTGAGACCCCCTCTAGATGGATTCCGTTTGACGCCTGGTTAGCCGATTATGCGCATCTTCTCGGAAGCGCTTTATGGTAAATGACTGTACACAGGAAATAATTGAGCGCACAACTGGTGGCCTTACCAGTTGTTTGAAATGCGCTTTAGTAGTTAATGTGGAGAATCGCTTGTTCACATAGTCAAAATGCGCTTTAACGGCCAGAGCAAAATAAAACTCGCTATTTAACGCGCATTCGATAATGCGCATAATCGGAGAGAAAAAGCGCCTCAACTCCCGATTTACGCTCCACTCTTGTAGAGGTAAAAATTTTAATGAGACTTCAAAGAGCTTTAAACGTCTGGTGTAGAGGCAGCCTGAATTTTTAATCTAGGGTTTGTGCAGTGGGTCTGATCCAGTTCTTTAAAGTCCTTTTCATTTCATTTCATTTCATTTTCTTTTTCATTTTATTTCATTTCGATAATGCTCAATAGCCAAAGCTTTCTGGATGGTTCAAAAAATTGCAAAACATAACCTAAAAAAATGCTACCATACAAAATTGAAAAACAATTTAAAACTGCTAAAAGCAATTACAATAAGATTGTAATAAGACTGTAATAAGACCTGAAATAACAACTGATGTTAAAATCCCATCTTATGCTGTCAAATGCCTGGAAGTAGAGAATGGGCTTAACCTGGCACCAAAAAGATGGCAATGTTGGCACCATTGGGGAGATCTTTCTATATTGGAGGGCTACCACTGAGAAGGCCCTCTCTCCTTTGTTGCCAGACTCCGAGCTTCTCTCAGAGGTGGCACTCAGAGAACGGCCTCGGATGTTGACCATAGTGTACAAGTAGGTTCATAACAGGAGAAGAACTCTGTCAGGTGTTGAGAGTTCCAAGCCGTATAAAACTATATAGGTCAAAACCAGAAACTTGGAACAGGCTCGGAAAGGTACAGGCAGCAGAAGTGGGCCAGAATTGATGCTATATGCTCAGATCTCCCAGGTGCTTCTATCAATCAAGCTGCTGCATTTTGCACAAACAGCAACTTTTGAAATGTCTTCAAAGGCAGACCCTTTTAGAGCAACACACACACACACACACACACACACACACACATACAAATGCTAGGGTGCCCTTCCCTATAGTAAAAAGGAAAAGAAAAAGGACGTAGCTGTTAGACACAGATTAAAGGTGCAATCCTATGAAATTTTAAACAGAAAAATGTCCTGCAAGTTGTAGGGCATTTTTCTGTCTAAAGTTGCATAGGATTGCGCCCTTAAAGTAATGTTTGCTTTGGTCCTCGATTTCATACATTAATTACACACAGTGTGGGAAAAAATACTTCCGTTATCTGGGCAGAATCTGCTTCCCCACATCAGTTTCATTGGGTCATGTCCACACCAAGTTGCTGAAAAATTGATACTGGGTTTTAGGCATTTGAAACGCTCCCCTTGCCTTGACAGTAAATAACCTGCATAAGTTATACGCCAGCTTTTGAAAGCGCAGGCAATGAAAAGTTTCTGTGCTGTAAACAAGTCTAACCAAAAATGCACAAAATATAATCAGGGAAGCCTCCTGGGTAAACAGAGCTTGACCTCCGGATGAATATTAAGCAACCAGGGATTTCCCATGTGCAACACTCCAGATGGTCAAAACCAGGACTGGTGACTAAACAAAGATTTGCTGTAAAAAAAAAAAGTAGTCAGTGGACTGGATACAATTCTGTTACCAGTGAAATCCTAAGTGTGTCTACTCTAAAGGAGGTCCCATTAAGTTCAATGGAGCTTACTCCCAGGTACGTTTGTATAGTATTGCAGCCTTAGTGCGCAATCCCATGCCTATTTAGACTGGAAAAAGTCTTACAGCTCCTATGCTGTAGTACAGCGTAGTTCCAGCCACCAACCAGCCTTGTGTTCTTTCAGGAGACTCCATTCCGCTTCCGGCACCACCCCACTCCCAATTTGCCTTCCCTCACACTCTCAGTCCTCACTGCACTGTTTTGTGTGTACCCCCCCAACTGAGGGTTTCCCACCCCTAAAGTTTGTTGTACTTCTGCAGGCTTTCAGTTTGCCCGGAGTTCAGCATTAGCTCCCTCTTCTGCATGGATGCAGAGGGATTTGCTCCATGCAGGCAATTGAGTTCTCTGTGAAAATATAGCAGGAGTGCAGAATCCCCCACCTGCCTAGGGGCCCAGTCCAACCCTCCAGGGTTCCCCAGTTGACCACATCTCCACATCTCCAGATAGGACTAGGAAAAACCCCTGCCTGTAAATTCTGGAAAGTTGCTGCCAGTCAGTGTCGACAAAACTAGGTTATCTGGACCAAGGGTCCGACTCAGTAAAGGCCTATGTTCCTAACCCCCTTGGTATATAGGATGATCGTCGGGACCTTCCTCTCATTGGTTAGTATTTTGATGGTCTCCGAAGCATAGGGGAGGTAAATGGAGGGAGATTGAAAGAGGGGGAGGGGGGAGAGAGAGAAATTATGGGAGTGTCTTGACGGCATCGCTTTGCCACTCATTCCTTCAAAACCCCGCAGCATCGCAGCTGCAGGGTGGGAAGCAGCAAATCTCCATATCAGGAGGGAGCACGGGGTTTCTGGGCAGCGCCAGCAGTCATTCAGTTCATCAGACCCGGCCTTCCCGTGTGTCCGCCTGACCTACCGCAGGCCTTGACCCCCCCCCCCGAACGCCCCCAGTCTCAATGCGAAGTGAGGTCACCACCGACAAACACAGCAAGAAGGTGGTGATCTTGGAGTAACGGGAAAATTCGCAGTAAGTCAGCGACTTTTTAAGTGCGCAGTTTCGGGGGAAAGCATGGGTGGATGGAAGTTGGACGGAGCGCTACTGCGCAGCCACCATGGTGTATACAGGGCGCATAGACAGCTCCCACAGCAGAAGGGCAAAAGTCCTCCAGCAGTCCTGGGTCAGCAGAATGCAGTCCTGTTTGTCACAGCAGCTGGCATCAGTTAGAGCAGCCCTTGGCAGCTGTTGTATTCATTAGAAACTGTAATAATGATCAAGTCTCTACCATTTTCCAAAGAAGCTCAAATGGGTTTTCAGTTACTATTACATTTCACTGACTGACAGCTGAGAAACAGAAAGACAGATGAAGACACCCCCTCAGCTGCTAAGTCCGGGCTGTGTTAAGAGCTTCTGAAGGGCAGTTCCTGTTACCAAGAGGTAATGCAAATCCAGTGCAGCTCTTCCGTGGCCGTTTGTGTGAGTTCAAAGCGTTCCAACAATGCACATATCAACAATGGAGCATCCATGATTACTGGAAGCTCCGTATAACACTGGATCAAATTCTCACCAGATGGTAGAGTTCTCCAGATTGGGTTTCCCGTTTCACAAAGTCTTTTGACCTATCCGAACCACATGGTTAACCGATTCCTCCCACAAAAACGCATCGTAGGGGAAAGGAAAACATTCCAGACCCTTTGATAACCGGTTTGTTGAGAACGCAGATGCGGCCTTCTGTGCACTGCATATATGCAAGCGCAGGAGGAGGGTGCGCATGTCGCTGAGCTGGGTTTTCAGTCTGACATGCGTGATATTTTGCGAAACAATTCTATTCTGCAAATAAT
Organism: Anniella stebbinsi; assembly: GCA_029215795.1. Classification (NCBI taxonomy): domain Eukaryota; kingdom Metazoa; phylum Chordata; class Lepidosauria; order Squamata; family Anniellidae; genus Anniella; species Anniella stebbinsi. The sequence continues at coordinate 393,894,947 of JARDYH010000001.1, forward strand.
TTGTGAGAACGAGGAGAGAGAACCACAGTGACATACAGAGGGGTCGGAAGGGGAAAATACATTAAAAGAGCAATTGTTTAAGAATAGCACATGGAAGTTAGAGATACCTGGGAGTTTGCAGTTATTTCTTTACCCACCCACCGACCCAGAATATTTGTAATTATGGAAATTTGTCATCTCTCGGGGAGATGACTCCTGCATTATCGGAATTTGCTCTCAGTTAGTGTAGAAACTCCCTGCAACTTTTTTTAAAAACACACACACACTAAACCATAAAGAAGAAAGGTTCAATCCCAGCCAGCACCCTGCAGTGCTAGTTTTCTACTTCAAGGGAATTCCTCAACCCCATAGGGAAAGATTCAAAAGTGTGACTCCTCACCTGCAGTGATAACGCCAATTCCACCATCTCAGAATTGTACCAGAGAAGGCCTAATCCTTTTTTGTTGGGTGACCTTAGACAAGATGCCATCTCTCAGCTCCGTTCCCCACCTGGAAAGTGGGGAGAAATGTTTACCAAAGGCCCCCATGGTCATGTACCAAGGATTAAAAAGAAAATAAAGGCAACAGCTCTGACACCTGTAAGCAGCTGGCGTGCGAATAGGTGCTGCCTCGTTTACTTAAATGCTGGTGATGTAAACCACTTTCCCCCAAGCTGCTGGCTATGTCTATGCTGGCTGAGAAATGATGGGGGTTGTCGTCCAAAAGACCTAGAGGGCACCGGTTTTGGGTAGATTGGCTTAGAACATCTCAAGGCTTTGGATCAGGGCTTGTCTGTTAAAATCAGTGGGGTTGTACTATTTGTAGGACCACCTTTCCAAGGACAGGTGGCACGCTAGTCTCCGAAACTTTGCTTAAGTATCCTGGTCCCCGAGACTTCAGCTGAAGGGGTTAAGTACAATGCTATTCTGAAATGCAAAGATGGAGAAATCATATGCATTCCACAAAAAGGGAGCTAACTGGCACTCCTAACAAGGCCCAGATGTTCTGGGTTGCTCCCACAGATGTGGTTCGAATGGAATTGCAATTGCTAAAACTTCTGCCTGCCTCAGAAATAGAAAAAACAGTCAAAACCATTTGCTGAAAGTTCTCAGGTGAATGAATGCTTAATTACCTGAGCATGCACGGGGATCACAGGATTCACCCATTAATATTGAGGCAAACATCTTTGGCTTTAAAAAAATAAAGAGGTAAATCTACATCTTGAATAATTACCACCCCCGGTTGTTGCCCTGAGTGATGGTTTCGTGTAGATCTACTTTTCCCAACATGGTGCTCACTGGATGTGTCGGACGACAGCACCCATCACCAACACATCTGGAGGGCACCAGGTTGGGGAAGGCTTATATAGATACCAAACAGCTCAGGCCACAAGATGGAACCCTACAAAACTTTATGAGCAAAGGTCATGTAGATGAGCAGCAAGCCCTCCGCTCTTGTGTCAGCAATGCCAAAAATGCCTTCTGCCTGGACCGCCCAAGAGACGGGTCGGCCACCCATGAGCTAATATGAATGCTGCGAAACAGAGGTAGTAATTTTTTTTAGAGAGGATAACTGGGTGTGGAGTTCCTTTCATTATTCTTCATCTAGGTTTACAATGGGAGGAGGCTCCTCTGTTCAGAAATAAATACAAGGACATGCTAAATTAAACACAGGAACTCCCCTAAGTGAGTTGCTGACATAGGTCAGAATCATTAAAGAGATGCGTTCCAGGATGGAATGATCTCCAGTATATACAGTGGGTTCTGTCTAGAAAAGCACAGTTCTCCACTCTCCAACACACTCACAGCAGGCGCTGGATCCAATCCACTACTACTGCTGAGCAAATTCCACTCACCTCGATAGGGCATTTTGGACATTACTCTGTGCCAATATTCCTTTCAAAGTAATATATATTTTTGTAAGGGGTTTGTAATTAGAGAGATTGCAATCTACACACGCACACACCCATCTCCTGCTCCCACACAAAACCAGGTTCCCCTTCCTGCCGCTCGGGTTACTCGTTGCGTAACTTTCTGGTTCAACTTCATTCATAACAAACCAGAAGTGAAAACTCAGGGATGGGACTTTACACAATGATAAGAACAGAAAATAAAAGTGAGCGAAATAAACTCATGTGCTTTATAAGGATTTTCTTCTGTTTAATTTCATTCACCTTGGATCATAAAACAAAAACCACCTGGCTTTTTTGTATTGTTATTTGACAATCCTTTATTGCAGTGGAGATATTGCTCTTTGCAGTATGTCCAGTGTTCTTAATCCAAAATATTATTGCTCATCCACTCTAGAGCAAGTGCAGGAGGACTCTAGTATGGAAGAGAAAGGGATTTAACTCTTTCCTCCTGCTGCTGTCCCAACCTGGATTGGGCTCCATACACCTGCAATTTAAATTGCCAGAGTGGTCAATTTGCTTTGATAGGTACTATTTGCAACTGAAAAGCACAGGCTTGGGAGCCCCTAACAAAGAGGGGATGTGTGTAAAAAGCCCCCTGCTAGGATCCCAATCCAGTTCAGCCCTTCCTGCACTTACTCTAGAGAGAGAGAAAAAAGGGGGGGGAGACCTCACTGCTTACTATATCCTTAAAGTATGGTGTCCTTTGACCCTCCTAACTAATGGTGGTAATATTGTAAACTACCCAGAGAGCTTCGGCTATGGGGCGGTATATAAATGGAATTAAATAAATAAATATGTATTTATTTATTTAGGAAGTTCCAACTGCAAAAAGACAAACCCCCTTCACCCAAGGCTGCCAACTAGAATGGGCCAGTATAAATAAGGTCAACCCAGGATTGCTATCCACAAGCTTTTGTACTGCATTAAAGATTAACAAGATAGGTGATGGATAAATAACTATGCTATTCCATCCTTGTTAAGGATGCGGAACACATTAACAGTTGCAAAACAGGTGTGTAAACTTGTTTCAAGGAAAGGAGGAAATCGCTCAATTTATGAAGTATCGCAACTCCAGATAATTTTTTATTGTTTTGTTATTTGTAAAAGGTTCTCAGAGGGGCAGAGGGAACTTATTTTTTGACTATTCTATTTAAAGTTGTATGCCTCTTGATAGCAGTGCAATTAGACAAGGTTATATATGTTTTCAGGGTAGGGAACTGCTGGTCAATGGTGGGATAAGTTAAATTCAACTCTGCTGGAGACAGGAGACTCCTAGGCTATGATCCCTCAAAAGTACAGACAGGAAAACAGCAGGTGCAGCTAAATGTATCTGGAGTTTCCACTTTGAGAATTGGTGCAGAGAGGCTAAGCTGTGAATCAGGAATACCCTAGTTCAAATTTCACCTGTGCCATAACTGCATTAAGTGGCCGTAACAGTCAAAAGCAAGAAACAGTGGCTTGTCTCTAGTCTTCAATAGAAGGCTAATGCTCACCTACCTTACAGGGTTGTAAGCAATCAAGGTGAAGTGCTTTGAACTTTCAGATGTGCTACATAAATTGATATAATTATCATTACAGATGGTCAGGCATCTCTGTGCAGCTTTTGGTAGAAACTTCAGAGTCACCTCTTGGACATCCTGTACCATTCCTCACACTCCATGCACAGGGTTATGTCACAAGCCAGAGGTCATGCCTGGCTCTAGGGGTGGACAACTTGTGGCCCTCCAGATGTTGTTAGACTGTAACTCCCATCAGCTCTGCAGGTTGTCCACCCTTTTTCTACCATCTTCAGAGGAGTACTTAATGCCATGGTGGAATAGAATCATAGAGTTGGAAGGGGCCTATAAGGCCATTGAGTCCAACCCCCTGCTCAATGCAGGAATCTACCTTAAAGCATACCTGACAAATGGCTGTCCACCTGCATCTTGAAGGCTTCTAGCATCTCTTACTCCCATCACTGAGGCTTCCCTTCTCTCTGCTGCAAAGCAAACTGAGAAAGAAGAGAACAGGAGCAGGGGAAACTACACCCCCCTAAACAGAGAGAGACATGGGCCTCATCTACACCAAGCAGGCTATTGCACCATGAAAGCGGTATATAAAAGGCAGGAGCCACACTACTGCTTTATAGCGGTATTGAAGTGCACTGACAACTGTTGGGGCCCATTGACACATACCATATACCACTATATCCTGCTTGGTATACCACTTTCATACCGCTTCCATAGTGCAATAGCCTGCTTGGTGTAGATGAAGCCATGGTCTCCAAGTTGTGCACTGGCAACTATATTCCCATACATGCACCTTCTTGCTTTCATAGGACTGCAATGTCACGGGTAAATAAGCTCCTTGCTAACTCTGTACCTGACCTGCAGAGTGGACTGATCCCCTCCACCCCAAGCTAAAAAGGAAAAAGTCTTTAAACCTGGTGCTAATCACCTGACTATGTGCCACATCCACAACGGCATGTAGTCTTTCGGAAAAACATGCACTGGAGAATAAACAAACTCTGTAAGCAGCAGACAAGCTAGCTGGAAGAGTTTGCCATGTACCCATGAGGATGATGTCAGGCTAAGTCAAACTTGCTGCTTGCAGAAACATGAAAGTTAAAATGATAGCATCTACTCCACCTATAGTAAACAAAAAAACAAAAGAACAGTGTAACTGTGTGTGTGTTTCTTTTCCCCAGAAGGCACCCTCTACAAGCGTGTATTTGCCAAAGGAAGCCGATAGTTCATAGACCTCTTAAAAAAAAATCCTAGGAAAGTCCAGTCAAGCCAAGAATGCATGCTCATTTAAAATAAAAATATTCAGTTATGTTTATTCACATATTAAAACTGTACAAGCTAAAGGAAAGGACATTGAACACTTCTGAAGACATTTTTTTTTACAATACACAGTATAGCAGATACCAAAACTAGAACTGTTAACAAGGTATAGGACAGGTACAGCCAAGAAAGCAATCTGAGAGCTTTTTTATTAAAAAAAATGGAATTTAACAAAAATAGATGTTAACCAGCTACCAGTATTATACAATGATAAATACTTCAAAAATATATTAAGTTATACGGAGTTTCTGGATTTGACAGGAAATCCACAGAAATCCCAGCCTTCAATGGACTTCCAAATATACCAATTTTTAAAAGGTTTTTCAATAGTCAAACTCACTTCAGTTAAGAACTGGTTCTGCCAGCCTTTACTGTTTTGGTATCAACATTCTTGTCACTTACTTGTAGTGTAACTTATACTAATGTCATTATAACAAAAACATGTAAGCTATAATGCTCTGTGCAACATGGATCTCGCTGCTAAACAGTACATGCCTCGGTACTGTTTGCATTGCACCACAGGTGGAGTTAAGCTCTTCATTCTTGTTAATACTGGCTCACATTTCACAAGGCAACATTTCCCTTCCCTCCCTCCCTCCTCTCCCCCCTAACCCACCCCTCTACTACCATACACGCACACACACTAAGAAGAAATCCAAACATGTCTTCATCTGGGTTCCATTGCAAGCCCACCATTAACATTTAGCGTAACATCCAGCATTCAGCAGTTCCCGGGACGAACCGTCTGCGGCAGTTTACAGCTCTCACACCAAGATCCAGAAGATGTCCAATCTCAGAACAAGTTATGAAGCGGCCTTTTGTTTCCATGTGCACTGCCGGAATGGGGTGTGCTTTAAGTGTTCTGCTCCAGCTAGAGCTAAAAATATATATTTGCTTCTGTCTTCCGACCATCATAGAAATATAGAATGGACTCTTCCCTGGTACGTTGGCAGTTCTAGTTGAGAGTGCCCACCCACCCCGCGTAGCATCAAGTCCACCAATGGGAGTCTTATCGCACAGCCAAGAGGAACGCCAATCCTGCCAGGCCGAATCCTGCAGCCGCCATGATAGCGTTGCTTATGGTGTTGTTCTGGTCCGCTGCATCAGAGCCGTGCTTATTGAAGAAGTGATAGAAGCCATCCTAGACAAAGGAAAGAGCAAGATCTTGAGTCAAACCTATTTGGTAGTTAGTCATTGGTAGAAAAATACAGCCTCAGTTATTTCTCAATACAACAGACAACAGACAATAGTTGTTGCGAGTTCCACCCCAGGAAGAGGAGCAAGACAAATCTATTAAGGCAATTAATGACTCGTCAATGGTGGTGCGGATTATTCTATATCCACCAGACTTTGTATTGCAGGGATGGGGAACCTCAGCCCTGTGTGCCAAATCCAATCCACCCGGGGTTCCTAGACAGCCTTTCCCCCTTTCCCCCAGCCCCGCCCACTTTCCCCCAACCACGGAATCATTTGCTGTTTCCCCAGCTTTTGCGCTTTTGTCCTTCGTTGTTAAAAGTTGAAATGCCTCTCCTGAGGCTTAGAGACTGGCAGTAAGGGCATGAAGCTGCAATATGCTGGTCGTTTTTGCATATTTGGCCCCGCCCAGCACTGGAATGCAAGAGCTTTCCCGAAATTTAATTTGGCCCGTGGGCTGAAAGAGGTTCCCACCCCTGTGGTATTGGTCCAAACAAGTCACTAAAGGGGAAGCAGATAATAAATTAAATAGCCAGTGACGCATTTTCCAACAATAGAAATCAGCCCTAAGTTCCAAGGAAACCTAAAAGCTGCTGAGAAAGTGATCCCCCCCCCCACTTCCAAGGTGAACTGGCAAGTAACCAAGAGGGTGGAGATTTGGAATAAAGTAAAGTCTGACGCTGCCCAATGTAGTTAAAGAGATGCGGTGGATCAAACATGGAGTCGTTTGTGCAATTTAGTACTGTACAAAATTAAGTGTAACTAGGAAGAGATCTTGGGTACACATGTAAACTGAACGTGAATGAACCGCAGCTATGCCTCCAATTGTCACCTTGGAAAGGAGGCGTGGATTTTGCAAGTGGGCATTAGATGGCTGCCTCACAAGCTACAGAAGTCAAAAAATGTGCATAGCGCTGAAAACCAGAAATTCCACTTCAGAAGGGAAGCCTGTATCCCATCCAACCCAACCCAACCCTCCTCGTTCTGTGCATATCTGCTCCTTCGGCCTTTGAGCCACTCAATTCAGGGTTGACCTATGTGAGAAAGGGACCGGCAGCTGTACTCTCAGATGTTTATTCTGAATAATCAAGAATGGCAGTAATATGACTCCAGATGGCAATGTTTGAACTCCTATTTGGCAGCTGTCTATGCAAATGAGTTATGCTCTTAATTTCTTCCGGAACTTTGTTCTTTACACTTTAGTTTGCACAAACAATGGGTGCATTTTACACTGAATGTCAGTTTACACTTTTCGCCAGCAGCTGCTGCGGGATGATTAGCATTCAGGTGGGCTGCCTACAGAAGAGAAGTCAGATCCTCTTTCTTCTATGGAGGGGGACAAAATTAGGCCCATCACCTTTCAGAGTCATTTGAACGAACATTGCACTATTCCCAAGCAAAATATACAAACATCAAAGATTATAAGATCTGGATTGAAATACAGGCATCTGCCCCCCCCCCCCCCCAGCTCCCCATTTCACTGCCATTAAGATACTATCCAATTCTGAACTGCTCTAGACTGATCAGGAGTGGGCTATGCAGGATGGTTTTAAAGTACAAAGAAGAGCTTTATAATTAAAAAATGGAAACCACAAGGCTCCAAATGAAATTAAGGGAGACAGCAGGCCTACGCCCAACCATTGCATTTAAGCCCCATCTGCTTTGTTAACCATTTAATGCCAGTTTAAATGTGTATGTTTTAGTTGTCTTGAAACCGGCTTAGTGGTTTTGATAGGAAGGCAGTATAAAAATAATTTAAATGACTAAATAATTAACACTTCCCACTGTGACCAAGTTAAAAAAAAAAGGTTATCTAGGTTAAGCTTTTCTATTTGCAAACATTTAGATTCCAATGTTTAGTCTTGGGTTGTAGCAAGAATTTGTGGGACCAAAGTTCTGACAGTTAACAGAAGGGAGCATTGGTTTTGGACTTGCGCCTTGATGTTCCAAGCGGCCAAGATCAAAGAGACTTCCTTCCACGTAAGGGTCATAATATAGCCATCCCGCTGGAATCTCATTGTCTGCCATGGAAGCCAGCAGACAAAGTTTACCTTCCTGTATCCACCAATGGCAACCGCATCCACCTGCGGCCTCCTGGAACATGGACGTTATTGGCAATTGAGACATAAAGTTAAGGAGCTGCCGTGTACATGAAGCTGGTGGGATTCAAATATATCAGGACATTTCAGATTCAGGAATACCTCACATGGGGTTTTTCTGATTTGTCTACAGGTATAATAGCACAGATAAGGACACATCCATGAAAGGCACATGAGTATGAGAACCACATGCTCATGTGGTGGAAAATGCTAGGCACCGTGTCATCCAAACACATGTGACTCACACGGAAGTATGCATGCGTTTCCTTTCCCTCCCCACGTAGGGGAAGTATCCTGCACCAGCAGCCCTTTAAAATTCATGGAGGACAAGGCAATCAATGGCTCCTAGTCCTGATGACTATACTCCACCTCTAGTATCAGAGGCAGTAGGCCTATGGACCCCCAGTTGTTGGCAACGCAAGCCAGGTGCTGTTGCGCTCATGTCCTGCTTGTGTGTTTCCCACAGGCCACTGGTTGGCCACTGTGGGAACAGAACGCCGGAGGAGATGCGCCCTTGGTATGACCCAGCACGGCTCTTATGTTCTTAAAAGATCATGCGCTACAGACGGGTTCGCCAGCTTCAAAACAGATCCTAGTGTCTAGCTGGGAAGTAGTTTCTTATTACACCTTTCACGGGTTAGAAAATAAGCTTTTGTCCAATAAATTCTTTTATGCCTTCTTTGTGTCGGCACTTTGGGGCACTGGGCGACTGCAGAATATGATTACAGAGATGCTGGGCAGGGAAGGAGCGGCCAGAGTTCCCATCCAGCAAAGAGGCATTTTTGAATAGACTGGCTTTCCCTCCAATGGCCCGTTTGAAAATTGAGAACTGAATGCAGGTTTCTATGTATTCTTTACCCTCAGTACTGTGAGAAATAGTTGCTTTGAAGTTGATTATTCACATTCCTGGCAGAGGTTTAAACCAGCACCCAGTCAACAATGGCTAGTACCACAAGAAACCCTACACTGGAGTGGGAGGGGGACAGAAATCGCAGTTTACACGAGCACAGAGAAGCGTCTGTAGCCTTCAGCTAGTGCCTCTGCCTGGGCCAGAAGAATAAGAAAAGTCTTTCCGATATATGTAGATGTTTCTCCTCCGGCCCCTTTTGTGCCCTTGGGGAATGGTCCCATTTTTCGTAACATTCCAGAGAAAGGTTGGTTTTGCTCGGAAATATCAAGCAAACAAATGTAAGTGGTTTTAACTTGGTGGATTCCTAAACAGGCCTCTTATCAAGTAAAACAAAAAAAAAAGGGGCTGAACTTCTTGTGATATAAACAAGGTCTGGAAAGGTTCCAAACGCTTAAGAATGTGAAATATTCTCTCGAGTTCTGATCATATCCCAAGACAAAACAAAGGCTTTTGTTGGCGGAGCTCTCTCGACCCAGGAAGATCAATGGGAAAGTCAGCCAAGGGCCCATGAGAGCAAACTATGCTCTTAAGTGGCTATGAAAAGGCAGAGAAGCCAATACCTCCGCTAGCAGTTGCATGAGGCTCCACCTCATACTTGCCCTGAGACTCAGTGGAATGTCATTTTTGGCTGAAATAGAAACTCCAAAGGACCTTTCACAGTCTGCTTTGATGGCCACAGGTTTGGCCTACAGACTTGATGAGAGATGACATCGACAAGCTGATCCTACTCCACCCTCACCGCTCAGGAGAAACATCCAAGAGCTTTACCAGGGAAGCTGCACATTTCCACCAGAACTGAACCTGTGGCTCATGACGTCATCAGATTACTTTGTGTGATGCATTCCAAGCAAGGTATTTCAACGTTTCACAGCTTTGTTGATTACAGGCTAGAATAGCCTTTTTCAACATGGTGCTCTCCAGATGTGTTGGACTGCAACACGTCATTCCTAGCCAGCATGACTGGGAATTGTGAGGAGTTGAAGTGTAACACATCTGGAGGGCATCAGGCTGGGCTTAGACATCAAGGAAGAAGGTACTCGGGGCACACGAACATAGGTGCATACCATCGGGAGTTTCTAACATCAGCTTGGCAGTGCTTATTAGAAGTGCCAAAGAACTCCCCTGTCCCAATAAAGCAGGCAGGATGTAGCATGGTAGGACTTCCACACTGACACTTTCCAATGACAGACAGCAGCAGCTCCACCATTTCACCCTGTCCATCACATTGGTTGGTGGAGGTCAACGTAGGCCAAGCTCAGGTAGAACTTAATGGCCACATCCAAGTCCTCTCAGCACTATGTCATTGCCTTCCAAGTCAGCCTTCCCTAACATGATGCCCTCCAGATGTGCTGGACTGCAACTCCCACAATCCCCATGCTGGCTAGGAATTGTGGGAGCTGCAGTCCAACACATCTGGAAGGCACCAAGTTGGGGGAGGCTGCTGTAAGTGATGGGGAGGGGACCAGGAGCTTCACAACGCATAAGGCCTCTAGCCATGGACCTCTGGAATCCCAAGCTTCTAAGGCATCTTCCTGAACTGGAAATCTGGAGGCTTATTTAAAAGTGAAATCCAATAAGCTCCGTTTTGTAACATATATCCATTCCTGCTTCATGCACAATGCCTGTAGCCCCAGATCATCATTCTTAGTTTGTTGTTACTGGCTGGTGTATTTATACAACCCATTCCATGCTTAGCAATAAATTACAAAGTACTTTGCATCCTCTGGAGTTATTGCTTCCTTAATCAACCATGCAATGCTATACATGTTGAATTGGAAGCCCCAATTAATGCAATGAGACTTACTCTCAGGTAAGTGCATGCCTAGGACTGCAGCCTAAATCTCCTAAAGCAACGCACCTTTAGCACATTCACTTCACAGTGTCTCATCTGCCTCAGTCCTTTCAGAACGACATCCAACGGTGGACCAAGTTAAGACCTTACTGGGCTTTACATGGGTTTGCCCTGGACGGCATCTCTACGGCTTCAGCTGGTCCAGAATGCAGCTCGTGTTCTGGGCTGATGGCAGAAGTCGTAACATCGATTCTCTCCAATGGTTTCCCGTTTGCTTCCCAGCCAAATTCAAGATGCTGGCTTTGAAGCTTAAAACCCCAAAGAGCCAGAGTTCCAGGTCCCTTAGAGAAACCTTCCCCAATCTGGTGTCCTCCAGATGTGGTGGATTACAATTTCCATCATTCAGAACGATGGGAGTTGCAGTCCAACACATCTGGAGGACACCAATTGGGGCAGGCTGTCTCAGAGACAACCTTCTCCCATATATATATACAGAGAGAGAGAGAGAGAGAAAGAAAGAAAGAGAGAGAGAGATCATTGGGATTGTGTCTGGGCTTTGACCAATGAAAGCACAACAGGGAGGCTCCTATCAGTACCGTTGGAGAAAGACCGAGGGACTCTTTTCTGTAGAACCCAAGACTGCCAAAGAACATAACTTCATTTTCCCATGAGATCAAGTCCACTGGGAACAAACCAGAAGCTACCTAGAGAGACCGGCTCACGCTTTCTAGCCCATTCTTCCAGCTGTGTTAGGATGAAGGAAAAGAGTCATTTAGACATTTGCCAGCCACCAACACCCCTCTCCTCAAGGCACTCGTAGAAGCCTAAAGGGCCAGTGGTGGGGAATGTTGGACTGCAACTCCCACCAACCCTAAGCCAACACAGCCAATGAATGGGGAATGAGGGATTGCTCATTCACCATCATAGCTACATGTAAATACACTGACCTCTGCAAAACCACACAATACCTTCCCTGTCCCCTTTTCTCTGAATACCATTTGGGCCAGACATGGGACTATCCTTGCATCTGGCCATAACTCCAAGGGCCTCGCCACTAGTTATGAGATGCATGCATCTTTTGAATAAGAGATGCTCAGTGCTCTGTAAGACCCAGGGCTAGGATCCCACAGCTAATCATCACTGGATTCAGGACACAGGCACGCACACCTTTCGCATGGTGTGCGCCACAAAGGCCTCCGGGTTACATCTGTCCATTTTCCATCCTAGTACATGCTGGGTTCTTGCTTTCCTTGGGCAAGTCCACTGGAATTAACAGTGCGCCTCCCCTTCCTGGAGGACTGGGAATGACATTACGCAGGACAGCTGCGGTGCACCTGCCTCTGTCAGCATTGGTAGCCTAGCCAGAGTTCCTATGTCTATGAAGTTACGTTGTTAAGACCGACCGCTCTGAACAGCTGATCACCCAACAAGAGGAGATGCTGTACAGGGGGCGCACCTGATGTCTATGCAAGCCAACAAGAAACACTGGGGAGCCTTCTGCAGTGCAGGTAGGTGAGATCACCATGTTTGGTGCACCAAGTCACATCTGCAGGAGCAGCATCTGGACAACACAGCTGTCCTGCATCCCGTCTTTCCCAATTAGAAGAGCATGTAGCAGGGGAGAGGAGTCTGCAGTAGCAGCACCCAAGCAACACAGACAGAACACTACGTGCGCACACACACACACAAAGCTCTGGAGCTTGTCACTGGGAGGCATATTAACAGAGAGCACATTACCTCCTTAACTAGGACTACATGCAACGGGGCTTGTGCCAGAGTTTTCCTAACATGTTAAGCCTTTCACAGTTAAACCACAAGGAGTTAGCTGCAAAGCAAGCTAGATTCCTAAAGGCCTCTGTTCTCCACGGAGCCAATCCACAGATTCCTGGATTCCACACATCTCTGCAAATTTTGCTTGCCTTTCTTGGAATCTGGGTTCTGTTTAAAAAGGCAAGCGTCACATGCTTACGGTTGGAGGCCTGGGGAAAATCCACAGGCCAGCACCCTGAAGGCTCAAGGAGCATTTGTGGGTCACCTTAATTTTTTAATTATTATATTTAGATCCCTCCTTCTTTCTTCTCTGGAACCCAAGGCAGCTGATATGATCTTCCTCCTCTCCATTTTAAGCTCACAGTTCCCCTGAGAGGTAGGTGAGGGTGAGAATGGGCGATTGGCCCAGTAAGCTTCATTGCTGAATGGGAACTAGAGCCCAGATCTCCGCAGCCCCAGTCCACCACTCTAACCACTACACCACATGGGATGGAAGAAGGCTCTTCCCTGGCTTCTGCCACCCTGCTCCTTCCTAAAGTATCCCTGGCGCTGTCGGCACCCAGCCAACGTTGTGAAGGTCACGCCCATGTGCTTGTTTGCGCAACTGATCTCAAGGGCAGAAGCCGGGCGCCTTCAGCCCAGTCAACGGCCAGCCTGCCGGAAATATCTGCAGTCAGTTAGTTACCCCAATAGCAGAGCTGCCCGAGCCCCAAACCTCCCCATACAGGACAACGCTTTTTGAGCACTGCACAATTCGGCTGTGGTATGACCCAAGATGTACAGCCAGCATAGTTTAAAGAGACAAAGCCCAAAGAAAGAGGAAGGGGGCGGTGGAAGGGTGCAGACTCCAATCAAAGCCCTTTCTAAGGCAACTTCTCACGGTTTGTCACCGTCTTCTGCTTCCCTTATATGGGAAAAAATTATCCAGGCCTCCCTGATGTAACTAGCAGTCATCCCTCCCTCTTCCTTACCCTGCTTACTGCTCCCCTTGTGGTCTGCAGCGAGGTTATGGGGAGGGGAGGGGGAATCAAAGGGGACGGGGGGAGGCTTGCCGGCCCAGAAACCGGATTCGACTTGAAGCCTTCCTGGGGGGCGAGGGGGAGATGGCGTGGATACGAAAGCGTAGGAGCGGAAAGTTCAGCCGGAGAGGCGGGGTTTTTTTTGGGCCAAGGCCATTCACAGCGAAGAGGAAGCATCCAAGCCCGGGAGGGGCGGAGGAGGACAAAAAGAGCTCGTGGAAGAGGATGGCTGGAATCGGAGCCGGGCAGCGAGCGGGGGAAAGCGGCGGGGGTGGGGTGCGCATCCGGAGAGTTCACGATTGCACAATGAAGCGCGCCCCCCGGCCTTTCCCTCCCCCCCCTCCGCCGCCCCCCAAAGCTTGAAAAAAGAAAGGGAGCAGAGCCAGGACGCAGCCTCCCGTTCTAGAAACGGCCGGACGGGCGCGCCTCCGCCCTCGGGAGCGCAGCAGGGGGGCCGACGGATCCCGTCTTTCCACCCCCGCCCCGGCCCTAGGCATCGGGATTGGGGAACGCGGGAGGCAGCAAAGGGAATGCGCGCTCAAGGCCGGATCAGGGACGGAAGCGCAGCCATTGCTGGCCGAGGAGAGAAAGGGCTGGGTTGGCTCCGTCGGCGGGGAGGTGGGCGCGCAAAGAAAGGCGAGCGCCGCCGCCGCCGCCGGGGACAGGGAGGAGAGGAGGGGGTCTCTCGCGGCCGCCCTGGCTGCCGGCCGGCCCTGTTCTTACCCATCCGCCGTGCGCCTCCATCCACTCGCGCTTCTCCCCGGCCAAGTAGGCGGCCAGCGCCTCGGCCAGAGCGCCCGTCTCGCCGCGGTCGCCCCGCTCGGCCAGCGCCGCCGCCAGGTTCCCGGCGAACACGACCAGCGCCACCACCCGGCCCCAGTTGAGGCCGCCTTCCGCCTCCATCTGAGCCGCCACCCGGCCCAGCAGGGCGGCCGGCTCGCCCAGCTCCATCAAGGCCGCCGGGCTGCAGGCGTCGCGGAAGAAGGCGCGCTCGCGGCTCTCCAGCTCGTCGGCCACCCGCCGCAGCGTCTCCGCCGTGCGCCCGGGAGGCAGCGCCGCGGCCCCGAGCCGGTGCTGGAAGTAGTCGGCCAGCAGCTGCGCCGTCTCCTCTCGCAGCGCGCCCGGCATGGCGGCCCCTTTCCCTGCCTCGCGCTCTTGCGCTGCCTCCGCCGCTGCCACGGGAGGGAAGGAGGGAGGGACGGATGGCGAGGGGGCTGGTTCCAACAGGGCCCCGCACCGGCGCCTGCCGCTGCCTAAGAAGCCGCCGCCTCCGCCCCCGCGATTGCCCACGTGTCGGCCGGCTTCGGTGAACGGCTCCTCCTCCTCCCTGTTTCAGTCAGCAAAGCTTTAGCGAGGGGAGGAGGAGGAGGAACCACCGCAGCAGCAGTAGTACTGCCTCTTCCAGGACAAGAGGGGAACAGCAAGGCGCCCAGGCAGGCAGGCATCTACTGCATCCGAGCCCTTATAAAGGCTGCCGCCCTCCTGTGCAGGTACTTCCTTAGCCCCCCACCCGATCCGATCCAGTGGGGCATGCAAGCTCAGGCGCGGTTGCTCGGGCAAATCCCCGTTCAAACTGCTGGAGCTTTGGAACACATGTGCCTAGCAGGGAGTGTGGGCGTTGACCACACGTGCACGACGTGGAGGGTGGGCGTTGACCACATGTGCCTGGCGTGGAGGGTGTGTGTTGAACAAATGGCTTGGCTTGAGTACATGTGCCTGTGTAGAGAGTATGCGTTAAAGATGTGCCTAGTGTGAAGGGTGCATACCAAACACGTGTGCCTGGGGTGGAGGATGTGCACTAAGCACATGTGCCCGGGGTGGAGGGTGCATGTTGAACAAATGTGCCTAACATTGAGGGTGCACATTTAACAAATTTGCCAAGCATGGAAGATGCGCATTGTGAGAGAGAGAGGGAGCGAGCAAGCCAGGGAGGGCCTTCTCAGTGGTGGCTCCCAAGTTGTGGAACTCTCTATTTAGGGAGAGTCAGTTTGCTCCCTCTCTGCTGCCCTTCCACAGGCAGGCAAAGACCTTTTTATTCAAGCAGGTCTTGGGGACCTAAGCAAGTCTGTTAGACTGAATGCTATTTTGTTCTGTTATTGTAGTGTGTTTCGTTGTGCTTCAGTGCATTGCTTTGTTATTGTTTTCATCAAGTGTTATTTCTGACGGCAAGCCTCCTCGAGTGCCTTTTTTCTTGGTAGAAAGGCGAGCTACAAATCAAATCGATAAATAATGAAATGTTGCCTTCCGTGTGGGGGTTGTCTAATGGGACACAGGTCGGCCAAACATTCTGGGACTGGCCCTGCCAGCAGGCAGAGTTGAAGAGGCAGCCTAAGGCAGCAGGCTTGTGGGGTCCTGAAATAGCAGCAAATTGTTGGGTTTTTTTCTTTTATTGTTGTATTTTTAAGTGCTGCAGAGGGAGAGAGGCGCTTGTGGGATTTTCTGCCTCAGGTGCCAAAATAACACTGGCCCCTTCAGGCCAGCTGCAGCGTCCATACTTGGATTCTCTGGCCAATATTTATATGATATTTGACAGCCCTAGTAATTTATTGTTATCATTTAACACCATTGTCACAGCATTTAGTCGAGGTTAGGTTCGTCACAGGGTCTCTTGTGCAGTGCCTGCGAGCATATCTCTTGGTCCCTGCCCCCTCCAGGGGAATGCTGGAATTGTTGGACTGTCCAAACATGCATAGGATTGCACCCTTATACTCTCACCACTTTGCCTTCTGGGAAATGAGTGTTTTGTTATTGGCCATGCCCACCATGGCAGCCATTTTGTGAGAGCACCCATGACACTCTCAAAATTCCAAATGTGCCCACCGACCCAAATGGTTTGGGGACCACTGGATCAATTAATTAGAAATATTCTGACCTACGAATAAAAATTGTTCCTGGCTGATTAAACAGCTGATTAAAAACCAACTAGAGGGCTTCAATTGGAGCACTTCAAAAGGAGATTAGTCAAACTCTTGGAGGATATGGCTATTAATGGCTACTAGTCATGATGGCTACATATTATCTCCAGTATGGGAGGCAATCTGCCTCTAAAAACCAGCTGCTGGAGAACACACATGTGAGGATATTATTGCGCTCATGTCCTGCGTGTGGGCATCTCATAATCAACTGGTTGACCAGTTTGGGAACAGAATGATGGATGGTCTTTGGTCTGATCCATCGTGGCTCTTCACATATTAACAGTGCAATCCTATATATCTCTTCTCAGAAGTAAGCCCCATTATGTTTAGCAGGACTTCCTTCTGTCTATAGGATTGCTGATGGGTGGAGTAATCCTCTAGGCATCCAGTAAACACTCTGTGATGTCAGAGTGCTCTGGAAATCCTATGCTTTACCAGCAGATGCCCATCAGACCAGGAAGAATGATGGAGGAAATCATAGCTTCTCCATCATTCCTCCTGCTGATATTCCACCAGACACATAGGCCCTGTTCAGAAGACAAGAGCCAAAAAGAAAAGGAAACCCAGGAAGGAAGCCAAAAAAAGCCAAAGGCAAAGGGGTGGAACCAGAGACAAAGATTCAATAAAAATAAAAATAAAACATACTACCAGGGCGTTTAACTGCGAAACTAAACTGCCCTAAAGAAGGACAATATATTGTCCGAAACGTATTGGTAGTATTTTTTATTTTTCATAAATTTTTCTCTCTGGTTCCACCCCTTTGCCTTTGGCTGTTTTGGCTTCCTGTTCAGAAGACACCTTAAGCCACATTGGTTAAGGCTTTTTTGTTCACCAACGTGGTTTAAGGTGTTTTCTGAACAGGGCCATAGTCTACTGGAGTTGCGGGGGCAGGAGCAGAGAGGCCGCAATATCCTGTGGACCCTCAACGCTGCCTTGCCCTTCATCCTCATTTACATCCTCACCAGAGGTCTTCTGCAATTTCCACCTATTATTTCTAGGGCTGCCCTCTGAAGAGGCAGCAACTTGAAATGTGCTTTGTTTTAAATGTCTTTCTTGGCTCTACCATACCTCACTGTGGGATGTATGTGTTACAGCCCTTACCCGGTCCCCATTAAGCCCACCCTATTTGCCATGTGCAAATAGCAGCTTAGATACCTGCTTACTGCAGGGCTGGGCTGCATGTGGCCCTCCAGGTGTTTTGGCCTACAACTCCCATCATCTCCCACCATTGGCTATGAGAGTTGTAGGCCAAAACATCTGGAGAACCTCAAGTTGTCCAACCCTGCCTTGTTGCAATTTAAATTCTCCCAAAATCTATTATATGGCTACTGGATTCCGATGCTGTTTTACTTATTACATTTATTATTATATGGTTCAAAGCTTTGGATAAACTTCCAGGAGTGATGGTGGCTGTTCGCACCTGGAAAAAAAATCAGCTTTGTGTATGTCATTGTTACGAGAATTGTTTTGCTTTTCCCTTTTCAGGATACACTTTCAATCATCCATAACCAATACAAAGTTTACAATGCAACCGTTCCACAATCTATTATATGGTAAATGGATACTGGTGCTGGTACAGTGCTTAGAATACACTTCCTGGGTTGGTGGTTATCACTTGGAAAATCCCTAACATATTTTACAGATTTTTGTATGTCACAGTTAAAAGCATTGTTCTGTTTCCCCTTTTCAGAGTATATTTTCAACTATCCAGACTCTGCAATTCTATAGTTATCTACTCAAAAGTAAGCCCCACTGAGTTCAGTGAGACTTATTCCCACGTAAGTAAGCATAGGATTGCAGCATGGGATTCTTAAGGATAATTTCAAAGAAATGTTAAGTTGCTGTTTGGGACATAATAAATCCAGGATGTTGTTTTTTTATTTCTTTTAATCACGATTCCCTTTTAAAGCATATAATTGTCTTATCACAGTCAAAAGGTTCAGCAGTTTAATAAGCCATTGGTCCACCTTTCCTGTTTATAATATTCATGTCATTAAAATATTATATATTGCTCTTTGTGTTCTAGTATTCTCAGTGTTGATTTTAGTATTTGCTTTGAATTGGCTTTGCCATATTTGTATGCTGCTTTGGGTTGAGGGTGGGGAATAGATCTTCCGAAAGGTGGCCTAGAAGTCTTTGAAATCTAAATAAATAAAAGAACGAAGAGCTGGGAAGGGAACAGAGCGCTTTCCCTTGCTTTCCCTGGAGTCAGCGTTTCCAGAAATGGTCACTATGCCAACGCTTGCTGCTGCTGCCACCGCTCTGGAGATGGACTTCCCTGCTCGCGTAGCAACGTTGTCAACCTACTGAAACAAAAGCTAAGGACTGCGGCCTTCGCTTCAGTCCTGGGGATTTCTAGGCGTGGAGGTGGGGATGCTTCAGAAAGTTGGTTTTGGTTTCCCAAGACATTGCTTAACTTTAATATCAGCTGACGGTTGGCGGAAGCTGGAAATCAAGTGTCACATGAAAAATGGTTGGATTTTCCTTATCGATCTTTTATCTACCCTTGAAGAATGATTCATCATCCAAGATCTTGTCCTCTTTGCGATCAATGGGAGCTTTCTCATCAACATCCAGCTGCCCTCCGCTTTCTTCCTTACCCATTTTTCTTGTGATGAATTGATTCACTCATGTTCTAAAATGTAGTTTTTCTTTTTTTAAAAAAACTCAACCATCCATCCCCTTTTATGTGACATTCAGTGCTGACATCATTGTTGTGATCGACTAATGTATATATTTAGGTCCAAGTGCTGCGTTGGATGTGATTTTTCAAGTAATCTTAGTGTGTTATTTATTAAGGGCTTATTTACATGTTGGAAAACTGGAGGGGTAAAAGTGGCTTGTAGGAGGGATTTGGAGCAGAGGAGAGGTGGGTGATGGGCTCAGCGCCTCCTACCCCTGCAAAACTGCTCTTTACCTACTTTCTAGAAAGTCACTTTGTAGTACGGATGAGAATTTATTTTTAAGCAAATTAATCAAAAATCAGAAAATAATTCATAGATTGAAATAAATCTTGGATTTGACCTATAGCCCCTCTGGGCATCACACTTCAAGAAGGATGCAGACAAGCTGGAGCATGTTCAGAGGAGGGCAACGAGGAACCCTATGAGGAGAGACTGAAAGAACTGGGCATCTTTAGCCTGGAGAAAAAAAGATTGAGGGGAGACATGATAGCACTTCAAAAACTTGAAAGGTTGTCACACAGAGGAGGACCAGAATCTCTTCTCGGTCATCCCAGAATGTAGGACACGGAATAATGGGCTCAAGTTACAGGAAGCCAGATTCCGGCTGGACATCAGGAAAAACTTCCTGACTGTTAGAGTAGTACGACAATGGAACCAATGACCTAGGGAGGTTGTGGGCTCTCCCACACTAGAGGCATTCAAGAGGCAGCTAGACAGCCATCTGTCAGGGATGCTTTAAGGTGGATTCCTGCATTGAGCAGGGGATTGGACTCGATGGCCTTATAGGCCCCTTCCAAATCTACTATTCTATGATTCTGTTCAGTTGATTGAACCATGCTTTTCCGCAGTTGGAAGGTGAGAAAATGAATTGAAGACCTCTAAGCAGTGCAGACCTGAAGAAACTGCCTACTCCTTTAATTATTCTTCACTGTTCCTCAGTTTGACGAAGGATATTGTTTTTAATGACCCTGTTCAGATGACATGCTAAGGCACTGTGGGTAAGCATTTTGAGCTAAACATTATGGCTTAGCATGTCATCTGAACCACTCCTAACCATGGTGGCTACATAATCACGGTTTAAACATGCTCACTAACCATTTGTTGCAAAAGAGTTAGTGGCCCTAATCATGGCTGTCTGAACAGGCCCAATAAAGAGTGAATGTGCCGTATGAATCATGTTTGTATCACACTTTCCTCCAAGGAGCTCTGGATAGCCTAATTGGGTTGTCCCATATTATCGCAACAATCACCCTGTCTGGTGGATGTTTCCATGGGGAATTAGCTATGAGAGGTGGGGCTGAGTATCATCTGCATACTAAAGACATTGCAGCCCAAACTTCTGGAGAACTTGCTGTACCAGTTTTATGTAGGCGTTAAAAAGCATGGGGGGGAGGATGGGGCCCTGCAGCACCCTACAGCCTAATGGCCCATGGAGTTGAATAGAAGTCCTCCATCACCACCTTTTGAGTCCATTCCTTCAGGAAAAACTAGAACCACTTTGACTTTGTGCCTCCAAAGCCCAAACCTGAAAATTGATCCAGAAGGGTACCATGGTTGATGGTATCGAAACTCACTGAGGTCCAGAAGAACCAAATGAGTTGATACTGTCTAAGCAGTGCAGGCCTGAAGGAGCACGATTTGTGCCTGCTCCGGGTTTTGGAGAGGGGGGGCCTGAGTGTGTCTCCTTCCTCTCGCTATTGGTGCTGCTGCCTATTCGTTTGCCCGTTTCCCCTAGCCCCAATACACATGACCATCCGGAATGAGAGATTAAGGGGAGCGGTGGTTGCTGGCACTCCTTCTCTTAGCTCTTGTTGCTGTTTGCTTGCGAGAGAAGGCCCGCTAACCCTGAGTTGGGCCCAGCATAAGGCTACAACCCTAAACACACGTATCGGAGAGCAGGCCTTTGGACTTAATGGGACTCTCAGGCCTAGGACTGCACTGTTAATTAGTTTCACTGAAATCAATAGGACCTCTGTCGTGACTAACATTTCACTCTGATCCCATTGGGATCTAAATGCAACGAATAGCCTGGCTCCAACCCAACCACCTGAAAGGGGGAAAAAACCACAAAAGTTTCTCGTTTTATAGTTGATACACGTACATGTTGCATCAAGCGGATTCCTGGTAGAGGAATTCCCTGTTCTCTTTTACACAGAAGGGAATGTCTGCTTTAAGATTGTACTTATATGGAGTTTTTATAAGTATTTGTATTAAATATATAATGTTTTTAATTAATCTAGTGACCAATTTCTTGGGGCCAGTCCATCAAAATATGACAGGCTAAGCTGCAATTCTATGCATGTTTAGACAGGGGAAGAAGTCCTACAACTCCCAGGATCTCCCAGCCAGCAAAGCTATCTGGGGGATGCTGGGAGTTGTAGGACAGAGTAAACCTGGCAGAGTAAACAAAGGACCACCTCATCAAAAGCATACCGAGACAATCATGGAGACAAAGATCTTCAATATGTAAAATACAATTTATTATAGTGAGGCCATTCACAAGTATCAACACGATGTATTCCATTCCAAACTCAACATATCTCATCAATAAATACTGCCTAACCAAAGTGTGCAGTGTGTCAACTTGGTATTGCACAAGGAGCTCTTAACATTGACAGTTTTCATAGTGCATTCACTTTGTTACAGGGATAAATTTGCCACAGACGTTGCAAAGCACAGTAGTCCCGTTTCCAAAACAAAAATGTGGGCAGTGAACCCTTAATGACCATAGAAGATCTGAGACGTCCCCATGTAATGGTAAAACATCAGCTATATTACATCTTCTCCTATGCGGCCCAAAATCTTCATGAACAAAAGAGCCTTCTAATATCAATACTTGTACCTTCTTTAAAAAATAAATATTACCCCCCAAAAAATGTCCCACTAGCAAATTTCAATTTGTTAGCTGACCTACCTCTATTAAAATATCAATTTAAATCTAGGTTGAAGTAAATGTAAGATAGTTTTTATATTCTCAGAAGATATCCCTAATACATAAGAACATAAGAAGAGCTATGCTGGATCAGACCAAGGGTTCAACTAGTCCAGCACTCTGTTCACACAGTGGCCAACCAGCTGTGACCAGGAACCCACAAGCAGGACATGAATGAGACAGCATCCTACTGTCCATGTTCCCCAGCAAATGGTGCATATAGACTTACTGCCTATAACACAGGGGTGGCAACCTGTGGCACTCCAGATGGTTTGGTCTACATCTAGCCAGCATAACCAATGGCTATGGAAGTCAAAAGGTGTAGGTCAAAACACCTGGAAGGCCACAGGTTGGGAAAATATTGCATCTGCTTTGGCCGTAAATATTTGAAAGATCTATCCCTAGCTCAAGTGTGGGGACCCTGTGGCCCTGCCCATGTTGCTAGACTACAAACCCCATCATCCCTAATCATTGCCCATGCTGACGGGCCGATAGGCGTCAGAGCCCATCTGGCAAGCCACAGGTGACCTCACACCTGCACCTTTTTCTTGTCTCATAGCTGCATTGTTTCCAACTCACGTACAAAGTTAAGCTAACAACCAACCGATACTGGGCGTAATCCAGATCGAACATAAACTAATGGCCCCCAAAGCCTGCTGATTTCCATGATTGTGACTTGCACTCATTTGTACTATTTTTAAGCTTCGCGTTCAGTGCTCAGCTGAGGAATGTTTCAAGAGTTAGGGCTGATCTACACATTCCATCAAAGCTGAAAGAGAGAGGAGTGGTGAGGCAATCTTGCTTCCTCTCCCCATGTTTGGGAGTGCCATTTGATGGAGGGGTCACCACTCCAGTCACATGTCCTGTCACCACCCCAGGTCACATGCAAGGGGGCAAAAAGTGCATGCTCCCCCCTGCCTACGCTGGAGGGGGGGGGGTTGCACATTCTCTTCTCACATCAGGAGAACACAGTATTACATTTATATCCCTCCCTCCATCGTGCTCAAAGCAGTGTGCATAGTTCTCCATCCCCCATTTTATTCTCACAACAACCCTGTGAGGTAGGTTAGGCTAAGAGATAATGATCAGGCCAAGATTGCCTAGAGAATTTCATGGCTGAGTGGGGATTTGAACCTGGGTCTCTCCAGTCCTAGAACCAGGCTATAGCCAGCCTCCCCCAACCTGGTGCTCTCCAGGTATGCTGGATTGCAAGCCCCATCATGCCATGGCGGCTGGTAATGACGGGAGTTGCATCTCAACATTGGCTCTTGATCTCCCCCTGGTATGTGAGATCCCAGAGGGTGGGAAGAGGAAGTATGAATCACTTAGACTTTTTCTCTCTTGCTGCTTCTTCAGAATGTGCAAATGAGCCTGCAGATAACCTGATAAAAAAGCTGGAGTCTGTCTTATTTCCAAGTTGACTTTAGGAAGAAATGTAATCTCATGCAAATATTACATATATTATGTGCACTAAAATACTAAATTCTGTTTTGCAGGTTATTTCGATAGAAGTCTGGCTTTAGAATTATTAAACTATTTCTAAGAAAAAAGGTAGTTTCAAAAACAGAATTAAAAACAGCTTAATATTATACCACATATAGATTCCTCCCCTCCCACTGTATGATAAAAGAATATTTACCTTTTCTAGCTAGTAGTGTTTGTGTTTGGTCAACAACGTGATAAACACTGACAATGTAGCATTCAATAATCTTTTAACTGTCACCTTGTTGCACTTTGTATCTTTGTTGCAGCTTTCCCCCCCACCCAAAAAATTGAGATTTTAGGGGGGGGGGGTGTATCCCATGATGTCAATTTTAATGCATATTTGGAAACAGCGCTGAGGATTAAGCCCAGATCTGCAGAGAGAAAAGTCAAACAATAATTAGGATCTACAAGGGCACTTGGCTTTTCTAAAATAACTAGTTTATGTCACAACAGAAACATGAATTCTTCTCCTAGGTTCATTCATATATCTGCTTAGAATAGCATTTGTTTAATAGTTAATTTCACAATTTCCCTAAGGTTAAAGGCCAGGTTACACACTCATTGGCTGGAGTTATTGGGTTGGATACATAGTCATACTTAGAGTAGACCTACTGAAATCAGTGGGGCTTAAAATACTCACAACCAACTTATGGAGAGATGATACATGGGACTTACTGCCTGCAAAGCATGTACTCTACCACTGAGCCCATTTATTTGGCTAAAAAGATGAAAACACGCACACACAATCATTAAAAACAAAATTTAGAATGGATCCCATTTTGCAGGTTAAAGATGGGTCATCAGGCATTAAATGTTTAAGACCACAGATGTAAATGAATCAATTTCTGCCTGAATTATACAACATTTAAGCACACACACACCCAAAAAAGGGGGGAAAGAAGAAAAAGAGAGAAAATAGAAAGGATTGATGGAAGATTCCTTACTCTTAGAGTGTGATCCCATGATCCCGAGCAGAACGCCGTCCCGTCGGGCGAAACCCTCAAAGTGCTAACGCGATTCTCGTGACCAAACAAAATTGACACACGGGCCCCTTTTAGAACGTCCCACACATTGATGGTGTAGTCATTGTAACCAGCAAATAGTAAACGGCCTGGGGGGGGGGGGGGGGAGGATAAAAAAACATTTGTAAGGAGCAATGGCACTACCTTAACAACCTTTTACAGCGTTTATAGACTGCATTTTAGCAAATACTGCTCCCCAGGTGGTTCACAAAGACAATAAAACAGTGTTTAAAAACGTCTAAGTAAAAGCACTGAAAACAGCTTAAAATCTCATTCAGAGCAAGCAACACCACAAAACAGGGTCACTCTCATATGCATGACTTGCAAACCATGGATGAAACAAACCACCATTCCCTCATCCGTTGCGGTTTTTCTAGATGGACATGATGGGCTGTGCCAAGTCATGCTGTCTTTTACAGATTCAGGAATTTCCTGATAATTGAGCATGTTTTAAGCGTGACTGCTTTCTGGATATTGATGTGGAAGTATTTTGGTAGGCCCAGTTTCTGAAGGTTTTCTGTATAGTTTTTTGATGTAACAGAATAATTGTGACCTTTTCCTGTTGCCATAGTTCATTATTATTGTTATTATTATGATTATTATTATTATTATCTTTCTCGCTCGTGGCAGTTTTTCTAGACGAACGTGACGGGCTTTGCAGTTTTTCTAGGTGGACATGACGGGCTGTGCCAAGTCATGCTGTCTTTTACAGATTCAGGAATTTCCTGACGATTGAGCATGTTTTAATTGTGACTCCTTTCTGGATGCTGGTGTGGATGTATTCTGGTAGGCCCAGTTTCTGGAGGTTTTCTGTATATTTTTTTGATGTGATGCTGGTGACTGATGTGACTAATGGGGTAATTGTGACCTTTTCCTGTTGCCATAATTATCCCATTAGTCACATCAGTCACCAGCATCACATCATCATCATCATCATCATCATCATCATTATTATTATTATTATTATTATTAAAACACATTTCTATACCACCTTTTCGGGGGGGGGGGGCAATCAACAAGATTTACCAAAAATTTGGAAAACACAACGCACAAAGAAATAACAACATAGCAAAACCCTTAAAACAACCTTAAAAACCATAATGAAGATAAAGAGTGGGGACTAGCTGTAACTCCGGAGGAAGTGCATCCCAGACCAGGGTAGGAATTGCATTTGGAAGTCATGGGCAGGATCCAATGGTGGCATTGCATGCGCGGCCAGCTCCACTGATCCCAGTCTGCATGCGGCCAACCCTGTCATTTCCAGCCTGTAAGCAGCCCCTATCGCCTGCAGCGGCAATGTAGTGCTTCCGGGAGCAATCCCCCAAACAAGTGGAAAATGCAGGTTGCTTACCTGTAACTGTAGTTCTTCGAGTGGTCATCTGTGCATTCACACATATGGGCTCGCGGCGACGCCGAGCCTGCTTCCGGGAAACTTAACTAGCTTAGACTTTTGGCGGGAACCCCTCCCCCACCATCCTACCGCGCATGCTCAGGGCTCCCGCCTCTCCTTCTCCTCAGTTCTCTGAGACCGCTTGGCCTCTTAACCAAGGCAGAACTATGTCATTAAACAATGAGCATGGCGAACCAATTGACATTCACAACAGCGATGCCAAGAGGGGACGGTGGGTGGGTTGTGTGAATGCACAGATGACCACTCGAAGAACTACAGTTACAGGTAAGCAACCTGCATTTCTTCTTCGTGGTCTCTGTGCATCACACATATGGGCGAATAACAAGCAGAGACTTACCGGAGGTGGGTAGGCATGCTGGTTGGTCACTGGCAAATCGAGGAAAGGACCGCTCTGCCAAACGAGGAGTCCTGTCTGGCTCTAACATCGAGGCGATAATGCTTTACAAAAGTAGAAGCATTTGACCAAGTGGCTGCTTTGCAAAGGTCAGTGAGCGTAGCGCCATGGAGCAGTGCTGACGAGGCAGCCTGCGCTCTAGTAGAATGTGCCGTCGTGTGAAAAGGAGGGTCTTTATTAACAATCCTGTAAGCCAGGTCAATGGTCTCCACAACCCATTTGGAGATGCGCTGTGGGGATACGGCCAACCCTTTTGTCACACCTCCATAACAGATGAACAACTTACGAGACTGTCGAAAAGACTCAGTTCTTGACTTATAGAAAGCCAAAGCTCTTCTAACGTCTAATGCGTGCAATCTTGTAGACAAAGGGTCTGACGACGAGCTGAAGAACGTGGGTAGAACAATGTCTTGGCTCACATGGAAAGAGGAGGAAACTTTAGGGATGAACATGGAGTCCAAACGTAATACAACTTTTTCCCTAAAAAACTGTAAGTAAGGCGGATCTATCAGTAGTGCTGCTAGCTCCGAAACACGTCGTGCAGACGTGATGGCAACTAAGAATACCGTCTTAAGAGTCAATAAACGAATATCAATCGTCGCCAACGGTTCAAAGGGCTTTGCAGTAAGGGCTGCGAGCACGACAGAAAGACTCCATTGCGGTATCACAGGACGAACCGAAGGGAACAAATTCCGTAAGCCTTTTAGGAAGGCTCTTGCCATTGGATGGGTAAAAACAGAGAAACCATTAATCAAATTGTGGTTTGCTGTAATTGCTGCCAAATATACTCTGATGGACGCTGGTTTCAGGCCCTGGGCATGTAGGGAATATAGAAATGAAACAATATGAGGCATATTAGCTGCGTAAGGATCAAACCCATTAAGAGTGGCATACTGTTGAAACCGCGTCCATTTTCTATCATAGGACAGTCTAGTTGACGGTCTACGTGACGCCTCCAAGATAGCCTTCAGTCGCTCGGGAAGGTCGAGGACTCTCCACGACGACGGATTCTCCAGGCCGTCAGGCGTAATGATTGTACATCTGGATGAAGAATCCCGCCATTCTGTCGAGACAGAAGGTCGTGGAGGCAAGGTAGGTTCCAGATCTCCCGTTTCGATAGTCTGAGTAGCGACGTGAACCAAGGTTGCCTTGGCCACGCCGGGGCTATTAGTATAGCGTCCGAATTGTTGCGTCGTAGCGCAGCCACTGTTTTGGCCAGTAGTGGGAATGGTGGGAAGAGGTAAAGAAGACCCCTCGACCAGTCCCATTGAAAAGCATCCCCGAGCGATGTGCGTCCTATGCCTGCTCTGGAGCAATACGCTGGGCAAACTGCATTGGCAGCTGTTGCGAATAGATCGATGTCGGGCGTGCCCCAACGAGCGAAGAGTTGCTCCAATATGCGAGTGGCGAGTTCCCACTCGTGTGTGTCCGTGAAAGATCGACTGAGAACATCGGCCTTGGTGTTCTCTTTTCCTGCTATGTGCAATGCCGACAGAAGTATATTGTGGGAGATGGCCCACTCTAGAATGTCTAGCACAAGTCGCAGCAAACGGTGCGACCGGGTGCCTCCCTCTTTGTTCAAATACCACACCACTGTGGTATTGTCCGTTAGGACGCGGACATGATGCCCTTGTAGGCGAGGTAGGAATGCGCATAATGCTTTCTTTACCGCCAGAAGCTCCAACATATTGATGTGAAGGCGAGTCTCTGAAGGTGACCACCTTCCTTGCGTTAGTAGATCGTCGTGGTGCGCGCCCCAGCCTTCTAGAGATGCGTCTGTTGTCACCGTGCGAGATGGTTCCTGTGGAACAAACGGCATTCCCTGGGAAAGGTTGCTTGAGACCAACCACCACCGGAGGGATTCCCTGATCATCAATGGGACGGTAAGTATTAGCTGGTGTGGGTTTTGCAGAGTTGAGTAACGGCTGAGCAGGAACTGCTGAAGAGGGCGCATCCGCAGTCGCGCCCAACGGACGACGAACACGGCTGCCGCCATTAAGCCCAGTAACCTGAGAATCGCAAATGCCGAAGCTCGAGGGTGGGTGCGCAAGTGCAACGCTCGCTTCTGTAGGGTGGGTACCCTGTCCGCAGGCAGGAACGCCCTTCCCACGGTAGAGTCGAGGGTAACTCCTATAAACTGCAGTCTTTGTGACGGCTGAATGATGGATTTTTTGTAATTTATTTGCAGCCCAAGCGACGACAGAAGAGAAATTACCTCGTGGACGTCGGCAAGCGCCTGGGTTCTGGACCTTGAAACGATCAACCAATCGTCCAGGTAAGGATATAAGTCGATGTTGTGTGAACGCAGATGCGCGCAAACTGCCGACATGCACTTGGTGAATACTCTTGGCGCAGACTTTAGCCCGAAGGGAAGGACGGAAAACTGGTACGCCTGGTGCCCAATGACAAACCGCAGATAGCGTCGATGGGCAGGATGAATGGCAATGTGGAAATAGGCGTCTTTTAAGTCTATCAGGGTAAACCAGTCTCCCTTCCTTAACATAGGTAGCACCGATGCCACGGTAATCATGCGGAACTTCTTGGGTCGTATGAACTTGTTGAGCTCTCTGAGATCCATAATAGGACGAAGTCCCCCGTCCCTCTTTGGCACCGTAAAATAACGGGAGTAGAAGCCCGCCTGTAGGTGACCTCGCTGAACCCTTGTGATAGCCGCCTTTTGAAGAAGGGTGGTAGTTTCTTGCGCTAGAGTCAACGAGGGAGCCGTGATTCTTATGGTGCCCAGTGGAGGAGGTACTTCGAACTCTATTTTGTAGCCCTCTGCTATGATGTCCAAGACCCACGCGTCTGATGTTATTGACGCCCAGGTTTGCAGAAAGGGCTGTAACTTGTTGGTGCTGTGACAGATGTTGGTGCTGTGACAGGTGAGAGGCAATGCCAAGTCAAAGACGACGCTTGCCCTGTTGCGTTTTGCTGCGCTGTTGGAAACGCGGATTCGACTTTCTTGGCTGATAGGCCTGTGTTGATGCAGGTTGGTAGCGTTGTGCTTTATCTTGTTGCGCCCGTGGTTGGTAAGGGACAGGTCTATACCATTTTCTAGCCCGGTAAGACTGTTGAGGTTGCTGAACTCCCATTTTCTTCGCTGTCATCCGGGCCTTGTGTAACGCATCCAATGATGTGTCCGTATCCACATTGAACAGGCCCTCCCCATCAAAGGGAAGGTCCTCGATCCTGTTTTTAGTCTCTTGTGGTAAAGACGCTGACCGTAACCACGCGTGGCGACGCAAAGCAACTGCACCCACCATGGCCTTAGACATACAGTCAGTGAGGTGACGCGCCGTTGTCAATTCCTGTTTTGACAATCGGATTGCCTCCGCCTGGAAGACCCTAGCGAGTTCCCGTTGATCGTCGGGAAGGTAATCTGTAAGTGAGGAAATTTTTTCCCAAAGGAAAAGTTGATAACGCGCCATTAGCGCCATATAGTTGGTCACCTTTACTCCCAACGACGACGACGCATAAATGCGACGGCCATAGGAGTCCAATTTCCGACCCTCTTTATCTGTTGGTGCAGCGTGCAGCTTGCCAGATCTGCCCTGCGCAGCCTCTACCACCACCGAGTTCGGCTTTGGGTGTTGAAAATAAAAGGAGCCTGAGCTTCCCTTACTTTATAGATTGCATCCAGACGCTTGGAAGTGGAACCCACTGTGGCTGGATGCTCCCAAGACTGCTTGAGGGTCTTTAATAGAGCTTTAACCATCGGTAAGATTAACTGCAGTGAAGGCTCAGCATGCATGACGTCATAAATGCCGTCATCGGAGTCATCAATCGCTTGCTGGCACTCTATATTCAACGATTGAGCCAGTCTCTGCATTTGCTCCGTGAAGCTGCCCATCTCCATCGTTGGTGATGCACGATCCTCGCACCCCACAGTATCCAATGGGGACGGCTCAGATGGACGGGGTGACGGAGCTGAAGATGTGTCCGACCTGTAGTCATCAAATGACTGCGAGGGTTCTCGATGCCGTGGTGACCTGGGTGGTGTCCGGTGTGAAGGACGAGCAGCCGTCGATGCCGAAGACCTTCGACGTCGAGCGGAAGTTTGGCTCAGCGAGGTGGTCCTCCTGGGGGGAACCGGCGGTGGTACCTGCTCATCTTGGATGCGACGCCCTGTATAAGGGTCAAATCGGTAACGAGCACCGTCGGACCGATGTGCACGCTCTGAGTAGCCTTCCCAATCCTGCGAACACGACCTCGACCGAGACCTCGACTGCGAGGAACGGTTTCGCTGCCGACGACGACGCTCCTGTTGAGGGCTCGGAGGCGACTGTCGCGTCGGTACCGTGTGTTCGGTATCAGACGGAATAATGATTGGCATCGGTCCCGGAGATGGCAGCGAACGAGGTGATAGAGGTAGCTCCTGCAGCACCCTCGGGGTGGAAGGCGTACGAAGCAACGAAGACACCGAAGGAGCTCGTTGTCTCGATACCGAAGGAGTCGGGGAGGTATCGTGGCGCTGCGACGCTTGCGATGCTGAAGCGATCGATGCCGAGCGATGCGTCGGTGCCGATGAACGTATCGGTACCGACGAGGATTTGTGCACCATAGCGGTCACCTTCACCGATGTCGATGTTGGCATCGAAGCCGATCGTGACTTTTTCGACGGCGGAGGCTGGGCAGCCGATTTCGTCGATGCCGATGTCGATGTCGAAGCCTTCTTTTGCTTCGCTTTCTTTGCCTTTTTCATTGGAGGAGGGGAAGAGGCAGTTGAAACCCCCGTTAACGATGCCGGTGCTGCCGCCCGCAACAGGGGGGAAACCGGAGATGCTGGGCGTGAGAGAACTCGACTCTCCCCAGAATTCACTTTGCTCGACATGGAAGGGCGCGGTTGATCGACGGCCGACAATGCCTGAGACCACAACAGGCTACGTAGGCGGTCTGCCCTATTTCTTCGTGTCTGCTTTGAAAATCGCATGCAATGACTGCACGACTCAACGACGTGTGCCTCGCCGAGGCAAACAAGACAAAGCGAATGCCCGTCGGAGAGGGCGATTTTTGCCCTGCACCGCGAGCAACGCCGGAATAACGCGGTTTGTGCCATAAGACGGCAACCGCTTAAAATTTTACCCTACACTTATCTAAATATATATATATTTTAAAAATTTTTTTTTTTTTTTTTTAAACACTAACGTTAACTAAGTCTAACTATACAAACAACTAACACTAATTACTAGAACAGCCTAAGCTAACTTTCTTCTTTCTCTCACAATTAGGTACAACGTACCAGAGAAGTCTCCCGCGAGGCTACTAGCGAAGCGGTCGAAGAAGAACTGAGGAGAAGGAGAGGCGGGAGCCCTGAGCATGCGCGGTAGGATGGTGGGGGGAGGGGTTCCCGCCAAAAGTCTAAGCTAGTTAAGTTTCCCGGAAGCAGGCTCGGCGTCGCCGCGAGCCCATATGTGTGATGCACAGAGACCACGAAGAAGAACACTTGTTTCTGGCAGGCACAACCTGCCCCTTCCAGAAAGGCCTTTACCCCTTCCAGAAATGAGCATTTCTGCTCACTTCAGGGCTTGCCCCTGGAAGCGCTACGTCATGGCCACTTGGGGACTGGAAATGGATGGGGCTGGCCGTGCGTGGCCAGGGATCATCGGAGCTGGCTGCGTGCGCAAAGCCCCCATTGCATCTTGCCCAATGATTTCAAGAGGAACGAACTGACTTCAAGGGAAATCACTGAGCCTCGCTCCCCATCCTGCCCATTTCTGGAGAAAGAGAGCACTTGTCAGCTGGCCCCGGACCCACCTGCCTTCCTTTCAAAGGTCTGCGGATAGAGAAGTGGCAAAGGAGCAGCCAGGGAAGGACGGAGCCTCTCCCTCACTTCCGTCACCCTCAGCGCCGGCAGATGGTGAAGGCACCCAGCGTGCAAAAGGGCCGGGCCTCTTCCAAGGAGCTTTGCCATAACGGAACGAGGCAGCGGGACTCAAAGACCAACGGGTTGATGGGATGTACTGGAAACGGCATGCCTTTCCCACGCAACTGGCAGCAGCCGACCCAGGACCAGCGTCAAGGGAAGGCCTGGTTGGGCATCTGCTGAGGGCCCAGATCCCAAAGAGATCTGGGCCCTCAGCAGTTGCACCTCCTCCTCTTCACCCTTGAAATCTGCTTGGTCACCTTCCTCTTGCTCTGGCTCAGACCTCGGTGCTAGTGAGAAGGAGGAGCCTCTGCTCACTGGTTCTCTGCCTGTGGAGCAAGCAAGGGGTAGCAATGATGAGAAAGGGGAGGCGGAGGAGCGTGAGCGGCTGGTGGCCATGGGGGTGAGAAGGTAGGGTCCCTGAGGGAAGGGGCCCATGGAGGATGCCTTGGTCAAAGGCTCTCCAAAACCTGGCCCTGAATCTGAGCAGACGATGCACAAAGATGCCAAAGTGCGCAGGTGCCCTTGGCTGCTTGGAATATTTCTTGTGCAATCAGATTTGTTTTGTTGTTAGGAAACAAAGAACAAGTTTGGCTGCCGCACGACATTTCAACATAGTTTCTCAAGGATGAATCTAACCCTGACAGATTTACGGGAGCTGTACTGATCCCGGAACTTAAGAGAAGCCCATCATCTTGTTTTGGAAGTGTCCGAAATGTTGACTTCCTACCTGACGTCACATTCCTAAGCCTGTTTACTCAAAGGTAAGTCCCACAGCATCCTATGGGACTTGCTACCAGGTAAGTGTGCATAAGACTGTGGCCTTTATTTCAACTAGAGCTGCAACTGAAAATTGTAATAGAGTAATCGACCGACGTGCACGTGGATAAAAGGAGGAAACATGCGTCCTTCATTCTTAGTTGATGCCCACGTCTCACCGCTAAGAGAAAAGTCCACACTGGATGCACCAAAGATGATGCTGTCCTTGGAATAAATGGCCACTTCTCTGTCCGCTCGGAGATCATATAAACGGCACTGGAAGAAGGGAGTGGAAGAAAAAGCAATACCTGTACTTAAGTCCATTTCAACATAGAGATTATTCTGTATAGGAGTACAAAGACATTAGTAATCCCACCTATTCTACCATATGCATAGACTCAAAAGGCAGAACTTCTTTCAGCCCGAGGGTTGAATTCGATTTAGAGGAGGGCCAGGATCTCTTCTCGATCAGCCCAGAGCCCAGGACACCCATTTTCACAAAAGAAACTGTCTCTATTGTTTTATATCTATCATTCAGGCTCTCTGAATATTATCTTCAGGACTGGGGGGAAGGCAGCTGTATTAATATGCAACAGAAGCTTTTAAGCATCTATAAATGGAAAGCCAT
This sequence comes from Anniella stebbinsi, assembly GCA_029215795.1. Taxonomy (NCBI): domain Eukaryota; kingdom Metazoa; phylum Chordata; class Lepidosauria; order Squamata; family Anniellidae; genus Anniella; species Anniella stebbinsi. Next base: position 393,928,540 of record JARDYH010000001.1, read on the forward strand.
TTTCTCAGAAGCGAAGATGATTCATTACACACTGAAATCAATGGATTTTTTTTAAAAAAAATCTGATTTCAACAGATTGGCAGCCCAGGCTATATAGCGCTTAAGTGGAGGGTAGAAAAACAAAACAAAAAAAAATTGCAGCAGCATCTTCTAATTGGCAAGATGCTGTACTTGGGTACATGGTGCAGAAATGCCCTCATCCCAAGCTCCATTTGCAAAATAAGTCACATCCTACTTGGGGAAAGTAACACACAGTTCGACCCACCAATTGTTTGGTGGTTTCCCAGTGTTCGGGCAGTTTTCTTCCCATTCGAAAAGGTTGAAATGCCTCTCATCAGGCTCAGTCACTGGCAGCAAAAGCTTTAAGCTAAACTATGCAGGCATTTGGGGTGTTTTGGCTCCTCCCCTTTTGCCTTTGGCCCCACCCACCACTGGAATGCAGCCCCTGAGAGCTCCTCTGAAATGGAATTTGGACCTCAGGCTAAAAATGGTTCTGTACCTCTGTAGTAGATAGTTCAGAGATGAACTGTCTCTGATGTCCAGCCAGATTCCAGCTGGACATCAGGAAAAACTTCCTGACAGAGCAATACGACAATGGAACCAATGACCTAGGGAGGTGGTGGGCTCTCCCACACTAGAGGCATTCAACAGGTAGCTGGACAACCATCTGTCAGGGACGCTTTAAGGTAGATTCCTGCATTGAGCAGGGAGTTGGACCCGATGGCTTTATAGGCCCCTTCCAACTCTACTATTCTATGATTCTGATTCTATGAATTCAACATGTGGCCAGGGCCATCTTTGGGGCATGGTTCCAGCCCTCCCTTGGGAAAGCATCAGGCTTTTCAAAATGAATCAATGCAACGTACCGTGGCATCGTCGGAGCCAGAAGCAAAGGCATCTCCACTTGGGTAGTACCTATGCAGAGGAAAAAAGGTGTGTAGCGTCAGCAAGATGGGGTTTTAAAGTACCGTAGGTGAATAGCCAATGCTCATCAAATGCATTAGATATTGAAGAAGTCCTATAATGTGATCGATGATCAGTGAACACAAGAGCCAGTTATCTTGGGCTTTCTCTTGGTCATGCTGGTGTGTGACCAACAAACAGGGATGGCTCTGCCCAGAGAGGCCCTGTAGGACAGCCTGCCCGTCACCCTACCACCCTGTCAAAAGGGATGGCGAATGAGCAGTGTTCCAGTTTGCACAGTTTCTCCAAACATCAGCTCACTGCTCGTCTCTCCTTGATTTGCGCTCATGTGTGCGAACGCTATTCGTTTTGTGGGAATGGGAAAACTGCAAAACGAACACCTATCGAACGTGAAAGCTGCGCAAACAACCCACAAATTTGCGTAAATTTCCAAAATTGTGCAAAGTTCCCCCATAGACTAAAGTGCGGATGATTTAAAACGTGCTCATTTTGCGAAAGCTGCTCATTTTTTAAGTACACATTTTGCAAATGTGGAGGCAAGTTCGAGAATTCGCAAACATTTTCAGAGATAATGCGTTTGCATTCGGGATTGTGAACAGGGCATTTTTGAGTGATTTGCAAACTGAAATGAAATCCTCCTACATCCCCACATGCAACAAAGGCCTCTCTTCACCCTACCACCCATATCACCTACCATCCAGGCTACCACTGGGCAAGCGAATGTAGACAGGGCCTCATTCTGCAGGCGCAGCACTGTTCCCCCATTGGCCAGAGAGGGCTGCACCGTCAATGACATCAGGTGACATATTCCCCCCACTCCCTACCCTGCCCTATATCCGTAAAGGCGTGTTGCAAATCAGTACTAACGCACAAGTTTAGAACATGATTGCCTCAAATGTGTGTCAGTGGCCAACTGACCTGACGCTGTTAATATCCGATTCGTGGGTTTCAAACGATTGAATACACTGGCCGGTCCGCATGTCCCAGACCATGGCTTTTTTATCACACCCCTGAAACACAAAAACAAAATTCCAGTTATAACTTTAATGAGGAAAGAATCCACACAAAACAATTTTGGGTCTGATTTGAGGATGCTACTTTTTTGATGCTCCTTTAGCTTGTTATTGCCAGTTTAGTTTTTAAATATTGCGGTTTCTATTTTTATTTTCCAGAGGATAACTGTGTTATTCTATTGTGGCAAAAAAAGAATAATGGCAGAGTCTTATGGCACCTAAAATACTAACAAATTTATTTTGGCATAAGCTTTTGTGGGCCATAGCCCTCTTCATCAGATGGAGTGTTAGGGGGTGTTTGAGGTTTATATTCATTACATATGGTGTGGAGGGGAGCAGGCAGAATTGTAAACAGTAAGTTTGGAAGACAATTTATAAATTAAATGTCAGTCACACACAGAAGCATTTGTAAACACCCAATCCAACGCTTGTGACATTTTGGGTCATCATAGCTACTGAAACAAAAGCAATGCCTGCTTTATAACCAGGCGAGGACATTTAGCTGCCACATCTACAAATATTCTCTTTCACATCGCGATCCTTTTCTTGGGCCAACACCTTCCCTCCAAGCACCCTCCAAAACACAAACCCCCACATACACACTTTCCCCCAACCCTGCATAAAGATAAGACCGATTTACCCCCGACACAAAGGTGTTCCCCGTTTCTGAAGGAGCAAGATCCAGACACAAGACATCCGCCCCGTGGCCGTGAAAACTCTGCAGCAATTGCCCACTTTCAACGTCCCAGAGCGCGCAAGTGCCATCTCCACTAGCGGTCAAGATCTTTGGGGGAAAAAGGGAAACAAAAGAAACGGAGGGTATAAAAAAGACCACATTATCTGTACAAGCACTAATTCCTGCTCAAGCATCGACTGGTTTGGTTCTGCCCCCACTGATTCATTTAGTTCATCGATTGGTGTTAAGCCACAGATTCTTTTAAAGCGATGATTTGGAGTTCAATTGGCGATGCGTTGAGACCCACAAAGAGATAGTGCCACCATGGTACCACTGCTATTTCCATTTTGAAGTGTTGTTTTACACTTTCAATTTTTTGCTTATACAATATGAGAATTATACAAGCCCTGTTCAGGCGTTCTCCTCACGTGTAAGCTTTTCATGCGGGGAAGAGAAGCGGGAATGAGCAGGCCTTGCTCTGCCTCCCTTCCCGTTCTAACTACCTGCTCCATGTGGAGGTTGACCCTCAACAAAAGAGTGAGCCCTTGACCCGTGGAGGGTCACCCCAAGAATTTAGAACCTTGAGGGTGCTACAAAGAGTGTCCATTGATAACAGCAGTTGTATCAAATTGTACCTCGAAAAACAAAGCTATTCATATACCACCACCCCAACAAATTAAAGTTTTCCTTACAAACAATTCGAAAACACTAAATAAAAAAAACCCTGTTTTTGATAACTAGAACAAATGCACAATTAGCAATTCAATCAAATATAACATTATAGCAAACTCAGGTTCTAGCATGAGAATGAAGAAGCCTCCAATCAATGGAAGGCAGTTATATTTCCAGCTCGACCATAAACAATTGTGGCTAATATGGCCATGATTGTGATGCTCTGGATTTTCTGAAGCCACTCTCTTAAGGAAGGCAAACTGGATAAATCTCCCATTTTCTTTTGCAACTGGCATTCTAGCAACTAGAATCTCATTGGGTATTAAACTAACTTTGCCATTTTAGCAGTGAAAGACTTTTATTTTCCTTTCTCGCTGGAGCTTCTTCCAGAGGCAGAGAGAGCGGAAGATGCAAAAGAGGACAGAGTTCTTTCATCTTCAATAGCTGTGTAGTGTGAAAGGTATCTTGATAGGTGTAGCTTTTTCACCCCTGCATGACAAATTTATCCGCCTGCTAAAAATACAGACGCTGCTTTCTTTTCATGGAGATTATTCTAAAACCTGGAACCTTTCTCTCCCAACAGCCAAACTGCCTCTTGCAACTTAAAGCCCTCACAAGGGGGAAATTCAGACAAGTAGCGGTGTGCATGGCACTTTACAGAGCACAGGAAGATAGGTCTCTGCCCCAAGGAGCTTGCAATTGAAATTTCAACACAGAGGGAGGATCAACAGAGGAATGAGAAAGGAGTGTTCGCCCGGAGTGTAAACAAGGGCCTCATCTACACCAAGCAGGATATAGCACTATGAAAGTGGCATGAAAGAGGTATATAAAAGGCAGGAGCCACACCAAGCAGGATATAGCACTATGAAAGCGGTATATGGTATGGGTCTATGGGACCCAACAGTTGTCAGTGTACTTCAATACCGCTATAAAGCAGTAGTGTAGACCCTGCCTCCATATACTGCTTTCATACCGCTTTCATAGTGCAATATCCTGCTTGGTGTAGATTAAGCCAAGGAAATAATAGGCAATTGTTTCCGTTATGCATGTAGGAGAGTTCTGTATTACTCTAAATCAGATTCTGGAATTCCTGATAGTTACTTTTTCCAGGAGAATAATATTTTACAGTGCTAAAGGTGATGTCAACGTTGTCAGCTGAAGATCCTCCCTCTCTCTCTCTCTCTCTCTCTCTCTCTCTCTCTCTCTCTCTCCCCCCTTTTAACATTTTCATCTTCAAATAAGATAAATCAGAGAACAGGGCGATCTATTTTTAGCACAGAGTTCTCGCTTTTTAATCCAGAGAAGAAAAAGAAATGCTAGGACTGCAGGGTTTATTTGTGAATGTCTACTTTGCTTTTTGCTCTTGTTATCTGTATGCATCGTCAGCAGCTCAGAAAACTCTGGATGGCTCGGCTGGCATACTAATTGCCCCCTTGTGGTTGCATTTTAAACCATTTCTCTAGTAAAAAAGCTCTTACGTGATGTCTCTGCTGTCGGATCATTATAACAGGCAGTCCTAGAACACCAGGATGGTTTGGGGCTTAAATGAAAATCTAGGCTTTGCTTTTTCTCTGCTTATTCGATTAACATAAAGGCAACGTTTAAAGAGATGCTACGTAGCAAAACAAGTCAAACTGGGAATACTTGGGAAAGACAGTTTAAACCTCTGGGTTCCAGTTAAAATAAAGGCTCCATTTTTATAAGCCACTGCGCTGTCAATTAATGAGCAATAGACCCAAGGCAAACACTCATGACTCACAGCATGGTCCTAGGATGTTGTGTTGGTCACAAACAAACATCTGCTCCAAATAACCAGGTTTGCACATATCGACAACCCAGAGTAAAGGTTGAGCATGGGTTGTTTTGAATTGTGGGTTGTTGTTCCATGAGAATCCTACACTATGGTTCATTCTGGCTGCATTCGGACAACACATTAGTCAATGGTGGGTTGAGTAGCTAACTCACAGTTGGTTATTCCGTGGGTACTCCCCACACAACATATTCCTACACAATTGTGGGTGGTTGGGGCTGATGTTGAGTGGACTAATAGTCAACCCGGCATTTGACTGACACAGCTCCCGCCCCTCTCCCCACCCTCCCTCCTCCCAGTTCTATCCCAGCAGCCTCTGCAAGTTGCACCACTTGCAGCAGAGTGGCAGCTGCCGCTTTGGTTGCTCTTGCCGCCTGCTTCTATGGGCTTGTGTTTTAACCCACTCACCACACGCCATTAACCCACTCACCCCTCCACACAACACTTTAAACAACTGGCTTTGAGCTAAACAACTTGCAAGCCAGTTGTTTCTCTCAGTTGCTTATTTGGGCAGAATAGCATACCGTCAGTAGTTTGTGAGCGGCATGTTACCCTCCACACAACACAATAAGCAACACAACTGACGATTGTTCCTTCCCCCTCAATTGCTTAATGTGTTGTCCGAATGCAGCCTCTGGGTTGTTAACCACAAACAACTCAAGAAGAGAACCCATGATTTGTTGTTGGGTTGTGAAATATGGGTTGTTTAGACCATGGATTGTAATTATGTGAGAACCCAGAACTGTGGGTTGTTTGTTGTTTCACCAGGCTACAGAGGCAGTGGGCAAAAGCGGGCAAAAAACCCAGCTGCTCTACACACCAGGACTACGGTGCTGCAAAAGCATTTGGGATACAGGGAAGGAGCGGGCAAAGGAGAAGGGAAACAAACAACCCAGGTACTGAGAAAACATACCCCGCTTTGTTCGATCGTCTGCCAGACTAACCCTGGGTAGGGCAACAACTCGTGGGTTAGCGTTATGTCATCATGTAACATAATTCAGAGTGCATTCTGAGGGAGGGGGAAATGGTGGCCACCAGAAGTAGGGTTGCTGGTACAGGTGAATTTCACTTCTCAAACCCAGTTTCGCTTCCCCCCCTCCCCGAAAACTGACAGGGACTCCAGCCTCATTTCACCCCTGACCCCCACCCCGCTCAAATTTCAAAGGAAAAGTTCCCATCTGCAGACTTTTCCCTCAGCCCTAGCTTTTTGCTGGTCTCCCATTCAATTTCCCTTCTTGATATTCCTTTAGGGAAGCTTTGGCCACAACATTTCAAGCTGCAGACTTCAATGTCGCCCAAGCATAAGCAGGAAGACAGCATTCATATTCTATATTTCCATTTCATTGAGGCACCATCTTTGCTGTAATCACACCGGCCTCCTGCCTTTTAAGTAGGGGTGTGCATCGGATCGGATCCGATCCACGATCCGAATCCGATCCGACCCAAAATCGGGAAAATCCGATCCGATCCGATCCGATCCGACCAACCTCCGATCCGATCCGATCCGATGAGGTCCGATCCGGATCGGACGCCATTTTGAATGCTTTTTCCCATAGCCAAGTATTGTTTTACAAAAACGCCTATAACTTTTTCATTTTTCAAGATAGAAGGATGAAACTTGGGGACATTGTAGACTGGTTAGGGATAGTTATCTGTGAGAAATTTCAGAAAGATTGGTGCATGCGTTTTGTGGCAATTAATTTTTTAATAAATACCCAGGAATGCTTATAACTTTGTCATTTTTAAAGTTACAAACATGAAACTTTGCCACATTGTAGGAGGTACCTTGGGACCTATGTGTGTGAAATTTCAGAAACATAGGTGCTTGCCTTGTGTGGCAATTAATTTTAGAAAAATGGGTAGTAGTGGGGTAAATACAGTTACGCCTCCCATATTTTTATTTTTTAAGATACAAACAGGAAACTTGGGCACATTACAGGTACCACTTGCCTTGATATGTGAGTGAAATTTCAGAAACATTGGAGCTTGCCTTGTGTGGCAATTAAGTTTTGAAACAATGAGGAAAGAAACACCTATAACTTTGTCATTTTTAAAGTTACACACATGAAACTTTGCCACATTGTAGGTGGTACCTTGGGACCTATGTGTGTGAAATTTCAGAAACATAGGTGCTTGCCTTGTGTGGCAATTAATTTTAGAAAAATGGGTAGTAGTGGGGTAAATACAGTTACGCCTCCCATTTTTTTAGTTTTGAAGATACAAACAGGAAACTTGGGCACATTACAGGGAACACTTCACTTGATATGTGTGTAAAATTTCAGAAACATTGGTGCTTGCCTGGTGTGGCAATTAATTTTTGAAACAATGAGGGATTCATTGGACAGCACTTGCCCATAGGGATTCATTGGACAGTACTTGCCCATAGGGAATCATTGCATTGCACTTTCCCATAGGGAATCATTGCATTGCACTTTCCCATAGGGAATCATTGCATTGCACTTTCCCACTGAGAAATACAGTTATGCCTCCCACATTTTTATTTTTGAAGATACAAACAGGAAACTTGGGCACATTGTAGACTGGTTAGGGATAGTTATCTGTGAGAAATTTCAGAAAGATTGGTGCATGCGTTTTGTGGCAATTAATTTTTTAATAAATACCCAGGAATGCCTATAACTTTGTCATTTTTAAAGTTACACACATGAAACTTTGCCACATTGTAGGTGGTACCTTGGGACCTATGTGTGTGAAATTTCAAAAACGTAGGTGCTTGCCTTGTATGGCAATTAATTTTAGAAAAATGGGTAGTAGTGGGGTAAATACAGTTACGCCTCCCATTTTTTTATTTTTTAAGATACAAACAGGAAACATGGGCACATTACAGGGAACACTTCACTTGATAGGTGTGTAAAATTTCCGAAAGCTGGGTCCAGGCATGTGGTGGCAATTGATTTTTGAAACAATGAGGAAAGAAACGCCTATAACTTTTTTATTTTAAAAGTTAGAAGTCTGAACATTGCTCACTTTGTAGATGGGTTAGGGGTAGATATGTGTCAGAAATTTCAGAATGATAGGTCCAGGCATTTGATGGCTATGGAATTTTTAGATTAAATGTTTCAAAAAATGTTCCACAGAGGCCAGGTCTTCCTTTCCTCCCCCTCCCGCTTCCCGCGAAGAAAAGGAAACACTGTCTCGTCTCGATCCCTTTGATCCTTGCTAGTATCCATTACAGGGCTCGTGTCTGCTTTCCTACTTTCACTTTTTACTCAAGCAGACACGAGCCCTGTAATGGATACTAGCAAGGATCAAAGGGATCGAGACGAGACAGTGTTTCCTTTTCTTCGCGGGAAGCGGGAGGGGGAGGAAAGGAAGACCTGGCCTCTGTGGAACATTTTTTGAAACATTTAATCTAAAAATTCCATAGCCATCAAATGCCTGGACCTATCATTCTGAAATTTCTGACACATATCTACCCCTAACCCATCTACAAAGTGAGCAATGTTCAGACTTCTAACTTTTAAAATAAAAAAGTTATAGGTGTTTCTTTCCTCATTGTTTCAAAAATCAATTGCCACCACATGCCTGGACCCAGCTTTCGGAAATTTTACACACCTATCAAGTGAAGTGTTCCCTGTAATGTGCCCATGTTTCCTGTTTGTATCTTAAAAAATAAAAAAATGGGAGGCGTAACTGTATTTACCCCACTACTACCCATTTTTCTAAAATTAATTGCCATACAAGGCAAGCACCTACGTTTTTGAAATTTCACACACATAGGTCCCAAGGTACCACCTACAATGTGGCAAAGTTTCATGTGTGTAACTTTAAAAATGACAAAGTTATAGGCATTCCTGGGTATTTATTAAAAAATTAATTGCCACAAAACGCATGCACCAATCTTTCTGAAATTTCTCACAGATAACTATCCCTAACCAGTCTACAATGTGCCCAAGTTTCCTGTTTGTATCTTCAAAAATAAAAATGTGGGAGGCATAACTGTATTTCTCAGTGGGAAAGTGCAATGCAATGATTCCCTATGGGAAAGTGCAATGCAATGATTCCCTATGGGAAAGTGCAATGCAATGATTCCCTATGGGAAAGTACTGTCCAATGAATCCCTATGGGCAAGTGCTGTCCAATGAATCCCTCATTGTTTCAAAAATTAATTGCCACACCAGGCAAGCACCAATGTTTCTGAAATTTTACACACATATCAAGTGAAGTGTTCCCTGTAATGTGCCCAAGTTTCCTGTTTGTATCTTCAAAACTAAAAAAATGGGAGGCGTAACTGTATTTACCCCACTACTACCCATTTTTCTAAAATTAATTGCCACACAAGGCAAGCACCTATGTTTCTGAAATTTCACACACATAGGTCCCAAGGTACCACCTACAATGTGGCAAAGTTTCATGTGTGTAACTTTAAAAATGACAAAGTTATAGGTGTTTCTTTCCTCATTGTTTCAAAACTTAATTGCCACACAAGGCAAGCTCCAATGTTTCTGAAATTTCACTCACATATCAAGGCAAGTGGTATCTGTAATGTGCCCAAGTTTCCTGTTTGTATCTTAAAAAATAAAAATATGGGAGGCGTAACTGTATTTACCCCACTACTACCCATTTTTCTAAAATTAATTGCCACACAAGGCAAGCACCTATGTTTCTGAAATTTCACACACATAGGTCCCAAGGTACCTCCTACAATGTGGCAAAGTTTCATGTTTGTAACTTTAAAAATGACAAAGTTATAAGCATTCCTGGGTATTTATTAAAAAATTAATTGCCACAAAACGCATGCACCAATCTTTCTGAAATTTCTCACAGATAACTATCCCTAACCAGTCTACAATGTCCCCAAGTTTCATCCTTCTATCTTTAAAAATGAAAAAGTTATAGGCGTTTTTGTAAAACAATACTTGGCTATGGGAAAAAGCATTCAAAATGGCGTCCGATCCGGATCGGACATCTGGTCCGATCCGATCCGACCAGCCTCCGATCCGATCCGATCCGACCCCCCAGGTCCGATTCCGATCCGCTATCCGATCCGATCCGGGGGGTCAGTGCACATCCCTACTTTTAAGGCTACAGTTTAGCACTCTAAAGCACCACAGGTGGATCTCTGACTTCAGTTTCCATGGCAATAGACTCGCATCAGCATCTCAGGGTTTTTTGTGTGTTTTTTTACTGGAAACCACAGAATGAGAAATAATAGCTTACTCTCGAGCTTCTCGCATCCCAGAATAGAATCAGCCAGAGCTGATGTTTTATTAGGAAGATTTTAAATATCTGGTGAAGATGCAGACATAAACTTGTTCTCAATTTCACGGCAAGAAACATTTTAAAAAAGCTCCTAATTTTTGCAAATATGTTTTCTTAGTAGGGGGAATCACAGACACCCCTTATAAAACAGATTTTTAAAAATTGGTACTATTGGCTTCTATCATAAACAAAAACATTGCACTTTTGTGACTGGACTTCAATTGCCCTCTTTGTCAAGCACTCAAATTACAGGGGATGCAAAGGGGACCCTCCCCCTTACCTGTTGTGCCTTTAACTATTGTTTTCCAGAAGGCTATGGGGGGCATAGTATGGTTAAAATAAGAGGAAATTCAATTCCCTGAAGGACTCGCCAACTTCCTGCTCCCACATAATCTGAGCACTAACTGTGTCACTCTAGAGTCATGCATCATTTGGTAAAGTCACGTATTACATTTATTTATTTAGGGTGACCATATTCAAAGGAGGACAGGGCTCCTGTGTCTTTGACAGTTGCATAGAAAAGAGAATTTCAGCAAGTGTCATTTGAATGCATGCAGCACTTGGTGAAATTCCCTCTTCATCACAAAAGTTAAAGCTGCAGGAACTATACTAGAGTGACCAGATACAAAAGAGGGCAAGGCTCCTGCAGCTTTAACCCTAACTCTTTTCTGTACAACTGTTAAAGAGCCTTGTCCTTTTCATATGGTCACCCTAATTTATTTGTAACATTTATGTCCCACCTTTCCTCAAAGGAGGCATACAAGATCCTCCTACTCTCCATTTTATACCCACAACAACCTTGTGAGGTAGGTTAGGCTGAGAGTTGGTGACAGGCCCAAACTTACCCAATAAGCTTCATGGCTGAATAGGGACTAGAACCCAAGTCTCCCTAGTCGCAGACCAACACTCTAACCAGTACACCACACTGGCTGTCATCTCATTTCTAACCCATCTTTCTTTGGTCATAGAACTCAAGGTAGCACAGCATGCATGGTGTTCCTGGGCAGTCTCCCATCCAGGTACTGACCAGACCCAGACCTGCTTAGCTTCAGCAAGGGTGCTCCATCACATGCCTTCAGACCAAGCCCTAGATGGTAGACTTCTACACCTTTGCAGATGCTGACCTTACTGCAGATTGTAATACAACAAGGAGTTACTCCCACTATGCTTAACAAAAATCAACACCAGGCTTCCCATGTGTTAAATTCTGCAGGGTGGGAACGGTAAATTGCCACGGCAGGAGGGAGCGCAACTTTCCGGCTGAAAAAGCCACAGGGCCAGCAGCCATTCAGCTCATCTATACTGCCCCGTGCCTTCTGCCCAGACTTAATTTATTTATTCATTATTTATGTATTACATATTTATACTGCCCAACAGCCAAGGCTCTCTGGGCAGTTCACAATTAGGTAGGTTGCAGGAAGCGCAACCTTCCCACACTGCCCGCAACCCACCTTAGGCCTCAATCTGTCCCCGGATCTCCTCCAGCCTCAACCCAAAGCAAGGTCACCACCAACAGACCAGAAGGAGGACGGAGCAAAGGAAAAAGTCATAGTAGATCAGCGACTTTTAAAAAGTGCAGTTTCGGGGGGAAAGCCTGTGGTGGCTGAGAGTTGGCGGATGCGTCATATAGACAATGCAGCACCAACTCGCAGCCACCGCAGGCCAGACAGGGTTTATAGACAAGCTCTTGGATGTACTTACCTGCATGTCTGAGTTAGTGAAGCTGCAAGCTGACAGGTAGTTGGTGTGCATGGCCACCGATTTCTTCTTGGCTGCCATATTCTCATTTTTCTCAAAGGTCAGTGGATATACGGAGCATTTGTTGTCCAGACCACTAGAGTTAAATAAGTTTTTTAAAAAACAGTCAAAGAAAGAGACCGTGGAAGCAATAGTTGCCTGATGCCCCTGGAGCACCAGCCATTCTGCTGTTCTTCACCCAGTGCTACAGCGGCAGCTTTCCCATTTCATGTAAAGCTTTGTTCGTTGTTCAGCTGGGGAAATCACATTGACCAGGAAACCCTCCATTTCCTACTCATCTCCCCAAACTAAAGAAGCAACGGGGCTCTGGGAGGTGGTGAGGTAATGTCTAGTCGAGAGCTGAGCTGAAATTGGGGGAAGAAAAAGTTCGTGGAAAATGTTCAACCCCTACAAAATGTGTCTTAGGAACCCCTTTTTTTCCAGCTTTGTCTTCTGGAGATTAGGAGCTGCCCCATTGTTTTGCATGTTTTAATGGCTTTAATTCTGTAACTGATGCTGTTGATTTCCCCCTTTTATTGTCCACCAGTTGGATATTTTATTGGAGGGGGAATGGTATATCTATTCCCAGGCATTTGACAGGAGATGATGGGACGTTTTCTTGTTTTGGGTGTTCTTAAATGGGATTGATTTTATTATTTTTATTAAAAGCTGCTTTGTGGTCCAGGTAGTCAGAGAAAACTGCAATGGAATCAAATGAGTTTGAATTCCTACGAATCCAACCTGCAGAGTCTACAGCGCTTCGGATGTTCTTGAGTCGCATGGATTCCAAAGACTTGTGGGCCATTTTAAAAAAAACTTTCTGAAATTTTACACAAATTTAGTCATAGAGAAATAGATAAAATTAAAGACAAAAACCAGTTGAAATTGTGCATTTCCTCATATGCTAAAGCATGAAAATGTGCATATGAGGGTATTTGCCCGTTCTGGGGGAATTTTGCACATTTTCACAGCTGTGAATTTATGCAAATACAAATTTGTGCAAATTGGGTAAATTGGGGAAAAACGATTCCGTCAATGAGTGGATGATGGAACAAAACGTACCTGACAATCTGCAAAATGCAGACAGAATGGAATTTACAAAACCAGTACATCCCTAGGTCAAGGGGACAGAAAACATGCCTATACATATATATATATATATATATATATATATAAAATATATATTAATATATATTAAAAATCACATTGTGAAAATCTTGCTGCATTTCCATAGCAGAACAATGGTCTGATCTTCTAGGCTGAAACAAGAATTTCCAAATTTCTTTAATTAAGGGGTTTACGCTTACCCACAAGCAATGGCGCATCCTGATGGCGCATAGGCACATGCCATCACCCAGGTACAAGGCATCGTCACTGCATGCTCCTGAAACACAAAATGTCCCATGCATTTCACAAGCTGATTTGCAGATCCCCACCCTGTTGCGAAATGGAATTAAGGTGGTGAACCTACTTCCACCTGGTTTTATTATAGAAAAATGGGAGATGACCACAATTCATGGTGCAATCCTGACTGTAACTGAAAGGAAACATATCAATACAGCCTACACTGCCACACCTTTGCCCTTCTAGCTTAGTACCAGAAAAGGGCAAGTTTTCCTCCTATTTGAGCAGGTGGCACAACAGCAGGGGAGCACCTATCTTGCTGCATCATTTATCCATCCATCCACAAACAGTTTTTCCTACACAACATCACACCCAAAGCAGCTTACAACATACCCAACAAACCTGGGCAGCAACAAAACCCAATTCAAACCTAATGCAGGCACTTACAAATATCAATAACATAACGTTGGCGCTGGAATAGAATAAGCAAAGTATTGGCAAGCTAATCAAATCCCAAGGATTAGAGAGTGGGTTTTTATGCTATGGGATTTTGCAGTCCTAAATAAATTAACTTGGGTTCATAGAACAAGTCTTGTGCTAAATTTGAGCAACAATGGAAGTGGATTAAACAATCCTGGAAGAGCCAACAACTCATAATGATTGCTAACCCATTTTTGTTTATATAAGGAAGAGGAAATGTTAGTATAGCTGTTGCTGTCAATCTCCTTTTTCTTTGAAAAAATTAATCTTTAAAAGCAATAAAAAGGTGCAAGAAATATGTCAACAAATTGCTACGTCATATCAATGTAACTACAAATAAAAACCTATAAAGTCCTGTAAATGTAAAATCAGATTATCTAGATTGCAAACTGATAATCCAAGCACCATATAAATTTATAGTATCAAGTGTTTCATCTCCGAGACATTATTTCCTTCAACAGCAGTTAACAAAGTTGCTTGCTATTATCACCATGACAAGCATTCCCCACCCTTTCTGGGAGGTATGAAGCTCTTTGACAAGGGATAAGCTGCCAACTAGGAATGTTCACTTGAAATGCTTTCACTTGCTTTTAGTTTCTGAAGGTCACCTCCATTTAGTTTCACATTATTTTCATGTGCGTTCGTTCCGTTTCATGTTAGTTGCTGTCAACTTCATTGTCACTTTATTATAATGTTAGTTTTTATTTTGATTTCAACGGGAATCTACCCTTTGTACTTCTGCCTATAACTTTGTTGTTTTCCATCCAAATGGCATGGAATTTCCACATGTTCTACAACTCCCCGGGGGTGTGGGTTCTGCCAAATGTCAGACAGATTGGACAAAGAAAGCCCATTTTATATGCCTGTTTTAAAAGCGTGACATCCTATAAGCTTCCCATTTTGATTGAGCCCCATCCTGTGCTGTATTCCCTTGCTTATAAGCTTTAAATGGCACGGCATTTTCAGGTGTCCAGCTACCCCTCCAAAGCATTACACCTGCCAAGTTTCAGACAGATTGGGAAAATGGTATCCATTTAAGAAAGGGTACACAGGCACAGCAGCAGAACTACTAAACTGGAGAAATACAAGCCAGCGACATTGCAGGAAAGAGATTGCGTGAACAGATACATCTAGAAAGAAACCCTCCCTACGCCCACGGTGACTGGAGGATTCAGGATGGTGCAATTGCGGAGCGAAGCGATCCAAGATCCTTTGTGATTGTCGGAGACATCTTGTAGACGCCGAACTATCATTCCTTTGCTTCAGATTGCAGGGTTGGCACGTCCCCAGCTTTCTCAGTGCCTCCCTCTCCCCTCCCTTTGGGCTTCGTACAAGGCATTCCAGGAACGTACCCATTTGCAATGCAGTGCCTCCTGTCTGAAACTAATACAAGAAACTAAGACGAAAACAAGGAACTAAGGCAAGGCGCCTACATGAGTTTCAGTTTTCACATTTGTTTAGGTCCACATTTGGTTTTGAAACCAATGCGTATCTTTAATGCCTAATCCAGCTTGGAGCTACCCACATCCATGTAATTGTGCTGGGAGCCCAAGAGGCATGGGAGCCCTTCACACGCTTGCCCAATTCCCTGGCTCTGGATGAGGTCACTGAAGCCTCGTTGCATTATGTATCAGAGGCACTCCCAGCATCTCCAAAGTCCTTGATGTCAGACAAAAGACACCACCCCTCCTTCAAGGAAATGCAGGGTCAATGGTGAGCACAAAGCCCAGTCGGAATTTGGGGGTCCCCATCCTTGAACAAAAATGTAGGGCACTAAGAGTAGAATCCAATTAAAATCCTATTTAGAGTAGACCCATGGGACCGAAGTTACTCATGAGTCCCATTCATTTCAGCGGCCCATTCTAGGTAGGACTTGAGTTGGATTCTACCCTAAGACCAGTGCAGGCTAGTGGCTTCGATGTCAGTGGGGTGGGGAATCCGCTCCAGGTTTCAGCCAGAACCAGTCAGACCTCTAAAGGAGTTCTCTAAACTGCGTAAGGCCTTTCTCTTTGCCTTCCCACATCAAACTCATCAATTCAGCCTTCTTGAGGCCTTGTGTGAAATCAGCTGCAAAAAATAACTCACCTTATTGGTAGTGAAGGCATCCCAAACAATCACCTTCCCATCCTGTAAGAGACAAAGAAGAATGCTGAATTTCTGAAACATGGAAGCCTATTTTGAAGCCTTAGTGCAGTTAATTCCTTCTCAGTTTCAATCTTTAGCCTCTGCAGAATGATAGAAAATCCAGCATTTGTCTTCAGCAAGATAAGCATTAAGGTAATACCAAAATGGACAAGGCTATAAAAGGGAAACAAGAGACAGGCAGGGTGTGCTGGGAAAGGAAGTCTGCGCTGCTTCAAGGGGAGAGGCGCTGGGCCACCAAGGGTGAGTTATGCCATCTGCTCCCACCTCCACCGCCTGGAGATTTTAAAAGCAAGGGCGGGACTTCAGTTTGGGAGGGGCTGCTTCAGGTGAAGGCAGGATCTACACTACTGCTTTAAAACAGTTTATAGCAGTATTGACAACTGTTGGGGCCCAGGACACACTCCATATACTGTTGGGGAGGGGGGGAGTTAAAGAGGCAATCGTCCGTTGTGTTGATTCTTGTGTCGTCTGGGGGGCAACACACAATGGGCACACAACTCACAGTACATTATTTTCTGGAATTAAACGGGGAAAAACAACAGACTGCTCCATTGCTTATCCGGAGACCCATTGATTAACATGTCGTCTGGCGGGCTTCATTGTGTAATCTCCGCCATTGAGTGCACCATTCCAGAAGGTCATAGAGTTGTACAGCTTAGTTGTACAGCTCCTGTACAGCTGGCAGAACTTTCAGTGCATGATGGGATAGGACCGGGAGGATTGAGGGAGGAGCACCAGCCACTCAGAAGGACGCCGGGACTTTCAGGCTGCCTCTACAAGAGAGGTTTAAAGCTCTTTCAAGGCGCTTAAAAAAAATTACCTCTACAAGAACGGAGCGCAAATCGGGCGTAGAGGTGCATTATCTCTCCGATTATGCGCATTATCGAATGCGCATTAAATAGCGAGTTTTATTTTGCTCCGGCCGTTAAAGCGCATTTTGCCTATGTGAACAAGCGCTTATGCGCATTAACTACTTGTAAAGCGCATTTTGGTGATCCGTTAATGCGCTTCGCCGCCTCTCGCCGCCTCTCGTGCAGAGGTATTAGGTGTAAATGCGCTTCAGCGATTATGCGCGTAATCGCCTAACCAGACGCAAAAGTGAATCCTTGTAGAGGGGACCTCAGCCACGCAGTGGGGGGAGGGGCGACACGTTGAGTGGGGAGGGCCTCTGAAAGAAGGTACCGTGCGTTGCCTATTCCCTTCTCCGTTGCCTAAAGTGTCGTCCGAATGCGGTCACTGTTTCCAAAGTGTTATATCCTGCTTGGTGGAAATCCGGCTGAAAAGAAGTTGTTTTTTTCTTCCCTGCTCTGCTCCATCCCCCTTCCTGGGAAACCTTACAAGGAGCCGTGGTTTATTCTAGCTCTCTTCTGACATTCTTACCAATTCTTACCATTATTTATTTTATTTTATTTTTTGCTTTTTGATATGAAGAAGACTACTCAGCCTTCGGGTTTTTTTGTTTTGTTTTTAGTTCTAAATAGTTGTGATATTTCTGCCGTAAACTTGCATGTAGTATATTGCTTGAGCATCGCATTTGTGTATATATTTTTGTGATCCACTTTGCCAAAAGGCAGCATAGAAATAAAATGAGCAAGGAGTCAAATTATCAGATATTTTAGAAATCAAAATGCACCGGAAAAGCCTGCACAGGTCACTAAACTGTGTAAGGTGCGAAGAACATTTTGGACCTCCCAAATGCTTCTCTTTCGCCTCAAGAACATTCACCAGCAAACATTTGACACAGTTTGGGAGTTGGCCAGCTTTTTCTTTATTTCTGGCCTTGCTTCTGTGCCTTTAATAACAGTCCTGGCACTCAAAAATAAATGGGTGACGCTTTTTTTCTGGCAAGGAAAGCTTCAGCCAGGAGCTGGGCTGCTTGTTAAAAGGTGCATCAGTGGAGCAAAACTAACTCCCGTAGCCAGGAGGGGGAAAGGATCAGCCATGGAAGCATGGGAACAAATCCTCTCGCTTGGGGGTAAGAAGACTTCAGAATTGCAGAATCTAGTTTGGGGTCTTTAGTAGAACCAGTGGAGGCTGGTGGCTCCGATGTCAGTGGGGCGGTGAATCCACTCCAGGTTTCAGTCGGAGCCAGTCAGAAGTCTAAAGGAGGAAGTGGGGGAAGAACCCTTTCCGTAATTGCTGTTGTTAAATGGGAGTCAGAAAGCCCTGGTGATCTACTGCAAATCAGTCAGAGATCTACCTTCTGCCCACCTTGTTCTAGACAGCTACTGCTAAGCGAGCAACATCAGAAAGCATTTCTTTACCTGGGAAGAGCTGACAATTCTTCTTTTATCTTTACACCAGTCCATGCAGAGGACTTTGTTGCCATGGCCTTTTAGCGTCCTTCGTGTCTTCATCACAAACTGGCCCAAAGCCTCCACGCGCTCCGCCACCTGATGCACTTGCAAGGAATTCAACACAGGAAGTCACCATGCGTTCGTGCCACAATTACCATCTTAACAGCAGACCCATGCAGGAGCGGATGTAAGACTTCCAAAACTAAGGGTAAGGTTGCCCACAGGCCCATAGCCAGGCTGCTCCGGAAGCTGGGGCTAGTGCAGAATGCAAGAACTCAGCTGTTGTCAGGAGCTGCCCCTTTTCAGCATGCAATTCCTGAGAGATGGTGACTGGCCATAGGTCTCCCATGGACCTTCACGACTGAACGGGGATTTTCATCTTCAGTTAATAAATCTGGAACATTCAGGGAGAGGGTATGGAATTGCCGATGAAGAGCCCTGACCCCTGCCGGCATCAGCTGTGCTTTAAGGCCTGCCGGCTTGCGACTCAGGAATCACCTCTACCATGGGAGAGGAGGCAACTGCAGCTTTTCCCACCTGTTCTCCACCAGTCCTCTCATGAGAAACGGGGTTTCCAAGTGTGAGGGGGGAAATGAAAGCAGAAAAGGCAGAGTACTGGGTAGGAGAAACTGTATCTATCTCATCTCCCAGACTATGCTTCAGAATTTAAAGAGCAGCACAGAGACCTTAGCTAGGACTAGATATCTAAACTGTTTAGGGCAAAGCCCTCCTTTCTTCAGGTGGAACACTGAAGGCCAGACCCAAAAGGCTGCTGGGCACTGCCTTATTTTTGCCTTCACTCGCAGGATTGCCACTTTTATTTTTATTTTTTGGCAGGACTCCCAAACTCACTAGCGATGGGTAAGGCCTTATAGCTTATTTGGCAGAGGCTCAAACAACCCATTTCTGTCTCTTTATGTCTCACGTTAATGGATTATTCGCCTCCCCAAAAGCACTCACTTGCATCTCACCCCGAAGCAGGAAGGATGTTGTTCTCAGCTACGAAACTGAGAAGAACAACTGCATGCAGCGAAAGAACTAAGGCCGGAGTCGAAATGATCGCTTTTGTTTTCACAGAACCAAAGGCCATTTGAAAGGCTCATGTCCCATTTCTGGCTCTATTTGAATAGCTTTACCTAGGTTCTCTCTCCTACATGTGTTGGGGAACGAGAGCATGGGTTCTCTCCCTGCCAAACCAGCATGCCTGACCCGATCAATATCCTAAATAAAATCCAAGCAGTGATGGTTCCACTTAGGACCATGTGTGTTTGGCTTCTTCACATGTATGACTTATAAGCATCTACCATGTGTAGATGTCCAATGGTGTCGGAGGTGAGACAGGTTTATAGGTTGGAGGAGAGGAGGTACAGTCTTCCACCCAGATTCATTCTGGTGGGATACACTGGTGTTTATATTGGAGCATATCTAAGAGGCAGAAGAGGTGGTCATCACATGGCACAGTCTGTCAAATGGCTTCTGCTCTGCTGTCTCATTCTCTGGTCTTGATACTGCCACCCCCTCTGGTTCGGAGGAGGACTCCAAAGTAGAGGAGGTATCATCCAGTGAGCCATCGTCTGGGCCAGAGGACATGGCTTTACCAGACTCTTTGGACTCAAAAATCACTCCTTCCCCATGCACTCCTCATTATTCCCATGCCACAGGAGCCAGTGGCTACAAAATCAGAGCTGGTGGGATTATCAACAGGCTCAGTTCATTCAGCCGTCAGACCTCTGCATATTGCTGAGACAACAGCTCTTCCTGAGTGAGATCCAGTCAGCATAGAACTGCCCATGGTCCTGACAGACCCTGCCTTGTCTGACCTCACCATACCACTTCATTCTCTCTTGGCTTAGCCTAGCCTTACTCACTGGACGGTTGCAAGGATAAAATAAATTGACCATTACCCGGATCTCCTTGGAAGAAGTAGAAAATACAACTGTACTAAGTAGATCAGGGATAAGAAAGCTTAGACTCTGCAGATGCTGTTGGACTCCAGTTCCCATTAGCTGCAGCTGGCAAAGAACAATAGGAGTTGGAGTCCAACAACATCTTGAGATCCAAAGGTTCCCCACCACTGAAATAGATCATGATATAATTAGCAGTGATCATTTCTACAACTCTGTGCATCAAAGAGTGCTTCTTCTACTCTCCCACCTGTCCCGCCACACACACACACCCCACCCCTGGTTGGCCATTATGTGAACAGAATGCTGGTCTAGATGGACCCCTGGTCTGATCCAGCATGTCTCTTCTTATTTTCTCATGTTCTTAAAACAATCTACAGGAGTCCTCCTTAATCTGGTGCCCTCCAGATGTGTTAGATTGCAATTCCCATCATTTTCAGCAGAAGCCAAATGGAGTTGCGTGTGGAAAGCTGATCTATAGGTATTTTAGACATGACATGGAGAATTCAGGTGCCAAATTAATTATAGTAACCTTATAAGAAAGAGAACTGCTGTGCCATAATGAACCAGAACGACTTGGGTTCAAGCTCCATTCATTCAGGGTGCCCAGTGATCCAGCATGGCACTCCTTATGTTCTGCACACACCCCAACTGTCGTTCCATGCTTTCAACTGCTTCTACATCCCTGATATGTTATAACAACAACATAACTGCTTGCCAAGCCTGATTAATAACTCTGAGAATGTGCAGTTTTGCATTTTACCCTCACTAAAATAATAGCATCATCATGATGGCAGGAATAAAAGAGTTTGCTTCTGCTGCCCTCAACACCTGCCGTTTTCTGGGGAGTGATTTTGGCCCCTGAGGTCCAACTGTAGCTGCACCACAGGACGGGAGCGCTGCTGCCTGTCCCCCCCCCACACACACACACACACTGGCATTTGGTCACCCTGAATGCTCTTGGCCGGCATCTGCCAGCATCATTACAAGAATCTTCTGTGCACACCCACCGCTTGCATCTCCTGGCCTTCTGGCCGCACTGTTTACATCCCTCTCTCTCTCATCCTCCTCCTCAGCCACCCATCCTTTCTCCCTACCCATGGATACTGTGTGTACCTGCCAATTTGGGATAACACTTCGCGCATCGCACAACAGGGGCTCCAGTCCACAAAAGCTTCTGCCACACTACACCGGTGATATCTTTTAAGGTACGCCCAAATAACAACAACAACAACAACAACAACAACAACTGTAAAGGCTTGCAGCAATAGGCTGAATACAGCGCTACCCCTCCAGAAATTCCAACACAGTGGATTTGGGTCGTCCCGCTCAGCCGCGTCACTCTCAGGACCATAGCGATGGGCAAGAGGTAGACGGCAGGGGGCTCTGTCCCATCCCCATCCCACAACACCCTCTCTAGGCAGGAGGATCGGGACCGCTTGGGGAAGCCGCCACCGCAGCAGCGCTTGCCTTCCCTGGGGATGTTGTCCTCCTTCACTCTCCTTCTGCCATCGCCGCCTGCAAGGCACAGCCCCAGTCAGCAGCTGTGGATGGAGGGCAGCCCCCATCCCTCTCCCCCCACATCCACCCCCGTCCCCGGCCTCGACTCACGTTCCACATCGTGCAGCTTGGCTCGCTCCTCCTCCAGCTTGCCTTTGAGGCTCTCGGCCTCGTTCTTCAGCGACGCCAGGGTCTCGTTCTCTTGCAGCCCCTCGGTTGCCATCTTTGCAAAGGATGAGAGAGGGAGGGAGGGGGGGGGAGAAGCGGGCAGAGTGAGAGGAGGGAGGAGCTCCGCGGGCGCTCGCCCCTCCCCGGCGAGGAGGAGGAGGAGGCGGGGACCCGGCTGAGTGGCTATGCCCGCCCCCTCCGCGCTGACGGACGCTCCGGGGCGGCCCCCGGGAACTCGCCGGGCGGGGAGGAGAGATCCCTGGGCGGGATCTACTCTACTGCTTGATGGTTTGTAACCGTTTCGACAACTGTTTGGGCCCAGGACACATCGCCTATGCCGTTTCCCACCTGTTTTCAAAGCGTTACGTCCTGCTTGGTGTCGATCTGGCCCAGGGGGCGGAGGCGGAGGCAGCATCCTTCCAGAGGATGCTCTAAGAGGATGCTCTAAGAAAGGGCAGCGAGTGAATGAATGGGACGCGGTAAGGTCAAGGGGGGAAATGCACCTGGAGGGAGAGGGAACTAATCCCTGGCGCTGCTAGGGCCGGGCCCCGGAAACCAAGTCCACCCCGCACCCCAAATGACCCACCCAAAGAGGGGCAGATGCAGAGGCAAACTGCTGGAAGCTGGTGACTCCGATTTCGGTGAGGCTGTGCATCCTTTCTGGGTTTCAGTCGGAGCCAGTCAAAAGTTCAAATGAGCTATCCAAGGTGCTGAAGCCCGTCCCCAAACTCAGTTCAGCACTTTGGATAGCTCATTTTGGACTGTTGACTGGTTCCGACTGGAATCCAGAATAAATCCACAGCCCCACCGAAATCGGAGCCATCAGCCTCCACTGACACAAACCCCCATTTTGTTCCTGCGGTCAGGACGATGGCTCTGACTGAAGTCAGTTCAAAATGCAAAACTGTACACAATCAAGGGGACTTACTTGTGAGTAAACTTGGATAGGATCGTGCTATTATCTTATTTTCAATGCAATGTATTTGTATCTGCGTGTGTGTGCGATTATTATTCCAGAGCACTGAACATAGGTATAAACAGTAAAAGAAAGGAGCTTAAAAAGCAAATTA
Organism: Anniella stebbinsi; assembly: GCA_029215795.1. NCBI lineage: Eukaryota > Metazoa > Chordata > Lepidosauria > Squamata > Anniellidae > Anniella > Anniella stebbinsi. The sequence goes on from JARDYH010000001.1 coordinate 393,951,500, forward strand.
GAATTGTTCAACTTACAAACAAAGGAACCAAGAAAGACAGTTGAGGAAGGCTTCTCGAAATAGAGTTGTTTTCAGGAGGCGCCTGCCTGACCTCCAGGGGCAGGGAGTTCCACAGAGAAGGGGCGGTGGGTGGCTACTAGGAACAGGCCCTTTTCTGCTGTTCATTCCAGTTGTGGAATGAGCTTCCCAACTATAGAATCATAGAATAGTAGAGTTGGAAGGGCCAATAAGGCCATCGAGTCCAACCCCCTGCTCAATGCAGGAATCCACCTTAAAGCAACCTGGGGCCTACATTTTGGAACCCTTTCTATTCTCCCAGGCATTTTAGTTTTTCAGTGGTTGTTTTACTGGTAGTTGTTTGTTCTTTTTGATTTTGTGCAGCTGCTAGCCTGTGTTTGCTCATTTTTCTTTTTTATTGTAGTTTTAAACTTTTATATTGTATTTAATCACCTGTATTTGATGGTATGGAATTTTATGGTTTCAATTCTTGTGAACTGCCCAGAGAGCTTCGGCTATTGTGCAATATAAAAATGTAATAAATAAATAAAATAAAACATAGCCATGTTCATGTATATTTAAAAAGCCACGAAAATAGAATAATAGAATCAAAGGATTGTGGAGTTGGAAGTGACCACAAGGATCATCTAGTGTCCAACCCTCTGCAATGTGCAGGACAAACAGGATCATAGAACAGGGAAAATATATAATCCCATACCATTTCCACGCATAGTGAGCAGTAGCTAAGTTTTTCTGATTTGCGAAAAATCTCCCGAAGGGGTCTCTCTTTGGAACAGTTGTCACACAGACCAAATACATTAGCCAAAAAGGTCTGGTCACACATCTTTGCTTACTGCTAGAGCTGAAAGAGGGAAGAGAGGAAGACAGGTGGATTCTTGAAAGTAAGACACAAAGCCTTTCCTAGTACTAAAAGCATCTTAAATAATACACAAAACAGCTGGAGGCAGGATAAGCTCTGAGCACTTCTAATCACACACAAAAAAAAAACCTTGAGCGTTTGCCACTTGTTGATGTATAAGGAAGAAATTCTCAGATTGTGGCACCCATCTTATCAAGCTCATTAAAGGAACCAGAGTAGATTGATCATTTGTGTTTTAAGCAATTATTCTATTATTCTTTTATTTAAATCTGCATATGAGCAAAACAATAGTCATGAAGCAATAAAAGCACCATCATTGATTTTAGAGCATAATTTTAAAGTATTCCTAATTCATAAACAACAAGTAATATTTTCCTGTCAGTAACCAGTCGCTTTGAGCATAAATGATATATTCTAACACTCCCAAACAAGGAATAGGTATTGGTGCCTTATCATTCCAATATAATATGAAAAGCGTCCACTTTTCAATAAACAAACCACTTAATTGCCTCACTTCTCCATATTAGTGAGTTTGACCACATAGGTCATGTCTTATACCATCACATAACAAGGAAAGACAATCAGAAGACAATGGTACTACAGCTGGAGTAATTATCTGCCATATTTTTAAGCAGGATTTCCAAACAACCAAAATTTAAAGAGTCAGGCCTGCTTCTTTCCTCCTTTTCTTTCTTTCTAAGAAAACGCTCCACTAATGTTCTTGAATTTGGGAGGCAGGGAGTGAAGGTGTTATACCAGTTGCTTGGGCAGGAAGGGAAAAAGCTTTTCCCTACCTGTCCAAGAACCCAAAGAGGGAAAGAAATGGTCTCCCTCACATAGGGTGACCAGATAAAATCCAGGTCAGGGCTCATGTAACTTTAACAATTGTAGAGAAAAGGGAATTTCAGCCAGAGTCATTTGTATGCAATTAGTTCCTGGTGAAATTCCCTCTTTGTCACAACAGTTAAAGGTGCAGGCACTATACTAGAGTGACCATATACAAAAGAAGGCAGGGTCCCTGCAACTTTTAACTGCTGTGATGAAGAGGTAATTTCACCAGGAACTAATTGCATACAAATGACACTGGCTGAAATTCCCTTTCTCTACAACTGTTAAAGTTACATGAGCCCTGACTTGGATTTTGTCGGGTCACCCTACCCTCACAGCTGTTTGGTTTTAATCTCACCATTTTCAAATTCGTTTGCTTTTAACATTTTTATTATAAGCCACACTTTGTGAAGGTGAGCCCTAAAAGGTAAGGTAGAAACAAATTAACTAAGCAAAGCTTGACCCCAACCCTTGGAATCTTACTTAATAATATACTATACTCGATTTATGCACGATATTGCAAGTCAACACATCGTAATTCTTACCTTCTTTTTCCAGAGCGAATACTTCAATGCGTCAAGGAGGCAATGAAATAATCAGTATGGAACTAGTAACGCACAAGGGCAAATTTAATGCTGAGGTAATCCACTTAGAAGGTATTAAGGCACAAGCCTGTGCTTTTGTATTTTAGCACCTTATACACTGCTAGTGCAGGTTCTAGAGACTAACAGTTATTGTCAGCCACCAAAAGAAACTCTCATGGGTAAAGAAGAAAATCCTTAGGATACAAATCCTTCGCTTCGTGCCTCTTTTTGGCTTTGGGGTCTTCGTGCTTTATTCCATGTCAACACACTTGCAGCTATCGATCAAAGAGGAATTGCCACTGCAGCCCAAGAACGTTCCTCATGAAGGTGGAGAATATTTATTAATATATTATGGAACAAGTGAGGCGTTAGCACAGTGGGAGACATCTTGAACCCATTTATATTGGCTGAGTTCGGACGACACTTTAGGCAACGGAGGGGGGAAGAGGCAACTGATGGTTTGTTATTTTTGTGGTGCCCGACACATGACACGTTGCCCCTCCCCCCGTTGCGCGGCTAAAAGTCCCGGCCTCATGATAAGCAACGGGTCTCCATTAAACAGCGGAGCAACCCATTGTTTTTCCCCAGTTACATAATATACTGTCCATTGTGTGTCCCACACACACACGACACAATAATCAACACAACGGACAGTTGCCTCTTCCCCCCCTCCATTGCCTAAAGTGTCATCCGAACTCAGCCATTGTGTTCCGTTTCCTGTCAGCCGTGAACTCACACACAGAGAAAAAATACATTAGCACCTAGAAAGTGGCTTCACTGTGGAAGCAGGGAAAAGTACATTTCTTAAAATGACCCCACAGGTCTTATTTATCTAGCCAAGCACCTTCGTGTCTTCTGTGAGGTTCTCTTATTTTTCAGCCCAGGCTTTACAAAATGGGAGTGATTAGAATGGCTCACGAGGAGTCTTTTCCCTTGAAAAGACTCCTTTTCCCCAGTGGATTTCAAGGGAAAAGATTCGCGAACCATTTCACCCATTTTCCCTTGAAATCCATCCCTGGGTGTCCAGATGAATCCCAAAATAAAGCATCTTTGGAGCCTTCTGTAGACTTTGCACGTGCTCTGCCGCTGAGTTACAGCCCCATTGGCATGTGTACACTCCTGGCAGCTTTTGCAACTTGGGCGTGAAGGTTAGGCCAGCTGGACAGGAAACCCTTCTCTGTTCTTTTAACATTCTCAAAGGACACTGGCTGAACTCATCTTTTCAGAGAACCAGGATGAGAGAGAGAGAGAGAGAGAGACCCACTGTGAAAGTGTAACAATACGGTAATAGCTGGAAGAATGTTGTCACTGGCCACAACAGAGCAGAAGTGTATGCAATTCCTCCTGAGTGCCCATTTCTTTCCTGCCCACACATATGGCTAAGTAGGATTATGGCTATTAAAGAGGGGCAAGAGCCATTTGTTCTTATGGGAACACAGTGCAAATGTCGTCTATGCTCTAATTTCCTCATTCCTGTTGATAAGGTTCATTCCTGTGAAAATCAGTCAACTCTCTCCCTGCTAATGTATGACTCATCTAACACTTTCATTTAGAAAATAAAATATGTCTGGGCTTTGTTACATTCAAATGCATCAAATTTGCTCCTTGCTTCCACCAAAACCGACAGAACTCATTTCCAACAAGCCATGCACTCCTTCCTATACATGCCTACTCAAAAGTCAGTCCTAATGAATTCAATGGAACTTGCTTCAGCTAACGATTATTAAGATTGTAGCCTTAATTATGTTTAGGACATCAGTTTAACCTACCCAATATAGACATTTCATTTTGCCCATGCACACAGTCATCCCATTAAATAGTTGCACTGACATAGCATATATCACAAACATCACTCATTTTAGACATAGACACACATCCACCATGGCTGAGGTGAGGTAATGTGGGACAATGTACACAGAATCATCTCAAAAGCATGACATCACACGCTCCCTAGGCATTCTGGGATGTGAAAAAATTGGAGCTGAGCCAAGAGTTTTCAGAAGACTTTTTGTGTGTGGGGGGGGGGACTTTCTGTTGATGCTTTTTTCCCCACCCCCCAGGAAAAGGGGGTCACTAAGAGAACTTTCTCTGACTATTCGCCACCATTTCCCCACTTCCACCAATCCCCTGGAATGTCATGCTGCGAAGGATTCAAGATGGTGGACAGGTTGTTAGCACACTTGTTACTACTCCCACTATCAGCAGCACTAAGGGGGTGGGAGGAATGCTGTGTTACCACCACTGCTGATGGTGAGCCCCACCTTGAGAAACTCCTGAGAATTTCTCCCCCCAATGGAAAAATTGGGTGAAACGTTTTCCCTAATTCCTGCCTACAAATATGGTGGAAAATTTTGAGAGGCCATTCGCACACAACTGTGTTAAAACCAACAAATGTGGTACAGCAAGGTCACTGTCTGATGGGCAGTAGGCTGCCTTTGTGTCTGGCTAGCCTGAATTTTGCACTTCCCTCTGTCTGAGTGTTTCCACACAAGAAAAGGCTATTATTATTTGGCGATGGTTGGTTCCCCCGCCCCTCTGACTAATGCTAACTAACCAGCCTGATTCAGTGCTAACTGTGCAATATGTAACCCACATGCAATAGATTGCTTTCTTCAGAAGGAATAGTTATGGTAGGAAAAGATACCTTCTCCCTCCTCTAGATCCTTTTTCAATCTGGCTTTTCAGCCAGTTTGATGACAACGTCTGCACTGGTCACCCTAGTGGCCATCTTGCATCGAAAAAGAGACAAGAGTGTATTTCTGTTGTACTACTGGATCTCTCAGGAGTTTTCAGTATCACTGACCATCTGAGTTGCCTTGCCCCAATGCAACTAAAGAGCATTATGAAGCAGTGCTTCTGGTCCATCCTGGAGAGATCTCAGAAAGTGGTGCTGGGAATCTGCTAAGCCACTTCCCATAGCTGCTAGTATGCTGGTTGCCACAGGGTGAGTTTGTCCAGAGGTTTGAACTGTGGTGCCATCGGTAATCCAGCTCTTTCTTTTCTAACTAATCCTAGTGAGGCAGTGGAAGGTTAGAGTTGGCATGTGAATGCACCTTATCAGGCTTCTCTGCCTTACCTAAGTTGTTTGAATGTGAAGTATTACCCTATATGACAATAAATTGACACAATATATTGGCATACTATAACTGTCATCTATTTTGTCATGTATCATTATATTAAATATACACAGCGAATGCTTCCTTAAAACATACATATATAGTGATGCAAATTTACAAATAGCGTTACAAATATTGTAATAAAATATGACAAAGAACTGGCTTGTTAGTCCTTCATTCCAGGAAGTATTTAATAATATGGAGAACCACTATGGACCCAGTACAATATGGCTGGACCCAAAATGGAGCACCTGTAAACTACAGCAAGTTCTGCTCTACAAAATGGAGGAAGACAATTTAAGATCTTCGGGTAGAGCACAGAATTTGCAGTACTTCCTATCTTAAATCCTGATTTCCAATTTTTTTTTTCCGAAATTAACCTCCATACTAAAAAGTTTACTTCGCAGTGACTGAGGAAGCACATGGTTGAGTGTCCATTTACCGTCCAAGCAAAGGATAAATTTACAATCTATTCTTTTTCGTTATATTCTAGTGAGAAAGCCAAGTTTGAAACTGCTGGGGATTTCGATTACTTCCAGAGGATGTGGAGAGGGGGTGAAAGGGAATGTCACTTGGAAGAGATATTTCGTATCTAGCATCAGTTGCGGAGAATTCTCTCTGTTGTTCAGCATAGCCTAAAATTAGAATAAAGAGAGGGAGGATTAAAGTCACAAGAACTAAAACTGCCAATATGGGGGGAATTTTTTTTTTAAAAAAAAAGCACACATAAAGTTTGTCAGATGAAATTGTAATTCCATAACCATACCTGCACTTTACGAACAAATGATGGCGTCACTCGTTTCTCAAAATCATCTATAGGAGTGTAGGAGTTGAGGATTTTTACAATCTGAAAAGTTTATTTAAACAAATTCATTAATTCTTGCAATATAAAGTCTGAAAGTTAAAATTTCAATGATTCCACAACTGTAAGTACTGAAGTCACTCCCAAGAACAGCAGGATGGAAAATACCAAGGGAAAAGGAGGCACCAGAAGGGGCTGACGTGGTGAAGGGAAACTGAGCAAAGAAGATAAACCCTGTTATAATCTAAGGAAAATGACAGGAAAAGGAATATATGGACACAGGCATGGATGTAGGAGCAAGGATTACACATGAAAGGCAAGAGGTAAGCTTTCTTTTCTAAGAAAGACAAATAAGAAAAATAGATGAGATAGAGAAAGAAATGGTAAGCGCCTGAGTAATTTTAATGAGTGAAAATAGCTGTTTTTAAAAATGGGGCATGGATATCTTGCTATACACAAGGAAAAGTTACCTTTTAATGTGTGTTATGACCGCCAACCCATAGGGACTTTCAGTGAGTGGCAGATGATTCTGATGGGGATGAGGCACAACCTACTTCCTCAGCAGTAGAATGACCAGTGCTTTATTAAGGGCCCTCCCAGCAGACCCTGACTCAGACAATGAGCCCTTTAACAAGCCAGTCAACTCCTTTAGGAGAGGCGACATTGACCATACTTGTCAAGACCCAGGAGTCCAGCAGTGACATGGACTCTGATGTCGATGATGCAGTGGCAAAAACAGAGGAAACTCCAGGTCCAAGCACTACTGCAGAGGCTCCAGAGACCCCTGAGCTTAGCCCGAGCACTGGACCAGCACCTTCATCTACAAGAGCCCACATTCCAGGGATCCAATGCACCAACGCCGACAACGTGCCAGGCATGAGCTCCTGGAGAAACAGAGGAGTGCTAGGCTACAAGCCAGAGGCCTGTCTCTGTAAGGCTTCCAGTTTGAGGGAAAGGGTGGAGTCTGGGACCACAGCATAAAAGGCTTCAGTTTGGCTTCAGACTTTGTTTGAGTACGTTGCTTTCTGGAAGCTCTTCTGGGTGCTGCGGGGTTCTGAGTCCTGTGGGCTTCTGCTTGGTCCAGAACAGGACAATACTACAGGTCTCCTCAGCCTACTTAAGGCATCAGTTGGCTTTAGGTGAGACCACATTCTCCTATTGTCCAAATAGGAGAGAGTTCCAGCCAACAGGACCCACTTGGATCTATCCAAGGTTCTACTTTCGTCCTGCCTTGATCTTTCTCCCAGCTTCCCCCTCGTGAGCTTCAAGGGACCACAGAACAGGGCAAAGCGCTGTGCTCTCAATGCCTATCAGGTTCCAAATACACTATTTACAGACAGGGGCGTTTCATAAACCAGTCCTTTAAGATCGAGCAAGGAATTCCCTCGCACACGCATGTGCAACGTGTGACCCTCCAGATGCTGTTGGATTCCCATCAGCCCTAGCCAGCCATGCCAATGGTGAGAGATGATGGGAGTTGCAGTCCAACAAGAACTGGAGGGCCACAAGTTCCTCATCTCTGCCCTAGAAGAGTCATACCTGCACAGCAGAGAGGGATGTGCAGCATTCATAGATCTCTTTGGCATCATCTTCGGTGGTCTTTTTGACCTGAAGGAGCCAAGCTGCTTGGGAAAGAGGCTCTAAAGTCTCCTTGGCAGAGCTGCTCTGCAGATTCTTCTCTTTAAGCCATTCTTCCAGGTAGCTGATGTTACACCTAGGGTTAAGAAGCAGAAGGAAACCTATAATTTTATTTACATCTTCTTTTCCCCAGAAGATGAGGTGCCTCCTAGGACTACCATTCAGAAGGCATTGGGTAGCTACTCCATCGTTTTTTCCTTAACAGATTTCCTGCGGTGTGAAAAAAAAAGATGAAAGAAGCCATAGGAAAACAAGAGAGGGTTAAGTGTGGAAGAGGAGGTCATCTGGACCCCTTGTCAAATTCTGTGAACGAGGCAGGGCAATAGCACTATAAAAGCCTCGCCTGGAAGCACCCTAGTAACATAAAAATCATTTCGAACATGTTTTTTTTAACCTAGAAAAAATTCAGATGTGAAAAGAATGAAATCTTGTGTGAAGTGCCCCCAGAGCAAAGTGTTAAGAAAAACATAAATAGACTAAAATGTCAGGCATAGTTTATATGTTGACCAAAAAAGCAGGACTTTAATTTATTAAACAGAACCATTTATTTTCACAGCTTAAAACGCAATCCTATGAAAGTTTAGACAGAAAAACTCTGACAACTCCTGGAATGCTGGGAGTTGTATGACTTTTTCCTTTCTAAACATTCATTGGATTTTGCTCGTAGACTGCTTTATTTTTGAATGTCATAGAGCGTGGAAAGTGCATTGTTTTCCTACTGTTTCCTCTAGACATGTTTGTACATTAACAAGATCCAAGTCTTTCAATGCAACACTGTTCCGAAGATAACAATCCGTGAGGGACAATTTGTTCCAGAAGGCCACTGCTAATCTTCTGTATTTTTGCTCCTGGGTATAACAGATTGTGTTCAATTTTGAGCTTTCTGGACCTACATGGTCTGGGCCCAGGATCCTTTAAGGATCAGCATCTCCCACATGAATCTACCCATGCTTTAAGAACCTTGGGTCCATAGCCTTATCATCTGAAGCATAGTGAGTGGTTATGTGGGACAGGAATTCTTTGTAAGACACAAAACTCTGCTTTTAGGCATCCAATCAAGGCAATTCTCTTTCAGAGTGCCCTGCCTCTCTTCAATCTAAGAACACAAGAAGAGCCATGCTGGATCAGACCACGGGTCCATCTAGTCTAGCATTCTGTTCACACAGTAGCCAACCAGGTAGCCATGGGTAACCCACAAGTAAGACATGGTGCAGCAGCACCCTCCCACCCAAGTTCCCCACCACCTCGTGCATATAGGCTTACAGCCACTGATTCTGGAGGTAGCACACAGCCATCAGGACTAGTAACCCTTGATAGCCTGTAATCTGTAATGGAATGCTAGCGTTTGTTTAAGTCAGCCTTCCCTAGCCTGGCATCCTCCAGATGAGTTTGACTAGAACTCCCATACTCCCCCAACCATCTATGTAGTCCAACACATCTGGAGGGAGACTGGTTTAAGCTGTTGGCTCCTGCTGCTTTTATTGATCTGCCAATGTGTGTTTTGATGTGATACATTTTTTCCTTGTATTTTGGTTTTTATCTGTCGGGATGAGGCCCGGTCTCCCTGGTGTGGATTCTGACTCAGACTCAGAGGCTGAAGAAGAAGACCAGCCGAGACAGGGACAGGAGTCAAGGAGGAATCTTCCCAGGAGCTTATCAAACAGGAGGTCCAGGCTCAGAGATCATCTTCTCCCTTTTCCCCACCCTTGGGAATTCAGTCTTTAACTGAGCGGGAGGAAGCATCGAAATTCACAGATTCCAAAGCCCCCCCACAAGGTAAAGTGAGCAGAGTTGAGAAGAGGTGGGAGACAGTCTAACAGACTAGCCACATGGAAGAGGTTACAGCTTGCTGTCCCTCCCTGAAGGAGGGGTCCAGTGAAAGCCTGTCAGGCACAGTGGGAAACCGTCCATTTAGTTGACAGGCAACTGCCTTGCTTTGTTAGGCTAATTAAGCTCAGAGGATAGCTCCTAGCATTCACACTCCCTTCAGGTATGCAGAGGTGTCTATTACTGAATACAGCTTTGTTGATTGCACAGCAGACCTCTTTATTGTCTCACATCTTGGTGAGAGGGCTTGGAAACACGACAACATCGTATAACTGTTAGCCTGAGTTTTTTTCTGACTTGAATGTCAGGATGCAAATGTTGTTTTTTATTATTATTATTATTATTATTATTATTATTATTATTATTATTTTCTAAATACAAATTTACCTTATCTGCATCCCTTTTCGACAAGAACACATGTCCTTGCGGAGGAAGAGGCTGTTCAGGGTGACTGCTCCAATCAGGAAGAAAAGCTGCTTCACAGCCTGTTTCTGAAGCTCTGAGTCCAAGCCGTTATGACACATCGTGGTATAAAAATAGCTGAGCTGTTGCAGGATGGAGGTCATGGTGTAGGCATCTGTGTCGTCTATGCTAGAAGAACGCTTGCGGAATCCGGTCGGTTTTAAGCCAGAAATCCCCTGCAGGCTTTCATACTCCAGCATTCCTGGCACTGGAGAAGATAACAGCAAGCAAACAAAAAAATAAAAAAAGGTCCCTCTAAACACTCACTGCCATTTGGCTCTGGAAACAAGTCATGATTTCAAAGCCACTTAAAGGTTTTAAATATCAGCTTGCTTTTTTAATGAAGTAATGCAAGAGAGCAAGGCCATTTGAGTGGGATGCATTTCTAAGAACCCCATATTCAGTGAACATTTAGGTTCAGGCTACAAATGGAAATACAAATGCGGCGGAAACCAGCTAGGTATAGTCCTTGAAACAGACTCAAGTGTCTCTTATTGCACTATCCACGTGACTGCACTTGCATTCACACAAGCTTCTAATGTAAGCTTGAGATCTAGAAAAAAATACCAAAAAGAAAATATATAAAATCCCATGGCCCAGATCAGGCCAGTGAGCCAGCGTTCTCTGCCGCTGTATTATAGGGAGCCATGGCCTAGCTTGGTTCATGGAAAACTATTGCTCCAGAGACAAGCCATGCCAGTTTGAATGGAGGCCAGACTTGCTCAGAATGAAGCTTCTCATTCCAATTTCATCATTTTATGGGATAAACATGAACATTCCATGATATCACAGCAGCTCAACCAATGATTATAGTCACAAGTAGTGACCAGTTTGTAGCCTGTAAACGAGACTAACAGTGCCGTTACTTACTCAGAAATAAGTTCAACTAGGTTCAATGGTGCATAGGATTGCAGCCTAAGAATACATAAGGGCATGTGAACATATACACATGCTTTTCAAACAGGCATGAAGAAATGAAAATAACTGTAATTCACTCCTAGATCTTTGTCACCCCATACAAGGTTTAGTTAAATAGCTTAGAAGGTTTGCTACTACTTATAATTATTTGCCTTCTTACCTATCATTGGCTGAATATTGTTCTCCATTACAATAATAAATTGATGATAAATACGAATGGCAAGGTCACTGAGAACCTGCCTATATTCCGATAGATCAAAGTGCTTCAGATTGTTCTTATTTTGTTCTGGAGTATTAAGTCTCATGAATTCCTGAAAGTCAGTTGTATAGTTACAAACATATGGCAATTAAGATCACACATACACCTCAGGTTTTACTGTATTACACATTAACTAGACTAGTACTAATACATGCATATACTCAGAAGAGCAAAGAGCTATTAATGCACTCAAGTCACAAGCATCCATGCATACATTTTCAACTTACTTCTAGTAGAATATTAACGGATGACAGAGCCTGCCCAATGTAATTTTAACAAAACACCCACTTTCTTTCCAATACTTAGTTTCACTTAATTTCAATAAATTATGTGAACCCTGCCCAAAGGCCCACTGCATGGACCCGGACAGGGGAAAGGTCAGTTTCACAATGTGCAGGGGGAGGGGGAATTCAAGAGTTATAGTGGATTACTCCTTGGCCACTTCCCAAGCATCTATTGGGGATAATAAGAGAAAATAGATCATGGTGGGAAGAGCGCCCCCCGCAGGTCAGGCAGGCTCAGGGTTACAGTCAGGCACTCCTAACGTTCAGGGAAAGAACTGAAGTCTCAATTTCCATATGTGGAACTGTGGGGATCACCTGAATTACTAAGTATGACCAACATCCCTGAGCACATAGAAATCAAGAGAAAAGAGATGCACATAATTGTCTTTAATACAAATAGGTGGTTTGCTTACATCCATGCCATATTCAGACGTAACAGTAAGGAAATGAAACATCACGTTAGATTTCTAGGTTTTTTCCATTGCGTTGTTAGTGATTCCACATCTTCCTAACAAGTTGTCTTATTTATTTTTGATATTTTTACCATGTTGTTTGACCAACACCTCCCAATTGAATTGTTTCCTTACGGGAATCCTTCTACGCATGCGCACTCGCAGCTGGGAGAAGGGTTCCTGCCGAAAGTTAACAAATAGCTATGGAAGTTTCCCGAATCGAGCCTCCGCACAGGCGCAGAAGCCCATATATATGTGTAATGCACAGAGACCACGAAGAAGAACAAAAGTATTGCATTGTATTGTGAAGTTCAATTACTTTATATGGAGTATGAAATTATTCTTACCTCTTCTCCACTGTACTGTTTCAAACAGTTAAGAAAATGGCATGTATTTGAGAGCCAGAAGGACAACATCTCAAAGTCTTCAACATGTTCCTAAACAAAGAGACACTGTTTTTGTTTAATATGTTATGTATTCACAGAAACAGATTAGGGTTTAACTAAATGTCCCATCATCCTTTCCCAACCTGGTGCTCTCCAGATGTGATGGACTGCAACTCTCATAGTTCCAGCCAATATGGGAGTTTCAATCCAACATATTTGGAGCCAGGTTGGGGAAATGCAAATTCCATGTTGAAAATAATCAGGAAAGGAACTGAAAATAAATCTGCCCATATCATATTACCTTTATACAAATCTATGGTGAGTGACCAATTTCACTTGGAACACTATGTAAACTACGTAATATTTATTGCAGGAATTGAAGTAATACGCTTAAATGAATGTCCATAAAGGAATTAATCAAGAAGTCACAGGAACTCAGCTGATCGTACATAAGTACCTCCGAGATTCAGCTATGAAACTTGCTCAGCTAGAACTATCTCTGTTGACCTTGGAACCTCATAATGCTATAAACAAAACTCCTGACATAGCAGCCCTCTACGTTCAGGTTTAACATCTGCATCACCTGACAACAGAGATCAGTTCTGATGTAATGTTTTGCAACCATGGGATGACTTCTTCCAATTCAAAATTCTGTATATGTGAGAATCTGCAACACTGATGGGTTCTGCATGTAATTTGCTGCTGGTAGAGATTCCTTGAGTTGTACATTATGGAATTTCATACAAGCAAGAAGGGTGGGTGGGTGTGGATGACAAATTTACATAATGCATTTTCATCTGTATGTTATCATGGAAACTATTTCAGTAGTCAGTCCATGGCTGCAAAATGTTGTGTTGGAACTGGTCTCAGATTTGGGGTTACCTTAGTACAATTCTGGATGTCTGGCCTAGCAGTGCTTCTAGCAACAACACCCCCTGCAGCAGCACCTTTAATATTCCCCTTAGATCAACCCCTGTTAGTTCACTCCTTTGAAAACATTCCGGCAGATTAGCAATGCCAACCATATGAAAAGAAAGCCAATTACACACAAATATTCCTACCTTAATTACTTGTTTGATCCCATTGATTGCCATATTCATGAAAGATTTCAGCATGCCATCATCATTCAGATAATCTGCATATCTCACACACATGAAGAGGATGTGAGCTGGAAGGCCTGGTATCATATTTACCACCACTCCACGGGGTTTCAGATCTGCACAAATGCAAGAATCAGTGGGTACATTATTGTATAGAAAATAACTGAACGTGTTAGAAATGAAATTGTAACCAATTAAGGGAGAATCCTATGCATGTTTAGACAGAAAAAAATCCTACAACTCCCAGCATTCCTCAACCAATGTGACTTTTTTCTGTCTAAACATGCATAGGATTACATCCTAATTTTCTCTTCTCCCCTACAATATTTTTTATTGAATTAGGTTGTTTTGAATTTCTACCATTAAAAAATGTTGAAAGGACCCAGAAATAAGGAAATTAGCACAAGCTTCTAGCTTTCTCTCCACATGTTGCTCTGAGAGCATTTTGCAGATTCTACTCACTAATGGGTACAAATTAAATACAACTGTCCTTAAACAATCGTACTATAAAAATGCAGAGAAATTGCCTATGGCTGAATGAGTAACTGCTGAAGTTATCAGAGTGCAAGTCCTTTCACAGATAACAAAATAATTTTAAAGCACCTTTAAATTTAGGCAGTCTGGAGCAGTACTGCAAACAACAACAACAACAAAACCAGACTATGAGAAAAGCAATTGTGATAGGGAAAGCATATAGAAATATGCAGCATTGTTATAAGGTACGTAAACAATATATTACCAGTGAGATTTATGGGTAGAAAATGAATGAGAAATGAACTGGACAGAAGCATCAAATTACAGTTGTTTGTGGAAGCATAAATGAAATTAAAAGTTTCAGAGAAAGAAATAAGAGAATCGTGCAGAGGATATTCTATGGTGTTACAAATGGGGAAGGAAGGGGTCACAGAAAAGACATAATTTTTGGAGGGTTCATAGAAAGGCAGAAAAAAATCTAGTAAGCACAGTTCTGATATTAGGGATTTGTTTGTGAAGCCCGTTCAAGAAAGAAATGTTGTGAACACAATAAGGGGAATGATTCAATAGAGGAGACACCAAAACAATTTTGTTTTCAAACAGTGATTCTAAGAAAGCAACTTACAGGAATGGTAGATCTGAGAAAGAAAAGCACATTCAGGCCCCTGGAGTCTTCCAAGTGTTTAGCTTTAAGAGTGAACAGTTTAGGGAAGATTTAAGGGAAAAAAACAAGGATATGAGACACAGTTTTTACTGCTATTCTGAAGCACTTAGAAACAGATGACAGGAAGTAAATAAGGAGGGGAAAAAAGGTATTAATACTGACCACATCCCAAAAATGTTTAGCAACTTCGATAACTATTTGTTGTTGCTTATGATTATACTTAGCTGAAATTCAAAATGTTATTGAAGTACCAAGAATCAGGTTCTGAACAATTTTTGCTTCATCTTCCTTTCTGTACTGCAACATTCCAATATATTCTTTCATCATGGACATCATGGGCGCTCCATTGGCTGTTAAATATCAAAAAAATATGTATTGCAAAAAATATTCTTCAATAGCTTAGAAAGTTAAAGAAAAAGATCCAAGTCACAAACCATGCTGGGCCAAATCATTTCATATTAAGGAACATGATTCCTGCATCAAGTGCAACAATTACGTTTTGGAACAAGAGCCGCTACAACAGCAGTGGACACAACGCTACCAAATTGATGTCACACAAAGGTGCTGTTTTTTGATCAGTGCAAAGCTGAAGATGCAATGCTGGCTCCCTGCAAATCGTGGGCCTCATCTACACCATGCAGGATATTGCGCTATGAAAACGGCATGAAAGCGGTATATAAAAGGCAAGAGCCACATGAAGCAGGATATAGCAGTATGAAAGTGATATATGGTATGTCAATGGGCCCCAACAGTTGTCAGTGCACTTCAATACCTCTACAAAGCAGTGGTGTGGCTCCTGCGTTGCATATTCCGCTTTCATAGTGTAATATCCTGCTTGGTGTAGATGAGGCCATGGTTTGCAAAATGGCACTGTTACAGACGGGACAGCATTTGCTGCAAATCAGTAGTCAGACTCAGGATATATGCTCCTTTTCCCACCCTTTTCCTCATTTGCATTGGCTATAATACAGTGTCATCTCTAAAGACCCTAACCATGGTTCTGAAAACCAGAAACTGAAATGATAAACTTAAATTGATTTGTAACCATGGTTTTAGGGGAACGCAGTGAGGGCTGATCTGGTTAATGCTAACCGTGGTTAACAGCAGTGCACTTATAATGGAAAGGGGAGGAGGGAATTTGGTCTAGAGACAGGAATGGAGTGTGCATCCCACAAAGACAGCTGCCAATTTAAAAATCGTGGTGTGTAGGAAGCCAGCAATAAATATCTGTTCCAGATGAAAGCCAGCTTTGATAGCCCTGTGCTTCTAGAATTTTGGAGCAAATCGTTCCTAAAATGACTCCAGCTGCTAAGCAGCATAACAGGGTGAAAATGCCCCTATGAACTCCCATAATTATGACCTTAATTTTAGTTTAATTTTCCATATAGATTCTAATTCAATGTTTTCAAGCATATACTAAATGTACTCACCGGTTTCTATAGACTTTCTAAGGGTGTTGATCTGATCCTGAAGTTTCTTTATCAATCTGTCCTTCTTATCCAGCTCTTCCTCTAAATCCTATAGTGTCCAACACGGTTGAAAAAAATGATCCTCATTGATTGACAGATCCTCATTTCATCAATTACAGAATTTTTTACTTTATTTATGATGCCAACCAAGTGTATCCTTAAATGCAGGATAAAATGCTGATTTATTACTGACCAATACTAGTCATGTAAGAAAAAAAATTGTGCTGGAGACAGAAAAATAAGTTTTTGGGTCCCATCTCTCTATTCATGTATAATTTAAAATATCTAGCTCATGCTTAGTTATTTATATATACATATAGGCCTGGGCTGGCAAACATTTTAAGTTTGGGAGACAACATTTCAATTTGGGAAGGGTCTCATGCGCCACATTCCAGCAAGGGACAAGGCCAAGGGTAGACTAGGAGGGGCCAGATGTAGTTCATACCAATTTGGACACTTTCTCACCAAGCATACAACCACTGCTCAATTACATGTGAATCTGCATAGGAGTAAGCCCCAGCGCAACAAGCTTTCAAGCATACAAGCCACAGGTCAATTCTATGTATGTCTACTCAGGAGCAAGCCCTAGCGCACCAGCTTTCAAGCATGGAAAGTAAAGCTCAATTCCAAAATGTAAAGGTACTTAAACTTTAAATTCCCAGCAGAGTATTTAAAGTCTATATGCCTATGTGCTGTTACCTCTGATCAGTGACTGCAGATAAGAGCAGGGTTTCCCTGGACTGAGCTGAAGAAAAGCTGTCTTTCTTGGGAAATCCCAGCTCTTATCTCTGATCAATAACTGGGGATAAGAGCAAGGGTTTCCTGCACAGAGCACGAGGGAGAAGGGTTGGAGCCAGCAGAAGAAGCTTGCAGGCTGGAGGTCCCTCATCTCTGAAAGAGGTGAAGATCAGTGATGCGTGTTTAACTTTTAGCAGTACTTAATCCATTACCAGAAGTGTTTCCTTCCCATACCGTATTTTCCATGGTAAGGTATGCCACATCCTGCCATATTTTGCTCTTGGTTTCATTCTCTCTTTCAGGTTGTTTTTCCATGTAATCATTTGTCCCCTTAAGCTCTTCAAATGTGGCCATCAACTTTTCTTTTTCCTTAGTGTATATCTCATTTTGAACTCGTAATGCTCTAAAAAGCATAAAAAAGTTTTAAGTTATTTTTTTTTTCTGCACATAATGCAAATTCCTGCTATGAAACAGTCTTTAAGTTCGACTCTCCAGCCATTTGTAGCTCACATTTTTCCTTTGGACTTCTTTGGCAACTAGGGCCTGACCTCCTTTTGTTCCTTTAAAAAGGGGCTGGTCTGCAAAAGTCAACAGGCGAAATTTTGCATGGCTTGGAAGTCATCAGGATCACTTGCTAATTGCAGCAGATCCAATGTCTGTTAAAAAGAGAGCTATAGGAGCTGATTTAAAGGTTGGTGGTCCTTTCAGAAACCAGTGGCAATTTCTCACTACATAGCCAACA
Source organism: Anniella stebbinsi (assembly GCA_029215795.1). Classification (NCBI taxonomy): domain Eukaryota; kingdom Metazoa; phylum Chordata; class Lepidosauria; order Squamata; family Anniellidae; genus Anniella; species Anniella stebbinsi. The sequence goes on from JARDYH010000001.1 coordinate 393,969,120, forward strand.
TATATTCATTTTGGAACCCTACTTCCTTTTCTATGACCTTAAGTACCCTGAAAAAACTATGGCCAACATTTTTCAGACATCAACAACAACAGTGATTCAATCACTTACCTTCTTTGTGTTCCTTCCTCTTCAACGTTATGGTGCAATAGATCTGCCATTTCCTCCATTTTCTCTTTAATAATAAGGAACATAGTTTTACTAGGGTAACCAAGACTAGAATTTAGTTACTTTGATATATTAACAGTAACCATGTTCTCATTTCCTGGAGCTATATATAAGCAGAGGCTGGTTGGTCATCTGTCAGGTATGCTGCAGTTGCTAGATTTCTGCATTTGAGAGGGTTGGAGAAGGTGACCTTGAAAACTCCTTTCAGTTCTAAAATTCTGTGATTCTACAAAGCTGGATTATAAAATACCATACAGGAGGACTTTGAGGTGAATTATGTATCTAGAATTTCCCCCATAATTAGGGACAGAAAAACTATGAACGAACAGCTGCAGGTCAGACAGGAACCAACAGGAAAAGCAATTAAAAATTGAAAACTACATTGTAAAACAGTCTCTACCTATATTAGCCATGAGCCACAGCAGTTTTCACAGTCCTACAAAAATAGTATGAATAATTCAGCAAGATTCGAAATACAAAACATCACACAAGAGAAAAATATTATTTTAAACAGCATAAGCAACACAATTAAAACATTATACTTCAAAATAGTTTCGCAATATAATACCATTTATTATCTAGCAAGTATGCCATTAAAAAGATTGATCTAAAATCCAGCAAGTTTTAGAATATGATAAAACATAAAAAAACCTCAGCGGGTTTTAAATCCTTCCATCATAACCACAATGATTATTGGTTCCCGAGTTTTTGGCTGCTTCAACCTAATTTCAACAGCAGTCAAAGGAAGAGTAGCCATTCACTTGTGGAGTCTAGATTTCTTATCTCACCAGAAATCAATATCCAAAAGTAATTAAAGCCTTATGACAAGGCAATATTCGAGGGTACAATCCTGCTAGGATAGGGTGACCAGATAAAATCCAGGTCAGTGCTCATGTAACTTTAACAGTTGTAGAGAAAAGGGAATTTCAGCCAGTGTCATTTGCATGCAATTAGTTCCTGGTGAAATTCCCTCTTCATCACAACAGTTAAAGTTGCAGGGGCCCTGCCTTCTTTTGTATCTGGTCACTCTAGTATAGTGCCTGCACCTTTAACTGTTGTGATGAAGAGGGAATTTCACCAGGAACTAATTGCATGCAAATGACACTGACAGAAATTCCCTTTTCTCTACAACTGTTAAAGTTACATGAGCCCTGACCTGGATTTTATCTGGTCACCCTATGCTATGATCTATGCACTTCCTCAGTTCCCTCTACAGCCAAGTCATGATGGTGAGTTCCACTATTTCCCCCAAGGAAACTTCTAACAAAGAAATTGAATAATGGGTAGTATGTACAATCTGAACAACCTTCAGTTATGCATAGAAATGGCAAAATTAAACATATGAAAAACTGGACATAAAAAGAGTTGATCCATCTAGTCCAAGGGTTATAGTCCCAAACACCCTCCAGACATTTCAGCCTACAACACCCATCATGCCTCACCATTGGCTATGCTGGCTAGGTTGAAGGGCAAAACATCTGGAGGGCCTCCAGTTGTCCACCCGATTTAAGCTCTACAAGGCCTCAGGTAGAGTCTTCCCAGGTCTGGTCCTTGAGATTCTTTTAACTAGAGATGCCAAAGATTAAAGCTGGGACCATCCGTACACACAGCATGTGCTATGCCACATCATGATGGAACCTCCTTACCAAAAGGTTCCCAAGTAGACAATTTATGACAGAAAACATTGCGTTTATTTGTAAAACCCAGCTCCTGTAGAGCAAATTACCTTTATTCTTTGCAGCTTCATCTTGAAGACAGTTTTCAAGATCCATCTTCTGCTTCTGAAGCTCAGAAATCTGCTGCTTAAGATCTGGGATCATCTTTACAGAAAAGGAAGAAATATTCAAATACCTTCTCAGCAGACCTCCTGAGTAACTAACAGAATTCCTCAGCAGTTGCTGCTGTAGCTGCCCTACCTCTACCTAGATTTTTCTCTCTTCTAGATTCAAAGCTACATTTTGAGAGACAGAGCAAGAAAATGTTCAAATGATAAATAAAGCTCACTGAGCCATGCCTATAACTTACTAGTTGTTCATGGTACACTCAGGAGCTCTCTGTTGCACAGAGTATTGGGGTTGCTTTGACCCATTAAGGCAAGCAGGGAAACCTCTGCCCCAGGGGCCAAATCTGCCCCTCAATCTGCCCCTCCAGGGTTCCCAAGATAACTAGCCCCCTTCCCCCCATCACCACCACAGATTTGGTGATTTTCTGTGCAGTCTTTTGGATATGTTGAATAACTGGTTTTTGTTTTGTAAGCTTAGGAGCAAATTGCTTTCCTGTTGGGGCCATGACAGAGCCAAAGGAGGAGCAAAAGAGAAAGAAGTCACAAGAGGTTCAAAAGAATTATTTTTAATAAAACAGGAATCAAGAGAGAATCACCAGGAGGTTGAGAACAAAGGGAAAGATAGAGGTATCACGAAGGTACTATTAGTCCCAGAGATACCGCAGAAAGAAGTATTAATAATTACAGGGATTGGAGCCAAAGGGGGAGTTCTGTCCTGGGCAAAAAGCAGGGAAGAAATGGGGAGGAGTCCGCAGATGCTAAGCATAATGCAAAGATCTTTATCGAATGTTCCCTGCCTTTCCTGGGCAATGGGGGAGTAAACCATTGTTAGATGCCTTCTTACACCAAACAGAGAGGAATTCCTTATAACTACACATGCTCAACAGCACCTGATTTTGCTTAATTGGTTACCTGTTGATATTCAGAGGAAATTTGCTCCCAGAAGACGTTTCTAAATTTATAATATTTAGTCCTTACCATGTTTTCTGAGGTTAGTCGGGCAACCTGGAGTCGGATACTGTCGTTTATGTCATTTTCCTCCCGGAACAGCTTCTGTAAGTGGTTTATTTCTTGACTAAGATGTTCAACTTTAGAATTGAGACCTTCTATCTCCCTTTCATAGTTCTCTTTCTGCGACTGAAAGTGACTTTCCAATACCCTGTTAAAGGAACATAAATATTTGTATAATAGTACAGTAAAAGACCCATGAAACAAGGGTTATCCCTTCAAATATCAAGAACCATCCGACCTAAAAATAAATCACTTCGACTGAATACTACCCCGCAAAAAAAGTTTAGCTAGAAAAAAGTTGTATTGGCTTAAGACAACCAAGTTTAGAAGTCTAAGGATGTATCCTATGCATGTTTAGACAGGCAAAAAGTCCTATAACTCTCAGCATGGCTGGCTGAGGAACACTGCGAATTGTGGGACTTCTTTCTATCTAAGCATGCATAGGATTGCACCCTCACGCTGATTAGATACAATTAAGGCAGTTTCCCAGAAAACTTCTTAATCCAAACAGATTTATCTCTTTTCTGTTTTACCTGTATGAGAGGCTTTAAGACATGTTCATTGTATCAAACCCCTAATATTTACAGACTGAATACCCACTCTTAAAAAGAAAGAAAGAAATGAGATAACACAGTGGATGTAAACTATTCAGATGCAAACTGCTGAAATCAAAATTTGCAGATTAAACCCTTGTGGTGATAAAGAAAAGTCCTTTTCAAACAAATACTGCACAACAGGGACTACTATAAAATCTGCATTTCTGGCAGCAAAGACAGTACTTATTCTCTTATCAGAACGCAAACGCAGGAATAAGGCTTGAAACTGCTTTTTGCTGCGTCAGGCAATTGGGCAACTCTGACTGGCAGCAGCTCCCCAAGGTCCAGCACAGGTGACTTTCCGAGACCTGGGAAAGGGGATCATCCAAATAGAAAACCAAGGCTTCTTAGTTTTATGAAGCTTCAGAAACAGAAATTGATTTCCAGTGTTCTACTTATGCATATGGTACAGTTCTGCAAGGCAACAGCCCCTTGGCAAACAGAAAAAGAAGTTCAAACTATTACAGCACACTGCTGGCTCACCTGTCCTGCCAATGCTTTCCAAAGACACTGCCGTAGCCATTTCAAGTCAGGACTGCCAATGTGAATTGTCCCCTACTTAGGTTTCCAAGCCCGCAACCCTTTAAAGCAAGGGATCCCAGTGATAAGAGTCACACATGCAGCCCACAGAGAGCAGCTGTGACAGCTCATAATTCAGAGCAGCTGACACAGAACGGCACAGTAATTTCAAAACCAAAAATCCATGTAGCTCTAGCCATCACTCTTTGGATTGTCTTGACGTCCTCTTTGCCCTGGGGTGGCTCCGAATCTGTGCTGTGTTGGTTCGATGATGCAGCCGTAGATTCGAAGCCACCCCAGGGAAAAGAGGCGAAGATGCACAGCTGAAAAGTCAGGACTTAGCCCCGACTTTTCCAGCCAGAGAGAGGTCAACCTGTCTCTTCCGCTGCTCTGTCTTCACTTGGAGCCACTCCAGGGGCAGAAGGCGACCTCCTATTGGTCACGGAAGCCAGGGAGGGGGCAGGCCTGGCGAGCCTAATGGCTGCCAGAAAGCCCCTGCCACCTCCTCGTTAGGACAACTTGCCACTACTGTGCACCAGTGAGAGAGCAGGGTTTGGCAGCAGAGTGACGCCAACCCAGTGCCGTGAAGACAGCCCCTAAAAATGTTGATCCATCTTTCCAGTCCACCTGGCTTTAAATGGCTGGAACAAGTCCACTGTATGGCAAAGTGATGATGGTGGTGGCTGGCAAGGAGGCAGGGAGGAGCAGCCAAGAAGGGGAAAGAGCTTCGATGAGTGTAATAGAGGGAGTGGATGACTTCCCCAAGTGCCATTTTATTTTATTTATTTGTACCGAGCTGAATATGGCTCCACGAAGTCCACAGGATGGACAATGATTTGCAAGGCTGCCTTACTCCCTTAAGACCATTTCCCCACAGAATTAAGAGCTTGTAATATTGGTCCATAATAGCTTCCTTCTATAGAGCAACAATTGATTACGCTGAAGCTTTATTATGATGCTTCCATTATACCACCAATATTCCGATCAAAACTATATCCGAACGACGAATAATAAAGCTAACCGTGTGGCTTTTTTCAGGCCTTCATAGGCAAACCAGAGTTCACCGTCTTCGTTTAAATGTTCAAAATCTTCAGCAGACAATCTATTACAAGGCAGAAGGCGGAAAAGATTAGGGAGAAAGAATTTCAAACAAATACGGGATTTCTAAAATGCAGTTTAAAGCTGCTATCTTTCAAAAGGCAGCAGAATAGATCTGTACCTGCTCCTTACATCTGCAAAGTCATAGCACTCATGAAGTTGCCTCGTAACATCCGACATCTTGTCTATAAACAAACAATTTTATGAGAATATTGAGCTTCCACTTTGGCAGCACAGTCTTACAGATGGCATTTAAATGTTCCACTGCACCCAATCATTTTGTATCCCAAAGTCCAATCTGATGGCTGGAGGTAATTGAACACCAGGCCAGCCCTGTTCAGCTTGCCTTGCACCCATCCACCCTAGCTGTGGTCACATCAAAAAGGCTCCGGCATTCTGTTCACACCGTGGTCAACCAGCTGCTTGTGGGAAACCCACAAATAGCACATGAGTACAACAGCACCCTCCCGTTCATGTTACCCAGCAACTGGTCTACGTGGGCATACGCCTCTGATACTGGAGGTGCATATAGTTATCATGCTTAGTAGCCATTGGTAGCCTTATCCTCCAATAATTTGTCTAATCTCCTTTTAATTGATGTCCATCACTACACCTTGTGATAGGGAATTCTATAATTCACCTACGTGCTGTGTGAAGAAGTTCTTCCTTTAATTTGTGCTGAATCTTGGGTGAAGGTCCATGGCTTAGTGGTAGAGCCCCTGCTTTGCATGCAGATGGTACTTCATTCCATCCTTGGCATCTCCAGGCAGGGCTGGAAGAATTCCTGCCTGAAACCCTGGAGAGCTGCTGACCACTTCACTGCTGCCTTCTTGCAGGAGGCTCATTATCCCAGGACGCAGTGCCTTACAATGGGTTATGGCACTGTCTATGAGGTGCTGACTCTGAACTTAGTGGCTCACTTGTCTGGTGGATGAACTGAAAGCCTCGGGTGCTATGTGGAGATATTCTAGGAACTTGAGCCAAGTACGGCTGCATCCATGCATCATTCACTAGTTTCCCTTCCTTGCCTCCTCCCCCTTAGTCCTATTGCTTCTCTCCATGTTTGTTATTTTCCTCGTATTAATTAGGGCCTAAAAAGAAGCCTCGCCTTAAGGCCCTCCAGTCTAAATCCTATTGTGGTAACCAAAGTATGTGGCTCTAGAGTCCCTAATAACAGCTTAAGCAGTTGTTTGATTCCCCCATCATCACCCACCCAAAGAGCTAAAAACATTTTTTGCTTATGGACAACGGGATGCAACGGGGCGCTTTCCCTCATTTTGAATTGGTGACGAAAAGCCTGTGAAAGCTAGGGTAGCCTGTGGGTTTCCAAGTAATTCTGAACAAACCTGTAATGAAGTCTTTTGTGTTCCATACCTCTGTCTTTCTCTTGCTCTATCTGTTTTATTGGAAACAGTCTACCTGCCTCATGTTAAGGGGTTGGCATATTAAAACAAACTTTTTTTCTTTCTGTAAATGTTTCTGGTAAAATAAAGTTGTGTTCCTTGGCTGTAATTTTCCCCATCTGAAATAGCTAATTTGCCTATTTGGTTGAAGTATTGTGCAGGATCTACCATGTGCATACTACGTCTCTGTAAAATATCCTTATATTTCCGGGGTCATCGGTACACATATACATATGCAAGTTTGCGTACAAGAAGATGCAAAGTAACAATTCCAATAAGGAGAAGAACATATTGATAAGACAGCTAACACCCACATATTTAACCCAATGAATGAGAAATGTTTTCAAATTACCTCTCATTTCCCGCTTCTGGTACTGTAGTTGTTTCTCCAGATCCAGTTTTTGAGTTTGAATGAGTTCAATTTCTTTTTGCAATTCTGGAATTGTCTAAGTTCATCAAACATTTATAAAATTAGACATAAATGGGTTAAAGTGAATAGCAGAAACAAGATTTTAAGACTGTCGTTTAAAGCATGCTCAGTGACCCAGCTTTCACATCATGGCAGCAAATCGTGGCTTAATTGACCCATGATTTTCCAGGGTCACATGCCACCATTTTGAATATGCAACCTCTAATTAGCTCCATTAGAGCTTATTCCATAAGGTGCAAACTTGGGTTATTTGTGTGTTTAAACAACATTATTATTCAAAATGGCAGCAACATGTGCCGGGCACATATAAAGTTCTTCTGTACAAGGCCCACTAAACTGAACGGGTGCTATCTATGAGACATCGAGCATATCAGATTTCCTACTGTAGACTCAGCCCAGAAATAAGCAACAAATGCAATTACAATGTTCAATTTATAGAATTGTTTGGGATTTTCTATTCGTACTATGAAGTGAAGAATCCAAGATAAAACTGAATGTTAATTAATGCTGGTCACAGAATGCATCTGTTTAAATGGTTATCCTACCTTCGCGTGGTTTGTAAGCTCTTCTACTTCCATTTTTAAGCCATCCTGAATTTGTTGTTTTTCCCGAACTTGATTTTGGAGCTGATCATTTTCACCTTTGAGCGATTTTATTTCTGCCTTGAGCAACTCGATCTTTTTTTCATAGTCTTGTTTCTGGCTCTGGAAGTTTTTCTCAAGTATTCTACAAAGAATCAGAATGAAATCATAAAAGCGTTTTTCTCCCTATGTCTCTATGTACGAAAAGTTATTAATAAAATATAAAAAGACAAATAAATTATAGGTGTGTAATCAATCTCTCTTTATATATACCTATATACATACACACATAGGAAACTGCCCTATATGGAGTCAGATTGTTGGTCCACCCGGCCCAATATTGTCAACACTGACTGGCAGCCACTCTCCAAGGTTCCAGGCAGGACTTTTCCCAGCCCTACCTGGAGATGCTGAGGATAAAACCTGGGACCTTCTTCATGCAAAGGATGTGCTCTACAACTGAATTACAACCCCCTTCCCTCACACACACACACACCACACACCCTAGTACTAAACACTTCATTATTACTTCAAGTGAATGGCTTGGATTTTAAGGAGGCTCCTGCAAGGAGACTCTTCCATCATTTCTGCCCACCAGAAAGCCCCCTGAACAGTGCAGGGGCCTCTTGGGAAAGGAGGCAAAGGTACATCCCATGAACAGAATTCATACAACTTGCCCCTGCCTGATTTCCAGCGATCCCCCCCAACCCAATGGAAATATCTTAATCACCAGACAATTATACAAACACAGTAAAAAAAAGTATGTCTCTTAATGCTAAGAATCATCTGAAGATCACTGGAGCTCTCATAAACCTCATAATTTTGCTGCCTACTCTACCTGTTTTGTTTTTAAGTCACAAAAAGAGTGCAGTTGCTGCTCCCCCTGGGGCTCCTGAAATGTAATGACAGGTCTTAAATCTTTTTTATTTAGCTTTAGTTTCCAAGTTTATTTCTGTAAATAATTTATTCATTTGGGCCGTTGGAAGAATCGCAAATAAATGTACTCAGACCCTCCTTTATGGACTTGCAGTTTGCATATAGATGATAGATTCATGAGTTGGAGAACCTTGAACCTAGCACATATACACAATAGAAACGAACATCAAGCTGCAGGCCCCCAAAATATATGTGCTGAATTCAGATGGACTTAGGAGCAGCTAACTTTCTCTGTATTGGGTCCACACTCTTTAATAACTTAGCAAGGTACACTATCTGGTTGTCTAGCTTATTTAAATTCACTAGCTACTGCGAGTAATGTTTTTTTTATTCCTTTATAGATACTTCATTCCTTTGTAGAATAACAAAATCAAAGAATATGGGAAAACTGCTATTTAAAGTCACAAGTTAAATTGCATACATTCGTTGCCTTTCTTCTTTTTGAACATCAGCAAAGAGCTGTTTTGTCAGGTCATCCATTTTATCTGCAGAAAGATAATGCTATATTTGAAAAATGTTGATGCAGAATAAAATGATTGCAGTCAAGCACACATATAAGCTATAGACGAATAAGCAAATCTAATAAGGGTTCCTAACTGTAAGTGGATACTTCTACACAGTAATCCAAAACAGCTAGGCTGCAAAAAAAAAACCAAATGCTATTTTGGGCTGCATTAACAGAAGTATAGCTTCCAAATCGCGTGAGGTACTGGTTCCCCTCTATCTGGCACTGGTTAAGACCTCATCTTGAGTACTGCGTCCAGTTCTGGGCACCATACTTCAAGAAGGATGCAGACAATCTGGAGCGGGTTCAGAGGAGGGCAACAAGGATGATTAAGGGTCTGGAAACAAAGCTCTATGAGGAGAGACTGAAAGAACTGGTCATGTTTAGCCTGGAGAAGAGAAGACTGAGGGGAGACATGATAGCACTCTTCAAATACTTGAAAGGTTGTCACACAGGAGGGCCAGGATCTCTTCTCGATCAACCAAGAGTGCAGAATAATGGGCTCAAGTTACAGGAAACCAGATTCCGGCTGGACATCAGGAAAAACTTCCTGACTGTTAGAGCAGTACGACAATGGAACCAATGACCTAGGGAGATGGTGGGCTCTCCCACACTAGAGGCATTCAAGAGGCAGCTGGACAACCATCTGTCAAGCATGCTTTAAGGTGGATTCCTGCATTGAGCAGGGGGGTGGACTTGACGGCCGTATAGGCCCCTTCCAACTCTACTGTTCTATGATTCTATGAGATGTCATTCAAGTTTTGAAAAGCCGAAATGCTACTTTGAACACAGCAAGTTAAAAGTGGGATGTTAATGCCTGCAGACCCAAAGGGTTTAGATTGACGCATCTGCCTGCATCTTCGGCTCAAAGCCCTAAAATGTTAGTATTACATCGCAGTGTTCAATCCACCAGGAAATTATCTTGTGCAGTTCCCATTCGTTTCAATAGGCTTGCCCAGGAAACTTCACGATGGACTGTGCCCACAGTCTGTAATGGTCCGCTAGTACAGCAGTCCGGGCATGCCCTCTTCACTGCTTGTTTGTGGGCACCACACATCTTGCTCTGCATCCTGCTGCCCATTCTCCACCCCTTGTTCATCATTTCAAGGTTACCTTTACACGCATTTGAACCATTGGCACGAAAAAGAGGGCAGCACCACAAATTCATGGCACAAAAAGAGAGATTCTACAACATAGAGGACTGAGTTAAATTGAACACAAGGTCCCAATGCATTCTGAGAGAAAGCCCTCCTCAGGGGAGGTAATAGTTTAGCATTCCTTTTCTGTTTGCTCCCAAAGGAGCTACTAACATCACCCTGATTCTTGAAATAGCTGTCGCCGATTGATCTGAATCATTCCACCTTTCATTTCCTCAGTTTTCTCTTGAAGCTCCTTTTCTAGCTGCTTCTTATGTTCTTGAAGGTCTGCGTTGTGATTTTCAAGTTTTGAGACCCTCTGAAAGGAAAAAGTAAAGACAGGACACCATCCGTTAAAATGCATGCCATATCTTTACGAGCAGCTGCTGATTTTCATTAATGCTCCAAAGTACACATCACTCCCAGTCCTAACCCTGCTTGTTGCCCCAGAAATTGTTCTTTAATTGTAAGCCTAGTTAAGATTAACCTGTTCATAATCAGCCTTATACTTCTTCTCCTTTTCGTCATATATTTTCTTTTGAATGGCTAATTTTTCAAGGTCCAGTTGAAGTTTCTGAATGGTGTCGACATCATTGGAGTGATTTGAGGCTAGAGTGGTCAATCTTTCCAAAAGGTTATGATTCTCCTTATTCTAAAACCAATTAAAAATAGCATTAGATCAGGTACAATTAGCCTGTTCAATTCAGCAACTGGTAAAATAAATATGTCTCTTTCAAAATGAATGCCAAGAGGTTTGTCCAGGAGAACGACAGGTGTGCTTGCCTGCTTTTTAAAAATGCTCCAGGATCTGCATAAACCATCAGTCTCAGAGACTACCTGAAGAGACACCTTCCGAGTACACGCGATTTATTAATCCTGGCACTGGATTAGCCCTATTTAGAGTAGACCCATTGAAAGGAATGGGATTTCAGTTAGTCATGACTAAGTAGGACGAATGTTGGATGCATCCTATTATTCTGACACTCAATATTATGACTATTGTGAATTATGGGCTTACATTGGAGGTTTGAGATATTTATTTATGGTATTGAAAAGATTTGTGTTCCAGCGCCTATTCAACTCATTGAGCCTTGCAAGTGACCCACAAATTTACTCTCAGTTAAATATAAAATCGAAAACTCCACTTGGAAAAAAAATCATACCAATAAACAAGCAAGCAATGTAAGGAGCAGGGCGGAAAGGCATAGCAATAATCAGGGAAATAAAATTGTTTTCATTTGACACTAGGATGACAGTAGTAACATTGGCAGCATATGAATCTCTGTCGGGAAGGGAGTCCATAAGCAGGACACCATCACCAAAAAGGCCCTGTTTCCTGGTTGCCAGTCCACCTAACAACCTCTGAAAGCGGGGCCTGCGAAACAGAGCCTCAGAAGATGATCACAAGGAATAGGCACATTATCAGGGAGTGGAATATATTAGGATGGCCATATTAAAATAATGGATAACCCTGCCTACAGGAATGATTCATTCCTGGTCAATCAGCAATTGTTTTATGTTCTAAAACTTCTTATTCAAATTAAATATTCAGAAAATGCCTCCAAAGCATAAATTGATACTTCTTTACTACCTGGTCTTCCAGTTTCTTCTGTAGCCGCTGTACTCTGTATGAAAGCTGAATGTTCAACACAAAACGGCGAATACTCTGGAATCTGCGTCTAGCGAGCCACGCCCGGGCGTATTTCTGGAGGACTAAAGCCTTCTGTTCTTCAACCATCTTTATAAGAATATAGACAGAATATAGTCATTTAACAACTATGTCCCCGGCAGTACTTCTGGATAATAAGTGGCACTGATTTCTTCACTGCATAGTAAACTAATAGTAAACTACTAGATAGACTGTAGGTCCTTAGTCAATTTTTAATGGTCTGTACCTTTCTGTATTTCTTCCTTGCTAGAAATCCTCGAGTATAAGCTTGGATTGTCAAAGCAGCCACACGGATGAGCTGACAAAGTCTCCGCACCAAATATCCCCGGGAGTATTTCTGGATAATGATAGCAGCCCATGCTTCTTTTAGGGCAGTTGCAGTTATAGCTTTTCTAAAGATGAAAGAAAATTGCCCTTAGTATTTTAACTTGATTCCTTGAATGCACTTTTTCAGGATCACTCAATACATAACCATTTTCCTCCACAGAGGTAACCATTATGTTGTTTGGGGTCTCCAACGTGGTGCCGATGGGCACCAATGCGCCCGCAAACCTTTCCCTTTTATTTCTTAAGATTTCTTAGTTATTTAATTTTTAATTGAGATGCTGCCCTCCAGCACCACTTTTATCTGGGTTCAAGAGAGTGGTTGTGTGTTTTAATGCTCAGACCTCACTTTTACCTTATACTTAGGTTGTTGGGAAATTACTTTTATTTTAGCCTCTCCATTTTACCTTCTGGGAAATGAGTGACCAGCCATGTCCACTATGGGAGCTATTTTATGAATGGGCAAGATCCCGCCCCCCCCCCATGGCAGCCATTTTGTGAGAACACCCATGACAATCTCAAAATTCCACATGCACCCACTAAATCCTAAAAGGTTGAGGACCCCTTGCTATGTATTACCACATCTACATCCAGTAAATGTGCACATTTTTCCACTCAGGAATGCCCTGTCAGCCAGTAGAAGAAGAAAAAGAGCACTCAGCTAACAAGGAAAGCCATCTGCATTGACTGTCTACTGCAGTTCAGTCCCAAAAGCAATTTTATTTGCCCTCTATTCCTACCAAATTTTTGAAGCTGTGGTAAGTATTTTGTCCACAGTTCCACTCATAAGCAAATTGGGGAGGGGGGAATGTTTTTAAGTACTAAGAAATTGAGATATTGTACACTTTACTGTTAGATCACTTTAGGATTTTGTATGGAATGCCCAGCTAGGTCTGAGAAAACATGCCCCCAGAACTGTAAAGGCCTTAGACCAACTTTATTAGAGAGACTCATGAGGGTCAGCTCATGCAACAAAACGCATGTTTGGCTCCCAGACTCCCATCTGGAAAACAGATTGACTCTCAAGGACATCCCAAGCCTTGAGAAACACCCCCTTCAGCACATCAGTATGTAGAACACTGCAATTCTCACATAGTAGATACTAAGGCATCCTTATGGAACTAGCTGAGTGCATTTGAAAGCTGTTCAAGAAACATTTCATTAGGTTCCACTATTCAGTTGATATAAAAATATATTAAGCAGAAAATGTGATAGTCTAGATTGCAAAACTTTTCCCAATGGTTATATGGAGATGGAATTCCAGGCCTGAATCCTCTCCTTCCTTATCTTCCCCAATAACAAACAAGGTTGTTCCCTGAAGTTACCGTACAGTTCGCTGTCCTCGGAAGTACTGCTGTATTGTAACAGCTGCTTGTTGGAAACGGAGGAATTTCTTCCGCTGCAGCCAGCCTCGGATATTCTTCTGAATCGTGATACATGCTTGCCTCAATTTATCTGACCGTAACTTTTCCAAATAAGCAACCTGCCCCGATCTGAAGAAAATTTTTGTTCTGCCAAACTGATACTGGCTCGGGTCCTGGAGAAATCCCCCCCCCAAACAAATGACACGTTAAATATACTTAAAATATGTTCCAACATGATATGAAATGTTAATGCAAGCCTTCATAAAGTAACAGGATAACACTGAGACCGACACTGCATTTTCATTTCCGGATGGCAAATGAAATCTGGATGCTTAGCATTCATGATTTGGCACCTTGGACTGCTGATTGTTACAAAACCTCTGACCTGAATTAGCCGCTGCAGAACAATCTTGCAAATTTGTTTCTTATCCGTTAGAGAGAGTTCATGCTGCGACATGAGAATGCTGTAACGACTGTAAAACTCAATGTAAGTCCATCTATAAAATAAATTTAAAAATGGGCTTGTTAAATTGATATAAATCAATTGCTGTCTGTGTATGTGTTATATGTTTATATGGTTTTTTATGTAAATGCTTTTTTGTACTTCGTATAATGTGTTCTAATTGCTTTTAATTTTTGTGAACCACCAAGAGAACTTTGGCTATGGGACAGTATAGAAATGTAATAAATGAAATAAAATCAATAAATGAAAGCACTGAAACCTGCAGGTACCTAGATGGGTAACTCTGAGAGCTAATCCGGATGGTTTCCAAAACTCCACATGCTCGCAATTGCTGAACTACTCTCTTGGAGTCAAACCTAAGAGAGTAGAACAAAACAGTTGTTTTCAGCCAGATTCATTCATGATTTTGTCCTATAACTATATAACCTAGGTACCTTGGTGGGCGATTTTAACAAGGGGCAAATAAAGAAAATTTCAATCTGAATTTTACCTAATGAATAATTGTCATGCAGGCACCTATCCACCTTCAATCCCATAACTAAATTCATTTATATTAAACATAAGATTATATTTCAGTTGAATAAATATACTCACTCAAATGCTAACTTCTCATCATTTGGTTTTATGCATCGCACATAGTGAGGTGTGGTTGCATTAAGCGTTTCCATTAATAAATATAAGGAACTGCGGAACTGGAAAACATCAAAGCAAAAAAAAAAAAAACTGGCTAGTTCAGCCTTCACAACAAAACAACAAACTTTGATGCTGCCTTGTGAGTGGACGCCACAACGATTGGTACAGATTAGAACAATGCCAGCGTTTCATTGGGTAATTTTACATTGCACCCCACCATTTTATCAAGAAAAATGGCACTCAAGGCAGCTTACAATGATAAATGAAACTCGTGAAAAACAATAATAAAACAAATACATAAAAGCAAAATTAAAAACACATTGACCACAGAATAGAAACAGCATCCAGGTGAGAGTCTGTCAACTTGATGGGCAAGGCAGGTGGCTGGTTTTGGGTCGTCCCTTCCACTCCCTCTGCCTTCATCCACCTTCCGTGCCCCCACCTTGCTGCAGCCCCTTCCTCCCTCAGCTCCCCCCCCTTGTTTAACCTAGCCACGCCACGCCCTGCCTATGTGCCAACCTCAAAGCATTCCAAGGCCAGTAAGAAAATGGAGCCTACAAACCAATGGTCCTGCACGTTGTTTCTTGGCCTTCTCCAACAGTGTTGCCCACAGAAGTGGAGTGTACACATTGGCAGACAGGAGCAGAGAAGGAACATCGGGAGCTGCCTTCTACTGACTCAGACCATTGGTCCCAGGATTTCAGGCAGGAATATTTCCAGCCCTATCTGGAGTTGCTGGGAATTGAATTTTGGACCGTCTGCATCTAAATCAGGGGCACTACAAGCTGTACTGCAGCTTTCACATCCCAAAACAACCAAAATGCTGAATCATAAGGTTAGGCAGTTAGTGTGGAATAGTGGATAGAGCTTCAGACTAGGGCAGGATCTACACTACTGCTTTATAGCGGTATTGAAGTGCACTGACAACTGTTGGGGCCCACAGACACATGCCATATACCGCTTCCATCAGGGCCGTGCAAGGGGGGGGGCAGTTGGCCCAGGGCCCACGATTTTGAGGGGGACTCCGACAAAGAGGTCCCCCCCTCACTTAAGCTACTGCTTCTGTAGTGTATCGAGAAGCGAGGAGCCCGCCTTGAGGAAACAGCGCAGAAGCTGCCCGTCGTGAAATTCTGAATGTGAAGAAGAAGTGATGTCTTACATCTTGAATAAAAGTGCTTCCCATTACCTTTTTTTAATCAATTGTTCTAGTTCATATATGTATTTAGCACTGAATCAGGGCCACTGATTAAAAAATACTTAATGAGCAGTTTGAAATGGGGGGGGGCACACACTTCCCATCTGGCCTGGGCATATTACCAGCTCTGCATGGCCCTGGCTTCCATACTGCTTTCATAGTGTTATATCCTGCTTGGTGTAGATGTGTCATAGGACTGGGGAGTTCCAGGCTCAAATCCCCACTTAGCTATGAAGCTTATTGGGCGACTTTGTGCCGTTTGACCCTCACAGGGTTGTTGTGAAGATAAAATGGAGGTGGGAGAGGAATCATATATGTTGCCGTGAGCCCCTTGGAAGAAATGTGAGACATAAATGTGGTAAGCAAACAAAGCAAACTGCTCATCATTCATTTCCTTACCCCAAGAAAATTCTAAAAATACCTTATTGCCCACAGTTGTACGGAACTGTTTATTAGGTGGTTTGATCACTAGTTTTGCAGACTTAAGTTTGATTGCAGAGCTGAATGGGGAAACAGGCACTGGACCGTCTTGAAAAAAGTTTGCACACAGTTGAAACTGAAAAGAGAGAAACAGTTAATTTTGATGGTAATACAGATTTTTTTTTAATTGCAGAAAGCTATTTATGGGTGTCTGTAAATGTGTCTAAATTATATATGAGATTCACAGGATTTACTAAGAGGAACTGGAACTTGCAATCAAGCTGCCAACCATCTCTTTCAAGAATGCAATAACACAGGAGTGAACGAAATACAGCCTGTAAGCCACATGTGGCCCTCAACCCTCCCTGTGAAGCCCTCACTGCACTGTGGAGTTCATGGGCTCCATCACACCTATTTTTCCCCCTTGGTTTGCCTCCACATTTTTTACCTCCATTTCATAAGCATGTCAAGGTAATGGTCCCTTTCACATGGGTTTGTGTTCTTGCGCTGCATCATGAAACCTCCCTTTTGCTTGTTTACTCTTCCACTCCACCCCACCCCTTCTCCTTCCGCCTCCAGTTCATTGGTTGTGGTACTCTGATGGGCATGGGCTCCTTCCCCCCCCCCCCCCCCGGCTCGCTCTGACTTGATTGTCTAGCAATTTACTGATTTAACATTTCATCGGCTGGGCTCCGTTTCTGTGGGCAACATAGGGGTGCGCAGCTCATTTCATTAGGGTGTGCATATATATATATATATATATATATGGCGAACATCTATTGAATACACAGTCATAAACTACATTATTTTTATTTGTTTATTTATTAAACACTGTAGACACTGATGCCCTACTCCTGACTTGCCTGCCCGCGGGAGGGCTGTTGCAGGTGAGGGGGTGGGGAATGAGGAGACGCTCCTCAAGCCCCAGCATGGCTGAAGCTTTGTGGTGACACTGGCCAGAGAGGGGCTCCCTTCAGACCTCTCTGAAGTGCTGCTCCCGGCAGAACAGCTCCCAGCAGAACAATTCCTTTTTTATTCCTGCTCCTGGGCAGTTGGAGGACCATTCTCACTGCTTCTGGATCCCCCTCTGGATCTCTACTCACTGGCTCCCTCAATTTGGTGCTTATTGCTTGAGAAATTAGGGTGTGCCTGGGTACACCCGGCACACCCCTTGCGCACACCGATGGTGGGCAATGAGAGTGGGGTTGGAGCCGTAAAAAATCCATTCAATCGAATAAGCACAACTCCTCTCATTTGACACAGAGTGCTGGAGGAGGGGAACCGCCCTGCCCTCTCCTTTCGTCAGCAAGACTCCATTCAAAGCACACGCCCCCAACAAAGGAAAAAGCACTACATGGAGGCTTAAGGGCCCATTAAATCCACTTGGGAAAATAATCCAGACTTTCCCTGCACCAAACTAATACACAAAATGGAGGAAAAGAAGCGAGATAGATGCAGGACAGGGATGATGTCATGTGAGTCATGTGCTGCAAAACTAGATACCAGATGTCGTGAGAGTGCGTTAAACCACTGGTGTGATGGAGCTCTTAGTGTGTGTGTTGTTGTTGTTTTTAATGACCACATTAGCGCTGCAGAGCTAAAACAAGCGAAATTTGACTCATTTAGCTCTCTGTACTGCTAAGACAGCCATTTTTAAAAAAGTATTTTTAAACCTCGATTTGGGGGCAGGCACCCTGCAGAGTGAGGCCCACAGAGGGGAGGATCTGAGGGCGAAATGGCTCCCGGACCCCCACAACCATCCAAGCCCTGTAGTAACAGAAGAGAACTGATTTTGTCTTACTTTATGAATGTACAACACCAAGGGTTCACACAGTGGCCAACCAGCTGTTGACCAGGAACCCATATAATAGCGAGCAATAATATGAAGTAATAAAACAGTATGTTTACAAACCTTGCTGGTTTTCAAGATTTCTATCAATACTTCATATACTGTGTCTCTGTTTTTTTCCAAAAATCCTTCACTTTTGTACTCCACCTGTGCAAGAAAGGCAAAATCAACAATTGCTAAGAAATATATATATATTTTAAAAAATGTAAGAAGAAAATACATTTAGGGCACGATCCTATCAGATCTTCCCCGGGTACTCATAAGCCTCCAAACCCAGAAGCTTACATGTATCTGTTTTCGCCCATCTGTTTTTATATTGTCTGTTATTTTGTGTTTTTAGATTGTGGTTGTTTTATATCTCTTAAAATGATTTCATGGTTTTAATTTTTGTGAACCGCCCAGAGAGCTTCGGCTATAAGGTGGTATAAAAATGCACTAAATAAATAAATAAATAAATAATAATAATAATAATAATAACGATTTATTTCTTACCCGCCTCTCCGTCTAGATAATAAATGCATACAGAATTATGGACTAGGGGATGACAGATTTGGAAAGAAATACATATGTATTGGTAGCTTAACTATTGTGTGTGGTTCACATTGTTAATCATTTTGTCTTTTCAAATTATGAAGTCATTGCTAGAAAGAGCTTCATTTTCCTGGATGTTTGTTATACAATTAATTTCATATGAATTCCATTGGCTGCAGAAGAGGAAGATGGGGAGGAGGGTCATTTCCAGAAGCCCTACTGAAGGACCACTTGCTTTGTTCCTCTTCCTTCCCCATCCCTTTCCCCTTTTGTGTCATGTCTTTTTGGATTTTAAGCCTGAAGGCAAGGACTACCTTGTTGTGATTGATTTATGTAAACCACTGGGAGCCTTTTAGGCAAGGGGGGGACTTTAAATGAAACATAGGCAAACACATTTCTTAGGGTGACAGAAGATATTTTCCACACTGAACATTACATCCACATCTGCAAAGGGTGCAGCACATTTGCAAGACGAACGTCCCACCTTATCAGCAAAGTGCTGGATTATAAAAGAAGAATTTGACATCCTTGGCTTTTCAAAAAGCGGGTTCTTGTTTATAAAATGATTATATAGCTTCTGAAGCCAGTTTTCATCAGTTCCTTGAGGTAACTGCAAAGATGTGAAAAAGAAAGGTGGTGAGTATGAAGACTTGCTAAAGATGTGAAATAACTGTAGGGGTTCATGCAACTACTGAAGTTGCTGTTTTATTGTGCAATGGGAGATTAAAAGTGGGGGTTCCAGTAGCAAGGCCCCAGTATCTTACTCTCTGTGCTACGGTTACAGCTTCCCAGAGGAGGGAGCTTCTGGCTTACTGCCTTTCACCACCACTGCAGATCGCTAGAAGGTGGTACTGCAGCTACGAACATGACAGGGGTTGGGGGACAAAAGGAGCCAAAAGCATTCACATGGTCCAATAAAATAGCAGTGGGGAACCTCAGACCCATGGGCCAAACCCGGCCCGCCTGGGGCTTCCCAGATGGCCACACCCCCTTTCTCTGACTCCACCCCTTTCCGCCACCCACTGGTGGTTTCCCAGCTTTCATGCAGTTTTCCCCCCAGTCTCAAAGGTTGAATTGCCTCTCCTAAGGCTACCTTATTGGCAGTAGGAGCTCGAAGCTAAAACATGCTGGTAATTTCTGTTTTGTTTTTTGGCCCTCCCCTTTTGCCTTTGGCTCCACCCATCGCTGGAATGTGGAGCCTGAGAGCTTCTCTGATATGGAATCCAGCCCTTGGGCTGAAAGAAGCTTCCACTCCTGCAACAAAATGTCTGACTTTGGCTTGGTTTCGCATTCTCAGCCACGTGGGGCCCAGGGATAGATGCAGCTCTTAGTTTGCTCTGCCCTGCACATCTGCTTGAATGTGTGTCTGCTTCCCAATTTTCCTCCAAATTGCTAGGCTACAACGAGCTTCATCGCACAGGGGGAAATCGCGTTTGCTTACCGTCGCTTTTCTGCCCACGCATTTGTCCCTCATTACTTCCTCTTTTGAAAGAGGAAGTAAACAACATGCACATGGCCCATTCAATGGGCCATTTTGATCCAGCTGCTTCTCCTGCACACAGCAGGAGATAGCAGCAACTTTTGTCTTTAAAAACAAGTCAGACTTACTGGGGTGTTTTTTTGTGGCGCAAAGAAGGCTAGAAGGGGCGGGAAGCGCGCGGGAGGCAGACGTCGTGTGAGGGACCCATGAAAATCCGTGAGTGCCAGTAATGAATGTGTGGAATGAAACATTCATCTGATGGAGCTCTATGTGCGCAGCACCTTATTTGAGAGCGTGCCAGCACATGCATAAATGGCTTACAACAAAAAAATCTACACGTTGTTTCTTACCTTAGAAAGATATCTTGCTGACAGGACTGTACAAATATTTTAGGTGTTACATAAGGAGTAGAAAACAATAAAAATAAAGCAGAATCCAGAACACTGAGGGTTGTGCCAATATTAAGATCAGTGTGATTAAAAAACCTTGAAAACTTACCAAGCACTCTTCATCCAATAGGTCTAAAATGCCCATTTTAGCTTCAATAAGGTCAATGACAGGCTGGTTGTCATAGAAGTCAATGAGCGTCCATGGAATATTTTCTTTCATGTATTCTTCTTGTTCAAGTTTAAAGACATGCTAATAATTACATTGCCAAACACTGTCACAACAAATCAACTATTTCATAAGACAAATCTAAAATCATTCTTGTGTAATACTACAGGGGGCTCTTGTGGGTCAAATAAATCAATTAGATGGGAAATGCATGTAATAAATAAATGCAATATATCAGTATGATGCAAGTTTGTGAGCTTCAGGCTGGATATTAGGTTTGCAACTGGTCAGTAAATCACTTGGGGAAGACATGAAATCTCTGCCTATAAGCTCCAAATCTCAGACCCAATGTTCCAAATTCATGTTACTCGAAGCACATAATAAAGTACCACACAGTTTTCATGCAAACTACTGTCCTTTTCAGTAGGATTTATGTCTGTCAAGTCTAACTTAAGTTCCACTGGTATCAATGGGTCCTCTTCAAGTATAACTAAATTTTGATCCAACCCAATGATCTTTGGAAAAGATGTACTGAAAATTGCTTGGGTAGAAACTTCCTACGACCTCAAGAGCACCAAGCTGGGTCATACTGCAGTATAAAAATAAGTGTTCAGAAATTGAGGGTGTGTTACATATTTGAGATGCAGAATATCAGAAGATGACTGGAATAGAATTTTATATTCCAAGGCAGCAGCGCCAAATGTTTTGGACAGAGCATAATGTTTCCAGCCTCATCCCTGCTCAGCAAGGGAACACATTTCACATTTTTAGGCACTTTTAGTTGCCTAGGCACTTAGGCAGCTAGATTTTTCAAGCCCTACTGAAATGGTAAGAAAATGAGCTTAGTGACTTATAAATTAAATGGGTTTTTTTTCCAAGAATGATAACACAAATTCTAATCCAAATTAATATAACATTCATAAAAATATCATACCAGGTTGAACTGCTGCTGTAGTTTTTCATTGGCATAATTGATGCAAAACTGTTCAAAGCTATTCATATCAAAAGTTTCAAATCTGAAATAAATTGTTGGAAATTTAATCATTAGATTTTTCTTTGATCTATGGTCTTTATTCATTTCCATTTTATTTATTATTACTTTTGGCTGTCAAGGCAGGAAAACCTCTGCCGATGGGAGGAATCACTTGCTAAACATACAAGGCCAAATCAACAATATCCTTATGCTGTCTTCCATCAGATGATGTAAGTGAAGTTTATCCATCTTGTGATGGGACGGATCTGGTTTAGAGCAAATGTGGCATTTTTTGTAGCCATTCATCAAAAGAGCAGCACATCAGCTCAACGGCTTTTCTTTTTCCATTATAAATTTTTCACTGGAGGGATTACATGAAAGAACTGCAAGAAAAACATGCTGACCTCCTCAAATACTTTCACCCCCCTAAAAGGTACAGAAACATAAAACCCAACTGAAAACACCTTGCAAATCTCCATATCCAAAGATACTTATCAAACGATCTATGCAGTTTCGATAAGAAGGTAACTGTTTCCAGCTATATAAAATATTTGCACCCTGATATTAGTCCTCCCATCTAATTATTCTAGAATCTCATTGCTCTGTGCTACAAGATTAGACAGAAGGTACATTCTAATCATTTGCGGAAGTAAGGCAGAGTGTTAAATAAATGTGCACTCTTACCCGTAGATGTCCAAAACACCAATAAAAGTGTGCTGTTTACCAGAAAACGTCAATGCCTTGTTAATTCGTTCCACAATGAAATCAAAAAGATGAGAGTAGATCTTTTTTGCCAAAGCATCACGAGCGTTAAGAGCTTGAGGTTTTGTCATTGGTTTTACTACAGTCTCGGAGGTAGTGATAATTTTTCTGTGGCACAGCCATTTGGCCACTTTGTCATTTTCTAAATCCAGTAGTTCACAAAATATATTAAGATGTTTATCATCCAGCTTTGAAGAACAAGGAAGAAACCAATTAGCACTAGGTGTTTTAATGAAAAGTGACATGCATGACACAACCCTTTCATATATGTGTATGTGTATGTGTGATATAGATATAGATATATAGATATAATCACATCACTTTCTCTTTCTCTTTCTCTCTCTCTCTCTCTCTCTCTCTCTCTCTCACACACACACACACACACACACACACATTCCTATGTAACTATATATTTATCCAATTTTTGCTTAATGATTTTACTTCTAGACAAGAAACCTTTATTCTTTAAATACAGGATGGCATGAAGAAGGGAGGAAGGAAACTTAAACAGGATGAACCAGGGTCGGGGGGAAGGGGCAGAAGAAATAGGGGAAGAGTCCAGCAATAACCACAGTTCTAATCCTCTGAAACAAAGGACACAGTTGGATTGAAGACAGAGGTTCCAGGGCTTGCTAGGATTGAAACCAGGAATTAGTGGTCTCACTCCCATAAACTATTTTCAAGGTAAGCACCCATCCCTGAAATACGCAAGGTAATGACAGAGATGGAAATGTCTCTGCGCATCTGCACAGGGCATTTTGCTCCCAACTGAGAAATCTGTGCTGTGCAATGGCTAGAATGCTGAGTTTGGCTATGAAAAAGCCATGTTCAGACTCACTCACCCCACTGAGCCCTGTGAAGCAAACCTACCCCACAGGGTTGTTGTGAGGTTAAAATGCTGCTCTGAGGTCTTTGAAGAAAGGGCAGGATGAAATGTAGTTAATAAATAATAACTTCACTGCCTAACTTTATTGTATCCCAGAGAAACCTCAGTAGGCAGAAAGAATTAAGTGCACTATTTCTTGCTGAATTTACAAAGTAAATGCAATTGCTTAATAGAGTCTGCGGGGGGGGGGGGGGGGAGAATGACAATGACTTGCCATTGGTTGCCAAGGAAAATCAAGTCACAAGATATTTTGCTGGTAATTCTTACGCTAATAGAAGATCTTTCATCACTGACAGAAGTTATCTGGACATTGCCTAAATGTAGAATGGCTGCCAGTATTTTAAAAACATCCATCTGGAAATCTTCCTTAAGCCCTGAAAGGAAAACAAATAAACAAATATCCTTTCCACATTAAGCTCTCAGGCAAGGGAAGAAAAAGCAGGCCTTTGATGTTGCAAAACTGAGTGATGAGCAATTCTAGAAAATTTCTACGGGCAACATGAAAACGGGCAGAGCCAAAAAAAACCCTTAACTTGAGCTGTATTGGTTGGGGTGTTTTATTTTTTAAAACGAAAAAAGTGGGATATAAATATTTAAATAAATAGTAAAAAAAAAAAAAAACCCACAGTTCTGCTGAGACTATTTGTAGACTTCTTAAGGCTTGGAGAGAGCTTCCTATTTTCCCCTTTCCTACACTAAATGCTAGCGTAAGAGCCTATCAGGCTCCCATTAAAAATGATATTCAGAATTACAGGGCCAGTCCAAGAGACTTTGCAGCTTGAGGCAAAGAACAAGATGCTGCCCTCTCCCATTACACGTAGAAAAGCTGGCTGTACTGTTTCTTCAACACTAGCAATGAAACAACATCCTCCACTACACCTCAAGGCCGCAAGCTTGTTAGGGGGCACCCTGCAGGCCGCTTGGCACACAGTTCTCTCCTCCCACACCTGGCGGCTGCCTCCCAGCATCTGCTGCCTGAGGCCACCGCTTCACTCTGCCTAAAAGTAGGGCCAGCTCTGCAGAATTATACTGTGTCGGGTCCAGGTCTTGAGGGTCCTTGAGCAAAGTACTCTCGATGGCCCCCTCCCTCATTAAGTTTATGTTCTCACCACCACCGTCACCAGCTGCTGTTGCTGCTGCTCCTCTTCCTCATCACTGATACCCCTTGCTTGCTTGACAGGTAGAGTCGGTGAGCAACTAGGCAATGGCATCTAATGGTCCTCCTCATCACCGCCATAGACCAGGCCTGAGTGAGAAGCAGGTGAACAAGGAGACTGCAACGGTGAAGAAGAGGAGCAGCTCCAGGGAGTTCTTGAGAGTGGGCCCCTTCTGGACAGTGGGCCCTAAGCGGGTGCCCGGCCAGCCTACCTTTGATGCCAGCCACACAGTTATATCAGGTGGAACGAACACGTTCTTTACACCACCAAACTCAATTTTCCCAATGTGCACGCATGGACATAGAAGTGCATCTGCAAGGAATACTTGTGAGGCAGGGTGGGGTAGTGCTTACCTCACTGGGAAAGAAACAGCTAGGGTGGACTTTCCATGGAGAATTGGCTGGGGTGAGCAATAGCTCTCTCCCCGCCACATAGATTCTCTTCTGCAAACATCCCCCTCCTCTCCGGCATTAGCTTTACAAACAGTTCTACCCTAACTGTGTAATGCTTCATACCCAGAAATAAGCTTCACTGTGTTCAGTGGGATTTACTCCGAGGTAAGTGTGCACAGGATTGCAACCGGAATCAAGTACTGAATGGTAGATGACATTGCCTAACTCCAGGCCTTTATCACACGTACCATTTTCCCCCCAGATTGCTTCTGTGGGTTCCCCCTCCATTTCCTATGCGAATCTAGCGTTTTGAATCACACGTGGTCAGTTTTGCTCCGATACCTCAGCTCAGCCTGTTGAACTTGCCTGAAACGGACTTTGCCCGTTCAGGGTTAAATCGAAACAGAAACTAAAAACGGAGCACTCAGGGAGCGAGAGGGGAAAGACGTCATGCGAGTCCCACAGTGAAGAAGTGGATCAAAGTCGCGGTGGGTGTGCTTAAATCAGCGCGTGTGATAACGGCCCCAGTGAAACAAAGGGTGCAGCTGTTAGCATTGCAAGCAAATTAGGTACATGGTTATAACTCCTGGTCACTACTTATTTTCAGAACTATGGGCAGAATCCAACCCTGACATTGCGCACACAGCCAGCCCTGCCACTCCTGGTCCACAGGCGGCCCCCACTGCAGAACGGCGATTCAGCGCTTCTGGAGGAAAACCGAAATGAGCGGAAATGTTAATTTCTGAAAAGGAGCAGATTGGCTAAGCTCGTCTAAGGCAACTCCACCAACTACCTTCTTCCAGAAAAGAACATGTCCACTCACTTGGGGGCTTGCATCCAGAAGCGCTGAATTGTCATTCTGAAAGCAGTAGGGGCCGCTTGTGGACTGGAAGCAGCACACAAACCAGAATTGGCAGCCAGTTCCGCTAGTGGATGGGCAGCATTGGATTCTGCCCAACGATCTCAGCAGATTTCACAACCAGTATACTTGTGCTAGGTTATTAACGGCAAACCCTACCTAGGAGGGAGAATGTCTTCTGAGTCTCCATCATGTTGATCTTGTCATCCACTCCTTCAATCACAGTGTTTCCACCCATGTTAGTGTAATTAAATTCTTCAGCACTTGCTGCAGATTAAAAGCAAAACATGTTAATAGTATATACTGGATATTAAGATGAGAATCTTCTACTAGTGACCAAATACTTCAGCTATGTGAAAACAAGATTCTTATGATACCGTATTAACAAACATACAAGCTTTTGTAGATAAAAGCCTAATTTATAAAATGAACTGCAACTATGTGATCTTGCTTTTGAAATGTGATGGAAATCTCATTTCACCTTATAGTGTGTCGGCTGTGCTTCCAGAACTTTGCAGAGGGAACCTTTTCTATCACCCAGTTGCTGTTTTGAATACTGGGATCACTGGATAGATCTGAAACTCTAGGTAGCTGTGTTGACCCGTTAGGCAAAAACAACAACCAGAAGCCACTTTGTAACATTTTGTTTGGTCCTAATAAAGGTATTACCAAACTTATGAGCAAGCTTTTGAATTGTCCAGAATTCTTCATCAGGCTAGCTGTTAAAAAAATAACAGTGGACGTGGGGAGGCGGAAGCTGGGCATAATGTTACCACCCCAATGTTTTTGAGAAGGTGGTGATTACCATTTAGGGAGTAGGGCTTTTGAATTGATTGTGGGTCAACATACCCAGTTTTTTCTCCCCACAACCCCACTCCATTTTGTTCACTGTCCAATTTGATAAAGAGTTCCGGAGAACTCAAAAGCTCATGATTTAAAGGTATCACCATACTGGGACTTGGTAAATCTGGTGCAGGTTCCGACCATAAACATTCTATGATTTGCACTATACCAAAAGATCTCACTAAAAAGAAAAGGAGATGCCCCTGCCTAGAAGCCTGTGTGCGATGTGTTAAAATAGAGCAATGAAAAGATGAAATAAACTAATATTTTGAGACATACCCAGCTTAAGGTGTTTAAATTCTGGCCTCTGAGCTGATGCACACAACTGATAAAATATATGGTAATTCCTTTCATTCTCTGACTGTCAACAAAAGGGAAACAAATGATAAAGCCCAAAACAGCATTAAAATATAGAAAGAGACAACCTGCCCCAGTTTCTGAGCCTCTTGGCCATTTCACTGACATGACAAGAGTATGAATAGCTTCATGTGAGCTGTGATACATATCATCGGAGACAGGAAACTCATCACCTCACTGGGCATTGCTCACCAAGCTAAATGACTGATTACTGAATTGGAACTGGAGGTAGAATGCTGATCACAGTTGTAGGAAGATGAAATCCTACAACTTGTAAAATTAAATGCAACAGAGTTTTAGCCTAATGCTGAACTTTGTAGCTCAGCAGCCTGTCTGACAGCAACAGATCTAATTGTACTTCCTCTCCAAATCAGACTTGCTGAATAAGGTGTGCTTTGCCAGAACTGTTGCTTTAATAACTGCCTCAGTTAAAAACTAACAAGAGCTGGCAAGTAGAATAATAATGCCTCTAGGGGATACTAATTGAAAAATTGCACACAGAAACCCAGAAGCCATTTAAATTCTTTCCTGGAAACCAACATGCAGAAATAGCTTATTTATTTAACTGAAAGTTACTTTTTCTTTTGCCCAGTATCTGTCAGGCTCCTGGCCAACCCAAGGCTAGGGGAGACCTCTTTAGAGGAGGAGGATTTCAATCCCTTATCACACCTCATTCCCACAGAAGATCTGGGGCAACCTGAGGAGTCCTGTTGCAGATAAGCCTTGCCTGAGATCCCAAATAACCCCTTTGACCCCAGGCCTCTTGATGTTCCTGACTCTCCTCCCTCATCACTCCAGAGCAACAGTGGCAAAAGATCAGGTGAGATGCTCAGAGTTGTCGGCGGAGTGCCCACCTGGCCGCTAGAAGATCCATTCACCCAGAATATATTCAGGAGCAAGAGGCTACTTGTGACTAAGAAGACCCAGCTGTATGGACTGAAGAAGCAGACCAAGCTGCCCCTGCTGGACCATGTATATAAGCCCTCAGTCTTCACCCAGACTTTTGTTGGATTAATAGCTCACACTGCGGTACCTTGCTTGAATCGTGTCTGAAACAAACCTGGAAATTAAACAGCACAATAATTTGCTCCTCCAGAATTTGAACAGTTTGAGGGATCCCATTGTCTACAGAACTGCAAGAATTTAAATAAGACAGGATATACTAACAGGGAGATTAATATGCGGAACATGGTTTATCTAAAATTAGTAAGGATGCCCTACAATTTCATTGCTGAATTTTACTAACCTGAAAGACCACTCTGGATTTCTCAAGCAGGTATGTTCTCATATTTGCACCAATGATCTGGTATCGCTTATCAAAACTGATTTCTGTGTATTTTCCGAAGCGACTGCTATTGTCATTGCGTGTGGTTTTAGCATTGCCAACAGCCTATAAAATGGGGAATCATTTCAATTTACATGCATATGTGGATTTACAAAAGAATGATTCAGGAAGGTGTCATTTTCAAATGTAGACAAATTCCTGCTAAACATCTGAGCTGGATGCTGTATTATGATGCCCAAACCTGTTTGAAGACGCAGTGTTATAGAAGCTCCCATGATGCCTCGGTGCACATGTATGGGAATTTGCAAGGCCTCTCAGTGACACTCTTGGCCGAGGTAGGACCTTCTCTGCTACCCCCCTTCCAGGAAGTAATGCAAAGTAAGATGGTGGTGGTAGGCCTTATTCAGGGAGGGAGGGGCAAAGGCATTAGTGATGCCGGCTTGGGATGATTCCCATGACATCATTTGGAGGGCACTAGGGCCCAGAAGCCTCACACATTCAGAATGGATCCATTTAAAAATGGATTAATTCCAGATGTTTGGCAGATGCCCACAAAATTAATATATTGTGATCAGTTCTGAATAAATCATGGGGGAGGTCTGTCCATCCCTGTGCCTGTAAGATTAATTCCTCTAGTTCACTTCTTCCTGCAAAGAAAGGTGAAAGGGCAGGAAAGAAAACTTGTGCTCTGGCACAAGCTGGAGATCCGTTCCCAATCTCCACGGGATTTCTTACATGCCAGCTGAGTGTCTCCCTTTTGCTGGTTTGCAGAGTCAATGTAGCAACGTCAGCTGTGATCCTGCTTTGGTGCAGCAACCATGATGCCCGATCCTGTCCCGTTCCCTCGTCCCATCCCCCACAGTAGCTCATGGAGTTACACTGCCTACAATGATTTATTCATGCCCACAATAGGAATCGTTGCTGCAACAGCTAAGATGGAAAACAAAAGTTATAAACATTTGACATTGACGCACCAAACTTGCCCGGTTTATAATTGGTGTGAGGTCAAACAAAACAAAACACTTTTGCAGTGCTGAAGAACTGTAAACGGTTCTAAATATTGAAGAACGGCCTTCCAAGTCAGAAGGCAGAGTGTTGTGATTTCAATGACAGGTGTCAGCAGATTAGAATTAGATGATTTAATAAATTCGTACATAATTTCATCCTTTCATGGAGCCACCTGTAACTTACCTCTGTAATCGGATTGGATGCCAGCACTTTATCCTCTACTTGGGCATTGCTGCTAGATCTACTGACTGTAGCAAAGTATCTCATTGCATATCTAGCAGAAACTGTTTTCCCAGCTCCAGATTCTCCACTGACAATAATAGATTGATTCTTGTTGTTCCTAAAGCAAGAACATAATACATTACACAAATAAGTTCATTTTTCAGGAAAAGGGTTTTTAAAAAATCATCTACGTCTCTATATAGATCCGCTTTTAGAAAATGTAATAATACTGCTATTGTGATCAGGTGAATGCTGAACTCATACAAGGTCATATCAATGTAATATCAATTTTACTGTCATGGTTTCCCCCTAAAATATCATAGGAAGTGTAATTTAGTGGCTACAGCTCCCTCAGGAATCAATGAAGCTGCTTGTTTTATTACCTGACTGATTTCTGAGGGACAGGCATTTAGGAAAGAAAAGCCTCACTTTTTAAAATCAAAGTGCATATTTAAAATGCAACCTACTTTACCTGGCCATTTGCTTGTAAGCTTCTTCTGCCACAGCAAATATGTGCGGATCCATATCTCCCATATTCTGACCACTATAAGCATGGATAATGGCATCTCCATATATTGGCAGCTGTTTGTAGGGGTTTATTGCAACTAAAATTATTCCTGCAGGATAAGCAATATAGAAATAAGAGATGTATCATACATGCTTTGTAGATAATTAATACAGAGTGTGAACTTTTGTTTACCGCTATAGGTATAAATCAGCTTAGACTCCACAAAGCGGACTTTGAGATTGTGTAGGACGGCAGGCTCATGAAGATAGCTAAGTGCTGTGAGATCATTTTCACCAACAAGTATGTCTGGATTTCGCAAAGGAGGCAAAACGCTGGGATCAACTGGATAATCTAATTCCTATTAGAAAAGGAAACAGAAAATTAAAATAGACAATATGTATTTATTTTAAAGATGTGTATATTGCCTTTCAATTAAATCATTCCCAAGGCTAGGGATGTCGGAGAAATCTGCAACCGACTCAAATCAGTTCAGATTTCTATGAATACAACCTGCGGATTCCACAGCAGTCTGGCTTTTTCCGAGTCGCGCTGATTACGAGGACTTGTGGACAAGTGTTTTACTTTTGCGCAAGTGAAACAAAATTCTTGTACATTCCTAAAAGAAAAATCTGATTCCGTCTGAGTGGACCACAGAATGAAAGATGCCTGACAAATCCTCAAAACACAAACAGAACAGATTTAACAAAATCCATTCCATCCCCACTCAAAGTGGCTTTCAAGCAACTGGGGGTGGGGGGGTGGGGGGAGGAACGAAGCGCATGCACCCAACCCAACAACCCTTGGTCTTCTGGCACATGAATGGGGCCAGAGCATGCTTCCCTTCAATTCTACAGTCCCAGGACGACAGGCAGTTGGAGAAGAGTGTTCTTTCTGGCAAGGAGAGGGGAAGCAAGGTCCTAGTAGCTGTTCCTTCTCTGGCCAATGGATGGACACACCAGACTGGTCTTCCTCTTGTCATGAGAGGCAGGAGCTGTAATAACCCAATTTCCCTTGGTGCCATGGCTGGTAGCAGAATGCGCTTCCCTTCTGCTCTCCAGTCCCAGGGAAACACTGTAGTGATTCACAATCCAGGGAGCTCTTTAATCCAAGCACATGTAAACTGCTCTTGCTTTCTTGAAATTTAAACATTCCTGTTACAATGTGTTAAAATGCCAAACTTGCTTTTACACACCAGCAATGATACCATTCAAAGCCCACATAAGCAAACACTCATTACATTTGCATGCAGTTTGTATAAAAAAAAAACCTCCACCTGCACACAATGACAGAAACCCAGAAGCAGGTTTACCCCCTTCGTGAGAACTAGCCAGGCATTTGACAGACACAACACAAGACAAGTTAGACAATCAAACATGTCAATGTCTATGTTTCAATGGGCAGTATCCTATACTGCCCAGCCGCTAGTATAGCCGACCAATAGCGTAATGAGAAATTGTGGTTTCAGAAACATCTGGAAACTAGCAGCAAAGTTCTGCTGACCTGCTCCATTCCACAAAAGAGCATTGGTGCTTGTTTCTGGGGTAATTTTTGGATCCGCTAGTGTAAGAGAACCAGCGGAGGTTCAGCAGCAGTATAGAATACTGCCCCTTATGTCTGCAAGTATTATCACAGAACTGTTCACAGCTTCAACTCTTTCCCCTCACCATGCCATCTTCTCGTTGTAGGTGAAGTATGTGGTCACCGGTCTTATAGTTTGTTGTAATTTCAGCAGATTGCCAAACCTCTTCAGTATCAGGGATCCAAACTCTGTTGTACTGTGGTAACAGAGCAGAAACATGACACATTTTAGTTGATAACGGGTATATTGAGTTTTTGCTTTGTTTTCAAATGATCTCAGTACAATAAAATGTACAGCCAACAATTCAAAAACAGGACGCCCTCATCAAATATCCAGATTAAAGCTAATAGTTATCTAGTTCGCTAATAACCTTCCTGCAGTGAATTCCAAAGGAAAATTTGAGAGAGCTTCTGAAGCTGCAAAAATTACAAAGATGGAAGAAGAAGAAGAAGAAGAAGAAGAAGAAGAAGAAGAAGAAGAAGAAGAGAAGAAGAAGAAGAAGAAGAAGAAGAAGAAGAAGAAGAAGAAGAAGAAGAAGTTGTTGTTGTTGACTGGGCACAATCCAGTCAAAGTTGAGCACTTTATTTATCATTAATTTAAATTTAATTAATTTAAATGAACATCTTTAGTTCTGTTAAAATCAATGGACCATACATGTGCTGTAAGACCAACATTAGTAGCAAGAACAACTATTTACTTTTGAATTTGTAAATGCAGTTGGTACATTAAATTTAAATTTCCCCACTTATCCTGCTGCTCAAAAGGAATAATCCGAACAGACACAAATTCCTCTACTTGTGGAAACACATACAGGTGCATCTTAAGCTCAGACTTAAGATAATGGCAAACCCACAGGTTTAAACCTGGATCTGCCGCAATCATCTATAATTTTAAGAGCAAGAGGAGTGTGTGGCTGAGAGGAAGTGAACATTCCCTGCTGCAGCTTACCTCCAAGCCAATATTAGAACTCCTTTCCCCCCACCCCCCAATCCTGGCTCTGATTCCAGGCCAGTGGGAAGACAAGTGCCTCTAGGTGAGAAGCTTCAGAGAGGTGAGCAAAAGGAGAAAGGTGGTTACAGCTCCTCTCAACCACCATCCCTACTCCTCCTGCTCTTAAAACCAGCCCCTACCTCCCATTCCATACAAAAGAAGACTGAGGGGAGACATGATAGCACTCTTCAAGGCCTTGAAAGGTTGTCACACAGAGGAGGGGTAGGATCTCTTCTCGATCATCCTAGAGTGCAGAACACGAAATAATGGGCTCAAGTGACTGAAAGCCAGATTCTGGCTGGACATCAGGAAAAACGTCCTGGTGGTTAGAGCAGTACGACAATGGAACCAATGACCTAGGGAGGTAGTGAGCTCTCCCATACTAAAGGCATTAAAGATGCAGCTGGAGAGCCATCTGTCAGGGATGCTTTAAGGAGGATTCTTGCATTGAGCAGGGGGCTGGACTCAAAGGCCTTATGATTATATGATTCTTGGGTTGTGGCCATTCATGAGACAAAGGTGAAACAATGCTTTGCTGCGAACTAGCAAACATTCCATTGCAGACGCGAAGAAAGCTAGATGATTACTGTGCTCATGTACTCAACCACTGCCTTTAATTTGTCATTTTCAAAGCATTGCAACTGACAGTACTGCCTCCCATTCAAAAAATTGTTGCAGAGGCCATTATACTGAACAACAAAGATGTCAATCAGGAGTCTTATTCCTTAAAACAAAAACCTCAGCCAGGTCTTAATAAGAACATAAAAACATAAGAAGAGCCGTGCTGGATCAAGACCAAGGGTTCATCTAGTCCAGCATTCTGTTCACACAGTGGCCAATTAGTGGCTCATGGGAAACCCACAAGCAGGACATGAGCGCTTCAGCACCTTCCCACCCATGTTCGCCAGCAACTGGTATACATAGGCATACTGTCTCTTATACTGGAAGGAACATATAGCCATCAGGACTAGTTGCCATCCATAGCCTTATCCTCCATGAATTTGTCCAATCCTCTTTTCCACCCCTTTTTGTTTTAACAACCCTAAATAATTTGGTGTTATCAGCAAATGTGGCCATCTCACTGCTCATTCCTAATTCCAGATCATTTATGAACAAGTTGAACAGCATTGGTCCCAATACAGTAGGGAATGATACAAAAAAATATCCATTTAACTCTGCCTTCTCTTATTTCTAAACACTGGTGTTCGTGCACTGCTGGCTAGCTTCCCTCTCCAATTATATAACCAACTGGTCAGTTCCCACACAGTCACTTGGCTCAGAAACAATTTATTCAAAGGAAGAGGTTTTCACTTAGTCACTGCTGCATGAAAGCACTTCAGCTTAAAGCATATTATTCTTTCTCATGCCAGCTGCTGCACTGGTGGCAAAATGTGTATAAGCCCTTTGCTGAAAAAGGTTGCAATGTTCAAAAGAACAAGGCTACGTGAGTGCAAAGGCCAAATCACAAACCTGCAGTTTGTCTCAGCACCTGAGACCTCATGCACAAGTGGTCCAGGTACTGATGTAAAAAACAGTCTGAAATTTAAGCTGTATATTATATTTGTCATCAGCATGCACAGAGGTAGTAGATGTCAGGATATCATAATTTCATTACACCAAATATTCCCATAGTAACAAACAGATGTTGAGCAAAATGGGGATTTTAAGGACTAAATAGGAACCAGTGGTCATGATTGCAATGTGAAATCGTTTTATAGGTGTGCAAGATTCCATTGCACTGTTCTGGATACAGCTGAATTGGTGCAAACAACATTTTTTGACTGATGTAAGCAACAGACACAGTACTTCCCAGGAATAGTATATCAGATATACTGTATGCCATACATGTGGGATCCACCTGCATAGTTCTTTTATCCATGTGAGTGACCCTCTTTCCTTTATAGATGTTATTCTAGCCATACACCCAGGAATGCCTCAGAGAAGAAGAGTAAGTATCCTGGAGCAATAGCTATCCTCTGGTGACAGCGGTCTTCCCCAACCTGGTGCCCTTCAGATGTATTGGACTACAACCCCCATTATCCCCAGCCAGCATGGCCATTGGCCTCAATAAAGTAAAGGTTTACTGCCTGACCCAAGGTTCCTTCAGTATGTTTGAGGAGGTCAATCATTCTTAGGCTTCCTACTGCATTGTTTAGGTGAAGGGAAGGGCACCCTGTCCTCCTGCTTGTCCCATGCAACTGAGCAGAGGTACAGCATCAAACTAGGCTGGATCCTGTGCTCTGCAGTAACTGTTACTTCCAGGCAAACTTTGCATTTGGCTCCCCAACACTTCCAAGTGGCATCATTGTCAAACACCTATTCAGCTGCGGTTGAGTAAAGAGACCCTCACCCATGAAACTTCTCGAGGCTCAAAAAAGTGGGGTGAGTGTAAAAATATGAAAATAAAGACATTAAGCCATGATCCAGTATACAATTGTGAGTGTTTAGGTTCCACGGAATCCCAAGGGATCCAATCATACTTGACTATGTGCTAATAATTTAAAGCGTCGCAAGAGGAGGTCTGACGCATACACAGAACTTCCATCAAGCACGGGCTTCCCCATTAATTGCAGTGGGAGAAGCAGCTAGGAATGGATGAACCTGACTATTTGCAGTCCATATCACTTCTCGTGTTTATCCCCAGACTTCCTTTCCATTCCCGCATTAATCCGCAATCTAAACAAATCATAATCTCAAAATATGTATTTAAACGCATCTTTTGATAAACTTAAACTGCCAAGAACTGCATCACAACATTTGGAAAAGTATGGCATCTGTTGGATAGCTAAGTTCTGTTTACATTCATTCCTGGACATTTGCATAGGAAGTCACAGAGACAACATTCCTCAGGGATCCATACTCAATGCGAGCCATATGGATGTTGCTAATAGGTTGTCCCTAACACAAGCAGATACTCCACATTTGCATCGAAGCGCCTGCACACAGGAACCTCTCGACAGGACAAGAAAATATATAACATACAGTGGGGTGCATTGTATATTTCATATGTATCCATTCACATTTTGTCATATAATGCTTTTGTCTAAATATAATTCTAACCTGATCTAGTAATACAGCAGACTATTCCAGGTACCTCCATTGGTAAATGCAATGAGCCACCTACAGATCAGTGAGCCCTGCCTTACAAGTAAACACAAAGAGTTTACTTTCAGACTGAGTTACACCCAGCCAGCCTCCCCTTCTTCACCCCAAGCTGGAAAGTTCCTTGAGCCACTCAGAGAGTGATGAATGTAAATCAATCCAAAAATCTAGATGACACATTACAGCATAGTTGCATGACATAGTTGCGTGACAGAAACTGGAAAACACCACATACCTATGAGAAAGTAAACAAACAAAAGGGTAGATATGAAGTCAGCTAATCTTTCCTCACTAGGACTCCCAAGTTCTGGAAAAATGTTCCCAGTCTTTTAAAACCCCATATTTTAATAGAATTTGAACAACGCAATAAATACACACAGGTATTAATTAGCAAACAATAAGTAGGGTACCTAATGCTTGACTGCAAATTTCATATTTAAAGCTGACAGACAGATGCATATTGAAATCAGGTCCCCTCTACAAGGATTCGCTTTTGCGCCTGGTTAGGCGATTATGCGCATAATCGCTGAAGCGCATTTACGCCTAACACCTCTGCACGAGAGGCGGCGAGAGGCAGCGAAGCGCATTAACGGATGACCAAAATGTGCTTTACAAGTAGTTAATGCACATAAGTGCTTGTTCACATTGCCAAAATGCGCTTTAACGGCCGGAGCAAAATAAAACTCGCTGTTTGACGCGCATTCGATAATGCACATAATCGGAGGGATAGCGCGCCTCTACGCCCGATTTGCGCTCCGTTCTTGTAGAGGTAAATTTTTTAATGCGTCTTGAAAGAGCTTTAAATGCCTCTTATAGAGGCAGCCTCAGTTCTTCTTGGTTGTCTCATAAATCGTATTAAGTACTTCAACATGCCCAATTAAAATGAACCAATATTCCAAAAAGTTGTCTCAGAAGGTTTTGTCCCTAGCGGCTTTGAGCAGGCCATAAGAATGTTTTTCTCCAACAATTTGAAATAAAAAAGAGCATTGTTCCTCCAATCGGAATGGAATTAAATCTTATCACTTTTTATTGGCCCTGCTCCTCTGACTTAAACAGCCATCTGACAGAGAGGCTGCATTCAGACATAACACCAAACCATGGCCTAGCATTACACGGCACAAGCAGCAGCAAGCTTTGAGTTTGCACTCTCCATCTTCTCTCCCTCTCCCTCCCCACCCCCACCCCCTTTGCATAATGTCATTTCTAAACTTATTTCTGACAAACCATACTTTGGCCCTTTCTACACCTAAGAGTGTAGAGGGAGGGGAAGGGAGGATCGCGGACAAACATACCTATTTCAGTAGGCCTGAGAACCTTTCAGATGTTTTTTGGAATTCAAAATGAAGTGCAATTCATGGTAATCCCTTTCTTTTATTATACACTTCATAGGTGTCTTTAAGATCAGATTTGGAAGCTTAGTATATTTTTGCACAATGGATTATCAATATGAAAGTTTTAAATGATATACTGAAAAAGGTACAATCACATTAGTATCTGTACAAGATAAATTAAGGAATCTATAAAGGCTATGTATATGTACTAGTTTTTGTCATTCTGATACATTTTTGTATTCCATTTATTATAAATTAAGATTATTTTAAAAAACAAAGAGTAGGTTAAATGAATAGAATATAAGTGAGGCAATCTCTCTAATGTAATATAGGATATTGATGACAGTTGGCAGTCATTGTATTCCCAATTTGCCTTATTGTTCATTAATGTTTTGTTTTTTTAAAAAAAAATGTTTTGACAGAGTTTTAACACATGTGCATATGCGTGTGCATGTTATGGTGACCATATGAAAAGGAGGACAGGGCTCCTGTATCTGTTAACAGTTGTATAAAAAAGGGAATTTCAGCAGGTGTCATTTGTACACATGCAGCCCTGGGGAAAAAATTCCCTCTTTATCACAGCAGTTTAAGCTGTAGGAGCCCTGCCTAGTGTGACCAGATACAAA
Source organism: Anniella stebbinsi (assembly GCA_029215795.1). NCBI lineage: Eukaryota > Metazoa > Chordata > Lepidosauria > Squamata > Anniellidae > Anniella > Anniella stebbinsi. The sequence goes on from JARDYH010000001.1 coordinate 394,006,646, forward strand.
AGAGGGCAGGGCTCCTGCAGCTTTAACTGTTGTGATGAAGAGGGAATTTCACCAGGTGCTGCATGCATACAAATGACACCTGCTGAAATTTCCCTTTCAATACAACTGTTAAAAGACACAGGAGCAGTGTCCTGATTTCCATATGGTCACCCTGGGGGGGGGGGGGGGGTGAGAGAGAGAGAGAGAGGCCAAAAGAGGCCCTTCCTCATTCCGCCTGGCTGGTTTAGCCAAGGACACAAACTTTTCCATCTCCCTCCCCAGCAGGCGGGACCAGATTTCTCTCGCCCTCCTTTTCCTTTCTCCCCCTCCAGACAACCGAGACAGGATTTCCTCGTTGTCGTCTCTGACACCTGACCCGTCCCCGTCCCCATATTCCTGCTCTCGTAAATAAACACTCTCTCCTCAGGAAAATGGGGGCTGATCGGTTTCTCCCACCTCCCATATGGTGAAAAGACAGGAGAGGCGTCTCCCCCCTCTCCCCTCCCCCTTTTTATTTTGTTCTCCACAGAGCCCAGCCGACCCGCAGGCGCAACCCCAGGAGGGTTTACTCAGAAGTAAACCCCACTGTGTGCAAGGGCGTTACTCCGAAGTCAGGGTCGTATACCATGCCACGGCTCGCCGCCGCCGCCACGCGCCCTCCCTTCCCTCAGCACTGAGCCTCCTCCCGCGCCCCCCAGCGGCCGGCCGGCCGGTCGGTGGGTGGGATTCCAACGGAGCTCCTCCGGCCACTTCGCCTCAGAGCCGCGGCCACCGCACCTGCCCCGGCTTGGCAACGTCGCGGCGGAACTGAACGGGCCGCTCTTTTTTTAATCTATTATTGTTTTTACCTGCGTGTAGAGGTCGACGAGCGCCATGGGGCCCTCGAGAAAAGGCGCCCCGACCAGAAGCCCCCGTCGAGGGGGGCAAAAGGAGGGCGCGGTGGCGGCGGCAAAGGAGCAGTCGGGAAGGGAGGTGCGTCCCTCAGCCCGCTCCTCTGGCGTGTGCCCTCCCGGCGGCGGCCCTTCGCAGAGGTGGAGCCACAGCCGTAGCGCCACGTTTGTTTGCCCGGCGTTTTCCCTTCCCTTGGAGGGAGGTTTGCTGAGGGCTGTGGCTTCTTCTTTCCCCCAGGCTGGTGAGGGAGGAGGGTGGACGGACGGCCCAAAGGGTCCGATTTATTTATTTACGGTATTTATATACAAATCGAATAAAAGAATACAAAACACATTAAACATAGCTTTTGAAAAGAAACCTGCACGGAAAACTACCTTGGCAAGATGTGCGTGTATAGTTCGTCACAATTATACCCATATTGCAGGCGGCAGAGTTGTGGATGAGAAAGTGAGGGTTACACACAAGTCCTGCCAAGTAGTTGGTTTTTTTCTCATTTTGTGGAGAGGTGTGTGTGACAACTCTACTGTGTGGTCCCCTATTGTTGGTGTTTTAGGGAAAGGCAGATGGAGCTGTGAAATAATAATAATATATTTATTTATAACCCGCCTCTCCCTCTGGATCCAGGCAGGGAACAACAATAAATATAAACACAAGGACCACAAAACAGATAAAACATTAAAACAAATAAAAACTAATACATCATTAAAAACATCTTAAAATTCAGCTGGGTAGGCCTGCAGGAAGATTGATTGTAGCAATGGTCCAATTCATTAAGAGTTCCAACAGGGCCTTGATCATTGCTATGATCAATTTCACTGCTGCTATAGTCGGTTTCACAGCCCAATCTGCATTTCCCTAAAACCAATACTGGACTAGAGAACCATTTTTAGCAATTACAGGAGGTCCAAGTGGAATCTCTCCCTACATCTTAGTTGTGGTCTTGGAGCTGACATAAGGTGCCATGCACCTCTGAAGAAGCTTTTCTCATCTATTGTAGTAATACAGAAATCTCGTAAAGATACCTGAATCTATTGTTTCTTGTAGAGCAGGACCTAGGAGTAGGGTGCAAGTTGAGTAGGTCACCTCACCCCCTTCCCTCCCCTCATATTAATCGTGCCCTTTAATCCTGTAATGGCCTTTGGCCCAAAGGGCCATTACAGTGGTGAAGGAGGTAATGGAAAGAACTGAAGATTTCAGCGGTGGGTGAAAAGGCATTGTCTGGACACCAGGTCAACCACTAAGAAACAACAGAGGAGTACACCGGGTATACAAATTTCTCAGAGGCTAGATTTACCTGTCTTGGTAGACCTGGTGCCCAGGCCTTATCACTACTCAGTCACCAGATCTACCAGAAATGGTAGACTTGTTCTCTGGTGCTATTAGGGTGTGTTGTGTGTTTTTTAAATGTGCAACCATACACAAAACAGAAAAATATGCCTTTCTAAACATTGCTGTAGTTTAAAATTCAAACCATGCAAAAGTTATAGTGTTAGCTGATGTAAAAACTGGCTGAAAATAAGTAGCCCAGGCCTGTCTAGAACCCTAAAACCTGATCAAGCATATTCATTTCTCTTTCCAGTGCTAAAGGCATTCCCCACAGACATTTTGGAACATGGGGGTGTATTTTTGGGAGGGTGGTGGGGAAGCTACTACAATGCAATGGTAATGTATGTCTTAAGCCATATAAATTACTTGCTAAACTTGAAATGTCCATGCTTTTGTTTCCCTACTGGATTTTCTATGACTAAGGCTGCAATCTTATACAGTTACTTGGGAGTATGTTCTATTGAACTCAATGGAACTTGCTTCTGGGTAGATATGCATAAAATGGCGCTGTATGTTGAATATCCATTGATCACTTCACAAATTGTCTATTCACACAAGAGACAAAAAAGACTTAACAGTTGTTTTTTTATTTGGACATTTCAGTGATAGCTAAGATACAGCGTTTATGTAGCATACGTTTACTAAGTACAATTATGACAGTTCCAAATGTATGTAATTCTGATACCATTTTGGTTTCCATCTAAGCACTATGGCAATATCTAGTGGGAAGAAAACCTTATTGCAAAGGCTTTGTTTCAAAAAGAATTACCAGTTTAAATATAGTAATTTTTGAAGGATCTTTAGGTGGCATATAGAAATGTGTTCAGTTTAAATTTTAAATAAAAGAGACCTTCAGCTTTCAAATGCTGGTGGTTTTGAGATATGGAATAAACTTAAAAATAAAAGGCTACTATTGCAAGCAGACTTCAAGAAAAGCTCATACCAGCCCCCAAAACAGATAATCCTTCGTAAACCCCACTGTGTACAGAAGCAGAAGCATTGCCAGGATCTTCCCCACAGATGCAGACTGCCTTCTGCCTCAAGGAGAGATTGGATGTCCGCAGAGTATTGCCGTTGTGGCTGTTTCCATGTGCACAAGACCATGTACACATGGAAACATATACAGATCCACTACAGGAATCCCTTTTTAACATCATGGTGGGATTCCATGTGGTGGTGTGGGGAGAGTTGCATGTACAACAGCTATTCCTCATGTAGCTGTTTCACATGTGAACTATGCATGTAAGTAACATAGATTGAGGCAAATGTATTTTGAGTGCAGTATACTAGGCTTTACTTGTAAAGGCTAGGAGTGAAATCCTGTGTTCACTTACATGCAAATATGCTCCAATGACTAGTCAGCACATTAAAATTGTGCACAAGGTCAGTTAATATTTAATAAAACAAAACTTTAAATATTTGTAAAGTTCCATCCCAGACAGAAGTTTAAGAAGCATTATGTTGTGGAAACACAGAACTCGTCATTGGGAGGGGGGAATCTGAAAGCTAATGAGGTAATATTTGTGCAATACTTCAGATCTGTACATTTCAAAGGGCTCTCAAAATTATTTTTTCAGCACTGGAGAGACTATCCCATGTCACATCAACAAAATAATTAAGACATTTCCACATTAAAAGAGCATAACTGCTTTAAATGAAAACAACAACTGAAATTGTATTCGATTGAAGGACTCTAACCCTGAACAACTCAATTGGTAATGGTTTATATTGTGTACCAACACTAAACATATGAAAAGTGCATGTAAAATACTGTTACGTAAAGTACACGAATTACAAAATACTAGTTAAACTTAGAAACAACTTCCTTTAAAACATGTGAAGCAGCATCCAATTTTAATGTGACAGAAAGTAGTATTATCAAACGATTGAAATTAAGGATAATGCCTAAAAACATCTACCAACCTTGGAAGTAAACAAAGTACCATAAGGCTTTTTTTTACAGGTAAACACAACAATATATATATATATATATAATTTCTGGAGATGTCAAGTTTCTTGAGATCAATTTCTTCCACTAAGATGAAGGGCAGAATTCCAGTTAATTCAGATGATCAGTAGGAGAACACTGGAGATCGTTTTAGCTAGGGTTTTAATTTTTAAAAGTGCTGCTGTCTCCTTAAATCAGTTGTATTACATCTTTCCAATGATATATTAGGAATCCAGTGAAAGTTTGAGAAGCTAGTGTACGCCATCATAATTAAAGAAGCCATGACCATCTGAGGCTGTGGTGTGCCTCCTAGATATTTGCCCAGAGCTCCTTGGCAATAACCTGCCCTAGCTGACTATAGCCACAGAGAATGCCTGCTTGACAGAGCATTTTAAAGTCATTCTAGGAAGAAAAACCCCTTGTTAAGAGCCATTTTTGTAAACTTGGTGCCAGTTGTAAATATATTCAAGTAAAGACCTTTTCATAAATAAAGAAAAGTGATTAAAAGACAATGCTTGAGTGTAGGTACCTGAATGATTCCTAAAACAACTATCTACAGAAGAGAGTACACCTCTTTGCTAATATCAAAACCCCACAACAAAATGAGAACCCAAACCAGCTTTTAAGAACAGTACTGACAAAACTGAAGCTCACTTTATTTACTTTTATCAGTGACCATATACCGGCTGCACATCTCTCTCATGTAAAATGTACTTGAAACATACCAGTCTTCCCAAATGACAGCAACATGGTGCTAAAAATGTGCAAAGAAATTATGTCCAGTACCAGAACATTTTAAACAATATGCCTTTACAGCATATAGATAAGTTTTAAAATAAACATACATTACAATTGCTATAATACATTAAAATATTGCATGTGGCAATTTCAAAATATGTGATATCTTCCTTTGTATAGCTGATCATCACTAATCATATTTTTTTTAAAAAAAATCAGGCCCAGAAACATGAAGTGAGGCTCATCAGACATTTTGATATGTCAGGATTGTCCTCATTGTGAAGCTCACAAGTGTCCACAACGTGGGAAATATCGGCAAAACCTTTTAGTCAACCAGTATCTTTGTTCTTAATGTGTCCAGTGAAATATTCTTATTGATGCAGAAGCAGAATATTTCTTTTTACATGGATCAAAATCAGGGGTTGCTTTACATTTCTAATAATGAATGTGTAGCAAAGTCTTAAGGTATTTAGGGGATTGGGGATAAAATAAATCCTCCTTTAGCTAGGCATTTGAGATTCATCTTAAATGTGTGTCCTCCCCCAGCTGGTCACAAAAAAAATAATTTTAAAAATCCTCCAAAATGAATATTAAAACATAAACATTGCCATTACAAATCTGGCAACAAAGAAAAGGCAAATAGTTTACACACATTAACATGAAAAATAAATACTAACGTTTAATATGGTTGGGTTTTGATCATTGAATTCAAGGTCTTGAATACTTTAATAAATATATTTCAACTATTATGCAGCTTCCAGTTTGTTGTTTGTGCTTAGCTACCATTTCCTATTACCAGTGATATTTCTCGACACTTGCATAAATCCTGTAAAGACTGGACTGTTAAAGTTGTGTGTGTTGTTTTTAAAATCTGTATTTCTTTTCCCTAAAGATTATTACTGTACATTTAAAAGAACACAGCACACAGCAGCATTTTGATATGTTGAGAAACAGTACTAACTAATGAACAGCCACATTGTACTATATAGTAAGCCAAAAGACTTTGTGATACTTCAGCATTTATGTCGCTCTGACATAAACAGATAATCTGACAGATTATCTCCTCGGGTGCAATCTACTCTGAACCTCTGCTGTGCAAGTTCCCTTGAAGTGAATGGAGTTTCCCCAAGAGTATGACTTCTCATGTTGACTTTAACGGGGCTTGTGCAGGACAAACGCCTGGTAGATTGTGTGGTTTCGCATTACAATTTCCAGTCTCTAACATATGCAGAAGATGTACCTAAATGCTTATATACTTCACTAAAGATCATGCCTTATACCAACTCCTCTGTCCTCTCTGGTCCCTGTCTTCCAGCAAATCACATATGACATAATTACACTGAAATGTGTTATGAAGAGATCAAATGCTCCCTCAGCTTTATCAGAATTGGAATCAGAAACACATTATGGATTGAGTGTACACACTGAACAACCATCATGTTGGGAGCAGCTATATCCATCTATTGCACCAAGTGTACAGGAAGCAGCAATTGGTGGGCACTTCAAACATAATGGCGTACACTCTGAATCTGGAATATGTGAAATGACCCTCCACCTAGCTAAATTGGGGAAACTCCTCTTCAGGTGGCCCAAAAATAATAATGGTTTCCTGTTGCTCACAAACTACAGTATGGTTAGCAACAGTTTCTTCTTGACCAATTTTGTCTTTAGAGGAAAGGGAGGGGGATCTGCTCCTCGGTTTATTAGTCACAGACTGTCTACACCTCTGAATTCAAATATAAGACAGCTGATGACCAACAGGGAAGGGAAAAAACACTTTAGGTCTGTACTGAAAAATGTCTAACTCTAAAAACTTTATATAGGCCTCAGAATGAGAATGGTGAATTTGTACAAATGTATATGTTTCCATCAGCCTTCAGCTGTGAGACAGTTACGCAGCATTCCAGCTTTCTGCAATACGTTTTAGAGTATCTACAATATTTTCTCCAGCCCCCCACCCCAGTCCCCATGGCTTCTCAATGGGTTCATTTTCACTAAGATTACAGGCAGCAAACTTGTGATCAATAGCTAACTGTATCCTTGGTTCAGACGCGAGTAATGAACCCTAGCCCCAAACTTGCTGGAATCTGAATGGTTTCTAATGCAAGAGATGAGGGATTAAATGGGAAAGTAACAGGGAAAATATGCTTGGCATCCATTAGCAGTTGAGGAGAGTCTTTCCTGTCTCGCATACGCAGCTGAAAAGAGAAGAATGGTTCACGTCAGTATTTTACTTATTTAAGATGTATGCCACAGCCATCCAAGACAGCTAACAACTGAAAACAAAGTTAAAAAAGAATCATAGATAAAACAATGATTTCCACTCTTATGAAAAAGAAGACAGTGAAAAATGTTATTTCCAAAGTAAGAAAAAAACTTGAAGGGGTAAGGAGTCCCAAAGTTATAGCAATATAATTAGTTGTATGCAGGGTTTTTTGTTGCAGGTATTAAGCAACCACTTGAGGCAAAGTTCTAAAAACATTTCAAGCTTAAAAGCAATGGTTGAAAGTTCTTGCATAGAAATATTTCAGAAATAATTCCTGTAGTTCACTTTCCCCAAATTTCTGATAACTGAAGTACACGTTTTTTACCCTCCTCATTGCAAGCTGCAAGCAAAAGCTTCCCTCCCTGGGCAGAAATGGCGTCAGAGCATCTTCTGCTCCTTTTTGTAGTGAGCTCTTGCTTTCTTCTCTGTACAGGAGAGTCTCCCCACGGCCAGAAGACATTCCCTGCTGTGCCACCCTGCCAGAAACAAGCCCAGGAGCTCTGCTCCCCTTTGCAGCCAGTTCTGATATTCTCCTCCATGGGGCACACTGCGTACGAGTGGCGGATGTTTCCCCCATCAGGGTCAGATAAAACTGTCAGGTGAACGAAAGCTCAAGTTGGCTGCTCACGTGACCAAAAAAGTGGATAGAGCTGGGGCTCTGTGAAAGGCCTGTTGCTTTGCAGCAGGCAGGACTGGAACGGAAGCTGTAGAAAGCTCCTCCCACTGAACAAGTCCCAGGATGCAGGCATTTGCTTGGCTCTGCCTCTGGAGGAGTCACCCCATTCCTGGACACCCTCCAATACTGGAGGGGAGCTGGAGGGCCTCTTCGCTTGCACTCAAAAGATTTACATTTAGAACGTAAAATTCACAGCCAGCCAAAGAGCCCATGTGTTCATGCATGGGTCAATGGCCTGGATAGCACCATCATCATCATACATGCACACATGATGTGTGTGTTTGTTTGTGTGTGTGTGTGTACAAAATGCACGTGCAATAAGGGGAAAGATAGAACATGTTTTTTACCTGTATCGTCCGGATGAAGGACACAGACACTCTTTCTTCAAACTCATTAACTGGAGTATACAAGTTCAACACTTTCACAATCTGTAAATAAAACAGAGGTGTATATATTTCTTTCTGTTGTTGACTAACATGTCTTTGCTATTTACCCAAAGTTTTAAACAATGCCTTTCAGGAACTTTTCACCCCCAAGCCTCTCCCCTTTCTCTTTCAGTTTTGAAATGTATGATTCGTCAAGAAAATCACCCTTTATTGCGGGCAATGGCAACATTTGGGCTGCATGCATTCAAAAGTATATGTAAAAATAAAACTAGGGCTGTCTATTCAAAAATCTACATTTGACATGAAAGTTGATGGAGCTCACTCACTTTTTATTTGTTATTATTTTTTATTGTGAGTAACAAACAACACCAGAAAAAAGAAGAAGAAGAAAATGGGGGGGGGGGGGGAGAGAGAATATAATAATAACTATGCGATTTAAAAGTATCAACTCTCTCTTTTATAATTTGGTTTCCATATTTGATGCTTTTGAAGCTAGCGCTTTACTGATAGTGACATTTCAATTGTAAGAGGAAAAATCACAAATCGACACCTAGCACAAGCAACACAGTGAAAAGGGGATTTTCAATTAAGCCAGATAACAACACAAGGAAGGCTGGGTTACCTGTGCAGTAGTTAAGGCGTTGCACATGGAGCAAATGGCCTCTGCATCCTCATCTGTTTTCTTTTTCACCTGCAACAACTGTGCTGCCTGGATAAGAGGCTCAAGAGTTTCCTTAGCCCCGCTAGTCATCAGATTTTTGTCGCGAAGCCATTCTTCAAGCTGGCTTACGTTGTACCTGCAGGTTTAATACATACATCAAAATAATCTCAGCCTTTAAGACCATTTTCAGTCAGCCTGAACTTTCTTGCTCAATTATTTCCCTTCACACAATATTCTGTAAATTATTTAACAAACGTTTTTGTTCCAATTGCAGCAGCAGCTCATTGCTCCCAGCACAACTGTTAAATAATTATGCACACAATGCCTTTAGAAATCAAAACACTTCAAGTCCTATGTAATATTTAGGAGCAAAACCCCAAAAGCTCCAGCTCTTTGTCTTGCTGTTTTGATGTAGAACAGATTTTCGTCTTTACGTGTCATCAATCAGACTTCTTTTATGTTAAGCACAGCAAGCAGGTTCCCCTCCCCCACTCCAACCCCCCATGCCTTATTATTATGGTTGTTTTTGTTTAGGAATCCCAATGCTTGAAATAGGCTAATATGACATAATAAAATGCCATATGAAAAGGAAATAATTTAGTAGGCTGTTCTATAGAAAACGTGAAATTGGAGGTTATTGTATTTATTTATTGCATTTATTTACTGCATTTATAACTGGCCTTTTTCCTCCAAGGAACCCATGGTGGGGTGCATAATCCTCCTCCTCTCCATTTTATCCTCACAACAACAACCCCGTGAGGTAGGCTGGGCTGAGAGCCTGTGACTGGCCCCAATCACCCAGTGAGCTTCCATGACCGAGTCAGGATTAGAACCCGGCTCTCCTAACTCCCTGTCTAACATCACACTGTCTCTAATGCTACTATCCCCTGCATGGCACATTTACCAGGGAGCCATGTGTGTCACTTCTCATCCCATAAATCACAAATCAACAACTGGGTTGGTGCCTGAATCCTTCCTTGCAGCAAAATCCTTTTCTACAAAGTCCGCCTAGAAATCCTTTTCGCTCATGTTAGGAGGCCTCCTCTTCTTTGCCCTGTAATGCTAACGTGGGGGCAGGGAGGGAGGGCACCAAGGAAGAAAACAGCAGGAGGGAGTGCTTAACACCTGTCCTCCACTGTTTCTGCCCTGAAATCTCCCCTCTCCCCACTCAGGATTTTGATCCTCCTAGTGGGGTTGAAGGGGCATGGTTAAGAAAAACCATTTCTCTCACTAGCTGATTCTCCCCTGCATATTACCACTAACAAGCGAATGCATGTATGAAAACTGTGCTTGTCAAGATAACTTAAGCTCCATCCTGGAGAGCTTGGTTTGTAAACCCCAAATTTGTCCCTCAAGTTACAAGGTTTTCTGATTAGATACTCGTAATCTCTCATGTCCTGTCCATGCCCTTCCCTCATCAACAATTGTCTACACAAGGGAGGGTATTGGGACAGTGCATGTGCCTCTCCAGTGCACATCGGGTGTGACCCAGACCAAATGCTGAATTCCTGCAGATCTTTACGGGGAGAGAAAGGGATGCAGTAGCCAAGTGCATGGCTTGAGTAATATATGACAATGTAAACACATGGCTTGTGCAAGCCTGCTGGTTCACTACGTTCAGAGACTAACCAATGTGGCAAGCCTGTGAGCTGGCCCAGAACAATTCTCTCTAATAGAGTAAATGCCCAAGTGTAAAACATACCTTGAAACAATCACCGGGTTCACGAAGAATTCACTATTATGCACAGCAGTATATCTGAGAAGACTGGAAACAATTCAGAAAGCAGCCTCACCTTATCTGCATCCCTTTGCTCCAGGAGCACATGTCTTTCCTCAGGAGAAGGTTATTGAGAGTCACGGCCCCAATGATGTAGAACATCTGCTTGACCACCTGCTTGATCAGCTCTGGATCCATCCCGTGTTGACACATGATTGAGTGGAAGGTATTCAGCTGTCGGATGATAGAGTCCAGAGTGTACGTCCCTTCGTCAGCAATGCTGGAGGTTCTCTTTCGGAGGCCGGTGGGTTTCACTCCTGACACCCCTTGGATAGTTTCATGCTCCAGCATTCCTGAAACTGATTAACAGTATCATTAATATAGCTAAAAACCCTGAATACAAAAACATGAAAGGTCAGAGAGCCCAGTATGAATAAACCTATTCATTTATTTTAAACATTCATCTGCTACTCTTTTTTAACAAGAAAAACTTAAGGCAGTCAACTATCTTAAAACATCAAAGAGGACTGCAACAAGGGAGAGGGCCTTCTCTGTGGTGTCCCCCAATTATGGAACGATCTCCCCAATGAGGCCCGCCTGGCGGCCAACACTGTTATCTTTTCAGTGCCAGGTCAAAACTTTTCTTTTCTCCCAGGCATTTTAACAGCTTAAGTTGTGGTTTTAACTGACATTTTTGACCAAGCGTAAAAGTTTAAAATGTTTTAAATATCAGCAGTTTTACGTTTTATGTTTTTAAATTTTGTATATTAACTTTTTAACGTTCAATCTTTTAATTTTTGTAAACTGCCCAGAGAGCTTCGGCTATGGGGCGGTACATAAATATTAATAATAATAATAATAATAATAATAATAATGTGTTGTTGTTTTTAAAAGTCAAATAAAAACAAAAAGTATACAAGATATAAAATCTGGCTATCAGCAGCAATACAAAATGAACAGCAGTCAACCACCCAAACACGTTGTATACCGATCCTTATACTAACGAACACAGAGTACTTCTGTCTTATTTGGATTTTGTTTTACACATCAATCAAGCACTCCTAGAGTAGCAAGGACAGTGATGTTTGTGTGTATCTGAATAAAATGACAGAAATTTGCAGGCTCCAGAAGCAAGTGTTAAAATAGTTTAATGGGCAATTATATTAAACGGACTTTGCTCAGAGGTCCAGAATGATTTTCCTTAAACACACTTGTATCGTCAGTCATACTGCTTTAACAGATCCTGCCTGTCACTCATTGTGTCCATTAACCCCCTTGGAAAGCCAAGTTATAACCCAAAGAGCTCAACATAGAAGCAGGGCACAAGGATGTGGTATGGTTGACAATAAGCCATACTTCTATTAATAAGAGGGGAAGAGACCCAGAGAAAGAACAAATAGCAATGGCTGGCAGATTTTATTTAGCAGTAACAGCCTCTGCCCATCCATCCCTGGGGAAAACCTTTGGAGGTCTAGTGGTGCATTCCACTATTCGAAACCTATCATTCCCTCGTGTAGGACCCTAAAGGGCACGATATGAACATAAGAATGGCCCTGCTGAAGCAGACCAAAGGCCTATCTAATTCAGCATCCTGTATCTCACAGTGACGAACAAGATTAGGCTGACCATCTGAAAAGGAGGACAGGGCTCCTATAACTTTAACAGTTGTAGAGAAAAGGGAATTTCAGCAGGTGTCATTTGTATGCAATTAGTTCCTGGTGAAATTCCCTCTTCATTACAACAGTTAAAGGTGCAGGCACTATACTAGAGTGACCATATACAAAAGAAGGCAGGGCTCTGCAACTTTAACTGTTGTGATGAAGAGGGAATATCACCAGGAACTAATTGCATACAAATGACACTGGCTGAAATTCCCTTTTCTCTACAACTGTTAAAGTTATAGGAGCCCTGTCCTCCTTTTCAGATGGTCAGCCTAAACAAGATGCACCTGGGAAGCCCACAAGCAGGACAGGAGAGCAATAGCCAATGGTATTGAGAGGTATGAACCTCTCATCTTGGAGGTAATATATAGCCATCACGACTAGTGGCCACTGATAGCCCTGCCTAACCTCCTTCTGCCTAATTCCCCCAAAGCTATATAGCAATGTTACCTAGGCTGACCATATGAAAAGGAGGACAGGGCTCATGTAACTTTAACAGTTGCAGAGAAAAGGGAATTTCAGCCGGTGTCATTTGTATGCAATTAGTACCTGGTGAAATCACCTCTTCATCAAAGCAATTAAAGTTGCATGCACTATACTAGAGTGGCCATATACAAAAGAAGGCAGGGCCCCTGCAGCTTTAAGTGTTGTAATGAAGAGGGAATTTCACCAGGTACAAATTGCATACAAATGACATGAGCCCTGTCCTCCTTTTCATATGGTCAGCCTATGTTACCCTCCACTCTGATCTTAGCTTGTACAGGGAAGTCAGACAATATTTTGAAGGGAAAAAACGTAACGTCACACATCTCTGAAGACTGAAATGCTCTTCTTTTAACATTAGTGGAAACTGTCCAAGGAAATCAGAGCCACTGACACAAACAACAGAAGAAACTAATTAGAAAGATGTATTAGAAAAGGAAAACACGGTTTTCTGCTTTTCCCCCCACTATTCTCCACTTTGTCTTACCAATCATGGGCTGCAGAATGTTCTCCAAAACTCTGACAAGCTGCTGGTAGATCTGAATGGCCAAGTCACTCAGTACTTGTCTGTATTCAGCAAGATCAAAATTCGTGAGGCAATGTTCATTCTGGCGGGTTGTGTTGTGCTTCATGAATCCCTGCATTTGTAGAAGATAATAGTGCACACTGAAGTTTACATTCATGTATTCCCATGAACTTATCCGAAACACTCAGGGTGGGCAACATGTTTAAAAACTAGAACATTTATTGTTAAAAAGGTTTAATAGTGAGGTTTAACTCCCTGTTGGCTACCAACCAGCCCCCAAATGCAAACCCAAGGAAAGATGCCACTCTGCTTCTGGAAAATGCTTTCTTTCTAGCTTACAAACCCAAACCGTGTTTTCACCTCCAACAGCCCTGGATTAACCATTAAGCAATATAAGCCCGTGCTTAGGGCACCAAGGGAAGGGGGGCACCACAGAGTACCGGTCCCATAGTTGTAGCCATCTAATTTTAAGGAATATATAAATATAATTTTTAAAAAAAGTTTATATTTAATATAGTTGCATGTTCTGGCGTGGGGGATGGCCTTGAAGAAAACTGAGTTTTTAATGTCTCATTTCACCTTCAGCACTTATTGAGTCTTAATGTCTTGCTGGCTAAGCAAGGGCCAAGGGGGCACCATTATTGGGCTGGGTTTAGGGCATCAGCTGGCCTTAATCCAGCCCTGACCTCGAGAGGTAGGTCAAGTGCAAGGGTGGGGAATTTCTGGCCCATGGGCCGTATGGGGAACTCAGCCTAGTTTCAAATCCCACCCACTTTTGGCTCCACCCTCCCCTCTGCTTGAACGCAGGCTCCAACTGGTGTTGGTGGAGATGATGTGGATTTCAGCAAGAAAAAGATTCTCCACCCCTGCTCGAGTGCATTCATAACGCTGAAAGCATTTTGTACATGGCAAAGTCAAAAGTAAAACAAAACAAAAACTAATGGTAAAACTTGCCTCTTCACCACTGTACTGCTTCAAACAGTGTAAAAATCGGCACGTGTTAGATAGCCAGAAGGAAACCGTTTCAAAGTCATCACCTCTTTTCTGAAAGCAAATGAAGAAACATGGTGTGCATCAAAAGGCAATTTGAAGAAAATTAGATCACAGATAGTTGCACTTGCTTTGCTATGTTATCTAAAAGGTATTTTAAATTGTATTAAATTTCTGCATCATACTACATGTAATTTGTAGCAATTTCATCCCTTACTACAGCTTTAACTCCACTCTGTGCTGTGAGTGGAGATTAAATTGCCATTTTTTCCCCAAGTCACAATACCTCATAAGACAGCGTACCAGATGATACTGTAGAGAACTGATATTACACGGGAAACTTTCTCTACACGTAAGTTAACTTGTAAACGATGAGAACAATCTGAGAATGAATTTTTGAGAATTATGTGAAACCATGACGTGCAAACACATTCCTCTATTGGAAGAGACCCTGCAGTAACCAGGGGAGAGGCACCCTCTGCGTTTCCAGATTAACTGCCAAACGCCCCATGAGCATTTGTCATTTGCACAGTATAGACGCCTAATAAATAAATAAACAAACAAATTCTGTTCTCTTTCTCCATAATAAAATTATGTGGAAAGACAAGGAAATGCCACCGTTGGTAGATTTTTAAAAAAAAAAAGCCATATCTAAAGGAGGTAAGATATCCCTCTTCAGTAAATTGGCAGAAATAACTAACCTTCAATATTTTTTTGATGCCATTAATCGTAGAAGTCAGCAAGGACCTCACTTTTTGGTCATCGTTAAGGTAGTCAGCATGGCGAACACACATGAACAAAATGTATGCTGGCAATCCTGGGATGAGGTTGACAGCCACACCGCGTGGTTTCAAATCTGAGGGAGAACACAGAAACACACAGACATGAATTTGTCGAAAATGTCACTGTATCTTACATGGCCTGAAAAAAAGGGAAGCTTTCTTGTTTTAACAGACACTGTTTTGACCAGTTAAAACTAATGATATTGACTTGATTTCAAAATTATGTTTCCTCTTGCAATGGTCCACCAAAAGTATTTTTTTTTGCCTATTATAGAACAGAATTGGTGTAAAGTAGCAAAAGGGAACACGGAGACATGTAATGCAACTGATATAAAAGAATTAAAACCTCCTTGGTGAACGAGGATTGCTTTCTTTCCTCCAATGTCAGATAAGCTGGACATAACTGAAAGACTAACAGATGTAACTGCAATGAATTTGGAAGTATAAAGGAGTCTCACCTAAAATAAGGTTCTTAACAAGTTTGGGCTCATCCTCTTTCTTATATTCTAACATTCCCTGGAAGTCCTTTTCTTTCCTTGGAATATTAACAGGATGGATTGGCTCATCAATTATTTGTCCCGGTGAAATATTCTCCATCTGGCCCACTAAATCAGGAAAGAAAGAGAATTAAAAACGTAAAATAATCCAAAGCCATTTGTTTTCTGTCAACAAAATCCCAAAGATCTGATCATGAGGTTTGATACTGGATCGTGGAGTGTCCTTATTTAGATTTAGCCTAATAGCTGCCAGTTCAGTTCACACGTCACAACAATCCAGAATTTTAAAAAAGAAAAAGAAAAACCAGCGAAAGGGGCAGAGTGCTGTTGGGGTGGCCAAACAACCCAGCTCCATCCCTGGATTGTTTGCCATGACGCGCAAGCCAGGAACTCTTGCTTGTTTCTCTTCCAACAAGCCAGAGTTGGAACCACAACAGGTTTGCCGCAGGGATGATCAGGAAGCATGCATGCACTAGCACACTACTGTAACTACAATAATATGTTCACATGATACTGTGACATGCAAACTGGGCCATTATGTTGAGACTCAGTGCCTAATTAACATGCCTACAGGATGTACTCCCAAAGGAAGAAGTGGGCACCCACCAAGTTAAGCCATTATCCCACTATAATTCAGATACATCTTTCAAGCTGCAATGCAAATCTAGTCTGACAGGATTAGCAACAATTGTCAAACAAACACATCTCTTCTCTAAGCAGTATTCAACATGAGAAGGGAAACCTTCCCATCATGTGTGGAGGACATCCAAACGCTGGCTCAAAGAGACTTGTGCTTAAGAGCTCTGCAGCTTAACAATCCTGGAAAGTTTCCAAAGCCCTATTGATGT
This sequence comes from Anniella stebbinsi, assembly GCA_029215795.1. Lineage (NCBI taxonomy): Eukaryota > Metazoa > Chordata > Lepidosauria > Squamata > Anniellidae > Anniella > Anniella stebbinsi. The sequence continues at coordinate 394,023,021 of JARDYH010000001.1, forward strand.
GCACAACTGAACAATCCCTTTTAATCAATGAAAACTAGCAGAACAAGAATATCTACACATTTCCATGTTTTATTTAAAATAAACTCCCTCATAGGAGGTAGGTATTGCACAGAATATTTCTCAATGTCCCAATGTTACCAAATACATTGAAGTTCTCAGAACATAAGCTCCTGCTGATATCACAAACTCCCTCCTACTGGCAAAAATATTCTTAGCTATGTTTCCCTTCCCTCTCTGGTCTCTTGTTCCTTTCAGGAGAAACACTACAGACCACTTCTGGCAAGTTACACACACATACCTCACCCCATATACACACACACACACATGCTAGCGATTAAGCTCTAGGTTTCGTTTTGCTATAAAATGAAAGTGGCAACTACTGGACAACCTATCACCTCTGCCCATGTCATATGTGCACAACCAGAGAGTGTATAACCAGAGAACAAAGAGTCTTAGGTATGGAGACACAAACTGTTGAGAGTGGTTCTGCTCTAAAGGTTAAAGGGAGATATTTCTTCTGTTTAAAGAACATGAGATCTCATTAAAGATATAGGAGCAAAAGGATATTTTTATACACCCTACTATACATTTTAAGGTTGCAATCCTAACCATGCTTACTTGGGAGTAAGCCCCATTGAAATCATTAGGCCTTCCTTCTGAGTAAGCATGTAGAGGGTTGGGCTGCAGGTCTGGCAGAATCCAGAAACAAGCATTTGCTTTTCTAAAGTATGCTGAAACAATACCTTAAGCAAGCTGAGCAAAAGCACAATCTGGCATGTTGAACAACTGGAAACCTACCTTATCTTCTTGTCTTGTGTCAATCTAGAACACTACAAAGAATTGCAAACCCACTAGAAAAACTGCTGGAGTCAGCCCCATCGGCCATAAGATAAATCAGAGAATGCTTAGATTATCCAGAGTCCAGTGCAGTTTTAAAAAAAATTTCTTTACGTTGCCTGCCTAACTTGTGCAATTCAGGAACTCTGCAACTGAAACATGCTGATCAGTGCTTACGCTTCAGAGCTAACTTTAGTGTGGCAGAGGGAAGCCAACAATGAGATTGTAGCCACTCCTTTCTACCGTTTGATCAAGTGAAAGTTCTTAACGTAATCTTCAGGAGAGCAGCTTTTTTTTCCCCTTAAGGCGTTCTTCCTGCAAACAATGCTAACTGAACACAGAAGTCTGGGACTCCTGTGTGTCACCTCCTTGAAAGGGTAAAAGTACAATCAAGTGAAAAAGAAGAATACTGTTATAAAGCAAGCAGGGAGCAGTCTTTATCATGATTAAGGATATTTAAATAAGGATATGAGTCTTCCTTGCACAGTAAATATTATATCTGGCAGACAGCTCTCTCACTGGAGAGAGCCTTCTACAAAGGTTAACAAGCTGGGAAGTCACCATTTTCTCTCGCACAGGCATTTATTAGACAGTGATTTGGTGAAAGCAGAGAACCGCCCTGAGAGCTTCGGCTATTGGGCTGTATAGAAATGCAATAAACAAATAAATAGCACAATCATGGCCATTTGCTTTTTTCAATTCCATTATGGTACACTGAGAGTAACTGATACATTCATTTTAGAGACAGATAATGTACTAGGAAAACTGAAGCCTGAACTCACAAACCAATATGGAAAAGTAGGAAATAAGCAAGAATTCAGTCCAATTTTTGAAAGGGGGAATCAGTGTAATATTCAGTCGCTACACTATGGCCTGGTTCATAAGTCACAGCAATCCTAGAGTTTTTTTAAACTCTGGGTTATCAAGAGGAAACCAGCATGCTAGTGGCTTCATTGCTTCCTCTTGGCTCCTCTTGCCAGTGGGAGCAACTGAACAAACCAGTGTCTCTCCCTCCCTGGCTTGTTCAGCATGACATCTGAACCGAGAACCCTCTGGCTTTCACCCCCCTGACAAGGCAGAGAACTAACCCAAGAACAAAGTTATGACTCTGGCTTGCCGAAAGAGAGACAGGCCATAGTTCCTAGTTTGGACATCACCCTTACCTACTCTGGGATGTAGAGCTAGGGATGGATGCTGTTTGGCTCATCTCTGGGTTGCTGTGACATGCAAACCCTCCCTACCATTCTTACAATGCATTATTTCTCTTGCACCATGATCTGGCAGGGAGAGGGGGAAACCAGCTTGCCCCCAAATACTTGTGAATATCAATCAGTTATCCTGTTATCGCCAAAAGAACTACTGAAAGGAGTGAAGTCCCAAGATCACTCTCTCACAAATATCTATCTATCTATCTATCTATCTATCTATCTATCTATCTATCTATTCAAATTGCCTCCCAAATAAATCCTACAAATTGAAAAACAAACCCTTTAACTTTTACTTTCGGCTCAACATTTTATTTTGAAATGGGGTTGTTTTGTTGTTGTTCAGACGTGAGATGAACTACTGAATCATAGCCAAAGTTTTGGCCATTTGAAATGACATCCTGAGTAAGGCTTCTACCCATATGGGATTTTTTTCCTGCTAGACTTCTTAGTTGGTGTAAAATTATGCCAGTGAGAGAACTCTAGGGCTGTTGTGGCCGTCCTTAAGTTAAAACAGAAAACGCTCCTTGGATAGATCCCCTTTCCATATGAAAAACCTCCACTTGTAGCACTTACGTGCTGCAAAAGAGCTTTCCCCCAATGCAAGCAGTGAAGCAGGAGCAAGAGGCAAAAAAAAAAACCAATGCTCTTTGCATCAGCACTAGGATTCTAGCTCTAATGTCACAGTCGGCTCTTAAGTTGATTGTATGGGGCTCTGTCTTTATCTCATATGGCCATCGTTGGGGGGGGGGAGGAATCCATGCACGAAAAATATGACGATGATGATTTCTGATGCTGCAAAGTCTCGTGTTTAAGAGGAAGGTGAGCATTCCTATTGGCCAAGGTCCTTGTATGAAGTACTACTTTGCTCTTGGCAAAACGCAAACACTGTCCCCTTTAGCAAACAGAGAACAATATGAAAGTCCACGCTCTCTCAACCAGTTTGCACTCAGCTTCCAGGATAATCCACACCCTTTTTTCCCCCCTACATACCAATATTGCTGGCTATTTGAGAATACTACCATAGGTATGTACACCGAAGTTCAACACTTCTGCAATTATTGCATGCCACCACCCACCCGCAGATATCATACCTTCAAGTTCATCGATCTTTTTAGCAAAGACTTTCAGCTGCTTTTTCAGTTTGCGAACGGTCTTGTCCTGTTTTTCAAGCTGCTCCATTAAATCCTACGCAATAAAGTGGAGAAGGAAGGATTAGATACTTCAAAGTGCCATGTACGCAACAGATCAAACAGAACCAGTACTGTTAGTGCGACAAGAGGAACCGAGCACAGCTGAAAGGCGAGGTCACCATCTGGCTGACGTTTGCAAGCCTGTACATTGCCTAGAAAGTAAGCAAGACATTATATAAAGAATACTGAAGTAGCTGCAGCATGACAGAGACAGAGCTCTTATGCACACACAGGTTATGGATGCCAGCATATCTATACCCAACTTTCTGGTAGCTTCTCTCTCCCAGGGTCAAGGAGATCCCACATCCACTAGTTACCTTCTACCCATGGGGAGGAGAGTGGAGGCCATTTGCAAGTCTGAGGTCCACTCCCACACTGGGGAGAAACACAGGGGCGAAACAATGTCTGAATACGCCCAACATCAGAACATTTGCAAAGCTGGGTGAGTTGAAGTATTCTTAAAACGCCATTTTAAAGAACGCTCTCCATGGCTTAGCCTGCCACCCCACTTCAACCCTTTCTGGAACCACTAGAATTCAATTTTAAGGTTTAAAACAGTTTATCGAAGAGCAAATCTGGAAGCTCTTTATCAGAATATGACGCGTACAGCAAACACAGCTTGTTTCCATCATGCTGCGATGTTCGTATTAGTAACAAATGGTGCACTGACAAAAACAAAGATGGCAACATAAAATGACACAACAGAAAGCTCTGGGGAGAGAGGAGTGACATTACGAAGTTCTCTGGAAAAATATTTCCTCCAGCAGCGGACAAGGCAGCCAGCTCTTCAGTTAGTGCTCTAGAGGCAGCAGACAAAGAAAGAGGGCCTGCTCAATGTACATACAATCATCCGTTTGTAAAGTGAAATCCGGTACGACTGATACTTCATGGGGTCATCTGCATATAACTCCTCATAATACTGAAAAAACAGGTATAAAGTATAGGTACTTCCCATTCTTTTAAGGTACTAGTGTTTCAACAAGCAGCACAAGAAAAGGCAGGCTCGTGTACGCTGATGGCAGGGCAGGGCCTTTAACAATCTCTCTACCCTAAGATGCAAAAAACACAGCCTTTAGATCAGCCCTCCCCAACCTGGTGCCATCCAGATGTTTCAGGCTAGAACTTCCAGCAATGGCAGAGTTTGAAGAATGGGTATGAACACTGCTTAGGATGGGGTGAATCTCATGAAGGCAGGAAACTGGCTGTTGTGGAAAAGTCTGTTGAAGAAGAGGGTGCTCTCGAAAGAAGAAAGGCATTGCATGCCTCCCCAGGCACCTGGCCAGCTGGAGTCCTTGACAGGTTAGGCAAGCCTCTTGCTAAATATTGGGTGCTCCCCAGTCCCTCAAATATACCCTGCCCCCTTTCCAACTTTCTAAAGTAAGAGAAGTGGGAGGTGCAGGCATACCAGAGGAACTTTGAAACCACTTGATGTTTTTGTGCATCCTTGCTGTATTGCCAGGCTTATTTGACTATTGTGCAGAAGTTATTTTGATAGCTTCATGACTAACCAACAGCATCTGGATGATAGGAAACCATTTTGCAGGTCACGTATATATTAACCAGAGGGATTTCCACACCAGCATCGTTATATCTATGCAGGCATACAGTTAGGCTGACCATATGAAAAGGAGGACAGGGCTCATGTATCTTTAACAGTTGTAGAGAAAAGGGAATTTCAGTAGGTGTCATTTGTATGCAATTAGTTCCTGGTGAAATTCCCTCTTCATCACCACAGTTAAAGTTACAGGCACTATACTAGAGTGACCAGATACAAAGAAGGCAGGGCCCCTGCAACTTTAACTGTTGTGATGAAGAGGGAATTTCACCAGGAACTAATTGCATACAAATTACACTGGCTGAAATTCCCTTTTCTCTACAACTGTTAAAGTTACAGGAGCCCTGTCCTCCTTTTCAGATGGTCAGCCTACATACAATTCCATTTGTCAACTTACATATATCTACATTTTTAAAAATTCTGCATAAAAAGGAGTACAAACAATGCTGTATAAAAAATGGAAGCAAGAGACTCATGATCTCCTACTGGATAAACCCGGTAATGAATAAAGGAACATCCCTCTCATAAGTGTGCCAGTTGGAGAAATTCCTCCCTCCCCAATTCTTTAGAGGTAAAACTTCTCCCACAGCGTGAATCAAGTGAAGGACAGCTTCCTTTTCCCTATGATTTCATGAACGCGTCTTCTGTAAAGGATCCGTGCTACCTTCAATAGTGCTGCCGTATGCAACCACCCTGCTTTCTTTTTAAGATATGTCTAAAGCAGTTTGGCCACCCCACCAGAAAGGCCACGTGGCTATCTCCCTGGGAGGGAGGGGGAATCATTTACTCTGATGCGTTACATGGGGCCTGGATACGGAGCCGCTGCACCTGCATTTCCGCCACCTCCTCCACCCCTGCGAGAGTAAAACTTCCTGTGCCTCTCTTCACTGTATTCAATGTTGGCGTACCAGGTTTTCGTTCGTCAGACGGGTGATCTCATGCTGTAGACTGGCTTCTATGCGGGCTTCTGGGGGCAGCTGGAGGTTCTGCGCTAACAACTGCTGCTGGCGATTGTTCTCTTCCTTCAGACTCTGAATCTCGCCATGGAGAGCCTCCAGTTCGTTGTCATGGCTCCTCTTCTGAGACTGCAGTTGAGATTCCAAGAGCCTGAGAGAACCCGGGAAAATGGAAGATGTTTGGGAAAAGGTGGAGAGAAAAGGGGAGGCAAGGAAAAAGAAGAAGACTTTTTCAGTACGTGCGTTGCAGATTCTCACCACCAGAGGTCTGAAACGGCAGCTGCTGTTCCAATGTATTTAAATGCCAGCTTGCATGGAAAAGAAAGACAATTACAGAATACTCTTTAAACCCTTTGTGCGCCTTGAGACTCAGCGTCCATTTGTCTAACAACGGGATGTATATCTCAAGTTAACATTGATCCTGGTTTACAATGTCTTGGCTTCACATCTGTTTAACAGATCTCAGCTATACAAATTTAAATGTTTTAAAATGTTTTAATCTTCTGTAAACTGCCCAGAGAGCTTCGGCTATGGGGCGGTATACAAATGCAACAAATAATAATAACAAATAATACAAATTACAAAGCCAGCCATGAGGCACTTGTCCCTAGCAGGGGCCAAGCTTACCACTTCAGGATCTGGGGGCACCATTAAAAGGACAGCAAAAGATCAATGATTTAGTTTATTACTGTAATATTTTGACCACTTTGGAGAGGGGGGGATTTGTATTTCTGCTTCCTGCACCCAGGATCTAGGGCCATTTCTGGTCCCCAAGCCTCCGGGATTCCTTAATTCATCCAGAAGGGCCCCTCTAACTGACTTCATGCAAACAAAAGGCAGAACCCAAAAGGGATAAACAAATCATGACGCAATTAAGTGACGGCATGTAAAGACTATAATAGAGTAAAGCTTTCCTCAGGATTCACTCTGTTCAGAGAGAAATGCGTCCCATCCAAAAAACAGCAATCGGCTTTTAATATAGGGATACTGTTGGGAAGACCAGTAGAAGGTCAAGAACCAGCACTAAAGCTAATTGAGCTGCTAGTGCACCACATGGCCTGGGGCATGTAATGCATTCTGGATATGTCAATTGTGAGAAGGAAGGAATGGAGGAGACCAGATCACTGTGATTAATGCTACTACTGCATTTGCTATATATGCAGCACAGATACCTCAACTAAGCTGCTATGTCAAACACACTTTCAGGGTTTAAATATACCTAAGGCAGAGCAGCTAACAGCTACATTGACCAAGCGCATGAAGGTAAATGTGAACAATTTACCTTCCATTTCTTTGCCACTCGCTCTAGAATCTTTGCTTCTAGAACGAGGAGACAAGAAACACAAGCTACAGAGCCGCCTCTCCCTTTGCCTGGGAACTACCCGTAAGTTAGCTTCTAGCAGACTCACAAAGTAGTAGTTAATAGAGTTTTGTTAGCAGCACAAGGAAAGGGGAGAAAAAACACGGGTTAAAATAGCATTCCTTACAAAAGCAACGATGTTTGTTAATTTGTGTTGTTAAAGCGCACAAGGGACTATGCTCGTCCTTCGACTACCACAGTAGCTAATTCACTGCAAGTAGAGAAACAGTTGGTTGGGGAAGGCATTTCAAAACATGAGATGCCCATCGAACAAGTGGATCCGCTTGAGAGCCCTGTACATGGAACAGGTCTGTGCTAACCCTGCTGCAATCATCAGGGGGTTAGAAAATGCCCTGGATTTTTCTGAATGGATTCAACTGGCGTTTTCTTCAACTGAAGTCTCTTAATATTTCCCCTTTCCAGAATAGCTATTTGCCATGGGTTAAAGACGACAGGTACGTAATGCTCGCAGAATGCTTTTATGTTTTTTTTTCATAAGTTTCGTTCTGCCGCTTTTCTGCCTCCTTCTCCTCTCCTTGAGACCACAGGGAAAGAGTGGATAAGTTCACTGGCTGTAAGAAGAAGAAGAAGCTACCACTATTGCCATATGCACGCTTATCCTCTCCTGACGCATGCAGAAGTCAGACGCCCTTCTGTATGTAGCTGAGTCATGTCTGCATTTTCATGTTTATGACTTGGAACTTCTACCATGAGAATTGGGGGATCTCTGCCTAGTCATTCTGGGCCCATACTAACTGGCGGGCCCAGCAGATGTTCAAACATGCTGACTGCGGATGCTAGGCCTGTTTCTAACTGCCAGACTTAGATGGCTCCATTCTTTTCTTTTCTTTCTTTTAATAAATCCATTTGGATTCAATATTTTTAAGCTACTGTAAGAAACATTACTGCGAAAGCAATTCCCACAGCTTGTTAGTAACACGAGAAAGAGAGAGAAAGAATGCAAATTAAAACAATAAGAACACCCATCCTGAGAAGTCTTGTAACCTGTTGGCTTGTTTTAGCCCCTCATATACCAGCCACAGCTCTCCGTCCTCATTCAGCATATGATAGTCCTGAAGAGATGATCTTCCAAGCAAAATGGGTTTTTTTAATGCAAAAACACAAAAAGGGATACATGATGGTGAAGACAAAAAAAATGCTAGTTAGAAAGGACAATGCAAGCCGTCAGTGTTAAAAAGGGTCTCTCTGATATCCATGATAACAAATACAAAACTTATTTTAACAGTGGAATCCTATGCACATTTACTAAGAAGCAAGTCCCACTATGTTTAGTGGGCCTAATGCGTAGTTTGAGTGTGCATGAGATTTCAGTCTAACTGCACAATCCCATACAGATCTAGGCAGAAATAAGCTCCAGTGAGTTTAATGGTTTAATCCATTAAATACTCCACTAACTTCAATGGGTTGCTCCCATGTACGTAGGTGAAGGTTTTTGCCTAAGTTAATGAAATTATAGGTCAGCCTTTCCCAACCTGACGCCCTCCAGATGCATTGGACTACGCATCTCATCATCCCCAGCTAGGGTGATGAGAGTTGTAGTCCAACACATCTGGATGACACCAAGACTATTGTTCCCTTATATCCACTCCCAGAAATGCAGAGTCGTACTCTGAGTTAACATGATACTTAGATTCACATACCTTGGAGAGCAATCAGGCTTGCCTCTGACTCTTACTGTTTACCACCTGATCATTATTATTTTTGACATTCTGTTTTATTACAGCCCACGGCAACAGCAACAAGCTGGACCATATCTATATGCAATCTAAATACACATACCTGTTTGTCTCCTTCAGACCAATATATGCCTGGGCTATCTCTCCCTTATCCTTCATCTTCTGTACGTCCTCCAAAAGGATTGTGCAGTCTGTCATGGTATTCTGAGGATAATGGACAGAAAGCCATTTCACAAGGTGGATTAGCCAGAGGGTCCTGCGTGTGTGTGTGTGTGTGTTTTGGGGGGAATGGGGGTGGACTATATATAAACTGAAGTATCGTAAGTATTATTTATTTATTCTCATTTGTTATTGACATTTCTATACTGCCCTTGAATAGAAATTCTTAGTGCGGTTCACATAGTGAATGTGTGAGCCAGACTAAAGGTGAAAACTAAGGAAGAAACTGCACCTCCTTATGTACAACCATCTCTTACAGAACCATGGCCAGATGGGAAGTAAAAAAATACCAGTTAAATGATATAAAGAGTGCAGGTTAAAACATTATTTATTTATCCATATGTCTACTTGGTTATTGCTTGAACACATCAACTTCGAGACATGTCATGTTCAGTGGGGTTTCTAGCACTTAAAGTAAACTCATAGACAACAGGGAGAATCCCATTTACCTTGTCATCCTGGTAATCCATTTGCAGGCAGGAAAATAAAGAGACAAACTTGGTCACTTATACTCATCTGCATTATAGATCCCCCAGCTAGGAAAGATGACCAGCTTTCCAGCTTTAAATGACTCCTGTTCTCATGCAGGCACTATCAGAGAAGATGCCCATTGATATCAAGGTCTTTTTAAAACGGACTAAGAGAAGCCCTGCTCTATTCACAAGAAGGACATTTGCAGGCCCGAAAAGCAAAATACATTGCAAGGTTTTCAAATTGGATCTCTGGCTGGAGATTCAATATGAGTGGCAGGGAGAGATTTAGGGTTTGACGTCACAATTGCAGTGCGATTTTCCTACCTTGCTGCAATCAGACAATACAGTACTGGAAGACTCATATGCTCACGGCAGTGGGCATGCCCACCAAATACGCTATATATTAATTCAATGCTTGGTGAAGACCATCCCATTCTTTCAACAGCATGGAGGGGGGATCTTCCCACAATGCAGGAGGCTAAAGGAAATTATGCAGCATCTCACAAGTAGCTGATGCAGCTCCAGAAGTACATGGGAGTTGGGTCTTTTTTTCTCCTTGGGAGTATTTGGGTCAGTCACAGATTGCGTTGATAAGAGGAGCTACATGCTTAAGCAGAGTGACAATTTACACTAAGTCCAGTTTCCCGTTCTGCTGCTTACCTTGGACGGAATTGCCTCCTTCTGGCTCATGAGCTGAGACCTCAGGATGAGAACTTCCTCCTTGCGAACCTCCAGCTCTTCACTGACTGAAGTCATCTGATCCAAGAGGACCCTGTATGCCGGGGCACCAGGAGCAGTGATATTTGGAGCGTTCTTTTCCATCAAGGCCTTCCTCAACTCATTCAGCTCATTCTTCAGTTTCTTATTCTCTGATTCGAGCTCTTGGCGCTGGAGGAGAAAGAAAAACAGGCCAGTTGCTCTTATTCACCAGCACCTCTAATACAAATTAAGAAGATGGGGATGAAAATAACTCGGTTTGAGTTACTGACTGGTGGAAAACCAGGTCTTACCTACATTACAAATGAGTATCTTCTTTATCGGCTTCTTACTATTTTTTAAATATAATTTATTTTTATTAATTTTCAAAATATATAGTCAGACAAAAACATACAAACAAACAGAAGGTAGTACATTTAGCATATTTTATCCATTTATTTACAGGTGTAGTTAGGGGTAGAATCTGTTAAATAATTAGAGATTATGTAATTCTTTATAACTGTACATTATAATTAGTCTCTCTTTCATAGTTTCAAAGAGGGCTGTGACAAATTCTGCCGCATATGTCCTTGACTTGTAAATAATATAAAGTCGTACCATCTGCTGTGGAAATCAAGAATCTTAATTTTGCCCTTAGCTAAATTAAGTTGACATGTCAACTTTTCTGCCATAGCTATTTGCCACAGTTCCATAAACCAAACTTCTAAAGTTAACAATTTCTCAGTTTTCCAGTTTCTGGCAATTAGCCTTTGAGCAGCCATCAACATGAATACTATTAATTCTTTAGACTTAACATTTATATTTTGTTCCTTCCAAATTGTTAGTAATGCTAATGTTGGTTTGACATTTATAATTTGATGTGTGATCTTTTCCATTTCTGTGAATATCATATTCAAAAACTGTAACACTATAGGACAGGACCACCACATATGAAAATATGAACAAGAGGGCAGGGCTCCTGCAGCTTTAACTGTTGTGATGAAGATGGAATTTCACCCGGTGCTGCATGCATACAAATGACACCTGCTGAAATTCCCTTTTCTATACAACTGTTAACGATACAGGAGCCTTGTCCTCCTTTCCATATGGTCACCCTAGGTTAAACATATTACCATCCACCTCACAATGAAGTACTTTGCTACGTTAAAAGGAAACAAAAAAAGAACATTTAAGCAAGCTCAACAGGGCATTATAAATTCTCCAGACATATTGGGATTCTCTAGTTCCATGACATTTTATGCAACCTCTTCTTTTGGGCAACCTGGAAGAGCTCCTGGCACATTTGGGAATGTGTCTCATCCTAGTCACTAGAAGTATGTCTGTTGTGAGGCAGTTAAGCCAGAGATAAGGAACAGGGGAGTGTTGGGGGCGTGATGTTTCATAGAAGCTGGCAGAGATCGGCTGGGCTTCAAGCCATCCAATGCTAATTACTCATTAATCCATGTCCCATAAAGGTCTGGCCCGTGCTCAACCAAAGTGCTGAAAGCAACGACCGTCTTGGATGTCTGTTCCCTTACTCCCTGCTTCTCAGCTCTGGGCTCCTGATTCAAGCCTTGATTCTGACCATCGGATTGTATCTTGACTATTCTCCTGCGTGTTCCAGAAACCTTGGACTTGCTTGAACGTATCCTGACCCTGTGGACCGGCTTCCTGACTACACTTCAATGCCTTGTGATTACAAGACTGTTACCTGGACTTCAAATGGCAACTTCGGCTTTTGACTTACGGACTGAATTACTGACCTCGGACCTGGACATTCCTAATTGACATCCTTGAATTACAACAATCTCTAAGAACCAAACCTCCAACACTAATATAGATACTGGGAAGACTTGCCTTCCTTTCATTATTCTTGTAATGATTACTGTAGTATTTATGTCAACCTTTCCCACCCTGGCATTCTCCAGAAGGGTTGGACAACTCCCATCATCCCCAGCCAGCATGGCCATTGTAATCCAACGCATGGCATGCACCAGGTTGGGGAAGGCTGATGTATGTGAAGTATTTTTAATACTTTTTAAAAGTGGCTTGTAAATACTATCTTAATCTGCTTTTCTTATTTTAAGGTGGCTATTTTGGGGGATAATGTGTGAGAGAGGGCGTTCTAAAAAAAATCTAGAATTACCTTAAGTGATTCATATTCCAGCTCTGCGCCTCTCATCTGAGGCCTTTCTTCCTCCTAGGAGAATAGAGACACAAGAAAGAGCTTCATCCGTTAATCAGTATTAAAGGGTGCAAAACAGAAAACGTTTAGATATTAGAAGGAAGAACTGGATCTTTTATTCTATATGCACAGGGGCTGGTAGAATGTGTGCGTGTGTGTATATGGCAATATAAACAACACACGACAGGAATCAGGGAACTGCACTACATCAGAAGGATGCCAACCTTGGAAAATAACCTCTCTAGCAGCACAATCCAATGTACATTCAATCAGAAGTAAATCCAACTGAGTTCAATGGGGGTTACTACAAAATGTCTGCATAGGATGGCAGCCTAAATCAAAGGTGTGGTGGAGAGGCTGATTCACTTTTAACCCAAGTTTAAAAATGGCAAAGTAACATAGGGTAGCTCAGCTGATGGTGCCTCATGAAATTCAAGTAGGATGAAAGGGCAGGATTAAAGCATCCTTTCAGGTCCAAAAGAGGCATTCATGGAACAAAATGTCCTTGCAAACTAGAAGGATAGCATATGAGCCTCCAAGATCAATTGTTCAATACAAGACAAAATTACGGAGCACACGATCGCTGACTTCTGAATCAGGAAATACACTGCTCAGGGAAAGCCACAGAGGCACTCACACTTCCCTTGTTTTATTTATTTTATTAATAATATGTATATACCGCTTAATATATTGCAATCTCTAAGCGGTTACTGCCTGCACTTCCCCTTAGGGAGATGTATCTTGCATTTTGAGAACCGTGGACCTTCAATCGGGTGAAGGAGACACCATAGCCACAATAGGATTCCAACTTCCACCGTTAGAATTTAGGTCTCTTCAAATACTGAAGCTGAGCCTTTCTGGCCTTTACCTTGGCCTTGGTTCGAAGAAGTTGCTCCTCCTTCCTGTCCAGCTCCTCCTGCAAGGATTGCTTTTCCTGCTCCAGCTCTGTAACCCGTTTTTGTAGCTTGAGGAAGAGAGACATGTCCAGAGGTGCTTTCTTCTCGCTTGGGTCCTGATTCAAGGGGAAGCATGGGGATGTCAACGTTTCCAAAATAAAAAATAAAAAGGGGGAGGGGGAGTCTACACTATCTATCATGTGGAGAAAGCTAGAAACAGGCTCCATGTGACGGCTTCTCCCCACAGTCCTTCCATCTGGCATGCAGAGTTTCTATGACAACACCCGCTGTCTCAATATGTGGGCGATACCGGTGGGGAAACCATCCCTGCCAAATGGAAGAACCACTCCAGCAGCCACATGGGAGCAGTAGTACAGAAAGCTGGCTCCACCTGTGCATGTTAACAGGTAGACCGACCCTACGAGTTAGTGGAGCGGGAGGAAAGGGATGACTAGGGGTATATAAATGTTACTTGGTTAGGAGAACTACTTATCCTCTTCCAAAAGTTATTTTGGAAATCACCATTTTTTATTATTTTTTTAAAAAAAAGAAAGGTCATTTTGATAAACAAATCTAATATAAAAAGGCATCTATCCTACAGCTTGAAAGGCAGAAAACTAGGAACTAGTTAGAAGGTTTAAAGGTCTATGATTTATCCTACTTTTCTTACTTACTTGTTTGGAAGAGGAGGGGAGGAGAAAAAAAGTAGGTTTGCAGTTAGATTCAAAGAAAAACCCCAAGCACAGCAAGTTTCTATAACAGTATTGTAATGGGATTATTTAGTGGCACACGACAATTTACGATTTTGAACTAACCATTAGATAACCTAGTGTAGTAGAATGTGAAAACAGTCAGAAGAACAGCTTTACACCCTTCTTTGGCACCTGGCAAAAACATTTCCTTTTGGTTTTTGATCAGTTGGACCTTAGTTTCTATAGATTTTACTCACTATTATTGTGCTTTTGTCAGGCGCATTCTGTTTCGCTTATATTCTCCAGTCTTACCTCTGTTCTCAGGGGCAATTCGTCTGCCTCGGTGATCTCAGAGCCATAGGTATATTCCGATTCATTGCTACTATGCGTGGAATCTGTTCTCTTGTGCCCCGGCCTGGAGATGTTCTGAAAAAGAAAGGAAGACAAGAAATATTAGCTAACATCAATATCTAACGTTTGCACTTCCATATTCCAGATGTTTCATTCACTTTTAATGCTTTGCAGGAGTCAGGACTGTTTTGGTTCTTTCATCTGAAAAGGCGAGAACTTAGACTGGAAACATATGAAGAAAAGCTTTATTTATTTATTTAATTTATTTATTTATTACATTTGTATACTGCCCCATAGCCGAAGCTCTCTGGGCAGTTTACATAGGATTAAAACAATTAAAAACAATATACAAAAATTAAAACAGCAAAAACATACAACATATACACAATCTGTACATTTAAAACCACTACAACACCCCAAAATGCTACAAAAAACAAAAACAAACCCAGGCTCCTCAGATATTGCCAAATGCCTGAGAGAAGAGGAAAGTCTTGACCTGGCGCCGAAAAGATAACAATGTTGGAGCCAGGCAGGCCTCATCAGGGAGATCGTTCCACAATTGGGAGGCCACCACAGAGAAGGCCCTCTCTCTTGTTGCCGACCTCCGAGCTTCCCTCGAAGTAGGCACTCGGAGGAGGGCCTTAGATGTTGAACATAGTGTTCGGGTAGGTTCATGTCGGGAAAGGTGTTCCATCAGGTATTGTGGTCCCAAGCCGTGTAAGGCTTTATAGGTTAAAACCAGCACCTTGAATCGGGCTCAGAAACATACAAGCAGCCAATGCAAGCGGGCCAGAGTAGGTCTTATATGCGCGAACCTACTGGTTCCAGTTATCAATCTGGCCGCTGTATTTTGCACAAGCTGCAGCTTCCGAACCACCTTCAAAGGCAGCCCCATGTGGAGTGCATTGCAGTAATCTAACTTGGAGGTTACCAGAGCATGGACTACTGAAGCCAGGTTATCCCTGTCCAGATAGGGATGTAGCTGGGCCACCAACCAAAGTTGGTAGAAGGCACTCCGTGCCACCGAGGCCACCTGCGCCTCAAGTGACAGAGATGGTTCTAGGAGAACCCCCAAGCTATGAACCCGCTCTTTCAAGGGGAGTGCAACCCCATCCAGAACAGGTTGAACACCCTTCATCCGGTCAGCGGAACCACCCACTAACAGCGTCTCAGTCTTGTCTGGATTGAGTTTCAGTTTATTAGCCCTCATCCAGTCCATTGTCGCAGCCAGGCACTGGTTCAGCACATCCACAGCCTCACCTGATGAAGATGAAAAGGAGAAATAGAGCTGCGTGTCATCAGCGTACTAATGACAACGCACTCCAAAACTCCGGATGACTGCACTCAACTGTTTCATGTAGATGTTGAACAGCATGGGGGACAAGACTGACCCCTGCAGAACCCCATACTGGAGAATCCACAGGGCCGAGCAATGTTCCCCAAGCACCACCTTCTGGAGCCGACCCCCCAAGTAGGAGCAGAACCACTGCAATGCAGTGCCTCCCACTCCCAACTCAGCCAGTCGTCCCAGAGGGATACCATGGTCGATGGTATCGAAAGCCGCTGAGAGATCAAGGAGAATCAACAGTCACACTCCCCCTGTCTTTCTCCCGACATAGGTCATCATACAGGGCGACCAAGGCTGTTTCCGTACCAAAACCAGGCCTGAAACCAGACTGAAATCGATCCAGATAATCAGTCTCATCCAAGAGTGCCTGGAGCTGGCTCGCAACCACCCGCTCCAGGACCTTGACCAGGAATGGAACATTTGCTACTGGCCTGTAATTATTAAGATTTTCAGGGTCC
Source organism: Anniella stebbinsi (assembly GCA_029215795.1). Lineage (NCBI taxonomy): Eukaryota > Metazoa > Chordata > Lepidosauria > Squamata > Anniellidae > Anniella > Anniella stebbinsi. Next base: position 394,039,142 of record JARDYH010000001.1, read on the forward strand.
AAGGAAGATTTCTTAGGAGTGGTCTCACTGCCGCCTCTTTCAGGAGGCCTGGGACCACTCCCTCTTGCAAAGAGGCATTAATCACTTCCCTGGCCCAGCCAGTTGTTCCATCCCTGCTAGCTTTTATTAGCCAAGAAGGGCAAGGATCCAATATGGAAGTGGAAAAGGTGAGAACTTAGAGTGGAAGCATATGAAGAAAAGCTTTAAAGTCCCTGCTGAATTTGGCGGGGCGCAAGCAGGCGAGGAAGAAAAGAGCAGATGGGTAGAAGCAACCCCTCCCCACCCACTGCTTTTCCACTCCAAACTCTGCAAACCTTTTGCCACTTTTCAGCTGCTCGGCAGCAACCTGGGTCCCCAGACCCAGACCTGCTACCCAACACCTAGTTCAGCCGTTGCGTTGGTCCACACCAACACGTTTTCAGGTGTTTCCAGCCGCTTACCGCCATCAGCTTCATCTCATCCTTGAGGTCATCATATCGCTCCTCTAACCGGCTGAACTCCTGGAGCAGATTCTGATACCTCTGCCGTTCATTGTTCAGGTCCAGGTCCAGCTGTTTCGTCTCCTCAAGGAGCCTTTTCTCCATGACCTCTGTAGAGAAAAAAAAAATGGAAATCCAGAGTTGCACACCTTATATTTGTGCAGCAAGGAACAACACATTTAAGTATCTAGAGAGCATAGTGGGAGATGACTGTTAACCTCATTATTCAGAGGCCCATGTTTCATTCCCTGATACATGTGCACTCCCACGCCATTCCCCTGCAGTACCTTTTTAATGCAGAGGCAAAAGACAAGGAGAAGGGATTAAAACATGCACTATAAGCTTATTCAGCTTATAGCCATATCTATACCTATTTATCCAAAATATTGATATCCTGCCTACTAACCAAAATTCAGAAGGTAGCTGTGAAATTTCACCTTCTTTTTAAGCCCTAGAGCCTGAGTCCTAACTTCTCTTACTTTATTTATTTATTCATTTACACATTTGTGTACTGCTCCATATCTATACAGATTCCAGAAAAGATTAATACACCATTAAACTGTTTAAAAACAGAGTGCCAATAAAACCATGGTTGGTCATTAGAGGAATGCTTCTTGACCAGCAGAGAGAACAGGTTGTGGCGCTTCTTGCTCTTCTTTTCAACAACAAGAAGCCTGGGTCATCACAGTGACTGAAGATTGAGTTTCTTTTTAAGTTTGGTTTTATGTCATACTTCCAACCCACCTTTTCCCTATGCAACAGTACCACCCACAGTATCAGAGAGAGATTAAAGGGTTGGCCCCACCCACTTTTGGCTCTGGCCCCACCCACTGTCACTTTCAGCCACGCCCACCACTGGCACAAAACCCTTGAGAGATTAGCTCTGAGGGAAGGAAGGCATCCCTCATCGGGAAACGGTTCCATACCCCGGCTGTATGGGGATAATTTGAAGCTTGTGCACAACCCACAAACTGAAATTTTACAGTGTGGGACAACATTTTCTTTTGTTTGTTTTTAAAGCAAAGAAAAGAAAAGAGACTTAAAAAAAAAGAATCTAACCTAACCAAACTTACCTGTCATCTCTTTGGCCTGGTCCTGGACGTGACGGTTCAGTTCATCTTTTTCTTTTTTAAGTAGTGTGTTTTGCTCTTTTAGTTCAAGCACCAACTAAAAAAAAATAGGAAAGACTCATAGCTACAGCTGGAAAAGATCTAACTTTTATTGGGGGGGAGGTGTTCTGTGTGATTCCAGAAAATGCTAATCAGTACATCTGCAACAATGATACTTATACTGATGACCCAGCCTTGCCTACATGCAGCTTTCTTGTACTCTATAAAGCACCATACACGTTGATGGTGCTGTAAATAAAGAAACCAACGAAACAAAGTAGTAGCTGTGCTATGATTTGAACAGGTAAGATGGCGTTTCTAGCTTAGATTTCATTAGGCATGACTTCAGAGCAGAACTAGACACTACAAGAAACATAGCCAAAATGCAGCACATCGTTCATTATGATGGGGTGAGGAAGGTTAAGCGATGCATCACTTCTTGTAGCATGCAGGTGCCATCTCTAAGAAGAGGCATTCCATCCTGTAAGTGAGAGAGGGAAAACACCTCTTCCAAGCTGGAACTTGCCACCAAGGGCTTGTCTTAAATATATATAGATCTGCACCCAATTAATTGTAGGCACCTTTTTAATCAAACAAAATCAAGCAACTAAACACTGCAGCCGTACGTGGAAGTAGTTGGCTCATGAGTCTGCAACTATTGAATGCAAGCGTGTCTTGAAATTGTTTCTAAAACTCTGCCATGCAGGGCAAGATACACTCACCTGGTCTGTTTCTTCTTTGTATACACCTGCCTTCTCCTCTATGGTCTTCTTCTCAGCCTGCGTCTGGTGCAGTTCCTTTCGGAGCTGGCCAATCTCCTCCTGAAGGCTAAGGAGACGGTTGGTGGCATTCTTGGCCTCTTCCTCACTCATTCGAAGCCTCTCCACGTCATTCTTCAGCTTCTCTGTTTCAGAATTGTAAGTTGTCTCTAGGCTAGTTAGTTTCTCAAGTAGGGACTTGGAGTCTCTTGACTGAACAGAACCCAAAAGTAATACAGATCAACGTTTGCAATGCATTTCAGTTTAGCATACATTTTCATATTAGTAAAAGGTATGGCATTGATAGATCATCACGTGGCCATTTCATCAGGTTATAGCAGAGGGAGATGGGACTGCAGGGCCACTCCTTCCACCAGCTCTGCTGAAAGACCAGCTCCATCAGGCTCAGGCTCTTCCTCAACCATCTCCATTCAAGCTGGTTGTGGTAAGGACTTTGTAATTTTAAGAAATGGTGCCCGAGTTTATTTTTCCCCCTTCTTTCCTCATTATTCCCTTTTCCTTTTGTGTCCTGTTTTTTAAATAAGGGGTGGGCAGAAGGTAGATCCCCAGATGTTTTGACTAACTCCCAGAAGCCCCTGCCAGTATAGCCAATGGTGAGGAATGCTGGGAGTTGAAGGCCAAAACACCTGGAGAGCCAAAATATCTGGAGATCTACCCGTTTTAAATTGTAACCCTGTGGGCAGGGACTTTCTTGTTTGTTACTGACTGGTGTAAGCCACTCTGGGAACTATATAATAACAATACATTATCCAGTGTAAATGGCTATATTATAAAGTAACAAAATATGTTACGTACTAGTTGACAGAGGTAGAATATACCCGTTCTGTGCTCTCTAAAAATGCAAAATAATAAAATACTTTTTCTTTTTTTCAAAAAAATGACCATCAATTACTAACACTACTACAACTGTTCATAAAATTAGGGTTGCTTCAAATGTGTGGAAGTCCTACATAGAAAGTACCTTCATATAAATAGAATGTGCCAACCAACATTTTGTGGAAAACCATTTTTATACTAGATACATTTTTATATATTGCATAACGTTTTAATGCACTATATGATGTGAGCCACTTTGAGTTCACCTCTGAAAAAAGGTGGGGTACAGGTTTTAAAAATAAATGGAAATAAAGATGAATATAAAGATGATCATATTCTACACTTGGTTGTACACTTGTTTCCCAGATGGCAATGCTGTCCATATGTAATTTTTTTTCAGTCCAGCTCAGTTTTTAGTTTATTTTATATCCTGGTCTTCTACAGGGAATCCAAAGCCACTTCTGTAGTGCTCCAAGCCGCTTTGATTAAAACACAGATCGTAGAAGGTTTCTGACCATTCAACACGTACCTGCTCATCAAGTTTACGCTGGAGCTGCATGATCTTGTTCTCCATGCCAACGTTGAGTTTCTTGTAATGTTCCACAGAGCGTGCCTCTATCTTCAGCTTCTTCAACTCCCTCTTTGCCATCATGCGCCGGTAGCAGCACTGCAGATAGACGATCGCCTCCAAAGCCCTGTGGTAGCGCAGGCGAGCCAGCCAGCGGCGCACATGCTTCTGTATAATGGTGGCCTTGTGCTCCCGAAGCATCTGCAAATTTCAAACACACATTAAGGGGTCGTTCTCAGTATTTCGGACACTTACGAAAATCTACTATGGAGGAAAATTAACCGATCTCATCTGTTAAAAGAGCTGTGGCAAAGGTTGATGAAACCAGAAAAAAGAAAAATAAATGAGAAGACTAATGCTAGGGAAGAAAGTAAATATACCATCTGCATGGTACTCGCACAGCTGAGTATCTTCCAGCAATTTACAGTGCAGATTCTTTACTGGCCGTGTACAGTACAATCTTACTTAATTCTGGGTCATCCAAAGTATTTGGATCTCTCAAGACGTGGATGATCCTTGAGAGATGCATAGATAAGTCAGAGGTTGGCAGAAGATAGATCTCCAGATGTTTTCGTCTTCAACTCCCAAAAACTTGTGTCAGCATGTCCAATAGTCTACAATGCGGGGAGTTGAAATCTAAAACATCTGGAGAGCTACTTTTTGTCCACCTCCTCCTGAATTAGGCTTATGCAAGTCCCAAACTTTCCCTTTCCAAGAACTCTCACACACTTTGATTGCGGGGCTGGTCTTTAAATATTCTTCCTTTGGGCAGTGCCATGCACTTCCCAAATCAAAACCACAGAGTTTATTTCAATTGTAATACATTAAACCATGTTGTTGTTAATTTGAATTTAAGAGTTCTTGAATCTGAGCCAATGTTCTTTGGTTGACATGTAATGAACAGTTTGTAAATTCTTGATTAAATCCTTACGTTGTTTCAAAATACTTCAGTAAATTAGGCGTCATATTATTATTATTATTATTATTATTAATTACATTTATATACCGCCCCATAGCCAAAGTTCTCTGGGCAGTTTACATATCATATTTCACATATTATAGAAATAAAACTTTTACACTTCATAAACAACTCAGGCTTAAATTGCTTTATGCCAACATACTGATATGTCCAATTGGAAAACAAGTCAATTTGAATACAGCATAAAACTAATATTCCAAATTGATAAAAAAAACTATAAAAACTTCCCAAATGGAGAGGAATAACAGCAAAGATTCTTCCTTAACACTGGACTGATCCACCATTCCCTATTTTCATTTTTAAACTTTGTAGTCAATTGAATATCACTTCATGTAAATAGGTCATACCAAGACATCTGGCAATCAATTACATTTCCAACTACCATCACGATGTTTATTTATTTATTTTATTTTATTTTATTCCATTTATATACCATCTCATAGCCGAAGCTATGTTTTAAAGTGCCCTAGAAATACCTTGATTCAGCAGGTATAGCAGGTCCACATCTGGTAGTAAAGTCTAACAAAACTAATCCAAGTACACCCCCGGAATGTTATAATATTAGAAATCTTGCTAGGTAGATCAGATTATTTACAATCGGCACCTATGCACCTGAACCGGCAAAGCTTCCTGTGAAACTGATAGACATCACGAAGGCACCTCCAAGAGGCTCTCCCGAACATGCAAAGCAGATGATTCAACTCATCAGGAACCCCATTACAGCCATGTGACTACTACACATACCAGTTTTATAATAATAGCTACTGCCACCTGTTGCAATTGCTTCCCCAGGCAACAAACATGCCATGCAGAAGTGTTAACGAACTATATAAATATAGTCTAATTCTCAACATCTAGTGAATGATTCAAAAGTTAGGGGCATAAGCCAGTGTGGTGTAATGGTCAAGACTTTGGCCATGGAGACCTGAATTCAAACACCAGCTCAGGCATAAAAACTTGCAAGTGCCCTTCCTTCTCAGCAATTTATGGGAAATTCCCAATGGATACTGCGCTGAACTTCTTGGAGGAAGGGTCAGATACCAATGTCTTACACATAGGATATCTGCTGTCACCACTCTTCCCTGTTGGGGTACTAAATACTCATCACTTGTTTGGATAGCATTTGTAAAGAATGTTTTAAAATTCCACACATGGTAATTAGGAATACACCGGATTCTTCAGAGCGTAAAGCAACCCTAATTGCTAAAGTACTCATTCCAAGCACACTACTCATCTCATAACCAAAAGGCTTCTCTGCCAGTCACCCAGAAATATCAACTCACACAAAAGGCATTTCTCCACTCGTAAAGACTACCTACTTTCCAGTTCTCAGTCATTTGTAGACAGTCTGCACCAGTTTCTTTTCCTAGAAAATGTCCCAAGTCATACTAAGAGAATCTGGTCCATATTTCACCACTTCTAGTGCTCCTTATTAAGGACTCACTTCCCAGGTTCGTTGATGTAGCTTAGCAAAAAGATATCAACTTTCCTGCAGCCTTCTTTATAAAGCGTTGGAGCCAGATGTACTCACACATAGAGTAAATCCACTGAAGTCAATGAGACTTAAGTTAGTCATGATTTAACTTAGCCTCCATAGATTTCGATAGGTCTACTGTAAGTATGAATAAATCTGGATCCAATCCAGCAATGTCTGGACACATTAGGAACCACAATTTGGCTGCTTGAAAAAACTGGCTGCGGCACTTCCTCAGAAGTCAGTCCTGTCATAAGCAAGGTGTCCAGCATGTACTATTAAGCAGCAGCATGGAGCCCTATTCTGCTGGGGGATCTATTTCTGAGGAAGTGGCAGACCAAGCATGTACTCATCCCTTCCTTACCACTTAAAATCCACTATCAACACCCTCTCATAACTAGCTGTAACTTGCAATCATACCACAGTGAAATGTCATATTTAATGTTGCATAGCAATTACTGCTATGGTATAACTGAACAATTACTGTGCCATTTCATTGATTACCTCCAACAGACAGTTCTGACTAGCTCTTTGGCAACTACAGTAACCAGGAAGGAAATGCAGCAGGTTAACAATGTCAGTTTTTAAGGAACAAAACCGATAAAGGCTACTTTTCAATCATACATAATGACTGAATCATCCTTAATCTGATAGCCAACAAAGTAGCTGAGATGGTGATGTGATTTAATTTTTGCAGTAGGAGAAAACGTATTCTTTTTAATTATATATTTATTAAGAAAATATTAATATTAATTAAGAAAATATATATATAAAAAACGTATTCAAGGAACTTCACAGAAGTGCTCAGTTAGCTAGCACAAGCTTACCTATTTGATTACCGGTACTACAGCTTGAATAACTAGGTTATTTGTATAGCAAAGATTGCACTTAAAAGATTACATTTTTACATTTGAGAAGTTTAAAGCGATCACTACCATCCATGACCAGTATAAATATTATCCCTGCTCCAGAGATCCATGTATAAGAGCAGCACGTAAGCAAATTCAAAACCAGAAACACAAGTTAAATAGCAAACTCTCTTACCTTCTGGTACCTGTTCCTGGCAATATAACCTCGCAAGTATGACTGGAGAACAATGGTGGCCGCTCGCGTGTGACAGTATCGCTTGCGGGTGGCGTACATGCGCTGAAATTTCTGAATAATGATGGCGGCTTTGGTTCTTCGAAGGAAGATAGCAAGACTGGCCAAGGAAATTTGAGGATAGGAGAGAGAAGAAAACATTGTTTACAGTCTCCAAATTAGTCTCATGCTAGTGTCATAGCATTATTCTATATTAAAAGTTGCAACTCCATATTTAAGACTAAAGGGATCTGGGAAAACACAGACCCCAATTACTATAGAACTCTGGATCACCTAAGAGTATTAGATACTTCATCCCAGGCTTACAATACAATCCAAAACTTGTTCATTTAGAAGTAAATCAATGGGCCTTACTACCTAATAAGTGAGTTTAGGATTACAGCCTATTATACTATATAGGATTCATGTACATACTGCAACCTTAAAAACATGGAAGAGACGATTCCTTCCAAGTCTACACTCTGGAGATATGAACGAGTCTTCATGCTCCTCACATTATCTGTTAGAGCGCTTTTAATTCATTAATCTTTTTGCCTTTGATCAGAGTCCAAGCACCAAAGAAAACCTTCAAACCCATTTCATCCTTTCATATCCACCTAATATAGAGGGTTAAACCTCAGGGCTGCAGGCCAAATCCAGCCCAGCTGGGTTCCCAATCTGGACTTCCAGAGTTCCCCAGAAGACAATGTCCCCTTCCCTTGGTCCCAAGCCCTTTCCCCTCGACCACCAATGGTTTCATGGTTAACCAGTTTTTGCATGTTTTTTTCCCATTCCAAAGGGTTGAAATGCCTCTCCTAAGTCTTACTGATTAGGAGTAAGCCTTAGGAGAGGCATTAGAACTGTAAGCTAAAATATGCTGATATTTTTAATATTTTGGCTCCACCCCTTTTGTCTTCAGCCCCACCCACTATTGGAAAGTGCCACCCTCGCCCCCATCCCACCCCGAGAGTCTCCCCAAAATCAAATTCAGCCCTCCGGCTGAAAGAAGTTTGAAAACCCTGACCTAACCTCTGCCTTTGGCCCATCAAATCTGTAGAGGTAAGGCTCAGACAATGGCTTTTAAGTGCTTACCTGTCTCCCTTTTGTACATTTGAAATATTACACATTTCCCACATTACATCAACCAATGCTGTGCCCCAAACCTAAAACCACATTTAAAAGCCTTAAGCCAAATATCCCTGAAGGAAAAATTTAAATAAGTTTTGTTTAAATAACCAGAACGTCCATGTTGTAATCACAGCAATCAGGCTTCTAGTTATTCTGAATTACCAAGGAAAACTTTGCAGTAAGAATTCAATATGAACATGATTTTTTTTATTTCTATCCTGCCTTTTGGTCAATCATTAAGAACATAAGAGCAGCCATGCTGGCTCAGATCAAGGGTCCATCTAGTCCAGTACTCTATTCATATAAGTGGCCAACCAGCTGTCGACCGGGAACCCACAAGCAGGACACGGGTGCAACATTACCCTCCTGCCCATGTTTCCCAGCAACTGGTGTATATAGGCTTACTGCCTCTGATACTGGAGGGAGTATCAGATACTTAACAGCAGTTGCTGTTGGTCACAAACCTTCCATGATCTGTGTTTTCCAGTCTATACGAGGCCTGCACCACAAATGTGTACCCCTCCAAGCCAAATACAGCTCACAAGTCACACATTATAATCTACTAACTACTTGATATGCACACCCCTTGCTTTTCCAATCTTAGGTAGGCAGCAAAGCAGAAAGTTTATCAAGCCTCTCGTGGGCTGCATTTGGCTTAGTAAATAACAAATTGCACAGACTAGGTCTAGAATATACTGATTAGTGCAGGAAAAACTGAATATGCAGTGAATATGCTCTATTTAAAGCAATCCATAATGAAATTAAAGCAAATTTTCCCAAGTAGCTCACTTACCATCTTGCCTGGTAGCCCCGAACATATCTCTGAACAGTGATGGCTGCCTTTCTCATGCGCAGGTACTTCTTTCGTAGGAGCCACCCTCTGATGGTCTTCTGGATGCGGATACAAGCCACTCTCAGTTTATCGGCCCTTATCTTTTCCAGGTAAGCTACTTGACCAGCCCGGAAAAATATTTTTGTCTTCCCAAACTGGTACTTATCCTTGTCCTGTTTTCGGAGGAAATGTACAGTCAGTGCCAGTTTGAAAGTGGCCTTAGGTATGTGTTTTTTCTCTAAAAGACACTCAACGACAGCAGAATTAGCAGAGGCAACAAATGCCCCATGAAATTCTGCAGATTAGACTAAACCAAAGGAACAGGGTTGTTTAAAATCCTGCTATTTCCAGTATGCTACTACATGGAATTAAAGTAATAAGGAAAATATAGAATGTGACAGGCTAAAAATACCCAGACTAGTTTTATTCTGAGCTACAGGATAAAACTAAGAAATGCTAGTATTTTTCAAAAAGCAGAAGCGTTGAACACGTTATATTTCTTTAAACAAGGAGGAAGAATTTAAATAAGGAATCTACACTACTTTGAATCTTCTCTAGATGACATCTAAAGGAGGAGCTCCCAGCGCCCCCATCTGAAACCTAGACTGCAATCCTATAGACACGTACCTGTAGTAAGTCCCATTGAACTCAATGGGGTTGCTTCTGCATAAACATGTATATGATTGCACTGTTAAGCTCTAATCATACATTCGATTTTACACCCGGTACAAGTGACGCGGAGAAGTTCTGTGATTGGAGCTCCCAACATCTTTTTTAATTACTAAAAGGAACAGGGAATGACCTGGATCAAACCCACAATACAAGGAGTTTAACCCTTTCAGCTGCATCATGTTCCTGCTGAATATCCCCCCCCCCCCTCCTCCAAGCTACTATTTGCCATAATTGAAAAAAAGTCTATGGGCACAGTCTGTCAGAAGTAAATAAGTCCTGGGCTCTCACATACTGGAGGGTTATAAGTACTATAGCTTCATCTTCTTTCCCGGTTCTTTCCCCCAAGCCTTAATGTTAACTTTAATTAGAAAACGTTTCCAGAGGCCTTTATCTCTACACTTTGTGGACTCTTTCACTGTATTAGCTACATTTTAATTTCTGTATCAGTGCTGTTCGAAACTGCTGCTAGTGCTGTTTTCAACGGGGAGGCAATGTGGATTTGGAGGGGTGTGGTGGGACTGAGAGGCTCAAGCAAGGAATGGAATCCATCTTTGCTCAAGCAAAGGCAGAATCCATCTTTCCAAAGCCACATGTGAACTGTTTTGTTTTCCGATGTCAGTCTCCGCCAACCTTGTGGCTTTCAGTTATGTTGCACTACAGCTCCCATGATCCCCAGGCAGCATGAGCAATAGTCCAATACATTTGAAGGGCACAAGGTTGGGGGAGACTTACATAGGACAATAAAACCTGGAGGGCACCAGATTGACAGAGGCTGCCCTATCTTAAGCTGCCACTAGCCTGATTGTCCTATTCACGATAGGAATCCACTCATTCTAGTTGTTTTGTGGCTTCACCACATTTTACAGGTATTAAGGGTAGTAAGACTACTACCAGAATCAGCTTCTCCAACACATTTTTACACGTCTGCTTCCTGTCACTGAGGACATCTTTCTGCTTCATCAGGACACGGTAGCGGCTGAAGAATTCTTGGTACGTCCACCTGGTTTTTGAGAAGGAACATGCTGTTAGCCATACAGAAATGGAATCTGTGTGTAAACTGTATCCCAGCAAACAACTCAGCACCTGCAGGCCTACCTTGAGGGGAAACCAGCTGCACTGATGCGGATTGTTTCCAACACACCACAAGCCCTGAGCTGCTGCACAGTCCGCTTTTCGTCAAACCTACACATGAAAACACAGCTAAAAGTGTGTCTTTTGGATAGCAATGTTTCAGAAGGCTCTATATATTTTTTTCTACAATAGCTGTATGATCATGCAACATGAGCTTTTTTATCAAATGGGGAATAATACAATTACAAGAATAATTGCCTAAATAGCAACAAATGATGTAAATGAAGGCTTGGCTACCAACTGGGTCCACAATTAGCAGACAGAGAACAGCATCCAGAAGAGGCTAGTTGAGAAATAAGTGGGGAGACCCAATATTAGCAATAGATGAACAGCAATATTAGCAGGGTAAACAGAGTATGTTGGGCAGTGGGGCATAATCAAACTTCAGGGCAGTATTCACATAAACAAAGAAATCAGAGCTGTTCATCTTCTGGATTAGTCTGTGAAATCAAAAGGGGACCACGGATGATGGGCCAGTGAATCTCCATATTACTGCCCAGGACTTGGAGGTAGAACGTGGAGAGGATCAATGTAAACTCATCATCTAACAAAGATGGGAAGTTGCCATCAAAGCAACAAAAAGGATGGGAAGGATTTATCACATCACCTGGTGTGCATTTTGCCACTCTAAAGATAAATTCAATTTCTGTGTTGTGACTTTTTTTACTTCACAAGTCACAAGTCACAAAATCAAAATACAAAGAATGATTTAGAGTTATAGCATACCAATGCGCATATAGTTCCAAGGTGCTGTTCCTCAATGTGTTTGGCATGAATAAACAGGAATATAAATCCTTCTCATGTTCCACCATAGAAGTAACTTGCATGAACAAAAATCACAACACAGGAAACAGCCCTGACATTTACCAAAATAACGTTTAGCTAATGAAATGAACAAGCATATGAAGCCTTTCTATTTCTGCCCAAAACAAGCAATGGAGAATGTGCGTGCGTTTCCCCCACACACACACACACTGTAGTTTTGATCAGCAAGTATTACACTTTAGACAATATGTGCAAACCAACTTACATAAATGGAAACTTGAAGTCATTGGGTTTAATACACCTCACATAATGTGGTGTTGTGGCATTGAGGGTCTCCATCAGGAGATGAAGAGAATTTCTGAACTATAGGAAAGTAGATCAAAAAGGGGGGGATTAAAAAAAGAAAACGCAGAAGCATGATTCAGAAAATTCCCATTCTTCAAGCTGAAACCTCACCACCCAGCAACATCAAAGAACATTTCAGGTAAACACAAGCTATGACACTAAATAATGTTATACCACCCATTTACAAGGGGGGGAGAGATCTATCTTTCATATTGATTGCATAGATTTCTCCAGAATTTATTTCAATATTCTAGGGAAGCCAAGTATTCAATTCTTAATGTGATTTATTTTTATTTATTAATTTACAACAAGACACTTGTGTGCATTTCTACTGGCTGACTAATAGTCCACAAAAGATCAAGGAGGAGGAGGAGAATCTACAGCACTTCTATACATACAAACAGTTACAGCAACATTTCCTTCTCCCTGCCTGTTATCAAAAGGGATATCCCTGAATGGTACAGAGTTACACAATCTGAGGCCAACATCATAAACTGTGAAAAGAAACCACCATAAAGAGGAAAAAGGAAAAAAAAAAGATAAGAAAGCCTGCCGCTAAGTTTGCAGCAATGAATTCCACACTCACCTGATGCCCCACTGTTTTCTTATGTTCCTTGCTTGATTGGCCTGCTTTAGACTTGGCTGGCTTTACAGTTGCTCGAGACAAGGGCGTACGGCCAGAGGGTGCTGCTGAAGTGGGGCTGATGGTCTTCTCGTCCTGAAACAGCTCGGGCAGCATTTTAAACTGGTTCAGACACAGAAAATAAAAAGTTCATCTCCAAATTAGAAAAAAGGAGGGTTTTCCTAAGGGAAATGCAATAAAAAGGAGGAACCAAAAGAAAACAGGAAGCATATCTAAACATTGAGATCCTAGGACCTAGATCTTGTCACTCCGAAAAAGACTGTAGGGAATAAAAACATCGAGTTTTGCTTTACAAAACATATTAATGTAAATAACTACACCCAGTTTATAGCTATCCAATTTGAGATGACATGAAATAGGAAGGAAGGCATCACACCAGCTAGGAAATGGCAAAGCCATCAATGTAATGTGCTAGAATTGCTACAGTCAAAGATTCACTATGATCAAGTTTACTGCCCAGTTCTAAAGCTGTAAAGCTATGGTGTATTTCCCTCTCATTTTGGACATTGGGAAATGATGGAGCCATCAAGTATGGGATAACTGAGGGGGATTAAGTGAAACATAATGATTTTCAAATGCCCAAAAGGATGCAAGCTCTCACAGAAGGGAAACATGCTGACAAAGAGGAGAAAGACAAATTGAGTTAGAGAAAACAAAGCAATGCACATTCTAGATCGAGCTTGATGTTGCAGATGGGTTGCTAGCCATCTAAACGGACCGTCCCTTTTGATTTAAAACCATCGCTGGAGGATTCCCACAACATGACAAAAGTCAGAAAGGAAAGCAAGATCTATCACACCACCTAAAATATAGCGCAGGCTCAATTTGTAGGAAATTTAGATTTACGCAACCCTATTCAAGGAAGCATACATGCCCTGGACTTGCTGATCCAGGGCATTTTCATTTCCACAACCAAGCGTTCCTTGCAAAGACTGAGGCAGAACTTTTATACCATAGCCCCACTGAAGCTAACGGAGCCTACATTCATTTAACGTGGTGCAGGAAGGCAACCCAATATTTTGGACACATTTAATTGCAAGTCCTTTTATCTCTTGCTGCCCCGATACAAGTCTTGTTACCCATATGTCCATTCTCCTTTTAGAATGCAAACTCATCTTTTTAAAAATAACAATGCTTTGCAGAACTGCACCCATGCAACCGTTACAAAAGGATATGCCGATTGGCAAAAAGGAGAGGTGCCTTGAGGTGAACTAATAAGTAACTAGATGGGTAACTAGATGAATTCAGTTTCTGCTATAAAAAGAAGAAAAAAGCAATTTGTCTAGTTGAATGGGTGCAAATTCATCCTAACTTTTGTTTAAAGAAACAGGCCCTGATGTTGAAGACTGGAACAGGATGGACATTAACCCATTTTAAAAGTGGGTTAAGATGGTCTAGAACTCAAGCAACTCAACCAGGGTGTGTATTGAGGGGAGAATCTCAATACTAACCTTACTTGATTTTAGAACTTTGATCTGTTCTTCATAGACAGTGTCTTTGTTTTTTTCCAGAAATCCATCACACTGGTACTCTACCTAGAAATACAAATATTTAATTTTAGATGAAATGATAAAACAGCAACTGTATTAAAAAATCACTGGCTTCATAGACATTTCAATATAATGTTGGTTTCAAGACAGGTTTCTGTTCCAAATAGCACATAAGTGTTGTCACCACGGCCTGTGACACTGTCAATAAGGTTTAGAGTCATCAACTGTGGATTCTCAAACTTAACTACTTCACTTTGTTATGTCCTGGTGTATGCCAAGGAAGACATCACTAACCTAAGCAGACCACAATGTAGATATAGAGCTAGATACTGCGATCCAAAAATTCTATGGTATGTAAAACTAGTGGCCCTCCTATGAACAAGTTATAGATCACCATCTGAAATGTTTTAATTTGATCTTCAGTCTATGAAATATTGATTCAACCTCAAACTAACATCCTCCAAATGAACTGCTATTAAAAACAAATCAAGCACACATGTAAGAACTGCTATCTTTTTAGCCACTACATTTTAAATGTACATTTCACTAGTGCTGTGCGTACGTGCTTAATATTTATTTCTCTAGACTAAATATAACTTAGTGGTATTTCACAGTGAATTGTTAACACAATAAAAGGGAGAGACAGGCCTCACGGAAGAGATTTCCAAAACTAGAGCACCATCATTGAAGAAGCCCTAATACTGGACACTTTAGCTGCTAGGGATTCTAAATAGGGTCACCTCAGTCAATAATACTGCATGGGGAAAACATTCCAGAAGAGGTGCTTTCTTTCAGTTCAGTAAAGATCAAACACAACACTTTGAATTTATCCAGAAATGGGTAGCCAGTGCAGAATATAAGAAGGCATCCATTAAGAACCTAGCTAATGCTTCTGAACCAGTTGCAGTTTTGAAATGTTCTTCAAAGGTATCCCCTGTGCAAAGCATCACTTCCTGTAATAGCGATATCAGATTGCCAACAGGATTGGAGCCATAATGGGGCCACTGAGAAACAGGAAGAAGGTATCGGCAATGCTTGGGGGGGAGACTCTGATGCTTGCAGAGCTGTAAAGGCTGTTTGTTAAAGAGGTAAGATGAACTCTGCACAAAACTTGTTTTGTCAAGTCGTTTGCCAATCCTTCTGCGTTGCAGTCGCAATCACGGTGGAGTTGTGACAATTCCTTCCATTATTTTTCCCTACTTCTTGTTATGCAGCAACTGGAAATCTTTCAGTCTGCCATAGATCACAGGGCCACAGTTTAACAAATCAGGCTGAAAACAGGAACCCCTTACCTTATCTGCAAAATGTTGGATGATAAAAGCTTTGTTCGACAAACGGGGCTTTTCAAAGAGTGTAGTCTTATTCAAGTGAGTATTGTATAATTTCTGGGCCCAACTATTATCTGAACCTTTCGGCATCTAGAGAAGGAAAAGATGAAACATTTTAACTATCCTGATCTTCTTGTCTTATGGTTGAGATGGAAAATAATGTTTTAGCATTTAAATTCACCTGAATTCCTGCTACTCAAAGACACTTAGTGGGATTAATGACCACAAATGTATAAAGACTACAGTCCATTTTCTTCAGTGAATACCTCTTTAACGATCCCATTCATACACTACAATACATATTTGTAACAACTACCCTCCCATTCTTGTTTTAGGGTCAGTCTCTAATTTTAAAAAATACCTAAGTCCCTTAAGGATGGACTGATTCGCACAATACATTTCTTATCCACATGAGCAAAAACTAAACAGAGAAAAACCAATTTCAGAGGACAGAAAACCTGTCCATTTATGAAAGGAGGGTTTTTTTAAAAATAATTTTGTACGAACTTTATACATGTACGAGTTTGGGAGGGGAGGTTCTTAGCTATTTTTTCCTACAGAGAAACACTCCCTGATACAGGAAATTCATAACAATTTACGCTCCCTTTAGGGGCTAACTAGTCTTGAGGAAACATGTGGCAGCTCCCACTCCCATCTACCCGGTAGCATTTAGTAAAAGAAACATGATCATGTTCACTATTCGTCATCCGCTGCAAGACATAACCAGTAAATTGGAGGCAGAGTGAAAAAATGCTAAACGTGACATCCCATCATGCATTTCTTTTATTAGATATTAATGGCCTTGACCCATGGGGAAGATGTGGATTGTTGGCAGCCACGCCTCCCCCGTGACATCTAGTTATGCCCATGGATAAGTCTGCGCAGAAAGGCAATAGAATGAAGGCTCCTTTGGGGAATGGGGAAGGGCACATAAATGAGCAATTTAGCCTATGTATTTTATCTTTTCATAACTGCTCAGCTGATTTTCCTAATGCACACAAAGCACCAAATCAAATTTTAACAAGGGGGCTATCCTCGCCCACTTTCAAGCAAAGGAGAACACTGAGCACCAACTTTACAGCACAAAATTTAGGTCATTTGAGCCCCTACCTTGCATTCCTCATCTAGCAAGTCCAAAATGCCCAATTTGGCCTCTATGAGATTAATGCAGGGCTGATTGTCATAGAAATCAATCAAGGTCCATGGAATTTCTTCCCTCATATATTCTTCTTGCTCCAGCTTAAAGACATGCTATAAGAGGGGGATAGGGGGGAAACACCGTTAACAGAGGAAATGCACTGGCTGAATTACTGTCTTCCTAGTACTTTTAATAAAGTTGCACATAAGTGAAAACTGAAGCCATAATTTACTAAGTAACGATCTAATTGGACAAATGAATCTCTCTCTATGTAACTTCTTCAAACTAAGTGAGAAGGTTTTTAATATGGAGAGGGGGGAAAGAGTTGTAAGAAAATTATACAGTGAGAAGCTAAGATCATGCCACAAGCTAGTTTTACTATTGTTGTCATTATAATTTCATTTATAAAGTGCAGTCGCTGCCCACAGGTTTACAATCTAAGAGACCACGACATACAAAAGGGGAAAGGATAGGAACAGGAAGGGAATGGCAAACAAGCTAGATTACAAACTGATTCTTCATAATTACACGTCCAGATGCAATGGCCACTGAAGGAGAGAGGAGGAGCAGAAGATCAATTATCCCAGCTGAGCAGATGGAGCAGGTTTTGTTCTCTCACATCTCCCTCTGCTGCAGCCAAGTGGAATGACTGATAATAAATTTATGCTACCTTCACCGGTGGGCCCCACCAATGTATCTCCCCATGAGGAGGCGCCAGTCTCCTGCTTAATAGGACACTGCCACCAGAACTAGAGTTCTGATTAGGCGCACTGTCAGGACAGACCACGCTAGCGGTTCCCAGGAACTATCCAAGGAAAAGGGTATGGGTATGTCCCAAGAGAAATTCAGTGGCAATCCAGAGAATCCAATTATCAAAGTGGGCTGCTGGTGGGTGGAAGCGCAGGAAAACATATCTTTCTCTCTCTTACCATATTGAACTGCTGCTGCAATTTCTCATTGGCATAGTTGATACAAAATTGTTCAAAGCTGTTTATCTCAAAAGTTTCAAACCTGAAAAGCAGAGACAAAGGGTGAGTGAGTTGGAGGGCATTTTTTTTTTCTTCCAGAAATGGAACCAACAGAAAAGGCAGCTTCAGACGAGACATTATTTACGCTGGCTGGGGAAAGCCAGGAGTTATAGGACCGATTCCATTAAAAAGCATTGTGTAAGATGGCATGAGGATATGAGAGTTCTACCTGCGGTGTGTGATCCATAATGGCCTATTCACACATGCAAATCACCATAATGCTGCAGTCCTGCACATGCACGGGTGAAGCAGCCTGGAGCCATGGGGCTATGTTTAATAAGGCCATTACTAACACTCATTTTTTTATATTAGGCATCAAGATATTCAGACAAAAAGCACTCACCCATAAATGTCCAATACCCCAATGAAAGAATGCTGTTTCATGGTAGAATGCAGAGCTTTGTTCACGTGATCTACAATCCAGTTAAAGAGCTTAGCATAGATATGTTTCGCAAGAGCATCCCTGGCATTTATGGCCTGCAGTTTGGAAATTGGTTTGATGTATGTCTCCGTGGCAGTAGCAAGCTTCCTATGGCAGAGCCAGTGAGCCATCTGTTCGTACTCCACTCCCATGAGATCGCAGAAAATATTGAGGGGTTCATGTTTGGGCTGTAATGACAATGATCTTCTTAGACTTCTTCTATTACCAACAATTCACCTACTAATGCTCCCAAGTAATCAAAAAGCCCTCTACCATACTTTAGATCTGAGGTGCGAAGGAGCTTGGAAACATGTCATATGGACTACAATTCATAGGCAAAGAAGGGCCTGCTTAAGAGGCTGATATTATTTCAATTCTCATGAGAACTGTCTCTACAACTTAATCTTAATCCCATGTGTCTATGGAAATCTCAGGAACAAAAACAGTCAATGAAGTGTTCGCTTTTGTACTTCGGTGAGGCCGTTCCCTCAACTAGAAAACTGCATCTCTGCACAACTTCCTGATGTAACACAAGACTGTTGTTTTGTGGGCATGGGGAGACAAACAATCACTTCAAAACAATGTTCTTCAAAACAAGACACATTGACATAGCTTCTAAAACAGTCTCCCCTTAACAGGTGCATTCCAAATGTTTTGGACTGCAACTCCCAGCATGGTCTTTGGAATGACATAGGTTTTGTTTTTATTCTGCTGCTGCTGTGTTTTTATTGTATTTCAATGTTATATTATTATCTGAGTGCCATTTTTCTTGGTAGAAAGGCAAGATACATATCAAATAGAGATAAAGAAAAGAAAACGATGAGGATTAAAAAATATATATTACAGGGTATTATGGACAGGAAGAGAAGGTAAACGCAGTAGGAAAATGGACATTGTTTGTATTCTTGTGGTACATCTACAGAAGTATTACAGTGGTAACAGCTTTAAATGTATTTTGAACTTACTGGTATTGTACAGCTGTCAGCATCTCGAGATGTGAACGCCACATTGCCCAGGTGAAGAATAGCAGCAAGGATTTGGAATATTCCCATCTGACATGAATCAACAATACCTGCCATATTGGAGGGGGGGGATGGGGAGGATAAAACAAAATTTCCTTTGTTAAGACAAAACCAAGAGCTATGTCCAATTGAGTATCTGAACAAGGATGACAAAAGGATAACAAGAAGTACTGATCACTGTGTGGAGGAAGTGCCTGCCAGACCCATCTCTCAGTGAATGTCTGTAAACAACTATATACCAAAAAGACATTCATCCATGAAAAGGCAGGTTGTATAGCAAGGTATGATCTGTTTCTTGCATCAGATACTACTAAGAAACAGACGTGAAGCCTTTAGCATTTCCTTGCACTGCACAATATCACTTCCATACCTCAAATCTTTCCTCTAAACTCACTTTTGAACATGAAATCTTTTGCCAATCTTAGTCCTCATACATAACTATAAGTAAGGCTAAGTATGTATATCCAAAATCAATTTATGTTTCTCCCTTGTTTTCTTTTGCTTCTGTCTCCCTCCTCTTTCTCTCTTGCCTCGCATGTCAAATTTTCAATTCTAAGTTTCTAGGATCAATTTATAACTTTGTAAACTGCCATGCAAAACGAAGGACGTCGCAAATCAACAATTTATTTGCTTTTGATTGTTAATAAGGGGACTGTCTTCATCGTTGCCCTACCATTGTATCAGAACTTCCAGAATGCAGCATATATCCAAATAATATCACACTGCCGTGTTTATCTTGAAACGTTTAGGAAATTGTACGACATCCACAAGCCATTGCATAAATCTGTAACATACCCACTTCTTTACCTTCCCATACCAGATAACTATTACATGCCCATTCCTTCATTACTATATAGAGATCTGATAAGCCTCTTGCACTGAAGTGCCCTAATAATACTTACTTCTGAGTAGACATGTGTAGCATTGCACTGCTACCATTGTAAGCTGCCTTCAACACTTGTATGGACAATTGGGACAGAAAAGGTTCTAATAAATAAATAGTGCCACAGACAAGCTGGTTCAGGAATTCACACCCTGCAAAGAGGTATTTCAGTCCTCCAGTGAGAAGATCAAAATTACTTACAATGCCTCTCTATTGCTTCTTATACATAGTACTAGAGGCAATGCAAGTGATTGATCTGAGGCAGTGTTCATCCTTTTAAAATTTACTTTGTAAAGAATGTGCTGCTGGAGACGGTAGCCACAATATCAAAGCCCTGAAACAACACATGCACTTCTGAGACTTACCTAGCAATGTGCAAGCCCGCCTAGTATTCATCATTTCCTTAGCATCATCGATTCCATCAATCACAGGACTTCCCCCTTGCTTTGTATAGTGAAAATAGCCAGCATTCCCTATTTGAAGAAGCAAACATACACGATTTTATATACCAATTAGAAATACACGCTGGAAAAATGTGTTCTTAACTAATAAGGTCAGGCAAGACCAATAAAGTTGCATCCAAGTTAAATTGAGAAACTGTACTTATTTATTTATTTATTTATTTGTTATAGAGATTTATAACCCCACCCCACCCCATCCTAGTAAACTGACGTTATAACAGGAATTTGAAGTGGGAATTCTCAGGGTCCAGATAAATCAAGTCCATATTTCAAATGAAGGATTAATGTTGCAGAATACAATTTTCTTCATAGAGATACAATGTAGCCATAGTAACCAAGATAATACTAAAACCAATACTATGTGTTCAAATATATCAATACCTCATTTGTAACTCATTCACTTTTATAGATTCAAATTTAGGGGGAATGGCATTTTAGAAAGGCACATAATTTACAGAAACCGAAGCAGTTCTTTAAAAGCAATCACTCAAAACATAATAATGCTGCTTTAGTACATGTCATGCCAACAATATAAAGCTCAAAATGCAAATTCATACCTAACCGCAACATTTTAAATTCAGGTAATGCTGCAGAAGCACAAAGCTGGTAGAAAATATGGTAGTTTCTCTCTTCATCTGCCTTTAATACAAATAAATAAAATATGAGATATCAAGGATATATATGTATAATAGTCATGAAATGAACAAGTCAGTTTTGTACAGTAATGAAGAAGTGAATGGAAAGTGAAGGAATAAGGATTCTGTTCAATCTCTAGGAGCAAACAGAACAATTCATTCAACTACTTTTACAATGTCCACAATGCATGAACACTCTATCTCTTGAAATATATGTGAAGTAACACTAAAAAAAACAGCTCTTCTTTCTGCTCATTTCCTCTGGACAGGTGAACTAAAACATGGCAAAGCTTAGGTTGCTTAGGAAGTGAGGAAAGCACCTGGGCCCCTCTCTTAAGACACACAGCAACGCAAAGTTTCTCCACTTGAGTGCAAGGACTAGAAAGCCCCTCTAAGCACTAAAAGTTTCTGAAACGCTGGCAAAGATTCCATGAGGGTGACTGCACAGACATCACAACGAAGAACAGAGAGAAACGTTGATGTTTTGCCAATGCATACAGTTCCTTGAGTGAGCTTCCAGGGAAACTCCGCACCTTCTCTCTTTCAAGAACATCGCATTAAGTTCTTCTATGGAACTTGTGTGTACATTTATTCTCCTTAATATGCTAAGACAGATGTACAGTAACATCAACAATTAAGCAGTTAGACCTAGAACCACAGAGCTGGAAAGGATCTTGGAGACCATCTGGTCCAACCCCCTGCTCAAGGCAGGATCTGCAGTGCAGGATGCAACTACAGCATTCCTGGCAGATAGCCATCCATCCTCTGCTCAAATATCTCCAGTAAAGGAGAGCCCACCCAAAGCCGTCTGTTCCACTGTCACACTGCTTGTGCAATTAGAAAGCATTTCTTGATGTTTAAACAAAAAACCAAAAAGGAGAGATCCTCACAGTAAAGTAGCACCGAAGGTGGATTTGCAACTCAAAATTCAAAACCATTTAAGAAGGTAGTCCCTTAAGGACGAGGAAACAATGACATAAAAACGTTGACATAAATATCAGTTGAACGGAATTCACTGTTTCCTCATCCTTAAGGGACTACCTTCTTAAACGGTTTTGAATTTTGAGTTGCAAATCCACCTTTGGTGCTAATTTCTTGATGTTTAGCCAGCATCTCCTTCCCTGCAATTTTCACACATTGGTGAAACATTGAACAAGCTTGTTCCATTTTTTGCTTAACAGCCTTTTCAGATAGTTGAAGATCACGATCCTGCTCCCCTTCACCTTCTCTTCTCCAGGATAAACATGCTCAGCTCTTTCAACTGTTCCTTATGGGACTTGATTTTCAGACCCCCTCACCAGCCTGGTGGGCCTCCTCTAGAGCTCCAGTTTGTCAATGTCTTCTTAAAATGTGACACCCAGAACTGGACAGAGTCCAGAAGCTGCCTGACCAGTGCCAAATAGAGTGGCACTATTAATTCTTATGATCTGGATACTGTGCTTCTGTTCACGCACCCTAAGCTTTAATCTTTGTAAATCAAGCTTTGTCTATTGGGCAGTACAGAAATGGAATGAAGGAATGAAGGAATGAAGGAAGGCACATTATTACTTCTGTCATCATAAGATGTTTGAAATTGCTCTCCTCTATGGATGTGCTAGGTTACCTAGGCGTACCATCATATACAGCTTCGCAATGCAACTCCCATAAAATAAGCTTACATCCATTTTACCTGAAACACCACTCTTGATTTTTCTAGCAGATAAGTTCGCATGTTAGCACCAGTGATTCGATACCTCTTATCAAAACCTATTTCAATGTACTTCCCAAAGCGACTGCTGTTATCATTCCGTGTGGTTTTGGCATTCCCAATAGACTGTGCAGAGGGAAAACGGAAAAGGTTGAACAGTTTAAAGGCAGCAGCTGCAGCATTAGAGAAGATCAGTGGAAGCACACATCAAGAAATTACATAAACCACAATGTAAGACCGACCAGCCCTTTGACTTGTGATTATGGATTTTAGATGGGGCTGCAAAGTTTCATCTTGGTTAAATAAATAAATTAAAACAACTTCTAGACTGCGACCCTATAGTCTCCTAACTAGACATTCAATGGGACTTACTTCTGAGTAGGACTGTATAGGATTGCCGTGTTAATCAACTGAAAAGGTGCCACTGCTTAATTTGGCAGAAGATAGTTAAAAATATTTTGAATACAAGCGCTTAAAAAAACCCTGTAGACTGCACCTTAAGACACCTTCCCCCTTCTCTCTCTCTCTCTCACAGACAAACAAATGCACAACACACACACACACAGAGAGAAGGGAATGCCTCTTTTAAGATGTTACCTGCCATGCCAACACATGCATGCATCATCTAAAAACAAAGAATAAATCCTTCTTGCTCCAGAATTATTGTTTTTTAACCATATACAAATTTAAACAATACATCAATTGACTAAAACGCTTATAACTAAATAACTTCATTTAACTGGATTTCAGAATTCATTTTCACATATGACAGGTCCTCAAAAATAGTTATATCACTGCATCAACAATTCCAAATGTCCACATGTCAATTACATGCTGCTATGTGTGTGAAGATGAAGAAGCATTAATGGGGAAGCAACTTATTAAAAACCATATAAAAGACAACTGTATGCAACCAATTCTGCTTCTGAAGATGCTTTGACAAGTTTCCATACAGGATCACTTTACACATGGAGGGAAGTATATGTAAAAGTACATGCCCTTTTGTTAATCCACTTGGCATTCAAGTAATAGCGTTTTGGAATTCCACACAACACAGCAAACCAGGCAGAATTACCTTATCTCTGAATACATCAAAAACACCTGTGCCAAAGTTGCATTAGGGCGAATAATGCCATCTCCAATTTGTGTTTCAAGAAATGCTTAAAATAAGAAAAAAATGTTAAGGAAGAAAGGGCCTTGGATTGAACTTGTCTGCATCCCGATTGAGTAGCCTACATCCTATAAAGAATAGCACATCAGTAGGATGCTATTTTTTTCCCTTCCACTTCCATTTATCTTTTGTGTCATCTCTTTTAGATTCTAAGTCTGAGGGCAGGGACTATCTTGGGGCATTTTGTTTGTTTGTTTTACTAGTCTGTAAGCTGCTCCAAGACCTTTTTGGTTGAAGAGCCAGGTATAAAGACTTAAAATAAATGCAATAAATATTCTTCTAAATTTAATGCCATGCTACATACCACATGAAATGAATACCAGTTTGCCTAGCTTGATCATGTACACTTAGTTGTTAACTATTATTTCATGGTTTATTATGTGATTTTAAACACGTATGCCACTTTTAGTATTTTTAAAATAGAAAATCAGCTAAGAACTATAAGGGGGCAATCTTATGAATGTTTAGACAGAAAAAAACCTTCTACAATTCCCAGCTTTTTGCCAAAGGCTTTGGCCAGGGCAAATCAGCTGGTACATAATCCAACATGCGGCAATAAAGGGAGACTCCAAATGGCAAAATGTCTCCATTAGACTTAAAATAGCCATGTTTATCACCGTGTCAACAATACTGAGCAAGATGGGAAATGATATGAATCCATATAGGGCAGCCTCTTATGTTTCTAATTATTCTATAAAAACTTCTTATATAAATAGTCTTTGAGATGCATCTTCGATTTTTAAATACTGATCTTTTCCGATAAGTCAAAGGAGTGTGCATAAAATGATTATTACGATGGAGTTATCAACAAATCAGTAACAGGTCAAATGGGAAATGGATTTTTCTCAAAATATATCTTTGGAAGTATGGAAATGGATCTGGCTTAAAACACTTCAAGCAACACTACATATGAACTTTAAAGAAAGCTTCTATAAATAGATTTGCAGAGGGTACTTGACCCTGAGATTGAATATAATTTTTCCCAGGGTGACAAGAGTTGGCAATGCGGGTTGGTGAGGACAGATAGTCATCATACCTTTTGGCCTTGTACAAAACTTCGCAGTAATTGGAACTCTATATTCAAAGAAATGAAAGATATGATGAGATATGAAACATTATTAGACCTATTGGTGGTTTTAGGACTAAGTAATAGGTTGTGTTAAAGATATAGTTCATGAGGAGGATATAGAAATGATTGTCTATGTATTAACAGTGACCTGTATGACTGTATCTAACAATTGGAAGAAATCTAACTTTCCATCAATGGATGAACAGGTAATAAAATGTGAGACACAGTATAATGGATCAAGCTCACAAATTTGATAGGAACTAATGAAAGGAGACAGCTGGAAAACAAGTTTAGAGGGAAATGGTGTCTTTTTATATCATTCTGAAACAGCATTCAGGACTTTCTAAATCCATATGCATTGTTGGGTACTATTTGGCACTGTTCTTCAATGGAAGGCTAAAAATTGTTGCTTTTTTAGTTTTAATCGGCAATTGTATGGCTTTTATATTGTATTTGTTATTATATGCTGCATACATCACCCTGGATGATGAGCAGTTTATAACCTTTAAAAATAAACATTCTGTTTATATTTACTATATTATGAAAATGTAGTTATTTACGAGTATATATTTATAGAGTATATAGTATGAATATTTATTTATTTATTTATAGATCTTCCATATTTATATCATGTGGACATGGCGTAATAAAAACAAATAAAGAAAAATAATCATGTTCCTTGTCTTACCTCCATTATAGGATTGGAAGCCAATACTTTCTCTTCAACATTAGCTTCACTGGCAGACCCGCTCACAGTGGCAAAATATCTCATGGCATACTTGGCAGAGACTGTTTTTCCAGCACCTGATTCTCCACTTACAATGATCGACTGGTTCCGCTCATCTCTAAAATGGAAACAAATTAGATTCAGTTGTAATTGTGTGCATTCACCTTGAGTCCAACATGCTTATTGTGTTTGGGAGAATGTGCGCATGTGATCAAGGTAGTTTTCTTCTATGAAAGCTTGTAAATGTTCATTCAGAATCCGAGACACATCTCTGCTTTTAGATATGGGAAAAAATAGTAACCCTATTTTTAGTAACCTGTTTTTAAGGGGTCCAGGAAAGATGTAACACATCACAATGGGATATGTCAATACAGTTTTTCCCACTGAAGAATGAGACATCAGAATGAAACTTGGTGCGTCCTTTCAGAACATGTTGCATTTCAAGGACAAAGCCAGCTCAACCTCCATACTTGTTTCCAAGGGGGCAGAAAAAAAAACATGCAACACACCTCAATGTAACCTAACCCTCAATCTGGCTTGAGCATTTGCTTCCCCCCACCCCCTCACACTCTTCCAGGGGGAGGAAAAATACAGAATAGAAGTTGTAATGTAATGTCTGCCTTAGAGAACAAGATATTAGAACATGTTCATGCACACGTTCAGGACACAATTCAATACCCCATGTTCAAACCCCCAAGCTCAACTTGGGTTTTCAAGAGTTCTGGAATCAAGTCTAATTTTATCACTATTATTACAACTTATTATGACTGTACCCATATTACTACACTGCATACATTTTAAACCTAAACATGCCAACAGGTGATCAAATTCCTCCCCTGCCCCTTCCTGCCCCTTTGTTGATGAAACAAAAAGAATGCAGAATGTGTCAAACAGCCTTTAATAAACACACAAATTGATATTAAAAAAATATTTGCTGCTAAGTGTTGAAATAAAAATGGAATAAGTACCACGTGTCTTTAAACAGGAAGGATGTGGACGGAAACCCTCACAAACAAAACCCCCACAAACAAAGATGAGGATTAAACCCAAACAAAATCCAACATAGTATTCAACAGTCACATCACTATGTGGCTCTTATATTAACAGACTGCACAAACAGCAGTAAACTCTAGAAAACTTGCATGGCTCCTCCTCCATGATTATATGCAACACAACACTCCTAAAAAGTCATGTTGATAAGGGATTTACATATTACTAATGGAAACATTTGATGGGTGCTTTGCAGTAATTCCTGTGAAAAGTGGTGGTACTGTTTACTACCATCAAGGCAAACAGTCTCTCTCCACCTGCTCCATTTTCTCTCACTAGGGCTATGGAGTATACACTATTAAATCCCCTGTACACAGCCTATTATAACACCATCTGGCAAGTAGTTGGCACAGAGAGACTCTATATAAGCGGAATAAGCTGGCGCTGTCTATTCCGCAGTGAATGCCCACGCTAAACAAAAGTTCACTGTGCATTTTGTAGTCTCCTCATCCTTGCCCCCCAATCCAAGTTTAGAGGATTCATTTAGAGGACATTAAGGACCATTTTGCAATTCCTTTAACAGTGCAATAAATGAGCACTTGTTACCCAAATGTTTGAAGTAAATGTTCTAGGACTAAGAGAAAGTGAGAAAAATTATCCTAATCAACTTTCTCTACATCATAAATAATTTAAAACCCCTCTATTACATCCCTTTGTACTCACCCTTTTTCTAAACTAAACCGCCCCAGCTGTTGTGACTTTTCCTCATAGAGAAGTTGATCCAGACCCTTGAAAAACCTGGTTGCACTTTTCTGCACCTTTTCCAGCTCTGAAATACCCTTTTTTTGAGATAAGGTGACCAGAACTGTGCATAGCATTCCAACTGTGGCTGTACCACAGATTTGTATAATTGCATCACTATATTGGCAATTTTATTATTTCATTCCTTTTCTGCACCATAGCGTGTGCTCTGGCAAAACTGTTGCCTCTAGAACTGGCATGGTGGCAAAGCTAAAGGAGTTTCTAGGAAGGACCCAGCAGTATTCAAGAACGCGGGCAAGGTATCATTCTCAAGAGCAGGAGATGGGGGAAGCAAAATTCTCAGGAGCCAACAGTACCACATAGGCCAGCCCGACAAGTTCAAGAAAGCACACTTCAAGAAGCAGAAAAATCAACAGAAAAACAATCTATCTGCTTATAATGCTGACAAAATTTAGTAACATGCAGCTGCCACACTATGCTATATTGCAATGCAAACACAGTTCCCCTTTCGTGGATGTGAGTAAGAGCATAAGAAGTGCCATGCTGGATCAGACCGAGACTCCATCTAGTCCAACGCTCTGTTCTCACAGTGGCCAACCAGCTGTCGACCAGGGACTAACAAAGCAGGACATAGTGCAACAGCACCCTCCCATTCATGTTCCCCAGCAACTGGTGCACATAGGCTTACTGCCTCGGATACTGCAAGTAGCACATAACTGTCAGAGCTAGTAGCCATTGATAGCCTTCTCCTCCAGGAATTTATCCAACATCTGTTTCCTGTAATTTTACTGCAGGCCAGGAAATTGGTGCCCTGTTAAAGGCAGAAAAACTGGCAGCAGAGCAAAAAGTAGTAATCACTTTTCACAGATGCATTTGTACCGTTGCTTGAAAAGAGGTTGGTTTCTGGTGTGGCTGAAAGCAAATTATATAGTAACCTTGCTGAAGCTGAGCAGATCAGGGTCTGGATGGGGAGGCCTAACATGGTGTAGTGAGTGTCAGACTAGGAACAGGGTGACAGAGATTAAAATTCTCACTCAGCCACAAAGCTCACAGGGTAAACTTATGCCAGTCACTATCATTTACCCTAACCTACCTCACAGGTTTTTTGTGAGGATAAAACTAGCTGGTGGAGGAAGACTATGGGTAAAATCCAACATAAATCGTAACATAAATAGAGTTAGACACAAAGAAATAAAAGGGATGTAAGTTAGTTATTGCTAACAATGGATCAACTCTACGTAATACTTATATTGGATTTTACTCTATGTATAATGGCTGAAGCTCCTTGAAAGACATAAAAATGTAACAAACAATACTGAGTTCTACTGAAGAAATGCAGGAACTAAAATAACTATTGGACAATATGTTGATTTCTGCTCCATGATATCACCATCTCTGCAGCTGACTGCATGCTTTAGATTCCTTTGTATTATCTTCTAATCTGAAATTTGCGCTCATAATTCCATACATCTCATCTTGCTTTTCTACTGTGCCATTATTAATGGGGAAGCCGTGGACAAAACACTTCCTGACTTGCAATTTATTCTCTTCCTTTGTCTCCCACTCCACTTCAAATAAAACATAGCTGTTAAAGGGGCTCTCCATTTCTTGCCGATTACCCTCTTCATAAATCAACCATAAGAGCCTTAATGGTTACTAACCCATACCTTTGCACACTGCAATACAGCAAGAAGAGAATTCTTGTCATTTGCATTTGCCTGTGCAAAAACACTGTGGTCAAAAGGGAAGAGAATAATTCAACTTTACACTTCCTTTCAGAAGTGTGATGAGGATCCATTAGCTATCAGTTACTCTCTTCATAAATTGACTATAAGATCCTTCACTGTTAGTGATCCATGCCTTCATAAGCTACAAAACATCTGTCTTGCTTTTGTGCAAATGCCGAAAGGCATTTTTCTTAACAATAAGTTGGGAACTGCGACCGGAGTTGTGGTTCCCGCAGCAAGGCGAACTGGCAGCAGACAAGATGGGTTCTACCGCCAAGTCACCTGGCATTACTGTCACTCGTTCATGTGCAAGATCGCTCGGCAAGAGTGGCATGGCTTTCTGCCACTCTTGCCCAGAGGCTTGCTCACCAATGCCTGCAACCCACGATGGGTTGGCAGTTCTGGGTTCAGATGACTTTCCAACCTATCTTGGGTTCAAGAACCCCTAGAACAAGCCACACGTTGTTAGAATGGCTTGTTGCCCATGCACAAGCCACCTTGCAGGAATCAGTCTAGGCTTGCGTGACACGACAACCCATTTGGCTTGTCACCCATGATCGGCTGTAGTGTCATGCGAACCCAGTCAATGGTACAATCTAAAGCGAAGTTCTCCTGCACAAGCACCATTGAAATGAAGGGGAGCTTTGCAAGAATACATTTGTCTCTAACATCTCATTGCTGAGTTGTGCTCTCAGAATAATTTAATGGCATATTGAACTTGAACCACTAACATTAATATTGCAAATGCTGTAGCATGTAGGCCTTACTTTTTATTAGAAACAGAATTTATGAGAATATGTCCTAATATTAAACCAGTTCCTCCTGAAAAGCTGCTGATCGGAGACATGGACTAACCTCTAGCTCATTGGTCTGAATTTTATGTTCCTGAACCAACCCCGCCAAGAATTTAGTGATGCCCTTTTCAACACAAAGGACTGAAGCTCCTTAGGGCTATTAATTCATCATGGCTTAGTGCACAAGAAGCTCGATAAAGCCTCTAGAGGGTGATTTGAAGAACACCAATAGAAATTTAGGGGAATTGTGCACATATATATTTTTAGCACAGTAACATTTCTTTCTGTCCTGCATCCCAGACACAAGCAAAGCTATAATGTGCAGAATGATCAACTGACAATGAACAAACGCTCTCTATAAAGCTAAGCACATATGGAAAGGGAAATAATAATCAGCATTTGCAAAACCATGACAGATTGCATTCTGGACAGAAAGATGAGCCAGCAGAATGAAAGTTATTCTCCGGGGATTACTCCACTGAGGTCACTGTTGCAACCGTCTGTTAATGCTTTGAGAACAGCTTCTAGAGGGACACCTCACGTGAACTTCAGGATCCAGTGCTTACTACATTTAACCCAAGCAACTGGTTGTGATGAATCTGCAGCGGATCTTTGCTACAGTATAGGCCAGGGAGAAATGGGGGAATCCTAGCACAGTAAGAATTGGATATAATTTCCTTGAATGTTTTCTTCGTTTTACATCTTAAGTACAATCTCAACTAATGGCAGCTGGCCCCACTGTTCTAACATTCGATGCTCTATAGCAGGCATGTGTGTAAATTCTCAAGTTCCTCAATAGTTATCAAATTCTAGGTGAAAAAACATCTGATTGCTAAGACTGCACATTACAGGACAGGTCTTAGAAATTGACAGTGTTAACAGCTGTATTTGTTTTTATCTGTTTTAATGGTTTATCTATTTTATTGTTTTTATATTTATATTTGGTGTTGTTCCCCGCCTTGATCTAGATGGAGAGGCGGGTTAGAAATGAAATAAATGAAATAAATAAATAAATAAATAAAAGCACTATTAATTCAAGGCAATGTATTAGGGCTGGGCAAGATTCAGCCTTGGCTTCAAAAGTCCGAGGCGTCAGCGGCCATTTTACAGAGTAGCCAACGCACCAAGCACAGTCCTCACATCCTGTCAAGTAAAGCCTACAACTCCCAGCATGCCTTGGGAGGGACGGACTTAGCACGACCAGGGCCAAGTGACACCCTGCACAGGTTCACAAGCGCTCTGCAGCCACCCGTATCCCTTGAAAGCAGCCAGCATCCCTCAACTCCTCGCCGATGCTGGGCTCTTTCTGAGCACTTTCAAGGCCCAGAAAGCATTTTGGGGTTTGTTACAAAATGCAGGTATTCTCATGCATAGACTCATGTGCCACTTAAAACTGCATTTATTTATTCCTTTAACAGATAGTGTCCCTGTATGAATGTAACAGCTGCGTCTGATGGCAATTTGTGGATTAATTAATTAACCCATGGTTTGTTTGGGGGATAACTTGTGTTTGTTTAACACATGAACAACCCCAAGTGCCTGGGTTCAGACATCGAACCAATTACAAATGCTTCATTCACAGGTTATTCCTGGAAACTGGAAGCAGCTCACACATCCCTGCAATTCATGGGTTAATTAATTAACCCACAAACTGCCACCAAACACCACTGTTACATCTGAACAGAGCAATAGTCATAATCAAGATATACATACTACTGAATTCCAACACAGCTGTTCTATTTATGTGATTGGTGGTCTGTCAGGCATTCCAACACAGATCATTTACAGCATTAGCTTGCGATATTTATTAAAACATCTGAATATGGAAAGCCCCTCCAGAACCTTTTTACCTTCCTCAAACAAAACACTAATCATAGACAGTTATGTTCTTGTGAAAAGACAGAGAAGTCCTCTATTCCACAAACCTGGCCATTTGTTTATATGCTTCCTCAGCCACAGCAAAGATGTGGGGATCCATGTCCCCCATGTTCTGGCCACTGTAGGCATTGATGATGTCTTCACCATAGATAGGCAGCTGTTCATAAGGATTTATGGCTACTAAAACTATACCTGCAAAATAAAAATAATAAATTAGATTATGTTATTGACAAATATTAAAAATAAGGTGTGGGGGAAGCAATAGGGTTTTGTTTTTGAGAAAAAAATATATACTACGCTGAACTGCAGAGAACTTCCATTTTCCCTTTTTTTGGGGGGGGGGGCAAAGTATTTGTTTAAAGAAAAAAGAGATCATCAGCAGTATAAAGGCAAAATAAACATATCTGACCATTCATTGTTCTGGTAAAAATAAAAACAGAGACCATAATTCCCATGCACAGGGTCAGCTGAAAGCTTCTTCCTGACTCCTCAGCCTTAATGGTTTTGAGCTATGGCCCCATTCATAAAGTACAGAGTCTCAAACAAACTTCCCCAACCTCGTGCCCTACAGAGGTTTTAGACTACAATTCCTAGCATTCTGAATGGTTGGCCATGCTGCTTAGGGCTGATGGGAGCTGTGGTCCAAAACATGAAGACCTTTTGTGCAAACAGACATTATTGCTGTGTTGATGCTGTAAGGTATCTGAAGCTGAAAGATACAGACTCTGCTATAGCCAAAGCAAGAAAACAGGGGAGGCAGGCTATGAGAAGCAAATACATAACAATTTGATCACCACTAAGTAAGACTGCATCCCAAATTGGGAGTATTTAATAGGAAGCAATTCCAATTGGCTTAAATTAGTTCCAAGTAGGCTTTCATCACAAGGCCAAACATTATCTTCATGGCTTGATAGCTGCCAAAAATCTAGATGGTTGTGATGACATTTGCTTCCAATGTGTATTGGCTAGATTATGTTAAGTCCCCAGATTCCTAACATGCTATTTATCCAAACATTAGCACAGCCACACTGAGCCCTGACTATGTTGGTATGTTGTTTTGATAATTCTGGAATCAGTCCCAACTTTAAGTAAATGGCTCTAAAACTCCTTATCTTTGTTGTTTTGCAATTTACAGATAAATCGAATCTATATGCTTACATTTAAAATAGCAGTGTCTTGTCTGTTTCAATAGGGGAACTATTATCCATGATCAATAGAAAATAACTTTTAAAAAAGTAAAAATTTAAATTTGGCTTTCAGCACGTCAACCTATCTAGTTTAGCAGTGCACACCAGGGATTACTGGGTATTTGATTAAAATTTTCAGTTATAAGTTGTAATAATTTCTTAAGTTTTACTGATCTATTCTAAAATGTACAGTCTGCTTCCCAACCCATGTTGAATTATAATCCACATCAACCAAACATTGAACTCTCAATGCAACTCACGTTGAATGGACCCATTGGGAGAAAGGCGGGTTCACCCTGCTTCTTCCTATTTCCATACCTATCTATCTACACAGTCAGCCACATAAGGAAAACCAGTTCTGTGCTTACCACAATATGTATAAATGAGTTTTGAGTCTATAAACCGAACTTTTAGGTTATGAAGAACGGCAGGTTCATGGAGATAGCTGAGCGCTGTCAGATCGTTTTCACCCACAAGTATATCAGGGTTTCGCAGGGGTGGTAAGTCCTTGGATTTAGGATCAAGCCTATATTCAAGACCCTGAAAATTAAATATGTGTATATATATTAAAGACATATTTTTAGATTTCTCATCTGGTTCATTTGCCA
Source organism: Anniella stebbinsi (assembly GCA_029215795.1). Taxonomy (NCBI): domain Eukaryota; kingdom Metazoa; phylum Chordata; class Lepidosauria; order Squamata; family Anniellidae; genus Anniella; species Anniella stebbinsi. The sequence continues at coordinate 394,072,948 of JARDYH010000001.1, forward strand.
TTTGGCTAGAAAAACTGTGGTAAAAGAAGCCTGTTGCATACAAAAATGATCACACATAGCACTTCAATTTTTTCAAAAAATAGATATGAACTTGGTTGTGCTTTTAATCAACAAAATACAATTGCCTGAGTCATAGGTTATGAGCGTGATGTGCGAATCCATTGCACTGGGTGGTTTAGGGCTAAACAGCACAGCGGTTAACCTATAGTTTGTTGTTAGCTTACTGCTGGGTTGTTTAGCCCCCTAAATAACCCAGCACTGTAGGTTCACGTTTCCCATTCACAACCTACAACCCAATCAATCATAGGTTGTTGATTAAAAGCGGAAGTAAGGACTGTCCCATAGGCAGTGAGCTCACTCGCTCCTACTCATCATGCATGACAAATCCACGGTTTGCCATTATATGCGAACTGGCCCATTATTGGGTACACACAATTTGTCTATTTTATTTAATTTAAATGTACTGTATTCCACCTTGAGAATTTTGTTTGAGAGGCAGGATATGAAATACTCTAAATAAATAAAGATCACACCATGAAAGTATAGCCTTTTTCATCAAAGTATATCAATTTCAATCAGTGTTACAATGAGGGATAGCAACAAGAGCTAATATTACCTTGCCATCTTCCAGCCGAAGATGGAGGACTTTGTCTCCTGGTTTATAATCTTTCAGAAGTTCTGCTGATTTCCAGACTACTTCTGGATCAGGTATCCAAATCCTTGCAAACTGCAAATCAAAATAAAAAGGGTGGGGGGAGATTAGCTAGATTTTCTTAGTAATTTGTATCAGGATAATAAGAACAAACACACAGATCTACACACATTAACATTCTCAGCTCTCTCCAACTGTCTCTCAAATTCCTCATTCCTTTCCAATCTTCCTGAAGTTCTTTTCCTCTCAATGCCAAGCTTGACTTCACATTGGCTGGGCAAAAGTTCTCTCTTCAGTTCTTCCAAGCAGACCTGCCTTGGCATCAGTGTGCATGTCTACAAGTGCCAAGCAAGTTCAATTCAAAATATGATCTGTTCCATAACAAGAATAGTTCTCCAGTGAAATAGCTACAGGAAAGTAAGCAGGACAGAGGCGGCTCCACCAGTCCTAAGCCCCTTTACTATTACAGCTTTGACAATTCAGCTGTGTAACAACCAGCTCTCCCAGCTCTGTCAAGGCTCAAGAGTTCAGACTTCTCTCATCCAATTTCTCTGATCCACTATTTCACTTATTTATTACATTTATTTATTACATGTTTATACTGCCCAGTAGGCGAGGCTCTCTGGGCAGTCCACAAATAAAACTTGAGGAGTCTGGCTCTCTCTCTTTATCTGGCCCTTCTCCCTCAGAGTCCCTGCATGCTCCTCTTTTACATATTCCCCGTATCAAAGCTGTAGCTTAGAAAGTTCGTGGAAGAGGGGAAGGAGCACCAGAGCTTTGTACCCTTCACCTGATCTTATTTGCTGCTGCTGCCATACTCCAAATGAGCTGCAGATACGGATAATAAAAAACCCGCTATCACCTTTTACTGTTGATGTGCATTAGCAAATGTTTCCTCAGCCCAAGTGAAACACAGTACAAATACTTACTAAATTTAGTCTATTAAGAGTAATGGCTTTTTTATTATTACATCTTTTCTTTATTTATTCCAAATCTATGCCGCCAAAGCTCTCTAAGCAGGCCACAACAATTAAAACCATAAAATACAGCATGATAAAACATTGAAAGGTTTAAAACTGCAGTATAAAACCAAGTAAAAGCAGCAGCAATGTAAAGATTTAAAAATACACTAACAGATTTAAAAACAATAGAAACTGAAAGACTAAAATGCCTAGAAAAATAAGGAGTCAACCACGCATCTGAAGGAAATTGCAAATGTTCAGCTATCGAAAGTCAAGTTGCCAATCCTTCATGCCCACTCCCTGGGGCATCTGAAGCCCCATAAAGGAGGCTCACCCCATAATTTTAAGAAGCACCGAACCAGACAATATTGAAATACAGTAGGCAGTTGGAAATCACCAAATCTCCAATTCCATTAAAAATAAAGTAGCTTTCTAGCCTTCATGGCTGTTGAGTTGTGCTTAAAAGTGTGTGAGATGCACCTGATGAATCTCAGAAGCAACAAGATTTGCTAAACAAGATTTTCACTGGCCACAGACTTCCGTGCCCTAATAGGAGGGGATAAGTGAAGATTGATGCAAGAATAGCTATTGCAGATAAACAAGTGTCTCTATTTTTGATCCACTGAATGAGATGCATCTATTCTTCAAGCACAGAACGGCACATGTCAAAGTCTTATGACATATCTACAGATGCATCAGATATCCTTGAAGGGGATCAAATAAATGTTGGCTATATTAGAGGGTGGAAAGAGAAATTGGGCATATAATCTCAAGGAAGCTGTTCTTCCCCCTTTAGAACATTGTGTTACTCTTGGAACCACTTCTGAAGCGGGTGTGGGGTGTGCATGATTAAGTAGACAAGCTTAAAGCAAGAACTACTCATCATGGGAGATCCATCAAACAGCTGACCTTCTTTTCTGTGCTCATTTTTAAAAAACTATTACATGTCATACCAGATCGCCCAACTTAAATCATGCACCACAGCATAGCAACACCTATAAATATCAATACCCACGCACCTGTTGTAAAAACCAAAATAGTTTGAAACATTGATTAGCTAGAACTTGCAATAAAGGACACCACCCACACTAGCATGCATACGTAATATGATGTTAACAGCAACATTGTTAACAAAATTTCCAGGCAGATCTGATCAGTTATATTCCTGCCAGCTTTGTCTCAGATTCCACCAGAGAATTTACTCTTAAGGTGGCAAAATTTTGCACCCGGGCATGTTCTATCAGGAATCAAATTATTAAATCCATTATAATTCACTCTAGTATTAGTTGATACTAATGACACTGGCTCAATTCGGACGACACAATAAACGAATGGTGTGGGGGAAACAATTGTCAGTTGTTTTGACTATTGTGTCATCCGAATGCTGCCATAGTCAACTCAGCACTGATCCTCATCCACACCACAGTTGATTATTTATTACCATGTTGTGTGGGGAGTACCCCCTAGGGTTAGGGTTAGGGTTAGTCAACCCACCACTGACTATCGTGTTGTCCGAATTGAGCCACTGTCTCTGAAGTTAGTTTTGATTTCAAATCCCCTATTTTATGTATATATTTTTTGTATTTGCAGTTTATATTTATATTTGCATTTCATATTTTGTATTTCTAGTGGTTGGTCTGGGACCGTAACTAAATCAATACTAATACTAACAGCAACACTGAAACCTTGGGTACTGTGCTCATTATATCAATCATTAACCCTCCGGCCAATCTGGGATGATAGCCAACCAAAGGGGTGCCAATAATATGTAGGCATCCCCCAACTGGTGCCACTTCATATTCCACCATACATTTCTTAGACTACAACATCCACCCAGAGGCACAAGGCCAGACTATTGCCAAGGAATAGTCTACTACAGAGCAGACCTAGATGGGATAAATGACAGAACACCACTTGTTTTCATCTATAGTTCCGAGCTAAAACCACTCAAACATATCATCATCAGTTTACAGCCCATCCTGAACAATGACACTTCCCACTCAACAGATCTTAGGTGGTAAGTCTGACCCTGCTTACAAATCAAAGGGAAAAACAAAAGGAAATCAAACCCAATAACAAAGGCTCAACAATCAAGTCGGCATCTGAGTTCTTCTTAGTGGTGCCCCATGGCAGCCTGGGATTGTGTGTATGCAAAGATTTCTATTGTTTCTTACATTTGCCCTTGATATGGGTATGACAGTGGTTTTTAAGAGGTGACACCACTGTTACACTCTTGTTATTTCATGTATTTAGCAGATTGGACCAAGAGGCAGCATTCTATTTTCTACATCTTTCTATAAGAACGTGTTATTGTTATGACATTACCAGACCACTGAAAATGACCAATTCATGGCCAACCCATTTTTAGTGTTTGTCAAATATGAGACATTTCATGCTTATTTCTTCTAGAGATGAATCCAACTGTCTGTTTAAAATGTATATGGTTACAAAATTTGTTATATGAATGTATAAATTGTTTGTGAAGTTCATTATTTATTTATTTATGATATTACAACACTGAAGTTGATTGTTGATCCTGCCCTTCCTTGTGACAAACCTCCAACCGAAAACAGCTACTCAACAGACACATAACAAAGACACAAACACGGGGACTAGATCTTGCAGCAAATCCAGATGCCCACTCTGTCCACGTACCAACTTAGGCAACACTACTCCAGGACCAAACAACATCATTCACCACCATCATGGGTTCATTCACCTGCTAAACTTCCAATCTGATATGTGCTATAATCTGCCAGTAGCGCGCCCTTCTGCATTCTACATCGGAAAAACAGATTGGTCAGTCTCTATGCAAAAGAACAAATGGACAGGAACCTGACAACAGAAATAACAATGTCCAGAAATCAATCAAACATTTTAACCTACTAGGACACTGTAACTAACCTAAATTTGGCCATCCTTGAACGAAGGAACTTCCCCCCCAAAAAATCACGCCAGCATGAAAATGTTAAATTTAACAGGAAATTCAAATCTGTCACCTGTAGCTTGAATCCAGATTCTGTGGTATTGTACTACATCTGTTAATTAGCTTAATGACAGCAGGAAGTTTGTGTTATTGCCTACAATGCTTTGTTAATGACTACTACTGCTTTTATGTAACTCCTTGTTATTTTTGCATTTGATACCCCCCTCTGTCCTCTTTCCTCTCTCTTACCCCCCCCCCCTGCTGTGATAGGTATATGCCTGCCAATTTAGGATTACACTTCAGGCATTTAATGGCCATAGCCAGTTTAACCCATGGCGAAGAGGGCTGCAGCCCCCAGCCCACCATCTCAGGGGGAGCGCTAGCTATAGCTCTTGCAGAGACAGAGATATGAGATAAAATGTTCGAGCAAAATGGTTTTCTGAGAAACGAATCTGCTATCACTTCTGAGTTTAACTAATTAGTGAAGTAGTCACAGCTATGATTGACATTTCAGGAACAGTGCTAGTCATAGACAGAAGTGTAGAGTCTTCTTCGAGCTGCTCCTTATAGGAAATGTCAACTTTTACAATCTAAAAGTTAGTTGCAAATAAGGAGACCCCAAAACCAAAACACTGTCTATTTGCAACAAGGAGCGGGAGAAATAAGATCACCATAGAAACCAGACAGCCAGAGCTAGCTGGAGCCCTCCACGTGAGATGTTTAGACGACATTAAGATCCTCCCAGAAGGTTGTTGCTGTTGAGTATGCAAGCTTGATTGTCTGTGTTTCTACTGAAACTGCAGATCACACTTCAATCCTTCGTTAAGTCAGAAAGCAGGAGAAGCAAATTCTCTTAATAATTAAGCTACAGGAGGTGACTGAGCTGTGAATTGTTTTGCTATTATTTATTCTGAATTTCAACCAGCTCTGTCCTAAGGGTTCAGGGCATATATGACATGCAAACACCAGCATATAAAATACCAGTCTGGTTTTACACATGTACTCATTACATGCCAGCTGGAAAGAAGCACAGATGCTCTGCAAGGCTTAAATCTGGTCTAGAATAGAGAAGAAAGCAGCTGTCCCCAACACACACACACCGCCAGTCCTCAATTGCCATCCATGAAAATAGAACACACTGATCATAGAATGAGTTTTAAACAGCAGAGAATAAATGCATAGTGGCAGCACAAGGAGTTGCTTAAGATTATTTCAGTAGTTCAACTATTATGCAAGCTTATTATATTATTATTATTATTATTATTATTATATTTATTTATATCCCGCCTTTTTCCCAATACTGGGACTCAAGGTGGCTTACAAATTAAAACATGTACAGTTAAACAAATAGAGATATACAAAAATTAAAAATATAATTAAACATAGTACAATTTTAAAATATTTAAAACATTTTAAATACAAATAATTTTTAAAAATTCAAACTATAAGCAGCACTTCCGCAGAGGTCTCAACTACTCCCCAAAGGCCTGCTGAAACAGAAAAGCTTTAGCCTGCCTCCAAAAGCACACCAAGGAGGGATCCAGTCTAGTTTCCCTGGGAAGGGAGTTCCAGAGCCTTGGGGCAGCCACTGAGAAGGCCCTCTCCCGCGTTCCCACCAGGTGTGCCTGTGATGGTGGTGGGACGGAGAGAAGGGTTTCCCTTGAAGACAGCAGGGTCATAAGGGAGAATACGGTCTTTCAGATAACCTAGACCCGAGCCATATAGGCCTTTGTAGGTCATAACCAGCACTTTGAATTGTGCCCAGAAACAGACTGCCAGAATTTTGCAAAGAAATATAATGGGTAGCACATATCCCACAAGTAAAACGCAAATTATTTCTCCCTAAATACTGCTAAATAGTATCTAATGCTTCTCATTGCACCTCCTAGACACTTATGACAAGTTTTAGGCAAAACAATAAAGCAGGCATGAGATCCTCTGAACTCTTTCTATTGTATACACCATCAAAACTTGATTATTACAGTAAAAGGACACAGATGGAATTCTGTCCCATAAAAAGAACAAAAGTGAACTATGTCAAGATTCCTCTTGTGCTTCATGATCTCAACTGAGATCACATGGACAAGTCATCAGACCATATTAACCTCCAAAACATTCACATCACAAGATGCACTTCAGGAATTCACCTCTTGAAAACACTAGTGGCCACTTTAACTTTAAATAAGTTAAATTTTCATTAGGAATTCTCAAAACATACACCCAGGATGCAATGGAAATATTGGAGATGTCTCAAATTTCATCCAAATGCACAGGAACTGTGCAACTAACAACGTAAGAAGAGCCATACTAGAACAGACCAAAGGTCCATTTAGTCCAGCGTTCGGGTCACACAGAGGCCATAGCTGCTCACAGGAAGTCCACAAGCAGGACGTGAGTGCAAGAGTACCTTCCCACTTGTGTTCCCCAGCATTGCATACTGCCCCTGATATTGGAGGTAGAGTATAGCCATCAGGACTAGTAGCCATTGATAGCCTTAACCTCCATGAATTTGTCCAAACCTCTTTTAAAGCCATTCAACTTGGTGGTCATCACTATATCATGTGGAATGAATTCTATAGTTTAACTATGCACTTTGTGAAGAAGTACTTCCTTGTTGTCTGAGCTGAATCTCCCACCAATCAGTTCCATTGGATGAACCCAGGCTCTGGTCCTACCAGGCATTTTGGTAGGGCTTACCCCTTGCCTTAATATACTTGTGTAGAGAAGCTGGTGCACTGGTTTGTACCCCACAACCAAAACGAGACTCAGACTGCAATATTTAGAAATCTAGCTTCCTTAATTTGCAAGAACAGGAAGACAGGGAGGAACATTAGTGAATCTGTACAAATTCTAGTGTGGGAAAGTATAGACGGCGGGTCACAGATAAAATGCTAACACTGCCCTGTAACATTCCCCAAAGGGAGAATCTGAGAGAAAGTTTCTAGCCTATTCCTGTCTTCACATCCTGGACTGGACTGCTCCACTTCAGACTTCAGCAGGTAGAGAATCCTATTTTTGAATGCTCCCCTACGTTAAAAAGATGATCACTTCTCTGGAAGTACAAAACAATGTACAAAAATACAAAAAGAAATCTGTTAACATTTCTACCTGACAAAACTTTACACAGATTTTTTAAAAAATCAAATGCCATCACCCTGCTCCCAGGTGAAGAAAACTGATGAACAAATAGCTGACGTGGCAAGAACTGTGGGGGCTGAACATTTGCCCCCCCCCACTCCCCGCTTGCTTGCTCATAGTCAAAGCACAATACAATGCAGTTTAGGAAAATATTGTATAATGCCATTTTGTCTTAGCTAATCTCACCATGTGGAAAGAAAAAAACATTTTACACCCTTTTCTATAATAGTAGAACTTGGAATCACACAGTGAGCATAGTGGCTAAAGTGTTGGACTGGGAGTCGGGAGATGCAGGTTCTAGTCCCCACTCGGCCATGGAAACCCACCGGGTGACTTTGGGCCAGTCACAGACTCTCAGCCCAACCTACCTCACAGGGTTGCTGTTGTGAGGATAAAATGGAGAGGAGGATTATGTATGCCGCCTTGGGTTCCTTGGAGGAAAAAAGGTGGGATATAAACGTAATAATAATTAAAAAAACAAAAAAAGTTGTTCCCAACAACATGAAAATAATATATTTTCACAATATGAAGAGAGTATTTATAATTCTCCAAACATTCAGAATCCAATAAAAAATTATCTAGTGAGAGTCCCAATGAAATGAATGGAAGATGCACAAGAACAGATGAACCTTGACTGGATTCTGGCCAGTATTTCCAAACACACTCATTTTTAAGACACCAGCTGAAGGTCTAAATTCAGTTGACAAATCCTGAAAATGGCAGTGACCCAATACAAGACACTTACAGTTTCTTCTAGATCAGAGGAAAAACTAAACTGTCATGAATACAGTTGCTTGTTATTACTGATTCCCTCATTACAGAAAGAGGAAGCTTCTATATTGGTCTTTGTAGTTTAATACAAAGCCAACTTCAACTAACACTTTAGTCATTTAGAAAGGAAGCATGGGGAAAGGCAGAAAGGCATCACATTACAATTGGGCTGCAATCCTTAAAGCTTACTGGAGATGAAGTCCTATTGAACCCAACAGGGCTTACTTCTGAGCAGACATACATAGGATTGCACATTGCACGTGATATAAAAACGGAAACAGTTAAAGGAAACTGTACTCTTAAAGAAAAAAATCTCATTTATTTTTGGCTGAAGATAAGAAATTGGACCAATAATTTATGATTGTAACTTGAGATGAGTTTCCTGAAGATGCCTCAACCAAAAGGAGAGAGAAGTCAACAGAGAGGCGTCACCATTAATATTTATAAAGCTGCCATTAAATCTGAACTCCCCACTGAAAAACTGTTAAGGGGACACAGCATGCATCGCTTCCTACATATCTTTGCATCTTTCCTTTGCCCACTGAGTCCAACTGAGGTTTAAAATTTGGGGTTCGTTTGTTTGTTTTAAAAAATTGATTTGCACTGCTTCCCCATCACATCCATCTCAATTTAATGTGAACCCCTCCCCATCCCTCCTGTAATGTCTGTGTTAGCAAAAGCCAGAATGTGACACAACTCCAGGTCAAAGCAGCACACAATTATTTTTTCATCATCAAGATTTATATCCTGCCTTTCTATAAAATTTCCAAGGAGGCAAACCGAATCTTTTAAATTTACAACATGAATTATTATTATTATTATTATTATCATTATTATTATTATTATTATTATATTTGTAACCTGCCTTTTGTCCAATACTGGGCCTCGAGGCAGCTTTACAAAATTAAAGCATGTACAGCTAAAAGCTATAAATAAAAATATACAGAAGTTAAAACAAAAAATATAATTAAATAGAAACATGTGAATACAAAGTAGTCAAGCCTTAATGGTAGGGCTCTGCTGCAACAATTACAAGCAATGAACTATATCCTTGTGCCCTCTCTTGACCAAATCCTTGGGTCTATTTGTGTTGGGGGGTTTTTGTCTTTTAACCTGATATGTAGCCCTTATTCCCTTTGGCTTACTTGTTCACTGAATGTAGTGCAATGGTAAAAATCATTACTCTTTTCAGTGTAATATACCTCCTAGTGCGTTTGGAGGATTGGGGAAGCCTCCTCAGGGCCTTGCTACTATACCCTTTCGTAAGATTTCAACGTAATGCTGACACTGCTCTATAGCAGATGACTAACCTTCTTGGCTGTAACGAAGAACCATAAGAAACCACTTTCAAACTGTTCACATTATCTGATTTTACCAGCTCAGCTTTTACAAAAACAACAGGAGTATTTAACGTTCAGTAAGCTGACTTCATACCACACCATCCTACCATGCCAGAATGCCTACCTTTTCCCCAAAATCTTCTTTCACTAAATGTGTGAACCTTAATATTCCCATTCTCAGATAAAACAACAAAGTAATATTTGTGTGAAAATCATCTTTTTGGTTCCATGTTAAGGCCTACCTCTACTCTCAAGCATTCGGTAGCATATGATAAGGTTTTTGATCAGGTCGCGCCATTTCTTGTTGTTGACTGTTAAAATTGTTTGGTGCACGTGTCTGCTGTTTATATTTTTGAATGTAAACTGTTTTTATATTATGTACAATTATTGCATTCTTAAGGGTTTTAATCTCTTTAAACTGCCCAGAGAGCTTTGGCTATTGGGTAGTACAGAAATGTAATAACTGAAATAAAATGAATTCAAACATAAAAAGGTACCACAACTTCATTCAGGAATGACAAAGCAACAAATTGATTATTTATCTGCTCCTAAAGTATGAAGCTCACTCAAGTTATTACTGGGCCAAAAGAAAAGAGATTCCAAAATAAATGTTGAGCCACACCCCTAATTAACAGCAGTCCAATAATTTCAATTCAGAATGCCTACTTTCCTAAGAACAAGGAAAGCCTCCTGAAGCGGAAACCTTTGCCACATTTCAAAGGGTTGAATCTTGGGATACTGAATAACACATTCACTGTTCTAGTCTCTGGATGAGGAACCCTAGCCGGCGAGCCTGTTAAAGCCCACAGGGGTTCACCATCCAGTCCAGCAGCTTCTTCCCACAGCCCTGTCCCCTCTTCCACATAGGAAATCGGGGAAACATTTGAAGGGGAGGGAGATTTGGCCACAGGCAAGACGGGTTCTACCACAAAGCCCCCTGGGATACCTGCTGGGGCCAGAATAACAACAGAGGAGGAGGTAGGAAGAAGAAGGGGAAGAACAACCCATGGTGATCGCAATCATCTGTCAGGCTCACCGCGGGTTATCCCGACAACAACCCACACTGCATGCAAATTTACCCAAAGGCAGCAGCAAGATTATGGAACGCCTTACCCAGGCAAAACCATCACACGTTTACATTAATGATCTTTAGGCACTTATTAAAAGCATGGCTGACTAGGGAATGCTGGGAACTGTAGAACTTTTTTTTCTGTCTAAACATGCACAGGATTACTCCTTTAACCTGTGGCTATTTGCTCTTGGTCACTGCTGTACCTGTTTTTAAGTTATGTTTTATTCTATTTGATTGCTATTTTAATGTGATTATAAGCTGGTTTGGAGACTTAAAAGCAGAGAAAAATGTTTAATAAACTAAATGAATATTTAACAAACTAAATGAATGTAATGTCTGAAGCACTAAAGTAGCTTTTTGTTTTGAAATATTTTCTTGGCTGCTTGAAATACCAGAGAACCCCTTTTAAAATTCGCATTAGCAAACTTGGGAGAAATCCGAAAGGAAGCAGAGCTCCATGCCCAGAAGCTACAAGCGCCTTTTATGTTTAGAACATTTTTGTTTTTTAAAAAAACATTACTTTCTTGCCCTGTGTTCTCAGAGAGACACGCCCTGGAAAAAAAGCCCTGAAGAACAAAGCTTATTAAGTTAAATGTTTTGTTGTCTAACCAGGAAGCTCTGCAGTCTGGAGAACCATATTTTCAGTTCTAATCAGCTGTTAGTAAGCAGATTCACTGGAAACCAAACCAAGAACTTAGATCAGAGTGTAGTTGCCCCCAAGCATTACTGAAAGGGGGAGAAATAGGGGGAGAAGCACCAACGTAATCACTAGTTACTCACAAGCCAATTCTATGCCTGCTTACTTAGAAAACTTATTATGTATTTATTGGTTTACTAACTACATTTCTTGGTATGTTCAATGGAATTTACTCCCTAATAAGTGTGGAAAGGATTGCAACCACAATTTTTCTTCAGGTGGCTATGAAATGGAAGACACCTTACAAATCGTTTTGACTTGCTCTGCAGTTCACTCAAAGTTAAGCTAATCAATAGACTCTTAAGACTGTACTCTTATATCTACTTATCTGTAAGTAAGCTCCATTAAACTCAATGAGACCTAGTTTTGAATAGTCAGGTACAGGATTATGCTGTTAATCTCTCCCTCCAATTGTTCTACTATACCAACATTGGAAAGCAAAACACCATTTGACAAAATGAAGTAAATTCCATGGTGATATCAGCTTATTTTAGAACAAAATTGTTTTAGTTAGTATACCGATAATCTTATGGGGGGTGGGGGGTATCCTGCTCAAAAACTAATAAGAATTTCCCAGGTATAGTGCAGCAATAAGGAAGACAGTTTCAATGAATACAATTAAAATGTTTATTTATTATTTACTGCATACCGCCCAATAGCCAAAGCTATCTAGCATAGTTTGAATAACCTTGCTTACACAACTAAATTGTATAATTTATGTATTGCCCATAATACAAATACAAATATTTTGGTGTGCAATCTTGCATCTAATTACAACTGAAGTCAACATGTTTCTTATGTAACTTGACATAGGGTTGCAACTGTGGCAGACAAAATGGCAAAGAATTTAGCATGCATAGACAAAAAGATGATTGAACTGAACTAGTTGTCCACAACTAGGAAAAAGGGATAACTTACTTTAATATACAAATAGTCCAGATCATCTACTGTTTTCCAGTACTTCTGATGGTGCAAGCTCCTGGTAATCTGAAAAGCAGTCATTGTCGCCTTCACATGCAATGGGTTCACCATGCAATAAAACTTACTCTCTGTTGGCAACTGATCTGTCACATAGCTCAGACTGATCCAGCAAGCATCTTCCAGCTCGTCTGCAAGACTGATATTATCCACTTTCAAAGCTATATAAGAACAAACCATAAAGCCCCTGCAGGGGCCAACGTATGACGGCCATGTCAGATCACTGAATTCCTCCATTGTCAAGGCTATTCACAAAATTTTAGTTGACTTACTTTGCAAAACAAAGAGCGAGAGTGTTTTAGTCCTGTGCCTCTGGAAAGAATGGCAACCCCCCATGTCTTGTGACAGTCATCAAATGATGAAATTCAAAAACGTTGCTTTTAGCAGCAGCACAAATTAACTAGCCCTTTCCATTCACATTAAGCAGTTTGCATTAAGTGTTCTTATCTCTTATCAAATGATGTTCCCAAGTTATTTCCTCTGTTAAAAATAATAATTTGACAGGGAGGGGAGATTAATAACAGAGCAGTCCATATTGCATAATCCTGGGGTTTCCAGTGTGGCGCCCGTGGGCACCAATGTGCCCTCTTGGCGCCTGCCCGGCTCCCTGCCCCTCCTGATTTTTATTTTATTTCTTAAGAGTTTTTAAATATTATTTTAACATATGCTAAAAAAAAATCCCAAGTTCTGCAAAAGAACCACAATCGCTATTGCCACACAGATACTAGCAACTCCAGACAGTGGCCAAAGCAGCACTGCAGCATGACTCCAATCATTTCTCCAATCCATTTTCACCTCAATCCTATTTCAGTCACACATTTAAAAGGTATTAATGTGTGACTAGATGTGCCGGAATATGGATGCGGATATTCATTAGAATGCACATCCCACTGAAAAATGACCTGGAAATATTCCAGTGTGCATTACAGTCCGCATTTTGATGCACATCAGATTTATCCCTAACATTTCTGAGCTATTAAGTGAAATACATGTTGAACCCTCCTCATTTGTGAGATGTCTTTAATTAGATGGGGTACTAGTGCAGGGCAGCTCACATGCCCTGAGAAAACCAGCACAGTCACAATTGAAAAACATAGCGTAACAGTGCCATCCTATACATAACTACTCAAATTAAACTCCATTGATTACAATGGGACTTATTCCCAGGTAAGTGCATTCAATATTGCAATCTAAGTCATAGAAAGGTTAATTCTTAGCTGCAGCCACCAAGCAATGATCACTTGCTATTTCATGAGTTTGCTGCAATGGCATGGAAATTCAGAAAGGTTGCAAAATGGGATATGGGACACAGAATTCAGCTCTTTTCTTTTCTTTTTTAAGTAAATGTTTAGCCTTTAGGTTTACAAAATAGTGGACAATTTTAGAAGCCAGAAGGGTTGCTGAATAAGCAATCTAGTAGTCGCACACCATGACTTCAGTGACTATATAGTTCCTTGCCTCTCTCCATGACTCAAAGAAAAGGACTAAATTAGGGGAAATAGTTTTCAAATGTCAAAATTATGCAAGCTAGCAGAAATTTTGCAAAATTAAAATGCATATTTCATACATCACTAGGTTCAGATTTCATTGCTGCAGAATTTGAATTACCATGGCGAAGGTTTTTTTTTAAATCACCGTGATACATGCTGTGCTGTTCTTAAACTTGCTCCTTGAGACTTTTGTTTTCCACCACTAATGAGGGGAAATCTCAGGAGCACACAGTCCTTACCCTTGAGCATCAAGGCTTATTTGCTAGTACCTTACAGATTTCTTCAGGTGTGATTGCTTAAATTTCCACCCCCATCCCCACCCCAACTACTTTGGGCTACGAAATAAAGACTAAATCTGAGCTTCTTGAACAGCTCCTCCGAACCAATTAGTAAGATTTTACTGGAATCCAAGGGGTTTTTCCCCCTTCAAAATGCCCTCATTTTCAGAGATTTGACAAATGAAGACAGAGTACTCGCAATTCCAACATCTATGGAGAATGGTGGTTTTGCCAGCCCCAACTACAAATCTGTACAAGTCACTGGTTGTGTGCATGTGCACACATGCACCCACTTCCATTATGGAGTAACTATACAGCTCAGTGGCACAGAATCTGCAGAGCCATTGCCAGTCATAGTACACAGTATGCTAGATGGGCGAACTGACTGACCTGATATAAAACAGGTTTCCTATGCTGCTTCTCACCCTACTAACTAAAAAGAGATGGAAGAATGTAAAACGGCACCAGGCGTAGGATACATTCTTCTTCTTGTAGAAATGCCATTTCTTGCCTTAGCACTGTTATGTTGTTCCCAAAGGGAAACCATGCTTGTTATAGTTGGCAGGAATAAGGAGTATAGTATTCCCAAATTTCTCCTTGCAGAGATGATGAAACCCATCACTTCTTCTTAAGATGATGCCTGCTGCAACAACACATGCATACATCATCTATAAACAAATATAGAATGCTTCTTCTTTGGAATGGGGTTTTCTCATATATAAATGTTGTTAATTTATCAACCATCTAAAACTCACATTAATGTCTAACTAAGTTTTAGTTAATTGACTGAAAGCCTTAGATTTACCTATTCATTTGGTGGCATTACCTCTCTCCTGCTTATGGCTTAAGACCTTTACACAACATACCCCCGAACAACTACCTGCCTTTTGTGAGTCTTCAGTTTCTCCAAGGCAGGAATCCATAAAACTAACAAAACAACCACAAACTTCTGCATCATACAGATATGTGTGAGTCCTCCCTTACTTAGGAACACAGCAAGAGCACTCTGGTATTTTCCATTTGCAATCCCCTTTAAACTACTCTACCGAAACATCTCATAAAGTGCTGATTCATATAATGTGTCACATCACCAAAGAGCAGAATCCAGGGAGTGGTTAGTAGATCTGAACCTATTCAGCACCTATCTACTGATCATCTGCCACACCTCAAAGTAAATTGGCTTTGCTTTAGTGTCAAAGGCATTTAAAAGCCAAACACTAGAGCTCATTATTAAGAATGTATTAAAGAAACATCATAAGATGCTGTCACGCACCTGACAAATCTACAGTACCGAGATTCCTTAATGCAGGCTGTTTCATTTATGATTTTCCAAGATGGATATAGTGTCCATGACCAAAAGGAAACATACTGGCATTTAAGAACACACACACACTTTCATACTCCATCCCACACTGTGGGTAGACATGGCCAACAGAGTTGCTATATTGATTCCTGGCAGTTATGCAAAGGGCAAAGAACACACAGGCTACTGTACTTCATTGAACACCTACCAAGCAAGGTACATACTGGACAGAACCAAAGGTAAGTTCACACTTTCCCTACTCAAAGTGAGGCTCTGTTTGTATTCAATGAACAATTGCCTCAAGATGTTCACATGAGTCACTTGACAGCATTTAAACTGACTGGGCTGGGCATTTGCTCTGGCTAGTATCTTTTTAAGTCTCTTCAGTGTTAGGAAATATGTATTTTAATGTGCATGTGCAAACACACAACAGTGAGGACATTCTATGAGAAGTTTTGGGTTTTTTTGTTATGTTTTTCTTGCTCTGTGCAGGGCAGCCCAATTTATTCATTTCTTTTAAAATGGAGAAAAAATCAAACAGAGTTTCAAGGTTGCTATTTACTGTACAACATACATTACAAAATGCATCCACCATGCACAACTTGTGAAGCAAGAGCAAGCTTTCACAAACAGAATTCTACCTCCCAGACTGCAGACAGCCCTGCCCATGGTGATATCATTTCCTCCTCCGAAGAAACTCAGTACTCAGATGAAGCACTGTAAACCAAAATTTAGCTGTTGACTTTTTTTTTTCACTCACAGGGGAAGCTTTGAAAAGAAAGTGCAGCTTCAAACTTGTTTGCCTACAAAGTTGATCAGTAAATCTTTCTCAGTTACTTCTCATTTCTGTCTGCTAAGTGCTGTTCACACAATGCCTTGTTTAACTGCTAAGAGCCAAGCCTGTTTTTGTTTTACCATACTGTTGCAATTTTATTGAAGGTTTTTCAAAGCAAGCTGTTTCTATCTAGGCTATAGTTCCTGCTATTATATGACTTAACTTAAAAAAGGTGAGGTATTTCTAGCCATCAAGTGTTATGAAGGAAAAGACAGAAAAAACAAGTGGCAAAAAGTAGATTAAGAATATTTCCTATTTTACAAACCAATATATATCAAGATTTTGAAAGCTTGTTTCATATCCGACTAATTGGATGAACAGAGTATATTGGATGGGGGAATAATTCTACTTTGCTTCAGTAGATTGGAAATATCATCCCTTAGTCCTACTTACTTCTAATGCTAGCATAACATAGGTTTGCAATATTTTCCTGACACGGTGATTAATATGTCTCACCTTAAGCATTTATTTGCTGGTGCAGCCAATCTAGGGAATGAGCCATTAGTTTGGCAAGACATAAAACTGTCATCCCGTGAAAAACATTTCACGTAATAGAGAAAGTGCTTCCGGCAAATGTAACACTACATTTTAAAAAGATCACTTTGAAGGAAATAGCAATAAAGCCAATGGCTTGGCAGTCTGCATTGTACTTATTTTGTTTAAATACACATGTATTGTAAATACAGAAAGTGTAATATATACATTTTAATTTGGACTTTTTATTTTATTTTTTTAAAAAAGAGAATATGCAGTTAGCAGGTTTGGTGTAAAACAACCTACTTGTCACCATACATATCATACTGCTTCAGCACCACAATAGCATCACCTTTCAGAGATATATAAACAATAAATTCTATGATCACAATCCAACACAGAGTTAAGTGCACTTAAACTCGCATAGATTATTTACAGGAGCTATATGAGGACCTTTTCAGCTTAGCCAGCAAAATTCTTTAAATGATGCTATACTCTTAAAAAGACACAGGCAGACTTCTTACAAAATAATTAGTTATATGTATGTAATATGCCCTGATCATGGATTTATGGACCCCCTTGCAGAAAAGTTGTCCATAGGCCACAGGGCAATGGAGAGACCATAATAGGTTGGATCCAGACTTATGTCATATTTACAAGTTGGGTAGGCTGACCATCTGAAAAGGAAGACAGGGCTCATGTAACTTTAACAGTTGTAGAGAAAAGGAAATTTCAGCCAGTGTCATTTGTATGCAATTAGTTCCTGGTGAAATTCCCTCTTCATCACAACAGTTAAAGGTGCAGGTACTATACTAAAGTGACCATATACAAAAGAAGACAGGGCCCCTGCAACTTTAACTGTTGTGATGAAGAGGGAATTTCACCAGGAACTAATTGCATACAAATGACACTGGCTGAAATTCCCTTTTGTTTACAACTGTTAAAGTTACATGAGCCCTGTCCTCCTTTTCAGATGGTCAGCCTAAAGTTGGGGCTTAAGTCACTGGGGCTTAAATCAGTCATGAGACTTAATTGATTTCAATAGTTCTACTCGAAATATGAGTAAGCCTGGACCCAACCCCCTCTGACTTTAAACGGCTAGAGTCAGCAGTTAGCCCGTCAGTTCTCAGGACCTAGGCTACATGTAGTAAGGGGATATGATCTAATTATCATATACCAATCACAGAACAATTTAAGACTGCCTAAAACAAAACAATCTCAGGGAACAGGAAAAAGCAAATTACATTTCCTCCTATTCTACTACTTTTTTTGGAATTAGGAAGAAAAATGCTATCTAGTTCACAATATACATCCATGGGACAAAAACAATTGTGAAAAAAACCTGAATTATTAAAATGTCTTCATGTATCTCAAACAAAGGGGAAAGGAGTCCTAATATAGACCCTGTCCATTTGTACTTTAAGGTAAAGAGAAATTTGGCTTAAATAATAGTTACTCAAACCTGTATTCTTGGCAATATAATCTAAAAAGATTCTATCTCTAAAAAATCTTCCATTAACAACCCTTACAAAACAACAACAACAGTAGGTTGTTTCTGTTCAGCCTTGGAAAACAGCAGCCATGCAAAAGCATTATGTCGTGCAACAAAGCAAGCTCTATTATAAATAAGACCAAATGAAAACATTTAATTCTTTATATCTGAAGGAGATAAACATCATATAGTTCCATTCATAGTTTTTAGAGTTACAACAAAGACATACAGAATCAACAACCCCTGCATCTCACCCCAATATGTAGGCTCTCTTCTTGAGAAGAAATTAAAGAAATGATACTTTAACTCTTGCTTGTTCTGCAACATTTCTTAGTCTATCCCACAGAAGGAATTTCCAGCATAATGACAACTTTCTCCAAAGTCATCCACTGCATATAACTGAGACTTTCCATTTCGCAAATCCCACCCCAAACTCTAGACACATCACATGGAATTTCTATTGAAACAGATGGGTCATTTCTAGTCATTTAGAGTTTCTTGTAGGTGGAGGAGCTCCTAGATGTGTAAAGGCTTTCCTGTTCACTGCTGTGTATCCACTGTGCACACAGAGCCATCTCCTACTCCTATATATTTATTTATTTATTTATTTATTTATTTTATTACATTTGTATACCACCCCATAGCCGAAGCTCTCTGGGTGGTTTACATAGGATTAAAACAAT
The DNA here is from genome assembly GCA_029215795.1 of Anniella stebbinsi. Classification (NCBI taxonomy): domain Eukaryota; kingdom Metazoa; phylum Chordata; class Lepidosauria; order Squamata; family Anniellidae; genus Anniella; species Anniella stebbinsi. The sequence goes on from JARDYH010000001.1 coordinate 394,092,039, forward strand.
TAAAAACAATATACAAAAATTAAAACAGCAAAAACATACAACATACACACAATACACACATACATTTAAAACCACTGCAACAACCCAAAAAGCTACAAACCCAAAAACAAAACAAACCCAGGCTCCTCAGATATTGCCAAATGCCTGAGAGAAGAGGAAAGTCTTGACCTGGCACCGAAAAGATAACAATGTTGGCGCCAGGCGGGCCTCGTCAGGGAGATCATTCCACAATTGGGGGGCCACCACAGAGAAGGCCCTCTCCCTTGTTGCCAACCTACGAGCTTCCCTCGGAGTAGGCACTCGGAGGAGGACATTAGATTTTGAACATAGTGTTCAGGTAGGTTCATGTCGGGAAAGGCATTCCATCAGGTTTTGTGGTCCCAAGCCGTGTAAGGCTTTATAGGTTAAAACCAGCACCTTGAATCGGGCTCGGAAACATACAGGCAGCCAATGCAAGTGGGCCAGAGTAGGTCTTATATGCTCGAACCTACTGGTTCCGGTTATCAATCTGGCCGCTGTATTTTGCACAAGCTGCAGCTTCCGAACCGCCTTCAAAGGCAGCCCCACGTAGAGTGCATTGCAGTAATCTAACTTGGAGGTTACCAGAGCATGGACAACTGAAGTCAGGTTATCCCTGTCCAGATAGGGGCGTAGCTGGGCCATCAACCGAAGTTGGTAGAAGGCATTCCGTGCCACTGTGGCCACCTGCGCCTCAAGTGACAGAGATGGTTCTAGGAGAACCCCCAAGCTACGAACCTGTTCCTTCAAGGGGAGCGTAACCCCATCCAGAACAGGTTGAACACCCTCCATCCGGTCAGCAGAACCACCCACTAACAGCGTCTCAGTCTTATCTGGATTGAATTTCAGTTTATTAGCCCTCATCCAGTCCATTGTCGCAGCCAGGCACATCCACAGCCTCACCTGATGAAGATGAAAAGGAGAAATAGAGCTGCGTGTCATCAGCATACTGATGACAATGCACTCCAAAACTCTGGATGACTGCACTCAACAGTTTCATGTAGATGTTGAACAGCATGGGGGACAAGACTGACCCCTGCAGAACCCCATACTGGAGAATCCACGGAGCCAAGCAATGTTCCCCAAGCACCACCTTCTGGAGACGACCCGCTAAGTAGGAGCAGAACCACTGCAATGCAGTGCTTCCCACTCCCAAGAATCAAGAAACCCATACCAGTTAGGGGCTCTGTGCACCCATCTAAATGCCCACACAGCTTTGCATCAGGGTACGTTTTTGATCTGGATATTGGATTTTGAATGATACTACACAAATCCACTTCTGAACTGTAACTCCGCATAGCTATCCAGTGATAAGGGTGAGTCTAAAAGGCCAGTCAGGCTGTAATCCCACTGGACTCAATGGGATTTACTTCTGAATAGACAAGAATAGGACTGAACTGATAGCCTCACCCTTTAAAACAAGGCAAAACCACAAATAGATCAGCCACCACAATCTAGACCACAGTTTGCCACAGAGAGTCAGGGTCTTGAAGTGGCAAATTTCTTTGTCTCATTATTTAGGGTAATTCCATGAGATAATGAAGCTTCCCAATTAGTATGAAGACTGTGGCTAATAATGCTAACTGGTAAAATTACAACACAATCTTTGTATATTTACTTGGAAATACATCCCACTGTATTCAATGGGGTTGCTGCCATTAAATATGCATATGATTGCAGACTTAATTGGGCATCTGTTCCTTCAGCCAAATTATTAGTGTGCATAATCGTTAACAAAATACCCATTAAGAGAATTCAGTTGTCTGGCTGAACACTAAAGAATGAGGTCAACGCTGTTTCATGACCTTTGCTTTGACTGAAAGAAAGGGAACCCTTTCTAAAGGCTGTATTTTTAAAAAAGTAAAAGGCGTGAACTTCTTGACATGACTCGCAATGAAGCCTACACCCCAGTCCCTTCTTATCCTCAACCATCATTCCACACCATTTCAACTCTTGCACAGGAGGTAGGATTTCCCCAAGAAACCAAGCACTGATCAGAAATAAATACCCCAAATCAGTAAGAATAGAATAGCTAGCTCAATATACACTCACAGTACAATCCTACACAAGTTATTCAGAAGTAAGTTCTGCTGAGTTCAATGGGACTTGTGCATAGGATTACAACCTTAGTAAAAAAAACTGTCATAAGGATTCTTTGTCAGAGCTTTAAAATGTAAACTATGTATATGCAAACATATAAAAAGTTTGCTTCCAGCATTGTAACAGGCTTTATGAACTCAAACTGAATTCTACCAAATAGAATGTTTTTAAAAAACTGGAAGAGGTTGAAGAGTACTCATTAGATTTTCTCTCTTCCATAACAAAAGTGAGGGGGTTGTTTCATTTTTAATAGCAGGATTCAGAGATTCTCTATTGTATATGTGTGTTCACACAGCAAAACTGAAATATATTGTATTTCATGACTGGGCTGATAAATACCTACCTAGCTAAGTTGTCGTTGTTCTTAGAACGGAAAGGGAAGCAGACTATACCAACAGAATCAGTAAATCCTGCCAGGAGGAACAGTTTAAGATTCAAGCTTTTCAGAAACAAAATATAAACACAATAGAAGAAAACGCAAATGTACAGTAAGTGAAAATGCAAATTTGGCATTCCTCAATCTCTAGTCCCATTCAGGTTTCACAGAACCAGGTAATACCAGAAAAACAAACATATTAGCAAAGCTGAATGTGGGAAACATGCTCTAGACATGGTCACAAAAGCGTGATCTAGAAAACATTGTGCAATATATAATGTATGTGCCAATATACCATATTCTACAGGCTGAAAAGTTAACCATTTACACATCATGACACCTCAAATGAGATCACCAGGGACATCTGATGCATCTACAAAGCCCTTTTCTTATTCCCCTGAGCACAATTATGCTAGCGACATGTATGGAACAAGAGGAAGAGCTGCAATTAAACAAGAACACACAGGGAGCAGGTGTCTCTCCAATGATTTCTCTGCTTGCAGCCATTTTATTTAAAAATTCTTAATTCAAAATTGCATCCCCATTAACATGATGTGGCTACACATTCTGTGCCTATACCTGCAGCCAGCCAGTGTTAAAAAGTCTAGCTTGAGAAGCATGATGCTACTGATAATGTTCTTTTTATCAGCTGTACCAGCACATCATAGCCTGATTCATTAGTGCCGAATCCTCCAAGACAGATGCCTCTGACTGCTAGGTGCAAGTCACTTGCATCTCTAATTCTTCACAAAATAAAACACCATCCCCAAGGCCCGCGATCTGTATTCCTTCTAAATTGAAGTTCTTCTATTACTTTGCAGAATAAATGGCAACTGGTGATAATGAAAGAAAGCATGACTCATGCTTATCTAGGAGAATATATAAAAAGACAATGGTTCAAACTACCACGAAGCAGAGATTATCACGAACACGGGCAAGCGTTACAAGGTTAATGCTTCATGCACCCAACCAAGTAAACTCTGGTCCACCCCTGGAGCTCCTGCCACAATAAATGGTGTTAGGCTTTCAGATGTCATAACATCACTCCTCCTTGGTCTCATAGGGGCTACTTTTTATTTTATTTTTTAAGAGTCAAGGAGAAAACGCTGAGGAAGAGGACACGACAGCAAGGCAGCATTTGAGATGAGAGCCATATCACCCATTTTTTCTTCCTATTTTCACTTTCAGGTCACACACACACACACACAAACACACACAAGAAGGGAGGTGCGTGACTGGGAGGCAGGCAGAAAGATGCTGCTCGGCCACGAAGGCCCCTTTCAGGACGGTGACAAGCGACCCAGCTCAGCCATCTCCTGAATACTGCAGGGAGTCGGGGAAGGGGCTTCCACAAAGGACAAGCCCTCATTCCCAACGCGCCCTCTATTTCCTCCTCTCCTCCACACCCCATCAATATAACTGCATATGGGATCAGCAGAAGGTGGAAGAGAGAGGGCTCGGCAGGAGAATTCCGTTTCCCCCCACTCAATTGACCCACACTAACACCACCAGCCCCAAGGCGGCGTGTGGGGGGGGGGGGGGCTTGCCCAGTTCTCCCTCAAGGCGCGCGCCAGCCCCTTAGCAACAACCCCTCCCCCACCGCGGCGTTGCCAAGCACCCTCCAACGGTCGCCTCCATTCCCCCCACCCGGCAGGCTTCGGCCTCTTTTGTGATTCCTTCCCGCCCTAGGTGAGGCCTCGCTCGCGCCCGTCAGGCACCCGCCCGCGACACCCTCTTCCCGCCGCCGACGCGCCTCAGCTCACCTTCGTATAGAGCTCGGACGCTGCCATGGCGCCGGTGCGAGCGCTGCGGGCTGAAGCCGGCCGGCCCGAGCGGTGGCGGCTCTCGCCTTGGGGCAACAGAGAAGGAGGGCGGGGCGCAGGGCGGGGCGCGCGTGAAGAAGCCGAGAAAGGCGGCGCGGAGATGCGGCTGCTTGCTAGTGAATCTCCTCGGGCGGCGGAGGCGGAGGCCGCCGGGCTGGGCTCGCCATGTTGCTACCTGGGAAGCGCGAAGCAGAAGGATGGGGATGAGGCAGCCGGGGCCCCCCGCTCCTCTTTCTCCTCCTCCCTCTTCTGCAGCGGCGGCCGCTCTTCATGCATTGTGGGTACCAGCCAGCGCTGGGATGCAGGCAGCGGACGATGGCGGCGGCGGCGACTCCTGGGCGAGCTCTGCCTCCCACTGGCTGCGGGTGCAAAATGTCAGACAGCGAGCGGGGAGACGCTGAAGGAGGCCCCGCGACTTTTGGGGCAGAAACCACCCAAGGAGAACCTCGTGGTGTTGGTGGCGGCGGCAGCAGCAGCAGCAGCTTAAAGAGGCTTTAACTCAAACCCCCTCTAGATGGATTCCGTTCGATGCCTGGTTAGCTGATTATGCGCATATTCGCTGAAGCGCTTTATCGTAAATACTTGTATGCAGGAGGTAATTGAGCACAACTGGTGACCTTACCGGTTGTTTCAAATGCGCTTTACAGGTAGTTTATGTGGAGAATCAATTGTTCACATAGTCAAAATGCGCTTTACCGGCAGGAGCAAAATAAAACTCGCGATTTAACGCGCATTCAATAATGCGCATAATCGGAGAGAAAACGCGCCTGTACGCCCGATTTGCGCTCCATTCTTGTAGAGGTAAAAATTTTAATGCACCTTGAAAGAGCTTTACGTATGTTTAGACGGAAGTAGGCCCTACTACTGGGTTTGCTTACTTAAAACTTGGTAAGTCAACGGTGGGGTCAAGTGGCAGGAAGTATTTCTCCACACAAGGGCATAGTTAAACTGTGGAACTCGCGACCACAAGGGTGATGGCCACCAGTTGGGATGGCCCTTTAAAAGTTTAGACAAATTTATGGAGGATGAGGTTATCGATGGCTACCCAGTCATGATGGCTATATATTTCATTCAGGAATGTCAGTTCTTGGAGAATACAAGTGGAAGGTTGCTACTGTCCTCATGTTCTGCTTGTAGACTTTTCATTGGGGGTAATCCAGTTGGCTACAGTGAAAACAGAATGCTGGACTAGATAGGCCTTTGGTCTGATCTAGTCCAGCATTTTTATATTTTGGTAATGAAATGCATAAGCTGCAGTCAAATCACAGCCTGGACGTTTTGGATTTCATTACCATTTGACTCCATATATATTTGCCTCTACACCCATACGTACACCCATCAAGAGAGGATAATACTTCGTGCATCCGAAGAACTGGACTCCAGTCCACAGAAGCTTGTGCTATAATACATTTGTTAGCCTTAAGATGGAACAAAGCTCTTAGTTGTGTTTGTTGAAACAAAAAGGGGCTATCCACTGGAAGTTGTTCTCAGTGTGCCCAGGATTGCAAAGTCATACTTCCCTGGGGTAATTTCCACTGAGCACAGTGGGACTTGCTTGTGAGTAAACATGCATAGGGTTGCTATGTTGTAATGGTATCCTAAGGATCGGGAGCAAGTCCTACTCAGTTCAGTGGGACTCACTTCTTAATAAGTACTTCTACGATTGGAGATTTTGAGTGGGAGCGGCTTTAGTGGACTTACTAGAGCTCACATCAAGTGTGTGGTGGTTCTCAACTGGGTGAATTACTGCAGTAGACTATTTCATTTACGGTATTTCTGTGCTGCCCCATAACCAGTGTTCTGATGGATTTCAACTTCCTCCTGAGATACATGAAGTGCTATGTTCTTCTGTTATCCCTTTATCTATTTCTGTATGAACCAGGCTCTAGTCCACCAGTTTATGCCATATTGAATGTTAGTGTAATTCTAAGTATTTTACTCAGAAGTAAATTCCACTAAGTACAGGGAGACATGTTTCCTACTGATGGGTTTATGCTTACAGCCTTAGTCTTTAAGCTGCCGTATTTTTTATGACTGCAATCCTATGCACTTAACTGTAAGTAACCTCTGCTTGGCTTTCTGGAGAGTTAGGGTCAATGAAACCATTTGGGTGATGGGTGGACTACAGGTAGTAGATTTAACAATGGCTAAAACCCATATTAGAGCCAACTCTGTGGTGGTGGCAGCAGAAATCTTTGTTCTGGCAAATCTGTTTTGACTGGAGAGAGGCCTACTACATTCTGGCAGACAATAGGTGTTGATTCTACTTGTGGTGCTGAATGAGAGATGGGAATTGTTATGGCACAATCTGGCAACATTGTAATGAATATCTTTAGCTTGTTCAGCTTTAAAACATGGACAGGTTGGTTTGAGCCCTCCTACGTGTATGCTTGACCCTTGTTGCTGATTAAAGCAGCCAGAGCAGATTCTGCTATGATATGACTTCATCAATTGCAACTTTTGTATTGAGGCTATCTCCCTGTATAAAATGTGCTGTATATGGGCAAGGTGTTCACACATGTGGTGGCATTTCAACTCCAGGTATTCCTAGATGAAACCAGTTATTTGGATTTATTCTGGCTTTTGGAACTGAAACCGACTTGGTTGCCCTACTCCATGGCTTGAGCTGAGATGGAAGGAGTGTGTGTACCTTTCAATTCTCTTGGGCCTCCCAGTGATTTGATATCATTGACTATTGGGGACAGACTGCAGGTTTGTGGGATCTACTTCATTTTTTAACTAGGAGCCTGAGGTCCACCAACTGGAGCTAGGTGCAAAATGACAGGAGACAGAATCAGTTACCTCTTACATCCCATGAAACACACATTGGAATGGCCTGCATACAAAAGTGCAAATCTACATCTTAAGTTACTAGTGATCAGAGATTCTAACTTGGACCTAAATTTGCAATGGTTAGGCAGTTGGAGACTCTTGCTTATCCACTGCAAATAAGGGGTGTACAACTTGCGGTTTACAATTCCCATCATCTACCACCATTGACTCTGCTGGCTAGAGCTGATAAAAGTTGTAGGATGCAAGTTTTATTATTACATTTCTATGCTATGTTATCCAATAGCTGAAGCCCCTGCCCACCTCTGACTTAAAGATCTACCAGTACAAGGGTGCCCTCCAGATGTTTTGGATTAGTTTCCATCACCCTTAGCCATTGGCTGAGAAGTATGAGAGTTGTAGTCCAAAACATCTGAAGGGCAGTGGGCTGCTACTGCTGTACTAGCAGAACTTGATCTACACACCCCTGGACTATGGTGTCTTTCGCAACAGCCTGAAGGAGATGAAGTTACAAAAAACTGTATTCCAGTAGTTCTGCTCTTTCCTGGGAAGTTAGTCTCAGAAAGTGGTATTGAGAAACTACTTTTCTACTTCATGGTTTAGACTGTAGGGTATGACAGGGTTCAATCTTGTCTCCTTTGTTTTCTAACATCTACAGCAAACAAATGTGTGAGGTAACCCAAAGATTTGGGATGAAGAATCATCATATGCACATGACACTCAGCGCAATCTCGTTCCCAACATCTGGCCTCAAGGAGGCAATAAATTTACAAAATTGCATTTGGCATCAGTTCAGGGGTGAATGGTAGAGATTAATCCAGATAAAACAGAGATGCTGTTGCAGGTAATTCTTGTAATTTGGGAGAGGTTATTCAGCCTGTTTTAGATTTGAGTTTCACTCCCCCTAAAGGATCAGTGTGCACTCTTGGAGCGCAGCTTGATGTGACAATTTCCATGGATATTCATTTGGCAGCAGTGAGTCCTGCAGCATGGTATAGAATAGCTCTGGGTTTAGCTTTTTCATCTGTAAATATAAATGTCATCTGTTTATAGAACCCTAGGTTTTATAAAACATTAAAGTTTAAAGGCAGGGCTACTTTAAGACACAAGTATGACACACAATTCAGACAAACTTAGAAGTCTAGCAGAGATTACTATTTTAAATACAGTTGTTCATAATGACTGAAAAATAATATTCGTAGCTTCAGTTGTGCTCAAGAATTTAATGTCACAAATGACATGTGATACAGCATTGGCAACTTACTTTTGTATTTTAAGTGCTTCAAGCCTTTTAGCAAATTAACAATAAAGCCTCCAAGTGTGATCAGCTCAGTCATCCCAGTATAGAAACCTGTTTGTATAGCTAGATTTAAGAACAAATGCATTTATAGACTGAACAAACTCAGAATTGTTATCAGTATTTATTCCCTACACTACATATACTAAACAAAAGACTGTGCTTTCATAAAGTCTGAACAGATGCAGTATCCATGGGATTTCTCAGTTTAGCCAACAAATAAGAATTATTTATTAGGTACGAACAAAGGTCTACCCAGTCTAATATTCAGTTTACAACTGGACTGGTCAGGTGCTTCTGGATGCTGACACAAAGGTGATAGCCACCATGTGACATTGCTCTCCCCTGGAGAAAGCAATGTGTTAATTTAAACATACCTGTTTTGGTCTCCTCACCCACTCCCAAGCTCTGAAATTATTACAAAGGTTGAATAAGCTCCACTAAGCAATCAGCAGCCTCAGTTATACAAGGCCCATTAAGCATTCCTTAGAGGTTAGTGGTCACCTGCCATTTGGGAGATGAAGTCCTGCCTGCCATATTTCTCCATAATACTTTATGTAATATAAGAAAACATGGCTGTCAGATTTAGATACTAGCAGCCACCAAGAATATCTGACAGGTAAAATAAAAATTATTTAAAAAAAACAAAAGAATATCTGATAGGCAGAGGTGGTGGTAGGACTAACCCAGCTGGCAATTAAACAGCCTTACAACAAGTACCTGATAGCCCACAATTCATAGCTGTTGGGCTGCATGCAGCCAGCTTGGTAGGATATCAGTTTGGGGAAAGGCCATAGCTCAGTAGCAGAGCACATAGTTTGATTGTAGAACATTCCACGTTTTATTCCCCACATCTCCAGTTAAAAACATCAAGATACCAAGCAAAGGAAAACACCTGTGTTCGAGAGCTTAGAGCTTTACTACCAGCCAAAGTGGACAACCTGAACTAGATGGACAAAAAGCTCCCCTATGCCAGATGAGATTGTTCTTCTATTTTGATTTGAAGCTGTAGCTTGCAGATGTCCATGTTCAACTGCAGTTCTAATGAACAATAATTTATTCTGTACTCCCCCTTGTTTTAAATTCATTCACAAGAATATAACTGCCCATGCTCTTTCCAACAAACTTATATACATGCTGGAAGTTACTCATGGCCATTTACAAAGATGGACTCTGCAACCAAAGCCTAAATCGCATTTAGATGTGTCCTGAAACATTGGAAGACCATGCCCAGTTCCTGCTTCAGTCAGTTAGGAGAATCCAGTCTGCTGGTTATTTCAAGATAAGTTCCCACAAAGGACACCTTTACCTCATACGCATAGAAACAAGCCTGTTATGGAATTAAAGTCAAACAATAACCTTTAATACTATTATTAGAAAAATAAGTAGTGATGTATATAAAGGTAGTTACAGTAAGGTATGTTATAGTTTCATAGTTAAATACACACTAAAAAAGAGGCCATCATACTTTTTTTTTTTTAAGAACTGCAAACCAAATCCTATGCAGACTTAGAGATTCAATACAATTGTAGGGGGAAACACAGTAAAAGACCAGACAAACTTTGACAGAGCAATGAAAACGAATTAGTTGAATTTATTATGCGTACTATACAGAGTTCGGAGCAACTGAAATTTAATGCTTGAGCATCAAGGATGCACAAAGGAACATATCAAACTAAGCAGTCCTTTTCTGGCCTCTGCACACACACTCTTCTATGACAAGTGATAATAATTGGGTGGGATGGGAGTGAGAGGGAAGAATACTTTTGAATCACTTGATTACTCCACTAGTAACTATTGGGAAGAGTCTGGAGACTACTATGTCCTGTCTTCATTATAAACATACTTAAGTACTACTAATCACTGCATAAAGCAAATGGATTGATAGGCTATAGTGCAGATAGATCTCTGAAAAAGGTCATTTATCAAATGGTAAAACTCATATTATACAGTATGTACACAAGCTTTACAGCTTTATCTTGTTGGAGTAAGCTGAAGTTGCAAGTTAGCCATCCATTTGATCTTCTAAAAAATGATTGTTGATCTAGTTCCTTGTATCCTTAACAGTGTAGATGACTAAACTATCTTCAATGGTTGAGGTTTATCCAGAGTCTCAGGATCACCATCAAAGCAGACTGAACTGCTTGATACTGTTGTATATATTCTCCTGGATCACCACTTTATGTTCTCTTTACAGTCTTAACATTTCAATTCATTAGTGGACATCAACACTTTGCACAGTCACATCAATAATACAAAATAGTATCCTATAACTGGGAGAATGGAATGTTTAGATTTACATGACTGTATGTATACTTCCCTCCATATCAAACCAGTTCATCTTACTTATGATCTGCAATGCAGTAGCAACTAGAAAATACAAGAAGTAATTTTCTGTTAGGAACTACTAGATTTAGGCCACAGTCAAGTCTAATAATGCCTAGCTTTTGCTCTTATTTGTACAAAAATAAACTGTGAACGTTCATTCGGACAACCTTCTGTAAAAGTTTGCTCTTGCATCAAACAGTTATAGGGTTATCTACTCAACGTAACTTCTAAAAACCAAGTATCAACTTCACTGTTAAGTCTCTTTCAATAAATATACTCAAATTCAATTCAAATGCCACAGGGAGATCAAATCAAAGTTGGCTACCATGAGAATAGGCCTTGCTGAATTACTACCCATAGACAAAAATTGATATGCTAACAAAAAACCCTGCACAAATAACCTTAAAATTAATTTCCAGTAAATCTATCACCTATACATTATAATATATCCACTTTTGCTCCAGAAACAGGGCTAGCATTTTTTAAAAAAAGTTGAGAGGGGGTGAAGTCAATGGGAGATAGTGGTGCTCAGTACCTTTAAAAACCAGGCCTTTGATTTATATTATATAGGTCAGAGTTGGCCAACATGATTTACTATTTGTCTTGAATGTGCTTGTTAGAGGGCCTTTAGCATATGTTTTCAATGACTCCTCTTGGAAGAGTCCCAATTCATTAACTGCCTAATGTAACAAAGAAGTTGCCCTCATGCCTCACTCTCTTTAAACCAAAAGTAGTTAAGAGTCTGATTCTCTTGGAGTGAGGATGTCAAGGCAACAAGAATCTGAAATTCCTTTTGAGAGATAAAATGCTATATTTGATGTTAACTAGTTTTCCATATGTATTAGCTATCCATTTATATCCAAAAATTTAAGACAGGCCCTTGTGAAACTTCTTTTTACTGCATTCCAAACACCCTGCAGTTCACACCAATTTTTAAAATGTATAGATTTTAAAGGATGCTGAAAAGCACTTATATTAGCAATGGAATACCTTCCAGTGTGATCTACAATTTGTTTAATGTGACATACTTGCTTTTAAATTAATTTAATCCCCTTGAAGTGGAACTACCTTAGATATACTAGCTTAAGTGATTTATATTTATAGTATATATTCAGAACGAACACTGTAGGCCATTTGTTGACACACAAGGAAAGGATGTACTAATAAAGCTGATCCAGCATAGTACAACAGGTGCTTTCAAGACCTTAAATAGACATCTGATACGTTTAGTATGGCCGTTTTGACTTAAGAGTATTATGACTTTCAAAGTTACAGAATAATTTGTGCTTCCAGTTGGCACATTTTTTAAAAAATGTAAAGAATAACAGCTATTTGCAAAAGTTGTGCAAATCTATCTTATTTACAGAAATGGCACAAAAGTGAATTCAGTTTATGCACATGCACAATTCATTCACTTAAAAAAATGTGTTCTACACTACAGGACCAAAAGGAATACCAGCTTCAACAGGCAGTTGTCAATAAGCACAAGGTTTACAAGAATTACACCAAAATGAGCAAATATTGCCCAAGTAAAAATCTATTGTTAAAGCTGAAGTAGGTTTAAGGCCATTCAAGTTCAAGAGCAAATACACAAATTAAGTCAGAGCCCCATCTTTTTTTAATACATGCTTTACCTTCTAGCAACTTGCGGTCTAAAACCTCTAGTTTACAAAACCAAAACACAAGAAGAAACACAACAAGAGGTTGTATTCAATACAAACATACTACGCTGTAATTAAGGTGAACTAAGGAAAGCAGAAACATTAAAAATTGTCAAACTTGCTAAATCACTTGCTGGAACCAGCCCTACACTAGTAAATAGGTAATATGTACATTTTCAAGTAGATTTACTTTACATTGCTCTAACAAAAGGTATCCTTTTTTAAATCAGTGCATTGTTCTCAACTTATCCAAGGACTACGCAACTTAATTCTTAACAGGACTCTCTTACAATAGCAGCACACGCTACCACTACCTGCAAAGCGGTCAGTCAATGACTTAGTGGAAACAAAATGTGAGAAGTAACTATTAAGGAAAGATTAAGGGAATGAGAAGATTCATGCAGTTCTGCCAGTCTAGTCAACCAGCCAGCTTGCTAGCAACAAGAGATGGTTTCCGCTGTGGAAGGTCCTGTGGAGTGGGAATGTGGTCACCTGTAACTTCGGTCTTATCAGGAGCTGCAGTAGGAAGTTGCTTGTTCTTCATTTTTGCTTTAGCCATATTGTAATCCCCAGAATCAAAGTACTTTTGCTGCAAGACAGAAACATTCAGCGAATAAGTAAAACAAAAAGGCATCTTAAAATGACTATTTACCTCAAGTATTACCCAACTGTACTACCACCTGGGGTTATTTAACTAAGGTGATACAGGTGCAGAAAACCTAACAGTTATACAGTCCATCAAATGTACCCTGCTAATCCAAGACCAAATCTGTAAAGGCTAGGGATCCTGATTTTGCTATAATCAGACATCCAAGATTTCTCACAGAATGTTGTCTAGCTTAATGAATGAAACAGGGGCCATCTTTAGTATTTGCAACCAAATGTGGGATTAGAAGATATGAAAAAACAGTATGAATGGAACTATTTCAACCCTATAAAACCATAAATAGCATTACTGAGACAAGATTAAGAAGTTTAATGCTAGCAACTTCTTGATTGTGGGAATGCATCAGCAAATGGAATCATTCACTATTAGTAAATGAGGGTAAGGTATTACAAAACTGGCTTTTATTGCTATCCACTTACACACAAAGACAGCTTATATTAATAAGGAGTAAGGTTCAAATTCCTTGTAAGCCACTGAGTGACCTTGAAGCTGTCACTACCTCTCAGACTAACCTCCAACTGTGGGGAGAAAACTGTGTGCACAACCATGAGCTTCTCAGAAGAATGGTGAGATAAAAATATAATAAAATGTAATACGCAAAAAACATGCATGACTTTCTAAGACTATTATTTTTAAATTTTCAGAAATAAAAATAGGCTCAATTGCATACTGACTCTCACAGAACAGAACAGCCGGTTTAATGCAATTCAAAGGGGATTATATCAAAGAAGTGATGCACACAAATGTTTCTCCAAATCCCATATCAAATAGGAGGAACTTCATCTATGAATCCCCATTTGTTTTTATTAGAAAGGCACCTAAACAACACTGCTGGCAGCACTGGTATGCACTAGCAGACGTAAAGGCAACCTACATAGCACTCTGGCTGATGTAGTTGCTATTATGAAACCTTTCAGGAAAGGCTTTCAGACGCTAAATGGTTTACAGAGATGAGCAAGCGAGGCTATTTGTGCTGCCCTGATGAACTTGGTTATTTGACAAAATCAGTACTTGAACTGAAGTCTTAAAACATTCCTTCACTTTTTCATCCTGTTTACCAGGAAACAACAGCATCAAGAAATATTCAGATGATTTTTAAAAAAATGATTGCTGTTTCAATCACTAATCAAGGCCTTGCCTATCTTCCTATGTAAAACATATAATGATATCCCTCTCATCTACTTACAGAAGGTTATCTTGTGGCAAGCTTTTTTGTGCAGTTAAATACATCCTAATCTTCAGGAGTTGCTAGACTGTGAAATAAAGTTTCTACAAATGAAAAACAAGGATATCTTGCTGGCCTTTTAAAAAAACCTATAGTCCTCTAATTCAAGGCCTTTGCCATACTGTTAAGACATTATCTATTACATTATATTGTTACTCTTATTTCTGCTTTTGAAGTGGTAGTGTAAATTAGTATTTGTTTCATGTTACAATCTTGCATTTTCTTAGACTTGATGAACCTTTGAAGCTATCCAGTTACATTACATTCTGGAAGAGAGTTGTTTTCATGGCATATTTTACAGTGTGAAAAATGGCTGACTTTAAAACACAAAGAGTAATGGGCCAGTTTCATTCAAGAAGACAGCAGGCACTATTCTAAGCCTTTGATCCTAAGCATGCTTTCATTGAAACTCAATTGAAATCAATAGTCCTTCACTGCTCAGAAAATATTCTTACCATTGAAGTCATGGTATGAACGCAAACCTCACAACCATACAAGCATACCATCACTAATCTAAATGGATTCTAAAGTTTCCTTGATTAAACAAACAAGTTACATAATATGGTTCAACCTTACTCACTCCTTTCTGGAGCCGCTTCCTCAAGAAATCTGAGCCCCCAGGCTTTTGTCCCAGATGAGGATACCTGGCTTTCAACTTTGCTTCTTCAGCTTTCTCAGGACTAATCACCTTGTCATCCATTTCCTGAAAACACAAAGAATTAGTATTTCTATTACATCAACTATGCCTTCCTAAGATTTATCTTGTGATTCTACAAGATGGCCATCTTTGAATATTCAATCTTTATTTGCTTTAAACAGTAAAAAACAGTAAAAAAATCAGTTAGATATGATTGGTCCTGTCAGCCTTCATATCCCAGCATATTCCACACTTAATAACTGTTTGCAATAAGTGAAAAATACATGGGCTATTACCCACAATTTTACATACATATCACTACATTTTAACTTAGAAAGAGAAAGGTATAACAGGCCTATATCAGCAAATATTTCTTGCAACCCATCTAGCTGAACATAACCTTCCAAAGATTTGTTATATCAATACCCTTTTCAGCCAAGATTTGTTCCCAAAACAGCTTACAAGGACTACAATCCAAAACAAAGGTACAATATTAAGGATATGTGATGTGTGTGTGTGTGGGGGGGGGGGGGTCAGCAATGTGTTCTGACATATACCTGGCAGTTGATTCTATACATTAGCCTATTTCCTCCACAGAGAAGGGCCAAAGGAGTTGTAAGTAGACTCAGTGACCTGGTTGGCACATAACTGCAGCAAAACTTGGGTTAATCATGCTAATTAACATAAAAATTAGTAGTTATGTTAATTGTGGGTTTAATCCATGATTAACCTATAGTAACCAGGTTCGGACATCACTTAGAAACCCCCAATGAGGACTTGGATATTCAAAAAGGCTGCAGAACACACCTAGTATGTGAATGGCAAATCTTTAGTTATGCCATGATTTACTGGTGTGAATAGTAACTGGCTGATAGTATAGAAACAGACGTCCCATTGACATGCATATAGCCTGCCAGGAATACAATAAACCTCTTTCTAATCTTGCTGACTGTTTAGGTCTGCAAACAGATTGTCAAGCACGCCATAATATAAACAGAAAATAAAATTTAAAATCTAGGCACTGCCCTCTCAGCTAACAAACTGATGCTAGAATAGGCAGTATGCCTCTAGATACGTGTTGCTGAAGTACATGAGTGAGAGGGTGCTATTGCTCTCATGTCCTGTTTGTGGGCTTCCCACAGGCAGTTGGCCACTGCAAACAGAATGCTGAACTACGTAATCCTTTGACCTGATGCAGTATAGCTCTCAGTCCAATCCTGTCACAGCAAGTACAATGAAAGTTGTAAACCTGGTTGGCCTTTGTGTGAACAGAGTGCTGCACTAGATGGACCCTTGGTCTGATCCAGCATGGCTCTTCTTATGTTCTTATGAATAGAAACTCTGTCTTTACCTGCCTTCTGTTCCCTATGGGTAAAGAAAGTGAAGCTTAAAATTGGTCAACTAGATCTTAGTTTTTGCTGACACTCAAGCCACAACTATCAAAGCCTGACCTGCTTTAGAACACACCCTTCATATTTGAAAAGGAAAGCTATTTGAATGCCGGCAATTAACTGAAGCTAACATTTAAATGCCAGTCATTCTCAGGTTGGCCAAGAATACCTTGAATCACAAGAAGCCACAGGACACATCCTCAACATGTTCCAAAATATTTTGTTCCTAATTGGGGCTGGGGGGGAGAGAGATACATCAAGGTTTGATGATGTCACATTTACACCACGCTTTCCCTAGCTTGCTGCAATCAGACAATACACCTCTAGGAGACACGTCCGCCCACGGCAATGGGCACGCCCACCAAAGACTCCTGTAACTTGACACAGTGGCTGGCGAGAGCGATCAGGAGGCAATTCCGCGTTGTTTCAACAGGTTTTTTTTTTTCATTTTTATTTCTGTCAACCACCCAGAGCGCTTAGGCTATTAGGCGGTAAAGACAAGGAGTCAATTAACGAATACCCGTCCGCGGTGCAGGAGACGAAAGCCAACCGTGCGGCTAAAGCTGTAAGCGTCTCAAACGCAGCTGCAGAGGTGGCTTGGTGTGCGTATCCACCCCACAGCCACCCCTCGTGCGTGTCATGGGAGGAGGGGATAAAGTTGGTGCCCAGTGTCCGCTTTCTCTGTTTCTCCATCGAAGGTCCATACAGGAAAACATACCTTGAGGAAGGGCAAGGGGGAAACATAGAATGCTTCGGCTAGCACCCGATACCCACCAATGGGGAAGAACGGGACCTACCCCACCCGCCACGGGCCTTTCCCGACCGTGCAACGGGGGGACGGGGAAAAACCCCACTCCCATGAACTTCCCTGCCCGCCCACATAAAGCCGTTGGCTCGGCGGAAGAGCAAGGGAGGAAGCTCTATTCCCCCCCCCCCCCCGCTCCACTGCCCGATTAAAGTTTCCTCAGCTAAACGCGGCCTAATCTCCCTCTGCCGCCTCAACAAGCTCGCCTTCTCCCGCGGCGCCCGCCCAGAAACGCCTCACCTTCTGTTCCTCCGCCGAAGCGGGCTCCGGGCTCTCCGCAGACATGGCTTCCACACAACCGCGGCAGCACCCCCCGGACGAGAAAGGCCTGGAGCCGGCGAAGCACCGCTGCCGCCACCACAACCGCACACAAGATGGCTGCCGGTTTTACGACGGCGAGCCGGCAGGCTCAAGTTTCTGCTTTCGGCCCGAGACACCGCCGTTACTCCACCCCTAGCCCAGCCCAAGAGCGAATGAATGAGCCGCACCAGGACAGACCCGCGCGAGGTAGCTCTCGCGCGGGATCTCGACTTCCAAGCGGCCTGCGTCATATCCCCGTTGAGTCCTGTGGCACTCTGGGAGTTGTAGGGTTTTTTTGTAGAAAGTTCTGCGAGTCTCGCTCCTGATGTTTTAGCCCTCTAAGGAAGGCAAGTAACTAAGGCTGCGATCCGATACACGCCTGGAAATAAGACTCATGGCACTCAACAGGACATACTTCTGGGTGGACTTAGAATGTATATATATGTTCTTTTTTCAGATCTTTGTTTTTATTGAAATTTATAATAAAAATGAATTTTAAAAAGGATTGTACTGAGGGTCGTGCGCAGTGGTGTAGTCATAAAAATGTGGAAGTACAGGCGCTCATCATCACAGTCTCCATAGCCACGCCCCTAAGGAGAGGCCAAAATTGCAGGCAGTTGTGTTGATCCATATCAACAAACCAGTTCTAGTAGTTTTCATGTCCTCCAGGATCAAGGCTTCTGCAAAGCTTCTGCAAAGTTCATGGATCTTAATTGGGCCATTCAAGACCAAATACTTTGCATTACAACAAGGAACAATGTATACTTTCTGGGGAAATTCATTTTCCCCTGACCCCCACCCTCCCCCCAGTGCTACTCCAAGGATTGCAGCTAAGGTCGGAGGGAACAGGGAACATTCATGCTAATAAAAAGAAAGTGCTGGCACCGCATCCCTGTGAAGGACATATAGGGAGCTCCTTAAACTGAATCAGACCTTTGGTCTTGTCCACACTGACTGGCAGCAGCGCTCCTGGGTTTCAGATAGGAATTTTTCCAGCTATACCTGTGGTTTGAACCTGAGACCTTCTACATGCAAAGCAGAGTCCCTATCACTGTTGGAGCTATATACTTCTAACCTGCTTTGGGAAATACATGCTAAACAGTGTAATGAAATTAGGGCAGGATCTAGACTACTGCCTTATAACGGTATTGAAGTGCACTAGCAACTGTTGGGACCCATGACACATGCCATATATTGTCTTCAATCTGCTTTCATGGTGTTATATCCTGTTTGTTGTAGATCTGGCCCTAGTGTCATTATCCCAGATGCAAGAAAAACACTTGAGAGGAGAGAGATTCTAGACATGCTGTGCAATGCAGTCCAATATACGTCTATTACAATGGGTCTATGAACGGGATGCATAAAACTCAAATTTCAGGCCTAGGTCCCCTCTACAAGGATTCGCTTTTGCGCCTGGTTAGGCGATTATGCGCATAATCACAGAAGCGCATTTACGCCTAATCCCTCTGCATGAGAGGCGGCGAGAGGCGGCGAAGCACATTAACAGATGTCCAAAATGCGCTTTACAAGTAGTTAATGCGCATAAGTGCTTATTCACACAGTCAAAATGCGCTTTAACGGATGGAGCAAAATAAAACTCGCGATTTAACGCGCATTCGATAATGCACATAATCGGGGAGATAACGCACCTCTACGCCCGATTTGCGCTCCGTTCTTGTAGAGGTAATTTTTTTAATGCGCCTTGAAAGAGCTTTGAATGCCTCTTGTAGAGGCACCCTTTGTTGATATTCTGATGCACAGGGCGGAGTTTGTACTAAAGCTTAGGACAAGTAAAAGCTAAGCAGTGTTTTGTTTTCTGTGGTTTTTCCCCAAATTTGAACTTCATTTTTATGCTGGGTGTTTCATGGTGCAGCTTTCTACAGACAGAGTTGCCCCTATGCCGGGGGACAATCTGATCTAAGGCACCTGCAAAAAGCTTCCCAGTCATGCAGCCTATAAGAAATTCAAAATATTCCTGTGGAAAGGGAGGGACAGTACATTGAACATGTTAAAACTCAAGACTCTTAGACTCCAGTGTAGAAAATATAGAATACATGTTCAGTTAAAAAAAAGAACACCTTTCTTCAAAATGTAAGGTGGGGTGGGGGAGACTCCTTGCAATGGGAAGTTACCAAGGGAGACATGAAAAGGAGCTGAGGAAAAGTGATCAGAGCCTCTGAAGTCATCCAGGAAGAGGAAACCAAACTCTTCAAAAAGAGTGCAACATGAACACCAAAGGTGCCCATGGCTGTGGGTAAAAATTATTACCCAAGGGAATCACAATGGCCATGCTGGTTGGGGATGATGGGAGTTATAGTCAAACACATCTGGAGGGCAGAAAGTTAGAAGGCTGCCTGAGTCTATTAAAACAGTGCTTCAATTCTAATTTCAAAGGTGCTGGTTTTCAGGACTGACTGAAATCAAACCTCTGTCCAAAACCTTAAATTGCCCTTAATTTCAGATATGAGCAAGGTAGCTGTGGTTATTCAGCCAAAATGAGAGGAAAGGCCCCTTCCATGGCAAGCTTATACATTACAGCTGCCATGTGGGTTTAGATCAACGCACTTGGTGAGATGTTCATACGCAGGAGGTCATGATGCCAACTGGATTATTGCTTCTTTCTTGTATTCCACCCAGAGAATATTTGTCATTAAAAATACAACACATGAAATACACAAGCATCCAAACTAAACTTGCAGGCATCCAAACGCAAGAGAACGTTTGTCACAGAAAAACCCCACCAATCCACGTGATAAGAGGCTGCACACAACTTGTTTGCTATGCAGCAACACCTGATGAATGCCTAACGACCTTGAGTGCAATTGGTGGCTGAGATAAGGGGTCACTTCCAAGAAAATTAGATGGTAGTTATTTATAAGTTCTCAGAAATAGTAACCTAGAAAGGAAAAAAAATAGGGGTGTGCAACAGATCGGGTCCGATCCACGATCCAGACCCGATCCGGGGGAAATCAGATAAAATTATCCAAACCGATCACCAGCACCTAGATCGGCCAATCCAATACGATCCGATCTGAAAAGGACACGATCCAGATCATGTCGGATCGGAAGATCGGACCCCCTCCCTCCACTCGCACTCACCTCCCCCACCAGGTAAAGAGCGCAAATGCGGGGAGGGGGCTTACCTGCCGGGGCCGTCTGCAGCAGACAGCCCGGGCAAGTAAGGAGCACGAGGGGGAAGAGGGGGTTTACCTGCCGGGGTTGTCCGCTACCATCCGCAGGCGCCAGGGGGCGCCAGTGTACGACCCCGGCAGATAAGGAGGAGCGTGAGGGGGGGCTTACCAGCCGGGGCCATCCTTTGCTATCAGCGGGCGGCAGTGGACGGCCCCAGCAAGTAAGGAGTGTGAGGGGGAGGAGGGAGGGGGCCCCACTTACCTGCCGGGGCGTCTGCTGCCTTCACCTGCTCAAATCTACTGAGAACTAGGCCTCGCGGCCTAGTCCTCAGTAGAGCGCCACCTGGCACTCTACTGAGGACTAGGCCGTGAAGCCTAGTTCTCAGTAGATTCGAGCAGGTAAAAGTAGTGGATGCCCCGGCAGGTAAGGAGCGCGGGGGGGCTTACCTGCCGGGCCCGTCCACTGCCATCTGCTGCCGCCCAGACGGCAGCAGATGGCAGCGGATGGGCCCAGCAGGTAAGGAGGGAGGAAGGGCCCACTTACCTGCCGGGGCCGCCCACAGGCGCCAGCGGATGGCCCCAGCACATAAGGAGCACGAGGGGGGAGGGGGGTGTTACTTGTCAGGGCTGTCTGCTGCATTCCGCTGGCACCCGCGGGCGCCAGCGGAGGGCCCCAGCAAGTAAGGAGTACAAGGGGGGAGGAGGGAGGGGGCCCCACTTACCTGTAGGGGCATCCGCTACCTTCACCTGCTCAAATCTACCCGGCAGGTAAGAAGCGCGAGGGGGAGAGGGACAGGGAGGGGGGAGTTAGTTTTCTTTCCCCCAGTGCAAGTCTATGGGGAAAAATGGCGGCCGATCCAAAAATCGATCTGATCCAGGGGACCTCTGATTTTGTTCCAATCTGATCCGGAACAAAATTGGAGGTCCCGATCTGGGTCCTGATCCAATCCGGAGAGTCCGTGCACATCTCTAAAAAAAATAACACCAGCCTTTGCTGCTAAAGGATTAGTTCACTGACATCTTACTTAACAGTTGGCTATTTTCCCAATAGTCTGTTTTCAGAGAAAGGTTTCAAAGCTACCTTGAATCCGTAGAAGGGATCTGGGGATGAAAGATTTGTTGTAAGCATTCCTATATGACCTTTTGAACGTGAATTATTTTATTATATTTCTCAACTGCCCAGCGTCTTCACCCGACATTTAAAAGACCACAATGTAGGTGCCAAGCAAGCCTCTCTAGGGAAGGCATTCTGCATCTAGGGTACCACTGCTGAAAAGGTCCTTTCCTTGGTAGCCACCTGCCTCACCTCATTTGACGAGGGCACCTGGAGGAGACCATCTGAAGTTCTAGGCAGGTATATATGGTAGGAACATGCTATAGCTTCTCGTTACATGCAAACCTGGTGAGGGTGAGCTGGTGGGGTAGTTGTCAAGCCACACGCAACCCTAAAACAGCTCATGAGTTCTGGTGGCTTGTCACCCACCCCAACAACTCATCCTCACTGGGTTTACACGAAACAATAAGGTACGGTGCACCCCCGCTGC
This sequence comes from Anniella stebbinsi, assembly GCA_029215795.1. Taxonomy (NCBI): domain Eukaryota; kingdom Metazoa; phylum Chordata; class Lepidosauria; order Squamata; family Anniellidae; genus Anniella; species Anniella stebbinsi. Next base: position 394,114,132 of record JARDYH010000001.1, read on the forward strand.
ACCCCAAATATTGAAAATGGTGGCCACCATGGCAATGAAAAAACCCATGGGGAAATTCACCTATGGTGGCTTTTTATTACGTGCAAACTAGGTCTATGTGTTGCTGTTGCCTCCAAAAACTCTTACACAGGCGCTTGTGATACTGGTAAATATCCTGACATTCTAATGCAGTATATGACATTGTTGCATATTGATAGTATTTCACTATTAGTATTAAGAATGGGGTGTGATGGTGAACATATTGATAAAATGGGAATGCTTCTGCTGAGCATTATCAAAGTTGTGATATTAAAATATAGTCTCAAGCTGAGTTCTGTCATGCTTTGCTTATTTCTAATTCTTCCAAATGTTTAATCTCTATTATAAAGATTAGTCACTTTAAGAGAGAACTGTAATTTCTTCAGCTAGAGAGACTGTACTAATATGTATATGGTTGATTCCTTGCTATTACTTCAAGGTGTAGTAAAAGGGTTGACTTCCTAGAGCCACCTAGTGGCCTATATTGGACAAAAGCCTATTAAGAGCAGAAAAGACCATTATCAAAATAAAACCAGAATTCAAACATTGCTGTTTTCACATATATTTAAGATATAAATACTACTTTGTTTTCACAGTACATCTTTTTTTAAAAACACAGTCTGAGAAAGTCAGGTAAGGGACAGTAGTGTTATGTAAAATTTTGATACGGATTAGGATAAAGTGAAATGCTTTGAGGAGAGGTCCTTTAAGGGGGAAAGTGGTACTAATTATGAGTTGGGTCAATGATCTGAATGGGTAGTCAAATAATTTGCAGTATGGTTTCATGTGTTATTATGGGACCTATATGGGGGAAGAAATGAGCTATATGAAAAAAAATACACAACTCATCTTGCCCCTACATGCTTGCATAGTATGACAATGCAATGGTAGTTCAACATCCCATCCTTATTTTAAGCAGCTTAAGTATCACTTAAAAACACATCACACAGCAGAGTAAAGACTTCTGTATATATTTCAGATTTCAATATTAATGTCAAAAATACGCAGTATGATTTTACAGAGGATTTCTGCTACATTAGAACAGTAAAGATGAACATCACTTAAGTAAAAGAAACATTAAATATTAAATAACCAAAAAATAAAATAAAGGTGTAAACACTAAACTAATTTGGAATCTGCTATTGCAACACATCCAATGAAGTGGTTTAAAACCAGTATAAAAAGATTAGGACTAAGTATGTTCCAGTCTACATGGAATACACAAAGCTCATTCCTGAAGCCTTTTTAAGAACTGGACCAAGACCCTAGAAAAGCTTCGGCTCCCATCTGGCCACCATCTCACTTTCTTCGCTATTTACGTTTTACACCCTATATTTGATGCCAATTGTTCATCTTGTACAATAATCTGGTAACTGAGCAAATACTTTTCATTGCTGTGTCGTGCTAACATCGGGGTGAAAACTGGGGGTTTGTTGGAGATTCAGTGTAAGATTTCAGTTCGTATGCAGCGCCACTGTCAACTTCCATGGATTTTCGAGAAAACAGGAGTCTTACATCTCTATAGAGGTAGATCTTTCCAGACTTGGAACTCTGGAACCTAAGAGAGGAACAGATGCCAACGTTAGTTACTGGTGACTGAACTACCACATGTAAAAATGTGCCATGTGTCACATAAGGATACTGAGGCTTGGAGAAGAAATTCCTTCTTAATGTAAACAATTACTTTTTGAACTAGCTCAAAGGGAAGTGGGCATTTTTCAGTTTTTTCTTATGGAACTACTGCTTGAGGCTTGCACTTTGAGGCTCAGGCTTAAACTTATTTGAAGTTAAAAGAACAGATGAAAAAACAACAGTGATTGCTACTTTTAATTAATTTTTTTTTATGTTCAAGCAAATGAATGGATTAGAGCACTAATGTTTACACATTAGAATGGTCCCCGCAACCCTGCTCCCCTCGATCAGCCTTCGGCATTCACTAAGAAACAAGATGGGCCTCTGGTGCAAAACTGAGTGAATCCCTAGATGATGTCTTCCCTTGAGTCTTGCCAAAAAAAGTTTTAAAGGGCTTCAAGTTTGGGCATCAGTTAATTTGAAAATTTTATAGAAGCTGGTTAGTCTCTAGACAGACAATTGTGGTTTGCACAGCAACATAATGTTCTCTGTATTGCATCAGCAAATTATATGTTAGGATTTCAATTGCACAGGCAGGTACAAAGGCAATCTGCCAAAACAGCAAAGTATTTTCATGAACACACAAACATGGGCACAAAAAATTGCACAAGCAAACTGACCCTTAGGTTTTAAAAGGCTGCTCTTGTTTTTTTTGTTTTGTTTTTTAAAGGTTTCCTGTATGTCAAGTTTCAGCCCTGGGCAAATGTTTTTGCTGACAACCTCTTGCTAAGTGGATTTCACAATGGAAGCGCTGACACAACCTTAATTAAGGCCTTCTAAACAGATGCTGCCACAAAGCAGTTTACAGTTGTATGACTTCATTTGTTTTGGAATACTTGTATGGATCCAGCACCTAAACTCGAGTCACTCGTTTCAAAGCTATGTTTTCAGCAAAAAATGAAAAACCAACACATACGGCCATTTCACTTTTTATCAGTACATACAAAAGTACTGGTATTAGCATCGACTGCCTTTTATCCAAAAACTTTGCAACGTTAATTAAAAAGCAAGCTATTGGTTTGAATTGTATTTTTTATTTCATTTTTTAAACAAGTATTACTTGCATCAAGAAGAAAATAAGAACTTGACCACACTCAGCAGTCTTACCTCAGATGAATGAGGTAGCGTAGTAGTCTTTCTTCAGGATGTCGAATATTTTCTTTATTGATACTTCTCTTTGTTTCTCGCCTCACAGGGACAGAAAAGGTTCTTTGCCGTAGGAATGTTTGATGATTGGCTGGCATCTCGCGTAAGTCATATATCACCACAAACATCTTCACCACAGTCTTGTTAGGATTAAATAAGGTCTGAAAATAGACAAACAAGTGCTTCAGAATGACACTATTATATTGAGCAACTGTGTTTAGTGGGCTGCATCCGGGGGTGTCCCTCCCTGGCGGGAGGGGCACCAGGTTGGTGATTGTTGCTAGTTCCCCTCCCCTCCCTGTAGCCCCCTATGTCACCTCCCACATGTTCCAAAGTGTCCCCCAACCCTCTGGAGCAGATTTAGGGGAGGTTGAAGGTCCCCTCCACACCCCATTCTGCTGATAGAAGCCTCCACTTGATCAAAGAGCCTTCTGTCAGCAAATAATAACAACAACAACAACAGGAAAAGGTCACAATTATTCTGTTAGTCACATCCGTCACCAGCATCACATCAAAAAATTATACAGAAAACCTTCAAAAACTGGGCCTACCGGAATACATCCTCACCAACATCCAGAAAGGACAGGTTGCTTACCTGTAACTGTTGTTCTTCGAGTGGTCATCTGTGGAGTCACACATATATGGGCTTCTGCGCCTGCACGGAGGCTCGACTCGGAGAACTTCTATAGCTATTAGTTACTTTTAGGCGGGAACCCCTCCCCCACCGGCGAGTGCGCATGCGTGGGAGGGTTCCCGCCTCATACCTCAGTTCTTCTGAGACCCCAAGTAGAGGTTCAGGCTGAAGTAAAATGGCTAAATTCTTATAGCCCAGCCCAGTACCCCCAGCGGGGATGGAGGGTGGGTTATGTGACTGCACAGATGACCACTCGAAGAACAACAGTTACAGGTAAGCAACCTGTCCTCCTTCTTCGTGGTCTCTGTGCATCACACATATATGGGCGATTAGCAAGCTCACTTACCCTGAAGTCAGGAGGTTGGCATTAGGTGCAGATTGACGAGAGTACGGCTCTGCCAAAGGAGCAGTCAGCTCGGGACCTTACGTCCAATCAATAGTGATGGGCGAATGTGAGAGGTGTGGACCACGTAGCTGTACGGCAGATTTCTTGGACAGACACGCCCCGTTGGAAAGCCGAAGACGTAGCCATTGCTCAGGGGGAATGCGCTCTAACTGGGGTCGGTAGTGGCAACCGTGCTATTTGGTAGGCTAGAGAAATGCCCTGGGTCAGCCAAGCTGCCAAGCGCTGCGACGAGGCTGGCTGTCCCTTTTTTGCTGTGCCGTAGCAAACAAACAGGCGTTTAGACAAACGAAACGCCTCAGTACGAGCTTTGTAGGAGGCTAGGGCTCTTCGCACATCCAGCATGTGCAGCGTCTGGTCCAGAGCTGTTGTGGGGGACGGGAAGAACGCCGGGAGGAGGATGTTCTGATTGACATGAAAAGCCGAGATGACCTTCGGGAGAAACTGAAGGTCGGGTCACATGATTACCTTATCCCTATGGAAGATGAGGTAAGGTTCGTCGATGCGCAAGACTGCGAGCTCACTAGCTCTGCGTGCCGATGTTATCGCCACTAGGAAGAGGACCTTTAAGGTGAGCAACCTAAGGTCAGTAGTGGCTAATGGCTCAAATGGTTTTGCCATCAGGGCTTGAAGTACTACTGACAAGCTCCACGCTGGCTGAAGAGGGTGTCTAGGCGGGGAGAGGTTCGATAGTCCCTTAAGGAAACATTTAACCGAACAGTGGGAGAAAACAGTTGACCCTTCAACTTGGTCATGGGATGCCGAAATGGCCGCTAGATAAACTTTAATCGAAGAAAACTGCAGACCTTTGTCAACTAAATGAATTAAAAAGGACAGGATCTGCATAATCGAACAAGTGGAGGGAGGGAAACCGTTACGTGCGACAAACGCCGAGAAAGCGTTCCACTTCCTGGCATATGATGCTCTAGTGGAGGGTCTCAGGGCCGCCTTCAAGACATCTTGAATCCTTGAATCTAGTAGGGAGGCCTGAGTCTCCATGCCGTAAGGTAAATGGAGTCTAGGTCTGGGTGCGTCACCTAGCCGGGTGCCTGATAAAGGAGATCCCGTCTGGTCGGGAAGCGTAGGTAGTGTCCCCCAGACATGTTGAGGAAAGGGGCGAACCACCCCTGTCTGGGCCACCAGGGGGTCACCAAGATGCAGTCTGTCTGGCTCGCTCTGACCTTGGCTAAAATCTGAGATATGAGCGGGATTGGTGGGAAGATGAAAAAGAGGTGACCTGTCCAGACTGTGAGGAATGCATCCCCTTGGGATCTCGGCCCTTGTCCCGCTCTGCTGCAGAAGGAGCGGCAGATGGCGTTGCTGGCCGTTGCAAAGAGGTCGAACGTGGGGTGTCCCCAACGGTTGTACACTAGCCGGAGGGCCTGGGGATGAATTTGCCATTCGTGTGTTAGGGAGAACTGACGACTGAGGTGGTCGGCAAGGTGATTGAGGTGGCCCGCAACGTGGATTGCTGTGAGCCTGATCTTCCTGCGCAGACACCAGTTGAGGGTGTGAACTGTGAGTTTTGTTAGGGCTGCAGACTTGGTGCCGCCCTGTTTGTTGATATAAAAAACCACCGTGGTGTTGTCCGATGCTAACTGGACGTGGGCGCCGAGCAGATGTTGCTCGAAAGCTTGGAGAGCCTTTTAAACTGCTAACAGCTCGAGTAGATTGATGTGTGCTATCCTTTCCCTGTTGGACCAGGTGCCCTGTACCTGAAGAGAGTCGCAATGACCTCCCCATCCTACGAGGGATGTGTCCGTAGTCACCATGCGCGTTGGCGTCGATGGCCAGAATGGGACGCCTTGAAGAAGATTGGGTAGGTGAGTCCACCATCGGAGTGACCGCTGGGCTCCTCGGGGAACCTGGAGGAGGGTGCGTTTTGAATGGAGTTGTGTCCGGAAGATTCTGGTGAACCAGAGCTGTAGTGCACGCATTCTGAACCGGGCAAACGCATCTTGGAGGTCAATGGAAGCGAACCAGGCGTTCTCTGGTAATAGTAGAAGGATTGTGGCAATGGATGCCATGCAAAAAATTTTTGTAGCGATGAATGCATTGACATCTCTGAGGTCCAAGATTGGTCGATAACCTCCGTCGGGTTTTGGGACAGTGAAATACCTGGAGTAAAACCCCTGGTATTTCTGTTCTGGTGGTACAGGCACAATGGCGCCTTTTTGTAGGAGGGCCGCGACCTCTGTTATGAGGGGGTTGGATAGTTTTGTGATTTGAAAGATTCCAGATGGTGGGAGAGTATTGAACTCGATATAGTATCCATTTTTTACAATTGATAAGACCCAGGCGTCTGATGTTATACTTTCCCATGCCGGTAGGAACGGGGTAAGCCGGTTTCCAAAAGTTGCCGTGGTGTCGGTGGCGGAGTCAAAGGCGCCATCATAATCGCTCTTTTTTCGTTGGGGGCGAAACTTTGAGGACGAAAAGGATTGTCGCTTACTCTGAGACAACTGTGGTTGCTGCTGGGTCTGTTGTTTAAAAGGGGCACGATCGCCTTGGTATCTGTTCGCAGCCAGAAAGGGTTGGCGAGACCATCTCTTTGCCTTAGAGTGTTGAGGGAACGTTGTTAGTCCCATTTTCTTGGCGGTGGTCTTGGCCTTCTGCACCGTGTCCATGGCATCGTCGGTGGTGGAGTGGAAAAGGCCAACACCATCGAAGGGAAGATTGTCAATCCTTGTACTAGCTTCCTGCGAGAGGCTGGCAGAACGTAGCCAGGCGTGCCTACGTAAAGCAATGGCACTAACCATGAGCTTGGTGCCACAGTCAGTTTGATGTCGCGCAGTATGAAGCTCCTGCTTGGCTAGGTGGACGGCTTCAGTTTGGAAGACTCGCGCCAGCTCCCTCTGGTCTCCGTCGAGGTGATTACAGAGGGATCCCATTTTATCCCACAAAAATAGGTGGTAATGGTTCATAGTCACCTGGTAGTTGGACACCTTAAGGCTGAGTGCAGCTGTGGAATAGATTCGACGTCTCATTAAATCCAATTTCCTGATCCAGGGGTGCCAAATGTGTTTTTTGGGAGCGTCCCTGCAAAGCTTCCACTACTACAGAATTCGGTGGAGGATGAGTGACCAGGAATTCTGTTTCCTTGTCTAAGATCCTATACATATTCTCGAGGCGTTTAGAAGTAGGCGCTAATGAAGCTGGGGATTTCCACGCCTGTTGCACGGTCTGCAGGAGCGTCGGGATGAACGGGATCGCCGGTGTCGAGGCGGTCTCAGTTTGAAGAACATCGTAAATAGTATCAATGACCTGCTGTTGTTGTTGATGTGTTTCTAGGCCCAGGGATTTTGCCATACATTGGACCAGGTCGGAGAAGGAACAGAAGTCATCTGATGGCGAGACTAGTTCTTGTGAAGCAACCAAGTCCGTTGGTGATGGTGCTGATGGGTGACCTGAGGCGGAGGATGAAGAGTCGGAGCGGTAACCGTCAGAGTCCGATTCAGAACGGTAATGGTGGGACACGTCTCTCGGTAAGTCAGTGTGTGAGGGGGAGAGTGTATTTCGCGACATCGCCGGTGATGGGGGCGGGTCTACAGGTTGCATAAGGTGGTCAGTCGCAACCGATCGTTGCTCATGCGCGATTTCCCTCCATGGTGGATCGCTGTGTCTGGAGGATTGGGATGCTTGGGATCGTCTATCCCAATCTGACGCCGGCGAACGGGAGCAGTAGGTCGATTCCCGGTGTCGAGGGCATCCTCTGTAGCGATCCTGTCGGAACGGTGAAGATAGAGTTAGGGGAAGCAACGTAAACTGACCCGATGTCAAAGGGGATTGAGGAGAGTGTCGGATGTCCCCTTCCGAAAAGCAGTCCGACCGCCGTCTCGGTGCCAAGCGCTGTGTTGCATCGAGATCGTGACTCGGTGTTGAGCGTTGTGCGATGCCTCCCTCCCGTCTCGGTGTCGAGTGGTGATTGGTGCCGACCTCGGTGTCGAGGTGCGTCCCTGCTCCGCTACTAGCGTCGGTGTCGAACGACATAGTTCCATGTCGAGTCTAGAGGAGGAAGAGTGCCTCCTCGAAGAGCCGACTCTCGATGTCGAAATGGCGGGCAACGGCGTACAGCGTGGTGCCTGCGCGGCCCGCCGGCCTCAGCATCAATGTCGATGGATGAGTGCGCGGCTCGGTGTCGATCCTCGGTGTCGATGGCATGGTCGGCCGACGGGTCTTGTCAGTATTGTGCTTCCTCTTTTTCTTTTGCTGCTCTTCAGAGGGAGCTGGCGCTAGACCCTTGCGTGTGGTTATCTTGGGCGCCATAGCCGAGGGAGATCTGCCCGGTACAGTGGGCGTCTCTCCTCGAGCTCCACTATGGTGGGAGCTTGCTGGCGAGGCTGGTACCAATAGGGAGACCAGGTCGCGAGCTGAGGTGGTCGGAGGGGACCCCATAACCGAGGACTCAGTTGCCGCTAAGGCTTTCGCCTAGAGTTTGGCCCGAAGCTTATCCGCTCGGTGTTTCCGTGTCTGTCTGGAAAAAGCTTGACAATTCCCACAAGACGCGACCTTGTGGCTCTCTCCCAGACAGAAAAGGCAGAGACTGTGTCCGTCGGAAGGCGGTAGCTTGCTACCGCAACGGGAGCACTTTTTAAAGGGGACCCGGAGGGCCATAAGCCGAAAAAGGGGAACCCGAAGGTAGCTTTCCTATAAAATGGAGGTTTATCTCACTATTCTTTCTCTTTTTTCTCAGCAGTCCGAAGACAAAGTTCTCGACGATGCAGCCGCGATGGCGGTCGAAGAAGAACTGAGGTATGAGGCGGGAACCCTCCCACGCATGCGCACTCGCCAGTGGAGGAGGGGTTCCCGCCTAAAAGTAACTAATAGCTATAGAAGTTCTCTGAGTTGAGCCTCCACGCAGGCGCAGAAGCCCATATATGTGTGATGCACAGAGACCACAAAGAAGAAGCAGTTATACTTAAAACATGCTCAATTGTCAGGGAATTCCTGAATCTGTAAAAGACAGCATAACTTGGCAAAGCCCATCATGTCCGTCTAGAAAAGCCGCCACGAGCAAGAAAGAGATATAATCATATTTATTTATTTATTTATTTATTTCCCGCCTCTCCCTTTCGATTGAGGCAGGGAACAACATTAATGCATGTTCTCTCTCTCTCTCTCTCTCTCTCTCTCTCTCTCACACACACACACACACACACACACACACAAAACACCAAATGCCTCTGGGCACAACATGGTACTCTTGTTTTACTTAACACTAAACAAATGTTCACCCTATTAACAGGATGAATAGGGATCATTACCATTAATCTATACTACTAGCTATATCTTATTGAGTATACTATGCCAGCAACTCAAAGAATTAAATCTTCTGAATTTATTGTTTTTGCTCATCCTTGCTCTAGTATTGTCATTTTAATATTGTTATGTGTTTGAAATTGATTTTACTATATCTTGTGTGCCGCTTTAGAGAAATGCTGCTTTTTGAAAGGCGGCTAATGTCTTGTATACAATATTCATTCATGTAAACCACCTAAAAAAAACTTTTGCACAGCAGTATCGTATTTCTGACTGATTACACTGAGAGGCAGACTGTGGTTTACTATGAGGCACAGACCATTTCCACTGCTGCTAGTGTTGTCTGTTCTCCCGCACCCAATTCTGTGTTTATCTGCGCTACAGTTTCTGTCCTTCCTAGTGTTTATTTCTCTTTGATTAATTTCATAGCTGTAATTTTAACCAAGCAATTGAAGTTTCTCTGATTTTTGTTTTAACTTCTAGCAATAAGCACAACTTACAAATTAATGACAGATGTTCAAGGAGGAAACTGAAGTACCATGTTCAAGTTGGATTCTATGCTCTTTCTGTTCACAATTTCTTTCAGCTGCAAATCTCATAAAAATGCACTATATTCCAACAAAGCACGATACTCTGACTTAGCAAATACTAACAACTTTGGGAAGTACTTTACTCAAATCAAATTCCTGTGAAATACTAGTTGCGATGTTCTCAGAGCTTGACAAAGATTCATGTACTGTTTTGCATTACATTTTGCCAGGCGTTTTAAGTACTCAACCGATGATAACTTTTAACATTTCCCCAGTTTCCTTATGGACACTATGAAAATTATATTGGAAGGACTGCATGAGCCAGTAAGCAATTGAACAGACATATAAAATAAAAGCATTTGTTGTACTATAAATACTTGCTTATTTTTTCTTGTTTCCTATTTATAACCATCTTACATGTCACAGACTGATAGTTTGTAACACACTCATTAGATATCACACCCTACAAAATCTTTATATTTTGAAAATATGATTAGCATGTCAGCAGGAAACAAATCAACATTTGCTGTGTTTAACAGGTTCAGTATGAAAACCAAGAATACTCTGACAACCACAAAGGTTTCACAGCCAACAAGAAACCCAATGCAGGATTCTACCATCAACTTGTAGCAAGCTGTAACTAAAGACTCTGGTATAACTGACACCTGTTCCTAGGAGAAAAAGATAAAAGCAGACAGAGAGAACCAATGTCTTTCTCTATCACCTTCCCAAGTTTCAGGAAATGATGGAGAATACCTCTGCAGTTACTAGGCAACTGCCCAATTATATTGCTAAATGCTATCCCCACCGCCTGGTTCCTGCTTCTCCTGCTTTCAGCACAGCTGGCAAAGATTTGACCAGGTAAGGGGGCTCTCCACTAGTTAATATCCTTGAGAAGGTCCAGAGTGGAATTCAACATGGCAAGAGATGTGGGTCAAATCTACACCAAGCAGGATATAGCATGAAAGCGGTATATAATAGGCAGGAGCCACACTACTGCTTTATAGCAGTATTGAAGTGCACTGACAACTGTTGGAGTCCATAGACACATACCATATACTGCTTTCATAGTGCAATATCCTGCTTGGTGTGGCTCCTGCCTTTTATATACCGCTTTCATACCGCTATATCCTGCTTGGTGTAGATCTGGCCGTGGAAGGGGACATGAACTTCTTCCTCAGGTCTGGCAAAACACAGGACTAGATTATTTTTTTTGGGGGGGGGGGTCCCTTCTCTCTCTCAAGGTTAAAGGGGGCAACTAAGGAATTTCCTTAAGGGTCTAATAGATTTACCTAGTTTTCTTCGAAGCTTAACTAACTGTATGTTGGAAAAGTAACTCTATGCCACAGAGTACATACCACTTGTATTGTTCCTGAAGGAGGTACCCGATAACCCCTCTTTCCAAGAGACTCTAAAGCAATTACACCCTGCAGGATGGGGAAATAGAAAGCAAAAAGCAGACGATTACAAACCAAAATCTGAAATAAATATTAGTATAGGAAAGTTCTTAACTCACGAAACGATACACAATAGAAACTTTAATTTTTTTTAAAAAATATCATTTTTGCAAAGGGTCACACACAAGTAACGTATTACTTAGGAAAACACAAACAAGTGTGGTTAGTAGAGGACATTTCAGTCCCAACCATTCCAACAGTGCCCCTTGAAAGCATCTTTTCAAGGTGGACAATGGTTATTTCAAAGCCTGCACTCACAATTGGTCATCAAGGGCCAACATTATCCACTACAGCAGTATAGGGCAGTATTAAATCCACTAGGGCAGTATTAAATCCACTAGGGCAGTATTAAATTCACTGGACAATAATTACAAAACAATGCTTTGTTTACAAGAGGGAGGACAGGGCAGCCACATGGAGCAGCTTCCATTTCTAAAGATGGCTGAGTCATACCCATGCTAAGAGTATTTCCTCAATTCAGTTAAGCCAACTGGTTAATAACAGGCTAAAACCCTCACAGATCACCTGTTCTTGATTATACGGTGGCTTTTACTAAGGGTAGCTACTTTCTATTTAGCTTGCCTGGAAATAGGTAGAAAACAAGCAAATACGCTTTGTCAAATCCATTGATTCTAGGCAACAAGAGCTTCATTGCAACGTTTACCACTAACTGGGCTACTTCACACATGATGTTTTGCCCACAAAAATCCGATGTGCAATGTGTGAAGCAGTCCCTAAGAAATTATTATCATTTCTCATCAATCTAACAAGCACAACTGATTGTTATCAGTAGCAAATAAAAACATTACAACAGGGACAGCAAATAAAACAATCTAATAATCACAATGAACAGTACCTGAGTGTTTAAATGCCAAGATGCACTGAGGGCACTAACAAGCCTGAACAAGCGTGCCCATTTAAATGGCTGAGATTCCACACAATGAATGTAGACATGGTGACTGGGAAAGGAATGAATTTGTACCTCCAAGTTTATTGCAGGGAAATCTAACCATTTAAATGCATGTTTAGATGCAGCACAGCATGCGCTTTTTGCCACTTAAACTCAGCCCTCTTTTTATATTTGGTGCCCAAGTTTGAAAACTAAAGAGCACACAAGAAAAGGGATCGCATTGGGCTTTCTGAAATGTGCATGTACAGAACCCTACACGGAACTGCAATAAAAGTGGTGATTTGTTTATGCAACAGCGTACTTTGAATTAATTCAAATAACTACCAAAAAACCTCATACCAGGATTTAGTAAAGATACATAGAAACATTTTAATGGCTAAACAGAAGTATAAAACTCAAATATTTACCATATAGGGAGAGGGTGCATTGTCATCAGAAACACTGTAGAATGAAACTTCGACCGGAAGAGTCATGTGTGTTGGACAGAAGACTCCACTTGCTCCTACTTCAGCTGTGAAGCCATCTACAATGCCCAGGGGATCTAAACGATAGTTCAGTACAGACTCCTGAAAAAAAACAGAATAATTCTCACTTGAAAATGCCAGCTACGAAATCCAGTCCGTAGTAACGGATCATTGAAAGCTGCCCAATAGCAGGTCAGGCTCCTTGCCCATCTAACCCATGGCCTGAAATTGATTTAAATCAGCAGAACTTTATTTGTTTAAATATGATGGTTGGTAACACAATATAATATCACAACAAAACGTAAAAATATTAACATGGCAGCACATAAATCAGATAAGACTATAGATAAAAATATCAGTAGCAAATAAAAACATTACAACAGGGACAGCAAATAAAACAATTATAATTATCCCGTCTTATCATATATAATTTCAAGGTAGTTACAATTTAAGGATACACATATATTATTCAAAAACAGTGACTGAAATTAAAACATAAAATAGGCAGGTAAAAAAAAATAGCAATAGGCTGATAAAGCAACTATGTATCCTAAATTCAAAGGCTGAGCAAATAAAACCCATTTTCATTTGGCACTGGAGACTGGGAAATCAGGTGTCAGGTACACTGCCCTGACAAAAATATGTTGAGGATCATGCTACATAGGCTGTAGTAGAGTATCAGCATATCTGTTACAAGGAGTAGAGGATTTGGAGAATATATATACGTTACCTCAAAGTTTCCAAGGAGGCTAAGACTAGTTACAGGTGGTGCACTGGAACTCAGAAAAGGTTTCTCGTGGATATCTGGGTAATTCTCTTTGCTTATACACTGTCGTGGGCTATTTTAAAAGGTGGTAAGAGATCAGGGTTAGTACTCTTTTCCTCCAGAGTTAAATGACTATAAGTAATTTGTTTTTTGGCTGCAACATTTGAACTACATATGCTTTTAAATTAATGATATGTACAGAAATTTGGGACTACAACACTGATTAAGTTGACCTCAAAATATTAGCTCAACATATAACTTTTCATACATTCAACTTCCACGGATATCAAAAATTGCCAGTGTGAAGTTGCATAAAATAATAGCCTAGCATGTCAGTATTATCTAAGCACCTTTCTGTGCAATCTTCTGGACATTCCAAATATTAGATTCACTAGCATTCTACGAAAGGTCTGTGTGCCTTCAGCAGCAAAAGACAGACAGAAACTTCTTTCATCCTGCCAATTACAACAGTCTACTTTGTCTTAGTGACAACATACAATTAATCCAGGTCATACTGTTGAATCTGGGCCTTGTGCCATTTATCATCAAGAAATTAAAGCGTTATGAGAGGGCATTAAATAGAGCTCAATAATTTTGATATCTCCATTGCTACACAGGAATCAAAGAAAAAAAAATACAGGTAAGGCTGACACATGATTAGAGAACTCTCAGTCAATTCGATCAACTACAATTTAATTGATTTAATCTGCATACATTTGCATATGACCACAGTTTTGAAGAAAAACTTTGTCAATGATGCTTTAACCTTAAAAGCATTCCTCCTTCACTCTCTCGCAAGAGAGAATGCCTATTGTAAAACGGTGCCTGCTATTTTTTTAAAAAAATGTCTTGTAGTTGACGAAAAAGGTTTTAGAAATCAATTTAAAGACAGCAACCCTAGTTACAATATGTTTGAATTTAGTCGACTCCAATTAGTTCAGCCTTTGTACTTTCTTCAAAACTCTCTTTCTTATTTATCCAGGGTTACAGATAATGTTTTATAAACATGTAAGGCTGGGGGGGGGAATTAAATACCTTTTGGAGGACAAACATTTCAGATGCAATAACGATGCATCTAGATCAAAACATCCTGATCGTGTTTTCCTTTCAGGAACCTCAAGGGAGTAGAGAAGAGAAGAGAGAGAAACACTATTATTTTGGCTGCAGGACCTTAGGGTGCTTCCAGACAAGGCTTTTTTCATGCCACTACTCTGCCTACCCTGGAATTTTATAGGGACCCCAGACATAGTCGTCTTCCATGCATAATCCTCTTGTGCTTTCCCACTGCTTCTTCCGTCTTTTCTCTTACCGCAGAAAATCCGTTAAGGAGAAAAAGATGGAATAGCTGCCTTCTAATTAGAAGCACACGGAGCCCTCCACCTGGAAACACCCTGAAACTGAATTTGACATTTTGATAAACACAATTTAAGGTCTTATTGCAAAACAGAAACAAAGTTAATGTTTTACTGTGAAATGAAGCAAACAAAAGACAACAGAGCCTGCCCACAACTGGCCAACAGTTCCAGGTACTAGAGCTGAGAAGGAGAAAGAAAAAGGAGCCCTAAAATGGATAGTTTGAGGGATAGATTCAACGGTTCACTTTTTTTAAAAAAATTCAAATTCTTTGACAATTTGTGATGCAGATTGGCTCTCTCCACTGAAATTAATTGGGACTGAGACAGGAAATGTATCAGTCTGTATCAGGGTTCATGATGGTAATCTAAAATGATAGGGTTAAATATATACAGAAGGCTTCAATTGCACACTGATCCAGCAAGGATTATCTGCATGAGGCTCATCCTTTTTAATGAGATCCTGTGCATGCAATCATTTGTTTGCAGGGGAGGGGAATAATCCATTCAAGGCACCCCTTCCCCAACATTCAACCAGCAGTTTCTGGGCTAGCGGTATCAACAATGCATTTTGTGCGGAGATGCTTTTATGTAGTGTTTGGCTATGGATCACAGCCAGTGTCCATCAAGAAATGCTGAGTTCTGGTCCTCAGGAGCTAAAATGTTAATATTTGAATTCTCATCCTTTTAGGTCACATTCCAAAATGCTTTCATTTGCATTCTGAAAAAAGGAAAAAAGGTTCAATCCTGAACAAGAGAGACTATTAGAATTGTTACCTCTCACCAAAAGAGGCTAGCCTTTTCTTTTACAAATATATTTTGGTTATACCTGTAAATGTTTTAAAAACTAAAATATCATAGCCAGAGAGGAGAAAATAAACACAATCAAAATATCTAGAGTACCATTGGTTTTTAGTTATTTACTTGCAATATTTATATACTGCCCAATAACCATTCTCTGAGTGGTTTCCAGCCAACATTTAAAACAAAAAAGAATTAACACACAAACAAAATCTAAAAACAGCACAAAACCAGCAACAGCAAATAACAGTATTGCAAAGAATCTTACAAGCTATTAGAATGAAAAAGCCAGAGAAAAAAAATTTAAAGGGGGAAATTATGAAAGGGGCAGAACTATGTAACAGCAACTTACAGGACTTGAAAGTAGAGGCAATCCAGTTCGAGGATGGAAAGCCTTAGTTGATGTCCCATCCAGATGGTGAAAATTGGCTTTGTGCCACACGTGTTTGAGAGGTGGTGTTCTCTGTCCGTAAGAGGGAAAAGAACCAGTTATAAATAGGAAACTCTTCTAATTAAAATTCAGTTCTCCTGATTTTATATCAGCTCTGCAGAAGTCATTTCTCATGGACAATGTCTTTCCCTAAGCATATATAGTTTTGAAATTCATATATGGGTGGGAGGAAGGAAGAAGGTTCCCCTGGGGATGTCTAGGCAACAGATAGGAACTACGGCAGAAGATCCATCACTGGTAGCATCTACAATACCACACCAGTTGCTCTTGCCCCTTGAAAATGCACCTTCAGGTGGCTTATTTTTAAGATTACACCTCAATTCAAAAGGCTAAATTGTCAAATTGCAGTTTACAAAGGAGCTCATTACATTTTGATCAAAGTTGCTAATACAGACTAACTTGCTTTTTACTCGCACTACTACTAGCAGTAGAAGTTGTTTATTCGTAAAATCCAACATCCATTAAGTAGCATGGCTTCCAGAGCTGCCAAATAAAAGAACCAAGGTGCTTTTTCCTCAAGAGCTGGGACATCTCTATTTATAGCAATGTGTTTTGGACTAAGAATAAGCCACAGTGGACAATCAGTACATACTTTGTAGCTGTATTATTAGCAAAGAGAATAAAGAATCTACAGATATTTAACTCCACATGCAAGGGTACAGTAAGAAACTGGTTCTGACTGAAATACTGTAAGATAGGGGGATTTCAGCTGACCCACAAAACATTACTGTCATCCTGAAACCTGCTGTGATCAGGAGGCAAGCAGGCAGGTCCCCATCTATCATGCATGGATACTGCTCCGGCTCAAGTTACTGCAGCCAAAATGCTGCACAGGCCTTTCCTTTCGTATTCCACATTTTGCTTGAAGCAATGATCCATCATTCTGGATGTTACAATTTTGCAGGTAAAAAAAAACCCAGCTGGGACATGTCCCAGAAAGACCTGCTAAATTACACGAGGACCTCTCCATTCATTGTACCTCACCTTAAACACTTCTGGGTTTGGGGGTGGGAGGTAGGATAGAAACTGAATGTATGTATTGTCTGATAAATAAACACATGTGCAAGTCACTCACCAGCATCTCTGCATTCTTCTTTTGTTCAAACAAAGCC
Source organism: Anniella stebbinsi (assembly GCA_029215795.1). Classification (NCBI taxonomy): domain Eukaryota; kingdom Metazoa; phylum Chordata; class Lepidosauria; order Squamata; family Anniellidae; genus Anniella; species Anniella stebbinsi. The sequence goes on from JARDYH010000001.1 coordinate 394,131,067, forward strand.
ACCAAGCAGTCTTCCACAGGCTTTCTCTGACAACGTTTCTGTACGTCATAGTCTGTTGGGTCCTCATTCTCATCATTTACATTTTTCACTTTATCTTGCTTATTTTTGCTTTTGAAACTTTCATGGTCTTTATGTAAATAGTTTTCAATACTAGTGAGTTGGGAGTTTTGTTCACAAATATTTGGTTGCTTAGAGTCTCTATTTAAGCGCTTAAATTCACTTTTGAACCAACTGTCAGATGCCTGCGTTACAGACACTTTCATAGTTTCAAGTATTTGGGACTGATCCGACTGTGGATTGCTTAAACAGTCTGGTTTGCGGTTTCCACTACTGATTGTTCTGTCCTTAGATTTATCTGTACAGATCAGTTCATCACTGAAATGCGAACACTGCTTGGCAATACCTTTCTTTGCCACTTGAGGCTTATGGGAGCTACCAGAAATTATAAATTCCAATTTATCTGCCAATTCTGATTTATAATCTTCTTTGCTACATGATTGGTTCAGGCAAGTTAGTGGACTTTGATTTCTATTGGTGGGAGGCTGCTGAAATGTGTTTTGGACTACTTCATTGGGCTCTGCTAGAAGCAGTTTTCTTCTCACTTGGGAGCTTGGAGATACCTTCAATTCAGCATCATATTTAAATGAGCTCAAAGGGGTTGCTGGTGTTTTCCTTTTTGTTTTTTGGTTGTCTTCTGATAAATTCAATCTTGAATTAGAGAAGAGTTCTGAAGAGATTTCTCTGCCTTTCTTCAGCAGGCTGTCCTCTTCGCAGGAACTGTGAAAAGCCTTTGGATTAACTGAACTAATTTCATGAACATTAAACACAGGATGAGTAACATGTGGCAAAGGTGGATCACAGTGGATCAGGTGCTGGGCAATCCTTGCTATAACCTCCTGCCGCTCTAGAAGTAAAGAGCTTATGAGAGGGTTAGTTTCCTCTATCGTTTGGCGGGAGCACTGGCTCATTGGGACATAGGAATCAGACAATGGTGTTTCTGATATTATTCGTGCTTTTCCAACACTGCTGTTTTCTGATGCTGTGAGTTCTGAGTTAGCAGTAGAAGTAGCGGACAATTCCCTTCCTTTCTTCGGCAAGCTTTCCTCTTCGTATGCGCTGCGCATAACTTTTGAGTTTACCAAACCCGTTTCGTTTGTGTTGAATGGCCGCCCCATTACAGGTGATGTTGCTGGATCACAGTGAATCAGATGTTGGGCGATCCTTGCTATAACTTCATGCCGCTCTTGGAGTAAAGAGCCTATCAAAGGAATAGATTCTCCTAACGACTGGCGGGAAGAGTAACCATTATGTAGGTGGGAGTCAGCTAAGCAAAAGGATTTTAACGCTCTCTCTGATGTTTCTTGGGGTATCTTCTTACTGTCAACGGCAGCTGTATAGCACTGAACTTTAGACTCTGAGGCCCCAAAGTCAGACACAAGTCCAGTTGTTGGATAAAGTTTCAGGTTTTTGACAGCTGTAGTAAACTCGGGGCCTTTTTTTACACCGGGTACTCCTTCAGTCCACATCAGTTTGCCACAAGCACGGTGCGAGGTGGGCACACTGCATTGCTCTGCCTTGATGGAATCACAGTGCTGATGTGCATTATGCTCTTCTATTCTCTTTTCATAAAAGCCAAGGTTGGTGTGAATACTGCAGCTCAGGACTGGATAGGTAGATTGTCTAGGCAAAGACTGGACACTGACTTTCAAGGCCACATTGTGCGAAACATTAGGAACAGGGAAAAAATGCTCTGTTGGTGTCTGGGAAAACATCCACTGCAGATCCACATGTGCAGCACTTACTCTGAAAAATTAAAAACAAGGTATATGGGATATTTAATACAGAACCACTTCTTTATACACAATTCAGTACAATTCACTTTCCTGGGCCCTTAGTGAACATATATGGATTCCTAAATGCTGAATTATATTTTTCATAAGACTAATGTTCTCTTCAACAAGGTCATGCAATGTAACACAAACAGAAGAGCCATGGAAAAGCTTCTTTCTAATCCCCCAATGTCTGCTATGAACCTACCTGTAGAGAATATTGCGAGGGACTGCTCCATGTGAAACGCTCAGCCAAGCACTTAACTGAGAAAAGAACACAAAAGAGCGGACAGCCAGTAGGAGGGTCTTCTCTTCGATAAATCGATCACCACTTCTAAAAAATATAACAAAGAGAAACAGGCATGTGCTGGTGTAGAAACATATGGAAAAGGCAAGAAGAGAGTAACTTGGCTTGAGTGCAATTGTCCAAAAAGATGAGAAAACGATGATCAATACCTTTGTTGCATTAATTTTCATTAAAAGGTTTGTATGATTCAATGCACAGTTAAAACTCCACCAAGACACCAGGTTTATCAAAAACAAACAGCATTAAATAGGAGTATCAAGCTTGCTTTCTAATTTCTAGTGCCCACAAAGTATTAATATATTAAACAACAGCATTACATATTAAGATAATATTAGGCACACACTTTTGATAAGTAATCCAGGAGAGAGAGGTTTATTAGTTTTCCTCCTTATGGATTCACTTAAATCTCCTCCCAGCAATCATAACACATTAGCCCATTTGCTAGAATGAGCCACTTGCATAGTGAACGAACATGTAAAACTGCAGCAAAATAATCAACTTAAAATTGAATATTTTCTTTACACAAATTGTAAGACATTACAAAAGTGAACTAAAGCCCCATCGCAAGTCATGTACCAAAGAAACACAAACATATGTAACACCTTGCTGTTTGAAAAGTATACAAGAATCTAAACCAAGCCTTGTGTATAAACTTACTGTCGTGGAACAGGCTCCAAAATCCACCTTTCAAGTAACAGCGCGTCTTGCTTGATTGCAGGATCGTTTAAATCATTCCCTTCTGTGGTGGGTCCGTCATCACTATAGCAACAGTCTGGAAGTAACATCACTTCGATCATGATAGGAATATTATTCTTCCACAGCGACGTAACCTCAGACCTAGTGCGTCTAGCTTGACGGCACTTGAACAAAAGAATCGGAGGATGCAATATTAGTTTTAAATTGGCTTCTTGTGTATAAGCCACACAGACACTTTCCAATTCTAATACTGTATATTGCAAAGAAAGTATACAACGCCTTGTTGAAGAAGTGACTCCGTTTGTCGAAGGCCTTCTTGAACCACTTCCAGTTTATCCAGCCGATGTGATTAAACCATGCCAGTTTCTATGACCAACAAGAGGATGATAGGGCCAGACCCAAATGCGATGACTTTCTAAATTCAATGGCTTACCCAATTTAAAAAGATGATAAAACTAGAGCTGATCCAACAGAAATAGCCTTGAACCCAAAATGCCAGGAATTTGGTTATGTTTGCTTAACACCATGACCCCTGTATATCTCCATCTCCATTGTCCTATCTGGTTTTCTAGTATCCTTTCCATTTCTGGTGTTCTACATCTTCTAGAGGTATTTGAATGTTAGGGACTGAAATGTACTCATGTACTATAAAGGGTTTTAAGTTGGAATGCTCCATTCAAGCTTTCTCTTCTGCAAGACAGCCAGTGTAGTACGGTGGTTAGCCTTCGACTGGCATTCAAGAGTTCCAGGTTCTAGTCTCCGCTCGACTTTGAAGCTCACTAGATGACTTTGAACCAGTCACGGACTCTCAGCCTAACCTACCTCACGGTATTGCTAGAAGGATAACATTTAGAGAAGAAACATGTAAGCCACTTTGGATTCCTTGCAAGGGGGAAAAAAAGCAGGATACAAGTGTAATAATTAATAAATAATAAAATTAAGGGAAGTCCTGTGTATTGAATCTTCACATCCATTTTCCTACTCCATTTCTGTGCTTTAAGATAGCAGGGATTATAGCATGATCCCAAATCATGAATTCTGAAAGCGTTTTAGCAAAATGCCTTTGCTCAATCTAAAAATGTTAATCACTGAAGCATATAGCACTTGCTATTTAATTTACTGGAAAAACCAGTTGAGACAGAATAATTAAAAATGACAATTAAAACATTTGGTCATCATACCTGGGCCAATTTGTCACTGCATTCATGCTTAGTTGTTACGGGCTGACTTGATTGTGCTGGCGGGCAGTGGAAGCCTTCAGTCCTACCCTTTACAGAATATTCTGGTGTTCTACCTTCAGTAATCAGCAAGGCCAAGTTGATAAGGAATTCTTCAGCTTCATATTCAAAGTATTCATCTAAAGTATCTAACACAAAGACCAAAGCACCCAATGATATACAAGAGCACCAACATGCACAACAGTTCAACATATACATTTGTGATACTAACACATTTAATTTAGACAGAATTCAACCACGTTAAGTTTTTAATCATTAAAGTTACAGTGTACAACTTGCATCATCATATCATTTAGAATATTTCCCATTTCCTCTTTTTGCACACCATAACCTCAGAAATTATTTCCTAAATGTCACTCTGAATTCTGACTATAGTGCAAGGGCCAAGCAGCTTTATAGCAGGAAAGACAATGTTGGTTTCCAGTGGGGAGATCCATACCATGGGTTAACGTTATGTGCTAACCAAGCCAAAGTCAAGTTCTGCATTAAGCCTAGAGGAGCACCATGCCTGGCCATTGTTAAGACTACAGCTCATTAGAATATACTGATTTTAAATATTCATTGATAAGAGTGAAAGTATACCATCATTCAAAATGTTGATATGGTTAGGTTTTGAAGAGCTTGCACCCCAATCATACCCAATAATAGTTGGTGGTTTTTTAAAAGCTTTTAATAATGGGCACCTCCTGTCCCAAGCAAGGTTTGCAAGGAACATACAGAGTGCTCATTGTTAGAGTACAAGTCCAGTTGAAACTAGAATGAGGAATTAAAATTCAGCAACTCTCAGTAGATAAAGCAGCAGCTGGCAGTGCTCTTCATAAATTACACTGAGATACTTGATTCCAGCAGATGCATAATGTAACAAATTCCCTTGTTTTATGTTTCTTTCACACAACCCTCCCATTGTGAAACACTGCAGGCCTCATTTGCATTTTCCTTCACTGGTACTGTGGCCAAGCATTTTTAATGATTACATTTTAACATTTATTCACAATGGTTTAGTTACAGGACAGCACACACACACATCTACCCCCACTTAAGTACAATACAAAACTTGTTTATGTATGTTTCGTTAGTGTTAATGTATGGTGTATAATGATTGACTTTCAGGATTCTATATAACACAGGTGGGGGACCCATGGCCCTCTAGATGTTGTTGGACTCCGAGTTCCATTAGCATCAGCCAGCATGGCCAAAGATCAGGAGTGGTATGTGTTACAACCTAATATCTGGAAGGCTATCGGTCCCTCACTGATGTCATACAAGATGTCCTTCCACTGTACTGTCATGTTTATCAGAATATATATATATAACAATCCTATCCATGCTCACTTGGAAGCAAGTCCAACTTGTATTCAGTGGGCCCAATTAACTCCCTAGTAAATGTATTTCAGATTGCAGGCTTAAGCAGTAAAGTTCTGAATTACAACGTGTAGGGCACAGATTTGGTATTCTCTAAATTATTATTATTAATAATAATAATAATAATAATGGAAGTTGAGAAAGTTTAAGGGAGTCACAAAAATGTTTTCCATTTAACTTATATAATGGAAGGCTAGACCAGCATGTATCCTTAGAAAAAGTTCCGCAAGGGGGAAATCTGGAACAGCAGTTCAGATTTTAGAACTGATAATTAAGTCATTTGAATAGTTATTCAACTTCAGTAATTGAAGACTACACTTTTGTTGAAAAGATGTTCTAGAATTTACTTAAATCACTAGCTATCTGATGGTATTAAGAAAGACAGGTTGCTTACCTGTAACTGTAGTTCTTCGAGTGGTCATCTGTGCAGTCACACACTATGGGCTCGCGCCGACGCCGAGCCTCACCTCGGAACTTCTAAAGCTTAGAAATTATTGGCGGGAACCCCTCCCCCCCTCCGTCCTATCGCGCATGCCTGGGTTCCCGCCTACCTCAGTTCCCTGAGACCGCCTTAGCAGTTTAAACCTGAGGTAGTGTAACTAAAAAAACCAAAACTTAATAGAAAAATGGCATGGCGATGACACTCGTAGACCACCACAAGCGAGGTCTAGAGGGGACGGTGGGGGGGTTGTGTGACTGCACAGATGACCACTCGAAGAACTACAGTTACAGGTAAGCAACCTGTCTTTCTTCTTCGTGGTCTCTGTGCATCACACACTATGGGCGAGTAACTAGCAATCACTTACCGGAGGAGGGTAGACTCGCTTGTCCATTATTACTGTAGAATCGAAGATAGGACCGCACGTCCAAAACTGGCGTCGTCCCTTGCCCTGACGTCCAATTTATAATGCGACACAAACGTGGAGACCGACGACCATGTAGCAGCTCTACAGAGTTCTGGAATAGAAATGCCCCTAGAAAGTGCTGTAGATGCAGCCATTGCTCTCGTGGAGTGTGACCTTAACCCCATTGGGAGCTCTCTTTTCGCCAGCTCATAAGTCAGAGAGATGGTGTGGATAATCCATTTGGCGAAACGTTGTGCCGATACTGCGTGGCCTTTTGTCTTTCCTCCATAGGAAACGAATAAACGCCTGGATAGTCGAAAGGACTGTGTTCTATCCTTATAGAAGGCCAATGCCCTTCTAACATCAAGAGAATGCAACCTTGCGCCCACGGTGTCAGTGGCGTCCTGGAAAAACGTTGGAAGGACAATGTCCTGGTTCACATGAAAATGAGAGATAACCTTTGGTTTAAATTCTGGTCCCGGTCGCAGGACAACCTTGTCCCTGTAGAACTGTGTGTATGGAGGATCCAGTACTAACGCGCAGAGTTCTGATGCTCGCCTGGCGGAAGTGATGGCGACCAAGAAGGCAACCTTAAAAGATAATAACCGCAGGTCTATCGTTGCCATTGGTTCGAATGGCTTGTCGGATAATGCTGCTAAAACCACCGATAAACTCCACTGTGGGACTATTCTCCTTGTTGGCGGATGGAGATTAAGCAGACCCTTGAGGAAACGTTTGGATAATGGGTGAGAAAATACTGAATAACCTTGTATAAGGTCATGATTTGCTGATATCGCCGCCAGATAAACCTTTATCGACGTCTGTCGTAGGCCTCCTTCATGTAAAGACGTTAGGAAGGATAGAATCTCCTCTATCCCGGAGGAGCGCGGGGAGCCTCTTCTCTCGCCATAGAACGATTGAAAACGCCTCCACTTCGTATCATACGATCTTCTCGTGGACGGTTTTGTAGCTTCTCTGAGGATACTCTGGACAGTGGCCGGCAGATCTAGGTGTTGCCATCTTGCCGGATTCTCCACGCTGTCAGCTTTAGTTTCTGAGGATTTGGATGGTGCACTCTGCCCCTGTCCATCGTGACGATGTCGTCTGTCCTTGGCATTTGGGCGTATTCCCCGTTGGCTAGATGAAGGAGGGGAGCGAACCAAGCCTGTCTCGGCCACCACGGGGTAATTAATATGGCGTCCGTCTTTCCGAGCCGTAGTATTGCCACCACCCTTGAAATGAGGGGAAACGGGGGGAAGGCATAAACAAGGCCCGGCCCCCAAGAGGTGCTGAATGCGTCTCCCAGAGAGCCCTTTCCAGCCCCTGCCCTGGTGCAGAAGCGTTCGCAGATTGCATTTTCCGCAGATGCGAAAACGTCCATACTTGGGGTCCCCCATCTGCTGCATAGATTGGAAACTGCGCTGGGGCTGAGCTCCCACTCGTGTGCACTGGAGAAATTCCGGCTGAGCTCGTCCGCATACACGTTGTCTGTTCCCGCTATATGCACGGCGGATAAACGTATGCCCTGCGAGATCGCCCAATCGAAAATGACCAACGTCAGGTCGAGGAGTTTCATGGAGCGTGTCCCTCCCTCCTTGTTTATGTACCAGACTACTGACATATTGTCTGATACAATCCTGACGTGGCTGTTTGACACATAGTCCTTGAAGGCTACCAATGCCTTCCGTACAGCTAACAGCTCTAGAAAATTGATGTGTCGAACCCTCTCCTTGGGGTGCCACTCTTCCTGTACCGTCAAATGTCCGCAATGTGCTCCCCATCCCCGAAGTGACGCGTCCGAGGTGATTGACCTGGACGGGCTTGTGTCTACAAACGGCAGTCCTAACTTTAAGTTCGTCGGAACCGTCCACCAACGGAGCGACTGGTGCAGGGACTCCGGGATGTGGACCCGCACCGTGTTGGGCTGACGTAAAGGGTCGTATACTGAGAGGAGAAACATCTGCAGTGGTCTCATCCGTAAGCGTGCCCACCTTACTACATAAACTGTGGATGCCATAAGGCCCAGCAGTCTCTGCAAAGTAATTATCCTGTGAGAACTGACGCTCAGCATCTTTTGCGCCATATCGTGTATTCTGTACCGTCTGTCTTTGGGCAGAAAGGCTCTCCCCACTGTTGAGTCGAGCAGTGCTCCTATAAATTGGATCCTCTGTGTGGGTTGGAGTACCGATTTTTCCGTGTTTAGCACGAGGCCTAGGGACTTCAATAAGCTCGTCACCGTTGCAACGTCCCGTACCGCTTGTGACTGGGATGGAGAGACGATCAGCCAGTCGTCTAAGTACGGGTAAATTTCTACCCCCAGAGGTCGCAGGTATGCGCATACGACTGCCATGCATTTCGTGAAAACTCTGGGGGCAGTCTTCAGCCCGAACGGCAGGACGTTGAATTGGAACATCTCCGTTCCGATAATGAACCTTAGGAAGCGTTGATGGGCCGGATGAATGGGGATGTGAAAGTAGGCGTCTTTTAAATCCACAAGGGTGAACCACATATTCCCACGGAGCAATGGGAGGACAGATCCCAGAGTGACCATCCTGAACTTTTTGGGTATCAAGTAATCGTTGAGTAGCCTTAGATCTAAAATCGGGCGTAGGCCGCCATCTCTCTTTGGGACTGTAAAGTACCGGGAGTAAAACCCCCCGCTCCCCTCTGAGATGTTGACTGGGGCGATAGCCCCCTTCTGGAGGAGAGAGGCCACTTCCTGCAGCAGAATGGTGGAGGCAGGTGTGAACTTCAGCACTCCCGTTGGGGGGATAGTGGCGAACTCGATACGATATCCCTGTTGAACAATATCCAACACCCATTTGTCCGTGGTAATCCGGGTCCATGCCCTGTAGTAAGGGAGTAATCGGCGACGGAAGTGTGGGGATGGCTGGTGGGGAGGTAAGTCAAAGACGTTGCTTTGGATTGGACTCCTGTCTGTTGCGGTTCTGTCTTGCTCTGTTTGGTTGGTACGACCGTTGGGAGCGGAAAGATTGTGACGGTTGGAAACGCGGTTGTTGCTGCTGTCGGAATGAGGGCTGGCGAGGTTGATAAAACTGTTGTCTTGGCCAGCGACGCGGGCGGTAAGTCTGTGATGGGGCCGGCTGGTAGAAGCCCATCTTTCTGGCCGTCATCCGCGCCTTCTGGATAGTATCCAATTGCGCGTCTGTCGTGGCATTAAATAGACCTTCTCCGTCGAATGGGAGGTCTTCTATCCTCGCTTTTGATTCCTGTGACAAATTCGACGAGCGAAGCCACGCATGCCGCCGCAGGGCTACTGATGCTACCATTGATTTAGATAGACAGTCCGCCATATGTCGCGCAGTGCTAAGCTCCTGCCTAGCTAACGCCGAGGCTTCCTGCTGGAAAACATGAGCCGCTACTTTTATTTCGTCAGGGAGGTGCGCGTGCAGTGCCGTGACCTTCTCCCATATAAAAAGGTGATAACGCGCCATGAGTGCCTGGTAGTTGGCGATCTTAACTGCCAATGCAGCCGAGGAGTAGACCCTTCTCCCGAACGCGTCGAGCTTCCGTCCCTCCTTATCGACCGGCGCAGAGTGGGATTTAGATGTTCTTCCCTGGGCCGACTCTACAACGACTGAGTTCGGTTTGGGGTGCTGTAGAAGAAACCCTGCGTCCTTTTGTTGAATCTTATACAGGGCGTCGACGCGTTTTGATACTGGTCCTGTGGACGCCGGTGTGTGCCAAGACTCTTTCAACGTACGCAATAGCGTTGGTAAGAGCGGCATGGCTGATACAGAGGTGGTGTCACTGTACATGACGTCATACGCCACATCAGTCGCGGGGTCCTCTGATTCTGGGACCTCAATCCCCAAAGACTCGGCCAAGCGTTGCATTTGATCCATGAACGACACCACCTCCACGGATGGCGACGCACGCTTGTCGGTGCCCACGTTCTCGTTCGGCGAGGGCATTGATGGGTGTATCACTGCCGACGCCTCCGAAGAGTCAGATGCATAATCCTCTTCCGATGTAGGCTGTGGTGCTCGAATGACCATGGCCCCGAGGGGGGGCACCGGAGACTCGGGCCTGGGTTCAGCATGGCAAGGCGCTGAGATAGACGCAGACGGAGGTCGTCTAGGTGGCAGCGGTGGCACAAATATTGGGTCCGCATCCTGAAGTCTCCTCCCCGTAAACTGGTCAAACAATGGTTTTCTTGGAAGCGGCTCAGGCTGTGAGGACCACGACCTGACAGATCTTGGGGAAACCCGGCCCCACTCCTCCGCCGGTATCGACTCTGTTCCTAGAGGAGAATGGTGTGGAGGAGTCCAGGTTGCTAAAGGATCAAAGGGGAATTCCCCTAACTCTGACGTCGGAGATACTGTAAGTCGTGCCGATGTCGAGGGGACTTGCCGCGTTACCCGAGGTGATTCCGGGCGTTTTATCTTCTTCGGTACCGAGGGCGTTCGATCCCGACGCGCCGGTACCGGAGGAGTCGACGTCGACGGCCATGCGACCGGTATCGACACCGAAGCCGCCGGCGACGGGAGCGATCTGGTCATCGGTGTCGGCGAGGTGGTTGGTACCGACGCAGCCTTCGGTGTCTGTTTGCGTCCCACCGACGTCGTTTCCGACTGCGTGTGCCGATGCTTCGGCTTCGACGACCCCTTCTCCTTCTCCTTCTTTCGCTTGTCTTCTGCCACCCGTATTGGGTCTTTTTTCTGCCGCTTCGCCTTGCCCGCATCAGCGGGAAGGGAGGGCTTAGATTTTTTTGGGCGTGAGCTCGACTCCGTCTGTGGCTCTGCGCTCGACGTCGGTACCGTCCTCGGTACCGAGCCCGGTACCGAAGCGGGAATGTCCACCGTTTCCAACGCCCGCTTCCATAGCAGCGCCCTGAGCTTGTTAGCCCGATTCTTTCTTGTTTGTCTCGAAAAGCTGAGACAATGCGGGCAGGTATCCACAACATGGGCTTCCCCTAGGCAAAGGAGGCACTTGGAGTGTCCGTCTGAAAGCGTTAGCTTTGCCTTGCAGCCTGTGCAGCTTTTGAACAATGAAGTGTGCGCCATCTTAGAGGCCATGTTTTGGCGGGAAGACAAACTGGTTCGCGGGGGGGGGGGTTGGGTTTACCTCCTTGGAGGTTACTTCCACGGAGAACCCCGGTGGTCCGAGAGCCGCAAAAGGCGGACCCCTGTCTATATATTAAGAAAAACAACTATATACACTATAACTCTAATATAACATAAAGAGTAATTTAAATTTTTGTTTTTTTTTTTTTTTTTTTTTAAATTTTTTAGGTTAAAGAAGAAAGAAGAAGTAGAAGAAGAAAAAGATGAAGAAAAGCTCAGAAGAAAGGCAAAAGAGCGGAAGAAATATCAAGTTCTAAGCTACGAACGGACCAGTGAGTTCCCTGTGAGGCAACCAGCAAGGCGGTCGAAGAAGAACTGAGGTAGGCGGGAACCCAGGCATGCGCGATAGGACGGAGGGGGGGAGGGGTTCCCGCCAATAATTTCTAAGCTTTAGAAGTTCCGAGGTGAGGCTCGGCGTCGGCGCGAGCCCATAGTGTGTGATGCACAGAGACCACGAAGAAGAAATTCTGAGTTATATTCAATGACCAACTTCACAAAGATCAGAATAGCAGTAGGGCTTCCCTTTCCCCTTTGACAGCTTTGACTTGAGGCAATTTCATACATTTCTCCAGGGTGTGGACTCTACACACAGCCAGGAATAAGGTTTGGGTTCATACACATCCCCCCCACTGCATAGTGGTGACCATCACATACATCTGTCTAAGTAAATGTCCGGAATGCACAATGCATTTGCCACAAAAAAGGCATAGGCTTAGCTTAGTGTGAAAGGTATTCTTATACAGGATTGTTTACTAAAAAGAATCTCAGTTCATTGGAAACATGAATGCACACCATGAAATAAGCTGCCCAGAGTTGTGTTATGAGTAATGTGTAGTCTCCACACATGTGGACACATACACACACTTTATTGAGCCAAGGTAATGTGACCTAAAATTGATTCTATTGCTCTCCAAGACAGTTGAGGACAATGCTGAATGTATCAACAAGCTAAGCTAACACATGATAAAAACAACATGTCCTCAAACTCTGGCACGGAAGACAAAATATGCATGACGTTATAAATACTACACAGTGGCAGAATTTGGACAACACATTAAGCAACTGAGGGGGGGAAAACAATCGTCAGTTGTGTTGCTTATTGTGTTGTGTGGAGGGTAACACGCCACTCACAAACTACTGACGGTATGCTATTCCGCCCAAATAAGCAACTGAGAGAAACAACTGGTTTGCAAGTTGTTTAGCTCGAAGCCAGTTGTTTAAAGTGTTGTGTGGAGGGTGAGTGAGTTAATGGTGTGCGGTGAGTGGGTTAAAACACAAGGCCATGGAGACAAGTGACAAGAGCGACCAAAGCAGCGGCTGCCACTCTGTTACAACTGGTGCAACTTGCAGAGGCTGCTGGGATAAAACTGGGAGGACTGAGGGAGGAGGGAGGGTGGGGAGAGGGGCAGGGGCTGTGTCAGTCAAATGCTGGGTTGACTATTAGTCCACTCAACGCCAGCCCCAACCACCCACAGTTGTGTAGGAATATGTTGTGTGGGGAGTACCCACAAAATAACCAACTGTGAGTTGGCTACTCAACCCACCATTGACTAATGTGTTGTCCGAATTCAGCCAATGTGTCCAGGAGAAAGTCTATTCAAAACATTAAGCTGGATCCAATAAATGTTTTCATGCACTGCTCAATGTGGAATAATTTAGTGGTAAAGTAAAAAAAAGATGAAGTAGATTCTGGAAAAGGAGGTATAGGCTCAATTCGGATGACACAATACACAACTGGTATGGGGGAAACAATAGTCAGTTGTTTTGACTATTGTGTCATCTGAATGCTGCCACAGTCAACTCAGCGCTGATCCTCATCCACACCACAGTTGATTATTTATTACCATGTTGTGTGGGGAGCACCCCCTAGGGTTAGGGTTAGGGTTAGTCAACCCAACGTTGACTATCGTGTCGTCCGAATTGAACCATAAAGTTGGGCAAGGAACAACTCCTAGTCAATTCCTCATTTGGATTATCCCAAATGTGCAAATTCTACTGATTCCTGCCCTGCCCTGTGGACTGGCAAGGATCAGGTAACATGTGATCTGAAGGTGTCTGGTATGTTGAAATCAGCACAAACATGCGGCAGGAAGGACATTAGAGGAATTATGCTGGATGTAGAGTGCTATCTCCATTTTAAGCAACCCTGGCTGGATGGAAAGAGGATGGGCAAGCATTCTTCTTTGTTTTCTGTTTAAATTGGCCTCAGAGCTAATTACTGGTAGAAGTTCAATATTCCCAAGTGTTATTTGACTGTTGAATAATTCCACCACGTTGCATACCTATGTATTACGGAACAGGCACAAGAGATCTCTGCCCTACAGTTTCCCAAAGTGCTTCAATAGCATGCATTGCATCACGCAAGAAAAGAAGCCAGAAGCATATATGAATCGTTAACATAATATGCAGTGCCTGCAGAAAGATAAAAGTCGTCTCTGGTCCTTAAACACTTATCTCGGTGCAAGTCAATGCAGCAATGTAGGAGATTTCAGTATCAACATATGCCCTTGACCAAAGAGTAAACATTGAACTGAGGCAGAGCAAAGCCTCAAATGGTGAACTCCGACCTCGCTGATAGTATTTTTCATCTTCTCCCTACACCCACGTCTATATGTGAACTCAGGATGACATTCCATACATCCAATGAAACGGGCTCTGGTTCAAGAAAGCTTATACCATAATAATTTGCATCCACCCCACCCTGAAATTTCTGTTGGAGGTGTGCTGAATTGCCACTGAATTTCAGCAGCACGCAGCACACCACAGTGAAGAAAAGGCTAGATTTTTACTTTAAAATAAGTTGCAATCCTCCAGGGTTCCTGGAGAATTGCAACAATTTTCCATTAAAACGAGGCACGTGTTCCCCGCACACCTTTGTTGTAAAGTGAAAATTCAGATTTTTTCTCACTGCCACTACCTGGGAGATTCCAGGGACTGGACTTAGGAGTTTTTGTAAGCAAAGGATGCACTCTACCATTGAGCTACCATTCTCCTATTCTTAGTTTAATTAAAGTTTAATTTCTGCAGTATTTCTTAATAATAGGACAACACAGCCATTGTCTTCTGTTCTCCAGAGAGGGAACTATATGTTCGTTGCAGGCCTAGAAAAAAATGATCAGGGAAATAGGAAGGAGAATGCGACACGATCAGTGCCATCAACAATTTCCGTTGTTCTACAGAGATCCATATCTCTTCAGTAAAAAAAAAAAAGTCAGAGAGGAAATAAAAAGGCAAGTTAGGATGTCACAACAAGGTCCTTCATACCTCCAAGTCAAATGTGGGATATTCTCTTTCCCATCATTGTAGGATGTTTCTTCACCACAGAGGGCACAGGCTAAAGTTGAGCTCCAGTCCAAATGTGGGAGTAGCCTGTAGGGTGAAGCACTATTTTCTTTCCTAAAGAGCAAGGAATACTCCCTTCGCTTGGACTGCAGGTGTTTAGGGAAGACCTAGCAACTGTCTGTGCCAAGCATTTCCGTCCCATTCAGAAAGCAACAATGCTATCCATTGATACAGTGTTGTTTTATCTATAAGTATTGGTAATTCAAGAGAAAAGAGAACACAGGCTGGCCCTCTTCAGAAGACACCTTAAGCCACGGTGGTTAAGGCTTTTTCCTTAATCAAAAAGCCTTGACCACCATGGTTTAAGGTGTCTTCTGAACTGGGCTGCTATCTACTTCTGTAATACCAATTAATGGTTAATGTCAAAAGCAAGAAGTTTTCATACAACAAAAGAAGAGAAAACAAAACATTGGTACATTTGGACAAACTGATTTGCCTTCAAGGGGCTTTGGAAAAAACAGAAACAAATTCAACAGGAAAGTTGGTGTTCAGAATAGTACGACACAGAAACGGAATTGCTTAACCTTGACAAGGCTTAATTTTCTGAACAAACAGCCCTTTTGCTCCTGAATATTACAACAAATATCAGGTCAAACATTGTTCAAGAAGGCATGCAGTATAAGACACTGAAATGTATTTATTCCTACCTCTCAAGATCCAAATTACAAGCAGGTTCACCACAATCTGAAGACGTTCCTGAAATAATATTATTCTACGTTCGAAGTGAATGTGTTTTGTTAGTTTTAAACTACTTTCCCAGTTGCAGTCATCACCAGAAATTATTTTTTCAATCTACTGAGTAGAAACAATAGTGGTGCATTCTAGTACAAAGGCAACATAATCACAATTATGATAAATGCAGTGGGTATTTATCAATTATGATAAATGCAGATGGGGAAAGAGCAGTACAATTTGTTTGTTTTGACCAAGGAAATAACCTAACCTAAGCAAATCCATATAGCTTTGCGAAGGGTACCTATTAAACATGGGGGGGGGGGGTATCAGATTTGGCTACTATTGTTATCCATAAGCTCAGAGGGGTTCATAGTATTTTAGAATATAAAGAGATAAAAATGTTTGCAAAGGAGTCAAAACACTGTAAGGCTAGTCCAATGAACCTGTATTTTGTCAGGGGGAACAACGCGCATAACATCGGATTCATGCAGATGCTCCAACAGGCACTAATCAAAGTTTTCCATTAAAAAAAGAAGCACCATTAAAACCTTTATAAACAAAGGGCTAAATTATGCCAATTTTTATCCACCACACTAGTCTGGAATGTGAAAAACCTATGTGGATTTTGAAGGAAAGTTCTATAGGCAGGAGAAAATACTGGATGGTGGTGGCTGTGCTCAGCTAAGGCAAACTACCTTTGTTTTATAATCAGGGCATCAGACGTGATGAATCAGTCCCAGAGAGTGTGATCAACTAAAACTAATGAAACGTGAGAAGGTCTATTTTAAATCCTGTAATTTTAGACTATCAGCAAACATACACAAGTTCAAGTCAGTGTCATTTTGCACAGCTTATGCTCATATCCCAGCAGAGAAAATCTTTAGTGTAACACGAAGATAATTTCAGTAGCACACTGAGTTTATTTGTGACTGACCATGTGATAGATCCAGTTTTTAAGATTGACATGGGTTCTAAAATGTTTGCAAGGGTAATTTTATCTATTCAGTTCTAAAAACAGCCTTTCCCTTTTTGGTTTAAGTGAAAACTATAGGCTCTCAAGTGATCAAGAGCTATACATGGCTGAAACTGTAAGCGTACAGTGATTAGGGAGGGGCCGGTACTCAGTGGTAGAGCACACGTTTTGCATGCAGTGGTAGAGCACACGTTCTGTCCCCAGCATATCCAGGTAGGGCAGGAATACTCCTGCCTGAAAACCTGGAAAGTCACTGCCACTCAGGGTTGACAACTCTAGGCTAGATGCAGCAATGTTCTTGACTTAATATAAAGCAGTTCCCTTATATTCCTATGTACTTGACCGTGTATCCTAGAAGTCAATGGGACTAGCTTCAGATAAACATATATAGGACTGAGTAGTAATGTGCAAAGATTCCAAACTGACAGATAAGAAGGTCCTTTACACCAATGGTGATCAAATCATACATTTGGTGCTTATTACTTATTTAAAGCATTTGCATTGTAATCAGACAAGGCATCCATGGAACAGAATTGCAACTCAAAAAAATTAATAAAATCCAGATTTAGGAAAAAGAGGGGGGGGGAACAAACCATGAGTATATGCAACGGTAAACAAAAACTAAGAATTATTTTCATGATGTTTAGCACTGTCTGAAGTCACAAAATGGGCAGTCGGAACTGCAATAGAATCTTTGCACAGCTCTGACCTAGTTTCACCCCTGTTATCCCAGGGTGTTATCCTAGTTTGCAAGTCTCTCCTGAGGGGAGGCTATTGTTTCATGCAAGTTTAGTAACAGCCTGTGCTGTATATTCTTAGAACATATTTTCTAAGGGCCAGGATTCACAGCTCAAAATACACAGCTCCAAAGTAACCCCATTAGTCCCACCCCCACCCCCACCCTGCAATTCAAAACAGGTTAACAGCTGCATAGCTTTTTAAATCAAGGGTTGCATTCTTCCAGCTCTGAATAAAGAAAAGGAAAAGAGGCCCAGTCACAATGCAGATATCAGATCTAATAGCGAAGTATTAACACACACAGAGAGACCTCTGTGCTCAAGAACTGCTCAAGTACTCTGTTTCTTAGGAAGGGTGGATAAAAGAAATATCAATAGAAAATGGCATGTGCCGGTTTTTCCCTTTCAGGTATTTTGCTGCCAGCGAACGGATATTTATGCAGAAGGGGACAAAATGGAACCGTTGTGCTACAGGAATCTTGAGGAACGTTTTTTCATATTTTTGGCCCCAGTTGCAAGTTGCTGTCTACATCATCATATTCTTATGCATAAAAACTGGAATATGCCAACAGATTCCACTATTGATTATGAAGCCTTTTTTCCTCTAGAAGACCCTCAATCCTGCTCCAAGACCTATAATCCTATTCCTTAGCTTTAGTCTGTGTCACACAGCACTGTCACATACTTATTGTGAACCACCCAGACAGCTTCAGCTATTGGGCGGTATAGAAATGAAAAGAAATAAAATACTTATGACTAGAGAAGACAGCCACATATTTTTGTTAAGTTAATTCTTGTGTACACTTAATACACAGCCCTCTATCCAGTGAAGATGGGATCACATCCGTCTGAAGTATTACTCTCTAAACCAGCCATCCCTAACCTGGTGTCCTCTTATAGGTAAAGTTGAATTTGAGAAGAGAATTCAGCATGGGAACATGGTGGTGACATGGCTTTAAGTTTAGAATAACCTTCCCCAACCTGGTGCTCACCAGATTTTTTGGACTTCAGATCCCATCAGCCCCAGATAGCATGGGCAATGGTCAGAAATGCTGAGAGATGTAGCCCAAAACTCCTATACCATTTTAAAGTGTTTTGTTCAGTTAATTCTTCTGTACACTTAACACACAGCCTTCTATCCAGCAAAGAGGGGGATATTTGGGCTCATACCTGTTTGAAATGCTACTCTCTAAAGCAGCCATCCCTAAACCTGGTGTTCTCCACTTACAGTGCAGTGATTGACATACAACCATTTTCGCCTCAGACTGTTAAAAATCCAAAGTTTACCAGAGACTTCTGTGATTAACATGATCTTCTGGTGACAACAACTGGTTGCCACAGGATTTAGAAGACCTTGCTGAAGCATATGGTGGCTCAGATTGGGGGCACCATTTTATACTGGTTTGCATTGTGCCTGGGGGGTAGGTCTCAGAAAGGAGTATTGGGGAACCTCTACACATCCCAATAGATGTTGCGGCTCAGCAAAAATCCCTCTGGTCTACTTGTTATTCATCCGGAGTTCATCCAGGATTTTGCAGTAGAGTATTAACACCTTGCTGACAGCACTCTCTCCCCCTTTCCATCTGGTTCCAAGGAAGCTCTGGAAATTCTGAATCAGTGTCCGAAGTCAGTGAAGGACTAGGTGTGGGTAATAAAGAGAGGGCAGATCTGGATGGAGTTACTAGGCATGTTCCGGATGGGGTTATACTCCCACTGAAGGAACAGATACACTGTTTGGGAATATTTCTGGACCGATAGATAGTAGCCACATCCAGAAGCACCTTCAACTAGCTTAGGCTGTTGTGCTAAATGCAATGTAGCCTTTTTCTGAATAAGCCTGATCTTTTCACAACTAAACACATATTCTGGTCACTTCTTAAAAAATTGTAAGGTGTCCTACATGGGGCTGCCCTTGAAGAAAGTGTCCAAAAGCTTCAAAATGGAGTAGGGTTGCAAACAGGAGCCTGGTCTTTTCACTATATTACATCAGCTACATCGAATCATGATAGCACTCTTCAAATACTTGAAAGGTTGTCACACAGAGGGGGGCCAGGATCTCTTCTCGATTATTCCAGAGTGCAGGACACCGAATAACAGGCTCAAAATTCAGGAAGCCAGATTCCAGCTTGACATCAGGAAAAACTTCCTGTTAGAGCAGCACGACAATGGAACCAATGACCTAGGGAGGTAGTGGACTCTCTCCTACACTAGAGGCATTCAAGAGGCAGCTAGACAGCCATCTGTCAGGTATGCTTTAAGGTGGATTCCTGCATTAAGCAGGGGGTTGGACTCGATGGCCTTATAGGCCCCTTCCAACTCTACTATTCTGTGATTTTATGGTTCTATGATCCAATCCAGACCCAATTCAAGGTTCTGGTTATCTCCTTTAAAGCCCTGTTTGGAAGTGACATATCTGAAAAACCTGCACACTTAGTTCATCAGAAGATGCCTAGTAATGTGTCCTGTACACCACTCATACTCTGGTGTACAGAAGACAATAACAGGAGACCTAGGCCTGCTCAATAGTAGCACTTGGGAAACTCGCTACCCCAGGAAACCCAGCAATCGACTTCAGATGAGTCAAGGCAGCCTTATTTGAACATGATTGTCTGGTGTTGGGTTTTTAACATGTTGCTGTTTGGAATGTGCTGTGCTGCTCCTGGATTTTAAATTTTTTACATGTTTATAATTATTTTCTTATCTGATCTGTAAGAAGCTCTGAATGGAAGGCCACATTAAAAGTATTAGAAATAAGGGCAAAAGTTATAGAATAAAAATCTGTACGAGAAAATAATGGAGATTACAACTGAGCACCTTGCATGTCTCTACTCCTTTAATTAGAGATTTTCTTGAATACATATTAAAACTTGTGTACAATAGTGACAATGACCCATTATATGCTAAAACTAATCAAATCCCTTGAGAAATGTTGCACTGAATCCAATAGTTAATACATTACAATCTCTTTGAGACTGCAAAAAAACTTACTGTTTAATGAAAGTTTTCTGGACACAGACAGTACATGTAAACTTTAACCTGTTCTGCCCCCAGCTGCAGGAAGAACTATTGATGTTTTGCTTCTTAAGAACAGGGGGCAGAATCCAATGGGGCCTCAACACTCCGCCAATTCTCTTCTGCCCCACTGATCGTGTTGCACAAGTGGTCGGCACTTTAGCACTTTCAGGGCAACCCGAAATGAGCAGAAACCCATAAGGGAGCTCCGCCTGTTTGTCTCCTTCCAGAAACAAGCATTTCTGTTGATTTCACGTCTTCCCCTAGGAAGCTAAATCTCCCTTGCATAAGCAATGGCTCCTGCTTGCGCAATGTAGTCAGTGGGACCCACCACTTGTGCAATAGAATTGGCAGGGGCGAAAGTGTTCCATTGGATACTTCCCATTGTACCCTTACCTGGCCTTGTTTTGAGAAGTGCTTTTAGCATACATGCAACCAAACACAGAGGGAATGTACAGATGTGCATTCAGGCACATCATCAAACAGAACTTGCTGTGTTTTCCCTCCATAGAGGAATGTCTCTATCTTTGTAATGCACTGGCCAGGCATACTTACGATTAATTCTATACTGCCAATTCTGTTGTTAGTCTTGCCTCTTCCCTATGCTTCAGAAAGAGGAAGGCAAGACAATTTTTTAAATTCTTCCAAGTGCCACCTATATGTTTAAACAACCCCAAGTTTAATTGTTGCCTTAACACAAATAAAATGCTGTAAAACTACTCCAGTGAAATTGAGAGAGGATCTCATAATGCCCCAAGCACCAGCCAATCGGCATCAAGAACATCCTGCTGCTACAGACTACAAAAACCAGTTCTCCCCAAATTCAACCCTGCCAAGAATTAGGTACACATGAACAGGATGGTGCAAGTACGCTCCTGGAGTGCAGCAATTCGTCTTTTTATGTACATCTGTGTTCACTATGGGCTTGAAAATGCTTGGCTTAGAAGAGTACAAAACCCACACTTTATCATAGTAGTTTTCTTTACAAAGAGGTAATTATGTAGAAGTATCTGGCCTCTATTCACTTTAACATCCTCTACTGTGCTATTCAAGAGACATTTGTGCCCTTCACACATTTTCCCAACATTTTCTTCCTACAAAGCCCTTGGTGTTGCAACAATCAGATCGGAATAGCCTGATGGAATTTTAGGGATTTTTTTCTTGCAACATCCTTATGTATAGGAGTCAATGTTCAGTTAAGCAATTACTTCCACACATTTCTCAATTAAACTTTTTCTTTGGATAAAAGAGCCCTAATCTTCGGGACCTCACCCCACAATGTCAGCATACAAGACAAGACATATTGTGGCATAACAGACAGGCTGGCAAACTTCCTCTAAGGAGACTGGGGTTCAAATTCCTAATCATAAAAGCTTCATCACAACATAAATGTGTCCTATCGCCATATTTTTTATATGGACAATGAGAGATAAGCCTCCTGCACTCTGTGGGAGAAAATGGTGGCAAAGCAGCAGAAAAGAGTGGAAACAGCTGTTGCCAACAGCAAAGAAGGGGAGAAGGCAACACATTTGGTGCTCTGGAAGTTCCCTCTTTTACCTCACACATTTTTTCAGGGAACACATCTGGTTCCCCAGAAGCCCCCTTTACCGCACAAATGTTGCTTGCAAATATTTGGCACAGCTCTAATACTGTGATCAATTCTGGGTACCATATTTCATGAAAATTGTTGACAAGTTGGAAAGACTACAAAGATGAAGGATGTAAAAGACAAATCCTATTAGCAAAGGCTAAAGTACCGGGCAGAACAGAGATTAAGGTCAATAGATGCTGTCAGTTTTCAAATTTTAAGAAGATTCAAGGCTTTTGTGCAGTTTATTGCCCCAAAACATGCATCATTTCCCATATGATACACAAAAGTCCTCATGTCGTCCTTCAAGATAATAAGCAGACCATATAACTGCAAAGTTATTAGCAAATTCAGTTTTTTTCAATAATTTTCATGCTGTTTCTCCTTTTGTTCATATTAGCCACTAAGGGCAGGACAAGCAAATGGTTTAAATTACAGAGAAGTTCTTTAAAAAATTTACCACTAGAACTATAACCTAACAGCTTACATAGTTTTAAAGAGAGAAGATGCCTTGAGAAATGAAGCTCTTTCCTTGGAGGTCTTTAAGAAAAGTTGGGCAGCCATCCATCATGGATGTCTTAGGTACAGATGTTTTGCCTCAAGGCACAGCAATGGCCTAAAATATGTTCCTTCCAGCTCCAAGAATTAGATAACCCTAAATCATATTAGCTGTTTAAAATAAATGCACAAATCTATTTCTGAAAACAGCAAAACCATTATTTCCAATTACCTTGTAGAAACTGTCAAAAAGGCAAACAAAAATTCTTTTACCATAAAATTTAGGGGAACTTCCACCTGCCCTTGTGAAATGCAGAGAGCATATATATATATATATATATATATATATATGCCTGAACAATGATCTGACACACACCATACAGTCTAGTTATTTTGGGAAACACTACATCATAGGATTTACCTTTAAACTGCTTTCATCCAAACGTGTGTAAAAAGCGAGACATTAGAGATTTTGTTGCTTGGCTTTGATTTACATATTAGATTTATGTCCCACATTTCTTCGATCATGAAACTCAAAGACAGGCATTCAAAGAGTTCCTAAGTTGGTCTTCCACCCAGGCACTGACCAGACCTACTAGACCTTCATAGCTTCAACAAGGTAGTGCCACCATATGCTCTCAGACCATGAGTATGCATCCTTTGATCCATTTAACCAATCATTTTTCCATTAGTGATAGAAAGACCATGTTCACCTTGTCAAAACTGATGTTTTGTTCCTTACCAGTACCTTTGAGGAATCTCACATATACAGAAAGACACACACACCACATATAATTTTTTATTAGGTTAGATACAATAATGTTAAGATACAAAAACATTTAAACAGGATAGCATAACTTCTTAATCCAGTGTAAATAGTGCTTATGAAACCACCATGGCCCAATCCATCATTTTGGGCAGTCTGATATGCACACAGAACTCCTGCCCAAGTGGATGTCCTTTACCCCACTTAAAAAGAAGCAGGAGCTCTGCTCATGCAAAGGTATGGGCCTGCAGACTTGTACCATCCACGGAAGGGAATGAGCAACCTGTTCCAGGGCAGACCCTTCATGTGTGCATTAGTCCTTCCAGAAGGACCTTCTAAATCCAAGTACTTGCCTGCAACAATGCAAGACTACACATCCTCAAGTATGCCATAGTCTTCTATGGAGAGAGAAAGTGCTTGATATACTTGCAGAGCTTCCCAAGAACCTCCTCCACAATGAGAAATACAAGCCCATGCACTCCTCTCTATTTTAAGGTCATCGCTAGATTTAATGAACACATTCATCTAAAAATATGCTGGATAGCTTGGAAGGATGGCTACTCTGCAAGAACCTTCAGTCAGCTTTGCTGCCCTTTGTTGCAGCAATGTCTCTCATTAAAACGTAATATTTTCTAGATGTGAAAGAATAGTCCAATGGGAACATTCCACCACCCATCACAGGGTTCACTTCAACTGGCTTTTTCCCCCTTTCAAAGCTACCAAGCTGCATATTTGAATTAACATCTACTACAAGGCCATGATAAGAACCTTGTCTTTTTTGAAAACCTCATCTGACACACAGTGGTATGTCAGTTTTCTATGTTTCATTAGTCCCCTTTGTTGAACAGTAGCTTAAAAATAGGTACCTAACATCCACCTGACAGCGTTATGGCTGTTGTTTTTAAAAATTAACCTGCTTCTCAAGTA
Source organism: Anniella stebbinsi (assembly GCA_029215795.1). Classification (NCBI taxonomy): domain Eukaryota; kingdom Metazoa; phylum Chordata; class Lepidosauria; order Squamata; family Anniellidae; genus Anniella; species Anniella stebbinsi. The sequence continues at coordinate 394,154,949 of JARDYH010000001.1, forward strand.
ACCAAATGGCTAGGTGTTATTTGTATAAACTCTATTTGGCCTAATACAAGCATATTATCAAAAATGGATAATGCTGTATTTATAAGTATTAGATACACTTTACTAGGACAATACTGTAATAATTGCTTTGTGTTTTAAAAGAACTTTGACCTATAGAAACAAAACACACACACACACACACACACACACACACACAAAAGAAATACATTGTCAGCTAAGGCTTTCATTTTCTCAGTGAACAATAAAAAAGCATACACATATAGCTAGTACTAGCTCTTCTATGGTAACTAACATATCTGCGATATCTAGTTCAAATTGCCATGTTGCAGGAAAAATTGCCTAAGAAAATGTGATACACTTAAGTTATTCCAACCCCCCTTATATTTGTTTGAATAGGTGTATCACTAGGAAACTAGGAAGAGAAAACACAAGAAAATATGGACTTAGTATGTGGTGGTATCATTTAAATAGTGTTAAAAACAGTTCTATGCTTAAATTAAAGCTTCAGGATTAATAATGGGGCTATTCAATAATCGAAAACACACAGCCTAACTTCACCACCTACCAATAAAATTGTTCATTCTTGTAAACTCATAATACATTTTAAAAACGTTGACAGCATCTCATTCCTGCTTCACTTATCATTTCCCCTTCTCCCTTTGTTCAGAATCAACAATTCTAAATTGTTTTCAATATTGTTTGCCACCACAAGTGAGCTCTAAAACAGTTCAATGGAAATTATCCATGTGCATTATTTTCACGCAGACAAAAGAAACTGCAGCGTATGGTTAACACCAAGTCTACTGAAGAAAGAAAGAAAAAACACACACAGTCAGGTTCATAAACAACTTAAGAATATTTAAGCATTTAGAATTACTTCTTTCAATTACACACCTTCTCTAGGCAGCCCTTTGTTTCCACTGTAAACCATACTGGAATCGTGGTGGGAAAGAATTTGCCTTCTGGCAGCAAACTGGGCTACACACTGTCAGTATCTTGGGGATCCAGATGTCTGCAGTGGCCAACACAAAAATGTTCAGCTTTGGGTACATATATTCAGCCTTTCTAGGCAAGACATTTTTTTTCCACAAAGAAGGCAGAGTAAGAGTGCACATAGCAACAGAACTGGCAGCTGATTGGACGGAAGGCGTGCTTCAACCCTTCACTGCTCACAAGGTCTACTACAGTTTCCTGTCTGTTTGGCAGTAGGGTCATGTTTTCTTTTCTCCTCTTGTGAACCCAGCTGTGTTTGGGCAATTTGAGAGGAAAGAAAAGCAGAACAACAAGTAGCAGGACACACTAAATGTGGCACCAAGCGTTGCTATTATTATTGCAGTTCAAATATTACACACACAAAAACAGAAACGTCAGCTTCTCAGTCTTTGGCTATGATCAAGTGGGGTATTATTATTATTATTATTATTATTATTATTATTATTATTATTATTTTTACTTGAAACACACCCAAAATGCGTGCGGATAAGAAAGCATGTTTTGGCCAGTGGTTTTGCTCAGAGTGTGCTCTTTAACAGAGTTGTTTTTAAAGTGCACACACATAGCTGAAAGTTGTCAATTGGTACTGTTGCTGTTTCTACATGTATGTAAACATAATCAGTTCTACGATTTTGAAGTTAAGGGATCTGCACATCCCTGAGAGCCAGGATTTTTTTTTCCCCTTCAAAGTCAAAAACAATGAGGAAAGAAAACATCCACGCTCAGCGTTCAGAAAATTTTTGAAGACAAGTGCAAAAATGGAGATTTTTAATCACAGACATATTTATCATACAGCCAAACAAATTCAGAAAGTTGTCTAGCTTTTGTAAGGAGTGTATTCAAACCCTTAGAACGTATACGCTTGCATACAGAGGAAAAAGCTGAACTGGAGTTGTGCAGATGTTAGTAATTAAAAGTAAAAGAGACCGTTAGGCCTTAAGCCTTCCTGGTGCTCTGACCAACATAAATGTTAGCTTTTTCAACTATAGGCATATTATGGACTTCCCAGGCCTCACTACCACTCTTTGGCTGAATTCGGACGACACAATAAGCAACTGGGGTGGGGAAACAATCGTCAGTTGTATTGACTATCGTGTCGTCAGCGCTGATCCTAATCCACACCACAGTTGATTATTTATTACCATGTTGTGTGGGGAGTACCTCCTAGATGAACAACTGTAAAGTTGATTATTACCCCACCATTGACTATCGTGTTGTCCGAATTCAGCCTTTATCTATCCTGTCTGGCCCTGTGGCTATTTCTCGATCATCCCAGAGTGCAGGACATGGAATAATGGGCTCAAGTTACAGGAAGCCAGATTTTGGCTGGTCATCAGGAAAAACCTCCTGACTGTTAGAGCAGTATGACAATGGAACCAATGACCTAGGGAAGTCGTGGGCTCTCCCACACTAGAGGCCTTCAAGATGCAGCTGGACAGCTACATGTCAGGTATGCTTTAAGGTAGATTCCTGCATTGAGCAGGGGGTTGGACACAATGGCCTTATAGGCCTCTTCTAACTCTACCGTTCTATGATTCTATAAGCTACAGCTGGCTCTCCAGTTCATCCCACCACTTCTGAACCTCTTCATAAGTTAGCTACTGGGGCTCACCTATGCACACCTCTTATCCAGCCCTGGGGCACTTCCATGCTTTTATTGTGCCTTATCACTCTGCCTTATACATGGAATTCTATGGGCGGTCCAGCACCAACCACGCAATGGCCAGGGAGAGTACTGCTGCTCTTCAGACAAGGGGGGCCAAGGAACCAACAAGGGCCTAGCAAACTCTAACACTGTTGTTTCAGGGTTGGTTCTTCAATCTGAACAACTCACTGGTCACATCATGTCCGCTGCCTTGTGGAATCCAACCGTCTAACTTCCGTAGATCATATCACCTGCATCTGATCTTTACCCACTTGCTCAGCCTGCCTTGGATCCCTGTCACCTTGCCTCTGGCCTTTCAAACTCTCAGTTGTTGCTTTTCGACTTCATTTGGGCCTGCCTTGGACCACATAATTCTGCTGTGCCTCACTGTATGGTACAGCAGTTGTGTTAGCATCACACACACCCCAAACCAGCACTTTGAAAAAAAATGTGGGATGACAAGAAACAGGAATACAAAGCTTTACCTGAATTCTCAAAAATAACAAAATTAATTAATAAAAAGAGTGAACAAATGTTATCTATACTAGACAAAGAATCTAATATGGAAGAAGTCATTATAACTATTTTAAAATAAATCTAATGGGTTCTGCTGCTCACCACTTATAAGCAATATGGGCAATTTTTTTGTTCCTACTTTTATCATCATCATCATTATCATCATCATCATCCTTTCATCCATGTTTTTCCAAGAACAAAACATGCCTTTCTTTAGTCTGCTACATTTTTCTATCAGCAAAGCTCAATTTTTTTAAAAAAAAGCAATCACCACTAACCAGCCTTAGTAAAGACATAGCCCTTTCATTGATTGGCCACTTTGATGTGTAATGCAGCCTTCAAAGTGGTTAATCAACCACTGTATGCATTTTAACATTCCCCCTAAGATTATTTATCATAATTCCTTTGTACCTATCTGTAAACTCATCCATTAGCTTTTCCAGTACTATGTTTAGTGTCCACCTTCTCCAGCATGTTCCTTAGCCACCAGCCTTTGCTCTATTCTCCTATTACTGGTGACCTCTCCTGCTCCTACATATCTGTGTAGATGACCTCTGATCTTCAAAAACAGTTCCTTGGATACAGTAACATGGAACACACACCATATTGTAATGTCTTACTAGAATTCAATAAAAGAACTCAAACTTTAACTGGACAGTAATAATTATGTTCTACTGCTACTTCTGAAGTTTTATACTATTGGATTATTGTTTTGTGACACAACTGGTATTTTATTAGTGTGATGTATTGTTTGTTAATTCTCCTATATTTTATTTTATGTTGTGTTATTCTTATTCAGCTGCTTTGTGAATATTGTTGTTGAATTGAAAGATAGGATATAAATTAGGAAGTTTTCCAAGGTTTTGAGGCTGAGGAGTATTTGTTAGTTAGTTTGTTTGTTTATTTATGTTCTTTGAGCTGCTAAATCCAAGTCTGTCTGTAGCTAAGCAATACACTTTAGCTTTGACCCTGAAACTGTAAGTAATTTTGTGGCAAGCTAACATTAAGTTTAATATTTATCCCAAAGGTTTTTAGAAGTGAGAGATGCTATTGCATCCCAGAAGCAACTGGTTGGCAAACAATGCTTGACCAGATAGGCCTTTGGACTGATCTAGACAGCTATTCTTATGACCATTTATCACTTCAGGATAAACATTAAACTTATTTTGCCCTCAAAATTAGTTAGTCCCAAAGGCATGTCCCATGAGATTAATTTTTCCATGCTCAGTTCTGTCCAGTTAGGATTCTCCATCGGCAAATAATTTTGGGAAGCTTGCAAAGCGAAGAGTTTGCTGTTGTTCTTGTAAAAGAAATGTTTGTTAACAGAGAAGGCGCAATTCTGAAACTGACACTGTTATCATTAACGCCTACCGAAGTTTCAGGAAACACAAATAAAAACAACTTGCAACTGGAGGGGGGAAAACAATTTTGGTACAGAATTTGAACCCAGCAGCATTTGTTTCATATTCTACTTGACCTCAATATTCCCTGATCAAGCAACTAGATTATCCCAAACCCACGGGGTAATTACTTCATTTACAATAATTAAGAAATACATAATTGCTATTTCTAAAGTCAACTGTATAAAAAAATTATCTGTGACTGACTTCTCCCAACTAGAAAACAAACCAACCCCAGAATACATGAACTGATATAAAATCCCCTATGCTTTCCCCCAAAACCTTAATCACACTCTTCTACCAGAGAAATGAATACTTAGAACAGCCTTCCCTCCAGATGGTTAGGACTTCCAACTCCTATCAGACCATGGCCAATGGTCAGGAATGCTGGTAGTAGTAGTCTAAAACATCTACAGGGAATCAGATTGGGAAAGCAAAAGAGTCCATTACTGATGTAAATTGAACCAGGGTGCGCTATTCAATGCCCTATACAACCATCAAATGGTATATGCAAAGAAACATTCTGAATTGTTAAGCCTTCTAAACACACATCAACAATACATAATTTTAGCTACTGTAAAACACTGTAGATGTGGAAGTTTGAGGAACATTCCAAATGACAAAAACATAGGAACAGATTTTGGATGACTGAACTCCCACAGGGAATCTCATAGAATCATAGAATAGTAGAGTTGGAAGGGGCCTATAAGGCCGTTGAGTCCAACCCCTGCTCTATGCAGGAATCCACCTTAAAGCATACCTGACAGATGGTTGTCCAGCTGCCTCTTGGTACCTCATGGTACAGGCACAAACAATTTGAGATGTCCAAGTCTTTGAAAGAAAAAAACCTGTATCTTTGTCCTGATCCATTAAGAACACCCACATCTCCATCCTGGACTGATTACAGGTAAGTTCAATGATAGTTCTTCTAAACTAATCACTTCTGTACTGAACTACTTGACTTCCAATTTGCCCAATTGTTCCTGTACTTCACTTTTCTTTCTTTAAGAGTTCTAAATGCTGGAAATTTAGCCGCTTACATGCAGAAAATCTTGCATTTGTTCTACCTAACTCAACTAATCCTTGACTGCAAAATGGCCAGTACTATCTGGACTAAACAAATTAGTATTGTAGTCTTAAGATTAGTTAAGAATCTTAAGACATATTAGGAACTGGCTATGAGAGAAACATCACGAATGAGAAGCACTTTTATATCTGAATCATGGTACTCAAAGCAGACTAGCTCCCACATAACAGCAATATTGCTAATGCTAATATGATGCATTTAAAAAGAAACAAATGTCTTAAATACACTGTTTGCTTTTATCCTAATTGTGAATATACCCAATTGTCAGACTTTTTAACTTTACCATGAATCTTGTTCCTTCTCTCTTCTGTACATGCACAAACACACTAAAATTGGCCTCCAATTCCCACAGTACTGCATTATTTTTTTTAAATCTACACTACCATCAAGTTTTTTTTAAAAAAAAATCAGGGTGGTTTGGAACACAAAACAATAATCAGAACAGATTTTCAGAACTTGAATCATATACTACTGTTTATCATCCTTTTAAATATTTTTTAAAAGATGCTCTATGCTATGCTATCTGCTTGAGAACATTTATATGAAATTAATAGGGATCCTGCCTTATAACCCAATATGCTATCACCAGAAAGCAGAACGATTGGTTTTGAAATTCATATACAAATCTAAAACATGCTTTATTAAAATCAAAACACAAGTGTTGAGTCAGGATAGAGGGTCCAGATTACCAACATAACTTACAATATTTTGTGATAAAATGTAAAAAGAGACAGACAGCACACATACACTATAGTATAAAACATATCTGTATTAGTACAGGGCCATGGTGTCTTCATGGAGACACTATGGACAGAAACTGCAAAATAGTTCTAACAGTAGAGTGGTTTTATCTGATCTGAGAAGGAAGTATCCACTACAGGGGGAAAATATTTGAATAAAAGACAATTTGTTTGTAGATGATGCCCCATATACAACTGAAAATTCAAAGTTTAGCGTGGGCCAGTCTCCTGTCATTGTAATTTGGTTAGAGTAGTCAGCTGGGGTGTTCTTTGAGAAAAGAGTTAATTAGCAAGAGGCAACATGTTATACCATCCTTCACCAACCCAGAACAGAAGTGACCCCGCACAAGGGAGAAATGACCATAGATCCAGATATTAGTAGGGTAAGCCCTACATAAAGCCATAACAATTAAGCAGCTACAAGGATGCACTGTTGAGTAGAGAAAGGTAGGATCTGGACTTAATAATTTAAAACTTCTACTGCATGAATTAAAGTTGCCATAAGCTTTTAAACTTTTCAGTACCAGAAAAAAGCACACAACACAATTATTTGTTTATATTTCTAGTTATTTGATGCTGCTACTGGTAAATGTTCAATTGTATTTTAATCCACATTCCCTATGTGTCTTCTAAGTTTTTCACAGTCATAATTTTTTCACGTGGCGACCCTTTAATTGGTAATAAAAGACTAGTACTACACTATACAATTTTGTTTGGCAACAACAGAGAAGGTTAAAATTAAGCAACTAAAACCCGCAGAAAATGCTTCCTCTACATTAAAAACAGAGCAACTTCCAATTCCTTTTTGTGTCTGTACACTATGTACTAGAATAGCACATCTGTTTTTCTACATAAATTAAGGCTAGATTCCCATAGTATTATCCAAACCACCAATCAGTAAGATTGCTACCTGAACCATCTTTCCCAAGTTCTTCACATTTCTTATACTAGTAATGAGACAAACATTACAGATTCTGCCTTTTATTTTTCAGGAGCATGATTTCACACCAGAAAAACAACCAGAACTGCTTCCCTGCTACAACAGGAAGTAGCATCACTGCCAGTGTATTGCCTACTCCCAGCATTTACCTGTGATATATAACTAAAAGCACAGGCATTTTTAGAACAGCTGTCACCGCCCTGCTAAACAGGAAGCAACATCACCTGGAACATCACCTGGAGCTCATATGCCTCTTGTTTATTATTCACTACCCAAAGCTGCATTTAGCACCTTTAACGTCCAAAGATGAACAGTGCAATCTTTTGCATGTTTACTTAATAGCCTCACTATGTTCAATATGACTTACTCCCTGCTAAGTATGCAGAGATTGCCACCTCAGCCTGCTGGTAAAACATTAAAATCTACATACAGCTTTTTCTATTGCAGGTGAGATAGCATTAAATATAGTGCATCAGTGTGCTTAAGCTGGGAAAGACAAGTTGCTTACCAGTAACTGGAGTTCTTCAAGTGGTCATCTGTGCATTCACAGAGAAAAACGCCTAAGAAAACGAAGAGAAAGAAGTTCTCCGAAAACGATGTTGCCACAATGTCGCCACAAAGTCGGTCTCAATGAACTGAGGAGATTGGGCGGGAGCCCCTTCTAGTCATGCGCACTGTGCTATGGGGGAGGGGCTCCCGCTCAAAACACCTTAGCTATAGAAGTTTCCCGGCGGTGCTCTGCGCAGGCGCAGAGCCCATGTGTAATGCACAGAGACCACAAAGGAGAAATTTCAGTTGCTAATGAAGTATGTTCATGGTCCATCTACTAGAACCCACAATGTGCTTTAAAATTAATGGAAAGTATTCTTAAGATAGAAGTCTTAAGGTTTCTGACACATGACAAGAAGAATCAGGTCTCCACATTTCCATAGCATGTCAGCCACATCTTTTCTGCAAGATATGAAGATGAATGTAAACATTTCTCACAACTCCCAGGTTTCTCACATATTTGCATTTACACTCCTCTCCTTCAATTATTATGAAAACAAAGTCAACATGCTGTGGAAATGATGGGACTCAACTTTGGGAGAATTACAGTATAATACTATACATGACTATTCAGAAGTAAGGCCCATTGAGATCAATGAAATTTACTCCCACAAATACATGTGTATAGAACTGCCGACTCAAGCACTTGCTTAAAGCTTTCTATCATTGAAATTAATAGAACTTAAAAGTGCTCAACTTTGGCTGAAATAAGCTTTAGTTGGTGCTTTCTTCAGAGTTTATACAAAACAGAAGCGGTGGCTGTATGTTAAGAACAAAAGATTATCTACTTTTGTCTTACCTAAAATCTGAGAATGTATGAGACCAGAAATGTGACACCACCAATTTCCACAAGGCTACAACAATCCTAGACCCATTTACCTGGGAACTCATTGGGACTCAATTCTGAGTAAACATGTATAGGATTCCAGTGTAAGTCACCAGACAGTCTTTCATGAACATCTTAAGCTTATACAGTAGAGGTAGTTGTTTAAGTACCCTTTATTTCAGAGCCAAATTTCTGACAGTATGGCCAACCCATCTTCTCTACTACCAGGTCTATTTAAAAATTCAGTGTTATTAGTCATTACAGAAAATTAATCCTAAGTGTTCCCTTTCATTTGAATACAAGAAGTCATCAGATTCAAGCTGACATTATTTAAGATCAAGATGGTCACTCCACCTCTGCTTCTGAAGACACCCATTTTTACCCTAAATCACGTTCCAATTATTATGAATTATTATTTTTATTACTGTTATTAACGGAAAAGAAAGCTGATGCTGAGCACTAAGGTATGACATATCAAACCTTAGTTAGAGTTCTAACCAAGTTATGCAGACACAAAACATTTCTCCTTTACTGCCCAATGCTGCATACTCCTGTCAGTCCAATATTAAACAGATCATACTGCAGTTTAGTTAAAAGCTCTGCTCATCCTCTGTCCTTCACTATTAATTTGCAACTAATGGAAGCAGGTGATTGCACACTTGACTGCTTGCCTGTGGTGCAGCTGCTGTGTAGAAAACAGAACATGTAAACATTTACATGATTTGTGCCCTCATAACAGCATCTGTAGGCTTAATATGGCATTTAGGCCACACTTTAAGCCCTTGTAGATGGTTCACATGTACAGTAACAAAATAGGGACAATTAAATTAGATACATTGTTTATTAACATTATAGCTCTTCTTTGCTTTCAGAACAGCAATTGACTAATAAAGTTCCAATTTTACCTTGTCGCTGAAACACAAAGTCAGTTTAGGGTGCAATCCTACGCATGTTTATATAGAAAAAAGTCCTACAACTCCCAGCACTGCCCAGCCAGTGTGGCTGGCTGGAGAATGCTGAGAGTTGTAGGGCTTTTTTCTGCTTAACATGCATAGGATTGTGACTTTAAACTACATTTTACTAGTATATTATAATCTCAATATCTCAAAAGCGGATTTTCTGCAAGAAGTCTTAATTCTCACCGGTTTCATCATCCTCTTTGCATGACATTAGCTGATGATCCACTACTCCACAGCCATTATAAAATGCTATTGTCTTACTCATGATGCATCAGCTGTAAGTTACCAAAAGCTTGTACATGTTTGATCAAACTTTTGGACTGTGCAAGGAGTTACAAATGTTGAATCTATGGTTTTATCTTAGCATATTTTGTAATTTGGATTTTCCCATGGGGAATATAGGCTGCGGCATTAAGAGACACTGATTAGGTGGTAAGTCCCATTACACTCAGTGGGGTTTACTTTAGAGTAAACCTTTAGAATCACACTCTGTATGATACAACTGAAGTCAAACAAGCATTCTGCAGCTGCTTATCAAAAAGCTAATGCTCCTTTGTTTCTACGTATGTCCCACTAGTTTTTCTCCTTTTAAAGTTCAAGCAAGTTTAAAGCAGTGATGGTGATACACTAGTTCCTTCACATATTTAAGAATAAAGAGAGAATAAAGTACTATTAACAAAAATGGACAATAAGTGTCTCAGAAAACCAAGCACTTACTATTCGTACATTTTAGGCTATAATCCTATACAAACTCACCTGGGAGTAAGCCCCATAGTCTCACTTCTGAGCAGACATGCATGAGATTGTGCTGTTAAATTTTAAACATCCTCAGTGTCTGGGCTACTTAAAAGAGTTTCTTACCCACCCAAAACAATTCATATAATATAGACTATATATGTGTGTCAAGTTATAGAAGTACAATATGACAAAGAGAGGAAGTTTGAGAATGTTCATGCTTCCACTGATCCTACACAGTTGCCTGAAACCAAGTACCACTGAACTCAATAGAGTTTCTGAATAGACATGCATAGGATTGTACTGTTAACTGAAATTACTTTTCAGAATGGTTGCTGTAGTGAAACAAGACTTCTAGCAATAAGCCCCTAATATAATATTTGGCCATGGTTTACTTAACTATTGGTGGGGGCAACAATAGCTACACAAGTTCTGAATTACTAGAAACATACTATTTGACCCATTGATTTTATCCACTAACCACAAACACAATTAGAAGTAAAGCTGATAAAGATTCCACTAGAAGTACTTGTGGGAATTTCAAACAATGAGTTTTAGTTACTTTGAATGAGTTTTGAGGCTGACCTTACTTGTGTTTGTAACATCTGTTTATATTGAGATTGCATTGCTAACATCATTCCCCATCATGATCTGTGACTTTTTTTGTAATGTTGCAATTGCATAATAGCTTGAGTACAACCGTATTTGACATTTAAAATTATACTATTTCCCATGGCAAAGGGTGTTTTCCGCAATGAGTTTCTATCTCCCAGCTCTTGACTGTTGAAGTAAATCCAATAAATTTACACAACAGCCTTTTTAAAAATGTAAAAACCAACACTCTTATCAGTCTCAAGCATTAATCCCTGTTTATAGGATTCAAACTCCTCACTCTTTTTCTTGTCAGGACTAGGACAATGTTCACAATATTAACATCTATTTAAAAAAGCCACTTGTCTACTACAAAAATGTTATAAATAGAAACGTTTATTAAATCATTTACCTCTGTCCGGCTTCATTTTCGCTCCAATCTTTTTTTTTCACAAGTCTCAGTAAAAGAGGCCTTTCTTTCCTTCTCTTTGTAGTCTCACTGATGCTGCCTCCAGCTAGATTTCTCTCTCTCTCTCTTTGTTGATGTTGTAGGAATAATAGAATAAAATCCAGGCCTTATCTGTAACAGCCTACAAGAATAGGTAGCAGCTAGGCCTCCTCCTGGCATTCATTGTGGTGGCAGCAGCAGTCTGCTGGGGAAAAGGCTAAACACTGCCACTCTCTCTCTCTAGAACTTGCCAATGTGTCCTTCCTTGACACAGTGTCTGAACATGTCTATTTATAACCTGCCAGGGTAAAAGCTTAGACAACAAAAGCTAAACTCCCCCCACCACACACACCAAAATCAAAGGCTCTGAATCACAGAGCCTCAAGGCAATGTCAAGCCAGGCTGGAGTCCATGGCGTTGTACCTGTTCGACAGAGTCAGCCAGGAAGAGGGCAGAGCTTCCGACCTCCCTCTCCCCAATTCCCTGCTCCCGTCTAGTCTAAATAAAAACAGTCTCGCAACAGTCGCTGACGATCATGGTCATAAAAACGGGGGGGGGGGGGGGGGGGGAGAAGAGCACTAAAAAAAAAAAAAAGCCCCAGCCAAAGAGGACAACGCAGCCTTTGCCCACTTTATCCCTTAGTCCCTAAAAAGCACACAGACGCACACACACACACATCATCGGCAGCCACTGGCCCTGTTCGCTGTATCCGCTCTGCAAAGAAGCAGCGTCTGAACGGAGCTCCACGCAAACTCCCTCTTTCCCTGGCTTGACTAGACCCTCAACTTACACAACCCGACCGATGAAATGGGGGAGGGGGAGGGGGAGGAGGAGGGAAGGGGAAGAAGAAAAGGGGGGACGGATTATTTCACCGCCTCATTCCTAAACCTGATGACAACGGCCACAGTCTCCCCCACACACACCGTAGCCCCCTTCTTCTGCTCTTCCCGACTCCAATGCCTTCCCTCGCGATGGCCGCCCGTAAGAGCCTGAGGTGGCTTTCTCCCCACCCCACCGCTCTCCCTTAGCCTAATCTGCCTGACGCACGCAGTGGGCCAATAAAAGAACCCCCCCCCCCCACACACACACACACCGGCCTCCCACTCAGCCCCACACCTGCCCCATATTAGCCTGGCTTCTACCACCACTCATTTCGCACACGCGAACACCTCAGCCCGTCCCTGCGTGTTGCTGGCTGGACCGGCCGCCGCTGCCCTCTTCCCTTCCCCTTACACCCCCTCAGCCAAGGAGGGTTGTCGCAGCCTCATATTTCTCTCCTTCCTTCCTTCTGACTGACTCTCTCCTTCCTAAGCCCCAGCGACTTCTGGCGAGAGGGAGGCGAGCTGCGCTGAGCCCTCCGTCCTCGCCCCTCACGCATACACACGACTGCCGGACCTGCCCGCCTCTCTTCACCCTAAACACGCAGCCTCTTCCTCCCCTCCAGGCTGCTGCTGCTGCTGCTGCTGCTCCTGCTGCGGCGGCGGCAGAGTGTTTTCCATGACTCCGTCGTGCCCTCCTCCTCCTCCTCCTCCTCCTCCTCTCCTTCCTCCTCCTGTACTGCTGCTGACTAACTCTTCTCTCCTCCTCCTGACACGTTTCTGGCTTCAGCCACACGGGCCGCCCGCATGCCAGCCACAGAGTGTGGCGTCGTGCGAAACCGGGAGGGAACAGAGTCCCTCGGCTCCCTGCGGGAAAAAAATAACTAACTGAAAAGCAAGGTAGAAGAAAGTGGGGCGGGGGGGGGGAAGAGTCACGAAGGTCTCTGCCCCGCCTCCCCTGCAGCGCTACGACCCTCTTGGAACGCCGCCTGCCTATCCGCACCTCTCCCCTGCTCGGCGCTCATCTCTCTCTTCCCCCCCCCCCCCTCGGCCTGCCCCGTTTCCCCTCCTTCTCGGCGTCCCTATCTGGTCTGTTTTGTCCTGTCAAAAACACAAGCGAGGTCACATGGGCCGGCAAAAGCCAATCGCTTGCGTGTTGCTTCCTTCTCTTGTTCCTAAGCCCGGCGAGGAACTCCGTTGTTATAGCAACTGAAGCCCGAGTAAAAAAAAAAGTTGGGCCTGTTGAGTAATGCCAGACCAAAACAGTCCTTATCTTTCTCTATACCGTACACACCCACCTTTGCCTCGAATAAAATAGGAAACCCTAGCCTGTTCTACTTCGGGGGGGGGGGGGGGGTTGCCTGATGTACAGAATAGAGACGTTAGGAAGGCCTAGTGCAAGCAGGGCTGGCTGGTGCAGGTGCAAACTTTCTCCAAACGCTTATTTGGGGCAGAAGTCAGTGTGAGAGGCACTCTTTAAACAGTGGTGTCATCAGGGTAAGACTTTGGGGGATACCTCAGGAGCTCCACCTGGCAGAATGAGCAAGAGGGGCCCCCAAATGTAGCAGGGCTGGTTCACCACATTTTGAAGTTGCTGAAGTAATAGACATGTAAAAAGCCTTTCACACCCACCCCTGGACCATTATGGGCGTAATCGTGCATATTTAGAAAAGAAAAAATCCTACAACCCCCAGTATTCCCCAGTCAACAGGAATGCTGGGAGTTGTAGGATTTTTTGTCTAAACATGCTCTCTAACTCCAGAATCTAAAATTACTTAATTGCCCATTTCTCCTATAGGCAAAATGTTTCCAGACTTCACATCACCACTCCAAGATTATTTGCAGTCCTGGGTTCACTTACTCCTTTGTTTTCCCAACCCCATTCTCACTGCTCATCAAACTCTACCTACCATTCCTATGTTAACTGTAAGTCCCAGTATGATAGTTCAGTACTGGGTCTAGGATACTTTGACAGTACTTGGCTTAGTTATTCTGGTACAAAAATAAATACATACTACTGCCTGATCCTATCTATGTATTTTTACTCAGAAGTGACACTGACAACCCATCCTATGCAGAATCAAGCATACATAAGCTCAGGTACCCCAAACTCTGCCTAAAATTGGACTGCACTTCCCAAGACTTACTTGGGAAGCATATTCCCAAGTAAGTCTTCATAAGAGTGTAGATTATACTTAGATCCCAGCACATTTTGGATAATGTACCAGGGTATTCTGTGCCACAAAGATTTGAACAGTAGAAGCACTACAAAAATGGAGGATCCCCTTGTGCATTTAGATTTTAAATCCACTGGCATTAGCAGTGTTGCTGTTTGTCGACATTTCAGTCATGTCTTATTAGGTCGTATATTAATCACCAGAATGGTAAATGTCACACTCTTCAACAATCCACCTAGTGGGATTGTGTTCTTTTATTAAAGAAGAATTTAAAATGAATTAAAATCATTCACACATTAGGGGAATTAGAACCATGCATACATCTGGGAAATTAGAATCATACATTAACACCAAGAAGGTTAAAGATAAACAAGCATTTAAAGTCAATAGTGAAGCTAGGCGCACTGGGATAGAAAATCGTGTGTGTGTGTGATCAAAGAAAAAAGTTTTAATTTCTAGTAAGGCGTGTATGTGTTTGTGTATGCTTAAAAGAGGTTAGGTATAAGTGCAGCACCTCAAAGAGCAGTCTTAAGTCCTAGCAAGGTGTGTGCATGTGTAGCTAATCATGAAAGGAAGTGAGAAGAAAGAAGATTTAGCTTGGGATAATTTGAATGGGGTGGGGTGAGCGAAAGAGACTCTTTTCAGGGATTGTGAGAAAGTTTTGGAGGATAGGGGTAGAGCAAATGCAGGGGTTGGGGAGAAAATGCAACAGGGAGCTCCCAAACTCATGATCTTTTGGAGTTTCAAATGGGGTGGAATATTAGGGAAAAGGGAGGATAAGAGAATAATTGCAGTATGGACCACTTAGAAGGAAAATAGAAGATAATGCAAAGATTTACATCTCCATATCTGCTGACTTGTAAAGCATGAGAAACTCTTAGTCCCAGAGCCAGAGCAGGATTTAATTTACCCTATGCGAGTGCAAAAGCTTTGTGAATATTTTTTGTTTATATATGACATAAGTGTCTCAGAAAAGTGAGTCTTACAAAATTCCAGTGGTGGGGGACTGCGTGATGACATCATCAATATGGTTGCCGCACTATTATGTAGTTGCCACATTTAAATATGCATAACTTCTCACCCATCTATCCTACAGAGATGAAAGTTTTTCTGAAATGTTTCAAATTGAATGACAAATACTTTTTGTAATTACACAGTTTTTGTTAACTGCATTAGTTTTTGAGATAATTTCATTTGAACGTATAAAATCAGTGTTCACATTGATTATGTGTGAAGTTTAACCATGATTTACTCAAAACCTATACGACTTTTGAAAGAATACTCAAGAACAAAAAAGTTGCATTTTTTAATGAGGATTAAGAAAATGTATAATAACATGGGGTTTACCCCAACGCTTAGGGAATTGTTAGTGATATCTCGTTATACGTCCACTTTCTCAGGATTGTATGATTTTACAGTTTATCATACAGGGCTTTCATTTCAAAAGTATCCACTCTAAATATCTCTCGATCTGATGCACAGATACATTTTGAACATGTTCAACTGTGATTTTTACAGTTGAACATGTTCAAATGTTCTTTACAAAATTTCAAACAAGACGAGTATGATGATACATAAAAAGACTATTTATTAGGTTGAATTGTTTTTAACAATTTTTTTTAAAAAATCTTCAGCAAAAATTTACAATTTACAAAATAAAAACTATGTTCTGTGAGAAGGGTTAACAAATAAATTTCATTGGATGTCCTCTTCACTTTCAGTGGAACTGCTATAATCAATGTTCCTCATCTTCTTTTTCACTGTCCTCTTCTGTGGCCGTTTCAAGATTCTCTGGGAGTGTTGGAAACTAATTGGCAGCCAGTGAAGTGATTTTAAAATTGGTGTTAATCTAGGCATATTGGTGACCAACCTGGCTGCCATATTTTGAACTAACTTAAGTTTCTGGACAGCGCATTGCAGCGCGTTGCAGCGCATTGCAGAAGTCGAGCCTCAAAGTTACCAGTGCATGCTCTACCGTGTGCACTACTGTCTTTAGGACTTCCAACTCTAGGAAGGGACGCATCACATATGTAGCCCATTTATAGACTGCTCTCCAGAATCCAACAGATTCACAACCCCCATCAATACATAGAAGACTTTTATGAGCTTAGTAGGGATGAACAGAATCCTACTCCACCTCATAAACTAAACCACCAGAAAGTATTTTTCCTAGTACATTTTTTTAATATCAGTAATCACAACTTCCCATGGCTACATGCAAGTAGATAAATGTATTTATGTATTTGTCTGAAAGTTTGTTTTACTGTATATTATGAAAATGAAAATATTTTACAAATTAAATTTGTTCCCAAACTTTTCCATTCCATCTCATATCCAAGCAGGACAGGTTTCAGAAATAAATATAACATACATGTTATTTCAAATCTCTACACTGGCAGAATGATGCACATGTGAAGTCATTTGTTGTTATTCTTAATTATGTTACCCAAGTCGCCAAATATCTGAAAATAATAGTTTAGTATAAATTACACTAATAGGTTGCTAACTCTAACTGTCCCATCAGTTTCACCCAAAACAAGAGGGAGGTGTTGGCTGGCTCAGAGGAAACCCAAGGTTTGCAGAAGTGCAAACAAACAAAAAAAATTTTAGGAGGAAAAAAACTAAGGGGGCACCCCCCCAAATATCCCAAAGATGACTGTGCATGTTCAGTGGGCGCAGAATGGTGACCATTGGGCAGGGGAGAGAGAAAACTAGGGGGAAGGGGAAATGGAATGAAGTATTCCTGGAAGAGCTGGCTGGCAGGAAGCCTGAACAGGAGCACTTCACAGTGCAATAACTTGCAAACTCTGCTGTACACAGTGGGACTTACTTCTAAGTAAAATACACATAGGATCAGGTTACATTGCATGTGTTTATCTGTGGAAGTGGTAGGGTGGGATGAGACCAACTTGGAGCGTAGGAGCAGCTATTGTACAATGGGCTTTTGAGGAGAAAGAAAGAGAAAAGTTAATCTATTCCTTCTTATCATCATTTAAAGTAATACACCATCCTATTTAAAGGGCAGTGGTCCAGAGTCTAAAATTGCTTAACTTTACCACTGCCTTCAGGGCGTGCATACCTTGTTTTCTGCTTCTGTATCTCCAAAACTGCCACCTGCTCTTTGTGGGTGGGTGTAAGAATCTGTAGGGTGTAGGTCATATTCCCGCTGCCCCGCCCCCCACTCTGATGGGTATCTCAGCTTTTAAAAACAGATATTTCCATTTTGAAGGAGATAATCTCCTAACCTCTAGCTCCCATTGATTAAACATCAGCAAAACATCCTGGGCTCTTAACCAGTGGCGTCGTGGTAAATATTGAAGACCTGGTGCTCATCATGACAACACCCATATCCACATCCGCATTGCCACTCATAAGCGTCCGTAATAATTTTTCCAGGGTGGGGGCAAAGTATAAACATACATCTAAACAGAAATCTAAACACATAAAACAGCATTTTATATACTGAAAAAATATTTTGCTTTTCGTTAAGTTGCTTTGCTAGTCTTTAGATCATCCAATGGGTCTTCATTGACCATTCAAGAGCAGGCCACCCTCAAATATTTTGCATTACAACAGGCATAGCTCACAACAATATGACCCTGTTCAGATGGCACGTTAAGCTACAGTGGTTAAGCATTCTGAGCTTAATATTATGGCGTAGCATGACATGTGAACCATTCCTAACCATGGTGGTTACATAACTACAGTTTAAACACGCTCACTAACTGCAAATAGAATAGCGGCCTAACCATGGCTTAGCATGTTGTCTGAACAGGTCTATTATTGTCGTTGGGGAAATGCCAGTGGCCATCCTGCCTGGGGTGATGGCTCATCTAGTCAAACTTGAGTGTGCTTAATGAGTTTGCATGACACAAGGGTGCTTAATAAGCCACAGCGGCTTATTAACCATCACTGAGCATGTTGGTCATGTGCCAGTCGCATGCCGGCTGATTTCCCTAACACCTTTGCCAGATACAGGTTGTCATGACATCCAAACCCGGTAAGGGTGGGTGGGTGGAGTAGTTAAGAAACCATCCAACAACCATCCAACAGACCTAGGGTTTTGGGTGGTTTGTTAATCACCCCAACCAACCACCCTTGCAAAAATCAAATCCTCATCATCCCTGCAAAGAATGCCTGAATCATTCTCTTCTTGTTGAGTGCTCTGTTTACTTCAGATTCACTGCCATTTGGCACATTCAAGGAAGTGACATACAATGTTGTATATCTAGATTCTTGTGATTCCTGAAGATAATTACCCTCTTTCTTAAGTGATGTGGCATCTGAGAGTCAAAGGTAGTATAAAGCCTTGGTCAGTAACTAAGGCTGTAATCCTACGTACATTTATGTGAGTATAAGGCCTTTATCACACGTACCATTCCCCCCCCCCCTTTGGGTTGCTTCTGCGGGTTTCCCCTCCATTTCCTATGCGAATCTAGCGTTTTGAGTCTCACATGGTCGGATTTGCTCCGATACCTCAGCTCAGCCTGTTCAACTTGCCTGAAACGGACTTTGCCCATTCAGGGTTAAATTGAAACAGAAACTAAAAACGGAGGGGAATGACGTCATGCGAGCCCCACACTGAAGAAGTGGATCAAAGTCACGGTGAGTGTGCTTAAAACCGCACGTGTGATAATGGCCTAAGTCTGATTGAACTCAGCGGGACTTACTTCTGAATAGATATGAAAAGAACTGTACTGCAAACAGTGATGCTGCTAGAAGTGGGCCTCTGGGCAGAGGGCCCTCAAACAACAGCGCTCTGTTAGCAGCAGTCACCAAATCGTCTTTCATTTTTAAACTCTTCTTCTTCTTCTTCTTCTTCTTCTTCTTCTTCTTCTTCTTCTTCTTCTTCTTCTTCAAGTTGGGTGCCCTGGCTGCTGCACAGCAAAGCTCCAGACAATCAGCCCCACCATCTTAATTTCTCTGTGGGGCCCAGAGGCACTCTGGGAAATGAAGGTGGCAGTAGGGTGACCAGATAAAATCCAGGTCAGGTGCATGCACTATGCTAGAGTGACCATATACAAAACAAGGCAAGGCCCCTGCAACTTTAACAGTTGTGATGAAGAGGGAATTTCACCAGGAACTAATTGCATACAAATAACACTGGCTGAATTTCCCTTTTCTCTACAACTGTTAAAGTTACATGAGCCTTGACCTGGATTTTATCTGGTCAGCCTAGGTGGCAGGTATTAGTGTTTGGAGCTTTGCTCCAGAAGCAGACACCATGTCAACGCTGAAAAACGAAGCAGTCCCTTTTTCTTTCATTCAAAACATTTTACACAAGTTGTCAAGAAAAAAAGATTCTTTTGAACCTGTGCCAAAAGCCTCTTCAAATGTGATTTCACGACTGTGTGTAAATTTGTTGGTGGGGTAGATAGATGTTGAAAAGGTAGATTTGAGGTGACAGGCCAACCTCCCCCCACAAACCTCCTCACCATTATCTGGCCATTAGACTCTTGACCATTGATAACATTGTTGCTGCTTCCTCCCTGTTTCTCTACCCTGATCCCCATTAGGACTATTAAGACGTAAGGCTAGAGGACAGCTCTCTGTTTGAAGGGATGTCCACTCAAGGCCTGTTTAAAGAAGTCATAAGAAAAGTGGGAGCAAAAGGGGGCAGCCCATTAGCACCTGGACAACACCTAACTGAGCAGACACACCTGTCACCTGGGCAGGATCTACACTACTGCTTTAAAATGGTTTATAATAGTAGTGACAACTGTTGGGACCCTGGACACACACCATATACAGTTTTCAAACCATTTTCAAAGTGACACATTCTGCTTGGTGTCAATCTGGTCCTGGTCACAGTCTTCCCCAGTATGGTCAGATGTATTGTATTTCTATTTAAATTATAGTCTCCCCCCCACATTTGCATCTATACATATAAATTAGCATTAGCAAATGTTCTGCAAATTGGTGTCCTCTTTTTGTGGTATACATGTCCTCCTTTTTGGCAACGTCTAAGTGACCACCCTACTTACTGCACTCCAGTTTCCAAAGCCTATGCACTCGGCCTTTTGGCTAAGATCAAGTGTAATAATAATAATTATTTATTTATTTATTTATTACCCGCCTCTCCCTCTGGATCGAGGCAGGGAACAACATTAAAAACAAATGATATAAAATACATAAAATATATAAAAACTAATACATTGTTAAAATACCAATAAAACTCTTAAAATTCGACTGGGTAGGCCTGCCAGAAGAGATCAGTCTTTATAGCTTTCTTAAATTCTGGAAGACTGTTAAGTTTGCGAATCTCTCCCGGCAGGCCATTCCACAGTCTGGGAGCAGCAGAAGAGAAGGTCCTCTGAGTAACAGTTGTTAGCAAAGCTGACTTTGCAAAGCTATAGTACACAAGGACATAATGGGGTCAGACCACATCTGCCCTACAAAAGGTGCAGCTGCTTCATTCAAAGTAGAAATGACCATGTATTAAGATTGTGATTGTCCCCGGGACCAAAGGAAAAGAACTTTGACCTACATCATCCAAGTACAAGGTACAAATTCAGACTGCAATACTCCTAATTCAGATGGCACAAACCTCACAATCAAAATCAACACTGGCCTTTTCTTAACAAGCAAGGCAGTGAATTTGATAAGGTTTCTGGCCAGTGGGCAAACATTACTACATAAGGGACATGAGGCTGATATTGAAAAAAGCAAAGGGTAAAAATTCCGCAATCTTGTCCTAAGTAAAGTGAATGGTAATCATCTGTCTTTAACTTCTGGTTTGATTATACTAGTCCAATGCTACTGTTAACTAATAGCTCCTCTGAGTATTAATTGTGTCTCTGGATGACCTTCCGGAATATGTTTTCAGTTTTTTGCATCAGCATAGAAAATGAATGGAAACCATTTTGTCATAATATCATTCTTCACATTAGGATTCCTTGCTTGCCACATTTGCTATGTAAGTTTATGCATACTCATGGTCTCCCAAATTGTATTACTCGACTGCTCTTTCGTTGCTTTGGAGACTTCCAGTAACAAGCTATACATAACTCTGCAGTAGTATACAATTGTTTAAGAAGGTCTTTATGCAGGAACCCAGGATCATTAGGTTCCAAAGAGGAAGCAGCATTGCTTTAGGAGCTACCAATTGTCTAACGTGAAGGGATTATTGGTAGTATCAACAAACATGATCCAAAAACCCTGCACTGTAGAACATTCCCACCAAAGATGAAAGTATGAGCCAATGTGACCACACCCCTTCTGACTGTAATTTGGATGTATAAAGTGAAGCCTTGCAGGAGCAATGTACCACCTACACATTGGCTGCATTTGGACAACACATTAAGCAACTGAGAGGAGGGGAAACAATCATCAGTTATTTTGCTTATTGTGTTGTGTGGAGGGTAACACGCCGCTCACAAACTACTGATGGTATGCTATTCCGCCCAAATAAGCAACTGAGAGAAACAACTGGCTTGCAAGTTGTTTAGCTCGAAGCCAGTTGTTTAAAGTGTTGTGTGGAGGGGTGAGTGTGTTAATGGCATGTGGTGAATGGGTTAAAACACAACGCCATAGAGGCAGGCGGCAAGAGCGACCAAAGCGGCGGCTGCCACTCTGCTACAACTGGTACAACTTACAGAGGCTGCTGGGATAGAACTGGGAGGACTGAGGGAGGAGGGAGGGTGGGGAGAGGGGCAGAGGCTGTGTCAGTCAAATG
The DNA here is from genome assembly GCA_029215795.1 of Anniella stebbinsi. Lineage (NCBI taxonomy): Eukaryota > Metazoa > Chordata > Lepidosauria > Squamata > Anniellidae > Anniella > Anniella stebbinsi. The sequence continues at coordinate 394,177,048 of JARDYH010000001.1, forward strand.
CTGGGTTGACTATTAGTCCACTCAGCGCCAGCCCCAACCACCCACAGTTGTGTAGGAATATGTTTTGTGGGGAATACCCACAAAATAACCAACTGTGAGTTGGCTACTCAACCCACCATTGACTAATGTGTTGTCCGAATGCAGCCTATTAGTCCACTCAACACCAGCCCCAACCACCCACAGTTGTGTAGGAATATGTTATGTGGGGAATACCCACAAAATAACCAACTGTGAGTTGGCTACTCAACCCACCATTGACTAATGTGTTGTCCAAATGCAACCAGTGACTTCTAAGAGGAAGCTGGGAGAGGCTGAAACTTTGGATAGCTCTTGTCAGTGTCAAGAGCACTGGGCTGGCTGAACCAATGGTTTAGCTCTTCGCAGGCTGATGTTAATTTCAAAATGCTTGCCACCGATGCCACTGGAACATGTTTTAAGTTGAGACAGGGTATAAAAATACAGTGCAGAATTCCTGATGGCGTGTTTGGTCAGCGTGTATGTCATTGGGGAATCTCTTATGACTACAGGTTAGGCTGACCAGATGAAAAGGAGGACAGGGCTCATGTAACGTTAACAGTTGTAGAGAAAAGGGAGTTTCAGCCAGTGTCATTTGTATGCAATTAGTTCCTGGTGAAATTCCCTCTTCATCACAACAGTTAAAGTTGCAGGGGCCCTGCCTTCTTTTGTATATGGCCACTCTAGTATAGTGCCTGCAACTTTAACTGTTGTGACGAAGAGGGAATTTCACCAAGAACTAATTGCATACAAATGACACCGGCTGAAATTCCCTTTTCTCTACAACTGTTAAAGTTACATGAGCCCTGACCTCCTTTTCATATGGTCAGCCTACTACAGGTCAGCTTTCAGTCCCTGGAAATTTTGCAAGGCAACTGGCTCTGTTTGTTCAAGTGGGGCAGGTTAATGATCATACTCTTGGGCAACCGAAAATAATCAATACTATCAGGTGTCCATGAATTTAGGCCAGCCAAAACACTGTGTTTGCCATAACTGTCATCATGACCCTGTGGGGAAGCAGAACCGAGGGAGACAGGACCAGGCAGAGACCATCAGAGCCTGCTCCAGTTGGAACCCACCCACCCCACAGGGCTGTCATCATGGCCCTGTGGGGAAGAAGAAGGAATTGTTGATTTGCCCCTCCACTGGAAGAAGAGAGGGGGGAGCAAGGTCTTCCCACCAGCCCTGCTGAACAGTCTCCTGAATTTCTTTTTCTTTCCCCCCTCTTCCCTCCCCATCCCCTTTCCTTGTGTGTCTTGTCTTTTTTAGAATGTAAGCCTGATGGCAGGAACTGTCTTCTTTTTTATTGTAAGCTGCTCCAGGAGCCTTTTTAGCTGAGGGGCGGGATAAAAATGCTATAAATAAATAAATACCTCTCCCTTGCCCCCCAAAGTGTGGGGTCTTGTCTCTGACCCCACGCTGAGTTTTGGAGTTGCTCATACAACTGCAAACTCAGACCTGTGGAATGGCTCCATGGCTCTTGCACGCAGCTTTGGAAGGGTTCCTAGCACTTCCAAATGCCAATATGATCGTAGAAGCAAGCTCTCCTTCCTTCTGGGGCATGGGCTTCTTCCTGCCATGCTCAATGACACACTCACCAGGGGGCAATGGCGGCGAGCGAATTTCTGGACCGTGAATGTTATTTGAAGTAGCCTTTCTCAGAATTTCCCTTCCATTCTGTTCATTCATGAATCGGATTACGATTTCTTGCTGCCTCTTTTCCAGTCTGTTGACTTAACTAAGAATAGGGTTGTTATTTGAGGCAGCGTCTGTTAAACCTCACTTCAGTGGGTGGTCCTGTTGTGTGAAATGTTTGGAAAGGCAGACTCAAAATTGTCATCTTTCAAAGCAAAGGGAGTTTTCAAGCTGACTTGCTCATCTTCTCAGTCTCTGGCCTAGTTCTGGAAAGCCGTCATACTACTAATAATACATACAGAGAGAGCCAGTGAGGCGTAGTGGCTAGAATGTTGGACTGGGAGTCGGGAGACCCGGGTTCTAGTCCCCACTTGGCCATGGAAGCTCACTGGGTGACTTTGGGCCAGTCACAAACTCTCAGCCCAACCTACCTCACAGGGCTGTTGTTGTGAGGATAAAATGGAGAGGAGGAGGAGGATTATGTACACTGCCTTAGGTTCCTTGGAGGAAAAAAGGTGGGATATAAATATAATAAATAAATATAGCATTTTCAAATTGTACATAGCGTATAACTATCTTTTATCATTCGCACCAGAGGCGGTTCTATATTCTGGGCAAGGGGGGCAGTGACCCTCCACCTGTCCCCATCCACTTGTGTCAGAGGGATCTGCCCCACAAACAGGTGCCTAATGCCACACATGATCTCCTTCTCTGGCAAACTCATATTAAACATCTGTCCTGTTCTCCGCCCTACCAGCCCCAATGAGTACCAGCTGCCACTGATTCCCACAATGCTATGAGATAGGTTACCTCATTTCATCCATGGATAACCAACTTTGATACCTCATCTACAAGAATTCGGCTTTACGCCTGGTTAGGCGATTATGCGCATATTCGCAGAAGCGCATTTACGCCTAATACCTCTGTACAAGAGGCGGCGAAGCGCATTACTGGAGGACTGAAACGCGCTTTAAACTGTTGACATGCGGAGAATCGCATGTTTACACGGCGGTAAGGCGCTTTAACTCCCGCCGCAAATTAAAACTCGCGGTTTAACGCGCATTCGATAATGCGCATAATCAGATGTTTAAAGCGCCTCTACGCCTGATTTGCGCTCCGTTCTTGTAGAGGTAAAATTTTTAATGCGCCTTGAAAGAGCTTTAAATGCCTTTTGTAGAGGCAGCCGTGACGAGCGTAAACAAGGAAATATGAGGTTTATTTCTATGGGACTTACTTCATGGTTCGTATGCTTAAGATTGCAGCCTTGGAGACTATATTATAGGGCAGTGTAGGCAATACTCTAGGACCATGAGCACATTTGGGCAATTTGATAACCTGTCCTGGACACTAACACAAAATGGCTGCCATTGGAGGCATGGCAAAGGCAAGTAACCTGTCCAAAAGACTAAGTACAAGGAAGAATTGGAAGCTGAGCCCCCAACATACTAAACTCTTTTGAACCTACAGTTTTCAGCACTAACAGTAGCCTACTTCATAGCAATCTCAGCTGCCAGTAAGATAATGTATTAATTCTTTTTTAAAGGTGGGAGGTGTAGGGCATTTTGGCAGGCACCGAGAAAGTTGTCCGGGGCCATATTGGGACCGGTAGGCACCATATTACTTACTCATGTTATATAAGCCACTAATGCTCATGCTATATACATGAATGAATTCCATATTTACCACCCTCCCCTCTTCCTCCTAAGTTCATAAAGAGAAATTTAACCCCGATTTCTCCTCTCTCTCCCTCTCTTGTAGCGCTCTCACCAAATACCCACTACTTTGGCGTCACAAATTCATAGAACTCTAAAATTGCCCTAAAGCGTTGGTTGAAGAAAAAAGGCCCAGCTGACCCTTGCATTCTTTTGCTCTCTTTATATAGGCTGCCCATATGAAAAGGAGGACAGGGCTCATGTAACTTTAACAGTTGCAGAGAAAAGGGAATTTCAGCCAGTGTCATTTGTATGCAATTAGCTCCTGGTGAAATTCCCTCTTAATCACAACAGTTAAAGTTGCAGGCACTATACTAGAGTGACCAGATACAAAAGAAGGCAGGGTCCCTGCAACTTTAACTGTTGTGAGGTAGAGGGAATTTCACCAGGAACTAATTGCATACAAATGACACCGGCTGAAGTTCCCTTTTCTCTACAACTGTTAAAGCTGCATGAGCCCTGTCCTCCTTTTCAGATGGTCAGCCTACTTTATACCTCAAAGCACAATTAATCAGGTTTGTGCTAAGCCTCATTGATGCAACTGATGTAGATACGCTGGGGCCAATGGCAGCTTCATTCCTGGCCTGAATAGCAGCTTTTGGGGCTGTGTGTGCAAGTGCGCGCAAATGTCATTAGGGCAGCAGCGTGGGGATGGGTGAGAAATCCTTAAACGCCCCTTCCCTGTGCCAGATGAGGTGTCAGTGGAAGCTGGTGGCTCCTATGTCAATGGGGCAGTGAATCCACTCTGGGTTTCAATTAGAGCCAGGCAGAACTCTAAAGGAGCTGAATCAGTGCTGAACTAGGCTGCCCATATGAAAAGGAGGACAGGGCTCACGTAACTTTAACAGTTGTAGAGAAAAGGGAATTTTAGCCAGTGTCATTTGTATGCAATTAGTTCCTGGTGAAATTCCCTCTTCATCACAACAGTTAAAGTTGCAGGGGACCTGCCTTCTTTTGTATATGGTCACTCTAGTATAGTGCCTGCAACTTTAACTGTTGTGATGAAGAGGGAATTTCACCAGGAACTAATTGCATACAAATGACACTGGCTGAAATTCCCTTTTCTCTACAACTGTTAAAGTTACATGAGCCCTGTCCTCCTTTTCATATGGGCAGCCTAGCTGAACCCACCTACCCTTTTGCAGGCAGCAAGAAAGAGGCAGAACTTCTATTGGGATGAAATCTTTTGCAACGCTTATAGTTCATAATTAAAACAAGATTGACATCGATGAGCTAGAATGGGACACACACACATACACACACACACATGTGTACCTCGCGCTGGGAGAAACGATTGTGCCAATTGCTGACTGAAGTGTGCAACTAAGAAATGCTAGCAAGAGAGATCTTGGGGTGCAGAGTGCAGGAAAAATGCATTTTCTTCACCACCCTCTTCCATCATTACAAGTTCTATTTGCGGGATACTTCCCACATGTCACCAAAAAAATGAAATGGGGAAAAAGTTAATAGCAGTTTGTAAATCGAGACATGAGTTGGCCAAACTGCTCTACATTTTCCAGCACTTTCATATCTGCTTTGCAAGTACACACGGCTATAAATTCTTGCCCCTTGACATCTTTCCTCATCAGCATTGTGGAACAAGAGTTCTAACGTCACAAGTGGCCTTCTATGCACAATTGGAGAAGTGGTAGAACCAAATGAAGTTTTTCAAGAAATTATAAAAAATTACTGGTCAAGAGATTTGTAAAAGACCAGAGCTAGCTTTACTGAATATTTTTGTTAAAGAAAACAGGGACATAAAAGAAAAAAATCATTAATTGGTTTTTTGTTGACAGCCACAAGGTAATTAATAGCAAGTAATTGGAAGACAGCTCGGATGCTGACAGTATCTTTGTGGAAAAAGAAAATTTGGGACGTCGCAATAAATGAGAAGTTGACACAGAAGTTAAGAATACATAGAGGAATAAAGAAAAGAGATACTTTCAGGATGGATTGGCAAAAATATATCAAATCGAATAGAATGACTTTGGTAGAAGCTTACAAAAATTTGTGGGACTCATGAAAAGCAGATGATCATTAAATGAAATGGAAATTTAATATACCACCCTGGATAAGAAAATGAAAGATGAACGAAGGAAAACTCTGTAATTGACTAAGTGTGGGGAGGGAAAGGGGAAGGATTTTTTTCCCTTTTGATTTCAGTGTATTTTAATTTTGAAATAAAAAATTATTTTAAAAAAGGGTTATGCCCCACCATTATTTGAATCAACCTTAGAGACCCACATGTCTACATTAAACAATATAAAACCCTCCAAAAACCATTGGGAGTCATTCCACACATCACCCCCATTATGTCAAGTTTAGCCCCGAAGCTGTCAACAATGCATCATTATATCTGCTGAAACAGATTTGCAGTCAGGAAGGGCAGATCCACTAGTTCACTTTTTCCTAAACTTGTGATGCCTATTAGGAAATAAAACCTAAATAACCTGTAGCAGAGTGCCTAACAGGCCCTTTCTATGAAGTAGTTGCTTAGATGTCAGAAATTGGGCAGCCTCCAGTTTCCATTTCTGTGAGTCATACGCTAGAGGTCTACACATGGAGCAGAAGGAAGTGAGAATAAGATGCTACAATGGACTAGGCTACTGGCACTTTTGAATGCTCCACAGCCCTCCTCCTCATCTATTATTATTATTATTATTGTTGTTGTTGTTGTTATTGTTGTTGTTATTATTATTATTATTATTATGCCTTTTCCCCAATATTGGAACTCAAGACAGCCTACAAATTAAAACATGCACAATTAAAAACAGATAGAGATATACAAAAATTTTTAAAAAAATTAAACAAAGTACAATATTAAAATATTTAAAACATGTAAAAACATTTTAAATACAATTTTTTTTAAAAAAATCAAAGATATAAACAACACATCAACAGGGGTCCAAACTACTCCCCAAAGGCCTGCTGAAACAGAAAAAATTTAGCCTGCCTCTGAAAGCACACCAAGGAGGGAGCCAGTCTAGCTTCCTTGGGAAGGGAGTTCCAGAGACCCGGGGCAGCCACTGAGAAGGCCCTCTCCCACGTTCCCACCAGGTGTGCCTGTGATGGTGGTGGGACCGAGAGAAGGGCCTCCCCTGAATACCTCAGGGGACGGGCAGGCTGGTAAGGGAGAATACGGTCTTTCAAATAACCTGGACTCAATGCAAGCTGCTTGTTTATTTATTTATTTATTTATTTATTTATTTATTTATTTTATTCCATTTATATTAGAGTGACCAGATAAAATCCAGGTCAGGGCTCATGTAACTTTAACAGTTGTAGAGAAAAGGGAATTTCAGCCAGTGTCGTTTGTATGCAATTAGTTCCTGGTGAAATTCCATCTTCATCACAACTGTTGAAGTTGTAGGGGCCCTGCCTTCTTTTGTATATGGTCACAATGTTATCAATGGTCAAGAGTCTAATGGCCAGATAATGGTGAGGAGGTTTGTGGGGGGAGGTTGGCCTGTCACCTCAAATCTACCTTTTCAACATCTATCTACCCCACCAACAAATTTACACACAGTCATGAAATTACATTTGAAGAGGCCTTTGGCACAGGTTCAAAAGAATCTTTTTTTCTTGACAACTTGTGTAAAATGTTTTGAATGAAAGAAAAAGGGACTGCTTCGTTTTTCAGGGTTGACATGGTGTCTGCTTCTGGAGCAAAGCTCCAAACACTAATACCTGCCACCTAGGCTGACCAGATAAAATCCAGGTCAAGGCTCATGTAACTTTAACAGTTGTAGAGAAAAGGGAAATTCAGCCAGTGTTATTTGTATGCAATTAGTTCCTGGTGAAATTCCCTCTTCATCACAACTGTTAAAGTTGCAGGGGCCTTGCCTTGTTTTGTATATGGTCACTCTAGTATAGTGCCTGCACCTTTAACTGTTGTGATGAAGAGGGAATATCACCAGGAACTAATTGCATACAAATGACATTGACTGAAATTCCCATTTCTCTACAACTGTTAAAGTTACATGAGCCCTGACCTGGATTTTATCTGGGCAGCCTAATTTATATACCGCCCCATAGCTGAAGCTCTCTGGGCAGTTTACAAAAATTAAAAACATTGAACAATTAAAACACCAATATACAAAATTTAAAAGTATAAAAACAAGTTAAAATTACAATATCCTTCTGGGTCAAAGCACAACAACAACACAAAAACCCTCATCACCTCATCACCTGATACTTGCTCTTACCCAGATAATGGGGGAGCAGCAGGAGCAGTAGATGCCATGGCTTACTTGTTCGCTGGCTCTCTGCTTGGCAAGCAAGCAATTGGGAGCAATGATGAGAAAGAGGAGGAGGAGCAATAACAGCTGGTGAAAATGATGGTGACAAGGTAGACCCATGGAGGGAGGGGCCCCATTGAGGGTGTCTTGCCTGACGGCCCTCAAAAACCTAAAGCTGGCACTAACAATTCAAGATGTCAGATGGATGCCTCATTTGCTTCTGAAATCACTAGAGCAAATCAAAATGAACCCTGGCCACCACCTTATGCCTGTGCTTTGACAGCGTTGATTCATTTGTATGTCATGAAACAGTTGACAGAAGCACCTTTGTCGGGAGCAGCCTGGTGCCAGCTCTGTCTTTCAAAGCCTGCTAAACCCTCTGCCTATTGCATTATTTTACGTCACTGCTTTTCCCTGTCTGAATGGCTCCCATTGTAAGCGTGACCGTTGCTAGTTTATGGTAAAAGGGTCCCACCCAGATTTCAGCAAGCGAGGTCATCTATGCAGATGTAACAGCTGGTCTGCATGCAACGTTTTCTGCTTCTGTGAATTCCAACTACACCTCATCCTTAATTCAGATGAGCTGTCAGTTTCCCATTTTGAATCAGTATCTATCCAGCTCTGCCCGTCGGCTCACGTGCCAAAAGCCTGCAGAGGAGAGCACGCGATGTCTGTGTCGACAATGTTTTAAAAATGAGTTGATCTGGAGCCATGGGAGGATGGGCAAACTGGAAAGATGATGTGTAGCAAAATAAAACCATCTGTCAACACGTGTTGGTCCATGTGATTTCCAGGGGGGAAAAGAACTACATTACTACTTCTCAAAAGTTTCTGTAAGGAGTGGGCGTGCATTCTTTTCTCTTTCCTTGTGAACCATTTTCCCCATAAAAACCCATTGTTTGTCTCCATACAGGCAGAAAAGCAGTTCAGATATATGTGATTTTGATCACAAAAACTAATCCACAGGGAGAGGGGCAAGCACACATATCAAATTCAGAGCCCACTGGTGCATTAAAAGCAAAACCTGTTGGTACTGTGTATACTTAAGCTCTCTTCAAGGACCGCGTTAAGTGTTTGCTAAACAGAAGTAACTGTGTGATTGATCACAGCCTAAACCAGCCTTTCTCAACCCGGTGCCCTCCAAATGTGTTGACTACAACTCCCATCATCCCCAGATGAATGGGTCCAAAACACCTGCAGGGTACCAGATTGGGGAATGCTGCCTAAAACTTTTCTTCTCCTTGCTAAGGGCACATCTGCACAGATTTTCAATTAATGATTCAACACTGTCAAACATGACTAGCAGTGTGAGAAAGATCCCTGTAAAAAACAGCTATTTTTAAAAATCCAAGACAAGAATGCCCTCAAGGTGGAAAAACCCTTCATGCTGAAAAACTCCTCACAATTGAAGCTACAATGATTAGTACAGTATAATTGAATTTACATGATCTGTTATTTAGTTGTTGTTGATGTTGTTGTTATTATTATTATTATTATTATTATTGTAATCCGCCCAATAACTAATGTTGACAACCCATTCATGTGGTGACACCTCATCCTTCGTGATGTTTCTTCCCACAAACAGCAGCTGCTCTCTTAAGAAGTGAAGAGCCCCTCTAGCATTGAGTCACTCTGTGATAAAAGCACAACCGGGCTACCATGTGAGAATGGCAACAGCCACACCAGCACAATCGTTGTTCATCTCCCTTAAATGGGTCTAGATATACGTTTTTGTCCTTAGGCAAGGATCAGCTATTGACAATGTTGACTTGAATGTGAAATTAATGGAAATTCTAATTAGAAGCGTGCATATCGGTAGCTGGTGGGTGTTGTTGACAGGCGTAAGAGCCAGGTTGTCTCTTCCCACATGAAAAATGGTGAGGAAGGCATCTCTGAGGCAGTGTTCCAAAAGATTGTGTCCTCCCATCCTTCTGTAAAAACAAAAGCTCCAAAATGTAACCAAGCTTCCGAGATACACATTAGAAGTTTCACAAATGTTCCTGGCCTTAAGAAATAAAATCTACATTGGCATAGGCCTTGCTTCAATGCTATCTCTCACTATGTGCTGGCAAAGTTAGCCCTCTACCCTAGGGGCTGGCAGACAGTAGGTCGGGATTTGCCAGTTGACGTCTCGGTGATTTGCACCGAGGGGTTCCGACTCCCAACTGTTTAATAATAGCAACAACAAATGTCTCTTTCCCAACTAAATTAGGCAGCTGAAAGCTTGGGGTAACTAGAGGGCTTTCTATACATTGTTCTTTGCCCTGGGGTGACTCCAAATCTGTGCTGCGTCAGTTATATGATGCAGCTGCTGATTCGGAGCCACCCCGGCTCAAAGAGCCGAAGATCTGTAGCTGAAAAGTCAGGGATTTACCCCAACTTTCCCTGCCAGAGCAAGGTCAGTACGGTTCTTCTGCCATCTGTTTTCGCTCTGGCACTGCCCTGGAGGCGTTCCTGGATGGAAGGTGACCTCCCATTGGTCGCTGGAAGCTGCGGTAGGGGTGGGTGGGCCCGGCAAGCCTAATGGCCACCAGAAGGCCTGCGCAGCCTCTCCCAGTGGGGATTAATCACCACCACGCTGCAGCAGGGATACCACGGGGCTTGGCAGTGGAGCAGCACCAACTCGGTGCCGTGAAGGCAGCCTCTGTGACTTTTGTGTGGAAGGACTGTGAGCTCTATTCAGTTCTAGTACCTTGGGCAACACTACTGAGCTGATATTTTAGCCTTAGGGCAGATATGATAGAGGTGGACACAATTATGCATGGTGTGGAGGAAGCGGATAAGGAGACATTGTTCTCCCTCTTTCATAATACTAGAACCCAATGGTCATCCCATGAAGCTGATTGGCAGTAGAATCAGGACGGATAAAAAAAGGACTGCTTCACACAGAAGCATAGTTAAGCTATGGAACTTGCAACCACAAGGGGAACTGATGGCCACCAAATTGTGTGGCTTTAAATGGGGGTTGGATAAATTCCTGGAGGAGGAGGCTATCAATAGCTACTAGTCCTGGTGGCTGTGTGCTACCTCCAGTATCTGAGGCAGTATGCCTATGTACACCAGTTGGTTGGGAACATGGGCGGGAGGATGCTGTTGCACTTGTGTCCTGTTCGTTCCTGATCGACAGCTGGTTGGCCACTGTGTGAACAGAATGCTGAACTAGATGGACCCTTGGTCTGATCCAGCATGGCACTTAACGTTTTTCTGTTCTCCTGGGCCCAACTCTTTTTCTCCAGCCACCAATCATTGGGTGGTTTCCCAGATTTTGTGCGGTTCATTCCCCATTCCAAAAGTTAGATACCTCTCCCAAGGCTTAGCTACTGGCAGTCAGAGCTTCAAGCCAAAATATGCTACTATTTTTGGAATTTTGAGCCTTGCTCCTTTGCCTCCGACCCTGCCCACTACTGCAATCTGGCCCTGAGAACTCTCCAAAACAAAATCTGGTCCCCAGGCTGAAAGAGGTTCTGCACTGCTGCTTTAACCTTACAAGAACCTTTCTTTGCTGTTCTTCCAGCTAACTATCAAGAGTAGGCCGGAGCCAGGGGATGTTTTTTCCGAGAATCATAGTGTTTTGCTGTAAGTTGTAACCAGGGAGACTAAATAGGGTGGGGAATTTGTCAGATGTTGCTCAAATAGGAAGAGGTTTGTAGTGGAGTCAGAAACTGGGTCAAGGCTGAAGACTCAGTCTAAGGCTGTTGAGATTAAGGTCATCAAAGGCTTCTTCTAATGAGGGCTTGGCAAGGGAAGGGACTGAAGCAACACAAGGTAGGTGGAAGCCCTTAAGCACTGAAAACCAGAAGCTCAAGTTGAGAGTGTGAAAGTATCTACAGAAAGCTCTGCTCTGTTGTTCAGGCAAGGACTAAGGTTCAGGCTCCTTGTATATTTATACTTTGCTTAGTCAATCAGGAGGTCTCTCATTGCCTGCCTATAAGAGAGGCTGATATTGGAGAACCTTGCTAGGCCTCAGGTAAGGTGGTCAGTTATGAATAGCCAAAAAGGAGGATCAAAAGGGACTGTAATTGGCTTTGCCTTTTAACTTAACTGTTTTAATTTTTGTATATTGTTTTTAATTGTTTTTAATCCTATGTAAACCGCCCAGAGAGCTTTGGCTATGGGGCGGTATACAAATGTAATAAATAAATAAATAAATAAATAAATAAATAAATTATAAGCATTTCATCACTGTTTTCTTCAGGGGCAAACGGCAATCATAAGAGAGCCTGGTTTTGGTTATGGCTGTGTTGGAGACAGAGGGTTAAATCTCCTCTCTCCTCCATGCCACAGTCCTGGTCTGGATACTCCCCACCCCACCCTATGGCTGCTAGTTAGCAAACAAAACAGCAAGCATCCAAGGGCCACTTGTGTGCTTAACATCTGGTCTTTGTCCATGGAGACAAAAGCAGAGAGAATGGGAGCAAGGCCTATGACTTGGCTAAAAGTGAAACACTTTGTGCTGTCGTGCAGGATCTCTTTCTGGGGTTCTGTTGCCGACTAGTGGATCTGCTACATTATAGGGGTGTCTGTTTGCCTCCATTAATACTCTGCTTGTAAATAGAGCAAATATTACAAAGATGACATAAGTCTCCTGTGTGCTGTCGTCCAGATGAAACAAAACCTGGCAGCACTGTGGCTGGAATTCCTTGCCGCTCAAAAAGTGGGGTGCGCACATGGCCGGCCCTGCCGTTAGGCAAAGTGAAGCACTTCCCTCAGGGAGCAGTTGTTGGGGGGCAGGAATAGCAGTGAAGTATTGGAGGACAGAGCTATGTATGCTACTCAACCTACTGTGTGTCCCCCTAAGCTAGCTTCCGTCTTCAGGTTCGATGAAGGACGCTGTCCCATTACCAGTGCTGAAATAAAATTCAACTGCCAGTCCAGTCCAGTTGGCTCCTGTATGTGGTACAGGGGTGCCACCTTGTCCTTTGCCTCAGGCCGCAAAACACCTTGGGCCTGCTGTGGGAGCGCGTAACCACATTTATTTAAGACAGGGCATCAACCCCTTTCAGTCCAACGGCCAAATTCAATTTCAGAGAAGCTCTCAGAGGCTGTATTCCAGAAACAGACCAGCATATTTTTTATCTTCAAGGTCTTATTGCCTATTATTATTATTATTATTAATTATTATTATTATTATTATTATACCGCTCAATTATCTAACACAGATTCCAGAGTAGTGAACGTAGGAATAAACAGTAAAAGAAAGAAAATTTTAAAAGCAAATTAAAATTGTTCAATTTACAAACAAAGGAACCAGAAAACAGTGGCCTAGTCAGTTGAGGAAGGCTTCTTGAAACAGAGTTGTTTTCAGGAGATGCCGGAAGCACCCTAGCGTTGGCGCCTGCCTGACCTCCAAGGGCAGGGAGTTCCACAGAAAAGGGGCCACTACACTAAAGGCTCTTCTCCTCATGGATTCCAGTTGGGCCACAGGTCCATGTGGAACCACTGGGAGCATGCCATCTGACGACCTCGGTGATCAGGCAGGTTGGTAAGGGAGAAGGTGCTCTCTCAGGTCTCCTGGTCCCAAGTTGTTTAGGCCTTTGGCATTTCAACCTTATAGAATGGGGATAAAGCTGCAAGAAAAGACAGAAAACCACCAAATGGCCATGGGGAAGGGGGTGAGACAGAGGCAAAGGGCGTGGCCATATGGGAAGCCTGGGGAGCCAGATTTGACCCCAGGCAGGCTGAATTTGGCCTATGGGCCTGAGGTTCCACCTCCTGATTTTAAAAAGACCAAGAGTTGTATTATGATAGAGTGGAGCATGCTTGGGTATGTACACACACAGACACCTCCATGCCAAGAGTGTTTCAGTTTGTTCTTGCAGGCAAACAAGAAAGTTTTCGGATCAGGAGATCATATGTTGTGACTCACAACAACCCCATTTAAACCTTTTAATCTGTTCTGAGGCGCTCGATAGAAGCCGCTCAGACACAACATGGTAGCTCCTGGCTTCTCCTCAAGAGAATAGGTCTTAATGCTTACACACTTCCTAAATGCTTCCTCATTTACCTTTTATAATTTTAGGGCTGCTGCAGTCATAAGCGTACATACAGGGAAGTCAGTCCAGTTCAGTCGGGCTTGCTTTCAAGTAAACACGCCTAAAATCAGGCTGGAAATAGCCTTGAAGCTCTACACATGGTAATTAACACACTTCTCATTTGCCCCAATAAAACCAACTCCCTTTTCACCTGCCCAGCCTAATTAATAATCTCGCATTTACATATTAACCTTCTGATTTAGACATGACTTCAATTAGCTTACTCTGCAATTTGATTCTAAATCCAAAATCTACTCCTAAGGTGTGTATTCTCGTAAGCTCACACAGAGTTTTAAATCAACCTTAAACCATTTGCCATAGACTGATTTGTGCTGATTTAATAGGAATGAGCAAAGCTACTGCGATGGGCCAAAACTCAATGAATGAATAAATGAATGAATGAATAACATTTATTGCATTAGTCCTTAGACTATAACAGCACACAACTAAGGAACAAAAATTACATAGGTCTACATAATAATACAGTGAAAAACCAATTAAAATAAGTCATTCAAATTGTTACAGTTAAAACATATTCATTAAAACAGCAAGCAATTTCATATGTTTGTATGCACAGACAATATCTCCAGCTGCAGAGGTGGGCCAAAGTCATGGTATGGTCCACTCACCAAAGACAATGATCAAGTGAGGACTCTTGTGAGGAAACTTACATAAAAATGCAATAATCACTACTTAAAACCAGTCATTAAAATCATCTAGGTTAAAACACATATTCCTAAAATAACAAAACTCATATCAGACTGCATTTCTCATGTTTCAGAATCTCCCAGGCAATTCGCAGCAATGGACTCTACATACTTTTCACTATGGCCCCATTCAGAAGACACCTTAAACCACGGCTTTAACCACGGTGAATAAGGCTTTTTGCCTTAGTCACCACAGTTAAAGCCATGGCTTAAGGTGTCATCTGAATGGGGCCTATGATTAACAGCCTTTACAGTGAAAGACGCAACCCTCCAAACCCAACTCAACTATAGAATACCTGCTTAGTTTCTTTGCAAAATCACTGTCTGTTCTGGCTGCAACCCTATACTTGTTTGATCACGAGTATGTCCCATTGAACTCAGTGAGATTTGCTTCTGAGCAAATATGCCCAGGGTTACCCTATATGATTACGGTCTTATGCAGACTTATCAAATGAGGAAGTTCCACTAAACTTGGCAGACGTATTTCTGCATAAACATGTTTAGGATTGTGCTATAACATCTCTAGCCAAATGGACATGCTGCCTATAAGAAAGGAAGAAGACGCTTATATTGTTAATTGCTACTGTGCCTCAATATCTTGTGTGAGTTTGAGATGGCACTCCCAATACATGTGGCTTTTGTCTGATGCTAGAGGTTCCTGTGCTTAATAAGAGTTGTAATCACGAAACACAAGACTTCGCAGGGGTGGGAAGAGCCTTTACGTTAATACAGCAAAAGCTGCAAGCACGTTTATACAGCTGTCAGAGAGCTAGACACATGGTGTCTGCCACACCTGAATGAAGTCATGCCTGTTGGCACACCTAGGGTCATCCCCTGCCAAGTGTACCCCTGTACCCACTTAAAGGAGGGGTCCATCCACTCCCTTCCCTGAGGGGGTCTGCCCATCAGCAGTGGGGGGAGGGCAAGTGTATAACTGTATCTCTTGGTCTATTAATCTCCCCTACTTCAAACTCTGTGGACTGTAGGTCTGTCGCTGGGGAATCCAATTCTATTTTTGCTCAATTGGAGTTCTGTGGTGTGTATGACCTGATTCGCATTTGCAAAGTGAGCTGGAGGTGTTTCCTTGAACTCCGGGAACTTTTGTGTGCATTTTTGGAAAGTTTCGCAATTTGCGCAAATTCTGGCCAAATTTGCACAAATTCAGCTGTAATTTGTGTCAGTTG
The DNA here is from genome assembly GCA_029215795.1 of Anniella stebbinsi. Classification (NCBI taxonomy): domain Eukaryota; kingdom Metazoa; phylum Chordata; class Lepidosauria; order Squamata; family Anniellidae; genus Anniella; species Anniella stebbinsi. The sequence continues at coordinate 394,192,571 of JARDYH010000001.1, forward strand.
TGCAAATTCAACTGTAATTCAACTGCAGAAGCACCTTGGATAGCTCCTTTAGAGTTCTGACTGGTGCTGACTGAAACCTGGAGCTGATTCACTGCCCCACTGGCACTGAAGCCAACAGCCTCTTCTCCTTCCCAGTTGCCAGTAAACTCCACCCCCAATCCCAGATATATAGCAGCTAGGGTTACCCTGTGATGCAAAGGATGCAGTTCTGCCTGAGAACAGTGCCCCTTGTGGTGGGACACCAGAACTGCAGCTCAGAGCATCTTTCCTGGCAGCGAAGTATCTGAACTATCCCTACCCACCCAGTCTTGCCATTGGGCCTTCCTAGACAGGAACAACTATAAAAGACTTCCTGTTTGTGCTAGGATGTCCCCTGGGCAACCATTGTTTTCCTGGTTCTGGCGTGATTTGGTCTGCTTGTTGATTTTGACTCCTGGCTTTGCCCCTCAGTTCTGGCTCTTGGCTTGATCCTGACAGATACCTAGTGCTCAGCTGTATGACACATAGATTTGCAAAAACATGTTTATCACATTCACATTTTATATTTTGAGATGAGCACTTAGAACTTCTGAAGTACACACCTAAAAACATCTTGCATGAAAGGTTCATCATTATTATCACTTTTGCTTGTTTGTTTGTTGTAGGGCATAACATAGTAATTATTATTCCTTTACATGGTGCAAGATTGAGCAGTTTCTAAGGCTGAAATTAGGCTCTGGGTAATACACTCAGGAAAGTTTGAATAGGGATCATAAGCAGGGCGGGGAATGGGCAGGAAATGATTCATCGTGCAAGAAAGGAGTTTCATAATTTCATGGAACAGATTTTCCGACATTGTACTGTAATGATTTCCTATTTGGTTGACCATTCTAATTAACTGCGTTTTCAGTCCAGTTGTGCTGCCTTCAACAAGCTGGAAATCTATCTCTCTTGTACAAAGACAAGCAGACCAGGAGATGATGATAATAATAATTAGAAGAAGAAAGATGAAGAAGAATGATTCTCAAAACACCATTCTCAGCAACAACATTAATCTGCACAGATCCTATATAGAAACAAAAATATGGTGTTTCTAAAGTACAAAATCTGATTTCATAGAATCATAGAATAGTGGAGTTGGAAGGGGCCTATAAGGCCATCGAGTCCAACCCCCTGCTCAATGCAGGAATCTACCTCAAAGCATACCTGACAGATGGCTGTCCAGCTGCCTCTTGAAGGCCTCTAGTGTGGGACAGCCCACAACCTCCCTAGGCCATTGGCTCCATTGTCGTATTGCCCTAAAAGTCAGGAAGTTTTTCCTAATGTCCAGCCGGAATCTGGCTTCCTGTAACTTGAGCCCATTATTCCATGTCCTGCACTCTGGGATGATCAAGAAGAGATCCTGGCCCTTCTCCGTGTGACAACCTTTCAAGTATTTGAAGAGTGCTATCATGTCTCCCCTCAGTCTTCTCTTCTCCAGGCTAAACATGCCCAGTTCTTTCAGTCTCTCCTCATAGGCCCCGATCATCCTCATTGCCCTCCTCTGAACATGCTCCAGCTTGTCTGCATCGTTCTTGAAGTGCGGTGCCCAGAACTGGACACAATACTCAAGATGGGGCCTAACCAGTGCAGAACCTTAAGTAAAATATGGCACCCAAATTAATAGCCATTGCTAACTTGGGATCTCTCCCACCCCTTTCCTTCTGACCAACTTTGGTCAGTGAGCATGAAGAACCCTTGAGGTGCCCCTGCTGAAGGAAGCTATTTGGGTGGCTACGAGAGAGAGGAGGGCCTTCTCAATTGTGGCACCCCATCTATGGATTGCCTTTCCCAAGCAGGCCTGCTTGGTACCTACATTGTTATACCTTTTGTCACCAGGCAAAAATATTTCTCTTCTCCCAGGCATTTTAGATTTTAAATTTTAGATATAACACCTGCTTTATATGTTTTAGACTGTTGTTGTTTTCCTGTGCTGCTTTCTTGGTCCACACTAAGAAGCTATTTTAAAATATAGCTCAAGGGACTGAAGTGAGAGCTGCCCCCTAAAAATCAGTGGGGAGAATTCCAATTGAGCACAAGGTGTCCCCCTCATTCTACTCCCACCCAAAAAAACCAACTGGATTTGGAAACAACAACAGCAGCAACAGCAACAATGTGATGCACCAATGTGCAAAACACCCCAATGAGGACTGAGCATGCTCAGTAAGCATCTAATGCTGACTGAGTGTTGGCATGGGGGAGTTGGAAAACCCGGGCAGGAGGAATGGAATGGAGTGGAGAGATTAGAATCCTGAGCAGAAGCACTCCACACTTCCTCATTTTGTTGCATGGCCCTATTTGTAACACTGAATGCCACTTGCAGAAGAGCAACAGCAGGAGGGGGCGGTTATTTTTAAAACTTGCTTGTGCAATTCCCAGAAGCATCTGGTTGCGCACTGTAGGAAACGGGCAAACTCCATTGTAAGTAGACCCATTGAAATGAATGGTATTTAAGTTAGTCATGACTATCTGCAGTCCAATTCATTTCAATGGATCTACTCTAAATAGGATTTACATTGGATTTTAGCCAGGATGCTGGACTAGCTGGATCTTTGATCTGATCCAGCAATGATCTTTTCATGTTCTCACCTCTCTACCTCCCTGTGTGATATCAAGACTACATTATTATATTTCTTCTCTATTTCTTGAACTATCTGCATGCCACATGTGACAAACATACCACAGTTTAGTCACTTCTGTCCTTGTAGTGCATATGAAATTGTTTTTGATTTACTACAATATGGATTTTAAATATATATATATATAAAACTGTTCAATTTTCTCGTGTCTTTTCTTCTTTGTAAATCAGGATGCAACTGTCTGATCTATTTGAAGACCACAAACTGAATTTTCCCCTACCATAAAACAAGCTAAACATGATGCAGTCCTAGCACCCACACAACATCTTTGCTTAACCTCTTATCCTAGGAGCCTTGCACAAAGAATAGGTGGTGTTAAATGACAGGCAGGAATGTTTTCTTCTGTTACGTAACTATAGCTCACTGGAGTTCCAAATTGAGTAAACAAGATAAGAAAATCTGCTCAGAAACCATATTGGCTAAAAGCCCACAGGGATTAAGGGGGGGAAAGTCGGAGTGTTATAAGAATTACACAACAAGGGGCTTGCTCACATAAAATGCAGAGTTCAACATACTCTTGAATGACCCAACGAGCATCTTTTAATACAAAGTACAGGGTGGAATTATGTGTTAGAGCTCCATCACACCAGCGATTTATTGCACTCTCGCCATGCCTGGTGTGCAGATTTGCAGCATGGTACTCACATGACGCTGTGCCTGTCCTACTGACACTCCACTATGCCTGTCCTGCTGACACCCTGCCTTTTCCCCAGCCTTTCCTAGAACGCTAAAAGTCTGGATTATTTTCCCTAAACACATTAAATGTGCCCTATGCCTCCATGTAGTTTTAAAGGAACTGGGGGCTTGAATGGATTGCATCAGGCCCTGGCAGGGAAAAGCTATCTCTCCCAGCAGCAGGCTCCAAGCCTCAATATAAAACCCAAACCTTGCATTCCAGGCTCAAAAATGTTTTTTAAAATCCTACAACGCCTGAATCTCTTCAGAGACAGGATTACTCCCTCAATGCCCCCAAAGAGCCAGACTAAAGGATCATTCCATTTTTGCCCTGGAGAAAGTACTCATCTGCCAGGACCTGACTAGAGGGAGAAAGAGAAGGGGAGGGGTGGAGTGGAGTGGAGCCGAAGAGCTAACAAGCCAAGGAGCGTAGGAGCGGACTAGCAGCTATTCAGGTGAAAGGGATCATAAGCTTGATGTGCTTTTGCCTCAGGTAAAAATAATAATAATGCAGAGGCAAATCAGGTGGGGGGATTAGGTGTGATGGAGGTCTTACTCGTGACATGTGGCTGCCGCTGAAAATGGCATCCCTGTGTGAATTTGGCATCCCTTTCCTATAACGTGCAGGATCACTTACTCTGTCATGGCATTACATTATGTGTTTCTCCATAAGAACATAAGAAGAGCCAAGACTACATATAGTAGCCAACTAACAAGTAGGCCATGAGTGCCCTAGCACCCTCCCGGTCACACCAATCCTAGCATAGCACTCTAAACACTACCACCCTGCACCTACTTTCAACTGTGGGAAACAGTGGTGTTTGTCTTTGCAGTTTTATAAGATTAAAATGTGAAGTTTACGTAAGTTTTTTTACTCTGTTCTTCAGCCGAAAAGCCTCCCAGAGTGAGTTAACCTAGTTCAGTAATATGGCACTCCCTGCCCTCAGGCCTACCATCTGAAAGGTATGACACAAAAGGAAAAGGGAATGGGACAGAGGAGGAAAAAAGCAAGCGCAGGCACAAGTTCTTAATTACAAGGTTCTAAGTAATGAGTGTTCTTTCTGGCAGAGAGGAGGGAAGAAAGATCCCTGCAGCTGCTCTTTTTCTGGCTAATGGATGGGCCCTGGTTGGTCTTCCTTGTGCCATAACATTCTTCCTGGGAGGCTGATGTTCTTATGTTCAACTCAGATCATTGATCCAACCTGGTGTCCTCTGGATGTGTTGGACTACTACTCCCATCAGCCTCAGCCAACATGGCTGATGGGCAGGGATGATGGAAGTTGTAGTCAAAACATCCAAGAGTCATAGCGCTGGGAGGAGCCACTCATACTATCGAGTCCAGCTTCCCCTACTCAGTGCAGGAATCCAGCACAAGGCACCCCTGACTGGTGGCTATTGTTGGATTGGTGAATTGTTGAATACCTCCAACAATGGGGAGCCCAGCAGCACATCCATAGGCCATTGGTTCCGTTGTCTGCCTGCTCTGGCCCTTAGGAAGGTTTTTTGATGTTCTGCCTTCCTGTAATTTCAGCCCGGTATTTCAAGCCCTTTGGTCTTAGATGATAGAGAAACGGTCATGGCCCTCTTCTATGTGATGACCTTTTAGGTTCTTGAATAGTGCTATCATATGCACCTTCCATCTTCTCTTCTCAAAGTTGAACATCAGGAGGTACCAGGCTGGGAAAAGCATGTCTTCTACAACTGAGCTGCGTCCTCCACCCAGGTGTTCAGCGCTGAGCCCTGACATCTTAGTCATAGCTCAAGCATCCTTTGAATTGGATCACAGCCTTGTGGTTGTGTGGCATCAAGGCATTTACATTGGCAAGGCAGGAAATAGGAAATGAAGCCCCAAAAAAGCAGCGCAGGCGTACATACCATTCTTCTTAATTATCTTGTCTTTCCTCCCAGGAGCTCAGGGAGGTGTTTTTGCCTCCCAAGGATGCTTTGAGGAAGGCTGGGCTTGGGGCAGAGTGATTTTGCTGAAGGCCACCCAGTGAGCTTCACATCACTAAGTGGTGTTTTCGCCCTGGGTTTCTCACATTCAGGTTCAACAACCTCCTCATGGCATCTCCTTGGCTTTCACTAGCAAGTACCTCAGACAGAAAGAAAGCTGCTGAAATCCACGGATGCCAGAAAACAGACGCGGACAACCTTTTTCCTGTTCACAGCTGCATTTCCCCAGAATGCAGATATATAAACAGACAAGCCAGTTAAGCTGAAGTACTTGGTCCATTCAAATAAAATGACTCCTCCACACACACATACACACACCGCCCAGTCTTAAGCATGTTCATTTGGAAATAGTCCCGATGATATCAATGGGATTTCTTTCCTTCCAAGTAAGGCTGCCTCTACAAGAAAGGTTTAAAGCTCTTTCAAGGCGCTTAAAAAAATTTACCTCTACAAGAACGGAGCGCAAATAGGGCGTAGAGGCGCGTTATCTCTCCGATTATGCGCATTATCGAACGCGCGTTTAATCGCGAGTTTTATTTTGCTCCAGCCGTTAAAGCGCATTTTGACTATGTGAACAAGCGCTTATGCGCATTAACTACTTGTAAAGCACATTTTGGTTATCCGTTAATGCGCTTCGCCGCCTCTCGCTGCCTCTCGTGCAGAGGTATTAGGTGTAAATGCGCTTCAGCGATTATGCGCATAATCGCCTAACCGGGCGCAAAAGTGAATCCTTGCGTCCGGTTATGCAATTACGCGCATAATCGCTGAAGCGCATTTACACCTAATACCTCTGCACGAGAGGCAGCGAGAGGCGGCGAAGCGCATTAACGGATGACCAAAATGCGCTTTACAAGTAGTCAATGCACATAAGCGCTTGTTCACATAGTCAAAATGCGCTTTAACGGCTGGAGCAAAATAAAACTCGCGATTAAACGCGCGTTCGATAATGCGCATAATCGGAGAGATAACGCGCCTCTACGCCCGATTTGCACTCCGTTCTTGTAGAGGTAAAAAATTTTAAGCGCCTTGAAAGAACTTTAAACCTCTCTTGTAGAGGCAGCCTTAGTGTGATTAGAGGCCAACCTTTATCATTTTAATGCATGCAATTTCCTGCATGCCTGGCTTCCTTACCGAAGCTTGATCCAAGTAACCTCCATTGACCTATTTCACCATCCGATGAGCTATGTTTGCCCTCTGCTGGCAAAACTATAAGTTGCACAAGAGGAATCTTTCTGACTCCTTTCTGAGCGTGTATTTCGAAAACCCTCTGGAAACTGGTTTTAAAGGCTTTCTGTTTTCACAAACAGGAAGTGTTCACAATTTCCCTATCCTACTCACATTGCTCACTTTGATTGTCGTTAACTGTTAATAATCTAGTGGAAACATCTCCGCTGTTCCATAACCATTGAAGATCTCGCTCATTTTTCTTGCGTCTGAAGTGGCCATTTTTTGGTCTGAAGTGTTATATCCTGTTTTTTATTCCACATTCATAATGATTTGACACAAGGTGTAGATCTGGCCTATATAAGCCAGTTCCCTATGTTCCTCACCTTGCAAGGAAGCGATGTAGTCTGCATAACCTCCACTGTTTCAGACATGAAAATAGGAGGAGGTTTTTCTTTCTATTTCTTTGCAATCACCTGTATTTTACTGATTTGGAAACTCCTGAGGACTTTCAAAACTATATAGTGTCTATAATGACATCCACTTTCATGACTGATTGCTTCTACCTAGTGGTTCTCTTTCTGCCTTCAGGTTCTTGTGGAATTGCCTCCTTTTTGTTTCCAAAGATTTAGGCATCAGCCTTACTGAGGACTGAAGCAAAATCTCAAACTACTAGGTGCCAGCACCAACATTTTGGATGCTTTAATGAAAAGGCACTAAAATGAAAACAAAGGAGGAGTTATTGAGTGAAGGAAATGCATGTCAGTGGTTCTCATATTTACAAATGATGGAAAGGTTTAAGATAGAAAAAAAACTTGGGGTTTTGAATGTATAAAATCTGAATTTGAGAAAGTTTTATGTACAAATGATTATCATGTTATTTCAAAGATATATAAACTTTTGTTAAAGTATGAGACTGAAGATGAACAGATAAAAGATTGTATGATAAAATGGGCTCAAAATTTTGGATATAATATAGCTATGGATCAGTGGGAGAATATGTGGTTGAGAGGTTTGAAATTTACATCATGTACTTTAATGAAAAGGCACCTAGGATTTCCCAGGCCAGGAAATAATGCACAGCCTTTCCGCCCCCCTCCTCTGACAAAGCTGGTTCACCATTTTGACTGTTCATCTTGCTGAACTTAGGCCCCCTCCACAAGGATGCGCTTTTGCGCCCGGTTCGGGGATTATGCGCATTTTCGCGGAGGCGCATTTACGCCTAATCCCTCTGCACGGGAGGCGGCGAGAAGCGGCGAAGCGCATTAAAAGATGCCCAAAAAGCACTTTACAGGTAGTTAATGCGCATAATCGCTTGTTCACACAGCGAAAATGCGCTTTAACGGCCGGAGCAAAATAAAAGTCGCTATTTAACGCGCGTTCGAAAATGCGCATTATCGGGGAGATAACGCGCCTGTACGCCCGTTTTGCGCTCCGCTCGTGTGTAGGTAAAATTTATAATGAGCCTTCAAGGCTCATTAAACGTCTCGTGTGGAGGAGGCCAAAGTCAAGTAGAGATATCTCATGATTACTATTTCCACACGGATTAGTTTCCTGGGGAACTAACATGATGTACACAGGATAACCTGATACTTGACCTAAGGTAAGCCTAGCAAAACACCCAAAATTATTAAGCATCTATTCCAAAGGAAGAACTTGTCTGAGAACTATACATTTTACAAGCTCGTTTGAGACTTTTGCTGCAGGAAATATCAGTGGCACATTACAGGGCTTCTTCACACAAGCGAAATAAGGCACGCGCATGACTGGCCACTCACAGAAGTTTGCAGGTCCTGTTGATGACATCGTGAACATCCTGTTGGTTATTTCACTTTTTTTTAAAAAAACACCTTGTGTATCCCGATTCTTCTGAAATATCTCAGGATTTCCTACTGTGTGCAGCGGAAGTTGCACTACAAAACACCCACTAGAGGGCGCTATTCCATTCAATACTATGAGCACTGATGTTTTCAATTACAGACCATGTGGTTACTCCTCTCTTCCCATGTAATTCAGCTCATTACAATTGCAGAACAGAAGCAGGAAGCAAAGCACAGGTAAGCAAAATGTGATTTCCCCTTACTCTAAAGAAGCCCACACTTTGTACACTGTGCCGTTCTGTTTATCTTTCTTGTCTTGCCATGCTTCAATCTACTCCCTTCAATGTCCTGTCTCTGTACTTCCGGGTGAAGTATAAAGTGTTGGTCATTACCTTTAAAGCCCTACATAGTTTGGGTCCAGGTTACCTGCGGGATCGCCTTCCCTCGTACAATCCACCCCGCACACTCAGGTCCTCTGGGAAGAATTTACTTCAGTCAGCCAAAACTAGGCTGACAACTGTTACCCAGAGGACCTTCTCTTCTGCCGCTCCCAGACTGTGGAATGGCCTGCCAGAAGAGATTCATCAATTTAACAGTCTCTCTGTCTTTAAGAAAGCTATAAAGACTGATCTCTTCTGGCAGGCCTATCTAGTTGAATTTTAACAGTTTTATTGTTATTTTAATAATGTATTAGTTTTATATGTTTTTAATCAGCTTTATGTATTTTATACTATTTGCATTTAATGTTGTTTCCTGCCTCGATCCAGAGGGCGAGGCGGGTAATAAATATTATTATTATTATTATTATTATTATTATTATTATTATTATTATTCAGTGCATCCTTTTTTTATACATGCATCCTTACCCTTCCTCCAAAGAGCTCAGGACAAAATACACAGGGCTTTACCAAATTCTGTCCTCACAACAGCCCTATGGGGTAGGAAGGAGGGGCCATGGCTCAGTGGTGGAGCACCTGCTTTGCATACAGAAAGTCTCAGGTTCAGTCCTTGGCATCTCCAGTTAGGCAATGGGGGAGATCCTGGAGGGGAGCTGCTAATCCGAGCAAACAACACTGGCTAGAAGGGCAAAACATCTGTACTGGGATTTCCTATGTTCTTTGACTCAGCTAGGTAAAGATGGTAAAGATGCCACCCCACAGAAGCAGCTCTTTGAATAGGAACATAAGAAGCTGCCTGCTACTGACTCAGACCACTGGTCCATCAAGCCCAATACTGTCAACACTGGCTGGGAGCAGCTCTCTGGAGTTTCATGCAGAATTCTTTTCTCGCCCTACATGGAGAATCCGGGGATTGTAGTTGGGATCTTCTGCGTGCAACTCTACCATGGAGTTGTGGCCTCTCCCATAATGGACAAGTAGAGATTCAAAGCCATGCCAATCGCAATACCCTATTCACCAAGGGCTTTTCTACATGAGGCTTCTGCTTCTGAATTCTTTGTGTGTTTAAGATCAGCTCCTTCCCCCCTTCCTTTTTTCCTGTTTTTTCTTTCTCTGCCTTTCTATATGTTCCATTACACAACCACTAGGTGGTGCTGTGGTATAGCGGATTGCGCAAGTACACTGGGGTTTCATGCTGCCATTCACAGATATACCAGACCTTTCCTTAATCCAAAAAAAAAAGCCCCTGAAATGGTTGCACAGAATGGGAGAATGACGAATGTCATGTAAAGCATCTGCAAACTAGCATAAGTGAGGAATCACGAGTGCACACAATAAATACCTTGTACAGAAAGGCTCTAAACCACAGCCTCTTCTAGGATTTCTAGATTGGCCTAATTCTGTTACATTGTGTATGTTGAGGGACTGCTTCTTTTTTTCCAGGTCATCACTCCTTACTTCAGGACTTTATAGTGGTGCAATTAGGCAATTTTAGACTCTGAGTTAACAGTCTTATGGAGGGTGGGAGATCTTTAGATAGTAGCACTTACTTCACTTACTTCAAAATATGTTTAGTCAAAATACCCTGTTGTTAAAGCCCACCCACCCCCACTTTTCCCAACAGTCCTCCCAAATTCTTGCCCTGATGGTACCATTGAGAATTGACGGCTGCCCAATCTGCTGGTAACACAATGGTGTGCAGTTCCACTGAGGGAAACAGGCCTGAGGTCTCAAGATAAATCATAACTGTATCAAAGCCACAGGTCTTTGTACTAAGAACCCATGTGTGTCTGTGTTGCAAGCGAACTGAGCTGTTTGCAGGAAGAAGGTAGGAACGCCCAGCCCACAGACCTGCTGCTGAGAGAGACAAAAGCAATAATCAAAATGAGTCAGGAAAAGGCTCAGGAAAGGACATGTAAGTGAGTCAGAGACACTGACTGTATAAGCTCAGTAGTATTCATCTCAAACCATCAATATCCTGTGAGTATTTCAGGGGTGAGTAAAAGAAAACTCAGATAGTCAAATTCAGTCGGTGTCAAATTTCCACCGCTTCCATTTCCGTGGCCGTGGGGCAGAGCTGCACATGCTGTTGGAAAACCCACGTTTCCAAATTTGTCTTTTGCTGAGGTACCGTGAATATGAAGGTGGGCCATTTGTAGGGGAGAATTTGAAAGACCTAGAGCTCCTTTAGACCTTCCTGGAATAACGGACGCAAGCATAATAATGTTGAAATTAATTTAGGGCAAAATCCTATGCATGTTTAGACACAAAAAAGGCCTATAAGTTGTAGGCTTTTTTCTGCCTAAACATGCATGGGATTGCACCTTTAATCTGATCTATTTAGTATCCAGGAAGAGCAATCCTTGGCCAGGTGTCTGTGTGGGACAGAGAAGAGATATGCTTAGGGTGACCTTATGAAATGGAGGATAGGGCTCTTGTATCTTTAACAGTTGTGCAGAAAAGGGAATTTCAGCAGGTATCATTTGTAGGCATGCAGGACCTGGTGAAATTCCCTCTTCATCACAACAGTTAAAGCTGCAGGAGCCCTGCCCTCTTTTGTATCTGGTCACTCTACTATAGCTCCTGCATAACAATAACACCTGCTGAAATTCCCTTTTCTGTGCAGCTATTAAAGATACAGGAGCCCTGTCCTCCTTTTCTTATGGTCACTCTAGCATATGCTGACATGGGTGGGATAAGGTGTGCATTTACCTAGGAGGCCTTGCACATGCCTGCAGAAAACAGTGGTGTTCCTGCTGGATGTAGGCCACAAAATGGCAGTTTCAGGGGTAGGGATGTGACGGGGTGGCCTTGGCTCCCTGTATTCATTAGAGAGGCATCAGGATTGACCTGCCCAATACAGGGGGAGTTGGGATTGTTTTTTTAAAAAGCAAATATCTGCTGCATGGGAGAAAAACTAGTAAATCAGCCCTCCCCCCTCACCCCCCCTCCGCTCCTGCTCTGGCTGGTGTGAGCTGGCAGGGACACTGGGACTATTAGAGATCTGCCACTTTTGCACACATACATACACACACACACACACACACACACACACTGTTAGGATTGTACTGTTATTGATTACCATAAAGCGCCATCTGGTTTTTTTAATGTGAATTCTTGTTTTTACAGGATATACTGTATTGTATGAGTTTCTTCTCTGCTTATTAGAGCTTTCTCAGTTTTGTATGTTTTAATTAATAAAAATATTGTCGAAGTCTGATATCATTAAAATGATGTAGCTTATCAAATAAAATGTAATTATTTGATATGTAACAATTTCCAGCGGGGTACCCATTGGATAGGCTGACCATCTGAAAAGGAGGACAGGGCTCCTATAACTTTAACAGTTGTAGAGAAAAAGGGAATTTCAGCAGGTGTCATTTGTATGCCATTAGTTCCTGGTGAAATTCCCTCTTCATCACAACTGTTAAAGTTGCAGGCACTATACCAGAGTGACCATATACAAAAGAAGGCAGGGCCCCTGCAACTTTAACTGTTGTGATGAAGAGGGAATATCACCAGGAACTAATTGCATACAAATGACACTGGCTGAAATTCCCTTTTCACTACAATTGTTAAAGTTATAGGAGCCCTGTCCTCCTTTTCAGATGGTCAGCCTAGTACCCATGTTAGTCTGTTTCAGCAAAAACGTCAAAGAGTCTTGCGGCACCTTAAAGACTAACACATTTATTCTGGCATAAACCTTGTGTTTTGGTACCCTGGTTTTCATCTCGCCTCCAGATACTAGGCTGGCTGCTAACAGGTTGCATTCAAAATAGAGTTTCTGACTACCCAACGTAGCATTATCTGACACTCAGTGCAATCCTAAACATGTCTACTCAGAAGTCACCAGTTAGACTTACTCACAGGTAAGCTGTTATAGGAATGTACCCTAAACCATTTTTTCCACTTCGCAAACCTAAAACCACAACTTCAATGTTTCATTGTTAGGTGGCAAGCCAATAAGAGTCTTTGGGGGGAAATATGTGAGGAATTACTATAAATGGAAATGAGTAATCCCTAATGCATTTTTAAAAGCAGCATCTGAGAAGGTTTTCAGTTAATAAGCAGGAAACTGGGAAGATGGTGGAGCCAGAGATGAACATGGTACTATACCATAGTAGAGAGGCAGCATGGTGTAATGGGTAGAGTGTTGGATGAGGACTGGGATTCATCCATGAATTTCCCTGTAAAATAAACAAACATGCTTAAGTAAGTGGGGGATTTGCCACTGTGTTCTTTTCCATTAGTATGTCAGTTAACATAGGCTGACCATCTGAAAAGGAGGACAGGGCTCATGTAACTTTAACAGTTGTAGAGAAAAGGGAATTTCAGCAGGTGTCATTTGTATGCAATTAGTTCCTGGTGAAATTCCCTCTTCATCACAACTGTTAAAGTTGCAGGCACTATACTAGAGTGATCATATACAAAAGAAGGCAGAGCCCCTGCAACTTTAACTGTTGTGATGAAGAGGGAATATCACCAGGAACTAATTGCATACAAATGACACTGGCTGAAATTCCCTTTTCACTACAACTGTTAAAGTTATAGGAGCCCTGTCCTCCTTTTCAGATGGTCAGCCTAGTTAACAGCAGGAGCAGAAATGAAAATTATATAACGTTATGGAAAGCGACATCTGAGGTTATGAAAGTAAACTCCTAACTGCATGACCTGTTTAAACAATATGCGTCTATTTTGCTGATAAAAACATTTGCCTGTTTTGACCTCTAGAAACAGAATGAATATTTCAGGAAGAAACCTCGCAGATTTCATGATCTGCACCTGGTGACTCATGCCTCTTATGAAGACACTGTTCTGCCCTCAATGCAATGCAACAACAGAATTATGCCTGGTGTGGAGAATGTGGAGAAGGAGACATTTTCCTCCCTTTCCCATACTACTAGAACCCAAAGGGGTCATCCCATTAAGCTGAAGGGTGGGAAATTCAAGACAGATAAAAGGAAGGACCTCTTCACACAGCGCATATCTAAACGATGGAATTCACTACCACAAGAGGTAGTGATGGCCACCAATTTGCATGGCTTTAAAAAGGGTTGGATAAATTCCTGGAGGAGAAGGCTATCAATGGCCATTAGTCCTGATAGCTACGCACTTCTTCAAGTATCTGAGGCAGGAAGCCTATAGACACCAGTTGCTGGGGAACATAGGTGGGAGGGTGCTGTTGCACTGTGTCCTGCTTGTGGTTTCCTGGTCAACAGCTGGTTGGCCACAGTGTGAATGGAGTGCTGGACTAGATGGACCGTTGATCTGATCCAGTATGGCTGTGATGTTCTTCAGAAGTCTCACATCCCTCTATGGCTGAAGGCTTGTCACCTTCTCCAAACTCTAATGGGCATTACTAAGTTTATTTCTCAACTAGCAGGAAGCCATCTAGTACCCTCACCATTACCTCCCATTCAAGAATCATCCACTGCCTTCCTGGTCCATTCACCAGACCCATCTGCCAAACAAAAGAATCCCTGAATGGCTGCCCTGGTTGGCTTCCTTCCAATAAAAGCAATACAAAGGAGTTAACTGCATTTTCAGCTCCTGTAATAAGAGTCCAAAGAAAAACTTTGGGAGCCTCTCAGAGGAAGCAATCCCCCCCCCATTTCTGAAGGATCTTTTGATGAGGATGCTGCATCCTTCAGAAATGGAGATGGTTCCCCAGGGAGGGCAGTGGCTTAGGACATTCTTTTCACAAATGGCTCTGCTTGAGAGGGAGATGGTCTTCCCTCACCCCTTACTAGCTGATCCATTTCTAATTCACGTGCTGTCAGTTACATGTCAATTACAAAACAGATGGTCATATCAGTGTAATAACTTCATAAGGACAGCCAATCTGATATCTTGATCCATTTGTTGTATGTTTTCTGTTGTAACTTTTATTTTACATTGGTGTTTGATGTTTTCAGAATGTTTGCCGCCAATGCTGATTTTATTGCAGTTTTTATTGTGTTTTTACTGGTTTTATTATGTTTGTACTGCTTGTATTGCTGCATCTGTTTTTATTATGTGTTTTATTGTTTATACCGCCTTGGGAGAAATATTTTAAATAAATAACACTAACATGGATTTTGGAATTTTACTTATGGTCAACATGACCACCTTTTGCTTTTTACAAAACAGAAATTTACCAAAGCAAGGAGGGGCAATCTTAAGTAAGCTTTTCCTCCCTTCTCTTAGCAAGATCCGAGAGTAGTGGAAACACCCCACTAAGCGACCTCTGCATTATATCCAACATTGGGATGCTCTGCATCTGGAAAGCTGCAGCCAGGTTTCAATGGTGCCATGCAGTTTCCCCAGTATATTACCAGGAAGCTTGCTTGCCTGCTACCCTTAGAGATTTTCCCTTTGAACACTCCGTTTCATCAAGGAGAAACAAAATATCTTTGCCAGTTTTCCCGATTGCTCAAGCCCATCCAATAGATTTGCATAGCTGTTCCAAGGAACAACCAAACCTTCCTATTTTGCAAGGCAGGAGGTAACCAGACTCACCTCGTGAATGACTACTATTTATTTATGGTAGTTATAATCTGCCTGTTTCCCAAAGAAGCTTAACAATTAAAATTCCCACAAGCCTACAGTGTCATTAGAGATGTCTTGGTGCATATGGGGAGAGGGACAGACATTTCTAGAGTCTCTGGTAGTCGATGATATAGATCAAGTTCTAGGCTCTTTCCTCCAAAGGAAAGGTGGGAAAACTGTGATCTTCCAGATGTTGGATGACAGGTGACTTGTGACCCTGCAGATGTTGTTGGACTGCAACTCCAATCGTCTATCACCATTGGCCAAGCTGGTGTCAAGGGTAGGCACGGTAGGGCATTTGCCAAGGACCCCCACACTAGCAGGGTCCCAGGGTCAAGAGTGCCCTGGGGTTGCTCCTCCTGTTCGCCATTGCAACCTCCTTCCTGTCAAGCAAGCAAGTGGTAGCAATGATGAAGATGAGGAGCAATAGCAACTGGTGAGAATGGTGGTGAGGAGGCCCATTGAGGGTGTCTTGGCCAAGTGCCCTCAAAAACCTGGGTGTGGCACTTGTGGGAGAGGCTGAAAAACAGAGCTGGTAACCTGCTAAATCCTCCAGACACTTGGAAGTCCACCATAGAGCAGTCCCAGATCTGTCATCTGTAAAGAACTACAATTCAAGTCCCCATTCAGCTAACAAATAGAACCCCTGGTTTGTTGTCAGGTTGTGAATCGTGGGTTGTTTATGGTTGACAAACCATGGTTTGTTAGTACGGCTGGACGCTATTCAGCAACAATCCACGGTTCAACAACAAGCCATACTCAACCCATATTCAGGCTTGCTGTGTTATGTAAACCAGGTCACTCTGTACCAACAAGAGGAAATTTCTGTGCAGAAACCTATGCCATGGGGTCAGGTCACCATAAGGAACCAACCATCTCCCATTCCCTTCTATACAAGCTCCAGGGTGAGCAGTTGTTCTTTATTGCAAGCAACAATTTCACGTCACTTGACCCATCTACAGTTCCTGCCAGTTTATCTCGCCTCCTTACACCCCCATCCTGTTCCTTTGCCCATGGACTGCTATTCTGGTGCTGACACTTTGCTTGCCCATAGATTTCGCAACTGCTCACTGCCATCCATCTCTGCCACCTGAAACTGCTACCCCTGCTGCAGCCTGGCCTTGGCAAAGCCCCGTGATGGAGCTCATGGTTGTATGAGGCTAACCCAGCTCTTCCATTTCCACTCATTTTTTTAAGCTTGTGCTTTGTTGCTGTTTTCGTTAAATGTCTTGAAATTCTAGCTGCTGTACAAAGAGTCAAAAAGATGGATCCCTCCCATGATGGGTTATAATTCTTGTTGGAACAGCGGAAGGAAGGAAGGAAGGAAGGAAGGAAGGACAAGAAAGGAAAACAAACAATTTGAGATACCAACTCTTATATAATGTCATTATATCATGACCTGCTGGAATGGCTTGAGCCAGGGACAGCTTGAGGAGGGAAGGAGATGCAAAAAGGGCATTTAAAATGCATTTGAAGCGCACCAATGGAAAAGCCATGTGTGTGTACAAGCACAATGGGGGGAGTCAGAATGCAGCAAGCACGGAAGGGATTAAACATCTCCTTTCCATGCCTGTCTTATCTGCTCCTTATGACCCCCCCAATTTTTAAAGAGGAAAGGCTGTTTCCAAAGGTCCATTGGCTACAGATATGCGTTAGGGGGGGGGGGGTAATCCTATACACCTGCCTTCCCCAACCTGGTGCCTTCCAGATGTTCTGGACTACAACTCCCTTCAGCCCCAGCAAGCATGGCCAGTGGTTGAGGTGTTGGGAGTTGTAGTCCGACAACATCTAGAGGCGGCCAGATTGGGGAAGGCTGCTCTACACACTTACCCAGGAGTAGGTTCCGCTGGAAATGATGAGCTTTACTTCTAAGTAGACATGAGTAGAACTGGATTGTCAGCCACTAGACCACTAAAAGGGTCATACCGGCTTGATAGAACAGCAAGCTGTTAGTGCAACTACAGTCAGGCTGTGGCCTGCCTCTGCTTGTACTAGCAGGAAGCGGTGGAGAGCTTAATGCTATTTTGCATGTGGCTTTCAGGTGCATTGTGCATTTCTTCAGCTTGCTGGCATCTGTAGCTGGAAGTGCTCTGGGCAACCCAAGGCAGTTGATCAGCAAGACAGAGATAAGCAGGTACAGTGTGTAATAACTGGATGGGGGATCTGCTCCCCAAGACAGGATACTGGCCTCTACCGTAGATGGCTTTTAAAAGGGGATTGAACAAATTGATGGAGACATATATTTATTTATGACATTTCTATACCGCCCAATAGGTATAGGTAAGTTGCCCACTCCTACCATAGCATCATGTCTGCTCCCATGTGCCAGCACCTCTATTTATTCCTGAGCAATTTACATGAACATTTTAAACTGGGGATTAAACATGTAAGTGATTAGAAGATGCTGGGAGTTATAGGACTTTTTTCTGTCTAAACATGCATAGGATTGCATCTTTAATCACTGGGCTTTTCATTGATGTATTGTGCTATATTCATATATTACACATGTTCACCCAACTTCTCAGCAGTGAGATGTTTCAGGGATTTCAGTATTTACTAATTTCTTTAGAAGGAGGTGACTGGAGACTAATGGCTTTTCTGTGATGCACAGTTTATTTACACATATGTACAGGCTGAGGATAAGATGAGGGTTACAGCCTTAGCAGTCCAAGCAACTCCTGTTCCCCATTAGATTTCTTGGGAACCCATCGTGATACAGGATTTCTTGCTGAGAGCAAGTCAACTCTTTTTCAGGTCCAGGTCCAGCACAAACTGACTACAACACACAAAGCTTGCTTCTATTGTTCTCACAGACCTCTGAATGAACACATTCCTTAGGGGAGGGAGAAGAGAAAGTTAGCCTCACTTCCAGAATAATCTATCTCTAGCCATCTCTGAGGACAGCTGCCCCTCAGCTAATCTCCATAAACTGTAGGGAATCAACCTGCTATATTTGCCCAACCAGTTTGACCCATTCTAACAATCTCTTTTCACAATCATACAGGTCAGGTTTGCATGATCACAAAGTCGCAGTGCGGTACTGTACCCATGCAGCTGCATTTCCCTAATTACCCACACCGAATCTGGGTGGTGTGGCTAGTTTGGGGATGGACAGCAGACCACAAATAACCCAACAACAGTCCATGACTGAGTTCAGACGACACTTTAGGCAACGGGGAAGGGAAGAGGCAACTGATGGTTCGTTATTTTTGCTGTGCCCGATACACGACACATTGCCCCTCCCACTGTTGTGTGGCTGAAAGTCCTCATGATAAGCAACGGGTCTCCAATTAACAACGGAGCAGCTCGTTGTTTTTCCCTGTTGTTAAATAATATACTGTCCGTTGTATGTCCGTTGTGTGTCCCCCCACATGACACAATAATCAACACAACGGACAGTTACCTCTTTGCCCCTCCATTGCCTAAAGTGCCATCTGAACTCAGCCTATGGGTTATTTCAGAGTTACTGCCCAGCCCGAACAAGCCATGCTGCCTGGGTTCAGATAACTTGACAAACCACGCCGGTGTGGATAATTAGGGAAATCCAGCAGGCACATGCAGCAGCTGCCACAAGCCACAGTAGCTTGTTTCAGTTGCCGTGATCATTCGAACCAGGTCACAGAGCTGTGGCGAGGGAGGGAGGCGGGATCCTTGAGAGACTAACTCCAAACCCATAACAATATTATCAAGTGCTTCGTCATCTTGAGGATACTGAAAGAAGGGTATAGTGATGGAAAGCCATTGTTTCTTTGAGGATCTGAAATATAGCATATTCTCCTGCACAGCAACAAGTTCAAATTCCATTAGTATTGCAGAAGTTCCAGAATGAAAAGCTGTTGTGACATTTACTTAAGTGAACACTGCCTGTGCCGACCTACATGCATCTATTCAGGAGTACGTCCTGCTCAGTTCAATTTACAAAGAGCATGTTTAAACCGTGGTTATGTCGCCACCAGGGCTAGGAATGGTTCACAGGACACGCTAAGTCATGGTTCACAAGGCAAATTAAGCCATAATGTTTTGCTCAAAAAATGCTTAACCACCATGGTAACATGTCTTCTGAACAGAGTCTAAAAATACAAGTTAGTAAAATAAATTAAATAGAAGGGGGCTTGCAGCATCATCACACTTTTATTTTAAAGCTGTAGCAAGTCCCACTTTGCTCAACAAGGGCTTAGTCCCCAGGAGAGATGTGCAAACCTCCCTCCGTGCGGTCCCTTTAAGAGCCGCTGTCGTTGTCACTCACAAGCCGCGTGCCGGACGCTTGGCAGTTTCCCTATTGGACCGTTGCTTTCCCTAACGAATCACCCCACCCTACTGCAGGTTATGACTCCGCCGAAGAAAATAGTCCGGCGTGGACCCGCCTACCCAGGAATTTTAGAACGCGACGCTGGCGGGGAACGGGGAGGAGCGAAGGTCAGCGGAGGGATCCGCGGGGGCGGTGCTGTGATCACTTTCAACCACCTTGACGTCGTGCCGGGTTGAGCGGCGGTTCAGAGAAGTGGAGACTCTCTGAAGGGACTGACGTGCATCAGCCGGGCAGGTAAGGATGGCGAGGCAGGAACGCAGGCAGGGCGGGTCGGTTGCCTCTGTCGCTCGGCCGCTTTTCCCTTCGAGCGGGGCGGGGAGCGCCGCCTCATTTACTCTATTTCCCTCATCGCCCTCCCTCTTAAACCCCCCTTTTATTAAAAAAAAAAATTTACGACACTTAGAGCAAAATCCAACCTAAGCCCTACTTGGAGTAGACCCTTTGAAATGACCAGGATTTAAGTGAGCCACGAGTAGAGTAGACCCATCCACTTCAATGGCTCTACTCTTAAGTAGGTCTTACGTCGGATTTCACCCGTAGACGCGCTGCTTGTACTCAAGACGCCTATCCGGTTAAAAAAAAAACCGTTTCATGACTTAAAACTTCATAAACACCCGCTTCGAAATCTTTGAAGTTTTATTACTTATTTATTTTAAAGGGGGCGCCAATGAATACAGGGGCAGCCCGTTTGGGGGGGTTCCCCCCCCCGAGGCTGCCAGCATCCTGGGCGTGGGCCTCTGCGGGCTGTTAAGTAACGGCTTGGCACGCGGCCCTTTGTCCGGGGACCAACCCCCAGGAAAGGAGGGCGCTTTCGAGGCGCTTCAAGGCTGTGAGGCGCGAAACGCTGCTTCTCACCCCCCTTTCCCGTCTCCTTGGAAACGGGGAGGGGGGCAGAGAACGTGTAGGTGTGCGCGTGCGAGGGAGGGGGAGTGAAGGTGCTGCGTGCGTGAAGAGCGCATGGCTTCGGGGTTGCCCATCATGGCTTCCTGTACTCCCTCTTTCCACGCCCCCTTCCCCCCCCCAATCGAAAAGCCTCCTCTGCTTTTATCCTGAGTGGTGCTGTTGGTCCGCAACAGGCTCCCTCCCAGTAAAAAAAAAGTGGGGGGATGGAGTGGTGAAGGAGAAAGAATGAGAAGGGGTATCGTGTTGCACTCTGTGCCATTTCTAGCCCTGGCCCGTCAGCCTCCCTGAGAAGGCCCTGGTTTATGGCTGTTATCAGGTTGCATAGCCAAGCAGGCAGAGCCTTTTATCTAGGAACATCAGAAGAGCCCTGCTGGATCAGACCAAAGGTCCCATCTAGTCCAGCACTCCGTTGCCTTTCCCAAATGTATTTTTAAACACCAGCATCCTCTCGGTATACTGCTCCTCAAGAACACTATTCGACCATGATGTGGCGTTTTCCTGGGGTGACCTTGGCTACTGCAACCATTCTGTGCAGGGCAAATGTTTTACGCTTGCTGGAGTAGGAACAAATAAGAGATTCCATCAGTGCAGTTCCTTGTGCCTTTTGTGGATATCAGGACAAAACGGGGTGGTTTTTGGAAGAGGCATAATTAATGAACCGCAACATATCCTTTTGGAATTGGGAACAAGTTTCACCTTGGTATCCATTGGGTGAGGGTTGAATGACTGCAGCTTGTGGTATTTCTCAAAATAAACTAGGTACTGCAAGAAGTAAATGTGCCACAAATATGCTCAATAAGAGCTCAAGTGTGCGGAACTAAAAACCATTACTCCTTAATGGGTATAAAACTTTTAGAGAAATTGTAGGTAAGGGTGGCTCAATTATAACTGGGACATTAGGAAGCTGCCCTGTAGTCACATACTACCACTATATAGAAGCAGTGTGTGAGTTCATGTTCTTGTGCTGCTTTTGCCAAGTTGTGTGCTCCAGAACTTTTTGTGATTCTGCAAATGATCATGGGTGCTTACTTGATAATATCTTTCTTGCCCAAGTCAACAAAGAACTGAACTAGCCCTGTATGTGTGCTTAGCTGAGATAGCCATGTGCTATACAATACCACACTTAGGTCCATGGGAGGAGGGATAGATGAATAACTTTCCTTAAATAAAGAAACTGGCTGGGTTCTACAAATGTAATTACTTGTAGCATCCATTCATTTTTCTGGTGACAAATATCCCTCAATGCTTAGTACTTCTCCCATTGAAATCTCTGGCATTTGATGGTGGTGTTAGGGGAGATTCTCACCATGCCATGTAGAGGAGATGGGCCTTGTCCCCGAATTCTCTGGTATATGCAGGTTTGGGAATGCTCAGAAATACATCCAAATCCTGGTGTTAAGTGAGATTACCTCCCAAGTCTTAAAAATGTGCCCCAAAACTCAGCAGAAGTCATTGGTGACCACAAATGCAAGCAAACTGTAGGCTTCCTTACAAATGTGATGCAATTTCCAGATACTGAAAGAAGGAAATGACTAAGCAAATGGTACATTTGAAGAAAATTCTAAAAAACAGCTCCTTAGTTGTTGCATCTTGTTTCAGCTTTGCCTGCCAGAAAACTGGATAGATAAAATGGTTAGGAGACAGTTTTTTTTCTTAAAAGACTAGCCAGATTTATTTATAGCATGTTTGTTTTTTATTTTTCTTTTATTTTTTTTGCTGCAAGCGATTAACATGTCTACCCCTTTCAGAGTTGAATATGTTCTGTATCATACAATAGACAGTACAAGGCCCATGTTCAACCTGCTAAAGCATTCCTGTGACGCATCTTGTGCTATATTGCCATCATGTGGAAACTTGAACACAGGCTGATTGTTCTGAGGGGCAAAGGGTTTGGCAACCTGAATATGGTGCCATAGGCTTTGAATTTGAAACATGAGGTGTAGTTGATGCAAGTTTTTTCAACCGATCTGGCAGGCTATGATTTAAGCTGCATATATGCTCACATATGGAATTGGCTTAACTTCTCAGGGAACAGAATTCATGACTGCCAATGTGTACGTGTTTCTTTTAACTCTGTGTTTTTAGCTATGAAACAGGAACAATCATCTTTAAATTACTCTTTCCCTTTAATAAATAGACCATTGCTCTCTTAAAAGGCTCAAGAAAGATGGTACAAGGTTTTCTGAAAATAACTTAGTCAGGTTTCAGAGATGGATTCTTTGGCATTGCCTGTAATGCTCTAAACTCACGAGTAAGAATTCTGTAAATGTAATGTCGCCATGCCTGACCTCCTTGAAAAGCATCAAGTACCTTGTAATTCAGTGTTAGTAGTTAACTTGTAGCATGATTAGCAAGGCATCATTTGATTTTTTTTATAGTTTGTTAGAGCTTTTTATACTGTTATATATTGGAATATTATAGTTGAAATTGTATATGTAACTCCTAGAGTATCTGCTTCACTAAAGTCTACACAGTTACACAAAATTTAGCAGAATATTTTGAAAGACTCATGATTTTGTCATTCTCAACTGCACCCCAAGAAAAGGGGGAGGGAATAAATGTCTTTTTCAGAACTCAGCTTTTCCATGATGCCTTTACTTGCTGCAGTATGGTGTGACGGCTGGCACGTAGGATTCAAATGGAGCTGTAGTAACAATCTATCCCCACTACTGTGTCTGTGCGCAGAAAGCTTCAGGCAAAGGATGCAGCCAATGATGGCATAACTAAAGTATCTAAATATATCTGAGGGCTTGTTCTACTTATATTTTGTTATAAAGTGGTTTGTGTTTCAGTTGCCTAATTTCCCTTCTTAAAATGAAGGGAGACTAAAGCTATACCTACTAGTAAAGTGCTAGTTTTAAAAATTGTGCCATAAATTGCTAAAGATTAATTCAAGGCATATTAGTGCATTGTGTGTGTTGCATTTTAAAAAGTTGATACTGCATTTTTAAAACTAGCCATCCACCATTTAGTTAATAGGATTATATGGGACTGAAATTTTTAACTATTTTAAAGCATTACTACACTTTATTGTGGGGGTGGGTGGGTTGGAGTAATAGTACCTTGCCTATTTGGCAAGAGATTACAGTGAAAACACTTTTCTGTTGCTTTATAAAATCATCTTATTCAATCACAGTTCTGTCAGTATTATATTTAATAGACTGCTGGTTACACACCTTGCACAAATTGACTGCTTTTAAGGTATGGGTTCAATGAACAAATTAGAATTATAAAAGGTTTTTCAGTGGGGCTGACTTCTAGTAAACATGCCTAGGGTTTGGAACTTTAGCTTGTTTCTCTCAGTATTACATAATGGCTTTGCCCTCTGACAGTTGTCTAATATAATCTGTTCACTAATGTACAGGGAGCTAAAGTCATCTGGGCTGTTTTCATGGTTCAACTAATGAGGCTGGATTGTATAAAACTCAGGATTGTAATGTGTGTTGTAGAAAATGAATTTATTTTGTGATCTGTACTGCTTTAAAGCATTCATATACAGATATATCTTCAAACATTTGACTTACTAGGATGATGTCAAAGAGTAGTTTGTGAAGCTTGAATTCTGTGGAACACAGATGTGAAATGCAGATCATAAATCGGCTCCCCTGCTGCCTCTTTTTCCCAACCATCAGTAATAGTTTTAGCTTAAAGAATGTGAAAATCAGTTTACGAAGATGATACTGACTCATCTTAGCAGCATGAAATGACAGCAGTTTATCATGGAATATTGGCTGCTTTTTATCTATAGTTACCATAGTGAATAATCGAATTTGAAATGTTAAGGTGATATTTATAGACTGTCTTACAACAAGGTTCTTAGGGCAGCTTACAGAATAAAAGCAAGCAAGTTTTAAAAGCAACACTAAAAAAGTATATGATAAAATGTGGTGCAGTATTAAATCTGTTTTCACAAAGGTATGCAAATATATCATGAGTTGAGAGTGGCCTTTCAAACAGGTGATAGTTTCCAGAGGTTAAGATTTTGTCAGTAGAAGACACTTATACTAAGTGGGACTACTTTCAGCAAAGTATTGAGGCAAGCACAGAAAGGAAAGTGTCATTTTAATACAACAAAAACATTTTTGCAGAAGGCTGTGTACATAATCAGTCTAGCTACATAAGAATCTCCCCTGCATTTCTTGTGCTGGGAAATAACAGCACTGCAGCAGCTTTTTTCTGAATCACGGTTTTCAGAGACTTGTGTCTGTCTACATTGTTCATTTGAAAGTGAGTCAGCATCTTCCGGGAGGCTGGAGTGAGAGCATCCTCTGTGGACTAGTCTATTGGAAGAGAAGGGGAAGGAGAGAATACTGCTTGCATTAAATTGCATCTTTATGAGCGAGGGAAACTGCACGTACTGCGGAGGTCCTGGCCAGAAAGGGTGGAGCTTCTTTTCCTGATCCATGTTAAAGGGCTACTAGTGCACAAAGCAGTTCTCAACAAACACAACTTTCTAAAGTTGTACTATGATTTTCTGATTTTCTAATCAGCATATTTTTTGTGCATTTCAGTCCTTGTGAATGCAGAGTTCTGGTTAGAGTGTGCGTATCCTTAGGCAGTAGCAATCATTACATTGCATTGGTAGCAGCCAGCTATAGTTATTGAAGTGTTAACAATACAGCACACAATGGTGATAGACTTAAAGTGGATCCCTTAAACTCTGGATCTAACTACTTATACTATTTGTGCCAATTATTTCCAAGACGGAAGGATGATATAGATATGCGGCCTGCCAGAGCTCAGTATTAAGCTTGAGCCTATTTAGCTATTCTGGCTTACTGGGTTAGTTTTAAACTTCCATCAAATTAATCCATAATATAAGTTTGTCAGTTGAGTAAAGTATCTAAATAGTGGTTAAATAAGTGTATGCAGTAATGTGTTTATCTCATGTTTAATATACAAACTGACTTTAAGACTATTGCAGTCTATACTAGACTGTATTTTCCTGGGATAAGGAGCAACAAGCTCTCAGGTTTGTTGCTCCTTAGCCTAATATGTGTTTGCACTGCCCTGCACATTTGCAGTTTATATATACAATCCTGTTCAGGAATGAGTCATGAGTGGATTTTTTTTTGGGTGGAAAAGGGTTTATCTTGTGTCTTCATTAGCCTCCTCTTCATGGCTAGGTTCCTGTAATGTATGAATCAGGAGACATATTTTCACAGTTGGCTGCTGCAGGATCAAGCAGTTGCCCTGTACTCAGGCTGAAAGGCCTGCTGATTCAAATCCTGCACCTGGCATAATCCCTATACACCATCCCTGCTATTCTCAGGGATTACAGATGTGGCATAAGCAGCGTGGTTTCAGAGGACGTTGGACAGAGGATGTTGGATGCAACACTTCCGTTGTACTCTGGAAGTGGAGGGGGGGGGGCTTCCCTGTGTGTGCACGACATCAATAATGGTAAATTGTAATCCACATTCCTATTCAGTGGTCTCCTGAGCACCAAAGCAAGAAGATGCATAAGGTAGCAGAAATGAGTTTCTGATGAGCTGGGGAGGCATAGAACTGTTCTCCAAGGACACCTGGCTTTGCCTGTTACTTAATACCTTTATTCTTTTTTTTTTAGATACCGACTCTCAGCAGCTATGTCTAAACACCATGATGCTTTCATCCAGACCCAGCAGTTGCATGCTGCTATGGCAGACACATTCCTGGAACACTTGTGCCGTCTGGACATTGACTCCCCCCCAATCACTGCAAGAAACACTGGCATTATCTGCACAATTGGTAAGTGGAGTTTAATAGCAAGGTTAATGAAAAGCAAGAGCTAGCTAACCAGGGGTAAAATCCAATGTTAGTCACAACTAAGTTAAGTCCCATTCATTTCAGTGGGTCTACTCTATGTAGGACTAACATTGGATACTACCCAAGAAGATGGAAGTCCGTCAAGTACTTGATCCTGTGTTTAAGCAGCATTGCCTTTACCCTGTTAAGATTAAGGAAACAAAAACCTTGATGCTCTGACCAAAGCAATAAATAATTTGGATACCACAAGCTCATGATTGCTTTTGGTATTCTCACTCATAGCTAACTGAGATGCTTTTCTGATAGCTTGCTGTTCTTTTGGCTATTTTGACTTCTTTTCCATCTTTTCATAATTAGAGCTTATTCAAGATATGATACATATGGTCTTGAGAGAATAGCTAGGCTGAAAAGGTATATTAAACAGAAGGCTAAATGCTTCCTGCATTTCTTCTTCCTTTGTAGGACCTTTAAGTGCATGTTTCTTATCTTTCCAACTTGTTACCCTTGCTGTTTAACATATACATGAAGCCTCCGGGGAGGTTCTCCAGAGTTTTGGGGTTTGGAGCCATCAGTATACTGATGACACCCAACGCTGATTTCTCCTTTCTTAAATCCAAGGAAGCTGTTCTAGTTCTAAATCAGTATCTGATGTAATGGACTGGATGAGAGCAAACAAATTGAAACTTAATCCAGACAAGACTAGACAGAGGTGCTACTTGTTAATTGAAAGGCAGATCAAGGAATAAAGCATCAACCTGGGCTGGATAGGGTTACATTCACCCTGAAAAAAATCATGTCCACAGTGTGCTCCTGGATTTCACCCTGAACTTGGATGCCCAGGTTTTGGTGGTGGCTAGAATTGTTTGCACAACTGAAGCTAGTGCTCCAACTGTGCCCATTCCTTGATATGTCTGATCTGGCCATGGTCATGCATGCCTTAGTTACATTTGGTTTGGACTGCTTGGTGTTGACTCTGAAAACTATTTGGAAACTTCAGCTGGTCCAGGATGCTATGGCCAGACTGTGGACCAGAGCCAGTTAAAGGGTGCATGTGATTCCCTTGTTACAACAGCTTGATTGGTCTATTGTCAAGTGCAATACAAAATGCTGGATCTGACCTATAAAACCCTACACAACTTGGCACCAGGCTACCTGAAAGACCATCTTCTCCCATATGAGCTCCCATATGATGTACCTTTGGTGGGGGATGTGAGAGGGGGCCTTTTCCATGGCCACTGCCAGGCTCTGAAACTCTAAGGGTTGGTTCCTCAATATTATCTTTCTGCTAGCAGGCAAATATGTTTTTATTCAGAATATTTTACCCTTTGGCCTATAAGCTGGCCTGTTGGCAACAGACTGGAGAAGTTGGTGATTGCTTGGTGCTGCTTATTCTTTTATTGTGTTTTCAGTTGTATGTTTTATTTAGTTTTTATTTGTTTTAATATTTTAATTAAGATTTTATTTTTAATCCCAAGTTTTATTGCTGGCTGCCTTGAGCGCCATTCTTTGGCAGAAAGGTGGGATATAAATAAACAAATAAATAAATGTTACAGGATGCATTGCTAACCAGATGGGGATTGTTCACATATTCAGCTGGTTAACACTTCAATAATATCCAAAGTTGCTCCCAACGTCAGTAGTGGCAGTGGCAACCAACTGTTTAACATGTTCTTAAAATGCGCAGTACAGAAGAGAACTTGGCTAACAATGGCCCAAAGTTGGTGATAAAGATAACCTGTGGATTTTGTCGGTCCTACTTTTTTATTCGTCTGGGTATGAAATCAGTGTGTACATACTCCAGTGGAAGAAGCTTTTTCTTCACAAAACCCACTAAAATGTTGCAGATGATCTCTGTAGTATCTGCCTTATCTGCCATGCTGATCTGGTAAAGGTTAACAAACTGACATCTGCTAATGAAGGTTTGTCTTGAAATCTCTAGGCCCGGCTTCTCGATCAGTGGAAATACTGAAAGAAATGATTAAATCAGGCATGAATGTTGCCCGTCTCAACTTCTCTCACGGAACTCACGAGGTAAGAGCAGATTGGAAGACAAATACTGCACCGACTTGAGTAAGAACTCTTTTTTATTAGATCAATCACTAGGATTGTGGCACAAACAAAATTTGACCTCTAACCCTAAGGCTTGGTCTTTATTGATCCAGCTTGATACATGAAGATCCAACTGGATTTTAAAAAAATAAAATTTAAAAATTAGGGATTCTAATATAGGTATAGCTTAATGTGCATTGCTAAAAGTGGTATTCATTCCCTTTTCCAAAGGGTAAAATATCCTACTTTGAATACTATTAGAGTTTTTATTAAGAAAACTCTGACTTGGCACCGCCTTCTGATTTAATTGACTTAAATTGTCTTCCCATTGAGTTTCATCATGGAGCAACTGCATTACTGGAGTTTTTCTCACACGGCAGTAGAGATCAAAATCCTTAGAATTTAAATAAACAAACAACTCTTGTGTAGCTTGACTTTAGAATGAGAACATAGCTTCCACAAGAAGGTCTTGACCACCTTGAAATACAGAATTATATGCATGCAGGCTTTGGACACACGAGTGAATGTCAGAGGCTAGAGCTCAAAAAAATCTGCTGCCTATTAGAGTACAGAGTGTCCGTTTCAGTACTTACAAAGTTCACTAACTAAAGGTCACTCCACTGTTACTAGATACTGCTGATGCATGCCTGACTTATAAACAAGATCTTGAAGCATGCTCACCCTTGTAGCTACAAGCATCTCCGCTTGTTAGAAGTAGTCAAACAAACCTGCTGTGCTTAGGTGAACAGGGTCTGATCAGTTATGATATCAGTTGAAAGTTATTGCTCTCTTTACTAACTTCTGTCTCGGGAGACATAACTAGATCTCCTGATCTTGTTTCCTTGCAAAATCGGGGGGCCTGCAAGGAGCCAAGTAGTTGTTGCTGAAATGAAGGGATTGCCAGTCTAGTAAGGGTTTGTCAAGTATAGAAATACGATTCTGTCAATAGCACAATTTTGTCAATAGCACAGTGCTTCTAAAATGCCAGGATCCTTAGGTTAAGGTCACAAGAATTGCAAGTAACGTGTAGAGCAGAGGGCAATCTCCGTTCTATAAATAAAGCAGGCTTCTCGCTATTACCCCTGGGCTGGAAGGCTCCCATTCCCAACTGCAACTTTCCTTAAAGGCCACTGAAATGCCTTTGGGCTGGCTCCTGTTAGCTTTTGGAAAGGTCAAGCTGCAGTCTGGACAGCAATTTACTGAGCTTCATCAGCTTGCAAAATGTTTTGGCCTTTTCCATCTGTCTTTTTTAAAAGGCGTATCATATTAAAGTGCATAAAAATGCTGCAACAATCTTAACCCTGCTGACTTTTACAAGTTTTCAAATAGTTAAAATATGTAAAAAACTGGAATAACTAAAGAATTACCCTTTTATGTTTACCTTCT
Organism: Anniella stebbinsi; assembly: GCA_029215795.1. Taxonomy (NCBI): domain Eukaryota; kingdom Metazoa; phylum Chordata; class Lepidosauria; order Squamata; family Anniellidae; genus Anniella; species Anniella stebbinsi. The sequence goes on from JARDYH010000001.1 coordinate 394,222,161, forward strand.
ACCTATTAAAGTTTCACTGAGGTCTTACTGATCCAGTGTTACTTTAGATACGAATTGGCTCAGGAGACTCTGTATTAATGCAGATTATTTAAATTTACGTATATTGTGATCAAATGAAATCGTTTTTGTCACTTCTCATGTTTCTGGCTTGAGAAACTTGTGGCATTAACCTCTAAACCAAAGATTACATTTATGGTTGGGTTAGTAAGACAAAACCTATTGGTTACCAAACGAGTCACTAGGTAAATCTTTGTTGTATTGCTTATTGTTTTGTGGAAGCAAAGCTTGGTTTTCCAATTTCATCTGAGTGCCATGAAAGTCTCCTATCCTACCTTTTCCTTTCTGCTTTTAACAGCTTAAAGTTTGTGTAACCTTGACTTTCAGAAGGGTAGCTGTGTTAGTCTATTGCAGCAGAAACAATCAAGAGTCTTGTGGCACCTTAGAAACAACAAAGTCATGTGACTCATCTTAGATTTGTTCGCTTTTAAGGTGCCACAAGATTTTTTGTAACCTTGATTGTAAACTTTGCCTGTCTTATATTTCTGTAAGATAAGCAAACCGTTCTTGTAAGGATCATCTGTGAAGTGAAAGTCCTCTGATAATGAGGATGGAACTACTCTGAAGAGTGTCCTAGATTGAACCGATAATTGTGGTACTGGATGAAGCTGGTTACCAAATGAGCTCCTTAATTGTGTGGTTGTAGGTATTCATATATATCTTAAATACTCTACTTTCATTGAGCTATGAATTAACAAGCATTAGGCTTGTTAACCAAATCAGCACTGCTTACTTTCCAGAATAACATGTGTCTTAGGCCATTCTTGTCTGTGCTAGACTTTTTGGTTTAAATATAATTGATATTTGACAAGGCACCAATAAAAACTATGGGAAACATTCATTGCTTAACTGCCAGGACACTGTGGCCCGGGTTGTACACTGATGAACCAAGATGTGGATGCAGTGGATATGTAGCCAGAGTTAATTCAGCGATGCACTACTTGGCAAGGAAAGTGTTTCTTTTCATTCTGTAACACTTGAATTTTCTTCTATACTAGTACCACGCAGGAACAATCAAGAATGTACGGGAAGCTACTGAGAGCTTTGCTTCTGATCCTATTTCATACAGACCTGTTGCTGTTGCATTGGATACTAAGGGACCTGAAATTCGAACTGGACTCATCAAGGGTGTAAGTTGGGTTAAACTATTTTGCTCTTTGTTCTAGGCAGTTCAGATTTCTTTTAACTCTTCATCCGTGCTGTGGGTCACTGAGGGTCATCTGCAAAAAGGCAGACAATCCACCTAAGTCCTAGTTGGTGGGGAAAGGAGGGCATTCCCTGGCTCAGGAACTTATTCTGCCCTAGAATTTCATGACTCCCCTTTTCAGGTGCTGCATGTCTTCTGGTTTGAGCATCATTGGTCTAAAAGAGAGGTTTTCAACCAGTGGGTTGAGGCCCAGAAATGGGTCGTAGGCCACATTATGTGGGTTGTGGCCCCTGTTTGTTTCCCACATCAAATTCCCCCTCCCCTCAGCCATAATAAAAGTAAGGGTTTGGGTTTTTTTTGCTGTGCTTGCATGGCTCCATGAGTTCTCTGTGTCAGTATCATCGTAATCATTATCGTCCATGACTATTACCATAATTTATATACTGCTTATCTGCTCAAGGCCATTGCGGCAATGTACAACTTGGAATAAACCTTGCAATAATAAAAACAAGAACATTAAACAGTGGAACATTTTAAAAAATACATATTTTAAAAGGCTCAATTGAAAAGATGCATCTTTACATTCTTTCTAAAGGCCAAGAGAGTAGGGGCCAATCATAGTTCTTGAGGGAACATATTTTATAGTTTGGGGCAACATAAGAGAAAGCCCTTTCACATATGACATGCCTTTGAAAGTAATGCTGTCCTCAAAATTGTCTCCCCTGTAGGTCTTAGTACTTAGGCAGGTTCATAGCGGGTCAGGCAATCCCTTAGATAGCCAGGTTGTAAGCCATTTAGGGCTTTTAAAGATTAAGACCAACACCTTCAATTGAGCCCAGAAAGCAATCGGCAACCAGTGCAGGTCTGTCAGGACAGGTGCAATATAGTCCAGATACCATGCACTGGTTTTCAGCCTGGCTGCCACATTTTGCACCTTCCAGGCACTCTTTAAGGGTAGGTCCATGTAGAGCACATTGCAAGCTTCTGAATGGATAATTGCTGCCAAGTCTGACCGATTCAGGAAGGGTGGCAGCTGATGCATTATGCGTAACTTGAATATTGTTTGTAGTACAGTACCTGGTGAAGTGTCCAGTGCGTCATCTGATTCAGCTGTATGGGATCAGTTGCAGTTTTTGAGGCCTTAGGATTAGATGAGACACTTGGAGCTGTTTGGCTTACAACCTGCTCTCTTAATCATTGCCCATCCTGGCTTATTTGAGCTAATAGGGAGGGGTTGGCTGAGTGGATTCATCAGTACGCAACTTTGCAGGATGGAGTAGTGCCACTGCCTTGAAGGCCGTGGTGCCTCTATGGAAGAAGTCCTCCCTCGATCTGGAGGTTTATACTAATTATTGCCCAGTCACTGATACCCCTTTTCTGGGCAAGTTGCTTGAGAGGATGGTGGCTGGGCAGTTGTAAAAGTTCTTGTGGGTGCTGATTATCCAGTCTGGGTTTAGGCCTAGTTTTGGGACAGAATCTGCTTTGATCACTCTGATAAAAGACTTCTTGCGGGAGAGAGATAGGAGTACAACTCTGCTGACCCTGCTTGATTTCTCAGTCGCTTTTGACACAGTTGACCATGGTATTCCTTGGATTGTCTCTACGAGTGGGAATTGTGGGTGCTGTGCTACGGTGGTTCTGCTCCTACTTGCAAGGATGGTTCTAGAATGTAGCATTGGATGTCTGTGCCTTGGCTCCCTAGCAATTACACTGCAAGGTGTCACAGGCTACCATCTTGTCCCCAATGCTATTTAATATATGAAGCTGCCCGTAATGTGCTTTGCGTGGGGCTACCCTTGTGCTTGGTCTGGAAGTTGCAGCTGGTGCACAATGCAGCAGTGAGTATGCTGAGTGGGGTGCCTGGCTGAGCACATATACAGGATTGAAACAACTGCACTGGCTACCTACGAGCTACCAAGCTGAGTACAAGGTCTTACTACTGGCTTATAAAGTCTTTAAAAGCTTGGGACCAGATTACCTGACAGATCGCCTCCCCCAACACAGACCTATGTGATTAAGATCATTGGAGGAGGACTTGCTAGTTGTGCCATGACGGCTAGATTTCTATGTTGCAACAAACTGGAAGCGGGCCTTCTTTGTGGTGGCACTCACCTTATGGAATGCTGTCCTGGCTGATATTCAGAAGGCACCAACTGTGGTGTGCTTTAGGCACCAATTAGAGACCCATCTCCTTACCCACATCTTCCTTAAGTGAGTGTGCTGCCCAGGTTATTTGTTAATTATGGCGTTGCAAGTATTGGTTTTAACGTTTTGTAAATATTTTATATAAATGTTTTAACAATTATTATGAATTTGTATTTGAATTGTATTTTAATGTATATCACAGTGTATTTTAATCTTCCTGTAAACTGCTTAGAGATAATTTTTAAATGTTGTAAGTGGTATTGAAGTGTATAAAATAAATTGTGCAAATGCGCTCCTTGCCCCTGCCGCCATCTTGAAGATCAAAGGACACCGGGGGTTGGGGGGAAGGTCAAGGAATGCTCCCAAACTATGGAGCTGATCCTTCAGGGGCAGTACAACCCCTTGCTACTGACCAGCAATACCTCTGTCTTGCCTGAGTTTAACTTCAGCCTTTTCATCCTCATCCAGCCCATTATCGAACCCAAGCAATGTTCAAGGGTTTCAAATATTTCCTTGGTGTTAGGTGACAAAGAGCGATAAAGTTGGGTGTCATCAGCATATTGGTGACACTTTACTCCAAAGCTCTGAATGATGTCTCCGAGCTGGGGGCAAGACCGAGCCCCTTGGGACACCACAGGCCAGTGACTGTGGAATCATAGCAGTAATCTCCCAGCACCACCACCTCAGCACTCCCAAGGTCCAGTCTGCTACAGTCCAGAAGACTACCGTGGACAATGGTATTGAAAGCTATTGAGAGGTCCAAGAGAATTAATAGAGCTGTATTTTCCCCATCCAGTTCCTGGCAGAGGTCATTTGCCAAGGCAATCAAAGCCGTCTCATTCCCATATCCTGACTGAAAGCCTGATTGAAATGGGTCCAGATAATCTTACCAGTTCTTCCGATCACTCTGTGTTCCGTTTTCCAGGCATGCGCAGAGGGACAGCAAAGTAGTAGCCATTTCCTATTCCTCTTTGAGAGAACGTTTTGTCCATCCAGGAGCAGCAGCAGGGCTCCCGAGACGACAAGCAAACTAAAATTTATTTTTGTTGACCAAGTTGAGGAAGTTGGCCAAGAGTGTGAAGAGAGTGTGAGTGAGTGTTTTTAAAAAAGTGTGTGCTTGAGTGGCCTCCAGCTGATCTTTCTGCAGGCAGGCAGTGCAAATTTACTCTGTGTGTGTGTGTGTGTGTGTGTGTATGTATGCGAGTATGTGAGATTAGTGTCATCAACCAGTAAAACTAAAGCAGCAGCCAGAAGGTAGGAATGTTGCATTCCTAGTTTTGTATTTATTTAAATTCATCTCCTTGTGGGGTGGGGTGCTACTATTTAGGTTCCAATCCTATACCATCATATCTAGGAGTAAGCCCCATTGAACCCACTAGGACTTACTTCTGAGTAGACATGCATTGATTATGCTCTCTGGTCTTCTTTGCGCAAGCAGTTATTCTTGAGTAATCCAGTCCTTCCTTGTGGGTAAAAATGCATAAGCTGCCTATTTGTACTGAGCAGCATCTTGCTGTTACTTCTGTGGAGTTTTGGAGAGGCTGGCTATGGGGATACTGAAGCAAAGGAGTGGATTTTGGATGATCAGAACTTGCTGGCTATGCTTACTCCTCAATAATCCAGTCCTTCTTTCTTGTGAGCAGAGATACATAAACTGGCTTTTAGTCCTGTGCTGCTTCTTGCTGTTACTTTTGATAAGTTATGAACAGTAGCTGTAGGGATGCTCAAGGAAAGAAGGATATTGGATGTTTTTCTTTGTGGCTGCGAAGATACTATTATTATTAGCATCTCTCGGTGTCTTCTTTTGCAATGGGTTGCTGCTGGATTCCAAACACTGTTTTCCTGTGTTGCTCTGGGAATATTGTTTTTATTACTATTGCAACAACATCAAAGGGTGGATTTTAGATGCTCTCAGAATTACTGCTGGGTTCCAAAAACTGCTTTTCTGTGTGGCTCTGAGGATATCACCATCTCCTTCATCTTGTGCTGTGTGGATGCCTCCCCTACTGTTTTGTACTCTTGACTTTAGCCACTGGATTTTCTGTGCGATGGGACTTGCTGATGAAACTGGTGAATGTGGGTGCAAAGAAGTCCTTTTATGTGGCTATGTAGATTCCACCGCCGCCAACAAAAAGTGAACATGTGAAAGTGGGCAACATGTTGCAGGCTGGGAACCAGAGGTGGATCTTGGGTCTGGACAGGTTGAAGACTACTGATCTAACAAGCATCACTGCTACTCTTTAGCTGGTAACAGATTGATACCAAAAGAGATGTTCAGCAGTTCTATAATAAGGGTTCTAGTCTTCCCTAAAGCATGAATCCATTCATTGAAAATCTGAGTATCAGAATTAGGGCAATAGCAGCTTTCTGTGTCACTTGGGAACCTTGCTACATTTGTAAGGCAGTATAAGCAGGCAGGCTGGCATAACCCTGTGAGAGGTAGATATCCTCAAAGGGATTTTTTTAATGCTTTCAGAGTGGTACTGCAGAAGTGGAGCTTAAGAAGGGTGCAACTTTGAAAGTGACCCTGGATGATGCCTATATGGAAAAATGTGATGAGAATATACTGTGGGTGGACTACAAGAATCTCCCCAAAGTTGTGGAGGCTGGCAGCAAAATCTACGTGGATGATGGTCTTATTTCTCTTCAGGTTAAGGACAAAGGTGTGTTCAGAATGCCTTCCTAGCAATGTGCTTAAATAGGAAGATAATTTATTTGCTTATTAAGATTTTATCCTGTCTTTCAGAGGGTATTGCTCTCATAAGGCTATTTACCAGATCAGAAAATAGTACATTAATTTCAACACTTAATCCACATATGTGATGATGTACTAGCACTAACCATTTTTTAATTCAGTGCCATATTTAAAATCTGGTTATCCATACTAAAATATGTCAAACTGAGTGTAGACCTTGAATATCTTTGCCAAATAATGAAGAATGTCTAGCCTTCTGACAAGACTGACATGAAGTTACAATGCTGCAGAAACATATTTATTATTTTATTGATTTATTAAAACATTTGCATTCCGCCCTATATCACAAGGATCTCAGGGCGGCATACAGATGAAAGTGGACAGATTCTGGAAGTGAGATAGGTACAAATAAAGGGGGATAGTTATTGAAATGTTTTTGTTTCCTAATAAACCTTGTAAATTACCTTGCTAATCTTTGGAATCCTGTTCAGGTGCTGACTATGTCATTACTGAAGTTGAAAATGGTGGAATGTTAGGCAGCAAGAAAGGTGTAAACCTGCCAGGAGCTGCGGTAGACCTTCCAGCTGTTTCTGAAAAGGACATCCAAGATCTAAAATTTGGGGTAGAGCAGGATGTGGACATGGTGTTTGCATCCTTCATCCGTAAAGCAGCTGATGTTCATGCTGTCAGGAAGGTGCTGGGTGAAAAGGGAAAGAACATCAAGATCATTAGCAAGATTGAAAACCACGAGGGAGTGCGCAGGTAAGCTGGTCATAGCTTATAGTCATAGCTGAGAATGATTTTATTCATAGTGAACCCTTCCTTTCTGGTTCTTATCATTTTTCTTTGAGTACTTCTCCTAAAAACTGAGCTGTGTCGGATTGAACTTCCTACAGTAGTTTTATCATCCTTGCTTTCAAGTGTTCTAATATGCTGTGAGTTTTCTCTGTTGGAAGGATGTAAATGGTGAAATGTAGTGTTCAGAACCCCCATTCTGTTTCAACTCCCATTTTGTTTGATCAGATACTAGCTGGAGGAGTCCCCTCTTGAAGCACTTGACAGTGGGGACAACTGGTTAAATCTGCCCTTCTGATTCTAGAACAAAGAGCCTACATGAAAAGAGGTCAAGTGGTGATCCTGTCCTATCTATCCAATCTTTCATTAAGCTTTGGCCTGCCATACTATTCTGGGCATGATCCCTATATAGGTAGATAACCAAAGAATTTGTAGTCAGCTGTGACCCCCTGTACCACCAGTCTTCCAATATTGCTTTCAGATGGAATGTAATTCTTTTCTTGTTTGCCCTTTAGGTTTGATGAGATTATGGAAGCTAGTGATGGCATCATGGTGGCTCGTGGTGACCTTGGTATTGAGATTCCTGGTGAAAAAGTTTTCCTTGCCCAGAAAATGATGATTGGTCGATGCAACAAGGCTGGCAAGCCAATCACCTGTGCTACTCAGGTACAAATTGACTCTCTAAGCCAGGTCATTCCTGCATATAAGGGTTATGTGGTTCCAGAATTCTGTTACTCTTAAATACTTGTGACCCATCTTGGGCCATGATCAGGAGGCATGGAAACATTGGTTTTTTAAAAGAATTTTTTTAGCAGACTTGAATAAGAAGTCTGAAATGTTGAGGAGAGTTACTGTAAAAGATTGATTACAGCAGCCTAGATATTAAGTTGGCTTAAAAATGAAGGCTAGAGTTTTGATAGAAATTTTGAATTCTTATTAGTTCTAACCAGATAGGCCTTGTTGTACCTATCTGTCCTAGACAAATTCATTGAAACACTTTAAATGTATGGTATGGGGAACAGAAAACTTCATTTACAAAAAGGTTTTGAGCAAGAAGAATGAAAATGTGGTTCTGGCTTGCTGTTAATAGTCAGAATTGTACACTTCATTAGTAAGGGAAATAATAAGCTGTAGTAAAAGGGCTTTATCTGGCATATATGCTTCTAATGTGCAATATTATATAAGTTGTATATGAATAATAGAACTTACACATGTTCAAAGAGTTTGGAGGTTGAAATGACTGGAAGCAAGGGGGGCACACCATGTTTCTACAATGCAGTCTTTCTGTACTCACTGCTTACTCCCTAGTGAGTGTATTTAGGATTGCAGCTGTAGCTAGCACCTTTTAACATGCCTTCACTTAAACCTTTGGGTTGTATAAATGTTAGTGTAGTTGCCTTATCAAGCAGAAATGTAGATTGGGATTCAACCTTGGGTAGTGAGGAACAGCACATGGATGAACTATTGCAAACTCATTAGGTACATCAGGTGGTTTTCCTAGCAGCAAAGCTATGAACTTGTTAAACTTTTATCAGATGTTGGAGAGTATGATCAAGAAGCCACGTCCGACACGCGCAGAGGGGAGTGATGTAGCTAACGCTGTCCTGGATGGAGCTGACTGTATCATGCTCTCTGGAGAGACTGCCAAAGGAGACTACCCCTTGGAGGCTGTCCGAATGCAGCATCTTGTGAGTGATAACCAGTATTTATATACATGGAAATACCAGCATACATCATGCCCCGTCATCCAATTGCCCCTTCCAGGTCTAGCAGCTAGCTAATGGCTTATACATGGCAAGTGGTTGGCTCTTCACTATGGCTTGCAAATGTGCTGTATATCTGCCAGGCTGCCCTAGACTCTCTTCCTGACAGTGAAGCATTTATGTGTTAGCTACACACGTAAGACATTGCTTTTGCTAGTTTTCTAGCATAGCCTTTATCTTGAGGGCCGTTCAGAGGTTGTCATCCCTGGGATCCCACCTGGAGTAAGATCAGGAGTGAGCTTGGGGTCCTATATGTTCCTTACTTTGTTTCATTCCCAAGGGGTAAAAGGTAACCAATACCTATCATTTTTAAAGTTCTGTATACGGCAAGGGGAAGGGAGTATGTGAGCCTGCTTCCAATCTCATCCTAGGGGCAAAGTTAAGTAATTCCCCTGTGGTAGGACTAGACTGTAGCAATTTGCCCACTTGTGACAATTGTTTTATGTTCACCAGTTGTGCCCTTGGACAGTGTTTAATTTTAAAATGTGCATGACTGACCTTTTTTACATGTTTAAACTGCCAGAAAACTCTGCTCTGCTTTGGAATTCTTCAGTTTCTCATTGACAACGTGGTACTAAGTACCAGAATTAAAGTACTGATTGTGTTGGCTGTCTGCTGTGAATTACAACAGCCTTGATAACGTACTAGTTTGAGAGCTACAGTTCAGGTTAGTTAGCCTACTCAAAACAATTCTCGCGTAATAAGTGTGCTAACACTACCTCTTTGCTTGGACTCTGTCCCTTTTGTAATATGGTGCACACTATCAGACAGATGTGGGGACCAGTTCCTGTGAGCCAGTGGCAGACAAGCATGTTTGTGTGGTATTGAGGCCTGATAACTAACAATCTAAAGCTCCCTTTCACTGAAGGATCAAATAGGTTGACTTCATTGGCCTTCAGTAACTGCCTACAGCACTGGTATCTTACTATCTGCTTCATGCAAAGTTGTGTGAGTAGACTGGCTGAACTTGTGAGGTACTAGTTAGTGTCCTTCAAACTGCTACAAAAAGACACTTTGAATAAAAGCATCTTCCAGACCCCAAAATGTCCTTGGTTTTCCTGTATAGTTAGATGTGCTTTCCTTCCACTTTTATGATGGAGTTCACCACTCTGACGCTTGCATGGATTCCAGGTTGGCGTAGTTCTCAAGATGAGTTTTTTCCAAAGAAAAAATTAGGGAAAATTGAACACGTGAAGGATGAATTCAAACACTGAAAGGCAAGTTGTTGAAGACTGCCCCCGCAACTCTAAAAACGAATGCATAATTAAAGGGCCAAAAGCAGTAGTGGCTCATCTACTTTTTAACAATACACATGCTTATAATATATTGCTTAAGCAAAATCTCCCTGTCATAAGCTAGGCTTATAACCTGATTTGGAAAATGTACAGCAATGTTGTAAAAGTGTTCAAGCAAAACTCAGCCAGTACATACTGAAATGGGCTTGCGATTGGGCAGCTCCTGGGAGTATCCACCTGACTTAACAAAAGCAGCTTGGCCTGTCTTATGTTTTTTCATAGCCTGATATTTCTTCTAAATATTGTGTGGGACATTAAATCGTTGTTTGCATTAAACAAACCTCCTTCCCCAGTCCTTACCATACTGGACATATAAACAAGTTGGCATAGCCTACCAGATGCCTTGCCTGAAAAATATAGTCATTAAGTCTATATAGACATTGGGGAAAGGAGGAAGGAAGATCCCCAGCCTTCCAGGGCACAAAACAACTAGCATAGCTTCATGACCTACCATTAACCCAAAGTCTGGTGTTAAGACCTGATGCCCCTCATTTTTTGTACTTGGAACATATCTGAAGCCTTGTTCTTACAGATGAGGTTGTAAACCTGTCCCCAGACTGGACCTAGAACCCTTTTCACTGACACACCAGTTTCGTATGTGGAGGATTTTTTACAATATATATAAAATATACATAGAAATCGTCTCTATCTCCATCTGCAGTGTGATGTAGTACAGCTCCAGCACAAGTTTACCACCTCATCTCTGAGAGCTAGAGCTTACTGATGTGCTACTGTAGCATAGATTATTGGAAAAGCTTCAATCACCTTTAAGATCTAAAAGTAACAACTCTGCAGTTGTGCAGCACTGAGCATTCTGTTGACTGATCATCTAGTTAATGGTGGGTTTTCTGGCTTTGCACTTTCCTGTTCACCTGCTGCTCTTATTAAAATGGGCCAAATCTTGCCTCTTGGGGTGGAAAAGCAGGAATAAATTGTACTTCTTGCACAAGTGGTAATACGAAATTGTCCCTAATACGTCATGCTATAAATAACTCCCATCAAAACTTATCTTGACTGTCTAGCTGCAATAATTCTTGAATGGATAAACTTCTCTGGATGCTTTTAAAATGCTTTGCAAGTCTCTGCTTTGGCTGGTAAAGTCTTGTGTAACTTAACATCCCAACTCTATATGTGTTTACTTGAAAATAAATCTTGAGTTCATTGGTACTTGCTTAGATAAGTGCATGAGGTTTCAATCCTAAGCGTTCTTACTAGAACAAAGTTCCATCTGAACCCAGTGGGACATACATTCCAATCCAGTACTGCAATGGGCTATTACTGTGCTCAAGTACAATCTTTGGGCATTGAAAACACTCCTACATATTGGCTATCAGTTATCTATATTACTAGATCATATATGCATGAGACTTGTATGGCCAAATGAGAGACTTGGTTTCTATTAAAGGGCAGAGTGGTGCAATGAACAAATGTGTTTGAAGCCCCTTTCTTTAAAGATTGAACCAATGAAATGTCTGAATAGAAATCTTAGCCACCAGAAACTAAGGAGTAGAAATCTTGACCCATTCAGCAGTGCTATGATACGGCTTCTGCAGTCTGATAAGAGCACAAAACTGCAGAAGTATAACCTGGGAAACGTGGTCTTTCCAGTCTGAGACTTTGCTCCCCCTTGTTTGGTAGAAAAAATTAAAATGTGTTCTAAACTTCGTCTAGGAGTATGTCTAGGTCACTTTCGTAAGGGCCACTAATTAAGTGGCATCCTAAATTAGGCCTGAATCATTTCCAAATTATGACGCTACCAACTATTTTAATTGGAAATCCAGATAGTCGCACCACTCCACCTTTAATCTTGCATGCAAGACTGACAAAAAGGCAATTAACTCTCCTTGCAAATTAACTTTTATCATATTACTCTGGTGTATCTCTTTCCTTCTTTCTATATTGCTCCTTTTTTCCTCCCTCCCTCTTACTCTGGCCTACAGATTGCTCGCGAGGCTGAGGCTGCAATCTATCACCGTCAGCTGTTTGAAGAACTTTTCCGCCTCACTGCTAACAACAGGGACCCTTCTGATGCTATGGCTGTAGGCGCTGTGGAGGCCTCTTTTAAGTGCTTAGCTGCAGCTCTGATAGTTTTGACAGAGTCTGGCAGGTAGGGCTCAGAGTTAGGCAGACAACTAGGATTTGTAAGATAATTTATAATTCGTTCCAAAGTTGGCTAGACATGGTCTAAAAAGCAATTGCTTCAAGCCAGTGGTTCCTATAGATGGTACACCTATTCCTCATGCAGCACTCTTCTGTAACCAACACCATAAGTCTACCTTCATCTTTATAGCAAAGCAGGATTTGAGGTAGGTAGAAGCAGAGCAAGAGTGACTGGCATTTGCGCATGGATGAATGTATAGATAATTGGCAGGATGGAGTGGGGGGACTTGGCAGACATTAACTTCCAGAAGAGACACTTATGTCTGCCCAGTGAGTGGATGCAATCCAAATAGCACTTGCTCTTGTTGAGGTGCGCCAACCCTATTCTCAGCTGAAATTGCTCATTTGGGTTTGCTTCTGTTTGGCCTTAATTAGCTCAAGTTCTGTGTAGGCACTCTGCCAAGTCCAGCACCCTACCTTCACTCATGCCGCTAGTGGTGACTGATGCGAATGTTGTCTTCCGAATGCATGTTGCCCTTATAGATTGCTCGTGAAGCAGAGGCAGCCATCTTTCACAGGCAATTGTTTGAAGAGCTTCGACGGCTGGCCCCCCTGAACCGGGATCCTACTGAAGCTGCCGCTGTTGGCGCTGTAGAGGCTTCCTTCAAGTGCTGCAGTGGGGCCATTATCGTCCTCACCAAATCTGGAAGGTAGGAGGTGGAAGATTCTGGCAGAAATCACCTGGACTTCAGTAATTCAGGTGGCCAGATAACTGACACGTATCAAACTTCTGAATTTCTCAATCAAGCACCGTCTGAGTTTTTTTAAAAAAAACAGTTTCTAACAGTGTTGTTGCCTCTGGGCCAGAAAGGTAATTGTTTGAGTATGAAACTTTTATCAAGTCTCAAGATTGCTTATAGTAATTGGAGCAATTGATATGAAATCAATCAAAGAGCAAAATGTAATAAAACAACACCCATGCTCTTTCCATTGTGGAAGCATATACAGCCAAGATTGTAAAAGCTAGAATAAAAAACCAAGGCTGGAAGCTGAAAATGAAAGCTTGAAATGCTTGGCAAAAACTTTGCATTGAAAAACTTGGGTGAAAAAGCTATCACGCTCCTTTGGGGTTTTTTAGATGGTTCTCAAGTAATCCCACAGAAAAGAACTGCTTTGAGCAGCCAAAATCACGCTTTTTAATGAATCTGGAATCAGAGCAAGACCTTGGAAGACGTTGAAGCCCAGGGAGGTTCACATGTGTGGAAGTAACCTGAAAACATCCTGGGTCCAAGCCATGTAGGGTGTTAAACCAGATATCACTGATGAAATGGGGCATGGAGAAGCGCATCAGCATCTTAAGACCTTTACTATATTAGAATTTTAAGTGTGGCGCAAAATCTTCCTGGAAAAGCATGGGTTGTGTGCCCGTGTAGACATAACTGGGCTGCAGTATAGATCTCATCCTCAATAGAACATGGTCTAAATGATATGGACTTGGTACTGTTAATATATTGGACAAACAGTTTGAATACTCACGTCATAGAAATGTGTGGCAGAGGCTTTGTCCGCACACTGAGCGCAGTTTGCTTTATATGCATCTTGGAACTGTACTGTAAATGTGTATTTGCCATTTATCAGCCCGGTTATATTTACACAGTTTGGATCGAGAAGCCTTGGAGAGTTCTCATGTAAAGTTATTTCTCTTGAACAGCCTTCCCAAACCTGGTGCAGTCTAGATATTTTGACTAAAGCTTCCATCATCCCCAGCCAGTATGGTCCAGAACATCTGGAGAGGGAACCAGGTTGGGGAAGGCTGCTGTAAGATGTACCAACTGTTGACCAGCTTTACACTTGACCTTTCTGAAGAAATCTGAACTTTGAAAGTTTAATTTAACTCTGGATTCTGTTTCATATAATAAATAGTACTATTGTGGTCTCCCTAAGCCATCGTATAATTTCTGATACTATACTGAATGTTTAATTTCTTAAATATTGAATTCATGGATTTGCTGCTTGGTCCCCATTCTGTTCAGAATGATATTTTCTCTGCAAATTAATAGATAACTGAGATTACAAGAAGTTGGTGAAGAAATTTGGATACTATTTGAATAAATCGTTAGAGGTCTTATAGTCTCTTTCTAAGCCAAATACTATTTTCAAATGAAATGTTCTCTGTTTTTTCCATATGAGGCTTGGTGTGATACCCTGCTGGTAATGAACTTTGAAATATTCAAATATAGAATCTGATCTCCTTGACATTTTGTGGCAAAAGTCATGATGGTGGCTGCGTAGTTATTTCTGTCACTAGTCTTCAAATGTTGGCTAATTCAAATATACCCTCTTTCGTAAGTAAACTTAGCTTAATTTATTTGGCAGGATTTCCTCTTCCTCTTCTGTTCTCTTCCATGTTTATCATCCAGGAGAGGGTGAATCAAGCACAAATCCCACTTACCACAACGGCTGGCAACTTTAGCCTATCTCCTGCTTGTTTGCAAACTACATACCCTATGTATTTGTGATCATCTTGGTTTCTCATAGTAGAAGAAGATGACACTTGCCCTAATATAAATCCAGTCTTCTGCAATGGAAAGAATATCCACATAAGAGGGTAGTAGATATCTCCCATGGATGAGGCCATAGCAGATTGACTTATGCTACCCTTCCTTGAAACTCAAACTAGGCCATATCAGGATTTCAATCATTCGCTGTATTCGCTACTATGAAGTAAAGGATCTGAATGTTAAACTCCGATGTACAATATTGGCAGTTGGTATACTAAGTCTCCTCTTAAGAGCTGCCTTAACTCTCCTCTGACATTGCACTTGTACCTGGGGTTCACTATGCACTTTTTGGAATATCCAGACTCAGTCAGCTGGATAAGATGATGCCTGAGCCCACCAAATCTTCTCCTTTCTAGATCTGCTCATCTGGTGTCAAGGTATCGCCCACGTGCTCCCATCATTGCTGTGACCCGTAATGCTCAGGCGGCACGCCAGGCCCATCTCTACCGTGGTATCTTCCCTGTGCTGTGCAAGACGCCAACCCACGATGCCTGGGCTGAAGATGTTGACCTTCGAGTCAATTTGGGCATGGATGTTGGTAAGCTGTTCTGCCTTCCCATACTGTAACTTGCATGGAGCAATATTGAATGTCCGCAGGTGTGATAGCTACCAAAAACTAGACAAGAACTAATAACATCAGATGTTTTACCACTGGTGTTTGGTATCTCAACATTTAGGGCTGCAATAGCTGTTGTTATTTAACTAGGTCACATATGGGCCATTCATTAGGTTTGGTGTTATCAACAGCGCAAACTTCTGTAAGACCTATTTTCTCACTGATTTTTTCCCCCTCTTTCCAGGTAAAGCTCGTGGATTTTTCAAGACCGGTGATCTGGTCATAGTCCTTACAGGATGGCGCCCTGGGTCCGGTTACACCAATACCATGCGTGTGGTGCCAGTTCCATAAAAAGAAACCCAGCAACCTCATCCCTCCTCCTGTTTCGCCACCTTCCCCGTGCATTAGACCAGCAATTGCTTGCAATATTATCCTTGTCTGTAGAGTGGATAGAGGCTGCCAATAACCACCACGTGCAGTAACTGGGGGAAGAGAGACGAAGTCTAGAAATACTTGAAGTAGTTCTCTGATAAGCAGAACCTCTCCCATTTCCTTCCCTTCCCAGGCTATCCTGCCTTCTTTGTTGGGAGCCAGCATAAGGTTGTCTAGCATGGCAGCTTGGACTGCCCATTGTTTCTGCTGCAGCTCTCTATAGTGTAGAGAAGCAAGGGAGCCCTTGTCATTGTCTGACTGGTAGGACATTTTATGCAATGGCTTGATGTCACTCCTGCTGTATTCCCTTCTCCTACCCAAAAGTCTTTTTTGTAGGTCTGTACTGTCAGGTCTCCATCCACACACTCCAGTTAGGAGCTAGATTAGACCCTAGGTCTCGCAGCATCTCATGAGTCTTGCTGAATTCCTGGTAATCGGGGGTTCTTGGTACACTGTAACCTAAACTTCATGACACTATCACTTGGATATCTAAAAATACACTCCAATAGGTGGTGATAGAAGGCAACACATGCTTGTCCTTTTAAAGTTTCAGAAAACCATTTCTTAAACTTGTTCTGTACCTCCTGGCCAATACAGTTAGAAGAGAGTAACCTGTGCTTTTGCTACAAGAGTCTATTCCAGGTACAGATTGCTTCAGGTTTGATATCATGGAAAGAATAAAATGAGGCAGCAGGCCTTGTGTATGGAATGTACAGGGCGGAGCTGTGCAGTCAAAATCGTCCCAACAGATGCACTTCCCACATCTCGAGCTGCTAATGCCCCTGTTGCAGTGTTGTGTTTGAGTTGAGTCATGTTTCCTGAGAGCACTATCCTCTCTAGAGCTGGATAAGTGTCCTACTGTGACAGGTGTATCAGGTTGCAGAGTAGAACTTTGTACATCAATAAAACAGCTCACACACCTATTCTGTTTTGTTTTTCTGGCTTAAAAGATGTTTCTTTCCTAATCTCTAAACTTGGTACCTTGATGCTCTGCTGTATTTGGGGGGGGGGGGGGGGAACAGCCTTCCTCCTTGCTTTTGTGTACACTTGAGAATGATAACTCTTCAGAAAGCCATATGACTCGGTTGTACTTCGGAGTCTCTGATACCAACTGCTTAATTCTGTTAAGGCCTCAAAATGACATGGGGCAAGGGCTGTGCATGTGGGATGAAGTTAAAAGTTACCAATGAATCCTTGCATGGCAAGAGTTAAGCAGGCTCCATCTTTCTGAAACTGCTTCTGCTTGAGAAGTCTTTAGTCACCTTGAAATGTAACTTAATGTCTGAGCGGTGGTGATAGAAATTGGGGCTGGCATTTTGCTGTTTCCTTTAGGTGCACAGTTGTAAAATAAAGTACTGCAGTGCAGTATTTTCTGCAGCAACTGCTACACATGTGCATGCTGATTCTCTCCAACTGCTATTGTTTCCACTCTCTACAGTCTCTAATCCAAGAGACCAGTAAGATACAAAACAAATCTGAGCTGCAAAAGAGATGTGCCCAAGACTGCTCATGGAAAGCTCACTGGCTGAACTTTGGCTACTCTGTGTGGATTTCCCATGGACGCATAGTGTTTAGGCTGCCTCTAGAAGCACATCCTCAGTGCAGAAGGCCAACCATTTCTGCGTTTTATTTCTATTGACCTACCCCTTGAAACAGCTGGGGCAAGCAGAGGCCAGAGGGAAAAGGGCATTGTTAAATTCTCAGATACCATCTTTTTGACATACCATAATCCCAAGTATTTCCACACAACACAGCAAAGGCTTAGTACATAGTCCATTAAGATCAACTTGCTTGTTGAACAGAATTTCACTTTTGCCCCTCACTGCACTAGAGCTTATTTTCACTGCCAGGAAGTCGAATAGAGGAAGATCCCTGTCCCAAATAATTGGAAGATTGTACAAGCTTTTGCATGGGAAAAATACTGAGCATACTGGGACTTTGCATAAAATAGTCCCTGCTTTTTCACCATAGAGCAGATCAAAGATTAAACCCAAAGGAGTGAAGATAGCATGTTGATCAAACTTCATCTGGCAGGCTTGCGGCTGTAACACTAGCATTGATTTCAAACTGTTGGGAGTTTGTGTTGCACTGAGTGCCCTTCTCGGTTCCTCCACCAGAGGGGGAACTTTGTTCAAAATTTATAATCCTAATAGGGAAAAAATGAAATGAACTGCTTGAGCTGTTTACATGGATGTTTTCACTGCTGTGCCAGGCTGAGACAATTTGGCTGTGTTACATTAAGATTTCCAGAGAGATTTTTCAGGATGGACAAATTCACTGATAACTAATTTGTTTTGAGAAAAACTTAGTAAATGCACTTCTCAAACTCCAATGGCAAATGCACTGGTGAACTAACCAATACATACCTGGTGGGTGTTATGTTTATAGGCAAGATCGACCTAAAGCATGAAACTATCCTACAGATTAAACTATCCCTTGAAAGCATAGCTGAATGGTTGATCTTACAGGAGAGAAGTTCATTGTTTATGGATCAAGCTGCACCTTTTTAATCAAATTGAGAGAGGAGTAACTGTCCACTGGACTTTTAAGCCGTGGGCAATTCCATTATGAAAGCAATTCAGTCTGTGTAATAAGCATCCAGCAGGCTCCCTGAGAGAGCAGAGGCCATGTAGCCTAACAGGTAATTGGAATATATCGGATAAATTTACAAGTTAGTAGTCCATAAACATTTTTAGTAGCCCACCTACCTGTATATACCTGCTAGTCAGATGTGTTAGGCCTGAAAAGGTAATAGCCATCTTCTGATTTCCAAAAGATGCTGGGTCTGTTTGTTCTTTCTAAAGACCACCTGAGGGGCTGATCTACAAGGCTGTTGTAAGGTGCATCATCCGATGTGAGTGATCTCTGTCCACCAGGAGGCGGTCAGCTCACTAGTGAAAAGAGGCTGCAAATAGTATTGCCTATCCATTCTACTGCTATTGATGGCACCGGATAAGTATGTTACCGATCCTCAGCCAGATAGGCCTTTAGAGTGAAGCAATCTGAATTCATCAGAGGCCTTCACAGTAACTAGCAAAGCTAGAGCTGGGAATACTTGACTCCTGAACATCACAAGTATCTTACTTGCCTTGCCAGACAGCCTCTGCACACCGCCTAGATGGAGCTTCATATTGAAGCCCTGAATGTTCCTTTTGTACCATGTTTGCAAACCAAGCAGAGAGCCAGGCCCACTGTGAGAAGCTGGCATGTCAATCAGACCAGATTTCCACAGGCCAGGATGGGAGGACTGCGGGAAACATTTGGTGGGGAGGAAAAGAGTTCTAAGTGGGAATGGTAAGATATTGTTCCTGTACGGTTTTTTCCCTGTGTGGTTGGGGGAATTCATTATGTTTAGGTAGATGTTTGTTTTTACTCTGCTATTCCAATTACACATCACTGAGTTTCCTCCAGTGTTGGTTCTATTTAGAGCACACCCATTGAAATGAATGGGACTTAAATTAGACAACATAGGATAGAACCCCATGTATTCCCATATAGCCTTTGCATCCATTTGTGTTGTGTTTCCTCCCCCATCGAGTCATCTGAAGCTGCTTATACTGGAAGATTAACAAAGCCTAGATTCTACGAATCAACCTTGCCTTGCTTTGGATGACCGCAAAGGAGGGACGCTTTAAGAAGAAAGATACTAATCGGGCAGGGATTTGGGCTGCCTTGGCATTCTGAGGATTTTAGAACATCATTAATTCTGCAAGAGGCTGGATTGGCCATGGGGAGAACACCTGAGCTTGTAGGAACTTCCCTGGGGACCTCTTAATGAGAAAGGTGCCTGCTTTACAGTTTCCGGCAATGCTGCAAGCTGTTCTTGTAAAGGCAGCAATAATCTCACTTGGGCCTGAAGAAGTGGGCACAGTAAACCTATTGCCAGAGAATGAGTGCCTGGGTGCTCGGCCAGATCAAGGTGTATATGTACCTAGAGTATGTATTTATACACACACCAGTATGCTTGATGCTGAGCAATTATATATAGTAGGTGTAGCCCAGTCTGTATTAGATACAGCAGGGAGAGAACTAGCTATACTGGTTTGTGATATAAACTCTGCTTAAAGGCAAACATCCAGCCATGAACACTACTGGAGTGAGTGGAGGACTTTGTAAAATGCAGGTAGCACTCGCTCTGTCCCCCCCCCCCCTTTCTCCATCCACAATAGAGCCTCTGGGCTGGCTGCATGCTGGAAATCTCAACCGAAGCAGTTACTTGGCAGAAACACCAAATTCGCTGCACTACTGTCACAAGATAAGCCAGGCTCCTATTGTCCAGATTAATAAAAAAACCCACTAAGAATATTAAGTACCCAGACTTGGTTTTGTCATTGCCATGTGCTAATTCCTTTTATACAGAGATTTGCATGATACCTGCAATTATCTAGGTCTCTTGAGAAGCACAGACACTGGGGCCAACACCCACTTAAAGATACCATAGTAAGTTACATAATTGATTATATTTGCATATTAAGAAAATGATGTTGGAGAAAAAGAAACCATATTTCACTTATTTTTAACTGTATTTTGGATGTTTGCCTGCATGAAGCAGCAAGCACTATATCCTAGAAGAGGCATCCCATGACAACAAGAAAAGGGGATGCCTCTTCTGAAACTGCTTGTAAGCTTTAAAAATGGAATTATTCACCTTTTTGAAAGAATCTGCTGATTGATTAATGGGAGGCATGTTTCTAGTCCATCACATAGCTTTTTTGTTGCATAAGCTAACTGATTAATGAACTAAACACTGCAGTCCTACTAGGCATCCTATCTTCTGTTCAAGTACCTGGTGTTAAGAAAGACCAGCCTGCCTCAACCTGATGCCCTCTGGATGTGTTGGACTGCAACTCCCAGCCAGCATGGCCATATTGGCTGCAACTAACACAGCTACTCCTCTAGAAACAAATGGGTAGTTTCCTTTATAGTATAGACTTCTATTTGACTCATATTGCCTGTTTGAATGATGACTGCAGTATGCCTAAGTACACCAATTGCTAGAGGAAAATGGGTGGGAGGGTGCTGTTGCACTTTAATCCTATTTGTGGATTTCCCACAGACAGCTAGTTGGCCAGTGTGTGAATAGAATGCTGGACTGGATGGACCCTTGATCTGATCTACCATCCCCCTTATGTTTTTATAACTACATCCCATTTGATACTGGAAGTAGAAATCAGATTGCACTGGAACTGGAGTATATTGACTACTGAAACATTGGTACTTACCATCATACTAGGCAATTCTATGCCTGATGTAACCATCAATATTCTTCCCATTTATATTGTGCATCACATTTTGATACATACTTCTTCACACAACACGTAGTTAAACTATGGAACTTGCTGCCACAAGATGTAGCAATGTCTACCAACTTGGCTTTCAAAGGGGATTAGACACATTCATGAAGGATAAGGCTATTGGCAGCTACTAGTCATGATGGCTATATGCATTCTCCAGGCTTACAAACAGCATTGCCTCTGAATGCCAGTTGATGGGAAACAGCAGCAGCAGGAGTCTGTTTACTCCTGCATCATCATTTCACACAGTGGCCATCTGGATGCTTTTGGGATGCCCACAAGCCAGGGCATGAAGGCCGGAGTCCTTCCCAGCTGTAACCACCCCAGCAAGTGGTACTCTAGAGGTTTACTGCCTCCAAACATGGAGGCTCTACTTACCCAATGTGGCTAATAGCTGTAAGTAGATGTATCGTTCCTGAATTTGAAAAATCCCCTTAGTCCTCTTAAGTCAGTGAATTGCATAAATTTATAAAATATTTCCTTCTGTTCTGAATTTGAGAATGCTCTCATTGAGAAGCTAGGCTTCTTTAAGATAAGACTTTTGGTCTGATCCAGAAGGCCTTTGTGTACGTTCTCACAGTCCTGAGCATGTGAAGGGACAAATTCCAGAAATCTCCATTCTTGTCTTGGATGTCTTTGATAGAACCGGTGTTATTTTAGTGCCTGGGTGTGGATCCTGGGTTTGTGCCAGCATGGACTCCACACGTTGATTGTGAAAGTTCATTTCCATGGCTGATGTCCAAAAGGCTGGGTGCTTGTTTATATTTAAGGAATGGGAATAAATAACTTAATGACGGGTTGAAGGCGCAGGAAAGTCTCACCACCCAGTGGGAGTGTGGAAACAAGCTGGTATCAGCTCATATCCCGCACGTGGGAAAGATTAGCCAAGGAATTCATGCTAGGAGGGAGGGAAGGAGGGGTGTGAGAGAGAGAGAGAGAGCACATCTTCAAAGCAGTGGGGAGTGCTCTTCCCTTGAATGGGATCTCCTGTGAATTAATCATTGGGACTGTTGCAATGAGGCTGCAGGCTTCTAGGTAAAATTAATGAAATAACTAAATAAAGTAATCCAGGGCATCATTTTAAATCAGGGGTATTGAAGCCCATGTGCAGTATTCCATTTCAGAGAAGGTTGTTGGTGGTGTGATTCTGATAGTGGGTGGGGCTAAAAGCAAACGGGGTAGGACCAAACCTACAAGTAAGTTATTCCTAAGTAAGTGTGTTTAGCGTCTGGGCACCAGAAGCAAAGCCAGTTTTGTTCCTGTAGTCATGACGGTGTTAGGATTAAGTGAGATTAAAATGCAAAATCAAACATGTTCAGGGCACTTCTTCTTCGGAATCAGGGTTGGCACAGTTGTGGTTTACTCTAACGTATCAGGAATGCAGAAGCAGTTGTAAAGCATGGAATGGTGGGGCGTGGAGGGGAAGAGAAATGTTAGCCGTGCATTAGTGTTGGACTGTCCACAAGGGCAACGAGCTTTTGCACAACCTTACTGGCGAGTGAGACCCATTGAACTGCATAAGGGTCGGTCTACAAGGGTAAAAGCCAACGCATTGAAATGAATAGTGTTAAAGTTAGCCATGACTAGATTAAGTCTCATTCATTTCAATGGGTCTACTCTAAATAGGATTTACTTTGGCTTTAACCCCAAGAATCCAGCTGGGAGGAGAGACCATAACTGTGAGACCATCTCCACCCCGTCTACTGCAAAGAGCGGCCCCTTTAAGAGGCGAGCCGGCAGCTTTCGCCAGCCGCCCGCCTCCCTGCCCTTGAGGGCGGGACTTCGGGAGGTTGGAGGCCGAGGGAGCCAATGGGAGCGCGCGGACGGAATAGTACGCGCGGGGCGGAGGCCGCCGCTGCCGCTAATAGGCTGGCGAGTGGGCGGGGCCTGTGCCGGGCGGTCGCGAGCTGCCGGGAATGACGGCGCGGCGGAGGGGGCTTCGCGCGGGGCCGCCGGGCAGGTACGCGCGTTACATCATCATCATCCCCCGTGTCGGCTTGTACGTGGGAACGGGGCCGGGATGCGCGGCTGGGTCTCGGGAGCGGGGAAAGACGCTCCGGGGCTCGGCCGCGCCTCGGGATGGCGGGTTGGAGGGTCCTTGTCCTGCTGCCGCCCCGAGGCTGAGGAACCGGGGGAGCAGCAGCAGCAGCCTGTGCCCCGCACCTTGTATGTACCTCGGATGGGGCTGGGGAGGGAGCGGGAGCCGACTCCGCCTGCCTTGGCTCTGGGTCTAATTGGGGCAAATGATCTCCCTCCAGACTCCTCTCTCCTAGATCTGAGTGCTGGGACCGAGGCGGCGGCGGCGGCGGCAGCAGCGGGAGGCTTCGCGGGTGCCTTGGCTTATGCCGTCGTCTGGAACCTTTTGAGCCGGAGCAGCCGCTCGAGCAGAGGGTAAGGGGGGCAGGCCTGAGGCGGGGGTGCCGGGGCTGGGTTGCTGGCGCGGTGCTTGCCGGATGGGGGGTGATGGCTCTGCGAAGCTGCCTCCTTTCGGGGTAGGCAGGCTCAGCGTGGCCCCTGATGCCACACAGGCGCTGTCCAGCCCACTTCATCACCTGCCTGGGGAGGGGTCTCCTAGCCGGCCCCCGGAATGGTCCTGCCTGCCCGGTCCTTGCTCTTGTAGCGGGAGGAGTCGAACGGGTAACCAGCCCTGGCCCACCTTGGCAGTGGTTTCCTTTTGAGTTCCCAGCTGCTGCCCAAGCAAGTCTTGCTCCAAAGCAGAGGTGGGGAACTTCAGGGCCCAGGGGCCAAATCTGGTCCTCCTGAGGTCCCCATTTTATCTCCGGGGTTCCCCAGATAACCACGCCCCTTTCCTCTAGCCCTGCCCCCTTCTTCTCAACCGCCAATAGTTTAGTTCAGTGGTCTTGAGCTGATCCAGACCCGAGATCCCCCTTGGACTCCCAACCTGCAACATGGGATCCACTTTCACCATTTTCTACATGTCTAACATGGCGGCAGCAGCTTTAGAGCGATCCATCTGGACTGATCTCTTGATCCACCTTTGGGTCATGACTCGCCAATTGAAGACCACCAGTTTAGTGCTTTACTGGCTTTTCTGCAGCTGTCTTCTCCCTTGCCCCCATCTTAAAAGGCTGAAATGCCTCCTTTAAGCCCTACTTACCAGCAGAAGAGCCAGGGTGGCATAGTGGCTAGAGTGTTGAACTGGGAGTCTGGAGATCCCGGTTCTAGTCCCCACTCGGCCATGGAAACCCACTGGGTGACTTTGGGCCAGTCATAGATTCTCAGCCCAACCTACCTCACAGGGTTGTTGTTGTGAGGATAAAATAGAGAGCAGGAGGAGTATGTAGGCCGCCTTGGGTTCCTTTGTGGGGAAAAAGGCAGGATACAAATGCAACAATAAATAAATAAGAAAGAAAGAGCTTGAAGCTAAAATAGGTGGCTGTTTTTGCCCTGCCCACTTTTGCCCATTGGAATGTGGCTGACAGAGGGTCACAACACTCATGGTTCTAAAGAGACCCAACATGGAACAGAGGCTACAAGACTGGGCCAGGACTTGGAGAAACACAAGTTCGAATTCCCTGCTCAGCCATGAACCTCACTGGGTAGGCGAGTCACCATCTTGTAGCCTAACCTACCGCATAGGGATGTTGTGATGTTTAATTGGGAACGTGGGGAAAGAACTATGTAAGCTCCTTGGAGGCAGGGTGGGATAAAGGTGGTGTTTAATCATAAGGTGAACATGCAGTTCTGTTTGCTCATTAGCAGAGGTGGAGTGGGGGCTTTTTTTTTCAAAGTGATTCATCTCCAGCAAGAATTTACAGAAATTATCCCTTCGGGTTTGGGAATATTGTTTGCAGCACCTCTTCGCTTGAGTGGTGCTGTAGGATGGTACTCTGCCCAGCAGGGCTGGTGGCAGAATTGCTGTCATTTTGTAGATCTCATCTCTCTTTACAACTACCCTGCAAAGAAGGATCTTTTAATATAGGCTGGCTGGGGAATGCTAGGAATTGTAGGATTCCCCCCCCCCCCCCGATCGAAACATGCCTAGGCTTGTGTCCCAAATAAACCCTGTTTTCCTGATGGGAGAACAAATACTGAGCGATTCAGGCTTAGGTTTTAAAGGTTTCAGTACTAACCTGTTCTGGGGTACCACAGTTGAATGGCACATGGATAAACAAGGCAGCATCCGTGAGAGGAGCTTGTTAATTTTGCAAAATTGGGCCTGCTACCTTGATTCCTGTGGTTCTGCAAGGGAGCATTTAGCACTTCTAAAGAAATGTGGGTAATGCTGATGAGCTGTTTGGATGCCTGGCTTTTTGCCCAAATTTCTTTTAATGGCGGTACTCTAAGCTAGTGCTTCCTCTCTTCCCCCTCCCCCCCACAAAAAAAAGAAGACCAGAGATTTAGGAGCAATGCCATCCTGTCCAAATACATGCTCCCCGATTCCTAAAAGTTGCATCATACAGCCATGTTGGGCACGGAGAGGTTGAGTGACCGACTTGGAACCTGTGTGTGTGTGTGTTTTTACCATTTCTCCATACCCAATCCTGGCTTTGTCTGCTGCTACTGCTGAGTTGTTGCGCTGAACTGACGGGGAAACTTCCACTGCTTGAACTCTGGTGTTGTAATTCCCGAGAGCAAGCTGGGGAAAGGCAGGGGATACGAGCGAGTCGCCTTTCGCTGCAGACACATGCAAGCTCCTGTATGCTAATGATTCCCAGGTGCCGGAGTTTTAGCAAGGCCTACTGTGTCTGGTGAGTTAAGTGACTTCCTTTCAGAGTGTGTAGCTCTGCCTCCCTTCTGAGATTCCAGGCTGATTCCTTCCTTTCCTTTTCTTTTTCTCTCGTTCAGTTAATGTGCAGGGGTGGATCTGCCAGGCTTTTCTCCTGCCAGCTGATGGACCTTCTTATTGCATGAGTTTGGAAACACACGTTGGGCGGGATTGCTTGGACAAGACCGCTTGGGGCAGCCTGGGACTTGCGGCTCTAACAGGCCTGTCATTGTTTGCTTTGCGCCATTGCACATCCATCTCTGCCAGTTAGGACAGAATGTCTGATTCTCTCTTTCTCTCCTCCCCCCCCTTCTTCTTTTGCTACACTTGGGCATGTTCATTATTTTTGCTTTGGCGTTTTTTCCCCCTTCCTCGCGCTGGCTGAGTGCTTTCGTTTGAATGGAAAGGCTTTGCTGTGACATCTGCAGGAATATGAGAAATCGGGCCGTCACGTGACCTTGGAGTTAGGGGAATGCTGTGCTATGTTGGCTGCCGCTTTTCAAGCGGGCCGTGTGCTTCCAAACCTCTTGGGCACTCTGGGCTCTTCCCTGAGCTTGGCTTTTTCGCTCTGTAGCTGTGTCGAGAAGCCGCCTTCGTGGTGGCAGGGTGAAGTAGTGGAGGCTTTTGGAGGGGACTGGATGGGCAGTCCCTGCCTCTGCTTTCCCAACAGGCCCCCGGACCCCTGCCTTTTGCTCAGGCTGGTCCTGATTCAGACGTTGACTTGGTGGATATCATCCTGCTAAATCTGTAGGATTTGTTTTGCTTTTATTGCCAAAGTGGGACCTCCTTAGCTGGCAAAAGTGAAAACCTGAATAGTCAGAAATCAAGGCTTGGAAGGGCTGTTGTAGATCACATGCTTCACGTGCAAAAGGTCCCAGTTTCAATCCCCAGCATCTCTGAATAGCGCCAAGATAGATTCCCATCTAAAACCCTGAAGACCCACTGCCGGTCAGTGTCAAGTAGACAATTTGGAGCTAGATAGCCGGTGGGCAGCCTTAAGCCTGGGTGCCAAATCCAGTCCTCCTGTGGTCCCAATCCAGCCCTTTTGGGGTTCCCCAGATGGCACCCCTGGCCCTTTCCCCGACCACCAATCATTTGGGTAGTTTCCCAGCTTTTCTGCAGTGTTTTTCCTCCTAAGGCTTAGTTACTGGCAGGAAGAGTTTCAAGCTAAAACATGCTGGTAGTTTTCGCCCCCACAACTTCTGCCTTTGGCCCTGCCCTTTTCTTTCAGCCCCGCCCACCCCTGGAATGTGGCTCCCAAGCGCTTTTCTGAATTGAATTCAACCCATGGGCTGAAAGAGGTTCTCCACCTCTGAGCTAGATGGACTGACTCTGTGGGCCTGTTCAGACAACACATTAAGCCATGGTTAGACCACTAACCCTTTGCAGCAAATGGTTAGTGAGCATGTTTAAACAGTGGTTATTAAACCATGGTTATGTAGCCACCATGGTTAGGGATGGTTCACACAACACACTTAGCCATAATGTTTAGCTCAAAATGCTTAATCACCGTGGCTTAACGTGTTGTCTGAACAGGGTTTGTATAAAACAGTTTACTGCATTCCTAATCTGGTGTCTGCAATGACTGGAATGTCCATCTGCACATCTTGTCATCAATGGCCCGCCTTCTTTCAAACTCTGTGCATTTACTTCCAAGTTCTTAGGCCTCCATGAGATCTAGAACTCTGTGTGTGATAGCTAGAAGGCCACGTACAGAAGGTAGCAGTGGAGGCTGGTGGCTCTGATGTGAGTAGGGAGGCAAATCTGCTCCAGGTTTCAGTCAGAACCAGTCAGAACTCTAAAGAAGCTATCCAGGGTGCAGAGTTCTGACTGAAACCCGGAGCGGATTCACTGCCCCACTGACATCAGAGCCACCAACCTCCACTGGATAACCCCTGTTTAAAGGCATACAGTGGTACTGTAGAGCTCTCTTTGGTGAAGATACATCCGTCCATCTTTTCCTTTTGTATCCCGCCATGGTCTCTGCTCAAGCTAGTTCGGCAAGTTTCTGTAGCGCTTTAAGGCATATCTGGGAAAGCCCAAAACCGTTGTCCTTGAAGTGAGGTGAGCACTATAGCAACGGATGTGTACATTTTGGTTCGAGTATCATAGGGGACTGTTGTGATTATGCCTATGATTAACATACTCTTCCACCTCACTGCTTTTCATTCCTAATGCCTGGACTACTTTTGGCATGTTTAAATTTGAAAAAGTACACGAAAGAGTGGATGTTCAAGTACCCCTATAGTTCTAAAAAAAACTACCCAAAAAGCATGCACTCCTACTTTCCAGCTCCCAAGCTAAGTCTTACCATTCAATGACTTGTGCTTTTTAAAAAAAAACCCCATAGTGAAATTGACTAGCCCAGAAGCTGCTGCCCATCTGGTCTAGTTAATTTCACCACTCTATTTACTTAAGGGACTATGAGCAAGGGCTGTGATTAGCAAAACCTAAGGAACAAGCACCATCAGTGGGGGCTAAAGGAGAAGCTGTGATAGCCAAAGCATGCGCTTGTCACATGTATATCATATGTGCTAATAATGAACCCATTCTCTGAATGGTGGATCCCTAAATCCGCTTAGGGATTTTAATATATTATGAAGTATAAAAGTATGGTAATAAATAATGATAAATGTAGCCAAAATGGCACTATCCACAAACATGAGGGACGTACCAGCCGGCTCGGGGGATCCTCAAGGTTTGTCGAAGTAAAAAAATGTTAATTTGACCCCACCCACCTACCTAACACCATATTGAGAACTGAGCGTTTTCAGTATGCATGGAATGCTGACTGACAGTTGTGGGGTGGGTGGGTGGAGGGGGAATGAAATGGCATATCTTGTTAAAAGGCACATGGCTGGCTGGCTGGCTGGCTGGCATCCTGTCCAGGAGCACCCCACGCTGCAACAATTGGTTGCAGCGGGTTCCACTTGTTATATATTCCTTTTTTTTTAGCTTGCTGGTCTCTGATCCTGAAGTTAAGGGACTTTGATCGCAGTTGGCTTAGATGTTTCTCCTTGCTCACCCCACCCCCCACCCCCCGAGCTGCCTATTAATAAATGTGCTTGGGAAGACGGCATGTGACCTCTCTTAATCTGTGTTGTTTGTGCGCCTAAAGAAAAGTCCAGTGTGATGAGGACCTTTCCCCCCCTGCTCCTGGCTTTGAGTCCTTTTTCACCAGATAAGGATCGCCTCGCTCCCAAAGCCTGCGTCTCTCTCCCCACCCTCCCCAGCTGTAGAGAAGTGTAGCTTTTTCAAGCCGTCTCCTCTGAACCTGCGTGAACAATTTCAGATGGAATGCAGGTCGAGCAAAGCAGCCGTGCCCAGCGAGTGCAAGAAAATGAGGTCACGGTTGAATAAGGGCTGCGTCTCGCTGGAGGTTGGAGCCGGCGGCACAAAACACTCGGGACTCTGCATGGGCATTCTTGAGTGAGTCTCCTGCGGGAGCTTGACTCTACATGCAGCGGCGAGACGGGTCAGATGGAGCACTCTGTTGGGGCCACCTCAGCCAGGTCTTGCATAAGCTGCCTTCTTTGCTGTGTGCTTGTAAAAGGATGCAACTGCAGGCGCAATCCTATGCATCTTTAGACAGAAGAAATGCAGTTGGCCGGGGAATGTAGCGAGTTGTAGGAGGTGTTTTTTCCCTGTCTAAACATGCATAGGATTGCACCCTGGAATGATCAAGGGGCTGGAGCAACTCCCTTACGAGGGGAGGTTGCAACAGTTGGGATTGTTTAGCCTGGAGAAAAGGTGAGTCAAGGGTAACATGATACAGGTGTACACAGTTATGCATGGTGCAGAGAAAGTGAATAGGGAGACATTTTCCTCTGTCTCTCAAAATACTACAACCCAATGGGAGTCATCCCATGAAGCTGAAGGGTGGGAGATTCAGGACAGATAGAAGGAAGGACTTCTTCACACAGCGCATAGTTAAACTTTGAAATCTGCTACAGTTTGGATGGCTTTAAAAGGGTGGTTGGATAAATTTCTGGAGGAGAAGGCTATCAATGGCTACTAGTCCTGATGGCTAAGCGCAACCTCCAGTATCAGACAGTAAGCCTGTATACACTAGTTGCTGGGAGGATGCTGTTGCACCCATGTCCTGCTTGTGGTTCTCTGCTCAACAGTTGGTTGGCTACTGTGTGAACAGAATGCTGGACTAGATGGACCCTTGGTCTGATCCAGCTGTGCTCTTATGTTATGATCTGGGGAAAGAGGATGATCCCTCGACGAAGAACCACTTCAGGCTTGCGTTTTCTTCTCTACAGGAAGATCATCTTTGGAGACCAGCCTTTGCCAACCTGATGCCCTGCAGATGTGTGGGACTACATCTCTCAGGATCCCCCAGCCATTATGCATTGGACTACACCTCCCAGCATGTTGGCTGAAGGCTACTGGGAGTCCAGCACATCTGCAGGGTACCAGGTTGGGGAAGGCTAACATAGAACCTGCAAAGTGGTACGTGATCCTGTGTGAATGAAACAGTTGCCCCCAACTTCCCACTTCCAAATCAAAATTGGTTTAAAAATAAAACGGCATAACTCCAATAAACTAAAGGTGGGCAGTGTCCGGGGGCTAATTCCCACCCAGAACCCAGAATGCCACCAGAATGCAGCGATGCAACAGCAGCGAAAGAGTGGTGATTTCTATTTAAAATGAGATGCACAGGCTCCCCTGCACTAAATAAATGCATGAAATGTCACTAAAATGTCCAACAAATACCAATAAATGAATAGGTAGCAAGATACTCAAAATACCATCTCCCTGTAGCCTCTGTTTTTGCTTTGTGTGTGTGCTGGCTAAACTAAGCATTTCCCCTAATCACGCATCGTGGAGCAGTGCATGAATGTTTTCCCTACTCCCCTGCAAGTGGATTTGATCAGGATCATGACTCTTCAGTAAAGGAGGGGATAACCTCTCCTCAACACATTTTCAAACCCACCCACCCCAAGACGGTTAAAAGAATAACGTCTCCATTGATTCCAGTAAAGACTTTTCGAATTTTGGGATGGAATGGGTTTGAATAGGGTGGGGTAGCTGAAATCACCCTCCTCTCCCAAAGTGCCACGGTCCAGATCCGGAACAGGGCCACATGCACTTGCAAAAGAGTAGGGAAAATAATCATGCATAGCTCCACTATGTGTGATTAGGAGTGCGTTTAGTTTGGCCATGTGTCTTTCTGTGTGCATGTGGTTTAGATCATAACCTTCAGTACTGATGATCAGCGGATTCATGCTGGAGGAGGTGGCTATTCAGATTTGGGAATACAAAGTTTGGGGAGTTTAGTTATGTGATGAATTTCCTTGAGGGGAAAAGCCATCATGTGCAAAGCAGCCCCAAGATCCCTGCTGGCCAAGATGCAGCAATGAAGATGGGTATTTCTGGGGCTTTGCAAACCGTTCAAGGTGTATGCCAGCAGCCTTCTCGGTGCGAGGCGGAATGAGGCCAGCAGCTGCTGCCTCCTAATCAGGATGAACTTGTGATCTGAAAAAAAGCAACCAGGGTGGGGGGAGTGGAATATCTGCCTTAGTTTAAGCCTCGGTTTCCCTCTGCTGTGTTGTATAACCATGTCACACTCTGTTTAGGATTGGATTTAAGAACTGACGGCATCAAATCATGGTTGTATTAGAAGGTTTTTTTTTGGGGGGGGGGTATCTTTGTAAAATGCTTTTGTCTATTAAAAAAAACCCTGTTCTGCTTAACAGAACAGGAAATTTGGGCATAAAGATAAATGGGATGCTATTGAAGCAGATAGAATTGGTCAGCACCTGGTAGCCTGCATAGAGCTGGCAAACCCAGGTTTGAGATGGGCTGCATTTGAACATTCTTCTAACCATGGTTGGGAGGATCAGAAACAAACAGTGGTGAGCCTTGTGCCTTGTCTTCTTTCTCCTCCCCTTCCCCTACTTGTGAAGGGAAGAGAAAAGGCGTTTCTGCTTCTAGTTAGCAGCAAGCTACAGGTTGCTGTTCCATCCGTATGGTACAAACTGTGGTTTGCATAAACCAGCTTTCTCCAAGCTGGTGCCTTCCAGATGAATTAAATTACAATTCCTACCACCCCCAGCCAGCATTATCATTGGCTATACTGCCTGGGAACGATGGGGTTGTAGCCCAACACATCTGGAAGGCACAAGCTTGGGAAAGGTTGGCGTAAACCTAGTTTGCCCTCGAGCCAGGATCCCAAACCATGGCTTGATCTTGGTCTGAAGACAAATGAGTTTGCAGCGGTCTAGAACTTTTGATCTTCTCTCCTCACGTTCGAAGGGTGGGGAAAGGGGAGGAGGGAGTGTGCGAGCTTGAAACTCGCCATTGCTTTTTCTCAAAATTGCAAATCGTGGGTTGGCATTCTGGAAGTATCTGTGTGTGTGCATGCCAGGCCTCTGAGACAATGGAGCATCCTGGGGTGTAATGAGACGATGGAACCATCCTTCTGTCGATGCGTGAGAAGAGGTGGGCCTGGGTAATGAAAGCCTGATGTTACAGGACAAAGTTCATCAGGAAGCATTAGGCAGGAAGCTAAAAATATGCCACGTGGGAGAAGGAATCGACACGAGGCTTGCACAGAGAATCTAGTTCATATCGTGCTGCCGCAGAGAGCGATGAGCAAAAGGTTCTGCAAAGGGGAACATGTCCAGGCTGCAAAGACCGAGGGACAGCCTGCTGTGTTTTCGGCCTCTTTGCTAAAGAATGCTGGTGCAGGCTATCTGTTTGCACGATGACATCGGTACCCTTCTCTTCCTCCCATCATGGATCGCATGTTGATGTATGTTAAGGCTTTCCAGGCAATTGCTCATCCACTGGCCAGACCCATGCCTGCTTACCTGTTTAGATTTGTGTTGAGTGACCTGATTCCACAATCCAGGCTCAGAAGTAGCAGGGTACAAAGGAACATAGGATGCTGCTGTATTGCCAGGTCAGACTTCCTCTTCCTCCTTATTCTTAATTGTTACACTTATATCCCACCTTTTTTCCTCTGGCAAGGAACCCAAGATGGCTTATCTGTTCCTCCTCCTCTCCATTTTATCCTCACAACAACTCTGCGAGGTAGGTTAGGCTGAGAATTGGTGACTGGCCCAAAATCACTTGGTAAGCTTCATGGCCGAGTGTGGACTAGAACCCGGATCTCTCAAGTCCTGGCACAACATTCTAGCCCAATGCTCTAGCAGAACCTCTTTGAGCCAAGGGTCAAATTCCATTCCAAAGAAGCTTTTGGGGGTCCCATTACGACAGTGCGTAGGGCCCAAATACGAAAAGTCCCTGCATTTTCTAACTTAAAAGCTCTTTCTGCTGGGAACTATGCCTTAGAAGAGGCATTTCAAGCTTTTAGAATGGGGGGGGGACTGCATAAAAGCGGGGGAACCGTTCGCCCTATCACAGCCTTCCCCAACTTGGTGCCCTCCAGATCTTTTGAACTACAACTCCCAGAATTCCTGGCCATTGTCTGGGGTGATGAGAGTTGAAGTTCTCAACATCTGGAGGGCTTGGGGAAGTCTGGCCTATCAGAAAGCTGGCCCATTCTGGGGTGTAAATATGCTGCAAGGCGTTTTGCCTTCGGGATCCACGAACTAAGCAAAAGGTATTTTAGTTGAGTGCAAAGGGAGTTCTCAGAGGATGCGGCCGGGGCGCCTGCCATTGTTATGTTGCCACACCGATTGGATGTGGAGAGAAACCTGGCCTCGAGTCCCTGCTCTGCACTGGCTCTCTGCCTGGAAAGGGAGCAACTTAAAAACCATCCAAAGTGAGCGGAGGCATCTTCTTGTTGTTGCTAAACCTTTTCTAAAAACGCAAAAGGATCTAGGATGGCGTCCAGTGCAATGAATAGGCGCTAGGGTCCGAAGCAGCCGGAAGCAAAGCGTTTCTGATCCCCCCCCCCCCCCACTGTGATTTAAACCCGTAGGATGCAAAATGTTGTGATGGCCGGGAGGGTGGTGTGTAACCTAGCCCCTAATCTAGGGGTGGTGGTGTGTGCCTAAAATAGCTGAGGAGAGGAGTGAGGCTTATAACTCAGGTAGTCGGCTCTTTGGGAATGGGTGACAGTCCAACTGTTTGTTTTTCCAAATAATCATTTTAATCTGTTTTATTTCTTTTTGGATGAAGTGTTGAGCTGCTTTGGGGACCTGTATGGATCAAAAAACAGGATGGAAACATCCTTAATAAACGCTTGAAAAATAAAATACTTTTCATAGGGACAGTTTTGGCCCAGTGGCTGCTAGTTGCTGACCCTGACAGCAAAGCTTTGTTTCTTACTGCATCCGGGGTAGTAGATTCTATGGCGTCCAGGTGAATCCACTGACTCAGGGTCTGGGATTTCATTTCCCCACACCCTCCAGACGCTTCTCCCAACTGAGAGGAAAAATTGCTGACTTATTGCACCTCTGTCCTCCATCTGGAATGGGGATCCAGCCCTTTTGTGCCATCGCATAGAGCTAAGTTCTCTAAGGAGCCATCATTATACGATGGCCGTGTGCCCTCTTTTACAGAACTGTCCTTTATTTTGAAGGCGGCCTCTATTCAAAGGGCTGTCCAGTCTATGTCGGTTTAAAGAGAAAGAACTATTACAAGGAAAAGCTAAAATTGTCCATCAGCTTCTGAGCAGGCACAGGGGTTGCCTAGCCACAGACTTCCCCACTGTGGTGGGCTGGGCTGCATTTCTATTTAAATCAAGTCCTTTCTATATTAGCATCTATGCACATAAATTAGCATATGCAAATTTTATGCAAATTGGTCTCCTTTTGTGGGGGTGATGCTTGTCCTCTTTTTGTTATTGTTGTTGTTGTTGAACAATTCACAAGTAGCCATTCTAGCTGGCAACTGGCCGGGTCGCCCATGGAAACTAGGTGTTTGCTTAGCCCTCTTCTGGGTCCCTGCTGCCAGAAAGCCTCCGTCGCCCGGTGAGCAGCTTAAGGAGATGACCTCAAGGTCGAATGCTGACCCGCCAGGAATGCTCCGGTTTTTAAGTTGCCAGCTTCCTGATCCAAAGCTTGTATAACCAACTTAGCTTCCTGGCTGGAGCATTGGCAGCTGGCTCCGGCGACCGAGGGAGCGATGGCGGTGGAGCATGTCTCGGCATGGGGCGGGTAAGGCATGCTGGATGGGAGGCCCCAGGATGGGCAGCTCTCCGTCTCCCCGCCCCCTGCCCTCTGGGCAGTGATGCTTGCAGTAGGTGGAGGGCAGGGGGGTCGGCTGGGGATGGAGAGCAGAAGTGCTTTGCCCTTTCAGAAGTGCCGGGGCGCCTGATTGACGGGTGCTGTTGCGATGTACTGAACGGAGCACTCTCCAGCTGGAGAAGGGGCTGCAGAGAAAGAAGGCTTGGTTTTTGTGCGCGTTACAGTTTAGAAAGTGAACGGGATTGCGCGGGTCGGTCTAAAAATGAGTTTAAAGCAAGGTGTGGATGGGCCGCCTGCTTGTCTCTTTTGGGCCCCTGGTAACATCTCCAGGGAAGCCACTGATTGCGTGCAGAAGGTTTGGTCCATGTGCATGGAACTCCAATGTGTGCTTGCCTGTTTCCTCATGTGTGTGTGAGTCAGGACAACATGAAACTGGACCTTACCGAGATCCTGCCAGGCTAGCTGGCTGTGGGGTGCTTACAGGCGCTGGGGCTGGTTCTGCCGTGGGCCTGCTCACAAGGTCTTCCGTTCTGGATTGGGGGGAGCGAAGGGAAGGACCTTGCCCTCTCCTTTCTCCCTCTTCCCGGCTCTGTAGCTATGGAATTCAGTCTTTGCCTGGACAGGCAAATCTCTCCCCTTTATCTGTTCTTGAGAAATCCTAGCTTAAAATGTACCCGAGCAAATCTCTGCCTTGTCTGATTGAGGCAGAAAATCTACTTAAGGCCTTACGCCTATCCGCGCCTGCCTGTGTCCCCCCTCTCTCCAAAAAGCTGTTGGAAACGAGGAAGGAGAGGAGACTTTGCTGGTGGAATCACAGATAGTTGGATAGTTACTGGCTAGTCTGCAAAGGTTGGTTTTTTGGGGGGAGGGCGTGTGTGTGCAGTAGGCATATTGGGCCTCTTCACCTAAAAGCACCCTTCTCCAATCTGGTGTCTTGGATTACACCTCCCATCATCCTTGACCATCACCATGCTGGCTGGGGCTGATGGGAACTGTAATCCAAAGCATCTTAGGGAACCAGGTTGGACGAGTCTGCCTAATAGGGGCTCATTGCAGGGGAGTGCATGGTCACTGTGGGCTGCGTGAACTAAGACAGGATAGGCAATGTCTGGGGCTTGGGAGGCTGCACTGTCTTCACCCACCCCAGAACTCTGTGGGGGCTGCACCCCTTCCCACACCGCCAGAAGTGGCTGCCCCTGGGATCCAAGCATTTCTGCTTGGAAACAGGCGCATGGGGAGTGCATGCCTTGGTTCCCAGTCCATCAGACAGCTGTTAGTTCCTGCACTCCTTGTTTCCCTCCAGAATGACAGGGTTTTTAGGGGATGTTGGCTACAATAGTGGAGGGAGACTGGGGCCCCCACCAAAAAGACGATGGCGGGCCATTTGTTGTCTGCCTCTGAATTAAGAGAAGACCCCCTTGGTCTCTTGAGCTGTAACATAAGAGTCAAGATAGTAGTCTTTTTTTTTTTTAAGGAAGAATTTTATTTACAAAATACAAGGTAATAATTATATAACAACAAAAACGTCAACACACGCCGTGTGTTTTACATTATTCATCACAAATTCTATATGTGTTTTAGAATTGTTGTCCCTGAACATGCTCTCATTCTATACATTTTAAGCTCAGTTTCAGTCACGCAATCATCACTTTTCATTTATTAGCCTTGCTGGTTATTACACCTTCCAAAAATAGGATTGCAGACTCAGCGGATGCTGATCTGTAGACCCTGCATTAATAAATGTAATGAAGGGCAACCACATTTCAAAGAAT
The DNA here is from genome assembly GCA_029215795.1 of Anniella stebbinsi. Lineage (NCBI taxonomy): Eukaryota > Metazoa > Chordata > Lepidosauria > Squamata > Anniellidae > Anniella > Anniella stebbinsi. The sequence continues at coordinate 394,258,609 of JARDYH010000001.1, forward strand.
GAGTCCTCTTTGATTATCCCTCTGATCAATCGGTTATGTTGCGCTTGTTTTTCAGCAAGGATTTCCAGAAAAAGCCAGGGTAGGACTCTTGATTTCTACAAAGATTGGCAAGATTGCAAACCACTCCACAGCCTCTGACATAGCCCAATGTGGCAGCCCTGACTCCTGGTGGATAGGGTCCATGATGGGTCAGGGCACTGTAGTTTCCTAATCCTGCCAATCTGGAGCCCTTCTACAACTACTCCAACTAGTTCCCCCCCTTCTCCAGCACTTACAAATTGCCCAAACTGGTAGATGTGCTGTTTGGAGACTAAAAGATGAGACCAGCTCTTTACGTAGGGGCACAATCTAATAACATGACACAAAAGGAAAGGGGAATGGGGAGGGAAGAGGAAACAAGTAAGTTCAGGTACCTATTTTTGAAGTGACATCATGTCATAATTGAGCTAGTGTGGTGAAGTTTTTGCTAGAGTCTTGAATTGAGCCTCAGGAGACCCAGGTTCTAGTCCCCCCTCGGTTATGAAACTCACTGGGTGACTGTGGGCCAGTCAGTGACTTTCAGCCTAATTTACCTCATAGAGTTATTGTTAGGATAAAATAGAGAGGAGAAGGAGAACCATGTGAGCCACCTTGGGTTCATGAGGCAAAAAATGTGTTGTCTGAACACAACTTGTTTTCTACCAGCTAGAACTTCGTTCAAAAGACATGCGATGCACTTAGAATTAAAGAGTTTCGAGCCCAGGGATTTGTTTTGAGTACCAGAACTGAACGAGGCTTTCAGAAGTGCAGTGGTGTTTGTACGCTCGGCATTGTACCACACGCACCATGTTTTCATGAAAGCCAGTTGCTGTTTTCGCCACCAAGTCTGCCATTTTAGCAGCAAATTAAATCAAACGTTATTGTCAGTCAACAAACCATATCATAAAATAAAATATACAGTTTTATCAAGGTTCACAGGACATTAAATGGGAATATCCTCATACAGCCATTTGGGTTTTGTAAGCCGTGGAAGAGTCAGAAGCCTGCAAAAACAGCCGGGTGGGAGATGGGACAAGTTGATGCCTTCCTTAACACCTTCATCATATAAGTGTTCCAAAAACAATACAAGCGACCGCGGCTGGCACGTCCAGTTTATAATTTTTTTGGATAGGTTTTAAACATTTAAAATTCTAGCATTTAAAATTTAAGATAGCTTTCACATTTTTAAACATACGTTTATATAAACAGATTTTAAAATGTGAAGTGTTGGTGAAAAATGCCAGCTTTTTAAATTTTAAAATAAGTATGAAAAAAAATCTAAACTGGATGGGCTACTAGTGGCCGTTCGTTTTGGGTTTTTTTGGGGGGAGCTCTATGTCATACACGTCGCATCGCCTGCATCTCGGTTGATTCGTCTAAGTGTTGTCACAATGGCTTACAGTTAAACACAGTCATGGTACAACCAAACAAAAAAGTACCTAAGACAATGGCTCAGTTCGGACGACACATTAGGCAACGGAGTAGGGGGGGAACAATCGTCAGTTGTGTTGCTTATTGTGTCGTCTGGAGGGCAACACACAACGCACACACAACTGACAGTACGTTAATCAGGCACTTTAAACAGCGGAGCGAAACAACGGGCTTGCACGTTGTTTAGCCCGAAGCCCCGTTGTTTAAAGTGTCGTCTGAATTCAGCCCCCCCTCTCTCCGTGGACTGTTCCGTTTCGGAATAGAGTTCTGCTGCCTAGAGCAGCCAAAAAACCCCATCTGCTCTATGCAGCCGGCAGAACTCACGGTGTATGCTGGGATACGGCTGGAGGACACACGGAGGAGAGGCTGCAACCAAAATGGCCGCCGCAAGTTCGTAGCAGCCGGGGCGTTTGCCAGTTCTGAGTAGCACCAGCTGCAGAGTGTCGTCTGTGGAGCTCCTCCTGCCTAACGCACGGTCAGTACGTTATTTACCCCTCCATTGCTTAATATGTCGTCCGAACTGAGCCAATGTAAAGCGGAAGAAAACACCAGCAGAAAGTTTAGAAAAATGAAAACAAACCCAAGCCAGATAAGAGAAGGTATAACTTTGTCTTTAAAAACTTGGGCAGTACTCAAAAGGTGGGGTGCCCTGTTTATAGAATGCTCTCACCGAAGAGACATCACTTTTCCTGTATGCTGTTATGCTTTTGGGTGTGTGTTTCTATTTTATTCTTTTTGCTTTATTTGGTCTGCCCAGAAAGCTTTTGTTATTGGGCAGATGAAAAATATAAAAAATAAAAAATAAAATAAAGCAACCCCATCTGTCACCGGCAAACATATCCCCTCCCGGCTAGAGACATCCCCCAATGACATCATCTCCATCTTGACTCTCTTTTCTGTTTCCACTTGACCACAGCTTCCAAGTTTGGTGCAGTGTGCAAAATAAAGGCTCTATTATGAACATTGATTGATCGCTGTTTCTGTAGCACTGTCGATGCCCATGTTGCTTTCTGGAGCGACACAATGAAAAGACGGGTCTCTGCCCCGAGGAGATTACACACCCTAAATCTTGAGGCAGACTGTTAATTAGGTGCGTTAGTTCCTTCGGAATGAGAGGTGCACAACAAAGGCAATATTTTGTTTGAAATGCCTGGAGCAAATTTGTGAAGTTAAACAGCCAAGTGTAAGGAGGTGGAGGGGAAGGGTGGGAGGAAACGAAAATGTAAAATGAGGTTGCGTGTCTGGGCTGATGTTCACCCAGCAAACCCGAGTCCTTTTGTTCATTAATCACAAAGAGCTGGGAGAGTCTATGCTTACTGGATTACAAGCCCAGAGGGTGGTAAGGCCCTGTTGCGTGGGGCTTGCTCCCAATGGGGCTCCTCCTCTGGAAATGCATACCTTTGCTGACGTTCGAACGCCAAACAGAAGTTCCAGAAATAAATCACAAAGATCAAGCTCCAAACGTGGAAATCAGTGTGAAAAAGTTGACTATTCCCCTCTGAAGCTGATCTACCCTGCAAGGTCATATTTTTCCTAATAAAAAACCTTCCTTCCTAAGGGATCCCATCCTGCTTTAATTCTGACCTCATAACGACCCTATAAGGTAGGCTAGGTGAAGGGCAAGTGATTAGCCCGAGAGCCCAAAGCTCAAGAAAGGAACTTTGGAAGGTGCCTATTTTCTGTCTGGCCTGCTATGGTCTACTGCAGCCTTCCCGATCTGTCACCCTCCAACTGGGATGGATTAAAACTCCCATCATCCCCAACCTGCATGACTGGAGGATAATGGACATTGTAATCAAACCCGTTTGGAGGCACCAGGTTGGGGAAAGCTGGTCTCATCCGAGTCGCAGTTCTCCAGCAGCTCAGGCAAGGAAAGCACTTTCATGTCACCACCTGCCTCTGGGCTGGGGTCCGTATGAGGCGGTATCCTTGATCAACCTCCAGGGACCCCAACAGCCTGGCTTTGCTTGGCAACGCTTCCCCTTTCTCCTTAAGTTGTTGAAACGGTCCCGTACCTGATGTGGCCTGACCAGTTTCTGAGGTGAAGTCGAGGTGCAGGAGTGGTGTCTTCCCATCACCTGCTTTAAAAGTTGGCCATGTGTCTCCTTTCCGTAAACTGAGATCATTTGGTTGTAACCTGATAAGCGGTGCAAACATCCATGGCTTCCCACTACGGGAAATGCGCTGCGCTGCGTCTGATGCTTCTCCATTCTCCTCTCCTCTTTCGCACCCCAGAGCAAGAGATAAGTAGAAGCCTTTGATTCCAGTTTTAAACTAGCCACGGTTCCTTGTGATGACTGACTGAACTTGAGGCACAGTGGGTTGTTGAAACTATGGTCTCGGAACAAGCCAAGATCTGAAATCATGGTCTGATGCTGGCTTGTCCTTGCTAACCATCGCTTCAACAACTCGCTTAAGGCAGCCTTCCCTATCCTGTTACTCTCCAGATGTTTTTGGACTACAACTCCCATCAGCCCCACTGGGCATGGCCAGAGATTAGGGATGAAGGGAGGGGTTCAAGCTCAAAACATCTGGAGGGCACCTACAGCCTTCCTCCCACCCACATTCACTCCACTCTTGGTTGAGTCCCAAAAGTGCTGTTCTTCTGATTTGGGCCGCATTCTGGGCGAAATGGATCAAGACTTTCAAGTCTTTCCGCTTGCAGGATGAGCCGAACCCTCACATCCTGCTATGGTCCCTGAGAGTGGCTAAAAGTAGCAGCAAAACTGACCCAGAAATAGCTCTGAGGTTTCCAAGAAAACAGCTCTGCGCTTGAGATCAAAAGCAACTTGACCTTCTTCCTCTCCAACCCCACGCCTTCTCAATCGTCTCCTTTGTCAGCGAGCATCCTGCATCCCACTGGCCCGGCCTTGAATCAATGCTGTGTCCTTTTTTTCAAAAACAACCCCAACCGCAGCCCTAGACGCGGGGAGAGGAAGGCATCATCTTACTGTGCTAAGTAAATAATCTGTGACTTGCTGGCCCAGGTGCTGAAACCTGCTGAAGTGCATTTTTCGCTGCTTGTCGTGAGTTGCGTGCTGCTGCCTGCCCCACACGCACACTGGGAGGAGATGGGCACCAGCAGCTGTTATGAGTGGCAGAGAAAAAAAGACAAGGAGAGCTAGGGATGAAGGAGGCAGGGGAGAGGGGAGGGAAGATCGGGTGGGTGGGTGGGTGTGTATGCAATCCCCGCTACGTCTGTTCTCTTCTGCAATTCTTATAGAACCAAGCTCTTCAGAGAAGTAGTTGTTATCGGTGGGACCCGTAACAAAATGTTGCAGTGTGCAGTGCTGCTATTCAGGGCTCCAGCCAGACCCTCTTCTACGATGTGATGCCCTTCCCGTCGGTTGGTCAACATTCCGTGCCCAGTGAGCATGCTCAGTTCTCATTGGCCTGCTTTTGGGTCCATCCAATGCCCCCGACTCCCCCCCCAGCCGTTTACTTTTCTAAAGTTATTTTGTACTTATGCAAACCTTGGCATTCCTGCAAACCTGCCTATAAGTCTGTTTTGTGTCAGTTTCCAGAGGGGCAGATGTGTTAAGTCTATTGCAGCAAAAGCAACCAAGAGTCTTGTGGCACCCTGCAGACTAACTACTTCATCACAAGCAGTGCAGACCGTGATAATTACTTTACCAGTTGCCATTCACAAAATGCTGTTGGGTGATAACACAGAAGCCATTGCCATGGTGCGCAGATTAAATCACGCCATAGCATGATTAAACACACACACACACACACACACACGTCCTTTTTCAAAGCCCAGGAAATACAGTTGAATATTTTGATGAATTGTACTTCAGCTATTTCTGGTTGATACCTGTCTTTGAGATTCCTTTCTACAAGAACGGCTACCTTAAGGTAACTGACAGTCTCCTAGGAGCTTAAAAATTCCCCCTGCTAGTTTTTGCATATTGCTCTTCCAGGTGTTAGATGTGTTCTTTTGACTGCTGTTCCTATGGAATGTTTTGTTTTGCTTTGTTGCCATTGGATTTTGTTGTAGTTGTTTTTACCTTGAGTTCTCCTTTTCTTTCCTTTCCTTGGAAGAGACGTTCTCTAAGCTCAGTACTAGAGCTCATGTTCAAACCTTAGCACCTCCAGTTTTTTAAAAAATCACATAGCAGCTGTTGTGGAAGATCTGAGACCCTGGATCACTGCCACCAATCAAAGTAGACAATACCGGGCAAGGTGGACAAACAGTCTGACCTGATCCATGGCAACTTCCTGCGTTTCCACAACATGTGTGTAGGTGTACAACCTAAGCTCAATATGGTGAATTCATTTCCTGCCTCTCATCCCAGGCACGTCGAGCACCATTTCCGCCTCACCGCAACCCAGTGAGGTGAGTTGGGCTAAGACAGGAGGGTTCTCAGCTTTTGGGGGTTAATGAGCACGTTTGGAATGTTTGAGAGTGTCGTGGGCACTTTTACAAAATGGCTTCTCTCGTGTGTGTGGCCATTCACAAAACACCCATTTCCTAAAAGGCAAACTTGGTGAGGTTGAAAGAAAAGTAACCTATCCAAGAACAAGGCCCAGATCACAAAACCATCCTTTTGGAACCTACAGTTTTCTTCAGAAAGTGATGAGACTCAGAGATAAGTATTTTGCCCCCAAACAAATCTTTATTGACCCCACTGCAGGGCTGCCATCAAGGGTTGGCATGGTCGGGCGTATGCCCATTGAGGCCCACAGACAAAAGCCTCCTGGAGTTGCTTCACCATGGCAACCTGCTCGTTCACCTGCCCCTCACTCTGGCCCAGCCAATGGCAGAGGTGAGAGGGAGGGGCAGTAGATGTTACTGCTGACTTGCTCATTGGCTCTCTTCCTGTCAAGTAAGCAAGTGGTAGCAGTGATGAGAAAGAGGAGGCGAAGCAAGAGCAGCGGTTGACAATGGGACTGAGAAGGGGCCATAGCTCAGTGTGATAGAGCATCTGCTTTGCATGCAGGAGGTCCCTGGTTCGATCCTCGGCATCTCCAGATAGGGCAAGGAAAAACTCCTACCTGAAACCATGGGGAGCTGCTGCCAGTCAGTGTTGACAATACTGGGCTTGATGGACTCATGGTATGACTCAGCATAAGGCAGCTTCCCGGGTTCCTGAGACTGACTCACTGAGCGAGGGGGCACATTGAGGGTGCTGCTTAAAATTCTACTGTGCATCATGTTCAGAGAACAACGGTGCTGAAGAGAGGCAGCCTAGTGGCTTCTTCCTGCCCACTAACGCTCCCTTACTCCAAACACTAGCCAGAATTGGAGCAGCAGCTGGAAAGAAAGAAAAGAAAGGAAGGGATGGATGGATTGATGGGTCACCGTCCCTGTAGGTTTGCAATCTATTTTTATTATTGCTTATGTAGCACCTTGGATTTCTGACTCCGTCAGCTGGCTCACATGCTTCGTACCTGAAAACGCTGCAAATAGTGTTGGCGGTGCAGCCTGCTTTGTATTCTACTTCCTGGTTTGTTGGTGTGCAAGTCAGGAACATGGCTACTTAAGAAGGGCACTTACTGGCGTAAGCCTTCGTCTGGTCCAGACGCACATGGTCTCCGGTGCCCCTAATCCGAGCCTTTGCTCCTCTTCCTTCACTAATGAAGCCTCCCACATCCCACACTGGGCCACTCTTGTCTCTTATTTCAGGTTGGAGGACTGGCCTTGTAAGACCTCAGCCAGTTTATAAGCTGGGGTAGTGTTAGTGGGTGGAGTGTTGGGTTGGATCTGGGTTTCGAATCTCGCTTGGCCACGAGGCTTACTGGGTGATCTAGGGCCACTTGTCATCTTTTAAGCTAACCTACCTCACAGGACAGTTGTGAGGATAAAAGGACCAGGGACAGTTTCTGGAGCCAGGTGGAAGGTGGGTGGGATAAACATGCAAATAAGGACAAGCAATAGCAGCACAGTTACAAAGATATTGGGAAGCTAGGCTCGTTCTTCCGTAACTCTGCAGCGTGTTTGCTGAAACCCTTACTGCTTTTGTTCCCTTCTTAGGCTAGGGGTGCAGAAATGTTTTGTATATGTGATGCCGGCATAAAGGCCACTGGAGTTGTAAAGCACTTCAAAGTTCTGTGGCTCAGGCTCATAGGGCACAAATTTGCATAAAATATGCAAATATTCATAGAGACAAATTTAGAAATAATTACTAAGATCTGTTTGAATTTCACAGGAGCCAAAAGCAGCCAATTAATTCCTTGTCGTTTCAAACAAAATAAATTCTTCAACAAATTTGCACCCTGCCCCAAATCATCCCAAACAAAATGAAAAAAAGTATTTTCTTAAACTTAATTCCCACACAGGGGAAGATTTTGAGGGAGAGAATTAACCCTTCTTTTTCCTGCTGAACCCCCCCCCCCCTTTGAAAATTGCTTCCAGCATGGCAATTCACCTGAGAAAAAAACTTTTTCCATCGGACATTTAGGGCTCTGTGGGATAGATCTGGGGCACTGGGAAAGAGATTCGGGGCAGGAGCCCATTGTGTCTCTGTTGGGGACCATGCACATATCTCTGTCTGAGGATGCCTGGGGGAGGGAGTCCTCTCCCCCTCTCCCCCAGTGATCCTGACCCACATTGCCCTTGCATTGCTGGTGTCATGTGTCAAGAAAGAGCAACCTGTATCAGGATCTCTGGGGAAGGGAACTTGATGTTTGTGGGGGTCAGGGCACCCATAGGGGCTGGAATTAAGGCGTGTGTGTGTGTGTGTGTACTTGTAAGACCTCTGCCCCTGCTCTCATACCAAGGATCGGTGCTGATACTGCCTTCGTTTACACTGTAAACTGTGTGTGTAAACCAGTGTGGTGTAGTGGCTAAAGTGTTGGACTGGGAGTCGGGAGATCCGAGTTCTAGTCCCCACTCAGCCATGGAAACCCACTGGGTGACATTGGGCCAGTCACAGACTCTTAGCCCAACCTACCTCACAGGGTTGTTGTTGTGAGGATAAAATGGAGAGGAGGAGGATTATGTACACCACCTTGGGTTCCTTGGAGGAAAAAAGGTGGGATATAAATACCATAATAAATAAAATAAATAAATAAATAAATAACCCGTCCTTCACTGGCTTCTTCCGAAACACCATGTGCTAGGAAATAGACCATAGCTGTTTTCTCTACCTTTCTGGCCAACTCTGTCTTTTGTCTCTCTCTCTCTCTCTCTAAAGTCAGAATGTTTAATAGAATGGTTAAGTTCACTATGGATGTGGTCGCACACATACAGCAACATTTACTCTCTCCGTTTGTGTGTGCAAAGGGAGTATTTTGTGTTTAGGCAATTCAAGGGGTGCTCCTGGATCCGTCGCTCCAAATGACAGCCCAGATAGATGCGACGGCCAGGAGTGCCTACTATCAGCTTTGGCTGATACGCCAGCTACGCCCCTTCCTAGAGTTGGAAGACCTAAAGATGGTAGTGCACGCGCTGGTAACTTCGAAGCTCGACTTCTGCATGCGCTGTACATAGGGCTACCTCTGTGCCTAGTCCGGAAACTTCAACTAGTTCAAAATATGGCAGCCAGGTTGGTCACCGGTACATCTAAGGGTGACCATATTACGCCAGCTTTAAAATCGCTCCACTGGCTGCCAATTAGTTTCCGGGCGAAGTATAAAGTGTTGGTTTTTACCTTTAAAGCCCTACATGGTTTGGGTCCAGGTTACCTGCGGGATCGCCTTCTCCCATTCAATCCGCCCCGCACGCTCAGGTCCTCTGGGAAGAACTTACTGCAGTCGGCCAAGACTAGGCTGACAACCGTTACCCAGAGGACCTTCTCTTCTGCTGCTCCCAGACTGTGGAATGACCTGCCGGAGGAGCTATAAAGACTGTTCTCTTCCGGCAGGCATATCAAGTGGAATTTTAGAATGTTTTAAGGATGTTTTTAGGATGTTTAAGGATTTTTATGCAGTTTTAATAATATGTGTCATGTTTTAATCAGTTTTATGTATTTTATCATGTTGTTGTTCCCCGCCTCGATCCAGACGGAGAGGCGGGTAAGAAATAAATTGTTGTTGTTATTATTATTATTATTATTATTATTATTATTTTGAGCAGTTAAACTTCCTTGTATGTGTATCTGTGTAGAAGGAGGCGAAGTACGTAACCTTTTCTCCACTGACTGTTTCGCTAGTCCAACCTGCACTCCCACCATCCTCAGCCAGCATGGTGGGGATTGTAGTCCCACACATCTGGAGGGTGCCAGGTTGGGGATAGCTGCTGTGCTATGAGTACAAGTATGCTTAAGCACTTGTAGCTGAAACAGCCTCATGTTTCTTCCTCGTTTTCCCATGTCAGATTTGAAACTGTAGGCTCCGTGGGGCAGGGACTTCTGTAAAACACCATTCACACAGATGGCATGTATACATATGTGTTTAAAGATGGATGATTTTCTGTTCTGTTTTATTTTGGATATGAGGGCTATGATGGCCTGAAAGGAGAGGGTTAGGGATCTTTTAAGGCAGGGATGGGCAGAAAGTAGGTCTCCAGATGTTTTGAATTAAAATCCTAGAAGTCCCTACCAGCATGGCCAATGGTCAGGAATGCTGGGAGATGTGCATTCTCTCCACCCCTGTTTGAAGGAAGGAAGAAAGGAAGGAAGGAATTTTTTTAAAAAGGAAAATGAATGGAATTAGAGCTCCAGTAATCTTCCATGTTCACACAATTGGTTCCATGCGCCTGTTGAATGACTTCCTGCTTGCGTCAGTGGGAAAACACCTGAGGCCATTGAGAGGTGCTGACATGCAGGAGGCGTGGATATGTGTGTAAAAGACCTGCTCTTTTTCTTGTTAAAGTTCAAAGCTTATCGTAGCGTGCGGTATGTGGAACTGCCTTTGAAAACCGTCCAGTTATCTCAGTTAATCCAACACGCAGCGACTGTAAGACTTGGATTGGAGGCAATTCTGGTGGAGCACAGAACCCCATATCCCGGCCTTGCCTTTCCCAACCTGGTGCCCTCCACCCTAGCTGGGGATGCTGTGAGTTGTAGTCAAATGCATCTGAATGGCATTACATTTATTTATTTATCCTTATGTTTATATCCTGCCTTCTTCCTCTTGCAAAGAAACCAAGGCGGCTTTCTCATCTGGTCCTCCTCTTCTCCATTTTATCCTCACAACACTTGAACTCACTCATTCACAGATGCGCGTGCGCACACACCCACCCCAGTAGTGCAATTAGGTAACTATAGACTCTGGACTTCATAGCTTTTTTGTAGGGAAATCCCCTTTTATTTATTACTCTTTCATTTATCATGACGTTCATATCCTGCCTTTTTCCCTCTCTTATCAAGGAACCCGAGCTAGTTACGCAGACTTCTTCCTTTCCATTTTATCCTCACAACAACCCTGTGAGGTAGGTTAGGCTGACAGGTATATTTCTGAGCCCAAGATTTCAAGCCCTCAGCAGCTTGGAACTGTGATGCTTACAATGCAATCCTGTGGGACTAGTAGTGAAGGTGCCTGGGGAGGCTTACTTGTGGGCTCTGCCCCTATCTGAAGCGAGGGAGGGTCTTCTCAGTTGTGCTGCTCACTGCCCAACCTCTGGAACTCCCTGTCTTGGGAGATCCATTTATCTCCCGCTCCCAACTGGCAAATGAAAAGCATTTTAATTTTTGGTTTACCACTTTCTGCCTGACCCCTGTTTGACTTTATCTGGCTTGTCTTTATTCTAGTTTTTAAGTTGCTGCTTTGTTTTGTTTGATTGTTTTAAGATTATGCTTTTAAGGTGCTGCATTAGCTGCCTTGGGTGGTTTTTAAAACGATATCTAAATTGGGTAAGCATTCTTAATCTAATAAGATAAATAATAGAGATCCAGACTTCCTTTTGTAAGCGTGGCAAGGAGACATTGATGCTGGTCTTCCGGGAAGCACTATTAGTGTGGAATTACTGAAGTACAATTCATCAGGAGATTCAGCTCCATTTCCTCTGGTTTGAATAAGGACAAAGTTGTTTTGTTTTTGTTTTTTAAATTTATCACACTACAGTGGTTAATCTGCTCACCACTGCAATGATGTCTGTGTTCTCACCCAACAACAGTGGCAACCGTTAAGATAATTATCACTGTCTGTACTTCTTGCATTTGAATTTCCTCCTGACCACACTGTTTACATCCCCCGCTACCTGGCATGTATATCTAGATCTTCCAATTTGTGGTTAAGACTTCATGCATCTGATGAAATAGAGAATACATTTCTTAATCTTTCCTTAATTTCAGTTCCTGGGAATCCCAGATCTCCCTGATTGTATTTCTCTTCTGAGCAGAGTTCCGGTCTTGGAAAGAGGGAAATCACTCAAGGAGGCTGCACCTTTTGAAAACGTTTATCTTATCTTGAATCTGTTTCCAAGATACTCTTGTGTTTGCCCTGCACCAGCTCCTAACAGAATAGACGCAGATAAGAGGAGAAGGGTTTTTTGTTTTATTTTTTATAGAACTCCAGCTTCTGCTGGTCAGAGTGGTGCTTTTGTATTCTAAGATGTAGGTTGAGAATTGAATAATCTCTGTGAGCAGTCCATGTCCTGCTCAAAGACACTGCACAACTTAAAAAGGGATGGAGTGAGTTCAGAAACTGTAGGTCAGCCTTCCCAAACCTGGTGATGCATTGGACTACAAGTCCCACCATCCCCAGCTGGATGGGGATGATGGGGGGTTAAAGTCCACCATGCCTGGAAGGTGCCAGCTCAGGGAAGGCTGCTGTAGGTGATGTTTGATGTGACTTTAGTGGCAAAGGAACAGGTGAAGAGCTCCCTTGTTGGGTCAGCAATAACTGGATGTAAAATGTGAAGTTACTTCTCCGAATAGATGCGGGATTTTTAACCAGGCTTGTGCAGCTTTGGACCTAAATTGCTCCCTGCCCAGATGTGTGCTCTGTGGCACCCTGCTCACTTCCTTCTAGCACCGCTGGGGCCTTCATTGTTTGATTTCCTAGGCCCTTCTCTTATCTTGAATGGCTTGTCTGTTTTGGGTGATTTCCTGCTCTCTTTGAGAGTTGTCCTCTGCAAAGGCTGGCCTTCCAATGAGATAACCTTTTGGGTCAAGCACTGTTTGCTTTGGCTTTTCCCAAAAGCCTCCTGCTGAGCCAGTTAACTGATAATCTGAACTATCAGGGAGATAAGAGGCAGCAGGCTGAGGAGCTGGGGAAATAGGCTAAGGTTGAAAGGGCTTCATCTCTGAATGGAGCTCTTGTATGAAGCCGGATGGCAGTGGCAGCAAGTACACAAGCTGCTCAGGACAGAGTCCTGCTTCTCCCTCTGCTCTTAATGCCAGATGAGAGCCACCCAAAACTTTAAGGGCCTTGCAAAACCTGGCTTGCAAGAGACTGTGTCCCTGACAGGGGGCTTCCAGCCCACACTTGACTCTCTGAATGTGCCTGTAGGATGCACCTTTCCACAGGCATGTTACGTGGTGGTAACTTTTAAATAATAGATTTTTATAGAGGTCCAAAACATCTGGAGGGTACTCATCTTGCTTAAGTCCAGTAGGTCTGGCCAGTGCCTGGATGGGAAACCACCTGCGAATTCATAAGGACATTAGAACACAAGAAGAGCCCTGCTGGATCACTCCGAGGGTCCATCTAGTCCAGCAATCTGTTCACACACAGTGGGCAACCAGCTGTCAACCAGGAACCCACAAGCAGGACATGGTGCAACATCACCCTCCTACCCATGTTCCCCAGCAACTGGTGTATATAGAGTTACTGCCTCTGATACTGGAAGTAGCACATAGGCATCAGGAGGCATCAGGACTAGTACCTTCGATAGCCTTCTCCTCCAGGAATTTATCCAACTCCCTTTTAAAGCCATCCAAATTGGTGGCCATCGCTCCATCTTGTGGTAGATAATTTCATACTTAAACTCTGTGCTGTATGGAAAAGTATTTCCTTCTATCTGTCCTGAATCTCCCACCAATCAGCTTCATGGGATGACCCCCATTGGGTTCTAGTATTATGGGAGAGGGAGAAAAATGTCTCTGTTCCACATTCTCCACACCAGGCATAATTTGGTGCACCTTTAACATGTACTTTGAGCACCATGGGGGAAAAGGAGGGATATAAATGAAATAACACAAAATGTATAAATTATAATATAAAGGGCAGACCTGATCCTGATGTCTAGGAGTGCTTTCTCAGCCAAATCAACTGTCAGGTGTTCCGTTCCACCCCTCACCTGCCTGGCAGCTGGTTGGCACAGCGAGGGTGTGAAGACTTTGAAGCCAAGCGGAAATGCTCTTCCAGTACCTAAGGAGCTCTTGGCTGGAGGAAAGAGCAGGACATGGAGTTTGGATGCAATCCATCTCACCTCCACCTAGTAAACCTGTCTTTTAAGGTGCCACGCCATTTGTTTCTCTACTCTCTCTCTCTTTTCTTTTCTTTTCTTTTTTTTGCTGAGTGCTGGTGCCCTTGAACTGCAAGTTTATTTGGTGGCGATGTTTATTTTAAAAACATTCAAGTTCAAACAACGTTCTTCGCGTGCTTCAGAGTGCTAAAGTGCGCTTCACAATTCAGAATGCATCTCTGGATGCTCTGAAAAGTTCCAGCATGATGGGTCCAGTTTTCCATCTTGGGGTGCCGTCAGCTTCCATGTTATTTGTGATTTTTGAGTCGGCCTAATACAGGCATTGCACTGTTAAAGGGGCACACGAGTGTCCCTTTAGTTAAGGTAAGTCGCAAAAACAAACTCGCCATTATAAGCCTCGAAATCCTACTGCTTATAAAAATAACACCTGTAGATCTAATTACTTTTAACGTGGCATAATCTACCTGATGAGGCCTACAATCGTGCAGAATTCCAAACCGATGCAATACAAATTGTGACAGATGCAGCAAGTTAACAAGGACTGAAAATTGACACATTTCCACTTTCGATTCAAGTTATGGCTTGGTATATCATATATTTCTTTTAAATTATGATGTACTCTATTCAGGCTTGTTGAGGAGGCATGTCTTTCACTGGTTCAGGGAAATTCTGAGCAGCGGTTTAAAACTTGTCAATGTTTTTCTGCCTTATGAAAGCCCATTGCGGCAACTGCTAGCAAAGTTAAGTTGGGCATGCTCAGTTTCACTCTGAAGCTAGAATGCTGCAGGTCCTTCAGTATTTTGAATTCCACTGTTCCTTTCTGCAATCTAACCGTAACTCTCAACTGAGATAAGTGTGAGAAAATTTTGAGGGCTGAGTGAGTTACTTGTACTGATTGACAAATCACTGATGAGGAGAGGGAGGAAAAGGAAAAAGCTATGCTGGAATCTGGCACAGGCTCACTCAGGAGTAAGATATTCTGAACACACAGGGACATACCTATTTATTTGTGCACATCTACTCCGTTAATGTCTTGTTTGTGTTTTATGTTTGTGTGGTTTTTGCAGAACACTGTAAGAATAAATTTACTTTTAAAAAACCCGGGAAATTCAGTGATGAAAAAAATGCCACTTTGAGAGCAGAGTTAAGGCATCTCATATTGACTTAATCTCCACCAAACAGGAAATTGGAAAGAACAGGCATGCCCATCTGTGATGGGTAATGATGTTGTGCAATGTTAGAAATAGTGCTTGCTCACATGCAATAAAAAGTCATGGGTCAAATCACAAGACGATTCCTCTAGCAATACAGGAAGGCTCGGATGCGTCATAAAGCAATACAGGACCAGGACATTACAGGGCATCTTTACTGATCCCAGGCACCCCGTCTTCCCTTTCTGGATTTGGACCTGAAAGACCAAGGAAAAGTGTGGATGCATAGAGAGTAAGCTGTAAGCAAGCATGATTTGTGACATCACCACTGCTCACGGGTGGGCACGTCGGTTAAGGCATCAGCCTTAGCTTCCAATTCCCTGGCTTTGTGAAGTTTGAGCCAACATGAGATAGCCTTAACCCTGGTCTTAAACTGGCAGCTTTATGTTTTTAACGTTGAATATGGATTATATTTAGGATGGGATCTTTAATGTGAAATATACTGTTTCTTTTTCGGAAATCTAACATGTAGGACAAACCTTGCCCCTCCTCAATGCATTTGGCTCATTATCTGCCCCCCCCTTGCTACTATTCCCTGGGGAAATCATTTTCAAGGTTTGACCTCTCTGCCCTTCCAAACACAAAAGCTTTCCCATGTTAGTTGGCATCTCCCAATATTTCCTCACCATTAGCTCCCATTGAGGAAGCATCTACCTGGGCCCTTTTCCAGTAATGTTGCTAACAAAAAGCACCGGGCCAGTGGTAACAATACAAAACGAGGCATGAACTGTTCCATTCTCTGGTTACTTTTTCTCAGTTGCGGTGGGGCTTTTGTTGCAAATGTGTCAGCGATCCGAGGCCCTGTCTGTTGCGTTAGCGACACAAATGTAGCCGACGTTCAAGGTTTGATCACATTTCTGGAAGAGGTGGTGTGTTGGGACTGATGCAGGCAGAGCTGCTACCCCATGTATTTGTAGCTGCTGCTGGCTGGAAAACAAATGGCTGGGCCCATTATTTTTATGATGTGTTTCTTTCCTTCTCAAGCCCTAGATGTTTAAAACCTGCTGCATCTGTGTTGGTCCAGGCCCCTGCTTCTGTTTCAGAGGACCACTAATCTGTAAGGCCTGCAATCGTCTGGGCAATTGGTTTTCAGACAGAGAGAGAGAGAGAAAGAGGTAGAGACAGAATGCCTGCGTATTTCCTTCCATTGTGGGGGAATCTATTATTTCATCTCTTTCTCGCTCGTGGCAGTTTTTCTAGACGGACATTTTGGGCTTTGCCAAGTCATGCTGTCTTTTACAGATTCAGGGATTTCCTGATGATTGATCATGTTTTAAGTATGACTGCTTTCTGGATGTTGGTGTGGATGTATTTTGGTAGGCCCAGTTTCTGAAAGTTTTCTGTATAATTTTTTGATGTGATGCTGGTGACTGAGGTGACCAATGGAATAATTGTGACCTTTTCCTGTTGCCATAGTACTTTAACTTTCATGGCCAGTGGTGTATATTTATCTCTCTTTTCTACTTCCTTTTCAACAACAGTTTTGTCATTTAGTATTGCTGTGTCGATGAGGTATGTGTTTTTTTCTTTTTTGTTTATGAACATTATATCTGGTCGCTTGCAGGGTGGTGTATATTTATCTCTCTTTTCTACTTCCTTTTCAACAACAGTTTTGTCATTTAGTATTGCTGTGTCGATGAGGTATGTGTTTTTTTCTTTTTTGTTTATGAACATTATATCTGGTCGCTTGCAGGGTATTGTCCGTATGAATTGTTCCGTTCCAGTATATTTTATGGTCTGCATTTTCCAATATTGTTTCCGGTGAGTATGTATAGTATGGTGTAGATTGTTTGATAAGGTTGAATTTGATGGCCAGTTGTTAGTGAATTATTTTCGCAGCTGTATTGTGTATAGTCCATTCCTGCCAGAATTTTACATCCTCCTGTTATGTAGTCTATTGTTTCTCACAACTGTTGGCATTTCCTGCATAGGTCTGTTGTTATATATTTTGGGTAGTTCTTGATGGCTATAACTTGATCCTGTATAGCTATTAGGAATCCTTCTGTTTCTAGAAGTAGCTCACCCTTCCTGAGCCATTCATACGATTGTTCTTTGTTTATTCGTGGGTTCTGTATTATGTTGTAGTGCTTCCCATGGAGTGCTTTTTGTGCATTATTATTATTATTATTATTATTATTATTATTATTTCCTTAATGGCAAATTGGTGGGAAGGTGAAATTCTCCTTACAGATAGTGCTTCTGTTGTTGTTGTCTAGTAAGCTCTAGTAATTATTCTTTCTGTCAGGGATGGATGTATCAAACCCCCTGCAGCTGCCCATTCTCTGGCTGATGTATGGGGCCAGGTTGGTCTTCTCCTTGCTAAGATGTTCTTCCTAGTAGATGGGGTTCATCCTCCCAGTGGATGAGGCCAGAGTGTGCTGCCTTTCAGCTCTGCAGTCCCAGTGCAATATCAAGATGTTCCATGGCTTGGTTATGGTTACAAGCACTAATTGGTTAGTGCCTGTACTGCCAACAATGCCCAAGGGCCTGTTTTTTACACCACCAAACCAAACACATGTCTTAGTATTGGCTTTTAAGGTGTCTTTAAAAAAAAATCTTCAGGGCAAACATATGGAGCTTATTCACAGGAGGGCAACAAGGATGATCAGGGGACTGGAAACAAAGCCCTATGAGGAGAGACTGAAAGAACTGGGCATGTTTAGCCTGGAGAAGAAAAGACTGAGGGGAGACATGATAGCAATCTTCAAATACTTGAAAGGTTGTCACATAGAGGAGGGCCAGGATCTCTTCTCGATCAACCCAGAGTGCAGGACACGGAATAATGGGCTCAAGTTACAGGAAGCCAGTCAGGAAAAACTTCCTGACTGTTAGAGCAGTACGGCAATGGAACCGATTACCTAGGGAGGTCGTGGGCTCTCCCACATTAGAGGCCTTCAAGCGGCAGCTGGACAGCCATCTGTCAGGGATGCTTTAAGGTAGGGTGACCAGATAAAATCCAGGTCAGGGCTCATGTAACTTTAACAGTTGTAGAGAAAAGGGAATTTCAGCCAGTGTCATTTGTATGCAATTAGTTCCTGATGAAATTCCCATGAGCCCTGACCTGGATTTTATCTGGTCAGCCTACTTTAAGGTGGATTCCTGCATTGAGCAAGGGGGTTGGACTCAATGGCCTTGCAGGCCCCTTCCAACTCTACTATTCTATGATTCTATGATTTCCTGCTGTTACCATCCAAACATCTAGGAGCCTTTTATTAGAAAAGGTGTGTGTGTGTTTGTGTGTGTGTGTGAGAGTGTGTGTGTGTGTGTTTGGAAGATGGTGAATGCAAACAAGACTACCTCCTCACCCTGTATCAATATGCCAATTTATCCTGCTATTTCCACTTGTCTTATTTTTATATTTTCTTTGAAGGCTATGCACTCCCTCTCTCTTGCATTAAAATGAGCAGCTTTTGCATGTTTTGCTTCCTTTGCTCTTCCTGGCAAAAAATCTATTCTCTCCCTAAACACACACAGATAGCTCTGTACTAAGAAGAAAGTTGCTCCTATTTATCAGGGTGGTGGTGATGGAGGAAATTGCCTGCATAATCTATGAGCCTGCCTCTCTCCCCCTCTGCTTCATCAGACAGCAGGCGAGAGATTTCCCAGGCATCTTCACTGATGCTTTAGCAAGATGTGGCATTTTGGGGAAAATGACATTCTTCGGCATGCATTCTGCAGCGGAGGAGTCTCTTTGTGGGTTTTATGCAGCTGAATAGAATTTGGGCTTCCAGCGGGAGCAATTTGGAACCTTGCTCTCTGCATTTGGATCGGGGCGCTTAGCTCAGTGGCGGTGGCGCACGTCCTCTGCATGCAGAAGGCTCCACGCTCAGTCCCTGGCGGCTCCCAGGTGGGGCTGGGAAAGTTGCCTCTCTGAGATCTTGGAGCGCAAAGGGGTAGAACCTCAGCCGTGGCAGCCAAAACTAGCTGACTTAGCATCTAGGCTGACCAACTTTCAGGATTTCCCCAGATTTATCCTGGTTTTGGTTTTATCCTGGGTGCCTGGGGACTCTCCATAATTTTCTATCATGTCCTGGAAAGACGCGCTTCCCCTTTTAAGGCCGCATTAATGTGGCTTTCTGGAGGTGGGTCATTTCCCTCCCACTGCTCCTGTCAGGGCCTTAAAGGGGAAAGCGTGGCATTCCTGGACATCATCAAAAGGCCCTGATTGGAGCAGCGGAGGGTGGGAATGACACTCTTTCCCCTGCTCTGCTCCTCCTTTTAAGATGGCGGGGGTGAATGGCATCCTTTCCAGAGGTCCCAGAAAGCTGCTTTCCCACCTCTGCACTGGGTGTCCTCTGTTTTATTTCCCAAATATGGTCACCCTACTGGCATCCCAATCTGGCTCTTTGGAGTTCTTGAGCAAGCCAGGCCCCCAAGCAGCGATCGTTTTGTGCTTCCGTGGCTTTTGTGCAGTGTTTTCCCCTCCGTTCTGATGTTGAAATGCCTCTCCTAAGCCTTAGTTACTGGCATTAAGAGCTTTAGGGTGCAAGCTTATGCCTGCTTTGATAGAAAAAAGTCCTACAATTCCCAGCATTCCCCAGCCAGCCATGCTGGCTGGGGAACGCTGGGAGTTGTAAGACTTTTTTCCATCTAAACATGCATAGGATTGCACCCTTAAACTCAAACATGATGTGAATTTTGCCCCCGCTACAAGAAGGCAGCTTTTCTGAAATAGAATTTGGACCTCGATCGAAAAGAGAATAAGCGCCCCGATATAGACAGTACCAAGCCAGATGGACCAATTAGGTCTAAGGCATCTGCCTGTGTTGCTGCGATCCATGGGACTGCTGTCCCGCCCTAATGGTCTCTTTCTCCCTAGAGAACCAGCATATACTCTTGCGTGTCTCTCCTCCACCCCTTTGTCTGTCTGCAGAGTGAAACCGATGCATGAGAAAGCAGGGCCCATGCACAGCCTGGACAAGCTGGAGGCATTGCACAAGGAAAAGAGCTTGGATTCTCCGAATGGCAGGTGAGCGCAATTTTGTTTGCATTGCAAAGGTTGGGAGTCCCTGGACCACAGGTCTACACTTATCCCCGCAAAGAAGCCGTGTGTGTGTGTGTGTGTGGGGGGGGGGTGATCTATGGAATTCACTGCCACAAGATGTGGTGATGGACACCAATTTGGATGGCTTCGAAAGGGGCTTGGACAAATTCCTGGAGGAGAAGACTATCAATGGCTACTAGTCCTGATGACTAAGTGCAGCCTCCAGTATCAGAGGCAGTAAGCTTATATACACCAGTTGCGGAGGAACATGGACAGGAGGGTGCTGTTGCACTCATGTCCTGCTTGTGGGTTCCTGGTCAACAGCTGGTTGGCCACTGTGTGAACGGAGTGCTGGACTAGATGGACCCTTGGTCTGATCCAGCAGGGCTCTTCTTATGTTTGTGTGTGTGTGCATGAGATCTCCTAGTTGCTTTCTGGGTGTTTGCAATCTGGTTTTGCATTGGCTGCAATCCAGTCTACATGCAACTCCTTTTCAGCAACTCCTTTTCTAAGGGAACTGCACTGTCTGCCTATTTGCTATCGGGTTTAAGATTTTGGTCCTGGTGTACAAAGCCTTAAACAACTTGGGATCAGGATACCTGAGTGAGTGCCTTCACCCTTATCAGCCTGCCTGGTCACTGAGGTCATCAGAGGGCATGTTCCTGGTGGTTCCACATGGACCTATGACCCGATTGAGTCCACCCAGAGAAGAACCTTCAACGTGGTGGCCCCCTTGCTTTGGAAGTTCCTGCTTCTGGAGGTCAGGCAGGCACCAACGCTGTTGTTTCCCGACACTTCCTGTAAACAGCTTTATTCCAGGAAGCCTTCCTTGACTGACCAGCCATGGTTTTATCATTGCTCTGTTTTTAAAAATAATAATTTTAACATGGTGTTTTCTTTCTTTTATCTTTTTATCATTTCATCTTTTATTGTTCACCTCTCCGGAAACTTAGATGTGGAGCGGTATATAAATGCTGCAGATAAATAAATTAAATCATTCCTTGCCCCTCAAAGCTGCTGTTAGCCCCAGCAAGGAGGCCTCCATGAAGCTCATATCAGTTCTGGTGGTGTAAGGGCATCTCCATTAAGGAAATCATGGGGCCCTCCAATCCAACTCGGAACGCAGGACTAAATTGCTCCACAGAGCCCTTAAACCTCCGCCTTTCCATGTGCTGTTGAATCATGAATTTATAACCTGCCTTTTGGCATGAAATCCTCAAGGCGGGGAAAACCCAACAGGACAAAGTGCAACTTCACACCGCAATAAAGCCGTCAAAAGGACCGGCAAGTGGAAAAGCGCAGCAGCTGCAGTTAAAAATCACTCGGGCACCTTCGACTTCAGAAGCCTGCCTAAGCAAGCGGCTCTTTTTAAAGCTTGCTTTTATAAAGGGTCAAGATCCCAAATTTGGAGGACTTCAGCAGGCAGCTGTTTCCATAACCTGGGGCGTCGACCACCCGGAGCACCCACTCTGCAGCCACCAACAGCCCAATAGATGACCATATTGAGAGGTTGTCTCAGCTGGAACTTAAAGTGCGGGAAATTTTATATATATATATATATATAGAGAGAGAGAGAGAGAGAGAGAGAGAGAGAGAGAGAGAGATGTATTTTGAGTATGTGGGTGACAGAGAGAGAAGATGCTCATCAACAGAATCTCTCTTTGTTTTGCAGTCTGCACCTGAGTGATGCCGTAAAGGATGAAGAGCTAAAGAAAGGTCCCAGAGAAGTCACGGTGAGTCTGGAAGGGCTTTGACATTGTTTTCCTGGACTTTGCTGCCATTGTCCTTGAGGGGGCCTGTGGGATAGGGTTGCGGTGTTGCTGTTTGCACGGATGCCACTTGCTCCTGCCCGGCTGGACTGAGATCTGCCTTTCCCTCCCCCTCCACACCCAACCCCGGTCCTGCTGCTCCACCTGCTTCTCTTGGCTTGAGGCTGGCAGGACCCGCTTGGCGAATTACATCTGTTATCCCCCTGTTTGTTGTAGCTTTCTGTCTTCAGCTTCTTTATACCGTGTTTGTGTGTGTGTAGCGGGGGGTGGGGGGCAGGTTGCTAAACAATTCTCATGCAAAGGGAGGCAAGACTCCAGCACAGCTCCAGAATAGCCATTGTTCCACTGAAGGGCTTAAGGCAGATTCTTTGGAAATGGTTGTTGATTTAGTTTTCGCCTCAACCAATTGCTGTTTGGTTGGACTTTAACTTTGTCTTGCAGTCTTTTCTTGCCAGAGGTAAATTCTGTAATCGATCTACGACAAAGACTTGTAAGTTTATGGATATAAGAAGAGCCCTGCTGGATCAGGCCAAAGCCTGTCTAATGCAGCATTCTGTTCCCACCTTTTTTTAATGTGATAAAAGCCCCAAATGTTGTAACCTTTCCTTGTAGGAGCTCCAGTCTCCTGGTCATTTTGGCTGCCATTTTGTGCCCCCTTTTTCCAGCTCTAAAATATACTGTTTGAGGCACGGTGACCAGAACAGTACACAGTAGACCTGAGCTCAACAAGTTTTAAGAAATGCTCTCCTAGGTAGGGGTGTCCATTGTTTGCAAATCTGGCCCTTTTTGGGCCCGACGAATTCCCGGGAACCCCCCCTGCCCCGTAAATAGACATTTGCGCGAATTGCAGCTTTTCTGTGTAATGTCTCCCCTACACTTTCCAGACAACATGTTGTCTGTGTCTTTCATGACCGCTTTGCAATGAGTCTTGCAAGCCATTCATTTTATTTTTTTAACAATCGAAAAGACTGCAAGGGGAGTGACCCTGTGGCCAGACTGTCTTAACATGAGAGCATAAGAAGCTGTGGTCCAAGGACTAATGCAATACATGTGATTGATTGATTGAAGAAGCACCATGCTGGATCAGACCAGGGTTCCATCTAGTCAGCACTCTGTTCACACAGTGGCCAGGGAACCACAAACAGGACATGATGCAACAGCACCCTCCCACCCATGTTCCCCAGCAACTAGTGTATACAGGCTTATTGCTTCCGATATGGGAGGTTGCACTTAGCCATCAGGACTGGAAGCCATTGATAGCCTTCTCCTCCAGGAATTTATCCAACCTCTTTTGAAGCCATCCAAACTGGTGGCCATCGCTACATCTTGTGGTAGCAAATTCCATAGTTTTAACTATGTGCTGTGTGAAAAAGTCCTTCTTTTTCTCTGTCCTGAATTTCTCACCCATCAGCTTAATGGGAGGACCCCATTGGGTTCTAGTATTATAAGGGAGGGAGAAAAATGTCTCCCTTTCCACATTCTCCACACCAGGCATAATTTTGTACACCTCTCTCGTGTCTCCCTTCAATCTCCCTTTTTCCAAGCTGCCTTGATGCCTGCCTGTTGCCACTGTCCTTCAGGGACCCTCTCTGTTAACCTGCCTGCTTGTGTCTGTTTCATTTCTAGCCACCAAATAAATACAACTCTCAATACCACAAGTTATTCAAGGACATTCCCACAGAGGAGAGTGTGCTAAAAGGTGAGTGGCAAATGCTCTTTTGAGGGAAGGGGAGGAGGAAGAGATCTTGCAGGCCATAGCTTCTGTGAAACTCGGGCACCTTTCATACATTTTACAAATAATTCAAACACTATAGAACCTCCATACCTGCATGCATCAGGTTGGAATGGTGTCTTGGTCTAAATGAATGAACATAATTAACAATGTTTTACAGATCTGCCTACCAGAGCTTGGTACCAAAAGTCATACTCTTATTTATTTATTTATTTATTACATTTATATACCGCCCAATAACCAAAGCTCTCTGGGCGGTTCACAAAAATTTAAACCATCAACAAAACAATATAAAAACACGACATAAAAATACAATATAAAACCACAGCCAGGCTAAAAAAAATCACGCAGCAATGCAGATTTAAAATACAAATTTATTTATTTATTTATTTATTTATTTATTACATTTGTATACCGCCCCACAGCCGAAGCTCTCTGGGCGGTTTACATAGGATTAAAAACAATTAAAAACAATATACAAAAATTAAAACAGCAAAAACATACAACATATACACAATACACAATACACAACATACACAACACAATTTAAAATACAGATTTAAAACAGCGGAGTTAAAAGACTATGATAATAAACTGTGAAAATATTGTGAAAATAAGAAGGTCTTCACCTGCCGTTGAAAGGAGTGTGATGTAGGTGCCAGGCAGACCTCTCTAGGGAGCTCATTTCACAGCCGGGGGGCCACGGCAGAGAAGGCCCTCCTCCTAGTAGCCACCTGCCTCGTTTCCTTTGGCAGGGTCTCATAGAGAAGGACCCCTGAAGATGATCTTAGGGTCCAGGCAGGTACATATGGGAGGAGGCGTCCCTTCATATAACCTGCAATGAAGGAGTTCTGAATCGAGGGATTTGCTTTGGATACCAGAACTGAACAGAGCTCGCAACCCTTGCACACAATTTCGGTTCCTTTCAGCCGTATAATTCAGAGTGGGTGGGGAGTTGTTTTGTTCCTGCTATTCTTCAGCAGTTAGGAGTCAGAAACTCTGCCCATCTATTGCAAATCATCCAAAGAACTAGCAGTAGATCCAGTTCTACCTTCTGCACACCCCTGCCGGGGGTATTTGGTTCTGTTGTTAAAGTGCTCTGATCATTAGGAAGTTCGGAACATAGAAAGCTGCTGTGTGTCAAATCAGACCACTGATCCATCTAACTCAGTGTTGTTGACACTGACTGGCAGCGGTTCTCCAGGTTTCAGGCAGGAGTCTTTCTCGCCGTACCTGGAGATGCTGAGGATTGAGCCAGGGACCTTCTACATGCAAAGCAGGGTCTCTACTACTGAGCTACAGCTGTGGCCTCTCCTCTGGGGGAACCTTAATGTCCAACCCAAATCTACCCTCCTTCAGCCTTTTCCTTTTTATTTTTTGAAGTCTGTTCCTGCGCCCTTCAAAGAGATATTCTCATCCAAGGCCGGCTCTACATTTCCCCAAACTGGCTCTGTTTCTACGCAAATCTTTTTGGGAAAGACATCAAGGTAAGTTGGCCTCGGTGCGCCATTCGACAGGGCTGTGTTTTCACAAGGCCGGATGTATGTTTGGAATTGGGGTGGAAAGGACTGTACCAGAGGCTTAAAGGCAAAGGGTTAGTAACGAAGAGCTGGACGGAGAAGAGAGAGGAAGAGGGAGAGAGCGCCGCATGGGGGCATAGTAAAACCGGTGCCCAAGGTCACGAAAGGCACAAACCTATACATGTTTAGGCAGGGAAAAAAGTCCTACAACTCCCAGCATTCCCCAGCCAATGTTGCTGGTTGGGGAATTCTGGGAGTTGTAGGACTTTTTCCTGCCTGAACAAGCATAGGATTGCACCCTAAAGCAATTTTGGTCAAAACTACAAGGGAAATGGTCTAATGGTGGGCAGAAGGTAAACCTCCAGATGCTTTGGACTTCAACTTCAGTTTCAGCCAGCAAGGTCAAAGGTCAGAAATGCTGGGAGCTGAAGTCCAAAACGTCTGGAGGGCAGCAGGTTGGGGAAGAGAGAGAGAGCTGTAGGTGAGGTGGGGTGGAAAGAGAGCGATGTTGTAATCCCCACCCATATTTGGCTCTGGCTCCACCTACCACCAGCATCTCGGCCCGGGTGGATTCCACCCCCACTGGGAACGTGATTCTCAGCAGAAAAATGTCCCTCACCCCTGGTCCAGATCATTTATTCACATGGGTTTGAAGATAAAGTCAGAAAGCAAGAGGAGAGAGGGAAATTTCTTGGCCTCTGACCCAGACTGCCCTGGCTTCCTTGCTTATATATTCTTCTATTTCATTTGTTTGTTTGTTTTAAATATATATTCTATCTCACCTTCCTTTTTAAAAGACTTCAAAGCAGATGACGGCAGTAAGAACAAATTAAAATGATATCTCAGCCTTCAAACAATACGGAGAGGAAAGTTCAAGCAGATTAAATTTAAAGCCAGCCCTAGCAGTAAAAGCAGCAGTTGGCCCAATGCTTGAGAGAATAAAAATGTCTTTTAGTTGCTTCCTGAGGATGCAACCGCGCCTTCTGGAAGCCACGGTTTCTTGTCTCTCCCTTTTGAATCCTGAAAGAAAACGGCTTTGGAGGCGAGTCCTGTCTCTGTGGCATGTGGGAAACCGTAACTGAATTTGATGCAGTCCAGAATTCCATCCCCTCCACTTGATTTATGGTTTTGAGGGTTATCCAGTAAACACTGCCGCTGACAGGGAACTTTCTTCCATATTTAGAACAGACTTCCTTAAAATGCTGCCAAATGGCTGAATTATTTATAACGGCCGCGCTACCTATTTAAATAAACATCGGGCAGCGAGAATGTTAATCCCAACTCCCAAAGTTCAGCCCATTTAGCAGGACTCTTCTGTCGTTGCCTTGCGACTTATTTTTAACTGCACCCTTCAACTTTTTTCTTTCCCTTGTGACTGTTTTCCCGAAATGGTGGGTCGTGTCCACACCGGACAATAGCCGGTTTTTGTTTCTTCTTCCTGTCTTCGAGGCTAACTGAAGCAATGGCTTTTCTGTCCAGAGGGCTTTTCTGGGCCTCTCATTCCTTTTCCAAGGCTGGTTACAAACTGCTATTACTTTGGATTGGGACCAATTTCATGAGAACATAAGAGCCCTGCTGGATCAGACCAGGGTCTATCTAGACCAGCATTCTGTTCACACAGTGGCCCACCAGCCACATGTGGGAAACCCACAAATAGGACTTGAGTGCAACAGCACCCTCCCGCCCATGTTCCCCAGCAACTGTTGTACCGAGGCATTCCGCTTCTGGGTTCAGTGTAACCAGTGCAAAGTGATGCACATTGGGGTGAAAACAATCCCAACTTCAAATATAACCTGATGGGATCTGAGCTGGCGGTGACTGACCAAGAAAGAGATCTTGGGGTTGTGGTGGACAGCTTGATGAAAATGTCAACTCAGTGAGTAGCTGCTATAAAGAAGGCAAACTCCATATTAGGCCTAATTAGAAAAGGAATTGAGAATAAAACTGCCAGTATCATACTGTCTTTAGACACACCTATGGTGCGACCATCCTTAGAATACGGTGTACAGTTCTAGTCACCGCACCTAAAAGAAGATATTATAGAGCTGGAAAAAGCACAGAAAAGGGCAACAAAAATGATTAAGGGGCTGGAGCATCTCCCCTATGACGGAAGGTTACAAAAACTGGGATTGTTTATCTTGGAAAAAAGGAGGCTGAGGGGGGACATGATAGAGGGGTACAAAATTATGTGTGGGAGGAGAATGTGGATAGGGAGACATTTTTCTCCCTCCCTCTCCCATAATGCTAGAACCCAATGTAGCTGATTGGTGGGAGATTCAGGACAAATAAAAGGAAGGACCCCTTCATACAGCATATAGCAAAACTATGGAATTCACTACCACAAGATGTAGTGACGGCCACCAATTTGGATGGCTTTAAAATCTATTGAACTTCTTTGAAGTGTTGATGAGTGGCAGGATACTGGAAAAGGGTGAAGCAGCCCAGCATTGTGTGTGTGTGTGTGTGTGTGTTTTCCTTTTTAAAAGGGCTAGATGAGGGCATGCACCAAATTTCGCCTCCCTGCGGTGGTGGGGAATTAAAAAGCACTTCCAGTCCTTCTTTGGGCATGACAATGAGGGTGCTGCTCATTAAGGGCACTATCCAGTGGGCTGCTCGCCAAATGCACAAGCAGGCCAATCCCACACCTTTATTACGGCAGTGCTGGTTATTCGTTTTTTTAAAAAAATATTTATCAAGGTACAGCTTGAAGCTGTCCGAGAACCTTCAAAAACCCTTTCCTCAGAACCTCCGCCGGGATGGAACCAAAACCGGGCACGTGTACCACAGGCCAAAAACATTTCTCCAGCACTTCCTGTAAGGTTCTGCCAAGCCGGTTGCCTGTATCCCCTTCACATGGCCGGAGTGGCGGCAGCTTAAAAGTCAGAGGGCAGAAGCAGCATATGGGAAACTACCCCCAGGTTGTTTTTTTTTATCGATCAGTCATTTCGATCACCCTCTTCACAAGTAGTGACTGTTTTGAGGCAACAGTGCTAAATGCACTTACTTCCTGGTTAGTAAGACTCATCGGAATCAGTGTGGCTCACTTCCAAAATAAACAAGGTTAGGATTTGGGTGATCATTCTGCAGTCAGTAACCAGGAAACTGGACAATCAACACTGTTTCTCCTCTACTTTTCATGTATATCCTGCAACTGACTCTTTCTTTCTTTCTTTCTTTCTTTCTTTCTTTTCTTCATTCATTCATTCATTCATTCATTCTCCATTCCAGGTTGTTATTCCTGTTGTCTCTGTCCAACTGATAAAAAAGCACAAAACGGCCCGGCTGTTGCCGAATGGGCTAGCTATTACTACCAATGCCAGCAGAAAGGTAAGTGGCGCTGGACCGGATTTGCCCTCCTCCCTACCCCCTTGTCGTGAATTTGCCCAACCCTAAGCTTCTGCTCACGAACTTAGGCAAACTGACAAGACACTCTAAACAGTGAGACTCTTTTATTTGTGAAATCGCACAGAATTCAAGCATAATGGTTTCATTTCCGCACACATACACGTAAAGCTGATAACAGCCAGACAGCTTTAAGCTCAAACAGCTTGATGCGAACTAGAACAGCAATCTCTCGGGGGGAGAAGTGTTGGGATAGACCAAGTCTTATATGAGCTCATCAGATGTGAAACACTGGGCCCACAACCCCAGAGACAGCTTCAGTACAAGAGTGCCTGAAGACCAGCAGAGACAGTATACATCTTGTACAAACAACACCCAGTCTGCCAGTAAGCACTGAGTTGATCCAAGTAGGCAAGATGTCAGAGAAACGAACATTGACCTAAGAACCCCTTTGCCTGTAGCAAAAGCTCTGAGAGGAAGCTCTCTCGCAGTTCACACAACACACAATCTAGAACAGCAACAGTCGACCTAGGAAACTTCTCCTATGCCCGTACTTTAGCTCCATCCAGAGAAAGCTCTCTCTCAAGCCATAGAACACGATCCAGAACAGTAACTGCAAGTCTAAGTCTATGAAAAGCTTCAGAGCACTTTCTATAGCACAGTCTTTAGAAATTCCAAGTCTAAATAGCAACAGAGCATGTACAGAGTGCATCTAACATCTCCAAACAGATAGGCTCAATTCGGACGACATGATTGTCAATGGTGGGGTAATAATCAACTTTACAGTTGTTCAACTAGGGGGTACTCCCCACACAACATGGAAATAAATAATCAACTGTGGTGTGGATTAGGATCAGCGCTGAGCTGACTATGGCAGCATTCGGATGACACAATAGTAAAAAAAACTGACGATTGTTTCCCCCCACACCAGTTGTTTATTGTGTCATCCGAATTGAGCCATAGAATCTCAAACACTAAGAGTTTCATGGCAAGCGTAGAACTGATGATCTCTAGCAAAGGTCCTCCCCTTTGCTCGTTCCTCTTATAGCCTAGAGGCTGGCTATTCCAAGCCACTTGACAGACAAGACCTCAAGCCTGTAACCCAAACTCATGTGCCAACAGGGTGGCACAGTTCAACCTACTCTTGATAACGACACTATGTGAGAAACATTTTGCAAGATTGCCCCCACCTTTTCCAAACATTCTTTTGTTCTCAAAGAAACTCACCAGCTCAAAGCCTCGGCTAGCAAACCTCTCTTGAGAAACAGCAACAAATAAGCTTACAAAGACACAGACTTTCTCACAACAATTCCCAATCTTTCAACTCACAATTCGCAAGGCCTGCCGGCCTTGTGAATTATCTATGACACACTTGACATCCGACACCCCTACCCCCCAACATTGCAAAGCTGTACTTTTTGCTGTTAAAGTTAGGAATGTTTCCGTTCATACATAGTTCGCATAGTCAGGCTTAAGATCATGCTTAACTGCAGACGCATAACGCGCATAACTGTGATGTCCCAGTAAGGACATCACAGTTGGTTGTTTACTAACCAGGTGGAGGCAGGACAAAGTCATTAATTCCCAGTGTGCAGGTGATCCACTGCACAGCTTTGTATGGGAGAATCCAAGGGGCGGGTATGGATGGAGCTCCTGGGATCATAGCCCTGAGGTCCATGTGCATTCTATGTGCAAATGGGGAGCAGGCTTCCTGTTTGCCTTCAGAGGGACGGGCTACATTGCAACCCCTCCTGTTGGCTTCCGGTCACGTCCAAGCAGCAACAGATGCTGGATATTGTCTCCATCCTCTGCTTTCCCTAACTTAAGGTGGACTTCTCCAATCTGATGCCCTCCAGATGTGTTGGACTACAATTCCCGTTATCCCCAACTATGGATAAGATGGGAGTTGCAGTCCAGCAATTCTGGAAGGTGGCAGGTTGGGGAAGGTTATTTTAAAGCAGGGTGTAGAATGTTAGGGCCATGGGCTGAATTCGGCCCACTCTAGCCCTCGTCCTCTTCCTCTGACTCCACCCCCTTCCCCTGGCCCTTTCCCATGACCACCAATCGTTTGGTAGTTTCCTGGGTTTTGTGCGGTGTCTTTCTTCCATTCTAAAAGGTTGAAATGTCTCTCCTAAGGCATAGTTACTGGCAGGAAGAGCTTTAAGCTCATATATGCGGATAATTTTGGCCCCGCCCTTTTGCCTTCAGCTCCGCCCACTATTGGAATGCAGCCCCCCGAAATGTGGTTTTCGGGCTGAAATTGCTTCCCCGTCCATGCTTTAAGATGTCACGAGACTTTTTCGTTGTTCTTTATACACTTGGTGTTCACTTTATATAACCTGTGAAAGTGGATGTTTGTGGTTATTATCCTGAAATGGTTTTGAGCGTTGCGATGAAACCTGCTGCGTTGTTTCCTATTTTCTGGTGCTTTTTTAAAATCCCTGCGTTACGTGAACCGCTTGCCAGCTCTTCTGTGATCACTATTTCTAATGCGTCCTAACCTTTTCTTCTGCTGGCACACGCTTCCTCTGACAACTGATAATCCTCTTTCTCGGCAGTCGCTTTGCCTCCTGGTTCTGTCCCACAACAGGGAGGAGCAGCAAGTAGTGACCACGTGGCCCATTCAGTGGGCGTTTTTATAGCGCAGCTTTTCCTGCATACAGCAGGAAAGGGCGCCACTTATCGCCACAGCCAAGAAGAAATGGATTTTTCGGGTCTCATTTTGTAGCGTGAAAAACAACAGAAGAAACGGGAGGCGTGCAGGAGGATCGCTGCGTCATCAAAATGATCTGCGAAGATCCATGAGTGGCCAGTTACGAGTGTGCGATAAAACGCTTGTCTAAAGATGCTCGTAGCCACACAGTTTGTGTAGCCGACTCCAGAGCTGTTCTCGCCCCCTTTCTTGGACAAGGTCTTGTGGGGAGTGGGAATGGCCAGAGCTTAGGGGTCAGAGGGGAGCTGGGAATATTGGAACTGTGGCCTCCCTCACTGGTGAGAGATTGCACACCCTCTCATGACATTGATGTGCTTGAATGATTTTGCCCTGCCTTTCAGAGTTTTTAAAAAAGTTGCACGGCAGCTTACAGTTCAGAGTAAATAACAGGACAATTACAATCAAGCTGCAAAACAACTTGAAGTCAGGAAATAAAGTCAACGCCCCCAGTGGAAACTCCAGAAGTGAAGGGGTGGGCGGAATGTGGCTTTTTGTACTGAGCATTTACGTCACGGCTAAGTGAATTTTGGCGTTTTGGCTCCTCTCCAATGAATTTCACTTTCATGGGCTTCCCGAAAATGAAACCTGCAAAACCTTTCCAAATGCATGCATGGCTTCCAGCCCAAAACAAACCACCCCCGTGGATTAGAGGGGTAGAAATGGCTTGGGGTGGGGGGGAAACCCTGCCCTGTTGGTTGAAAATCTGGCTTGTGTTGAGCTGGCAGGATGGATTCTTGACCTTGCGCAAGGTCAGCATGAGCCGTATTCTGCTTTCCATTTTTTGCTGTCTTGAGGTTTGGCTGGGTAGTTGCTAACGTCTGCTCCTTCAGGTGGACACTATAAGGCAACCTTCCCCAACCTGATTCCCTCCCATAATTCCCATTGCATGCTAGCTGGAGATGATAAGCATTGTAGTCCTATGCATCTGGAGGGCACCAAAGCTCCCATAAGGCAGCGGGAATCAAACCCCTTTCAGCCTGAGGATCAAATTAAATTTTGGAGACGCTCTCAGGGGGAGGTATTCTGGTGGTAGGCCGGGCTAAAGGCAAAGTGGGTGGGGCCAAAGGCAAAAGGGTGGGCCCAATAACAGGTCAAGACCCTTTTATTTTCCCAGTATTTTTGCAGTTTACTATCCTGGTCTTTTAACTCTACTGTTTTTAAATTCACTTTTTAAATCCCTGCAATGCTGCTCAGTACTTTTGTATTGTGGTTTTATATTGTGGTTTTAAGCTTTCATATTAGATTTTACTCTGTACTTAATGGTTTTAATTTTTGTGAACCACCCAGAGAGCTCCGGCTATTGGGCAGTATAGAAATGAAATAAATAACAAAAATACCAGCATATGTTAGCTTAAAGTTCTTATTGGCAATCACTAAGTATTGGGATAAGCATTTTGGTCTTGTAGGACAGGGGGGAAAACTGCACAAAACCCAGGAAACCGTCCAATAATCGGTAGTTGGGGGAAATGTGGGTGGGGCTTGGGGAAGGGGGCGTGGCCTTTGGCCCTGGGTTCTGTACCCATGGTGTCCGCTTAAGTTTTGGCTTTGCTTACTCACTGCCGCTTTGCTTTATTTCCAGTACATCTTTGTGTCCCTGATCTCCAGAGACAGTGTGTATGACGTGCTGCGCAGAGTCTGTACCCACCTGCAGGTATTTTTAAAAAAATTATTCTTGTTTTATTTACTTGTTTATTCATTCTATTCACATCCTGCCTTTCTGCCCAAAAAATAGCACTCAAAGTGGACAACGATAAAATACAGACTGAAAACAAGAGCTGAATTAATTGAAACGTAAAGTAGAAAACGTTAAAAATACAACAATGGACTTATTTGAAAGGTGGCATCATAGTCCTGTAATGGAACTGGTGGAAGTGGGCTTCCTTGGGAGTGTAATGGAACTGGTGGAAGTGGGCTTCCTTGAGAATGTAATGGAACTGGTGGAAGTGGGCTTCCTTGGGAGTGTAATGGAACTGGTGGAAGTGGGCTTCCTTGGGAGTGTAATGGAACTGGTGGAAGTGGGCTTCCTTGGGAGTGTAATGGAACTGGTGGAAGTGGGCTTCCTTGGGAGTGTAATGGAACTGGTGGAAGTGGGCTTCCTTGGGAGTGTAATGGAACTGGTGGAAGTGGGCTTCCTTGGGAGTGTAATGGAACTGGTGGAAGTGGGCTTCCTTGCTGCTTCATCTCATGGTAGCCTGTGCACTCAGTGCTACACAGAGGGTTGGGGGACCCTGCTGAACAGAGAGAGAGATGTGGCATAGGGGGCTGGGGGGGGGGAAAGTACCTCCCGTTGATTTTTGGGAACCTCCCCTTTCCCCTTCAGCCCTCTGCGCTCTAGTTCACCTCATTCAGCAGGGTCCCCCAATCCTCTGTGGCATTTTCAGGGCAGCTGAGGTGCTGCCGGGAGGAAGAGTGGGGTAAGGAAGTCCATTTCCATCAGCCCCATTACGTGTGTGTGGCTCTGGATCCAACCAGTGGAGGCTGGTGGCTCTATTTTTGGTGTGACTATGAATCCATTCTGGGTTTCCCTTAAAACCAGCCAGAACTCTAAAGGAGTTATCCAGAGTGTGCTAAAGCTATTTTGGGGATAGGGATCAGAATCTTGGATAGCTCCTTTAGGGTAGTGGCTGAAATCCAGAATGAATTCGCAGCTCTACCGAAATCAGAGTCACCAGCCTCCACTGGATCCATCCCCTTAAATTAAAGCAAATTAATAAATAAATGTTATAGCAGCAAATTGCCAAGGAACTGGTTGTAATCTGCATTTCTGCACCTTCTGTTCCCCAGTGTCTCTCAGATGCTCCTCCAAATTATATAAACATTTGCCTGTTTATTTAGCTTGTTTGATGCATCTTCTGTTGAAGTCCTGTAATATTTTATTTGAGTGTTAATGCTTGCCCAAGGAGATGATTTTAGCATCTGAATCAGAAAACCTAAATGGCGACTCCCATGGTGGTAAAATGATAATAATGGACCCCTTTAAAATTAATTAAAGTTTTTTTTTTGTTATAAACGTTCCAGGATTCAAAAATAACAACAAAGTTGTTGCATATAAGATGTCCGCAGTCATGTAGTGCTTTCCCAGTAATAGACTGGGTTTTCACGATCACCGCAGTCTATGGTAGGGTTATTTGAGGGTTGTTTAACCCTCAAATAGCCCACGATTGGATGAAATGACAAAACAGGGCACCCCACCCCACCTCGCCTGGAGTTGAATATTAAAAATGGCTGCTGGCACATGTCACAATCCACTGTGGCTTAAATAAGCCATGGTGGGCTGCAGTGATTGTGCAGACCAGCCCATAATATCTGTGGTCATTTCATCCTAAAATGTCCATGTAGAACAGCATTGGGGGTTGCCCATTAATGGTACACTGTAATCTGCTGCTTGAGGTCAGCTATCACAGTCTGCCTAATGGTAGGGCCAGCCTAGAAAACATGCTGGCTAATCAATTGAAGGCTCTGTTGTCCATTTTCCAGCCCTAAAGATTTTGCGTTTGTGAGCCTTCTGCAACCAAGGCAGGTGCTTACTTTTCCTTCCCTCCCTCTTTCTCCAACCTGGGTGAGAAACACTTTCTGTGCCAGAGTAAGGAGAGAACACGTTGCACAGGCAAAAGCGATTATTTTCAACCTCCAAGTTATTTTGAGAAGGTGGGATTCTGCTTAAACTAGGATGGTTATTTCCGCTCTTCTTTCCCTGCTGCAAAATCCATGGGAGAACATGCAAAGTGTCCAGTTTCTTTGATAGTGATCAGGTGTTGGTGATAAGGTGGTATCTTAAGGGCCGGTATTTGCATTGTGCTGGGCTCAGGGCCAACATAGTTAACTAGGCAATGAACTCTCAAAAAGGCCTCTGGCTAATTCGGAGTACATTTCGTTCCTTGCCTGATGGACTAAGAGGGGAAGGCACAGGCCCCATGCTTCTTCCTTCTCCTCTTGATTCGTTGGTTTCTCTCAAAAATGGGCACAGGGCCATTGCCTCACCGCATGAGCAGTAATCATAGGACATGTCTATAGCTCTGATCGCAAGCTTCTGACGGATCTATTTACAGCTGGTTGTGGTGGCCAAGGCGGCCCTGGTGGGATTGTGGGGTCGTGATTATTTGGCTGCTCACTGTCAAGGGCTAGGATGTGGTGGGGTGGGGTGGGAGGGGAGAGGAAACCTTCCTTTCTGATTGCCTGGGGGAAGCTTCTGCCTTGAGGGTTTCTTGAGCACAGCACGGCCTTTCGTGACACATTAACACACGAGCCGTGTGCTGGAACAGAAGGGAGGCGCTTGTAGTGATGTGGGTTTTCTGGGGGAAAATTTTTTAATTGGAACATTTCCCTGTGCTTTGCACGGGGTCATTTGCATCAGAAAATTTTCCATTTGCAGTGTTTTCTGATGCCCTCACGCAATATAATTTCACACATATATCTCGCCTGTATTTAGTAAACGGTAAAGCTGGAAAAAAAGTGCTCCCGTGTTAATGATTTGTCCCAGTATTCCACAAGTATTTGACCTGAAATATTTGAGGAGGGATTAAAACACACTTTGGCTGCAATCTTAGGCACATTTACCTAAGAGTAAAGCTCTTTCAACACAAGGGCACTTAGTTCTGAGTAGACATGCATAGGGCTGCACTGTTTAAGCTGTGGTGATCTTGCGAACCGAGTAACAGTCTCTGATCAAGTGGGAGTCTGGCTCACATGTTGCATCAGTAACTTCTCTGCCTCCTCATGTTTACTGCAGGTTTCGAGCAAAAAGAGCCTGAGCTTGAAAGAACTGACTGAAGAGCCGGATACGGTGTCGCTGGTAAGGCTGAACTTTCAAGGAGACTATGATGTGTAACAATCCCTTTTGTCGCTGGAGGGTTTCTGCAGTGGATCTGAAATATTTTAGAGCCGGGGAGACCTGAAAGGGTCTATATGTGTACCCCTCTGCTAAAGTAGCCTGTCTTCCTGCAGTGTGTGAATACCACCTCTTGCCTCGTCCTCAGCGGCAAAGAACAGAAGTTTTCCAGCTTTATCTAAAATTATTTGATGCATCTTCCCATCTCCAGTTCCTGGCTGAACAGGCCCATTTCAGCCTCCCCTGTACATGCTGTTTACCATGATTGTTGTTGTGTGTTTTTTTTTAATGTATATCCTGCTTTTCCTCCAAGGAGCTCAAGGTAGTGTAGATGGTCCTCCCGCTCCTTTTAGCCTCACAACAACCCAGTGAGGTAGGTTAGGCTGAGAGAGAACGACAAGTCAATGTCATTGCTGAGTGGGGAATTTGAACCTGGATCTCCCATGTCCTCATCCAACGCCAACTATCCTCAACCTTCCAGATGTTTTGGACTACAGCTCTCAACTTTCCTGATCATTGGCCATGTTGGCTGGGGCTGATGGGAGTTGAAGTCCAAAATATCTGGTACCAGGCTGGACCATACTGGTGCTCTTTCTGGTCCAGACATAATGCTGTTGATCTTTTGACCAAGGTTAACCGTCAGCCTCCTGAGTTTCCCTGCGCCTCTCTACTGCTCCGGAGTGCTTCCCAGTTCCTCCCCTTCTCTGCTTTCAGTCTTGATTTTGCATTGAATTTGCATTGACATAAACTGCATTTATTGGAAACCCTGGTTCCCTTGTAAACTAGAGACAGAAACCTAGGTTGAAGTGGCTTTGCAAAACCATGGTTTTGAGGATCACGGATCGGTGTTAACCATGGTTCGGGTCAGTGCAGGCAGAAAGCCATCTGTCTAGCCTTGTGGAATGATGCTCCAGGAACGATCACTGTACTTTTCTGCAGCGAGCTGACTTGCGTTTTGCGTCTTTCCACAGGAAGTGATTGTCCCAGAAATAAAGTGGAGGAAGGGGTCCCCAGCGTCGCTCTCGCTGGCCCTCCCCGATGCTGGCTTCCAGTGCATCCACCGGGCTTCAATCAGCAGCCTCAGCACAAAGGAGAGCTCTTGCAACTCCGAGGAGCCTCTGGCATCAGGTAGGGGGCAGCCGGAAGGCTCACGTGGATGGCTTTGGCTCGACCACAAATGTCTTTTCTGCACCTCTTCGAGCTCCAGCATCTTTTTGCTAGCATCGGCGGTGGCAGCAATCTCTTGAGCTGCATAGCCAATTAAGCAGCCATTTTTCCTCTCCTCCTGGGGGCAAAATGCCAGTCCCCAGGGAGGCTTCCCTCACATGCACAGATGCGTTGGTGTCTGCGTTGCAGTAGTTGTTGTTGTTGTTGTTGTTGTTGTTGTTGTTATTATTATTTATTGTATTTGTATACCGCCCCATAGCTCTCTGGGCGGTTTACATAAGATTAAAACATTTAAAAACAATACACAAAAATTAAAACTGCAAAAACATACAAGATACACATACATTTAAAACCACTATAATAACTTAAAAAGCTGTAGGCCTAAAAAACAAAACAGACCCAGGCTCATCAGATATTGCTGAATGCCTGAGAGAAGAGGAAAGTCTTGACCTGGCGCCCAAAAGATAACAGTGTTGGCGCCAGGCAGGCCTCATCGGAAAAATCGTTCCACAATTGGGGGGCCACCACAAAGAAGGCCCTCTCCCTTGTTGCCAACCTCCGAACTTTGTGGGGTTTGGGTTTTTTGAGCATTGGCTTCTTGTGCAATCTGCACACTGCCACCAGTCCAGTGTTGCCTGGTTACAGCTCCCTCCTTCCTGCTGCACACGTGTGGCATGCGCCCCTAGTCATGATTAATAAAGGGCTCCCTGTGCACACAGTGAAACAAATGGGTGGCGATCAGAACTGAGCTTACTTTTCCAGGCTATAGCAGTAGGGTGTGCAAATCCCAGAGAGCCGAATAAGCACATGCAATTCGACACATGCTACTTTTTCTTATAGAAATCCTTATTTTTTAAACTTAACCAAAAAAAAAAAGTAATTCCACCCCCACCACAAAAAAGGTTATATTTAACAGATCATTACAAGGAAGGGTTCTCCAACCAAGGAAAAGTTAAAATTTAGAATCTGAACCATGATGATGATGATAATAATAATAATTATTTCTTTCTTTCTTACCCGCCTCTCCCTCTGGATCAAGGCGGGGAATAACATTAAATACAAAACAGCATACAATACATAAAACTGATTACAACATATAAAACTAATGAATTATTAAAAACATATAAAACTAATACATTATTATTATTATTATTTATTTTATATTCCAGTTCTATTAAAACAAATTCCATTCTGAAATAAAGGGCTTAAGCTGATTAATCTCTCCCTTTTTTCTTTCCTTTTGCCTGCGTAGATATGTAAGCTTAATCAAGCTGCTGGTATTCTAA
Organism: Anniella stebbinsi; assembly: GCA_029215795.1. Lineage (NCBI taxonomy): Eukaryota > Metazoa > Chordata > Lepidosauria > Squamata > Anniellidae > Anniella > Anniella stebbinsi. The sequence goes on from JARDYH010000001.1 coordinate 394,296,866, forward strand.
CCACGTTTTACTTAACCATTGATTTCCCCTCTCCTCAACCCCCCTCCCCCCAAGACTCTTCCATGTGTGTCTTGAACTGGCATACTGGTTGACCGGCTAAAATGTGTTTGGAATATGCTCTTTTAGAACAAGCTTTCCTGTACACAAAGTGCTTGAATGTCCTCCTGTCGTTAATTCTCCAACCACTGTCGTCTCTGGGTGTCTTTCTGCCTTTCTCTCTTCTCTCTGTGTATAATTACTTGAGCTTCCTCTGCCTCCTTTTGTTCCAGAAAGTGCAAGAAACACTGAAGAAGAGTTGGAGGTGGAGCAGAGCTACAAAGCAGAGTTGAGACCATCTGATTATCAGCTGCTGAAAATCTTCATTGTGCTGTGAGTTTGGAGGCGACGTTTCCGATCTTTGCAGCGGTTTTCCTGACTCTTCGTGGGCTCGGGGCTAAATGTTTTTCTCTCTCTCTTCTGTCTTTGCGCTCAGGATCTGCCTCCTGGTGGTGTCCTCTTCATACCTGGCATTCCGCATCTTCCGCCTGGAGCAGCAGCTCTGTTCTTTGAATCGGGACTATCTCTCCCGTGTACCCCGGAGGTAAGGAACGTTCAGCGACAGTAGTATCTGCTTGGAAACTTCCTGGCTGAGTGGGCACTTGAACCCAGTGCTAGTCCAACACTCTGAACACCACATTTGTTTTTCCTTTCATGGATTGGGGGTTAGCGTGGGGTGGTATTTCTAAGATATTGAGGGCAAAGAAGTAGGAACTCCAATGTAGAACATGGACAAAAGATCTAGCTGTATTACGTTGAATTGATTTCCCTCCCTCTCCACTGCTTCGTGGTGATCTTTAGGTTTTCTAAACCTCTAACAGCAATTGTCCTAAATATTATTTCTTTCCTTTTTCTTTTTTCAAAAAATCAAACATAAAATTTATATCCCGCTCTATTTCCAGTACAAACTCAAGATGGATAACGAATCCAGAACACATCACACACGGTATATAAAAACCCCTAAAACCACAGAAGTGGCATAATAGACCAATAACAATTTCTAGAGACAGCAGTCAAAATTAGGGGAGCATTTAAAAGAAATAAACCAGGAAAATATTCCACGTAAGGACTCCTTGAATAACCATGTTTTTGCCAGTCGCCGAAAACAATGAAGTTATGGAGGCACGATGAGCCTCGGTGGACAGGACATTCTACTGTAGGGCTGGTGCCACTACAAAGAAAGTCCTGTTCCTGGTAGCTGCCCACCGTCAAGGGATCTGAAGCAGAGCCTTGGATGATGTATGGAGCACATGGGGAAGTACATTAATGACTCTTTGGCTTGAGTCATCAACCCTGAGATCTTCTTGTCTGTCGTTGTTCTTTTTGAAAGGCACATGTGTGTGCACACACAGGATTCAGCACTAGATGCCACATATAAGGTTATGTAAATGAAGTACGCTTTTCCCAGTCACACATGTGGAGTTCTTGGGTTTCCTATAGAGCTGACTCAGACCTTGCTAACTATGACCTCTTCCTCCTTTTTGGCAGGTGACTGTGGCCTCAAGCAGGACAGTGGCAGAGAAGACAGCACCTTAAATCCAGATCCTCGCCGTGTCCAAGGAGTTAACATGGCTGCCCTGAAGACAGGGTCAACAGATACCTAGTTCATGCTTGATGTCACTCCCGGATCAAAGCTCTTCATTTCCAATGGAGGAATCTAGAGGGGCTTCCTTGCCGCCAGCGAACCCGTTGTGACGCTTGGCCTACGTAGACTCTGCAGAAGCTCCTTTTAGACAGCAGCCATGATCATGATCATGGCTCAGAGGTTCGGGCCCTGGGCTAGGTTTGCACATGGATGGTGGCTCTAGCCACATCCTGAAAGGCCTCTTAAGCCTCTGAGGACATCTGGGTCGCTTGCTCTCAAGAGCTCCAAGGAAATGTGGAGTTGAATTTATATGGCTTCTTCTGAGATACTCCCTTTTTTTGCAGAAGTGCAGCATCTTCCTGGGATTCTGCTCCAGAAGGGCTGGTTGTTATTTACCAGCAAACTATCAAGGCCATTGTCCTATCCAGGTGGATATTAGCAAGTTCCAGAGAAGTAGCTGCTTCCTCTTCTAGCAGGACCCCCTGTTCACATGGCTACCAGTCCTTGCTGCCATCTTTCCCTTAGAAGGGGAATAAATGCCAGAAAGTACTGCATTTTTGCAGTAATGAAAAGCACCAATAAATTGAGTCTGGCTGGTAAAGAATATTCTGCGACAGATGAGAATCGTAGAATTCTCTGCTGTGCCCGACCCTCTCCACCCAGGATCATGAAATAATCTCCCTTAGGAGCAATCTTCTTGCACTAACAGGATTCCTGTTCCCCAGGGAATGCCCTCGGAACAACTCTGCATGCCTGCAAAGCTACGGGAGTCGCCGTAGCAATGTTCAGTCGTAAGATGGCGCATGGACCCTGTGAGCTGCCAGGCAGGTCCTGAGCTCTCACGAACCCGGACTGACTTGAGGACAAATACCCTGAGGCGGGGATAGCGCATGCTTTCGCGGGAGCAGAGAAGGCGAGAGATGGGACTTGCCCTTTAAAGCACTTTACCTGGGTCTGCCCCAATTAATCTGGGCCCCTGGCAGCTTGGTGTTGGGGCCAGAAGACGAGAGGCAGGGAGTGAGACGAAGCCCGTTGCCTCCCTGTGTTCCAGGGGAGGGACCCAGTGCCCTGAGGACACATCGGCTCTTCCAGTTTGAATCAGGCCAAGACCAATGAGCCGAGACTTGAGCAGCCGTGTTCCCATCCATCACTCCGTGGCACGGCTGAAGGGGACTGTGCAAATGAGCCCCGAAAAGAGACAGCTGGATGTGCAGCCTTGAGGCGCTCACCTGCATCACCGACCACGGAAGCCTCATGTTCCTTGCACTGATGGTTAGGGCCATTTTGGAGAAGGGTGGCTGGCTTTGTGCTGCTGTCACCGCCATGGACAAATTGGGAGTTTAGGCCTAGTGCTGGACTATTGAGGTAGAACTTCCCTAGGGAGAGGACTCTGCTGGAGGAGAGGGTGAGGGGGGCAGCAGCACCCCAGAGCCACACCGAAGAAATGGCTGAGTTTGCCAGTACAGGTGAACCAAGGCGAGTGAGTGAGTGAGTGAATGGCCCGCTGGCCTAGAGCAAACACCGGTTCTGTTCTTCCGGCTCTCTTGCATGCCAGGAATGGTCCCTTTCAGGAGGAAGGGGGCCCTGGCTGTGGGCGCGAAGGGATCTGGTGGCCCCCCTTGTGTGTCGCAGTAAGCTTGCAGGTCACATTCCAGGGTGTGCACAGACAGCCCGTGTGCCATGCCGGCCTCAGGGGCCGACCCTACCATGAAGCAAGGTGAAGCAGGGCGCTTCAGGTGGCAGAATTCAGGCGGAAAGCGGAAGACCGGAATTGATGTCTGAGTAGCACAGTGAGACTGTTGAAGTGTTTGACCTTAGCTTTTGGAGGAGGGGGGCATCATCGAGGCAGCAAGATGTCATCTGGCCAGTACTGGTTCTATTGGACCTAGCTGTTCATCCCATGGGAACAGAGAAGACATCCCTGACCACATTCAGACGCTCACCTCTGCCTGCACATTGCAGGGGAAGGCCAGTAGCGGAGGGCAGGCTGTCACCAGGGCTGTTTTCTGCTGTTCCTGATCTTGTCGTTGAGGGAGCCTCTGAAAAATCCCAGGGTTCCCCCAACACCCAATTTGAAAACTCTACCAGATTAGGAGAAAATGGTCTTATATGTTGGCCCGGTTCCAGGTTGAGGATGGGGGCCTTGGCAAAGTGCCCTCTGCTGGACCACTTGGTACATCCGGGGGGGGGGGGGTTCATAGGAGGGGAGGGGCAGCCCCGGCAGGCTTATCTAGCAATGGCAGCACTTTATCAGCAGCTGCTGGCTGGCTGCAGAAGCTCTTGTTTACATTTCCCAGAATGCACCAGAAGCATATGTTGGGGGCATTGTGGGAAAGTAAAAAGGCAGCTCCTGGACAGGCTGCCAAGCGCTGACTGGAGCACCAGAAAAGAGGGGCCTTGGCAGGCTATGGCAGTTTCCCAAGAGTGCCATATGTCTTGACACCCGGCCTCCTTGAATGAACAGGCATTCGAGGCCAAGCGTTTACGGCACATGGATGAGGGCCGTTCTGAAGAAGCACACCGCCTGCATCCTCTTCTCTCCCCTTCCCTACCTGTGCCAGAAGTCCACCAGGCTGCCGGACAGCCGGTTGGCTTCCTTCTTAGCAATAACGTCTCAGGTGTCACATGTCTTGTTTAATCAGACCCTCCTGTGTCGTCTGGGAGGGGGAACATAATATTTGTGCTGATTTTTATTATTTCAGTTGGGGGGGGTGTTGTCTTTCCCCTTTTGGAAAGCGCTGCTAAGGCAAAGCCCTTTTGTTTACTGGTGAGTTGCCTTGGTTTCAGGGCCTCTGTGCCCTTGGCAGCAGGTGCCACGAAGGAGCGGCTCAAGGCGGACTGGGCCGGTGTGGCGGAGGATAGCAAGCACATCCTGGGAGTGCCAAGAGAACCTGGTTCATGCTAAGGTGGTTCTTTGCTGCATTTTTGCCCCCTACCACTCTTGCAAGTTTGTGCTCAAGCACAGCGATTCAGAGCATGAGCTGTGAGCCGGAAGACCCCAGTTCAAACCACAGTTGAGCTGCGAGCTCAGTGGTTGGCCTTCTTCGGCGAGCTGCTGTCTCTCCATCTTGGGAGCTCCCCTGCATCCTGCGGCTCTCAAATGTGAGGATAACAATACCAGCCTACCTTACCGGGTTGTTGTAAGGATTGTTGAGATAATGTATGTGAAGCGCTTTGAACACTTTGGAAAAATGCTTTATAAATACTAAGTATTATCAGTAGTATTATTCAGTGTAAGCAATCCTGTTTCTCATTATTTTCTGGCTTTATCCTGTAGGATATCTTCTCATTATGATGATGAGAGAGACACTTACGCCTAGCAATGGCATTGCTCTTAATTTGACTGCGCTTCCACAGCCCTCCCCACTTTTCTGATTTGTTTTCAAAGCCACAGTCACATTTGCCCTACTAAATGGCCAGATCCGATGGTTGGTTGGCTGTCCGCTCAGCACAGCAAGTCCACAGATGGCCAGCGTGGCACAAACAACCACCTGAATCCACCTGTTGTGTTTATCCCAAAGTACGGTTAAAAACCTGTCATAACGGATGAGTGATTGGCACATCCCATGAGGTTGACCAAGGGGAAACATCAGGTGAGGAAGGTGTTCAAATCCATCCCATGTACCCAGAGTACAGTGACTGTAGCGGAGCGGCAGGTGTGGTTTCCCCGATTTAAAACACAGAGCTGTGATAAAGGAGCTGCTTCTGCAAAAGCAGGATTTTTTTAAAAAAGCCGTGCGACCAGAGGAATGTACTGGTTTCACAAACATGTAAGCATGCGGCTAATTCAATTGAATTGCTTGAACACGCAGCTGTCAGGAGTTCAGGAGTTCAGACTTCAGCTGTTGAGATTCACAGGGGGACGATCCCAGCTTTTTGTAGCAACGCAAGCTGGACCCTGACTCCTTGGGTGCCTCCATTGCCCACCTCTGCGTCTCGCACCCTGTGCTGCTGGATCATTTTGTGTGCATTGTCAATAGACATTACCTCTTTAACATCATCCGTGTTCACACATTCTCCAGGTGGATGTTTCAGCCTTCCCCAACTTGGTGCCCACCAGATGTGTCCCAACATCTCCCAGCCGACATGTGTTGGAGTAAAGCTCCCAGCATGGCTGCCTGGGGATTCCCACAGCTGGAGGGCAGCAAGTTGAGGAAGGGTGGTCAGTTTCAACCTTCAGAAGCCAAGCAGCAGCTTGCCAGGTTAGCATGCCACCAACTCTTGGGATTGAGAAAATCGATTGATTGGCTGTGTGTGTGTGTGCTGCAGTCTGACACATCTGGGGGGCGCTGGGTTGGGGAAGGCTGGCATAAGCCATATCTGGTGGAAGCTGATACCAAAGCCATGTACAGTAAGAACATGGGAGGGGCTGCAATTGGCTTTCGTTGTGTGTGCTGTTTCATCTGCCTGTGGTGCTTCTTTAAGGTTGCCAGGTATCATTATTATTATTTATTCCATTTATATACCACCCCATAGCCGAAGCTCTCTGGGCGGTTTACAAAAATTAGACCAGAAGGCTATGCCAGCTCATTTTTTAATAGGTTCCAAGTCCTGAGAGTGACCGTAAATGCTTTGCCTTCCACCCTGCTGTTCTACTGGCCCCATTGCTCATCCTCTCCCCTGCCTGCTGTAGCAAGCAGCACTTCTTTGCCCCACAGCAGGCACCAGAAGAATGAGAACAACTGAGTCTGGAACCACAGGGTGGGATGGACAGTGGATGCATCTTCTCTGGTTTGGGCCTCTGGAAAGTCCAGACATGGTGGCTGGCTTCCAGTGGGGACTGGGATGATAGTATCTTGAGCTACCTGTTTTCCTTCCCCCACCCAATACTTTTGCCCCCTGGTTCACTCTGGGCTGTGCTATGCGGCTGCACGGGGAAGCTGCCAGCCAGATGTGCCCAAACCATCTTGAAACCGTTGTGGACAACAAAAGCTAAGGCCTTGGCCTTAATCAGCATAGCATTTACTAGGAGGGACCTGTAGGTTAAGACTTCCAAGGTTCTGCAATTGGGGTGAGCACAGACTAATAGCTACCTCTCCTTCCTTCTCCTCCTAGCTAAGCAGCTGTTGAGCTCTCTGATCCAGCTCTGGTTGAATCGTTCCCATGTTCCTGACATTCCAGTTGGCTGACATCTGCTGTTTTAGGAGGGGCTGTCTGGATGATGGTGTGAAAGCATTTGAGGTGCTTAGCAGTATTTGCTTCTCCTTTCAGGCTTCTGTTCAGAATGGGAAAGAGGTTTTCCTTTCTGTGCAGAGGAAAGCTAATGGCGTTGGCAGCTCCCTCCCTCCCTCTCTAATATATGCAGTAGTAGTAGTTCATAATATATGAACTACTACATGGGCATGGTAGTTCCCCCCTTTTTCCATGCTTGTTTACAGAAACACTTCTCATAATCCTCTTATTCTGGATTAATCAACATAGGATGTCCTTCCAGTTGCAGAGATTAGAACTGTCACTCTGCTGTTTAACAGTGCTCTAGAAGGAAAGGCCAGTTCTGCTCCTCAATCGCCCTTACCAGGTGATGTCAAAGGTGGTCATGATGCGTTGAGCCTCCCTTTGGCCATGATGGGTGCTCAGTTATAGCCCCCAAATTTGCGAGATCTGTCCAGTATTTTCAGACCTACTGAGGCTTCCGCCTGTCAGGAGATGGAGGGATATGCTGACGTTTTGGGTTCCTTGTACATTTGTGATCCAGCCAAATGCATGGATCAGCCTTGCGGTTGAGCAAAGGGCTATCGCTTAAATGGATCTACTCTTGCCTTTCCAGTGCTGACAGGTGCAGGCTGGGATGGGCTGTACAGTTCCAGATACTGCCTGGTATTTCCCTTTCTTAATGGGTCCGGAAGGCTTCCTGTGTCTCTTGCTTCCTTGCCCCCACTGTTTAATCAGGTGAAGCTTGAGCAGTGAAAGAAACAGCAGCCCCTCCGAATACTTGGTGCTCCTTTTGCAAAGACACTTGTGAAGCCGCAGTATTCTTACCATACCGGCGACTGGCCTGTGTGCCATTTTTATTTTTGCGTGTGTTGGCCATTTCTAGCGCAATAACTGCCCTCTTGATGCAGAGTGTAATAATATTTCAATAAAAAACAAAACACGAACCTGACAACAGCCACTGTCTTACATTGTGCTCTAATGGTTTCACTTCCATCCGTCCCTGTTGTACAAACTCAACTTTGTGGCACAGGCTGGACTGGGCTGGCAACGTCTCCCGTGCAAACATGCCTCAATCCTCCAAGCATGGGAAGGAACTAGCAGATGATACTTTCCAACACGACTTATTTAACAGGGACAGGTGCAGTTCTGATTCCTGTCCATGATAAATCACTGTCCATACTTGTGCCTTTTTGGGCATGCGTTGTCAACATTTTATGAGTGACTCTTCAGCGTTGTCATTTTTCTGGGTTAAGTGTTCACCTGGGAGTCCCTAGATTCTAAATCTCTTGCGTGGGAGTGGATACATCTTGTCTAGTGCAGATGCATGAATTCTAAGGCACCATGCAGTGCTCAAGCTAATCTTTTATTGGTCCATTGTGTTTTTCCCTTTGCTATGTCTTTAAACCAGGCATGGGCATCTTTGAGGTGTTTTGGCCTAAAACTCCCATGATTCCTCATTATTGGCTATGCTGGTTATGGCTGATGGGAGTTGCAGGCCAAAACAGATGGAGAGTCACAAGTTCCCACCCTTGCTTTAAACCAAGAGAACAATTGTCCTATTGGCTTTTAAACCAATGTGGGGGGCAGAGGCTGCTGCAGAGTAAATGACTAGGGTAGGCCTAGGCAGTGATCCCTCTTAGAAAAAGAGCTGAGTTAGCAAGCATCTTCCTGGTTTCATTTACAGCATGTTGTTGCTAATAAACTATGCGAATTCTATAAATGATATTCAATATTCTTCATGTATGTAACTTCCAAGAAGTACTATTATCTCCATCTTTCCCAGGTTGCAGAAGCAGCAAATAAAACAGCAGTGGAAGGTAGTCTTGGGGTTTAGTCTACACCTGCAGCATGAGAAGGCAGGATATTGAGATAGTCAGATGGAGTATTTCACTGCAGATGGAGGGTATAATTTTTTAATGTTGTTATTTTTTAAGATATCCTCTCTGCAAGTACAGGAGTACCACATCTGGAATAAGGCTAGGCCAATGTCTTTTACTTGTATGGAGTTTTTACATGGAGGATGTTTCTCTGTATTGATAGGGATAAGCTTTAGCATCTCTGGAATTCTACCACCTTCATTTTGGTGCATATGTAGACCAGGCTCCCATCTGACCATTCTTCAGGGATGTGAATTTCTTTAATCAAAAAGAAAATATCTGAAAGAGCTTGTTGCATTTCACTTTAGGAGAAGCTAAGGCAACAGCATGTTTAAAAGCTCTCATATGTAAAACCCTTCCTGTACTTGGAACATTAGATAACTTTTTTTAAAAAAAGTCTGCCTAATGTACCAACTTCCTATATGTAGGGAGTTCTTTTAGGGAACTTTCATATATGTTATTTCTCTCTCCCCCCTCCACATCTCAATTCTGAAGTGGCACAATCTCAGACATGTTGGAGGACTTTGGAATGGGTTTGAGGTTTATTTTATTTATATTCTGCCTTTTGCACCCAAAATGGCACTCTAGGCGGCTAACAATAAATCTAGATTACAAATAAAATCTTAATTAAAACATAACATAAACACAAATAAATTGAAAAGACTATTAATTCTAACATTATGTCCACTATCTATTGCATTTTTATACCGCCCAATAGCCAAAGCTCTCTTGATCCAAATCCGTGCAAGAAAAGAACTATTAAAATAGCGAGACAGCACAGGGAAGCTAAAAGGATGTTCAACCCTACTGTAAAAAAGGTGAGGAATCATTGCAAATGGACTCTTCCATAAAATAGGTTATAGAAACATAAGTGGGACCTGCCGTTCCATTCTCTCTCCCAAGCCCAATGCTCTGTTTCCCTCTTCCCAACAGTCAGCATGCTATAGCCTCGATACTGGGAATAGAAGGAACAAGCAAGTTCTGTCCAGTCTTATTGCATATAGGGTTTTCTCTTGGGGGCTGTGTTTGCAACAGCAGCAGAGGTTGGATCTACCTGTCTCTATCCAGCCTTCCACCGGTTTCACAATACATTGCACCAAGCACCTCTGTGAACATATCACATTTCCTAAACGAGTGTAGGACTGGAAACATTTAATTGAAGGCAGAGTTTTTACAAAGGAAATCTGCGGAAGTGCGAAGGGCTGTTAAGAGCTTGAATGTAAAAATAGTGCTTTATTATTATTATTATTATTATCATCCTTTATATGCACACTAGAGGGCAGCAAAACCTTCCACTTGTGTGCAAGGGAGAGGACAAAATGCCCTTAAGGGCATCACTGCAGTCTGAGCATCCTCCCCTAGCCTAGAAGCTGTTTTTTAATTTCCTTTCTTGCATCCAGTTTACCTGAGCTCATGCTAAAGCATGTACGATGCAGGAAAGTAGAGAAGCCCAGCCTTGCTGGAGTTGCAGCTAGAGAACGCCTCCCTTTTTAGGCTGCAGTGTCAGTGAAGTACTTACAGGATTAGCGATATGCAACCTCACCCTGATCATTCAAGGGAGACGATCCTTGCAAAAACTAAAGACAATGGAAACACAAGTCCGCAGGGAGGTTAGGTGAGCCTCAATTTCACTGGGATCAATGGGAACCAAAACACAGTGATCCCATTAGTATTTTCTCCAACATACCTTTTCTGGAGCCTGCTGCCTCTCTCCCAAGAGTTATATTGAAATACACACCCCTTTGTTGTTCTTTAATCTGCTATTGCTGCTTTCCCTTACTGTTGCCTTTTCTGTAACAGTGCAAATGTTTCCAAACAAGGGTAAACTGTATTTGCTTTGCATGTTTGTGCAGCCTGCAGACGTGCTCAGCTTCTGCAATGCCTTCTTCACCTCTAGCTGTGTCTGATAGCAGGCCTGATTGTAAAGGGTGAGTTATTCATGCATCCAAAACTTAGAAAGCTTCCTTGTACCAGGCTAAGCTATTTGTCTACTCCAGTCTTCCCCATCCTAGGAAAGGTGTAGTCCAGATGTTTAGGATTACAAATCAATCAGTTGCAGCTGTGGTGAGGACTGGTGGGAGTGGGTCATCCAAAACATCTCAAGTGACCCAGGTAAAGGACAGCTGGTCTACTCTCACTGGCAGCAGCTGGCCAAGGTCTCAAGCAAAGGTCTCTGTGTCACCTGCTACCTGATCCTTTTTAACTTGGAGGTGCCAGGGACTGAACCACCTAGGCCTTTCTGCACGGAAAATGCATGCTCTACCACTGAGCTATGTTCCCTCTCCATGTCTTCCTCTTCAAAAAGCCTTTTGAACTTGAACTACCACACACACAGAACATCCCATGTAAATGGAGAGAAGCCCAAATTCTGTAAATATCCAAAACCTCAATATACCTCCCTGCTCAGCTGTGAAGTTCACTGGGTGACCAGGATGGTTGTGGGGATAAAACCTTGCAGAAGGCGAGAACCATACATGCCACCTTAAACTAATGGGGAGGCTGAGCAAGAGAAAAATGACATATAAATATCAAATTGAAATACAGCCACAAGGACCAAAATGGTGACTGTATCTTCTTCTTAGCTGCTACATCAGTACTGAATTAGGGGTACTTCTTATAGCTGCACCCAGGAATGAGCATGCATGTGGCCTTTGGTACAGAAGAGATCTCCTGCACTATAACCCAGCAGGCTTTTCTTGCAATGCAGGTATGCTGTGGACGTGCAAGGGTATCAAAAGCACAATGCAAGGATTACAGTGTTTACAGATTGGGCTTTAAACAACCCATTCACAAAAACTGGAAGAGGCCAAGGGCTAAGAAAGAGGCCCTGCAGCTTCCTGGGTAAAAACCTCTCCAGATCAACATGATACGCTTACCCCACCCCCCACTCCGCCCCCAAAGAAACAGGTGCACAGATGAGAGTCTGGAAAGCCTTCAGAAGCTTTGCCAAAATATCAACTGGTTTGTCTTGGTGGATTTTGACTCTCCCAGAGACTGGATGCAAAATAAAAATAACTAAGGGGCATGCTGGGAGTTGTAAGAGTTTTTTTCTGTCTAAACATGCATAGGATTGTGCCCTAAGTCACTATACTTTGCTGGGGTAGCAAAAACATGACCTCCTCCCTATGGCTCTGCATAGGAAGTTTTTATTTCCAACTTTCTACCTGATTCAATTTAAAATAATATGTATGGGTAAATAACTCATGCCACACATTCTGCATGGCAGTGAACATGCTCTTTTTAAAACAACAATAACAGAAGTTCGCTCATATATCAGTCACAATTAGGGAACATATAAAGTAGCTGTAAGACACCAATACAATCTGGGATTTTCAGATCACTGGTTCTTTTTAAAAGATGTTGCTCCATTATGGTACTCATTTAGAGAACATGTCTAAAAGTTTTCCATGCAACCACAAAACTGGGAGAGACAAAATGTACCACTGAGCCATGTCCATGCTGTATCTAAACAGGGCTCGCTGTAGTACACCATATGTACAGAGTTTAGGTAGATGCTTTCAGCAAACTAAAGGGCATTCACCATGCCAGAAGAACTGAGCATATGTCTAGGTTCTTGCACGGCTCATATCATGGTAGCTCTTTTTACAAACCATGTGTGTTCTAGAGTCTCAGCCACATACCCAGTCTGTGTGAGGAGCTGGCAGTTGTGAAACCAACAAGTGGCTCTAGGATCTCACACGGGCAAAACTTAGCTTCCTGTTCAAATGAATGATAGGTTCTGGGACATACTTTCATGTCTGTGCAGGGACAGTCTCTCCTTGCCACAGCTTTTGAGGTAGTTAAATCCCTGACAGGTGCTTGTCCAATTGTCCTTGAACAATCTCCAACCAGTTTCCACAACCTCCCTGAATAACTTTTTTCCGTTGTTGAACTATTTGAACAGTTTAAGGAAGGCCCCAACATTCAAGGTCCCCCCTGGCAAGCAGCAACTTCAGCTGGATGTGTTGCTCTTCTTCTCCACCCCCAAGACACATGCACACAGACAGAGACATCCCAACATCATCTGACAGGCAGCATAATAATCACAGCTTGTATGCATTGACATTGCCATGACTTGGAGCTTATGCCATACAAGCAGATTCCTGGCTGCAACCACAATGCGATGGTATTGTATGGATCGGACACCCGCTGAACTCTTTAAGGTGGGTAGATGCCACCGGTTTCACTCTATGCGCTTGTTTCTACATAACATAGGACACTTAGAGAGAACATACATAGTACTTCCACTTCACCTACAAGGCTGTAGGCAATTCAAGCCAACTTGTGCATTGCTGTGACTGCTTGCCCAGTTCTGTTCTGATGGCATTTGCCATCCATCTAGCCAATAGAGTCTACCACAATATCAAGTAGAGTTCATTTTAAAACTAGTTTGGGAATGCCATCCCTTAAATACCAAGGACCTTTGTATAGTATTTTACAAGAGAGACTACCTTCACCTTGCATATTTAAGACTGTAAAGCCAGTTGGCAGTCTTATATTTAGTAAGAAAAAGGTAAAGAAAATATAGCTGTAAGCTTTACAGTTCCTTGCTCTCATTTAACAGAAAAAATGTTTGTCTTTCTTTTACCTGTTGACGCCCTTGGCAGTTGAAACTGTTTGCTTTTCTTTATAGGGAAAGTAGTTTCACCTGAAGACAATTGTACTAAGCCCTTCTTAAACTAGTAAGACTGCAATATGTTGCAGTCTTACCTGGGAGTAAGTTCCACTGAACTTGGCAAGAATGTTTTCTAAGTAAACATGTACAGAATGACATCCGTGGCACAAAGGGTGGAGTTGGGGGAAATAAATCAGCGCCGTGTCAAGCAGCAGAGCTAATGGCCATCAACCATTCCAAAATAAATGGCTCAAAAATAACCGAAATCCCACTTCACCTGGCTATTTCTTGTGCAATTTCTCTTTCCGCATCTGCGCTTACATGAAGCTGCTCTTGACTACACTTCCTTCAACCCAAGTAAATCCCATCCATAGCCATCTCAATGAAAACAAACGTGTGGACAACTGTAGAGCTATTTACAAACTTGCTCTAAAGTTTTCTTTTGAGAGCACTTCTCTAATATAAATTTATTTATTTCTATGCCATTCTATATCTAAGAAGATTCCCAAGCTGTGAACAATATAAAGAAATGAAAGACCCCAAACTCTTTGCGTTCACTATTATGCTCCATTTGCCTTTGGAGTAGACAAATAGAGGCCCCCAGTTTTTAGTGGCGTGGTTCCAGCCAAGCATAACTTTGTTAGATTTAGGGTTATGCACAAGTTACTAGAGTCTGCAGAAGCTTCATCATCTTAGAGCGAGCATCTCTAGAACTATAATACTGCTTCCCTCCCTCTTCCAGCCCCATACATATCCCACACCTCCCCCAATTATTTGAGGGAGCTAAGTTAACAGGAACCCTGCTACTATAGAGCTGAACACCACTCTTTGGGGTGAAAATTCTCTTTTATTTTTGGTTGAAGATTTTACCAAACAGAATAAGAGTTGTCATGCCCCTTCCCTACACAAATCAGAAAACGATTAAAGTTCTTCTCCCCAAAGAAGACCATACACTAGGACAACTGAAGAACTTGTTACTTAAAGGCTGTTTGTTTCTTGTGCAGCACTGAAAAGAGGATGGGTGCTAAGGCAGCATCCCTTGGGAGTAAAAAGGGGCAATAAAATAGGGCTAACAGGAAAAACAAATGATACAGCCTTTTTGGCTTCATCACCCACACTACTAAGCTATGAAACACAGCAGGTTACTTTCTTCAGTGGAGCCAGATGTTTAGCAGCAGGACGCAATCCTATGTTACCCAGCAATAGTAGGATTTCATATGCAGCTGATTATGCCCCCCCTATTGTTATACTGGTGAAGAGCAGACACAAGCTGGGAGACAAATTAAGGAATGAGAGGGCTAGCAGGCAGGCTGTCTCCTTTCCCATCAGTCTGCTGCTTTTTCTTTTCCCTTCTAGATATTGGGCGTGGAAAGCCCAGGGCTTCATAAAAGCATCCATTTAGGGGTGCAGAATCCTAAGAAATTCATGGCATGTTAAATAAGCAACAACAGAAAGAACTCAAAACTGAACAAAAACCAACATTCTCTTGTCATCAAGATACTTTACATTATATAAATTTTCCTTTGTCATATAGTAATCTGTACAGTTTTCCCCAGGTAGCCAAACAACAAGCAGATCTTTTCATACAGTCCCTCTTCACAAAAGCAGGAACAAGAAAGGGCTCCCCTCCAAACCCATATTCTGATGATTCTAGAACAAGTGTCACAGTAGTTTCCCAGCATTATACCAGCTTCTCTCACTTCCAGAGGTTCAGGTATGGTTTTGGAAGAGGACTACTGAAACTTGCCACAATTAAACATAGGCAGAAATATACCATGTTGCTGACATCACTGAAATTTGATCATACACACATATAAAGAACTTGATTGCTGTGGGAATTGTTCTGGATATAGGAGAAGGGGGAAATAGCCAAAGCCATCACTGCCATACACCTTAGGGAAGACGAATAGCCATCTCCTATGACTCAGTTCTATTCTGATCAGCAACAGAATAAGGCAGTGCAGACATGCAGAGGTAAATACATTACTTCTGGAGGGAAACCCTATGCAAAAGCTTCCTTTCTCAGGCAAAGGGAGAAAGACAAGACCAAGGAGGGCAATAGTTGAGAGGTTGGCCGATCACTTCTGAGACAGCTTAGCAATGAGTCCCTTCCATTCTTCTCGCTTGGCTGTGATATATGAGGGAGTAAGGAGCTGCAGCACTGGCTCCTGCTGTCCCTGGAAGAATTCTTGACACAGAGCCTCTGTGTTACAGATTACGTACATCCCACAGTCATAGCTATTCTGCTGGGCAGGAGCCTTCTCCTCTACAAAGGAAACTTTGCCTCTTTTGCCGAGAAAGGCCTCCAACTTCCCAGCTACCCGTCTGGCATGGACAGAGTTGCTCCTGGTGTGGGAATCATAGTGAGCAAAGCAGTTTTTGTCTCGGAAGTAAACCAGCAGGCTCCAGTGGGTGCCACCAGCAGCCTGGTTGGAGTTGTCATTGATAGCCAGGAACACGATTTCCTTGTGGGGGAGGTTCAGCGGCTCAAGAAATATGGCCAGTTCCTCCTGACTGGTCGTGCATTTGATGAACTGGGCCACCTCGGGACCAATGAAGCACACTTGATCAGAGAAGTCTTGGAACTGGTCATTGGCAAAGTACTCAAAGGCAAACCCGATGATGCAGTCATTAAGCCAGCAGGGAGGATCCAGCAACAATACATCTGATTGTCTCAGCAAGCTGTCCATGTAACTTAGGACAACAGGGTCCATTCTAGGCAGGCAGAGTCACAGCAGCCAGAGAAATCCCAGTGCCTAAAATTATCAAGGGTGGAAAGAGCAGATTATGGTTAGGCTTTGCTTTTCCCAAACTGAAGATGGCTAATGTAGGCATGGACTGAGCCAGCTGACCCAGAGGAATCTTACTAGCCAGTCTCTAGTTGTACTTACCACCACCCCCTCCCCCAAGTCCTTTGGCATGTGCAGAAGGGATAGGCAGGAATTTCCCTCCTTTGTGTGGGGGTCTGGTGTTGGTTAGAAACAATGGGAGAAGAATCCTGCTCTTTCTTATCTTATCCAAACCTCAGCATATGTGAGATAAGACCCTGCATCTCTCCCTAGCTTTCTGTGTTGGGTGATGCGTGAACGTTGTGGGGCTCAGAGGAGGTAACAAACAGTGGAGAAGACTCTTCTGTTTCTTACTGTCTCCACACCTCAACTTAAGTGAGAACACAGGAGAGGAGTTCTATGTTGCTGGGAATCCTTCTCACCAGAGGCCAGCAGCACTTCTGCTAGCAAGCAGCTTTGTGGATGCCTGCAACTGACGAACATAAGGAGAAGAACCAATTTGTTCAATTACAACCAAAACAAGAGGGGCAGATTAACTTAAAAACAATACTGCTAGGATAAAATTGGAAATGGGCGGTGAGGGAGGGAGCAGGTTCACTGCCTTGAGCTCCTTGGATGAAAGGCAGAATATAAAATTAAGTGAATACAACAACACATGCAGCAAAAACAGTCAAATGACAAAAAAGGGCCTCGATATTGCAAATAAGGCTATATAAACAGTTATAGAAGATGTATCTATAATAGTACAATAAACTAGTATAAAAAGTAACACTCCATTTCAGTATATGGGTGGTGGTAATGGATCTCCTCTATTTTGAATCCTGTGCAAGAATCGGCAAGGTGTTTGTCTAGCACCTATTACCAGAAATACTACCTGTCTGCTTCTTCTTCCTAGACAGAAATGCAGGAATGGGGGGGCACAAGTATCAACTGGCTTCTAAGTAAGTCGTTTTATGACACAATTTGCTATTTGGTAGCTGTTAATCTTTCTAAGAGGCAGAAAACATAACACACTGTGACACACTGAATCAAACCTTAAACATAGACTAGGTTTAATGCAGCATGCTGGAAGTTGTAGTCCAAAACAGCTGGAAGGCACCATGTTGGGAAAGGCTGGAATTGATCTACTCGAACAACATAAGCTGGTCCCTTTAACAATCAAAATTATTTTTAAAGGCAAGGTGGCAGACAGCAACTGCACTACAGAAAGTACCATAACAACTTATGACTTACAATGATTCTTTACCGAACAATTCCAGAGAACTATCTGCCTTTCTTCTAACAAGCCCACTCTGCAGCAGGAGGGGAAAATTCCACAGCCGCCTTCTTTTTGATTCAATAGACCTTTTCAGGATTTGCTTTCTTGCTGAAACTAGACAATATGCTGGGTGTGGGACTGCTGCTGAAAGTGACAACCCTTTCCCTGGGTCCTGTGCCTATAACATTTAGGCACATTTACACATCTCCCCAAACCCATTTTTCACCACCTGCTAAAATAGCCAATGATATGATGCAGGGATAGGGAAATGATAATATGATGCCATGTGGACGTATGCCTAGAGAGTAGTGAGGGAGAGGAAGATTTACATATGGCTGCAGTTTTTAGCAGCAGTCCGGCATTCAGCAGAATATCTAGATCTGTGTTAACTACAGCATCCAACCTGCCCACCCCATTCTCAAAATTGCAAGAAAATTGGAAAAAATTCTGGGTGAGTTAAAATGCAGTAAGAATTGAAAACAGAAGCCAGGCATCACATAAGGATTTGATATGCAGAGTGCGTATATGACAATTAGTCCAAGATCAGTTGGATTTAAGAGCATCTTTTTATAACTGTTAAGAAGGTGACTTTCTTCAGCATCAGCCCTGAAATCAGAGGCAATTTACAGCCTGATTCTAATACATGTTTACTTGGAACTACGTGCTACTGAGCTCAGTAGGCCTTTTCCTTCAAGTGAGTGCCAATTTGATTGTAGTTCCTGAAATTATTTGAGGCTGTTTTCTGTAAATACCAACTCATATCACCCAGGATTTGATCCAGCCTTTTGAAAATGCACCTTGGATAACAAACACTGTCCCTCTGGCATGACTAAGTGCAAACCAAGGAACACCCATACATTGCAGCAAGAAAGAACTCACATGTGCTGGTTTGTTTACTCATCAGGAAGGAGTGGGAATGTCCCCCCCTAACTGCTCTGTGAACGATTAAGAGGGGAAAGAAAACTCAATGACTACTTCTTGTTCAGATATGTACCAGTGAACATTCTTTTAGTCAATAATTAAACAAGGCTTAAAATTTGATCAAGAAAACTAGAATAACGTACATCGAAGATACTGGATGCATTACCGGAGATAATCTCCAGTGAACCAGAGCTTTCTCTTCTCTTAAGCAACCATGATTTTCCATGTATGTTAAAGTGAAATCCCTTATGAACCAATACTTGTGGTGCAGATCGTTCCAGCAGAGTATCAACAAACAGGTATGTTAATAAAATGGTGGGGGTGCAGCTACAGTTAACTTAGTCAACTTGTTATCTAGGCAAACTCTATTTCAGTCAGCCAGCTCTGTTCCTAATCATTCTTGGGATTAACAGAGGGAGGGCTGGTCTGATGTGATGTTTTTGTAGCCAAAACGTGATTCCATAAGTATATGCAACTCTTGTGGCTGAATATACTTTTATATGCAAAGGCACTAACTTTTCCTATATTATATGCACTTTGGCATTGAAAGATGATGCATGAACACTTAGCAATGCTTCAACATCCAGAAACAGAAGCAAATAATTATTTATTGGATACCAAATGATACATTGGACTGGCCCAGACAAAACCGGGGGCAACCTGTTCAGTCTCCACTCCAACAGGAGTGTTTGCCCATCTTCCAAAATTACCTGACAAGGAATATTCAGTTTTGAGTTCAGGAAGATTATGTTGACAATCCCCTGCAGTGTGTGAGTAACCTTGAAATTCTACACTAACCTATTCCTATGCTAGTGTGTTTAATGAGCAGGGTCATTAGAGGCATGAAGTCTTTCTTCAGAAAATTGAACTCATGCCCAAATGAGAACAGAGGAACACAAATTTGCACATACTCATGGAAGCAGACAATAAGAGATGCAAAACAAAATGACAAGTAACATACTGATAAAAACATTAAGATCAACAATAAAAAATATTTAAATAAATCAGAAGCAGGAAATTGGCTAGGGAGGGAGTTAAAGGTGTGCTAATGAAGGAGATGAAGATTGCAAGAAGAACTGAATGAATTCTTTGTACCTGTCTTTATTGCAAAAGATGTATGGCAGATAACTGAACTTTTTTTCAGGATGGGAGATTGAACAACTAAAGCAAAGAGAGGTGACAAAATATATACTTCTAGGCCTTCATGTGAAATTGCCAATCTTCTAACAAAAATATGTAACATCCTTAAGATTGGCCTTTGTACCAGAGGGCTGGAAAGCAGCTAACATAAAACCAATTTTAAAAAAGGCATCCAGAGAGGGTCTGGGAAATTACAGGCTAGTTACCTTAATGAGAATTTAAGAAGAGCCATGCTGGATCAGACTAACGGTCCATCTAGTCCAGCACTCTGTTCACACAGTAGCCAACCAGCTGTTGACCAGGAAACCCCAATCAGGACACAGTGCAACAGCATCCTCCCACCCATGTTTCCCTCTGATACTATTTGTTCTGGGTAAACTGGTGGGAAGTGTTATTATCAAGCATACAGAAAAAGAACAAGTCTTGCTGAAGATGAATCAACAAGGCTTTTCCAAAGTAAATTTTGTCTCACTAACCCTTTCAAGTTTTTTGAGAACGCTAATAAGCATGTGGATAAAGGTGATCCAGTAGACACCCTACAGCTGGACTTTCAAAAAGCTTTTGGCAAAATCCCTCACCAAAGATCCTGAATAAACTCAGCAGACATGGTCCAATCCAGCAGAGCCCCTAATGTTCTTGTGTTCCGTCTTTTTAGATCATAAAAGAAAAAGGTAACAGTCAGGCTTTGTACACATTAATAGCTACAGAACAAATGCCCCATCTTGTTCTTTGCCTAACCACCTCCAATCACAGTCAGAGCAATGCAGTGTGGTTCCCCCCGCCCCTAATTTTGTCCCAGAACTGGCAATCTTGTGAATGCATTATTTCTTCCCAATAGCAAAGAAGCATTGCTCATTTTAACTATTAGCTGTTACTTGAAACCTCTTGACAGTGACTCACCACATGAATCCCACATCTAAAGAAAACCCTTGTCAGACACCAACTCATTTTCCTGGGAGCTACGACAAAGCAGTTTGTATATGCTATACAAAGAAAAAGAATAGAGCCTACAATTAGGAAGGGGGAAAGCATGCAAGATTTTTTTTTAGACCCAGCAACTTTTCTATAAGATGGAAAGAAATAGAAAGAGGTCACTGGAAACTGTACATCTGTGACAATTTTTAGTAGCTACAGTTGGATTTTCTATTTTGTACTCACATAAGCCCCAACCAACATCGTCAGTACTCAGGAATGCTAGGAATTGTAGTCCAAAACACTGGTCTATATGAAGCTGACTTTTACTATTGGACCATTGGTCCATCCAGCCCAGCATTGCCTACTCTAGTTGGCAATAGCCCTCCAAGGCATCAGGGAGAGGCTGATTTCTGCCTTGCTGTCTGAGGTCTTTTATTATAGATGCCCAAAACTCAACCTGGAACATTCTCTTAAAACATTCTCCCAGAACTAAACCTGAAGCACAGCTTGAGCTGCGAACCCTTTCCTAACAGACAATATTTCTGAAAGGTGCTCAGGCTGCACTCCTTCTAAAGGTACAGATTCACAGTCTGGGGAATGCTATTAGAACTGGCTTTGTCTTTGGAGGCTCAAGTGGCCTTAATGGCATGGAACACCTTTCAACAGGAAGGGCCTGTGCATTAGCTGTGACCTTCCTGGGGAGAGATAGCCAGGCCACAGTTATCCATTGGTGACATCTCCATCTCATTTGCACTACTGGAACGAGGCTATTTGGAAACTGCAGTTCGTCCAAAATATTGTTGTTAGATAGCTAAATGGGACTGGCAGAAGGGAACATACCTTGCCAGTTTCAAAACCGCTACCACTGGCTCCCAATCTGCTTCTGAGTACAATCTGAAGTGCTGTTCTTTCTCTGGATCACCATGGCACCAGAAGTAAGGCAGATGGTGACTGGATATAGACCCTTTTTGCCAGTGGCAAATGCTGTTGGGACTTTCTCTTTTTCAAATTTTCTCTGTAATGCTCCAGCTACAACTGTATACAAAATTACTTGGAATCATGCCCATTAGACTCAGTAGGACTTACTTTTGGATTTTAACACAAACCCAGTGCATATTTACTTTAAGGGTTGTTCATGTTATTCTTTTACAGAAGAGCACCTTAAAAATTAACAGATGATTGCACAAGTTTATACCACTTCTTACTATGAAAAGGGGGGGGGGCTTCTCATCCTCCATCCCAGTAGCTTCGGCTATGGGGCGGTATACAAATGTAATAAATAAATAAATCAAACAAACAAGAACGAAAATGTTCTGAGACCTTAAAAGGTCAACATATTTTTTTGTGGCAGAAGCTTTTGTGGACTCCCAAGTGCATTTATGTACTGTGACAATTGAAGTCTGCAATCCTAAACAGAATTGCTATCCTAAACAGAATTGCTAAGAAGCAATTCCTATTGAACACAACAGGGTTTACTTCTCAGTAAAAATGTACAGGATTATACTGTTGATCTTATAAGAGGGCCAACTTGTTGTTGTTGTTGTTTTAAAAAAATTATAAATAAATAAGTATCCTGCAACAAGTCTAGAATGAGACTTTTTAAAAAACAACAAAAAATAAACAACACCACATCACATATGCAGCTCCACTCATCCAATTAGAAATCTGCTGGAATGTAGCATTATGGATCTAGGCCGCTTCTGAGGGGTGATCAGTCTGGATGGCAAAGGATCCCCCAGTGTAGAGATTAGACTGGGTCCAACCCCCAAGAAAGACGTCCCTACCCAGTGTGGTGTAATGGTCGGAGTGCTGGACTGGGACTGGGGGAGAAACGGGTTCTAGTCCCCACTGGGTGACTTTGGGCCACTCTGTGATTCTCAGCCCAGCCTACCTCACAGGGTTGTTGTGAGGGGGAGAAATGAAAAGGAGGAGGATCTTGTAGTGTCGTCTTCGCCTCGTTTGAGGAAAGGCAGGTTATAAATGCAGCCCATAACTAAATTACACAACCCCAGGAAGGAAGCGCTATCCAGCGGCGGCCTGTCAAGAAGAACGAACAAATCTGCGCAAATTGTCACCACCCTTTTTAATAATTAAAAAAGAAGACTTATGATTTCTAGTCCACTCGGTGTACAACGATGACGCTTCTCACGTTTTACCTCACGACGCGCCACTCCACAGCCTTACCTGTCGCCGACCGCATTCTTTTCACAACGCTCTCAGTTGCTACGGTCGGCCGCAAAGCACAGCAACCCCAGTAACCCGAATGCCGTAAAACAGCACCTTCTTTTTTTCCCTAGACGCTCCGCCTCCTTCCGAACGCAGGTACGGCGAGAAAGAGAAGGCAAGCGGTGAATTAACATACGGGTCCAACGTGTCTAAGCGGGGACTGTTACTGGTGCTGCTATCCGTTCGAGGACAGCCCTGCCCCGCCCCCTCTCCTGTTTAGGCGTGTGGGCGGGGCTTGGCGTGACGGTTGGGGCGCGGCCGTTGGACGGACAGACAGAGCCGAGCGCGCGAGTGAGCGCCTGCGCGTTGGCTTAGAGGGGCGGGGCATTCACGCGGCCTCGCGCAAGGAAAGGGGGGGGGAGAGAGCCACGAAGGGCGGAGACGAAGATTGAGAGGAAAGGCGGGCTTTGCGCGTGCATGTGTGCCTGCGTGAGGGAGAGACTGAGGCGCAGCGGCGTTTCCTCACAGAGAAGGGGGGCGAAGGAAGGGAGAGTGCGGGGGGAAGAGAACGGACCCAAGGCAGGAGGAGGCGGAGACTGCGGCGGGGCGGTCATCGTCGCCCCCTCCCCAGCCTGAGAAGAGAGAGTGAGCTGAGGGATGCGGCTGCCCCGCCCGACCCACAGGTGAGCCTCGAGCCCCTTCCCCCACCCCCCAGTTGCCACCTCCCGTCTTGCGATGTCGGCGCTTCGTCTCTCCTCCTCCAGCCCGCCCGCTGCTTCCCTCAGTAGCCTCCACAGATGGCTGTGAAGCGGGGACGCGGTGGGGGGACGCCCCGGAGCCCTTCACAGCTTACGCTTCCTGCCTCTCACGTTCTCCCCCTGCCCGTCCCCAGGTACCGTCTCGGCACCTGCGGGTTTCTTGAGCAGTAACTGCTACGCCTCTTCCTTCTCCTCCCGGTTTGTTGGATTCCTCCGCATCTTCCCTATAAAGTGCCCCTGAAAGCCCCCGCCCTTTACTTATTACATCCTCCCCCCCCCCTTTATTTATTTATTTATTTTATTTGGAAACTACTTGCAAGGTCATGAAGCCTTTTGCTTCTCTACCCACCCACCCACCCCCATCTCTGCGGTGTGGATGTAGTATGAGATCATCCATTTTTTGAGCCCCGCTACAGTGTCTTGTATTTCTGGCAGTGTTTTTTTTTTAAAAAAAAATGATGGTTGCTGTTGCATTGCATGTGTCTAAGGCTGAAGTCTGCGCTACAGCTGCTCTATTGTGAACCAAATGAAAGGATCCCAGGCTGGACTGTCTGATGAAAATAACTCCTCCCCCCTCTTTTAACAGGTTTACTTGGCTTTTTGCTTGTTTCTGTTACATGTTGATATTCCCCACTTACTTCAAGATTTCTTGTGAAAACTTTTTATTTCAGCTTTGTGTTTATCTTTGCAACTGTGTATGCTATATAAGAGACAAAGCCAGGTTGTGTTTCATTTTGGTAGTGTGGCAGGATTTGTGGCAGTGCCTACGACTTAGTTTAGCCAGTGTGTCTGCTGTGCTCACTCAGTGCATCTAGAACGCTGCAGCGCAGACAAATCGGTAAATTCTCTTACATCACTGCATCACAGTAAGCAATTAATAAGCAATATGTCAAAGTTGTTCACGCTATGTTTTTTCCAAGGGTATTTTCAACATGACACTACGTGGTTGCACAGCGTGGTGTGAATAACTCAGTATATAGACCTTGTGATCTTATACAGATCCTTAAAACTTGAGCATGTGATGCTTTTTTGTGAAGTAACCTAGTGACTTGTTTTCAAGTGTGGAAAGACCAGTTATCCAATGTTTGTGTTAAGTCTTTAAGCGATGACAAGCAGTGCAGCCCCTGCTCTGGCAAACGTAGTGTGTTCATGTGTGTTTAAGCCATCTTAAAGGAGATTCCCTGCTCTAGTACATGGCAGCTTTCATCTATATCTTTAACAATATTACCCCCCCCCCCCATGGACTAGCATTATCTCTTAATGACTCTGCTATTTTTCTTTCCCATCTTTTTTTAATGCTTGCAATCTTGCACTCCATTTTTCTTGTAATGAGTTAATTAACTCCCCAATACTGGTCATTGTTTTTAAGAACCTTGTCAAAATGATTTTTCAGTATTATCTTAATAGAAATGAAGTGGACATAGCTCCCTTTAAAGCAGGAAAAAAGATTGCATAGTGGTAGGTTGCACAGAGAATTCCTCCTCCCCATCATGTGGGGAATGGTTATAGGAACTTGTAGGGAGGGTCCTGCAAAGGTGAAATTTAGTTGAAGTGCTTTGTGCTGGATTGTCATTTTTTTTTACATTGGATATTCTCACATATTTTGGTGGTGGTTAGTGACACATTCCACTGTGGCTAGTATATTGCATAGCTGGTCATGGTTTTTGATTTACACATTTTTATTATTTTCGGTAGACAAAACATACAAGAAAGTTGTTCGCACATAGTTACTAAACTCATGAAAAAGAAACAAGAAGCTGCTTGCAGTATATTTGCAATATTAAAATATCAGAACCATAAAGTATTAGTAATGTTACAGTGTTTCATTTTGATTTTGTACTTATTATAGTAATAACCTATACATGATGTCTTTTCTGAGTCTTATATACTAGCTTTACCACTCCTGCCATTTGTCCGGTATTCTATAACCTCACCTTCCATCAATAGAAGTTTAAAAATGATCTGAATCTGGCTATTCGAACCAGATCATTAGCAGACGATTAATTTTAACACTCACTATTTATAGTATTTATTTGTAGATTTATAGTCCCTTTTATATCAGCTAAGTTGCAAGCATCATGACTGTATGTTATATTTGTTTTGCCTTTGGTCTATTGACTGTAAATAAAGGTTGATTGATTGATTGATTGAATGATCAAATCCTTGGCTGAAGGCAGCAGGTTGAATATCAACTTGCAGTCACAGTATCTTTTAGAGCTGGGCTATTGCAGAAATGGAGAAAGTTATACAGAGAGATATTGCATTAATTTGTAAGACTTTTAATCAGCCATTGACCAGATTATTTATTCCAAGTATTTATAAGTCGCTTCTTAAGACCAAGTCTTAACAAAGCGACATACCCCAAGTGAATAAAACAATTTTACATTTGACCTATCTTATAAGGATATAGTAGACACACCAAATAGATGAATGAGAACTGGTTTAGATTACACAACCATCAATTCTTGTTTTAAAATGCAGTAATAAATATGATAAGCAACAAGGTCCTCTTTAAGTCTGTACTGAAGGGGTCAAGTGAATGTTTACCGGAAGGGGGTTTGGACATTGTGGGGCCACCATGGAGAGGACACTGTCTCTCATGCGCCCCGGATTTTACCATCGGGCATATAACCAGGACCTCCCAACACAGCTCTGAGATTACAGGTGAAGGCAGTCTTTAAGTTGACCTGTTCCCAAAACATTTAGGGCTATCCAATCTTGTACAACTGGTCCAAAAGTGATGTTAGAAACATAAGAAGCTGCCTTATACTGAGTCAGATCATTGGTCTGTCTAGTGTGCCTAAACATTGACTGGTAGCAATGGATCTCCTTGCCCTATCTGGAGATGCTGGGGATCAAATCTGGGACCTTCTGCATGTAAAGCATTTGCTGTACCGCAGAATGATGGCCCATCCTTTGCATGTTTAGACATTCTGGCCCTGTTAGCACCTGGGCCATTTTCAGAGGCAACCCCAAGTAAAATGCATTTCAGTAGTCCAGTTTAGAGATAACTAGTAACTGAGGCCAGGTCCTGCTTTTTCAGATAGGGCTGCAGCTGGAGTACAAGTCTGAGCTGGAAGAAAGTTCTCGTGGCTACTACAGATAACAGATGTGAGAAAAGCCTTTTCAGTTTGCATCACCATCTTGACCATATGTCACATAAGTCTTATTTAGAACATAAATAGTTAGTTAGTAAAAGTACATATTTATATATATATATGTTTTGGATAATTTTCTTAGTCAATGAAATAGCCAGGATTCAAAGTCTTCCTAAAAGGGACTTTGGCATGGGTCTTTCAGCAGCAGCCCCTCCCCCCCCCCCCCATCTCAAAGCATGGTTGAAATTGACGGGATTGTCAAAATCTGTCTGTGATATGGCATGGTGCCCAGCTGTTCAAATATAGAAATGTCAAAAATCCCACTGACAGGACACAAGCCATGAAGTATGACTAAAGTAGTTTTTAGGATCTTGGCCATGATTGGTTTTTGAACAGATTTTCAATATTTGAATCCAAATATTTAACTGTGCTTTTGTTTCCATGGCATACTACAGACTTGTAATATTTTCCCCTACATTCGTCACTTACCTGCATGCTTAATAATGAATATGGTCTAGCCAAAGTTAGACACTTTTCTGTTCTATTAGTTTTGATGGGAAGAATTAAATGTGTTATTAATGCTTCCTTTGAATTAAAAACACTTAGAATCACTTAACTTTAGGTTGTGATCCCTCCCTTTCTTTTAAAAAAACACCACAAAGCTAGAATGCAGCATTATGGATCTAGGCTGCTTCTGAGGGGGGTCCAGTTTGAATGGCAAAGGACGCCCCCCCCCCAGTGTAGAGATTAGACTGGGCTCAACTCCAAGAAGGACTGTCCCTACCCAGTGTGGTGTAGTGGTTAGAGTGCTGGACTTGGACTCCAGGGATCCGGGTTCTCCCTTTAAAAAAAAGTCAACTGCATGCCCTTAAGGGTTATGAAAACTATTTGTGAAATGTATAGTTTGTGCCTTCATATTTCACTGTTTAAACCAAGTTTGGGTAAATTATATGTCACAAATTTCAAATTAATCTCTAATTCTTTGAGATATTTGCTTTTAGAATTTTTTATAATGATATTATTTCTCTGGATTTTTTTTCATGCTGTGGCTGTCTTAAAGTGTTGCTGTTAAACTTTTTGAAATGACTCAATCATGAAGTACCATTGACTATTCAGTTATTTTGGAACTGTTGCTAATGCCTTACAGTGTCATAAGGTTTTAGCAACTTCAGTGAAAATTATTGTGGAAGGGTAAATATAGAAGTACATAAATTAAAATATTTACTTAGAAAGAAATTGAGTGCTTTGTTTCAATTCTGATGAAAGTTACCTACCATGCTGTCGTTGCTTTGTTGACTAGATTTCAAGTATTATTTTACCTTTTGTTCAGTTTTCACAGGAAATCTTGAGAGGGGGGAGTTGTTTTCACCCTCACATTCTACATAATAGATATTCTATACATGCCTCACATTCATAAGTTGGGAGAATGAGTTGGAGTGGTGGGGAAGAAAAGGGAACAGAGGTTGGCATCTTGACTCTGGAAAAAGTTGTGTGCGTATATATGCTTATCTGTATGTATATAGTCCTGTTGATAGAGTTAACAGTGCATCTTTATAAAGGCTGGCATAAGAGTGTCTTACACATAGATAAAATGTAAAAAAAAATGATGCTTTACTTCCCGTGTGTAGTGGAAATTTTATATCTTACCAATAAGTTGTGTGTGTTCTATAAATCTTAAACGTTTTATTACACACAGATATGAATCTGACTTCTCTTTTACCAGAAGTGTGGTTATTCAAATGCAACCCATGGCATGTGCTTTAAAAAAAGTTATGATTTTGACACAGCAATAAAAAGTAGCTTGGAAAGAGACTGAATTCCTTGCTTCAAGTTTCCGATTTCAATTGGTTTTTGAGCTTCTGTTTCTGAAATAAAAGTAAAAACTATAAAAATGGTTAAACTGCATCATATTTACTTGAAGTTAGATTAAATTCATCAAGTATTTTTAATTTAATTAAATGTTTAAAGTTTCTATAAAAATAGTGTTCATATTTTCAAAGGATTAAAAGTTTCTATAAAAATGTGTTTATATCTTCAGCGCATTTAATCTTGATTTGTTGCTGTTTCGACTCAAGTGAGCTGCCTATTCGATTAATAGACCTGGTTCTCACATAATGGTGATTCCTGGGTTGTTTAACCCAGGAATTCCTGTGGCTGAGCAGGAGCAAACAAGTGTGTTGTGTCCTGCGTGTTTGTCGCTTGCAATCAACAACCAGGAACAACAGCCCTGTTCCTGGGCTGTTTTGTTATCTCCGAACCAGGAACTCTGGGTTGTTTAGGGGTTTAAACAACGCAGAGTTTACCCAACAATGGTTTGTTACCTTATGGATTCTTAGGTTAATTCCACGTTGTTTAATTCCCGCAGTTCCTAGGTTCAGACATCACAACTGAAAGTGGAAGTGATGAGTGTGCAGGAGGCAGTGCTTTCGCTTGCTCTGCGTTATCCACACCAAGTCTTAGCTTCTTAATCTTATGTAAACTGCCCAGAGAGCTTCGGCTATGGGGCAGTATACAAATGTAATAAAATAAATAAATAAGGTTAAACAATTCAGGAACTGCCATTACATGCGAAAAGGGTGTTTGATATCATATTATTGTTTAAGAAATGTATGCTTTGCATAGAGAAAAATAGGTTAAGCCATTATACACTTTATTTTTTTCCTAGATGAGTTGTAAGCTGACTTCTTTTATCACAAAAGGCAAGGCTGAATCAGGACTTTCAGTGCCCTCATGTGATGCTTAGATACACTTGTAAGACATGTTTAGGAACTTGACTAGCTTATGAGATCCTATTACTTTGAGGAAATTATCCTTGTATGCAGAGTAAATAATGTATTTTATAGAATAGTATTTTTGTACTGCATCTAAGATTAAAGAAAATGTTCCAACACATCAGCACAGAATTGTGTGGTTAGCACCCAGTGACTTTAATGGGAGATCATTGTTGATAATAATAATAATAATAATTTATTTCTTACCCGCCTCTCCATCTGGATCGAGGCGGGGAACAACAACATGATAAAATACATAAAACTGATTAAAACTGCATAAAAAATCCTAAAACATCCTAAAAACATTCTAAAATTCCACTGGATATGCCTGCTGGAAGAGAACAGTCTTTATAGCTTTCTTAAATTCTAAAAGACTGTTAAGTTGACGAGTCTCCTCCGGCAGGTCATTCCACAGTCTGGGAGCGGCAGAAGAGGAGGTCCTCTGGGTAACGGTTGTCAGCCTAGTCTTGGCCGACTGCAGTAAGTTCTTCCCAGAGGACCTGAGCGTGCGGGGCGGATTGTATGGGAGAAGGCGATCTCGCAGGTAACCTGGACCCAAACCATGTAGGGCTTTAAAGGTAATAACCAACACTTTATACTTCGCCCGGAAACTAATTGGCAGCCAGTGGAGCGATTTTAAAGCTGGCGTAATATGGCCACCCCTAGATGTACCGGTGACCAACCTGGCTGCCATATTTTGAACTAGTTGAAGTTTCCGGACTAGGCATAGAGGTAGCCCTATGTACAGCGCATTGCAGAAGTCGAGCTTCGAAGTTACCAGCGCGTGCACTACCATCTTTAGGTCTTCCAACTCTAGGAAGGGGCGCAGCTGGCGTATCAGCCGAAGTTCTTTAAAATTCTGCTCCCAGCATCAAATCCGTTCTGTTAGCTAAAATGTAGTCCTGTTCGAAACTAGCATTGGCTCTTTTATTTAACTAAACCTCTGAGATCTATCCATAATGGAAGCATAGAATTAGACACTGTCACTGTCCACATTTCTCATCTAGTAGCCTTCGGTCCATTGAAAATTTCTCTTGGATTCCTTTTCCTTGAATAAGCCTTCTGGTAAACTATTCTGTTTTGTTTAATTCCCACATCATTTGCCTAACACAAGTAAAATTCTGAGAATCTTTTAGGATCTTAAAAGAATGATGTTATTATCTTTGGCTTCGAAAGAGGATGCTTCACAGAATTTCCATAGCCGTCCCCCTTTTACAAAAACATTGTTTTAATAGCTTTTGGAGAGGATGGGAAGGAAGAAGAGGGCACTTATCTTGCAGTTCCTGCATAATGCGTCAGTGTCTTCAAAAGGCTCTAGTGTTCAGGAGGTTTTGACCTAGAACTTGGGGTTTTCTTAGTTCAGATGTTGGGATTTTTACAGCTTCTTTTTTTTTTTTTACAACATAATGCTTACCCTGACTGTAATCACTTCCCCCCACTACTTAATGACTGTGCAATCAAACTGGGGTGGGATCTAGTTGGAACTGGGATTTGCTACTTCAGTAATAGGGCAATAAATGTTATTTTTTCCCATCAGATTCAGGATCTCTCCATTGGAAGACTTCAAAGATTATGATGCTCTAGGAAGGAAGTGTTCTAGGAATACCCACATAAGGATTGTGACTCCATGTCTTTCTGCTAATAAATTAAAAGGCCATCTTCCTTATGCTCATGGTCAGTTGACCCCTGTCATTTAGCTGATGGCAGCCACAAAACTTCTGCTTGTATTCATGTAAGCTAGTCCATATCCTATGCTCAGCCAGCTCTGTCACTAACACAGTAAAAACATAAAAGAGCTTCAAATACAGTACACCCATTGGAGTTTGGCGTAATTGTGTACCAATCACAGTATTCTATCCCAGAGAAATCCTCTGGGAACTGCATTGAAAAACCAGTAGATGTCACATATATTGTTGGCAATAAATAATCTGTTCCCATTCACCCCCTTCTCCTTTAGATCATGATCGGAAAGGATTGCTGTGATGGAAAACAGTAACCTCCCTGCTCTGTGATACCTAGGCCAGTGGTTTAGAGTGTGTCAATACAAAGTGAAAGTTCTGGGTTCAAATTCTAATCTTGCTATACATTGTCATTCCCTCCTCTCAGCTTGTTTTTGGGTGTTTCACTCCAGGAAAGTTGTTTGTTATTCTTTATTGTAAATGCAGATGTGTAATGGTAGTAGTAGGAAACTAAGGTATCCTTCTAGTGGTGCCCATGATTTCAGAGGTTTGGTCCATGATAGCTCAAATAGGGTTTTCAGTGTTGTAGTGTTTGCTCTCTGGAACTCCCTACCTCTACTAATTGCACAGATACAAGCCTTTTAAGATCTTTTCGAAGAAGCATTCTCAGTTTTGTACATAGCTTAAAATTCTATTAATGTAAACAATTCATAAATATTTATAAATAAATTCAGTAAGCAGAAGGTTTATTTATTTATTTATTTATTACATTTGTATACCGCCCCATAGCCGAAGCTCTCTGGGCGGTTTACATAGGATTAAAAACAATTAAAAACAATATACAAAAATTAAAACAGCAAAAACATACAACATACACACAATCTGTACATTTAAAATGACTACAGCATTTCAAAAAGCTACAAAAACAAAACAAAAAAACAAACCCAGGCTCCTCAGATATTGCCAAATGCCTGAGAGAAGAGGAAAGTCTTGACCTGGTGTCGAAAAGATAACAATGTTGGCACCAGGCGGGCCTCATCAGGGAGATCGTTCCACAATTGGGGGGCCACCACAGAGAAGGCCCTCTCTCTTGTTGCCGACCTCCGAGCTTCCCTCGGAGTAGGCACTCGGAGGAGGACCTTAGATGTTGAACGTAGTGTTCGGGTAGGTTCATGTCGGGAAAGGCGTTCCATCAGGTATTGAGGTCCCAAGCCGTGTAAGGCTTTATAGGTTAAAACCAGCACCTTGAATCGGGCTTGGAAACATACAGGCAGCCAATGCAAGCGGGCCAGAGTAGGTCTTATATGCTCGAACCTACTGGTTCCGGTTATCAATCTGGCCGCTGCATTTTGCACAAGCTGCAGCTTCCGAACCACCTTCAAAGGCAGCCCCACGTAGAGTGCATTGCAGTAATCTAACTTGGAGGTTACCAGAGCATGGACAACTGAAGCCAGGTTATGCCTGTCCAGATAGGGACGTAGCTGGGCCACCAACCGAAGTTGGTAGAAGGCACTCCGTGCCACTGAGGCCACCTGCGCCTCAAGTGACAGAGATGGTTCTAGGAGAAACCCCAAGCTACGAACCCGCTCTTTCAAGGGGAGTGCAACCCCATCCAGAACAGGTTGAACACCCTCCATCCGGTCAGCGGAACCACCCACTAACAGCGTCTCAGTCTTGTTTGGATTGAGTTTCAGTTTATTAGCCCTCATCCAGTCCATTGTCGCAGCCAGGCACTGGTTCAGCACATCCACAGCCTCACCTGATGTAGATGAAAAGGAGAAGTAGAGCTGCGTGTCATCAGCGTACTGATGACAACGCACTCCAAAACTCTGGATGACTTCACGCAGTGGTTTCATGTAGATGTTGAACAGCATGGGGGACAAAACTGACCCCTGCGGAACCCCATACTGGAGAATCCATGGGGCTGAGCAGTGTTCCCCAAGCACCACCTTCTGGAGCCGACCCGCCAAGTAGGAGCAGAACCACTGCAATGCAGTGCCTCCCACTCCCAACTCAGCCAGTCGTCCCAGAAGGATACCATGGTCGATGGTATCGAAAGCCGCTGAGAGATCAAGGAGAATCAACAGTCACACTCCCCCTGTCTTTCTTCCGACG
Organism: Anniella stebbinsi; assembly: GCA_029215795.1. Classification (NCBI taxonomy): domain Eukaryota; kingdom Metazoa; phylum Chordata; class Lepidosauria; order Squamata; family Anniellidae; genus Anniella; species Anniella stebbinsi. Next base: position 394,329,743 of record JARDYH010000001.1, read on the forward strand.
TAGGTCATCATACAGGCGACCAAGGCTGTTTCCGTACCAAAACCAGGCCTGAAACCCGACTGAAATGGATCCAGATAATTGGTCTCATCCAAGAGTGCCTGGAGCTGGCTCGCAACCACCAGCTCCAGGACCTTGCCCAGGAATGGAACATTTGCTACTGGCCTGTAGTTATTAAGATTTTCAGGGTCCAGGGAAGATTTCTTTAGGAGTGGTCTCACTGCCGCCTCTTTCAGGAGGCCTGGAACCACTCCCTCTTGCAAAGAGGCATTAATCACTTCCCTGGCCCAGAATTCATTTTTTCTGCTATAGAGAGTCCATAAATACAGATCATATAGCAGACGTTACCTGTTACAGTTATACCTCTGTCCTTTGTAGTCTCCAATAAATCTGGCCTATAACATGCTACACAGCCAGCTCTATACCTCTTTACACCAGTGTATAGATTTCTGGATTTCTTTCCAGTTTGTTTTTCTTTGGAGCAGTCATAAGCTGGGGCATAGTTGAGTGGGAGTGTTGTTTAAGTAGGGTTAGGCAACCTGCTGCTCTTTCTCCCCATTTTTGGCTTTGATCCTGTCCACTGCTGACATGCATCCCCCAATAGAGGGAATGTAGCTCCTGACAGAAAACAGTGCTTATCCTTGGTTTAAGATTGAACCCTATGGGCTGTGTTTTGAGATGTGGTATCAATGCACAGGGTACCCCATGGTTTATTTCTGTTGATATGGCAGTATTTATGTGCTGCAGCTCTGGGAGTGGTTGATACATGACTATTTTGCAGATGGAATGAGTGGTTGCTACTTTTGAGTGCTAGTCAGGGAGTATGTGTGATTGAATGCCTCCATCTATGTGCTTCTTTCTAGCTTGCCATCATGCACCTTCTCACTGTGTGCATCAGTCAGCTTTTCTGATCCTTAAGTGTCTCAACTTCCCATGGTTTGCATGAATCAGCTGCTCTGATTTCAAGGTGTCTCACTTTCTGGGATGTTCATGTGTGAGCATATCTGTTTCGTGGAGACAATACTGTTAGTAGGCCTATGATCAGTCACCCCTCAAGTGGTGCTGCTTGTTCTGGAGGTTAACTTTAGTACCTGCTTCATCTTTTCCTGAGCTATGTTCTTGTGGTTTGAGAACACCAAACCTGGTGTCTGCTTTATTTGAGCCCTTCAACACTTATCACTTTCATGCAGGCTTTTTTTATATAGTGTTTCTTTCCTGTGATAATGTTCTTGGCATGATAGCCATGGAGGCTTAAGTTGGAAAAAAGATTAAATTGAAATTGGTAATCCAAATGGATTTTTTAGTAAGTATTCATGACCAGGATACTAGTTTCCTGCCAGCTCTCAGATGTAACTTCCTTGGAAAATCCATTTGGGTGACCAATTACACTCAATATTTTTTTTTTCTGTATCTCTCTCTATGAGGAATTTTCATATGCATATTCATGGGAGGAAAATGTTTTAGCGGAAGAAGTTATAATCTTTGTTGATCATAACTGGTTAAATATTAGGGAAATTATCAGCTAGAAACTTGTTTGTACAGATTTAGTTTGGTAGAATTAATTACCAAGGGAGGTTGTGGAGCTGCTATTGCCAGACTGTACAGCTTATTAACAGTTTCCAAGATAGCTGTCAGCTGTGGTTTCAGTATAATGGTCTTGCATAAGGACTGGAGTCTGACTTTAAAGTACCGCTCAGCCCCAAACACTGTGATTCAAAATGTGGTGGGTTTTAGACCTTTCCTTCAGTATCTCAGTGGTTTGTATTTATTGGACACATGCCATACATAGAACAGTGTGTGTGGAGTAGTGGATGACATAATCATGAAAGAATGCAGTCCCATTACTGTTGGCAAACAGCTACTAGAATAGGCAGCATCATTTGAACTACAGTATTCATTTTGTTATTGACATCAGCGAATTTGCAGTTTAGATATGTTACTTTTTCATGTGGGCACCTTTTTCTGAAATTTGTTGTAGCATTATTATTTTAAAGAGAAAGTTTTACTAGGGATTAACATAGTTCTGCCATGGGCCACGGTTAATTCAAATGGAATTATACCAAGTTGTTTTAAGATACTCCATGTTGCATAAATTCCAAAATGCATGTCCTTCAGTATTTCCCAAAGCCCTTCTCAAATTTCATTCTTATCAGTAAATTTGCCATACAAATGCAATACTAATTTGACTGCCAAGTACAGTAATGGCTTAGGACTGAGGCCAAGATGTGTGTACGAACAGTGATCTAGAAGCCCATCCTTGCTTTTAAAATATATTCAGTGTCCAGTGTTGGAAACTGGGTGAAGATTAGGCTTTCTTTTGGAGGTCTAACCTTGCTGCAGCACAGCAAATGGCTGGAATGAATTGCTCTGAAGAGCTCTGGGAAATATCCAGAGTTTGCAGAGGAAATTCTGGCTGTTTGAATATGGAGGTTTGTGCTGGTAATGTTTGGCATGTTTGTTGTCTCAGAGTGATGAATTCATCAACCAGTTATGGGGTTTCGCTGCCCTTTGTATTGAGACTTGCAGCATGAAAATGCTCCTGGAACTAGAACCCTCATTCTGAGCTGTGTATGTGAAGAGGATCCCCAAACAGCCTGCCTTTTACCCCTTTACTGCCATGCTATTCCCTTTATACATTTATTTTGGCTTTGGATCGCCTGTTATGTGTGAGGCAGTACTTTATAAGTATTTTAATTTACCCGTAAGTATTATTAACTGACATAAAAGTATTCTAGTGCAAGTTTTCACATTGTAGAGGATTGGGGGAACTGATGCAACTGTAATGTGAAATAAATGCAACTTTTAAAATTAAATTTTATCTTTGTCATTAATGCTGTATTACAAGAAATGAGTTTCCTCAGGGTTTTTTTTTCCTGAAGCAATCAAGTCTTACTGAGATGGAGAAAGTCTGAAATTGGCAGTAATGGATTGGGTGTGGTTCTGAAAGGGCCTGTTTCTGGTGGTGTGCATTGGGTTGAGTTCGTTCTATTTATAGATACAAACAGGGAAAGAAGAGGACAGGGTAAATTAGACCATCCAACAGTGTTTCCTTTAAGTTACTAGTTGGGAATGAATAGTGAAATACAGCAGAGCACTGTCAAATATTTCAATTTACTGTCAGTAGCAACATTCAAATGAAATTTATCACTTGCTGTAGATTAGGGACTGATCTATACCAAGCAGGATATAACACTTTTAAATGGTTTATAACGGTTTATAACAGTTATAAACCATTTATAATGGTTTAAAACTGTTATAAACAGTTATAAAGCAGTAGTGTAGATCCGCCCTAGGTTTGTGAAATTAAACATTTTGCTAAAGTTGCAGTATTACTTCCCAGTAAATTTCAATCATCACTGTTTTTTCTTAGTGCATTGCTTCCGGTGCTTGCAGTCTCTGTCACTCCTTCAAGATCTTTTTAAAAATCGATTCATTTTTGGTGAGCTCTTTTCTGGGCTGTCGTAGCTTACCATTTTTCTGTGCCTTTTGTTGTTACCCATCCTTTCTGTCCTCCTTGCTAACCCTGTCTTCTCCTTTTACCTCTTTGCCTTGGATGGATTGTAGGTTTCTCCCTATGGATCATGTGTCCTGTACAGCATCTGGTACAAGCTGGTGCTATGTATTTGTGTAAATTATGGTAAATGGGTTTAAATGTTCATTTGAGATGTTGGGATATGGCAAATGCAGCTTAACACGGATGAGTAGTAATGTGATTATCCAAAATTTACATACCCCTTTAAGTTAGAGGAAACTTTGCAAGCACTGGATTAGTATAAAAAGGAAGTATATTTATGTTTTGTTTGAGACTACCAAATAGTGGTTAGGAATGTATGAATTTGGAACTGCTAGTGCTATTTTGCAGTTGAAGAAGGAAGTAGCTCCCTTCTCAGAAGACCGGTGGTTTGGGCCCCAGACATAGGCTAGAGGAAGAAGTGAGCCCATGACTGCAGGTTTTTGCTACAGCATCTGCCCTTTCTTTCTCTTACCTCTCAATACCACCACCTCCCCAGTTGACTAGATGCACAAAGCATGTAGGGAGCAGGAGGAAGACTACTTTCAATAGTATAGTTGCCCCGCTGCATTGGATTTCACAACTTAAAAGGTTTTCAAGCTGCTTCTCAGTCTTCTACTTGGCTCAGTGGGTTTGTCATGGAATCTTGCAGGTATCCACTATCCTACTTACTTCCTTTATCATGTGTGGTTTTCCAGTGGTTAGCATGAATAGCTGTTCGGAGTGAAGCTGTGATTTCCCCCTCATCTGCAGTAGAGATCACTCTTGAAAGAAAATATCTCTGTCTAATTCACACCGAGCTCCTCCCCATCCCCGCTGTAGTTTTATCAGAAGTTCTAATTATAGTTAATTCCCTCTTTGCTGTGTTGGAAGAGAGGCACTGACCCTTGAAGGGCCAGTTATTAAAGTTTTTGAGTTGTGGAGTGAACTTTCTAAAGGAAAGTTTTATATTTGTCTTTATCGTAATTTCAGAGACAGCTGGAGCTGAAAGAAGATCTTTCTGCTTTTTAATATGTCTTGTCATATGTAGAGAACAAAAGTTATGAACTCTTATGGTATGAGGATTGTCTATTTGAAAGCTAGGTGACCAGACAAGGACAATAAGCCTGCGTGATTTCTATATCAGTTTTATTTAATATAAATATTTATACCTTGCTTTTCCAAGAATCATGCCTAAAGTGGCATATGGTTACTGTAAAACACTATAAGGGTAGTAAAAACACTAATCAACATACTGGGTGGAAGCAAGATTGCAGGGTCAGTTTAGGATTTACCAAATTATTAAGTATGGAGTAAGTTTTGCGGATATTTGGAAGGTGGACTGGAGGGACTTAATTATACGTGTTGATTTGAGTTAGCTATTCAATTTTTTAGGTATACATAGAGATGTAAAATTTCCAGAAATTTGTAAGCCATTGGGGGGGGGGAGTCCCAGGGGGGATTAATTCCGCCCCCCCGAATATTTCTGTTTTTTTCTGAGTCTTCCCATCTCTAGCTGTAATTCTCAAACATTCTTATTAAGGATGTTTGAACATTTTGGGCCTAGTGATCTAGCTAGTTTTGTTGAAAGACCAGCTGGAGGGTAAACTCAGGTGGCTTTATGGGTTTTTGCATTACATTCACGGAATAATATTAATGATGTAAATAATTATGCAGATATTGTGGCAGCCTTCTATTTTGTTATGTCTTTCAAGTAATGTCCTTTGAGCAGAACACGCTTCCTCCCTCTCTTAGGAGGTTTGTTAGATCTCTCTGTATTGTCCTGTTATAAGATACATCCTTTAGTTTTGTTGGCAAATCAGATCTGTGTGAATCTAGAGTGATTTAGGCACTTTAAACTATTAGCACAATAACACGAAGATTTGTCACAGACAACTTGCTCCAAGATACCTTGCCTTTTTCTTACGTGGATGGAGGGTTATTTTAAATGTGGGAGAACATTGTTCTGAAAAATTGCATGCTTTTCCTAAGCATGTAAATTGCCCTTTAAAGATTAAGAAGAAATTCTGGATTTTCTTTCCTATTTCAATCTAGCTTTAAAGAGATTAAATGCATTGTTCTGGGTACCAATCCCATAAGTGTGACATTTAAATTTATCTGCATTAAGTTGTGTAGCATCCCTTAAAACATTTATTTTGTTATTTGTCTAATTGTTGTTATCGTTTGTTTCTTCTCGAAAATGGTTAACATTGGCTTCTGCAGATTAATTTGCTACATTACTAAATAAATTTTAACTGTTAATTCTTTCTGTTTTGCCAGCATTCTTGTAACTTGATAGTATTTTACTTTCAGCAGGGCGGAGATGATTGGAAGAGAGAAACAAAAGACCAAATAGTAGTGTACTTTTAGCATATAGTGGTTAACTTCTTTTTGCCATTCTTACCTTTCTGGAAGTATATTCAGCGACCAGTCCTTGCATTTAAACTGTATTATCTTGAAGTTAGCCCCAAGTTGTGACCTCTCATTTCTGGGGCCTCTAAAATTACTACTCAGAGTTGCTTGCAGATCTTTCTTTCTTTTCATGACCAGAGATAATAAGTAGCTTTATGTCGGTGAAATCTGTGCCATTTTTTCTCTCAAGCTCCATTCGTTCATTTAACGTTGAGGAAACCTTTTTGCCTGTTGTAAATTAATATTTTATATTGGGCAGGGATTAAAAGGAAATAACGTTTCCAATAGTAGGTTCAGGATTGCATGTGAAAAGAATGAGTTCTTGCTTGTGTTACTGAGACTTGACCATATTGCAAAGGAAAGATGAGTTAATAATTATCAGTGTCTCTCTCATGGCATAATATGTTTCTTTTTAAGGCTTCTGGTCATTCTTCAGTTTTGCTGCACTGTTCAGTGGCTTTTCATATAAACTTAGCCTTCTATCTATTTTTTTACTGTTTTAACTTCACCATTGTTTTTGTAGGCAATAAAATTGTATTGAATTTTGTAAATTCCAAGCATCCTTCGTTCTATTTTAAGAATTTTAAGCAGGGTTTGTTAAACACTGGAAACTCAAGAAAGGATGCTGCATTATATTTCTGTACTCAGTGTTTTAGCGTCACCACAGTTGTTTGTTTTTCTGTTCTTCTGGGATACGATAGTTTAGTGCATGCCTTGATACTCTGAAATAATTTCTTGTGGCAAATTCCTTCTGTCCAAGAAATTGACTGTGAAGCTTGAGCATCTTGTACTGTAGTTCTTTACTTTCAGATTGGAACTGCTGGTACGTAACAGATACTGACTTCTAATATAATAAAAGATCTAGTGTTTGTTGTCTCAGTTACTTTGGTGGCCATAAAGCTGTGTATGTCCAGACTTCATTCGAAATATTGTAAGCAACTTCAGTTTTTTAGTGCCAATATAGTTCAGTTACTTGGCATCAGCATCAGAGATTACTCATGTGAAGTGGAGCCAGGGCTTTAGGGGTTGGCTTTAGGGGTCATGCTGTGTGAAGAATGTGTAATGTGCAGGCTGCTCTGTTTATAATAATGCATATTAAACATCTCCCATGTGTGCTTACTTCCCCAGGAATATATGTGGGATGTAAACATGCTGCAGGCAGATGATGAATGAAAAATGGATGAAGAAAAGGAGGATATAAAAGTTCCACTTTGAACTCATGCAGTGTTTAGTTCAGCTGGGAAATGCAATTTCAAGCCTGTGTTATGTGTTTAACTGTATTTGATTTCTCTACCTAATTGTCTTGTACTCTCTCAGACTGGTCATATGGAGATAAGGTAGGGAATCCCCTCCCTGTCAACTGTAGGAAGAAAACCTTTCTACTAAGCAATAATTTCCTTGCTTTTGTTTTCATGATCTTGGGGTATGTGTCACAATATAGGTTATCTTGCATAGCATATATTCTAAATTACAATAAAAATGTGAAGGGCTCAACAGGTCATCTGATCCCATCTCCTTTCCCATCTTTTGTTTTGCATAGGTAATAGCTTTTCAAAGGCTCAGAGTTGATGGTGTTCTTATTGTCTGTTGAGTCCATACTCACCTTCTTTATCTTTCCCCTTTCTGATCAGGATTCTGAAGCACTTACTGTACCACAGAAAAGATAAATTGGCTCCCCCCCACAGCATGATCTATGATATTTATGCTACCGTGGAGGACAAAAAGCCCTCTAAAGGCAACTCACAAAATCATAAAACAACAAAAACATAGTTATAAATAATTAAAACAGCAGCATACAAACTTTCATTAATTTTTATTTAATTTTATTTTGTAACAGTTAACACTACATCAAATTATAGACCAGCATCAGATTGGAAAATCCAAGTTTAAAAACAGTCAAGGAGGGAGCCAGTCACACTTCCTGCAGAAGGGAATTTCATAGAATTAGGGCCACTGCAGAAAAGGCTTTGTCTATTTGCCTGCCACCCTGATGGACCTTAATGGTAGGCACTTGAGCAGGGCATCTGCAGTCTGTCTTACAGCCAGGGCAGGTTTATACAGTTGTAGTAGTCAATCCTTCAAATAACCTCATCTCCAGCCCGTTTAGGGCTTTAAAGGTAGCAACCAGCAGTTTAAATTGGGCCCAGAAATGCATTGGCAACCAGTGCAGTTGGTACAGAATTGGTGTTCTTCCTTAGGCCCCACAAAAAAACCAAGCAGTTTTTGTGCCAGTTGAAATGTTTCAACTGTTTTTAAAGGCAGCCCCATGCAGAATGCATCACAGTAGTCTATTCTGTATATAACTAGGTCATAAATGACTATAGAAATTTTACTTCATTTACTAATATAGGACTTGTATGGAATAGGGAAATTTGCTGGAATTGGGAAAGCAGTCCAAACAAGCATTCCACCCCACATCATGTTGTACAGCTATAAAATTATTAATGCAGGATAAGGGTTGTGCCAACATAGAAATAAGGGGAAATAGCTTCCGTTGCTCTACAGAAAATGAAAATCATTTCTATATAGCCTCTTATGGGTTCTCTCTCAACTTCTTACTTGAAATGTGAGGCCAGTGTTTAAGCCTGAGCCCCAGCTCTAAAAGAAATTGACTACTGCTGAAAATATATGCTTATGCAATGAAAAAACGAATAGATTTGAATACATAGTTTTAGTGAAGAATTGTTGGGCTTCCTCTTTAATAGCTCCTTTTAAATTGGACATAATATACAAATATAAACTACTGGATCACTGTTTTAGAGACCACAAATTAGAAAATAGCTTGAAACGGGAATATTTGACAACTGGCCTTCTGCTACAGGGCTAGAGCTTCTTCTCCTTGATCCACTGTATCCATGTGGAAAAACAGGCCTCCTGGGGCTCAAGTAGCTTTACTAGTTCTTTGATTTGTTCCACATTTTTCCACTGTAATTGGTCACTGCCCTTTCCTGTCTCTCTCACACACATACTTCCCCTTCCCCTTCCTGTTAGCAGATTCTTCTGTGCAACAACATATAAAGACTGCAGCTCACGGATTTTCCTTTTTACCCCCTGTATGTCTTGCTTTGCTTCTATGGCCTGCAAACCTTTCACCCGGTTTCACGTTTCCACAACTCCTGCTATCTGTTACTCTTTTCTTCCATCATCCCCCTGCATTTGCCTTCTTTGCCTGGAATGTCTTCTTAGAATTTATCTGAACTTGCCTCTCTGACGATTAGAGATTGTTCGCATAACACAACAACCCAGAGCTTGGCTTGTTGAGTAGTGGGTTGTTGTGTGAACCCAGCAGTGGTAACAAACCATGGTTTGTTAACTATGAACAACCCACAAAGAGAGCCGAGTGACATTGTTCAGAGATAATGACAAACCATAGTGTGGGTTGTTGAATCATGGGTTGTTACGTCTGAGTCTGGGACTATGAGTTAACTGTGAATTGTTAACCATAAACAACCCATGAAGAAAACCCATGGTTTATTGTTGGTTTGTGATTAACAAACCATGGTTTGTTAGCGTAGCTGGTTCACACAACACAACCCACTATCCACTGACAATCCATACCCTGGGTTGTCGTGTTGTGTGAGCCCAATTTTAGTCTTGTTCCAGTGAGGTACTTCAGGCTGACAACCACACTGGAAAAGGCTCAGCTTCAGAAAGATCGTTTTGTTTTCTCCCAAAAGGTCCTGAACACAAATGAAAGGAGGGATACAGGACCTCTCCTATATGATAGTTATATAGTAGATTGCTTTAAGATGCTGCTGCCTTCCTAACCATCTTCTTTATGTAAATGGCTTCAGAGGAAAGCACTAGAGTCCACAGATATGGCTTGACTTACAATCCAACCTCTATTTGTTCTCACTATCAGCAGTACTTGCCATCCTCACCTCACTCCTCTGGCTTGTGCAAACGGCTTTGGGGAAAGGTATCAATTTTTCTTACTTATGCTGTAGTGTGGAAAAAGAAAGAAGCACCTGGATTCCCCTACTGTGTCTTCCCTTCTCCAAACCTGAGCATTAGCATGGGACAACATTTTGTTGAGGAAGAGCCAGTGTCTTCAACCTCTCGTGTAAAGGTTAGACTAAGAAGATAAAGTGCAGGATAAACTCATGGTGATTATTCCCTTCTCCCAGTTGTGGTGCAAATGAGAACCTGTTGGAGTCTGCTGGGAATTATTGCTAGATGACCGGTGCCACTCCCCCTTAGTGATCGGCGAGTGGATTGTAGATACCTTATGCTAAAGCAGTAGAGGTTGCCTTTTGAATAATGTTTGAATAATAAAACTCATTTTATCGTTAAAGCGTTTCCATAGTGGAGATGTGCCACGCTCTGTGTACCTTCAAGTGAGAGGATATCACAAATTCATTGAACTTGTATTGTACTTTAGAAAGAACTTCCTAAGTTTAACCTAAGTGTTTTAGCAGTTTGAACTCTTTGTTTCATGTTTCTCCTGCAGAGAACACAAATGCATATATCTTGTGCGGTATTGGTCTGCCTAGAAACATAACAGATTATGGTCACCTTAATTTCCTTCATTCTTACAAATATAATGGAAGTGAACTTGTGTTACAATGAATTAATCTTCAAAAATGCTTAAGCACATTAGTGAATTAATACTACCTTTCGCAAATGTTTCCAGGGTAGTTTACAAAGGTAAAACATAAACACCAAACATAACACCAAATACAGTTCATAAAACAATAATCAAGTTGGAATTAAAACAAGTAAAACAGCTGAAAAGGCCTGAGAAAATTTGTTTTAAAAAAGTAGTTGATTGGCACCGAATAGCTAACAGCATAGGTGCCAGGCAAGCCTCTCAATGGGTTGGGGGGGGGGGGACGACAGAAACACCCTCTTCACAGTTGCCACCCAACTAATCTCTTATGATAGAAGAACCTTGAGGTAGGCTTCAGCAGATGAGCTTAATGCACAGGCAGATTATGTCAGAGTAGGGTACTTGGGTCCCAAGGTGTGTAGGGCTTTTTCATTATAGAAAAAAAACCATAACTTCCTGTGGCTGTTTCCATTGACTATTTCTGTGGTAGGTAACCTTACCAGCACACGCTATTGTGTTCCTGCAAATTTGCAAAATGAAAAAAAAGCTTGATGTTTTGGTTCGCCCTGGAATTTCAAACACCAATCTTACTAGAATAAACCTTCAGAGCTCGCTTGTGAAACTGACAAATAACCAAGTAGTCAAGCGTTTGATTGTGGCTGAGAGGTAGCATCTGCCCGATGACTGACCCATTACTAGTGGACTGTAACGGAACAGGCTGCCCATTGAATGGATGGCTTGTTCTGTGCTTTCCCCTCCAGCAGTTGCCTGCTGTGTCAAGTGCTGCTTGCCTAATGTTTCTAATTCTGCCAGTAAAATGGAGTGAATACATTTTTTAAAAAAATAGACTATATTTCGTCTGATCCTTACCACCACCACATTTCCATAATACACTTGTTTTGCCTCAAGGAGAAAAAGGAGCTAATTTTATCTTCTTCAGTTAAAGATTGAGCCACTAAATTTTATTGAGTTGTGATAGCAGTCACTCATCACTACTGCCTTTTTGTATGTTCCTGTGGTATACATAGCCAAATTTGAGCTGTGAGTAATAAGTATTTCCACCTGATACCCTAGAGCAAAGTTGACTATGGTTGTCTTGAAGGCAAACTCTGGGGCATTTGGGGGTGTTTCAGTAAACTAGTGATTACAAACAGGGATAATTCATTGAAATGCATACTATATTATTGTGCTGGAAATGATGCTAATGCCACTTGAAATAGCTTTGGCATTTGACAGGAACACCAGGAAACAACCTTTACCCATCTAGCCCATTATTGTCAACACTGATAGACAGCAGCTCTCCAAGTACCTTGTAGAGACAGCCAGCAACAGCACTTTTGTGATCAAGAGATTTGCATGTTAGCTGAATCCTCTGCATTGTGTTCAGTAAGTAAATGGTCCTCAGTTCAGGGAATACCTCATTTTGCTTTATTTTTTGGATATGCAATCCCCAAGCTGACTTACAGTGTTGAAACAATATAATTAAATTTCAATAAAATCCAGACTACAACAACAAAATACAATGAACAGAAAACCTGTAGAATAAAATTAGCCAAGTAGCAACTAGTACAACAGAACCAACAACTCAGCTGTTAAAAGCCTTGGTGTAAGAAACTGTCTTAATATGGTGTTTATAAGACAAAATCTTATAACTAGTGTGGTGTAGTGATTAGACTGTTGGACTGGGAATCAGGAGATCCAGGTTCTAATGCTGACTTAGCCATGGAATCTCTCTGGGTGACTTTGGGCCAGTCACAGAATCTCAGCCCAACCTACCTCACAGGGTTGTTGTGAAGATAAAAAGGAGAGGAGGAGGAGGATTATATACACCACCTTGGTTTCTTTGGAGGAAAAAGGACAAGATATAAATGCAATAAATAAATAAAAAGCACTGCCCCCAAATGAATATACCTGCAGAGGATTTTCCAGGGATTTTCTGTTGCTGAATTTTAAAAGATAACATGTAGCTTCATTTTGGATAAGCAAAGTATGACCCCCTTGTGAAATGTTGTTAGTAGTAATAGTTTTACTTGCTTTTGACTGTCCCTTCCTTTCATTTCCTAATATTTTCCTTCCACCTTTACTTTCTTATTTCCTTTTTACCTATTAATGAACTGGAGATGTTTTGGGGTTCATAAGTTTGGAGCTGTGATCCAAACTGCATTATTTATGTCTGTAACATTATTTACAGGAAGAAAAAGATTACTTTGTATATAGGAATTACATCTTGCATTGCTCTGTATTGGATTCTTGCTAAGACATCAGTTGGTTTCTGGACAACAACTCTCACAATACCTGTCTATTGGCCATGTTGGGAGCTGTAGTCTAAAACATCTGGAGGGCATCAGGTTGGGGAAGGTTAAGGAGTGTGGTAGTGCACCACTGGAAGAATTCTTATTAGAATTGCTGCACCTTCTCTTCAGTACATTTATTGGCTGCACATGATTTGAAGAACTGCAGCGGGGAGATCTCTCATCTCCTTGTGGGTGAAGTAGGAAAAAACTTAAGTGCTTGAACTTTAGAAGCACTTCTGCCTCACAAGACACTTGGCACATGACTTTCAAAAATATTATACACATACTTTCATATGGTTTTGCTTGCTTTTTCAAAATTGAGTGGTTAGGATTTTTCTGCGGCACATCTATTCACATCGTCATTGATTGATTGTACTGCTGTGCACATTATTATGCATTTGGGCCATAATGGACTGTTTCATTCTAAGTACCAAGATTAGCAAAGCTGGTATCTTTGCTTCCCAAGCCCATTTTATTTTGGGTCTCTGCCTTAAGTGGATGTTGGAAGCATTCCTTTTGTTGAGTTTTGGTCATAAATACTTAGACTGCACTGGGGTAATCTTTCAATACGCTCATAATATTTCTCTTACGGAATAAAGACTCTTATATCATTGTCTTAGAAACCCAGCTTTCAATTTCATAGGCAGAAACTTCAAGTGCTGCCTTAACAAAAACATTAAAGCTAAGAACCAAACAAATGGTAGAATTGCAAATAATTTTTCACCATATAATCATAACGTTGTCATTCGATCATTTTTTTTTGTAATAACGTGGAGTTGAGTTACTCTTTGCCTGCCAAGTATGTTGAGGTTACAAGACACTTGGAAATATGATGAGATTTGACACCCCTGAAAATGAAGTAAATCACCACAATCAGCTTGTGTGTGGTGGTGTTTAAGAATTTGGCAAATTGTGTATGTCTGAATAGCATTTGCATCTTATGAAGATTTAAAGATCTTTGGCTTTCCTTCTGTTTTGATTCATTATTCCAACAACTATGGTGATGACTGCTACTTGAAGCATTTTTCAAAATTGTAGATTTTGTGCAGAGATGGGCAACTTGTGGACCTCCAGATGTTGTTGGACTGCAGCAGCTATCAGCCCTAGCCAGAATAGCCAGTGGTGAAGGATGATGGGAGTGTAGCCCTCCATATGTTGGACTACATGTTGCCCATCCCTGTTTTAGAGCAAGGCTGAAACTTTCCTGATGGCTTTAAAGGAAGTACAGATTTGATTAAGAACATGACCATGCTGAATCAGTCCAAAGTCCTATCTAGTCCAGCATTCTGTACATACTGTGGGCAACCTGATGCCTGTGGAAAGCCCATAGGTAGGATATGACTGCAATAGCACCCTTCTGCTCCTGTTTACCAGAAACTGGTATACTGCTCTCAATGCTGGATGTAATATATTGTCATTACGACAAGTAGCCCTTGGCAGCCTTAATTTGTCTAATTCCTTTTTAAAGTCATCCAAGTTGGTGACCATGTCATCTTGTTGTAACAATTCTATGGTTTACCTATGGCTATGTGAAGAAGTACTTCCTTTTATCTACCATGAATCTTCTATGATTCAGCTTTGTGGGATGACCCTGCATTCTAGTATTTCAGGAGAGGGAGAACACCATATCTCTATCCACTTTCTCTACAACATGCATAATTTTGCACACCTCTAATAATATGTCTCCCTGTACTCACCATTTTTCCCCTAAGCTAAACAATCCCAGACAGTGTATCTTGACTACTTTTATCTGAGGGCTGATTGATACAGCCAAACTGGCATCTCTGTTAGCTGGGGATGCTGAGAAAGATCTCTGTACTAGGCTAGATGGATCAAAGCTTAATATTTTCATATTTGGCTGGAATTGTACTCTTGATGAAGTGATTGGGTGAGCTAGTGTAGTTGCTGAGTGTCTGAGGATAGTGGCAAAGCAGTCAAGAGATGCTTTGGCTTGGGTTATGTCAGGTGCTGCCTGGAGTAAATTGGAGTCCCAGAGATGATGTCGGGAAGTACTTTCATTTTTTAATGTTCCACTTACGAGTTTCAGGAAGTGGAATTTAATGCAGGCTCAACAGTACGTAGATCTTGTGCTGTAGTTTTAATTGATGCCATTCTAACGTTAAGTATTTACCTTTTCCAACACTTTGGGGTGGGAGAGAAATGAAGGCAGCTGCTCTTTAAAGCTGAGGTAAGTATAGGAGGGCAAACATCTATTCTTTGGTTCAGAGGTATCATGGTTCTTTGTTAACTATTGTTGTTGGATTAACTCACAGTGGGTTTGAGGTTTGGACTTGAAAATGTTTAATTTGGGACTTTTAAACTGTTTTGATATTTCACTCTTTCTGCTTTGTGTCAAAAAAAGTCAAATGATGACTTCACTATGTGTTCGTAAGTGATTTACAATGGGTGGGCAGACTTCAGGCTTACAGGATTGTCTTAGTATTTTTTGCTAAAACTACAAAGTCTATTAACTGGACCAAATGAAAAATAGTGGCTATGGAAGGAATTTGTTTTCAGTACTAGAATTGAGCTCAAGCTCTTTCACCCACAAACCCACTCCTGGTCTCCCTCCCCCTCCCCCAATTCTTGTGGCCTAACTTGTGGAAGAAGAACCTTTTGCATTTGTTATTGAACTTGCCAGTCGACTTCAAACCACCCAAAGATCTACCAGCAGATCTTGATCTACCTTCTGCCCACCTCTCTTCTAGAAGCCTTTCACAATGCAACTCCGTTGATTTCTGTGGGCTGCCTTGCTTTCTTCTTGCTTGAAAATAAGGGAAGATTATGCCAGAGCTGTATGGAGATACCTGAAGAAAGCTCAACAATGTAATGCCATAGATCCTCCAGGCCAGAGAGGATATTTGCTACAGCAGAGAAGGAGTCCAAGCACTTTGGGACAGGTTGTGTTAATTGCTCTTAAATATGGTTTTGGAATTGTCCTGCAGGAAGGACTGGTGAAAACAAAACTAGATACTATGAGGCTGCTTCTGAAAATGGTAGTCCATGTGTAGCTGCCCCCTTACTTGCAACATTTAATGAAACTTGGTGTGTGGTGTGACAACATGCTAGGAATTTCCCTGCCTCCCACTCCATTTTATTGGTTGCTATTGGCAGGAAAATTGGCTGAATGATGTCATTTTGCACAATCCTTTTCACTAGACCAGTACTAAATTACTTTTGGGACCCTTTTGAGGTTTCTAGCCCATTTGTATGTCAAAGAGGACATAATATCAAAGTAACTCTGTCCCTACTACACCCTTTCTATGTAGAGTTTGTATCGATAGAGGATCATATTTCACCAGATTTCCATTATGTCGACTATATCTATGTTCTCCTTCAAAAATGAAGCACTCTAGGTCTCTCACCTTGGCTCAGAAATTTCCAGGGTGGATTTGATTTAAATCAATTTGATTTAAATCACAATTTGAATCACAATTTAAATCACAAATTTCTAGCATTAATATAGAAACATCTATACATGGTGTCTATTTCCAAATGTCTCTAGTGTGTGCATTTTCCCTTAACCCCTTTGATCTCTTTGAGTGCCATTGTATTCTAGTGTGGTTTATTTCTATGTACCCCTATTTGGGCTATCAATATTTTCACCCTCATCCCCTTGGGATGATTCATCCTGAACCAGACACTTCCCAGCTCCTATTTGCTTGGTCCATCTAATCCAGTATTGTCTACTCTGATCCTCTAACTTTCAAACAACTCCTGCTACTTGGGTTCACAGGACATGGGTGCCCTCCACAAAAATGGCACGTTTGGGCGCCCAGCACAACATAACAGCCCCTGCAAGTAAGTTAAGCTATGATGGTCTGTTGAGTCATGTGAACCAGGTCGCTGTGTCTGCTTGGCAGGGTTATAGCTTCTAAATGGAGTCTATTGCACTGGGGTGCTTTTATTGTCTTGATAATGTTCCATAAACAATTGGCTCACTTTACTGCCTGCCTGCAGTGAAAGTGGGAGAGTTGACCAAATATGTGTCGATTTTAAAGCTGATATTTCTGGATTATTCCATAGCTGACTTTGTGCATTTTAGGGGAAGATGGGTGACAACAACTGAATCATTGCTCAAAACTGGCATTGCCAATGAAAACTGGAAAAAAATGTTTTTAACGTAACTGCATTTGGAAGCTTACTATCAGCAGCTTCATTCATAGGATTGGCATTTCACTGTGTATTATAGCTGGAAAACAAATGCAGCAGAGGGATTAGCCTTGTTTGGCTGTAACACTATAAACTATACGTCATTGTTAGGAGACTGAGCTTGAACAGTCCTTGGACCTGCACACTCCTTGCTCCTTCTCCAAAGCAGCTGTGAGGAAATTTTGAAAACTTCCATTTCTATTTTACACAGACCACAGCTTGTGTTGTTGTTTGAACCTGGACAAATTGTAGTTAATCTTAATTATAGCTAGCAGAAACAAGCAAAGTTCAAAATATATTTTATGAAATTTGCTTGTCTCAACTAGCCATAGTTAAGACTAACTATGAGGATTCAGTTGACATGCTAAACTGCAGATAATCTGTAATAAGCATGAAGAGGCAAAAATAGGTGATTATATCAGTTGGCATGGCCACATTCACCAATTTTATCTGGCCCACAGAGGACCTGCAGCGTGGGGGGTGGGCAGATGGCTGCCCTACCATATACTGTTCTGCACTTGTGCCTTATACAGGATAAGTCCATAGGTCCATCTAACTCAATATTGTCTACACTGACTAGCAGTGGCTCTCCCAGGTTTCAGCCCTACCTGGAGATGATATAGCTTGAACCCAGAGCCTCTTGCATCCAAATCATGTGCAAAGGGCTGTTACCGTTTGGGATTTTTTTTCTATTGTAATTTTCTTTTGATCTTCATGGTTTTACAGAGCTCTCCATGGAGAGTTGCTGCCAGTCAAACTGAACAGTGCCTGATTAGACCAATTCAGTATAAGGCAGCTTCATTATATAGTCCACTGCCACAAATAGTTTATTCAGATAGGTGTATCAGCCTGATCCTCAAATTTGATGCATAAGCAATGTGTATAACATCATGTACCTACTCTAGGTAAATGCATTATGTAGGTATATAAGTCACTGTATCCCAGTCCAGGGTATGGGTAATAGGGAACTGTTACTATTTTGAAGGGTGCATATAGCTACTTCCGTTTTAGGATGTTGCAAGTTTCTACAATTGCCTTTTCAGCTATTTGGTCCTAGCCTGGTTTTGTTTCACAGGGCTGAATTATTTCTGACAATATTCTGGTTTATCAGCAACTTAGTAACCCCTTGGCTTTATAATGCCAACTGTGCACTCTCCTTATCCTTGAAGACTTGACACAGCAGTGGCTGCTGTGCTGTTAGGATGAATGTAATAAAGCAGTGATAGAGAACTTTTGACCCTCCAGATGTTGTTGGACTAACTCCCTTCAGCCCTAGCCAGCATAGCCAATTGTGAAGGATGATGGGAGTTGCCCTCTAACAACATTTGTAGGGTCAGACATTCCCCATCCCAGCTGTAGAGCTTGGGAATTGACTTTTAAGACCAACATTGTTTCTTAATGGTGCGAAAGATTCTAGAAGGAAACCTGAACATAGCTTCTCATACATTTGTCTGCCAAGGATTGTATGGAATTTGGGCATGTTTTGTTTAGCTATAATATCAATTGGTATATGAATATGTGATAGCATTGTGCTTGTGTCCATAAAGTGGAAATATGAGAAATAGGACAGATAGAATCTGTTCTATAGATTGAGATTATTGGGGCTCAGACTGGTAACTTTTACAATGATATAGGCATCAATCGTCAATCTTTCCATATAATTTAATAGCCGAGCTGAAATGTATTCCTTGCAGTATGGATAGTTTTTCCAGGTTGTCAGTGAGAGGTGCTTGCTACTTCAGAGTCAAAGGGGTTTTGGACCAGAGGGTGGGGAGGGGGATTCACTGCAGTGTTCACTGACACCATATTAATGGCATTGCTGTTCTTTTGCAGATCTGAACAAGCAAGATAGTTTTAGTGGGTACATTAAGTGCTTCATGCATTACTTTACAATTGTGGGTATGTTATACTGCCAGTGAGTATAACACAGGAAGTGTGCTTGGAAATATTTGGGCTTCTGCATCAAAAAGAAAAAAGAACTATAGTTTTTTGGCTATTTAGTGTGACTCTGCTTTTTAAAGATGCTTAACTTAGCAATGTTTTTAATAAACAAAACTATCTCAGAACAGTTTGCAACATTTCTCACAATGAATTGGAAATTCCAAGTTTCTAACCCAGATGTATTAATTTTAAAATAAAGTACAATATAGTTTTCATATACCCTGTTTCATGTAGACTTTCAAATCCGTATTAAGTCTTCTAAAAGATACTAAGAAATTGTGTCACAATAACAATTTTTCTTAGGAGTGGCTTAAGAGTTAATTTTTATCTTATTTTAAGGTAAGGGTGTATGACAAGCATTTATCATTTTTGTACGTCTGAGGATTTTTCTGCAGCAAGGGGCTTACAAAGATAGGGGAATACAACAGAGGGTAAGGATGGGGGAAGATAATGGTTCAAGGGATGAATATGAGCAAATTTAAGTTAATCTTTCCTTTGATTTCATGGCAAAGGCTTCATGGAAAAGGTGGAATTTGAGGAAAGTTTGGAGTAGAATCATGTTAGGGCACTAGGTTTGGAGAAGGCTGATGTAGAAGCTCTGGGAAGGAATTCCAGGTTAGAGGGCAGCAAGGAGTCATTGAGAGCAGACTCTTTCCAAGTGGTAGAGTTACAGTGAAAGTCAAGGTTGAGATGTAAAGGAGACATGAGGGCACAAAAAGAGACAAGGGTGAGCAAGGCCATGCTTAAAAAGGAGCGCTTTAAAGGGAAGTACAAGGAGTTTGTGCTGTTCATGTGCTATGATTCAAGCAGACTGTTCCTTTGTTACTCATGGTTTGTTTTCCAGCATGACTATAACCCTCATCCAGAATGCTATGTGAAGCCATGGTCCCATTAGTGGTAAGTCACTCAAGATCTTTCCCCAAGAGCTCTTATAGCATGGGTGGGGCTTGTTGTGACCAATAGACAGAAGGGTTGAACTAACTCTTCTCATTGGAATAAGATCATGTGGCAATGTGGGCAGGATTGCAGGCAGACTATCACAATTTCAGTTGGATAAACTTCCTAGGAGTGTGTATGATATGTTGCAAGGAAGAGGGAGCGAACCTTTAATAGAGTTGATCTAAAATATGTAAGGCATTCTCTTTATGCCTACCTTTGTAATGTTCTCAATGCGTTTGCACAGACTCGAGACTGCCTTCTGACTTGCAATTGTTTCTTGTTAAGGATCATTTTCTTAAAATGCCCAAACACCACTATGTGCAATTGTTGGCGTGTATAGTCCTGGCCACCAACTAATTTTTTGGAGAGTCACTTCGAGAAAGGAGTAGAAAGGCTCCCACTCCCCAAAGTAACCTGCTGGCAAGTTGTATTGCCACGGCTGTTGCTCTTTTCTGGTTGGCAAGTTTGGGAGATGAACAGACAACACCTTTCGGGAGGTGGGGCAGATTGGTCTGGGTGCCTCCAATTTCCAGGCCCCTAACATATAGAGAATGGTATACTCTCATAGATAGGGAATGTGATGTAACTCATTTCCCCCATTGCTTATAAATGAGCTGTTGCAGGTATGGTGAAATCAGGATCTTGGGCAGGCTGGGTAGTGGTGATGTTGCTTACGGAAGACAGAAGTGAAATTCCAGGTGATCTAAAGTAATATCCAAGGTCCATTTTAAGTATGGAAGTGAGCAACATCTGAGAGGAATGAAACTAATAACCAACTGAATCTTACCTTCAGAAGAAGGCTGGAGGGACAAAGAGAGATGCAAGCAGAGGATGGGTTTACCATGTGCAGGAAGGCAAACACCACCATCGATGAAAAGCAGGAACAGACTTCAGGCCAAGAGGAAACAGCATTCACAAACCAGGCCAAGTAAATGCTTGGTGAGGAAAGAGACTGCATGTTTCTCTAGAGGTCAGCAAGGATCAATAAGCTGCTTTGGAGACACAGCCATACAAATTGGCAATGCCACTGCATCAGAGACCCTTACTGTATTGAGGCTATTAGAAAGTAGTAGTGGAACCTGCAACAGCCTTCCATGGGGAAGGTTCCTGGTTACAGCTCCTGTGTCACTGGTGATTAATCAACACATACACATGTTTGTTGCATGAGTGAAAATTGCAGAAATCCAGACTATTATTTTTATTCTCAGCAAAATTATAGAACAGGTATGCCAAAAATGCATATTTTCTTGCATCTTGAGATTTTAGTCATAACTCCCCCAAGTATGATTTCTTTCACCATTCTTGACTGACCCACCCTATATTCTTTTGTGAACGGGAAGAACGAATAAGCTTTATCCCTTCTCTTAGGAATTGTTCTGAAAATGTTTGCCTTCCATTCTCTGCTAAGAGCTGGTGACTGAGCTACTTTTTGAAGGGAAAGCTACGGGAAGCCATTTCTTTAACTTGTGCCAGCTCAATTTTTTTTTCTTTTTAATGTTCCTTTACATTTTAATCATTTCGTATTAAGGACACTGGAGGAGTGCCATTATAATGTACATAGTCTTTGCCTCGGATGTATTGTGAAGGTTAAATGTAAAGTTCCTTGGCAGTCAGCTGGCAAGTGCAGGCATCTATATATAATAACTCTTCATAGAAAATGGCTTTCAGGAAGTGTTACCGTTGATTATTACATAGTAAATATAAAAGCAGCTTTCCTGGTGCCTGCATGTATACTGGATACCTACAGAGTGCAAGGCCTTCTTACTAAGTTTCTTCTTGGACGTGCTGTTTTTGTGGGGTGTTAGCAAACAAGACAGATCTGTGGGCAGAGGTAACAAATACCTCTGCATTGTCATGGACAGACCATTTTCTGGTCAGGGTTAGTATCACGGCTACCACCCACCCCTGCAGGAGTGGCGGACCTATTAAGATGGTCCGCCCTCGAAGGCTGATGGATCCTTCTGGATTCCAGAATGCCTTGGAGGGTTCTATGGCTGGTATCGTCGACGATCCTGTAGAAGCCCTGGTCAATAGATGGAATCAAGACCTAACTAGGGCTATCAACACGATCGCCCCCAAACGTCCTCTCCAACCCGCTTCTAACCGGGCGCCCTGGTATACAGAAGATCTCAGGGAGTTGAAGCAGAAAGGACGATGACTGGAGCGCAGATGACGGAAAACTCGACTTATATCCGATAAGACACGACATAGAGAACATCTTTGTTCCTATGGAGTGGCAATACGTGCAGCGAAGAAAGCTTTCTTCTCTGCACGCATTGCGTCTGCGAATTCACGTCCAGCAGAACTGTTCAGGGTGGTGAGGGGTCTAACCCGGGCACCTTCCCCCCTGAACCCGATCTTAGAGCCTTTGGTAGTTCGCTGTGATGCCTTTAACGATCATTTCACAGATAAAACCTCTCGGATAAGAGCCAACTTAGATGCCGTCGTTATAGCAGAGGTTGACAATGGAGTATCCAGCAACTCCGTGAGTAGAATTACACTGGATCAGTTTCAGTTGGTGAGTACCGAGGATATGGACAAGCTGCTTCGACGAGTGAGGAGGACGACTTGTCCTCTCGATCCCTGTCCTTCTTGGCTGGTCGCCCAGGGAGGAGATGTAATTAGATTACAATTACAACATATTATTAATACATCTCTGAGGGAGGGAAGTTTTCCATCTTGTTTAAAAGAAGCGGTAGTACAGCCGCTTCTAAAAAAGCCCTCCCTGGATCCCCTGGACCTTAATAATTACAGACCAGTATCGAATCTTCCATTTCTGGGCAAGGTGATTGAGAGGGCAGTTGCCTTCCAACTCCAAGCAGTTTGGGATGATACAGATTTTCTAGACCCATTTCAAACCGGCTTCAGGGCAGGATATGGAGTTGAGACTGCTATGGTCGCCTTAGTGGATGATCTACGCTTGAATATTGACAGGGGGAGTGTGTCCCTGCTGGTACTTCTGGACCTCTCAGCGGCTTTCGATACCATCGACCATGGTATCCTTCTGGAACGCCTGAGGGGATTGGGACTCAGAGGCACTGTGCTTCAGTGGTTCTGGTCCTACCTCTCGAGCAGGTTCCAGATGGTGATGCTTGGGGATAGATGCTCCTCAAAGAAGGAGCTGCTATGTGGTATGCCACAAGGTGCCATCCTATCCCCAATTCTGTTTAACATCTACATGAAGCCGCTGGGAGAGATCATCCGGAGGCATGGGGCAGGGTGCTATCAATATGCTGATGACACCCAAATATATTTCTCTATGCCTTCGACAACAGCATCAGCTAAGGATAGTGTGTCTCCTCTGAATGAATGCTTGCAGGCAGTAATGGGCTGGATGAGGAAAAACAAACTGAAGCTGAATCCAGACAAGACGGAGGTGCTTACTGTCAAGGGCCACAACCTGTAGTTGGAGGTGTGTCAACCAGTTCTGGATGGGGTTACACTCCCCCTGAAAGGCTGTGTTCGCAGCTTGGGGGTGCTCCTGGATCCATCGCTCCAAATGACAGCCCAGATAGATGCAACGGCCAGGAGTGCCTACTGTCAGCTTCGGCTGATACACCAGCTGCACCCCTTCCTAGAGTTGGAAGACCTAAAGACGGTAGTGCACGTGCTGGTAACTTCGAGGCTCGACTTCTGCAATGCGCTGTACATAGGGCTACCTCTGTGCCTAGTCCGGAAACTTCAACTTGTTCAAAATATGGCAGCCAGGTTGGTCACTGGTACACCTAGGGGAGACCATATTACACCAGCTTCAAAATCTCTCCACTGGCTGCCAATTAGTTTCCGGGCGAAGTACAAAGTGTTGGTCATTACCTGTAAAGCCCTAAATGGTTTGGGTCCAGGTTACCTGAGGAATCGCCTTCTCCCATACAATCCGCCACGCATGCTCAGGTCCTCTGGGAAGAATTTACTTCAGTGAACAAAAACTAGACTGACAACCGTGACCCAGAGGACCTTTTCTTCTGCCGCTCCCAGATTGTGGAATGACCTGCCGGGAGAGATCCGCCAACTCACCAGTCTCCAAGAATTTAAAACAGCTATAAAGACTGATCTCTTCTGGCAGGCCTACCCAGATGAATTTTAAGTGTTTTTATTGATGTTTTATTGCTATTTTAATTATGTATTAGTTTTATGTGCTTTTAATCACTTTTGTGTATTTTATGTTGATGTTGTTCCCGCCTCGATCCAGAGGGAGAGGCGGGTGATAAATAAATATTATTATTATTATTGTTGTTGTTGTTGTTGCTGTTACCGAAACCTCAGGTTTGTGCATTTAGATAAATCACATATATATTCATAGGTAATCCACAGTGAGCTGTAAGGAAATAATTTCTTCAAAAGAATTGAAGCATAAATCATCAGAATGGAGCTAGCTTCCCTTTGTCACCTGGGTAGCATTTTTGAATCAGATATTTGTCTGACAATGCATCTAGGAAATAATTTCCAAGGGTAGTATCCAATGGTGTCCCAGCACTAGCGCTAATTATGCTACACTCGCATAAACCAATGTATGCACAACGTAACTAGCACAACTTGCTAGTGTGATTCACTGCCGCATTTCAGTGACAAATTGCTGCTTATGTTGGGACACCATTGGATACCACTCTAAGTGTTCTTAATCTTGGTCTTATCACAGTGCAGAACCTTGATTGACAACAAGATTTTATGGGTGGGGGGATTGAGAAAGTAATGAATTCGTTGAGCAAATCCTTACATCTTGTTAAGTGGCCTTTTGGTTAGTTCACTGTTTACATTCCTCCCCACCAGTGCTTCCTCGACCTTTTTCATTTCTCTCCCAACTACTTAAGATATCTGGTTGACATCTAGCAGTCCAGACAAGATCTCATAGGAAGAGTTGTGAGTGGGTGGTGATTTGGGTAAGGGGCTGCCAATTGTTCATCTGTAGCATAGAGACTTTGATCTGAATTCACACTGAAGGCATGCTTATCAATTATGGTTTGAAAAAATATTTTAGTTTTCCAATAGTTATAGCAAATACGTACATTATATAAGTCATACATCTTGCTCTTTCTGATCAATTAACAATTACCACAGGAAGTGCAGTATTGAATTATATAGATCACTTTTATTGAGGTTTTTTAAAGTATGGATGAATTTTTTGACCTCTTTCCAAAAGCAATCAAATATATGATACAACTGCAGTTTATTCACATTGGGAACCTACAATAAGCATGTCTTGTTGCTACGCTCCTGAAATTGAATGTGTTGAATTACAATTGCCATAATTCTCAGTTATTTAAAAGCATAATTTAAACTGTTATACCAAGTCTTAAAATGAAGTTAATCTCATTCACTCTCAGAATGCTTTAATAGTACTCATTACCTCTCCATCTTAGAGCTGCATACGTAGGATTCTAAGCTGGTTCTTCATCCAAGTGCTGGCCAGTCCCATACTTGACTTCAGAGATCAAAATAAATTGGATACCTCCAAGTCGTTTTCTCACTGCCTTCTCATTTGGTCTTTAACAAAGTACCACCATCTGGTTTGCAAATTTCATATGGCATCAAATTATAGAGAACATAGAGGAGTATAACATAACCCATGCTATTTTAATTATGATAGCATGATCTTAAATCCCCTTGCCTTTCGGAGTCCACGGACATGCTTAACTTCCTTGGCTCTATTCAAAAATCTTCTTGCTTTGTCATGTCTTTTAGCTGTTCTTTTGGTCATAGCATCTTTGTAATATTAAATGACTTATGCTAAGAAAAGTTGGAATGGTGGCTTGCTTTCTTTATCGTTGTGTTTTTGAGATCATATTTTAAAAATAAATCTATGTCTGACCTGTTAGCTTCATTCCGCCTTTTAAATAGAACAGATACAAAGTCAGTCCTTCGTATTTGAGAAAAGGCCTTGGAACGCTTGGTTGCTCACATGTCTAAGCCAGCAATGACCATTAGTTTATCTATATTTGAACATTGCTTCTGCAGTTTACCTGAAATATTTACTAATTTGGTTTTTTTGGGGGGGGGAATTGTTACTTCAAAAAACATTTAGACAAATTATATTTATGTTCTCATTGTAGTGCTGATGCCGTGATCACTTATTCAGCCATTCTGAAGATGGATTGCTGTTACTAATGGGAAGAAGTCCAATATGAGTGGAAATGATGTTGGGGGAAGAAGACGCTTTGACGACAGTGAACAAACACTACACATATACCCCGGGAGCATTGCTGAAGGGACCATCTATTGTCCTGTTATTGCACGAAAAACGTCCACTGCTGCGGAGGTTATAGACACTCTGATTAACAAGCTTCAGCTGGATAAAACAAAATGCTACGTCTTGGCAGAGGTGAAGGAGTTTGGTGGGGAGGAATGGATCCTCAACCCCACGGACTGCCCTGTCCAACGCATGATGTTGTGGCCCCGTATGGCCCTAGAGAACCGTTTGAGTGGAGAGGATTATCGCTTTCTTCTAAGGGAAAAAAACCTAGATGGGTCAATACATTATGCCAGCCTCCAGTCCTGGTTGCGGGTGACAGAAGAGCGCCGCAGGATGATGGAACGTGGCTTCCTTCCTCAGCCGCAGTACAAGGACTATGACGACTTGTGTGCTTTGCCAGATTTGAATGAGAGAACACTCTTGGAAAACCTTAGAAATCGCTTTAAACAGGAAAAAATTTACACATACGTTGGAAGCATACTAATAGTTATTAACCCATTCAAATTTCTCCCCATTTACAATCCAAAGTATGTTAAAATGTATGATAACCATCAACTGGGGAAGCTGGAGCCTCACATTTACGCAGTGGCTGATGTAGCATATCATGCTATGCTTCTGCGTCGGAAGAATCAGTGTATTGTCATTTCTGGAGAAAGTGGGTCTGGGAAAACACAGAGCACAAACTTCTTGATTCATCACCTCACTGCTCTTAGCCAGAAGGGATTTGCTAGTGGAGTAGAACAAATCATTCTTGGAGCTGGACCAGTGCTTGAGGTAAGATGAAAGTCATGCTATAGCTTATGATGCAGAGCCCAACACACTCCCCCCATGTGTGATAAAGTAGTTATGTTTTGTGATTATCATTCTGACCGGGAGCCATCTGCTAGTGGTTTGATTGTGTTGTGCAAGAGTCCTCTGCTTTTGTAAAGATTCCGGTGAAGAATGCATGTGGAAAACATTACCTTGGAATTTTAAGTCCATATGGAATTTTTTTTTTTTTTTAACACCAAAGAACTGCGAGAAGGAGCTGGCAGCCCTGCGCAGTCCTGCTCAGAAATCTTTTCTGGAAAGCCTTATGTGCTATGTTGTGGTGTCATAATGTCTTCCATGTGTAATTGTCACTGAGAATCATGGCATTCCTGTAAAGGATAACTAAGTGTTGGAATTGGTCCAGAATATATTGAGGTGTAAGTGTCTTTATAATGAGAATAGAAATGCTTTAAAAATTGTTTCAAAATAATCACATAGTAGAGCCACCTGTTTGCAAATTTTGCTGTTTCCTCATTGGCTTCGGCAATTAAAACATCTTAAAGGTTCTAAGTGAAGCTTACTGAACCACTGTTTATGGATACCAATATTAGCTTTATTTTAGGAGAAATGTTTTCAGGAGGGGAGGGAGTATGCGAGGCAAAGACACTACCTCAATCCTGCTCCTGGATCAGCTCAGAGTTGCCTCTTATACTGCTTCCTTCCCTTAGATTCAAAGGAATTAAATGTTCGCCAGGTATGGGAAGACTTTAAAAAAAAGTAAGATTTTTGATGGATCTGTTGCATTTTATGAATATTGTGAACAGCTTTGGCGACTCTGGTCAAAAAGCAGGGTTGTAAAAGAGTTGGTTATATACTTGCCATACTGTTTAGTAACCTGTTAATAGTGTAACACCATCCTGGCTGGGTCTTTATAGCAGATCCAGTAGAGTTTACAGGCTCTGGAAGACGTTCCAGTGGTTTGGAGTAGTGGCTGTCAAATTGTGCACATCTCCAGTTTTCTCAACCTGAGTTTGGGAAGTAGGAAGCTCAGTATTCCTGCTGGTTTCTACTAATGGTAGATTATGGCATGTAGTTTTTAGGAGAGGGTTGGAGAGATCCTGTTTTAATGCCAGTGTTGGATAACGTACCGTTTCATGGATCCTTTTATGTGTGTAAGAGCCTGCACACAACTGGGCATGAAAATCTATGCACACTCACCTGTGAAACAGATTATTGGAGGGTGGTGGCAGCTACCAGTTAGAGTAAGTTCAAAAGGGAATCCAACTTCAAAAAGTTTGAGAGGTGAGGGTAAACATGTATAAGAGACAGACCTAGGAAATTCTTGATCAGACTTGGGCTGTTTCATCATGCCCAGAAATCTTTTTCTCTGCCCTGGGGGCTGCAGGGTCATGTGTTCTTTACCTCTCATGTAAATAGCCTTCCCCAGTCAGCCTTAACCATGGCTAAGGCTCATCTCCAAATGCTGTGCCAACCAGGAGGGTTGCGTTAAAAATTCTAGTTAGCAGTTAACTATGGTTAAGTCCAGGAGTGGGAGAACCAATACTTATTGCATCCCTAGAATTGAAGCCTGCAGTGAGGATAGCAACAAAGCCTTTAATGTCCTGAGGCATAGCATACTCAAGGAAGTATTATGCATTACAAAAGTTGTGCATTGTTGACGTGTGGATTATTGCCTAGTATCTCTGTGTATACGATGTACACAGTAAATTATAAACCTTAACTCTGTCAGGGGGAAATCCTCACTTAACTTTATGGGACAAAGATTTCATCATATGTCAGAGCTGCTTTCCTGTGTCTCACTTTGAAGTTGGTAAAGGTTGCCTGCTCTACCAGTCTTCCCAGATTCAAGCTCAGGCAAGACTAGATTTCTCTCTTGATCCTGAATGAATCCTGGATATCCATTCTGAATCCTTCTTATATTATTCCACACCTGTCCTTTATTTCTATGAAAAGAAATGCATCTTTAGATATGGCTACAAGATGCGTGAAGTCAAATTATAGAGTAATTTGGCCTCAGTTTCCCCCCTTGATATGAATTGATCATTCCCCTTGAAGATATAATTTGGTCAAGAGAGATCAGTATTTGTTGTTTGGCCTCCTTGGTACTGTTCTTCATATACATTTTACATTATGTTGAGTACATGGTCCCTGACTTCCAAAATCAGCTTCTAACAGATCTTAAACCAGGCAGGTTCTCTGAGCTCCCCGTACATAGGACATATACTTGTATTCATTACTACTTGAAGCCTGTGAAGGTGCACTGCACTACAATGGCAATATTCACCAGGAAATTACCAAAGGCTTATTTGTATCTTGGAAACATTTTTGGAATCTGGAGGTGCAAGAACTTAAAAAAATACATATTTTGAAGCAGAATTCCTCCAACATCTGCACTTGATTATTTCCCTCCCCTATGCTCAGTCAATCATAACTTGAGAATGAACTTCCCCTTTCCCCACTTCCATTGCCACTCTCTACCTCCCCCACTGATAGATTCCTGTTTGTATCCACTATTTTTCCTACTCAGCTCCAATCATTCAAACCTTGCCAAGCATCCTGCCACTCCTAGCTATTTCCCCCCATACAGTTCTGTTATCCCATAGCCTGAGTCCCATCACCCCAACTAGCTGCTGATTTTCTTTATGCAATCCTGTTTCACAGCCCTCCTCCTGTTTTAAAATGAAATTACTCTTAGTGGGACTTTTTTTTCTGTCACCCAAGATCCAGCTGTTCTGCTTTTGGACCAGTTTATTTGACAGTGCTGTTATTCAGCATCTCATGCTTTTTCCATTTGTCTAGGGATTTAGGGAATCCTTTGGGCCATCAAAATAAAGATGAAAATTGTAGTGTCTGGTAGGCAGCATCTGTTTCAGTCAGTTCCAGCTATTTATGGAGAAGCAATGAACTTTCGCCAATACTCTTTTATATTTAGATTGATTAAACCAAGTGTCTAAAAGAAGAAGAAAACACTCATTCATTCTTGGGTAAAACAATGTGTATTCAGTGAGCAATCATTGTGACAACTGCCATTTGCGATCTGCCAAAGACAATAAACCCCTTTATGAGGAGACTCACTCTTACTCTGCATAAATCAATGGGATTAACATCTGAAATTCCCTGGGCTGCATACATTCAGTAACAGAAAGCAAAATATTCATTCCACTATTTGAAGCTTCACAGAATTTCACAGAAAACTACTCCTCAGGGACTTACGGGCACAACAGCAATATTTGGTGTCTATTAGTAATACTTTGAGAGCCATTTCATATGCTTTTTATATTCAAAAAAGTTGAATATTTATAATTATGTCTCTATTCAACAGCACTTGAGACTATGTTCACTCTTCAACCTGGGAATGCAACCCATTAAACAACAAAATCGAACAAAACAGTCAAAAACAGTGCTAATACATTATGGGAAATAACAACTGACTATAACACAGTAACACCAGCAGAAAGCTAAACATGGAATACACAGTTAAAGGCAGCAACAATGAAAGCAGTAATAAATTATAAGTGCTAAGAGCGACAAACCAAAGAAGTCACGTTATCAGTAATCCATGTGTGATATCTTCCATCTGCAAAAGATATCCATGTGTGATATCTTCCATCTGCAAAAGACTTAGAGTAAAAATGTCTTGTCTTCACATGCTGGTAGAATGGTCTTAGGATGGTGGACCAGATATGTCAAAGCATGGGAGAAGAAAAGCGCATATCAGCATTCTTCCTGGCCTTTCCTAATTTCCCTACTAGGGACTCTTGTTTAGTTCAGGTACTCCACCTTCTCTAATTCCCTCAGATTCCATTGAGAGCAGGCATAGCCCAATCTCAACTTCAAGTTTGACATCCAAACTCTCAACTCACCTGTGATCTCTACCTATAAAGCTGAAAGTATGTGTGTGGATTTGTATGTCAGGAAATGTTTACCTACTTCCTGATGAGGTAGAAGCTTGACATTTTTTATGCTGATAGGTCTTCGTGTACAAAGTTAAAAAACAACCTTAAATCCAGAATTTTTGTGGTTTACCTATTTTTTTTTATTTAAAACATACATTAGGCTGACACCTACAACTCCCAGTATGCCTGTAACTCCCAACAACTGAAAGACATGCTAGGAGGTGTAGGTGTAACAGATCTCAGGTGATAGTGTGCGTCTACGTGGGCGATCTCATGAGTTCTCTGTAATGGCTACACAGCCCAGCATGCCTTCGCTGGAACTGCCAACATCAACAAGAGGACAGAAGTACCTCTCAGAGGATGCGGGCAGTGGCCTACCAAAGGCATGGTGGGAGGTGTAAGCAGTTAAAAGATCTTGGAGGATCGCATGTGGCAATCCCCTGCGTAACTCCCACAGCTGCCATCAGCTGATAGTTGGTTGCCTGGTTGGGGCTGATGCCTGCCACCACTGCCTCAGGAACAAGGCTGAGGAGAAAAAACGGAGCCGAGAGAGCAGGCATAGCCCAATCTCAACACTGCAAGTATGGATGGCAGAGTGGTGGCAGCAGCCCCAGTCAGGCACAGAAACCTACCTGCTTGGCATCAATGGCGGGGCTGATGGCAGCGGCAGCGAGTGTGTAGATGTTGGGACAGGTGAGGGTGAAGGACATGAGGACTGAGGGGACAAAGGCGCTCTTCCAAGCCTGGGCAACACCAGATATATCAGCTAGTTTAACAATAAAGAATGTTATTTTGTGTTGGCCCTGCAGACACAGGGTATAATATTTCTGTGTCTGGATGGGAGAAAATACTGAAAATCGAAGCTAAGATACTGTAATGCTACTTTATTAACACATTATTTTCTGAATTTCTAAGTCATTGGGTTTGAGAAATTGTTTTAAAACGTTTTCAGTTCTATCTTTTTAAAGTTCCTTTATCTTAATTATTCCCTTGTAGCATTTACCTGTTACATTGGTGTAATGTCATCGTATTTGATGTCCCAGCCAGTGTGCCCATCCAAAGAATTTAACTTTGATACAGCAAATCTTTGAATGGGTTAATGGTAGGAAAGTTGACTACAGCTGTGTTTGTGTTTTGGGGTCCATTTTATGTTCTCATTCCAAACCTTCCAGATTGTCACAGAAGAAATATTTTTGAGGTCAGGCATGTTGTCACTTGTCATTTTTCTCCAGTGGGATTGCAAATATATATATAGTGGGGTAGAATGGGAAGGGCTCAGTAAACTTCCCCTTAATGAAAATATTACTGTTGCCAAATTATGTGGTGTCTTGGTATACTATATAATATGAGTGCGATTCAGTTTCTCTGAATAAAAAATGATTTACCACATCTCTACCTAAAATTGCAAGTTTAAACATGAGCATGGTCTGGAGTAATTTTTCTATATCTTTTAATCCTCCTCTCTCCTGTATTTATATGCAGAAATCCATATTTTTAAAGTGAGGTCTAGGGGAATGCATATCTCTGAGCCCCTGGGGCACAATCCTGAGTGGGCATCCCAGGAGCCAAATGGTTTTTCAGAGGTCTGCCCTTAGAGTGGGAGGTCTGGACTTGTAACTGTGTGGCTGCATAAAGCTCTGCAGCCAGTGTTTCTCCACTGGATCGCCAACATCAGAGAGGGAGAAAAGTACAATACCTAGTCCTACTGTTCCCTTGATGTTCCTCCCAAAGGGGGAAAACTATGTCTGTATTGAAATTGGCAACACTTTTTTTTAAAAAACCCAAATAGCTGTACAAGGCCAAAGAGGAAAACCAAAAAGCTGCGTTCCCTATAAAAAAGGGAAAAGGCTGTGCCCCTAGCTTTTGCCCTGCTGGCACAAGCTAGCGGTACTGAAGAAAAGGTGCTTCCTCTACTTCAGTTTCTCTCTCTAACTCTCCCATAGAACTGCTCTGTTTGTTTTTTCAGCACTTATCTCCTCTTATTTTCACAGGCATTTGGGAATGCAAAGACCGCACACAATAACAACTCGAGTCGCTTTGGCAAGTTTATCCAAGTGAATTATCAGGAGACTGGCACTGTGCGTGGGTAAGTGGCAATAAGCAGTGACTAAAGGGGTTTAAGCATAGATGGGCTGCAGCTGTTGGCATTTGGACATTGGTGGGAATGTTAAATATCTCATGTAAATCTGGGCCCTAGTTACTTGTCTGGGAAAGAGGTGGGCATGCCATGCAAGACAAATAATTGGCTTGATAATAGGTATCTTCTGTTAAAGAAGTTTTAACTTGATACATTCTTCTCACCACAACCTTTATGTTTAATCACAAATTAAATGTCTGAAACATGTATTTTTTTAAATGTATTGATATAATAAATTATTGAGCAAATGCTATCATCCACTTAGGGATCTTTCCCTGGACTTTGTTGGGCTTTGGACGACACATAACTTCCACAGCTCCTTGAATCTGGGGCAGATGTTACTTTATAGTCAGCTAGAATTTTGTGAAAGCAAATGAAGGTGCACCAGTTGAAAAGGTTTACCATCGAACTAGAAACTAAACTACTTTAGGATCCTAGTGTAAATTAGTTTCTGATTTGTGGGTTATTTCTTTATATATAAATATAAATAAGGTTATTTCTACTTTTTTTAAAAATCAGCTTAAATTTGCTTTTTAGAAGTTGGTTTTAATTAATTAATTAATTAATTAATTAATTACATTTGTATACCGCCCCATAGCCGAAGCTCTCTGGGCGGTTAACATAGGATTAAAACAATTAAAAACAATATACAAAAATTAAAACAGCAAAAACATACAACATACACCCAATACACACATACATTTAAAACCACTGCAACAACCCAAAAAGCAAAAACAAACCCAGGCTCCTCAGATATTGCCAAATGCCTGAGAGAAGAAGAAAGTCTTGACCTGGCGCCAAACAGATAACAATGTTGGCACCAGGCAGGCCTCGTCAGGGAGATCATTCCATAATTGAGGCGCCACCATTGAGAAGGCCCTCTCCCTTGTTGCCGACCTCCGAGCTTCCCTCGGAGTAGGCACTCGGAGGAAGGCCTTAGATGTTGAACGTAATGTTCGGGTAGGTTCATGTTGGGAAAGCGTTCCATCAGGTATTGGGGTCCCAAGCCGTGTAAGGCTTTATAGGTTAAAACCAGCACCTTGAATCGAGCTCGGAAACATACAGGCAGCCAATGCAAGCTGGCCAGAGTAGGTATTATATGCTCGAACCTTCTGATCCCAGTTATCAATCTGGCCGCTGCATTTTGCACAAGCTGCAGCTTCCGAACCACCTTCAAAGGCAGCCCCACGTAGAGTGCATTGCAGTAATCTAACTTGGAGGTTACCAGAGTATGGACAACTGAAGCCAGGTTATCCCTGTCCAGATAGGGACGTAGCTGGGCCACCAACCAAAGTTGGTAGAAGGCACTCCGTGCCACTGAGGCCACCTGAGCCTCAAGTGACAGAGATGGTTCTAGGAGAACCCCCAATCTACGAACCCGCTCCTTCAAGGGGAGTGCAACCCCATCCAGAACAGGTTGAAGACCCTCCATCCGGTCAGCAGAACCACCCACTAACAGCGTCTCAGTCTTGTCTGGATTGAGTTTCAGTTTATTAGCCCTCATCCAGTCACTGTTGCAGCCAGGCACTGGTTCAGCACATCCACAGCCTCACCTGATGAAGATCAAAAGGAGAAGTAGAGCTGCATGTCATCAGCGTACTGATGACAACGCACTCCAAAACTCCAGATGACTTCAATTAGTGGTTTCATGTAGATGTTGAACAGCATGGGGGACAAGACTAACCCCTGCGGAACCCCATACTGGAGAATCCACGGGGCCAAGCAATGTTCCCGAAGCACCACCTTCTGGAGCCGACACGCCAAGTAGGAGCGGAAACACTGCAATGCAGTGCCTCTCATTCCCAACTCAGCCAGTCATCCCAGAAGGATACCATGGTCGATGGTATCGAAAGCCGCTGAGAGATCAAGGAGAATCAACAGAGTCACACTCCTTCTGTTTATATTATAATATCCCATGTCCAACACAAACCCTTATGGTTACCTAACCTCTTCTGGAGCCTTGTCAATCTGTGAGTCGGAGAATGTCAAGCTTGTTAATACTAGAAGGTTTCTGGAAGAACTCAACTTATCATGCTCCATTATTCAGATTTTCAGTTTTTTAATGGCTTTGCCCAATCTGTTAGATGTTCTATGGTTGGAGCCATTTGGAATCTTCTACTTACATTTAATCATCTAGTAAAAGCTGCACAGTCTTGAGCAAAACTATGTAAGGGAAGGGGGCAGAGTTGCCATTTTCTCAATTCCTCCCTTGTTTGGTTTCTTTAAAAAAACTTTGCTGCTTTTCATGGTCAACAGCAATTGTTACTTGTAGCTCCCTAGTTCCCTGCCCAGTAAGCAGCCACACCTATCAGTGTTCATAATGTATGAGATTCTTTGTTACATTCCTTATCATGTGGCTGGGTAGCGAGAAGTTTTAAAGGCAGGCAGGATGTAAACATCCTGTTTTCTTTGTTGATGAGCACACCCTGTGTTTGGGAGAGTTGTGCGCACCACTGTTCTACTGTCACATCTAGGACCATCAATTATGAACAGTTAAGGCCCCAGCTGTATCAGTGGAGAAAGCATTAAGATGTGAAGATGACTTCAGCGATTCTTATCTGAGCTACCATAGTTAGCTGTACCATAATTTAGATTCCCAAGGAAGTTAGGTGCATCAGACCTTTGTTTGGTACAGAATGTAGTTAATGAATATTGCTACAGTGTTGCAGGCTTGTTAGAAATTTACTGCTTGAAGGAATCTTTATGAGTTCAAGAAACTTAAGCTTCTGCAGTATCTTCTCCAAAAGAGGCAGTCAGGCATACTTTTCATTCTCTTTTGTCCATTAATTACATTAAATGGGCACAGATATCCTCTTGTATATTTCATGTTGGGCGATGAAATTATTGCTCATGAGCAATTGTCACCAAGCAAAGCCAAAGAAATAAAAAGCCAAATACACTTTGTCATCCAAGATCATAAATCACCCATTAAGCTGAAACACACATGCAGAATGGATTGGGCTTCTTGAAATTTATGCCTTGCTATCCATTGTCTTCTGAATATGGGAGTTCAACCTCCATAAAAAAAATCTGGGATTATAGACTGGAAAATTAATTTATACAATTAAGACAGTGGCCCAGTTCACACATAATAACCCAGAATTTTAAAAGTTCTGGGTTATCATGAACAAGGCAGCATGCTGGTACATGCTGCCTGATCACTCCCGCTGCTAGTGGGAGCAGCTAAGCAAACCATGAACCTTGAAAAAAAAATCTGGGTTATCATGACGTGTGAACCAGCCCATTTTCTCCAGTGTTACTGTTCTTTGTAGAGACCATAAATGTTCATGAAAGGTTCACTTTGTGTAAGATTAATCCAATATGCCATCTCTCTGAGAAGCCTTAATTTTATTTAATGGGATGACTAGAATAGAAATGGAACAGAACAAACAAGCAGTACACCTTGAAACTGCAGAAGACATTTCCTGAAAAATGTTTCTTTCCCGTTATTGATGTGTTTCTGTTTAGCAGCAATCCAGATTGAGGGCCAGGTTTTTTTACAGTTATATTTCTTCTGGAAAATATAATAGCAAAGAGCAATTATATTATCACTCTTAACTGCCTTATGTTCACAAGTACTCTACCCACCTCTCCAACACAGCACAAAAAGGAGAGCTGTGTTCCTTTAAGCTTGGTCTGTGATTTTGATGAAAAGCAGAGTGCTGCATGGCTAATACTGTGAGGCATTGTGTGCTGCTACCTGTGTAGCTGACACAGTTGTGAATCATATAGATGAAATAGCAAACACATTCTTCAAGTGTGGATCCTTATGTAGCCAAAATGACACCATCCATGCACAGGAGGGAATTATCGGCAAGCTTGAGGGAAAAAGAAAAATCTTTAGGGGGGAAAAATGAAGGGAGAAAAGCCTCAAAACAGTGAAAAGTCATCATGCTCAGTGGACACTGACTGCTGACTGCTTAGAGGCACACAGATGGAAAACCAGGGAGGAGGGGGGATGGAATGGAGCATTCTGGAAGAAGGCATGGCTGGCTGAAATCCTGAACAGGAGCACTCCACACTGCATGCAACATTTTGTTGAAGATTCAACTTGTGTTACTGAAATACTATAAATTCTATAACAGTAAAAAGCCATATGAGTCTCCAGTGCCCAGATAAACCTGTAATAACTGAAGTATTGTCAGAAAGGACTATGCGCTTCTATCCAATCAGAATAGGAGAATATTTTCATAAAATACACTCCATGCCTGTTCAGCTGAATCTATTTCACGTGGTCAGAAAGATCTTAAATTATAGACCAAAAAAGTTTAATTGCACTCTGATTGTTTCTCCCCATTCTGGGTGGAGCAGAGAAGGGAGCATGTAAACCTGAGGCTTTTATCACAGGTAGAATCCTGGGAGTCAAGTAACAACTGAACATTTTCTGAAATCACAGTACAACCTTTCCCAAACTGGTACCCTCCAGATGTGTTGGACTGCAATTCCCATCATTCCCAGACAGCAAAGTGACTGCTCAGGAATTCTGGGAGTTGCAGTCCAAAACATGTGGAGGGCACGAGTTTGGGAAAGGTTGCTGTAGTAGGTATTGTACTCAAAAGTGGCCACTTCTGCCAGCTTATTTCCATACCCCTTTCCTGCGCATCTCTCTGTCTGAGCACAAAGTGGCAACAAAAAGATCAAGGGGTTGTGATTCCCTTTCTTTCAGGGAAAGGTTAAAAGTTTGGGGCTGCCTCCCTTTAGCAAAAAGTTGGCAACGGGGGGGGGGGGGCATAAGAGATTAAGAAATCTAGACAATTTGAACAGCATGAAGAAAATTAATAGAAAAACCTTTCCTTCTTCTAAAAGATCGTGCGACCCAACGCATTAATGATCTTGTAGAATTCATTACCACAAGATAGGTCTCTCTTTTCTTAATTGCAGGGGTGAGGAATCTGTGGTCCTCCAGATGTTATTGGACAACAGTTTCCATCAGCTTCTGCCAACATGTAGTCCAACAACATCTGGAAGACCATAGGTTACCACTCCTGGTTTATAGCCTTGCTTTTGCTAAAGGAGAATAGATGGGGAGCTGCAGTTTAACTGCTGCTGGAAGACTCTTGGATGTTTAGCTTGGAAAGGTTGATTGTAATGAGAAAATAAATTCAATTCTCTTTTTATTGTATGGAGGTATCTAATGTATCTGTTGGCATGTCTCTTTCGGGCATTTGTATCGAACTGTAATCTTAAGATAATATCAAAGTGATTTTGCCTAAAAATGTTGGGAAATGATCCAGCCCTCTCTGTGTCCATCCCTTCGCCTGCACAGAGTTCCCTCACCCCTTGTAAAGATTAGACCCATGATATTTTAAAAAATAGAAAGTAAAAATGAATCCGTTCTTACCATGCAATACTGTGCTCAGCGACTATTCTCTTTTCCTCTAGAGCTTATGTTGAAAAATATCTATTGGAAAAGTCCAGGCTAGTCTATCAGGAACATAATGAGAGGTGAGTAATAAATGAACATATGGAGTAATTGGGAAAATAAAGAAGGGTAGACCAAAATAATTACTGGAATGCTAAGGTATAAATGTACTCGTTTATAAATTATGTATGCATGCATTTTGTGTTTTGAAAAAAAAAGATAAGCTTAGCTAGCCATCTGTGATTCATGTCCTTGGTCTGAGAGCCAGTTCACACAGCAGTATTTCCGTCTGTGGGTTATTGTTGTGTTAAATAACCATGGGTTATTGCTGGGTTAAAACTCTGAGTTGTTTCTCCTTCAACAACCCAGGAACAGGGCATCCTAAGTTGTTTTGTGATCCGAAAAGAAAGCGAAAGTGGCAAGGACATGGAAGGCAGTGCACTTGTTTGCTCCAGCCTAGCCACAACTGA
The DNA here is from genome assembly GCA_029215795.1 of Anniella stebbinsi. Classification (NCBI taxonomy): domain Eukaryota; kingdom Metazoa; phylum Chordata; class Lepidosauria; order Squamata; family Anniellidae; genus Anniella; species Anniella stebbinsi. Next base: position 394,368,340 of record JARDYH010000001.1, read on the forward strand.
CTATACCTTATTCACCATGGTTAAAGCCATGGTTTATGGTGTCTTCTGAACAGGGTCTGTGGGTTGTTTAACCAATAGTTAGGTGTTACGTGCAAACTGGGTCACATTGTGTACCTCTTGTATGACTGCCTTGAAGGCAGAAAAACAAAACAGCGGCCAATGTTTTCTGTCCTTGACCTGGTTCACACAACAAGGTACATCTCATTATGGGTTATGTCATGTGAACACGGTGAGCATGTGTTATGCAAGGGTTGAGCAACCTTTGCACAACCCATTGTCTGTTCTAGGGTATTGTGAGGATTGCACAACACAACAGTCCCTGAGGTTGGATATGTAAAATGGCAGCTATACACATGCCACAACTGTCATGTTGAACAAACCGGTCCACTGCAGGTTGTCATGTCACACAAACTGGCCCACTATGTTTTGATTGATCACAACTATTCTAGTCCTTCTTTGTCATCCAATTTTATTCATACTTGCAGTGGTTCTGTGACTTATTCACAATTTTTGTGTGTTTTGATGCTGCCATTGACTTTTAACACCATTTTTATTTGTCACCAGGAACTACCATGTCTTTTATTACCTTCTGGCAGGAGCAAGTGAAGAAGAGAAATCAGCTTTTCATCTTAAACAACCTAATGAATATCATTATCTTAATCAGGTGGGACTATAAAAGCAGCTTTGTAGTGGGTGTATATACTTGTTCCTAGAGCAATAAACCATTCTTTCCTGATGGTGCTTTTTAAAACCCAATTTATTGTCATCTGCTCATGGATTTCGTGACTTAATCAATTTATTGGCATAGGTAATGCAACTCAGAAAGAGGCAGTATTTTCAAAACATTTTTTTCTTGCCATAAGTGGGCTACAGGAAAGAAATGTATGTTTTGGCTTACAGTTTTCCAAAAGGACACACACTTTTCCAATCAAATTAAATACGAGCTAATATCAGTCTCTTGGAAAATCCTATTTATACTAATATTTTCACTCAAGGTTAGACAGATCTTGCATGGTTTTGTAATTCTTCTGTCTAATAGCATGATACATTTTTACTTTAACAAATAAGGCTAACTAAAGTCTGTTGAACCCGACTAAGTGCAAATAACTGAAATCTATTGTGCAGGTATTGCATCTCATATTAATACTCCATAGCATTTCTATAATTTGTTCTCTTGAGGGTGCAACAATGTATGCAACAATGACTGAATTATTACTTCAAGAGCTGTGTGCGTGTAATTTATATATATGAAATATGTAGAATTTCTCAATCTGTTTTTCTTTCCTGTTAAAGAAGATATATAGGATGGATGCACAGAAAAGCAGTCAATAGTTAATGTCTATCTTCTTGTCCATTGACTTTATAGTGTGAACTATCAGCAAAATAAAATGGTTTTAAATTCTAATTTCAATTAAAGATAATTTTCAGGCATAGTAAAAAAATGAGAATTTATATTTAAAAGCATATAAAACTACTTCCAATAAGGCAGAAGTCTGAAATAATAATAATAATAATAATAATATATTTATTTATTTCTTACCTGCCTATCCCTCAGGATCAAGGCGGGGAACAACATCAATACAAACAACATAAAATACATAAAACTAATTAAAAACATATAAAATTAATACATTCTTAAAATACCAATAAAACTCTTAACATTCGACTGGGTAGGCCTGCCGGAAGAGATCGGACTTTATGGCTTTTTAAAGTCAAAGAGACTATTATTAAGTTGACAAATCTCTTCCGGCAGGCCATTCCACAGTCTGGGAGCGGCAGAAGAGAAGGCCCTCTGGGTAACAGTTGTCAGCCTGGTATTGGCCGACTGTAGCAAATTCTTCCCAGAGGACCTGAGCGTGCAGGGTGGATTGTATGGGAAAAGGCGATTCCGCAGGTAACCTGGACCCAAACTATGTAGGGCTTTAAAGGTAATAACCAACACTTTGTACTTCGCCCAGAAACTAATTGGCAGCCAATGGAGTGATTTTAAAGCTGGTGTAATATGGTCACCCCTAGGTGTACCAGTGACCAACCTAGCTGCCATATTTTGAACTAGTTGAAGTTTCCAGACTAGGCACAGAGGTAGCCCTATGTACAGCACATTGCAGAAGTCAAGCCTCAAAGTTACCTGCTTGTGCACTACTGTTTTTAGGTCTAACAACTCTAGGAAGGGACACAGCTGTCATATCAGCTGAAGCTGATAGTAGGCACTCCTGGCCGTCACATCTATCTGAGCTGTCATTTGGAGTGACAGATCCAGGTGCACCCCCAGGCTGCGAACGCAGCCTTTCAGGGGGAGTGTAACCCCATCCAGAACTGGTTGACACACCTCCAAAGCTAGGTTGGGGCCTTTGACAGTAGGCACCTCTGTCTTGTCTGGATTCAGCTTCAGTTTGTTTTTCCTCATCCAGCCCATTACTGCCTCCAAGCATTTATTCAGAGGAGACACACTATCCTTAGCTGACGCTGTTGTCAAAGGCATAGAGAAATATATTGGGGTGTCATCAGCTTACTGATAGCACCCTGCCCCATGCCTCTGGATGATCTCTCCCAGCGGTTTCATGTAGATGTTAAATAGCATTGGGGATGATAGGATGGCACCTTGTGGTACGCCATACAACAGCTCCTTTGAGGAGCAACTATCCCAAAGCATCACCATCTGGAACATGCCCGAGAGGTAGGACTGGAACCACTGAAGCACAGTGTCTCCGATTCCCAATCCCCTCAGGCGTTCCAGAAGGATACAATGGTCGATGGTATCGAAAGCCACTGAGAGATCCAGAAGTACTAGCAGGGGCACACTCCCCCTGTCAATATTCAAGCATAGATCATCCACTAAGGCGACCATGGCAGTCTCAACTCCATATCCTGCCCTGAAGCCGGTTTGAAATGGGTCTAGAAAATCTGTATCATCCAAAACTGCTTGGAGTTGGAAGGCAACTGCCCTCTCGATCATCATTTTCCAGAATCATTAAATGTTGCAGGTGGTTCCCAATATTGCAAATGTCTCTTAATATAGAAATCAGTCTTAGCAAAGCTGGTGTTTTTGAGGGACTGCAGATAGTGTTCAGCTTGAACCTGGATTTTCTTGCCTGTTCTCCAGCACTAGTTCATCTGTTAAACTGGAAGAAAATTGATCTACCTGTCATGATCATGGGTAATGAATGAATTGTATAAGGCAGTTCATGCTTCCATGATGCAGAAATGCGAAAGAATTGTATATTGTCTGTCCTGAAAATTGTATTAATTGGTATTTTGCCTTTTGCAATTTATGATGGGATTTATTGTTCGGTCCAAACTTTTTGACAATAACTATGATTGGTAGCCCTTCTAGGTAGGTTTCTAAGTTTAATTCTAAGGTAGATAGGTCTCTCTTGTAACATGATGAAGTAGCATGATGTATGCATTCTCATATCAAATCAGTGAAGGATGAGGAGCCTAGCCATCACTTTCTAAAATAGGAATTCTTGCTGCTTAATGTCTTTTTTAAAATGCTTACAGAAATGAAGGCGATCATTAAAAAAAAGGGTGGGAAGAGATTATTGTGTGGGATTTGGAATGCTACTTACTCAATCTGCCTTGCTTTCAGATGGCAAAGAAACCCCCTAAACAGAGCTGGGATGACTGTTACTATGACTCTGAGCCGGTCAGTACAAGTACATCCATCCATTCTGGGTTGCTGGTGACAGGCATTTCACTCATACTGGCTTTGCTCCAAATTGCAGGGCAAATATGAAGCCAGATCTATTTGATTAAGAGCCACACAATTGTTTTTGTGTTCTCATAAAAATGGCTAACAAGAATTAGTTAGTTCATCCGTGGTGGCATAGCTTTTTTGGGGGGGGGGGTTGGTCATTTTTGTGTAGTAAGCTTTCTTTTGATAGGTTTGTTAAGAGTCGTTGAATGATTAAAGATATTGCACACCATAAAAAGCATAAAAGACGATAAAATATTGATATTATATAACATGGCATTTCTGTTTGTGAAACATGCATTCCACCCTGTTTTTGAAAATATAGGCAAAGAAACTTTGCCCAGAATACCAGTTCAGGGAAATATTTGATACAGCATATTCTGTACAAATGGCACGGAAAAGTGTTGATTAACAATCCATTAAGCACTCATGTAGTGTTACTGGTTTTCTTGAATTGTATCATTATAATCAGGGAGATTTCCCTTGGACTGTTTTGGGGGTTGAGGGATTAAAGTTGAATTCAGAGAATGTATCAGTTAGAGATTCCGTAATAGTGCCAACTAAAAGGAAATGGTTTATCACCATGTTTATTTGAAAAAAAAGGAAAGTGATGTCTTGTTCATCTTGTCTGAAGTCATATGGTTAGATTGAAACTGTGTTTTTTGTCTGTCGAAGTCTTCATACCATTCAATTTTTATCTTATAACAGAAAGCATGTTTATCCTAATTGCATGTTAACAATTCTAACTTGGATTTACTATTTTCCACATAATAATACAATCCAGACAAAGTTGTTCCTCAAGAATGTTATATTTGATTGCAAATAAAGTGTTCTCAAATGAGATTTAGCTGTATATTTAATAAGTTTTACTTAATTTCTATTGTGACCATAATTGCTTCATTTTTTAAAAAAATTGCAAATACCAAATGTTTCAATACTATACAAAAAAATACTTTGAAATTCATTTTCAATCTATGGAATTGACTTGGATTTATTGCAGAAAATCATAATGATCATCTTTCTCTTAGCTTGGCTTGTGCAATAATGAATGCTCCAATATAGCCCAGTTAAGTAGAGTGATGTCCATCTGGAGTAGTTGAAATATTATATGAGGGGAGAGGAGTTGGGGGTTCAGTCTTGCAAACTGAAGTTTTAAGACGTTTGAAAATTAAGATGGCTACATTTGTAATATCATTTATGTTAGCACTGTGCTAGTAAATGTGCTTCTTATTGCTGCCCCACTTCTCATTGAGGATATTAAGCTATTCTGCTAAGGGCCTCTTCAGTGCCAGTTTCTGCACCTCTACTTTCTTTCCACATATAGCTCCCTGCTTACTCCTCTTCCTATCTGTTCCCAATCAGTTTGGGTTAGGACTTGGCTACCACACCTCAGTGTATGTTTCTGTATCCTGTTACATCTTTATATAATTTCCTTCTGGCTCCCGAGACTGCATCCTCCTTTTCATCTGTCCCTAAACCATCAGCTCTGACCTGTGTTCTTGCTGCCTAGAAAATATCTCATATACTTTTGATCTTTTGCCTGCTCTGCTCTTGAGACTGAGCAAGAAGCTCAAAACCATCTTTGCAGATCTGTTAAGATGGTGCTCTTATGACCCTATGCTGTACCTGGAAAATAGTTTTAAGGAATTATGTATTTGGGAATAATGATTGCACAAAATAGTTAGATATATTGACCCTGAAGGATCATACTCTGCATCAATGTGTTTCTCTAGCAATCTCTATATACCAGGACTGGTGATTTCTACTGTGAGAGCAGAGATGCTTGTGTGGTGGGAAGTTGTTTTTTTAAACATGTTTTTTGTAAATATTATGATGAACAAGCTAATGTTTCCCTAGCATTCTTTTAATGAGATCATAAAAATCGTTCTGTTATTAGAACAGAATATTTTGGATGTCTTGGTGAGCAGAGGGCTAATATGTAGAAAAAATCTTCAAGCAATTTTCTATAATTCCAAAATCAATTTCTTTATCCTCAGGAGAAATCCATTGGTGCAGATGGCAGATAATGTGGGCCTTTTAAAAACCTTCCACTATTTTTTTCTGTATATATCTGCTATTGGGGTCCAGCAGACCTGTTTAAAGTCCTAACTGGAAATATAGATTGATTTCTAAAAATGACTCTGTTTTTATTAACAAAGAAAATATAGAGCTTATTGGTATCTCATTTCAAGAATGTAGTCCAATAAAAACATTTTGGGTACATTGGACCTCACAATGTTAACAGAAAGCAAAAGTGATGCCTGGGTGAAACACTGGGTTCAAATAATGGAGGAGCTTCAATGTACCCTAATGCTCCCAGTACCACCACAAAAGGCAGCATCTCATTGGTTTGGATTGCTGCTACTCAAAGTGTAAGGTTTTTTTTCTATTTATTTATTTATTTATTTATTGCATTTTTATACCGCCCCATAGCCGAAGCTCTCTGGGCAGTTCACAAAAATTAAAACCATGAAATCATTTTAAAATATATAAAACAAGGCACAATCTAAAAACACAGAATAACATACAATATAAAAACACAACCAGAATAAAACCAAGCAGCAGGAATTAATACAGATTAAAATACAAATTTAAAACAGCAAGGATTAAAATTGAGTTAATTTAACTGTTAAAATACTGGGAGAATAAAAAGGTCTTCACCTTGCGACGAAAAGAGTACAAAGTAGGTGCCAGGCGAACCTCTCTGGGGAGCTCATTCCACAGCCGGGGTGCCACAGCAGAGAAAGCCCTCCTCCTAGTGGCCACCTGCCTCACTTCCTTTGGCAGGGGCTCACGGAGAAGGACCCCTGTAGATGATCTTAGGGTCCGGGCAGGTACATATGGGAGGAGGCGTTCCTTTAGATATCCTGGCCCCAAGCCGTTTAGGGCTTTAAATGTTAGTACCAGCACTTTGAATTGGGCCCGGACCTGGATCGGCAGCCAGTGAAGTTGGAAAAGGACTGGCATAATATGGTCTTGTTGGCCAGTCCCCGTTGACAATCTGGCTGCCCTGTTTTGTACCAGCTGAAGTTTCCGGACCGTTTTCAAAGGCAGCCCCACGTATAACGCATTGCAGTAATCCAAACGAGAGGTTATGAGAGCATGGATAACTGTAGCTAGGCTATCTCTGTCCAGATAAGGGCGCAGTTGGTATATCAACCTAAGCTGGTAAAAGGTGCTCTTTGCCACCGAGTTCACCTGTGCCTCAAGCGACAGTTCTGGATCCAAGAGCACCCCCAAACTACGGACCCGATCCTTTAGGGGGCGTGCAACCCCCTCCAGAACAGGGTGAACATCACCTCGCCGGACAGACGAACCACCCGCTAACAGTACCTCCATCTTGTCTGGATTGAGTCTCAGTTTGTTAGCCCTCATCCAGTCCATTACCGTGCTCAGGCACTGATTCAGAACAGCCACTGCCTCACCTGGGTTTGTTGAAAAGGAGAGGTAGAGCTGGGTGTCATCCGCATATTGGTGACATCTCAGCCCACATCTCCGGATAACCTCTCCCAGCGGCTTCATGTATATGTTCAACAGCATAGGGGATAAAATAGAGCCCTGTGGAACCCCATGGCTTAAATGCCATGGCACAGAGCAATAATCCCCCAGCACCACCTTCTGAAAACGGTCATCTAAGTAGGAGCGGAACCACTGCAGCGCAGTGCCTCCAACTCCCAGCCCAGACATCCTATCCAGAAGGATACCATGGTCGATGGTATCGAAAGCCGCTGAGAGGTTCAAGAGAACCAACAGGGTCGCACTCCCCCTGTCCCTCTCCCGGCAAAGGTCATCCCACAGGGCGACCAAGGCAGTTTCTGCTCCAAAACCAGGCCTGAAACCCGATTGAAATGGATCTAGATAATCCGTTTCATTCAAGAGTGTCTGGAGTTGTCCTGCAACCACCCGCTCAAGCACCTTGCCCAGGAAAGGAATGTTCGCCACCGGCCTATAGTTGTTAACATCTTCCAGGTCCAGGTTAGGCTTTTTCAGGAGTGGTCTGATTACCGCCTCTTTTAACAAGGCCGGCACCACTCCCTCTCTCAAGGAGGCATTTACAACCTCCTGGACCCAGCCGGCGGTCCCATCCTTATTTGATGTAATTAGCCACGACGGGCAAGGGTCAAGCACACAAGTGGTCGACCGGACTTGGCCAAGCACCTTGTCCACATCCTCAGGCCTCAGTAACTGAAACTCATCCAATAAAACTGGACCAGACGGTGCTCTGAACACCTCTACTAGCGGAGCTGCATTAAGCGTGGTGTCCAATTCAAGACGAATCTGAGCGACTTTATCTTCAAAGTGCCGTGCAAACTCGTCACAGCGTGCTACCGAGGGTTCCACCATCTCTCACCCTGGCCCAGAGTGTAGCAGGCCACGAACCACCTGGAAAAGCTCCGCCGGACGACACTGTGAAGATGCAATGCTGGTGGAGAAGAACTGTCTCTTCGCCACCCTCACCGCCACAGAGTAGGCTCGATAATGAGCTCTAGACCGTGTCCGATCAGACTCAGCACGAGTTTTCCTCCACCTGCGTTCTAGCCGTCTCCCCTTTTGCTTCATTGCCCTCAGCTTAGGTGTAAACCAAGGAGCTGGCCGAGCTCTGCTCATAGGGAGAGGGCGCTTGGGTGCGATCGTGTCAACCGCCCGGATCATCTCTGCATTCCACAGAGTGACCTGGGCTTCGACAGGAGCACTGGCCATATCAGCAGGAAAATCCCCCAGAGCCTTCTTGAATCCATTGGAGTCCATTAGCCTCCGGGGGCGGACCATTTTAATAGGCCCCCCACCCTTGCAGAGGGGAAAGGATGCCGAAAGTCTAAACCTCAATAGAAAGTGATCCGACCATGACAAGGGGGTAGATGTTAGTTCCCCCACTTTCAGATCACCATCCTCCTGTCCACCCGAGAAAACCAGGTCAAGAGTATGTCCTTTTACATGTTGAGACAGCCCCATGGTTGTCATGGCAGCCATGAAGTCCTGAGCCGCTCCGGATGCAGGAGCCTCCGCATGGAAGTTGAGATCCCCCAGGACCACCATCCTGGGGGTCCTCAACACCAGGTCCGAGACAACCTCCGTCAGCTCAGGCAGGGAGACTGTTGGGCAGCGGGGTGGGCGGTACACCAGCAGAATCCCTAATCTGTCTCGGGTACCCAACACAAAGTACAGACACTCATGACCAGCACTCGAACGAACAGGAAGCCTAGAGAGGGAGATCGTATTTCTATAGACCACGGCAACCCCCCCTCCCCGGCCCTGAAGTTGGTGCTGGTGCTGCACCGAGTACCCAGGGGGGCAAAGCTGAGTGAGAGTAACCCCTCCCAGTTCACCCACCCAGGTCTCAGTAATACATACCAGGTCAGCCCCCTCATCCACAATGAAATCATGGATGAGGGAGATTTTATTTTGGACCGACCTGGCATTCAGCAGCAGCAGCACCAACCCCAAGGGCAAGCTGCTAAGGCCGCCAGGAACTACCCGGTTGGGGGAAGAACCAGAAAAGGGGATAGTTTTAAGGCAACTACCCCCTCTTCTCCTCATCTGGCCTGTTTCTCCCCCAACACCATACCCTCCCCCTACCCGTGACCACAGTTATGTGGGCACCCCCTTGAGCTCCCCAGGCACATAGTCAAGATATACAAATAAAACAATAGTATAACATTTCAGTTTGCTGCTGGTTGCTGGTTTCAACAGGTACAGGCAGTAGGGTGACTCCTCTGTGCGACGCTAAGTGCAGTGCCAGCGCGTTGCCGAGGCGCTGCCTCTGGCACGCTTTGCCTTAAATAGGTACCTGTAATGGGGAGGAGCAGTTGGTTAGCCGATTGTAATGGCCATCAGGTGAGGGGGTAACAGCAGAAAGCAAGCCTCTGCAGTGATGGATTCCTCCCCCCCACTCCACTCCAACCAAATGTTTTTTTAAATGGAGCAGCATAGGCCCTCCAGGCTTGTGTGGCTGGCTGCCAAGGGGCTTCCTTTTGTTAGCATGGCCAGCCAGGATAGGGTGGGGAATGCAAGAGGAGGAGGTGGCACCACCAGTGCTGGGTTAAAAAAAACGGAAGGAAGGTTGACTAGTGGTGGGAGCAGCTATGCCAGTGGCCCCCTGTAGGTTGGTAGCGGTCCCTGTAGAAAGGAAACCTATTTGTTGTTTTCTTTCTTTAGACTTGCTAATGCTCGATCTCTTTGCAAACCACTTACCCTGCATCTGTTTCTTATATCAAGCTTTAGCTTGAGCTATTCTTGGTACATCCTTAACCTGGCAATTATTTTAATAGGTCTTTATACCTACATTTGCTGTTCCTGTTACTTGTCACTGTGAAGCATGGTGGAGGGAGTGGATGTGGATTGAAGATTGGTCAGATCTATGCTAGCAGGGCCTGGATTGCATAGTGCCGAATTTGTGCTATTATGTATCAGTCCCCCTACCTGCTGGTGTCCCTCTCTTCTAATAATTGCTCCTGGTATTTCGCCTTTATAGGATTGCTTCTCTGTTGAAGGGGAAGACTTGAAGCATGACTTTGAGCGTTTGCAGCTTGCTATGGAGATGGTGGGCTTTCTTCCAAAGACTCGTAAACAGTAAGTTGATATTTCTTGTTAACAAGGCATTATTGTGTTGTGAATTGGTCTTTTGAATACTTCAGCATGTGTATTTGGTTGTTGCTCACCATATCCTGCTTCAGCAGATACTGTAAAAAGAAGTTGCCATCATGACACTTCACAAGAGTGTTCAGTAGCAAAAGCCAGTGAAGAAGGCAATCATTGCCTGTACTGTACCAAAAATGGAAGTGTGCGTTAGCTCCAACTAGACTGTAAATGAATGACTAAATAAGGGTATTCATAAACAAAGCAATAGTCATTCAGTGTTTTGTAGACTGCTCTGAGCCTCTGGGATCGAGTGGGATAATTAATAATAATAATAATAATAATAATAATAATTTTATTTCTTACCCGCCTCTCCATTTGGATCGAGGTGGGGAACAACAGCAAATACAAAACATGATGAAATACATAAATCTGATTAAAAACATGGCACACATTATTAAAACTGCATTAAAACATCATAATAAACATGATGTGTTAAAAATACAAACACAATGCAAATAGGTTTTCAACAATTCATAGAAAAATACTCTCCCAATAGACATTATATAGATATAATTAGGTGCTTACTCAGTGGTTAATTGTAATTTTCACTAATATATTTGGAGTAGATGTGTTAAATATATATTTAAAACTATATCTAGCCCTTTATAAGTTCTTTATAAGTAGTAATCAAAACATCATAACTAACAGATACTAGGAAAATAGGAGAAGCTGAGGCATTGCATTATTAGACATGGTATTAAAGTGTCTTATACATACACATATTGTCTAATAGCTGATAAAAATTATATGCAACTCAAGAAACACTTCTATATATCAAAGTACTGCTTAATTTGAATCTGCTACAAAAATGTTGCACTCATTAATATGTAATAAAATATTGGTGAGCTCAATTTAATTTCTTGCTTTTTTGATTCTTAAGAGAAAGAAAACAATGAGAAATGAATGATTTTATGTCCATAGGATTTTTTCCCTTTTATCGGCAATACTCCACTTGGGTAACATCTGTTACAAAAAGAAAACCTACCGAGATGATTCCATAGATATCTGTAATCCAGAAGTCCTGCCTATCGTCTCGGAGCTTCTGGAGGTGAGTCATGGCACTTGGACATAATTTGTCCAGTTCCTTTTTCTTTCTGCCCGCATCTTTTTGGAAAACAGAATAACTTAAAGCTATAGTTGGATAGTTTAATGATCAGGTTTGGTAATCTATTGGTTTGAATAGTTCTCTGCAGTGGTTTTGTTCTGAGCACTAGATGGAATTCAAAACAGTGGTATGTTAGGACCTGTGAATATACCGCAAACCTCTTGAATCCCTCCTATTTGGCACAGAAGACACCATAAACCTCACTAAGTTATCTTTCTAACAGGAATGTTGATGTTGAACAAATATAGTTATCTGTCCCCTCATATTAGCAGATGGCTGTGCTCAAGTCAAATCTGTTCATCAGACCAGGGAAGAAACCTTCCCCATTTTCCATTCCACCTCATAATCCTGCCTCAAAGCTAGTTCAAGTGCATCTGACTTTCCCATAACAAACACTGAGCATTTGTATAGCACTTTCAAGTGTCTATAAAGTGCTTTACATGCAGTATGTAAAGTAAGCCAGAGAGGGGGACTGAGGCTGAGAGACAGTGGCTTGCATGATTCAAACCAGGGGCTTCCTGTTCCACAGCCACCACTTTCTTCAGCTGCTGCAGGGTAGTGTTTATGGAACTTGATCTCATGGCCAGTTACAAAGATGGAAGGTAATTTCATCAACTTCCACAACCAGGAAAGAAATGCTAATTTAAAGAATGTTGATTTCAAAACTTTATCATGGTAAGCCTCTCTGTGTTGACAGAAGAAATCCATTGCTTTTACTACATTTGCTTTTAAGGCTTGGGACCAGAGGATAGTAGAATATAAAAATATCCCATAATTTTAAGATTTAAGGCACTGAAACAAGAAGAAAAATAGAGATTGTAAACCCATAAACTAATATTTAAGCACACATCTAGTTTATATCAATTACATTTTGACTCAAATAGTCTGATGTCTAGATAGCATAGCTATTTCTCATTTGAGAATATCTTTAAATTTTTTTAGTGGGCTCCAGCCACTTTTGGCATTCTTAGGGCTATTTCATGCATCATGACCAGAATGAGTTAGACTGGCACTATATACTTATTAAAACTGAAACATGTGCATATTACATATATTTATGTAAGTCTTCAAACAACTACTATAGAATAGAATGAATGCACAGGTCAGGAACTGATGTGACATGGTCGGAAAGTCCTCAGGATTAGTGTTTAAGGAAAACAGCAGTTTGTGCTTGGGTCAATTCAGGACATGCAAGACTGGGATAAAAACCAGAAGAATGGCCAGAGGTCAAATTAGAGGTCAGGAGCTAGCAGTAATCACAGCATGGACACAAAGCCCAATGAATCACATGTGAGGTTAGAACAGGGATTTGATTGGAGAACAAGGCAGGCATGTATGGGAAATTTGCGGCATTAATGTTGTCACTTGAAAATACGTTGGGAGCAAAAGATTGCTGTAGTGTACATGGCAGTCCTGGGTGCCATTTTTGGTGGAAAGGCTGGGTACAAATCTAAATAAATAAATAAATAAATAAAATATTTGATACCTTGCATATTTGCAAATGCTGAGTAGAGTCTTGAATCATTTATTCAAGAGAATGGCTAGTGTATTGTTTTTCTGGAAAAGCAATAGAAATCTGCATTTTCTTGTGCAAATCTGGATGTGTAATTCTATTGTTATGCCATAAAGTCCTAGTGTTAGACCAAGGACTGTGTTCAGAAATTTTTATTTGTTAGAGACCACCATATTCTTACTCCTACACTTGGTTGATTATGGTTGAACTCTTTGCACAAGAAGCAAATCTCTGTGAGTAAAAGCTGTCTACTTTGGAAATTGCTATTACTGGAACATGTAACAGAACACTGACATACCAAATGCTTGATATCTACCTCAGTTCTATTTCATTGCTGGATATTAGAGGGTTCATTTTAGGAAGGCCAGGCTAATTAATTTCAGATGCAAGTATTTGGCAGATGTCAACTTGAAAATTTACTTTAAAAGTGCCCCCCCACAGCAGAATAATTTTATGTGAGGAACATGAAACTATTTAAATCAAAAAATGTGTCCAATGAGTTGATTTCAGAGGCCAGGTTAATACTTGCTCGCTCTCTTTCCAAAGCCAGAAAACTTGAAAAAAAACAATTCCCATGTCTTATCTCAGTTTCCAATAGTAAATCCACATGTCTTCAAGTCTTTCTCTGGGAAACACCTAGAGAAAGTTCACTGTTGATGACCTCATAGGCTGGGTGATGAGGGAACAGACATGCTTTCAGGTAGTTTTTGCACATGGCACAACTAGCTGTTAAAAGTCCTCTCCTTCAATCTTGGAGCACATGGGTTACAGATGGCATTGCTTGTCTTAGTTTGTACCAAGCAGTTATTGGAACCTGGCTCCCAATGTGATGATCTTTGAAATAAGGGCAGATCTATCCTCAGCTTCCAAGTTAAGTTTGATTTTTCTTCTCTGCATTTCATCTGAAACAGCTTTGTTAGTTCTGGAGAATTAATCTTCAGTCTGTCTTGGCTTCTGACCAATCCTTTGTATGCGTCTGGCTGCCTGATCTCTGCCCTTCTGTCTGTGAGCTGTTTGACATTTATAGATACGTAGGAGGTGCCTGTCTTCTTTTACTGGTCTTTAAAGACCAACTATCCTTAGCATTTCATAGCTAGTTTAGCTTATATGTGGCAAATAGCTCATGTCTACATCATTACCTGCTTCCTAAAACAAATAGGCTACTTTATTTTTTGAGCAAAATGTAGCAGTGTGGATTGATTTAAAATCAAACCCAAAGGGGGGGAGAATGATTTAAGTCATTGATTTCAGTCAACTTTCCCATTTTGAAATTTACCCTCCCATGGCATTAAAAATCTGTGGCCCTGCTTTGTTAGTATCCTTTCTTCAAGGCATAGTTGGTGGGTGCATGAGAGAGCATCTTTTTAGCAACACCACCTAGACTAGGTGACAGCCTGCCCAGGGAGACTTTGGCCCTTTTCATCATCTTTAGACATGCTGGGAAGATCTCTTTATTTTGCCGGACCTTCTGTGCTAAATTCCCCCCCCCCCCCTTTGCTGCATTTAAGTTTAATTTCAGTGATTTTGTGCATTTGGATTTTTATTGTATTGTTTGTGTTATTTGGGGGCCCTTGGTAGGCATGAAAGGCAGGGTTTAATTTTTAAAAAATAAATATTCTGAGCAACAATACATAATAACTGGTTGCTGTAACAAAACATATTGGTTTGCAACCAGGTATGCCTCTGTATAACGTAGGTCTATAATTCAGAACCTTTGCTCATGCAGCCATATATCTTTTGTGTTGCAGAATTTACATCTGCTTAGATACCAGAGATAGGCTTTTGTATGGAACTCCCTTTACCCATATTAAGCAACATCAATTACTTGAAGGCTAAGGCTGCAACCCTACACACATTTACTTGGAATAAAGCCCAACTGAACAAAATCAGATTTTCTTCTGAGTAAAGATGCCCAATATTGGGTTGTAGAGCTCAGGTACTTGGAGTATGTGAAATAGGAATGACAAAACCACCTATATGAGGATCAGTGAATGGTGTTGGCTTGGATATGAGATGGCCTCTCCTGGATTCTTGTGTTTCTGATTGACTAGTTATTGGCGTTAGTAGGAAGCTCACAAAAGTAAATGCCTGATGTGTCATTTATAATGCTTAACTTCAGAGGTCGGACAGTTTTTCAGCAATGAAATTCTGTCTTAGAAAAGTAGTCCTTAATTGTGTATTAGATTGTCATTATTCATTATTCAGTGTTAAGAGATTGTGTAGGTTCTAACATGTCTGTATTTAGACTTCCTTTCAACCAGGTTATTTTTTAGATGATGCTTACCATCATTGGGATTTTAGAAACTAGAATAATAATAATAATAATAATAATTATTATTATTATTATTATTATTATTATTATTTGTAACCCGCCCCTCCTTCCGGATCGAGGCGGGGAACAACAACAATGTAAACATAAAAATCACAACAGTTAACATTTTTAAAAAGCAAGAGAACAATACAACATTAAAAACATCTTAAAATTCATCTGGATAGGCCTGTCGGAAGAGGACAGTCTTCATGACTCTCTGAAATTCATGAACACTGTCAATTTGTCTAACCTCCTCCGACAGACCATTCCATAGTCTGGGAGCGATGGAAGAAAAGGTCCTCTGGGTAACACTCGCCAGCCTAGTTCTGGCTGGCTTGAGTAAGTTCTTCCCTGAGGACCTAAGTGTGCGGGGCGGATTGTACGGGAGAAGGCGATCCCGCAGGTACCCTGGACCCAAACCATGTAGGGCTATAAAGGTAATAACCAACACTTTATACTTCGCCCGGAAACTGATTGGCAGCCAATGAAGCGATTTTAAAACTGGTGTGATGTGATCACCCCTAGGTGTACTGGTGACCAACCTGGCTGCCATATTTTGAACAAGTTGAAGTTTCCGGACTAGGCACAAAGGTAGCCCTATGTACAGCGCATTGCAGAAGTCTATCCTCGAAGTTACCAGCACTTGCACTACCGTCTTTAGGTCTTCCAACTCTAGGAAGGGGCGCAGCTGGCGTATCAGCCGAAGCTGATAGTAGGCACTCCTGGCCGTCGCATCAATCTGGGCTGTCATCTGGAGCGACGGATCCAGGAGTACCCCCAAGCTGCGAACACAATCTTTCAGGGGGGGTGTAACCCCATCCAGAACTGGTTGACACACCTCCAGACCCAGGTTGGGGCCTTTGACAGCAAGCACCTCCGTCTTGTCTGGATTCAGCTTCAGTTTGTTTTTCCTCATCCAGCCCATTAACGCCTCCAAGCATTCATTCAGAGGAGACACACTATCCTTAGCTGACGATGTTGTCGAAGGCATAGAGAAATATATTTGGGTGTCATCAGCGTATTGATAGCACCCCGCCCCATGCCTCCGGATGATCTCTCCCAGCGGTTTCATGTAAATGTTAAACAGCATTGGGGAAAGGATGGCACCTTGTGGTACACCACATAGCAGCTCCTTTTTTGAAGAGCAGCTATCCCCAAGCATCACCAT
The DNA here is from genome assembly GCA_029215795.1 of Anniella stebbinsi. Taxonomy (NCBI): domain Eukaryota; kingdom Metazoa; phylum Chordata; class Lepidosauria; order Squamata; family Anniellidae; genus Anniella; species Anniella stebbinsi. The sequence goes on from JARDYH010000001.1 coordinate 394,384,770, forward strand.
CTGGAACCTGCCCAAGAGATAGGACGGAACCACTGAAGCACAGTGCCCCCGATCCCCAATTCCCCCAGGCGCTCCAGAAGGATACCATGGTCGATGGTGTCAAAAGCCGCTGAGAGGTCCAGGAGTACCAGCAGGGACACACTCCCCCTGTCGATACTAAGGCATAGATCATCCACTAAGGCGACCAAAGCGGTCTCAACTCCGTATCCCGCCCTGAAGCCGGTTTGAAATGGGTCTAGAAAATCAGTGTCATCCAAGACTACCTGGAGTTGAAAAGCAACTGCCCTCTCGATCACCTTGCCCAAAAATGGAAGATTTGATACAGGCCTGTAGTTACTAAGGTCAAGGGGATCCAGGGAGGGCTTTTTTAGAAGCAGCCTTACCACTGCCTCTTTTAAACATGATGGAAAGCTCCCCTCCCTGAGAGATGCATTAATGATATGCTGTAGATGTGATCTAACTGCATCTCCTCCCTGGACGACCAGCCAGGAAGGACAGGGATCGAGAGGGCAAGTCGTCTTCCTCACACATCCAAGTACCTTGTCCACATCCTCGGTACTCACTAACTGAAACTGATCAAGTGTAATCCTACTCGCGGAGTCACTGGCCACTCCACTGTCAACCTCTGCTATAACAATGGCATCTAAGTCGGCTCTTATCTGAGAGATTTTATCTGAGAAATGATCGTTAAAGGCATCACAGCGAACTGCCGAAGGCTCTAAAATCGGATTCAGGGGAGAAGGAGCCTGAGTTAGAACCCTCACCACCCTAAACAGTTCTGCTGGATGTGAATTCGCAGACGCAATGCGTGCAGAGAAGAAAGCTTTCTTCGCTGTACGTATAGCCACTCCATAGAAACGAAGATGTTCTCTATGTCGTGTCTTGTCGGATATAAGTCGAGTTTTCCGTCATCTGCGCTCCAGTTGTCGTCCTTTCAGCTTCAACTCCCTGAGGTCTTCTGTATACCAGGGCGCCCTATTAGAAGCGGGCCGGAGAGGACGTTTGGGGGCGATCGTGTCGATAGCCCTAGTTAGGTCTTGATTCCATCTATTGACCAGGGCTTCTACAGGATCGTCGACGATACCAGCCATGGAACCCTCCAAGGCTTTCTGGAATCCAGAAGGATCCATCAGCCTTCGAGGGTGGACCATCTTAATAGGTCCGCCACCCCTGCAGGGACGGGTGGTAGCCGTGATACTAACTCTGACCAGAAAATGGTCTGTCCATGACAATTCGGAGGTATTCAGTACCTCCGCCCACAGATCCGTCTGTTCGGAACTGAAAACAGCATCGAGGGTGTGACCTGCTGAATGTGTGGGTCCAGAGACCAATTGGGATAGGCCCATGTTTGTCATGGATGCCATGAACTCCCAAGCTCCACCTGACAAACCGGCCTCGAATGGGATGTTGAAATCGCCCAGGACCAAGAGCCTGGGCGAATCCAACACTAGCTCCAAGACCAGTTCCGTGAGCTCAGCCAGGGAGTCTGATAGGCAGCGGGGGAGCCGGTACACTAACAATCCCTAGGCTGTCCCTGGTCTTCAGACTCAGGTACACACACTCGATGTGATTCAGTTGCCGGACAGGATGTCTGGTCAGGTTAAGGTGGTTTTTGTAGACCACAGCTACTCCGCCCCCCCGCCCACTTTCCCTCACCTGCTCACTAACACAGTACCCAGCTGGGAGAGCCTGAGCCCATGTCGGGCCACTGTCATCTCCCAGCCAGGTCTCCGTGAAGCATGCCAGGTCGGCCTCCTCTTCTGTGAGGAGTTCAAAGATTATGCTTGTTTTGTTTTTAACCGACCTGGCATTACATAGGAGCAAGGAAAGGTTCTGTGGGTGGCCTGGATCGTTCCCCAAGATCCCCGGGGTAGCAGGGCGACTGGAAGGTAAGATGGGTATTAGATATCCATCTCTCTTTCCCCTGTAACGGCATTTCACCGTTAAATCTATTCACCCTGAAATAATGTTTTATTTAAATGTTCTAGTGCCATTTTTATCTTTCAAGAACATTGCAAGACTTTTATATTTGGTCTGACCCTTGTGGTTAAGTTTACATTAGCTCATTTTAGTTAAAGTTACAAATTTACTAAAAACTTACTTTGTACTTTATTTAGACTTGATGCTTTAATTCAAAACATTTTAAACAAACAGTTGGGATGTTGATCACGTTCTTCCTGTGGTGAAGTACTTGACACAATGTCCAGTAAATTAAATAGCTGATTGCACCACTGCTGTAACATCAGTGATGTGGCTGGTTACTAATAGACTTTTATCATGCAAGAATTATGGCTGCTGGTAAGAACATAGGAAGAGCCATGCCAGATCAGACCAAGGGTCTACCTAGTTCAGCACTCTGCTCACACAGTGGCTAACCAGCTGTTGACCAGGGACCCACAAGCAGGACACGGTGCAACAGCACCCTCCCACCCGTGTTCCCTAGTGTATATAGGCTTACTGTCTCTGATCCTGGGGTAGCACACAGCCATCAGAACTAGTAACCATTGATAGCCTTCTCTTCCAGGAATTTATCCAACCTGCTTTTAAAGCCATTCAAATTGGTGGCCATCAAAGAATTTGTCAATCTCACTCCCCCACCCTCATCACTCAAGAAGTGCAGAAGTAGTGGATGAAATAGACAAATTCTTTGAAAAGTATTGAATATGGTTCTGCTAGCAAAATGAAATAGTGTGTGGAGAGGATGAAACTGAGAAGGATATTGACAAGAGGGGAATATACCTCTGCAGAGTTACATAGCGGATAGGCAGGGAGAAACTGAATGAAATCCATGGGAAAAAATAGAATTCTCATACATTCCTAGAGACAGTGCACGCAGGGATGATGGGGTGGTGCATGGCTGTTTTTGCCCTGCCCCCACAGCTGTGAAATTTACCTGTCAGTGGCAAAAAGTGCAGCAATTTTTCAAAGAAACAAGATATGCAGAATCATGCTCCTGGGAGGCTTTGGGGAGTGCAATTCTTCTTGCAAACAGGATGTGCGCTCCCTGCTTGCCTTGTTTCCTTGTAAAATCTCTGTGCTTTTTCCGCTGCAGCAGCAGATTCAGCAATTTTTGCGGGAGTTGAGTGCAGCCCTGGTGACCAGGAAAGTGGCCCTCTGGCCCCTGGAGGCTGCCCAGCTCTGCTTTATTCTTTTTTTGTATTCCTTGAATGCCTGAATAGGGCTTTTATCTCTACCTGCATGATCATTTCCCACATAGGATAGAGCTTTATGTATAGGAGCATTTAAAGTGTGTGTTCTCCAAACTGCAGTCTGAAGTGATCCAGTCTGTTCTTCCACGTGTAGTGCAGGCCTGATTTTAATGTTGATGGCAATTACATACCTGCATGTCACTCCTCATTGTCTGTCGCATTTCTCAAACAACCATGGGCAGATCAATCGGTGGTTCTTCCCTAAATTGGTGGGGAGTGAAGAATGGTGACATACAGTGTCTCTCTACATACCACTCTATGCATTGTGAGCCTTTCATATACTGTGTGGAAACCCAACACATGAATACTTCAGAGAAGTGTTGAGAGCCATTATTTGAACAGACAAAGGTTTAAAGCACTTTAACTTGGAAAGCTGAGACTGCAAAGGGTACATCTGTCAAATTGTCATTTAAAAATAACCAAATCTTACCCAGCAAAGAAACCATCTTAACAAATGCTGCCAGGGCCGATTTGTTTATTCTTTACGGTATCAAACGTTGGCAATCAAGCACCACTTATACAGGCCTGAGTTTTCATCCACATGTCATCATTTTGGGTCTTTTTTCTCTTTTGCTTTTTTGTCTGTTCTAGATCAATTTTATATCAATTTTATATAAGCAACTGAAATGTTACTTTCTGGTAAAATATTTTGCACATCTGATAGGCAAAAATATGTTGCAGAGAAAGACCTGAAAATATTAGCGCTGAGAGTGTTTATTTTTTTCAGACTGCTTGGAGAGCTGTCTTAGTGTGTGAGTTGCAAGACGTTTTGGAGCTGGTTCAAGTGGGAACGGAGGCTAAAAGAAAGAGGGCAAGCATGGGAAAAATTCCAGTGCCTACTGTAGCTCCCCACACAGTGTGTTATAGTGCAGTTGGCATGTGGCCTAATCAGGAAAAGCTAGCAGCCAAACTTAGGTGAGTGTAATGCTTGGGGCCACCCTGCTATGGCCTCAGCATTAGCACTTGCTGGATTCCCCCCACCTCGCCCCCGTTCTTGCCTGTGCTTATGCAATTTCCAGGCTTGATGGGAACAACTCTCCAGACCAAGTTAGGAACATTAGGAGCTGCTGCATACCAGGTCAGACTATTTGACCATCTAGCCTTCTCTATTGTGGTGCTCACCATGTGGGGTGATCTCCCCATTGAGATCAGATGGGCCCCTGGTGTGGAGTGTTTCCCCTAACAACCTAAGTGACACATTTTGTTTGCCCAGGGATTTCCCGCCCACTAGGATTGCCAGCTGTGCCTGGTTATTTTAATGGTAATTATAATGAGATGTTGTTGCTTTATCAGTTTTATTGTTTTATTGGTTGTTTTTATGGTATTTTATCATTTTATCTTCAGGATTAAAAGAATTATACTGACTGTTATATATTGTTTTATGTTGTATTGTTTTATTGATTGTTTTATCTTGTCTAAATTGTTTTTAACTTTCTATGCCATCTAGAGTATTTTGTATATAGGCAGGATATAAAATGAATAAGCAACAACAACAGCAGTAGCAGCAGTAATATAGACATTTTCTGAAATAAATAAAAATGGTGTAGTATTGACTTCTCTGTCAGTTACTCTACAGGGTCTGAGGCAGTAGTCTTTTCTTATCAGCTCTTAGCAGGTTTTCTCTTAATTAGAGATGACAATGAAGAAACCTTAGGTATTCTCCCTTCAAAGCATATGCTCTACTACCAAGCTCTGATTCTACTTGGCTTATGGCTTATCATGTATAAAATGGCTTGGATTAAAGAGATATTTGTAAGCGATAGGACTGTGTACGATTGTTAAGAATATTTTTTACCCAAAGAGAAATATTCTTTCAGATATATATATATATATATATATATATATATAGGACCTAGTTGTGCAGGCTAGAACCACTCTTGCTGCAAAATGTGCAATCATTTAAAGTACAGTGTGTTCATACTTGCTTTTTTGTAAGGGAATCCAAGGTCAAAGGTTCAAGAAATCTTCTCGTTTGAGCCAGTTTTTGTTTTGAAGTTGGAACGAACTTTGGATCATGAGAGGGAGGCCAACTATTCTTTGAGACGATATTTTTTCATTTTATTTTACTGGCCTGAAAGTGTTATGAAGGCAAGGTTTATAAATGGTGTCTTTTGCAGATACTGTGTTAGAGGAATGTGAACTTGTGTCCAAGTGGAATGAAATGCTTTCAGTGAATCATAACACACAAGGGATTTTAACCTCTCCAAATATACAACCCCACTCAACATTTTCTACCACAAACCTTTAATGTACGTTCCTTTGTATTTCATTGGCTTTATTATACTAGGGATACCTCTGCGTATTGAACCACCCTCTGTGCCTTGTTTGTGGCACTGTCATTTTCTTTGTCTTCCCCAGGTTTTGCTCTTGATTTCCCTTGCATCAGGAGTTCTGGAATGAATAACTACACAAAGATTTGCATAGGGGTCACTTCATAATTACTTGAGCATTTTAATTAAACACAAACTATCAACTTAATCGTTCAAATAACAGTGGTACTTTAGCACATAGTTTTGCTGTACACTAAGACTTAACCTTTTATATTTCTAGAATTGTGATTGATGGTGGCTTTTTTTCCTTTTTTGTTAGGTCAAAGAAGAAATGTTGTTTGAGGCACTGGTTACAAGGAAGACGGTTACTGTCGGGGAAAAGCTTGTGTTACCATACAAACTGGCAGAGGTTTGTGTAGCAGATGCCTTAAACTGGGAAATTACAAGGGGCAGACTAGGATAAAATGTCTGTACTGTTCATGTTCCTAGAAAATTTAGGGTGGGAATGGGGACTTTGCAGATGCTGTTACCATTGTTCAGCTGTTTGACTCTGTTCTGCTGTAAGTTCTAAATGTCTTTTAATGTACTCTTTGCTCATCTTTAGTTTGTTTACCATAGTTTTTCTCCTTCAGCAAGTTAACCCAGTTACTTCTCCAGTCTGGACAGTGTGCATTACTAACTTATTATTTCAGTGCTTATCCTTAGCGATCAGGTTGATTACCAGATTAAGAATAATTTCATAATCATGTTAGTCATGTAAAACATTGATGATGATGTAACTTTTAAATGTGGAGATCTTGATCATCTTTGCCCCTAAAATTATTAATACTATTTTCAGTTGAGGTGAACACTCAAGTGAAATTCAAGTTTACTGTAAAATTGCAGCCTTGAAGTATAGGAATTAAGTGTGTTCAAGAAACTCTAATCGTCTATGTTTGGTTTCCAGTGATTTGGAACTCTGACTCCTCAAATAAATCCTTCCCTTCAACTTCCAATAGAACCAGCATGCATTTGACCAGTCCCAACTAGCTGTATAAGTTGAAGATTTTTCTGCCTAGTATGTTTAGATATATATTAACAGTAGGATAAAATAAATGGGACTTGAACAAAATGTTACAGTGCTGAGTGCTTCTATTCATGATGCCAGCCAAACATACTCTCTTCCAGGATACTCCATTCCATTCCCCTTCTTTTTGTTTTTCTAGCCCCAACAGTCAGCCAGTATTCCTTGGGCTGTTTAGGTTTTTTTCCACCTCCCTTAATCTATTTTCCTAAAGATATTTTTACTTCTGGAAATGTTGGAGCTCCCTCAAGCCTACAGATATTTTCCTCTTTTGCGTTAATGGTTCTATTTTGGCTGTATAACAACCGACACTCACATCTGAACATGAGAAATAGAGGGAATGATATCTCAATGACATCAGTCAACGTATCGCGTGCAATTTTGAAATCATTCAGAACCACATGTTCTGTAACTAAACTGGTCAGTCAAGGTGTGCCAAACTGGTTACAGAACCTTTATTAGGCTGCGTTGGAAGTAACCTGGAAAACATCCATCACAGCTGAACTGAAAGCAAACAACAAAGTAATGCTTTGACTCTGCTGCTTGTGTCCGTGTTTACTGCTTGTTCTTTCTCATTTGTTGTGATGATGAGTGTTGCATTACAGATCAACAGGGAATATGACAATATATGACTCTTTCAAATGGCTTGTATTTTGTGGGAGAACTACAGCTTTACCTTGGACAAGCATGAATCCAAACCTTCAGTCAGCAGGATGCTGTCCCAGCTAGCATCCTTTTAATATCTCCCAGACAAGCCGCCAGGGAGAAGCTTTATCCAATGTTTGCTTCCTGATACAATATGAAGTAGTCATACTAAAGTGCAGTTGTGACTTTACACAAAACACCATTGCCTTAGAAGTTACAAAACTTTCTTGTCCTTCCCTTTGCTACTTCATTATCATTCTCAACGCAGCACTTTCCAGTTTTGAAATCATCTTCACCTTCTGTAGCACTTTGGTAAATTCCAGGATGACAAACTAATAAGACATTTTTTTGCAATAGGTTATGTGAGAATATGTATAGAAGATTAGCTGGGCATCTGCCAAAGATGGTAGACCTCTGTTCTGAGGATGTTGTTGTTGCAAAAGGCATTTGGATAACAATGCTGCCCTTTGAAATGGCAATTGAGGGGGAGAACTGAATCAGCAGAATGTGAAGTATAGACTCTATCGTCTCAGATTGAGGGTGTCCCTTGTGCGCACACAAGCAAACAGTTTTTCAAGAGGCCATATTCAAAAACTAGGCTCTATTAAGAAGTATTTGAGGCCCAAAAGTGGTCTAGAACATAAGTACAAGTATGCAATTGATTTGCATTTATTTTACTTTGGTCAATATATTAGTAGCACATGTAAGAAATGACACCAGTATAGGAACTGGAGGAAGAGAGTGAGATGCAGAAACAGGAGGGAAGCGGGAGACAATATGGCAACCATCTGTCCCATTTTTCAAAAAAACACCTTCATTTATGGTATATGTTAAAGTGCTCTTCATTCAAGAGGCTAATTAAGATGAGCTGTTGGGATTAAAGCTGATTTTAGTTCCTTTGATATATTTTTAAAAAACCATAGGCAGCATGGAGGCACTGTGTTTCTGTAAATTATAGCAGAGATAGATGATAAATAGAATGAGAGCAGAAATTATTCTCCAGAGTTGTTAAATGCCATTTTATTCCTTTTTTAAATTTTGTTTTCTGTTAATATTAATTATTTGAGTTTAGATGTGTTGTCTGATAGAGAACAGGTTCCGAATGTGAGACAAGATTCCCTAGGGAAATGCAGGCGATTGTTAGGGAAGTTAGCAAATTACTCCTGACACAAGCAAGCAATCCTAGTTCTTATGTATTTGTCTCAGGGCTCAGTTTGTGCCAGGTTAGAAAGGCAAGGCAACGAAGAGTGAGAGAAGTCTAGAAACTCTGGGATTTCAGAGGTCTTTTCCTGCCCCACCTGGAAATGCCGGAGTTTGAACCTGGGACTTTCTGCATACAAAGCATGTGCTCTATCACTGAGCCATAGCTTCTCCCCTGTGGCAAGGAACAGCAGCAGAATTGCTTTGTTGCAAGCCTGATTTGAAAGTTTTTATATGAGGGGTGGGGGACCTCTTTCAGCCTGAGGACAGAATTTAATTTAAAAGGAGCTCTCAGGGTGGATGGAGTCAAATGCAAAAGGGGTGAGGCCCAAAACACAAATATTTAGCATATTTTAGCATAAACCTCTTACTGCCAGTAACTAAGACTTAGGAAGAGCATTTCAGCCTGTTATAATGGGAAAAACTGTGCCAGGAGGCCACCAATCAATCAGCGGTCAGTTGAAAGAGCAACCTCAGAGGGCCAAGTTTGGCCCACGGGCTTGAGGTTCCCCACACCTGCTTTATAGGGTTCAGGCCTTGCTGTATGACCTGTTTTTGCTTAATGCTGTTCAAGAGGCTACTTTGCTGGCCACCATGTAGCTTCCTCCTTTGGCTACATCATGATCAGATAAGTTGAGAGCTTCATACAATACAATTTAGGGACATCTGCATAGAGGTGCCTTTGGTCTATGGGCCATAAATAGGACAACCTATAATTAGTATGTTTTAAGCTTGCTTGTTGTCATGTCCTTCTGTGGGAGAACTTGAAACTTTGGAATGTGTGATTCTTAAATCAGAACTTGGACAACCCTAAAATTTACATGGAATTTATTTGTCACTGTTGGTGACTTTTTCTGTGTTAGTAGTAGTATGGGGGGAAAGTAAAGAAGTTGGCAGCAGAAAATGCATCTTTTACTTTCCTTCTTTAAAATCAGGGGTTAATTTTGCTGATAAAATCTGCCTTCCTTGAACTCAGTGCAAAGTTTATTCTATGGGGAGAAATGGTTCTATTTTAACAGATCCTTATTGGCAGTTGAGGTGATATTCTTTTACGGGTGTTCCTTTTGATAGTGACACCATCTGTAGAAGAACTTGATTTTTCCCTTTATTGTCCAGTAAAAATAAGGTTGAACTTTAACATTTCTGCAAAAGAAATTATTTTTTGTGAGAACAATTGGGCTAGCATAAGAAACAACATACTGAAAGTAGCAGCACTGCCCAGCTTGATGTAAAACAGGTCCTTCCAACCCCAGTTGCTGGAAATGGCTGAAAAGTAAGTCACTGTCATAATCCTCTGGCATAGTTGTGTCTAGCTCAATGTTTTAACTGGACACAAAATATGGTTAAGCATGGTGCCCCCCTGACGATAACAGCCAATGTGTGTAGATATAAATAAGGAGCTGGGGCTGTGTACTACGCAATTAGCTTTAGACAACACCAAATCCTAGAAAGTGTTTTGCTCAAAAACAAAGCTTTAGGCTGCACACAGTTGTATGCCATTTTATGGAAGTCACTCTCTTAGAAATGTAGGTTTATGATTTGGGGTGTTCCAAAGCTTATTGTGGAGTACACACACACACTCACACACACACAGTTCCTTATTCAAAGTCATTTTTGTTTCACAATGAAAAAAATGCTATGGGTTTGGGCATCGTGACAAGTTATCCTGAAACAACCCATGATGACAACCTACTCAGCTCTGAATCCCACTAGGTGACTTTGGGCCAGTCAAACCCACTCACCCTAACCTTAGGATAAAATGAGGAAAACCATGTATGTTACCTTGAGCTCTTTGGAAGAAAGCTAGGATATAAATGTAAATGTTTATTGAAAATAATGTAAATAGCTGGGAATACCTAACATTTTGAAAAAGAAAAACAACTATAATTAATATTTGGCTATATTTCTAATTATCCCTTTTGTTTTTCTAGGCTGTTACAGTGCGAAATTCCATGGCTAAATCTTTGTACAGTGCCCTGTTTGATTGGATAGTTTTTAGAATTAACCATGCACTTTTGAATACTAAGGACTTGGAAGAGAGCACCAAGGTAAACCTTTGACTGAGTGTGAATTTGCATGCTTTATCCACAACTTCATATAAATAACTGTTGAAAGCGTTGCTGGAAACCATAGCCATTTTGACTTTGAAATATGGTTAGTGATGGTGTCAAAAAGAGGTACATTCTTGACTTCAAAACAGGAAAAAATAAGTGCCAGTCTTGCTGCTTCCTGTCAGAAGGGCATTTACAAAATCAAGCTTTTTGAGAGGTTGAATGAACTGGCAGCTGTAAGTAGTATTTCTTTTTGAACCTTGAATTAGAAGTAGATCTATAAAGGTTCTGCTTGAGTTGCCAGACATTACAGAGCACAACCATCCATCCCACCCTGATTTACGAACTAGCTTCATCTGAGGGAAAGCCCTTTCTAGCTCCAGGTATAATACTTAAATCAAATTGAGCAAAATGCATCCACAATAGACCAGATTGGATAATAGCTGGACCCACCCCATAGTGGAAAGCGAGACCACACCTTCCGTGTCCACCTTGTGTACCTGTCCTGTCTCTTGAGCATACAGGCATAAGTTCTGATCATGTGATCAGTATTCCAGATAAAAGTCAGGCCTATTTGTGTTAAATTTTACATGCAGACAACTTTAAGAACATTAGTAGTGGTGTGTTCTTGCTCATTCCAGCAGAAGGCATCATACAGTCCAGCCCAGTGTCTTCCTGTGGGAGAGAGTATGAGTGTGGAATGATACGAGTCAGCTCTGTGCCTCAGTGATTACAACTTTCTGAGCACGGTTTGAATTATTGTGATTCATTCCTGACATGCAGATTAATTCCTCCGTTTACCCCTGTTTCATTGGAAAGAGTACAGTAATGGCTCTCAGATGTCATAAGACTGTAAGCTCACAGTGTTCTCTTACTGCTGAACATTAATGCATAGCCTTTCTGACTGCACCAATCAAGTTAGGGTTATGTGCTTAATGCACCCCAAGCAGATAACTGTAATGTTCAGCACTTAGCAGATTGCAAATAAATCCCAATTGTTCAGGCTCAGTGTGGGTCATTGTTTCACACTCACATGTATAATATTGGTGACGTTATCTGCCACAAAAACCTGCTGTTTGTGGGAGTTAATTCTATAAAGTGTGTTCTAGTTTGGTTTTCTTGTAATATACGCTTTTATAGCATTGCAAAACATTCAGCTCTTTCCCCCAGCCAACCAGCTTGCTTTTCTCTTCTTAAAAGGTTTAATCTATAGTGTAAATCTCTTGCGCACAATGACCAGCATGCTTTATGACTTTCATTATACCTATGTTTGGTACATGAAATACATGTATACAGAATTTGAGATCTGTTACCTTTTAATATTGATAAATTTGTTGTCAGCACTTTTGTACCCATAAAGTACTTCTCCCCTGTGAAGTAAGTGATGGTTGATTTAATAATAATAATAATAATAATAATAATAATAATAATACATATTTATATGACTGAATGCATAACAAAGGGTCCCTGTGAAGATGTTCATGTATTCAACAACTGAAGAGAACCTTAAAAATGCAACCACTCTTACAAAACAGTTTAAAACTTTCCAAAGTAGATCAAGAAAAATGTGTTACTAAAATAGAATATATTTGCTTGCATTCAAACATAAACAAATACATTTTGTTCTGGTTGAACCTGGACTAGAACACAGGTCTGGTCCTAAAAGACTATATTTATTAGACTTTGAAAACATAAATTGGGCATCTGACCTTCAGCTTTCATGCATGAAAATGCCAAAGAAAAAATACTGCAATAAAAATCTGGGATCTTTTTTGGGATGAAGGCTGCATATATTCCCTCAATCAATAAAACTGTGGAACTCTGCTTGGCCTCAAAATACCTCCGCCATTAAATTATATGGAAATAACTAAGAGTCCAACTTTAAAATCAGGGAATGTGTCATTCATGCCAAATAATGAAGAGGTTGGACGTATTTAAATAAACATCACATGTCTGGGTTCAACAAAATTCCTGCATTAGTTGGTTCAGGAGGAAAACCTGCTTACACTTAATACTGTGGCATTGATCATATTTACTCCGTTTATTGCTTGTATTTCACATTTTGCTCTGAGAGGAGAGATGAAACTTCAACCAGTAGGCACTTTATATTGTTAGAAATATAGAGTCATAGTATTCAAAACAGATGAAAAGAGAAATGTTGCTGGTAACTAGGGATTGTACGTTGTATTGCACTTCTTTCAAGGTGAGGTTAAAGGGTTTGTTATACGTTATGGTAGTTTATTTAATTTCATGGGACCTCAATCTGCTGGTTGTGGAAATGTGTCTAGTAACAATTCCATTTTAATTATTTTTTCCTATTAACAACTTCCATCATGATTATGGGTGAATGTGAACTTTTAATTACCTAGGTTGCTGAATATTCCCAAAAGCAAGTGTTATAATAATATGTAAATTTCCTGATGTCATTTGCTAAATGTTACATTTTGGCAGACATTTCCATTTATATTTCATGCATCTGTAAGGTAATGTCGATATGTATTCTTGATACTGTAGAAAAAGATTGCATGTTCTAAAAAGGAGACTAAAAATACTACTTAGCAGGGATGTCAATTACATAACACTTTAAAAAGTGTGTTTCTTTAGCAGGTCTATAGATATATTTAGATGTAGGGCTGGAAAAATTTCCACTGCTGTAGTTTTCTATGGAAACCATCCCATTTTTGGAAAAAATGCTTTTTCATAGCATGAGTACAATAATAAGCAAATTTGGCAGTTAGATTGGATACAGCATCAGTCAAGTTTAAATTAACATTGTCATTAAAATTATAATTAACTTTTTTCATTTATGCACACAGCTCTTCAGACATGGTAGAATTAGTACATTAATAGTTTACAGTGCCTCATTTTTTTCTTAAAATCTAAACAGTATAAGGAAAATATATGCTATTGAGTTGTCATATCATAGCTGCAAGTGTTCCAGTAAAAATGATTTTGAAGTAGAGCTTTGAGTTTGTGTGTTGCATTTAAACCCAAGTAAAATGTGGTTTTATTTTTCCCTCCCCCCTAATCTAATATTCAGTAGAGTTGGTTTTGGCTATTAGAGGAGGGGAGACTTTTGAAATACTTATACAACATGTCAAACTAATGTGGCATGTAGGTTTTGTTTTTGTTTACTAAATACAAGTCAAATCAATACATCAAAACAGATCTTACATATTTTTTGAAGAGCAGAAAAAAATCAGATTCACATTTCCCCTTTTAATTCAAATCACTTTTTGGGTGTTCTTAAGAATACTTTGCTGTAAATGTTCAAACCCTTTAGGAATACAAGTAATATAGATGATAATTTGGGGGCAATAAATGACTCAGTTTTTAAAACGACTTCAAAAGAAACAGTTTATTTATTTATTATTTATTTATTTATTTATTTTATTCCATTTATATACCGCCCCATAGCCGAAGCTCTCTGGGCGGTTTACAAAAATTAAAAACATTGGACAATTAAAACACCAATATACAAAATTTAAATGCATAAAGCATAAAAACAAGTTAAAATTACAATGTCCTTCTCGGTCAAAGCACAACAACAACACAATAATGCAAAACCCCTCATCATATGCTGTTAAATGCCTTCGTTCATTTGCGCACAGAGCGCTTCTCAATGGTATCTCCTCAGCTCTCCTTTTTAAATGTCAGCTCGAATTCTACCAATCACCCAGGTAGGAAAATGCCTCAGGTTTTCTTTCGCTAGGCATGCTCAAGAGTTGTACCTGTCCATTTTGGTAAAATGAAAACTAAATTGTAATGATAGTTTGAGCTTGAGGGGGAATCTTTGGCCTTTTGTGTTGAGTGGAGATATTGGCATAACAGAATGCAACAGTAACAAAGGGCCTTAACGTTTGTTTTCTTGTACAATCTGGCAAGTTCCGGTATTAAGTGTGATATTTCTACTTCTCTTTATGTTGCAGACCTTGTCCATTGGAGTACTTGATATTTTTGGGTTTGAAGATTATGAAAGTAATAGCTTTGAACAATTCTGCATTAATTTTGCAAATGAACGTTTACAACACTATTTTAACCAACACATCTTTAAACTGGAGCAAGTAAGTCTGTAAAACGACATAGTTGCTATATTTTTACTGATCACTGATAGAAATTTCACTGAAATCTAACTTCAGTAGATTATATTCACCCACAGATAATGGTTGTTCAAGTGTGTTGCTCTGTTTTTGTTACACTGGTATATGCTGCAAACAGTGCTTGACTGGCAGGTCCTAATTTAAGATGCATTCATCAAAACTCTGTGCATGTGACTTGATCTCCCAGATGATGTGAAGGCCATGCTTGCCAGCCTAGAGCCTTAGTTTCTGACTGACTACCATTTCACCTTAGGCCATGTCTCATGCAATGTCTATGGAACCACTAATACAGGACATGAGATTCCAGTCTCTGGACAATTGTGGAAGCATCTCATTTTTGGACCTCTGGGAGTGATTGATCTGCCTCCATGGCTCCCTCCAAGATTTGGTTGAGCACTCAGCCAAACTTTGGCCCTGGAATCAGTTGCTGAGCCTTGGGTTGGCAAAGGGGAGGGGAATGGATGGCAGTTCCTTTCCCACAATTTGCCCCTCTGACAGGCTCCAGGCAAGTATCTCCTTTTCAACCCTTCTGAATTTGGAGAGAATTAAGGCATTCTGAGCCCTACTTTTGTCCTGTCTCCCGCCCAAAACAGCAACAACCAGGGAGGTCTTCTAGCGGAAGAGATCTTGCCCTGCCGAGGTCTTCTTATATCTATACAAGATTTAGAGACATGACAAATAGATATACTGATAATGGACAGGTTTTGTTGGCATAGCACCTGGGCCCAAAATACTGCTGGAACTTCATCATGGGTTGCTTCACACATGACATAGGAAAAACATCTGTATGCCATCATGTATGTAAATTCTGAGTCTAGTTTTGATATGGCTAACCAGCTCAGGCACAGTCTTGCGCAGTTTGCTAGCACATGACTTGACTTTTCATGGTGTTTAGGAAAAACCTGAGATTAATAGTTGGCTTTAATGCTGTTTAAAAATTGCATGGGTTTCCCCCTTAATATCACCTTCCGCCACCCCAGGAAGAGTACAGAATCGAAGGCATCAGCTGGCATAACATAGACTACATAGACAACTCTGGTTGCATAAACCTCATCAGTAAAAAGCCAACAGGCCTGCTCCATCTGCTGGATGAGGAAAGCAAGTGAGTATTCCGCTTCCCCCCTCTTGTTAGGTATAAAGATTCAGATTATCAAGGTGCTGCAAGTGAGTAGTAGCATAGAAGTAGAAATCATATTAAGAAATACCTTGTATGACCCATCCTTGCACACCCTAATTTCTCTTTACTGCTCTGCAGGGTGATACACATGACCAGGCCACATCTGGGGTGGGGAGCTTGTGTAGAATAGTTTGGTTATCTGTATGGAACATGGAGGATCTGCCACAAAACATTGCAGTGTGATGTGCTACTGTTCATGGTGCCAACCAACTATCCTCCTTTCCAGGACACTTGATAACATTCTCTTCCTCCACACCCAGTGTCCTCTTCATTACTTTGTGGCCGCTGAGCACGCTCAGTCCTCATTGGACTGTTTTGCCCTCCCGCCCCTTAGAGGTTTTTGTAAATATTTTTTTGAATTGCTCCAAACTCTGGAGTTCCCCAAACTTTCTAATACCTCTCTCTTGTGCATAGGTAGTGTGTATTTGGCTATATCAGGATCCACACTCAGAGAATGCTATTAGTGTATCTGTATGGAATAGAAGTTGTGGTCAATTCCACTGTGATAAGACAGCAGGAGAAGCCATTTTGGAAATGAGTTCTGGATATGTGCTTTATTCAGCAAGCATTGTATCTCCTTAATTATCCTTCCAGTGCACCTCTGGTTTTCCATCCCCCCTCCCCCGCCCCTGCAACTATTGGCATCTGCTGTAATGTCTTTTCTTGGATGTAAGCATTCAACTTCTCTGTCTATTGGGGATCTATGGATTGTGGGACTTAATGGGCATTCAAAGGAGGATAACTCCCCCACCCCAAAATGAAAACTTAGTATAGCAAATGGTGCCCCCGCCTAAGTCAAGGTGCATAATATCCAGGGTTGGCTAAGTTATTTTGGCATCGGAGATGGAAAATCCCACATGCGTCTCTCTTTGGAAGTAAAAATACAATAATTAAATTAAATAACAATTTGTTTGCCCTTTTGTGATACCCCAAAGCAGCTGCCTGATGTGGCTGCCTTGCTCTGCCTAATGGTAGGACCATCTCTGTGAGGGAAATGGGTCTCTTTCCATTTGCTACAATCACACACATATGTTAGTCTACTTGGGCTTAGTGCTCAGACTAATAGGGAATGAGCTTTAGGGGAAAATACGGTGTTAAAAATCAATCCAGTGAGTTACAATTGAAAGTGATTATTAGACAGTTTGGGTGCATAGATTTATTTTTTCTTCCCTGCTAGTAGTTAGATTCCTCAACGTTTTTAAAAACAATTCATGTTAGTGTGAAGTAATGTCTGTAAAATGGGTATCAGAAGCCCAGTTATTGCACAGACTGCTTTGCTCTATGGTCACTGAAGTGATGCTTTAAAATAGTGCAGTCTTAGGGGTGTTACATACATTAAAGTTTTTCTCCATGGAAACAATTTCCAGGTAAAACAAAAAATTATATGCTCCAATTTGTTTGATGTGTCATGTGATGGTTCTTTTGCCACCACTGTTTTCTCTCTCCACTAAACTGCACTTTGATGCATAATGTCTTGTATACTGGGGAAAAAGAGTGGAGATCTAATCAATCTTAGCCCTAATGTCATGTTACACATAATAAAAATACACTGCTTAGTTGTTGCAAACAATGAATGTGTTGTTGCAGATCACATTTTTGCTATTAATTGATAAAGGATCTGGACATATCTATCTGTGATTAGAAGTTTCACAGGAATAAATACCTTCTTGTATGATCATGCCAATATCTAAGAAAAGTGTTCATGTTCCTCCCTGCATTTATTTAGTTTCCCACAAGCCACGAATCAAACACTGCTAGACAAGTTTAAGCATCAGCATGAAGGGAACCTCTACATTGAATTTCCTACTGTGATGGAACCAGCCTTCATCATAAAACACTATGCTGGAAAAGTTAAATATGGTGTGAAGGTCTGTACATTGTTCACTGTTACCAATTTATTTTCAAATAGATATAACTCTTTTGTTTAATACTAGAAAACCATAACCATTTCTCAATTGGATGGTATATAAATCAAATAAATCTATATAAATCTGTAATAAGCCACATGCACACAAATGGCGTACCAAAGAATGGATATTATTGTATTGACTATTGTAGATGTTTTAGGAGCTTAGGAAGCGGCCTTATATCAAGCCGGCCCATTTGTCCATCTAATTCGGTATTGTCTTAACGCAGTGGTCAACGGGCTGCATACTAGTGGTTGTTGGGGACAAAACATGTGCACGCACCCCACATTCTCTTTTGCCCATGCATCCTTTCTTAACATGCAGCATGAAAATGCAACAAATTGCCCATGGAGGAAGAAGGAGCGATCACTTCCTCCATGAGCAAAGTGCTTCATTTCCATGCCGTGGGATGCGAAAAGCCTCTTTCCCCTGCTGGGGTATAGTGGTTAGAGTCTTGGACTGGGAGTTGGGAGACCTGGGTTCTAGTCCCCATTCGGCCATGAAGCTCACTGGGCGACTCTGGACCAGTCACTGACACTTAGCTCAACTTTCCTCACAGAGTTACTGTGAGGATAAAATGGAGAGAAAGACTACGCGCACTCCCTTGGGCTCCTTGGAGGAAAGATGGGATATAAATGTAACAAACAAATACATAAAATAAACTGAAAGGGTAGCAGGGAGGTGGGCAGTTAATCTTCCTTTCCAGTTATCTTCTCCCACCCCGCTGGATCCTTAGCCGATAAGCTGTTACACCTCAGTAGAGTGTGGGGAGGGGAAAGTGAGCCTGCAGAGAGTGGATGGGTCTTCAAGGAGAGCCTGGCAGGCCAGAGCTTCCTCACGCCTGGTCTCAACTAACAGGCAGTGACTCTCTAGCGTTTCAGACAGGAATATTTCTTAGCCTTCCCTGGAGATGCCAAGGATTGAATCTAGGAGCATTTCCATACAGAGCCTATGTTCTACCGCTGAGCTATGTCCCTTCTGTTAAAGGTAGAGCTTGGAATTTCTGAACAATTATTAGGACTCCTCTAACCATTCAAGCATTGGTAACTGAGTGTACTTTGTTGTGCCCAAATACAATTCCAAATCATGTTCTTATAACTTATAATAAAGATAATTTGCTATGGTTTTTAATATTTTTATGGCTTAAAATGTTGTACTTCATTTTTAATGTTTTAAACTTTTGTAAACCGCCAGAGAGCTTCTGCTGTGGGGCGGTACAACAACAACAGTTGTTAGATCAGCCAAGTAATGTTAAGCGTTGAAATAATGCCCTTCAGAGTCTGTGATGCAACAGAATAAGGAATAAAGCCTAAAGCAGGTTGAGGGAAATGAGAATAATAAATCCACGCTGAACATTGTTTCTTCCTTTATTGTTCTTTAGGATTTCCGGGAGAAAAACACAGATCATATGCGACCAGACATTGTCGCTCTCCTAAGAAGCAGCAAGAGTGCCTTTATCTGTGGGATGATAGGGATTGATCCTGTTGCTGTGTTCCGGTGGGCAGTCCTTAGAGCTTTCTTCAGAGCTGTGGTTGCGTTTAGGGAGGCTGGAAAGAGGTACACTGAGAAGAAAACTGGTAGGTGCCAAGTACTGTACTCTGCTATATCATTCATTTTTCCTCTTGGATCTCTCATGGGTGTTAACAGTGTGCATTTTTATGAACAATCTCTAATTTCACATATCCCATTGTAAGAAATATTCAGAGATTGGATATGCTCTGCATATATATCTTAAAAATATTTTTTCCCAAAGATTGTGGCATATTAAAGATGAGTGTTATGATACAGTGGGGTAAAATAAGCCAGGAAGAGTTTAGGATGAATTCGTTCGGTGGTGTGGTGACCTTCTCTTCTGCAGGATGAATTCTTCTTGGAGCTTGTGATTATCAAAAATTTGTTAAGCACGCATGATAGAAATACTTCCGTTTTTTAATGAAGTCTTCCTTTTTTTTTTTCGTTGGCAAAGTTTGAATTCAGAAATCATTTTTAAACCAATTGGGAGAAGTGATGTGCCGGCAATAATTCACAAAAGGGTAGTCAGCTCAGAACTGTTGCTTGCTTTCATGTGGAACAGGAAGGATATGCAAATTAAAGGAAAGCCTTAGTGTATTTTCATGCATTGAAAACCTGGCTTTCGTTGGTTTGTGGAACATTCCTGTACACACGTTCCTTACTTTAAATGAAGAAAAGGAAAACACAGATGGAATAACCGTTGAGAGCAGCAGTGATGCAGGTGCCTATCTCTGCAATTAGTCTAGAACCACTCCTGGCTACCCAGGGCTGTTCAATTTCTACTCAAATCAAAACATGAATTACAGGAGCCTTACTCTCCTTTAAGTCTTCATCCTCTCCCTGATTCTCCCCACCCCTTCCACTATTGGTGCTTGGTTTGCCCTGACAGTTGGGTTCAGCCATAGTTGGGTTATTTTAACGAGACAAGCATGTAAACCACAATCACGAGCCCATTAGAAAAGTAGAAGGGGATGCTCTTTGAAAAGAGTGCTTTCAAAGATCCTATTGTTTGCTTCCCCCCACCCATCCCTAAAGAGTGTTCAGTGTGCCAGCATAAGGACAATTCATAGTGGCCTCTGTGCAAGTGACTTAGGAGGACATGGGTCTGCCATTCAGTTTGCAGAGAGGCGGCAGTAGTATTACTAAGCATTCACATGTGGGGGCTATACAAGCCTCTACATGAAAGGGAAAAGGTTTACTTAGAACATAAGTAGACACTCTTCTTTAGCACAGGTATAGTCTAAAAACATACAATAGAGGATAGTCTTTCAAATATTCCTTGGCATTCAAACAGTACAAAAGGCACTGCAACATAACCCCTATATAAGACACATTACATAAACCCTTCTCAGGCCAAGCGCCACCACTTGAAAAACCCGAGGAAGGGTTAAATAAAACCTTCCCCCTAGCTATGAGGGGAAAAGGTTTAATTCAGGATCTTCTAAACTAAACTGTGAGTATAATCTGGTGTGTGTGTGTGTTGAATAATGGTAGGGCAGGTAAATAAGGCTAAGCTGACATGTGGTATTTGGTAGCTAACAAAATAATAAGTTTATTTTAGTTAACTAACTTTTAATTCAGAATATAATATCTTCAAACCTGCCTACACCAAACTCTCCACACTAATCCTAAGTCCCTAGAAAACCAAACTCCTCTCACTCCAGACACAAAAACAAACCACCCTCCACACTCCTAACACACACTCCACACCACTCTTCTAACCACACAAAACTCTCTTCAGTCACACTTTAAATACTCCTCCCCCCACCCTACCTATTACATCAAAAACCACACCCACTCAGTTCAACATTCCATACTTACCAGATATACTAAACTCAGACATACACAAGATAAACACTTGTGGGGTAATGCCACAGGTGCCTTTATATGAGTTTCTCCCAGACATGAGCTGTTTGGCAGTTTGTTCCAAATCCATGCGGGCTGTTGGCTAGTGTGAACTGGGCCAAACATATCCAGGTTTTCCAGCAAAGCCATTTTTATACTCCTTAAGCCCATTTCATAGCCCCAAAAAGCGAGCTATAGATCTATACTTAGATGGGGGACAGGGCTGTAAAAGTATCCTTATCAGTCTTTGAAGATGTTTTCTTTAAGTTGCATACTGCATTTTGTGAGGTTTATTCTTTCTCCTGTGTTAGTATTTTGGAGTCTTTTTTCCTTTCAAAGCTGAAGACAACTACTTTTAAACAAATGTGCAATAAATCGTCTTTGCAGAAGTTCACTCAGGACAGACGCAGATGCTGTTACATAGTACAGCTAGAGTGTATAAACATTTATACAAAAGAGAACGCAAAAAGTATTTGACATGTAATCAGAAGTTGCTCAGGATATTAGTTCTGCAAGTACGCTGGCAAGTGCGCACAATCAAGTTTGGCAGCCGCTAATTCAGAAATAGATCAATTGATGCTTGCATGACATTTTAGTCAGTTTTGCTGTTTTTTCCATGAGCTTAGCCCTTGCAAGCATATATACTGACAGATGTTGTTCAGGAAACCACAGTTGCAGAAATGAAGGTTTTGTGGCACAGGTATTAATTTGTCTATCAACTGCATAGCTAGCAGAGTAAGAAATATAGATGTTGCACAGGTATTGCTTCCATGTAGGGAGAAACATGCACACTAAAGATACGTACAGGGTACATATTTGTCTGTTTTGCTTTGTGTATGGTGAGAAACCATAATAGGTCCTAGCTACTGTGGTTTCTCACCATATGCACAGCAAAACAGATTCATATGTACCCTGAACAGATGGGAAAATGGACGTTTGTTTTTCACATGTAATAGTATACATAATTTGAATATGTGCTCTCTTATTTGGAATGTATGTACAAAAAAGTCATGTGGGACGCAAAACCTAATCTGTTTATACATGAGCCCTTTTTGTCTGTGATGTAATGCAGGAAGCATACATTTTAAATTGAGGCTCCTATTGTGGGGATAGGGAACCTTGAGCCCATCTGTGGGCCTGATGCAGCCTGTAAGGGTTCCCCATCAGCCTTGCCAGCTTCTTCTCAGGCCCTGCCCCCTCCTTTGGCAGGAAAAAGCTCTCATCACTGTTCAGCAGCTCATCTGATCAAAGATTAGATTTTTTTTCACTGCTGCGCAATGAGAAAAAGAGCCTTTTTATCACTGTGCAGCAGGGAAAAGCTCATCTCGAATCAGCTACTGATTGGACATTAGGATTTTTCTCTGCAGAGGAGAGGGGATAGGGCCTGAGGAGGAAGCTGCTGAGTGATTAAGCTCTGCTTCCTTCTGAGGTTTGCCCTCCTTACTTCTGAGTAGACGTACAGGATTGCTATTTGAAAGTGCTGCTGAGTGATGTATTTCTGCTTGCTTCTGTGTAGACAGGGAGAAGCCTTGTCCTGCTTGCTTCTAAGCTTAAAATCAGCAGTTTTCAGTGAAGTGGTGCAGAAGAGGTGCTTAATCCTACCTCTGCCTGCTACTTCTTATCTGCAACTCCCTTCTGTGGATTCTAATCATGTATCTACAAGGGTGTACATGTGTCTGGAACCCTATGGCGGAAAGCAGCTGTGTGGAGTTATAGTAGAAAAATGAAGGCAAGGAGAACTATTAAGCATATTTGCCCACACCCTGTTTCTGGCCCTAACACAGGCTCTCTTTTTTAGCACGTAAACTAGTAGTTCTTATGTCCAAAATCAGCAGTGCCAGTATATAGCACTTGGTTGATGAAGAAGAGATTCCCAGAGAAATTGCTTAGCAGTCCAACTCTAATCTAGTTGGTTGCAACAATTCTGTGAAAATTAAGTCTCAGACCCCTGTAGCTAATCTATTTTAATAGTGGCTGCTGCAAAATGGAACGTATCTAAGGGTTTTAAATGGAATTTGGGGGGGGGGGGGTAGTGTAATGTCTTGCACCTGATATAACTCGACTGTCTGATATGAGCATTCCACATCTCTACATATTACTACACATTCCCAGCCATACGCTATTGTTAGTTTAACTTTTCTTTCCTATGAAGGTTGTATGTCTGATAGTTTTTCACTCTAGGTATGTGGAAGATCAATGCATGGCCAGTCAGAAAGCACTATGAAAGATGATCCAAGGGCTTTTAGAGTTTCCTGTAGAAAACTGCCTGAGTTACATTCATTGTACAAGTGGGAAGTATCTCATGCCTGTGTCTAGTTTGGTTTCTTGTCACTATTTTTTTGTTCTTTCTGTGCCACTGGTGTTGAGCAGTCGTGCAAATATCTCCCTGCTTAAATTGACTTCAAGTTAATATTTATTTGCAGTGTTGTCTTCTGAAGCTTTTCTGTACTTTGTGTTCTTGTAGTATATCTTTTAATATACATCTGAGAGCTTTGTAGAGTCAAACAGATGCAACTGTCTGCATTTTATTGTACCTTCTGCTGACTCAGTAAGTGATACTATAGTCTACTGTTTTTATGTTGACAGGTTTTATTCTGATAGCTGAAAGTACATTTTTCACATTTTTCATATTTTCCCTATTTCAGCTTTTAGTGAGTAAAGATCACCAATCCATAGGAAACTTGATTAGATTTTCTCACTTCAATGAATGTGATTCAAGGGAGGGGGGGATAAAATAATTCAGGATGCAAATCATGACTATTAAGATTTGTGATTTTTAGGTTATGAAGAAAACCTTGGGTCTAGAGATGGTTTGCACCATTGTAATGGCTCTGCAATTTTGGTCCAATAATCATATTTTGGTGTAACTCTTGATATAGCCTTTATCTTAAGAATTTTTGTCAGAATCACACTACAGAGCTAATAGCTTGTCATCTTTGCACATGAACCTGTTTTAGCTGTAGGGTGTATCTTTCTGTTTTGGGCTATGTTTATGTTACATTTAGCTATCCAGTGTTACTGACTGTATAATAGCTATTCCGTATTATATAACCATTTATACTGGATAGTGACAGTGAAGTAAGCAAGAGAGAGACGGAGAAATTTTTAGTCTCAGCCATTTTAAAGCTGGCAATTAAAATTCTATTCTTTTAAGATAGACTCCCCAGTCAAGTACATAGAATAAATATACAACAACCAGTTCAAAATGAGCTTTGTGTTGTTGTTGTTGTTGTTGTTGTTGTTGTTGCTGTTGTGTCTGTCCAAATCTAGACTGCAACTATTCTGAAATTTATTCAGTTAAATCCAGTCCTTTTGTCAAACTTTTCTTCCATTCTACTACCTAGTCCAAAACCAAAAATGGCCCAAAACTGTCATCAAAGGGCCCCAATCATCCAGCATCACAGAGGCCACATGCCCTATTGGGTATCTTCCCTACCCTGGTCTCAAGATAAGAATGGTTCAGATGACACACCAAAGCTTAACTCACAGTAAGCTGCAGCACCCGTGGGTGGCAATTTGCATTTTCAACTCCGATTAAACCACTCTCACATAACCCTAAAACAAACCATGGGTTATGAGAGGGTGTTTAACAAAATGGTGGCCAAACATGCCCTGCATGTGCTGCAGTCTCACCGCATCTTAAATAACCCATGGTGGCTGTCATGTCATGCAAACAGCCCCTTCGTATTGTGATAATTGTACTGAATGGGGTTTGAACATGTTGTTTGCCCTACTGTAGAATTGCTGTCATCTAGTCCGTTTTCCAAGTTCCATTATGCCCTTAACAATCTGCATCAGACCCCAAACAAATAATGACTTGTGGCATTCCAAAGTCAAGGAACTGTAACAAAGTGAGCACCCAGAATGCATTCTGCTAATTAAATAGGCCTAACTTTCATTATGAACCCCAGTTGCAGAATTTGTCATTTTCAGTGCAGAACTGTAAACCCACTGAATATAATTCACGCATAATTCTGGAAATACCAGAAAAGTAGTAATTGGAATTACCGGATATAGTTACTAGTTTAAAGATTAACATAGCCCTTACATAAAAGCCATAAACACTGATGGTCTAATATCATAGTAACACTTATTATACCTAATCTGGAATCATGCCCCAAATCCACTTCTTTTCAGTTTTAGCAATTAGGATAATATTTTCTGAAGGGCATCCCCTAATACCACATTTGAAATGTATTGTTGGAGTTGTGTTCACATTATTAATTAGTGTATGTGTAAGTGAGCTAATCAGTCCCATTAAGCATTGAAATGCATGGTATGTCATAATTTATGGAAAAATTTACCCACATAACAACTAAGCATTATAATTGGCTGCCCTGTTTCAGTGGTGATTCCAGCTTATGAAAAGCAATGGGCTAGGTAATAATTATTTTAGCTACAGAGTTATTTTCTATACTTGAAGAGCAGCTTTCTATGACCCAAAGATTGGCCTTACATTGCTCCAATATAAGATGAATCCTTGTCTTGTCCACTCATCAAATTGCTAGAAATAGCGAAGCTGTTGTCCACAGGCAGAAAACAAACATAACTTCCGTATAATTCTGTGTCAATATGGCAGTTGTCCGCACTGTTCTTGACTCTTCCTTGGTTTCTGCTTATGTAATCTTTCTCTTCTCTCCATGTTTTTGTTTTTGTTTTGCTTCCCAAGGGCATGATGATGCGGTTTTGAAAAGTGTGGATAGTTTTAGCTTTCTCCATCACCCAGTTCATCAGAGGAGCTTAGAGATCCTGCAGAGATGCAAGGAGGAGAAGTACAGTAAGGCGCCATATCCCACCATCTCTCTGACATGACACTCACACACAGCAGGAAATGGAAACCAAGAGCATTCTGAGTAGCAAGGGTGGGCACCCATGATCAAACTTTCTAATGCAGAACCTGAAGTCACCTTGAATGATAGGCCACTTAGAGTATGGTAAAGATATTAGTGCCCTCCTACTGGGAATTTCTAGGCAGGCTGGGACCTAGAGATTTGAAATGGACACTCTGAATTTTGTCTTAATCTTAAAGGTATCTCCAATATATGAGCCTGACTAAGGCATAGAGTGATTTTACGAAAGTAATTACAAATTGATGTCCTAGATATCCTAAGAGTTTGATGGTTAACAAATTTTCAGTAGCAATTATCTCCACGTGTTTAAGAGGAATAGCTAGGTTTTCTCCCCCCCCCCCATGGAATTGACCTATTTTGGTCCCCTTCTTTTTTATATAATAGCATCTACATACAGATATATATTTTCTTAAAAAACACTCACCTTGAAGACACCTGCAATTTTTCAAGACTTTAATGTAAGACCTACTGTGCCCTCACAGGATTTCCTTCGTTATAAAAGAATTACAAAGATGCACTTGGTCTCCATTTCCTTCTCCTCACTTCTGTTTGTTACATAATGAACTAGTCCTGCATGAAAACCAGGCCCGTTTGCCTTTGTTACTAATGATGGCTGGATTCCTGTTGTGGGAGGAGAAGGGGTCCAGCAGCATGAAACATAACACCCTCTGCCATAAAGAGTAGCGCATGGTGTTTCAGTGTTATAACTACATTGAGAGCCTACTGAAGGGTGCCATGATGCTAGCTTGCTCATTAAACTGCTTTGCATATGCAGCAACGGCTTCACCTTAATGATCAGGTGCATCACCATTGCAGATTCTTCAAATAGGAGATATGAACATTTGCCTGACTACTTGTAGAGAAAATGATCCAGCTTTTCAGTAAGCTTTAATATGTTGAGTCCCTCGGAAGGTTTAAACGTTGAGCCTTCATAGACCTCTGTTGAACATTTTGTTGTACCAAAAAGGTTTGTAGAGACATGACACTGCTGTTAATCTTAATAAAAGAAACGCCTTTCTGTCATGTACATGTTATCTCCTGGAGTACCATCCCCCACAAAGGTTGGTTGGTGCTTTTTTGAGTTCGGATATGGATGGTAAGTGTTGACTTACAATGAGTTATTTGATTTTTTTGAAGGCTGAACAGATAGTTTGAGTTGCATGGGTCTGACATAACATTGATTTGCCCATATGTTTCACACTGTGTTTTTAGTATCAGAATATATAATGTAGAATTAGCCAGAGAGCTTTGTAGCAGTCTCCTCCAAAATCAGTTTTAGGTGGAACTGTGTAAGAACTACCCTGCAGGTGGACAAAGGTCCATCTAGTCCAGCTTTCTCTTTTCAGCAGCATCCTGCCAGATGCCTGTGGGAAGCTTGAAGCCAACAGTCTTCCACTGTTGCTTTTCTTCAGAATCTAGTATTCAGTGCAATACTGCCTTGGAATATGGAGGGTCCATCTACCCTCTAGCTCTTGACTGGGCATATTCTCCATGAATGTATCTAACCTGTTTTTAAAGCCAAAACGGGTATTAAACCTGGTAGTCATCACAATACTTGTAGTAATGAAATCCATAGGCTGTTCTATGCTTTCTGTGAAAATGCACTTTCTTTTGTCTGCTCTGCATCTACTGTTAATCAATTTAATTGGGCAACCTCAAGTTCTAGTGCTGAGAGAGGCAGAAAAAAAATCTCTGTCCACTTTGCACTGCTACTCGTACGTCTCCATCACCACCATTTTTTCTGAACTAAAATCCCCAAACTCCTCAGCCTTTCCCCATTAAGAAAAGTGCTTCACCCCTCAACTACTTTCGTTGTTTTTTTCTCTACCTTTTCTGGCTCTACAGTATGTTAGAGATGGGACAATCAGAACTACACACAGTATTTTCAAATGTAACCATGCTATAAATTTTGAATAAAGGATTATGATGATGGCTGTCTTTATGACTTTGCGCTTCTACTGAATTTCATATGCCATTTTGTTGCCCATTTTCCAGTCTGGATTTGTTTACAGTGGGAATACAGATGACCATTATCAAGTTGTAACTGAATCATGGGTGTGTCTGTGTGTATGTGTAAAAGTAAGCCAATCATTTTGCCAAGTGGTGTGAAACATACAACCTCCTTGATTTCTAATCAGGTCTGTAAAGTATGTTATGATTTTCCTCTCTACTTGGCAGGAAAATACAGGCAATTGACTTACCAAGAAATTGCATATAGTGTGCATAGTTACTATTTGACAAATGATCTTCTGTATGTACTGACAGTCTGCTTTGGATTTTATCACCCTGAATAGATTTTATGTCCTCTGCAAACTTGCCTGTTTGTCTGCTCACCTCTAACTTCACTTCATTTATTAATAAGTAGTACTGGTCCCAGTAAGATCTTGGAGGGATCCAATTGCTTGCTTCCCTCCAATCACTTGCTTCCTCTATCCTGTTTTTAACCAAGTATTGGTCCATAAGGGGTCCTGTCCCCTTAACCCAGGGGTGGCAGCCTGTTGTTCTCCAAATGTTGTTAGACTGCAGTTTCCATGATCCCTCACCGTTGGTTTTGCTGCCTACAGCTGATGGGAGTTGTAGTCCAGCGACATCTGGAGGGTCACAAATTGTCCACCTCTGCCGCAACCCACAACTGCTAAATGTTCTTGGAACCTTTGTTGAAATCCTTTGTCAAAAACGATGTTGCCAAAGAAATAATTTAGATTAGATAGATTCTACAAGAGAAAATTTAGTTTACAGATACTAATTTTATGTTTTGAAATTAGTACTTTCCTAGGAATAGGTGACTTTGTAAATTGATTCTAGCCAAACACAGCAAGATCACTTGCTTTCAGGTCTCACTGTGAAGTTTGAGTTTGAGCTCGCTACATACATCACCTAACGTAATGACGTAAAGCTTTGATAATCTTTATCTTAAAGGCAGATTTGTGGCCCTTAGAGCTGCAGTTGTTATGTGTAATAGGCCTGAGACAGATTTATTATTTCCTTCATCTCACTTTTTTGCTACCTAAGATCTTTGTGGTCAAATAATAAGCAGTAATGCTTGGCTTTACTCCCTTGGGATTGAATAGTAATTTGGCAAAGCTGATTTCTGTGTCATTTCATTTGATTTAATCTAAAATTTTGTTTCCATTGGTACTTTAAGTTTTCCCCATATTGCACATTATCTATAGGCTAGCTTTGCTTATTTTCTGAAGCAAGAGAAAGCTGTGTGAGATATATAGGGTATGTCAAAATTACAAACTTATATTAGTAGTATCCAGACACTTGATTTTGCAAGAGTTTCTGGTGTTCATATAGTCTGCATTTAATAATAAGTTTGTACTAATCTTACCAGAGGCTTATCTTTCAGTAATTCTATTTTTATCCTTGTAAATTCCTTAGTGTATCTTGACTATGAAAGCAAGAGCTTTTAATGTGAGGGAAGCTTGACTGACAATTTTCTTTCTGTTTTGTTTCCTGGATATAGAGATGTGTATCCATTTTTGAATTTTTTAAAAATGTGACCAGTATGTAGGATTACAAGTAAATTCTGTGGTGACCCAAGTGACTCGGACATATTCCTTTTATTTTAAGAGTGCAAGTCAAATATATTGATCATATTACCAGCCATATTACCTTTACTATCCTTTTTTCCCCTATTCCTAGCATGAACCATTTTCAGCACATGTTGCAGTTTGGTCCTTTTGTCATTTGGCACAGTGAATTTCTTTCAACGCTAACATTTTTGTTGCTATACTGCTACAGGTATTGCTCGGAAGCGTCCAAGGACACCTCTTTCAGATCTGCAGGGAGTTAACACTATCAATGAGAAAAGCCAACGGTAAGTTAATATATATGATGTGAAACTGCTGGAGGAAGAGCTCTACATATGAAATCATGACTGCTTTTTTAATGTAGTTCTTTTAAAAAAAAAAAACCTAGTGTTTTCTTTTCCAACTTTTGTGAAAGCTAAAATAAATAAATAATGTGTACTTGTTTCCCACTTCGCAGTGATACATATGGAGTTGGCTGGAATAGCAGGATGGCCATCCGACAGAACCGACTCTCCAGCCATAGCAGTTTCCTTGACAAAGATGGGATATTTGTGAATTCAACTAACAGCAAGCTGTTGGAGAGAGCCCATGGCATTCTCATGTTAGTGCATATTTTCCCCTTTGTTCCAAGAATGCATTGATCTATAGGAACAACAACAAATCTGGAACAAGCCGAAGTAAAAGAGGTCCCTGTTGCTTTTCAGTGTCCATCATCTGAGGGGCACAGATTTACCATTCGAAGATGATCAAAGTCACGATCTATCTTTAAACTAGAATCTTTCTGCTTCCCTAGTGTTATTGTTCAGTGACACACAAATCAGGCTTAATGAATATGTAAAAGTAGTGATAGTCCTTGGCCCTGCAGAGAGGACCACTAGATACACATGTAATAACAGAGAATGATTATGTAGACTGCAGTACCTTGGGTACTTTAAACTGGACAAGGACACAGCCTGTGAGCTACTTTGGAGCTATACTCATCTATTCTACCCTTGGGATTTGACTTTGATGACCCCTGATAAGTAGTGGCAAAGATTTTATTATAAGCACAATCTGTTGGGATTTCAATTAAAAGGGTTCCTTTTGCTGCACCATTCTTATTTTAGTCCTTTGTGGAAGTATTGTAAGAAATCGCAGCATTTATATTCCCCCATGTAATGTCCACATACCCCTTTAATGTTAAGGCTTAAAAGATGCAAGTGAAATAATTCAGCATCTGGGTTAGATGAATTTCTCATCGAGGAATAAAGTGTTGCCTTTTACTTCAGAAAGAAATGTGTCCCATGGTGTTGAGTGAAATTTTAAAAAGACTTTAAAAACAGATCATTTAAAAAAAAAGTTTGATATCTCTTAAAAATGTGTGTACGCTTACATTCAAAAATTAAAATGCGTTTAAGAAGCAATATGAGAAAGGAGCACATAAGCCCAAGGCTTGTTCCAGGCTTGTTCATATAGCACCAAAATATGGTTTAGTATTACAACTGAAGCAAGCCTTTGTGGCTTGAAAAATCTACAAATTACCACTCTGTCCCTGCTGCTTTAATATGGATCTTATGATATTTCTTAGGCGGAACAAGAACTTCAAATCCAAGCCTAACCTTCCAAAGGTGAGAGGATTCAAATATTCTGTGTCAAATCATTGGTAATGTATATAAATTAGGGTCCTTTCATACCTGATGCTTTTTACACAGATATTCCTATCTGGGTATAAATATGTTCAAAGATATTGCCCTTAATTAACATTAGTTTGTGCCAGAGTTTTCTGTTCAGTTTAATGTGAATCTCTAAACTGCAGATTTCTTTTAAAAAGGAGGATCAGGCTTCAAACATAAAATATAGTTGTGAAATGCCACCAGCTTCAATTGAGCACAGTTTGCAATTAGTTTCCTAATCTGTGTGTGATTGCTGTTCCTTTAGTTTGTCTTCTAAATTTTACTATTTCAGTACATAAATAAACCCTTGCCTACTGTCTTGAGGCTTCTTCTGAACAAAATATGATCTTGCCACATTAGTTCATCCCCTGGTAATATCTGGCTTAGGCAAGTGCAATATAGCACACTTGAGTCTGTCTATGAAAAGCATTCAGAAACTGCAGTTGGTTCAAAAGAAAGTGACCAGGTTATTAACTGGTGCTAGCTGTAATGGTCACCGTTCAATAGGATTGAAAGATCTTCAGATGCATTTCTGGGATAAATCAAAATGCTATTTTCCCCCTGTAAACCCCTGAACAATTGGAGGCCCACCTTTTCTTGCATTAATCTGCCTGTACACTGAGCTAATCTACTGAGGCCCTTCTCCAAGTACCATCTTCAAATGTTAGCTGGGTAAATCCCAGGGTAGGGCTTTTTCTGTGGTGGTGCCCAACAGTGGAATAATCTCTCCATATTAACCTGGCACCTACTTTGATTTCTCTTAGATGTCAGGTGAACACTTGTTTACTAAAGCCTTCGGGTTTTAATTCCAGATTCCTGTAGGTGTTCATCCGTTTTGCGCTGCTGGTTTTAGCTCTGTATATATATTTTTAATTTGGTTGTCATCTTTTGTTTTGTCTTAAACTTTTATGAGCCACCCTGAGCTTCAGTTTGATGGAGAGATGGAGCAAAATCTTATATATAAATGCTATGCCTGTTCTTTATCCTAGTTGCCATTGTTTCATATCCAGCGTTGAGGCATGTTCAGTGTTTGTTGCCATAAACTTAGCATTTCCACAATACACTACAGCTGACTTCTTGCATGGATTTATGCCTGTGTCTGCTCCATATTCTCAGAACCAAAGTTAGCTTCTACTTCTTTATTTTCTCAGCACTTGCTCGAGGTGAAATCACTGAAGCATCTGACACACCTGACTCTCCATGACCGTATCACAAAGTCTCTTCTCCATCTTCACAAGAAGAAAAAGCCCCCAAGCATCAGTGCGCAATTCCAGGTCATTTGCAATTTTTAATTTCAAGGAATTTAACTCTAGAAAAAAATATAATGTGGATATTTGGCTATCGGAGGCGCCATTTTTCATGTAAATGAAAGCGGGACAGAAGATTGACTTATTGGAACACAGCCTCCTGCTTGCTATTTGACATTTTGTTAAAATGCTTTGCTTGAGTTCCCAATTTTCTTATCCTTGGGTATCCCATTAACTAATTTTATATAACTTGCTTTTTAAACAAACATTTTTTTTAGTTCCTTATTACATGTTTAGGTAAGAAAGTACCATTTTGCTTTGGATTAGTTAGCAGCTAGATTACAGCTGGATAAAGGTTTGTGACATGGGACAAATTGCCACATTACAAGCACTCAGGGGAACGAGGAACACCTTAACTAAAATACAAAAAATATTTTAGATCTAATAAAAAGTATAGTGAAAGAACAGGTTAGTTATAACGGAAGTGACCGGGAAAATAGCCTACTATTGGTGGACTTTGTAGAAGACAAGGCTTGTGCACACAGACAAACTCTACTATGTAGTCATGTGATTTGGTTTGTGATTGGAAACCAGAGCCATGCTTAGACACCATAGATAGCCTAAGAGGCTTATGTTGGCCAAAAGGTAAATTCCCTAGCTACCTATAGGTTTTTCCACCCCTATATAAGTTAGTCAGGTATGACCTACATTAAGGAAAGGAATGTTGCATGCCAAGCTTAGAACGTCTTTTAAAATTGCTTAGTCATCATTAGAGTTACTATTTTATCACTGGAGACTTGTTCTTGCTATTTTGTTAACATATAAGACAGGTATGTTTTCCAGTTAGGATGTAGAGTCAAGTAACTGCATGTTTGTCTCACGTTTCAGTCTCATTGCTTGTGGCTTTTGGAATGAGTTGGGGTTAACCAACTACTGTGTGGAATACGCCTGGAATCAGTCTATTCAATGGCATGTTGTGCAGCATATAACAAAAGCCATGTTCCTTGTTTTTGCATCTTACAATAAGAGGCAATATTATCACAGTTCTATTTCATATGTGTTGGAAATTACAATTTAAAAGTGGGATTAGGAGAGGTTTTGCAAAATGTTAACCGAAGTGTAATTGTTGCAGAAGTCAATTTTGTAATTTACTCTTTTAGGCATCACTTACCAAACTGATGGAGACTCTTGGCCAATCAGAGCCCTATTTTGTCAAGTGCATTCGCTCTAATGCTGATAAGGTAAACACTTCCACTATTCCGAGCGATCTGCAACCAAAACCAAAGTTTGCTGGGATTGTTACAAGGAGAGGCCTAATTAATTTTAAAGCTTTTGTAAGTCTGTAAGTTTCACTAACAAAAGAGTGTAATAAAAGGTAAGTCCTTCCCTTATTTTATCAATATAGCTGGTTTAAGTCCTTCCCTTCACACAAAGTAAAAAAACCAGTCCAGTAGGGTTAAGTTTGTTTGTCAGTTTAAGAAAGTTTAGTCAACTGTCTTGATTTTACTCAAGCAATTAAAATAAATATGATAAACTACATAAATGAGGCTTGTAGTCTAAAACCAGCATGCTTTATCAGAAAGAGAAGCAATCTCATATCCTATCGCTCTTAGATCCGTGCAGACATTTCTTGATATAAACCATAGCTAGAAAATCAAAAACAGACCACGAGCCCCAAATTGCCTTCCTCTTCCTCCCCTTTTTAGAGCTAAATATAGTGCAGCGTTATGTCTACACAGATGTTAACACTAACCATGGTAAACTGTACCCAGAGTTTGCAAACCATTTCCATGCTTTGGTTTGAAGCAAGCCATGGTTTGCTTTAACAATGGCATAGATTAATGCACTATTGTTAGGCTTGAAAAGTGGGGTTGAATTTGCATGTTGAGAGGGGAGCAAGCATCATGTCTGCACTGGGCTTCTGTGAAACCAGAAAAAATGTCATTTTTCTTTTAATATTGGTTAGTTGAAGTCATCCATGCAAGTCTGCTTACCTGGGTGAGCTTGCAGTCAGTATTGAAGTGCTTGGCCCTTGCATGCTTCATCTTTTCAGCTTCCTCTGAGGTTCAACGACAACCTGGTGCTTCGACAGCTACGGTACACTGGGATGCTAGAGACGGTGCGCATTCGGCAATCAGGATACAGCTGCAAATACTTTTTCCAGGTCAGACTATGTTCATTCAGTTCTCTCAGTAGGCCTCAGGGTAGTTTAATCAGTTGGGCAATGCCTTGATGTAACTCTAGGTGAATGCATAATCTAAACAAGTTGATGATGGTGTTATTGCTAGAATTAGGCATGAAATTGCAACTGGCAGAGCAAATAGCCATCATGAATCAGTGCATGCAAGCATATAAAGCTGTGGATGGAAATATTTCTTGTGAGCTACATCTACCCATTTGGCTGGTTTGCTTGCTAAAAGTTGAGAGTATTGAGAGGTAGACCTACAATCAATGTAGGGTGAACAGAGCAAACAAGGAGATCCTTAGAGATGGTTAATGGTGCCAGAAAATATTGATAGGACGTTATTTCTGTTTCTGAGACGTGTGTGTAAAACGAGAGAGAGAGAGAGAGAGAGAGAGAGAGAGAGAGAAAAGCATATGGAAAGCATCTGCAAATCAATATGTTCTTTAAAGAATATATTTCCGTGTTTCTACTACAATAGACTTATGCACTGAGCTATGCGGAATGAGGGCTTCTGTTGTGCTCCTTTGCAAATGTGATCTGAACAAAGTGAAAAAATAATCTCTTCTTCATGGTCTCTGTGTGTCACACATATCAGTTCTGCATCTGTGCAGAAATTCAATCAGAAACCTTCTATAACTGAGAAACGTTTGGTGGGAACCCTCCCGCGCTGTCCCAGTGTGTGTGTCCCTAGTGGGTTCCTACTAATTTTTCTCAGTTCTCTTTCAACCGTCATTGTGGTAGCCTTGTAGGGAACTTGCTCTGGTGGTCCAATATTTTCTGAGGGGAAAAATGATCTGCCGGAGGAAAAATCTGCCTGTTTTTCACCTTTCTTCTTGCTATCTTCTTGCTTTTTTTAATCTTTATTTTATTTGAACTGTTTTTTGTGATCTCTGCAATCACCTGAGGAGGGGTGTATGGCTCTTCAAGCCCTGTTTCAGAAGTGTGCCCATTGTGGTAGCAAAAACTGCCTGGTGGACAGTCACTTGCTCTGCCTTCTTTGACTTGGAGAGGGGCACAAAGTTGATATGTGCTCCTATTGCCAGGCTTTTCCACAAGAGAGCTTTGGTGGCAGTAGAGCCTAAAGGAGATGAGACATCATCCCCCATGTCCGAGGTATTGAGAGACAATCCCCCTCCAAATTGGGGCATCAAGAACCCTTTCTGAGCCCCTAAGAAAGTCAGTGGTGGCCACCCAACTTCTTTTCGGCACCAGTTAAAGACCACCCTCTACTCCCAGGCTTTTAATGGTATATGATGAGGCATCTATGTCTGCTGTTTTAGAGCCAGGTCTATTAGGAAAACCACTGTTTATTTAAACTGCCTTTAGCTGTTTACATTGTTTTAATTTGTCTATGTTAAACATTTTAGACTATTTTTATTATGTTGCATTTTGTATTTTTATGAATTATTGTATACTACTCAGAGTGCTTCAGTTAAGGGGCAGTATAGAAATGAAATGAAATAAATAAAGTCATCCCAAAGAGAAAAAATGTTTGAGTGCCTGTCATGTAAACCAGAGAGCCATGAACAGAATTGGCAATGAAACTGTAAATTCTCTGGTGTTTGTAGTGACAATCTTTTTAGGTTTGCATGTTCAAATATGTTTCCATAGGTACAACTGACCAACGTGAATGTTTATAAAACGACAAAATGTGTGCTTACAACTTAACAGTGTGATGATGGAGTGTTTTAATTTTCCAGGACTTTATAGACCATTTCCATGTTCTTCTCCCACGAGCCACTATCCCATCTAAGCAAAACATCCAAGATTTCTTCAGGAAAACAAAGACGAGTGCAGACAATTATCAAGTGGGGCGAACAATGGTAAATTCCAAGTCTCAGCTCGTTGTTCCCTGGCACAGTGTTACACGGGCATCTCCTGAGTGTACACAGATAGTACAGGTTATCAGTGTTGTCTGCTACCTAAGGTTCTTCAGGAACACAGTGACTGGGTTGGCATGACACGATAACCTGCTGTGGTTTGTTGTCTGAAACAAGCCACAGTGGTTTGTCATGTTGTCCAAATCCAGACTGCTTCCTGCAGGGTGGCTTATATAGGTGATTTGCCAGCCACTAACAAGTCGAGAAAAGGGGACCAGATCACTCCCTTAATAAAGTGATCCCCAGAGTTTTAAGATTTGATCTGACACTTGGGAGTGTCCTGCTTCCATTCCACACTTCCCTGAGTCTCCAGCAAGTCCTTTCAAGGAAGAGCTAAGATCCACCCATCTCTGATTTGCACTAACTGTGACAGTAACAAGACAGGTTCTGACCAAAGTGTCCTGGGATGCGTGCAGGAGCTGGCTGGAGGGCTGAGGGGGAAGGAGGGGGAGAACAACCCACAGTAAACCTAATCGTTTGTTGGACTCACCATGGGATGTTCCATGAACAACCCACTCTACATGGTTTGTTCACCAGGGTGGGTTGTCATGTGAACTCACCCAGTATCTGTTAGAACTCAAAAGAAGGACACTCCCATTCCCAAGCAGCAATTCCCTCCTGAGTTCACTTTGGATTATCTGAACAGTAGTTGGAATTTCTTCCATGGGGCAATTATTATCCTGATCTAAAAGTGATCATAAATTTCTTTTTAAAGGTTAGTGTGTTTTTTCCTTCTAAGGCTCATCTTTATTCAAGATTTCATCTTCAATGTTGTGATGCTCCCACCCCCTCCAGTACTGCTATTTTGTATATTTCTAGAGAGTGTTGATTGATGTAACCCCCACAATGCAGGCTTGAAAGGTTCCACATCTGCAGGCCATGACCTCCCTGAGGGATGGATTTTAGGTAGCTGGGATAGGACCAAAACTGATCTCTGTGAGTGTCAAGAGAGGCAGGCAGAATCATTTCTTTTAAATGGACCTTGCCGCTTACACATGCAAGTATTTTACCAGAAATCCTCTATAGGTACCCGGCTATTAAGATTGGCTACATTAGGATGCTTAAAAGGTGGCATCAGTAAATCTGATCATGAATGAATATGCATTTTTTATTCTCGTAATGCTCTCATATTGTATATTAGGTTTTTATAAAGGAGCAAGGGCGGCAGCTTTTGCAGGGCCTGCTGCATGAGGAGGTATTGCGAAGGATCACCCTACTGCAGAGCTGGTTCCGCACTATGCTGTACAGAAGGCACTTTCTGAACTTGAGGCAAGCAGTTATTGTCATACAGGTGGGTGTCAATAGCATGTGTTTCATTACTTTCGGACCTTTTGCACGTCTGACGATCTCAAAACAAAAGCTGTTTTTTATGCAACATAATCTTACGATTTATGCTCTGAACAATCACATTGTACAACAGGGCTTAGGGAGGTTCCTTGCTCTTCATTGATTTTCATCTAACTGGTTATGCATAATAGTGTAGTACAATATTCAAAACAAAATCGGTCATAAGGATACTTCAGTTAGTGCTTGACATGGCTGGCAGCTGGGGACGCTTTAGAATTTGGCTATTTTTTTTCCTGCCAGGCCTTTTGACTGGCCAGTTCAAAGGTCCACTTGTGGTTTAATTGACTGGATGGTAGCATGGCAATCATGCAGGCATTTGCATGTTTTTGTGGTCCCAGAGAACAGCCTTTTTTCACCCAATGAAGAAGGAAGCAAATATGTTCTGTGGCTTCTATGCTTCTGCAACTGTACCAGAGCCTTAACCACATTGCTGTAGCATTTAATACACATGTCAGAGAGCCAGCATGACTGAAGCTCCTCTGTAAAAACCACTGTCATCTTGGGATAGTTCTAAAAGGCCAGCTTTAAAAGTGCTCGTAAGTCTCCTCTGTAAATTTTGACAAGCACTTGATTTTGAGCTATATGTCAGTAGATTTGTAGATGAGTACCTATCGATAGATTCCCCACAAGAAGTGCTGTTTGGGCTATCAGCTTTAGTTAAAAATACTTTATTGTGTTAATAGATGAAATTGTGGTGATGCTACCAGATCCGTAAAAAAATAAAAATTAATGACAGGATAATATTTTCTCTCGCTTTTCAAATTTCCCATGTAGAGTTATTGGCGCAACTATCAGAGAAGAAAACAGGCTGAGGCAGAAGAGTCCCTGTACAATTCAGTCTTTTTAGGAAAGGCAGCCGTTGTCCTTCAGGCCTACTGGCGAGGCTACGTGGCCAGGCGAAGATTCCAAGAGTTGCGAGTGGCAGGGTTTGTTATCCAGAGCTATTGGCGGGAATGCTTGAGACGTAGGCATGCTGCGGCTACGTTCATCCAAGCAAAATGGCGAAGCTACCGCACCAGGACTGTCTACAGGGCCCAGAGAAGCAAAGTGATTTTGTTGCAAGCTGCATATAGAGGATACAAAGCACGACAGAGGTAATATTTGTAACCTTTATGGAAGGACTGATGTGTATCTAAATGAAGGAAGGCTTGGAGAACTATAGAGACCTGGTTGCTGATAGAAAAAAACTGGTGCCGGGGGTGGGGGTGTTGCATGAAACATAGAAGCATAAAGTCAATAACTTGTGACAATTATGGCCTAGATTGCTGCTGCACAAACTAGTTCGTGTACCTATCTGCCTAAATGAAGATCACTGTTTAACAAAATGCCTGAGTATCTCTTGTCACTAAGTCAGAATGCTCCTGTCCTTACTGATGCCCTGTTCTTGGATGACTTGAGTTCCAATCTGCTAAACACATTATCTAATGGAGATTGGAGCAGGGAGCACAGCTCACTGGTACAGCAGATACTTTGCATCAACAAGCCCTGGGCTCCATCCCTGGCATCTTTAAGGGTCAGATAGCAAGTGCCTAAGTTGCTTGAGAATCACTGACAGTAGACCAGCCTCCCCCAACTTGGCATCCTCCACATGTATTGAACTGCAACTCACATCATCCTTGGCCTGAATGGCAGCTTGCCAGGGTGGTTGTGGATGTTGGGTGTTGTGGTCCAACAGTTCTGGAGGGTGCAGTACTAAGGTATATGGGCTAATAGTCTGACCCAGCATACCACAGCTTTTTAACTTCCTATGAGATAGAACTTATATGCAGTTGCATCATTTCAACTTAATGCCTTCATATTAACTACAGTGTAACAGTGATAGAGTAAATCCTTTCTGTGATATATGAAATTATGACTGTTCCACCAGTGCTGGGATATACTGACTGAAGAACCTGTTTGGTCCCTGTTTGGGTCAGTAGAAGCATAGGACATTCTCCAATATGCCCCATGTATATTTGATGTTTCTGTATTAGAGTAACTAGGTTTTACGAGAAAGGGAGATCACGATGAAGAGAAGGTTGACAACTATGCAGAAATATATTCAAGATCTGTTATCTTTTCTCTTTTTTTCTTTTTCAAAAAAAATAGGTTTAGAACTTTAAAGGAGCAGAGATTGAAAGAGGTGTCACTGAGGAATGGACTAATGGTTAAAGAAGAGGATGGACTGGTGCCAGGGGATAGTTTGGATATTAAGGGTTCAGACCCTTCTGAATGGGAAGATAGTTCATTTGAAGCGAGGGTGAAAGCTATAGAAGAGCATAAGTCAGTGATGGATAGGGTAGGTCAAATAGATGCCTCAGATAATTCTGGAACTTCATTATACAAACACCACGAAAGAGCCAACAGCCAGAGTGGAGTGAGCATAGATGAGCAAGTTGTTGTGAGGGAGAGACCCAAGTCTCTGGAAGACCTCAACCAAAAAAAAGGAGTTCGTGCAAAGCGAGAGAGCCGGCGGATGCGTGAATTGGAACAAGCAATCTTTAGTTTGGAGTTACTTAAGGTCCGGTCCACTGGTGGGGCATCTCCATCAGAGGAGCATCAGTGGTCCTCAGACCTGGCTTCCGAAGAGATGCACTCTCCCCGTGGAACTCCAGAAAGTGAAAGCTCTCAGGGAAGTCTAGAGATGCTGAGCCATGACGAGATTCAGAAGGGCAAGCAGGACCCTACATTGCCACAGGAGCAAGACACACAACCTATTCCCAGAGACTCATTACCCAATAGCCCTAAATTGGACGATGTTCAAGGCATCCCCATCTTTGCTGCTGATGTAAATAGAAATGTGTCTGATAGGAAAAGGTCAATCTCAAGTTGTGAATTGCCAGAGTGCCTTGCTGCTAAAGAGCGGTTGGCCTGTGATTCCCATGGTATTGTCCATAACATGCACACAAGACAGCCACTAATTTCAAGCAGTCTGCCTACATTCTACCTGCCACCCCAAGACCACTGGAGAGCTGGTCATTCAGTGATAGAAAATAACCTAAGGAATAAACGAATGGAGATGGGCACACCTTTGTTCCCAGGAGCCAAGAAGAATGTTGAATGGGAAAGGCTGGGGCAAAGCACAACCTTTCATGGGGAATGTCAGCCTTCCTTCACTGGAGGAGAAAGCCCAGTTCTTACCACTTCAGAAGTGCCATCTTCAGATTCAGTTATCAAGAAGCTTGAGAAGCTAAATGTCGAGAGGGAAGAGCGTCGGAAACAAAAGCAGCTTCAGAACGAGAAAGAAATGATGGAGCAGATACGGCAGCAGAAGGAAATTTTGGGGAAGCAACGTAAAGTTTTTGAACAGCTCGAGAGGCAAGAGAATGAGCAGAACAGGATCAGGGAGTCCTCCCAGGGAACCTCTCTCAGGTCACCAAAGAGAGCAGACAGGCCTCAATCTCTCCTCATTGTGAATCCCCAGAACAAAGGGGAACATGGTTTCACAACAAGTACAGAGCCCACCTCATTGGTGGATACTAAAATGCCCACTGCTTCAAAAAAAGGAAGCCCACCTCTTTGCCAGATGACCCAGAAGGAAAGGACTATCCCAAAGTCTGCCGGAACAGATCGGTTGAACTCACAAATAGCTTCTGAATCTCAGGAAGCCTTCAGCAATCCACCTGCAAGAGAAAAGCGGTTCAGGTTACCCCGAATTCCTAGCCAGGGCACGGAAAGCTCTTCTTCTGAAACCAGAGTTGGTTCCATTTTCTTTAACCCAAAGGACAATCACATGGGCATTAAGTGAGTACAATGTTGGGGGAATTTCCTTCATATTTTCATGAAGCTATTACATGAACCCTTCTGAAAATGTTAAGAGTTTGATTGAAAACCAAAAGGAAGTGAGGTTGCCCTCCACCCACAAAAAAACACAAAACCCCACAAAGAAGGAAAATACAAATATGCATACAAGTTGAAACAATGTCAAAATATGTTTACTATCTTAATACTTATTAGAAAAAAATGTGACATACAGGCAAACCACATTTGATATTCAGGACACTAAGAGCTTGATTGTTATAATAGTTTTATATTTCTGTTGTTTGCTTTTTTGTAATAGATTTATATTTCTAGCATAATAGTGTATACATTTTTTGGTGTTTTGGTGTTTGCATATTTGCATTTCCCTTTTATTGCACAACAGAATGTATGGCTCACCTCCAATCTACAACAACATTAATGTAGAAAGAGTGATGCCAGGTACATCTGGTGATAACAGAAAGGAGGAAAAAGATTAAAGAATTTTGATACATAGCTCTGTGTTATACTCTGCAGTTAAATCATCATTATGGCCTTGGAAAGTTAAATTCTTCATCCTGTACAAACTATGGAGATTAAGTAGTTTTGCATATATTGTATTTTCCGTAATGTATATCTTTGCTACTCATGGGGGAGGTTACAAGCCTATGCAGGGTGCTGGAACACCTGCTTGCATTTCTTGAATTCCTACCCATTTCTCTTTAGTTTCTGAAATTTCACCCAGGTATTATCCACACATTTGAGACCATAGTGTAGTGACTAAGAATGCTGGGAGTTGTAGGACTTCTTTTGTCTAAAATTCCACCCGAAGAGATTTGACTATGAAAGTCCTGGCTCAAATCTTGCTCTGCGGCAAAAACTAACCCTCCCCTCTCCCTACAGTATGGGAATAATAATACCTTACAGGGTTGAAAAAATTACAGCAATGCATGTGATGTGCCAAGCATTGTCATTCTCAAGTGTGACTTTGCAGCTTTAAAGGCCAGAAGCTTTTTTTTGGCTGGGTGGGGCTATTTTGAATAAAAGAAAAGCCAAGTTTCTCAGAACGCTGAATTCTTTGTTCTAAACCAAATGGCTTCTCTGCACCCTCTCCTGTTCGTTATATCATGCACCACAGCATCTGTTTTAAATTTTGAGACCTGACTGTATGGTGGTTTTAGCAGGAGTTCATGTGTGCCCTGGATATGCATTCAGTCAATGCAGGACACATGCTTTTGAAGGGTTTAGCCGTAATATGAAAGCTTCCTTATGGAGCTTTTAGGGATTTTTTCCAGAAGGAAGTGGCATGATTCACCTCTTCTCTAGACATTTGAACAGAAAATGATGAAGATACATGACGTTGTGCTTGCACTCCAGGGAAAAAACAACAAAAGAATTCTCC
Organism: Anniella stebbinsi; assembly: GCA_029215795.1. NCBI lineage: Eukaryota > Metazoa > Chordata > Lepidosauria > Squamata > Anniellidae > Anniella > Anniella stebbinsi. The sequence goes on from JARDYH010000001.1 coordinate 394,427,565, forward strand.
TCTCTATGTAGGAAGTTGCCCATTTAATGCTTTTGTCTGTGATCAGTACATGTCTTGTACCGCTATCTAGACTGTAAACCATGTTATCCAGGGTTACAACTAGTGACTTGATGGTGTCTTTCCCATGTTATGCATCTTTGAATAAGTATGGAATCTGTTGTAGGCCAATCTGCAGGAATTTTGTTTTCTGGTTTCAGCAAAGAATCTTCAGCACATTCGTTTCTTCCAAAAGAAGAACATAAAAAGCCATTGAAGGCTCCTGGACCAGGCAGGGGAGAGGTAAGGAATAGCTTTTCTCATCACTAAGTCTTCTGTTCTGCTGACTAACTTTGAAAATTGTAAGGAGTCAGTAATAGTAATGTAAGAACATATGTAGGGGCAGGGGTGAACCCTGGATTTTACCGGCAGGGAAGCAGATGCAGGATTTAAGAATGCTATAGAATAGGGCAAATGTGATCTTCTGTGTAGAGGAACATTGAATCATGGGAGCCCCCACCTGCAGTGTGATGTGCAGCCCAACCACAGTTTTATAATCTCAGTGAGAACAGGTCCATGTTCTGCCCTGAATTGACCTTTCGTATCAGCTGTATCAAAGGCAACTGTGCTGTCTGTTTCTGTTTTTTCCATTATTTTTATCAGCTGCCTTGACAATATATTCCCCTTGTCCTGTCCTTCGTTTCTGTTTTTTCCCACCAATGTTTTTAAGTAACTGTTTCATTTGGAAATGAACATTATTTATTTTAATCCTTATGGCTGCATGCTCCCTATCCTTTGACTTCAAACACCAGCAGAATCACCTGTGCTGTTATTGTTTTTGTTTGTTCATTTAAAACATTTTCATGTTATCTGTTTTATCGTTTGGTATCAAGCAGGTTGCCAGACCACTCCATAAAAAGAAAGCCCGCATGGCCCGGACACGCTCCAATTTCTTGACTAGAGGTGCTTTTGCTGATTGGGAGGGGGATACAGAGGAAGAGGATTGCGATGACAGTTTTGAATTCCTTCTCTCCCTTGACCAGCCTCCTCACCCTGAGCCTGGCTGTGCAGTCAGACTTGGGCAGCCCTGTCACAGTGACTCTGAAATGGTAATTTATCCAACAAGCAGCTTTGTGGGAGCGTTTCTTAGCTAACCTGCGGCTGTACTGACACCTTCCACTGCTGTTTTTCCCATCTTGTAATCGTATTGATGGCTGGTAACCTCTAAGAACACAGTCACGACGTACATTGAATCCTGCTTATGTCAAGAAATTCTGATTGCATCTTTGGATGGACTTTGCCATGTTCTGATATATATTTTATTTTATTTATATTTTATTTATTACATCTTTATACTGCCCATCAGCCGAAGCTCTCTGGGCAGTGCACAATTAAAAACCATAAGAATAACAATATAAATTTAAACATTAACAAGTTTAAAAGGCAGTGTAAAACGAGCTACTTTAAAAACCAGGGAAAGCTTGTGTAAAAAGGTATGTCTTCAGGAGGCGTTTAAAAGTTGTAACATTTTCTGCCTCCTGAACTGCATGAGGGAGTGTTTTCCAGAGGGTGGGTGCCACTACAGAGAGGGACAGCCATCAAGGTTCTTTATGGCAGCATTCCGTTAGTCTCGGAATGGCCAGTAGGTATATATCCAGGTATATATAAGGGAAGGCGGTCTGCTAGGTATGCTGATCCCAAGTTGTTTAGGGCTTTGTAGGATAACAGCACCACCTTGTATGTGGCTCGGTTGTCACCTCTCTTTATTTATTTATTTATTTATTTATTTATTACATTTGTATACCGCCCCATAGCCGAAGCTCTCTGGGCGGTTTACATAGGATTAAAAACAATTAAAAACAATATACAAAAATTAAAACAGCAAAAACATACAACATACACACAATCTGTACATTTAAAAACCACTTCAACACTTCAAAAAACTACAAAAACAAAACAAACCCAGGCTCCTCAGATATTGCCAAATGCCTGAGAGAAGAGGAAAGTCTTGAACTGGCGCCGAAAAGATAACAATGTTGGCGCCAGGCGGGCCTCGTCGGGGAGATTGTTCCACAATTGGGGAGCCACCACAGAGAAAATTCCATCCCACTTTAGTGTGGCTAAGAAACAGAACTGTCTTGCAATCCATTTGTGGATTAAGGCGAAGCCTGTAAATGGTTAAATAAATCAAATTAAATAGTAAACTTAAATAAACTTAAATAAACAGGAACGGGGCTGTGCAGGTGAAGGGGTAGGGCTATGCAGCTAGTTGGGATCTTGATGAGCAATGGGCAAGGTGACCAGGTGTAGGACACAGGTTAGCACCCACCCAAGTGGCATCCTTCACCATCATTTATGACTGTCCTGCGGGGGGCGCACTTGTGGTGAGGGCAAAATCTGCTCTTCATCCTTTACACAGGGCAGTCAATTCCTCAGTGACAGGAATCTGGAGCCAGGTGGTGGTTGTGGGATACACTCCCCCTATCCTTTGATGTCCTGGCAGTATACTTGACCTTTCTTCACACAACCACACACACACACATGTCACCTCTCACAATGATGGACACGTCCTAGCTATTTGTTAAACGTACATGTTGATATTTAACCATACTACCAATCCTGAATAGAAGCAGCTCATTAAAGTCTAAAGCACGAGAGTCTTCCAGTGCATGACCAGAAGGTTAAACTATCTCCGGGTAAAGGACAGGGAAACTCTGGAAACATCCTTCTGTTCAGGGTTAATAATATGGATTGGATTAAATTTGAGACCTCGATATATGCTAAGCTCACACTTCTAGCTTCAGCCACTCCCAAATATGCACTAGTATTTCTAGATCAGCATAGAGACCTACTAAGCTAAAGGAAATACTAAGGCTCTTCCTTGAAATTAATGTGTTATATAATCAGGTCAAAAGCTCAAAACTCTTAGGAATCTTTCTGATTAGATATGACTGCTTCTCTTACTATAGAATTGTCTTTTTCCATTAAGAGCCATTTCACATGATCAATAGAGGTGGGATATTTAATAGCTTGCATTAGTGAATGGATAACTTAAATTCACATCTAATAGGACTCGTTGATTGTATTAAGAGATATTGGGGTTGGAAAAAAGTAAACATTGAAACCTTCTGATTATATATATGTGTGTGTGTGTGTGTGTGTGTATATATATATATATGTGTGTATATATATATATGTATGTGTGTATTATATGTATATGTGTGTATATATATATATATGTATGTGTGTGTGTGTATTATATGTATATATATCTCTGCAGCAACACGCTGTTGATGTAAATGAAATAAGTGTCAATGCTATAGAATCATTGACTTGAAAGGGACCTTGCTCATCATCTAATCCAACCCCCTGCCCAGTGCAAGTCATTGGTCATAATATTTGCAATCTAGTAAAACAAAACAGCAAATGAAATAATATGGACAATGTTACTTTAAATATTCACATTTAAAAGTAATTGTACCTCATAATTTGGAAAATAAATAGCATTTCTACTAATAAAATATGTCCCCATTTTAGCAGCTGCTGTTTTGTAAGTGATACATCTCTGTTGTTCAACAGGAGTTCTGTCCTTTCTGGGCAAGGTAACACAAAAGCCTTTTCTGGCCTTCTAAATACTAGGTTCAATAAATTAGAGAGTGAAGAAATTTCTCCATCATGCCCATCCCTTAGATGGAAAATCTGGAACTGAGTGGGTCTTGGCATAGCATTTCTCTAAAATTGTGGATGGCATTGTCTGTATGCCACTGTATGTCTTCCTTGATTTTCTGGAGCTTAGACCTATTAACTAGCCTTCAAGGCAGTGAGTGCTTTTAAGTGCTTTTTAAGCCATGGGGAGAATCTGGAGTATATCTGGATCTAGCTCGAATATCTGTGGCATAGAACCTATTTATGTGAGCTTTCACTGCCAAGATTTCATTTATAGCAAACCCCCACCAAAATCCATAATGATGTGTGCAGTTAATTGTCAGTTGCAAGCTGGGAATTCTCAAGGACTGTTTTTGCTACGCTGTTCAAGTAAACATGGTTTTAGCCCATCTACAATCTTGCATAGTCTTGAAGATTTGATTTAGTAATTTCAAGATTAAAATGACTTACCCTGGATTGAGAGAGCCCTAGTAGCTGTCCTGAAAAAAGTAAGCAATATAGCCTGAGGTCAGAAATTTCTTTTGTAGTACTTCCATATTAAATGTGTGCTGAAGTACTTATACAGACGACTGCAGAAGGTTTGGAACTATGTAGCTGCTGTTTCTCCATCCCTAGTTACTGACTTGTTCTGTTGCTATGTAGTTTCTTGTACCTATTCCTCCATGCAATGCTCCAGTGTTTTTTCACTACTTCTCATTTTGATTAGAGAAGCAGGTGGTCCATTTTGTTGTTGCTGTCTCAAAAGTTTACTAAAACTGATCATGCTATTTGCATTGGTTTCTAAATATTATCTACAATGTTTTTAAAATTATTTTTCTTTTCTCGAATGGATTTTGCTTTTTAAAAATGTTTTTGTCCCATTTCTGTATATACGTTTATGCTACTCCCACAAAATGAATATATGGGCATTTCCCCCAAATGTTCAGTTTACACATTAAAGTTAAGATTAATCATAAATCACTTCCTGCCCATTTCCACATGCTCTAATCCCACAATACGCAAACTAAAATGGCATGAGATATTAATAATAATATGATTTCTTTTTAAAGTAAATTCTCAAACACAACAAAACATAGGTTATTTTTAAAAAAGCCTCATGAACTGATAAATATTAAAATATTTCAAAGATAAAGTCTGAAAAAATCTGGAAAACATGGAGGTGAAAAAAAAGCAGAAAAGACAAGCTGTTCCTTAAAACACCTCTAGCCATGAAGCTGTGTAATTCAGTGGGAAATACCTTTAATGCAGAACATTGCAGCTGCAGATCACTAATACAGCCAATTGTCCAGCCATATGGGAAGTATGGAGAAGTCTTATCACTTGGTAAAGCCCCCGATCTTTTGCCACACACATGGCAGAAATGAATTAAAACACATTTGCATTAATATCAAGTATCTGTGTGGGAACTTGGTCAACTATATACTCACTCTTTGTCTCTTTCAAAAAGTCTTTTGGGACAAACAGAAAACTCAAATCAAAATAGGTGGCTGCTATAAAATGTTGAATATATATATATATATATATATATATATATATGGCTACCCTGCATAGGCAACTGACACAATTGGTATAGGGGTGCACAGCAGGTAGATTAGCAGTTCAGTTCTCTGCTGAATGAATTACGTATAAACCAGTACTTCTGAGTGGGTTCACCTTCTTCTAGCAATTGCTAGTGCTTGCATTAGGAGGTTTGCCATCTGGTATGGAAACTTTGGGAATATAAAACATTGGTTCCGTGGCAGGCAATAATAATAATAATAATAATAATAATAATTATTATTATTATTATTATTATTATTATTTATAGCCCGCCTCTCCCTTCAGATCGAGGCGGGGAACAGCAACAATATAAAACACAGAAATCACAACAGTTAAAATCTTAAAAGCAAGAGAAAAATACAACATTAAAAACATCTTAAAATTCATCTGGATAGGCCTGTCCAGTAACATTTGTATTGAACGGATTCTTCTTATGAATACCACGCCCAACTCTTCGGGGCAGAAATAACGAGACCAGAGAGATAGGGCAGTGAAGTAAAATTAAGCTTACCCCCTTTCATGAACAGGAAGCGTGCTGTGTTCTTGGAAGTTTACCCTATTACAAGGCACTATTCTCACTAGCAGTAAAGCCTTTCTCCCTGGGAATCACCGCTGAGATGTGAAGGGTGCTGGGCTCGCTGTTTGCTTGGAGAACTCCATCCTTGGAAGGCGCCTTGTTCATGCCACTTTTCAAAATGCTCTTCTCATTCTGCTGCCACCATTTAATTGATGTCATTTGCATGCTAGAGCTCTAGAGCTCCTCTCTTTTGACCTTCTCTCTCCTCCTGAGCTACCCTTGGTGCTCCATCAGCCTTTTCACTGGTGGCTTGGCCCTCTACTTTGTGCAAGGAGCTGTCCCAATCAAGCTTTGGTTTTTAGCTTATGCTGAATTTCATACAAACTGATATATATGAAAACCGTATAAATGCACCTACCTAAACATATGAATGTTTCCCATATGCCATGTGTATTTTGTATTTAATCATAGACTGCTTTCCTAGAGATGGTAGTTTAAGACCCTTACATCTAAGAACCACTTTGTATTTCTATCCTGGCTATTTGGAATAAAATATACACTGTGTTGGATGGATACATTTTCCAGCAGTTGATTAGTGTTAAAATGTTGAAGGCTGGTTTTAATCATGTAGTCCAACAGTGGTGACATTGGTGCATATTGTTGAGCTCACGATCACGTAGGGTATTATCTTGAGCTTTCAGTACAAAAGGCAGGGCAGCCAGGCACCTTCCTTTGCACAGAGAGTTGATTAATTTCATGGCAGAAACAAAATGGGTTATCGCCTCCACACTAGTTATTGGTGAACAAAAGCCCTGAAAGTCAATGTTCTCCCTATTTTGCACATTACTCATTGGCTTTTGAGTACATTAAAGCATGCTTAGGCATGGGATTGATTTAAAAAGAAATTCTGATTAAGTGGCTGCCCTTGTGTTGCCAGCTAGCTTGGCCAGCTGGCCGTGACAGGGCAGGACAGAGTGGACCAGCATGATCCCAATCCCCTACTGCGCAGAAGGATTGAACATCTGTGCCAGAGCAATGATAAGCTTTGCAGAGCAATGGAATATAAGAGCTTTCCCCAACCTGGTGCCCTCTAGATGTTTTGAATGGTAACTTTCAGCATTCCTGACCCTCGGCCATGCTGGCTTAGGCTGTTGGGAATTTGCCCCAAACAACTGGAGGGGCACCAGGTTTGGAAAGGCTGGAATATATGAATATTATTTTAAAATGCAATGTAGTATTACCCTTGTACAGCATTGCCAGGCTCTCCTGTTATAGCTTTGAAGGTTTAAGTATCTTTTTCCAGTAACCTAATTGTATACAGGGAGACAAATCTCCAATTCAGAGAAACATTCAACATTTAATGTGGCAGGAAACTTGACTGTCCCTATGCTTTGTCAATTGGCTATACAGAGAGAGATGGTTGCAGGTACTTTTTTAGTCTTTACACTGATTAAGCTTCTGGATCATCTTCACTATGTAGAGAAGCCTGGAGATTAAATAAACCATCCTTGCTAATATGTCTATTGAATGCAGCTAGTGATGTACGTGCAGAGGTTGCAATTCATCTTCTCGCTAAGCATAGAAATTGATCGGATTTCACTAAGCTATTATTTTTTGGAAGGGAGTCAGCAGAACAAAAATAGCTATAGCAAAGCCATTCCCTCTTCATTGCTGGGAATTAAAAGAGCATGTGAAGGTTTATATCCAAGGATGAATTACTGATGTTCAAGCATAGCTGCAAAAGATGCCAGGAGAGAGCGCTGAGTGATTGCTTCCAGTAATCTATTCTGGAATCCTGTCTTCTGCCAAGCAAACAGACATATTCTTGTGTAAGCAGCTCCTCTACAACCCTTAAGCAATTAATGGAATATTTTCTGCGTGGTATACAAATTCCTTTGATTGGAATTGTAAGTAATAGGCTAAAACGAATCATGCTAAGATAAGGCCTCACTATCTTAGCCATATGGCATATCAACTGCTTCCTACAAGAAAGTAGTAATATGGTTTCCCAGTCGGAAATATTGAAGCAATTGATTCTTACCTAATTTGTTACCCCCCCCCCCTTCCTTTTTTTGGTGGGGTGAGGTTTCTACACCTTTCATATGCTCTCTAACATTTCGCTTTTTGCATCAATGGAAAAAGTCTGGCATTGCTGGTATCTTAATAGGAGGTACTTCCTGAGAGCATATGAATACTACTTCTCAAATTGAAACGTTGAGCCGAATTCTGCCATTTAGTTGAATTATAAATATATCCCATTGAGTGAAATTACGCTTGTAGAAGGACGATTGCTCCCTCCCCCTTTAGATCATGCATATTCAGCATACTTATTCAGGAAAAACCTACTAGGTGAATTATTACCTTCAGTTTTGTAATTGTATACTGAATGTAAGGAATAAATTATGCTAAAAATGGAAGACAATTGATCTGCTTAGAACTGAAATACATTAGATCTATTGCATATGTTGGTGTTTCTGAAACTTCTGATAGATGAGCCATCCTTTGTTCAGAACTGACTTGGAAGCACACTTCACTTGTTCATCCAAAACGGATTTACTATATGTATAAATATCAGTGGACTACCATTTCTGAAGATGGGAAATTGTATGATCCAGTCACACCTGGTGAGAAAGACAGACTTGCTCTCCCCCAGTAAACCAAGAGGAGTCTTGTGGCATCTTAAAGACTGATAGATTTATTGTAGCACAAGTTCCATAGACCAGAGTCAACTTCATCAGATAAATGTAGCCTATTCACAGGTATACATATTTCTCAGTACAGAGAAAAAAATATTCAGTAGGTACAAAAGGCCATGAAGTTGCATCAAAAATGGCAAGTTTCAGAAATCAGAGGGAGATCACCACTTCTCCAGGGCACTCTGCTGTGATCTGTCACCATTCTCCTACCCACCACAGTTTAACAAAAAAGAAAGACTCCAGTATGAAATTGCTGAACAGAAGTTTATCAGTAAGGTTATTGCAGCTCTCCAGAATCTCAGACAGAGGTCTTTCCCATCACCTGCTACCTGATCCTTTTAGCTAGAGATGCCAAGCATTGAACTTGGGCAGCTCATTCACTGAACTATTGTCCCTCTCCATAGGAAAGAACAGTGTGGGACGAACAGTACCTTTTTTACATAAGTGGTTGAACTATGACTCAGAGCTTTTGGAAACAAGATATGTTAGCGCTCTTAAAATCCTGGAATGCGCTTAACTTTAGACCCAATGTTATTGTATTGGGGCATGTGCAGCGTCCGTTGGTACAGGGCTTATTCACATCTTGCCTTTTAAGGTGAGATGTACATCTGAACCAGTTCAGTGACAAGGTAGTGCAGATAGCAACTCTGGGAGGACAGACCAGCTATCTACATCTTTCTACTGATTCAAAGATGTATCTGCATGCAAGGGCTGTGTGCAGCAGTAGTGGTGCACAGTGCCTATTTGCATGCAGGTATCTCTGGATTGAGCCCAGCAGTAAATTTTAGAGGAGAGAGAGAGAGAGAAACATGATTTTTAGGATTGTCTTAGATAACCAGTTCAGTGTTAGTGCTGGAAGAGGAAATGCACAGCCCATTGGTTTGACTGAGGTGGGTGGGTTCCAGCTCTTTTCCCTCCCATTTCCTTCCCTCCACCTCTCACTCAGTCCTAACAGGAAAGGTAATTCCCACTAAGCCCCTTTGTATGCATTTCTCAAACCTGAATTTCCAATAAACTGCTAGGCACCTCCCACTACTATTTGGCCAGAAACATCGTTATAATATGTTCTTCTCTCGTAACAGCAACTTAACGGGTAGAATGTGAGGCATTTTCAGATATAACAACAGGAGTCCACAGGCACCCGCTGGCAGCTTCCGAGAATACACTGAATAGACCCCCAAAATAAAAAAGAATATATGGAATGCCTTGCTGTTCTCTCCAATATTGATTTTCTGAGCCAATACTGGCAAGAGAATGATGTGCTAAATATTCCTCCCATGTAACAAAGTACCTGTAGATGATTTATTTATTTAGCCGGTTCTTTGGCAACCAAGCAGAAGTCAAGGAAAGCCGTTCATAACTGAAAGCCTTTTTCATTACAAGTTTTTTCCTCTGCAGCACCTTAAACTATCTAAGCCATTGTACGATGATTGTGTCTCCTTACAATATCAAACGACGCCGTGGGCGTTGAAGTATTTCTTGTGCTTGTTGCAGATGCTACAGCGGTTCACATCGAGCGAAGGCCAAACAAAGCTTCACAAAACAATGTCTCAAGGAGAGATTGGAAAACTGGCAGCAGCACAGAAGGCTGCTTCTACAGATGGAAGGTATAAAATGTCTTGCATGAAGGAAGGGGGAGAACCCGAATTAAATCTGCCTTTGTTTTCCCTTTTTGTCGGTATTGGTTGTTTTCTATATGTGGACATATTTCATAAGCCATTTCTGGCCATCGACATACCATGTCTCCCTGTTTTGCATGAAAAAATGTATTTCTTGGAGTTGGGGCTGACACTGATGCAGATGGAAGGTTCTTTGGGAAAGAAAATGTTTGAATGTCTGGCTCCATTTGCAGCATTGATTCTCATAAGATGATAGGAAGTGGAACCGAAGGGAGAAGAGAGCTGCACTTAGAATGCTCGGCCTGAGACCTTGTGGTATGCAGGACATTGCAGGATTTCATTCATACAATTTAGCCCAGAACAGCATGTTCCATAAAATCAGTTTGCTTGGTAAGCTGCATCCAAATGACCAAAAGCACATATTTGTCTACAGTAACCTTTATAACATCTTGATTTCACAACTAGTTTTGTTTCTCTGTACACAAGGAGCCATTCCGTCAGTGGGCATTGTCACAGGGACCTGCCACGTTTTGGGGCTTTGTGTTCATTTCGCACCGATTAAGGATGCCGTTGTGATAACTGGGGTGTGCCTAGCTTTGAAGGAGTAATAAGCAAGTTCATCGCATGCCAAACTTTGAGATTAAAGGCAGCTCTTTCAACTAGCAGTAGAGCAATAGAGAAAAGTGAACAGTGAAAACTAACACTGTACTGCAAAGTTCCTCAAATTGTAGCAAACCTCTAAGGAGCAAAAGTGTGAGTGATCGCTTCAGATGTTCCTCACAAGCAGGGGGAAGGGGAAAGTGTGAGTCATTCACACTTAATATGTTCATGCTTCCTGTGTAATATCCAACATGATAACACATGAATTGCTGCCCTTGTATGAACGTAATATGTGTTCCATAGGCATATGGAGTTAGTGCATGTGACCAGGAGGGGGGGTATAAATTCATGCTTTGCATGTTAAGACTTGCAGAAATCTGAAAAGTCTCTAGTTCCAGTCACACTACTTCTTTAATTCCTTCCAGTGCTCTTAAAAAAGGTAAATGGAATTGTCTACCAAATCTCTTTCTACATGATCCAGTGACATCAACACAAGTGAGAGGGTTATAGTGGTTATAGCGTTTGATGGTGATAGGCTGGAGTTGGAGTCGAAGGGGGTGGAGGAGGGCAAGATTGCCTCCTGGCCCAGGCAAGACAAATGCAAAATGTGATAGGGAGGACAGGGGAAAGCTCTTTCCTCCCTCTATAGAAAGGCCTGCATCACACCTTGAATACTCTGGCATTAAATGCAGCTCTAAAGCCAGAGTGGCATTAAACCACCTAAGGCATCTTTGCTCTGTTCAGGTACAGCAGGCCTGAATAGGGCTACACTGGCATGAACTGACTTGGTTGTTTGAAAAATCTTCCTGAGGGCTATTGGGTTTTATCTTATTGGTCATTTCAAGTGCACACAGTCAAGATGCGGAGAATGCAGTTACTTACATAAAAAATAAACCCACATGTTCAAAAACACCAAACCTTTTCTTTTTTGAGCTTTTTTGGGAGTGGGAGGTGGGGGATGCAGGGATGCCACCCAGCAAACCTTAGAATGAAAGTTGAGATGATGTTCCTGTATGAGTACCATACACCCTTATCTATGCATGTTTGAATCAGATCTCATTCTACCAATTGAGACAGTATGATGCAGTGTGACCTGGAATGAATAGAGTTGAAGATTGTGCCTTGCTTATCCCTTTATTTCCTACCATTTTCCAAGCAAGAGTTGGAAAAGTTTGTCAAGGTGCAAGAGAGAAAGTTTACACAGCAGTGAGAAGACATGGAATAGAATGGGTAACCTAACAAGGCATCTTTTCTCTTACGTGTCACTTAACAGGCCTCATAGAGCCAAGATGAGATTTTGGGGGAAAGGGAGGCACACAGAGAAGAAAACAAGCAGGGAGAAGCTTGCAACCCAGTCAGAGCTGTTGGAGTTGTATCCAGATCAAGATGCACCAGGAAGAGAGATAATTTCAGGTCTACAGCTTGAAGAAGGTAAAATTGGGGATGTGGCGTCCTGGCAATGTTATGCAGATTTCAAATGTGAGGTGCTGAGAAATGGCATTGCTTATACATCAATCACAGAGAGAAAATTAAGTGGTGAGTTAAGGCTGCAAAGATGTGTGTGTCAGTTTGATATCAAACCAGTTTTGTTACAAATGGTTTCCAGGAAAGAGTCTTAGCATTAGGACTTAATACGGAGTGAATACGGACAATTATTTACCAGGTGGTAACTTACTACTTCGAAGGCTGGTTTTCTTTTTTGTTCTCTAGTTTTGCACCTAAACAGAAATCTAGCGATGTAAAAGAGCGGCAAGATTTTCTCATTGTTTGGCAGGACAGGACAGACCAAGTGGTTACAAATACTCTGTATTAAGTTACCACTTGATAGCTGATTGCCTGTATTCACCCTAATTTACCCTGAATCCGAAGTTTCCTAGGATGATTCTGACAGTGTAGTGGATAAGGAAGCTTTTGTGCATGCAGGAGCTAGTTCTGCACACAGGAAATTGCCTTATTTACAAAGTACGCCTGAGCTGGAACACTGTGTTGCTCATTATCTGAGGAGTTCTTAATGAGACATTCATTTCTTTGAACCTTTAGAGCTGACTCCCCCAAGGAGTCCTGAATTGTCTGGCATCTATCAAAGGGAATGTAAGGAAAACAAAGAGCCATCTCCCAAAGTGAAGCGAAAGCGCAGCCTGAAAATCAGCAATGTTACTATGGAACCTGCACAATGGCAGAATGATGCTCTTCAGATCATAACCAGTGCCAGGGACTTGAAAAGCATGGATGAGTTCCTCTTGAAAAAGGTAACGTTCATTTAGAAATGGATGTGCTGAAAGTCCTGTATCTCATACACTTGCATACAAATTTACAAAGGATTGTTCTATCAGCAGCTACTAGTCATTATAGCTAAATTAGTCCTCCATATTCTGTGGTAGCATGCCATGAAATACTAGTTGGCAGCAAAAGCAGGGTGGAGGTGGGATATTGCCTTCATACATTGATTGTGTGGGCGTCACTGTGAGGTTATCCTCGACCACTTGCTGCTGCTGCCCTTGTTTCGCTTTTACTATTTAGGCTCTACAGCACCACAGCCCAGCAACTTGGCTTCCAGATAACTTCTTTGTTCTGCTGCCACTAGTACCTTCTCAGGTACACTCACAGACTACACTAGAAGATGGGATTAACAAGAATTTATTAATAAGAAATTGCATGTCAACAAGCTTAATGGTTACTTCAGTTCAATTGCGTATCAGTTACAAGGTTTCAATGCTTATTGGTTTCATTCAGAACTCTTATACTTTAACAAACTGTTCTTTATTTACTCTATGCTCTAAAATCTCATCTTAATCTCTCAAACACTCTTCTCATCTAATAATTTTGTTTCAGACTCTCTCAATTTTCTCAAATCTCCCCCCAATCAACTCTGTCAACTCTCTGTCAAACACATATATACCCTTCACTCTCTCTCTAGCTCCTCCCACTCTTACACAGCCAGCTAATCTAGGCACTCCAACCAGTCAGGCAATCAACACTCACTTTCCATTCGGGCACACAGCCAGCCAATCCAGGCACTCTCCCACAACTAGCTAATCACTCTATACTTACTAAGACTTATAATTACAAACGATAAGTACATTTCAGCTTAGTTATTTACTTTACATGTTAATTGTTTTTAATTCTTTTTAAAGATATAAACAAATGCATATCACAAATAATAAACTTTGCAATATATCTACAACCACAAACAGTAGACCATCACAGTCACAGAAGCACTAGGCTGGCCATTGTGGGATGGAGGATGCTACTCTATATAGATCCCATGGTTAGATCAAGTAGGGCTTTTCTTAGTTATAAAAAAGCAGTATTACCTTACATAAATAAACTGTTTCCTTAATGGTGGACATCTTGCTATGCTATGCCTGTGGAGGAAGAACTTTGATATTGCAAAAGGATCCTAATAAGGGTGAGGATGCAGTGCATTTCTGTATCATCACACAGAAACACACTGTGTGTGCATCTTTACAGAATCTCTGTCAATGGGACACAGGCCACTAGTATGGAGGATTGGCGGGTACACCACCACAGTGTCACCAAGTGCAATTCTTTACCCTCCCCATAGGAATGATGGGTATATTTCCTTATATCACCATAAATAAAAGAATATTCTCACAGACTCCCTTTCACATGGAGTTAAACCTGTTCCCTGCCCTAGAGAAGGCAAATTTAACTCCATTTCAGTTGTGCCCAGGTTGCATTGTATTGGTTCATGCTAGAGCATGTTGAAATTAAGGTCACCATCTTTCCAACCCATCCTTGTCTCAATAAGTTTTGAAATGCAGTATTGTATAACTTTATTCTGTGGTTCACAGATGAATGATCTGGATACTGAAGACTGTAAGAAGGACACTCTGGTGGATGTTGTATTTAAAAAAGCCTTGAAAGAATTCCGGCAAAATATCTTCAGTTTCTACTCTTCAGCTTTAGCAGTAAGTTACAGGGTTACTACGCTTTGAAATTAAGGACTGCAAATTGGACATTCCTCATGCCTCCAAATTGCAGAACCCTTGAATTGTTTTTAATTATTATTGCACGCCACGGTGATACATCGACTCTCAGAGAACGGAATTCACCTCTGATTGCTTCTCTAGATTCAGGCCTCTCTGTCACCATTTATAAATTGTTATGCTAGAGAGAGGGCTCCTTCCTTCCATTTTGTAATGTCATAGAAATGTAATTCTAAAACAAACTCAGAGATATATAGGTCATGAAGAGACCAGAAGGGTCAACTTTCTGCACTAAGGCAAGATCCTTCATACATTTCTGACAAATTAGTCTTGTTGCCCAAATTATAGTATGTGTGATGGAGAGAAGGAGCAAGGAAAGGAAATAATTCATTTCATCAATTGGAATGGTTCAAACAAGTGCACTTGTACCTCAAGAAGAACATCAGTTGATACTTGAATCGTGTGCCCTTAGATAATTCATACTATCATTTTTTAGTGGATCATTACCATACAATGAAATCCAACTGTGGTTAATTCTTAAGAAATGCAGCCCATATCTGGGTTGAATTTCTGAGACCAGAATGTTGGTGTTTTTATGCAGAATACACACATTTCCCCCCTTATCCCCTTTTTTCTATTTAAATCTCAAAGCAACAGAACCCAGCGGAACCCTGCCATGCTTTTGGGAACTAGCTGCTATTATTAGCAGCTTTTACTGTTCTCAGTTTTAACAGTGCGTTTATGCTTTTCAGTTTATTCTCATTAGTTTGTTTATGCTGAGATATTAATGCTTTGTATGCTACTTTAGAAACATTTTGTTGAAAAGCAACATAAAGTATTGTAAGTTAAATAGAAACCCATTTTCATTTCCTCTCTGTGCTTTGATAGATGGACGATGGAAAGAGCATCCGATACAAAGATCTGTATGCCCTGTTTGAACAGATTCTGGAGAAGACTATGAAGTTTGAACAGAGGGACTGGAGTGAATCACCTGTCCGGGTCTGGGTCAATACCTTCAAGGTGTTTTTGGACGAATATATGACAGAATATATGACTTCAGATTCTACTGCCTCAAAGGTAAAGGCATGTGGCACAGGCTAGAAAATGAATAATCTTTACACTTTATTGGAACGGGGATAGGTCACATTAAAGAGCTTCCCTCTAGTGATCTTAAAGCCTTTGCAAAAAGGACATATGCCACTGAAGTGTTAGTGCAAACTACTTTCCTTTCAATTCTTAATGTTATTTCCTAATAAAATCTCTCTAGCTGGTATGTTAAATAATAATACACTTTGGAAGGGCTATCTTGCAACAAATTAATATGAAGTGGGTTAGATGGCAAAGCATACTGCCTAATAAAGTATTGGAAATGGGCATCTCTGTGGTCTGGTATAGCCTGTGTTCTTGTGGACCGCTCAGCTCTGAAAAGACACATAGATGAAGATATGCATGTAAACATCTTACAGCTTCCACTCTAAAGAAAGGTGGAAGTATGATCTACAGCAGGAAGTTGAAAGAAATATGCAGCGGTAAATCGTTAGCACCAGCGTATGGAGGGCAGGTTTGTTCTTTAATTTGCCAGTCCATTTGCTATAGTCACACTACACTGATTGGCACCTTCTTACCACCATGTTGCCATCATTAGCCATTGCATCAGGACTCTGGGCTCCACCAATCACCCAGAGCTAATTGGGCCATGCCTTAGGAATGCCAGAATGATTAGCATGAGATGAAATGATGGAGGGATGTCTTGGGGAGGAGAAGAAGCACCATATGGGATAGCATAAGTTTATCTAACTGCAATAGTCCCTTGAATTGTGCACTGTCAGGGACAGAAAGTTATACAAGGAGGCAGAATGAAACATAGACAGATGTGGGGAATGTTCAACTGTTAATCTCTAATTTAGTTCCTTATTGGTTTAGGTGACCAAAACAGAAAGAAAGAAGAGAAGAAAGAAGGAACCAGATGTTGTAAGTTGAATTCTTTCCTCCCTTAATGTTTAAGTGAACCTTATTCTGCACTCAGAATTTATTAAGGATATTGGAAGGTCTATGCCCATGGGATGTACCCGGAACACTGCAGTGCCTGATCCGCAAGTCCCAAAGGTATCACTTGCAACTAACAGCATATATTTTTCTTTGTTTGTGTATCTGTTGCATCTTTTTAGCTTTTCATTTTGGGATGCATATATGTCCAGCTTCTTGGGAAGCTAAAAATAATTATTGGATGGTTGATAATTTTGTGTGACCCATAGCTGGAACTAGGAATTGCTTAACAGACCATGGGTCTGAAACATAAAGTTGTATTCTGTTGGTGTCATGACATCTGGAATGTCACAAAGGAATGAAATGTTTTTATAGCATTTAGAAATCAAGCCAGATCTATAATTGGTGCACCACCTACTGAAGTAACTCAGAACTGCAATCAGGAACACACCTTCACATATGATGTTAGCCCACCCCACCAAGCATAGGTTAATGAACTAACTGTGTGTTCCCCACTGTTGAATCATGGGTAGTCATAAATCAAACATCTAGAGCAAACCTTTGCATGTGTTTGCCTTTATGTCTAATGGGATTCACAGTCCAATTTACTTCAGTCTATTTTTATGATTCTTACACAAGTAACGTGGCTGTGTTTGGATATGGCATAGCCATTTTAGTCCCCCTATTTAACTCACAGCCCTAAGTCACCATACACCTAGAGGAACATAGAGTGAGCACTCCATTCAGAGGTTTGCGTGCACACCCCCTCCACCATTAACCCATTCCCCCAAGACTTACTAAGGTTTTGATTGCAGGGAAGCTACCGTCACTAACTGCCAGATTTCTCTAACATGATTATTGCTGTTTGTGCTCTATGAGCTATTGTAAGCTCCCTGGAAATGTTTAATTGAAACATGGCATAGAAATGAGATAAGCACAAATCTGCTGCTACCTGGATGAAGCGTCATGTCTTGGAGATATGTCCAGATAAGACTACCAAATAGGATGAGCCATGAGTACAAAAAGTTCACACGTGAGGCAAAATAAATACCAAGGAGTATCTTACAAAGATCATTCCAATTTAAGACATTCTCATGCAAGAGAGGCCAAGGCATTTAGTTACATAATCTGTAAATGAAGACTGAGGGCATAAAGCCTTATGCTGACATTAGCTATACATTGTGAGAGTCTAGGTGTGAGCAGGAGAAATTAGAATTCTTTGCTGTGATTCTGTGCAATTGTTAACTTCCTGAGGATGTTGAGGCTTGCCATTTTCCAAAATTCATTGCTGTGAGCCCCCTTGGGAGGGCTTATGCCTTGAAAAGCAGCCACGAAATGTTTTAAATAGAATAAAAAACAGGCTACAGGGTTAGATAGATAATGTATCTGATCGAGGACATTTTTATAGTTGTAAAATTGGTCAACGTAACAAAATATAGCTCTTGAGCATTCTGAGAATCAGGGAGAAAGCATGGCCAAGACTTCACTTTCGGCTTTCCCCCTGGACAGTGCATTAGCAGCTGTCTGAAATTCTTTGGTATTACTTAGTTTAGTGTTTTTAGCAGGAGTAAACACTCAAATCTCTCTTCAGCTGTCATTAAATGTCAAACTGTTTTTTTTTTGTAGGTAGAAGAACACAATGGTCACATTTTCAAGGCTACTCAGTACAGCATCCCCACCTACTGTGAATTCTGTTCCTCCCTGATATGGATCATGGATAGGGCCTCTGTTTGTAAATGTAAGCATGAAGTGCTTCCTTTTTTATTTAAAGAGTGTTTTCTTTCACTAGACCATTGTCTGCGCCATCTGTCTGGGACTCAGTGGTATATCAAATGCAAAAGTGGCCATTACCATGCGACATTTTCACTGTTGCCATTTTTAATTCTTTGAAATCATAGCCAAGAAAACCAGTGGAAAGCTATACCAGTTGAATGAACCATGCCTATATAAGCTAATTTAGGGATTAGTCACTTTGTGCTTCAAGTTCCTAAAGTCCAACCTGTTCCGTTTCTCTGCTTACCTATGCACTCCCACCCCATCCACATGACTGACATGAAGCAATTCAAAACTGGCACTGGTTTTGCCTGCTTCACAGTAGTTTGCCAGCAGTGAACACCAGAAGGTAGAATTGCATATTATGGAGGCACTAAGGGGTTCTTAACCTGGGTTTGCCTCATAATGCGAATGCAGAGGATAATTGGACCATTCGTCTGTTTCCCTGTCTGCCAATTCTCCCTTTATAAATGCATCCCTTTTTGCATCTCCCGTTAGCTCAGCAATTGCAGATTTTGGGGCACACGTTTCCTAAGGTACTGTGCCTCGTGTATCTGTGTCTCTCAGACACAACCTGGATCTCAGGTGGGTACACCCAGCCAAGAGTATGAGATGTTACCTTCCTGACTAGCCTTCAGTAAAGCTGAATATAGCAGTGTTTTAATGTGTGAACTGCTAAGTGTTTTTCCCCCTAATTTCAGTATGCAAGTATGCTTGTCACAGAAAGTGCTGTCTGAAAACCACAACAAAGTGCTCCAAAAAGGTAAGGTATCTTCATCTCTAAGTCTGCAGTGCTTTTTAATCATCCCCTATGAAGCTCTTGTTACAAGACTGTGAAGAAACTCCTTTTTAGATTGATGCTATGAGAAATCCACATTGCTGGGCAAAGTGAGTCTACTGCCAAGGAAATCCTCCTCTTCAGCTGTCCTGCAATGTAGGTCCTGCGTCTCCACTTGTTATGACATGGAGAAAACTGTTTGCATCTTCCCTGGGCTTCTAAACTCCCATTTCAGGTGCGAAAACTTGCCAGTTTATGATTAATACAGAACCTATGTTGCAGTGCAACTGTAGAGGAGAGAGTTTGTCTTGCAGTGTGCATGGCTTTCCATAGCAATCTAGATTTCCTGAAGCCCTAATAATAGCGTAGGAGGTCTAGTATTAGTTACTTGGCTTGTATTAGCATTAGATAGTCAGGGAGTAAATAGAAAAATAAAGAAAATGAACCCGTTTATTGACCAAACTCTTTATCTCTCCATTTCTCCTGTATTTAGTTCATTCAGTAGCTGTTGTGGCTTTGGGTAATGTATTAGGATGTAGCATGGGCTAAGGCTTGATCATCATTTGAAGCATTCTCAGGTGTACATTTTCGTAGGGCAGTATGAGTAATGCTTTCTTAACTAACAGTCTTTTTTTCTCTTTGAAGCCTGAAAACACATTTGAATGTGTTTTCTTTGAAGCCATTTCAACTTTCGTTGTCCCTGGCTCTCTCCCTTTGACAATGCATGCACTGTGTTGTGAATAAACCAGATTTGCACAGTCTATGATAACCTGTAGGTCAGGGTAGGCAAGTTGATGCCCTCTAGATGCTTTGGCTACGACTCCTATAATTTACCATTGGCCATGCTGTTTGGGGCTGATGGGAGTGAGTGCAGGGTTGCCTAACCTTGCTGTAGATGTTAGGTCATACTTAATTTTAAGTATTTTGCACCTCTATGGACTTAAGCATCTGGGTGTCATATGAATGGGGCCTATAGCTACTTGTCACCTGGTACTATTATGTGTATAATAAATAGCACAGCCATCTTAATCCACCTGTTCTGCTGGGCCTAGATCCAATGGCCTATCAGAAATTTTGCAAACAAGACATGAGAATGTGCAGTCCAAGACAGTGTGCATTTTATTTTCTTAATACTTGTGACTAGCAGCGTGGTTTGTGGCTTTAACCTTGTGTTTTAAATTTTCGATACTAAAAGAGGCAGACTTGAGGAAAAAATAAAATTTGAATGCTTATTTGTGATTCTGTCACACCGTTGCAGTATCATTGATTTCATCTGCTTTGAGTATGGATTTTCATTTTTAAAACATTTCTTCTTTATTGGTTACAAAAAATAAGCGAGGATGTGACCTAGATATATCATAAAGCCTTAAGAAGAGTGTGGGTGAGGGAAGGAATCATAACATTTAGCCATGTCTCATGACTTCTCTGACCTTGATGCCTTGATCCTTATTTGGAAACCCTTCGGTTAGCACTTTCTGACAATTTCGGACTGGAGTAATATTGTCTATAAATTGGAGGTTATACTCCAATTCAGGAAATTACCATTTCTTGTGTTGTATTCAAAGACACACCCTGTTTAGAAAATCTCTGCAGATCTATAGACATCCTTATCTCCTTTTCTGTAGACATTCCTATCTCCTCATCACTTCATGTAGTACAGCAGTTGCTTTACAGTGGAGTTAATGGAGAAGAAACCTTTTCCTTTAAGTGGCAGTCTTCTTGCTTTTTACTGCTAGTTTGTAATGACTGGTTATCTTGTGTTACAATGAAGAGCTCTTCCAAGGCTTTGACAGCAGAAGCTAGACCCTATTGTAGCCCTGTTTGCTAAAGAGAAGGACTTGTAAGATCTGATCCTATTGTTGGCTCGTTTTCTTCTGATGTATTCCTGCATGGATGGTCTTATCCAATAGAAATTGCTCCCTGATCTCCTCTCTTTTACTTTGATGTGTTTAATAGTGATGTTGAATGAGAAAAGCCATGTGCTAGAGGGACCTGGCCTTGTGCCCCCTTTCTCATTCATTATTTGTCTTGGAACCTTTTGCACTTATGTCCAAAGCCTGCTTTGAAGCTCTGTGAATTTCCCCCCAGTCAGAAGCTCTTGTCCGGGTGGAATGGTGATCTAATTGTTGGATGCTGAGTCTCTAAAGTGGCTCTATATAAAAAGCTTTTATCAAGATCCTCCCATTGATTTTCAGGCAGTTTGACTGCCTAGTCCCATATATTGCTCATGCTGCAGATACTTCATTTATCTCTGCACTGAGAATTCCTAACATCACCCATTCACATCCAAAGCTGAGGCTAGTGAAACAGGGGGTCTTGAACTTCAGGGAAACAAGTAGTAAACCCTGGAAAGGGGGGCAGGGCTAGGAGTATTGGATGGGGACCATTTTCCAGAGCCATTTTGTGACAGCAGCCCCACTTTTAGCTGAGTTGTTTGTCTTTACTGTTTACTGGGACTCTGGCAGTTCTGCCAGCAGAATGATGTGAACATAGGAGTATTACAGGGACAAGAAGGACCTGGGAATTGGTGAGGCCTTCTCAAGGTACTCCTACTGCCTCATATTGGCTTGACATTTTGTGAGGTGTCTAAGCAGTGTAATTCTCTGATCCTTTCTTCTGCTGCCCGAATGAGTCCTCAAACATTCCAAGGTTCACTGAACTGTGGGCAGCATTGCTTCAATGCCTCTTAAGATACTGATAACCACATCTCTGTCCTTTTAGTATGACCCTGAGCTTTCTTCGCGGCAATTTGGAGTTGAACTCTCCCGTCTGACCAGTGAAGTGCGAATCGTGCCATTAGTATTTGAGAAGCTCACCAGTTATATAGAAATGCATGCACTATACACAGAGGGCATTTACCGGAAATCTGGATCGACCAATAAGATCAAAGAGCTGCGGCAGGGGCTTGACACAGGTGAGAAAGCTTGCATTCTTCTGATGTATATTTAACACACATCCAGATGATTTGCCAGGCATCTGCCCTGACGCACGTCATTTTAGAGCAGTAGGCACCATTCAGATATCGCTGCTAATGATGGTTAAGGAGGCTTGGCTGTAGTTTGACATGATATCTAAGTTGACCAACCATAATTTGCAATCAGCACATACCATGGTTTGTGACTAATGCTGTGGTGCAGTGTTCGAACTGACAAACGAATGACCACTACTCCACCTCCAGGGGCCTGTACACCATAGAACTGATGAGCTAAACAAGTGGAAAATGAAAGCAAACAAGTAGCTTTAAACCTTGGTTGCCTAGGTTTGCCAGCTCAACCCATGATTTGGGGTCTAAAGTCTAGTTAGTGTAAATCAGCCATTTTTTCCTATGTAATTCTTTGTTTATGGCTGACCAATAAGATCAACTGTAGCATTGCTGATCACAAGAGAGGGCCATCAAGAGTTTGATTGTTCCTGAACCATCTTCACAAATAGTGAATTCTTGATAATATCTGTGCCATGTCTCTATCGCTTTGTAAGCTGTTATGCTGAACTGTAGTTTTCGTTGACTCATTTCTTCTATTCTACTTGCCTCCATTCTTCCTGTAAATCAGATATTGAGAGTGTGAATCTTGATGAGTACAACATCCATGTCATTGCCAGTGTATTCAAACAATGGCTGAGGGATTTGCCTAATCCTCTCATGACATTTGAACTCTATGAAGAATTTCTGCGAGCGATGGGTAAGGAGCTGCTATGTATGTGCCAATAATGACCATCAGAGAGTTTTATAGGGGGGAGGAGTAGTGATATAATTGCACAGTTCACCCTGAGAGTTCAATCTTTTAAAATACTGAACTAAACAAGTTAATTTCCCACTCTGGGAAGAGAAAGAGTTCTGCTCTCCACCAGATGACCATTCCTGTAACTTGCTTTTCTTTGTCTGGTGGGATATGTGTATTCAGAGTGCCCAATACTGGATTTTGTAGCATAATCTCTCTCAAAGTAAACTACAGCAATGCCCTTTTACGTGAGGCTATCCTTGATGACTGTCTGAAGCTTCCAGCTGGTGCATAATCTATCCCCAGAGTGTGGGTATGAGACACCAGGACTATATCAGAGCAAAAATTTTTTTGCATTTATGCTACTGGTGTCCTTGTCTGCATTTCAGATAAAAATCAAAGTGCTGATTTTTAAGTTAAGTATCTTGGGAGCCTAAGACTTAATAAATTATGTCCATCCCCCATCCCCTGGATGGATTTCACTATGATTGCCATGAGCACCCTCGTTCCCAATACCATCCTTGTGCCACCTTTGGATGACGAAGCTATTTAGAGAGACTGTCTCACAACTCATGAACTTTCTTTTCCTTAAAGGCTCACCAATACCTTAGTATTCAGGTGCTTGTAAAACATCTATGTGCTAACATTTGGAGAGCTAGGGTGAAGCTGGTGGGTGTATGAGGTGTGATGCTTTTAACTGCTTGGTTGGATCTTAAATGTTAATTTGAAGAGAACTTTGTGTTAATAAAAAATCTGGTGTACACCCCGAGCCATCATTTATGGGGTGGGCAAAATTTCCAATGAATTAAATGAAATATGCTCTCTGCAGGCTTGCAGGAGAGGAAGGAGGCCATCCGTGGGGTGTACTCAGTCATCGATCAGCTTTCTCGCACCCATCTCAATACTTTGGAACGCCTGATCTTTCACCTTGTCAGGTACCATTAGTCAAGAATATGTTCCCATAGGAATTTTATTATTTTCCCCTTTTCTTAATGAATGCCACCTCATATTGTAGACACGATCCTTATCTTCAGTGCAACTTCCTTATAGTGACAACTGCTGATACACCCTCAGAGACTTGTGTACACATTCTATGGACACACTGGGTGACAAGCTGGCAGTCAGTCTTTACAGACTGCTTTGGAGAGCAAGTTCCATGAATCATCCTCTTGCTTAAGATTTCCCAGGGAACACTGTAGTCCAGGGACATGGGGTGTTAATTGTTTAATCATTCTGGATGATATGACACTTCTCTTAAGTTCTCAAGGCTCGTGTTAGAAGCTGGGTCCTTGCTTACCCACATGGCTGTCATGTTAGTGGGAAAATATTGTAGTCTTTCTCCAAATAGCATGGTTACTCTGATGCAGCTGCAGTGGCTGAATACAACCAGGAGATGTGCCTAACAGAGCACAGAAATTGGCACTTCTGTATACCATCAGCTCTGTGCTCACAACTAGAAAATGAAATGTTACAAGTGAAGTGGCCTCTTAACTTTACGGGAGAACTTTTCCTTCAGACTTTCAGAGTGTTTTCCCATATCTCTTGACATTCCCTCCCCCTACACCCAGTCTATATAGTTTTCCTAAGGTCCCAACACCTTAGTTTCCAACCCGTAACTATGTGCATTCTCTCAAGCCTGTTATATTTTGATCCTGTTTAGGATTGCCCTGCAAGAGGAGACGAACCGAATGTCAGCTAATGCCTTGGCCATTGTATTTGCTCCCTGTGTTCTCCGTTGTCCAGACACCACTGACCCTCTGCAGAGTGCCCAGGATGTCAGTAAAACCATCAGGTAAAAACCCCAGCATCATAACACCTGAAGCAGTAGATTCA
The DNA here is from genome assembly GCA_029215795.1 of Anniella stebbinsi. NCBI lineage: Eukaryota > Metazoa > Chordata > Lepidosauria > Squamata > Anniellidae > Anniella > Anniella stebbinsi. The sequence goes on from JARDYH010000001.1 coordinate 394,452,217, forward strand.
GCATCTCATGGAATTACTTTGATGGCCTAGGAAGGGGAAGTACATTCTGAACATCAGAGAGTGGGAAGGTAATAGGCTCTGTTTGGGATAGCACTTACCTTTCACCTGGGAAGGAGCACCACCATCACCACGAATGCCTCTCCCCCCTAAGTACGGCATAGAGCGATAGCATTGCTTTCCCCAACTTTAAGGAGGCATACATAACTTTGTGTGACACTTGCGGCTGTTGCAACAATCCCCACTCATTTCAGACCAATGTGCATGCCTAGCAAGCATCACACCTCACACCAAAGAAAGAGGCAAAGGCTGCCATCCATACTAGGTCTGGAAACAAAAGTTCAAGAGTAAATGTGGGCCTAAAGAGGTGAATAACAACTAGCACAGCTGTTATCTGGCAAGACAGCTGAGCGGCAGTATAGAATACAGCTGCAGGAGTGAGGATCCCAAGAGATGGCGAGAGGAAGAATGCACAGGACTTCAGGGAGGGAAAGTGATGCAAAACCAACTTGGGAATGAAAATTAGATCTATCACTTGCCCACCAACTCTCTGTGATGGCAGCCATTTTCAGACCTTCTGAATGTGTGGAGAGGGGAGCAGAAGCCCTGCATTCAGCCAAAGATTTGAAGGTGGCCTCTACATCCATTCAGCTATACGTGGTAACGAAATTACATTCTCCCCACTGCTTGCCCTCTGCGACACAGTAAGTGCGCACACAGTCACAGAAACATCACAAATAAACCACCTTCCCATCACCAGGCGTGCCACTGCCGAAATTCTAATTTTGCTGATTTTCAGGTCATTCTTAGTGCTTATTGATCAAATACAACAGGACTATGGAGAATGTCTCTGGGAAATATAGATACCCTTTCTCCCAGGATGACCCATGGTGGGACTATTCCTGTCAAGTCATGTGAATGGGAAGGGGGCAGTATTTCAACAGAAACAAAATCCCTGGAATGGCAGCCATCTCAATGGGACTAACTCTTCCAGTTTCTCAGTTATAACATTTGGGATAAAATCTTTGGGGTCACACCTCCTAGTGTGTAGATGTTACAACCTAGGTCTAGCCTAATCTAACAGGACTCAAATAGCCATGTTCCCTCTTAACGTTTTTTTCTCTTTCAGCTGTGTAGAGTTGATCGTGGTAGAACAGATGAATAAATATCGGGCTCGCCTCAAGGACATCAGCAGCCTGGAATTTGCAGAGAACAAAGCCAAGAGCCGTCTGTCGTTGATTCGCAGGTCTATGGTAAGGGGCAGGACCAAGTGAATACCAGGCTAACTACTACCCCTAGACCAAGAAGACATATATATTGGGATCCCTTGTCTCCCTCACCTCCTCACCCAACATTAGTTGATATAACTTTCCTCCTTGGGAGAGAATTTGGAGGATAATACTTTGTGTGTGCCTACCCCAACCGTGGTTATTTAATCTTTTCGAATTGAGAACGCATGTGTCCCAGTTAATTTATTTGGAATTGGGTAGAAAGCCATCTGTCCTTCTCCCCTCCCCCCTCTCCTTCCCTCTAATCTTCTCCTTGTCCTTTCTTTCCAAACGTTTACACTTCTCAAACCCTTTTACACGTCACCAAGTTCAACACGGAAGCTAAAGATTGGTTATATCGCTGATGTCCGAATCTTCCGAGCTGAAAACATATACAAAGCAAAACCCGGAGAAGTTGGGAGCAATGTCTCTCTGGCATTATAGGCATCCCATATGTTTCCTTGGGGGCTCTGTTTCATTTTTACTTCTCAGGATGTCTTTAGTAAACCTGGGCCACTTTACCTTATGTGTAATTGGCCTTCCTCCCTGACCAATTCCTCTCAGTGTCTGGCTCCCTTTAATCTCACGGTGGTCTCATCTGACACTGCTTATTACAAAGCAAGCTTCCATTCACCTCCCTCCCACCCGCACGTGCCAATAGGAGAAATGGGTGAAGCTGCTGTGCATACTGTAGACTGGCCCTCGTTGAGCTCCTTTTCTCGCGGGTTGCTTCCTCCTGCCTCGCTGCCTTCGTGAGATGTGAAAAGCTTGCACGCTCTTAGCTGGGCTGCTGAGTGGAAAGGCAGTGGCCTGTGTTTCCCTCTGCTTTGAGCCGAAGATGTGGCCGGCTGTGTAATTTGTCGCATTAGCTGCTTACATAATGGAGGCCAGGGGCTTGGTTGGTTATGCGGCGGGTGACCCAGTTACGCACTGCTGTAAAGTGAGCATGGGCTATCTGGGTCTTCCGGCATGCTCTGTTGGGAGCGCATCTCTAGTCAGAGCCAGTGCTCACCCAGCTCTTTTATGCAGTGCACCGTGGCTCGTAGCTCACTAGTGCTTTCTTGCAGTTACAGCCAAGAACTCGCTTCCATTGGAAAGCCCAGCAGCTCTTTGTGGAGGCAATGGCACGTGCACTCTAACCTGCTCCTTTCCTTTTCCTGTCCTCTCTAATCCAGAAACCTGTACTAATTGCCGTTAGATTTATGAGCATAACCCGCAGTTCAATCCCGGTATGTATCAGAATTGCATTGCACTGACCTTGTGCTGTAACCCTCCACTCATTCCAGTGCTTCTGCATGCTCCATACCACAACCCACACTTCATAAACTCCCTCTGTGTGTGTGCGTGTGTGAGCCTCCCTAAAACCGCACTCAGTTTCTTGTGGTAGAAGAGCCACCAAGAGGGGAGTGTGCATGAGGCCAATTTTTCCAGTGGAGTTAGCAAAAGGAAGAGGCAGAAAAGGTGCCACATAGTGACTGAAAGTGCAGTAGGCCTAATAATAATAATAATAATAATAATAATAATAATTTTATTTATTTATTTATTTATTGCCTGCCTCTCCCTCTGGATCAAAATACAAAACATTGTACATTGTTTTCTAGCAATGTCTGTTACAGACGAGGTCCCTGGAAGACCATAAGATACCATCCTGCCCCTCTTATATTGCTTTACCCCATAGGAATGACTAAACAGCTTGCCAGTCACAGAGTGAAGCAGGGCACCTGGGCAACTCCAAAAGGCTAAAGGAAGTCTGGGCTAAAATTGTTTGCTGGGAAACTTGTATTGATGCTTTGTAGCCCCCCTCACTCCCTTCGGCTGGTTCCTTTCCCCTCTTTTGTTTTCTCTTCCTCTAACTTTTGTCTAACAATCCTGTTTCTTCTTTCTCTCTTGCTCATCCATGTTCTCATATTAAGTTCACAAACCACAGTCAATTGAAGCACAACAAAATCCAGTCCGTGCTTCTGCCTACCTCTTTCCCTGCCTAATGCTGCTAGCTGTCTGCAAAAGGAAAAAAAATGGAAATCCAGCATTGTCCTTGCTTGAATTTCCAAAAGGAACCAGACAACAATAAAGTGAGGGACAAAATGCCCAGATGCTGCTCTCCCCCTCTTCTTGCTAATGCAAGAAGAAATGCCAACTGTACTTAATATGAAGCTACCTTGCAAATATATGAACATACAAAGCTGCCTTACAACGAGTCAGCCCATTGGTTCATCTAGTTCAATATTGTCTCTCTACACTGTCCGGCAGTGTCTCTCCAGGGTTTCAGACTGGAGTCTTTCCCAGCCCAGCATGGATGTAGCAGGAATTGAACCTGGGGCCTTCTGCATGCAAAGTGTGTGTTCTGCCACTGAGCTGCAATCCATCTCCATAGTTTCTCTACCGGAAGTAGGGTCCTCTCAGTGTAGGTTGTCAACTCTGACTGCCAGTGGCTCTTCAAGGCCCCAGGCAAAGATCTTTTCCATCACTTGCTGTTTGTGATGCATTTGGTTGGAAATACCAGGGATCAAAAAGGATAATTTAGGCTTAACCACATCAGAGAACAAAATATATTTAAAGCCAGCTAAGCATTAAGGCACGATTAGGGATGAACAACGTGTTACATATGTGCGCAGACACACACATGCGAACACATATGTAATTCATCTATTCACCACTCCTCTGCTCCAAATCAGTGCCCCTATCTGCTTTTCCCGCTGTGGGATTCCAAATACCTGTTTCTGAAAGCATGCATCTAGAACTCTGCAGGGGAGAAATCAGCCGATGAGGTGCAATTTGGAGTGGAGAAGTGACAGGTAGAAAATGGTGTTAAGCGCCCCATCCTCACCACTTCTCTGCTCAAGCCTCCTGAAGTGGCTTTTCCCTAAGAAAAGTAATTATTGGCTTTTGTCATGCATGTATGAATGTGACGTATAATTGTTTTCGTTGCCTCCTGAAAACTTTCTGGTTGGTCAATCTGGAAAGCAGGAGGCTGAACTAAATGGACCTTTTGGTCTGACCAAGTAGGGCATTCTTGAATTCTTATGCATATACTCACTTGTATACAGAGAAATGTATTTTCACACCCCAGTCCTACAGCAGTCACCATAGAGTTGAGTGTAATCCTGTCAGTTTTTAGATATAGGCTGCCTCTACAAGAGGCATTTAAAGCTCTTTCAAGGCGCATTAAAAAATTTACCTCTACAAGAACGGAGCGCAAATCGGGTGTAGAGGCGCGTTTTCTCTCCGATTATACGCATTATCGAATGCGCGCTAAATAGCGAGTTTTAATTTGCGGCGGGAGTTAAAGCGCCTTACTGCCATGTAAACATGTGATTCTCCGCATGTCAACAGTTTAAAGCGCGTTTCGGTCATCCAGTAATGTGCTTCGCTGCCTCTCGTACAGAGGTATTAGGCGTAAATGCGCTTCTGCGAATATGCGCATAATCGGGCAGCCAGGCACCAAAGCGAATCCTTCTAGAGGGGGCCCCAGAGCTTTAAAGTGCAGTCAATGAAATGTTTCAGGAATTGGCTTTCAGCTAAATCTTTTTCCTGCTCACACAAAGAGGCCACCTTGATGTTTACTATCAATGCAGGACTGTGACATGAAGTTATACAGCACCGGGGGCTTACTCAGTTTAAGAAGAAAAGGGGGAAATTTATAAAAACTTTTCCACCCTTCAAAGGTTGAGGGTTGCTTCTCCAGAGCAAGCTTATTCAAGCCCCCTTGCCCACGCATATTGAAGAAAAGGGGCACCACTGAAAGAAGTTAGTTCAATGAGAAGGAATTTTTACTGCATATTTGAAAATACTATGACATGAAAAAGCACACATGATTCAACCAGGGAGAGAAATTTTGAAAATGCTTAGAAATACCTCTTTGGATTCACATGGGTTGAGAACTTTTAATTATGAAGTGGTGATCTCAATAGGGTGGGAAATTCTGCTAGGGCTCTTGCCTCCCGTTTCCACCAGAACAGGTGTGATCTAATAGTCTTTGAGAATCTGGATCTATCTGTTGGGCATGTTTCTTGGCACTGTGTGTGTAAGGGGATAGTTTCCCATTGTTACACATATAGAGGTCCATCCATACTTGTGTTAGTCATGGAATTTCATTGAATAATGCAAGCAGGGGGACAACCACAGCTTTGCAGGTGGCTTTCCCTCTTGTTCTTATGCTTCCCACTCAGAGAAGTGCAGCATCTTTAGAATCATCTGTGAGTTGCACAATGGAGTGTTTGCTGCAATGTAAGAACGGCTGTCTTGGAATATCGTGTGGTGCCTGCTAATGCAGATATTCTCTCCTTGCGCTGGTGTTACTGCCGACACTTTGAGGGCCCCGCTGGTACATTATAGATCTATAGAATTACCTCTTAAATTTACTTCTCGCATCTAGCAAATAAAAGGAAAGTTCTGTTTTTGTAGGTACAAGTCTAGGAGAACTTTTGGGAACTATTGAAATAATGAATGTACTTGAGTTTACATATACTTCTTCTTCGTGGTCTCTGTGCATCACACATATGGGCTCTGCGCCTGCGTGGAGCCTGTTTCGGAAACTTCTATAGCTAAGGCAAACGTTTTTGGCGGGAACCCCTCCCCCACTGTCTACTGACTCCATGTTCCCGCCTTTCTCCTCAGTTCTTTTTCGACCGCCTTGCTGAAAGGATGTCTTGTTGGGAACTTCTGTCTTTCTCCTGAGGAGAAAGCTTTAGAGTGCTAAGGTTTTTAGTTATTTTACTTTGTTTTAGTTCATTTTTAGTCTTAATTAATTAATTTATTTATTACATTAGTATACCGCCCCATAGCCGAAGCTCTCTAGGCGGTTTACGTGCGATTAAAACAATTAAAAACAATATACAAAAATTAAAGCAGCAAAAACATACAACGTACACACGTACATTTAAAACAATATAATTTATTGTTATTATATTCTTAGATATTTTATTCTCCAGAGATCTTGGATCGCTTTGAGGGGGATCGCACAGCCATTAAGGCCCCTTTTCAAAATGTGTTAAGTGCGTCAGCAAGCTTCCCCAGCAGACAGACTTTTCTCTGTTTAATTTGTTTTGGGAGAGGCTCAGGTCATCAAAACCTGTCGCTACATTATTATTATTATTATTATTATTATTATTATTATTATTTACACATTTATATACCATCCCATAGCCGAAGCTCTCTGGGTGGTTTACAAAATTTAGAACCAACATAAGACAGCTGACATATAAAACATTTTAAACTGTTAAGCCTGGCTACAAAGTCAGTTAAAACCTCAACTTAAGCTGTTGAAATGCCTGGGAGAAAAGTTTTGACCTGGCGCTGAAAAGATAACCGTGTTGGCGCCAGGTCTATGGATAAAAGCTCTAGAAGCCATGGTTTCTTCCAGACAATTGTTACACTTATGGCACAGGCTCCTCGATCTACTGGAGACATGGCCGCTTCATGCCTCATCCGATCTTCCAACATTTGGAAGCTCCCTAGCTGTATCTACAGCAAGAGAGATATCTAAGAAGGCTGGAGCCTTCTGGGGCTATTTGCATGGAGCGATTCTACGGAGGAGAGCCCCTCTGCGTCCTCAGACCCTGACTCTGACCAAGGGTCATTCCGATCTTCCAACATTTGGACGCTCCCCAGGCTGTATCTACAGCAAGAGGGATATCTAAGAAGGCAGGAGCCTTCTGGGGCTGATCGCATGGAGCGATTCTACGGAGGAGAGCCCCTCTGCGTCCTCGGACCCTGACTCTGACCAAGGGTCATTCCGATCTTCCAACATTTGGACGCTCCCCAGGCTGTATCTACAGCAAGAGGGATATCTAAGAAGGCAGGAGCCTTCTGGGGCTGATCGCATGGAGCGATTCTACGGAGGAGAGCCCCTCTGCGTCCTCGGACCCTGACTCTGACCAAGGGTCATTCCGATCTTCCAACATTTGGACGCTCCCCAGGCTGTATCTACAGCAAGAGGGATATCTAAGAAGGCAGGAGCCTTCTGGGGCTGATCGCATGGAGCGATTCTACGGAGGAGAGCCCCTCTGCGTCCTCGGACCCTGACTCTGACCAAGGGTCATTCCGATCTTCCAACATTTGGACGCTCCCCAGGCTGTATCTACAGCAAGAGGGATATCTAAGAAGGCAGGAGCCTTCTGGGGCTGATCGCATGGAGAGATTCTACGGAGGAGAGCCCCTCTGCGTCCTCGGACCCTGACTCTGACCATGGGTCATTCCGATCGTCCAATGTTTGGACGCTCCCTAGCTGTCTCTACAGTGAAAGGGATATCTAAGAAGGCCAGGTTACATAGGACTTCTGGGGACTGATCGCTTGGAGCGATTCTATGGATGAGAGCCCCTCAGTGTCTTCGGACCCCCACCCTAACCATAGGTCGTTCCGATCTTCCAACATCTGGATACTCTCTTCCTGTGTTTCTACAGCTAGAGAGAGACCAGGTTCCAACTCCTCTGCAGCTGTTAGCCCCCCCCCCCGATACTGAGGGTGGCCCCTTTGGCAGCGATGACTTAACTGGCTCCTTGGGTACCGAGGTCTAAGCTCTCGATACTGGAGCTTCTAACATGCATCTTCGATGTCAAGATGAGACGTCTAGCAGGCAGAATCGACATCACAGGCTGAGACTCAACTGCCTCCTTCGGTACCGAGCACCATGGTACCGAGCTCCTTGGTACCGAGCTCCTTGGTACCGAGCTCCTTGGTGCTGACTTCCTTGGTACCGAGCTCCATGGTACCGATCTCCTTGGTGCCGATCTCCTTGGTGCCGAGCGCCATGGTACCGAGCTCCTTGGTACCGAGCTCCTTGGTACCGAGCTCCTTGGTGCTGAGCTCCTTGGTACCGAGCTCCTTGGTACCGAGCTCCATGGTACCGAGCTCCTTGGTGCCGGGCTCCTTGGTACCGACTTCCTTGGTGCCGACTTCCTTGGTGCCGACTTCCTTGGTGCCGAGCTCCTTGGTGCCGAGCTCCTTGGTGCCGAGCTCCTTCGTATCGAGCTCCATGGTGCCGAGCTCCATGGTGCCGAGCTCCTTGGTACCGAGCTCCTTGGTACCGAGCTCCTTGGTGTCGAGCTCCTTGGTACCGAGCGCCATGGTACCGAGCGCCATGGTACCAAGCTCCTCGGTGCAGAGCTCTTGGTACCAAAATGAGATGTCTAACATGCAGCTTTGACGTCCAGATGAGATGTCTAGCAGGCAGAATCGACATCAAAGGGTGAGACTCAACTGCCTCTTTTGGTACCAATCTCTTGGTACCAAGAAGAGACGTCTAACATGCAGCTTGAAGTAGACATCTCCCCACCAAGTTAATTAGCACAGCCATTACAGACTAGCTGCCAAATACAGGGCTGCTCCCTAGAGCTGCTACAATTGGAGTGCTATGATTTCAACAGAGAGAGTTTTTTATGCCTGTAATGTCTAGGGGCATCATTCTCGGGTCCCTGTAAAAAATAAAAAAATGAAAAAAGAGGGACAGAACTTCAACTGGGTTGCCTCCCCCGAGAATGCCATACCAGTACAGAGATTGGCATCAATTATAAAAGGGACACCTCTTGCAATGGGTCCGTAACTCCCATACCAGGCATCGATACCAACCCCTATATTGGTACATACGCCTTTCTCGATACTGAGCAGCTCCATCGGTATCGTGATTGCCACTGGAGGAAGTTTTCTTGCAACTCCCTCTAGCTCTACCAAGATCACTGTCATTGTGACCTGTCCACAGGGCTCAACCATTGCCTCATGATACCGTCGTGAATGCGTCAGTACGTCCACCTAGCTCTTCTCCTTTCCAGACCCACTCTGTGGGGTGTCAAAAAGTTCAGCTTGGAGAAGATGGGTTTAATCATAGAACTAAACCTGATTCCCCTCAATCCTTAGAGAGCTCTCAGTTGGACTCAACATTGTTCTCTTCTGCATCGCCTGTTGATGGGGTAGCTGTACAGAGTGGAGCCTCCTTTGGAAGACCTATATCACTCTCTGATTTAATATTTGGCCCACTCCTCTACAGATCTCTTCAACCTGTTCTGGATTTGAGATGGCTCCATACGTACATCAGAATCACAAATTTCTGATGACACATAAAGCCCTGCCCCAGAATATTTACAAAATGTATGGCACTGCTCCTTCCATTCATTTGCCTTCAAGGGGTAGAAATCTGCCCATATTTAGACAACTGGCTTCTGGTAGCTTCCTAAAAGGAAATGCTATTGAAGGCAAGGTGACGACTCAATTTATTGAGCTCTTTGGGCCTCATAGTGAACACAGAATCCAGACTCCCCTGGATCTAACAACCCTACATTGGTGTACTTGCACAGACTATTTGCTACGGGGCATGCGCTTTCCCACTTCCTCCCCCATCTCAAGTCCTCATACAAACACTTTCCTGTTCAACTGGGAATGTCTTTGCAGCCCTCATTTTTCTTCTCATTCCATGAGTACTGTGGTATGATAATATTAATATTGTGTAGTCCACACAGTCTCCATCATAGTCACCCCTTGGTGGCCGAGACAGGTGTGGCTCACTCTACTTCTGAAGATATCAGCCAATGGCGACCAATTGGGTTACCATCAGCTCCGCTGCAGCTCAAAAGATTAAAAAAAAAAAAAAAAAAAAAAAAGTCGTGGTAAGTACCCGACTTTTAAAACCGGGGCTTCAGGGATTTGCTCCTGGATGGCTTCGGGATGCCAGCTGCATCATATAGATGACCTGCTGCCACTCCGGATACACCCCGACCGGAGGCAAAACTCTCGTCAAGATGTACCCAGACTGTAATTCCTAAATGGGCAATCTTTTGTCTTACAGCGCCTGAGTGGGTAGAAGAAAATAAATCTGGGGAAGCCTGACCCTGACACAACAGGAGAGTGGCTTTTGTCTTGCAAGGAGATCTGCTGGGCAGCTGATGAGGAAGCAGGATGTGCTTGGATGTAATTTAGACTGCGTCCAAACACATAAGAATACAGACAACTGGAGACTGACTGAGGAATCTGTCAGTCAGGCTGTGAGCTTACTGATGTTACTTAGTTGGGCATTGCCCCCTTTGGGAAATCCCAGTGGGGACATTGCCCCCCCCCCGCTACCCCCCTCCCCCCATAGTTTATGCCCCTGCCTATGCTCAGACCCATGGCATGGGGTATCCCAATACCGTAACTACTTTCGACATGAGGTCGATTCCATTTTTTCATGCAGCCTGCAATGAAGTCATATACTGCACAATGGGATTCTTTTCTAAATACATGAATCTTCAGGGCCTCAAGCCCCATTCAGCCTCCTTAACGATGTCCTTACACTTACCCCCTATACACTATAGGGCTAAAATAGTTGTCGATATGCAGGTATTTGACTGCTTTACGTGTTTTTGCACCAACCCCATTGTTAGGGGGTTCCTCTGGGCATTACAAATCTGTCTCCTCTAATTAGGAGTTTCATTCTGGCATGGAGTTTCTCTGTCATGCCACAATCTCTGACATTGAAACCAGTTAAACCAATGGTACCTTCAGATATCACATTATTTTTCTTAGAAAGTTGTTTTCTGATGGCTATATCAACACTACGCAGATCGAGTGAATTAGCTGCCTCAGTATTGATGCACCCTACCTGGGCTTCCACACAGGGCTAGAACTGACAAATTCCATAAGACGCAAGAGTAGCAATGACTCGTGGAGTGGATTGTACATGCTATTAAACTGCCCTACAAGTTGAAGGGCTTGCAGCTTGTTGGTCCAGTAACAGCTAAGTCGATGTGCAGTGCATCGAAGTCTGTATCTTTAGCAGGGGATTGTCGATCCCCTGCTAATATATTTATATTTGGTGTTGTTCCCCGCCTCGATCTAGATGGAGAGGCGGGTTAGAAATGAAATAAATAAATATGTAAGGCAGCTATTTGGTATAAGTCCTTTAACTTCATTACATGCTACCACTTGATTGTTTGTACCAGGACAAACTGGAATTTGGGGCAAGCAATTTCTTTGTCTTGTGAGGGAACATTGATCTACACCTACCCTCCACCAGGAATTTAGCTTGTTAATCGCCCATATGTGTGATGCACAGAGACCACGAAGAAGAAATGCAGGTTGCTTACCTGTAACCATAGTTCTTCGAGTGGTCATCTGTGCATTCACACAACCCACCCACCGTCCCCGCTTTGGTGTCGATGTAAATGTACTGTCGATACAGAGCGGTTTCTCTCCTAGTTATGGGGCCAGCAAGTCGGTCTCTTTGAACTGAGGAGAAAGGCGGGAACATGGAGTCAGTAGACAGTGGGGGAGGGGTTCCCGCCAAAAACGTTTGCCTTAGCTATAGAAGTTTCCGAAACAGGCTCCACGCAGGCGCAGAGCCCATATGTGTGAATGCACAGATGACCACTCGAAGAACTATGGTTACAGGTAAGCAACCTGCATTTCCTGTCCTGTCTGTGTCTCCCAGTCACCTGCAGATATTCGTTGTTTGCTCATTATATTGTGTACACATGCTGGGGATATGTGTTCTTCTAGTCTTAAAGTTGATTAAGGCCATGCTCCTCATAAGTGCTGCTTTGCCCACAGGGTAAAGGGCGTCTACGCAGAGGAACCTATCCAAGCCCTACATCACCTGCTGCGGTCCGCTTACCATCTGTGTCGGATGTTCCTGAAGAGGCCCTGAGCAGCGAGGAGGCCATGGAGATGGATGTCACAGAACAGCAGCAAGTGGCCATGCAGCAGGAAGAAAGAGTGTTGACTGAGCAGATTGAGAGTCTGCAGAAAGAAAAGTGAGTCTGGGTGGGCTGTGAGGGTGGTCATGTTGCTACAGGTCAGCACATACCTCACATATTGGCTGAATTCGGACAACACAATAGTCAATGGTGGGGTAATAATCAACTTTACAGTTGTTCATCTAGGGGGTACTCCCCACACAACATGGTAATAAATAATCAACTGGTGTGTGGATTAGGATCAGCGCTGAGTTGACTATGGCAGCATTCGGACGACACGATAGTCGATACAACTGATTATTGTTTCCCCACCCCCAGTTGCTTATTGTGTCGTCCGAATTCAGCCACTGAGTCGGTTGCAGATTTAATGTGGGTTGAGGGTTCTTAATCAAAATCGTTTTATGTATTATTGTAAAGCACCACAATGCTAGAAATGGCGAGGTGGCGCTATAAAAATGTCTTTAAATAAATAAAATAAATAAATTCAAATTGTTATGCCTTGTAGAAGTGACCAGAATTTTCCTGGTGCCCCAGTTGTGTCTTTGGGTAAGATTGTTTTTTTCAGTGCTAGAGAATATTCTGGTGGTGGTGTGGGTGTGCTTTCCAATGACCTAGATACTCCATCACTTTCAGCTAGCTACCCACACTCCTGGTTTCTCTCTTTCCATTTATTCCAATTTGTTTTGTGCTTTTCCCTTCAGGGAAGAGTTAACTTTTGAGATGCTAGCCCTGGAGCCACGAGCTTCCGATGATGAAACTCTAGAATCCGAAGCTTCTATTGGCACTGCAGACAGCTCCGAAAACCTGAACTTTGATTCTGAAGGAGCCATCTCAGACAGATCAGGTGAATAAAGTCTGTTTTTAATCATTTTGTCCAGGTTTGCAAGGTGGACTTGAGCCAGAAGTATCTTCAAGCAACTGTCTCTACTTTTCCACTATCACTGATATATAAGCTTTACTGTACATAAAATATCCAGGGCTGGGAACGATGTAGTGGCAGTTTAGAGGAAATGATGTTCATCGTGACCTGTATGAATCACATAATATGATCTATCACGCTGAATCTATCACATCCCACAAAATCCTGAGAGTCACAGCTTTAATATTTTTAGAGCAAGGCTCTAGATCTCATGATAGCCAGACTGAATGTGGGCAGCCTTGCAAAAGTTGCATCTTTACTGGTAATCCTGCATGTGTGGAGAAATATTACCTAGGCAATCCTAGAGATTAATAATGGTGAAGATCCTGATGGTCTTGTGAGAGAAATACACTGGAAAAATATGCCTTTCCTTCTCTGCTCTCACACAACTTGGAATGAATGTGTGTGTGGCAGAGCAGGGCTGGTAACATAGGTACATGAGCGTGAAGAATGGATGTTGAGGGGGCTGTTCAATTAAGTATCTCTTACTGAAGGTTAACGGTGTTAGATTGAAACTCTATTCTTGTGGAGGATCCAACTGTAGATAGGGCAACAGTACTTTGCAAACATATATTTTGGTCACTCAGTTTGGAACAGACAGTGGAGAGAATAAGCCAAGATTGTTTGATTTTATTGGTGATCCCAGAAATGAAGCTTCCTTCTGACTTCCTCAAATAATGTCACTTCTTTCTCATTATATATGTTCCAACACTTTTAAAGCTTCTCTTGTAACTTTTCCCTGCCAGACAGAAGCTTAGCACTCGGCTCAGCAAGGCCCATCAGGGCAGAGCCCATCACTACCACCAGATCTCGAAGGCATCTGAGAAAGCAGCAGGATTCCATGGACTCAGTGGACTCCTCCATTTCGTCTCCGTCTCTGTCACCCTCCTCCTCCTCCTCCTCCTCCTGCTTACCTCATGTAACTAGGAAACGATTCCAGATATACTCCAAATCGCCTTTCTACCGAGCAGTTCCCTCTGGGGGTGCCACAGCACTGGAGCAATCGCCAGGGCACGTCAGGGGTCTGGATGACAGGCCACAATTCACCACCAGAGGAACATTCAATCCGGAGAAAGGCAAGCAGAAACTGAAGAATGTGAAAAACTCTCCCCCCAAAGCCAAAGAGCTCCCAGAGGGGACTGCTGGGGCAGGTCGGAAGAGACACCCTGATGCTGCTGATTACACCAGTCCCCAGCAGCTGGTGCTGCTTGGAAATAATGAATTCATGGTATGAGCCAGTCCATCCCAGCAAAGCAAAAGCATCTCATCTCCCCTCCACTTTACCACCACCTGCTGCCACCTCCATTGTAGACTTGTTGCTGTCACCCAAGTCAGCTTCTCCTCCTCCTCCTCCTCACATATAGCTTGGAGTCCCAACATTGCATTACCAGTGAAGAAGAGAGGAGCTAACTGCTTAACAGAAACCAGTGGAGGAAGGTTCAGCTGTGGCCTTAGTTGACTTAAACTTTTGGAACTCAAGTCACTTCTTGGTGTCTCGGGCTGGGAATTTGTAATGAAACCAGCAAAGTTGAGGGAATAATGGCTCAAGAGCCACATTTGTGTTTCCCATCAGTCCTTGGTCCCGTATTTTGGGGTCGTGAGAATGTGCCAGCCAGCCAAGAACACAGGAGAGCAGCTGGAATCCAGGGAGTCGTTCTTGATCCCAATTATCAAAGCTGCTGACTTTGGGATTGGTTTTTTGCACTGGGATCGATAAAAGTCTGGGCCTTCTTAGAAGGAACCACAGCAAATAGGAGACTGAACCCTTTGTTCAGAGCTATTTATAATGCACTCCATGGTGTTGTCCGATGATATAAAACACTCATTTCCACTCAAGCACTCCTCAGACAACCACCAGGTGCATTCTTGTTGTGCAAAAGAGTTAGTTGTCTGTCTTTTTGTTTAGGTTTCTTTGTTGACAATGTCAGGATAACCAATGCCAGTTTGATTCCAGGTAGGTCAAAGCCAAATATTTGTGCTGGATTTCCAGTAGCCATAACCACGACAAGTATCCTGTGTTTAAGGCACAGGGTTCAGATTCCAAAAGGCAAAAGAAATGTTAGTAGATGGAACCCTTTATCTTTCTGACACTCCTTTACCCCAGACGCTCCATGCTGCTAGCTGAGCAAAAGGCTCCACAGATAGACTTTGACAGACTGAAAAACGTCACTCTCCGAATCGCTTTACTCAAGCAAAATGCAAATGTATGGAGAAGCGGTAAGGAAGGCTGCTGTCGTAATCAGTCTGTATAAAAAGTGATTTAGCATCACTTTCTTCACTGAACATCAGTATTAAAGAAAGGTGCAAAAGAACCCAGAGACTACTTGAAGCTCTTTGTTAGTATTATGGTTACTGAAGTTCAATGTAAATAAAACTTTTTATGTTTTTTTAACTTTTTTTTCCACAATGTGGGACTTTTTTTAATGTGGGACATTTAGGCCAGGAAGGTGAAGGGGAGGATGTGGGACACTAGAATTAGATCTGAGGTCGGTGCAGTATGGGACAGTGAATGGTAGTCGCTTTTTGCACCAGTATGCCATCAGCTACTTCCGCCAGTACCTTGAGTTTGGAGCATTCAGGAGTTCATCCTTCTTACTTAAATTGCTATGAATGGCGTGGGAAGAGCCCCTCCTTCTTGACTTTTGTAGTAAGGTCTGTATCTTTTTTTTTAATGGCCCTTTGGAAGCTCCATTTCTCAGAGCATCTGATAGCACCATCATTGTGACCACGTGACAGAAGATACTGAGAGGGATGAGGTTTGTTCAGCTGGCCACATAAACATAGCTGCAATTAAAAACAAACAAATGTGTTGAAAGTGTAAGACGGGCACGTACCATGATAGTACACATACGTCTGGGGTTCCTTGTGTCTTTTGCAAACCATTTGCTCACCTTTAGGATCCTACTGTGTTTCTCATTTCCAGTCTTAAGGGGTTTGACTGCCTGAGAGTCAGTGGTGAATTAACGGTTTAAAACTGCCCCCAAAATAGGTATGTGAGCAGCCCCTTTAAGTTCAACCATGAAGGTTCTCAAAGGCTTGTGGGTCGTCACTGATGGTATGGCAGCTGCAATAGACCCCAGTTTTCAATAATCTGGCACCATATAGGCCAGGAGGCCTTGATATGTTCGGTGTGTGTGTGGATGGGCTAGCTTTTGCAGGTCAAAAATTAGTTGTTAAAACCAAAGTTGAATGTAGTCAGACTGGATCAGATCAGAAGCTGCTGTTGATCAGCATACTGGGTGGCAATGTATCTTTTTGAAATAGAAAAAAAAGCCCAGCATTTTCAAATCTTCAGATATACAATTGGAGTTATCACTATAAAGAGGCCTTATTAGAGAATTCAGACTATTTCTTCTGTGATCGTAGATGGCACTTGCTCTGTTAGTCAAAACTTTGCCTAGCAGCTGACTGAGGAGTCTCCAGCTGTGCTTTTCCTACTTCAAACCACAGACTGTCCTTCAGGCTAAATCTTCAATCTGCCGATGGATTCACAAGACAACTTCTTGCTTTGGCTTTGCAAGGATTGTTCAAGGTATCCTCTTTACCGTGTGTCCTTGAAGACATCCTCTGAACAGGATTGAATCCTCCAGGAGGATCCCCGCAGGCGGAATTTTCAGCACATGTGGGTCCAGCTTGTTTTGGTTATGGTTTGTATTTTTCTACTTGAGGCATTTAACACCCTGCCTTTTTGAGCCTGACAGTTGGAATGGTTCTGCATGAGCTGCAAGTTGAATATCAGAAAGTGTAGCTGAGGATTATTCCTGTCTTCCCATCACAAAGTCATGGGCGTGCTCTAAAGGAGCACCCTCCTGCCATCTGGAGCCTTGGCCACTGTGGCGTTATGCTCAGTCTCTTTGGGACTCTGTCCTCACAATGGTCTTTCTCACGGCTTCAGATCCAAGATATGTTGCAACACTGAGGAGCTCTGATAAAGCAGGTAAGGGAACTCTCAGTAGGGTTTGGTAAACAGCATTTATCAGTGCTGGGCAAGATGATGGATCTAGAAAGGATACCCGCCTCTTCCCTCTCTGCAGCCCTAGTTTGTTGCAGACTAAGCTATACTCCCCTTCCTACCCCTCCATACCACTCCAAACTGTATGATACAGTCAAGACATTTCCCATGCACACGTTATGTACTCATCTCCATCTGTGCAATGTTTGGCAAGTGCACGAAGATCCTTGGAGACCTTTCTGACCCTCGTTTGTTTCTAATTCTCCAAAAAGAATCGGCTGATTTCTGTGCTTGGAGGCACTGGGTTTTGCATACACTCAAGGGGACTCGTTCCTTTTTCTTCCAATGCAAAGCCCTTTTCTCAGCAGTGGCGGAAGGGGACATCTATTTACTTTAGATGGGTCCAAGCTAGACTTTCAGTTTTTGAATGCAGGCAACAGGCAGAAAAGTCTCTTAAATTTCATTTCCCATCCATGTTTCTGCCTGATGCCTGTCTTCCGGGATCACCATCTTTCCTTCCTCCTTGCCCCAGTACAGCCTGTAAACATGGGATCTTGACCCTTTTTCCACTCATGGTATCAAGTGAATGTACTCACCACTAGGAAGGACATTGGTTGCATATAATTATTTTTAATGGAAATTTTTAAAGTAATTTATAAGTGTAAATTTTAAAAACAGACTATGTATTGTAAAAGGATATATTGTCCAGTGTCATACTCTATAAATTTTACCTGGTTTAAGAAGTCTATAAAGGAAAATGCTTTATTTTGCTCACTGAACCGGGTGGCTTGTGGTAACGCAGTCAAGCCGGTACGTTGTAATTTCATGTCTGGAAGTTTCTCTAACTTTTTTTTTTATTAATATTATTTTTGTTTCCCTTTTCTGGAACAAGGCCGTCATATTTAAAAGTGCAATTTGTGTAATATTTCGTAAATATGATACTATATGGCTGTACAAAACAACTTTATGAACAAATAATCCCTAGCTTATTAAAGAACAAAGGAATGGAAAATAAAGTGATAGTGGCAGATGTGTTTCATAATTGGTGGTGTTCAGAGCCACCTATCTGGGCATTGGCTTTTGTATCTGGGGAAGTGGGGATATTGAGAGCTGCAGCAAAGTGTTAGTACAATTAAGGGACTGTGCCATTTCAGAGTGCAAATGGGAGAAGAGTTACAGCTCTTAATGCCCTTCCCCTATGTTAGAAGAAGAACTTTATTTACAGTCAAACAGACCAGCAAAGTAATACACTATAGCAACACGTACAAAATTATTTACATCAGGACATTAAAATTAGGGCTCTGCTTTGGATCGCAGAGGATAGGAATTTCGCAACTTGCACTGTAATACACTTATCTACCCCCTTCAAAAGCAACTCAACTAATGACTCCCTGGAACAACCCACCTGATACCGTGTGAGAGGATACAGCAGGGCAATCCTAGCATTTTGATAAAAGCAGCAGTCAAACAACACATGTTCTAAGGACTCTACCTCAGAGTTGTTGCATGGGCAAAGCCTTCTCTCAACAGGGATTTTATTGTATCTTCCTTCCAACAACTTAGAAGGAAGGACATTAAAACGGGCCAAAGAGAAGGCTCGTCTATATTTGGAGATATCGAGCCACTCTAAATAGGCCATTTTCCCACTAGGCATAGCATCTGAAAGACCCAAAGAAAGAGGACAGCAGGGGCCCAAGGCACTCCCACGTAGATTTTGTATCTCCATGTCCAATAGTCTTTGCCTGATTGTCTGTTTAGCATTGCCTGGATCCAAAGTTAGTAGGTGGGGAAGTGACAAGCCCAGAGATGAAAGTTTCCACAGCATGGCCCTACTCCAGGTAGATTGGAAATGGTCCAACAGAACCTGGGCTGATAGAGATTCAGACGATTGTGCCCGGAGATGACGGAGCCAAAATGTTAGCGTGTGTGTCCATGCTATACAGCTCATAGAGCTTAAACCAGCCTCCAAATTAATGGCGGCTCCTGACACGCATCTTGGGACTCCAAAGATTGATCTCAGGAATTTTGTTTGGATGGTTTCTAATGAGCCCTTTGACAGAGGAAACCAGATATTGGCTCCGAACAGAGACTGGGCCACCATTTTTTCTTTAAATACTCGAATGGACGCTGGTATAAATTTGCCCCCCTTTGCAAAAAAGAATCTTAACAGTGCCCCTGCCATTTGCTCTGCTCTTAACTTTACATATTTAATCTGTTTGGACCAGTTGAGATTTTCCTGGAACCAAACTCCCAGATATTTATACGCATCCACTTGGCCAATTTTATTACCCCTTGCAGACCACATGTATCTCTTTCTTTTTTTAGCGAAGACTAGAACTTTGGATTTCTGATAATTAATCAATAGGTTATTTTAATCATAATAGTCCTTGAATCCATTTAGAAGCCTCCTAAGTCCAAGGCGGGTCTGCGATAACAGCACCGCATCGTCAGCATACAATAAAATGCACACTTTAGATATTCCTAGTTTGGGAGAGTGGGATGGGATTGCTTCCAACCAGTGTGGAAGGTCAGCCAGGAATAGATTGAATAGAGTGGGAGCAAGCACACAACCCTGCCTGACCCCACTGTTTGCAGCAAATTCGTTCGTAAAGTGCCCCTGATTACTGCATCGGACCTGAGCATTGGTGTTAGAATACAGCATTTGAATCAAAAATAACCTTTGCTCTATACCAAGTTGTTTCAGCTTTTCCCAGAGACGGGAGCGATCAATGGAGTCAAATGCTGACTTAAGGTCCATGAATGCTGCAAACAGCTTACTGCCCCTTGGAGTTGTATATTTAAGGGCCAGATGAGACAACCCAAAACAGTGATCATTTGTGGAACAGCCAGGTCTAAACCCGATCTGCTCCTTGCCTAAAACATTGCTGTTATGGGCCCAATCTGTAAGTTTGACATTTAAATAACTTGCGTAGACCTTCCCTATGATAGAAAATAGGCTAATAGGCCTATAATTAAATGGATCACTTTTTGGACCCTTTTTATTTTGGGCAATTTTATGGGCCAAGTGGTGCATAAGAGCTGACAATCTTCTCAGAATGCGCTGCTGTTCGATAGCTGGAAGATTCTCAAAACTGTTGATAAGTTTCAACTCATCACGAGTGAACTCCTCACCCGACGGTGTCTCAGACTTAGGGGGCAGGGACCGTCTGTGCTCTACTGATACTGAGTCTTTACTGCATTCTATTGCATTTACATATATATTAAGTGAATCAGAAGGGAGGTTTAAATTAGTCATGTCCCTAAATAGGGGGTCTTTGTGCACTTGACATGGGGTTGAATGGACTCCCATCAGCCCTAATGGTCTCAGGTCCATAAAATGTCTGCAGACCATCAGCCCAGATTTCGACAGGGACTCACTACATTGATAAATACGGTTAGCAGTATTTGCTGAAGCGAAGGTTATAATCGCCCGTGCAGTGATATAATTAAAAAATATATATTCTACTTTAAGGACTGCTTTTTTATCCAGCTGTATTTGAGTAATTTCATATAGCATCCTTATCAAATACTCAATACGGGCCTCCTGTGTCAGTGCCCCCTTGGGTTTCGGGTAATTTAAAAATACTAAATTTTGATTTAGAAGTTGAAGCTGCCAAATTTTGTTCCTTATTTTGTGCATCCCATTTGGAACAATGTAAGCTTGCTTAGGTGAGGGGGAAATTGGTGCAGTTAAAAGTTGAGGCTCTATTTTAGATGACTGCAAATCCCCACTCACAATGGGCAAAGGCTTTAAGCTTTTCCGTATAGGTTGTTGTATTGCCTTTGTATGCCCGGCTTCATTCCTTTCCTTTGCCTTGCTTCTCTTCTTTTCCGACTCTGACACCTCCAGCAACTGCAGACAACTTATGAGTCGCGGAGGTAGAGTGAAAAAAGTTGGTGATTTTAAGTTGTTTAAGTTGTTTAAACGTTTTTATATACTCTGCCACATCCTCTATTATTGGAAGCTGACCTGCTTTCTTATAGCCCCCTCTTGTGAGGACCATATTTACGTGCTTAGGGAATAATAATGATCTCAGCAGGTTATGTCTCCATGCAGCCACTCAGCCCACGTTCTGCGCCGCCTTCTACTGCCTTCCCTTTCAAGTTCTTGTTTTGTCCTTCTTTATTACTTTATCACTTTGTTGCTATATAAGCAACCTTGGCTGGCTCGGTTGTCTGTTACTTCTGGTGTCCGGGCTGTCCCCCAACCAATTAGTTAGATTAAAATGCTCACAGCAGCTGTTAAAAGCAGTGCTGTTACTGTTGCTATTTAGTAACAGCAATGTAGCAGTATAAAAAAATATATAGATGCCAGTCCTTGGGGGAATAGCGAAATAAAATGGATATAAAAACTAAAACTAAAATAAACTAAAAACTAAATACTGGAGCTGACCTGCCTGCAGCACTCCTCCTCCAAGGCAACTGGAAGCTCTCCAAACCCTCAGCCAAACGAATTGTTGCCATCATGGAACTTAGCACATCAGAGAAAAAGGTTGGGACTTCTTTCCCTGATGTGCTAGTTTTCTACATGCAGAGAGGTGTTTAAAAAAAACCACGAGCCAAGTCACACCCGTTACCCTTCATTTTCATTTGGCTTTTTGTTTGTGGCTAGAGGACAGTCCTAGTCAACTCCTAATTTATGACGTCTGCTGAGCAATAACATTTCTGATGTGGGAGTCTGATCATGGCCTACCATTCCTGTACTGTGGGATAAATTTAACGCCTTCCCCCTTCTAGCAAAATAGGAGCAAGACACCTACTACTAATAAGTTTTTATTGATATGCCCCTAGCACTGGGGTTGGCAACTTTGGTGGGTTGGGGCCCAATGTCTTGTACATTTGCTTGCTCTCTTCTCCACAGTATTCCAGTCATTAATTATGAAAAAAAGGTTTGTTCCTGACATTCCAGCATGTTCAATCTGTTTGCTGCACCATCAACAGACAGCCTGATTGATTTTCTTGAAAATGCGAAGCCGATTTGGGGTGGGTGGGTGATGTCCTCCACAGGGCTTGGATGATCCCTCAAGCAGTGACTGAATACAAGTGGTGATCTCCAGTTTGCAACCTAGCAACCCTAGACAGTGAAAACCCACTGTAAAAAACAAACAAACCTTAAACTTGGAATGTAGCTGAAAGACCTGTCTGAAAGGAGTGGGAAATTCCAGGCCCAGCACATGTTAGTTTCAGGCCTGAAATGAGACCAGTTCAGTTGCTTTGCCTTTCACCGGAGGTGAACAGGGCACAGCTGCAAGCAATAAATGGAATAAGAAATAAATCTACACAAGCGCCCCGTTTATTAATACTTACAACAACATCGCCAGCAAAGTCTTCACCCTAGCCCCAAATCCTGGCTGCCGCCATTTCAGAAGAGGGATTCTACTTTCAAATTGGGCAAGGGCCATTTTTCCAGAACTCAAATGTTTGCACACTTTTTTGTGACAATTTAGTTGGTACCACTAAAGGCATTGACCTACTGAAAATTTTGGGGGAAATTTTGTCCAGATATTTTATCCTTCCCAGATCCATCTTTTTATATTTTTGTGCACACTTATTTGATTTTCAGATGGTTCTACATTGTCATGTTGTGTTTTTAGATTGTGTTGCAGATTTTACTGTTAAGCCAACTTGGACCGATTTTATAGAAACGTAGCTATATGTAGCTTACATGTAGCTAAATAGAAATGAACAGAAAGAGGTTCAGTAACAGGAGGTATTTTTGAGAGGCTGCATTTTTTAGTCAGGACAATGGGTTGAATCGAACTTGATCATATTTAAGAGTAGACCCGTTGGGATTTAGGTCATGGCTAATGTAAGTCCCATTGGTTTCAGTTGGTCTACTTTTAAGTATGATTAAGTCTGGATCCAACCCAATGGCTTTGCACTCCTTCATGGTGCTCTCCTCTGGAAAAGTAGTGCAATACCCTCCCATGGTTTTTTCTCTTATATGAATTGTAGAAGTATACTTGGATATGCACTGTGATGTTTTTAACTTTGTGGAGCAATTTTCTTCACTATGGGATAAGTTTTATGGTTAGAATCAGAGATTACATTGAGTACAAGAACCTGTTCTCATGGTCATAACTCCGTCCTGGGATAAGAATTAATGGAGAGTTTCTTTTGAGCATGTACAAAATGCATTCCCATTCATATGCATGTCCAGACTACCACCCTGAGGGATTTATGAAAGACAGGCTTCAAAATTGGAAGGTGTAACGTTAGGCAATTATCACCTTAGAATTATCAGCATGGCTCATAACTGTTCAATGTTTGGATCTCGATAACTTTTCTTATGTGAATGTTGCCAGGCTGCAGTTCAGATGCCATGTGGTGATCCGAAGATGCCAGGTGGGTGATCCAACCGAAGTCCAAGAAGTTTTGCGGGTGATCTGGAAGTGCTTGCCTGCTTCTCCGGCTCATTGCCTTTCAGGACCAGTTTTTTACACATGGAAGGAGCCTGAGCTTGGGGAGTGATCATCCAAGAAGTGTGTCAGTTTTTGAACATGTCACAGAGCAGCTTCTCCATGGGAGTGTTCCCAATGGTTCTGCGGAAAAAAAGAAGCTCGATGCGCTCTGAAGAAATGAACTTCAGTGAAGGCAGGAGCAGCAGCAGTTTTCCGAACCTGGAAGGAGGAGACAGTGGGTTTGATGCTCTTCCAAAATTCAGGGGTGGAAATTGGGGTTGTTTTTCACTTAATTTCTCCTGTGGGAAGAGAAGTTCTCCAAGCATTTCTGGGGCAGGAGATGCAAGCTCACTATTAGCAATAGCACAACTTTTGTTTTATCTGAAGTTTTTTTATTATTATTTTGCTGCCAATCGTACAAGCATTTTGCATCCTCTACAATGCCCCCAGATCTAGCATTCTGGGGCAATGTGGCAGAGAAAACGGTGGAGAATATTTGACCAAATTGCTCTGTTTTTTGGGAAGGGATGAGAAAAAACATGAAAGATTTTTTGCCCCAGATCTCTTCTGAGACATTTCAGCTCCGCTCTAGTTTGGTTAGAGAGCAAGCCTGCCACCATCCTATATGCTTGAAGCAGGACCCAGGCCAAAAGGACTAGAGTGAGCGAGTGTGTTGTTTAAAGATCTTTAACCCACTTTTCAGCTTTTAGAACGTGCAAAGTGGTGAACAAGTTGTGGGTGTTTTTTTTAAAATAACACAATAGAAATACAATAAGTCAAACCAAGCCTCATTAAGGTAGCAAGCCGGATAGAACAATATTTTTGAAAAGCAGCTAAAACAACAAATGCAACAGCAGGAGAATTTCAAATAATCAGGCAGTCGCAAAGGAAACAAAATCAAACTTGCCATAAAAAGGTCTTTGCTAAGTGCCTAGAACTTAACAACAAAAGCAGCCAGTGAAGTTCAGAATAGGGTGTAGCATAAATACAATGCCGCCACCGCAAAGGTCGCAATCACCACAGCCTCATCTCAAAATGTGGGGGCACATGGGGAACAACCTCAAACGAAGATCTTGACACCCAGCCAGATTTGTTTTGGAGTGCTGGTCCATCGCTAGCCAGGGATCACATGGTTTTCCTGGTACCTGTGTCCATATATGGTGCCCTTCCCCAACCTGGTGCCCTCTAGGTGTGTTGGACTACATTTCCCAGAATCTGCCTGGGTGCTGTTGTCCAGCACAACTGGAGGGCACCAGGTTGGGAGTACCTGACCTATGGGGTGTAGCACACTACTCTTAACCTGCCTGGCAACAGATCCTGGCTTTGCTACTTGAGCAGCTTGCCTTGGACTTTACGTCTTGCTCGGTGCCTCCTTGCCTGAAAAGGGATTCATCTGCTATTAAAGACATGGCATCCCTGCCAGAAAGGAAGGTGCTGCCCCAACAAAGCGAGTCCTATAAAATGTTTCAAGGGCTGGATTAATGTGAATGTGTTTGGGGGTGTGGGGGGAGGCTATTGGGAAGGTAATGGCAGGGAAGAGGACACAACTGTAGGTACCTGACAGGCTGGTTGGGGTAATGGATCTGGTTATGTTGTCCCAGCATGATTTGGGACTGATCCTGCAAATTCTCCACCTGGTCTGGATCCTTCAGACCTCTTGTTTCTGTAAAAGAAAAACCAGGATGTAAGTGGCTTTGATCTGAGACTTGCTTTTAAATAAAAGGTGTGCGTTGGTGCTGCTTTGTTGGAAATAGGTATTGAAGGCAAGGGTATGAAAGTGGTAAAAGGCATGGAAAACAATAGAGAACGTGAAATTGGGTGTAGAATTCAGTTTTCAGAAAAACACATCTTAAATTTTTTAAAAGAAGCAAGTTGCTAGTCCTTATGGTTGCGCAGATTTCTTTGAAAGTATATGGGTAATCCTTGCTGGAATGTGACTCCAGAGGGACAGGTGAATATATTTATTTATTTATTACATTTGTATATCGCCCCATAGCCGAAGCTCTCTGGCCGGTTTACATAGGATTAAAACAATTAAAAACAATATACAAAAATTAAAACAGCAAAAACATACAACATACACACAATCTGTACATTTAAAACCACTACAACACCCCAAAAAGCTACAAAAACAAAAACAAACCCAGGCTCCTCAGATATTGCCAAATGCCTGAGAGAAGAGGAAAGCCTTGACCTGGTGCCGAAAAGATAACAATGTTGGCACCAGGCGGGCCTCGTCAGGGAGATCATTCCACAATTGGGAGGCCACCACAGAGAAGGCCCTCTCTCTTGTTGTCGACCTCCGAGCTTCCCTCAGAGTAGGCACTCGGAGGAGGGCCTTAGATGTTGAATGTAGTGTTCCGGTAGGTTCATGTTGGGAAAGGCATTCCATCAGGTATTGTGGTCCCAAGCCGTGTAAGGCTTTATAGGTTAAAACCAGCACCTTGAATCGGGCTCGGAAACATACAGGCAGCCAATGCAAGCGGGCCAGAGTAGGTCTTATATGCTCAAACCTATTGGTTCTGGTTATCAATCTGGCTGCTGCATTTTGCACAAGCTGCAGCTTCCAAACCACCTTCAAAGACAGCCCCACGTAGAGTACATTGCAGTAATCTATCTTGGAGGTTACCAGAGCATGGACAACTGAAGCCAGGTTATCCCTGTCCAGATAGGGACGTAGCTGGGCCACCAACCAAAGTTGGTAGAAGGCACTCCGTGCCACTGAGACCACCTATGCCTCAAGTGACAGAGACAGTTCTAGGAGAACCCCCAAGCTATGAACCTGCTCCTTCAGGGGGAGTGCAACCCCATCCAGAACAGGTTGAACACCCTCCATCCGGTCAGCAGAACCACCTACTAACAGCGTCTCAGTCTTGTCTGGATTGAGTTTCAGTTTATTAGCCCTCATCCAGTCCATTGTCGCAGCCAGGCACTGGTTCAGCACATCCACAGCCTCACCTGATGAAGATGAAAAGGAGAAATACAGCTGCGTGTCATCAGCGTACTGATGACAACGCACTCCAAAACTCCAGATGACTGCACTCAACGGTTTCATGTAGATGTTGAACAGCATAGGGGACAAGACTGACCCCTGCAGAACCCTATACTGGAGAGTCCACGGGGCCGAGCAATGTTCTCCAAGCACCGCCTTCTGGAACCGACCCGCCAAGTAGAAGCGGAACCACTGCAATGCAGTGCCTCCCACTCCCAACGCAGCCAGTCGTCCCAGAAGGATACCATGATCAATGGTATCGAAAGCCACTGAGAGATCAAGGAGAATCAACAGAGTCACACTCCCTCTGTCTTTCTCCTGACATAGGTCATCATACAGGGCGACCAAGGCTGTTTCCGTACCAAAACCAGGCCTGAAACCCGACTAAAATGGATCCAGATAATTGGTCTCATCCAAGAGTGCCTGGAGCTGGCTCGCAACCACCCGCTCCAGGACCTTGCCCAGAAATGGAACATTTGCTACTGGCCTGTAGTTATTAAGATTTTCAGGGTCCAGGGAAGATTTCTTTAGGAGTGGTCTCACTGCTGCCTCTTTCAGGAGGCCTGGGACCACTCCCTCTTACAAAGAGGCACTAATCACTTCCCTGGCCCAGCCAGTGGTTCCATCCCTGCTAGCTTCTAGTAACTAGGAGCAGGAATCCAGTGCCCTTAATTGCTCCCTTCTCTTCCCTGTGACTAGCAAAGTGAGAATATTTTTTTCCTAAACAGTAAAAATGGCAGAATAAATAGTGGGAATGAAAGACTGTGCCTAATTTGCATACTTTTGGCTGTAGAGTTCTCATTTTTGTTGGTGCAGAATTTGCACTGCCTTGGTGCTGGGCTTTGCTTTCATTTGTCTCATTCAGAAAATATACAGCTCTCTGCCTGTAAACAAATGCTTCTCCTTCCAGCCAGCTCACCTGGTTTGAACAATACAATCGCCTTCATGCAGGCAAATTCGGTGGGGTCCACGAGCAGCCCTTTGAAGCGTGCAATGATTTCTTTCATGGCACGGATGTCCATTCCACCAGACGCAAGCTTTCCATTGGTGGTAGGGGCCAGCTCCGACACGGAGAGGAGGGGGCAACTTTCCAGCGGTAAAGACCACTGGATGGCACAGAGCAGGAACAGCTCACTCCAGGCTTCCTCCAGTAAGATCACCTGCAAACAACAAGTCACTGGGCTGAGTCCCTAATGACTGCAACAGGTCTGTTCCTTAAATAGGCCAGTAGCTATCACATCAAGCACATCAGCATCTTCCCTCCTTTAACTATAGCTTGTAGTCTGACTGAGGTATTCACGACAGACAGCTTCTGCGCTGTTTCTGCAAGGCGGGCTCCTTGCTTCTCAATAGGCTGCTTACACTACGGAAGCAGTAGCGTAAGCTGGAGGGGACCTCCTCGTCGGAGTGCCCCCTCAAAATCGTGGACCCCGGGCCAACTGGCCCCACTGGCCCCCCTCTGCACGGCCCTGATAACAATGTGCACCATGAAAATAGAAAGATGCATCTTAAATAAGTCTGTATGCCTTAGTCTTTATGTAATGTGTCAACTTGGCCATAGTCGTATAACTTATATTTTCTAGGGATGTGCACTGGATCGGACCCGATCCACGATCCGAGTCCGGTCCAGTGGGAAATCGGATAAATTATCCGATTTCCGATCCCGCAGCTGGATCGGCCGATCCAATCCGAACCGGTCCGAAAAAGCTCCGAACCGGTTCGGCGGATCGGCGGGCGCCCACTGGCGCCCACCGCCGCTTCCATTGGCGGGCGCCAGCGGGCGCCCGCCGATGAAAGTGGACAGCGGGGGGGGGGAGGAGGGGGGCACTTACCTTCTCGGCCCGGTGGCTCCCGTCCGGCGCCGGCGCCTACTACTACTAGCAGGCTCCGCAGCCTGCTCTAGGGTGGCGTGCCGGGTGATGTCATCACCCGGCGCGCTACTCTAGAGCAGGCCGCGGAGCCTGCTGGAAGTAGTAGGCGCCGGCGCCGGACGGGAGCCGCCGGGCCGGAAAGGTAAGGAGGGGGTGCGTGGAGGGGAGGAGGGGGCGCGCGGAGGGGGGAGGGGGGAGGGGGGCCCTTACCTTTCCGGCCCGGCGGCTCCCGTCCGGCGCCGGCGCCTACTACTCCCAGCAGGCTCCGCGGCCTGCTCTAGGATGGCGCGCCGGGTGATGTCATCACCCGGCGCGCTACTCGAGAGTAGGCCGCGGAGCCCGCTGGTAGTAGCCGCCGGCGCCGGACGG
This sequence comes from Anniella stebbinsi, assembly GCA_029215795.1. Taxonomy (NCBI): domain Eukaryota; kingdom Metazoa; phylum Chordata; class Lepidosauria; order Squamata; family Anniellidae; genus Anniella; species Anniella stebbinsi. The sequence continues at coordinate 394,480,648 of JARDYH010000001.1, forward strand.
GCCGAGAAGGTAAGCAGTGGCGGGGAAGGGGGCTTACCCCCCCCCCCCGGAGCCGTCCGCTTCTATCCGCTGGCGCCCGCGGGCGCCAGCGGATGGAAGCGGGCGGCCCCAGGGGGGGTAGGGAGCGCGGGGGAGGGGGTTTACCTGCCGGGGCCGTCCACAGCGGACGGCCCCGGGGGGGGGGAGGGAGTTAGGCCCCCCCTTACCCACCCGCCGCCATTTTTTCCTCATAGACTTGCATTGCAATGCAAGTCTATGGGGAAAAAAATGGCGGCCGATCCAAAAATGTACGATTTTTGGGTCGGGATCGGACTCGATCCGGTCCGGGGGGCCTCCGATTTTGTCCGAACCGGTCCGGGACAAAATTGGAGGTCCCGATCCGGGTCCCGATCCGATCCGGGGGGTCCGTGCACACCCCTAATATTTTCCCATTCCTCCACTCTAGGTTCCTTCCTACGTGTCCCCAGCCACAATTTCCAGTATGACCCATGCTGCTGAAATAATATAAGATGGCCTTCTCCAAGCTGGTGCAATATAGAGCGACATGTAAGCCAAAACATCTCGAGGGCCACATCTCTCATTAGCCCTAGCCAACATGGTGAGGGACCATGAGAATTCTGGGCCAAAACATCTGAAGGGCTCCAGGCTGGGAAAGGCTGATGTAGAATGATATTTAAGCCTTGATTTCTTTCCAGTTAAGCTCATTGTATAGATCCATAAAAATATCACAGGCTCTAAATTCATATATATCCCTGATAAAGAGAAATGTCAGTTTAGAGCTTGGGCTGTTATTATAAATTATGTATTAACTTAGTATTTCCTTACACTTGGATGCTTACTGGTTCACTGGCTAAGCACAAGGTCAAGAAGAGACTATGACCCTGATAATGTGTTCCCAGATCCACACATCCTAAGCTCCACCATTAGTTTCTGCCTAGGCCCAGTGGCTAGACCTGGCCCAGGGACTCACCTGATCTCGGAAAGGCAGGTTTGAGAAGACAGGTAGGTTCTTTGCCCATTTCACAGCCATGAAGAGTAGTCGGGCGGAGGTTTCATAGACGCTCTCAGGGCTGGCAGGTGAGTATGGGGACACGTGAGCCTCACTCCCTGAGCGCTCGGGCTCGTTACTTGTTACATCAATGTTCTCGTCAGCTGCAGAACGGAACATTTATCCATCAGTAATGTGGAGTCACTGCTAAGCAAGTTTCAGACACAGAAAGACTTTGCATGATGAGTTGGCAGGTACTGGCAGCTGTGGATTATCCACAAATGTATGAGTCGTGATGCTAGACTAGCAAAATGAGCCTTAAGAGTTTTTAAAACATTGGACAACCCTAGAATACTGTTAAGGGCAATGAACTTTAATTTCTCAAAAGGCGCAGCAGCTGCAATAACTTGGGGCTGAGGGTTGGTGGAAAGCAGCCTGTCCCAGGGTGTGGATTAGGATCAGCGCTGAGTTGACTATGGCAGCATTCGGACGACACGATAGTCAATACAACTGACGATTGTTTCCCCCCACCTCAGTTGCTGATTGTGTTGTCCGAATTCAGCCAGCGTGTGTGTGTGTGTGTGTGTGTTTCGAGAAGGGATGTGTCAAATGGTTAAAGGAGGAAAGCTGTGGCTGCAGGCCTGACAAGTGTCACCAAGAGATATTTTCTACTTACACCACCGCCTGAGTCACAGAAATATCTCCAGCACTCTGGCGGGTTTCTCTTATTACCCATGCGCAATAGAGCAGCCCATCTCCTGCCATTCCAGGGTCTATCTATGGTGAAAGAACACCAGTAGGGCTGCTGCATTTCGGGGCAGGTGACCCAGGTGACTGCCTAGCCAATGAGCTAATTCCTCAACAATCCACTCAAATGTGTTGTCAGAAATCACACCATCCAAGCATGCAACGGTCTCTAAATGCAACGCTAAAACAAGGAGATAAGCAACACCTGAACCCCTAGAGAGATGTGCTGAAGATATTCCTTTCCTGGGCTACCATTTGATCTAGGACCAGGCCGGGCTGTGCAACTAGTAGCCCTCTAGATGCTTTGGCTTATGACTCCCATGATCCCTAACTGTTGGCACTGCTGCTTAGGGCTAATGGAAGTTGTAGGCCACACATCTGGTTGCCCACCTCTACTCTAGGGCCAGCTCTGAACCTCAGCACTCCACCTATTATTTTTAATCATTCAGTTCTTTCCACAGTCCAAACAGTACAGCAGACAACACAACGAGGCCAGGAGGAGAAGGGAGTCTGCTCAAGGCCGTGCTAAGAATGCTCACTAGGGGACAGCAGAGACCTAGCGCAGCCAATCCAAGCCAGTCATTGCTGCCGCTATGTGCACCATAGCTTGGCTGCATCGGTGATGCTGCGCTCTCCATAGTTTCGCGGAGGCTGGCGCCACGTGTGGCTCAGCAGCCATGGGTTCAGAAGCCTGGCTTGAGCCCCCTGTTGGCAGGCAAGCAGACCAGCTGCCTTGTCCCTCTCCTCCCGCGGTCAGCACCTAATAGCCCCCACCCCACCCCCTACCATCCTCTGGCTCCAGCTTGGCACACGTCTCGGCCGTCATCAGGCTGGCCATGAAGCGGTGGTTGCTGGGGGGAGTGGGCGCCCGGGCCCTTGAAGCCCTTGTTATGGAGCAGGAGGTAGGAAGCCTGTGGATTTGCAGGGAGGGGCAAGGTGGCGGCGGCGGCGCATCCCGTGTGGTGGCCAAGTGCTCGGGTTGCCGTTCGGGGTCCAGGTCGATGGCGTCCAGACGCACCTGCGCTGTGCTGCGGGGCTGCCGTTCATTCTGTACAGCTGGAGGCGGAAAGGGGGAGAAGTCACCCGGTGAGCCTCCCTTCTCATCTCCTGCCAGCGCGTGAATCACAGAGAGTCCCCTGAGCTGGTGATTTAAAAAATTTGCCGGGATCCAGCGGAGGCTGGTGGCTCCGATGTCAGTGGGGCTGTGAATTTGCTCTGGGTTTCGGTCGAAACCAGCCAGAACTCTAAAAGAACTATCCGAGGTGCTGCACACAATGCCCTGAATCAGTAGAGCAGCTTGGATATCACTCCTTTAGAGTTCTGACTGAAACCCAGAATGGATTCAGAGCCATCAGCCTCCCCTACTGCTGTGTGTGTGTCTGATTCGGTTAAATTGGGGTGGGTGAGTTGGGGTATGGGACTTAATGTTTTCATTAAGGACCCCTGCCTTTGCCCCATAGATCACACACTGCCTTCTGCCTGCACACCCACATCCTTGACCAGGCATGTGCCTGCCCTGTCCTTCGTGGGTCGAAGCCCTGAGAGTTTTGGATTCGCAAGGATGGTGGTTTCATATGCCACCCTCCTCAGATGTTCCTCTGAGTTTAAGGGCAATCTTCACAGTAGCTGGGGGGGGGAGGAGGGGGGGAGATAAATTTTCCCAGCAACAATATATTGCTCTGAACTATTCCTGTTGTAATGCAAAGGATTTTGGGATGACTTGGTCTGGGATGGGCAATTAAGAACCATTCGCTTTACAAACGACCTACATAATGTGCATGCATGCAGACAGCCAGGCAGATTAACACAGCTGCTTACATTTGGGGGGACATGGTTAAGGGAACTGCCATGATGGGTGCCTGCACTTCAGAATTGACCAATCCACCTCACGCCTGATTTTTAGGATCTGCATGCGAAAGACTGGCTCAGAATCGTTGGGATTAAGCATTTATTTATTTATTTATTTATTAAACATTTATATCCTGCCCTATATCATAAGGATCTCAGGGTGGCGTACAGATAAAATCATGCATATAAAATAGAATAAATATACAATCCTAAAACAATTTAAACCATTAATATATTTAAACAGTAAAATTAAATTAAAACAAGACAGTGTGCAGACTGGGGGATTTAGCCATTAAGGGCTTTATTAAAAAGCCCATTTGCAACCCATTAGGCAAGAGTCTTTAAAGGGCCCAAGACTGTGCTCACCGTCCTTGTTCATTCCAGCCTGCAGGCATTTCTTCAGCCGGCAGGCTTGGCACTGGTTCCTGTGTGCTTTGTCCACTGGGCACATCCCTGTGCCAGCCTGACACCTGTTGGGAGAACAACACAACAACAGTATACTAGATCTGGGAGCAGAGATGTGCTTGCCAGAGCTTGCAGTTCCTTGCCTTGGCTGCTATGGGGGTTGCTTTGATGTATTCCACAGTAAGAAAAACCACATGCTCAGCCAAGAAAAGCTGGATTCTGCAAGCTGCATAATTGTGAACATCAGCAACTATTTGCTTTTTTCACCGTATGGCATCTGCTAATGATGCGGTAAGGCAAAGAGCTATGTAAAGCGTTGATGCCTCATCCCCGATGACGGGAATTCCTACTTAGTCCTCACTTCTGGATTTTGAGATTAGAACAGGCATGCCTCACACATTTTCAAACTGAGGACTAGCAACTTGTTTGTTTTTAAATAACACAAGAGCTGAGATTCCTCCGAAAGCATACTTTGTGTTCGCAACACACTTGAGCAGTGCAATGAATACGCTGAGCTCTGTGCTCTGTGCTGGGTGCACCATCTTAGCAAGGTGCAGATGAGACTGAGGCAGAGTTCAAGATTGCCCATGACCTCATTCCAGAAACCTGCCTCCCATGTGCTAGTCCAATACCCTCTTGAAGGCACTTCCTTCTTGCTGCTGCAGGAAGAGGAGGCTGAGCAGGTGCAAGAAGGAAGCGGAAGAGACCAAATGGGGGCATCACCTTTAGCTTGTTTTTTTTTTGGCCTCCTACATCCTAGGACGCTACCTTAGATCAGGTCAGACGAGCCCGGTATTGTTTATTCCAACTGGCCTCCCCAATAAGCCTCAGATGCTGGGAGCCCTACGTGGGAGTTTCCTGTACCAAAGTTGCAGTAATCCAGCAAGTCTTGTATCTTTTCCTTTACTGCTCTCCCCTTTCGTTGAATCCGGTTTCTTTTGTAACAAACGCTGTTCTGTCATCGACAGCTTTGGGGCAGGTTCCCAGCCAAACTCTGAGAGGGCTGATTGTCCTTCTCCCTGAGTTATCTGACTGGTACGCAAGAAGCGGAGATAAGGGGGAACTTGGCCTGTCGCCCGACCCCTTTTCATGGTTCTCCGAGGTCTCAAACTTCTACGTGGCAACGCCAGGGGTCGAGCTTGGGACCTTCGGCATGCAAGATCTGTGCTCCGTCACTGAGCAATGGTCCCTCTCTGCCCAAAAGGCTAAGGCTGGGCCAGCCCTGTGCTGGAACCAGGAATCAAAACGGCACCCAGCACGTGGGGAGGTGGCTAATACTAGAAATCAGTGGGACGGCTGTCTTCCTCCGTCCCCCAGGATTTCAGAATGGGGTAGGCTCAGATATAACTCTGCCCTCGTTATTTCTCACCTCCTTGCATGAGTGCATGGCTGAACCGGGGCAGGTGTGGTCCAGAGGCTTGGGCTGCAGAGACCCAGGTCCAAGCCCATTCCGCCTGCTCTGAATAAAATTTGAGCCTATGCACAGGGCCATCATCATGGGCGGGCTAAGGGCCCAGACCCCAATGGGGGGCACTACTGACAAGAGTCCCCTGGACTTGCCACTCCTGTTCACCCTTGCAGCCTGCCTGTTCACCCTCCCCTCGCTCTGGCCCAGACAAGGGGGGGTGGGGAGGAGGAGGAGGAGGACCAGAGATGCCACTGCCTACTTGATCTCTGCCTGCCGAGCAAGCAAGCGGTAGCAGTGGTGAGGAAGAGGAGGAGGAGCAAGAGCAGCTGGTGACCATGGTGGCAAGAAGATAGGCTCACTGAAGGAGGGGACCCACCGCCCCCCCAAAAAAACCCCTAAACATAACTTCTTTATAGAAAAAATGCTAGGAGATCTGTTCACAATTCTCCTGCCCCTTTTGCTCCACTGGTGCAGTGAATGGCTGGCTGGGCTGTTCGTATTTTGCCAGGTTCAAAGATGGCCCCCTGACCTGTAGATGAGCTTCCTGCGGACACTGCGCTTGAAGAACCCGCTGCAGCCGTTGCAGGCGTAGATGCCGTAGTGCTTGCCACTGCTGGTATCTCCACACACCTTGCAGAGCAGCACTGGGCTCCCGGCTTTGCCAGGAGGGAGGCCAAGCCCTGCTGGAAACAGATGGGAAAAGGGGTCAGGGCCCTACAGAAGGAACATGGGTGACGTGAGAGGGGGGCAAGGAGGCATGTGCGCCTGTTCCCGAGAAGTAGCTCCATCTCCTGTTGTCGAAGCCCGATGTTTACTTGGAGAAAGGACACTTTTCGCTCACTCAGACTACTTTATGATCATCAGTCAATATATGGAAAAAGCATTTCCATCTGTCAGTGATAGAATGTGGATAGAGGATTTTTGCATCTGGAAGATAGCCAATAGGAAGTCCTGTTTTTGCATCTTCATTATCTTTAGTTATTACATTGTTCACTTGGCTTGTTCACCGCTGCACTTCAACCCTCATTTATACTTCCCCACCAGCAGTGCCATCAACGCAGGACTTTGGAGCCCCACTCAGGGACCCCACGCAGCAGAATGGGCCCCAAAATGTAGCAGGGCTGACTTACTCAGTGGAGGCTGGTGACTCCGAAGTCAGTGAGGGGGTAAATCTGCTCAGGGTTTCAGTCAGAACTCTAAAGGAGCTATCCAAGGTGCTTCACAGGTTCTGACTGAAACCCAGAGTGGATTCACTGCCCCACTGACATCGGAGCCGCCAGCCTCCACTGGGCTTACTATATTTTGAAATAAGTGAAGTAATACGCATCACCATCTAAAGAACCCTTCCCCTGTAAGACCATTAAGTCCAAAATGACCTAGCTTCACCGCTATTCCCCACCAATTTCCCAGTTCACGTATCAAGCCCTAATAAACCAGATGGATAGCAACATGTTACCCCCCCCCCTTTTCTGGTGTGTTTTAAAAAGTATTTACACTGTTTTTATCCCACCCTTCCTCCAAAGACTACAGGGTGACACAGATGGGTGGTTCAAGTGACTTCCCTTACTCTCTGATTTCTTCAGAACTAGCTACTTTGCTCTGGGAAATCTCAACTTGGTTTGATGAGCTGAACTCACCACCTGTGACCTGGAGTGGAGCTTTCTGCAGCATGTTGGGATTCAGTTCTGGTCCAGGAAGGAACAAGGGATAGAGCAGGGTTGGGGGACATGTGTGGCCCTCCAGATGTTGTTGGACTGCAACTCCCATCATCCCTGACAATTGGCTGTGCAGGCTAGATCTGATGGGAGTTGCAGTCCGACAACATCTAGAGAGCCACACTCATTCCCCACTGCTGGGTTAGGAACATAGAAACATAGGAGGTTGCCTTATAGTGAGTCAGACCCTTGGTCCAGCTAACCTAGTATTGTCAACACTGACTGGCAGCAGCTTTCCAGGGTTTCAGGTGGGTTTTTTCCAGCCCTACCTGGAGATGCCGGAGATCAGACCTGGGACCTTGTCCATGCAAAGCAGGTGCTCTACCAATGAACCACAACCCCTCCCAAAGGAGCTCCAGCACCTAAGGAGATCACCTAAGCCAGCCTTTGCCAACCTGGTGCCCTCCAGATGTTTTGGACTACAACTCCCTGAATTCCTGATCCCTGCCCTGGCTGCCTGAGGATGATGGGACTTGAAGCCCAAAAGACCTAGAGGGCACCACATTGGGCAAGACCGACCTCAGCTCTAGCACCAAAAGGAGCCACCTAGAAAATCCTTGGTGCTGCCCTGCTTCCAGCCACCTTTCCTCTTGCTAGGAAAAGCCTCCGACCTGAAGGAAGGGATGGGGGGCAAGAAGGAGAGATGGAAACATGGTCCAGAGGGAGCGATTCCCCTTACCCAATGGGCTGCCTGCCGTTCCTTTGCTCAGCGCAGGCTCCATAGGGGAGGCAGCCATGCTGGCTGTCGATCAGTAGGGACAGGAGGTCTCGGCTCTCTGCTGCCCGCTGCGTCCTGGATCCAACCTCTTCCTTACTCCTCAGGTGTTGAACCAGAGGCTCAGCTGCAAGGAGGACCACTGCCTTGTGGCCTCGCTCCAGGACACGGCGATGGAGGAATCCTTTCAGCGCAAGCCAAACTCTTCTGTAGGGAAGCTCACTACCCTAAGCCAACTGGCTGCCGTCCTCCAGACCACAGAGAGCCTTGCTCTTCTTGGGAGCCTCCGGGTGGTTGGCTTGTGTGTATGTGTGCAATGCCTGCGTGTGTGAATCCCTTCTTGCCAAGGCCCCTCGCGGCGCAGCAGGGGGGATTAGCCCTTAATGCTGCGTAAGCAGATGCCTATCTGTCATCCTCTTAATCTTTAGTCTCTCTTTCCAAAGGTGGAACCATCAGCAGCACAATGAAGAACGGGAAGAAAGGTGCCGAAAACCCGCCGGTGCGTCCTAGAGGGTGCCAGAACGCTGTAACCAAATGCCCCCTGTGACACCCAATCTGTTGGCACCATCTCTGCCTGGGGCAGCCGAACAAAACTGCTGCCATGCCACGCTCTCTCGGCACTGCCGCCCGCCAGACGATGGCCGCTCATTTGTTCGGCCGTCAGCCAGCGGGCCAAAGGTGAAGAGCGGCTGTGTTCTCTAGACATTTGATCCGCCCTGGCCCTGACCCCCAACATCACCCACTTTTGCTTGCTCCCTGAGATCGGATAGCAAATGCTTTTGGGGGGGAGGAAGGGGGCCCCAACTTACAAGGGCAGCGGCTGATGGGAGCTGAATATTTCATGGGGCGTTTTTTCAGGCAGGCGAGAGCACCGACTCCACCACTAGGCCCTGTATTATTGATGAAGGGAAAGGTGAAGCATTAGGAGCCACGCCAAGGAAATCACGGGGGCTTGAGGTGAGAGAGAGGCCTCAAAACTGCATTCCTGAACTTCTCAGGCACTGCCAGGTCCAGGTTTTGGAGGGGTCTGGGGCAAGATCCCCTCAGTGCCCTCCCTCCCTGAGAGAGTCTGCTGTCTTCTCCCCATTGGCAATGGCTGCTCTTGCTTCTCATCTTCTTTCTCATCCTTGCTACCACTTGCTTGATTGGCAGGCAGGGAGCCAATGAGCAAACAGGCCATGGCCTCTTCTGCTCCTCCTCCTCCTCCTCCTCCTCCTCACCACCCCCACCATCTGAGCCAGGGCAAGAGGCAGATGAACAAGCAGGTTGCAATGGTGAAGAGAAGGACCAAGTCCAGGGGGATCTTGTCAGGGGGCCCCTGTTGGGATGTGGAACCTTGGCAGGTGCCCGACCATGCCTACTTTTGATGCTGGCGCTTAGAAGTTCTTAAATGTTTTGGCAGAAACATCTAAATTGAAGCTAAGCCATGACGGTGGCATTGTTCGTACGCGGCAAATTCTTGTGGAGGAAGAAATCTATTACTTTCTTGTGTTTGTATAGGCAGGAGCTGCAGCAAAATGTTGCAGGGTAGAGAGCTGTTGTTCAGTGTTCCTGCCAGCCATGTCCTCATCCAAGGATGCTCCATTCCATTTCTCTCCTGCCCAGTATTTTGGTCCGCACCACCACCACCTGCCAGGATTCCACATTGAGTGTGCCCAGTCCTCACTGGGCAGGTTTGTGATGTTGAAGACCCAACGTCTGCAGTTCATCACATTCTTAAACTGGCCTGCAAGAGATATTAGGCAGATGTGATCAGACTCTGTTGGGTGCAAAACACATTTCAGGCTGCACAGAGGGCTTTCAGAGCAACAAAATAATCAAGGCTGCCTTTGCATTTTAAAATAAAATAAAATATAATTTAGCAGTAATTAGGCCTGGGCACCCTGTGACATCCCTAACCATTGAACATGCTGGCTAGAGCTGATGAGAGTTGGAGTCCAACAACATCTGGAGGACCACAAGTTGCCTGCCCAAGTTTGGTTCTGTATCCAGCACTAAACAGAATGCACAGGTCCCTTGGAGAAGCATGGTCATATTTATATCAATGCAGCCAAAGATTAATTTTAGATTAATCCAAGGCCTGCCAAGACATTTTGCTGCCTGAGGCAAAGAACAAGATTGTGGCCTCTCCCATTACGTGTACAGAAGACAACTGGACTGTTTCTTCAACACTGACAATAGAACAGCATTCTCTGCTGCACCTGAAAGCAGCAGTTTGGCTTAGGGAGCACAGGACAGGCTGCTTGGCATCTAGCTCTCTCCTCCAACATCTTGCCGCTACCTTCCAGCATCTGCCGCCTGAAGTGGCCACCTCACTTTGCCTAATGGTAGGGCCGGCCTTGGTGTCCTCGGTACAGGGATGTGTCGATGATGATCAGTTCTGCAATGTGATTCTCACAATTCTAGTCTTGTGGGAGAGCAGCTTCTAGGCCCCTTCCTTGAATGTTTGGCTTTCATATTTAAGGTAAGTCTCTATTTCTTCCCTTTCACATTAACTTACAAAACCCTACCCACCCACCCACAACTCCAAAGTATACCTGTATGCCATAAAATTGAGCAGTCCAGGGTACTAGGCTAGTGGTTTGACCAGACGATGGATTCCAGCTTGGGACAATATTCCTGTTCTTGCCCTTGTTTCGTGCTTAGTCTGTATGAAAGATGTAGTGCAGGGAAGGAGACCGAAAGGGGGATGAGGGATTGTCTCCTTGGCCAGTGCCTTCGTCCATGTAGACGCAACCGGCGGTACTTCAGTCCCTCTTCTCTGCAATCTGCCAACTAATCCATTTACTCTGTGTAAGTAAGGAGGGGGAGCAAAAGACACAGAGCAGCCTGCAGGGGGTCTGCTAGTTTAACAAAAACAATTAGCCCCAGGATTGAGATAGCAGCTCTGAGTCAGTCAATCCCTGTGTCCAGTCAAGAGACCAGATGGTGATGGATGCTTCATCAGCCATTAGTGGCAAGGTCATAATTAGTCTGCAGCCCTGATCTCTCCCCCTCTCCCTCTCCCTCTCCGAGATTCCCCCACCAGGAGGGAGATGCCCAGACTCCCACGGCCACCCATGCCTCTTGAACGTTCATTGCAAAGCAGTTGTCCCAGCAGCATCCCTGGGTTTCAATCTCGGTGCCAGGAAATGGTCCCATTCAGATCAGATGCCTGCCTGGTTGTTGGGTCTGCATGCTTGACAGGTGCAAAGGTCAGAAAGGAACCACGAACGCAAAGGGATGAGTCCACGAACCATTTCGCATCAAGCTCATTCCGCTGTGAAACCCCAACACTTCCGATTTAGGAGAATTGATGCTCTGCTTGAAAGGGTGGGTGCTTCCAGACAGACTGCTCCTGGCGCTACCAGTCCAAAGGCATTGTGCAGCGATCCCATAGTTCCCTCTTTAACTGGTGTGGATGTGTGATAAGAAAAGAAAGGAAGGAAAATGGGGAAATGGGTGGGTTGCAAAGGGAAAATATTGTCCGGACACGCACCCGCCCAGTAAAATTCTGAGAATGAAGCAGGAAAATTGCATGATAAAAGCCTCACCCAGGTTCAGGAAGTACCTTCTTTTGAAGCATAGCGATGGGTGAATAAGTGATTTTCATGATTGCCCATGTTTTCCAAACACCACTTTAAGGCTAGGCTCATCTCATTTCCTACATTTGTTTGCTCTTGTTTTTCATTTCATTCAAATAGGAAAAATATGCACCTTGAATGGGAAAATATACATTTTTAAAAAGCTCACTGAAATTTGCATCCCCACCCCAATGAAGCATGAAAATGCGCATTTTTAAAAATGTGCTGATGAGTTTGGTGTTTTGCAAACATTTTTGGAGAATGGGACTTGTTCACATGATTTGCGAACACAAACAAATTTCTTGTAACTCATAAGGCCTCACCCAATTCTTTTAGAAGAGCAACTCATTATGGTCTGGAGGAATCTATGAGCACCGCTGCACTCCCCAAATTGGACAAGTGAAAACGTGAGGTGTTCCTAAGACCAATTCACACATAAGCAAAGTGGCTGGATGCCAATGTGGGATGATTGTCCAGGGTATTTGTTGTAAAGGGGCCATGCTGGCTGTGGATGGAGGGGGGGTTGGAAGTCCATCATCTCTGGGGGGCACCAGGTTGATGAAGGCTGGCAGAATTTTGGAGTGAAGGCAGGCAGGCGTCATTGCAAAGGTAAAGCAGATATGGGGCTTGCCACTTTGCAGTACACCAGGGTGACAAAAGAAAAGTATGACAGAATTTCCTCTTGTGCAGAATAGTCAGTTAATAAGAAGACGGAAGGCCTACTATATCTTGTCCCAGGAACTGCTGGGGCTTGAATCAGGGGCTTTTTGTTCTGTATGCAGCTACTTCATAAGAAGAGCCCCATGTGCCAGGAATACCCAGGAGACAGAACTGAGAAACGTTGGGACTAAGAATGCTGGAGAAATCCGCATTGGAATCCAATGAGTTGGTTTGGATTTCTGTGAATCTGAACCATGGATTCTGCAGCAGACCAGCATGAATTCCATGGACTTGCAGACTATTTTTTTCACTTTTCAGAATGTTATGTGGATTTAGTCATGGGGGGGGAACCATTAAAAACAATGGCCAAAAATGCACATTTCCCTCATAGGCTAAAGTATGAAAATGCACATTTGGTGGAGGGGATTTGTGCATTTTGAGTGGATTTGCTCATTTGCACAAGTATGAATTTGCACACATTTGGAAAATGAGAAAAAATCCAATTCCTCTAATGAGCGGATGGCAGAACAAAAGGCATTTAACAACCTGCGAAATGCAGGTGGAGCGGATTTTACAAAATCCGTGTATCCCTAGTTGGGACTGCATGAGTTTGTCCTGTGTGATGCAGATTGTTGCAACATCTGCCTCGGCTCTCCTTCCCCAAACTGGAGCCCTCCAGATCTGTTGGACTACATCTCCCAGGATGCTAGAATTGGGGGCGGGAAAACTGTACAATAGCCAGAAAACCACCAAACTGTATCTGCGGTCAGGAGATAAAGGGTGGAGCCAGGAGAAGGGAGCGAGGTGATCTGAGGAACCAGATTTTGCCCCAGGTTCTGAGGTTGCCCTGCAATGGTCATCTGAGCCCTGGCAGGCCCTCCAAAAACCATCTTACCTGGGCCTCTTGCTGAGTTGTCTGTCTGGTATTGGTGGCGCTTGCAGCAATGGGAGGCAGCATGGACCAATGGCCAGAGCGGAATTATCTCCCATCACGCAGAGAAGTCATTAGCTTCCCTCTCTCCCCCCTGGAAGGGTTAGTAATTAATTGCTTATGATGGGAGTTGTGGGGGGAGGGTCGTGCTCTTTAATTACCACTTTGCATTATGCTTCCTAAAACTCCTTAACCCCAGGACTTATTGCATCCAGGGGCTTTATCTGGAGACAGTGCCCTCCCCTTATTTTCAGTTTGTTTTTTGAGAGTCTACCCATATTCTCATGCATGGGAATGAGGAGTTCTAAAAAGTACCGGAGGCAGAAATAGCCTAGTCAATATACAGTGTGCCCCCTAACACCAACCTCCAAGCAAAGGGAAGATGTAGAATTTTCCAGAGACATTTCACTCAGAAACGTGGAATTATCACTCTGGAAGGGTGCTTGAAGATCATCTACTCCAGTGGAGGCTGGTAGTTCTGATGTCAGAACTCTAAAGGAGCTATCCAACGTACTTCACATCCCATGTCAGCAAGGCAGAATTTCAGTCAGAACCAGTGCTCTGCACCTTGGAAAGCTCCTTTAAAGATCTGAGTGGTTCTGACTGAAACCCAGAGTGGATTCACTGCCCCACTGACATAGGATGTGAAGTACCTTGGATAGCTCCTTTAGATTCACCGGCCCACTGACATTGGAGCCACCAGCCTCTACTGGGTGGTGAGTAGGAAAACTCATTCAACCACCACCACCACCACCACAACAACAACAATATATTTATTTCTTATCCGCCTCTTCCTCTGGATCAAGGCGGGGAACAACATTAAAAGTAAATGATATAAAATACATAAAACTGATTAAAACATATAAAAACTAATACATTATTAAAATACCAGTGAAACTCCTAAAATTCGACTGGGTAGGCCTGCCGGAAGAGATCATAGCTTTCTTAAAATCGGAAGATGGTTAAGTTGGTGAATCTCTCCCGGCAGGCCATTCCACAGTCTGGGAGCGGCAGAAACGAAGGTCCTCTGGGTAACATTCATCAACCTAGTTTTGACTGACTGGAGTAAATTCTTCCCAGAGGACCTGAGCATGCGGGGCAGATTGTACAGGAGAAGGTGATCCTGCAGGTAACCTGGACCCAAACCATATCTCTCCCCTATTGAAATAGCTGCATTCCCAAACACATTTATGAGGGTCCGAGCTTTACTGAACACAGTGAGACTCTCTTCCGAATAAACATGCATAGGATTGAGCTGTAATGGTGCTTGTCTTTGGCATTCAGGTCCATGGTGTTTGGTGTTTTGAAATGTGGCAACCCAAAGGCATGGCAAAACCAAACCCCAGTGGTCCTGAGCCCCACTTGTAAAGAGCAGCAGGATTTGTTTCCAAGACGCTAAAGCTGTCCAAGCCCTCCAATCTCAAAATGTGCTAGGCTGTCAGACTGAGTGTTACTGTCATAACTTGTTTCATAATAATCAGGGACACCCAGGTGTGTTTGCAAGGATTGGGGGTGGAAGATGGGAGAGCGGCAAAGACGGATCAAGCCGGAACAAAGTGCTGGTGTCAGCGCTTCATTAACAAACAAGGCACTCTATATATACACCAGCTTAATTTCACAGCGTCTGTGGCTGTTGATAGCTTGATGGAGTGCAAGTGTTCACACCGCATCTCATTATCATTAAGGCAGAGTTGCAGGTTCATGAGTAACACGCTTCTGCTGCTGAAAATGGCATCTATGCGTCAATATTTGTGAGTGTGTGTGTGTGTGTGTGTGTGTGTGTGCGTAATGTGCAGAATGAGTTACTCTATCTGGATTTTGACAACTTTTTTTTTCATTTTTACATTTCTATCCTGCCCAATAGCTGAAGCTCCCTTCACAGTGTGCTGCAGGTGAGGATATTTCATCGTGTCATGACATCACAACTTGCCCAATGGAGTCTTCATTGCAGGGCCGCATCAACCAGATCCAAGGTGAGATGGATGATGGAGCTGAGCCAGTCTAGCAGCAATTTGTTCTAAGGCTGCCTTTTCCAGGCTAGCGCAGTCCAGATGATTTGAGCTTTAACTCCCAGCCACCATGGCCAATGGTCAGGAATGCTGATAGTTGTCATCCAAAACATCTGGAAGGTACCAGTTTGGGGGAAATGGAAGCCATCCATAATGGAACACATGCTCTCTTTCTTCTTGCATAGCACTTGGCACAGAAGATTATAGTGGCCTCTTTTGCTGGCTAATTCGGGCCTGATACATGCTTATATAATGGATAATATTGGAGAGGGAGAGCAAGCAGAAACAATATTAAGGGAGTAATCCTATGGTCATTGCCAGCTCTAGGTTTTTGAGGGACCTTGAGCGAGGCACCCACAATGGACACCCTCCTTCATTGGGACTCCATTGTCAACTGCTGCTTTGGAATTCTTGCAAGACCCATTCAAGAGCTAGGAGGGTATGTTTGGACAATCCCATTCCAACAAGCCCACAGGATGGTTAAGGGAAGTGTCTAATAATCAGGGAAGCCACCATCAAGTTGGTAGATCAATGGCATCTCATCCCAGTTAAATTGCACTATATTGACAACACTCTTGCCCACAAGTTGGAGAGGTTGTGGAGAGAAGGACACACTTGTATGTATGCGGTAGTCTTGTATTTTGTCACAAGTTTGTGAAAGTCACTTTTTGACTACATCTCGGAAATGACCCGAGCTGTTCTCTTAATCCTTTATCAGCACCTTTATCTTCCTCTCTCTCTCTCTCTCTCTCTCTCTCTCTCTCTCTCTTAATCCCCAACCCCTTCACAAAAGATCTTATTTTGTTTTTGCTTGATGCTGTCAGGATGGAAATTGTGAGGAGTTGGAAGGTGTCATCAGATTACTTGGTCCATGGATGGTTCGCAAGAATGTGACAAACTGCCATTGTTGAAGAAACGGACTCATCACCGCAGATTAGTTAGAGGCATCGTTGAATACAATTTGTTCTCAGGAATGTGGATTTCTACTTCTTCCTTATCTTGGTGCAGAGGCTCCTTGTGGTCACCTTAAATTCTGAAAGAACTAACTCTCCATAGGCAATGGAAAAGACTGGCTAGGTAATCTGTGTGCCTGCTGTCGAGGTTCTGTTGATGGGCAACTTCAAGGTGCCAGCTGCTCTCCACCCCTAACCCCCAAATTGTTCTTTGACTTTAAAACAGAATTGGACTGGGTAGGCCATCAAATGGAGGACACCTTCAAACAGTCCTCTCTGTTGGACAGCTGGCAAAGGACGGTCCCCTGTATAGTAAGACACTTGACCACCCCATCGCCCTGATATTTGTATCCATGTCCCATCCCAGTGGTGGCTCTGCCTTACCACGCAGTAAACTGGGTGTGCCCACCTCCTCCTCCGTTAGGCCCCTCTGCACCCTGCTCCTGACCTAGATCCCCGGCAGCTGCCATCTGTAACGGGAACCACTGCTCCTGTCCTTGGCAGAACAAGGAGGGCGTGTTAATTCAGACAGGAGTCAGCTGTCGGCTTCCTCTCTTCCAATCCCTTTGATGGGGCTTAGGCACTCTGAGATCATTTAGCACATCCAAGGACCTGCAGCCCCTCCCTCCCTGCTCCATTCTGTCAAGACCCCAGGAAGGGCAGAAGAGCGATTCTTCTTCATCTGACGTCGGCTCCATTTCCCTGACTGCTGTGAGGATGAGGCCGGGCACGAAGACTTTGGTCTTCTGCATACATTACTTCATTGCGCACTTTTGTTGCGCTCTGTGCCTAGCACAGAAGCTCATGTTTAAAAGGGCAGCCTAGACTGGATGAAAAAGAGTTGCATCAAAACAGCAGTTGGAAACCTCTGTGGTTCCTCAGATGGCCACACCCATACCCTTGGCCACACCCCCTCTCTCCCAACCACTGATCATTTTATGGTTTCCCAGTATTTCTGCATCCACCACCATCCCACCCATTCTAAAAGGTTGGCTGTCTCTCTAGGCTTAGTTAATGGCAGCAAGAGCTTCAAACGACAACATGCTGATATTTTTTGTATTTTGGCTCCACCCCCTTGGCCCCTCCCACCACTGGAATGTGATCTCCAAGAGCTTCTCCAAAACTGAATTCAGGCTTCAGGCTGAAAAAGGTTCCCCTTCTCCCTTCTGAATTCCTGCGCTGACCACCAGCGGCAGAAACCTTTAGCCACGAGACATCCTGCTCCGTATTACACGCTGACTTGGCTAATTTGTGCCCTGGTTGATCTCACCTCCGCTCAGTCAGTAAAAAGCCAGCTCGGGAGCGGGGATTTGGAAGGGGGGCCGGGGGATTAGCTTGGCTACCATCTGTTACTAGGCCAATAACCATTGCCTGTGGCAAATCCAATCATCCTGGAATATATATATATATATATATATATATATATGGTTGTCCTTTGCCCCCTCCAAAAACATTTAGTACACATCACTCAGCAGGGACTTTTAATGGCTGCAATCTGGTGGGGCAAAGATGTGAGGGGAAAGTAGAGTTCCTACCAGTCCTCTTGTGTCCCTGAATACGTCGTAGTTAATAGTGGGACCGCTTTACCTGAAGGAGCGCCTACACCTGTGTGAGCCTGCCAAACACTAAGGTCAGCGTCAGAGGCCTTCCTCTCTGGCCTGCCAGCAAGACTCATTAGACCGACAGGTACTAAGGGTAGGGCTTTCTCAGTGGTGGCTCCACACCTTTAGAACTCCTTCCCCAGGAAGATCCATATGGCTTCATCACATCTTGCTTTAAAAACAAAACTGAAGACACATTTATTGTAGTCTGCGTCTCTCCCCAGCACTCTGTTTTCACGGCAAGCCCGGCAAACTGAGCTGTGCAGTTCAAGGGCGCCTTCTGGGCTGCAATATCTGAGCTTGCATCAGCTAACCCCCAAGGGCCAATCCCTGTCCATCAGATGCTATAAAACTCTGGCACGGAGCTTCTTCTTTAGCCTGAGCAACTTCTGGAGGCTGTTGTTGAAGGGCTGTGCCTTTCCTGAGTGCTACCTTGGTTCTTGCCTGGCTTTGGCAACACTCCTGCCTCTCTGTCCCCTTTGATTCCCTATCATGGTCTTGGATCTTGGCCTCTGCCTGGTTTTCACTATGCAGCTGCCTCTGGCTCCTCCCTCCGATCTGGAACTTGACCCCTTGCCTCTTTTGGATGGGGCCAGCATCAAGGGTAGGCATGGTTGGGTGCCTGCTAAGGGCCCATGCCCCAGAAGGGCCCCCCCCTTGGACGTGTTCCTCCACTTCACCACTCCAACCTGCTTGTTCACCTGCCTCTCACACTGGTCCAGACAACGGTGATGATGAGAAGGAGGAGCAGGAGATGCCACAGCCTCCTTGCTTACTGTCAAGCAAGCAAGTGGGAGCCATGATAAGAAAGGAGCAAGAGCAGCTGGCAACAATGGCAGTGGGAAAGTGAACTCACTGAGGGAGGGGGGGCATTGAAGGTTTCTTGCCCAAGGGTCTGGCACTGTTTTTGCAGCACACACCAGCTTCCTCTGGCCCACCTCAGCCAGCTCCCTTAGTTCCTGGGGCACAGGAGCACTGGGTGAGGACATGACACCTCTGCTAAGAGTAGAAGGCCAGGACCTGACAGGACATAGGTGGGCAGGTCCCTAAGGAGCAGAGTGATACAAAAGGCATTTTAAAAAAATAAAAGTTGCAAAAATGCCAGTTCTTTTACCCTAAGCTGCACCTAGACTTCTTCAAGCTGCATCTTTCTGCTCCTTCCATATGCTCTGGTTTTCCCTGTCTCTGGTCTTCTCTGACCTCTCAAACCCTCTTCCCCCAAAATGGAAAGTACTGTTCCCACTTTGAAGAAATGCAACTTAACCAGGGAAATGAACCTTAACCAGAGAAATGAAACTACTCCTCTCAGGGATTCCCCCTCCTAATAGAAAACTCCAGGTCTCTAAGGCCTGACCTTTTTACTTTGCCTCTGTAGGCCTCAAACCTTCACACCCGGCCATCCTGGTGGTGAAGACAAAAATGCATGCCTATAAGACATGGCTCCACAGCAGACAACAACAAACTCCAGTCTCCTATCTGCTAAGAAGAGTCGGGCTTTTCGGGGGCCATGTGGAACCTTGGGAAATCCTTGTATGGAGGGGGAGGTGTGTTTGAGAGGAGCAGTCCTACATAATCCAAGAGTGAGGCGAAGGAGCAAATGTTAATTCTAGAGGTGGGGGGCTCACGGCGGAGATTTGTGACAGACTCTGGGGCAGATGCCGCAGGATTATGGAGCCTAAAACTTCCGAATTGGCTCCTCCAGCAGGCAGAGGACATTTAATTACTAATTTACTAATTACCCGGAGACACAGCCATCGGCTCTTTCAGCAATCACCGCTTGGCCCTGGTGTCACCCTAGCTTCAGGATCAGAGAGCAGAACGAGAGCCACTCCCTGCACCATCGGGGCATTGTAGCTGCACGTACTCAAAAGGCACTTCCTCCCACCTTTGGTTTGATTTGTTAGACTTTAAGACGAATGGGCAACTTCTGGCTGTCCAGAGGCCGATTTCCATCCGCCAGAACCACCCAGAGACCGGACTCCCACTGCCTGCAGTAGCAAAAAAAACCCTGGCTTTTCGCCCATGAAATTTGAGGGCAAACTGCTACGGAGACTCCAAGGGGCCACATTTAGCTTGAAAGCAAGCTAACTTGGGCGCTATTGAGTCTCTGTAGTGATTTGCTGGCGAATTTAGGCAGCAAAGCACTGGGTTTTTTGCTACTGCACTGCCATTTCTCAGCAGTGTTGGGCAGTGGGAGGAACCACACTCAAGGCCTTGTGGGTTGAATGTTCTCTTCTCTTCCTATGCTTTAAAGTGTTACTGGACTCCTTCCTATTTTTGCCGTAGTGGCCATATGGTGGCCATGTGTCCTCATTTATAGAGAACTAAAGTTTTGCTATGCCATTCTGGTATCTGTGTGTATCTCCTTCGGTTCCACTGCCCAAAGCAGCTGATTTGTGGAAGGAGCCCTGCTAAGAACTACCCCTCCCTGTGAGAATCAGGAGCAGGGCTTTCTTGGTGGCAGCTCCCGTTATGTAGAATTCTCACTGGTGGTCCCCATTCTGTAGAATTCGTTGCCAAAAGTCAAGCATTCCTTGCCAAAAAAAGAGAGATTTGCCTCAGCCCTTCCTTGCAGATCATTAGGAAAATATGCAAAGCCTTTCTTTTAAAGAAAACATTCACCAGGATTTTAAAGTTTTAGATATTTCCATTATTAACATTGTTTCTTGCCAGGGTTTGTTGTATAACTGCCAAGGGGCAAAAACAGCCTCCTGCTCCTCCACTTCTTCCTTTGTGTTCTGTTCTGAAGAACGGAGATGCCCTCGGTCACCCCAAGCTGGGCCACATGTCACCTGGGTCCTGTTTCACAGATAATTAAGTCTCCCTGATTGCTGGGATCCTTTTCCTTTTGTGCACCTTGCTGTGCAAGAGGCACATGCTCCCTGATGTGACCAATGGTGTCTCCTGCACTCCATGGTCCCTGAAGTACAGAGGGGTGAGGATGGCTGCTGTCAGCTTTGCTCCTGCCGCTTCTGAGATCATCTGCTGGGATGATGCCTGCAAGGGCCTGGAATTAAAGTTTCATGTGGCCCTGGGCACGACCCGGTTTCATGCAAACCCAGCCTCTGAGGGCAAGGGTCGGCAGGGTACTGACGCTCCTCTCTTGACTGTATGACCTGGGCCTCGCACAGGTCTTGTTCCCTGCAAGGTGGTGAGGAAACGTAGCTGGGCCTGCCGTTGGATTGCTGCAAAGTGCTTTAGTAGAAGCCGTGGGGAGCTCAGCAGTAGAGCACACATGCTTTGCATGCAGGAGGCCCCAGCTTCAATTCCTGGGAAAGACCAGTATCAGAGGCAGTAGGCTGGGGAACATGGGTGGGAGGGTGCTGTTGCACCCATTCCCAACTTGTGGGTTTCCCCATGGGCAGCTAGCTGGTTGGCTGCTGTGTGAACAGAACGGTGGACTAGATGGGCCCTTGGTCTGATCCAGTTGGGCTCTTCTTATGTTTTTAAGACTGTCATCAGAATCCCTGGAGTGCTGCTGCCAGTCAGTGAAGCCCAGGGGTATTTTCAGAGTGTCATGGGCACTCTCACAAAATGGATCTCATGGGGGAGGTTGCCCATTTACAAAATGGTTGCCATGGTGGGTGTGACACCCAGAAGGCAAATGGTGAGACTAAAATAAAAGTAACTTGTCCAACACCCTAACTACAAGGCAAAGGCGGGCTCTGAAAACCACTCTTCTGAACCCTGTTTTCTGTTCCAATACCCATTTCACAGAAGGCAACCAGAGGAGGCTCAGAGACAATTAACTTTGGCAAGAAAACTTATTGCAAGGCAGAGTAACCAACCAGAGTGAGGCAGAGAATACTGGTCCAGAGGCATGGTGGCAGAATTAAGGAACAGAGTTCCTCTGAGCATACACTTTTCAATCTTATTTGTTTCAGTAGGAGACATTTGGGCACATGCTTTACTCTCCCTCATTAAAAGTGCTTAATTTTTGCTGGATTGTGTCCTAAATATATCCTTTCTCTAATGGTCTTAACCAAGAAATGTTGTATGTTACCCTTTAGAACATGATGTGTTGCCTGAAATTAATCTGGCGTCACACTTGGCTCTGAAATCCATTGGAGTTGGAACTCGGCCAGTTCCAGATTTTTGAGAGTTTTGCGGCAAGATCCCCTCAATTGCCCCCTCCCTCAGTGAGTCTACCTTTTTACAGCTACTGTCATGACCTTCTCCTGCTCCTCTTTTTTCTGAGAATTGCTCCAACTTCCTTGCTTGATAGGTGCTGAGCCAGGATAGATGTGGGCAATGGCATCTCCTCCTTCTCTTCACCCTCACAGGTGAACAAGCAGATTGTGGTGGTGAAGAGGAGGAGCAACTCTAGGGGGCTCTTGCCAGTGTGAGCCTCAGCAGATACCTGGCCATGTTGACACTTGGTACCAGCCCTGAATTGGAAAGCCATAGCACACATTGTGCAATACGTGATGAGCTTTCTTTCTGTTGTGCGATCTCCCATTTGCAATCTGAAATGGAAAAAAAATCCCCAAATGGGTTTATTCAATACATTTTATTCCCTCCTCCTCTTCTTCTACCTCCTCCTCCTTGTTTAGTGTATAGCTTGACAGCCATCAAGATAAACAACCACAGATTTGTAAGCAGCACCATGCCACAGCAGCGAAGCCTTGTAGGTCTGGATAAACCTTTTGTCAACGGAATAGGTTATGATGGAGGAGCGTCCCTTGAAATGCGCATGAATGAATGGCTCCGCCAATGTGGGGTTAGTGGTGGACAGCGCCCTCTGCTGCTAAGTGGTAATAGCCACAATGCTTGCTCTTGCTTTCTGAGTGCTTGCAGGCAGAGCACAATTTCCGTGCAATCGAGGAGCGCTTCCCCCCCCCCCCCAACGCACCTTCTACCGGGGCCTCTAGTGAAACCGGTTTGGCCGGTCTCTGTATCACTTCAAGTAGGAGCTGAAAAGCCCCAAACTTACTCCCAACACTTAAAACCGGGAAGTCCTACAACAGATGTGAGCACATTTTGTTGTTCTGGTCAGACCCTGTGATGGGGCGGACATCCTAGAGATGCGAAGACTCAGAAAAAATCGGGGATGGACCTTTTTTCTTTGTCTTTTTTCTTTTTTTTTTTTGCTGAATTGTTTTTGGGGGATGGGGTTCAGTACCTTGGACAGCTCCTTTAGAGTTCTGGCTGGTTCTGACTGAAACCCAGAATGGCTTTGCAGCCCCACCAAAATCGGAGCCACCAGGCCCCCACTGCGCACGCATGCATACACACACACACACACACACACACCGGCGCATCTGAACGCAAACTCGACTATCCAGATTTGAAAGGCTTAGCTGGATCTCTGGCGGGCTTTTGCAAATGCCATTCCCCCCCCCCCCGCACACACACGTCATCATACAAGCCCACACGTCGCCCCTCTAGGACCGGGGAAACGCGACGTGGTCCTGTCTCTTTAAGGGCCGGGGGAGGCGTTTCCAATCTCGGCCGCGCCAGCCGCTCCCACATGACACTGACATCAGCCGCAGCCGCATCCAGGACCCGCCGTCGGGGCTGCAATCGGTCCGCCGCCGCCGCCGCCGCCGCCATAAGGCGCTCAAGCCAACCCAGCCTTTCCTCTCCTCTTCCTCGCAGCCATGTCCGCCGGCCAAGCCTACAACGAGGAGAAAGGCGGCTGCTCCAGCTTGGGGGAGCCCGAATATGGACACGATCCGGCCAGTGGGGGGATCTTCTCCTCGGATTACAAAAGGTGGGGCTTGGGGGGGCAGTGGGGGGGGGTCGCCATCCTCGTTCCCAATCTGGTAATGACCCCCTTCTCTCCGATGCATGGGGGTGGAGGAGGGAGGGAGGGAGGGGAGGAGGCACCTGCGCGCCCTGATTCATTGCATGGATGCTCAAGCCAAAGGCAGCGTTTTCACCGCGCCTTCTTCGTCTTCTCCTAGCTCCCGTCTCTGGGGTCCCCCTACCCCGCCTCAAATGGCTTTGCTTTGTAAAGGGTGGCCCAGATTTGGGTCTTCTCTATGGAGCGCCTTTAGTCCCCACCTCCATCTAGAGAGTGACGTGACCAGCCCTCTAAGCCAATCTGGGCCCAAGAAGCGCTGCCTGCAGGCTCAGCTGACACCAGGCGGAACGGAATCCCTACAGAAGCAGTTCTCTGGGCCAGGAAAGGTTCTCCCCCAGCCCCGTATTTCTAAAGAATCGTGGGAGATGGGGAGGGTCAGAGATGTGCATCCGGTTGGGACTTGCACCTGTCTGAAAAGAAGCCAGGTGCGAGAGGGGGAGGGATTGGGTGGAGCATCGCTTTCTGCTTGTGCTCAGGGTTGCGCTTGCACGGATGGCCATCTCTTAGAGTGACCATTTGGAAAGGAGGGTTCCTGTATCTTTAACAGTTGTATAGAAAAGGGAAGTTCAGCAGGTGTTGTTTGTATGCATGCAGCACCAGGTGAAATTCCCTCTTCATCACAACAGTTTAAGTTGTGATCAGTAGGGCAGGGCTCCTGCAGCTTTAGCTGTTGTGATGAAGAGGGAATTTCACCAGGTGCTGCATGCATACAAATGACACCTACTGAAATTCCTTTTTCTATACAACTGTTAAAGATACAGGAGCTCTGTCCTCCTTTCCATAGGGTCACCCAACTAGTAGTCCACTCTGAACCATTGTGGCATTCAACTTCCTGCTCAGGTTGAACATAGGGATGCACTTGGTAATGCCTGTGTGGGGCTTTGCTTGTTAATATCTATATCCCAGGTGCCTGCGTGGGCTTTGTTCATTCATAACTATATCCCAGGTCTCCAAATCCTTACAGTGTTGGCCTACCAATGTACCCCTCATGGGCACGGCTTGTGGAGAAGGGTAAAGATTTCAGCTGACCAGTCACAGCTAATGCTGTGGCACATGTTGCTCAGCCTATAGGGGTTTCTGTGCAGGAGACGGCATGGACCGACTAAAAATGGATGAGAACGGCTTCAGAAAAATTGAGTTTCCCTTGGTTTGCTGTGAATGATCGCAGCAGAAATCCATAGACATTGCGGGGAGAAACTGTTAATATTGAATCCACCTGTAGGAAGCTTCCATAGGAAAGTGTTTGTGAGTGATGACTGGTGATGTGAGCAAAGGAACAAGGGAAAAGAGAACCGTGGGTTGTCAAAGTTAAATAGCACTGAACTGGTTTGCTATTTACTTACAGTCTAAACATTCAAAGGTGACGATGCAATTGCTACTAACCTAGAGCTACAACGGTGCTAAAATGGCAATTTAGCCGTAATGCCCAAAACACCACTTCAGTGATGTGCTTTCTCTTTGTTCCTCGCTGTTGCAGACTCAAACAACAATCTGGGGTTTGCCATAGCTGCAAACAGTGCTAGGTTCAATCCCTGGCATCTCCAGGTAGGGCTACCTAAAATCCTGGAGAGCTGCTGCCAGTCTGTGTAGATGAAACTAAGCTAGATGAAACAATCATCTGACAAAATATAAGGCAGTGTCCTACATTTCTCACATGTAGAAGCACCTTTAGATTTAAATTGTGAAGATCATGTGGTTGGAATCACATGTTACAGACAACATAGAGCTGTTGCAGGAAATGGCATCCCTGTGTTGATACATCTCAAGATTTTCCTACACAGTGTGTAGGAGGACTCCCCTCCCTTCCCTGTCTGTACCAGCAGCAGCCAAAATGTGTAGTGATGGGTGAAGAAATGCACATGATACACACCGTAAGGGTAGTAATCCTACATATTCTGGGGAAAGCTTGACATAGGGATGCCATTTTCTGCAGCAGCTCCAAGTTGTGCTTAACAGGGAGCTCCACTCTGGGGTGTCCTGTAAACGTTTTTTGTGGAGTGGCTAGACACTTCATCTGAAGCTCTGGAGCTCTCGCCTATCAGGGCTCAGTGTCTGGAGTAGCACTTTTCAGCATCCATATTGTTTTGCTTGTTTGTTAGATTAATATTCCCAGGCTTTCCTCCAAAGAGGCCAAGACAATACACATTATCTTCCTTCTCTCCATTTTATCCTCACAATGACCCTGCGAGGTAGGTTAGGCTGAGAGTTAGTGACTGGCCCAAAGTCACCCATTGAGCTTCATGAATGTGTGGGGAACTAGAACTCAGATCTCCTGAATCCCAACTGGCTCTCACTGTATTTCAGTTCCTGCATTTTAGAAGACTTAGGCATTGACATAGGGCAGCAGCAGCAGCAGCAGCATTTTAAAGCACCTAAGCATCATCGTAGTCTTGCAGTACACTATTGATAGTTCATGAGAGGGGCAGCAGAGGCTGTGGATAACCCTTAGCAGGTGACTTCTCCCAGTGCCGCTCAAATTTTTTCTAGATTCAACAAATGCTTCTCAGATTGGATGTGCCACCTTTTATGGCTTTTCCAATTTAGATTGATTCCAGCCAGAAAAGCACAACCTCTGCAGGATGTATCCAAGACAATTTGTGTGTTAACAGTTATTCAGGATTCGGTGTTCCTTGAACCCAGGTCTGATAAAACTCTGTTGTAAGATGGTTGAAAGAGCAGGAAGGCAATGTTGTATTTGGGTTTTAGTGGAAATGCTCTCTGGAGATCTACAGTGGCCTTCTTGAATAATCCTCTTCTGGCAGATATGAGAACGCTGTTCGACTCTGCGCTAATATAGAGGTATAGATATCTGTGCTGAGTTGCAATGGGCTGAATATTGTGAACTGTTGTGATTGCTGAAATTAATTATACTTAATTTGCATAATGTATCTGGCTTCTGGGAGTCCCAGGGTAGAGCAAGTGGCTATGCTTTTGACGCTATAACTGCTGCACTTAAAAATCTTACTCAGCTTCTGGGCATATAGGAAAGTGCCTTGTATTAGGACAGGCTATTTGTCTATCTAGGCCAGTACTTCATGGCCAGAAAAGGGTTTTTCTCATGACCTCTACCCAATCTTTATTTTTGGGGGCCAGGTATTGAACCCAGAACCTGCTGCCTGCAAAGTACATGCTCCACCACTGTGCTGTGGTTCTGAGATTTCACTAACAATTGCCCACATACCTCCTCCTTCTTCTTTTTCTTCTTCTTCCAGCAGTATTGAGGACCAGAAACTTCAGTGTTTTTAAATAAAAGATGAGGCAGTTGGGGATGCTGAATTCTGCTGCCACTAACAAATCCTGCACCTACACCAGGGGTAGGCAACCTAGTGCCTTCAGATGGTTTGAACTACAACTCCTAGAAGCCACAGCCAACATGGCTGAGTGTCAGGGATTATGGAAGTTGTAGTCCAAAACATCAGGCGGGCACCAGGTTGCCTACACTGTGGAATTCACTCAACATGTGCAGCCCTGGATATGAGTGAGCTTTGAGCTTAGTAATAGGTCATCACCCACTTGTGGGAGGTTGGTTTATTTGGCCGCACTGTTTTCTGTGTACCGCCGGGCTGTTTGTGTTCTGTATTCAAAAAATTCCAAACTCAGCCCCTCCAGAATTCCATTCCCAAATGTGAATTTCTCACCTTTTATTCCCTTGGAGGCTACAGCTGCAAGAACCGACTAGCCCCTTGCCTGGTGCGGGTGAGAGTCACTCTGGTACATTGGACAGCTCACTGCTCTGGCGTGATGCCTCCTTGCTCCACAGCAGCAAAGTAGCTGGTTTCCCTCTGGCCTTTCTCTTCACAGTTCAGCAATTGAAATCCCGCTTCCCTTATGGAACTGGGCTCTGATCCCTTCCGCAGCAAGTGGGGGGGGGGGGGGGAGCATTTGGCCCCCTTTCCCCTCCACCTGATCTGATTAGATTTGGAGACACTCTGTAGCGCATGCAGCTGCAGACATGCATCCTCCTTCGTCAACCCCTCCAGGTTGTTGTAGACCAGCCTCCCCCAATCTGGGGGCCTCCAGGTGCGTTGGACTACAATTCCCAGCATCCCCCAGCCAGCTATGCTATACTGGGAGTTGCAGTCCAATGCACCTGGAGGCTGCCAGATTAGGGAAAGATGTTATAAACCAACGATGTTGAGGTCTCTGTTCTTTCACTGGCTAGCAGCATCACCGATTTAGCTGTCTTTCTGTAACAGGAAGGGAATGAGATATGATCTGTTCTCCAAGCCCCCCCCCCCCAATGTGGATGCTGCAAGAACACATGCAGTTTTTTTCACATGGGGGCCTGTGCCATGCGTTGCTTTTACCACATGGCTTCTCTGCATTGCAAAGAAAGTTCTCAGACCAGTGCCAGAGGCTTGGATGTAGATGGGGATGTTCTGTTTGGGGCAATTCAGCCACACAGCTGCATTAAAAATGATGCATGCTAATTTATAGCTGCCTGTGCAAATTTAGAAATAATTGCTAGGATTTATTTACATTTCACAGGAATCAAAGCCAGCCAATTAATTTCTCAGCCAAACCATCTTGAATAAAATAAATGCTTTGGTTCATTTACACCTTGTCCCAGGTCATCCCAAACCAATGGGAAAAGGGGGGTTGCAGCTTGTGGAAAGGGGAGAGTTAACCCTCCCCTCCCCAAGGATTTGGCCATTGTTCTCCTCTCCCTGCCTCGATATAGAGTGCCATTACTACGTGGGTACACTAGCCAATCCTTACAATGACCCTGTAAAGTAGGCAAGTATCATTACCCCCATATTAAGGGCCAGTGTGGTGTAGTGGTCAGAGTGTTGGACTAGGACTCGGGAGATCCGGGTTTTAGTCTCCACTCATCCATGAGGCTCACTGGGTGACTTTGGGACACTCACTGGCTGAATTCGGATGACACAATACGCAACGGGGGGGAACAATCATCAGCTGTATTGACGATCGTGTCATCCGAATGCTGCCATAGTCAACTCAGCGCTGATCCTCATCCACACCACAGTTGATTATTTATTACCATGTTGTGTGGGGAGTACCCCCTAGATGAACAACTGTAAAGTTGATTATTACCCCACCATTGATTATCGTGTTGTCCGAATTCAGCCACTGACTCTCAGGGTTGTTGGGAGGATAGAACGGAGAAGACGAGGAGGACCATGTAAGCTGCCTTGGATTCCTTGCAAGAGGGGGGGAAAGGTCAGGATATAAACATAGTAGTAGTAGTAGTAGTAGTAGTAATAATAATAATAATAATAGCAAATCCAGACCTAAAGTTAATTGAGAGAGGGTGACTTGCCAAAGGCCACCTTGTGAGTTCATTGCAGAGGAAAAATGTGAACGTCTGGACTCACATTCTCTGTATGAACCACGGTGTCTGTTCAGCCACTTTTTGTGGGCTCTTGCCACATGTGTGTACAGTGCTTTGTCCCATATGAGACTCGAAGAACATTGTGCCATGAACATTTGAGCATATTCATATGAGTAGATGAACTCTAGGAAGTTGTTTTATATCAAGACAGACTATTTGCCCATCAGGCCTGGGGTTGTCCACTCCAGGGGGAAAAATTTGGTTTCAGAGAAACTGTTTTGTATCTGGTCAGGAAGGCAGGACACCTATAGCTTTAACTGTTGTGAGAGGGATTTCACCAGGTGCTAAATGCATACAAATGACACCTGCTGAAATTCCCTTTTCTATACAACTGTTAAAGATACAGGAGCCCTGTCCTCCTTTCCATATGGTCACCCTACTGTCTCTGGCAGAGACCTTCTGCATGGGGAGCATCCACTCCACCTCTGAGTTGTGATCCCCTCCCTTCTCTTCTGCACCAGCCTTCCCCAACTCGCTGCCCAGAAGATGCGGTGTTGGACTACAACTCCCATCAGCTAACATGGCTGTGTTGCTGGGCACAATGGGAGTTGTAGTCCAACACAGCTAGAGGAGGCTGGGGTGGGAAAGGCGTCGTTAGATCCAGGTTCAAATCCCCACTCAGCTATGAGGCTCACTGGGTGATCTTGAGCCACTCACTATGTCTCAACCTAGCCCTACCTCACAGGGTTGTTCTGAGGATAAAATAGGGCTGGGGCGGATGGGAGATGAAGTCCAAAACATTTGGAGGGGCCCTGGTTGGAGACTGCTTATGTGCGCTGCTTGGAGGAAGGGCAGGATATAGGAATGCAATAAAAACATAAATAAGGCCTGTCCTGTTTTAGAACAGTGGCCATTTGAAGGAAGGGGCATTCTGGCTCGGTTTTGGATTTCTCCTATTTAATAGAGGGCGTGAGCCTTATGAATGTTGAGACCTGGAAAAGTCCTACAACTCCCAGCATTCCCCAACCAGGCCAGCATGGTATAGGATTATGCCTTGAGTTTTTTTAATCCATGCCTCCCAGCGAGGTCGAATCTGCCCTGCTGGTTGGGTTTCTGAGCGTAGTAGGCGCCCCGGGGTTATATCCTCGGATTTCTTTCGCCGCGGTAGCGCGGCGTGAGAGGGGAGCGGAGCTTCGCGCGGCCACGGGGCGGCGCTGCTCCTGCCTTTGCAGCCGGCCGGCGTCTGATTTCAGGGGCGAAGAAGGCAAGGCGAGGGACGGCGCTGGGCGGCTGGCTGCAGGCGGAGTGGCTGGGAAGGGCCCGAAGACACGCCCCCGCCCCGGCAAGCCAGCGAGTCGAGCGGGGAGGCGGCGGCGGCGGCAGCGGCAGCGGAGGCAGCAGGGGACTTGCTAACGTGGCTGGCTGGGCTGGGCGGCGGAGTCCACAGCGGCCACGTCGAGGGCGCCTCCGGCAGGGGTGGGCCCGACTGGCTGGCCCGCTGCTCCCGTGCTTCTTGCAACTTGGGGAACTCTTGGAGTTGGGGGCCCCCAGGCAGCCGCCTTGCCCGGGGAGCCTCCTTCGCGCTGCCTCGCAACTTCGCCTTTGTCTGGGTGCGAGCGGGCGACCTGCAGCGCCGAAGACGCGCCGTCCGTCCGCCTGCCCGGCCGCGCGGCCCCTGCCTTCGCCTCACCCGCCCACCCCGGCCATGCAGAAGCTGCTGCAGCAGCTGCCCGTCAGTGCCGCCAACTTGGTGAAGTCGCAGCAGGCGGCGGCGGGCGAGGAGGCCAAAAGCCCCGTCCTGGTGCCCGATGGCGCGCAGCAAACGTGGTACAGCACGCTGGAAGGCGACGAGTTGCGGCTGCTCAAGGCGCCCGAGCAGGAAGCCGCCCCCCACCCAGAAGGCAGCCTCGACGGCAGCGTGGCGCAGCCGCTACGGTAGGGCAGGTTGGCGCAGGGCGCTGCCCTCGGAATGACCCTCCAGGGTCTTTCCCCGGGTGCCTTTAATGTATGATGTGTCACGTTTATAGCCTGCCTTTTCCTCTAGGGTGCCTAAAGCAGCGTACATGGTCCTCCTCCTACACTCCATTTTATCCTCACGACAACCCTGTGAGGTAGGTTAGGCTGAGGTCCCCTCTACAAGGTTTGACGCCTGGTTGTCCGATTATGTGCATCTTCTCGCAATCGCTTTTACTGCTAATCCCTATGCACGGGAGGCGGTGAAGCGCATTACCGGTTGCATGAAACGCGCTTTAAAGTGTTTAAATGCGGAGAATCGCTTGTTTACATGGTCATAAGGCGCTTCAACTCCCACTGTAAATTAAAACTCGCTATTTAACGTGCATTCGATGATGCGCATAATCAGACATAAAAAGCACCACGACCCCTGATTTGCGCTCCGCTCTTGTAGAGGTAAATTTTTTAATGCGCCTTGAAAGAGCTTTAAATTGCTCTTGTAGAGGCACCCTGAGAGTCGGTGACTGGCCCAAAGTCACCCAGTGAGCTTTATGGCCAAGCAGGTTCTAGTACCTGGACCTCCCAAGTCCTAGCCCAAGCCACCCTCTATCAACCTTGCCCTTCATCTGCAATATTTTATTTTTTATTATTACATTTATATCCCACCTTTTTTCCTCTTGCGTAGAACCTAAGGCAGCTTACATGGTCCTCCTCTGCTTCTCCATTTTGTCCTCACAACAACTTTGTGAGGTAGGTTAGGCTGAGAGTCAGTGACTGGCCCAAAGTTACCCAGTGAGCTTCATGGCTGAGTCGGGACTAGAACCCGGATCTTTTGAGTCTTAGGCCAACCCTCTAACCACTACACTGCATTGGCTGTCTTTCAAGTCAAAATGTTCAAGATTATTTTTATGGAATTATCAAATGTATGTGGTGCTTTAAGGAATGCAAGGGGGCAGCTCTTGTTTTCAATGCAAGCTCTGTGCCCCAAGGAGTTTACAGTCTTTGAAATTGACACGGGAGATGGAGGCTAGGTTAATCAGGGAAAGAAGATGGATGAGTTCCTTTGGGGGGAGGGGTCATTTAAACCAAGTTAGCCACTCCTTAGCTCTCTTTAGGCTGCAATCTGATGTACGCTTACCTGGAAGTAAGCCCCATTGGATTCTGTGGGGTCCAAGTAGATACATATAGAACTGAATTGTTAATCACGAAGGTGTTTTTGAAGAAGAATGGACTCCCCCCTCTCCTCCGTCCCTTTCGATGCATGCTTAGTGATAGACAGTGACATCATTACCCTGGATAAGTTAATGCAAGGGCTGTGGCACCCAGTTAAAGAAATCTTAGTCATATGAAAAAGGCAATAATAGTTCTACAGGGGGAAAAACCACATACTTTGTTTTTGATGATAGATGCTTCTGTCACAGCAGGCACCATTTTAGTATTGCCATTCTTTCTCATGTGAGAGAAGGGATGCTTCTTCCGAGATGCACTTTGCCACCTGCAGTTCTTATTAATGTCTTCTTCTTTTAAGAATTCTCCCCAGTTAATTGGATGCACCTTTTTCGTTGTTCAAACTGTTTTTAAATGAATTACACTCACCAATTGCTTGACTAGGAATGCAATTCTAAACAGGTTCTTGTCTGTTTTCTAGAATAGGAGAGGGGTAATAATATGTGATTTGTAGAACTTTTTAATTTTGATCCCTTTCTCCAGTCATTTGCAGCTGAGACCATTAGTTGCCCTTTAAAATCTCATTGCCCTGTGTTTCTGTGAGGTTTCTGTGAGATCACTGGTTCATATCTAGTAGCTCCCTTTTGAGTTGTTTTAGGTTTTTAATGCAAGAGGTTCCAGTTCAAATCCCACTGCTCAGCTATGGCTCTCTGGGTGGCCTTGGTAGGAATTGCTGCCTCTCATGCTAGTATGCCACACAGAGTTCTGGAGATGAATGGAATAAGAAACATGAAGCCATTTTGTACCCTGAACAGTGCTGTAGAAATGATGATTGCAACAAAACACCAGATAAGTGGTGACGCTGCCATCTGGCAAGAGGGAGAGGTTTTAGGCAAGAACAGGCTTGGGAGGATGGGAGGATGTACATTAAAAGCCACTTAATGTAGCATATGTGCAACCCTTGGCAAATCAAAGGGGAGTACAGCTCCGTGGACTTGCAGTCATGAAGACTAAAAGAATGGATTTCTGCCTCCATACTTCCCATCATTCAATGCATGTCTCTAAGCAGAGCAAGAAATCTAGCTGTCCTGATGGATGGTTCACATCTGATTTCTCTTGGCTTGAGATACTTTGCCACTGAATGTGTGAACAGACTCATCTCAAAAGGATTCCAAGTGCACCTTACGTTTGTAATGGTTGATTCACCCATTTAAATTATTGGGGCTGTTCACACAACACGCTAAAGCACACTTGGTTGAGTGTGGGTTGTTTTGAACCATGGGTTAGCTTGTTATCTAAAGATAGCACGTTTTCTACAGGGTGGCTTGTTAAACACCCTGAACAATCCAACAACAACCAAAGGTTTCTTGTTTGAGAAAATAAACCACACTGTATGGTTAACAAGCCACCATGGTTGCGTTCAGATAACATGCCTACAGTTCAACGAACAACCCACAATTCAAAACATGCCCCAAGCAGCATTGCTGGGAGTTGTAGGAATTCTTTCTGTCTAAACATGAATAGGATTGTGTCCTTAATGTAATGATAAAGGGTCCAGTTTCTGTCTGTAATCCACTCAGATTCCCTGTCTTCCTTCCATCTTGACTAGGCATTACTTCCAGAGGCAAACTGGGGGAAATTGCAAAGCCAGCCCTAACGTTAGGCAGACTGAGTCAGTTGTCTCAGGCAGTTGCCATGAAAGGGCAGCAAACTGTTGGGTATTGTTGTTATTGTATCTCTGTAGCCAGGGACAGGGAGAGATGCTTGTGAGATTTCATGCTTCAGGTGCCAAAAGAACTTGACCAGCCTTGGGTACTGTGTATTTTGATGTGGAGTGGGCAACGAGGTGCTATTTACTGCTCTGCCTTGGGCAGCAAAATGTCTCAGAGTCACCCATCCGTTGGCATGGATCAAGCATGATGGAACCCCCTCCCCACCATCACCATCCAAAGGGGGACCAAAGAGAAGTGGTCAGGATCTGCAGGAGGCATATAGAATAAGAAAGGCTGAAACAAAGGTTTGGGGCTTTCATGAGGAAATGGTTACCACCAAGGTATGCAACCCACCATTTTGCGTTCCCCCCCAGCTGTGGCTGGCTGG
This sequence comes from Anniella stebbinsi, assembly GCA_029215795.1. Lineage (NCBI taxonomy): Eukaryota > Metazoa > Chordata > Lepidosauria > Squamata > Anniellidae > Anniella > Anniella stebbinsi. The sequence continues at coordinate 394,514,510 of JARDYH010000001.1, forward strand.
ACCTTGGCAGCTTCTTAGGGGAGATTTCCAGCTGGTTGCATGTGGTCGCACCTAGGTGTTGGACGCCTGGCATGGATGTGTTGGCGTGGCTGAGCTCAGGGCAAGGGAAGTGCTTTGCAGTGACGTTGCTGTAGCAACTGCCTCTGAACCACAGTGGCTTCTCCTTTTCATGCTGCAGTGAATGAATTCCTGATGGGGATAAATATTTCACAGGCTGCTGTGGGTTTGGGTTCCATTTGTACGGACAGCTTGTCAGGATCAAGTTCCCTTCCGTGCCTCTGTCTCTCTCTTGTCTTTGCTTCTTTAGTCAACCCCCACCCTGTGGGGGGAGTTTCTTGTGGAGAACAGAAGAGCCATTACTCTGCCACAGTGGGCATTGTAGTCCAACACAGGGAGGGCACCAGATTTGGGAAGGTTGCTGTATGCTCATGAGATGTGGCCTAGGATGGGTGTGCACATAGGTGGATCACCAGCTATGTGTCCCGTCCCTCACACTGTATGTGTTAGAATGTAGCTAGATTTGCCTCCTCTCATGAGCCTCTTGGCTTTTCTTTAAAACTCTTCAACGGAAAGAAAACACTGTCTTGGGATTTGTTCTTTTCATACTAATTTGACATTAGTGACAATAGCATCATGATTGTAGTCTTCATCCACAATTCAAAGTGCTAGATACGATCCATGAAGCCATATTTAAATCTAAATAATAATAAGGCTCAAGTCCATACTATCTGAAAGACTGCATTCTCCAATATGAGACTGCTTGGGTTTTAAGATCTTCCAAGGAGGCCCTTCTCTCTTGGTCACATCTTGATGGGGATGTGACATAGGGTCTTTTTGGTGACTGTTCCCTGGCTCAGGATCTCCTTGCCGTGGGAAGCTAGGTTGGCTTCCTCTCTGTGATCTTTCCATTGTCAGGCAAAGACGTCTTTATTCAGGCAGGCCTTTGACATGTAAGCTTTCACTGTTGTGTCTTTAACTGACTTGTTTTGATGCTATGTTTTAACCAAGATTTTGTTTTAATCTGGATTTTATTTGTGTTAGCTGCCTCGAGCACCATATTTTGGAAGGAAAGCAGGACATGAATTTAATAAATATATGTAGGGTTCCTATGCTGTGTTCATAGAAGGTTATAGCTTACAGTTCCAACACCTGCCCTCTTTTGTATCTGGTCATACAAGGTAGGGCTCTTGCAGTTTTAACTGTTGAGATAAAGAGGAAATTTCACCAGGTGCTGCATGCATAAAAACGACATCTGCTGAAATTTCCCTTTCAATACAGCTGTTAAAGATACAGAAGCCCAGTCCTGGTCACCCTACTCTTTACTCCCAAGCCAAGTCCTAACCAAAAATGACTCACTCAACCCTCCATCCCCATGGGTGGTTTGGAGCTCTTAAGAAACAAGTTTCTGTATGGTGGGGGTAAAAATCATCATCCACTCACCGCATCTGTAGTTTATCAAGAAACTGAGATGTTGCTAAATGCTCCAACAGACGTCCTCAACCTGGGCCCCTCCAGATGTGTGGGACTACCAACTTTCACCATCCCCAGCCATTATGTTCTACTGTTGCAATGGCTGAGGATGTTGGGAAATGTGATCCAACACATTGTAAAGGCCCCAGGTTGGGGAAGGCTGAGCTACGTACTGTGTTGTTTAGGCCTGAGATTCGTTAAATAAAAGTGGGACCTGGGAGAGTCTCCATGGAAGCCCCGTGTCCCCTCATGAAGCTATAGGGGACGAGAGGAAGAAGGGTCTGAGCAATTTTCTTCACCTGCTGTGGTATAGGATCTTTCTCTCCCTACCTCACCCCGGTCACCATAACAACCACAGATAAAACGTAGGTTTTGAAGTGTGGTAAAATATCCCTCAGGATTTTTGAGGCATAGAGAGTCATAAAGTTTGTCGTAGGATCAATAGGCTCTTCCTGTCAAGACCCATTACTTTGGAGGATTTTTTCCCCTTTTCACTCTCCCTTCCATTCTTAGACCTCTGGTTCAGTGAGAGGTTTTTCTCAGAGCTTGTAACAAAGCCAGGAGCTGCCCCAGTTTCTTGCGGCTTTGGGTTTCCCTGCAGGCTTTTCTTTCTCCCAATTTGCTTTAGCACCATCTGCTGCTGTTTGGAGCCAGCTCGTGTGTGTGTGTATGTGTGTGTTCGTGTATACACAAAACAAACAAATAATATACCTATATACATACATATATACAATCCTTTACCCTGGCCTTCCCCAGCTTGGTGACTTTGAGAAGTTCTGGACCAATCCTACCCCCAGATTGGTAAAAAAAAACAACCACTGATATATGGATTGAGATGGCGACAATGGAAGTTGTAGTCCAACACATCTACTGTGCACCAGGTTCAGGAATCCTTTCATGGTTTGGAAGCTGTGCTGAAGCCCAGGGAAGTTCTATGGCTCTCCTGTATGTAATATCTGTGCGTGCATTAAAATTTGCCAGGAGTCCCTGAAGACTCTCCAGAGGAGACCACTCAGGGAAGGACAGGGTCAGAGGCTGTTGTTGGGGTAGGCCCAAGGAAAGGCCTTTAAGTCAGGGGTGTTGACTCTAGGCCCCTTCCTTTTTCTTTCTTCATCTTCCTCTTCTTCCTCTTCCTTCTTCCCCTTCTTCCTGTTCGCTGTACTCGGAGGTATTTCTTCTTCCTTCTTCTCCTTACTCCTTTTTTCCTCCTCTTCTCTGAACTCAGAGGTATGTATGTGTTTCCACTTCAATGCCTATTTCATTTATCTAGCAAAGTGGCTCTCCAGCCCATGGAAGGTTCTGCCATAATAAACTTGTTTAGTCTTTTAAGGTGCTGCAAGGTTCTGTTGCTGCATTAAAAGCCTATTGTAGCTCCCCCCTGTGGCATTCCTATAATGAGATCCCTTTGTCTTTATGCAGACATGACGATCTAAAGGAGATGCTGGACAGTAACAAGGATTCGCTGAAGCTTGAGGCCATGAAGAGGATCGTTGCGGTGAGCACCTCTTTGCAACTAGGCTGTGGTACAAGGTTCCAGAGCTGTCCTCTTGGAGGCAAACCGGAGCCACCTGCCTGGTTTTGCCGCTGATGGTCCTGAGTTCAGACAACACACTAACCCATGGATCAACAAATAACCCATGGCTCAACAACAGCCCACACTCAATCACTGAGTGTGGGTTAGTCTGTTGTGTGAACCCAGTCAATATATTGTTGCTGGGGAAATCTATCCCCACTCCACCCCAGCTACTCTGAGGATTGCAGCAAAGCTGAGAGGGAGCAGGGAAGTCCCACAGGGGTGGCAGATGATATCATCATTCCTGCTCATAAAAAGAACCCTGGCATGTCAACCCTATAAACCCTGGCTCCACTGCCCCATTGGACATAGCTTCCTTCATTCTGTTTTAGGGAGTCCCCTAAACCCCTCCTGTCTCCAGACCCATGCAGCAACCAATACTTTCCCTTGATGTTTAAAGGAATTCAGCATGTTTAGTTTTCTCTCCCCACTGTGTTCCTTACCAGGAACACTTGATTATTTTAATAAATAGCTTTCGTGGTCAGGGTGTTGTGTGATCTACATTTTTTTTGTTTACTAGTGTCCTGAGATACACCAACCAGTGGCAGGTGCACAATAGTGGTTCAGGCAGGTCAATGTATGCTCTGAATCAAGGAACCGGGTGCCTCTGAGCACATGCTCAGCCCAGGAAGCTCACAGGTCCTTACACACGCACACAAAACACTTCTGGTTTTCTCCCAAGCATTCTTTTTCAGCAACCTAATTTTAGGAGCAGGGAGACATTTTGTAATTGTCACTATCGTCAGAAACCCTTACCGATCTGCTGCAGATCACTGAGAGTTCTACCAGTGGACTGTCTACCCACTGTTGACTTAAGTTGATGGAGATGCGAGGATACCAGCATATGCCAGGAGGCAGGGCGGCAGGGAAGGCAGCGGCTGGGTTATTAAAGAGAAAACCTACTCAGGGAATGCAGACTTCTTGACTAGCTACCCCACTGCTTCTTTTCCTAACCTCCAGATGATTGCCCGGGGCAAGAATGCATCTGATCTCTTCCCTGCTGTGGTAAAAAATGTCGCTTGCAAGAATATAGAGGTAAGCAATCCTTTGCAGATAATGGTGGCAGCACTAGGTCATTGTCTAAGAAGAGGGCCTCTTTCCGTAGGGGTTGCTGGTAGCTTGTAGAGATGGTCTCAGTCAGCTGCTAAGGGGAGGGTCTTTTCCATGATGGCGCCCTGGTTGTGGAATGCCATCCCTAGAGAGGCCCACCTGGCACCTACATAGTGGTCTTTTCATTGAGGATCTTTTTTATTTTCCCAGGTTTTTTAGACCTCCAGTTCTGTTTTTAAATGAATTGTGTTTTTAGATCTACCCTGCTGCTGGTTTTTACTCTGGTTTTGTTCTATTTTAAATTTTTCAAGGTTTTATATTCTGTTTTATCATGCTGTATTTTAGGGTTTTAATTTTTGTGAACTGTTCAGAGAGTGTTGGCTATTGAGAGATGTAGAAGTAATAATAGTAGTAAAATGATATAGTAGTAATTTTCCCAACCTAGGCCCCCGGATGATGTTCCACAATTCCTGTCATCTCCAGATAGCAGGGCCAGTGGTCAGGGATGATGGGAATTGTAGTCCTAGGGTGGAAATAGCTGCCCTAGGTTGAATAGCTACCTTGCCCGTTTGAGCTATTTAATGAATTAATCTTGTGAATAGTAGAAGGGCTCTCTCAGAGGGCTCATGCATGTTCCTGGAAGAAAAGTTGCAGGATTATTTAAGCTGTGTTTAGCATTGAAGCCAGGAAATTCAAATCTTGGCTCAGCCATTTGTGTGGCTTTGGATGAACTGCTATTCCTGAGCTTCCCCCTTCCCCTCCCCCCCCAATCTGTAATAATACTGGCCTACCTTACAGTGATGTTCACTGCAAATGACTGGTTAGTGAATTTGTGCTATGACGGCGAAATGTTTTGGGCCAGCCTTGTATGTAACAAAGTTAATAGAATGGAAACACCATGGTTAGCAGCAATTTTGGGAGTGGGGAAGGGACAAAATGACAGCCAGTCCTGCCTGGCCACTGGAAGACGCCTTGCTGTTTCAACTTGCCTTTGGGTGCAGCCAATACTTCTTTTGCTCAGTAGTGCCATACACGTTGGGGAGGCAAGAACCAGCAAGTGTTGTGTGAGTTCTGAGGAGGCCCTGACTCCTGATGCTATATCTCTGGCAGGTGAAGAAGCTGGTATATGTCTACCTGGTCCGATACGCAGAAGAACAGCAAGATTTGGCCTTGCTCTCCATCTCTACCTTCCAGCGAGGCCTCAAGGTGGGTGTTGCGATGCATTCGGGAGGGCTGGTTTGTTCTTCTCCTTGGCATCCGATGAGGGCCTGCCACTCCTGGGGTGAGCAGCTGTGCAGCAGACTGTGTAAGTTGTTTCCTGAGGGCCAGATGAGGTGGAACACAGAGGGCCCAGCTCTCATACCCTGTAAAGCACCATGCACACCGATGGAGTGGTATAAATGATGCTTTCCTCTGTGGAGCGCTTAGTGGGAGACGCTGAGCTTTTCCAGAGGCAGGAGAGTGGCTATAGAGTAGCTTTCCCCCAACCTGGTGCCCTCTGGCTGTGTTCGACTACAACTGCCACAATCCTCAGCTGGCTGTAGTTCCACAGATACGGAAGGCTGAAGAAGAGGATGGGAAGGGTATTTTTCTTTCCCTTTCCTTCCTGGGCTGGGCTGGTTTTTGATTTTCTGGAGGCAGCCGTCGCAATGTGCACCTGTACCTTCTGCAGAAACCAAGCTAAGGGGGAAGCTTCCCCTCTTGTCCCCGAGCCTTCTGCACATGTCCCAGGATTCAGGGAAGGGGGGTCTCAGTGGTCCAAGTACCATGGTTGGGTGACCACTGTGTTGAACCCTATCCTCCTGTGTCCTTCCCTCAATTTATATATCTTGATCCTGCCTCCTAGCAGATCCGCATGGAAGAAGAGCCAGATACATATGCTGTATGGATCAAGGGGAAAGGGGAAAAGAGTTGGACATCTTTTCCTTGTGCCGCTTCCCCTGTCATCAAGGCAGAAACAGGAGGAAACTAATTAGTAAAAGAAAGAGAGAGAAAGTAAGAAAGGAGTGATCCTAGTCAAGGATTGCATGTGTCATACCTATTTTGGCCTTGACCAGGGTCAACGCCAGGTTTGATAGGGTCTTGGACAAGGTGCTCTCTAGGAGGCCAAATCACTACCCTGGTGGGTCTCCCCCAAAGTGAGTTTACCAAGGGCAAAGCAGTGAGCGGTGTTCTCTCAATCCAGCACTGAGGAGAGAGGCACCATGTGAAGTGGCCATGGCATCTTCATTCTCCCAGAATGCCTCTGGGAGCAAAGCCCAGGGGTATTGTGGGTAATGGAGGTGGCAGCAGCTGAAGCCACCTTGCCTGGTATTTCTCTGCTAAAAGAAAGAAATAACTGGATGCCAGCCACAGCTGCCATGTACGTCGGTATTTACCTGATTATGCAGTCCGGTGATCCCTACAGGAAGGGATCCTCTCTCCCAGGAATTGACTTTTGCATCTATTTAAAGTGGTTGTGTCCCTCTCCTCAGCCAAAGATGTTCCTGGAGCAACTAATATGCAATCAGTAAAATGACTGCCCGCTTCCCCCTCTCATCTCCCTCAATACGGCCTGCTGGAAAGGCTGTCATTGTTGTAAAGGAGGGTGGAGGGGAAAGAGTTTGAAGCCTTTCCTGCTGGAAAGGTGTCCTGACCTTGGGTGCCTGCTCTAAACCTCCTCTTTGCTGCAGGATCCCAATCAGCTGATTCGAGCCAGTGCCCTCCGGGTTCTCTCCAGTATCCGTGTGCCTATCATTGTGCCTATCATGATGCTGGCCATCAAGGAGGCAGCGTCGGACATGTCCCCGTATGTGCGGAAAACGGCGGCTCATGCCATCCCCAAGCTGTACAGGTAAGTGGGAGCAAAGGTCTGCTTGTTCTTCCTCTTTAAGAACATCAGAAGAGCCATGTTGGGTCAGACCAAAGGCCTATCTAATCCAGCATCCACTTTCTCACAGGGCCCAACCAGATGCCCTTATTTGCTGCTCTTCCCCAGCATACTGCCTCTGATCCTGGGGACAGCACATAGCCCTCATGACTAGTAGCCATTGATAGTCCTCCTTAAATTTGTCTTATCCCCTTTTGAAGCTGTCCAAGTTGGTGGCCACTGTGGCAGTGAATTCCATAGTTTGTGCACTGTGTGACGATACCTCCTTTTGTCTGTCCTGAAACTCCCACCATTCACCTTCATGGGATGACCCAGGTTCTAACATTATGGGAGATGGAGAAAAACATCTCTATGTCCACTTTCTCCACACCATGCATAGTTTTACACACCTCTACCACACCCACCCTTTTACTTGCCTTTTTGCTAAGCTAAAAAGCCTGAAATGTAACCTTTCCTCATAGGGGAGTTTCTTCAACCACTGGATCATTTTGGTTGCTCTTTTCTGCACCCTTTCCAATTTTACAATATCCCTTTTGAGTTGTGGATCCTCTAATGCCTTTTTACACAGTGTAGTAACTTGTGACATGATGTTATAGTTTACTGCGTGTTTTGAGTAACCTTGGGAATTGTTTCTCCTGCAATTCAACTGGTAACACACTAGCCCTCATCAAACCGCCTGCAGCACTATGTCCAAGTGATCTTATTTTAGATACGGCATCACGGTGTGCTTTGCATCTTTCTGTCCTGCCATTAGATACACAGAGAGACACACAGGGATCAAGCTGGTGTTCTTAACTTTCAACAGAGAAACATGTTGTAAGCATATGTCTCTGGGTTCATTGTGACATCTTAGTGTTCACGGGAGATGTTGCATTGCCCCCCTTGGAAACAGTGAGGATTTGAACCTGGGTCTCCCCAGTCCTAGCCCGATACTCTAACCACTACACCACACCAGCCATGTTAGTCTGTGTTATGAAAACAATAAAGGGTCTGTAACACCTTAAAGACCAACATTGTTTTAGTACTACGGCATGAGCTTTCATGGGCTAAACCCACATTGTCAGATGCAGGAATGGATAGAAACAAGACGGAAAACGCACTTGCAGGCAGATAGAAAACAAATATTCAATTTCAGTTTAAAGAGATGTCTACATAAATACTGTAAACTACAAGATGGGACTTGAACTCTACAGACTGTAATGACTAAGCCACTCAGATGATCGGTTCAAGCCAAGTTCCAAGGTGTTAAATTTAACAATGAGTGTCAACTCTGAGATCTCGCCCTGAATTCTGTCTCTTAAACTTTTTCTGTTGCAAGACAGCCACTTTGAGATCTGTTGCCAAAGGACGTGGAAGGTTGAAATGCTCCCCCACAGGTTTGTTGATGAGAGGGTTAAAAATCCCTGTTCTCCCCAAGCAAAAACTGTGCCACTAGGAAATCACTGAGATCAGTTGTGAACCGTCCAGAGAGCTTCAGCTTTTGGACAGAACAGAAATGTGATACATAAAATAAATACACCAGAGGTCGGCCTGTAGAGATAGTGGGTTTTCTGTGGTTCCATGGCCAGGGGGCAGGACAAGCTAATCGCAGCGCAAGCCAAGAGTGGCCCTTAGGAACGTAGATGCCAACTGCAGCTTTGGGTTTGTCCGTCTTAGCCTTGGCAGTGTTTCATGTTTCCTCCCAATGTGTACACATAATTTATAATGCTGACCAGGAAGTAGAACAACACAAAACAAAGAAGCCAATTTTTTTTTTAATTGCTTGTCCGTCTGCAAATGCTTGTTGATTGGAATGTTTTATAGGTGCAAAGGGGGAGAAGAGAAATGTGGGGCCTGTTCAAAAATGTACCTTTCTTTTATTTTGGAGTGTGTTTGTGCATGTGTGGATTTCTCAGCCACTGCTAGAGCTCTGCAAGGAAAAGAACATGTGATGCTGTAAGTGGGTTGTGCAACAAAATGTTGCAGAATGGAGCGTTGCTCCGTTTCATTACTCTGCCCACCTGATTTTCCATTTCTCCCCCTCCCTCAGCCCCAACAGGAAGCTTAGTTCCTTAGTGGGCTATTTTGAAGTATGTGTGCGTTTTTCAGGGCTCCCCCAAGCCTGTTAACACCTCCCACTTCTGTGTGCTTGGTGCCATTTTGGATCCGCCATTTTAGCATTGTGTTCTTGTCTCTCATTCTTGCAGCCTTGACTCAGACCAGAAAGACCAATTAATAGAGGTCATTGAAAAGCTGCTGGCAGATAAGACAACGGTGAGTAAGACTGGTGTCCCTGAAAGGTTTGGGGTGGGGAGAGATTGTCAGGAAAAATAAACAAACAATCCAAATCCATGGAGTATCTTCTAGCACCTTAAAGATAAACAGCTTTATTATGGCGCAAGCTTTAATCGACTAGCATAATAGGCTTTGATAAAGTCAACTCTAGTCTATGAAAACTTACGCCATAATAGAAATGTTAGCCTTTGAGGTGCTGCAAGGCTTCTTATGGTCGGTTTTGCTGCACCAGACTTCTACCCCTCTGGAATGTTCTTTTTCAGGGATCCATTCTCTCTGATTCCCCTCCCTGGCTAATTTCCCAAGCAGAGTGACAAAGTTTGACCTCTACAATTCCGAGTCGGTGGGAATTGTAAAAGATGTTGCCATTTTTGCTATTCATTTGATGTCAACTTGGTGCTGTGTTCCCTAATAGGTTGGACTCTCCTAGTCTCAATTGCCTAGATAAGAGTTCTGAAAACAGTGTCCCCTTCTAGGATCACATGAGCCCCATGTGATCCCTAATCAGTGAACTTTCCCTGTCCCCTTTTGTTTTTCTTGCCCAGCTGGTAGCTGGCAGTGTGGTGATGGCCTTTGAAGAGGTCTGTCCGGAGCGCATTGACCTCATCCACAAGAACTATCGCAAGCTGTGCAACCTGTTGATTGATGTGGAGGAGTGGGGCCAGGTGGTGATCATCAACATGCTGACACGCTATGCCCGCACTCAGTTCCTGAGCCCCAACCAAAATGTGAGTGATGGAGCAAGCAGGGGGAGGATCTTGCAGGTCAACCTTCTTCCACCTGGTGCTCTCTAGATGTTTGGACCATAATCTCCAGCATTCCTGACAGTTGGCCATGCTGGCTGGGGTTGATAGGAGTTGAATTCCAAAACATCTGGAGGGCATCACATTGGGAAAGGTTGCTGTCTCCTTGGGTTGGAGATAGTTTCTCCCAACCCAGGGATGGACAGAAGGGAGATCTCCAGATGTTTTGAACTTCAGTGCCCTGAACCCTTCTATCATGGCTAGTGGTCAGGAATGTTGGGAGTTGCCATTCCAGCAATATCTGGAGGGCCACAAGTTCAGCCACCCCTTTAAAGACAAACATATTTCCATACACAAGAAAATGCATTCCAAAGAACTGCAATTATAATCCCGCAAACAGCATGATCTCCATCTTGGTTCTAAGATTGTCAGGGGCATTTGCAAATGTGTTTCCATACGTGTCTGTCTCTGCGAGAAGGTAGCAAATTTTCTGGACCGCTGTTAAATCTGACTCTTTGGTTATGAGATCAAATATAAACCTTTCACTTGGTGCTCTCTTTAGTGGGAAGTGGAGCAGATAATGCACCAGCTCTTCCAGTCCAAAACATCTGGCGATCTACTTCATGCTCACCTAAACTATGATGACAAGAGTATGCACGGATCTGTGTTTCTGCCCCAGCCTATTGACCAATGCAGTGCTTCTTGCCATATTCTGGGAATGGGATGAGTTATAATTTTTTAAAAAAGAAGTTATGTATGGAATGGGATCCTGAAGAGGGCACAGACGCTGTTCTGAGATCTAAGCAATTCACCCTGCATGCCTCCCATTCTGTTGTGCCTGACAAGGAGTCCCTCCTGGAAGAGAGTGCTGAAAAAGCGTTTTATGGATCTGAAGACGAAGACTCCAAGGACGACTCCAATGCAGAGCCAGCATCCCTAGTGAAGCGCAAGCCTTACGTCATGGACCCTGACCACCGCCTGCTCCTGCGCAACACCAAGCCCCTGCTGCAGAGCCGCAATGCAGCGGTGAGCTCTTCCCTGTATGCTTCCTGTATAGGGGAATCTGGCCCTGAGAGTAATGTAGCTCTCCTTGCCTCACCATCTTTGAAGTGTCAGAGAACACATCCCTTCATCGGTGTAAAGAGCAAAAAGAAATCGCCCTTTGGGTTAATGTGAATGCAAAATCGTAGAGCAGGGGTGGGAAACCTCAGGCCCAGGGTCCCAATCCGGCCCTCAGGGTTTCCCCAGATGGGTGTGCCCCCTTTTATTTATTTATTTATTTATTTTCACCCCACCCAATGACCAGTGTTCTCTGAGCAGATTACAAACACTTGAAAGACTAAAATGCTATGCACACAGTTAAAAATATAAAATGCCATACAAATATTTCAAAGAATTTCATACCATCCAAAACAAAACAATACCCCTTCGCACCAACCAACAGTTGCATCTCTCCCCACCCCCCACCCTAACAAACATACTCTAAAAGGTTGAAATACCTCTCCTAAGGCTTAGTTACTGACAGCAAAAGCTTTAAGCTAAAAGATGATGGTATTTGGGATATTTTATCAACTATTCCTGTTTTTGCCTTTAGCCCCACCCCTTTGGAATGTGGCCCCCGAGTGCGTGTTTGAAATGGAATTCGGCCCTGGGGCTCAAAGAGGTTGTGCACCCCTGTAGTAGAGTTTTCTTCTTCCTGTATTAGCCATCTTGTGGACAGCCTCGAGCGGTACAGAAGCTCCAGATTCCTGGGATCTTCAGCTTGCTGGCACTGTATATATGAGCTCTTTTTCCTCCATGACCCCAGGTCATCTTAGCACGGTAGATGCATATATAGGATAACATAAGAACATAAGAAGAACCCTGCTGGATCAGACCAAGGGTCCATCTAGTCCAGCACTCTGTTCCCACAGTGGTCAACCAGCGGTTGACCAGGATCCCACAAGCAGACCGCGGGTGCAGTAGCGCCCTCCTATCCATGTTCCCCAGCAGCTGGTGTCTATAGGCTTTCTGCCTCTGATACTGGAGGCAGCACATAGTCTTCTCCTCCAGAAATCTGTCTAACCTTTTAAGGCCATCCAAATTGGTGGCCATCCCTACATTTTGTGATAGTGAATTCCATACTTTGACTATTTGCTGTGTGAAGAGGTCATTCCTTTTATCTGTCCTGAATCTCCCACCAATCAGCTTCATGGGATGACACCGGGTTCTAGTGTTACCGAAGAGGGAGAAAAATGTCTCCCTATCCATATTCTCCACACCATGCATAATTTAGAACGTTGTACCCCTCTAACGTGTCCCTCTCCCTATAACTGTCCCACTGCCTTCCAGTTGTCTTTGGATTACAGCTCCCATTATCCCTAGCCAGCATGGTCATTGGCTAGGGATGCTAGAGTCCAAAAACAAAAGAAAAAAATCTCTCAGATGCCTGAAGAACATTTTGTTACGCCCAACAGGTTTCAGAAGGGACTTTCCTTCCTCAGGGGACACTTATTTTTCTCCAAATGTGTTGCAAAGAGTCTTTCTAATGTTCTGTCTTAAAATGCTCTTTTCTGCTTCGGTACACATAACAACTGCCTTCCCCTCTTGCTGTTTCTGGAAGTTGCAGTCCAACATATCCAGAGGGCTGCTTTACACAAACGGATCCTGTTTTCATGTTACCTAGGCTTGTGACACCATCCTTTTCCTTCCCCCCTTCTCTTTGTAGGTGGTGATGTCTGTGGCCCAGCTCTACTTCCACCTGGCTCCAAAGGCTGAAGTTGGGGTCATCGCTAAGGCACTGGTGCGTCTCCTCAGGAGCCACAGGTCTGCAAATATTCCCCTTCACCCATCCTAATCTGTCTCTTCGTTTCTTGACATTACCTACTCTTCTTGCAAAGCAAAATGGGAGCGTTTTGCTTGGCGTCTAGGAAACTGGCTAAGCTCATGACTGTATTTTGCTGCATTTGCTGTGTCTGCATTTTTTTGGGCCTGGCAGTGGACCTTTGAACAAGAGGGACCTACAACAAAATGTTGCAGTGTGGAGTGTTCCTGATACAAGTTCCAGCCAGGCAGTCATTCATGCCCCTTTTCCGAGCTACTCCATTTGTACCTCCTCAACAACAGTCATTCCATACTCAGTCCTCATTGAGCCTTTTTGGCCCCGTCCTCCCACTTTAAAGAGTTTTCCCCCCTATAGGTGGGTTTTGTATTTTGGTAATCCTGCAAACCCTGGGATCTGCCCAAGCTTGCTTATACTTCCTCTTGTGTGTGGAAGCAAAAATTCACCTTCCTCTTTGTGTGTGGAAGGTGAATTTTTGGCTACATAATGTGCCAGACTCGGAGAATGAGATCCCTCTTAATATATAGAGATTTGCCTATTGGTCAGTATAGAAATGCAATAATATAGGAGAAACAGAGAGGCCTCATTGAGAATATTCTCTGTGGTGTAAAGAATGTAAGAAACCTGCCATGCTAGATCAGATTAAAACTCTGTCTGATTCAGCATTCTGTCTGTAGCACTGGTTAGCCAAACGTCAGAGCTAAGTCATTGAGAGCCAGGAGTCAGAGCGCAGGAGTTAGAGGCCAATGATGCACCAAGAGAGTCAGAACAATGCCAGAGCTGGGAAGATCTACCATTGCCCAGGCAGAGGCCCAGCCTGAACAGGAAGCCATTATAGTAGCCCTGTTGAGTAGAGCCAGTTGCTGGCTAGGGAGGGAGGACTACCTAGGGCAGCCTTCCCCAGCCTGGTGTCCTTCAGACGTTTTGGACTAAAATTCCCACGATTTCTGACCATTGGCTATGTGGGGTGGGGCCGATGGGAGTTGAAGTCCAAAACATCTGGAGGGCACCAGGTTGGGGAAGGCTGTCCTAAGGAAATGCTGCAACCTGTCACCTTGATGGGTCACCAGATGGAAGCTGTGTATAGACTTGGGGGTTCCTAGTTCTAGTCCAACCAACTCCTAATGGATGTCCCTGGGAGACTCCCCAGTAGAGCATGTTAGAGAGAACCACCCCGGATTGTTTATCCCAATGCCTATTGATCAGAAGTGTGCCGCCTTTCTAAATAGGGAAGTTCTGGTTTTGTCTTTCATGGGCTGTTGTTCTAAACCAACATTCCCCAACCAGGTGCCTTCCAGATGACTTGGACTACAACTCCCAATATCCCCAGCCATCATGGCTGGAGTGATGAGAGTTGTAACCCCAACACCTCTAGAAGGCACCCTAAAATGTTTATTTATACCTCTTTTACTAGTGGCCATCGTTTACAGGCCGCGAATCTCACGGTTTACTTGACAATTCTTTATTTCTTTCCTTTTTTTCCTTACGGCAGTGAGGTGCAGTACGTGGTACTTCAGAATGTGGCCACCATGTCCATTAAGCGCAGGGTAAGTGTGTCTCTGTCTCTCCTTTTTTTTTTTTTACACGGGTTGAGGTATGTGAGTTCCACATCGCCGGAGGTCTGCCACACTGCAGCTGCGGAACCAGTGCTGACATTTCCACTGTGCCTAGACCAGACCTCCTTTGTACCAACGATGGAGCAACCCAGGTGCCCCAAAGAGAGTCTGCCTGTGCCCTCCATGAACCCAGAGCTTGTCAGGCAATTTTCTGGAGGAGCTGATCCTGCCGCTTCTGTCTCTGCAGGGAATGTTTGAACCATACCTCAAAAGCTTCTACATCAGATCAACTGATCCCACCCAGATCAAGATCCTCAAGGTGTGTTAGATGCTCAAGCGTCCTGGTTCCTTGGTGCTAGTGGGATGGTTCGTTATTTTGCTGTCTGATTCCGCCAACTCGTCACGCTTCTCTCCCCAACACTGTGGCTCTATACCAAATGGAGCATGTCCTTGCTTTCTTACCCTCCACTTTGTGCAGCATCTGCTGTGGCATGTAGGAGGTTGGTGGTGCTGGGGAATAGGGGGGAAATGGTCCCTTTTTGTGGCCTCTACGCAGACCCACAATATGAGTTTTGTGCCTGTGTCACCCAGACCTCAGAATATTCTCGAACTTATTCTCAAAATTGGCCGTTATCGCCCTATCCCTGATCCCAGCAGAGTTTTCAGCATACCGCACATGTGTTTGTGGGGGACGGGACAAGATGGGTTGAAACTCTTCCCAATTCTCTTCTGACCAACCGTTCAGTCCCAGACCGTGTGTGTGTGTGTGTGTGTGTGTGTGTGTGTGTGTGTGTGTGAATGCCAGCACCGTGTCATCTTCTCCCATCTTTTGGGTGTTTTTTGGATGGAGATCTTTGGATGGAAAAGACCTGTGAGATTGGCCTTGCCCATGTGGTTCTGGTTCTGGTATTCGCACACATACATACCAGATTTTGCACCAAAGAGAATTAGTTTCAGGAGGCCATGTTTTGCTTGGCTTTAAATGTGTGTGTGTGTGTGTGTGTGTGTGTGTGTGTATGTGTGTGTGTATGTTCGCTCAGGAATAAGAGAATGCTTCGTCTTGCACACAGACGTAAGCTCATGGAATCTATGTGTTGGGGTTTTGTATTGCATCTTAAGAGTAATGTCTCCTTTTCTCTTCTGTCCTGCTAGCTGGAAGTTCTGACCAACCTTGCAAATGAGACAAACATTTCCACCATCCTGCGCGAGTTCCAGGTACAGCACAGCTAGTGGGCAGGAGGCAGATCTTAGCACAGTGTGGAAAACCACTTCCTCACCTATTGGAGAGGTTAAACCCGTGGGCTCTCAAAACAGTGACGTTTAAAAATAAGCTTTTCTTGCAGTCCGTTCTACAGCCCAATTAAGATGAAATCCTTGGATTCACACTGGTTTTCATGCTACTGATTCCAAGGGACCATCTTATTACTTCATGTGAGAATTTCTTTGCTAGATCAAACTAAAGGCCCATTTGATCTACCATAGTATCTCCAGCTGCAGCAAGCCAGATGTCTCACAAGAAGGGTATAATATGACAGCCAGGCCCTGTTTGCCCTCAGCATCCAGAAAATTAGATTTATGCTGCTCCAGATCATGGGGGCTCCATTTGGCTTATCATGGCTAAATAATTTCTTTGGTTTAAAAAGTCTGTGAATGAGGCCAATCAAAAGAGTCTTGGGAGAAGGCATTATTTTTTTTTACTTACTAGAGGAAAGACATTACAGTTTTATTATTTGGGTCTCCTCTGTAAACTTGAGGGAAGAAGGCACCTCATGGGAGGAGAAAAGGCTGAACATAGGTATTTTTAAAATATAAACATGTATTTATTTGTGTAACAGATTTAGAACAAACAGTAATTGATAAATAGTTTTTTTAAAATAATTGTTTATTACTAACACCACCTCTGTGCTTCCAATAACTTCTCTCCCTCTCTTCCCGTCTGCATCCTGCCTCTGATTCTACTCGCTAACTTAACTAACTCTCGCACCTAATTCCTTTCACTGGCCTGGCTCACATAACGAGCAACCAGTGTATGATTTGTTATGGAATCGTGGGTTGCCGTTACGTGTGAACCCTGCACTATGGCTTACCTATGGGTTGTTAACTACAAACAACCTGGGAAGAACACCTATGGTTTATTGTTGAGTTGCGAACTCTGGATTGTTTGTGGTTAACAACCCATAGTTAAACCTATTGCAGGTTTTTCACGTATCAATAGCCCACGATTCAACAGCAGCCCATGATTTAACGACAACCCATACTCAGCTTGTCATTGCATGCAAACCAAGTTATCCTAACTCAATGCAGCCCCCACCCTAACTGTCTCTGTCCTTTTCCTAAGTGACGTTCTCCAGCTGACGCTCCCTCGGCCCACCGTTTCATTCTGGGCTTGACTGTCAGCCATTCCTCCACTCACTCTTCTCTACATGCCTCTTCCCACAGACCTACATCCGGAGCATGGATAAAGACTTCGTGGCAGCCACCATCCAGGCCATCGGCCGTTGTGCCACCAATATTGGCAAAGTGCGTGACACCTGCCTCAATGGGCTTGTCCAGCTGCTATCCAACCGAGATGGTGCGAGTCCGAAACCTGGAAGCAAATGTGCGGTACAGCTACGAGAGAGATCCCGACGCGTTTCGGACCCTCAGGTCCTTCTTCAGGGTACTCTAAATAAAGACAACATATAATGTTTATGCCCTCGTTTGTCCACCCTGTCTATCACATAAATCAGAAATCATTATATAAAATTTTATAGATGGATGGATGGATGGATGGATAGATAGATAGATTGATTGATTGATTGATTGATTAACACACAGAGAATGAGAGGCCCAAAGCACACAAGCTATTTACAAACATTCACACATCTGAATTACTTATTGGAATGTAAATTATAAAAGGATATCACGTAAAGAATAAAAGGCTCCGCAAACACATATCGAGAAGATAAACTGACTAACATGTTAGAATGCAGTGAGTATCATTTACTCCATCTCCCCAGTCTCCTATGAGCCTCTCATTCTTTATGTTAATCTTTTTCCAAAAAGAAAATTATAATTTTATATTATGATTCACGTGATACACAGTGGTGGACACCTGAGTGTATAAACATTATATGTTGTCTTTTTAGAGGACCCTGAAGAAGGACCTGAGAGTCCAAAATGTGTCAGAGTTCTTTCATTATATTAAACATCTCTTTTTCTAGCCCTTTGCCCTTAGCTTTTTTGGTACTTCCTGTAGGGTTCCCCCATTTTCGAAAATGGGGTACCTGAAGGAGCATGGCTGATGGGCAGATCAGAGCGGATCCTTGCATGTTGCCTTTTGGAGGGGTGCCTTTATGGAGAGGGTTGGGCCTGCAGTGCTGAGGGGGCAGGGCCCATGGAGGTAGCAAAAACCTCCACGGCTCAGATGTTGCATCTCCGCGGGCCACTTGTTCCGCATCCCTGCCTTACGCTATTTCCATCTTCCATTCTTACGTAGAGCTGGTTGTGGCCGAGTCTGTGGTCGTCATCAAGAAACTCCTGCAGATGCAGCCATCTCAGCATAGCGAGATCATAAAACACATGGCTAAGTTGACTGACAACATCCAGGTGGGGGCAAGAGCTGGAGGGAAGAGTCAGTAGGAGATTCTCTCTCCAGCTTCCTTGTGGGTGGGGAAGGCAAGCCTGGGAAATGTAACGCTCCCTTGTGTGCAGGTCCCCATGGCCCGGGCCAGCATCCTATGGCTGATTGGTGAATACTGTGAGCATGTGCCCAAGATTGCCCCCGATGTGCTGCGCAAGATGGCCAAATCCTTCACTAGCGAGGAGGACATTGTGAAGCTGCAAGTTATCAATTTGGCAGCCAAGCTCTACCTCACCAACTCCAAGCAGGTAAGGCTCTAGCTTATCCTCACACACAGTGCCTTTCCTTTCTGCCTCTGGCCTGAGAGGGTAACAGTCAAGGAGGGTAACTGGCTTGCCTGACTCTTGACCAAAGCCCAATGGCTGCTTTCGCTGCAATTTGGTCCTCCCTCACAGAGCAAACTGCTGACCCAGTATGTGCTGAACCTAGCCAAGTATGACCAGAACTATGACATCCGGGATCGCGCCCGCTTTATCCGCCAGCTCATTGTGCCTACAGAGAAGAGTGGTGCCCTCAGCAAGTATGCCAAGAAGCTTTTCCTGGCACAGAAACCTGCCCCCATCTTGGAGTCGTCTTTCAAAGGTAGGGGAGGTGCCGTGTGTAAAGGAGCGGCAAGGGGGCGGTTTCAGGCCAGTGATGCCGCCTTGTATCCTGGGTTGGGCCTCTGCTGGATGGGCCCTGCTGACCTGTCATTTCTTCCCAGACCGTGACCACTTCCAGCTGGGCTCCCTCTCACATCTCCTTAATGCCAAAGCTGTGGGCTACCAGGAGCTCCCCGACTGGCCCAACGAGGCTCCAGACCCCTCCGTGCGCAACGTGGAGGTATCGGCTAACCCTGTGTTGTAAGGGTGGTGGAAATGGGGGTGCCAAAGACCAGGGTTGTCCCAATCAGTTGTGAAAATGTGGGTTTGCTGTTCTGCACATTTGACCAAGAATTGCCTGCCTTTGCTTATGGTGACTACCAAGGAATGAGTCCTGGCCACTGTGCCTTCCTGGTGGCACTGTGATTTTGGTTCCCAGTGGGCATGAGCTCCTGTCCCATTCAGATGTGGAAGATTCCTTCCCACCCCCATCTTTTTCCTCCCCCAGGAAGAGTCCATTGGCCCCGTGGAAAGCAACATTGGGCTGTTGGGTGAACCAATAGAGGTGGCGCTTGTGGGTGCAGTGATGTTCTCCCTCCCCTATCCTTCTACTCACACTGCAATTTCTCTCCTTCCTGGCACTGTGTGGCTCTGACTGAGCTTGGGTGTGGGTGTGTGCATTGACTGGGACTTTTACCTTTCACTGATCAATCGTTTAAGTGGATTTGACTAATGAGACTTCTGATTGACTAAACAAGTGTTTCCATTTAGTCAGGCAGCAGCTCTTCTTCCTTTTAAAAAACATTGGGTGGCAAAGGGTATTCCCCATTCTCTCTCACACTCTGGTAGGAATGCCTCTTATAAGGGCCATTCCCCTTTCTCTCTTCTGCTGGTGGGAATGCCTCTTCTAAGATCATGGTGCACTCACTGGTGGGAATGCCTCTTCTAAGATCATGATGCTACAACACGTGTCTGCATCATTTAAAAATGGTGTGCCTTTGGCTACAGAACTATTGTTTTTTACTCATATGCAAATCTAATTGTTAAGGAATAAAACACCTCCAATTGATCAACTATAATGTCTGGTATTGAGCGACACCCTTACTGCTAACCCCTTTTCATGTGAAGTGGGCTTCAGCCTCCCCTTTTCTCTCTGCTCCTGCCTCCTTCATCTGGAGGGCTCCTGATGCCCTCTCTCACCCCTTTGCAGTGTAATGTGTGCCCCTTGCTGTCTTTGCTGTGTCCAGGTCCCAGAATGGACCAAGTGCACCAGCCGCGAGAAGAGGAAGGAGAAAGCGGAGAAGCCGTTCTACTCCGATTCGGAGGGAGAGTCGGGGGCGACGGAATCTGCCGACAGTGGTGAGAGGATAGTCTTGAGAGCGGCCGTGCCATAGCTCAGGAGCACATGCTTGGCATGCCAAAGGCCTAGGGTTCAATCTCTGGCATCTCTGCTTAAAAATACTTACTCTGGCGGAGCCCCTTGAAAGCTGCCGCCAGTCAGAGCAAACGATCCGATGTTCCATGACTTTTCCTTTGTTTGTGTGTTGTTGATACTTCACCATTACAACAGCAGTGGAGGCTGTTTCTCTAGCCAGTGCAGGCTTCTTCCCCAAGCTTCATCCTCAGCCTGTTTTTTGGGGTGTTGCCACCAGTGGGAGTGGGTGATCAAACCCAGACTGATAACTAGCACACTAGATGTTTGTAATTTCTGGCCCAGCCGTGGCGCCTGTGTATGGGTGGCACATTCCATGTGGATCCTGCTTCTACAGATCAAGGAGAAGCCTAGGGATCCTAGGCAACCCGGGAGCCAGAAGAATGGCAGGTCGTGACTCTGAAAGTTAGCTGGGTGCTCTCTAGAACACAAGGAGGTCCGTGATTGTCCTATGGCATGGTCTGACGGCACATGAGGCAGTTCCCTTGCTGAAGCTAAGCAGGTCTGGGGCTGGTCAGCGCTTGGAGGGGAGACCACCTGGGAACCCCATGTAGCCACCTTGAGTTCCACAATGGAAGAAAGGTGGGATATAAATGAAATAATAGTGCTCTATCACAAGGAGTTGCAATATCTGCCACAGCGATGGAGAGTGTGCGGCTTTCCATATGTTGTTGGACTGCAAGTCCCAGCATCCACCACTGACTATGGTGGCTAGAGCTGATGGGAGTTGTGGTCCACCAACATCTGGAGGGCCACATACTTCCCATCCCGGTCTACCAGGATGTGTGAAGATCTTTCAAGTGATAGCAGTGCCTTTTCTGTGTTGGCACCTCACTTATGGGGATACCGTCCCTCCAAAAGCTTAGCCTCCTCTTAGCTTTAGGCTCCGGTTCACAGCAGTGGTTTTAATTTGTGTTTTTATTTTGCCATTGCAGTGCATCGTTTTATCTGTTGTTTTGTATCTTATGACTTATTTATATTTTGGTAAGCTGCCTTGTGAATCTCGCACTTATATTTAAAGATCGAATGTGTAAATATTTTAGATATAGTACATTACAACAGAAGAGGTAGGGAGGCACTCAGGCAGCCCGT
Source organism: Anniella stebbinsi (assembly GCA_029215795.1). Classification (NCBI taxonomy): domain Eukaryota; kingdom Metazoa; phylum Chordata; class Lepidosauria; order Squamata; family Anniellidae; genus Anniella; species Anniella stebbinsi. Next base: position 394,535,593 of record JARDYH010000001.1, read on the forward strand.
GCGTGCATGGAAAACCTTGAACGCCTTCCTTTTGCCAGAGCCTGAGACGGTGAGTGGGTCCGAAAGTGAAAGTGCCAGTGAGAGCGGTTCTGGTTCTGGTAGCGAAGAAGAGGATGAGGAAGATGAAGATGAGGAAGAGAGTGAGGACCAGTCGGAAGAGAAGGAGGAGAAGAGAAAGAAGAGAAAGGAGGCTCCAAGGAAAGGATCGTTAGAAAGCGCCGGAAGGTGCATTTGGTTTTATTTATTTGTTTTTTTGTTTGTTTATTGCATTTTTATCCTGCCTTTTTTCCTCCGAGGAACCCAAAGCGGCGTACATAATCCTCCTCCTCTCCATTTTATCCTCACAACAACATTGGGCTTAGAGCCTGTGACTGGCCCAAAGTTACCCAGGGAGCTTCTGTGGCGGAGTGGGGACTAGAATTCAGATCTCCCGACTCCCAGTCTCACACTTTAGCCACTATACCACGTTACACCACACCACACATGAAAGCACATGGTGGGCTATAGCATCAAAGAGACAGTTTAGGCAGCCACCTCCTGGGGGTGCTGTGCAAAAAAGGACATTCCAGACCGTGTTGTGTTGGATAACACATTCTAAAAGTAGGACTTGCAACAAAATGTTGCAGTATGGAGTCCAGAGAGCAAGCCAGCCAGCTAACTAAGCCCTTCTTTCCCCACATTCTAGTTTTCCATTTTTCTCAATCTCTCTAACAGATACTCAGTGTTCTGTGGCTATTGAGTATGCTCACTTCTCTCTGGGCTGTGTGTTTGGAGTTCCCCCGCCCTTTAAAGATTTTTGATGCTTCTGCAAGCCTGCTTTTCAGCTTGCAAGAGGTTTTTTTCCACATAGGAGAATGTTCAAAGGGTGATTCCCTCACTTGCAGTCTGAAATGGTACATCCATTCTGCTGCATGTGTAGTGCAGGCCTACCCTAAGCAAAAATGGAACAGAGGTGAGATCAGTGGGAGAATCTGCCAGCTTCCAAATGAATTGCTGAAGAATTGGGGCCAATTATTTTGCATGCTGCAACAGCCCCCAACCCAACCCAGAAGAAGTGGGAGATGCCAGAGAACCAGCTCAAGCCTTGATTCTCTTGTTTCCTTTCTAATAACACCAGTGACCAGGAGGAAAGCGGCAAGAAAAAGCAGCCACGACGGGAAGGGAAAGGGGGCTCAGAATCGTCATCTGAAGAGGGCAGCCTCTCTGAGAGCAGTTCGTCAGAGTCTGACTCTGGCTCTGAAGCAGAGGAATCCCATTCAGAGAAGGAGGTGCGGAAGATAAAGTTGGTGAGTGGCCAGAAGGGTGGGTGGCCATGAAATCCGTGAGCCCCACAGCATTCTATTTTTCTTCTCCTTTTTAAAGTATTTTATTTAAGAAATTGCAAGGTAACAATTATAGAACAACAAAAACATCAACACATGCAGGCTGTTTTTCATTATTCATCATAGATTCTATATTATTTAAGAATTGTTGTCCCTGAGCATGCTCTCGTTGTGTACGTTTTTAGCTCAGTTGCAGCCTCAAAATTTATTAGCCTTGCTAGTTATTACACCTGTCCCAAAATAGGATTGCACACTCAGTGGATGCTGGTCTTCAGGCCCTGCATTGATTTATGTAGTGAGGGGGAACCAAGTTTCAAAGAACGAGTCCTGCTTGATTATCCCTCTCTGATCATTCGGTTCTGTTATGTTAGTTTTTCAGCAAGAGCCACCTGCCAGGTTTTCAGAAACCATCCGTTCACAATGCATCCTATTTTCATTTTCCAGTATCGTGCTGTAACCATTCTTGCCGCTGCTTGTAATAATGCAACTAGGTCTTTATATAACAGTTGCTTTTGTGTGGCATTAAAAATAGAGAGAAGCGCTATTGATGGGGTGCCATTAACTGTTTATTTTGTTATTTGGAAATATAATTGGAAACACCTGTCCAAAATACTTGCACGTGTCTGTAGACCTCTCTTCTCTGGTCATGTTGCAGGCCAATGGCTATGCTGGCTGGGCATCATGGGAGTTGTAGTCCAACACATCTAGAGAGCACTGGGCTGGGGAAGGCCTAATGTTGGTTCACATTGCTACACATACCTTGTTTCAGTCATCTTAATGACCAGCAAGCTTTCCTTTTTCTTGCTTGTAAAACAGGGGTGGGAAACCTGTGGTCCTCCAGATGTTGTGATTATCTCCAGAAGTGGTTGTAATGATAAAATGGAGGGATGAGGGACGGAGAACCCCAGGTATGTGATCCTGGTCTCCCTGGTGGAAGGGCAGGATAAAAAGAATATCTCGGATTTCAAGTGATGAGTGACGCAAATGGATATGGGGTGCTCCATATCTAGCAGAATTGGCCAGGCTTGGGATTGCCAGTGCCTCTCCAGATGATGTTGGACTCCAACTCCCATCAACCCTAGCCATCCTGGCCAATAGTGAGGCATTATGGCAGCTTGGTCCAGTAACGTCGGGAGGGACACAGGTTCCCCAGCACTGGTCTATACCAGTGCAGAAGATTTCTAATCCCCCCCCCCCCCCGTCCTCTGTTCCAGCCTCCCAGCAGCAAGCCTGTTCCGAAAGCACCCAAGAAAGGAACAAAGGAGATCTCCCTGCTTGACCTGGATGACTGTAAGTGTTGCCCATCCAGACCTCCTCATACATCCCCTGGGCGTCCTTTCTTGGTGACTTCTTTGCCCTTTTCCCAAGGCCCTCTAGAGCAGAGCCTTCCCTGGATCTCTTTCAACCCAATCCCAAGAATACCAGCATCTTTTACTTTGAGGCCACAGTTCTGAAGACAGAAAGAAGTCCTACAACTTCCAGCATTCCAGTCTAGTGACGGAAGTTGCAGTGTGTAAGGGTGTTTTAGGGTGTACGTGTGAACTGTGCAGCCAGTTCTAATTAACAATCAAAAACAGAACTAGCCCTTATTTTCAGAGCTTGTGAAAAGTGTTTTTGAAGTTGCTGTTAGGACCAGGGTCTGGGAAGCTGCTTGTGACACCAATAACAACTTTCTTCTTGTGCCAAAGAGCCCCTGTGGGGCAGGGGGAGGGAGGTATGAGGGCAACGGTGTAGGAGAAAAGAATTAAACCCACCACACCCATGGTCCTGACGGGTGATGGTGGGGGCAGCAGCTATTTAATGAAGACAAGACACGTGAAATACATGCACACATTTAATGTATTGACTATTTTGCTCCTAAGATGTGACAGAATCAGCACTTTTAAAGGAGGTTGCTTGTTGTGTCTGTGAATTACAGCTCTGGATGATGATGATGATGATGATGATGATGATGATGATGTAGTATTTCTTTCTCACTTGTGGCGGTTCTTCTAGATGGACATGATGGGCTTTGCCAAGTCATGCTGTCTTTTATTGATTCAGGAATTTCCTGATGATTGAGCATGTTTTAATTATGACTGCTTTCTGGATGTTGGTGTGGATGTATTCTGGTAGGCCCAGTTTCTGGAGGTTTTCTGTATAGTTTTTCGATGTGATGCTGGTGACTGAGGTGACTAATGCAATAATTGTGACCTTTTCCTGTTGCCATAGTTCTTTGACTTCCATGGCCAGTGGTGTATATTTGTCTCTTGTTTCTTCTTCCTTTTCAACAACATTTTTGTCATTCAGTATTGCTGTGTTGATGAGGTATGTGTGTGTTTCTGCTTTATCTATGAACATTATATCTGGTCACTTGCAGAGTATTGTCTTGTCCGTATGAATTGTTTTGTCCCAGTATATTTTATGATCAGCATTTTCCAAGATTGTTTTGGGTGTGTATGCATAGTATGATGTAGGTTGTTTCATAAGGTTGAATTTGATGTCCAGTTGTTGGTGAATTATTTTTGCAGCTGTATTGTGTCTGTCTATATAGTCCGTTCCTGCCAGAATTTTACATCCTCCTGTTATATGGTCTATTGTTTCTTGGAATTGATGGCATTTCCTGCATAGGTATGTTGTTACACTGTTTTCTTTTATGATGTATTTTTGGTAGTTTGTGGTTGCTATAACATGATCCTGTATCACTATTAGGAATAATTATTGTTGTTATTATTATTATTAACATTTCTATACCGCTCCATGGCCGAAGTTCTCTGGGCGGTTTACAAAAGATTAAAACATTAAACATTAAAAATCAATATACAAAATTTTAAACCATAAAAACAGACAACATACAAAAAATATCAATTTAAAGACAACTTTGAGCTCTCAGCCAAAGATATACCAGGGTTTCTCATTGGGAAGGAAGCCTGCGCTTACAAGAGATACTTCAGGTGACTACGACTTCTCCGGAGGCCGGTTAGTTCAGGTGACTCTGCACTGACTGCAATTGGATCATTCAACTGCTCCCAATAGAGAGAACAGTTGAATAACAACATGACTAGAACCTCGCAAGGGGTCCGTATTTACTTCTTGCTGAACACTAGCAGTGCTCTCTTCTTGGGATGCTCCTGTGCCCTGGCGCACAATTTGGGAATGACTGTCGCATGGCATCCCTGTGGAACCTAGGATCTGTCCATGGTGCTGGAGGACTAGGCTCTTTTTATGGGGCGGCCATTTCACTCTAAGCCAGCCTTCCCCAATGTGTGGTACTCTCCAGATGTCCTGGGCTACAGCTGTCATCGTCCCCAGTGGCTGTGGTTGATGGGAGTTGTTGTCCAGGGTGCCAGGTTGGGAAGGCCGCTCCAAACTGTTTCCTTCTTCATCTCGTTGGCCTTGTTCTGTTGCCATCCCATGTTCTCCCCTCACTTACCCACCAACATCGTAAAAGGTCAGGATCTAGACGTTTAGTAATGCATTGTTTCCTTCTTCTCTGACCCACAGTCACCCCTCCTCCCCAACAGCCAGTTGCCTCCAGCCCCATAGTTTCTACCAGCCTTGTGACGGACCTTGAGGGGCTCTCGCTGACAGATACTTCTCTAGCTGCTGCTGTAAGTGACTTCCATTTCTGACTGTTTGCCAGTTGGTTGGTTGATTTATTGCCTTTATAGCCCACTTTTCCAAGGAGCTCAAAGCGGCGTACATGGTTCTCCTCATTTTATCCTCACAGCAATCCTATGAGGTAGATTAAGGTGTGAAGATGGTGGCCAACGTTGCCCCTTGGGCTTCAGGGCTGACTGAGTACCTGATCTTGGGTCTCTAGTTCAACACTCTAACCACTACACCACAATGCCCCTCTTTTGTTGAAATGGCTCCTTGGGAGACTTTTTAGAAGCCATGACCTGATAATTCTGGTGAATGCTCGAAGCCTTGTCATGCTTTCCCTTGGCTCTGCTTGCCGGAAACTTAGCCTCTTGGGTATGCTGTCCATGGCCTGAGGCAGCTCGGTGGTCCCAGGTTCAATCCCCAGCATCCCCAGGTAGTCCTGCCTGAAACCCGGAGAGCCACTCCCAATCCGTGTAGACAATACAGACCCAGATGGACCACGGTTCTGGTGTGGTGTAAGGCAGCTTCTTATGTTCCTGGTTCCTAATTAGGTGCACCGAATAGTCATTGGGACCAACCAAAATGCTACAAAAGAGTGACGAGCTTTCGAGGTCTGTAATCCGATAGCTGCCGCACATTGCAGTGACAAACTCATTGAGTCTACGGTCTCCGACTTGAGACCAGGTCTAAACTGCCGGCCTCACGGCCACAACATCTGGCTTAATTTGGGGACTTTTCTGTTCCTTCTCCTACGCTCTGCTTTGGTACTCGTCGCTCTGATGAAGATTTCAGGAGAACTCAGAAGCTTGCACGCTCTTCTGTGGCATGTGGGCCGGTTCTAATAAAAGTATTACCCAACTGTGGATGTTGGATTTTTTATTTATTTTTTATCATTTTCATGGACCAACGTGGTTATCTTTGTGATTTGTTTTTCTTCATGGTCTTTGTGTCTCCAGCGGGAGAGAGGATTCTCCCAAACCAGTTTTCCATTATAACAACAGTTCCCTCCACCCCAGGAATTTAGGAAGGAGGACCCGTTCCTTCTTCCACTGGATTGGTACAGGGGCAATCCTTCCGCTGTTCCCTTCCAGCCTGATTTCTACTTTTCATTGCCCTTTCAGCCTCCAGTTCAGCCTGACTTTGGGGTCCCTACGGTGCTCTTGTGCACACAGACACCTCTCCTGGTGCCCACCAGACTCCCTGCCCCTGATTTATATTTTATTTTTAAAAGATTGTTACCATTATTATTTTCAACTGAGAGGCTGGCCTGCTGCAAAGTGATGTGCTGCCCTCCAGCGTCATCTTTATTTGGGTTCAAAAGAGTGGCTGTTTGTTGTGGAGCACTTAGGTTCTTGGGCAACATACTTCTCTTTTAGTTTGCTTTCTGGGAAATAAGTGATTTGTGCCCAGCCATGTCCACTGTGGCAGCCATTTTGTGAGAGTGCCCAAGACTGTTCCCCCGGCATCCATTTTGCAAAAGTGCCCAAGGCTGTCCCCATGGCAGACATTTTATGAGAGTACCCAAGACCCTCGCTCAAAATTCCATACGTGCCCAACAATGTTGAGAATCCCCTGGTCTCACTGTATCTCTGGGGTGTTTTTTTCCGCTTCCTCCCCCTCCTGCTTTATAGATGATCAGTCCTGTCTATGGGACGGTGAAGACGTATGAGCTGCTGCATCGCATGACGGGAGAAGGTCTTTCCGTTGAGTATTACTTCAGCCGGCAACCTTTTACTCCTGACTCCCGCATGGTGGCTGTTCAGATTCAGATCTCAAACAACACCACTGCTGAGGTGAAGAATATCCGCGTCCATGAGCCCAAGCTGCTCTCAGGCATGCGTGTCCAGGAGTTCAAGGAGACTGGTAAGGCGTGTGTGTGTATGTGTGGAAACTAACTTGCCCATCAATGGCTCCCTCTGGGAATAGGTGGAGAACAACACCTGAGAATCCTACCTCTTCCTCTCTCACCAGTGGCATAGTGGTAAATTCTGGAGTGCAGGTACTCATCAAAGGGAGGCGGACCAGAGTTTCTTCAGCATAAGAAAACGGCAAGAAATTAGCTCTGTTGTGTTACCCTTCAGACTACCAGAATTCCACATGTAGCAATATTTTGCAATCCTCTCTATGAGCATCACGTCTTCCATAGCCACGCCCTCAAGGAGAATCCAAAACTTCAGGCAGTTGGGTAGAGCAGGCCGTTGTTTAATGCCACTTGGAAAGCTCTGTGAGCCATTAGAGCTGCTTTCAACAGTATTTGGTGCCTCCTGATGCAAAGTGTGAAGTAGCAACAACCATCACCGTGATGTCTTACTCAGGGCCTTTTCTCCTGTGCTTGCAGAGTCCCTGGCACCTGGTGAAACAGTCAGTGTAGTTATGGGCATAGACTTTTGTGACTCCACCCAAGCAGCCAGCTTCCAGTTGTGGTAAGTACCTTATCCTGCCACTTCTAAAAAGGGTTAGGGGAGGCTGACCAGAGATACTCCAGCAAAAGAAAAATGCAGGAACGGTTAGCTTTCTGAGCCACAAGCTGCATAATATGTATTATTCCTTAAGCACCTAGAAAACCAAACCAAGGTGCTGTATAGAATAAAAATAGCATTCATGGCAATAATCCTCCCTGCAGGCTTACAATCTAAAAAATGCATGAGAAAAAGAAAGGAAAGTGGACGAAAGGAAGGATTATAGAGGAAGAGAAACGCCAAGTTAAAATCTTGGCAAATTATAGAAGGCCTTGGAAAAACAGATATTTTGAGATGTTTCTTAGAGTGTGTGTTTGTTGGGGTGAGTGAGAGACTCGATTATATGAACGGTATGCAATGCATTGCAAAAGATAAGGTGCTGCCCCAAAAAATATGGACAGAGATGTGGAGGTCACAGATGAAATCTTTGGTTTGAGCAAGAGATTGATATCAGAGGAAACCTGAGCTCTAAAAGAACCACTTGGAGATTTTAATATTAAGTGGCGTATAAACGTTAATAAATAAACGAGAAAGAAGAAGCCTAAAGAGAAATTAAAGTAAAAAAAAGATAAAATGGGAGAATTAATTACAAGAATTTGAAAGTAAGATTCTGAAACAAATGCCAGAGAAAGGAAGCCAGTGGAAAGAGAAAAAACGAGAAATATTGCCACATTTATGGGAAAGAGAGATGAGCTGCACAAAGCACAGGGGAGATATAGGTGGTCTTAGAAACTATCCCATTCCTCTGGGCAGGGTGAATTCTTGCGGAAGCCGAGCTGCTCTCTGGCTGAGGGCTGCATGGAGCTCACTTGGTCCGGTCTGTTTCTCCCTTCAGCACTCACACCCGCCAGTTCTACGTGTCCATCCAGCCCCCAGTGGGGGAACTCATGGCTCCCATGTTCATGAGCGAGAACGAGTTCAAGAAGGAGCAAGGTAAGGCCTCAAGAGGGAAGTGTGATTCCATCCCTCTTCTCCACCTGCCCCATAGCTCCATAGAGATGGAGGGTGAATTTCGACAATGAGCTCCAATGCCAGAGCCTGGTCAAGAAGGCAGAATCTCACAGCATCATCCTGTATTGCTGCAGGCAGGGCTCCCCCATGGCCCTTCGAACAGAAGCAAAACGATATTAGACAGAGGAGAACCACCTTGGCTCATTTGGGCTTTATCCCTATCCTGTCAAACCCTTCCACCCCCCAATGGAGGCTTCAATGGGGCCCTCAGGAAAGAAGCTACTAGCTCAGTGCCCTTAAATAGTAGTAGCTATGCCCATTCCCTGTTCAAGCTGAAGAGACTGGGCTGAGCCTCCTCCCACACCGAGGCTGCCGTCCCACACTTTTCTGGAAGCAGGCCCCGCTGAGCCTTGTGGGTACTTAACTTCTGAGTAAATCATATGAGGATCACACTGAGTGTTGTGCCCTTTTCCTCTAGGCCCTGCCCAGCGAGTTCACCCTCCCTTGTCCCCCGGCCTGTCTCAGTCCCCTCTTGCAGTTTCTCGTGAATTTGCTCTGGGCGTCGCCTGTCATGGGCCAGCGAGGGAAAACCCAGAGAGAGGCGCCTGTGAGGGGGGGCAGGCATGTCCTCAAGAAACCCGCCTTGCACCTACCCCGCCCGGGCTAGCCATGGCTGTGGGGAGACCGCCCTTGGGCTGTGCTGTGCCGGCAGCTGACGCTAACCATGTGTTTTGTTCTCCTCCGCTGCCTTGTGCATTCTTGCTTTTATTTTTTCTTTAGAGCAACTGTTAAGGATGGGTGTGGGTAAGTGCCAGCAAAGGTAGCTACTTCCTGCGGATGCTGCTGCAGCTGTCTGCTCCTTCTAGCCATAGTGCTAAGCGATGCTTTCACTGGTGTCTCCTCTCTTCTAGCCCTAGAAATAGCACTGCTTGTGCCCTGTGGGGTCTTCCCCACTCCCCCGTTCCTAGCCATGGAGTCACTAGCACTGCTTTCCCTTCAGGCACATGCATCCCTCCACCTCTCTCCCCGTAACCCCAGTATTAGTGCCGCTTCCATCATAGATACACCTTGTTTCTCCTTCTGCTCTCTGGATCCATACCTTCTCCTTCTCCCTTGTCTCCTGATTAATAGACCAGAAACAATTTAATGAGGAGTCCAGGAGGATATAAGGATCAAAACAAACATTGCCTTAAATCTGTATCTAGCTGCTACGGCTTGTTTTTGTTTTATCCTAAAGTAGGCGCAGGGCCCCCAATCTGAATTGGGAACTTACCATGGTGGCTAAGGGACTTTTCAGTTCTGGATTGCAACCCCTTGCACTTGTTCTAGTGTAAAAAGGAGGAGGAGGAGGAGGAAAGGAGGAGGAGGAGGAGGAGGAGGAGGAGGAGGAGGAGGAGGAGGAGGAGGAGGAGGAAGTAGTGATGTAGCTGCTAGATATGGATTTAAAGTAATGTCTGTTTTGGCCCAAAATCTTTCTGGAACCCTAGTGTAAGAAAGGATCATTTACTTATTTACTACTCTCTTAGCCAGCTTGGCAAGTGAGAATTGGTTCCGGGTATCTAGTATAGAAAATGTTTTGGAGCAACAGGTGGGCATCAGGCTTCATTGCAGCATGAAGGTTTTGCAGGGCTGGCCCTGCTGTTAGGCAGAGGGGGGCCCTTGGACTGCTCCGCATCCCCTAAGCTGGCCTTGTCGCCCTCAGGTGTGGAAGAAGATGAACTCTTTGTCACCAGTGTGGAAGGAAGGTTCAACTGCCAGTCCAGTCAGCTGCTGTACATGAACTGGGGAGCCAGCCCCTAGCCTCAGGCAGTAAAACAAGCCTTTGGCTGGCCATGGGGCTTGGGTGTTGAAGCAAGGGAAAAGGCACTAATTCTTCCAGCTACTTTTCCTTCTCACAGACCCCTAAGTTCTCTGTCTCTGCCTACCTTTGCAGTAGAGTTGCACATAATTTGCATGCTGCTCCTGAGCCGTAAGAGGCGCTGGCAGATTTCCTGGGCAGTGAGGAGGTGGACATGCCCTGGTGCCCACTCCTGTACCTTCCCCTCGATTCCTCCTCCTCCTCCTCCTCCTCCTCCTCCTCCTCCTCCTCCTCCTCCTCTGCCCTTGGCAGAGCACTTGGCATTACCCGGGCTGCTTTTTGAACACCAAACTTTCTGCATGGTCCAGCAAGGCAGCCTTTTGGCATGTTGAACCCGTAGCATCCTCCAAGCATCCCCTTGTAGCATCCTCCAAGATGCACCCCCACTACAGGAAGAAGGCTTGGTGGATAATTTACCAAAAGCCTACTTGCTTGAGATGGCTGTTCATAGGGCCAGTAGAAATATAATCCCGGAGTGTGCGGAATGATGGTAGGCATGTTTTTAAAATGGCTTATGAACGGCACCTCCTTTTAAAAGTTTTAAAACATGACGCCACTCCCTTGCATGCAAGGCACTTCCAGTCAGCCATAGTTTGCTTATGCAGATGTTCTTACAACCTGCATCCAGATGTTCTTACAACCTGCATCCCTCCCATGACTTCCTTTGAGACAGCTCCAGTCAATTCTTTCAGTGGGGACCTATTTTAGATTATGTATATATGGTAGTAGGGGTCAAATTAGAATTACCCTGCTCTCCCTACTGAGTTGTGGGGTTGCTCACTTTGTGGATCTGTGCCCCTATAATCTATTTGCAAGGTCACTGCCTATGCCCTATCAGATAAATTGGCTTAAAATAGGCATTGCAATTCACAGTTTGCTTGTGTCCCCTGGGCTATATCACAAAACTAAGGGTCAGTTTAGACCAAGAATAGGAAACCCGGTATCTTCCAGATGTTTTGGACTATAAGTCCCATAATCCCTGACCACCGGCCGTGCTGGCTGAGGCTGATGGGAGTTGCAGTCCAAAACACCCGGAGGGCACCTGGTTACCTACTCATGGTTTAGATATTCAGCAAGATCAACTTGAAAATCGTTTCCTGGAATGTACTGCTTAAAGCTGCAGACAAGGCATTGCATGTTTGAATGTCCATCCACAGTAAAGATTCCCTGCATGTAGAAAACTAGTGTGTTGGGGAGGAAAGTTCAGCCTAGCCTTCTCCCTGACATTTTACTTTTCTGTGTGCAGGCAGTTTTTAAATTTTCTTCATGTGGAAGCGTTCAGTTGTGCAAACCAGAGAGACCTGCACATACACACAGAGCTGCAGCCTGAAATTGTTCGGCCCAGGAAAGGTTTTCCCACATGGTTCTGCCCTAAGAGTCGGCTTTCAAATTCGAGATTAGGGTTGCTGAATTCAGTCCTGATTCTAATTAAGATCAGCTTTTCTATCCGATCCCTCCTATTTTCAGAGGTCTGGAGGATTGGGACCAGCCTTATTGTTAGGCAAGTGCAGATGGCTGCATATACCCAAAAAGGGCAAGACTAGTAGTGCTACCTTGTTCGCGGTGGCTACCAACTCTGCAATCCTTATCACATGTATTTGTTTTATATGGCAAATCTGCTTGTGTTCAAAAATGACAATGATACGCGTATTTTATTTCAAAGGTTTTATATGCTGCTTTTCCACTTAAAGCAGCTCTTGAAATGACATGCCTAAAAATCTCCAATTCAAATTATAAAACTAAAACAAAATATAAACAAACAAAAAACACATTTTAAAGTGTGTTATCACACATGGGGAAGCAGAGACAGCAGCCACAGGCATAGTAGCTGCATCTATCCTAGCCTCCAACAGTACCAAGCGGGAACAACGTCTTAAGGCAGGTGTGGGCAACTTGTGACCCTAGAAATATTTTGGCCTATAGCTCCCTTCAGCCCTATCCAGCACAGCCAATGGTGAAGGATTATGAGAGTTGTAGGCCAAAACATCTGGAGGATCATAAGTGGTCCACTCTGGGGTTAAGGTCATCTCCTGGACACATTCACCATCTTACTACGAGTCCTGAGAACTGAGATTGCCTTAGCCGTTGTAGGCTGCAGCCTTTTCCCTTGAAGGATGGTCAAGAAATCTATAGAAAAGCATTGCCCAGGCATATCTACAAAGCTGGGAAAGTTGTAGTCTCCAAATCTCAGGAATCTGGTGTTTTATCATAGAGAGAGAAGCAGAGGAGGGGGGAAATATTTCAAATACTTACATTGCCAGTATCAAATGTTTAGGACAGCCTTCCTCAATCAGTAGCCTTCCAGATATGTTGGACTACAACTCCTACCTCCCCCAGCCAGCATTTGCCATGCTGGCTGGGGACAGTGGGAGATGTAATCCAACACATCTGGAGGGCACCCAGTTGGGGAAGACTAATTTAGGGCCTGAGCATTGCAGCCTTTCATGTAAGGACAAAATGGGAGCTGGCACGAAGCTATACATAGCAGAACTCCCCCATTCTGGGATGGCTTGCATCCCGGACAGCAGGGGGATTGCCCCTTCCTCTTCGAAAACCTTTTCTCCCGAGCTATAGGCTGTCCTTTTCAACAAGAATTTGCCTCTGTGCAGATGACTACTGATCCCTCCCACCCCCACTTCTGTCCTCCAGGGAAGCTAACGGGGATGAGTGAGATCACGGAGAAGTTGACTCTACCGGACAAATGCCAGAGTGACCATGTGATTGTGCAGCAAGTGACCGCCGCAGCTAACGTTAGCCGTGTGCCTTGCGGTTCAGACAAGGAATACCGGTGAGGAGAAGACCGCTGCATGCTGAGATCATTGTCAGCTCTACTTTTCCTGATCCCAGCTCCACTTTCTTTCACTGGCATTCCCCTCTTTAGGGGCAAAGCTTGATGTCTCATCCCTGTGCTACTGGCTATGTTCTACCATATATATTTGTCTCTGATGCACACAAATTCCCAGTTGTAGATTCAGCCTGTGTTGGAATATGGGGATTAGAGGTTGTGTCCAGGCTACCTTCAACCAGCATTATTAACTATGCTGCGCTCCAGGAAGAACATAAGAAGTGCCATGCTGGATCATACCGAGGGTCCATCTAGTCCAGCACTCTGTTCACACAGTGGCCAACCAGCTGTTGACCAGGGATCAACAAAGCAGGACATGGTGCAACAGCACCCTCACACCCATGTTCCCCAGCAACTGGTGCACACAGGCTTAATGCCTCGGATACTGGAAGAAGCACATAACCATCAGGGCTAGTAGCCAATGATAGCCTTCTCCTCCAGGAATTTATCCAACCCCCTTTTAAAGCCATCCAAATTGGTGGCCATCACTACATCTTGTCATAATGAATTCCATAATTTAAGTGTGTGCTGTGTGAAGAAGTACTTCTAATCACTGTACCATTCTAACATTTGCAGTCACCTGTTCTTTTCTTGGGCTGTTTCCTCTGGACAGGTTTGCCGCGAAGACGGTTAGTAGTGGAAGCCTCATCCTCATAACACTGGAGAAGAAGACAGGCAACATGGCTCACCTAACCATCAACAGTGAGAAGATGCTGATTGGCACCATGCTGGTGAAGGACATAATTCACTCCTTGACACAGTGACCAGATGGCTTCTCTGTCTCTTGTCGCACCCATTTCAGACAACCAACACCCTTCCTTCTTGACTCAGCCACCTGTCTCCCTGCACCCAGCTTGTCTTGCTGTGTTCTCCCTGTCCCCTACATAAAAGTACAGGTCGAGTCTGAGGCAGGGGGACAGACATAAAACCATTTGTGGTAGAAACTGAGGCACAGCCTCCCACATAGATAAAAGAAGTTAGCTCAGCAGCAAATGGAGCAGGGCTGGGCCATTTGTGGCCCCCAGATGTTTTGGCCTACAACTCCCATCAATCCTAGCCAGCATAGTCAATGACAAGGGATCGTGGGAGTTGTGGCCCTCCAGATGTTTAGGCCTACAAGTGGCCCAACCCGGAAGTAGAAGGTGCTGAAGATCCCTTTGTGCGTCTGGCATCCTTGTTGTGCAGTGGACCGCCCTTCCCTAGTTTTTCTGTTCTGTGGCTCTATTTATTATGGGCAGAGACCATTCAATAAAAATTAATCCTGGAATTGGCCTCTTCTGTTGCTGGTTCTTCTGTGTGGTGGCAAAAAATCTGTATAAGAATGACACTGAAACAAGTTCTGTGATGTCCCTTCTTACCATACCACTACTCACATCTCAGCCAACATGGATCAGAAGAATGAGAAAACACCTTCCCATGAGCACTGAGATTTCTGCCTCATCTGGTGTCTTAGCTGCCTTATCACATACTTTTAAAATGGCGTGGACTTAATCGGGGTGTGTGTGTATTTGTGAGTGTATATTCGTGTATGTGTGTGTGACGTACACACAAGTGTGTGTGTGTGTGTGTATATATATATATATATATATGTATGTATACATGTACATCAATACACACACATGTAAATATAATACTGATATTCATGCTGGTTTATCAACTCAGATCTACATATCGCTGTGATGTTTTCCCATGCCTCCCTTCCCCCACCCTCTAAAACGATGAGTTTTGAAAATCTACCATATCTGCAAAAATAAAATGAGACTGAATTTATTCATTGTTCCATTTACATCCCGCCTTTTTTCCTCCAAGGAACCCAAGGCGGTGTACACAATCCTCCTCCTCTTCATTTTATCCTCATAACAACAACCCTGTGAGGTAGATTGGCTGAGTCTGTGATTGGCCCAAAGTCACCCAGTAAGCTTCCATGGCCAAGTGGGGACTAATTAGAACCTGGATCTCCCAACTCCCAGGCCAACACTCTTACCGCTACACCACACTGGCTCGCACAATTCCCATTCCTATATTTATTGTTTGTTTAGAACTGTAGACTGAACTCAGGAATTTGAGCTGCAACTGTGAGTAGGTCTATATTCCTCCCCTTCCCAAGGCCTGCTCATTTTCCATATTTGGTGTCTAGGCATCTGGGTTCCCTTGAGTCTCTACTTACTTCCCAGTAATACCACTCTCTCTTGGTCACTTAGCATTTCCTGCCTCTCTAGGGACTTTTCATCTCTCTTGCCCTAGCATTTTCTGTCTCTCCCTTTAGGGCTCTTACATCTACGTTGACTTTGGCTAGTAAGAGGATGTGCAAAATGGAGAGCTGTCTATCGAGAAATCAGGATTTTTAGCATAGCTGTGATTGTCAGCTAGATGCCACCCCTTCCCACAAAATGGTAGCAACAAAAACAAGGTCATACTCTTGTGTTGTGTATCTTCAAGTTTAAAAACTACATCTACTTCATATAACATTTTCCACGTAGAGTAAGGCCTGAGTGAGTTACAGCATATACTCTTTTTGGGATCAATGCCCAGTCATGGGTACATTGAAATCCTGTGTTTTTCTGTGGTTTCTATGGGCAGCTGTACCTTTCTTCTCAGGGAAGCAGGGGGGAAATGATGCCAAAAGGAACCAGGAAGCCCCATCTCCAGAAATGGGTCAGATTGGCTCTGTTTCCTGTGTTGTTTTTATCTCTATGCTTCTTTGGGTCTTTTCATTTCTCGCTGGTTAGGAGGAGTCCATGACGCTGATTTCCTTTTCAAAAGAGGACACTCACAGGACCAATGCTTTTTCCTAGACAAGGGGTGCAGAATCCCAAGGGCTGAATTCCGTTTTGAAGAAGTTCTCAGGGATTGCATTCCAGTGGTAGGCAGGCAGGCTCAAAGGTAAACAGGGTATGGTCAAAAAACTAAAAATACCAACATATTTTAGTGTAAAGTTCATACTGCCAGTAACTAGGCCTCAGGAGGGGCATTTCAACCTTTTAGAATAGGTGGGGGACAGCACAAAAGCTGTGTGAAAGTGGTTGGGACCAGGGGAGGGGGAGCTTCTGGGGAACCCTAGAATGCCAGATTGGGAACTAAAGAGGGCTGGATTTGGATAGTGCCAGTTCAAACTGCAGGTCAGGCGGTAATGTTTATTCTGCAAGACAAAGACTTCCAGGAAAAATAATAAATCAAGAGGGAGGCTAGGATGAGCTCTTCTCTGGAGCACGTCCAGAGGAATTATGGGAATTGTAGTCCAACACATCTGGAGGACACCAGGTTGGGGAAGGCTGTAGGCTCATTCTGGAAGGAAGCAGGATGACATGTAAAATAAAGGCTGTCTGGCAACACTATATTCAGGAATACTAATCTAGATTCTGCTCAGAGAATATAGGGGCCAGAAGAGTTAAGGATGTCTACCCTTGTTAATATATAGGAAGCTGCCTTAGAGCTTTGGTCTACCTAGCTCAGTATCATCTACCCCAGCCTTCCCAACCCGGTGGTCCCAGATTGCTAGACTGCTACTACTATCATCCCCAGCCAGTATGGTCTCTGAGGATTGAACCTGGGACCTTCTACATTCAAAGTATGGGCTCTACCACTCAATTACTTGCAAACACCCATTTTCAGGGTTTGTTTTCCCTAACAGACACTCAGCATTTTGTAGCCATTGAGCATGTTCAGTCCTCATTGGACTCTGGAGTTTTTGTCCTCCCTCCATTATGGAAAAGAGGGAAGGAATGCTGGATTTACAAGGCTCTAAAGGTATTTTAGTACTCTGATCCAGGGGGAGACCAACAGCAATGTCTCATGAGGCCTTCTTAAGAGCTACTACCGCTCAGCAAAACAGCACAAGCAATGATGCCAGCGTAGAAATTTGCCCCATCATGCAAATTTGCTGGCTCTTTTCCTCTTCCAAGGTACCAAAGAGAGAGAGAGATTGGGGTTTGTGTGGCTGTGGATGGGTCAGTGGCGTGCATTCTTATTACAGCTGGGAAAACTCGGTAGCCTGCTACTCTGCATAAGAGAGCAAATGAGGCCCTTTCCATCAGTCTGCTTTGGCTCATTAGTATTTTATATTTATTTTGTTAGTCACCTTGAGTTTCTCTGTTGGAAAATAAGTGGAATATAAATATGATGATACTTGATAATAACCTGGGTGAACTGCAATAAAATGTTACAGTATGCAGCCAGCCAGCCAGTATGCTCTATTCCATTCTTTCTCCCCAACAGATACTCCATATTCTGTGATCACTGAACATACTCAATCCTACTAGGACTGTCTTGAATTTATTTGTTTGTTTGCTCCCTTAGGGTTTTTTTCCTCCTGAACATTTTTCAGGAGGAAAAAAAAATCCTACAACTCTGGGAATGCTGGGAGTTGTAGGACTTTTTTCTGTCTGAACATGCATAGGATTGTGTCCTTAGTGAGTATAGATGATAGATAAGAAGTTGTTAGTGTTTTTTCTATAACTCTGGATTATAATTTTGATTTAATCTATAACTCTGAAATATGTAGAGTTTCCTTTCCATTATAACTGATGGGCAATTCAAAATGAAATGGATTATGACTAAAACTGGCTAATTTGTCTGGAATGTCTTGAGATCTCAGACAAACAACAACACAGTAATATCTCAAAGCTCTAAAACAGTGGGCATCCGTAGGGAAGCCAGGTCCCTTACGTATGCAGGTGCTTGAGATGAAAACTCCAAAGTTGTACCTCACTCAGTGGAAGTAAAATTCTATAATAAACTCAGAAATTGGCCTTTTGCTGCCTTGTAATGATGATGTTCAAAAATTTCCCACCTGAGGCCAGCAATCTCACACTGCATTTACATTATGGTTTCTTCACTCAATTTATTTTTCAGGTGGCCATGCTGCTGACTTTTAGGTACCAATTAACTTTTTTTTTATTTGCCAAGGTTTACAACTAGGGAGTGTGGTGTTTGATTATCAAAATCAATCCTTGAAGATACAGAAGTGATTAACAAGCAATCACTGCTTTCCAATTTTCTACTACTTTCTTATATTTAGTGTTGGACTTTTAATAATTCCAAGCATATCAACTGAGTAGTAAGTCCTACAGTTTAATGGGGCTTACTCCCAGGTAAGTGGGTACAGGACTGCAATTTTAGAAGGATAACCATTTTAAGGTGCAATCCCATACACATCAGGGAGTAAAACCCATTGAACTCAATGAGGCTAACTTCTGAGTAGACATGCACAGAATCGCGCTGTTAGTCTGTTACAGCTAAAATAACAGTATTGGGGCACTGTAAGGCTGCAATCCTATACACAAGTACCTGGGAGTAAGTCCCGCTGAAAGCAGTGGGGTTTACTTTTGAGTAGTTATTCATTTAATAGCATCTATAGCCTCATTCTTCAGCCGGAAAAACTCCCAGGGCTGCTGAGAGATCAGTAAAAACAACAAACATTCCCTGCCCATAAATTTGCAACCAAAGTCTTTAAAATGCTATAACAACACTTCCGTTTGTTTTCAGAAAACCCAGTAACTTACATTTTATTCTTTGTTGTTGTAACTAATTGCAATGGCTGTAGTGTAGCTGATCTACAGCGTAAATCCTATTGTTACCTCGCAAATGAACAAGGGCCCCAGGAGGGCTCGTGCCCGGTGTGCAGAGTCCAATACAACACACAGGTCGAGCAAAGGGTTTATTCAATTCTGATCAGAAACAGAACACACGGCTTAAAAACAAAGCAAGTGTTCCGTCTGTTGTAGGTCTTGACACCAATTTATATATTTTCACAACTACAAGATATCTGTGTGTATTCAGTGACTCAGAACACCCTCTCTGTCTTTCTATTTCAGCACATCTCACTATTGCACGCTTACTCCGAAGTAAATCGTATTGTATTCCATGGGTCTTAATCCCTAGTAAAGATATTCAGGAGTTTTTAAAAAATAACAGTGATTATTGTAATGTGCTGCAGCTCTCATGCTTCTGATTCCTGGGCTGCACCAGCGCTTTCATAGTTCAGCAGCTGCAAATCTTCCTGTTGTGTATTTTTTTTAATCGCCTCGCGAGGGGTGGCCAATAGCAGAAAGGCGGTTTAAAACAAATAATGAACGATACATTTTCTACTTTTCCGGTTGTGCAATTTTATTTTCTTTGCGGGGCCTCAAACGAGCAACGGAGACAAAAGGCGCCTCTCCCATCTTCCCCCCCCCCTCTCCACCGCCACCCCCAATCCCGTGCCTGCTTTTCCGGGCGCACGTGTTGAAAGCAACTCCCTTCCCAGGGAGAATTGGAGGTGGGGAGCAAAGTGACGCCTCCTTCAAAGCAGCCTCGCAGCAGCGAAGGGTTGCAAATTCTTACACGTGGAGGGTGGGGCGCGCGTGCTCTGCGACGCGGGCCTTTATCTCTCTCCCCACACCCCTGCCCGCTCCAATCTCCGTGGCACGCGCGCGCCTTTGCACTTTTGCATTTCGGCGGCGCCCTCCCTAACGCCTCGCGGGCCCCGCGAAGGAGGGAAAGCGACTGGCGCGTGCGGATGCGCAGGTATAAATTTCCCGCGCCAGGCGCTTGTGCGGGATTTCCGGAGGATTGGCTCGGAATGGCTTTTCCAGCCCCGGTGAGTTGAGGTCGGGGGAAGTGTGAACGGCGTCGATGGTGCAAAGCGCGGGCTGAGGGAGAAAGGGAGCTGAGGCACAAGTGCGCGGCAGAACTATCCCACCCGCGCTCCTGGCGGTGGGGGGTGGGGTGGGTCCCTGGGGGTCTCCTACCGCGAGGGAGCAGACGACGCATGAGGCTTTCGCTCCCGGGCTGCGAAGAGAACTGGGGCGTGGCTGATTTCCCTGGCGGTTTGCCTTCACACGACTTTTGTGACGCGTGTGGGTTCGTCTGTCTCCAGGGAAGGGGGGACTTTTTTTTTTAAGTGCTTTTAATGCGGGAAGGGACGTTTCAAGAGAGTCTCCAAAAGGTTGGCCTTCCCCTGCGGGCCGGGTTTTGTGCCTCGCGGGGTCCCCGCGCTCCTTCCCTCCCCAACGCGTGTACGCATATACATTACAGCAGCGCACATAAAGAGAGAGCGCTCCCCTCCCCGTCTTCCTGAGTCGCAGGAGTGCATGAAGTTTATTTTCTAAAAAAGGAAAGTTGCTCTTAATTTTCTAATCCTTTGTTTTTTCAGAGCTGCGCCCTGTTTTCCGTCCCAGTGTGCACCGTGGGAGAGGTGTCCTTTCCTTCTTTTTTTTTAAAAAAACTCTATATTGTTGTATACTGTTAAAACCACACTCTTATTGTGTTTTTCTCAGCCTCTCTTGCATGCCTTCTCTTTTACTACTGCCTAACTTTTCTACTAATCTCCCATTTCCTCCCAGTGCCCCACCTTTTGCTTCTCTTCCCCCCAAAAAAACAAATATCGGTAGCAAAAAAATATGTGGTAGTGATTTGTTAGTATATTTGACACACTTGAGGGCCAAATACTAGTTGAAAGCCATTTGAAGCATCAGCTGTTATTTTTAAGCCAATTATTGTGGGGTGGGAAGAATTCTATACTGGTTTTTTCTTCAAGGTTTGTTCTGTCTGGGCTCATAGCTCCAGCTTTTACTGTGCAGGGCAGGAGGAAATACAGTAGTAGAAATAGTGGAAGAAGGAGACCAGAAATTCTGGAATACCAAATTTACTACAAGCTGGTGTGTGTGACTCCTGTTTGCCTCACTTGACATTTATTTATGACATGTTGTTAACCATCTTCAAAGAGGTTTTTTTACCTCTCTCCCTCCAATCCCATTTTTATCCTCTTGGCTTGTTCCGTGAGTGAAAAGATTAAGTTGATCTTGTAAATAAGCCTAGAGATGTGACATCTTTTTAAGACTCTTGTTTTACTAGCCTATTGGAGACCTGCAGAGAAAACTCTGGCATTCCTCCATCAACCTGCGCTCACTGGCTTTGGATACTGAATACTACCAGGCCAAGGTTTATATTCAAGGCTAGAGTTAAGTTGAAAGATGGTGATTGTTTCCAAGATCATCAGGTAATTCTTCTGAAAGTAGGCCCTATGCTTACAAAGAAGCAGGACTTTAACCAAGTCACTGCATTCTCTGAGAAGAATCTCCTCCACCTAGAGAGGTGAAGGCCCAGGAAAAAATCCGGAAATATTCGGGGGAAACCTGTTTTTTCCCCAAAATTTTCTTTTTTTTTTTTAAGTGAAAAATTTCTGAAAAAAGAAACCATCTTTTCCCGAATTTTCCTAGTTTTTTTCCTCGGCCTTCACATCTCTACCCCCACCCCACCTCTTTGTTTAGCATTCTGGTCATGACCACTGAAGTTCTGTTAAACTACTGGGTCTAAGATATGATATTGGGGACGAAAGAAGGAAGTATGTAGTAGCTGGAATATGAATACTGCCTCCTAGAGCCTTAGAAAGAAGTAATTTGCAGTTAGCTCAACTATGATTTTTCACTGAGGTCTGAGATGGATGTGGTGATGCTCTGTTTCTCTTTGTGATGAAAAGGGGAAATTCCAGAAAAGCCTTGTGGTCCCTCTCCCTGGCCTATTTAGGCAGGCCTTCCCTGAACCAGTCTAAGAGAGTCTACCATTTAAGGAACACAGGAAGAAATAGTATGGGAAATAGAGCTGACTCTGACTGGTTGGATGGGATACCACCTAGGAAACTATACAAGCTGCTTTGAGATACTTGACAAGAGGTGTGGGTTACAAGTGTAACAAAAAGCAGTTATGTTTAAAGGGGGGGAATGCTCAGGTTTGGAAAAATAATTGCAAAATCCTGGTGTCCAAATCAAACTTTAGGAACAAGCTTCAAATGTTTAGTTGCCAGGTGTGTACCGTAATGGAGAAAAGTCAGTTGCTTTGGCATATGGATTTTTCCACTTTGCCTTGAGAGTAAATCTTTGTGCCCCAAGATTGTCTTTGGCAATGAAAGAGCGGCACTGAAAATTTTAAAGTAAAATAAATAAACTGTGTGTCTATACTAAGTGTGTATGTAATCATGGAGTGTGTTTGTGGTACTGAGATTAGCATGTTTCATGAGCTGAATTGTTTCTAAATTTTAAATGAAATATTTTAGTAGTGGCAGGAGAGATTGCATGTTTTAACTTAACTGTTAGACACTGGCACCTAAGAGCTTAAATAAGCGTTTGTCAAAACATACTAGTCTCTAAAGGCGATGCAGGACTTTGATAAATCAAAATTTGCAATGAGGACTACTCCATAAAGCTAATTAAGAACATGCATTTAAAAGTAAAATTGTTTGTGAATAGTGAAGCTTTTGAAGTCTTACATGTAGGAATTATTTTATTGTGGATGTTTCCCACCCCTTTTTCTGCCAGCTCTAAGAAACAGAACAACAGGTTTCAAAGACAGTATGGTTATAAACAGCACCTGGAAGAATGGTATTTCATGACCCAGTAATGTTTGAGTTTTGCCCTGTGGTCTCTCTCATTGGTTATCCCGCCTGCTTGCAGGAGGAATGGAATGCTTTCTGATTAGGCTGGGACAAAATTGTTGACAGCTGCCATGGGGTATTGCTGTTAGGAGTGGCTACTCTTGTTTAATATCAAGCACATACAACAGGTGAAGGAACAAACAGTTAAGTGTACAATCCTATGCATGTTTAGACAGAAAAATGTCCTACAACTCCCAGCATGCCCCTGGCTGGGAATCAGGATTGTATCCTAACTGGCTGAGACATGTTTGGAGTTGTAGGACTTCTTCCGAACTAAACATGCATCGGATGTCTTTGGGGCTTCTGAATAGCTTTGGATCTCTGTTAGAGCAGTCCTTGCCTGTTCCATTTCCAGAGTATGCTTCATCCTATGCTTTTGACTTGCATATTTCTTTTAGAATTGTTGATATTGGAAGCAAAATCATACACTCAATGGAGTTTGCTGTGGATTTGTCACCTTGGCAGTGCGGCTGTAGAATTCTTCAGCTTTTCTCCATCACTATGAGCATTTAGGAAAAACCTTTTTTAAAAGGCTGATCATCTTAAATTGAAAATCACACCAACCAGCTTGCAAGAGACACAACCTGCATTTGCACATAATGCTAAAGCCAGGATTTTTGCTTGCTGTACTGCTATGCATGCAGCCTGTTTACTCTTGCTTTGCTCCTCCCTTTGTGAAAGCTGTCAGGAAGCATGAGCAAATGGGCTGTGCGCATTAGCATGCTGCTGGTTCACAGTAAGCCAGGAATCCTAGCTTACTGTCATGTATAAATGTCGCTACTTCACTGGATAGCCTTACTGATTTAGTTCATCAAGTTGGCGCTAAATGTCATTAGCTGGGATGTCAGAAGTGGGACGAAGGGTGGTAGTGGGGTCAGAATACTGCTTGCTGGATGAGATTACATTAACTGCCTCCTATGAATCAATCGCCTGTTACTCGTTTTGTTGCTTTCACTAGCTGTTGAAGGGAGCTAGGCTGTCCTTGGTGCGTACTGTGACAGTGTACTGTGACAGTACAGATACTATCAGGAATGTGCTGTGTTCAGGTTTCTCGCTTGCTGGCGATGGCACTGTTTACTGAAAATGAGCATGCGGTGGTGTTGGTATAAACTGAAATGTACGTTGCATGCATCTACTATAGAATTTAGTATCCTGGATTTCACTAAATAGTCTAGTCTTCATGGCTGTAGAAACCCTTGGAGACTCAACTGTAGGTTGCAGAGGTTCAGAAACTTGTAGAAGGTCTTCTAGTATAGTGAAAGTTTAGCTCCACTTCACATGGCTACAACCTGCTTCTTTTCCAACAGTTCAAGCTATCTAATCCTCATATTCTCCTTGCCTGCTTGCTTTTGTCAATGTCTGAAACATTGCATGTGGGCACACACACACACACGCATGTTCATGTCTGGTTGGTGGAGTTCGGGATGCTGGAATCCTTGATCATTGGCCTGAAAAAGCTACATTGACAGGAATCTGCATTCAGCTTCCACCTCTTATATATATCTAACATTTACAAATCATATATTCCAGTCTGTCTTTTCCTTTCAAAAAGGTCCCTAGTTCTTAATTGCCCATCTTAACAAATACCCGTGTATAATAAATATTGGGTTTATTTCCTTGTGTGGTACAAAGGGTTGATTCCAAAGCTGCAGCTAACCATTTCTACTATCTGTGCCTGGGATAGTCAACCCAGTGCCCCTAAGATGTTTTGAATTATAAATCTCATAATCCTTGACCGTTAGTCATTGTGGCTGTGGCTGATGGGAATTATAGTCCAGAACATGTCTGGAGGGCATCATTTGCTTAATTAACCTTGCTGTATGCTGTCAAATTCAGTTTAAGTAGCATGTAGCTTAAATGTGCATGCTGTTTTGCTAATATTGTCCCTTTTCTTGCTAGAAGGAAGGTTTTGGAAGGACCACGAAAGATTGCTGGGACAGCTCAGATGTTCCAGCTCTCACCACGTGCAGCAATGCAGATATTTTCCGACGAATAAACGCCATGCTGGATAATTCTCTTGATTTCAGTGGAGTCTGCACAACGCCCCTCACAAAAGAAAGGAGGGAGCTACTACTTCCAGGTGAATTAATGAGTTGGTATTGTTTAAAGAATATATGGGGCATGTTACGTCCTTAGTCCTTAGGTTCCCATCAGAGGATCCTGACTTCATGGTCAACTTGGAGTATTTTGAATGTCTTACCCTGCTAAGTAGGGGTACAAAGAGTGTGATCTAGATAATGACCTATCAGAGGATACTAACATTCCTGATGTTTTTATTATTGCATTTTATATCCTACCTTTTTCCCTCCAAGGAACATAATCCTCTCTATTTTATTCTCACAGCAACAACCCTGTGAGGTAGGTTGGGCTGAAAGTCTGTCACTGCCCCAAAGACAGTGAGCTTCCATGGCCGGGTGGTGGGTAAGCCTTCAATTCCTTAGCATACCAATTTGCTAGAGAGCGAGACCCATTCCATAGCTTAAGGACTTTTACTCCATGTGGCCATAGAATGATTTCAAATGCACAGTGGAGAGCTGTATTGTACTGAATTTAAATGCAGGTTCTGCTGTTGAAGGATGTGCTACAGTCAGCCACTGAAAATAGAAACGCAACCATCTTTAATTCAGATTAGCTCAGTGCAATTGCTGCATTAAATGGAATATGCCAGATAAGTGGATACTAAGATTCTTCGTAATTTGCGGGCAAATGGGCTTCATACTGGGAAACAAACACAATAATAGAATGGAGAGAGACTGATCATTGTTGGATTCTGCAAAAAGCAAACTCAAATTCTGCTGTGCTATTATGTAAGTTAATGTGTTACACTTGTTAAAATAAAGTGTTTTTAAGTGAAGATGAAATAGCTGTTTTAAAGACATGCTTTTTTGGAAAAAAAAACAGTTTTAACTTTTGTGAACTGCCCAGAGAGCTTTGGCTATTGGCAGTATAGAAATGTAATAAATGAATGATTGTAAGTTAGGCAAAGTCCAGATATTCTAGATGGGAAATATGAGAAATTCCAGGAGGGCAGGTTTTGTTCCCTTTGGAAGAAGGTAACTGGAGGCTTAGTGTCTTACAGTGATGCTTAGAGAGCCCAAACAAACTCTTTAACTGAGTTTGCGTGATCATCACAGCCCATTGTTGCTTATTTAAACCATGGTGGCTTTTGGTGCATGCCAGCCCCCCTTTTGAATATTCAAGCCAAAACAGGTGGTCACCATGGCTTATTGTGTCCTACGAATCTGACAAGGGTGGCCTATATGATGGTTAAACAACCTATGGGCAGTTAATGGATATGCTAGGGATATGTTGTTTATGTGAGGGTTGTTTAACCCTCACATAAACTACCCTATTATAAGTCATGGTGACCGCCCATCATTGCTTGAATGTTCAAAATGGTTGCCAGCACACACTTCAATCCACTTATGTGATGCAAAGCAACCCACTGTGTCTGTCTCAGTCTGCATCAGATTGCAGTATTTCTTCACAGAGACACCTAGATCACATCATTAACTGGAGCGGAGGGAGATGTATTTTTCTTTCAGGTATTTCCTAGCCATACAAAAGGCCAGCTATTGAGAGAGGTCAGCCAATTTTCCTAACAAAGGAAGGGTACTTAGCAACTGTTCTGGGGCTGTTAAGGCAGCCTCCAGCGCCATTAAACTTTGCCTGTTCAACACCCAACCTTACAATAGTATTAAGTTACAATCAAATTTGCATTGCCTTTTAAATAAAGGCTTGCGTTTTTAGCTAGTGTTTTTAAAAGCTTTACATTTAGTTCTGTTCGATGGTTTTCATTACATGACTGTTATGAACAGGGCAAAATACTTATAAATGCAAGCCTAAGAGGCTTTCTATAACATTATAAAAAGCTTGTGTTTAGATTGCAGTTGTGTAGCAGTAATGCTCTGCATCAGTTCTTGAAGCAGGCAGGTCAGGGTTCAACTTGTCTCTTTATCTACACATGAAAGGAAGACACAATCCAAAGATACTGAGTGAGACCGTGAAAATAAACCACATCTTGTTCTACTGTCCTGAGGATTTGGATGTAGTAAGCTTTTGTAGAAGGAAGCTATGGGGGATTTGTAAATCTCCCACAGGCTTTTATCCCAGAACTAGAACCAATATTTAGAGAGAAAGTTCCAATCAAGTCAACCACATGTGACCCAATTTCACAATTACCCAACATGGTGGCAGCAGCTTTGCTGCCACCCATCTGGACTGATCTTGCAACCCACTTTTGGGCTGCCACCCACCACTTCAAGGCTACTGGTATCGTGGAGCCTGGGCTCGTGGACATGCATCACCCACACTTTTTTATTAGCGGGTCTTGACATCATCTGCTCCCACCCCCTTTTATGTTCCCTTCTGAGCTTAGCTGCAGTTCTCACCATAGCTGGACCATTAAGACCCATTGGCTTCATAAAAGACTGAATAAAATACTGCTGAACTGATTTGTTGTCTTTGGCCGATCCTTGGGGCCTTTGTCTCTGGGAACTGCCATGATCAGTGCCTGCAATTCAAAAAATTATCACTGCTTCAATCTCAGTTTATGACACAGAAATATGGCAATCTTCGCTGGTGTCCATGGCAATCATAGAATCATAGAATCGTAGAGTTGGAAGGGGCCTATAAGCCCACCGAGTCCAACCCCCTGCTCAATGCAAGAATCCATGTTAAAGCATACCTGACAGATGGCCGTCCAGCTGCATCTTGGATGTCTCTAGTGTGGGAGAGCCCACAACCTCCCTAGGTAAATGCAGTATTAAGTGCCAGCTCATTTCTGCCACTAGTCAAACCACACCAACATTAAGTCGGGGTCCAGAAATGTGGTTGCCATCGTAGTGATTATACAACCTTCTGGAACCTTCTGATGCCCAGCCACATGGGAGTGCATGGGAATCTTCATTGGGCAAAAAGGTGGATCTTACGCGCCTCTCAACATTTCTGACCTAAGCAGAAAACATGGGGAGTGGGAGATATCAGTCTTTTTGGGGACCACCATGTCTGAACTTACTGAAAAATTGGCGTGGAGTGAAAGACTTCCCCTCTGATTTGCTATGTATGTCCAGGGACTTTAAGAGAAAGGTGTAGTTGTCTTAGTAGGTTTGCTGCTAAGGCTTGCCCAACATGTGTGGATCCTTGCATAATCTACTCTGCTATCTTCCTTATTTCAAAGTGGATTGGGGGCTCTTACCTCTAGATACGCAACATTCCATAAGTATTCAATATCTTCAACAGGGACACCACCCAAGTCTTGTTCTGATAATAAAAGCTAAGTTTCAACAGCAGTCGAAAGCTTGCATATGATAAAGGTGAAGACACTGTGTTGGGTCACTAGACTTGCTAAAAGTCTCTTCCCCATGCTCTCTTTGTGCATGGGAAATATACACTCTTATTTATTTTATTTTTAGCATGACCTTTCCTGGTTTTTGAGATTATTTGGTTTTCTGACTGGATTTCTCAGCAGTTTTTGTCCTGTCTTTCTATATATATAAAAAATGAACATGGCAAACAAACACATTTAACACACAACCAAATTTAACAGGTTAAAATTACACTAAACCAGCATAAAAAGCAATAAAAATTATTTCAGGCATCAGTAGTCAAAATTTAAAAGGCAATATTTAGGTGGAAAAGATGGGTCTTGCTGAAAATAACTCAATGAGTTCTTGACAAACTGAAAGCTAACACACCACCTGACACTGATGATATTCATCCCAAAGAACTCAAATGTGAAATTGCTGATCTTCGAACAAAAATATGTAACGTGTCCTTAGATTAGCCTCTGTACCAGAGAACTGGAAAACAGCCAATGGAATGCCAGTTTCTAAAAAGGGATTCACAATAGTTTCCCCGACCCTCTATAGGTGTTAATTAACTTAGCATTGTTATGATGATTGTGTTATCACCAGTTAGTGCTACTGGGACCTCTTCATTTTGAATATATACTTTTTTGCATTTTGGTGTTGTTTGACCTCCAGTATTTACATCTTTTCTCTACACCTGTGTGTTTGAGTTATCTTGTAAAAAAAAAAACAAAAAAAACCTATTGTCCTCTCTAGATGTGTTTTGTCTTGCTCTTAAATTAGCTAACTCCAGTTACATTCCCAAGAAGAAAACCAATTTGACTACTCAATTATGCAAAAAGCCAAAACAAAACCCCTATGTTGAATGGCTGAAATGGCCAACCCTACTACAGATGCATTCAGTTTCATTCAAAGCTCCTAGAAAGTTAGATAATCTTGAGAGAAAAGTGCCTGTAAAAAAGATAAGTTTTCCTCCTCCTTGAAAACAGTATTAATGTGCAATGGGATTTGGGATTAAAGGAGTATTATCCACACAATGGGGATCTTGTTGAGTGTACAAATATATTTCCAATTTCTCCTCTGCTCTGCATTCTGAGGAAGTACTTATTCACTGAAAGCACTCTGAGGAAGGGATTGGACACAGCTGTTATTTAGTTTAAGAATAGGCATATATAGAACCCTTGTTATTTTTGATGTTTTTGCATTGTTGTACTGACAGAATTTAAGAGGTTCCTGTCTGAAAGCAGCTTGTAGTTTATTGCATACTTAACCAAGGAAGTATGTTGCATTGATCTTAATGGGGTTTCTGAATAAGACAGATGTGGCTGTACTAAATGGTGTTGAAATAGAAGATAGCTTCTGTGATCATAAGAGTTGTACATGCAAGCACTGGAATTCTGTGAGCTGCAGCCATTATATTAATTACACAAATTTGCATCAGTTCTTTCTTTGTAGTTGGCATATTCTACTGCCATGGGAGGGGCAACGAACCATGAAGTCCTGCTTCCCTTCTTCCTTAGGACTCCTAAAAATGATATTCTGCTTCTGAAACTTCACCAAGCATTGCCCACACGTTCAAGCATATCTTAGCAACCAAAAGACAGCTTCTTTCTTACTGCAAGCTGATAATTCTGAGGAAGTCTGAATCCTTTGCTGTGTTGCATTCTGTGGGTTTTTCCTGTACTTGCATGGGGCTGCAGCAAAAGATACCACTGTGGCCACAGTTCAGTCTTGAAATAAGTACGACCTGCAATATCAGACTTAGAATCTTAAACTGGGTTTCTATCGTGGACCCAACCCTCCGTGTCATGAAGCAATCCGGTACAGAGAACAGAGAGCAAATGTCCTTCTGAGAATATTCCTCTCTGTGCTGCAGTTGGGGGAATCACATAGCTGATTGCATGGGGGACTTCATGTGAACTGACCTCCCCAAGTGATTTACACGTTGCACAAATAATGTTGGTTTCAATCTCACGAGGAAGCATCCATAATGCTTGGGCAGTGAATCAGTGTTGGAAAAACACTGTGTATTTTAAATCTTTATTCAGCAATTCCTGAAGTGCTCCATCCGCTTCTAAACTTAGGCTCCACAACTCATTCCAATGCCAATATTGTTTTCTACACCTCCTGAAAACATCTTTATTTCTAGGAGCCTTTGAGTAACCAGCCAAATTTTTTACTAGTATTCTATTTTTATTTTTAAAAAACCCAAAATTTAATACAGGGTTTATTCTTTTCATCTTTTATTATTGTTCGCTGCTCTGGATTCTGTTTAGATGTGGAGCAGTTTATAAATGTTGTAAATAAATAAAGTAAAATAATGCTAATTTTAAAAATTGTGAATAAAGAGGAAGGGGATAAAAGGAAAGCAGTCATAGGAGTAAATAACACTTATTTGCTTAGAGCGCCTTCATCAGCAAATTCTGCCTGAAATGGGGAGTCTGAGTCATAATACCTTCAGAGCCAATGTGTAGGAAAGTTCCTTGAGAAAAGTTGAACTATGGAACTCCCTGCTACAAGGAAATAGCTGTGGCAAAGAATTTAGCAATATCCAAAGAGGCATTAGGTACCAATATAAAATATCAGTAATTGCCAGCTGATTAATATGAACATCTCCATCTGCCACCATTTTATGGCTTTGTCTGCCCCTCCACTACATTTTGTGGCTCCTCTACGTATGTCATGCCTCCACAAGGGGCTTGTTTTACAGGTGATAAGTTTTACCTGTGTTTTGTCATTCACATATATGGTTCATCACTTAATACTGGAATCATCAAGTTACGTTAATATCTATCTGTACTGGCCCTTAGATCTTTTCTGTGTCCCATTACATCCTTAAAACTAGTACAGCATCCTTAATAAAAACAATGAAGAGTCTCGTGGCATCTTAAAGACCAACACATTCGTTTTGGCATAAGCTTTTGTGGACACTGTCTATTTTATCAGGTGCGGTGCACAGTATCCGTGAAAGCTTAGTCTTTAAGGTGCTACAAAACTGTTTGCTGTTTTGCTGCAGTAGACTTAATATAGCTTCACATTTGCTAAACGCTGGTAGGGGAACGCAGTGAAAACGTAGCCATTTAGACAGGGAATTGGTGACCAGAGTTAAGTTGGTAAGAATTTGTTATATATCTGACCATATTCTGTGATATTTGCACCTGTTTTTTTTTTAAAAAGTATATACTCCAAAGTTTTGAGACTAGGCCTGATGTAAATTTTGCTTCTGTTGGGGCTAGGAAATCCTGTTTTAGAAATAATAGTTTCAGGATTTTGTCAGGAGGCTTTGACTTCAGGTTGCATGAAACTGGATAGATATTGTATCAAAACCTTTAGGTAGGACAAAAAATACAAAAAGATACCAGCCTATTGCAGCTTAAATCTCTTACTACCAGTAACTTAGCCTTAGGAGAGGTATTTCAATCTCTTAGAATGGTGGAAAAAATACAGCACCAAAGCTGAGAAACTACCAAATGGTTGGTGGTTGGGGAAAGGATGTGGGGCCATTTGGGGAACCCCAGCAGGGCTGGATCTAGTCCCCCCTTGCAATAGAAACCTGGTCTTTGCATTCCAGATCCCAGACATATTCTCCCTTTCCCATCTTCCAAATTTGGTCTTCTAACAAAAACCTACCCACATTCTGGAGTGAAGGCCTTTAGGAAAGCAAGTGACGTGTCAGATCTAAGCTGAGAAAGCACCTGCCGTTTTTAGCAGTTACAAAGGTTGTCATAGGAAGCAGCTTTCTGTGCTGTGTGTGCTCCAGCTATTATAATACCAAGTGTATACCAAGGAATAAGACTTACATTAAAAAGCCCAGCATATTGTCTTGGGGTTTGGGTGGGTGCAGGATGCCATAGTTGAAATCTCTTTATGACAAGAGCTCCAACAGGATACAGCATTTCTCTGGTTTAGTTCCCACCCTGCTCTCTGCATTATGCTGGAATTTGGGGACTTGTAAAAATGCGCTGCATTTTCCTATATACATGTGTGCCATTCGTTTCTCAACCTTTTGGGTTTGGAGGGGGCAGTATAGGAACAGGTGTTATGCCTTGTAGGTAAGATACCTGTGGCTGCCGTTAAAAAAGAAAAGGAAAGAGGTTTTAGGTGCTGTCTGCATTCTTCACACCCTGCCCATTCCACGACTGGTGGTATTAATGCTACCCCCTTCTCAAGTGTGCATATACACACACCTCCCCACATAGCTCAACATCTTTTCTTTCTGTTTTGAAGGTTATCCATAGTGGTAAACAATGCAGAGTCTGTGACAAGGCTCAGGAGCCAAGTTTGAAAGCAAATAGATTATGCTAGCAGAATTGTGAAGCGTTGCATTTTGCGGCTTCCAGGGCTTGCACCAGCTGCTGGAAGCGTTCCAGGACGAAAGAGTTTTTTGGAGGGGGGTGTTGTGGGTGGAGAGGATGGATAGGCGGGGCCAGGAGAGCTGGATAGCACCAACTCAACGGTGTGATCTCTCCCTCCCTTTCTCTCCCTCTCTCGCGTGTTTGCTGCCGCTCTGCTGTAGCCACTGCTAAGGGGAATGTCTGCTTTTAGCCTCCTCACTGTGCTGCTGCTAGCTAAGCTAAGGCTCCCTGTTTAAGCTTGTTCCCCCAACTGCCTGTGGCCGCACCTCTCCTCCTCGCCTGCATGCTGCCTCGACTCCCATGGGCAGGCATGCTCTCCACCTCTATCTTGTAAGCGAAGATGTGGTTATATTGCATGGCCGTGTGACGTCTCTGGCAGCACCGTAAGCATCAGCAGCTTGATCACATGCTGACCCAGTCAGTAGTGCAGGCGGGATAGCAAGGTAGAGGAGGGTGGAGGTGGGTCTGGTTGCAGGCCATATGGTACTCTTTCCTCCCCCCCCCCCCCCCCAGCTCCCTCTGTCTCTCTCTGCCTGGGTGTAAGAGCTAGCTATAGAAACAGTCGCTCCTGAGCATTGTGAGATCTGGTTTGGGCTTGGCTCTCTGGGAAACTCCTAAACTCCTGAGTGTCTGTGTGTGGCTTCCCCCCCCCCCCCCCCCTGTCTGAGCAGACTTCCAGGATTCCGAGGGAGCGACAGCAAGCAGGATGCTGTTCCCACCTTCTGCGCAGGAGTCTCCGCGTGGTCTCCCAGATGCCAATGACCTGTGCCTTGGACTGCAGTCTCTCAGCCTGCCAGGGTGGGACAGGCCGTGGAGCACCCAGGATTCGGATGCTGCAGCCCAGCCTAGCACGCAGTCTGGTAAGTGAGTCTGCTGACGCACAGCAACAGTTGCTGGATTTGCCTTTTTGCAGCTTTGTCACCAGGAGCTGTTCCTGGCAAAAATAGCAGGTTCTGATGGTCCCTGACAGGTTCTATCTTAAAAAAAAAAAAAACTTGTTTTTTTTAAGGCGCTCGTTTCCTCAAGGGAACAGTAATACTTTGTGAGGCTAAGTGGGACATTTGAAAGAGGGAATCTTGTTGAGAATTAACCCCTACCAGTAATAGGGAGGGATAAGTTTCTAAGATTGATACTGTATAAAGAAAGTAATGGTTAATGTGGGGAGGGGGAGTATTGTTCCCAATCATGTTTTTAATTACGCTTCTGCGAAGTCAGTGGTTTGGAAGACTAAAGCTGCGTTCTCCAAAATAGGTTTATTATTGCAGAATTGTTGTAATATAGGTGGGAAGGCATTTAATTGTGTCTGTTTATTTTTACCCTGTTCTTCAACCCCCAAAGGGTTCCCAGGGTGATTTAAGCTGCTCAATGTAGAGAGGGTAGACATCTCTGTGTAGGCGAGTCTGGCCTGTTAACAGATCTGTTGCTGCTCCTTACTCTATGTGCAGAGCCGCCAGCTTTGATGTCCAAACCTTGTCTCTAGGCAGGTGGATGATGGCTCTACCTAGGTCAAAGGCTTGTGAGGCAGGGGAGATCCCCTCTTCCTTTTGTTTGCTTATTGATGCAACTGTCTTGTATCTACATGGTTAGTATCTGTGTGTGGTTGAGCTAAACTCTTAGGGTCAGTTACTCCCCTGAAACCAAGTTTTATCTAAATGTGGAAGGGTATCGTTAACACCTGTTCTTTCCAAGTATTGATCTTCCCTACTGCCCACTTCCTGTAATTTGCCAGGTGTGTGATGCTTCAGGAAGATGCAACTTCAAGAAATCCAGCCCGGTCAAAACAGAATATTCTTTAGAGGACAGTGACTTGACATCTTTGATAGTTATTGTGTGGGTGTGTTGTTTATAATAACAGATTAAAAATATATTCGTTTTACCTTGTCAGTGCCTTGCAGACTACATTTTGCAGTTGCCTGCCCTGAGTGGCGTGACATGTCAGTGTGTGGTTAGACAGAATGTTTGCAGGGCTGGTTAGGCTGTTGCAGTTACTTAGGCCCTCAATGTGATTTGAGATAACGTTAAGATATTTATCTTTTGGCTCCCCAAATACCATGCAAGAGTGGCTTTTGGGAAGGTACTGGTGTGTGTGTGTTTGTGTTGCACATTGCATGGGAAACATTGCATGTTTTGGGGTAATAGAAACTACCTGCAGCAAGACCATTTGTGCTGTTGAAATTCTTTCATCATCCTCACTGTTGGCTGTAAGCAAAATGGCACCGAATGCTTTACACTAGTACAGCAGGTCTCCTGCAGTTTCCATAGAGCAGCTTTCCCTCAACCTTTGCCCTCCAGAAGTTTTTTTATTTCAGTTCCCATCAGCCCCAGCAAATATGGGCAATGGTGAAGAATGTTGGGAATTGCAGTCCAAAACATCTGGAGTTTGGGAAGGCTTCTATAGAAGAATGAGCGCAGGCCTGGTAAAAGTTGCAGGTGTGAACATCTATCACAGCTAAGTTGATGTTGTCAACAGCATCTTCTTAGTTAGTGGCTTGGAGCTGGTGTGTTAAGTTGTGGTCTCTGGCAACTTCTACCAGAGAACATAAAAAAAGGATTTCTAAAAGGGCCCTGTAAATGTAGCAGTTTGCTATGCTGGACATAGATTATTCTCACAGCCTTGACCTCCTGGCTGAAGCTGATAACGCAACTGCTTGTCTTGCAGTAGAATATGGCCGCAGTGAGCTGGGGCAAGAGCTTTGTGCAGACATCTTAAGGTGGGGCAATATATTGGCACTTGCTCAACCATAGCAGCCTATAAAATTGTTTTTGCTGCCACTTTGGCAAGCCCTGTAGGAAAAGATTGTTGGTTGCTTGGTCGATTAGTGGAATGAAGTGCTAAGCTGTATGTGCCTGAGAGTTCATTAGAACAGTACAATACAAACCAAGCAGGCATCGCATTAGAGAAAGGGGAAACATGCTGGTAGGAACTTCCAGACAGCATGCATGCAATGGTGAAGGCCTCAAAGAAGAGGACAGGCCCAGCCATCTATCTTGTTGGTGATGTTGTGCTGCCCTCAGACTCCTTATAAACCATTATTTTGAAACCAAGTATGAGAATACATACCTATGGCAGATATCTAGGCAGAGCAATACATTACTATTTCTGTAATATAGGCTTGCTGCCCTTGGCTCAATTGTATTCCTAAGTGTGCAGCAAGACGTAGCTAGAGTGCATTTTGCATTGCAAATGGCAACTAGCTATAACATAATACTGCAAAAATCCCTTTCCTACGGATGGCAGGTTCCAGCAAGCAAAGCAAATCCAGCTTGAGTCTTTCCAGTAATGCAAAGCTTTGTGCCTTTTATCATTAGAAGAAAACTGCTTTGGTATCAAGTGCACGAGTTCCATAGTTTGGTCTGACTAAAAAAGTTAAATGTCATTAACCTGGCTAAAGGTGTTGCTTTGCAATGAACGTGTAAGTCAGAGGCATGAGTGCATTGTAGCAGCTGGGATTTGGAACTTATTCATACAGTAATATGACGTAGAGGAGAAGTAACAACTGCATATAGGCAAAGGTGCCAACTATACATGTGCATTGTGTGTGTGTTAATTTTTTGAACATAGTGAATTAACTCTTCATTGCCGTCTTAAGAACTGCCCCAGCTAAGAGGGGCCTTGCTATGCACTATTCAGCCTCTATATCGAGAGATGATAGGAGGGCATTAAATCTCTGAAAGTATTCTGTCAGAGGCTCTGTCAGTAGGCCCAAAACAGCAACATGGTTTCCAGGGACTGCATGGCTTATGGTGCAGCTGCATTAACTCCTCTACAAAATCTGAGCTCTGTGTTTGTGTAGGCTGCAGTCTCGTGGTCTTAAGATAGCTCTGAATCATGTGCCGCGAAGAAGAAAACTTTTAATTCTGAATCCAAATGCAGAATTGTGCTTGGACCGGGTGCCATGTGTTATTTGTCTTAAGTAAAGAACTGTCCCAAGTAGCCCGAACAGAAAGATGTGACTGGCTGGCTTTAGATGTTCATGATTTTTATCCTCTTCTCTCCCCCACCTCCACCTGCATTAATGTGTGTCCTGCTTTGCAAAGGCTTGCAGTGACTTTGCAGAACTCGAGTGAATGACAGAGTTGATTGCCTAGGGTCTGGGACTTTAAGGGGAAATGCTGTTTTGGAGAAGGAGTATATCATCAACATCATCATCATGTATATAGCGCTTTATTAAAGTAGGTCAGCAGTTTACAATACAATAAATGCAGTAATCCATTTGACTTTACTAAATGCAAGTTTACAGCAGGAATATCACAAAATATTCACTATACTACAACAATATACTAAACAACAATGTCACAACAATTTTTTTTAAAAAAACCATAAATACAAGTTTACAACAAAACAGATAAAAATTAACTTGGTTGGAATAGCATCTCTCCTTCTGAAGCAGCCGCCTCCCAAACTGCAGCTCCAGTCTTGCTTTTAAAGTCTCCAGGTTGGGGGGGGGGGAGCAGGTGGAATAGCTCCCCCCTTGATGGCACAGCATCTTTCCCCCTGAAGTAAAAACAGGAGAAGGTTAGAAAAGCAAGTGCTGATGTGTAGATGGCCTTTCCTGTGCATCATACAGCAACGGAAGACATCTACAGCAGTAAGCAAAGGCAGGATGCTGTGTCAAGAGTCCAGTTTCCAGCAGGCAGTTCCTTCGCTACGTCTTGGTGCAGCAGCTGGCATCTTGGCACAAAGACTGCAGTGTTGCCTGGGTTTGTCTCGAGGCCTCAGCTTATGGGTTGGGAAGAACAGGCCCTGTCAAGTACCTGGCTGCACTGTTGTTTCGCGGCAGTTCGGAAGCTTCTATAATGACTCAGCTGTACAAATCCACAGGGAGCTGGCTGGAAGTGCAAAAACTTTAGCAGTCATGCTAAAAATACTATTGCTGATCTGCGCTCTTTGAAGTGCTGGCGTAGACTACTGATGAGTTTGGAATCCAGGTGTGCATTTGCTGCTGTGACTCCTCCAAATCTGCATGCAGCTTCTGCTTATGTGTCTCTCTCTGCAAGCAGGGAAGGCCGTGTGCTTATGGCTCACTGTTTACAACCTGCCCCCCTAACTGAGTGCCCTCCAAATGTGTTGTGTTGCAACTCAGCTACCATGGCAGCCATGCTGCCTGAGGATGATGGGAGCTGTAGGCCAAACTATCTGGAGGGCACCAGGTTGGGGGAGCCTTGTTTACAGCAGTGCTGCTTGCGTTCAAGTATATTTTATTTTAATTCTATTGATTCATTACATTTCTAATCCGCCCAATAACTAATGTTCTCTGGGCAGATGACAAATGGTTAAAAAACTAAAATGCCATATAACGGTTAAAGATAGATAATAAAACACAAATATTTTAAACAATAAAAGAATGTAATGCAAAACAATAAATGGCACAGGAATCAATAAAACAGCCCTAATAACCTAGAACTAGGTCTTGAAATGCCTGGGAGAAAAGAAAGGTCTTTTCCTGGTGCCGAAAAGATAACAAGATAGGTGCCAGGCGAACCTGTTTGGAGAGTTTATTCCATAAGTGGGGTGCCACTACTGAGGAGGCCCTCTCTTGTAGCAGTCCTCCTAGCTTCCTTTGGCTGGGACACCTTGAGGAAGGCCTCTGAAGATGACCTACGGGTCCAAGCAGGAGAAGCTGTGCCTTTAGATACTCTGGTCCCAAGCCTTTTAGGGCTTTAACGGTGAACATCAACACTCTGAATTGGGCTCAGAAGCAACCTAGATGCTCTATTTTGAAGTTTCTGCACCATCTTCAAAGGTAGCCCCATGTACAACACATTGCAGTAATCCAACCAGGAGGTTGCCAGAGTGTGGGTAGCTGTCGCAAGGTTATTTCTCTCCAGTTATATTGTCCAGAACCCTCCGTAACTTGATTAGTGTATGAAGGTGAAGGCAAAAGTGTTTCTTTGCAGAATTGCCACCTGGGCCCCCAGTACTTTCTGCGAAAGGCATGTATTCAGGTTCCCAAGGAACAGCATATACTCAGGATCAATTTGTACACATTCACAAGAGCATTTGCTGTGTATGGAGACTCTGTGCCTTCAGCAGTCATGGGATCTTCTGTTGCAGTGAGGCTGTGCCCTAGGATAAATATCACCAAGGGGGAGTGCCTTTGGTGCCCACCATCTGCCCCAATAGTCAGTTTTGCAGGAACACTCAGAGGATTTATGGGGCTGTTGCAGGTGTGATGTCCATCAAGAATGGCATTTCTCAAAACCTTGATAATTCATTCGCTATGCTAAGGTTTGCACAAGCCAACGTTTGAAAACACACACACTGAGCAGTGGAAGTACATGCAACGCAGCAGAACTATCGCAGGTTTTACTTACAATATTTTGTTTTGTTTTGTAGCACTTCCTATCTTTTAGTATGCATTCTTCATTTTAGAACATCTATTATTTTTATCTTTAAAAATAATAAAGTTTATAAATAAAAAAGTATCCAGCTGACGTCTTACGGCTTACAGCTTTATTTTATTATTATTTATATAGTGCCTATAGTATTTACAATATTTGAAAATGCTCAGTAACTTTGCCTAGCACAAGTGACAACCCTAGCACAAGTGACAAAAAAGTGGAAATTGAAAAAGAAACATACTTCAAAGTTAATTGAAGGAACCTTGAAAGAAAGGTTACAGACACTTGGTTTTTGCTGCCTGTGCTCACTGAAAACCGTGCATTAAAAAAAAACACAGCCACTGAGCTCTGCTTGGTGACTCCCTCCTAACTCAGCACCCCCTCATCTTAGCTCGGTGCCCTAGCTGAGCACCCAGCTCACCCACCCCTGAAGCCGGCCCTGGCTGTCCCCGCTGAATATCAAGCACTGGGACTTCCAATCCTTGGCAGTTGGGTTAGGACTCACTAGAACCGACTCCTGAGGACGGGTGAGCGATTTTCTAAGCCAAGCGTCTAGGAATGAAGAGTTTTCTAATTGATGTAGTCAGCTGGCAGACCCCAAAGCTCAAACCTCCTAAGAGGTTGCAGACATTTGCATTGCAGTAAAGACCTAGATTGGAAAGGACAAATCATCATAAGTAAGGGCTGGTTATAACTCAGTGGGAAAGGGAGAGGATGGTTGCTGAGGCAACAGTTGTGAGTTCGAATCCCCCTGGCTGATTCTGCTGTCTTTCTGAGAAGGGCTGTAACTCAGTGGGTAGTGCATATACTTTGCAGTTTAATCTCCAGTTTCTTAGGTAGGTCTGGGAAATATTCCTATCTCAGGCTCCGGAGAGTCTTTGTCAAGTCAGCATAGGCAGCACTGTGCTAGATAGACCAATGACTCAGTATAAGGCAGTCCTGAGCATCTACTTTTACCAGACAGCTGTGAATACAGAAGACTCAGACCTCCTAATTAGGATGGTGGTGGCTGATACCTACGCTTCAGTATAGTGAGAATATTCCCTAATTTGGCGACTCTTTTTCTCTGCTCAAGGATCTCTTATTGGTATGGCAACAGTTTTTTGCACCTCCACTTTCTCTGTGTGTAGCCAGAAATGTGCAAAGTTCACAAAACATGTACAGTTTCAGATAGCACAACACACTGGGGGAAGAGTATAAAACCCAGAATACTGAAAACCTAAAAATGGTCTGCTTAAAACAGGTAATTTTTATGAATTAGACTTTTGTTGCAGCAAATATTCCAGCTTTGAATGCTTTGGAATAATAGCATTGACGCGACTATTTTTCCTCTTGAAGATGTGTGATGAACATGCAGACCTGGTCCCCAATCTAAAAATGAGTTCTTAAGCCCCATTGAAATCAGTGGGGCAAACGAGTTATAGCTAGCTTGTCTTGCTAATTTCAATGGGACCTGAGTATGACTGGCTACTTCAGACTGGTGCTGCACAGTTCATAGCACCCTAAAATGATAATCCTGCCTTGAAACAGGAAGGTGTCAGAAATGTAAACTGAGGACCGCACAAAGCATTGTCAGTGATACTGCAGTGTGGCTACATCTTGACAAACATTGCACTGTTGTGGTGTTAGAAGTACATGCTTTATCTGACTTCTTTGCTTGCTGTGTTAGAATGACAAGCCATATATATATATATATATATATATCTGACAGGAGTCAGCGTTTTACCATAAGCTGGGGTGTCTCTACTATATCTAAAAGCTTGTGCTCTCACGTCTGGTATTTTAGCACTAAAGCTGAACACAGAAAACCTTCAAGGGCAGTGAGAAGCCACTGCAGTTGAGACCTGGTCTACACATGCGGCAGAATGAGGTTTTGAAGTAAACACATTTTGAATACTCGGCAACGCTAAAAGAAGACAAGCACAATTCAGAGTTGGAATCCTACACCTGAAATGGCACAGTCCGTTCTGCTATCATCTGCATGTATTGGCCAGGTCTTATTGTCAGTCTCAGAGGAATTGAACAGGCCAGTTTTTATATTGCATGAAAAACGTTATTTCTCTTAAACCACACCCTGTCCTTTTGACTGCATTCTGGCTTTTGTGCTTCAGTAGAAGGATGCTCTATTTGTTGTAGTAATTAGACCTGTTACTTTCAATTTGTACAAGATTTGATTTAGAGGCAGAGCATAATTCAGTCTAAGTAAGTTTCTAGTCCTCATATTTTAGCAATATGCAATGAGTGGGTTGGATCCAGATTTAGACATACTTTGAGTAGGCTCATTGAAATCAGTGGGGCATAAGTTAGTATTTATTTATTTATTGTTTCCCAAGGTGGCTCGCAGTCAGTATAAACACATTTTATGCACACCTGGCTGATTTTCCATTGCAGTGGGTAGAGGATGCTCCTTCTGAATCACATGTTTTACCCTGCTAGCGATTTCCTGTTTTTGCTAGATGCTTTTGTGATAGGTGACACCAGAGGCCTAGGAAGGTAAGTGTTAACAGCACTGAGGTGTTCCAGTCTATGATCTCTCTCTCTCTCTCTCTCTCTCTCTCTCTCTAATTAGGGATGTAGAATAAATAATTTGTTTGTCCTCTGAGTAGTTTACCACTAGATCTGTGTTTACTGATCTAGTGGTGGTGGAGGACAGATTTATTCCATAGAGAGAGTCTCTCGCATGCTTAATAAAACCGCTGAGTCACAAGTGAATGATCTTTGGGCAGCTGCCCGTTAGGGAGTGGCGATTCTTGGGTAGAGCAACAGAATTATGTCATAGTATAAAAAGACCTGCTTAATTCTTCTGGGGCGAGATGCCACTCAAGAGTGTGAACCATGCTGAATTAATACACCTGGGACTTCGTAGAGTCTGTTTTAGGCTGTTTCTCTTCAAGCTTATCCTGAGGATAACACTGACAAAATTGCTCCAGGTTCAATCTCCAGGGCCTTGGGTGTTAATTTTGAACTTCAGCTACGTCAGTATAATATTAGCTTCTTGCATCATGAATATAATTTCCCTAGGCCACATTAAGAATCAAGGGAACAGCAATTTTAAGGTTGTGGTTGTGTGTTGTGATGAACGTGGCAAGCATATGATTATCCAAGACGTATCCATATCAGCCCTGCTACCTGCCTGTTATTAACTCCTCTGACCCAGCTAAATGTGTTACCTATTCAGCCACCACCAGCTTATATAGTACACTCTTGAGACTGCTATGTGCCTCATGTAGCTTTGTTCTCCGGCTGGCTGGAGTGAATGTGGTGATGTTTCTATAAGAGGAGGAAGGCTGTTTCCCTAGGATTGAGCTGTCGGGTCCCTGCTATTAAAGCATTATGTTAAAATGTGGGAGTTATTTCCTTGCATCCATTCCACTTGACCATGTTGATTGCTGAAAAATTAAAGGATCCAGGTCTTAAGCTTACTTTGAGTGATGCCATCATATAGTCCTGCATCGTTATCCGAATTCTGCTGTCCTATCCTGATGATGCATAGTTAAACTATGGAATTCACCACTACAAGATGTAGTGATGGCCACCAATTTGGAAGGCTTTAAAGGGGGGTTGGACATATTCCTGGAGGAGAAGGCTATCAATGGCTAACTAGTCCTGATAGTTACGTGCTACTTCCAGTGGTAGGTAGCACATAGCCCTGCTACCTCCAGTTATGTGCTACCCCCCCTTGTATTTATATTTTAATTGCTGGGGAACATAGGTGGGAGAGTGCTGTTGCACTGTGTCCTGCTTGTGAGTCCCTGATCAACAGCTGGTTGGACACTGTGTGAACAGAGTGCTGGACTAGATGGACCCTTGGTCTGATCCAGAATGGCTCTTATGTCCTTCTGCTTTGTAGGTCAGAGGGCTCTATGGTCTTACTGTTTTCCAGCTTACAGGACTGGCGCTCCTGTCAAAGCCCTGGTCAAACTGTGGATGCTAAACACATCTTTAGATGGAAAACCTTCACTTTAGGGTGCAATCCTTTAGATGGAAAACCTTCACTTTAGGGTGCAATCCTTTAGATGGAAAACCTTCACTTTAGGGTGCAATCCAGCCATGCTGGCTGGGGAGTGCTGTGAGTTATAGGATTTTTTTCTGCCTAAACATCCATAGGATCACAATCTTTGAAACTGGCATGATTGCATTCTCTCTCAAGCTTCTATGGCAGAATGCAGTTTGTACTGTAGAATTCTGAGAATCTGCACTGAGAGCAGATGCCTGTGTTAGTGTCTGTGTCCTCCATAGTTATAGAAAGAAATCTGCTACATGCTTAAATTGAAGAAGATCTGAGGTAAGGTGTAATTTGAGATGGCGTAGGTGGGCATCAGAGACTGGGCCTTCTCGGTAGTGCTGCCCCCGTTGTAGGAGGCTCTTCCCAGAGAGTTTATGCTATTTTATTGTCCTTTTGGTACCAAGCAAAGACCTTTTTTATTTTTCCAAGGTTTTAGATGCAATTTCAATTATGCTGACTGTTTTATGCAGCTTTTATGATCTTGTGGCTTCCCCCCCCCCCCCTTGTATTTATATTTTAATTGCACTTTTCCTTTTGTTAACTTCCCTGGGAATATAATTGAAGGGCGGTATAAAATATACTTATAGAAAATAGGGTGGGTGGGTTGTGATACTTCTTGTTTCCTGGAAACAGTGTCCTTGGTCTTCACATCCTGCAGTGTTTGAATACCGCCTTGCCCAATCCATGATAAAAATGGAACAAATGAAATCATGCCAAACGTGTAGCTGGATTCATACCAATACTGATGAGGAGATTCATTAGCTTTATATGAACATCACAATCCCAAGGTGGTTCTTTGAGTGGGCTGCAGTCTTCCCAGAAGCTACTTTGGCTTGAGGGACAAACTACACATTAACGTTAATCTTCGCTTTGCCCATAACTGGGCCGGCCCTACTGTTAGGCAAGAGTGAGGTAGCTGCTTGAAGCTGCAAAGTGTGAACCAGTGGCAAGGAGTCAATGGATAAAGCTCTGTGTGCCATGCTTCCTGCCTTGCATCCTCTGAGTTAGCCTGCTGCCCTCAGGTGTGGTGGGGATTCAAATGCCACTCTGTACACAGACTGGGGAGAGGTGCTATTGGGTCCTTATTTCAGGCAGTAAAATGTCTTGGGCCAGTCCTGTCCTATAAGTGTAGGATTTTTCTTTCGCAAATAGCCAGAGCAGGTCTCCTGGTCCAGTTTGGGGACGAGGGGGGCTTTAACCCCTTGCTCCCCTGCTGTGATCCCAATATGGGTTGGGAGGGCACCTGCTATTTCCATGGGAGAAATTCTCACCCCTCAGAGATAGGGTGGGTGGGGGAAGAAGGCATGTTGGTAGGAAGCTCTTCGGAGCTGGTTGTCTTCTGTCCGGACAAGTTGCTTGCAGAAACTAAAGCAGAGCTGTAGCATGATGATGATGATGATGATGAGTGCATTTATGTTCCACCTTTTTTCCTCCAAGGAACTCATGGTGGTGTACATAACCCTCCTCTCCATTTTATCCTCACAACAACAACCCTGTGAGGTAGGTTGGGCTGAGAGTCTGTGACTGGCCGAAGGTCACCCAGTGGGCTTCCATGACCAAGTGGAGACTAGAACCCAGATC
Source organism: Anniella stebbinsi (assembly GCA_029215795.1). Taxonomy (NCBI): domain Eukaryota; kingdom Metazoa; phylum Chordata; class Lepidosauria; order Squamata; family Anniellidae; genus Anniella; species Anniella stebbinsi. The sequence goes on from JARDYH010000001.1 coordinate 394,579,615, forward strand.
TCCCGACTCCCAGTCCAACACTTTAGCCACTGCACCAATTGATGCTAACTTAGCAGTTGCACAGTAACCTGTTCCTTAAGGATCATCAAAACAAAACTGCAGTGGTCTGGATGTATTGGTTCTTCTTCGTGGTCTCTGTGCATCACACATATGGGCTCGCGCCGGCGCCGAGCTCGCTTCGGGAAACTTCTATCTAGCTAGGATTTTTGGCGGGAACCCCTCCCCCCACCGTCCTACTGCGCATGCTCGGGGTCCCGCCTACCTCAGTTCTTCTTCGACCGCTTAGCTGAACGCCTCGCGGGAGACTTCCTCCGTCGTCGGAGACCTGTAAGAACGACAAAAACCGGATAATTGTTAGTTAGTTAGCTAGGTTCTAGTTCTAATAGTTTATTAAAAAAAAAAAAAAAAAAAAAAAAGAAGGTTTTAGAGTTATAATATTTTAGTTAGTGAGTTTTTCCCCCCCCCTTGGCCTATGGCGCAGACCTCGCTCTTCAAGCGCTGCTCTGGCTGCCGCGCCAAACTAGCCCTCACAGATGGACATTCGCTCTGCCTAGGGTGTTTGGGCGAAGGCCATATTACCGAGTCCTGCTCCCACTGTATGAAATTCTCAAGACAAACCCGAAGAAATAGAGCCGACCGGCTGCGGAGCCTGCTCTGGAGTAGGGCCCTTTCCGCCATTGACCGCCCAACTGCTGGTCGCATGGAACCGGGGCCATCACCTTCTGGGGAGCGCGGGCAACAGCCCTCTGCACGCTCACGCCCAGCAACTCCTGACTTGTCCTCCTCTCGGACCTCAGTTCAGGCATCGTTACCGCCATCTTCCCCTCCTCGGAAACATAAAAAGGGGAAAACGGCGAAGAAATCGAAACATTCATCGGCTTCGACGAAAACAACGAAAAAGGCACCGTCGACGTCGACGAGACCATCGACGTCGAAGCCTGCGGCATCTCTAAGGTCGACGAGCACCGCGTTACCGAAACAGCCTCCATCGGTACCAGCCTCGTTACCGAGGAAATCCTCATCGGTACCGGCCTCGTTACCGAAGAAATCCTCATCGGTACCGGCCTCGTTACCGTCGACGTCCATGGCATCAATGCCACGTAAGCGCCCCTCTTCGCTACCGGTGGACCACCCTTCTCAGTCGAAGCGCCGTTCTCCAGCGCATACGCAATCCCTGCCGGGCCATTCGACGCCGATCGCGTCGCCATCCCGACCACCCTCACTGCCGTCGCCGGTACCGACAGGACCGCCTTCGCCGGATATCCTCCCCTTCGCCTCCGACGTTATCGTCGTCGACGAAGAATACTCCGACCCCATCGGTACCGAGGCTTCGCTACCGATGCACTATCGGCGATCGCGCTCCGTCTCCCAGGACTGGGACCGCGGCTCGGATCGTTCCCATGGCATGCCTCCGCCAGTACCACCTCGCCGCACGACGTCGTTACTCCCGACACCGCCGCGTCGACGCAACCACTCGCAAGTCTCCTCGGTACCGGAGCAATCCCTCGTCTCTCGGTACCGACACTCGCTACCATCGCCGTCGATAGAAGACTATGAGTCTGACCCGTCCTCCATCTTGTCACCTGCACCATCAATCCCGTCTCCAACTGAAGAGGTCGCTACTGAAGAGGGGGCATCTCCGACTATGGAATTAGGAGGCTTTAATGAACAGATGCTGCGACTCGCTCAATCATTGGGGATTGACGTCCAACAGCCCGAGGAAGAGGAGGGGGATATCTACGACGTCATGAGGACGGAGCCAACTCCTCAATTGACGCTCCCGTTGGTCCCTACGTTGCTTAAAACGGCCAAACAATCTTGGTGTACCCCAGCGACTTTGCCCCCCACTTCAAAGCGTCTTGACGCCCTTTACAAGGTGAAGCAGACGGAAGCACCGTTCCTGACTACCCACCCGAAGCCGAACTCCATTGTGGTAGAGGCCTCCCAGGGAAAGTCTGGCCGATCTCACGCGGCACCTGTCGATAAAGAGGGCCGAAAACTCGACTTGTTTGGAAGGAGGATATACTCGTCGGCGGCACTGGTGATGAAAACATCTAATTACCAGGCCATGATGGCGAGGTATCAGTTGTTCCTATGGCAAAAAAATTCCAACCTAACTGATTACCTCCCAGACGATCAGCGAGAGCTGGCACGTGTTTTTCAGGCGGAAGCCATTCGCCTGTCAAAACAACAGATGACCACTGCCAGGCATCAAGTGGATTCGGGCTCAAAGGCCATGATCGGAGCGGTTGCCCTCAGACGCCATGCGTGGTTGTGGTCCTCTAACCTCCCCATCGAGACCAAGAACCGCATCGAAGATTTGCCTTTTGACGGAGAGGGTCTGTTCAATGCGCAAACCGACTCTACCATGGATACTATCCATAAGGCAAAGATGACTGCCAAAAAGATGGGGTTCAGCCAACCCCCTGCGCAGACTTTTCGGGCCCGTAAGTGGTATCGGCCCCTACCCTACCAGCCCAGACAAGGTCAGGACCGCGGTCAGCGCTTCCAGCAGCCGAGTGCGTCGACCTCTTACCAGCAACACAAAACCGCTCCCCGCTACTCTCAGGCTCGTTCGAAACAACCTCAACAAAAGCGTCGCCTTTGACTTACCTCTGCGGGACTCCCTTCTGTCGCGAAACAGGCTCCAGCCCTTTCTCCATACTTGGGCATCCATCACCACCGACCAGTGGGTCCTTCAAGTAGTTCAACGGGGCTACGCAATAGACTTCAAAGTCCTTCCTCCGCTAGGCACTGTAAAGATCACACCTCCATCAGAAACCCTGCGCCAAGAAACAAAGGCTCTGTTGGAGAAGGGTGCAATCATACCTATTCCAGCGAATCACTCAAACAACGGGTTCTATTCCCGATATTTTACAGTGCACAAGAAGGATGGGGGACTTCGTCCTATTATGGATCTCCGAAGCCTGAACAAATTCATCAAGCCACGGAAGTTTCGAATGATCACTCTTTCTTCCATCCTACCACTCCTCAGGCGAGGCAGTTGGTTTACGCTGATCGACCTCAAGGATGCATATTTTCACATAGCCATCCTCGAGGAACACCAAAAGTACCTTCGCTTCGCCATCGGATCCCAAATCTACCAATTCGTGGTTCTGCCATTCGGACTAAAGACAGCCCCAAGAGTCTTTACCAAGTGTATGGCAGTAGTTTGTGCACACCTCCGGTCCATCGACATCGAGGTCTATCCTTACCTAGACGATTGGCTAGTCGTCTCTCCAACCCGTCACCGAGCCATCACGGACATCGGCACGGTGGAGTCCATCCTCGCCTCCTTGGGCCTGCAAATAAATTACAAAAAATCAATCTTTCAACCTACCACAGCAATTCAATTCATAGGTGTTCATCTCGACTCCACTACCGCAAGAGCCTTCCTTCCTCGAGACAGATTGGAGACCCTACAGGGCCTAGCTTGCAGACTACGCACCCGCACGCGATCAACGGCCCTCACTATATTACGGCTACTAGGCCTTATGGCCGCGGCTATCTTTGTAGTCAGATGGGCACGTCTAAGGATGCGTCCCCTCCAGCAACTCCTACTGAGACACTATACGCCGCTCCAGAATCCCCGAAAGCTCGTACTTACCATTCCGCATCATGTGAAACGTTCGCTCCGTTGGTGGGTAAATCCAAGCAATCTCTCACAGGGCCTGCCCTTCGTCGATTCCGGTCCCTCCAGGGTTGTCACGACCGACGCATCGCTCCAGGGCTGGGGAGCACACCTGGAAAACCTGTTTATACAAGGAAGGTGGTCACCTTTAGAGAGCTCCCTACACATAAACAAACTGGAACTCCTCGCGGTACAGAAAGCCTTGAGAGCATTTCTCCCCCAACTCAGAGGACAGCACGTGCGAGTTCTCTCAGACAACACGTCCGTAGTGTGGTATATCAACAAGGAGGGCGGCACCCGCTCCCCGCGCCTCCTCCACCTTACCATGGACATCTTACACTGGGCAATCGCAAGAAACATTCGACTCTCGGCTCTGCACATTGCAGGAGCATCCAACGTCAAGGCGGACGAACTAAGTCGATCTTTCAAAGACACTCACGAATGGGAGCTAGCCCCTCGTATTCTACATCGCATCTTTTCCCGGTGGGGCACCCCAGAGATAGACCTTTTTGCAACCCCAGACAACCGAGTCTGTCGAGCATATTGCTCAAGAGCAGGGCTAGGTCGCGACTCCCTAGGAGACGCCTTCCTATGGGATTGGTCGCAGGGTCTGCTTTACATGTTCCCTCCGATTCCCCTTATAACGAAAACGGTCACGCGGCTACGACGCCATCAGGCCAACGCCATCCTAATTGCACCATGGTGGCCACGTCAAGCGTGGTTCACGCCTCTACGCAGACTAGCTGCCCATCGAGTGTGGCGTCTTCCGGCCGCTCCGGATCTCCTGTCCAGAGACAGCGGCAGGATATTACACCCGGACATACAAACCCTACGTCTCACAGCATGGAGACTCCTGCCCTCTGGCGGGGAATAGCGGTCCCTCAAGATATACTAGCTATTCTGAACGCATCACGAAAACCTTCGACTAGATCCTCCTACTTGGCAAAATGGAGACGGTTTCAAGTCTTTGCAGCGAACAAAGGTTTCGGTAGTGGGTCGGCTACTATTACCGACGTTATCGCCTTTCTTCACTCTTTGCATTCTGCAGGCTTACGGCTCTGCTCTATCAGGGTCTACCTAGCGGCCATTGCAGTCCACCATCCCCCCATCGACGGGGTCTCGGCATTCTCGCACCCTCTTGCCAAGGCTTTCCTCAAAGGCCTGTGCAATCTGTTCCCGCCCACTCGCCCTTTGCTACCGCAGTGGAGTCTATCGCTCGTGTTGGCTGCACTGTCCACTAAGCCCTTCGAGCCGTTAGCTACAACTAATGTTCGTCTATTGACACTAAAGACGGTTTTTCTTGTTGCCATCACGTCCGCAAGACGTGCGTCAGAGCTGGCAGCATTACTTGTCGACCCTCCATACACGCAGTTTTTTCGCGACAAGGTCGTCCTTCGTCCTCCCCCATCCTTTGTCCCCAAGGTTGCCTCTGATTTTCACATCAATCAGGACATTGTGCTACCTACTTTCTTCAAGGCATCTTCTGATCCGCTGTGCTCTACACTGCACGCCCTGGACGTTAGAAGGGCCCTAGCCTTCTACAAATCGCGTTCTGAAGAGTTCCGCAAATCACGCCAACTCTTCGTTTGTTTTGGAGGAAAGAATAAGGGCTTAGCTGTATCCTCACAACGTCTTTCTAAATGGATTGTAGACGTTATTGCACTATCGTATCAACTCCTCGGCAAAGATGTACCCACGGGGTTAACTGCCCACTCCACCAGGGGACAAGCGGCCTCAACGGCACTCCTTCATGGCGCAACGATCCCAGAACTGTGTAAGGCAGCCACGTGGGCGAATGCCTCTACCTTTGTGAAGCACTACCGCTTGGACGTTAGAGCGCGCCAGGACTCCTCCTTTGGCAGGGCGGTCCTATCTTCGATATGCCAATAACCATGCAGCGTGCCTCTCCCACCTCCGGTAAGTTGGCTTATTACTCGCCCATATGTGTGATGCACAGAGACCACGAAGAAGAAATGCAGGTTGCTTACCTGTAACTGTAGTTCTTCGAGTGGTCATCTGTGCAGTCACACAACCCACCCGCCGTCCCCTCTTGGCATCGCTGTTCTGTCTGTCAAGTTGACTCTGGCATGCTCAAATAGTTTAAATATATTGCATACTTTATCATTGCCTTGGTCGCGAGGCCTTGCGGTCTCAGGGAACTGAGATAGGCGGGACCCCGAGCATGCGCAGTAGGACGGTGGGGGGAGGGGTTCCCGCCAAAAATCCTAGCTAGATAGAAGTTTCCCGAAGCGAGCTCGGCGCCGGCGCGAGCCCATATGTGTGACTGCACAGATGACCACTCGAAGAACTACAGTTACAGGTAAGCAACCTGCATAGATCCATGCAAGTTCCTCCCCAGGGTTTGCTTTTTGTTTGCAATAGTTGTCTTAAGAAGCACCAGGCACTGGCAGGTGCTGAAAAGAGCTGAGATCTCATTGGAGTTTCTATGCTAAGGAAACCCGGACCTGTACCCGTGGTCCAAAAATGTGAATCCAGAATAAAGGAAGCAAATACGCAATGAGAAAATTGGTTCAGTAAGGTAGTTCAGTAAGGAACGGATTTCATATCTAGAACAGACAGTAGTATGAATGAATTCATTGTGAGTCCAAGCCCACCCCATTTTGGGGTTACATATAGTTGATGTATATGGGAATTATTTTTATAATTTTTTTTGTTTCCTAAAACTTAGTATTAATGGGTCTGTGTACCTGCTAAATAGACTAAATGATGTGGGGCAGAAAACTCATTCCATAAGTTCATTAGTAACAATTTCCCCTACAACCCTGCCAGTGCTCTGAGATCTTCAGAGGAGGCCCTTCTCTTGGTCTCACCACTGGCACAGGCACACCTGGTGGGAACAAAGGAGAGGGCTGCCTTGGTGGCTGCTCCCGGGCTCCAGAACTCCATTCCCAGGGAAGCTAGACTGACTCCCTCCTTGCTATGCTTCTGGAGGCAGGCAAAAACTTTTTTGTTCCAGCAGGCCTTTGGCAAATAGTCTGAACCTCTGTTTATGCAGTGGATTTTTTAAAAAAATGTTACTTGTATTTTAATTGTTTTAATATTGCAGGAGGTTTAATTATATTTTAAACTTTTGTATATTTCTATTTCTATGTTTTAATTGTATATATTTTAGTTTTGTAAAGCTGCCTTGAGTCCCAGTATTGGGGGGGAAAAGCAGGATACAAATAAATATAAAGAAATTAATAATAACAACAACAATGAATGGCTGCCAAGCACAAATACAATGTTATGCAAGCTTGGGTATAGAACCTCCATTTGCTGACGATTATAGGTACTTCAGGATTATGCAGGTGTATTTGAAAACTTGAGGCTAGAAACTGCATTGAAAAGGCAAGGTAATGTTTTCTGTTTTACAGATGTGCATGATGCCTATTTAATAGTTTAGCATGGTACAATTTCTCTTTTCGTACGGTTGCTAGCAGTAGAGCCTCCGGCTGTTTGCTTTAACACAGAACATACAAGCATTTATCCCTCTGTTTGTAAGAGCCGGACAAGGGGAATGCCAGCGTTTTTACAGAGCTCTTGATTTTCAAAACAAAGCCCTGCAAGGTTCTGGCTGGAATATATAGCCTTCTGTATGCAGCTGGTGATTGGCCCACACACTTATGTGTGACTATAGAAAGTACAGTGGTGTGTAGGAAGAAATGTGTGGTGAGTCTTTGGGTGGTGGAGGAACAGTCTCTGGAAGAGATGCTGATTGCCCACTGTGGAGGGCTTTACACCTATGGTTAAAAATTGACCTCAGAGCATTACAGATGACAGTGGCCGCGTTCAGAAGACACCTCAAACCATTGCTTTAACCACAGTTGTGGCGATACCCCACATTATGTTCCCTAGGTATGTCTGGCTGTGTGAATCTAGAGAGGTGCCTAGTTGGGTGTGGCTGGTGATGCTGGGGGAAAGAGGGGGAGGAGTTAAAAAAAGATAAAAATGGTTGGTAGGGAGGGTGAGAGGGGTTCGTTGGAGGGGAGGGTGGAGAGTAAAGGGTAGTTGTTGGTCAAGAGTTATAGGTAGAGTGAAAGGAATTATATTACCTGGGGACTAGAATAGTTGTGATAGTAAATGAAATAAGCAGGTTTGGTTTACATTGACAATAACCAAGTTCTGTCCATGTACTACAAACTTTACTTTGGTTTGTTACCATAAAACCACTTGTTTGCTCAGATTCCTCACCTGTTTCAACATAGGTATTAATAAGATACACCTAAACAAAACGTTAGCTCACAACATCCTCAAGCAGAACCTATTTCCCAACGTCTTCGCCTTGTTCCCTCGCAGAGAGGGGAAAGGTAGTGTTCTTTTGCCCTGCCCTCAGACTTATTCAAGTGGTGGTGCTTGTCTTGAGAAGGGGTGCTCACGACCGGGCCTAGTATATAGGTGGTGTGGTGACACATTGGTGAATAAGGCTTTTTGCTTCATTCACCATGGTTAAAGCTATAGTTTAAGGTGTCTTCTGAACACGGCCAGGCTCTCTGGCTTAACCACCGTGGTTTAAGCCGTGGTTGAAGGTGTCTTCTGAACAGGGCCAGTGACTTTGCTTACAGCCCCTGTTAGACGCATACTTTAGAGAGTTGTTACGGATAGCAAGATGAGGAAATGAGGATTGGTAGCTTTGGCAGATAGATTTCTGTGTGGTGTGTGTAGGTAGATGTAGGAGACCGCCCCTGTACTACTGAAATATTTGCGTTGATGGCTCCAAATATCGTCTGGGTGATGCAGCTGCTGAGCCTCTGTTTGCAGCTTTGGCATGGAGCAAAATGGGTATTCAATGTCTGTAGGTCCTGCTGATCTAACTCCACTGACTGAGATGCGAGGAGCTTCTGATCAGTGCTCTGGAAGATTTCCTTTGTGTGCTAAAAGCACAGATGGCAGGGTGCTGCCTGCAGTGGCTGATGGGCCAAAAGCAGCAACAGAGCAAAAAAAAAAAAAAAAAAGCTGAAATCGCGGCTTGCATAAGCCGGCACTTAATTTATTTTGCATCTGGGAGAATTGATGCCAGAGTATGTGTGTTATAGGTGGGGCCACCTGTATTGGAGCAGGTCTGCACAGATAACTAAGCCCTGTGAATGGTGTGCTAGGGACTTGGTGAATTGGGTGGCATTTATAATGTGCGTTCTAGACATGCTGAGGTCTGTCCCTGAATTCTTTTTCTTCCCTCCCCCTTTGTTTTTAGAGCGAGCAAGCACTTTTTTTTCTCTTTAGAGCAAGTTAAAGAGAGCAGAGGGTGGTGTGTACCTTGCAAGGCCAGAAGTGTTTACTAAATCACCTCATTTGTCGTCTTGTTTGCAGTTCTTAACATGCTTAGCAATCCCCTGGGGAAAACCCCTTTGGGTTTCCTGCCACTGGATCCCATTGGCTCTGAGCTGGCAGAGAACCTTCCAACCCCGACTTTGAGGAGCTCTCGCCTGGACAGCAGCCGCTCGCTCCTGTATTCACGCTCCAGCAGCCCCTCGGACTCTGATACCAGCGGATTCAGCTCTGGTTCTGACCATCTCTCAGACTTGATTGTAAGTTTTGGGGAGATCAGTACTACTGAATTGTTCAGAAACACTGAAGTTCTGATCTGGTTTAATGGAAGAGGGCATCATCTTCTTGCAGGCTGGGGAATGCTGGGGATTTGTAGGGCTTTTGTCTGTCTAAACATGCATAGGATTGCTCCCTGAACGTTGTAGCAGCATGGAACTTTTAAGCAGAGGCTTAATGGCCACCTACCAGGGGTGTTGTAGCAGTTGATTTCCTGCATCGGAGTGGGTTGGACGAGATCAGTGGTCTTCAACTGGTGGGTCGTGACCCAAAAGTGGGTCACAAGGTTGGTCCAGATGGATCGCGGCAAAGTTGTTGCAGCCATGTGGGAGAAAATTGTGAAAGTGGGTCCCGTGTTGCAGGTTGGGAGTCCGAGGTGGGTCTCTGGCCTGGACCAGTTGAAGACCGTTGGACTAGATGTCCTTTGAGGCCCCTTCCAACTCTGTGATTCTATGTACTTGCTCCCCAAAACTGTACTCTTAATACCTTTCTCTTGCAGTCAAGCCTCCGTATCTCCCCACCTCTGCCATTCCTGCCTATTGGTGGTATTACCAGAGATTCCTTGAATGGAGCAGGATCCCATCTGGATCAAGATCAGGTTACTTTGGCTGCAGTCACTTCGACCCCAACCAGCATACCCAAGCAATGGCCTGTAGCATCCACATGGCCTTCCTGGAATCTACCAGATTCCCCAGAGGATCCATTCAGTATTGAAAGAGAAGCAAGACTACACAAGCAGGCAGCAGGTGAGCTGGCAGACGACCTTGTGGTTGGGGATGGGGCAAGGGGAGAGGTTTTAATGCTAACCCTAATCCACCCATTTTATCCCACATGCTATTTAACATATACATGAAACTGCAGGGAGATATTGGGCTTCTCTACATTAAGGGAAATCCCGCTGCCTTATTGTGGCTTACTGCTTCTGCATTCTTTGTGGGATTGTGATCGGCTCCATTATACAGGCAGACATGGGCGACCATGTGGTCTCATTTGAAACCTTCTGTTTCAATTGGTTCCTTATAGTTTTCATTAGACAGCGCCATCTAGTGGCTGAAATATTGTGCTACGCCGACTTTACATGCTACGGTTTTGATACTTGATTATCTCCGGTGGTTGGTTTGTTTGTTTGTTTGTTTGTTTTTTGAAGTGGGGTAAACCTGAAAAGGCACAGGAGGGACCCTGAATGCTGACAACGTCATGTAATTGACCAGCAAACTTCCATGCGTGGCCAATCACAACTGTCCAATAAATCACTGGTGTCAAGAAGCTCACTAACTAGAGAATTGGAATTTGGTGCCACCAATATACTGGTGACACCCAACTTTTACCTCTCCTTTCAGTCTTAATCCAAGCAAGCTGTTCTGGTTATAAATTAGCACCAGGTAGGTAATGGACTGGATGAGGGCAAACAAATTGAAGCTTAATCCAGTCAAGACAGAGACACTCCTGGTCAGTCGCAAGGCAGATCAGGGAATAGGACTTCAGCATAAGCTGGATGGAATTAACACTTGCCCTGAAGATTCAGGTTTGCAGTTTGGGTGTAACTTCTAGATTCGCCTCTGAATCTGGATGCCCAGGTTTTGGCAGTGGCAAAGAATGTGTTTGCACACACCTGAAGCTAGTGCGCCAACTGCACCTATTCCCAGAGACATCTGATCTGGCCATGGTTACTCTTGTCTTAGTTACATCCTGTTTGGACTACTGTGAGGCTGCCTTTGAAAACTGTTCGGAAACCTCAACTGGTCCAGAATGCTGGGGCCAAACTGTTGACTGGACCAGTTACAGGGAGCACGCAACTCCCCTGTTACAACAGCTTAACTGGCTACTGGTCTATTTCTGGGCAGAATTCAAAGTGCTGGTTATGATGTATAAAGCCGTATGTGACTTGGGGACCAGGCTACTTGAATGACTGTCTTCTCCCATGCAAGACTGCCTGGGTTTTAACAACTTCGGGAGCCCGCTTTCTTTTGACAGGACCACCTTCAGAAGCGTGTTTAGTGGTGATGCATGAGGGAGAGCCGCCTTGGTGGCTCCTCCCAGCCTGTGGAACTCCCTGCTGACGGAGGCTAGGTTTGCTCCCTCTCTGTTGTCCGCCCACTGGCAGGCAATTTTTTTTAGTCAAGTAGGCCTTTTGCATGTGAGCAAGTCTGTTGAGTTAGATACTGTTTTTATTCGATCATTGCTGTGTTTTTATTGTATTTTAATGCATTGATTCCCTGTTTCGAACAAGTTTTATTGATGATTGTGTACGCCTTCTTGAGTGCCCTTTTTCTTGGTAGAAAGGCAAAGTACAAATCTAACAAGTAAATCTGTCTCCAGCTTTTGGACAAAGTTTCTCAATCTGTGGCTTTTGTTTTCAGCTGTGAATGAAGCCACCTGTACGTGGAGCGGGCAGCTCCCGCCCCGAAACTACAAGAATCCAGTCTACTCCTGTAAGGTGTTTTTAGGAGGAGTCCCCTGGGATATCACAGAAGGTGAGTAATCAGTAGCCTAGTTAAGCCCTGCAGTAAGGCAGGTAGTGGAGTGAAGAACTCCATTTCCTGGTGGCGTTTTTTCCCTGTGCCATCATGGTGCAAGTAAACTCATTTCGTGAGGCTCTACTTCTAATTTAAAGGGAATGTGTAGCACGCACCATACAGGCAGTCCCTCCAATTCGTCCAAAGCAGCCTTCCCCAACCCAGTGCCCTCTGGAAGGGTTGAACCTCAACTCCTAAACAATTATGACGACAATAATTTGGGGGCCTTCTCTATGGTGGTCCCCAGATTGTGGAATGATCTCCCTGATGAGGCCCGCCTGGCGCCAATATTGTTATCTTTTCGGCGCCAGGTCAAGACTTTCCTCTTCTCTCAGGCATTTAGCAATATATGATGAGCCTTTGTTTTTGTTTTGTTTTTTGGGCTTCTAGCTTTTTAAGTTATAATGGTTTTAAATATATTTGTATATTGTATGTTTTGCAGTTTTAATTTTTGTATATTGTTTTAATCTTATGTAAACCGCCCAGAGAGCTACGGCTATGGGGCGGTATACAAATGCAATAAATAAATAAAATAATAGCAACCTAAAATAAAACGAAAGCAACGCAGAACATTACACCACAAAAAAAGTGAGGGTTGTCAAATAAAATCCATATTCTCTGAGTAGAATCCACAAGCATCACAGCAAATACAGCATGGCTCCCTAGCTCAGTGCTAAAGTACATGCTTTGTATGCAAAAGATCCCCGACTAAAGCAAAAAAGAAGCATGACTGGAAAGATGGTTTTGCTCAACAGCCATTGCTAGTCAGAAGTAGACAACACCTACTTCTGTGATCCCATAAAAGGCAGCTTTGAAATACATCTCTATGTTAGTCTTGATTGTTCAGCATCTGTAATAAAGAACTACATTGTGCTGTATATGCTTTGGTTGCAAAAGACGGCGAGGAACAGGAGTGGCAGAAGGTAAATCTGGATCTGCCAGTAGATATCTGAATGACTTACAGTATATCATCAAGAGTTTCTGACTCCCAATTGCCTATCAATGGCAGCAACAAAATGACTCCCCTCTGCCTTAAATTATACTGCTGAAATAAAGTTTTGGATAACCAGGAGTGGATTTTGGTGTAGAAGGACTGTGAATTCCAAAATTTGTTTGGGTACTCCAAAACAAATTCCTGGATTAAAAATTATTTAATTCTAAGTCAGAATCCACAGTTGGACAATACCTTTATTAAGATCCCAATCAAAATTCTACAAAAATGTGCAATGTTTTGAGTCATCCTGAAATCTTCATCAGGGATCGCAGATGAAGAGTTTAGGAGAAGTCAAAAGCTTGCACACTTTTGTAGAATTTAAGTTGGATGGAACGCTGGACTTGGATTGAAGAGACACAGGTTCAAGGCGTTGCTAGGCTTGAAGTTCACTGGGTGACCTGAAGCCAGTCTACATCTCAACCTAACGCCTCTCAGATAAAATTTGGAGAATTCCATGCACATGGCTGCCCTGGACTCCTTTACAAGAAGGGGCAGAATAAAGATGGGATCATTTAGAATGAGTGGGCTGGTGGAATAATTCAGAAGCTAGCACCATTTCTCTCCCCCCCCCCATAATAGCTATTGTGTGTTTCACAAAAAAACACTTGAAGCTTTCAGAGCAGCTGAGTTGCCTGAGGAAGGAACAATTCAAGTGTTGCGCAGTCATTATTGGGAAGGAGGAGGATGCAATGAATAGAATTTGGGTTGGATATAGAAAATTGAGGTTTAAATCCCCACTGGCCCAGATCCTGTTGGGTACCCCGCTGGGCCCATTTCATACATTCCTCATGCAGAGTGATAGCTATCTTCCAAGGAAGTGCAGTGCAGACCAGGAACTTTCTGGTGAGGCCTAGGAAAACATTTTGACCCTATTTTCCATTTAAAGTTTTTAAAGCGTATTTATTTAAACAGAGTCATAATTATTCCTGTCAGTCCGTTTGTCCAACCAATGTTTGAGATCAGATAGAGAGATGAAATTTTCATGCTCATTTTATTACTATTTTTAATTGGTATTCCCCCCTTCTAATTAGACATCCCGGTTGGTGCCCTAAGCAACCACCTAGTTCAATAATAATAATAATAATTTATTTCTTACCTGCCTTTCCCTCTGGATCGAGGCGGGGAACAACAATAAATATCACTACAAAGACCATAAAATAGATAGAACATTAAAAACAAATAAAACTAATACATTATTAAAAAACCTTAAAGTTCAACTAGGTAGTCTTCACGGCTCTCTTAAATTCAAGAAGACTGCTAAGTTGTTGAATCTCTCTTATATGGGTGGATCGCCCCTGCCAAAACTTAAAGGTAACATAGGGTACGGCCCTCAACCAGGGTTTAAACATTCCTAGATAGAACTAGGGCTCCTTGAAATGATAAACCTGTATTGAAATGCAGCCACATTTGCTTTTGGGTTGAACAACCGTACAACAAAACACGGGTTCTCAAGGTAGCTTGTTTGAGAAAATAATCCATGCTACATGGTTAACAAGCCACCTTGGCTGCATTCAGACAACACAATAACCCACAGTTCAACAAACAACCCACACTCAGGCACTGAGTGTGGGTTAGAGTGTTGTGTGAACAGCCCCAGTATATGGCAGTTTTCTATGTTCCTAGAAGAAAATGCGCAAAGCATAGGTTCTTCTTCGTGGTCTCTGTGCATCACACACTATGGGTTCGCGCCGACGCCGAGCCTCCCTTCGGAAACTTCTAGAGCTTAGAAACTATTGGCGGGAACCCCTCCCCCCTCCCCCCTATCACGCATGCCTGGGTTCCCGCCTACCTCAGTTCCTTTTCGACCGCCTTGCTGGTTGCCTCCTGGGGAACTTCTTCTGATAAGTAGACAGCTTAGATTACCTAAATCTCTATTCTTCTTCTTCTTCTTTCTTGGACTGATATCTCTTCTTCTTCTCTTCCTTTTTCTTGCTCTCTTTTACTAAAAAAAAAAAAAAAAAAAAATTTAATATATCGTTACCTTAATTAGTTTAGGTCTTTTATGTAAATAAAATAGACTATAGTTAGTTGCCCCCTTGTTGGCACGAATCGTTGGGGTTCTCCGGAGCAGCAGCAAAGCTCCCGTTCTTTCCCGCCCTTTCTCTCTAAAATGGCGCAGACGTCTCTCTTTAAGGCTTGCGTGGGCTGCAAGGCAAAGTTAACCTTATCTGATGGACACTCGAAGTGCCTCCTTTGCCTGGGGGAAGCCCATATGGTGGACACATGCGCCCATTGCCTCAACTTTTCCAGGCAAACGCGCAAAAATAGGGCTAACAAGCTGAGAGCCCTTCTCTGGAAAGCGGCTTTAGAGACGGTGGATGCACCGGTACCGACGCCAAGCGCGACCCCGACAGCGCCTGTGACGCAGATTGCTCGCCCTGCCAAATCTAAGTCCTCCCTTCCCGCGGATGCGGGCAAGGCGAAGCGACATAAAGGGGAGTCTAAAAACGGGGCCAAGTCTGAACATGCCCGCAAGAAAAAGGAGAAAAATAAGACAGCATCGACGTCGAGACGCCGTTCCGCGGACGCGGACATGGCCCCGGCGGTTACGCACCTACAGAAGTCGAAACCGAAACCGACATCGGAGCCAACACCGGTACCGACATCGAAGCCGAGATCGATATCGAAGCCGGCATCGGTACCGACCAGCTCTCCGGTACCGATGGGTCGCCACTTGCCATCTCCAGCGGCGTCGGTCTCGTTGCCGATATCGTGGCCTTCGATAGCGACGCCACCGACACCGACGCAGCGAGACAGCCATCAGTTCTCGGTACCGAAGGCGACCTCGAGGATGCGTCCATCTGCGTCACCGCCATCGTCAGACGTGGAGGATCACCGCTTTGACCCTCTTTCGCCTTGGGCTCCCTCACACCATTCTCTCTCGCCTCGGCCGGTCCACACAGACGACTGGGATCGATTTTCTACCCGCTCAACCCACTCGGGGACCTCCCGGACGAAGGAGCGGCATAGCAAGCCCCTCTTCGACCAATATACGGGGGAAAGGCTTTACGACACTGAAGGCTTCGTTGCTCCTCCACTACCTCCCAGGCATTCACCCTCAGCCACGATTTCAGCCCCGCCACACGTCGAAGAACGCCCTGAATCTTCCTCTGGCTCCTCTTGGCGCTATGTGCATCAGGGCTCCCAACTCTCCATCTGAGGAAGACTACCCCTCAGATTCTTCAGAGGCTTCGGTGGCTGCTCGCCCATCCCTGCCCTCACCGGAAGAGGACCTGAGCTCAGACAAGCGCGCCTCTCCATCTGTGGAAGTGGTCTCGTTCTTGGACCAGATGCAGCGCCTAGCCCAATCCTTGGGAATAGAAGTCCCAGAATCAGAGGACCTTCCCGCAGACATAGCCTACGACGTTATGTACGGTGAGGCCTCTTCTACGGTGGCAATGCCTATCCTTCCCACTATCCTACGTACTTTGAAGGAGTCGTGGAAGACACCTGCAACCACAGGACCTATCTCGAAACGAGTCGACGCCCAATATAAACTGCAGGAGCAGGATGCTAGCTTTTTATTCCACCATCCAAAGCCCAACTCCGTGATAGTCGAGTCGGCCCAGGGGCGTACGTCTAGGTCCCACTCCGCTCCTGTGGATAAAGAGGGCCGGAAGCTGGATGCTTTTGGGAGAAGAGTTTATGCGTCCTCCGCACTAGCTGTTAAAATTTCGAACTATCAAGCCCTCATGGCTCGCTATCACCTCTTCCTATGGGAGAAAGTGACTGCACTGCATGCCCACCTGCCGGATGAGATAAAGTCTGCGGCTCAGGTCTTCCAGCAGGAAGCGACGGCACTAGCTAAACAAGAGCTGTCAACTGCGCGGCATTTAACAGATTGTCTCTCCAAATCTATGGTGACATCGGTGGCGTTGAGGAGACATGCCTGGCTCCGCTCTTCGAATCTCTCTCAGGAAACGAAGGCCAGGATTGAGGACCTATCCTTTGATGGGGAGGGCCTATTTAATGCTTCAACGGACTCACAAATGGACACTATCCAGAAGGCGAGGGTGACTGCAAAGAAAATGGGGTTTTACCCTCCCCAACCCCCGCAGCCTTACCGTTCGCGTAGGTGGCCCAGGCAGAACTTCTACCAACAGCGCCAGCCACAATTTCGGCAGCATCAACATCAGCCCCGGTTTCAGCCAGCGCAGCCCCCATTTCGCCAACAGAGGGCATACCCTCAAGGTAGACCCCGCCAACACCGGGCGAGACAAGACCCCACTTCAAAACAGCATCTTTGACTCCCCCCAACTGGGACATCAACTGACTCCGCATTTCAATCACAGGCTCCTTCCCTACTACGAGGCTTGGACCCAAATTACGACGGACAAGTGGGTGCTGGACATCATTCGTCGGGGCTACTTGATGGAATTTGTCGCTGTTCCGCAGCTGGGACAACTGAAGTGTACACCAGTCTCCATTACCCTACAACAGGAGATAACCTCCCTCCTTCAGAAGGGAGCCATTGTACCGGTCAACATCACGGAAGCAAGCACGGGGTTCTACTCCCGGTACTTTACAGTCCCGAAAAGAGACGGCGGGCTACGTCCTATCCTGGACCTGCGGCTACTCAACGAATTCCTACAAGTAAAGAAGTTCAGGATGATCACACTGGGATCCATATTGCCCCTCCTCCGTCGCAATATGTGGTTCACACTCGTGGATTTAAAAGACGCGTACTTCCACATACCTATTCATCAGTCCCACCAGCGATTTCTCCGGTTCATAGTGGGAAAGCGCATCTTCCAGTTCACCGTCCTTCCATTTGGGTTGAAGTCTGCCCCGAGGGTGTTCACGAAATGCATGGCGGCAGTCTGTGCCCACCTTCGTTCCGCAGGGGTAGAACTCTACCCCTACCTGGACGACTGGCTGATCGCCTCACCATCCGAGCACCAGGCACTGAAAGATGTCCGCCTCACGACGTCGCTGTTGCGGGACCTGGGCCTTGTGGTCAATACGGAGAAGTCAGTTCTGTCCCCAGCCCAGAGAATACAGTTTATTGGGGTCCACCTCGACTCCACGAAAGCACGTGCCTTCCTCCCACAGTCAAGGTGCATTCAGCTTCAGCTGTTGGCAAGGAGGGTTATGTCCACCGCCTCCCACAGAGTAATTACCCTCCAGAAGCTATTGGGGCTTATGGCCGCCTCGGTCTTTGTAGTGCGGTGGGCCCGCTTACGGATGCGCCCTCTACAACGATTCCTGCTGGACGTTTACGACCCACTGCTCCAGCCAAACTCTATCGTAGTAGTAGTCCCACGCAACGTGCGTCGCTCTCTTTGCTGGTGGACGCTCCCACAAAACCTTTCGAGGGGGCTTCCATTTGTCACAACAGAACCGTCCGTCTCAATAACTTCGGACGCCTCACAGCTAGGATGGGGAGCCCATTGCGACCATTTGAAAGTGCAAGGCGAATGGTCGCACGACGACAGGAAGCATCACATCAACTTTTTGGAGTTATTAGCAGTGCAGAAGGCCCTCATAGCGTTCAGAGACTATATCACCGGTCACCACGTCCGGATCGTATCCAACAATATGTCAGTAGTCTGGTACGTGAACAAGGAGGGAGGGACACGCTCCAGGAGCTTACTCAGTCTCACACTCGACATCTTCGAATGGGCGATCCTTCACAGACTACGCTTGTCGGCAGTTCACATCGCTGGAACGGACAACGTGCAAGCAGACGACCTCAGCAGGACTTTCCCTGCGACACACGAGTGGTCCCTTTCACAGCAAGCTTTATCGATCCTCGTCGGCAGATGGGGACGCCCGCGCCTAGACGTCTTCGCGTCTGCGGAAAATGCAGTCTGCGAGGCTTTCTTGTCAAGGGCTGGGGCTGGGAAGGGCTCCCTGGGAGACGCTGTCAACACCTCCTGGGGACAGGGCCTTGTTTATGCCTTCCCACCGTTCCCCTTGATCCCGAGGGCAATAGCGATCCTGCAATTCTGGCAAACAGACGCCATCTTGGTGACGCCGTGGTGGCCCCGCCAATTCTGGTTCGCCACCCTCCTCCGTCTGTCCAGGGGAGAGTACCTCCGGCTGCCGAAAACGGAGGACCTAATCACGATGAACCAAGGGGCAGTTCGGCACCCCGACCACCACAAACTGCATCTCACAGCGTGGCGAATCCGTCGCGATGGCAGCACCTAGATCTCCCACTTTCTGTGCGCACGGTCCTCAAGGAGTCCTCCAGACCCGCTACTAGACTGTCGTACCGTAGGAAGTGGAAGCGGTTTGTAACATTCACGGAGAAGAAGGGTGTATCACCCTACTCTTGTGGCGTCGTGGACGTCCTAGTGTTCCTGGACTCTTTGCATGGCACAGGACTCAAGAGCACATCGGTTAAGGTTTATCTGGCGGCTATTTCCGCTAACCACGACCTTATCCAAGGCTACACGGTTTTCTCCCACCCGCTATCCAAGCGTTTCATGAGGGGGCTCCGGAACATCTGCCCCCCGGTGCGCCCTATGGTTCCGCAATGGAACTTGTCAGTAGTCCTGGCAGCTCTATCCGACAAACCCTTTGAGCCAATGGCTACCATAGACTTGCGGCTGCTTACCTTTAAGGTGGCCTTCCTGGTGGCGATCACCTCTGCCAGGCGGTCATCGGAGCTTTGTGCTCTGATGATAGATCCGCCCTACACACAATTTCACAGGGACAAAGTTATCCTGTGACCAGGCCCAGGATTCAAACCTAAAGTCATTTCGACCTTTCACGTTAATCAGGACATTGTGCTGCCCACGTTTTTCTGAGACGCAACTGATACCGTAGGCTCCAGGCTGCACGCGCTAGATGTGAGACGGGCCTTAGCTTTCTATAGAGACAGAACGGCCGCTTTCCGGAAGTCTGGGCGCCTTTTTGTTAGTTACGGCGGAAAGACAAAGGGACAAGCCGTCTCGGCCCAGCGCTTCGCCAAATGGGTGGTAAATACTATCACACTTAGCTACGAACTAGCAAAGAGAGACCCACCTACTTCATTGAGGTCGCATTCCACAAGGGCTATGGCCACATCGACAGCGCTGCTCAGGGGAATTCCTATCCCTGAGCTGTGTAGAGCGGCCACATGGTCCTCCGCCTCTACTTTTGTGTCACATTACAAGCTGGACACCAGAGCACGCTCGGATGCTAGCTTCGGTCGAGCGGTGTTGTCATCTCTACTACAGTGACGTCATACCAGCGAGTCTACCCTCCTCCGGTAAGTGTTGCTAGCTACTCGCCCATAGTGTGTGATGCACAGAGACCACGAAGAAGAAATGCAGGTTGCTTACCTGTAACTGTAGTTCTTCGAGTGGTCATCTGTGCAGTCACACAACCCCCCCACCGTCCCCTCTAGACCTCGCTGGGAGAGTCTATGAGTGTCATCGCCATGCCATTCCTTCTTAATAATATAAATTATTTGTCTTGGATTACACTACCTCACGGTTGACTGCGAAGGCGGTCCTAAGGAACTGAGGTAGGCGGGAACCCAGGCATGCGCGATAGGACGGAGGGGGGAGGGGTTCCCGCCAATAGTTTCTAAGCTCTAGAAGTTTCCGAAGGGAGGCTCGGCGTCGGCGCGAGCCCATAGTGTGTGACTGCACAGATGACCACTCGAAGAACTACAGTTACAGGTAAGCAACCTGCATTTCCTCCCACCCAGTGTGTGCATTGGAGTATAGGGGTCAGGTTGGATGATGTTGTTCCTCAAGACAGTGTGGTGTGGTAAGAGTGTTGGACTGAGAGTTGGGAGTTCTGGGTTCTAGTCCCCACTTGGCCATGGAAGCTCACTGGGTGACTTTGGGCCAGTCACAGACGCTCAGCCCAACCTACCTCTCAGGGTTGTTGTTGTGAGGATAAAATGGAGAGGAGGATGTTTATGTACGTTGCCTTGGAGGAAATAATGTGGAATATAAATGTAATAATAATAATAATAATAATAATAATAATTTTTCTGCACAGCGGGTCTTATCAGCACTTTCCGTGTGTTTGGCTCGCTGAGGGTGGAGTGGCCTGGTAAGGATAGCAAGCATCCCCGCTGCCCTCCCAAAGGTAATATGCCTAAAGGTAATACAGACATGGTAGGAACCCTTTTATCCATGCTACGTATAGAGCACTGAGGTCTGCTGGGCTAGCATGGCTGCATGTTGATGACTTGGACAGGTAGAGCACCATAAGATGCTGGACTCACTCTGGCACACCAGTTCTTTCCCTTCATATAAGCTGAAAACTTGCTTGGGTGATGGAAACCCCACATGCTGGTGGCCATTCAAGAGAAACACGGGCTGGTGATGGTGGAGGCCGAGCTTTTGGAGTTTGGGATGGGAAACTGTTGCTGTGGTTACAGCTCTTCCCAGGCACCTGTACCAACCTCGTGATTAGAGCTGATTAAATCACCAAGCAGAAGACTTCACATTGGTAATACGGCAGCATTTAGTAAGGAGCTAGCTCTGTTCCTCGAGATCTGTTGTCCCTGCTGCTCAGTCTAGGAATCTCAGGGTGTTTCCATGCTAGTTCCCCCTTTTTTGAACAATATATTTTATTGATATTTCAAATTTTAACAGTACATAAATGACTCAACCTAAGATATGAATTAGAACATATATACATACATCTTTATCTTGAGCTTTGTTACATACAATTGTGTTGCTTGGGTGATTGCTTATCTTTATCAGTTTATATTCTGTTAACTCAATAAATCTGTCCATAAAAGGCCATGTGACGACGCTGGTCTTTGTGCTGCATCGTGAAGTTTATAAAATCCCACCAAGTCATGCTGAAGTTATTCTCTTGCACATTTCTGTATGCCTTTCTGTGTGTTGGTTAACTTTTCCATTAAAACTATCGACCATAATTTGTGCCTTCATTGTTGACTAACTCCCCTTAGATGTCATTCCATCACACATTCCTAGCAGTTCGGGTGATGTTTCACCCATAGAGTTGCATTCCCATCTTTTCCCAGGTGTTGTCTTTTTAATTCGTTTTAAGTGCTGGTTGTGGCAATGTGTGAAGCTGTCCTAACCCTTTCAAGGTGTGACCAGATTTAGCACTATTGGCCCTGTTCAGAAGACACCTTAAACCACGGTGGTTAAGGCTTTTGTGACAGGGTTGGTCTAATCATGGGTTGCTCAGTTACCTGCCCATCCTGCCACTGCTACCCTATTCTAAAACACCATCTCTCTCTCTTTGTCTCTCCTGCTCAGCTATGGTCAGTTGAGGTCAATTTCATCTCAACAGTGAAAGAGATGTTTCAGATTCTCTTTGAAACTAGCTAGAGTTGGTGCAGATGTGAAGGGGGAGTTGTGGTAGAAAGGAAGCCCAGTTAATCTTACTGCTGATGCCAAGTAGAGCACAAAGAGGAGGCAGACAGTTGTAAAATTCTGTCTCTTGGCCTACGAATCTCATCTGGCTTCAGACTGAATAGACTGCTAAGCCGTGTACTGGTTAGGGAAGTCTGCCCCTTGTGGCTGAAGATGTCAGTGCAGGCTTCAACCACATGGAGACATTAAACAGTGCATTTGAACAACTAAATAACCCTGACATGCACATTAAGGTCCTCCTCCTTATGCATGTCAAGTTTCAGGTGTCTAGTTTTCGTGGTCTTTGTGCTATGGTGCTGACAGAGGGATGGACAGACGCACATCTCCTTTTATTATTATAGGTGGGCTGGCTCACTCCAGGGTGTGTGTACTCTCTTTTGATGGGAGGGGAAACACTCCCCCTTGGAGCAGCAGCAGCAATTGTGGAATCCAGAGGTCTTCTGGGAAAGACACCGAGAGGGATGTCATTCCCTTTCCACTATTGCCGCTAGTAAAGGGCTAGTAAGATGGATTAGCAGTTTCCCCAAAAGCTATCCTATCCTAAAGAGTTGCATAGGGCCTGTATTGATTAGCTCAAAAGTGGGGCCTGGCCCTAGTATTGCATTAGTAAACAAAAACAACCAAGCGTCGCTTTTTGTAGTTTGGAAGCACCCTTAGTGGACTGGATTGATCAGCAGTGCCGTCCTCATGCAGCCTTTGATGGAAAAGGCTCCTCTGGCAGATGCATCTGCCTGGAAGAGAGGACATCCCTTTGCTGTATTCATCAGTTGACCTAAATCTTCCATCTTACACTAACAAAAATGGTGAAAGAGAGCGAGCAGGATACAGCCTCCATGAGCAATAGTACTCGCCTTTAGTACTTGTCTTTCTCCCCCCCCCCCCCACCTCACAATGGAGGAATTTGCCTGCGACATAGGGGTTCAGATTGGTGAAAGTGCAGGGGTGCACAACCTCAAGTCCTGGGGGCCCAGTCTGGCCCTGCAGGTTCCCCAGATAGCCTCATCCTGTTCCTCCTAAGGACACACCCTGTTCTGTGGTATCCTAGGTTTTGTGCCATTTTCCCCTCGTTCTAAAAGGTTGCAACGCTTCTCCGAAGGCTGAGTTACTGGTAGGAATAGCTTTATGCTACAATAGGTTGGCATTTTGGGGTGGGTTGGTTTGGCATTGATACTTTTTGCTTTCAGCTTCACCCGGTTTTGGAATGTGTCCCCAGAGTGATTCTCTGCAGTGGGTTTTGGCCTCAGGCTTAAAGAGGTTGTGCACCCTACCCCACGCTGTAGACAAAAGACCATCTTCCCTGCTGGTGCATTTTCCAAGCATTGAGAGGAGAGATAATGGGAGATGGATAGTCCTGGATAGATCTAAGTGTGGAGCCTCCGTCTTCAGGAGCGTCATGCTTTTTCTGATTACCAGACAAGGTGGGGTATTGCTATTATGCATCCCTAAAATACATCTGACCAGCCACTCTTTGAGCTAAATGGTTGTTTTGATACAGCAAGGCAATTCCTAGGGATGAAGGTTTTTGCATCCACCCCTTTGTCAAGAACATTTCCTGTCCTCTTCTGCCCAAGGCTATGCCTACCTTGTGTTTGAGTCTGAGAAATCAGTGCGTGCCCTGCTCCAGAATTGCTCCCGTGACGTGCTGAGCCCCAGTGGCCTGAGCGAGTACTATTTCAAGATGTCCAGCCGCAGGATGCGCTGCAAAGAGGTGAGTAAACATAGCTCTGGACGGTCCGAACAAAGCCCAATTGAGTGGTTGACCCTTGATTTCTTCCTTTGGCAACCTTGTCTTTGGGGCTGTTTGCACAACACGTTAACCCGCAATCGGTGGTTGAGTATGGGTTGCTGTTGAACCATGGGTTGTTTGTTCAACCGTGGGTTAGCATGTTGTTAGAACCCAGAACATTTTCCTCATGGTGGTTGATCGCCCTGAACAACTCAGCGACAAACCATGGGTTCTCAAGGTGGCTCAAGAAAAATAAGTCACACTCTATGGTTAATAAGCCAACTTGTGGGAAATGTCCTGAATACAGACAACACGCTAACCCACAGTTCAATAAATAACCCACCGTTCAACAACAAGCAACACTCAACCACTGAATGTGAGTTAGCATGTTGTGCAAACCCATTCATTGTCTTGAAGCATTGGCTGTATGTGGTCTTTGATGCTCCTGGTCACTTTCTTTGTAGACTACCATCATGAAGGAGGAGTTGGCTTCCAATTTATATGAAGGAGGATGTTCCACATGTTGTGTAGTTGTTGGCTTCAGATATGCAGCTTGTAGCTTAAGTGTGGAGAGACAGACAGCGTTACCTTATGAATAGTGCTTCTTCTGAAGCCGTCTGAACACGGAGTCAATGAAAAGATGGACATCCTGTAGCAGTACTTTTTGTGCCTTGTACAGGGTGATAGATGCAGGCCGAAGCGGCTTGTAAGCCTGTCTTGTTAGACAGCAAAGCTCTTCATTGATCTTTCTCAACAATGGGCTCTTGTGTGGAGGGTGGCTGGATGAGCAGTAAATTCACCAGCAGTGCAGCCTGTTGCTGGCTTGGCTTCTGGCTCCCCTGCCCAAGGACGTTTCCTTGCTTGCATCTTAGCCAGGCTCGTCCCCTCCCAACAACTAGGTAAAGATAACCCATTTGGCTTCCATGGACTTCCTTTTTTAAAACCTAGAGCAGGATCCAAAATGATCCAGAACTCTTCATCAGGCTAGGTGGTACAAAAAGCAGGGGAGGAGGGCAGAAGAAACAGAAAAGTCAAAACCCCTTTTCCAAAAGCAGAGGAACAGCTGGACTACTTTCATAAATGGAGATCAGCCATTGCTTCCCTATCCCAAAACGCGTTGCTAGCTGTAATTGATACCAACAGCACCTACCACTGACTAATTCATTCACACTGCAGACCTGAACTGAAAGACCTTGTAGGCACAACACATGACCCAATTTGGGGACTTCTCTGTTTCTTTCCCCATCTCCTGCTTTTTTTTTTACCACCAAGCCTGATGAAGAGTTCTGGGGAACTCAAAAGCTTGCACAGTTTTGTGACATTTGGGTTGGTCTGAATAAAGGTATTGCCCAACTGTGGCTATTACCCTGGAATAACTGTAAACCTCTCACAAATGTTGGACATGGGCTGGGTTGGACATGTTGGCTATTGACCGTGAGAACTCCATTAAGAGTTCTGATTGAAACCCAGAGTGGATTCGCTGCCCCACTGACATCGGAGCCACCAGCCTCCACTGGCTTTTGACTGTTTGGAAAGTTAGAACAATTTGAGTTGTAGTTGGAAGGCAGGCATGTCAAAATGGTAAGACACTTTGGGTTGGCTGTGTGCTTTGGGTAAAAGCCAACACAAATCCTACTTAAGGTAGTCCCATTGAAATGAATGGGACTTCAGCTAGTCATGATTAACATAAATCCCATTCAGTGCAATGAGTCTACTCTAAGTAGGACTTGTGTTGGCTTTTATCCTTTGCATCTTGCATTAAGAAAGTGTTCTTAAGGGAAGGAGATGGATGAAAGGGTTGGCGGACGACTTGAACAACGCAGGGCCTTTTTGGGGGTGGGTTCAGGTGCAGGTGATCCCGTGGGTCCTGGCAGACAGCAACTTCGTGCGCAGCCCAACTCAGAGGCTTGACCCTGGCAAAACCGTCTTCGTGGGAGCTCTTCATGGGATGTTGAATGCTGAGGCCTTAGCAGGAATTCTCAATGACCTGTTTGGCGGTGTGGTGTATGCAGGTATTGACACAGACAAGCACAAATACCCTATCGGTAAGTGAGGCCAATCAATAACTTACCAGTTCATTCTTTGGTGGTATTGGGGTGAGGGGTGGGAGCTTTGGTAGAGCCTCAGCATGACTGACTTTCCCTGGTCAAAAAATTGTAAAGTTCTATTCTGAGAAATGGGACGGGTCTTGAATGGCTCAGTCTCCAATTTCCATTCCGTTTATTTATTTTTATTTATTACAGTATTTATAAACCCTGACACATTGAGAGATACCAGAGCGGTGTATAATCAATTAAAACACAAATACAAAGAGTTACAGTAAAAGCAAATAGATAATAAAGCAGAGGCTTTGATTTGACTCATCAGCCAGGAAATGCTTGCCTGGAAAGAAATGTTTCCAGCAAATACCAAAAAAAATGTAGTGTAGGTGCATTCCTGGTCTCAGCTGAAAGGGCATTCCATAGGGTAAGAGCCACCACAAAAAAGGCCCTACTCCTGGTGGTTACCAGGTGGATCTTTGACCCATGTGGGACCACCAATAGTTGTGCTCTGGAGAGGAGTCCACGCCAAGAAACCACCAAATGACTGGTTTGGTGGGTGGCTTGTGATCACTTTGGCTGAACTGCTTCCCTCTGGCTAGGCTGTTTACAACAAGGACTCAATGGCTTACCAGTCCTGATGTCTAAGTGCAACCTCCAATATCAGAGGCAGTAAGCCTTTTTACACTAGTTGCTGGGGACCATGGATGGGAGGGTGCTGGTCGACAGCTGCTTGGCCACTGTGTGAACAGAGCGCTTGGATTAGATGGACCCTTGGTCTCATCCAGCAGGGCTCCTCTTATGTTCTTAAGGACTTACATCCATGATTACTTGCTTTTGCTCCCTGCCCCCAAATCTTCAGAATGGGACAGGCCAAGGGGGTACAGTATCTCCGGCCCTGAGTTCAAATGTGGCCCTCCTGGGATCACAAGATGGCCACGTCCCCCTTCCACCACAGCCACTAATCATTTGATAGTGTACTGGTTTTTGTGCTGTTTTCCTCGCATTCTAAAAAGTTAAAATGCCTCCTAAGGCCCAACTCCTGGCAATAAGAGATGGCTGAATTCCCAGTCCATATTGCAATTTTGTTTTAGCCATAATTCCATTCCCACATTAAGCTGTGATGCATATTTAACCAAATGTTGCCCTGAACACTCTCTCCCCCTCCCAGTACAGCAGATCTTGCAATAAGTTATGCAGCTGCTGACTCATAAATTTTGTTCTTAGCGCTGTGTAGATCGTTCCTTGGGCTGCATATTTTACTAACGGGCTGGTTTGGTTTCAGGATCTGGCCGTGTCACTTTCAACAACCAGCGCAGCTATCTGAAAGCAGTAAGTGCTGCATTTGTGGAGATCAAAACAACCAAGTTCACAAAAAAGGTACGATACATCAAGTGGAAACACCCGGCTCTGCGGTGTGTTTATTAGCAGAGATACTAAAGCTAGGCCGTTCTGCAATTGGTCTGTATCAGAACTGAGACTCTTGGTGAAATGATAATGCATCCCGGAGTCCTCAACAGAAGGAGTAGAGTCTACTAGAACTACTACAAATGTAAGCTACAAGGACTCTTCTGCCTGCCCCCAAATGCTGAGGCCAGCAAGGAGGATGTAGAGAGTTGGAAAGAAATAGCAAGTATAAAGGTGTAAAGGAGTCAGATTACAGGTCCATTCACTCAACAGCTGTTTTCTCATAATAAAGGTTGTCTTCCAACCCTCCTTCTGACCTGGACATGTTAGGAATTGAGTATGGGCCTACCTACCTACCATGGTGGTGGTTGCAAGGATAAAATTCAAAGGGGTACCATGTAAGCCACCTGAGGTTCCTTGCAAGAGGGAAAAAAGTGGGCTGTAAATGTAATAAACAATTAAAAATAAAATTACATTAGTTTAAAATGTAATCAGCATTTCTAACAAAAGCAGGGATAGGTGGGTGTAATTCCTTTTGACAGATGCAAGCCAAGGGTTTTGTTTGATTGCACTGCAAAATCTGGGAATTTATTCTACATTGTGAGTGAGGTACACAAACCAATGCATCCTGGCAGCATAGTTCGGTTGCCGCATATCATAAAGTTTTGGTTCTACTTTTTAATGGTTGCGGCATTCTGTCTTGTGTCCCTGAGATTGAGGCAGACACTGCTTTCTTTCCTTGTCAAACCTGCTGAGCGTTCAGCCAGAATCCAAAGCAAAGACAACAGGCGCTGCGCTGCAGAGGGTCAGACTGTGTTCATGCTCACTCAGTGGCAGCATCATGTCACCTGAGTGCATAAATTCTGCAGGGGCAGGGCCAAAAATAGTATGGGAGGCTGCACCTAGCTGATCTACATGTTTCATGGAGAGCCTCCCCGCACTTGGAGAAAGGTATTAACCTTATCTCAGACATTTCACCCCTATTGTTCTCTTCTGGGGGAAAAGGCAGGAAAAGAGAGTAAAGTTTGTTCTATTGAGGTTAACCATAGCTTCCCCCTCCAAAATATGTCCTTAGACTTGCTTCTGCAGGAACATGCAAAACTCTTTCAGCTTTGACTTTGTTGTTTGCTGCCCTAAGTGCCATTTCCTGGTAGAAAGGCAGGGCATTAATAAATTGGCCTTTATTTATCCCGTTTGCACTGCATTTCTTATCTTAGCCCTGCGTCCTTCTTTCCCCAATAACTTTGCAGTATGAGCTGCAGCCATCCTGTGCCTGTCCTTGTGTTACTTAGCTTTCATTGACTTCTCTCCCGGGCAGGTTCAAATTGATCCATACCTAGAAGATGCTATGTGTCAAGTGTGCAGGTCTCAACCAGGGCCCTTCTTCTGCAGGGACCAGGTAGTGTTCTCTTCTTTCCTTGTGTTCATTTTTGAGGGCAAAGGGGGTACCCGTGTTCCTGCTGCAGCTCATCAGCAACATGGGAAGCCAGTAGAGCTTGCGTAAGCGTGCACCAGACTGATGCTTTTCGCTCTCTCTTTCTCCCTCCTGCCTGCCTAGGTCTGCTTCAAGTACTTCTGTCGCTCCTGCTGGCATTGGAAACATTCCATGGATATCTTGAATCACCACCGCCCACTGATGCGCAACCAGAAGAATAGAGATACCAGCTAGAGCAGTGGGGAGGGGGGGCACCAGAAGCTGCTGCAGTTTACAGGAGGAAGCTCTTCTGTTTACCTGCCACAGGAAGAGAGTCCAGGGTTGCTTGCCGATGCCACACCCAGGCTTAGGGGGATGCCCGTCGGAAGGACCAACGGGGAATCTTGCCTTCACGTTTGCACTTGCTGGTCTTTATTTGTTTCTGCACTTAATGCACAGTGAATTTTTGTCAGGGGGGTTGTTTGGGGGGTTTTGAGAGGGGAGGGCCCCTCAAACGATTCTGCAGTTCCCAGACTTTGGTCCCTTGTTGCTGACGAGAAGCATAAAGGGGCCATGTGTTGAGAAGGTATTTAATGCAGATGCCTTCACCTCGGTTTCTTATTTATCAAGGGCCCTTTTTTACATTCCTTGCAATACTGATGGTAATAATGCAGGTCTCATTGGCTACATTTTTTTGCAGTTGCCATACAGTGCCTTTCCATTCATTTAACCCCTCCCATCTGAACGGAATAAACTGAATGTTCAGCTGGTGTTTTTTACTGTAACAACAAGGAGACTTTGTTCTTCACTTAAACCAAATCATATTTCATATTTTACGCTCCAGGATTTTTACCAGTTCCTTTTTACACTCTTGAAATGGTTTTTAAGTCGTTTGAGACTAGATTTTTTTCTTTCCTGGCAACTTTTAACATCATTGCAACTTGTGTCTGGGAGCTGTTAGTTTAAAAAAAAAAAAACGTTTCCCAGTTGTGAATAGCAGTATTTGCAACCCAGAAGGATAGGATTTTTGGATTTTGAAACTGGACCGGATAAACGATCTTTGAGCTGCTGTATATAGTTCGTTGCACTTTAAGTTGCACTTAAGGGGGCTTGATAAAAAGGTTTTTAATCACAAAGTCACAAGACTTCAATTTTCTTTTTATAACTGAGCTGATTTAAGGGGCTGCGCTTTGGTAGGGCAGGCAGAGTTTCCTAGGGAGCCCTTTTCTGTTTCGAGGGGAGAGAAGGACCCAGAAGGGAGTTACTAAGGAGTAGCGTAGCCCACAGATTGTGCCGGGAGTTGAAGTTTTGATTTTGTTTTATTTTTTTCCCCTCTATTGGAAGCTGTGTGCCAAAGAACAAGTGTCATGCGTTCTCCCTTCTTTCCTGCTGAGCTGATGTTGCATATTCCAGCTGCTCTTTGTGGGGTTTTGTGATGCAGTATGTGAAGTCTCTACCTCATTGTAGTATATGCAGGCAAGACTGCACTCTCCTACAGATGTGTGGAGTAAGCTGTGATGTAGTTCTTGGCACATAATAAACACGTTGCAGCAGATTGTCGACATTTCTTTCTGTTTCAAGGGCGGCTCTGAAGTGTATACCTGGGGAATTTCCCAAGGGGCTTCTGAATGTTAGACCTGGTTCTCACTTAACGCCGACCCATGGTTTGTTTATTTAGTCTGTTTCCCTACCCAGGGTTTGTCTGTGGTTTCTTTCCTCAATCCATGGGTTGTTTGCTGCCTGTCTGTTGTGTTTGCTGCAAGAGACTAACATGGCTACCTCTCTGAAAGTTATAAAATACTTGTATGGAATACAGGTAATCCTGGCTAGGTGGTCTTTTGAACTCACTGAGAGAAGTTGGGGATCCCAAGACAAACCTGAACTATAGCAGACACTAAACCTGTCGTACACCAACATAAAGGTTTCAAAGGGGAGACTCTGATGTGAACCTACTGTCTAGCAGATCATTAGTAAATTTGACACTTTGGAACTTGGAAGCGATGGCGATCTGGAGTGGCTAGTTCTGGGTGGAATGTCATCATCCCCTTTTTAAAGTGTCTTTAACACTAAGTGTCTTTAACACTGCCCCACAAGTTCGCCAAGTGCTGCCTGGCTGGTCCTGTTCCCAGGGCCAACTGTTGCCCGGCTGGCCCTAATCCAAGAGGACCTTAAGGCCACGATTGGCGCAGGAGGAGGGAGGCAGGCTAAGTGCACTTTCCGGCAGCCCCAGGAAAGTGAGCTTTCCCTCCCTCTCCTGCACCAATTGGGACCTGAAAGGGCCTCTTAACACTTGCATTAGGAAGCCCTTTAAGGCCCTAATTGGTGTGGGGGCGTTTTCCCCCCCTTCTAGTCTAATGGCACTGCATAAATTGTGCCCGCCCACCATTAACACAGTGGGGGGCAATGACAAAGGGCACCCGCAGGTCAGGGCAGAAGAGAGTTTCAGCTGGACCTGCACCCCTTTGTCCTGCAAGCATGATGGGGCAAGCATGTCCATCAGTGCCCAGGAGAGCCGGACGCCGGGGCGTTCGCTTCCCTTGTGGGACCAGGGAGATTTTCGCCCTATCGCTACTTAACACTTCATTTTTCTGTGCCTACCTATTGGTCGCCAGCCAGAAGGGGGTCACAACCTTGCTAGATTTGGCCCTAACATCCTGCACCCTTGCCGTTGACAACGGTGCCTGACTTCTCAAACAAAAAGTGAACAAAAGCTGCCAATTCTACAGAAAAAGGTCTAGTGTAGGAGCATCCCAAGCCACCTTTTCAAAGCTTGCATGTACACAGCAGAGAAACCAGTGGCTTTGCTAGCCCACACTCCCTTTTAAAAGCCTGGATTTTATTTTACTGTTGAATAGATCAGCACACTCTCCCTTAGGAACGGCATCAGGTTCCCTTCCGAAGAACCTATGAATAATGAACGAAGCACAGTGCAGGGGCAGAAGTGCTCCCATGGTAATGAAACCTGAGTTTTCAGAAGCCCTGTGGGGAGGGGCTGCAGGTAGACCCCCCCTGCAGAGGAAGGTAGATGTTACCTGCCCAGTGTGAAAGGCATACTCCATTTTGTGATAATTATTCATTCTCTTGGGGAAGGTGCCCTTGGCCCCTGTCACTGTTGTGAATAAAGGGCTTCGTTCTGTACCAAACCAGGTCTCATGCTCTGCTACTTTGTGTTTCCAGCCATAGGAGGACTGTGTCCAGTTCAGGGCTGGGCCATGGCATTTATCTATTTTGGATGAATTAAAATGACCCAAATCACTGTAAACTGAGCAGCATAACAATAGCACATTACACCAAAGGATTTTAAGCTCAATACGGCACTTCAGTTGCAATATGACTGTTTTTCTTGAAACTGCCTAGCACAGCTACTCTTCTGGAAATGGCACATGAGAAGATGATGGACTTGACAAGGATAATTCCAAAATCTGTGTTAGTGTAATATCTTTATTAGATGTACCAAATAGCAACAAAAAAGGGTGCAAGATTTAGAGATCTCCAGATCTCTTCATTGGACAAGTTACAAAAGACAGCTTGGAGGGCAGGATGGAATAGGGGAAGGGAAAATACCCCTTTCATGGTGAAGTTACAGTGTACGTGTTCAGAGTCTCAAGATTAAGTGTTCTCTGCAGCTCCAGAGGGCAGGACTAGAAAACAAATGGTTGCAAAGAGCAAGAAGCAGATTTTTTGTCTAAACATTCAGAGAAACGTCCTAACAGTAAAAGCCGTTTGATATTGTAACAGACTTGTCTTGGGAGGTAGAAGACTCACCTTTGGTGAAAATACTTTAGCAGAAGTTGGACAGCTATTTGCCAAGAAGTTGAAGGATTCTGGCACTGAGCAAGGGTTGGATTAGAAGATCTTCAAAGTCCTTTCTAACTAAAATCCTGTTCCTTTCAACCAATAAGTGCTATGGTTCGGTGGTGGAAGAAGGTTGGTTTAGGCTACAGAAGGTGCATCATTACTTCTCTTGGATTTTATTTATTGCTTTAATTCTATACTGCCCAATAGCTGAAGCTGTCTGGGCGGTTCACAAAAATTAAAACCACAAGGTACAGCATGAAAGATAAAATATGGAAGCTTAAAACCACAATATAAAAGTACAACCAGAAATGCAGAGGTTTAAAATACAGATCTAAAACAGCAGAGTTAAACCAGGATGCTAAAGTTGTAAAATAATATAAAATAATATAAGGGTATCAACCTAAGAATACATGAAGAGCCCTGCCCAATCGGGTCAAAGGCCTATCGTCCAGAATTCGGTTCCCCCAGTTGGCCAATCAGATGTCTCTGAGAAGCCCATAAGTGGAACGTGAAGACAGTAGCCTGCTGCTGCAGTTCCATAGCTGGAGGTGGCATATAGCCATTATGACTAGTAGTCACTGATAGCCTTATCCATGAACTTGTCTAATTCCTTTTTAAAACAAATTGGTGGCTTCAATCATGTCTTAACACATGCCTTTCAAAACCTAAATCAGGTAGTTGTTATTTTGGGCAAAAATACAAATAAACAGGGTTACAAGGTTTGGGTGTAGGTGACCACAACTATGCTATTTAGCTGAATAATCCAAATTTGAGCCGGTCTACCTAATACTCAGGTGGTCCTTAGTATGTGGCCAAAGACTTAGTACATTAGCTGTTTCTGCAGGATTTCAGGAAGGGTCTCCCTTCTTAGTTGTCTTGAATCCAAAAGAAATTGGGGCAAGTTTGCAAGAACAATAGCCCAGGCCAGCAAATTCTGAGCATTGGTCCAACCTACCTAGGATGAGTCCTGAACCTACAGGCATGAGGTCTGGGACAGCCTTCCTCAACCTGGGGCCCATCAGATGTATTGGCCTTCAACCCTATGATCCACAACCATCTGTAGCCCAACACATCTGGACAATGCCAGTTTGGGGAAGGTTAGAGTGCAAAGGTACCAGGTTCACATCCTGGACAAGCCCTCCCTAGGGGTTGGAAGAGAGGAGTCAGGTTTTACCTTTCATCATGATGATGATGCAGTATTTAACTTGATGGACTAATGGCCTTGTTCAGTATAATGCACCTTGCTATGTGCCCTTAAAAAAAATAATGCATTCTCTGATTTTAGCTGGGGCACCTGCCATTTGAAGTTCTAACTCACCTGTCTCCCAACTGGTGGAGGTTAAGACCCAGAGGTGCTGCCTGTCTCTTTCTCCACTAAGTTACTTCAGCCATTTGTCTCCTGTGCTATGCCTTGCTTGCAGTACGCCTATGAAACATGCACCGAGCACACCAGCCTCTCCTACCAGCAACCAACAGGTACCTGCAGGAGAAATGGGACAAAGCGAATTACCAAGAGCACCGCAGAAAGGTACAAATAGAAGCTACAAGGAGGGTAATGTTGGGATGTCTTGTTACAAGCAGCTTATTCTACTGGCAATGCAAACAACGGGAAGTGAAAGGCAGGTAAAGAATTCAGTTTGTGATCTGTCAAAACATCCTATTCTCAAAGGATTCAGGTGAGATGAATCATGCATAATTATCCCGGCTGCTGCCTGCCTGAAAAAATTGGAGTTGACTAATAATGCAAGTCAATTGATTCATGAATATACCAAGATTTGTTAGCTGTCTCAGACAGAATTGTAGTTATTACATTTCTATACCACCCCATAGCCAAAACTCACCGGGCAGTTTACAAAGATTAAAAGCCATTAAAGATGCAATATACAAAGTTTTTAAAAAAAAACATTTACGTACAAACTTGCAAACAGATTGTATACACAGAGACAACATATATATCTAAAGGATGGCCAATTATGTATAATTATGTATTGCTGAGTACTGCAATAGCCTATGGCTAAAAGCAGTCAACATATGATGGTATTGCTGAGTTCAATGGGGATTACTCCCAGGTAAATGGATATAGGATTGGAGTCTAAATGCTGCAGCTCTAATCACTAGATGTCCTTCCATCCAAGTCTTCCTTCAGAAAGTTCAGAATGGCTTAATCAGCTCCCAGGAGGCTCTTATTCAGCCACTGAATAGATCTAGTCTTGCTTAGCTTCGGGTGTTCCCAAATCATTTACAAGCCTTGACACTTTCTGTATCCATGTTGGCAAACTCCAGCACTGAAACCTTTTGACTCCGCTGCTCCATTTTCTTTCTTTTTTGCTATCTTCTATGGCCATATGATCCAGTATTAGTCATGGATGCCACCTCCCTCGGACTCCCACCTATAGCTGCATTACTGGATGATATCCTGGCATGAGTCATTCATGGTTTTGTTGCTTATCACTGTAGGGGTGTGGGGGCGTCAGAGCATGATTTGTGCTGCCAAGGCATGATGTGATGTGTGCTGGCTGGAACAAGCAAGTGTGATGTGAAAGGTCTTCGGTCATATTGGCCCCAGTCCATTGTGTCAATCTACAGATTTAAAATTAAAGTCATTGGCTGGGTTCACACAATATGCTAACCCACACTCAAGGTTCAGTGTGGGTTCTTGCTGAAGCAGGAAGTATTTCTTCACACAGCACATAGTTAAACTCCGGAAATCATTACCACAAGATGTAGTGATGGCCACCAATTTGGATGGCTTTAAAAGGGGGTTGGATAAATTCCTAGAGAAGGCTATCAATGGCTACTAGTCCTGATGGCTAAGTGCAACCTCCAGTATCCAAGGCAGTAAGCCTATATACTCCAGTTACTGGGGAACATGGGCAGGAGGGTGCTGTTGCACCATGTCCTGCTTGTGGTTCCCTGGTCGACAGCTGTTTGGCCACTGTGTGAACAGTGTGCTGGACTAGATGGGCCCTTGGTCAGATCTAGCATGGCTCTCCTTATGTTCATGGATGGTTGCTGAGCCATGAGTTATCGTGTTGTCTGAACACAGTGGCTGAATTCGGACGCCACAATAAGCAACTGGGAGGGGGGACAATCGTCAGTTGTATTGACGATCGTGTCATCCGAATGATGCCATAGGCAATTCAGCGCTGATCCTAATCCGCACCACAGTTGATTATTTATTACCATGTTGTGTGGGGAGTACCCCCTAGATGAACAACTGTAAAGTTGATTATTACCCCAACATTGACTATCGCGTTGTCCGAATTCAGCCAGGGTATTTTCTGCAGGGGGGTTGTTAACCATGCAGTTTGGTTTATTTTTTTTCGAACAAGCCATCTTGAGGACTCATGTTTTGTTATTGGGTTGTTCAGGGTAATTAACAAGTTGACAATAATGAGCTAGATGGGCCAATGGTCTGGCTTGGTATAAGGCAGTTTCCTATGGTCCTATCTTTGAATCTGATGGTCACTAAAGACCCAGGTGTATTGTTAAAAACAATAATGGTGGTGGTGCTCTTGTGAGCCATGTCAACGCTGTTATGATGGCTGAATTGACCAAAGAATTGGAAATATCAGCATTCATTCAGATGACTTTAAGGTTGGAGACCAGTCTTTTTGCCTGCCTCATTGTTCCTTGATCTCTCTTCTCCTTGCAGGTAGAGCTAGCTGTCCCTGTTGTGAACACTACAATCCTGCCAACACTTTTCCATCTACAGGTGAACTTGAAGAAAATACAGGTAAGAGCTAATTGTACTTGGTTGGAAGCTCAGTGGGGGCTGATTTATGCCAGTCAGTTTTCAGACATTAACTTGCAAGTGTAGGTACCTTGAGATAGCACCCACCCCGCTTGGGTATGCAAACTAGTAATCCCAAGGTCTACCCACCGTGACCTTTGACAGATTAATCACAAGTCATTGTATTGCTCTGTAGCATTCGTACCCAACCTGGTGCCTGCCAGAGGTCTTGGACTGCAACTCCCATCAGCCCTAGTCTACCTAGCCAATGGTCAGAGATGATGGGAGATGTAGTCCAAAATAGCTGGGCTGCACCAGGTTGAGGAAGGCCGCCCATTGAACTCAGAATTCCTCCCATTAGAAATAACCTTGCTGCTGGTCTATAGCTTCCCCAACCTGGTGCCCTATGGATGTTTTGGATTGTGTCTCCCAGCATTCCTGACCATTGGCCATGGTGGCTGAGGCTGATGGGAGATGAAGTCCAAAATAGTTTGAGGAAAGCTATGAGCTAGAAAGTTCTCACTTCAAATCTCAGGTGAGCCACGAAACTGTTGGGTAGCTGTAAACAGCCTGAACCCTGACCCCATCCAGAAGATCATAATTTCTGGGGTGCCTGCAGTGTTGAAGGTTGCACACTGCACCCTAGAACTGGATGCAATCCCTAGGCTCACAATTGCTGCACAGTCCCAATATACGGCCATTCATGGCATTCAGTACCATCGCCCTTTTTATGATGACCACACAGCCTATTTTGTGTATTTCAGCTGGAAAGCGACCGTCAGGCCGCTTGGGACCGAGATAATCTCCGTCACTATGCCAAATTGTGGGGAATCAAGCAGTCCCAGGGGTGCGTGGACAACTGGAACTTCTACTCTATGCGCAGGTCTGTAAGCAGGGGGATGAAATAGTGCCTGGGGTGGGGTTGGCACCAGTAGGGTTTAAAGCTCTTTCCAATAAACCTTTTAAAAAGCCTGATTGCAGCTGGGAGGTGAGGGTCTCACAGCATTGAGGTGAGGAGGGTGAGCACTCTCCTCCCCATCAGCGATGCTTCCCCCAAAATGCCCTCTGAGCTGAACTTTTAAGAGCCTTTGTTGGCACCAATGAAGGCTTGTTAAAAGACTAAGTGCAGCACTGGGGGAAGCAGGGAAAATCCTCTTCTCTCTGCAGAAATAGGAGATCAAAGATTTTTAGCTGGGAAAATCGCTTGTCTTCGATCAGAGATAAGAAATTTTAATCTGGGGGATGAGGAGGCCCCTGTGGATGGGGACAGGGACTCGTGGAAAGCTGGCAGGCCGGCTGGGAATTCCTTGTGATCCAAATTTGGCCCGGCACTGGAGGTTCCCCATCCCTGCAGTAAGGGGACAGCTTGGAGGGAAGAGCCATCTGAATCCGGATCATCTTGGATTCAGGTTTGGAGGGCTGTGGCTCAAAGAAGGGTGAGAGGGCTGAGTATGGGAAACCTGGAGCTGGCAGAAGGGGTTTGAAGAAGGAAATGCCACCCTGTGACCCACTGTCACCTGCACAGCTTGAACTGGGAGAAGCGACGGCAGGATCTTGCCCGCATCTGCTGGGAGAACCAACAGCTGATGAAGCGCCTGGAAGGGAGGAAGTCCGAACTGGCCCAGGAGCATTGGCAGCAGAATTGGCACAAGGAGCAGCGCATCCGAAACAGCATAGCCCGCTACCCTCGTGGCACCGCAAGCTGCCAAGTGACAAGGCCTGAACCTGGATCGGTTATAGTGGAGGGGAGAGAGGGGGAATCAAGGAGAGCCCACCCACAATCACCCCTACTCTTTTGTCCAGCCTTCTTCAGCCTGTCGCCCTCCAGGTGTTTTGGGCTACAACTCCCATCAGCCCCAGCCAGTGTGGTCAATAGGTAAGGGTGATGGAAGTTGGAGTCCAACGCACACCCGCTTGAGAAAGGCTGCTCCATCCTTTAAAAATGTTTCTAAAGAATGGGAGAAATCCTGCTGTTTTAAAAATATGTCTTAGATTCAGTTCTTATAGTATGGGGAATAACGTGGTTACCTGTGGCTCCATCCTATGCACCTGAAGCAGCCCAGAAACCACACTGGAGAGGGGCAGGATTCTACGAGAAGAACAGGCCCTTTATCAGAAGCCCAAATAACTGGTTGCGGGCAGCATTCTTTCCACATAATTCTGTTCCTCCCATTTGGTTTTTTACATCCCTCCATCCACTCATTCCAAAGAACAATTTGGTTTTCGTCTTCACGCTTTGAGCCCTGCAGAGAAAGATGCCTGAACATGCACTCTGAGTAACCTTCAAAATCAAAATCGATTGTTCAATTGGCAACCAGAGTTTACAAAATGAAATATAAAATGCACAATATTCTAACAACAATAAAACAGTCATGAAAGGGGATCGTGGGGGGAAAGCCAACCCTACAATTAGCCAAACAAACACTGTCCTTTCTCACCCATTCGATAGCGAATTTTCTTTGGAGATGGTCAAAACTTCAGTCTGGTTATAAAACCAGCCAACCATTTCTGTCTGATCTGCGTGCCTCAGAAGGTATCTCACCACAAGCTTTGCATTTCCTAGGCAAGGAAGGAGAGACCGAGGCAGCGGACAGGCAGCATCCCCACTTCAGCTTCTGGTGGGAGCCCTAGCACACCCCCAGCAAAACCCGTGCGTTTTGCAGCCACAAGAAGAACAGTGCGATAGGCAAGAGTTTCTGGGGAAGTGGAAATGAGTCCATCAAGGAAGGGGAGGCGTCTGTCACCACCTCTTTGCCATTTCCATTGAGAAAAAGGGATGTGATCCAGCCGCCTGGGGCCTTGGTCCAGCGACTGAGCAAGGGACTTTAGGATTGGCCAAAATTGTACCTGGGAGCTGCTCTCCTGGGGATGGGGATGGCTTCTTGATCAGGCCAAATTTGCCAGGAGGAGATTCGCTTGAAAAGCCCCAAGCCGACACAGCAATGGCTGCTGCCCAACCTCGCGCCTCTTCACGCTTAAGGGAGAACCTCAGACCCTCAAAGGACAGCCTGATACCTGCTTCACGGGACTTGGAGAAGAAGCCTGAGCTCTCATTGGCTAGGAGTGCTCAAGCTTTCTGCATAAGGACTGAGGGCCCCGCCAAGTTTGATGGGCAAACCGTCTGGTGGACTTCAGGGTCTTTCAGGTCCTGGAAGCCAGCTCCTCAGAAATCTCCAGAGTTGGGTTGTGGCAACAGCCATCCTACTCCATGTGAATTGTTCAGTAAATCCTGCGTCTCCTCTGCAGAGTCTGACAAGATGTCCAAATGCTTGGCCAAGGCCTGTGAAAGCAGCCCTAGCCCGTAGCCCAATGTCAGAGCACCTGCGATATGTGCAGAAGGCCCCAGGATCCGTCCCTGGCACCTATAGCTAAAAGATCATTTAGCAGGTGCTGGGAAAGAAAGACCCTTTTCTGCCTGAAACCCTGGAGAGCTACAGTCAGTCAGGGACAATGAATTTAGGGTGCAATCCTATGCATGTTTAGACGGGGGAAAGTCCTACAACTCCCAGAATTCTATGGGCAGTATGGCTGGCTGGAGGATTCTGTGAGTTGTAGGAAGATAAGAAGAACCATACTGGATCAGACCAAGGGTCCATCTTGTCCAGTATTCTGTTTACACAGTGGCTGGGAAGCCCACAAGCAGGACATGAATGCAACAGCACACTCCCGCCCATCTTCCCCAGCATACTGCCTCTGATACTGGAGGTAGCATATGGCCATCAGGACTAGTAATCATTATGGAAGTGAATTTCACAGTTTAACTATGTGCTGTGTGAAGAAGTGAATTACTGTTTTGTGTCTAAACATGCATAGGATTGCAGACTTAATGGCTTTTAGTAATATTCAACCTCTTCCCCCCTTTTTATTGCCTTTTGGCTGTTTTCTTTATGCTTTTATCTGGGTTTTTAATTTTCATTGTCTTGTATGTAGGATTATTTCGGTTTTTATAGTGCTGTTTTGTTTTGATTGTTTCAGTGGAAGGTAGTTTTATTTGGTTTTAAACTGATGGTTTTTAATATTATGTTTTACCATCTTGTTATGTTCTGTGTTTTGTTTTTGTGAGAGTTTTGCAGAGCTGTGGAATTCTTTTCCCGAGAAGCGCAGTCAAGCCTCCTCTCTTACAGTCTTTACAGACTTTTACATTTGA
Organism: Anniella stebbinsi; assembly: GCA_029215795.1. NCBI lineage: Eukaryota > Metazoa > Chordata > Lepidosauria > Squamata > Anniellidae > Anniella > Anniella stebbinsi. The sequence goes on from JARDYH010000001.1 coordinate 394,619,863, forward strand.
TTTTATGTTGGTCTTTACATTTTATTGCTGTATTGAATCTTACATGTTTCTAGTGATTTGTGATTGGGGGGGTAGTATTTTTTTTTAATTGCTGTGAGCCATCTTGGAAGAATTTTATTGGTATATAATTGAACGAATAACCGAATGAATAAAATGAATATTTGATTACTTAGATTATTGTGTTACATTCATGGCACAATCCTATACATGTTTACTCAGAAATAAGTCCCATTGAATTCAATGGGGCTTGAAAGAATACTTTACCTGCTCTCTTTCAGAATAAGCACAATCAAGATCACCTTTCAGCACTTTGTCATTTAATCAGGGTTGTAAAAGGGTTGAGGAGTTAGGCTGCAATCCTATACTTACCTGGGAGTAAGCCCCAATGAGCTAAATGGGGCCTACTTCTGACTCAAAGTGTATAGGTTTGTGTTGTTAAGGGTCTCCGTTTTGTTGCATTGCTTTGAAATAATCACACACTCTGCCCTCCTAAAATGAAAAAAAAAACCTTTTCAGATGTCTTTTTTTCTGCCAGGGCACCTCTGCAATTAAATGTCTCATCATGACCATCAAATCTTAAAAGTATAGAAAGCTGCCTTAGACTGAGTCAGACTACTGGTCCATCTAGCCTAGTATTGCCAACTGTCTGGCAGCAAGTCTCTGGGGATTAAGGCAGGATTCTTTCCTAGCTCTACCTGGAGATTCCGGGAATTGATGACCTTCTGCATGCAAAGCAAGTGCTCAACCTACTGAGCTACAGCCCTCCCATCCTTCAAGAGATGGAGATGCATCCCAGCAGCTAAAGAGAGGGAGTAAACTCATCACCCATGACCTGGTTTGCACATAATGGCTTAGTTTGGACACTTTAGGCAACGGAGGGGTTAATAACACAGATGTTTGCCACATGACATGTTGCCCCTCCCCCGTCGCCTGAAAGTTCCTGATCCTTCTGGGCTGCTGCTCCCTCCCTCCCCCCATGATGCACTTCAAGTTCTGCTGGCTGAGCCCGGGAATTCTATGACTGACTGGAATACATGGAGAGAGGGGGGTTCCTGACACACGACACTTTAAACAACGGATTTCGGGATAAACAACTGAGCAGCCTGTTGTTTTTCCCCATTGTTTGATTCACCAAAATAGTGTACTGTCAGTTGTGTGTGTGTTGTCTGCCACACAACACAATAAGCAACACAACTGACGATTGATTCCCCTCCCCCTGTTGATTATCATGTCCTCCGAACTGAGCCACTGAGTAGCCAATATTTCCCTGCAGGGAATCCCATTGCAGCAACTGCCACAGCAGGGGAGCGTTGTACCTTGTTAGGAATGAACACAGAAAAGGTGGGTTGTTGGTGTAACTGACAAACCATCCAGAACCCTTTGGGCTGTTTTGAGGTTGCTTTATTTGGTGCAAAATGTGGCAGCTGGACTGCCAATGGGTTCACAGTATCAGGGCTATATTACACCTGCCTTAAAAGACCTGCACTGTTTGCCGATTGCTTTCTGGGCTTCATTTGTGATGGTTTTAACCTTTAAAATCCTAAACCAATTATGCTTTATGTTTTATTATGTTTTTATGCTTTATGGTTTTAAATTTTGTACATAGGTGTTTTTAATGTTCAATGTTTTTAATTTTTGTAAACCGCCCAGAGAGCTTCGGCTATGGGGTGGTATATAAATGGAATAAAATAAATAAATAAATAAATAAATAAATAAAATCTAAGAGGCCACCTGTGTTTCAAAGAATCTGTCCAGGTACTAAGATCTACAGGGAGGCCCTTTTAGGGCACCATTACCCACAAAGGCCAGTGAAAGGGCTTTCTCCTATCCTTTTCAAACTGCAAAATGTGTTCCCTCAAGAACTATGATTGTCCCTCACTCTCCTGGCTGTTAGAACCAGCATGAAGACACATTTTCTCAATTTAGCATTTTGAATTGTGTAGTCTGTATGTTTTACTGTTTAATATTTTTGTTACTGAGTTAAGGTTTTATTCCAGTATCAGAGGCAGTATGCCTATGTACATAAGTTGCTGGGGAACATGGGCGGGAAGGTGCTGTTGCACTCCTGTCCTGCTTGTGGGTTTCCTGTGGGCAGCTGATTGGCCACTGTATGAATCCAATGCTGGACTAGATGGACCCTTGGTCTGATCCTGCAGGGCTTTTCTTGTATTAAATTATTGTACACTGGCTTAATAGCTTTTTAGAAAACAAGGCAACATATAAATGTTAGCAATAAATAAATATTATAAATCAAGTGAGAAATAACACTTAGGAACATAAGAAGTGCTGTGCTGGATCAGACCGAGGCTCCATCTAGTCCAACACTCAGTTCACACAGTGGCCAACCCGCTGTCAGCCAGGGACCGACAAAGCAGGACATGATGCAACAACACCCTCCCACCCATGTTCCCCAGCAACTTGCGGGGGAGAATAGTGAGCAACTTCAAGGACTGCAGCGGAAGGGAGATGTTAACCCTCTTCTATTTTGCAATTTTACAGTGATTAATATAATTTCCGACGCTCTGTCTCTGGAGAATTCAAACAAGGAACCGGAAGTGAGGGCTGCGTGGAACGCTTTTGATTTACACCTATCTCTTTGTTAGACGCACAGAGAGGCTTTGCCTGCTGCGCTTTTTGCCCCCTCCGTCTCTCGAGTGCCGCCACACCCGCGTTTCTGCCTATTCCCCCTCCACGCAGCTAAGCGGCGCTGTGAGAGGCGCGACGTCGTTTTACTCGCCTTACCGTTCTAGCTCTCGTCGCTTTATAGTTCCCTTCCCAGCATCCTTTGCTCTCTTCGACCGGCTGCCGCCGACATGGTGAGTTTGAGGGCAACCGAATCCAGAGGCATCCGCAGCCCGGGGGGCTTCGGGAAGGAAATGGCGGGTGGTCGCGGTAGTGGCAGAGGGGGCTGTCGCTGGACCCGTCGGTAGTGCATTTCCCCGTCCCTTGTTTCTTCAGGCCGAGGCCTACTGAAGGAGTGGGGGAGGGCTCCGATTCCTTCCTGTGTAAATAGGGCTGCATTAAGCTAAGGCTCCAGGGCCAGGGTAGGCCGGACAGGACCGGCAGGACTTGCATGGAGTGGTTGGGGGCAGAGGGGGACGTGAGATTCGGGACTTCCGAGTGGGGCCTGTGGTGGTGAAGGCAGCCTCCGCCTTCTGTTTGTAGGCCTCTGCCTGCTCGCGCTGGGAAGGGAGGGAGAAGAGCATATTGGGAAGAAGCAGGCGCTAAGCCGGCCGACGTTTTCCTTGACAAGCTTTCTGCCCCTTCAGCAGCTGCAGGACAGAAATCCAACAGATGAAGCTTTCCCCTGGAGAGATGCGAGGGCCGGGAGGAATTCTAGCTCTGCATCTTCATGTTAGGGAAACTTCATGTAGAGCAAGGCAAGGTGTTTTGGAGTACAACTGCCATAAACCTGAGCCAGTGATCAGGGATTGTGGGAATTGCAGCCCATAATACGTTGCCTATCCCTGACCTAGAGGTTTCATGTTTATGAGTCAGATATTGAAGGCACAGGACAAAAAGTGACAGCTCTAGAGGTAAATAGGTATTGTTTATCTTAAATGGGGTGTTCTCTCTCCCCCGTTTCCCATATTGGTAGCCTGTTTTTTTAAAAAAAATGCATAAAATTGCATAAAAGTAGCTCATGTTTCCTGTGGCCCAGGGTTGGGTCACCATTTCATTTGAATGTAACCAGTGGAGGACTTTAAATTGACTGGGACTTTCTGCACCTACTTTGAGATGTCTTTTCTGCAGAGCCTATGCCTGAATTAGTGGTGGTGGCCTTATTTTAGAAGCCTGGCCTTGCATTGTGTAGCGAGGGAATTCCTGAAGCTGTTTTCTATGTTTAGAGCAGAGTTGGGGAACAGGTGGCCTCCAGATGTTATTGGACTACAATTCCCATTGTCCATGCCCATACTGCCTGGGGCTGGAGTTAGAGCCCAATAACATCTGGAGAGCCATAGCTTCCCCTCTAGTTAAGAGGCTCATTTCTCGTCCTTGCTAAACCATGACCAATTCAGACATCCCTTCCTGCCTCCAAAACTCTGTGTGTTCTTTCTCCTGTTCTGTTTTAGTGATGCTAATGGCATGTAATCCCCACATGATGGATCAAATACCATCAGACAAGTATGTAAAACGAATGGTGGTATTTTGTCTATTGGTCATATAAGTGCACCTGACTCAGAATGGCTCCCCAATTGTGGAACGATCTCCCCGACGAGGCCCGCCTGGCGCCAACATTGTTATCTTTTCGGCGCCAGGTCAAGACTTTCCTCTTCTCTCAAGCATTTGGCAATATCTGAGGAGCCTGGGTTTGTTTTGTTTTTGTAGTTTTTTGAAGTGTTGAAGTGGTTTTTAAATGTACAGATTGTGTGTATGTTGTATGTTTTTGCTGTTTTAATTTTTGTATATTGTTTTTAATTGTTTTTAATCCTATGTAAACCGCCCAGAGAGCTTCGGCTATGGGGCGGTATACAAATGTAATAAATAAATAAATAAATAACTGGATGAGATGCCTGTAGACAGTCACCCTTAGAGGAATTAACACTGATAGTATGTGTGTGTTGTGCTGTCCTGTGTGTTTCAACCAATGTCATGCAAGCACTTTTCCTTATTTAAGTAGTTAATAACTATTACTAAGTGCTGTTGTACAAACTCCTGAGAAGAATTGACAGGATTAACATTTAAACATCATTAGTTGTAAATATGAAGCCTCAAAGGGATTGTACAGAGATTGTTTCCAGTGATGCCAACTTCCTTGAAGTTTGTTAGGGCCGGACAACATATAGTTGCCAACTTGTTTCTACTGCTTATTTCCAGTGCAACATATTTTAGATTCTTAAGTCTGTGCTTTGTGTATATAGTAGAGCATTGGGGAGGAAATCTACCTCTGGGTTCTTCTACGCCTCCCAGAAAATAACAGGTTTAAGATTCTAAATCACTTGCAAAATAAAAAGTGCTTTAGTAAATCCGTTGCACCTTGCTGATCTGCTTTCCCCCGCTTTGAACTTCCTAGGGACGTGTGCGCACAAAGACGGTGAAAAAGGCTGCCCGGGTCATAATTGAAAAATACTATACTCGCCTTGGAAATGACTTCCACACAAACAAGCGAGTGTGCGAGGAGATTGCCATCATCCCTAGCAAGAAGTTGCGCAACAAGATTGCTGGGTAGGTGGTTTGGTTCTGACCAGCTAGCACGTTCTAGTGACTTCACAGAAAATGTCCAGCCAACTGTACTGAGGAGTTTCCAACTGAGCTGCTTCAGAATCTGCATCGAAAGTGATTTTGGTCTTGTCTGTGGCCTGGTCATTGATAGTGCAGGAAGATAATTCTTGACAGCATTTCCCGTGTTTGGAGGGTCAGTTTTAGTCCCTACCAAACCCTGAGCTTTTCAGACACCCCTACAGGAGGAAGATTAGAAGAGAGATGGCAGAGCTTGACTCATCTGCGCTTAGCTGCCCAATTTGACAGTGCAAAATTAGAATTGAGCATTGTTAGATCAGTTCTGAGTTTATCAAAGCTTTTTTCTTGTGTGTCTTTAACTTTTCTTAATAGGACTAAGGAATATCGCAATCAAACATAACTATCTTTCTGCAGGTATGTTACCCATCTGATGAAACGCATTCAAAGAGGGCCAGTCAGAGGCATCTCTATCAAACTGCAGGAAGAGGAAAGAGAAAGAAGGGATAACTATGTCCCTGAGGTAAGTTTTGCAAACGTGAATGTATTTCTTGTGAAGTGCAGTTGCTCCACTGGAATCAGGCAGTTGGGATTTTTCTTTCTTCCATTCTTTGAGATACGTAATTTTGAAACAAAAGCATATTTTGGTCTAGTATAGTTTGTGTGCCAAACATCCTCCCTAAGAAGCCTTTTAGCGCAAGGGGTGTGTGTAGATTAGCCTGACTGCTGGCTCATCTTTCTGCCCAACAGACTAGGATACTAAAATTGTTGCTGTGAATTAACTAATTTCAATGTGGATTTGGGAAAGGTGAGATGAATTTGGACATGGAAGTGTTGGTGGTCCAGGACTACTTGCTAATTCTTTAGCCATGTTTACCCATTCCAGGACTGTTTCAATAAATGAACAGGACAAAGATTCTAAACCAGTTCACACACAAAAGTTTTAAACACTGAACTCCTGAGCATAGTGCTCAAAGACAACTAGAGGTCCCTGAAATGGGTAAGAAACTAGCAGGGCAATATGGGTCTGAAATCTGGCCTAGGGGTTTTGGTGGAGGAGCCTTGTTTGGTCCTTGAAAATCAGACACACTTAGAGAAGTCTGTCTGTAATAGCATGGAAATTTAGTTTTGGTGCTGAGAAGCTTGTTTCCTACAGGTTCACTCTAGCATATCCTGCCCCAACTTAGTGCCCTCCAGATGTATTGGACTGCAACTCCCATGATTCTCAGTCAATGGCCATGATGGCTGGGAATCACGTAAGTTGCATTTGAGCTCATCTAGAGGGCACCAGGTTGGGGAAGGCTGCTGTAGCAGATGAAGGAACTGGCAGAACAAGCGTTAACCTGTTCCTCCTCCAAACCTGCATTCGAAAGTGATTGTGGCCTTTTCCCTGTGGCCTGGTCATTGATAGTGCAGGTAGAGAATTCCTGAAAGCATTTCCCGTGTTTGGGGGGGCTTGTCACCCTTTCCAAACCCTGAGCTTTTCAGACACTCTTTTTTTTGTGTGTGCTTAGTGTAAGCATTGGATTTTGTGCTTGAGGGTATTCTAGGAACCAGGGGGTGCAAGGCAGGTGAGCATCCAAGATGTACACAAAAAGGGAGAGAAGTCCCAGGATGTTACAGGAAATTTTTATTATACAAAAGCCTGGTGCGTTTCGGCATTTTGGTTTTTTTAGGCCTTCTTCATGGAGTTATAAAGTCTGCAGAAATTATTAGCAAATTTTCTTGGAATGGCGACTAGCTAGTCACCATCACAAGACAATTTGTTGTTAATAATTTCTGCAGACTTTATAACGACCCCATGAAGAAGGCCTAAAAAAAAGAGCCGAAACACATCGGGCTTTTGTATAATAAAATTTTCGTATAACATCCTGGGACTTCTCTCCCTTTTTGTGTATTCTAGGAAACAGTAATCATCGTTGATAAAAGATGTTAAAAATAGTTTCCCCTTCATAATAGGAGCACTTTTCTGTACTGTTTTTCACCCATGCAGTCACAAAACAGTTATTCTTGATGTTCAAAAATACAGAAAACAGTGCCTGCTAATCTTATGATGGATGTAATGTGTCAAAACAGCTTGTGTACACAGCCTCCCTGTAAAAACACACCACTCACTTTCTTGTAGTTTTTCTGTCCTGGTTGCTTTTAGGCAATATCTTTGACTAATATGAATATGCCTCCTAACAGACAAGGCTGACTACCATTTCAGTTTTGTTTAGGCACTGGAAATATGACTGAAGCATGATGTGGCACATAGCTTAAGCTACAAAGGAGAAAAGGGCTACCTTCTCTATTGCTGTGGATTGGTGCTTGTAGAAACAAGACTTAAGGGTCTTCTGTTTTTCAGCAACTTGTCTTGATTACCTTTAAAATGGCATAGTTCATTGGGCCTGTTGAGAATAGCCAACACAAGTGCTTTGGGTGCCCCAATCTTGTTAAGAATTATGACATGGTGAAGGTTGATAAGATGTGGTGTGGTTCTGGCTAGAGTGAACAAGTACCAAGAAATTGTAACAGGTAGTCCTCCTGCAGTTTCAGAATAAATCAAGATGCGGAACACTTGCTGAGGGTTTAAAATGTTGCTCCTGATGCATTGTCCACCTAATTGAGACCCAATACACTGCTGGTATGATTTGAGGACATAGTAGGGAGGTAAAATAAAATTTGAGGGGACATGCATTTCCTACTCAGTAGTTGGCTTCTATGTTTTGAGGACTGCTGTTCTTGTGTGAATAATATGGCACACTTTCTCCTGCCAGATTGTGTGACAGTATTTAGCTGGAGTATATATGCACACGTTATTCCTGATGCTTCTAATTAGAAGTAAATTTTGGTAAACATGAACTTAATGTTTAAAATTTTGAGCAGTTTCCATGGAAGATTCCTTATGTGTGCTCTAGAGCCCCAGAATCTGGTTATTTAATAGAACAGCAGAGGTCTGACCACCAATGAACTTGAACACAAAAAGCTATTTAGTAGCCTTTCAAGATAACTGGGTGAAGAATACATTCCAAGCTCTCTTACTGCACTTTACCTTCTCTGCCTAGTGTTAACTGATCTAGCCTCTAGCGCTCTGTACCTGGCAGTGGTTGGCTTTTTTGAGGAAGGTGAGCCATTCTGTGCCTTCTGGACATTTTGCTTTCTAAATGTGAGTAGTTGCTCCTCCCACTGACTGCAATTGAAAAGTTGTCAGTGCAGCCTGGAGAATGCAGTGCAAAGTGCCCCAAATCTTCTGGTGGCTGTGCCTAGACTGGAATTAGTGGCACTTTATTGTTGCCTTATTACAATCTAAATTCAAGACACTTTACACTTACTAAATGATTATTTATTTATTTACAATATTTTTATAGTGCTCAATATCTTTAAAAGATTCTGGAGCGGTGAACATAGGTATAAACAGTAAAAAGAAAGATTAAAAAAGCAAATTAAAATTATTCAATTTAAAATAAAGCATTGGGGGAGGGGGGAAATGTACATAGTTCAAAGACAAAATTTTGGCATACAGGTGAACAGTACTAAAAAGTGTCCAGTCTCCATTAGCAGGGTAAGGATATAGTGTAACTGATGGCAGGCACCAGAATGAAAATGTGAACGGTAAAGATGAGAGGCTTGTCCAGACCCACTTAAGGATTCCAGAGGAATCTCTTAACGTGTGCAGGAAAGAATTCCAGCAGTATAATATTTTTGAACTGGTATGGGTGTAGGTGATCTTCAAAGCCCTTGGACAGTGTTTTGCACAGCTGCTTTTGCATACTAACTTTGGGGCACTGCTCTTTCCCCTTGAATTTTTTACCTAATGTTTCTTGAAACCAGGCTGATTGCAAAGAATGTCTGGCATAATGTGCCCATCACCGAAGTGCCATACTAATCTGTATTTGGACAGGTGTTGTGTTCATGGCCTGTGAATCACCATTTCAACCAAATCAAACTTTCTTCTTTCCCCATCAGGTTTCTGCCCTCGATCAGGAGATCATTGAAGTGGACCCTGATACCAAGGAAATGTTGAAGCTGCTGGTGAGTGGGGGAATTGACATGAGTGCTATTTTACAGCCAACTAGCTGCTTCTTGAGTGTGTCTGCCTTTGTTCTCAGGTTTTATTTATAGCAATAGCAACACTTCACAGCAGCTGTGTTAAAGGAGTCTCAGAGGCAGTTTTCTTGCAGACTTTACTGTTTGATGGGTCACTGAATCTTGTTATCTAAGCCATGCGCTTGGAAGATTACTAGTATGTGCTCCACAGATGCAAATGGTGATCAGTTAATGGATCAGTTTATTTATTTATTGTAGTGTTATACTGCCCAATAGCTGAGGCTCTCTGGGCAGGTTACAATATACAAAAGTCAGGATTTAAAACTTTAAAGAATCATATAAAACCAGAATAAGTTATAGTCCAGGTAAAGCTTGTCTAATAAGATATGTCTTCAGGAGGCATTTGAAGGATGTTACATTTTCCGCCTCCGAACCACACAAGGGAACGTTTTCCAGAGGGTGGGTGCTGCTACAGGGTTGGCTTTTCCACATGTAAAAGTTAAGAGTATGGGGTGGTTTGATGTAGATAGTTTAACGTAGATGAGAGAATACCATCTTCAGCTATTGCACTGGGGTCTACTTGGTATGTCCTGGCTAAGTGTTCTCTGTTCTGCATTTCTTCTAGGACTTTGGCAGCCTGTCCAACCTGCAGGTTACACAACCCACTGTAGGAATGAACTTCAAAACCCCAAGAGGTGCCATCTGAAGCCATTTCCGTAACTGTCACTTTTACAATAAATATATATAAACAAAGCCATGATTTCCTTGTGTTTATATTTCACATATTTGTATCTAGGTTTGGGGAAATAGTGCTACAGGGAAAGACTCTGCCATTGACATTATTGTCCCAGGCTAAGATCTGGTTTGGGGAGGCTAGTGAAGAGGCTTTGTTAACCTTAGTATTTGTTAAGTGCACACAAATAAATAAGCACATATTCTATTGTACTCAGCAGGAATGGCCACCAGAGGGTAAATGGGAGCACCCATTCTGCCAGCAAAGCTTTGCAAAAGATAGTAAACTCAAACAGTAAATTTTTAATTATTGTCTGAATAGATTAGAATTAGGGCTGTGCAAGCCTCAGACCTCGGATTTGGAAATCCGAATCATGGTGGCTGTTTTATGATGGAACCGCCATTTTTATGCACAGTCCTAGGACTCTATAAAGAAGAAACAGCCTACAACTCCCAGCATGCACTACCTGGGAGGGCTGAACATACCTGAGACCAGGACCAGTGGGCACTCATGTCCTCACTGATGCAATTGCCCTCTCCCCGCCATGATCCAGAATACTCTAGTCCCTGGCGATGTCACCATGTGTTCTGTAGGTGCTCTGCAGCCGCCTGCTTCCCCCAAGAATTGCCTATTTCTGGTAAAGTTAGTAGGCAGCTCTTGATGGAAGCAGGCACCTGTGGAACATGTGGTGACCCCTCCAGGGACTGGAGTATCCTGGATCATGGCAGGGAGCAGGCAACTGTGCCATTGGAGTGGGCGATCGCAGCACCGGGGAGAATAACAGTGCCCACTGTTTTTGGGCTCAGGTTCCGCCCTCCCAGGCAGTGCATGTTGGGAATTGTAGGCTGTTCCTTCTTTACTGCATTCTAGAGCTGTGCATTAAAATGGCTGCTATGATTCGGCTTTCCCTATCTTGAGGCTTGCACAACCCTAATTAGAATTACATTAAATAACTGTTACAGCATCAGAAACAAGTCTATAGAACAAACCCCAAAATGTCACGAAATCACACTGTCAAGAATGCACATTGGTGACTAATCACATGTTGGGAAACAAGTATAAATATCAGTAAAATATACTTTAGAGCAATAATTTTAGTAACAACAAAAGAATCTTTCAGAGAGGATTAAAAATACATTCCCCAAACCCCATATCTTTGTTATTTTCAGACATTTTACATCACAAGTCTTACTATAAAAGTGTTCTTATTACACAGTTTTTAGAAATCGTTTTGGGGGGAGTAAAGGCTGGGCAGGGGATAAAGAATTCATGGGGTGTTCCTCCCTGCCCTGCTCCAAGGAGCAGGGCTTTGCCTCCCCCCCTCCTCCATGCCAATTGGGGACTTAAAGGCCCCTTTAATGCAAGGTTAAGAAGGCTTTTAAGGCCATGAATGGCCTGGGTGGGGGGGACACGATTTCGCCAAGGCTAGGGCAATCATGTATTTTTCCTCTCCACTCTAATGGCAGCTTCAGAGTAAGGGGAAAATACATGATTTCCCCAGCCTTGGGGAAATTGTGTTCCTTCCCCTACCCCACCCTGTTAATTGGTGTCTTTAAGGCCCTGTTAATAGTGTCTAAAGTCCCCCTTGGTCTGGGGTGGGAGAAAAACACAATTTACCCAAGGTTGGGGGAAATTGTATGTTTTCCCCTGCTGCTCCACTGCGTTAATGGTGGCCGCCATTAATGCAGTGGAGGGAAAGGATAAAGGTAACGAGTCAAGGTAAAGGTAACAAAATTGACTTACTGCCATTCATCACTCATGGGGCACCTAAAACGTACGAAAGAAGACAAAACAGAAAACATGCTTTTGAAGTTAACGAGATATGAAAAATGGCAGATGAAGAAAACCCCAATTACAATATGAATTATTTCAATCCAGCCAGTTTGGAAGATAGACTCTACAAAGATTTTATATATGAGTATTCATCTTAACGAATCACACATATGTATTCAGTACTGCAATATGTATATATGCATGCATTTTTCCCCTAGTGATCTATATTTAAAGTATTTTACATCCTGCTCCTCAGCCAGAAAAAAGGTTCCTGGAACAGCTTTCAATCAATCGGTAAAAGAAGTCACAGGCTTACAATCTAAAATGATGTAACACACAAAGAAGAGGGGAAGGAGATTAAAAGGAACAAATAAGTAGACCTTCAGCAGGACTGGTGGAATATTACAGCTTTGCCTCTCAGCTCCGGGGCTTGGAGGCAGTCCAACTTGAGCAGGCTGTGATTGATGTTCCTTGTCTCCTTCTTTTACAAATAAATAAATAAAATAGTTATTAGAGATTTGTAACATAGAAACACTTGAGAAAATCCCACTCTAAGGCAGGATCTACACTACTGCTTTAAAATGGTTTAGAACAGTAGTGGCAACTGTTGGGGCTCAGGACACACACTATATAGTTTTCAAACCATTTTCAAAGTGTCAGATCCTGCTTAGTGTAGATCTGGCGCACTTCACACGTGCCTAAAAGTTGTTCACCAACACGGATTTTAAAACCTCTCTCCCACTACTCTGATCTTATGTAGCAAGCTTAGAATGAAATTAAAGTTTTACTCCTTTTGCTAGAACTATGTCATTGACACCATGGTCTTTTTTTTTAAGTCTGTATTTTATAATAATCTTTAATACTGGCAAAACTCCTTAGAATCATCAGACATCTCCAGGACTAATCTCTACTTGAAACAACAATGAATGTCCCGTACAGAAAATGGGAGGCAAAGCAAAGGGGAGGGTTCTGTACCTTATGCACCACTCATTGTTGAAATCACTGCAGCCAGAATCAAACTTTTTTAAAAAAAAGAGTGGGGCAATTTTGATACTCTGGTCAGATTGAATATTTACAAGACTAAGCCATTTGGAATGGTTGGAAAGTCCCAAAAGACGTTCAAAGAAACTGATTACTAATATATCTGACATAAAAGTTCAAAAGTAAATAAGATTTGCCTAAGTCTGAAATACAAATCATAGCAAGTTAAAACCTATTTGACAAAATGGAGAGAGGACAAGAATATTGCTATTCCTTTCACAGTCTGGGAATATCTGTGATTTACAGGTAAATTATTCCCTACTAGACATTAATGTAAGAGAAAAGAAAGTTTCATGTCTGCTACAGTACAAGTTTTCTTTTATGGCATTCATTTATACAATGCATATCCTAAGTGGCATTTCCACCTGATTTTATTATTCCATGCTCCAAGTGGTAAGGTTTATTTTCTGACAGAAGCTTTTACCACACTCCAAACCTTTATATACCACACAATGCCACTGTGTGGGTTCTTTGATGAGTCATTAGGTGTGTGCTTCTACTGAAGCCCTTCCCGCACTCCACACATTTATATGGTTTCTCCCCTGTGTGGGTTCTTTGATGGGAAGAGAGGCTTGAGCTCACACGGAAGTGCTTTCCACACACTGGGCATTTATATGGTTTCTCCCCAGTGTGGATTCTTTGATGGGAAGTAAGATCAGAACTCCGACTGAAGCTCGATCCACACTCCAAACATTTATAAGGTCTCTCTCCTGTGTGTGTTCTTTGATGGTATGTGAGGCTTGTCTTTACGCTGAAGCTAATTCCACACTCCACACATTTATATGGTCTTTCCCCTGTGTGCGTTTTCTTATGGTAAGTGAGGTGTGTGCTCACACAGAAGGATTTTCCGCACTCCAAGCATTTATATGGTTTCTCTCCGGTGTGAATTCTTTTATGAGAAGTAAGGCTTGTGCTCACACGAAAGCTCTTTCCACATTCCAAGCATTTAAATGGTTTCTCGCCCGTGTGAATTCTTTGATGAGAAATGAGACTTGTGCTCAAACTGAAGCTAAATCCACACTCCAAGCATTTATAAGGTTTCTCTCCCCTGTGAGTCCTTTGATGGTATGTGAGGCTTGTACGTGTACTGAAGCTCTTTTCACACTCCAAACATTTGTACGGTTTCTCTCCTGTGCGAGCTGTTTGAGGGTCATTGAGGCTTGTCTTTACACTGAAGCTCTTTTCACACTCCAGACTTTTATTTGGTTTCTCCTCTGCATGATTTCCTTGATGGTCAGTAAGATGTGTGCTCAAACTGAAACTCCTTCCACAGTCCTCACGTTTAAATAGTTGTTCCTCTGTGGGGATTTTGCGATATGCAAAAACGTTTGATTTGGAATCGATTTTTTTCTGGCCCACAGGGGACTTGCTTTTTTCATTTCTTTGATCTATTTGTTCTTGAATTTTATGGTAGTCACTGCCCAGAGAAGCAGAGGGTTTATTCCTCATCTTCTGATTCAATTCAGTTTTCTTTTGCTGCTGATCCCTCTCTTTATTTCTGTCTCTTTTCAGTGACTCCCCAAATTGTTCTTCCTTATTCTCCATTTCCCACCTGTCACTTTCTGCAATAAATACAGGAAATTGATAAGACCTTGAGTTAGAAATTGACCAGCAAAGGATTAAACAACCTCAATTAGCCATTGCAGCAGAAGAAAAACTAAAAAGTCTTAGAAGGGAGACAGATTTGGCCATGCATTTAACAACCTATACTGATTAGCATTAATTGACAGCTGGTGTGGTATATAAAGAGCATGAGATTGGGACCATGGAGATCTGGGTATAGCTCACGAAGCTCTCTGGGTGATGACATGAAGCTCATTGGATAACATGAAGTTCACTGGGTGGTGTTAAGCTAGTCACTCCCTCTCAGACTAGCCTACTTCAAAGGGTTGTCATGTAGGTAAACGGAACAACCACATGCATGCTGTTCAAAACTTATTGAAGTAATAGGTGGATACAAATATGATAAAAAGAAAAAGCAGAAGCCAAGTCATTCCATGGCAGAGCCTGCCTCCCTGCTTGAATTTATGGAAATGGTGTGGATGTAGTGGTGAGTTCCACCCTGGCTGGTTATTGGAGGGATGTCAACATCCAATCCAAGTCCCCCATATCGGGTGTGGATTCTGATTTTATTACCGCCACACCAATTACAAGTCTGTCTCAATTTATATCTGGCCTTAAAAAAATACGTGGGTAGATGCTTAAAATATTTCCTTTATTTTGGATAGATCATTACCTGCGAATATGCAGACTCATGGGGAACCAAAAACTCTGTAGAGCAGGGGGACCATTAAGACTTTCCACTACTAGAGTCTGATGGATTTTCCTGTTAGAATGAGATAAGGTTAAGAGTAGATATAGTAGAAAAAACATGACTCTTACAATATGCTATAAATAGTTCAAAGCAACCCAGCCTAGCATGCAAAATGACCATCAGCGCATTGCAGAGGTTCTTATAATATGCACATATGGACATACATGAACAAAGATAAGTTGCATCAAACGATGTTGATCTCCCTGTTGGCATTTGCCAGCTGGATAGTATATAAATCTAAGTAATTAACTATGGGCCTGTTCAGTCAACACTCTAAGCCATGGTTAGGCCACTAACCCTTTTGCAGCAAATGGTTAGTGAGCATGTTTAAACTGGTTATGCAGGCACCATTCTTAGGAATGGCTCACATGACACGCTAAGCCATAATGTTTAGCTCAAAATACTTACCTTACATGGCTTAACGTGTCGTCTGAACAGGGGCCTATATAATTAGAATAATGGCTTTGAGATTAAATTTACACAGATCTCAGGAAGGCAGTTAAGGCTGCAATCCTATGCACTCTTATCTGGGACTGGGAGAAAGCCCAATTGGCAATAGTGGGACTGATTTCTGAGTAAACCTGCATAGGATTATGTGATGAATCCTAAGAATTGGCACAAAGCAACTCCTACAATAGATATTAACAATTCAATAGTTGAACACAACACCATCTTGCTTCCCATTTGCAACACCCATATGCCTCCATCTTTTTCATGATTATCAAGATGTGAAAGATTCTCCAACACTCTAACACTGTAAAGCAGGAAAAGGCACAAATCCTAAACTCTCTCACTGGGGGAGCTAATGTATTGCTGTGGCCCTTTTCTCCCTTCCTGTGCTGAAAATTGTGGGAATAGGATAGGAGGGTGTTCTAGGAGACTCTGGATGCTGGTGCTGGAGTCTAGTTTGGAGAACTGCCAAGAATAAGTTTAGGCATCAGGGGTTTTAAGGGTGATGCAGTTATGAGAGACTCAAACCTCAGTTGCCTAACCCTAAGTGGTGGGGTGGAAAGTAGGGTCACTGGAGTCAGAGCCAAGAGGGTCACCCCCCCTCCCAGAAATTTCTCCAGAATAACACAAAGAAAGTAGTTTGTGTCAGAACCTACTTATTGAAAGCAAAGGGAGGTGGGAGAGGAAGAAATCCATTTCACACAGAAGCAAACGGAGGCAGCAGGCAATTAAAGTCAAATGACTGCAAGAGTGGCTGAATTCGGACAACACGATAGTCAATGGTGAGGTAATAATGAACTTTACAGTTGTTCATCTAGGGGGTACTCTCCACACAAGATGGTAATAAATAATCAACTGTGATGTGGATTAGGATCAGCACTGAGTTGACTATGGCAGCATTCGGACGACACGATAGTCAATACAATTGACGATTGTTCTCCCCCACTCCAGTTGCTTATTGTGTTGTCCGAATTCAGTCAGTGAGTTTGGGTTACCTAACTGCAGCATACTAAGTTCCCAGAACCAACAGAGAGCCGGCAACTCCCCACAAGTGTCTTTAAAAAAACACCCCAATTTATCCAGGGTATCTCACAATACCATGGACTGACTGAATAACAACCAGGATGTACTTTGTATGGTAAACAAACCAACAGAATTAATAAACTCCATCAAAAGAAGAAAACTGCAATATCTTGGTCATATTATTTGATTAGAAAAATACACAATTCTCACACAGACATACATGTTTACATGCTGCTAAGTCCTATTGAATTCAGTGAGACTTACTTTTTGAGCAGAGACCTACAGAGGATTGCTGTATATATCCCATCATTTAAAAGAGCATAGAACACTTGGCACACACAAGCAAATAATCAATGCCAGTGTGTATTCTATCATAATAACAATAATAGTGTCATCTTAAATTGCAACACCATAAATTGAAAAGCATTTATATTAAGGATAGAATCCACCCATACCAAGCAAACATACATACATACACCAAGCCTAAATACATTTTTAAATAACACTGCAGCACAGGCTTAAATGCATTCCCTTAACCCCTATTTATTCAGTCACAACCCCTTGAAAAGATTTTCAAATTAATTTATTGGGCTCTGATGGGAATGGATTTTGTTAAAGCAAAATATTTGTGTTGAGGGAAATGACCCACCACTGCAGGAAAAGGAACCCTGACCCACCTAGAAATTAACAAAGATCAGCAACCACCAGCAGCAGCAAGACAATAAAAAAAGCAAGGGAATTTCAGCAGGTGTCGTTTGTGCGCATGCAGCACCTGGTGAAATTCCCTCTTCATCAGCACAGTTCAAGCTGCAGGAGCCCTGCCTAGCGTGACCAGATACAAAAGAGGGCAGGGCTCCTGCAGCTTGAACTGTGGTAAGGAAGAGGGAATTCCACCAGGTGCTGCATGCGCACAAACGACACCTGGCTGAAATCCCCTTTTCGATACAACTGTTAAAGATACAGGAGCCCTGCCCTCCTTTCCCTAAGGTCACCCTAAGGAGGAGGATGGCGATAGTGCTATTCTTGGAAAGGTCTGAACCCCTCCCTCCGCTCCCCCCCACACACAATGAGCCTCCAGGAATCAGCACACCCCGCTGCTGCACACTCACACCCCGCCCAAGCACTCACACCCTTGCTCAGACTGAGCTGGCCAGGCAGGCAAACGTTCATGGAGCCCGCCCGCCCACTACACTAACCCTTTCCTTGGCCATGTGGGGTCCTAATCCCCACGTCCTTCTGACCACCCCACCCTCCGTTTTAGAGGGAGCAGCGTTGCATGAGATTGACTGTTCTTTTTGGTAAACTAGCGGCAGGGAACATCCCTGCAGCCACAGGGACCCCCTTCACTGAAATACACAGGCGGTGGGGGGGACTCACCAGACCCACAGGAGGGCCCCCCTCTTGCACCAGCTGAGAAGGCAGAAGACCCTCCCTCTCCTTTGGTGGAGGAGCCAGGCAGGAAGGGATTGGGGCAGGGCGGGTGCGCTTGCTCTGGAGGACACTCCCTTCCTCTCTAGAAATCAAGCTCAGCCCATTTAACCCATAGAAAGCCAAGCAGCCTGCCTCTCTCTGGGTCTTTCCAAACAGCGTCCAACGCAACGGGCGCTGCACAAGGGTCTCTTTGGCTTCTCCTGGGTGCTCTGGACTTTTGCCTCACCTGACAAAACCTAGGAGGAAGTCGGCAGTGCAGCTGGCCGATCTGGTTTGGTTTTGTAAGTTTCTCTCACCAGAAAAGAGGGAATCCTAGAATCATAGAATAGTAGAGTTGGAAGGGGCCTATAAGACCATCGCGTGCAACCCCCTGCTCAAGGCATGTTCTGTCGGGCCAGAACTCAATGCAGTGATGAAAGTGAGAAGGAAGTCTTTCTGCAACTTGATCCTTCCATGGGTCAGTTCACTTGAACACCAGTGATCAATGGCAGAGAAGTTCTTACACTCGGATCCTCATTGCTGTTTCAGGAGCAGGGCCTGGTTGCAGAAGCGGGCGCTAAATTCCCTGCTCCCTCCATCTCCTTGCAGAAGGACCTCATGAAAACAATTTCCCTTTTCAGATGGGCAGAATAGGAAGGAGCATTGACTCTTGGCCATAGGTACAAATGAAAATACAATGACTTTCACTTCTGGTCATGTGCGGGACAGGAGCATCATGCACAATGAGCGAGGGTGTGTGTGTCATGCTACCTACAAACAGCTTTAGCTCCCTGCCCTGTTTCTTTGCAAAGATGCCCTCTGTGTAGCCACTGCTGACTGAAATCTGCACCCTTAGGGAAGGCGTGGGCAAAAGGTAGATGTTTCGGATTTTAGCTCCCAGAAGCCCCTGCCAGCGTGACCAATGGTCAGGGATGCTGAGAGTTGAAATCCAAAACTTTTGGAGCTTTATGTTCTGCCTACCCCTTAGATGACCAAAACAGAAACGTTTCTTCTCCCATTCATCACTGAATTAAGAGGAGTTCTGTTGGGTGGAAACAGGAGGGGATTTCCGGTTTCTTGGAGAGAAAAACAATCACTAAAAAGCACAAACAGATCAGAGTCTTCACTGCCAGCTTACTAAGAGTTTTGTCTGGTTGATGACAAAGTCCTGATCACCCCACGAGAGGCCAAAAAAACCAATCTGTGCACTGCATTGGATGCTGCTTTGGAAGACTCAGAGAGAATATTGTTGCTTGCTAAGGGTTAAACGAATTGAACTCCATTCCTAGAGTGGAGTGGAAAATTGGGCAGGAAGAGGAGGGGGTGTCATCCACAGCAATTGCCTCTCCAAAGCCTCTTCCGGTCTGCCTCCCCCAGTGGAGGAAATAGGTCTACTGAAGTACCCCATAGCTGAGATCCGGTGAGGACCCACCACCCCTGGTGCATTTGGATGAAGGGGAGTCCAGTGGCTACAAGGGAAATTCGGTGGGAAAACTCTGGAAGAGATGCCCAGGCTCAAATCTCAGCCAGTAAAAGGCAGGTTGGTTTCTGCTGGCTGGAAAGGTGCGGGAGCTGAGAAAACCAAGGAGGAGCCCCCATTTATTTCACTCCAAAGGAAGATGACCTGTGCACCCATCACCACCCACCCAGCTTCAGGGAACGTTTTCCTTTCCTCGCGTTTGCAAAACTAAGATGCCCATACGATTTGCGGGAATTTAAACCGGTGCAGCAGCCCTGAGTCGATAAATGGAAGTGAATGATCAATTATACTCCTGCACTTCAACGGTTAGAATTAGAACCCCTGAATGATCAGGCAGTGCCTTGTCTTTAATGCATTTCTGCACACAGCCAATTGGCATCCAGAAGGGAAGACTGTCAAAGAGGACGCAAAAGCTAAAAGAAGGTGCGGGGAGGTTGAAAGAAAAGGAGGAAAGGCTTTCAAAAAGCAAGAGAGGAGAAAAACACCCAGCAGAACACAGCTGGTGGATCCCAGATGCTTTAGGATACAACTGGACTTCCCTGAAGCAACTGAAGGCTAATGCTGGGAGCAAAATCTTACCTTTGTTCTGTTCCAGCATGTCAGCCCTTAGCTGAGAGAGGAATAGAATTGCAATTTTAGTTGAGGCAGTATTCCGGACCTCAGATGCCGCAGAGAAATGTTGCATTAATTTACATTAAAGATAGATAGATAGATAGATAGATCTAATCTTTAATTGTTTAATGTAAAATAAAGTAACATTTCTCTGCAGCACCTGAGCTCCGGTGTAAAATTATGCTTTAATCATAAACATAGATTTTATGCATATGTAATTTAGTTGATTAATCCTCTGACTTCTACCCCCCAAAAAAGTATTACTCAACTTAGATTTCTTAAATGAAGTGGCAGCCTGAATTTAAATCCATTTCAGGGTAGTTATGTGTAACGGAGGCTTAAGGAGAACATAGGAGAAGTGAAATGTGAACAAGAGGGGAAGGGGGCTTAAGAGAAGGCTGAGAAAGGAAGCGTTCACAGAGGGGGGGAAATTATTAGAGAGAGATCAGGGTGGGGATGCTACATCTTCTCACCTCGACTAGATGGAAGGTGGAGGAGGAACCTCCCCAAAGCTCTCTAGTCTGTCTTAGAATCTTGACATTCACTTTATTACTTTCTGGGAGAAAGCCTGGTTGATTTCTCATTTGTTTGGGGGAAATCCTCTTGTCTTGACAGTGTATGAATGTACTTACAGAATGGTGTCTTGGCTTTTTAGGACTTGGTAGCACCACCAATTTGGCCGTCTTTGCCTTGAGACAGAAATTAGTCAAAGGGGAAAGCAATTCTTTGGCCCTGTTGGACGATTCCTGGGAACACAGATCAAAGAAGGGTAATCAAGATTCAGCTGGCCCTGAAGCAGGAAGAAGTCTTGAGATTATTAAGGCTGAGAACAGTGTGGAATCCCAGGAAAGAGCCATGCAGAAGGTTCAGGGGGAAGACAGTGTCAGCTCAGACATACTGTACCCACGCTTCCAGCAATTCAGCTACCAGGAGGCTAATGGGCCCCGGGGGTTTTGCAGGCAACTTCACAATTTTTGCCATCAGTGGCTCAAGCCAGAGCAACACACAAAGAATCAGATTCTGGATTTGGTGATTCTGGAGCAGTTCCTGACGGTCCTTGCACCAGAGATGGAGAGCTGGGCCAGGGAATGTGGAGTGGAGACCAGTTCCCAGGCAGTGGCCTTGACAGAAGGTTTCCTCCTGAGTCAGGCAGAGGACAAGAAGCAGGAAGGGCAGCAGGTAAGAACATTTCATCCCTATAGCTGCAAGGGGCCAAGATTGTAAGGGAGGATATCCTAGAACTCTACTGTCTACCCAATTCTTTTGGGAAATCGTCCAGGGAGGGATATCCCAAACCTCCATGTCCTTTGCCACTATTATTCCTTTTCTAATCCCCTGCATTCCATGTCTCGGATCCTCATTGCTGTTTCAGGAGCAGGGCCTGGTTGCAGAAGTGGGCACTAAATTTCCTGAGGCAGAGGAGGCTCTCTCAGACACCAGAAAGAGTCCCCTACAAAGGGGGATCAAGCAGGAAGGTGGAGGTGCCACATTGCAGGGTAAGGATTAATGGGGCATATTATAACTTGGTCTCCCTCTGTTGACTATGTAAAAACTCCATGGGCACTTTTTGGAGGAGGAGGAGGAGGAGATACTTTCCTCTAGCTCTTTTCCCCAGTTCAAAAGTGTATTTGCTTTGAACACTTGAAGACTTCATACCTGGAAAGCAGCATTTTGATTTGTGGCTAAAAGCCCAAATGGAGGGAGATGGTCTTTTTCACAAAGCTGAAATATCAAATGGGTATCGACATCCAAAATGCTTTACTTAATCTCTTAGACAAGCACATGCTATGGGGGTCCCATCACTTTTGTCTCTTGCAGGCCATGGAGTGATGCCAGCAATACATATTCAGTCATCATCTCTCTTTCGCAATGAAAGGAAAACAGCTTCAGTACAACCAGATCAGGTAGGGAGAAGATCACTGGGGAGACAGACGAAGGTGCATTGGGACCTCTGTCCCCCTCTCACCTCTCACCTCTCCTTGCTTTTGACAAACCTGCCGACTAGGGAGGCTGTGGATGCCACTCATGAAGGTTTAAATGTGGCAGGATGATACCCTGCCCCTCACCATAACTAGCTTGTCAGATTCTGCCAGTAGATCATGTTATCGGTGAGGAAGAAATGTGTTTTGTTTTGTTTTTGTCCAGGATCTGGTTACCTTTGATGAGATTGCTGTGCATTTCACTGAGGAGGAATGGGCTCTACTAGATCCTGGCCAGAGAGCTCTGCACAAGCAAGTCATGGAGGAGAATTGTGGGATACTGGCTTCTCTCGGTAAGGCTCCCTTTTACCTAGGTTGATAATAATATCTGTCTACAAAAGCAATAAATGTTTGTGTATGTAATATAATAGATATACGTGTGCGTGCAAGTTTTGCAAATTACCGATATTTTAGGCCCTCGTGTCCCCTTCTAACAGGATTATCTATTTTTCTCCTTAAAACATTTTTTTATCTTGCCGTTCAAGTTAACAAAAATCCACAAGGGGACTAACAATGAGTTGGACGCAGATTTAGTCTTACTTAAGAGTAGAGCCTTGAAATAACTGGGACTTCAGTTAGTCATTACCCCTCTGTTAGCCCTTTCCTCTATATCTTTAATGTCTCATGCCTCTGCGATGTTCTGGGCTTTCTCTTGTCTAAATAGTCTCAGGCAATGATCTGTCCATGTTAAAGAAATTATTTTTCAAGTACGCTTTCTAACTCAGGTGCTTATCCGTTTCCCCTCTTCATTCCAGAAGATGATTGGTGGGAAATGGAGAATAAGGGAGAACCACATGACGTGTCACTGAAACAAGACAGAGGGGAAAAGAGGGAACAACAAAGAAGACAAACTGCAGGAAATCCTAAAAGAAGGAGTAAATACCCCACTTTTCATGGCAGTGACAACCATGAAGTGGCAATCCAAGAAAAAATAGAAAAAAGAAATGAAAAGAACAAGTGTTGTGTATGTCTCAAGCATTTTACTTATAAATCAAACCTTAAAGCTCATCTCAAAATCCACACCGGGGGAAAACCATTTAAGTGTTTGGAATGTGGAAAATGCTTCAGCGTAAAGGCAAACTACACATATCATCAAAGGACTCACACAGGGGAAAAACCATATAAATGTTTGGACTGTGGGAAGAGCTTCAGCGTAAGCAGAAATCTCAATAAACATCAAATAATCCACAAAGAGGAGAAGCCGTACAAATGCTTGCAGTGTGAAAAGAGTTACATTTCAAGCACAAGCCTCATGTACCACCAAAGAAGTCACACAGGAGAGAAACCATATAAATGCCTGCTATGTGGAAAGAGCTACAGTGTAAGGAAAAGCCTCACATACCATCAAAGAACTCACACTGGGGAAAAACCATACAAATGCTTGGAGTGTGGAAAGGGTTTCAGTAGAAGCACAAATCTTACTTGTCATCAAAGAATCCACACAGGAGAGAAACCATATAAATGTTTGCAGTGTGGACAGAACTTCAGTAGAAGGACAAACCTTACTTCTCATCAAAGAATTCACACAGGGGACAAACCATATAAGTGTTTGGAGTGTGGAAAGGCCTTCAGTAGAAGTACAAGCCTCACATACCATCAAAGAATTCACACAGGGGAGAGACCGTACAAATGCTTAGAGTGTGGAAAGAGCTTTACTTTGAGCACAAGCCTCACATATCATCAGAGTACTCACGCTTGGGAGAAACCATATAAATATTTGTAATGCGGGAACAGCTTCAGTCAGAGCTCAGAACTTATTTCTCATGAATTGATGCAGGCTATAAGATGTATAAATGCTTAGACTGTGGGAAGCACTTTGGTGTCAAGACAAGCTTCATGTACCATCAAAGAACTCACATTGGGGAAAAGCCACAAAAATGATTGGAGTGCGGAAAGAGTTTCGGTAGAAGCACAAGCCTCCGTAAACAGTGAGCTCACGCTGTGAGGAACTATAGAAGTGCTTGGAGATTGGGATGGGATTTAATCACAATGCAATCAATATTTCTCATTCCAGAATGCAGTTAGGAAAATTTCTGTATAAATGAATGCTATGCAAGGAGACATATTCATGGGCTGTAAAAAAAAAAAAGACAAGAAAGAAGAATAAATCCTGTTTCTTTTAATTTTACATTAGTATCTTGTGAGAAATAATGACCAACAGAATAGACCATAGATGTTCCAAAACTTGGAGAGGAATAACAGTATTCCAATCCTCTGCCCAGTTTACCAAATAGGTTTTAGCCTTCTCCAGTTCTCGTTTAACTCTTAGTAAAATTCGGGGCTGCCGCCCCATGTCAAATTTCATAGTACCCCTGAACATGGCTTTAAAGGAATAATTTATTTCAGAGCAGTAATAGAGCGAACCTAATCTCCTGTATTGCCTACCTTCTCTTCCCATACAGCTAAATATATGGAAGCCTAAAGGACTGTTGTGGGACCAAAGATAAATATTTGCCACAAACTAGAGTATATTCTATAAGTTTATGCATCTTAGCCCTCGTCCTGCACCTCTTATTGCTGCATTTTCCCGTGAGAAATGATATGTGCAGCCTGAACCTCTCTTCTTGTTTATTTGGAAGCACCATTGATTTTATTGAGATTTGCTTTCCAATGCGTGTGCATAGGCTTGTAACATACTCCAGCTGCCTCACAAGGGTAATGCCTGCTCCTACCATTCAAGCAAACCCACTGAACTGGCCACACAATCAATGGTGGCGTGGACTCTGGATGCTTGTGTTAGTTATTGTTTATTCTTTGTCATCATTTGTCAAGTTCTGTTACTTCGTGTCTTAAAATTCTATGAGAAACAGTATTTATAAGCCTGTTCATTGTCCCTGGCATGATTGTCTCTCCGTCTCTTCTCATCCTTGCTCTCAAATGTAAATGTTGACACAAAGCAAGAACAAGGACATGATGCAATCAGGTGAGTCCAGCCACCGGACAATTAGTGAATGTGTGGACAGCACCTTGAAATCTACACTTAGCAGATTGCTTTGTGTCACAAAGTAAGCCAAGGTTTGAATCAAGTAAATCTATGCTAGTAATTAGAATCATAGAATGGTAGAGTTGGAAGGGGCCTATTACACCATCAAGTCGAACTCTCTGCTCAATGCAGGAATCCACCTTAAAGCATCCCTGACAGATGGTTGTCCAGCTGCCTCTTGAAGGCCTCTAATGTTGCAGAGCCCACCACCTCCCTAGGTAATTAGTTCCATTGTCATACTGCTCTAACAGTCAGGAAGTTTTTCCTGATGTCCAGCCGGAATCTGGCTTCCTGTAACTTGAGCCCATTATTCCTTGTCCTGCACTCTGGATTGATCAAGAAGAGATCCTGGCTCTCCTCTGTGTGACAACCTTTCAAGTATTTGAAGAGTGCTATCATGTCTCCCCTCAGTTTTCTCTTCTCCAGGCTAAACATGCCCAGTTCTTTCAGTCTCTCCTCATAGGGCTTTGTTTCCGGACCCCTGATCATCCTCATTGCCCTCCTCTGAACATGCTCCAGTTTGTCTGCATTCTTCCTGAAGTGGATGCATTCTTCCTGAAGCAGTACTCAAGATGAGGCCTAACCAGTAATTAGGTGCCCTCCCCACCCACCAAATTCCTTTTTTTTCATTTACCTTTTGTGAACTAAACATTTATTTTAATTCTAAACCATTTGCATAACTGTTCTCATGAAGCACCTCTATTACAACAGGCCCCGATAGCTTTAGGATTAAAGACAAACTAAGTGAACTGTTTAATATGAGGCTCTATAGACAGTTCTGGCTGGCAAACCTAAGACATTGTCAAAAACCTGAGATAGATCTACCTGTTTATTTTAAACGTCTTAAAAAGAAAATGAATCCAATTATTTCTGCTTGTCTAAATTTTTCATGCAAAAGGCTGCATAATATTATGTTCTCCAGTTTTTCAGGGACAGTTCTTTCTTAGCCTGACCTGGAGAACCCAGGTATTGAACCAGGGACCTTCTGCATGCAAAGCATATCACTGAGCTATGGCCTCTTTTATAATTTTATGGACTAGATTCCACTTCAACAAATGCAGGATGTTCTAAGTCAGCATTCAGAGGAGGGGGAGTGGAGGAAAGTTAGAGAGAAATGAAATACTAAAAAAAAAAAAGCATTTCATTTCTCTCTAACCTTACAGAGACAATTATGATATGGTGGAACAAATTTACAAAGCAGTGTTGATAACACAAATATTCTGGCTTTGGTAAGCTAATACCTAAAATGGGATAAAAAAAACAGTATTGTGATTCAGGCAACCGTTGCTAGAAATTGCAGGGAGGGGTGCAAAATATTCAGGAAGGTTGCATTGTGATTATAAATCCCTCTTCCTGCAGGGACAGTACTCAATTTAAATACCAGAGCCTATCTACACTACTGCTTTAAAACGGTTTATAACAGTTTAAAACTGGTTAATAACCGTTATTAAACGGTTTAAAACTGTTATAAACAGTTTTAAAGCAGTACTGTAGATAGCCTCCCACCTGTGCATGCCAACAGCGGGAGAGAGGCTCAAACTGCTTTGAAGTGGAAAGTCTATGGAAGTTGAAAGACCCTTCTTATATCTGTTGCTCACTACCCTGACCTCTTCCTTGACTACTTTCGACCTGTAGTCAAAATTGAGATCCTACACTCATTAGAACAGGGATCTGTGTAATATGCTTTTATTGTTCTTTACTCCATATCGTACATCGATGACACTATATTATTATTATTATTATTATTATTATTACAGTAATTGATTATAAAGACAACTGAAATTCCTGCAAAAGACATGTGGCTGCTGTTATCTTCAGAGAAGATAAATTGAGAGGCTTTTCTCCAAGGTTTGAAAAACTAAAGGGACTGGTCAATATCACACAAAGCACATTTCTAGAGGAGGCTTTTAGGATGCAATCACACTTATAGAACCCGAATTTTTTTTTGGGGGGGGGGGGGTCCAACTCCAGACATTGTCAACATAATCCATTTATAATCCTCATCTGCCC
Organism: Anniella stebbinsi; assembly: GCA_029215795.1. NCBI lineage: Eukaryota > Metazoa > Chordata > Lepidosauria > Squamata > Anniellidae > Anniella > Anniella stebbinsi. The sequence continues at coordinate 394,646,878 of JARDYH010000001.1, forward strand.
TCTCCCCAATCCATTGAGGAAAAAGTGCAGAATGCTTTTTTATTGGGTGGGTACTAGGAATCATCACATCTGGAATTACTCAGACACACAAAGAAACTTCATTTAGGACAGCAGGAGGTGAGTGAAGCTGACCAATCTCCTTAAAACACATACAACAGAGAGCTATAAGGGAGGGGAGGGGAGGGGATTGCCATGGAGTTTGGGTGCCACTTTCCCCCAGAAAACGGTTCACTTATTACTTTTTGCTACTTTCAGCTCCCTTGTTAAGGAATCTTACCAGGGCGACTGCAATACCTTTATTAAGCCCACCTAAAGTTCACAAAAAACAAGTGCGTAAGCTTTTGTCTTCTCCAGAAGTCTTCCTACTAGATGGTAATCGGAGCAAAAAAATATGGGAGGGGAGATTAGGATGGAATGTGGGAGGGGATAGCGGACATCCAAATTAGACCCTAGTAGGTGCTGTGTTGGCTTCTGGTTGCACCTAGGGGCTGCTGGGATAAAGAAAGAAACAATGGTCGATTCCCCCATTTTTAAAAATATATAAAATCCAGATGTTATCCAGATGTCTTCATCCTTAGGCAAAACACGCAGGTCCCTTGGTCGCCAGAAAACAGAAATGGAGAGAGATTGGGCAGTTTTTATTAACACAGCTGGAGATTGTTAAATTTTGCCTCCCCCTTTTCCCCCCCGATGACCAACATGGCTAACTTTGCTTTTTGTGTCAAAAGAAACATGCAACCTTCACTTCCGATTCTCATTGGAATGCTGCCATGTGCCGCGCAACGGGAGCATCATGTACCAGGGGGTGGGGTGGGGGAGAGGGGGCATTGTTCTGTCCCCACATCTCTTTGTATTGCCACTGTCGGCTGGGAACCTGAAACATTCAAACAGCAGAAACGTTTCTTCTCACATTCTTCAATGAACAGTGAGCGGGTTTCTGTTTAGATGGAAACGATGGGATTTCCTACTTCTTTTGGCGGTAGGGAGGGGAGAAGAAATCACTCAAAAGCAAAACCAGGTCTCACTGCCAGCTTCTTCCTACGTACGTCAGGTGAGGGGGAAATCGGTGCACCCTGGAGAGGTCGAAGACTCGCCTGCGCAACGCGGGTTGCATTAGGTGCTCCTTGGAAAGAGACCCAGAGTGAAAATTCTGCAGAGGAGATTGGCTTTTGTAAGGGTTAAACGAACTGAGATAGCTTCCTAGAGAGGGAAGGAATTTGGGGCCGGAAGAGGAGGGGTTGTCCCCCCATAACAAATGCACCTCCCCCCACGCTCCTTCCTGCCCCACCTCCTCCGCTGGGGGAAAGTGGTCTCTTGCCTGCTGTTCCTCCCTGTGTCGGCGCCTCCTTCCTTTCAGGTTTTTGGTGAGCCCCCCCACTGTGCATTGGGGGAGAAGGGGTATCCCAGGACTGCAGGGGAAGAAGTAAAGGGGAGCTGGGGGGCGGAAGGTGCCCCAGCTCAAGCCCCAGCTAAGTGAATGGAGAGAAAAGGCGGGGTGGGATCTGCTTGCAGATCGAGAGGGTGGATCACCTAGCTGAGAAGAGCAAGAGAGACCCTCGTTGCGTTTCGGGGCACATCAGGAAACGCCTTTCTTTTCCCCTGTACTTCGATTGGGGTTATTCCCCTGCTCCTACCCCCATATAAACCCCGGTTCTCTGGTTTATTTTTGCAGGGGGCTCAAAGGGGGCGGGGGAGTATTTAAGCAGGACGCAAAAGTATTAAATGGCAGGAGAAACGAAAAGAGAGGAGTGGGGGGGGGGAGGTGGACGGAGGAAACAAGGAAAAGAAAATGCATTGCCCATCGATCCTACTAGACTAGATCTGCACTACTGTTTTATAGAGGTATTGAAGGTGCACTGATAACTGTTGGGGCACATTACACATTCCAACTGCTGCTTTCAAAGTGTGATTTCCTGCTTTTTATTCCACATTATCCAAAATACTGCGACAATTGTCGTGTGCGCGACGAGGGATATTGCGTTACCATGATGAGATCATAATGTTTTGGCACAAGGTGTAGATTTGGCCCTAGTTTCTGTACGGCACAAAAGTTGTGGGCTTTTTTGGAAGCAATACCTGCCACTGTTGGGAACTGGAGGTTTTCCTATGTGAACTGTTGTTATGCTCCAGCAAGGTAGTTCTTAGGTGGAGGAGGAATGGAACTTCCCTGTATAAGGGCAGTGTATCACAAGTGCTGGAAAGAAATGTTACTTTGTTTTACATTAAATAACTATATGTTTAAAATAAGAAAGAAGTTAATAATAATCACTACTCCGAAATTCTTGAATGGGGAGCAGTATATAAATATTGTAAATGAATAAATTTCAGCTTAATGGAAAGCTATTATAAAATATTTGCCAGATGGTACATGACTTAATAGAGGCTTAAGCCTTTTGATGTTTCTCTCTGCCCCCTCCCTCCAAATGCCATTGGCTTAAATATAAAAATGCTGCTATTCTCTCTATATAGTGGGATTGTCCAACACTTCATACAGAAATGACAGATAATGAGAAAAATTAAATAACAGGAATGGAAATCCCATTAGATCAAACAATCATTCTAGTAAGATATTTGTGAGGAACAGGATATTTTTTTGATGGCAGCAAGAATATTACTGTTTTGTTTTGTTTTGTTTTGTTTTGTTTTTGTTTTGTTTTTGTAGGTTTTTTTTTTGTTTTTTTTGTTTTTTTTTTTGTTTTTGTTTTTTTGAAGTGTTGAAGTGGTTTTTAAATGTACAGATTGTGTGTATGTTGTATGTTTTTGCTGTTTTAATTTTTGTATATTGTTTTTAATTGTTTTTAATCCTATGTAAACCGCCCAGAGAGCTTCGGCTATGGGGCGGTATACAAATGTAATAAATAAATAAATAAATAAATAAATACTGTGCAGTCCCAGACATATCTACTCAGAAGTAAGTCCAATTGAGTTCAATAGCACCTACTCCCAGGTAAGGGCGTATAGAGTTGCAGCCTTACTGGGTGAAGAAAAGAGAGAGGATGTAAAAATGGAGGATGAATTTTATAGGCAAATACTTCCATTACTGTGATAAAGCCTTCACACCAGCTGCAGTAAATTAAATTAAATTATTTAATAGACATAAAATAAATATTATGACCTAGATTATTTGTAATTAAGGTAGTTTGTAAGAGGATCGATTTTATCAGAATTCAGCTAAAAGTAAATTAATGATTACAAAATGTTAAGAATGGTTAAGTATGATGTTTTGCTTTTGTTTGTATACATGTGGATTTTCTCTACTTTTATATTGTACTGTTTTTCTGTCCTTGTTATAATTGTCTGCTTGATATATTAGTACATTTCTTTTTTAAAAATAATTGTTCACAAGTCAGAGGATTAATTAGCCAGGATGTATTTAATCAAATGAAAACCATCTGCATTTGTTTGGGGAAAATCTTTCTGCCCTGACAGTGTAATAATGCACTTACATAATTATGTTTTGGCTTTGCAGAACTTGGTATCATCACCAATTAGGGCCACAATTAGGGCTGCCTTTCCCTCCATCAAACAGAAATTGGCAGGAAACGAAAGAAATCCTTTGCCCTGTCTTTCTTGGATCAAAGTCTTTCTTGGATCAAAGATGGATGAGCAAGACTCAGCTGGCCCTGCAGCAGGAAGAGGTCCCGAGGCCATCAAGATTGGGAGTAGTGGGGAATCCTGGGAAAAAACGGTGCAGAAGATCCTGGGTGCTGACACAATCCGCCCAGAAGTACAGCGCCAGTACTTCCGGCAGTTCCGCTATCAGGATGCCAAGGGCCCCCGAGAGGTTTGCAGGAAACTCCAGGATCTTTGCCATCAGTGGCTCAAGCCAGAGCAACACACAAAGCATCAGATTCTAGATTTGGTGATCCTGGAGCAGTTCCTGACGGTCCTTCCACCGGAGATGGAAAAATGGGTCAAGGAATGTGGAGCCGAGACCAGTTCCCAAGCAGTGGCTCTGGCAGAAATTTTCCTCTTGACTCAGGCAGAAGACAAGAAACAGGGAGATCACCATGTGAGTATGTCATCCTGATTGTCCCAAAGGCCAGGAATGTGAGAGAGGGTATTCTAAACCTGTCTACTAATCACACCAGACATACTGGAAATCATGCAGGGAAGGAAGTCCCAAACTCTCATGTCCTTTGCCTCTATCATTTCATTCCTTTTGTAACTCTTCTCTCCATTCTATATCTTGGGCCCCCACTGCTATTTCAGGAGCAGGGCCTGTTTACAGATGCAAGCGCTAAATTACCTGTGGCAGAGAAGACTTCATCAAGCACCGGAAAGACTCCCTTACGAAGGGGGATGAAGCAGGAGGCTGCCATCTTTCCAGGTAAGGATGAATGGGACACATTTCAACTTTATCTTCCTCTGTTGATCATACAAGATTTCTGTGGGCTGTTTTTACATTCTCTAGTCCTTTTCTACAATTAAAAAATGTGATTACTTTCAACCTGAAGGTCTTGATTTATGGCTAAAAGCCCAAATGGGCCAGATATGTTTTCACAAAGATAAAATGGCTATCAACATCCAAAATGCCTACAATGGATCAAGAGAGCTGAAGTGAGGGCTAAAAATGCTTTAAATCAATAAATGATGCTTTTTGGAATGCCTATGTGTACTTACACGTACATCGCCATTATCTCTCACCAGGCAATGTAATGATGTCAGCAATACGTACTCAGTCATCACCTCTTCTTTGTGGTGGAGGGGGAAAAACGGCCATACAATCCGACCAGGTATGAGCAAAAATTACTGGGGCGCCTGATGGGAGCACTAATAATAATAATAATAATATATTTATTTATTACCCGCCTCTCTGGATCAAGGCGGGGAACAACATCAAGCATAAAATACACAAACTGATTAAAAGCACATAAAACTAATACATCATTAAAATACCAATAAAACACTTAAAATTCAACTGGGTAGGCCTGCCGGAAGAGATCAGTCTTTATAGCTCTTTTAAATTCTTGAAGACTGGTGAGTTGGCGGTCTCTCCCGGCAGGTCATTCCATAATCTGGGAGCGGCAGAAGAGAAGGTCCTCTGGGTAATGGTTGTTCTGGCTGATTGAAGTAAATTCTTCCCAGAGGACCTGAGCATGCAGGGCAGATTGTATGAGAGAAGGCGATCCCGCAAGTAACCTGGACCCAACCATGTAGGGCTTTAAAGGTAATAACCAACACTTTGTACTTCGCCAGGAAACTAATTGGCAGCCAGTGAAGAGATTTCAAAGCATGGATGAATTCTTGGCATGGACGAATCTCTTCTCTTTGCTTTTGTCAAAGCTCCTTACTAGGAAGACTGAATGCAGTTCACGAAGGTTTAAATCCAGCACGATACTAACTAGCCCCTTAACTAACCTTTTGGATTTTGCTTTTAGATCATGATTATAGTATCGATAATGTGGGGTTATTTCTCCCTTTTCAATCAGGGTCCAGTAACTACTGAGGGGGTTGCTGCGCATGTCTCTGAGAAGGAGAAGGCTGTGCTGGATCCTGACCAGAAAGCTCTGCATAAGCAATCCACAGAGGAGAAATGTGAGCTTGTAACCTCTTTCGGTAAGGGTGCCCGTTGCCTTTTTGATTATAATAATATCTGTTTATTAATAGAAGAAACAAACATGTTTTGCTCATTTCCTATCATTCCGTACCTCAAATGCCCTTCTGATATAGCAGGATTTATCTAGTTTTATTTAGGAAAACATTTCTGTCCTGCCTTTCCATTTCACAAAAACCCACAATGCTTATACCTCAGTACAAAAAGTTACAACCACAACATAATGAAAACAACAATTTTATCAGTTGGCATTGAGTTGTGAAAACTTTAAGAGATTGAATCTGAGAAACACAGATTGAAGCTATCTCAGTAGCCTGAAGGAAGAGCTTCATCACAAGGTTGTTCGATGATCTGGGGCCCCTATTTCTAACTCCGGCTTTTACCAGTTTCCTGTCTTCATTGCAGAAGGTGGCAAGTGGGAAACGGAGAATAAAGGGGAGCTACGTGGGATGTCACCCGAAAGAGACAGATACAAAAAGAGGCAACAGCAGAGAAGGAAAGCCGCACCAGTTCGGAAGAGGGAGAATGAATCTTCTGCTTCCCAGGGCAGCGACTTCCATGAAAATGTAATCCAAGGAAAAATTGGCAAAATAAGCAAAACTGGTAAGTGCTGTATGTGGTGGGAAAGTTTCAGCTCAAAATCAACCCTTAAAACTCATTATAAAATCTGCATAGGGGAGAAACCATATAAACGCTTAGAGTTCTGGCTTTACTAACCAAAGAACACACACAGGGGAGCAACTGCATGCTGATGTCAGCAGTGGCAGCAGACAGGTTGGCAATCAGTAAGGAAAATGCAGCAGCAGTTAGGGCAATGGTGTACAGCACTAGAAAGGGGCGAGGAACAGGCACGGCTCCAGCACACAACAATAATAATAATAATAATAATAATAATAATAATGCATTTATTTCTTACCCGCCTCTCCGTTTGGATCGAGGCAGGGAACAGCAGTAAATATAAAATATGATGAAATACATAAAACTGATTAACAACATGGTACCCATTATTAAAATAGCAATAAAACATCCTAAAAACATCTTAAAATTCCACTGGATATGCCTCCCAGAAGAGATCAGTCTTTATAGCTTTCTTAAATTCCAAAAGACTGTTAAGTTGACGAGTGTCCTCCAGCAAGGTCATTCCACAGTCTGGGAGCGGCAGAAGAGAAGGTCTTCTGGGTAATAGTTGTCAGCCTAGACTTGGCCGACTAATAAGTTCTTCCCAGAGGACCTGAGTGTGCAGGGCGGATTGTATGGGAGGAGGTGATCCCGCTGATAACCTGGACCCAAACCATGTAGGGATTTGAAGGTAATAACCAACACTTCGCACTTCTCCCAGAAACTAATTGGCAGCCAGTGCAGTGATTTTAAAGCTGGTGTAATATGGTCACTCCTAGATGTACCGGTGACCAATCTGGCTGCCATATTTTGAGCTAGTTGAAGTTTCTGGACTAGGCACAGAGGTAACCCTATGTACAGCACATTGCAGAAGTCGAGCCTTGAAGTTACCAACGCGTGCACTACCGTTTTTAGGTCTTTCAACTCTAGGAAGGGATGCACCCCTTGAGGATGGCAGGGTGCTGCACCTTCCGCTTTTAATAGATCACTTCTGGTTGGGCTAGAACTCCCAGCATCCCCCAGTCAACACATTGCTCACAGAAACATGCCATAGCACCTCTGAGGCTTTCTGCTGTCCTCTCCTGCACTCCCACTTTGTTGCACCACGTAAAGTAAGTGCACAGCATCCCCTTTTGGGCAGCCAAAAGTTACCTGTTCCTGCTTGTGAGATTTCTGCCAGGTAGCTAAAGTGCTTCCCCATGCATAGACTAACTAGTAAATCCTGAACTCCAGTATGGAGTTTCAGCCCCATTCTCCTGATGATGTTATTTTTCTTGGCCTGGCAATAAGGAGAGACAGAACACGTGTGCCTGTGCCAGGTTCCTCGGTGAACTGTACGAAGTGGGAATTTGAACACAAGATTCCCAGGTGTATTATTGATTTTGGGCTCTACACTTTTCCATGCAGTGAGGTGGGCTTTTTTGGCTTTCCTACTGACTTTGCTGTTTTCTGTGGGTTTGTTTTGTTTCTACATAAATAGCTCCAGGCTAATGACTTTTCTGCTTGCAGTTTTTAAATAAGTTTTTTTTAAAAAAAAATCCTTTTGTGTAGAACTGAAATTCTGTTTTTTTCCCCTTTTGTATACAGTTGTCAGAATTACCGAACCAGCCCGAAAAAGACAAAGGACTTACCTTTTCCACAAAGAGTGGGAAGATAAGTATTGTTTTATGGATGTGAATGGCAAATCTGTATGTTTAATATGCTCTTCAACTGTAGCAGTTGCAAAGAAACACAATGTCCAAAGACATTTTGAGAGAAATCACAGTACCTTTGCCAAGAACTATCCGCTTGATTCTGAGCTTCGAAAAATGAAGGTCAACGAAATGAAATCTAAATTTACAATACAGCTGACTGGCTTTACCAAGCCTGTGGTCCAATCCAAGAATACTACAATTGCATCTTTTAAAATTGCAAGCTTGCTTGTTAAGAGAAACAAACCTTTTGAGGATGGCGAACTGTTGAAAGAGGTGTTCTTGACTGCCAGTGATGCCATTTTTGAAGGTTTTTCCAATAAAAAGGAAATAATTGCAGCAATTCAAAAGTTGCAGATGTCTGGAAATACGATCACCAGGAGAATTCAGTCCATTTCAAGCGACTTGGAGCATCAGCTGCAAAGCGATTTACAGAAATGTCTTTGGTTTTCACTTCAGCTTGATGAATCCACAGACATGACAGACACTTCCCAGTTGGCAATCATTGTGAGGATGATATTTAGTGATCTTTCTGTGAAAGAAGAGCTACTCAAAATACTATCTCTGAAAGGAAAAACAAGGGGTGAGGATATATTTCAGACTTTTAGAAGCTATGCTACAGAAATAAATTTGCCTCTTCACAAACTCTCATCCATCACCACTGATGGAACACCAGCAATGGTGGGCTGCATTGATGGATTCATTGCCCACTGCCAGAAAGATGAAACTTTTCCAAAGTTTGTTTCCTATCACTGCATCATTCACCAAGAAGCATTGTGTGCTAAAGTGCTCCAGTTTAAGCATGTCATGGATGTTGTTACAAAAATAATCAACTCTATCCGGGCGGTCTCTTTGCAACATAGGCTTTTTAAGGCGCTTCTGAAGGATGTGGATTCAGAGTGCAATGATCTCATTTTGCACACTGAAGTTAGATGGCTGAGTAAAGGAAAGGTTTTGGCCAGATTTTTAATCCTGATAGAAGAAATAAAAGCATTTTTAAAGTCTAAAGATCAGCATGTTGAGCAACTTTATGACAAGTTTTGGTTGGTGGACTTGGCTTTCCTTGCTGATTTGATGCAAGAACTAAACAGTTTGAACATTGAGCTCCATAGAAACAATAAGCATATTTCTGGGATGATCACTTCAGTCAATTCTTTCAAAGGTAAACTAAGGCTGTGGAAGTCGCACTTACAGATCAAATCACTTATTCCTTTTCCTTCAATGAGACAAGTTGTTGGTGAGAGTGATTTCAACAACCTACCGTTTGTGGGCCACCTTGAAACACTTGAGGAACAGTTCCATGCTCGATTTCAACAATTCACTGACATTGAACCAGTTGTTTCATTTTTTGAGAATCCATTCAGCCCAGTTGATGTCACAGAAACTGCCGTGGCCATTGGGGAGCTGTGTCAGACTGGAGTAGAAGAAACAGAGCTGGAGATTGTGGACCTTCAAAATGACTTGGTTTTAAAATCAAATTCAAGTCATGACAATTTTTGGAATCTGGTTGACTCACAAAAGTTCCCTTTGTTGAGAAAGACAGCTGCAAAGATAAAGTCTTATTTCGGATCAACTTATCAATGCGAGTCCGTCTTCTCCACAAGGAGATTTATCAAATCAAAGAACAGAACACGAATGACTGATAAGCATCTGGATGAGTGTTTGCGAGTTGCGATTTCATCATACACCCCCAATTATGGCAAGCTTACAGATGGCATGCAGTGTCAAGCATCACACTAGTCTGGGGAAGTGATGTCAGTCAGGAGTTGGTAGTCTTGAGGTTTCCTGAATCTATTTTGTTTTTCACTAGAACTCCCAAGGATCAACACTGGAGCTGGAGCCAGGTGCAAAATAAAGGCTCAATAAGGTGGACATGATTTTCAGTACCACAACTGGACCTTGCATACAATTCTCCTATTTCCTCCCAAAGCTTTCTTGATTTCAGCAGGTTAATTTAGGCGGGGAGAAGCTTTTTGTTGTTGCTATTATTAAACAGGAGTTGGAAACCTTTGCTGTCTGCCCCTGGTGTAAGTAAGGTGATGTGTAGCTGGTTTGCACTAATCATTTGCTTAAATAGGGCCATCTTCACTTTAGCAAATTTCTATTGTTTTCTATTCTGTGTTCTATAAAAATAGTAAAATTACTAGTGTTAAATATATCAATTTATTTGTAACTACAAGTATACGTTTATGTAACGACAGTCTAGGAACAATTTAATTGTTTTATGTCTTATTTTCTCTACAGCAATCTCTACTATGCAAATGAATAAATGCTCTCTCAAATATGGAACCTCTCAGCGTTTTATGTCTGCCTCACTTTGCCCCATGGCAACCACTTTGTGGCCAGGCATGTCCTCCCCCCCCCCCCCCTGCACAGCAGCCATTTTAGTGTGACACCCACAACGCTTACTCAAAATTCTATATGTACCTATGGGGCCCAAAATGTTGGGGATCCCTGGCTTAGAGTGCTGAATGTTAGCATAAACCCCAGTAAACATTAGAAAATCCACACAGGAACAAAACTATTTAAAGGCTGGAGTGTGATAAGCATCAGAATACAACAGGCACTTCAAACCACAGAACCCTCCTAAAAGATGCACTGAAAATATCACAGGTGTGCAACTTCCGGGCCCAACCCACTTTCCCCAGCTACTTTGCCATCAGTTGGGTATCAGGTAATAGATCACTGTTCTGGCACTGCTGTTGACAGTGATCTTGGTCTCTCTGTAGTAAATGGGTGTGTGTCTATGGGGAGAAAGGACACACATGCACGTACAAAGGCATATCTATCTCTTTAGGAATGAATTTCTTTTCTGAATGGTCATAAAAATGCAATGAGATTGATTGGGATCCTGAATAATTGCAACAAAAGATCCATCAGAAACCCCATTATCAGTCAGAAGTTGCCCAGACTTTGTGTGTGTGTGTGTGTGTGTGTGTGTGTGCGCGCGTGCATATGCATGGAAGATCTGGGAGCTTTATCTTAGCCATTGTGTAAGACTGGTTTCTCTGACATCACCTGGGTCCCTGGACCAGGAGGATTTGGGGTTGTGAAATTGTTCAAGAAGTTAGAATAATTCAGAACTTAAGAGTAGCCCTGCTAGATCAGACCAAGGGTCCATCTATTCCAGTACTCAGTTCACACAGTGGCCAACCAGCTGTCAACAGGAAACCCACAAGCAGGACACAGTGCAACAGCACCCTCAAGCCCATGTTCCCCAGCAACTGGTGTATATAGGCATTAGTGTTAGGGGCAGAAAATCCAATGGTGTGTTCCCCATGTGGGTAAAAATAATAAACTGACAATTAGGTGCCATTTATCTTCAAGGTTAGTTAGGAGATGGGAGCGAGGATGACAGAAAATGAGAACATAGAGACTTTAGTCTCAAGATTTACTGTTAGAGAGAAAGACTAGGTTCAGTTGAAAGCTTCATGGTATTTTGAGGCAGAACTGATGAATGAGATAAAGCAAAGCCCTAATAGCTTGGGTTAGGCTACCAAAGCTGCGATGCTCTGCACACTCCCTGGGGGTAAGCCCCATGCTACAGTGGGACTTGTGTCTAAATAAACAGGACTGTACTCTCAGAGAACACACAGCACAAAGACTCAGAGAGAGGATTGTAATGCGTGGCCTTCTAAGGGTTAAATGAACCGAGCTTGAGTCCTAGAGAGGAAGGGAATTTGGACCGGAAGGGGAAGGGCTCTTTTCCTGGCAAATGCAGCTATCCCCTAAGTCTCTTCTGATCCACCTCCTCCATTGGGAGGAAAGTAGTCTCCCTGTCTCCAAGCGCTACACTGGTTATCCTTTTTGGGATCTGGTGAGTCCCCCATGTGCATCTGGGTGAAGGGGAGTCCCAGGGCTGTAGAGGAAAGTCAGTGGGATGGAGAGACCGCAAGAAGATGCCCAGCCAGTGAATGGCAAAAAAAAAAAAAAAAAGGCAGGATGGTCTCTAGTACCTGGAGGGGCTAAGAAGAGCAAGTGGGAGCCCCCAATCCATTTCACTCAAAGTGAGTCCCCCTCCAACCTCACAACATCAGGGACATGGGCGTCAACAGATTTTTTTCCAGGAGGAAAAGGCAGGATGGTTTTTATCTGCATGCATTTACAGGGTATGTTTTTTTTTATGTTTACAAACTCCAATGTATGTATGTAAGAACTGAGTTAGATCGTATACTCCTTTTGCTGCTACCTATTGTTTTGAGGTAGACTCACTACTGCTCGGTCATAGCTACACTAAAATCCTGGGTGTCCAAAGTGTGTTTTTAAGGGGCAGCAATTACTTCCCGAAGCCAAAAAAGGGGAAACCCCACAGGAAATGTCAAAAAAAGAGGTGTTTTTAATTCAATAAAAGATTTAACAAGTCACAGGATTAGTCAACTAAAATTTCTTTAACAAAGCGGCAGCCTTAATTTAAACCAGTTGCAAAGTAGTTTAGTGTAAGTGTGGCTTAAGGAGAACATGGCAGTAGCAGAAAGGGAGAGGGGGGGTTTAAGGGAGGAGGTTTTGAGGGAAGAACAAGGGAAAAGATGGATCAGGCTCAAGAGAAGGCTAAGAAAGGGAGGGTTCACAAAGGCAGATAAATGGATAGGAATAGATAGGGGGATGCTGCATCTTTAGATCTTCAAACAGATGAAAATCTAATCCATGGCTCTCAGATGAAGAAACCTCCCTACAAATCTGTAGTTCATCTTAGAGTTTTAGCATTTAGTTGCCTTTCCTTCTGGCAGAAGGCCTGGCTTGGCAGTGTAATAATGCTCTTACACAATTATATCTTGGCTTTGCAGGACTTGCACCACCAATTAGGGCTAGTTTTGCTTCTCGCAGAAGAGGAAAGCAGTCCTCTGACACTGTTGGAGGCTTCCTTGGAGCACAAGTCAAAGATGGATGAGCAAGACTCAGCTGGCCCTGAAACCATCAAGATTGAGAACAGTGTGGAATCCTGGGAAAGAACCGTTCAGAAGATTCTGGGTGAGGGCAGTGTCAGCTCAGATGTACACTATCAGCATTTCCGACAGTTCTGCTACCAAGAGGCTGAGGGACCCCGGAAGGTTTACAGACGACTCCATGATCTTTGCCTTCAATGGCTGAAGCCAGAGCAACACACAAAGAATCAGATTCTGGACTTAGTGATTCTGGAGCAGTTCCTGACCGTCCTTCCGCCAGAGATGGAGAACTGGGTCAGAGAATGTGGAGTGGAGTCAAGTTCCCAGGCGGTGGCTCTGGCAGAAGGTTTCCTCCTGAGTCAGGCAGAGGACAAGAAACAGGAAGAGCAGCAGGTGAGAATGTTTCATCCTGTGAGTTCCAAGGGGCCACGAATGTGAGGGAGATATCCTAAAACTCTCTAGTAATTGCCCAACACTTTCTGAAAATCACCTAAGAGGGTAATGTCTCAACCCCCCTCTATCATTCCATTTCTAATCTTTCTTCCCATTCCATGTCTTGGATCCTCATTTCAGGAGGACGGCCTATTTGCAGAAGTGAGCGTTCATTTCCCTAAAGCAGAGAATGATCCGTCAGATACCAGACAGAGTCAACTACAAAGGGGGATCAAGCAGGAGGGTGACATAGGTGCCACCTTCCAGGGTAAGGATTTGGTCTTCTCATATTGATTTACAAGAAATCTGTGGGCTCCTTTTATCTCCCCTTGAGTCCTTTGGGCAGAGTAGTTCATAGTACAGAATGTGTCAGTTTTCAACACTTGAAGACTTTATACGTGGCCAGTTGTTCATGTATAAAGATAGGTCCATTGTTTTCACTCAATTGAAATAAAAAATGGCTATCAACAGCTAGAATGCATACAGCAGATCAGACATCCTGCACTGCCGATCAAACATACATTGCTTATTCTCAGAGATAAGCATATGCAACTGATTTTCACCACCTTTGTCTCTCACAGGTAATGGACTGATGCCGGCAATACATACTCAGTCTTCTCTTCTTTGTGGCAGAGCAGAAATGGCTTCTCTGCAACTGGATCAGGTAGGGGGAAGGTTCACTAAAGAGACCAATGAGGTTTGCTTGTCTCTGCCTGCCTCTCTGGGCCTGAACAGTTCTCTCTCCTTGCCTTGCCTTCCGTCAAACCTCCCCATTAAGAATGCTACAAATTCCACTAATGGAGGTTTGAATCTTGAAGCCAATACACAGCCATCTCACTTTAATTAGTCCTTTGGATTTTGCTTGTACATCATCCTTTTTATCTCTAAGAAGGAAATGTTTTCTCTTTCTTTCAGAGTCTGGTGACCTTTGAGGAGGTGGCTGTGCATTTCACTGAAGAGGAGTGGGCAATCCTGGATCCTGACCAGAGAGCTCTGCATAGACAAGTCATGGAGGAGAATTGTGGGATCCTGGCCTCTCTCGGTAAAGCTCCCTATTTTCCTAGTTGATAATATTTATTTATAAATGCGAAAGTTTATAAAAATCAGCATCTCAATTTTTTTCCTTTTCTGCAACAAAATATTGTAGTATGGTGTTCTTTCAGGGTTTCAGCCAGCCATATCCTTTTCCAATACACATTTCCTCTCCTCAACTGTTAGTCAGCATTCGATGCCCACTGCACATGCTTGGTCCTCATTGGGTATATTTGGGTCCCATCCCCTGGGAGTTATATTTCTTTAAGATTTTAGAATTTCTGCAAAAAATTTCTCCAAGGCTGCTGATAAACTTCCTCTTCCATGTAATTGGAGCCATCTTGGCTATAAGCACCAGTACCCGCACTTGAACATTAGAAATAGAGGAGATCATGTTGAGTAAACTGTGAAAGATTAACTTCACTGTCTGAGCTGGGAGCTGAACCCAGGTCTCCATGGTCCCAGTTCAACACTTTTATCCCGCCCGCTGTGAATTATTCCCAGTCAATATAAGCTGTTGAATGCATGCTAAGATCTGCCTTCCATCTAAGTGGCCCCACACCTTTGGAACAAACTCCCATCGGAGGACTGCCATGCACCATCCTTGCAGGCTTTTAAGAAGGCCTTGAAAACATTTTATTTTACTGTGGCCTTCTCTCAATGTGACTGCTGTTGTTGCTATTGCTATTATTGTTCTTGTTGATTATACTGCTGTGTTTTTTGTTTTTAATTGCCATTTTATTGTGGTTATGTTTTTATTGCTTTTCATATTTTAACTGCTTTTATGTATTTTATTGGTGTAAGCTGCCTTGTGATGGCTTCTGTCCTGAAAGGTGGCCAAGGAAATTGAGATTTGAAGCTCCATTTCTCACTCAGGTTCTTACCAATTTCATATCTTCATTCCAGAAGGGGACAGAGGCAAAATGGAGAATAAGGAAAAATCCCCTGGGGTGTTAACAGAAGGAGACGGAAATCAACAGAGGGAACAACAGGGAAAGAAAACAGCAGAAATTAGGAAGAGGAGCAATGATTCCTCTCCTTCTCAGGGCAGTAATTACCATTTACTCTCAATCCAAGAAAATATAGATAAAAGAAATGAAAAGAGTAAGTGCCACGTGTGTCAGAAAGTGTTCAATTCTACATCAAACTTTAAAGCTCATTTCAAAATGGAGACAGACAAACAACCATTTAAGTGCTTGGAGTGTGGAAAGTGCTTTAGTTGGAGCTCACAGCTCACTAACCATCAAAGAACTCACACAGGAGAGAAACCATATGAATGCTTGGAGTGTGGAAAGAGCTTCAGTACAAGCACACACCTTATTTATCATCAAAGAATTCACACAGGGGAGAAACCATATAAATGCTTGGAGTGTGGAAAGAGCTTCAGTTGGAGCTCACACCTCAATGACCATCAAAGAACTCACACGGGGGAGAAGCCATATAAATGCTTGGAGTGTGGAAAGAGCTTCAGTAGAAGTACAAATCTTACTTGTCATCAAAGAACTCACACAGGGGAGAAACCATATAAATGTTTGGAGTGTGGAAAGAACTTCAGTTCCAGCACAGACCTCAGTAGACATCAAAGAATACACACAGGGGAAAAACCATATAAATGTTTTGAATGTGGAAAGAGTTTTAGTGTGAGCTCAAGCCTCACATACCATCAAAGAACTCACACAGGAGAGAAACCATACAAGTGCCTGGAATGCGGAAAGAGCTTCAGTGTAAGCAAAAGCCTTAAGTACCATCAAAGAACTCACACAGGAGAGAAACCATACAAGTGTTTGAAATGTGGAAAAAGTTTCAGTGTGAGCTCAAGCCTCGCTGTTCATCAAAGAACTCACAGAGGAGAAACCATGCAAGCGTTTGGATTATGGAATGAGAACGAGTCACAATATAACCAATATTTCACATCGGAGAGCCCACTTAAGGTATACTCTGATATGGAGGGCAGTGACTTAGTAAGGTCTTCAGCACCTGAAAAGGTGCAGCTGGATGAGGAGGAGGTAGATAGTCAACTACCTCTAACTCAAGGCTGGGTTAGATTTGCCCTAAATCAGGAGTGGGGATCCCGTAGACCAGCAACATCTGAAGGGCCTCAACACCCATCATCTTTGACCATTGGCCATGTTGGCTGGAGCTGATGAGAGTGAGAGTGCAACAACATCTGGGTAGCCACAGGTTTCCCATTCCTGCCCCTAAATTATGGCAGAGATAGTCACGTTAGCAGCTCCTGCATCACTATAATACCCTGCATAGTCTCACAATACATTGGACATCTGTGTTAAGTTTAAAGTTAAACCTGCGGCTCTTGTTGATCCAATGCAGGTGTTTCATCTCCTTATTTTTGGGCAGGGGTGCGGCAATTGTAATATCTACCATTAGGGCAAAATCCAGCCAAAGTTGAGCATACTGAAGTCCCACTAAAGTCAACAACACTCTAGCAGGAAGTTTATTTATATATTTTTAAAAAATCTATACCACACTTTGTCAAAACGGATTCTGTGCCAGTTTTATAACATGCTGAAAAGTACAATCTGATACCCTAAAACAAGCCAATAAAACAGCATAAATACACTAGAAGTACAGTAGTTGACATACCTTTAATGAAAAGAAAATGGGCACCTAAAAGATAAAAATGCTGGATTGGCCTCCTTGAAAGGGCGGGGAAGGACTCCATCATGGTGAGCTCAGCCACCTGTCTGGTTGACAGCTCATAACAGAACTCCAGCACAAATTCAGCACTCCCCCAACCTCAGATATCAAGAAGTAGAGATGAATGTCTGCACAGACAACCACAAGTGACAACCAATAGCGTCATATAGATATTTAAAAGCGTGGGGACAGGATGGAACCCTGCAGGACTCTGTAACAAAACTGCCAAAGAGACAACGAGAAATCCTCAAACACCAACCCTGGGCAGCGACCCAAACAAATAGTGGAATCATTGAACCACATTGCCTCCAACTCCTAACTTAGAAGACAATTCAGAAGCATTTCAATGCCACAAAAATGCATTATTTAATCACAGCTTTCAGGTTTTCAACCTTAAGGGTTCCTCTTGCCATTCCTGGTTTTAGCTTGTTAATAGTTTAATACGTCTTTTGCTGTGTAAATTATTGTTTTATACTGTTTGAATTGATTTTTATCTGTATGCTGCCCTGAAATCCCAATAATATAGGGCGTAATACAAATGTTTAAATAAATAAATAAATGCTTGCTTGCTTGCTTGCTTGCTTGCTGAGGAACAACTGGGTGGGTATACAGTATATGCTCAGTTCATCCATGGGATTGGCCTAGGCCTATGGATATAGGGATATTGAGAAATGTCCTGTACGGAACATCAGAAATTATTAAAATATATATAAAAAATACATTTCACTGTGAACTGCCTAGAGAGCTTTGGCTACTGGGACATATAGAAATTTAATAAATAAATACCTGAAAGAATGTCGGCTCCCATGCTTTCCTGCCCGAGTGCTGAGGTCATCTTTGGAACTCCCTAGGGAGGGAAAGAATCACTCAGCAGCATTTTCATATAACATTTCTACTCAGAAGTAAGCATCAGCCAAAGACGCCTGATTTAGGAGGACCTACTTAGGAGTACACAAAACAATTATCCATTCAATGGAGATTGATGTGATGGGTAAAGTGTAAATTGAAGTATTGAACTGGCTCAGTCATTGCTGGGTTTAAAAATAAAGAAGGACTCAGTAATAAGGATAGGACTTTCTCAGTGGTGGCCCCACACTTTTGGAACTCCCTCCCCTGACATATGAATGGATTCATCACTGCTAGCTTTAAAAAAAACATCAAAAAAAAACTTGGTGCTTAAAATCATTTGCTGCTCCTGCATGTGTATGCACCTGCAATTGTAAGTGTGAGTTTGCATTTTTGTAATATTGTAACGTGCCTTAAAAGGTAGATTAAGATCTTTAAAATAAATTAAACCCCCCCCCCCCCATTTTTTAATCTTTGCTCCCTCCGTCTCCAAGCCAAGAATCTCATTAGGCCAATTTCCCTTTTTCAGATGAACTGACTGGGAAGGTGCAAAATGCTCTGGATCGTAAACACAGAAAAAGAAAAGAAATAGAAGAGATGAATTCTGTATTCAGAATTCCCATACATGAATTCTGTATTCAGTAGGGTTGGGGACGCATTGCTGTACCTTCAAACTTCTTGGTTTCCCTGCCATGTTCTTTGTATTGGTGCTTTTCCCCCACTATGAATTGGGAATGTAAAGTTTCACTGAGCCATGGAACCATTCAGCTCATTGACCATGAGTGAACTCACCAAACGGAGGCCCATGTGGTCCTACATTGTGGCGCCATGTGAAGACTTTGTATTTTCTCAGGCTTTTTTTTAGCCTTTCAGTTTTAAAAATTGTGTTAGTGTCCTTTTAGACTTTTGCACTGCTTGCACCTCTTACTTCGGTGCCTATTTCTGTTTTAAACTTTTGGTTTTTGTTTTGTTTTTTAATTGCCACATTTTTACATTTTTTTAGTACGTTATTTATGGCCTTCAGTTTTGTTTTGTGTACCGCCCAGGAAGCTTCAGCTAATGGAATGTACAGAAATGCAATAAATTAATAAACAAAACGTTGCAGAAACTTTTGTTTCACTCTCTTGCATCACTGAATGGAGTTCTGGCTGTTTAGATGGATAGAAGATGGGGAATGTCCTCCTTTTGAGTGGGAAAGAACAATATTTTTTAAAAGCAAAACCAAATTAGAGCCTTCATGGCCAGCTTCTATCCTAATTTTGTTAGGTGAGGGGAAAAGAGCATCCAGGAGGGCCCAAAGAGGCACATGGATTCTATCCTGAGAAACCCAGAGAGAGAGAGAGGAAAGCTGTTTGGCCTTCTATGGGTTAAACGAACTGAGCGAGATTCCTAGAGAGGAAGGAAATTTGGGCCGGAAGAGGACAAGGTGTCCTCCATAGCAACTGCATCTCCCTTCAAAGCCTTTTCCTGTCTGGCTCCTGCTGCAGAGGAAAGTGGCTTTTGTTTCCCCAAAGCGCTACGTTTGGTGGCTCCTTCTGCAATCTAGTGAGTCCCCCTGCTGCATTGGGGGAAAAGGGGAGCCCTAGTGATGCAGGGGAGGGTGGGTGCGGAAATGAAGATGGAATGGGGAGACCCCCAGGGGGAGATGCCAAGTCTCAGCCTGGGAAGGGAGAAAAGGGGGCGAAGCTAAGGTGACCATATGGAAAGGAGGACAGGGCTCCTGTATCTTTATCAGTTGTATAGAAACAGGGAATCTCAGCAGGTGTCATTTGTGTACATGCAGCACCTGGTGAAATTCCCTCAGCTAAAGCTGCAGGAGCCCTGCCTAGCGTGACCAGATACAAAAGAGGGCAGGGCTCCTGCAGCTTGAACTGCTGTGATGAAGAGGGAATTTCACCAGATGCTGTATGCATGCAAACGGCACCTGCTGAGATTCTCTTTTCTATGCAACTGGTAAAGATACAGGAGCCCTGTCCTCCTTTTCATATGGTCACCCTAGAGATGCTATCTGCTGATCGGGAGGGTAGAAGGGTGAACCCTCATCCATTGAACTCCAGGAGAGATTGTCTGTGCACACACACATGCATTCACCCCTCCCTGTCAAAGAGCTTCTTCCTCCCTTGAATTTAGGTTTGTTTACATGAAGGTGACAGCTCTGGGGCAATGAACGGAAACAAGAAATGATTTATATTTCTATTTTCCCATCAGCATTAGTGCCTCCCTGAACTGGGCACTGCCCTCTCCTTTCCCTCATATCCTCTGTTTCTCGTGCATTATTGCATGTGACTGAACCATGCACATCAGAGACACTATTCAAGCAGGACTTGAACATGTTAAAAAGCAAATTCAGAACAATCAAAACAGAAGGGGAAAGGGGAGGAGGGATGAGAGGCAAAACAACGGCAGCTCTTCAACAGGACACAGCTGTTGTGTGTGGTGGGTCCTAGTGGCTGTGGGGCACTGCTGGGAACCGGATGTTTCTCTGAAGCTTTGATATGTTCCAGCAAGCCTGCCCTTAGCTGAGAGAGGAATGCAACCTTCGTGTGCAGGGGCAGCATGACAAATGTCAGATGCTGTGAAGAAATCTTACTTTGTTTTTGTTTGAGTAATTAAAGTCTAACATCTGAAATGTAGATTTTATGTGAAGGTGAAGTCAATTTATTAGTGCATTTTTGCTAAGTCAGTGGGCTAATGAACTAAGATTTTATCATCAAGCAACAGCCTTAATTTACGCAAGTTTCAGAGTAGTTTTGAGGCTTACGAAGAATATGGCGGCAAGCAGAAGGGGCCAAGGAGAGCAGGTTTTCAAGGAGTGGGGTTGAAGGAGGGAAGAATAGATGGGCTGAACAGAAGGCTGGAAAATTGGATGCAGAGGAGTGACTGTGAAAAGATGATAGGGGTGAGGCAATGCTGCCTTTTCAGATCTTTGAGATTGAAGGTTTAAATCTATGGGGTTCAGGCGAAGGGACCTCCCCGCATCCTGTAGTTCATCTTAGAATCACCTGCCTTTCCTTCTGGGAGTAAGCTTTGGAATGATCTTCCTAACTTTATAGTATACTAATGCACTTACAGAATGGTGAATTGGCTTTTCAGGACTTGGTAGCACCACCAGTTAGGGCCATCTTTGCTTGAGACAGAAACTGAAAGAAAAGGAAAGCAATCATCCACCCCTGTTGGAGGCGCCCCTACAGCACAAATCAAAGATGGATGAGCAAGACACAGCCAGTCCTGACCAAGGAAGAGGCACAGAAATCATCAAGACTGAAAATAGTGCAGAATCCTTGGAAAGAACCAGGCAGAAGATCCTGGATGAGACCACTGTCAGCTCAGATGTGCAGCACCAGCGCTTCCGGGAATTCTGCTACCAGGAGGCTGAGGGCCCTCGTGGGATTTGCAACAAACTCTATGATCTTTGCTGTCAGTGGCTGAAGCCAGAGCAACACACAAAGAATCAGATACTGGACTTGGTAATCCTGGAGCAGTTCCTAAAAGTCCTTCCACCAGAGATGGTGAGCTGGGTCCGTGAATGTGGAGCGGAGACCAGTTCCCAGGCAGTATCTCTGGCCGAAGGTTTCCTCCTGAGTCAGGCAGAGGACAAGCAGCAGGTGAGAGCATTTTGTCCTGATAATTCCAAGGGCTCACAAAGGTGAGGGAGGATATCCTAAAATTGTCTACTAATTGCCCAGCTCTCTCTGGAAATCATCCTAGGACGGATGTTGTATGCCACCCTCCTCTATCATTCCTTTTTATATCTTTCTCCCCATTCCATAACCTGGATCATTATTGCTGTTTCAGGAGCAGGACCAATTTGCAGAATTTGGTATTAATTTCCCTGGAGCAGAAACAGCTCCATCTGGCACTGGAAAGAGTCCCCTAGAAAAGGGGATGAAGAAAGAGGAGGATGAAGGTGCCAACTTGCAGGGTAAGCATTAGTGGGGCATATTTCAACCGGGTCTCCCTCTCTTGATTGTGCAAGAAATACACAGGCTGTTTTTATGTTCCTCTGAGTTTTTCGGGGGGGGGGGGGGAGATATTTGTCTTCAGTCAGTTTTCCAAAATTCAAAAAAGTGCTAATTCCCCCCTTTATTTAAATTTCATACATTTTATAAAAACATAAATATATATTGGTGAATTTTGTAAGTCAAATCACATTTTACAAGACTGGCAAGTATTCCAGTACATGCAGTTAGTGATGTGGCAAATGTTTCTACATAATGCTTAAAAAAATACTATAAATACTGTTTAATTACTACCAGTACGTTTAAATTTAATCCTATTGTAACCATGCTTCTAATCTTTAAATCTCACCATTCCTTAATTTGTCTTATATTTACCAATATCCCAATTCCCCACACTTTAAATAACCATTTTTAAACAGTGGGTACTTCGTTATTTCTGTCTTTTGGTGGCTATTAATATTTTGGCTGCTGTAAATAAATTCCAAGCTAACTCTTGATGTTTACTTAGCACAACCTCTTTCAAATATCCTTGCGCTTAATGACAAGTTAACGTGTAATTTGAAAGGAGGGGATTATCCAGGAAGAATGATTTTGAAAATATATGGAGTACATTTTTGGAATTTGTATTAAGAAAGGGGAAAGGGCACTCACCTTTGAAAGATTCTTTACAATTATGGAAAGATGTATAATATAATTGAATAAATGTAGGTCTCCTGGGGGGAGGGGAGCACGGGGGGTAGTGAAAGGGTTACGTATTGTACTTATGTTGTATTTATGTTGTTTTTTAAACTGAAAATAAAAAAATATATTTTAAAAAAAACCTCTTTCAAATATCCTAATAACGTAACAGTTGTTGTTGTTATTATTAGTAGTAATAGTATTATTTGTATCCTGCCTTTTGCCCAATGCTGGGCCTCAAGGCGGCCTTACAAAATTAAAACATATACAGCTAAAACCTATAAATAAAAATATACAAAAGTTAAAAACAGAATTAAATACATTTTAATATTAAAACATTTAAAATACATAACAATTTAAAAGACAAAGGTACAGACAGAGGTCCAAATTATTTGCCAAAGGCTTGCTGGAACAAAAAGGTGTTGCCTGCCTCCAAACAAACCACTAAGGAGGGAGCCAGCCTAGACTGCAATGATTAGAAAGAAAGTACATGTGTACACTATGCAAAATGCACTACAGTTTAACTGTTTCTAAAGCTTATTAGAAAAACAGTATGGTATCTCATAATTGAACACCTCTTCTCAAAATTGTCCCACATTGTATCAGTGTGTTAATTTTCAACACTTGAAAGCCCTATGCACACATGACTTTGAAAGGCATTTTGAAAGGTGCAGCCCCCAAAGTTGTGCTGTTCCTCCTGTCACCGTTTCATCATTACATCTGAAGCAGGGAACCTTTTGTACTTGTGGTGGCTCCTCACGTGATTTAGAACCCGGGCAGGGAGCCTCCACAACTACTGGGCACAGGAACCGAGGAAACTGCCTTATATCATGTCAGACCCATGGTCCATCTAGCACAGTAATGCCGACACAGATTGGCAGCAAGTCTCCAAGGTTTCTGACAGGATTCCTTCCTAGCCCTACGTGGCAATATGGGAATTGAAGAAGGGATCTTCTGTTTGCAAAACAGGTGCTCCACCGCTGAGCTGCATCCCCTTCCACTTCAGAAATTATGCCACACATGGCAGGAGTGGGGGCAGGGCTAAATGCGTAGCCCCTGCTACCCCCTGCTTCCCCTATTCACGTGAGAAACATGAGTACAGCGGAAGACCTTATACATGGTATGGCCAAGAACCCAAATGGGGGAGAGGAGTTTTCACACAACTGGAATCTAAAATGGGTAGATCAACATCCAAAATGTATATGACCAATAAGACATTTTTGCAGCACTCATGAGTACTTAGACATGCATTCTTTAATTTCCTGAGACAAGCGTATGCTACTAGCTTTCCCCAACCTTTGTCTCACACAGGTAATGGAGTGATGCCAGCAATGCATACTCAGTCGTTCCTTCTTCATGGTGGAGATGAAACTGCTTCTGTGCAACCAGATCAGGTACGGGGAAGGTTCACTGAGGAGACAGACAGGGTCTGCCTGCCTCTGTCCCTTGCTCACCTCCCTGGGCCTGAACAAATCTCCTCTTTGCATCTGTAAAAGCCACCCACTAAGAAGCCTGTGAATGTCACTCACGAAGTTTTAAAACCTGAGAATAATACCCAGCTCCTTCACCTTAACTAGTCTTTTGGGTGTTACTTGATCTTCTTTTATGTCATCTCTGAGGAGGAAATGTGGATTCTTTCCCTTCCAGAATCTGGTGATCCTTGAAGAGGTTGCTGTGTATTTCTCTGAAGAGGAGTGGGCTCTGCTAGATCCTGACCAGAGAGCTCTGCATAGGCAAACCATGGAGGAGAATTGCCGAATTGTGGCTTCTCTCGGTAAGCCTCTTTCTTTCCCTGGTAGGTAATACCTGTTTTATATCCCATCTTTCCATTGTTAGCAAGGTGGATAACAATGATTTAACATCAATACAAAATGTTACAACTATAATATAACTAGCAAATGGACCCGGCTTTGCGCAGGTTGGAATTGCCTTTAGGCTGATACAGAGATGCCTTCAAGCAAACTTATACAGCTGCCAGTTAGACACATTTTGGCCACCCCTCCTGAGTGAAGGCATGTCTGCTGGCACCCTAGGCACGGCTCCTGTCATGCTGCATCCCTATAGCCCCCTGAGGGGTCTGTCCACCCCATCCCCCATAGATGGAGCTGCTCCACAGCAGAGGGGAGTGGGCAAGACAATTACCCGTCCTACAAATCTTCTCTGGCTCCCCACCCCAGTATTTGGGGTTGGATATTTTAAAAATGACTAAAACTATGCATATTGTATGGTTAAAATCTGGTCACCGCAGTGCTGAATTGTGTTGGGAAATTTAGTTGAAATCAATCAAATGGTATTGAAGTAGTGTATCTTTAAATTTTTTGATTTGCTGCCCTTTTGGTTCAAGATAGTGGTCGAAGTGTTAACTATTCTTAAAACCATCCGAGATAGAGGTAGAACAAATTCTAAAAAGTTTCCTAAGAACTGGTTTTCAAGTCCATCCAGGACATAAAAACAAACACTTCCTTTTATTTATATAGATGAAAACAACAAGTTGATCAACACCATGTGGATGCAATGCACTCTATCTATGTAGAGTTTTCCTTGGAGTTAGTCTGGAACTGCAGCTGTGAAAATGTTGATTTCACCAGCAATGGTGAAACTCACCTGTACACTAAGGTCCCTTCTGTTGGTTCAGGCATGGATACTGTTAGGCCCTGGGATTATGTCATCTACACTAATGGAATCCATGTTCTCCATTGAGAAGCCAACACCATGTACACACTTTTAAAAGTAGGGAATTGCCCAGTGGATGGAATTTCAATTGACTACACCAATGGACTCTTCAGCTGATCTGAAAAGGGGGACAGACACAGCTTTACCCTCTGCTCTCTATGTCCACACAGCTACTGGTAGTATACAACAGGTTGTCCAGGTTGTCTCGCTCGTCACATCAGCTGTCAGTTGATGCCAGTCAACAGAAGCTGTTAAATGCAAGAGAAGATCTGCCTTCCATTTATGTGTTGGATCCAGATTTAAACTGGATTAGCTGCGCTTGCAGAAGTGGACGTTCCTGCACCCTCCTCCCCAAAGCAGCCCCTCCAGACCCCCCAAAATGCTACACAGAGTTGGGAGAGTAAGGTTTGGTGTGGGGGGTATCCTGAAATTTGGGAAGAAGGACTTTCCACAAGGGGAACTCTTCCTCTCAAGGAAGGCAGATCCAGCCCCAGGTCTTTCCAGTTGTCACAACTTTTACTTGAGTTTGATGATTGATTTGAGGTTCCCCTTCTCATTCAGGTTCTTACCAATTTCTTGTCTTCATTGCAGAAGATGACAAGTGGGAAATGAAGAATGAAGGAAAACCAGGAAAAGACAAATGTAAAAAGAGGGAAGAGCAGAAAAGGAAAACTGAAGGAAATCAAAACAGAAGGGGTAAATACCCTGCTTCTCAGGGCAGAGACTACAATGAAGTCGCAGTCCAAGAAAAACCAGATAAAAGAAATAAAAAGAATAAGTGCTGTGTATGTCGAAAAAGTTTCAATTATAAATCAAATCTTAAAGTTCATTTCAAAATCCACACAGGAGAGAAACCATATAAATGCCTGGAATGTGGGAAGAATTTCAGTTCAAGGGCAAGTGTCGCATATCATCGGAAAACTCACACAGGGGAGAAACCATATAAGTGCTTGGAGTGCGGGAAGAGCTTCAGTTTGAGCACAAGCCTAATTTCTCATCAGAGAATCCACACAGGGGAGAAACCATATAAATGCTTGGAGTGTGGAAAGAGCTTTCGTGTGAGCACAAGCCTTACTTCTCATCAAAGAATTCACACAGGGGAGAAGCCATATAAATGCTTAGAGTGTGGAAAAAGCTTTTGTGTGAGCGTACACCTCACTTACCATCAAAGAACCCACACCGGGGAGAAACCATATAAGTGCTTGGAGTGTGGGATTAGCTTCAGTCTGAGCACAAACCTCATGTACCATCAAAGAACTCACACCGGAGACAAACCATATAAATGCTTGGAATGTGGAATGAACTTCCATCGGAGTTCTGACCTTGCTTCTCATCAAAGAATTCACACAGGAGAGAAACCATATAAATGCTTGGAGTGTGGAAAGAGCTTCAGTCAGAACGGACACCTTACTTCACATGAAAGGATTCACACAGGGGAGAAGCCATATAAATGCCTGGAGTGTGGGAAGAGCTTCAGTATGAGCACCAACCTCATGTACCATCAAAGAACTCACACAGCAGAAAAGCCGTATAAGTGCTTGGAGTGTGGAAAGAACTTCAAAACAAGCACAAACCTCAGCAAACATCAAAGAATTCACACTGGGGAGAAACCATATAAATGCTTGGAGTGTGGAAAGAGCTTCAGTTTGAGCACGAGGCTCATGTATCACCAAAAAACCCATACAGGGGAGAAACCATATAAATGTTTGGATTGTGGAAAGGGCTTCAGTCTGAGCACAAACCTTAGTAAACATGAAAGAATTCACACCGGGGAGAAACCATATACATGCTCGGAATGTGGAAAGAGTTTCAGTTTGAGCACAAACCTCAGTAAACATCAAAGAATTCACACAGGGGAGAAACCATATAAATGCTTGGATTGTGGAAAGAGTTTCAGTTTGAGCACAAACCTCAGTAAACATCAAAGAACCCACACTGGGGAAAAACCATACAAATGCTTGGAATGTGGAAAGAGCTATAATTTGAGCACAAGGCTCACATACCATCAAAGGACCCACACGGGGGAGAAGCCATATAAATGCTTAGAATGTGGAAAGAGTTATAGTGAGAGCACAAACCTCAGAAAACACCAAAGAATTCACACAGGGGAGAGACCATATAAATGTCTGGACTGTGGAAAGAGCTTTAGTCAAAAATCACACCTTTCGTCACACAAAACAATCCACACAGGAGAGAAACCACATAAATGCTTGGAGTGTGGGAAGAGCTTCAGTGTGAGCACAAACCTGAGGAAACATCAAAGAACCCACATGGAGCAGAAACCTTTAAATCACATGTGGGCTGCCCACAGCCCACAGTCTGCATGTGGTTCTTGGCCACTCTCTGTGTGGCCAGTGGAGCCCCCAGGATGCCCTGCCACCTTTTCTCCACCACCCAGCTGATCAGCCAGCAGCTGGAGGGTGAGACATAGAGCTGTCTCCTTGTCCCTATCTCAGTGATCCCAATCCAGAAATGGCTGTTTTCTTACTGTTATTAAAGCAGGAAAACAGCAATTGTATTTATTTATTATATTTATATCCCAGCTTTTTTCTTCTTGCAAGGAACACAAGATGGCTTACCTGGTCTTCCTCCTCTCCATTTTATCTTTGTTATCTAGCTTGGGATCACAGAGAGTGGATGTCTTTAATCTCGCCTCCCATACAGAGATTGCTGCATCCTCCGAGTGATCAGGATCACTGGGGGAGCAGCGCTGAGATGCGGGTGGGTGTTTGGGAGGTGCGGGTGGATATGTGGAGGCATGTCCAGCCCCTAATTACCACCCTGCACTGTATGAAGTTCTTGGGGCCTTGCACTAGAGTATGGAGTCAATTCAATCACAATTCTTAAGGAGAGCCCCATTAAGAGATGCATAGCATAATCACCCAACGAGCTATGTTCTGTGCTGTAGCGAAGACAAGAAAGTAACTTAAAGAATGTTCAATGTATTTATCTTACATTAATACCTAGTGAGAAACAATGAGCTCTAGACCATAGGTACTCCAAGATGGAAAGGAATAACAGTATTCCAATCCTCTGCTCATGCTATCAAATAGGTTTGATAAAGCAATTCTCATTTAAGCCCAAAACATTTTGCTGCCTGAGGTATGGCAGCAAATAGCGCACTCCTCTCCAATTGAGGTTTATACTATCTTTGAATATGTGTCTACTTGGTTTTATAGAAACATCTCAGTACAGCACATTATGTTTGTTCTATCTGCTGATTTGAAATAAAACATCATGAACTTGAGGGGGATTAATATTTGCCATAAGCTACAGTATATATTCTATAGCAGAAATGGGCAGCTTCCAGGAATCTACCCCACTGCCCACCCAGATCCCCCTGGGAGCCACACTCCGTCCCCTGCTGTCGTACTGCTCAATTTGCCACTGAAAATTTCATCAGTGGCAAAAAAATGCTATTGCTTTAAAGCAAGGCATGTGGGGAGTGCATCCTTGTTTGGAAGCAAAATAGCAGCAAATTCAGCCGTGGGGGTTGCAAAAAAATGGCTGGGGAGGGCCACATGCAGCCCCCAGTCTCTGTATTGTCCACTCCTGTGTTTAGGTTTATACACCCCTATTTTATAGGTCTGTGCATGCTTGTCTGCTCGCAGTCTCTTTTTGCTGCATTTACCATTAGTTCTGTAGCCTGATCCTATCCATGTTTACTCAGAAGTGCCCCTGCTTCAGTGAGACTTGCTTTCCGATGAGTGTGCATAAGATTCTAATGTATTCTAGGCACCAGCTGCATCACATATTTAATACCTGCTCCTAAGGTCTGTGGAATGTGAGACGTGCACAGCCAAGGGGTGCAGAAAGCAATCGGGGGAAGGTTAAAAAGACGCTGTTGGAGCAAGAGGAAATGAGTAAAAAGGAGTAAAGAAAAGAAGGCAGAAGAAGAAGCAAGGATATAGGAAAGTAGAGGGAAAGAAAGAGAAAGCGAGTGGTGTGCCCTATACAATAATCTCCCCTATGAGGTATGTCAGCCCTCAGCGCCGGCACATTTTAGGCATTTACTGAAAATGTATCTGTTTTCCTTGGCTTTTCCCCAGCCGTGAACTCTCTCTGAACCAACCTCTAATATAATGCTAATATAGATTTTTTTTGTGTGTGTATTCTTTTGTAAACCATTTTGGGGTTTGTTCAGTGAGAAGTGGTATATAATCATCATCATCACATCAAACAAATTTTTTTTTTTACAGAAAACCTTCAGAAACTGGGCCTAACAAAATACACCCACACCAACATCCAGAAAGCAGTCATACTTAAAACAGGTTCAATAGTCAGGAAATTTCTGAATCAGTAAAAGACAGCATGACTTGGCAAAGCCTGTCATGTTCATCTAGAAAAAAGAGATACTACTAATAAAATGTATTAGTGCCAGCATCACCAACAAAGGCCTATTACAGTCCTGCACAGAGAAATGGCCATTCAAGCAGCCCCAGTGACCTGCCCAACCAATCAGTAGTGTCTTGATCTGAATGCATTCTTATTCTTTTTTATTCATTGTTATAGCTGTTGTTGGCTGTCTGTGTTACTTTGCCTGTTGAAAAACCACAATAAATAGTATGAATATGCTTGTTCATTAGTCTGTTGTGATTGTACCTGAGCATCTCGCTGTTCTCAGAGATGTTACATCTGACATCACAAATAGGATGTGATGTCTAAAGTGGAGGGCAGTTATCCACAAGGCATCATGAACCGCACTGATGTTGGTGATGAAACAACAAAGGTAGAGGCCCAGTCATCCAGTGTGCCAACTCTATTAACCTTGTAGAGGAAACCTTGGGGTTCTTCACACGAGCAAAATAAGGTGCACTCGGGAAGTTCGTGGGTTCGTTTGATGACATCAGCAACCTTCTGTGCATCTCCCGCACCTTCCCCCAGTAATTCCATTTTGAAAAAAACCCAATGATATCCTGTTTCTGCTGAAATAATCTCATGATTTCCTACAGTGTACAGGGGAAGTTGCACTACAAATCACCCACTAGAGGGCACAGTCCCATTCAGGACTATGAGCAGTGAGAGGAGGGGTAGTTTTCCATTATAGACTATGTGGTCACCCCTCTCTAGCCATGTAATGCAGCCCCATTACGATTGCGCAAGAGAAGCAGGATGCAAGGAAATGTGATTTCCCCTTAATCTAAAGAAGTCCCTTGCGTCTGCTGGGTCTAAAAAACCCCATCCTCCTGACATGCCTCCAGCAAGGACAAAAAAGGAGCAAGGTTCCTACAGCAAGGTTCCCAATCATTGGGAAGATTCTAGGACATGAATGCAACAGCACCCTCCCATCCATGTTCCCCAGCAACTAGTATATACAGGCTTACTGCCTCTGATACTGGAGGTAGCACACTGCCATCAGAATTAGTAGCCATTGATTGCCTTCTTCAGGAATTTATCCAACCCCCTTTTAAAGCCACCCAAACTAGAGGCCACCGCCACATCTTGCACTAGTGAATTCCATAGTTTAACTATGCGCTGTGTGAAAAAGTACTTTTTGTTATCTGTCCTGAATCTCCCACCAATCAGCGTCACGGGATGACCCCAGGTTCTAGTATTATGGGAGCGGGAGAAAAACATCTCCCTATCCACATTCGTCACACCAGGCATAATTTTGTACACCTCTAGAGTTCCACTAATGGACCTCTGAAAACGCCCCAGCAACATCTTAGGGTGGAAGAGTATACACTGTTGATACCAAACCAGCTAACCCCTCCGCATTTTAATGCTGAGGTAGGGTGACCAGATAAAATCCAGGTCAGGGCTCATGTAACTTTAACAGTTGTAGAGAAAAGGGAATTTCAGCCAGAGTCATTTGTATTCAATTAGTTCCTGGTGAAATTCCCTCTTCATCACAACAGTTAAAGATGCATGCACTATACTAGAGTGACCATATACAAAAGAAGGCAGAGCCCCTGCAACTTTAACAGTTGTGATGAAGAGGGAATATCACCAGGAACTAATTGCATACAAATGACACTGGCTGAAATTCCCTTTTCTCTACAACTGTTAAAGTTACATGAGCCCTGACCTGAATTTTATCTGGTCACCCTATGCTGAGGTAGTGTCTTCAATTGGCCTTCATCCAATACCTCTTGGGTTGTTGAATGAAAACCTACCTCCAGATGGCACCAGAGCAATGTTCAGAATTCTCTTGTAAAACCAGAGCTCAGAAAGAAAGACCAAGTGAACCAACAGAGAAAGAGGAGGAAACTAACAGCAACCAGGCCCAAGTCTACCTGCTTTAGCACCTTAATTCCTCCAGGCATTTGCCAACAGCCAATATGAAAGGGCTAGCATTCTGCTTTAAGGAGAAAGCACTGTTTACTAGTGAATGATTAAATTGATAATAATTCACAGCTGACTATGTCATTATGACTCTCTCCAGAGGTTTAAGGGAGAGAAACACCCTCCCTTCTAAGCCAGTTAGCAACTATTCCTAGTTCTGCATCAGGGAAGCAACTAACCTAGGGTGACCAGATAAAACCCAGGTCAGGCTCGTGTAACTTTAACAGTTGTAGAGAAAAGGGAATTTCAGCCAGAGTCATTTGTATTCAATTAGTTCCTGGTGAAATTCCCTCTTCATCACAACAGTTAAAGATGCATGCACTATACTAGAGTGACTATATACAAAAGAAGGCAGAGCCCCTGCAACTTTAACTGTTGTGATGAAGAGGGAATATCACCAGGAACTAATTGCATACAAATGACACTGGCTGAAATTCCCTTTTCTCTACAACTGTTAAAGTTACATGAGCCCTGACCTGGATTTTATCTGGTCACCCTAAACTAACCTTACATGAACAATGCCTGTCTGTTTATACACAACCATGGGTTGAACAGTGTATACCAGTAATATAC
This sequence comes from Anniella stebbinsi, assembly GCA_029215795.1. Lineage (NCBI taxonomy): Eukaryota > Metazoa > Chordata > Lepidosauria > Squamata > Anniellidae > Anniella > Anniella stebbinsi. The sequence goes on from JARDYH010000001.1 coordinate 394,678,760, forward strand.
ATAACCCTTTCCTCTTGGCTCATACCAAGCTGGTTATGACAACACAAGATAAAGGCAGTGCTCCAGCTAGCTGTAAGCACACACGCACCTATTCTAGAGCCAATGCTGTTGCATTGACCTACTTTGATTATGATGAGCAGTGTGTGCGCACATGTGCAAGAACCCTATGGAAGCACAGGGTGTGTGAATTATTCATGCTCAGCCCATGTTAATGCAGGATTTAAACAATCTCATCTATAATTCAGAGGGCAGGGTGCACCCACTATTGGTTCTGGTGCTCTCCAGGGGCCATTCATGCTTAGGTGAGCAAAGTTGAGTAATGTGGCTGGTTTGACAGACATGAAAGGAAGCAACTCAACTGGAATCAGTGCAGAGACCAAGCAGGTGCTGATGTTGAGAGAGGACACTGGAGTCAAAATGTGTGGGGTAGCGCAAAGGGGACAGAGGTCTAAGGAGATAGAGGTCTGAGGGGGAAGAACCACAGCTCATTGGTAGAACACAAACTTTGCATGTGGGAAGTCCAATCGCTGGCATCTCCAGTGAAAAGAATGAGGTAGTGCGAAAGACCTCTGACTGAGACCTTTAGCAGCTGCTGTCAGAGTAGGCATCTACTGGGCTAGATGGACAAATAGTTTGACCTATGATAAGGCAACTGCCTGTGTTGGGAAGGACCGGAGTTCATTGGTAGAGCACCTGCTTTGCATGCAAACGGTCCCACGTTGAATATTTATTTATTTATTTGCAATATTTCTATACCGCTCCCTATCTGAGGATTTTGGAGCAGTGAACAAATAAGGTACAAGAATAAAAACAATAAAAAATACATTAAAATACATTTTAAAAAGAAACAAAGTGCAAATAAAACCACAGCTGGTCATTAAGGAAAGATTTCCTGGAACAACAACGTTTTCAGGAGGCGCCAGAAGGAATACAAAGTTGGCACCTGCCTGACCTCCAGAGGCAGGCAATTCAATAGAAAGGGGGCTACCACATGGAAGGCTCTTCTCCTGGTGGACTCCAAATGAACCATAGATCCATGTGGGACTACCAGGAGCATGCCGTCAGATGACCTCAGTGACCGGGCACGTTGATAGGGGAGAAAGCGCTCTCTCAGTTATCCCTAGCATCTCCAAGTAGGTCTGCGAAAGACTCCTATCAAAACACAGAGAGCTGCTGCCAGTCAGTGTCGACAATACTATGCAGGATAGACCAATAGTATATGCCTGATAGAAAACAGCTTCCTCTGTTCTGTGCTTCTGGAAAGGTAGTAGAAAGGCCATAGGAAGAGATCTCTCAAGACAGTTGATCCACAGACTAAGGATCACTCTTTCCAAGTTAATCCTTCATTTTATAACACCGCTGGAGCAAGTGGACTTTTTCAAATGAACATTTCTATTCCTGTGGACTAGGGAAGCTCAACCTCAAGTCTATGGGCCAAAGCTAGCCTGCCTGAGATCCCAATTTGGCCCTCTGGGGTTCCCCAAAAGACCTCACCCCTTTCTACCCAACTGCCTAGTTTGGTGGTTTCTTGGCTTTTTCACAGTTGCAAGGCTGAAATGCCTTTCCTACAGCTTAGTTATAGACAGTAAGAGCTCTAAACTAAAATATGCTCGCATTTTTGGTATTTTGGCCCCATCCCCTTTCCCCTGCTCTGTTTTGCCTTAAGCCCTGTCCACCATTGGAATATGTCCCCTGCAAGCTTCTCCAAAATGGGAATTTGGCCCTCGGGTTGAAAGAGGTTCAGCTGCGGACATACATTTTCAATGTATGCAGACTAGTAGGGTGTGATCCAAAGTTAGGTGCCTACAACTGGGCTGGAAGAAGCGGATTTCCCCCTCCTTCTCACAGCAGCACCTCCAGCCCAGTGGAGATGCTACACTGAGGGTGAGGGGATCTTGCTAAATGGTGTCATCCGTGGTGTGGGGGGGGGACACCCCCAAATTGGGCAGAGGCTCTTCTGTGAGTGGAGCCTTCCATCAATGGACAGATCCTGGATTCAACCACAAGTCTTTAATGTTTTCAGATCCAGAAGCTGCTTTAATCCCTTCTTATACCATGAGCCTCTTTTAATTCATATACAGATATATCTTTCTCTTTCCGTTTCCTCCTGTACTTGCATTATTTACTTTACCCTATCACTCTCCTACAGTCCTAAAAATAAACATGTTGGTGATGCCATTACCCACTGACTGGGATTTGATCCACTATAAAAAGAGTTAGCAGTGTGAATGTCCAAAGCATTTCCCATACGTTATCCTATAAGCCACACAAGAACCTTATACTCTAAGACATTATTCCTCTAGTGCAGCTTTCCTTAATCAGATGCCCTCCAGATATCCTGGATTGTATCTCCCAGCATTCCTCACCATAGGCCATGATGGCTGAGGCTGGCAGGAATTGTAGTCCAAAACATCTGAAGGCTGCTCTAGGCCTTGGTGTCTCTTGGCTAAAAACCCTCTAAGCTTTGCAATGGTGATTTAGATTAGGGAAAAAAGTCATTCTCTTGCCCTGAATGTTCACACCCTTCCATACCACCTTAGCTGGCAAAGTCCTGTCAATAGCACCACTGACCGCACCACACAAAACACAAGACAAAGGCTGGAATCTCTGCTCTATATCACAAGAAACACCACTGCTTGCGGCTCCTTGAGAAAAGCCACCACTCAGAGAAAAGCTTGATTCTCTTTAGAAAGGGACATGACGTGAGACCCCTGAATGGCAAGATACAGGAGCAGGCAAATCAACCCCCTTTTGTCGACTTACACACCGATGACAAATCTTTTGCAGGAAAGGGTCTATTCTTAGAGATGACTCAAGCTGTTTGCTCCCATCGTAGCCTTTATTAAGACATCTCACTTGGTTGTCAAACTGCTCCTTTGTCTTTCATCTTGGCAAAGAGGTGCAGGGGTGTGTGTGTGTGGGGGGGGGGGAGAAGATAACCAATAGTGGTGGGGAGTGGGGAGCAGATGGAGGCCAGATACATCAGTGATCAAGAGGGAATACAGCCAAGCCAAACCTGAACTTATGCCACAGACGGTTTTGGGCAGGCCCAAGCCTCATGAAGCACCACAAAGCAAATTCGTGACTGATAAGGTTGAAATAGAAGAACACCTAAAAGCACAAACTGGTTTAGATATTGCATCAGGGAGGGAGGCATTTGAATGACACAGCTGGTACTACTTCTTATTCTTCTTGAAAAGGGAGTCTTGCAGTTTTACCTGCACCTTATACAGCAACCTGGACAACACCCAAGTCAACTTCCCATTTGCCAAAGCCTGATGATCCCCCGTCCCACAACTTCCCATTGCTAGGAGATGCCCTCACTGCAGCAGCAAAGGAGCTTCTTCTGAGCTCGGGAGAACGCCACTTGGTCGAGCAGTTGCTTCAACATGACTGACTAATTGTTATCATTTATTCATCAAAACAGCCCTTGCCTTTTGGAGACTGCAGTGAAACTCACTTGCCTAATGAAGCAGGTACATCCACGCAGCCTTCCTCCCAGCAGGCAAAAAGGGAAGGCCAGCCCCAGCAGGTGCAAAAGCTTTGCGGGTGGGGAACAGGGGAAAGAGACTGGTTCTTGATAGCTTGTGCTGATGTAAAAGATGGGGCAAAATTGCAGGTGGGGATAAGGAAAAACAGACTAGGCGGGGAACAGGGAAATATAGTCTGGGTGGATGCTGACACAGCTATAACCCAGGGAAGAGAAACACAGAAGCAGAAACCATTCAAGAAGAGAGGAGGAATTCGATTTGGTCAGTGAGTAACTTCAAGAGTCCCCATTTATTTATTTAAAATATTTCTTGGCTGCCCTTCCAAGGCACTGTGCAACACTAAAACACATAGTAAGAAATGATGCAGTATTAAAAATTATAAAACACAGTAAGAACAGCAACAACAGCAAACACATCGGGGAAGGCCAGAGTAAATAGTATGCTTTCAGGGCCTTCTTAAAAGCCTCCAATGATGGGGCCTGGTGAATTCAGGTGGCAACTTATTCCAGAGGAATGGGGCCACTATGGTAAAGGCCCTGCTCTCTTGCTTATCTTAAAGTGCGGGCAGGCTGATATGGGCGAAGGTGGTCCTTCAAGTAATTTGGTCCCGAACTGTTTAAGGCTTTAAAGGTCTAAACCACCACTTTAAATTGGAGTCAGAAATATATTGATAGCCAGTTAGGGCCACAGCTGGCATACCAGCTTTGGCTGGTAAAATACACTCCTGGACACTGCAGCCAACCTGTGCTTTTGTGAATGCAACTTGAAAGACCTTAACTATAGCCCGTTTTTATTAGCACCCTGTAGGGCAACCCCTTCAGCTGTATGAACAAGATTCAGGGTTCTTGAGTATTTTACAAAAAGCAAATGGTATGTCCCTTTCCGGAAGCAGGGAGGGGAATCAACCATTGTTTGCTTCTTTCATGTACCCAGCAGTCCTGGGGGCAGTTCCAGGTGAAACGTCAAACTATTACATCATCGGGTAGAGCCCATTTTGTATGTCTGAAGGTCCTCTCCCCAGATGGACCATGAAGGAATCATGATTTCCAAGCTTTCCCCACACCATCCTATTCTCACCCCACCACCACCACCCCTGCTTTTTTTATAACATCTTGCCTGATGGAGAAGTCTTGAAATCTCAAAGGCATTCCCATTTTTGTGACCTTTGAGTTGGCCTAATGGAGATAGTACACTATACTTTCGGGCAAAGTATAAAGTGTTGGTTATTACCTTTAAAGCCCTACATGGTTTGGGTTCAGGTTACCTGCGGGAATCGCCTTCCCCCATACAATCTGCTCCACACACTCAGGTCCTCTGGGAAGAATTTACTCTAGTCAGCCAAAACTAGGCTGACAACTGTTACTCAGAGGACCTTCTCTTCTGCCGCTCCAAGACTGTGGAATGACCTGCCGGGAGGAAGTCATCAACTTAATAGTCTTTCTGAGTTTAAGAAAGCCATAAAGATTGATCTCTTCCGGCAGGCCTACCCAGATGAATTTTAAGATGTCTGATTGTTATTATATAAGTTTTATATATTTTTTTAATAAGTTGTATGCATTTTATGAAAAAAATGTATTTAAAGTTGTTCCCTGCCTTGATCCATAGGGAGAGACAGGTAATAAATAAATAAATAAATAAATAAATATATTATTATCATTATTATTAATATGGCTTTTGGGATTTTTCTTATAGCCATAAGAACAAAAGAAGAGCCATGCTGGATCAGACCAAAGGTCCATCTAGTACAGCACTCTGGTCACGAAGTGGCCAACCAGCTGTCAACCAGAGACCCACAAGCAGGACACAGTTGCAACAGCATCCTATCGCTCATGTTTCCCAGAAACTAGTGTATACAGGCTTACTGCCTCTGATACTGGAGGTTGCACTTAGCCATCAGGACTTGTAGAGCAACTACTTTTGCTTCCCTCCCCACCCCAAATCAAGAACCAGGAAAGTCTGTAATTCCTGTTTGGAAAAAGAATCAGCTGATTGGGCATCGGGTATGTCACTAGCTGAAATACCACCAAAAAAAGTCATATCTGCATCAATAGGCTATGAGCAGATTGTGTGGTGAGGAGGACAAGAGGCGCATTAGCCTGCCAGAAGAACCACTGATGCCTGCTCTTGCACTTGGATCATGTCCCACAAAAACAGGTGAAGTTAATCTTCAAACCAGATTAACTGATCCAAGTATTAAAAACTCCAACTGGTGAAACTGGAGGTATTGAGTTTCTTAGTGCTCAGACACTATGAAAGATACTTCTGTTCCAGACTTTTAAAGGAAAATTTGGAACTGCACAGAGGATGGTATGAAATTGTAATCCATGCACATATGTAGCGCCATGCATTACCGCATCCTTGTGTATTTTGCTGATGTACATGCAGATTGTACATGCAGATACTTAGTTACTTCACATTCCATGACATTTAGAAGCCTACATGGAGAAAGAGAGAATCCTCAGAAACGGGAATTTGACTACACCAATACAGAAGGTTGTTGTCTTCACATTTCACAAAAGAGGCGTCATGAACTGCAACTTTATATGGAGTGAGGGTGGGGAGAAAGATGGGTTCATACATTAAACAGACCCCTGCTCACATCCTTCTTAGTATACCTGCGACATCAAAGGCTGAAACACCCAAGATATCAACTCTTAAACAAACAGTAATCCTCAAGCCCAACCTTTGCCTTGTCATAAGGAAGGAGACCAAGAGCATGTCTTCACCTAGAGTGATCTTGAGAGATGCTAGAAGACATATTTCCCAAGTGTCTCCTTGAGGTCAATATATGGCTGACTTCATTACAATTATAGAGCTGCAGATTTCTCTCTCCTGAAATCCCAATAATTTTGTCTCTGAGAATTGTCCTATGGAATTTAGTGAATCTTTAAATTGCTGTGCTAACTCTCAGACACAAATGTTTCGTGTAGGTTTGCCCCAGTGAGATCCTGATTAAGAGTATCATAGTGGATATATTTTGGCATCACCACCCTTTAACATTGTCAACTTCACATGACATATCAAGATCAGGAGGCCCCCATGTTCTAGAATGACTTCCTTTATGTTTGAAAGTTGAACACTCCGCAGAGAGTAGCAACAGAATTGATGTCTTGAAGTTTCTACCCTCAAAGGTGTCCTAGAAAATCTTTAGATAGGTAGATACAACCTGCAGGGATGATAAATGGGCATGTTTCATCAGGTTCAAGAGGAACCTGGGCTACTCAATTTCCTTTTCACCTTACCTGCACTTTTTACCATCAGCCAATATAACACACTTTCTTCATGGTTTGTATTTTTGAACTGCAGAGATATTTTTAAAATTGCACATTTTTTCCCTTGAATTCCACATTTTACATTTGGTTGCACTTTTGTTTTTAAAGCCTTGCTGCGGTTAGACATGGCTAATTAAGAAAAATGTCAAAGGCTGCTATGTCAACAAGTTTATGGGCAGGTTCATCACTGAGGGCTAAACTACACACTATATTTGTGAAAGAAAAGCATGACTATAGCCAACAGGAGGAGGTGAGCCAGACCAGGACCCTGGCATGAAGTGGCGGGAGGTTTGTGAAGTTTAGCCCTTTGCCCCTGCTGCAGTTCCTGTCCACATTGGGGACCTGTGCTGTTGTTTACATGGGCACTAAATCCAAAGTTAGGTGGTGGGAAAGAGAACAGAAGTCCAAACATTAAGCTCCAGCCTAGAGCAATGACATGCCTAACTCATGTACAAGGAACTAAGGTATTTTACCTATACTGCTTTTATTCCTTGTTTCCAAGTTACATCACAGATGAAGAGCAATTATGCAGAGCAATTATGCAGAGCATAGGAACAATAGCAGGAATGTGGGCTTAGCACAGTTGCAGAGTTTTTCCTTTTTCAAAGGTTATAAAGACAAGTTGGTGTACTAATGCAGTCTACTATCATTCGTGTTACATACTGTGATCCATTAACCGTGGAACAATTTTCACAAGGAGAATCTTGTACCTCCCTAAAGAGGTACTACAAGCATTTTGCTCGAAAGGTGAACACTTCACTTCTCTTCCACAGTATTCCTTGGCCTCAATAAAAAATTTAGTTGATAGGTTAAAACAATTTTAAAAAAACAAACAAACACCGTTCCTATGAATTAGGGACTGAGTTGAGGTCATGCTTCTTTATGTTGAGGTTATTTTGGCTCTGGCATGTTAGAATGGAAAAAAAATAGTGAGATGGTAACTTATGTATTTCCTTCAGTATCTCAAGGAGGTACTGACATCAATAACATTCAAGTTCAAGAGCTGTGGAATTCATTAATTAAAAGACAAAGCAACTTGATCATGGGGGGAAGACATGTCCCTAGGCAGTACTTAATTACTTTTGGTGCTTGCTATTGCTACCTATAGTGATTCTGTGGAGGAAGTATCATTTGAGACTTCCTGTTTGAAATTATGCTCTTTGTGAGGGACAGAAACACCCCACTGTAGTATGCCCTTCTAATACTTTGTGTCTGGAAACAACCATTTCCTACTGGTTCTCTCCATTCAACCAGGTTTCTGTTATGTCCACTATAGGCCTGGTTAACCTGTGGCATGAATTGTTGAATTCTGGGTCATTGTGACATGTCAACATGGGCATGCTAGTTTGTTAACCACAAACAACTCAGAAAGCAACCTCACAGTTTGTTGTTGGGTTTTGAATTCCAAGTTGTTTAAACCATGGTTGTCACATTATATGCAAACGCAGAACTATGGGTTGCTCATGGGTTGTTTTGCAATGGAGTCTACACATTCAGTGGCCAAGAATGGCTAAACCCACCTGCTCTATATGCCAACACTATAGCACCACAAAGGCATCTAGATACAGGAGCGAGTGAGCAAAATACGAAGAAAATCAAACAACCCAAGGATTGAGAAACAAACAATGGTTTGTTCAACTGTTAGCCAGACAAACCCCGGTTAGGACAACAAACCATGGGTTAAAGAAACCACGGGTTAGCAGTATGGTGCAAACCAGGCCATTGTTTATGTTTGCCCTGAAACCAAGCATTTCAGCTCCTCATCTTGGCTCAGAGGCTTTTAGCATTAGCATAGAAACACCTATACATGGTGTTCAAATGCCTGGCTTGAGCATTTTCCCCTCACAGTCCTTTGGTTGGCTATTGTGTCCTACTCTCAGGTATTACCCCAGTGTGGATAAGGCTTATGGCAGGCAGAGGCATAAGTTCAGGAACACATGCACTCACTCTTTGTCTCTTATATGCTCTCTCTCTCTCTCTCTCTCTCTCTCTCTCTCACACACACACACACACACACACACACACACAAACACAGCCAAGGCCACATTGTGAACTCTTTATGAGCAAAGGGTAAGTACCACATTAACCTCTCCCCAACACACGCACACACAGTAAAGAATCAGCACACCACTGAGTACAATTCATATATTATCCAGTTTCACATTCTCATAGGATATAGCAACTTATTCTCAAGAATCTTAATACAAGCGAGACAGCCATGGTCCAATATAATACTTAAAGCACTTCCAAGTACCAAGCAATAAAATGCCAACAAAAAAAAATTGCACAATTTCTTGTTACTATGCCTGACTGAATCAGTTACAGAAAAAAGTCTTTTTTTTTCTCTTCAAGCTTTTAACTAAACATTAAACTTATCTTACAGATTACAGTTTCTCTTTAATAATAATTAATTGCACAAAAACCACACAAAATCTTTATGATGCATAAATATTTCCTTATTACACATGGTACAAAAATACTCGTACATCTTTGTTCGGTTTCCCCATAAGGATGGCTGATTATTTGGCAGGACTGGATTCTCTCCAATCAGAGGGATGTGGAAAAAGAGGTTAAATATTTTACAGCTGTTCTATATATAGAAGTTTGACAGAAAAACAAAACACAAAAACAACCCTGACTTGAACTGGAGAAGGGCAAAATGGACAAGAAACCCAGTGCATTGTACTTTTGAGGAAAAACTTTCCTTTTTTTTTTTTTCAAATTCTAGTCAAAGCAGAAAATGGGAAGGGGAGCCTGAAAGGGGGAGAAAAGAAAACAGGAAAGGAAAAGGGACCAGGGCAAAACTAGGATAGCGTATTTTAGAAGCCAAGTCTTCACGGAAGCAAGATGAAAAACTTCAGTGATCAATAGCTAGGCCAAGACCCGTCGCTATGGTTACACAAATGCTAGAACAAAAACAAGCTTTGCACACTCACACACGCACACACCCACACCAAGTTAAAGTGTTTTAAATTCATGCCAGAAAACATGCAAAACAGATTGTCTTTTGCTTCCTGCAGCAGAACTGCATAAACAATGTTTAGGATAAGAAAGGCCTGGATATTGCACTGTACACAGCTAGATCACATTTAGTGCCAGCATCCCAGCTGGGAACAAACAAACCAAACAAACCAAAAACGGCTCCATCACCAAGGTTGAGCCTCTCCAACTAGGCCTCAGCGTAGCAGGAGGAGAAACTCAGCAATGGGAGGTTGCTGGGAGTTAGCGGAGTGGGATGTAGGCAGGCAGGCAGGCAAAAGGAGGGAAAGCAAACCATGCAAGACCACTGAGGGGGGAGGGGGGACAGTTCATGTTCACAGTCTTGGACGGGGAAGCCCACAGTTTCGTTCACAAGGAGGGCATGTTACTGCAGTTGGGCACCTTGCCGGTGTCCACAGGAAGGGTTTGGAGGGGAGGTTTCCAGCGATCCATAGACTACTTCATCCCTGGCACATCACTCCATGGAGAGACAAGAGGAGGAAATGTGGGCCAAGAGGCGGCTCTTGGAAAAAGCAAGAGAGCGTTACTGAAGTGAAGTTCGACATACCCTCTGTCACGGCCCCGCTATACGCAAGGAAGGTAGATTCCACTTCCCCCGCTCAATCCCTGCTCAAGCACAGCATCAAGCTTTATGGCTGAGCAAGGGATATGAAAGTTAGCGCTATCCTGTCATCTAAACACCCAACTACGCAGGGCAGTCCCACCCCCATGCCCAGAGCTCATGTGTGCATCAAAGCCAGATACTCACTAAAACTAACAGAACTGACGAGACTTCCATCCTTGTTGGGCAGCTTCAGAGGGGGGGTACCAGCGCATCTAGAAGAGAAGGACAGGATGTGATAGGGGAGGAGCAAATAGGTGAATGCAAGGTAGTCACTAGTGCTCCTGAGAATTCTACATGTGGCACTTCTCCCAATTGTCCAATAGCATTCAGGATCCTCTGGGAAGCCGGACCGCCACTCTTCTAGCATCAGAAATTGCTCATGCAGCCTTTTTAAAATTTTACTTTTATTGCATTTATATCCTGCCTTTTTCCTCCAAGGAATGCAAGGCGGCAGACCTAATCCTCCTCCTCCTCCCTATTTTATCCTCACAACAACCACTCTGAGAGGTAGGTTTGGCTGAGAGCATGTGACTGGCCTAAAGTCATCCAGTGAGGTTTCATGGCCATGTGGGAACTAGAACCCGGATCTTCTGACGCCCAGTCCAGCACTTTAGCCACTACACCACACTGGCCTTCTGCATAGCAAGACAGGAAGTTGTACATGACCAACCCTAAACCTATTACTCCTGCAGGATCCCAAAAGTTCTCCTCACCCATAACATGTCACTAAACCTTGTCTCACCACAGATTCTAGACTACCACTAAGAAGATTTGTTTTAGAAAGCCTTTAGGTCACATTAATGGATCAACTGCAAGATTGTTGGTTGGGTCATACAATCATAGAATAGTAGAGTTGGAAGGGGCCTATAAGGCCATCAAGTCCAACCCCCTGCTCAATGCAGGAATCCACCTTAAAGCATCCCTGATAGATGGCTGTCCAGCCGCCTCTTGAATGCCTCTAGTGTGGGAGAGCCCATGATCTCCCTAGGTAATTGGTTCCATTGTCATACTGCTCTAACAGTCAGGAAGTTTTTCCTGATGTCCAGCCGGAATCTGGCTTCCTGTACCTTGAGCCCATTATTCTGTGTCCTGAACTCTGGGATGATCGAGAAGAGATCCTGGCCCTCCTCTGTGTGATGACCTTCCAAGTATTTGAAGAGTGCTATCGTGTCTCCCCTCAATCTTCTTTTCTCAAGGCTTAACATGCCCAGTTCTTTCAATCTCTCCTCATAGGGCTTTGTTTCCAAACCCCTGATCATCCTCGTCACTATATGACATCCTAGCCATCTCAAGGTGCACCCACAGTGGCTCTTGTTATGCAATCACAAATAGCAGCTCAGGGAGCTGGTGTAGTCTCCTCCTATGTCCCTGTCTGTTATGAGATCCAATTAGCACTCCACTGCCCAGGTAGTTCATGTGCAACCTGTTCAGGTAAATGGCTTACAACATCCTTCCATTTTTGCATCAGGGCTTCCCTTTTTAGTTTAAGAATATTGTGAGTAAATCCTCCCATCCACCACAAAGATTGAACAATCCACCCAGATTGAACAATAGGGGAAGGCGTTTCACTTTGTCCAAGTACTGCACTAAAAAAATTGAAAACCTACCTTGAAAGGAGGGGTAAGTTAAAAAATAAAATAAAACAAAGGAGCTTACGGTCTCTCACTAGTGTAGCATGCTTGATTAAAGAGGAGTTTGAATTCCTAAGGGAGCAATCCTATTTAGACAGAAAAACATCCTATAACTCCCAGCATTTCCATGCTAGCTAGGGAATGCTTAGATCTGTAGGACTTTCAGCCCCCTCCCTGTCTAAACATGCATAGGATTGCAACCTTGGGTAGAAGCTTGTCAGAATGGGATGCCCATCACTTCCACTGATCCTAAGTCAGATCAATGCCTATTTTGAAAAGAACATGAAAGCTGATTTTGAAACCTTTTACCTCTTCCTTCCCGATACCCTACTGAATAACTGGAGCCCCACATTACAACTTTGCAATGATTTCACATCCATTTCTTCTAGGCTAGCATATGCTCCAACTATCGGTATTCATCAGAGACGGTCCTTTTCTAGCACATGTCCCTGGTAAATAATTGTCCCTGGTAAATAATTGTCCCTGTTTCGCCTGTTTGTCAGTGTGCACCCGGATACACCCATTTCCCTTCCATCTCTCACTGCTGACCCCCCATTGCTACCATCAGTGTTTGAGTTGTAGCTATTAAGTACAACGAGATCCATTGCAAGATTTAAAGTTTTTAAGCAGTGTCTAACAGAATAACTAATAAACAAACTAAGTTTTTTTACTTGCATACACACCTGTTTCAGGAGCATGTGTAGAACAGACTATTTCAGGTAGATGAACACTGTAGGCAGAGAAAAGCCTGTAGCAATGTGCGATAGTGTGTATGTGTGTGTGTATGTGCACGCGCAAGAGAGAGCGAGAGAATTGTGTGCTCGTTCAGGCAGTGGTCTTTGGTGCGAGAATAGAGAGATAACATACCTGAGTGTCCTTATTTATACCTGTGAAACGTTGGAAGGTATGGGGCTGGAAAGGAAGGTAGAGGATGGGCAGCACCTGGGCTTGACCAGCGGTTGCTGCTGAACCAATCTCACAACAATGACCTAATATGTTATTTTATTTATTTATAACATTTCTATACCATCCAACAACTGAAGCTCTACAACATGATAAAATGTAATATAAAAGCTTAAAAGAATAAAACTACAGAATAAAGTAAAAAATAAGAACCAAATACTCTAACATACTTAAAACAGAACCTGAAAGACGAACATGCCTGGGAAAGTAATACAGTCTTCACCTGGCACTGAAAATGTTTACAATGTAGACACCAGGCAAGCCACTCTGGGAAGCTCATTCCACAACTGGGGTGCAACAGCAGAAAAGGCCCTCTTTGTTAGTAGCCACCCACCTCACTTCCTTTGGCAAGGGCTCCCGTAGAAGGACCACTGAAGAGTACCTTAAAGCAAATGTATTAAAACAAATACGATTTCTCTTCTCACTGCACAGACACCAAGAAGAATAGCCCAGAATTATCGCAACCTCAAGAGATGGCTGTGTAGCCACTGCTGGAAGTCATTCAGTGAGGGTCCACTATCCCCCTAGTTCAATCTTCTCCAACCTGGTGCCCTTCAGATATTGCTGGACTTCAACTCCCATCAGACCAAGCCAGCATGGTCAATGGTCAGGAATCCTTGCTACTGTAGTCCAAAATATCAGAAGGGCCCAAGGTTGGGGAAAGGCAATTACTCAAGGTAATTGGTTTCATTGCCAAATAACAGTATAGTCTACATTGACTGACAGTGGCTCTCCAGGGTTTCAGGCAGGAGTTTTCCCAGCCCTACCTGGAGTTGTCAGGGACCTTCTGCATGCAAGCAGATGCTCTAGCACTGTGTCACCAATTGATGCCTTGAGAACCCTCTCACTGGGAATCTTCAGCCTGTGACATTGGGCTGGTGTTCTGTCACTATGACCCAAAGGAGGAAAGCATCCAAGTCAAATCAAAAGAAGAGATTAACAGGTCCTCAGGATGCAAAAGGATTTATTTGTATGAAGACCAACGCATTTCGGCCTATGCCCTATTAAAGGCCTTCTTCAGGGGGGTGTTAGAAGATGTCTGCAGATTTTCCTCTAGCAATAAAATATCTCCTCTAATAATTTGTGGGTTGTTATACATCTTCTAACAACCTCCTGAACAAAGCCTTTAATAAGACACAGGACAAAACTCATTGGGCTTCATGCAAATAAACCCTTTTGCATCCCGAGGACCTGTTTCTCTCTTCTTTTGCTCTGTCATTATGGCCTGCTGGCCAGAAGCCATTCATTTGTCTCACGCCTGTCATCCTCTATTTGCATTATCAATATCCTTCCTTGCAAGCCAAGTTGCATTCAGTTATGCCACTTGATAGCCTCCTAGATCACCATCCTTTACACGTCCTTTCTCTTCTCTCCACGCCCTTCGGCTCCTTGCTCTAAGCTGTGAGTAATGAGGATTTCCTAGATTCCTAGATCCCTCTCCCCCGCACATCTGGAATTAGTTTTGTCCATTCTGCTCAGCAGCTGAGTGGGAACAGGAAGCTCCATTTGCCAGGCTGCACAATGCTCTTTAACCCTGGAAAGAAAAACCTTGACAGCTGGAGCTGCAGCATCCTGCTGGAGGAGCAAGTACATCCACTCAAGTTATGCATGCAGCCCAATGGCAGAGCAAGATGCTGACTGGCTGCACGTGCTAGAGAATATTTGCTCATCGGTCAGCTGCTTTGAGATTTATTGTCTAGTTTACAGGAGCGTGGCCAGTCTATGGAAGCTTCTCTCCAGCAGATCTACTGTAGCCAGCTGCTTTGAAACAGCCTTGCATGATAATTGGGGCCATCACATCATTAAGGACATCTCAATTTATTACATTTGCATAGGAAGAAACAATAATTCTGAAGCAAGAAGTACACCGTTTCTAGATGCCTGTTACAACACATACATTTTAGAAGAGGCATTCCCTCCTATATATTATAAAGAGAATACCTCCTCTAAGATGGCACTTGCTTTCTGCACTTTGTATAAGCACTTGCATTATTTTTTTTTAAAGATCTGCTGCTCAATCAAGGCACGTTTTTCTAACATTGCAATCCTAGTCACCCTCAACCTCCAGTCCCTTCCTCACCCATTACCCTTAAGTTCCCCTAAATACATATATGCACAACAATACTATCAGGCTGAAGTGAAGCAAGAAAAGGGAAACAAACTTTTAACAAAATAATCAGGACTTTACTAATTTGTAGAGAGGGGGAGAGAAAGAGAGAGAGTGCAAAGGAGGGTTTTCCAGACTCCGGTGAAAGAAGGATTTTGCCTTCCTTAACAAAGCCCACAGCGTGATTGATGTGTGCCAGTTGACTGTGCGGGAAAAATTAAATCCGTGTGTGTGTGTGTATGTGTATGTGTGCTGTTGCTGCTATTACTACTCCAAGCTCTCCCCCTCCCACCACGTGACTGTGGTGAGTGAAACAAAGTGGATAGGAAACTCTCCCACCCCACCCCACCAGCACCATGTGCCAGGATTCCCTCAATGAGGCTCCTTTCCTCCCACAGGCAGGACTAATCCATCGCTGCTCAGTGGGAGTATCTTGAACACAAGAGGTGCCATGCTGTGGTGCCATGTCATGTGTGCCATTTGGCAAGAGGTGGGTTAGAGAAATGCCTGGCATTTCATTCTGCCTGGGCTTTGGTGTGTGGATAGCGTGGAGGCCCATGCACTGGGTTGGGTAAGGAAGCGATGGGGGCAAAAAAAGAAGAAGGGGGAGGGAAGCTTGCGGAGAAAAAAACCATTGTGCCCCAAATGGCAGAGAGATGTTGTGTTACCTTACCAGCCTTTTCCAGACCATCCTTAAAGGCTTCTAGGAATGAAGCTGCTGTACAGCCAACTCCATTCTAGCAGGGATTAGCCAGGACTAGGGTGTCCCACACCTCCAGGGCTAGCCTGCGTAGGCATCCTGGCTGCAGGTCACTGAAGACATCAAAGGAGGGATCATTTAACCACCAAATGGCCACTGTGGGAGCCCCTAGGGGGGCAAGAGGCATTTCATTGGCAGCTGCCATTACACATGACAACTTGATGCGGGCGTAGAGAACCCCAGGCCGAGAATAGGGGTAGGGTGGGGGCGGGAATCAGCATTCAGAGGCAAACAGAATCTGTAGGTATTGCTGTTCAGGCCATTAGGACAACCCTTCTTGAGACTCCAAGCCTGGAGCTCCTTCCTTCTCTGGCTGCAAGTTGGACTACACAAGGAAATTTGGACCTTTCTTGCTCTGACATTTGGCAGTTCTTTCAACTAAGACATTTATTTTCAGTAGAGGACAACACCAATACTGGAGATGTTCCAGCAGGTCCATCTCATCACCACTTCCGACTACAGTGGAGCTGACAGCATGGTGAAGAATTCAGTGACACACACACTTTCTTGGCAGTTGTCCCAGAAAGTTTCATGTATTACACTGGCTGTCTTTGCCCTCAGCAGAAGCATGCAGACAAATCTAATTGTCTATCTAGAATTGCGACATCATCCCGTTCACTACAGGATCCCTGGTTGGCTGGGATCTGCCATGTGACTAATTGAAGATGACGACTCAGGAATCAGAAAAAGGATGTCAAAGCAGTCACAGGCATGAGAGCAAACGTATAAGATGTAGGCATTTATTCCCACTTCCCAAGTACCACTTTTGATCTAAAATAAAAAATAAAAATAAAGTGGTAGACCATTGAGCACAATCCAAATTCAAGGTTCCAGAAAGGCTGCCTTGTTTATAGAGGCTACCTTGGGAATAGTTTGTTGTACTGTGTGACATTGCAACAGAGCACCTTGAATAGCTGAATTAGCTATGTAGGCAGGAGGGCTTAGCAAATCTCCCCAGGTTATGCTTCTATCCAAAACTCAAAAGCAACTATCTCCCTACCTTACATCAACACACTAGACTTCCAGCTATGTGTTGGGTGGAGTTTTGAGCTTCCCAGTTGCTTAGGAAGGAGGGTGAAGTAATGTTTAACTCTATAAAAGCTTTATTAGTAACACATTCATTTGTTTTATGGGAAGAGCTTGCAGAGTTCAGCCTGGGGAACCATCTCTCCAAATGGAAAGCAGGAAGCCAGAACCACATGCCACTGTTACGATCTCCCCAGGTTAGGGGAGCATGAGAGAGTCCCATCTGAATAAAGCCCATGCCAATCACTTTTAATAGGTCCAGCACTCTTTTAGGCAGGAGTCCCTTAGCTTCTGCACCTTCTGCCTGCACAATCCTTCCCATATAGCCAAATGTATTTAGTCTATGGGTATCATAAACCTAACAAAGTTGATGTGGAAGCACACACACACACACACACACACACACACACACACACAGAACTGTGGACAAAGGTTAGACAACAGGAGGTGCACACACATACACAACCCCATGTTAACCAAAATGTGCTGCCACCTGTTTTGCTAATTGGCCGGTTTAACTAGATCATGCTTAAGAAAAGACTTTGTCCCGTTGGAACTGAAGAAATAGAATCGGTTGGTTATATTCTTTTAGACTGGAATTTGTAGAAGGAGCAAAGACAGAGACCGATTCTCTCTTCATTAAGAACTCTATTTGGAAGACCCAACAAAATGCTGATATCTGTTTAAGTGATAATTCTACATTATTGAAGAGGTAGCTAAATTCTTTTAATCCTCAATACAAATTGAGAGGAATGCCCATTTGGCTTCTCTACGAATTTATTTGTATCCTTACATATATTATCCTGTTGGTATAAACTTTCATTAGCCTGTAGCCTCAATAAATTCTTGTTCTTCTTTCCATATAGATCTTAATGCCTTCATACAGCAAGGCAATATTGGATCTCCTCTAGGATGTGGGATCCCTTATGGAGGAAAGAGTCAGGTCACCATGGGAGGCGATGCAAGAACATCAGATGGCTGTTTTCTCCCTTTAAAGAAATTATATGAATTCAGCCCATTAGAAAACCATTAGACTGGCCAAATATAGAGAGTTTTGGCTCTTAGCACTATACACCTTACTTGTGACAGTCTCCAGCAATACAATAAGCACCTCAGCCCTATCAGTAGCTTTTTCTATATGAGACATTTATCATCATTCCCTACTGAAAATTGTTTATGGGTTCTTTAGACGACATTGTGGCTCTCCAGTTTCACTTCTGCATCTAACGAGCACTTTCAGCAAGCTTTTTTTTTAAAGCAGGGAAAATGTGGTACTTAATCATAAAAGTGAAAGAAAATGCTTTTTCCCTTGTGTATTTCTGCTATTCTGCTGTAGCACAATGCCACCTAGAGGTTACATAGCAGAAATGCTCTTTGTGTAGTGCTCGGATGTCAATTCTGCGAAAAAACTGAAAGTAGATACAGCGGATTAACAGTCTCTCGTAGAAAAGCTGTGTATCTCCATCAGTGTGTCAGCTCTCCTCACTTCAATTCTTTTAAATTCTAGGAGGTCAGCTCCTTCTCATAAACCCTACAAGAGGCTAATGTGAGCATTCTTTCTTCTTCCCCATCACCGTTGCACTCAGTGCTTAGACGACCTTCCTCAATGTAGTACCCTCAAGATGTGCTGAACCACAACTCCATCTATCCCCAAATGGCCACGCTGCCTGGGGATTATGGGAGCTATAGTCCAGCACATCTGGAAGGCCCCAGGTTGGGGGAAAGCTGACCTATTCCGATACATTACTGGTAGCTGAAGGGCTTGGTGTGTTTGTATATTATTATTATTATTATTATTATTATTATTATTATTATTTCAAGGGCAGATTCAATCCAATTTATGCTCTCTAGCCAGACTGAGCTTTCCTTTAGTGCTTGGATCTCTTAGTTAGTTTCCCTAGCAAGTCAGTATGGAAGGCAGAGGGAAAATTCAGCACACTTATCAAATACCAGCCAGGCTTCGAGTCCAGAAGTTTCCTGCCACAATATGTGCAGGGTCAAGGTGCAACATCTTAGGGAGCAGATCAGGTGCCACAACTCCCCCCCCCCCGCCCCCTGCCCCAAATGCTCCACTCTGGAGAAAGAAACTTGGCACGGTTGAGTTTGGCAGCATAAATATCTGGACACTTGAAAGGGGGGGGGAAATATCCTACCCATCTGGAAATGAAAGGGTGGCGAGACGGACTCACCTGAGCGTGAAGGGCAGCAGCAGCAGCGGCAGCAGCAGGATATGTGAAAGCAGCATGTGGGATTGCAGGGGTTAACTCCGTGGTGTAGAGTGGATAGGGAGCCCAGGCCTCTGGAGATGCTGGTATCAGGGCCGCTCCAGTCAGGTCGTCTAGGAATGGGGAAGCAACAGCAGGTTAGGTATTGCCTCAATTGGACAAGAGTGAGGCGTTGCATTGCGAGAGGAGACCCAACAGACTAGCTTAGCCTTTTCCAACCTCCAGAGGTGTTGGGACTCCAATCCCCATAATCCCCAGCCATCTGGGAATTATGGGAGTGGCAGTCCCAACACATCCAGAGGACGCCAGGACAGGGAAGATGGATCTAGATCCTGTAGGGGTAACAGCAACTCTAGTAGGTGGAAGGACAACAAGATAAAATGCCTCATGCACACACACAAATATATAATCAAGATCACACACACACACACACACACACACACGGGCTGTTCACACAACACACTAACCCATACTCAGTGGTTCAGCGTGAATTGATGTTGAACAGTGGGTTAGCATATTGTCTGAACCCAGGATGTTTTCCACAGGGTGGCTTGAACAACCCAACAACAAAACATGGGCTCTCAAGGTGGCTTGTTCAAGAAAAATAAGCTACGCTGCTTGGTTAACAAGTCACCCTGTGGAAAATGTCCTTAGATTCAGACAACACGCTAACCCAGGGTTCAACAAGCAACCCATGGTTCAACAACCTACACTCAACCACAGAGTGGCTCAATTTGGACGACACGATAGTCAATGGTGGGTTGACTAACCCTAACCCTAGGGGGCACTCCCCACACAACATGGTAATAAATAATCAACTGTGGTGTGGATGAGGATCAGCACTGAGTTGACTATGGCAGCATTCAGATGACACAATAGTCAAAACAACTGACGATTGTTTCCCCCACACCAGTTGTTTATTGTGTCGTCCGAATTGAGCCAGTGTGGGATAACGTGTTGTGTGAACCCAGCCACTCGCACATGTGTGCCACTAGCCAGTGCAGCTCCAGAGAGGAAGCAGCCCACATACTCCGCAACAGCCATCTCCTGACCGGCACAAAAGAGGGGAAAATCTAAAGGTTCTAGTTCTCATAGATCCACTTACACCCGAAGCAGGCACCAATCAATGTTGCTTCACACTATGAGCATCATCAGAGGAGTGTTTTATCCCACGCTTGCGACTGGCCAGTTGCAAGTCTTCATGGGTCATTTCAACGACGCAGCGATCCTGCCGCACATCTCCTGCTCCTTTTCGCGTTTTAAAATAAGTCACAGAAAACCTGACTTTTAAAAAAAAAATAAGTCGGGATTTCCTGCTATGTGCAGGAAAGTTCCACTATAAAGGGTGCTCTTCCCATTGTTCTGTAGGGGCCATGTGGTCACTACACACTCTGTGTAATTTGAGCTCATCCCCAATGTGGAAGTGAAGCAGGGATCAGAGCAATGGTACATGACGGTAGGGAAATGCGATTCCCCCGCCCCTTCTGACGATCCTTTATATATTTTATTGGTACATGTTATGTATACGCACTCACATTCAGACTAACAAATGCATTACATAGATGTGCTCCCCAGGGGTCCCTCGGCTACAGCTGCTCCCTACAACTGTTCACTGGAAAGACATTTACTGCCACGGGTCAAACAGCCCTAAGTGAAGCAGGAAGTGTTAGTTCCACCCATGATACAGATCTACCTGAAACCAACAAGACATCCTCCCTATTTCCCCCTGCCCCTCAAGCCTCCTCACAAGGGTCCCGTGCGATGAAGTGTGCTCCTAGGGCAGGGTGGAGGTTGGTGGGATTCGGTGTGGCCATCAGCTTGCTTTTCGCCATCTTGGTGTTGGCTTTAGCAAACTCTAACCGCAACGTCTGAGGATTCTCTGGGTCAAAGCGGATGCCCTGCAGCAGAGGAACAGAAGAGGACGAATGATTACAAGAACCGAATAAAAACTGCACAAACCATCCCAGAAAACGGTTAGACTGACTTAAGAGCTTTATGTAAAAATGTGCAAAGGAAATAAGATGTATTGTCTTCTAAAGGCATAAATGTAAGGAGATAAGCCCATGTTCCCACATCCCCAGGAATCAGGTTGGACTGATATATGCTGCAAAATTGGGTGGTAGAATGGATTCCACCACTACAAATTGCAAGCAAAGTTTCTAAAGGCTCCCCACAAAGAACTGTTCCCACAAGAGAGAAGAGGTTCTAGATCAGTCTTTTCCATGCTTTGCAGATTTTCTGCTTGTACCATTTTGGGATCCCCCCCTTGTACATTAAAAAATGTGATCCGCCTGCCTGCAGCCTGAAGCGGTCCAATTTGTTCAACCACCTCATTCCATTGCTTGTTTCAATTCAGCCACCAGTGAATGTGCCAGACACAGAGGACAATTTCACAAATGGTGAAGACAAAAATAAAATTGCTGTAGCAGTAGGGCCTCAGAAAGCACCATCACTGCATTCAATCCTAATGTACCAATTCTGTAAGCTTGAAGTAGAAGCTGGCTGTGCATGACACTAATTGGTTGATCCCACATTATATCAATGAACTCTCTCCTCCCCATTCCCTGGAGCAATCTCCACTTAATGTTCCTTTTTTAAAAAAGTTAAAGGGATAGACGAATGGTTGAATGCACAACTTTTAATGTAACAGTTCTTAAAAGGCTGAAATGATTCTTGTTGTCTGAAACATTGGGAGGGGGGGCACAAGAGTGATTTCTGAGCTATTGTTCTATTCACTGGTATGCCCATTTAACTTGTGAAGCCAGGCTTGCCATACAACCGAGGGACACACTGTGAGTTCTTTTTAGATTACATCTGTCTTCAGCACATGAATACTTTTTAGATTATGTCTGTCTTCAGCTCACGAAGACTTTTTTTTTGTCAAGGGACATGCTGCAAGTTCTTTTTAGATTACATCTGTCTTCAGCTCATGAAGACTCTTTAGATTATGTCTGTCTTTGCCTTTTCAGTTTCACTTCTGAACATTAATGGCAAATAAAAAAGCACCATTTTTAGATTTGATGTATAACCTTAGATGTCACTTCCTATCATCACCTGTACAAATGCCCAGAGCCATATGCCAGTTTCCCCGTGACTGCAACATGCAAACTGGTTCACTCGCTCAAATCATCTGGAGTCACTTCGTTTGGAGTCTTGGCACAGGGTGCCTTGTTTGCTTCCGCTTGGCATTTGCAATCCATGTGGGTGATCACACATGGTTGGTCCTTTCCAGCCCTACTAGTTAAGATCTCATGATATAGTTGCCAGCTGAGAGCCAGGAAAGGAAGACCTCCACTTGCATATCAGTGTGCCAGAGAATCCCAGAGATTGCGAGGTTCTCCTTTGAAGAGTACAAAGCACATGGTAGGTATGTCACGAGGGCTTAATTGGTACAACACACAGAGCATCAATACAGATGGTCAGTGCATTGGACTGAGCTCTCACCTCCTGGATTAGGCATTCTTGAGCATCATTTATCCAAGCGGTAAGGAAGACTGTAGCACACAAATGCAAATCTGTGATACAACGGCATCTGCATGAGTTCAAAGTAGACTAGAGATCTGCAGCACTTCCATTCAACTAACCACATGTGGAATGGGATGGAACAGCATGCTGGGGGCCCAAGGCAGCCTGGCTCTTTGGCTTTGCAAGCACACCTGCTGCAGGGTCCTCAATACTCACATTCAACGCATTCTTCGCAGCTTCCGCACCAGACCGGCTGTCGAAGGTAACAAAGCCTACCGGCTAGGGAGAAAAACACATGGTTTGAGCTACACAGGCTGTATACTCTGGCCACACTGCTAAACAGATCTTAGGTGGACTCACCCCCAAGACTCCCTTTCCAGGGCTCCTTCGCATGACCCTAAGCTGGTGCCTCCATGTAGGCACCCAAGCAAGGTAGCTGGGGCCCCATTAGGCCCCTCTTCACCTTTAAGTCCACCATGCTTCCATTTCAGGGGATGGGAAAGGTGATGAACGTCCTGGTGCTTCAGCCAGCCCAACCCATTCATTACTACATTTCCTTCCCCAAGCAGTAGAGGCAGACTGCTAGGCTTGGGTCCGGCTGGCAGAATATTTAGCAGACCCCTAAAATAACTTCTCGTGCCATGCCCCTTGGTAGATGGGGGTATTTTGCTAGCTAGCAGAGCAATGTCTTTCCCAGTCTCTCAAACGCAGAGCTGGAACCTAAGGTAGGCATGGATGGGCACCTGCCAAGGGCTCAAACCCCAGTAGGGGCCCACTAAGAGCCCCCTGGAGTCAATCCTCCTCTTCACCATTGCAATCTGCTTGTTTACTTGCCTCTAACCCTGGCCCAGGGAATACTGGTGGTGAAGAGCAGCAATAGGTGCCCCTGCTTACTTGCTCCCTGACTCTCTGCACATCGAGCAAGCAAGCGGGAGCAATGATGAGCAAGAGGAGGAAGAGCGATAGCAGCTGCTGGAAATGGTAGTGAGAAGGTAGTCTCACATCGGGAGTGGAGCCATTGAGGTGCCATGCCAAAAGGCTCTTAAAAACCTGGATCTAGCATTGCTCAAGAGGCTTGCTATTGCGCTATGCAGAAAGTTAGAAAACGCCCGCCAGTGCCTGCATCATAAATAGGATGATCTGGTTGAACGTCCTTCAGATAGGGGCTCTAGATGGGTAAATAGAAGCATCCGTTATAATTGAGCATATGCAATTGCCCATCCCTTTCACTGTAATCCCAGGGCTAGGAACTGCCCACACCCCCACTTCCCCTTTCCTAATTAGGACATCTGATCTTTGACTGAAGTAGTTAAGAGCAGAGTTGGGCAGCTGCCAGGATGAGGACTGAGGGAGGCATTACCTGTTTTGATGTTAGTTTGATCAGCGATCCTTCATAACCCTGGAGAGAGAGAGAGAGAGAGAGAGAGAGAGAGAGAGAAGCCAGCAAGTTAGCGATTGGGCTCCTTAAAAGGAAAAAAAGGCTGAGAGGCCAGCTCAGTGCCCATAAACAGCACATCCAAGTGCCAGAAATATTTTTGCAGCCCTCTGGAACAAGTTAAGACTAAGATGCAGTTACTATAATGGCAACACTCCCCCGCCCCCCGTCCCTCATCACCACTATCCACACCACAGATGGGGACAGTAACCCTCCATATGCATCTGCTTAACACAGAGCCTGGCCATTGGTACATCTAGGCCAATACTGTGACTTGCAGTACTCTATCTCCAGGGGCTCTGTCAGAGGTCTTTTCCAACCCTACAGAAGACGACTGGAGATGCTGAGAACTGAACCTTAGGAGAATGTGCTCCTCCACTGAGCTATGTTGCTAGGGATGTATGGATTTTGTACAATCCATTCCATCTGCATTTCACAGATTGTATTTCCGTTGTCTGCATATTGACAGAATCAGATTCCCACCACCACAATTCTCAAATTTGCATTTGTGCAAATTCACATTTGCAAAAATGCACAAATCCCCTCAAAATGTGTGTGGGGGATCCCATGGGGAAATGCATATTTTCAGCCAGTGTTTTTAATGTATGTATTGTTCTATGACTAAATTTGCGTGAAATTCCAGAAAGTAAAAAAAACAAAAAACAGTCTACAGAATCCGTGCAACTCAGGAGAAACAGGTCCACTGCAGAATCCGTGGGTTGGATTCATTGAAATGTTTTATTTATTTATTTATTTCATTTATATCCACCCTTTTTCCTCCAAGGAACCCAAGGCGGTGTACATAACCCTCCTCCTCTCCATTTTATCCTCACAACAACAATCCTGTGGTTGGGCTAAGAGTCTGTGACTGGCCCAAAGTCACCCAGTGGGTTTCCATGGCCGAGTGGGGACTAGAACCCGGATCTCCTTACTCCAAGTCCAACACTCTCACCACTACACCACACTGGTTCATTTAATTCTGTTGCAGATTTCTCCAACAGCCCTATCTTTTGCCCCTTCACTGGTGGAAATGTAGGACCTAAGTATTCCTGCCCGCCAGATCGGGCATAGCTGGTCCTACAAAATAGATGGAGACTTGAGAGTTGGATTGCGGAGACCCAGGGTTAAACCCCTGCTCAGTCATGAAGTCACAGGGAGATCTTGAACCTGTTACTGTAAGCCTAAGTTATGTTGCAGAACTGTGGTTATGAGAGGAGGAGAGAGAAAAAGGCAACATGCATGCCATCCCAAATTCCTTGGAGGATCAAATCAAATCAAATATAAATAAAGCCTTCGTTTCAGACAGAGGTCTTCTCCCCCGCCCCACCTAAAAGTAAAGATGACGGGACTAAGAAAGTTGCCTTATATCAACTCAGAATGTTGGTCCAACTAGCTCCATATGGGGCCTGTTCAGACAAAACGCTAAGCCATGGTTAGACAGCTGACCCTTTTGCAGCAAATGGTTAATGAGCATGCTTAAAGTGTGGTTATGTAGCCACCATGGTTAGGAATGGTTCACATGATACACTAAGCCATAATGTTTAGCTCAAAATGCTTAACTGCCGTGGCTTAGCGTGTCGTCGGAACAGGGTCTTTGTTTACACGAATGGTTCTCTGTGGTTTTAGACAGGGTTTCTTTCTCAGCTCTTTCTGGAGATGCCAGGATTGGACTTGGGTCCTTCTGCATGGAAAGCATGTGCTCTACCAATGAGCTACAGCCCTTTCCCTCTTATTGAACTCAACAAGCAAAGGTGTGCTGTCTTTTTGGCACCCACTCACCTTGAATGGCCGGAAAAGCAGGTAAAGTTCTCTGGGCTTGATATCCACAGGAAGGCCACTGACAAAAAGTGTCCTTACCTAGGAAAGATGAAACAATGCCAAACTGATTTAGAAATCACTATACCACCAAGTCATTCAACTATAACAAATTCAGGAATGTAACAGTTATTCAAGGAAGCCATCATTGCCTGGGAGGTGGTCTGATTTGTTTTGGCAACTAATGGCATATGATTCCCATACCATATGAACCCAAGGAGGCTCTGGAGCCAAATGCGGAACCTCCGTGGACCAGATTAGTCCCGCAGGCTGGAGGTTCCTCATCCCTGAATTAAAGGAAATAATGGGGAGAGGGAGTCAAGGAGAGACAATAGCCCACAAAATTTTCCAACACAAATACTGGATGAAAAATAAAGTTTGCTTGTTGTAGAAAGTATGTAGCATGCAACTAAGTCTGGTTTTTTAAAAAAAGTTTGAATAGCAAGCATTTACATGCACACCCACAATGTTCATCAGTTTCATAATGCATGGGGGGAGGCGGGGGAGAGATGCTTAATCCTTCCTCCCCCAGCCACACTCCCAACAAGAATATTCATACCAGAAGTTGGATCAACACTGCTTTAAGCTTTACTGTCCTATTTGCCTTTTTGGGTCAAGTTTCCATTTCTCAAGTTAGAAACTGTTATGCTATTTAGCTCTTAATGTATTCTGTATTTTAAAGAAATAGAAAGTACCTGACTATATAAAACAGCCAAGGAGCTCACTTCACACAAAAGTAAAGCCAGGTTCGAAGAAACTAAGTATTTTAATATCTGCCCTAACGTTTAGGTTGTTCGATGCAAATTTCACCACCCATGATCTTGTCAAACAAACAGCATTGCTCCTTCTTCTGCACCCCTCTTCCTATTACATCAGCATTCTCAGGTTTGGGAACAAAAGTGGCCTTAGATGACTAAGCAATTTGAATCTCTGTAACAACTTAAGCATCCTAAACCACCCACTCACAAAGGTTCGTGTTACTTTGACCCACGGATGCTCAGACGGACCACACTGGAATAAAAGCACCAGGCCTCTTTTAAAAGATGATGTGGTGCAACACCGGCTCAACTTCACCAAGTTGGCCTTGCTCTGCACTCTGGAGATGGCAGCCTCCCATTTTCAAGAGGTTCAATCCCTACAAAGTAGGAAAATGCAGGAAGGGAATACAGTTTGCCTGGAACAGCTGCACAAGGGTTGTTTAGGTGTTACAATATTAGGGTGGGCAGGTATCATATTTTACAGAGGATAGTTCTCCATTTTGGGGAGCTGGCAGAGGACAGTCCTCCATTTAAAGAGGTGTCCAGTCCAGATCTGGTTGAAGGTCAAAGAATCATAAAGAGGAAGAGAGCATAGTGCACCTGAGCAGGCACATAGGCCACCTAGTAAGACTTTCTTACTGTACTGTATTTCTGTTTACATTATAATTATTATTTCCGAATTTGCACCAATACATTTCAATTTGCTATGCAAATTGGTGTCCTTTATTGGGTGATGGATTTTGTCTTTTAGGCAATGCATAAGTGGCCACCCTATACCAGATTAAGATTCTCCATCCCTCCCTCGCCAACCAAGGTCTCAGGCAGACATGCTCTCCTCCCATTGTACCCAAGCCCCCTGAAGGGGGAGAGTGGTGCCCAAGCCAGCCTGTAGCATATTTGAATACATTTCCCCAACAGTGAGACCCAAATCCCACATTCTTTCTAGAGAAAGACTGAGGTGGTAGGTCTGAGAGGCATGACTTTTAAGCTAACATAGTACAGCCCGGATCAGAATTCTCACTGCAGTGAAGCAGAAAGGGTGCAAGAGCAGCCAAGAGCATCATGCCTTGCCTGTGGGCAAAACTCTCCTATTTGGCCTTTAAGTCCATTGGGGATTCAAGGTGCTGGTTTGACCTATGAAGCCCTACATGGCTCAGGACCACAATACTTGATGGAACACTTCTCCTAACATGAACCTACCTATACATTATGTTCAGCATCTAAGGTCCTCCTCGGGGGCCTCCTACGAGGGAGACTTGAAAGGCAGCAACAAGAGAGAAGACCTCCTTGGTGGTGGCCCCCCATTTATGGAATTATTTCCCTATGAGGCCCACATAGCACTAACATTTTATTACCCTTGAATATGAAGATTCCATTGAACTATTATGGCTATTGGCTCCTAATGGGTCTACCTTCCATGGATATCTAATTCCCCTTTAAAGGGATGCAAAGCTACTGGCCATCACTACAGCTTATAGCAGCACATTTGATAAATCCCACCCCTTACCAGGCAACCGACACAGTATAGCTGAAAAGCTAAACAGCTCTCACAGAAATTCCTATTCAGTGCACAGTTCTGCTAGCAAGCTCTGCACATACATGAAAATATAAGACTGACACAGCCTTAAAGCTTGCAAACTGGTAGAGAGACACAAGGGAAGGAGAAAGCAAAGACCAGTTTTTATTCTGGCATTGTCAAAAGATAGTTGGCAGGTATTTATATCCAGTTGGGTCCAGGCTGACCTTCCTTTTCTTTCCTGACCTTTAGCATGTGTCAGAATGAGAAGATCAGATCTAATAGTATCTTGGTGCTTAGAAGCAACACAAGAATTCTTATCGGGAAGAAGGTGATGCAACAGCTACCCTGAGTCCACTGGCTGATGACCAAGACCAGAGTGACCTTGTAACAGCATGAGTTCAGCTGGAGGAGAGTTTTCTAGTTGGGATGGGTAGGAAGCAATTGCTTGCTCATTGGCTGATGGTTTGGGTTAGGCTGTTCTTCCAGGCACAAGCACTTCCCTTTAGGGGCCACAGATTAGTGTGATAGAGCACCTGCTTTGCATGCAGAAGGTCTTAGGTTCAATCCCTGGCTTCTCCAGGTAGGGAAAGGAAGGAATCCTGCCTGAAACCCTGAAGAGCTGCTGGCAGTCAGAGTTGACAATACTGGGCTAGATGGGCCAATGATCTGACTCAGTATAATGCTGCTTCCTACATTCCTACTTTCTCCACAGGAGATATAGCATCCCTGCAAGGTTCGATCTAACATTATAGCCCAATCATTTAATGCAGGCTGGTGTCTGGTGCCACAAAGCATTTTACATTTATTCTAAATTGCCACTATTCTTCCAAGACTTTAGGAGGTTAAAACTAGACTGTGCACCCTTATTAGGATGTTTTTAAGTATCCCAGGGCATGTAGAGCAGAAATGCGATCAACAGCTACTAAGAAGGTGCATTCAAATGTACTTTGGGGCTAGATTTTCCAATTGGAAGTAAACACCACTTGAACGCTCAATACATGAGTCACCAGATTAATAATGAGGACTAGAAGGTTTGAACATAAAAAACCAATTCTAGCCCACCTGCATTGGCTGCCTGTATGTTTCCAAACTCAGTTAAAGATGAAAGTTTTAACCTACAAAGCCTTACTAGGCTTGGAACTGCAATACATGGTGGGCCGCCTCTCCCGACCCGAACACACCTGGACACTATAATCAATACCTGAGGCCTTCCTCCAAGTGCCACCTCCGAGGGGGACTCAGAAGGTGGCAATAAGGGAGAGGGCCCTTTCAGTGGTGGCCCCCTGACTCTGAGCTCCCACTGAGGCCTGCCTGGCACAAGACACTGTCATGTTTTTGGCGCCAAGTTAAGAGAGCCCTCTACTCTCAGACATTTAATGGCATATGATGGAGCATTTATGTCTGCTGCTTTGAAAAAGACTATTATTAAAAATGTTTACTAATATTGTTTTTAGCTGTTTAACTTGTTTTAAATTTTATATGTTAAAAAAAATAGTCTGTTTTTATCATAGGGTTACATTTTTTATGAATTGTAAACTGACCAGAGAACTTCTGCTATGGGGCAGTATATACATTGGGAGGACATTGGGTTTCACTGCAGATTCCAAGGATTAAACCCAAAGACTTTCATGCAAGTTGTGGGCCCCCCAATATTTATAGGGGTACCAAGCCCAGACTACCACCTCTCGGATGCTGCAGGAAACAGAATTAGAAGCTGCCACCTGTTCATCCTCTCTCTGGATGAGGGAAGATCAAACATCCCCTGCCATCAAGGGCTAATAGGATGTTGGCTACTCCTCAAAATGCCTCAATTTCAGACATGTTGAAAACACTATTACAGCTTTCGCAAACTGAGTATCTGCTTCTGTTATCTGTTTATAGACCTTAAGTCTGCTGTATCCATTGGCTCCTGACTTATGCTTTGGCATCAATACCATAGAGCAGCCTTTCCCAATCTGGTCCCCTCCAAATGTTCTGGATGATGACTCCCAGCATGCTGGCTGGGATTGATGGGAGTTGAAGTCCAAACATCTGGACAGCTTCGGGTTGAAGGCTGCCATAGATCAAAATAGTTTTTTTAAACCAATCATCCTTGTGCTAGTGAGTGAACATGCCAGCCTAGACTAATGTGATCCATGTCTCACTCCTGTTGAACAATCAGAATACCAACCAGCAATTTTGCCAAAGCACTGCTATTAGTAGGATCTAAGCAGCTTTGACTTGACAGCCTCCTAAGGCAAGAGACATAGTGCTCTCAAGACGTGGAAGATGGCGAATATAATCCTCTCCAGGGAGGCCTTAACTGGGGCAGAACTTGGGTGAACATAAGAACATAAGAAGAGCCATGTTGGGTCACACCAAGCATCCATCTAGTTCAGTATTCTGTCCACACAGTGGCCAACCAGCTGCCTCTGGGGAAATACACGCTCCCACCCATGTTCCCTAGCAACTGGTGTACATAGGCATACTGCCTCTGATACTGGAGGTAGCCTATAGCCATCAGGACTAGTAGCCATTGATAGCCTTCTCCTCCATGAATTTGCAACTGGAACAAACCATTCCTGGATGCAGCTACTCAAGGCTTTGCTGCTGCTGTTGCTGCTCTCCAAAGCAGCTTGTCAGGCTGATCCCAGAACACAGGATAAGATGCAGCTGGAGCCGTTTGACGTGAGCCGGATGGAATGCTAGGCTGCATCAGTCAGCTTTAAACACCCGGACTTATAAGGCTCTGAGCAATCTCCAAACACACACAGAGCTTGCAAAACAAAGTTGTAGGAAGGGGAACATTTGGAACCTTCAAAAACAAAGATTAGCTGCTGACAGCATATTTCTAAACTGCCAGTCCCAAAGAGTATAGAAGCCTCATTAAGCCCCATATTCATAATGGAATGAACCCGCCTGTCTAGCTATTAATCAAAGGAGCTGGATCTCATAATACATGAGAAATTGGAACAGTGTAGTGACTGTATAAAGGTTTGGGAAGTATTTGCTAGATAAAATTTCTTCTCTACTCAAGAGCATGGATGACCCATGTAACAAAGACCTATTTCTTGGAGGGGGGAATCATTATTGTTGACACATCTAGTATTTAGTAGGCAAAAAATAAAGTTGAACCTTGATATATAACAGACTATTTTATACTTTTGAGATTTGAAGTGGTTCACAGCGCCCTTTGCATCTATTTTTTCTATATGCTTGTTCTTTCTTCAGATTTTACATACTGATCTGTAGCAAGGAACATATCCTCAATGTGTTTCTTTTTACTCTACACTTTGGCGCATGCATTTCATCCATGGTTCTTAGTATTGAATTTACTCAATTGCTTCTTGCAAGTGTAAAAAGGGTTTTGAAAACTTACTCATTTTTAAGGGCTCACTGCCAATGCACCTCCTCAGACTTTGTAACTCATTTAATAATGGCAGCAAGAGAGTTATTTTTAATGTCTTTTCCAAAGTCCTATCAGGTTCTTTGCCTTCAGGCAAGACTAAAGCAGACCCAAGTAGATGTCTGGCAAGGCTGGCAAGAAACCAGCTGCATCCTGGGCTCTTGCTCGTGCTCTTTTGGCCAGTACATGTCGTGGACAGATACTCTATCTAAAAGCAAAACTCAAGAGCTAAACTCTCACAATCAGTTGAATAGAGTCACCATCTTTCCCAAAAGATTCACACAGACCCTAAAGAAAATCTCATGCTGGCTTGCATCTGCTAATTTTGATCAGCCCTGTTAGTGCACACCTGAAGTATGTTAAGAAATGCCTCCAGATGTCCCAAGCACTTCCCTACTTCCACCTCACAAAATAGAGAAAACACAGCAGATATGGAACTACTCCACTTCCCTAGCTAAAGGGAGCTAGTAGCTGCTGTGACCTCTAGTCTCTCTCTTGGCAGGCTGCATGGACCTAGACCAAGAATAAAAATACTTCTCAGTCAAGGACCATAATTCGAGGGTTGGTCACATGCTTTGCATGCAGAAGGTCCAAGGTTCCATCTCCAAGAAGTCCCTGGAAACACCTCTGCCTGAAACTCTGGAGCACAATAGACAACACAGAGCTAGATAGACCAAAGACATAATGGCTGCATTCGGACAACACATTAGTCAATGGTGGGTTGAGTAGCCAACTCACAGTTGGTTATTTTGTGGGTACTCCCCACACAACATATTCCTACACAACTGTGGGTGGTTGGGGCTGCCGTTGAGTGGACAAGTAGTCAACCCAGCATTTGACTGACTGACACAGCCCCTGCCCCTCTCCCCTCCCTCCTCCCTCAGTCCTCCCAGTTCTATCCCAGCAGCCTCTGCAAGTTGCACCAGTTGTAGCAGAGTGGCAGCCACTGCTTTGGTTGCTTTTGCTGCCTGCTTCTATGGGGTTGTGTTTTAACACACTCACCCCTCCACACAACACTTTAAACAACTGGCTTCGAGCTAAACAACTTACAAGCCAGTTGTTTCTCTCAGTTGCTTATTTGGGTGGAATAGCATACCGTCAGTAGTTTGTGAGCGGCGTGTTACCCTCCACACAACACAATAAGCAACACAACTGATGATTGTTTCCCCTCCCCCTCAGTTGCTTAATGTGTTGTCCGAATGTAGCCAATTTGTTAAACGGTAGTGTCTTATTCTCTCACCCTTTCCACTGCATAACACATTAGCATGTTATGACTGTTGCATGAATGCAGACTCTGTTTGTGGAGAAATGGGAGCAAGTTCATATGCAGCAGCAAAAGACATGAGATTACCGATGGTTTTCAAGCCCAGCTTTAGACAAGAGACTTAAACGTAGCCCATTAAATATCACTGAACTGAAAGACAGATATGAGAGGTGTCAAGCTTGGTTAAGCGAGTACAGAACTGGCTCCTCTATGGACGCAATATTGAAAAAGGAAAAGAATTAAAGTTCAGCAAGCAAGGTTGATTGCTACTGGGAAACTGTCGTCCATGTTCCCAAGATCTCAACGCCAAAGGACAGAACAGGCCCACCCTGTACAAACCTCACCACCAAGAACAAGTGTTCCCTGTAATCAACTGTTTTATGTTTCCAGCACACTGGATCAATAGTAACACTGATGTGCCTGATGTGCCATCTGTCTCTTTTTAGAATGAGGATGGATCCTCAGGTACACACCAGAAGGAGAGATGCAGACTCTGGGCAGACATCGGTGGTGACCTCATAACATGAGGAGCCAAGCATGCTTCAGACTGCACATTCTGCCTTTACAACTTGAGACAGTCAGTCCCTTTTGTGCAGCCAGGCATCAATGACATTTCAACACGTTATGGGTAACAGTGGCAGACTGGAGGAGGAAATGAGCCCACCTCTACTACACAGGCATCTTTAAGCAGCATGCTACTTTTGGGACCCACAATGAGTGAAGACACCACCAGTAGAGTTGAGGTTGTTTCACAGGGAAGTGTGTGCTTTATATCTGCCAGCACCAAGGCACAATGCTTTCCTGGCTAACATTTTCTCCTGTTGCAAAGAGGGCAATTCGAGCAGCTTTGGTTAGTGACTATGGCTAGGACAGGAAGTGTACACTCCAACCAAATGGGAATGTTAAGATTAATACTGTTCTTTGCATGGAGGAGCATGAAGCACATTGACCAAGATATCCAATGATCAGGGCTGCTTGGACATGGTGCCAGAAACATATGCTTTGTTGCAACAAGAAAACTATTGTGATCTGTATAATGTGATCTGTATAACGTACTTAAGTGAGCACAAATGCTCGCTTTCTTAAAACCAAGCATGCTAAACTAAAAGCATTGTTCTAGAATCCAGAGACGTGCATAAAGACTTTAACTTATTGCAGTCAGGAGTATAATAGCGGGAGAAGATATAACCAGAAGTTATAGGCAATATGGCTGTACACACACTGAGGTGGGAGGAGACACATGACTGTAAATCACAAGGAAGAGGCAGAACAAGCCTCTTGTTAGCTACTGAAAATCCCAGAATGGAGGTAGGAGCGATTCCAGCCCACCTGCAGCTGCCTGCTCCAAGATATGCTTCACCAATATTTTTGCAGCCACACTAGTATATGCAGGGGTGGAGAGAGAACCCAACATGCTACAACCACTATCCCTCTGAGTTGTAACTCTGCCTGTCCCAAATCAGCTGCTATGTGAGCAGAATGCTTGATTAGCTAGATCCTTGGTCTGATCCAGCATGGCTCTTATGTTCTTATGACCACAGATTCAGGATTGGATGGTCCAAGAAAACAGAACTGGTTAAGCAGAGACCAATTAATTAACGCACTTGGACATGTCTTTATATAACCTATATTAGTGAAGGTGCCTGAATATGTCTGCATATAGCTACTTTAGTACTAGCAAGAATTATCTGAGATGGGAGGGAAGGTATTTGGACCACATTGTTTGCAGTACAGACTTGATCCAACACAACTCAGACAAATATGCCCAAGTTATTAACATTGTGTTAGCCATGTATATCAGACATTTTGCAGGGCTGCTGTGTAGAGACCTTTTAATGCAAGAATAATCCTTTGATGACTCTTTTTTTTAAAAAAAACACTGAGATAATGTTCAAGAGAATCCATTAGCTTATTTAAGAAAATTTCACGCCTACATGTTTATGAGCATTATCATCCAGTAGAGTCAGCATTTACTGTCCCATGTGTCAGTAGCAAGTTATGTAGGCGGAGTTAGAATCCTATCTCATTCCTGGAACAAGTAGTGTAACAGTGCTTCCAGATGGTGGGATCCTAGCAATAGTAATTTGAAGGCATTGTGCAGTTACTCTGGCTTTTCTTACTTTTCTGTCCTCTGTTACTTAATAGATTTTCCATGGTTAAAAAAAGAAAGACAGAAGCAGTGGGAAAACATGGGAGGGCTATGAGTGGAAGACAAATGTCTTCTCTACACAGAGTCTTTTTATCCCACAATTTTACCAGGACTTCTGTTTCCGTATTCTTTGCAGTATTAAGATTGTCCCTTTTCATGCACTTCCGCTTTTTCCCCTCCGGGGAGCTTCTTCATCTGCAAGCTCTATATGATACATTATACTGCCAGTAGATGGCACTGTGTTATAGTGCCATTTCCTCTTTTCACTGAGAAATTCAACTCAAGTTATTTAAATAATTAATTATGTACAATCTTTAAAAAAGGGATAACGGTCAGAAAGCACAGGAAAGGTCTCGGAGCTTGACGTCATCATGTAAAGGACCTGCAAATTTCCATGAGTAACCAATCTTGTTTGGAGGATAAAAAAAGCCCCATGTGGAGAAGCCCATGCCATTTGGACTCCCTATAAAACTCAGTGAATGAGGCAGAGCAATGGTGCCATAAAAGCCTGAAAGCACCCAATGTTACTTGCTGTGCCCTACTGGAATATGTGGACTTTGTGTAACAGCCTTCCCCAACCTGGTAACCTCTTGATGTGTTGTTTTACAACTCCCATCATCTCAAGGCAGCATGGCCAACAGATGAGAGCAGTAGTCATATTTGCTTGCATAATATGCAATGCCTGTATCCAAGTTGTCTTCTAGGCTGAGACAAGATTGCTCAATATTAGCAAGGGCAAAATTCTCAGTTGTACCGAATCTCTGGATGGTACTTTGGATGGCACATTATGAATGCGAGCATGGATAAGCAGACCTATGGTATTTCGGTAGGCTCTAATGTCTTATTAAGTATCAACTTCATGCCAAGATGTACTTATGCCTCTCACATTTAGGCAGCAGTTTAAGTGTGGAATTTACTATATAGCACAGAGTTCACCACCCCCTCATTTGAAGCAATCCAGTTTCTAGCTCCTACGACACTAAACGGGTTGAAAGCATGAGAAATGCAGATGAAGTTTCGAAAATCCAACAGGGGAATCAAGGCATCAGGATAAGACTGTGTTTCCGGCACCACATTTCCTACCAACATCCTAGGCATCCCCCAATCCCACAGACCGCCCAACCTTTTCCCTTCCCCGTTCCTTACAGAATAATTGCCAAGTCTTTCGAAAGACTTTTGCAGTTTGGGAGAGAAGTTTTTCCACTTGGTTACTTTGTGTGATTTACTATATATTTGGAGAATTGGTTTCACTATGGTACAACACTTGTGTTATTGCATACAGCACACATACAAACCTGCGTACAGTAAAAGAGTATGAAAAAAATCTTCCAAATAAGATTTGACAGGAAAACAAGAGCTCCTCCATGCTGATTTCAGGGAAGTTCTCAGGGGTGGGCAAGGCTGAAGAGAAAAACTAAAGTTTTTGGTGTGCTACAGCCATCTCTTCTGCTCTATTGCTCCATGCCATGGAGGAAAGCCTTCCCTACTCATATTGGGAACAGGAAAATATCATTGCAGAGGGGAGGAGGAAGGAGAGACTGGGAGACAAAAATCCATTAAGGAAGACGGAAATTATATACAACGCCTTCAGATGGTTAGTGCTAGGAGCCCTCTATCCGGACGCACCCTAGGTCGACTTAGGTTGCAACAAGTTTATAAAGAGCCATCTATGGAAAAAGCCAGTTTCATTTTTCCACATCCTTGTCCAGGACAACACCACAAGGGCATCTGTCTTAGCTGAAGTGACCATTTCAGCCTAAATACTGGATGTTAACCGATTTCCATGCCCCTAGTATTGCTTTTTTAGCCATTTACTTGGGAGGACATTTACTCCTCTTCAGCAAATATTGTCTCTCAAAAGCATGAGGTTTTATTGGGTAAAATGCTAATGTGCCCCACATTATATGGGGTATAATGCTAACGTTTTTCACAGTGGTGTTAATGAGTGTTGAATATATGTGAAGTGCTTTGAACACTAGGTATAAAGAGACAAAGTAACCTATTATATGAAAGCCAGAGACAGCCAACAGAACAGGGGCTATAAGCATTTGTTTCTTGAATTAACACCTCAGAACAAAATGGATGTTGACTTTCCTCACTCTCCCATTTTATCCTCTCTGCCAGCCTACCAGGTAGGTTACGCTGCAAGTCATCATATCTGGCTTAAGACGATCCAGTGAGTTTCAAGGCCAAGTGGGGTTTTGAACTTGGGTCTTCCTAGTCCAACACTCTAACCATTATTCCAGAACACTAGAGGAGCATTGGGAACAGATTTAAGTGATCCCGTAACATTCATTCACAATTCTCATACTCCAGAGCTTTTCCTATGTGCCCCACAATTTGTATTCCTATGAAATAGCAAAGATTTCATAGGAATACAGGCAGTCCCTTTCTGTTACGGTGGCTTCTGGTTGGTGGCAGCTGGGTTACATGATGCTGCCGCCAATCCGAAACCATCTAGGGGCAAAGCCCTAAAGCTCCGCACTAAAAAAGTCAGGCATTTAGTCTGACTTTTTTAGTTTGGAGCGAAGCGACGACAGCATTTGCTGTCTGTCACTTTTACTCCAGCGCTTCTTGGAGACGTGCCAAGTCTATGGCGACCACTGACTAGCCGCCATGGGCTGGGCACGGAAGGGGGTGGTGCAGTGAGCCATAAGCTCACTGCACCACCTCCGCACCTCCAAAAAAAACCAAGCCTCCTCGGGTCCTCCCCACCTTCTGCAAATAAAAAATAAAAAACCCTAAACTCCTCGCCTCCTCCCGCCCCCAATTAAAAAACAACAAAACTTACCTTAAAAGTGGTAGCACGGGCGCAGCGGCGGTGGAAAGAAAACCCACTGCAACACTGCTGCCAGTGAAGAGGGGAGGAGGGAGCACAAATGCGCTTCGCTCTGCCTGCCGCCACTGCAATGTCAAAGAGACGCTGTGAAGAGGCGGCCATGGACACCAGGTTCTTGCCTTGCTCAAATGCTCTTGTTTAGCTCTTTCTGCCCTCCCCACCTCCTCCCATGGACACTTAATGAAGCTAAATTAGCCTTCCCCAAAGACGTCTTAGACTACAGGTCCAAGCATCCCCCCAGCCAGTCATGCTGGCTAGAGATTCTGGAAGTTGTAGTCCAACACATCTGGAAGGCACTGTGTGAGGGAAGACAGCTGAAGAGTCTTAGGTTACTTTGAGATGAAGCTTTTGCTATGCAATCACCCTGCCCTCATTCACTGAATTTTACTGTTGTGTGTAGACATCATCCCATCATCATCCTCCACTTATAACCCTCCAGTGTCCTCTCATTGCTTCTTCGGTCTTTTTTCTTCCCACAAAAAAATTATGTTGAGGAGAAGACAGAACAGCTGCACAATGCCTTTTGATGGATAGTGCTAGGACCCATCCATCTGGAAGCACCTTCAGACTTAAATACTTTATGGGGTTGGTGGGGGGGAATAGTTCACATGCTACAAGAATAGACCTTCAAGGTTGACACTTGTAGAAAGGGCCAAGGGCACCTCTGTTCTATTTCCCCCACCAAGTTGAGGGAGCATGAGTTCATCCAGTTAATGTTTTACAGTCAAGTTTTGTCCATCTGCTGGCGTCACTAAGAGAAGCAAGAAGCAAGATGGGGAAATAGTGCGTTTAACTATCGGAGCTTCTAAACATGAGGGGTTAGCAGAACTCAGACCAATGCTCTTCCCAGAGTGGGCTGAAAAGACTAATATTACCACATTTAAAACAAATCAGACCAAAAGTCCATCTAGTCCAGCACTCTGTTCACACAGTGGCCAACCAGCTGTTGACCAGGAACCCACAAGCAGGACACAAGTGCAACAGTACCCCTCCTGTCCATGTTCTCCAGCAATTGGTGTATAGAGGATTACTCCCTCAGATACTGGAGGCATCAGTCTGGCCAGTCTTTACATGTTACCCCTTGGTGTTAGGTTCAAAGTGTGATTAGTTTGAAATGGATCTAGGATCTGCATGTATTTTGCCAATACAGATTCTAGGATTCCACATGTCAAGAGGATTCTTTTGGAGGAAGTTGTGGGAGATGTTGTCCAACCATTCTGCAGGACACCAGGTTAGGGAAAGTTGCTGTATAAGTTTGAATTGTCAGTACCACAAAAACTGTTCTCATGATAAAAAAAAAACACCTCCATATGGATGCTTCCAGATGGAGGTATTTTAATAGTAACAGTCAAAAGGCATTGTGAAGCTCCTCCATTTTTGCTTCCTTAAAAAAACTTACATAAAGAAAAAAAAAAGTTGGAGGTAGCAGTGGGAAAACACAGAAGGCTTACAAATGGAAGATGTCATCCAGACCCCCTGTAATATTCTGTGAATGCAGTAGGGCGAATGCACATTAGAAACCTAGTTTGTTGGCACATGTGGTGCCAAACTTTGTAATCAAAACACTTGCAGATTTAGCTCATAAATGAAAATCCCTACACAAGTTGTTTGCTGGAGCTCCAGATGCAGTACAAGCAACAGATCCATAACAGAAAGGCATTTGCCACCAAAATAGTTAAAGAATTTCCAGGCCTGAACTGCCAACTAGCTTGACAGCTATATGGAAAAGGATAAGGGCTATATATCAACTGGAGCAGACATCTACTGAAGGACCACAAAGGTTAGCTATGGAGCCAATTTTCTCTGAGTTCTACTGTTGGCTTAGAAGAATGGCACATGGCTTCTACAGGGCTGTCAAGATGCAGGTACTGGGTCTACATGCATTTTTGCTCTCATGATGTAGGGTAATGGGAGGGTCACCAAGCAAGTCACTGATAGACAATGTACTAATCTTCATCCCTAAGCAATCCCGCATAAGCTCTCATTCATGAATGTTCATAATGTATAAGCTTCTAGCAAGAGATCGTACCTACATTGATACTTGGGCGATTTGAGCTATGGTCATTCCCCACTGGCAGAGCATTGCTTTGCATGTAGAAGGTCCCAGGCCGAAATCCTGGTATTAGATAGTTGCTGTGAGTCAGATTAGACAATACTGGACTAGATAGACCAACATTTTACTGCATTTTCCAAAGCAGTAGAAAGGTAGGGTACAAACCAATTCAAATAAATATTGCACCAGGATAGGGCGATTATATGATATCCTGCATCAAGAAACAGCACAATTCCATTACTTGTATAAACTATGCAGGGCAGACATTCAAGGCAACAAAGCCCTGTTTGGAGCTGCTGCACCAGGTACTGCCCAGACACTCCAAAGTCTATATTTGCAGCCATACTTGCTAGAGTTGAACTCAGGTGTTGTTACATGTGAACCCTGCACTACAGTTTAACTATAGGTTGTCAACCACAATTAGCCCAGGAAGAAAACCCATGTTGTTGGGCTGTGAACTCTGGGTTAATGGTTAACAACCCATAGTTATACCATAATGCAGGGTTCGAAGGTAAAGACAACCCACAATTCAACAACAACCCATACTCAAGCCCCAGGTGTGAACCAGGTCATTGAAGGAAAGCTGAGAGTCTCAGAAAGGTCATAGCTTCTTCTAATTCCAGAACACACTCAGGCTGCATTCAGACAACACGTTAGTCAATGGTGGGTTGAGTAGCCAACTCACTGTTGATTATTTTGTGGGTACTCCCCAGACAACACATTCCTGCACAACTGTGGGTGATTGGGGCTGCCGTTGAGTGAACTAATAGTCAACCCAGCATTTGATTGACACAGCCTCCGCCCCTCTCCCCACCCTCCCTCCCTCCTCCCAGTTCTATCCCAGCAGCCTCTGCAAGTTGTACCAGTTGTAGCAGAGTGGCAGCTGCCGCTTTGGTTGCTCTTGCCGCCTGCCTCTATGGGCTGGTGTTTTAACCCCATAACTACACGCCATTAACACACTCACCCCTCCACACAACACTTTAAACAACTGGCTTCGAGCTAAACAACTGGCAAGCCAGTTGTTTCTCTCAGTTGCTTATTTGGGTGGAATAGCATACCATCAGTAGTTTGTGAGCGGCGTGTTACCCTCCACACAACACAATAAGCAACACAACTGACGATTGAACCCCCCCAAGTTGCTTAATGTGTTGTCCGAATGCAGCCTCGCTCTTACTAAAAGATCAGTCTGCCTCTACTGATCTTAACAACTTCACTAGCACCTGATCACACATGTTAGGGAGGGTGGAAAAACAAGGAGACCACTAGTAAAGCCTTATATGTAAGGTCGATGTGTTGGAATACAACTCCCATCATCCCCTGGTTAGGAATGCCGGGGGTTGCAGTCAACACACCTAGACACCACCAGACTGGGAATGGCTACATTTACAGTATTTTATATTGTTTGTCTTATGTTTAGTTTGATTTAATTGATATGTTGTCAAGAGAGCTAGGTTGATGGGAAACTAATAAATGCAAATAATAAATAGCCACAGGTAATGAGGAATTCCATGCAGAGCAGTGGACAGACTGGCAGAGAAGGGGCACAGGATTTAATCTCTCATTCAAGCTCAGCTTAGAAACCAACCAGGACACCAGAGGAGGGAAACTGCCACCTCCATCCCAAACACAGAAATACAGTATACAAAGCTGCACTAGGAACTCACACAGCAGTGAGGGGTGTGTTTATTACATTGCCATCTTTTTTCCTTCATGCAAGAAAACCAAGGCGGCTCCTCCTCTCCATTTTATTTTAACAGCCCTGTGAAGGCCCAAGGAATTTAATGGGGGTTACTTTTGAATAGACATATATCAGATTGTGATGTCTAGTAATTTTACTTATTATATTTCTATCCTGTTCCCCCCCTCTTGCAAATAACCAAAAGCAGTTTACATGGTCCTCCTCTTCTCCATTCTATCTTCAAAGGTCACCTGGTGAGCTTCGTGGCTGGGTGGGAATTAGAACCCTGGTCTCCAGAGTCCCAGTCCAACACTCTAACCACTACACAACACTGGCTCTTATCCCTTTCTTCTTGGCCTCCTACAAGAAGCATAGGTATGTAGCCTTTCCATAGAAGGGGAGTAGGCAGCTTGTGGCATGTTAAAGGAACAGCTTATGCTACCATCAATCTTGTGTGGACCAGAATCCACTTCAGATGCTGTAGTTCACAAAAGCTTATTTGTGCCACAGTAAGTCTTTCAGGTGCCACAAGAGTCTTTGTACAGCACACACACGGGTATCCTTCCAGAATTTCTTTCCATAGAAGGCACTTCTTACAGCAGAAGGTTTACCTCTCCCTCCAAACATTCTGTTGCAGATTCCTGTATTTCCTGGGACAACGGAAAAAATGTTTAATCAGCCAAGTCCCTTGGAAGGATATAAATATCACAAGTGTGTGTGTGTGGGGGGGAGGACGGGACACCAGGAATGTGATCTTTAAACCATAAAATTTTTACAGGCCACTTTGTTTTGGTACCCACTTGAACCAGGGCTGATGACATATTTGGGGTGGGGAGAAGCTGCGCCAAACCAGCTTATGGGTCTTAAACTTGCTTTGCTGGTAGTTAAGAACATTATAGGAGATACCCTCTAACACCATAAGGTGCATGCAGAGAGCGCAGCCATTCTGCTCCTCGTTCAGTTGCACTGGATTTTCTTGTAACCAGGGACACTGCATCATGAAATGGGACAAATTCACCTTTCTGAGCTACGACATCACCGCCACCACTCCCGCCGCAGTACACAAATGGAACAGAACAGGCTAACTTCATAGAGAAGCATGCCCAGCTACACTACGGGGAATAACCTACAGCATGGCTTTCCTTAAACTGGCACCGTCCACATGAATTGGCTACAACTTTCATCATCCTCAGCCAACATAGGCATTAGCTGGGGATGATGGGAGTTATTTTCAGACACATCTGGAGGACAGCAGGTTGAGGAAGGCTCAACATATTGAACATCGTGGTTAATGCTACCTTTCCTGGAATCATCAGTGCAACTATCTAGAGAGGTTTCCTTCAACTTGATGCCCTCCAGACGTGTTGGACTAGAATTGCCAGCATTGCTGGCTTGGGATGATGGGAGTTGTAGTCCAACCTATCTGGAGGGCATCAGGTTGGGGGACAGCTGATCTAGGGTAAGCATATTTTCTAAAGCCTGAATGAGTACCAAAAGTTAGCAGTCCTTCATTTTTCATGAAGGTAATCTTGGAGCCCTAAAGGACAAGACAGCACCCAAACTACCTTCCCCCACCTCTTTATTTAAGAAAGTGAAATATGACTGCACCTACTTGACTACTAGTTATTCATCAAGAGTCTTCCTGTCTTTCATCATTAAATTATATCACTAGTCTACAAAGCTAGGGAGCAGAGAGTTAGATGCACTCAGTGACACAGGCACATTCTCTGCAGGGGAAAGAAAAGATGGCTGCGTAGATTTAAAAACAGAGTGGTCATGAGACTCAGCCTTTTTTGCTTGCTGTCTTAGGTAAGCCATGTTTGGGGGCTATTTATTGGAAAACCTTGCATCTTTTCTTATACAAGGAAACCTCCCAACATCTCACACCCTTCCTCCCCCCAAACCTACAATCCCTATATAAAAAAGCAACCATAGTAACAGGTGACACCATATGAATATAGTTACCACAAATGTCATCTTAATTTCAGGGTATTCACTAGATTACACTTTTATTCCAGATTAAGCAAGCAATACCCAATAGTGGTATTTCACTCCACAAAGTAGCTAATTCACACTATTTAACATGCATGGTTAAAGAGATTCCCCACATACACACTTTGTACTTAGTTGTTGAAGATAAATCTCAAATGTATTAGTTTATTTTAATTGTCCTGGATTTTTATACTTTAGACACCTTCTGGAACAGCGTATTTGGATGATCAGGTTCGTTAGCAGTAGATATGGGGGTCACAGTGCAGAAAACACTAAACTACTATCTGCTTTTAATGGTGTAGGTAGATATAACAAGTCATTGTTAAATCATTGTTAAACCATGCTAGGGATAACTGTTGATGTGCCTAATGTAGCAAAACTTATTC
Organism: Anniella stebbinsi; assembly: GCA_029215795.1. Classification (NCBI taxonomy): domain Eukaryota; kingdom Metazoa; phylum Chordata; class Lepidosauria; order Squamata; family Anniellidae; genus Anniella; species Anniella stebbinsi. The sequence goes on from JARDYH010000001.1 coordinate 394,722,577, forward strand.
AAGCAGAAGATTTAAACATTTTTCTCACCTTCCCCTAAAAATCTTTCTTCTGTTAATACAATTCTCTGCAGAGAAGCATAGGTGATACTTTTATTGCACAGATGGGCTGGTTTAGGTCATGTGCCAACCTATTTTATACTAATATGCCTGTGGCCCTTGAACACATTTCCATTTGCAAAGCAAAAAACGGCTAAGGATGAGTGGGTAAGATATGAACTGCCTCCCTAGACCAAAGTCAAGCATTATTATTATTATTTGAACCAGCAGGCACTTGGTATTCCACTAGAAATCAGCCCATTGTCCACCAGTAGACTGCCATTTACATTCTGTCTCCCTGCACCTAGAAAACTACCTGCTGAACTAGTCATAGTGTTAACACAAAGAGACCACAATTAGAAGTGCACACAGGGCATTAGTGATGTAGCAAAGGACCTTTCTTTGCCAAAGGGTTTGTTTAATTATTTGCAAGTTCCAGGATCTGTCACTTAGTCAAACCAGCTCATTCGCAATGGAAATTGCTCAAGGTTTTAGTGCATCCCTCGAATTCCTGTTATATTGGGCTACTCCAGAGGTATTTAGTGGGCTTCAACCCAATCCATCATGCTACGGTAATCAAAATAATTCTGTGGACCTAAACAAACACTAGGCAGACAGCTAGCTTAGCAATGACCAGCTGAATTGCAGACACCGTGGAGACATTTCTTCCACCAGTAAAGCTAAGTACAGAAGGCATACGAAGTGACTTACCATACACCTTTCAGGTTACTACAGTAAATTAATCCAGGAGAACCCCATATCATATGCAATAGTGCATAAGAACCAATTAAGTCATAAAATTAAGAGACAATATACAACAATGCTTTATTAGTATTACTCACCTATCATAAATAATCATGCCCATGAGAGCACACCAGTGTAGAACCACTCTATTGAGGCCATTTCGCATAAAGCAGGTACAATACAGATTTTTTTTGGGGGGGGGGGATCTATCATTATTTCAGTTTGCAGAAACAAACAAAGTGTTACCTGTATGCAGTTCTTTATACAGCTTGGAATGAATTAGGACCACAATGGCCGCCATTCTGCACCAACAAATCTACACGACTATTTTTCAGAGGGTTGGGAAAGGGACAAGTAATTGACTGCGGCCCAGGGGGAATTGAGGTTTCTTGGTATTTTGAGAGCCGCGGATGCAAAATGGAGGTAACTCCACAGATGCAAAATGGTTTGAGTTCACGCTATAGCTGCTTCTTTCGTACTGGACAGATATAGGGGACAATATGTGACTACATGAACATGCCAAAAACAGGAATTTACACAAGCAACCAATGCTACGTATCAGGCAGGCATTGCAATATTATGAAATCTATGGTGTCCATTCAACAACATATAGCCCTATTCGCAAGGAAATGGTGATGCAGGCGGCAAAATGCATGAGACTCTTGACTGAAAGAAGCCAGGTTCCTGGCTCTTGTATGGAGCTGAACCATGATAGGTGTCATAGCTCCAAACCAGGACTTAAGTTCTCATATATTCATATCTATATCTGCATCTTGATTCTGACGACAAGGAGAGGACTCAAACAGCATTTGGATCGCAAAGAGAACAAGTAAAGAGAACGAAAAAGAAGAAGCATCACTTCTAAGCTACACTAACCTCCAAAGCAGCAAGCTCTAAATCAGCAAAGGTATCCATGCAATGTCTTTTAATGATCATTGCAAGATCTTTGGGAGCAGGAAACTTGGCTTTTTGGCTCCAAAGGCCATGTGCTCTCTAGGTCAGGATTTCCCATTAGCAGATAAAGGCCCCCTCCACAAGGATGCGCTTTTGCGCCCGGTTCGGGGATTATGCGCATTTTCGCGGAGGCGCATTTACGCCTAATCCCTCTGCACGGGAGGCGGCGAGAAGCGGCGAAGCGCATTAAAAGATGCCCAAAAAGCACTTTACAGGTAGTTAATGCGCATAATCGCTTGTTCACACAGCGAAAATGCGCTTTAACGGCCGGAGCAAAATAAAAGTCGCTATTTAATGCGCGTTCGAAAATGCGCATTATCGGGGAGATAACGCGCCTGTACGCCCGTTTTGCGCTCCGCTCGTGTGTAGGTAAAATTTATAATGAGCCTTCAAGGCTCATTAAACGCCCCGTGTGGAGGAGGCCAAAGAGAAGCACCATATAGGTAAGCAGGAAGACTGCAGTCATAGGGATCATTTTAAGAAATCATCCCCCCATCCTGACAATCAAACCATCCTTGGACAATAGTAGCCGCTGGCAGCATATGCTAAGGAGAGATTTCAGGGCCAAACAGCTTTCAGCTCCAGGAAGAGAAGAAGCAAAGGATGCCTTCATATTTCTGACTTCCACAACAGAGACATTTACCCACCCCAGCAAAGGACTAGGGAGAAAATTTGTGCAGCAAGGTTAGAAGCACACAAAAAGCACCTTTCTTGGCCGAGGAAGCACCTCGCCAGAGAACAGAGCGAGACTTCTCAAGGTAAACCAACAAACGGTCCACCCAACAGGCAAGCTGGTTTCTTAGCTCGCTGACAGACAAAAAAGGCCACAGCGGTTAGGTTTAGGTGCGGGACTAGCAGAAGGCAGAGAGGAAACCCTCCTTTCGCCCATGAAGAGAAACCGGCGACCATTCCCGCCAGCTCCTGAACTAGGCGCCCCGTGCCAAACTGAGCGCCGGGCGAGGAAGAGGGGGCGTCCAGGGTCTTCCCCTCAGCGCTCAGCCTCGGCCAGAGCTCCTGCAAACCAGGCGCCTTTCTCCTACCATGAGGGGAGTCCGGCCCTCCAGCCCACAGACCCGAGCCCAGCCCGGCCTTGGGACATGCCCGACGGCGGGGCTTCCCGCAAACCCTACCTCTTCCTCGAGGCTGTTGCTGCTGTGCTCGTTCTCCTTAGGCAGGTTGCTCATGGTGGGTGTAAGGAAGGGCGCAAGGAAAGCAGGGGGGCTCGCGTGCTGGTCCTGGGTGGCTGCCTCGCCTTTTCTCTCGCTCGCTCGCTCTCTTCTGCTCCTTTTTTTCCTTCCTTCCTTCCTCAGAGGGGCACCGAGAGGACGACGAGCGGCTGCCGAGGCGAGCCTGGCGTGGGATAAGGTGGGGCAGGTGCCTGGTGCGAGCAGCCGGGGATGGGAAAGAAGTGACTGAGGGGTGAACGGGGCGAAGGGGGCCCCCGACGTGCGCTGGTGCTGTGCAGGTGGGCGAAGGGGAGAGTGCGGCTTATTTGACGCGCCCCAGGCTCACATCCAGCTGGCTGGCGCCGCCGGCCAATGAGCGGCAAAGGGGGCCAACGAGCTGCAGCTGCTGCCGGGCCCCGCGCAGCCCGCGCTCCTTCGCTGCGTCCTTCAATTGCACGCGCCCACAGGGAGCGCTCTGCCCGGCCGGGGCGGGGCCGACGGCCCAGCCCCTCGGCCTGCATCACTGTCGCCAGGGGAACTCGCCAGCCAATGGCCGCCGCCGCCGGCTGCAAACTTTCGTCGGCCCTCGACGGGAGTCATTTTCCCCCTCCCTCTCTCTCTCTCTCTCTCTCCCTTCGCTCCTTCCTCCGCGAAACTTTTTAAACTTTGATGAACTTGCCTGATTGAACTTTCTTAAAGGGCTCGCGCGCATTTCCGCCTCTTCTCTCTATTACTTTTCTCCTTTTCTTTCGTTTTCTTTCCTCTTTCTTTCGTTCTCTCCTTTTCTCTCTGTCTCCTTTTCTTTCTTGCTCTCGCATTTCCTCTACTCTTCTTTCTTTTCTTTTTCTTGTTTTATCTTCCTTTTATCTCTTCCTTTGCATTTTTCTTTCTTTCCTTTATTCTCTCTTTCTTCTTTTCGTTCTTGCTCTCGCATCTCCTCTACTTTTCTTTCTTTTCTTTCTCCTTTATTTTATCTTTATTTTCTCTCTTTCCCTTTTTCTTTTTCCTTTATTCTCTCTCTCGCGCGCGCGTTTCCACCCTTCTCTCCTCCCCCCACTTTTAAAAAACTTTTCGCCTCAAACAGGGATTCCAAGTTCCCACTCCCACGCGGTCCCGACCCCAGCCCCAAAGGAAAAGGGGCCGTCGCGGGTGTCATTTTTCTTTTGCATCCCGGCAGGCGGTTCTGAGCCGAGGGCGATACACCCACAATCGTACCCTCAGAAGACCCGGCGGTAGAGATCCGAGAGAGACAGAGGGGGACCCATTCTGGGCCGAGATGGGGGGGGCGCCCTCCCCCAGGATTCCTGACAGCGTTTGCGCGCAACCAGCTCGACGACCGCTCCTGTAGGTTGAAGAAAGCGGATTCCTGCACAATGAGCACCCAGCCGCACCGAGGGGGACTCCTTGGAAGAGAGTTGGAGGGCGAGGCTGGCAAAAGGGTCCTCCCTTGCCCACAGTGGCTGCAAGCCTGTTGGAAGGGTATTTGACGGCACTTTTCTTATACAGATGATGGTAACTGAGTACAGACACCGGGGAGGAAAAAGCAAGGCAGCGTCCTAAGTAATGTCTACTGGAAAGTTAAGGGCGCAATCCTATGCTTGCTCAGACGGGGGGGAAAGTAATTCAATTCCCAGCATTCCCCAGCCAGCTATGGGAATTGTAGGACTTTTTTCCTATCTAAACAGGCATAGGATTGCGCCCTCTGTTAAAATAGGAATAAATAACAGGACTTGCTTCACAGAAAAATGATCAGGATTGGGAGCGCATGGCAAATATTAGCGCCATTTCTCCTTCAGAGAGCTAATGCGTGGTGGGACCATGATGCCCCTAACTCCCACCCCAGAAATATTATTTGGTACCTCCCTCCCCATCTCCAGTGTCTGTTTTTCTAGTGCTGCCGCTGCACGGGCAGCATCGCTTCGACATCGGCCGAGTTGCACCGTCCTGTTTTCTCCGGGACCGCCCTGTTTTCTCTGGGACCGCCCCCCGCCCCGAGCAAAAACATCAGGATACCACTGTAGTGGGGCCGGGGGTTAGGCGCTTTTGGCCAACTAGCCCCCCTGGTTTCAACCCCCTTCCAAGACCACCCCCCGACCCGCGGGAATGCTCATTATTCCTCCATCCTACGTCCTGTTATTTAGGCATGTAAGTCCCGCCGAGTTCAATGGAGCTTACGCCCAGGAAAGTGTATGCAATAAGATCGCAGCCTTGAGCTATTCCGTTTACTTTCCTTATGTCAGTTCCAATCACAGAAACCAGTGGAGGCTGGTGACTCCGTTGTCAGCGGGGCTGTGAATCCGCTCTGGGTTTCAGTCAGAACTCCAAAGGAGTTATCCAAGGTGCTGATCCCGGCTTGGGGGGGGGGGGGGAGAGCTCAGCACCTTGGTTAGCTCCTTTAGTGTTCTGGGTAAAACCCACATTCACAGCCCCATTGACATCAGAGCCACCAGCCTCCACTGACAGGAGCTGAAAGGCATCCAGCGATTTCCACCGAACCCAGTGAACTGCTGGTAGTTCGGGGGCGGAGGAGGCGATTTGGGCCAGTCTGAAAATACGACGCCATACGGAAGAGGAGCGGTGGATTTTTCGGGTGTCCCAAAAGTGTCTAAAATTCGACTCTCAAATTGGCCATTGCTTGGACTGCAGTGGAGAGGAAGCATGATGTTTTAGGTCCTGTTATTCCATCAGGAATCAAGTGGTACAGCTATTCCTGGACAGTTGCACTTCACGCTGTAGGGGTGTGGACTTCCTACCGCTTCTCTAAAAAAATATTCACATAGAAAACACGGCAACTGTCACGTCCAGGGCTCCCCGTTGGCTTGCTATTATGGCTCGATGGGCGGAGATTCCGTTTTCCTTGTGCGGGGAGCTTTCGAAGATGCAACATACAGGAACCTCACCACTCATTCCCCTCCCCCCGCCCCGTAGCTTATTATGGTATAGTCCAGGGAAGACTTTATATGTGGAATCTGCTGATTGTATAAACTGGCGCTTATTTCCTGGCGCAGGTGATTTAACCCTAGCTGCGAGTGGCTGCTGACATTGGTTTCGAGGTTGAAAGGGTGGGAGGGAAGCACGCTGCACATGCTCAGAAGCACGGTCGCCGTCGACTATACCAGGGATAAGTACGAACTAACACCCCGCAATGGCAAAGATCTCAGAGCTCTGTGCAATGGAGGGCAAACAGCTATTATTGGAGGCAGCAAAACCGGAAATTTAAAAAAAATCAGATTGTTTAAAAAAACCTTTTGCTTCTCATTGTGAGATAATTGATGGGTAGGATCTAAACACATTTCTTTTCCTGGAGTCACATGATGACGAAAAAGATGTATGGATTTTTTAAATTGATATCTCACGTTGCTAAGTTATTTAATGCATTGTTAAATTCGAAAAACCAATTATATACCTTCGGAGCGCACATTATCTCCCTATATACGCCTTTTTCTTTTCTTTTACTTTCCTTTTCTCTCAGGAAATTTTTGGTCTACTTTTTTCGTAGATGAGAAATCTTAAATCTCTGAACATTTGTTGAAAAACAAACAAACGAAAGAGGTGAAGGGCTGCTGAAATCCATTACAACGTTGCAAACATACCTGGGCGTAAATCTCATTGCACTCAGTGGGACTTACTTCTGAGTAAATACGTCTAGGATTGCGTTACAAATATGTACAGAAGGCTTTTAAAAAATTCCCCCATCTCTAAATGCGCGCAGGTGGGTGGGTGGTGCGGAATGAAAAGACTTCTGGCCGATTGATTGATTGATTTGTATGTAATTTCAGACTACAAATAAATCCTCCGCAGTAAAGGCACCAGGGGAAAAATATTGGCAGGTAGAGAGCAAAGTGTATTTCGGGCGGGGGACGTTAAATTTCTGAAATAGATAAGAAATTTTGGGGACAGATTGGGGTCGAGCTATTTGAATTCTTGCCCCCTCGCCGCCTGTCTGAAGCCCTCCTCGTCTTTAACCCGTGTTAAGGGTTCCGTGTGGATCCGACAGGAGCAGCGGGTGCAGCGATCCCCAAGCGAAGGCCTTCTCTTCCACCGTGCTGCGTCCCTTATCTTACTTGTTCCAGGGAGGGGAGGTGGACCCAGGTGGTAAACCCAACCTCAATCCTACTTAGACTCATTGAAATGAATGATTTCGTCACGACTAACTTAAGTCCTATTCATTTCAATGGGTCTACTCTAATTGAGACTTGTATTGGATTTTGCCCAGTGGCGCTGCTAGGGCTGGAATTTTTTTTGGGGGGGGGGTGCGCACAAAAATGACAACAGCTACCCGTGCACTGACACAATTAGTTGTTTTTAAATGCGACTTAATATTCATTCCTGACATCTCATTCATGCTCCTGTGTTCGACTTTTTGTCACACTAGTTTTTGTTTTTGGTAGGCGTGCCAAATTGGCAGTTCCGGGGACCTATTTGTCTTTTAAAAAGCAAAATAATGAGGACCAAGCCACACTGTAAAGCCCACTTCCTCTGACTAGAAATCCCCCCCCCCCACCTCAAATGCATAGGGGGAGGTGTTGTGTGGTGGGGGAAAGGCATTATGCATACCAATGCTCCCAGGCTAAGTTATTTTGCTGTCTGGAGTTTTAAATGCATTCTTGTCCCTGCTGGGGCCAACAGTTTAAAAAGTCTTGCTGCACCATGATTCAAACTCCTGCCTTCACCGATCACCCCCTTCATGGGGCCACCAGAGAAATTCATTTCACTCTGCTTCATAGTAGAGCCAGTTCTGATTCATATGTACAAAGGGACTTCCTTAATATTGATTCACACGTGCCAAAGGTGCACATGGACATTTGAAAGCTCATGATGCTGAGGCTTGGTTTGAATTGTCTTATTAGAGCATGATCCACTGAGACATTCTTCTGCGCAAGTCCCTTTGAAACCAACAGGAGCTGTGCAAGAGCAAAACTGTTCATGAGTGCAACTGTGCAGAAGCACATTTGCAGAGAAGTTTCCTATTCCTTTCTAAGGAGTGTGTGTGTGTGCAGAAGATCTTCCCAGGGGATAATGCCCTCAGTTATTGCTTTTCTAGGGATGGTCACTGAAGCCAGCTGCTGCATTTCACCGGTTTATTTTGTTGAATGTTTGAACTGCACATAAAAGATATCATGAATTATTATCTCAGCTTATGATTCCTGCCTTGGGAGATGACGCATCCTTCCATTCTGTGTAAATTGCACCTGCCAAATGACAGAACTATATATCCAAGCCTGGTCACCGTCCTGCGGCCAAATGCTCCATTCCAGTTTGCCCGCTGCACTTTTAAAACAAAGCCTTCCCCCCCCCCCCAAGTTTTAGTTGACCATTAGAAAAAAGAGGAGGACAACAGGATGGAGTCCTGCTGCAGCGCTTCTCTGGGCGTGCCTAAACTGCACCCTTAAATAGGAATCATAGCTATATATACAGGAGGCAGAGTGGTGTAATGGTTAGAGGGATGGACTAGTCTTGGGAGATCCCAGTTCAAATCCTTGATCAGCCATGGTGCTCACTGAGTGAACTTTGGGCAGTCACTACCTCTCAGCCTAACCTACCTCACAGGGTTGTTGTGAGGATAACGGGTGGGGGGGAGAACCAAGCATGCCGTCTCTTCTTGAAGGGGGGAGATTAGATACAAAGGCAAATAAATAAATACACACATTTTTCAACCCATTTCACTGGAATGACTACCAAGCAAGGCATCTTGGGCGTTGTAGTATTGTGAAGAGGCTTGGGATCTATATACAAATAATTCTTAACACCCCCCACTCACGACTCTACAAATCCCAGGGTTCTTTGAGGGAAGTTCTGATAATTAACCCATGTCTGTCCGTAGCAGGTCATGTGGCTGTCTAACCCACCTCACACATTCTTTCAACCCTTGAGGGGGTAATGTCATTTTTCTTGCCCCAGCTGTTTTCCCCCCACATAAGGGAGAATATATCATTTCTTCCACAAGTGGAAAGGTCACTGGGGAGAGGCCTGATTTGAACACACACTCACACCAGCTGGAGATGAAGAGATTAAACACACACACACAATTCCTCTGATCAAACAGACTACTATACAGACACACACACACACACACTCACATCTCCCATGTAACATAAATCCTTTCCCAACATGGTGCTCTCCAGATGCTTTGGAGTAACCCCTGATCATTGGCCCTGCTGGCTGGGGCAAATGGGTGTTGAAGCCCAAAACATCAGGATGGATCCACCTCTAGGAAGGCACTTTAGGCTGCATGTGAGGGGATTGTATGAATTAGTGTTTCTCCATGCATGATCATTTTCTCCCATTAGAAATGTAGCATGTCACACAGACTGCCGGGCTAGAAACCTTGTTCCTAACTTCTACTTTCTTATAGGCAGGGTTATTTTTATATGGAGGAGGAATTCGTCACATGACTGGGAATCAGGCCAGAAAGGCAATGGTGCGGAAGCGCAACTGCCCGTCGATACTGCGGGCAGCAGCCTTTTAAGGAGGCCTTTCTAGTGTCAGACCGAAGCACACCTTGGCTTGAACATTTCCAGCAAGGTGTTTGCTGAGGAGGCTGTTTACAGCTTCCCTGCCCTGCCCCCTCTGTCTACATTGGCTCTCAGCTGCAGCCGATTGCTCTGCCTTCCCAACAGGGAATCCCAGAGAACTGTGCAATGGGTTATTCCTGCCCACCCATTAAAGGCTCCAGCAGAGCTGGAAGCGGCATAGAAAGAATCACAGTTCTGCGGACAGCTTCATCTGGGTCCCCAGGTGAACTGAATCTGGAGACGATTAGGCGTTACCAGAAAGCTCCAGATGCAATTTGCCAAGAGGACGGAGGTGCCAGCCGCACAACGGACTGACACAAGCGAAATGCAAAAATAAGAACCATTCAGAGCCAGGGTCAGAGATGACACCTCTGAATATGGGGCGCAGGTGGAAGGGCAGGCGGGCAGGCAGGCAAAGAAACAGTCCGAGAGCCAATGATGGCACACAGAACTAAGCTTGAACTGGAAGGCTTTGTAGCCAAGAAAGGCCAAAAGAGGGCCAATGGAGCTGCCTGTGAGTAAAGGCATGTGTGGCATAGTGGCTAAAGTGTTGGGAGATCCGGGTTCTAGTCCCCACTCAGCCATGGAAACCCACTGGGTGACTTTGGGCCAGTCACAGACTCTCAGCCCAGCCTACCTCACGGGGTTGTTGTTGTGAGGATAAAATGGAGAGGAGGAGCAGGAGGATTATGTACGCCGCCTTGGGTTATTTGGAGGAAAAAAGGCGGGAAATAAAGGCAATAATAAATAAATAAATAAATGTTTGAATCTAGGGACAAAGATCTTGCCTCTAGTATTAGCCCAGTTCTTCTGGACTAGTTCCACATGTGAGGGGCCAGCCAGATGTTAGACAATTCCAGCCTGATCAAAATTAAAACTCGGATAGTAAACATATATTTTCTTTTCTACAATTTGGAAAATGCAGCTGGTTAACGTTATAAAATGCAGCCTGATGTAAGTGGCGTGCTACCCCCCCCCCCCCCATTTCTAGAGCCCGGACTCAGCACTGCCTATAACAGGGAAAAATAAAAGTATTAAGAAATCTAACTCTGAATGTCTCCTTGATCGTCTCTGGGGTATAATATTGGCTGGAAGTCATGATGTTTTTCAGCTACCTCTAGGTTCATAAACAGCGTGCCTCTGAGGCTCCTAGTTTCCAGGGAGTAAAGCCCCATTGGATTTAATGAGGCTGACTTTTAAGTAGACATGTATAGAATCGTGCTGCAAACTGCCTGTTGTTGGACAACAGTGGAAAATGCTACCGCCCTTGTGCTCTGCTTGGAGGCTTTCCATGTGCTTGGCCACTGTGTGAAACAGGATGCTGGACTAGATAAAATTTTTGGTCTGATCCAGCAGGGCTCTTCTAATGCTCTGTCGCTACTTGTTAATTACACATACAAACACGTACACACACACACACACACACGGCTACGAAATCTGCAAAGCAACAGGAGTCCAGTAGTTTTCTCCTGGATTCTGTTCCTCTGCTCTCCTATAGCCTGGGCCGTGCAGAGGGGCGGCCAGTGGGGCCAGTTGGCCCAGGGCCCACGATTTTAAGGGTCCACTTCGATAAGGAGGTCCCCCCAGCTTACGCTACTGCTTCCGTAGCGTAAGCGGCTCATCGAGAAGCGAGGAGACTGCCTTGCAGAAACAACGCAGAAGCTATCTGTCGTGAAATTCTGAATGTGAAGAAGTGATGTCTTACATCTTGAATAAAAGTGCTTCCCATTACCTTTTTTATAAATCGTACTAGTTCATATATGTATTTAGCACTGAATCAGTGCCACTGATTAAAAAATACTAAATGAGCAGTTTGAAATGGAAGGGGCACACAGTTCCCATCTGGCCTGGGCATATTACCAGTTCTGCACAGCCCTGCCTACAGGTCTGAGTGACACAAGAGTACGAAGACTCCCCCCCAAATCCCAACAAGGCACATCTTCATTACAACTAACTCAAATGTCACAAGATAGTGAGCAAGCTTCCAAGTTCTCCAGAACTCTTCATCGGTATGGGTGATCAGGCAGCAGGGAAAAAGAAAAGGCTGGGCATAGTGTCGGAGCCGCAAAGTCTGCAGATTGTAGGAGTCCTGAGAAGGAAAAGCAGGAGGTGTGTTAGGCAGACTTACAACGCAATATTATGCATGTCTACTCAGAACTAAGTCCCATGGGCTTCAATGGACTTACTCCCAGGTAAGCATTACTCCACTCAATAGATTGGTTTCTTCTATATACAAAATGACTTCAAGATTCAGTAGCTGCTGGGGGGGGGGGGGGATGTCATTTGTTGGGCAAAAGCCAGGAATGAGGTAGAATTCTCGAATTTCCAAGCAAACTGGGAATATTTTATGAAAAGATATTATATAAGGAAACATTTCACCATGAATATCTTCTTTTTGGGGGAAACACGCACACACGCACACACACACACACACTTAACATTCCCTGGTCACTAAAAATGGGCACATGTTCTTGGCTCAGAGCTATGATACAAAAGTAGCATCAGGTTGAACCATAGCCATAAAGTCAAGGGTCAGTGGTTCTGTACAGAAGCTCCTTTCTATGGAGCAATTTCCTGTTATCACTACCATGGCACTAGCCAGTGAAAGCTGGTGCCTCCGATGTCAGTGGGGCGGTGAACCCGTTCCGGGTTTCCATCAGACGCAATCAAAACTCTAAAGGAGCTATCCAAGGTCCACACTTTGGATAGCTCCTTTAGAGTTCTGACTGGTTCTGTCGGAAACCCGGAACGGATTCACCGCCCCACCGACATCGGAGCTACCAGTCTCCATTGGCCCTATCCCCGACCCAGGGTCACTAGCTTGATAACAACGGAAGGGGGTGGGAGCCACACTGGGAGAGTGGGTAGTGGAGGTGGCATCTGTTTAATGTTCCTAACTCTTAACTGCAACCCCTCCCCGTTTTTGTGAGCAGCTCAGTCTGCACAGAGCAACAAGTAGTGCTCAGAATTAGGTTTTTAAACTGGGGTATGTGTGTATGTGGTGGGTGTGTTAACCGTATACATTTCAATTTTCTTCTGCATTTACAACTACAGGGGTTCTCTTCTCCATCTAGCTCATTAATCAACCTTACTAGTTTCATGAAATCTGACTTTTTAAAAAAATCAAATACCTTAGCTGCAGTTCTAGTTCCAGCTGCCACTTTAGTTAAATCAAACAGGATTAGCTCATGATCACTTAAGCCAAGATTATTCCTAATAATAACTATTTTCTCTTCCATAGTCCAGATCAGTTGCCAGAAACCAAAGCTTAAAACACCATCTGCTCTTGAGGGTTGGTTGGCAATGTGGGGCTAAAATTGATGGCCATATCCAGGAGCAGTTCACCCCCACCACACACACACAGGATTAATTCCGGACGAACAGTGGTGAAATCATTTTTTAGTATCCCTCCCTCTTCCAATCCAGAAGTGTTGCAGCTCTTTCACACGGCCAGATCAACTGCTGGATTACTGTAATACATTTCGCATGGGGCTGCCCTTGAAGACGATTCAGACTGTTTAAGTGGTTAGGTTGGCCACTTTCGCATCACCAAAAAAGAGGAAACACATTACCTACAAAGAGGACAAAAGTTGATGCCAATTTGCATAACATTTGCATTGTGCTAACTGATATGCATAAATGCAAATTCAGAACTAATAACTATAATTTAAATAGAAATACCTTTGATCATAGTCAGGAAGACTGTGCAGGCGACCTATATGCCTGATGAGTCTGAAGCTCAGACTCATCAGCACATGGACGATTTCAAGGCCCCTGTTCTGCGCTCCCTCCTTCAGGTTCATTATCTTTAAACCAGACTTGTACTGGACAGTCCTTCAAATAGAGGAGTGACCTCTCTAAAAGTAGGATACCTGCCGACCCAATAACTAGTGCAGAATTTGGGTACCAGAATTTTAATGGTTCAGAATTATTCACATTACTTCAACCTTAAACAAATTGCACAGGTATCCCCTTCTGGGCCTAATTCAAGGTGCCATTGCAAGACCAGTCACCGACAAAATGTCAAAGCACGCCGACTTTGGCACATCAATTTAGGAAAAGCCTATTCAAGTATATAATGCATGGGAGAGAGCTCTTCTTTGCCCCATGGGTTATATATAGTTCAATGGTTTGGATATATAGAAATTGGTGTGGAGCAAGCGAGATAGCTTGAAAATACACAGGACATGAGATTCTTAGAATAAATACTTTACAGCACCTACATTCCTCTAAGTGAGCATGAAAGGAGCAAGGAGAGGAAACAGCAGCCTCTGGTCACCTTGCCCTCTTGGTTAAGAACATAAGAAGAGCCATGCTGGAACAGACCAAGAGTCCATTTAGTCCAACATACGCAGCATCCTTTACATTGACGGTGCTACATAAAGAAATAAATTAAATAATAATAATAATAATAATAATAATAATCGCACAAGCAGCACATTAGTGCAAGGGCAACTTCCCATGGAAAGGATGGAAGGAGATAGTGATATGAGGCCAGTAAAATCTAAACCTTTGTGTGTGTGTGTTTTTTAAAAAAATTAGAAGTGTCGGTGCTCATGACTAACTAGAGTAGGCTGACCATATGAAAAAGAAGACAGGGCTCGTGTAACTTTAACAGTTGTAGAGAAAAGGGAATTTCAGCCAGTGTCATTTGTATGCGATTAGTTCCTGGTGAAATTCCCTCTTCATCACAACAGTTAAAGTTGCAGGCACTATACTAGAGTGCCCATATACAAAAGAAGGCAGGGCCCCTGCAACTTTAACTGTTGTGATGAAGAGGGAATTTCACCAGGAACTAATCGCATACAAATGACACTGGCTGAAATTCCCTTTTCTCTACAACTGTTAAAGTTACATGAGCCCTGTCCTCCTTTTCATATGGTCAGCCTAAACTAGAGGCTCCTTTTTCCATTTTCTCTCATGGGAAGGGTGGATTGCTATGATATAGTGAGGAGGGTCACTCTGCACATGGTCAGAGCTACTTCCTTCTCCGGCTTGTGAATCCAGCATAAGGCTCGAAGAAGCTTGGAAGTCTCAATTCAAATGGAACAGTGCTGCTTGCACGCTTTCACTTACATATTTCTTCACTCCTGGGGGTTCCCTTACCAGAACTGTTTTGCTAAAAATTCCAACCCTGCCCCCAAGCCCTCTGGCCTGCCTTTCCCTGGAGGCCGATTTTCAGCCAGGAAGAAGGGGGTTTATCTCAAGATGCATTTACGGCATCACACAAATCTGCTTTTATGGGTACTCCAGGCGCTGCCTGATAGCCGCAGCATTTGTTTAGATTGACAGGCAGCCCCCACTGGCTTTTGGAAGCTGATAGGAAATGTCTGCACCCAACAGTTCCCCGCACCCCGGACCATGTCCGGAGCAGACGACTATGGCAGGGTTTCCACTGAAGAAGCTTCAAAGAAAAGTGTTCTTACTGTACAAGCCTACTCAGAAGTAAATCCTGCTGGTTACCGTGGGTTTTATGCCCAAGCAAAGTGTCTGTGGGACTACACCCTTAAGCAGTTTAGAATAAATAGGCAGAAACAGGAGTAGCAGCATCTGACTCGCCTTCCTAGTCCATTTCTCTCCTGCCCACCACAGCCGCCATTGCATTCAGTTGTGTTTTGAGTATTTGCAGATGTAGTGTCCTGGCTTCTCTCAGCTGTCCTTCTGATTAGCAGTGACATTCTGCAGCTTGCTCACCTAGGGTACCCTGTGAAGAAGCTCCTTTAATCTCTCCAGCTTTGATGGAAGAGTGAAGGAGGGGGAACAGGCTACATTTCAAGTGCTGCTCTGGGATGGGAGCAGGAACAATCTCTTTCAATTTTTCCCATCAGGAAATCTTGCTTTTCTCACAGGAAACCTTGTAAATATAGGGTGGGTGTATGTGATGTTGTTCCTTCTTTCCTTCCCCATCCTTCCCCCCCCTTCCAATCGGGAAAGGCCAATAAGATGCGGGAAATGTGACTTTTGCCAGATTTTTCCCTTAGAAAATATCACTTATGACTAAACCCGATCTCTACTGAAAACGTGTTTCTTTTGTGTGTGTTTTTGGTCAAATGTTTTGCCAAGCTGCTCCTGTCTTCTAGCCTTAGATCAGAACAGCAGCCAGTATCCCATGGGAATACAATAAGGAGTGTACAACGTTCTATCGGAAAATGTATTCATTCTACTGAATAGTGAAAGGAGGACCGGGTGTGTGTTGTGCCAACATGCCCCAAGGTATTTTCACACATGTCGTGTTCACACCGCTGTTTTCCCCCAGATTTCCACATCTGTAATATGAATGTAAAAGCCAGATTGGCTAGCACAGGGGTGTTGAATCTCCTTCATCTTGAAGGCCGGTTTCAGAGAAGCTCTCAGTGGTCATATTCCAGTGGGAGGCAGAGTAAAAGCAAAGGGGGCAGGACCAAAATACCAGCCCATCTTAACTTAAAGCTTTTACTGACATTTCAACAAGAGCCAGTGTTGTGTAGTGGCTAAGGTGTTGGACTGGGAGCTGGGAGATCAGGGTTTTAGTCCCCTCTCAGCCATGGAAACCCACTGGATGACTTAGGGCCAGACTCTCAGCCCAGCCTACCTCACAGGGTTGCTGTTGTGAGGATAAAATGGAGAGGAGGATTATGGATGCCGCCTTGGGTTCCTTGGAGGAAAAAAGGAGGGATATAAATGCAATAATAATAATAATAATAATAATAATAATAATACCCTTTTAGAATGGGGGAAAACTCAAAGAAAAATCTGGGATGCCACCAAATAACTGGCAATTCAGGAGAAAGGTGGTGGAGCCAGGGAAGGGTGTGCAGCCATTGGGAAAATCCTGGGGGCAGGATTTGGCCTGCAGGCCTGAAGCCCAAGACCCCTGGGCTACAATGTGCGATTTAGTGCAGCCATGGGAAGATTTCAGGGTTGTGGGATTTGTTTCTCTCAGTAGAATCTCAAGGCTCACCAACCAGAGACAGGTGCAAAATAGTGTCTGGGTGGCAGTGATGGAGCCAGATGCAAAATTAATGTTCAGGGGAGCAGAGCCAACTGCTCGCTGCATCTGCCGAACTGCATACACTAGGATGACCTGCATTGGCATACACCCATCTACAGCAGGATTACTACAGATCAGTGAATCTAGCAGCCAAGATTTAGAGGAAGTGGGGAGCTTTTTATTCAACAAGTGGGAACCAGAAACCCTTACCAATCTACTCATCCAACTCAAGGCAGCTTGGAATGATTAAATACAAACAAAATAAAATTTAATTTTTAAAAATTAAAACAAATTAAAATACAATAGCAAAATGCTTACAGCACTATCCTATATATGTCTACTCAGAAGTATGTCCCATGGCATTCAGTGGGGCTTACTCCTAAGAAAGTGTGGTTGCATTGCAGGGCAATCCTATACATGTCTACTCAAAAGTAAGTCCTATTCTATTTAATGGAGCTTACTCACCATTAAATAGAATTAGGATTGCAGCCTACACACATTGCCTGGGAGCAAGACCAATTTAACTCAGCGGCACTTACTTTTGAGTAGACACATATAGGACTGTGTTGTTAGTGATGCATTCTTAGCGACATTTGTGAAGGCAACTTTAGAACTGGGCCAAAACCACTGATCTGATATGTGAGCAAGAAGGAGTCGCCCACATTTACAGAATCTTGTCAAATGGAGGATCTTGTCAGAAGGATGCTGCTAGCAGGTTCAGAATCTGGTTTGCTCTGCTGCCAATTCCTGACTTCCCCGGGGTGTGAATTCTAGCGCTTGCATAGGTTCTCCTACCCTGGACAACATCCCACAATCCTCTGCTAGAAGCATACTGTTGTTAACTCAGTTTTCCCATTTCTACTGGATGTTCAATCAGTGCTGCGTTGGATCAGGAGTCGTGTGCATTCTGGCAACTGGAAGGCCGAGGTGGGGGAGAATTGGGCACAGAGAAACAGTGACCCCTGTTGCTCTGGGATCTCCTCCAAGCATTTCAGCCAGAAGCTGCTATAATTTGTGTGCAAGGCCCACAGTGGTTTTTACAATAGGGAAGGGCAACCTGCAGTTGGATGACCAAATCCAGCCCATGGAGCCTTCCTGGATTTCTCCATGGGGTGGGATTTGAGTAAACATAACCACTACCAAGATCATTTCAGAGGTACCCACAGCTCATTTCAGTAGAGAGCAAAATACTGGAGACTGGTGATTTGTATTTCAGTGGTGCTGTGAATCCGCTCTGAGTTTCAGCCAGAATCCTAAAGGAGCCATCCAAGGTCCTGGACCCAATTTTGGCAGGGCAGAATAAGATTGAACATTTAGGATATCTTTAGCGTTCTAACTGGTTCTGACTTAAACCCAGAGCGGATTCACAGCCCCTCCAAAATAGGAGCCACCAACCTCCACTGTAGAAAAGAAATACCTCCAGCAAAGGGGCCTGCGCAGGAAACTGGTTGTCCCTATAAATGCCCCGCAGAGCTGCTTGGTCAAGGTACCGCTATGTTGCATTCCTTCCTGCCCAGAGAGCCATGCTATTAGCAGCTGCCTTCTGATAAAACAAGCTTCACTTCATCACATCGCACTTAGTGGTGACAGCGTGGAACTGATGGTCTCCAGATCTACCCTTCTGCACTGCTGCAGAGCTGTGTCATGGCTCGCACTGCGGCATATTTGTCAAGGTTGCGTACCCAGCTCCCTTCCCTCTGGGCCTGGAAAAAAGGAAGAATGCTGCCCTTCGGTAGCCTCGTGCTTTCTGAAATTCAGTTGCTCATCATGGCTGTCTTCAGAGCCCTGCCTCCAAAGAGAGTCCAAAATTGCAGGCAACTGTGTTGATCCGTATCAAGAAACTAGTTCTAGGAGTTTTCATCTGCTAGGAGCTTGTCTTTTGTAAATCCATTGGATCTTAATTGCCCATTCAGAACCAAGCCACCACAAAATACTTTGTGTTACAACAAGGAACAATATACTGTGTCTGGGAAAATTCATTTCCCACCAGCTACGGTGAGGATTGTAGCTAAACTCAGAAGGAACAAGGCATTCCAAAGGGGGTGGCTAATGGCATCAGCATCCCTGCTGATAAAAAAGTGCTGGTGCTGCACCCCTGCAAACCCCAGTTCCACTACACCACGGCTCACGCTTCAGTTCCACTACACCACGGCTCATGCTTTATCCCAGTTTTCAAGCCAAAAGGCAACATGCCTTTCTTACAGCCATATGCAGCTTCCAAAGCCAGGTTGTTATAGAACGTTCTCTTTCTTTATCACAGGGCCTTGCAGAGCCCATATCCCTCGCTCTCATGCACAGTTACACATTTTATGCACATGTGCCCAACATCTTTTCCACCAGTCCTCTGTTTGCCTGTCTAGAATAGGGGTGTATGAAGTTGGTTGCTAAGCGCCCTTTTTTCCTGCATTAGCCTCCGAGAAGTTCACGCTGGCCTTGTAGAGATGCAATCCGATCCGTAATGGACACCATGCAGTATCCTTTTGAACTTTGAAGGCCTCACTTCAGTCATGTGGCTAACAAGGGATTAGCAAATTGGGGGAGATGAGAGTGAAATGAGGCATCCTTCTGGAAGAGGTTGCTCTATCAATCACACCCAGATGAACAAAAGAGGGGAATAAGCAAAGAGATTAAGGTGGTGGTGGTGGTGAGATACAGGACAGCCATGTGAATGTGTTGGAACTCAAAGGACTTTACTGTGTGGCTTTCTGCAGAGGCCAGAACTCCCTGGACTAGGAGCCAGCCACAGGGCAGTATCAGCTCAGACAGCTCTGAGCAAAAATAGCACCGGGCACATTGGCACTCAAGAGGCAAATTTGTGGCTGGGAAGGGAAGGGGAAAGACTTCCCCAGGATGTCAGGGTAGCAGAGCCTGAGGGTAAGATAGGGCTTTGTGGGAGGAAATGCAGTAGAAGGAATAAGTCCAGGACAAAAAGCAGAATCTGGGAGGAAAAGAGGCATTTCATAGTGCTGCAGCAAAAGTGTCTAACCTTTTTTAGCTCATGGGCCAAATTCCGTTTTGGAGAAACTCTCGGGGGCCCATTCTAGTGATGGGTGGGGCCGAAGGCAAAGGGGTAGGGCCAAATACAAAAGGGGAGGGGCCAAACTATGGCTTAGCATGTCATCTGAACCATTCCTCATAGCCATGGTTTAAACACACTCACTAACCACTTGCTACAAAAGGGTGAGCGGCCTAACCATGGCTGAGCATGTTGTCTGAACAGGCCCACTGAGTTGCCTGGAGGGTCAAATGGGAGAGAGGAACCATGCACGGTGTTATGCCTCGAATGCCTTGTAATAAATGTAGCAAGTAGATCACAAATAAGATGGCAACAGGTACAATCTGTGGGTTAAAACACTGGTCCTGCTACAAGGTATAAAGAAGGGAAAAGGGCAATTTAAAGCAGAGGGCAGGAAGGGGGTGCTGATCCCTTCCTCTAACCATGCTCCCCCCTCCCTAAATTACTTCCCCAAACCGTTGTTTTCACCTTGTGGGGCATCACACAGCGCATTGTTAAACTAGGGAATTTCCTACCACAAGATGTAGTGATGGCCACCAACTTGGATGGCTTTAAAAGGGGGTTGGATAAATTCATGGAGGAGAAGGCTATCACTGGCTACTAGTCCTGATGACAATATGCTACCTCCAGTATCAGAGGCAGTAAGCCTGTATACACTAGTTGCTGAGGAACATGGGTGTGTGTGTGTGTGCTGTTGCACTGTGGGTCCCTTGTCAACAGCTGGTCGGCCACAGGCTGAATAGAGTGCTGGACTAGACGGACCCTTGGTCTCATCCAGCATGGCTCTTATGTTCTTATGACATATGGCCATGCTGCTTAGGCATCAGTGCCAGCTCCAGACTGAATGGGCCCCTTTCCTCAGTGAGTTCACTTCCTCACCCCCATTGCCACCAACTGCTCTTGCGCCTCATCCTCTTTCTCATTATTGGTACCGCTTGCTTGCTTGCTTGGCAGGCAGGGAACCAGTGAGCAAGTAGACAGTGGCGTCTGCTGCTTCTCCTTCTAACCATCACCATTGCCACGGCTAGAGGGAGAGGCGGACGAACAAGCAGGTTGCCATGATGAAGAGGGGAAGCGACTCCATGGGGTATGGGCCCTTGGCAGGTGCCCAACCATGCCGACTCGTGACGTGGGCCCGGTTAAGCATGATGGCTAAATGGAACCTCCATGTTCAGATGCAATATCCCAGTGAATACCACTTGCTAGGAAGGACACATGGGACAGGGCTAATGCTTTCATGCCTTGCTTATGTGAGGAGGGCATTGTCTGCGCTAGCAGGGCTCTTATATTTTTATGGCAGCCACCTGGGCCATTTCAGTCACGGCAGGTTTGAGACAGGGAAGCCTGCATGTCGTTACGGAGAGAGGCAATTGGCGCTCTTATGCTGAGCTCTCCCACCCATCGCAAAACCTGAACACATTTGGGGCTGCAACCTTCCCCCCCCCCCACTCCCAGTTAGGACACTTGTGCATTTAACTGCCACGCCACAGAGAGAAATTCAACAAGTGAAGGCTCTTCTAAGCAGAAAGGTGCAGTAGCTGGAATGACTTCACCCCTCATTGCAACTGGGGAAAGCATGGAGGCAGCGAGTACCGGCACACAGTTCTCCTCAGCACGGGAGGCTCTGGAACGCACGGCCCCTTTCCCTTGTACAAGGCCTGGGAAAACCTGATTTATAGGCTTGTGCCTTGAGCTGTTTATTCCCAGCAAGTTCTTTTTTTTTTTTTTTTAAGTTGGTGGGGATGGGCTGAGAGGCTGGAGGGGGATTTGCCTTAAATAGTAAGCCCCGAGAGACAAGAGGGAGAGCGCAGCAGCCCAGGTCTCGCAGGATGGAGCCTTTATGGGGGGACTCATAGAACAGGCCAGTTCCTAACTAGGCAATGAACAAACTGTTCTCTTGGCCTGGAGGAGAAGGCTATCAATGGCTACTAGCCTTGAAGGTTATGTGCTACCTCTCTGAGGCAATAAGCCTGTGTGCACCAGTTTCTGGGGAACATGGGTAGGAGGGAGCTGTTGCACCATGTCCTGCTTGTGGGTCCCTGGTTGACAGCTGATCGGCTACTTTGTGAACAGGGTGCTGGACTAGATGGACCCTCGGTCTGATCCAGCAGGGCTCTTCTCATGTTTCTTTGTCCTTAACCCCGTAGGACTAGGGCCAGCCCAAGGTATTTTGCCGTCCGAGACCAAGGCCAAGATGGTACTCCCCTCCTATTCCATGTACAAAAGCCAACCAGACTGGCAATTGAATCTTACTTCAATACTGGAAATGGCTCATTGTCCTCCTCCACTGCACTTGAGGTCAACAAGCTGGCTTAGCTGGCGCATGGCACATAGAAAAGCACATGATGTATGGCATGGCGCATGACAGACGCAGCTCTATCCTGCAACAATTCCCCACTGCTCCCTGCCTGAGGCAGCCACCTCACCTTGCCTAATGGGAGGACCAGTTCTGCTAGGCTGCCAGCACCTACCCATGGCGGCAGGATTGTCATCCTTTCGAAAGAACGATAGGATGCTGCTCTTTGCTGAATGCCATAATTCATATTAAGCTTATCTACTCCCTGGCACTGAGGCTAAGCTAACCCAAAGACCCACTCATATAGAAATGAGGCAATAAAAAAGAGACAATCCCATAATTATAGTTATCACCTGATTAAAGAAGTTAATTAATCAAATGAGTTTAAATTGATTAGTTACTTGATTAAAGAACTTCTATTTGCATATGAAACAATCATTTCAAAGGGAAGCAACACATTCTTTGTATTTAAATGGGGCAAGTATATATTACAGTAGAAGAGGCATCTTAGAAGAGGCATTCCTATGAATAGGAATGAAAGGTGAATGCCTCTTCTAAGATGGTGCTGGTGGACTGCAGGATCTCTCTTTTTCTTTTTTTACTATGACCCCAAAGTCTACCAACCAGAGCCAAGTCAAAATACTGGCTTCAGGGACAGGCACACCTTTAGAACAGGGTGTCTCTGAGCACATGTTCAGCCTAGGAATTTATTTTCTAGCTGAAAGTGAGTTGGGGTTATGGCCTGAAAAGTTGAGCACACCTTCATCACAAGCTAAACACTGTCTGGAGGCCAAACAGAGATACAGAGATGTCACCTACTGGACATCTGAGGCACATATGCGGCAGAACCAAGGAATATGAGGAGCCCTTTGGAAAAAGTGCAGAAAAGAGCAAATCCCTTCTGAGGAAAGATTACAACACCAGGAACTATTTAGCTTAGAAAAAAAGCGAGGGGAGAGATGACAGAGGTGTGCAAAATTAAGCATGGTGTGGAGAATGTGGATAGGGAAACATTTTGCTCCCTCCTTTCTAATGCTAGAACCCAGTGGGGTCATCCCATGAAGCTGATTGCTGGGAGATTCAGGACAGATAAAAATGAAGGACTTCGTCACACAGCACGGAGTTAAACTATGGAATTCGCTAACACAAGATGTAGTGATGGCCACCAATTTGGATGGCTTTAAAAGGGGATTGGATAAATTCATGGAGAATTTATTTACTTATTTACTTATTTATTTTATTACATTTGTATACCGCCCCATAGCCGAAGCTCTCTGGGCGGTTTACATAAGATTAAAACAATTAAAAACATTATACCAAAATTAAAACAGCAAAAACATACAATATACACACAATATACACATACATTTAAAACCACTGGTAGAAGGCTACCAATAGCTACTAGTCCTGATGGCTAGGTGCTACCTCCAGTATCAGAAGCAGTATGCCTATGTGCACCAGTTGCTGGGGAACATGGGCGGGAGGGTGCTGTTGCACTCATGTCCTACTTGTGGGCTTCCTAGAGGCATCTGGTTGGCCACGATGTGAACAAAATGTTGGACTCAATGGACCCTCGGTATGGTTCTTGTTATGTTCTTGTGCATCGGCTGTGGGGGAAGTTTTTAGCCTGGTGAGTGTACAGATTGTGTTCAGAGGAGCCTTCGCATCATCTGGCAGGATTTGTAGAGCGATGTGGCTTGTGAAATATTCATCATGCCTCTCTACTTGGGACATGAAATCGCTCGAAATTACTCTAAATATTTCATTGTGGAGGCCGGGGAACAATCTCACCACTTGAGGACTGACACGCAAAAGCAGCACAGCATGTGTGTGCGTCTTAAAGGCATAAGCTATATGGCTTGCCTTGGAAGGGGCTCAGCCTCTCTCCTGGTGCGGTTAAGCATAGGTGCCCTGACATGCCTAAAGAAGGCGATAGGGGCATGCTGGGAAAACATGGTGAGATTGGAACACCTGTCAGTCTTCGTGAAAGGCCAGGTCCTTTGCCATTCTCTCCCTCCTTGTGTCTCTTTTCATCTTCTCATGCTCCATCTCTTCATTTTCTCCTCCTCCCCCCTTTATCCACTCCCTCACCCAGCTCAATTTGAGCAGCTCTCGTTAACACATTGTGAAAGGAACATTCCTGGCCCCATGTCTTGTTGAAAGCAATTCTTCACCGCATTAAATGTGTAGGATCTGCAAGATGTCCTGAATAGCCAAGCCTCTTTCTAGAGCTGAATTGGTAACCAACAGGCGTTGCTGTATTTAAGAGAGGCTGCAGCTTCATTTGTGTGTGTGTGTGTGTGTGTATGTGTGTTGTTTGCATTAAAAGTTGGGCCTCAGGACAAAGGCAGACGTGACCACTGACTGGGCTGAAAAGCATTTGTGTAAGTGCATGTTTTTTCACAATGCACACAGGCGCACTAAAGCATCTCATTGAAAGGCATGGGATCAACCTATGTTTTAGGCCAGAAGTAGATAGAAAGTGGATCTGGATCCACTAGAAGATCTCAGGGTGGTTTGTAGTAGATCAGAAAAAAAATCTGACTCTCCATTGTTTAACAACAGCACTAACAAAACAACCCTGGCCTACTATTCACACCAAAATCCCACTGCTTGGGGTAATTAGGAGAGGATTTTTGTGTATAGGCTCTGTGAGCTCCATTCAGTTCTATTACTCCAAACAAATCAAAATTCTAAGAAGCCTGATGTCTACCCAAACCATTAGTCCACATGTGCATGAACAATAGATTGGCATGTTAAACCATGTGCCTCTTTAAATAAGAGGAACATGAATAGGTGCAAGCACATAAATGTATTGTATCCTAGTTCATGCAGAGATTCCCGAAATCTCCATATGCAATGATAATAAACAATCAACAATTATAATTCCTCTGTTTCCAGTGTTCGAGTTGTGAATACCATTGCTTATGTAGCTAAACAGCACCATCCACAAACAACAGGGAAGTTTGCTGAAGTTCACAAAATCTTTAGAGGAAAGAAAAAACTAAGGTTTTTTTTGTTTTTTAATGTGAACTAAGACCAATTTATTCTGGCATGAGGTTTCATGGATCACAGCTCACTTCATCAGAAGCACAAAGTAGTATGGAGAATTTTAGATTTATATATACACCAGTGCTACTGCGTATGAAGCTGAAACTCTCCATGCGTTTGATCTAGTGGTGTATAGTCCATGAAAGCTTATGCCAGAATAAATGTGTGGCTGGGGATGATGGGAGTTGTAGTCCAACACATCTAGCAGGCACCAGAATGGGGATGGCTGCTTTAAGGTGCCACAAGACTCTGTTGTTTTTTTGCTGCGACAGATTAACAACACAGCTACCCTCTAGGAATGGTTCCGTGCATTTAGCCAGCCTCTGTATATAGCACCCACTGGAAGACTGGTGTCGGCCAGGTTTGCTCAGCTGCTGCTGGTTATTCTACACATTCTAATCAACCCCGTGCCATATCCTGGGAGACCAGGGCCCCAGAGATTCCCTTGACTCCTTGGAAATAGGAATGTGCTCATTTCAGGCAGCATCCGAACTCTGCATCTCGTCCTAGAAAAGGCCTTCTCTCGGTTGACTCCACCGCTGTCGTGACTCCACTGCTGACTCTACGGACACGCTGGCCCTGCAGTCCTATCTGTCAGTGGCAGCAGAAAGTGGAGTACATTCTTGGGAGAGGGGGACAGATAAAGGCTCCTGCCAAGGCCCTCACTTCCATAAAAGGGCTTCCTTGTCACTCCAGTGGTGCCTGCATTGTCTCCGCTCTCTGGCCGGTGGCCAGAAGGAGATCCCAATTACTCAACAGTAATGGTGGCTAGAGATCATCCTCCCTCCTCCCCTGCGACGATTTCCTCTCCAGAGGCGTATCACAGGAAAAGGGGGAATCATGTCTTCCCATAGTTGGGTGGCACATGCCAGTGCGACATGGTGAGGCTTGCTAGTTGGCTGCAGCTTTGCTAGAGAGGAAGGAGAGCCAACATTATCTGTCCAACCATTTCATTGAGGACGAGAGCATGTTGGGTTCTGATGCTTGGTGGGCTGCTTTCATGAAAAGGGCCAGCTTACAGCTGCACCACTACTAGCGAATACCGGCTGGGGAATGCTGGCCGTTGTAGGACTTTTTTTCCTGTCTAAGCATGCATAGCATGGCACCCTAAATCCAGCATCTGAAATGACCTAGCTGCACCACTGGATCAGAGTATGGTTGCTGCAATGTAACGAGGCCACTACAAGGTACCCACCACCTCTTTTGACTTCTGACTACACAGGTACCACAAGCATATAGTAAGGGGCACAGTGGCACCATCTGGGTAGGACTTTGGGGCAGGAGTCCGGGGTCCCACTCTGAGGAATGGGCAGGAGGATCCCCAAACACAGCAGGGCTGACTTACCACATTTGAAATACGGGAAATAATACACGTTGCTATCTAAAGAGTGGGTGGAGGGAAATTGCGTGTGCATCTAAAAAATGAACTTTTGTGGCAACAACCTTAAGTTAGGAGAGGGTTGGGCAGAAAGCAGACCTCCAGATATTTTGGACTTCAGCTCCCAGCATTCCTAGCCATTGGCTATGGTGGCACAGGCTTCTGGAAGTTGATGTCCGAAACATCTGGAGATCTATCTTCTGCCCACCACGGACTTAGGAGATCAGAAGCTATGCTGTGTACTCTGCTTCTGAGATTTGAATTCTGCCTGAGACTGGAACACTAGAAGCTCTGGGCACCACAAACCACCCAGAAGAGAGAAGCAGCACTCTTCTTTGGCAATTCCCATTACAACTGTACTGATTTTCTGCTATATCAATGAAAAGCCTCCAAGGGATTTGAAAGGGAGAAAGCGGCTACAAATGCAAACACAGGTGAGGTGAGGCTGAGACTGCTTGCAGTTCAGTGGTAGAGTAAATGCAGAGGTGGTTCTATATTGGGGGTAAATGGGGCAAGGACCCTCTGCCTGTCCCACACCCACTTGTGGCAGAGAGATTCCCCCACAACCAGGTAAATTTGCTCCACTGCTTCCAAATGCCATACATGGTCATCTCCCACACTCCTCTGACAGTCTTAGTAAAATATTAAGCATCTTCCCTGTCCTCCACCCCACCAGCCCCAACAGGCAGCAGCAAAAGGTCCCAGATTCAATCCCTGGCATCTGCAGGTGAGGCTGGAAAAGACCCCTGCCTGAAGCCCTGGAGAGCTGCTGCCAGCCAGTGTTGACAAATATTGACTTGGATGGATCAGTGGCCTAACTCAGTATCAGGCAGCTCCATATGTTCCTATACTTGGAGGCCCCAGTATCAGGGCAAAGATCAGGTTCCCTGCCCTCCCCACAGCTTTCCTGGCTAGAGCCCAGTAAATATCAGGACCTGCCAATGGCTAGAAGCTGAACTGATGAGACGTCCTCCAAATAACAAGTGTAGTATTGCATCTTTCAGCACAGACTGGGGAGTCAACACCCCTGAGGGATAGCTGGACCCCCCGTCCCCCTGAGGAGCCTGCAATATTGAGGGATTCAGCTGAACATCCGGAAAAACTTCTTGACTGTTAGAGCAGTACAAAAACGGAACCAATGACCTAGAGAGGTCGTGGGCTCTCCTACACTAGAGGCATTCAAGAGGCAGCTGGACAGCCATCTGTCAGGGATGCATTGATGTGGATTCCTGCATTGAGCAGGGGATTGGACTTGATGGCCTTATGGGCCCCTTCCAACGCAACTATTCTATGATCCAACACCCTGCCATCAGGGTCTCCACCCCAGTTTTGGACTCTCTCTCATGAACCCTGGAACGTCGGCGACAGTGATGCCAAAGCCCAGAACCATTTGGCAACCCAAGGCCTCATCTCCATCAATCTTACTCGGGAGGAAGAGGAAGCAAGCACCAGCCCCTAATCCAGATCAAGTCTTGCTGAGATCCAGGAGCAGCCAACTCCACTGTCAACGCCTTCAGTTGCCATCCAAGAGTTGTTGGTGCAACAGATGTGTGGCAGAAGCTCCCTGGTCTAACCCAGTTCCTCCTAGCCAAGCCCTTCTGGATAGCTCTTTGGATGGTCATGGCCTCCTGCCCAGTACATATTTCTGGTACTTGTATCCTCCTGCACTGGTCAGCATTGGTGGAAATAGACAGTAAACGCCTCCCACAGATATCAAGTAAGCATGGGCAGGTGAATAAAAGACTGTGCGAAATAATGTGGTTATTATTATTATTATTACTACTATTATTTCCATTGTTTTATCTCACTCTTTGTCCAAGCATCTCAAGTTGGCAGACAAGGATCTCCCCCTGCATTTTACCCTCAACAACAACCCTGTGAGGTAGGTTAGACTGAGAGATAATGCTCAGCCCAAGCTCACTTGACGAGGTCAGGAATTGAACCTGGGTCTCCCTGGTGCTTATCTATTCCTTTAACCATTGCATTGCGCTGGCCCTCTGGGACACATCATGCACAAACAGCTGAAAGCTTACAGACAGCAACGGACTTGCCTAGAGCTGCACAGTGCATCCACGTCTGATGGGAAATTTGTACCGAGATCCAAATCTTGTTGTGCTTGGTGACAATGACGTGTCAATTTCAAGGCCTGAGTCAGTGCTGTAGCACCCAGGTCTAGCCAGCAAAGCCATCCGTTGGCAAAAGCCAGAGGGAAAGGAGCAGGAGTCCTTTGCAAGGTGCCTGCAGATGCTGATGCTGCCGCAGCCTCCTCCATCTTCCGCGCTTTTGGAGGCTCACCTCTCCCCACCCCCAGCCCAGTGGCGGCAGCCAAGTGCAATCTCCACCTGCACGCCTGGCTGCAGCCATCACATCCCATCATCATCCAGCAGCCACAAAGCACTTAGACCTTGCTCCCAGCTCCCTCGCCTCACTGAGCGAAAGCTGCATTCCCAGAGCCTGGAATTTTCTCCAGCTGGTACAGTTAAAGGAGCAGGCCATTCTCTTTTCCACCCTCGCTCTCCTTTATCGCCTACTAGCCCCCTGGAACATTTCACACACCCCCCAGGCAAAAGAGTAGGTCGAGCCTTAAGCCCTTTTCTGAAATACTTTCCCTGGGCCTATGAGTATTTGTCTTGACACCTTACTCTCCTTTCTTTGGTGCATGATAGACCAATCCTATGCACGTTTGCACAGATCTTCCTCACTGACTGACCTTTCCCAATGGCTCTTTTCCATCTTGCTAGAACCCCTAGGCAATCAAAATTTAAGTTACTTGATCCAGGCCCCATCTAAAAATATGTCAAGGTTTTATTTATCTCTCCTCCTTCACAACATCTCCAAACAACTACCACCAAACCAGGCCTCCAACCTAGCAGCAACACTAGGCTCCAACCCTACACGGATACATTATTTTGTCCCCATTCAGAAGACACCTTAAACCATGGCTTTAACCACGTTGATTAAGCTAGAAAGCTAGGCTATGTTCAGATGACGCTTTAACCATGGTGAATAAGGCTTTTTTTACTTTAGTCACCACAGCTGAAGCCGTGGTTTAAGGTGTCATCTGAACACGGCCCGGCTGTCTAGCTTAACCACCGTGGTTAAAGCCATGGTTTAAGGTGTCTTTTGAACGGGGCCAGACTCTCAGAGGCCACACAGAGTATTTTCAGAATATTACACCACATAAAACAGTTGTGTGCATGGCATTTCTTCACATATAGGCAAAACTATTTTTCTGCATTTGTTCAGCCAGTTTAATGAGTCTCCGTGTTCTGGAAGTTAGGAGGGCCTGCTATTTAGGAAAATTTCACGATTGGCCTGATTTAGTGACCAAATTGGCACAAGTCGTTTGGAGGTGACCAAGATGGGCACATACCAGACAAAATATGGCAAGTTAAATACCTGGTGACGTAGCCATAGGGCACATCATGCAAAAGTCTCTTGGCTGCAAGTCGTTTGCTAATTCCTGCAGTCACTGCTCCAATGTAAGACAGTAATGGCACTTTCTCAGCCCCTGGTCTCACTTTGCCATGGCATGATCGCTCTGCACTGAAGGGGCTGGGCCTGAACAGGTTAACGAATACTATGGCAAACAGGACAAAATAGAAACCACCTTCCCCCACAATGTTATTTCCAATTCAAAAGTAATATTTAACAGGGTTGCTACACTGGAATGATGGGTCACTGTCATCTTCATCAATCCAGTAAGTATGCGCTACATTAAAATAAATGACTAACAGATAGTCACCCCTATGACCTCAGCAGAGGTTCTTTTATTTTTTTTATCATGGCAGGCAGAAATACATCTGGTGTGCCTTTTCCTGGCATGGTGTTGTAGTGATGGGTAGGTTGCATCAGCTAAATGTCTATTTCCCAAGCAGCTATTAGCTATTCTTTGAATGTTCAGTCTTTTTTTTCCTAATCCTTTTTACTTGGAGATATAAGGGGAAATGTGCAGGCAACATTCTATCCAACTGAAGTCTTCGACTTATGGCCACCATCCAGCATTCTGGCCAAATAGTTTTATTTTATTTATTTACATTTCCACACTGCTCCACATTTAAGACAGATTCCGGAGCAGTGAGGGCAAAAGCACTGAAATAACTGAAATAAATCCAAGGCCCTTATTTTTAAATTTTATAACATTAAATTTATATCAATAAGTAATACAATTAAATGACATCAAAGTAGGCTATCTGTATTTAGATTCTGTCTTGCATTGATTACAGATGTACATGCAGATGCACATGCATACATACAGTATTCCTGGACCATCTAAGTACAACATTTCTGCTTATGTTAGGGAGATGGATAATAGTTCAGAGACAGAGCGAGTACTTTGCACACAGGCTCAATCCCTGGCATTTTCAGCTAGGGCTGGGAAAGATCTGTGTCTGAAATCTTGGACAGTGGAAGACAGGACGGCACAGTGAGGTCATCACCTCAGATGGCATATGCTGGATGGTGGCAGCAAAGTAGTAGGAAGGGCTGTATGCCAAAAAGTCTACCCTGTGCCTCCTAGCTAGCCTACTGCCTACAGGTATGGTGGACAACGCTGTCCTGTCACCAGTTGCTGGGGAACATGGGTGGGAGG
Organism: Anniella stebbinsi; assembly: GCA_029215795.1. NCBI lineage: Eukaryota > Metazoa > Chordata > Lepidosauria > Squamata > Anniellidae > Anniella > Anniella stebbinsi. The sequence continues at coordinate 394,753,294 of JARDYH010000001.1, forward strand.
GTGCCTTTGCACTGTGTCCTGTTTGTGGGTCCCTGGTCGACAGCTGGTTGGCCACCGTGTGAACAGAGTGCTGGACTAGATGGACCCTTGGTCTGAGCCAGCATGGTTCTTCTGATGTTCTTCAAGATTCGACAGCCAGCCCATTCAACTTTTGCATATGGAATGAGAGAGGGCATTATCTTGTGATTCATCTCAGGCAGCAAAATATCTTGGGCTGATCCTGGCCACGCCAATCAGTGTAAACAATAATGAGTGATATGGACCAATGTATAAGGCAATTTCTTCCACTGACCACTGTTGTAAAAATCTGAACAGATCTATGATTTTCACCACAAAACATGTCTATTTCCCCTAACACACATCTTACACGCATCCTACATGTGTTCGCTGACATGCACACCCAAACCGTCCACACACAGCACCCCAAAGGCCCATTCCCCACTGCCTGTCCATTGTATCCATTTCTGCAAAAGTCAAGCTGCTTGCAAGTGATTTGGCAGCGCAAGAACTAGGAGCTTGTCAATATTGCCAATGCTCCTTCTTCTCCAGGTCAGACTCCATTGTAACCAGGAGTGACTCATCCAGATGTGACCTTGGCACACCTGGAGAGACAAAATGACCATATAAGGGAATGATAGAAGTGGAGGGACGTTGCAAAGCATCTCTGGGTACAAGTAAAATAGCACATGGCAATGCAATGCCAGGTCTGGCCACTACTAGGGTCTACTCGAGAGTAGCTGTAGCCGGAAATGATGTTTTTGGGGCTGTAAACCAATGGGATGAAGGCTAATGTCATGTGACATCTGATGTATAAAAGTACTTGTTTGAACCTTGGCGGGTGTGACTCTGGAAAGCAGCGTTAACATCCAGAGGTCACCTGTTCTGCACAGAATAAAATCAGTTTCCAAAGCTTAAAGAGGTCTTTCGTCAAGCGTTTCATATCTGGACTTTGGACACTTGGAAATAGCATAATTTATGCAACACCACTACCACCACAACATTTTAAAATAAGCTTGAGTTCCTACCACGTTTCAAAAAGAACAAAATGCAATTCTTTTATATGTTTCTTCCCCTCCAAGAATTGCATCCTGTGCGGTCTTTTTTTGGTGTGTAATGCAAATGTGAAGGAGCCACATTCAATCTCCTGTGTTTTATGCCATATGAAACAAACAAACCTGACACAAATCGAGTACGGGAGCTCAAAGCACTTTTTAGCATCTCAGGTGAAAACAATGACTTTACCCAGCCTTCAAAGGTCTGGGTAGAGGCAGTCACACTGCTCCCCACTGCTAGATGAAGCTGGAGCAGTTTTGTTTGTTGCTATGTGGCTGGAGTAGGAAAGTAACAAAAGAGCCCAGTTTCATATAGTTAGGGAGCAGCCTTCCCCAACTTGGTGCCCTCCAGATGTGTGATTGTGAAGTTTGAGGTCTATAGAGACAAGGTAATAAAATCAGGCTCAGAGGCCTGGTTTTTTTTTTCTGTTGGGAGGGGGCATCCCTGAGAGGAGTACTTTCATTTCCCTGGTTAAGTTTTATTTCTTAAGGTTGAAACAGTATTTTGTTTTGAGAAGGAAGAGAGTACAAAAAGGGGGGAGAGAGAACCACCAGCCACCCAGAGAGAGCAGGAAAAGTGCAGTGCTTGTGGAAAGAGCAGGAAGAAGCAGCCTGAAGAAATCTAGGCGCAGCTAGATTTAAAGGCTGCGTTGGATTCTACAAAGAGACATAGGCTCTGAGCAAAGCTTACAAATATGGACCTTGATCATTCAATGGAATAGTATGTATTGAATCTGTCTTATGAACGTCTATTGCCTGGGCCAGAGCAAGAGGCGGATGAACGAGTAGGCTGAATTGGTGTAGGCCCTCAGTTAGTGCTCCACCATGTCTATCTTTGAGCCCCAGTCCTTGGGATACAGCATTTGGCCAGATATAGGGACAAGCTACCCAGGCCGGCCTTGTGGGGATGCCCAAGCTACCTACTTAACTATCCGCTCACCAGCTAAAACAAAGAGTATCACTTGTAAAACTGGGGATATTGATCTGCACGGTCAGTGTTGTCTTCAAGTTTGGCCTTTTAAAAAAAAAATTATGGAGGAATGTACAATATCAATGCCTATTCAAGAAACTGTAACTGTATGATTGTGTTCTGATCCATATGTGCAAATGGAGCCCTGCCTTATATGACAGGACTAAACCATGCATACAAGTTGCATATCAAAGTCTTGAAATGGGCTACAAACACAATGAAAAATACACTATTCAAAAGCTCGGACAAATGGAGGTGGTGCTGAAGATGCTCCGTGCCTGGGGTGCAATTCGTTCCAGGGCTGACCCTGACAGCAGCATCATAAATACTGTGGGAAATGACAGTCAGTGTGGAGGAGTGGTTAGAGCTTTGGGCTGGGGCTTGAGAGATCTGGATTTTAGCAGTGGAGGCACCTATGTTAGTGGGCCGGTGAATCCACTCAGAGTTTCAGTCAGGACCTTGGATAGCTCCTTTAGAGTTCTGACAGAAACCTGGAGCAGATTCACTGGCCCACTGACATCAGAGCCACCAGCCTCCACTGGGGTAAGATCTACACTGCTGTTTTAAAGCGCTTTAAAGCCCTTTATAACAGTAGTGACAACTGTTGGGGCCCAGGACACACTCCACAACAGTTGTCACTACTGTTATAAAGCGCTTTAAAACAGCTGTGTAGATCCGCCCTGGGTTTTAGTTCCTACTCGGCCATGAAGCTCACTGGGTGACTTTGGACCAATCACTCACCCTCAGCCTAACCTACATCATAGGATTGTTGTGAGAATATAACGGAGAAGAGGGAGACCCCGTAAGCCATCTTGGATTTCTTGCAACAGGAAAAAAAGGTGGGATATAAATTTAATAAATAATAATAATAATGATGATAAATAAATAAAATGCTGTTATTCCAGGAGGTGGGAAAGCAGAGGGGTTTTCTCTTAGTGTTTAGAGAGATCCTTTCCCTCCTCCATTCCTCCTATCCTTGTTCAGCTTAGACCTTCCAATCCCTGGCTTTCCTCCTACTGAGACAAGCAAGGACATGGCAAGAAATGCCGAGCGGTAGAGAGAGGGAATGCGACATGTGAAGGCCGCCAGGAGACAGGCCATGAAATATTGAGCAGGCTCTCCGGTCTCTGCTCAAGCTGAGATGATGGGATGGGATGCTGTGTCCAAGGCGGGAGGGGGTGTCTGTTGCCGTTGCCGTCCTTTCCAGCAGAAATTTACGAGAGCAACTGTTGTCCTCTGGAGGCACTGGCACAGCTTTGAGGAGCATTGGCTCAGCCGCAGAGGCCCATGGCTGGCCCTGGACATTGTGCAATCCAAGGCAAACGCCAAGATCGTGTTCCTCCCATTCCATGTATAGAAGCGGACTGGATGGGCAGTTGGATAGGAGAGCATCCACCCGACGCAGCAGGCTAGCTTAGGGAATGCAGGGCAGACCGCGCAGCCTACAGTTCTATCCTCCGACACCTCGCTGCCTCCTCCCAGCATTGCTGCCTGAGCACAGGCATGCATAGCACATTTCCTTAGGGTGTGCACCCAGGGATTTTTTTTTTAAAGGTGAACATTTATTGAATACTCAATCATAAAGGACATTATTTTAATTCATTTATTTATTAAATACTGTAGACACTAACGCCCTACTCTGCATTTGGCTTGCCTGACTGGGGGAGGGCCGTTGTAGGCAGGGGGAGGGGAGGAATGAGGATATGCTCCTCAAGCCCCAGCATTGGTGGGCTTTGTGGTGACACTGGCCAGAGGAAGGACTTAAAACATGATATTAGCCTTCGAGGGGCCTCCTCCTGGCCTCTTTGAGGCATGGCTCCCAGCAGAGAGGCTCCCGGCAGAATGATTCCTTTTCACTCCTGCTCCTCCTTCTGACCAGCATCACCTTTGTCTGGACCAGAGTGAGAGGCAGGTGGACAAGCAGCTTGCAATGGGGAAGAAGAGTAGCAACTCCAGGAGGCTCTTGTCAGTGGGCCCTGCTGGGATATGGGCCCTCAGCAGGTGCCCAACTATGCCTACCCTTGACCAGGTTTCATTAGTTAAAAGTTTTTGGGAAAGCTCTTACAGTAGGAGGTGATCTTTGAGACATTGAATGTGGCTTCATTAAGAGACTATTCCAGCCTTCTCCAACCTGGTGCCCTCCAGATGTTTTGGACCACAACTCCCCTCAGCCCCCAGCCAGTATGGCCAATAGCCAGGAGGAATGCTGAAAGTTGTAGCCCAAAGCATCTGAAGATCACCTAGGTCCCCTCTACAAGGATTCGCTTTTGCACCTGGTTAGGCGATTATGCGCATAATCGCTAAAGCGCATTTACGCCTAATACCTCTGCACGAGAGGCGGCGAGAGGCGGCGAAGCGCATTAAGGGATGACCAAAATGCGCTTTACAAGTCGTTAATGCGCATAAGCACTTAATCACATAGTCAAAATGCGCTTTAACGGACAGAGCAAATTAAAACTCGCTGTTTAACGCGCATTCGATAATGCGCATAATCGGGAGAGATAACATGCCTCTACGCCCAGTTTGCGCTCTGTTCTTGTAGAGGTAAAAAATTTTAAGCGCCTTGAAAGAGCTTTAAACCTCTCTTGTAGAGGCAGCCTTAGTTGGAGAATGCTGCCCTTGCTTATCTGTTACAGACCATCCTCCTGGCTGCTGTTAGCTGAAACAAAGCAGAAACAGCCAGGTCCCTTCTCCCAACAGAACAGCACACGGCCAAGCTTCTGCCACCCAAGAGTTGCCCAGGCAGCCTCCAGGATCAGAAGCAGTACGCCTGTGAGTACCATTTGCTAGGGAGCAACAGTGGAAGAGGGCTATTGCCGTCTTGTCCTTCTTGCGCCACTTCTCAGAGGCATCTGGTTGACCGCTGCAGCAAAACAGGATGCTGGATGAGATGAATTATTAGTCTGATCCAGAAGAGTTCTTAAAAACATATGAAGTGCCATGCTGGATCAGACCGAGGGTCCATCTAGTCCAGCACTCTGTTCACACACAGTGGGCAACCAGCTGTCGACCAGGGATGAACGAAGCAGGATATGGTGCAACAGCACCCTCCCAGACATGTTCCTCAGCAACTGGTGCACACAAGCTTACTGCCTCAGATACTGGAGGTAGCACATAACCATCAGGGCTAGTAGCCGTCAGCCTTCTCCTCCAGGAATTTATCCAACAATATTTAAAAGCAATCCAAATGGAGGGTCACCTCTACATCTTGTGGATGTGTGAAGAAGTACTTCTTTTTGTCTTCTTATATTTATTGCGCTACCCTGTCTGGTTGGCAGGAGGACCATCTTCCTGACAGAGATCTTCACTCCCCAGAAGTAATGGGAATCTTTCAGCTATTTATTTCCCCTTCATAAAAGCACCTCTGTGTCCCATGCAACAGCTGAAAATCCTCACAGAGAGAGAGCCCACGCACACACACTATAGACTTTCTGCTGCAAAAGCCTATGCTGCCATCTATTGGCACATAGCATGCATGTGATTGGATTTACCATTTCTTCGCTCATCCTAGGTTTCGGGAGAGGGTGCACAAACCCATCGGGGGGTGGGGGAATGACAGGCCCTGAGCCAACATGGTCCCTAGAATTAGGACTTTCAGCATAGCTTCTTGGTTGGGGAGGGTGTCGCCCTATTTAGGTTCCACAACACAAGCCCACAAGCCTCACTTAGGTCAGTGCGTGGAGTGAGGGCTAGGAATCATGAACAATGAGCTCCATCAGATGAGCATTTTACCGAGCACTCGTTTGCCTCCTGTACGCCTCCCGCCACTTCCAGCCTTCTTCGCACACTCCAGTAAGTTCGACTTATTTTTAAAGACAGAACTTGCCGCTATCTCCTGCTGTGTGCAGGAGAAGCAGTGTGATCAAAACGGCCCACTGAATGGACCACATGCACGTTGCGACGGTAAGCAATCACGATTTTCCCCTGTATGGTGATGCTCCAGAAACCAGACATAGTAGATATGAGATACAGTTGCTGCTCAGGCAAGGTCCTAGTCAAATTTGGAAGATTTCTGAGCCTTCCAAAATAAGGGGAGCCAATCAATGGCACGAAGAACATAAGAATACTTCACCACCCAGAAGAAGATGACTTTCTAGCACTGAAAAGGAGCTTTGCATTGAGGGTTCCATTCCCTCCAACCACTAGGTAATGTGACACAATTTGGCTTAAGCTGCCTTTTTTTTTTTTTTAACCTAGTGCACCACCTAAAATTAATCTCTGGCTTTGCTCACGTAAAGGCCATGTTTTCTTTGCTTCAGCTCTATGCCTCTCCAGGAACCTGCGTGTTTTGCCCAAGCACTGGGGCAGTATCCCTATGTACACCAGTTGCTGGGGAACATGGTTGGGAGGTAGCAGTTGCACTCATGTCCTGCTCGTGAGTTTCCCATGAGCAGCTGGTCGGCCACTGTGCAAACAGAGTGCTGGACTAGATGGACCCTTGGTCTGATCCAGCAGGGCGTTTCTTATGAAGTTGCTTTTGTGGCATTTTGGTGGGTCCTGGAGTTGCTCTCCAGATGTTTTGGCCTACAAATCCCATGAGCCCTAGCTAGCATAGCTAATGGTGAGGGCTGATGGGAGTTGTAGGCCAAAACATCTGAAGGACCACAAGTTTTCAATCCCTGTCGCCTAACTGTGGACTAATCATCCAAGGCACACTGTGACCTGCAGCAACAGTGGTTCACCACATGGGGCAGCAGAACACAGATCGGTGGGTTTCGACTTCCAGGATCTAGCCCAAGAAATTCAGCAATGCTCACGCATGGATAATTGGCACAGGATATTCCATGAGCACAGTACACAAACAATCAAGGGGCCACACATGCACAGTGGGAAAGAATGTGGCATCTAGGTGCACTGAGCGCATGGACACCTGAGTGCAAGACCAAGGGAGTAGGGCGCATGCATTCATCTGCATCTGCTCGGCCTGCTGGCATTTGGCTCCAGCCTGGCATATTGTCTCCGATTTCCGCATTGAATGGGGCTGGGGGAAAAGAGGGTGGCAGGGGAAGCAGCTGGCTCTGGCCACGGCAGGGAGCTGTCTCACAGGACCTGTTCCCACGGCCTGCTGCCCTTCCTGTTACTGCAGCTCTTGGGGGGGATGCCAGGAGGGACCACTGGAAGCGGCTCTCTGAAATTACAATGGGGAGGAGGAAAGTCGCGCTGAACATCCCCAAGACTGCTTTCTTGTATGCGCTGCTGCACCTTCTTCCTCTTCCAGGCAGCCGGCCAGTGTGCTTGTCTGACACAGCTGCAGCCAAAGAGAGACCAAGTGTTCGGCTTCTCCTTACCAGTGTCTCTTCATCTCCACTCCACTCTTCAGAGAAGTCTTGGGGGGGGGGGAGGGAGAACGGCTCCTCCTCACTGCTTTCTACAGCTGCAGTCGTGATCATTTTTACAAGGTGGCTCACATCTCACTATCTATGCCACCGAACTTTCACTAAAGCAGATAGGCCCGGCCCAAAATATTTTGCTGGCTGAGCAAAGGACAAGATGCCTCCCCCACCAGTGCACGAAGAGAAGTTGACTGGCCTGGCAGCCGAATTTTATTTCAACATTGGAATAGGATATTGTTCACTGCTCTGTACCCCAACAGGGGGTAACTACTGGAGAGTTCAGGTTGCCACCGCCACCCCCAGCATCTGCTGCCTGAGGCGATCACTTCACTCTTGCATAGTGATAAGACCGGTCCTGAAAACAGACACACAATCCAATCCATGTTGTTTTCTACTGTACTCCATCCATGTAACTACTGGCTAGAGGTGGTGTTCACTGTAAATTTTGAAAGGCAGGCACTCATCATGGCAGTCTCCATAGCCATGCCCCCCCAAGGCATGGTCAAAAACCCAAGCAGCTGTGTTGACCCATATTAATAAACCAGTTCTAGCACTTTTCCTCTCTACCAGAAACAGAGGTTTTATACAGCTATTGGGTCTTAATTGCCTATTCAAAACCAAGCCATTTCAAAATACTTTGCATTACAACAGGGATAGCTCACAACTATATATTGTTGCAGAGAAAATTCATCCGCTACCCCACCCCGCCAGCTACTGTGAGGATTTCAGCTCTCAGACAAAACAGGGAGCTCTGAAGGGCATGGCAGATGATGTCAGCATCCTTGCTAATCAAAAGGTGAGCACTACATCCCTGCGCATCCTGACTCCGCTACACTACTGTTCGCAAGAATTAGGATCCTGGGAGATGGGCTGTTTCCCCTGTTGAGGCAGTGGTGGAGGAGCGATCCTCTCTCTAGTGCTTTAGGCAGAAAGACTGTGCTCCACACCAGCTTTCCCTAGAGAGGAAAGCTCAGGGCGCAGTGAATGGGAGTGTGGACAGGCTTGGCTTTCCCTGCCCTGCATCCCCCCTGAAGAAAACCCACACGGAGTAAAGTCTGGTCCCCAGCCGAAGCACCAGGTGGGGAATCCACCCGCCGCTTCAACCATAGACCAAATGAGGTCAGGGGGCATAGCCCCCCCCATCTGCATCAGGGCCCCACACCCTGATGTCATTCAGCTCATGGAGGGCTGGGTGGGAGGTCCTCCACTGGAGATGCAAAAAAAATTTCCCTAGGAAAAGCTGAAATTTTGGAAAAATTGGAAAATAAGCCATATTTTTTTTAAAGCATTCTTTACTGATCTAAGGTCACTTTCTTGCTTTAAGATAGCCTTCCCCAACCTGGTGCCCTCCAGATGTTTTGGATTTCAGTTCCTATCAGCTTCAGGTAGCATGAACAATGGTCAGGAATGCTGGCACTGTAGTTCAAAACATCCAAAGGTTGTGGGGTTCTTCCCACCCACCCCTGCCTGCTACTATCCCCATTTATCATCATAACAACCCTGCAAAGTATCTAATCTGGGAATAGATACCATTTCTTACTTCCCTGGGACTGGAAATAAAACAGTAAAAAACTTTTTTCCCATGTGAATCCTAAAAATAATATGTAGCACATTCCAATTTCCTCCAGTAACAATCAGCGGGAGGAACAACCTCTGTGGGAAAGGCTGATTTCGTTTTTCCTGAGCAATATAAATAGAGCCCTTCCGCTAATAGGGACATTAAATTAGGAGTGGGGGTGGGGCATGCATGGAGAATGACAGTAACAGGCTTCTTTTGAACTTGGAATTCTATTTGGTTTCGATTTCCTGCAAAGCAAGCAAGCAGTTGTTTTGCCCAGAGAATAGTCAGAAACAGAGCAAATCTTTATACAAACCTGAGATGAAACCACACTTGGAATACTGTGTACATCCTATGGATGGTTAACGTAGAAGAAAACTGCTCTGTGATCACAGGGGCTTCCTTCTAGGTAAATATGCATGGCATTGCATCCATATAGCATGAGCTTTTTCATGCTCACTGGGCAGTCAGTCCCACTGTGTCCTATGGATTTAACTCTAAAGTAACTCTAAAGAGCAAAGAAAAATAACAGAGGAGTGATAGCGGCATAAAGCCCACTAAAAAGTTTACCTGGGAGTAAATGCCATTGATCTAAATAGGTTGGATGCAGACTCAGGCTGCCTCTACAAGAGAGGTTTAAAGCTCTTTCAAGGCGCTTAAAAACTTTACCTCTACAAGAACGGAGCGCAAATTGGGCGTAGAGGCGCGTTATCTCTCCGATTATGCGCATTATCGAATGCGCGTTAAATAGAGAGTTTTATTTTGCTCCGGCCGTTAAAGCGCATTCTGACTATGTGAACAAGCGCTTATGCGCATTAACTACTTGTAAAGCGCATTTTGATCATCCCTTAATGCGCTTCGCCGCCTCTCACCGCCTCTCGTGCAGAGGTATTAGGTGTAAATGCGCTTCAGCGATTATGCGCATAATCGCTTAACCGGGCGCAAAAGCGAATCCTTGTAGAGGGGACCCCTGTCATACTTGGAATAGACCCTTTGAAATCAATAGGACTGAAGTTAGTTAAAACTAACTTGCCCCATTGCTTCCAATGAGTCTCCTCCGAGTATGACTAAGTCTGGATCCAACCCACAGGGACTTATTTCTGGGGAGACATGTGAAGGATTTCCCTGTAGCACATGCTTAACCAGCCCTATTCTATGCTTATTTATTCAGAAGTAAGCTTTACTAAGCTCAGTGTTGTTCTTGTTTTCAATTATAAACAGCCCTGGGAATCAGTTTGAAAGGCAGACTAAAAATAAACAAATAAACAGAAATAATAATGTAATTAAAATAAATAAATTACAATATTTATTTACATTTATATACCATTCCACATCTAGACAAATTCCAGAGTGGTGAACAATAAAATATAAAAGGATAAAATAAAAGAATAAAACTCCATATTAAAAACCATCAATTAAAACAAACAAAAAACCAAGGCTCGTCAGCTGAGGAAGGCTTCCTGAAACGATTTAAGGCACAGTCCTATGCATGTTTAGATAGACAATAGACCTACAACTCCCAGCATTCCCAGGAAGCATGGCTGGCTGGGGAATGCTCGGTGTAGTAGGACTTTTATCTATTTAAACATGCATAGGATTGCAGCTTTACTTATTTATTCGTGATATTTATATACTGCTACATATAATTAAATTCCTAAGCAGTTCATATATAAACTAGTGTAAAGCTCATATCACCATGGGTACTAGCAGTCCTGCTCTTTTCCTGTTTTTTTGCCCTTCAGCCCCCTCACCACAGAGGGGCTCATGAATAATGTTGACATGGCTCATATACAGTGAATCACTGCCCCAAAAGTTGCTTGCAGCACTGCCTTCTCCCTCACAACCCCCACTGGCAGTGACAGACTAACCCCATGGCTGCAGCCGGGCCCCACCATCACACCACACTAGCTGTGTTCGGACTACACAATATGCACCAGTGCTTTAGTAGTCAACCGTCAGTTGAGCGGTCGCCAGTTGGTGTTTGTGTTGTCTGTCAGACAAAAACCATCCCATGGATGACTTTTCCCTCCAAAAAACCACTGGAGAAACACAATCGGCTGCAGAGTTGACTTGTCGCACAACTGGTGGTTTTCGTGTTGTCCGAACCAAGCCAGTGGAGTTTTCCGCCCCATTGAGTTGACGTTTTTGCCTGGCTACAGAGCTCCCAGGTAAGAGTGGCCAAAACTAAGCTGGCCGCTCTGCTACAGATGCCAGACCTTGCAATGGCTGCAGTTTTAATAATATGTGTCATGTTTTAATCAGTTTTATGTATTTTATCATGTTGTTGTTCCCCGCCTCGATCCAGACGGAGAGGCGGGTAAGAAATAAATTATTATTATTATTATTATTATTATTAGCACCGGGAGATGGAGGGAGGAGGGAGAGGGCAGAGGCCATGTCAGTCAGATGGCTGGTTGAGTAGTAATCCACTCCACCGGAGCCTCAACTGCTCCAAAGGAGGGTGGCACCATGTGGGGAGCACCCGCAAAATAACCAACTGTGAGTTGACTCCTCCCCCCACCATTGACCAAAGTGTTGTCTGAATGCAGCCAAGCAGGGCTGTCCGTCATCCCGCTGGCAGACGGGCTACCTTTCCTGTTTGGCCCAGATGAATATTAAAAACACAATGTTACAGAAACACCTAGCTCTGCTCATATAAAACCCCTATTAAAAGAACTGCACTTGGCTGTCTGTTAGCTACCAAGACACATACAAGGTTATATTGTTATCCTACAAAACCCTAAACTTCTTGGACCAGTATTACCTAGCAGACCGCCTTCCCTTCTATGTACCCGGACCGCAGCTACGATCCTCAGAGGAGGCCCTGCTGACCTAGTGACACCCACCCTCTGGAAAACCCTCCCTCAAGCAGTCCCGGAGGCGGAAAACGTAACATTGCTTAAATGCTTCCTGAAAACATACCTTTCCACATAGGCTTTCCTAGCATTTTAACCCATTTTATATTGCCTTTTTAACTTTTAACATTTTACATTTATCTGACACTTGTTGCATTTTATGGTTCTAACTGTGCCCTGCCCAGGGAGCCTCAGCGAATCGGCAGTATAAACATGCAACGAATAAATAAAATAAAAGATGTTTAAGCCATAGTAATAATAGCGTTAGCCTGCATTGCATTCATACTTTAAACATATTGCACACAGCTGCCAAAAAGCAATACCTGCACTTATAACAATAACATAACAAACAACTCACAACGCCCCGAGGCCGGCCACGTGGTGCCCGGGAAAAGCCGAAGGAGCTGTTCCCCTCCGCGCGGGAACAAACATGTGCGCCTGCGCAGAACGACAGAGGTGGAGCCGCTACAACCACAGCCCCCCTCCCGTCCCCCTCGGCGCCTTTGTTTCGAGCGTCCTGTTTCCCAGGCAGCCTGGCGGTGCGGGGCGTGGCTATGTAGATGAGCAACGGGACGGGGGCGGGTGGCATCATAGGCGGCGGCGGCGGCTCGTGCTCTTGGTGAACCCGTCAGTCGGAGCTCGGCGCTCGCGAAGGGAGGAGCTGCTGTGAGGCCCGAGAATTAGCGCCTCCTCCCAACCCCCCCGTCCGTCCTGACGAGCCCTGAGGATGATAAACACCCAGGACAGGTACTGAGGGGAGGGGGCGGCAGGGGGAGGGGGCTTCGGCCTACCTCACGGGCGACCTCCTCCTTCTCCCCCTCACAGCCGCTTGCCCCGCCTCGCGCGCTCGTCGCCCCTCAGGATCGTGGCCGGGCCTTGCCTGTTTCTGGACGCGGCCCACGCACCCCAACGGCACGCAAAACGCGGCGGCGGCGGCGGCGGAAGGGGGGAGGGGGGAAGGAACGGCGGTGGAGAAAGGAAGGGGGGAAGGGGTCGGCAGAGATGGGAACCAGAGGGGAGGGGTGTTTTGTTTTTGGGTGGGCGCAGGCGCGGGCCTGCCTGGCGAGAGCTTACACCACGGGGCCTATTTGCACGCGCTTGTGCAAAACAAAAAAAGAGAGAGGCGAAAACAACAACGAGCCGAAGCGGAGGGGGCTGGAGGGCTGGCGGTTGTGCGAATTTGCACGTCCACGCCACCTGAAAGTGTTTGTTGTGCAATGGGTGGTGGGTGTTGTTGTTTTGCCATCCGCCTCCTCTAACAAGAATGGTTAGAACAGCCTGTCCCAACCTGGAGCCTTCTAGATGTGTTGGACTACAAATCCCCTCATCCCCCAGCCACCTCTGTAGTTGTAGTCCGAAACATCTGGAGGGCGCTGGATTGGGTTAGAGGTTGGTTCCCACCGAGCCTTGTGTCTTATTCATGCCCCCCCCCCCCCAATCTTAGCCAGTTGGGAGGATATTTGATTCTACTTCCCGTGGTGGGGATGCAGCCAGGGTGCTTAACTCCCCCCCCCCCCCCGCCGTGTGACACCACACCTTTAAAGGGCATGTGCGTGTTTTTCGAAATTTTAAATAAGGGAATGTATTTCTAACAGGTTCTAGTATGGGGCTTCCCAATTATCTCTGATCAGATTCACTCTGCTTAGTTTCAATTGAACCATCAGGTGTTCCCCAGGGCACACAAAGAAACAAACCTGCCCTGGTGGAAGCAACAGTAAGACTGCAATTCTATGCATGTTGGGAGTCATCAAAATCAGTTGAGTTTACTTCTCAGGAAACAGGTATAGGGTTGAGCTGTAAGGCTGCCAGATAGCTTCAGAGTGCCTGTGGGTTTCCTGTGGTGGCTAGGTCAGGGTGGACAGACTTGAGACTTCTGGGATCAGGTGCAAAATAGTGGCTTGAGGTGGTGCAGCATATACAGTTAGTAGAATTAAGGAACAGGGGTACCTCTGAGCATGTGGCTCAGACCAAGAATTGGATTTCAGCTCAGAATTGAGCTCCCAGTCCTTCTGCACAAACATACTGTCCTGGTTCTCCCCGCCCGCCCGAGCTTTCTTCATTTCACAGCAACCCAATTTAGAGGGGTTCTTTTCTATTGCTTTTGTTAAAAATAGTTGGAAGATCTGCTTTTAATCACCCCCAAGATTTACCAGTAGATCTTGATCTACCTTCTGCACCTTCCATGGGATAGAGTGTTTCAGGAAGACTACTGATGCATGAATAAGTTGGGGGTGGGGGGGATATGCCCTGGGATTGTTTACAGGTGCTGTAGTTGAATAACTGAATGCCTGAGGTTGATGGGGAACATGAGGTTTTTTTTGTTTTTTTTAGTGTGCTCAGTCTTTTGTGCTAGAAGGGTGAAGGCTGGTTCTAAGAACCAATTTTCCATGACAGGCTCTTCTTTTATGAACTGCATGAGCTTCCCCCCTCCCCCTGGCCATGCATTTTGTATGTGGTAAAGTGGTCAGGATTCAGATGGTTATTGAATATGTGCTATTGCAAACCTTCCAAAAGTGGGTTGAGTGATGGTGCGCCAAACCGTGATCTCAGCACTCCTAGTAGAAGCCTCCTATAGCTACTAGATTAGGGACAAAATGCAGGAGAACTAATAGATGCACTGGGGGTGTGTGTGTGTGTGAGGGAAGTGTCTGTTGTCCACATGACTTCTTGTCTCCTGTGTGTTGGGGTGGGGGAGGGGTGTAAAAAGGGAGAGATGAAAATAATTGCAAGATGAGGTTTTCTAGTGTTAATGAAAGGATGTGATGCAGAATGCCATTTGCACTACCTCTTCTAAGTTCAGATTTAGACATCAAGCTCTTTAAAATGCTTTTGGGAACAGCCTTTTCAGAAACACAGTTCCTTTTTCTTCAGAATAAAATGTCAGTTACTGATTTGGAATTGGGTAGTAAAAAAATTATCCTAATGATAAACACAAGTCAGATTGTCATTTGAGCTAGCAAATGTTTAAATGCATGTTTGGAAAATTGAAATGGTTTGCAAAGCAGGAAGGCAGTTTGTTTACAGCCCTTCCAGGGGACCAGTTCTTAGCTTTATCCAAGACATAGGTAACAGCTGAGCTTTTAAAACACTACACAACCAGTCCTATAGTTATTTACCTGAATGTTTATTGGAAATGTATTTCAGGTTGGAATATGGGGCTCTGATTAATGGTTAAACCCGAATATGGATGCATGTACATAAGACACTCATCAGGAAGTTTTTAAAATCCACTCAAGGCCTTTAGTGTTATGTAAATAGCGAAGTAATTCCACCCATCCAGAAGTCTAGAAATCAGGTCAGGGGGTAGGGGTGAGTGATCCTCTTAACGTTCACTGTGGAGTTTATGAACAATCTGCCTTCCATGTGTCACTCTCTCTTCAGAGTATAATTTTAGACTGACTTCTAACAATATGCTGGCAAGTAAAAACATCCAAGTTCAGTATGGCAAAACTTTATTGCATTTTAAAATGCATTTTACTAGTACTATGTAACTCCTTTTCTCTTTTGAGATCTTGATTGACTTCCAAACCTAGCTTTCATCCTAACTAAACATGTTTGTGCCACCTAATATTTCTATTTGAAAATGCATCGCTGTAGGAATTGGAAAATGCATGGCTGTAGAAAAATTCAGGACCATGTAGTTGAAAATTAACTCTGCGTGCTAGATTCTGTGTGTTCACCAGGTCTATGCTGCGTGTCAGGTATTCAGATGCAAGGATATCTATATAATTTATACTGTTAAGATTCAAACACTGGACCTTTGTTCTCAACTCTTGTGCTAAGACACAAAGTGAGGAAATGTATGGCAGCCTATGCACCATGTGTGCATGAATTAGGTTTGTTCCAAAAGTTAGAGTTTGCATATAACTATTCAGAATTTCTACACTGTACTTCAGAAAACTGTTAGGCTCTCTTGAGACTATGGATCAATTTTATTCTGACTGCAGTTTCTGGCTCCCCAATTCCAATGTTACCTCTCCAGTGTTTTCTGAAGAAAATGCAAGACAGGCAAACTTAGCTTTCAACCTTTTCATTAAAAAAAAGTATTCCAGGGAGGTACTATACCTGTGTATTTGCATAGCTTTTGCAAACCCTAACCAAATGGGTAGCAGAAAAATTGAATATTTGTGAAGCTCACCATTGCATCTTTGTTTGTTTACTTTAACTATCTGGTCATGATTGGTCATTCGATAATGAAGTCCCACAGGGGAACATTACTCTGTGGAATCCTAGTATGTTTCTGAATTTCGCTGTCTTTACAGTGTTTCATCAGCTACTTAAGCTATTCTTTTTCTTTTTAGGAGAGCAATACTTTGTTTAGGCTTAGCAAAAGGCTGAACACTTGTTTTCTGCTTCTATTAGTGCTTATTGGCATTATTGTAGAAACAAAAGAGCTTCTCATAAGATCATTAAAAACAACCTTAAAAATTAGTCCTTAATATTAGTCACTTTCCTAAACATGTATGATGTTTGTGGCATGTTGGGAGAAAGTTATCTATTTGGTGATTATTCTTCCTTGCTACAAGCTAAGTGGTTGCTTACAAACATGTTAGAATAGATGTAGCCTGTAACAATAAAGTATTGTGACATTCAGTGAGTAAGAATGGAATCTGATGATTTCTTGAAGACAGCTGGTAGTATTGTTGTAAAATGGAATCAAAGTTGCCTTTGGACAAGGCTTTATCAACTTGCCAGGTCACTAGATTTGGTGGATTGTCCATTTCTGTGTTGCAGAGTAGGCATTTTGTCCCTGTGTTAATGTAATTCTTAATTCCTGTGTAAGATGCTATATCCCAGGATGAAGTTTTGAACAATGGAGCTCCTATGAATATTGACTTCTTAATTTTCTACTGGGCTCCTTTGTCCATGGCAAGTACAATTTGTGATACTTGATGGTTTCCACTTAATGTGATGTGAGAAATCTTTGGGTCAGTCTTTCTACTTACCAGTTCTTACTGACCCAATTATTTAAGCTTTCCTTGCAGGAGTCTTGAAATTGTTCCCCTTTGTTTTATGGTATGAAAGACATTCTATTGAGAAGCAGTGCTTTAGCTTTTTTCTAATTGAACCAATACATCAGATGACAAGTTAATTACCACTTGAGATGAATCTGTCCAGTCAAATATCCAAGTATAGCATAGTCAGATTGTTCTTTTATCTTTTATTTCAGACTGTGGAACAGTTTCCCCCTCTTCTAAAGACATGAATAAAAGTCTAGTGTTCCCTGTGATCTCTTTGATTCCACTATCTCAACAAAAGGGATTGGGGGTTGACTAGAGTACCCTGCTCATATCCTTGTGATACATGAAAATGGCTGGATTAATGGCAGCTGAACAGTGCAGTTTAAAATTTCAGCTACAGACAAGCATTGTTTTTCCAGAAAGTTGAAGATGTGTGATAAAGCCAAATTTAGTGCTCACTGGTTTTTGCTTTTGTCTCTGCCAAAACAAGTTTTACAGTTTTGCCTCCATGAACAGAAAAATGTGCCCACCACAGGCAGTGATGGCTCAATTTTTCACCCTTCAACATTTTTTTAAAAAAAGTATCAACCACCTCTGTCCGTAGGGTGAGGTAAACAGGAAGCCTTGTGAATTCTGATTTAAGTATGCGCTATTATTTTTACTAGAGAGATGTCTTCCTGTACTTCTTTAAAGGTGAACATGCTATGTAAATGGCATTAAGTTCTATATTTTTGGCTTAAAGCAGGGATGGGCTACTTCAGCAAGCCTAAAATGTACTGATAATGCATACTACAAATTAGGTGGCACTTCTGTACAGGCTCACAACATTCATATAATGCAGGAGTAGGCAGAAAGTAAACCTCCAGGTGCTTTTCATTTCTTATATTTCTATACCCGGAATAGCCAAAGCTCTCTGGGCAGTTCACAAAGATTAAAAATAATTAAAAATACATTATACAAGTATAAAAACAATTTACATACAAACATATAAACAGACACCACACACACACACATATCTAAAACAATTTTCAACAATCAACTCCCAGCATTCTTGACCATTGGCCATGCTGGCACGGGCTTCTGAGAGTTGAAGTCCAAAACATCTGGAGATCTACCTTCTACCCACCCGATATAATATGCAGTGTCATTTAATTGAGCCATAGGGCTGTGTGAATTCTAGAATTTTGCATCCTGATGTCAGCTTCCTTTTCTTAAATAAAAAATAAACGTAGGCTTGGTTTTATTTTGTTCCATTGCTTAGTGAACTCCTTGCAGCCAGAGGGACTGAATGAGATACCCATTGCTGAGCAGGTGGAGTCTAATTGTTCTATCCCTTGGTTTTTCTCCACAATTAGAAGCATACTGTTCTGCAAAATCTGCATGTTCTTATTTCCACAATTTATACAGTACCTAGAATTCAGAATTGCCTTTTGTTGGGCTGCAGGAACATCAGCAGAGGTATGCCTGTCTGTGTGTGCATAGTCAGAGGTGGAGAAGTTCACCTCTCCAAGGCTCTAGGATCCCATGCTGCAAGAGTCAACTACTTCTTGATTTTCACCACTGCGCTTGATTATTCAAGCTTCCTCCAGCCACAATAATGCTGTATTGTTGACTGGAGAAAACAAGCAAGTCTGCTGGCCATATTGTAAAGCTGAAGGGGAATGGGAGGAGCACAGCCAAGCATTTTGCTTTACCAGTCTCCACCAGGCACCAGTTCAAAAGCAGGGCTGTTTTTCAGTTAATTGTTGCAGTGAATATGGGTGATGAAGACAGACCAAGTTAATGTTCACGCACTCAGTTTCAGGCACCTTCAACACAGCTGCTTTGGATCAGTCTACATCAGCAGAATGAACTTCTGTAAGAAATGCCTGTTTGTTCTGACCAAGTTATTTAGTTTCCAAGCTAGTACGCAGTTGGGTGCTGGAGGAGGGCCTACAGCCAATTTAACTTTGCTCCAGTAAAGGTAATTGTTTGCTGTTCAGGGATATGCTAGCTTGAGGCTTCAGTGTTGGAAATTAGTATAGTCAGCATGTGAGGACTGCCTTTTCTAGCTGAAACTTGTTGAAACTAAGTGTTCTGCTCAGTGCCATGATGTATGTGCAGCTCCCTTCAACATAGATGTGTTGGAACTGGTTTGGGAAGTTTTCAGACAGAAACTTTCCTTCTTACAGCACTGTGTGAAAGATGTAAAAAAAAAACCCTGCTTATTTTCCATGCAAGTTTTGACAAATATAGCATACGTCTTATTCAGAGTATTTAGAGATTCTTGTTGTGGTAGTTAAAATATGAACATCTCTCATACGTAGCTCAGCTATGAATGTGCAGGGTGGCCTTTAAGTAAGCCACACTCTGTGTATCAGTCCATGTCCCTGTAATATAGGGGTTGGGTGGGCCTAAAAATTTTAATTATAATTGTCCTACCTTACAAGATTCTTGTAAGAATTTCTGAGATCATGTATGGAATCAGTTTAGGTTTTTTGAGACAGAGCTATATAAATATGAAGGCCCCAGTCCAATCTAGTGTCATGAAGTGGTGGGGCTGATAGGATGCAAAGTGGCCCTGCCTGGCGCAGCCCAAAGGTGCTGCCCTCTGCACCAGTGCAAGGAATTGCTGCAGTCCAGCTGAACCAGTGAAGTTGAAGCCCAAATAAGTTGAGACAGGGTGTGGAATGGCGCAGCCTCAATGCCAGGATTGCGACTCACACCTTGTACCTGTGCAAGACTATAATTTAAAATTGCAAAGGGTAACCAAAAGCACAACTATATCAGTGCAGAGCCCTGTAGGACATTCAGCACACACAAGACATACCCTGACATGCTCTTGTGGACTCCATAAAAACTCCCTGTGCGAAGATTTGCCATATCTTGGACATCTCTGAATCTGGAGTTTTGTTGGAATGCTCTCATACACCTGTATTCTTGCAGATTAGACGTGAAGGCAGATTAGTAAGAAATACTAATTATATGTAAAGTTATAGTGATATGTATTATAGACTGTAATTTTACTATGTTGACATTGCAAATGGGAAGCAGGCTGTTGATCTTGTTAAAAGTGATGATGGAATATTCTAATTTTAGAGTTATGTCAGGCATTGGAAGAAGCAGGTCATTAAAAAGCCTGTAGAAGGGTGCAGGCATGAATTTATTCAACAAAGAACCCCTTCACCCAGGCAATGCTCCACACTTGTATTCTGTTGATTTTCCATGTATAAGAATTATGTTACTTTTGCCAGAAATGTGTTGGGTTCTTTGTTGAATAATGGTATGCCTATTTTAGTAGCTTCAAGCCACATCTGAAGTGCCTACCTGGATGACCCAGGAACTAGTGTCCAAAAGAGCTTTTTTTCATTTGCTCCCATATCTCCCCATGTAAGAGAGGGCCATATTTTGGCCAGATAAGCTTGCTTGTGGGTGGCAGTACTATACAAATAATAGAATGTATTACAAGGTTGGAAGTACCGGTGTCTTGTCTTTCTCTTCCTGAAAACATGAAACCTAACCCTGCCCCTTGAAGATTCTGTCACTCTATTTCTAGTTGTTTATTGAAAAATGCGTGCTCATCAGATCATGTGTTTCCAGTCACCTGGGACTCCTGCCAATAGAAAAGTTTGCTTTGCACACACTCCATGTTCAGTGGGATTCTCCTTTCTGTCTCTTTTGTCAGAGAGCTTGCCTACCCAAACTCTGCTGTGCTGAGACTGTAGCAGAGGAATGGCTAACACTTGAGTTTCAGCTGAATCCTGGCAGGCCTTACAAATCTAAACTTGTGCTTTTTCTTTTCCAGTAGTATTTTGCCTTTGAGTAACTGCCCCCAACTACAGTGCTGCAGGCACATTGTCCCAGGGCCTCTGTGGTGCTCCTGATGCCCCTCACCCACTGTTGAAGATCCCCGGTGGGCGAGGGGTTGGCAGGGATCCTTCTCTCTCATCTTTGATTTATAAGGTAAGCCTAATTCTATGTGTAGAGACAAATTACTCTTTTTTGTGGGGTGGTGGGGAAGGGGTTTTTTTTTGGTTAGGATAATGTATTTTAGATGTTGTTAAATACTTGTTTTGGGAGAATGCACTTGTGTTCCAGGATAAGAAGGCCTCAAAAACACAAAGGATATTTTCTACTTCAAAGCTCTTCACGCTGCAGAGATCAAGCATTTACTTCTTTATTTTTTATCTGGTAGTGCTGGCAATCTTTTCAAATAAGGGACTTCTGATACCCTTTCCAGCGCCCCTCAATGTGACTGTGCTTTCTTTTTTAACTCAGTAAATTAGGATGAATAGTGAAATGGCATTTTGCACTAAGTTCGTTGGTACTGATTGCATATAATGGAGAAAACAACATTAGGTTACTATTCTCCCTCCGGGTTGCTCTGAATAATCATCCAACTGCTGTTCTCCCCAGAGCTCTGTGTTTCCATAACGCTTACAAAGTTAGCATATCAAATCATAGCACAAGTTTCTCTTAGAGCCATGAAGAGGGAATAAAGAGACACACCGATTATCCTCTAGTGCTGCAAATAGGAGACTAGGAAGGCTGGGCAGCCACCTTAAGAAATATTGCTGCAGGTACTGTCCTAGAGGTATTCCCTCCTGTGTCACAGAAAAGACGGGATGCCTCTTCTACGACAGTGCTTGAAGAACTAATAAAATAGGTTGGGGTATAAAATGAATTGTTACATTGTTAATGTTTCGTGTCTCATTCACTTATTAGAGTGACTAGTTTGACTCTGTTACAGTCTTCTTTTAAAATGAGTTTTTTATTGAGATAACTTGTTAAAATGTACATAAGAGAGGTAGTTGGATGCCATTCTGTATCCAGAGATGGGGTAAAAGAACTCTTTGGCAGAGTTCTTAAAGATAACAATTTTTCATTAATGCTTTACAGCGGCTGTTCTTACATCCTGATTTGACCATAGTACATGAGGGAACAGATATTGGGTCGTGTACCCATGCTTGTGAAGAACTAGGGTTTAAATTGTACCTTGTGCAATTCTATATGTCACAAGAGATTCACATGTAATGAGAAGCCAGACCTCATGGGCTGTTTTAGGATTATGGGTGGCTTGGCAACCATGCCAGCAACCCACCCTTGCTGGGTTCACACATAACTACAAGCTACGCCACGGCTTGAACATTCAAAATGGCGGTCTACACAATGCCAAAAAGCCCCATAGGGAAATTCACCCACGGTGGCTTCTCATTACATGTGAACTGGACCAACAATAGTTCTTCCAGAAGCATTTCTATTGCTTTAGGGCATAATAGGATTGTTTAGAACAGGGAAAAGGGAATGTCTGGCCCTTCATATGTTGCACTGCAACATCCTTTATACCTCATTATTGGCTATGGTAGCCAGGGCTGTTCCCCCATCCTAGGTTTAGAGTATATAAACTCTGTCAGAAACTGTAAAAAAATTTTTTTAAAAAAAACTAGTTTGGATACCCTACTAGAGCTTGCTTAGAGTGTAGCACCTTGATTTGAGGGAGAACATACTCCATATTTGGAGACATTGGGCTGTAACCTTCAGGACAGTATGTGTAATTGTGTCTTATTAAAATGTACTTAAATTGTAACTGAGTAAACTTCCTAATTAAGTTGAAGCATTGTTGATACGAGCTGTTCTTTAAAAAGCAGAAGCGTTGTTGGGTGTCAGTTCCTTTAGGAATGAAGAATGACTTAACTTGCTACTTCCTCCTAGTTCTTCCTTTGTTTTAACATTTTAAAAATTGTTTTTCTTTCTATGTTATTCAAAGGATGAGAAGCTCACTGTTAACCAAGATCTTCCAGTGCATGATGGGAAGCCACATATTGTTCACTTCCAGTACAAAGTAACGGAAGTAAAGATCTCCTCCTGGGATGCAGTGCTATCCAATCAGAGTCTTTTTGTGGAAATCCCTGATGGCTTATTAGCTGATGGGAGTAAAGAAGGGTAAGAGAGACAAACAACTTCAGGCTTTTTTTTGTTTGTTTAAATTTCTGTCTGAGCAAAAAATGTGTGGGCCAAAAGATATCATGGTATTAAAACAGGTGCATGTAAAAAAAAAAAGAGTTTTAAAGCAGCTGCACGTGTGCAGTGTTGCTTACAATGGCAGCTGTGGAAATAAAAAACAAATCGAGAGCAGACTAGATCTTAGATGTGTACTTCGTCATTTATATGCCAACTTAATGTCTTCCCGACTATTTCAAGTCAGCTGGCTTTTCCCAAGGACAGTCGGATTCAAACCTTTCCTTTCAGTTCTATTCCCGAATATTGTTAACTTGGAGTCAGTTTTTACAGAAGTGTGGAGAGTTGTCCTCAGAGCTTCTCTTGCCCTCTGCTGACCCAATAGACAGTTTTGTGCTGAGTGCGGATATCCTTCTATCTGATGCTGCTTGAGTGTGTGTTTACCTCAGTTGGATGAGCTTAGAGACAGCATCTTTCTTCTGCTGCTCTCTGCCATAGCGGTTTTTCTTTGTTATGAATTTGAAGTAGCTGGGTCTGAACGGAACTGCCTGTTTTAAGAAATGCTGAATTCATAGGACTATATATGCTGTATGCAAGCTAATGCCTGTACTTTGAGATATACTGTTGGGAGTGGAAGAATTTGCTGGAGCAGACTCCCTCCTCTTCTATCCCTGTTTTTATGTACTGGAGAAACTGAAATATTGGCTTGTACCAGGCTCTATGGCTCCATGCAGTCCTCAGCCTAAGCTCATGTCAACTTAATTTCAAAAGCTCTTCTGCAAGCCATCAGTGCAGACCTCTGACAAGAGTGATCTGTCATTTCCCTGGCTTCCCGATGGGCAGGGTGGATGCTGCTGCCCACCACCCATATTCAACCCTGAGGGAATGTGGCCCTCAAAAGAAAAAAAGTTGCCATGAGGGCAAATTGAAGTTTGAGAACATTAATAGTTTATCCCCTCTTTCTGTGGAAGTTTTGGAGGAGCTAGACTCCCTTTGCTCCTGGGGTGACAATCTGGGGATGGTGGTAGTAGAAATTTGGGCTCAGTTTTGAACTCGTTCTCTTTCCTCCTCAATTGTTTTGGAGGGGAAGGGTCAGCTTCCTTTCTACACCTCAAGGTGACCAGTGCTAGGAGAGATTTGTTGCCCCCCCTGTTTTTGGCTAAAGGAAGCAAGTATAGAAATAACACACACATTCTGGATTAGTGTGCTGGGGGAGGGGGTGTTCCCTTATGATTCTTCAGTATTTTTCTATAAGTGTTGTGTAGATGCTCTTCTCCCCCTTCCAGTTGGGGCTCTCAGTTCTCCTGTACGTGGAGGAGTTGCTCTACTAATAAATAATTTGATGTCCAAAGAATACTGTAAATCAAATTTTAGGGCTAAATGTTTCCGCTCATTCATCCCTTCTCTCTCAACGCCATTCTTTGGTGGCTGTACTTCCAGTGTCGGTATGGCTTAAGTACAATTGCATAACTGATTATTTTTAGCTAGCTAAAATAAGCTGCTTGGAGCTTATAATTAAAATGGATCATTATCATATTAACAAAATCCCTTCCAAGTAAATCTCTGCCTGCTGCTGTTTGCCAGTCTTGTGGCCAATGTTCAATTAGGCATTAATTAAAGCTTCATTTTTAACTGCTGCTTGCTAGGTCAATGGCAAGAGATCCTTGACCAAGCAGAATGGCATGGCTGAGGCTATCAGTAGTTGTCACTTTACACAGTATTTCAGAAATTGAGATGAGGGTTATGCAGAGTAAACAGCAGTCAATCTGCTGTATTTTGGAATGTGTCAGATTTCAGTAGGCAGGAGACTCGTTTTGTGTTCTCCTTCCCTTTCTCTTCCCTCCCCCCATTCCTGCCCCCCTTCAGTCCAAATGTGAGGAAGTTTGGGAGTCAAACTATTCATATTACACTGCTGATCTTCTAGTGAGTTTGGAAGGATGGTGGCCATCTGAGTTCCTTGTGAAGTGGAATAACTTGGTGGCAACATTCCCTTCCATTGCTCACCCTATCGCTAGTCTTTTTAACTTTTCTGGATTTTAACCCCCAAACTTCCGACATGGGTGTCATTTCTTACCTGCCTCCTCGGCCTGCTGCTGTTTCATGCATCCTAGCTTTTTGTGCTGGGTGCTCATATGCAAATGTCCACCCCACCCCCAAAACCCCCACCGAGCATTACTTTTTCTCCTTGGCACTTCTGCTTTTTTCCTGACCATCAGTCTGGGGAAGAATGGTGGCGGTCACGAGCCATCAAGTTGAAGACAAATGCAGTAAACATAAAAAGAATTATACGTAGGAGGTTGCCTTAATCTGATGTGCTTTTTTTCCTCCCCTCCTGTCAGATTATTAGCACTGTTGGAATTTGCTGAAGAAAAGATGAAAGCAAGTTATGTCTTTATTTGCTTCCGAAAAAGCAGAGAAGACAGAGGTGAGTGCTTTAAACCCCTTGTACTCCTCCCAGCTTGCCCAGTAGAAAAAGCTCACACCTGCAGACTTTTGCAGGGTGGCTTCTTCAGCAGGGCCATCCAGTTATAAACCTTGGGGCCAGGGTTGTTGTTTTTTTAGAAGGGATTTGTTTAGTAGGAGAGTCTGAATGGCATTTAGGGGTATTACAAGGTTTCTTTGATTGAAATGGAGGACAAGTAACAGTGCAATCCTAGGAAAGTGTAGGTTTGCAACCTAAGTTCCCAGTCACAATACTACAATTCTTTGGTTGGAACGGGAAAGGAAACTATTTTTTCTTTCCAGCTTAACATGATTGTGGAACAGCTTTGCATGGCTGAACGCCCAGGTGCTCTTCAGTTTTAAGGAAAGTTGATGAACTGGGCTTTTCAACACCTCTGTCCTCTTCCAAACCTTAGCATAATGCTTTAAGGATCTATAGGTAATTAAATCAAGGAAGTTTAGGGGTTTGGTGTAAAGCATATAATGTTCTAAATTAAGTTACATTAAGTTCATGTTGGAACAGTGGCTGTACCTATACACAAAACGGCCAGTCTCTTTTCTGTGAGGTTTTTTTTTACGTTGCTTCTGTCCTATCTAGGTTGAAGGATCATCCATGGTGATTTAGCTCCTAAAGAATCAAAGGAGTTTGCATACATTTCATCTGATAAGAGCGGTTCTGAAAAGTGTGTTTATTGTTGGAAATCTGAAATGCGGCTCCAGGATTCTGATCTTTATCTTGGATTATATCACTGCATGGTTGACAGTTTTACTGCCATTACCACTATTTTAGCAAGCTTGCTTCTTTCTAACATGACTCTTAGGGTGGGTCACAGAGAATGGTATTGAAGTATTGTTTGGTAGGATGATGGGTAATAAGAGGCAGTTATTGCTCAACCAGATTGCAGCACAGAGTAAGCAAGCAGCCAGGCATGTAAATGATGCAGCAAGCCAAGCAAGATGCAAAGAACATTCAAGTCAGGGAAAGAAGGAACAACATTGTTTTTCACAAACCTTAACGGAATCAAATATTGCACTTGGTGTGATTTCTAGTGAAATTCATGGAATTTGCATTGCTCTGTGGTTGTCAACAAACTTCTTACTAGCTGATGTTGCCAATCTTTATCTTTACAGCTCCATTACTGAAGACATTCAGTTTTTTGGGCTTTGAAATTGTGAGGCCTGGCCATCCCTGTGTCCCATCACGACCAGACGTGTTGTTTATGGTGTACCCCCTGGATCAGGTCTCTTCTGATGATGATTAGACCCAGTGCAGCACTTCAGTGGGATCCGGACATGCTTCAGAGACGAGAGGGGGCTAAAACTCCTCTTCTGAGGAAAGGAAAAACAAAAATCTTCTGGACTGAAACTGCATTTCTTATTGTTAGAGTGACCTGTATATCTTCTGAGTTGACTTTTCCATTGAAATGTGTTACCTAGCAAATAATATAAAAGTCTGCACATGTAATCGCACAATAGTAAATGGAAGGTAAATGGAGCCCTTTCATACAGCTCAGTGGTCTGCTGGTTAGCCTAGTGGAGACATCCTGTCCAGCCACACATGGTGGGTAAGGAGCCCACAGGTGAAGAGGAACAGGCTTTATGACTTCTTAAATTAGTGTCTGGCTTTCTGTTCATTTGGTTATTCGACTTTCATTTTAAATAATTGTATATTTATATGTTCACTCAGAATCTTAAGCAGGATGCATGCTTTGAGATGTGAGGAACATTCAACACTGTTTAGCAAACCATGGGTGGCACCACTGAGGTAACCCGACACTGTGGGTCTCCGAAAAGCTTTGTGCTCTTCTAGCCTTATTAGGTTAGTATCAATCCTGCGTTAGTGCAGCTTTCAATAAAAAGGGGCATTCAAACAAGTGTGTGAAGCTGGCCCTGCTTTTGAGTGAGAAGGAACTGCCTAGAAGTGCACCCCTCCCTCCCCCAGGGTTGTGGTAGTGCTGTCGTCTGCCACTGCATTGTGTAGTTTGGGTGGAGTGTTTGCATAAGTGGACGCAATATAGAAAGTGAAGAGACAAGTCTTCAAATCTTGCCTCTGCAGCTTGAGGTGCGAAAGCTTATGGTTACAGCTCAGATAGGTGCCCATGCAGCGAATGGATTCCGGAGTGCTTATAGGCAACTCGATCTGACACGTTGCTATTCTTAGTCTTCAATCCTATGCCCCCTCAATAGTAATTCAGCCCCATGATGCATAGGAGCAAGCTATTTAGGAAACTTTTCCTAAATGTAGCTTACATGGTTGAAACGTTGATGTCTCATCCTTCCCTGAATGGCCTTGTTTTGGATATTAGATGACATGCTTACTTTTCCTTTAAACAGCTAGATTCTTCATAATATACAATTCCAACACTTTCCTTGTCTATTTAATGATGTCATTCTTGAACAATGTTACACAAAAATGCTTTAAAGAGGCCTTGTCTGTATAGATATGTGTCATCTCTCCCACTAATGCCTACTACTAAAAGGAAAACCACGCACAGTCTAAGAGTCTGTGTGCAAACATGGTTGCTTGAGCCAGGCTTCTGCTACTTGGGCTGTTTCATCTTCTGAGTATTTTCATTTGTCTCACTCCTGACACCGTAGAGATGACTAGAAATTTCTTACCTTAATCTAAATCTAAGGTGCTTTGGACAACAGACAGCTTGGGGTGGTGATAGTATGGGAATATGCTGAAGCTTCCATTGTCCTTTCACCACTTCCATTCCCCAGAGTGTCAGACCTGATGCCTTTCATACTAGCAGCGGGTTAGGATAAAGCCAATCACTCATATGTAAAATTGGATTTAAGATCTACCATCTGACCAGGAATAAATAGTTTCAGCATACTAAACTGCGAGGAGGAAAACACAGATGAACTGTTTGCTCCATAACTCATTGCAATGTGCAGCTAGAACTACTTAGTAAACAGGTTTTCTGTATTCAGTTAAGGGGCAAAAGGAATCTTCATGGCTCAGGAGAACAGACAGCTTGCTTACCAGCATGCATGTGCTATGTAATACATTACTGTTTGGTAAAGGAATGGTAAGAAGTGGGGTGAATGCAGATGCTAAGAGAAAGTGGGTAAAGCTCATAAAATTTCATAATTAAGCTTCTTCATGAAACAAGTCAATTTGGGTATCATGTTTTTGAGGCCTTATTTTAAATTTACTGTCCTTCTGCCTGCTAGGATTTACAGAATGCATTCTTGGCATTTTGACATTAGTTTTGTTTGCTTTATTGACTCTTTGATGCCCTTATGTGCTTGCTTTAGCTGGTATATGAATGTAACAATGCTACTTCAGTTCTTTGGAGCAATCCATTGCCAGCTGGATCCTAAATTGCCTTGTCTATTACCGTCATGTTATATCAATGACTCATATTAATCCTGCAGCTTTAAAGTGCTTCTGCTCACATTTGATTGTCAGTTTTTAAATCTGCCAATGAGAAATGTCCTGCTACCTTATATTGACAATTTCCTGTCATTTCTGGCACTATTCAAAGCAAGGCCTTCCAATTTAGGATAGATAATATCCCAATGTTCCTTTCTCCAGTGTTGTATAATTAGCATTCTCTAGTTAGTAGTACGTGCTGTATTACCCATGCTGTCCATTCCTGACCAAGCATGAAGATCTGCAGACACAAGAATAAAATTACCCACAAGGAAACCTCAATGGAACCAAAGAGCATCTCTTCCTGAACTCTTTCTCCTAGATTGGTTTGGGAGAATGGGGCTACTAAGCAAGCAGCTGACCCTGCAAATCCAATCCAATGTAGTTCAAACAGGGCCCTCTGCCAAGGAATATTCAACATTCAAGCTACTTGGGTAAGGAAAGCAGCTCCACCTGCCTCAGACCCCATTGCTCCCTGAAGTGTTTTTGCCTGCTGCCTCTTCAAATGCCCCATTGCACAATTTGTGTTCCTAAAGCAGCCTTCCCTAAAGTCCAGATGTTTTGGACTACAGTGCCTAGCATGCCTGACTATTGACTATGCTGCCTGAGGCAGATTGGAGCCTCAGACCAAAATATCTGGGGGGCACTCAGGTTGGGGAAGGCTGTTCTAAAGAGCACTATAAATAACAATTGCCTATTACTCCCCTCCCCACAAAAAAAATCCCAAAGAAACTGATAAAATTTTTTATCCATGGCTTCAAAATTGAGAAATTGTACATGTCAATTTTTACCTAAAAGCTATACAACAGCTATTTAAAAGGGCTTGACACCAAAAAGCGGGCACATTTCCTTCTGATGAGCACTTCCCCAGGCTTATTTACTGCTTACACTGCTTAGATCAGCCTTCCCAAGCTGGTGTCCTCCAGGTGCTGTGGACTACAACACCCATCAGCTCCAGATAAAGTGGCCAATGGTCAGGAATGCTGTGAGTTAGTCCAAACCATCTGGGAGTTACCCTGTTGAGAAAGCTTAATACCAAACCACATGCCATACAAGATTAATTTTTCCTAAAAAGATGCATTTGACAAAACATGAAAATTGCAGTTATTTATTTGAAGTATTTTTAAACTGCTCTGGCTGAAAAACATTTCCAGAGTGGCTTATGGTTTCCTCTACAGTCTATCTTTGGTTGCAGTCCTGGTAAAACCTTATATGTGAATGTTGAAGCTAGACTAGCTGCCTGTGCAGGAGGCTGGTTTAAGACTGACTAGGATTCTCACAACCATAGAAGCAGCATAGAACCTGAAATTATTGGCTTTTTTAAAAAAGCACATTTCTAAACCTTAGTGCAGGTATGTATGGGCATTTTAATGCACTGGCCCAAGGCAAAAGGGGCACTAAAGATTCTGCAAAAAACAAATACAATTGCTCAGTTTTGCCTAGTTCATACAAGTCACACAAGTTGGATTATGTTAATGCAGAAATATTATTTTGTAAAATTTAAAGTTGGGAGTGTGCAGTGCCCCAAACCTGGGCAAGCTATCCGAGCAAGACTCAGGGTAAAGTCAGAGCAGTATCAGCTTAATGGGGCCAAGGTAGTGCAAGACAATGAGGCTGCTCAGCCTCAAGAGATAAGAGGCCAAATGAAAGCAGTTGCTGTCTCTTTTGAAGACTTGATTTGCTCTTAGTGCCTGGAATGTATAGCGCAGTGGTATCAACTGTTTTTACACTCAGATGCACATGTGTGTATAATCTGTATTTAAAAACAAGTAAGGCAATACTGCATACCAGCCTTCCACTATGGTGCCCTCCAGATCTTTTGGACTGCAATCCCCATCAGAATGGACAATGATGAAGGATTTTGGGAGTTGTAGTCCAAAGGATCAGGAGGGCACCACATTGAGGAATGTTAGTGTATGCTTTTTACAAACAGATAAACAGGAAGTCCAAAATTAAAAACTTAACACAGCAACTCCAATAAAATAACGTCAAGTTTTGCACCTACCAATCAAGTCAAGGACTCTGCTGCTGAGACACTTTTTTTTTTTTACAAGATCAGAAATGCCCTTCCTAAATAAGGTCGGGTTGAAAAGGAACTTGAGTATGTAAGAGGACAATACAAGTGATCCTTAACCTGTTTACATTAACGCATTACGGACTAGTGTTTCCTAAAAACTCTATTCCCCTTTAGCTCAAATTGGTGGGAGGAGACGACACCAAGCCCATCGGACCTCCCTCTTCTTCCTGCTGGAGCACAGCCTGGCAGTTCACATTCTGACAGCTGTATTTTGTACCCTCCTGTGCATGAAGTATGAAGCCCAAC
This sequence comes from Anniella stebbinsi, assembly GCA_029215795.1. NCBI lineage: Eukaryota > Metazoa > Chordata > Lepidosauria > Squamata > Anniellidae > Anniella > Anniella stebbinsi. Next base: position 394,784,107 of record JARDYH010000001.1, read on the forward strand.
TGCACTTGCACGGCATTTCAGCTTGCAAACAAAACTGGATATAGGTCCTGCCTTTATACAGCTGGCTCTAAAATACAGCAATTTCCCCAGGACAGTATGCTGGTGAGAACAAGTGGAAACCTCAGAGAAAACCACTTCTTTTCAAGACCTCAGTCTTTCCCATTGAGCAGTTTCTCTGGGCAGAACGCTTTGGGGATGTGCCTTGATTGGAAATAACTATAAAGGCAGATGGGACTGCAGCACACTTCCTGGAGTCAAAGATCACTGTGTTCTTTAAAACTTAAGAGGATAGCAGTGAAATGAATCTAAACCCAGAATGAGCAGTTTCTCTTCTGTCAAAACAGGCTTTATAAGAAAATGGTTTCTTCTATTTGTATGGAACTATCAGAGATCCCGAGTTGAGAAAGAAACAAAAGAACAACAGATTTCAAACAATTCCTTTTTACAGTATATACAAAATCCAAGAGGCAGAGGGTGGCCTCACACAACATACGGACAGGAACAGAAAGACAGAGCTGAGGACTTGCATTGTTGGGACAGACATACAGCACTTGCTCCTCAGAAGTTGGCTAGGCTGGGCAAGAAGGACCTCCCCCGCCACCCCCACTTCCGATTCGAGCTGACTGCCCTGCAGTAAAGGGGCAGGAAATTCTCATAAACAAGGGCCAAGTTCCAGCCCGAAGCTTCAGCGAGGAACCCTTGGCAAGGGTGGGGGGGTGAAGAGTCCAGACAAGCATCCTGTGATGCAGGGGAATGGCGTTCCTCTGCACTGGAACTAGCAATGTCTCAGAGCCCATGGGGCACTTAGCAAGAGGAGGTCAATCCTTGACTGCCTTGGGCAAACATTAAGGGTGCTCTACACTGGTAGAGATTGCAGCAACAGCAGGTTTTTACAGGTGAGCAGCAGGCCTGCTTCTCTCCCTCTCATCTCAGCAAGACCCATCTCACACACCCAGGCATCCATCCCTTCACTCCCTGCAGAGAAGGGATGAACTTGCAGGTATGGCAAAAGAACTGCATGCCTGAAATTTAACCGGCCCCATCTGCACACACTTGTGGTGTGGAAACAAGAGTTTGTTTTTTAAAGGGTCTGGGGAAGACAGGAGGGACAGGCAGCCAGCAGCCTTCCAGCAGAGCGAAACAAGAGGACTGCCAGGTGGCAATGGAGACCCATCCCAACGGGAGCAGGGCCAGCCTGCTGAAAGGCCCTGTTTTATGCAGAACTGAATGCATTTTTTGTGCTGTAGAGCAAAGCAGCATCTGCCACTGCAACACGCAAGTCCTGCCAGCAGGGAGAGGTGTCAGAAGAACAGCCAATAGTAGGGACGGCCTTTCAGGGATCATGAGGGAGCAGCAGTCCTAGAGGCAAAGTGCTACAGAGAGTTTCAGTCTTCGTCGCTGGCTGAGGAGCATGTTGCTGGCTTGTGCTCATTGCAGGCCCTGCTGCCTCCCTCCCTACCCCACCATGAGGCAGGAACGTCCGCTCTTTCCTGTGGTCTTTGCAGGAGCCTGCCTACCTGCTTGTGCCAGGTGACCACTTATCACTAATAAAAAGACACAATCTGGATGTTCTCTTCGCCTTCAGCCAAACCTGGTGTAGCTGTCTTGGCTGTAGCCCAGGAGCAAGAGAGCCAGAGAGCCATGGATGGAACCTAGAGCTCATGCACCCTCCCTCCCCAGCCATTCCAAATGTCCTGTGAGGCCACATCGCTTGACCCACCACCATGAAGTCCCCACTCCAGAGGAGTTCTGGAAATTGGCCAGTCAACCCCAAGTCAGGCGAATAAATATTTCTGCAAGTCCCAGCTCCACAACTCACACATACGGGGCTCAGCTTGTGTTCAATAGGGGAGGGGGCAGAGCCTGCCTCACATTATGGCAGGACCATCAAGCAGAACAATCAACACCATTCAACTGATGTTTAATGCAATTTCCAGCGCTTCCTCATGTGAGCCAGTCACATGGCTTGGTATAGCCTAGGTTATCTGATCGCACCATGTCCTGTTGGAAAAAGAGGAGAAAATGTAACTCAGAGCCAGCAACTTCAGATTCAGCCACATGGTGGTGCTAGAGCAACTGCAACCATAAACTAGGAAGTTTATCCCCAATTGGCCAGGCAGGTGGGCTCAGGAGACTCTAGGACGGAGATATTTCTAGCAGAGTACAGGCAACACACTACAAATCATGCAACCCTTGAGGCCATTTACACAGTTTGAAAATTTGCAACTAACAGGAGGGGAATACAGCTGCTGGCCACAATTAAGAAGCAATTGGGGGGGGGGAGAAGAGGACTGCAGTGAAATAGCTTGGCAATGGAGTTCCATGTGACCCACCACCTGTGGCACATTTTACTTGGTTTCGAGATGCATGAGAACTTTATATCACCAATACGTCCAATTAATTTAGCCGCAAATCACAAGCCAACTGGTCGGTTAGTTCAAATTCTAAGAAAAGGCCCACTCTGCCTGGAGGCGATAATGGAAATATCCGGTGATAGGGCCTCCCTTCATTCCCACCCACCCACATTTCCAGCCAGCAACACAGGGGGCATCCTTACCATTTTCACCTTCGTGGCGGGGGGTATAAGGAAGGAGCAGAGCCTTGCTGACTGGCAACAATGGCTGTAGAAGAGAGACCTGTGGGGAAGCAACAACACAGTGCACAATGGGCCATGAGAGTAGTACGGGAGGCAGAGGGAGGTGCTCAAGCAGCCTCCAGCATAGTACCAGCCCAGGTTTAGTGGGAATGTTTAATCCCTGGCTTCTCCAGGTAGGGCAAGGGAAGAACCTGCCTGAAACCCTGGAAAGCTGCTGCCAATCAGTGTTGACAATACCAGGCTAGATGGCGGACCAATGGTCTGACTCAGTATGAGGGCCAGGCTAGGCAGCCGCAGGGCACCTACAGTGCCAGACTTGCCATGAAGGGGTGACTGACAGTTCCAAAGGCCACCCAGCTTTGACACAGCCTCAGACCTCAACGCCACCGCCCTGGATTCCTGCCCCACTCCCAACACCACGCCTGTTAGAGAAATACCACTGAGTGCCCCCTCTGCTCTCACCTGTTGCATATGGCAGGTTATACTGGGCTGGTAGCAAGGAGTAGCCCAGGTGGTGGTGATGGTGATGTGTGGACATCAGACGCTGTGAAGGAGAGGAGCGGGGCCGGTCAACGCTTCTCTCAGCACCACTGGCTCCCCCTACACCGCTGCAGCCTGCACTGCTTCCTCCCACCCCACAGCCACTGCGCTCTTGAGAGGCCTTGTCGCCTATCTGCAAAGTAACCAGACAGACAGACATGCTGAAGCCCAGATGCGAATTTGCAAAGGGAGCAAGCCAGTCAGCAGCCTAAATGATGCAGGAACAGCAGGCTGGCCAAGCTAGCTCTTGTGAAGCTTTCCTGCAAGCTGTGAGAAGCTGTTTCAAGGCTCTATACACACACACATGCTCCAGGGAACCCCGATAGCACAAATGCTTTAGCTGCTAGGTTCCAGAGTCAACCTGGAAGAAATGACATTGACAACTGCACGCCTCAGCAGCATGAGTTGCGCTGATTAAACATGCATCTCCCGTTCCTGCATGCCACTCACCGTTGGGGACTTGCTCTTGTAGTGGCTGGCGTGCTGCTGCAGGATGTCCAGGGCCTTGGACTCAGAGCTGGATTTACAGCCAATGCTGGGGCTGGCTCGGGATTTCTCACTCTCCTCATTCCCAGAGGATTTGCTACCATATGGAGAGAATGAGTAGCTGGAGGGCAGGTAAGAACCTGTGGAGGAGATGCCAGTTAGGACATTGCCACTTGTTCCAGCAAAGGAACTAAAAAGAGTAACGGACAGCACCAATCCTCTAAAGGGAAGAGGTGAGAAGCAGAAAGCCTTGAACCAGAGACTCAGGCCTAACTTGCAAGTAAATATGCATCAGGACTGCACTGTCAGTCTCAAATCTTTCTTGCTGGTCTAATCCAGGGCTGGGAAACCACAGACTCGGGTTCCCCAGGTGTCCCAACCATAAATCACTTGGTGGTTTCCCAGCTTTTGTGCATTTCCCCCCATTCTAACAGGCTTTAAAATCCAGTAAATTGGTATCTTTTGTATTTTTGGCACCATGTCTTTGCCCCAGCCACCACTGGAACATGGTCCCCCAGCACTTCTCCAAAACTGAATTCATCCCTCGGGCTGAATGAGGTTCACCACCCCTGATCTCATCCCTATGCGCTATTTAAAGAGGGTTCCTTCTCCTACATCTTGATGCCGGGATAGGCACTACAATCTACCTGAGACGTCTACCTGGGCCTCCAGCTATTACAACGCTCCCAAATTCCCATCTGGTTCCAAGGATGAAAATGACAACCCTTCCCCTAGGGAGTCCCATCCAGACATCACCCCCTTTATGATTTTGAGAGGTCTCCTATATTCTCCAGATGCACTTCAAGCCCCCATACCTGGGTAGTTCTGCATCATGACAGTGGGCATGCCACGGTAACTGGGGTTGGTGGGGTCATACGATTGGCTGTAGGAGTAGCCGTGCATATAAGGGATGTAGGACTGATGCTGGCTGAGGGGTGAGGACACTGGTACATGGGTGCTGGGCCTGGTCTCTTTCCCCATTAAGCGTGACTCTTCGCTGGACGGCACTTTGCAGTCGGAGCTCGTGCTCTCCTTCCCATCCTCCTTAGGAACGGGCTCTTTGCTGCGATTCCTCTCCTCCTTTAATTTCCGATCCCTTTCTTCTTTCCACCGCTCATCCTCTGTCTTGATGTCAGAATATTTAGCAGGGTAAACATAGGTCCACATACGAGGCTCGGCCTCCTGCAGCAACACAGAGTCAAACCAGTCAGCTGTCTAGAAGTTCCACAACACAGATGTTGACATTTTTGAAGTCCTGGAAATCTCAGCTTTGGTTATTTAAAATTAAAGAGCCTTATAGATGCAATTAAAGAAGAAAAACCCCTCAAAAATGCACGGGAAACACCTGCCAAAGTCTCACAACGCAAAGAACAAGACTTCAGCACCCCACATATTCCCCCTTAAATTTTCCTTACTTTTGTCGCTCTGTACTTTTCTCCACCACTCAAATCTCTGTCCAGAAGTCAACATTTTAGATTCCCCTAAATTCTGAAATCTAAGCTACAGAAATACTGTTAGGTAAACATGCATTCATTTCTTCTTGATCACTGAGTTGTTGAATCGGTTGCCACTGGGAAGTGTGGGAATTCTATTGCATAATTGGATTGGGGGAGCTTTCCGTAGCAAGACAGAACAGTATTTGAAGCTCTGATCAGGGGCAGGGAAAAGCTTCACAGCTCATAGCACTTGCTGCTCTCCAGCTGCAGGCCCCCACCAGATACAAGAGGCCCCTTTCAGCTACTCTTATACAAGATCAATGCCAACTCATCTAGTGCTGGCAACGGAGTCCCTAATTCATTTCCTTTTGGCAGGGAAGTGCTCAGGCCCTGACCTGAGTATTAGCAAGAGATAGATGCCCCCAAAAGGCACAGAAGAAAGAAGGCAAGACAAAAACAAAGGATCAGGGGAGACACACGCTCTCTCGCTATTCCCCATAAAACCTTCCTCTGTGCAGTACAAGCAGCTTGCAAAGTAGACTGATACAGAGGCAGCTCCAACTAATCCCAGCCAGATCACATGCTTGAGTATTGCAACATGTTCATTGCTTTCCAAGATTCCTGATCATCCCTCATTGAGCCTAACATGTGGGTCAATGAGCCAGATATCTGTACAAAGCCTCCTCTACTTAATGGAATATGGTACCTGGGCCTCAACAGAATCTAGGCAGACCCAGCAGTGATAAGTCCATCAATTAATATTCAGAGAGAATTGAATTCTACTTCCCAGTAGTCTGCCAATGTTTTTTATTCAAATGCTCATTAGCAAAGTGGGACAAATTTGACTCCAACAGTTCACCAACTGAACACTAATGACGCCTGACTCATTCAAGGGGCAAAACTTTTTGCTGCTCTCCTGGAACTGCTCTGAAGCCCTGTGCTCTTAACTATTTCTGCACTGGTCCTGACCTAGAGAAGAGCCAGGTTGCATCTCTCAAAACAGGTCTGAAACCAGAAAGGCCACCCACTTTCAATAAACTAGAATACCGTATATTAACTCATGGGCTGGCAGAGGTTTGCCTGGGTATCTAAAACTCAAGGTCAGATACTGATGAAGGAAAAACAGGAATCAAACACCATCAAGTGTGAATTTATCAAGAGGTGGTCCTGATCTAGCCATCCAAATGCAACTGTAGCGTACATTCATCTATGCAAAAACAGCAGGTTCCAGAAAGCTGGGAAACCAAGTAAACGCCAGCAAGAGCTGATGCCCTTCCTACCCCTTCCCAGACTGTCCAGTTTTCCCCACAGCCAGACAGCCACTTTCTGGGGTCCAGAAAGTCCGCAAATACTTATGGCCATGCCTCTGCCCTCCCCACCTCAATTATCCAAGCAACCCCACCCCAATTTACCTGTCTGTACCAGAGTACCGGGTCCACCTCGGCCTGCCGGCCGCAGTCCAAACCCGCCTTTGACTCTGCTGTCTCCTTGCCAAGATGGCTTTCGCTTAACTTCCCCTTGAGGCCTTCTGCAGCCTGGCCTTGGAGCTTTGAGGAATCCTCCAGCTTGGGGATAATAACTGACTTGGCCACGTCAGCCCCCTGATCCTTGGCCTTGCTCAGTCCGGATTTGACCAGGTCAGTCAGGCTTGGCGCTTTGGTCAGAGTAGGAGGGAGAGATGGCTTCTGCTTCCACTCCTCCTTGAGCACCACCTCTCTCTCCTTCAGCCCCAGCTCCACTTTCTTGTCCATGCCACGCTGCTGCTGCTGCTGCTCCAGGCTCTGGCGCTGCTTTTGCTGGTCTTCGTACTGCTGCCGGTAGGTGGGATTAGTGCTGAGCAGGTGGGCATGATAGCCTTGCTCACTGTAGCCATAAGGAGGCACATAGGCATACTGGTTATAGTAGAGGGACTGCATGTACATATTGGATCGTTGTTGGATGACAGACGGCTGCTGACTGGAGGGACCCAGCTCGGCCTTCTTCTCCTCACAAGCTTCATTCTTCACCTTCACCTCTGGGCTTGGTGGCTCCTCGTCTTTCTTCAGCTTCAAGGTCTGACTATCTATGCTGGCTTGGCTGCCGGGGTTAATGGGACCGGGACTTGACTGTGCATAGCCTGGTGAGTAGTAAGACTCAAAGCCTTGATAGTAAGGAGACTCCTTGTTTGGGGGCTGAGGGGGAAAGAGGGCTTTTTTGGCCCCTTCCTTGGCAAGCTGCTCAGGGTCTTTCACCTTCATGCTGTCCAGCTTACCTTCACCATCCTCCCCTGCATCCGAGATGTCAGAATAGGCCGGGCTGTTCGTTTTCACAGAGCTAGCCTCAGCACCATTTTGGGTGACAACGTGAAGTGGAGTCATGGTTTGGGTGGGCGCTGCACTATCTAGTCTGCTGGCAACACCAATGGATGGGCTTGGGGCATTATCGGTGAAACTGTATATCTTATCCGCCTCAGCCTTGATGCTGGCAAGGCGGCTCTGGTGAGGGTCAGAGGAGCCGTTCAGAAGGCTCTCCCCTTTCGCCCCAAGCTCGCTGGGCTCTCCCCGGAAGGGGCTCTTGCCTTCCTCTGCCCGACACACTTTCCCAGGAGTCAAGGGGCTCTCTATCTCCTTGGACTCCTTTTTCTTCTTGTCCTTCTTCTTCTTGTCCTTGACAGGAGTTAGTGTTGGGCTGACGGTGAAAGGCTCTCCCATTACAGTTGGTTTGGGTTGGATGGGCTTCAGCTGGGGGCTGTTGGGCATGGCCTGAACCACTGTGGTGGTGAGGCCTGTGGAGGAGCCGGGGCTGGTGGCTGTGAACGTGGCCGTCTGGAAGGTGTAGATTTGAGGCGGGATGGCTGGGGCGATAGGTCGGGCGGCCTTGATGCTCTTTGAAGAGACCTTCTCGGGCTTGATGCTGACAGGTTTTTTAGCTTTCTCTTTGTCACTGCTCCTCTTCTCCATTGAGTCAAAGCCATCATTGCTCGTCTCATCGGCTACCAAAGGGCCATCCTCAGAGCCATCGTTGGACAGAGCACCAGAGTCAGGGTCTCCTTCACCACCCAGCTTCTTCTTGCAAGAAGCCTTGGGGTTGAACTTGCTTGATGGTGAGGGACTGTGTGGTTCTGTCAGTCGCACTTTGGGGGTGGCAGATCGAGCCGGGGACAGAGAGCCCTTCTGGCTAACAGAGGCACCATTGCAGCTGCCCAGGTCAGCTGGAAGAGATGACTCCTCTCCATACTCACTATCCCCATCAGCCTCGGGCTTGCTGTCGTCATCGGTGTGTGCGTGGGCCTGGTGATATTTGAGCCCGTTGATGTGCTTGTACTTTTTGCTACAGTTGGGGTGGGGACAATCAATGAGTATGGGGGAGGGACAGTTCCTGTCCAGAACGGCAGGCTCCACCTTGACTGCTGTTGTGGCTACCGCGGCAGCAGCTGCTGCGGCCACCACCAGAGGTGTGGCAGCCGAGCCCATGGAGTTCGTCCGGACACGCTTGCTTCCTTTCGAGTCCTCAGAACTGGAATTCACCTCCATGTCAGAGAGGGGCTTACTCTTCCGCTTGGTCACTGACGAAGGGCTGGCCTTGACATCTTCAGATGTGCTGCTGGGCGGGAGGCGATGCTCTGAGGAGTTCTGGCTGCCTCGCCGCCCTTTGCTGTTGGCCCCTGCTCGGGTCTTGCTGCTGTTGCTGGTCCCTTTGCTATCCGAGGCTGTTGTGCTTTCGTTCATGGGGGGGTTGCTGTTGGGCCGCATGCGCTTGCCCCTCCCTCGGCCATTTCGCATCTCCAGGTCACTGGTAGGAGAATCACAGAACCTAGAAGGTAACAGAGAAGGACTTAGGAATAGGTGGTCAGCCCTCACGTCATTGCCTTTACTTTGCAATTGACTCTCTCCTGGATGTTCCTGCAAAGCTATCACAGTACAGTTGAGCGAAAGCTAGAACCTCTTGCAGAGGTCTCCTGCACTTACCTGCAAGGCTACTATATACACCCTGGTTGGGCTCGCCTGGAATAGGAAAGCAGGATAAGCAGAAGCTGTACAGTTTTCTAAAGCAGGAGAAGGAAAACTGCATGGTCCTTGTCGTTCTTTTTAGCAACTTGTGGAACCTCCTCAGAATTGTGAGACATCCAGCTTTTCATATCTCTTTCTAGCATTCAGGGAAGTCCTGACTGCTAAAAGCTGTTGCACGCTCAAGCCAATCAATTAGCCACCTCCACCCTGTCCCTAGGACACAGGTCAACAACAAAAAAAGTGCAGTGAAGCCAAGGCACAACTGAATTCAGTTTTCCTAGAGAGGGGTTGTATCAACAGCAATTAGCAGAGACTTGACAAGTATGTGCTTCACCTCAAGAATTAAGGCTCCCAGTAAGTCAGGTTTGGAAGCAGCACTGGCCACAGAGAACTCCAGATTTAAAGCAGATCCCTCTCTCCTCGCTAGGACAAAGGAAAGCAGCTGCTTTAGTTATCCCAGACTGATGGAAGAGAGCTGGAGAAGGACATGTTATCGTGTAGGGGGAAAAGAACGCATAGACCAATTCTGTGGTGCTCAGAATTAAAGTATCTGTCCTCTAGCACAGACTTCCCCCAACATGGTGCCTGCCAGATGTTTTGGACTTCAGCTTCCATCAATCCCAGCCTACATGACCAATGGTCAGGAATGATGGGAGTTGTAGTCCAAAACATCCGAAAGGCACCAGGTTGGGGAAGGCTATTCTAGCAGAACCCCATTTGGCAGGCAGCTAATGAATGAGATGGTAAAGCCACCAAGCACGCTGCAGGGAAGTCTCTCTGCCTTGTGCTTTACCTGGGTGGTGCCCAATCATGCTGTGTGCAGTCCAGTAGTGTCCCCACGTAAGTCTTATTCCTCCAGGTAACATTCACCACCAGCATTCCTGTGGGAGCAAAAGAGAGGATTGTGAACAGCCAGCTCTTTGGGGCAGCAAATATCGCCCCATCCTCATCCTGCAGTTCTCTCAAGTCATAATGCACCAATTTCCTGCCTAACAGGCCAGAACAAGCATAGGCTGTGACCAGAAGCCCTTTAGCAGAGCTACACAAGCCTGAAGAATTCAGGTAGTGTTTGCTTGGGGTTTTGTACCCACAGTTCTTTGGCCATCAAGACAGTTAAATACCCCCCCCCCCCCACTCTACTGGCTGCATAGTTTCAGTACAGTCATCAAGGTCAGGATCCTCACAATATTTTTGCCACACAATAAAAAAAACATGGCAGCACTCTTGGATACCTATAGGTAGAACTATTTTTGTTTAATGCATCAGCCTTGTTTTTAGTTATTTACACAAGCAATATTATTACGAAACACAGGTGGTGCTTGGGGAGTGGGATTCACAGCTGTAGCCAGCACCTGCCACTGGGCACTTGTCCAGTTCTAATATGAGAGGCACCCTCCTTTTTCCCAACACATGTATATACATATATATTTCTTCTGTCAAACAGCCAAGCTGGCCTAAAGCTGGTGGCAAAAGATAGCTCTATTATTGGACAGATCAACAACAGAGCTAGCTTTTAAATGTTTATCTGTAGAATACATTCACCAACCTAAACCTGGACCTCCCCCGGAGAAGGGCTGAGGCATTTACAGAAGGCTCAAGCTCCATCCAAGCATAAACCAGGAAGCCCCCTCCACACACTGAAACCTGCCCCATCCTGCACTCATTTGAGTCTCTACCTTCCTTAGGAGAAGGATGCGGAAGGAAAGGCTCCGGGTTCAGCTTCACATGCCTCACACAGGAAATACTAGTACCACTTAAGAATCTAAGCCAGTTTGGGTCGCATGGTGAAAGTTTAAATAAGCATCTAAAAAGAATCTCCAGCAGCCAGCAGACACCAAGTACAGTCACTCATTTTCTAGGTTTTGCACAAAGTATCCATGTGTCCAAAACCTTCAGTTTCATCTTTAAAAAAGAGCTGCTCACACATGTTTCTTAGCCCTCGTGGTTGTGAAGATATTTGAAAGTGCACAGGCACTATTTGTACAGGGCACCAGTGTGCAGAAATGGAAGCTTCTCTGCCCAAGGCCTATTTGTCCCTCTTGCTGATGGCTCCATCCCCGTACCTTGCCACCGCTTCCTCCCTTTGATCCTTGCCAGAAAATTCAATGTGCTACTGAACCTCAAATATTAGGTTTGGAATAAATATGCAAGTTGAGCCATTTTATGTGAAATAAATACATTTGCATAAGTTTACAGATACACATAATTTAAAATGTGAACTTCCTTGCAGCAGATTATGAAGAGCCTGGCTTGCACACTTCTCCCATCAGAAAACAATTATGTTAAACAATTTCATGCCATTAGTGGAGTGAACTCAAGTGGGCATTTCCTCCCATGATGGCCCTACTCTGACTACTGCATCAGAAATTCACATATTCCAGCCCATGCCCCACTAAGTAGGGTGCTCTTATCTGAGCGAGATGAAACTCAGAACATAAAAACATCAGGAAGAAATGCAGCTAAGTGCAGCTATATATCCGAGGAGCGGGGAGGGGGAGAGCTGCTTAAAATGGGAAGATTATTCATGCAGCCCAGAACAGCAGTGCCTGGAGCATGTGCATCAGTCGTGACCCACATTTCCCAGCAACTACAGACCCAGAAGTGTAGGAACTGTATATAGCTGGTATTTCTCTTGAGGCAAATCCTAATCTAAACTACAACATCCTGCTTCTTGAACCCAGGAAAGAGACTGCCTACACTGTAAAACTTGAAGAAAGTGTGTATGTTTTAAAGTACATAAAAAAGACAGAGATCAAATCAACATTAGAAGGTCCCATCTTAGTAGCCAAGATGAGAATATGAACAGCACAGGGAATAACACAAAACTTTAACAACTCAAACTATAATAATAATAATAATAATTTTTAAAAAAAATTAAAAAAATTATAACCTGCCTCTCCCTCCGGATCGAGGCGGGGAACAACAACAAATACAAAACACAAGAATCACAAAATAGCTGAAATATTTTTTAAAAAACCAATACATCATTAAAAACATCTTTAAATTCATCTGGATAGGCCTGCCGGAAGAGAGCAATCTTCAAGAAATACAATCAAGTAAATACTTCAGTGTTTCCTTCTCTAAACACACACACACGGGAATGTGCTAGATTTTGTATGCCTTCAAAATATGCACAAATTATGCTTCTCTTATCCCACCCCAGAGTCTTGTCTGTTTGGCATCAGAGGTATATGCTTCTATCCTAGGGAAAATGTGATGGAACCACACTCACAAACACTCAAGCTTCCTCTAGTGTGCAGTTACAGCTTAAATCAGGGGTGGGATAATCTGTGGCCTGCCTGAACTCTCCAACTCCCAAGAGTCCCACCAGCATGGTCAATAATCAGAAAAGATCGGAGTTAGAGTCCAGCAACATCTGAAGGACCACAGAGTCCCGACTTCTGGCTTAAAAGCATGTAAGCAATCAGAATGGCTTCCATAGGTCAGATACTTCCGTTTCTGTTCACAACCTGAAAAAAAGCATTACAAGTTCCTAGAGTTGTTTTGCAGGGTTGGACTGAAAGCGCAATGGGAATTAAAGAAATGCACCCTAAAGAAGGAAAGCAGTGAGCTTAAATGAGCATGGTTTATACTTCATGCAGAAATCACTCTCGCCGTGTGAACTGCTAAAATATTATCAAGTGTGCTGGGGAGCCACACCCAATGTGAATTAGCCTTTAGACTGAAACACCTAAGATTTCCCCACAGTGAGAAGGGATAAATTCTCCCTGGCCCCACTTCAGGCAGGGCTGGCCCAAAAATCCCTCTCCCTCAATGTAGCAGAGAGTTTTTGAGGCATCATCTGAGTAAGTACAAGGCAATTGCAGGAATCCATGCCTAAAGCTCTGCCACACCACCGTGGACTTGACAAGTATTATGGCAGAGAAAATAGGACTACATCCCCTACTATAGGTAGGATGCCAAAGGATTTGAAAATTCTGGTTTTATACAGCACAGAACCCTTGGTCACTTAGGGGTGTAGCCAGGACAAGATGATGTTCATATTCCAGAACAGTAGGCAAATATAAACCTCTCATTTTAGACCTGGAAACAATTTAGATGGGAGTGAACATATATTCCTTCCCCCTTCCCTACTAATGAAATGCAGCAGCTCCCTGCCTGCTCAGAAAGCTCTCAGCATCCTGGTTCCTCTGCTGCCAATACAGTTTTTTTCAGTCCTCGCAACATCCTTCCTGATGTGCCAGGAACTCTCCTCCTGCAGGTGTCACCATCATCCAAGCAGGCACCAGCTCTTCAATGTGAGGCTGCTTTGTAGGGCTTTATGCTCAGGCTTCACACACTGCTTTCCTGCAGAGCCTTACAAGTTAATTGCGTGGCAAGACGCCAGCAGCTGCTTCCATCTCCGAGCTGGCAGGTCAGATTAGGAAGGACGTTCTGGCAGCTTGCCCGCTGCCATGATCACAGGAGAAAGATGAAGAGCTCTGTAAAGCAGAGACCTCAGTGGCGGTTGAACTGCCCCCTCCCTTTGCCTGCTGCTCTGGCAACCAAACAAAGCACAAGACTAATTGTAACTCCTGCCTGACACACTGTGTCCTAGATTTAACCTACCTCAATCAATCACGCAAAAAAAAAAAACCCTTCCCAGCAAATAAATACAGAATTATTTTGTGAAATGCAAGACAATTTGCAAAGCAGCCATTTAACTAAACTGCCTCTGAAGAACTACCCTTGGGGGTGGGGGCATGCTCAGCTAGCACTACCAATCCAGAACCAACGATGATTAAGGCACTCAGAATTACTGTAATACTGGACAAGGTGAGGCTTTTTACCACAGCACTGCAAGCCCATCAAGTCCTGGCAGCGACTCTGCTTCTTATGCTATCCTTAAGCTCTTACCTAGTACTTTCTACAGCAAGTCATGATTAATAATTCCCATTTTTATAAGGCCAAAGGGGTGCAGCAGCTCATTCAAAAATCTCTTCAGTAGCCCACCTGCTGAGCCAGGATTTGCTGAGTTGGTGTGGGATGGTTAGGGGACTCCATAAACTGCAGCACTTTCACTACTGGCCAGTTCAGTAGCAGGGATAAAGTAACTATTAAGTCCCAGAGATTATTCTCAAATCAAGGGATTTTTTTTGACACTTATTTTTTTCTACTTACTAGATATGCAGCTGTAACTTAGCTGTTGTGGTGTGTGGGGGTGTATCCAGACAGGCTTCCCAAGGAAGCACTTCTGTTGTGAGCATAATGCATTTCCCCAGAACTCAAAAGGGCTAGCTTTTGTTACTGGGAAAAGCAACTTCTCCCCCACCCCCTTCTATGTGTGACTACTGTGTGAACGTGACTGCACAGGGGTCTCAGGCTCTGAATGACATCACTACAAGCGATGCACACTCTGCCCTGCCAGATATAGACTCACCCAGTGCCATTTTGTCAACACTTTAAGAGATTCAACTGAATTTCTTTTTTATGTAAAGGAAGAAACCTCTTCCGCAGACTACCAACAAGTTCTTAGTTAGTTTTTTCAAGTCTTATTTAATATAGACTCTCAAGTCTACACATTTGCTTCATCTTTGCCTCCTCTTCTTGTTACTCACGTACCGGATTGTAAACCTACAGGCTTAACTTATTTTGTAAAGCAACTAGTTCTAGCTATGCATAGTTATAAACATATACTTGATTCCAGTGCTGGAGTGCACATCTCCCCTCTTTTTTCCCCTTTAAAGGGATATAGCAGCCTGAAAAACATTTATTCTTCCCAAATATTCCCTTTCACAAGACTCTTCCTATTTCCCACTGCTTATAACCACTAGACCCTATGGAAGGGGGCAGGACTGTATTTCAAAAAGTGTTAGTAAAGCTGCTGGAGCTACGTGTCTGCAAGTTTTCAAAATGGTATATATTTTCCAATTTGCACACTACACAGCTTAGTCATTAAGTTTGAGTTCTTGTGGTGGAATTTAATTATGCAAAATTCAAAGGGTTTGTATACAGCTAACCACCACAAACAATGGCATCACCTTCTCCCTTTTATTTCTACCCAGAGACTTGACAGGGCTGCCTGTCCTCTTTCAGAGAAAATGTATACCTCTCAAAACAAAAAAGGAAAATCGCAACCCAGAGTGCTTCTCATCCCCAAGATAAAAGGAAAGGAGAGAGATTTGGAGGAAAACGCGTCTGACGTTTCCTTTGTGCAGTAGCTGCTGTTGCCATGCAATGATCCTTGTTGCTATGAAGATCTCCATGTCAGACAATGGCTTTTTTAGCTGCAAGCACTATTGCTATTGGCAGTGATACTACCCAGGTGAGCAGCGAGATGGGGCTTGAATTGTCAGTTTTAGGAGTTGGCTGAAATTAGTTGCCCCCAACTACGATCAGGTCTGGGGAGACTGGAGGCTCTCTTCTGTTACCAGGCTTCACTCCAGGTGATATTAATCACAGCAAGAGGAAATGGGAACCTGGCAGCTCATAAGGCAGCAAGTGGAGTGCTGCGTTCCAGCATAATTAGATCTATTAATGATCCCAGCAGATCAGAGTCACGCCTAACAGAATTAGGGAAACTGCTACAACAGCTGTCTTTAAATGCCTTAAAACGTCCTCAAAAGTATTTAACACAACATATTCCTGTGAAGGCAGGCAGAGAGAAAGAGCTACAGCTAGAAGGTGGCTGCCACACTAAGCAAAAAGAGCAGATGGTCGTGAAATCGTCACCCAAAGGAGCCTACAGCCAGGAGGACGAGTGCTACAACTTTCACATAGATTGACAGCCTCAGAAGATGACAGTGGACAAATATGGATAGCAAGCGTTATGTATCCTGATAGGAAATGTTCCCTCTTCTTCACCCACCTGCAAGATCATGGGATCTCTTCTCCTATTGCAGAATGTACTCTTTCAATTCAGACTGAAGGGAATGAGCAAAGAGCTAACAAGCAGAGAGCAAGCTAACAGGTTTATAGCCAGTGACTGAGTTCAGACAGAACAGTCTCAATTTTTCAGACTTGAATTGAGCCTTGTACACATGTGCTTCCTCCTTAACCTTCACCTTCTCCCACAGGCCAAGCTCTGAGGGCAGTATTGCTGTTTGCTTAACTATGGTTTCCCATGATGTATGAAACAGGAAATTCTGATTTAAGCACAACTTGCAAACCAGGACCTTGTGTGTGGGAACGCAGCCCGTTCCCATTCTGAAAAACCATATGAATGAAGCCTCAGGGTGAGCAGTCCAACGGTGCACAAATTTCCACAAAAAAATGTTAGTGGCTCACCTGGCCACAAAAATGTTACTGTTAATCATTGGTGGCACATCAAAAGCCTGAAAGGAGAGGGCGCACCTATTCTTTTTAAGCTTCCCTGCCTGGCCACCTGGAAGAGATTCTTGCTAGCCATAGTCAGCTAGGTGAAGCTAGCCAGGGGATGCTTTTAAATTGCATAAACTACCCTTGCTAGTTAACTGCTACTGGGAGTGGCAGATTGGATGTCTTCCTCTTTACCACCTGCCCATACTGATTAATCCTGTTTAAATCCTATGGGGAAGTTTTATCTGGCCTCATGAAATAGCATTATAGCCACTCCTTGCCTTGTTGCTAACCTGAGCTTTTATTTTGACTTTTACTGACTTCTACAATGTCAATCACGGGCACCAGAACAGTAACACCATTGTGCAAGCTAAAGAGAAGTTTGAGACTCAGAAGAGAAGTGTACTTCCTTGTAAAAAATCAGAGGGAGTGGAGCCGGAGTGGATTCATTTACAAAATAATGGGTATCTCACACTTCATGTTAGCAGTAACTGGGACGACAGAAATAAATCTCCATCATCCATCCTGTAGATTTTTTCTGGTTCAGCATCACACATCTCAAAGGGAAATATCCTCAACTAGTAAAAACTGTGAACAACCACCTGGAATTCAAATACCATTGTTAATTTGGACTGGGGGCAGGGCCCTGGCAGCAATGGAGTCAACCTCTTGCCAAATACACCAACCAGAACCTACATGCAGTCAGTAATGCAACAGTTCAGAACTGATCTAAAGAATGCAAAGCCTTTGATGTGAGAGTTATTTCTTCTGACAGCAGGGACCACGCAGCAGCCAGAGTAGCCTGGCGGGCAGGATCTCTGCACACATTCACTGAATGAGTGCAGGCTAAAAATAGTTAAGCTGCTGGAATCACAGAATACCTCCTAGGCAAGATCTAAAATTATGGCTGCTCTAAAAAAGACTAACATGGAAGGACAGGCTGCAAAAACCATTAAAGCCAGACAGCAAGAGGGATGGCAGCCAGAAGCATAGGACAAGTGTAGCATCCCATCTGCCTCCTGAAGTAGCTTTCATTGAAACGTGCATAGGAGGAGGACTGGACATTAGCATATCATGGGAGATGCAAACTACTATTACTGTGGCTGCTGTAACTCATAACGCTACAGAACACAGTGAAATTATACGTTGCACTTTAATCTGACCCTTCTGGAAAGCTGTTCTCAAAGGCATACCCCCTGCACATCATTTTTGGTAACATGTGCCTGGTAAGTATGAAAATGTTCTTTAAAAATCATTTCTCCCCTTACCAGCACAGAAAAATTCCTGACTATTTCAAGGGTAAGGAGAGGATGCAGAAACTTGGGTTTTCTGGGAGAATTTAAGAATCTGATCTAACAGTAGATCAGTTTGCTAGTGGGTTGCGCTGTCTATCTTGGTCAGCAGGGCAGGACCCAATCTTTGCCACTAACCAACCAGGAAGACACAGACCTAAATTCTAGTTTGAAATCTAGCTTAGCTACTAAATGCTAGAACACAAAACATATGGTTTATTGGATTTGTTTCATATGATTTTGCAGAAAAACATTAAGAAAAAGAAACACAATCAGGCAGGGACCATCAATCAAGAAAAGCCCACAAACAAAACGAAGGACAGGGAATCCAACGCTCAGTGATCAGATAACTTGTTTTGGTCTTTAGGCACTGAAGATACCAGCATGTAGGCCCAGCAATTTGGGAAACAGCATTTGTCAGCTTGACTGTGACTTCTTAAATTATAACCCCTCCGAATCTGTCAAATCTACTCTGTCTGGCATTGCATCAAGATGGATCTGTAACAGGACAAGGAGATGCATTTTGCATCTCAGCAAGACGCTGTCCTTGCATCATTCTCACTCAAGATAATTGACTACCTCCCAGGTCCTACTGGCTGGCTGGCTGCCTAGGCAAATCATACCTCTTCAAGATTGAAGCAATAGTGGTGGCAGAGCACGCACCAGCTTGCAGGGTTACAAAGACCATTTGTGGCTTTTCTGAAGCTGAAATCAGTGCTTTTCTCCAACATGGGAAAATTTTAAAGAGACCAATCTGAACAATGACCTGGAAAGAGAGCTTTGGAAAACAAAAAGCTGGGAAATGGGCAGAACGCAGACTTTAAACAAAGCTCAAATTATTAGCTTGCAGATCAAGTGATACTTTTTAAAGGTCTTAAGAGAGAGCAAAACACCCACTCTAAAAGTGAAGGGGGAAAGGTTTTATGTACACAGAACTTAGAGGCCCAAAACAACAAATCAATGCAACTTGTCTAGAACAGTGATGGTCACATTTTTAGATCTGGGGCAGCCATATCACAAAACCCAGGTGCTGGTTCATAGTGGAGAACTGTGGCTACTGAAGATTACAGGAACACACCCCAGAACCCTGAGTAGGGCTGAGCAACATGCGCCCCTCCCCATGACCTTTTTTTGCTGTCCCTTCTACCAGATTTGTGGTGGCAGCAAAATGATAGCTGATTTGCCACTGCAACACTGTGGTGGTGGTGGCAAAAAAGGATCAATTTACTTTAAAGGAGGTGTGTGGAGACTGAATGCACATGCCTTGTTTTCAAGCAAAATCATGCTACCGGAAGTCTTTTTTTGGCAGTGTGGCTGTGGCAGGGTAGTGCTCAGGGGGCAACATGATGCCCCAAACCCTTGGAAGTCGCTCCCCGATGCTCTAGAGTATGAACTTATTTCGCACAGGGAGGGGAGCCTAGATGGACTGGGCAGCACCTCTCCCAAAGTTAAGGGAGCAACATTGCCCAGATGAAGAGCTATGTTCAATTTGGCAGGATTCTCTGTCGGGCTTTCTCATTTTGTACAAAAAAGCCACACAAAATTAAGCTGGAGTGGGATACTGTGTTAGAGCCATCAGTTGACCAGCACTAGTCTAAAAGGAAACATAACAAAAGACACCTACCATCTTCTGTCTCCTGCCACACGATGCCCTCCAGATTGACACTGGTGCCAGGTTCACAGGGGCCCAAACATTCTGGCTCAGTAGCCAGTGCCACATCACAGGTGTTCACCCCTACAGAGCGAGTGCGTACCATTATCTGCTCACATGGCGATGAGATATCACTGTTGACAACAGGGACAAGAAGATGTAATGGTAGCACTGCAGGGGTGGACACAGGAGATTCCATCTGGAAAAAGAGAAAACAGAGCTGTTACAACAAATGAATACAGATGCATGAGGACCAGTTGAGTCTCACCTTTGCCTTCAACATTCCCAAATTAGGATGGCCTGACTTAAGTCCATATACTTATACCTACTCCTAAAGATAAGGGACAACAAATTCTGGAGAACAGGATACAGAAAGCTTCTGGCATCCCCAACTTAGACATGCCAACTCTAATATTCTATAAACAAAGCCTGAATAGATGGATGTGTCACTGCAGCCATCTGTTGGAAAAGTTCATATGCATCTGGAATTCTGGCATGGACAAGTTCTAGCTTCATTCCAAGGCATGATCCTTTCTGTTCACCACACTGATGTAATCCTTTCTCCGGCCCCTTATCTCCCTGGTGGGAATATACATTTGAAGGGAACATGAGACCAAGGCCTTTGTCTGGGTTGTCCCACTTCAGACTGCAGGTGAAAACCCGTTTGGAAAGAATATTCCTCCATGAAAAAAGGATTCCTACATATAGAGTTCGAACATGACAGGTAGTGAATTAACATAGAGGCCTTCTTCATTACATCTAGGTTTTCTATCTGATGGTATTTTTTGCAGGAAGGAGCAATCCCATGAACCCTCCCATCTAGCAACTGATGTGGTTCAACCCGAACACAGGTTCACAACTTCAGTGAGTAGAAGACTCCAATGTTTATTCTATGGAAACATGATCTGATATAGCAGATGCAAGTTCTGCCCTGAAGCCTGCCACAAAGCGGTCATATTGTTATTACTCATAGCACGAGAATCACTAGTAATAATCAGGAACACACATGAAGAAAAAGTAGTTTCAAGGATCTTACCCACTCTGCCCATGTCTTTTCAAAACAAAATTATCTTGCTCTTCCAATTTAAACAATCATCCTAGTAAGTAAATCCCCCAGCCATGCCCTGGAAGAGGATCTGCAACCTACGGATGTTGTCTTCTCAGGGAGACAAGGTTTCCAGTTAGGCTTTTGCTGCCCCCTCAAATCATCAGCTAATTTAAAAATTGTACTACATGCCACTCAGCATCCAAGTGATGGCCCTGGATGTCTCTGGGTGAGCACAGACACATTCCAGCCAGGGGGATAAAGCCTTCAAGCTGTCACTCTGGGAAATCTGCCTGCTTGCTGCAGATTATAGCTTGGGTCTCAGATGCGCCAAAAGCAGAAATCCCAGAGCCCTTTGCCAGAAGATTCCCTGTACCCTCCTTCCCATGGGCATTTGTGACCATAAAATCAGGAGTTATTTATGGAACATGACTGCCAACAACCACACACTCCCATTGAAACTAATTCTGGTTTTTGAACAGTTGCCAGATCCTCCTCCTTAGTTGCTGTGCTCTACACACACACACACAGCTAGCTGTGCCTTTTTATGAAGCAATTAAATGCAGTAAAATAGAGTAAGTTGAATCTTGTGTGCCCAGTGTGGCTTGCCCAGCACAATGGAAGCATATCTATACACTGTTCCCACAACAATCCCTAAGGAGGGGAGGGCTGCAACACGATTATATAATTTATTAAGCCCCTTTCAATTCTCAGGTACAACCGTGTCCTGAGTTTGACTGAGAAAATGGTGGGAGTGGTAATTATACTACCTAGTGCCCCTGCTGGAGAAGAAACAGGGAAAAGCACTTATGTTTACCCTTCAGTGCACACAATCTCATTAAATGTCCCCCATCACACAAACAATAACTGAGGGAAACAGCTGCCTCCCCTTTGGCAAGGTTCGGTGCCCAAGAACGTGGGCAATGCTGAGCTCTGGGGATGGATTTTCACTTCTAGTCATGTTAACATAGCAGAACAAAATACCCCGAGTGTCTTTTGCCTGCTTGCCTGCATTTGGCTCCTTCTCCTTCTGTGTATATCCTCGCTTTGGACAGCTGAACAAAGCAAATCCAATCTGATCAACGTTTAATGCTAGCTGCTAGTTTAATCTGCAGCGACTGAGCTGGATGTATCTGCCCAGGCAGGTAGCAGAGTCTATGGCCTAGTTCTCAAAAAGTCAGTAAGCCTGTGTACTCAATTGCACCAGCTCTCTCACATAAGCCTCCACCTACAGCAGTCTACATGTTCTCTTCTGACAAACATGTTCCTACGCACAGAAAATTAGCATGTCAGGAGGAAGACTAAGATTTATATAAATGAGGGTGGGCAGATGGTAGATATAGGGATCAACTGGTAGATCTCTGGATGATTTGCAGTAGATTGGCAAAGATTTCCAACCCCCAATTGTCTAAATAGCAACATCTAAAATATGTTTTCCCCCACTATAAATTAAGATGCAGAATTAAATGCTGGGGGACGAGGAAACCAGGAATGAATGATTGTGTGAAGAGTTATCAGCCTGGTGCTGGTACGGATCACAAATTCCTGGGCAAGCATGTGCTCACAAACACCCTGTTTCTTAATTCTTAGTGTAGCATATATCCACCTCCACAATTTCACACCTGGCTCAGGTTGGTGGACCGCAAGAGTTCTAGCAAACAACAACAACAACAACAACAGAAGTAGATCTTGCAAGGCTGAAGTTTGCCTACCCTTGATATAAATCCTAGGGTTAAATATATATCCACCTCTCTGAGTTTTCTGTGCACATGGAAGGGGAGAGAGATGTCTCATGTTGTGCTGAGCAGGAGCCCAGACCTAAAAGAGTGCATTTGTGGAAAACGTCAATTTGCTTCACTTCCCCTTCTGCTCAAGATTGGCATAGAGATGGAAAACAAATGGGGTGTCTAAAGACACAGCTAAAAAAACCTATGCATAATGCATTTGTCAAGACTTCGAAGTTGTCTGGATGCGAGAAAAGGTTTCAAAGGTGGCAGCATAATCCCTCACCCAGGCCAACTGAGAATCTGCTTCTTGAGACAATACACTACAGCAGCCTCATAACAATCGAAGGCATCACAACGCATTTTGCCATATTTCTAGCAACAGCTCTAATGGCAGCCCTAGGCAGTAATCTCCAGTCCCAACCTGGCAAGTTCACACTTCCAAGTGTTACTGCCTGCTAGACTGATTCTCTCGGAAGAGCTCTCAAGTGGGTTCCCAACACCATCAGCCGAGGGTCAATGTCACATTGCCAGAGAAAATGCTGGATACCTCTGCTTGTTTCTTGTGAGGACAGAGAATGGAACTAATCCGCTGCTCCAGAAAACCCTGTTCTCTAATCCTCAGCAGATGTTCCCTCCCTCTCACATATTAAAGCAAAACATTTGGCAAGGAACTATGGACAGTCAATTCATTCTGGAAGATGGAAACTGGTTCACCACAATGTATCCCCAGAGGCAGAGTTGGGACACTTCTTGGTGTGTTTAGAGTCAGGGTAGTTGCAGGTTTGCAAACTGTTCTGCTGCTTTCTACTTTAAAAGGTAATCAGCACTCGGCAGAAGAACGCTAATTGCTGCTCCAGCTTTGCTAATTATCATTTGGTCACATTTGTAATCTGCATTATGCCACAGCGCATAATAAGCAGCTTGCTGAGAATCATCTAATAAGTGAGGCGGCTTTATGGGATTTCATATTTCACTCTGCAGTGGAACAAACGTAGTGTCATTTATCAGCTGCTGGGGCACAGGAACACAGGGAGATGGAGGGGACAGTATGTGCAGCTCAATTTTCCCTGTAGCTTTTGAAGAGAGGGGGGAAAGGAAGAGAGGTAGTTCCTAAAGAGGCCATGATAAAATGCACCCTGCTGACCTGAGTACATTTCAGAGGAAGTGCAGGGGGAAAGGGGGGGGGGAAATGTCTGGCTTCACCTGGAGAGCAGCTTGTCTCTCTTGGGCAAGCCTCTGCAACTCTTCAGGTTACTGAGCTGCAGATGACAGGAGGGTATTTACTCAACATAAACAGAGACAGGCAGACTGATGGGGAAAGAACAGAGCTGGGAATCATTACTCTCCCTATGGGTAGTAATTACATTGTGTTCTCCTCCTGTGCAAAAGCTCCTTCTAGGCTTAGGATCCAAACAGATGGCCTACCAAAGCCAGACATGCAATGAAAACGATTGGCAAGTGCAGATGTTGGACAGCAGAGAAGTCTCCCCACCCCCCACAAAAGACTGCCGCCAGTCATAAAATCAGCTACTGATTCAAAGGCCAAATTTGCAGGCAGTGACAGTTAGAATATCCTAAATTGTGCATCCCCAAGTCCTCTTAAAGCCTCAACCCTAGCCTGTGACCATTTGCAAGGTTCTAATGTTCACTCAGTGAAGGGAATATTTTTGGACTCAGAATGTATAGAACCGTGTTTTCTCTGTAACAATCTTGCACAGAATTTGGGCAGGTTACCAATTTATAACTCAACCCTATAACCATGTTTACTTGCAAGCATGATTTCAAAGGAGCTTACTTCCTGCTGTGCTTAGAATCACATTCTTCAGAGCATTTCAAAGGAAAGATGTTCCATTTGTCCTGCACAAGTCATATGATCACTGTAACATATGGAGGCGAGCCACAAGTCAAAAACATATCAGTCTTTATGTGCTGAACATACGATGATGTTCCCATAGTTAATGTATTAATGCTTGCCAGTGCTGTGGAAACAGTTTACTATTTCTGGATGTTTCCTCCAGCTCAGGAATGAGGCATCCTGTCCAAGGACTAGGCCAAATGAGTAAGTGGCAGCAGTATGATGTATGTGCTAAGCAACCTCCAAAAACACATCACCAGAAAACCACTTCTCATTCACAAGAGATATTGCATTTATGATAAGGCTACCAACCCCAATACACATTCAGAAACATCCCAGACAGTACTAGACAAGATATGTAGCTTTAAGTACAGAGGCCTTGAAGATCTCTCTGGGGGCTGGAGATGTTACAGAAGGTCATCAACAACAACAACACAAGAATAAAATAAAACCTCATGAAAACAGCTTCACTTTAGTTTGGGATGTTCAGTCAACTGACTGCTCATTAAAAGCCTATGCGTAAACAATATAAGAATGCCCTTCTATAAATGCTGCCTCTCGTGTATACACATCCATTCAGCATGTTAGCAACATAACATACATTAAAGTCTATTAGTCCTTAATTAAACATGTTTTAGAGTCTTACTAGCTGCTGCTTGATTCTTAAACACCCCTATCCTTTTACCTTCTGTAAGACCTTTCTGAATCCTATGAATTTAAAAATTGATCACAGCTGCAAGCAGGAAAGACACTGAGAAACCTTAAAGCAACTTGTGAGCAAGCAAAGGCAGGTAGTTCTTCAGGGCAGGAAAATGTAGTATGCATGCTGGATCTCTCAGCACCAGCTAATAGGTAAATGGGATGACTTTTCAAAGGCTGATAGCTTCATGCTTGCTAGTAATATACTGGCTAGGCCAGAGACATACTATCTGAAACAGAGTTGAAAGGAAAAGTGCACAAGTAAGATATAAGGCATAAGGTCTTCATAGACTTCAGATACCACCTTTGTATAATATCAGTGTATGACAAACATTAATCCTCAAGGAAATTTTTCATATATTTAACCATTAAAGTGGAGTTAAATACATCTCACAGGTCAACAAACAACAATCTATGATTTAATTGGGGTCTATTTGATCCCAATATCAATAAACTGCTTCTTACAAGCATAAGAAGGCTAAGGATTCCATACCTACTAATGCCACACAGAGACACTCTGTATTAGGGTGTTGAAGTATAAATTAGCTTTTCAGTGTACAAATCTACGGAGCAAAACATATGCTACATGCTACTCCCCAATATGTAAAGCAACCCCCAGTGAACATTACTTAAGGGACAGCCAATGACTGCAAACTTGAATTGAGTTTTTAAAAAGTCTCCTAAATTTTCACTGCTCTTTGGCTACAGCTTTTCCGAAGCTGGCAAAATACCAGATCCTTATCAACAATGCTTGTCCACACTATGACTAAAGGCAAGATCCTTCTGGATGCATACACCTATGTATATTTCTTTGATTCTTGATTATCCAGCAGCTACTCAATTACTTCATAAGCTCACCAAAGAACCTGAGCCTTGGAACTCTCAGCCACATGTCATTACCAGTCCACACTACTGACGGTAACAACTTTGTCTTTAATTTCACTACTGATAGTTACTGCAAACACAAGCCTTGCTGATATCAACATTAATCTGGCATAGGAAGGCATTGTGATCTGGCCCACTTGAATAGCTTATTGCCCAGAAATCTGACAAGCATATTATGTAGTCAAACAGGGAAAATCTAGAACCTGCAGCAGTAGGTACTCCAACAGCAAAACACTGAACTTTATTCTCTTACTGACTACGCTACACCCAAACAACATCAGAGTGAACATATGTCTCACTAGAGAAGCATCTTTTGTCTTAAACGGCACACATTCCAATTCACATCGATCAAGGGTAAAAGAAGTGTGTAATATAATGCTTATGTGTGATATCATAGCCTTATCTCCAGTTAGTCTCATTTTGTAAACATTTTGCTCCTATTGGACTGCATCAATAGAAGTGTAGCTTCCCAATTGTGCAAGGTACTGGTTCCCCTCCATTCAGCACTGGTTAGGCCTCATCTTGAGTATTGGGTCCAGTTCTGGGCACCACATTTCAAGAAGGATGCAGACAAGCTGGAGGGGGTTCAGAGAAGGGCAACAAGGAAGATCAGGGGTCTGGAAACAAAGCCCTAAGAGGAGAGACTGAAAGAACTGGGCATGTTTAGCCTTGAGAAGAAAAGACTGAGAGACATTATTGCACTCTTCAAATACTTGAAAGGTTGTCACACAGAGGAGGGCCAGGATCTCTTCTCAATCATCCCAGAGTTCAGGACACAGAATAATGGGCTCTAGTTACAGGAAGCCAGATTCCGGCTGGACATCAGGAAAAACTTCCTGTTAGTTAGAGCAGTACAACAATGGAACCAATTACCCAGGGAGGTAGTGGGCTCTCTTACACTAGAGGCATTCAAGAGGCAGTTGGACAGCCATCTGTCAGGTATGCTTTAAGGTGGATTTCTGCATTGAGCAGGGGGTTGGACTTGGTGGGCTTATAGGCCCCTTCCAACTCTACTATTCTGATTCTATGAAACACATTCCACATACAAACAGCATAAAGCATCTACAGGGTCTCTCATGAAAGACTATAACCATCTCTTGGGCTGAAAGAAATCCATCACAGGAAGGCAGAAGCCAGAATTTTCCAGCTTCTACTTGGGATCTAAAGATAAATGATGCTCTGTGTTAGTGCCAGGTGTCAAAGCTAAAATCTTTGACATGCTGTAGCAAAGAATCTATTTCACTTCCTAGATGGTTAGCCTCCCCATTACTATCTAGGAATCTGGTTCCCTTGAAATTAGGAGGAAAGGAGCAGCAGTGAGAAAAAATCATCTCAAAAAATGTGGCCACAACCCCAGATTAACCTTAGGCTAAGGTGTGGCTGAAAGAAGCAGCTCCTTGATGCTTTTCCTTTGCCTTTTTGTAAGCTAGAAACCCCTTTAATTGCTTGGAGCTGTGAAGTATCTCCCATTCTCAAGGTCATATACTTGGCAGCTGATGATCAGGAGTCCTGTCTGCAGGTGTCTAAAAATTATGCTTCTTATTTTTCTGTCTGTTCCCTTCCTACACCCCATCCCTGGATGCAAAGCAAGCTGCATGGGCAGGGCACCCATGTGAGCAGGACAGGGCACAGGTCTAACATGACTTCTTCTTCTTCTTCTTCTTCTTCTTCTTCTTCAGAAAGAAAACTTCATGGACAGAGTTATTTTAAATTCCAGCATGCAAAGAAAGGTGGAATATAAATCTAAATATAAATGTAACTAATGTATTAAGAAACCAGCAATCTAGAACTGTTCAGGGAAAGCCTATAGTTCATCCTCAATTCTCAATATCCTGTTAATCCTGATGAAGGTTGTTGTGAATCAGATACTTTTAGCAAAGTCAACTATGCATACACAGTGCCAGATTTTGCATGATCCCTGTTGCTGGGTATCTGCAAAATGAGTAGGGCTGGCTGCATGACAACAATAAGTCTCCAGAAGTATAATATGGAAGTGGTTACACAATGTAAAATAATTTGCTCTTTTACGCAAACATATTCCAAAATTAGAAGAGATTTCCTTTTGCTGTCCTGGAGTTACCACTATTTTTCCACTGCTGACGGGTTAATCCATCTGTAGGAGCTATAAACTATGAAGGAATATGATGTGGAGTAACCAGCTGCAAAGTTTATGGATGACAGGGCCATTTCAGGCAAAGTGCATGGGCCAGTCTCCAGTTAGTTGGCATGACCAGAAAGTTATCACTTTGCAGGCTTTCACAGCGAAGCAGAGGCTATTTCAGCCATCTGTGTGTGTCGAGGGTGTGGAGCCTGGATTCCTTTTAGGCTGGGCTAACAGCCAGAGCCGATGCTTTAGTTACTGGAAATATAAACCACATATAGTTATCAGTAACTATAGATTCATGCTTCCACTTTACTTTTGATAGATGTATGAGTTGAACATATTTAAAGTGTTTCTTTGGTCTCTTCTCCTGGAAGAGGAATCCAAAGAAACATTTTAAATATGTACAACTTATACATGCCTCTGAGTTGTTAATCTGTTGTCCTGCTTGCTTAAAAGAAGCTATCTCCAGGGAGCAAATGTTGAGACATTTAGACATCTAAAGTTAAATTTCTAAAGTAACTTTCGTATCTGGAGAGCACGCATTTTATCATGAATTCAGACATTCCCCAAATTAGTGACTATTGACAGAGCAGATTAGGAGTGGTGGGGGGAGACCATGACCCAACAAACTCATATATGTATAGTCAACTTCTGGGTATAGGATTTCTCCTGGAACAGAAGGAAGAATAGATTGGTTTACAGTTTCTGTCTAACTTCAGATTTGTTGGACAAAAGGAATTAAGGGGAAATAAAAAAAACTGAGACCCTGTTCTGGCTTTGGTTCTTTCTGTAGCTTACAAAAGCACTCTCATGACAAGCAATTTAAATATGAAAGGGAAGAAAAAGAGCACCTTGCAACAGAAAAAAACACCTTACAACAGAAATTGATTTTAAAATGGTTCACTCTCACAAATAACTTTGATTTCTGAGGAACCTAGGCAGCAAAATCAATCAATGTGATTTAAAATCACCCAAGAGAAAAGATAAATTTGTATCTTTGATTTTAAACAGAAATTCCCTTTTGAACTTCAGATTTCTTTAAAAAAGACAGTGCATAATCACTTGATATAACTATTAAAACATGATGATTCACAAATGAAGCCTATTTTTATTTAAGAATGTTTATTTTAAATATGCATAATATATCTAGATATAGATTTAGATATATAGATATCAGGAACAAGAATTTCAATATTGTAAAGAATAGTGTCTTTATGTATGATTTGTGTCAAACTTCATTAGGATGATAAGTAACAACTAATTACAGACACATGTATGGTTAATACATAATATATAAATACACTTAATAAATTTCAAAATAAAGATGTCTGTTTGTTCCTGCATACACATGCAAGGATCCTGAGCAAGACCATTTCCTTGGTGACTAAGAACCCAAACCTGACTGGAAGCAAGGGCTGGTACTAGCTTCAAAGCAGAACAGTGTATTTTCCTTGAGATGAGTACATGTTGTTCGGTTGGTTGGAACAGTCAAATATTCATAACCAGAGAAAACATACTGTTCTGTGAGTAATCTTTAGAGCTCGGGTAAGTTAAGAGGAAATAAACAGAAGTGCGAAAATCTCTCAGGGCCACTTGGGGGATTATCCTGGGGAGATATTGGGTAGCATCTCCTGGAACAAGATCCTATCCCTATGATGGGTTGCCAGTCTGTAGCCTGCAGTATCAAGAATATTAATTTTAACATATGATTTGGTGTGCCCTATTTATAATACTTGACCTCAAAAGGAAGATACTTTCTACATGGTTTATTCTCTATATAGAAAAGCAGTCCTTTAATTTTATGTCCGCAAAACATTAAATTAAGTACCACAAGCCCATTAAAATCTGATGTAACACATTTTTAAAATCCAATTTAAATATCTTCTTGTCCACCCTGGAGAACTCTGACACAAAGAGGTTCTTGAAAACTCTGGATAGTTCTATAATTGCTTCACAGCCAAATAAAATATTGTACACATGGTTTCTGAAGAAAAAGGTGTGTGTATGTGTGTGTTTCAGATATGAGACGCAGGGAAGACAGGATATTTCAGAGCTATTTATCCCTCAGGAAAGAAGAAACATCTTCTTTCAGTCTATTAAATATTAAAGTCCCTAACTTGTTATGATGTGCATGCCCCAGTCCTTGCAGGCTGCATCCTCAGAGGATGAGGTTGTTCTCATTTCCCCCCTCAGAGCCACTTATTTAAAGTCGCAGTGAGAGAGTCAGTTGATTTCTCATCACAAATGTGGCGCTGATGTGGAAGGAGAGCCAAGAAACAAGTATTTTCCTATGTGTGAATCCATGTAAGAATAGCCATACTGGATCAGATCCAAAAGGTCCATCCAGTCCAACAGCCTGTTCCCACAGTGGCCAACCATAGGCCTCTGGGGGCATAAAGGAAGCAGCCCCTTCCTGCTGCTGTAACTGGGATTCAATAGCATTTTCTATACACATTCATCTTCATCAGCACCTTTGTTCTTTCTACCATGCAGCTTCCTATACCTGGGGCAGCCTTCCACTCCACCCATCAAGTCACTTTCCCCTCCTCCTTCAAATTTTTCCCCAAATCCCACAGCTTGTGCCTTGAGACTTTCCAGAACAAAGACAGCTTCCTTTTGTACTTTGGGCTACCAGTTATCCCATGCTGACTATTCCTCTTATAGAGACTGTAACCTCTTCCATAGGTACCATGTCACTCCTGCATTCTGTAAAGCATCAAGCAACATTTTGTGCCAAACATGTAAAACAGCAGTGGCATCACTAATATGTATTTTAACATGCTAATTTACATGCTTATCACTGTTACTACTTATCTTAATTAGAATGAGACAGGAAAGGTGTATTCTGCAACATTTTTTTATTTATTCTTTCTATTAACATACCACATTTCTTCCAAAACACCCAATTTCGTATTTAAAATACTAAAACAAAAACAAATGGTACAAAATACAGAGCAGAGTTCTCTCAGGCTGACTAATGGTCCCCAAAGGAGCTAATAGCATAAACTCCCTGGGCTTCTCCTCTTCTGCCTTTCCTCAAGGCACACAGAGCATAACTACTGCACATCTGTACAGATGCATCAGTCACATAGTGCAACCAATATTAATGAGAAAGTCCTACCATATAAATGTTATCATTCCAAAAAGTGGTCTAGCTTTGGCTGCTGTCCAAGAAAGGGTCCACAGCAGCCATGACAGGGAGCAGTAATTAAGATGTTTTATTTAAAATTATTCATCTGCTGTTGTTGCTTCGGTGAGTGTGTTTCTGCTACACAGAACAACCTTGTAGTCAAGTATAACATTTGTGCAAAACCACTTTCAACACCCTTAGGGTCACAGCTACATTTGCTCTGCATTTTGCTCCAGCCTTTTCATATGTCCAAGAAATGAGATCCTGATGCATATGAAATCATAAATACTGTAGGAATCATTTTCCTAAAATCCTTATCCTAGGCCAGATGTTCCCAGCTGGGTGACCTGCCATAAATTATCCTGCATATATCCTGCTCTGTTCTGGAATGACTTCATTAAGTGAGAAACCATACAACTATACAATGAATAGCAAACAGCATGCTGTAGGATATATTTTAAAGTAATTCCCCATATAGTCGCTCTTATCCCATAAAACGGTGATTCAAGTGATACCCACAGAAACAAAAGTCATAATGCCAATCAATCTGCTCCATTCTCCTTCAGTGTAATCTCCACAAGCCAGTAAACCTGCCATATATTCATAGATCTGATACTCATTTTCTTACTGAGTAGCCTCAACGAAAAGGATGCAGAGGAAGAGAAACAAGGATTACAGATAGCTTTTTCAAAAATTATTCAGCGAATTCATGATAGATAGATCCATTTTATCAATGGCTACTAATCATGCTGCCAAGAATTGATTTTTTCTATTCAGAGACAGTGTACCTCTGATTGCCAGATGCTGGGGAAAAACAGTGGTCCATCTAGCTCAGTACACTGATTGGCAGTGGCTTTCCAGGTTTTCAGACAGAAGTTTTTCCCAGCCTTACTTGGCAATGCATCTGGGATCTTTTAGAAGCAAAGGATGTACTCTACCACTGAGCTACAGCCCTTCCCCAAAGCATGTCCATCATGACATGCTTGAAAGCCTCCTGTGGGGATCTCGCAGGCCACTGTGGGAGAGACAGACAATACTGGATTAGAAGGACCTTTTAGTCTGATTGGATAAAGCAACTCTTATGTTCTTAATGAGTTGTGAAACAATGGCATTTCCACCCCCACCCCAACTCCCCACAATGAAGGAGAGACACTACTTTGCAATGAACGTTCCTAAAGTACAAGTCTACTGGATGAATACCAGATCAATAATTACAGCTTTGCTTCGAACTGCTGCACTAAAACACTTCCAATCTGTAACACAAAGAGCACCAACTACAATGCAGAGTGCAAAATCTGAGTGCTGCAGATCTATGAGCCAGGCGCTTACAAGCAGAAAACCAGATTTGTTTCTTTTCCTTCTGTGACAAATCCATCTGCACTACCCATTGTAGATTTCTAAAAATATTACCTGGATATTATTGCAGATTTCAGTGGTCAACTGAGACCATATTACACTCTATTCTCTATATCTACTTCCTGTTTGCATATTAAAGCTATCAGACATTTACATGTGTTAGTTTTAAATGCAGCCAAGCATCCTGTGTAAATCTGCTCTTGTGTGGAAAACTCTATATACTGTAATAATTATTCTCACATTTATTAAATTTAACATGTAGATTGGCTCTCTCTATCTTGGATAATCCTCAAACACCCTGGATAAAATAAATCTTAGAATTGTCTGGCACAAGGAGGAAACAGAAAAAAATGCTTATGTTAACACTCTTGTCTCAGACTCCAAACCATAGTGAGGATGTGAAAATGATATTGCTTCTACTTCAAAAAACTATTATAGAAACTTGGCTAGTTCACAAACACATTCTTAAAACACATTATCTAGGCTTTGTCACAAGGGGGCAGAATAAGCGCTGACCCACATAAAATCAAAGTTTATTAATTTCATATTTTAAATGTTGCCATTTCCTTTACCGATGGATCAGATAGTAAAGGTGCAATCCTAGACACAGATAGCCAAGAGTATTCCCATGAAAATTAATGGGACTTACTTCTGAATAGTATAGGATTGCACTGGAATTCTCCTAACTTATACACAAATAAATACCAAAGGAATATTACAATGGCACAATAACAGCCAGATAGACTTGTGTGTAAAAAACACTGGAATGACAACTCAGAAACCACAAGAAAAGAATGGTTTGAAAGTCTGGGAAGTTGTGAAGTGAATTATCCTGAAGAAATCTTGCTACAGACTTCAGATAATCTATGAGCTTTAGGAGATCTATAAAATATTATACTGTGAAAGAACATACATTAGAAGACATATTCTTGTATGAGCTTCAGTTGTTGAAGCCAAGTAATGTCAGCAAAAGCTCCAACAGCCAATATATGTAGCAATTTCAAAAAATGCAGTCTGCATTTTCCTGAAGTTTATTTCATTATTTATTTATTTATTTACTTACTGCATTTCTATATTGTCCAATAGCCGAAGCTCTACTCCAACACTCTTAGCGGATTAGCCTAGAACCTCCAGATCATAGCACAACACTAGCTGAGGCCAGTAACAAGTAAGGTATGTCCTCCACATGCAGCAAACGGATTGAGAAAATTTAATTCTGAGGGCTCACATATCCAGTGTCTCATTCTACATAGGAAAATTAAAATTCTCTGAAGTCCACTGTCTGGTGCTAAACAAGACCTGAATAATAGGTTCTAACTGTGCTCAGACAACAGAAGCTCCCTAAATTAACCGTTTAAATATGTTTTCGATTTTTCTTAGATAGATCATAGACATAAGGAATTCAGCACAAAAGGAACTGTCAACTGAAGTTACATTTCAAGAGGTAATATTTAACCAGAAGCAAACCCTTCCTTGATTACCACTGCTCATTCAAGCTCCTTCTTTCTTATCATACAAATGTAGCATACACCTGCATTCAGGAGCCTATCTACACTACTGCTTTAAAAAGGTTTATAACAGTTTTAAACCCGTTAATAACCGTTATTAACCAGTTTAAAACTGTTATAAACCGTTTTAAAGCAGTAGTGTAGATAGGCTCCAGGTGACATTATTTTCCTTCCTTAGTCGTTTGATCTAAGCTCCACACAGCTTTCCCAACAAAATTGTTCCTTATCGAACATATAGAATTAAACTAGCAGCCCCCACTAAAGAATTCTGGGATGAAAACAATCTACTAGTTTGTAACCAGAGAAAATTAACTCCAACCTGGCATCTATCAGGGAGGAGGGGAACCAATGCATAATCTATAGCTTCCTTTGTCAGGCAGCTATGGATTTCTAAGTCTGCAAAGTGTTTTGAAGATACTTTGACTGATAAGAAAATTTCCATAAGTTGTAGGCAAGGCAAGCATCTTATCTCACCCAATATACAAACCCCAGAAAGGGAAATCTTTCTACTGAGATTCAAGCATATCTGAATAGTCTGAATTAACTTTGAATTCCTAGCCCTGAAGGATCTACTTGCAGGCTGTGGTAAAATTCATCCAATTAGCAATGAAGAGATAGGAGTGCAGGCTGTGGTGTCACCCCCAACATAGCTACAGACTGTAAAGGAGGAAAGGGAAAAAGTGACACAGGAACATGTGAACCTGAGTCCACAATACAGGAATGCAGCAGAGTATAGGTGACCCTGACAAATCCAAGAGCCATGTATACTGTGCTGCTGCAATCCCCCAAAGCTTCCCACAAATAGCTACTCTGTAAATTGCAGAAGAGATTATCTTTGAAAGCTATTGATTCCTTACAACAAAGTGATCGTGCCTATATTGACCTTCCTCAACCTAGAGTTCAATCCATCTGGAGGGCATCAGGTCGAGGAAGGCTAGCTTAAGTTCTATGGGGAATAACATTGCTCCATCACAGGAAAACATATCACTCTTTCAAGATATAAACTTAAAGCAAGCCTACTATAGTAATTAGGACTCAGCAAAAGCTGCAACCCTATGCTCACATCTAGGAATTGTACACTGAATTTGATGGGACTTACTTGAAATAAACATGCATAGCATTGCGCTGTATGTGCACAAGTTCTCCTGTATGTGTCAAAAAAGAGATGCTTGCCTATACAACCCCACACTGCTTTCAGGGTTTCCACAGGCAAAGTCTGTCTGGCTTTAGTTCATCATAGATCTCTCCCCCCACATCATTTGTTTGTGGTTGGCTTTTTGGAACTTTGTAGTTGCAGCTCATCACATCCCCACACACAAATTCTCTGGGTGTGTTGCTTGCAGCACGTCCTTGCTTGCCTGCAAACTGGAGGTTACAACAATCACAACCAAAGTTGCCTTTCTGAAGAGCATCAGCCTTTTGATACATTAGCCAGCTTTTGTTCTCCAGAAGGATGGAGGGCATCTGAAGTGTCCAAGTATGTGGTGCTCCCTATATGAATCACCACTTCTTCACACACAGTTATGACAGGCCCTTCAAAATGCAGTTGCTCTGTAGTAAAAACAACAACAAAAAACACAAAAGATTCACTCCAGTAATTTGCATGCTTTTATGAACCTGTTTCTAAAGAGTAATGCTGAATGACAAGGAGGAATAAGTGGTGGCTACCAGCACCTATATGTGGAAAGACAGAGAGAGGGACACCTGAATAGGTAACAAATCATCCTCCATGACAGCAGGGAAAGAAGATTCAGGACAGATGAAAGTAGGGAGGAGCCACTCGTGGAAGAAGGGTACAAGATGGCATGCAGATAGGAGGACCAAGTGTGGGGGAGGCAGACCCCCTTCCAAGCAAAGAGCAACCCTGTTTGATTAAACCAACAGTCCACCTAGTCCAGCACTGTTACTTTACAGTGGTCCAATAGATGCTACCAAGATGCCCACAAGTAGAGCATGAAGTCAACACCTCTGCCTACTGTGTTGTTATCTACCCCCATGGCTAGTATTCAGTAGCGTACTTCCTCCGAACCCAGAGGTTCTGTTTAACTTTCATGTCTAATAACTAATGGCCTATCCTCCATGAATTTGCTCAACAAATTATTATTACTATTATTATTACATTTCTATCCCATCTTTTTTCCTCTTGCAAGTAACCTAAGACAACTTATATGATGATGCCCCTCTCCATTTTATCTTCACAACACCGCTGTGAGGTGGGTTAGGCTAAGAGT
Source organism: Anniella stebbinsi (assembly GCA_029215795.1). Taxonomy (NCBI): domain Eukaryota; kingdom Metazoa; phylum Chordata; class Lepidosauria; order Squamata; family Anniellidae; genus Anniella; species Anniella stebbinsi. The sequence goes on from JARDYH010000001.1 coordinate 394,819,894, forward strand.
CAGTGACTGGCCCAAAATCACCCAGGGAGCTTCGTGGCTGATTGAGGACTAGAACCTGGATCTCCCAATCTCAGCCCAACACTCTAACCACTACACCATGCTGGCTTTTTAATCCTCTTTTAAGGCCATTAAACCCAGCAGCATACGGAATTCTGTAAAATTAATAATGCACAGTGTGAAGAAGTACTCTCTCTTCCTACTGCCAATCAGTTTCACTTCAGACATTTCATCTGGTTGCATCATAGGAAGGTGTAAGTCAGTGAAGCCCATGCTATTACCTCGGCTGGAACTAACTGCACTGTGGCAACTCCACTCCCAGAATTCCCCTCCTCAGTGATCATTCTATCTGGCAATTATGTAAGAATTAGTATTTGCATCTGTTTATTTTTTTTCTTTCCTTCCCACCCCCTTTTCCCTTTTGCAGCATAGCATGTCCATTAGATTGTAATCCAGTGGGAAAGTCCATGTTAATTTTTGAATAAGCCCTAGCAATTTTAGGCTACGCATGTTAAAAACAAATGGGTGATTCTGCTCTCCTCCCTCTCCACCCCCCCACAAACTCCACTACTATGAGATGCAAAAATTGTATATGCATCCATTGTGGTCTTTTTTGAATAAAAAGATGCCCCATCCCAAAGGTTTAACCTTTACTCACAAGGCAAGTCCTCCAACCTCTTGATCATTTTAGTTGCTTTTTTGTACCCAGAAGCATCTCCTCTACTAACATTCAGCTGGAGACAGACTTGGCAGAAAGAAAATCAAAAGAACACAATAGAAAAATGCTACATTAAGATGAGCTGGTGCTTCAGTGCCCTATAGCCACAGCAGGCACCTCTAGTTTGAATGTATGTTTGCTGCTTCAAATGCCCTGATCACTTAAATAGGCACATATAGATCCCACTACACTAGCCACTGACAATAAGCAGCCAGGATAATACACAGTCAGAATTGGCTAGTGAGGAATTTGTTCAAGAAGGAGCTGAATGAGAGAGACCTGGAAGAGGCTGCAGACATATCTTGCTTGAATTGCATCTGCAGATACACACATAGGGAGCCAGAGAAGGGAAGGGAAGGTAAAGGATAAATGTGAAGAAAGAAACTGTACACTCTGCCCTGAAGGAGACTGACCTAGCATGTTTAGAAAACCTGTAAATCGTGCTGGGTTCACACAACATGCTTACCTGGCATGGGTTACTGTGTTGTCTAAACGCAGTGTTTTTTCCCCAGGGTGGGTTATCATGTTGTCTATACACAGCACTTTTTCTGCAGGGTGGCTTGTTAACCAGGAAGTGTGGTTTATTTTTCTGGAACAAATCACCTTGAGAACCCATGACTTGTTGTTGGGTTATTCAGGGTGGTTAACAAACCACCCTACTGAAAAAGTGCTGCATTCAGACCACACGATAACGTAAATGCAGGCTGCTTACCTGTAACTGTAGTTCTTCGAGTGGTCATCTGTGCAGTCACACACTATGGGCTCGCGCCGGCGCCGAGCCTCCTTCCGGAAACTTCTATAGCCTAGACTCTTGGCGGGAACCCCTCCCCCACCGTCCTACTACGCATGCTCAGGGTTCCCGCCTACCTCAGTTCTGTTGAGACCATGTTTGCCTCGCAACTGAGATAATAACAGCCATCGCTTGGTGCTGTATTCTTATGGGCAATAAATTTTAGTCTAAGATAATTTAAATGAGCAGTGCGTGTAATGAAAGCACCTTCGTGACCCGGATTAGCGAGGTCAAGAGGGGACGGTGGGTGGGTTGTGTGACTGCACAGATGACCACTCGAAGAACTACAGTTACAGGTAAGCAACCTGCATTTCTTCTTCGTGGTCTCTGTGCATCACACACTATGGGCGAATAACAAGCAAGCACTTACCGGACGGAGGGTAGCTCGCTAATCCATCATTGAAGAACTGCAGACAAAACCGCACGTCCAAAGGAAACGTCCTCCCTGGCACTGACGTCAAGTTTATAGTGGGGGACGAACGTTGACGGGTTCGACCACATCGCTGCCCTGCAGAGCTCCGGGAGGGAGACTCCCCTGTCCAGTGCAGTGGATGTTGCCATAGATCTTGTGGAGTGAGCCGTGACAGCGCCTGGAGGGTCCTTTCCGGCCAGTTGGTGGGCCAGCATGATGGTTCTTACTACCCAATGAGCAAATCTCTGGGTGGACACTGGCAGTCCCTTATTTTTCCCTCCATAGCATATAAATAACCTATCTGACCTCCGAAACGGTGCAGACCGTGTCTTGTAGAAGGCCAAGGCCCGCCTAACGTCAAGGGTGTGCAACCTAGACTCCACCTGGTCCTGAGCTGACTGAAAGAAAGCAGGTAAGACAATGTCCTGGTTAACATGAAAGGAGGACACGACTTTAGGGAGAAATGTAGGGTGTGGTCGAAGAACCACCTTATTGTGAAAAAACTGGGTGTAAGGCGGATTCGCCATTAGTGCACAGAGTTCGGAGCTCCTCCTTGCTGAAGTTATGGCGACCAGAAAAGCCACTTTCAGAGTCAGTAGACTGATGTGAATATCGGCCAACGGTTCGAACGGTTTAGAGGTCAACGCCTCCAGGACCAATGATAAGCTCCATTGTGGGACCAAGGAGCGGCAGGGCGGATGTAAATTTTTTAGTCCCTTCAGGAAACTACGAAGCACTGGGTGCGAGAACACTGAGAAATTCTGTACCAAATCGTGTTGCGAAGAAATAGCCGCAAGATACACCTTGATGGAGGTGGCTTTAAGTCCTTTCTCATATAGAGAATGCAGGAATGAGAGAATGTCAGAGATGCCACAGGATTTCGGGGTCAGGCCCTTATTCTCAATGAATGTTGAAAATTTCGACCATTTCCTGCTGTACGAAGACCTGGTAGAAGGCTTCCTTGCTTCTAGTAGAATCGCCTGGATTGCCATGGGAAGATTCAGGTGGTGCCAGACGGTTGGATTCTCCAAGCCGTGAGCTGCAGTTTGTGGAGCTCTGGGTGAAGAACCCTTCCCTGATCCATGGAGATCAGTTGTGGGTATATCCTCAATCGGGTGTACAACCCTCTGGACAGGCGAAGGAGCGGAGCGAACCATGCCTGTCTGGGCCACCATGGCGCAATTAGAATTGCGTTCGTCTGTCGCCTCTGCATGGCTGTTAACACCTTCGCAACTAGCGGAAAGGGCGGGAACGCATATACCAGTCCTCTCCCCCATGGGGTGTTGAAAGCATCTCCAAGGGATCCTTTTCCCACTCCTGCTCTTGAGCAAAATGCCTGGCAGACTGCGTTTTCTGTGGAAGCAAATAGGTCGATGCAAGGAGTGCCCCATGTCTGGAATAGTCGATGTAAAGCATTTTGGCAGAGTGCCCACTCGTGGTTGCTGTGAAAATGGCGGCTGAGAGCGTCCGCCTGCACGTTCTCCTCCCCTGCGATATGTAGGGCGGATAACCGCATGCTGTGGGCAACTGCCCGTTGAAAAATCTGAAGTGTCAACTTGAGTAGTGATGGTGACCTGGTGCCCCCCTCCTTGTTGATGTACCATACTACAGAGGTGTTATCGGATATTATTCTGATGTGACGACCGGAAAGATGAGTCTTGAAGGTATTCATTGCGCTCAAGACTGCTAGCAGCTCCAGCTTGTTTATATGGAGCGCTTTTTCCTTTTTGGTCCATCTGCCCTGAGCGGTGAGTTGACCGCAATGCGCCCCCCAGCCCAGGAGTGACGCGTCTGACGTTATAGTTCGCGTCGGGCCTCCATCTACAAACGGGAGACCTTTGTCCAAATTGTGTATGACCGTCCACCATCGTAGCTCGGTCTGTAGAGCTGGTGGGATCTGCACTGTGGTCCATGGCGGATCCGTGGTGGGGTTGAAATTCTTTAGGAGGAATTGTTGCAGGGGTCTCATATTGAGACGTGCCCACCGGACCGTGTGCACTGACGAAGCCATGAGGCCTAGTAACCTTTGAAGCGTCCGTGCCTTGGCACACGCCGCGGTGCATACTTTTCTTGCTAGGCACCGTATTGACTTCTGTCTGTCTTGGGGTAAGAACGCCCTTCCCAATCTGGAGTCTAACTGGACTCCAATGAACTGAATTGACTGTTCCGTTAGGAGAATCGACTTCTCCATATTTATTACGAGTCCCAATCTGTTCAAGAGATTTGTTGTTGTGGTCACATCCCGTACCGCCTGAGCACGAGAAGGGGAGACGATCAGCCAGTCGTCGAGATATGGGTATAGTTCGATTCCCATCGAGCGCAGGAAGGCGCACACAACTGCGATGCATTTTGTGAACACCCTCGGTGCGGTCTTGAGACCGAACGGTAGCACTCTGAATTGAAACACCTCCTGGCCAATTGCGAACCTGAGAAAGCGGTGGTGAGACTTGTGGATGGGTATGTGAAAGTACGCATCTTTGAGGTCGATGAGGGAGAACCATCTGCCGCGTCTGAGGAGCGGTAGAATTAATGCAAGAGTGGTCATGCGGAACTTCTTGGTGGGAATGAATTCGTTGAGGGCCCTCAGATCTAAAATGGGGCGTAGTCCCCCGTCCTTCTTCGGGACAGTGAAGTAACGGGAATAGAACCCGGCCGATGACTTGGGGCACGACACTCGTGTGATGGCTCCCTTCTGCAGTAGGGTGGCGACCTCCTGATGTAGCACTTTCGAGGGTGTCGTGTATTTCACCTCGCCCAGTGGCGGGTACATCATGAACTCTATCCTGTAGCCGCTTTCTATTATCTGCAGGATCCACCTGTCGGATGTTATCTGGTTCCATTCGTATAGGAAGGGTTTCAATCTGTGGCTGAACGGTCCTTCTGGAGGGGGAGTGACCAACGTGGAGTCAAACACGCTGCTTATGAGAAGTCTCCTGGCGTCCCCGTTGCTGCTTGAAACGCCCCTGGGAGAAGCTTCTTCTCTGTTGGAAGGGTTGCGTTGAGGGTTGCTGAAAGCGGTGCTGTCTGTATTGTGGGAGACGTGGTTGATATTGTTGCTGTTGGTGTTGCTGCGGTTGTCTGCCCCAGCGTCGTGATCGGAATTGGTGTGAGGCAGGCGCAGGGTAGAATCCCATCTTTCTCGCGGTCGTCCTAGCTTTTTGGATCGTATCCATTGTTGAGTCTGTGGATGTGTTGAACAGACCTTCCCCATCAAAGGGGAGGTCCTCAATCCGCGTTTTGGATTCTTGAGTCAAATTAGATGACCTGAGCCAGGCGTGGCGTCGGAGCGCGACAGCTGTAACCATGGCCTTTGACAGGCAGTTAATCTGGTGCCTAGCTGTGGACAATTCCTGCCTGGCTATGGCGGTAGACTCCTGTTGAAATACACGAGCCGCGTCACGAATTTCATCCGGTAAGTGGGTATGCAGAGATGACACTTTGTCCCATATGAACAGTTGGTAACGCGCCATTAAGGCTTGATAGTTGGCGACCTTCATGGCAAGTGCGGCGGACGAATAAACTTTACGCCCGTAGGCATCTAGTTTTCTTCCCTCTCTGTCTGTAGGGGCAGAGTGCGTCTTGGAGAACCTGCCCTGTGCCGACTCGACTATAATAGAATTCGGTTTTGGGTGAGTCAAAAGGAAAGTTGCGTCTTTGTCCTGGATCTTGTATAACGCGTCCAGTCGCTTTGATACCGGACCCATGGTGGCCGGGTTAGTCCATGACTCTCGCGCCGTCTGCAGCAGAGTGGGGATCATGGGTACAGCCAGCGTAGGTGCCGCCTCTCCATACATAACATCGTAGATGTTATCAATGCATTGCCCATCAGGTAGTTTAGTGTCCACTTCTAAGGACTGTGTTAGTCGCAGCATCAGGTCGGAGAAAGAGACCACCTCCACCGAAGGAGATGCTCGTTTATCAGTCCCTATGTCGTCTCCAGGGGACGGGACAGAAGGGGGGGCCTGAATAGATGCCGACGAGTCCGACTCGTAGTCCTCAACTGAGGGAGATGATGGCGCGTGCTCGATGTCGCATTCTGCCACCAGTACCGGAGGGGTGGCCGGGCGTCGAGGTTTCTTCGTCGGTACCGAGACCGTTGCCGAGGGAGGTCGCTTTGGGGGTCTTGGAGGGACGAAAGTATCACCTTCTCCCATACGCTTACCCGTGTAGGGGTCAAAGAGGAAATCCCGACCATCGCCCGAGTAGGTAACTGTCTCACGGTGTGAGGTCGAGGGCTGTAGTGAATGATCAGAGAAGCAGTCCCAATCCTTCAATGGTGACGGAGAACGAGAGCGGTAGAGCGGGGTAGCTGAACGGTCCGACCTTGGGGACTGGATCGCCGATCGTTGCGGCGACAGCGGGTCGAACGATACGTCCCCCGGTACCGATGCTGGCGGGGAGATCGAGAGGTGCAGTGCTGATGTCGACGGGGATCGATGTTGCCGCTTGGCGTGCATCCTTCGATGCTCCAAACCCGTGTCTTCTTTGCTCGGTACCGAGTGCTTGCTCGGCATCGAGTGCCCCTGAGCCTTTGCCTTGCTCTGCACCGAGTGTTTCGGGGCTGAAGCCCTGTGGGTGGACCGCGCCACCGGCTTTGGTTTTCCAGCCAACCGGGTAGACTGTGCCGACATTGTTCTCGACGTCGAGGTGGAAGGGGCCTCCGGCTTCGACATCCCAGTCCTGCGGGTAGACGGTTCCTCCGTCGTCTTCGATGTCGAAGTTCCTTTGGTGGCCCGCCGAAGCGTCGGGACTGAGGCCGATGGTGAGGGCCATGCCGAACGCGGGATCGGTATCGACACCGACGTCGATGGCGATGCGGTCTGCGGGGCCATCGGTATCGGCGACCTCGTCGGTACCGAAGAAGCTCCCGGCCGTGCCGGTACCGAGGATGTTGGGCCCCTAGGCACATGTGGCGGCTTCGCCTTAAGGGTTTTTGGCGGTTCCTTCGCCTTGTCCCTTTTCTTTCCCGCATCTTTTTTGGACTTTTTGGCCTTCTCCCTTTCATCCGATGGGGAGGTCCTTCGCTTTTGTGGCCGCTCCCTTCCACTCTGTGAGGCGGGTGGGGCCGATGTTTCCACCGGTACCGGAGAGGGGGCTGGGGGATCCACCGTCTCCAGAGCCTTCCTCCATAACATAGCCCTCAGCTTGTTGGCACGATTTTTTCGCGTTTGCCTAGAGAAATTCTGGCAAAAAGTGCACGCATCCACAACGTGGGCTTCTCCAAGACATAATAGGCACCTGGAGTGGCCGTCGGAGAGCGTTAGTTTCGCTTGGCACGACGCGCAAGCCTTAAACAGCGCGGTTTGCGCCATGATCCGCTTTCCCTTTTCGGGCAAGCCCGGGGGGGGGGGGTGGAAAAAAAAACCCCTTGGCAGGAGGGTATATCTATATATCTATATATAAGAAAAGTAATAGTATTAAGATTGATAGGTAAGATAAAAATTTTTTTTTTTTTTTTTTTTTTTTTAGGTAAAGATAGAGAAAGAGAAGACAAAGAGAAAGGAAAAGAGTCTAAGCTAACTAACTATAACTACAAACTACAAACGGTTCTGTAGCGAGCGAAGCGAAGTCTTCCGTGCGAGGCTAACGACACGCCGGACGAAACAGAACTGAGGTAGGCGGGAATCCTGAGCATGCGTAGTAGGACGGTGGGGGAGGGGTTCCCGCCAAGAGTCTAGGCTATAGAAGTTTCCGGAAGGAGGCTCGGTGCCGGCGCGAGCCCATAGTGTGTGATGCACAGAGACCACGAAGAAGAACCTACAGTTCAACAATCGATATTGGCTGGTTTAGCGTGTTGTGTGAACACTGCGTCCTAGCCTCCAGCATTTGTAGTGTGCAGCCAGTGTATCTTCTACTTTGGGATTTTTCACCAAAGTATTCAACAAGAAATCCAAGTCTAACAGTATGCCATTTACCTTTTGTCACAGAGCAAATGAAACTCTTACACCCAGCCCCAGGGTGACTTAACTCTTGAGGAAATAAACTAACCAAGTTTCAAATGGCTAGTAGAAAATAGATACAAAAAACCAAGCTAGCCAAATTATATACTGATACAGTTTTACAGAGATAGAAACTGCCAAATCAGGACAGAGTGCTTGGAAGGTGAAACAAATACAAAAGATTACTGAAGTCTCTCTCTCATACAGGAAAACACATTTCAGTCTCATGCACACACACACAACCCTACAGTGAGGCATCTAAACTATGTAATAAAAACAAAAAGATAGCCCAAGGTATGTACTTTTACCCACACTCATATTTAGATTTATGGTGTAAATACATCATAATACATATGGTTTAAAACCAGTAAAAGCCCTTGGCTAAAGTTTTAAATTTTGCATTCCAAAATGCAAGTGATTCAAAAATAGTTGATGGAGTAAACCTACAAGATATAGCTATCATACTAATCAAACCTTCAACTGGGGTCAAATCTGGCAAGGGAGTGAAACAACAAGCAACAGCATATGTCTGGAACCAAAACCAATTGACAAATGGTTTTGGTTCCATTCACAAATGACTTTAGATACAGTCAAGATGGCTGGACTAAGAGACAGATATCAATATGTAGAATGGCATATCTGACACACCATTTATTTTGATTTGTACCCAAGAAGTTCATTATGCAATGTGCAAACTGCTGGTCCAATGAAAAGCATACATAATCATAAACTGAAGTTTCAGGGCCTCTCATGTTGAGAAAGGCATTCATTTTTCTCTGTGAATAGAATGGTTACACTGGTGGGGGGATCATGTTGCATTTTGGAGTTTTAAATTTTTTGTGAACCACTGAGAGAACTTTAACTATTGGTATAGAAGTATAGTGAGTAAGCAAGTAAATTAATAACTAAAAATACAACCCTCACAGGCAAATTCAACCACTGACACTATCAGTTCTGCACAAAGCAAAGGCAACTAAGCAAATGCTGTGCTGCTCCTTGCCAGAGAGGCTTGTTCCAACCTGCCACAAGGGAAATCCTGAGCACAAGCCAACAGCAGTTGCCTCACAGCCACTGCTGGAAATAAATCCTGACTGAGCAAGAAACCCAAAGACTAGTGAACTGTTTTTACTTCCCCTGGTCTCTACAGCCACTGAACTCTAAGCAGTCAATGATACTCTCCAAACTAGTTCTAGCCTCTGTCAAAAAGGAAGTGCCATCATCACATGATATTTTGCTTCCCAAACCAAAGGAAAGGCTTTTACAGAGCCAAATGCCAGTCTTAGAATGTGTGTATGGACCTCAGAAAGACAGGCTGGGTCAGAAGGAAGAGAGGACATCAGACAGGGAAGTATTTGTAATAACTGTTGACCAGCTGACTTGGTGCCTGCAGATAACTCTTCCCTTCATGGTTTAATAACTTCGCACTTCTGGTACTGCTGTTTCCCTCTTTACTATGTTAAAAGTATTTGTTGCACCTGTTGCAATTTCTCCATGCTTTAGCTTTGCCTACTTAGCTGCATACTACCTACTCTAATTGAATTGGAATGAAAGCCTGTCAAAATTCCAGTGCCACGCCACCCCCACCCCTGGGCCTAGAATAATCAAGAAAATGTATTGGCTCATGAGCATATTTGCCCGTATCAGGGAATGGAATCCCACTATCTCCACTGAAAGTATCTCAGACAGCATTTACCTTGCTTCAGCACAACTACAAAGAAGATCCCTGACCTCCATTCCTGCTCCAAGCTGAAGGCTGAGGCTTGCCATTTTGGCACTGGGCTGTAAAGCACTCAGAATGCCTTGCCCACCCAATGACAAAACAATCCCATTCCCCTCCTCCAAACTTTGAGTTGGACATCACAACCGTTGAGGTGTTCCCTGCCTGCCTCCCACCCAGCTCCAAACCTAAGAGCTAGAGAAAGGGATTGTTCCTGACCTCCTGCAGGAGCACAGCAGGGACATTTCAGCTTGGCTACCAAGGCCAGCTGAAATTTATGGCCTGCTGAAATGTGTTAGGTGTTAAGATATACATGACCTGTGGGGAAGCAGAGGGCATAAATAGCCTGCCTGACAAAGGATTATTGCATTCCTTTAATTTCACTGTAGTGTGAACGGGAATACATGATCAGCTATCTTCCTCTATGATCCTTTTTAGAATTAACTCTATCTCTACAGACTGCAGGCTGTTAAACTCATCAGTACTTGGACCTTGAAATCTATCTAACATACAGCAATATGGAACAAGTTAACACAGAGGAAGAATCCATCAATATGCCTACTTTTTTCATTTCACTTCCTCCAAGCCGGGAAGCATCATTTTGACCTTTCCAGATCTACTATTCAGACAATTGTTTACAGAATGGCTACAGTGCCTAGTGAACCAGGGACAATTGGCATTGTCACATTCTTCTATTTGGGACCCCTATGTATGTTTCCTTGCGGTCCACAGAGGTAGGATATAAATTTAATAAATAAAAGTGCCGGACAGTAGCAATGTAGCAGTTGTTTTGTAAATCATTTAGGTGACCAACTCTATCCAAGAAAACAGAGCCAAAAGATAATGACATGGGGGAGGGGGGGCAGATAGAAACACATAACCCCAACCACAATTCTACCAAACAATGACCTCCTGAGTAGCACAGATAAATGGAAGAACCCAAAACTCAGAGTCACATATTACTACTTCATATTGATATAAGAACTGCTTCTTCTATGGGTTAGGACGATCTCACATATGTAGCACCACAAAAACAACTAGAAGAGTTATGAGGAACACTCAGCTTATATACAGTCCTTTATTTTGATGTAGCCAATATTGTTACGCCTTTGCATAACACAATGGCCTAAACAACGTAGACGTTACATATGCTGGCAATATGCCTAGCAAACAATATCCTGATAACTGGATTTTAATGGACAATAGCAACATTCTCCTTACCAGTGGATTGAAGACCAGCAACCAGGAATCATAACTCCAGACAAAGTATAAAATGCCTTGTTTAATTGGATAAACCAGATACACAAGTATACCCTGGCAACTCATCGCCTATCCTATCCATTAGCTACTGGGAACAAAACCATAAAGATTAGGATAACAGAGGATGGGCCTTAGTGCAGGAGGCTTGAACAGTTAATGGCTTGACTTATGTCCCAAGTAGCCTCCAAAGCTATCTAATTTATCAAAAGTGATGTGCAGTTAAATGTTCTCAATATCTCTTCCACAAAACCCACTCAGCTAGATCTTTGTAATGCCCGATTCTGACACCAAAAGAGCCCAGTAATATTATCAGAAAGCACTAGCAATTATATGGCTATTAGTAACAGTAGAATAATACCTTTTATTAGGACCAACTATCAAGGAAGCTTTCAAGTTCATCAAAACTCTTTATTAGGCTAGGTGTTAAGCATAATCACACATACATAGCAGAGTAGGAAGAAGAGAAGAGGATTTGTTGGGCAAGATGAAAAAGCCCTAATCTGTAATTTCTAATAGTCTTAGAATGGAATAGGGAAGGTGTTAAAACAGGCTTAATTAGATTAAGCTGGCGCAGTGCAAAGAGATCTCAGGTTGCACAAAAGGCCATAAGAACAGAAAAACTTGGCTGCTGTCCTTTTTATATTTTCAAAGTCAGCAATTATTCAGTTCTGCCCATGTCACAAAATACAGCGCCTGCAAGGGACACTACCTAGAAATCCTATGTACACTGCTGTGAGTCCCATGGAAAAAAGGTCAGATAGAAATAATATATATTGAAACATTAAGTAATCAAATACCATACTGCATTAGAGAACAGAATGACAGAGGTACAGGCAAATGCAGAGAAACCTCCACTTGAAGATTCCAGAAGTTTGTTTTAAAAAATCTTCTGTTTTCCCTGTGTTTCTTGGGGTGCTTTCACAAATTCTCAAACACCAATTTGGGTGTGCAAAAATTGCTCTTTGCTGCAAGATCATCATCATGGTTCCATTTCCTGAAGCAAAGTCCTCAGCATTATCCAATGCAGACTTACCTAGCTGACCAGGCCATCTTCAAACCACAAGCAGCAACGCCCCTATATCACTGACTATTTAGCTTCCCTGCCTCATCACCTGGAGGCAATCCATACTCACCAAAACAGTTGACAAATAGCTATCTACAAATGTTAGCCTCTGGGATTTCTCCAGCCCTTTTCAATTGGAACTCATATCCCATTTTTCTGTACCCACCACAACATGCTACAGTAATTTGCAGAATATAGCAACCAATCTCATCTTTAGGTTCAAAGTGTAACTACATCTGCTTGAAATTAACTACAATGTGCTTTTCAACCTTCAACATTACTCTAGAGCACTGTACAGGTTAGCAGTGTTTATTCTTCTATATATGCTGGTATATACATATTCTGTTTCATTTTACCTTAGAGGAGGAAAACTTTTATTAAAAATACCACCGAAGGCATAAGGATTCAGAGTGTCAGACCAAACCCACATAAACCCATATGGTCTTGGTTCCTCTGTTAAGTAGAAAACATATGTTAGAAAATGGATGACAAGTTTGGAAGTCCCATGGGTTAAAACAGAAGATGATGCAGAAAACTCATCTAAGCCCATGGTGCTGTACAGGTCAAACCAGAATATTCTTACCTACTGGGACTTCAACAGGCAATGATGGTGGCAACTCCCCCAAGTTTGGGCATCAACATGAAAATTGTTTAGCTGACTACTGTGTGAGTGCATTAAGTTGTTCACGTAATGAGCTAGCAGTGATAAAGCTTGTTTAACCCCACTAGATCAGTCCCTGGTCTGTCCGCCCTTGTCCTCCTGCCTTTTTTGATATACACAGTTTCCAAAAATTGAAATAAGAGGTACATTGTAAATAATTGTAATCTTACAGGCAAGAAATAGCAAAACACAAACAAAAACCAAGGAGTCACTCTTACCTGAGATGAATTTTACTCCTGTAAAAACAATGAACGTTTCCCCACCATTAGCAAGGAATCAGCTGTTGAAAGCTCTACTGGGCACTTAAGAAGCCTAATGCCAACAATAATAAATCTATCATTAGAACACCATTACAGTCCAATTCCAGTACAGATCAATTTGCTTCTAGAGTTTCTTGGCCCCAGAACAGTACATGGGTGGCAAATATCCAAAATACAAAGAAAGACAACTCCCTAAAACCATTCACATTGTGATACAAAGCCAAGATTCCATAAACTCTTTTGCAAGGTCGAGAACATTTCAAGCAGAGCAATAGTGAGTTAGTCTCAAAGAGAACTTTGATGCTTAAGAAAGAACATTGCATGTAGAATGCATTCCACAAAGGTTTGCAAAACAGCAGTACTGAGAATACAAGTAAATATTTTCTGAAAATCTTAAAACGTTTTACTGCAGCCTAGAGGCCAACCAGCATTATAAAAGGAACTTACTGCACTGTTCTAGCTTTGGGGTTCACAATGTGAGGCCAATGGGCACCAATGTGCCCTTCAAGACAGCTTGAGCTTTCCCCCCCCCCCCCCCACAATATATAACACTCAACCTACAATCCAGCTAGGAGCAGTATGCCAGCAGACAGACAACAAACTACTAGTCAGAGAGCCCAAGTATTCTTAAGGTCGAGGGAATTTGAATGTCATCTACGATAACTTCCTGCACTCAGACAGGATTCACCATATTCCACATTGCAATACTCCTCATGATTAGCGATATAGTAGACACTGCCTATGACAGTGATGTAAAATAACCTCTTAGGAGGCTACTAGTCACTCCTGCTCTACTTGCCCACACAACTTTAATGACAAATTTCTGGATAGCAGATCCTATACGCAGCAAAAAGTTCCATACTGTTGAGCAGCAACCTCAGTGTAACTAAAAATAAATAAATGAATGGATGTCAGCTTATATTAAAAAATAAATCGATCTAATAGCTTCCCAGTTGCACTTAGTTATCCTAAGTGCAAGGTGAACTAACCACACAGGTCCCCAGCATTAATGTTCTATAGGCCAAATAAATCAGTGTTATCTGAAGAGTCCAAAAACTTCGTGTTTTAGAGTTCATTCCTTGCATATTTCCAGCTGTATATTTCTTGCATATTTCCAGAATAATGTCTTTTAAGAATTTCTTTAAGATGTTGTTCTGAAATGTCTATGACTTTGTAACTACTCTATATGGAGTGAAAATGAAGCACACACTGCAGTAAATACTGAGTACTGGCATTGACGGTTAGAAAAGGAGGGAGAGGGTAATGCTTCACCTTAGCAATTATACTCCAATAGTGTACTGTCTGATTGTTGCCTAGTTTCTGATAGCAGGCTAAATTGAGAAATGTTTGGTGTATAATATGCAACTGAAATAACAGGTCCTTAGGGCACTAGGAAGTAATCCCCCCCACATCTCACATTCAATCTGAGAATTTTGGAGAAACAATATTATTTGCAGCAAAATTATTATGGAAAATGCCCGTTTTTACATTGAGCATTGGAATTTCTGCCTTTGCCTCACCAAGATGGAAGAGTCCAAACTCCGAAGCTACCGCTGGTGCCCTCATGTTGCAGGGCACGGAAGATTAATAGCCACTTCTGAAGGAGCCATAAACACTAAATACATAATGTTTCCTGTGCCTTGAAGTGTTCACATTAAGAAGGTAGATTTTCCTGCTACAAAACTGCTTCACTGCATGATAGACATAAGGAACAGAGAGCAAAAGAAAGCCAAGCAGCATTCTAAACTCTCCAAACTATTATCCAGGTCAGCCTGTCTCCCCGGAGAAGAGGAAAGACTTAGCTAGCCCACACACCAGTTCTTATTTACGAGATCACCACCACCTCAAAGAGCGGCTTGGCTCCAAACCCATCCTCCCTGCAGGATTCTTTCGGATTTCAAAATGGAGCTTCCTAGGCCTTCAACAAAGCAGCTCCTAGTGCAGGCTCTCCCCCACCCAGCCAGGTAATTGCTTGGCCCTTGCTGAGCAACTCCAGTGCTTGCTAAGCTGCCTTTTCCTTTCTCCCCCACTAATTTACTTGGCAGACTGTCTGGGGGAGGGGGTGACAAGGCTACAAACACACAGCGTAGCTGTACAGGAAGGACCCTGCACTCTGGCTGGAAAAGCAAGTAAAGCCCACGGCATTTTCAGAACTAGAACACAGAGAGCTCTTAACACAACACACACTTGGAAAGCATTTTAATAAGCCTTTTTCCATGATCTTGTACTCAAAGAGTAAAACATACATTTCTAATAAAGGGGTTGTTGTTCCTAAGCCCAAAGATACAAAGGGGGGGGGGGGGAGAGGGAGAGAGAGAGAGGGAGAGAGAGAGAGGAGTCTGTGCTAAAATTCCACAGAGACCCTTCTTGTTCTACTGCATATAGACACATACATTTTATTGGGGAGATACTGCAGTGATCCACACACCTTGCTAGGAACTTTCACACCTAAGCAGTCTTACCTGGAAATCTTGCCACAAAAATGGCTAGTACACTTCAAAGCAAACAAAACAAAACCAAAATTGCCATCTGTTCACCAGATGTGAGGGGATGATCCCCTGAACAAAGAACAGCAGAAACTAACAATGTGCTCTGTGGTTAAAGCAAGTTGTTGCCCTCATTCGGATCAACCGGACATTCAGATGTTGCCATTACATGGCACATTAAAGTACAATGTAATTCTTCTTCTGTCTGAAGAGTTCACAGGCCTCACTTAAATACCTATTGCCTTAGACAACAGAAATATATTTTCAACAACACCCCAAACATTAGAATTCTGAATACATCATAGACTTTTGCCTTGCAATTGCTGAGAAAAGCTTGAAAATAGTTAAATTCCCTGTTTTTCTCAGAAACCACCACCTAGAACAGGGAAGGAACCCAATCCTGACAAGTGATGGGCTACTAACATGGAAAGAAATGGCTCCTTAGACTGACCATATGAAAAGGAGGACAGGGCTCAGTTGTAGAGAAAAGGGAATTTCAGCCAGTGTAATTTGTATGCAATTAGTTCCTGGTGAAATTCCCTCATCACAACAGTTAAAGTTGCAGGGGACCTGCCTTCTTTTGTATATGGTCACTCTAATATAGTGCCTGCAATTTTAACTGTTATGATGAAGAGGGGATTTCACCAGGAACTAATTGCATACAAATGACACTGGCTGAAATTCCCTTTTCTCTACAACTGTTAAAGTTACATGAGTCCTGTCCTCCTTTTCATATGGTCAGCCTATCCTTATAGGACACCAATGCAAAGCGTATGGAGGGAACAGAAGAAGACAGGGAACAGAAAAAGCAAGTAAAAAGAAGAAAGGCTGGGCAACCGTAACAAAGAAGGGATATGGAAGGATTAAGTATATAAAAATGGAAGACTATTACAGTCAGAGATTAAAGGGACCTTCACAAATTTTAAAGTGTGAGTAGTGTCTAGTATTGGCATGTTCTAGACACTAGGCACAATACTGCGTTCCGTATGATACAGCATTGTATATGCTGTCTGGTGCTCCTAGCTATGGGGTGGACAAGATGTGAACCATGGGCCACATGCAGCCCTAGCTGCCCCCTGCCACGCAGCCAAATTTGGCAGTCACTAAATTGGGGGTGGGTGGCACTTTTAGCACTACAGAGTTTGCAAGCTGAATTTGACTGTTCTGGTGATCCACAGTAGCTACAAAGCATTTTAATGGGTCAAATTTAGCCTGCAAACAAGCTAAACGTAATCCTTTTAATAATCTCTAGTGCTACAGAGCAGCACCAATATTTTAAAAACACATTTCAAGGTGGTATGTGGACAGTGTGTTACCCGACAGAGTGCATCCCACAGGAGAATGGGAGTCCACAGGGGGAAATGGCCTCCAGACCTCCCACAGTTGCCTAACCCTGATCTAGCTAGTAGTGCAAAGGGAAGGTATTTAGGGCAGCATGCATAGTAAAGCTCAGTAATATAGCACATGCTTTGCATATGTACAGATCCCAGATTCAATCTGTGGCATTCCCAATGCTGTAACTGGAACATATAGGTTACATAAATGATATGAATTAGACCCATGGGAATGAATTTAGATTTATATGGGAGCCTAAATGATAATCCAGGCCCTCAAAGCATCTTACAATAAAATTTCATTAAAGTACATTAAAAATTGCATATGCATTTAAGTGTATCCATATGGTTGCAGTGGGTCCTTTCATGGATACATATTACATCAAAATAAATGGGATTTACCACTCAGGATTGGTCTACTAGATTTAAATGGATCCAAGTAAGCTGAACTTCCTCAGGATGCACCCCAAATGTTTTCTTCTCGCCTTTTTGCCTCCAGATGCTATTAATTCATAACCCCAGCTATATTATTTCAGAAACTGTAGTTATACCTTCACAGCTTCTGCCTAGTTGTAGCTATGCCTTCACAGCACAGCTATCCCAATTGGTGTGCTTCATATTTTTTCTTCTAGAACTTCAAAATATCCTTAATTCTTACATAATTAATATTGATGTTCACAGACTATATTGATGCCAAATCATACTGCTGTTTACTTATCAGACGCCCAGATGCTGACCCTTCATTTCTCCAACTGAAAAACCAAGCTTCATCTCAGATGCATTATATCCCTAATCCTACCATTGCATCTGGCATGAGTAGTACTGCAATACAAAAACCTAGTGTTTCTGGTATAGTTCCTTTTTGCTATTGAGCAAGCTAATTCTTGGGTCTCAGCAGGGAACACTTGATGTGTGAGAAATGCTATGCTCATGAGCTCATTCACCATATATAGTGCAGTTGCTCATTTCTGTTCTTGGTGAATATGAGGGCAAGAAGGTATATGCACATAAACAAGAACACACAGTGGCTGAGAAAATAAGCTGTAGCCTGTAAGAGAACTCCAGTCCTCACTAGATTAAATGGAAAATTATATGAGATTTATCACTGGTTCTCCCCACCAATCAGTGAACACCCCACTGGAATACAGGAACATAGGAAGCTGCTTTATGCTGAGTCAGATCATTGGTCCATCTAGCCCAGTATTGTCAACAATGACTGGCAGCAGCTCTCCAGGGTTTTCCCCACCCTACCTGAAGAAGCCAGGGATCGAACCTGGGACCTTGTGCATGCAAAGTATGTGCTCTATCAGACTGAGCTACAGCTTACATCTTGCCACTACTGGTGTGATAAGGGGCTTAGGTCAGTCACTGTATAAAATTAAAAACAAAAAAAATGATCACCTAGTCAATACAAATTCTTCTCATTCTGATTCCTCCATTTCATTTTGATTTCACTCTTCCATTTCCCAAATTGTTATCAATTTGCATTAAAAGCTGAGGAAGAATGATCAATACATGCAAGGTGCTGTGTATGCATGTACACCAGCAACTTTTTCAGTGGCTCTCTGCTACCCTTTACTATGTATTATAGATCACATTTTGCAGTTTACTTTGGGCATGGTCTCCAAACTCCCATTCTAGATACTAGTTTCTCACATACAGCAAAGAAAGCCACTGAATTTCCCATGGAAGTAGAGAGCTATAACGACTGATCTCTTCCGGCAGGCCTACCCAGGTGAATTTTAAGACTTTGTTGATATTTTAATAATGTATTAATTTTATATGCTTTTAATCAGTTTTATGTATTTTATATTGTTTGTATTGATGTTGTTCCCTGCCTCGATCCGGAGGGAGAGGTGGGTAAGAAATATATTATTATTATTATTATTATTATTATTATTATTATTATTTTGATGTAGATGTATGTGTGAATGGATGGGAGGAGTGCATATGTGAGAGACAAAGAGAAAATGTGGTGAATGGGATGGGTGTCCAGGCAAGCACCTCAGAAGTTCTAAGCACCTTAGAATCAGTGATAAGGAGAATGCACCTACAATTCACATATTCCTTAGTTACATCCAGACTGCATTAATGTAAAGTGTTCTACATGCAGCTGCCTTAGAAAAAACATTCAAAAAATTCTTCTGGTACAAAATGCAGCAACTGAAGTTTGACCAAAGTAAGTTTCTTGCAGCATGAGACTTCTCTTAGATATCAGCTTCTAGTCCATGTCTAGGCACAATTCAGAGTGCTGGTTATTGCTTTTAAAGCTCTAAACAACTTAGGAACAGGATACGTAAAAGAATCTTCTCCTCAGCCTGCAAGGCCCTTCTGTACAACCTGCCACCATCTAAAGTGCAGTAGTTGGGAACCCGTAAAAGGGCCATGTCTGGGCTATGAAACTCCCAGCTCTAGAATATCCATCTGGCCTCTTTCCTGGGGGCATTTCAATGCCAGTTAAATATTTTGTTGAATACATGAACTGAGTAGACCATTGCTCCATCTCGACTGGCAGCTATCCTTCAGGGTTTCAGAAAGAGCTCTTTCCCTACTCTACCTGGAAATGCCAAGGATTGAACCTTGAATTTCCTTCATGCAAAGAATTGGCTCCACAATTGAGGTACAGTTACTACCCTACAGACCTCTGGCCTGACTAGTATCTGAATTTATTATGTCTGAGTCCATTACTGATTTTTATTTCATCTTTTGCCCATTTCTGCTTCACTGGTTTTTTTTTACAGTTTCAAAAACTCGTATGCGAGCCACCTAGGATGTTTCAAATTGAAATGGAAAGGAAGGATATAAGATTATTATGACTACTAACATACAAGAAGGATTTTTTTTCTTTTCTTATTCTCTGAGGCAACAGGGCAAGGGAGCCACCATAACCAGGAAACATCTCATATGTGATAACTGCCTTCCTGGCACCTGGGAAGAAACGTGAACTTAAACTGCATCAGTGATTAATGATCCTGGGAATGTAGGAATTAAAAAAACAACCATGCACACAATTTTAACATAGAGCTACTTGACTATTCTTATGAATGTGATATAAAAAGCGAGGACCATTACTATGCTGTAGTGCAGGAATGGGAAATGAGGGAAGGGGCAATTTAGGTAGTGGGTCAGTGGAAGTTGAGAGCTTATAAAGGGATATATTTACAGAGTCCCACTGGGACTGTTAAGGTCAGTTCAGAGGGCATGCATTCAAGATCGCTGTGAGTGGAATGCAGAGGCAGAAGGAGATTGCATCATCATTCTAATTAGTTGTCTTCTGTTCTGCTATAGATTTGTTCTTGTTACGCAGCCTTCTAAGATCTTAGATTTGTGGGCACAGTCTGGTTTTCTGGGTATAGATGAGTGATTACCAGCAGCTTGGGAACTCAGCTGAGACTGAACCAGTGGAGCTAGCACCTGCTGGTTCAGCTTTCATAGAATGATGTAGGGCCAACTGTTGCTGCTGCACCAACAAAAAAACAATACATGAACTGTGCCCCTGCATGCTCACAATCCATATTGGCAAGAACAGCCTAGGAGAGCATCAAGTTTGGAGTTGATCACCGAAACACTGCAGGATGTGGGGCCCATTCATCAATTACCACATGTGGTTGAGATTCCTGGAGACAATTTCCAAAGTTGTGTGGCAAGAGGCTGCAAAATCTGCCAAATTGAATAGTATTCCTGGAAGGGAAGCCCACTGAATGATTTCATTAGTATTTTGGTTAACCATTTTCGTATATGTGAGTATGCAAGTTTGCATATACCAAGCGGCCCAAAAGTAGATATACAGTATAGTTTATTTGCATTTTATTACATTAGGTATACAGTATAGTTTATTTGCATTTTATTACATTGTTTATTACATTTACATTTGTTTAACACTGTTTAATCTCGTAAATGCTCAAAATGTATTCTATCAACGTTGCAACATTCCTCAAACCTGTTCAGAACACTGTGATACACAGTACGACACAAATTCCGGTTTGCATCAATGTCCATCAATGCTTCCGAGATGAACTCTTTTAATTCGTTCACTGTCTGGGAATTCTTCTCAAAAACTTTATTCTTTACTACGCCCCCCAAAAAGAAGTCCATTGGTGTTAAGTCGGGTGAAAGTGGCGGCCGTTCAATGCTGCCACATCGTCCGATCCAATGCTGTGGGAAGGTGTTGTCAAGATAGTCCCTTACTGCAGAAGCATAATGAGGAGGTGCTTCATTTTGTTGGAAGAGCAGTTTGGCGAAGTTAGCCCTGCTTCTGAGTTGTGGCACTACCACGTCGCGTAACATGTTTAGGTAATTGTTACTATCCACAGTTGTATGGAAGAAAACCGATCCTACAACACCTTTGCTGGACAGTGCACCCCACACTGTGACGCCTGGCTGGTTCAGTTGAGATGTGATAGTCAAATGAGGATTTTCATCTGCCCAATACACACAGTTATGACACAGTTATGCCTGTTCACATGGCCTGACAACTTGAAAGAAGCCTCATCTGACCAGATGATCTTATCAAGAAGGTCTGGTTTGTTAGAGATTTGGTTACACATCATCTCACAGAATTGCAAGCAATGGTCTGGTCGTCCTCCAGAAGACCATGTAACAGTCTTGGACGGTACGGCTTCAATTTCAATTCACGTATTAAGCGTTGCAAGGACATTCTAGGTATGGATAGCTGCTTAGACGCACGTCGTGTGGACTTTTTCGGACTGTTCACAAATGTCAGAGCGACTCTCATCTCATTTTCCTCTGTCATAGATGTCCTAGGACGTCCAGATTTTGGTGCATTAGCCACTGCACCTGTTGCTTCAAATTTATCTCTAAGACGATAACTTGTCAGACGTGTTGGTGGAGGTGTGTCAGATGCTTCTTGCCACGCTGTGCACACCCGCTCAGCATTTTCAGTCTTTCAGTACTGCTTTAGAATCCACTTTCTTTGTTCTTGACTCAAGTTCGCTGCTATCATTCACAATATCAGTAAAAAAAATAACTAAAAAATTAAACAACTGTACCTACTTTTGGGCCTCACTCCCCTCACTCTCCACACCTGTCACCACCTGTCACACTTCCCAGCTGTCATTCTGACTCCACCCACACATCTTCTACTCACACATTCTCTCCTCCTCCCATCAACATTCTAAACAACGGTATACCTACTTTTGGGCCACCCAGTATTGAAAACTGTATTTTTAATTGTTTTAAAATAACATCTTTTATGAATTTGTTTTCAAGACTACTACAGTTCCTTGCCTTTCTCAGAATTATGTATTCACAGGGGAACCTAAAGACCCCTTCAGTTTGACAGTACTCATATATGCATATGCATTTGCAAGTGTATGTTTTATTTTTGGTTTTGAAAGGTTCATGAATTTGTGAGGGGGGGTTTAACGTATATATCTGGATGTTTTATCATATATGTGTGTATGTATAAGGTATATATAGATAGAGATATAGAGATAGAGATATAGAGATAGAGATACAGAGATAGAGATATAGATCTTTTCATATACCTATTTATACACTCGACCACCAAAAAAGACCAATGGTCAAAACGTTTCTGGCACTGAATGATATGATTGTACAACTTGATTTTGCTGTCTTCTATTCCTTAATGACTGTATATTTGTAGCCTGTGTAAGCAAAGTAATGTTATCAGATTTTTTGGATATGGTTCATCTTCATCAGTTTTACTTATGCCAATTGTTTTATTGCTGTTCACCAATTCTGGGAATTGCTACCTCAGTACAAAAGTAATTATGACTTAGTACAATATTATGCCTCTTTAGATATTTACACTATTGAATTTGTTAAGTTTATTCATCCCCTGTTGCTGCTATCAAGGGTGGGTTTAGCAATGCTAACACTCAGTGCCCTCCAGATAGTCCTAGATTATGAGATTACAACTCCCATAATCCCTGACATTGGCCATGCTGGCTGGGACTGATTGGTCTTGTAGTCCAAAACATTCTCCAAATGTGGATCCTTACACAACCAAAATAGCACCATCCACATATCAGCAGGCTTCGGGGAACTTCAAGATTTGCAAAAGTACAAGAATATTTAGAGCAAAAAACCAAACGCCCAGAGGATCATCTGTTGGCACAAGACAGTGACTGACAGCTGTGTGTGTATGTGTGGAAAAAACAGAGGGGGATTGGAATGGAGTGTCCTGAAAAAGGGCATCACTGGCCGGCGTCCTGAACAGAAGCACTAGACAGTGCAATGTTTTGCTGCAAGTCCCACTTGTTTTAACATCTATATGAAGCCAGAGAGAGAGATTATCCAGGGATTTGGCTGATGGCACTCAGCTCTATTTCTCTGTATCATCTATATCAGATGAGAGGCTGTGCACAGGGCTCTTCCAGATTGATAACCCACTCTGAGGAAGAAAGAAAGCCCTGCACTCCATCTCCACACAACACAGAAAATGAGCCCAAGGTGGACTCTCTCTTCTCATACAGCTTCAAAGCTATCAGACTCTGGTTTGTAATGGGAGAAACAGTTTGCTGCGCTGAGCACATAGCAGTGCTCTCCCACTTGCAATTCTAGGGCGCACAAGAAAATATGGCCAGCATGACAATAGAGGTAGGTGGGAGAAACACACACCAAAACAGGGTGTCACACACATTTAGACCCCTTTTCAAGCCAGGCACTGTATTCAGCTGCTCCTAATTTTTCATTCCAAGTAGATCCCATGTAATTCTAAAGCCAATATTTTGTTATAGCATCTTCTTTGGCATGGCATTTGATGAAGATCTTTCCATTGATCTGGGATCATGGAAAGATGGACAGAAACAAAGGCACCCTATAAGAATAGCAAAGCACACACATATACCCCACCCTGTTAGGTAGAGCTGCCTGTGTTGTGTTCTTGCTATCAGCTCCCTGCTCAGGAACCCAGTAGCTTGCCAGAGCCTTTCAGCTGCACGAGGTAGCGACTACAAATTCTCTGCTTTTGCTGCCAACCCAAATGTGATTCCAGTAAGACAGGTTGCTTACCTGTAACTGTAGTTCTTCGAGTGGTCATCTGTGCAGTCACACACTATGGGCTCGCGCCGACGCCGAGCCTCACCTCGGAACTTCTAAAGCTTAGAAATTATTGGCGGGAACCCCTCCCCCCCTCCGTCCTATCGCGCATGCCTGGGTTCCCGCCTACCTCAGTTCCCTGAGACCGCCTTAGCAGTTTAAACCTGAGGTAGTGTAACTAAAAAAACCAAAACTTAATAGAAAAATGGCATGGCGATGACACTCGTAGACCACCACAAGCGAGGTCTAGAGGGGACGGTGGGGGGGTTGTGTGACTGCACAGATGACCACTCGAAGAACTACAGTTACAGGTAAGCAACCTGTCTTTCTTCTTCGTGGTCTCTGTGCATCACACACTATGGGCGAGTAACTAGCAATCACTTACCGGAGGAGGGTAGACTCGCTTGTCCATTATTACTGTAGAATCGAAGATAGGACCGCACGTCCAAAACTGGCGTCGTCCCTTGCCCTGACGTCCAATTTATAATGCGACACAAACGTGGAGACCGACGACCATGTAGCAGCTCTACAGAGTTCTGGAATAGAAATGCCCCTAGAAAGTGCTGTAGATGCAGCCATTGCTCTCGTGGAGTGTGACCTTAACCCCATTGGGAGCTCTCTTTTCGCCAGCTCATAAGTCAGAGAGATGGTGTGGATAATCCATTTGGCGAAACGTTGTGCCGATACTGCGTGGCCTTTTGTCTTTCCTCCATAGGAAACGAATAAACGCCTGGATAGTCGAAAGGACTGTGTTCTATCCTTATAGAAGGCCAATGCCCTTCTAACATCAAGAGAATGCAACCTTGCGCCCACGGTGTCAGTGGCGTCCTGGAAAAACGTTGGAAGGACAATGTCCTGGTTCACATGAAAATGAGAGATAACCTTTGGTTTAAATTCTGGTCCCGGTCGCAGGACAACCTTGTCCCTGTAGAACTGTGTGTATGGAGGATCCAGTACTAACGCGCAGAGTTCTGATGCTCGCCTGGCGGAAGTGATGGCGA
Organism: Anniella stebbinsi; assembly: GCA_029215795.1. Taxonomy (NCBI): domain Eukaryota; kingdom Metazoa; phylum Chordata; class Lepidosauria; order Squamata; family Anniellidae; genus Anniella; species Anniella stebbinsi. The sequence goes on from JARDYH010000001.1 coordinate 394,844,555, forward strand.
CCAAGAAGGCAACCTTAAAAGATAATAACCGCAGGTCTATCGTTGCCATTGGTTCGAATGGCTTGTCGGATAATGCTGCTAAAACCACCGATAAACTCCACTGTGGGACTATTCTCCTTGTTGGCGGATGGAGATTAAGCAGACCCTTGAGGAAACGTTTGGATAATGGGTGAGAAAATACTGAATAACCTTGTATAAGGTCATGATTTGCTGATATCGCCGCCAGATAAACCTTTATCGACGTCTGTCGTAGGCCTCCTTCATGTAAGGACGTTAGGAAGGATAGAATCTCCTCTATCCCGGAGGAGCGCGGGGAGCCTCTTCTCTCGCCATAGAACGATTGAAAACGCCTCCACTTCGTATCATACGATCTTCTCGTGGACGGTTTTGTAGCTTCTCTGAGGATACTCTGGACAGTGGCCGGCAGATCTAGGTGTTGCCATCTTGCCGGATTCTCCACGCTGTCAGCTTTAGTTTCTGAGGATTTGGATGGTGCACTCTGCCCCTGTCCATCGTGACGATGTCGTCTGTCCTTGGCATTTGGGCGTATTCCCCGTTGGCTAGATGAAGGAGGGGAGCGAACCAAGCCTGTCTCGGCCACCACGGGGTAATTAATATGGCGTCCGTCTTTCCGAGCCGTAGTATTGCCACCACCCTTGAAATGAGGGGAAACGGGGGGAAGGCATAAACAAGGCCCGGCCCCCAAGAGGTGCTGAATGCGTCTCCCAGAGAGCCCTTTCCAGCCCCTGCCCTGGTGCAGAAGCGTTCGCAGATTGCATTTTCCGCAGATGCGAAAACGTCCATACTTGGGGTCCCCCATCTGCTGCATAGATTGGAAACTGCGCTGGGGCTGAGCTCCCACTCGTGTGCACTGGAGAAATTCCGGCTGAGCTCGTCCGCATACACGTTGTCTGTTCCCGCTATATGCACGGCGGATAAACGTATGCCCTGCGAGATCGCCCAATCGAAAATGACCAACGTCAGGTCGAGGAGTTTCATGGAGCGTGTCCCTCCCTCCTTGTTTATGTACCAGACTACTGACATATTGTCTGATACAATCCTGACGTGGCTGTTTGACACATAGTCCTTGAAGGCTACCAATGCCTTCTGTACAGCTAACAGCTCTAGAAAATTGATGTGTCGAACCCTCTCTTTGGGGTGCCACTCTTCCTGTACCGTCAAATGTCCGCAATGTGCTCCCCATCCCCGAAGTGACGCGTCCGAGGTGATTGACCTGGACGGGCTTGTGTCTACAAACGGCAGTCCTAACTTTAAGTTCGTCGGAACCGTCCACCAACGGAGCGACTGGTGCAGGGACTCCGGGATGTGGACCCGCACCGTGTTGGGCTGACGTAAAGGGTCGTATACTGAGAGGAGAAACATCTGCAGTGGTCTCATCCGTAAGCGTGCCCACCTTACTACATAAACTGTGGATGCCATAAGGCCCAGCAGTCTCTGCAAAGTAATTATCCTGTGAGAACTGACGCTCAGCATCTTTTGCGCCATATCGTGTATTCTGTACCGTCTGTCTTTGGGCAGAAAGGCTCTCCCCACTGTTGAGTCGAGCAGTGCTCCTATAAATTGGATCCTCTGTGTGGGTTGGAGTACCGATTTTTCCGTGTTTAGCACGAGGCCTAGGGACTTCAATAAGCTCGTCACCGTTGCAACGTCCCGTACCGCTTGTGACTGGGATGGAGAGACGATCAGCCAGTCGTCTAAGTACGGGTAAATTTCTACCCCCAGAGGTCGCAGGTATGCGCATACGACTGCCATGCATTTCGTGAAAACTCTGGGGGCAGTCTTCAGCCCGAACGGCAGGACGTTGAATTGGAACATCTCCGTTCCGATAATGAACCTTAGGAAGCGTTGATGGGCCGGATGAATGGGGATGTGAAAGTAGGCATCTTTTAAATCCACAAGGGTGAACCACATATTCCCACGGAGCAATGGGAGGACAGATCCCAGAGTGACCATCCTGAACTTTTTGGGTATCAAGTAATCGTTGAGTAGTCTTAGATCTAAAATCGGGCGTAGGCCGCCATCTCTCTTTGGGACTGTAAAGTACCGGGAGTAAAACCCCCCGTTCTCCTCTGAGATGTTGACTGGGGCGATAGCCCCCTTCTGGAGGAGAGAGGCCACTTCCTGCAGCAGAATGGTGGAGGCAGGTGTGAACTTCAGCACTCCCGTTGGGGGGATAGTGGCGAACTCGATACGATATCCCTGTTGAACAATATCCAACACCCATTTGTCCGTGGTAATCCGGGTCCATGCCCTGTAGTAAGGGAGTAATCGGCGACGGAAGTGTGGGGATGGCTGGTGGGGAGGTAAGTCAAAGACGTTGCTTTGGATTGGACTCCTGTCTGTTGCGGTTCTGTCTTGCTCTGTTTGGTTGGTACGACCGTTGGGAGCGGAAAGATTGTGACGGTTGGAAACGCGGTTGTTGCTGCTGTCGGAATGAGGGCTGGCGAGGTTGATAAAACTGTTGTCTTGGCCAGCGACGCGGGCGATAAGTCTGTGATGGGGCCGGCTGGTAGAAGCCCATCTTTCTGGCCGTCATCCGCGCCTTCTGGATAGTATCCAATTGCGCGTCTGTCGTGGCATTAAATAGACCTTCTCCGTCGAATGGGAGGTCTTCTATCCTCGCTTTTGATTCCTGTGACAAATTCGACGAGCGAAGCCACGCATGCCGCCGCAGGGCTACTGATGCTACCATTGATTTAGATAGACAGTCCGCCATATGTCGCGCAGTGCTAAGCTCCTGCCTAGCTAACGCCGAGGCTTCCTGCTGGAAAACATGAGCCGCTACTTTTATTTCGTCAGGGAGGTGCGCGTGCAGTGCCGTGACCTTCTCCCATATAAAAAGGTGATAACGCGCCATGAGTGCCTGGTAGTTGGCGATCTTAACTGCCAATGCAGCCGAGGAGTAGACCCTTCTCCCGAACGCGTCGAGCTTCCGTCCCTCCTTATCGACCGGCGCAGAGTGGGATTTAGATGTTCTTCCCTGGGCCGACTCTACAACGACTGAGTTCGGTTTGGGGTGCTGTAGAAGAAACCCTGCGTCCTTTTGTTGAATCTTATACAGGGCGTCGACGCGTTTTGATACTGGTCCTGTGGACGCCGGTGTGTGCCAAGACTCTTTCAACGTACGCAATAGCGTTGGTAAGAGCGGCATGGCTGATACAGAGGTGGTGTCACTGTACATGACGTCATACGCCACATCAGTCGCGGGGTCCTCTGATTCTGGGACCTCAATCCCCAAAGACTCGGCCAAGCGTTGCATTTGATCCATGAACGACACCACCTCCACGGATGGCGACGCACGCTTGTCGGTGCCCACGTTCTCGTTCGGCGAGGGCATTGATGGGTGTATCACTGCCGACGCCTCCGAAGAGTCAGATGCATAATCCTCTTCCGATGTAGGCTGTGGTGCTCGAATGACCATGGCCCCGAGGGGGGGCACCGGAGACTCGGGCCTGGGTTCAGCATGGCAAGGCGCTGAGATAGACGCAGACGGAGGTCGTCTAGGTGGCAGCGGTGGCACAAATATTGGGTCCGCATCCTGAAGTCTCCTCCCCGTAAACTGGTCAAACAATGGTTTTCTTGGAAGCGGCTCAGGCTGTGAGGACCACGACCTGACAGATCTTGGGGAAACCCGGCCCCACTCCTCCGCCGGTATCGACTCTGTTCCTAGAGGAGAATGGTGTGGAGGAGTCCAGGTTGCTAAAGGATCAAAGGGGAATTCCCCTAACTCTGACGTCGGAGATACTGTAAGTCGTGCCGATGTCGAGGGGACTTGCCGCGTTACCCGAGGTGATTCCGGGCGTTTTATCTTCTTCGGTACCGAGGGCGTTCGATCCCGACGCGCCGGTACCGGAGGAGTCGACGTCGACGGCCATGCGACCGGTATCGACACCGAAGCCGCCGGCGACGGGAGCGATCTGGTCATCGGTGTCGGCGAGGTGGTTGGTACCGACGCAGCCTTCGGTGTCTGTTTGCGTCCCACCGACGTCGTTTCCGACTGCGTGTGCCGATGCTTCGGCTTCGACGACCCCTTCTCCTTCTCCTTCTTTCGCTTGTCTTCTGCCACCCGTATTGGGTCTTTTTTCTGCCGCTTCGCCTTGCCCGCATCAGCGGGAAGGGAGGGCTTAGATTTTTTTGGGCGTGAGCTCGACTCCGTCTGTGGCTCTGCGCTCGACGTCGGTACCGTCCTCGGTACCGAGCCCGGTACCGAAGCGGGAATGTCCACCGTTTCCAACGCCCGCTTCCATAGCAGCGCCCTGAGCTTGTTAGCCCGATTCTTTCTTGTTTGTCTCGAAAAGCTGAGACAATGCGGGCAGGTATCCACAACATGGGCTTCCCCTAGGCAAAGGAGGCACTTGGAGTGTCCGTCTGAAAGCGTTAGCTTTGCCTTGCAGCCTGTGCAGCTTTTGAACAATGAAGTGTGCGCCATCTTAGAGGCCATGTTTTGGCGGGAAGACAAACTGGTTCGCGGGGGGGGGGGGGTTGGGTTTACCTCCTTGGAGGTTACTTCCACGGAGAACCCCGGTGGTCCGAGAGCCGCAAAAGGCGGACCCCTGTCTATATATTAAGAAAAACAACTATATACACTATAACTCTAATATAACATAAAGAGTAATTTAAATTTTTTTTTTTTTTTTTTTAAATTTTTTTAGGTTAAAGAAGAAAGAAGAAGTAGAAGAAGAAAAAGATGAAGAAAAGCTCAGAAGAAAGGCAAAAGAGCGGAAGAAATATCAAGTTCTAAGCTACGAACGGACCAGTGAGTTCCCTGTGAGGCAACCAGCAAGGCGGTCGAAGAAGAACTGAGGTAGGCGGGAACCCAGGCATGCGCGATAGGACGGAGGGGGGGAGGGGTTCCCGCCAATAATTTCTAAGCTTTAGAAGTTCCGAGGTGAGGCTCGGCGTCGGCGCGAGCCCATAGTGTGTGATGCACAGAGACCACGAAGAAGAACTGGCCCATTTCCCAGACATGGGGAAAGGCACCAATTTTCCCCATCTATCTACTGATATATCAAAACCTTCTTCAAAATTATCTCCGCTGGCAAGTAAACTTGAAAAGCAGAACAAAAGCCATATGTCTTAAGGCCTGTTAGGGATATCTGCTTTAAATCAATGCAACACCTCTAGGGGCATACTAACACAAGATGCAGATGGGCACAGAATTGTATCAATAAGTCTCAAAAACACACCTACAAAAAGAGACAAGCAAGGGATGCTGTTCCATGGAAAGACCAACCAGAAGATTTAAAGCAACCTCCAAAAGAAATCACATCTCAAGTTATAGGAAGAAAAATGGTACTTACTGTAAAGTTCCATTTCAGACTGAAAAAGTTCCAAATGCTCCAAAATTCTGTATACACTCTCTCCCTCCCCTCCTCCAACCTCTCTATCCAGTACAGGTACCTAAATATTTGTCATAGGCGCCTAATCATTTGATTTGGGAATTAGAAATGATGACTCCAACACATCATTTATGACAAACAGGTATGTTTTTTGGTCTTCTCTAAAGTAACAGGCAACATAGCAGGGTACAATTTAGCACTCTATCCATCTTCAATTCAGTTTAGCAGTGCATGCATGATCCTGCTCCCCCCTCTGGTACAACTGTGAAGAGGAATTGGAAGAATTTGCTTGTTTCCAATGAATTCTGGTTTGTCATTATGTCCAAACTGCGAACATAGTTTTGACTGTGATTTATCCAAGGATGTAAATCACAATTAAAAGTTGGCTTGTTCAGTCAAGCCATGGTTTAAACTAACTGCAGTTTAACCACAAAATGTAGTTAGTTCAAATTAGAAACAAATGCTTCCAGTCTCCTCCTTGAGGCTATATGGGAGGAGGGGGGAAAGGGGAAATGCACAAACCCAAGGCTCATGTTGGTGGTACTAAGTCATAGCTTAGCATTACATCTGAATGCAGCTCAACGCTCTGCTGAACTGCAAAAATCCAAAGTAATCTTCATCATGCCCTGTTTTCATTAGCCTTGGCTTCCCAGCTCCTGGCAGGTTGGGCAACACAGATTTCTACATTGTTTTAAATCTCAGGTGCTGCTGTTTCATATTGTTTTTAAATTTGTTAGCCACTCTGCAAGGTTTGACCTGAAGAACAGCATAGAAATACTGCTTGCCTTAAAATCTGTGAACTCCAAACTCAACTTGTCCACCATGAATTTCTCAAAGCGCTTCATTCTGGAATACTAGGAGCATCTATATATGGAGGGGGAGCAGGATTTGGAGAGGGGCCCTTATCTTGCTTGCTCTCTAAAATCTATAAGCCCTGCCCACACGACTACTGGGCATTCCAGTGTGAAGGAGGTCATGGATATTCTTTGAAGAAGAACCCTATATCACCAGGCTTAGAAATGCATTAGACCTCGAAGTATAATTTTAAATCATTAGGTAAATTAGATGAATGAGGCTGACTATACAAGAAGGATACAAAGGTATTCAGAAATCTTATTGCTTATGCCAGAGATCATGGCAACAAGAAAAAAAACCCAGAACCAAAGCAAAAGTCATTGGAAAGGATTCCATATATATAATTTAAAAACTTATTCAGAATAATGCAACTAAAGTAGGAGGTGAAGCACAAACCAGCAAGCCATTATATTATGGGATGTCTAAATCCTTCTGGGTACTTCTATCTCAGTAAGACCCAGAAATCAGAAAAATAAGCGAGTATTCCCATTGTTGGGGATTCACATACATATCAGCAAAAACAAAAGGATAGATATTAAGGTGTACAGTCAACCAAGACTTTAAATGCCTCCATACTATTCCTCCTCTCCAATTAGGTGCATCTTTCCAATTCAGCGTATGCATATGTGTGAGAGCATGCGCATCCTTGGAGATATTAATTAGCCTTCAAGGGTCAAGAGTGGATTAAATCCTGCTCTACAAGCAGCACTATTTCACACAGTCGGGAGCTGGCAACAGCTGAACTCGATCCAAAGCATAAAATATATTAAACAGCCCCCTCCTACTCAAACAACTGGCATTATCAGAACAAGGAAGCTATTTTCCTCAGTTTAACCAACCTCCAGAGGCAATAGAAGCCAAATCTCTTCCCACTACAGCAAGCAATAAAACTCACACGTGCCTACACACACACACACACACACACACACCTCTTCCTGGGAGCCAAATATCAAAATCAAACACCATTGGTTTAAGCAAGGAAGTTCAATTTCCTCCTTTGTAACTCTTGACATGTTGGCTGCATGCCATGTTCTTGCCTGGTTCCTGCAACAGAAGGTTCTGTACTGTAGGTCAGGGGATGATAAGGAAATGAACACTCTACTTTGCAAATCCTCCCAAGGCAGCCCTGTCAGCAGCTTATTCATGCAGAACTCAACGGGGAAAACACAGTAAAAGGTACAAAGACAAGGCAGCAGCTGGAAAGCTCTAACGCAGAGGCACATTTTCCAATACCTTCCAAAACCTTTGGTCCAAACTCCCTACACTATCTTGGCAAAGGAAAGCAGGTACCATGCCGAGGTACTAGCAACTTGCTTGCAGCAGTTAAGAACATATCATGAGAACAAAAAAGCCCTGCTGAAATCGGACTGAAAACCTATCTCATCCAGCATTCTGTTCCCACTGTGCCCAACCAGATGCCTATGGGAAACCCACAACAGGACATGAGTACAATAAAACCCATCTGCTTTTGTTCCCCAACAACTGACACTGAAAGGCATAATGCCTCTGATACAGGTAAATGGTTGGCATTTCTAGGATGGGACAAAATGGCAAAGAAAGTTGTGTGTCAGGTCAGCAAAGTGTTTCCACAGATAGCAGTATGAGCAATTTGCAATATTGTCCTTTATACACAAGCATGTCAGTCTATGTTATTGCCTCTCAATACTCAAACTTTGGGGCAATTCCTTGCTTCTAGGCTGGATGATGATTTTGAACTGTGTTCTGGTAAGAATGGGGCTTGTGTTGAAGGCTAGTCAGAGTACTAGTTGTGCTCTTTGGTAAGATTACAACACATCCGCAAAAACTCCCAAATATAATTATTTTGGATGCTTTTTATAATTGTTTGAATAAGGGCAAACTAACTACACTTGTACAAAATGTAAGCGCCCTGTGAGATCTGTTCAGGAAAGAGGGATCCATGGGGTCTTTGATTCAAGTTATTGTATTAGGGCTGTTTGTAGTGCAATGTCAGTTTCCTGACCATTTTGGCCCTCTTAGAGATGTCACCCATTAACTACTACATGCAATTTGCCACTCATTACTTTGGAACAGTAGCAATTACCCTCTAAGGGTCAGCAAATCAACAAAATGCACCACCTGGCCTCCAGCCATTTTCCTGGGCTAGGGGACAACAGGGCAGCATAGTGGCAACAGTACTTATGACACTCTCTCTCTTCTAGCCAAGACAGAACAAGGATAGGCAAATGATAGCACTTGGTTTAATTTCAAAAGTCCTCGCAATCAGTTCAGACTGCTGGTAGCCCACTGTGCAGTAAGGGAGGGGGAGGGAGGGAGAGAGAGAGAGAGAGAGAGAAAACCGTTGGGGGGGAGGAGAGAAAGCCAAAGAAAGGGTTGACATGCCCACTCATGGCTTTGGCAACTCCCACCACAGCTTTAGCTCCACCCACCGCTGGCACGTAGTCCTTAATAGGGGGGGAAAGTTCCCCACCCCTGAGACAGAAGATGAACCATAACTGCAGCTGCCATAGCTCCACATTTGAATGAATTGAATGAATACAAGCAACGCCAGGATGGCTTGGTGTGCCACCTGCCCCCTTGATTAAGGTGGTGATGGGGAGGGGAAAGGAGGAAGTAGAAACTGATACAAACAGCTGCCAAAAACACAGTTTATCATTTGCTTGGCTACCAAATACAGCTAGTCGGAGTGGGCATATTTGCTGCTGCTGGCACCTTTACAGTCATACCAACTGCTTGGCATTGCTCAATGGGAGCCAGCAGCATGATGAGCATGATCTGCTCTAGCTGGCTGGAACTCAGCCCTAGCCATGGGAACAAGTGGCTGGCTGGGACGGAGGGACTGATAGCTAGGAAAGTTGCCTCTGACAGAGATGCCACACTTGCTTCCCTATCTCTAGGAGGAAAGGGCACAGTAACACCATTTAACTCAGCTCTCCCTCACTTAGAGGTGCCCCTGCCATTCCATGAATACCATATACTCCATTCTGTAAAAGAATAGAAAGTGTGCAAAGCATCCAGATGAGTTCAGATAATGCATTCAGTTTTCCTAATAATTTTCTACACCCAAAGCATTCAAGAATGTTTCAGGATTTCAACACTCCAAGAATGGATGGATGAGGGCAAGAGACACAGGAGGCACAAAACCTTTGACTCATGAAAATTCCTGAAAAGAGATTTGGAACCAGAGGTTTAGGAACACAAATCTGTTTTCTACTTCAACCAGCCTTTCCAAGACCTTAACACTGACCCTTAGGTTAAGATGCAGATACACCACTAAGGGCCAGTGCTAAGCTCACTGCAAAATAGATGATTTACTTTGAAATATGTTCAACTGATACTTTAACCAGACAAATACCAAAATCTTATCTGCCTGGATCACCCCACTACTAGCACCAGGCCAAGTCTACAAAATGAGATCTATCTGTAAAGTCATTACTCCCTTCAGGATTTGGAGGATGTGCTACCTCCTCAGAGTAAGTAATTCCAGCTATTCTGCAAACTTAGACATACCTCTATTTTACTCAAAGAAATGCTTAAAGACAGTCAACACACACCAACTACATGGTCAGTGAAAGAAGTGGGACTCTAAGGAGGAGAACAGTTTGGGTTTAGATTGGTGTATCAAAATTTTATGGATAACATTTAGAATTTTTAATTACTATCTAATCATATTGGGTTACCTCAAAAGGTGCACCCTTCTGGCCTGGGCCTCAAAATATCTCAACTGTCAAGCAGGTTCATATTAGGGATGAGCAAAACAGTCTATTCCCAAACCACGTAACTTTTACATGTGTTGGCCCATAAATCTTGCTTCCACATTAATACATTTCAATCTGCACACATATTAAAATTGCCTTTACACTAATATTTAAATTCATTTTTAAACTTACTTTTCCCTCCAAATATGCACTTCTAAATGATTTTTGACACACTTTTTGACCTGAGAACTGTCTGAACATTTAGAAATGTGAAAGCTGATGGATGACAAACGTCTTTTGCTTGATGACCCAATCTGAGAAATCCTCAACTCATGGACACCTACATGAGTAAAATGTTAGCTTGATCACTAACCTGAAATAAAAGCTGTCTCTTGGAGAACACCTTTCAAGCTTATACCATTTCCCCCATTTTGCTCATAAAATATTTTGATTAAGTAACCCTTGTTTTGTTCTGCACATTCCAAATGAACAAACCACAATATCAATAGAATGGTTTCATCCTTGCTTATCTTAATCAACTTTGTTTAGAACAAGCCACAGTTCCCAGCTTGTATATAACAAGGAACAACAGTTTGTTTTAAAGTGAGAGCAGACACATTCTCTCTCTTCCTCTCGTGCATAAGGGGGAAGAGAGGAGGCGGTCGTACACAAGATTGAGACTTGCCACAATTGTCTGAACTCCGTCTATAGATAACAACTGGAAGATGGTTAATGTGAAAAACCCTGGATTGAAAATGAATTGAGACTGGGCTTTTTGAGGTGGCTACCGAGATATGATTCTAGCAGAAGGAATGTAGCAGTTACTCCACTTAGTTGAGTTTCCCCAGTCTGTCTGTGTGACAATGACAAAGGATGCATTTGCAGCGTTATGTGTCTGGAACATACTGCCCAGGTTCATCTAAATAAGGGGCTTCTTAAGCTCCTTCTTCCTGTATGCAGAAGCATCATATTAGTACCCTACACATCAGAGGAGCATACCCCCACTCTTAATAAGTGTTCAAGCAAAACAAAGCTGGAGAAGAAGTCAAACACAAGGAAGTGGTTTTGTCCGCTGCTCAGCTCTCCGCCTCTACTTAGCCAGGATCAAGCCAGGCAAGCACAGCAGAGAACAATGACAATGGATGGAGCTGCCAGAATCTGCTGGGCTGCACCTCCCATTCCCGCAGGCACGACAGTAGCTGCTGCCACACAGCAAGAACCTGCCATTTACTGTGCTATTATCAGAAAAAGCAGCTCCACAGCCAGAGCACCACCAGCTGCCAGCAATGCAGTCTCTAAGCTGACAGAAAGAAATACCTGAAGCACTAAAGCGGCATTATGCTCAGGAGTCAGGTCCGTTCAAGACAGCTTTTCCTCTCCAGGGTTCCAGTGATCAAAAGGGTGAAACCCAGCTGAGGTGAAAACACATGGGGCTGGGGGATACACATTATACCATTGAACCTATCTTTTCCAAATACATGCGGTGGGGGGGGCGAATTTTGAAGGTTGAGTCAGTAGGCAGAGAGGTGTTTAGCCCTTCCCACACTTGCTAAATCTTCACTGCAAATCTCAATCTCGCTGTTTTCCCATCACAGCTGGGCTTCTCCTGCTCCAAGCGTTCAGATAAAGGAAAAAAAGGGAAAATAGTATGCTACTCAACCCCTTGCATTAGAATTACAAAAGAAACATGAGGTGGGGAATTTCTTGTTTGCTTCCATAAGATGTAGTTCTGCCTTCAAGGCTGTCCGTTTGCCCTTCATTCTCAGTGCAGCATTATTTCCTGCATAGTACCCAATGAGATGTCATCACAGAGATCTGTCAGTTGCAGAAGAATAAGTCAGACCAATTCTCATTTCTAGAAAACACATTTACCCCATAGATGACAACAGAAGGTCCTATTCTGACACCATTTTAGGCATGAATACAACCCATGCAGTTCCTGCAGGTATTGCTAGTTGTTAAGTGTCTGTAGTAAAGTTCTGTACACATAGATTTTGAGAAGTCAACTACTGATAACGTCTTCCATAGCAGGGGGAGAACCACTGCTACAACCTCCTCCCCAACTTTTATGGCTGTAAGCACTGAAGAAAAGAGACTCCTAAGGGCTTCACTCCTTATGCTCAATATATCAATCAACAGATCAGTTTATTATACAGTCACAGGCCATTCTCACACAGAATATACATCCTGCCACAAAAAGAAAGAAAGAAAGAGCTAGTGCTAGGTCTTCTCACCCCAATTCTCTGCACAAAAAGGCAGTATATAGCATCAGCAGGGAAGTAAGCCATCTATCCATCCCAACCCCAAGTTCAGGCACCTGGTTCCAATTGCTTTTCTGCACAGATCCTAATCTGTGCTGTTACCGTTTCAAGCCTGATTCTGTTCTCTAACTTTGTCACAGCTAAACCAATCCTCCCCGATCACCTCAGGCTTAAATTTTCTATCAAAGAAAATACAAGGCAAATCTGATGCAATCAAATCAAGTAGCTGAGGAGGTCGCAAGCACCTTCTGCCAAGGTATTTTCGAACCTACCCAGCATCAGTATGACAGGTTCATTTACACATAGGGTAGGATTCTGCCACCACCACCTAAAGTGGAATATCACATTTCACAAACATTGCTGCTATCATTTTACAAGGCTGTACAGGAATATAGAATTTATCAATTCTATCGAGCATATTTTGTAATTATGTTTTTATTGGGCATTTTCACAGCTATAAAAAGGAAAACTACTCACCATGCTCAGTTTGACAAGGCTAGCTAATTTTGAGCCAGAAGTTGGAATCTAGATTTCACACATTATGCATTTGTTGATATTGTCTCTCGTATACACAAGTTGGGGGGGAGGGGGAGGAGAGAGCACCATGCCTGTTTCTTTCAATATGTTGAGTAATACATAATATATCTCAATGAAAACACAAGAAAGCCATAAATTACAGTCAACAGGCAGGAAACAGCTTAAAACTAGTTCTGTAATATGGCAGCAAAAAAGAAGCCAGATGAAGAACCTCCTCTCTTCTCTTGTTTTAAAACATAATACATACAAGACCACCAACCCCCTTCAACACAAGTTATAATCATTTAATTGCTTTCTGTCTCACAGTATCCACAGAAACAGAAAGAGATGCACGCACTGCATAAGGAAATTATTTTCTCTGCTTACACCGGTATCCTGGAAATGCAGAGATTTCAGCTATTAACTATGAATAGGTTTCTGCAGCACTTAAATCAGAGCACATCTCTTCCCTCTGCAAACAGCTCTTGCCATGATGTGAAGGTGATGAACTTTGACAGCTCTTCAAAGAAAGTGAACACTGAATAGTATTTTAAAAGAATAAGCAAGAACTCAATCACCTACAGCAGCCATCTGGAGAGCACCAGGTTGAGGAAAGCAGCCCTACACTATGAAAGCAAGTGCTTGTAAATCCTGCCAGACTCCTCTCAGGTTTTTCTTTCTTATAGGAGGCATGTACACATACTTCCATCTTCCTTCCCATGCCAGTAACTTCATTTCAATTTCTGTCTCCAAAATACAAACTCATTGCTCAGTATAAACCAATGAGCTGTCACAAGGCTAGAACACCTAGGGACAACAGCCACATAAACCAGGAGTTAGGTAGAAATGGATGGGCAATTAGGCAGGTGATAATTACTAACTCTACAGATTTGACTTACAGGGAGCTACTAGTCTTGAGCATTTCCTAGACTACAACCCTGGAAGGGCCAAGTGAATACTGCTACCTTATTCATAATCCATAGCCCTGCTCCTTCCTCCTCAAAATCTGTGCACACATTGCTGTAAGTAATTCAGTACAGACAGGTGAAATATCACAGGTGGGCTGGAAGGATGCAGTAGCAGGAATAATGTATCAAATTATCCAGTGAACACACACTTCTAAACAAAGAGCCTGCTTTTGAAACCTTGTGAAGCACCTAAGGAGCTTCAGCTGATCAATCCTTCTGCTGTTTCTAGCAAAGGTGACTTTATCTTCTCCAAGCACCTGAACAGGATAACAAGCCACTGTCACAGAGCAGACAAAAATCTCTGCAAGCCAACAAAAAACAAGACTTATAATAAACAAGACAGGTAGGTCATAGATGAAAACAATAGTAACAGAGCAACCAGGTTGAAACAGCAGAAACAGACACTTATTTCCGAGAGTAAAGCAAGAAGAGGGACCTGTGGCCACATCTCCGTTACTTCCAGCAGGTTGCCAGTGTTTCTGCCTCAGAAATCACCATACATGTCAACTGATACAGACTAGGAACATAGCCTTTAGTCCTTGTAGGTAAGTGGAACAATCCTAGCAAAGGACAGTAATCCAAATTCTGTCATTATTCAATACTTAAACAGGGCAACCAGCTGAAACAAGGAAATCCCAGTTAACCTTTAAAAGCATTTGTCATAGAAGCTACTGGAAAGAGCACAAAAGCAACCAAGGTCCTCCCTTCAATTCAACAACTTCGAAAGCTACTAGGTCTTGAGCATTTTCAAAAAAAGTATGGGATCTTGAATTCAGAATCCATGAAGAGCAGGATCTCAGTGGGGAACAGGACAGCCCATCCAAACTCACTTCATAGCTACTTCTAGGCCACAAACATATCAATTTACTCTCTAACCTGATAGACTCAGGGACAGGTTATTAGAGAGCAAGGCTTGTCACTTCCCATTACTCATTCTGCATTCTGATATTGGTACTGTCAGCTACCCAATCTTAATTTTGGGTGTTTAGCCCAGTGATAAGCTGACATCAGCCTTGCTTGGTCCATTTTTAATTAGAAACCTTGTGGTTGGCTTATCAAATTATTAAAAAAATTACAAAGCAAAAAAGCAGGAATTCTAGCAATAAATAGGAAATAGTGTGTCTACTGGAAATTGGCAAGCAGTCCCCTGCTGGACTACATCCTACTGCCTGGTCCAACCACAGAAAACAGTGGACATATGGATGGTTCTTCAGTTCTATGCGGCCAATGCTCAGGAAACCTCAACCTTTCTAGAAGAGAGAATAACCAAGATATAAAGAGGAGGCCAGAGACAGTCCAGGCCCAAAAATACTTCCAAGGATGGTGGATCTCTTCTCTTCTAGTCTCCAGGCCCTCAAATAGTGATCCATTTTATAAATAACCTTGAGCAAGAATAATCTACACAGAAGAGTTTTGCAGCCCCTGAATCAATTGGACAGGGTCAGAATGGGAAATTCTATCACAAAACTGAGATTAGTTTGGAACAATCTATATGTAATTTCCCAACAGAAATAACATGTAAGAAAGTTGTTATGTGCTGAAGCAGTCCTAACTGTAAACCATTAGTTATTTTCTTACTTCCACATTTTTACCAAAGAGAAAAAGATCAAGTCATTTTATAGCTGCTACTGATCATACAACAATCTGAACTTATCTTGAAAGTTTGTAGGAATAAAGATAGAACATTAGTCCCCAAGAGATAAAGTCCAGTAAACACCTAAGGATAGAGATTCAATAAAAAACTAACACCTGATGTGTTACTCCATATATTTTGGCAGTTTGTACCAGGTCACAACTGTTGTGTTCCTCACAGGATACTCTAGTTTTTCAATGAGCAAGATCATGCTACCTTCCAATAATATCAGATTCAGCACAAAAATGCTCCATTTCCCAGTTCTACTCCATTGGGAAACACACAAACCTAGTCCCAGTAAAATGCAATGATCTGCCTTAATTTTCTGTTCCTGATTAACAACAAGGCTGCATAGGCTAGGAAGCACCACATACCCTTTACAAAGAACATGATAGTTGTTGACTTCATCTGAGTTCCAGCAGCACCATACCAGACCCAGCCATCAGCCCACATCTTACCTTCTCCGATTTGACTTTTTTGAGCTGTCGGCACTCACTGTCACCGTCTTCCAGCTCCGACTTAACTCCCAAAGGATTGAGTGCAGATCCTGTGTCAATAGCTATACTTCCAAGCTGCTCAGCAGCAGCAGCAGCAGGCTCTGATCCTTGGCCACCATCATACTGCCCAACCCTGACAGCCAAGGCAAGAGGCTGAAGTACACTGGGCTCCTTTTCTGTTGGAGCACCCGCACCCTCACTCCTTTCCTTCTTACTCTTGGACGAACCCCCCTCCTTTTCTTTCTTTGAGTTGGCCACACTGCGAGAAGCCTTGGCCGATTTCTCAGAGCCCTTTGGGGCAATGGCAGCCACCAAGCCACCAGAGTTCACGCCATCCCCAGGACGCCCCTGAACCTCCTTCTTGCCACTGGTCCCTTCACTTGGAGTGAACAGGGAGGATCCTGGGGCAGCCTTTCCACTGTCCTTGCTACTCTTACTCCGTTTGGATTTGGATTTGCCTTCCTTGCTCTGTGGACCTGGCACTGGGGTCACAAACTTGATGTTCTCCGGCAGTGTCGCCACAGCATTCGGTGCTGGTAGCCCCACCTCCTTGGAGCCTGACATTTCCAATTTCTGTTGGTCCTTTTCCAAATCCGCGTCCAGGTCAATGATGAGATTCCCTACTCCAATGTCCCATTCATCCCCACTGTCATACGTCTCAACAGGGTTTGCATCCACTCCTTTCCCTCCGGAAGCTCCACTGCTCAAGGACATCTTAGAGTTAACGACCCACCTCAAGGTTCAAGCCTCTTGTCTGCTCCCTCAGCCTTTGGGTATGAAGTAGCAGCTTCAGCTATGTTCTCAAGCCTCCAGCGATCAAGGTGCACCCAGGCGACAACATAATTGCTGAAAGGGAAAGCAAGAATGGATATTACATTGCAGTTCTTAGAAAGTGGATCTAAGAACCAGTGCACAACATATGTAAGGAAGATATTCACATGCAGACACAAGGATACACATACAGATTAGTTGAGTAAATATACTTATTTGCTCACCATGGATCCAACATTCTACCACTATCACGGGGCCTTTATTGCTGTGTACCAAAGCCACCGGTGGTAAGACATTACTACATAATTACAAGGAGTTAAATTATCCATAATAGTTTGAATTCAGCTCATTTCATGATATCAGTAAAGCACCAAAGTTAGGACAGCATACTGGGCTCTGCTACATGTGAAAATCACCTTAGAAGAAACACACACATCCTAAGACACCAAGACAATGAGCAACTTGTCATCCTGCTACCATTTATTCTGCCCTACTTTGTCATGCCCCTTGAAAAGCTTTAGGAAGATTCCTTCTCACTTGCACTATAGCTGCAAGCAATTTGGTCATCTACTCCTTCAATCAATGCTATATTCTCACAGGTCACTACTCTGTTTCGAAAAGAATACCCTCTCTCACACTGACTGCAAGGATTGAGGTTAGCTGCTTCCCTCCCCCTTCTGTATCACCAGCTTCAAAGTAAGCATGGATTCATTAAAAGAAATTAGGGAAACCTAGTAACTAAGGACGCAGGAACTTACTGGCTTGAAAAAGAATTGTCTTCTGGGCATGGTCTATTCCTGCTGTAATTTCAGGCAGAACTTGTATGTTGAAATGCAAACAATATTAAGAACTTTTCATAGGAAGCTCCTTTATACTAGTTCAGATTATTTTGCTTTATCTAATCCATGATGTCTACTATGACTGGCAGTTGTTCTCCAGCGAGATCCTTTTAACTACAAATGTCAAGGATTGAACCTGGGACTTTTTGCATGCAAAGCATTTGCCCCACCCCTACGTTATGGTCCCTCCTCTGCTGCTGGGGTTGCATATGGTGCTTTCATATTATCCACAAACTTCTTTAAAACGAAAACAGGCTCCAAAGAATGAGGGAATATTCAGGAGCTACCTAACAAGTACTCACTGGGGATGCCACCACTAGATTCAGCCACCATAACATTTCATTTTAAAGAGGAAATGGTCACCTTCTCTTATGAAGGCCAAAAGCAATTTGAGAAGGGTCTAGTGTAAAGGCATAAATTCCTTCATAAAGAACAATGCATATTCCCACACACTGCTATTTTAACTAATTATTCAGTGGTGACAGAGGAGGTAGTAAAATACTTTAAGGATTCCTGCAACATAATTTTCCAGGAAAACTGCTTTGTAGCTATTTGTTTCAAAATTCTGAATCATTTACAGACTGATAATCACACAGTGAAAGGAAGGCCAGTCAGCCATAATAAAAAAAGAAGATAGCTATCAATAAACAACATATTTATTGAAGAGTAATAGTGAAAGAAGGAAAACAAGTTGGAAAAACCCATATTTAGGAATGCAGTTTGGTGGCTATGAAACAGTTAAGTAGCATAGGCAGAGCTGTGTAGACAAGCCGCATACAGTGATACGTGGCAGGAAATTTTCCAGTGCTTTATTTTTTCAGAGATTTCTGTTTCTTAAGTTCATTAGCAAAAATGAATGTATGCCAATTGCAAATACAATATTAGACATGTTAGCAGTTTCAGATGATTATCTTTAGCACGTATGTGAGAGTCACTGAAACACACATGTCTCAAAGTGAAATGGAACTAATAGTGAAAGCTGAACTGAAGGTGCCCCAGGACGTTTAGAGAAAGAGAGTTGAACTCTGTTAAAATAGATGAGTGGATGTCACATTTCTTTGAGTTCCTAAAATTCAAGTGTCAATAGTTTTCAGTAGCTGGTTGTTTCCGCCTTATTTATAAACAAAGTAAACGAAGTGCATATATGATCTTTACTTTTCTACAAGTATTCCAATAAAAATGTCTACATAATATGTTTGAAACATATAAATAAAACATATTAAATCATATTAAATGTGCTTTAATTTTTTTCACTCAAATTCTTCAAGTCAAATAGCTGCGGCGTACTGGGGCAAAAAAGTTACATGGGATACGTTTTTTAGCTTTGTTTACTAAATACAAGTTAAATAAACATGCTAAATTAGATCTCCCTAAGGCAGGGGTGGGAAAGTTGTGGCCCTCCAGATGTTTCAGCTATGGCTCCCATCAGCTCTACCCAGCAGAGCCAATGGTGAGGGATAATGGGAGTTGTAGGCACAAGCTGCTGACCCCTGCTCTAGAGCATCAGAACATTTTCTGATGGAAACTGAAATTTTTACTATGCAAGTGACCCTGAGCAAAATAATCTAATTTGCATTGGGAAATTTTCCAGTTTAATTTTTTCCTGAAAACCATAATCACTGACTACATATGAAGGCTAAACATGTATCAACCGTAATGAATCATGCTAGGCTACAATTAATAAGCAACCAAACACAGTATCTTCCTGAAGACACTGTACACCAGATATTTCCCTGGAGGCTACATAGTAGCAAGTCAGTCACTCCACAAGATAAGTATATGGCAATTATATTTACAAGAGGTAATTAGCACATGAAACAACATTCTCCCTAGAAGCCAGCCAAACCTTAGCAAAGGGTAGTTTCAGGTGCCATGGCCTACCCTACAGCTGTGGCTCTTCTTTAAGTGTTATTGTCTTCTGCTCCTCCATGCTGAGCACAGGAGACTGATGATCTGCATTGTTACATATGGGAAACACTTAAAGCCAGTACTGTTTTTATAAAAAGTCTTTCCCCCCTCTTTTTTACAATTCTATTATGGCAAGAGACGAAAAAGCAGCTTGCAAGTGTGTATCTAGAGACAGGTACACTATACAATGCCAGGAATTAATTCATCTGATGGGCTGCAGTAACCACACACTATTTTCCATGCACTCCCTACAGAATCTCTGTTTCTGTTCTGCTAACAATCTGCTCCCTGACAGATCATTATGGAGATTTTTAACTCCATGAGCCAAGGATTGGCATGTAAGCAGAAAGTTTTTTTAAAAAAGCAAAACAATGACTTTTTCATCTTATTGCAGAGAAAGTGCAGAATCAAGAGACTGTTACATGCAGCTGTTGGAATCAGGAACCACTTTGAAAAGCTGCAGTCTCCCTACATTTTCAAGCACAGAGCTTACTGCTATCTACCTCACTGGAACATTCTAGCTACTTCACTTGTTAGATATTGTCACTGGGCCTTTATTCCTCCAACTGAGATCATTGGCAACCTTCCCGCTGTTCAGACAACTTTGGAGGAAGGACAGAGCCATGTCGCGGTCAAAAGTACAAGAAGCTAGGGATGTTGTGGGAGCCTGGCTGAGGATCACGGCCTTGCAATTTCTCGCTGGCTTGTCGTCCCCCCACCCCCCGGATACTAGTCTGCAGATCTCCACACTTGCTTGACTTGCTGCGCACTGAATCAGGCAAGTGTGGGGATCCCCACTCCATGTAATTTTGTGTCAATGCTCCCTTTACGGCTTCATGTGGTTACCAGTGCAAGGATCACAGTGACTAGGCTGTCACTATCCAGGAATAGGAGTAGTTGGCACACCAACCAAAGTTGGTAATGAGTGCTTTAGGCCACTGAGGTCACATTAGCCAGCAGTAACAAAGATGGATCCAGGAGCACCCCCAAACTACATACCTGCTCCTTCAGAGGAAGTGCAACCTCATCCAGAATAGGCAAACAGCCCAATTCCCAGACCCATAGGGTCCCTGTCTTATCATAATTCAGTTTCAGTCTATTAGCCCTCATCTAAGCACCAGTTCAGAATGTGCATGGCCTCAACTGATTCAATATCACAGAGAAATAGAGCTGGGGGTCATCAGCATTTAGGTAACCTGAATCTTTTAATGACCACTCCCAACAGTTTCATATAGATATTAAATATAATTGGGGACACAGAGTGGCACCACTTCTTGTAGCATCCCACAGTTTAACTGCCAAAGCACAGTCACCCAATGTTATTCTCTGGAACTAATCCTGCAAGTAAGAGCTGAACCACTGTAAGGCAGTGCCTCCAACTCCCAACTGACAGAAACAGTTTAGGAGGACACAGTGGTCAACAGTATCAAAAGCCACTAAAAGTAGTAATAACAGGGACACACTCCTCCTGTCCCTCCCTTGAAGAATATCATTCATCTGGGCAACCAAGGCCAATTCTGCACCCAGAGTGGGCCTGAAATGGATCCCAATAATCAATTTCATCCAAAAGCACATGCAGCTGAGATACCATCACTCTCTTAAGCATCTGACCTAGGAAGGAAATATTTATAATCAAACATTAGTTAGCATGATCTCTGGGTCAACAGAGGTTTTTTTTTCCAGAAGTGGTCGCATCTCTGCCTCCTTCAAGGCATTAGGGAGCACACCACCACACAGTGAAGCATTCACCACTCCCCTGATCCATCCGGTCACTCCCCAATGGCTATAGCTCAAAGAAGCCATGAAGGGCAATGATCAAGTGTGTGCATAGTGGGTCATACAGATTCAAGTTCTTGCCCACATTCTCAGGTTCCAGAACTGAAACAAGATGGTGCATTGGAGACCTCAACCGACAAATCAATATCAGCATTCAAATTAGCATGAAGGTGAATGATTTTATTCTCAAAATGATTTGCAAACTAATCACAACAGAACTTCTCCAAGTATCTTGCAAACTCATCACATGGAAAACAAGATGGAACTTTTACAGCCTAGATAGAAAGGCTTTGAATAAGACCATCTTCACCACATGTGTAACTGAAGATAAAATCTGCCTCCAAGGAGAAATTGTGTGTGTGTGTGTGTGTGTGTGTGTGTATGTGTGTGTGTATATATATATATATATATATATATATAAAATTTAAAATATTTCTTAGCCACCTTTCAGGGCAGAAGCTCTCTCAAGGCGGCTTACAACCATATATAAAAGTCTAAAAACAAAACAGAATATTTCATGGGATAGCAAACCCTATAAAATTTTATTTTCTCTTGCTTCACAGCAAACGCACTATGCCAAAGTCAAACTCCATGAGTCAGAATTGACCAAAGAAACACAAACCCAGCATGTAACCATCTTCATAATAAATTTAGAAGTTCAGCTTTTGTGTACTACAAATCTGTATGCAGCTTTCTTTGAACTTATAACTAAAACATATAACTAACCAAAACCCCACATTATAGACTTAAACAAATCACTGAAACAACCTGTTCTATTTTATGCAGTTATAACTCAGCCTTCAGGTCTTGGCACTCTCCCCAAAAGAGCATCCATTAGATAGAGTGAAAATAAAAAATAGTATCCAATGTTAATCCTACTTACATTAGAACCATTGAAATGAATGCCACTTGTTAGTCATGACTAAGTTAAGTTCCAATTATTGCAATGAGTCTACTCTAAGGAGGAGTAACATTGGATACCAGGAAGCTACTAAACCCAGAGGGGGGGGACCATCTGAGTACATGTATCCCTCTCTACTCCCTCCCTGCTACACAAAGTTCTCCCATGCAAAACAGAAAATGCATGCATTCACTTGTCCAGCTGGCAACCTTTCAACAAGGAATTCTATGAAAACTCCTGGAACAGAACTACTAAGGGAGACAACTTCTCACTTGGGAACACTGCACACATGTAGTGCCAGACATAAATAATTCAGCTCCATTAAAGGCTGCAACCTCTATTAACCATATCTATGTTCCAAGAAGGAGCAATGGCATTAGATACCATCCTGAAAGTTCATTTTGAACTTGCAGCCCCTACTGAAATTTAACAAATCTCACCAGGCAACACTCAAAAAAATACTACACAAGGGCTTGCTGTGTCTTAACACACAGTGCTGCTCTCAAGCTAGTCACAACAGCCTCCTTTACTTATGACCTTTTGCCGTGAAACAAGAAGCAGAGAAAGCCTAATTGGGAATGATTTGACACCCAAAGGTGAATTGATCCCACTAGCAGTTCAACTGCATACAAAGAGAATGTTCTCCTACCCATGTGTTCAAATCTGCAGAGCTCTGGGATTAGCCTCTGGTTGCTTCCAGACATGACTGACTGCAATTTTCACCCTGATTAACTTTCAGGAATGCCTGCACTGAGGAACAGCAGAAACAGTGGAAAATCTCCAGCACCAGGCAACTGCTGCTGTAGAGCATGGCAAAGCTAAAGGGATTTCAGATAACTGCTCCGCCTTACTGGGATCAGGCCAAGACAGCATATGTGCCCTCTGGCTCCAACAGCCCCCGGGAAAATAAGTCAGGAACAATCACAGCAATTGGAGCAGAACAGGGCAAGTTTCAAGCAGCAATGTCTCAGTCAGACACATATAGACAATCCTACCTGGGATTGGCCCAGAATCTTTCCCTATAGCCCAGGACCCAGCTCTGTTAACCCCATCTGGCCCCTTTAAAGTCCACTTTTCCAGAGACCAGGATGGAAACATGAACAGCTGCTGTTTTCTGGCGGCACTCCTCCTGCCATCTCTTGCTGGCAGCCAGCCCACGGCTTTCCTCTATACACTACCTCTACACAGGATCCTTTTTTGTTTCCTTTTACGACTAAAGAAACTCAGGGGGATGCATCTTGCTTTGCAGAGGAAGCTGCAGCACTCCTAGCTCCTCACACTACAGAGCTGTGCTCCCTGCAGCTGCCTTGTTTAGGTTGGATTTTTTTAAAAGCAACTCCCATGTCTTTTTGTAGCTTTCTTTTAAAGATGTTGCTCTCTCCCTCGCTCTCTCTCTCCAATGATGAAAACAATGTTGAACGAAAGCCAGCTGGCAGCCAGTAGAGGAGACTGAGAAATCTGCACAAAGGAGCTTCCTAACTCGCTGTTTTCAGTTCAAGGAACTGTCTGCTAGCAGGGGGAGGAGGGAAATTTTTGGTTCTCCCTATTCTAGGCAGACCATATCAGACAACAAAAATGTGCTACTAGAGCCTGCCCACCCCCACCAGGGTTATGTTTACAATACTGATGCACAGCTGTTATCTAAAATGTTGCAACACACAGCACACGCAAGGTTGAACCAAATGACTAAATGTCTAAAACAAGAATTCTCCAAAATATGAATTGAAGGACTTCAGTGTCACTTTCTATTAGTCTAATCGGGAAACAGACTATGGGCAATGTCTGACCAGCAAATATTGAGAAAACTGTGGCTTGTGCAACCGCGGTAACATGCAGAGTAGAAATAAAACGGTTTATCTTCTGCAATATGGCAGTGCATATTGCAAACATTACAAGGTCTCAACATGTCACATTTCTGAAGATGAGCCTTTAGCTTTAAAAGGCTATATCCTGTAGTTGACATGTCTGACCATGAGCTATATTTGGAACCCTGTGGTAATTCATAGACTAGTTTTAAATATGAAGGTCCTACATGTGACATTTTTCTGCACCTCACTTGACCAATAAATATATCAAACAGATGAACATAATCACAGAAGGGGATTTTACTCTACACACAATTTGTGAAAATCTCTTTGGTGTACAATAGATGGAGAGGACATCACGGTGAACAGTTTTAAGCCATAAACAGAAATGGTGTGAAGGTTACCATTTTTCTAACGCAACGAATTAATGTTTGAGATGATGCATCAAAATCCAAAAACTAACAATCAGCTCCACTTCTGGGTTCAAGTCTTCAAACAGGTCTGGGCAACAATGTTTAGTTACAACAAAGAAAAAGGAGAGACCAAGAAGCAAAACGACTTCAGACAGACTTAATTTTTAATCTCCCTCTGTAATCTATAATAAAAGCATGATCAGACTGTGAATCACCTTTATTTATTTTAATGGATGCTGCATTGAACCAGATTTGGGAGCAACGCACATTTAAAGGGTCTTCATCCATTCTACAAATGGGTACATGTTTATCATAGTGCTCAAGCAGCAGGAGGGAAAAGGGCCACTGTCACAAAAGACCCAATATGGCAATGATATGGTCAAAGCAAGCAACACAGGCCACATATTTCAAAAGGATTTTTATATTCCTGAAAGGAAGAAAAAAAATCTTTCAAGGGTCCAGATAAGGCATCTTAAACTCATCACATGTCTTAAGTGTATACCTCAGTTATGTTCTATACTGTCTTTGGAATTTTAGGGGGACTAACTCTAGAATTAAAATCCATTGATACGCAAAAAGTTGTGCTAATAGCTGCACAATGGATGAATATATATCTTTAAACCACTGCACACCAGTTCCAAGAGTGATTTAAATCACCTATTAGAGAAAGGTTCTGTGTTTGGCTTTGAATTCAAATTTGTTCAAAGATGTGTGCCCATTTGTTCTGATGCCCATAGCTGGAAAAATATTTCAGGTTCCTAGTCACTAGCATTTATTTTTTGGGGGTGCAGCAGCTTAACAGTTTATGCAGCGGCGCTATCTGGGACTCAAGGGAAAAAAATAAAGTTCCTAGACAATGGCATCATATTTTTCACAACAAGGAATATGCAATATTGCCAAGCCTCCTTATTTTTATGTTCTTCCTTGACCTGGGTAACTTTTCACTTTCTATTATATGAAAGGCCTTGGATCTCTAAAATGAAACAACTGCATTCCCTTTTAACTGTCCAAGTTGGACAGTCCCTTATTTATGACTGACATTTCAAAAGGCAGATTTCTCCATTCTTCCATGCTAGTATAATCCTAGTCACCCTCCTTCCAATCTGAATCAAAACTGAGGCCACAAACAGAGCCTGACATAATTGCATGAAACCTTATTAGCCATGAAGGCTAAATGGAACCCTCAGGTTCAGAGGCAGCATGCCACTGAATACCAGATGCTGGAAGACAAAGAAAAGGGCTATTGCCTTCATGCCCTGCCTGTGGGCTTCTCAGAAGTATGTGGTTGGCTGCTGTGGAAATCAGGATGTTGGTGGTTGGACTAGTGTGATCTTTGGTCTGATCTAGCAGAGCTCTCCTTATGTTCACCATTCCTAATTCTTTCCTTTCCCCTCCCTTCCATTTCCCCTTCCTTGCTCTCTACATGCCTGCAGCAGACATGATAATTAATACTCCCTCCAAAAAGATGTTCCTGAGATGGGTCCATCTTGGCATTTCTGAAATTAAATGGCTGGAAGACAGATAAAATGCTCCCTTTCCACCTGCTTTATGTATCACCACCTTAGGTCTGCCATCACTTACTCAATACCTTTCCTTCACAGAAAGTTGTTGTAGGATATTCTAAAATTATTTAGCCCTGGATTTTACTGCAATAAAGCCGTCTCTGTTGGCCCAAAGTTCCTATGCACCATATTAATTATTGTCTCTTACATTTCATTTGGAGCTTTACATAGAAGTTCAGAGATTTGTACTGACAGGCAAGTAACATACAGTTAAAAAACGCTTAACTATTGGGGTTTAGCAAATTTAATCCCAAGCAGAATTTGAAGATATACAGTTATAATTACACAGTATAACTGTAGTTATTACAAAACAGTTCCATGGCAAATACTGTTATGAACAGGCAACATGATCTGAATGTGGGTCAAATCTAAGCAATACTGCAATAACTTACTGCATGAATGGTATCAATGATAATCAAGAATAGTGAAACAGAGATAATATAGCAGCACACTAAAGGTCATCATCAATAATGTCATACTTTTCATCATCGTTCTTTCTAATCGCAAAACCAGGTGGGAGTGAAACAAAGCCACCTAAAAATTAACATAGTGGAAAATAGTATGCAGACATATAAGGATTTATGGATTAAAATGTTTTTTTAAAAGCCAGCCCTATGAGCTTCCAGGACCTATGGAATGTTGAGGGCATAGAAATGGATTGAAATCTTTTACCCACTCGCCTGGGAGTAAGGCCCATTGAGTTCAATAGGACAGCCACATGAAGGATTGCAGTGTAAAAAACAGAAGAGTATCTCAGCTCAAGGTCTGGATAGTGAACTTCTGGGTTTACACTGAATGCCAAAAACAGGAACTCCTGTGCCTTTACTTGGTGGGAGACATGTCATTACAAAATTAAAGCGATGCTAAAATCCTGGATTTTGTCATCATTTTCTACAGGCAGCTTTCACTTCTACTTAGCAAGTGAAAAAGGGCCTAAAACAACTGGAAGTCAGATAGATTGTGCAAGTCTAGCAATTAAGTGGAGGGCAGTTGAATCAGAGAATCTTGAAGGTGTTAGTGGAGGAGAGGGAGGGGTGAATTGGCCTGTTTGAGCCTAACAGTTTACATTAACCTGGAGATGAGCATTAGAATTGCAGAATGTGAACATTAGATTAAAATAAGACAAAAACTACTCTCTTCCCAAAACTATTCCCGCCCCCTTTCTCTATCCCAATCTCAGATACACACACAACTATATGAACAGCCCAACATTTGAGGCTGGCAGCCAGCCTTAATTCTGAGCCTTATAGGACTATATAGCACAGCAAAAAGATCCCAAACAGTAGGATATATATAGCAGCAGGTCCCAAACAGTACTACAAGGCTCTTGTTTCAAGCTGGCTGGAGACCTGAACAGGAGCACTCCTGTTAGGAGCTAAGGATAAACAGCAACATTGTGTTGCCAAGTCTTTACTTATTTAGCTATGAAAGCTACACAGGAAGATCTTCCTGCCTTAATGGTCTTGTAGTATGGGTATTCCTGACCCATACAAAGATGGTCAACTCTCTAAAACAAAAACTAATGAACATTGATCTTCTGGGTGTCTTCATTTGCTAAGTCACATTCAGTTTGATGAAAACATGTCTCTTTCAAATGATTCTACTAGGTAAACCCTCTATGTGAACGCTTCCAAATAAGAAGTATTTGCGCTGCACAGTCAAGAGCTCCATCCTCCCAATCTCCTCCCACTTGTGCAAATACTACAATACAGCTGACCCATAAATTGAGGAAGCAGGATCGATCCAACCTCAGTAAGACGTATGAAAGGTGAAGAGTAGGAAATTACCATGTTCCTCCAAAAATAGTCCATGTTCCATCAAAGCTGGTCCTGCAAGCTGTTTTGTGTGCCCTTGCAAAATAAATGACCCATCACTGGTGCAGTGTGACATGCATTTTTTTTTACCTTCCTTCTTAAATATCTGATACAAGTACCAGCAGCAAAAAGTCAGCTCAGCATTAGAATGAAGGACTGTAAAGCATTCATATGTGACAGGAATCTTAGCAAAGTAGTTTTCGCTGCACCTTTCTCCTAATACATTAATATAATACATAACCACGCTGCAATGCATACAAGGGAGGGCTCAACTTGGCCTTTCAATAAAACACGCTTAAACTGTCTGGTGTGCACAGCAGAAAGCAGTGACAGTAGGAAAAACTCTTGGCTCTTATGGAAGTCCACAGGACAGCCTGGGAGTAGTCTCCAGAATGACCAATCTCAAGGATCCAGCCAGGTTGTGGTTATACTGTGCCTGCTAACATTGCAGACCCTGGGTATTATCTACTCTGTCATACAGAGGGCCAGACTCACAGATCACTACTCAGAGGTGCAGTATTCATCCACATTAACACTACAACCTTAAACATGTTTACTCATAAGTGAGCACCTCTGAACTTATGGGGCTTATTCCCTGGTGTGTGCTTAGCATTGCAGCGTCATTCTATTATTGACATGGCTCAGAGTCATTGCTCCAAGCATTCTAAAAACACAGAATTATAAAGCCTAGCCTCACAAAGATTCACTATATTCAATAGATCCTTCCCTGGACTGAGCAGCAAACCTCTGCTATCTATTTTATTATACAAAGAACATGCAGTAAGAGTATGCTACAAAATTAGCTCTGCCCATTTGATTAAAACAAGACTTACTCCAAGATTATTTCAGCTCCCACTACTGAAATAAGAAGGGTGGGAGGAGAAAGATGGGGATGAAGAACAGTGCTGAGATTTGGGAACAATTTGAGCCAGCTCTAATTTTAGTATTCTGTGTGGCTACTTCATGCAGTTGTGAGATTTGGAAGGTAAATGCCTGTTCCAGACCAATGAGCAACGAGGGAAAAGCAATTATTACTGGGGACTTCTTAAAAAAACATTACCAACTTCAAAGCATCCATGGCAAAGGCAGGCTAAATAACTGAATCCCAAATAAGCTACAAGCAACACCTATAACTTCAGCCTTTGGGGAAGCAAACGAGAGAGGCCATGTTCAGTGGGGGCAGCTGCAGAACAAGAGCTCAAGACTGCCCAGAGGGTGACCTCTACGCTGACCTCATGGCATGGAACCTCAAACAGGTCACTGCAGGCTGTCTGCTTCATGGCTTGTTTCCTCCATCCTGGGCCCCACTGCACTTGGGCAGCAGACAGGCTGGATCGAAGGCCTCCCCAGAGAGATCACAAATGGGCAGCTCTGGAAGCCTTGCTGCCTTCAGCGGAGACAAAAAATTATCAGATTCTAAACATGAAAGGGCTGTTGCTTTATTGGCTAATGGCTTCAGTTCCATTCGTTCAATAACTAATTAAGCACGGTATGCTGGAGCTAGATGGGGCTTTGCATGCAGCAGCAGAATGTTTACCTGCACTTGTGATCTTTCTTCTGCTGTCATGTGTAACAGCCTGGAAACTGGAACTGAAAAGTTCAATACCTGGAGCAGCCGGTCCACCTGCACTGCAATGTTGAAACAATCCTCTAATCTGGATTCAACAACTCCTGGAGTTGGGGATTGGGAAGGGCAGGACCTACACAATAGTTTAAGAAAGCCTACCCCAACCTACCCCTGCAATGTTATTTGACTACAATATCCATCATCCCTGACAATTGGCTATGCTAGGTGGGGGTGATTTGACTTTGTAGACAGAAATATTTGGAGGGCACGCATTGGGGAAGGCTGGCTTAAGATGCCCCATGGCTGCTTCACACATGCTTTGAAAAATGGAAATGTATCCCTGTGACTGAAAAAAAGCACAAATCATAGCTCAGTGGTACAGCACCTGTTTTGCATCCAGAAGGCTTCAATCCCCAGCTTCTCCAGGTAGGGCTAGTAAAGAATCATGTCTGAAATCCTGAAGAGCTGCTACCAATCAGTGTCAACAATACTGGGCTAGATGGACCAATGGTCTGACTCAGTATAAGGCAACTTCCTATGCACCCTTGCTGTGAAGAGAGTAGTATAACATTCTATTTTCCTTGAAGTAATGCACTAGAAGCTACTGCAACTCTGTTTCTCTTCCAGCTCAAGAAGTGCCCTGGTTATAGCAACATTTCCCATTCCAAGGACCTGTGTGGATTCTGAAGACTGGAATATACTTTGAAATACTGCTTCCAAGAAGTAACCATAACATTCAACACATACATTTCTCTTTTTTTAAAAAAAGAGAGCAATGTAGAAACGTGTGGCATTTAAACATGTTTGAAATTTTTACACTGCAATAGGTTTTAAAGAAGGATGTTTTTCACCAATGTTCTTTTTAAAGCAGAAGACATTCAATCATTGTAATCATATGCCTGCAACATCTGTGGCATCAGTATTATTTATATTTCAGTTTGTAATATTTATAACTGAAATTATACAACTAAGCACATATGAACAGGCAAACATCTCCACATAGAAAACAAAGGCAGGAATGAGTGCAATTCCTGTTCACCAGGTACACTTGGCTTTTCTATACACTAGGCAGGTGGAAGATGTCACCATTCCTACCTAAAATGTTTACATGGAACCCCACCATTTTGAGAGAATAGTGTGCAGGTCATCTTCGTGTGCGCATATCCCATTACACTGAGGTACAAAAAAAAATCTGCCTGATTAATCATGTCCATAGATAGAATGCATTACTGTGGTATCCTGACTAAATTTCTGCTCTAGTCTTTATGTAGTTATTACCAACAGAATGCTTATACTACCAGAACATTACAATTGGCAGTGAGTTCCCTTTGTTATTTGATCATTTACTAATAAAAATATTCTTACTCAGGAGCTCTAATTATCAATAATTTAATTTATGGGTTAAGTAGCTTGCACATCAGAAAGAACTGAGAACATGAATAGATTTTCTTCATACAGGTGCAATAGAACGGCCCACTGTAAAAAAAAACCAACGTATCTGATGGCCAAGATGTAAGAAGGTAGGGCCTGGAATTCATTTTGATCACTGTAGATGTTTGCTACAGAAACTAAGGCTTATTTGTCTAAAAGAGACACAAGAGAACCACATAATGAAATGAAATCAAACATTATTAAAGGATTGTCTATAGGTGAACTCTGAATTAAAACTAAATATTAGTTTGAATAGGAAGAGGCCCATTGAGAATGTAATGATTTTTTTGTCTGTGAGTGGTCATGATTTCACTAACTAAAAGCTAGCATTGGAATTAATCCAATTTTTAAAAGCAAATGGACAGCTAAAGTCATCACTGCAAGCCAAACGTCCAATGCCTTCACTGGGATTAGAATTAAATACATGGTCCACAGCATATATTCTTACGTTATGCACTGAAAATCCTTACACGTTTCAGTTTATATGAATCTCCAACTATATGTTGGAACATAGCTATAGTTATTAATGCAGGCGAAAATGGTACATAAGGTCTCCAGGCTGCTTCCACATTGACAGCTATTGGAATATGTTAAGCCAGCTACATAACCCATATTTCATACCATTCTTCAAGGGTTTTGTGAATGATTTTCTTCAGTTATTACCCCCTCCCTTCTCCCTAGTAGTTATAGCACAATTATTTGTGCTTACCCCACGCCATCCTATAATAAAAATGAGGAAAACTTGAGCAGGATATCCAGTACTTAGGTAGGGATTGAGTGTATACCATCATTTTTTTGCCCCTTCCCCATAGCTTTTATTCCAATGTGTCTGCCACACCAAGCCCATATTCACTTTCCACCTAAGCAAAAATATTCTAACTCTGCAACCGACACTCAACTCATGAAGAAATATATTGCACAAATTAAACACGTATGCACATGAAATAAGTTTGCTTAAGTGTTTAATACTCATCGTTTATTCTGAAAGTGTAAAATATGGATTTCTTTCATGACGTACAGCAGCATATAGCCAATCCTAATACCCCTTCCAATTACCAGTAAAAAAAAAACAGAACAGTATGATAGTATAAATCTTTAAGAAATCATGGCAAAAGGATCCAATTTACAGCATGCCTCAGTTGGCTATTTGCATATAACAAAGCAATACATCAAATACTTCCAAAGGTGGAATTAAGAGGCATTTAAAAATTGATGAATGTCAAAAATGTACATAGCCATTTTGAAGGGCTATTTTTGAAGCTGACCTTTTTAAATGATAGACTATGTAGACATTCGGGGAGTTTTTAATTCCATATATTTTATGCTTTCAACTGCTGTTTTCAGCTTTTATTTTAAGTATCATTAAATATTGTAGCCTTTTCCACTGTCAAAATAAAATTTTGATATATTTATGATTTTAGCTTAAGTTGATGCAAGAGGCAGACTGTTACGCACACCTATCACAGGCTTTAAGCACAAGAAAAGCCAAAACACAATCCCCAAAACCAATTGGGTCCTTTAACTACCTGGTCTCTTTAATCATCAGCCAATGGTCTGCCAAACCTCCAGTGATCCCTTTTTCTTCATTCAAATGCTCACAACCCATCCCTTTGAGTTTCAGAAGGAAACTCTTGGAAAGCAGGTAGTGCCATCCAGAACAAACATTGCCCTGAATGTCACAAAACCCAGTGACATTTCCTAGTGTGAATCAATAGAGTGCAGGGGTGGTCTGTTTCTGTTGCTAGCAGGGAAGTTCATAAGGAAATCTAGCAACACAACGACAAAAAATACAGGAAAAAGTGTGTTGCTGTGGAAGCACAAAAGCGAAATGTTGAGCTGCATGCCCTGGCCAAAGAATTAAATTGCTGCAGAGCCAAATGTCCAAGGGCAAGGCAGTGCCAAATATCCAGTGGCTTTTTAAGTGGCATTTCAACCAGACTACTCCTGTGCAAATGTCTCCCCCTTTAACCTTATCATCAGCATCTAAGATCCAAATTAGTCGCTATAAAGAAGGTTCAAACCCCTCTGAAGCTGTTCTTTGTGATGCTGCCAAGATATTCCCAACTGATAGCGGTCTCAGAAGCCTGAGACACCACCTCAGTGTTGGTAACATATATTTCTTTTCTATTTAAAACTGAAAGAGCATATTGCCATCGGTGAGGTACTTGGTCCAATCACAGCAACATAATTACTTATTGAGATTGCACTTCAACGACATTATCGGAGAATTATATAGTCTCCCCTATGCATCTTCCAGCAGGGAAACACTTGAGCTGAGGCTGTCCTAAGCAACAGAAGACACATTAACAGATACTGTCACACAGCTGCTAGTTTTGTTTATAATTCTGAAGCGAATCACTCATTGTACGTATTCGAAAGACCAAAGTGCAGGAGAAGAGTCTGCCCTCAGGCACTTCTGTGGGAACAAGCACTTATGCATAAATTCCAAACACGGGATTTCAAGAACTCAGAAATATCTTTCCAGATCCTTCAGCAAATCTCCAAAGATGTGCTAAATCTTTCTCAGAAGTGAGAATGCTCATGGAGAGAGCAGTGCAAACAAAAGGAAATATGTCTTATGTGCACCAAAAGGTTTCCAAAAAACAAAAGCAGCCTCCCTTGCAGCCAAATCACCTGGCTCTGACCCAGGCTTCCTGCACCACTTCACCACTGAATAAGCACTGAGGACTGCTCTTTAGCGAGCTACTATTGTTCCTCAATGGGTACAAGCAACTGAACCTAGTTAAACTGTCACCTGCCTCCACAAGGGTCACAGGAGGGCCTCCTGCTCTCTCACTGAGCATGCACGTGATCGACTTGAAGCCATTTATAAAGCCAGCCAGACACCTTAAAAGAAAAGCTCTTTTCATAACTTCCCAGCAGCAGCTCACCTGGAACAATAATATGCTATGTTTACAAGAGCCCCAGCAACACAGAGAAAGAAGGCTGCTACTCTCAAGTGCAAGAAAGACTCTCCAAACAATACCAGGGCCCATTATGCTAAGTACCTAACTGAATCTCAGCCGCCATAACTGATTATATACAGGTTCAAGCCTGCTGAAGTAAAAGGTGGAAAGTGACAAAGAAACATTTCAACGTGGCTTCCTGGTGAATGTTTGCCCACAAACAAACAGCAATATAATCTAAACAACAAACTATTTGCCAATGAATAACACACGTACACTTCCAGTTTACCTATAAATCTCTCTACAGGATCACCTAATGCCACATGAAGCTGTCTGTACACTAAGCTTCTCTCCAGAGACCTTCCTCAAAGTGCTCCCAACTCAGGTAAGTGGCAAGCTTTTGGTTGCGGCACCCTGCCTCAGGTATGCTCTTCCCAAGAAGGCTCTGCTGGCACTCAACTGGATGTACTTCGTCACCCAATAAAATCCTCTTTATTTTCCCAGGCCTTTTAATAGATGATGAAATTGATTTTTTTGTTGCATTCTCTTATTCTATTTTTATCTCCTTTTAAATTATATTGTTATTTATACGTTCAATAATATCTCAAAAAATATTATTGAACGTACCTATTAAATAAAAGCACATTAGTTTATGGCGACCAACAATAATCCCAAACTATCACTTACCACTGGGAACCAATTCCATTTTTACCTCAGGTACCAGTAGAGGGAGAAAACAAAGCCACCATCTTATGCATATCCTCCAATTAATATCTGCAAGCTTGCCTATGGTCAGTCCCCTCACAAATCCCACACAAAAAAGCATTATTTTTGCACTGAACATGAAACCCAACAAATTAAAATTTGGTTACTTTACACAAAGTCATTTAACTTGCACATTTTATTCTGAAAGAGGTATCTAAGTTTCTGCAAAATGTAAAGTGCCTTGGCAATAAGCACTACAATGCCAGGGTACAATATATGGAGGAACAGGTAGCCATACAGAGTACTGGGTTTCTGTTCTCCTGAACACTTGAGCATTTGCATACCCTATCTGTATGTTTTCAAAAGTTATCTCTACCACAAGTAGAGCAGAAGTAGGCAACCTGTGAACAACCAGATACTCGACTGCAACTCGCATCATCCCCCAACATTGGCTATGGTAAGGGATGACTAGGATTAATGGAAGCTACAGTCCAACATGTGAAGGGCCACAAGTTGTCCATCCCTGCATTAGAGAAAGAAAGGCATTTGAAAAATTAGAACTAAATTCTCAAGAATATGAATCAGATGCCAATTTATATGGTTTCTCAACATGTAAACTTACAAACAAGAAATTTCAGAAGGGAAGTTGCAACCTACTACATGCCACACATCTCCAAACTATAAGCATAGCACAGAGGCAAAAGTAATCAAATATAGCAAAGGAGAATACCGACTGGACAGCCTTAAAGTTTCAGATTTGTTAGTCAGAAGAAACATCCATTCACATTTGGTTTTTATATACCACATTCTATCTAACTACATTCACACATTAACACTGCTTACTAAAAGTTGACAAAAACATCCAAAACTAACAAGAGTAGGGTAAATAAAAAACCACCTAGAACTATGGTGATCCTTTCAAACATGAAAACAATCTAAATGAGGAAAACCACAGTAAAGATAGCCAAGAAAAATGAAGAGCTAGCTAAAGATTGCATTGTTAAAAAGAAGATACAGTACCCTTCATATTTATTAGAAAATGGAAGCCTGCCAGAGAATCACTAGGGCCAGTAGACATCAAGGTCTGTGACTTCTCATCTCACACAATGAGGATATTGCAAGAAAAAAGCTACAGAATTCTTTAAATCTGTCTTGAAACAAAGAGGATCTCAAAGATTCATCTCAGCTAGCAAATTTGAAAACTTTCAGTCACATGACATTCTGAATTTATGAACTCAAATATAAAATTGATCATTATCAACATCAATTTGTAACCCCTAACATCTGCTTCTAAGACAGAAAATTAGAAGATAGCTAATTAATGACAATTTTGTTTTTAAGGAAAAATTCCAGTATACTCCTGGAAGTTATAATGCTAGTGAGCCTGATCTGAATGCCAGACAACTAGCCAAAAAAGAATGTCCAGAAAAGTGTACTTCATAAATCTTAAGGATGCTTTTAAAATGTTAATGATAATCTAGTTGGTACAGAGGCTTCTAAAAAAGAAAATCCCTACAATTTACACAGAGACTTGTTCATAATCTAAAAAAATTAAGTTTATTGTTTATAGTGCAATTCTATGTCTACTTAGAAAGTCCCACTGTGTCTAATGAGGCTTGCTCACTAGTAAGTGTTTAAGTTTGCAGAAGTAGGATACTGGACTAAATAAAAACCTTAGTGATCCTGTTATGTTCACAACTGTACACAACTCAGAAGGGCAATACAAATTTTTAGCTACCATCTACTTCATGAATTTGGCTATATCACAATTACTCTATAAATGTAGCTTGAAAACAAGTAATTTTGCTGGAGACAGTCGTGGTTACTCCTTCCCAATGTTAATGTTACAACAACAACATCTACAGATTATGAATCCCTTTCAGCGGTTCACAACGCATGCAAGATTTGCTGTAACCTCTGCTGAGCCCACAAAATAGAGCAGAGCATAAATCAAACATTTTTTACAAAGCAATGGCTATTACATAGAGGACACAAACCCTGGCTGAATGTATTTGTGGACAAGTCAAATAACCCAAGTACTATAAATCCCAAACGTAGACAGAAAAATCCGAGCACCTAGTAGTGATCAGACCCAGACCATCTTCGATTTGTACAGGATATTTCAACCTGCCCATTCATTTCCTCCTACAACTGTCAGCAACTGCTAAGCAGCCTTCACTTCTTCACATCAAGGGCACTGCTGAGAAGCTGTCATTTCCCAGAGGCAGGCACACTTCAGAGATAGAAGAAGCACGGGCCATATGATATAAAGCAGCAAGAACATCTAGAAGCACTGCGGGGATAAGACAGGTTTGAATACTGTGTTCTCAATGCACCATCATTCAAAACTCAATTGAAATGTACTTTACACAATGAGGCAAATCATTGAGAACACTGATTTTGTACAGTTCTGAGAGATACTGAAAACAGCAGCATGGTATCACTGCACAGGAATACAGCCACCTTGCAGTTAACCACTCACCCAGAACAAGTAACAATTTCTTCCAGGCAAGAAGTTTTACAAGACCATCATTTACACTGCCCATGGCCCACAGATATAGACAAGCATATCTGAGCTTATCTTTCAAGCTAAGTAAGGCATCTTTATGACAGCCATTACTGAACAGAAAACAGAAGCAACCTTGCTTCCTCAAAGACAGGTGTTCACAAGGAAACACACACAAAAAAGGCTTATCATACTCAACACACCTTAACAGGTGTACACTACCTCTCTGTTTGATTACCTGAACAGACTTAGGACTGGTTCACCATCACCTGATAATTGCACAATCAAACAGTGATTTGTATGAGCGAACACAAGGACAGATGAAGCACCATAAACAGAACTTTCACATCACCTTGCATTATCTCAGACACAATGCTTTTCAATGGTTCTGTTCAAACCAAGACTCATCATCTGCCAGTTCACACATGACACCAGACTTGTTGGCTGACCTACACATGAATGATCAACACAAAAGGTGCCTTAATCACCTGCACAAAGTTGTTTTACATATCGCCCCTACCATGGCAGCAGCTGTAAAAAGGACCATCAGAGCCACAGGACTTATGTTCGCAGCATGGACATACACAAGGGAGCCGATTCACATAAATTAACGTTCAGTGTGGCTCAAGAGTGGACCTTGATGCTCCCAAGGAAACTGTGGAGGTTGCAACGACTTATTAAATGCCCCTAAGTGACAAGGAATTGCAGCACATATGTCCACAAACACATAAACCTGCCTTTAACTAACACGTGCCACTATTCACTCCCCTTGGCAAACCACGGCGGCCGCGGTGACCCTGACCATGCCCTCTGAGCATAAAAAGCTCCACATTCAGCATAAAGGAGCCCACTACAGTTCCGTGACACTGCGAGCACTCAAGTCCAGGCAAGCTTTTGCCACAACCCTTCTACGAGCTTTTTTAAAGGTGCCACAAAAGGTATGCCTGTGCGCTGCAACCGCCTTCAAAGGCTGCCACTAGGCTGCGTGTTTCTGCTACAACCATCACAACCGGGCCACCTCCAATTTTAGGTAGATGTGCAGGAACAATCGGTGTGTGTGTATGTGCGTGTGTCTCTCTCTCCCCCTGTGGGATCAACCACATGCCTGGCTGATGCAGTGCTGCACACAGTACCCGGGGCGTGCATGGCACAGCTGGGCTTTTGTGTGTGAGTGGAAAGACGGAACCTACCTGGACCCCGAATTTTTCGGGAGGGAAAGAGGGAGGCAAGCAAAGGCCACCCCCCCTCCCAGGTGTGCGTGTGGGGGGAGGCAATGAGGCTCCTTCCCTCCCCCTGCTTTTGCAGGTACTCGAGGGAGATGAGGGTCGTGAGGTACTTGGATAGGAGAAGAGCGGGGGGCGCTCCTCGTCCTCCGCGTGCGCCTCCCTGAGGGCGAATTTGGCTTCTCGGGCCCGGCAAGAGGCGTGGAGCCAGGCCCGGGCCTAGCGTGCCGCCATGAGGAGCCCAGTCCCGGCGCGCTTACCCCGGCCTGACGCACGCCGCTGCCTCGCTCTCCCCCACCACCACCACCACCCTCGGCTCCCTTTTCTCCTCAGACTTACTCAGAGGTTCCGGCCCGTGCCGGGCGCGCCCCTCAGCTACCGCCGCCGCCGCCGCCGTCTCCTCCATGGAGCTGCCTTGCGTCGCCTCAAGGGCCCCGGCCCGTCATTCTCACCGCCTGAGAAGAAGGTGGAGAGAGAAGTGCGCGCCGCTCCCGCCGGCGCCGCCGTGGCCGAGCTCCCGGGTCCTCGGTTCGTGCTCGGCCCTCCCTCCGCGCGGCCACCAGAAAGGGAAGGAGGGCGGCCGGTGGAGGAAGGGAGGCTCTGAAGAGCGTGGAGCTCAGAGCCCGGATCTGAGGGGGGGAAGGAAAACGCGGAGGCAGGAGTTAGGAGCGGGAAGGAAAACCTGGGAGAAGGATTCGGTCTCTCCGCCCCCTCCTGGGAACAGGAGGAAAACGTGGAGCTCGGAGTCCCGGGTCAGGGTGGATTGGGGGAGGGGAAAGGGGGAGGCGACGCTCCTCCTTGAGGAGGAGACAACGAGCGCAGGAAATTCCCCACGCGAGAAGGAAATCGATCCGCCGCCCGCCCGTATATACGGAGCTCTTGAAAGGCACAAAGAGGGTTGCAGGCAGACGGGGCTGATCCGGGGGCGCTTCAGTGGCCCTTTCCGAACCCAGTCGCAACCCCCCAAAAGCCGAGGCAAGTTTACTCAGGAGTAAGCCCCACTTGAGTGATCTTGCTCTCAAGTCAGCGCGCGCAGGATTTGTGGAGTTGCGTGAGAAAGAGAAGCCTCGCGTGCGGTGTTAAAACCCACATAACTAGGAAGCAGGTCTGATTGGAAGGAGTGGGGCTTGCTTCGGAGTAAACGTGCAGAGGATCGCTTTGCAAAGGAGGACGCGGGGGAGGGATCTAGAGAAGCTCCAGCCACGATCTTGCTGGGTCAAGCGTGCACTTTTAGAGCTGGCGCCCTTTTAGTTTTGTGTGACTACTAGTTGTGCATGGATTACCTGGTGCTGGATTTTGCCTGCCC
This sequence comes from Anniella stebbinsi, assembly GCA_029215795.1. NCBI lineage: Eukaryota > Metazoa > Chordata > Lepidosauria > Squamata > Anniellidae > Anniella > Anniella stebbinsi. The sequence goes on from JARDYH010000001.1 coordinate 394,883,755, forward strand.
AATAGACCTGTCTGGTCGGTGTAATGCCACTTATTTGGTACGAATTGCTGACAAACTCCACTTTTCGGAAGAAAACGAAGCCATTTTAGGAAATCTGGAAGGAGGAAGCGGGAATTGTAGCGTCTGGGAAACTATGTTTCTGTGACACGGTGATTTTTTAATTATTTTTTAATTCTGAAAGAGCATAATATCCTAATCCTAGAAACCTAATCCCATCGAAATTCAAAATAGTTGCGATCCTAAATTATAAGCCTCACTGAACTTCATGGGACTTACTTCTGAGTAAACGTGCATTGGATTTGCCTTGTGTGCCTGATGAATATGCTGCCTAATTAATTGGTCAAACTTTTTAATGGATTAAAATGCATTGATTGCAGCCATGATACAGTATTTTTAATACCCTTTGTGATCATGAGTGTTGAACTAGGAAGTGATTGCCTTTCTGGCTTAAATCAAGCAAAGGGTATGATTTTCAATATATAGTGTAAGCCTGAAAAATAATTCTGAACTTGAAAGCTAGTTTTCCTATGAGGGAACATGAAATACCGAAACAACAGTTCAAAATGGTAACATCCTAGTAGTTCTGTACCATGTGAATATGAAGATCAAGCCTGACCTATCCATATTTATTTGGAAATAAATCACATAAATAGGATGTTTCAGTGTGGCTTCCCTTCACCCCTAACAGAAGCACTCCTGTTCAAAGTTTTAAAAGAGATGTTGTGTTTCTACAAACCTTGGGATTCTCCCACATATGCTTGCCTTGTTTTGGTTCCAGCTCTGTGGGCTTTCCACACCTGAGTTCACTATTAGAGGGAGTGATTTGTTTCAATGGAATTTACTTCCAACCATAAATACTTAGGGTAGCAGCCATACATTATAATCCTAAACATGTTTGTCCAGAAGTGAATTCAAAGAGACTTACAGTGCAGTCCCTAAACAGGCCCCATTGATCTTGATGGGACTTCTGAGTAAGCATGCTTAGGATTGCAACTATTTCTGCCGACATGAACCTACCCAAACTACGTTCAACATCTAAGGTCCTCCTCCGAGTGCCTACTCTGAGGGAAGCTTGGAGGTCGGCAACAAGGGAGAGGGCCTTCTCTGTGGTGGCCCCCCAATTGTGGAACAATCTCCCCGACGAGGCCCACCTGGTGCCAACATTGTTGTCTTTTTGGCGCCAGGTCAAGACTTTCCTCTTTTCTCAGGCATTTACCAATATCTGATGAGCCTGGGTTTGTTTTGTTTTTAATAGCTTTTTAAAGTTATTATGGTGGTATTAAATGTATGTGTATATTGTGTGTATATTGTATGTTTTTGCTGTTTTAATTTTGGTATATTGTTTTTAAGTGTTTTAATCTTATGTAAACCGCCCAGAGAGCTTTGGCTATGGGGCAGTATACAAATGTAATAAAATAAAATAAAAATAAATAGTCAGTGGGCAACCTGAAGCATTTAACAGTCTTTTGAGGGCACTGGCAGCCAATTTGAAATATGTTTACTCAGCTCTGTATAGGTCAATATAGCACATATTGACCTATACGTGTGTGACCTATACATATTGACCTATATATGTGTGTGTATATATATATATATATATATTCTTATGATTGCATCCAGTATTTGTTGACAAAGTATCTTAAGTCGTGTATAATATACACGGTAGACTAACCAACAACTATACTGGGAATAAATCACAAAATGCTGCAATGGTATTTATCTTTATTTTATTTATTCAGAGTTTTATCATCTGCTTTTCAGGATACGCTGGCCTCACAAAGCGGTTTACATAAAGTTTTGAAAACATACAAACAGCAATCACAATTTAACCATTAATTTAAGAATATGAGTTTAAAATCTCAAACTGCTAAAAAAAACTTCAAGCACAAAGCATTAATTGATCAAATGTAGACTAGAATACAATCATCTTCAAGGTTTTCTTAAAACTCCAACAGCAACAAAACCACTCTAAAGGTGCAGATCCACCATTAAGAAAGCCCCATCTCCAGTATCACCAATGGAAGAGCTCTTATTAGGCCAGAAAACGGGGCTCGGGCACTGATCTCAGCACTCAGGCAGGTGCAAGGAGCCCTTAATATAACCTGATCCCAAATATTTTAGGGCTTTATAGGCCAACACCAATACCTGAATTGCACATGGAAACAAATACACAACCAATGTAACTGATTCAAAATAGGTGTAATATGATCAGAGTGCCTATTCTCACAAACATTCTACCCACCACATTCTGAACCAGTTGCATTTTCCAAACCATCTTCAAGAGTAGCCCAATGTACAGCACATTGTAGTAATCTAGCCTGGATATAACCAAAGTATATATTAGGGTGCCTCTACGAGAGCGATTTAAAGCTCTTTCAAAGCGCATTACCGATTTTACCTCCACATGAACGGAGCACAAATCGGGGGTTGAGGTGTTTTTTTCTGTCCGATTATGCGCATTATCGAATGTGCGTTAAATAGTGAGTTTTAATTTACCACGGGAGTTAAAGCGCCTTATGACGATGTAAACAAGCGATTCTCCACATTAAACACCTTTAAAGCGTGTTTCATACAACTGTTAATGCGCTTCACCGCCTCCCGTGTATAGGGATTAGACGTAAAAGTGATTGTGAGAAGATGCGCATAATCGGACAACCAGGCGTCAAACCGAATTCTTGTAGAGGGGACCTTACTAAGGATAGGTCGGCTTTCAGTTCCAGAGCAGCAGCTGTTAAACTAGTTAAAGATGGTAAAAAGCACATCTCAACACCAATACTGCCTGTACCTCCACAGATAAACACTGAGTCCCAGAGCACTCCCAGACTGTGTACCTGGCTAACAAACATGCATTTTAAGAAGGCAGATCTTAAATAATAGATTCAGTACGGCCTTCTTGAGTTACATTTAGGGCGAATTGTTGCATTTATTATTATTATTCAAGCTTTTTATTATGCAAGAGGGATAATTATAAATTATTCAGGAAAATATTATATGTAATTATAATTTTGTAAGATGCTCTTGTCCTGTTTATCAGAGTATTTTAATGTCATAAAAATATACATGCATCCCATCACTTAGTACTGATATGTATCAACAGAGAGTACTTTTAAAAACATAATTATACATGTACATGAGTGATGAACCACCTAATCATATGTTATTTGTTCCGTATATATTGGATTGTTTTTGTATGGGATATCCTGCAACATAAAACTAAAGAGAGGGTTGTTCTTGTTGTTTTAAATGAATGAATACCACTTAATTTTACAGGGAAATTTAAAAAACACCCATTAGTATCATAATTAGTGATGTCTGGCTGTTCACACAACACAACAACCCTGAGTATGGGTTGTAGTTGAATCATGGATTGTTGTGTTGTGTGAATCCAGCCACACTAACAAACAATGGTTTGTTAACTACAAACAACCCAGCATTCACATACAAACAGATCATGACCTGGTTCAGACTACACACTCAGCTCATTGAGGGTTGTTTAACCTATGTTGAATGCCCAGCGACATTTTGAATATGCAACCTTCACTTGGGGGCTTAGCTATCAAGGGTTATTTGTGGACTAAACAACCCTTACAAAACCCTCAGTTTGTTTAACCCTCAAAAGTCCCTTGGTGGCTGGGCTCTCATCACACAGCAAGCCCTGAGCAGGGTTGTATATTCAAAATGTCATTGTGGATAAAGCATCCTCAGCGTGTCTGCTGAACTAGGCCCATGGGTGCTCTTCATGGGTTGATCGTGGTTCACAAGCCAGGGTTTGCTAGCAGAGCTGGGTTCACGTAACACAACGACTCACAATTCAACAATAACCCATACTCAACCCATACTCCAGGTTGCCACGTTGTGTGGACCAGATGGTTTACTTTGATGTGTATATTGCTTCTGGGCGCCATCCACAAGGACCTTCCCCAGCACAACCCCCCTGTCAAGATAAATGGGAGCTGCAAAAGAGACTCTTCCTCAATGAAGCAAGAAGTGCAGTGCTATGGTGGCTGCCACATCTTTATTCCATGGAATGCTGCTCCATCACTGCTTACTGCATTTATGCGCCTAGGCATTGGGATTGGAGGGAGGGGGAGGAGGGAGCAGCAGCAGGGGGAAATATCTGCTTCCCTTACTCAGCTCTCTGCGCATTGCCTAGCCCAGAGCCCTCCATCCCCACATTGTGCTGTGATTTACAAGACTGATTGCTGATTAGATTGTTCTGTCCAGTTATGCAATAAATAAAACTGCTTACTCTAGTAAGGGGAATAGCGCGGGTCTGACCCTCAGCAGCATGCATCTTTGTAGCCAGGGGAGATTTATTGCCTTTCAAGAACTTCATCAGACTTCTGTAAATTAGTCCCGGCTTGGCTTCCCTTCAGCCGGCAGTACATTATCCTCTTTCGCAGCTGTTGCGAGAGCTACTCAGGGTAATTCTGGTTTCATGAAATAGGCTCTCTCGGCCTGTGGCAGCCAAAACCTCCCAAGGCCTGTACTGGATGTCCCAAAGCGATCTGCAGGACATAACACTGAGCAGTACAGCTTTGGTTTCTAAAAGGTACGCAGTAAGTAAGGCGATCTCTTTGGGGCCTTGCGGCACAATCCAAGGGATGTCTACTCAGACGTGACTCCCCCTGAACTCTATGGGACTTGTTTCCGAGAAAGTGTGTGCAGGATTGCACCTTTAGTGTGCCTTCCTGCAAAAGTCGCAAGCTTTGGTATTATTATTATTTAAATTTATAAACCACCTCCGCGGTTTTCAAAACTTAAAAGACTGAACATTAAAAGTCAATACACAAAATTTAAAAACATAAAAACAGCTAACATTTAAAATGCCATCTGCAGCTCAGAATGAAAATTTATTTTCTAATTTATAGACCATTAACCCCACCCCAAAAAGAAGGAGAGAAACTTTCCTACACCTGGTGTATATTCTATGGGCATGCTATGCAAGCGTAGCAACGGCCTTGCTGATTATACCATGACCTTCACATTATGCACCACCTTACAGAAACCCGGAAGATTTTTTTCTCCTAGGGGGTTCCCACCTTATCAAATGGCCTCTACCCTGGTATTCAGGAGGCACCAAGTGTGGCGTGCTTTAGTAGGCTGACCATATGAAAATGAGGACAGGGCTCATGTAACTTTAACAGTTGTAGAGAAAAGGGAATTTCAGCCAGTGTCATTTGTATGCAATTAGTTCCTGGTGAAATTCCCTCTTCATCACAACAGTTAAAGGTGGAGGCACTATACTAGAGTGACCAGATACAAAAGAAGGCAGGGCCCCTGCAATTTTGTGATGAAGAGGGAATTTTCCATATGGTCACCCTAGGCTAAGTGGGTGACCTCAATGCTCCATGTGCATCCCTCCCAAAGCAGTAAGGCCATTTCGATCAGAGACCCTTTGAGGGTGCATAAGAAATTTGCAGCCTAGCTATGTCAGGAATGAGCAACACTCCCGTCCCATTTTTCTTCTATTTGAAGCTCCATAGGACTTGCACTGAAGGAAAAATCTATTTTGCCTCTCCTAGCAAATGCAATGAATTATGTGTGTGAAGAGACAAAATACAGGGTGGGGAGCCTGCCAATATTCACTCACATACTAGTTGACTGGGTGGCAAGGGTGCAGAAGGAGCAAACCAAGGAACAGGGTTGTATACATGGGTGCGAGTACGCCAAATTGTATACCAGGTCAGGGCTGGCCTTGGACCAAATGTCACCCCAAGCTAGAAGTATCTTTGCCCACCCGCAATCCATTTATTCAGTTGCTTAATATACACCTTTTTATTACAGTTATGGAGCTCATCCCACAACTTTGACATGTAATTTGCCGGCAAAATTGAACCCTGTCATCATGTAAGACAATAAGCTTGCATGCCGGGGTCTGTACAGCTGTATTTATTTGTACCGTATTTTGCCCTAAGAGAGCAGTCCTATGGCAGACAGCATCTGGGTGGTTCAGGGGCATAGGATACTTCAGGTTCCTGGATCTGTGGTCAGCAGCAGCACTCTGACAATCTAGCTAAAATGCAAAGCAGGGAGAGTGTGGAGGCGCATTTTATTCTGGCTGGCTAAGTTAGAGCCCGTCTTTTGTATCTGGTCAAGAGGACAGGACTCCTGCAGGCATCTCCGAGCGACGCAGGTCCAATCCCCGCCCGTGAGCAGTAGTCGTGGCAGACGGAGTTGACAGAGGTTGCAAACAGGTCTATGGAGGGTGTGCCCCATTTTGCAAAGAGGTGAGGCAGGATCTCCCTGGACAACTCCCACTCGTGGGTGTCTGTGAATTCTCGACTGAGAGCGTCCGCCTTCACATTGTGCCTGCGATGTGTAGGGCGGAAAGGCAGATCTGTCGGCGAATGACCCAATGAAAGATGTCCAGTGTTAGGCGGAGAAGGCGAGGGGAGCGGGTTCCACCTTCTTTGTTTAGGTACCACACAACCGTGGTGTTGTCTGACAGGATACGAACATGGTGACCGTGTAATTGGGTTTGGAATGTGTGGAGGGCTCGCTTCACAGCAAGTAGCTCTAGGAAGTTTATGTGTAAGCGTGCCTCCGAACGTGACCATCTTCCTTGGATGTTTAGGTCGTCGATATGTGCACCCCACCCGTCCAAGGATGCATCTGTCGTGACGACGCGGGACGGACCTCGTTGGTGGAATGGGAGTCCCTGTGACAGATGTGGCATGGCGGTCCACCATCGGAGAGAGCGTGCAACAGCATTTGGGATGGTAAGTATCACTCTGTGAGGGTTCTGGCCTAGATGATAGTGCTGCAAGAGAACTTGCTGCAGAAGGCGCATATATAGACGAGCCCAACGTACGACGAACACTGAAGAGGCCAAGAGGCCCAACAAGCGAAGCACTGTGAAGACCGTAATCCAACGGGTGTGACGAAGGCGCGTGGCTAGAGCTACTATGGTGAGCCTGCTTTCTCTGGGAAGAAAGGCACGTCCCATGGTGGAATCGAGGAGTACCCCTATGAATTGAATCTTTTGCGTTGATTGAAAAACTGATTTGTATTCGTTTATTTGCAGGCCAAGACTGGTAAGGATCGACGTGACTAGATGGACATCGCGGAGTGCCTGGGAATGAGATGGAGACATGATGAGCCAGTCATCCAGGTAAGGGTACAACTCTACATTCCTTGACCGTAGATGGGCACATACCGCAGCCATACATTTTGTGAATACTCTCGGTGCGGTCCGAAGGCCAAAGGGTAGTATCGAAAACTGATAAGCCCGATTCCCTACAAGGAATCATAGATATTTTCGATGGGATGGATGTATCGCGACGTGGAAATAAGCGTCTTTTAGGTCCACGAGTGTAAACCATCTGTTTAGTTTTAACAGAGGTAGGATCTGTGCTAGGGTCACCATGCGAAACTTTTTTGGCTTTATGAATTTGTTCAGGTGCCTGAGATCCATAATAGGGCAAGTCCCCCGTCCTTTTTCGGTACCGTGAAATAACGCGAATAAAAACCAGCTCAAAGGTGCTGCGACAGAACTCGCGTGATTGCTCCTTTTTCTAGAAGGGTTGTGGCTTCTTGAAGAAGCGTCGGCGAAGCTGGAGTGGATTTTACGGTGCCGAGAGGAGGGGGACTTGGAACTCTATGAGATATCCGTTGGATATGGTGGTGAGAACCCTACGGTCTGTGGTAATGTTGCGCCAAGCTGGCAGAAAGGGCTGCAATCTGTTGGCAGGATCCTTTGACAACGGTAGAATGGGAAGGAAGTCAAAGGCGCTGTTTTGAGCCGGCGTCCTGTCTGCGTGCCTTGGTGAAACGAGATGTTGGTTTCCTTGGCTGATATGCGGACTGAGGTTGCTGAGTTTGGTAACGGTGAGAACGGTCCTGTTGTTGGCGTGGCTGGTATGGGACGGGATGATACCAGCGCCTAGAACGGTAAGGCTGTTGTTGCTGTGTAGGAAGACCCATCTTGCGCGCCGTCATTTTAGCCTTATGTATAACGGCCATGGTGTTATCAGTGGTAGAACTGAAGAGTCCCTCGCCATCGAAAGGCAGGTCTTCAATACGGGATTTAGTCTCTGATGGTAGATTGGAGGAGCGTAGCCACGCGTGGCGACGCAGGGCAACTGCCCCTACCATAGCTTTTGCTGCACAGTCCGTGTGGTGTCTGGTGGTAGTCAACTGCTGTTTGGATAGTCTGAATGCCTCTGATTGGAAGACTCGGGCTAGTTCACGCTGGTCGTCAGGCAGGTAGTCAGTCAGCATAGAGATTTTCTCCCAGATAAAGAGTTGGTACCAGGCCATCATGGCCTGGTAGTTTGCCACCTTGATCCCCAGGGCAGCCGAGGAATATATACGACAACCAAAGGCGTCCAATTTTCGTCCTTCCTTATCAGTCGGAGCAGAATGGCTTTTGGTAGTTCTGCCCTGCGAGGATTCCACTACAATCAAGTTTGGCTTCGGATGCAGGAATAAAAAGGGTGCGTCCGACTCCTTCACATTGTATAAAGCATCCAGGCGCTTTGATGTCGGTCCCATCATTGCCGGGTTCGTCCAAGATTGCTGGACGGTCTTAAGCAACGTTGGCACTATAGGCAAGGTGAGTTGAGGTGCAGGGTCAGAGTACATGACATCAAATATCTTGTCCTCGATGGTCTCCTGTGGCTGTTGTGACTCTATGCCCAAGGATTGCACCATCCTTTGCATTTGGTCCGAAAAAGTACCTAGCTGCATCGACAGGGAGGCCCTATCAGTGGTCCCCACGCCGTCGGAAGGCGATGGTATCGATGGTGCCGGTGAAGGCATCGAAGAGGTGTTGGAGGCGTAATCCTCAACTGACGTTGGAGATGGGGCTCCTTGGTCCGGTACCGAAGGCGCGGTCGGCGTCGATGTCTATCATTGGCCTCGAGGGGCGTCTTGAAAGCCGACTGCATGCTCTATTGGAGCTGTTCTTACAAGTCGCTTTCCTGTGTATGGATCAAAGCGGTACCGACGTGAAAGGTGAGAGTGGTCAGAGTAGGCGTCCCAAGGTCGAGACCGAGATCTGGAATGGGAGCGAGAGCGGTAGCTACACCTGGATGTCCTAGACATCTGCGACGCTGGAAATTCCGTTGCGAGGGGGTCATGATGTGTGGCGTCGATACCAGCATGGTCTCCGGTATCGAGAAGGACCGCCTGCGCGATAGGAAGTGTATCCGTGAGATTGATCTCCAACGAAACGTCCACTGGTACCGGGGACAGTACCGATGATCTCGGTGGTAGGGACGCTGCTCTGGTAGCTGTAGGAGTCGATCGGCATGATTCACGCGGTACTGATGCCGGCGGTATCGGTGACGATGCCGGTCGGGTCGGTCTCGGTGTCGACGGTTTCGAAATTGGCAACAGCGGCATCGATGTTGGTGGTGTTGACTTCAATTTCGGTATTGGTACCGAGGATTTTGTACTGGATTTCGAGGGCTTGGACTTGTCCTTAGATTTCAGTTTGTGGGTCTTTTTTGCCGGGACCTGTACAGACGGCGGCGAAGGTGGCCTCACGGAAGCTTCTGCCGCTGGTTCCTCTGCTGCTACCCAAATTGGGGTTGAGCAGGGTGATGCTGGGCGTGAGCGATTTACTGGCGTATGCCTATGTTCCCCAGAGGTAGACTGGTCCGAAGGTCGGATAGGCTGCTCCGATTCCATCAGTGAAGAGCGAGGACGGGTAGACTGGTCCGACTCTCTTTGTGCGGGGCGAGGGCGATCGACTGCCGAGAGGGCCTTGCTCCAGAGTAGGCTACGGAGTCTATCGGCTCGATTGCGACATGTTTGGCGCGAAAAGGTCAAGCAGTGGGGGCAGGCATCTACGATATGGCCCTCCCCGAGACACACAAGGCACAAAGAGTGTCCATCTGTTAAAGTTAATTTTGCTCGACACTTTGAGCAGTGCTTAAAGAGCGCTGTCTGCGCCATAAGCCGGGGCAGGCAAATGACTGATAACTATAATTTAATTTTTTAAAAATTAAAAATTAAAAAAAGAATGAGAGAGAAAACAAACGAAAATGAACAACTAAGCTAACTATAACCTATTTACTGTTTTACAGAAATATCTACAAACGGTTTTGTCAAGACTAAGTCTCCCGCGAGGCGATCAGCGAAGCGGTCGAAAAAGAACTGAGGTAGGCGGGAACCCGGAGCATGCGCAATAGGATGGTGGGGGGAGGGGTTCCCGCCAAAAACGCTAAGCTAGCTATCGAAGTTTCCCGAACGGGGCTCAGCGCCGGCGCAAGCCCATATGTGTCATGCACAGAGACCACGAAGAAGAACCACCTGTAGCATAGTGCACAGCAGGGCTTGCCAGGGAGAAGTTTCTTGGCTGTTCAGCTCTTGGGAGTTCCAGGCTACAGTCTCTCTCTCTCTCAATCGGTAGGTTTTAACAATTTTTCATTATCCATGCCAATAAATCCGCCTTCTCCAATATTGCCCTCCAGCTGTTTTGGACTTCAGCTTCAGCATGGTCAATGTCAGGAATGCTGGGAGTTGTAGTACAAAACATCTGGAGGGCAGAAGGTTGGAGAAGGCTGCAATTAACTAACATAAATTATTATTATTTTTTATTACTGGATTATTATTTTTTATTGCCAAAGTATAAAACACAGCCAAAGTACAAAATGCTGTAAGAGACGAATAAGAAAAATTAGAACAAGAATGTGAAGATTTGAAATATGCATATATCATCCCTTCATATAGAAAGAAAATATTAGGAAGAGACTCATCATAATTGAATTATTTCCCTGTGGTCACACTCTCAGGTCTCTGCAAAAGGATCTAAAAAAATGCCCTTCTCTTTTCATAGAGATAATTAAGAAGATAAGGAACAAGATTGAAAAAGCTAAAATGTGTGGGGGAACTTATTTATAGCACAATCCTATGCATGTCTACTCAGAACAAAGTATCACTGAGTTCAATGGAACTTACTCCCAGGTATGTGAGTATAGGATTGAAGCCTTAGCTATCTCTGTGCAGATGAAAAAGTAGCGATCGAGGCAGTGGGAAGAGGTTGGTTAATTTTGCCCAAGATGTGGGGGTGACAAAACAGTGGTGAGTCCAGGGTTTCGCATGCATGTGGCTCATGAACCTCAGGAGAACATCCTAGGTAAGACAGATCAGCGCAGAGCAGCTTCCATTTGACTCACCAAACTAGGAACATTTCATAAGGGGCAGTCGTCTGCCAACCATTTCAGTGGGGACTGAGCTGAGGTTCAGAGAAAGCTCCCCCCATTAAGTTTCTATAAAAGGAAGGACTTCTTCACACAACGCATAGTTAAACTGTGGAATTCACTATCGCAAGATGTAGTGATGGCCACTAATTTTGATGGCTTTGAAAGGGGGTTGGATAAATTCCTGGAGAAGGCTATCAATAGGCTGACCATATGAAAAGGAGGACAGGGCTCCTGTAACTTTAACAGTTGTAGAGAAAAGGGAATTTCAGCCAGTGTCATTTGTATGCAATTAGTTCCTGGTGATATTCCCTCTTCATCACAACAGTTAAAGGGGCAGGCACTATACTAGAGTGACCAGATACAAAAGAAGGCAGGGCCCCTGCAACTTTAACTGTTGTGATGAAGAGGGAATTTCACCAGGAACTAATTGCATACAAATGACACTGGCTGAAATTCCTTTTTCTCTACAACTGTTAAAGTTACATAAGCCCTGTCATCCTTTTCATATGGTCAGCCTATAGGCTATCAATGGCTACTAGTCCTTATGGCTAAATGCTACCTCCTGTATGAGGCAGGAAGCCTATATACACCATTTGCTGGGGAACATGGGTGGGAGGGGGTTGTTGCATTGTGTCTTACTTGTGGATCTTTGGTCGACAGCTGGTTGGCCACTGTGTGAATAGAGTGCTGGAGTATTGATCTGATCCAGCAGGGCTCTTCTTATGTTCTTAAGGTTCCTCCCTCAACTGTCAGCACCACAGCCATTCCAGCAGGAGATGAGCGGGGAACAGGGCCATTCCACAAGGCCTGCTGGGAGACTTACTTTTTTCCTCCCCACTCTCCATCCCATTTTCATTGTATGTTGTGTCTTTCTTAGATTGTAAGTCTGCAGGCAGGGACTGTCTTGTTTTACTGACTGCATGTGAGCTGCTCCAGGAGCCTTTTTGGTTGAGAAGCAAGATAAGAAATGCCTTAAATAAATAAGCAAGCTTGTTTCAAGGCCCTTTTGTCCTTGTGGTGATCATGGAGGGGGGGGAGACAGTGAGCACTGGAGCTCAGAGGAAGAACACGGCTTCCATGCTAAGCTCCTGCGTATACGAGGCTCCTCTGCTTTGAAGGTACGATTACCCGCAGGGCTGCTATAGGCATTTCTAGAATGAAAAACATTGAAAATCGCGCTTAAAATGCAGTGAACTAGGAATAACCGATTGTAGAGCAAAGCTATATTCTTTTTCTGACTGTTTTAGGGCCCTTTTGATTCTTCTGCTCTTAATCAGACAGATTTTCAAGCCATTGTATATTGTTCCGTTCCCATTCTATGCAAAGGTAGACGGAGGTGCCGTATACATTGATTCCCAGCTGTGAAAATACTTTGCTTAGGAGCCTCTTTTGCTCATGGGGAATGATCCATTTATCATTCTAGTAAATCTATTTTCCATTCCTAGGAGTGGGGGTTGCCCGGTTTCAGAAGAGACGATCTTCGGAGGAGGGAAAGAATGTTAACACATAGAACAAATGGTTTACTTCTGTTGCTGCTTTTTATCTAGCTTTAAAACAAAACACGCCCCCCTGGTCGGGACTTCTATGCTGTATTTTTTTAATACTGGAGAACCCAAGCAAATGGGCTCTCTTTTGAAACATTTTGTAAAATTACATTTCTCTTTCTGGCATCTTATTTGTGATTCTTCCTGTCTTTCTTGATAGTTTCAAACCATGTTAATTGCCAAGAAGATTTTGATCCTAATATGGAACTTCCTCGTGGGTTGTGTTGTAACAGAAACTTAGTAGGATGCCTATTTGTTCCCCTATCCTACCAGTAAGCTGCACGACAACAATATGTCTTAACATCTGTTGGGAGGCTTTATAAATTGCCTTGATGGAATTCCTTGTCTAAGGAAGCCTGCTTTTTAGGGGCTTTATGAGTTTTCACCAAACAGGAGAAGACTTTTTTTTTTAGCTGTGCTGGAGTGAGTTTGAACCTATGATTTGTTGTTGGGTTAAAACTTTGGGATTTTTGTCCCTCAGCAACCCAGAGTTCCATGTTCAGACTTGCATCGCACTACACTGGAACAGGGCGTTTCTGGGTTATTTATGAAACCAGATACAAATCAGAAGTGAGAAGCATGTGGGAACAGCACACTCATTCACTGAAATGATAAATCATGGGTTAAATAATCCATAAATTGCCATTATGTGCGAACTGGGGCTGCATATATTTATTAGCTTACCTAGTAACAGGGTATTTGTGTTATTAGCAACAACTACACTGTGAATGACCATTGCTAATAATGTGATTGTCACTTTTTGCATTTAATTTCCTTCTGTTTACAAGTCTTCTTACACCACATGTACAGTATATAAACCTGAAAGTCTCCATAATACTCCATGCATATGAAAATATGGGCTGCAAGCCACAAAACAAATGTTCGTGCTGCAAGACTTTTTGTTGTGTTTACATTTACTTATAGTAAGCTCCAAGGATCACAATTGGACTTAGATATCAGTAAACATGCATAGGATTGTGCTGTTGAAAAGCATTGAAGTATTTCTACCTTTATTATGTTTCCATCTGATGAAATGGACCCTGGCTGTCTACAAAAGTTTACGGCACACCATAATAAATCTGGTTGCCTTTAAGTTGCTATAGGACTCTGTTGTATAGCAGTATAACTTCAAATGTATTTTTTTTTAAATGATCAAATGTTGAAATGATACAAAAATTATCACTTTAAAAATGAACATGGAAATCACATTAAAACAGTCTTCCAGCTTTGTGGCCATTTGTAACAGCAGGACGATGACGATGATACCAAGTTCCAAGAACCCAGTACTATCTTCCAGCAAGATAAAAAAAGGAGTAATTTCTTTCCATTTTATTACCTAGACCAGCCCTTTAGGCTCTAATAACAGATTACCATAAGAATAAGGTTCTATAATGTTCTGGCTGTGCATCTCCAGGTACATTATCTGTATGAGATAGCTGGACAAACCATATTGCTAGAAACACATTATTTTTTCTGGCAACTGCAAGCTGTCCTCACCTGATGCATTATTCCCCCCCCCCCATCCTATTTGGAGAATATCCCAGATTTGTCATGCACCATTGATTCTTTGTGGGATGGTTTCCACCTTTCCAAAGAGTGGCAAGAATAATTCATGCTGCAATCAGCATGTATGTTAATAACTGTTTACATCAGATGTAGTCTAATAGTATGAAAATTGCTCTAACTTTTGCATTTATTTAGCAACATTCCCCTATCCAATGAGTAAGTAATAAAAAGGAACAATGATTAACCTGAGTTTTCTGACTATTAATCCCTTGCCTAACCTCTAAACCAAATTGTATTTTAAAAATATTTTTTATCTTTAAAATCATAATTTGTATTTCTGAGTGCATTAATATTCAAACTACTTTGGATTTACCTAAAAAGAAACAAGGTACAATAGCTTTATAAACACAATCGTGTTAAACCAAAATAGAGAAAGTTTTTTAAAGTACCTTGTTCGAATTTCAGATATAGGGAAAACGTTTAACGTTTAACCATAAGCAACTAAGAATTCCAGGTTTGCACATCATGAAAAAACCCAGGGGTGGAGCATTCCTGGATTAATGAAAAGCGGAAATGATGAGTGCATACTCTGCTGGTCCATGCAATTCCTGGGTTGTTAAACAACCCAGCAATTGCCGTAGTGATGTGCAAACACACTCACTGTGAGGTTCCAGGCTAAGTAGGGATTTGAACCCAGGTCTCCCTGAACACAGCCTGACACCATGAATTACTCCACCCCATTGACTTATCAGTTTCAGCCAAATAAGCAAGTATTTTGCCTTATTCATTCTAAATAAACCTGTTAACTCCATTTGCTGCTACAGCCAGACTCTTTACCTGAGGGCCATGGAGACCTTGTGAGAGGCCTGAGCCTTGGACATAAGCATCAGAGGGAGGGGAAGGAACAATCAGGCACACTCCATCACACCTGGATACAGCATCAACTGAGAGCTCTTCAGAGGAAGAGGAAGCAGCAGCCACCCATGTTTAGATCCATCTCCGTGATCTGCTGAACTTTGCAACAAAGAATCGAGTGCCTGAACAAGCTTTTTTTCCTTCTCCCTACCCATTGCCTTTCCTTGTGTGTCATGTCTTTTAGATTGTAAACCTGGGGGCAGGGAATTTCATACATTTTATCACTGCAGTCTGCCTCTGGAAGTCCTTTTGGCTGAAAGGCAGGATAAAAATGCCATAAATAAATAAGTGTGCTATTTACCTCTGTATATAAGGTTTCGTTTCTACGCTAGGCACCTGCTAGTTGTGCTGCAGTATAATTTGCTTCTCAGTGTCAGTTTTCTTACCTTGTTTCTTGGATCTATCCAACATAGTCCTTCTTTCCCAGACATGAGGCACAGAGCGCTGATGACTCGATGACCTCCAGTGTCAAGCACCAAGCACTAATTATGAAACTCCCAATTTTACAGGCTCTAGAGCAGCATTCCTCAACCTGGCACCCTCTAGATGTTAGGAACAAAAACTATTTTGCCATCACATCTGAACTGGCAAACTATAGTTTGTTCTTGCTGTCACAAACCAGAATTGGGACTCTATGGGTGCTTCCAGATGAGGCTTTTAATGTGCAATCGCGCTGCATCATTAACAGAATTTTAGAGGGAGGTGTCCCTAGGAGCCGCTCACACAACACGCTAACCTACATTCAATGGTTGAGTGTGGGTTGTTGTTGAACTGTGGATTGTTTGTTGAACCATGGGTTAGTGTGTTGTTTGAACCCAGTACATTTTCTGCAGGGTGGCTTGTTAACCACCCTGAACAACCCAACAACAAACCATGGGTTCTCTCAGGATGGCTTGTTCAACCAAAATAAGCTATGCTGCATGGTTAACAAGCCACCCTGAAGAAAACGTCCTGAGTCCACGGTCCAACAACCCACACCCAACCACTGAGTGTGGATTAGCATGCCATGCCAACCCAGTCATCGTCTTTAATTTGTAACCCCTCCCATGTTTTCCCATCATTTCTCCCATCTTTGTTCTTACCAGAAAACAATCTATTAAGGAGGAAAAGAGTGAAGAGCTGCACAATGCTTTTCGACTGGTAATATTAGGAGCCTGTCCTCTGCTTGGAAGCAACCTTAGTTTGATAGTGTGATCCCAGAGTACAACAAAACAGTTTGCTGGTTTGGGTGTAATGGGAAGTTGTGGTTTGCTGTGATCCAAGAAGGGAGAGGTTAAATTGGAGGGAGAAGGGGAAAGAAACAAGCGACCCCAAAACTTTTTCGCGTAACACCAAAACACAGTCTGGTGTTACCTATGAATCAACCATGTAGTGTCAAGTAAACAGGAGGCTACCCAGACTAAGTTAAATCAGGAGTGGGGAACATGTGGCTCTCCAGATGTTACTGGACTGCAACTTAGCCAGCATAGCCAATAGGGAGGGATGACAGGAGGCACAGTCCAACATCTGGAGACAGTGGAGACTGGTGGCTCTGAGGTCAGTGGGGTGGTGAATCCACTCCAGGTTTAGCTCCTTTAGGGTGCTAACTGGTTCTGACTGAAACCCGGAGCATATTCACTGCCCCACCGGCATTGGAGTCACCAGCCTCCCTTGTCTGGAGAGCCACACTTTCCTCATCCCTGGGCTAAAGAGAGGTTAAAATTGTTTGGGAAAACACAACCTGCACCCTTTTTTATTAGAAAACCAGTGATCTTAATTCATCACATCTTTGACAGTAAAAAAGAAAAGAAAAAAGTCCACATTTGAATACATTTCCCCCCTCCAGAGTGTGTGTGTGTGTATCTCCACCACTCATCCCCAGAAAAAAGCTAGTTCCAAAGATTGCAATATCCTCAGAGCAAGATCACACAGCCGTCCCCTGATGAACATGGCTGGGTTTGGCCCTCTCTCATAGACAAGCCCCTGGGCTAGCCGCGTGGCTGCTTCTTGCATTGACTTTCTGTCAAAGCAATATTTCTGTCAAAGCCAGGAGGGAAGATCAGACACGGATTCCCCTGTCGTTTTGCTTTCCCCGCTTTTTATGTACTTTCTCTGCTTACGAGTGAAGATTTTTCAGCCTAGCTGTTCTGAAGGATCTATACAGATGAGCTGCGATACTACAAAGAAAGAGGCAAGTTTTGAGCAGAAGGAGAAATCCAGACCCTGTTAACAAAGAATTCAGGGACGGGGAATCTGCAGTGTTCCTGATGTTGGATTCCCAATGTTGAGTCCTGCTCTTCCTGCTGGTTTCTGGCTCAAAGCACTACGCATGATCCAAGTGGGTGCATTTGAAAGGTGGGGAAGCTGCACACGTTCCAAATTCACTGGGTCAGGGTCAGATTATCGTCTTCTGTCCCTAGCCAAGCTCTAAATTATTATTTATTACATTTATGTACCGCCCTATAGCTGAAGCTCTCTGGGCAGTTTACAAAAATTAAAAACGTTGGACATTAAAAATCAATATACAAAATTTTAAACCATAAAAACAGTATACATT
Organism: Anniella stebbinsi; assembly: GCA_029215795.1. Taxonomy (NCBI): domain Eukaryota; kingdom Metazoa; phylum Chordata; class Lepidosauria; order Squamata; family Anniellidae; genus Anniella; species Anniella stebbinsi. The sequence continues at coordinate 394,901,409 of JARDYH010000001.1, forward strand.
TTAAACAGCTGCAAACTCTCAGCCAGGCCTAAATATAGTTCTGGGGTTAATTTAAAAACTCTGTATATGCTGTTAAATGTCTGGGAGAAGAGGAAAGTCTTGACTAGGCACCGAAAAAAGATAACAATGTTGGCGCCAGGCGAGCCTCTTCGGGGAGATTATTCCATAATTGGGGGGCCACCACTGAGAAGTCCCTCTCCCTAAAGAACTATGAAATAAGTTCCATGAGCCCAAAGATGGGATTTTAAGCTTGGTTTTTTCTCCCCCACCTCCCATGGAAGCTGCTCCATGCCAACAGCAAATTTGTTTTGAAATAAAACCCTAAGAGCTCTGATGGATCGGACCAAGGCTCCATCTAGTCCAGCATTCTCACTCACACAGTGGCCAACAAGCAACCCACAAGCAGGACATGGGTGCAACGGTACCCTCCCACCCATGTTCCCCAGCAACTGGTGTACAGATGAATATTGCCTTTGAGAGAGTGGAGGTAGCAGAGAATCATAGCAGCTGTTGAGAGCCTCCTCCTCCTCCAGGAATTTGTCTAACCCCCTTTTAAAGCCATCCAAATCGGTGGCCATCACCGCATCTGTGGTATAGAGTTGACATAGAGTTTTGAAACTCACACGGTGGTGCAAGCAGGGATGTGCAAATCAGCAAAACCCGGTGTGCCACTGCACCACCTATAGACTAGGCCCGGTCATGAGCACCCCTTCTCAGGACAAGCGCCGCCACTTGAATAAGCCTGAGGGCAGGGCAAAAGAACACTACTGTTGGGTGTCAGGTGCTTCGTAGACAATTCACAGGGCTGGCCCTGTGAATTGTAGACTGAAGACTTGGCAATTTGTTATGAGAAGAATTTGTCTCTGCTTATCTGCTTGTCTATAACTGTAGGCCGAAGGCCTTGAGAGTTCTGTGAGAATGAAGGTTGTTTTAAGAAAGGTGGGGGCTCTCTTCCTCACATTGTGGCGTCATCAAGAAGAGGTTGAACCGTGCCGCCCTGTTGGCACAGGAGTTTAGATTACAGGCCTGAAGCCCTGTCTGTCAAAGTAGGGTAGAATTTCCCAGCCTCCACACTATATTTACCTACATCCTAAGAGAAATCCCTTTGCTAGGAATTATCTCGTCTAACCTCTTGCTGCTTGTGTGCTGCTCTGCTGCTGCTGTGAGTTTCTATCTGATTTGGAATTGTGTGATGCACTCTGTACATGTTCTGTTGCTATTTGGACTTGTAACTTCTAAAGAACTCTGCCATGAAAAGTGCGCTGTGGCTTTTCATAGATTTGGACTTGAGATTACTGTTCTGGATTTCGTGTTCTATAGCTTGCTGTTTCTCTGCATGGAGCCAAAGTTACGGGCACAGAGAAGACAGAGGCTGATCGTTGCTGTTCTGAAACTCTGTGTGTGTGGGACCTGCGAGAGGACCTTTCCTCAGTGCTAAAGCTACGAGATTTGGGAAAGGTCCCTAGGTCACAAAGGTTCATTCCCTGGCATCTGGCTTCCGTGGTCAGCTCAGTGTGCCCGACAGGCTGAGTGAGAATTTAGTTGCCAGATGACCGATATTCTACTGTCAGGAGGCCTGATCCTAGAGTCTCCCTTTGTTTCCAGAGGACTCAGCGCAGCGTGGCCACTCCTGATCTCTAGGGACTGGGACTAACTCTAAATGTCATTCCCTGAGTGAGTGCTGTTCGCATTAAGCTGTTCTACCTGAAAGCTGTCTGGTCCGTCTTCAGCTTCAAGTGTGTGTTTGCAGAAATGAAATCGTTATGCTTTGAATTCCGTGTGATTATAATAAAAGAAGTCTCACCGTTATTGTTGTGTGTCAGTGTGCCTAAAGTCGTGAGCAGAAGCTTGGAGAGTTAGCTCGAGTCACGACAACTACCTTTCCCCTCTCTGTGAGGGAACAAGGCGAAGACGTTGGGGAATAGGTTCTGCTGTGAATATACTGGGCTAAAGGTTTAATGTAATTTGTGTATTTAGGAACCAATAGAGCAGGTTGACAAAGCCAAGCTGACACGTGGTTTAAGGTAGCAAAATAAAGAAAATGTTTATTGTCGTTTACAGTTCTTAGTTTCTTCAAATTCAATTTAAATCTTGCCTCTTCTTAATAATACTAGTAATGACAATCTTAATACTAATAATCCTAAATCTCTACAATCTTAAATCTATTCCTTTCTCACCCAGTCTTCTCACACTCAGCCATCTACAAACCCCAACTCCCCCCACTGACAGACTCCCCACCCACTGCCTAACTGCTAACAGACTGACTGCTAAGCTCCTCCCCTCCCCTCCCTTATCTAGCATCACTAGCCACACCCACTCAGTCTAACATTCCGAGCTCTCTAAACATACTCATCTGGACATACCTAAGGGAACAGAAATGTGGGGTATTGCCACACCCGGGTTTGACGAACTTCTCCGAATTCCATTTCGAACCTCGTTCTGGCTCGAGTCCGTATCAGACTGTAACTGTTGCCCTTTCCTTCTCGTATGAAAATCGATGCGTAGTTTCGTGCATGTTTTTCCAAACGTAGCCATCGATGATGCACACCTTTGGAATTGTTTTTAGCTGTGTATATTTATTGTTTTATATTGTCTGTATGATTTTATCTGTAGGCTGCCCTGAGATCCTTGTGATATAGGGCGGGATACAAACCAACAACAACAATGATAAATGTACCCATTCTTCTCTCAATGAATAAAGAGTATATGTGCACATTTTTCAACAGTACGCATTTGTTCGTGCACATTTTTCGAAGGTATGTATGCTGTCAAACTTGGTTTTTTTGGTCTGCAAATCACATTGCACGCCTGGAAATGTACAGACTTTAACCACAGACTGTGTCCAAGTCCGTGCTTGATTTGGAAGGTGCAAACTGAATAAATCCTAATCAAAAATGACCTAAAACGAATTTCAAATTGATCCCTAAGTGCAAGTCACTTGCATGAGCCTAAGCAGCTTTTTGTAACATCTGTAAGATAAGATGGATGGGCGCACAAGAGACAGGGCCTATTCAGTGGTGGTGTGCAAATAATGCAATACTCTCCCAGATGAGATCAGTCCAGCTGCCTATGTTTCCATTTATTTGCTGGAAATGTTAAAAAAACCAGATGGCTTTTAATGATTTGTTTTTTTAAGCAATTGTTTTATCTACTGCTTTTAACTTTTAATTTTTTAAAAAAGAACTTCCTTAAGCTGCTGACCGTTAGTGATCTCCTTTTATTGTTATACCCATTTAAATAGTTTTATAGAGAAAAAGAATGTAGAAATAACGTACAGATGATACGCTAAGCCAAGGTGGTTAAGCATTTTGAGCTAAACATTATGACTTAGCGTGTCGTGTGAACCATTCCTAACCATGGCGGCTACATAACCCCAGTTTAAACACACTCATTAACCATTTGCTACAAAAAGGTTAGCGGCCTAACCATGGCTTAGCATGTCGTCTTGAACAGGCCCAATAACATTTGTATTCTGGAATGTGTGTGCACGCACACACATCAAGTGGACAATCTGTGGGGCACATGTGGCCCACTACCCTCCCTCTGTGTGGCCCCAACACCCCTGTACCTTCCTGCTGCCACCAGAGAGAACAGCACCACTGGAAGCATTAAAGCGCATGTGCAACAAAACTGCTGAGCATGGCCATTGGAGCACGCTTTGAGATAGTTCAGCTATGGGATTTGCAACCACAAGATGTAGCAGTGGCCACCAAATTTCCATGGCTTGAAAAGGGGATAATGCAAACGCATGGAAGAGAAGGCTAGCCTTAGCTACTAGTCCTGATGGCTACATGCCACCTCCAGTATCAGAGTATGTACACCAGTTGCTGAAAAACATGAACAGGAGGCTGCAATTGCACTCATGTCCCACAGGCATCTGGTTGGCCACTGCATGAACAGAATCCTGGACTACATGGACCTTGTTATCATCCAGCATAGCTCTTTTTATATTCTTAAAGATGGTGTGGGTGCTACGTACTTTGTGGTTTGGCCTCCACCTTGTGCCTCCTGGCGAGAAGGGGGTATTCCTGCCCACTTTGGGCTTTTGCCCCACAACCTTTTACCTGCCCTCTGCCCAAGGCTAGCATGCGGTATTCCTCTGAGGAATGCAACTCTCAACCTGCAAAAGATTGCCTCCCGCTGGTATGCACACAGACTTTTGCTTTTTGCACAGAGTTGCTCAAGGCTTGAATAATTCTACATGGAAATGGAGCTACCAAAAAAAATTGAGGAGGAAAAAATAATCCATATAGATCTTCAAGCCAATTACTTCCCATGTGGCTTGCCTCATCTCTCTGCTCAAAGAAGGTGCTTGATCATGGCTCCCGTGTTCCGAGCACCTTGCCACCCCTTCTCAAAGGCAGCGCCTCTGGCAGCAGCAGCACCTTCCAAGTGGGGCGCTGGGCCAATGCTGGCACAATGGACTGCACGTTTCTGCTGGTGTCAGCAGCTCACCATGCAGGCTCGAGCGCTGGGGATCCCCAGGCACTCTGGCTGCATCCCACACCAGCTCAGCAGCTGAAAGCCAAGATTCACAGCACAGGTGAGGCACCTACAAGCAAGGGGTCTTGAGCAGGGTACAGCTCCCCTATGAAGGAAAGTTACAGCAGCTGGGGTTGTGTAGAGTGAGACCTGATGGAGGCCTTTAAAACGACGCATGGTGTGGAAAATGTGGATAGGGAGGCGTTTTCTCCCTCTCTCATAAGGTTAGAACCCAATGGGGCCATCCCATGAAACAGACTGGTGGGAGATTCAGGGGATTCCATGTAGCTGGCAAGCGGAGGATGCTGCTTCTTTGCTCAACTGTGGTCACCGCTTGCATCTGCAGGGATAGGAGGTGAACCACAGGCTAAACCTGTGGCCAGTCAAGCAGGGAGAGATACTAGCACACAACTCCACCCTCTGAGAGCTCCCCCACGGCCCTTTGGTCACAGACAATTCAGCACCTAGGGTTTTTTTCTCTCTCTTTGATTATAATATTTTTGCAAATTAACAACCATTCCCTCCTGGCTTCCCCCACTCCTCCAGTCTTTATCGGGGCCTGCATTCTCACAACGCCTCCTGCTCTTCCCTTAGCATCTCCGGGGCCTCCTTTCCAGAAGTCACAGAGGCCTGGTGGAGATCCGTCCTTCCGCTAGGAGTGGCAGGTGGTGGAGGGTGTTTGTGGCCGGCATCTCACGCGGCTTTCTGCCTCATTAACCCCTTCTTTGCCCCCTGATGAATCTTCGAATCCAGCTTCCCTGTAAGAAAAAAGGAAAAATGAAGGAGATGGGGGGAGGGACCTCATGAGTACTTCTCTTCAAAGGTTATTTGCAATGTAAATCAGCTGCAGGCAACAAGGTCTCCCTCCCTCAGTGTGTTGCTGTCACATTCGATTTTCCTGCCTCAGGAACCAGGCATTTCTAAAATCGTGTTGCCAATGCAGTGACACAGAGAGCCTTGAAGCATTGTGCAGAAAGGGGGGGGGAGAGAAAAGAAAATGGGGGTGACTGAGGAGGGGGAGCGGAGACCAGGGCACTGCTGTTTTATTGTTGTACTATGTACAGCACCATGTACATTGATGGTGCTATATAAAGAAATAATGATCATGGCTGGCACCGCCGCCAAGAGGAAAGCCACCCCTGCGTTGAGAGGAGGATATAAGCCGGCCTGAACACTGAAAGTCAGACTGAGAGACAATGGGCAGCCATGGTGAAAGACAGGTGTGGAGTTGGGGGCGCAAGGGGCGGCCGGCACAGCCCCTAAAGAGCAGTCAGTCTAGCAAGGGCCACAAGCAGACAGAGAGCAGCAGAGCATCCAGGAAACAGACACGGCTGTCCTTGGGACAAAAGGCACACAGGGTAGCGAGGTCACATGTTCGCATGGTCAATGTCTGCAGTCAGAAAGCGCAAGCATGTCAGGTCTCGCAGGCCTGCAGCACTGTCCAGAGGGTGGGTCAACTTTCCCTCTCTTCCCTCAGCGGCAAGCCACTTACACAACAGCCATCTTCCTTGGTGGTGGTCACCACAAGGCTTCTGGCTAGAATAGTACGAGATCTTCCTCTCCGCAATGCTAGCGGGATGGCACTTCCGTTCTCTATCGCCTGGCATGGCACATCAGTTCATTAGCGGATGCCAAGACAGAACTGCCGTGCCGTCCAGGCAGCTCTCCCTTTCCGGCCAGGCTTGGATCAACTGCTGAGTCATCCGTTCTACTAGGGAGGATATCTCTCAGTCAGTCCCTGTCCTTTGCACTGAGCCTTACCCTTTCCTTCAACGGCCCAGGAACGTGCCCGGCCCCCTCCTTCTGATGCTATTTATACCCTTTAATTGGCTGCCCTCGGCCCACCATTCATTGCTTTAGACAGAACCATTTGTCAGGAGGAGTCTCCTCTCATTGATCTCTGCACTGCCAGGGCACCGGCTGACTTGAGACAGGCTCATCCATAACCAGCGGTAACACATTTGTTGCGTCCTTGCCCCCTAGAGATGTGCATGCTTTTGCACAGGCCAGGCCAAGCCTGGCCTGTGTTCAGAGTGTTCAGAGGTCTGCATGACTGAAGATGGGACACAGAGAGAGCCCACACAGAATGAAGCCAAAGGGGGGCAGGAAGCAGCACAGCAAAAACGGTCAACCCCCCTCCCCCAAATGACATGCACATCCCCCATGCAAATGGCTTTTCCCCGTCATAGGAATGTAAGGGTGACTTAGGAACAAAGGAAGATGCTTTATACTGAGTCAGGCCATGGGTTCATCTAGTACAGAAGCAATTGAGTGCCCTCCGGATGTTTTGGACTACAAGTTCCGTAAGTCCCAGCCAGCCTGGACAATGGTCAGGAATTGCACGAGTTGTAGCCCCAAACATCTGAAGGGCACCAGGTTGCCTTTCCTTAAGCCTACGCTGAGTAGCAGTGGTTCTCCAGGCTTTCAGGTGGGACTCTTTGCCCACTGGACTGTTGGCCTGCCACAGAACCTGGGTTCTTTTGTACAGAAGCCAGGTGCTCCAACACTGAGCGACGGCCCTTCCTGCAGAGGCTTCTGGCTCTACCACACATGCTCATTCAACTTCATCAGTATCAAATGTCATGCGACTCCGATAACACAAAGATAGATTTCAGCGCATGTCTGCTTTCTGGTGACGCATTATCACGATTCATGCAAACAAGAACTTTCATCTTCATGCGTACAAAGGAAAAGAAACAGCATAGGGCAAGGTAGGTGAACATCTGAATCCATCCCCCGATCTGCGTACATCTGAGTGTGTCTTTCTTTCTACATTAAGTTTGACGCCAAAAAGCAGATAGATGGTTGGCACTTTATAGCCTCAAATCGGCAGGGATGCAGAAACCAAGGAGAAGTTTTCATGAAGCAGAAGAAGGGGAACAAAGATTTTGAGAGTGGGTGGGAGTACACGGGGCTTTTTACCATGTCACCGTGTTTGTCCACAACTACTCCGGCAAAAACTTCAGCTTCTATCTTGCTGAAAATGCAGCATCTCATTGGTTGAACCCTTAACACTGGAATCTCCAATGCAGTGCCCCCTTATGCATCAATGTGTCTACAGACCCTTCTCTTGATGACTGCAAGGCTCACTGCCCGGCCCCTCCTGATGTGTATCTTATGTAAGATGATGATGATGTTATCATCATCATCTTACATAAAATGATGGTGGGCCCCTGCCAAAGGAAGTGAGGCAGGAGGCTACCGGGAGGAGGGCCTTCTCTGCTGTGGCACCCCGGCTGTGGAATGAGCTCCCTAGAGAGATTTGCCTGGCACCTACATTATACTCTTTTCAATGCCAAGTGAAGGCCTTTCTATTTTCCCAGTATTTTAGCACTTTGCCATCTTACTCTTTTAACTTTGCTGTTTTAAATCTGTATTTTAAATCTGTATAAATCTCTGCATTTCAGCTTGGTTTTATCCTGGTTGTACTTTTATATTGTGTTTTTATATCATGGTTTGTTTTATATCTTGAATTGCACTTGGTGTTTTTAATTTTTGTGAACTGCCCGGAGAGCTTCAGCTATTGGGTGGTATAGAAATGAAATAAATAAATGATGATGTGAAGTGCAGCCCTCCAGGGCCATCTTTATTTCGGTTCAAAATAACTGTTTTGTGTTTTAGAGCTCAGGGCTCCACCTCTGTTTTGTACTTAGGTTCCTGGGGAAGAGACTTTTCTTTTAATCTCATCCGCTTGGTTTCTGGGAAATGAGGAACATATGCCAAACTCTGGTTTTCACGAAGGTAGAGCTCAGAATTCTTGTTCTTGATAAGGTTCTACCTAGAAAGTCAGGCTAAAAATAATTTTAAATAAATAAAAAGTCTTACACTGAAAGCAAAAATCCAGCAAGATTCAGGGGGGAAGCAGGACCGGGGGGGGGGGGGGGAAGGAGAGAATGTCTTTCCTTCGGCATATTTGTTCAAAACCACAATTTCCACCCCTCCCATACAGCAGGCAATTCCAAACATCCGACTTGGTCCCAAAGATCAATAGTCTAGATGTAGAAAAGCCTGGTAAACCCCAATTAAAACCCTGGAAGGCAGGTGAAAATGTTCAATAAATAACTCAGAATGAAAGAAACGTGCTGTGCGTCTCAGGCAGTGGGAAGCAGGAATCGATGGATCACACCACCCTGCATGTCAAAGCAAAATTCGAAGAAATATCGTAGCAGCTCTTCTGGGGTGCAGTAGTGACTAAACGTAATATAGCCAGACATCTTCAGCGTTCAAGGTTTTTGGATTTGCAATTCCTGCGGCCCCCAAAAAATCTGATCCTGGGGGTTGGGGGACCCTTGGGAATGATGTGGGATATAGTGCTAAGGGCTGCAATTAGAAGGGGGAGTTGGCAGAAATCACATGAATAGAAAAGCAACTAAGGGCACAATCCTATGCATATTTAGACAGAAAAAAGTCTACAGCATGGCTGCCTGGGGAATGTTGAGAGCTGTAGGACTGATTTCTGTCTAAACATACGTCTGCTCAGAAGTAAGTTCCATTTAATGGCAGACTGACCTCCATCACACCTAATTCCCCCCACCCCCACGGTTTGCCCCTGCGTATTTTTCCCTCTGAAGCAGAAGCGCATCAAGCTTATGATCCCTTTCACCTGAATAGCTGCTCTTTCGATCATTTGCTCTTCCACTCCACCCCTCCCCTTCTCTTTCTCCCTCCAGTCCCTGTCAGATGAGCACTTCAACCAGACTGCCTTTCTGCCAGGCAAAAATGGAACGACCCTTTAGTCTGGCTCTTTGGGGGAATCAAGGGAGTACAATCCTGTCTCTGCAGAGATTTGGGCATTGTATGATGTTAAAAAAAACACTTTGGAGCCTGGGATGCAAGGTTTGGGTTTTATATTGAGACTTGGAGCCGGCTGCTGGGAGACACCTGATGCAATCCATTCAAGCCCCCAGTTCCTTTAAAACTACACGGAGGCTTAGGGCGCATTTAATGAGTTTAGGGAAAATAATCCAGACTTTTAGCGTTCTAGGAAAGGCTGAAGAGGCAGGGTGTCAGCAGGACAGGCACGGCATTATGGGAGTACTGTGCTGCAAATCTGCACACCAGGCATGGCGATAGTGCACTAAATCACTGGTATGCTGAAGCTCACTGTCTAGTTAGTGTGCATAGGTTTGCAGCCTTAGGACCCAATCTGCTGCCATGCAAGAATTTGATTATTTACTCAAATGAAAAGCCTCTTTCCAACATGTACGCTGTCTGACAGCCATTGCCCAGCAAGCGATACACTTGCGTTATTTCTTCTAATCAACATTTCACAGGAGTTCTTCCCTGTGTCTGGTTTACTGTAGTCCTTACCCCCATCCTCTTTGCCCTGCTCTTCTTTCGCGACCAATTCTTGAACGCCACTAGTTACTCAGATACATGAAATCACATTTGTAATGCATTTTGCCACAGGCCTCGCTGTTGCTTCCCTCAAATGCACTCCCTCGTGACATGTTCGCTCACAGTCTCAGATAGGGAGAAATGTACCTTTTATAAGCAAGAGCAGCAGAGTGGGAACACAACATAAGAGGCCTCCAAACCTCTCTGGTTAAACAGGGGGAGGGGAATTGCAGCTGCAGGGTGCAGCTTTAGCAAATCCAGTTAAATAAATGGGAGCTGTGTGAGAGCTGATTTGCAAGCTCTCGCGATATTCCTCACTTGTTCCATTTGGACTGGAGCTGACGGATCATATCCAGTGTGGAAAAATGGAGATGTTAGTCATTGGCTGAACTGGGCTTGCAAAGGATCCTGTAATAGGGTATTGTTAACAGGAATGACACAGGGAATGGACTCATGGTCTGGTTTGCACATAATCCCATGGTAGAGGTTGTTGAATTCTAAATTGTTGTGAAGTGTGAACATGCGTTAATCATGAACAGCTGGGATGGAGAACTGAGATGGAGAATTCCATCAGTCAGGGATACTTTAAGGTGGATTCCTGCATTGAGCAGGGGGTTGGACTTGATGGCCTTATAGGCCCCCGCAAACTACTATTCTATGATTCTATGGTTTGTTGCTGGGCTGTGAACTCTGGGTTGTTAACCTTGGGTTGTTATATGCAAACACCGAACCATGTGTTGTTTTGCTGGGCTACAGAGGTGGCAGGCAAGAGCAGTATCCCCCACCCCCAGTCCTGCTACATGCCAGTACTATTGTGCCACAAAGGCATTTGGGATAGAAGGAGGGAGTGGGCAAAGGAGGAGGGAAATGAACAACCCAAAAATTTAGAAAACAAGCCACAGTTTGTTTGATTGCCTTCCCACATAACACTAAACCATGATGTATATTAGTATGGGTTGTTGAATCGTGGGTTACCATTACATGTGAACCCCAAATTGTGGGTTAACCATGGGGCTGTTCACATGTAACAACCACCCATCAGTTTAAAAGCCTAAGGGTTGTCAGTGTGCAGTGGGTCCGCCTCTTCTCCTTTGCAGTACAACTCATGATCGGCTCCTTCGCAGGTTGTGCGCTGTGGTATGTGAACTTGGACAGCTGGGTTGTTTAGAGGCTAAACACCCCAGCGGTTAACCCAACAACAACCTATGGATTAACTGCTGGGTTGTTCTGTTGGGAGAGGCATTCTGTCAGGTATTGCGATCCTGAGCTGTGTAGGTTAATTATGGTTTAAACAACCCACAGTTAACCTGACTACCAGGCAGAGAATCCATGGTTTGTTGTTGGGTTGTGAACTCTGAGTTGTTTTGCTTGTGATTAAGACCCCATAAACCATAGCGATTGACTGTATTAGCTAAACTGAAGAAATTGTGGCCTTTGTCTTGATATTTGTGTCTTGGTATTTTAACATTAATAAGTCTAATGATCATAACAACATAATAGTAATAATAATAAATCTTACTTAAGTAATTCAAAAAATGGCCGGCTTATTGATTGATGTATATAATATGTATTGTATTACTCTTATTGTATGGTGGGGAAAAGTTTCAGGATGATTCTACCAGCAGACATCAATTTAATTTAGAAAAATAAAAATTAAACAATGATATGCCGTCATTATGTGAAAACTGTAGGGAAACAAACCATGGGTTAAATAAACCATGGGTTAAGCGTTATGTACAAACCAGGGTAATGGAAATTATGATTTTGAGGTAATATCTGAGTGGAACTGAACGCTTTCCTCCTAAGGCTTGGCTTGAGTAAAAACATGGTGACGGTGCATTTGCTGTGATTAAAAGCTGGAGGATTCTCAGTCCCCGTACTCTTGTCACTAACAATTTCTTGATGGCTCGGAATGACCAGCCCCACCCTCAACTCCTGCAAGCTAACTTGCTATGGGCCAGCAACTAGCTCTCCCCTGTTGCAGAGGAAATATGCCAAAGGAGCGTGGAGAAAGCAACACACTCCGGCAGCCTTTGGCACGGACAATCTCCTTCCAGTCTGTCAGGCTGATCCCTCTTCAAGTAGGAAACTGTCACTTTGGAAAGGACACGCTGTGACACACTTGGGAAAGGTTTGTACTGGCAGCAGAAATGCACATTCTGCTCCAGAAATGCAAAACCTTGAAACAAAACCAAAAACTAGCCCTAAAGCTTGCAAGGAGGAAAAGAGAAGCCAGTTTGATGAGCAGGCCTGGAGCATCAGCATACAACATCCCTGGGCAGCCGCTGGGACCACATCAAGGCCCACCACTGACACACAGTTTGTGCCCCCCCCGCCCCTTTAAAAAGGCACCGAGAGGTGATGAAATGCCATTTTAATTTCCCACAATGCCCCAGAGCGATGCTACATCAGAGACAGTGTGAAAAATTAAAATGGTGGCTCCCAACAGCCCCGTGCTCATTTAGAGCACTGCTATTGCCTGCCATCAAGGCGCAGTTTGCTGAGGGACCTCCTGAAACCTGGAGGTGCCCAGTTGGTAAATGGATTCCAGCCAAAGGTATAAGCAACAAATTCTGCTCTAAAACGTTGCTAGTGACTGAGAGATGGGGGAGGGGGGCACAAATGATCAGAACCAATCTGAAGTAGGCAATGACTGTTCGCACAACACTCTAACCCATGATCAGTGGTTAAGTGTGGGTTGTTGCTGAACCATGGGTTGTTTGTTGACCGTGGGTTATCATGTTGTCTGAACCCAAAGCATTTTCCGCAGGGTGGCTTATTAATGAATACAGTGTGGCTTGTTTTTCTCAAAAAAACAACTCTAAGAAGCCATGGTTTGTTGCTGGGTTGTTCAGGGTGGTTAACAAGCCACCCTGTGGAAAACCCCCCTGGGTTCAGACACACTAACCCACGGTTCAACAAACAACCCGTGGTTCAACAAGAACCCACACTCAACCACAGAGTGTGGGATAGTGTGTTGTGTGATCAGTCCCATTATTTGATCCAGCAGCCTGGAAGAAGCTGATCTCAAAGTAAATTCCCCAACAAACAGACAGAGCTTTCCCAACCCTCTCCAATACATATGCATTTGCATCCACTACCAAATCTGTTCCAACAGCCAAAGGCCCACTCCTACGGGAGACAATGCCATGGCTTGTGCCAGAAAACCAACCCACATAAAGACACATTAATCTATGTTCCTACTGCAAATACTGCATGAGCAAGTGATTATATCCAAGGACGTACCGGGAGAAAAAGCCAAACATTACAGGGATATAAATGCAGTTTACCAATCAGCAGAGAACGGGAATGATTTTGTGTTGCATTGCCCATGGAGTGGTGGGATGGGGAGGGGAGAGGAACACGGGCAGCCATACTGGTGTTAGGGGAGGAAATCTAAATGGAACCATAGAATGAACACCTTTCTTAGAACCAACTAAAAATGATAAAGTGATGACCTAGCTTTTGACATTCACACCACTCTTCCTTAGTCTCAATGTTAAATGAACATCCTCCAAAAAGTGAAAGGGGGGGAAAGAGATTTTGCTGTTAGAAGGAATGGCAAAAGGCCTGCCTGTAATATGTAACTGAATTGGCAATTCAGCCCGCACCTTGCAAACTAGTTAGGTTCATTTGTGTGCCCAGCACCAAAACACACCAGGGACAAAGAAGCATCAAAACACACCGGGGACAAAGAAGCATCAAAACACACCAGGGACAAAGAAGCACCAAAACACACCAGGGACAAAGAAGCACTAGTCTCATTCCTTTTGAGATAGGAAGTCAGTAGTGAGTCAAATCTGTATCTAACATTAATTGGAACTCTAGGGTCCCCTGAAAGGCAGAGAGTCTATAAAAATTATGCTGGGAATTTACTAGCCTGGTTTAGACACAACTATCTTGGACCAATACTGCCCACACGTGCCATCTTCATTCCTTCCCTTCTCTCAATTGCCCATCTTCAAGGAATATATGGCTAAATGACTGTTTCCTGTGACATGTGAACTGGCAAATTGTGGTTTAAGTGCTGCTTACAGACCAGGATCTGCCTCAAAACCAGACACTCGAGAGCAGGAGGGGAGGTTCATTGCAAGTCCCACAATAGCTTAATCGGATTGAAATCAATAAATCTGAACTGGGTTACTGTTTGAATACAGGTCCCTGAGGACCACTTCATGCCTGCAAATAGCTCAAAAAATGTCCTACATATCTGATTACAGTGTATGAAAACAATGCATGGATATGCAGGTATGCTATCACGGGTGATGAGTGCCAGATACATCCATTTCACACATGCTCACGTAAAGGAAAATTGCGTTTGGCTTATGAGTCTCCAGAAAAACAGATATAAGCACAAGTTGCAAAATAGACACAGCGCTGTTAGGCAGGAATGATACTCTGTAGGGACAAGTCTTCCCCAAGCTGCTGACCACTGGCTGTGTTGAACTACAAGTCCCATTGTCCCCATCCACCTGTGACCAGCCTGGTTAGGGACAATGGAAGTTGTAGTCCAACACAGCCACAGGGCACAAGGTTGGGGAAGACTGCTATAGGAAATCATAATATGTAAAGTGGCCACATAATGTATCACGGGGGGGGTTAGGGCAGCCCTCCCCATCCTGGTGCCCTCCAGGTTGCAAGCCCCATTATCTCCCAGGCAGCAGCCACCTGGGTGATTATGGGAGTTGTAATCTAATACAGACTGGGAAAGGCTGTAATAGGGGGATTGTAATTATTACCACAATTGTATTAGTGATAACTGCCAGAATCAGGGAAGAGGAGATCACACCGAAGGAAGGAAAATGGTATTGCATCCTTGACTGTGGACATGCCTTGCTTGCCAAACAGAATTCAGAGATGGAAGTTTCTTGCCTTCCCAAATCCTAGGATGGCTAAGAATCCACACGTATAGGTTGCATTCAGCACAGAAATGAAATATTCTTCCATTAAATTCCCTGCAGTTCCAATCTCATGTTCTCTCTCAAACCTAGTGAAGGTTTGAGGTGAGAAGATTAGGCGAAGAGATGCAAAGGAAGAGGGTATCTCTATGCCATTTCTCCCTACCTCCTTGATCCAAGGTATGTGTTAACAAGGTTAATCATTTCCTCACCATTCTAACGTATTTAGACCAGGCCTACATTTACCTGATTGCAGCAGAAGGGGCTTGCTATTCCTGCAACACTAGCAAGGGAAGCCATGTGCCCTAAGGCAAGCATTGTCTATTGGTGAAAGGGGAAACTAAGCAGGAAGCAAATGCTAAAGAGGTATTGGCAAGGAAACACTATTGGCAAAGATAGCAAGGCGTCAGGGCAAGGCACAAACAAAGCACAAGCCAGGCCAGAGCCCACCAAGGAAGTAGTAACAGAAAAGCTGCAAGCCCTATTATGACCCACTGCTGATTAGTGCCCTGGATGCCTGCACACTGGGTGGCTAGAGAGCCACTATTTAAATTTCCCACAATGCCTCCCATGTTGCTTCACTCCAGGGTACTGTGGGAAGTTGAAATGGTAGATGCAAGTTGCCTGCCATAGACAGGAAAGCCGGAGGGAGCCCACCGATGTAGGAGGGGGCCCACCAGAGGGACTTTGCCAGCACCCACCCCCTCAAACGTGGAGGAAAGAACTTACAGATTTTGTGTCTGCCTTTGATGGGAAACTTAACAACCATCTCCTGAGCGTTAGAACATATAAAGACAAACGGAGACGCTGACTCCTGGCTCAGCTGCCGACACTAGAAAAAGAAAGAAAGAAAAATCAAACAAACACCACAATGCATTAGAGAGAGAGAGAGAGAGAGAGAGAGAGAGAGAGAGAGAGAGAACAGTATATCTCAAAATTACAATGATCAGCAGAAATACATTTGAAGCAGCACAGAGCAATTTAGAATTTAATTGCAGGGAGCAGGCTCACCTGTCTCAAGAGCTCTTCAGGTTTATACGGGCTGCCTCTACAAGAGAGGTTTAATGCGCTTTGAAGGTTCATTAAAAATTTTACCTCTACAAGAACGGAGCGCAAATCGGGCGTAGAGGCGCGTTATCTCTCTGATAATGCGCATTTTCGAATGCGCGTTAAATCGCGAGTTTTATTTTGCTCCGGCCGTTAAAGCGCATTTTTCCCGTGTGAACAAGCGCTTATGCGCATTAACTTCTTGTAAAGCGCTTTTTGGACATCTATTAATGCGTTTCGCCGCCTCTCGCCGCCTCCCGTGCAGAGGGATTAGGAGTAAATGCGCGTCTGCAATAATGCGCATAATCGCCGAACCGGGCGCAAAAGCGAATCCTTGTAGAGGGAGCCACAGAGGATGGCCAGGTTCAAATAGAGTGGCACGACATACAGACAAATCCAAGCAGCTAGTTTTTAAACCACACAAACATGGTGTTATATGCCTGCAAATGGCTCAGAAAAGATGGCACACCCCAGAGCTATTGTGGGGCGCTGGTCATAGGGAGATTCCATCCCCTCCCTTAAATTTTCAGGTTTCATTAAAAACCAAAAAGAAAGCAACAGTAATAGTAGTCTAGCTCTTTTATCAATAAGATATGGGGGGGGGGGGGAGCCTGCAGGTGGCATTCTAGCCAATCACTGAGGAAGTAGTACTTCTTCTCTTGCATATCAAGGTACTTGGGTTGATTGACGAGGACCTGGCACATATTTTTAAGTTGCAGATAATTCAATTAAAGTTATGAATATTAATGCCATTAAATAATTTCAAGCACATTAGGCTGCCTGGCTAGTCTGCAATCTCCTTCTCCCAGCCTCACGCCCCGTATAGTCCCCTCATTACAAAATCTCTGAGACACAAAGCTATGGCCCGGGGAGGGGGTGGAGAACAGAAGACTGCTTTTCATGAAAACCCTGGGCCTCCTTCTGGATGTCATTCCCTGCCATAGACAGCTCTAAAAAGCAGGTGAAATGTCTGGGCAGAAAAAAAGGAAATGGAGCCCATTCCTTGCTAATGAGAGGAAAGCAAAGATCAAGGTACTTGATAGCCCTCTTCAAGTACTTGAAAGGTTGTCACACAGAGGAAGGCCAGGATCTCTTCTCGATCCTCCCAGAGTGCAGGATGCGGAATAATGGGCTCAAGGTACAGGAAGCCAGATTCCAGCTGGACATCAGGAAAAACTTCCTGATTGTTAGAGCAGTACGACAATGGGACCAATGACCTAGGGAGGTTGTGCGCTCTCCCACATTAGAGGCTTTCAAGAGGCAGCTGGACAACCATCTGTCAGGTATGCTTTAAGGTGGATTCCTGCATTGAGCCGAGGGTTGGACTGGATGGCTTATAGGCCCCTTCCAACTCTACTATTCTATGATTCTATGATAAGTTCTTTGAGTGGCACCAGAAAGAGTTCTGTTGCCTCCTTGGGGAGGGGCGTCCACATCAAAGGCTGCTAAAAATGAAGATGAGCCCTCTATGGTCACCATCCACCTAACTTCAGAAGGGGTGTGTGTGTGTGTGTGTGTGTGTGGAGTGTCTCAGTAGAGGGTCTCTGAAGATGATGTGCTCTTCTCCAGTGTGTTCCTTCCAGGTTGTTAAGATCATCCTCAGAGGCTCACCTCTAGATGCCACTGCCCACAATGGTGCGATGGGTGGCTACCATGGAAAGAGCCTTCTCTGTAGTGGCCAAATTACAGCCTTCTCTGTAATTTGCCCAAGAACCTAGGTACGAGGCAGAGGTAGGGCCTGAGTTCCAACACATAAAACCACTCTTTTGAACCTAAGTAAAGATGGCTCTGGGGGGCAATCCTTCCTCTTCAGCATGCCCAGCTCGGTGCCAAGAGAAGTCTTCACACTCCACAGGCAACATGTTGGAGACCCCATCTCTAGGGCAACTTTATAGATTCATAGTCTCAGTTGTCTCCCTCCGCACCCCAGCCCCCCCCTCTCTCTCTCTCTCACACACACACACACACACACACACACACACGCTGAGATTTAATCAGGTGCTGCTCACATGCTTTCAAATGCAACTGTGAAATTGCAAAAGGCACACAAGCCTGCTTCAGCTCGAGACCTGACCTTGGTTTACCGCATGTTAAAAAAAATCCTCCAGAAACCCATATTCTACCAGCCAACATAATATGCCACTCAATTCATACAAAATCATGCAAGAGTTAAGTACTCGGTTCAAATGCCGAAGTGCCAGGAAAGGACGAATGGGGCTCACGGCTGGCAATTGTGATTACAACCCTGGAGAAAGGCAAAGAGCTCTTCGCTCAGCCACTGGAAACCTCTCTCCTGATCATGGCATCCACTTCGGCGCCGCTTACCTTGGCAACTATCTGGGCTAGAAATGTGTGCTTTGTCAACGCCGGCGTTCCAGCTGTGCGGTGCGCAGCTGTAAGTGTGCATTAAACCCTGTGCCTTTGCTTACAGCGGCCATCTGCAACTAGGCAACGACTTTTGCAGACAGCCTCGGATGGAGTGGGCTCCAGCAGGCGCACGCTTCTGCGAACATAAATCTTACTAGTCTTTAAAGGTGCCGTGAGACACCTGGGCTGGTTTTGCTGCAACACGGGAGACACAGAGACTTTCCTAGACATGCCTGATCACCCACACGATAGGGAAGTGGCTAAGAATCCTGGCTGTTCGGCTTGCTTGCTCACTCTCCTCATACCACTTTACAGGATGACTTGGCTGCCCTAGCAAAAAATTCCCCCCTGGCGTGGGAGAGGTTCTGGTTAGAGGAGAGCCATCTGACTCTATCTTCCCTGGAATGCCTGTCATTCAATTACTGGCATGTATGTTTTTGCAGGCTGCTACCAGCTGAATTAGCATATTTCAACACTGGGGAAACTCGGCTGTGTGCCGGGATTTGTTGCAAAAGCTGGAGAGGAGGAAAAGGGAAGGACAACCAGCTCTCGCACAGATCCAACACATCGCATGAGGGCTGCACATTTCCTTCCCCTCCTCCAGGAGCACCTAAAGCATCTCTGGTTTGTGTGGCAAGTATTCCACTGCAGTCCAATCCACAATTTCATTTTCTTCCCCTCCCAAAGGCGATTGTTTTATCGCACAATCTGTAATTTAATCATGCAATTCGCTACCATGAGATGTGGCAATAGCCTTTAACTCAGGAGTGTTGAACCTCTTTTAGGGTGTGGGCCAAATTCCATTTTGGAGAAGTTCATCGGGGGCCATCTTCCAGTGATGGCAGGGCAGAAGCCAAAAGAGGTAGGGCCCAAAATACAAAACATATCAGCATATTGTAGATTAAAGCTCTTGCTGCCAGTAACTATGTCTTAAGAGAGGTATTTCTGTTAGAAAGTCTAGTGTGACTTACAGTAGAGTTGCTTTATACAGAGAAAGCATGGCAACACAGCTATTTGCCATGCTAGCTCAACGGAGCCTCCTTATCCTGGTGTACCATATCTTTGACTACCAAGCCGCGGGACCAAACAACAGGAGATTGCTAACTGCTTCATGCCACACTTGCGAGATTCCACAGGCAGGCAGAGGTCCTTCTGCTCTGCCATCTCGCATGCCACACGATTTCTGGAAGTCTGGAGGTTCAACCTTCAGAAGTGACAGTTCCATATTATCCACACTGATTTGCAAAGCTAGCCATGGGTTCACCTCTATCAGCGGCATGAGGGGAACCGCAGGTCCAGCTGTTTCCTTTTTCAACGTTCCAAGATGTCCCACCGGCTCTTGGAGAATTGCTGGGCAGCTCCCTGCTTTAGGACACTACATGGACCTCCTACTGGGCCAGAGAGAGGAAGCCGTGTACCAAGAAGGCCCACTCAACAGGGACAGCAAAATAAAGGCCAGCATCTCGCAACAACTCATTAGCGCAACTGCAGGAGCCATTCTGTGGTGCGCATTTGCCATGCCGTGCATGACTCCAAGCTGATGAGCTAAGCAGTGCAGACAAAATAAAGGCAAGGAGTATCTATTCTATTCTCTCTCTCTGTATGTATTTTAAAGAAATCCAGACTTATCCCACTGCCAGCCTTCTCTTCGTCCGCAAGCTGGCAAACTGAGTCACAAGCTTCTGGTTTAACAGGACGTCGGGAGAGGAGATTGTAGCAAAAGAACATCTTCCCCCAATAGAAACGGGAACAGTGCCAGGATCAGGGGACATCCAGAGTCAGATTTCCCAAACCCAGCACCATCCATCATGAGATGGTAACTCCCATCATCCCCAGTCAGCATGAACAAAGGGCCAGGTGGACTGTGGATGATGGGAATTGTTCTCCAACACATCTGGAAGACACCACATTGGGGAACACTGTCCTGAGCACCCTGATCCGTTCTCCGGTCCCCTTCTTTCAAATGTAGTTGCTGGAAAAGACAGAGCCACACTCCTCTCACGCCTCATAAAGCCGCGCAGCCGTCAGGCTAATACTACAGGTAATTAATGGCTTAGTAGGCATTTTCTTCTCCGCTCTTGCAGGAAATTGTTTGCCATTCCAGCAAGAAGACAACTCTGTAGCTGTTTAGCAAAAATAAAATGCCGCGCATCAGGATCTTTGGCAAGTAGAGTGAGTGCCAAAGCCACAGGCAACGCTGTCAATAGTTCCAGCCAGCAACAAATCCCTTGAGAAGAAGCAGAATTGAGCCTTCTGATGTAAAGAGAACGTAGGCTCAGACCCACCGGTTTTCCCCATAGAGTCAGAATAATTAACCGTTTGTGACAGGAGCATTTCACAGGGCTCAGCTCCCTTCACGTCAGCGCCAGACGGCTGTGACACTTCCATCACGTTCGGAGATGTGCGTGGAGTTCAGACAACCTTCTCTTGGTCTCATCAATGCTTCTGGTTTAGGAGAAGGCTTTGGGCAGAGCGGAACTGGACCATGAAACCGCAGAGAACACACCTCTGCAAATGCCAGTTTGACCACGAAGCAAAAGCAAACCCTGGCTGCAGTTAATGTGGCCCGCCGGTGCCTGCTCACTCCCTCAGCACAGGCTGAGGTACAACCAGAACTTCCTCCATCCCGCTGCAGCCGATTTTCCCACGACCCTCAAATACGGGAACTGGGGGGCGGGGAAATCCCTGTGCTTGCTACCTGATGGTGTGCACTGTAAACCCTCCCTGTTTGGGGCAAAGAAGCAGATGACGGGAGAGGCCTCAGCCCTGCCAACAAGGCAGCCCGTTGTCTAGTTGCAATCATTACAACAACAACAGTGCAAGGGAGATCGGTATTGTTATTCCTCATATTGCAGATATGGGGGTCAACTGAGGCCGAGACAGAGAGTCTTGTCTAAGACCATCGTGAGATCCTGGCCCAGACAACACAGAACCAGGGACTTTCTGATTCACAGCTCTGTTTCTTAGCTGCTATGCTCCATCAGCTCTCAGGTATACATACCAAAAGCCTGGCCTTCTGCTGCTTCTGCTACTAGCCCTGATGGCTATGTGCTACCTCCAGTATGTGAGGCAGTTAGCCTGTGTGCACCAGTGGCTGGGGAACCTGGGTGGGAGGGTGCTGTTGCACCATGTCCTGCTTTGTGTGTCCCTGGTCAATAGCTGGTTGGCCACTGTGTGAACAGAGTGCTGGACTAGATGGACTCTCGGTCTGATCCAGCATGGCTCTTCTTACGTTTTTATGTCCACTCATTAGAGCAGCTCCAGCCTTAACTGTAGCTTAAACCTCAGGTCCTGGGTGGGGAACATGTACTCTGGGCTGGGTTCCCGGCAGAGCCAGCTACTCAAAAGCCCAGCCCAGCCCTGCTGTGGATACACACCAAACACCAGCGATATGGCACTGACCAGGTAGGCACAATACTTTAGGTTAGATGAGCCAACCTGGTGCAAGGGAAAGAAAGGAGGACTGGGGAGTCCTGGGTTGAACCTCCTGCTCAGCCTAACCTGCCTCACAGGGTTGTTGTGAGTATAAAATGGGGAAGAGGGGAACCTGGTATGTTGCCATGGAGGGATATCATCATCATCATCATCATCATCAACAATAATAATAATGAGGAGAAGGTGACAGGCAAGAGAAATTGCTTCGATGCATTCAGGTCAGGGATAGGCTTGAATTAAGAATTTTAAAAAGCCACACAGTCTACATGCTAGGCCAAGCCGAAACAGGTGAGAAAGGAATTGTGCAAAACCGCCGCTGCTAATAGCTATGGATTTGGTAATCAAAATGGCTTTGCTACGACGGAAAAAAGAAGCGCCAACTGCCTCAAATGCTGAGGTTACAAACCACAGTCTTGCTGTGCTGCTGAACACAGGCAACATCTTCCCTGGAGGTTGCTGAGAGTCTATATCTGCCGCTCGCAGATAACAGAAACATGCTGGCAAGTGGCTTGGCTGCTTTGAAGGGCAGACGCAAACGTCTCAGCCAGGCTACTTCATTTCCCTTTCATCTCGCACTTATGTAAGCTCCCTTTCACTCCTCACTCCTCACGCCACCTGCCAAACCAGCCACAAGCAGGACCAAGTCGGATGAAGGAGCATCGAAGGCAGGCCTCGGGGGCTCTTCTAAGCACAGGGTAGGCAAGTCCTCCCACATGACCCCCTCTCGGTAGAAGGTTCGGCAAAGTTTGCCGAACAGCTGGACGTTTTTAATTTATTTACACTCCACCTTTGAAATTAAAACCTCTCCAAGGCAGCTTACATCAGAAGCAAGGAAGACAATAATGAAAGCGGACAAGCAAGAGCATCGTATAGTGCGCCTTGGGGGACAAAAATGTTCTCAAAACTCACCTAAAGGTGGCAAGAGAGGGGCTTGACAGATACCCCCTGGGGAAGGGGATCCAGAACTGTGGTGCCACAGCTGAAAAGGCCCTGACCCTGGTACCGCAAATCTGATGGGCCAGAAAGCAGGCAGCTCCTGAAGACAACCTTAAGGCTCAGGTAGGTTCCGAAAGGCAGAAGGAGTCCTTCAGATAACCTGGTCCTAGCCCATCCAGGGTAGCCTCCTCCAACCTGGAGCCATCAGTTGTGTTGGGTTCCAACACATCCTCCTCCCCAGCCAGCCCAACACATCTAGAGGGCCCCTGTTCTGGGAAGGATGGTTTAGGGCTTTAAAGGTTACTAAAGTCTGGTAACGTCTTTTCTTTTACATTTCTTTTTAAACTCAGGAAGTTTTAGTTTGAAATACATTTCAAAAACAAAGGCAATGGAAAAGAAGGGCCAGTATATAACAAGACAACAAGAGCACAAAAGAAATGTTTTTTTAAACATCACCAATTATAATTCTTATTCTATCACTGATACGGTTGCAGAACAGCCAGAGTAAATCAGCCTTGGCAGAAGCTCACTTGTGAATGAAAATACACGTTTTACCTCTTTGTCATATCAGGGGCTCAAACTACAGCATGCTTATTCCAACGACATGATCTTTCTCCTTAAAATGCTGGGCAAGGTAAGATGGCTGCAGACAAGGATTTTATGTAACGAGACAACATTCTCCATTAGGCATTTCTTCTTCTTTCAATAAAGGTAGTCTAGATTTGCCCGATAGTCTACTGAGGGCCACCGAACAGTACTTTATCTTTTTATCAGTCAACGGTCTTTCTATCAGTCCACGATTAAAAAAATCTAAATGAAATAGTAGGGTTATACTTTTTATTAGGATGGAACTAATAGGTCCCAAAGAAACAAGCAAGCTTTTGACTTCTTTAAAACTGTTCAATAAGGCCTAATGTTAAGCAAAACAAAAACAAAATAGGGGAGAGGGAGAAAGGATGTTGCTGGACAAGATGAAATAGCCCTAGACTGCCATTTGTGGTAGGAAGCGTTTATTCAGACTTACACTGCTCGCTTACCAGGGGGAAAGTCCACTGAACCCAGTGGGACTTCCTTCTGAATAAGTGTGATTAAGGGCTCACTGTTAATGCAGCCATGTTTGATGCAACTGGGGATTTTTGCCTCTAGTGCAGCAACTTACTTTCCACCCACACCATCCCGCTCCCTGCTGTTTGTTTGTTTGTGCTGCTAAGATATCCAGCCTATCAAGAGTTCTGTTGAACCTGAAAGCTTACTCCCTTCTCTGTGATGTTCCAGTTCAGGGGTAGGCAACCTGGTGCTCTCCAGATATTCTGGACTACAACTCCCATCAGGCCCATCCAGCATAGCCAATGGTCAGGGATTCTGGGAGCTGTGGTCCAAAACATCAGAGGGGCACTAGGCTGTTTATCCTTGTTCTAAAGGTACTACCTACTATGACTTTTGGAATATTCCCCCTAACAGTAGGGATGTATGAATCTGATTAAATCCATTCTGCATTTTCAGGCCTCTTGCGTTATGTTATCCATTGACAAAATCGGATCCCCCTGCCCCCAGAATGCTGTTCTACTTGTGCTAATGCACATTACCCCTAATGCATGCTTGCATTAACGCACATTAGCGCAAATCACCCCAAAAGGGAAAAACTATTCCACAAGTCCACGGAATCCTTGTGACTCAGAAAAAGCCGGTCCGCTGCAGAATCCTCAAGTTGGATTCATAGAAATCTGAACTTGTTTTAATCCATTGCAGATTTCTCCGACATTCCTCCCTAAGAGACCTACCTACAGTTTTAAAATAAAATGTTATGGTGTGCAGATTCTACACTGTAGAAAGCACACCTAACTAGTCCTTGTTTCAGTATTTACCACCCGCCCTAATTGGCTTTGCTCGTTGTCTGAAAGCTGTATGTCCTCTTGGAGAACTGCTAGGCATCCTCTGTGTAAACTATTGCCAAGAAAGAAGTGCATTCTGTACACACTTTCCCTGGAAAACGCATTGGCAACAGACCAATGGCCAGGTCTCTTGTAAAAGTTATTACGCCAGATACGGAACATAATTATCCACAACAACGTGCATTATTTGCAGCAGGCTTCTTCAACCCAGTGCCCATTGGTCATGCTGACTGGAGATGATGGTAGCAAAAGTTTATCATATCTGGAGGACACTGGGTTGAGGAAGGCTGGGGGGGGGGGGGGAAAGATAGCAATGTACTAGTTTAAATAGGCATTTTATACTGAGAAATTATAACACCGTAAAGAGTACATAGAAATGCAGTTGAATTTATAAGCGAAAGAGAAATGTCTCCTTCCTGTTACATATGCCGGCTGCTCTTAAGGATGCAAGGAGTGTTCAGGGAGTGATGAGGCAATTTTTAAATGTAGCAAGTGTAGAACACAATCTTTCTAAGGCAATCTGCATTGCTTTAGCCAACAGATGCAGAGCAGCAGGGAAGCCCGCATGTGTCTAGAAACTGATCCCGCAGATTCATCTGGAGAGGCAGAAGCATAAATAGAGACTTGCATCATTACCGGCTTCCCAAGCATAAGAGCACACTTTGCTCGAGAAGCAGGGGCACAGCCGGCCGGCTTGATCTGACATCTAATTTCTCCAGTGCAAACTGCCTGCTGATCATCAAGATGTCGGGCCGCTCCGATTTGACACTAGTTCCAGGGATGCGTATTAGTAATACCTTCGCCTCTCATTAAAAAAAAAAGCTGGCTTCTGGCTCCTCAGTGCTGAATGAGAACTGCTACCGCCGCTAGAAGATCCATGTCTTCCCAATATCCTAGTGGTCTTTGGGGGAAGGGACAACTTAAACAAGGGGACATGCTGTCTGTGGTGCCCTGGACTTTGGGACGTCAAAGGTTTATTCCCTGTTTCATCACACAGACTGAAGCCATCGAGGGGTTTATTAATAACAGTCTGTATTTCCCAGGGCAGCATCCATTTGGTAAATAATCTCATTTACCAGTTTTGCAAATTAAGGATTAAATGCCTATGTACGCCGAACACCCATCACTTATTTTGCTCTTGAGAATGAGGATTCGAAAGAATTTTATTTTGGGGGAAAGGGTTCCTGTAGGAAAGGATCTCTAAGAATCTTTTGCCAGGCCCTGGCCACACATTTCTAAAGCTTATTTCTGCATCCTTGAGGTTAATCAAAGGCCTGTCCAAGGCAATAATTTAAACATGGTCTACTTTAAACCATTCCTGACCATTGGCCATGCTGGCTGGGGATGATTGGGAGCAGGAGTCTAGCGTCTGGCCTCCTGCCAAAGTTTTCCCCTTGTGACAAATGCTGTATCTGGCTTAATACTACTCCTCAGCTGCATTCTAAAGCAAGCAGGGGTGCAGAACTCCAGGCCCGGGGTTCCAATGCAGCTTGCCTAGATCCCAATCTGGCCCTCTGGAGTTCCCCAGATGGTTACGCCCCCCTCGCTCCACCCCCCGATTATTTGGCAGTTTCCTGACTTTTGTGCCTCTTTTTCTCCATTCATAAAGCTTGAAATGCCTCTCCTAAGGCTTAGTTACTGGCAGTAAGCTAAGATATGCCACCTTTGGCCCCAGCTCTTTTGGCCCTAGCCTAGAATGTGGCCCCCGAGAGCTTCTCTGAAATGGAATTCAGCCCTCGAACTGAAAGAGGTTCAACATCCCTGCTCTAAAGAATAATTTTATTCTGCAGACTGGGCTGGGCCCAATGCAGCCATATCCCAAATATTAGCCAGGGAAACAATGAAAGAGAACAGGGAAGGCTCTCCCACCCAGGAGGTAATTCCTGGTTTCCTGCTAGCATAGTGTCCCTCCCCAGGTAGCTTTTATAGTTGGCTTGATCTGGTAGGAAAATGTCTCCTATTGCCCCGTGGGGACCAAATACATCGCAAGCTGCACTGTAGTGTTTTTTTTTAAAAAAGCAACCTTTAAAATGTAGATAGCAAACCTGCAAATTTGTGGAATACGCTAAATGCCGCGCAAGAAAGGTTTTTCACTTTGGAAGAGCTTTTAGGACAACAAATTATTATTATGATTATTATGATTAACAATATTTATATACCGCTCAATTATCTAACACAGATTCCAGAGCAGTGAGCATAGGTATAAACAGTAAAAGAAAGAAGATTAAAAAAGCAAATTAAAATGGTTCAATTTAAAAACAAAGTAACAAGAAAAACTGTGGCTAGTCAGTTGAGGAAGGCTTCTCGAAACAGAGCTGTTTTCAGGAGGCGCCGGAAGCAGCCTAGTGTTGGCACCTGCCTGACCTCCAGGGACACGGAATTCCACAGAGAAGGGGCCACCACACTAAAGGCTCTTCTCCAGGTGGATCCCAATCGGGCCACAGGTCCACCAGGAGCATGCCCTCCAATGACCTCAGTGATTGGGCAGGTTGGTAAGGAAGAATGTGCTCTCTCAGGTATCCAGATTGTCCCTCAAGCAAGCAAGAAGCGTATCACCGATAAACACACACACACACACACCTATTAAACACAGGCATTGTGAAATGGAGGCCAAGAAGATACTGGCAAGCCGGATCCTCCCAAGCACAAACACAAAAGCCACTCAATGAGTCTCCTTAAGATAAAAGTGTGAGCCGAACCCACCAGTGCTGGGTGTGGATTAACTGGTGAGTACCCTGGAGTCACAAATGGAAGTGTTTTGCCTCCAAAAACAGAGGGTTCGCAAATGTGGGCAAACGAGTTTTGATGGCAGCTTCCCTGTGTTAGCATCAAGGCCTCCCTCTGTGTCGAGGGACCGCCATGAATCTCCTAGGTGTACTGGTCCAGCTGCAGCTGCCTCTGTAAATCAACAACCGCCCAACGGGTTGCCAGGAGCCTTGTTTGGAAAGGGATTTCCCTGACTCAGGCTGATTTGGTTAAACAAATACGAGTCACAACAGACACAGATCTGAGACAGACAGTTTCAGAGCTATACCCAAAGCTGCCTAGAGAAAAGAGAAGAGGGGGGGAGTATACTTTCCCTAGTTTCTAGCGGAGAAACCAACAATTTCCATCATAAGCTCAAGCAAAGCCTAGCTGAGAAATGCTTTCTGCTACAAACTTGCCTAACTAGAGCTGCTTTTAATTTAATTTAAACCCTTTGTTTTTGTGTTCCTTTCTGTCATGTTTCTAGAAAGGAAAATTGCCAGGGCCAGCCCAACCCTACCGGAAGCACAGGAGGCTGTTTGGTGGAGACACAGAGCATATACCTTGCAGGCAGAAGGTCCCAGCCTCCATTTATTTATTCATTGAAGATTCATTTATTAAAATCTCCCTAACTGGCCTTATATCAAAAGACTTCAGGGAGGGATACAATAACAAAAACAATTCAACCTGAAACTCCAATCTATTATACTTATCGACAACCTAAATCAGCATTAATAACTCACACAGCCAAATTAAAACCAAACAGAGTCAGTGAAGCAGCCTAGCTCAATCTGGGGCCCGCCAGACGTGTTGTGCTGCATCGCTCATCGTTCCCAGCCAGCATGGGCAAAGAGCCAGCTCTTAACTTGGCGTCGAAATGAGGCTGGCCTTAGCGCCAAGCCAGGCCTACAAGGGGTTCTATAACCAGGGCACTCTCGCGCATCTCTACAAAATGCACAACTCCCAAAAGTAGCATGCAGAGAAGATCCCCCTCAACAGATCACATTACTTGGGCAGGTGAATACAGGGAGAGATGCTCCCTCAAACAGGTTTAGAGCTTTAAGCATAACCACCAACATCTTGAACTCAGACTGGAAGTGTATTGGCAGCCACCGGAGTTCCTTTAAAACTTGTGTTCAATCCCCATAAGCCTCAGCCAGCATGGTCAAAGGCTCAGGGATTATGAGAACTGTAGACCAAAATATGAGAAGGGCACCAGATTCCCATCAGCTATTATTTCAGGGGAAGGCAAAGACCTCTGCCACAGACTCTGGAGAGCCAGTATCAGAACAGGGAAAACCCTCCGGGAAAGCGATGGGGGAGACAACACTACACAAAGTATGGGCTGAGTATGGGTTGTCGCTGAATCGTGGAATGTTATGTCGTGTGAACCCAGCCATGCTAACAAGCCATGATTTGTTAATTACGAACAACCCAGCAACCCAGCAACAAACCATGGGCTCTCCTCACGGGTTGTTCATGGTTAACAAATCATGGTTTGTTAGCGTGGCTGAGCTTGCACAGCACAACCCACGATTCAACAACAACTCATGATTCAATGACAACCCTCACTATGGATTATCGTGTTGTATGAAAACCTGAACCATTCCCTGCTCCAGGCTTGTGGGGCAACTAGATCTGGAGTGTGGTTGATGAGTGTGTCTCAAGCGTTTCACATTTTCCCCACTCCTAGCCCCTTTATTATTTATTTGTGGCATTTATATACTGTTGAGTCTAGTAAAATCTCTAAGTTGTTCACAATATTAAAATACAATATTAAAAACACATCAAAACACCACATTAAACACACAGTGCTAAAAACACTTCCAACTACAGTAAAAAAATATCAAGGAGCAGTAAAACGGGGCAGCAAAATTAATTTACTGAACAGCTCAGGGAAAGTCTGGGCGAACAAGTGCGTTTTCAGGGGGTGTTTAAAAGATGCCACATTTTCTGCCTTCCAACCTACACGAGATGGTGAGTGCCGCTACAGAGAAGGCCTGCGCTGCAGATCTTAAAGACCACGTGGTTATGTATAAGGAAAGGCAGTCTGCTAGGTCCTTTGGGGGCTCCAATCAGGAAAGCTATTGAGGAGGGTAGCACCATGTTGCTATTCCTAGGGGACGGGGGGAGGATCACACTTGCTTTTGTCAAAGGGAGCAAAATAAAGTGCTGCAGTGCGAAACAGACTCTCGCTCACTCGCTCACTCACCTGCTCCTTAAATTGCTCTTGTGACAAGCAGTCAATCAGGTCCACGCAGCCGAGGAGGCAGCCGGAGGGATAATCTTTGGGAAATTCCAAATCTGTGGCAAGCAGGAGAGAAAATTGTCAGGCAAGCTCACACCCGTGATGGAGAGTCCTGCCGTTCTCCACATGGTCTTGATTAGCCTTCGGCTTGCCTTGCGTGTATTCTCTCCACAGTGCTTTCAACTGCTAATTTCATGGTTTGGACAAAGTGTACATTTGCTTAGAAAAGCATTGTCTGGTGTGCCGGGGAAAGCATTTCACTCCCACAGTCCAGGAAGCAATTCTCCATCATGAGCTAAAGCTCTGAGGCCCTCCAATCTGTTCCATTAATGCGCCGCCAGCTACTGTGAGATTGGCCCCAGGCTTAGGTGGTATTTCAACGAAGGCCAGAGTTTACATCCAGTCCTGAAAAATCCCATGCTCTATGCCCAGAAACGGCCCAGTTATTTAACTGGAGCATGCTCTATGCAATCTGAATGGTGCGTTGTAGTCAGACTGCAGGGTTTTATTTCCTATAGAACTTGGAAGCATTTAGTTAAAGATGAGGGGGACAAAGAGAAAGACGGAAGGGAGGCACGTGCCAAAGGAGCCACTTGTACGGGAATAGAGCGGCCTTCCTAAACTAGGTGCCTACCAGATGAGTTGGACTCCACCATCCCCAGCCAGCATGACCATTGCTGACTGGGGATCATGGGAGTTGTATCCAACACATCTGAAGGGCACCAGGTTGGGGAAGGGTGAAGTAGGGTAATGGGAAAGCCCTCAGTTCCTGCATATTCAACCCTCTTCCCACTCCCATAAGAACTAAATACTATCAACAACACATCCATCTATCCCTCCGTATTTCCATTTTCCCTTTGCGGCTTCCTATGCCTAAATGTGCCTCCTGTGGAAGACCTCTGTGAGGCCACCCCTCTTACTCGCTTCCACTCCTCAAAACCCATCTTGCCAGTGAAGCTTTTGAACCAACCTCCTGGTCCCCAAAAGCCAAACTACCGTAACTAAGCTTAAGTATGTGTAACTGAAATAATCACACAGTCTAGGCCTGGTCTACCCCGGCCTCCATTTCCTACCCTTACCCCTGCTGTCTCCCCTGTGTCTATTTTCAGATTGGATGCTCCTTGGAGCAGGGAGCAGCCCTCTTGTTCTTTGCAAGTGCTATGTATGCAGACGGTGCTATAAAAATGTAACACCCCCCCCTCAAACGCCCAGTTCTGCATCAGATTCCATTGCTGTGAGGAATCTGCAGAGCACAATCCATACTGGAGCCAATCAGCATTTGTCAGTGGGCTTGGGCTGCATTGGTACCACCTCCCAAATGAACCAAACAAAACGCATTGTTTGATAAGGATTTTTGATCTGGGCATTGATATAAAATCAAAATCTGAAACTCTAGTTTCCCCCAAGCCTCTAAAGAAACATTTTAAGTGAAGCAGAGACACTTTACGCTGCGCCAAGTCAAAGTTCACACCTCACATTCTAGCATTTCAGAGGAAAAACACAGAACAACATAACCCAAAACATCCTTTCCTGATAGCAAGCCTTGCAATCTCTTCCTCCGAATAGACAGTGAATTGGACATGACTCTATGGCCCTCAAAGACAATCTCATAGACAAGTTGGCACCATAAAAGTAAACATTTTCAGTT
Source organism: Anniella stebbinsi (assembly GCA_029215795.1). Lineage (NCBI taxonomy): Eukaryota > Metazoa > Chordata > Lepidosauria > Squamata > Anniellidae > Anniella > Anniella stebbinsi. The sequence continues at coordinate 394,932,444 of JARDYH010000001.1, forward strand.
CTTCCAGAGGAAAAATACTGGCCATTAGAGGAAACCAAATAACACCAAGTATCACTGATGAAGGTTATCAGGAAACAGTAAATTACTTTGAAGCGTCAAATGCCCCAGATATTGTTTTATTATGGTTTAAGATATTGTTTAGTTGAAACATTTACTGGCATGTATCCATCACAGGAGGGAGGGGGTGAGTGGTATGTGACATCAAAGCCTGTAACAGAGATAAATGAAACAGTTTTGTCTTTGTGATTCAAAGAGCTTTGGTACTACCCATGTGCCACTTCTCTCTCCTTCATACGTTGTTTTGAATAAACCTGTTGGACTGAACTCTGCCTGTTTCTGGTGATTCTTCAATTTGAGAGTTAGGGAATATTTCCTTAACACGTTAAATTATGGAATTCTCTACCACAAGATGTTGTGATGGCCACCGATTTGGATGGCTTTAAAAGGGGGTTGGATAAATTCCTGGAGGAGAAGGCTATCAACGGCTACTAGCCCTGATGGTTATGTGCTACCTCCAGTATCCGAGGCAGTAAGCCAGTGTGCACCAGTTGTTGGGGAACATGGGTAGGAGGGTGCAGTTGCACCATGTCCTGCTTCATTGGTCCCTGGTCGACAGCTGGTTGGTCCGTGTGTGAACAAAGTGCTGGACTAGGTGGACCCCCGGTATGATCTAACATGCCACTTCTTATGTTCTTAATGTACGTTTGAAATTTTGATTTGACAACCTTAACCATGCCAAATGAGCTCTTTCCCCAGTTTAGCAAGAGCGACTTAGATTACAGCACCAGAACCTGCTGCGAACTGCTGCCAAGCCAGCGCCACAGGCTGGAACGTAATCTGACATATGACCTTCAGATCAGAATGTTACTGTCAAATTCAAGAACAATGCAGATCTTCCTTCACATCTAGTCATGCACCAAGTTGAAGTGTCGGCGAGCAATGCCCAAGTATTTTTTCCTGACATCATGGGTGCCCCATCCACCTTCCTTCCAGCGGTTTGGATCCACAGGATCCCGTGCGATATGGAAATGAAGTCTCAGAGGGAAGGGAGCCGATATATAGAAAAGTAGGAGAAGATGTACAAGAAGAGGAAAGGGAGAGGAGCCACGTGGGAAGGATGAGTGAATGCAAGAAGGGGGGGGGGACTGAGAGAATGGGATCTTCATTTAAAACAGGGGAGCTGAGCCTCGAGATGGACAAACAAAAGTACTGTGTAAATGAAGCGGAGAGGGAGGAGCAGAAAGCATATCTGCCCTGCAGTCTGGCTGGAGGAAAATCCTGACTTGCATTTTAACCTGATTTCCTTTGAATTCCTAACATAGCTTTAGCACCAGATGCAAGCCAACAGAGACAGCCATCCTTCTCCGTGAGCCCCTGCCAAAGCAAGTGAGGCAGGTGGCTACCAGGAGGAGGGCCTTCTCTGCTGTGGCACCCCGGCTGTGGAATAAGCTCCCCAGAGAGGTTCGTCTGGCACTTACATTATACTCTTTTAGACGCCAGGTGAAGACCTTTTTATTTTCACAGTATTTTAACTATTCTTCAGTTTGATTTTTAACCTTGCCGTTCAAATTTGTATTTTAAATCCCTATCAATTTTGACATGGCTGCTCGGTTTTTTTTTTTATCCTGGTTGTGCTTTTATCCTGTATTTTAAATTGTGACTTTATACTGTGGTGGTTTTATATTTCAAATGGTTTTTATGGTTTTAATTTTTGTAAACCGCCCAGAGAGCTTCGGCTATTCGGTGGTATAGAAATGCAGTAAATAAAATAAACAAATAAATAAATACATAAATCCCTACCACAAAGAGGTTTGTTTTCCCCCCCAGTAGCATTTAATTCATAAACTTCACAGTCAAGCAGAAATAGAGAGCACTAGGTGGTTACAAGAATGCAGGCAGGCAGGAGATCGGAGGGGAGGGAAAGAAGGAAAAGTTAGAAGGAAGAAAAGCCAACATGCAACAGATCTTTCCAGATCCTGCTCATTTCACAGCATCTCACTGTGCAGTCCACAATCTCCTTTTCACTCGGCCTGCTGGCCTCTACGTGGAAACACCTTGACACAGGCAAAGGAACCTGCAGTCCCGACGTCCTAAGAGGGCTCACCTTTCTGGAGCAGGAATCTGTAGGTGGCCTCCAGCTCACAAATTTCCTGAGGGGATGGCCTTTTAGCTGTAGCTGCTATCCATAACCGACCCCTATGCGACGTGTACCAAGTCCTGCCTTCTACTCTGGGGAGAGAGAGAGGGGAGGACAGGGGAGGATCAGGGACAGATCTAGTCTCCAGAGGCATGGCATTCCACAGCACCCTCACAACTCAGGGAATGTTCCAATTGCCATTTCCGCATCCAGGCTGCGCACTCTATGGGACGGTGCGCACCCTTCACCCAGATACTTGATTCAAAAAGGAAGAGGTAATGACCAAAGTACAATGGCTGCAAGCTGAAAACTCATGAAAGGCTTGGACGTTACGAGGCTGGCTTCAGAAGCATGATCTTCGAAGTACCTGGGTGACGTTTATACATTTCCCCCTTTCTCCGACACAAGCCACTGTCGCATTTCTTCCAGCTATCAGATAGGATGTTAGAAACTTAAACAAGAAGCAGCAGCTGAGGTTCCCTGAACACTTTTCCCTGCCCCTCGAATCTTGCCATTTAACTTCAAAAGGCCGTCGGCCAGTCGCAGCTTCTTAGCCTAGCCTACCTCACAGGGCGGTTGTTGTGAGGATAAAATAAAGGGGATTATGTATACCACCTTGGGCTCCTTGGAGGAAAAAAAGATGGGATATAAATGTAATAAATATAAATAACCCCACTCCCCTTGCCATCTATGGCATCAGCCTTTCGGGAGGGGGGGAGGGGCTTGCGGCAACCCTGAAAGGCAATGCCAGCGCCTGCAGCTGCAGTGGCTACTCTGGTGATGGCCAGGTTTCCTCACCTTTGCAAGATCTTGTAACCTTGAAGGTGGTGGTGGTGGTAAGAGAGAGAGAGAGAGAGAGAGAGAGAGAGAGAGAGAGAGAGAGAGAACTGAGCAACTGCCAGCACTTGATCTGTAAACCCAAGGGTGTCCAGGCCTTCTCCAAAGCCTCAAAAGCACAGAAATCAAACACGATGGCCAAGTGATGAGGTACTGTGCCAGTCTTAATTTATCTATCAGAAGGCCGCAGCCAGCCATCCCCAACCTAGTGCCCTCCAGATAGTCTTGTCTTCGACTCCCACCAGTTCACAGCTACTGTGGCCGACGGCTGCTGTGTTTGGTGTTGGTCCATCAGCTTTAGGTTGAGAGACAGCGACTCGCCCGATGCTGTCCAGAGTGCTCCAGAGGTGAGCAGCAGTTTGTAACCAGGCCTCTCTGGCCTGGGTCCAATAACGTTCTATCTAATAAAATATACCGGATCTTCAAAAACCAAGGCTATCAAATCACGGGCAGTTGAACCAGGACTTGAACACGTGATCTGTTAGTCTAAAGTCAGACACTTGATCCTTTGAGCCAACCCAGCAGGGCTGAGGATGACGGGACTTGTAGTTGAATACATCTGGAGGGGTGCCAGGTTGCAGGAGGCTGGCTTAAAGCTAGGCAGCCAATCTGTTCAAAATTTACCTCTTTTCCAGCAAGAGAAATAGAGGAAAATAGCACCACCTGGTGCATGATACCAGAGGTAAAAAAACAAAATTAGGCCTGGTCACCATATCAACATTAAAATACTGGAAAATAATCCTTTTAAGAATATATGAACTGGGGGCTGCACAAGACATTGCAGTGTTCTATTCATTTCCACTCTTCCTGGGTTTCTGTTCCCCACACCCAAATTGGGCTGTTTTGGGGGCTCCCCACCCCCACCCTGGTGCTTTGGGTTTCCCTCCCCTCGTCCAGGAAAAGAGTGCCTCTTACCAGTTTTGCCAGGTAAGCCAGCTGCTATCCCTACTCTCAGGTTACGAACTTACATTCCTTCGTCATGCACTGGTAACCTCCTGTCTGAATTACCCAGGGCTGCTCAAAAGCGTTAATCGATCTTCCAGACAAGTCTCCTTGCTCGTTACATTAAGTGAAATGTCCTTGCTTTGAGTTCCATTGTTTACTATAGCTAATTCTGAGCAAATGCAAAGCGGGGCCTTCTCTGTTGTGACACCCACTTTGACTGGGTTTGCGCAACACAAGGGTGGCTAATAAACCATGGTGGCTTGTTAACCATCCCTACATGTGCCAGTTGTGTGCAGCCTGATTACTCTAATTACAGGTGCAGGTTGTTGTGATGTCCAAACCTGGCAAGGGTGGGTGGCCGGGGTGGTTAGAGTCATAAAATAGTAGAGTTGGAAGGGACCTATAAAGCCATCAACCCCCTGCTCAGTGCAGGAATCCAGCTTAAAGCATCCCTGACAGATGGCTCCCCAGCTGCCTCTTGAAGGCCTCTAGCGTGGGAGAGCCCACTACCTCCCTAGGTCATTGGTTCCATTGTCGTACTGCTCTAACAGTCAGGAGGTTTTTCCTGATGTCCAGACGGGAATCTGGCTTCCTGTAACTTGAGCCCATTATTCTGTGTCCAGCACTCTGGGATGATCGAGAAGAATTCCTGGCCCTCCTCTGTATTTATTTATTTTTATTTATTTTATTCCATTTATATACTGCCCCATAGCCGAACCTCTCTGGGCAGTTTACAAAAATTAAAAACATTGGACAATTAAAACACCAATATACAAAATTTAAAAGCATAAAGCATAAAAACAAGTTAAAATTACAATATCCTTCTGGGTCAAAGCACAACAACACAACAACACAAAAAACCCTCATCATATGCTGTTAAATGCCTGGGAGAAGAGGAAAGTCTTGACCTGGCGCCGAAAAGATAACAATGTTGGCACCAGGCGAGCCTCGTCAGGGAGATCATTCCATAATTGGAGGGCCACCACTGAAAAGGCCCTTTCCCTTGTTGCCACCCTCCGTGCCTCCCTTGGAGTAGGCAACCGGAGGAGGACCTTCAATGTGGATCATAGTGTAGGGGTAGGTTCATGTCGGGAGAGGCATTCCATCAGGTATTGTGGTCCCAAGCCGTGTAAGGCTTTATAGGTTAAAACCAGCACCTTGAATTGAGCTCGGAAACGTATAGGCAGCCAGGGCAAGCGGGCCAGAGTAGGTCTTATATGCTCGAACGTTCTGGTTCCTGTTATCACTCTGGCCGCTGCATTTTGCACAAGCTGCAGCTTCTGAACCGTCTTCAAAGGCAGCCCCACGTAGAGTGCATTGCAGTAATCCAATTTAGAGATTACCAGAGCATAGACAACTGAAGCCAGGTTATCCCTGTCCAGATAGGAGCGTAGCTGGGCCACCAACCGAAGTTGGTAGAAGGCACTCCGTGCCACCGAGGCCACCTGAGCCTCAAGTGACAGAGATGGTTCTAGGAGAACCCCCAAGCTACACCCTTTCAAATATTTGAAGAGTGCTATCATGTCTCCCCTCAATCTTCTCTTCTCCAGGCTAAACATGCCCAGTTCTTTCAGTCTTTCCTCATAGGGCTTTGTTTCCAGACCCCTGATCATTGTCGTTGCCGTCCTCTGAACCCCCTCCAGCTTGTCTGCATCCTTCTTGAAGTATGGTGCCCAGAACCGGACCCAATACTCAAGATGGGGCCTAACCAGCGCGATTTGGAAGCTATACTTCTATGAATGCAGCCCAAACAATAACCAGAACCCCCACTCTGTTGTAGGACTGCTGGGTGATTTGTTTACCTGCCCTTCCGAGGTTAGGATGTTACAAGCTGCACCCAGCAAAGGAAATTAGGAAAATCAGCTGGCACGTACGGGGATAGTTAATAAGCCACCGTGGCTCCAACCACCTTGTGTCATGCGAACTGGCTCACTGTGAACTCTCCCCAGTCCTCCATCCCCTGCCACTACCCCTCTCCCCCTCCAGGAGATTAGATTTAATTTTTCATCATCTATCTTCCACAGGTGACTAAATACACTCTAATTTAGAAAGGATTTTGCTGAATACGTTGGCATTTCATCCACTGTGGTCTTGGCTATTTTTTATTATTTTACATGATTTTCTTTAAAAGCAACTTGTCTGTTGCCTAGAGTGGTTAGAAAGAAAACATCTAACAAAGAAATAAATGGAGCAAATACAGCTGAATCTGGGTGTCATGAAAGGGCAGCAAATTATTATTTAGGGTGCAATCCTATGCACATTTAAACAGAAACAAGTCCTATAACTCCCAGCATGTACCAGCTAGGGGATCCTTTGCCACGTGGGCTCTGCTGGCTGGGATATGCTGGGAGTTGTAGGACTTTTTTCTGTCTAAACATGCATGGGATCGCACCTTTATTGTATTTTTTTACTGCTGAGGATTGGGAGAGGCACTTTTGTGGATTTTCTGTCTGAGATGCCAGAATAACTTTACTCATCCTGAGTACTGTGGGCCATCATGAGGAGGGCAGACAGCACATTTGACTACTCTGCATTACAGAGCAAAATACCTTGGGCTGTCCCTGCACACCCAGTCTCAGTGCTCCCAATGACAGGCCTCTGCTTACCTTTTGATCCCTTTGACCAGCAAGGAGGCCCAGGGCTGATGCATGCTCAGGCACCAGCCGTCATCTGAGACCTCCTGTATTTCTCGATCCTGAATCCGTAAGCGGCTTCTTTCCAAATCTGCCTCGCTCCTGGTCTCTGCAGGTGGGCCGGTCTTCCTGTGTGGGAGCAATCCAGTCTGGTCCACCCACTTTGAAACAGTTTTTTAAGAAAAAAATAATCCAAGACAAAGAAAAACACATCACAGAAGGTTAACGCTTCTCTCATTAAACTAAAACTGTAGGTGCAACAGTGGTCTGTCAGGTGCTCTTTCGCTGGTGGCAATCCGGGCGTCATCGCTGCTCATCACGCTCTCTCCATGGAGTGCACAGAGAAAAAGCTAATTTGGAAAGGCTTAAGGGCAACTATTTAGGTCATATGAGAAGGGAGGCCAATGACCTCTATCTCCAATCTCAGACAGTCCACTCTAAGCTATCCCCCTCAGGAGGAGTCGAAAACGATGTTTTAACTGGAGGTAACAGAGCCTGAGCCTGGAACTTCCTGCTTGCGAAGGCTGTGCTCTACCACTGAGCTACGGCCCTTTCCCACTGATTCCCAGTCCTACTGCAATTCAGGATAACTCCAAAAGTGAAAGCGAGCACACATTATTCGCAAGGATGCCTTCGCTAAGGCCTGGACCAAGCAAAAGCAAGAACGAAACGGAGCGCGACTGAGACCTGGCAGGAATTGAGCGAAAGGCACACTTGCGGACCACGAGTTCAACGACAGTCTTTAGAGCTCAATTGAAAACTTTTCTTTTTTTCTGAAGCTTTTAGAACTTGACTTTGATCTTACTTTTATACAGTTAGTTTTGTTGTCCCCTGTGCCTGCTTGGTGCATCCCGTTCCCTTTATTGTTTTATTGTAATTTTATCAGAATGGAAGCCCTATGTGGCAGGGCGTTGCTGTTTTATTATTTTACTATGTACAGCACCTTGTACACTGATGGTGTTATATAAATAAATAATTGCTGAGGGCGGGGAAGATGTCTGCCTCATGGGCTAGGAAACGTATGATTGTTTTACTATGTACAGCACCATGTACATTGATGGAGATGTATAAATAAATAATAATTGTTGAGGCCGGGGAGGATGTCTGCCTCATGGGCTAGGAAACGTAGCTGACTTTCCCCATCTCCAATCCCCCATCTCTAATCTGTTGAAGAGGGAAATGCAACACTCTATCTAGAGCAGGGGTGGGCAATTTGTGGCCCTCCAGGTGTTGCTGGACAGCAATTCTCTTCAGGCCTCACCAGCAAGACTAACTCCACCCCCTTCCTCATCTCTCAGGCCTTATTTCATAGGATAGCCCTGCTTCTGCTCTTCGCTCCTTGAATGTTGTTTCTTACTCGCCCAAAGGTTTTTACTTCCTTTGCTCGGCTCTGTCCATTCTCTCTCGCTGCTCCCTAGTCCTTGAATTCTCTTCTGGAGAATTTGCGGATGGTCGCTTCAATGACTGCTTTTAGATCTCAGTTAAAAGCTTTTCTTTTTCCCCCCAATTTCCTGGAACATTAGTTTAGATTGTATTAATTGTTGGAAATGTTGATTATTTATTCTTGTAGTGTTTCCTGCCCGTTTGCTGCATTCCCTTCCCTGCATTTTGGTTTCGTTTTGTGATTTTATTAGAACGTAAGCCTTCGTGGCAGGGATTTGTGGTTTCATTGTTTTATTCTGTACAGTGCCATGTACATTGATGGGACTAAATAAATAAATGAAATTAATAATAATGATGGCAGTTTAGTTCGACAGAAGCTGGAGGGCCACACACTCCCCATCCCTGAGTTTAGTCAAGAGGGGGGAAAAATAAGGACATTACTGTACCTCCATCAACTCACGGAACATGCTGGAAAGATCTGCTAGGATAAGACTTTGGAGGGGAAAACCATTTTGATATATTTTCCGATAGCTTTGAATATATACAGTTACAATCAGTCACTGTGTCCCTGATTAACTTAGTTCGATGCTGATCGTGTGCATCAAGGATATCCCGTGTTTGATTACTGTATTATGTTTGATGTGTTTGGATGTTACACCCATTTGTTATTAATGTAATTCAATAAAAATATATTTTTTTTAAAAAGGGGGGGAGAAAGAGTACTGACTACAGGGGCTGGCTGGAGAAGGTTTGGATTCACAAGGACTCCGGGTTCTTCACATTTCCCTTCAGAGCTCTGCTTTGGTTTGGTCAAGGTGCCTCTGCTGATCGCTTCAACCGTTTCATCCAACCTGCAAGGACAAACAGCACGCTCTGGGTGATTCCCTACAAATGATCTCCATGCCCACACTTCAGCTGAAAATGCTTTTCCAGGCTCCCCTCACCTACTGCGCTACCTGAAACTTCACTGCCTGAAAAAAAAACAACCCACACCTGCATTCTTAAAAACTTAAAGATGCTTTTCTGGCACAGTCCTCCTAGCAGGCGAACCCCGAGTTTCAATATTTTACATAGGAGCCCACGCTGCTAAAAATTGAACGTTTTTCCATGCGGTGCCTTCAGGATGATGATGGGCATGACTAAGTTGTTGGGCTAAAGCCCTACAGCAGCATGCTTCAAACAGCGCTCTGCTTCACGTCAGGCAATTATAGCCATCGCTGGGAGCAGATGCAAGGAAGCGCCATCCTGGGAGCCGCATCAGACGCTGTTCCAAATACAGTCTGTTCTTGTTTGTGCTGTCTGTGCGGTTGACTGTCATGTCACAGGACAGACAGTGAGATGGCCATAAATAGTCAGAATAAATTGGGTGCTTGGAATGGGGGGAGAAGAGAAAATATCAGCCCTCAAATATCTGTCCCCACAGCCGTTTGCCCATGCCTTCTTGCCGGCATCCTGAACCCACTGCCTTGCTCTAGGTGCCACGATACTCACTTGCTGTGATATTGCGCCAGGCTGCCCTGCTCCTCCAAGACCTGCCGCCCGGCAAAATCGATGGTGACCTTCCTGGAGAGCCGCGAAGCGTGCCGCAGCTCACGCAGCTCCTTCTCTCGCTTCTCCAGCGCTTCCCTCTCCTGCTTTGAGAGCCACTGGTTGGAATCGGTGGCGAAGTAGTCCGACTCATCATCAATCACTTGGGTTCGGCGCACACTGGCAAGCAAAACGGAAGACGGGCACAGAAGAGACCCGGGGAACATGGTACATAAGAGGCTGCCTTGTACCAGATTAGATTATTGGGTCTATATAGGGCAGTGGTTCACCAGGAACGTAGAGAGAGACCTTTCCCATCACTTGCTTGGATTATTTTTTTTACCTGGAGATGCCAGGGGTTGAAACTTAGGACCTTCTGCCTATAAAACAAGTGTTTTACCATGACCTCTAGTCCCTCCCCTAACAGGCTTTGGTGCCTTACTGCAAGTGCAGCAAAGAAGCTTCAGAAGCAGAGTTTACTCAAGAGGAGTCCCAGGCTTTTTATGGGAACCCGCCACAGGGAGCTTAGCAGATGGGCCTTTTCCATCATACTAGGTCTTGCACAGGGATGCTCTCCAATGACATATACTGGAAGACCTACCTGGGGCAGTGATAATCAGCCAATAACCACCACTCCCATCCTCCACAGTAATTCACTACCACAAGATATAGTGATGGCCAGCAATTTGGATGGCTTTAAAAGGGGGCTGGATAAATTCCTGGAGAAGGCTATCAATGGCTACTAGCCCTGATGGTCATGTGCTACCTCCAGTATCCAAGGCAGTAAGCCTGTGTGCACCAGTTGCTGGGGAACATGGGTAGGAGGGTGCTGTTGCACCATGTCTTGCTTCATTGGTCCCTGGTTGACAGCTGATTGGCCACTGTGTGAACAGAGTGCTGGATTAGATGGACCCTCAGTCTGATCCAGCACGGCACTTCTAATGTTCTTAAAATGAATGGCAGATGGTTCATAAGCAGGTTACACTCAAGATGATGGTTTCCTTTCTATTGCCTACAGTTGCTTAAAGCATAAAAATGAACCAATGAACCACAGCCTCATACATATGCGAGGGATGGAAGCAAGCAATGCGGGGACTATTTCCGTTCTGGCAAATTGGCTAGGTGAAAACATCTAGCAAGATGCACCCTTTTGCTGGAGGTATCCTGCTGGAAATCAAGTCTAATTAGCACAGCTTCTAGCTGTCAGCAATTGGCCCCCTGTGTATCTTCCCATTAAAGCAGAAGAAAAGTCCCCCCCCCTGAGGTTGTCCATCAAAAGCAACCTGCTGAGTCAAAACTGAAGCACCTGTGATTTGGCGAAGGCTTTAAACAGAAAACGGAAGAGCAAGACTCAGTGGCCAGGGATGGAAACGGCAAATCATAATGTGGGAGATTTGTCCCAATGGTTTAGCAGAGAGTGTTTCGCTTATGCAGGGGTGGGCATTTGTGGTAGGTCTAGGGGCCATTTTCACTCCAGACACCCCACAGGCCACTTTAAAGAAATAAAAACATTAATAATAATAATAATAATAATAATAATAATGGTTGAAATGTTCCAAGCAGTTGATAGTGCTGAAAGGGTTAAATCTAGCTTGCAAACAAACTAAATCTGATGCTCTTAGTGCTCATTAGCTAGTATGGCACACCATTATGTATGTGTGGCACCAGTGTGGTGTAATGGTTACAGTGTTGGACAGGGAGTCAGGAGATCCGGGTTCTAGTCCCCGTTCGGCCCCGTTTGGGTGACTTTGGGCCAGTCACAGACTCTCAGCCCAGCCTACCTCACAGGGTTGTGGTGAGGATAGAAATGGAGTGGAGGAGGAGGATTATGTACGCTGCCTTGAGTTCCTTGGAGGAAAAAAAGGCGGGATATAAATGCAATCAATCATATTTGCAATTTAAAAATAAATATTTGGGGATGCAGAAAGGGGCAGTGCGGGGGGGGGGGGGGGGGGGGCTGCAGCCTGCGTATTGCCCAGCCCTGAGCTTGTGGTACAGTCTGCCCACATGGAAGGTTGGATGGGTGCTTAACCTCAACCATCCTTTCAATCTAGATCTATTCCTGACTTGCTCTGTCACATACCTTGTCTTGTCGTACTCCAGCAGTTTGTCTTTGTGTTTCACAGCCACCTCCAGCCCTGCCCTGAGTCGAGTCTCTTGACGGGGCAGTAGGTCTTTGCCACTTATATCAGCTTTACCAGAGTTCTCAGCGCCTGAGATCCAGAAAATCTCATTAGAACTTGCACCAAATCATAGGCCTACACGGCCACCCTCCTGGACTTCATGGGTCCGACAAGCACAGACAGACTTTTAGGAACCAGTACAGAGCTGCTGATGCAATTAAACCCAAACCCACTTTAAGGTTGCAGAAACAAACTACAGGTGCGGGCACACTGTGGGCAGAAGTGAACTGTGATAATCTTGTCCCTCCTCTGATCCAAAACCTTATGTTCATTTCTGCACTGTCTGAGACATCTGACCCTACACAGAGAAGATCTCTTCCACATGATCTATTTGATTGACCATTGTCCCAGGCTGCAAGGGCATAATAATATCTTGCCCAAAAAAGCACTGGTTGGCCCATCTTCCAGGAGATTATTATTTATTTATTTATTGCTTTTTAAATAACCACTTCAAGATAGCAAGTACAGCTGACCCTACAATGAGATCTGGTGTACAAATCTCCTCCAGTAATTTACTAACCTGCCAAGAGCTTCTTCAGCAGCTTCTGGCTCTTGTTGGAATCTCGTTGCAGGACATCTTGCTCTTCTTTCGTGCACACCTAAAAGAGAACAAAGACGTATCAATGGATTTTCTGGATCTATTTCAATAGGGGTTAAGGCCTGGTTTTGCCACAGAAGCTGCTTTGGTTATGCTGTGGGATGACCGGTGCTGAGAGAGAGCGAGAGAGAGAAATAAAGGGAGGAAGTGAGGGAGTGTGAACCTGTTAATTCTTCTGGACCTCTCAATGGTTTTTGATACCATTGACAATGGTATCCTTCTAGAGAGGTCATCAGGACGGATTACACTGTCGTGGTTCTGCTCATGCTAGGACAATTGTTTCTGGAAGGTGATGTTGGGGGATTTCTGCTCAACCCCCTGGCATTTATGCTTGGGGTCCTGCAAGGTTCCATCTTGTCCTCACGCTCTTTAAGGTCTACAGGAAACCGCTGAGTGAAGCCATTTAGACGTTTAGAGTGCCGAGGCATCAATATGCCAATGATACACAACTCTTTATTTCTCTTTTTCATTGGACCCCTGTGAAGCTGGGGAAGTGTTCGATCAGCGCTTATAACTGAGAGAAAATGGCATGTTTTTTTAGAGCATTCTCCCCAATGCATTCAAAATAAATTCAGATTGAACAATAAAAACATGTCTGAATCAAGCATACACTAAAAAATGCAAATTATCATAACACTCCTGAGTTGAGAGGCAAAATTTTCAAACAAATTATTCTCCTGAACGTACTTTCAACGGGCAGCCTTGTGGGTCCTAATGAGACCACAAAATGGGTTTAAGTAAAAACAGTGTAGAAAGTCTATTAGCCAAGCATGTTTCAACCTCAGAGTCTTTTTCAGTGGCTTTTTCCCCTCGTTGTCTGTGTTTAGGGAGAATTCTTATACTTCAGCAGTATGCATCATTACCAGTTAACGGTAATGTCAGGAATAGCAGCCTCTATTTTTCATGAGAACATGTTGTTAGCATCGTAGAACAAGGACTCTGAGTTTTGGCCTCAGGCAAATGGCTTTATTTTGTGTAAGACGTTCCTCCTGATCCTCCTTCGGTTACTGGGTGGTCTAAAAGTGCAAATAATTAATCAATAGAAGAGAGTAAAATATCCAACCCCATGCATAACCAGTTACAGCTATACAAGGCAGATAGGGGAGAAATATATACACAAACATAGGAGGCTGAAACATACCAGAGTCCCACAGAAGAGGCAAGGCCCGGAACCCTCTTGCTCGCAGACGATGCGCCCACATGTCAGGCAGTTGTTGATGAGTTTGTGTTTCTGGGCCAGGCACTCGCAAGGGTGGCGTCCCGGTAGCATGACTGCCAGTTGGTCCTGACCTTCCTTTGTGTACAAGTTGACATATTTTGCCTTTTTCTTGGAGGAGGAGTTGCTGCCGCTATTTATCTCCTGGGCCTAATTTATGCCCAGGGGAGGCAGGGCAAGAAAGGAAGAGAAATACATTGGAATCCATTACCCATTTTTACTTCTCTCTCATTGACATAAAGATTGTGGCAGGTTGCTTCACAATAAAAACACCCTCCAAACAAACCATTGTCTCATTGCAGGAATTGTTTGGTATTCAAGCTTTCCTATGCCTCAGATAAAAAGATGATGAATTACGTTCCACCTATCTGGGCAAATTCACTGTATTCCTGTGGTCTATATTTTCACCTTATCAATGTACTTTGTCCTCCATTGTGACTCTCAGCCAATTTATCTGCTGAAGAAAGCTCCTCATCAGCCAAAACCTCCCCAGGCCATAATCAAATAAGCAATTGGTCTTGGAGCTTTTGTCTTTATAAGGCTTTGAAAAGACCTCAGGTAGCCTATTTGGGGGAAGGAAAAGGAAGAAGCACCTACAATTAAAGTGCTGTGTGGAGTAGCATTTTGTGTCCATGCAGCCCTAAAATATCTTGTGTGCATGTGTTGGTTGGTTGGTTGGTTGGAGACAGAGGAAAGGAAAGCAATGCATCAGTCAGGCATAATCTATCGTGCCTTTATGAAGCTTCAGCTGAGATCCCATGCTTCCCTGCTGTCAATACCCATTGCTCAAGCCTCTAGAGAAAGAGGAAGCAAGCAGTCCCTCCCTTGTGTTTAGATCCAGCTCCCAAGATCTGCTGAAAGACTGCCTGTCACACAGATGATGATGATGATGATGATGATGATGATGATATAGTAGTAGTAAGCTAAGCTTGGCTATCATAAGGGGAAAATACTTCTGGGGAAAAATAACTTAAACAAACACTCAAGAAGACCTTGGGACAACAGCCAAGAAAACAGCTTGACTGAGATAAGGCATGTTTATTAATCCTTGGTTCTTTCAGCTCCAAAAGAGAAGCAGCAGCACAACCTGCCTTTGCATGTTTGCTTTAACCATTACCAAAAAAGTGCGTCAGAATGTATCCTAGCACTCAGATTTGGGGTCAGGCTGCTTCCCTTTTTATTTTTTCCTACTTGTGTTCTTAAAATCCATGTGAAAAAGCAACGAGGGTGGACAATCAGAAACAGGAGTCCCATGTCTCAACAAGTGAAAAGGTGAAAATCTGTGACATCCAGAACAGCTGTGTCCTCATTAGTCCCCATGACTGGCAAGCAATGGCTCCTTTGAGAGTATAAAGTAAAAAAGTACCATCAATAACCCCTTTTTTATTTGAAAATTATACTTTTATTTTCCTATAAAGGCACCCGCAAAGTGACGTATCCCAATGATGGACAATGAACGCACCAACCTTTGCTAAGTCAAGTGGTGTTTTTACTTCCTCTGCAGGCTGTTCAGTTTCAACATAAACAGGGGCTTCCAGTTTGTTTCTTCCTTTACGTCTTCCCCTCTTGGCTTGGTCTCCTGGCCGAGGAGGCTCTAAAATATCTAAAGTTATATACAGAAAAAACAAAACCCCAGTAGTATTGTATCTCTAGATCTATTCCCTCCCCTCCTTGAAACGTCTAAGTCAGGGGTGGGTAACTTGTGACACAAAGCCTGCAACGGCCTGGAAGCCTGTGAGCCATGGTAGCTCTCAAAGGCTTCTGGGTAGAGGCCTACAGTCTGCTAGCTTGGCTGAATAGCTGCATAAGCATCTTTCTGTGCCTGGGAATGCAGGTCAAAAGGCGTGTCCTCATGTGAATTATTGGGGCAGTAAGTACCTGCTTTCTTATCTGCTAATCCTAACAAGCTTGGTATGGTATCTGAGTGCTTTAACGAGGACGCATTCCAAAGTTAGGAGCTCAACGTCTATCAATTATGCCAAGTAGCAAGCTCAAGATGGCACTTGTATATGTAAAGAAGTGTCTCATTTATCTGTAGCTTATGTTACCCTATATTGAGAAAGAGCACTTTGTTATTAAGCCTAGTAATCAATCATCCCCAAACTTGGCTACTGTGCCAAGTTTGGAACACTATAACCATTGTTTCTGTACCCTGAGGGGGGGCTTCAGGCTGGTCACTTGGTTTTGTGCAGAAACCTGCGCAGCTTGTTGTCCGCCATCTATTTTGGGTAGCACCTGTCATGCTGTAAGTTTACCTTTAATAAATCTTTTGTCTCCTTTGTAAGAAAACTTTGCTTTTGTTCTATCAAATCCTTGGTATACCTTTAAAAACTCAGAGGCCCTTGGCCAGGGCACACACAAAGCGCACAAATGTTTTGGCCTACAACTCCCATGATCCCTCATCATGGACTATGCTGGCTAGGGCTGCTGGGAACTGGAGGCCAAACTATCAGCAGGCCTACCCCTGGTCTAGGTAAACACAAAGCATGACATGACACCATCGGGTTGATGCTTTGCCCCACCACCACCTCTATCACATCACTAATTGCTGATCCAGGTCAATGTGAAACTATGTCACATCACTGCATTAACCTACACATAGGTAAATGCAGTGCCTTATAATCTCTAGTTAAACCCAAAGAATGCTGGTAACAGTACTATCAGCACCCTTCATTTGGAGCACTTGGAAGCATTATTCTGAAGAAGTCCTGATGTTCCAAATGAAGGATGCTGGTTTCCATTAAAATGTTTTCCATTAACAAAATTTTACTGGAATCAGGGATAGTCTAATAATTAAAGTGTTGGTTTCTATTTAACTATTAAATAACTATTCTTCTGCTTACTGCCTCATTTGCTGCACTCGCTTACCATCTTTCTTCTGATAAAGTGGCAAAAGATCAGACGTTGGCTGACAGGACGTTCGCCACTTGGCTACTAGTTCCTCAATAAAGTGCTTCTTCTTGCCATCTGTCCCCTGGATTAGGTCAATGACATACTCTCGAATCTCCTCCTCATCCTCAATAGACAAGATATACCTAAAAAGGAGCAGAAAAGAACTGTAAGAGTGCCTTACTCAAAAAACAAAGTAAAAGATACACTCCATCTGTTGGTGCTTAAATTCTCCACACACTATTTGTGCAATGAAATTGCTATGGTCCATGTGAAGGACTATATGATACGACAAAGATTAGAGCAGCCTTCCCCAAACCGGTTCCTTTCAGATCAAGTGGACTATAACTCCCATCATCCCCAGCCACATAACCATTTTCCCTACTGGCGCAAGATGATGGGTGCCCTAGTCCACACATCTGGAGGGCACAGGGTTGGGGAAAGCTGGATTAAAGTAATGGCTGAATGCAACAGAAAACAATACCCAAACTCCACACTCACAGAAGGTCAGTATCCCCTTTCTTCTATTTTTTTTTTAAATACCATTCATGACTTGGGCAAAAGCTAGTGCACGTTTACTTATTTTCTGTTATTTTCATAACATTTAGTCTGAAATATCTCCCACTGATACAGTGCCTATTTATAAACATGAGTAAAAAGTTGAATTCCAGTATAAGACGGCTGCAAAGACATGCATTAATTGAAGAGCAAGAAATGCTATCTCCTTCAGCTCTTAAGAACATAAGAGTTGTGCTGAATCAGACCAAAGGCACATCTAGTCCATCATTTTGTTCCCACAGTGGCCAACCAGATGCAGATGGGAAACCCACAAGCAGGACATGTGTACAATAGCACCCTCCCGCTCATGTTCCCCAATAACTGGTATTGAGAAGCATATTGCCTCTGAAATGATGGCAATATACAGCCATCATTACTAGTAGCCATTGCTTGCCTTCTCCTCTGTGAATTTGTGTAATCCCTTTTTAAAGCCTTCCAAATTGATGGCCATCACTACATTTTGTGTGGACAAATTCTATAAACTATATGCTGTGTAAAGACATACATATTTTAATCTGTCTTAAATCTCCCACCACTGGAAGACCCCAAGTTCTAACACAATAAGAGAGGGAGAAACACATCTCCCTATCCACTTTCTCCACACAATACATAATTTTATACACCTCTATCATGTTCCCCTGTCCAGAACGGTACACAGTACAGTCTATTTACTATTCCTACCTGAGCGATTCCTAACATGGAATTTGACTTTTGCACAACAGTCCCACACTGGCTCAACATTTTCATTAACACCAAGATCCCTTTCCTAGTCAGTCCCTGGCAGCTCAGACTTCACCAGTGTATATGCAAAGTTAGGAATTTTTTTGCCCTAATATGCATCACTGTACATTTGCTTACATTAAACCACATTTGTCATTTTAATGCCCATTCCTCCGGTTTGAAGTGAATCTTTGCATTACCAAGCGATTCTGAGGCTAAACTTTGGTGCTTTATGCTCAGATTAAACCCATGTTGAGCCCTTTCTAATGTCAAGTTATGGAGTTAAATCCAGATGATTTTAGCAAACAAACTCCCATCTAGTATCTCGTCCTGTGTATCAGAAGCTTGATTTGCAGAAATCAGCAGGTGGAGCTCTTCACAGCCGATATCTCAGTATTATCAGCTGCTATTTAAAGCTGCTGTTAAGGAGGAAGATGGAGGAGCTATAAAACAGTTAGCAACTCAAAAAGCCAGTTCTGTTCAACTAGTATTGACACCTTTAACCGTTCATTAACAAAACAGAAATGAATCTGTTTTGTCTTGACTGGGATAAATACATCACCTATAGGAACTCCTTATTCACCACATCACCTTAGAGAATCAGGCACAAAAATGTGCAATCTAATGTAGTCCCCTAATTGGAGAGCAATTGCTTTTAAGTTTTTTAAAAAACTAATTATAGCTTTATTCTTTTTTCTTTACAGTACATTATACTGGCCAGTGGATCAGATGTTGTTTACTTTTTTGATTAATTTGTTATTGTTTTTGCAATAACCCATAATGATTTTGAGCAAGTAAGGTGAACTGATAAAACAAACATTCAACAGGTATCTTACATTTTGCTTCATGTTCAGCTTGTTGAAATGAGCTGATGGATGTTTAAAATACCCCTGGGGTGAAGGACAAATCTCTTCCCATTCCACATACAGAAGCTGACTAGATGGGCAGTTGGACCTTAAACACTGGCCTCAGTATCCTTCACTGCATTTGAGGGAAGCAGGCTAGTTTATGGGGCACAGGACATGCGACGGGGCACACACAGCTCTAACCCCCCCCCCCAGCACCCTTGAGGCAGCTCCCTTACTTTGCCTAATAGTAAGAGGCCGGCCTCTTCCCAGCACCCACACCTGTTGAATTTCTGCCTGACCTACACCTATTAAAAGCACAGGAATACTGCCAGGAAACAAAGTGACAACCCGCATTAGCGTTGTTTGCCTGTCAGGCCAAGAGGGGACTACTCAACAGTTCGCCCATCAGCCCACCATCCCTGTCCCCACGACGAGGCTGAACACACCGAGGGGATTTCTACAACGTTACACCCGCGACACAGAGCCTGCTCGGCCAGTCTATCTCCCCTCCTTTTATTCCCTCAGCTCACTGGACAAGCTCCTCGCCAACATCCAGCCCGAAGTCGCCACGCAACTGTCCCATACACCACGACACGAGCGCCCCAGCCGTCGCCGCCATCTCCGCTTTTGCCCGGTGCTGGCGGAAGGAAAAGACCGGCGCACTTTCACGATAAACCGGCAAAGCTTTAGTGCAACGCACAAAGCTCTCGGCTGAACGACAAGGGCTGCGAATCGAGAGTTCCGGCCCTAATAAATCCGAAATAATAGAAGCGGTACAATAACACGATTAAGCGTTGCGGAGGGTTTTTTTTAGTCACGCACCCCTTTTATGTGAGGCTGGTTAGGAGAATAACTGGCCCGAGATTATCTGGTAAACTTCATGGCTGAGTGGGAATTAAAAGTTACTCTCTTTCTCCCTCTCCCTCTTTCTCTCAGCCTAACCTACTTCGCAAGGTTGTTGTGAAGATAAAAAGTGTGACTAGGCATCCCCACGCCACTCAAGCATTTAATTGTAGTAGAGAGGCTGCTCGGGCCCATTCATCACTGTGATAGCACTTTTCTGCACCTTTTCCACCCCTACTCAATATCCTTTTTGAGACAGGATGGCCAGGATTTTACACAGCATTCCAAATGTGGCCACACCATACATTTATTGAAAGGCATTTATGTAAAGTCATTATGATATGGGCCATTTTATTTTCAACCCCTTTCCTAACAATCCATTGTATGATGATAATAATCCATTTTCATTGCCAACACACACACAAAGTTAGTAATTTCATTATGCTCTCCACCACATCCCTAAATATCTTTGCGGGTTAGTCACCAGCTCAGAAGTGGGTACAGGAAGGGAAATTAGAAACAAATAAATCTGGCAGGGACCTGTGTGTGTGTGTGTGTGTAAACAGTGAGAAGGATAGAAGAGCATTCAGTTAATGAAGAAAGGAAACAGAAAATGGGGAGAGACAGTCAAGATGGAAAAACCAGTCTCGCAAGCTCTTACCCTCATGCTGATTCTGTTGTTCCAGTGGCCAAGAACTCTGAACAAGTGTTCTCTAGATTCTGCAGCATTCTATATTCTTTCCACACTTTCATTTGCAAAAAGAGGAAGATATTTGTGGGCTGAGCTGGCCTTGACATCAACATCACCAATAGAAGGAAAGGGAGTTATCTTATGTCCTCCCCTTCTTTCCATTCTTCAAAGAGACTGCCAAATGTTAAAATGCTGGGTTACACTAAGAGTAACTGCTTGATTCATGATTTGAGATCTATATCAATCATCCATTCTATAAAACAAAATTACTGTTACATCCCATTGGGTAATGTTCAAAGACAAAGACAAACGGCAATTATATGAATTGGCAAAATAGAAGCAAATCCTCTTCTTTAGGATTCATGAAAACAGAGATTAGCCAGCGTGGAGAAATTTAAACACAGTTCCTCCCTTTGGATCTTTCAGTGGGGGTCAAGGACTCTCAAGACACAGTCTCCTTTCTGAAACAAAGTTTTATTACGAGCGATTGCAAGGAGTTTGCACTCAGGGGCGAGCCCAAAGACAGACTGCTGTTTGGTCAGTGGTTCACACTTTTATAGGGGTTACAGAGGTTCAAATACATAATATACGTTTCTGAATTATCCAATCCAGTACAGTCTGATGCAACATTTTACTTAGGTGTTTACTAGCAACTTTCTATAATTCCTTATTACTTTTACACATGCAGCTTTGCTGGGGTGGGGTTGTAAAGGTTGTAAACAAGGACATAAGCTAGCAAGCATCTCAGTTTAATGCAAAGTCATGGAGCATAAGCATGACACCAGAGGGGAAAAAACTAAATACTAGGTGGGGGAAAGTAAGTGTGGATGTGTAAATCTATTTGTTCCCATATAATCTTTCCAAGACAATCAACACCACCACCATTTTTTCTGTATTCCATTTGGCTATCACATATTCATTGGTATCTTAATTCCAATGAACAAGCAGTTCTGCATTGACTAGTGGCCAAGTCAAGAAAACTTTGTAACATCAAAACTTGCTATTTCAGAAAATATATCTTTGTAGTTTGTCTTAAGCAAGGGAAACTGACAAGTTCCCAAGGATCTTTATTGGGGGAGTTCTGAGCTACCCTCAGAGCTGGGAAGTTTACATGGGCCTCACAAGCTATAGGGAGTATTCAATCCTGTCCTACGTCTTCATACTGTTCCATTGTTTATGACTGAACCAGGCCTATCAATCTGCGTCCCTTTTGCATTCCAACATCAAGGACACATGTCTCCTCTCTGCTGTGGAAGCTGAAAATACAATTATGGCTGCTTGAACCATGATTTTCCCCCATCAGTCCTTTCTCATCTGGGTCCAAAATAATACAAAAGGCCAGTCTATTATGGGTTGATAACTAGCTATTGAACAGGAAGCTGAGAATCACAAAATCATAGAGCTGGAAAGGACTTTGGAGAGTAGAAATAAACAGGTCTCACAATGGAGGGATATAAAAAGTGACTTTCCTCCAAAAAGCAATATTGGGACTGGTGCTTTTTGACTTGTTCATTAATGATCTGGAGTTAGGGCTGAGAAGTGAGGTGGCCAAATTTGTTTACAACAAATTATTCAGGGTGCTAAAATAAAGAGATTGCAAAGAGTTCCAAAGGGTGAACGGGCAATAAAATGGCAATTGCAGTTCAGTAATGGACACTGATGCACATTGGGGCAAAAATATTCCAACTTCACATATGCACTAATGGGATCTGAGTAGGTGGTCATTGACCAGGAAAGGGATCTTGGGGTCATGGCAGATAACTCAATGGAAATGTCAATCCAGAATGTGGCAGCACTGAAAAAGGCAAATTCCATGCTTGGGATCATTAGAAAGGGATTAAAAATAAAAGTGTAGTATTGTAATGCCATTATGCAAAGCTATGATGAGACCATACTTGTCTACAGTTCAGCATGCTGCATATAAAAAAGGGCACTTAAGACGTTGGCCTGTTTCAGACGACACGCTAATCAACGGGGGGGGGGGAGCAATAGTCCGTTGTGTTGCTTATCGGCAGCATTTAGATGACATTTTAGGCAACAGAGGCAGCGTTCAGACGACACGATAGTCAACACAATGGATTATTATTCCACCCCCTCCGTTGATTAGTGTGTTGTCCGAAACAGGCCGTTGTGTGTGTGTGTGTGTTTTAATACGTCCACTATGTTCTGATGAGATATCTTATACCTCAGCCCATGGCCTGGTTCGGACGACACGATAATCAACGGAGGCGGGGGAAACAATCGTCAGTTGTGTTGCTTATTACGTCATGTGGAGGGCAACACACAACGCACCCACAACTGACAGTACGCTATTTGGGGCACTTAAACAACGGAGAAAAACAACGGGCTTGCATGTTGTTTATCCCGAAATCCGTTGTTTAAAGTGTCGTGTGGAGGGAACCCCCCTCTCTCCGTGTACTATTCCATTTGGCCATAGAGTTTGCCGGCCAGAGCAGCCAAAAAACCCCCGGCTACCCCGATACAACCGGCCGAACTTGTGGTGCATGCTGGGATACGGCTGGAGGACTGACAGAGGTGGGAGGGAGGAGACGCAGCAGCCCAGAAGAATGCCAGGACTTTCAGCTGCGTGACAGGGGGAGGGGCAACAAGTCATGTGGCGAGTGCTGCTGCGCTGCTGCCAAAATAATGCATGGTTAGTACGCTATTCCCTCCTCCGTTGCCTAAAGTGTCTTCTGAACTCAGCCCATTTGTGTATATGTCATGCCTCTAATGAAGTGTGTTGCTCAGGAAATCTCATTCTGCAATCAACAAGTTAACCAAATCGTCTGCTCCAGGCTGCCACAATTATTCCTTGGTAAATGGAACTAAAGTGGTTTAAAACCAATTAAGCTGGTTTAACATAATAATGGATGTGTCTGCAAAAGCAATCTGCCTTAAACCACTTTAGGCCCATCGACTTCAGTGGGCTTAAATTGGCTTTAAATCTAATTAGTTCAGCTGTATTTGGTTTTGAATGGAACTGATAATCTTTCCTGATAGAGACCTGTAAGCATTTAGCATGTGACACAGGTCTGTATTCAGTAACCAGCAGGGGGTCTTAAAGACAGGAATCTATGCCTTTTGATGGTTTAATTTCAGCAGGGGCAGCCTTATTTATTTACCACTTTTCCTTTCAGAAGCTCAAGGTGGTATACATGCCCCCTTGTCCCATTTTCCTCACAACAACCCTGAGTGGTGACTGGTCTAAGATCACATGGTGAGCTTTGTGGCTGAGTGGGGATTTTAACCTTGGTCTCCTCAGTTAACACTCTAACCACTACACTACACTTCTCTCCTGAGGGATGCTCACCTCACCACCTCCTTAATGGTCTTCTGTAGGATAGTTGATAGTGCAATCCTATGAATGTTAATTCAAAGGTACTTTCCATTGTGTTCTTGGGAGTTACTTCCAGGTAAGAGTGCTTGGGAGTACAGCCTAAACTTTCATATTGGGGCTTTCGTATCACACATGCTTGCTCCCCTCCTGACATGATTTAAACTTGCTAGATGTTTTCCAATGAAATTATTTTTGATTTTTTTTGGGATTTTTAAAGAATTATTTGCTTCATTCTGCAGTTTGTGCGGTTTATGGCTGCTTTAAGATGATTATTGTTATTGTATCATTTTTATATTTGTAAGTTATTGTTTTAATTTATTGTTAGCTGCCTTGAGTTTGTTTGAGGAAAGGTGGGTATAAATGTTTTAGGGCGCAATTCTATGCATGTTTAAACAGGAAAAAATGGGTGGCTGGGGCATGCTGGGATGTTAGGACTTTTTTCTGTCTAAACATGCATAGGATTGCATCCTAAGTTAATTAAGATGGCTCTACTGTTACAAGCAGCCTAATTTGTTTTGATAAAAAAAGGGAAAATAATTTTTTTTATTAATTTATTTTAAAATTTAGAATATTTATATATCGCTCCACAGCTAGATAGATTCTGGAGTGGTGAACAATAAAAGATAAAAGATAAGATAAAAGAATAAAAATCCATATTGAAAGAATAAAAATCCATATTGAAAATTATTATTTTTAAAAACAGAATACCAATAAAAACCATGACTGGTCAGTCAAGGAAGGTTTCCTGAAATAATGGTGTTTCAGGAGGTGCAGAAACAACACACTGTTGGTACTTACTTGACCTCCAGAGAATTCCAGAGAAAGGGGGCCACCACACTGAAGGCTTGACCAGGGCCAGGGAGTTCCTGATGGCTATGTACTACCTCCAGTATCAGAGGCAGTAAGTCTATATACACCAGTTACTGGGGAACATGGGTGGGAGGGTGCTGTTGCACCGGTGTCCTGCTTGTGGATTCCTGGTTGACAGCTGGTTAACCACTGTGTGAACAGAATGCTGGACTATTTGGACCCTTGGTCTGATACAGCATGGCTCTTCTTATGTTCTGAAGGATCTTCTCCAGTCAGGCCATAGGTCCATAAAAATATTAAATTATTTTAATAAAATGAATTCACATTTGTAGTGGGAGAGGACACTATTGTCTCGGTTCATGCCCAAACGAATACAATCAAACTTCGCCATCATCTCAAACTCAGCCGCATCAAACTGGAGCCTTTGTTAAAGGATGAATGGCAAGGTCAAAACAACAAAAAAAAGAAGAAAAAGAAAACCCGGGATAGCGCGAGGCTCCGCCGCAAGCATCAGCGCCCATTCTGATTGGTCAATCATCGGGACCAATGAAAAAGGAGGAGACGCGACACCTCAGCGAAGCGCGTATTCTAACTAAGGCGGCGTTGTTCTCTAAGCCCTAAGCCCGCCGCGGGTTTGCCTGTGATTGGCCCATCGGGGAGCCAGCGCGGGCCAATGGCAGCGAGGCGCGCGCGCGGGAAAGACAAAAATCGCGGCGGCTGGAGCGAGTCTGGTCTGGAGCTAAAACGGCGTTGCTTCTGCTGCTGCTGAGACAGATCCTTCGCTCGCTTTCTAGCTTTGCATAGGAATGGTGCGGACCAAGGCGGACTGCGGTGGGACCGGAGGAGCCTACCGGAAAGGTAAGGGATTGGTTCCGTGGGTGCCCGCGTTTAAGAAACCCCGCGAGTCGGGCCACGAGACTCCACCGGGGTGATTTAGACGCTGCCATTTGGCTCAGCCTACCTCCAAGGGTTGTTGTGAAGATAAAGTAGCGGTGGCGGGTCGTTCGTCTGCACCGTCCTGAGTTCCTTAAAAAGAAAGGGAGGATGATACAATTGTAACCAATAAGGTTAGAATCCGGCTAAAGCCCCATTTAGAGTAGATCCATTGAAATGAATGAGATATAAATTAGTCACGGCTAAAGTAGATTCCATCCATTCATTGCAGTGGGGTCTCCTCTAAGTAGGACTTTAATTGTATTGGGCCCAAAGAGTCTCTTCTTACTAGACAAGCTGGTTTGGGGAAGGGTTTGTCGGGGCTGTTTTTGCAGGGTTGGAGGGTGCAGAGTGGTTTGATGCAGTTTCAAGTCTGCATGGATATTTCGATCTCCCCCACCCCGATTTCCGTGAGGATAAGATATTTGGATGTTACTGCAAAGAGATGCTCCGTCTGCTGTTGCTCTGCTGTTTTCTAAACCGGAGCTCTAGTACTAGAGATGGGTGGTGGTGCTGAGCTTTAGGGAGCACCTGCACCATGTAAAGCTCTGGGAAGAGTTGAGCAAGTTGGGCTGCGGAACGGTTAGAAACTGTAATTGCTATTAGCTTGATAGAAATTAAGTTTCCTATAAAATGCTTTCCAGTGTTCAAAGGGTTCTGTGTACATTAGCTTGTTGCCATCTTTAGCACAGTTATCTAGGCTGACCATATGAAAAGGAGGCTTATGTAACTTTAACCGTTGTAGAGAAAAGGGAATTTCAGCCAGTGTCATTTGTTCGTACTTTAGTTCCTGGTGAAATTCCCTCTTCATCACAACAGTTAAAGTTGCAGGGGCCCTGCCTTCTTTTGTATCTGGTCACTCTAGTATAGTGCCTCCACCTTTAACTGTTGTGATGAAGAGGGAATTTCACCAGGAACTAACTGCATACAAATGACACTGGCTGAAATTCCCTTTTCTCTACAATGGTTAAAGTTACATGAGCCCTGTCCTCCTTTTCATATGGTCAGCCTACAGTTATCTAAGGTAGTTTGGTATTCCTAGCCCTGTATTGCAAACCAGGTTTGGGGGGGGGGGGTGTTGGATTTAACTGATGGCTACTTTGCCAATTTAAATGTCCTACAATACCCTGACCCACCTGCTGTAGCATTATTTCATGGCACTGTGGGGGACTTTAAATGGCGGCTTATAGCCACCCAGGGTAGATACTGGCACCTCCAGAGGCTCCTACAAATGTGATACCTGGCTTAAGGTCAGCTGGTGCAACCTTCCCCAAGCTGTTGCCTTCCTGGGGTGTTTGAATACAACTCCCAGCATCCCCCAGCCAGCCACATGGAGGGTACCAGGTTGGGGGTGGCTGAGCTAGTGAGTTAATGACAGAGATGGTATTTGAACTGGAGATTTCCTGATTTGTTGCTCAGCCTCTTAGCCTCTGTGCTGCATTGACTCTCCTGGCTGGATAGCAGGTGGTGATTGTGGTAGGAGGCCTTCCATTTATTTGTGTTAGGGCTTAGCCACAATACCTGTGCTCACTATTGGAGCTAATTCATCATCCGCCTATAAGTTGTGCTACAGCCTGAGCAGCTTTACTTGGTGAGTAAATGCCACTAAGTTAAAAAAACACTATTTTGTCATTGGATGGCAATCCTCCTCTTTTCTAGGACAAACCTTATTAAACTTGGAGGAACCAGAGTGGATTGATTTAAATAAAGTTCCCCATTGATCCTGCGTCATATATATCCTAGACAATGGTGCAAATTTGACCACTAAATCACGTTTGTTTACAACTAAATTAAGTGTTATTTGCCACACTGTTGCTTCATTCTTACAACTAGGCTTTGCATGTCTGTTAAACTATATATATTTTGTATGCTTTACTTTCTTCTTCTTTCCCTATAGAGGGAATGTCTTTAAATATATTCCTCCTATAGGGTATTTCTTATGACCAGCAGCTATGACAGTTTGGTAATACAGGAATTTGCACACTGGACATTTTTGTCTTTACTTCTTTCTGCTTTGACTCAGCCCAACCCACACAAAATCAAAGCAGTAAAAAATGAAATGACTTTGACTGACAGGTCGAAGCAAGTTCTGATAGGTTAGGCAGACTTGAACAGCTCATTTACATGGTAGGTAGACTGCAGTCATATTTGAGAAATGATCAAATTAGTTCTTCATCTGCAGAGAAAGCCTCCTTTAATTCAATGTATCTTGTAGAGGTACAGGTTAGATTTAGTAATTAATTGTAGGGCTATTATGATTATGTTGAATATGATTATTTACAGTTACCCCGTAACTGAAGCTGTCTGGGTGGTTTACAAAAATTAAAAGACTGAACATTAAAAAGTCAATATACAAAATTTAAAACCATAAAATAAAACCAGCTGATATTTTAAACATTTTAAACTTTTAAGTCTGGCCAAAAATTCAGTTAAAAAACTCAATTTAAGCTGTTAAAATGCCTGGGAGAAAAGTTTTGAACTGGCGCCGAAAATATAACTGTGTTGGCGCCAGGCAGGCCTCATTAGGGAGATCATTCCACAATTGGGGGGGCACCACAGAGAAGGCCCTCTCCCTTGTTGCCATTCTCCAAGCTTCCCTTGGACTAGGCACCGGGAGGAGGACCTTAGATGTTGAGCGTAGTGTACGGGTAGGTTCATGTCGGGAGAGGTGTTCCGTCAGGTATTGTGGTCCCAAGCCGTGTGAGGCTATATATGCTGCTGTTCAGATTATTTCATATTAAGCTAGCTATTCTTTAAGATGAACTTGGTATTTAGAAGTTTGAAAATCTGTTTTAAATTTTTAAAAGCATGATTTTAAAATGAACGGTGCGCAAACAACTTCTTAGTAAGGCTGCGTACGATAGAGCTGCATGTATGTTTAAGACTGCAGCTTAATCATTCCTTTCTTGGAAAGTTGGGTGGAGATGAATATCTCAATGCCATCCAGACACCACACTACCTGATTGCTGTTTAGCCCCGGCGTACAACTTAAACTTGTGTGTGTGTGTTGGGAATGGGAGAATCAATTGCTTTATAATCTCTAAAGTTTTCCTTCTCCTCCAATGCTAGTGGTAGCTGCGAGGGCACCCAGGAAAGTGCTGGGCTCTGGAAGTGCTAATGTGGGTTCCTCTCCTACATCAAGGAAAGGTGAGTGTATAGGGTGGGGGTGGCAGAGGTTGATTCCTAGCTGGTTTTGATGTGGCTTTGGACATGTGTTGTGGGTTATCTCTTTTTTTTTAAAGGCTTTCTCTAATCTCTGCCTTTGTGCTTGGCATGCATATGGAAGCCAGCATTCTGATAAACATGTACTGCTTCTGATAAGAATATAATTACGGGTAGCTTCCGTATAGTTTCTGTCTCAAATAAATTATGT
The DNA here is from genome assembly GCA_029215795.1 of Anniella stebbinsi. Lineage (NCBI taxonomy): Eukaryota > Metazoa > Chordata > Lepidosauria > Squamata > Anniellidae > Anniella > Anniella stebbinsi. The sequence goes on from JARDYH010000001.1 coordinate 394,960,905, forward strand.
TATGCTATACTAGGATTTTAAGACTCACCAAAAAGTATAGTTGTGGGAGTTTACGAGCATTCATTATCAAACTGTGTGCCATAATTCAAGAAGCACGTTGCAAGTAATTAAATAAAGGCTCCAATGAGCCCAAGTACCTAGCTATAGAGGAATCTGCTGCTGCTACTGGCCTTGCCTGCTTTTAATTGGCTTCTGCTGGGGACAGACAGGTAATTGTGCCATGCCTCTGTGATTGGGTCTTTCCCAATGCAGAGCTGCAGCACAATTACCAGCTTTCAGAGGAGAGCTTCTATGCACAAGAGTCACTGTTTTAGACATATCTCCTGCCAGTCATGAGGCATGATCAGATCGGTGACTCATGCAGAAACGTGAAGTCGACAATGGTGCAGTTAGATAATTTTATACTCTGCAGCTTAGATAGCTTTTCTAGAGTTTTGTCTGGTTCTGGCTGAAACCCAGAATGCTGGAGCCACCAGCCTTCTCCACTGGGAATTGTGCATTGCCTCACTTACTGCAAAATGCGGTAAGCCAGCCCCACTGCTTTTAGGGTCCCTCATACTCATTTTGCTGTTGAGGCTCTAGACCTTTGCCCAAGAGGAGGACCGCCCTGATGGTATGATTGGAGGCAGAGTGGAACTTTGCTGAGGAAGGAAATTTCCTGTTCTTGCACGCGCTGAAAGAAAACGTTCAAATATTAAAAATGAGATGTACTCCCGAAATTTGATGCAAAAAACACTGTGCTTCAGATGTTTGGAAACCAGTGATACTGTAGGGCACAAATATTGCGTGAGTAGTCTTACCTGCCCTTTGCCAGTTTTCTTGAAATGATGTAAAATCCACCCCATGTGCTAAACCTATGGAATCCTTTGGATAGGCATCCTTGGGAGTGTCAGTTAAACTCAAAAGGGCTTATAAGTAAATTTGTATAGGATTCTGCTGTTTAAATCAGATGGGCTTTGCTACTGATAAAAATACTAGAGTCTGGCAGCTAGTTGCTTTAACCAGCACTTTCTGCTATACTTTGAAGACAGGCTGTTCTTGATAGCTTGTATTTTCTCATGCATTCAAGTTTATCTTTTTGCAGCTGAGAGTAAGTATGCTGGTGGCAACCCAGTGTGTGTGAGACCAACACCACCATGGCAAAAGGGAATTGGAGAATTCTTCGGACAGTCGTCAAAACATTCTGAAAAAGAGAACCAGGTCTCTGATGAGGAGCCAGGATGCAGCGGAATAGGAAAGCATAGACGAAAGTAAGAATGAGTGTCTCTACTTTCCCACTGCAATATACCTTTAAGGCACATACACGTCTAGACAGAAAAAAGTCCTACAACTCCCACCATTCCCCAGTTGTAGGACTTTCCCTCTATCTAAACATGCATAAGATTGCGCCCCTAATGACGTGGCAAGCCTTCTCTTTTATTGATCGATGAAACACTGAGGCACAGATTGCAAGACCCACATCAAATTTGGCTTTTAAACCTATAAATCAGCTTTCTTACTTGGCTCTCGATGCAACTTTAAGTCATGAGATTCACTCAGTACAGCGTGGGCATTTGGTAAAATTGTTAGGAGCTATTGGAAATAGGTGCCAGATCTAGGATTGTTTCTGAAAACTCTGGCCTAGTGGCTTTTTGAGTGGGGTGAAGGCTACTTTTCTCCACATATGGAATGCTATGAATAGTTTTGCTTCATTGATTTTTATGAAGTGATTTTAAAAACCGGTTCAGACCATTTCCCAGAAATATCTGGGCTAGAAAACTTTCTGTAGGTGCCTTGATTTAAATCAGATAAGCTCTAGAAATCTGACTTCAGGATTACATTTCTAGAGAAAAAGTATCTGACATTCATTACTTTCTGTGTGTATCAAGGAAGGCCAAAGACGAACTTTGTTTAAACCAAATTGGAAAACTAATTCCAATTCAAGATGACAAAAACTGACTGTGCTTAGTATAGGATATTTACTTCATTCTCTCTAAATAGCCAAGTATTTTTAATATAGCTGATTGGGATCTATGGTATTTTAATAAATGAGGAATGTGAAACGTGAACAGCTTATTCTAAATAGACTGGGACAATTGGTATTGGAGCTGGAGGTCTGCAATATGGCAATCAAATTAGAAATGTCTCATAAATTTCAACTGCCTTGAGTGGCCCCATCTATTTATATTCAGTATTTTGATCCTGGGATGTTGAGCATGCAGTCTATGAATTTTTCCGTCTAGTTCATTTCAAAAATACCCTGGGGTATAAACCGACATATCTGCCAAACAACTAGGACTCAGGCATTCCTTATCGAAGGACAGATTCAATATCTAATCCATATTGTGACCTAAGATATTCCATAGTTGTTTAGCTGAGGAATATTTTAATGCTGTTGAGCTTGATGCACTTGAGCACCAGTGATTTGGCAGGTGTGCTGCATCAGACAAGCCAATTCGGTTGCCAGTTGAACAGAATTATCTTTTTCGTCTGGAGCATGGCAATTTCAGTCACATCTGCTTGTTTTCCCTTCTGTTTGGTGCAGAGGTGGGTAACATGCATCCCACCTCCTGTTGTAATCCCAGTTCCTCTCCTTTGCCCCCATTTTTAATTTTTCTGCCTGGGCATCCATAACGGCTACAGAGCAATCAAAGGGTTAAATTTAGCTTGGAAATGTGCTAAATTTAACCATTATAGCCTTCTGTAGCACTACAGAGCAGTTTGTTATTGAAATTTGGTGGCAAACTTGCAATTGATTTTGGGGGGCACTGTGGTACCCCAGAGATGCTAGGGTTCCGGGGGGCACACGCAAAAATGGTCCCTGGACCTCCAGAAGTTTAGTGCTACAGTAAGACCATAGAAAACGTTCTTAAAACATTGTTTTTATTTTGTAATAAACCCAAGATATATCATTTGTAGGAATTTTGATAGAAAATACAATGTGATTCGCTGTGTTGTCATATATGTGTAATGATCATGTCAAATAGTTTGAAGTTCTGACTCCTTGGGCATCCTGATGATATTCATGCTTTGGACTTTTGTTAATTATACTCTTTCCTTTTTTCATATCAAATTAAAAGTGAAAAAAGGAAATTTAGAAATACATTTTATTTTATTTAATCTTGCCTCATCTACAAGGATCTCCTGCTACCTGGAGAATGTCCCAAACATTCTATTATTGACTTCTGTATGATTCTTTCCTTTCATAGAGCCCGTCCTCTGCCTCCTTACTCTACAGAACATGAAGCGTCCTCGGAAGGGGAACAAATGTGAGCTAGTCTCACCAGTTCTGCTCACAGGTCTTGCCATGTTCCATATCTGAGGTGGCTTTGTGTGTACATCTGTATATATTACATGTGTTTGGTTTAAATACAGTTCTTTATAAAAGCCTAGCATGCTGTTTCGTTTACTGAATTGACCTAAAACTTGAATGACTGTAAGGGAATTGAGGATATTAAAATTTCCTAGGAGCTTAGCTATCAATAAAGTGCTGCAGTGCTGAGTAATTGGTAACCAATTAATGTTAAATGCTCTTTGCTTCTTTGTGCACTTCCTATACTTCAATGCCATATGAGTGTTAAGACTGTCTTAAAATTTGTTGCACAACCTGTAACTGTATTTTGAGAAGGTTGGACTGAAATTATCTGATGAAACAGAGTTTGCTTTATAATAAAATAATTTACAAAGTAATTACAGATTGTGTTTCTATAGTCTTCATTTCTAGTTTGACAGGGCCAAACTGCTCTTCAGGCAAAGGTCTCCCAGAGTGGCTTACAAGAATCAGTCATAGACAGTTCCTGACCTCAGGCTTAAATATAAAAAAACACGAAATACAAGGAAAGAGTGCTGGGGAGAGAAGAGGAAAAAAGCATGATGGTGATGATTGATTCAGTTGCCCAGATGGATGGGAATATACATATTCTAAAACCAATTGTACTTGTAGAGTCTAAGCAGAGTGACACGCCACATGTTGAGAATCTAAGCAGAGCCTGCTTTAAATAGGTCCTTTTGAAAAGTTTTGAAACTTTCTGGAAGGGTGGTGAATATTAGGATGACCGTGAATGGGGATTAACCTGTGTCAGGGTGAAAACATTGTCTGAAGTAAATAACAGGTTTCAACTTAGTTGCTAACCTTGTTTTTAAATAGAACTGTGTGCCTAAACTGCTAATTTTAATGTTGATTAAAAAACCACTATCTTATGGCTGAGAATCTCACTTGAAAACATGGGTTAGAAAAGATTTGCTGAAATGTACCAAGGCTGAATCCAGAATGGGTCTACTCTCAATGTCATAACTAATGTCCCATTAATTTGGATCTGCTGCAAGTATGTCTAAGTTTGGATCCATCCCATAATTTCAAAAGTTGCAAACATCAACTGTGTATGTATAATATAAAGACTAGGTTCTATTTTGCTCCATTTCTGTTTCAGTGAACTCAGATATATAACCAGAAACGACTCAAGACGCAGGTCATAAGTAAAACGGATTTGAGAGATTCATTGGAATTGTAGCATACAAATGGTGAAAGTATATAAACTCAATTCAATGTAGTGTACAAGGCACTGCAATACAGAACAAATCTTAACATTTCTTCCAGTCTAGTCATCTAATTTAAAAGCATTTAATTTTCTATGCTGCTCTAGCTGCCTAGCACTTAGCACTGTATAATATAAAGTCATAGCTATGATCCAATATAGTGGGTCTAAGAACAGAAGCTCTGTTATGAAACATATTGTCAAAAAGTATAAAAACAAAACACTACCACTTCTATAAGATCAGAAAAAGTATAATACCAAAAGGAAGGAATAAGGATGAATTTGTTAAAAAATGCTACAAGAGATTAAATGTAAATTACAACATTACACAAAAGGGGAAAACTAATGGGAAAAATGAGCAGTAAAAACTAGTAGGAATTAATAAAATTAGACCCATAAAAGAACCTGTGGCAAACAATCAGCATAGGAAAATTTGCCCATGCATCTACAAACAACAAAGCACAGAAAACTTACAAACCTAGAAAAATAAGGTCTTTCCTCAATGATTTAGAAGGAAAAAAATGAAGCAGAAGCATAAAAACAAAGGCATGGGGGGGGGGGGAAAAGAAATGTGTTCTTGCTGCTTTGTTCTCCTCACATCTGTTTTTTGTTTTCTGGTAACACCAAACCTTTCACACCCACTAAGCATTTTGATGTCCAACCAAAAAGCAGCTCTGTATTGATTAATGGTCAGGGAAACTTTGTAAACAGCTTGTATTTGTCTTAATTGGGGGAACTGACACATCCCAGATGTCTTATCAAAGGAAGATTACACCAGCATCTCTGCTGCAAGGTGTCGAAACAAAACCTATTTGTAACCATCAAATTGTCTTTCTCACATTCCAGTCATCAAGGACAGGAAACCCCCACCCCACCCTGCCCTCCAAACTGCTTAATGAACCAAGGTCTGAGCTATAGTTTTTCTTCCTTTCTATCCCACTACTCCAACAGGCCTTCCCACATGTACATATCGGGTCAAAGAAGAATCAGACTAACCTAAGACTGCTTTGGAAAGTTCCATAGTTATGCAACTTGGTATTGCTTTAATGTTACAGCAAGAGTGAGAATATATTTTTTTTCATATTTCTGAGGGCTGTAATATTTCATCAGTGTAATTTGCTTAAGGGCTATATACAGATAGAGGTTTGTTCAATAACAGCCTCTTAAGGAGTAGAGGGGTTTACTACACATGTACACATTGCTGTTTTCCTTGTGTCAAACTTTTCTTCAAAAAGTCAACTTCGTAGAGGTTTTGCAAATTGCAACTGAAATTTAAAATTCAACTAAAAAAGTTCTGATTGATAGCCGATAGTTTACAGAGCAAGATGTTTGCATGTCTTTACTAGATAATAGGTTAACTGGAAAGCAGGCTTTTTTGTTCTAGCAGATAAAAATCTAGCAAAACTATATGAAAAGATGTCTACACTTAAACAGCTTTAAATTGTATTCCTTAGACATTTAGATAAAATTTCAAATGCCATAAACCAACAGTAGTTTCAGTTTCCTTAAGAGTGGATTTGCACTGGATGCATATTACATTAGCTGCAATTACTGCTATAATGAATTGGCACTGTGTTTATCTTGTATACAATTGGACTTTGTAAAGTAAAAGCATAGAGAATAACTCTTGAATTTAATGGCTTTTCCCCTCTAAATGATAAAGTGAACTCTAGCCCATGAAGGCTTGTGCTGCAATAAAGTTGTAAAGCTAAACACAATTACTGGTAAGTTCAGTAGAAATTAGACTTAATTATACAGCACCATCAATATGCATGGAGGTTTTTTTTTAAGAGTACAAGAACACAGGTCTCTGCAGGGTGTATTTTTGCAATGTTGTAAAGCAGCCTTCCCCAACCTGGTGCCCTCCAGATATTTTGGACAACTTCCACACCCCTTGACCATTAGACATGCTTGCTTGGGCTGATGGGAATTGTAGTCAACGATATCTGGAGGGCACCAGGTTGGACAAGGCTGTAGTAATGAACACGGGGAACAAAAGAAAGTGAAAGAGTTGAAGTCAAGGCTAAATGCTTATTCAACATGGATGAGCATAGAATCATAGAATACAATCTTAGAATAGAGTTAGAAGGGGTCTATATGGCTATCCAGTCCAACCCCTGCTCAATGATGACATTGTCAAATAGATAATAGGAATATTGCTGCCTAGGGTATCCTTTATATAGGTGGGATATAAATTGGCTAAATAATTAATACCAGGAAAGGTGATGAGAATTCGTCTTTAGATATATTGAGTTAAATGATTCCAGCCTTCTGCATAAACATGCATTGGTGTGCACTGCACCGCTGCTATCCTATACCTGTTTAGACAGAAAAAAGCCCTACAACTCCCACTGTTCCCCAGTCAGGTATGCTGGCTGGAGCATGCTGGGAGTTGTAGGGCTTTTTTCATAGGTTTTGCGCCCTAAATCCGCGAGTCCTTAAAATGGTTCAAACCTCTCTGGAATGTTCCAAAATCCAGGGACAGGCAATAATACCGTTTTTAGGACCAGCCAAAATTAGCATGCTCCACATTGCGGTCATCTTTGGCCCTAATAAAGATATTCCCTAACCGTGCATTTGGAGATTTTTCTTATGGACCAGCACGGCTTGCTTTGTTCATGTCTGTGGAAAGTGTATACCGACCCCTTGCCTCGTCTTCACCTTCCCACGTACCTCAGGCTTTCACCCACACCAGCCTGCTTCACGCGCCACACAAAGCAACTCTTCTTGGCGAGGAACCCCCTCCCCGCTTCCCAGCCCCCACCCCACATCACGTGACCTCGCTCCTCGCCCTGCCAAAACCCAGCCAACTTCCGCTTAGCAACCGAACGCGGTTGCTAAGGCGCGTTCGTGGCGGACGGGACCCGGAAGCAGTTGGATGACGCGACCGAGGGCCGGCTCGCGTCTCTCCTATAGGGCGCTGGCTGGCATAGGGCGTGCCCGTAGGAAGAGCTTCCGGGGTGGCCCGCTCCCCCTTAGAGTGCCTAGCGAAGGAGGGGGCAGTGGCCCCGGGTTCGCGCCCCCTCCCGGGAGAAGCGGCTTTCCCCCCTCAAGACGGTAGGAGATCGGGGGCCATGGCCGCCAGCCTTCTCGTTCGCCGCGTTCATGCTCTCCCTGGGTTCCCAGGCGCCTCATGGCTGTTTTGTCTCCCAGGGGTCCTGTGCCGTCAACGGGAGCCGCCGACGGCGGCTGCTCATCGGGATCTGAGGGAAAGGGGGGAGAAGGAGGAGAAGGAGGTCGCTTCTTTGAGCCCGGCATGTTCTGACTTGCCCAGGCCGGTCTGTTTTCTCTCTGACCGGTGGATCACCGGGTGTGCGCCTTCATGGGAAGGAAGCGCCTGTCGTTGTTTATGTGGGGCCAAAAGTGAAGGGGGGGCGCACGCGCGTGCATGTCCTTTTTGGGGAAGCGGGGTTGCCTTAGGCTGCTTCTCGCCGCCTCGCTCGCCTCAGGCAAGGAAACGGAGCTCTCCAGCCATGCAGGAGCGTTTGTGCTTAAATATCGCGCAGGCGGCATCAGGGTTTCCTTTTGTGTGTCTGTCTGTCTGTCTCTCGTTTTCCCGTTTCCAATAAAAAGTTCCAACTTCGTGCCTTGGACCAAAACATTGAGAAGCGGGTAGCGTCCAAGGACTGGCCCGTAAGAAGTGTTTTACACGTCCCTGTATGTGAGAGGTGAAAGAGCTTCGTAGCTGCTTCCTAGCCTTTATACAAACAAACTCTGGCTCTGCTTTAGCCACGATCTGTGGAGGAGACAAAAATTTTAAAAAATCCTGCTGTTTTGCCAGGTGCTGGACACGACACAGCACGTCAGAACCATCGCGTGGGGATCAGGCCAATGGTCTGTCTAAAGCATAAGCTTCTGCCTACAGAAAGTGGCCCGCTGGAGGACCTGTGGGGGCTTTAATGGCAGGTATAATAGCAGGTGCTATGTGGAAGAATTCTGTCTCTGACCACGAGTTCATGTGTTTGGCTATCAGGATTAATAGTCACTGATAGATCTCTGGTCCTTGTACATAATCCCTTTTAGAAAAACACCATTTCTGCTAAGAGGCTGTAATACAAGCCCTGTGAAACAGTTCCACTGGCTAGATATGCATTGTGTGGGGGGCGGGGGAGATTTCTCTTTGTTTCCTTTAAACTTGGGATCACAAAAATTGTAAGTCAACAAGTTCCTAATAGTTTTGAAGTACTCTGGAGGTCTGAGTGCTTCAGAACCTGAATGTTTGTAAAACAGATGCAGTCTTTTTAGAAAGCCAAGCTAAATAATTTAAGAGGAATAAGGATGTGGCTACACCAAAGGAACTAGGAATTTTTTCTGCTTCCTCTCTGCCATGAACCTCTTGAATGTATTGTTTTTCCTTTCTAAGCCTTGATGACTCAGTATATAAAATGCAGCAGCTTATTATTATTATGGTCTGTATCTCGAGATCCAAACCGAGGCTGATCTTTTGTTGTGCTTCTTGCTGGCTAGTATCTGCATTTTACTGGCTTTGGACTGAAGACGCATTGGACATATGAAGAAAAATCATCTGCTATTAGGATGTCAAGAGATTATTTAATTGAAAGCTACTGTTATGACATGCTGTTATGACATGCTTATTGTGTATAAGGATGTTGAAATAAGTATGTTACAATTATGATAATGTGTGTATTAGTGAGTACCCTATAACAAGAGGTAAGCTTAAGCATTTTTAATTGAGAGTAAGTCAACTTAACAAGTCATGTTAGGGTTGGACTGCTTTGTATGAGAATAAAAGCAGTTTTTAGAAGTGCAATGTAATTTACACTTTAAAACTTCAGCATTTTCTAAGTTGTACATTTTGCTGCAAATTTATCTTCTAGTGTCAATAGAACACATTAATTTGCTTCAGCATGACTTAAAAAAATATTTGTTGGGGCAGGGGTTTGGCAGCAAGTTTGCTAAATATTTCAATAGTATCTGAATAAATCCTTTATGAGGTGTGACATTCAGAAGAGCTGGCTTGTCTTAAATATAACTGTTCATGTTAAGTTTAACAATTATAGAATATAATAAGGCATAATCGCTATTACCAGATGTTGCCTTGATCCGTATCATTGTGTGTGTCATGTCACTCTGCATCCATTGTACATTGCTTCCTGTTTGGTACAAGGCATCTATACTATGGTTTTCTGTTTTAGTAAACTGAAGCTGTGCACTTTAGGAGTAGAGCAAACTCTACACATGCAACCAAAAATAAAACATTGGCAATTCTTGTTCCGGCGGCCTTTTGTTAAGCATACTTATATGGATATAAGTTCTGTTGTTTTCAATGGAATGGATTGCAGAGCAGAATACATTAGTATTTTTTATCAAATATATTAGGCTTATAAAATACTACAATCTTGACTATATTCCTTGTTCCTGATGCATTCTAGAATAATTCCTCAGCATGTAGCAATCTAGTTTATGGCATGGGGTTAGATCAGAGAATGCTTTATGTTCATCCACCAGGGCAAATGGTCTAGAACTGAATTTCTGGGTTCCTCAGTGGCCTCTGATGCATACAGGAGTTTAGTAACAGAGCCAAAATAATTTTGTTTCTGGCTGCCCACAACAGTGCATATGGAAGTTGCAAATTTTTTTGCAAAGGAGGCAAAATATACTTGCATATTTATGTTAAAAGATTAATCAGCCTGGATCCAGATTTAGTCATATTTAGAATAGAAATCAATGGGAGTTAAGTTAGTATGACTGAATCTGGATCCAGCCCATATTTGCTGAACAAATTTCATTGCACAGGCTAGATAGATCCCATTACTTATGGCACATAGGTATTGTGTATAGCATTACGAGCATCTCTTTCAGGCCCAACCTCTCAGTTAGTGTTATCAACACGGAGACCTGGGCTGAACATGACAATTTGTTCTTTCAGGCATATATGCTTGATGTCTCCTGAGCCATACTCTTGGAGACAATCGTGAACAAGCTTGACATGTAGGAATTGTTGGGCTGTAAAAGTTTATGACCACATAAAGACAACCATCTCACTCAGTGCTGACTCATATACAGTGTAAGAAGAACTATTACATGTAATTTGCAAAACTGAAGTGCACATATATCGATGTGGAGAACAGTTCTTTTCAAACTGTATAAGGCCAATTTTCTGTGAGCTAGCTGTTTTCATGTACATCCTACAGTTCCTGCCTTTAGGCTAGAGGTGGGCAACTTGTGGCCCTCCAGATGTTCTGCCCTACAACACCTCCTCCATCCCTCATGATTGGGGTGCTGGCTAGAGCTAATGGCAATTGTAGCCCCCCAATGTTTTGACCTATAAATTGTCCACCTTTGCTTTAGGCTGTCAAACCTGTTCATGAGTGTCTCCAAGAGCTTGGATTTGGAGACATCCATGTCAGCCGAGCACATCTGAAAGAACAACTTCCCACATTTATCTTAGATCTTTGGATGTATAAAGTTGGCCTACAGTTTACCACTATGTTTGAAGGGAATGTCTGCAGCGTTATATATGATATCTGAAAATGTCACTGTGCTGGGATTTGTCTAGCCCAGGGGTGCAAAACCTCTTTCAGCCTGAGGGCCAAATTCTGTTCTGGAGATTCTCGGGGATGGGGGTGGGTGGGCTGAAGACAAAAAGAACTGGGCAAGAATACTGAAAATACCAGCACATTTTAGCCTAAAGCTCCTACTGGCAGTAAATAAGCTTTCAGAGAGGCATTTCAACATTTAAGAAAAAAATGCACAAGAGCTGTGAAATCACAAAACAATTGGGGTATGGCCAGGGAAAGTGGGCAAGGCCTTCTGGGGACCCCCGGAGGGATGGATTTGACCCCCGAAGGGATGGATTTGACCCCCGGAGGGATGGATTTGACCCCCAGGACTTAGGTTCTGCACCGCTGGTCTGGCACATGCAGTGAAGACTTTTGTGGGGGAAGATAGTTAAAAAAACAAAACATATCTCAAGTTTTGGTGGGATATTTTACAAATCTATGTAAATATATTGAGAAGTAGGTTCCACTGACCTCCCTGGGACTTAATTGCTCTATCTGTGCTATGTGAGACTGTCCTTCATGGATGATTTGCAAACTTACATGTGCATACATTGTCCTGTACATGATAGCTCAGAGTGACCAATTTTTATACTAGGCTCCTGCATTAGCAGTCAGTTACTTGCAAAAGCAGTGGCTAGCAATGCCTCTGCTACTTGGGGTTTCTATTTATTTATTGTATTTTTAAACCACCCAAGTTCTCTAGGTGATGTACAATACATTAAAACAATAAAATAATGAATAAAATAGTACACAATAAAACCAAAATATAGCCAGCAGCAAAGAATAAAATACTAAAGCTCATAAAACCCAAGTAAAGCCATCAGCAGCTATGATTTAAAAGTATTAAAATCAGTTATTTAAATGCCTGGGATCTTCATCTGATGCCCCAAAGGCCATAACATAGGTGCTAGATGGAAATCTCTGCAGGAAGCATTCTACGGATGGGGTGCCACCACTGAAAAAGCCATCTGTCTCACCTCATTTGCCAAGAATACCTGGAGGAGGGCCTCAAATGATGACCTTAGGGTCTGAGCTGGTAGATATGGAAGAAGGCATTCTTTCAGGTAACCTGGCCCTAAGGTATTTAGGGTTTTAAAGGTGAAAACCAGCACTTTGAATTGGGCCTGAAAATGGATTGGCAGCCAGTGCAGATGGCAAAGTACTGGCATAATATGATCACATTGGCTGGTTCCAGTTAGCAATCTAGCTGCCCCATCTTGGACTAATGGAAATTTCTGGATTGTTTTCAAAGACAATCCTAGTTATAACACATTGCAATACTCCTAATGGGAGTTTACCAGAGTGTGAAATAACTGTTGGAAGGCTGTCTCTGTCCAGGTAGGGTTGTAGTTGGTATATTGGCCTATGCTGATAAAAGCCACCCCAGGCCATTGTGGTCACCTTTGCCTTTAGTGACAATGATGAATCTAAGAGCTCCCCTAAATTACAAACCTGTTATTCCAGAACAGGTTGAAAATCTTTTAACTGGACAGATGAATCACCTACAACAAATATCTCTGTCTTCTCTGGATTGTATCTCAGTTTATTGTCCTTTATCCAGTCCATTACCCTGTCCAAGCACTGGCTCACAATGTCAACTGCCTAACCTGTATTAGATGAAAAGAAGTAGAGCCAGGTTCATCCACAGAGCAGTGATGCCTCAGCCCACATCCCCGGATAACCTCTCAGTGGTTTCATGTAGATGTTGAAAAACATCAGGGATAAAACAGAGCCCTGAGACAGCCTATAACACAATTGCCATAGGGCAGAGCAATAATCCTTCAGCACTATCTTCTGAAATTGGCCATCCATGTAGAAGTGGAACCAATGGAACACAGCTGCCCCCCATATCCTAATTCAGCCTATCCAGAAGGATACCATAGTCAATTGTATAAAAAGCTGCTGAGAGGTCCTTGAGAGCCTGGGCTTGACCAGTAACTGGAATTGACCAGTTGTCTTTAATAGGATAATGCAGGTTTCACTGTTGTGGTGTTTTGTTGTTCAATATCTGTAGGAAGCCACCGGGAATTTGTACTTCATGTTTATCTAATAAGTTTATTTGACTGAGAAATCTTTCTCAATTTTGTTCAGTGTTAGAATAATGGTTCTAGTTCTAAATCAGCATCTGTCATTGTTGAGTAGCTGGTGTAACTATATTCAGATATGACAGAAGTAGTCAGTCAGTAGTTAATGGCTACAGGGTATTTTCAGTCTTACGGGAACAAAAGTGTCATCTAGAGATATTCTCTGACTTGGTTCTGCAGTTTATATATTTTGGCCAGGAGCATGTAGTACTAACTTCAGTTAATTTATTGGCTATGAGCTTCTGGGCCAAAAGGATTTTTGCGAGTGTCATTCATGCCTTTGTAATTTCTAGGTTTGACCCCTACATTGTTGTAAACAAAGGGCAACTAAAATAGTTCACAGGATTCAGCAGAATAGCCCATCCTGTCTACCTGGCTAGTGTTTAGAAGAGGGAATTAATTCAACCAGTGCTGGGAGTTCTATTGGCTGCATATTAACTTCCTGGCCCAGTTCTGTTAGAGTGTTATTTCACAAAAGTATATATGTCATGGGCTCTGTATATCTAAGAAAACACATTTCCCCACATAAGCCCTGCTGTGCCTTGAATACCTTTGTAAAGGGAGAAGAAATAGCAGGGAACCACAGCGGAGCCACCTTTTGAGGTGGCTTCCTGTTTGTTAGAATGGACTAACCATGGTAATGCCCTAAGCTCATTTCAGAAGCAATGTAATGCTCATATTAGGAACATCTTTAAATATCCTAGTACACTGAAATTACTTGGTTTGGATTATAATTAAGATGCTAGTGACTTAAGTTTTGATTTTTTTAACTGCCTTGATCTTTCTGGGAATAAGTGCAGGGTATGACATCAATTAAAATAGTTGGTTTTATGGTAAACATTAATTTGCTGCCCAATTCAGAACATTTTTAAATTGCAAAGATGTGTGCAAGGCTTTATTTACCTTTTAATCTATGGCTTTTACATAGGCTGACCATATGAAAAGGAGGACAGGGCTCATGTACCTTTAACAGTTGTAGAGAAAAGGGAATTTCAGCCAGTGTCATTTATATGCAATTAGTTCCTGGTGAAATTCCCTCTTCATCACAACAGTTAAAGTTGCAGGCACTCTACTAGAGTGACCATATACAAAAGAAGGCAGGGCACCTGTAACTTTAACTGTTGTGATGAAGAGGGAATTTCACCAGGAACTAATTGCATACAAATGACACTGGCTGAAATTCCCTTTTCTCTACAACTGTTAAAGTTACATGAGCCCTGTCCTCCTTTTCATATGGTCAGCCTACTTTTACATAGTATATTGTACACTTCTTGCAAACCCAAAATGGCTGAGGAATGATACCTGTCATGGTATGGACAGGCTCACTAACAAGGGATGTGTGTGTGAGTGTTTGTGAAAGAGTGGGGAATGGCAGTGGTTTTTATATTGTTTTTAAATACTTGAAAAGCAAACCATATAACCACAAGAAAGCATATTTACTAAGCAGATTTATTCTAAGCCATGATTTATGGGTAGAGCAAAACTTAATGCTGCAAAATTCTCCTTCTAGCCTATTCTCACTATCAGGGTTCAGCTCTTCCTGTGGCCACCTACTTGTTCAGTTTCTTAGTGCTGTTGCGTGGGCACAACTGTGAGCTGCTTCCATGACAACCACCTTCAGCTGTTGACTGATCTGCAAATAGGTAGTTAAACTATGCAGATTTATTCAAATTGTGGATAGGAATTGATATGTATTGGCAAATTGGTAATATTAGATCTCAGTTTTGCTTGTTTATCCAGTTGAAGTGGTAGGCATCTTGAAATATTCGGTTGGCTAGTTGTGCTTTCGGAGCAAATCCTCAGATCCTAGTCAGATTGTAAGCTCCTCTTCCACTTTGTTCCTTCAGTTTAGTATTCTTGTATTTTGAGAGTTTTCCATGACATGATTGTTGTAGTAGCATCGCCATTTGCAGGAACCTCTTCCATGCAGTGTGTTTATTTTATTGTGTTTGCATTGTGTTAGTAAGATACTACTTTCCTCTAACCTTTGGGATGATATTCAAACATCAGGTTGTCTAGAATGACGTGTGCATTATCAAACATAACTGTTAAACATTAGTATTGTGCTGAATAAGAGTCACTTGAGAAAAGTGCCATTGTAAGAAAAAGGATGAGATCCTTATGATACTATGTTTATCTCTTTCAACTTTGACATACTAGGTCTGTTCTCATGATTGCAGTATGTTTAATCCTGCCATGCATGCCAGGCACATTTCCCTAGTTATCCTCACTGGCATGGCTTGCCATGTTATCTGAACCCAGGAAGCATGGCTTGTTTGGGGTGGGTAGCAACACTCAAATAACCCAACAACAGCTGATGGGTTATTTGAGGGTTGATGCCTCCTCAAACAAGCTATTTCACACAAAATGCTAACCCATGGGTTGTTGGATTCTTGGTTGTCATTATATGCAAACCCAGCTGCAATAACAAATCCAGAACTATGGCTTGTCCATGGGTTATTTTGCCACACTAGAGGTGGGCAAGCAAGAATGCCCCCAAAACCCAGCCACTCTACATACCAGTATTCTAGCACCACAAATATATTAGGGGTAGTGAGCAGGCGAAGGAAGCGGGAAATGAACAATCCAGACTCAGGGAGGCTGTGTATGAAATTATGTCCCGATCCTGGAAACATCCAGTTCTTTAGAGCCATCACCACCTTGTCGGTGTAATGCTCAAAGTGCTGAATTAAGCCCCTCTACTTTACTCCACACCTCTCCCCTTCCATTGGGATATTGTGGAAGGTTAAAACAGACTGCTCTGATATTGTCAATGGATGAAAAGATTACGCACAGTAGCTTTTTTGTCAGCTTATTTTTTAAAAAAGCTACTGTGAGTAGCTTATTAACCTATCACAGCTTAAAGTGATGTCTGAACGCAGCCGAAATGATTAAACTGTTGGTTTGATTCCAAGAGGAATGTCTAATGGCACAACTCTGACTCACTGGGATGAAAGTGATTAATGTAGTTTTCCTTTCTGTTTGTTCTGTTAGGAAGCCTGAACTTGAGCAGAAAGAACTCTGTTTCCACAATCCAGAAACAGGCTGATCAGATATGCATTCAGACACACAATGTCTGAGATAATCTTTTCTTCACAGGACTCTATTCCAGTATAGGAGGATTCAAGGAAATGGAATAGCTTGTGTTTATATTAGATTGTTGAACAGAAGCTGTGTTGTTCTGCACAGCACCTAGTTTTTAAGTGCTCAATACATTTTTATTATTCCTCTAAGAATAATCCACAAGATTTGTCTGCTACTACTTACATTCTGTAACTGATAAAATCAGAAATGACTGTATTGTTCAAGTGGCTGTGGTTATTCTCGCTTGAACTCATTATGTTATCACAGCCATCTAAGTTCTATGAGTCTCTCACATTCTAGGGTGATGCAGCCTTTCAACCTAAGGTTTTACTCAAGACATGTAGCTTAGGAACATAAAGATTTTTCTTTGGGATAAACAGCAAAATGGTCTTATACCTATCCTTTCTGAGCCAGGTCTGACCAAACAATTAGGTTAACAGTAAGTCATAGTCCAAGAGAGGGGTAGTAGATCTTTCTACATTTCTGTAATACCTCTTCTGTTGTTACCTTTTTCTCTAGTTAAAAATTAAGCAAACTCTTGGATGTACTTCCTTCGATCTTTCCCCTGCCCCCCTCTGTGTCTTCTGTATGGTTTTTTTTGGTTATTTGCTGCCCTGGTATATATGGTGTTCATATGAACATGGGGTGATGCCTAAAACCAGGACAGACAATTTGTCTAAGTAGCCCAGTATTGTGTGTTCTGACTGGCAGTGGCTCTCCTTCCAAATGAGATCATAAAGCCACCCTTTACTTCATATGTTGCAACAACCACATATGAGCTAGACAGTAAAATGACAATGGATTGGTGAGCTTGATTTAAGTTTAACCACTATTTAAGATAATTTTGTCTCACAATTTCTGGACTTAGGGAGGGCATCTAAAGTTAACCGGACTTCTATCATCACCTTCACCACCACTTTGCCCCATAGCAGCAATCTCTTAGGTGGGTGAGCATGTGGAGAGTCTCATGTGCAGTGGCATATATCCTGCTGTTGTGTACAAAAAATGGTTGGGATGTATATATATAAGCTTTTCCTAACAAATATGCGGCCCCCTCAGCCATGTCTCTAGAGATGTAAAATGTCTGGATATTTTGAAGCCATGGGAAAAAGCCATGTGTATCCCTGTTTTGTTTTTGCTTTGTTCTTTGAAATAATGATAATTGGGGGGGGGGGGGATTGCAATATATGCAATACTTACTTTCTTATCACTAGTAAACCGTATTACTTTAAGAATGTATAATGCATTGTGTATAATGCATTGTGTATAACTTTGCACATAATTGTAGTTGATTTATTAAATGCCTTCATCTTATTCAAACAATGACAAGTATACCCAGTATTGAAGATGGAACATCAAGCTGCTGCCTGAATAAAACATGTTTTTAATCTGTCTAGGTTTAGTAAATTATAGAATGCAAGATGTGGCAGCCAGTAAGTTCTAAATAGCTCTGTGGTGGATAGATCTAGCAATGGTCATCGATGATGATAGTACTCAAGAGAGTTAAGTGTAATTGTGGTGGTTTAACCTGAATGGAGATACATTAAACTTGAATACTTACAAGAAAAATGATTCGGAGCAGGGCATGTCTTCTGTATGAAGCAGCACATAAAACGTTTAAAGTTCAGTGTAAAAATAATAATAATAATAATCCTAAACACGGAACAATGGAGGGGCCATAGCCTACATGTTTTGCTATGGGTATGGACTCAGGTTCAATTTTCAGTTAAAAGATTTTGTGTAGCAGGGCTGAAACTGTCAGCAAACAAGACTGAGCTAGACTTGGTATATGACAACATTTGCTCATATAAGGTAGTTTAGTCTATAGTGAAACTGGCACACAGTTGAGGTAAAAGGAAAAGTTCCATCTGTGGATGGAAGTAGAAACAGCTCATCTTGTAAGTGAGTTAAAGAGAGGACTGGACTAAAACTGATGAGGTTTCAGCAGCTTTAGGAATATATCTTACTGTTTCTGGTGTTCTCAAACTGGTGAAGATTGGGAATGACAGTTAGGTTTTATTATATTAATTGTACTGTAAGCTTCTGCCCTGAAAGGTGGCCTAGAATTTAAAAAAAAAAAAAAAATACAGAATTCTGAATTAATACCTGCTTTTGTTAACACCTTAGAAACATTTGAATCTAGCTATTGTTTGAGACAGGTTACAGGTAAAAGCACCATTGTTGTTTTGAGCAGATATATTCCCATATTGTACAATTTGTCTGGTGAATGGACATACTAGGTCATATCTTATTTGTATAACACTTCAGGAACATATTGCTGAGGAAGGGACATGCAATAAGGATTAGAGAAGCACATGTTTTGAGTATGGGAATACATTCAGCTTCCAAGATAAGTGCAAGTTAATGCAATCTGAGTAATTTTAGTCAAATTGTGTGTACTGTCATACAGCATAAATTAATTTTCTTTCATACATGAGTAGAACTAGGGAATGTCATAATATAGAAGCAATTAGTCTTGCTTTTGCAGCAAGGAACACAAAATAATGAATTCTTCCTAAGTTCATAGTAATAGAGAATTCAGTGTTATCACAGCCCTAGCTAGTGAAAATACTTGTAATTTCTGATCTTATTTTTTGTTCTCATGCATGAACTCATATGAAGTAAGCTTCAGAATGTCAGTGAGGTCTGAAAGCTATAGTATGTTCAAATTATGTCAACGAACTCATGTTTGACCAATGTGTCTATTGGTGTTGGAGTGCAAGTTTTATTAGTCACTCTGAAGCTAAAAAATATCACAGTCCGTTCATCAAATCTTATAAATCAATTTTCACCTTTTCGTTTTATGTCTCTCTCGGAGCAAGTGCATGGTAACAAGTAGATTATAATTCTTAAATGCTAGGCAACAGTGATGCAGAGAACTCTGTATGGGCTGCAGCCACTTAAAAGTACGTACATGGATATAAAGCATTTTTTAGATTTGTGTAGAATACATCAAACTATCTCACGGACTCCAGAGCTGGCGGTAGTGGGTCATATGTTTTGAATCTGTGGTACCTCCGAGAATCAAAGGGTTTGATTTGCTTGTACAAACCCTGGCCAAAATCAATAGCTAGGTCTGTAATCCTATAGCCATTTACCTGGGAGTAAGCTTCTTTGAACATTGTGTGCACACACACATTCACAGGTAGTATGCCAATCAATATGCCTCTGTATACCAGTTGTTGGGGAATATGAGCAGAACGATGCTATGGTACTTATGTACTTCTTCCAGGCAGTTGGTTGGCCACGGTGTGAGCAGAATGCTGGGCTAGAATATACCAGTGTTCTTCACGGCAAGGCCTGAGGCCAGTGAAAGCTAGTCACCCCAAGTGCTGCCCTCCACTTACCCCCTTTCTCTCAGTTACTCTCTACTGTTGTTTTTTCAGTAGCTGGTAATACAAAAAAAAATAACAATGTACAGGCCTGCATATGAGCAAACCTAATGTTTAAACTGTATATGTCTCCTAACTTGACCAAAAGGTTAATTGACATCTTTTAGGACAGCTTTCCTCAACATTCTGCTAGCACATGTTGTGGACTTCTAACTCGCATCAACCACAGTGATCATGGCCAATGGTCAGGAATGCTGGGAGTTGTAGTCCCAAAAATCTGTAGGGGCCAGCTGGGGAAGTGAGTTGTTTTAGGATGTGATTTGTACAATGTATTCATACCACTCATGTGCGTGATAGTTACTGCTATCAAAGCTCTTCTGAGCTTCCCTTTGCATTGCACATCCAGTCTCATTAACATTCTTCGTTAAGGCCATCATCAATGTGCAGCCATATCCAATTCATTATCAACAGATATGAAGTCAAGGCACTTGTCAGCTAGACCATATACCAACTAGAGTGCCTATGGCATCGTTCCTAGAAGGGCTCTCAAGTATCTTCAGTTGAAAATTGTGTGACTGTAGAAATTGGAGAAAATTGTCATCGTTGATGGCTGGCCTGGGAGTGGAAAGTGGAGATGTCCTTCTGTTCAACTTTATGTTTTCTACAATATGAAGCAATAAAGGGTTACACTGGAACTGATCAACCCGTTGAAAATGCTCATTCCAAAATAGATACCATTCATTCTATTTTAGTGAGCAGCTTGTTCTTTTATAAATAGGAATTTGGTCTTATATTTGCCCTTTTCTCTCTCTTTTTTAGGTTGTATAAGATTTTCCTCTACCTCGCAGAGGACTCTGGAGTCACCCATCCAATGTTCGGTGATACTACCTGAACAACCTGGATACGATGCCAAAAGATCTCCAAATGGTTTTGTAGTTTGACCCAATGTTTCTTCTGGATATATATTCCTCCCTACAAGAATAAGTGCAAAGTCCAAATCCTGCTTACTGGCAGATATTTTTATTTTAAGATCATGGACCATCTTACTAGAGAGAAAGATGAAAGGCGAACAGGAAAGGGAAATCCAGGAAGAAATACACACAGTTCCCGAGCGTCGAGTTCCACTTCAGCATCTGGTGTTCTTATGGTTGGGCCCAATTTCAGAGTTGGCAAGAAGATTGGTTGTGGAAATTTCGGAGAACTCAGGCTAGGTAAGAGCACTGCAGGTTCACTGACTTGCCGTTAGGTTTGTTGCACTGTTTTGATCAATTAATGAAAAACCTTTTGATTGTCTAAAAAGGTGCTGCCATTAACTAGACAATGCACCTTTAAGGGTTTGGCAGGTTGCCCATTTAGACAAATTGACCCCAAAATTGAGGAAAGTGCCGGGACAACTAAGCAAAGACAAATTTGAGGGGGTATGGAGGAAATTTATAGACTTTGTGAACAAAGAAGATGGGAGAACACCTCCATCGGCATATATTTATTTATGTATTTATTTATTACATTTACCTACCGCCCCATAGCCGAAGCTCTCTGGGCGGTTTACAAAAATTAAAAACATTGAACATTTAAAAAACACTATACAAAAATTAAAAACATAAAAGCTTAAAAACAAACTACATATCATTTAAAACTGTCCAGGGGTCAGTTAAAAAGCTCAACATATGCTGTTCAGTGCCTGGGAGAAGAGAAAAGTCTAAAGATGACGGTGTTGGCGCCAGGCAAGCCTCGTCGGGGTGGTCGTTCCATAGTATATAGAGCTATGGACAGTATAGATGGACAGGTAAAGAGGCTAATTTCCTGGGTACCCTAAATTAGTGAATGTTAAAGAACATGAAACTCAGGCGGGAACATGTATTTGAACATGTAGTTGTATTGACACTGAGCGTATGTAATACTTAACCTATGTAACCAGAACTACAGATTATATGAAAAAAGGAGAAAAAAGACAATGCACCTTTAATATATATAAGTATAAAAACTGCAGATAGCAGGTGCCAGCATAGGAACAGCATTTCCCCTTCTGTGTGAGGGAATGCCCTGTCTAAAATGGCCCCTGCTACAACGTACTTGTCTCTACATGCTGTGTTCGTGCGCAGTTTTGTGCAGATTTAACCGGATTTCTTGATTTAGAATTCAGTCTACTTAACTTACTTAAATGTCTTATTTAGGTGTGCTTCAATTTACTTACTTCTTTTGCCATGTAGGGGCAGGATTAAGCACACCACCTTTTGTGCTGCCTCCTTTTCCCTTGCAAATCCCTTGTTCCTGGTGCTACTTTGCATGGGAAAAGTGGAGACTGGGTATAAGAATGCAGTGAAATTTATATTCAAACATTTGTGATACTGGAAGCGTCTTTGTTTCTTTCGTAGGCAAAAATCTTTACACAAATGAATACGTAGCAATCAAACTGGTGAGTAGACCTTCGGTTTTAAAACATCTTTGAAATCCTGAATGTTAGACAAAATAGGATGTTTTCATAACTCTGCTTCTGTTCTAGACTGCATTTTCCTGGACATCCATGCAAAGTGTACTTACCAAATCCTGGCAGAATGTGGTGCTGCTGTAAACCTATTAATAATATGTTTCCATAAAGACAATTTTGGAAAGCTGTCTTGATATTAACATGCCAAAAGATTTAGGGTGCAATCCCATGCATGTATAGACAGAAAGAAGCCATACAACTCCCAGCCAACCATTTTTCTGTGTAAACATGCGTAGGATTTTGCCCTTATGGTTGTTTTGGTGAACAACCACTACTTCTTCTAACTTACCAAATACCATATATTAAGTCAGATTTATGTCCCAGGTTAAGTTATTTAATAAGACGTTTAATATTAATTACACATTCCTATCTGACAATGTGACAGTGTAGTTGGGATGTTTACTTCCACTATCTGCTATGGTTGTCCTCTCATGAACTGAGGCCTGATATTTTATATTGGAGAGAGAGGGCCGGGGATCGGGTAGCATATTTTCATATCTAATTAAGCCTATTGCTAGTACTAGACTGTTGTTAAAAATTTGAAAACTGCAGAGTCCGCCATGAAGCTCAGTTTAATTTGAGTGTTTCTTCATTCTCTTTTTTTTATAGGAGCCTTTAAAATCCCGTGCCCCTCAGCTGCATTTAGAGTATAGGTTTTATAAACACATTGGCTGTACAGGTAAGTAATGCCTCTCCTAGGAATGAGAATAGGTTGTGGTAATGAAGGAACATATTAGAGCTTGTAGTTGACACAAGTATATATTTGAAAGCTCATCAGTAGTATTCCTAGTTCTTTTGATTCCAGCCATAGAGTGCAGTGATGGGCCGTTGATTCTGTTAGATTTTGGACTACAAGTATTGGCCAGAATTGCTGAACTAGTCTTTATTTTCTTAACTCACAATTCTAAGGTCATCCTCTATCCAATAAACAAACAAACCGCACATGAAATGCAAGGGTTACCAGCGGTGGTGTGACGGGGAGAAAGATAAGTCACTAAAATGGTTCTCAGATCTATCTACCAATTTGACTGGCTCTTGGAAATTTCCATATAACAGTAGTGATGAATTAATTTTTGCCCTTTGGTATACTTTCAGTTGAAGGCTTCCCCCAAGTGTATTACTATGGGCCATGCGGAAAGTATAATGCCATGGTACTTGAGCTCCTTGGTCCAAGTTTGGAGGACTTGTTTGACCTCTGTGATAGAACGTTCACTCTGAAGACTGTCTTGATGATAGCAATCCAGCTGGTGAGTAAAGGAAGGGTTTCACCTTGTTTGATTTACCTTCACAACTTCCAAAAATGTATGTGCTTTTTGATTTGTTTAAATCACACACACACACACACACACACACACTGTGTTCCAATATCAAATAGTGTAAAAGTACAAACTTTAAAAACATGAATGCAGCAGATGAGGAAATATAGGTCTGACTGCTTTGAAAGCTTTGATTCCCAAAATGGAATTTGTGCTGTGTCAAGTTGGCCAGCTTCCTCGCAAGTCAGTTGAGATAAACGTATATGGGAGTAAAGGCTAAGTTACACCGGGTGGCTTTTAGTTCTTTGAGTCCAGTAATAATGAAAGGCAGTGCGTGGATTAGAGCAGTGGTTTTCAAATTGTTTACAAGGGAACTCTGAGGTCTCTTGAAGGCTTACAAGGGGAGTTCTCAATGAGAAGTTTAATAGGGGACAAGGCTCCTGGAAGGTGGCTTGTTGTTCATCTTCCTTTTCAGGGGAATGTCTGTGTTAGGCTGCCCTCAGTTCATGAGGGGCAACAGTGAAGCCTAACAGGTGTGCCAAGAGCTCTTCATGAACCAGGTGTCTAACCAAGAACATGTCCGAGGATTTGCTGTAACACCCTGGGGATCCTTGGCAAATGAGTTCCCTCCTTTAAAAAACTCAGGATGATTAGCTTTCATGATTTATATTTCCCCAGTACTTGGGGGTGAATGAAGAAACATGTCCCTTACTCCAACAATCTTTGGAATCATGGAATAGTAGAGTTGGAAGGGGCCTATGAGGCCATCGAGTCCAACCCCTGATCAATGCAGGAATCCACCTTAAAGCATCCCTGACAGATGGCTGTCCAGCCGCCTCTTCAATGCCTCTAGTGTGGGAGAGCCCACGACCTCCCTAGGTCATATGTTCCATTGTCATACTGCTCTAACAGTCAGGAAGTTTTTCCTGATGTCCAGCCGGAATCTGGCTTCCTGTAACTTGAGCCCATGATTCCGTGTCCTGCACTCTGGGATGATCGAGAAGAGATCCTCGCCCTCCTTTGTGTGACAGCCTTTCAACTACTTGAACAGTGCGATCATGTCTCCCCTCAGTCTTGTCTTCACCAGGCTAAACATGCTCAGTTCTTTCAGTCTCTCCTCATAGGACTTTGTTTCCAGACCCCTGATCATCCTAATTGCCCTCCTCTGAACCCCCTCCAGCTTGTCTGCATCCCTCTTGAAGTGTGGTGCCCACAACTGGATGCAGTACTCAAGATGAGGTCTAACCAGTGCCAAATAGAGGGAAACCACTACCTCGCGTGATTGAGAAGCTATACTTCTATTAAAATGCAGCCCAAAAATAGCATTTGCGTTCTTTGCAGCCACATCACACTGTTGGCTCATATTCAGCTTGTGATCTACAACAATTCCAAGATCCTTCTTGGATGTTAGGCTAGTTGCTATATTAGAGGGGTAGGCAACCGAGTGACCTCAAGAAGTTTTAGACTGCAACTCCCATCAGCTCCAGCCAGCATGATGAATGGTCAAGGATTATGGTAGCTGTAGGCCAAACATCTGAAGGGCACCAGTTCGCCTACCCTTGCTATAAGATATTAACATATTGTTATGAACAGTTTACAAATTTTTGTAACTCAAGGCGTTTGAGTTCTTGTTCTGTCCTCTTGTAGATCACTCGAATGGAATTTGTGCATTCAAAGAATCTCATTTATAGAGATGTCAAGCCAGAAAACTTCCTTATTGGCCGGCAAGGAAATAAGAAAGAGCACGTCATTCACATAATAGACTTTGGATTGGCCAAGGAGTACATCGATCCTGAAACGCAAAAGCATATACCTTATAGGGAACACAAAAGTCTAACCGGAACAGCAAGATACATGTCCATCAACACGCATCTTGGCAAAGGTTTGCTCAGTTTAATTTGATGTCACTCAGAAGAGCATTGGTTCTTTTCTGCACAATTTATACCATTTAAAGAATTGTCAGATGCTATTAAAATAGGCAGTTGAATGACTGGAATTGCAAGTCCACATCGCAGTGAATTTTAGAACTAGGTGGCAATAGGCAGACCAATAGATTCACAGCAACTTTATTGAGCCTGGAAATAAGTGTTGGGACACGAAGGGCTAAGCTGTAGTGGCTACTGCTGCATAGTCTTGCACACCTGCCAACCTGTCAATAGCTTTTAATTTGGTCCAGTAACGGCTGTCATTTGACTAACTCTTTTGGATTGCTCAGTTTCCCTAACTTCTTCCAGTTATATTTGCATTTTTCTCTAGTCCAATCACAAGATATGGTCCTTTACTATAGAGCAGCTGCTTTGATAGTGGTGAAGTTTGGTGAAAGTGGATTCTAGAGGTCAGTCTTTGGGCTAAGTCATCCCTTAACCCCTCTGCCCTCACACTAGAAGAGTACACTGTACTCTGTAGAGAACATCCTTGAAGCTTCACACCCAGGTTATGCTGCACTTGGAAGATGCATGTGTCCACCTTGGAGAACTTCGCTAAGTTTCATAATCCTGTACTTACTACAGTGCTATGTATTTTATTCCTGACTCATAATGAAGTCCCCATATCCTAGATTAGAAATGAGTCCATACTTTATGTCCTGGAGATATTTGCTGTCTTGGAGTGGAAGCATCATAAAGTAGATGAAGCAGAAATATGTTTTTGAAAATGCAGAATAAACCTAACTAAGAATTCATGGCCAATCAGAGCTCTTCGACACATGTCTCCTGTTTGCTCCCACATGTTTACAAATGTTTTCCTGCTTTTTATGGGATGTAATAGGATTGTAATGTAAGGAATGTAATAGGCATTTCTATTAGTGGAGAAAGCAGCAATGTTTTCTTACGTATTTCAGAGCAAAGTCGGCGAGATGACTTGGAAGCCCTTGGACATATGTTCATGTATTTCCTTCGAGGCAGTTTGCCATGGCAAGGCCTTAAGGTATCTACTAAAGTGTATGCTCGGTAAACTTGCTTCTAGCAGATGCTTCCTGTGTGACTGATATCTTTACTTTCTCCCTTGCTGAAGGTTAATATTTAATTTGGGTAACTTGGAGAAAACGTGTGACTTTGGACAGTGATAGCTAGTTGCTGGGGAGGGCGAGCAAGTTTAGCCTTAAGCCCCATCCATTATGATACTTCGACCAGCAATCAATAAACACAGGTGCCAGTAGCTCTGGCAACCAGGAACTTTATTCTGGCAATCTGCCAGGAGTGTGTCTTGCCCTTCCTGTTTTTAACTGCCAGCATTTTTCCTGTTAGCAGTTAAAGGTGGCTGCAAAGCAGGCTTCTATTGCTACGTCTTATTTTTAGTTCTGCTCTGCCCCTGCATTCCTTCTCTCTTTCAAAGCTCCCTTTAGTTTCTGCTTCCATTTCGTCTGTTTGTCTGCAGACTGCTTCTCCGTTCCCCAGCCTTTGCTCTCCTCCTCCTCCTCCTCCTCCTCCTCCTCCTCCCAGCTGGCATCTTTCTAGCATCTCACTTTGAACCTCAGAAAAGAAAACAAACAAAGAAAATATACTGGTTTGTGGAGAAGGGAGCTTCTGCAGGGAAGGGTTTAAAATCTGGAGTGGATTTATTTTTGAGGAACGGAAAGATCATAGTCCTAGGTGTTAAAGCCCTCACGTTGAAAATAGATGACTACTGGGCTGGGCACTAGTACAGATGAAGTTCTTTACCAGGATAGGTGCAAAGAACAGAGAGTTTACCCAAGTGTCAGAGAGTTGGGGGAAGAAAAATAGTTTAATTGTGCAGAGCTGCTGGATGGGGCAACATTTTGGAGGAAGGAAATCCATTTTCTCTAGTTGTTCATAGTACGTTTGCCAAGGAGATGGGGCAATGCTTAATATCCAGAAAGAGACCTGCAGGGACTCAGTGTTATTTTTCATAAGCCTATATGTACTATTAGCCCTTCCCCTTAATTCTGTGGCAGGGGACAGGCTGCACTGGTTTAGTGAAAAGGGAAAGGCACTCTGCATGTGCTCAAATGCACTTTTATTTCCACTGGTTATTACAAATAATGTTTGGCTGCCAAGTCTGGACATAATTTCTAGACTCTATTAGATCTGATCTGATTAGAGAATAGGCAATGTTATAACCTTGTGTATCCTCTAAACCTGACAAGTTCACTTGTGTTACTGCTCATTAGTTCAGTGGAGTCTCTTGAAACTCATCAATTATCATGCATAAGAATAGTAATTTTCCTAGAGTGGATGCCCCAGTAAATGGCATTTACGAAATAACTTCAAGCACCTATTTTCTTAAAATCTATGCTGTGTAGAGTGAGAAGCTTTTGTGGGCCACAAAGGCAGGGGGGCAGGGAGGCCCCACTGTATGATCAGTTTTCTGCTCATACAATTGTGACTACAACCGAATGGTTCTAATGATCTAGTGTTTAGATCAGATGTAAGTAGACTTCAGGCCTGTGGGAGCTACTTTTTGTTTTGCACCAGGTTCTGTTGGTGGATCTTGAGATTCTAGCAAAAACAAATGCTTAGAATTAAAGAATTCTGAACCATAGAATAGAGGGGCCTATAAGTCTATCGAGTCCACCCCCCTGCTCAATACAGGAATCCACCTTAAAGCATCCCTGACAGATGGCTGTCCAGCTGCCTCTTGAATGCCTCTAGTGTGGGAGAGCCCACGACCTCCCTAGGTCATATGTTCCATTGTCATACTGCTCTAACAGTCAGGAAGTTTTTCCTGATGTCCAGCCGGAATCTGGCTTCCTGTAACTTGAGCCCATGATTCCGCGACCTGCACTCTGGGATGATTGACAAGAGATCCTGGTCCCACACAAAAATCCACTCCTGGTTACCCCAGGTTTTTTTTTTTTCCATTTCGGCAGTATAATTTAGGGAGGCTGGGGGAATCATGTTGTTGCTGTTATTATTATTATTATTTAACAATAGGAAATCAGAAATCCTTGCTAATCTTCTGCAGACCATACAGAGATCTTCCAGTGGATCTAGATCCACCATCTCTGTCTAAGAGTTCAAATGGCTTTGCATACATAATTTTAATTTACAGCCGCTCTGTAAGATAGGTCATTATTATCCCCATATTGCAGACGGGAGGCAGAGATAGTGCAGCTTGTCATAGGCTACTCAGTGGGCTCTTTAAAACATTAAAACGAAAACACTTTTGCATTGTACAGGCTGATACACTAAAAGAGAGGTACCAGAAGATTGGGGACACAAAGAGGAACACTCCAATTGATGTTCTCTGTGAGAACTTCCCAGGTAAGTGTCAGACTGGGTGCAGATGTGAACCATGCAAGATCCTTTCTTGAAACAGGAGCCGGTACCCCAATAAGGCAGCATTTTCTGAGATCGGCTAACAATATAATGACGTACCTAGTGGCACGCTAGACATTGTTCAATGAATGGTAGCGAACAGCAGAGTTGGCTGTAAATTTCAGTGATATTTTAAAATCAAGTTCCAGTCATTTATTTCAGCCAGTTTCCTCATTATGCTTCAAATGCTTCTAATGCAAATCCTTTCACTGTTTAAACTAAATCATGCCGGTCAGGTTCACAACAACTTTGTCGTACGTTGCAGCCTGCCTTATATTTTATAAATATTGTGGTTTTGCTGCCAGCTTAGTGCTACAAGAATAGGAATTTCAGTCCTCTGGCAGGCTGCCATGAATAGGTTGGGTGCTGCCTGCGCCAGGAGCTGCAGATTTGACATGAATGTGCGAAATACATTTTTTTTACTCATTGTTGTGCACAGTACGAATTATGTGCTTGGTTTAAAATAGTAAAATCCAGGTAAAATGTTCGGAGCCAGCTATCATTGGGTTTAAAATGTATTGGCTCTTAACATTCACCCATTTCAAAGACACTTTTCAATGAGAGGTGAGCAAAAGCCATTTTTCTGCTTTGTAACATTAAGACCTTGTTCAAAATGTATGTTTGTAACCTAACTTAGCTTATTCCTGCCTTCAGTTCAATAATGTAGGTTCTGTCTCATATATCGAGTCATAACATGTTGACTGAACGTGGAAGTAAGGACCTAGTAATCCTCACATAATTCTTAAAGTATACCTATGATTACTGATTTCCAACTCTTTTTATTTCTCAGTGTAACTTGACCCTTCTTTAGAATCAGAAGTCTACATGTTTTTAATAGCCAAGTGTTTTATCCCACTCTTGAGCTGTTGAGGTGGCCCACTTGAAACAAACACACCAGCATGAGTATTTTGTTCTGATGTCACCAAATCCTTTCCATTGAGACAATCTGGAACCACTATATAAATGCTTCCACCTTCCTAAGCTGTCCATTTTTCTACCTGAAAGTGCCTTTCCATATGTCCCAAAGGCCTCAAATATACTTCAGGAAACCATTAGGAATTTATGTATGTGACTGCATATCCCACCAGTGGCACAGGTTTGTTGAGCGTCTCGTCCAGTAAATTCATAATTTAGGGGATTTATCTGACCAGTAGGTAACTTTGAAATGTATCATGCTTCTACTTCTTTCTGAACAGATTATTTGATGTTCCTTCTTCCTAATTCCATTTAACAGAGGAGCTGGCCGCTTATCTTCGTTATGTCAGACGATTAGACTTCTTTGAGAGACCAGACTATGATTACCTACGAACGATCTTCACAGAGTTATTTGAAAAGAGAGGATTCACCTTTGATTATGCCTACGACTGGGTTGGCAGGCCAATTGTAAGTTGTAGGCGAGCGACACACAGTTACTTTTTGGGACTGCTCCTCTTTCCATAAGACTGTTTTTTCATGCCACTTAACGTTGCAAGACATGTTTTCATTGTATATTGAGAACACAAGTTGGTTGACATTTGTTGTGAATTGCAAAAGTAGATACGTGCCTCCAAACGTTGTTCTTGTTTTTTTCTTATTGAATGCCAATGACTTCCTAGATAGGTCATACAACAGTATAGGTGCAGTCGCTGCTCTTGCATTGGGAATGTAGGGGTAGTGAGTTGGTTAGTGAGTAAAAAAAAGGCGGATTTCACAGCATTCTTTTATGCTCTTGGTAGACACTTAGATAGGCTGACCATATGAAAAGGAGGACAGGGCTCCTGTAACTTTAACAGTTGTAGAGAAAAGGGAATTTCAGCCAGTGTCATTTGTATGCAATTAGTTCCTGGGGAAATTCCCTCTTCATCACAACAGTTAAAGGTGCATGCACTATACTAGAGTGACCATATACAAAAGAAGGCAGGGCCCCTGCAACTTTAACTGTTGTGATGAAGAGGGAATTTCACCAGGAACTAATTGCATACAAATGACACTGGCTGAAATTCCCTTTTCTCTACAACTGTTAAAGTTACAGGAGCCCTGTCCTCCTTTTCATATGGTCAGCCTAACTTAGAGACCTGTGTAGTTTGGCCTAGCTGGCAGCTTTATAGTTAATTAAGAAGCCCTTTCACACAGGCAAGTTCCACCTTGAAGCTGTTTTGTCCAGCTGAGTGATATCAGCTCCTGAGAGATGCAATACATTTCGCATCCCTGTCAGCTCCTGAGCCAAGAGAGAGAAAACTATCAAATCAAGGCGGCTAGTTTGGTCTCTGGTCTTGCTCCAAGAAGCTATATTCATGGACAGCTTGGCGAACTTCTGCCAATCTGAGTGAACGGCTTCTTGTCTGTTGTGGGGGCTCCAATAGACACCCAGCTGTGACAGCTTCATTGGCTGGAGAGTGTGTGAACTTCCTTTACATATATATTCTGCATCCATTTTCTATCAATTAACTGTCATCTTTTTGCACAAGTGGCTTTGTTTCATCCTGGTAATCAAAAGAATCGTGTTCGACTGGGACCTGACAGAATCAGAACCCTAGTTCAATATAGTAAGCATGAGAGAATGCAGCCTTTTTGGTCTCTTCAATAACTGCACACCATCAGTAATTGCAAATTGCAATTGTGTGTGGTCATTTACACATCCACAGTAGTGCAAATGTTGCTGCCATGGCTGCAGCCACTGTTTAATATGTCCCCATGGATGACATCAATAAGATTGGATGCTGGAACCTATTATAGCCTCTCTTTGCTGAGAGTTCATATGGGATTGTCAAAACGAGTGTCGATCATATTTGAACGAGATTTCTTGTAGCAGTTCCAGCAAATAGAATAGTGTGAAATGCTTGTGCAAATACAATACCACCTGTGTATCTGTTGGTGAAAATCTCTTCCAAATATGAACGACAAGCAATTAGTTGTAGCCCTGGTCTTAATTATATCTTCATCAATTTTCAATAACGCATACTTCTGATCCTGTAATTCTAAACACTCGGAAATTCCAGGACAATATCAAGAGACTGTCAGAGGCATGAAAATTGCTCAGTTACACAGGTTTAATGTTGGTCAAGAGTCTTGAGAAATATTCCAACACAGATGTGTGAATTGAGACAAAAAAAATCCATGTCATCTGTGATTATCTTCCAAAGCCGATAAGACTCAAATCCAAGGCTCAAGCTAGTTTCAATACTGAAACTATTTGCCATATCCCACTCATCCAGACTCTATTGCCATGTTAAAGAGAGTTTAGAAACAGATTCTAAATTATTTCCCCCCTGTGTGATTGAATCCTGAACTCTGCAGTCATCGACTTTTCCTATTTGCTATATAACTTCTACTGGGTATGACCCATGTGCTTCATTATAATCCTGAGAATCACTGCTTTCTTGAGGAAAATGTTTGCTCTGTAGGAAATATATTTGTAAGGCTTAGATTATTGTTGCCAGGCTTGTCTTGGAAAAAGAGAGATTTCTTACTGGATTTGTGGATGAATATACATGCATAGTGATGACCATCTCTGAGAAGGTAAACAAGGAGCTATGAAATTCCTGATATAAAGATGCATCTCATAAGAGATCTTAAAGTCTGAGTATCAAAATGTGGTGCTTACACTACCAAATTCTTGGATGCTTCATCTGGCAGGAAGACCTGGTTATTGAGAATGGGAGTAGTCCAGGACATTCATGTAGATGCTAAATATGTGTATTGTTGTAGCCAGCTGAATCATGGTAGATTTCATTTGTGCTAAAGAAGCTGCAGGCCACTGCTGTAAGACCTAACAGCATGGCTCAAAGCAAGTATTTTGAAAATATGGACTACATTGCCTGGTTCCCGCTCTTAAAATGAGCTGTTCTAAATATTAAGCTAACATAAATGGTTGTTTGGATCTCACCTGCATATTCAGTTGTGTGTTTTTATTTTCCAGCCCACTCCAGTGGGGCCTATGCATGTAGAATCTGGGCCATCTGTAACGAGAGAAGCCCACGCACATCGGGATCGATCATCGCTACAGCCTCACCGAAATCAGGTTTGTTAACCTATAACCTTTCTCTTCCAGACTTTATTGAAACTTAATTGATAAAGTGGAGCATAGAAAACATTGTTCATTTGTGTTGCTGCGATTGTTGGCAGTGAGGTTATTGGACAGTCACTCTTAATAGCACTCATTGAGCTGGTTCACACATAACGACAATCCAAAGTATGCGTTGTTGTTGAATTGTGGGTTGTTATTGAATCATGGATTGTCATTACATGTGAACCCTGCATTATGGCTTAACTTTGGGTTGTTAACCACAAACCCAGTGTTCCAAAAATACCAGCCTATATAAACTTAAAGCTCTTATTGCCATGGGAGAAGCATTTTGACCTTTTAGAATGGGAAAAATAAGCAAGAGCCAAGAATGGACCAAATGGACCAAATGGACAGTGGTGAGGGGGAAAGGGGGTATGGGCACCTGGAGAGGGCCAGATTATGACCCCAGTTGGGCAGGATTTAGTCCATGGGCCAGATTCATAACCCCTGGTGTAAAGATTACTGATAATGTATGTGAAATGTCTAAAGCACTATATAAATGCTAAACAAATATCTATTTGTCATATTCATATCAGTGAAGAAAGAAAAAAATACTTGCTAACTCTGGATTATTATTTTTTTAACCATGTGAAGTCCATTTTGATGTTTACTGCTTTTGACTTTTGTGCAAAGCACGGGGGTGTAATCTTGTCAAAATGAATACTTAGCAACTGCTTTTAAAATGCTTTGCTCCCCTCGCCCTCCCCAATGAGCTGACCATGTTCTTTTTCAAAGAAAGCTTTGCTTTGCTCTGTTTCACCCTTGCCTTTCCTGCTGTCTTCTTGCTCTCCTGCTTGCAAATGCCTGTTCAGACTGGGTCAGAGCGTCGAGGAGACTGGGACATTCCAGCAACACGGCAGACCAATGCTTTGTTTCTAACATCTCACTTGGCTTCAGAACGGCATGGGGGATCAGTACAGGTATTGCCTTTTCCTGTCCTGTGCAGCTTTCCTATTGCAACCAGATGGCTCGGCCACCACATTCTTGTGGATCAATTCATGTTTTGCGTGTTTTGTCATTTGATGTTCCAGCGAAAACTTGTGAATTGTTTCTGTTAAAAGTAACGGGGCAGGGGGATGATAGGAAACATTTTTGCATGCTCAGAACACCTCTGGGACAGAGGTGCTGGGTGAATGTTGGTGCTAACATTTGCACCTGCTGATTCTTGTGGCAGAATTTGGAGCAAGGAGCTGCATGCCTCGAACTATTTAAGGGTGCAGATTCCTTCCCTCTCTTGAGCAGGGCTTGGGGTTGGGAAGAGGGGGCGAAAGTGGCATGAACATTTGGAAGAGTCTTGCTGATTTTGCTTCTTCTGTCCCAGAAAATGCAAAGGAAGGCTGGAAGGAATGTATTGGGTAGGTGTAAATTGGTTAGTTGTTTGGAGTGCCTGGATTGGTGGGGTATGTGAGAGTGGGAGGAGCTGGGGAGCGAATGGAATATATATTGTCAGACAGAGGGAGAACTGACAAGGGGTTGTTTTGGGATGAATTGAGGAGGGGGGTTGATTGTGGGTTGAGCAGAGAGAGAGAGAGAGAGGCTGAATTCGGATGACATATTAAGCAACGGAGGGGTAAATAGCGTAGTGACCGTGTGTTAGGCAGGCGGAGCTCC
Organism: Anniella stebbinsi; assembly: GCA_029215795.1. Classification (NCBI taxonomy): domain Eukaryota; kingdom Metazoa; phylum Chordata; class Lepidosauria; order Squamata; family Anniellidae; genus Anniella; species Anniella stebbinsi. The sequence continues at coordinate 394,995,119 of JARDYH010000001.1, forward strand.
ACACATGACATGCTGCAGCCGGCGCTGCTCGGCACCAGCAAACGCCCCGGTTGCTAATAATGGAAGGTGGCCATTTTGGTTGCAGCGTCTGCTCCCTCCCCCTCCCTCAGTCCCCCAGCCATATCCCAGCATGCACCGTGAGTTCTGCCAGCTGTATAGAGCGGCCGGGGGGTTTCGGCTGCTCTGGGCGGCAGAACTCTATTCACAAACGGAATAGTCCACTGATAGATGAGGGGACCAATTCTCCCGATTAGCGTACTGTCAGTTGTGTGTGCGTTGTGTGTTACTCCCCACACGACACAAAAAGCAACACAACTGACGATTGTTCCCCTACTCCTCTGTTGCCTAATATGTCGTCCGAATTCAGCCAGAGAGTATCTAATGAGGTGTTTGATTGATTGATATTGTGAGAGGAAACAGTTTAGCTTTAAGAACAGTTAGAAACATATAAGCATTATACTTGAAACCACTACGCAAATGAACTAAAGACACCAATAAGCTTACTGTGCATGCGATATACTTGATGTTAATAAAACTTGTTAATTTCATCCAACTGGTGTAGTCATTAAAGTGTACCTGAGGAAGGTACTGGTGGCAGCGGGAACATAGATGCTTGTCTGAGGCCAGGTTGCTGGGCTGTGGAGCTGTGGGGCCTAATAGTAAAGGCTGGTCAGGGGCAGCAGCGGCAAGGGGCTAGGATAAGGCGTTACAGTAGGCAGCCAAGCAGAAGAGGTCAGCTTACCACAGCAGTGATTCTGGTAGCACAATGCCAGGGACAGGCCAGGAAAACACATTGCAACATGGTGGGGTGACACAACTGAGCTTGACTGTTGGGCAGTACCGAATATGTAATAAATAATTGGACTCAAATGACAGTTCATGAATTGAGCTCTTTAACTGTGCATAGAAGCTTCATGTCAAAGAGAGCAAAGAGTCTGTCACCTGACCCCATTGAACTGTGTTGGCAGCTGCCTCCTGACACCTGCACAAACCTTTTTGTGCCGTTGATCCTTAGCCATGATTTGATGGGTGACTTTGCACTCTTGCTGGGGGCTAATTTGTATACTGGCCGGAAGTCTCCAGGGAACTGGAACCTCAAACAGAGGGGCACCAGTTTTCTAACCTTCTGCCTTTTTTGCCCTGTTTTGAGGCTTCAGTAGAATTGTCTGAGATGCCCCCACACGCCAAACATCAATAGATGTGCAAAGTCTGTTGCAGGCTGAAAAAAGGAGAATTGGAGTGAATGGAGACAGGCAAGAGAGGCCATAGACAAGCACCTGCAGCAGGGTAGCCTTCCCCAATGTACTACAACGCCCAGCACACACACACACACACACACAGCCAACCGTGCTGCCTTGAAAATAAGCCAGCAGTAGATAACAGCCCACTGATTTTCCCTGCCTGTTTGCCAACAGTGTATGTGGACAAACATACCAAACACTTATGATCCCGCTCCCCAATATTTAGGTGGAATTGCAACTCACTGGTAGAGCAGGGTTCCAGCTTCAGTCCTTCTTACTTTGGGGTAAAATTGCTGTATAATATGCAGTAGACAAGCCTAAACTCCATAGCCAATTTTATCTAAGCAAATTTCAGAAAACAAGTGTAGCATGTAGTATTTGCATAGAGACACCGATACGTAATGTCACTGACGTGTGCATTTTCTGCTATAGCACTTAGGCCTCTTTGTCTGGCTGTTATGTTTCACCATATGCTCGTGGCCTGCTTCGTCCCTTTCTACATTTGGGCAATCGGAAACATGTTCATCTTTATCCCCTAGGGATGATTTAACCTGAACTGGATGCTTCTCAGCTCCTGTCAGGTTTCCCCCAGGATTTAGTTTAAAAGCTGCTCTGCCACCTTTTTTATGTGTACCGCCAGCAGTCTGGAGCCCTTCCTTCTTGTGTACAGGCCCAGCATGTCCCAAAATGTTTCCCGGTGCCTAACGGATCTGAACCCCTCCTCTTTACACTACTGTCTCATCCATGCATTGAGACTGCTCAGCTTCGCCTGTCTAGCTGGCCCTCTATGCGGAACAGACTAAGCCACCTTGGTGGTCCTGGATTTCAGCCTTCCACCCAGCAACCTAAATTTGGCTCCCAGGATCTCATGACTTCATTTCCCCACATCATTTGTGCCATCATGGACAACAGCCATTGACTCCACCCGAGCACTATCTATAAAGCTGTGCAGACAGAGTTTTTTCCCTTTTGTTCTTTTTAGGTGGTAAACTCAACCAATGGTGATCTGAACGCTGATGAGCCAACAGGAGCACCGTCCAGTATACAACTCGCAGCCCGTACTGAGGTGGAAGTAGTGGAGGAAGCTAAGTATGTTTGCTGTCGAAGCAGGTTTCTCCCCTGCATCATCTGTATGTGAAATATGTTTGTGTGTTCCTGTGTTTGATGCCTATATCCATAATCTGCTGTTAAATCCTTTGTGTTTTTTTTGCATGATAACCACAGAGATGCTGCTGGTGGTACAGCTTCTTTTTGCTTGTGCTGCCTAAGCAATGCTACTTTTGGCCAGAGCATGTGTTGCAAATTGGACAGAAATATTTTCCAGAAAATTGCAAGTAGCATGTATAGTAAACCTCTCAGAGGTAGGGCTGTAGCTTCTCTCCTTAATGCTGTGTGCACATTAACTAGCTCAGTTTCTTTTGGGGAACATAGAAATTGAACGTAGAAACCGAAGCCTCCTTTCCCCCCTCATTCTTGGGAGTCTGAGGCCATATGTTCTTAGTATAACTCGCCCTTGCAAATACGTTGGTAACTTTTTTGGCCACAGAAATCGTAAGCTGTTTTGTAAGCTGCCTGCGGAGTGTTGCAAGGTTTTGTTTTGTTTGGTTTTTTTTTGCTTAGGCATTGAAAAACAATGCTTTGGCCATCTCCCCCACCCCCCCTCCCATCTCTGCCATATTCAGTGGTACTCTGCATGATCTGTTGCCACCACATAAACCGTAATGTGGAGTCTTCTCCCAGTGATCAGCAGTCACCTCCTTTTCTTTATAAGGAAAGCCAACGCACACTTAATGAGTCATTGCGGGTAGAGGTTCCTCAAAGGGATCAAGGCATAGCAGTCCGACTGACTTGCCTTGCAGCTCTGGTGAATCGCCCATCAACCACAATAGCACCTAGTCGGCTTCATGGCCTGTGTTGTGATCCTTGAGTCCTTATGCTGAGAATGGATAGAAAATTTACTTGCCGGAAAAGCAAGTGTATGCAATACCTTTAATTGTACTTCAGGACTGAATCTCCAGCTGAGAGGAACTAATCGCCTAGTGCTCCATTGCCCAAGAAACAGGTTATCGTTTTGCAAACGTTTCTGTCTTCGCCCCTAAGGAGAGCTTCATAGCTGCCTCAAGCTTCAGAGAGGCAGGATTTAAATGAGTTTAAATAAATGCTTGTGGCAAACTTAATAACCGTGCTTTGCTTTCCCAAACTAATGGATGAGTATTTGTTCCTCTGCAGATAATCAATGTCTTTCTGTAGGTGAGGGTGAGTGGGAGAGAGAGAGATTTTAAATGCTTTGGCTATTTATTATTACGTTATACAGAGCTGTCTCCCTGAGGATCTCTCAGCAGTTCAGCAACAGGATAGTTTTCAACAAGTGCCACTCAAATAGGCTGGGCAAGAGCTTTAATAATGTACCTGTCTGGCTTTTCTGTGCAAGAGGGCTTTTTGCTCTGACACCGCAGCATCAGCTAAGCTAAACAAGGCCACTTCTTTTGTCGTGAGGCCGCACTCAATTGAAAGACTCCAGAATGTCCCCAAGGAATTCTTCTTCTGTAATGGACTTATTGCTGTTGTCACCGTTGCAGCCCCGTGTCTGCATGTTAACTCTGAAATAAATCAGATTACGTCCTGTGAGACTTTACTCCCCAGTAAGTATGGTGAGGACTGCATCTTTAGTGGGAGGTGCCATCAGGATACCATTCTTTGCTGATACCACGGCTAGCTGTGTGAAGAGAGGTTTTCTTCTGGGATGGAAGTGTAGGTTAGAGGCATTAATGTCCACTAGAATAAATGAAGGTTCTGTTCTAGAACAATGCTTATGTGGTTACTACCTCAGTGCACCATACCTCCCCTGCAACTGATCTTTCTGTGGAAATTGTACATCCAAGCGTTATCCTCACTTTTCTGGCTGTAGCAAGAATTCCCGAGATGCTTAAACTTCCAGTCAACGTGATACTATTATAGCAAGGTACAGCTACATAAGGGAAATGACTGATAACCTGATCCAGTACAAAGAGAGGCCTGAATCTGTTAGTTTGAATAGGCCTAGGTTACACCTACCTCAGCATAGTATTGGGCTATAAGTGAGTGTTGGGGAATTGTGTAGTAAATTCTGGAAAGCCAAAAATCCGTGCTCAGCTTTTACTAGCCCCTAGATAGGGCATTGTCTCTCTCTCTCCCACCATCTTTTACTCTTCCTTTCTTGACCATTCACCTCTTAACCATGGCTTAGCTTTATTATGTATTTATTATACCATTACCTTCAGGCATTCCTAACAGACCATGCAAATGTTTTCTAGTTAAAGCTCTGACAGTCTCCTTCCTTGCCAAATGTTTCGTGCCTGCCGTGTGTCTCTTTCAATTACCCTGCCCCTGAAGGCTTCCTTTCTGCTTTTTTCCCCCTACTGTGAAAGTTCTGGCGGTGAATTTCCACCCAAACCTCTTTTCTTCTCCTTTGATGCTCCCCCTCCCCGAATTTTCCATTGCTGTCTTTAAAATTATTTACTCTTTCCTTTACCTTTCATATCTGATTCTAAAGTTGCTCATTTCCCCACCACCATCCGCCCGACAACCTGCTTTCGGGACCCATCCCTGCCTGCCTGAGTTTTCCTTCGCTGTTTATCTGTAAACTTTCTATGATTTGTTTGCACAGGTTTTTGAGGCACACAAATGTTTCCCTATCCTTAAATCCTCCTGATATTTTGTCTGTTTTTCCTTCAGCCATCACCCTATACCCTGTTACTGCAGAATTCTTTGGATACGTTGACTATGATCGATTTCTCTTCTGGCCCTTCAGCTCCCTTTTCTGCTTTTCCCCAGTGAAAAAGCGGCTCTTACCAACATTTCCAATACTTTATTCTGGCCAAATCTAAGAGCTGCTTTTTTATTCTTATTGAACAATCAGGTAGCTATAGTGTTGTCAATTCATTCTATCCCCCTGAGTTCATTTTTCTCCTTAACATCCCACTTGTTAGTCTTAGTCTTGTTTGACTTTGATGTTTAATTTTCCTGCTCATATTAGAGATTCACTACCAGCCAAAATGTAGCCATTTGCTCTGGTTGCTCTCACGGCTTTTGCTTACTGCATTGATGCTTAATTCTTCATTTTTAAAAACTCTTACCTGCTTTAAACTAATTCTGTTACTCTAATCGTACTGCTGGCATCTCCTCCTCTATGTCCTGTCAGTGCTCCAAATTAAACAGTTTAGAATATAATCCTATACACACTTATCTTATTAAACTCTGGTACTTACTTCAGAATAGACATGTGTAGGATTGCACTGTTAGTAAGAACAAAGGTAGTAATCTTTTCACCCAAACACTACTACTTCTTCCCATCTCGCCACTTCTGTCTGTCACTGGGCAAAAGTTTTATATTTTCTCCATCTCACGAACCAGAAACATGGGATGTTTCCCATTTTTACTATCTTAATGCTACAGTTGTTTCCCCTTTTATACCTCTAGGTGTTAAATACCCTCATCTACGCTGGTTTTGAGTATTGTATCCTCTCTTTGCTGGATCATGTCACTAATGATCATTCCTCTTCTTAAATCTCTTTTTCATCTCTTTGTCACTTTCCTCACCAACGTTGTTGTTTTTAGTCTTAAAGTTAAGGTTCCGTCCTCTTGTGCTCCTAACTAGATGATGATTAGATGTTGGCCCCTCTATTTTGGCCCTTCCACTCCTGCTGCTGTTGTCTGTGTTTTGCCTCAGTTCAGACTGTAAGCTCTTTGTGCAATGGGATGTTACTTCTGCCTTCTCTGGCACATAGTGAACCCTAAATAATGTGGAGATAGTGGTATTGTTAACAAGTAAGTGTATTTTACTTCCAAAGCATGTAGGCTGAAGCATGTGGGAAGACCCAAGTCCTCCTCAAATGAAGAATGAATTTATAAGGAAATTTCAGGGTGTCGTTTTGATCAACTGCCATGGTCCATCAAAGCACTAAAGCATTTGCATCTGGACCCTTCTAGCCAGCTGTTTTTAGAGGTTCCTTACAAGCTGTCCCAGGCATATTCTATAATCTGAAGGTTCAGAAATGTTCTTCCCCCACCTGCCAATTTTCCCTAGAGTACATTGCCTTCGGAGATGATATTCTGGTGTTCTGGTTCCGTTGTCTTGGGCTGTTAAGAAAGCTTGTCTTTGTCTATCTCAGGAAGACTCCGTCATGGTCTCTCTCTCCCATTCGTTGCAGCAGGTTCAGGTGGAACCAGGTTTGAGAAGGCAGGTGGAGCCTGGTGTGCATCACAGATCTGCACTGCATGTTTGCATGACTGGCCATGACATGATTCCATCTCACCTCTGAACTAACGTTTTGTTTCCTTCCTTTCTGTGTTTTTATTTGTCTTTCTTTCTTTCTTTCCTTCTTTCTCCTCACACTGTCTGTTGTAGCTGCCTGAAAATGCTCAACATGTGGTGAGTCACTCTCTCTGGTTCACATAGAAGGGGGAGTGAACCAGACTAGGCGCTGATTGGCCAAATCAAAACAAAATTAAACGATGGGGTGGGTCGGACAGTTAAGAAGTGGATTCCTTAAGTACAAGGAACAGGGACTAATCAGTGGATTGACCCACGAACAGCCACCAAATACTTACCTTCCCCCCCCCCAAAAAAAGCCTGCCAGGTTTTCATTTGTGGACAAATGCCTTGAAGCTAGGAAGTGGAGCCAGAGGTGATAAATATCTTACGTGATGTGCTCATTGCGTGGGCACCTTTGCCAGTTACCAAAACAACGCTGACAAGAATGCACAGCTCTCCTGAAAGCAGTGCACATGTATGTCTCTTTCTTTGCAATCCTTGATTTACTGGAGCTGCATTTTATTAGTGGTTTTGCAGTAATTTATGTCGCTCGGGAGGGCAGTGCACTTTGGTATTTCCAGATTTGGGGTTCTGCAGTACAAAAACAAGCTTGCTTCTGGATTGGGGAACTGAATCTATTGTCTGATCTAGATCTAAGCTCCTTACAATAGGACGCAGAACTAGGCAGTCATTTTCCTGTGACTTCCTGTACTTTGTAGGGAAGAACGTTTATAGCCCTCTAAGCTTGTAAAATGGTATGTGCCCTAGCCTAGATAAGCTTCTCTGTACCTTTTTCGGTGACTTGATCAGGCTTCTGCTCCAACAATAATCCCAAATACTTCAGAACTACTAAATGATGTACAATGCTTTTTGGAGCAATATGATTCTCTGGACTGCCTTATGGGAAAGGATGGATTCTACCTCAGATTGTATAACAGTAATCTGCTCTGAATCATTTAACAAAGCAATTTGTGACCTAGCAATACAATATTGTGGCAAAGGAGAACACATTACATTTTGTTTTTGGCAAAGAAGTGAGTTTTGCAAGATGTTAGGGCTTCCGACATTCTGGTAGAGGTAGTAGGAGAGAGAGGCTGAGCTGCCTGAAGGCTACATAGATTATGGCGTTACAGGTTGGAGAAAAGTTGCTGTCCACTGTCACGATCACTGATTCTTGTCATCTCTCTAGCTTTCATGGGTGTCTTAATCTGCAGTTGTTCGCTCAAAAGTCATCTAGAATGTTTTGTCTTATCCTATACCCATTCTCTGAGGCCTGATGGGACCAGAATAAGCAAAAACAGCCCTGTATGAGCTGCAGAAACAATGTGACACAGCTAATAACTATGGAAATAAGCTGGTTGCCTGTCTCCATGGGCTGGATTTGGCGTTGCTTGACAGACATTGGAACAAGGAGAAAAACTCTCCTTACCTGTTCTAATGCGCCATGTTTATTACTTTGCTGCAGCTCCCTTTTAGCTGGGCCGTAGCACTTGTAAACCACCACATACCCCATACTGCAAAAGAGGCGGTCACCTGTGTACCTTCCACCTAGACTCTAATCAGGGATGGGGAAACCTCCGGTCTGCTGGTCTAATGCAGCTTGTGGAAGTTCCTCATCCAGCCCATGGATATGCCGTGCCTCCTCTCCGTGGAGAGAGGAATCCGCGCTGCTCTTATCTTGGAATATTGATTGGAGAAAACAGCAGGGATTCCCCCTTCGTGAGCTGCTGGCTCTCCCAGTTGCGGAAGCGCACAGCACACGAAGCAGGCACCCAACTCAGCCACACCTGGAGGAGCCCTGCTTTCTGCTTTGGTCATTTAGCCAGTGCTCATATGACCATGGCCATATGACCCTGGCCATCGGCAATGCTTGCTGCCCTGAAGAACTGGTGATTTGCAGCAGCGTGTGTGTCCTTGGGACTTTGGGGAGTAAGGGATGCATATTTTATGAAACAGGAATGTTTGCCCCAACAACGGTTACACTAATTAAAAGCTGGAGGGATTCTCAAGGTGTCTGAAAGTGTGTGGAATTGGATAGGGTTTCCTCCTTGAAGAGAGTCAGTGTTTAAGGAAGAAATAGCCGGCCACTCATAAGAAAATGAAGACTTGGTACTGAGCCTCTTCGAGGATCGGAATGGCATCTGCTTCAGCCTTTGTGTGTGTGTGTGTGTGGGGGGTGTTGGTTGGTTCCCTCCCTACTCTTCCCCTCGATAAAAGAGAGTGAACAATCTTCCATGGGAAGATGGCTTCAGTGTTACTGTTCATGGTGCCAGTGATCTGCAGGGGACGTTGGATATAGCCGCAGGCAGCAGTTCCGGATAAAACTCCAAATTCAGCGTTCAATTTTCAAGGCTAGTGAGGCACTTCTGCCAGGGGAAGAAGAGGCTTGGGAGGGCAGTCAAACCTATGAAATCTAGGACATGAAGAGTGCAATGTTTTGGCTGCTCTGTTCCTTCCCTGGCTTATGCCTCCCTCGCATCCACGTTCCTTATCTATAAGGGACCATTCTTGCAGTGCTGAAAGAAAGAGCAGATGCCTGCTTCATATCTCTTGGTGGAAAGATAGGGTTATATTGAAGTAATGAAACGGGATTTGAGTCGAAATCATGGAATCTTCTCCTCTGTTACATATCACATGGCCTGATCCCTTATGCAGGGGCAGGCAGCTTGTGGCCCTCCAGATTTTTAGCCTACAACTCCCATCAGCCCTAGCTAGTATAGCCACTGGCACGGGGATGATGGGAGTTGTCGGCCCAAACGTTTGGAGGAACACAAGCTTCCCAACTCCTGTCTTATTGAAACTGCAGCCTGCACCAATTGCCTTTGTGTTGACAGCATTAGGGAGCGAGAAGACAGGAGTGGTTAGAGTAGGACATAAAGGAGTGTTAAGCTTGTTTTAGACAAATGTGCTGCTGTTTTGTAGATTTTCTTAGCTACTGAACCAATATTCATTGCCAGTTGCAAATGTTACTATCTGCCAAAAATAATTGCTCCTTTCCTGATACTACTGGCAATTACATTGTTTCCTCCCCACAAATATGTTTTAATGAACCAGAAAGTATTGAAATGAGGCGCAGAGGAGAAAGGAGCATGTGTCTACACAGCTTATTCCCTGTCTAAAGGCCCATTCAGGTATATGAAGAAGCAATGTGTCAGGTTTTTGTTTGTTTGTTTAGATTGTTAGTCCCTTAGGATAGGGATCTTTGTGAAGCACCATATACTTGGATCAAATCAAATCAATCAATCCCTGCAGGAGGCTGTGCCTATGTTCTGCATGTGACCGTTTGGGGGGTATGTTCTTGATATCACTGTCAGTGCAAAGAGGAAGGAGTGATGTGCTTGCTCTGTCATCTTTGCGTGCGGGGCAACACTTCATGCAAGTATGTTCAAGCCGGCCACTGAACATTGCGGAGTTGGGAGGAAAGTCGTGTTGGATGTTAAGCCCTTTACATAAAGTTGTCCAACTCTGCAAAAAGCTGTTTAACCGGGTGCAGCATCTGGTTAAATCTGGCATACTAATTATGCTGTATACTTATACAGAGAAAGGGAAAGGTTATGGGTTTTTTCTACTGTGAATTCCTGTTCTCTGAGTCTCCTAGAGGACATTCCAGGATCTTTGGGATAGCACCTGCTCTAGGAGGTGTTATCCCAAAGGTTGTGAGAAGGGGGACTTTTAAAAGTGGCTACTCCCCCCCCCCCCCCCCCAATAGCTGTCACACTGGCAAATTGCTGCCAAATTTTTTGCTCATTGTCAGCTCATATGAGCAATTAAAGCATCAACTGCCATTTTTACTTATTGGTGTTATTCACCATGTGGATTAGTTTCACATGTCTTGCATGAATACATTCACCATTGTTTTCACTTTTAGGTCCTTTTTCCTCTTTGCCAAATTTCAGTGGCAGCAGCAAACACCCTACCCGCCCTCACTTGCATTTTCACTTTAAAACAATGAACAAAATTGCACTCTTGGGGCTTCTGGAGTTGTGACTTTGAATTGAAACAAGTGGCGCACTCCCTATGCATTTTGTTTTAAAGCAAAAACGAAGCCTTTTTTTCTTGCTGCTGAATTGACACTGGTGGCAGCAGGGTGGGGGGGTTGCGGTCCCTAGGGGGTTCCAGGGGGCGGATGTTGGTCCCCAGACCCTCTGAAGTTGCCACCGTAGGAAGCTGCCTTGTACCAAAGCAGACCATTGATCCATGTAGCTCAGTTTTGCCTTCACTGATTGGCAGCGACTCTCCAGGGTTTCAGATCGGAGTATTTTCCAGTCCTACCTGGAGATACTGAGGATTGACGTGGAACCTTCTCCATGCGAAGTATGTTCTCTACCACTAGTAGCAGAAGCCCATGCCCCAAACTGATGAGCACCTTAATATAATTCCCTTAGACCATTGCTTCCTCCAACCTTTTGAACCAGCAGGGGGCCCCTTCTGAACATCCTCTGCCTTTTGGGACTTTCCCTAACCCTATGCCAATGTCTCTTTGGCAGGTTAGAGCATGTGTGAAGATGACTGCATCCAACTTGCTGACGCTTGTGAAACTATTGAGGTTAATGCATATTAAAGATTTCATCAGAGGTGATCGTCTAACCCTTGTCACACACGTACACACTCCTTATTTGAACAGGCACACACGGCCTTCGCTAGACATTAATCCGGATATCAGAAACTGAGCAGCTCCTTCCTCTGTTTCTGCTTGCTGAGTTCTCTGGGCTGTGGGGGTGAAAGTGTGTGTGTGTGTGTGTCAGGACACTCCGGAGTAGTGGATCACTGGCAGAGGCCCAGGGGATCTGGATCCACAGTTTGTGAATCCCAAAGTCTGGGAGCCCAAACTGCCCCATCTGGGGTCCAATCCAGTCCCCAGATGGCCACACGCCCTAATTCCTGATTATTATTATTATTATTATTATTATTATTATTAATTCCATTTATATACCGCCCCATAGCCGAAGCTCTCTGGGCGGTTTACAAAAATTAAAAGATCATTTGGTGGATTCCCAGCTTTTGGGCTGTTTTCTTCCCTAATCTGAAATGCTTCCCCTAAGGGTTAGTCACTGGCAGTAAGAGCTTTAAGCTATAATATGCTGGTATTTTTGGAATTTGGCTGCATGTGGCTCATCATAGCCATTTGTGTGCCCCCCCCCCCCCCCCGGTCACCGCTGTGGTTGTGCTGGCCAAAATTCCTGCTATTTGTTTTTATCTGTTTTAATGGTTTATCTATTTGATGATTTTTATATTGATATTTATTGTTGTTCCCCGCCTCAATCTGGATGGAGAGGCGGGTTAGAAATAAAATATATATTTTTTAAAAAATCACCACTGTGCCACAGTAGTATTGCTGCAAAACAAGGCGCACAGGGAACATCCGCCTTGTGTCTTAGGAGAAATCTCTGTCTCAGCAGAGAAACAGGGTGCGCAGGTACCGGGCACCCCGTTTTACTGCATAATGGGGCTCCCTACAGCTCGCCAGACAGCTGCTTGGTGGCCAATGGAAAGCCTGATTTTGCCGGGAAACAAGGCGCGTGATCCCTGCACACTTCCCCCCCCGCAAAATCGCTGTGATTACAGCAGTGCAGCCTCAGAGGGTTCTGAGGAGGGGGCAATGCAGCCCCCAACTCTCTGAAATTGCCCACCCGTGGTATAGATAGAAACACAGAGTAGGGGAAATGGGTCGTTCTGTGTGTCTCTGCTTCATTTCATAGTGACTTCATTTCATAGGTGAAGGCCACCCAATGTCCACTCCAGGCTTCTCATGAGAAACTGGTTTGTCCGTCAACCCTCCAGCCTGTGTCATCTTTCACGGAGGCCACCTGTGTAGCATAAGTCACCCCTAGCTTCATGCAGGCCTCTCAGGTTTTACAGATCGTCTTCCTTCAGTTCTGTTGTTCGTTTTATCATTGATTAAAAAAAACCATGTCAAAACCTGGATATGTCACCTTGCTCTTTTATTGCAGAGTTGTTGTTTTTCCTGAGGTTTTATCCACATACAGGATCATGTGCTTTACACGCCTCCCCAGAAATATACATATAAAGAAAATGAAATTATGTACCCAAGGATTCAAATTTTACACATGAAATTAATTAGGGAGAATCTGTAATTCTTCATATTAGCTTAACCTTATTGCTTTCATCTCCCAAGGTAAGACTTTCTATCAGTTCCGAAATGTACTGGCAAGACTTGGGATGTGGATAAGCAGTGATTATTCATGAACCAGAAGAGAGCCAATTGCACATTTAGGGACTTCTTTGTCCTTCTTTGTCCCTAGTCCTTCTTGTGGGGCCATGGGGTCCTCCTCCTTCCAAAAAATAGATCATGGAAGACTGACATCAGACCTGTACCCTACCCAGTGCAGGACTCATCAGTGTTTGAGAAGGACATCAAGTCCCCCCCCCCCCCCCCCAATCGATGACGTCTCCAGTTGCATTCCTCTGTGGAAGCTACTCATTTTCCGGAGGATTGTTTAGACTGATAGACACTTTGCTAGCATACTACATTATCCGCAATTTTGTTGAGTTTCTTTTTTTTGCAATAGATTACAAATTGTTACAATGACTCAAAATCAGAGACATCAAATGTTGCTGATGGCAGGCCTGTAGGACCACATCCCTGTTTTTTATGTGAGGCAGGCTATGACAAAGACACTACAGGCACTAATAATTCAGTGGGTGTCTCATTTATGTGTGTGTTAATATCAATTGCACCTCAAGGCAATGCATTGGGTTCTCTGCCTCCTCCTGTCTCCACTTTCCTTCTCCCGCACAGCGCTATGAGACCCGTGCAACTGCTTCTTGTTTTGCATGGACTTTTTATTCTGGCTTCCTTCTCAAAAAACATCAAAGCACCTCATGGCCGCATGTAACAAAATCCCTGTCCCTCCAGTCCTTGTTTCAAGGATGTAAATGAGCACGGCCAAGACAACCGTCCTCATATTTTTGCTTCTTTGTACTTGGATGACTAGTGGTTTTCTCCTTCAGTTGGTGGAGGAGAGAGGGTGGTATTGCTAAGACACAGGCTGAAAGCTGCTGTGGTAGAAAACTTTTTGTCAAACAAGTCGGGTTAGAAGGCAAGCCACATGCAACAAAGAAAGATGGAAAAATGCTTGGAGTCCTCTCTAATCTGTGGGTGATATACTTCAGACCATAAATGACGGGGGCCGTGCAGGGAGGTGTTTCTAAACCATAAAAGGCTGCTACAGACAACTCCAATTATAAAACTCTTAATTATTTGGTCTGTCAACACGATGAGTTATTTTTAATTGTTTTTCTGTAGCTTTTAATTGATGAAGTTTGCACATTACCAAAATCGATGTCCCTTTTTGGGGGACGTTGGCAAAAATGCAGCGCTTTTTCAATATGAGAACTTACTGTTTATCAATTAAACTAACACTCGTTGATAGAAGGGGAAAGCATATTTTTTTAAAAAGTTTTGAACATTGAGAATACAGGATATTCTCTTTGACAGTAATACACCAGAGTATAAATGGCTTGAAGAAATGAACGCGTTCCCATCTCACCAGTACTGTGGAAGATCCACATTTCAAAGACTTACTGACATTAGTTTCAACTATGCACAATGAGATTCTGTTTCCTATGGCTTTTATGACTAGAAGCAAAGTTTATGGTAGTCTCTCTCTGTATCCAAACCTAATAGATGGTTTGCCTTACAAACTGGAAGAAAAACTATATTTTTTTCCTATCAAACCTGGCACAAAGAGGAAGGACTTGGCAAATCTGTGTTGCTTACATAGCTGTGTATTTCAGTTTCAGCTCTGGTTAAATTATTGCACGCTCTTCCCAATCACTAAAGCTTTAATCTCTGATTAATCATAGTCAACACTGATCGTTTGAATTTATTTATTTATTACATTTGTATACCGCCCCATAGCCGAAGCTCTCTGGGTGGTTTACAAAGTCTGCTTTCCTACGAAGTCTGTTTTCCCATCTGTTTTATAACAAAGATGACTCCTTGTTCAAGTCACCGTCGTAATATTTTACCTCCTGTGTTTTGAAAACTCCAGATCAGACAACCTAAACCTGTGTTAAGGGCTGGATCTTCATTCCACGTGTTCTTGCTTTTAAGTAATCCTCACACTGCTTTTCAATCTCTTTAATGTAATTGTAGGCAACAATGGTAACTTTTCTCAGCCTGTGTTATGTGGGTCCATCTATTTTAACAGCATCTCATGCGAGGTTCTTCATGCCTCTGAATTATATCCTAGTAATTAGTTCCAGTGTAAAAGCATCTGACTTGTCCAAACGAGGCCTTGTTAGTTCATTGTGTAGTAAATGCAACATCTCTGCAAATGTATTTTGGTTAAAAATGTCTCCCGAAGTGTGCTGCCCCCACGGGGCCTTCTGGATTGTGAGCTTTTTTTGTTGGAAGCTGCTGTGTTCATATTCCCAGCTATAAATGTTGTTGGTGTGGAAAATGATGGCTAAGCCGGAGTCTAGAATGGGTTGCCGTAACTCTCTCAAAGCTCTTGCAGCCCTTGAAAAATCTCATGGGTCCCTGGAATGTCGTGACAATCATTACAAAATGTCCAGCCACTTAGTTCATCAGGGGTGGAATTTTTTTTTTTTTTGCAGGAGAGGATGGGTCTGGGGAGCATGTGCATTGGGTGTTTCCGAGAGTGGAGAAGTTGACCCCATCCCGTATGTTGTGTTGCAAGGAGAGGACTTGCCGGAAACCCCAGTACCCTGTATTGATTTGCTGTGTTCTTTGTGCTCCAGGTGCTGCTGCTTCTATAAGAGGAAAAGGAAGAAGTCTTCCCAGCGCCAGAAATGACAGGTGTCTCCTTGAGGTCTCTGGGGGATTTTGTTTACCTGCTGTTCCTGCCACGTCTTATTGAATGGGGCTTCTGTTGGGGAGAGGACGAGAAACGAGGGACACTTTAAACCAAAAAGAGAGGAGGGGGGAAATTCCCAAATAAACATTCAGGTGGATTTCCTATATGGTCTCCCTTGCTCACTCCACGCCTGAGGCTCCTTTTGGAACCGGGACCGCACCCTCTCAGGCACGGGGTTGTCCTTGTCGGAAGGCTGGCTGGCTACCTTCCTTCTTCTCTGTACAGCAGTTTGGCAAGGGGGGAGGGGGGCGTTCCTGGCGAATGTGCTTTGTTCCAGCTCCCTTTCTCTATTTCGTTCTCGATATGCTTCCCCCTCCCCACCACCAACAGAGAGGGGCTTTGTGAACGGTGGGATCAAGGTGGCGGTGAAGAGAGGATGCTCTCACAAGGACCCAGATCCTCTTTCTCCAAATAACTGCGTTTCGGCTGCATGGGCAGCTTAGACTTGGCCCTTCTTCATCGCACTCCCGACGAATTCCACGGTAGTAAGCCAACAGCAAGAGAATTGCAATCTACTCTTCCAGTTGCCTTGATTTACTGGTTTCTGTGACGTCTCTCTTCTCAGAATGGTTACAGAGAAAGTGTCAGTTGTTCTGAAGGAACTTACGTTGTTGCACTTTTAATTATTTTTAGCCTTATGTATGCATCTGCTGTATGTGTCTGTGTGTTTTTCCTTGTGAGCGTGAACGATGCCGCCTCACATGTTCAGCTTGCATTGGAGAGCAAAGTCTCTCCCCACCTAGCCCGTCTGCCACATTTGGGACCCCTTAGGCTACTCCGAGGCTTTGAGACCCCGCTGTTGGTTGTGCACTGAAGCTTACTTGAATTTTCAGCTGCCCTTTCTAGCTGTCAGTGAACACCCCTCTTGTGTTTTTTCTCCATGGTGCCTGACTTAACCTGCATGGAATTGGAAGTCTTTCTGCTGGCGGGAGGGAAAGAAGTCAGCTGGGCTGAATTCTGGTAGGTCACAGAGATGCAACTACAGAGTGCTGTAAGGGAAATGGCAAGAATGAGGCACTTTTGTCCATTTAAAGGGAGCAAAGCTACTCCACTGGGGAGAGGACACTGCCTCTGCCTTAGACTTTGTCTCTAATCGGACCTTGCAAAGGTTTCTCCAGGATATTTGTACTGAATAGAAGAACATGTGGCTTCCGACAGAGCAGTCTTGCCCATTACCTGCAGTTCTTTCAGTTTTGCAGTCAGGGCTTTTTATTAACATGTCCCAAGAGATGGATCATTACGGTTCCCCCCAAAGGGAATTGGCTTTGTGCTTCAGGGCAGAGATTGCAAACTTCCACAGTGCTTCTTTGGGTACTGCTTGAGATAAGTGTTGAAAATTTGAGGAATTCGCTCAGAGAGGTCTGGACCGCCATGTGTTCTGCCTCCTGTTTCAGAGTGGACTGCAAGTGTTTCCCTCTCAGAGCTTCTGGGCTCGCCTCTGAGATTTGTTGCCCCCATCTTCAATAAAGAGCAGCACAGCCCTTGATTTCGGTCAATAACATGTCTGGCTCTTTGGGAAAGAAACTGCCTCCATGATTGTGGCACCCTGACAAATAGGGGGAGAGTGTGAGAACTCCTTGCCTACAGAAAGAAGACCCCGCTCAGGGAAGAGAAGAAGAAATTCCCTCTTCACTGACCATTTTGGTTCCTGCCAATCTTAAGTGTTCTTTCAAGGTAGTCTTTCTTAATCTAAAAATCTCACCTGTGTATAAAGGAAGTTGCCATTACTGAGCTCTGGGCTGCCTTTCTGTCCCCAGTCTCTGAGCCAAAACATTCTTTTTCCCCATGAGCCACCTTTCCTAGGGACCTGTGCATCCATTCTTTGAGTTTTACCTGTTGCCTTTTCCCAGCATTTGGGATGCATCTTAGAAGCATGAAGTCTTCACCTTTAATCATTGATAAGAAAGGGGAGATTTTTCTCCTTTGCAGCCCATACCTCCTAATTACTATCTTTCATTTAAATGTTTCTCATGCTACTTGCTAAAATGAGTCTTACTTCCCTCTTAGCATGGGATTTCAGGGGGAGGAGAAGATGTAGGAATTTATGAAGGAACACTCCAGCTTGTGTGTTCCTGGCTCTGCCAAGTGCAGCAGCATTTATATTCCTCTTTCCCAATCCCCGTAAGTATATGGCAGTCTGATTCAAAGGTGAAACTCTCTTCCCCTCTACAAGTCAGTCTGGTTCTCTTCCATTGAGAAGCAATTTGGAGTTTGCAAAAGAGGGAAGCTATATTCTAAGTGAAGGCTTTTTGGGCTTCCTTTTAGATCCCTTCATGATCATTTTATGTAATATTGCTTGAAAGCTCCTGATCCACTTTTTCATTACTCAGGAGATCTGGCTTTCTTATGAATGAAAATATTCATGTTCTCAAAGTAGGCTAATAAATATTCAACTCCTATTTTGCATTCTGGCTGAATACAGAAACGAGGAAATAATTTGAAGAAATTAACCGTAGGGATGCTTCTAAATCTTCTGAGTAAAACTGTGGATTTTGTAGGATCGTGATAGAAACTAGAGGTCTGCTTAGTCTGGATTACTTTTAGCATTTCCTTCTCTATCACAAGCAAACATTTCAGATGATAAACCAGCTGCATGAAAATAGAGAATGTGTGGAAAGTGCTAGGCCATTTCATGAACACGGCCTACCCATTTTCCAGTGCTTCCTTTACAGAGTCTGAACACAAGAGCTGGGTCTGCAGCTTCCCGTTTCTGATGAAACAACCAACACCATCCAGAAGAGCTCTTCCAGTATTGTGGTCATTTTTCTGAAATGTGTTCATCCTTTCCAGGAATTAGTAAGCTATGAATTGGCTGTCTTCCCCTTCATTCTTGACTGTTCTAAGATTAGCTGATTTGAAGAGAATATAGCCAATTCTTTGCTATTAGCAAGACAAAGTTGGCATTCTCATTGCTTAATTCGAAGCTTACTGTTATAATGAGGAATGAATAAGATTAAGCTATTTGCATCTCCCCACTCCAGTTTTGTGTGTCTTCCTCAGATATTAGGGGCCAAATCTACTTCCCTCAGGAAGTCTGATTCCTCTATTAGCTGACCTCTAATAGACTCTGGTTTTGTGGGAACAAAATGCCAGCATATAGCTCATGCTCCTATTTAAAGACAAATGTCTCTAACAGGTTGAGCCTTCCAAGGGTCTGTTCAAGGTCCGCCTGCTCTTCTGCAATGTTGAAAAGCAGAAATCTGTATCTGGAGCAGGAATTCCATATCTAGATCTCTCTACATTCTTGAATTTGAAATTATTCATCTCATGGGCGTGATCATGACTTCGGCAGCCAAAACTAGCCTGCATTTTTTGGGTGGTATTCAGGTTGCTAATTTCTATTGTCACTAAATGTAGCTATTAGGGTAATGCCAGAGAAATGTTCTTGTATCACTCTGAGAATTGCTGCTGTCAGAATCGGAGTATTGTTAACCCCATAATTGGTTTTAAAACTTTGCTCCCTTTCAATGTCCAGCCTTTGTCTTACTTTAAAAAACACACCTTAAACTATTGCTCCCAGGGACACTGGCGCTTCAAAATGTCCTGCCCAATGTCCCCCATAGTCCAAAACAGCCTAAATTTTCCCAGTTTCATGGTTTACAATAACTTCCAGGGGGTGGAGGAACAAATGTATATTGCCCCTTGATGAATGGAACTCTTTATTGTGGTCTACAAATCTCCTGAGCTTTTTGTGAGTGGTGTTTTGTTGTGGAAGGCAAACAGAAGATGCCCTAGCAAGGATTCCCCTGAATTTATATAGTTTGATGGACGTGAACTGCCAAATGCACACCTCCCTATAAAGACAAAGCCATAATCTCTGCTTTCTCAAAATACTACTGAATTTTCAAGAGGGAACAAATGACACCTTTTCTGCATTATCAGGCCTTCAGGAGTACTAACGTTTTGCTTGGAAGGCTAGCTTTCCATTATCAGCTTTGAGCTTCAGTAAGAGAGGAATGAGAGATCTTCCTTTTTTCTTGTAGGCCCTAATGTTGGAACCATGTTTAGCAGTTGAAGGGTCTAAAATTGCCAGTGTCCTTTGCCTTGCCAGTTCTCAATGCTGTGTTTTGTTATTATGCATATCCCAGTAAGAGAATGGAATGGATTGGATTTCTCAAACTCCCCTTAATATTTTTTTACTGCAGATGAAGTGGTGGTGGGTTTAAGTTGTATTGAAATTATAGGAACCACTGTACACTATGTGAACGTCAGGAGGGGATGGTTGGGGGAATCTTCACTTCAGTATTTGTATACAGGCAGGCCTTGAATCTGAGGGCGAGTAGTAGATGCTTAATCACCAAACTTCTTATTGCAAAGAAACCTCAGTCTTTGACCAGGATGCCCCTCTTCAGCTTAATCGTGCTGTAGCAACCTGCGTTGCAGCACCTCACAGGGATGTCATTCTGAGTTGTTATCCTAGAATATTGCACCTACGGAGGCTATGGTGTCCGAAAGGGACCTGGGACACAATCTCACATCAAGCAGGTAGACATTACCTGGTTCCCAGTGTCTGCTCCTGAGTTTAGCATGCCCTCCCAAAGAAATGGCAGGTGCATGCCAATCAAGTATAGGCAGGAAAAAGGCTTTTAGATGGCCTATCTTATCCTTTTAAGATTGTCTCAGGAAAATGATCACTTTTTCTAAATAACTGCTTTTCCAAACTGCATAACCACTGCATGGTGTAGGGGCTACCCTGTGGAACTTGGAACAGGTTATGTTCTCCAGATAGAAAAGCAACTTTGTAGTGATGGTTTATCTCTGCAGTTTACCAAGCAGAGAGGAGAATTAATCAGTTTGGGGCATGTGGACCATACCAAATATTGCATCTTCCCCAAACAGGGAAATTGCAGTTTAGTGGCTTGTTCCCACTGGAAACCTTGTGATGTATAATTTATTATGTCTGTTTCTTTAATGTAGGCCTTTTGTGCTTTTAAAAATGGGATGATTGGGATAATGAGTGCAACTCTTGTTACTGTTAAGAAAAATCAGCTGTGAAAATCTTTTTTTTAAAGTATTGTGTGCACATGTCTGATTCTTGTTGAAATGCCTTTTGATTTTTAATTGTTTTGTTTTAAACATGTAATGCAATGTTTATTCATATAATCCTGGCACTGCTCTTGGACTCAGCAGTGAACATGAAACATAGTATTTTTAACATGAATGTCAATTTCAAATGCATTTGAAATGGTTCAACCAGGATAAGGGCTTACATACACCATATGCGGGAGGCTCCCTCCTCTGGCGCTGGTTGGATTTCACATTGCCAGGAATTGGATCCTGCTACTGATCTTTCTGATGTGCCTGTTTTAATGGGACATTGCAAGAAATGTTGTGTACCTTAAATACTCCCTTTCCCCTATTTGCACCCTTTTAATGTAAAATAAAACATCAACTTTGCTCTGTGCATATCTGTCTTTTTTCTTTTGCCTTGAGTGTTGGTTCCTATGCTTCACATCTTCACAATGGGCTGGAATAAGCAGAGAACGATATTCCTGTGGTGGGTTTGGGTGTATTCCTGACAGGTAGTTATAAAATATGTTAATGTCTCTCATCTGCAGAGAATGTCAATGATTTCTGCAAAGTGAATAAAACTTGCAAAAGAGGCATAAACCCAGTTTGCATGAGTTTCATGCTTTCATCCTTGTGCTCGGTCACACCAATAAGAGAAACCTTAATATTTTACCAATCATCAACATGTTCCAAACTTGCTGTTTGAATGTCCTGCCATTCAGTTTGATTAGTCAATCACTCCGTGATCTCTCCGTGTGCATATTATACATGTTTAAACATACCCCGAACTTGATTTACTCTTACATATGCATTCAACACTCGGGTCCATTACGAGGCTTTAAAAAATAAAACACTACCCGCAGCCTGATCCACAGTGCATGTAACTGTATCTTCTCCCAAAATGTGTGTCAGTCAGTAGAAAACAGTATTCTGCTGACTGAAACCAAGGCTTGGCCATTCTCAGACTGGAGTTTAACTAAGAACTGGTTGCATTTCTACTGCTAAGATTCCAGTGCTAGCTTCTGTGTGAAATTTTCAGTAAAACGAGCAGTTACTAAGGATGTTGTTCATGCCTTGGTTCTAACATGCAGAGAACCGAACATTTTCTGTGTAAGAATCCATAGGCCTCAATTTACATGGTGAGACTAAATGTACATTCAAAATAGGTAAGTAAATTATTTTGGCTTTACTCTGCAGAGGCTGACAGCCAGTGCATACCTAAACAGTAGTGGTAATCTTGACTTGGTTTACCTGAGCATATTCTTATAGGAAGGACTACTAGAAAGAGTTGGAAGAGACTTAGAAGGGGGTTATCTAGCCCACCTCCCACACTTGGTGCATGGTTCTACAAACAACCAACAATTTTGAAATGTTCCTGCGGGATGTGTGCTTAAATTGGGTATGCAAACACAAGTAGACACAAGTAAATGCAAACTGCTGCACATTTGAACAAAAAAATCCTGATTTCACATACACAGATAGATTAAATTCCTCCAACACTTCTGTGTGAATTGAGGCAAGCTGCCTTGATCTGCACCATCTCAGCTAGTGTTGTGTGAATGGGAACTTAGTTATCCATTGGATTTTGCACTACCTGAATGTATCAAAATGCATTTAAATATATATGCACATGTTAAGAAAATACATTTAGAAATAATTTCTTGCTATTTTTTGTGTGGATTTTAAAATGAATGGCAAGGAAAGACCTTATGAGTGAACACATGTGAAAGTGCTGTGGATTGGAAATAGACATTAGTCTGTTCTTGCTCCTAGTCAGAATTTAAATTGGCTGCGTTGACAAAAGAGGTATCTGGATAGCTCGCTCACAATGTTCATTTAGTGTGCTACACAGAAGAGCAAAAATAATCCAGTCCTGAGTGCTGCTTCCGTGTGATGTACATTCCTAACCTGTACAAATTCTGAAGTATAGCTACATTAATCTGTCCAACAAAGAGCCATGTAATAGCCAAACAACTAATATATTTTATTGTGGCATAACCTTCTACAGACTAAAGCCCACTTTTTGATTCATGAGGTTTTAGATTTTTAGACACTTATTTGCAAAAGGACTTTTTGTTTGCCTGTAAGGTGCCACAAGCCTGGTGAGTTGTTTTATACTTGCTGGTCTTGTTGACCGTAATAAAATTTATTATCAAGTTTGCATCTGAATGCCCTTACCTCTCTATCCATAGCACAGAACCCCAGATTCGGTAGTAGCTCTCTTAAGCCCCAAGTTAACTGTTTCAGATAACTGCTTTCCAAGAAGCCCCATGGCTCCCTAAATCTTTAATAGATTGTGGTGTACGTTTATTATTCTGTTAGTCTTCGAGGTGCCACACTCCTGTCTTCGGGTTTGCTGTTAACAGAGGTGCAGTGCAAACCCACATGTCTACTCATAAGAAAGCCACATTGAGTTCAATGATACTTATTTCCAGGTTAGTAGGCACGGGATTGCAACTTAATAAAATTAGCTTTTTGCAAAATAAATAACTTGCCCGCAGGAAGATGCATTTTGTGAATGGGAAATGAATGGTTGTCTACACGCCTAATCCGTAATATATGAAGGAACATCCCCTTCCACTGTGCCTATATACCTAGCACGGCTTTTCTATGTCAGGATCGTATCTTCCTCAGGTACAATCCTGAGGTAATATCCAATGTTAGCCCTACATGGAATAGATCCATTGAAATGAATGACACTGAAGTTAGTCGCAACTTGACTCCCATTCATTTCAATGGGTCTGCGTTACGTAATTGGATACCAACCTTGGGGAAGGAGCAAGCGCTTGCATGCTTATGCTGCCCCTTACGGGTGAGAGCGCGCACTGCCGGCCGCGCACTCCTCTCTGGGTATCGTAGTCCCGCCGCAAGCACCGCCCTCCTGCCTGCCTCTCCTGCGTTGCCACTTGGCCCAATCGGCGCGCCGTCGCCCCCCGTGCCCGCTTCCCATTGGCCGAGCGGCCTGCCCAATACGAGGCTGGAAACGTGGCATTCCTTTGTCGCAGCCGCTGCTCGGCGTCTAAACCCTTGAGCCGCCCACCCCTCTCGAGATGGAACGTGCCGACCCCGCTCACTGAGGAAGTCGCTCCGCCCGGCTCGGGGATGTACCATTGCTGACGGGAAAGGGGGGGAGCGGAGGAGGAGGGAGCTTTAAAAAAAAAAAAAAAACGGAGAGGAAGGGGGCGGATGCTGGCGGCGCGGCGAGCACTGTGGCCGGGCTGGCGTTGCTGGGGCTGCGAACGCAAGAAGATGAGGCTGCTGGCGGCTGCGGCCCTGCTAGGGCTAGGCGGGTCTCTCCTGCTGCTGCTCTTCCCAGCGACGCATGCAGAAGAGCGCAAAAAGGGGCCCAAGGTCACGGCCAAGGTGAGCGCAGCAGGCCTTGGGGGGACCCCCCGAATCCCCCATACCTGCACCCCCGAATCCCCCATACCTGCACCCCCAAATTCCCCATACCTGCACCCCTTAATTGCATGGCAGACTTGGCTGCAGCTCCTCCAATGCAGGCTGCATCTCTTTCCACTGCAACAGCCAGATCCCACCTTCCTCTCCACTGGCAATGAATGTCAGGGCTGTCGTCCGTTCATGCTGGCATCATTTAAAAGTTAGGCACGGTGCCATTGGTCAATATACGTTAAAATGGCGGCGCGGGCGGCGGTGGAAGGGCGCCTCTTTGCCCAGCAACGTGTTTGCCCCCGTTCAAAACAGGACAGAATAGCTGTAGAGAGCGAGTAGAATTCAACTAAATTCCTACTTAGAGTAGTCCCATTGAAATGAATGAGACTTCAATTAGTTCCGACTAACTGAAGACTCATTCGTTGCAATGGGACTGTAGTCGGATTCTACTCGCTCTGTGTGTGTGTATAGGAGAAAGAAATGGCCGCGTATGCACCTCATGAGGACCTTACAGGGCGATCCTGGCCAGGTCTACTCAGAAGTAAGTCCCCAGATTTCCAAGTAAGTGGGTAATAGCAGGGATGAGGCCTGTGTGTGGCTTTTGGGCTGTCGCTCCCATCGTGCCTCACCATGGGCTATGATGTCTGGGGCTGATGGGAATTGCAGTCCAGCAACATCTGAAGGGCCACACATGTTCCCCACTACACTTTCCTCCCCAAATGGGCCTCGAGATCCTAAAATATGTTGACTGTTGCTTAAGAGGTTGAGCGAGACAGCTATATCAAAGTCACAACAACAACAAAAAGCGCCACCCCAAGGTGGCACCTGAAAGACCCACAGATTTGTTCTAGCGTAAGCTTCTGTGGGCTAGACTTCATGGCTGTGATGCATCAGTGCTCAGAAATAAGTCCTGTTGCACTCTGTGGGATTACTCCCCGGTACGTGCGCTTAGGAATTGCAGGCTTAACTTCTGCATGACAACTCTAGGAACTAATATTGTTGTTATTAATATTTTTTTCTCATTCAACAAGGTATTTTTAATAGGACCAATGATTTAGGAGGCATCATTAATTTAAGAGCTATCCCTGGAGCCCTTACAGGACAGAGGGATGGTGTATCTAGCTAACTACATGTCCCTTGGCCTTTGTGAGGGATCTGGCCATTTCTAGAAATGTATGATGCTGCCTTAGTGCTGAGTCAGTTGTCTACTCTGGCAACTTCTGCAGGAGTGTCTGCAGTTAGTCTGCTGCAGCAAAAGTAACAAGGAGTCTTGTGGCAACGTAAGATGTGAGCAGCCGTAAGGAAATTGGTAAGCTTTAAGGTGCCACAGGACTCTTTGTTTTTGCTGTTGCAGATACCAAGGACTGGACCCTAGGACCATAAGACATAGGAAGTATTTTCAGTCAGTGAGCCATGGCTTCCCTTCCTCAGACTCTCTGGTAGAGAAAGGGTAGAGGATATTGCCTCATGTAGCTGCCAACAGCTCTCCGCTTGCTTCAAACAGAGATTTTTTGCAGTCCTGCTGGTACGTGAGAGCTTTTTCAAATGGCAGGTGTAAGGAATTGGTCCCAGGGCTGCTTCCTGTAAAAATGTCCCTCCCCTTCTCCTTGGATATGGGCTTGTCTGGGAATTGAACCCAGAACATCCTTGTACGAAAAGCGAGGACCACACTCGCAAGGCCAGCAAGCCTCGACTACTCTGTCAGGCAGAGCCCATCTGCCATAGCTCTAAGGCATGGGTGCAAACCCTTAGCCCTAACCTGGCCCCCTGGAACCTCTTGGGAACCGGGCTAGGCCTCCATGCCCTATCCCTGAATCACTGCCCCTGAGGGAATCCCAACTATTGTCTCAAATCAGAGATAATAACACTGATGTGGGTGGTCAGTGGCTTCGCGTGGTGCCCATGATCCCTGTGGGAAAGTCAGGCGCTGCTAGAAGCCAGGAACTCAACTGGTCTCCCAGCGCCAGCCACGTCCTTTTAACCGTGCTTCTCTCATCACGGCAAATGCTGAAATGCGCAGGGGGCCTGGCCACACCTGCTGCTGACATCATCTGGCCTTGGGGAGGCCGCCATGAAAATGCTCTGCACCCCACTATAAATGCAGCCTGGCATTGTTCCCTCTACCATAGTGGAACAGTAAGGACTGCAGGCCTTGGAGGCATAAGGTGTGATCCTTCTTGCTGTCACTGCTTCACTTAATACTGGCCCTGTTAGGGGAGAGACTGTAGCTTCCTGCCAAAGCACAGCCATAGCATGCAGAAGCTTTCATCACCAGTTTTTTTTTCTTCTTCAAAAAGGAACAGGTTGTACGTGATGGATAAGTTGCCTGTTAAGGGCTTGGATCATGAAATCCACCCAGAGAACTCTAGTTATTGGGCAGACTAGAAATATAATTAATAACTACTGTAAATTAAATTGGAGAGACACACTGCCGGTCAAAGTAGAAAATATTACCCCAGGTTTTACAGGGATTTAAGCTCTCAACGTGCTGTTTTAATCTGTTTGTTTTTAGGTTGTGTTTTATGCTTTCATTGTTATATAAATATATAAGCCACTTTTTTTAACATTAAAATGAAGGGCAGCATATAAATTCCCTAGATAAATAAGTAGCACCTTTCTGCTGCTTATTGTTCTTATTTGCATTATGTTTTTTTTAAATTCTTTTGTTCTCCCAAGTCAAAAGGGCATACAGAGTTAACCCTACCCTGCCAAACATAGGCATTTTGGTTTTCCTCCTCTGCCGCCACCCTCCAGTTTCACCTTGCAGGCTTAGATTACGAGCCCTTTGGCCAGTAAATCCATTGTTAAACATTTCGATGACACTACAGCTGATCGAGTAGACAGCGAAGGTTCACATTAAAATTAGCCATGTAGTTCTATGGCTGCTATCTTGTGTGCCCTGGTTGTCTAAGACTTGCTTCCCATTGTATCTAGGCTGATATGGGGGCTGGATGCAAAATAGGGAATGGTTTCTCTGATGCAGCCAGTCTCTGATGCCAGCTTCTGTTTTGCGTTCCAGGTGTATTTTGATCTGCGGATCGGAGATGAAGACGTGGGACGGGTCGTCTTTGGCCTTTTTGGAAAGACGGTTCCAAAAACCGTTGAGAACTTCATTGCCTTGTCCACGGGAGAGGTGAGTCTGAGGCTGGCTCAGAGTCCTGGGCAGCGTTGGACTGCTTTGCCAGGGTAGGGAAGAAACTTTGGCACTGAGGATGTTTGCAGCAGCGGGAGGCCTGAGTAGAGAATGGGAGCAACCCTTCTGCTGTTGCTGAGCCCAGCGGGGAAAGCCCAACTGGACCGCTTCTTCTTGAGTGGATCGAAACAGCGACGTGGGTCAGAAAATTTCCCATTGCTTGACTTTTCCGAGGGATTTTTTTTTCCATTTCATAAGTTAATTGCTAACAATAGATGTATGCCAATTGCAAATACTACACTAAGCAAACTTGGCAGCTTCAAAGTTGTAATTCATGTTTTCACTATTCCAGTAAAACAATTCTACGTAATAATATAACATTTAAATCGCATTGTAGTTGCACTCTATTGTCATTTAAACAGGAAAGAAGTCCTACAAAATGCTGGCTGGGGAATGCTGGGAGTTGTAGGACTTCTTTCCCTCTAAGCACGCATAGGATTGCACCCTAAGCACGCTTTCATTCTTTCCCTCGAATGTTTCAGGTCAAATTGGTATATGGCACCTTGAGACAAATAATTAACATGGGGTCCTTTCTTAAGCTGTATTTGCAAAGTACAAATAAAATAAATATGCTGAACTAGATCACGCTCTAGCACAGGGGTGGTCCTCTGGGCAGTTTCTCCTACGGGTCCTTTTGTCCTTACCATCGGCTTTGCTAGCTAGAGCTGCTTTGTAGGCCAAAACATCAGGTTGCTCACCCTAGCAACTTGATGCAAACTGAAAAAATTCCGATGCAAATGATCCCTAAATAAATTACCCTACTTTGCAGGGGGAAAACATTCCAGAAATCCCACATCACCCACTTGACCTCCCAGTATGCCCGGATTCTTGTGTCCTTGCTGCTGCTAGCTGAACTGCCAGCGTTCAGAAATTGGGTTCAGCTAAGTGTGTGTGGAAATCTTCTGCTAGTGAGCAAATGCTTTCCTGTTTCTCCTTGTTTGTGCAAAGAAAAGATGGTTCCTCCATTATTAAACTTTTCTCATCTCAGTGTCCCTTTTACCTTTGAAACACAAATGAGAGCCAGGGTACTGGAATGGCTAGAGAGTTGGACTGGGAGTCAGAGGTTCCGGGTTCTAGTCCCAACTTGGCCATGGAAGCGAACTGGGTGACTTTGGGCCACTCACAGACTCTCAGGGCAGCCTACCTCGCAGGGTTGTTATTGTGAGGATAAAATGGAGAGGAGGCAGTCTATGTATACCGCCTTGGTTGGGTTCCTTGGAGGGGAAAAGGCAGGGGAGAAATGCAATAAATAAACTTGTCTCTCCCAGCTCACAAACAATGCAGAAATA
This sequence comes from Anniella stebbinsi, assembly GCA_029215795.1. NCBI lineage: Eukaryota > Metazoa > Chordata > Lepidosauria > Squamata > Anniellidae > Anniella > Anniella stebbinsi. The sequence goes on from JARDYH010000001.1 coordinate 395,023,381, forward strand.
ATTCCAGCACTCTTCTTTGTAGGATATGGTGCTATGATGGCTCATTCGGCCCTTTGGGTAGTTGGAACTACAAGTAATGGTTAAGAATCGCCCCCGTACAACTCATCCATTCAAGTAGTAGTCTAGCCTGCTGGAGGCTAAAGCACTGGGACAACACAGAGTCTGTAGGAAAGAAATTGCCGAGGCTGCACCGGCATTGCAGAAGCAAAGTGCCTTATCATAGAATCTCCATCCCCTTTCTGCACCAAATTCAACCCTTTCCCCTTATCCAGAGGGGGAGAGGTTATATTTGATGCTTTGAAGCTCTTTGGCAGTGGATTGGTCTGGGAAAAACATAGCCCATGAGAAGAACCATGCTGGGACAGACCAAGGATCCATCTAGTCCAGCATTTGGTTCACCAAGTGGTCAACCGGGGACTCACAAGCAGGACACAGGTGCAACAGTACCCTCCCACCCATGTTCCCCAGCAACTGGTGTACATAGGTATACTGCCTCTGATACTGGAGGTAGCGTAGAGCCATGAGCACTAGTAGCCATTGATAGGCTTCTCCAGAAATTTGCCTAATCGGCTATTAAAGCCATCCAAACTGGTGGTGATTACTACATCTCGCTGTAGCAAATTCCAGTTTAACTATGTGCTGTGTGAAGAACTCCTTTCTTTGATCTGTCCCAAATCTTCCACCAATCCGCTTTGTATAAGGTGGAGCAAATCTTGTGGGTTTATGTCGCGCCAACAACTTCACTCTTACCCTTTTCATTTTCAGAAAGGGTTTGGATACAAGGGCAGCAAGTTTCACCGCGTGATCAAGGATTTCATGATCCAGGGAGGAGACTTCACCCGGGGAGATGGGACAGGAGGTGAGTATGGTGTCCCACCTTCGTATGGAACTCCCTGCCTTTGGAGGTCAGGCAGGCGCCAACCTTGCGTTGTTCTTGGCGCCTCCTGAAAATATTATTATTCCAGGAGGCTTTCCCTGAATGACCAGCCGTGGTTTTAGCTGAACCTTGTTTCTTAAAATGTAATTTCTAACGATCTTGTTTCAACATTTTTATCTTATTTGTTCACCACTGTGAAATCTTCGGATAGGGAGCCGGTATAGAAATATCATAAATAAATAAATAAATAAATACATGCTAAAAGAGGCTCCAGCCAAATAAGATAAAATGCCATTAAAACCTATAGAATTTAAAAATAACTGTGCCTCTCACTTAAATGCAGTGAGGGTAACTGGCTGATGGATTGCCAGAGGTGCTGAGTTCCAAAGGTGAAACGCCTGATAAAACAGTGCCACGTGTTGCCACTTCTTGCACCTCAACAGCTGGGGATGTGCAGGATCTCAGAAAAACATCTAAATGGTCAGACAGATGCCAAGGAGGCTAGTATTGAAATCATAAGCCACCCTGGTGCCTTCTCCCTGTTATGCTCCTACAGCTATGGGGGAACCTGGTGTTAACCCATCCCTTTTTCTTGCTGCCAGGTAAAAGCATCTACGGCGATCGTTTCCCCGATGAAAACTTCAAGCTGAAGCACTACGGGCCTGGTTGGGTGAGCATGGCCAACGCGGGAAAGGACACGAACGGCTCCCAATTCTTCATTACCACCACCAAGACTTCGTGGCTGGATGGGAAGCATGTTGTATTTGGGAAAGTCCTGGAAGGGATGGTAAGTAGGGTGTAATAATAATGATGATGTTATTACTATGCTCTGCACAGCTGCACCTGGGACATCGGAGTTTCATGCAGCATTTCTCTGACTAGGACTGGGTACATTGAACATATTGCAGCAGCCTTTAGCCAGCCCGGTCCCTTCCAGATGTTTTGGACTCGCAACGCCCATCCACTCCAGCCAACATGGAATGCTGGGGACTTGCGATGTAGTCCAGTTTCTGTGCACAATTCAAAGTAATAATAATGATCCATGAAGCGCTGAACAGCTTAGGACCTGGCAACCTCAGGGTCTTCCCCCCTCCCCATGCATTAAAATGGGTTTCGGAGGGGGGGCTTCTCTGGATCCCATTGATAGCAGAGGTGAGGTGGGCGGTGATCGAAGATGGAGCCTTCACTTGTGGTTTGTTTGGTGGCACACTTGTCATTTTGGTACTCGCTGCTATCCTTTTCGTTTCCCTAGGCAGCCCTTTTAGATTTTTGCTTTCTTCAGGACTTTTCTTTGGGCCAGACCGTTGCTGTTTTGTGGGTTATAGAGTATTGGGAAAAACACCCCATGAACGTTGGGTTGATGCTTAAATAAAGAACAAAGCGTACAGAAGGTGGCCAGTTTCCAAGCCAGCCTGGCTACGGCCTGGCAGGGACCAGCAGGGACTGGAAAACACATGAGACGGGGCTGCGGAATGACGATTATGCGCTGCGTCAAGGACTCTTCTGATACCTGATCTCTCTTCCTAGGATGTCGTGAGGAAGGTTGAAAGCACGAAGACGGACAGTCGGGACAAGCCCCTGAAAGACATCATCATTGCCGACTGCAACACCATCGAGGTGGAGAAACCGTTCGCCATTGCCAAAGAGTGATTCATGGCTGCCGGAAGGCCAGGACCACGCTCTGGCTCGCAAAGGGCTGGGGGCCCGACCCTCCTGCTGCTGTGGCCTCGTATCATCCTGCAGCAGATGAGCGCGGCGGCGGTGGCTGCTCCCTTACTCTTCAGGCCAGGGAGTGGCGGCCTCCATCATCACTGTAACAACCTGTTCCATCTGCCACGGTGGGTGTCAAGGCCCCTGCTGAGTGGCTTGTGGGGGCGAGGGTGTTGGGTATCTCATTCCTTTTTGTAAGAAAGCACATGGACCAATAAACGTGACCATTGTGTTTTTGTAGTACTGCCTGGCTTGTTTTTGTCCTCTCCTGTCAGGCTTTCAGTGTGTGCCCACCGTCTTGTCAGGGCAGTGCTAAGGAGAGTCAAGGCAGCAGAGGCAGCAGCTGCCTCCTTGTTATAATCTGCAGTAGAGGGAAGGGAGCTAAACAGGGTAAGCCCAGGCTAGTAGCAGACACAGCCAAACCCGGCTCCCCGATACAACCACGTCTGTTACCACAACCTCCCTGGTTAACATACACCCATTCTGTGTTCATTTATAGTGTGTTTATTCCACTCTTCAGCCAAAACGGGCTCTTAGGGCAGTTTACACAAATCAGTAAACAAGACAGTCCCTGCCTGCAGGCCTACAGTCCAAACAGACATGACACACAAGGGAAAAAAGGTTGAGGAGGGAAGAGGAAAAAAAAACAAAGTCGTCTTTCATCAGGAATGCCCCCGCTTACCCCTCATCTCCGTACAGCGTGCTGGTGGTGACAGTTGAGGAAAGAGGAGCCTTCATGGGGGAGGTCTTTCAGGATGTTTATTCCACTGGCCATGGTGGTTGGGGCAGATGGATGTTATAATCCATAGCATCTGGAAAGTGCCATGTTGGGGATGAACAGCTTCTGTCGCATTGTTTCAACCCATGCACTGGCCCTCATCCATGCAATCTTAGCATGAGTGGAGCTCCTAGCCTGGGGTAGGCACCCTGGTGCCTAGCAGATGTTTTGAATTACATGTCCCACCAGCCTCAACCAGCATGGTCAAAGTTCAGGGATTATGGGAGTTATCCTAAACATTAGGAGGGCACCAGGCTGTCTAATCCTGGCCTAGATGGCAGCTGTGGTGATGCGGGAGAAGGGCTGGCTCCGTAAAGACCTGGAGCACAGTCTTCGTATCCCTGCCTGTGATTAGCAGCTCACTTAAGTCAGCGCATTAAAGCAAAATCTTTAAACGGTAAGACATCACCTTCACTCCTTACTTTCAGCCACTCCCTTCCCCTGACACACACACACACCTTCCAGGCTTTGTCAACGGCCCAACAGGCAGCAGCTACGACAGAACCAACGCCAAGTGCTTTATTGCATATCCTGGCTGAGCCAGACACGCTGCCGGCAGTCAGACCTAACAGTGGCAGATAACCAGCTGCCACCTCTGGCGGCATCACGACGACACAAGCATCCTGGTGCCCTGCAGGCATTTTGGACTTCCAACTCCCATCAACTCTCAGCCAACAGTCAGGAATGCTGGGCGTTGTAATCCAAAACATCTGGGGAGCCAGGTTGCTTACTGCTGGTTTAGGGAACAGACACCTGCAATTGTGAAGATGGGGCCCCTGTGGACAGAAATACGGTGCACCTAAGTGGCTCCGTACAAAACAAATCTAATGCATTTGCTACCCTTGATGTAGTTGTATCCTTGTGTAATTTTTACACTGGGTGATGCTGAGAAGCCGCTTCCACGGGAGGTAAGCTGCACCCTTCTTCCCTCCACCCTCTTTTATCCCGAGGGACAGGAGGGGAAGTGCTTTTCTTGGATGGATGGCTACGTCAAGCTTGGGTGATCCTAGACAGGAGACGAAGGAGTAGAAGCCAAGCCAGGGGGTGGCAGAGTTCGCTGCAGCACCCAGCTAGGTCCCAAGAAGAGCTTTGAATCCTGGCAGAAGATGGTCTCGGGCGCATAGAGGCCCTGCAGCACACCGCTCAGGATCGTGTCCGGAAGCAGGCCTGAGTGGAGGAGAGGAGCAGGTTAATGGGGACAGCATCTTCAAAAGGGGCAGAGACCCGGAAACAAAACTATCCACCACCACGAGTTCCTGCAGCTGCTGCAGGGGCAAAACAAAAAGGCTATCCTTGCATTCACACAAGACTTAGTGCTAAGTTGTAGAGGTCCAGAGCTCATGCTGCCAGATTGAATATTGCAGTATTCTGGGTTTTAATTGTGTGCAGGAAAGACCATTTCAACAGGGGCCATTTCCTCCCATTCTAATACTGCTGGGAGAATTGGTTAATTACCCGTACAAGGACAAATTGCCCAGCCTTGCTCTCTGAGACTAACCATGCTCTTCTCGCTATTAAGAAGAGAACTGCTCCACTATAAACCAGGGCGTAAGGCAAAACATCTGGAGAGCCACAAATTGCCCACCCCTGCTATAAAAACATTACAAAATATTTTTAAAAAGAACAAAGACGCTGCCTGGTCCCCAGCTCACAGAAGCATGGATGCAGGTGGGGTACCCTAGAGCTCTCATCCTCTCCCTCCACTACCAACTTGAACCTGTTCCAGAAAGTGGCTTTTTCAGGCCTCACCTGTGGAGGATGGGAGCGTATATGGATCATTCCGGAAGCTTATTACTGGCCGGTGGGAGAGCAGGCAACTGAGGCTGAAAAGAGAAGCAGGAATAACAAAGGGACTTGAGACACATTTTCCTCCTACACCATTTATATAGAGGGCGATGTTCATTCTGCAAACATACAAGCAAGCATTGAATGGGGCATTGAGAGACACGTTTACACCCTGACCAGCTCTATGTCCCAACCTCTTGGCTAGTAAAACGCAGAATTAAGTTCCGCACAAGTCAAATATAGCCTCCTTTGTTTAATAGGTATTGGCACATACTGCAGATGGTTGGTTTCGGGGAGTTTAAAGGTGTGGCGTACACAGCCCGTTCATTCTTAATACCAGCAAAATGAAAAACGCGTCCCATGTGTATCAAAGATACGAGCATAAAACTTGGGAGTGAAGATACTTGGTTTCAAATCCTCCTTCAGGCAATAGAACTCGCTAGGCCAGCATGTCTCAACCTGGTACCATCAGATATTTTTGGACTACAACCAAAAACAGAATTCCTAACCATTACTTGTGTTGGCCTGGGCTGATGGGAGTTGAAGTCCAAAACATCTGGAAGGCACAAAGTCAGGGAAGGCTACACCGGGAAATTTCGAGCCTATAATGCAACCTTCTCTCTCTCTCTCTCTCTCTCTCTCTCTCTCTCTTTCTCTCTCTCTTTGAGAAAATGTGGGTAGGTGTGGCCACCCACAAACTCCTTGGAAGTAAGACAGATCAACAGAAGAAATGAATCATTTTTCCTCCTCTGGAGGACACACACCTAGGTCCTGAGGACAAGGGGCTGCTGTGGCCTAAGAGCCAAGTACTCTCTGTTAAAGGACCCGGCAGCTGGAGCTCAGCCAACAGCGGAGCACAAAGCAGTCCCTTTGAGACTCTTTCCCTGCTTGTGGCAGCTGGCAAGAAACAGGGAAGCTCCCCTTCCCTGGAGCTAGGAAGCAATTCCCAGCATCCATCACTAGATGAGCGTGTCTGTCCCATGTGTAGGAGCACACAAAGGCCACGGGGCTGGACATAAGAACAGAAGAAGAGACACGCTGGATCAGAACAAGGGTCCATCTAGTCCAGCATTCTGTTCACACAGCGGCCAACCAGCTGTCGACCAGGGACCAACGAAGCAGGACGTGGGTGCAACAGTACCCTCCTACCCATGTTCCCCAGCAACTAGTGTATATAGGCATAATGCCTCTAATACTGGAAGCAGCACATAGCCATCAGGACCAGTAGCCATTGATAGCCTTCTTGTCCAGGAATTTATCCCGCCCCTTTGAAAAGCCATCCGAATTGCCAACTTCTCTGTCGCTCAGCTGGCCGACTCTCTCCCAGCAGCAGAAAGGAAGCGCCGGGGCGAAAGAGCAACTTACCTGGCATCCTGAAAGGAAAAGTCACCCAGAGACCTGTGAAGAAGAAGAAGAAGACGGTCGTGTGAGCCAGGAATTCCTTGATGAGGGACGTCACAAGCAGTGTTAACAGAGGCAGCCTGTCTGTACGAAAGCTTGCAGAGAGGAGCGGCTGCAGGCAACCTGAACGTCCATATCCAGCTTCCCGCAACCCTTCAGGTGAGTTGGACTGCAACTCTCATTATCCCCAGCCAGTTGGCTGAGAATAATGGCTGTTGTAATCCAGCATACCTGGAAGGCACCAGGTTGAGCAAAACTGGACTAACAGAATCCAGGGAGATCTCTGGGAAGGGTATGCTATGGCAAGCCCTGTGGAGGTGGCAAATAGACACACCTGGATACACTTCATCATCAACCGCAAGGGCCCAGAGATGGCTGCAGTTCAGCTGAAAGGCTGCGCCTGGAAGTTGCCATCTTGAGCTTCAGCCAGCTCCCTTCTGCCCCCACCCTCTGGCCGAGAGAAGGACCTGGACAAGGTCCATCAACTGCCTGGAGATAAAAGAAACTGTCCTGCACCCATGCAAGCATCCTTATTATACCATGGCTTCCGTGTCGGATTTTCATTGCTGTTGCAATGAAAGCCAACTTGGGAGCCAAACATAGAGGGGCAAAAACAACCCAAAAAGCAGGTTTTCAAAATAAGAAAAGAGGAGACACAGGTGGACTTGGAGTGCCGTAGCAACCTCAAGAGACCTGACTGGCTTGCCTCCATAGAGCCAGAGACGACGGTTGCAAGAGGAAGAAACGTCTCCCGCATCCTCCCTGTGCTGTGTCCCACTCCAGGGACCACTTACTCCAGACTGCTGGCCTCCGGGTCCTGCTGGAAGTGCCAGAGTTTCAGGAAATCCAGGAGTTCCTTCGGAAGCTTTCTGTTATACAAGAGAACGCCCTGCGGCAAACAAAGCAAGCAGGTCGAGTGAGTATCCCCTGAATTGGTAGGCGGGGAGGTTATTCCCAACGCACTTTGGGGCATCCTAAGAGCTCCCAGCCTCGCGACCCACCTGCAGGTAAGCTTCCAGGCCCTGGCGCCGCTGCTCCAGCACCTTTGTCATCCAGTTGGGCACACGCTTGGGTGGGAAGTCGGGGACTCGGCATCTCTTCTTGATCTAGGAAAGAGAGCGCACAGAAGCTGCCCTTTACTACATGGCCACTCAAAGAGGCCCACAACCCATGATGAGACCAGCACAATGTCTGTTTGATCTTCTGCAGACCTTGAGGTTCCTTGGCACTCCCCTCTTTATGTGGGTGGGGCAGTTTTGGCTACAAGCACACAAAGGCCACTGATAGTAGGATACTATGGACTGTGAACTCATGTCCAACTGCAGGACCAGAACTCAGCCTGCAGAGGCTAGCACTGATGGCTTTAAATCAAGAATGGAGAACCTCCAGATTGCATGAGGTCCCCATTCAGCCACTGCTCTTATCTCTGATCAGAGATTGGAGATAAGAGATTTCACCTCTTCTCTCCCATGCTGCAAGTGAAGATATAAAAAAGACTCCACTGGTGCCAATGGAGACTTTCAAAAACCTAACGCTAGTGTGGAAGGGCATTTTGGTGTGAGGGTGGGTGATTGCTGCTGGGAAGGCCAGATCTTAACCCTCCCAAACCCCATGAAACCCCTCCCGCCATTACCCCTTCTGCTGCATTTAGCTTTTTAAAAGCTTCCATTAGTACCAGCGGAGGTTTTTTTTAAAAGCCTCCATTGGTACCAATGGAGGTGTGTTTTTTAAAGCCTACATTGGTACCAGTGGAAGCTTTTTAAAAGCCTGAGTGCTGCAGGGGAGGGGTGATGTGAGAGCGTGTATATGAGCACATATGTCAACGAATGGGATCCAGGCAATCACTTGGGGGTTGCATGCCAGGTGTGGGGTGTCCCTGTCCACTTTGGGGTGCAGCTTTGACCTGCTTGCCCAGAATTGATTCAGCCTTCAGGCTGATAACGGTTCCATGCCCCAGGCTTAAAGGGAACTGCCAGGCTGGGACTGAGTGTGCCATTGGGCTATTGCATTCAAGCTCTGCTTCTGGGCTCCCCAGAGGCATCTGTCTGGCCATTGTGGGAATCAGGATGCTTAGCCAGAGGATGGACTTTTGGTCTGATCCAACAGGGCTCCTCTTACGGTCTTGTGAGTAGTCAGTGCCCACCCTCCCCCAGTCCCGAAGGAGCCTTTTCACTACCCTTGGGCAGAGGCAAGCTGCACAGAGCTCTGGCAGCAAGATGGCGAGGGGACAGAGTAAAAAAAACTCATGTGGCCACACTGCAGAGGTGGGCAAAATGTGCCTATGGATGAGAATGGGGGGTCAGAAGAGAGGGGGTGCAAGGATGGATGTTTACCAATTCAAAACCCAAAGGGCAGGAGATATGGGCCACAATGTTGACCTGCACCAGCTTGCTCCAACATGGCATCTTCCAGTTGCTTTGGACGTCAAGTCCCATCAGCCTCAGCCAAAATGGCCAACGGTCAGTGAGTTGTAGCCCAAAACACCTGGGGAGCACAAGGCTGGGGAAGGCTGATACACAGTGGTGTCCTGGGAAATTTGGAAATGCAGATGCTCATCATGACAGTTTCCATAGCCACATCCCCCAAGGAGTGTGCAAAAATGCAGGCAGCTGTGTTGATCCACATCAGCAAACCCCTTCTAGCAGTTCATAACTCCATCAGGAGTGGGTCTTTGGCAAAGCTAATGGATCTTAATTGCCCATTCCAGACCAAACCATTCTAAAATATTTTTCATCACAACAGGGAATGATATATTTTTGATGGGAAAATCCATCCCCTCCCCCAGCTACTCTGAGGATTGTAGCTAAACTCAGAGGGAACAGGAAAGTATGACGGGGGTGGCAGACGTTGTCAGCATCCCTGTTAATCAAAAAGTGCCAGAGTTGCCTCCCTGCGAGCCCTGGTTCGACTACATCACTGCTGATACAGACTTACACACAGAGACACCGCCTTACCCTTTTATGAAGGGCATAGAACTCGCTGTACCGCTTCTCAATGGAGTGCTTCCTTCCGTTGCACAGGATTTCCACCTTGAACACCTGCAACATCAGAGAGAGCCGCATCAAATTCAAACTTGCCCTGCACCACCTCCAAACATCTGCTAGAGGTCCGTGTTACCTTTCAAGCAGCTTTGAGCTGAACAGTGCCGCATTGACCTGCTGCCAGTAAGAGAAGCAACATGCTTCCTTTCCCCACAATGTACTGCAGCTGCGCCTTTCTTTGATGCAAAACACACCACTTGACAAAAGCTCCTTTGAGGAGTAGAGCCAAAACTTGGCTTCAAAGGGCACACAGGGTGGGGAAGGGGACTAAATAAACTCTGCATAAAAACGCCAGCAGGGTGAGGCCTCTTTTTGAGCCCGGAAAATGTTTTTGCTGCTAGCTTGTAGCTAATTCATTTTGGGCAACTCCTGCGCAGTCCCCATTTCTCTCTCAGAGAGTTTTTTTAATGTCCAGAGGCTCTGCAAATGTAGCAGAAGCCACACGTGCTTACACACTGCATTGTTCAAGAGTTAAGACCATAGGGACTATCTCCTTAGCCAAAACAAAGGCATTGGGCCCAGGCCTAGTTTACCAAGCAAAAGCCATTGTCCAGCCACTTACTGCTGGTCACCATGAATTACCACAGAAGCACTCCCTCCTCTACAAAGCAGATTCAAATGTTAGGAGTGGGGTGGGTGAAAGCATGTGGTATAGTCCACGCAGGACCCTACCATCTCAGAAAGCAAGCAAATCGTTGGGAGTTATTTTGTGGAATTATTATTTGCTGATATTTTAGTTTGCTATCTTTCTCAATAGATGATACACAGACCGATAGAGATAGACAGATAAAGACAAAATGGATAAAACCCTTCAAGATTATGGATTTTATCTTGATTTAAACTGTTTGTTTTGTTAACTATATTTTGAATTATGACTTATTTTCATTTGAGGGAATTTTTATATTGTTTTTGTTGTATATTTTGTCATTTCTGTATGTTGCAAACTGGAGATCAGGCAGAATGGGGGAAAAAGAAAGGGAAATTACGCTGGAGAGCTTCCTGCCCACAGAAAAACAGCACAGCAAGGGATTTGTTTGTATGTTTAATGATTAAATGTCAATCTGTATTCTGCCTCCTTAAGCACACAGAAGATTCTCAGGGAAGTTGGAATCTTTCTCCCACCTTTAGATGCACATGCAATAAGGAAGGACCTTGCTTCGGCCAGGGCTGTGTGTCTTGGGCAATATGGTGTGATCTACATTAAACTATGTACATATACATCCTTATTTTACATAGCATTCCACTTCTGCCAGCTACTAGCAAAATCAGGGGCTGTTCACACAACATGCTAACCCACACTCAGTGGTAGACTGTGGGTTGTTTTGAACCATGGATTGTTTGTTGAACTATGGGTTAGCGTGTTGTCTGAACACAACATGTTTCCTGAAGGGTGGGTTGTCATGTTGTCTGAACGCAGCCAAGGTGTCTTGTTAACCACCCTGAACAAACCAGCAACAAACCATGGGTTCTCAAGGTGGCTTGTTCGAGAAAACAAGCCATATTGCATGGTTAACAAGCCATTCTGGCTGCGTTCAGACATGGAGGACAAGTAACTATGTAGGATGTAGAACTCTGATCAGTGAAAAACCTGCCTGGCTCCTCTTCCGGTTTTTGAGATTTCACTGTGTGCAGTCACATATCTTCAAGCCTATCTCTGCTGCCATAAGATCTAGAAACTTGCTTTTAAAAACTTAACAGATTAATCAGGGAATGGCCATAGTTCAGTGGTAGAGCATATGTTGTATGTGCAGAAAGTCCCAGGTCCAATTCCTGGGATAGGACTGGGAAATGCCCCTGCCTGAAATACTGAAGAGATTATGCCTTTGTAGATAGTTCTAGGCTAGATGGCTCAATAGTCCGACTCGGACTCAGAATGGCAAATTTTACGCCAAGTACTGGGTTGGATTCAGACTTAGTCTTGGTTACAACAGACTCATTGAAATCAATGGGCAAGTCAGGCATGACTAAGCTAAGTCCCATTTGTTTCAATGGCTCTACTATACGCATGATTAAGCCTGGATCCAAGACACCAAGCTTCGTGTTCTATTTGCTGAAACACAGTTTCACCTTAAAGGAAAAAGCAACGCAAGTTCCTCCCAGCTGGAACACAGAACCACCACTCCTCCCAGCTTAACGAAACATAAACAGATATGCCACCTCTAAGGGAATCCATGTAAGTCTGCTACAAATGAAGAGCCATTTCCAGTGTTTTTGCTTAGCTCGGTGTACATGTCAATGGGGACACATGTCTTTCAAAATACACGTCCTTCACATGAATGAGGCTGGTCGATTCACAGTTGTCCCAATTTTTATTTTATTATTACATCCCTCACTCTGATCAAGTTTGTAATTTTTGCCATAAGCATTACATCCCATAGTTTAATCAACCATTCAACCAAGGTCAGGGCTTGCACTCCCCCCATTACAGGAAAAACAAAAGATATTTTATGGCTACAATAATCAGTTAGAAAAGATATTATTGGACATAAAGCTATTCCTTCCCAATTATTACAGTCCTGAAATAAGTATCTTCCCCTTTAGAACTAAATTTATCCCATTCTAATCGTAATAGAAAATATGTTATTAGCAGGAAAGAAAAGGACCTATACAGATATGTAGATTCAAAATGCAATCAAGGGGATTATTCGCTGAACTGTTCCTACAGCACCGTGCAAGCAAGTGATTCAGGAGAGTCGGGAGGGCAGTGGCTTCAGGGCAGGGGATCAGGGCCACCAGAGAACTCTCTCCTACATATGACTGCCTCAAGGTGGACAGGCACAAACATCACTAGTTGCAGCTACCCGTGGGCAAGCAAATTACATTTTGTTTTGGCACATGAGGCAGAAAATCCCACAAGCCTCTCTCCCCATCTCTGACATTGAAGATACAATAATAAAGAAAGCCAGTGCGGTGTAGTGGCGAGAATGTTGGAATGGGACTCAGGAAATCTGGGTTCTAGTCCCCACTTGGCCATGAAGCCAAGTGACTTTGGGCCAGCCACTGACTCTCAGCCTAACCTGCCTCACGCTGGTGTTGTGAAATTAAAATGGAGATGAGGAGGATCACATAAGCCGCCTTGGATTCTTTGAAAGGGTGGGATATAAACGTAACAATTAAATTAAAGAACATGCAAGAGGGAGAAGTCAAAATAGGTTGGAAAGCATCAGCCCTTTGTTAGCTTCAAAACAAATTGCACAGCACATCACCACCACATTGCATTTGCTTGAGTCTTTGGAGCCAGAAACAAGATCTTACAGAAAGTTAAGACATTTGCTCCGTCTAGTGCAGTACTGTCTCCATAGGCTACACCGGTTAGGGTTTCAGACAGGCATCTTTCCCATGCCTATCTGGGGATGGCAGGGATTGAACCTGGGACCTTTAGCATGCAAGGCATTTTCTCTACCACTGAACTACAAACACTCCCCCCTGCCCACACTCTCTTGCAATTACTCAGGAGTAAGAAGAATGATCTGTCCACCTGCTCACAGACACAGTAATCTGTTCTTATTTGATAACTTCTCCCTAGATCAAACTTCTCCCAACCTGGTGTCTTCCTCTTGTGTTGGAGTACTTCTCCCATCATTCCCTGGCAGCAGGGCTCCTAGGGCCATGTTGGCTGGGGATGATGGGAGCTGGGGGCCCAACACACCTGCAGGGCACCAGGATGGGGAAGGCTGTTCTACACTGAAATTACAGCATAATCATTACAATTATCCTTTGCAAGGCAGTGTTCCTGGTAGCGCAAACATCCTGGCGCTGGTATGCAGCTTCAATCATGTCACTGACTACGACTTATACACCAGAATGACTATTATTATTATTATTATTATTATTATGCTTTCCTTAATTAGGGACTTTGTAGTGATAATTTCCAGAAGGGCATCTGGGATGAATTACAACCAATCAAGCAGTACAATTCTATCACCTGTGGCCTGAATGGCAATAATAGCTTTGCTTGTTTTTTAAAAATCCCCTACAGGTGTTACCACCAACACTGCCTTGTTTGAAGGGTCACTGTAATTATTTACCCAGATTTAAGCTTTCAAGGTTAAAGTTTAACACACAGAATTTCTTGCGCTTCATTTCCCTCTGACATCACGGCTGATCTTTTTTTCTTGTGCTCTTATTTTTCTGACACTCTACAACCAGGCCAACTAGGAATAACATTCCATGTATCTGATGAAGCGGATTCTACTCCACAAAAGTTCATGCCTTAATAAAGTTGTTGTTAGCCCTTAAGGTAAGGTGACCATATTCAAAGGAGAACAGGACTCCTGTATCTTTAACAGTTGCATAGAAAAGGGGATTTCAGCAGGTGTCATTTGTATGCATGCAGCACCTGGTGAAATCTCCTCTTCATCACAACAGCTAAAGCTGCAGGAGCCCTGCCCTCTTTTGTATCTGGTCACTCTAGTTTAGCTCCTGCAGCTTTAGCTGTTGTGATGATGAGGGAATTTCATGTGCTGTTTTGGGAGGGGCAGTAATGGAGGAGGGAAAATAGACTCTGCCATTCAAGTATAAGCCCCCACCATACCAAGAGGGAAACCTCGAGGATCGTCTTATCTCCACTGATCTGTCCTTTCGGGAGACACAGTTGTTTTTATCGCTGAGCCCCTGGCCATCACAAAACCCAAATAAAAACAAACTGTAAGCAAGACTTCTAAAAACCCAACAGCAAAGCCCAGGCATTTATGGTTGAAGATGCCAAACGCAGACAGCTCGCACGCCTTTCCCCATATCCCCGTCGGACACCGGTCACAATCCGCACGTGTGAAAAGGTCCCAGGCTACACGTGTCAGGTACGTTTCTCAGTCAGACCCTCTGTCGCTCTTCTCCACTCGCCTCTTCCCTTTGGGCCAAGGCAGAGAAGACCCCCATCTTGCTCCTGCCATGCCCCACCACCTCGTGCGGCATCCGGGACGTTTTTCCCCGAGAGGAAAGGGACGGCACGCACCAAAGGAGCTTGTAATGCTACGGACCGGGACAAGGCGAGGCGCAGGGACCCTTCCGAGGAAGCACCAAATCGGCCACCGCGCGCGTTCTCCTCCCGGCAGCGGGGGCCCCAGCCTGCCCGAACCGTCCGGCCCGCCGACCCCTCCTCTCGCGGCGCCAGCCCAGCCGTCTCCAAAGACGCCGCGCTCCCTTCGGCGCCTGCAGCAGGCTGGCCTCCGCTCTGCGCCCTCGCTCGCTCGCTCGCTCCACTCACCGTGCGCGCCTTCTCCGGACTCTGGTCCAGCTCGGGCGCCTGCAGCCCCACCGAGGGCACGGCCACCTCCAGCCTCATCCTGCGCGCCTCGCTCGGTCCTCCCCACGCGGGCTTCTTCAGCGATGAGCCGCGATCGCTGCTGCGCCCCGCTCCGGCGAGTCCCGCCCTGCTCTCTGCGGCCGCGCCAGCAGGGGGCAGAAACCCGAGCGGCCAAACGCAGCCGCTCCAGACACATACGACGACCGACGCGGTCCCGTCGCCTGGAGGGGATTCGCTCTCCGGCCGCTCCTTCATAAGGTCACACAAGAGGCCTCGGCCGATAGGCTAGACCTCATGGGTCCTTTTGAGTCTTCACGCTTGCCACAATATACCTCTGAGTGTGTGCAGAGTTCTCTCCAGCCCCCTTTTCCTAGACATAGTCGGGATACCCAGATTTTACAAAATTTCGATTATAGAAGTGCGTGTGGATGCACAGGGATACATAACACACGTGTGTTTTTTCTCCTCTCTGCAGGACCTCAACCATATGCAGCCAGGCTGTTAGTATCTAAACTCTGCATCTGTGTTAAGTGTTGTTGTAGCCACACATCAAGGCCAAGGTTAGATTTGTGTAAGTTCCTACCTAAATCACATACATTGGCACTCTTGATTTCTCTGGACTTTGGACTAGGCACTTTTAGATTCTGGACTTGATCTGTTGGGGACTCCTTTAGACTGCCATGTGGAGCACACCCACCCACCCATTTCACATCTTCCGCAACTGCCAGTCCATGCTTAATTGTTACCCTAGATGTTAGAATGCTTACCAATGCTGATTGCAATGAAGCAACAATTTAGCATGTGCAGCCTTGTATTTTAAGCTCATTTAAATTATAGCCTTTTAAAAATAGTAGCTAAGATAAAGCACACAAAAAGGAAGGCCACCCCAGAAGAGAGTAGCTAATCTGCTCTAACAAGACAGCTGAGCTCATAAAACAGCAGGAAGTTTAGTATGGAAGACAGTGATGGATAAAGGACCAGGTGAACTTCAGAGCTTGGGCGGGATTTGAACCCAAGTCTCCCTGGCAATAGTCTAGCACTCTACACACAACATCACAGTAGCTCTCAGTACAACCACCCACTTGGGGACAGAGTACTCGAAGGAACATCTCTTCCCATCTGCAGTGCCCCAGACTCTTAGGTCAATCTTCAGAGGTGCTCCTCCAGAATGAAATTCAGCAGGTGGCTACAAAAGAAAGGGCCTTCTTCGCTGTGGCACCCTGCTTAGCACCAGGCAGACATTCCTTTAGTCCCAGGCATTTTACATTCTAGATGCTCTAGTATAGCACTCAAAATACTGCTTTCATATTGTATTCTCCATGTTGATTCTTGTAGCTTTTATTTTGTTATGTCATCCACCCAGATAACTTTATTGGGAGGCCTAAAAATATCCACAGTGGATTAGGTAAGAGCAACCTCTATTCAAATATGACTACATCAGCAGCCCTGTTATTTTCTTTACCTATAATGGTACCTTGTTTATTTTAAATTGTGGGTTGTCACAAATGCGTTGGCGTCCTGTTGTGCACTGCAGACCTCTTGGTTGCTACCAGACAGACCTCTGATTTGTTTCTCCTCCAACAAGCCAGGGAAATAACCTCATGGCCCAAATCAAGGAACAGGGATGAACTGAGCATCAGACACTCTGAAAACAAGCTGCTTAGCAGAAATAGCTGCCCGTTAAAATGGATATAGCAAGTTTGCAACTTGGGGTACAACGTGGGCTGATGGATACAGAGGAGGGCGGGAAAGATTCATAGGACATAAATCCTTGGTTATGGAGAAGACGTCTCATTTCTCCCTCCCATCAGCAAGGCACGGGCCATATGAAGGAAGCTGCCAGCTGCTGCAGCATAACCGGTGTTTGTGTGCCTGATCGTAGCACGAAGCCACACGAGGTGGAGCATATTCCCCAGAGCCCTGCTATGTAGTCAATAGCAGCATTTGTTCCGTTACACCTCCTAGCCAGGAGGAGCAGAAATAAGAGACCAAATGATCCGTTGCGCCCTGATTTTTTAAAGTTTTTATTACATAGTTGTCATTGCACTGCAGGAGTCGCAGGAAGCATTCCTGGGTCTGATACCAAAGTCCAAAGAATACGCATGAACCCCTGCCCACATTCCGCTACCTACATAAGCAGGAAACTAGTCTCTCTTCAATAGGAAAATATATATATGTGTGTGTATATGAACCTAAATAAAAAAAATATACAGTTAGAAGAGTTACTAGTTAGGGACGTTGCTCCTTTGGGGAGGAGTCTTATCAGCTCTGCAGGATCCATCTGAAAGGCCAAGAGGTGTAACGTAGCAAAGGCAGTCAAGTTCAGGGGCACGAGTCTGCTCAGCCTGCTTAGGAGATGGCCTTTGCCTCTGGTAGGAATGCTTCCCAGTACTTCACAAGCTGCGTGGACAACAAGAAAGAGACGTGTCAGCAAGTGAAACGCCAGCCGTTTATACAACAGTCTCTGGCAACTCTGCCCCCCCCCCCCAATCACCACCACCTGAGGATTTGGGCCGAGGGGGACGCTTTGCTTCTTCTCAAAAGCAGCCGGACCTTGCAAGCTGCAATGACATCTTTCTGTAGGCAGGAAGATATTGCTGT
Source organism: Anniella stebbinsi (assembly GCA_029215795.1). Classification (NCBI taxonomy): domain Eukaryota; kingdom Metazoa; phylum Chordata; class Lepidosauria; order Squamata; family Anniellidae; genus Anniella; species Anniella stebbinsi. The sequence goes on from JARDYH010000001.1 coordinate 395,040,819, forward strand.
GCTTTGCCTTGACTGGGACCTGTCTCTACTGGGCGGAGCAGAGCTGCCGTACTAGGATGTCCAGCGATCCTGGGGCATTGTACGTTTCGCGATATGGAATTCTACTTTTGTTATGCGCTGGACAGATGCAAGAGATAAATGCAGACACGAAAGAGAAAAATGGGCATCTCTTGGGGATGTGTTTTTCTGCAAGGCCTCTTGGGATAATAATAATAATAATAATAATAATAATAATAATAATAATAATAATAATATAATGGGCACCTGTTGAAGATGTACGCAGCTGATTTTGCTCACTCACCTGCTGTTGTGAGTGTAATAATGTCTCTAGGTATTTGGTCATATGGGTCTTGAAATCTTTCGTTTTCTCTTTCTGCAATAGAGGATGATATATGAGACTTCAATTATGCATTTATAATAGGAAGTTACAGCAAGCCGCTAGGAAACATCAGAAGCTGAAATTGGGCTTGATACGTGTGACACCTTTAATTCCATGGGTGTGAATATGAAACAAGCTATTGCCTGTGTTGAAGCTCACACCACAGAGTCAGCGCTCGCTCCCAACACGCCAGAGCACTTATCTTAGGACAACGGAACAGTGACAGAGCCTTTTGTACAGCCAGGGTGGCCAGACATCAGGCCTCCAGACCTAGCTTGTGTTTTACGAGAACCTGGAGGCCCACCAACCAGTGGCTAAAGGGGTGGACACACAGGCCATGATTCAGCCACCTTGCTGAAGGGTTTGGTCCATGTGTGGATGGGAAGAACACCAGCAGGGGCTCCCACATACAGTGCCTTGAGTTTCCGTGACGCAAGACAGGCAGGATAGAACAAATGGTGATGGCCACCAATTTGGATAACTTTAAAAGGGGGTTGGATAGATTCTTGGAGGAGAAGGCGATCAATGGCTACTAGTCCTGATGGCTAAGTGCAGCCTCCAGTATCCGAGGCAGTAAGCCTGTGTGCACCAGTTGCTGGGGAGCATGGGTGGGAGGGTACTGTTGCACCATGTCCTGCTTTGTTGGTCCCTGGTCGACAGCTGGTTGGCCACTGTGTGAACAGAGTGCTGGACTAGATGGACTCTTTGGTCTGATCCAGCATGGCACTTACGTTCTTACTTAAAAAACAAAATATGAACAAGCTCCCCACAGGAATTGGTTTTCAGAACCAGGTTGGACTTTTGTCCTTCCACCCCAAAATCCACTCCTGTTTCCTCCCACGCGCTCAGCTCATTTCTGTTTCTCAACCACAGCTTTCTTCAGTTTTGCAGACTCTGGATCTTGCAGTAAACTGTCTCCGATGTACTGCAAGATGTAGAGATCTACCAGGAGATCCTGATCCAGCTTCTACCCTGCCCCTGCTGTACAGTTTGCACAGGGAGCCCAGCTGATGGGACTGTTTCATGCTAGATTCAAAAGCCAGTTAGACAGCTGTGGCCCAGTCTCACGACTCGTATAGGAAGTTGCAGAGCTTTATGGAGTGGGTTTGCAATGGATGCTGGATCTTTGTGTTAAGTATGTAGTCCTCACCAAATCTTTTTCCCAGGGGGGTGGGGGCAACTCTGCTTCTATATTTGTAAACACAAAACACAACCAACTGGTGTTTCTCAGCTTCAGGACCCAGTTTATCAAGTAGGGACAGATGAGCACGGAATCCCAGTAAATAACACCCCCCCCCTACATACGGCTCTGTTCCAGGTTATCTGAAAGACCGTGTTCTCCCTTACGAGCCTGCCTGTGCTTTGAGATCTTCAGGAGAAGCCTTTCTCTCGGTCCCACCACCATCACAGACACTCCTGGTGGCAACGCAGGAGAGGGCCTTCTTGGTGGCTGCTCCAGGGCTCTGGAACTCCCTTCCCAGGGAAGCTGGATTGGCTCCCTCCTTGATGTGTTTCCGGAGGCATGCAAAACCTTTCTTATTCCGGCAGGCCTTTTGGAGAATGATGTGGACCCCCATCTATGTTTTAAGACTTTTAATTTTAATATGTATTTCAAATGTTGAAATGTTTTAATATTAAAACCTATTTAATTATATTATTAACTTTTGTATATCTCTTTTTTATAGCTTTTAACTGTATATGTTTTAATTTTGTAAAGCTGCCTTGAGGCCCAGCATTGGGCAAAAGGCAGGCTATAAATAAAGATAATAATAAAATAATAATAATAATAATAATACATACATACATACATACATACATACACTGCTACCTTACCCTTCCCAGCAAAATTTCAGCTGTTCAAGGCTGCTGGAAAGGGAGCCAACACCCGGGTCCTCCAGGCTGACAGCTGACAATGTAACTAACACTCTCAACCCCATGCCCGACTAAAAAGGTTCTACAACGCTTAATGCACAAGCTCTACTATACCTCAAAGCGTAACACTTCCTTGCGGAGAACTGCAGATATCCGCTCAAAGTCCCGTTCGTATTGCGTGACACGAGATTCCCACTGCAGAAAGAAGCAATCTGTTAAAAGCACAGCATCACTTTCTCACAAGTAGGGCGTGGAATCTGCACTGGACACAATGCGATATTCCAAATATTAACCCAGAAGGATATACAGACAGACTTGTAAGCAGCTATGAAGCTGGGATCCACTGCGGTGTGGTGGTCAGAGTGTTGGACTAGGACTCGGGAGATCCGGGTTCTAGTCCCCACTCGGCCATGGAAACCCACTGGTGACTTTGGGCCAGTCACAGACTCTCAGCCCAACCTACCTCACAGGATTGTTGTTGTAAGAATAAAATAGAGAGGAGGATTATGTACGCTGCCTTGGGTTACTTGGAGGAAAAAAAGGGGGATATAAATGAAGCCAGGACAGACTTTTGATAAAACTGGCCAATTCTCCCAGAACTGGAGGGGCACTCTTTGCTCACAGATGTTGATTTGGTTCATCAATCCTTCGTAGGAGCCAACAACACTAGCGGACTTCAGCACCTAGTGTCAACCCTGAATTTTGGAAGTCCATAAGCTTTGTACAGCGGAAGGATGCTGAGGCTTCCTCTCTTTATCAAGGACAAACACACATGCACACTCCTCGCTCCCAGAAAGATAAAAGATTTTGAGTTGGCACGGAAAAGTGCTGCATCGTAACCTTGCTTGCTAAAGTGAAAGGATAAGGTGTTTTGTTTTTTACAACAAGATGGGTGGTTGTTTGGCAAACAGTTAGGGAAGATTATCTTTGTAAACCGGCATTTATTTTTTTGGGAGATCTGTTTGCAAATCAATAATGAGAGATGCTCTATATTTTTCACATCTTTTATACACTGTTTATTTTCCAGATACAATGCTGGCTTCTAATCTAAAAGTCTTCCAAGTCATATCTTTTTTTCCCCAATAGAAGTGTATTTTGTATACAAAAAAAAGGCTTATGGGAATGCTTTGAACCCAAACATACAGATTAGGTTGTAAAAAATACCTTGCTTCAAGGTAGTTTCTGGGTGTTCCTCACCCCTTCAGATCCTTTTAAGTTCCGGTAGCTAGTAACATCTCTAGTCAAGAGTGGGATGGAAGCCCATGACACATTTTAAACACAGAGATGTGCTGCAGCCTCCCAGATCACTCCGACTGGCTGATGTTTAAAGAATTTTCTACAGCCTAAATATCTTTTTTAGGTTGCTACAGCAAGGAATGCACTTGTGGAATTGGCAGTTCATACGGTTTCCCCAGGGCTAGATATGCCCATGGGTTCTGCCCATTAGTCAGACTTCTTTTATTTAAAGGTACAGTGGCCAAGCAATTGGCACAGGAGAAGATTATGCACTCATGGGGGGGCTTGCATCAAATGGCCAGGGAAGGAGCTCAGTATGGGTACACAAGACCACTGCTGGGGTAAGCCAGCCCACATACACTGATGGGGACAGTGGGGTGGTGTAGAAGACAGGTTGGATTTGATCATCCCTCTCACCTCTGAGATCTCCTCTTTGGCTTGCTGGAGCTTTTCGGGTTTGTTAGCCCACAGTAGCCTAGCCTCCGTTTCTCGTTTCTTTTGCAGCATGACCTGGGCATCCTGCCAACGCTGCCAGGTCTTCATTCGCTGGTCAAAGGCACCCTGTTAGTGTAGAGAGGGGCACACTATCAGAAGCGGTTTTTCCCACGCACAGAAAATGAAGGATTAGATCAGAGCACTGGCAAGGTCCGAGGCAGAGGGCTGGAGGACATCACACGAGCAGGGACGGGCTAGGGGGTTGTTGGTGGCTTAAGAGACCCAGACGCTACGATTACAGAGATGCCCGAGATGGCAACCTTTGGGGGTACACGAGCCAGAACAAGGTAGAGCTACCTTTCGGCTATCAACAGGTTCAGAGCTGCTCTGGAATCGGACAGAAAGGGGAGAGGCCACGGCTCAGTGGTAGAGCGCCTGTTTTCATGCAGAAGGCCCCAGGTTCAATCCCTGACATCTCCAGGTAGGGCTAGGAAAGAAACCCCAGACAGCTGCTGCCAGTCAGTGTCGATAATAATGGGCTAGATGGACTGATGGTCTGATTCAGTCTAAGGCAGCTTCCTATGTTCATGGGACCGGGTAGAGAGCATCAAGCACCTCTGTCTAAAGCAAGGGGGGGCATGTGGCCCTCTAGACATTGTTGGACTGCAACTCCCATCATCCCTAGCCAGCATAGCCAATGGTGAAGGATGGGAGTTGCAGTCCAGCAACATCTGGAGGTCCACACATTTCCCATTCCTGGCCTAAAGGTTGGCTAAGTGCGCTGCCTAGTCAAGACCAACTGCCCTGAAAGGCCTAGCTTGTACAGAGTGCCATGTAGGCTGGGTTGAGGGCAGTGCAGGCTGGTGGCTCTGATGTCAGCGGGGTAGTAAATCCGCTCCGGAGCGGATTCACCATCCCACTGACACCAGAGCCACCAGCCTCCACTGGGTGAAGGTATTGAGTAGTTCACCAGCCACTGCACCTGTTTTGGGATGGTGTTGCCTGCCAGGCCTTTGGACACAGCACACCGAGGTACACCAGACTGCCATCTCTCTCAAACCAAACCTAGGACTGCATAACAGGAGAGTAACGCTCTGTGCTTCCCTCGCTCCACCAGCACGAGGGGACTCTGTTTGCTCAAACCTCTCGCCACAGAAGCCTGCCTTCAGCAAGGCACAAGGAGCTCTTACCCTCACAACGGAAAGAAGGCGAATGTAGTCACTCAGGAGCTCCGCCAGGAGAAAGAAGTCATCGTTGGCCTGCTCCTGGTGCAGCTGCTCTATCTTCTCCTCCACCTCGGCCAGCTGGGAGAGCGCCCGAGACAGGGCGGTGTTGTCCTCGGAACTCCCCAGCATGGCCAAACCCTTTGCGAACTGAGCTGTGTTCAGCGATAGTTCTGGTGGGCGGAATGGAGAGTGTTGCTGGTTAGGTGTCACACTGCCTTCCAGATAGGTTGGGACTGTAACCTCCTGTGGGACTGTGGGAGTTGTAGTCCAACATATCTGGGGGGGGCATCAGGTTGGGAAGGCTGGTGCCAATGCATAAAGCCGAAAGCCAGCAGGAGACACTTAGGAGGGAGAGCACTGGGGTGGGTGGGATGGGAATGGTAGAACCCACCACCCAGTCTCTTTCCAACAGCCGAAAGGTCAGTTTCACTTGAACATAGGACTGCTTGGGAAGTTTGAAAAGAGGCCAAACACAGTCGCAGACACGCGCCTGTAGAATATGACCCTGTTCAGACGACACACAAAGCCACGGGGGTTAAACCACAGTTTAAACACGCTCACTACCCATTTGCTGGAAAAGGGTTAGCAGCCTAAACACGGCTTAAAGTGTTGCCTGAACAGGCCCTTAATGAGAAATTAGGCCAGCCAAAAACCAGTGTTAAAAGTGCAGGCAGTTCAGGCACGCATTTTAGGGGGCACAGGGAGTAAGATGTCACGTCTAACACAATCCAAGCCCTAACGTTTACCCATTGGCTTAGTTTACCAATGCATACCTGGCTTGGGCCCTGACATCTGATATGTCAGGATACACTGGAGAATGAAGGTGCTGCAGACAGTAAGAACCAGGAATTCGATCCACCAGGCTCATGGCCAATAACTGCATTTTGTTAGCAGTGCGGCAGCCTCCCTTGCCCCAAGAAACCACAGAAGTCAGTTCTCATCAGCCAAAGAGTCTTAAGCTGTAAAGTGTTGCTGCTTATTATGGCTTTCCCCCAACCTGGTGCCCTCCAGGTGTTTCGGGCTACAAGTCCCAGCAATCCTGACCATTGGCCATGCTGGCTGGGGATGATGGGAGTTGAAGTCCAAAACATCTGGAGGGCACCAGTTGGGGGTAGGCTGCTTTACAATATACCCAAGACTCCACATGCAAATCTATAGAGGTTCTGCATGACCAAGTGGTGCAAGCACCAGGTTTTCAGCTGCAGAAAGCAAGTTCAGATAAAACATTACCTTTCCTGTGATTTACTAGCATTTCCACAACAGCATGTAGCTTCCGCATGCGTTGCTCCTCATACTCCACCTCCTGAAACTTTTCTTCAAACCACTGGAAGGGAGAGATTGCAAAACACAACCAAACACAAATTTTCATTTGAAGGGAAATCAGTTTGATAAAGGTTCATTTTTCGAAACACTATCCAAGGACAACAAGATATAATCTTTTATTGTCTTTTTATACTGCTCCTCAGCCAAAAATGCTCCCAGAGCAGATTAAATATAACCAATTAGACAAGACCGTCCCTGCTTGCAGGCTTATAGTCTAAAAAGTCACAACACACAAGGAAAATGGAACGGGGAGGGAAGAGGAGAAAAATTAATTCTTTCAGCAAGGCTGGTGGGAATGGCCCTGCTCTCCCATTCACCTCCCTCAGCTCATATGCACAAAAGTTACAAAGATGTTAGGTACTTACGATGTCAGACTCATTCATCTTGATGGTCATTTTGCTGACAGCATCAGTGGCTCTGTTGAACATCTTCAGGAGGCCAGCTCCACTCAGCGTTTGGGTGCCAAGGGCTCGCGGCAGCTATAAGAAGATTGGGATCCTGATCACCTACAGCGCAAATGAACTGCGATACTTGAATATCTATATTAAGAGGCCATGCAAAATCAGAATGAACGAAGAAGTAGGCATTAGAAAAGATTCCAGATGGCCCATATTGCATGGTTTCTCGTGGTGTTAGGAATACATCACCACGAAGCCTTCTGAACTCTGCTGGTGTGGCCTTTACATTTCAAAAAGAAGAACATAAGACAATTAGGCAGATTTCCAGTGAGAAGAAGTGATATAGGAGTCGCCACAAAACCACACATGGAATGGAAAGGTTTCATTTCACAATAGAGTGGGTAAGAGGTCCAGTCACCGAAAGCAGAAACAATCCACTACATCTCAGTACGAAACTGAATGGAATGAAAGACAGTTCACACTCTGCCTCCTTGTTGAGAAGCGGGTTACCACCACAGGCAGCAGGAGAAAATATCCATGGCCATGTCCTGCATGTGGCAAAACGTTTCACCATGCAAGAGCTCTCTTGGAGAACTCCCAAACAACAATAACAATAATAATAATATTAATAACCCACCTCTCCCTCCAGATCGAGGCGGGGAACAACAATAAATATAAAATACAAAGACCACAAAATAGATGAGATATTAAAAACAATAAAAACCAATACATCATTCAAAACATCTTAAAATTCAACTGGACAGGCCTGCCGGAAGAGAGCAGTCTTCATGGTGCTCTTGCCTTCAATCTGTTTTGGACAGCAAGAAGCTCAGGGACTCTGATCAGGCTCCTGGGCGGACAGCATAGGTTTCCAATAACAAGGAAAGACCTCATGTTTGCATACAAAAGCTCAGGGCTTGAGTATGACGCTGTTTAACTCCCCATGATTTCTAAATCAGGGAGTGCTCATTGCATTTCCTCTAGATAACTGCATGTCTGAACCCAAGGGCTGGTTCACATTTTACAAACACTGGTGCTACTATTGTTCCTTGCGTTAAGCAGCTGTTGTGCAGCTTCTAACCAGGTACAGGCCGCAACCCTCTAACCCGCCAGAGACACCTCTGCTGTCTCCGCCGCTTAAGTCTGAAACAGCATGGAAGATTCCGAAGATCCGTATGAAGAGCCGCTAGACTAAGACGGCCCGCCGTGAAGCAATCACTGAGCCATGGCAAAACCAAGTCCTAAACAAACAATTCTCTAGAAGGGAACAAGAATCTGGCAGGCTGATTTGACCTCGAGCATTGACACAGGCAGGCTAGTAGTAGTCCGGTAAATGCTGCTGGAAGAATCATGGGCAAGAAGCCTCCAAACTCTTCACTTGAACCGTTCTGCATTGGCATCGCATCACACAGCTGGCTTCTTTGTTTTGGCAGAAGCAGCAAGAAGAGCTTCGCGCTTTCCCACCCTCTCCACTGTTCACAAAAGCGTTTGTTTTGTTTTTGAAAGTACAAGTCCATTGAGATCAAGCACATCTACAAATGCATGCATGAATTCCTTCGTTTTTACCAAATAACCCATGATAGTCCCTATCATGGGCCACAATTGCGGAAAAGCCTCGTGGACCAGACTGTGCGCTCGGGGATGGAGGCAAACCAACCTCGTCTTTTTCCAAGAACTCCCGGACATCTGGATCCTGCAATATGGTCGGATGGTTTACAGTTCTTCGGAGGTACCTGTGGAAGAGGAATGTGTGAGGCTAGCTGCCCTCTATTTTGCATTCCTGATTTGCAGAAGGCAACAGAGTGCATGTTTACATCACCACAGTACTCAGGACAATAAAAAAGAAGCGCATTTCATAGAATAGACCTCCTCCTGCCCCGAATAAAACCAAATAGTTCTGGTGGCTCATTCACACAGGCAGGTTTGCCACTTGTCAATCACCTGCCCACGAGCATACACCTCTAACTTCTGAAGAAGAGACGAGTGCTTTTAAAAGTACATGGTAGGCATTTATTTATTTATTCAATTTATATCTTGCCTATATGCAAAATATCCTAAACTGCATACAAAGTTACAAACAATTTAAACAAGGTAAAACCATCATGTGTCAAGTTGCCAGAACCAGTCACTGACCATGATGCTCCCATGCATTCAGAGATATGTATGTCCTGCTCAATGTGTAGGAAACTCCACTCCTGTTTTCTCTCCCTGCCTCACCAAGCATCCTTTCCCAGCAACCTAATTTGGGGAGGTGGAGCTTTTAGTTGTTTCTATTGTTAGGTAACTCGGAGTCGCCCTTCCCATCTTCTGCAAATCATCTAGAGATCTACCAACAGATCCCAATCGATCTTCTTTCCACCCAGCCTTCAGTAGGATAGAAATCCTCACTCATCAATGCCTGTCAACTGCAGGCTTTGCCCAATTTAAGCAGGTGGTTTGAGCCAGCTATGCCATTCTGCTCTCTGACTTACTGCTCTCTCCAAGATCGTCAGCATTCTATGCCCACTGAGCATGCTCAGACCTCATTGAACTGTTTTTGGGAATCTCCCTCCCATAAAGATCCAGACTCAAGAGAATGAGTTCACTAGGTACGGGCCTGATTCAAAGTGCTGGTATTAATATTCAAAGCCCTAAACGGGGTCACCTTCAGGGGTCCTTCTCCGTGAGCCAAAGGAAGTGAGGCAGGTGGCTGCTAGGTGGAGGGCTTTCTCTGCTGTGGCACCCTGGCTGTGGAATGAGCTCCCTAGAGAGGTTTGCCTGGCACCTACGTTATACTCCTTTCGACTCCAGGTGAAGACCTCCTTATTCTCACAGTATTTTAACAGTTTATTATCAGTCTTTTAACTCCGCTGTTTAAATCTGTATTTTAAATCTGCATTGCTGCACGGTTTTACCCTGGTTATGTTTTTATATTGCATTTTTATACCGTGTTTTTAGACTGTTTGGTTTATGGCTTTAACTTTTGTGAACCAACCAGACAGCTTCAGCTATTGGGCGGTATATAAATGTAATAAATAAAGATGACAGATGGGGCCTTCATGGAGCTGCTAGGTGGCAAGTTTGCTCTCTGACTCATTTGGAAAGTTTGCTCTCATTTCTAGTTTACGCAAAGATAACTGAGCTTAACCATAACATATCAAAGGTGACTCTTTGAGAGCATCTGTATCACTGAAATGGGAACCATGGGAACACGGAACAACAGGAACTGGGAAGGTATCATTTCCTCCTTCACTTCCCCATTCAACAAAGGATATTTGAAGTTGCTTCCAGTTTTAATCATTCTCCCCAGCCTTGGTTTTTACCAGAATTCATTCCAGAATTTACACACAGGAGGAGTTTTGTGCGAGACTACAGAGAAGGGCTCCTATCAATTGTTATTAGGCAAAGGAAAGATGTCAAGCCTTAAAGAACTTTGGGGAAAAAAGTGTCCTTCCTGAATTAGTTCAAGTCAGCTATAAAGTGAATGAGATACTTTGTTCCGTGGGTTGAAGCCTGGAGATCAGAAGCTAAGAACAAGCAGGACAAATTATTCCGTTTGAAATATTTCCAGTTTCCATCCCTAAAGCATTTGATATTGGGTCCTCTTAAACAAAGAGGGTAGTGTGCACATGTTTTAAGCGTCAGGATTCCGATACCAAGCATCTCTGATTAAGAGAGATCTTGGCCAGCTACAGCAAACGAGATGGACCAACGTTTCTATTAACACATTTCCTTATACTGGCAAGCCTGTCGTTTGACACAGCTTTCTAGAGCTGCAACTGCAGCAATATGAGGCATGATTAATTACCTTTCTAAGGCAGCTCGTCGTTTTTCTAGGAATTCTGTGGAGGAAGAATCTTCTTTCCCAACTTTTACTTTGGTCATTCCTGGAACAAGAGTGAAGAAATATGGTCGGCCGTATCCATGCTGCACCTACTACTGGCTCTCGCTTTGGCTTCAGCAGGATAACATACACCCCAACCCGGCCCACCTGGACTCCCCCACAACAGAAAGAGGTTCAACATCCCTGAGCTAGATGAATAGTGGTTTGAGTCATTGTAAAACCGATGGGTTCTTAGGAGGCAAATAATTTCTTTTCGCGAAGTCGCCATAGATTATCACAGGAAACAATTATCATACTAGAGGAAATTCTGCAGAAACCGTCTTCTAACAACCCCCTGAGGAAGGCCTTTGACTAAAAAACAGGTTGAAACACGTCGGGCTTTGAGAAAATCAATTACTTGCATCCTGAGAACCCATTTCTACTTTTTTCTGACCTTGATTCACTGTAAGGCAGACTCCTAAGTAAAGAAACTGTTCTCCATTGCACAAGCACCGTACCCAACCAACCCTAACGGTGTTGGCACAGCAAGTCAAAGAGCCAGAAAGACACTATGTCAACAGGGCAGGTCAAGCACACATAGTGCATTCAGAGTAGTGGCACCCACTACAAAAACTTCACTTATAGAGCCACATCTTCTCGCTGGATGGAGTCTGCGATCGTGCATCGTCTATATAAAAAGATTCTGATTAGAATGCTCCCTGGGCCCTTAGGGAATGCATTTGTTTCCTATCTTGGAGGAGTGGAGAACATAATTAAAAGAGAGGCTGTTGGGATTAGAAAGGATGGGCAATAGGTTAGCACATCAATACAGGCAGGGATTAGCAACGAGCGTCGCATCCGCAGGGTCCAGAGGTGTCGACATATTGCACGGCTGGTGTGTCACACGATATTGCTAGCAGAATTACGGATCGGCCTCACCGATTAAGCTCTTCTCAGGAGGTGGGGGGACAATGAATCCGTTTTGTGCATGTTTCTCCGACAGCTTCTCATGAAGGCCCAAGAAATCGCTGAATCTCCTCTTCACTGAGAATTGCTTATTCCTGAACATTGGAAACGTGGTCTGAGGAGGAGAGAACAATGAGGGAGTGTTGGTTCACATGAACCCTCTGCACAAATTATACTTTACATGTCAATAGAGGCATTGTTTTCAGATGTGTTGAAAACAAAGAGAAACCCATTGTTTCTTGGTTAAGATCCAACATGTTTTTTATTTAAAAAAAATTAAGTACATGCAATATTGACTTACACCCTAAATTTTACTGCTTGAATATTACAATATTATGCATACTACCCTGGGAGTAAGGCCTTACTTCTGAATAAACACACCTAAGATTGCACCCTAAGAACATGAAAGGTACTACATACAATTAATTAAGTTAGTAACTAGCAATAGTAGTACAATTTATGAAATACCCTTTTTTAATTTTTTAATTCAAAGTGAATGATGCAACGCCAATGTTAGAGATGAAGTTGCCGCATTCTTGGTTCTAGAGTTTAGGAGGTGCCAAAGTACGACCAGGATTCAAAAAGCTTCTCAGACATGGGCTTTTTATACTGTGCCATTTTGCTTCCTTCAAAAGTGGTTTGCCAGGCAGCATGAGGAAGTTTTATTATCGGTGGAAACAAGAGTCCAACTTCCTCTTGGACAGTGATCCGGTTGTACAGCTCTCTGGATCCTGGATAGTGTGTTTTTGCCAATTGGCAAACAGGAAGAGACAAGAAGTTGGAAATAGAAGCCATCACTACTGTGTCAGAGCTGTGGAGCAATGAAAAACTTGATATACCAATTACCGACCTTTTAACTGGTGAATTAAATGGACTAAATAAAACGTGCCTGGGACCAAAGCTTCAATACCGATGCTTTGAGATACTTGGATGGAAAAATTTAACAAAAGTTGTCACCCAGTTAGCAAGAAGTCAGTCTCAGCTGATCAACCAAAGGTTTAGTCGAGTAGTCTAGTAGTAATAGCGGGGGGAGGGAGGCAACTTGCAGGTCAGAACATATGGAAGGCTATAACACCCACCAGGCCTAGCCAGCGCAGCCAATAGTGAGCTGTATGCCAAAACACCTGGAGGGCCACGAGTTGCCCAGCCCTTGAGTTAAAGGTAGAAGATCTAGTTACATACTGTTTCTGAGGCCCTACACTTCAAATATGATGATGAAACTCATGTTTTTAGAGGACAAAACTCAGAAAACCACAGCCCTTTAAACACAGTTAACTCCGAACCTGGCAAAATAATGGTTTCGATAATATATCCCATTTTTGTGTATCAGGGCTTTGAGGGAGAAAAGGGGGTGGCTTTCCTCTAATTACTTTCAGGCTTTCACATCTCTGCAGATGTGAAACTTTGTGGATCCATATTCTTTTCAAGAATGTGCCCCATGAAACCAAAAACAGCCCTGCCTCCCGTGTCTGCTCAATTCCTCGCTACAAAGGTCAGCGACAATGGAGATGGGAGGGGTAGGAATGGGACAGACAGGTGGAGCGCATTGTCCCAAGGAGCTGCAGCATCAATCAACTCTGTCCAAGACTACACATGATGCGGCATTGCTAAGAGACCATTCGAAACAGCCTGGAGTGCTCCGCAAACACGCCTGGCATCTCTTCAAAAAGAAAAGCGAGGCAGCTCTTCTCCTGAACAGCATGTTGCCTCTGAGACAAAGCCTCGATAGACATCACCCACGCAGGAGGCGAGATGAGATGCGAAGCAGCCAGGAAGCTGAAGCCAACAGGCTCCTTAGGGTACATGACTATGGCATTCACTGAATGGTCGTTTAAAGGATGGTTGCTTAGCAAAGGGGAGACAAAAATAAATAAATAAATGAGGTTACCCCAGCTTTTTAAAATTATTTTTTAAAGAGACTATTCATATGCAAGCCAGAAGGTAGTGACTGGCTGGAGGTAACAATCAATAGCTCTTTGGGCAGAGTAGGTACCACGATTGGGAGCAGTGCTGCTATGGCAGTAGCCTCTGGGGGTAAGTAAATGAAGAACTGGAAAGCTGTTTGGAAATTGAAGGGGCTATAGGCAGACAGCAGTAGGTAGTCATAGGGAAAGATCATGCAATGTGGCAACCTGCGCAACATCACAATGCATCTACACCAGCTTCTCTCTACCTGGTTAGGGTGACCATATGAAAAAGAGGACAGGGCTTCCGTATCTTTAACAGTTGTATCGAAAGGGGAATTTCAGCATTTGTATGCATGCAGCACCTGGTGAAATTCCCCCTTCATCACAACAGTTTAAAGCTGCAGGAGCCCTGCTCTCTCTTGCATTACTTAAATCTGCCGTCTTGGTAATACTGAAAAAGGCAAATCCAGACATACCTGAGTTGACACCTTGTAGGCTACATAGGCATTCATACCATCCCCTGTGGAAAAGAACGGAAAAAACAAAGTAAGAATGTCAGCTCTGGTGAATGCCTCCTCCTAGTGGTTACTTGATACAAGTAAACTAGTTAAAGGAACCAACTGCCTAGCGTACTTGCAGAATCTACTCTGCTGATTTTTGGCTGGTCACTTCACATAATACAGTGGTGTACATTTCATTTCACAAACACGCAAGAGGGCTTAGAATGTGCACATTCTACGAGGGACTTAGCGCAATTGTGGTTATCGGTGGCATTTACATGCTCTCAAACAAATGCTTACCTTTCAGATTTTATGCACATGGTACATGACATGAACCTATCCATACACTACGATCAGCATCTAAGGTCCTCCTCCGGGTGCCTACTCCGAGAGAAGCTCGGAGGACAGCAACAAGAGAGAGGGCCTTCTCTGTGGTGGTCCCCCAGTTATGGAATGATCTCCCTGATGAGGCCTGCCTGGTGCCAACATTGTTATCTTTTCGGCACCAGGTCAAGACTTTTCTTTTCTCCCAAGCATTCAACAGCTTAAGCAGAGGTTTTAATTGAGTCTTTGGCTGAAAGTTTAAAATTGTTTTAAATGTTAGCTGCTTTTATGTTTTATGGTTTTAAATTTTGTATATTGACATTTAATGTTCAATCTTTTGATTTTTGTAAACCTCCCAGAGAGCTTCAGCTATGGGGCGGTATATAAATGTACATCATCATCATCATCATCAATCCCACTCCATTTCAAGGCATGAAACAGTCCCTGTACTAGCTACGGAATCGTGACATTCTCTTTCCCAAAAAGTCCTGTGTAGCTCCCATATGATTTCTGCAGTTTTACTGGGTGTAACCTACACACTGCATTTGCCTACAAACCTACAGGCTGGGATCTTGCTTTGTTTTAAAAACAAAAACAACTCTCATGAAGACAACATTCAGATGCCAAATTCCATGTTAGTCACATCCCGGTTATCAGCGGACGTAGCTCAAACTTGCAAGTATATTTACCAAATCTGAACGCATAGAAAACAGGCTATGAATGTAAAAAATTCAATGGGTTGAAAAGTTATCTATGCTAAAACAAAGAATCAATTTAAAAATGAGGTAGCTAAGCAGCAGCACGGCCAAGAAGGTTCCAACCCAGCACCACAGTGAATCACAAGCCGAGCAGGCAGCCAACAGTGTGACATTGTTACAAAGGCATGCAGAATTTTGGGCTGCATTTCATGTTTGCTGTATCAAAAACAACATTTGGAATTCAATAGGCTTCTACTGGAACATTAAATGTGCATTTCAGCTTATTTGGGTTTGCTATTCTTTTCCAACAATCTAGAAAAGCTCTCAAAACCTGTGCCTACTAACAATGGGAGAAAAACATCATAGTTTCAGAATGTAAATAAAGTTTACCATAAAGAAGGCAGTAGTTCTAGTGTGCCAGAGGGGAACACCTAAAAGGTAACAGGCCTAGGATGGTAGGGAGGTTGAACAAGCAAATTAGCTGTGGAATCTACTCATAAGTCCTAATTGTTTCTATTTCTTATACGTTCAATCTGCCCCCCCCCCCCCAAAAAAAAGAAATTCTCTGGTCGGATCACAAGAACTAAAAGAATAAAACATAAAACTATGAAAACAGAAAGAATAAAGAAACCAAAACAAACAGCAGAGGATTAAATATAAATTATATGTATAGACAGGCACAAAATAATAATAATAAAAAAACCTAACCTCTGAAATGCCTGGGAGGAAAAAAAAGGTGTTTGCCTGGCATCCAAAAGATAACAATGCAGGCACTACTGAAGCCTGTTTGGGTAGAAAATTCCATAAACAGGGTGTCACATTTGAGAAGGCCCTGCTCTCTATTATAGCCAACTTCCTTAGGCCTCTGAAGGTGATCTATGGTTCTGAGCAGGTTGATAAGGGAGCAGACATTTCTTTGGATACTCTGGTCCCAAGCCATTTAGGGCTTTAAAAGTGAACATCAACACTCTGAATTGGGCTCAGAAATGGACTGGAAGCCACTACAGCTGATGAAGCACTGGTGTTACATGAACACATCAACCAGTTCCAGTTTATAGCCTAGCAGCTCTATTGTGAACTGACACTTCCGAGGAATCGTCCAAAGTAGCTCTGTGTACAACATATTGCGGTAATCAAACCAAGAGGTTACCAGAGTGCGGATAACTGTTGTCAGGCTATCTCTGTCCAGCTGGTATATCAACCTAAGCTGATCTGCGGTGCTCCTGGCCACTGAGGCCACCTGTGCCTCTAGTGACAATGATGGAAATCCCCAAGCTGGACACCTAGTCTTTCAGGGGGAGTGCAACCCTTTCCAGAATAGCTAGTCATTCCTTTCCATGGAGAGAGGAGAGCTGGATGGTCAAGGTGGTCTCCTCCAGCTATCCAACCACAGAAGCTGCAGGATGCTGACAGCTGAAGCTCAAAGAACAGTAGCTCCTCAGTAGTGCCAAGTCCTGTCTGCACCTCCTACAAAGAGGAGCCTAACATAATAATTAGCAGCTTGTTATACTGCTCAGAGCTGGGAGAGCTCTGCACATCTGCCCCAGGCTGAACAATTAAGTGACTGTTATGGCACTGAAGGCAGCTGGGGAAGGGGGGGAGCGGGAGGGAGGAAGCTGATGAGCTGGCCAAACTATCCCTTCACTGCACATGGCCCTGTATTTCAGAGCACTGAAAGCCTAGAGCCAATAACATAATATTCCCCAGGTAGTGCCTTCTGCACAATCCCCTCTCCTGTATTCAGCAGCAATACTATCTGTGCAGCTGCAATTAAAGATGCACCCAAAACTCTTTGATGAAGCAAACGAATGCTTTGCAGCTGCCATTGCTCTGAAGAGAACAGATGGCATTTCAAACTCTGCAAAATGGCTGTATTTTAGCCGGTCTTGAAATATTATCTCTCCAAGAAGTCGACTCCTGGTGAAGGCAGGTTATGGCAGTCCCCTAGCCTGTCAAAGCTGCACAAAGGCAGATGGACCCAGCAAGATAGAGTACTATGACTAGGGCACTATGACTTTGACCACTGTTTGCTGATGCAAGCCAACTTCAAAACATAGGTTACAAAGATGACTTGTTTGAACAAACCATAGCTTAAGTTTAATGACAGTTTAGGGTTTGGATGACATGCTAAGCCACAGGTGAGGAACCTGTGCACTCCAGATGTTGTTGGACTACTATTTCCACCATCCCTGACCATTGGCTATGCTGCCTGGGGTTGATGGGAGTTGGAGTCCAGCAATATCCAAAGGGCCCAAGATTCCCCACTCCTGAGCTAAATTGTGGTTAATCTAAAATGGAACAGGAATTTTACAATCCCTCTTCTCAATGCACTAGACTGGGACTCCCTGTAGCTCATCCTTGTTAATGCCAAACCATGGTTTAGCAATATGTGTGAACCCACACCCCCATACATTCAGATTGGATTACATCTTCTCTGCTGCACACATTTACTACATACGAATGTATAAAATTAAAAGCCCAGATTATTTTTGCTATGTTAGCAGTTGCCCACCAAGACAGACAAGAGAATTTAAGAAGTTAACAGATCTACTCCATTTGGTATCATCACAACTCACGCAATTCTGCCTTTGGTACTCATATTTTTCCTATCCCTTAAAAGTTCAGAAATGGGAAGCTTTTACAGAACCTTACATTGCCCTTCTGCCTAGGAAAACAGGAGAAACGTATTTACAGCTGATTCATGCAGCCAGCAGAACTAAATAGAATTCCATTTTCCTCCTGTAAAGCCTGTGCAGATCTCAGCATTTTAGTTACCAGGCTTGCCTCAGCCTGGAAACCAAGACAGAGAACCATACAGCTTTCTCCTTCTATTGTCATCCCATGAAGCTGATTGGTGGGAGATTCAGGACAAATAAAAACAAGGATTTCTTCACACAGTACATAGTTAAATGATGGAATTCACTCCCACAAGATGTAGTGACGGCCACCACTTTGGATGGTTTTAAAAGGGGGTTCTCCTGGAGAAAATTATCAACAGCTACTAGCCCTGATGGTTATGGGCTACCTCCAGTATCTGAGGCAGTAAGCTTGTGTTCACCAGTTGCTGGGGAACATGGTTGGGAGGGTGCTGTCACACTATGTCCTGCTTTGTTGGTCCCTTGTTGACAGCTGGTTGGCCACTGTGTGAACAGAGTGCTGGACTAGATGGACCCTCAGTCTGATCCAGCACGGCACTTCTTATGTTCTTAAAATCACCTCCACTTCATAATGACTTACCAACTTTCTCAGGATCACTCACTCTCACTGAAATTTCAAATTGGTCTTCCTGCTCTTCTTCTTCCAGCTATGTGAGAAGAGAAATACACTCAGGTTAATCTAGAGACTTCCATGAGACCTCATACCAGATACTGTACATAATGTTCACCTCTGCTCTTGAGTTTTACATTACAAGCTTACTAAAGTGTGGGCAGGGGCAGACAGAAAGCTGGGGCATAGAGCTGTCGATTCATGTTTAGCATGCAAAAGCTGACGACTTCAAAAAGCTTGAAGCTTGAAAAGCCAAGTGCTTCAGCAGCTGACAAGATTGTTGAAAGCAGTGCTGGAGGAAAGGCTAGGATTCGGTGTTCAACGGCCAGCATTTCTCCACTTATTCACCTCAGCTACAGCACTCCAACAGTAAAATTCAAACAAAAAACAACAGCTCAAACTTGATTTAAGCTGATCTTATCCCATTTCAGTGAAACTACACCTTAGGCAATTGTTGTTGTAACGACAATAGGTTGGACCTGCACCAACTTCCACTAACAAAGTAGTATTTGCACTTTATAGTGCTGAGGAGTAACTATTGCTGGCTGACGCAGGATCACTGATTCTCCCTCTGAGGAACCACCTGCTCCCATGAGAATTTGCCTGTTCGAGATAATCTTCTGACACCTTACTTTCCGGGGCTAGGTAGATGGCAACTGGAGAAAAGTTTCTCTTTGATGGCACTGGAGTTATAGAATACCCTTTCAGAGACACTTGTATGGAACCTTCTTTTTTTTTTTGACCTGGCTTCTAAAAGTTTATTCTTGTATGATGTACATTTTCCTGTTGCTACTGCTGTTAGCTGGTTTTGACAGGGATTTTTAATTATTTATTTATATGTTGGGGAGTTTAAGAGGAAAGACAGGATATACACATTTTAAATACAATCCTCATGAGTCCTTCAACCCACACAAACAAAGACACCAGAGTAGATATATCACTCAAATATGGGTATAGGTAAAATGGAAATTAGTTTAGGATGCAAATCAGGTTATAAATCATAACTTGAAATCAAAGTAATTTGGGATCTATAGCTAAGTATTACTATGGAATGTAAGAGACCAGAACCCCTGGTTCAGAACTCTTCATGCTTGAACCAATTACCTAGGGAGATCGTGGGCAATCCCACCCTAAACAGCCATCTGTCAGGTATGCTTTAAGGTGGATTCCTGCACTAAGCAGGGGGTTGGACTCGATGGCCTTATAGGCCCCCTTCCAACTCTACTATTCAATGATTCTATGATTCAAACACATTACAAGATGTTCCCTTAACTTAATGGACAACTGCTCTCCAACTCATTAACTATCAGTTACTCATCTTCTAAAGCCATGCCTAATGTCCTAGGTGGAAAAATCGCCCCCTCATATGTTTTTGATTAACTGTTTACAAGCCTAGCATCAAAAGTGAGCACTGGATAGAACAGCAGAGGCCAGAGGCGCAAGCATGAAATACCCAATAGCAGGCTATTCCCAGGTGTCACCGCAATTCACCCTTCCCAAAATGTTGCACAGCACACAACTGAATATATAACTAGCCAAACAAAAAGTGCATACCTCCTCGTAGGTTTTGGACTGATGCTTAGAAGAGGAATTTGCTGTTTTCTCTATAGAAGGGACAGGACTGAACACGGTAGGTGTCTCCTTCTTCTGGTTATTTTGTGTGCTGTCCAGAGATAATTCTACAGTGGCATCTGCAAAAAGGCAAGATTTATTAACCAGGGGCAGAAAAAGAGCCTCCCTGAATTCTTAAGTCATTAAGAAAGCAACTGTGTATGTGTTATTTACAACACTGAAGAAACCTGCTAACCTTATATGAATTACATAGAACTCTGAGGAAATCTGTTTAATTTCGTTAAAAATCCTTTTGTAAGACTAAAAATATCTGGTCACTTATATATAACATTTTGTTCAGTGAGTTGTTCCTTATTGTCTGCTGGTTAACTGTCGGTTCAAATATTTCCTATTCAGCTGCCTCAGTTTGTTAATAATAACCGTGTTATGTAATAATAAGTGCATTTCTATATTCGCACTGTCTAGTGTGTCTATATATGTGTAATAACAATTAAAACTTAAGAATTGTTTAAGTGTTATAAAGAATTACGTACTCCAGCTTCATTATCTATTGTATCTACATTAGTAGTTGTGTGCCTTATGCACTACCTATTTAATCTTGAGTTTATCTAGCCTATAAGAATTGTAGGGGGAAGAACTACTAGAAGCTTTTTCCTGACTACAGCAAGGATGAAGGGCATTCAAGTTAGAGACTTGCGTTAACTAGCTGAACATATAATCCATTTAAAATACTTCCACACCCTTACTTAAAATCATTAGCAGTTGACAATCCAGTCAGATACAAGAATACAAGCAATCATCCTGCTGTACTTTCCTCTTATATTGGGCCACAGCACCTATTTGTGCTTTTACACGAGAGATTTTATGTTGAAATACTATCTCAGCCATGTACCCTATCAATCCCAGCCATCTCAAAGTTGCTACTCAGTTCACGCATGAAACTTCATGTTTTTAAAAAACCTGGCAAGCAGTTTGAGAACTAATGGGACCCGATTGCTAACAAAATGAAGGATGCATGCAAATGGGTGTCTGCACCCAGAAATAAATCACATGTAGCTTATGGCTGGGTTTCCTGCTTGGGAGCTTTCAAGCGTGTTACTAACACAACTTGAGTAAAGGGCTGTAGAAGGCCTGCTTTCAATTCTCAAAATCAACCCAAATGCAAAACAGCTACGAATCTGTACATAAGCACCCTTAGAGCTGTAAAATGATGATCCGCATCCAATTATCACAAGAGTATTCCACTTGGTAACATGTAAAAGCCTTCCTACCAGAATTAGGAAGAAAGCAAATTTGTTCCAATTGGATTTCAGCCATATTAAACAAAACGAAATCCTTCGTCATACAGCTTTAGTTCTTCAACAACCTTCTATAGCTCAGAGAAATACTAAGTCGACACCCCAATTAATACTTGTAAAGTGCTTGCAATTGTTCAAAGAGTTTAACATGTAGTTTCGTGTTGCAAGCCTTAACAAAAGTCAGCCTTACTATCCATCACATTGCAGTAGCTTGCTAAAGGCCACATAATGAGTTCATGGCAGAGATGAAATTCAAACCAGTGACTTCCTGATTTGTAGCTCAGCCTCTTAGCCTCTACTCCACACCAGCTCTGAAGCTTGTGCCTAGAGCTTTTCTGCAGAAGAGATGTCAGCAGAAAGGCCTGTAAGTGTGATTCTGAGAAAGCAGCAGCTACCGTGGAGAGGCACGTGCTTTACACCAACCACGCTGCTCTTTGAGCAGTCAAAGGAGTCTTCAACTCACAGTCACCACACATGGGATGACATACCTGCAAATAGGTCTTGATCATCCTGCTCCACTTGAACACCGTTGGTTTTGGTGCTGTTTCTTACAAGTACAGGGGATTCCTTCGCAGGGGACATCGGCTTACTCTAGAAGTACAGACAACAGACATTATACGAGCTGCAGAGTGAAATCCATTACTGAAGCACATGCATCTAAAGAATCAGTTGCCTTCCCCTCCTCAAGTCATAGAATTGTCACAGGTTTCATTTACTTCACTTCATGGCACACTGGTTTTGTGAACCTATGCTTCCCCTCCCTTTTTTTTTAAAGACCTTCCTATTTCAATCAATGGAATATGTTTCTTCTCAACAGCTGTGCAGAATAGAAGTCAACACATGCCTTTTAGGCATAATTAACAACAGAGGCCTTGGTGCATTTTACACACTATTCCACCATTGTAGTGTTTGGATTATAAAGGCCCATTGTTTTCCCCAACAGTTTTCCAAAGACACAATGCTTTGGTATCTGGAAACAGCATTGACACTGCCAGCAGCTCAGCCATGCAGACAGATTCAAAATGCCCCACCCCCACTCCCCAGGAGCACAAATGGGGGTTACAGACCCAAGAGGCACTGCGCACAGAGCTGCTGAGGCTGGAAGTCAGGTTCTTTGTCGCTCTGTCAAAGCCAGGCTGCTTCAGAGGAAGGACGTTTTCTAGGCTCCCTGAACTCTAAGGTGAAACTACGACACTGATCCCTTTCGTTCTATACAAGCCTACAGCTCATGGCAATTAGAACATAAGAAGAGCCCTGCTAGATCAGACCAAGGGTCCATCTAGTCCAGCACACAGTGGTCAACCAGCTGTCAAGCTGGGACTCACAAGCAGGACACTTGCTCAGCAAAATGAAGCTACTGTCCCAAATATACAGTTATGAGCCAGTATCTCTCATCTTTCTGAGTCCATACTTTTGCAATGTGTTTCCCACTGTTACAAACACTATGAATGTTATTTTAAAGTAACAGATGACCAGATCAGAGTTACATATAGTATATATGCTGCAGTCTTAAGAGTCAACAAGACTTCTTTCAGCAAGTTTTTAATTTTGCTGCTATTTTTGTTGCTACAGTATTATTTATCTGTTGACATTCTAGATTTGTCTTATGCTATTTGTAAATAACTTGTGTTATCTTAACAATGTGGATCATTGTTCTTTTAATTCTGATTATTTGTTGGATTTGGTTCACTACTTTGAGCATCTCCATAAGGAGGGGAAGAGCAGGATAAATACTTTTATATAAACAAACAAAATACTGAGAATATTTTTACTAGTTCTAATCATAACGGGAGTGGCATTGTAAGGCTTGCCTGATTTCTCGAGAAATTATGCAACTTCTAGCCCTCAATAATTAAGATTAATTATTTTTGCATGTCAACAACCTAAATGTCAAGTTCAGTTCCTTTTATGTGCATATTCTCAACCAACTGTTCAGTTTTAAAGTAATTGCACAGAGTTTACCCAGAACAGACATTTCTCTCTAGAAAGGGGAAATTCTAGCTATTAGAACATAGTTTTGCTCTTAGCTTCCTCCAAATTTCCAGATTAGACAGAGGGAAAAAGCCATCTCATGAAAATATTTTATGCCTTGTTTGCACATCTTATGAGATAAAGCAACGTCTTTCCTCCCCTTGGGATGCATCTCACTTTAAGACTGGTAGCAGCAGTTTTCCGAAAATGGAATCAAGGCAAAATGATTTTGTTAAAAACTCTGCTTACCACAGAAATTCTATACAGCATCTGATGCACACACCCTAGGACTGGTCACATGGTGGTTTGGGAAACATGGATATAGAAGTTTTTACATAATTAAGATGGTTTTTTGAAGATACTGGTAAACACACCCATTATCAACACAGGTGCCTTTGTATCAGCAGCCATAGGAACCTGAGACACTAAGGGCATAATCCTATGCATGTTTAGATATGCTGGCTGGGGAATGCTGGGAGTTGTAGGACTTTTTTCTGTCTAAAGATGCATAGGATTGTGCCCTAAGCTACAAAACTAGCCTTCTTTCTTTTGGAAGGCCTTCAAGACAAACAGAAGTGGATTGCAAGGTCTACTAGGATTTTTTTAAAAAAAATCTGAAATAGACAGCACAATAAATGTAATAAATAGAAACACAATTTAAAACTCCCTGGAATAAAACAAAAGTTAAGTTCTGGGAAAGAGAGCAAAAAGATCATAACTTAATACACACTATAAAAACTTAGGGATTTACAGAGCCTCCTGTGAAGCAGGGAAATTGAAAAGAAAAGAAAAAGTACATAATTACAGAGGAGAGCTATGTCAGTCTGTTGCTGCAACATACAACACTGGGATTTGAAACCTAGTTCTGAATCCAGAACTCTCTACTCCCAGGCAACACTCATGGGTCCAGCTCCAAATTGGAAGGAAAATGTTATGACTTCAAAATGGAGTTGCGGACTCCAACTGGTTTCAAGCCTCATTTCTGCCACGGAGTCGTGACCTCTCCCCTCACCATAGCCTTACAGCCGAATTTCCAGACTTCTACAACTTGCAGAGGGGAAGCCATGTTAACTATGTTGCATTAACTGGCAACACCTTCAAGGCTAAATGATTCTTTCTAGCAGAAGCTTTTGCTGACATCAGAGACAACAAGCATGGCAGGAGTGTGTGTGCGTGCGCATGATTGAATGAAATATACACACAGATAAGAGACGAAAATAAAGCCAAAACGCAATGAAATGCAAAATTCACACATGACTTTTTGCATTTCAATGATATTTCGCCCAACTCCCCCAGCACCTCTGTGTGTGCATAGATAGATCAGAAACTAACACACGCCTCTAAACAACTGCAGTAAAGTGGACTCTACCCTACAAGAGCTTAAGCTACAATAAAGCTGCAATCCTACACGCACTATCCTGGGAGAAAATCTCACTGAACTCAATGGGGCTTACTTCTGAGGTGACATGCATTGGATTATACTGCAAGTTCAACTCTACAGTGCTGCAAAACTTTTGTCGTATTTAAAATATATACAGTTAGACAATGGTGGTAAGTACAGGCTGCACACAGGGTGCTCTTATCCACAAAGGGGTGGATCCAGACTTGATCACACTTAAGGATAGAGCTATTGAAATCAATGGGGGTTTAAGTTAGTCACAACTAACTTAACCCCCCCTTGATTTCAACAGGTCTCCTCTAATCATGATTAGACTAGTCAGCCATGACTAGCTGAAGCCCCCACCCCACCCCATGGATTTCAACAGATCATTAGTCGTGACTAAGTTAAAACCCCATTTATTTTAACGGGTCTCCTCTAGTCAAGACTCACTTAAGCCCGTAATTATTTCAACTGGTCTCCCCTAAACATGACTGGCCTAGTTAGCTGTGGCTCACTTGAGCCCCCACTTATTTCAATAGGTCTCCCCTAACCACGACTAGACTAGCTAGTCGTGACTCACCTCAGTCCCACGGTCCTAATTTACGCCACTGATTTGAACCAGTCTCCTCCTCCTAAATAAGACTAGTTAGCCGTGTCTATCTACACTACTGCTTTAAAACAGTTTATAACAGTTTTAAACCGGTTTAAAACTGTTATAAACCGTTTTAAAGCGGTAGTATAGATAGCAACTTAAGCCCCCGCCGATTCCAACGGGTCTACTCTAAGTCTAACCAAGTCTGAATCCCAGCCCCTCTCTCGACCCAAACAGTCCCTCAGGCGGAACCGGGAGAAAAAGTACGGCCGCCCCACAGCCACCCCCCCTTCCCCACCGGTGTCTGCACCCCCTTCGGGGCCGGGTGGGGGAGAAAAAGACGAGCCAGAGAGAAAACCGAAACAGGCGGAGAGGAGGAGGAGGAGGCGAGTCAACACCCTGGAGCCGCTCCCAGCCCTTCCCACTCACGGCGCTGCCGGTGAAAATGTCCTCCCCGTCCGAGCCGCTGTCCTCTGAGGCGGGGGCGCCGCCGCCGCCGCCGCCGCCGCCAGCCTCCTCCTCCCCGTCGGGGAAAGGCGGAGGCAGCCGGTCCACGGGGGAGCCTCCCGACGCCATGTCCCCGCAGCTGCCCACCGAGGAAGCGACTTCCGGCTCCCACGCACAGCAAAGCCGGAAGCAGCAACAGGCAACTTATGGAGAGAGCCAGAGAGACCGCAGCGCCGCCAGCACGGAGGGGCGGGGCCAGAAGGCGAGCCGCCCAATCAGCGACGAGGGGGCGTGGCTCCTTCCCGGCCTCTCGCTCTCCCCGGCCCCGCCTTCCCCCACGTTCTACCCTCGAACTCAGCGAGGTTTAGTTTCGAGTAGGTTTGAGGTTGCTTTTAATCCCCCATTAGAAGCATTAGACCGGCATCTGAAATTGGGTGGTAGGCGCTGCTGCTTTTAGCTGGCCAAGGGGGGGGGGGGTTATAAGATTATACACCAGTTGTTCGGGAACGTGGGTTGGGAGGCTGCGGTTGCACCCGCGTCCTGCTTGTGGGTTCCTGGTCAACAGCTGGTTGGCCACTGTGCGAACAGAGTGCTGGACTTCGATGGACCTTTGATCTGACCCAGCATGGCTCTTCTTGTGTTCTTGTAAGATTGGAGGAGCATGTTGTAGCATTGCGAAAGGCTGCAGCATCTCAGGGCTGGGCAGGGGGGGCAGTTGGCCCGGGGCCCACGATTTTGAGGGGACACTACTACGAGGAGGTCCCCCCCAGTTTACGCTACTGGTTCCATAGTGTAAGCGGCCCATCGAGAAGTGAGGAGCCCGTCTTGCGGAAATAGCTCAGAAGCCGTCCGCCGTGACTACCACGGTCAGACTACAAACTCCAGAGGGCCATGCCGCATGTGGGGCGGGGATATATGTGCCTTGAGGTGTTGTAGAACAGGTTTAATATGAAGGTGTTATGTAGAACAGACATGTTGGTGGGCACAGCCCCTTGGGGTAGCCATGTTGCCCTTTTTTGAAATGGGGGGGGGCACACACTTCCCATCTGGCCTGGGCATATTACCAGCTCTGCACTGTCCAGCTTGTTAAGACTCTTAAAAATGGATATAGCAGGAAGGTTTTCCCCCCAGATAGGGTAGCCACAAATCACTACATTGTTACAAAAAGAGGAAATACATCTCTCTCACACACAGGAACAGAGGATGGCAATTTGTATATTTGCATGTGCTAATTTATATGCATAGATACCTATTTTAAAATAATGATTGCAACTTAAATAGAAAATGGCAGTACATCTCAATGTAGTGTGGAAGATTGTGACCAGGTAGGCCGTGTGGCAGCCAACACTTAAAGAAGTGGCTTTAGGCCCAGCCACAGAAGGAATTCCTCTCCTTTCTGTGTTTACAGGCAAACTGGTGTGCTGGTTCAGTTTTCCTGTGCATTAGCAGCAGTGTTGAAAGCAATGGTATAGCGCAGGTAGGGCTCATAGTTCTGGGATTTTTTTCATTAGCAGGGACAATGACATCATAGGTCACCCCTCAGAATTCTGTTCCCTTTGAGCTTAGCTACAGTCCTCATAAGTAGCTGGGGATAAATGAATTCTCCCAACAAAAAATAAATTAAAAAAGCTTGGTGTAAATTACCCCTGTTGTATAATCCAAAGTATGTGAATGGTCAGTTAAGGCCCATTAACTTTAAACAGGATTTGCTCCTGGTAGAAACAAAAATTACTAAAACTGGTTTGTTACGCATCTGAATTATTGGACTCTCCTTGGGGACATGGCTATGAGACTGTCATAGCCTGCACTTCAAATACAGTGGGCAAATACAATCAGGGACAGGCAAAAGAGTTTGGCTCCATTAAGTACTAAGCTTATTGAAGAACCTTATAGCATTGTAAAAAATTATAGTAATGTAGTCCAGTTTGATCCTTATCTTTACAGAGTACCAACAGGTTGAATACTGTAGGACAGAACTTGGACTCCCCTGGGACAAGTCTACTCATACTTAGACAGTGGTCCTACAAACACAAGAGAGAACAAGAGGAGAAATACTCAAAATATTGCACCTAGAGTCAAAAACACTCCAAAGAACAGCATTGGTCTGTTGGAAAAGATCAACTATAAAGTAATGCAGCATTCTTCCTACTACTGCAGGAAATTAGAAGGCCAAGTTCTAGACAAGCCTTCTGCTAGTTGGTGCAGATTAGATTATAGATAGCTTTCACAATGAGTTGAACACGTCAGTTGTAAAGCCATGACCAAGCAAAGTGCTCAGGAGAGGGTAAATTGTTTTAATTGTTGTGAACCCACCTAGAGAGCTTTGGCTATTGGGCGGTAGAGAAATGTAGTAAATAAATAATGGCATGGTGCAGTTAGTGCTATAGCCAGACAGTGGAATGGAAGAGCTATACGAGGTGGTGTTATAACTTCTAGGTCAGGGAGGAAGTCTCAAAACAATATTGGTACAGTTCTCTTGCTGGAAGAGTTCATTAGGCACAATGGAGTGCAGCAAGTTGAACCCTGGGCATTACTGGGAGCTTTCCTTTTGTAACATTTTAACTTTTTCAACATACATAACAATAAAATCATCAGTACAGAGCAACTGATTATACACACAAAAATTGTAGAAGGGATTACAGAATGGAGTAAGGGCCCACAGTGATTTACCCCAGTAGGTCTTTCCACAAGCTCCCATGAGTGAACGGAGGACTTAGGTCCAGTTTATTTTCTGCTGCATATTCAATTAATGGAAAGCAGAGAGAATAAAAGTTATCTGTTTGTTCTGTACATTAGGAACTTTCCTCACCCTGGGATTAACAGCAGCCAAAGGGGAGATTTATGGGGAGCACAATAAAGTAAAAAAGGTTAAAACCTCCCTGCAATGCCAAAGGAAGTTGTACTTCTGCAATTGCTGTTAACAGTAAGAAGTCAGAAAAGTTTCAAGCGATATGTTTAGTATTTTGTCTACACTCACCCGAAGACACTGGCTAGCAGCCATTCAGTTGTCTTCTTTGAATAGCTACACACAGTACATCATGTCCTGGTTGACTATGCACCTATCCCTCCAGTATCAAGATTTTGGTTTTATTGTTTTCAAGTGTACTGCCTTGATGGCTTTTAGCAAATTAGGCAGTACTTAAATAAGTTTCAAACTAGCTTTAGTTGCTTTTGCTTTATTTAAGTGCTGTACACAAAACCTTACAAAACAAAGTTCTCCTGACATCACATGCTCCTAGTGTTCACTGTACAGACCAGCCTATGTCCACTCATTCAGGCTGAGTAAGTCTATTTGGTGTGGGCTCTAGTGCCAGCACTAGATATTTACAGTTAGTACTTAAAAACCCAAGTAACCCAAAACAAAAAAACAGAACAGAATTTGTGTAGTATCCTAGTTTGAAAACAGCCACAGTACTCTAGCTGCATCCAGCTTTCATGACGGAGACCAACACCACCTCTAGAACTCCACACTGCAGGCACAGAGCAGATTCCAAGCGCTACAGTAGCTTGTGAAGGCAGAAGGGATCACCTGCAAAATAAAAGCAAATCAGTAATTGAAAGGAAGCAGGTTCACATCAGTGGCCAACTCCATCCTGCAGAGCTCCAGCTGCTGCAGAGTACTGTCAGTGAACAGATATCTAAATGCACCATTATCAAATACATTTTACTACCAGAACAGGAAACAGCTCTTTCACAATTATCCTTGCATAGTATGCAATACGCAAATTGTTGGTCATCCAACATCATCCTATCTCCCATTTTCCCCTATTGCAAAGGGAAAAATGGAGCACTGGTTTGCAAGGAACTGTGCATGCACAGAACGCATACTATGAATGGTTGTTAAATAGAAGTACTTGAGCCAGAGCTATCTGATTGCTTTCCCCTGCCAGCTTCAGGCAGGGCTCCCTGACAGATCCACATCTCATGGCCACTATTCAGCAACCAAGGTTCCTCCCCCTCAGCTTAGTAGTAGAAGGAAATCGACCTAAATGGAAACACAATTTAGATGAAGAGCATCACAAGTTTAAAATTTGTATACCACCGTTTCAGCCTAAAGGTCCTCAAAGTAGCTGAAATGCCAAGATATACAATCTCTTGGCTGTGCCTGAAGCAGGGAATAGCAAGGTGCTAGCTGCCAAGGGCAGGGGCTGCAGTGGTAGAGCACAAGGATTGCATACGGAAAGTCCCAAGTTCGATCCCTGGCATCTCCAGGTGGGACGGGGGAAGATTCTTGTCTGAAGTTCTGGAGAGCTGCTGCCAATCAATGTAGACGAGGTGTGGCCCTTCAGATGTTTGACCCACAGCTCCCCTCAGCCCCAAGCCAGCCTAACCAGTGGTGAGGGAGTTGATGGAATTTGTGATCCTCCAGAAGTTTCAGCCTACAGGTTGACCCTGCTGGTGTAGACCATACTCAGCAACACGGACCAGTTGTCTGGCTCGATATAAGCTTCTCATGTTCCCAAGACGAAGAACAAGCAGGGCTCCAGCTGGAAGTAAGTATTGGAAGGATGGGAAAAGGCTGGGCATTCTAGGGGTGCAGAAATCCTCTCGCTCGTAAGCATGGTGCAGCTCTTCCCCTGATCCCCAATTTCTAAAAGAGCAGCAAATCCTCATGTAGAGGAATCCATTGCTGGATATCCATTTGGGAATGTTAAGGCAATATAAGGAGAGAGCGCACAAAACACGCTCCATTCAACTCAAGTCAACCCAGTTGAATTTTAAGATGTTTGACTGTTATTTTAAGAATGTATTAGTTGTATATGTTTTTAATCAGGTTTATGTATTTTATAGTATTTTTGTATTCAATGTTGTTTTCCCCATCTCAATCCAGAGGGAGAGGCGGGTAAGAAATAAATATATTATTATGTATCTCTTTCTCGCTTGTGGCAGTTTTTCTGGACAGACATGATGGGCTTTACCAAGTCATGCTGTCTTTTATTGTTTCAGGAACTTCCTGATGATTGAGCATGTTTTAATTATGACTGCTTTCTGGATGTTGGTGTGGATGTATTCTGGTAGGTCCAGTTTCTGGAGGTTTTCTGTTTAGTTTTTTGATGTGATGCCAGTGACTGACGTGACTAAAGCAATAACTGTGATCTCTTCCTGTTGACTAATGCAATAATTGTGATCTCTTCCTGTTGACTAATGCAATAATTGTGATCTCTTCCTGTTGCCATAGTTGTTTGACTTTTCTTCTTCTTTTTCAACCACATTTCTGTCATTCGGTATTGCTATGTCGATGAGGTATGTGTGTTTTTCTTTTTTGTCTATGACCGTTATGTCTGGTCGGTTGCATAGTATTGTCTTGTCCGTATGAATTGTATTATTGTTATTATTATTATTGGAAAATCAGCATTAAGTAGCTGAAAAAAGGCAGGTACTTGCTTGGAGAGCCCCCCATCCCACAAATTTCCTATCATGCTCATAGGGGGTGTAAGGAATCAAACCTGCAGCGGTCATCTTCTACCATGTCAAACACTTAAAAAGCATTTCTTTGTCCATGTGGCACACTCCCACTCACCAATATACCTGCTCTCTGCTTATGCCCCATACTTACTCCATCTTGACATCTAAGTGGTTCACTGTGTCTTTGTCCACATAGCGGCAGAAGAGAAATAGGAGGTTGCTGGGGAGGTGAAGCGGCTCCACCATGGAAGCTTTGGGCACTTGAGACAGCTCCCGAGCAACGAGGAGTACTGTATCCACCCTAGGAAAAGGGGCGAAGATGCAACTGTAAGCAGCCTGATATCTACTGGGTCAAATAACGCCGGATTGCCATGTTTGCAGATGCAACCTCACCATTTCTCAAAGTCTCCATTATGGGGCTTCAGGGGCATGCCGGAAGAGAGACATCTCTCACCATGGCTCAACAGGAGGTATAGGAGTGAGATGGCAAACTTGAGGTTGAGGGTGAGAGGAGAGAAAAAGACAAGAAACATTAATAAGGGGACAGCAGCGCCAAGACTCAGCTCGCTCAATATCAGGCTGGAAGATTCTGAATTATACCAATACTGTGTGGCACGTATCGGTCAAAAAGAAGTTCCCTCCCGTCCCCAGTCGGATCCAGATTCTTAACTGTGCCACAAAACGACCCCCCACTCCGAGTAGGAAACTTTGAAGCTTTGCCTCCAACACACCTTGTTCCCAAATACCATAACAAGTGATTGCTTGACTGATTCTGGTTGCAGTCTGGTTAGCTCCTGTAGGATGTCAATCATCTCACTGAAGGCCAACTGCTCAACGACATCACTCAGTGGATTGTAGAGAATGGGCAGCATCTGCCAAGCCCACAGGACATGGAAGAGGAAAGGTGAAGGGACAAACATTAAATCAAGCTCTCTAGCCTTTCACACCAGATTACTAAATCTTTATGAAACAGGGGTACTGTAGAAGCCAAACCAACAATCCTTATACAGAGGACACTTTGGAGTCTTAAGTCTTTATTTCTACGCACTAAACCTCTTAGACAAGAGTCTGGCCATGGAGAAAAATGTTGGGTTGTTTTTGGAGATTATTTGAAAATTGTATGTTCCCCCAGCTATGAGTGATCTTTGTATTGATACTATACTATAGTGTGTGTATTTGTGTTTGGTCTTGTTTCATTTTCATCCTTTGTAAACCACTTTGAGATTGTTTCAAAGGAGATGTGGTACATAGTCAGTAATAATAAATAAATAAATGATAATTAAGGGGATATTTTCCTTTAAAAATAGTCCCTCTGTGCTGCTGTGCCGCTGCCAAATTTCAGCAGTAAGACACCTATTTTTCCTTTTAAAACAAGGCTGTTTTTTCCTGCCTGGCTCCCAGCTTAACAGGATTCAAGCCACATTCTTTCAGTTGATTCAGGAAGGACGCATTTCAGCAAGACTAAATTTCCTTAACACTGTGTACATGTTCCAAACGCTTATACCAGGGGTTGTACATATGCTGCAATTCTACAGGAGTACAGAATGTGGTCTTATTTGTAAAGTTTCCATTCCTAAGAACCTCATATTCAGTTAAAGATATGCCAGGTCCAGCTGCATAAGGGGATGCTTGCCTGGCATGAGAAATGCCTCACAAAGTCTCTGAAGGCAGAGGGGTGGCTGAGTAGATTTTCCAGTGATTGGGCAGGGGGGGGATCTTCAAGGCCCTGCACCTTCTCGCGATTGTCGGAGTAATAAAAACGGTAGCCTAAAGTTATGTGACACACGTAAATACCACATTTGCTCCAATCTACAGAGCTGAAAACACAAACACCACTCTGTGCGCTCCAAAAGCCCAAGTTGTCATGGAAGCCTCATGTCAGAGTCCGTCCATAATTGTGGGGCACTTTCCTTTGCCGATAGTTTAAGGAGAAGGTTGGATATGAAGGACAAATACCTCATCCATCGTGTCCTTCTTAATGAGAAGAGGTAGGTGCTGTGCAATGGTGACAAGGACCTGCTTGGCCTGATCCTGCGACAGGTGTGGCAACAGACGGGCCACCAGCCTCTTCCCTTTCCCCACCAGCAGGATCTGTAGGAACTCGTCTTTCACTTCCCTGGAAGAAAAGACCAACTGGTCCATATGCATCTTAGGCCTTTATCACACATACCATTCCCCCCCCGCTCGGATTGCTTCTGCGGGTTCCCCCTCCGTTTCCTATGTGAATCTAGTGTTTTGAATCACACGTGGTCGGTTTTGCTCCGATACCTCAGCTCAGCCTGTTGAACTTGCTTTACCCGTTTAGTTTCTAAAACCTGCAACCTCAGGGCAAGAGAGCAGCAGGAGGGGGATGACGTCATGCAAACCCAGCGCTGCAGAAGTGGAGCAAAGCCGAGGTGGGTGTGCTTAAAACTGCCCGTGTAAGAATGACCTCAGTGTCAAAGCAGGATTGGTATCTAGAAGGAAAGGGGCCAAATGCACTCAAGGCATAAAAGGCGCACAGTCATGATCTACCTACTGCTGCCAGGACTGAATCGATCACCTGGAATAGTTTCAGAGAATCAAACATCTTTTGTCCTTTCCACTAGAGGGTGGCAGGACAGGTTGGATCCAAGGGTAAGATTGGCAGACTGTGGATTAAATTCCAAGTAAGCAGCTAGCCTGATGGACAGGTGTGGCTCAGCAGGCAAGTTTCCCTGCCCGATCCCAATTTACCATCACTGCCACAAATATTCCCTGGACTCACTTTTCACTGTTAGGCTCTTCAATTCGCAGAGTGTGACAGATGCATTCCACCTCATGGGCAAGCTTCTCACAGAAGTGGGGATGTTGCTCTTCCGGTGCTAGGTCCAGCTTCCGCTGAGTGTCCTCCATATCAAGTAGCCATAGGTACGTCTGTCTCAGGACCACATAGAGAAGGTGAGTCAAGCAAGGACTGTGGCTTTACAAGGCAGCATTTTAGCCCACCATGCTTTTTTGGGGTTTATCATCATCATCACCATCACCACCTCTTTTTTTGCTCGTAGCAGTTTTTCTAGATGGACATGACAGGCTTTGCCAGGTCATGCTGTCTTTTGCTGAGTCAGGAATTTCCTAACAATTTAGCATGTTTTAAGTATGACTGCTATTATTATTTTTATTTTTATTTAATTCTTTTAATTCTTTAATTTTTTTTAAAAAATAATATTTTTATTTATTTTTATACCTTCTATAACCGAAGCTCTCGGGATGGTTTACAAAAGTTTAAAACATTAAAAGCGATATACAAAATATAAAACCATAAAACAGACAGTATGCACAAACACAGCATCTAAAAACAGCCATTGAGCCGTCAACCAAACCTAAGACATGTCTGGCGTATAGCCTGACTACCTCCTCAGAAACCTAGCTCTTGTTTTCTCCAGTTTTCTTCCATCCTCAATGTTTCAGGACAGAAGCAAGGCAGCAGATAGTGTTTCCCTAAGCGTATTTAATGCACCTTTAAGCCTCCGTGTAGTTTTAAAGGAATTGGGGGCGTGTGCTGTGATGAGAGTCTTGCTGTTGGCTTGTATGGATTGCATCAGGTCCTGGCAGGGAAAAGCGATCTCTCCTAGCAGCCGACTCCAAGCCTCAATATAAAGCCCAAACCTTGCATCCCAGGCTCAAAAGCATTCTTTAAAATTGTACAACACCCAAATCTCTGCAGACACAGGGCTGTACTCCCTGGGTGCCCCCAAAGAACCAGACTAAAGGGTCTTTCCATTTTTGCCCGGCAGAAAAGCGGTCTGGTTGAAGTGCTCA
The DNA here is from genome assembly GCA_029215795.1 of Anniella stebbinsi. Classification (NCBI taxonomy): domain Eukaryota; kingdom Metazoa; phylum Chordata; class Lepidosauria; order Squamata; family Anniellidae; genus Anniella; species Anniella stebbinsi. The sequence continues at coordinate 395,075,599 of JARDYH010000001.1, forward strand.
TCTGACAGGACCTGTTTGTAAATGTCCTGTTAAGGGGGGGGGGGAGGAACAACCAATGAACTGGAGGGAGAAAGAATGAGTGGAGTGGAAGTGACAACAAGTGAAAGAGCAGCGCATTCAGGTGAAAGGGACCATAGGCTTGACGTGCTTAAGCATCAGAGGTAAAAAAAACACGGAGGCAAACCAGGGAAAAATTAGGTGTGATGGAGCTCAGAGTGTGGTATTGTTTTTTTTTTTTACTTTTGTTAGGGACACTAGAAGGACAGATAGAAGGTAAGAACTACGTCCAAGCCTCCTGATAGTCAAGTAAACTTGCTCATTTGCAAGAGCAACACACGGAACAGCAGCTACACCCAGCACCTCACCTTCTCAATCTGATATAGTACTTGTAGTCGCTGATTCCCTACAGCCTTTGAAGACAAAATGGAGGAAATAAAGTTTTAATTTACAACGAGCATTGAAGCCATCAGCTTAGCATTTTTGTATGTTATGCCGGCATTCAGTGGACTTTTGCAGGGCAGATTCCAGTATGCAGAAGTATAGTGTAAGTTAGAATTCCACACGTCTATTAGGGGTGGGGTGAATAAGAAAAACATGATAGGATATATTGGGCCTGTGTAAACAACACGCTAAGCCATGGTTAGTCTGCTAACCCTTTTGTAGCAAATGGTTAGTGAGTGTGTTTAAAATGTGCTTATGTAGCCACCAGGGTTAGGAATGATTCACATGACATGCTAAGCCATAACGTTTAGCTCAAAATGCTTAACCACCGTGGCTTAGTGTCGTCTGAACAGGGTCATCGTCCACCCACATAGCATATTCGAAATCAATTATATATTACACAGGCATGCATCAGATAAGCTAGTCCCATATTCTTACGATGGGGCAAGCCTGGGGAACAGAAATGGTACATACCTGCTCCGCTGAGATGTGGTGCACAGCATCAATAGCCCTGCGGGGACTGTAGCAAGTGGACACGGCCACCTGGCCTAAGGAGCCTGGAATCCGCACCACTGGAAGAGGGAAGCCATTGTCAGGATGCATCCAGCATCTCAATCCCTAGAAGAACCCCCTTCCTTGCAGGATGCTTACCAGATTCATAGGTCTCCACTTTCTGGATATATGGTGTGACGAGCTTGAGGACTTCAGGCCTGGGCCCTCCGAGAAGCCCTTTCTCTGCTTGTTTATGCTCCAGCTTACGGTAATACTCCTGGGGGCAGGATAGGACAGCTCACTGCTAAAGGCAGGGCAAGCATACAGCACACCTATTACTGTTCAGTCACCATGGCCCCCAAGCCTGACACAGCTATCAACTCATCTTCAACAACTGTCAGATGGCGGTTGTCCGAGAGCCATCCGGCCCAGACAGTGGTCAATGGATGCCTTATGGACCACTGTTATCAGTTTTCCTGGGCAACCTGGCAGGGCCAAAGGTAGTCTTCCCCAACTAGATGTTTTGGACGTCAACTCATCAACTCCAGCCAGCATAGTTAATGGTCAGGGATGCTTCGGGTTGTAGTTCAAAACATCTGGAGAGCACCAGGTTGGACAAGGCTCATCTAACGGGAAGGCGTTCTAACAAGGGGTTGAGGATACATCACGGGAACGCACGCCACCATGCATTATTCCAAGAACCGGCCTGTAGTTACATGTGACAGAACTGGCCCAAACCAACACCTGGTGACTGCAGCACTGAGTCCTCCTCCCACAGATGTTTATAGGACTACAGACTTCAAAGGAATCATTACTTTTTCCTGCACTCACCTGGTAATAATAGTCATCCCGATTGGGGTTTTCACTCTGCAGCTGCAACATCTGCACCTTTATCACCCAGTCTTTTTCCACCAGCGTCATGAGTGCAGCACAGGGATCTGTCTCGGGAGGCTCAGGCTCCATACAGCAAATTCTTTGAGATAAGGAGAGTCATTGGCTAAGGAATGTGCTAGAACAATCTACTGCTTCCACTGGTCCATGACACCTACCTCACACAGGGCTGAAGACTTGAGGGTGGTACGAACTCCCTTTTGCGTAATGAGCTTGGGCATTCTCAAGTGTTTCAAGTATTTTTTTCCCCATATTTGATTAACAGGACTGCATAGGCGTGTGCAAGGGGTGTGCCCGGGCACACCCTAATGTCTCGAGCAATGTGCCAAATTGAGGGGGCCATCGAATAGGGATCCAGACGCAGCAGGAATGGCCGTCCGGCTGCTCCACCACCATGCTGAAGGACTGCTGCCTCCGAGAGAGCATCATTGCTCTTGGCAGCAGGAATGAAAAGGCCAGTGTCACCACAAAGCCCCACAGATGCTGAGCCTGAAAAGCATTTCCTCATTCCCTGCCCCCTTGCAACCCCCCCTCCCGGTCAGGCAAGCTGAACGCAGAGTAGGGCATCAGTGTCTACAGTGTTTAATAAATGAATACACGCGATACCCTTTATGACTGAGTATTCAATACACGTTCATCTTTAAAATAATAATAATCCCTGGCTGCACACCCTAATGAAATGTGCTGCGCACACCTATGCAGGACTGTACTTGAATTATCATCAACAATATCATCAACGATTTAGAAGGTCTGCTAACCTAAATTTTATTTTGAGGTCTTAAAATAATTTGGTGCTTTAATCCACCACATAGCAGTTCCGTGATGTAAAGAAGCTGAACCATCTATTCATCTATCCTATCCTCATGCATATCCAGTTGCTGCCCCCTTTCCACTTGCCCTTCGTCACTCACCTCCTTTCCTGCCCTCGCCGTCTTTGCGTCAGGATCCGTTGATGCAGAGGGTGCAGCTGCGTCATGGCACTGGGCAAGCTGTGAAGAAACACGAGGCCGAAACGAGGCACTGGGACCCAACTCTACGCCTTCCAGAAAAAGGAGGGCCATACTATACAGTATGTCAAATATAGAATTCAGCAGATGCTCTGTTTTTTACTCACAAGGACCTCCATCACACCTGATTTCCCCCCCTGGTTTGCCTCCATGTTTTTTTTTACTTCTGAGGTAGAAGTGCGTCAAGCTTATGATCCCTTTCACCTGAATAGCTGCTCTTTCACTCCTTGGCTGTCTGCTCGTTAGTTCTTCCATTCCTCTCCACCCCTCCCCTTCTCTTTCTCCCTCCAGTTTAGTCCTAGCAGATGAGCACTTCAACCAGACCATCTTTCTGCCGAGCAAAAAATGGAACGACTCTTTAGTCTAGCTTTTTAGGGAGTACAAGCCTGTCTGCAGAGAATCAGGCATTGTATGATTTTAAAAAAGGCTTTAGAGCCTGGGATGCAAGGTTTGGGTTTTATATTGAGGCTTGGAGCCGGCTGCTGGGAGAGATCGCTTTTCCCTGCCAGGACCTGATGCAATCCATTCAAGCCCCCAGTTCCTTTAAAACTACACGGAGGCTTAGGGCACATTGAATGCGCTTAGGAAAAATAATCCAGACTTTTAGCATTCTAGGAAAGGCTGGGGAAGAGGCGGGGTTCAGCAGGACAGGCACGGTATCATGTAAGTACCATGCTGCAAATCCGCACACCAGGCATGGCGAGAGTGCACTATATCATTGGTGTGATGGCGCTCAAACATGTGGGGCCCTGTTCCAGATCAGCAGCACTGCATACAGGTTGGGGAGATATAAACCTTCCATCTCTAGTCACTTGTTCCTCTTGTCAGTCACTTTGCCTTCCATGCTGGGGCTGAAAGAGCTTCAATTGGGGCCAATGGAGTCTTTCCCTCTCTTATTTTAGCCCCTGCTGGAGGTGGAGGGTGGGGAACAAATTTCAGAAAAGAACTGGATTGGGGGAGGCATAAATTTCCTTTACCCACACACGGTGGTACCAATCTGGATCAGCGGCCCCCATGCTTATTTGTGAGTAGAAAACAAAGAAGGTCAGCAGCTATACACTACGTATTTAATGTTTAGTGCAGTTTGACCCTGAGCAGATAACAAAGGACTGAGGAAAGGGTAAGAGTTAAGAAGGTATATTACAGCAGAAGTAGCCCATAATGCACATCATAGCGGTCTTTTTTGCAGGCACACAAAAAAGGGTTTTCTGCCAGCAACTTCAAACAGCATTGAAAAAGAACAAAAGAACACCCAGCCAACAGAGCTTGTAGATCAGCATTGTCAGACAGAATTACAGCTACGTTGAGAGCAGGGAATGGAAAGGCTTGTTGCACATTTGAGAACCGTGCACACTCCAGCAAGGTATGTTGAACAGTGAGGCACATGGATGAGATGTTCCCTGCTCAATAGATGCTGGTGGGTAGGGACTCTGTGCAAACAGGGAAACAGAAGGATAGTGTGGCGCAGAAAAATGTGGTCTGTACTCCCAACAGAACCAGGGATTCTAGAGGAATTTTTTTTGAGTGGCTATGCAGAGCACTTGCCTGGATGATATACTTGGCATATCAAGGATTCATGAGTAAGCTTGCCCTGTGGCAAGAGCTCTGGAAGCTAGTCAAGAATAGGCCAGTCAGCAGGGCCAGCCCAAGACATTTTGCTGCCTGAGGCAAAGGACAAGATGGCGCCCCATTCCATGCCACTGGAACTGGCAGGTGAACCTGTCTTCAACACTAACGATGGGACAACATTCTCCACTGAATGTGAAGGCAGCAGGCTAACTTAGGGGGAGCAGAACAGGCTGCATGGCACACAGTTCTCTCCTTGAATACCTTGCCGCTGTCTCCTAGCATCTGCTGTCTGAGGCAGATGCCTCACCCTCTCTAATGGTAGGGCCGGCCCTGCCAGCCAGAGCTCTAATCCCACCTCCTAAATTGCAGGCAGATCAACTCAAGAGAGGGCTGCCCTATCAAGTCTCCGCTCCCAGTAACTTAACAGGCTGCACCGCCGGTTACTGGCCAATACGAGCTGATCCTTCCCATCCCTTTTGTACCTGAACTTCTGCTGGCTGCTGATTGATGGACTGAAAGGTGGAGAGTCAAGAGCAGGAGTCAAAGACCAGGTTGGGCTACTGACATTTGAAAACATGGATCTAAAAGGAGGTGGAGAAGCATAGCTCGGAGTCTGGACAGAAAGAGAGAAAATAGAAGATTAGTCTACCCAACATCCCCAGATATTAAGTTCTGAATCAGATCCACTGGGGGATGGGGGAAATCAAGAGTGATAACCAGAGAATATTTACCAGTTCAGCTTCTCTTTAAAGCTCTTTGGGAAGGAACTAGACTAAAGGCCACAACAGTTTACTAGCAGAAGGAAGCGTCTTCCCCCCACCCCCAACTTACAGACCAGAGACAGCTTTTGCCAATGCAGGCTGATGAAGGATTCTCTTCCTTAGACAGTTACGTAAGAGATGAGCACGCCCACCACATCTTAGAAGTAGTCTTGCCTGCTAGCTGTTGTTACTTTGAGTGAGGGTGGTTGTTAGTGTTTTTTTAGTCTGCAATACTAAGCATGTATCCTCTCTCTAGCATAGGCAAGCATTTTCTAGTGGTTCACCATGTCAGAATCTCCCTAATAGTTGTTGCTCAAATGATTGAACCAGGGAAGATGTTTAAGGATATGCCACAGATGCTCCACTGAAGCAGCTTCTCACCACCTCAAGAGGCAGCTATAATCCATACAGCCACCTGGGGGCATCCTAACACTCCAGTTGCCAATTTTCTCTCTGTATTCTGGGACGGAGGAATTATTGTACATATCAACCAAAACAAAAGCGTAAGTTCTAAGATTGTCATTTTGAACCTGGTCAGTTCCATGCTTTAAGGCAAAAATGAATCAATCTGTGTTCTAAGCAATCTGGCTGCTATTATATATAGGTTCAATTTCCCCTGTCCCATCACACTCAGAAAATAGGCTGTGGATTTTGACTTTTCAAATCACACCCCTCACCTGAAGTGTTAATCCTGTTATTAGGCAGACATTCTCTTCTATAAACATTAAAGCTTTATGCACCCCCTTCCCTGGTGCCATCCAGGTGTATTTGACTACAAATCCCAGCATCTCCCAGACAGCATCCAACACCTCTCCCAACTGGCTTTCACTACCCTTCCTTTTACAGCCCGAAGACTTGTCAACTAATCATCCTCTGCCCTGCAAGGGAAGTAGATATCCTTTGTCAATATTGAAGCATTATATGTGAAGAAAGGTAGGACTCCAGTCTCCTAGGAAATTCCCTCCAAGGCGCCCAGGTACAGCAAACCATTTCCTTAAGCGGCTAGAACTCAAGTAACGTGATGCCGACTTCATTTTGAACCTCCTTGATGTGGTTTGAAGCAAACAAATGTTTAGAGCCAGGCAGTTTAGAAAGCATTTCACTGGATGAAAATACTGAAATCCTGTACCTTTGGTTGTGCAAAACTCAATTTTATTTTAAAAGGAAATCTAAACAGGAAAAAGGACATGTGGAACCCTATGAGAACAGGGCAAACTACACATTATACAGTGCATTACCTGATTAAGGCCAAACATACGGCGTGTCCTGCGGGGTGGAGTGAAGGGGTAAGGCGATCTTACGGAGCCGGGCATCATGGGAGACTGCTGTGAGGTCAGAGAGGATAGTTAAATAGCAGCACAAATGACAGAAGCACAAGCATCCGGCCTATGAAACATGAATGTGCATACTGCAATTGTAGGACAGTACAGAATGGTCACTCCAGAATGCATAAGCTCAGGTAAGTGCCTTGCGGTCCTAATAGAAGTAATGATGCACTAGCCTTACGTAGCACTAAGTAAAGCCAGCAAGATCTAGAGTGCGAGGGAAAAATGAAGGTGAGGTGGTGGGTGGGGTTACCTGCCGTGTGAAGCGCTGAGAAGGCTTGAGGGTTCTCCCACGAAAACCCGGACGGTCCAGAGCTGAGGAATCTAGATAGCTCGTCCGCACTGGCGAGGTCAGGAAATCTAGGTCGACTCGGGACATGGAAGCTCTCTCCAATGCCTGAGGCATAACAGGCAAATAATACTCAATAGTTAATATGACTGTACTCATGGATATTATGGTAGAATGCATTTCACCTCCTAGTAAACAAAGACATTCCTCCTTTTGGTACATTTCTGGTTTGCACTCGGTTTATGATCCAAAGCTAGCCTGTAGCCTTCCAGGCCCGGGTTCAGTGACACCATTTCAGCCAGGAGAGCAGAGAGGCCATCTCTTCATAGGCAAAGCATTTTGGTTTTTGTCATTCCGGAGTGCTTACTTAAAACACAGAACATTTATGGCTTAAATGGTAGATCCCAGCCTAAAAACAATTATGAAAGAATTTACTAGATGCTTCCAAGGAAGAGAGGAGAGGTCAAGCTTAAGAAATAAAGAACAGCTAGAAGTCCTTTGAGATGGGTGGGGACAGACAGGCTGGAGGAACTGGGGACAGGTATTAGCTGGAGACTTAACTACAATTGACTCTGGGGGGTGGGGAGAGGCGAAAAAGTGGCTTTCATCACCTCAAAGCCTAATCCATAGAGATGACTTAAATAATTTATAAAAGGTAAAGAAGTTTGCTCCACAAGATAGTTTAGGTGAATGCAAGTTTAATTACATATTTAACTACTTGAACAGAAAGCAGCAAGGGTGAAGAACAGAAACCTTAGAAAGAGCAGCATACAGGCAACAGTGTACCCAACCGATAAAAACATAATACAAGAGTGGGAGAGATTGGAAAGGGGGTTGGAAAGGAACATTTTCTGAAATGACTGATCCAGAACACTAGAAGACAGGCAGCTCTTGTCTAGCTAGTATGGCAGACGTCTTATGTCCTCCCCCCTCTTGGGGTTATGTTGTAGGCTTTCTGCAATACTAGCACTGCAGATTATTTATTGAGATCATTTCTCTTAATAAAGGCCAGGTTTGCACAATCAGTGGGAGAAACCACGCAGTATGGGTTGTTTCCCCTGACCCCACATAAGCTGCTCACGTGACCAGAATTTATCTAATTACCCATGACATGTTATAGAATCATAGAATAGTAGAGTTGGAAAGGGCCCATAAGGCCATCCAGTCCAACCCCCTGCTCAATGCAGGAATCCACCTTAAAGCATCCCTGACAGATGGCTGTCCAGCTGCCTCTTGAATGCCTCTAATGTGGGAGAGCCCATGACCTCCCTAGGTCATTGTTTCCATTGTCATACTGCTCGAACAGTAAGGAATTTTTTCCTGATGCCTGAGCCTGGCATACGCATGGCAGGGGTTGCTTCTTACCCACCCAACAACCCCTACAACAACCCCTTATAACAGGGTGCACCGTATTCTGTTGACACGGCAAACCGCAATGTGGGTAATTAAGTAAATGCTGGTCGCGCATGCAGCACGCGCAGCAATGGGGGCAACAACCCATACTGCATTGTTTCCCCCTGCAAGCCAACCAGCCAAACGCACAGGTGAATTTTCTGTATTTCCCCCAACTTAGGTTCTCAATTGGAACAGAAAGAAGCCAACAAGTATTAAGACCTTCATCTCTGAAACCAAAGGTTCAAACTCTTAAATAGCTTAATACACCTCTGAGTACTTTCAGGTTACATCTGATTCAGCCCTAGCTGGATCAGTGGTAAAGCCAGGGCAAAGGGGTATATCATTCTCTCATCAGGGCAGAAAAATGGTGCTGAGTGAGCCTTACCTCCATCATAGATAGTGATGGGACTCTTCTCAAAGAATTCCACATGCCAGATTTTGATGCTGTCTGAAAGAAATTGAAGAGACTCATCCAATAAAGTTAAGGAGAGGAAATTCAAACTTAGAAAGATAAGAAAACTGGCAAATGGCTACCATGAACTGGAACAATTAAATCCCAATTATAGTATATTGGAGAGACAGTAGTGGAATGGACTCTGGACCACTTCCAATATTATTTCCTGACTTGCTTCCGGAAAATGAATGGCGACTGGACTTTCTCTGCAAAATAGGAATTTGAGTTGCCACAAATAGCTTCACAGAAGCATACAGGAAGCTCAGGGCCACAAAAAGCACACAGACAGAATTTTGTTATAGTTGGGGGCTTTCCTGAAGTATCCACGTTTTAAAGTCACGCAACTGGGAGCAAGTCATTTGCTCCCAGCCTCCTGTGATCAGTAGATATTTCATAAAGAATCCTTTAGTCACTGTAGGCATAGCTGATATTGGTTAAGGCTAAAGTATTACACACAGCTTGCCTAGTCTTTAAACTTCATACTAAGCTGCATCTTATGCCAACTGCAGCAAGTCCCACAGAAAACTTGGCTCCTGGATAAAGCAACCCTTAACCTAAGAAGAGCAATACTGGATCAAACCAAGGGTCCATCTAGTCCAGCACTCCATTCACACAGTAGCCAACAGCTGCCCATGGGAATCCCACTAGCAGGACATGAGTTTAACAGCACCCTCCTGCCCATATTCCCCAGCAACCGGTGTACATAGGCATACTGCCCCTAATACTGGAAGTAGCACACAGCCATCAGAACTAGTAGTTACTAGTAGACCAGAACCCCTTCATTTTAAGACTCTTGCTTTTCATTGACAAGGTGCCCTCTGATTCTTACATGTCTCCTCTACTTTCTCTCCACCCTGTTCTTGAAGCAACACTTGAAGGCATCTAAGAAATAATGCACTATACAGCAATAATCACTTTAAGACAATGCATTTTCTTCCTTCATGTCTCTGCTGGATCACGTTTTCTGTGAAGCTTTGGACTCTTAATCTTTACTCCCCAGAAGAAGTCAATATGGATTTCTCATATTACTGTTGCCAAGCTTTTTATGCCCCCTACTGTCATTAGATTGTAGGGTTCTTCAGTAGCAATAATCTTTTTGCTTTGCATATTAACGATACAACAAATCTTGATCTTGTTAATATAAGCATTATCGGAAGGGGTGGAGAAAGCACTCTTACCGAGTAGTCAGTAGGATAATCTGCAAGATTGTTAGCAACTCTACTGTCCAGGACAGCAGAATCCTCTCTCTGTAAAGCAAAGAAACAATCATAGCTTAAAAAGCAACCATTTCCAAAGTTGCAGGGATGCAGAAATTAACTGAAGCACGGAAAAAGGAACTCCAAAAGAGGAAAATGCTCCTTTGAAAGCCATTCATGCACCTAGGATTCAAACACATTCCAATATCGGGGGCAGTACATCACTCATTTTTTCAAATGGCGTTACCTATAGCAGTTTAGCAAGGTTACTCAGATAACACGCCATTAGTAGTCCCATCATAGACCTGCTTTCAAACACCTTATCAGATCTGACATGCTCCCTATCCCATATTAGGGCCACCCGACATAGGATTCAACTTCAACTTCCTTTGCCCTTTTCCTCCGGAGCCTAACTACTTCCCCATTCTGGCATTAACTGGGGTCCCCTCTACAAGGATTCGCTTTTGCGCCCGGTTAGGCGATTATGCGCATAATCGCATAAGCGCATTTACGCCTAATACCTCTGCACGAGAGGTGGCGAGAGGCGGTGAGGCGCATTAACGGAGGACCAAAATGCGCTTTACAAGTAGTTAATGCGCATAAGCGCTTGTTCACACAGTCAAAATGCGCTTTAACAGCCGGAGCAAAATAAAACTCGCTGTTTAACGCGCATTCGATAATGCGCATAATCGGAGAGATAACTCGCCTCTATGCCCAATTTGCGCTCCGTTCTTGTAGAGGTAAATTTTTTTAAGCGCCTTGAAAGAGCTTTAAACCTCTCTTGTAGAGGCAGCCTGGGATGACAGAATCAATGAACGAGACAGGCCAGCCTGATCAAGGGTACACCAGGCCTTGCACTCTATTTTACCTCCAATGTTGGCTGGCCGCGCACAGCTCTCATGACTGCTGGGTCTCCCAGGTCATTTGGCTCTTCAGCATCCTCACTTGTACGATCCTCCTCCTGTTCAGCCATGGCTGCTTCCTCCTCTTCCTCCTCCATAGCATCATCAGCAAGCTGTGGCTCAGTGTGAAGGCTTTCATTATCTGAAACATCTTCTAGCATGGGCTCTACCTCAGCCACTTTAGACTGCTCCTTTCCCACTACTTTGGATTTCTCCTCTTTCCCAACAGCTGCCACCATTGACTCATCAAGTTCACCAGTAGGAACTTCCTCTGGATCTGTCACCAGGGCTTTTACTCCATTCTCTTCCAGGTAAGCTTTAGAGGCAGGAAAACAAAGTGCCAGATCAGCAGGGATTTAGAACACAGGGCAGATACATTCTTTATTTTACTGTGGCTCAACCAAAAATGCAGCAATCTCTCAGATATCTAAAAATCCTTCACTGTGGAAGAGACACAACCCAAAGAAGCTGCTACCCCATTTCCCCTATCCTCTCCGCTTTTCAAAACCATGTTGCTGAATTTTAGGACTTTATGGATGGTTCTCAGGTTGCTGAGGACAATGAAGAACAAATGACTAAGAGGGTTCAAGTTGCAAGGCAGGTCTGGAATACTCCCATTTGTATCCCTGAATCTCCCATATTTGGTCATTTCCAAAGGCGTCACTGTCCTGCAGTATGTTCACTTTGGTCCCTACACTACTAATTTTTTCATCTTCCCTCATCATCTCTTTTCTTTTGGGTTTTGTGTCTTTTTTTTAGATTGCAAGCCTGCAGGCAGTGACTGTCTTGTTTACTGATTGATTGCTCCAGGAGCCTATTTTGGTTGAGGAGAGGGTTAAAACTAGTTCAAACAAGTAACAAATAGAGGCATCTCCTTAGGGAACACCACTCTTCTCTTTGAAATACTACCAGGGTCAAACTTGGCTGATGTTTTTGATTTTCTATTTAGGTATGTTTTCATACAAGTGCCTTCAACACTGTTCAAGGAGTAGTTTTGTGAGGGGATTTAAAGTTTTTAAAAGCTCAAAATATTGGTCATTTTTGTTGTTGAAACACACTATTTTATTGTAAGCCACTGCTATTTTTTAAAAGGACTATAGGACAGGAGTTCAAAGAATTATTTACCTGCTGAAGTAAATGACAAGTTAATGTAAAGATCAATTTCATCCTCTTCAGCTGTTTTGTCAACCAGAGGTTCTTCATCCATCATAAAGTAATCTTCCAAAATCTGGTTGGAAAAACAAGGAGATAGGACTCATCTTGCTATCCACTTCCTCTTAGGAGAGGAACAACGTCAAAGACTCTTTCAGAACAAAAAGTACACAGCACCCAATCCAAAGCCAATACATGAGGATCCTAACTCACCTGTATTCTTTCTCAACCAATCACCTGCTAAACCTCAAGTCACAGATTATCAGTCTCAAAGAAAATCAAGTGGCCTGCTCCAACATTTAGGGGCCACACTGATATGGAGAGAGGGCACATAAAGCTGTTAAAAGCACTGCAGCTTATAATTGGATATTGAAGTCGACTGGTTGAAATAAACACATGATCTTCCCTTGTTTCCATCTCCACCTGTTGCTTTCCTCTGTATTGTTTTAAGATTGAAAGCCACTTGAGGCAAGATCTACCAAACCGTTATTTGTACCTCATCACGTACATGGGTGATGGTATATGAAAACCGTACATGCACACTTCTTTTATTTTCTCAGTGTGACTACATATTTGAGACAATACCCAGGACTTCTGTGCTCCCCACCTCAAACCCAAATTTAAGTTTCTTGCTTCTTATAGCTCCTTAGGGCGCAACCTAATGTTTAGACATAAAAAAACCCTACATCTTCCAGCATTGCTGGCTGGGGCATGCTGGGATTTGTAGGACTTTTTTCTGTCTAAACATTCATAGGATTACATCCTTAGCCTCTTTTGTCATCTTCACCCACGCTCCTCCCTTGCTAGCTCTCTACAAAACTTTAAACTTTTCTACATGAGTCTGCTAATACGCTGTATCTGCTTTTGATTTTGTTGCAGGACAGAGATCTGAGTACTAGTTTTTCCTTTCCTGCTTTTCCAGTACATAACCTCTAGGTGGCATTGTGGTGTAATGCAATATTGCAAATACACAAGAGGAAATAGTGCTTTTTCCTGCTTTCTTTAAAATATCATCGCATTTTCCTTGCTCTAAAAAAAATTTGTTGAAAGTACTGTTCAAAAACAGAAGCAAAACTGGAGGGTCTCAACATCATCTAAAGAACCTGTGAACAACCATGAGTAGGGAATGATGAGTACACAACAAATGCCTCATGTAGGAAGTCTGCCTGTGCTACTTCCAGTCATCAATCTGAAATAACCAGGCCCACATTTGTCAATTTACCCCATTCCTGTTTCATCTGTCCCAGTGAGGTTGTGGTCCACATTTTGGGATATTTTGAGCCTTAACTATTTATAGAATTGTTACCTGTTAGAACCAAGTTGCCTGGACACACAAAATATATCCCCATGCTGGAGTCTATTAAAACCTACATTTAAGACATGCTGCTTTAATCAAACAAGGGGCTTTTCAACATCATGCGTTCCTCATTCTCTACTCACAACTGTTTACAGGTTCTTCAGACAATGCTGTACCCTCCAATTTTGCTTCTTTGTGTAACCAGCACTTTCTGTGAGGTTTTTTAGAGCAAGAAAAATGTAGCATTTAATTGCAAAAGTGAAACAAAGCCTGATTTCTTCTCGCTATACCAGAATACCATCTAGAGGTTATGTAGTGGAATAGCAGGAAAGGAAATACTCTGCTGGTGCTGGAATCTCAATTTTGCAGGAAGAAACTGTAAGTAGATACAGCAGATAAACAGCCTAGTATAGAAAAGTTCAAGTTTTCATAGTGTGGTACAGACAGAGAGCAAACTGTCAAGTCCAGAAACATGCCCCATCCAAAAATATTTAGATAAGGAAACATTATCACATGTAGATCTCTTAAGGGGTCTACCCCCATCCAGGGAAATGGAGATGATTAAAATAGCTTCACCCAACGTATGAGCAATAGCTGCAAATGGGAGAAGGGAATATTTAGGGTTTGATGGGGGGAGAAGAGAAAAATAAATACTATTCAGAGAACATGTTAGGATCAAACCTAAAACCAGTCCCAAACATTACCTGCACACTTGGGGTAATATGCAATGTTATTCCTACATAGAGTAGACCCATTAAATGAATGAGACTTAAGTTAATCACAAGTAATTTAAAACCCAATCACCTACTCTCCTGAGTCCAAGCCCGCAAATCTATCCTTTTACTCGGGAACAAGTCCCATCAAGATTGCACCTTTTTTATTATTTCTGAGGGGAGAGGGGAACCGGCCCAAACCCGAATATGCTTCCACTCCGAATTGGGCCTTCATTCCGCGGCTAATTTTGCCTCAAACCAAACGAAAGCTCACGGGTCAGCGGACCCTTTTCCTCATGTAAAAACGCCGAAAGGATGCAGCCGCTCGAGTACCGCCTGCCTCTTCTCGGAGAGTGGATCCCCCCCAAAGTGTCAACCATCCATTGCTAGCCCCTGAGGCGAGAGGGCGCGAAATGGCGTGCGCTGTTCCTGCTCCCCTCACTCACCACATCCTCCTCCTTCGCCGCTGCCGTCGCTACCGCTTCTTCTTCACCCCCCTCCGCCATTGCGCACACGCCTCCCTCACACAGCATCGCCGCCTTTCCCCATTCCCGTCTCTTATGAGGGGGAGTGCAGACGAGGAGGGCGGGGCGGCAATGGTTGTGGAGGCTTATTTAAAAATATACTACTTACTACTGCTGTTGGTATGGGTGCTTTTGACAAGGGTGCTGGAGATTTAGAGCACCGTTTTATTATTGATACAGTTTCCGGAGGGGTAGCCGTGTGAGTCTGTTGCAGTAAAACAACAGCAAAAACAACCAGCCTTGTAATAAATTTAAAGATTACAAACTAATTTCTTATGCCATGATAAGCTTTCACGATTTACTGTCCACTTCATCAGATGCATGAAGCAATATCATGAGAACATAAGAAGAGCCCTGCTGGATCAGACCAAGGGACCATCTAGTCCAGCATTCTGTTTACACAGTGGCCAACCAGGTGTGGACAGAAAATACAAGCAGGACACCAGTGCAATAGCACCCTTTTAAAGCCATCCAAATTGGTGGCCATCGCTACTTCTTGTGGCAGCTAATTCCATAGTTTAACTATGCGCTGTGTGAAAAAGGCCTTCCTTTGATCTGTCCTGAATCTCCCACCAATCAGCTTGGGGATGACCCCATTGGGTTCTATATCATGAGAGAGGGAGGAAAATGTCTCCCTATTCACTTTTTCCACACCATGCTTAAGTCCTGAGTTACAGGTGTTTGAAACAAAGGCAGCACTGCTGGCCATAAGAAAAAAAATCCAAAATCCATATCACAATCTTTATTAGACCAACTCAAAGATCACAAAAAAAATGTGCAAGCTCAATGCTGGACTGAGTACCACTACTGCCCAATGCCTAATGCAGTAATTTAAATTTGAAGCCTATTACCCAGTTCAAATGAATACATAGCACAGACTATCACCAAACTTGTATTTGTAAATCTTGGAACTGTCCAATAAAGTCTATGGTAGTTTGAACTGTATTAATTGTAATATTGCACTCTGTGTTGCTTTGCTTCATGCCTCTCTCCAGTGTTTGGGGATTGAAAGGAACACAACTTTGTGGGTGAGTAATTGAGTAACGCTGAAAGCTTGGGGATTTTCGGGTTGAGGGGAAATCTTGATAGACGATGGCAGAAGTGGGGATTTCTTAGAGAGCAAGAAGTGGATAGCAGCCTAGTTTTGTTTCCTGATTCTCTATCTGCATACTGACTCCAAAACATATTTTGAATGAAGGCAACTCTCTGGTCCTAAGGCAGTATTTTTTTTAGGTTTCATTTATATCCCACTTTTTTTCTCTTGCAAGGAACCTAAGGCACCTTACATGGTCCTCCTCCTCTCCATTTTATCCTCACAAACAACCCTGTGAGGTAGGTTAGTGTGAGAATCACTGATTGGCCCAAAGTCACCCAGTGAACTTCATGGCCGAGTGGGAACTAGAATCCAGATGTTTTCTTTCTCTTCATGCCTCAGCACTGCTCACTTCAAATTATGAGTCCACTCTTATATGAAGAGTCAATGTGCCTATAGACAATTACCTGGAAGTCCCATTGATTTGTAATGTTTGATTTATAATTACAGCAGGCAACTAACTGCCTTCACTACAAACTGATCCAAAGAACAAGAGCAAAGTTCACCAAAACAATAAGCTGGTGGTGTAACTGCTCATTTTAAAAACTTTTTGCCCAATTCACTATTAAAAATGTTCAGTCATTTACAGTTTTGAGCATTTTAAATAGCAAAACGGGCAAGAGGTTTTAAAGCCAAGCAATACACCAGTTCAATGTTTTGATGAAATTGGCTCTGAGGTTTAGTTTACAGTGTAATCAGTTACTTGCTCCAAGTAATTTACAGTTTTGATGATTCATTTAGTGAAAGCTGCATATATGGCAATTAGTTATAGATGGAGGAGAGTTCAGCCACCCACAGTCAACAATTGGTGTATAAGGATTTGGGTTATGGCTTTTAGGATGAAATGTACTAAGTTCCTACTCTGTTTTGAAGAATTTCTTTTGCTCTTAATTCCTTTTGTTTATGACATGTTAAAGTTTTTAAAATTCTTTTTTTAATTTTAAAAAATGTTTTTAAGTTTTAATTGTAAGTCAGGCATTTTGAACATTCCCATATACATTTAAGGAAATTTGATAAAATAATGTATATGATCACCCACCAAATAGATGCTGCAATCCGACCCTTTAGAGTTCCCCCTTCTCCTGGCCACTCCCTCTCCCTTGCTTTGTGGTTTCCCAGGTTTGTGTATTTCATATATTTGATTATTGAACTTGTATATATTAATATATGGTATCTGGATTAATTCGATAAATCAACAATGTTGATGGATGTGTGAAATAGTTCAGAATCATGACAATTTAGCTCCATTGTTTCTAGGACTGAGGGAAAAAAAGCTTCCAGAGTCCACCCAAATCTCTCTTTCATAAGTTTTAATGACCTCAAATGCTTGCTCACATATTTGTGACCTTTTAGCTGACACTATTAAATGCATTACCCTACTGTTATTTTGTTCTGTTTCATAATTCACCAACGTGGCGACCAGCCATTTTTGCAACTGTAGTATTTATTTTTCTGGCTACATTGCATCCACTCCACACGTACTCTTATGTCCATTATACCATTTGTAAGCTTTTTAAAATTTTTTTATTTTTATTTCTCCTTCACACGCCGGTCTTCCCAACACACAACCCTTGTCTTTTCCAAACTTCTGGGCACTCTTCGGCTTTATTGCCTGAAGTTCAGCTACGCGCAGAGGTCTCGCTGCCTCAGCTGCGCTCGTCCCGTGACCATTTCTGGGAATCCACCAGCCTTACCAGCAAGGGAAACCGAAAGGAAAATTCTTGCGCGGCGCAGAGTGCGCATGTGTCGGAAAGTCCCGCTTGCACTTTTGCTCGCTTGCGGGTGAAGATCTGCTGGGATACTAGTGACGCGAAGGACTTTAATTATTGCGATTGGACAAGGGAGCCTGCGGTTATAGGCGTGGAGCTACCCTCGAAGTTCAGAAGGTTTTCGGCTAGACGTCGGAGCGCACGGTAGACGCGCGTCTTCGTGGTCGAGAAGAAAAAACTTTCGCAGGTGGCCTTCGGAGCTGCGGACATGGCTAAGACGCTTCTACTCTCGTGTGTGGCATTTCTCATTTGCGTCAGTGTTCTGGAGGCCGTTGAAAGTAAGACTTTATTGCAACTCTTGTCTGGAACTTTAGCTCTTTCCTGGGTAGGCAGAAATTTGGGCTGTTCTCCAGGATCCGGCCAGGGCTATTTGGGTTAACGAGCCAAGGGGGGGGGGGGGAAGGACGCATTCTCAAAACCACTAATCACGGGTTACCGATCCCCCTCCCCCCTCCATATATGTGAATAAAATTTCACAGGGGTAATAGTCTGTTATTGCAAAGAGTCTGGTTTCATCTTAGGCTGTAGTCCTTTTTCTCCGCATACTCGGGAGTAAACCCCATTGCACTCGTTCGGGTTTACTTCTGAGTAGACGTGGGTAGGATTACGCTGTTAAAGGTTTTGTGAAATAGATGGTGGGCTCGGACCGAGAAAACTTATGCCGTCATAATATTGGTTCAAGTAACTCTACACAGGATGTACAGCCCTGTGTGTTTACTCCATAGTTAGTCCAATTGTGTTTGTGTGGCATACTCCTAGGTCAGGGGATTTAATCCTATAACTGTTTACCTGAGAGTAGGCGTCATTGGCCTTAACAGGAATTACTTCTAGTTAGGTATATATAGGGTTGGGCTTTTAGTCTCTTTTCAGGTGGGCAGAAAGTAGATCGCCAGATGTTTTGGACATAAACTCTCAATATTCCTAACTGATCCTTGGTCATGCTGGCAGAGGCTTCCGAAAGTTTTAAGGCCAAAACATCTGGACCTACCTTCTGCCTAGCCCTGTTTTAAGGTGCCATAGGACTCCTTACTATCTGCAGTCCTAGATACACTAGTGAGTGAGCTTCATTGAACTCAGTTACTTCTGAGTAAACATGCATATGGATGTGTTGTTTTTCATCTCTTGTTGTCCAATCAAGATAGTTAAAACTGGTAAAAAATTAGACTTTGCCTCCTTGGCTTTTTTGGAGTGGTGGTGTTGGGATCCTCTACTGAAGTTGAGTAGGAAGAAATAGAAGAAGGCAGTTATTCAAGGGATGTAGTATGGTGCAGAAGGGAAGGTTTGGCTTTTGTAGGCAGAGTAGGTCACACAGGTGCCATAGATGGGTTAGATAGACAACGACAAAGGCCCAAGATGGTCCAACAGCTTTTGAAAAGCTGGGTTTTCGCTCCCTCCTCCTTCCTTTAACGTCTAAACACAGTTGTTTTTAAACAACATTTCCGGACCTGCTGCAAAGGCGGAAGTCCCAAGACATGCTATGCAACCCTGGAACACAAGATGGGGGTTGTTTGAGGTTGTTGACTTAGGAAAAACGGGGGTTGAGATACGCCCGTTGCCTAGGATGTTATGGAGCTACCCACAGTGCCTTTTGTTTGAGATGGGACGATAAAATTCTGAAAATGAGAACACTTTCTAACTGTGATGCTCTCTTTCGGGAAGGATAGAATAAAAATGAAGTCTTCCTCCCCCCTTTCATGGTTGGAGGGTTTCACAGTGGTGCGTTGCATCACTGAAAAATGAGAAGAAAAGAAGTTTGGAGATTCTGGGAAATTTGCAGGGGAATTTCTCAGCCTCCCTTTGTCCTAGAGGCAATTGCAGGGAGGGATTTGATCTTACAGCAGGCTGTCTGAAGCCCAATTTCACCCATTCCCTGCAATTACCTATCTTCCTTCAGGGATAGTGCTTATGTGCTCATCCCCGCCGCTGCTGGTGACATTCCTCAGTGGCAGAGGGAAGCACACATATACTGAACCTTGCCTTAGATGAGGTAGGGGTCATTTCACTATCCCGATGCAAGGGTAGGGCCCCGTCTATCCTGGCTCTGCTTTGTTTCGGCTTTCAGCACATCTGCACTGCAGGTGGGCGGCCTGCTCAAACTATATGGAGTGGTGCTCGTGGTGAAAACTAGGAACGTTGCAGGGGCAGTAGTGGAAAACTGGAGAAGGAGATTCCAAGCTGTGTGTGAGATGTAGCAAATCCACCCTCAGATTTCCAAGTGTTTTAATTTTTCCTTAAAAACAACCAGGGCAGGAGGGCGCTACATTTGATCAGAGCACAAGTAAGGTGGAGGAAAGGGCAGGGGGAGTTATTAACCATTTCAGGGGTGGCCCTCCAGATGTTTTGGCCTACCATTCCCCTGATCCTTCACCATTTGCTATGCTGGCTAGGACTGATAAGGAGTTGTAGGAGGGCCCCAAGTTGCTCACGCCTGCTCTGTTTCTTTCCACTGTGAAGCTAATGGAAGGTGGGGACATTTAGATCAGGGGAAAACAGTGCAAACGGTGCTGCGGGGAAAAAAAGCTAAAACAGCCTCTCTTCCTGTGCCTCTGCTGCTCTGATCAAATCTGGGCCTGTGCACATACCCTGTTCGCAGCTGCATACTGATATATATACAGTTCACATTAAAGGGAAAATTGAGGTGTGCAGCTGAGTCTGTTCCAGCAGCTGTTCTTTCACATCACTTTTGCACTCCATGGGTCACTTTATTTGTAGGTCCGGTATCTAAAAAATGAATACAAGGGAACCTATTCTGCTTCATCTAGCCCAGGCAAAGGAAGGATGTTTATTTATTTATGTCCAAAATGACACCTCCCAGACCCTTGTAAACATTTTCTTGGAATTTTGTGGGAGGGAAAAGCAGCACTGGGGAGTGGGAGTGTTGAATGGGGAAATGGCCAGCAGGGAAAGGGTTAATCACCCACCACCACCCCGCTGCTCATCCCTTCGAAATCATAGTTTTCAAGGCCAAGGTCGCTTTTCATTAAACAATCAAATAACAAAAGGAAAACATGTTGCGACTTCGTTGATGTATATTTTCTGGCATATTTCCAGGGGCTTTTTAATTCGCCAGGCCTTTGCCCAGTTTTATTTTCACAACAGTTGCAATCTGCTAGAAAAGGAATAAAATGGAGTCTTGATCATTGCTTGGGCATGGGTCAAATCTTGCACACACTTTCTCTTTCCTTTTCTCCTAGTGTGTAAGCAGTCATCTTCACACCGTTCAGGCCCAGGTGTTCCCACCTTTATCCAAAACTTGCATTTTGGGATCTCCTCCTCCTCCATATATTTATGGAAGTAGTGCTGCTCTTGCATCCTGATCCATGAGTTGATGTCGAATGGCATAGAGCAGGGATGGGGAAACTGTGGCCCTCCAGATGTGGCCCTCCAAACTACAATTCCCAGCATCCTTCACCGTTGGCCGTATTGGCTAGGACTGATCAAAGATGGAGTCAAACAATACCTGGATGGACAGAGGCTCCCCATCCCTGGCATAGAGGATCCTCATACTCTGGGGCATAGGAGAACCCCTCCGCTAGCCAAGAGAAGAATGCCCTGTTGTTCTGTAACTTTTTATTTAATTAAAATATTTCTTGGGAGCAAAGGCCCCCACATGGCAGCATACAACAATTAAATACATACAACCAATATAACAGTAAAGGTGTTAAAAACATTAACAATAGCAGTCATATAAGGAGGAGGCTAGAATAAAATAATGTTTTCAAGGCCTCCTTAAAAGCCTGCAATGATGGAGCACGGAGGACCCCCAATGACAACTTATTCCAGAGTTGTGGAGCCACTACAAAGAAGGCCCTCTTACTTGTAGTCACTCACCTGAGTACTCTCAAAGGTGCACAGATGAGAAGTGCCTCTCTTTCTGATCTTTAAGGGCAGGCAGGCTGCTAAGGTGAAAGGCAGACCTTTATGTAATTGGTCCAAAACGGCTTAAGGCTTTGAAGGTCAAAAACAGCACTTTAAATTGGGCTTGGAAACACACCAGTAACCAGGGTAGCTCTGTGCCATTTCTTAGCTGAATATAGCCCAGAAGAGGGAAAGGGAGATTTTCTTGATTGTTCAGAAACTGAGCGGTACTTGGGTTCATCTGCCTCCAATTAGGCTGTCCGACTCAAAAGTTCTGCCCTTTAAACGAGTGAGTTGTGGTTACACAATGTGAACTCATAGAAACCTGTCTTTTCACTGAGATCTAGACCTCCTAGTTGTCTCATTGTCAGCGCAGGTACATTTAACAGCAAATGGGGGTAGGGACGTTTCTATTGTAGGTCCCCCATCTTAGGAAATCCCCCCTCCCTCCCGCTGCAATGCAGTATCATGGATGGTGTTTCTGCACCTGTTAAAAACTTATCTGTTTATCCACGCTGATTTTAAAACCTAGCTCAGTAGATTTTCTTTCCTGTTGTTTTTATCTTTGCATTTTATTTTAATTGTTTTAAGATATCTTGTACACCACCCGGTGATTTAATAAGGAAAGGTGGTATATAAATATTGTAAATAAAATAGTAAAAGAGAGGCATTTTGCATGCAGTCAGAGGTACTTTCTTTTAGTTCCAGATTTGAGGCAAGGGGGCTGTCGTCATGGCACCAAGTTGGTGCCGTTCTACTGCCAAACCCCACGGTATCACTGGTGCAGGGTGGCAGCAAGTAATACAGATGAAGGGATACAGCGCGAGCTTTCCGGCAGCCATTAGGCTCACTGGCCCACCCTCTGCCCAGGCAGACAGCGACCAATCAAGGGTCACCATCCAGAATGAGTCTGTGACTCCGGAGCTAGGCTAGATGGCAGATACACCATACTTGCCTCGCTCCGGAGAAAAAAGTTGGGTTAAGTCCCCCAGTTATTTCCTCCACAGCTTCTCTGGAAAGCCCCAGAGTGGGTGCGCAGTGGGTGCTGCATCGTATAGTTGACACAACACCACCGTGCACCCATCCCAGAGCTTTCCATGCAATTAGACAGCCCCCTAGTGAATTTTGACTTAAATTAAGCTTTCCATGATGAGTATACCAGTCACATGTCATGAATTCATACCTGTCTATTTAGCCATATATACATAAGAAGGGCAACCACAACTAGGAGTAAGTTTCTGTATCATATGCCTTGGCAAATTTATTAACCATGTGCTTTTGTTGCTGTGTGTGACAGTACATATGCAGCTTTCTATATGGAAGCAAAATCTGAGAAGCAAATTTGTATGACTTGGACCTTAGTGCATACCTAATAAAGCATGGTGTAGGGTAGCCTGTGTCAATAACACCTTGTCTGTTACCTCTTCCTCATTCCTACAGAACAGCCTAGTGTCCAGGTGTATTCCCGTCACCCTGTGGAGAATGGCAAGCCAAATATCTTGAATTGCTACGTGGATGGTTTTCACCCTCCCAAAATCAACATCAGTCTGTTGAAGAATAATGTGGAGCTCACAAACAAGCGAATGTCTGACCTTTCTTTTAAGAATGACTGGACCTTCAACCTCCTGGCTTTTGCCGATGTGGTTCCCAATGGGCAAGATGACTATTCCTGTAGAGTGGAACACGTCACCCTGAAAGAACCGAAGGTCGTCAAATGGGGTGAGCGCTTCGTTACTTTGGCCTTCTTGTCATTCTCTTTTTCCATTCCCTTTCTTCTTACCCCCGGACTTGAAACATGACTAGTTGTGCTGTCGAATCCCTAGCCGTTCCAGACAGTGCATCTTGGTTACAGTTCATCAGTCTAGTACAGCAGGTAGATCTCCAGATGTTTTAGATTTCAGTTCCTAGAAGCCTCTGCCAGCATAGCCAACGGTCAGGAATTCTGGGAGTTGAAATTCAGAACAACTGGAGACCTACTTTCTTTTCTCGAAAGGGCTGGGGCCTGTGGTCCTCCAGATGGGGTCAGACTTCAGCTCACATCGGCCCCAGCCAATATGGCCAGCGCTGAGAGATGCTGGCAGCTGTGCTCTGATAGGAAAAAAGACATCATCCCAGCTTCCAAGTAAAATACCTTGATCCACATGCAGAAAAGCACATGCATTCATTGGTGCTCTTGTATTTCCTTTTAAATATAGTAAATTAATTCTATAAAAGTGTGTCTGGAGGCAATTTAACCACTTAAATTGTAGCTGATGGGGGCAACCATTCTTTGCAAGAGTAGTAGCGTTTCCAAGGCTATAGCCTTGGAGGTTTTGTGGAATCTATAGGCATTGGCAGCTAGTCCTCATTGAGATTAGTGGAGCAGAGGGCAGAGCAACTAATGCACTCTCTCTCTTTCTTATTTTAACCACATGGGGCCCAATCCAGATTGGCCCTGCCCCACCCGCACAAAGCAATGAGCCACCTCTGTCCAAAGGTGCTAAATTGTAAGACTATTGCAACATGTTGGAGAACTTTTATGTTAACGGATACTGATGTTATTATTTTCTCCTACAGATCAGGAGTACTAACCAGATGATCCCCATCAAGTAAGGTAAGATATAGATATTTCCTGAAAGTTGTAGTTGATGTGAATTTTATTTTAATAAATAAATGAGGGAACTCTTCCCTTTCTCTCATGAAAGAGATCCCAGGTGGTTAACAAAACCAGTCAGAGCAGCTTTAAAGAAGAAGACAGCCACAATATAAAATGAGCTAAGAGAGTAATCCTGCGGTCTCTGGACAGCATCTGGGGAACCAATAGCATAGTTCGGAGGCTGGAGACAGCGGTCAAACCTCAAACCCGGAAGTCCACGCTTCGCCCCTTTCTCCTCGCAAAGAGAACCGAACCACGTCGGCTGCCTCTCCGAGGTTGCAAAAGCAGCCTCAGAAAGGAGGGAAAGGGGGCAGTTGTGTGGGAAGGGACAGTGGAGTCTGGCTTATGAAGAATCCTCTGGCCTCCCCAGCCTGCCTTTCCTCCCACTCTGCAGAGCCCCTGCTAGAAGGGCAAAAAAAAACTGTCTAGCAAAAATGCAGAGTGGGAGGAGTGTGGCGGCTGATGGGCATTCTGATAGGATTGCACCCTAATTTGTTTGTAATTTGCATTTTCACGTGTTTGTAATACCGCCTTGTGAGAGAGTAGCGCCCTGAAAGGCAGGTTAAAAATCTTTTAACTAAATACATAAATTTTGTGTCTCATTTATCCTCACCAGAACTTTGTCAGGTTAGGCTCAAATAGTGATGCTTAAGACCACCTAATGGTTAACATGAGGCAGGGGCTTCCAAGCTGGCACTTGATTCATTGCTCCGCACTGCTTCTCCTTTTTAAAAAGAAGTACATATAAAACTCGGCGTATGTTTTTTCTTTCTTTCTCCAGGTCTGAGGAACCTTGCCTTCAAAGAATAACTGCAACTCCTGTGATCTCCAAGCATCCTTTGTGTAGCTTTCCTTCTTACAACCGATTGTGGAACTCAGTGGGCAGTTTTCTAGTACCTACCCATGCTAATGCATCATGCACATTTTGCTATGTTTGGATTTCTTAAGCTTTGTCCACTGTAGGCCAAAGATTGATGATTGCACTGAAAATTTGAGCTATCGTGCATTTATTCTAATCAGAGATTTTCCACTTTGAATGTCTAAAAATGACATAACCTTTTGCTTTTACCTTAAATACTTTTATTGTATCTTCTGGGAGTTGGTTGAGATCTTAATTGGAAAGATAAATATAAAATTGGAAAGGTTGAGCGTTTTCACCTTCCTTTATAAGTTGGCTACAAATCACTTTTATCATTTGACATGTAACTCTGCAAAGTTTTTCAATCTCCAATAAAGTACCACTACTTCTATTTCCTTAGTGGCTATGACTGATTCATCAGTTCACTACACAATCCTATACACTGTACAATCCTGTACATGTAAGTCCCATTGAGTTTGTTAGGGCTGACTCCCAAGTAAGTGTGCATTAGGTAAAGCATATTTACCCCAAAGTAAGTCCCACTATAGTGAATGGGATTTAATCCCAAGTAGGTGTACATAGGATTGCATAGTACAGCCTTCTCCCGCCTTTGCCTTCCACATACGTTGGGCTACAATATCCATCATACTTAACGATTGCTCATGTTCCTGGTCTGATGGGAGTTGTAATCCAAAATATCTGCAGGGTGCCAGGTTGCTGTAGGCAGTTTTAGATGCACCAACAGCTTCATTCAGTAAGAACTTAAGAGCTATGCTTGGAGTTAAAAAAATTTATAAGAGAAAATAGTGAAATATGGAAATATTTGAATTATATGAAGTTTTATGTTGTAACAAGGGAGAAATAAGGGGGAGAAAGGGAGAAAGGTTTGGTTAATTTTATAATTAAGAGAAGAGAAGATTTTTTTTTATGGTGAATGAAAATATTTTAGAAGAGAAGAAGAAGGGGGTTTATTTTTACTTGAGGTCTGTTTTAGCAACTTCTAATATTAGGGGAATAAGAATGTTAATATTTAGTTGTGTTAAAAGGGGAGGATGGGTTTTGTTTTCCTGTACTTTCACTTTAAAAGAATTTATAAAATTGTTGTGGGAAAGGTAGGGGGTCCTTTTAATTGTTGTATGTTTTGTAAGTCTTGTTTTTATGTTTTTTAATGTTGAAATAGAATAATAATCTTTAATTCAAAAAGAGCTATGCTTGCTAGATCACACCAAAGCTCTGTCTAGTCCAGCACTCATTTCACATAGTGACCAACCAGTTGCTTGTGGGTGTGCTTAGTCAGCACACATAGAAAGCATCACATAAAGAGAATGATTACACAAGAAACTCTACAACTAGACACATTTATACAACACGTTCAATCATAATAAGGCTCAAACAATTATAGCATTGACATGGGGTTAGATAAATCAAAAACATAGGTAAATATAAAAGTTTTGCATCTTCTAAAGACGTGCAGTGAAAGACTGAAGGAAGTCTCTCAATGCAATGAGCTCCCAAATCCTGGAGTCATATCCAAGGAAGCAAACCCGGTTCCAGATCTTTGCCAGTTTTGCTTACCAAGTGAAGGAACTTTTAAAAGGGACTCATTGTGGATCTTAATAGCTAGGAGGCCTCATAGGGGGAGAGTTAATTGAACACTACATTTGTAAACTTTCTACATTTGAGAACTACTGCTCCCAAAGCGGCTCACATCAAGGCTTATAAACTAAAATCACAAGACTCAAGGGAAGGGGAGTGGAGAGAAACGCAAGAGTAGGGAGATCACTTCTTCAAGGCTGGAACAAGGTGGTGAGCTATAAGGGGGCATTTAAATCCACTTTGGGCCAGGCTGATTTTCATTTGTGTTCTTGCTTGAATAGCAATGAATGGAACGTGTTCCTTTGGCTGATGGATGGAGCCGAGTGTTCTTTCCGATCCTAAAGATGCCTTCCATGGTGTGATAAGCATTCTTCTGCAAGGAGATGCAGGCAACGACGCTGAAGCACAAAAGTATTTTTTTATCCCACCCTACAGCCCTAAAAGCCACTAGAATGGTTTATATATAATCAATTAAACAAGATAGCCCCTGCCTGCAGTGTGGTGTAGTGGCTAAACTATTGGACTAGGAGTCTGGAGATCCTGGTTCTAGTCCCCGCTCGGCCATGGAAACCCACTGGGTGACTTTGGGCAAGTCACAGACTCTCAGCCCAACTTACCTCACAGGGTTGTTGTGATAATAAAATGGAGAGGATTATGTACACTGCCTTAGGTTCCTTGGAGGAAAAAAGGTGGGATATATGTGCAATAATAAAATAAAAATCTAAAAAGTCACAACACACAAGGAAAAAGGAATGAGAAGCAACATGGAAACATGTGCATCTTTCAGCAGGGCCAATTGAATGTGCAGAGGGAGATGAGAGGGCTTTCCCTTCTCATCTCTATGGACAAGCTGCTGGAATGGGGATCCCAGCGCTACCAATCAAAGGTGTTGTGCAGCTATTCTGTCATTCCCTGCAAATTTGATTTTTTGTGTAAGAATGAAGACGGAAAGTGAGAAAACATGGCATTGTTCCAAATGGAAGATTATGTCAGCCAAGCCCCCCTAAACATCTGTGAATAGGGCTGGAAGATTGCATAATAAAAGTCTCGCCTGGAAGCATCCTTAGACTAGCAGGGGTTGGTCCTCTCGGGGCGTACAATTGTTAAGTACCTACTTTTTCAGGTCTAGCAGCTGTCCAACTCCATTCATCAAAGGGAGGCTCTTCCAATGCCTCCCCTCCACTAATTTCCCACCATTAATTAAAAAGAAACCGGGCAAGAATTTTATGTATTTATTTATTTGTATATACTGCATTACTAGCAGATGTCCTTGGGATGTTTACAGTCAAAAACAAAACAATGAAACAGCCAAAGCAATAAAACCAACAGTGAAATAGTAAAAGTATTAAAGAGCCAGTGGTAAAGTTAATACAGTTTAGAAATTAAAGGCCTGCTGACAGAGGATGGTGTCTAAAATACAGTGAAGATGCCAGGTGGGTCTTCCTGGGAAGGGTATTCCACAGACAAGGGGCCACTACAGGGAAGGCTCTTCCCTTGTTAGCCACCGGTTGCACCATTGTGGGTGGTAGCACTCACAGAAGAGTCTTTGGGGATGATCTTAGCAATCGGGCAAGAATAGAGCTTGCAGAATACTGCCATTCGAAGAACAGACCTGGGGGATGCTGCAGCAGCATCTGATTTGAGAAAGCAGAAGCTTCAAAAGAGGAAATAACAGCCTCCACACCACCAAAGGCTGGGAGGGGCAATTGAGATGTGGCTGCGGAAGTGATAGGATAACTGATGCAGCGCAGATTTGCAGCCACCGCGGGGCTTTGAGCTCATATAGACAGCCCCTGGGGCAATATCCCACTGACCCAAATGTAGGTGCGAATCTTCCTGGAGGTAAACAGTTCTAAAATTACCAGGATTATAAATCAGTATTTCCAAACTTTAGATACCTGAGGTTTGTGAGTTTTTTTTCTGGATTAAAATTAGAATTAGACTTCAATAGCTGTGTGTCTGCTCTAGGATCTTATGCAACAGAGATTTCTGTGTATGCTGCATAAAGGAGCCATGAGGAAGACAATGCTGAGAAAAGAATAAAATGGGGCTGGTTTGATGAAGTTAATTTTGAATTCACTTTGAGAGTTTCCTGGTGGCGTTTGAGAGCAAATCTTTACACAGAAATCCAGGCGGAATGTTCTAGAAGAGGAAAACAGTTGGTGTGGCAGTTATCAGTCAGGATCCTAAAGCTGGTTAATGAGGTACACAGAGTCTCACTTGAAAAACATTGTACAGGAAAACAGGTAAGTCAGAAAGAAATGGCACAGGAAAATGATAAAACAGGACATTTGGGGAAGGATGGCAGCAGGAAACAGGGAAGTCTGCCTCACCATGAAGCAACATCTGAGGCTCTCCTCCAAGGCAGGATCTACACTACTGTTTTATAGCGGTATCAAAGTGCACTGACAACTGTTGGGGTCCACAACACATTCCATATACCACTTTCATACTGCTTTCATAGTGTTATTTATATCCTGCTTGGTGTAGATGTGTCACAAGTGTCTCCTTTGGGGGAGGTTTGGAGGATGACAACTAGAGAAGGCCTTTTTGATAATGGCCCCTCCAGTTGTGTAATGCTCTACCCAGCAAGGCCTTCTTGTCACCAACATTGCCACTGTTTCAGAGCCCCTGTTCCTAGGCATTGCATGGCATATGATGGGATCGTTCATGCATCTGTTGAATTGTTCCTGATCATTTTAGTTGTTTTATTGGATGGTAATATTTTAGTGGATAATTGTTTTCTTAGTGGGTTTAAATTTTGTATATTTTTATTTAGTTATACGTCACCTTGAGTCTTTTTTGAGTAAGGCGTCTAATAAATCTAATAAAGAATAATAGTTATAAAATTAAGATAAAATTGATATTCTCATTCCACTCCTTTTTCCTCTGACAGGACGGTCCTATCTTGACAGCTGCTTTTCTTTCTAGGATCATGACCACTTCCACTAGCAACAGCCCTTCCACTTCTTCAAGTTCAATTGTCAATGAAAGAACAGTCAGTCCAGTCATTGCCAGCTCATCTGACACATCATGGGAGCTGCACGCAGATGATTTCACCAAGGATCTATCCTGCGTTCTGTGTTTGGAGTTGTTTAGGGAGCCGGTCATTTTAACCTGTGGCCATAACTTCTGCAAACATTGTCTAGAGGCGACATGGGCAAAAAAGGGAGTCTTCTGCCCAGAATGCCATGCAAATGTTCCGGACCGAAAGTACATAAAAAACACAGTACTGGAGAAAATGGTGGATAAGATTAAGACGTTTCACGTGGGGTGTCAGCAACAGAAGTGCATTGAGCACAGCGAGCCATTGACCCTCTACTGGAAGCCAGAAGAAAAACTAGCCTGCTTCACCTGCCGAGAAGCTCAGTTACCCAAAGATCAGTGTTCCCAGTTTCTTCTCATCCCAGATGCTGTCCAGATCTACACGGTAACTTCCATATCAATGCCAGATCAACATGAAGGGAATGGTCCAATGATCATCCAGCCATATAAGACCTTTTTTTTTAAAAAAAAAACCCTGTTGATTTGAAAGGGAGACACTTAGGGCAGTATCCAATGGTATCCCTACACAGAATAGATCCATTGAAGTTAATGGGTTTAGCTTAGGTAGGACTAACATTGGATACTAACATTGGATACTGCTCTTAAAGTATCCACCTATCACCTCAATATAAAATCCATGGGACATAAATGCTTACATCTGGCTAGATCACGGTTTAATGGTTGAAAGAGAGATTGGGTTAATTAACCCATAATATGACATGATGCGTGTTGGGTAGGCTGATCATATGAAAAGGAGGACAGGGCTCATGTAACTTTAACAGTTGTAGAGAAAAGGGAATTTCAGTTAGTGTCATTTGTATGCAATTAGTTCCTGGTGAAATTCCCTCTTCATCACAACAGTTAAAGTTGCAGGCACTATACTAGAGTGACCATATACAAAAGAAGGCAGGTCCCCCGCAACTTTAACTGTTGTGATGAAGGGGGAATTTCACCAGGAACTAATTGCATACAAATGACACTGGCTGAAATTCCCTTTTCTCTACAACTGTTAAAGTTACATGAGCCCTGTCCTCCTTTTCATATGGTCAGCCTAGTGTTGGGGGCATGCTACCGCCATTTTGAATATGCAACCTCCAATTGGACCAATCAGAGGTTATTCCATGATGTGCGAACATGGATACTATGAGATAATCATGGATTAAATAACCCTCAATTAATCTACAAGCAGTTCTTAGGTTAACTGTGAGTTGCTTAACCCATGATTAATCGCTTATCTACTTCTGGTTTGGTTGCAGACTTGAGATTGGAGTTTTCCTTTCCTGCTTTTCTGCTCCATAACCTCTAGGTGGAGTTGCACTATCATAGAATAGCACAAATATACAAGTACAAACAGCGTTTTGAGAAACAATACCCCATTTCCCCTGTTCCAAAAACAAAACAAAAGCTGGAATGTGCTCTGATAAAACAGAACCCAACTGGAGGATCACAACACTGTGATCCCATAAACAACTGTAAGGAATAATCAGCGCATAATAAATTCCTCATGTGGAAAATCTGTTTGTTAAAAATATGAATGTATTTTCTTACTGGCAGCTGAGATTGCTGTGAAAGAAGTTTCTATTGGTGCTGAAAATTGTGGGTTCAAAGCAGTTGCTTAGTGTGCTGAGGCTCAGACCCCACCTCTGTCTTGCACTTATCCTTTTGGGCAGGTTACTTGTCATTTATGACTAGCTACATTTCCCATGGCAGCCATTTTGTGATGATGTCCAGAACACGGTCTCGAATTGCCAAATGCATCCACAGACTAAAAAGTTTTCCTACCCCTGATCTATACCATCAGTTCAAGTTGTGGACATACCCCAGTGCTTATAAGAATATGCTTAGAACAGAGTTCCCCAAACCTGGTTCTGTCTGAATCTGTTGGACTACAACTATCAGTTCCTGCGAGCTGGCTTATAGTGTATCTCTGTTTATCCATGTGTTAGTACCAGTGAAAAGTATAGAATGCAGTGCCTCACTGAGGTGTTTCATACAACTCTTTTATGTGGCTAATAATCCAGATGTGATTGGCCACTTCCCCTAGACACTGAATTACTTGGCGGAGGTTAATGTTTGTGACACTCTTTCCACAGGAAAAGCTGCTCATGTTGAGAATTCAGCTCAGGTCCATCTTGGTGAAGCTAGAAGTGTTGAAGAATGCCCAGGAAGAGAAGATTGCTAATCATAAAGTGGGTAGCATTAATTCTGCATCAGATCCCTGCTTGAATATCCTTCTGTTATATTCTAGGGGAAGACACGGCTTACACATTTTCACTCTGAGCAAAAGAACGTGTTAGGTGCAATAACCCAAAGAAAGTTGAGGGACCAAACTTGCATTGAAATCAGTGTAATCAAGGACACACTTACTGTATTTTTGGAGTCCTTGTGCTACCCAGTTCATATAAGCCATACGGCCAGATCTACACCAAGCAGGATATAACACTCTGAAAACAGCTTGAAAACTGTATATGGAGAGCATCATCAGACGAGCATTTTATCCCACGCTCGCTACTACCCACTTAGATGTTCGTGCGTCCTTTAGATGACAATGTCTGCCTCCCATGCACCTCCCGCTCCTTCCACTCATTTTTCTGTCGCAAAATGGACCTCCTTTTAATCCGTCTTTTTTTAAAAAAAAAAATGGAATGTGCCACCATTTCTTACTATGTGCAGGAAAAGCGATGTGATATAAATGGCTCCTGAATGGGCCATGCGGTCGTTGCTGCTTCCTCTTCCTCTTCCCATGTAAAGAGACCGTCACTATTATGGGACAGTAGCAGGAGGCCATAGTGGTAGGGAAACGTGAAAATCCACCTGTCTGACGACGCTCGGAGTGTATCATGGGCTGCAACAGTTGTCAATACCATTCTAAACTGCTTTAAAGCAGTAGTGTAGATCCTGCTGCAGTAGACAGGTGCAGCTTATGCAAATCCACCAATATAGTCCACACATCTGATTGGAAGAATATCTCAGGTTTTGTGGGGGGTCAGGGCAGGTGATAGATAGTAAACTTGCCCAGGTGCAACCTTATGCTGAACTTTCTCTTTATTCTGCTCAATGTTAAAAGGAGGAAGAAAGTCTATAACAATGTTATTTTTCCCAAGCAAAAGTTGCTACCTTACCATTCTTAAAAGGCGAGTAATAGATCGGCACCTATAAAGCATAAATAAAGCTACTATCAGTTACTAGAGTGCTCTTTGCTTTGTCTAATAGTTGCTTTTTTATTTTAGGAGAACAAATTGCAACTTCAGTACCATATCTCCTTGGATTTCCTAAAATTACACCAATTCCTTCATAGCAAGGAGAAAATATATATCAACCAGTTAAAGGAAGAGGGTGAAATCATCCTCCAAGAAATGGAGGCAAATCTAAACAAACTCCAAGACCAAACCCAGAGTGCCAAGGATACGTTGGTCTGCATTCAGGCACGGCTGTACCAGCAGAATTCTGCTGGCTTCCTGAAAGTAAGGGTTCCAGACTTAACAGTACAACATTGTTTGGGATATTGTTGGTGGGTTGATCCCAGGGCATTGTAGATCTTGGAACCCCATGACCATATACTTGGGGTGCTTTCAGAAGAGAGTTTGTTAAGAAAAAAAATATGGAATTGTTGCACAAGGCTTTCTAACTAGTAGCATTAAGAGTCCTCCATATGGAAGCAGCCTTGATATCAGGGAACACCCCAGAGGAATAAGGAAGGAGTTAACCGACAATTGGGATTCCAGGTAGAAAAGATTTCAGGTAGCCAAACATGATGCAACAACGAGAGCCAGTGTGGTGTAGTGGTTAGAGCATTGGACTGGGAGTCAGGAGATCCTGGTTCTAGTCCCCACTTGGCCATGGAAGCTCACTGGGTGACTTTGGGCCAGTCACAGACTCTCAGCCCAACCTACCCCACAGGGTTGTTGTTGTTGTGAGGATAAAATGGAGAGGAGGATTATGTACGCTGCCCTAGGTTCCTTGGAGGAAAAAGGCAGGATAGAAATGCAATAAATAAATAAAATAAAAATTTCAGCTCAGGATGAGTTTACTACATCAGACCTGGACAGGCTTGATGTCCTGATGGGGGCACTGAAAAATGTTCTTGGGGTATAGAAAGAAGCTCTAAATTTGCTGGAGGAAAAGGTGTGCAGATGTGAAGGAGGTTGTGTGTTCAAGACTGTGCAAGTGATCCAGAGTTTTACATCCTCATCAACCACTGTTTGGGGTTGCTGCGTTACACATATGCTGCAAATGTGTCCTAAAGAAAGTTACTAGGTTTTTCTTCTTTCTTTTCTCTGACAGGGAATAAAAGCTTTCATGGAACGGTAAGTGTGAGTGTATAAACAAGTATTCTCAAAGGATGACAGCAGGCTTAATTTAATCAGCCAGGACACAAGCTATCAAATAGGCCCTAGGAATGGAAAGCAGAAGGGAACCCTATGTTGGCTTCTGCTATCTGGGAGACTTCATGCCCTGCTTCCCTGCTTTTATGCTTCTTCTCAGCCAAAAAAGCCCCCCAGAGTAACTTACATGCAATCAGTAAAAGGAGATAGTCCCTGTCTGCAGGTAAGGTTTGCCCATGATATTTTGCTGCCTGAGGCAAAAGGCAAGATGGCAACCCCTTCCATTCCATGTACAAAAGCCGACTGGACTGGTGGCTGAAACTTTCTTCAGCACTGGCAACGGAACAGCACCACATCTGAAGGTAGTAGACCACATGACCCACAACTCTCTCTTCCAACACTTTGCTTCCACCTCTCAGCATCTGCTGCCTGAGGCAACTGCTTCACTCTGCCTAATGGTAGAGCCGGCCCTGCCTGCAGGCTTACAAACTAAAAAGACATGATACATGGAATAGGAAAACATTAAGTAATCTTTCAGCAAGGCTGGTGAAATGGTTCTGCATTCTCTCTCGTCATCTCCCTCTCTACCAGCTGCTGCAATGCCTGCTAAGTAGTGAGGGAGGAGGAGCCTTCATGGGGATGTTTTTTTAAGCAGGATTGGAGGAACAACTGCTCCCCATTTCCCACTGCCCTTCAGATTAACGTCAAACACATGGTGCTCTTCATACATGTCGGTATCCAGGGAGTGGAGCTAGCCCACACATTCTTGCTATTTCAGTTCTTGGGACCTCCCATGGGAACACTGGCATAGGACCACAGATTGTAAGCCACATGTAACTAAGGTGGTCTCTCACATGTACAGATCAGTAGGGCCTGGTTCAGATGTAATACTAAAACACTTGGGAACCAGATCTGGTGAGGGCTCAGTAAGTAACAGAACCACGTGTGGGGAACCTCTTGAGGTCCCAATCTGGCCTTCCAGAGTTTCCCAGAGGGACATCCCCACTTCCCCTGAACCCACACTTTCCACCGTACTACCAATTGTTTGGTCATTTCCCTGGCTTTTGTGGTATTTTACCTCCATTCGAAAAGGTTGAAATACTTCTCCTAAGACATCAGGAAAGGCATTACTCTTCTGGCAGGAAGAGCTTGAAGTTGTCTCATCCCTTTTGTCATCAGCTTTGCCTTCAGCCTCCAGAATGTGTCCCCTAAGAGCTTCTCAAAAACTGAAATTGGACCTCAAGTTGAAAGGGATTCCCAAACCCTGTACTAAACCGTAGTTTAGCATTACGGGAATGAACCAACTCGGATTGTTCCTTTCCCATCTCCTCTCATAACATCCAAACCAGGAACTGGCCCCACACAAATTTGGCAACCAGCTCTGGCAATGGCTCAGTCAGCAACAGAACTTTTGCATGTGAAGCTTCTGTGGTGTTTTTTTTTTTTTTTAATGATCTGAGTGATCCTTTCTTGAACGTGTGGGAGTAGTTATTAATTCTTGGAGACACTAAGCCAAGTTTCCAGTGTTTGGGGGAAATTATTCATACAAACTAACTGATAAATATTGTTCCTTTATGTTTTGAACATTCAATTAGGCTACTTTAGAACAGTATTTTTTTTTTTGTATACTAGCCTTTTTTAAAAAATAAAAACAAAAACCAACTCCTAAAGAAAGGAAAGGTTAGGCCAGATTTACACCTTGTGTCAAATCATTACAAATGTGGAATAAAAAAGCAGGATATAACACTATGAAAGAGGTATATGGAATGTGGATTGTGCCCCAACAGTTATCAGTGCACTTTAATACCGCTATAAAGCAGTAGTGTAGATGTAGCCGTAGTTTGCAGACTAGGAACAGCATATGAATGTTCTGTCACTGCAGTGTACAATGCATATATAAATGACAGCATGTGCTCCTAAATGTTTACCAGGTAGCATATTTGAAATATTGTAACAGTTATTTCTAGAGCTATTTTTTTCCTGGCACCATCATCACTTTCTATTATTGGGAATGGCTTGTGCAGGATGCTGCAGAAAACTGAAAATTCATCACTGGGTGAACTCGTGACCGGGATGCTGAGCGCGGGGGATTTCAAGGGGCCCATGCATTATGCAGTATGGAAGGATATGAAATCCATCCTCAGCCCAGGTGAAGCTATGTCCAGTTCTGGTTGTTGTTATTCTTGCTGTTATCAGTGTTTCTATACTGCTTCTCATCTGAACAAATCCTGAAGCAGTTTACAAAAAAATTAAAAACAAGCAAAAATAGTATCATGAGATTGTTTCAAAGATAGTTTGTGGCTAGTGGAAAGCCAAAGTAAACAGAAAACATTTCAGTAAATGCCTAAAACATGCCAGTGTTGAGGTCTGACCTTCCTTAGAGGGGAGATCATTTCACAGGGCTTGTCACTGCTTGTCACTGCGAAACAGAAATCTGTAAGCTGCAGCATGGACAACAGGGCCTCCCCTGAAGATTGTAATACCTGGGAGGCTTGTATAAGGAGACATTCCTTGAGATAAACTGTTCCTGAGTTTTATAGGGCTTAGTATACTAATTCCAACACCTTAAACCTAGCTCAGTAGCAGACTGGCAGCCAGTGTAGATGCTTTAGCAGAGTCGTAATATGTGCGTGGTAAAGCACCCCACCTGCACTAACTGCAGTTTTGAATAAGCCCATGTAGAGCTAACATGATTACCCATCTTTAAATTAAACTAAAGTTGTTTAAAGGCATAGACCAGTTACAACCAAGTCCAACAAGAGTCTTCTTCTGTTTCCTTCATAAAAAGAAACTAAAATCCCTACCCCTACGCTTCCACCACCCATTTAACCTCCAGTAAAAGGAAGTTTCAGAGGGAACATGACAATACTCTCTCTGAGGACTGGAAAGTTTTGTTCACATGGTAGGGTAGCATTTGGGGAAGTAGACTGTTAACTGAATTTGAAGGAAACCAGTAGGCACGTAAATCAAAGATAGCAAACTGGCAATGAATAATTGTAGGTGGCAGTGCAAATAATTAAAACATTGCTAAGCATTAGATGAGAGATTTGGAAATGGAAGGTGTCTCTCAGTATTTGTCATTAGGGCAAACAGACTTAGGAGGCAACTTACTAGATTCATTAATTTGCTACAGCCAGTTATTGCAATATTGCTTCCAGGAGAAGGCTGATGCAGTTAGAATGGTGACATCTTTTGTCACATTGCCTTTTTGTTGGTACTGGGAAAGTGAGTTTTCATGGCTAATTGTAGACCAATACAAATTTGGTTTATTCTTTTTTAAAATTATATTTATGTCCCATCTTTCTTCCATTGCAGAACTTAAGGCTGCTACATAGAGTTCTACGTGGTTTCCCATGTAGGCAAGCATTTACCACACCCAGATCAGTTTAACTTCTGCAGGGTTGATGATTCATATGCCTTTAGACCATGCCCAGGGATCATAGTTCGTCCAATAAAAAGATATCATAGATAAATTTCATACTGTGCCATGTTCGTAATACTACTACTACTACTAATATATTTATTTCTTACCAGCTTCTCCCTCAAGATTGAGGCGAGGAACAACACCAATACAAATAACATAAAATACATAAAACTAATTAAAAACATATAAAATTAATACATTATTAAAATACCAATAAAACTCTTAAAATTCGACTGGGTAGGCCTTCCGGAAGAGATCAGTCTTTATAGCTTTCTTTAATTGAAAGAGACTATGAAGTTGATGAATCTTACATTAGACCCTTGTTTATTGTGTGTTCAATTGCCTTTAAATGTTTCCTGTGCTACAATAATTCTGTTCTTCTTTATTCCCCAGACATTTCCTTTTTTACCCTGGACCCCAAAACAGCACATCCAAACTTGGTT
This sequence comes from Anniella stebbinsi, assembly GCA_029215795.1. NCBI lineage: Eukaryota > Metazoa > Chordata > Lepidosauria > Squamata > Anniellidae > Anniella > Anniella stebbinsi. The sequence continues at coordinate 395,113,054 of JARDYH010000001.1, forward strand.
CTCTCTGATGGGATGACCTGCGTAAAGCATAATGACAAAAAGCAGATGCTGCCAGATACTCCAGAGAGATTTGACTGCAGTGTTTCCGTCCTGGGATCTGTTGGGTTCACCTCTGGGAAGCACTATTGGGAAGTGGATGCACAGAAGAAGTCCAAATGGACCTTGGGTGTAGTGAGAGAGAGCATTAACCGTAAAGGGAACTACCCGCTGTCACCCAAAGACGGACACTGGCTTATAAAGCTGAGGAATAACAATGAGTTAAAGGCTGTAGATGTACATGGAAAATGCCTAAACATGGCTCAGATGCCCAGTAGAATTGGGGTGTATTTGGATTATGAGGGTGGCCAGGTGTCCTTTTATGACGCTGGCGTCATGTCTCACATCTACACTTTTACAGAAACTTTCACAGAGAAACTGTACCCATACTTTTGTCCGTGTTTGAATGACTCTGGAGAAAACAGTGCTCCCTTGAGAATTGTTGCTTATAGTATGTAGATGCACGGTGTGGAAGAGGTCCATCTCCAAAACCCGAATTTCTGAGCTACTATATATAGCCAGCATAATGGATCTGGTGCTAAGATCTCAATACCAATTAAAGGGTATTTGTCTTCTTTTGGGACCTAACTCTAGCCCTGTTACTGGAGCAGGAGCAGCCACTGGAGATCTAGCACTGGTAGCTACCCTTGCACAGTTGCAAAGATGGTTAAACCGTTCTGTCATGTCTGAAAAGGTGGCAGGATCCCTTCTAGGCCCCTTAAATGGCATCACAATTTAGGTCCTTGAGATCCTTACACTGATGTCTCCTAATTGCAAGGTCAAAAGGGGAGGGGTCGCTTTCAGAAGAGCTGTTCATTTGTTTCAAATTTAAATAAAGTCCATTATTTCACAACAGCAAACATTAAATACATTTAAATGGTTTCACATTCACTTTGCAAAGTGAGTTTAGGGCCTGTATACAATTGTCTACAAATATATTTATTAGAAAATATTAGAAATGGCAGGATGGAGCTCCAAAGTTGAACGAGGTCAGCTGATTCAGAATAGAGGCAAAAGTAAGAAAACGGGGGAGTTCTGAGAGTATTGGACTTTGGAATGCAATAACTTTAGGCAAATAACTCATTCCCTAACAAAGCTGTTTTAGTGCACCCTTATGTATTTATTTAATTAAATCCAATAAAAGAACACTCATCTCAATTTCACAAAGTATGGTGGACTCTTGAGGTCAAAAAGGGCAAATGTTTATGTCTGTAGACTATTCTTCTCTGATCTATCCAAGTTTCACACTCAATAAATATTCACTGTGATGGATCTATATTACTGTAAAGAAAGCCCTTAATTTCACCATTACCACATGCTGTAAACTGCTTTCAAATAGGCTTTTGCTTTTATTGACAGTTGCTAGGGCCCCAGCACCCTGGCAGAACCCATTGCTAACTCCTGCCTCAGGCTTTCCTTTAATCCTGTTTTTTCTGCAGGCGCTCCATTTGCTTGGACCTAGTTACCATTTTAATTTCCCACAATGCCCCTCCATAATGTTGATGTGGGGTGTAACGGAAAACAAAAATGGCAGAACCAGCTGCCTGGTACTGCTGCCTGTCACAGGAGGAGGGGACGCATCAAAGGACATTTTGCCCAGGACTCCCTCAAACTGGAATGAACACATTATAGATGCGTTTGCAATTAATGCATTGTAGATTTAAATTCTTTAAGTAATACTGAAATGTGGGTATTATAGAAATAGTCTGAAGCCTTCTGTGCATAAGCCACGATGAACTTGTCTGAGGGAAAGCAAAATGTTCTCTGTGGCTTCTCAGTCCGTGTACCACACACAGTTGAAAATGTGTGCATTTATGTGACGGTCAGGCGTGTACAAAGTGTGTAATGTGAGGAGTGTGTGGAGACTTGTTCCTCATTCCCCACATGACAGAGTCATGATTTCATTGTATCTAAAGAAAAGGCGGGAAAGTGGAGGCTCGAAAAGACCCTTCTTTGCCTCAGAGCAGGATGTTCAACGGCTGCTGTGCCTGGTTTTCTCAAAGTGTCAGCCAAGAGCTCCGCGGCCTTTGGGGTGAGGGAAGTCCTGACTCTGAGATAATGATTTCCCTAAGTATGACAAGAAAGCTGAGGGTGAAAGTCAAACCCAATGTTTCCACTGGGAGAAGAAGATGGGCATCACAAGGGGTGGGAAGTGGGAGCCGTTATCTTTCTAATTTCTGAGGAGACAAAGGCTGCTTCCGCATGACTTTTTTTTTATCATGTTGTTGCCGTGCCTCATTCACCAAATTTTACAGAGGGGTCCAGACATCTTCATCTTTTACTTAACACTCCTGCATTTTCACACCGCTTCTTATGTCTTTTTTACTTACCACAGAAAATCCGTTAAGGAGAAAAAGATGAAATAGCTGCACAATGCCTGAACTGATAGTACTAGGAGCCCTTAGCCAGGAAGCATCTGCTGTACCACAACAGAACTAACTTCACCTTCTATCTATCTATCTATCTATCTATCTATCTATCTAATCTATCCCCTGCCCCTGGGGGGGGGGGGACATTTTTAGGGTGATTTGCAAGGTGGAAAAAATGTTCTGGAAGGTTCATTCCTGCCTGGAAGGAATTTATCATTTCACATGTGTTGGGGCTGGATATTGATAGGCTGACCAGATAAAATCCAGGTCAGGGCTCATGTAACTTTAACAATTGTAGAGAAAAGGGAATTTCAGCCAGGGTCATTTGTATTCAGTTAGTTCCTGGTGAAATTCCCTCTTCATCACAACAGTTAAAGATGCATGCACTATACTAGAGTGACCATATACAAAAGAAGGCAGGTCCCCCGCAACTTTAACTGTTGTGATGAAGAGGGAATTTCACCAGGAACTAATTGCATACAAATGACACTGTCTGAAATTCCCTTTTCTCTACAACTGTTAAAGTTACATGAGCCCTGACCTGGATTTTATCTGGTCACCCTAATATTGGAGCCATGACTTGCAGGGTTGAATTTTACAGAGGGCTGAAGTTCTGGGATATTTTGATTAACAGAGACAAAAATATCATCTGCCATTCCTCTGAATTTAGTTATCATCCTCACAGTTGCTGAAGGGAAATGGCTTATCCAAGCAACTACAATCATTTATACACTACCTTATTTCTTAAAACCCTTACAGCAATTTAAAACAACAAAACCATAACACAATAAGAAACAGAAGCATTAAAACCAGCAAAACACACACAAACACACACTACATTTTTGGACTCTCTTTAGGGGTGTGTGGCTATGGGCACTGTCATGACGAGCAGCTGCATTTCAAAATTTACTACTACACTACTGCTGGATATAGATGCCAGTGCTTAGCAGACAGCTACTTGGTGCCCATATCAGTCTCAAAGTGCATGGATAGGCACTTCTGTGGCACACATTAAATCAAAAGAATAGCCCTACTGGATTAAACCAAAGATCCATCTAGTCCCAAATCCTGCTTCCCACAAAAGCTAACCTCTGGGAAACTCACAAGCCAGGCATGAAGGTAATAGCTCTCTCATGGCATACTGCCTGAGCCTTGAAATTTGGTGTAGCCATCGTGAGTCCAAAAGGCCATCATGCCAGCCTCAAGCCTTCATTGGCTCCTTGCAAAGCAGACAGGGTCAGAAGCAAAATACGTCACAATGCCCTGCCAGTTAGAGAAAAGGAGAGGAATATAGCTTCATTTAAGGGATGGAGCTTTCTGCAGCTTCTACCCAGTGAAATGCTAGTCATAGGGTGACCAGATAAAATCTAGGTCAGGGCTCATGTAACTTTAACAGTTGTAGAGAAAAGGGAATTTCAGCCAGTATCATTTGTATGCAATTAGTTCCTGGTGAAATTCCCTCTTCATCACAACAGTTAAAGCTGCAGGGGCCCTGCCTTCTTTTGTATATGGTCACTCTAGTATAGTGCATGCACCTTTAACTGTTGTGATGAAGAGGGAATTTCACCAGGAACTAATTGCATACAAATGACACTGGCTGAAATTCCCTTTGCTCTACAACTGTTAAAGTTACATGAGCCCTGACCTGGATTTTATCTGGTCAGCCTAGCTAGTCATGGGTCACCACTTGTTATTGTTAAGATTTTATTTGTTTAAATATAAAAGCAAATGTATTTTTTTCTGTTACTAAGAAGAAAAGTAAAAGAGAGATGACTTGATATCTCAAGTACTCTGAACAGTTGCCAAATCAAGTGCAGCTGGTAAGCACCTAAAGACCAAGGTCATTTGGTTTCTTCCCTGTGTGCTGTGAGGCATAGCAACACATGGGGAGATATGCAGCCAACGCTGTGATAGGTCCACAGTGCTATAAATGTACAGCATGTGGAGAAACAGTGTGGGTGATGATGATGGTGAATGTTAGTGGTAGGTTATGGTTGGTTGGAAGTATTGCTGAAGATATTAGAGGAATGTTTTGTTCTATGTAAATACTTGTAAGTAAACTTAGTATAGTAGTTTAAAACACTGCTGTGTCTGAGTGTTTACTGATTACCAGGACATCTGTCTGCTACCAGTGAGCTCTGCTGTTATTCCGCTGCTGTGTGCTTGCACTCTGTACATGCTCAGAGAGTGCAGTGCATCACAAACTCTGACAGGTTATGGGCCCAGCCTGCTAGGGCTGCTAGGGCTGCTAGGGCTACTAGGGCTGCTAGGGCTACTAGAGCTGCAAGGCTACCCAAGGTGTCCAGAGTGTCCAGACAGCCTAGAGGACTCCCTGCGTGGTGGCAGAGCGTTGTGAGAATCCTGGAAGTGAAGAGTGACTTCTCAAATCTGCAGTCCGGTGAGTGTCGTTGCTGAGTGCCTTGGAGGGGCTGAAAGCTGAAAAGCAAGCAAGACATCTGTGTGCAGTAATTTGAGATGGCAGCAAGTATGTCGGCAGCTAATCTACCACTCAATCGTCTAAATGAAAACAATTATCTGGCTTGGAGCATTAAGATGGAACAATATCTAAGGAGGGAAGATTTATGGACGGTTGTCTGTGATCCTCCAGCTCAGCCAGATGAAGACGAGCAGAGAAACATAGAGAAAGCTTTGGCAAGCATTATCTTGTGTTTAGAAGATAACCAACTTGTTTATGTAAGGAGGCTGGTGTCCGCGCAGGAATGCTGGAAAACTCTCAGAGAGATTTATGTGAGAGAAACGGCAGCCAGCAAAGTTATGCTAACAAGAAAATTGTACAGAGCACAACTTGAACCAGGAGCCAGCATATCTGCACATTTAAGCATGATGAGGCAACTGTTTGCGGATCTGGAGGAGCACGGCATGTCTTTCACTGAGTCCCACAAAGTGTACGTCGTTCTCAGCTCCCTGGATGATTCGTGGGACAATCTTGTTTTGAGCCTGGAAGCAATGCAAGAATCCGAGCTCACGCTTCGTTTTCTGACCGGCCGATTGCTGGAAGAAGAAAAGAAGAGGCAAGAGAGGCAGACTGCCAAGCCTAGAGACACCCACGTTAAACAAGCAGCTTGTGAAGATAAGGAGAAAGTGTTTACAGTTCGGCGCTGTTTTCGTTGTGGTTTGCCCGGGCATCTGCGGAGAGATTGTCCCAACCAAACGAAGGAGAAAGCAGCAACAAGCAAGAAAAAATCTGCTAAACCGAAGGTCTCCGTAGTTAAAGCTGCAGAGAACAACCCAGAATGTACCTGGTTGATGGACAGTGGTTCCAGTCAGCATATTGTGAACAACCAGAGTTTGTTTACAAGTCTACATTCTGCTAGCCGGGACCATGTTACATTAGCAGATGGCAAATCTTCAGCTGTGACTGCAGAAGGTTGTGTATATGTGCCATGTATTGATAAAACTGTAAGCAAGGTTTTGTGTGTGCCAAGTTTGGAACACAATTTGTTAAGTGTATCTTGTTTGGATAAGGAAGGATATTGTGTATCATTCTCAAACAGCAAGTGTGAAGTGAGCAAACAAAACAATGTTGTAGCTTTAGGTGTACTTAGGAACAATCTTTATGAAATGTTGCCTAAAGGTCTAGAAACATCTAGAAATGTAAATTCTGTTATGAATAACACACCTTTGCATAATGATTGTGTGCATTTGCTGCATAGGAGACTTGCACATGTTGGGTTCCAAATACTGAAAAAAATGCCTGAAATGTGTGTAGGACTGAATGTAAAAGCCTGTGACAAATATCTAGACTGTACTGCATGTAAGGTGGCTAAATCCAAGGTTGCTCCAATCTGTAAGAAGAGTAACAGAGTTGCCACGGCAGCATTTGAGATAATACATGCAGATTTAATTGGTCCTATGACTGCAACATTAGGAGGGGCAAAGTATGCTTTAATTCTGGTGGATGATTACACTAGATATGGTTTTTGTTATGTGATGAAAAACAAAAGTGAAACGTTTACTGTTTTCAAAGATTGGCTGAGTTGGGTGGAGCGGAAATTCTCTACCAAAGTAAAGCAATTGCAAACAGACAGAGGGGGGGAGTTTATGGCTGAAACGTTCCAAAAATGGCTTAGGCAGAAAGGAATTTCAGCGAGACGAACTGCTCCACATTCACCATGGCAAAATGGCGTTGCAGAAAGAAGGAATGGGGTTCTGCAAACAATGAAAGATGCCATGTTGACAGACTCTGGGTTGCATGCTCATTTTTGGGGAGAAGCAATGCTAACAGCTAATTACATTGCTAATAGGCTTTGGAGCTCAGCAATAGATAACACTCCATATTTCCTCATGTTTGGGAAGAAGCCATCCCTGGCTCATCTCAAAGTTTTTGGGAGTGATGCCTGGGTGAACATCCCCAAGGTAGAGGAAAGGGCAGCCAAAAGCCAGGAAAATGAAATTCCTAGGCTATGCACCTAGTTCAAAAGCATACAGGTTTTATGCTGGAAATGGAAACATAGTAATTTCTAGATCAGCAAGTTTTCAGGAGCAGTGTGACTGGGAACGTTTGCACGGCAGTGAAGTGTGTTTGCCTATACAGGAAAACATAGGCAGAGCACCACAGCCAGTAGAGAGACAAACAAACAGTTCCACAACTCTTTCAAGTCCTAAGAAGGAGGAGGAAGAGGAGGAGGAGGGAGAGAACAGAAATGTTTTTATTCCCAGACGGTCAGAAAGGAGTACAAAGGGAATACCTCCTGAAAGATATACGGCCAATGAAGTACGAGTGTGTCAAATATCTTATGAACCAGAGAACTATGCAGATGTTCAAAGATTGTCAAATCCAGAGAAAAATCTATGGTATGAGGCTATGGATGAGGAAATGGAAGCCATGGCAAAATACAATGTGTTTACCCCTACAATGCTACCAAAAGGTAAAAAAGTGGTTGGTTGTAGGTGGGTGTTCAAAAAGAAATTGCTGATGTCAGGAGAGACAATGTATAAGGCTAGACTTGTGGAAAAAAGGGTTCACACAGGAAAAGAATGTGCACTATGATGAAACCTTTGCACCTACTGTGAAGGCTGAGTCAATGAGAGTAATGCTAACTCTAGCTGCAAAATATGATTGTCAGGTGAATCATTTTGATATAAAGACAGCATATTTGAATGCACCATTACAGGAAGAGATTTACATGGCTCAAATTCCTGGTTATGAGTCAAATGTGCCAGGCTCTGTGTACAAATTAAACAGAGCTATCTATGGTTTGAAGCAGTCAGCAAGGAATTGGAACCAGTGTTTGCATGAAGCATTGGAGTCAATGGGTTTCAAAAATGGAATGGCTGACCCATGTTTATATACAAAAGGTGTCAACAGTGAACAAATGTGGTCGTTATCTTTTGTGGATGATATATGTTTAATTTCAAAAACAAAAACTCAGGTTAAAGAATTTGCAGAGCAACTGAGTAAATATTTTGAATTAAAGGATTTGGGTCCAATCCATGACTACCTAGGAGTGGAAGTCACAAAGCAAAAAGGGGCTTATGTGTTAAGTCAAAAACAGAAAATCAAAAATCTGCTTGCAAAATTCCACATGGAGGAATGTAAAAGTGTTAAAACTCCCATGGTGGCTGGTTTTCAATGTAATGACAGTGACACAGAATTTTGTGACAGAGACCTATACCAGTCAGCAATAGGAAGTCTACTCTATTTAGCTCAATGGTCTAGGCCAGATTTGGCTAATGCAGTTGGCATATTGAGCAGATTTGTGTCCAAACCAACGAATAGTGCCTGGCAAGCAGTTAAAAGAGTATTCAGGTACTTAAAAGGGACTATTGATGTGTCTTTAGAATTAAGACCATTGGACACATTATCACTAGAGTGTTACACAGACAGTGACTGGGCTGGTGACAGTCAAGACAGGAAATCCACCTCAGGAATTGTAATAAAACTGGGCAACAGTTTAGTGGGGTGGAAATCCAGAAAACAACGGTTAATTGCCCTGTCTACCTCAGAGGCTGAGTTTTCAGCATTGTCTGAGGCTTGTACAGAAATAATTTGGTTCATCCAATTGCTGAAAGATATGAAATTGCAAGTGAAAACTCCAGTTAAAGTTTTTGAAGACAATCAGACTTGCATTCATATGGCAAAGTCTGAAAGGGTGAACGCAAGGAATAAACATGTTGATATTCGTTACTGCAACGTAAGACAAGCTGTACATGATGGATTGATTGAACTTGTTTATTGTAACACCGAGGTAAATGTGGCTGATGTATTCACAAAACCTTTGAATGTACAAAGACATGAACAATTGTCAAAACAGCTTGGAATGCTAGAATGTCAGACAGAATGAAAATGTTTGTTAGTTACAGAAAAAAGGAGGGGTGTTAAGATTTTATTTGTTTAAATATAAAAGCAAATGTATTTTTTTCTGTTACTAAGAAGAAAAGTAAAAGAGAGATGACTTGATATCTCAAGTACTCTGAACAGTTGCCAAATCAAGTGCAGCTGGTAAGCACCTAAAGACCAAGGTCATTTGGTTTCTTCCCTGTGTGCTGTGAGGCATAGCAACACATGGGGAGATATGCAGCCAACGCTGTGATAGGTCCACAGTGCTATAAATGTACAGCATGTGGAGAAACAGTGTGGGTGATGATGATGGTGAATGTTAGTGGTAGGTTATGGTTGGTTGGAAGTATTGCTGAAGATATTAGAGGAATGTTTTGTTCTATGTAAATACTTGTAAGTAAACTTAGTATAGTAGTTTAAAACACTGCTGTGTCTGAGTGTTTACTGATTACCAGGACATCTGTCTGCTACCAGTGAGCTCTGCTGTTATTCCGCTGCTGTGTGCTTGCACTCTGTACATGCTCAGAGAGTGCAGTGCATCACAAACTCTGACAGTTATTATAAATAATTACCAGCGTTTCAAGACAGGAGCCATGTTAGTCTACACCAAGCAGGATATAGCGGCATGAAAGGAGTATATAAAAGGCAGGAGCCCCACTGCTTTATAGCGTTATTGAAGTGCACTGACAATTGTTGGGGCACATTGACACATACCATATACCACTATATCCTGCTTGGTGAGGCTCCTGCCTTTTATATACTGCTTTCGTACCGCTATATCCTGCTTGGTGAAGATCTGGCCTTAAAGTGTCTTATGATTCCTTAAAGACTAACACATTTATTCAGGCATAGGCTTTCGTGGACTATAGCTCGCTTCATCAGATGCATGGAGTATGAGTAACAATTTCAGGTTTTATATACAGTAGATATGGTGGCAAAGTGGGGTGAAGAATCGTTAAAAGTTCCAGAGGAAATTAAATGCAGAAAGTGACAATCATATTATTAACATTGGTCATTTCCTGTCTTGTGGCACCTTAATAACAAGCCAATTCTGGTATAAGGTCCCCCCACCCCCAAAATCTAGAAGGCTCTTTATAATTCTCAGTATCTTTCAAAGGAAAAATGTGAGCATGACATTTTTGCTTCACAACATTTTAATGAAAGGTATTCATTCATGCAAATTCCATATTGCAAGATCAAGAATATTCAAAAGAACCATGTTCTTTCCCTGTGGTGTTTTTCTGCAGTTGCTGAAGGAGGAATAACTACAGGCCAGGATGTTGCTGATTATCTGTTCAGCAGTGATGCTTCCCACCCTGATACAAAAAGGTAGATTTTGTTACTGACAAGTCTGATCACGCACACTCCATTCTGCTAGTTCTGATTATAGCGCTTGGTTTCAGATAGGACATTTCCACTGCTAATTTTGAAAGAAGGAGCAAATCACTGAAGGCAGTAACACACACACACACACACACACACACACACACACACACGGCTATTTAAAGTTCAATGTTAACAAGATGCATTGAATATACAAATCACAGTGATAGCTTTTACAGATAACATGGAAAATCAAAGGTCAAAGTTTTTGTTTGACTGTAGCTAATACTGTACATAAACTTGGCAGTAGAAAGATGGCAAAAGAGAAGAGATGTTTCTGGCAGAACATCCTAATGACTCCACCTTCTGGTGGTAAAATATAATAACACAGGGTGGGCGGACTGAACAGAAAGATCCACCAACCAGCACTAGGTGCAAAAGACACATGTCAAATTAAAGCTTAGGGTGCCTCTGAGCATGTTGTGTTTTCAGTTCCAGCATCAAATTCAGTTTGCATAAACTCGACTTCTGATTATCCCAGGTTTTCTTCACCAAGCAGCTGAATTTAGGAGGAAAAACTCATTTTGTTACTGCTTTTGTTAACCAATTGGGACTCAGAAAAAAATCCTTGCTGATCGACTGCAAGTCAGACAGAGATCTACCAGTAGATTCCGATCTACCATCTGCCAATCCTTTTAATCATGCCCCCAAATCTGCCACCTGGACTGATCCACCACAATCTGTAGTGGGGGGGGGGCTCACCCCCCTGAAGAGTTCATTGAGAGCAACAATGGAAACAATTTTGATTGGATGTGGCCTGCTTACTTTTACAATTTCCCCTCTTTCTCCTCTAGAATCCACCAGAGCGTAGATTATCTAGAAGATAGAATTACAGTTTTTCATTCTGATTATCTCACTGCAAGTGCCAACTCTGAAATAAAAAGCACAGTGCCTTTAGGACACTTTCTCCTTCCACCAGCCTGCTTGCAAAAAGGTGTGTATATAGGTGTATGGGGTTGCGATGTACAATAATCCACCCCATTTTGTTATTACATTCAGAGTTGTTGTCGGTTTTGGTAATCATACGTAATTAAAGGCTGGTTTTGCTTGGTCATTCATTCATTAAAATCACTTTCATTTCGTTAGTCCCTGATTTACAATCACCTTGGTTACATTATGTATATATATTTTGGGTGACTGCGTTTCTTTCTTTTACTTTTTGTTTTTGCAACTGTATGTGGCAGCGGGTGAGCTGACTTCTCCAGCTGCTCCTGATGGCCATAATTTTTCCTCCTAGAATGCCCAGCATTCTGAGGCATTTTGAGGAAAAAATGGGCAGCCATCAGGAGTGGACACTGAAGTCAGATCTTTTGCTGCGGCTGGAAGCAGATAATCCTTCCACATCTCCAAATGGCATGAATGGGAATCCCATTTATACCCATTCTTTCTTCGATGCATTTGTTCTGGCACAAATGAAGACTGAACCAAACAGGGCTCATTCAGTTTCATTTTTAATTTGTTCTGAAAAAAACACTAAGCCCTATCATGGGGTGTAGGGGGAAATGGTCTGGAACTATGCATGTATCCAGTGTGGCAGATATGACCAAGGAATAAGCCTTTAATCTCTTGCATACATTTTATATATGTTTATGCAAAAAGTATATCTTGCCTTTCTGTTAGCATGCTTGGGTAGCCCACTAAAACAAAGTTGTGGAAAGGAATTACTCTTAAGCTTACCATCCTATGCCCACTTACCTGGGAGTAAACCAATGGGGCTTATTTCTGAGTAGACATGTTAAGGCTGCAATCTTATCCCTATTTTCCTGGGAGTAAGCCTCATTGCAGAGCTGATGTTATATGTGCAGTTGTACATGCAAATACAAGTACTCCCTGGAAATGCATATATAAATTTATATGTGTGGGTGGGTGCAAATGACATAAATGTATACTTGCAAACACATCAAATTCACACAACTCAGTGTTGTTTGTAAATGTTGTATCTCAAAATGTATTTGTAAAAATGGCATCATCCTGTGGAGGTTTCACACCTGTGCAGGTATCTATCATGAGAAGTTGCATATATGTGCTTGGGAAATGGGCACCGCTATTCAACATTTAAATAGCCACAATTCAGCAGCAACCACTGTTAGTGAGTGATGGCTATTATATTGCATCATCTGAAAAACCTTTACTGCATAACTGTTTTTCCCCCTTGAGTGGTTTTTTTTTTTTTGCATTTTCTGCAGAAATTAGAGAAAAAATTGGTAGCTTTATATGGGAGCAGATAACCAACCCCCTGAAGCTGCAGGTAAGAAGAACATCTTGAATGTAGATGACTTTAATTTCGTTATTTGCTTTGTTCTGATAATTTTGTTATTTGGGATTAAAAAAAGAAATACAATTTGTTATATTAAAAATAGGACAGTGATCACGGGCTAAATCTGAAAAAATAAAGAAAGAAAACAATCAAATACAACCAATTTAGTTAGGATACATAATGAACAGAATCATAAAAAGTTCAAGCTGAAATGATTTTCTTTTAATAAGTTAACAAAATCTTATAATGATCGTTAAGATTGGGGCTGGGATATATGATGGACATACCACAATAATGGGTACCATATTGCATAAAATATTTTAGATTAGTAACCTTCATGTAGTGGTTGAATTTGACTATTAACAAATGCTTCCAAAGCTGTGAAATCAACCATTGTCCAATGTGTTAAGATTGCTCTTGCTGCTGAGTGTAAAATAAAGTCTTTATGCAGCACAGACTGAAAATCCTAAAAAAAAAAAAAAAAAAAAAAGAAGCAACTCCCCCCCCCCGGGCGATTGGCTTTATCTGCAGTTCTATATGTTTCATTATATAGATGACACTGCTGCTATAGTACCACTTTGTCTTTATATACAAAAATTGAAACTCAATCTTTTGCTTAACTCATTATGTCTGTTTCAAATTAAGCCATGGAAATGGTCAGAAAGCATGAGAAAAGTGCTGGAGGTCGATGAAGTCATGTAAAGGACTCACAAACCTCTGTAACCAATTTCATTCACAGGGTAAAAACCCCATGTGGAGAAGCCCTTTTTTCTTGCTTGCCTGCCTTTCTGTTTCTGTTTGCCTGTCTCTCTGCATGCCTCCCTCCCTCTGCCTGCTCGTCTCTCCCCCTCCCTCCCTCTGTCCATTCCTTCCTTTTCATCCACCTCCTTGCAGCTTATTTAATGAGGTTGTGAGCAGATCCACAATAGGGACAAATATCTGGCTTTGGCAGGAAGGATGGCCCCTGTCTCCTACAACAGATAAGAGTAGAGCAATAACTCTCACACCTAGTGGTGAAACGTTTAACTTGAACCTAGTGTTATAGTCTAGCTATGAATAATCTGTGGATTGGTGATAATAATTACATTGCTTAAGTATAACATTCATATTTATGGACTGATTTCATTATAAAAGTGCATTGTTATATTGAGTCTTGAGCACAGTATCAACTATGATCATTTTGAATATCCACAGCCCAGTCAACCCGGTGAAGTAAAGCAGAGCAGAGAGGAAGAAAATCTAAACAGCAAGAGAGGGCTGGAAAGAAGGTCTATATTTTATATTGTTGGATGACTGTAGGATTGTGCAATGGCTAAAATATACTGGTGACAGCGACAGTGTTCTGATGGCTCATTCTCAGTTCATAATTTTTCAAAGTAAATGCTAATTATAATCTCCTGTTTCATCAACAATCATTTTATTAAAAAATGTCCAGATAATGGATTGGATCCAGTTTTAATCATACTTGGAATAGACCCATTGAAATCAATGGGGTTTATGATTAATTTCATTGATTCCAACAGGTCTTCTTTAAATATGACCAACCACTTATAAATTGCCAAAAAAGAGGAAATGCATCATCAGAAAAAGAAGACGCAAGAAGACACACATTTGCATATCATTTGCATATGCTAATATAGATAGATGTAAATTTAGAAATAATAATTTGATAGAAATACAGTAAATCTCAGCCTGCTATCCAGGTAGTAAATGCTGATGAGCAACCAAGGCTCATCTGCTGTTCTCCCTCCTTAGCGTTATCTTTAAGCTGGACTTGGACTGGGCAGCCCTTCAAAGGGGGAATCCACACAGTCCTTTGGAACGTTTTAAATTGTATTTTAAAACATTCCAAATAGGTGCGTTCTAAAACGTCTTAGGCCACATTACTGAGTACTCACATTACAGGAGAACAGTCTTCTGTCTTTAAAGCCGTGTGTGCGGTCACACGCTGTTCTGCCCTGTCTCTTTCTCTTTCGTTTTTCAATGAGTTTAGGGCAAGGCATTGTGGGGGTTGTAGTTCAGTTACACACTTCCTTCTTAGTTCCTCTGTCATTCCCTAGCGAGTATAGGGCTAAGAATTGTGGGTGTTGTAGTTCACTGGTTCACTTCCTCTTTCTTTCCCACCAATCAACTGCTAAGCATTTGGGCACCAGTAAAGGAAGCACTGCCCCCAGGAATCTCAAACGGTAAGGAAGGACACATTCTTTTACTTAAAACGATTTATTAAAAGTGAAACCATTGTATATAACTGAAGTGAGTTTTAAAAAACCTCAGATATACAACGTTATAGGGAGTGCGTCATGTGGCCCAAAGAGTTTTCATAACCCTTATAAAACGTCAAAAACCTCGTGTGTAGATCCGCCCAAATAGAGGACACCTTCAAATAGAGGACTAGTCCTCTGGCAGCCATTCATATAGAGGCTTGGAGACATGGCCACCCAATGGCAGATTAGTTTCCACCATGCAAAGGAAGTCATTTGGGACAAAGGAGCTCCATCTGCATGTACCTGTGAGCTCCCATGGCTAGAAAAAATGGGTATATCAGGGTACCTAATATATCCTGTCCCATTGTCTTGGTCCATGTCTACACCACAAAGCATTTATATTTCATGTGCTTGAACTGTTATGGCTTCCCCCCACAGAAGGATTCCATGGAATTGTATTTGTCATAAAACAAAACACAAGAAAATGCTTCTGTAGTAATAAATAGTAATGCGATTTACTTTCTGTAATTACAGAGAAGACAATCAAGCCCTGGCAACATTAGAAATAGGGAAATTGGCATACATTCCACTTCAGGGTTATCCAGCAAGTAACATGGTGACAGGTAAGAAGAAGGCGTGTTTTTAGGAATTATTAATATTAAGGTCCAAAATATATGTGACTCGGGTGATCCACCATTGGATAAGACATCTTGTGCTTTTTTCCAAAGCAACTGCTGCAGTGCTTGGGGATGGTTGTGTGGAAGATTGGGTTCAAGGTGGGAGGTCAGGGGCTATGTTATGGAAACGAAGAAAAACATCAGGAGATTTGAATATGGATCATTCGTATCACTTGTAGTTTAACCCTTAGTGTAAGGAAATCTGTCTAACATATTATGTACTGATTATTTAAAACCTATATACTACCTTTCATCATATCAAATTTCAGACTGGTGTACAGCATAAAGCCAATACAATAAAACACATTTATGAAATGTATACTTGTTCACATTTACTTCATAGGTTATGCTTCTGCTAAAGAGATGAAGAAATTCCTCGGGGAGATACGGGATTTCATCCCTGGCTGTTCTGGTTACTTGGCATACTGGATTCCAAACGAAACAAATACGATTTCTGATGTAAAAACAAAATTAAAACGGAAGTTATAAATATCATATAGCTTTTTATGAAGAGCATGTCCCATTTCTTAATCTTCTCTGCGATCCTTATTCCTTATTTCGTCAGATCAGTTTCACTCTGAATTTTGCTACTGGGCTGAACATTACACATTATAAAGTTTTATACTGCTTATTGGTGTGTGTAAATCAAACCTGTTCATATTGATGACATCTCCTCTGTCCTAATGCTCCTTAGAATTTTAATTATTTCAAAGTTACCCTTTTGTGAACAAATTATACTTTCAAAACTATCCAAAATTGTATTGTGATTTTTGTCCTGTTACTAGAGTTAATTGAAAATGATTCTCATTGCTAAAACATATTTTGAATGCACATACAATGGTCAAAACAAACCCACGCAGGACAGTAGACTTGCTTATCCCCATGCCTGAGCCCTGCAATTAGGCCAACACTTATGAGGCAGGCATTAGTAGTATAACGGAGGGCAAACATAGAGAAGAACAGATTCTGGACTTCTTTTTTTGGAGTTGGAGCAGTGACATCATCTGCTAGATCGCCAAGGTAATTGACAGATTTTCCTTGCTCTGGCAAGTGAATGAGGTGATAACGAGGCTTTCAAGTTTTATTATTGTTTGTGACAGGTTAGCACAGAGAAGAGATAAGCAACGTAGCACTTGCTGGCACCAGTACACCCCCCAGACACCTTTCTTGGTGCCCACCAAGGTGTTCTGCTCTTTTCCAATTTTAAAAAATTAACACATTGTTTTACCAGCAGCTGAGATTGCGATTAAATAGGTTTCTGTTGATGCTGAAAAGTTTGGGTTCAAAGGAGTTTTGGGGCTCAGAACCTGCCTCTGCTTTGTATTTAGTCTTTTGGGCAGATTACTCCTAGCATAGAGGAAGTCAGTGAATGAGGAAAGTAATCAAGCAGAGGCCACATACTTATTTCCTGCAGGAAGAGATTGATCCCAATCTCTCCCTGCCCTTTTTATGGAGCCATTATGAAAAGAAAAAAGTCCATGTCCAAGGTTTACTATGACCATGGCCTCTAGATGGAGCTGTTTGATCAAAGACAGGAGTTTAATATGGATCAGCAATGTATGACTTCCAAGAAGCAGAGTGATATCTAGGTGTGTGGCTGATTTCACAAATAGCACTAAGAATACCTTTAAATCTCCATTGCGTTACTGCTGAATGTTATCAGTGTGGCGCAAAACGGGGAAGAGAGCCAATTTAAAGCTGAAATCAGTTCTGATCTATTTGGAACATTTATCTAATTTGGTGATGAGGGAAAGGCAAAAACAATGCAATGAATTCCAGAGTTGGAATTTCTGTTGCAGAAAAACAATAACAAATTCTTGGTGTGGTTTTTTTTGAACCAAAATAAAAGAAAATGCCTTTTCTTGTTAAGTCTTTTGCAAAAAAATAACAACAGAATTTTCTGTTATCTCCAGATCTGTCTATCTATCTGTCTATGCAGCTATCCATGTACAAACATGCATATGAACGCAATACTTCATGAATCTCACTAAATGGGCTCTTCAGCCTTCTCCAAATGTGTTGCACAACAACTTCAATCACCCTCAACCAGCAAGGCCAATTGTTCCTCTAAAAGGCTGCTCTACATCATGAAAATGTATGCCATAATAAATCTGTAACTATTTAACGTGCCACAAAACTCTTTGGTTAAAAACAATATTGTTATGGCTGGAGAGTTAGTCTGAATGACCTTTCAGGTATCCCTTACAGCCCAGTGTCTATGATTGCAAAGAAATTCAGGATTCCTTCTAACTATGAGCTTTTTTACACAAGGCTAGTAATCCACTGCATCTACTTTCGGTTTTGTCGCAGAATTGAGATCCAAGCACTACAGGAGGAGCATTTCATTTCCACTACATAACCTGCAGGTGGCACTGTGTATAGTGGAATATATAAGAGGAAGCCACACCTTTTCTTTTTTTCTTTTTTCTTTCGCAAATAAATTTCACATTTCTCCTGTTCTAAAAAAAACCCCTCACTGAATGTATTGGTTAGACACAGAAGCGAAAGTGGAGGATCATGAGGCCATCTAAAGATCCCATGAACAGCCATGAGTAGGGAATGTTGAGCATATGATAAATGCTTCATGTAGAAAAGTCTAAAGTAATCTTTGGATAAAATCCAGTATAATCTGATTTGGGATTATAACCATGGAAATGAATGAGATTTAAGATAGCCATGACTAGCCTATGCCCCATTCATTTCAATGGGTCTTCTCAAAGTAGAACTTATGCTGTATAATAATAATAATTAATAATAATAATAAGTATATATTGCTTACCATATTTTAAAAATATCTCTTAAGTGGTACCCCCTTTTTACCCTTTGACTTTAGGATTATTGTAAGTGGAGCTTTCAATGTGTGTGGATTGAGGCGATGCATTAACAAGCGATGTGTTTCAATGAGAGCTAGGATGACCCAAGAATGCACAAGTGATGGGTGAAGTTGACTCATCCTTCTTCCCCCCATTAGACAAGAGGAAGGGCTGAATGAGGTGTCTCTGTGTGTAGTAGGAAGTCAGCCTGTGCTAGAACTGGTCCTGAAAAGGAAGCAGAGAGTTGACTTTGCTTGTTCTAGGAGATCCTATAGCACTATGGGTACCCCAAGTCATCTGGTGGGAACAGGAATCTGTTAGACTGCTAATACTGTGGGCCGTCATCTTATGCTACACCTATATATATATATATATATGTGTGTGTGTGTGTGTGTGTAAATAAACCTTATATCACAGAAACTTCATAAGTCTCCAGTAACCTCCTTCTAAGGAAACAGAATCCTGGTTGAGCACTGGAAACCCTATAACATCTTACACTCGGATGTGGGTGCTCATACATAACGAAGTAATTGTCTCTTGAATTTCCAGTCACATTTTCTGTGTGACCTGGAAGCTGAGGCTACAGACCTGGAGTTTCCTGTGATCTGCAACACAAAGAACTGTAGTTTTCCTGTTTACCAAATCAATCAAAAAGAAAAGAGTTCCAGTCCACATCAGAGGATGGTTTTCATAGTTATTTGTTTATTTATCCTCAAACCAGCCTAGCTACAGAAACAGTGTTGAGCAAACTAGGAACTGTGCTTGACATCAGGAAACTGCAACAACAACAACAACAACAACAACAACAACAACAACAACAACAATTCTTATTTCTTACCCGCCTCACCCTCCAGATGACAAGAAGGTGAGAATCCTTCAGAAAAACAACCATGACATGATGGGGGACGTGAACAAGAATAGAATTCTCCATGACATAACATTTGGTTATTAGACTTGGCACTTCTGTACCTCATTATAAAATCTAATTTTGTACAAAAAGACAGAATAGAAATGCAGTTAGTAAACAAAAATAAGCTTTTGTAATAAGAATAGAGTTCTCAATGCAAAAATTAAATATTTCTGCAAAGATAGGTGGGCAAAAAAATCCCATTCTTGGGTTGGGGGAGATTTACATTGCTAGGCTCGCTGTAGCCAGTGCAGGAGGTGGAGAGGGGGTATAATTTTTCATTTCTCCTGCCACTGACTCCAACATGAGGGAAATATGCCAGTTTTGGATGAAGTTTTGGGTCAATTTTGTGTTGGGGGAATGATGAGGCTTTGGCTGCAGAGCCAAAGACATGACAGAAAAGGAAAAATGATTAGGAGGGCAGAGGACAGCAACCCCAGGCAAGTTCAGAGGATAGAATTAAATTGGTCATGGAGCCAGATTTAAGCACAAGAGAAGGGCTGAAACTTCCTTTCCCTTTGGTGGCCTCAGCAGTGCTATTTGGTAGCAGGAGAGAGGGAGCAATACAGATTTAAAACACAGCTAAACAACTTAAAACAACAGAGCTAAACAATTGAATGATTTAACAGCACAATCCTCTACATGGCTTGTCAGAAGTTAAGTCCCACTGAATTCAATGGGGCTTAATCTCAGGAAAGCTAATAGTGGTTAGTGATGGGCCTGCAAGCTGTTCCAGAATTCAGCTTTCATTGCCGGAGCGACACAGTGAAGTGAAGAGTGTGTGGATGGGGTGCCTTTCCCCTGCAACTCATAACACTTAACAATCAATCTCTCATCTGGATTACTGCAATGCATTATAAGTGGGGCTGCCTTTGAAATGATCCATAACTTCAGCAGGTGCAAAATAGGACAGCAAGATTGTTAACAGGAACTGGTCAATACGATTATGTCAATGATCTGTGATCTGCTTCGGCCTCAGGTCCATTTCCGGAGCCCAATTCAAAGTGCTGGTGTTAACTTTTAATTTATTTATTTTTGTAAACCACCCAGAGTGCTTTGACTATTGGGCAGTATAGAAATGTAATAAATGAATACGTAATATGTTCTTGCTTAATGCAAGATGCAGGAAGGAAACACTGATCATACAAACCTATGAAGTCTTCAACCACCACCCGTCATTCCTCTTTGTTCTGGACCTCCCTTGAGGCAGTGTCCTGCAAACAACAGTTTTCAGTTTAGAGAACGCAACAGGGAAGTCTCTCAGAGATGGCAAAACCAAGAACGCCCTGCCTTTGGGAACTGAAATCATAGCAACTGTAATTTCTAAAAGGGCAGCGTCAGAACCTATGACTCAAGAACAGTATTACGTTGGAAAGTTGTGCATCCTCTTGTCTCTGTGTGTTTACGGCCGCCAGTGGCCCACCTCTGCTGTAACGACTGCATCACAACAGTTCCAATTGGCCACAAGTTTGGAGTGCCAGAGTTTAGTTCTCTCAGTTTGCTAGGCAATGGCTCAGTAGTGGGGTGTGATTGCTAAGCCAGGCAAAGGCTTGCTCATGATGCCAACACACTGGGCTGGTTTGCACATCATGATAAGCTACCCTGAAAATAAGCCACAGTGGGTTAGTTGTTCATTTGATAACTCACTTTAGTCTCGACAGATAATAAGGCATCCTGTGGCTTGCCATGACTTATTTCACCTTTAGTCTCCCACCTGCTCCTGGCACATATTAATATTTATTCATTTTATTTATTACATATCTATATCGTCCAATAGCTGAAGCTCTCACAAACATATCCCATGGACATTTGTGGCTCATAAAACCCATGGGTTGATTGGGTGGGTTGTTACCCAAGGCAACAAGCCAGCCCAGCCGGGTTTCCACGAAAAGTTGTGCTGCCAAGGGTAATTATGCCAATTATGGCTTGTTAACTGCTTACTGATGGTGTGAGCTGGCCCACTGTGCCATGACTTCAACAAGTCATTGGAGTATTTTGTACAATTCTGGGCACCACATTGACAGAAGGACATTGACAGGTTCAGAGGAGGGCACAAAAATTATACAGGGACTTGAGGACATGCCCTATGAGGACAGGCTGAAGGAACTTGGGATGTTCAATCTGACTGAGGGGAGACATGTTAGCAGAGTTCAGGTACATAAAAGGATGCCACAGGGAGGATGGTCAAGAATTATTTTCCATTGTCACAGAAATTAGGACCTGAAATAATGCATATAAGTTACAGCTACCTAGATTTTGATTAAATCTAAGAAAAAACTTCCTGAAGGTAAGATCTGTACAAGAGGCACAGGTGAACTCGGTGGCAAAGAGCACCTTTTATCAGCTTAGGCACCCTTATCTGAACAGAGATAGCCTAGCTACAGTTATCCATGCTCTCAGAACCTCTCATTTAGAATACTGCAATGTGTTATACGTGGGGCTGCCTTTGAAAACGGTCCGGAAACTTTAGCTGGTACAAAACAGGGCAGCACGTTTGCTAATAGGGACTGGCCAACGAGACCACATCACACCAGTCTTTTTCCAGCTTTATTGGCTGCCCGTCCAGGACTGGGCCCAATTCAAAGTGCTGGTACTAACATTCAAAGCCCTAAACGGCTTGGGGCCAGGTTATCTGAAGGAACTCCTCCTCCCATATGTACCTGCCCGGACCCTGAGATCATCTACAAGGGTCCTTCTCCGTAAGCCCCTGCCAAAGGAAGTGAGGCAAGTGGCCACTAGGAGGAGGGCTTTCTCTGCTGTGGCACCCCGGCTGTGGAATGAGTTCCCCAGAGAGGTTCGCCTGGCACCTACTGTGCACTCCTTTCGTCGCCAGGTGAAGACCTTTTTATTCTCCCAGCATTTGAACAGCTAAATTAACCCAATTTTAGCTCTTGCTGTTTGAAATTTGTATTTTAATCTATATTAATCTCTGCTGCTTGGCTTTATCCTGGTTGTGTTTTCTATATTGTATGCTATTTTGTGTTTTTAGATTGTTGTTTGTTTTATATTTCTTAAAATGATTTCATGGTTTTAATTTTTGTGAACCGCCCAGAGAGCTTTGGCTATAGGGCGGTATAAAAATGCAATAAATAAATAAATAAGAGTGGAACAGTCTACCTACAGAGTTTGTGGGTTCTCCATTCCTGGACGTTTTTAAGAAGAGGCTGAGCAGCCACCTCTCATGGATAATTTAACTGATTTTCCTTCACATTGTAGAGGGTTGGAATAGATGATCCATGTGGTCCCTTCCAACTTCACACTTCTATGATTCTAAGTTCTGTCATGAGAAGTGAGGCTCTCCCTGAGTTCAGACCTAAGCCTCCTGCCAACTGTAAGTTTTAGGCTCTGAGCTTCTGTTTTTTGCAAAGACAAAAAGGCAAAGGTGAAAAGGCAAAAGCTGGATGGGGAAAACCCAAGGAGAGACAGATTTTGACAACCACACTCCAACATTTCCTGATGAATACCAATATTCGTAATTGTTAGGCAATTGCAATATTTGCAGCAATTACTCATTGTCAAGAACCATACCAAAAATGGAAGCATATTCCTAGGGGATATCACCATAGAAAGCCTAATTTTTTTGACCCCTTTGAAAGGGTCAGAGCAACATTAATCTGAAAATGTTTATATGAATATGCATAGAATGTTTTTTTTATTATTATTTTAAGAAAATCTAGTTCTTTTCAGCAAAAAAGATAACAAGTGGTATTGAAAACAGAAGGAATCTGAAAAGTGAATAGAGTACACCAGCGGTCCCTGACCTAGGGCCCTCTACATGTGTTGGGACTACAACTCCCATTATTCTAGGCGTGGATAATGGGAGTTGTAATCTAACACATTGGGAGTGTCTTGGGTTAGGAAAAGGAGGAAGACATATTCCACTGCAACACAGCTACTGAGTTGTCTTTCAGAGGTAATGGTGACTGGGTTGGAAGATGCAATTTAGTTGGACTCATCAGTGCCTTGTGCCACGGTCTTGATATCATGATATACCTTTAATACAGGGGTGGCTCACTTCTGATTCTCTAGATGTTGTTGGACTGAAACTTCCATTAGCCCTAGCCAGTATAATTAATTGCAAGGCATGATGGGATGTGCAGCCCACAAGTTGCCCATCCCTGCCAGTTTCATAGAACTATATTTCTTATACAATCATATAACAAATATAATTATAACTACATAAGAAATGATGAAGCAAGTATACTTTTGGATGAATTGTATCTGACGAAACACCAGGCCCGGTTTCAGCAGGGGGTTGGACTCGATGGCCTTATAAGCCCTTCCACTCTTTAACAGTTGTTTAGAAAAGGGAATTTCAGCAGGTGTCATTTGTATGCATGTAGTGTCTGGTGAAATTCCCTCTTCATCACAACGGTTAAAGCTGCAGGAGCTATACTAGAGTGATCAGATACAAAAGAGAGCAGGGCTCCCGCAGCTTTATCTGTTTATCTCTCCAAGGTCACTAATGAAATAATGTGAAAATATGACATAGAACCAGAGCTGTTAACCAGTTAACTGACTGGCTCTTAGTCTCTGTGTGTGTGTGTGTGAGAGAGAGAGAGAGAGAGAGAGAGAGAGAGAGGCATAGTGGCTAGAGTGTTGGACAGGGATTGGGGTGACCTAAGTTCCAGTCCCCCACTTGGCCATTAATCTCACTGGGTTACTATTGGCCAGTCACTGACTTTCAGCCTAACCTACCTCACAGGGCTGTTCTGAGGATAAAATGGAGAAGAGGAGGAACATGCACCAGTTTGAACATGCCCTGATTGGGGTGTTGTTGTTGCCATATCATATGAACCTGGCCACTGTGGGTTATTTGAGAGTTAAACAACCCTTACATAACCCACGGTTTGTGGTAGGGTTCCTAGTTAACTGTCCTGGTTCTTACATTGCATGATATCTAGTCTGGCCCATACACACCAAGACTGGACATGAATTGAAGTCTCTCCATAATCAGACTGCATGCTGCTTGTGCCTGATATTGAGGATCTGAGCATGGGGAAGGAGTATACTTATTTGCTCTCCTTCCTTTCACTGTCTTGCTTGGATTCCGCTGTGACCCAAATGATTTCTTACAAAGGCAAACCTCTGATTGTTTTTAAAGCAGCTGGGAACTTGATGCCAACTCTCTTGCGGTGCCTGGGCAAACTAGAGTTTAATTGGAGTCTCTCCTTCACAAGCAGCTTGTGGCAATGTGCCAGAGGTTTATGCCAATGGGTAGTGCCAAATTGCTTTCCTTAGGAGCAACCTAGGGCCCAATGACTTTGATCATGCTACCTACAATGTCTTTGCATGGTTTCCATTTATAACATGACATGTATTAATTCACTTTTCATGTTAGTGATCTTGATTTTTTTTAAAAAATGTTAGATTTTCTGTGGTTTCCCTCCCATTCCTGTTCCCAATGGTTATTCTCTATTAATGGGTGATGTATGACTAATTAAGTCGTGAGGATAGTCTGGACTTGTGGTTGATATGGACACAATTATTATTAACTTGAGATGTTATAAGAGACTGAGTGGCATAGCTGACTAATAAATAATTACCTGTGTAAATCATTGGACTTAAAAGAACATTTATGCTTGTGACCAGCTGTTAGTTTTAACAGCCCTTGGTTGTTGTTTTTCTCACGTAGTCGATTTTTTAAAAAGGATTTCTTATATAGAACACAAAATGTATATGATCAAAACAGAGGGAACTTGTCCAGCAGGATTCAAAATACACAATACAAGCAACAGAGAATGATGTCCTAGGGCCGAGAGAAGGAAAGCCTTCATGGCTGGCTCAAGTCAAGACATTTTGCTTCTGGAAGCAAACAACAAGATTTCCCGCTGCTGCCATTCTGTGTAAGAAGCTGACCTGATAGGCAGTTGAATCTGCCAGGGTTGGCCCTAACTTTAGGCAGAGGGGGCTGGTCACTTCTGGCAGCAGATGTGGGAGGTGGCAGCAAGATATCGGAGGAAAGAGCTATGTGACAAGCGGCATTCCATGCATCCCTTAATCTAGCTTGCTGCCTTTCGGTATGCTGGAAGAAGTTGTCCTGTTGCCAGTGATGAAGGCTGCTTCAAGTTCCTGTCTAGTTGGCTTTGATTAGACTGACCATATGAAAAGGAGAACAGGGCTCATGTAACTGTGTAGAGAAAAGGGAATTTCAGCCAGTGTCATTTGTATGCAATTAGTTCCTGGTGAAATTCCCTCTTCATCTAGGCTGACCAGATAAAATCCAGGTCAGGGCTCATGTAACTTTAACAGTTGTAGAGAAAAGGGAATTTCAGCCAGTGTCATTTGTATGCAGTTAGTTCCTGGTGAAATTCCCTCTTCATCACAACAATTAAAGGTGCATGCACTATACTAGAGGACCATATACAAAAGAAGGCAGGGCCCCTGCAACTTTAACTGTTGTGATGAAGAGGGAATTTCATCAGGAACTAATTGCATACAAATGACACTGGCTGAAATTCCCTTTTCTCTACAACTGTTAAAGCTACATGAGCCCTGACCTAGATTTTATCTGGTCACCCTATCTTCATCACAACAGTTAAAGTTGCAGGCACTATACTAGAGTGACCATACACAAAAGAAGGCAAGGCTCCTGCAACTTTAACTGTTGTGATGAAGAGGGAATTTCAGAAGGAGCTAATTGCATACAAATGACACCTGCTGAAATTCCCCTTTCTCTACAACTGTTAAAGTTACATGAGCCCTGTCCTCCTTTTCATATGGTCAGCCTAGCTTTGATACATGGAAAGGGTGAGGACACCATCTTGTTCTATGCCTTAGTCAGCAAATTGTTGTGGGCCAGCCCTGATCTTAGTTCAATATTGGCGACAGGAAAGCATCCTTGACTGCACTTGAGGGCAGCAGGTTTATTTATGGAGGCCATCAACATCTCGCTGCCTGTTCCTGTCCCCCAGTATCTGCTGCCTGAGGCAGCTGCATCACTTTGCCTAATGGTAGCACCAGCCTTGGGAGAAAGAAGATGATGGGTTTGCTATTATTGGTGAATGTATTTGACAGGGTTTTGCTGTCTTCCAGTGTTGCACAGTCTCCATGCACCCAGCACCCAGGAGAAAAACAGGAAGTTCTTTATAGATGGTCTGTTATGACGCAAACAGGCTTATATAGTAGAAACATGGTTAGGTCAGGGGTAAATTGGAGTGAGGGCTGGTTGGGAAGGAAAGAGCTAGGTAAACGTTGAGAAATTCATCAATGCTAAAAATTGTATGCAGCAATTCTGAAGCAACATTAGCCAACTCAGACTACCAGGACAAATTGTCTTGATCTTAAGACAAATAAAATTTGTAGGCTTTACAACAGAGCATTGAAACCATGCCACCTTTAACTATGGAGCTACTCCTGTGGTTCATATTTGTCTGGGATTCACTGATCAGCTGGCAAGGACTTTTGACATTCAATATAGTAAAAGTCAACCCAACCACCACGGTATTTATCAGGTGGGGTTTCTGGACAGTTGGACCTACTGAGTAAGTTTATACATTATCATTACCCTCTACATCTTATCTAGATAATGTTGTTTAATAGTTGACGGGAACACTTCCAACAAGAGCGTGGTTGAAACATATGTGGAGCAAACCAGGGCAAAGGTGAGCCAGAAACTGAATGGCGAACTGGGGAAAGAGTCGCTACCAGATGTAGTTTACATAAATACATATTTGCAGTTGGCTGGGGGTTGCTGAACAGTTGGGCAAGGACTTGACATATGGTATGAAAAGGAACCAACCACCATAACATTCCTATTCTGGGTGGCGTATTGGAGAACTGTGCCTGTTGAGTAAACTTATACATTATTGCGGTGTCCCACATTTCATCTAGTTCTTGTTGCTTAGTAGGTGATTCCGGTTACAGAATATGCACAGTTTGACTGCAGTCTAAACATGTTGTCATGGCCTATTGGAAGTTGGGTGCCATAGGACAGGTTTTAGAATCAAAAGGAAGCTGAATATTGGTCCAACTGGGCCAGACATGAGAAGTGCGGTCTTAGGCATTCTGAAGTCCAAAAGTGACAACTGACATCTAGAAGGATCAGAACAGTCAAACGGAAAGAGATTCATCCAGCATAGAAAGGAAGTCAAATTCCAAGTAGAGTGGCCACATGTCCTGTTTTACAGAGGTCAGTCATCTATTTGAAGATGTCCTCTGTTTACAGGACTGTCTGGTCCAAGTCCGGTATAAAGATAAGGGACCATAAGAATCCAGGAGAGTGGAGGACTTGAACTTGCCCATCAACAGTGAGCACTGGACCAGACAGATATTGAGCAACAGGGCACACAGGTTATCTGGTTGTAGTCTTTCCCACTACAGGGAGATGTATTGCAATTCTATTTACATCACTGTAATAATTCTATATTTCCATCAGCACATGCACATTTTATGCAAATGTGAGTCCTTCCTTTTGGTGATGCGTTTCCTCTTTTTTGGCAATGCATATCTGGCCACGCTTGTTCCAGGAGTAAAAGTGTGGGGGAAGAGAAGAACTTAGCCAGGGTCAGCCCTCTTTTGCTAATGTACTGGAAGATCTAGCTCTCTGGTTAGGGTGTATAAGATGTGTTGGAACCAGACTGGCCCTTAGCATCATCAGCTGACTAAGGTGCTAAGTCAGGTGATGTGTTTTTACAGTTCACTCTCCAACGGATGTGGCAGAAATGTTATTCTGGTGGCTCAGGGTTCTTAGCCAAGCACTGGGAGAGCAAGTTAAGACTTGCCTTCTACTGAGCTCCTTAGTTATGTAAGCCAGGATGAACAAACTTCAGGCTTGTGTGATCTATTTTGGTTTTACTCGAATCCTGAGATTCATCAATGCGAGCTTGATGCAAAAGACATACGCTTAGAATTAACGAATTCTTAACCAAGGAATGTGTGTGTTGAGAATCAAAAATTGAATTGAGTTCACAATCCTGCCATACAAACATCCAGTCCTGGCATCCTCAGCAATATAATTTAGGGAAGGGGAGCCCTTTTGTTGCTATTATTGTTGAACAACTGGGCATCAAGCCACAACGGGAGAACAGAAAGCAGAGCTCCTTGGAGGAGTAGCCATCTTCTCCTATCTCTTGCTCTGAGCCCTCTCACAAAGTGGGAGAGCAGGTCCCCCACTCTCTTGGCCTTGGCCTTTAGAAAGGGTGTCAACACCTCTCCTTTTTCATTTAGCCTTTTAAAAAGTGTAATGTTTTAATGTCTTTACCATTTTTAATGTTCTTATTTTATAGTTTTACAGTTACATTGTTTTAAATTGTTGTACACCACCTCAATGCCTTTTTAAAACAGCATATAAAGTTATATATAAATGCCAATAAATAAATAAAACAATAAAAACGGCATATGGCAGTCGTCCACAGTAGGGTGACCACATGGAAAGGAGGACAGGGCTCCTGTATCTTTAACAGTTGCATAGAAAAGGGAATTTCAGCAGGTGTCATTCATATTTATGCAGGACCTGGTGAAATTCTCTTCTCATCACAGTTAAAGTTGCAGGAGCCCTGCCCTCTTTTGTATCTGGTCAAGAGGGCGGGGCTCCTGCAGCTTCAACTGTGGTGAAGAGGGAATTTCACCAGGTGCTGCATGCATACGGACGACACTAGCTGAAATTCCCTTTTCTATGCAACCATTAAAGATGCAGGAGCCCTGTCTTCTTTTTCATATGGTCACCCTAGTCCAGAGTCTAAAAATTATTTAAGAACACCTCTGGAATAAGTTGCCATCGGGGTTCAACACTGCAGGCTTTTAAGAAGGCCTTGAAAACATATTCTTTTGCTCTGACCTCCTGATTCAATTGTTTTTGTTGCTGTTTCCATTGCTGGTTTTGTTGTTGTTTTCATCGTTTTGTATTTATGTTTTATTGCGTTCTTAATACCATACTGCTTTTATGTGTTTTACTGTCATATGTTTCTGCCCTGAAAGATGGCCAATAAATATTTTAAATAAATACATACATAAATAAGAACAGCCTTGCTTGCTGGATCACACCAAAGGTCCAGCTCATCCAGCATTCTGTGGAAAAACCCACAAGTAGCATTGAATCCCTCAACAGAGTCAGCACCCTCCTGCCCATGTTCCCCACCAACCTAGCTGTACCACTGGGTGCCTTACAGACAAATGGCAAGCCTTAAATATAAAAGTGAAGGGCACCACAAAGATAGGTCCAAAATTATATTTAGACAGATGTTGTCTCTCTGTGTGTTGACTGTTCTGTGTGTTTTTATGTAAACTGTTTTAAAACTCTGCCTACTGTATTTTAATGGTTTTGAATCTTTGTCAACGGCTCAGAGAGCTCCAGCTACTGGAATAAATATCATGGTCCATCTAGCCCAGTACTGTCAACTAGGGTGACCATATGGAAAGGAGGACAGGGCTTCTAAATCTTTAACAGTTGTATTCAAAAGGGAATTTCAGCAGGTGTCATTTGTATGCATGCAGCACCTGGTGAAATTCCCTCTTCTTCACAACAGTTCAAGCTGCAGGAGCCCTGCCTAGCATGACCAGATACAAAAGAAGGCAGGGCTCCTGCAGCTTGAACTGTTGTGATGAAGAGGGAATTTCACCAGGTGCTACATACATACAAATGACACCTGCTGAAATTCCCTTTTGAATACAACGGTTAAAGATTCAGGAGTCCTCTCCTCCTTTCCATATGGTCATCCTCAACACTGACTGGCAGCGACAGCTATCCAGGGGTTCAGGCTGGATTCCCCCAGCCCCACATGGCGATGCCATATAATAATAAAAGCATCATAATAAAGGAAACCTGAATTAGGGACAGTTTTTTTGTTTGGTTTTGCGCATAAAAACACGAGCTCCAACCGGCAAGACGCAATGGCTGAGCGCGCAAGCACGACCTTGGCTGGGCCCCGATCAGGGCAGAGTCCGAGCTTCCCCCTCCTCTTTTTGCCCTCCAGGGGAGGCCGCCCGGGCTCTGCCCTCCGCCTCGGGTAAAGTTCCACGCCGAGGCTGAGGGAGACGAGAGGTTCTCCGAGGCGCGTCATTGGGCCACAGCAGCTGAACAGCAATGGCGGCGGCGACGAAGGGCAAGGAGGCGCAGACGAACCTGTCGGTGGTGGTGCACAAAGCCGGCGACTTGCGCTTGGTATGGCCCCCTGGGACTCTCCCCTTACTTCAGCGGACGCCTCAGGCTGCCTGGGGCCGGGAGACGGGCGGCTCGGAGGCGGTTACGTTTCCTGGAGCGGGAAGGGAGGCTGAAGGGGCAGCCTCGCCTCACCTTATTAGGTTTGACGGGCTGACTCCTGGCAGCACCGTTTCGGGTTCAAGGGCCCGGGGGAGAGGAGAAAGCCGGATAAACGCGGCGGTTGGAATTGGAGTGCCAGAACCGGCGAGGAGCGGGGGCCGGGGACGCTTGGTGCCGGCTGCGCTCCTGGGCCCGCTCGCTAAAGAGCACGCCCCGTTGGACACAGTGGGTGGAATCCAACTCAAGCCCTCCTTCGAGTAGACCCCTTGAAACGAATGGGATTAAGTTAGTCATGCCTGATGTAAGTGACCAATTTAGTCCCATTCGTTTCAAGGGGTCTACTCGAAGGAGGGCTTGAGTTGGATTCTATCCAGTGGGATTTACTGTTAGGCTACAATCCTGTGAGGTGAATTTTGGAGTGAGCGCCATTTTTTAAAAAAGTATTCATGATTGCATTTATATCCCCCTTTTGTCCTCCAAGGAATCCAAGGTGGTTTAGGTAATTCTTTCCTTTTTATCCTCCCAACAACCCTGTGAGGTAGTTTAGGTTGAGAGTCAGTGACTGGCCCAAAGTCACCCAGTGAGCTTCGTGGCTGAATGGGGACTTGAACTATGGTCTCAGTCCAACACTCCAACCACTACACCACACTGGCTCTCATTGAATACTTATTTCTGGGTTACCACACACAGGATTGTACTGCCAGGTTACAATCTTGTGCAGTTACTTGGGAGTAAATCCCATTGAATACATTGAGATTTACTTTTGAATAAACTGGTCTAGGACTGCACTGACAGGTTGTGATCCTGAGCACATTTACTTCAGAGTAAGCCCCATTGGACTCAATAGAATGTATTGTTTCTGAGTAAAAAAGCATAGGCTTCATAGGCTCTTCATAGCTGCAGAACTATGCATGGTCAGGAAACTATTATTCCAAGATCATTGATTGGTTCATCTAACTCAGCCCAATGTTCTCCAGATGTGTTGGATCACATTTCCCATCATCCCTTTGCTGGTTGGAAGATGATAGGAGGTGTAGTCCCAACACACTTGGAGGGTGGCAGGTTGGGGAAAGGTGGTTAGGACAATTATTTCACATTTCTAAATGCTAGGAACGTAATGTTTAAGAAATAGGAGCTTTCTAGGTGCCACAATCAGATTTTTAGATTATTGGGATTTTACTATCCTGGGACATCTACCTGTCACCCAGAATCAATGATATATTTGCTCATTGGTTAAACATTAAATATTTCCTTTCATGCTCTACTTCACCTCCTCAGCCATTTTAGGTATATTTATCTCACTTTCTTCTTCCTTTTGAATCACTTATTAGCTTTAAATGGCAAAGAGGCCAGACTACATGCACTTTCTTCGGAGTTTTAAAATTTGGACAGTGCACGTATATAGAGTGCTCAGAAGCTTGTTGCAAGGAGCGCATGGGGTAATTCTACCTGAGTATCACTGAATTTATTAATTGTATTATTGGGGTGATGGTGGTGGTCCCCTCCCAAGTATTTCTTCTCTGATTAAAAGTGGTGTGCAATCAAAGATGACTTGGAAAACAGCAGAAAATGTTTGTTTATATTCACGTTATGAACTTTGGCATTTTCTGCCCATTGGGAAGAGCAGATATTTCATTTCTTAATAGCTCAAGTTTCATTCCCCTACATTGGCATTACTCATTTTCTTATGTGAAAAATAATTTCATCTTTTAAATTCTTAGGAAGTATCTGGACATCAGAGCAAAATTAGAATGATTAACAATGCAATCTCGGCATGTCTACTCAGAAGTAGGTCCCCACTAAGTTCAATGGAAATTACTCCCAGTTAAATGGGTATATTTACTTTTTAAAAATTTACATTGAATGTGGTAGGATTTTCTTCTGAGTAAACTTAAATTAGGATCAAGCTGATACTTTTTAGCCAAACATTTCTGGGTCTAACAATATGGCATGTAAGTTAATGTTTGTTCTTTCAGCTGCCATATGGCACACATAACTAACATTTCTCATCCTCCCAGCTGCCATTCCATGCTTTACAATGCTTTATTTATTTATTTACTACATTTCTACACCGCTCAGTAGACGAAGTTCACAAAAGTTAAACCTTGAAAAACACAACATGATAAAATAGAAAACTTTCAAAAGTTTTAAACAGTATAAAAACGAAGTAAAAAACAGAGTAAAAACCAGCAGCGGTGTAAAAATCTAAAAACACAAGTCTGGGACGATACAAAAGTGAAAAGACTACAGTGTTGCCACAAGACAAGCCTCTTTGGGGAGGGCATGCCACAATTGGAGTGCCACCACAGAAAAGCCCCTCTTAGTAGCCACCCGTTCCTTCTGCTTCTATATTCCTCATATATTCCTCATATGCTAGCGCTGATTTTTTAAAAAAATTGCGCCACGACTATAGAAGTAAAATGGACTTTGCTTATGATGCTGCCGTCACCTGCTCCTCTCTGCCTGAATTGGCTCATAATATAATCCTGGAGCAAGTAGCAGCAGGGTTTTGTGCAAGCTGAATATTGTCTATTTTGTCTCCTTGCAGGAAAACCGACCAGTACCTGAACCAGGTCCTAATGGTAGGTCCGTATAGGCTAGTTGCTTTTCCACTTTTTAAAAAAAATGTTTGTTATGCTTCTATTTTATTTATTTATTTTTAAATATTCATATACCACTTCCTATTTTAAAAATCCCAAAACGCTTTACAACAAATGATAAAACAATACACCATTATAAAAGCAGAACAACATTTAGACAAATGAATGATTGGGGAAAAGCCAAGGCAAAAAAGTGCGCTTTTAATAATCATAGAAAGCACATGATTGTTTCTGCCTTGACATATTAGAGAAGGAGAGTCATTTCAGAGGGAGGGTGAACCACAGAGAAGGCCTGTTGTTGTATTGCTACTAAGGTGTGGCACGGACAACAAGGCCTTCCCTGAAGATTCTATTGGTCCAACTGGTCTATATAGGGGGAGGTTATATTTTGGGTAAACCTGGTTCTAAGTTGTTAGGGGCTTTATATAATACCTTGAACCTGGCTCAGCAGCAGACTGCAGCCAGTGCAACTCTTTCAGCACTGGTGTTAAGAACATAATGTCGTGTTTCCCAAAATCTTTCGCTTTATTGGGAGGCAATAAAGAGGTTTGCCACGTAATCCACAAAGCTTTATTCAGGCAATAAATATCTCTTCCTTCTAACTTCTAGGAACTTCTCTCTAGACAAAATTATGCAAACTAAGCGAGACAATTGTCCTTTCAAGAAAAAGGTAAAGCCTTTTCCCAGTCCGCTTTAACTTCAAGGAGACTGGTTCTGAAGAAGCCTTTGGCGAGAAGCTAGCCAGGCTGACCTTCTCTCATCTTCCTTTAGCTCCGCCCGTTTTAGTTTGCGGCGTACTCTAGGATCAGCTAGCCTTTCAGTGCCCTCCCCCTCGGAAGAATCCTCAGTTCCCAGAGCTTGTGGGTTGCTTACACTTTCAGAGGTAAGGTCTGGCGAAAGGTCATTCCCAGCTGGTGAAGAACCTGTGAGAGTCACCTTCCCCACTCCCCGTATAGGCTGGTATGTTCCTGGCGCCGTCTCTTCTGCTTCAAAATCTGATTCTGATTGATCGTCTGAAACTCCTTCTTCCAGACTAAGGGGAACACAGGCCTAGTCATGACACATAAGAACATAAGAAGAGCCCTGCTGGATCAGACCAAGGGTCCATCTAGTCCAGCACTCTGTTCACACAGTGGCCAAACAGCTATTGACCAGAGAATCACAAGCAGGACACGGTGCAACAGCACCCTGCCACCCATATTCCCATATTCCCCAGCAACTAGTGTATACTGCCTCTGATACTGGAGATTGCGCTTAGCCATCAGGACTAGTAGCCATTGATAGCCTCCTCCTCCAGGAATTTATCCACTCCCCCTTTTAAAGCCATCCAAATTGGTTGCCATCACCACATCTTGTTGAAGTGAATCCTATAGTTTAACTAACTATGCGCTGTGTGAAGAAGTCCTTTCCTTTTATCTGTCCGGAATCTCCCACCAATCAGCTTCGTGGGATGACCCCCATTGAGTTCTAGTATTTCTGAAGGTGACAGCGCAAGGCAATGTGCCTTGGTACTTTTTAAGGAAATCAGACCTGCCTCCAGATAGAAGTTGTCCTCATCCCCAGTATAAAGATAGTGGGGCAAGTGGATTAAAGTGATGACATAACTTGGCAGGTAACTTGAGACAGGAACCAAGGAAGCTAGGCAACGATTGGCAAATTCAACTGATTGCAGTTCAAGCTTGTTTGCACTTGATAATGTATCTCTGAAATGTTCTACAAGTTTTCTGGGAAGGAACAAGAAAAGAAATGTCATCATTGCAAGCATTTCTAGTTAGCAAATAATTTGAAACACAAATATTTAAAAGCCAACCGCTTTTTAAGCCTTCCGCTATTGTCATTGAGTAGAATCCAGACTTAGTCATTCTTAGAGTTGACTACTGAAATCAATGGGATGTAAGCTAGTTGGCTACCTTAAGTCCCATCGATTTCAATGGGCCTACTTTTAAGGATGACCAAATCTGGATCCAAACCATCACCTTTATTTTATTTTATTATTAATTAATAAATTACATTTCTATACTGCCCAACAGAAATAGAGAGAGCCTTCTCCTTTACCATCAGTGGGCATGCTCCTGGTGGTTCCACATGGACCTATGGCCCGACAGGAGTCCACCTGGAGAGGAGCCTTCAGTGTGGTGGCCCCCTTCCTATGGAACTCCCTGCTTCTGGAGGACATGCAGGTGCCAACACTGTGTTGGTTTTGGAGTCTCCTGAAAACAGCTGTTTTCCAGGAAGCCTTTCTTGGTTGAACAGGCACAGTTCAATTAGCACTCTTTTTTTAAAAAAAGGAATAGTTATAATATCATATTTTATTCCTTTTATCTTTGAATCATTTTATCTCTTGTTGTTCACTGCTCTGGAATCTGTTTAGATGTGGAGTGGTATACAACTGTTATAAGTAGTAAATGGAAAATACATGAATAAATTAAATAGTCTGAGCTCTTTAATGCCTTTGTGCCGCAGATAACAGACTTTTCCTCGAGCAGATTTCACTCTTTGATTTGTCTCTTCTCTGCTTAGAGGTGCTGCTGAAGATGCATTCGGTCGGGATTTGTGGCTCTGATGTCCACTACTGGCAGCATGGACGGATTGGGGATTTTGTTGTGAAGAGCCCAATGGTGCTGGGCCATGAAGCTTCAGGAACTGTTGTCAAAGTAGGGTCCTCAGTGACCAAACTAAAGAAAGGTGAGCAGAGGATGTCCCCCAGATCATAGGGGCTGCTTAAACATACTGGAAGCCATGAGGTGGCTCCGCTATGGCGCTGCGTTGATTATACGACGCAGCAGCCACCTCAAAGCCATCATGAGGCTTTCCAGAAAAGCCCCGATTTTCAGGATGGAGTGAGGCGAACACGGCCCGTCCGCCGTTTAAACTTGCTCCATCTTCGATGTGGATGTGGGGCCGGGCGGATGGCGACTCCTGAATGTGCTTGAAATGGTCTGGAGCTCATTTAGAAATTCTAACCATTCTAACCACTTGGGGATGCTAGACTATTGAGCTGCATCGCTCCAAGATGTGGTTTTCTAAAATGCTTGGGTATATACCATGCTATGTAGTCTGATTGCTGAACTCTAGGTTCAAATTTTTATTTATTTATTTATTGCATTTCTATACCACCCAATACCCGAAGTCCTCTGGGTGATTTACAAAAATTAAAACCATGAAAACCATTTAAAATATAAAACAAAGAACAGTGTAAAAACATAACATAAAATACAGTATAAAAGCACAACCAGGGTAAAACTGAGCAGCAATGCAGAGATCTATACAGTTTTTAAATACAGATTTAAAACAACAAAGTTGAAAATTAAGCTGATAAGCTGTTTAAATACTGAGAAAATAAAAAGGTCACCTGATGACTGAAAGAGTATAATGTAGGTGCCAGGTGATTCTCTCTAGGGAGCTCATTCCACAGCCGGGGTGCCACAACAGAGAAGGCCCCCATTGCAGGGCAATCTTCCCAGTCTTTTATTGTGCTGCATTCTTATTGTCTCCCAGGTGACAGAGTGGCTATTGAGCCTGGAGTTCCTAGAGAAGTAGACGAATACTGCAAAACTGGGCGTTACAACCTGTCTCCAACCATCTTCTTCTGTGCAACCCCTCCCGACGATGGGAATCTGTGTCGCTATTATAACCACGATGCCAACTTTTGCTACAAGTTAGTTGCAAATACTTGTTGGGGAGTGGGTGTTGTGGAGCAAGGTTAGCTGAATTGAATTCCTCCTCTGAGATCATTTGGAGTGAAAGAGAGGATTTCCCCCTGATGAAATTATATTTTGAAATAAAGTTAACAAAATAAAGCTAACAAAAAAGAATGTACATAATAAGAAATTAAAATCATTAGAGAAACAAAGGAATTCAGTAATTATCAATCTTAGTCTATAACTGATATGCTTACAAACCATCTACAGTAAAACGTCCTAATTGGAGCACAATACCAAACTAAATTTAGGAGAGAGGGATTTTTGCTTTCATGGATCCAGACTGCACAAGTTTTGGGTTGCCCGATAAAATGGGAAATAATAACTTACATACAACTAAAATAGGAAGATTTGAGCACCATTTTTAACATGTCTCTGTGCTCTTCTACTTGTGTTCAGTTCTTGTTAAAGTGGCATTTAAGAGTTTCTTTCAGGTTTTGTGACCTTCATTTATTTCATTTATTTATTTATTTAGTTTGGTATTGTGCTCCTACTTAAGATGTTTTACTGTAGATATTTTGTAAACATATCAGTTATAGACTAAGATTTATAACTACTGAATTTCTTTGTGTCTCTAATGATTTTGATTTCTTATTACGTACAGTAGAGGCATTCAAGAGGCAGCTGGACAGCCATTTGTCAGGGATGCTTTAATACATGGATTCTGCATTGAGCAGAGGGTTGGACTCAATGGCCTTATAGGCTCCTTCCAACTCAACTATTCTATGATTTTATGATAAATAACTTGTGTAGGCTACCCATATTCATTCAATACTAAAACCAAGGCAAATTGAAAGTAGCTAATGAAAGATGTCTTTTAAAGTATTCTAGATACTATGGAAAGTAAAGTAACAGTTGCTGTTATTATGTGGTGCACAGCGGGATTAAATAATTGCTATGATGTTTACACAAGTTTAGGGTCTAATACAGTAGTTACTG
This sequence comes from Anniella stebbinsi, assembly GCA_029215795.1. Lineage (NCBI taxonomy): Eukaryota > Metazoa > Chordata > Lepidosauria > Squamata > Anniellidae > Anniella > Anniella stebbinsi. The sequence continues at coordinate 395,150,441 of JARDYH010000001.1, forward strand.
GTCAAGAAAGTCATCTAAGATTCTCATTAATACAATTGGGTGTAAGCTCAGTTTGGCGCAGTAGGACATTGGGCCTGTTCAGATGGCTCTCTAAGGCATGGCTAGGCTACTAGTCCTTTTGCATCAAATGGTTAGTAAGCATATTTAAACTGTGGTTATGTAGCCACCATGGTTAGGAATGGTTCACATGACATGCTAAGCTCAAAACGTTTAACCACCATAACTTAGTGTGTCTTCTGAACAGGGTCATGAAGAATTGTGATGGATAAAGGACAATAATAGGGAAAATATCCCAGTTCATTTGTGTAACTCCATTGTATGTTTGCTTCTTGAAGGTGGTGTACTGTTCTGTTTTCCTTATCTCAAAGGCCTGATGCAAATGCAATGTTTCCTGCTGTCTAATCAGGAAATTGAGAAATGTTGTAGGCACCATGCCCAAAAGAAAAAAAAAGTATTTTAGTGTCTGTAATTTTTTTTAAACAAATGCTCAGGGAATTGTTTTAAAAATTCTAGGGGTCCGGTAATTAGGGGTCTTCTTAAAAGAATAGGATTCTTCAGCATCCAATACAGATACCTGAAGGCTGGGTAAGACAGTCTGAGCTAATGAGTGAGAGAGCATAAATGAGATTAGCAGCATGTTTAAAACAAAGGAGGTGATTTTATCTCTGCACGCAGTTGTTGAATTTCTTGTGGCCAAGAGCTTTGAGATGTAATTGCATATGTAGGTTCAAAAAGGATTAGACAGCTGGCAAAAGATTCATCCTCTTTCTCCGAGTGTCACTGAATCTCTAATAGCTGTTAACGAATGACAGGATTATGGATCATTGCCCAGTGGCTTCTTGCATTCTTACTCAGAAAAACCAAGCATTAGCTAACACTGAAAGGATCAAAGAGAGAGAAAAAAGAGCCCAGATTGATGATTGGACTGACCTGTGAATTTCAAGGACTGCTGGTTATCTAGAAAGGTAGTAATCAGCTTGCTCCCATCAGAATCTACATTAAGAAATCACATTCTCTCTTTTAGGTGCAATCTTATGCATGCTAGCTGTGGAATGCTAGGAGTTGTAGGGCATTTTTCTGTCTAAACATGCGTAGGATGGCACCCTTAGACAGTTAATGGTTGTGCTTCAATGATTTGGAGACTGGAGCTTTGACCAGGTTTAAATGGACAGGAAAGGATATTTGTTGTTTTGGAATGTGTTGTTTTAGTAAAACGTCATGTAGAGCCATTAATTCAGAAGACACAATAAGAAGAACTCAAGAAATGACCCAAGGGAAATGGCTCGTTGATAGGCAGGATGGCTGTGATGGAAATGAAGTTGCTGCCTAAATGTATGTTTCTTTTTTGACTCTTTGGCTGAATTCGGACAACACGATAGTCAATGGTGGGGTAATAATCAACTTTACAGTTGTTCATCTAGGGGGTACTCCCCACACAACATGGTAATAAATAATCAACTGTGGTGTGGATTAGGACCAGCGTCGACTATGGCAGCATTCAGACAACACGATAGTTAATACAACTGACGATTGTTTCACCCCCGCCAGTTGCTTATTGTGTCGTCCGAATTCAGCCTTTGTCTTTGTAGTCCCACAGCAAAGGCTTAACTGTGTATTATGCAGCGGCCTTCTCCAACCTGACCCCAGGCATCCAGCTTTTAGGATGTCGATTCTGGAGATGGAAAGTATAACTTTTATTTACACTCGACGGCCCTTTTGTGAAAGTTCTCTCCGCATTGTCTTGTTGCAGGCTTCCAGATAATGTCACCTTTGAGGAAGGTGCCCTCATTGAACCCCTTTCTGTGGGGATCCATGCTTGCAGAAGAGCCGGAGTGACTCTGGGGAGCAAAGTCTTCATTTGTGGTGCTGGTATGGAATAGTCATTGTTTTGCATTCCGTTGCATTTCCATGTCCCATGTCTACCTCTGCCTCTCAGCCCAAGGGGACTGTACATGATACCTGCACTGGGGATGCTACCAAAAACAGTTCCTTGTCCTGGAAATAATCTTTGGAACCACTTATCATCAGTGGTGTAGTGTAGCCAGGGCTTGCTGGGATGCAGCCTTGGCGTTTTTTGTTCAGCTGACACTGACATCACCTGCCAAATCCCACTGTCCATGGAATCTCCTGTTCCCTCTGAGCTTATTTATTTCTTTATTACATACTGCTCAATAGCCAAAGCTCTCTGGGCGGTTCACAACAATTTAAACCGTGGAATGCAACACGGTTCAATATAAATGTCTAAATCCACAGCATAAAGTAAATGTACATACCAAAATAAGATCTAGCAGCAGCAATGTAAAGATTTAAAATACAGAATTAAAATATAAGAAACTGAAAGACTAAAATGCCTGGGAAAATAAAAAAGGCGTCTTAGCTCAGGTAGCTGCAGTCCTCACTGTAGCTGGGGGAAATTAATTTTCACAGCAACAATACGTTATGAGTTATCCCTGTTCTAATGGAAAGCATTTTGGGGTGGCCTGGCCCTGAATGGGCAGTGAAAACCCATGAACTTTACAAATCCTTCTCCTGGTGGAGATGAAGACTGCTAGAATTGGCTTGTTGATAAGGATCACAACAATTGCCTGAGCTTTTGAACACTCCTTTGGGTTTTTACCAGCTGCTATTGCTCGTCATGGGTGCAACAGCAGGAGTGTGCTGTTGCACCTATGTCCTGCTTGTGGGTTCCAGGTTGACAGCTGGTTAGCCACTGTGTGAAAAGAGAGCTGGACTAGATGGACCCTTGGTCTGATCCAGCAGGGCTCTTCTGTTGTTCTTATGTTCCCATCCTCTTTCTCATCATTGCTACCACTTTCTTGATTAAGAGGCAGAGAGCAGGTGAACAAAGAGGCAGCGGCATCTACTGCTGCTCCTTCTCAACATCACCAATGTTTGGGCCACAGCAAGAGGAGAATGAACAAGCTGGTTGCAGTGGTGAAGAAGAGGAATAGCTCTAGATGGGTCTTGTTAGTAGTCCCAGTGCTTGGGTGTGGGGCCTTGGCAGCTGCCCAAATGCCAACCTTTGACACTGACTCTGTTCTTTACACTCTATAGATGAGGTTTAAGGCACATGTCAACTGGGGAGAAGGCCTTCTTGGTTGTGGCATCTTTGGAAATCTCTCTCCAAGGAGGTTCATGTCATGTTTCTCAAAACCTCCCTCCTTATTGGGAGCACTAAAGAGGTCTGCCACGTAATCAACAAAGCTTTACTCAGGCAATAAACATCTCTTCCTACCTGAAGAGAGTCTAGCCTCTAGGAACTTTCCTCTAGGCAAAACTATGCGAACTAAGCGAGACAATTGTCCTTTCAAGAAAAAGGGAAAGCCTTTTCCCAGTCTGCTTTAACTTCAAGGACGCTGATTCTGAAGAAGCCTTTGGCAAGAAACTAGCTGGGCCGACCTTCTCTTGCCTTCCTTTAGCTCCGCCCTTTTGAGTTTGCAGAGGACTCTAGGATCAGTTAGCTTTGAAGTTCCCTCCCCCTCGGAAGAATACTGATTTCCCACAGACTGTGTGTTGTCAACATTTTCAATGATAAAGTCTGGCGAAGGTTCATCCCCAGCTGGTGAAGAGCCCGTGAGAGTCACCTCCCCTACTTCCCATGTAGGCTGGTACGTTTCTGGCACTGCCTCTTCTGCTTCAGAATCTGATTCCAATTGATTGCCAGAAACTCCTTCCCCCAGCCTAAAGGAAACAGGCCTAGTCATGACAGTTCACCTGGCACCAATTTTACTCTCTTTTTGGTGCCAGGCGAAGACCTTTTTATGCTCCTAGGCTTTTAAAACTATTGTTCCTGTTTTATGATTGCGTTCTTTTTATGCTAATTATTTTGTTGTATATAAATCTATACAATAAATAAATACAATACCTCTTTCCTCCTTTCCCCTTTCTGTTCTTTTTTCAGGACCTATTGGGCTTGTGATTTTGCTTATTGCGAAGGTAATGGGGGCTGCACAAGTAGCGATCAGTGGTAAGAATACTTCAATGTGTTGAAATATATATATGCCTTTATCTATACACACCGAGAGAGAAAAGTAAACAGTCAGGTCAAAACGCCAAGGAATGCAAGAGGTACAATAGGTTTGGGAAATTTCAATTCTAAGCTCAAATATACAAGATAAGAACAATTCGTCGGAAGATTTGATTCTGTTCTTTAGATCTTGATAGTAGAAGCCCCAAAACAAATAGTTTGCAACACCTTAAAGACTAACAAATATATTTTGGTCAAAGATTTTATGGGCCAGATCCGATCTGATACAATGGGCTTATGCCACCATAAATTTGATGGTCTTTAAAATGCCATCCAACTCTTTCTTGTTCATGTAGAGTAGATGCTTCTTTCTTGCACCTATCTGTAATCTAGGGCCAGTGCGAAATGCCTTCCTTCAATTTACCCCTGTTCCATTCACAGGGGGTGAATTGGGGGAAGGCATTTTGCCAGGGTTTGTGGGGAGGGATGAACTGGGGAAAATATTTGGAATGGAACTGGGAGGGAAGGCTGTAGGCTAAATCTATCTCTCCTCCAATGTTTCTTCAGAAGACAATGCCTCTCCCCTCCCTCTCCCCTCCCTCTTTCCCATTCTAAAAGTTTGAAGCGTCCCTTTTAAGGCTTAAGTACCGGCAGTAAGATCTATAAGCTAAAATTATGCTGGCTTCTTTAGGGGAGGGCAGGGAGTATTTTAGCCCTGCCCCATTTTTCCTTTGGCCAATGGCTACCGTTGGAATGGAGTCGTAAGATCTTCTCCAAAACCAAATTCAGCCCTCCAGCTGAAAGAGAATGTTATTCCAAACAACAAAGAACACACACAAGGAAAGTGCACAGGTCTGTTGTAGTGGTGCCCCCTCTGCGTGCAAATTACAACCACAAACTGCTGTGCAGTTTTGCCATCTCCCCCACCCCACCCCCCGAAAAAATTCCAGCAGATGCCCATGATATTAATTACTGTCTCAAGAAATATAACTTCACAGTCTTGACTTCTAATAGCATCTTTCATGACCAAACAAACATACAAAAATTTAAACATACCCTTTTCAAGTTACCGTAGGTACAATTAATTCCGATATATGTCTTTGGCAGATTTAATGTTTATACCTTACAAAATATTTTTTGCTCATTAATTGATAAGCGAAAACTTTAAGTTAGGTCTGACCTTTGATAAGACAGTTTGATGTCTCTCCATTACCCACATAAATATTTTTCATCTCTGGTGATGAGCTATAATTCAGAATTTTCTCTTTGGTGTTATCCGAACTGCTTTGCCAATTACATTTTGATAACAGTTACCGAAAGTTCACTGTGAACTCACTTTGTACCTTCCCTATTGGTTCCAGTTACCTTTTTATTTATTTAGTTCCCTGGATTCCTAATTACCTTCTATGCTCCAAGACAAGATAGACTTTGCTTTTGTGTGTGTCTGTGTGGAAATAGTCTTTTTTTTTAGTAATCTCTTTGAGCACATTGTGAAATGTGCCACCAACTTTTTGTAGCAGATCCACGACATGTTTAAAGTTTAAGATCAGCCAGGGAGGCTTTACTCATGATGCCTTGAAGGGATGTGGCCTGTAGGACTACTACATGTGGAAGAACCTTCTTGGTGGTGGAATGATGGAATTCCAATCCACTAGAGATTTGGCTGTCCCCTATGCTCTTGTGGTTCAAGCACCCATTAAAGATGTATTTTTTTGTACAAGCTTTTGGGATATAGACAAGTTGTTTTATCTGTTTTCTGGTGCTGGGGTGATGGCTTTGTTGTATTTTATTATGCATTTTCCCGGGGTTTTCCCAGGAAGCTGATTGGTGGGAGATTTAGGACAGATCAAAGAAAGGACTTCTTTACACAGCGCATAGTTAAACTATGGAATTCACTACCACAAGATGTGGTGATGTTGGTGTTGGATAAATTGGTGTTGGATAAATTCCTGAAGGGGAAGGGTGTCCATGGCATCTAGTCCTGATGGCTGTGTGCTACCTTCAGTATCAAAGCCTCTATACATCAGTTGCTGGGGAACATGGGTGGGAGGATGCTGTTGCACCGTGTCCTGCTTGTGGGTCCCTGGTCAACAGCTGATTGGCCACTGTGTAAACAAGAGTGCTGAACTAGATGGACCCTTGGTCTGATCCAGCAGGGCTCTTCTTATGTTCTTATTTCTAATTTTAGAGTTGCAATTTTAACAGTTTTTATGTGTTTTACTGTGCTTATAGGGGTTGTTAGCCACACTGAGCACCTTACAAGGAAGGATCACACACACACACACTCTCTCACATAAAGTTAAACTTAAAAAGGTAATTTCAGTAAACCAGAAAACAGTCCTATCTTGACGTAGTACAGCTTGGGGGTTAGAACATCATTATTTATTATTATTATTATAATTATTATAATTATTATTATTTATTACATTTATATACCGCCCCATAGCTGAAGCTGTCTGGGTGGTTTACAAAAATTAAAACTTTGGACATTAAAAATCGATATACAAAATTTAAAACCATAAAAACAGACAACATATAAAAACATTGTACATTGAAAACAAGGCTGTATATGACAAGGGACTGTTACTATATTGGGTGGGAATGTTGGAGCAGTGGCAATGTCTCCCACATGGTTGTGTTTGAGAGAGGTTGATACGATGTGGCAGATGTGCTGTTATGTCCTACAAGAGTAATGGAAAAGTTTGTTATTTTTGCTGATCTGCATTTTTCCTTCATAGATCTATCTGCCCCACGGCTTGCAAAGGCTAAGGAAATTGGGGCTGATTTCACCATCCAAGTAAAGAGTGAGAGCCCCGAGGAAGTAGCCCATATGGTAAAAACCCTTCTTGGTTGCATGCCTGACATTACCATGGAGTGCACCGGAGCTCAGGCCTCTATCCAGACTGGAATATATGTGAGTGTCTTTTATATCTGGGCTAATCTTTCATCTCCTTGTAGAGCAGAGGTATTGAATTCTACCTCTCAGCTCTCAGGAGCAGAAGACAAAAAAAGGTAGGGCCGAAGATACTGGGCCAAAAATGCAAAAAATGCCAGCATATTATAAGTTAAAGGTCTTGCCACCAGTAACTAAGTCTTAGAAGAAGTGTTTCAACTTTTTAGAATGAGGAAAAAACTGCGCAAAAACTGGGAAATAGCAAATGCTTGGTGGTTGGCAGGAAGGAGATAAGGCCAAGGGGAAAGAGCATATAATGAACCCCTAAGAGCTAGATCAGTACCCCCAGGCAGGCTGGATTTGGCCCACAGACCTGAGGTTGAACATCCCTTGCTATAGAGATTATTCATTTTGTAGGAAATGAGAGAAAATGTATGAAATTATCCTTTATGCTGAGAGCTTTAAATCAGGGTGTGGAAACCTCTTCTACCTGGTGGCTTCCTTCCGTTGTGCGGATGGCCTTCTCAGGGAAACCTGGCCCTTTTTAGGCTCACTGGGTTTCCTCAGAGCCCCCGGCTTGGATTGCATTTGTGAGCCAAGCCATGTGCTTTTTCCCCGAGATCCAGGAACCTTTCTCGGACTTTTTTTTTTTTAATCACTATTTATAGAAATTACGGCTGCAATTCCTGTAATTTGCGCACTTTTGATAATAATTTGTTTAATTTGCACAAATTGTACACTGCAATTTGCATGAATGGCGATTTAAGAAAAAACCCACAGCCCTGAAAATTCCCAAGCTTTTCCAACTCGATTTGCATTGAGTTGGGCCAGCTCACGGCTAAGTGAGCCAAAGTCCGGGGGGGGGGGGCAAGCTGATGAAAGCTTGTCGAACTTCTCTCCTGGATAGATTCCTCTGACATCCCTGTTCCCTTGTGGCTAACCTCCTGGGGGCTGCATGCCATAGTGCATGGAGATGAATCCTTCTCTCCACAGTTCTGTCCGACATACCGTTTCATGCCACAGCTTCTGTGATGCTCTTGCAGGGTTGTGCAATTGGATCTGATCTTGAGCAGGGGCAGGTTCCTTGGGAAGCAAGGAAGAAAGAAAGAGATCAGCACCATGGACAGCTCCAAGTGGTGCTGGAATAGCCGGAAAAGGTTGTCTGTTATGTTGCTCCAACAATGATTAGAGCAAGACTGAAGCTTAAATAGGGAGTTAGCCGTTTTTAGACTTTGATCCTTAAAGCGGCCTGGCCCTGTTTCAGCAATTTCAGATTGCAACAAAATGGGCGTGGTTGTGGCATGCTAGCGACTTCATAATCTGAGGAAGGTAATGCAGCCTCCTCTGAATGCAGGGAGGGGAGGGTGCCGCCTGCGGAAAAAGTGAGTTCTGGGTAGATGGAAGGGTTGTGATGTCGTTCCATGGCCAAGTCTTCTCCTATTGACTCTGGAGATGAGAGTGTGGAATGCTCAGAGAATGATAGTTCATGGTGCTGGTCCATTACAGTCCCCAAACCACACACACCCCACAGGTCAATTTATTCTTGAAAAAAGTCTGCCGGTGCCAAATGAATGCCATTTTCAAACCTAATCAATGGGGGGGGGGGGCAAGGAGGGGGAGGCTCAGTGGGCTAGGGGTTTCCCACCCCTGCATTAAAACATACTCAGAGTTTATAATCCACCACATCTAAACAAGACTTTGCTCCAAAAATAACATCTGACAAATGCCTGCTTTCACAGAAACCTGCTCATCATTTAAGAATGTCAATAGAGGGCCTTCTCCAGGTTTCCCCACCATGTCAAACTAGGTGCTTGCCTACTGAAGAGGGGGGACTTTTCAGTGGTGGTGCCCAAATTATGGAACTTGGTCCCCAGACATGCTATGGTCCCTGGTGAGGGCGCTAGCTCAGTTGTAGAAGACATGCTTTGCCTGCTAAAAGTTCCGGCTCCAATCCTTGGCATCTGCAGCTTGAGCTGGAAAAATTCCTGCCTCAAACCCTGGAGAGCAGCTGCCAGTCAGTGTTGACAATACCGGCCTAGATGGACCAATGGTCTGACTCAGCATAAGGCAGCTTCGTATGTTCTTATGTCCATCTGGCACTACTGTCCTTTAAGCCTCCAGGTAAAGTCTGTCTTTGGCAATGATTTTGCATTAATTTTCATGAACCGTTCAGAGAGCTTCAGCTTCTGGATGGAATAGAAATGTACAGAATAAACAAAACAAGGTGTTTGCCTTAACAAGCAATGAAACAAGAAACCAACAAAGAGTTAAGGAAAGAGAGATTTTAACACATTAGTCTCCAGTATATACTGGAGACTAATGTGTTTAAATCTCTCTTTCCTTAACTCTTTGTTGGTTTATTGGAATAGAAATGTAACAAATAAATGAATAACCTGCATTTTGGGAAGCAAGTTTATTTACTTTTATGATGGTATGAGGTCCCCATTTTGAGCTTTCAATTCCGTCTGATTCTTGTTATGGCTCTGACAGAAAGAGTCCTCGTTCGTTGACTTTCATAGGTGATGCACATTCATTTTTGGCCTTCCCGTTCTGTCTTCAGGTGACCCGTTCCGGAGGGACTCTGGTTTTGGTGGGGCTGGGGCCCGAGATGGTCACACTGCCCATTGTGAATGCTGCTGTGCGGGAGGTGGATATCCGAGGCATATTTCGATACTGCAATACGTGAGTATTCGCCGGAGGTCTAAAAGGCCTGCTGCATGCAGAAAGATTTATTACATAAACAACATAATATAGAGGTGGGCAACATGCTGTCTTCTTCCAGTTTTGTAAAAAATAATGGGTGGGGGAGGGCAATGTTATCCGTTGCAGTTGTGGAGCAAACAAGCTAATTTTGGCCTGTTGGTGCTCTGTAGCCACTATAGACACTATGTTTTGGGAGTGGGGAGTGCAGCCCATGGGAGAGTCTGGGGGGCAGAAATCACCCCCAGACCTCCCACACTTGCCCACCTCTGACACACCAGAAATGTAAAACAATGCCAGTTGAGTGTGTTCAGTTTCAGCAGGGTGCTACAGAGTAGAGACAAGCAAATCTGTCAAGTGCAATTTCACTCAGGTTTTCATTTTTTCACTTCTCAGTTCATTCCATCCCATTTCTGCATCAGATTGTGAACGTCTTTCTTTTCTTTTTAGCCCGCATAAAAATTTGTGTGTATTTTTCATGCACGTTTTTCAAAATATGTGCAATTTTGTCGGCATGTTTTCTCCCATTTTTTACACTCCTACATGTGTTTTATGCACAATTGCCCCATTCAGAAGACACCTTAAACCATGGCTTTAACCACGGTGAACAAGGCAAAAAGCCTTACTCAGTGTGGTTAAAGCCATGGTTTAAGGTGTCTTGTGAACACGGCCCGGCTTTCTGACTTAACCACCGTGGTTAAAGCCGTGGTTTAAGGTGTCTTTTGAACGGGGCCACTGTTTCAAATCTGCACATTTTTGTGTGTGTGTGCTTCTTCAAATGCATGCCTTTCTGTATGCGTTTCTTTTGGGTGAACTGCATCCCGGACTTTGGAAAATTACAGATTTTAATGCTTAACTGTGTTCCGATTTGTGTTTAGGTTCAGGAAGTTCAAATTTGGTAACTTTGGATTGAAATGTGAGCCAAATTTCTTACCCACCCCCATTCTGGGGTAGCAATAGGAGAAAGCTATATAAAAGATGTAGTGCCACCCTTTGTAACTCCAGTGGGAAACAGCAGAGGGCCAAAGGATTCAGCATCAAATCTTCTGTCTTGCTAATTTTTTAAAAAAACCCAAAGCAGCCATGAGGAAGGGGGTAGCTTGAATAAGGTCAGGACTACCATGTAAAGAAGATGATGTATTAATCCAAGTGCTATTTTCCTGATGTAAATCCCTTGCCACTGCACGGCTGCTCTTTAACCTGCTTGGGAAAACTACAGGTACACAGGAGATATGACCACCGATCTCCAATGCAGCGATGCTCAACCTAGCACCCTCCAGTCATGTTGGGCTACAACTCCAAGCATCCCCCAACCAGGAGGGCTGGCTGGGGATACTGGGAATTGTAGTCCAACACATCTGGAAAACACTAGGTTGGGGAGGGCTGTTCTAATGTCTCATTGGACATTTGGCCCAGACCGTGATGAGAAAAGAGATGAGGATGATACATAGAACTGGGAAATACCAGTATGTGCATTTAGGGCCTACAGTTTCTGTGAATCCTGGATGGGGAATTTGGCTCATTTTCAGTATCTCTGTTGAATTATCTTTGTGTTTGGAACATTATATTTGGCTTTACTATTTTTTAATCTGGAAAAGCATGGAGAAGAAACGCCCAGTTTTTTTTAAAAAAACAACTATTGAAACAGTGCAACCATTTCCTTCTATAAGAGCATAGTTTGACAGTAGGGAGGAGTGAGAGGGGTGGGGGTCAAATAAAACGGCATAGCCAAAGAAACAGATCTTTTTTTAGTATCTCATCACAGGGCGTGGAAGGAAGATAGCACCAGATGGGAACATAAATTTGAATTGGAGCAGAATGGAACTAATACAGATACAGCATATTAAATCATGTTAAAAGCATTTTAACCACTGTACAGAGATATAATATACTGAGCATACCGAGTTCAAAAGGAAGATAATAAATATTCCACCAATCAAAGACTTCACATATGGTTTAGAGCAGGAATGGACAGACTGCAGGCTTGTGGGATGTACCTTGTTGTTTTTTACATGCACCCTGAGATCTACCTGGTGTCAAAGTGATACATTTCACATTAAGGAAATCTTAATTTGTGTCCCCCCCCCCCCCCCATTGCCCTGCAGGTGGCCCATGGCGATTTCTATGCTTGCATCAAAAAAAGTGAACGTTCAGCCATTGGTGACACATCGCTTTCCGTTGGAAAAGGCTTTGGAGGCTTTTGAGACAACTAGAAAGGGTGACGGGATAAAAATTATGCTGAAATGTGATCCCAACGACCAGAATCCCTGAAAATAAACCACTCAGAACACTGCACTTTGCTCTCTTGTTAGTGGGGGTGGAGTACATAGATAGGAAAAGCTTGTTTCAAGATGTTCAGAGCCTTAAACTTGCAAACAAACAAACAGAACATTGCCTAGGAAGCAAATGTTAAGTGAAATTCTTTTAAACCTTAAGTTCTTTAAGGTAGAAAATAATCATTGGAGTCAGATGAATGACTGAAATCAGTAGGATAATAATCCTAGAACTGAAACATGCAGAACAGGTACAGGATGCATCCGTTGCTGGGCTGTACTGTTTCAAAGCTTCAGTAAGACTGGTCCCTGGCATAACAAATGCCCCAGAGGTACAAAACTGCAACTGGGTCCTGCCACGAAATATTGCTGCATGGAATGCTCCTGTTCACTGTTCCAGCCAATGGGCCGTGTCTTCTTCCAGGAGAATTCATTTCCAGCACTACCCAGTTTTCCATTCCCCCACACTCCAGCAGTATTCTGGGGTAAGTGCCCACTAAGCATCTCATTGGACTAGGCACATAGGAAGTTGCCTTATACTGAGTCAGACCCTGAGTCCTTCTAACACAGTACTGTCAGCAACCACTTGCAGTCGCTCTCCAGCCTTTCAAATTGGGGTTTGCCTGCACATCATAGAATCATGGAACAGTCGAGTTGGAAGGGGCCTATAAGACCATCAAGTCCAACCCCTCCTTAATGCAGGAATCCACCTTAAAGCCTACCTGACAGATGGCTGCCCAGCTGCCTCTTGAAGGTCTCTAGTGTAGGAAAGCCCACAACCTCCCTAGGTCACTGGTTCCATTGTCATACTGCTCTAACAGTCAGGAAGTTTTTCCCGATGTCCAGCCGGAATCTGGCTTCCTGTAATTTGAGCCCATTATTCCGTGTCCTGCACTCTGGGATGATCGAGAAGAGATCCTGGCCCTCCTCTGTGTGACAGCCTTTCAAGTATTTGAAGAGTGCTATCATGTCTCCCCCTCAGTCTTCTCTATGCCCAGTTCTTTCAGTCTCTCCTCATAGAGCTTTGTTTCCCGACCCCTGATCATCCTCGGGGATCGAACCTGGGACCTTCTGCATGCAAAGCAGGTGCTGTGTCACTGAGCTTGCTATGACTCTTTTCACCCCACACCCAAATATTTTTCCTAAATATTTTTTTGTGCTTCTGCAAATCTCAATTTCCCCGAGCACACTGCTACCTCCCTCTTTTGCGTGGGTGGCACTATTTGGCTACCAAAAGACCAGTACTCAGAGAAATGAGATCAGTTAGTGTATATGATTCTCATGGAGTAGGGATCTAGCTGAGGGAGTTCTTATATGGGGGAACAGCACTCAAATATGCAATTTTCCACCTCTGCGATCTGCAATAATTCAGCCCAGTAAAAGCCCAGTTCCCTGTGATCGCTGTGATTATAGGTTTTTGCTGTTAGATACACTTGGGTCTTATTCCTCGAATAATTCCCCCTCCCTGTGCCCCATTAATGCAGATTTTGCAGCCACATCATATGAAACGAATGAATAGAATTTATTGCGTTCGCCCACAGACTGTATCAAAATTCGTAAAGCATTAAGAGCTTCCCTGTCTGAACTAGCATGAAACCTCACTGCAGATCAACCTTCTCCAAGCTGATGCCTTCCTGGTGTGTTGGACTACAACCCTCCATCACCCACAGCCAGCATGGGGGCACAGTGCTGGGGATGATGGGACCTGTAGTCCAACATCTGGAGAGCACATGTAGATCGTCACCTGTGATAGCTGCTCGAGTGTGTCTTTGTTTTACTGTATATATGGGATGACTTCTACATGGGTTTTGAACTACTCTGTCTTCAAGAAATGCCTAATGTATGAAGAGGGTGTAGTGGGGTGGCACTTAAAGAAAACTGGACAATCAAAGGTACGTTCTATTCCATGGAGAAGGAATATTTCCTTTTTCCTGCTTAAATAAATATGTCTATTTCTGTCGCAGACAATACAATGGCACATCATGCTTTTGTATGTACCCTTTGCCAGAAAATGCTGCAATTCCATCCTAGGTGGATATTTCCTGGCACCATCCATCACATAATCCCCAATGCTTGCTGTGGGTGATGGGAGTTGTAGTAAAACACACCTGGAGGACACCAAGGATGGAAGAGGGGGTGTCTTCAACAATTCATTACCGTTAATATTCAGTACCACTAGCCCCAGGTGCTTTATTAAGGGGAAATGTCCCTTCAGAGCATAAATCCCCTGCAAACAGAGTAACTGGGCTTGAATATGCTGCTTTTGAATCTTGGAGAGATGAATTGTTCTTTTTGTGAGTGCTGGTGTCAAGAGGGCCACTTCCTCATCATATTACAGCCCTGAAGGGGATGACTGTAGACCTGTTTCAACAAGTGGCAAGATTAAGAGCTTGGGCTGTAATTTCGAAGAGCGAAGTGCCTAACGGACAACGTGAGACTCTCAAATCCTGTGTCCTCAGCAAGCGCCTAGGACAGAAACCACTAATGACATATTTCACTCACCAGGGTCATAAGATACTTATTCTGTCTTCCACTAGTCTGGCTCTGTTCACAGATCAAAAAGAAACACATCCAGGCAGGGCCTGTTGGAAGGGGTGAGGTACCACTGGATGGTTTGGCTGCTCTGAGCACTAATTCATAGGAAATGTCATTAAAAGAAGAAGAAAAACCTCAGGGTAACATGGAAATAAATGTGTTTTACTGAGTAATAACGTCCCTTTGCAACTAGATGTCTACGGCGATTGCGAAAGTGGAAGACAGAAGTTGTTGGTAGCAATATATTGTTGCAGCGGGCTGCACTTTTCATTATAGGAATGGCCTTTTGACACGTTTTCCACTAATCCCTTTGCACATATCCTGCTGCTTTATGAAGATTCCTTTAAACTGGTCACCTTGCAACTCGTCCTGTCTCCACTTCTGCTAGAGTGGCCAGTTCCACTTTATGGAGAACAACCCTCTATTTGAAGGGCTGTCCAATCCAAGTCAGGTTTAAAGGTGATGAACCATAAGAAGAAAGAGCTGGGCCTTAAAGTTGCCCATCAGCAGCACCTGGACAGTAGACTGAGCAGGCACACAGGTTACCTGGTCTCCCTCCCACCGTTCTTTTGAGATGTGTTGCATTTTCAATTGAGAACCGGCCAAGATGGCGCCAAGGAAGGTTGTTTCTGCTTTGAGCTCCGTAGTTTGTTTTTAGTTTTTTCAATTTGTTTTTAGTTTTTAGTTAGTAAATTTTATCCTAACACTTCTCAGAAGATTTCTGGAAAGTCTGTGCTGATTACACAGCTTCTTTAAGGAGTATCAGTGAAAACAAACAGTGTTTACAGAACTTGCAGTGCTTACAACTATTTGAGCAGACGGAAGATATCCACCCACACCTCGGAGAAAGTGAGCTATGCTGGGCAGTAAGCAAACACTTAATTAACTGTGTCATTTTAACAAGTATATCTTTTGCCGGGAAGTATATAACTGGAATCTACAATAAGAGATATGGTGCTTACCAGAAAGGACTATAAGACCTTGGGAATTGCACCCGCTGCTGTTGATCCCCTTCTGGGTAAACGTAAAAAACAAACAAAGATCACTCAGTACCTTGAAAATAAAAGGGAAACTGTTGGAACTGAGAAGGGGGTTTTAAACCCCCCAAACCCCATTTTGGATTGGACGTTGACTATAAAGGGAATATCCAAATACCAGCAGAGGAGTTTTTAAATGAAGATCTAGCAACAGAGTTGGCATTTGCGGAACAGATATCACTTCCAGGACGAATGCAGCCAGCTATAGATAATAATGAATTAAATGATGCAATCTTTAAGCAAATACAGGAACTGGCCCAAGATAAGGGGAAAACAAACCCAAATACGTCCTCTATTCAGACAAAGAAACTTCATGAGGAGCGACTGCCAATTGAAGGTTGGATTTATTTGTTGATGAAGGAGATTGAACATATAAAATCCTACTTGTCTGCAAGCAACAACCTGTTAATAGCACTGACGAACAGCATGTCCAATTTAAACTCTCAAATAAACAAGTCTCCAAACCTACATGGGAAAACGAGTAGGATAATGGACATGATGAAAAGACCTAGAAATTCCAAGAAGGGGCTAAAAAACGTAAAGAAGGCAAAAAACTCCAAAAACTTGAAGACGATACATCATAAAAAAATGAAAGTAACAAGTAAGAAACATGCAGAAGAAAATCAAACATCTATGCTGGGAGTCAAACCTGATTTCTCTGCACACCAAAACTCACCAGTATCAACAGAGGCTCAACTTGAGTATTTGGATACACATGACCCTTGGACTATTATTCCACTCGAAAGAAAAATCTCTCCAACGAAGGCTGTAACTAATAAAAATTGGAACCTGACATTAAATCGCCAAAAACTGGTAATGAGCAACTACCCCAAACCTAAAGGTTTATTAACCCAGCATGAGCGAAAGCGACATCTCTTAGAGATACTGAGCCCAGTAAGCCAGGGCTTGTTTAAAATAACGGATATAAAAAATGTGGAATATATTTTTTACAGTTATATCCGTGCGCGTGCTGTGATTACCTTTGCCGAACAAAGCCTAGCTAGCAAGGTCTTTGCCTCTAGGGACATCTTAGCCAGGTGTGGCATCTCAGTTTTAAGATTCTTTGAGAATACTGCCCCCCCCCCTCAGGCACTGGCTACTGAAAGTAAAACAAGCTTAAAAAGCAGATTAGCAATTGAAAATAGCTACTCAAGAAATCTAATCGACTTGGATTCTTTATATGAAACAACTAAGCAAAGTCAATATGATGAACTAAGGGAGTATGAACCAAAGAAACTTCTCCCAATTGAAAAGATACCTCTTGAGAAGGAGGAAAAAATGCTAATGAACTCTTTCTGTGCATTGCCTTATGAGGCACAACAAGAAATAATGCTAAGACTAGACCTATTAAAATCACATCTGGCAAACATTCAAATTGGGAGAACTGAGGGTCCAACTAAAGTGAAGGAACAACATGATTTAGACGTCCCTACCTTATTCGAATATAAGGAACCCTCAAAAGAGAAAAGACAAGACACCCTAGAGATATCTAAGGAACATAAATGCGTTATAAACACAATAGCTGACATAGAACTCATTCCACCATCAAAGAATAGATGTCTCAGGAGTAATATAACCTACCCAACGATAATTGATAAACCTACAGGGAAGGAGCCCATTTCTTTGCTTGGCATGAGGTTCCTTGAGGAGAACGAATTAGGCTCGCCAGAAAAACAACTCAACCCTGTTGATAACCAATTAAACCAAACAACCAGGGTAATTTCAAATGTCAGCAGACCCAGATCTGAGGAGGAAAAAATTGAACATCAGGAAGAACCAGTGGGAACTGCGGATAAGGCCCCCCAAAAACACACCAAACATCAGAGAGGCCTGGACCATGCACCACATAACGTAGATGAGCTGGACTCTCAAATGGTGGCCTACAAAATTCAAAATAAAATCTCACAAAATGAGAAACCAGCTCAAAATCTCTTGAGACCTTCAGTGGGCCCAGGGACCCCACCACGTTCGACATGACAAAAAATGCACCAGAAAAAATTACATCAACAAAAACGATCTCTGATGCTTTTATCATGGAATATAGCAGGCTGGCAGCGCAAAGTTGAGGATCCTACTTTTCAAAACTTTATAATTAAGCATGACATCATACTGTTACAAGAGACCTGGGCCAAAGAGAGTCTGGTTTTAAATGGTTTCTCTGCGTACTCCCTAGACGCAGAACCCAGCCTCCGAGGTGGTCGACCCAAAGGAGGCCTGGCTGTATTGATCTCGACCAGCATCAGGGCAAACATTGTTAGACCAGCCTCCTTGTCACATCTAGCGATTGCCCTGGTCATTAATTTTAGGTCAAACAGTTTACTGATAATCAATGCTTACCTCCCACCTATGTGTCAAAAACAACAAATTAAGCAAAACTGGTTAAAGTTAGAAGAGTACATCTTTGAACTAACAGCCCTGTATCCTGAATCTCGTATAATCATGGCAGGAGATTTAAATGCCAGGATAGGGCAGACGGACCTTACATTGTACTCTTACTTCCATGAAAATTTACCTGAACAAGAGGAGGCCCATGCTATACCAGTCAGGCAGTCGAAAGATAAGGGTTGCAACCGCACTGGCCTCTATCTAATGCAACTGGTAAATAAACTCGACTTGGTAATTTTAAATGGGAGTATTGAAGGCGATAAAACTGGTGAATTCACATTCCTTTCAGGTGTCGGAGCCTCTACAATTGACTACTTCATAGCCTCATATAATTTGTTAAATGCTATATCCACTTGTAGGGTATGTAAACGTCTTGAGAGTGACCATCTACCTCTAGTCCTAACACTAAATCTCGCCACTCAGATTACTCATACTGAGTGTACGTGGATGCTAAACTTAGAGGCTGAGAAAAGGTTTACACGAATAAAATGGACTAACAGACTAAGCGATAACATAACAGAGATACTGTACTCTGAAAGTAAACTTCAGTATCGAGAAGCATTACTAACTGCAGACTCACCAACAATAGTCTTTACATTGTACCAAGATATTATTATGCTCTTGCAAAATCATCTGAAGCCCAATGCTCAACTAAACCTCCACACTAAAAAATCTAAGCATTGGTTTGACCATGAATGTATTGCAATGAAAAAATCTTTAACACAACAATACCAGTTGTACAGAGAACAAGATCGGCCAACACTACCTTCCGAATGGTTCACACTGAAGAAGCGTTATAAGGAATTAATTAAAACAAAAAAGATGCAGGCCACAAGAACCACATGGCAAACTTTAATAAATGCAGCAAGAGATAAAGACTCTGCAACCTTCTGGAGAGTGGTTTCAAGTGCCTGGCCAAAAACAACAGTAAACATGGAATATTTTATTTCTCCAAATTCCTGGGAAGCGCATTTTGGCACCATCTTTACGTCGGGACAGACTTACCAACAACTATTCAAGATCGACATAAAAAATTTACCCATGTGGCCCCCAGTCTCCTCACAAGAAATCCGACATCTCATCTCAAAATTAAAACCAGGCAAAGCCCCCGGGTGCGACAACATACCCCCTGAAATGATAAAAGCAAATATAGATTGGTGGGCTCCTATACTAGCTTTTCTGTTTACATGCATTGACCATACGACACACATCCCTGAGGATTGGGGTCTAGCCATTGTCATTCCAATTTATAAAAAAGGCGAAAGATCCGACCCAGCAAATTATAGGCCAATAAGCCTGCTGAGTATAATCAGCAAACTATATGCCTCCCACCTGCACGAGAAACTGCTAGACTGGCTAGAACAAGAAAACATCATCGAAGATGAGCAAGCCGGATTCAGAGTGGGGCGATCCACAGTTGACCAAGGACTAGTTCTTCAACACATTGCTGAAAAATATGCATCATCAACTAAAGAAGGTCTGCATGTTGCATTCATTGACTTCAAATCAGCCTTTGACTCAATTCCCAAAGATAAGTTATGGAAAAAGTTTGAGGCTACTAACATCGATAGGAGACTGCTCATACTTATGTGGCGTCTCCATGAAAAGACATACATGAAGGTCAGATGTAGCCGAGCTGGACATTTAACAGGATCAATACCCACTTACAATGGAGTAAGACAAGGGTGTATCATGGCCCCCACTTTGTTTAATTTCTACATTAATTCCCTAGTTCAGTCTTTGAAAGGAATAAACTCACATCCTCCCAGACTGGCAAATAGATCTTTGTCAATCCTCCTATACACGGATGATGCAGCACTCCTATCACTGTCAAGTATAGGCTTGAGGCGTCTTCTATGCGCTTTGGCTACCTACTGTAAAGAGGAACTGCTGACAATAAATTATAACAAAACTAAGGTCATGGTTTTCAATAGAAAGAGGACCAAGCACCGATGGCAGATAAATGGTCATCAGATTGAGCAGGTTATCTCCTATAAATACCTAGGTATAACCTTTCAATCGTCAGGTTCATGGAAATCCCAAACAAAACATGCCATTGAAAACGCTCAAAGGAGTGCTAAAGCACTCCTCTCCTTTTATTATGCTAAAGGGGGCCAATATATTCCTGCAGCCATGCAAGTTTTCACTGCTAAAGTAATTGCACAGATGATGTATGGCTGTCAGATATGCATTATTGATGACTATGCCCCTTTTGAGGTTGCACAAACAAAATTTTTAAGAGCAATACTAGGAGTCCCCTCTTGTGTGCCTAATACAATCCTACAGCTAGAGGTAGGACAAATTACAATGGAGGCGCGAATGCTTATATGTAAGGTGAATTTCTGGTTAAAGCTAACTTTTTCTCCTGTGGGTCTTGCCCCGCTGATTTTGACTGACCCATTTCAATCCAAATGGAAAAGGACTCTGTCGACAAAATTGCAGCATTTGGGCTTCTCGGCTGATGTCATACAGGTCTTAGGATACACTAAGGCTCAAGTGGCTATCACACAGAGAATCAGAGACATCGACCTTCAAAACCATCTGAGATTAACTCCACGCTATCCCAATTATCAGAACTATGTAGGAGCATTTATAATGCCAAACTATATGTTAAGCTTATCAATTCCCAAATATAGGAAAGCTTTCACGCTAGCCAGACTAAATGTTCTACCTTCCGCGCTTCTGGAAGGCAGATATAATAAACTCCCTGTCCAAGAACGGTTATGCCCATGTGATATGGGAAGTGTAGAAACTGAAGCTCACGTACTACTCCATTGTCCTTTTTATCATGACCTCCGCAGAGATTTAATTACCCCAATTCTTCTTAAAAAACCAGGAAGATCTGAAGCATTTTACTTAGAATATCTATTATCAGATCGGAATTCTCAGGTCACATACAATGTAGCACGATTCAGTGCATCTGCTATCACTTGTAGAAAAATGATGATGAATTGAGGATAGTAAAATTTGTGGAGGCGCTATTACTGTTATGTTTAGGATATTTTATGTCTCAGATACGTGACTTTTGGATCATTTTTATAATAGTTGTAATTCTATCTATTTTAATTTGCTGTTTATTGACTTGTTTTCTTGTTGTTATTTTTAATTGGTTTTTAATAATTGCTGTATTTGTAGCTACTTTTAATCTGCTGGTCTATGACCGTAATAAATTATATTTGATTTGATTTGATTTGCATTTTCAATTGTATTATAGTCATTATTTTGAAATGTGTATTTACATAGGCTGACCAGATAAAATCCAGGTCAGGGCTCATATAACTTTAACAGTTGTAGAGAAAAGGGAACTTCAGCCAGTGTCATTTGTATGCAATTAGTTCCTGGTGAAATTCCCTCTTCATCACAACAGTTAACGGTGCAGGCACTATACTAGAGTGAGCATATACAAAAGAAGATAGGGCCCCTGCACCTTTAACTTTTGTGATGAAGAGGGAATTTCACCAGGAACTAATTGCATAGAAATGACACTGCCTGAAATTCCCTTTTCTCTACAACTGTTAAAGTTACATGAGCCCTGACCTGGATTTTATCTGGTCACCCTACTTTACATGTCTAAATTAGTGCATTTTTGTGCACCTCCGTGTCCTCTTTTTTTGCATTCCATGGCCTCTTTTTGGAGGAATGCGTAACTGGCCACCCTAGCTGCTGCCCCTTTCTTCTGAATACTCTTCTCCATACTTCCTTCTGAGGTGCAAATATCCTTATTTCCAAATTTGGGCATCGTCAACGTCACATGTGCCTCCTTCGTCAACAGGGCTGTCACTTAAAAGAGATTATTGTCTTGGCACAATAACTCTCGAATACCCTCCTGAAGGAGGTATGACTTGCACCAACGTTGTATGTTTCTCATCGCTAGATCCAGACTTTTTAAATGCAACCTGGCGTCTTAAATTGTTTGTATGGTTTTAGCTTGTTGAACAGCTTGTTGAATTACTTTTTTGAATCGTCTCTCAAGGTTGATTATGATGTTTAATTTTGGTACTGTAGTTTTAATATAGTGTTGGTTAGTTTTATGTACTCTGCCCTGAAATCCAGTTTTGGGGTGAAGGCGCGGTGTAGAAACATTTAAAACAAATAAACTGACAATGGATAACCTTGCATTACCCTGCTGCTTTTGTATGGTGGTCTTGACTTCCTGGGAAGTGGGTAAGCTGTAAGCTGTAAGCTCAAGCTCTGCAATAAGCCATGTCTTACTTCCTCCTATTCCCAGAAGTAGAGACATACTGTATATTCATAGAATATCACCTCTGTACAGAGGACTTTACAAAGAACAGGTTTGACAGGCTTGGAATACCTGAGGGGCTCGCTATCTGAAAACGGACATGGAAGAGGAAAGGAAATGGAGGCAGAGTAACCAGAGGAAGAATATGCAATTATTTCAATGACATACATTTCAGGCACAGGGTCCAGGGGCAGGCTTCCAAAGCTTATGGGAAAAAGTGTTTTCAGGAGGGACTTGACGTAAGTAAAACAGATTAATGCTCATTAGGCTGGAGAAGCAGTGATTGTGTAAAAGCAGCAAAATAAAAATCCTTTTTATTTTTGCTAATCCCCCCCTCAGAAGTACATTAATTTGTTCTTAATAGCTTGGAATTTTGTGTATTGTCTGATGATATGTTTGTATGTAAATGGTTTTTAAGTTACGTACAATATTGTATTTTTAAGGTCTTTACTCTTTGTAAACCACCCAGAGAGATTCGGTGATTGGGCAGTACAGAAATGTACGAAATGATATGAAATGAAATTATGTGGTGGACAGGGCTGGCTGTGCCATTAGGCAGAGTGAGACAACCACCTCAGATGATGGATGCTGAGGGGAAGGGATCATGCTGAGGTGTTGGAGAACAGCCTGCTCAGGGCTCCCTAAGCTAGCCTGCTCTCCTCAGGTGTGTTGGAGGATGCTGTTGTACCACCGTGTTGAGGTAAGGTTCAGTTGGCAGTCCAGTCAGTTTCTCTGTATAGAATGGGAAGAGGGTGCCATCTTGTCTGTTCTGTTGGGTCAGCCCTGGTGGTGGAAGACTGATTCCCCATTTGGTTAGATCAGCCATCATGTTTTGAAATGGTGTCCACTCAGTGCTTATTTCTGTTTTCACCAACGATTACTACATTTTAAGGGTGCAATGGACTAGAAAGAATTTAGAAGGGTACAACAAAATATTATAAAGGGCATACTCACACATTATTGCTATTGAAAATGTTTTAATCACAGAGGCAAGCTGCTGTTAAATTATGTTGGTATAATATTAAACAGCGGGAAAAAAGGAATATGTGTTATGTGACTTATGCCTGTAAGGCTGGATGATTTTCCTGATTAATATAGACCAGCCTTTCCCAATGCAATTGTTGTCCCATCATTCCCAGTCAGCATCGTCAACACATCTGGAGGGCATCAGGTTGGGGAAGGCCAATATAGATCGAGTTGAAGTCAGTTTATGGACTCCATTACTACCACGGCTTTTTAGGTCAGATCTACCTGTTGTTGTTTTGATTTTCAATCTGTGTTCTTAGGTCGCATTTTTCCTGATGTATTTTGTATGGTTATTTTATGTGTAGATTTAGGGTGCAATCCTATCCATGTTTAGACAGAAAAAAGTCCTACAATTCCCAGCATGCCCTAGCCAGTGTGGCTGGCTGAAGGGATGCTGGGAGTTGTAGGACTTTTTTCTGTCTAAACCTGCTCCTTTAATTTATTAGCTATTGTTGACTACCTTGATTTTTTTGTTTTGTTTTGTTACAGAAAGATGGGCTATTAATGCACATAAATAAATAACAGCCCTGAACAATGAAAGTCAGACAAGAAGAAAGATTTTGCAATAGTTAAATTTGGACTTCCTTTCAAGTTCCTAACAGGAGAGAATTAACTTAAGGAAATGCTCAACTTAAGGAAATGCTCTGTGGTCCAGCTAGAGCTGGCTAGACCAAACAGGAAATATAGTCCAACCCCAAACCAAGAAGCAATAAACCAGCTGGGATAAGTAAATGAGTGATGAATAATAATATCCACAAAGTCTGATAACTTTGCTTTATCAGTACAGATTGTAAACTTAAACAATAAAAGAGTACAAAAGCACAGGCTTGTCCTGTTTTCTTGGATGAGTTTCAGTTGGTGCAGCTCGAGGATGTTGACAAGGTGCTTGGACAGGTTCGTGCAACCACTTCCATATTGGATCCTTGCCCCTCTTGGCTAATAAAAGCTAGCAGGGATGGAACAACTGGCTGGGCCAGGGAAGTGATTAATGCCTCTTTGCAAGAGGGAGTGGTCCCAGGCTTCCTGAAAGAGGCGGCAGTGAGGCCACTCCTAAAGAAATCTTCCCTGGACCCTGAAAATCTTAATAACTACAGGCCAGTAGCAAATGTTCCATTCCTGGCCAAGGTCCTGGAGCGGGTGGTTGCGAGCCAACTCCAGGCACTCTTGGATGAGACTGATTATCTGGATCCATTTCAGTCGGGTTTCAGGCCTGGTTTTGTTACGGAAACAGCCCTGGTCGCCCTGTATGATGACCTGTGTCGGGAGAAAGACAGGGGGAGTGTGACTCTGTTGATTCTCCTTGATCTCTCAGCGGCTTTCGATACCATTAACCATGGTATCCTTCTGGGACGACTGGCTGAGTTGGGAGTGGGAGGCACTGCATTGCAGTGGTTCCGCTCCTACTTGGGGGGTCGGCTCCAGAAGGTGGTGCTTGGGGAACATTGCTCGGCCCCGTGGATTCTCCAGTATGGGGTTCCGCAAGGGTCAGTTTTGTCCCCCGTGCTGTTCAACATCTACATGAAACCGTTGAGTGCGGTCATCTGGAGTTTTGGAGTGCGTTGTCATCAGTACGCTGATGACACGCAGCTCTGTTTCTCCTTTTCATCTTCATCAGGTGAGGCTGTGGATGTGCTGAACCAGTGCCTGGCTGCGACAATGGACTGGATGAGGGCTAATAAACTGAAACTCAATCCAGACAAGACTGAGACGCTGTTAGTGGGTGATTCCGCTGACCTGATGGAGGGTGTTCAACCTGTTCTGGATGGGGTTGCACTCCCCTTGAAGGAGCGGGTTCGTAGCTTGGGGGTTCTCCTAGAACGTTCTCTGTCACTTGAGGCGCAGGTGGCCTCAGTGGCACGGAGTGCCTTCTACCAACTTCGGTTGGTGGCCCAGCTACGTCCCTATCTGGACAGGGATAACCTGGCTTCAGTTGTCCATGCTCTGGTAACCTCCAAGTTAGATTACTGCAATGCACTCTACGTGGGGCTGCCTTTGAAGGTGGTTCGGAAGCTGCAGCTTGTGCAAAATGCAGCGGCCAGATTGATAACTGGAACCAGTAGGTTCGAACATATAAGACCTACTCTGGCCCGCTTGCATTGGCTGCCTGTATGTTTCCGAGCCTGGTTCAAGGTGCTGGTTTTAACCTATAAAGCCTTACATGGCTTGGGACCACAATACCTGATGGTATTGCCTTTCCCGACATGAACCTACCCGAACACTACGTTCAACATCTAAGGGCCTCCTCCGAGTGCCTCCTCCGAGGGAAGCTCGGAGGTCAGCAACAAGAGAGAGGGCCTTCTCTGTGGTGGCTCCCCAATTGTGGAACGATCTCCCCGATGAGGCCCGCCTGGCACCAACATTGTTATCTTTTCGGCGCCAGGTCAAGACTTTCCTCTTCTCTCAGGCATTTGGCAATATCTGAGGAGCCTGGGTTTGTTTTGTTTTGTTTTGTTTTTTGTAGCTTTTTGAAGTGTTGTAGTGGTTTTTAAATGTACAGATTGTGTGTATGTTGTATGTTTTTGCTGTTTTAATTTTTGTATATTGTTTTTAATTGTTTTTAATCCTATGTAAACCGCCCAGAGAGCTTCGGCTATGGGGCGGTATATAAATGTAATAAATAAATAAAATAAATAAATAAGTGCTACAATCATAGCATTCAATGCCAGGAGTGACTCAATGCAGTTTGACCATTGGGTTCTTCAGTGGTTTAGCATATACAAAGGTATTTGAAAATATCTGTCTGTCTCTCTCTCATCTGCCTGCCTGCCTGCCTGCCTGCCTGCCTGCCTGCCTGCCTGCCTGCCTGCCTGCCTATCTATCTATCTATCTATCTATCTATCTATCTATCCACGTTTCAATTCAAACTTCTCACACCTATTGACAATATAGGCTATTGCAGTGGCTCCACCAATTCGGGCACAAATTCACGAACCTTGACAAACTAAAAATATTAAACACACATGCAAAAACGTATACATACCTGAGGTTCCATTGTGAATATATAATTCTGAGAATGGCAAGGAACTGCAGTTCCAGATGGTTAACCAAATACTAATGGAATCACTCAAGCGGCTTCCCTCCGGGAACCTACAAACTTCTGAGTGAATCAATTAGCGTTTATTCATCTTAACTAGTTTACTTATCTAGGGTGACCAACTGTCAGGATTTCCCCGGATTTGTCCTGGTTTTTGTTCTATCCTGGGTGTCAGGGGGGATTTTCGGTAATTTTCTACAATGTCCTGGAAAGACACGCTTTCCCCTTTAAGGCTGCCATTAGCATGGTGGGAGGGAATGATGTGCTTTCTGGAGGCGGGTCATTTCCCTCCCATTGCTCCAATCACAGCCTTAAAGGGGAAAGTGTATCATTCCCAGACATTATAGAAAAGGCCCCGATTGGAGCAGTGGAGGCAGGATTGCCACACTTTCCCGTCCTCTGCTCCAATTGGGGCCTTTAAGGAGGCAGGGGGAATGACGCACTTTCCAGAGGCCCAAGAAAGCTGCTTTCCCGCCCACCCTCCCAGCTTGTCCTCTTTTTTGGTCTCCCAAATATGGTCACCCTAACTTATCTGAATTGGTTTATTGTTTTCCAGACCTTGCGCCAATGTGCAATGTCCTGAATTCCAGGGGCCACCAAATGACTGCGTGTACATGGCTACAGACACCCTTTTAAAATCATTTTTACTTTAAAAATTTATTACCTTTTTCTATAACAAAATGATGTTTATTTCTAAGTAAAGGTGGTTAGCAGCAGAAGCAAACTCCATTTTATTCCTATAAGTTATGATGGTGCTGTGACTCACGTGAGTTTAAAATGTGACTCTGCATATGCTCAGGAGTATTATTTTAAAATCTGGCTTGGCAGGTTTTTGTTTTGTATTTGGTGATTTCCTTTAGCGTGTCAGGATGGTAGAATAGTGTGCTTTACAACTGAAGTAAGACAAATAGCCATCTAAAATCCCTCCCCCTCAAAACCCCTTAAGTTCAGGGTCTAGAATTACCTAGCTGCATCACCATCTGTACTTGGAGAAATGTGTGTTTATGGTGAGATGAAGGTATACTTTCCACAAAGGTATTTGGACTCAAGCTTGAATGGAAGTCAAACTCTGAGTTGGAGCTCTTTCCATTAATTCTAGATTCGTGGTACCTGTCCTGATGCAGTCATTCAATGACAGGGCTGACCCTACCATTAGGCAGAATGAGGTACTTTTCTCAGACGTCAGATGCTGGGAGGTGGTAGCAAGGTGCTGAAGGAGGGGGAGGGAGAGACAGAGGTGTCCGCCACACAGCCTGCGTTGCGCCCCCTAAGCTAATGCTGGAAGGTCCTGTCCTTTTGTCAGTGCTGAAGAAAGATTAATCTGCCAAGTCTGTTTAGTTTTTGGAAATGGAATGGGAAGGGGCACCATTTTGTCCTTTGCTTCAGGTAGCAAAATGCCTTGAGCAGGCCCTGTTCAATGGTAAAAGGAAGCCAATTTGCATATGTTGGGAGGTGACTTATTATTTTTTATTTCAGACTGAGCTTCGGCACTGAAAATAGGTACCGGGTTGATGTTCCGGGTGAGCAGGAGTTAAATGCAGTTTTTCTCCGGTGAGAGCATTTTCTGGTCGAAAATCCAGCCCTGCAGGAACTTTGTTTATAGTCTGAGGGGCAAATCATTGCAGTTTCAAAGCTAGGAAGGGACCTACCCAAGGTGTGCATCTCCATGGTGATTCAATGTTGGACAACACCGATTTCTTGTGAAGTGACTACTTCCTTGTTTACTTTCTTTGCAGAGTGACATGCCAAGGGGGAAGAGGACTTTAAAATGCAAGCAGGGGAATTCCATTCCTTGCAGACTTGTGTAAAATAGGGTAAAGTATCAACCTGGTGCTTCCATCTTTATAGCTTGACACACATTTCATTACTGCCATCAAATGTAAATTAGGCTGACCAGATAAAATCCAGGTCAGGGCTCATGTAACTTTAACAGTTGTAGAGAAAAGGGAATTTCAGCCAGTGTCATTTGTATGCAGTTAGTTCCTGGTGATATTCCCTCTTCATCACAACAGTTAAAGATGCAGGGGCCCTGCCTTCTTTTGGTCACTCTAGTATAGTGCCTGCACCGTTAACTGTTGTGAGGAAGAGGGAATTTCACCAGGAATTAATTGCATACAAATGACACTGGTTGAAATTCCCTTTTCTCTGCAACTGTTAAAGTTACATGAGCCCTGACCTGGATTTTATCTGGTCAGCCTAATGTAAATGTTAGGGAAACTAAAAACATGACATCAGAAGAGGCCTGCTGGATTAGGCCAAGGGTCCATCTAGTCCAGCACTCTGTTCACACAGTGGCCAACTAGCTGTCGGCCAGGGACCAACAAAGCAGGATGTGGTGCAACAGCACCCTCCCGCCCATGTTCCCCAGCAACTGAAGCATATAGGCTTACTGTAGGCTGACCAGATAAAATCCAGGTCAGGGCTCATGTAACTTTAACTTTAGAGAAAAGGGAATTTCAGCCAATGTCATTTGTATGCAATTAGTTCCTGGTGAAATTCCCTCTGCATCACAACAGTTAAAGTTGCAGGCACTATACTAGAGTGACCATATACAAAAGAAGGCAGGGCCCCTGCAACTTTAACTGTTGTGATGAAGAGGGAATTTCACCAGGAACTAATTGCATACAAATGACACTGGCTGAAATTCCCTTTTCTCTACAACTGTTAAAGTTACATGAGCCCTGACCTGGATTTTATCTGGTCACCCTAGCTTACTGGCTTCACATTTACCCCTAACGTCTTCCAAGAAGTATTACAGTAGATTTATTTTTAATTTTAAAGTTTAATAAGTCAGTTTATATTTTAAAATTACATCAGTTGGATCCAATGTAAAGTTCTTCCACTCCTCCAAACATATTTTCATCCAATAATTCTTAGACTACTAGCAGCTAGAGGCAGAATTATGTGTGTAATTATAATTTCAAAAATGGGAGGGAGCAGCCATTACTGCATCTTTTCCCCAGTGGCTGTGTGGGCATTTTGCAATTATTCCTGCATAACTTCTCCCAGATCTTGGGGCAATAACTTTATGTACAGCTTTCTTTCATCACTCCATTTTGTTTGACATCAACTAGGGTGACCAGATAAAATCCAGGTCAGGGCTCATGTAACTTTAACAGTTGTAGAGAAAAGGGAATTTCAGCCAGTGTCATTTGTATGCAATCAGTTCCTGGTGAAATTCCCTCTTCATCACAACAGTTAAAGTTGCAGGGGCCCTGCCTTCTTTTGTATATGGTCATTCTAGTATAGTGCCTGCAACTTTAACAGTGGTGATGAAGAGGGAATCTCACCAGGAACGAATTGCATACGAATGACACTGGCTGAAATTCCCTTTTCTCTACAGCTGTTAAAGTTACAGGAGCCCTGACCTGGATTTTATCTGGTCACCCTAACATCAACCAACCCGACAAAGAGTTCTGGAGAAGTTGAAATCTTGCCGATTACATTGTGACATTCTGGTTTGTTTTTAATATTGCTATTTGGTCACATTAGGGGAGAAAAAGTGACTCAGGTTCCAATATCCATATATAAAAACAATAACAACCCACCATAAAATCACACTGCTATTGTAATACTGGAATTGAGCTCAGGTATCCTGCCAACATCGTCGTGCCGGACGTGTCCCTTAGATTATGGATGAAATTTCTCAAAAACAATAAGTTCTTTTCATAGCAGTTATTTTTATTGATCTTTCAGTTTCTTTCTGGGCATTCTGTTTACATTAGCATTGTGTTTTTGAGCTACATTTGTAGAATGAAGAGCATCTTATCTTTTGGTCTTTGATCTTGTGATCAAGGTGAAGATGAAGTCAGTCAGAAGCCATCTTGAATAGCTCAAGCTACAGAAGACAAACTCAAGAGGGACAGAAGGAAACATGGTCACTGGGGTCTGTCTCAGAGATGTTATGCCACTTCTTCTGGTACAGATAGTAACAGAAAGTGTCTTGGGAATTTAGAGGAAATGAGGGACACTTTAGAGACACAGGGTCCTGTTCTTTTTACAGAGCAATCCTATGGGGAGAAATGGTCACCATGCTATAACCAGGGCTGAGGAACCTATTGCAGTCAGAGGACAAAACTGAATTTCGGGGAAGTTCTTATGGGCCATATTTCAATGGTGGATAGGGACAAAGGTAAAGTGGGTGGACTAAAATTAACAAAAATACCAGCATACGGTACTGTTATCCCCCAACTGGGGAGGAGGGTCCGTTGCCCGGCACACTTTTACCCAATAAGCACACGAGGTTAGAAGGACTACAACTTAATCCATTTATTAACAAAGCTGCAGCTAGGGTCTCCGCAGCATTTTCTCTTTGTCTGCCAGCCTCATGGCACTCTCCTTCATCACGGAATTCGCATTTGGCACGTATTCAGCTTAGACAGAGGAGGCGGTCCTTCACTTGAAAGAAGTAAAAGTGAACAGGAGGGGGAGGGGAATGAAATTCCCTTTACAGACAACAGTACCTTAAAGTTTTTACTGCCAATAACTCAAGCCTTAAGAGAGACATCCCAACCATTTAGAATGGGGAAAAAAACTGCACAAAAGCTGGGGAACCATCACATGACCCATGGTTGGTGGAAACGGGATGGAGCCTGGATTGGGACATCCAAAGAGCTGGATTTGGGTGGGATTCTGTGCTTGTACCATCTGGACTTGTGCCAGCCTCTTCCATTCCCCTGTTTTGTTAGCACCAGTTTTTCAATACCTTTATTTCCTCTCCATTAAGTGGCAATACTATCTCTAGCTTCAGGGCTGTTGTAGGTTTCCCCCTGTTTCAGAGGCATTTTGGGGAAAGGTGGGATTTTTGGATCTGGTGGACCCAAAGAGTCCACTGATCTTCCACTATCATGTCTGCGGAACACCTCCTTTTTGCTCTTACCGCTAGTGGAGCATCACTGGCAGAACAGCCACAGCAGTTGAAAGCTTCGCTGTCATCTAGAGAGAGCCTTCACAAGTGGACCTCACCCTCCACCCGCAGAGAGGGATGTCCACAATATCCTATGCCCTCCCAGGAACCATAGCACTGCATCCTTCATTTCTTGTGAAAGTAGCTGAGACAGGAGGTGGGATAATTGGATTACAACCATGGAGGTATTTTTTTTAACCCTTCCCTCTGTGCCATTTTCTCAATTAAAATTAGGGTAGCTAAAATGATTATTTAAAAATAATAATTAAAATGATTTTAATGGGATGTAAAATATTAAAAATGTACATGCTAAATTAATTTTAAGTAATTTAGTTAATGTTAAATATTCTGCATATAAGCATATTAGTCATATATCCACCCAGTTCACACACTGGCAACAACCCATGGGCTTCCCACAAGCCACAGGGTGAATAGAATGCTGGATTATATAGGCCTCCAGCATGGCTGTTCTGATGTTCTTCATTCATTCATTTATTTAATTTATTTCTGTACTGCTGATAGCAAAAGCTCTCCGGGATGTTCCCAAAAAATAGGCATACAAAGTTTAAAAACTATTTAAAACAGCTAAAACAATTACTATGTAAGATAGCCTTACATTCTTATCTGGGATACGTCATGTCTGAGTGGGAATTTATGACTGGCTCTCCCTGCTCTTAGTCCAACAAAAGCTTAACCATTACTTCACACTGGCTTTCAGTGTAGTAGTGATGGGAAACAATGGGCAGAATCCAATGAGACCCTGCTGATTCTCTTATGCCCTGCCAATTCCTGTCCACAATCTGCGCCCACCGTTTGCAGAATGGAGACTTAGCACTTTCGGGTCAACTGGAAATGAGCGAAAATGCTTGTTTCTGGAATGGTGCAGGTCTGCGGAGCTTACATAAGGGGGTTCCGTCGACTTGTCCCAA
Source organism: Anniella stebbinsi (assembly GCA_029215795.1). Taxonomy (NCBI): domain Eukaryota; kingdom Metazoa; phylum Chordata; class Lepidosauria; order Squamata; family Anniellidae; genus Anniella; species Anniella stebbinsi. The sequence goes on from JARDYH010000001.1 coordinate 395,182,366, forward strand.
TTGAGAAATGAGTGTTCCCGCTCATTTCAGGGCTTCTTTTGGAAAGAGCTAAATTTCGGTTGTGCGAGCAGAAGGCCCCACTCACGCAATGGAACCGGCGGGGTTGTAAGTGAACCGGCGGGGTTGTTAGTGTGAAGGACATGGAGTTTCTGAAGGCCTTGATGCTTCTGGAGGAGGGAGGGAGATGAGTTCATGTGTTGACATATTTCTGAGTTACTTATTGGGTTAGTACCAGCCGAGAGAAACAGGTGCTCCAACTAACGAGCAAGCTCTAACGACTTTCAGCTGAGAGCCGTTAGGGAGGATTGGCTTCCCAGGCTGGGGGGGGGGGGAAGGAGGGCTGGTGGGAAAAAAGACTGAAAAACGAAAGCCTGTGACGGTTAGGTCATCTCTCTTTGGACCTGGGCACGGTGAAGAGCTGATCTCCGTCCGGCTGGATCGAGCCGGGTGTTAGATAGATTTTTATTGTTTTACAAGCCTACTCGGTTTGGGGTTGCTTAGCACTTTTAAGAGTGTGCCTGATTGATTGGGGACTCAATTGTTTTATTGCTTGTGCCTTTCTGTGCTGCTACTCCTTTCTACCTCATACCTCTCTCACCCCCCCCCCCCCCGTTCCCTTCCTCAACAACCCTTCTCTGCTTTGACTTTTGCTGGGTTGAGGAGGTGTGCTTTGACCAAGGCCTTAACTTAGGATAGTGTGTAAATAAACTTGCTTTGGTCCTTAATTTTCGGTGTGGTTATTTCAAGTGTTGGCTCAAGCCAGTTTTGGCTGGGGAACCGGGTGGCAGGACGGGAGTTGTCCGCCACGACAGGGGAACGTTTGTTTACGTTCCCTTGACATGGTTGGCAGTGCTGGGATTTATGAGCCAAGCTTGAGAAATAACGTTGAGAACAGTCACCGATTCGGGGTGTAAATTCTGGGAGGCTTCCTTAAACCGACTGGGAGAGTTAGAGATGCCGGGAGACAAAGAGACACCCGTGCCGGGTCCGCGTTGGGGACGTGCGGCAGTGCAGACGCCGTTGACAGAAGCAGAACTCACAGTTCGCTGGGAGGGCGATGAAGGATTAATAGCTGCCCAGCTGAGTGAGGCTACGCTAGAGGAAGAAGAAGCTAAAGGCTCCACGGCAGAGGCTGCAAGGGAGGTTGGCATCAGTCCCAGCCCGATCGGTCCAGGCTTGGTGGCTGGCTCTCTAACGGTTCAACCACTCGACAGTGACAGTGGCAGTGACCAAGAAGAAAGCAGCATGGGGGAATGGAAACAAGCCATGCAAGATTTGATGAGACAACAGCGACGAGCTCAGAAGCAGCATCTGGAGGCGGTGAAGCTGCAGGCAGAGACTTATAAATTATAGCTTCAGGTTCAAGAGCAGCGCTCCGGGATTAAAGGCGGCCGTCTGGACAGAAAACTTTTTCCCACTTACAAAGAAGGACAAGACGTCTTGGCTTTCTTTACCGTGTTTGAGCTGGCCTGTGAGGACCAGGAAGTCGATCCGACTCAACGGATGGCCATTCTTCGGGCTCAGGTCAGTGGGGACTTGGCTGACTTAATGGGAACTGTGCCTCGGCGAGAGGCTAATGACTATGAAAAATTCAAAGAGACCGTGAGGCTGCGTTTTGCCCTCTCCGCCGAGAATTGCCGGCAGAAGTTCCGGGCGGTGAAAGCAGGGCCCCAGGAGGGATTTATGACTCTAGCCGCTCGAGTGGAGAAATCGTTGGCTTTATGGGTGGAAGCGGTGGGGGCCATTAAAGCAGCCCAGTATCATGAAATGTTTGCTATGGAACAATTTTTTGCGGCTATGCCTGAGGAGCTGGCAGCTCTGGTCAATGATCATCGTCCTATGTCTCTGCGAGAAGCGGCGTTGCTGGCTGACCAGATGGGAGTTTACCGGAGGAGGGAAACAGCTAAGCTGGCTTGGCCGAAGAAGGGGGGAGCCCCCGCGGGAGGAAGTGGGATTCCGGCAGCCCCGGGAAAGGCGAGCGGAGCCGGGCCGTGGCCAGTGCGGGGAGAGAAGAGGGGAGGAGAAATCGCTCCCAGACTGACTTCAACTCTGTCCTCCCCCTCTGGCTGTTATTATTGCAAAGAAGAGGGGCATTTCAAACGCCAGTGCCCGAAACTACAAGAGAAGAAAACCCGAGAAAGCACTCCCCGGGTGGGAGCGATTGAGCAACAGGCACCTTCCGGCCAAGCAGCTGCGACATCAGACTGGGAAAACAGTGAGGGGTCATCCAGTGGGGAAGAAGATACCCCTCCCCCGGCTACTGTGAGGCTAGTTCGTCGACAGTGCGCCCCGTCTCGCCAGGCCCGAGAGAGTCGTGGGGCCGAGGAAGGAGCATCGTTGGGGCTTGTCCAGCCGGGCCAGATCCAGTGGAGCCAGCTTCAGTTCTGAATGCCCCGGGGTGTCCTATCGGATCGTGGACCAGGGTTTGTGTCCCAGCTGTTCCAGAAGATGTGGGAGCTTGGCGGAGTGGACTATTCCTTTTCAGTACCTTACCATCATCAGACTAACGGCCTAGTGGAACGGTTGAACCAAACTTTGGGGAAAATGATCCGAGCCTATGCGGTGGACCACCCTACAGACTGGGATCAAGGGTTACCCTTGTTGTTATTTGCTTATAGAGATGCTCCTCAGGAGAGTTTAGGATTTTCACCTAATGAGTTGATGTTTGGGAGGGAGATTCGGGGACCCCTCACTCTGTTGCGAGAAGAATGGGAGGGACCCATGGCCAAGACTTCTCCCTCAGTGGTGACTTTTATGCGTAACCTCCAGCGAACGCTGCAGGGGGGCCAAGAAGCGGCCAGAGAACATCTTAGCCAGGCTCAGGCAACTCAACAGGCCTGGTATGATCGGAAGGCCCGGGTGCGAGTGTTTCAACCCGGGGATCAAGTTTTGGTGTTAAAGCAGCTTAAGCCAGACAAATTGGCTCTAAAATGGGAAGGACCCCTGGTGGTGAACAGAGGGTGGGGGAAGTAAATTATCTCCTGGATTTTCCTGATACTCCCTGGCAACCCAAGGTGTTTCATGTAAATATGTTGAAACTGTACGTTGATCGCCAGAATTTTGTGTTTGAAATTCAACCAGAGGCAGAAGAGGTTGGGGAACCTTTAGATCTGCTAGCAGAGTTCCAGCAACCGGGAGGGGTAGAGCAAGTGCTTCTCCCGTCGACCCTTACCCCAGAGCAACAGAAGGGGTTTCAACCTTTACTGAAGGAGTTTGAGAGTCTGTTTTCCACCACCCCAGGTAGAACCTCCTGGGCTCAGCACTCTATTCAGACAGGAACGCATCCTCCCATTTGCTCTTGCCCTTACAGGGCGACTGGGACTCAAGCGGCTACGATTGAGCGGGAGTTGCAGGCCATGCAGGATCTAGGGGTGATTCGGCCCTCTAACAGCTCCTGGTCCTCTCCCGTGGTGTTGGTGGGTAAGCCCAATGGAGAAATACGCTTTTGTGTGGACTTTAGGAGGGTCAACTCGCTGACCCAGTTGGACCCCTACCCTATGCCAAGGTCTGATCATTTAATAGAACAGTTGGGAAGCGCCAAATTCATTACTACTCTAGATTTGACCAAGGGGTACTGGCAAGTGCCCTTAGATGAAGATGCCATACCAAAGACGGCCTTTGTGACACACAAAGGGTTGTTTGAGTTCACGGTACTCCCGTTTGGATTGAAGAATGCTCCGTCTTCCTTCATGAGGATGATGGACAGGCTCCTGAATGGGTTAGGGGCCTTCGCCTGCGCTTATTTGGATGATTTGGCTATTTTTTCGCAAACCTGGGAGGAACACCTGGAGCATGTGAGACAGGTGTTTGGTCGCCTGCGGGAGGCTGGTTTGAAAGTAAAGGCATCCAAATGCCAATTTGGGTTGGGGGAAGTGGTTTATCTGGGACATAGGGTGGGAGGAGGCCAGATCAAGCCGTTACAGGCCAAGGTAGAGTCCATTCGAAACTGGCCTATTCCTCACACCAAGAAGCAAGTTCAGTCTTTTTTGGGCCTGGCCGGATACTATCGACGCTTTGTTCCTCATTTTAGCGCGTTGGCTGCCCCCCTGACAGATTTGTGTAAGAAGCGGTGCCCAGTCCAAGTGAGATGGACAGGGGAGTGCCAACAGGCCTTTGACTCCTTGAAAGTTCAGATGATGGCTGCTCCCATTTTGCAGGCACCAGATTTTGACTTGCCTTTCACCCTCCAGACTGATGCTTCTGAAACAGGGTTGGGGGCAGTGTTGCTTCAAGAGGGTTCCGATCATCAGCTTCATCCGGTGGCCTATCTGAGTAAGAAACTGCTGCCTCGAGAGAAGAATTTAGCCACCGTCGAGAAAGAGTGCTTGGCCATTGTGTGGGCCTTGGGGAAACTACGCCCGTATTTGTGGGGGCGCCATTTCCATCTGCAAACTGATCATTCACCTTTGTGTTGGCTGGCCAAAGTGAAAGGGTCAAATGGGACGCTACTTTGGTGGAGTTTGGCCCTTCAGGACTTTGACTTTACAGTGACTCATATCAAGGGACGAGACAATGTCCTAGCAGATGGGTTGTCCCGGGCCTACCCGAACTAAGGCGGGTGGAAAGAAGACCCTTGAGATTGCTCTGCTGGAGAGATGAAGAACTTGGAGGTAAACCCCCAAGTTTCATCTCCTTAAAGGGGGAGATGTGAAGGACATGGAGTTTCTGAAGGCCTTGATGCTTCTGGAGGAGGGAGGGAGATGAGTTCATGTGTTGACATATTTCTGAGTTACTTATCGGGTTAGTACCAGCCGAGAGAAACAGGTGCTCCAACTAACGAGCAAGCTCTAACGACTTTCAGCTGAGAGCCGTTAGGGAGGATTGGCTTCCCAGGCTGGGGGGGGGGGGGAAGGAGGGCTGGTGGGAAAAAAGACTGAAAAACGAAAGCCTGTGACGGTTAGGTCATCTCTCTTCGGACCTGGGCACGGTGAAGAGCTGATCTCCGTCCGGCTGGATCGAGCCGGGTGTTAGATAGATTTTTATTGTTTTACAAGCCTACTCGGTTTGGGGTTGCTTAGCACTTTTAAGAGTGTGCCTGATTGATTGGGGACTCAATTGTTTTATTGCTTGTGCCTTTCTGTGCTGCTACTCCTTTCTACCTCATACCTCTCTCCCCCCCTCCCCCCCCCCCCGTTCCCTTCCTCAACAACCCTTCTCTGCTTTGACTTTTGCTGGGTTGAGGAGGTGTGCTTTGACCAAGGCCTTAACTTAGGATAGTGTGTAAATAAACTTGCTTTGGTCCTTAATTTTCGGTGTGGTTATTTCAAGTGTTGGCTCAAGCCAGTTTTGGCTGGGGAACCGGGTGGCAGGACGGGAGTTGTCCGCCACGACAGGGGAACGTTTGTTTACGTTCCCTTGACAGTTAGCACCCCATTGGATTTCGCCCAATATTAGTGTATATGATAACATACTTCAACCATTTACTTTTTGCCTGGCAATTTCCCCAGATGTGGAGCTTGACCTGGTAGGAGCAAGCTACAAGAAGCAAACGATCACTTTCCAGAGAAGAAGCTTATCTTATAGTGAGCAACTGATACACTTGACTCAGGCCTTTGGTTCTATCACTATTCTTAAGAAAAGGGTCAGGCTGTTACAGATAAATAAGGCCTACCCCTCCATACACAAGTGGTTTCAAAGCATTCCATATTCTCAAGGGAGGGGCCCTACATTTGTGCTCCCTACATTTCAACTAGAAGACTGAAGTTCCTTTCATGTGAATTCTGTTCCCGACCCTTGCCAAATACTGTAGCTATACTAGAGAAAGTGGAGAGCCCGCCTGTCCCATTCCTTTCACATGTTGGGCTAGATCTCAACTCCATGGTTCCTCTTTGGATGAACCTTTCTTATTTCTTGATACCAGAAGATCATTTTAGCATGAAGAAGACAGAAAATAGAAGATAGTATAAAATAATAAATATGTGAAAAACGTCACTAGGACAGTAGAGCAGTGCAGCATGATTACAAGTCAGGGAATGCCTGAGTCAACAGGTGAGTCTTCACTGGGGATGTGGGGGGTGAGCATGTGGAGACAGGTATTTCCCTCTCAGCAGAGATAATAGCAGTTGGTGGTGCAGGGTGTTTGGGGAAGGTTAAGCACCTCTTCCTCCTCCAGCACTGGTACCTGATCATAGCAGCAGCTGTCTCCTGCCTCTGCTTTTGAAATAAATAAAGATGCCAGGAGAGATCTGACCCGGAATTCCCATGTCACATGTGGTTTGGCCCAAAGAAGACGACACGCAAGAGAGGCATGGTTTTTCACATGAAAGTGCAGCCTGACAATGCCAGTTTTATGTTTGCATGACAAACCAATTAGATCAGGACTAACCAAGTGGAGCAGAATGTTTTAAGAAAAAGCCCAGCAGCCTCTACTCCTCAACACTCTTAAATCTTTCTTAAATCCCCATGGATTATCTGGTTGATCCTTTGTTGCTCTGCCCAGTTTGGTGGAAAGAGTAGCTAAAACCTGAGGTGCTTTGAACCAAGAGCGTGGCCGGCCTCTTGCAGAACACGTCCTGCTGCTCATTGTCTAGACAATAATTATAGCCTTGCCTGCAAAGAGCCCCAGGGCTGAGGAATATGGCTTCAGATCAAGGCCGGTGCATGTGAATCAAAACTCATGCACTGTCAGGCAAGAATCCACAAGAAGAGCTCCGGAAATGGCCTTGTCCGGCTGAGAGTGAATTGGCAAAGGCGCAAGAACTTTGAAAAGTGTGGCAGGCAGGTGGAAATGTTTACTTAAACAATAGTCATTTTTATTTCTAAATTTGCGCTTGTACTTGTAAGTTAGCGTATGCAAAATTGGTGTCTTCTTTCGGAGTGATTAATTTCTTCTTTTTTGGCAATGCGTAACTGGCCACCCTAGGATCCAGAACGGAAGGCAGGGCAGAGTGTTGCTTCAATGCCAAAAGGTGAAATGACTCTTTTTTAAATAGCTGTCAGCACTGTTAGAAGGAAAGAACCATTGTTAATACTCCTCTTTTCATCCTTTTGGGAATCTGACTGCAACGATGCATCAGAGCCAAAACGACTTTTAAAATAACAAACAAGTTCAAATCCCATCAGTACCCATGTTTGAAAGACCTGTATCTAGAAGACGTACTACTGAGGTTGGTGTCAGTTAGGCACACAGCAAATTCCAGTTTCCTGTTAATCTTATTGCTAGAAGGAAAGCCACGGTGGCTTCACTTGGTAAGTCAAGCAATCTACTAGCCTCGGCTATGAACTAGGATGAAAAGCCATCTTCACCAGCTTTGGAACAAGCAGAAAGAAGCCAATGCACGTTTGCAGCCTGTTTTGTACCCTTCAAATCTCAGGCCAAATGCTTAAGAGCAGGTGTACATCCTTTAAAATACAGTTACTTCATTTAATTATTTAAACCAACTTTTACGTTCCAAGTGTTTGAGTTTTCCCTGTGCTCTGGAAGTAATTCTAACTGATGTTCTTAATGTTTGGTCCTGGCCCTACATTCCTTTAGCAATTGCCTCCTTCCCTGTGTCCCATCACAAACACCCAAGAGCATAGGTGTGCACATTTCATGCCATTAGGGTGTGCACCCAGGGAATTTTTTAATTTATTTTTAAAGGTGAACATTCATTGAATACTCGATCATAAAGGACATTATTTTTATTCATTTATTTATTAAACACTGCTTTTTTTTTGGTTACAGACTAACCAGACTATTTTAGGATTTACATTTTTGAGTCCCCAAGTGATCCAAGTGCTGGAGCGTTCCTTGTTCGTATGAGCATCAAGCATCAATAACGTCTCCTGCCTAAGTGGCATTAAGATTCTTGGTACAGGCAAAAAGCACAGCTGTCCTCAGGGTGCTAAAAGCAAGAATATGACCTATCTTCCAACAACTTTCCCCAGTCCAGGGGCTGGCTGGGGAGAAGAAGCGTACAGTGAACAGACATCCCCACGAAAGTGCAGCAGAGACTACAGAAGAGCTAGAAGTTCTCATAGTGGTGAATAAAATAGGTCTGATCGCGTTTGTTGATCTTCTGGCAGGCTTTCTCCACATTCTGAGTCATTCCTGGAGGACCACAGCTGAACACTCCGATCTTTTTTACCTGAAACCAAAGAACCCAAAGAATTCTCAAAATAGGGAGATGCCAAAAGACAAGAAAAAAAGTCTGAGCACAATAAAGTTCTGTCATCCATTTCCAGGTTGAGCTCTCAGCAATGTGTTTATGGACAGAAATGGAAAAAGAAAAATAAGGACTGTAGAAAGGAAACAAGATTTGAAAAGTTAATTGAGTCAAGAGAGAAGGAGGGGGAAAATAAAAGTAAAAAAGGTATAATAAGTGAAATATATAATATATTGTTAGAGGAGGGAGAGCAACAAGAAATTCTGAAAACATTCTGGGAAGATTAAAAAAAACAAATTACTGAGGATAACTGGGGGAAGATATGGGAACTAAGAACATTAAAGTTGTTATCAATAAGGATAAAAGAAAATCATTATAAAATAATTTGGAGATGGTATCTCACTCCTGTAAGATTAGATAAGAAAATGTCAAAGCTATGCTGGAGGGGTTGTCAGGAAGTGGGGACATATTTCCATATGTGGTGGACATGTGAGTATGTACAAAAATTTTGGAAAAGAGTTTTTAAAGAAATAAGTGAAATACTGGGTAAGAAAGTGGAAGCAAGTCCAAATTTAGCTTTATTGGCGATGTTTGATAAAGAATATGGGAATAATAATACAAGAGAATTGATAAACAACCTCCTGACACCGGCTAGATTAATGATAGCTAAGAATTGGAAAATACAAGGGAATTATAGTATAGAAGAATGGTATAAAGGAGTGTGGGATATTGCAATTAACGATAGATCAACATGTAAAATTAAAGTTAGGATGGGATTATCCAAAAAGAATGATTTTGAAAGTATTTGGGGATCATTTATAGAATATGTTTTAGTAAAGGGGAGAGGTTGTACACCTTCAAAAGAATCGTTGCAATTTTGGAAAAATGTATAATATATTAGAGCATTGAAGGTCTCAAGGGTAGGGGAGCACAGGGGAGATGTTGAGGTTTTGTTTACGTATTATGTTTATTTTATGTTGTTATATGTTGAAATTTTTTTAAAAAAGCAATGTGTTTATGGCTGAAATGCACCCAGGATGGTCTAAGCATGCAGCAGAATGAGGTGGCAGGATGAACTTCCAGTGGCAACTGGGGATGCCAATTTTGAAAAATAAACAAACATGTTAAACAGCAACATAGGAGCTGCCTGATACGAGGCCAGACTATCTGTCCATCAAGCCTATATTGGCTGCTCTGACTAGCAGTAGCTTTTTAGGATCTTTGGCAAAGATCTTTCTTGCCACTTGCTATCTGATTGTTTACGTTTTAACTGGACATGCCAGGGATTTAACCTGGGACCTTCTACACGCAAAGCATACACTACATTACTGGGCTACAGCCCCTTCCCTACAAAACCTCCCTGCTAGTTAAAAGCTAGGATTTCTGGGAAGAAGGTCCATTTCCTGCTGTACTAGATTTCTATTTACAGGGAGGTTTTGTTTTTCAGCTTTTTTTTTTTTTTAAAGAAAAGTATTTAAAAATACAATTTCTCCATCTGTAGCCTTAAGTGGTACAGGTCATTCCACCACCTCAGGTTTCTACCCTCACATTCTGCAGCACGTGTAAACAAGGGCCAGAGGAAATGTTATCTTAAGTTACAGGTGTTTTGGACTACAACCCCCATCATCCCTAACTTTGCTAGCTGAGGATTATGAAAGTTGTAGTCAAAAACACATGGAGGGCACCAGGGTGCCTACCCTCACTTTAGAATGGCCAGTTTGGCTCTTAGACACTAGTGAGATGCTAAACAATGGAAGCTCGCTCTGGTAGCCTGCCTCATCCTTTACGGAAGGCATCGTCGAGGCATGCAAAAACAGGTGCTCTGACATTCAATCCCCAGCCAGTTAAAACAGATTTTGCAAAGCAGATGATAGGAAACCCCTCTGCCTGGATCTCTGGAAAGCCACTCCTGGTCAAAGCAGGCCATTAAGGGCCAGGTGGACAAGGAGTTTGGAACTGGGGTAAGGCAGCTTCTTGTGCCCTCTTAACAAGCACACCTGGCACCCATGAGATTACCTGTGTCCCATGGAAACCTCTGTTTGCCTGTAATCCACAAACACACCACCCCTCTATGCATCGGCTGCTCCCAGGATACATCACCCCATCCCTGGTACTGACCTCAGGATGGACCTCTTGCAAGGAGCAAAAGAAGGGGACGAATGGCGGCCGTCCAAAGTGGGTGATGGAGCGCAGGCCTGTGAACAAGCTCTGGTTGAGGACTTTCTGGAAATGCCGTTCGCAGATGTACTAGAAAGGGAGAAGGCAGCAGTCATCAAGGGTTTTCATGGCAGGCAGGGGCAAGATTCGAACTGGGGATGCCCTGAATTGTAGTCCAGATTCTGAGCCATTACATTATACTTATCAATCGTTTCCAGTGCCTTTGCTTTCCTTGGGCAGAAGAACCAGCTGAAGAACTTTCAAGCTCTCTGCAAGTCAAAGGGACTAGAAGCTTAAAGTTTTAAGCAAGAACCTGAACATACACAGAGGGGCCTGGAATATCTCCCAGGAGTCCCAGAGCATCCTCTCCTCCATGGCTATAACCCTATTCTGAAATGTCCTATGCAACAGGGAGCGAAAGAAGAAAAATCATTGAAGCATGAGCTCATCCAGATTTTCTGAGTTCCACCTCCAACGTTTGGTCTGCCTCTTTTGCATTACCAATTGTGAGTTTTTAGAAATTTGTTGCTCAAATAGGGGAAGTATGCATTTCGGTGCACGTTTTTTTAAAGCATGCACTAAAATGCATTTTTCCCCCTATTGACTTAAGCATGAAAATGCACAATTCCCCAAAATGTGTACTTTGAAGTGGGTTTCTTTGGGTGGGGGGAGGGGTAAAGTATGCATTTTCAAATTAGCATCCTCAAGCTCAGGATTGTGTGAGCTTTACTCCCCAAAATGAGCTCCCATTCATGTTCAGGGCTGCAAACGGGGCAAATTCTGGTCAGAAACAAATCAAGATGAAATCTTTGTACAGCCCTAGTGGGTGACTCACCAACATAGTGGTGCGCAGGTCAAACTTTTCTGCCAGTTGCGTGATATAGATGTGCACAGAGACCAGGTCACGCTGGTCATTTTCCTCCACCTCGCGGATTATGTCTGCCAGCCACTCGAACTGCCGCTGCGTCCGAGTCACCCATATGAAATAGATCTAGGAACCAGCCGAATGTGGGTAAGGTTATTATCATAAATTCCATTGATTTCAATGTGACTACTCACAGTGTGACTAAATCTGGTTCCATCTGTCGGGCTGCAACCTGTTATCAATTGACTGGTCAGATTAATTGATTAAAAACGTTTAAAAATTGGCTAAAGAGGCACCCCCAATTAATTAGGCGAGGCTTTAAAAAAATAAATAAACTAAAGATTGCGGACACCATCATAGATGTGGATTCCTCTTTCACTCTCAAGCAAGAGGGAACACTTTTTCTGAGACACAGCACTTTCTGTGACTTATATACACACCTCATCTAAAAAAGCAAATACGCTTTGTTTTCCTTCGATACTATTGCTTCAATCATATGCAAAATGCATGCAGATTCATTTTAATCTGATTAACTGATGAAGGGCGGAATCCTATGCATGGTTAGACAGAAAAACATCCTACAACTCCCAGCATTCCTCAGCCAACATGAATGGCTGGGGAATACTGGGAGTTGTAGGACTTTTTGCTGTCTAAACATGCATAGGAGTGCACCTCCAAGCTACAATGCTATATCAATTTGCCCGAGATTAAGCCTCATTGAATGCAATGGGACTTGCTTTTGATTAGATATGGATAGGATTCTTTCACTGTTAACAGCCCTAATAAAGATAGCGGGTTCAACTTGTGTTAGGTTTAATCTCTAACACAGAACATTGTCCATCTATGTCAGCATTGCCTTATCTGACTAGCAGCAGATCTCTTTAAGGTCTCAGGCAAAGAACTTTCTCATGCTGTGCTAACTTATCCCTTTTTATCTGGAGGTGGCAGAAATCGAACCCGAGACCTTCTGAATGCAAAACAGGTCTTCTCAGTACTGAGCTACGTTTCCTCCGCCAGCTCCAAAGGAGGAAGAGAGAGTGCGAGACAAAGGAGAGTTAAGAACATAAGAAGTGCCATGCTGGATCAGACCGAGGGTCCACCTAGTCCAGTACCCTGTTCATACAGGGGCCAACCAGCTACCGACCAGGGACCAAAAAAGCAGGACATGGTGCAACAGCACCCTCACACCCATGTTCCCCAGCAACTGGTGCACACAGGCTTACTGCCTCAGATACTGGAGGTAGCACATAGCCATCAGGGCTAGTAGCCATTGATAGTCTTCTTCCCCAGGAATTTATCCAATCCCCCCCTTTAAAGCCATCCATATTGGAGGCCATCACTACATCTTGTGGTAGTGAATTCCTTATTTTAATTATGCGCTGTGTGAAGAAGTCCTTCCTTTCATTTGTTCAGTCATGCTGGTTGCATAAATTAAGGCTTTCATGAAAGAGACTGTAGGGAAGCGAATCCAGGTAGTTCCACTTAGCTTCAATGACTCAAAAGACAATGCAGTCTGCTTGGGTGGCGTTGGTGGTCAAGAGGGGTCGGTGGATCTATCAAATTTGGTTTCTCTCCATTTCTCATGTTTCCAATCATATATTGGTTCCATCATGCATTTGTTTGGGAAGTGAGATTAGCTGGGTTCAAATTAAAATGCAAATTGGTTGAGTCCCTCAGTTTTCTCTTGAGACACAAAAGTGGGAGTGAAAGGACTCAGGGCAGAATTCACATCTCCTCAACTAACTGCTTCAGGTGATCCATCTCATACTTTGAGAAGAGAACCATACCACGAAGAGTACAAAAAGCTCCGCCCCCTCTCCGTTCTTCCAACCTTACCTTCTTACAGAGAATCCGGGAGCCGACCGATGACTTGAAGACGAGATCTTTGAGGATGGCCGCAAAGGGTGTTACCCCGATGCCTCCTCCCACCAGCACTGACACTTCAAACTTGTTCCATTCCTGGTGCCCCTCCCCAAAAGGTCCATCCAGGTAGAGCTGCAAAGAGATGGAGATGAAGAGAAAACCTCCCTTGATCAGGCGGTATAGTAGGAGGACTCACATGGAGCCTGGGTTCAGGAAGAGTAGAGTTCTGCCTACAAGAGGGGTGGAGATCCTCTTCCATCCGAAGAGTTGGATTCTGTTTCGGAGAAGCTCTCGGAGGCCACATTCTAGTAGTGGGCGGAGCTAGAGCAAAATGGGGTGGAGCCAAAGGCATAGGGCCAAAAATACAAAAACAAAAATACACCAGCAGACTTTAGCTTAAGGCTCTTACTTCCAGCCGTTCTCACTGCATTTCATCCTTTTAGAATGGGGGGGGGGGGAAACAGCACAAAAGCCAGGAAGCCACGAAATGATCAGGAATTGGGGGAAAGGGGTAGAGTCAGGGGAAGGAGGCATGGCCTTCTGGAGAATACCAGAGAGCCAGACTGGGCCACCAGGAAGGTAGGATTTGGCCCCCCAGGCCTGAAGTTCCACATCCCTACAACAAAAAAGTATGAATGTAATGTGTATTATCGATAAAGAATTCCTTGTATTTCATAGTTGTGCTGTTCATAAGAATCTGTATATGCTGATTGATTCACAATTAAAACCATGAGACTTCTGTTTCCGGTGGATGGTAGCCGGCAGTTGTTGTTTGGAGCTCCGTAAATATTTTGCACTTTAAATATTTTGCCTGCTAAATTAAACTATGCCAAAGATAAGAAAAGACAAGATAAGATAAGCATAAGCAACGCATTTGGCTGCGGTTTTGTTTTTCTACTTTTAATTCCTTTTTGGACTATTTGGGTGAAAGGGAGGGCCGTGTTTATGACTCTTACCACCGGATTTTATTGCCCTTCTGGCCCTTAGGGATAAGCCTGCTGTAGTACAGTTTTGCTGCAGTCGCTGCAATTAACTAAAGATTGCAGAATTAAAGAAAGAAAGAAAGCCTGCAATACTTGAAGTACAATATTTTAAGCGAGCCTGGAGGGAGAGAGGAAGCCTGATTGAGAGTGCAGCGTGCAACGAAGGAGCGGCCAGACCAGTTACACCAGTGGACACAGTGAATGAGACTGAATTGTTGCTGCTCCTGCACACTAGTTATAAAAGGTACTGAAGGTGGGACTGTCAGGCATGGTGGGGAAGGTTGGCCAGAAGAAGACTTTTGCAGCACAGAGCTCCTTGTCCAGCTGTACCAGTGGACTTTGCACCTAAACCTGAGCGATGCCTGACCCCGCCTAACAGCAACATCAAGTACTTAACGAGGGGCTGCCAGGAACTGGGGGGAAGGCTTCCTGGAAGAGGGGGTAGGGAAGGGATGCCTGCTCAGTCTCTTTGGTTGTGTTAAATTTTCCTAGTGCATATTTAACACAGAAAGCCCTCTGCCCCATTTAGCCCAAAGGGCCCAGATAGAACCATCAACAGAGTCACTAAAAGTACTGTCCTGGAATATTGCAGGGTGGGGGAACAAGCTGATGGACCAGGGAGTTTTACAGTATTTGGCCGACTTTCACATTGTTAGTCTTCAAGAAACCTGGGCTCAAAAGATTGAGTTCCAAGGCTTTAAAGTTTTCTCAGTATCTGCAAGAAAAGACCAAAAGAAAGGGAGAAGTAGTGGCGGGCTTGCCTTTGGGGTGTCCGCTAGCCTGGATGTTGAAATCCAGGAACTAAAATCTGACTCATCGTTCCTGTAGGTGCTACAGTTGACAAGCTCTAAGGGGGTTAGATTGTTGTGCATAAATGTGTACATTCCACCAAGAGGGTCTAAACATTACACCCCTAATATATGGGACACTTTGGAGTCCCTCTTGGAATCTGCCAATCAACAGTCACCCTCATGTCCAATCATTGTAATGGGGGATTTTAACGCAAGAATAGGAGATGAATATACAATAGCCTTACATAAGCTCTCCTTAAGCATGGAGGATATAGCATATCTGCCAGACAGGAAATCAAGGGATAAGACCATAAATAATGCTGGCATTAGTTTATTTAAGTTAATGTATAAGTTCACAGTGACTTTAACTAATGGCACTGGCCCAGATGAGTCTTTGGGGAATTTCACGTATGGCTCTTTAAAAGGGGGGAGTGTCATTGACTACTTCCTGCTAAACTCCTTAAGTGCTGCTTATGTAAAGAAGTTCTCGATTGGAGTACAACCAGTGAGTGATCACCAGCCCCTGATCTTGGAATTAGTAGGATTCCAAGAAATTAAGAAGGGAATGAGGCAAGATCCTCCTTATGTCCAGTATGGGAAACGCAGCTTGAGATGGGACTCTAACTTGAAGCTAAAGATCGCAGACACTTTGTTTAGTGAACATATGTTGACACAAAGAACCAGACTGCTTGGAGCAGATCCACACGAACTCCTTCCCATGTATCACAGTATGGTGAATCATTTGGGCACTATATGCTCAACTACCGCGCCATCTAAGACAAGATATCATCCAGAGCGATGGTTTGACTGGGAGTGCAGACAATCGAGACGTGATCTTTGCACCCTGAGCAGACAGGTCCATGTGGGAACCCCTAACCATTTGCTGAGTGAACTAACAACAAAACGACGTTTATACAGGAAACTCCTTAAGCATAAGCAATCCTCCTTTTACAGCCAGCTATGGTTGGATATGGAACGGGCTGCAACCTCCCGGGACTCTACAAAATTTTGGCAGCTGGTTTCCTATAAATTAAAGGAAACAAAATATGGTGTGGATGCACCCATCATGCCTAAGACATGGGAAAGCTACTTTGAGCAAGCTTTTAACTTTGAGGCCAGCATAGACTTGGATAGGAACTATTTGATGCAATTTCAGCTCCCTAATATAACTGAAACAGATATGTGGCCGGCGGTGACCGCCAGTGAGATAAAGTACTTAATCTCAAACTTAAATAGATGGAAGGCTCCTGGGGAAGACATGCTTCCCCCAGAGATATTTTTGGACAACTTATATTGGTGGGCCCCTATACTGGCTAAGCTTTTTACTCACATTAACTCAACTGGCAAATTTCCCAGCAGCTGGGATCACAGCATTGTGGTCCCCATCTATAAGAAGGGGGACAAATCCGCACCAGCCAACTATCACCCCATTAGTCTGCTGGATGTAGCTTCCAAACTGTACACACGATATTTGCTCTCCAAAGCGGAGGACTGGGCAGATCAAAACAACATTATTGGTGAGGAACAAGCAGGTTTCCGCCGTGGTAAATCAACCATAGACCAATATTTTTTGCTAAACCACCTGAGAGAGAAATATGCAGGATCCCCGAAGAAGTATCTATACGCCACTTTTGTGGATTTGACCTCAGCCTTCGATAGAATAAATAGAGAGAGGCTGTGGCACAAACTATGGCAACTAGGGATGGACAGACGCCTCCTAATCCTGATTAAGAATTTACAATCTGATACGATAATCCAAGTCAGAGTTGGTAAAGGGAGACAATTATCTAAAGAGATTAAAACAGCTAAAGGTGTAAGGCAAGGATGTCTGCTGGCCCCACTTCTGTTTAATATTTATGTGAATGATATAATTGTGCAGAAAACAAGAGATTCAAACTTTCCGGTGTCTGTTGGGGCTAGGAAATTGAATATATTATTATATGCCGACGACATGGTTCTCTTATCTCAGAATTTGATAGGTATGAGAAGATTGTTGAATGTGTTTGGGGAGGTCTGTAACAAAGAACAGCTTTATGTAAACTACTCAAAAACTAAAGTTATGGTTTTTGGGACTCACTCGCCCAAACACAAATGGTTACTAAATGAGCATCAGCTGGAACAGACCAAGCAATTTAGTTACCTCGGAATCTGCTTCACACAGAATGGATCTTGGGCTGCCCACTTGTCAGCCATTAAGTTGAAAGCTCAAAAGTCCACCCAAACAGTATTGAAATTTGCTAAAGTGAAGGGAGGTACCTTAGTTGTGCCGGCTATTAGAGTCTTTGTAGCAAAGGTTGTTTCACAGATTTCGTATGGAGCCGAGATACGGGGTTTTGCTCAAACACACACCTTAGAGCCCTTACAGAATAAATTCTTAAGAATGTTATTGGGTCTTCCACCAGGTACACCGGCCAACTACATACGGGCAGAAGTTGGAGTAATGCCAATAATATATGCTATTTGGCGTGCTGTGTTTTTGTATTATGTCAAAATGAATTGGTCATCCTATGAATTGATAACCCAATGTGTAGCTGAGCAGAGAAACCCCTCCTCCAAAAACAACTGGCTGATACATTGTGAAGCTAGTCTAAAGAAATTTGGGCTCGACCCCATGGCGGTGGTTGCTAGTGACACGCAGAACAGCCGAAAGTCCATTAAAGAACAGTTGCAGAAATATTATGCTAGACTGGATATTGAAGCAATCAAAGTATCCAGATTTTCCTCTAGTTTCCCTTCCCTAAATACCTGTCTGAGATCATGTCTCCCTTCCTTTGCAAGGCCTTTATAGCCTTGCGCTTTCAAACAATGAAATCTAATTTCAGAGAAGGGAGATACAAGAACATCCCTAGAGAACAACGTTTATGCATATGTGGGAGCCAGGAGGTGGAGGACACTATACATTACATGTTACATTGTAAGCTGTATAAAATCCCAAGAGACAAATACTTAACAAAATGTCTAGTAGCGGTAACTAACCTCGATGATATGGACAAAATCATACATTTACTGTCAAGCACATCCAAGTTCATTATGTTAAACACAGCCAGATTTTCAGTAAAAGCAGCCCAACTTAGAACAGCCCTAGAGGACAACTGCCTCGTATGAGAAATGGTGATTCTGAAATGACAAATCCTTGTAAAGTATGTGAATACACTGAATTTTAACTTTGTGATAGAATTTTTATTACTGAATTTTAACCTTGTGACTAAATTTTTATTGTTATTATATTGCATTGTATGGAATAGGCTATAACCTGCGATTGGTTGCCTAAAGAATAAAGTGAAGTGAAGTATATGCTGATTGTAAGTGATTAGGAAGACATGCAAGTAGTTCTCTGTGTGTTGTGAGATAACTGTGAGTACATAAATGTACTAAAGCTAGGTACAAGAGTAAGACTAGTCTGAAACTTTAGGATGAGATCATCTACACAGGGGTTGTAAAAAGAAAGGTTTCGATTGGATTGCCCAGAGAGTTCCTGGGAGAACAAAGTCTACCAAACATGGTTTCCCAAGCTCTGAAAAACCAGATAGATAACTATAAGATCTTAATGACGACTGCTTTGATGGTTGAGAGGAATAGAACTTTAAGTTTACTAAGAAATATGCTTGCTGTGATTTCCGTTATGCTGTTAATCATTCTAATTGCAATGTATGTAGTAATGAGTTTGGCTTGTTTTATCATTGCAAAGTTTTGTTATTCTTTAATACTGTTATATTATATACCCTACTGATTATATATATATATATTTGGGACCATCTTGGGTTAATTGGCTTGAAAGAAGGGAAACATGCTAGTCACGTGGAGGGGGACTGGGTCTCCCATCTCAGAGGTTCGTGTGTATACAGAAGGGGTGCTTATGCTTTGAGCTAGTAATGGGGGGGAACGATGCAGAGCTTGAACCCAGACAGTGGAGTTCTTCTAAATACTTCCAATCATCTAGCAAACACATTTTTTGCACCACTTTTCAAAAGTGATGCCAGGAGAAACAGAACAAAAACAGCCCTTACCTTGGGATATTTGCCAATTTCTGCTATACTTTCAGGAGAGTAGAACTCTCGCAGCCGGGTCGTCCAGGGTCCGGCTGCCCTGATGTGCAGGCTCAGTATGTCCTCATGGGGGGCAGATGTCAGGGTGAAGGGGTGGTACTCGGTGGTCCCCAGAGACAGGCATGCAATCCGCACCCATTGCCCAGACCTGTAGTCAAAGTCCTGGGGCTTCTGGAACTGGAGGTGAGTGACACCTGAGCCAAGGGAGAAGCGAGTGTTGAGTGGCTGCCATTGAAGACATGAGCCAGCCCATCTAGTCCTGCACAGCAGGCATGGTGGCCATCCATTAGAGTGGGACAAAAATACTTTATTTCAAGGCTCAACGCGTTACGGCCTGTGTAGTTTTTTAAGGCCTTCTTCAGGGGGCTGTAATATTAAAAAATCCATTAAATTATGTTCATGGGGATAACACATATCATAGTCAAATTAATATATATGCTTAGAGGTTAGTTAGGCACAAAGCGAAAGGGAGGGAATGTGCCTAACTAATCTCTAAACATAAATATTAATTTATCTATGATATGTGTTATCCCCATAAACATAATTTAATGGATTGTTGATATTACAGCCCCTTGAAGAAGGTCTTAAAAAACAACACAGGCCGAAATGCGGTGGGCTTTGAAATAAAGTATTTTAGCATCCTGAGAACCTGCGTCTCCCCTTTTTTTTTTGTCCTGATTTGGATGCTCTCCTCCTTTTGGTTTTTCATCCATTAGAGTGAAAGGAAGGAAGGAAGGGAAAGAAAGAAAGTGAAAGGGAAGGAATAAAAAGGAAGGGAAGGGATGGAGAGAGAAAGGGAAGGAGAAAAGGAGGAAATAAGTGTAGAAAAAAGGAGGGGAGGAAGGAAAAAAGAAGGAAAGGAGAGAGAAAGAAAGAGAAGGAGGGAGGAAAAGAGGGAGGGAGGAAAAGAGGGAGGGGTAATCTTAGATGCTGTTGATGACAGATCCAGGACAGGGGGTTCTTCCCACCTTTCGAATGGAAAAATGGTGAGCGGACACCAATACTGTACCTGATGGGAGGAGTTCAGCCTTGATCACACTGATTTCCACCTTCTTCCTGCTTAGGCTGATGAGTTTGTCTGCTCCATAGATGAGGGCCGGGACAATGAAATAAACGTGGAAGCGGGGCTGCTGGATCAGAGCGTAGCTGCCGTGGATGATAACCTGTGTGGGGGGGGGGACACACATTACACATCAGGAAAGAAAATGTCTTCTTCCGTGACTGTGCTGAAGTGGGCAGAACGAGAGCCAAAGCATCTCGTGCCAAAGGACCAAACGGCCCCTCCGAAGGCTCAGTTATGGCAGTATCTAAACATGCCAGTATTTTGGGCATTTTGGCTCCACCCTTTAGTCTTTGGCCCCGCCCCTCTTGCCGACTGCAGAACCTGCAAACGCCTGTCACAGAAATCCCCGCGCACTGTGTGCATTATCGTTACTATTATGGAAGAGGCAGGGCTCAGAAGTTACTTACCAAGACATAGAGAGCCACGTAGAGATGATGAGTGATCCAGAACCCCTGAAAGCTGATTCGCCGGAAATAGTGAGTTGCAAAGACATACATGATGGCGAGGATGACTAAGAGCAGCACTCCAGTCATGCCTGTGAGAGACAGAGAGGGTGAAATGGAGCACATGGGGAAGCAACGGACCACCCAGCGTGGTTTTGCTGCATTCCTAGAACCCTCCTCCGCATCCGCCCTTACCTGGGACTGTCTCAAAAAACCACCAATAATATTTGGGAGGAAACTGTGATCTGTAAAGAAAAGAAACCAACAGTGGCAGGACGTAAGGCCTTAATATTTATTTATTTATTTATTTAAAACATTTGTATCCCGCCCTATATCACTGGGCTCTCAGGGCGGCGTACGGATAAAATCACAACAGTGCAAAACAATAAATATACACTGCTAAAAATGTATGAAATCATTGACAAACTCAAACCAGTAGAAAACTTTAAAAATAATAAGATTAAAAACAATTAAAACTATGTGGAACTTTGGAGAATTTAGCCTTCAGAGGCTTTAATAAAAAGCCATGTTTTAATTTGGCATGGAAAGGAAGCCAGCGTCGGTGCCAGTCAGGCCTCCAAGGGGAGGCTATTCCACAACCGGGGTGCCACCACAGAGAAAGCCCTCTCCCATGTCCCACCATAATGTATGTCTCACGTTGGTGGGGCACAGAGGAGGGCTTCTCTCACAGATCTCAAATTTCGGGCAGGCATATATAGGGAGAGGCACTTTCTCAAGTACCGAGGTCTCAAGCTGTTTAGGGCTTTAAATGTCATTGCCAACACCTAGAATTCCAACCGGAAGCGTATAGGCAGCCAGTGCAATTCTTTTAAGACAGGTGTTATATGGTCTTTATAGGCACAGAGAACGGAGCTATGAACAACTTCTCGCTGGAGCAAAAGTGCTGTTGGCCACTTGACTTTGACTGAAGTATTTCTCTAACTGTATCATTACGTACACGGTGCACATATTAACCAGCCTCAAATCCACTACAATGCAAAGATGAAATATCTGAGGTTTTGTCATTGGTGGGTTTTTTAAAGAGTAAGTTTCTAGTCCTAAGTATATTTTTAGGGGTGGGGGTGGGGAAATCCCAAAGGCAACGCTTGTTAGGGTGAAAACCCTGAAGGTATTTGGATGGGGCTCTTAGTGTCAAGTGACTTCCTGACTCTTGACACACAACTTATTTCTTTGTATGGCCAAAATGTGGGATATTCAGAGAGGTGGGGCAGAGTTCTAACTAGAAACATTGAAGCAACAAGTGAATTGGGACATGCTTGCCACATTTCCATGATTTACGGATCCCTCAGACTCCATTATACCTGGCAGCTATGATGGCAGCGGGGTGGTGAATCCACTCTGGGCTTCTGTCCGAACCCTAAAGGAGCTATCCAAGGTGCTTCACTTTGGAAACCCGGAGCGGATTCAATGTCCCACTGGCATTGGAGCCACCAGCCTTCACTGACCAAAGCCTGCCCAGTCTAGCATTCTGTATCCCAGAGTGACCAATCTCTGGGAAGCCCACAAGCAAGACATGAGCACAGAGGTGTCCTTCTGCTTGCATTCCTGAGCAACTGGTAAGCAGAGACATAGCCAAATACAGAGCCACGGAGGTCCTTTTTATCTAAGCTAAACTCTTCCCCTTGTGATCTTTCACCATTCCAAATCCTCCCCTCCTTATTAGCTTCATAAAATCAGTATAAGCTTTGGGTGAGGAGCTGATATAGACTGAGGAAGTAGATCTACCTCCCCAACTTTACCACAAAGCCACATGGGGGATGCTAATTCCTTCTTCTTCTTAAGGAGATCCTGATGACAGGTCTTCTATGTGATGTCTAGCTTGGCCCCAAGTTGAAATATTCTTGCTGGGTGGCCACGTGTCCTCTTTTTGAAGGACCGTCCTCCAATTTGAAGGTGTCCTGTCCAAATCCAGTTAAGCATAAAGAACCATTGCAGGGAGAGCTGGGCCTTGAAGATGCCCACCAACAGCACCTGCACAGCAGGCTGAGTGAGGTGCACAGGGGCTCACAGTCTTCTACACTATGGTCAGATGTGCTGTATTTCTATTTCTATTTCTAAGTTTACATCTACACATATAAATCAGGATAAGCCAATATTATGGAAATTAGTGCCACCTTTTTGTCTTCTTTTTCCGTGATGTGTTTCCTCTTTTTTTTTTTTTTGGGTGAAGTGGCCACTCTTATCTTGTGCAGGTTCCAATTCAACACACCCTGCTTCAGTAAACATGTTATGAGCCATTCCGACCCCCGGAATGGCTCATAACACTATCTGGAGATGTCTTTTGGAGTACTGATGTGCCAAAATTCACCAAACAGTGGCCCAAACAAACCAAATTGCACACTTACTCTATTTTTCTCCAACTCCCTAGATGGCCCAACCCAACCCAACCCAACCCAACGCTTTCCATTGCACTCATGTGCTCTGATTTATCACAGGGAGAAAAATACTCACTACTCACCCATCATCCATAAACACGTTGGAGAAGAGACAGGACAAGATGCTGAGGGGAGTGACTGAGAAGATGTAGACATTGACGACATGACCCAAAGTATGCAGAACTGCAGGATGCAAAGAAAGGGAGAGGAATGCATCTACACCAACACATTTAAAAGCAGTTTCAATCCTCTGTTAACCATCATGATTCACAGTTAAAGAAGCATGGGAACTGAAAACCTTGGACAGTTCTTTTAGAGTTCTGGTTGTTCTGACTGAAACTCAGAATGGATTCACAGCCCCACCAAAATCGGAACCAGCAGCCTCCACTGAAAAGGCATACACTTAGAATTAAAGAGTTCTGAGCTCAGAACTTGGTTCTGAATGCCGGAACTGAACTGAGCTCAGTTCCTCCACGCACAAAATAAATCTATTCCTGGATAGCCCAAGTGTTCTGCATTTCAGCAGAATAGTTTAGGGCAGTGGGCGGGGTATAGTGATGGTTATACAACTGGGAGTCAGAAATTCTTCCTGATCTCCTGCAAATCACGTGAGGTACTGGTTCCCCTCTATTAGGCACTGGTTAGGCCTCATTTTGAGTATTGTGTCCAGTTCTGGGCACCACACTTCAAGAAGGATGCAAACAAGCTAGAGCATGTTCAGAGGAGGGCAACGCGGATGATCAGGGGTCTGGAAACAAAGCCCTATGAGGAAAGACTGAAAGAACTGGGCATGTTTAGCCTTGAGAAGAGAAGACTAAGGGGAGACATGATAGCACCCTTCAAATACATGAAAGGGTGTCACACAGAAGAGGGCCAGGATCTCTTCTCGATCATTCCAGAACGCAGGACATGGAATAATGGGCTCAAGTTACAGGAAGCCAGATTCTGGCTAGACATCAGGAAAAACTTCCTGACTGTTAGAGCACTACAACAATGGAACCAATGACCTAGGGAGGTCATGGGTCTCCCACACTAGAGGCATTCAAGAGGCAGCTGGACAGCCACCTGTCAGGCATGCTTTAAGGTGGATTCCTGTGTTGAGCAGGGGGTTGGACTCGATGGCCTTATAGGCCCCTTCCAACTCTACTATTTTATGATTCTATGAAATCATTCGAGGATCTACTGGTAGTTCCAGATCTACCTTTTGCCCATCCCTGATGGAAAGGCACAGTATTCCAGCGTCATTTCTTGCCCTGCTTTCTCTCTCCCAGGTGACTTCACTTTGGGAATATCATCTTGGTGGAACACAACCGTAGTGAGGCCTCATTGCCCTCCATGCATATGTAGAACCAAGAAATGCTTTGTGAGAGATCCAGATTCCTTGTGTGCTCAGAGTCAAAAGTCTACCTGAAAAGATTAAGGCTCCGGTTGCAATCCAACGATGGAAGTCCACGGCGGAATCAAACGGGATGTAGCGGTTGAAAAATGTTTCCCGCAGAAAAGTGATGAGGTTTCGACACATGGTGAGCAGGATAAAGGAGTACATGAAGGAGATACTAGCTGCCGCCCCGCGAGAGATGAGGATGCCGACAAAGGTAGTATCTGCAACTCCTGTAGGCGGCGATGCAAATCCGTAATCTAGGGTGAGAACAGAACTCGTTGGTTGCAGAGGCCGGAATGACAGGGCTCTCCCATCCCTCTTCAGCATGCTCTGTTTACAGAGAAGCTAAATGCACCTGACAAGCCCGTTGTGACTCCCTCAAGAACGTCATTGCCATGCAAACCAATCCTAAATGGCCCAAGGGGACTGTATAATAACATATAGATCCATGTACAGATTTTGAAAGAGTTTCCCTCCTGGTCTTTGCTGTGTGCCCAGTGGGTTGGAATTTGGATGATAGAAATATTCAGCTTCTTCCTTTTATACCAAAGGTGGGGAACCCTGGGTCCTCCAGATTTTATAGACTACAGTTCCCACCATCACTCACTGATCATCAGCCCCGCTAGATGGGGATGATGGAAATTGGGGCCTGACAACAGGTTGGGGAAGAGCAACCATCCCCAACCTGACATCTTCCAGATGGTTTGGATGTCAACTTGCACCATCCCCCCAGCTGGTAGGGCCAGTGGCCAGGAATGCTGGGAGTTGTAATCACAAACATCTGGAGGGCCTCAGGCTGGAGAAAGCTGGTCTAGAGTGCCCTGG
Source organism: Anniella stebbinsi (assembly GCA_029215795.1). NCBI lineage: Eukaryota > Metazoa > Chordata > Lepidosauria > Squamata > Anniellidae > Anniella > Anniella stebbinsi. The sequence continues at coordinate 395,207,266 of JARDYH010000001.1, forward strand.
GATTCCCACCCCTGTTTTCAGCAGCAGCATTGGAGCTCAAAGCTTTGACCCAAGCCTTATAGGTCTGAGTCACTAAAGCAGCCACTAAAAAAAAGCAGGACCAGGAAGTTTAGCAGCAAACTTCCCTAGTTAATCATTAATAAGCTCTACTTGCAGCAGGTGGGTCTTGTTTTTAGTTGGGCGTTAGTTTGTGCTGCAAGCAGATACGTACGTGGCATTCTTAGCCGTGACTGCCACTTGCTACTTTCCCCAGAGATGAGCAATCCTCCTTCCTCACTGTATGAGGATGTGGAGTTCTGGCCCCGGCAGGCCACATTAGGTCTTGGCCCCAGCATCTGCTTCGGTGGACTTAAGTAGGCTGGTAACTCACAGTATGCCCTCTCCACAAAGACGCCAGCCGTGATGGCCGAGAATATCACCACGCAGATGATGTGGCGACGATAATTCTCAATGAAACGCTTGAACTGCTGGATCTTCTGATGGACTTTGCTCCGCCGGTATCTCTCCCTCCGCGCCTCCGTGTACAGATGTGGTTGAGGAAAGGATAATCTGCAACATGGGAATGGTGTCCAGGCGAGAATGAAGAAGAGTGCAAAGAGATAGATGTATGCATGTATGTATATTTCTTATAGTGATCATTGATAGACAGCCAAGTCATCAACAACAATAAAGTCAAGGGCATTGTCATTTCACCCGTGCCCTCTGAAAAAGCAGGGTCTTCCCCGAGTGTATAAAGCCAAGCAGTGAGGAAGCCAAATATGTCCCTCCCGATGGGAGAGAATTCCTAGATGCCAAAACTGAAAAAGCACTATTTCTCTTGGCGTCCCGTCTCACCTGAGATGACAGGTGGGGACACACAAAGCAGGCCCTCAAGTGAAGGCCTAAGCAAGCTGAGAGGCTGATATAGAAGGAAGTGGCTCTTCAAATGCCATGATGAGATACTTCAACAAAAGTGAATTGCCCCTCATATCTTTGAATATCTGCAGCTGGTAGTTCATGTAGCGTTCCCACTTGGGATATACAGATTGTGCAAAATCCTTTCTGTCTGCATTTCGTGGATTGTCAGGCACCTTTCGTTCCATTATCTGCCTTTCAATGGAATCAGAGATTTTTTTCTAAGTTTCCAGATTTGCGCAAATGCAAATTTGCATGTGCTCAAATGCACACATTCCCCCCAAATGCGCATTTTCACTCTTTAGCCCATGGAGGAAATGCGCATTTCCGGCTGGTTTTGTGTGTGTGTGTGTATTTTTCTATGACAAAATTTGCACAAAATTCCCAAAGGTTAGGAAAACTGTCCCCAAGTCAGTGGACTCTGCCTAACATGGGAAAATCTGTTCTTCTGCGGACTCAGCAGGTCGGATTCATAAAAATCTAAACTCGTTTGGTTCCATTGCGGATTCCTCCGACACCCCTAGTACCCACAGAATTTAGAGCCCTGGAAAATCAGGGATAGTGGTAGAGGGAATGGGATGAGCATAGTTCGTCTCCACCTCCTCTCTACACATTGCTAATAGTCTAGAGACACAAACACCTGAACAGAGCTGGTACTGCCTTCCTTTGATATTTGCAATGAAGCTCTGGGAGGCTTTGTTACCATGGAGGCCATGATCGGTTTGGACAACCTCCAGTGCATGGCCCTGTTCTGGGGTCTCGCAGTTGACCACAAGGCAAACAAGTCATACCAGCAGTAAATTTTAACAGTGAACATAATGCAAACGATTTGTTTGCCTAAACACTGAGTTAAGCACCAACTGATAACAACCCACATCAGGATTCTAGATGAGGGGCAGAGACGGCAAATCTGAAGGCAGTTTCTGTCACGGGGAAATAGCTTAACTCTCAACGCATGCGAAGGCTGGACATTCCAGAGATAAATCAGACAAAATGCAAATCACCCCGGATGTTTGTTTACTTTCTGTACTTTGTTTTATTTCTGTACAATAACAGGACAAAGTGCCTTGGGAAGGCAAGAAGCCAATCCCAAGCTCTCTGCATGTATATTCGCTTTCATTTCCTTAATCCATGTACCAACTGATGCAAGCATTCGATGCTTGCGAGAGTCCTACAGTACCATTCTTGGCAGGTCTATTCAGAAATAAGCCCCACTAAGTTCCATGGAGCTTACCTGCAGGTAAGTGGTTATAGGACTGCAGTCCTCACCACACCTTTCTGAGCCTTCAGAGTAACATGCAAAATGAACACATGCCATAGTCACCTAAATTTTGGTGCTTGAACATACATTCCTAGCCAAACCTCAGTCAAAAGCATGGAAAGACACTCATCACCTTAAAAATTGTACTTATTTATCTAATTCGTATGCAACCATTCCTCCAGGGACCTCAAGTACATCGTGGCTGAGTGAAGATTTGTACCTGGCTCTCCTTATGTGAAGGTTTGAGTTCTACATAAGGAAGGTAATAAAGTCAGGCTTAGTGGCCTGGAGTTTTTCTGTTGGGAGGAGATTCATTCTCTTGTTATGTTTTATTTCTCCAGTTCAGTTTCATTTCTTCAAGGTTGAAACAGTACTTTCTGTTTTTGGGGAAGATGGTATAAAACAGCGGCAAAGCAAGCCAGGAAAGAGCCAGGAAAAGACCAGAGCATGAGGAAGGAGAAGAAAGTAGCAGCTCTTGAAGGGTCTAGGTGCGGCTTAGGGTAAAAAAACTGCGTTTTTGCAACTTTAATTTTCTTTTAATGCCTTTTGTACCACTCAGCGCTATTGAATAAATACCTTTTAATGTAATTTGCTCATTTTAATATATTAGTAAACTTTTGTGTTAATTCTCAAATGTCTGGTGTGCCAATTACCCCACATTTACAGCCTAAACCCCATGTTACTGGGAAAGGGGAAGGTAAAAAGAAGGAAGATGGGACTCTTAAGGAGGCAGAGACCCTTAAGGAGTTGCTCAGGGGGTCCAGGACATAAAAGGAACTCTAACAGTCCCACAAAAGTCTAACCATTACATTACACAGGCTTTGAGTGTAGTGTTAATGTGAGCATGCTATTCATATGTATAGTAATACGCTTGAAGAGCTTACTTTTTGCCTGGCCTCTTCCGCAGATCTAGCCCTGGGCTTTCTCTAGATGGTACATCCTCACCCAGAATCAGGGGCACTTCTTGGTTAAGGTGCAAGCTGCAAGGAAGCAAATAATCACTTTCCAGAGAAGAAGCTTATCTGTGACACAAGACAGAATCCATGTATTTTATCTGGGCAGTTCCGGCTATCTCTGTTGTCAAGGAAAGTCTGAGCTCATTGCAGGTGAAAAAGGCCAAGCCTTCCCTGTACCAGCAATTTCTAAAGAAAATTACACTTTCTCAAGGGAGGGGCCTGGCTGGTCTGTGTCCCCTACATTTCAGCTAGAAGAACACACCCTTTTCCAATAGAATTTTGCCTATGGCTATACCACCCTGAACATGCCCGCTCTCTGTGGCAGGAATAGGTCTGGGGATATAATGATGACCATCACCTCCTCTCTATGAAATGCATAGAGAAACACTTAGTCCTGTTTAAGGACCATTAATTGGTCTCTTCCCCCTACTCCACTGCATTATAGCACATTTGGGAATTAGAGACCATGCTGTGGGCACCACCACAAAATGCCTAATCAATGGGTCACTGCTTTGGCATCTACCTGTCATGTCTGTGGGTCTTAGGCTGCATCTTACTTAACTGTAAGGGACTGTCACCAAAGTGAAAGCCTTCACAAATGAATTGTACAGCCTGAGGGGAGACAGGCACTGGGCAGTGTTTGAGATTCACTTAACCAAGAGGCGGGTCGTATGCTATGGGAACACCAGAAGTTCAGTGGTTCAGCAAGCTACTTACTTGTTTTCTCTGTCCTTGTTTATGAAAGAGACCCGATTGATCTCATTTTGTTTGAATTTGTCAGAAATGCCTTTGGGAGACAGAAAGGAAACATCAGGTGTGCTATCACCACCAAGGAACCAATGACCTGGGAAGGTCGTGGGCTCTCCCACACTAGAGGCATTCAAGAGGCTGCTGGACAGCCATCTGTCAGGTAGGCTTTAAGGTAGATTCCTGCATTGAGCAGGGGGTTGGACTCAATGGCCTTAAAGGCCCCTTCCAACTCTACTATTCTATGATTCTATGATTTTGTAAGAGCGAAGGAAAGGAGCTGACTGACTCCTTGGACTGGCTTCTCAGAGCAAAGGTCTATTGCTCCGCCATCTTGTTTCCTGATAGAAAAGGTACACAGAAGCCCAAATAGGATACAGGAAAGCCTGTGAAATGACAGGGCCATGCACACCAGCCCTGCCCCCAATGTTCTTCATCACCCCATCTTGATTGGAGAGTTCTGAGAGGGGCTTCTATTCATGTTCATCTGAATGCAAATAGACCCCTTGACGTGATATGCATCCCTGATACAGCAGTTTCCTGGTTGTGTGCAGCAGCAAAATCTCAGGCCCAAATCTGCCCCTTCTGGAGTTTCCCAGAAGGCCACACCCTTTTTCTCTAGCCCCTCCCCTTTTCCCCCAACCACCAATCATTTGGTGGTTGCTGGCTTTGATGTGGCCTTTTCCCCATTTGAAAAGGTCAAATGCCTTTTCTAAGATTTAGTTCCTGGCACCAAGAGCTGTAAGCTAAATTATGCTGGAATTTTTTTGGTATTTTTGGGCCCATCCCTTTTTGCCTTAGTCTCCACCCATTACTGGAATACATTCTCCCCTGCCCTGAGTTTCTCTGAAATGCCACCTTCAGAACTCACTGCTCAATGTGAGGAGGAGATGGGGATGTAGGGTAGAATGCAACTTAGAATAGACCCACTGAAACACATGGGATTTAAGTTACTCATGACTAGGCTGACCATCTGAAAAGGAGGACAGGGCTCATGTAACTTTAACAGTTGTAGAGAAAAGGGAATTTCAGCCAGTGTCATTTGTATGCAGTTAGTTTCTGGTGAAATTCCCTCTTCATTACAGCAGTTAAAGTTGCAGGGGTCCTGCCTTCTTTTGTATATGGTCACTCCAGTATAGTGCCTGCACCTTTAACTGTTGTGATGAAGAGGGAATATCACCAGGAACTAATTGCATACAAATGACACTGGCTGAAATTCCCTTTTCTCTACAATGGTTAAAGATACAGGAGCCCTGTCCTCCTTTTCATATGGTCAGCCTACTCATGACTAACTCAAGTCCCATTCATTTCAATGGGTCTATACTAAGTGGGACTTTAGTTGCATTCTTCCCTTAGAGGGCAGAGCTGGTGCAGACGCATGTAAGGATGTTGGGGTGCAGCTGGCATGGGGGGGGGTGAACTCGTACCCCAACCTTTCCTGACTTGTTATGCTCCAGATGTTTTGGACTGCAACACCTGTTAAGAACCTGGAAAAATGGCTGCGGCCTGGCTTCCCCCTGGTTTTCTTCTCCCCCTGCCTGGCCTCTCTGTCTGAGAAGCTGTTCATGAGAAACCGCTACTGTGTTAGAAGAACATCATCTGAACGGTATCAGTAGCTGATCACCGTCCTCGCCCCAAGGCTGTGCGAATTGGAAGCCACCTGTGGGGAATCTGGCCGAATGAGGTGCTGGGGAAAGCATGCTCCTCCCACGGGGAGGGGGGGCTGGCTCAGGCGGGGAAAGACTGGATTGGCTCATGTTGATCACAATACCTGTAGCCTCTGAGGGGGATAAGTTTGGAAGGGGTCCTTGGGCCTCTGCCTTTCCAGGGGTTATTGCTGCTGGACCCCAGGAGGGACCCTGATGTGTTGAGGTTATGACGCAGGTAAACTTAGGTTTATTGTTGTTTTGCTGGTCTGGCTGATCCAGGGAACTAGTTGTTCATGGGCAGGACTTATGACTCTTTTCTAAGTTTTAGGGCTTGCTGCTAATTGTTTTATTGCTACCTTACAATTCTTTTAAAACTCCCTTCTCCCTTCTTCCCTCTCCTTCTCCCCTCTGCCGCTAAAGGATGTAATGGACTCCAGTTAAAGCCTTACCTGGGTAGTTTCAATAAATTGCTTCAACCCTTCAATTTGGTGTTATTACTTTCTTTTGCTGGCTAGTCATCAGCTGAATTGGCTGGTGGGCTAGGGAGGTGGGTGTTTGGGGGGGAAATTGGGTGTTTGACCCCCAAGCCTACCTTGCAGGGAGGGCAGGTGGACCCTGTGTTTCCTTTACAACACCCACCATTCCCAGCCAGCACAGCCATTCCCTTAACTCATACACCTCCAAAGCTTAGCCTGGGCTCTCCGTTTTGCTTTTGCTGACCTTTTACACAGAGCTGAGTGCATCGGAGTTCATTGTCGTGGTCGCGCAGCATGTAGTGAAAGTCGTCCCAGGTGAGCTCTTCTTTATCTTGGAAACCCGACTCCTTGAACAAGGACTCAATGACCTTCTCGGTCTGGTCTCGTGAGAGACAGTTGTTCGAGATCTCAATGAAGGACCTAGAGCAGGAGAGAGGGCCGTGCATGGCCAAGTTGCACATGGGTTTGATCTCTGCTTTGTACCAGCTGGGCAAACTTAGAGGACCACCAAGCTGGTTTGAACCAAGAAATGCTGTGTCAGAAGTCCTATTCAAGCCACTTTAAAGTAAGAGTGTTGACATTCAGGCCTGTGGAGCAAATGTGGCCCACCTGGGGTTTCTCTCCAACCATCTCAAGATAGCCACACCCTTTCCTCTGGCTCATCCCTTTTCTCCAACCAGCTGTTGGCTTCCCAGCTTTTGTGCACTCCCCACCCCCAGCCCTGTACCCCCTTCTAAAAAGCTGAAATGCTTCTCTGAAGACTTAGTTACTGGCAGGAAGAGCATTAAGCTAAAACAATGGTGAGGAAAATTGAAGCAACACACATAGAAGTCAAATTTCAGCCGAGGAAATTGGCTTGGAATGCAGGTTAATGTCTCCCTGCCATACTTATTCCAGAGACTGGAAAGTTCTCCAGATGTTCTGCTCCAACAAGGGCCCAGGAATGGCCAACATCCTGTGCCTAAAGCCGTAGAAGATACCTTAGCATCCTGAAGAATTCATCTTTCGAAAGGAAACCATTCCCATCTATGTCATACATTGTGAACATCAGCTTGGACTTCTCTTGGGGAGATCCTGGTCAAGGGACAGAAAAGAACACACACTATTACTTATGTGCTTATATTCATATAAACTAGCACAAGCAAATGCTATGCGAGTTTTCCTCCTCTTTTTTGGGGCAATGCCTTTCCTCTTTAATTTGTAAGTGACCACCCTAAAGTAAGCATAGCTCACTTCTGGCTTAACCCAACCATCTCATGGGAGGTCCGGCCCTGCCTTGGTGGCAAAAGGGAAGAGAGGACACACAATTTTTGGTTCTGGCTTCTTCGAGAAAGAGAGGATTCTTACCTCCCTTTCAGTTTCTGAAAGGATAAAGGGCCTCTATTGTATCTTACCTTACACACTTCCATCTAAGTTTTGGCTAGATAGATAGATAGATAGATAGGATACAACTATTCATATTTTATTCTGGTAACGGACTTGATCAGTTCCCTCCCAGCCATTCCAGTTTGAGGCTACCAATATTTCACCTTTCATAAAGACCACCAAGATGTCCAGGAACTCCCTGAAGGAGACATATCCGTTGCCGTCTTTGTCAGCAAGAGAGAACATGGAGTCCACAAATACGGACTGAGGTTTGAGGCCCAGGGCGTCTGCAAACTCTGCTCTGCTTAGCTCACATTTCAGGGCTTCCTTGGCTTTCTGGGAAGTCTCCAGGTTAAGCTCTCCGGCATCCAATCTGTCAATGTCTAGAACCTGAAAAGGGAAGGCCTGGTTAGCTTCCAAGAAGTGTAATCATTGACCTTTCTACAATAGAGCTGCAGCAATCTAAACAAAGCTGGTACAACTCTTTCTGCCCTACCCTGCAAATACTAGTTAAAACTTATTTGTCAATGGAGGTTCAGCTTACATCACCAGAGTTCAGAACATCTATGAGATCATTCAAGGCAATGTCACATGACTGGCTTTGCTCGATATTTAACAGAAGGCGAAGCGAGGCATTTCCAACAAAGGAAACCAACCTTTTCTCACAATGGGAGAACAAGGAAGCAGCAGCAACTGCTTGTGAAGGTGCAGATTTCCTTTTGATGTCATGTTTTTGCAGGAGTCTTGGACAACGATGAGCACAATCTTTCCACTGTCTTTTTGCTTGGCGAGTCCTGTATTTGCACCTAGTTTCCCTATCCAGCCCATTGAGGCGCCTCCCCCCTCCTGAAGCCCCGCCCCTCAGAGGAGGGTGAGGGAGATGGGCTCAGTCCAAAGCTGCTGTCTCAAAAAGTGCCTTGAAGTGGTGGTTCTTAAAGGCTCCACTTGCTCCTCACCTATCCCCATGGAAAAGGCAAAGACAGAAATGTGTAGCTCACATTTCCACATAGTTGGAAACCCTGTGTCTTTTGAGATCAAAAGCTTGTGGGAAGGGGCTGTTTTATTTTCATTAATTGTATGCTGGCAACTCTGGGAGAGCTTTTATGGCCAAGAAGTGGGATAAAAATGCTTTTAATAAATCACCACCACCACCGTACATAAAAAAGAAGCTTCTTCACATACTTGGGCAAATGAATGTCTGAAGAAAATCTCCAGGATCTCCTTCCTCTGCTCCTTGGTCACAGCTTTCTTCAGCAGCTGCTGTTCCTTCATCTCAGATATGTTGAGAGACAGCCTGTATTTGTCCAGATAGGCTTTAAGTTGCTCCAGGAAGTCCCTGCGCTCCGCCTCGCCATGAAACTGCAACACCTGTGAGACCATGAGGTGGAGAACCTCTCAGCTCAGGCAGATTGTATAAGCCCAGAAATATTCATTTAGCACCTATCCATTTACCCTTTAGCAGGATGTAAATGTTTTCAGTATGAACTACTAAATAAATGGTTGTTTTGACATGACACACATAGCATACCAGGTCATATTCTTTAGGGATCTTCAGGAGCAAAGTCTTACACCCTTTGTTGTAGGACAAGACGGTCTCCACATGCTCCTGGCTTTTCAGAGTGATGCTTCGGAGCACGGCCAGCTTGCTGTCAAGGACTTTGATCACCTTGTCTTCCTGCAGCTGAAGGTAGACAGGAGAGCTGGGAGTCTTGGGGTCTTGCCATTCAAGGGCTAGGAGAAAAGAATTATGTTAGCCCACTGCTGCTGGTGGGGGGTGAGAGCAGGGGGCATCTATACAGCACTGCTTTTGCTACTGATCCCCTCCCAAATCTGAAGCATCACGGCTGTGAAGTGGCAACATTAGGGTTACGTGGCGGGAGTGAGCACAGGCTATCCAGCCAAGAAAATTCTCAGGTCCATTGTCAGTCGGTGCTAAGGCGCAGCAAATAACGAGTGACTGAAAACCTCCAGGCTGTTTTCTGGCAACTCTGCGCAACACTGTAGCTTTGAAAGGCTGCAGCTGCGCTGCTACAGCTCATTGAATTTATGGGTTATACATGATAACTGTCCTTACATTCGTACCAGAATGAGACTTTAATGTCGCCATGGCAGCCATTAGTAAATTCTTACCTCGACCCTCCTCTGTCCTATATTTACATGCCCACCCTGCGCAGGGATCTTCCCCCTAACTACCCCCCTCTCTCTTAATCTGAACTGAAGCCACCACCGACACATATAGGAACAAAATCATGGCGACATTGGAGCAAAGTAAAAACTCGCAGTAAAATGAGTCATGGCCAGTGGGTAACCAGTACAGCTGATACAAACGTTTCTGAATGGCTAAGGATGCTCTCCTAAATGGACGAAGCAGAGAAAGGAAGCAGGAGAGGGAGGGAGGGAGGGAGGGAGGGAGAGGGAGGGAGAGAGAGAGAGAGAGAGAGAGAGAGAGGTGTCTAAAAGAGAAATGCCTTTGGGTTCTCTCTGGGAAACAAATGTGGACAGTGGATTTGCTTCCTGGCAGGAGTGCCTGCTCTTTACCTCCATGTATGCTCTGATTGCATGTTTGCAAATAAGACAAATATTATGTGAATACACCTGTAGTCTCCAGCACTCTCTCATCCAAAGGAATCTGGACCCCTTAGCACAGTTTTCGGGGACAAAGCTTAGAAGTGGGGGGTGCCACTGTGTGAACGAAGTGCTGGACTAGATGAACCCTCCGTCTGATCCAGCATGGCACTTCTTATGTTCTTATGTTTCCTGAGCACTGATTGGCAAGAAAGTTCCTCCAAGGCATTTGCATCTTCTATTTCCTGGCTTGGCTGCAGCATTTGGGGGCCAGATGTTTTGAGATGTACCTCACCTTGTATCCCCTCTGCAGAGACCTCTGCCCTGATAGAGGGGTTTTGCTTCTTCTGCAGCTTGTTGAACGATCTCCTCCGGAAAGCGGCAACAACCCAGGCGATAAACAGACTCACTGCAGAGACACCAATGGGACAAATCTAGATGGCAGGGGAAGTCACATCTTCTTGAAATAATGTTTTCAGGAGGGGCCAGAAACAACAGTGTTGATGCCTGCCTGAGTTCCAGAGGCAGGGAGTTCCAGAGAAAGGGGGCCACCACACTGAAGGCTCTACTCCAGGTGGATTCCAACCTGGCTGTAGGTCCATGTGGAACCACCAGGAGCATATGCCCTCTGATGACCTCAGGATTCTACAGTGAACAGTGTCTGCCCCAAATGGGCCCAGGTATTGATGCCCTTCCTTGTTTGTGACTGCCTCTATTACCTCCTGCTCTCTGAACAGTCATTTGGAGGTTGGGAGGATGGACTTTGGCTCTAGCAATAGCTCCAATTTTGAGTGGAGAGTCTGGGTTCTGCCCAAAGACCATGCCACATTACTGTTCTCTGTTAAGTGGCAGCATGAACACTTGGCCCTCAACAATCTGGGGTAAGCCTGATGCTAGTGAGCATCAGCCATGGCACCGACATTGAACTGTTGCAGTCCAGCTACCCATGAGATCAACTTCAAGCTCAGGAGCACTGGCTCATGGTAAATTCACAAACACAGGCAGGCGTAGGTATTTGGTCCTCTTGAGGACATGACCCCAACTTAACCCCTCCTAAGGATGCAAAGAAAACAGAAAATGTGGACTGAGACAAACCTAGAGGGAAGAAGCAGAGGGCAGTGATGAGAATCCCAAATCCGGCTGCGCTTCCTTGGAAATAATCGATCATGGTGAGGCCCTTGCAGGAGGGTAGCCCTTCTCCAGTCCCCTGTGGGGCTGGGGGATACAGACCTTCTGGGGAAAAAAGAGAAGGTGGCAAGTACATCAGCTCACCATGGGCACATGTGTCCTTCATCCCAAGATGGCTCCTTAAAACTGCCTATGAGCCAGCAGACACATGAATCGTCATTTGCACCCAGACCCACCCTACTCCGGCACTGACTGGGTCCAATTTCTGAAGCCATCAGGGCCAAACGGCAAACTGCCCCAGGCACTCTGGGCCACAGAAATGGAGCTTGCTTGGACACCGGTGCTTTTGCCGCAATGGACTGACAGTCGCTCTCCCTCCCTCCGTGCAGCAGGCCGACAGACGGTCGGAGGTGACCTGGATTTACAGATGTGGGCAAGCAGATAAGAGGGAGCGGGATGTTGCAATTCTGGAAATTACTCCATACTGTAACAACGGACTGAGGAGTTGTTGCCATTCCGTGCCAAAATCAACAAAATTGCTCTTGCACCAAGGTGGAAGGAATGTCATAACACTGCGCCCACTGCAAACATCGCAGGGCACGTTGAGGAAGAATGGCCAGCAGAGAAGAAATTTGCAACCCGCTTTGTCCATATTTTCCATCCAAAGCCTGCTCTAAGCCAATGGGCTGCTTCATTCCATGTTGAAATGAGGTTAATTTATTTGTCCTGTTTTACCCAGTATTGTATGTATTCAGTGGAGGCTGAACCTCCTCAAAATAAATTCAGCACCTTGGAGAGCTCCTTTAAAGTTCTGGATGGTTCTGACTGAAACTCAGAATGGATTCACAGCTCTGCTGAAATCGGAGCCGCTGTATGTAATTCTAATATGTAGTTATCTACCAACATTATGGCTTTTAAAAAATGGTTTCTACTGTATTGGTTTCAATGTTGTTGTTACATTTACGGCTGTTCATTTGATAGGTAGTGAGCTCATTTGGGCACAATTTTGTAGGAAGCAGTCTACAAGTAAATAGATGAGATGAGGAAGAGGAAGAGGAGGAAGGTAAGTCTTCCCACAATTCTCATCTGTATATGGGCAAAGGTAATCGAATGGTTCCTATAGGGATGCTACAAAGCATGGCCTTTGTACTACAGAACATACAGAATGTCAACACCCACCGTCATGACAGAGGAACACTTTGTCCTGGATGTGTGTTGAATTTGCAGATGTAACAGCAACAAGGATGTCATGGAATGTGGTATTTCGAATTGCTGTAATCTCTTCAGATGAGAATAACCTAAGGAAGGGACAAGAAGCCCCCAAAAAAGGGCTTGGTGAAGCCTCGGTAGCGATGAGCAAATTGATCCATTTCAGCTTCCTTCCATTTCTCATTTTCCCCATCTTATGCTCAGTTTGTCACAAACTTTCAGAATTTCCACAATCTTAAGTTTGGTTGATCCTGAACTTCGAGTATTTCCTCCGTTTTAAGTTTGTTACATCCCAAACTTTGAGGATTCCCCCAATCTTAAATCAATTCATCCCGAACTTTGAGAAAACAATGAAATCTGTGCATTTCCCCTAATACTTGCAATTTAATCTAATGTACTTCCCTTTTTCTTTTGTTTTTTGCTAACCATTGTCATAACAGAATGCATTTTAATGTTATTTCCAGGGATATATATATGTAACATACACATTTTTGCACACATTTTTTGATTGGGCATCCCCACTGCAAAATTCAGAGAAGTGTGAATTTTGAAAACTGAATTTCACGTATTGCTTCCAAAGTGTAAAATTAAGTACATCCACAAATGTGAACTAAACACATTTCTCCCCCTTAGTGCTTAGAAGGTTCTGGGAATGTGTGGTGGATCATGCACCAGAGTGTTCATGGAAAGCTGATGGAATCTTACCCATTTCTGATGTTTTCGAACCAGAACCGGTCTCCATTCCGTAGACGGAGAAACTGTTCCTCCATGATGGCATGGAAGAGGGTTCTGTTTGCTTCCAGCAAGGCTCCAATCAGCAGCTCCAGGCTGTCTATGTTGTTGTTATACATGTTCTCAATTTCCTTGAGAAGCTAGGAACAAGCCAGAAGATTAGGTTGGGCTGTCAGCGAGAGAAAGAAATGGCAGAGGGATGGGTGGGTAGCACTGTTAATTTTTGTCCCATGTTATTCTGGCTGTGGGGACCAGCTGAGAAGAGGCTACCTTAGTGGGAATGCCTGACAGGGCCTCCTTTGTGGTAGCACCCTGTCTGCAGAACTCTCTCCCGAAGCAAGTTAGAATGGCCCTACTTAGTTCAGTTTTAGATAAGCTTTTACCGTTTTTTTTGGCCTCATATGGCTTTTTATTAATTTAACAGTGCACTCCTACACATGTCTACTCAGAGGTGAGTCTATTGAATTCAATGGGGCTTACTTCCAAGTAAATATGTATAGGATTCCAGCCTACTTGTGCTAGCTCCACACTATGTTTTTTTTTCATTCTCTCCTGCTCTTAATTCTACTGCTGGTGATGTTTTGAAAGTGTCAAATAATTTTAGAGTTTTTTAGAATTATTTTAAAACTGCAACCGTATGCATGTTTAGACAGGAAAGAAGTTGTATAACTCCCAGCATCACCAACCAGACTTGCTGGCTGGAGCATGCTGGGAGTTGTAGGTCTTTTTTTCTGTCTAAAAATGCATAGGACTGGCTCTAAATGTTTTTAAATTTTAATTGTAAATTGCCCTGGAGGCCCTATTGGGGCTGAAAGGTGACTCATAATTTTATAAATGAATAAACTAAAAATAAATGGAGGTCTTTGATCCCAGAGCACAGGGCAGCCTGGACATACAAAAGGAATTGAGAATAAAAGTACTAGCATCATACTGCCTTTATACAAGTCTACGATGTGACCAAACTTAGAATACTGTATATAGTTCTGACCACCAAACCTCAAAAAAGATATTGTAGAACTGGAAAAAATGCAGAAAACGGCAACAAAAACGATCAAGGGGCTAAAGCATTTCCCCTAAGGGGAGACATGATAGAGGTATACAAAATTATACCTGGTGTGGAGAATGTGGATAGGGAGACATTTCTGTCCCTCTCCCATAATACTAGAATCTGAGATCACCTCATGAAGCCGATTGGTGGGAGATCCAGGACAGATAAAAGGAAGGACTTCTTTATGCAGCGCATAGTTAAACTATGAAATTCACTACCACAAGATGTAGTGATGGCCACCAATTTGGCTCACATTCAAAGAGGGTTGGATAAATTCCTGGAGGAGAAGGCTATCAATGGCTATTGGTCCTGATGATTATATGCTACCTCTAGTATCAGAGGCGTTAAGCCTATATTCACTAGTTGCTGGGGAACATGGGTGGGAGAGTGCTGTTTCACCATGTCCTGCTTGAGGGTTCCTGGTCAACAGCTGGTTGGCCACTGTGTGAACAGAGTGCTGGACTAGATTGACCTTTGGTCTGATCCAGCAGGACTCTTCTTATGGTGAAATAGCACCTAGGTGAAATAGCTCCTAGAAAGCAGGTCAGATTGTCTGGCCCATTGCAGGCTCTGTCCTCTCTGAACAAAGCTAGCATTCTATAGATAACATTACCAGCCATGTACAGGAATTTAGTTGTGCATGCAGCTTTGAAATCTGTTTCTGGGTCTTTCCCCACGTATTCCAACAATGCATAATGAGTGAGGTTGCCAGCAATATTATTTATTTCAAAAATGTATACCCCGTCTTTTAGTCCTGAAGTTTCTGAAATGTCAGCATTACCTACACAATCAAATTACTAGGCTCAGACAGATGTTTATCTATGGAATGCGAACGCAGTGACATTGTTAAGGCATTTTCATCCTTGTCTGTTCCAGTTCTAAATTCTTTACATAAGAAGGGCACTGCTACATCCGACCGGAAGTTCATCTCACCCAGCATTCTGTTCACTCAGTGGCTGACCAAATGTTCCACTCGTGGGTGGGGCCAGCAAAAAAGTGGGCGGGTCCTGAGTCGCAGTGGGCTGCGGATGGCAGAAGCCCACATCGCAAGCTTCCCACACTGGTATGTGAATGTTTTCCATCTTGGAATCTGGCAACCATACCAGCTTCAGTGTAAACATCAAAGCGCAAAAGTCTCTGAAACGTTTTCTCCCCGGAAAAACAAAACAGAGACTGGAACCAATTTCAAGCGGTGCTAGAGAAAAAGTACTTTGTGGCTTTTGAGTTTGCACATCTCCATAAGCCTTTCATGGGGGGCTAGCGAGCTTTGAAGCTGCGAAATAGTTACAGTTACACAGACATAGGAGTCTGCCTTGTACCAGGTCAAACTCCTTGTCCATCTTGCCCAATATTGTCCAGCAATGGATCCCCAGGGTCTCAGGTGGAGGTCTTCCTCCTCATGTGCTACTTGATTCTCTCTCTGTCTTTTGTTTTTGGAAACTGGAGATGTCAAGGACCAAACCTGAAATGCGATGCAGGAGCATGCTACTGTTCCTCTGCAGAAAGCCAGCAGAGTTGCGCAGCTGCACCTCTCGCTCCTGCAATATGCCAGTGGCCTGGCTTTTTCCAGGCAACAGGTGTTCGTGGGGGCTAGAGCAAAGAAACACAGGGCTGCCGTTGTGTCTGCTCATGAAGACTCTCCATCCCCACCAAGGTCTTGCCGACAGTGGACAAATGATGGCCCGTTCACTGCCTAACTCCTCTGGCATAGTGTTACCGTTTGGTTCTGCTGCTGTATATCCAGCCATTGATAAATGGGCTGGAGTTTGAAGAACTCCCTGACATTATTGTAGGTGGATAATCCAAGATCCCTGCCGCGCTGAATCCAGTTAGCCACAAAGTCTGTGCGGGAGTACTTCACTGTCCCATACCAGTAATCTGGAGAGGAAACACAAAACAGGACACCCATGGCATAGCAAAACAGAAGTATTCCTGTAGAGAGCAGAATCATGGCCATGGTGGGGTATCTGTCTTAGAAGAAATCTTGTCCAGCAAGGACCAGCAGCAGAAGGAGCAAATAATCACATCAAGGATGCTGAAGTGATACTTCGCAAATTTCTGATAGCTGCCTTTTTTTGTTCTAATTCCCTTCCCCATTCACACCAAAAGGTTTACTTGTTGTACTTGTTTACTCATGCATCTGGCTGCTCCCTCACTACTAAATCCCATCCTGGGGTTTAAGATCAGCCAGGGAGGCTTTGGTTGTGGTGCCCTACAGGAACGTGACCCATGGGGCTACCAATTAGGTGGGGCCTTTTAGTAGTGGCACTCTGGCTATGGAACTCTCTTCTAGTAGTGATTCAGCTGCCCCCCACTCTGCAGTCATTAAGACACCCATTAACAACCTATTTATTTCTGCAGAATTTTGGGGAACAGGCAAGTGCTCTCTCTGTTTTTTCATTGGTTACGTTCATGGTTTTATTGCAAAGTAGAGTGCTCTTCTTCAGGGTTCCAGCTGGCCATGCCCTTTTCCAAGGTGCTACACTTAATTCCTCCTGCCTCTCTGCATCTCTGTTTTCCCCCTGTCACTATTTTTGGGGTCCTCCCCTGTCACTGAGGCCTTTTTTTCTAAAGTTTTTTGGGACCTCTCCAAACCTTGGGATTCTTCCAAGCCTGGTGAAACCTCCCGGTCGTGTGTGGATGGTACCATTTTGGCTAGATAAGGATCCACATTCATCTCTGAACTTTAGAACTAGTGGGGCATATGATGATGATGATTATGTAAGCTGCTTTGGAGATCCGTATGACTATAGGAAGCTGCCCCAGGGCCAAACCATTTGTCCTTCTGGCCCAGTATGGTCTACTAGCCCCCCAACAATTATTCCTCCTGGGCAAATCTTGGACAAACAGTTCCTTGCTCTATATTGCCCTTTCTCAGGTTTGCAGTAAGGATGAATTTGCTCCTAAGGAGCATCCAAATAACCCACAGATATTCAAACAACAGAGAGATGCTTAAAAGATGGGGAAAAAGGTCTAC
This sequence comes from Anniella stebbinsi, assembly GCA_029215795.1. Classification (NCBI taxonomy): domain Eukaryota; kingdom Metazoa; phylum Chordata; class Lepidosauria; order Squamata; family Anniellidae; genus Anniella; species Anniella stebbinsi. The sequence continues at coordinate 395,224,273 of JARDYH010000001.1, forward strand.
CTCTGAGATCTTCAACCACAATGTTGTCCTCCTGCTCGGCAATTTGAGAACTCATCCCCAGCAGCAACTCATCAACTTCTGAAGCTGTTTTGATATTGGGATTCTGACCAGAACAGAGGGGGATAAAAGCCAAGACACAACATAAAATGGAGATGCGGAACCTCAAGCTCGCAGGTCAAATCTGGCCTGCTCGGTATCCACATTTGGCCCTCTGTGGTTCCTCAGGTAGCCATGCAGCCTTCCCCTGGACCCATCCTTTCCCTCTAACCACTAAATGCTTGGTGTTTTCCTGGCTTTTGTGCATCCCCTCTCCCACTCTAAAAGGCTGAAATGCCTCACCTAAGACTTAGCTACAGGCAGTAAGAGTTTTACGCTAAAACATTGGCCCTGCCCTTTTTGCATTTGGCCATGCCCACCCCTGGAATGCAGCCCCTGAGAGGGTCTCAGAAATAGCATTCGGCCCTTGGGCTGAATGAGGTTCAACGCCCTTGACATAAAGCACAGCTGACGGAAACCAACCCAACCCTATTGAAAATGTGACCTGGGTCCAGAACTGGACACATTTCTTGCTGACGTCATTCGCTACACCCATGGAATCAGAGCCAGCTCAAAAGATTTTGCTGCCTGAAGCAAAGGACAGGATGGAAAATGCTGATAGTGGCAGGACTTGTTTCTGTCTAAACATGCATAGGACTACTCCTTGAGTTAGAAGTGTGCCCTTAGCTAACTCAAGTCAAATTTGAATAAATAAGTCTTCAGACTATTTCAAACACACTAAGCACAAATTGGGCCTGTTCAGATGACACGCTGAGTCATGGTTAGGCTGCTAACCCTTTTGCAGCAAACGGTTAGCGAGAATGATTAAACTGTGGTTATGTAGCCACCATGGTTAGGAACAGTTCACATGATACACTAAGCTCAAAATGCTTAACTACATTGGCTTAGCATGTCGTCTGAACAGGCTCATTAAAAACAAATCATAAATACATACGTCTCAAAGCACAGAAGAATCAGAGATTAAAATAATAAAATATATATTTTTAGAAAAATGGTGTTTGAAATGGTCTGAAGACATAGTCAAGAAAATTTGACTTGTTTGTGTGCTTAGTTATAGAATCATGCATCATAGAATAGTAGAATTGGAAGGAGACTATAAGGCCATCGAGTCCAACCCCCTGCTCAGTGCAGGAATCCACCTTAAAGCATCCCTGACAGATGGCTGTCCAGCTACCTCTTGAATGCTCCAGTGTGGGAGAGCCCATGACCTCCCTAGGTCATTGGTTCCAGTTGCTCACGGAGAGCCCCTTACCTCTCGGTTCCAGTAACTGTTGCACAGCCGTAATCTCTCATTCCCTTCTAGGTAATGGCCAGTTAGAGACCTTAAGGGAAACAAAAGAAGTGAGATAACTGGGACACTCTGTGCAGATGAGTATGATGCTCAAAGCCCTTTGAGCACAAGTCCTCGGGACAGGATTAAAAAAAATGGTTTCAATCATTAAATAAATAAATACTCCTTTGGGCCGGAGAGGAACAGTGATTAAATTTGGGACCCTCCCCATGCGAAGCATGTGCTTTTTAATTGAGCCAGCCTCCCACCATGTTACTCTGCCACAACTAGCACTCAGAGCTCATGCTTCAGTGATCTGCTCATGGGACTGATGTATCAGCAGCTGCATAAGATGGCTGCACAGTTTTCTGCTCACCTCTTGTAGACCATGGAAGGGATCATGGTGCCCAGGAAGAGTGCCGAAGTCACCAAGAATTCAGGAGAGATCCTGGCATCCACATGCTGCTTGTAACCTATAAGAGAGAGTGAGAGAGCACAGCTCAAGAAGGTGAAAGGATCGTGCCCGCTGTCCCATGGCCATTTTAGTCAATGCAGAAACATGGCCTGAACTGGGTTTGTGTGTTTTGCCAAAGAAAGATCGCTGGGCAGAGGCGTGTGGAATCCCGTGATACACTTCAGCATTGGAACACCCTGCACAAGAAGACAAAGATGAGAGGGAAAATCCACCTCTTACAGAGCAATCCTATATGTGTCTATTCAGAAGTAGGGATATGCAATGTAGTCAAACTTGTGCTCTAAATTTCTCTGAATTCCACCTCAAAGCTTCTTCCTAGTTGAGTCAGTATCCGATGACGAGCTTTCTTTGCTTTTCCTTTTCACGTGAAAATCCATCCGTATTTTCCAAAATGTACGCATCAGTTGTGCAGAACTTTGAAATCTATGTATCCTTCTACCGTGAATTTAAGCTTATCTGTGCACATTTCCTGAAAGTATGAATATTATGAAAGGCTTGGGCAAATAAATAGGTTTTAACCTGGCACCAAAATGATAGCACTAAACAGAGGCAATAGTTGCAAGTCCCCAGCAAGGACGACAGCATATGACTGCACAAAAACTGAGTAACAGCCCAGACGGTGGGGTAAAAGGACTGATATAATATGTGAGTATGAAAGAAATTATAACATCATATAACTATAACGTCAGTATACATATATACACAACAGAGTAAAGTTACAAAAAACAGGTTCATGAATTTGGCAATAAATCGCTGAGCGAAATAAGGCTTAACAGGACTCTGGATTTTGCACTTGTTTCGCCGCAGCTTTCTCAGAACCTCGCTAGAGTTACTGCAAAGCATATCATAATACAAATGAAAATAAATCCCCAAACTGAGGTTACGTATTTGGAATTTGAAGATAAGATAAGAGGTAATATAAATTCCAGCTAAACGACCGAAATTCACCACCACTATAAGCTTGTGCCGTGGGACATTTTTGATTGTCCTCCAAGACAGATTGACTAAGGAAAAGGTTAAACAGAGAAGCATAAAAATTGTAAAAGATTAGCAATTCATCTAACCTCAAATCCCAGGCAAGTTCCCGAAAAGATTCGAGGTGGTGAGTTTTTTTGAGAAGCTGTGATCATTTTACCCTCACGGTCTCTTTTATACATCTCCCTTAAAGCCACATCTATCTAATTGCAAGGAATTCAATAACGTGATGACCTTCCCAGAAATGGTGAGAGTTCAAGGCTCGTGTCCAAACCCTTGGGCTGTACCATGTCTAATTTAAAGATCCATTCTAATTTAAAGATCCATTCGTCCTTCCTTCTTAGAAGAAGGTTGTCACAGTCACACATAGGCAGCATTCGGACGACACTTTAGGCAATGGAGAGGGAAATAGCGTACTGATTATTCATTATTTTGGTGGCACTGCAGTGGTACCCAACACACTATATGTTGTCCCACCCCCCATCGCGCGGCTAAAAGTCTCAGCGTCCTTCTGGGCTGCTGCATCTCCTCCCTCCCACCTCCCTCAGTCCTCCAGCCATATCCCAGCATGCACCACAAGTTCTGCTGGCTGTATCGGAGCAGCTGGGTTTTTTTCAGCTGCTCTGGCCAGCGAACTCTATGATCAAACAAAATAGTACACGGAGAGAGGGGGGTTTCCTCCACACGACACTTTAAACAACGGATTTTGGGATAAACAACTTGCAAGCCATTGTTTTTCTCTGTTGTTTAAGTGCCCAAAATAGTGTACTGTCAGTTGTGTGTGTGTTGTGTTTTGCCCTCCACATGACACAATAAGCAACACAACTGACAATTGTTCCCCCCTCTCCCCGGTTGATAATCGTATCGTCCGAACCAGGCCTTAGACTCTGTCAATAACCAAGAATCTGAGATGATTATAATGGTGGGAATAATCAGTACAATGTTGGACTAAGGGTTAAATAGATGTGGCTTTAAGGGAGATATATAAAAGAGACCTTGAGGGTAAAATGATCATAGCTGCTCAAAAATCTCACCACCCTGAAGCTTTTGGAAAACTTGCCAGGGATTTGAGGTTAGATGAATTGCTAATCTTTTACAATTTGTTTGCTTCTCTGTTTAACCTTGTAATTGAAAGTGTGTACTTTTCTTTAGTTAATCTGTCTTGGAGGACAATCATAGATGTTTTGGGGCAGAGGAACAATTTAAGAATTGCCTTACCTTTTCCCCCATGGCACAAGCTTAGAGTGGTGGTGAATTTCGGTCATTTAGCTGGAATTCATATTACCTCTTATCTTCATATTTTGTATACATAACCTCAGTTTGGGGATTTATTTTCATTTGTATTATGACATGTTTTGCAGTAACTATAGCGAGGTTCTGAGGAAGCTGCGGCGAATCAGGTGTAAAATCCGGAGTCCTGTTAAGTCTTATCTCGCTCAGCAATATATTGCCAAATTCATGAACCTGTTTTTTGTAATTTTACTCTGATATATATTGACGTTTTAGTTATATGATGTTATAATTTCTGTCGTACTCACATATTATATCAGTCCTTTTATCCCACTGCCTTGGCTGTTATTCAGTTTTTGTGCAGTTGTGTGTTGTTTAGCATCGTTCTGGCCAAAATGATAGCAGCATTGGCACCAAATTACAGTGGGGAAAAGCAGAGGTAACCCAAGGGCCCTTTTAAACCTTACAAAAAGTCCCAGAGCGTGGTGTGAAGGCACGTGATGCAACCACCTTGCTGAAGCTAAGCAGGTCTGTGGGAGGTCAGTGTCTAGATGGGTGACATCCTTAGAACGCCCCCCCCCCCCACACAGTGTATAGGGTTCCATCATGGAAGAAATGCAATAATAAATAAATCAACATCCCTTCATGAAGGAAGAAGGCTGCGTCAGTCACATGTTTCACGGCACATACGCATATGTTGAGAAGTTGTAATTAACTCCAAGGGCAGATCTATATGTAGTCCTTGATGCACCTTCCCTGCGCCCCCAGCCGCCCTCAGAGCGCTGTACCCCATTCAGTGTGGACCAAGCCTCGGAGGCTCTGCTCGTGCCCTCACCGCCACCTCCCTTTGATCCTGGCGTGTACCAGGGAGGGAGGGGAGAGGGTTGTAAACAAAAGCCAGCAATCGGGAGAAGGATTTCCCAAACGCTGGCTTTTGTTTGCAACCCTCCCTCCCTGGACCGGCCGGGATGAAAGGGTGGTGGCGAGGCAGTGAGCAGAGCCTCCGAGGCTTGGTCCACACTGGGCGGGGTACAGCGCTCCGAGGACGGTTGGGGTTGCAGGAAGGGCGCATCGAGGACTACGTGTAGTTCTGCCCCAGCTCTCCCTGCTCTGCCCAGACACAGAAGCATCAAGCAAAAAGTCCTTCAATGGGGGCTTGGCATCCACTGGAGTGCCCTCTGCAGCAGGTATGCTGCTTTATCCCCTCCTTTCACACACCAGCCCACCCCGCTGCACGCAAACACTGCTTCTTACCTTCATAACTCGCCACACTTTCCTTCCCCAGAAAGGTCGGCAGCCATTCGTACAGGACAATGTTCTAGGAAAAGCAAGAAGGAGGCTGTGACTCATTGGGACGTAGGAAGCGGTCTGGCGCCAGGTCAGGCCATTTGTCTGTCTAGCCCAGCTTTTCGCAATCCGGCACCCTGAAAATGTGTCAGACTACAGCTCCCATCAATTCACATGCTGCCTGGGGATGATGGGAGTGGTAGTCCAAGACATCTGGAGGGCACTGGGTTGGGGAAAGGCTGGGCTTACTCAGCACTGATTTTGACTATCCATTGTTTACCCAGGTTCCTCCCAATACCTGCTCTCCTGGGGGTGCCAGGGATGGAGCATGAGACCTTCTGTGCACACGTCCTGCGCTCTTGCACACAGCTATGGTCTTTTCCAGAAAAGTACATAGAGCTACTTGCCCTGTATTGTGTGCTCTGTCTGACAGCAGCTCTCCTGGTTTGTTATAAAAGAGAGGTTCCCCACCCACCCACATTATGCTCCCTGACCCTTTTTCAAATGTGGAGTGGCTGGTGATTGAACCTCGGACCTTCTGCCTGCAAAGCTCGTGCTCCATCTCTGAGCTCTGGTCCCTTCCTTAAAGATAGCTTGTGGAGGACCCAAACATGGCTGAAAAGCTCATTATCCCTTAGAGGCATGTAAATGTTTATTTTGAGCAGCCTTTGTCTTCCTTCTGTGCCTCGCTCACCTGGTAAGTAGCCACAACCCGTTTGCGTGCATGTTGGAAGAGATCCTCGTCTGACCAGCTGGGCTTCTGTTTTGCAAGCTCTTCTGCCCAGTAGTTGTGGTAGCGGAACCACACAATGCTTGTTGCTTGCAGGAATAGGTTTTCATTTCCTTTTGCATTTCCAAAATCTAGGTGGGAGGGAATCCGAGAGAACTGTGAGAGGACAAGAAAGCGAGGCGCGTTTCTGTTGGACAGATATCCGAGAAGAATTGGAGTTGCTCTGCAAGATATGTGAGACAGATGGAGGGGTGCCCAATTCTTTTGGGTTGGTGGGCACATTTGGAATTTTGTCACGGGCACTCGCACAAAATGGCTGCAATGAGGGTGGGACTTGCCCATTCATAACCTGCTAGCCAAACTATACATTCACAAATGGTGGAATGGTACCACTTCAGAATGTAGATTGGACAGCTCCTCCATGTCACATAAATAAATGCTCCTTTGTGTCAAGAACTCCTTGCCTATGGAAAGTTAGCGTATCAGGGAGTAGGATTCTAGTTTAACCATTTTTCAAAGTGTATGGAGTTTTGTTTTTATAACATAGTGGCTGGGAAGAATTCAAACAAGTGTTACCCATCAGTAGTGCAGGACTATGTGAAGTAGCACAATCCTGGGAGGGCTGTACCACATAATTTACTGATTTATTTATATTTTTGAATTGGTGCTAACTGAATGTCATATGGAAAAGAGCCAAGTCTGAGAGGGCCAATTAACAAAGACATGAGGCTGCAATCCTGCACACAATTCACTTGGGTATAGCCCATTGAACTCAATGGGGTTTACCTTTGAGTAGAGATGTATAGGATCGTCCTTATGAAATAGTTCTGTCCTGAAGGCTCCTTCTGAGCCCCGAAAAGATGCAGCCTGTGAATCCACCGTCTCCCTCCCATCCCAGCCTTTCTTACCCATGATCCCTTGGTGTCCCCCGTGTCCTGTGGATGAATCCAAAGCCTTCCACATGAAGCTGTTTGCCTTGGTCTCCTTTGGGAAGCCGGGATCCTTTCCAGAAAGCAGCATCCCTCGTGAGAAACTCCTCAGAGAATCACTCCAGGAATGGCTTGGGCCATAGATAGCACTGCCATCTAGCCACCCTGTCACCCCATTTATCTGTTGAAAGGGAGGGAGGGAAATGGAGCAGAGGAAGGAAGGGAGAGAGATGGAGCAGGTGAGTTGCTGGGGCTTCTGAAGACGGCAACTTACTTTATACCAGGAGTCTTCAACCTCAGGCCTGTGGGCCAAATCTGGCCCTCCAGCATCCTCCAGTTGGCCCCTGGCCCCTGGCCCCAAATCTATTTTAGGGGATTTCCTCCTGCATGCAGACACCACACTTGGCAACTGGATCTGGCTGCTCTCCTGACACTGTGGCAGCTGCATGAATCCTTCGATACACACTCTCCATTTACCCTTTCCCCCCTGTGAAATGTACTGTGCGACCATGTGAAATGGGAAACACATTGGCACTGCAATGCACAGCCAAGGGGATCCTACCTGGTCCCGGGGGTTGTTGGGGCTTCGTCCTGTTCCTGGAGCCCATTGCATGCGCTGGAAGGGCAGGATGACATCACCTGAGCCAGTAGGGTCAAAGATGGGGTCTCCTTGTGGGATAGCCAAGTTTAGGAATTCAGCTGGGCAGCCGGGCAACTCGGCTTCCAAGATCTCTGAAAGAACGTGAAAACCTGCCCGATACCCAAAAAAGTGGGTGGAGAAAAGAAGATGACGGATTACACATGGCATCTAAAGAGCCACAGCGCTTGTGAAATTAAATTCAGTGAATTTTCAGGAGCTAAAAACCACATTGAATTTCAAAGGATAGAATCATAGAACCATAGAATAGTAGAGTTGGAAGTGGCCTATAAGGCTATCGAGTCCAACCCCCTGCTCAATGCAGGAATCCACCTTAAAGCATATCTGACAGATGGCTGTCCAGCTTGAATGCCTCTTGTGTGGGAGAGCCCACTACCTCCCTAGGTGATTGGTTCCATTGTCATACTGCTCTAACAGTCAGGAAGTTTTTCCTGATGTTTAGCCGGAATTTGGCTTCCTGTAACTTGCTGTGATTGCTGTTAAGGATGTTACAACTAGGGATGCTTTGAATCTTTGGACTAGTGTGAGGACCAGAATGCCTTTTGCATGTACTAAATGTTCTGATGCAGTTCTTGGTTCAAAAAACGTATTGAAGTGCATTTCAAAATGCATATTTTAGAGAGAAAGTATGCTTAGGAATGCGTATTTTCAAACACAGTTGGAAAAGTGCATTTACATACATAGGGGCTGGACCAGGGGTTGGCATGATTGGGCACCTTCCGAGGGACCACACCCTAGCAGGGTCCCACTAACAAGAGTCCCCTGGAGTTGCTCCTCTTCTTCACCATTGCAACCTGATTGTTTACCTATGAACACAAGAAGAGCCACGCTGGATCAGACCAAGGGTCCATCTAGTCCAGCACTCTGTTCACACAGTGGCCAACCAGCTGTTGACCAGGAACTTCAAGCAGGACATGGTGAAACAGCACCCTCCCACCCATGTTCCCCAGCAACTAGCGTATATAGGCTTAATGCCTCTGATACTAGAGGTAGCACGTAATCATCAGGACAAGTCGCTATTGATAGCCTCCTCCTCCAGGAATTTATCCAACCCTCTTTGAATATCAGCCAAATTGGTGGCCATCACTACATCTATACCTGCCTCTCATTCTGGCCCAGCAAATGGTGGTAAGAAGGAGGAGCAGGAGATGCCACTGCTTACTTATTCCTTGGCTTTCTGCCCACCAAGCAAGCAAGTAGTAGCAATGATGAGAAAGAGGCTGAATTCGGACAACACATTAAGCAACTGGGGGGGGGGGAACAATCGTCAGTTGTGTTGCTTATTGTGTTGCGTGGAGGGTAACACGATGCTCACAAACTACTGACGGTATGCTATTCCACCCAAATAAGCAACTGAGAGAAACAACTGGCTTGCAAGTTGTTTAGCTCAAAGCCAGTTGTTTAAAGTGTTGTGTGGAGGGGTGAGTGTGTTAATGGCATGTGCTGAGTGGGTTAAAACACAAGCCCATAGAGGCAGGTGGCAAGAGCGACCAAAGCGGCGGCTGCCACTCTGCTACAACTGGTGCAACTTGCAGAGGCTGCTGGGATAGAACTGGGAGAACTGAGGGAGGAGGGAGGGTGGGGAGAGGGGCGGAGGGTGGGGAGAGGGGTGGGGGCTGTGTCAGTCAAATACTGGGTTGACTATTAGCCCACTCAACGCCAGCCCCAACCACCCACAGTTGTGTAGGAATATGTTGTGTGGGGAGTACTTACAAAATAACCAACTGTGAGTTGGCTACTCAACCCACCATTGACTAATGTGTTGTCCGAATTCAGCCAGAGAATGAAGAACAATAGCAGCTGTTGACAATGGGGGTGAGGGAGGAGACTTCCTGAGGGAGGGCGTACATTGAGGGTGGCTTGCTCAAGAGTTCCCCCCTCAAGAAAAAAACCCAGTGCCGGCACTGACAGACATATTTGACTGCACCTTTTTGTCAGGATTGACAGAATGCACAAATTTGCATCAAAGTGTATGAAAAGTGGGCTACCCTTCTGGGCACAATTTTGCAGTTTAGTGGGACAAAACAGATTTACAGGTGAAATTGAGACAGACCAGGAACAGACAAGTTTATCTATCCCAAATTACACATCTTCAAAACCAGATACAAGCATTGTATGACAGCGTTAGCTGGCACCCGAGGTGACTCATTCCCCCAGTCGGAGATGTTGCAACAAGGATTCTATCTTGGTGAGGTCAGATAAGTTGCTCGTAGCTTTTGCTTGTATCTTTTCAAAACCTTGCTTTTAAGGCCCAAGGATTTCTCCAGAATTGGTGCAGGTGGAAAGGATTCTGAGTCAGTGGCAATTATGAAGGAAATAACTGGCTCAATCCATTTCCTCTTCGCCCTGCTCTGCATCAGAGAGGAGCTGGAGGCTTCTGAGAAATCCATGGTCTGTTTCAACATATTTGAAAGAGTTATGCTCCGACCATGTCTCAGGCCTCGGGAGAAAGAAGAAATCTCTGGTAACATCCAAGCTGCTAGAGAGATGCCCAACTCATACGGGCAAATGTGATGAACCCTCAGAGAAATGGGCTTAAGGGAGCAAATACTTTTGAGGTTTGGAGGAGACGCCTGTATGGAGGGGTGTACAGGTAGAATATGACCAGGTAGAATATGACCACACTGCAGGAGGAATTTCTGGGAGAGGATGAAGAGCCAAGTGGCAGTTATGTACAGCCAGGCCAATGGACAGGGGCTTGCTGTCTCACCTCTCACTCTGGCGCAGCCAGGCGGAATGGCTGTGGAGGGAGAGGAACTGAAGAAATGTCAACTTACCAAAGAAGACACCCAGCACAGTTCTGTTTCCCTGAGAAGGCAACCCTGAGTTTCCTTGTGCCACCACGTTGCTGAGTCTGCGAGCATTGGGGACATGTGGTTCCTGCAGGGCCTGGTACACCCCATCTGCATAGTTAGCAGGGAGAAGCCGGGACAGATGGGATCCTGGTGGTAGGAAATGAACAGGTCAACTCAAGGTGTGCAAAACCATAACTCATCTGCCTCACATGGGCTGCCATATGCCTTCCTGGGACAGCGATTTTGCTCCTTCAAGATGCACTTTAATTCAGCAATGAGAGGCTAGGGTGGCCATGTGTCCTAGTTTATCAAGGACAGTCCTCCATTTGAAGGGTTGTCGAGGGACAGTCCTCTTTTTGAAGGCATTCTCTACTAAAAGGGCTGTCCAAGATAAAGAACCCCAAGAAGCTGGGACAGCAGAAAGGCCTTGAAAATAGCCATCAACAGGTAGCACCCGGACAGCAGATGGAGCAGGTAGGCTGTGGCCAGGTGATCCTGAGCAGGCAGGATCACCTGGCCACAGTCTCCCCCACCCTGGGGAGATATATTGCACTTCTATCTAAACCAGGGGTGCTGAACCCGTTACAGCTCAAGGGTCAAATTTCATTCCAGAGGAGCTCTCAGGGGCTGCAGTCCAGTGGTGGGCGGGGCCACAGTCAAAAGGGCGGGTCCAAAAATACCAGCTATTGTAGCTTAAAGGTCTTACTGCCAGTAACTGAGTCTCAGCAGAAGCATCTCTACTTTTTAGTAGGGATTATACTGCACAAATTTGGGAAATCACGCAAGGACCAGGGGAAGGGGGTAACTGGGGAACCCCAGAGAACTGGACTTGGGACCTCAGGGAAACTGGATTTTGAACCCTTAATTTAAAGAATTCTTTGAAAATGAGCATCTCTATATGAATGAGCATGTCCAAATCCACGCCCCGTTTTGCCACCTTTGGTGGGAGATGCTTTCCCTCTTTTGGGGGGGATACATAAATATCCACCCTAACGGACAGTGACAGCATTGGAGCCTGAACGTCCCCATTCCAAAGCTCTCACCTGCAGAGTTGTGTCTGTGATACATGAGATTGTTGTACCAGCCGTCGTAACGCTGAATTTCCCAGTGGATATTCTCTTGGGCACCTGAGGACAAAGCAGGCAGTGAGGAAATATTGGAAACAGATTTGATGAAAAGTATCGGCCAGTTCTCACCCTGGGGTCGGCACGTTAGAAGAAATGGCTTTGTGTGTCGATGGCTCCTCATAGTGGCCGTAGAATGCAAAACCCAGCAAAAGAGACATCTTCAGGTTAGAAATATGGCTTAAATGAGTGTTAAACTACACACTACATTAAATGCATGATCCTAACTTTTTGTTTTTAATACTGCAGTTTCAGTGCATGGGCCCCTGTTCTGGTTCGGGACTGCCACACACAGGTAGGGTGACCAGATAAAATCCAGGTCAGGGCTCATGTAACTTTAACAGTTGTAGAGCAAAGGGAATTTCAGCCAGTGTCATTTGTATGCAATTAGTTCCTGGTGAAATTCCCTCTTCATCACAACAGTTAAAGATGCATGCACTATACTAGAGTGACCATATACAAAAGAAGGCAGGGCCCCTGCAACTTTAACTGTTGTGATGAAGAGGGAATTTCACCAGGAACTAATTGCATACAAATGACACTGGCTGAAATTCCCTTTGCTCTACAATTGTTAAAGTTACATGAGCCCTGACCTGGATTTTATCTGGTCACCCTACACACAGGTAGTAGGGGGTTCAACCTTCCCATGCAAATGCTTTTACCCCCTAAATTAATCCCCAATGATGACAATGGAGCATTTATTTCTTTAGCCCCTACACGGTGTGTGTGTGTGTGTGTGTGTGTGTGTTGAATTAAGGTGGGGGAATCAGCTGTGTGGGAAGGTTTGATTCCCCCCCTCGCACACACACTGGTCCCAATCCTGATCAGGGCCCATGTGTTTACACTAAAGTTTTTAAAAATAGGATCAGCTACACTCTACACATTTAATGTACCATATAGTTTAGCTTTTAGTTACTGAAATATTCCTGTGGATTTTTGAAGTGTGCATCTTATCCCAGTGTGTGGGTATTGTTGGAGGATCACCGCCAATGGGCCTTTGAACAGCCAAGATATTGATCCTTCAACATTGGAAGGATACATTTCCCCTTCTGTACACCAACGGATGAAAGAGGTGACCACACTGTAGTGTTCAAATATGTGTGTAATAAAAACTTTTAGTAGGAAATACAAAATCCCGACCCAAAACATACAGGATCACAGCTTGTATCAAGCCTGTCGAAGCATTTCCATGCTAACTCCAAGAACGAGACTTGAAGAAACAGGCAACCAAATTTTGCAGGAGACTGGAGGTTACAATGTTTGGGGCTAATTAGCTTAGAAAAAAGGGTGAGGAAGGGGACACATGATATGTATGGTGTGGAGAAATTGGGTTCCTTCATGATACCAGAACCCAAGTTCAACCAATGAAGCTGAATGGTGGGAGATTCAGGACTGATAAAAGGAAGGATGTCCTCCCACAGTGCATAGTTAAACGACGGAATTTGCTGGCATGGGATGTGGTGATGGCCACTATGTTAGGAGACTTCAGATTAGAAGGGTATTAGACAAATTCATTGAAGATAAAGCTAACACTGGCCGCTAGTCACAATGGCTGGATGCTCCCTCCAGGTTCAGAGGCAGTTTGCCTATGTACACCCATACACATGAGCGGGAGGATGTTATAGTCCCCATGTCCTACTTGTGGGCTTCACACAGACATCTGGCTGGACGCTTTGGGAAACTGCCCTAGTGAAGCCATGGTCTGACGCATCACTGCTCTTCTTATGCTGCCATGTTCTTATGACTTACAGTCCCACCTTATTGGTGGAGTAACAGTTCAAGGGGGAAATTTATTCTAAGGAAACACTGAATGGTTAACTGGATAGTAAAGTAATTAAACTGACTTACCAGTAGGGTGCCATAAACTTGCCAGGACAAAGCAAAGTGAAACAAGGTGGCGGATTTCGGTTCCACCCATGGGGCCGATCCACATTTCCATTGGGGGACTTTTTCCTTGAACGCCAAAAAAAAAAAAAAGAAAAGAAAAAAAAGTGGGGTGGGGAGAATGAGGTTGCGTATTACAGCCCTGGAAATCAATTAAATGTGGTCTCTGCAGTTCTGGTCATTTAATCTTGTCAGTAAAAACCTTTACTTTACAAAGAAAGTCTTTGGAACGGTTGTTTTCACGTCTTAGGGATCACTGCATGTGAAGCAATGAAAAGAAGATAGGAGAAGATGGTTGTTTTCATAAAATGTGCATGTGCAGGTTTATATGTGTAACGTGCCAGGGCCTCTGGCCATCTGTTCTTGTAAGCATCATGGAAACCGCATACTCAGATCCAGAGGTTTACTCACAAAGAGAGTGTTTGTTAAGGATCTTAAGGCCTATGCAAGCAGACAGCAGACGCTCATGAAGCTGCTGACCCATCTGCACCCCTGGGTGGGGGCGAAAGCAATTGATATACTGTTTTGTGCTTGGCAGCAGTACAAGCTCCAAGCAATAACATTGAAGCAGTTATATCTCTAGCATGAGCAGGCATCTCATCTTCTTCTTTGGCCTTGCTTCTTCAAGCTCAACAGCTCTGGAATGTAAGCTCGTTATTACTCTGTCCAGCTTGTTAGGCCTGGACAGATAAGTTGCAGGTGTGAGACATCTCTGATCCATTTTCCCAGCAGCTAGCAAGCAACCTAGCAGGCTGGGCCGTGGGAAGCTGAGGCAGCCATTTCCCAGAAGCCTCTGGGCAACTATGGCTCAAAGGATTCTCGGTCTACACAATATGTAGGGTGACCAGATAAAATTTAGGTCAGGGCTCATGTAACTTTAACAGTTGTAGAGAAAAGGGAATTTCAGCCAGTGTCATTTGTATGCAATTAGTTCCTGGTGATATTCCCTCTTCATCACAACAGTTAAAGTTGCAGGAGCCCTGCCTTCTTTTGTATATGGCCACTATAGTATAGTGCCTGCACCTTTAACTGTTGTGATGAAGAAGGAATTTCACCAGGAAAAAATGACTCTGGCTGAAATTCCCTTTTCTCTACAACTGTTAAAGTTACATGAGCCCTAACCTGGATTTTATCTGGTCACCCTAACAATATGTATACATACAAATTTAGAAATAGTAATGATCATTTAAAGAGAAATATTGTACATCTCAACATAGTGCGGAAGGCTGTGACTGGGTTACTTGTGTGCCTGCCTGTTCAGTCTGTTGTCCTGGTGCTACCTGAGGATGGGCAACTGTTCTTATGGTTCTCTATCTTTAAATGGATAGAGACACCTTCCAATAGAGGACCATCCTTGGTAAAAAAGGACTCATGGCCATGCTAGGATTCTAACTCCACCTATTTAATTTATTCACTTGATGCTGCCCTTCATCAAAACTGATTCCAGGGAAGCTGGTAAGATACAGACAGTTTACAAAGCACAGGCATTACTAGCGCAGACGGTAATGGCTGTTTTTGCTGCTTCTGTCCCCTTTTGATTGCATCATATTGTGGGGTGATTGACGTGGAGGAACCTCAACAGGGGCTGGACGGCTAATATACTAATATTTGCTGTGCACGAAGTGAGCAATGTTTCCTTCCAGGAATGCCAGCCACACAGATGTTAATTTCAGATCTGGGCATGTCAACAAAGCCCTTTTGGCCGTCTCCTTCCTGGGTTGATATGACTGCAGCAACTGTTGGAATTGCTGTGCCCATGATTCACATACTTAATTTTCTCACTGGACCACACACTGCAATATCCCCCAATATCTTAACATTTGCGCAGAGAGAATCCAAATTCTGTGATCCGATGGAAGTTAGGAAGACCTTTATAAAATCTGCAAAACTTATTTGGGTAGTCACATCGGGGCATTCACAAAGTTTTGAATATTTTGACAATAAATATTGGAAAGAAAGGAAGCAGGGCTTGTTCAGGAAGGCCAACAGAAGCCCAATGCCATGGGGATGGACAGGGAGGAAGGCAGGCAGGCAGGCGTCACACCTGGACCACTGGCAGCCTCAGTCAAAGCTCCCTCATTTCTGAGCCTTCAATGAACATTGGCCATGCAATTCCAGTTTTTCCCTCTTCTGCAATCATGAGGGCTTGTCCCTTGAACCTGGGACATTACTCGTGCAAAGCATGTACTTTGCTACTGAGCTATAATTTCAGCCTGAGGTAAATTCCATACACTCAAGTGGTAACAACCACAATTCTTAATTGCATTTTTCCCCAAACAAAGGCATTTTCTAAGAGGCAGATCCATGACTTTGGGAAGAGGAAACGTAGCAGGGACTAAGTGTGGATATTCTTAACCACTGCCTGAAAAATGTTGATCTTTTTCCTATATCTTCTATACAGCAGAAATAATGGAAATTTAAAACCTTCTCTGCTCCTTTACAAAGATCTCAAGCCAATATCTAATTCTGCAAGTGCAATTTCACATCTACAGTAATTATACCTGGGGACTTTTCTCCTATAATTAACCATAAATATGAATGACAACAGATCAGACTATTACCATGTGCTTTGTGCCAGGCCAAACACTTTGTAGGAGGTGCAATTATCTGTGATCATGAATGTGTGCCCACAAAGAAGAGTGCCCCAGACGTAGGATTTTGAGCATGCTTCAGGGTGCAATTTGACTGGGGTGTGGGTACGTGTCTGGAGACTTCTGCATCCTTCCTTTACTAAACTGTTTTGTGTTTGTATGGAGTTTGAGATCAATCACTGAAGGTGGAGAGGAATTGGGACAGCTATACTGCAGTGGAATCTTTCCTTCCTTCCTTCCTTCCTTCCTTCCATTAAAATTAAACACAGTGGCTGGGTTTGAACATAACACTAATCCATGGTTTGGGTTGTTGAATTGTGGGTTGTTGTGATGTGTGAATGCAGCTGTGCTAACAAACCAGGGCTTATTAACCATGAACAACCCATAAAGAAAAGCTATGGCTTGTGGATGGGTAGTGAAGTCTGTGTTGTTTAAACCATGGGTTGTTGTTATATACAAACCATGAGTTGTTCATTGGTTGTTTTGCCAGGACACAGAGGTGGTGGGCAAGTGTGGTAAAGCACACACACCAGCTGGTTTACATGCCAGGACCACAGTGCCACAAAGGCATCTGGGATACAGAGTGGATGAAGGAGGAGGGAAACAAACAACCTGGGGATTGAGAAAACAAACTGTGGTTTGTTTGATTGTCTGCCGGTCAAACCCTGAGTACGGCAACAAACCATGGGTTAAATAAATTATGGGTTAACGTTATGTGCAAACCAGTGTGTTCCAGCCAGCACTGGAGAGGAGAGAGGTAGAAACACACAGCCTAAATCTAACGGGAAGAAAGAAAGGGATGTGTGTGGAGTGTTTGTGCAGAAAAACAGTTCATGTAATGCTAAAGACAGCTGGCAGAGAGTTAGCCTGCTGGTATTTACTAGGTTTGTTTTGTTTTCCCCCAAAATTCAAAAGGCTCCATAAGTCTTCCAACTGGAGTGGTGTCATGGCTGAGCGCTCGCCTTCAGCTAAGTGTTCATGTAACTTTAGAAGCCCTCTTCAAAAAGCTCTCAAGATGGGGTTGTCATATGGTGTGAGAGAGTGTTGCTTGCTTTGTTATTTTACGGGCATGGGAGTGCCTCTCTCATTAAGGTAGAGGACTGTATAGACATCCATGTTATAAAGCCCTGAACAATCTAAATGTGCTATTTTATTCTATTCTATTCTATTCTATTCTATTCTATTCTATTCTATTCTATTCTATTCTATTATATTCTGTCCTGGTTGTACTTTTATTAGCCAGTAGTTTCTGAAAGTTGTTGCCTGAAAATTGGTATATCCCAAAGAGAAGACAACATCTTTCAAAGGGGAAGTCAGTAAACAGCTGCATCAAATGGAGGGTCAAATGCATGCATGCTCTCAGGTTGCTGTTGCCCCTCTCCTGCCCTTTGTCTAGCCTTGCAAATGATCCCTCCCTGGCTCTGCTATCGCCACGGCAGCTTCCTCTCAGACACGCTCTTTCCACAGCTAAGCTGTTCTGCCAAAGCCCAGGAGAGCTGATCAAAACTCAACTGCATCACCGAATCAGGAATGATACCGGGGGGGGGGGGGGGGGGAAGGGCTGGAGAGATACCCAGAAGAGGCAGCCAGCATCCATGCAGGAAAGAATCAAGTGTTGGGCCGATAGGCAGAGAAACTATTCATTTACGGGTGGATGAGCCCTAGCTGTTAACAGAGGCAGAGCTCCATCTGAAGATGATCCTTCAAGATAACAGCTCTGAATTAGCAACCCTGGGACTTCTGATCATACAAAAGCAGAAGGAGTCAGCCTTCGGAATAACAGGCCAGGCCAAAAGTCTTCCAATAAATAGGGTTCTTTTGCCATCGACATCTTGAGCCGCTTTGCCCCAGGGCTGTTTATACATTTTTTAAAAAACCTGGGAACCCGGCTGTAAGCGATTTTCCTCTTCTCATACAAATATATCCATGTGATTTTGAATGGCTTTTACGAGCACTCTGTAAAGAGCGGGTCTTTCGTAAAGAGTGGATCTTTGCAAAAGAAATGCTTGGCATGTGCCGAGGCGATGGGTCATTGGATTTCATAAGATTTCCAAAAGGCAGCTTGCTGGGAAGTGATGAGCAGTAATCACGATACATATATCAACGCATCTGTAAGGCAGGTTGGTCACATTTAAAATCCCCAACCTGGAGAGATCTCCCTCGATCAGCAATGCTTATGAGAATCCAGGACTCACCTTATCCTTCACTTTACTGGATTGTTGAGTGAGACCCATGTTATTACCAAAGGGTTATTAGCAAACCCTGATTATTAGCAAAGGGAAAGTTTAAAAAAATAGTTCAGGGGGGTGTGGGGTGGGAAGGAGAGGAAGAAGAAAGGTATGTAAAAGGAGAAAAAACTGGTCTCTCTTTAAGCAGGAAGAAGATGAAAAGTAGGGGCTTTCCCTTAACTATTCTGCACATATGAACGATGGCTTATTTGCATTCAGTTGTGGTGATACTTGCAGGGTGGAGAAGGGATGCTGGGACTTACTGGCCATAATCACTTGCCTTGAGCAATTGCCACCTTGTCAACTTCAAGGTCCAAACTAAGAGGAAATGGGCAATTTTATTTCCTTGAAGCAACAAATACCACGCAAGAGATCTCATCTGGTGAATGATGAGGAAGAGCCATTCCTGGCTGTGCTCAGAAATGAAGGAGGAGCTTCGAGCAATCGAGAGTGCAGAAGCTGTAATTTATAATATCAACCATTGTCACATGACCTTGCTCTTCGTGATAAGACCAGTACACAAGTAATACTCCAAGACCAGATTTGTTTATTTTTTTAAAAAAGGAATGGACTGGGTGGACAGCCTTTCAAATAAAGTCCAGAAAAGTTACTAGCCCACAAATCAAGTTCGGAGATATCACTGGCTCATATATGCCATTACTACTAGCCAATCTACCTATGAATTCACTCCAGTTTACAAACACAGATTCTCGCTTGCTGCACCTGGCCGGGTGAGTGGCTGTTTACAAGCCTTGATAGGGACAAATACTGACCGCGAGGAAATGCAGGTTCCTAGTTTTCGGCTTGAGAACTCTTGGGGAGGTAGCATCTACTTTGTTTCCAAGGGATGCGTGCTTAGCTGAACGTATGAACCTGAAGTACGGTGAGTGAAATGGTCAGTTCATACAGCCCACTATTGCATATTCTGAATGGAAGGGACTCTCTTGCATTTTAGGCAGAGATCTTCCCCATCTTAAATTAGGGATGAACCTAAGGCCTTCTGCATGCCAAGTATGTGCTGTACCACTGATCCCTGCGTCTCTATACCACGAATGAGAGAGACCAGGAGTTCGTTCAAATCTGTCTGGGTGTTGCATTTTCTCATCCCAAACCCTTTTCCCCTGTTCTCGCTAACTGCGATTATTCAGGGGTGGGGAAGACCATCTATATATTCCCTCAAATATACTACTGAATTCCACACGTTCCAGGGATATGTTGTAGGCTGACCAGATAAAATCCAGGTCCGGTCTCATGCAACTTTAACAGTTGTAGAGAAAAGGGAATTTCAGCCAGTGTCATTTGTATGCAATTATTTACTGGTGAAATTCCCTCTTCATCACAACAGTTAAAGGTGCAGGCACTATACTAGAGTGACCGTATACAAAAGAAGGCAGGGCCCCTGCAACTTTAACAGGTGTGATGAAGTGGGAATTTCACCAGGAACTAACTGCATACAAATGACACTGGCTGAAATTCCCTTTTCTCTATTACTGTTAAAGTTACATGAGCCCTGACCTGGATTTTATCTGGTCACCCTAATATGTTGTGGGTCATCACTGATGATAGCAGTGTCTGCATTTAGGCCCTTTTAAAAATTAAGCCAAGTCTAAATGAAGCCCAACCATCATCTTCATCTAACATTCTGGCAATGCTATTTAAAACAAAACAATATTTTGTAGTGCAAACATAGGTAACCTTGGGCCCTCCAAGAGTTTTGGACTTCAATTCCCATAAGCCCCAGCCACTATGGCCAATGATTAGGGATTCTGGGAATTGTAGTCCAAAAGATTTGTAGGGCACCACATTGCCTATTCCTGCTACAGTAGCTAGAGGGTTGTCCTTTGAGTGGGGAGACCCAGGTTCGGATCTCCCAACAGCCATGGAGCTCACTGGGCTATCTTGGATCAGTCACTCCTCAGCTGAGCTTACTTCACACGGCTGTTGCAGGGATAAAAGTGGGAGCATTAGCTCTTTGCAGGATGGGGAAGGGTAAGACAGAAGATGAATAAACAGGGCTCAAAAAGCACCTCTTCCCATCATTGAAAGCATACATGAGTCATGGGCGGATGCAAATCCACCAAAAATAAGCTTTTTGCCACTACAGACAGAGGATTCAGCTGGACTGCCCAGCAAATACCTAAAAGATGCCCATCAACATCCAAGTGATGCAAAGAAACTCTTCATAGCAAAGCAGCTCTTTTGGAGAATGCAGAGTCTGAACATTCTCCTTGGCTGAGCAGTTGTGTGTTACAAAGAAAAGAGAATATGAAATTTGCAACAAGGAAGATTGCAAGATGTGGGAGAGGGGAAAGAGCCCTTTTTTGGGGAAGGATGGTAGTGCAACATGCAGAAGGCCCCAGGTCCGATCCCTAGCATCTCCAGCCAGGGCTGGAAATGGCCCCAGTTTGAAAAGCTGGAGAGCTGCTCCTTGTCAGTGTAGAATACAAAAATTGAGCTTCATGGACCAAAGGTCTAGCTTCATAGGCAGGAGTTGGATGACTGTATAGGTAACTATGAGGAAGAGGAACCTCCCTCTTCCAGCAGGCATTTTAACCTTTAATCTGATGTGCTATCTGATTATTAACATTATGGCTGGCTATTTAGTCTTTAATATATTCCCTAGACAACTTGTTTTAAATATTTACATATTGTGATACATTCATTGTGGTATTATCATACGGGTTGTCATTTTGTTGTTATTTTATTGTTATGATTGTAAACCATCCTGAAGGCATTTGACCGTTGAGCAAATGTAATAAATAAATAAAAGCTGCTGCTGCTACTACTAATAATAATGCTAGATGATTTCATAAGCAACTGAGCTAGATGGGCTAAGGGCCATAGGCAACTTCCGATTAGGGCTGTGCATGTACCCCCCGATCCGATCCCGATCTGTCAGGTCTGGATCGGGCCCGGTCCAATCTGACTTGGATCTGGATCTGAATCTGATCTGGATCCATGCACAGCACTCCCACCCTTTCTCCCCTTTCTCCTCCTCCCTCCCTCCTCCCTCCCTGCTTACCTGCTGCCTCCTCCACATCATCCTGCCATTGTCCTCTCTCCTCGCTGTGTGCCACCGCATTTCCCCCTCTCGTTGGGTGATTTCATCACCTGAGGCAAGGGGGAAATGATGATGGGGGACGATGAGGAGGCATCAGGTAAGCAGGGAGAGTCGGGGAGGGAGGGAGAGAGCGTGAGGGAGTGCTGTGACCAGATCTGAAACAGATCAGGATCGCGGATCTGATCTGTCCCGATCTGGGCCCATTCAGATCCGGTTCAGATCCGGATCCCAGAGGCCCGCATCAGCCTGATCTGCTCAAGATTTTTGATCCGGATCCAGATCCGTGCACAGCCCTACTTCCTATATGACCAAAAGGATACAGTAATCACTTGTGAGAAAGTTGGCTAGAAAGCACTGATTCAGTATAACCCATGCAAAATTAACTGGGGATCGCTGAAATTGCACACAGGACAGAATAGCTTGAGGTTGCCAGCCAGTTTATCTCCCTGCTTGGCCACTGCTGCTCATATAACACCTGCCTGATCTCCTCAAACAAGTGCTCCAGTGCTTACTTTTCACCTGCAGTTATGTCAGTGGCAGTTAACATGTTGGCCAAGGGTGCAAAGAGTCAAATCCCACGCATGTGTTAGCCCCATTACAGCAGGGGTGGGCAGACTTTGGTCTTTAGGGATTGAATGTGTTGCTTCTGTCTGTGAGTTCCACCAACCAGAGCCAGGTGCAAAATGCAGGTTGCTTACCTGTAACCGTAGTTCTTTGAGTGGTAATCTGTGTATTCACACATATGGGCTCTGCGCCTGCGTGGAGCCTGTCTCGGAAACTTCTATAGCTAAGGCAAACGTTTTTTGGCAGGAACCCCTCCTCCACTGTCTACTGACTCCATGTTCCCGCCTTTCTCCTCAGTTCCAAGAGACCGACTTGCTGGCCCCATAACTAAGAGAGAAACTGCTCAGCATCGACAGTACATTTACATCGACACCAAAACGGGGATGGTGGGTGGGTTGTGTGAATGCACAGATGACCACTCAAAGAACTACGGTTACAGGTAAGCAACCTGCATTTCTTCTTCGTGGTCTCTGTGCATCACACATATGGGAGATTAACAAGCTCAATTCACGGTGGAGGGTAGGTGTAGATCAATGTTTTTGCTGTTTTAATTTTTGTATATTGTTTTAAATTGTTTTAATCCCATGTAAACTGCCCAGAGAGCTTCGGCTATGGGGCGGTATACAAATGTAATAGATAAATAAATAAATAAAGACTAAAAATGAACTAAAAAAAAAGTAAAATAACTAAAACCCTTAGCACTCTAAAGCTTTCTCCTCAGGAGAAAGACAGAAGTTCCCAACAAGACATCCTTTCAGCAAGGCGGTCGAAAAAGAACTGAGGAGAAAGGCGGGAACATGGAGTCAGTAGACAGTGGGGGAGGGGTTCCCGCCAAAAAACGTTTGCCTTAGCTATAGAAGTTTCTGAGACAGGTTCCACGCAGGCGCAGAGCCCATATGTGTGATACACAGAGACCACGAAGAAGAAATGGTGGTTCAGGATGGCAGATATATAAGAATAAGGAACAATGTGCTTTTGAGCACAAGCCCAACCCAGGAATTTGTGATCAGTACCAGAACTAAGCTCACAACTCATTTTACACACACAAAAAACCCTCCTCTAAATTCTTTCTTAGCAACCTAATTTAAGCAGGTGTGTATATGTGTGCAGAAACTAATTTTTTTTTTTTGCTAGTTAGGAGCAGAAACCTTTGCTGATCTGCTGCAAATTACCTAGACATATACTGGTAGAGCCTGATCTACTTTCTGCCTACCCTTGAATGACAGCATATGTACCTTGTTGCAACTCTTTCCCTAGTCCCCTTAGAAGGGAGGCTAGTAGCAATGCATTAAAGGAATACAGGGGGGCCTCCATCCCTGGCTATGCCACATGGGGCTCTTGCCATAAAATTGGACACCCATGAATGACACAAACAGACCCTGAAGTTGCTTTACAGATGTAATGGGAAGCCAATCCTTAATTTATCTCTACTACCAAATGGTCAACCTCCATGAGATTTGACCCTGGTATACTTTCTAGTGCCTTTGAAGTTGCTATACCAGATAGAGGAATGCCCTATTGCATTCTACATAGGACAAAGAGGCCCATCTCTACGCAAAAGAATCAACAGTCACAAACCTGACACTTGGAATGGCAGCGTTCAGCAGAGAAACATTTCAACATCCCAGGAGACTCTGTCAATTACTTTTTGAACAAAAGAATGTCAAAGACAGACATCAGCGCGAAATTCCTGAAGTACAATTCATCAAGAGCTTCAACCTTATTTCCACTGGTTTTGTATAAAGACAAAGGTTGTGTGTATGTGTTTTAAAATCACATGATGTGATATCTGTGTGATCACCAAACAGCTTTGTTAATGGCAACTGTTAAGGTAAAATGATCACTGTCTGTAATTTTTGCATTTCAGTTTGCCCCTTTACATCTCTTTCCCCTCCTCACCCCAGCATGTGTATATAAAACTGCCAATTTGAAGTCAATACTTCATGCATTTCATGAAGCGGACGGTGTCCATGAAACTTACGCTGAATAAATTGGTTAGTCTTTAAGGTATTGCTAGACTCTTCGTTGGTTTTGCTTCAACAGACTAACACGGCCAGCCCTGTGGAAATTAAACCAATAGAAGTAGTGATCCCATTTCCATAGTGCCTCTAGTCCTCAGAGTACTCAGTTAATTGACAAACTTCCACAAAGCAGTTTTAACTGTGATCTACATGTTTGACTTCTCCAGAGTAATTATATAGTACCTCTGTGCTTTCTTCTACAAGAGGACTTACCTTCCACACTGCTGAAGTGATTACTTTAGCATTAATTACTAGGGATGTGTATTGTATCGTTAAAATGTACGATAACGATACGATAAGGTCGTTATCATGCATGTGTTTAACGATGACGATACGATAGAAAAACCTACGATAATCATCGGAGACAATAATTTTAGGGCGATTTTATCGTTTTATCGGACTGCCATAAAAATATACCTATAACTTCTGTATTTTAAAAGTTAGAGGCTTGAAACTTGGTCACAGTGCTTATGGGGTATGCCTAAGTATGTGTATGAAATTTGAGATTGATCCCTCCAACCCTCAGTTTTATATGAATTTATTAAAGATCGTTTCAGTTCTGACAGATCAGAATGACAGTTTGCTACGTGCGTTCATTCAGACCTGTCAGAACAGAAACGATCTTTAAAAAATTAATATAAAATCGAGGGTTGGAGGGCTCGATCTCAAATTTCATACACATACTTAGGCATACCCCACAAGCACTGTGACCAAGTTTCAAGCCTCTAACTTTTAAAATACAGAAGTTATAGGCATTTTTTCCTTTAAAAATAGGGCTGCAAAAAAATCATTTTTTCACGATAATTATTGTGAAGATGATATGGTTCACCTACAATATGAATGAAGATGATATTTTTTTGATCTGAAATGATGATAACGATAAACAACAATATTTTTTGGCGTGCACACCCCTATTAATTACTTTGCTTTTTCTGCCACCGTTGGTCACCTGTAACATTTGCACACTGCCAACAAGGATATTTTGGCCACCCTAAATGCCTCCTTTCGTCTGGCACAGGTCTTTGGTGTCCTTTACTTGTTTTGCCTCTGAGCGAATATGCAGTCATTTTATAAACATATGGCACTTCTGTTGGCTATCAGGTCACTCTTACATCTATCCTTTTTGTATCGATTCAGTTCTTCTTCTTTTTTAAAGAAAATATTATGTTTATGTTAAACGCAAGTGGGGGACCTGCAACAAAATGTTGCAGCATGAAGTGCTTCCATTCAGTGTCCCAGCCAGCCAGCCAGACTGGAGTATCCAAGATACCTCAATTCCATTCCACAGTTAGATCTTAATGTATTCCAGGCCTGCATGGGAACCCTTCTTATTATCCCTCTACTACTTGAAGATATTATGAGGATGAGATACTAGAAGCTACAGTCCAGGAAAGCAGCTAGTAGAAGCTACACCATATTACACATCATGCAACTCTGCCCTGAAATGAGTCTGCTTTCGTCACTGGTGACACACCCTGAACTCACATGCTTTGCAAAAGAATCTGAAAGGGTGTAGATAGAAAAAACATAGGCAACTATATTTGTGTTAGATAAATACATCTTGGAATAACCACCATGCATTAGTCATTCTGAGGTGTGTGCGCATTTCCCAATGCCAAAATTTTGTTGATACTGGTATGGGCAAAGGGTGTTAGATCTATATTTATCAACTGGCAGATCTCTGGATGTTTTGAAGTAGCTCACCAAGGATTTCTGGCTCACAATGTTTTCACCATAGCGGCAATAAAATGACTCCCATTCCTCAAATTATATAGCTGAAATGAAGAAAGTAACCAGGAGTGGATTTTTGGGTGGAAAGGCTGTGAGTTTGGTTCAGTTCTGGTACATAAAACAAAAGTGCCTGGGATCAACATTCTTTAATTCATAGAATAACAGAATTATAGAAGTAGAGTTGGAAGGGGCCTATAAGGCCATCGAGTCCAACCCCCTGCTCAATGAAGGAATCCACCTTAAAGCATCCCTGACAGATGGCTGTCCAGCTTCCACTTCAATGCCTCTAGTGTGGGAGAGCCCACAACCTCCCTAGGTCATTAGTTTCATTGTCGTACTGCTCTAACAGTCAGGAAGTTTTTCCTGATGTCCAGCCAGAATCAGGCTTCCTGTAACTTCAGCCTATTATTCCGCATCCTGCACTCTGGGAAGATCGAGAAGAGATCCTGGCCCTCCTCGGTGTGACAACCTTTAAAGTCCTTGAAGACTGCTATCATGTCTCCCCTCAGTCTTTTCTTCTCAAGGCTAAACATGCCCAGTTCTTTCAGTCTCTCCTCATAGGGCTTTGTTTCCAGACCCCTGATCATCCTCGTTGCCCTCCTCTGAACCCCCTCCAGCTTGTCTGCATTCTAAGGTGTATGTCTTTACACCAGGCTCTAGCTGATAGATATCATGGTTCTAGTACTCCCCTTAAAAAAACAACAGCAACCCCTAAATAGATCCTGATGTCTATACAAGAGGTGAGGAGCCATTCTGAGCCCAGAGTCCATTCTCCTGTAGGGAAGCTCTTGGGAGGGGGCATTCCTGCAATGGACAGAGCCAAGGGCAAAAGTAAGTGGGGCTAGAGGCAAAAGTGGGCAGGGCATTCTCAGCACACGCACAGACATTATGTGGATTGGCAGTGGCTCTCCAGGATTTCAGACAAGGGTCTTTCCCAAAACCACCTGGAAGTGCCATTGACTAAACATGGGACTTCCTATTTGTGAAATATGCACAATACCACTGAGCCTCTGTTTTATGAAATAGTTTACTCCCTATAAAAAGCCCTTTACCCACTGTGGCAATTTTTCCAGGATGCACAAAGTGAAAATGTTCCTCCCTCCCTCTCTCGCCAAGGACAGCACGCTACATGTTGCTGCAGGCGGTTGCTTCCTCTGCTGCACCACAAGAGAGGGGTGCAGAGAAATCTCAGCTTTGTGGTGAACCATTCTCCCAGAATTGCTCTTTGGAAGGAAACTACACCTCTCCTATTTCTTTCTTTCTTTCCTTCCTTCCTTCTTCTTCTTCTTTTTTGCAGAGAAAACCAAACCTCACAAAAATTCGGCACTGGCCAAGTGCAGAAAAGAAAACTAAAATGATCAAAAGGTTGGAACAACTCTGCTACAAGGGAAGGCTAAAACAGCTAGGATTGGTAGTTTGGAAAAAAGGAGGGTAAGGGGAGATAAGATAGAGGAATCCCAAATGATGCGAGGTGTGGCGAATGTGGATAGGGAGGCATTTTTCTCCCTCTCTCATAATACTAGAACCCAATGGGGCCATCCCATGAAGCTGATGCGTGGGAGATTCAGGACAGGTAAAAGGAAGGACTTCTTTACGCAGCGCAGAATTAAACTATGGAATTCACTTCCACAAGATGTGGTGATGGCCACCACTTTGGATGGCTTTAAAAGGGGGTTGGATAGATTCCTGGAGGAGAAGGCAATCAATGGCAAATGCTCCTGATAGCTATGTGCTACTTCCAGTATCAGAGGCAATACGCCTTTGAGCATCAGTTGCTGGGGAACATGGGTGGGAGGGTGCTGTTGCACTCCTGTCCTGCTTGTGGCTTTCCTGTCAACAGCTGGTGGGCCACTGTGTGAACAGAATGCTGGACTAGATGGACCCTTGGTCTGATCCAGCAGGGCTCTTCTTATGTTCTAATTACATTTTTAGGGCCTTGCCGCTTGAAGTAGGACACAAAATGAGGATGTGCCAAGTGCCCCTCTGAGCTGCATCATCCTGTGGGCAGAAATCCCTGACAGCAACACATGAATGAGACAGATGCATATGTGTTCCAAAACAGCCAGTGACCAACATAGGAATCTGCTTATACGATTGGACTATAGTTCTTTCCAATTCAGTATCATCTACACCAGTCTTCCCTGACCTCGTGCCCTCCAGATGTATTGGACTACAACTCCCATAAGCCCCAGCCAGCATGGTAACCAATGATGGGATCTATAGTCCAATACATCTAGAGGGTTTCAGATTGGGGAGGGTTCCTAGAATCACCAATCAAAAGGCATTGTGTAGCTATTCTATCCCTCCCTTAACAGATTTTCTGTGGTAAGAAAAAAGATGGAAGAAGCGTTGGGAAAACACGGGAGAGTTACAAATAGACCACGGCAATGTCTAGACCCCTGTAAAATGCCATCAATAAGGTAGCAAGACTGTACAGCAAAAGTCTGGTCTGATAGCACACTTTTGTAAAGCTTTTGTAAACCGCTCAGAGAGCTTTGGCTATGGGGTGGCATCGAAATGTAAATAAGAATAATAAGAATGATAAGTCTGAATTAAATATGATTCGGACCAAAGGATGCAGTTCCGGCAGATTATACCACCGTTGCATACTTGGCTGTAACGATGGCAATTCAAAAGGCTGGAAAGTAATTTCTGCAAAATAGTGTTCCCTCCAAGGGTGAAATATAAATCTGTAAAGTTCCATGTTGGTTGTTATTTCTGAAAGAATGATGGCTAGAAAGGAAAAGACAATGGAGTTGGACATTGCCCAAATGCTAAACAGAGCCTGGAAACTTTATTTGAGTGTGTTTGGGGGAGAGAGCTGAGTAGCAAAGCCCCCCACATGAGCCTCACAACCCACCCCCGGAATAAATCCACGCAGTGGGGAAACAATCCGCTGTTCTGACAAGATCTGGGGCAGCCCGTCCATACAGGAGAATCAGGTGGTCGTCTATGGCTCCCAGTTAAGCGGGGGCATCAAATTGGAGGAAAATAAATACAAATAACAAAAGAAATAAAAATAAAAATGAACATTTGGTGTCTCTATTTTATCTGATCTCAGAAACGCTGAAAGGACAGACGGACGGACAAACTGAATAATTATGACTGTGTGTAAATAAACACGTGTTAAAATCATTCCATGGAAAATAGGGGCAAAATAGGTTTACCGAAAACCTCAGCCTAGATCTGCCCTTGGGGCTGAGGGGTGGGGGGTGCCTAGGATGCCAGTTGCAGGCAGCTAGATTAGGACGGCCGCAAGGAAGATTCCTTGCTGGCAAAAGCAGCCTGCTGCTGCTGTTGCTGCTGCTGCCTAGTTCTCAAGATCTTTGCCTTCATTGCTGCGGGCAACAAAGCGCCGCAGTATCCTCCTGCCTTCTCTTGCCAGGAGAAAAGGAAACGGATCTCCATGTCTGCCTCCCTTCCACGGGCAGCGGGCGGATCTGCGGCCCTCCCCGTCCAGCAAGCATCTCCCTCCCTCACCTGTCGCCTACTCACCTGGCCGGCGCGTTTCTACTGTAGCCGCCGCCACCACTCGCTGCTGCCTCCGAACGCGCTGTTTGTCGTGCTGCCGCCGCCTCCGCCGCCGCGTCTGTCCGAAATGCCGCCCGCCCCGTCTCAGCGGACCCAGGAGGAAGCCGCCCGAGCGGGGGCGGAGCCCGGGGAGGCCTGATTTGCATAGCGCCTGCACGCGACCCCTCTGGCCGCTATATAAGAGCGGCGCCCTGCGCTCGAGGCCAGCATCGCTCCCGGAGCAAGTTAGACGGTGCTTGCGAAGCCCCTGCGGGTGAGTCTCCCTCGCGGCTGCACCGCGGCTGGGCGGAAGGGGGCGCACTCCGGGACCGTCCTGCGCCTTTTCCAACAGGATGGGGAGAACCAGGCGGCTCCGTCGGGTGGGCTGGGGGGGCAAAGATCTTGCGAGCCCCCTCGAGGTTCGCTGAATAGAGGCTATATCGTGTTACAACAGGCGGGACCAATGCTTTGTTTTCTCGCGTAGTCCCGTCGAGCCATGCTGGGGACAGAAGAGCGTGTCTCTGAGCGTGTGGAGAGCGCCCTGTGTACCCTTTGGCTGTTAGCAGAGAGATGCAGGGGCAAGTGACGCGGTACCTTGGGGAAGACTCTTTCCCTGCGGCTTTGGGATGGAAGGAAGGGCGAAAGGAGGGGGGCAATCTGTTCGGAGCCCCCCCTCCTCCCGGACGCCTGTTACTCCCGCTGGTTTTTGGGGAAGACTCCACGGGGGTCTCTGCCCGACGTCATGGGAGGGCGGGCAGCTCTGGTGAGGCGCACCGTCCCAGTTGGAGCTTCCCCCCACCCCCACCCCATGACAGCTTCCCCAGGCGCAGCGCTGGGGCAGAGACTGACCCAGAACCTAGCTTACTCTACACGGTTCGTACACGTAACTCGTAACTCGTTCTGTCGTTACTTCTGGGACGTAACGCGAAAATGGGAGGGCGCCTAACGGATCCGGCTTTTGGGGAGCGCGCAGGAGGTTACTTGCCGCTGATCCAATAACAGTGGGATGCTCAGCTGGACGGGAAAGCGGGAGACGCCCTCGAGGGCAGGCCCTAGCCAGCCTAAAAGTTCCGGGTGTGCTGCTCAAAAATTAGGGAGGTAGATAATCGCGTTTGCAGACCTTTTAAAGACAAAATTGTATTTTTTTGTGTGAATTTTTTTTTCTTGCAAATTTTTTTTTAGGAGGGGCAGAGATTTTTTTTTGGGGGGCGGGCTAGGCTGACCCTAAACCAGCCCTGGTTAAGGCCGCCCAATGGGGACTGGGAATATATATGTGCTGTTTTAGGTGAAATTGCATTGATGGAGAGGGGGGACTCCATGTAGAATCCAAGCGCCCCCTCCTCCTGCGAATTTGAATTAGAGCAATACGGCCTGAAAACACAACAGTGTGAAGAAGGAAAAAAAGAGGGGCAGATTTTCTGTATCTCTCTCTCTCCCTCTCCCCTCCCCAATCCTCTCCTTGGCTTCCAGAAAGTGGTGGGTGGCTTTGATCAACTGCCGCCCCACAACTGCCACCTTCACTTGTGGGGCATGCAGGGTGGTATGGTATGGGGGGCTTCGTGAGCTTCTGTCCTGTCATCACCCAGCTGGGCTCCCTCTCCAAATTCCGCTTCCCCTGGGATTGCCACCGCAGGGCAGAGCAGGCCGCCCATACAGCCCATTGAGGAACTGGTGCCAAAAACCCAAACCTAGCCAGCAGGTCTGTAGTCAGCCTAAAGGTCCCCCCCCCCACACCCGCAGTTCATCTTGTTTGCAGGCCTTTTAAAGACAAAATTGTATATTATTATTATTATTATTTGTTTGTTAAAAATAGGGGGAGCAGAGAAAATTTAGGGGGCAGGCCCCCTACTCCCTCCCTCCCCCCAGCTACAGCCTGCTGGGCAGGCAAGTATCTCTGGACTGGAAAATGCAAGGCTATAGAAAGACTGGAGTTCTAGATGGGCTCATTCATGGAAAGAGAGACGGGGCGGCAGTCTGTCCTTATCTGCTTTCATATATGCTGCCGCTGCTGTGCACCGTATCTAACCCGGTTTTCCCTTCCCTGTACCATTTCCCCCCATCCGGTCTAATGCTTCCTAAAAAACACCCAACCCTGCCTACGGAAGCTGGTGGCTGTGATGTCAGTGGATCTGTGAATCCGCTCTGGGTTTCAGTCGGAGTCAGTCGGAATTCTCAAGGAACTATCCAACCTGGCTCTATCCAAGGAGCTATCCACACTCTAAAGGAGCTATCCAAAATGGGTTCAGCACCCTGGATAGCTCCTTCAGAATTCTGTCTGGTTCTGACTGAAACCCAGAGCAGATCCATGGCGCCATTGAAATCGGAACCACCTGCCCCTGCTGTGTTTGATGCACATGCTTGGAGACGTTTGATGCACGTTATTCCCGGGGCTCCAACTCTACCTGAATTATTGGCCTGACCACCGTGCTTTGGGTCCCTGGAACACAACCTCCCAGGCCTGCCCCAGATTGCCCCAACCTGGCATCTTCCAAGATATATGTTGGATTTTGACTCCCATCATCTTCTCAGTTGGGGAAAGACCAGAGGTGGGGGGAAAGGTGACCCTCCTCTCCTTCCCTTACAGCACCCATTGACCGCCTCTCGACCTCCTGCAGGGTTTTTGCATACCTTTCAAAGATGGGAGGGGCAATCCATGCTGCCTGGGGGCACGCTGGGAGTATTTCCTCTCTCTAAATGTGTATAAGATTGTGCCTGAAGAATCTCTGGCTCATTGTCCACCCCTCTCTCCTTCCACAGATCCTGCCTGCCTCAGAATGACCCTCTTCGATGGCATCTACCCCTTCTACCCCCAGTCCAGGAAGCCTTTCGTGTTTGATGTTGACCTCATCATTGTCATCATTGTTTTCCTGGTCATCGCTGCCAGCTTCCTCCTGATCTTGCCGGGAATTCGTGGCAGAGCTGTGAGTGTTGCTGCTGCCCTTGGCTCCCTTTGCACATATTTATTTTATTGCTTTTGTTTATTTATTTCATTTCTGTACCACCCAATAACTGAAGCTCTCTGGGTAGTTCACAAAAAATGCACATCACAATGCAAAATAATGCCTCCCAGGGCATTCTGTACATAGGTATAAATTGAAGTATTATTATTATTATTATTATTATTATTATTGTTTTACATGTTATAGATTTTATATGATGTATTATTATTAATAATAATAATATTAATAATACATAATATTATATATTATTAATAATAACACATCATATAAAATCTCCAACATGCAAAATTTTAAACAATTGAAACAGCTAAAATGTTTACAATAAGGCACTGGACCTGATAGAAACAACTGATATAAATGCCCCATCACGTGCCATCAAATGCCTGGAAGTAGAGGACAGTCTTAACCTGGTGCCAAAAATATAACGCCAGGCACACCTCAGTGGGGAAAGCATTCCTTAATTGGAGGCCACCGCTGAGACGTCCGTCTCCCTTGTTATCACCTTTTGAGCGTCACTTGGAGGAAGGCCTCTGATGCTGGTCATTGTTACCAGGTGAGTTCAGGTTGGGAGAGACTCTCCATCAAGTAGTGTGACCGGTCCATGTAATGAAGCTTCAAGGTTGGTGCATTTAAATGAAAAGCAACCTTGCAAGGCTCTGGTTCTGAGCAAACGAGAGATAGAAATGGGGAGGGTGCTTAACTCTTTCCCCTCCAGAATTTCTTTTTGGCTCAAGGTCACCCCCATCTTCTCCCCACTGCAGGATTCCAGATATGTGTACTCTTATCTGGAACCCTATGGAGTAGGGGGAAGCAGTTATGCCCAGCACCTATCCCCAACATGCCCAGCCAGCATAGCTAATGGCCAACCAACTTGATGTCCCTGACCCCAGATTGTGACCATGGTGAATGGCCATGCTGGCTGGAGATAATTCAAGTTATAGACCAATGCATCTGGAGAGAACCAGGTTGAGGAAGGCTGCTTTAAAAAAATAGGGTTATACAGTATCATTGGAAGATGTAATCAGCAGCAGAAATCCATCCAAAACATATGCCAAATTCTCTCCCAATTTTGACGTTCTGATCTCTTTTGTTGACAGCGGCTGTATTGGCTGTTCCGGGTCATTGCAAGTCTTTTTATTGGAGGAGTAATTGTTGGTAAGTAACCCTCTCCATCTCTGACCTGAGCTATCCCCAGCCCTCCGCAGCCTCCTTCCCCCCTCCCTTCATGGAGCTGTAGCTAGACGGGCAAAATTCCCATCATCTCTGGTTTAGCCTGATGTCCAAATGCCATTGGAGGTCTCCCTCCTTCTTTTGTCAATGAAGACCCACCAACCAGTGTAATGTTGGTGATGGGCAAAAACACCCATCTAACAAAAACGCAGAACGGGAGAAGCATGGAGGTGAAGAACGACTCTGCTGCTTCTCCGGCTCTGCACAGGATATCCATCAGCCTCTGAGTTTGGTATCTGGATGGGATTGCACCTATAGGGATAAATGCTCCTGATATCCTGGGGAACTGCTATCACAGTGGAGACTGGCTCACGTCCGATACTCATGGAGCGTTTCTATCTCTTGCAGCTGTCAACTTTACCTCTGACTGGGAGAGCGGGCAGGTGAGGGCCAACACCTCCTACAAGTCTTTCAGCCCTGCTGTGGTGCATGCAGACATTGGGCTGCACATTGGTCTGGCCGGAGTCAACGTCACACTGGTTGGTGAGTTTT
Organism: Anniella stebbinsi; assembly: GCA_029215795.1. Lineage (NCBI taxonomy): Eukaryota > Metazoa > Chordata > Lepidosauria > Squamata > Anniellidae > Anniella > Anniella stebbinsi. The sequence continues at coordinate 395,258,075 of JARDYH010000001.1, forward strand.
CATTGCTTTCCCCTCTCCTTCTGTAGCGTATCCATGAGGAAGTTTTCATGCCAGCTATCGCTGAACTGTGGTTTGTCATTTCTTCCGAATTGGCAAACTGTGATTAATGTTAACTGTGGTTTGCTTGAACTAAACCAGCTTGAAATCATGGTGGCAAGAAACCACGATAGTGTCATAGCCCAGGGGTGGATAAAAGGCCTTTCTTTTAGTCATAGGTGTGTGCAGTTCATGTCATTGGGGGTGCACTTTAAAGGCCCCGATTGGAGCAGTGGGGGTGAGAAAGTGCACTTTCCAGGGCCTCTGGAAAGTGCGTAGTTTCCCCAGGGATGCTAATGGTGGCTTCCGAAGACTTTCCTGTCCTTTTAAAAGCCTCGATTCAAATGGGGGGGCAGGAAAGCAGAGGTGCCCTGGGAAATTAGGGTGTGCCTAGGCACACCCAGCACATCCTGTGTGTACGCCTATACTTTTAGCCTTGCTTGGGTACCTCTCTATCCTTTCCCCTTTTCTAAACCCTACTCTTCCTTGCATTCACAGGAAGCCCCGTGGATCAGCTCAACGAAACCATCAACTACAATGAGCAATTTTCTTGGTGGTTTGGGTCCGACTATGACTACGAGTTCAAGGAAGGCTTGCAGCGGGGACTGCCCAACCCTATCCTCTATGTAGCAGAGAAGTTCAGTGAACGCAGCCCCTGTGGCTTGAATGCCCTTTACAGGATGGCTGGCCACTACGCATCTGTTACCCTATGGTGAGTGGGCCTTGTGCTCTTAAAGACGGGATGGAGAATGGAAAGACAAGGACCCTTAGGAGAACATTTGGGGCCCGTGGAAGACTCGATACATATGGGTCTCTTAGGATCATAGGATTTTAGAATTAGAAGGGACCTCAGAGGTCATTTAATCCAACCTCCTACTCAACACAGTGCAGGGATCCTGCGATGACAACATCCCCATTCAGCTCCTGCTTAGATGCCTCCATTGAGGAAGAGCCCACCATCTCCAGAGAAAGTCTGTTCCACTGGCGAACAGCTCTTGCCATTAGGAACTTTCTCAAACCACCTCCCCTCAACTCTTGCTCAACAGGGAAAGGCTCCTGGGAAGGATTTTTCTTTGTAGCAGGAAACAGCTGTGTGTATACCAGCTGCTGCAACAGCAGGGAAAACAGAAGCTGCAGGTTTGAGATTCCCCCTTTCTCTGCCAAGTAGCTTAGCAGCGCAGGGGGATATTTCTTCTTTGTAGGATTATGACTGAAGGTCAGGGGGCAGGAATCATCCCAAGGTGCTGAATGTATTCTGGGGGCAGGGCTCAGCACCTGTAATAGCTCCTTCAGAGCTTTGGCTGGTGCTGCCCGGAATGGATCTACAGCCCCACTGAAATGGAAGATACCAGCCTTCTATGGGTCTATCCAGCATTCTGTTCACACATCAGCCAACCAGCTGTTCAAGGGAAACCCACAAGCAGGACATGAGTGCAACCGCACCCACCCACCCATGTTCCCCAGCAATTTGTGTACATAGGCATGCTGTCTCAGATAGTGGAAGTAGCACCTAGTCATCAGGACTAATAGCCATTGATAGCCTTCTCCTCCATGAATTTGTCTCATCCCCTTTTTAAGCAGTCCAAATGGTGGCCATCACTACATCTGGTGGCAGAGAATTCCATAGTTTAACTATGCAGTGAAGAAGCCCTTCCTTTCATCTATCCTTAATCACCCACCAATCAGCTTCTTGGGTAGCAGGGAGATTTCCTTCCCGTCCTCAGTTCCTTGATCCTTTCAACTAGCGATATCAGGGACCAAGTGGGAACTTTCTGCATTGCATGGCATGTGCCTTCCCCCCCCCCCCCCCGAGCAAGGTTAAATGCTGAGCACTTTCTTTTCCCTGCAGGGTTGCCTTCTGCACATGGCTCGTCTCCAACATGCTGTACTCCATGCCGGTGCCAGTGTATGGTGGCTACATGAGCCTCGCCACAGGGGCGTTTATGATTTTTGCACTGCTGTCCTTCTCCACGGGGAGGAGCATTCCGATGTGTGCCATCCAGTTTGGCCACGCCACCCTGAAGCCTGCCTATGGGGCGTCTTTCTGGCTCACCCTCGCCACAGGTTAGAATCTCAATGAGGTTTCACTGGGTTGTTGGGGAGTGATGGCGAGGCGTTGGGGGGAAGAGAGCCTCTCCACAGGACTCCTGTTCAATTCCTGTGAGACAGGGGTGCAGAACTTCAGGCCCAAACTTGGGCCCCAATCCGCCCTTCCAAAGACTCCCAGATAGCCACACCACTTCGCCTGGCGCCATCCCTTTCCTCTCCCAAACACCCGTTTGGTGTTTTCCAACTCTGTGCAATTCCTTGCCCCATTCTAAAAGCTTATCACGCCTCTCCTACGGCTCAGTTACTGATAGTAAGAGCTTTAACCCCACAGTTTCAACCCCTTAGAGATTGTTTTACATATGGACAGGGCTAGGAAGTGGATTTCAGAAGCTGGACTGGAGACTGATGAGGAAGGGGTCACACTTCCCCCTCCCCTTGACCAGGTACAACAGAGGGTAGGGCTCCTGCAGCTTTAGCTGTTGTGATGGAGAGGGGATTTCACCAGGTGCTGCATGCATACAAACGGCACCTGCTGAAATTCCCTTTTCAGTGCAACTGTTAAAGATGCAGGAGCCCTGCCCTCCTTTCCATAGGGTCTCCCTAAGCTTTCGCTCTGATTTCCCAAATGCCATTTCTCAAACATCGGTCTCTCTCGTCCAGGGCTGCTCTGCTTCCTGATTGGGACAGTGGTGATAGGGCTGCACTACACCCGCCCCAACCTCCTGAAAGCCTTCTTTGACCTGTGTGAAGATGCAAAGGAAGACGAAGGCACTCTACGAGAAGTGTACATCAACCCCTACTTCCTTGATCTACAGACTGTGGCTTCCCAACCCAGCTTCAGACTGTCCATTGACAACAGCTAGAACAACATTTGGCTCGGGACTTGTTGGATCTGCTTTTTTTGACAGGGCTATGGACTGCAACCTGAGGGCCACCACACTGTCCTCTGCACTGACTCTGAAAAGGGCACCCAGAGCCCGAGCTTGTCTTGCCCCTGTAGCTTTCAGCAGCTGCAGTCCAACTCTTGCTTGGGTTGAGTCTCGAGAACCGTCATAGAGTGCTTCTCCTGAGAGGGAGGTCATGCCACCCACAGTGGGAAAAGAATGGAGTTCCTGAAGAAAGGGTCCATTGGTTCCAGCAAGAGGAAGGGAAGGGCTTCCTTAAACTCGTACTTTCAAGATGGGGGTACCATCTGGCACCCTGCTGGTTAGGGCAGCCTCCGACTGCACCCCCAAGTGAGCATGAAAGGGTCAAGAGTCTCCCTGTGCTATTAGAGTCGGATGTGCAGAATCGGGGTCAGGGGTGTGTGATTCTTAACCTATTTTCTATCAATCTCATCCTAGAAGACGAATGCAATGCTTTCTTTGTGTCCTCAACCTGTAGAGCTTTGAACCCCCATAGGTTGAGTGGCAAAGATCTAGGGTGCTTGGTGGAAGCTGGACAATTGCCTGCCAGGAGGCTGCTGTTTTGCCGGGGGCCTTCATCAGTTGACTCTGCATTGCGGAAAATCAAGGTTTTATGGGGACTCTGAAGGTCCTCCTCCTTGCAGCCCTGTCCTCTGATTCTATGTGGCATGGGAGGACTCATGTGTCATGTGTAGGCGCTTTGGTGTAAAGCATAGGCCTGGGAGTTGCATGGGGGTGGCGGTTTGCAAGTGAGAACTCCCTCCCACCATCATGAGGCCTTCTTTCCTTTGGGAACTCAGTTACACAAAGAGCCATGCCTTGGTAACTCCAGTGCACTGCCTGGGACTTGGATTCTTCCCATGACCAGTGGAATAAAATATGCAAATGTATGCAAATTTGCAGGTGTTGGGTCATCATGGCAGTGTTTAGATTGTTCCGTATATGCATAGTTTTGGGAATGGATGGGAGACAGCTTGCTTAGTGGACATCTGCATGGGGGTCTGTCTTGTTTAGGAGCTGAATACCGATAAACCAGACATTCTGGAATTCTGTAACCACTTGCTTGGGAGCGCTAGCAAAGTGTGCCTGATGCTATATTCACAAGCAAAGCATTCCTGTTCTGCTCTCTCTTTGAACTTTTGGATGAAATTCACAAAGCAGAATGACGGAACAGGCTCTCAAGTGTCCCATAAGATGTATAATTGGACACACTGAGCTATCCTTGTATGTCTCGGTGCTGGGCACAGTTTTCCTTTAGTAGTGCCACTCTGTAGCATTTTAGACGCACTGTGGGAGCATGACCTAGCTAATCTCCTGTTGGAGCTGGTCAATGTTGTTTTTGCATTTTGGATTTCTGTGTAGCAGTACAAGCCACTGCAGGCAACTGACTTGTTAATAAAATTCTAAACACCATGAATGGAGTCCGTCAATGTGTCTAGGGTAGGTCCCATGGGATGGGTGCAATGGAGCAACAAACCTCTGCGGTTTTCATCTGTTTTGATACACTAGGGGTGCTGGGAGGCTTAACTGGTTGACTGGAGGACTTTCATTGATGCAGTATCCTTCCCACGTCTGGTTTCACAAGCTGGGTGAGCCGGACATTGGTTACTTTATACATTACAGTGCGATTCTATCAGGGGAGGCTGGTGAAACATGGAAAACATCCATGGATCACACATAAGAACATGAGAACTTAAGAAGAGCCCTGCTGGATCAGACCAAGGGTCCATTTAGTCCAGCATTTTGTTTGCACAGTGGCCCAATAGCTCTTGACAGGAAACCCAACAAGCAGGACACGAATGCCACAGCAGCCTCCCACCCATATTCCCCAGCAATTGGTGTACATAGGCATACTGCCTCTGCTGGAGGTAGCATATAGCCATCAAGGTTAGTAGCTATTGGTAACCTCCTCCAGGAAGTTGCCTATATCAGACATTTATGGCAAAGGTAAAGGAATTTCACAGCAGATTTGTAGGTGGTTGGGATTGTTCTGTATCCGCACATTTGAATTATAGTTGCAATGCATCAGGGGTTCTGCAGCCCTCAGAATCATGACTCCTACCTTTGTGGCTGGAAGGAGGAATGAGGAAGCTGCCCCGGCATTAGAAGCAGTGGCAGGGGTGACGGAGGCCCCTGAAGCTGCCTGCGTAATTGCCCACTCTGCCCTGGCCATTGTGGGAGGCTGTGGTTCCGTAGCCGTGGTATGCCTCCCAATTGGGCATTGCGCCCGTTCCAAATTGGCCCTCGTTTCCTCTGCACCACAATTAGATCTAATAACGACAGCTATTAACAGCTTAAGGTAGGCTAAACTTAAAGACAATCATCAAAATACCTGTCTTGGCTAGTCTCGTTGTAGTTACTTGCTTGCTTTCTCCTGCACACGTTGCTTCCACCTTACTCAACAATGCATCACTGAGTAAAAACAACACTCTCCCCTGGGTGTGAAGGGGGGACATTTATTCACAATGCCTCCTCCAATAGCAGCCGCAGTGCAGAGAATTAGCAGGAATTTTCTATACAGTCAATACTTGGCTCTTCGAAGAGACGATCGATATTAATATTAGAGTTATAAATTTGACATTTTACACCCCAATTCTGGCATTTTGGATCCTTCCGTCAGGAAGGGCCTTGGGGAGCGCTCCCACATTTTCCAAAGGTCCATGGCGCCTTCTTCAGCTTGTTCTCTTTAAGTGTATTTCGCTAGTAGCTTCATTAACGAAGGCATGTCCTGTGATGGGAAACACACACACCAGTAGCTTACAGATCAACAGTACACTTGACGAACTGACTTCCTCTTTTCCACTCGTCTGGTGTCTGTGTCCGCTCCATATCTATTATTGCAGAGGTGGGGAAGCTCAGACCCATGGGCCAAATCTGGCCCTCCCAAGATCCCAATGTGGCCCTTCGGAGTTCTCAAATGGCCACACCCCTAATCCTGGCCACGCACCCTTTCTCCTGACTGTCAATCATTGGGTGGTTTTCCAGGTTCTGCATATGTTCCCCTCCCTGCCCATTCTCAAAGGTCAAAATCCTTCTCCTAAGGCTTGGTTACTGCCATTTAGAGCTTTAAGTTAAAATATTATGGTATTTTGGCCATACCTCTTCTGACTTTGGCCCCACCCAAGAGTTTTTCCAAGACTGAATTTGGCCCATGGGCTGAAAGAAGTTCCCTGCCTTTGCATTAAAATGTGAACTGAGCAAGTATCTTCCCTATCCATGCTATCAACTAACCATGCAGAAGCTGACAATCACTCACTCACCCACTTCAGGGCTTTTGGGGATGAGGATCTCACCTGGTCCTTCAGGTCACGGTTGCCCCGGTTCTCCTCTAGCAGCCTCTGTTGCAGGAGGTTTTTAAGAAGTTCTCTCATTAGCAGATCCTTCACGTCTTCCAAGACGCCTGTTAGCACTGGGCCAAACGCCTCCGGGATACGATTGAGCTCCTCTCTTTCCAGCGATGGAGACTGGAGATGGGAAATGCCCAGGGTGCTCTTCTTCCCCATAAAGTGTCCTGGAATGACATTGTGCATGTAGATACCATTCTTGCACAGTTAAGGCAGCATGGTGATGGCTTGAAGATTGGGGGGGGGGGGTGTTGCCTGGCATGGGACCACCTCCTCCTTGCCACAGTAACCCATTCTCTTGCCCTGCCTCTCTGGGCCCAAAGCCAGCATGAATGGAGGTTGTGGCTCTAGGGAAGGTCTGTAGCTCAGTGGTAGAGCACTCGCTTTGGGTGCAAAAGGTCCTGGGTTCAATCCCTAGGTAGAGCTTGAAAAGTCTCCTGCCTCTCTGTACTGAGCTGGGTAGACCAAAGGTCTGCCAGACCACAGCTGGGAAACCTGTGGCCTTTGTACACTGGCCTAATTTTGAAAGACCTCTGCATATGACCTTTGGCAAGAGGGAACTGTCCCTTGCAGTGGAGGCTGTTGACTCTGATGTCAGTTTGGAATGAATCCACTCCAGCTTCCCAGCAGAACCAGTCAGAACTCTAACGGGGCTTTCTGAGATGCTTCTGTTTTACATCTTGGATAGCTCCTTTAAAGTTCTGACTGCTTCTGACTGAAAGCCACACCAGATTCACCGCCACATTGACATCGGACCCACCATCCTCCGCTGCAAAACCCAGTGACGTGAGTGGAAAATTCTGTTCTGTTTTGCAAAATGCATAGTAGGTCTCAGCCCCACAACCAGCTTTCATTGCTAGCATTCAGTTTCCACCTTTCTATTCCTCCTATGCCAGAGAGGCATAATTGCACAACAGATAGAATCACAGAGAATTTGGTCTCCTCACCAGCTTGCGTTTTGCCCATCTGCAAAGGAAAAGGTAGATCATCCTGCCTTCTGCTTGTAGTCTGGTTTATTTGTGGGGGAAGGAGGGAGGGACAACTCTAGCACAGGTTAGAAAGTGTGGCTACAGAAGAGATGAAGAAAATCCCAGAAAACCAAGTATAACCCAATTAACGCCATCTGATTCAAGCTAATATTGGTCATTGGACAATAATTTTACATAAAATATTCTTAGTATCTTAAAGTATATATTAAAAAGAGTATCTGTGATTGCAAGATCCCTGGAAAATAACTATTCATTGAGGGTATTCATTCATGACACTTGCTGAAAGATTACGGCAAAAATATTAAGCATCTATTTGTAAAATTCAATATATCCATTCCTTGGGATTTTTAAAAATTGCTAAAATGTGAAAATACAACATTATCCATAACAGAGAAGGAAGAAAACATACACACCCCACTTTAGGAGAACATATATTAGAATATTTGCCCACAAATATGTATGCAGATAATTTGGTAGAGACATCTTCCAACCTGTACCCCACCCCATGGATTCATTCTGACCCCAGTGCTAAATCACCAAGACTTGGAGGATGGAATTGCTGCATTGCTTGTAAATAACATGGATTGCCAATGGATTGCCACCCTGAAATATGGCTTTGGACTCCATACTTATTAATTGTATTGCATTTCTATATTCCCCAATAGCCAAAGTTCTCTGGGTGGTTCACAAAAATTAAACCCATAAAATACAACTTAAGTATAAAATTTAAACCACAATATAAAACCGGAATATAAAAGTACAACCAGAGACCATATGTCACCCTTGATACAATTCATCATGTGCAAAGACCATCGCTTTTCTATTTGCAGGACACATTTGCCATTTTTCCATGGATGGGGCAGATGTTACTGTTTCCTGTTCACAGGACAGAAAGGTGAACAGAAACATAAAAGAAAATGGCAGCATGTAGATATAGAAGAACTTGAACATTATGCCACACCAGAGGTTTAGGAACAACCGTGGAACTAATCTACCATACTTGGCATTATAATAATCCAATCCATTGGCCCAAATTAGAGAAAACTTTGAACCAACAATACTGTTTTGATTCAATGGATCTTAGAATTATAGACTAGTGGAGTTGGAAGGGGCCCATAATGCCATCGAGTCCAACCCCGTGCTCAATGCAGGAATCCACCTTAAAGCATCCCTGACATTTGGCTGTCCAGCTGCCTCTTGAATGCATCTAAAGTGGGAGAGCTCACCACCTCCCTAGGTTATTGGCTCCATTGTCATACTGCTGTCCGGCTGGAATCTGGCTTCCTGTACCTTGAGCCCATTATTCCGTGTCCTGCACTCTGAGTTGATCGAGAGGAGATCCTGGCCCTCCTCAGTGTGACAACCTTTTTGAATAGTATTTGAAGAGTGCTGTCATGTCTCCCCTCAATATATATGTAGGCAAAGAAGCACAGGCATGTGCAAAGAAGACTTTATGAGGATCCCGGGGAGATTTTCTTTTCTTTCTTCTTCTTCTTTCTCTTCCACACTTTATTCTTCCTTCTTCCCCTTTCTGACTCTTTTCTTTTCTTTTCTTTTCTTCTCTTCCCATACCCCTGACCATCCAGGCTTTCCTGCTTCTTTCATTCCATTTAACTGATTTTTAGGTCACCTTTAAGGATGTCTCTTTTATTATCCATATGTGGTATGTAGTGATAGATGAGTCACAGTTAGAGCTTTAAGATATTATTTTTAAAAACGCCTATAGCTTTTAGTCCGGAGTAACTTTTATCGAGAATTTAGAATTGCAGAGGCAATTGAAGGGGAGGGGGAGAATGGGGGATTCAAGATTGATTTTATTGGTTGTTAAGCATGTACCAAAATGAACAATTTACATTTACTTTTCTTTAAACAGAAAAGAGACACCTGCTCACAGTCCCTTGTGAAAGTGATGTTCAACATTACAGAGGAAGCTAAGGGGAGACACAATAGAGGTGTACAAAATTATGCCTGGTGTGGAGAATATGGATAGGGAAACATTTTTATCCCTCTCTCAAAATACTAGAACCTAATGGGATCATCCCATGAAGCTGATTGGTGGGAGATTCAGGACAGATAAAATAAAATAATTCTTCACACAGCTCATAGTTAAAGTCTGGAATTCTCTACCACAAGATGTAGCGATAGCCACCAGTTTGGATGGCTTTAAAAGGGGGGTGGATAAATTCCTGGAGGAGAAGGCTATCACTGGCTACTAGTCCTGATGGCTAAGTGCTACCTTCAGTAGCAGAGGCAGTAAACCTGTGTGCACCAGTTGCTGGGGAACATGGGTGGGAGGATGCTGTTGCACTCATGTCCCATTTGTGGGTTCCTGCTCAACAGATGGTTGGTTATTATGTGAATAGGATGCTGGATGAGATGGACCCTTGGTCTGATCCAACATGGCTTTTCTTAAGTCCTTAGATTACAGGGACATCTCCTTTGTGGGATGCAGTTTTGCAAAGTAAGACCACACTCTCATTCAAGGTGGAGAGCTATATTGCATGACACCCACAATATCTTACCCCTTTCCTTTCCAAACTGGCCAGCAAATATGAATTATTTTTAATACTGGTAATAGTAAATAATTATAATTATAATTAATATCTGCTGGTGATGTTTGGAATGGGACTGCGGTGGGATATGTGGGTGAGATATTATTTTTATAGATGCTCAATTCATTTATTCATCGGGACAAAAGACTGAATAATCTATCTGTTTTTTGGGGGAGCTGTTCCTCCTTCTGGTGCTGAACGCATTGTTTCAGACACTACTCATGGCTTTAAAAGCAAACACCCCACCCCACCTAAGGAACAAACGAGGTACTGGTCTATTTAAATGCCATATATCTTAATTAAATGGCAGACAAAAGCCTTTGTTGTTTGTTTTTAGGTTGCCTTAAATGAATACATAAACAACCAATAAAGGCTTTTGCCTACCATTTCGTTAGGAGATAGTGTTTTAATAAACCTCTGAAAGAAATATTACAGTAATTAGACTGTCAGACATAGAATTGCACAGCCGAATTGGACTCCACCTCCCATTGTCCCTGATGCCATGCCAGCTGTGGCTGATGGGAGTTGGGAGTCCAGAACATCTGTGGGGCACTAGGTGGGAGGGAGGGATTTGTCCTACCTAGACTTTCTTGGAGGCGCCCTCAAAGATTCTGCGAATTGGCCAGGAGGCTGACCTCGTGGTACGGGCAGAGGCCCTCTCCTCCCATTGACCCAATCACCCTGCCCTCAATAGCTTGATGAGCTGGACCAGGTTACGGGCTGTGTGGTGTAGTGGTCAGAGTGTTGGACTGCGAGTCAGGGGATATGGGGTTCTAGCATTGCATTTTTCCAGGCACTGTATGACTTTGGGCCAGTCACTGACTCTCAGCCCAACCTACCTCACAGGGTCGTTGTGAGGATAAAGACAGAGAGGAGGCAGTCCATGTAAGCTGCCTTGGGTAAATAACTAAGAGATTCGCTGCAGTCTAGTCCAGTCCTAGGTTGCTTCCCCACTCCCCAAACAGAAGAGGACAACAGCAACCCAACTAACTCCCCCCTCCGACGGCTCCCACCAGCACGCACCCCAATCCCCTTGCTCCCGGGAAACTCATCCCGGCGTCTGTGAGAGCGCAGGTGCGTGTTGCGGGAGGAGGAAGAGGAGGAGGCTGCTCTCCCGGTGGGACGCCCCGTCGGAGCAAGAGGGAAAGACCGCGGCTGGCCGTACCTGTGGCCCAGAGGTTTTCCCTGAGCCGGATGGGTGCGCTCCTCTTGTCACCCAGCGAGGGCGAGACGGAGAGGGTGGAGAAGACGAGCAGGTAAGCCAAGCAGCCCGCCCGGAGGAGCCTGCAGGTGAGCGCCGCCGCGGCCATGGCTCCGGAGCGAAGCGGCGAGAAACCTCGACGGACCCGCGGGTCAAAGAAGGAAGGGCGCCCTGCCTCGTCTCGACCGGCCGCTAGGTGGCGCCGCTCCTCTCCTCTTCTCCGAGCCCCCTTTCCTCGCCGCCGCTTCGCCTTCGCGTCCCGTCCTCCGGTTTAAATAGCCCAGCAGCTGATGGGGCGGGGACTGTCGTGGCTCGGGCGACGCTCCCCCCCCCCCCCTGCGGCGCTCTGCAGGCCCAGCAGGGATCACCCTCCGCCCGCCATGCCACGGCTTTGCTACCCCAAACGACAGCTAGATATCCCCCCCCCCCCCCAAGACGGTTTGGGGGGAAAAAGGGATCGGTGGGTGGGAAAGGAGGGATCTGAGGAGATGGGAATAGTTAGGGCTTGGTCAGAGTTCAGCCCCCTCCCCCTCCTGGAATGCCAGGGCTCAACAGAAGGAGGGTGCCTCTGAGCACGCGCAGAGTGCAGAACGAACGGGGGGAGGGGCTTAGGTGCCTGGAGAATGTGGAAAAGGCTGCTGTCAAATGAGCCATCTGAGTGTCTATAAAGGCCAGCAAACCAGAACTCTAGAAAAAGCGGGTATCCAGGTCAGGGAAAGCCAGTGTGGTGTAGTGGTTAGAGTGATAGACTGGGAGTCGGGACATCCGGTTTCTAGTCCCTACTCGGCCCTGGAAGCCCGCTGGGTGACTTCTGGCCACTCACAGACTCCCAGCCCAATCTACCTCACAGGGTTGTTATTGTGAGGATAAACATGGAAAGGAGGAGGACTGTGTATGCTGCCTTGGGTTCCTTGGAGGAAAAAAGGCAGGATATACATAAATAAGGAAGGAGGGGAGGGGAAAGGAAAGGAAAGGAAAGGAGCCCTTGGTAGAGTCAGGTTAGGTTAGCACCCTACCAATGCCCTTTCTTGAGCTTTATGGAAGACATAGTGCTGAACACACTTTAAGAACATAAGAAGAGCCCTGATGCTGGATCAGACCAAGGGTCCATCTAGTTCAGCACTCTGTTCACACAGTGGACAATCACTTGCCCAGGGGAACCCCACAAACAGGACATGAGTGCCACAGCATCCTCCTGCCCGTGTTCCCCAGCAGCAGGTGTACATAGGCATATGACCTCTGATACTCGAGGTGGCATATAGCTATCAGGACTACTAGCCACCGATAGCCTTCTCGTCCAGGAATTTTTCTATCTCCCCTTTAAAGCCATCCAAAATGGTGGCCATCACTACGTCTTGTGAAAATGTATTCCATAGTTTGACTATGCACTGTGTGAAGAAGTCCTTCCTTTAATCTGTCCTGATTCTCCCACCAATCAGCTTGGGGACGACCCCATTGGGTGCTAGTATTATGGGAGAGGGAGAAAAATGTCTCCCTATCCGCATTCTCCATGCCAAGCATAATCCTGTACATCTCTATCATGTGTACAAAATGCTTTCCTGGGTGTTAAGTAGCCCCATCAAACCCAGGGATGCTTATTTCTGAGTTTAAACAGGTGCTTGAAGGTGACGTTGGTATCAGACATTAAATCAACTGAGGGAGCAATCCTATGCATGCGTAGACAGAAAAAAGCCCTACAACTCCCAACATTCCCCAGCCAGCCATATAGGGCATTTTGTGTGTGTCAAAACATGCATTAGGATTGTGCCCTGAATGATATTTTCTGGGCAGTGGCAGGATTTGGAGGGAGCATCATCACCTTCCAACCATTTTGGAATGTTTTTAGGATGTTTCAGGATGTTTTAATGCAGTTTTAATACTGTGTGTCATGTTTTAATCTGTTTTATGTATTTTATCATATTGTTGTTCCCCGCCTCGATCCAGACGGAGAGGCGGGTAAGAAATAAATAATAATAATAATTATTATTTCTGAAATTTGCAACACACCCACCCACCCTCTCTCCTGTATTTTTGCAGACTTTTAAGGGCTGTCTAGAAAGCTGATTCCCCAAAGAATCCACTCCCCTTGGGCGGGGGCATCTTTGATGTTCCAGGAAGATCTATAGTGCTAAAGGCAGAGATATGGAGCGTCTTTTTCTCCCCACATCCCACATTTTTTTGCCAGCCTTCCTCACGGCAGCACCACTTTATTGCATGGAGATTTTGTAAGCTATCTGTTTTTGCTTTTGCTTTTTGAAAGTTGGGTATGCATTATTTTTAAAAAACCCAGAGCTGGCCAAAGGGAGCGATCTGCCCTTCATCAGCCGCAAGTAAACTTGCGAAGGACTCTGAAGAAATGCATGTATTCTTAGCTTATGCATGTATGCATCTGTCACAGCAGGTATCATTTTAGAAGAGTCTTTCCTCTTTCTCTCATCTGCAGGAGAGAATGCATTTTTAAGAAGGCGCTTAACACCTGTAATAATAATATTAATATTAATAATAATAATTCCCTTTCTCTGTTGTGCTGTTTTTTTCTAGACAGATATGATGGGTTTCGCCAAGTCATGCTGTCTTTTACAGATTCAGGAATTTCCTGACAATTGAATGTGTTTGAATTATGACTGCTTTCTAGATGTTGGTGTGGATGTTTTTTTTTGGTAGGTCCTGTTTCTGAAGGTTTTCTGTATAATGTTTTGATGTGATGCCGGTGACTGACGTGACTAACAGAATAATTGTGACCTTTTTCTGTTGTCATAGTTCTTTGACTTCCATGGCCAATGGTGTATATTTTTCTCGCTTTCCTCTTCCTTTTCAACCACATTTTTGTCATTTGGTATTGCTATGTAAATGAGGTATGTTTCCCCCCCTTTTTTGACTATGACCGTTATGTCTGGTCAGTTGCAGGGTATAGTCTTGTCGGTATAAATTGTTCTGTCCCAGTATATTTTATGATCTGCATTTTCCAAGATTGTTTTGGGTGAGTATGTATAGTATGGTGTAGATTGTTTGATAAGGTTGAATTTGATGGCCCGTTTTTGGTGAATTATTTTTGCAGCTGTATTGTGTCTGTCCGTACAGATGATGATGATGATGATGAATTTATTTCTCCCTGATAAATTGGGAAGATATTTTTAGTCAATCAAAACATTTTCAACTGAGTAAACTAACCAATTAATTTACTCAATTTTGTAACCCTATTTAAAAGTGTGCAGATATGGAGAGCTAGAAACATGAGTTGCTGTAGAAGAAAGCAGAGAATTTCAGGCAGCTAAATTTGGTACCATTCTTCAGATTCGGTGCCTTATGATCAGAGACACTGCCCAAAGGAATACACCCAGCTCCGCATAAAAAGCTGCTGTGCTGTGCAAAGTTTTAGGAAACCAAGACTGTACGATTCCATTTTTTTCTTAAAGAACATCTTCTTCTGCAAGCAATGGATCACCAACATTTGGGGATTAAGATCCAAGATTTTAGGTTGTGCAGAGCACAGGCCTGTACTAAGGCATCTGGGGTTGCTGTTGTTTGACGAATGAGCCAAAGAGCCAAAGCCCTTGAAGGGATTACAGTGAAGAAGCGCAAGGACTAGGAAAAACGGGTATCAATTACAGGATGACCAAAGGAAGCAACAGCTTCATATTCCCAGGTGCAATTACTGGAGGCATGAAAGCGTGTCTGATGAGATGCTGGGCGCCTTAGTGAGATTACCTGGCAGGAAAACAAGAGACCCTGTTACATTACAAGACGCAAGGAACTGCTACATCCTTAGCTGCGGCAAACACGGGGTGGATTTGCTGAGGTGCCAATTGCTTGAAGTGGGGGGAAGGGCTGTTGCTCAGGTGTAGAGCACCTGCTTTGCATGAAAAAGGTCATAGAATCGTAGAATAGTAGAGTTGGAAGGGGCCTCTAAGGCCATCCAGTCCAACCCTCTGCTCAATGCAGGAATCCACCTTAAAGCATACCTGACAGATGGCTGTCCAGCTGCCTCTTGAATACCTCTAGTGTGGGAGAGCCCACGACCTCCCTAGGTAATTGGTTCCATTGTCACACTGCTCTAACAGTCAGGAAGTTTTTCCTGATGTCCAGCTGGAGGTCCCAGTCTCAATCCCCCGGGTATGGCTGGGAATGACCCCCTCCCTATAACCCTGGAGAGTCACCGCCAATCAGTGCAGACCAGGGGTCCCCAAACGTTTTGCACCCATGGGCACACTTGGGAATTTGAAAAACTGCTGTTGGCACTGCCACAAAATGGCTCCCACAGAGGACTATGATGAGTTCCTCTTTTCTGTTTAAGATAAGATCAACTATAAACATTGTCTCCATCTCTAGAGCTTGTTTGGGTGGATTTCTCTCTCCCTGGGACTATTCGCACGTAACAGCAGCAAATCCCTGGGTTAATTAATTAACCCACAAGTTGCTGTGGTGTGTGCTAGGCACATTCTGGAAAAAGTGCAGAAAAGGGCAACTAAAATGATCAAGGGGCTGGAGCATCTCCCCTATGAGGGAAGGTTCAAGCAGTTGAGATTGTTCAGCTTGGAAAAAAAGGAGGCTGAAGGGAGACATGATAAAGGTGTACCAAATTCTGCATGGTGTGGAGAATGTGGAAAAGGAGACATTTTTCTCTCTCTCCTATAATACTTGAACCCAAAGGGGTCATCCCATGAAGCTGATTGGTGGGAGATTCAGGACAGATAAAAAAAGGAAGGACTTCTTCACACAGCACATAGTTAAACTATGGAATTCATTACCACAAGATGTGGTGATGGAGACCAATTTGGATGGCTTTAAAAGGGAGGGGATGGATAAATTCCTGGAGGAGAAGGCTATCAATGGCTACTAGTCCTGATGGCTAAGTGCAACCTCCAGTATCAGAGGCAGTGAGCTATATAAACTAGTTGCTGGGGAACATGGGCAGGAGGGTGTTGTTGCACCATGTCCTGCTTGTGGTTCCCTGGTCGACAGCTGTTTGGCCACTGTGTGCTGGACTAGATGGACCCTTGGTCTGATCCTGCAGGACTCTTCTTACATTCTTATGTTCTTAACTCCTGATCAGGCCAACTAGGGGTTGAGTATTCAAAATGGCTGTAGAACAAATCGTCATGCACTGCAGCAAATCATAGCTTAATTAAGCCAAGATTTTGCCACTCTTACATGCAAAGCAGGTCTCTCCCCCTCCCCCCCCCATGCCACCTCATAAGCGAAGATATAATCTGCCCTTGCATTCTCTTTTTAACTGAGGTAGTGGGTGGGGGACAGTCATGCTCAGAAAACTCTGAAGCCCATTTTTCAGTTCTTAATGGATAAAGCCTGCAAATCAACCAATTACACCCAAAGGTTGCATTTTGAAGGAGAATTATGCTTGATTTGCATGATTTATGCTCATCACAACACTTGGATGTTTATTAGCAAAGGACACAGAAGAACCCAAGCTCTGGAGCTAATATGCTAAATCTATCATGTGGTAGTTCTCTGTCATCCGGGGTAAAAACAGAACATAAAGTCAAATGTACAGCTAGAGATGACTGAGGAACATTCAACACACTCAGTTTATTGTGAATTAAAAGCACACTCGGTTTCACTTTGCTGCACACAGCCATAGAGGCGAAATATAGGAGCAAAGGTGATTGCCTACTACTAGGTCCTATCCCCAGAGTCTCTGGCAGAGAAGGTCCAGCCACCTCAAACTCTAAACTGAAGATGATTGAACCTCCTACTTTGTATGCTTCACCCCAACATCTGTCCACACATCTGTCATCCAGGTAGCATGCACTGCAAAGATATCATATTGACCTGGTTTGCATGCAATGCCCAATTCCTGGGCTGTTATCCAAAGCTGGATTGTTTAGGGGTCAAACAACCAAACCCAATAGTTTGTTGTTGGGTTAAATCTGGGCTGCTTAACAGCTAAACAACCCAGAGTTCTGGGTTCAGGCATCATGATAACAACCCAAGAAAGGGCCTCACCTGGGTTGTTTTGGAAAGGTGATTTAAAGTGAAAGCAGTGGACATGCAGGAGGCAGCCCTGACATGTGGCCCTGCCAATTCCAGGGTTAAACAACCAAGGAATTGACCAGGATGGATGGACCAGGCTGTTCTCTGAGCTATCCATACAATATTTTTGTGCCTGGAAAAATGCAACACTTTCTCAAATTAATGTATTCATTGCCATGACATTTCCCAGGTGGAATAGGCCAACGAAACCATCACAGACTCCCCCCAATTAAACCTAAGAAGCTTTTCAAAAATGGTGTGGGTCAAATTTCAGCTTTCTTCTTCCTCTTCTACTTACATGTAAACAGCTAGGAATTAAGTATTCTCTTGCCATACAAGTTGTGCATAGGAATCGTCGTCTAATTACGTTGTTGTTGTTGTTTTCGTTGTTCCCAATTGAATAAACACACAGAAGATTGTGCCTAGCAAGAGAGAGAAATAGAAGATCAGTAGCAAAGTTATCCCTTCACCCATGACAGCTATGATTTACAGCTCTGACATACCTACAGGATACTGTGCTGCTATTATAGTAGAGTTATACTTATGATTGCGAGACTGAAGCACAGCTGCTACAAAGCCAGTACTGGAACATAGGAATGTCTCCGGCAGATATTGGGCTCCATAAGAAGAATGGCGGAGGGATAGACATTTCCACCACACCATTGCCTAAATCCTGCCTCTTTGCCTGGAGAATCTGCTCTAGGCTTCTCCTTATATGTTCAGTTCTTGTGGGGTTTGGGGTGGTGGAAGAAACATCGTGCTTTAAACAACAACAAAAGCATAATTATTCTTAGTCAATATTTGTGGGTAACACCTCTCTCTTCGCAGCAATTAGCTGTCGCCTGTGTGTGGAATATCAGCATTTGCAGACAGTGGAATGAAGGCGTTGATTAGAAACATTTTCACCAGGGGATAGGGAAAAAAAGAACAAAAAAAACCCAAATTCACAAGAAAAGGACTCGGTTGGGCCTCATATCTGGTACCTAAGATGGGGAGTGATGGAGATCTACAGAGGGCATGAGACAAGACCCAGGAGGCTTATTTAATGTATAAAAATATTTCTACCTCCAACTTTGAGTCAACTTTATTTATACTTCCCCAAAGTAGCGAACAATATAAAAGCAACACTTAGGGAGTAATCTTATGCATGTTTAGGCAGAAAAAAGCCCTACAACTCCTAGAATGCACAGGCAGCATGCAGGACTTTTTCCCCATCTAAACATGCATGGGATTGCACCCTTGAAAATATAAAATCATATAGATCGCTCTGGTCTTCTTATCTGTCACTGCGTGCTCTCTCTCTGTCACACACACACACTTGCATGTTCAGGCTTCTGGGATCTACTCCCCCTCCCCTAGAATCCCAAGTACCACTGACTAGAGCTCAGGTGCAAAACAGTGGCGCAGGTGGGTAGATAGATATACAGCAGGCATTAAGGTCCAGGGTGCCTCTGCACATGTGCTCAGCCCAGGAATTTGTGATCTGCACTGGAATCCAGCTTGCAAGTCCTTTCAAACAAAAAACCCACTCCTCGATCTCCCCCTGCAAAATTTCTTTTTCCTTCTGCCTAATTTAGGAGATTGGGGAAAACGTTTTAGGTGTTGTGATTACTAGACAATTGGGAGTCAGAACCCCATGACAATTGACGACAAATCATCCAGGGAATCTGATTTACATTCTGTCCATCTCTGTTGCAGGGCATGTTGTAGCTCTGAGTTCTGAAAAGCAACCGATTTCTCCAACATAGGAACCAACGTGTAAACAGATCCCTCTTTTGGTGACTGCTAGGCTCTTTGCCCCCTCTGATAGTTACTTTATTCCCTAAAAAAATTAAGATAAAAAACGCTTTTTAAACTGGGAAGCTGGTCTGTCTGCCCTCCAGCGCCATATTTATTTGGGTTCCTAAGAATGTTTTTGCGTGTTGGAGGTCATCCCCAATTTCAGCCCTGGACTTTTTAGTCTCACCACTTTGCCTTCTGGGAAATGAGTGTTCTTGACCAGCCATGCCCACCACGGCAGTCATTTCATGAATGGGCAAGCAAAGTCCATGGCAGCCATTTTGTGAGAGTGCTCACAACCCTGTCTCAAAATTCCAAATGTGCCCACTGACCCAAAACGGTGGGGGACCCCTGCATAAACGTTTCTGTACTTAACACCTCCAAATTCTGACTCTGGGGAATCAAACTTTCTGGTAGCTAAATTCTGCAAACACGTATCTCGCTCTGAATCGACATGTAAAAAAAAGGTTATATGGTATCAGAAGCAGGCTTGTTTTCTCACCGGATCAGAAGCAGCCAAAATGGAAGGGGTGCAGTTTCTTCTTGACTGCAGCAATAAATGGAACAGGTTCTGCCACCCTCAGAAAGTTGCTTTAAAAGAGGAGGTGGGAAAGGATGCTTCAGATCTACTTAACAATCACCAGTGCCAATCCTCCGCTTGAAGGAATTTTTAAAAAATTGCTGTTATGCGTCTGTAACCACACATATAACACCTATGCAGAACCTGCAAATAAAACCTTTACAGCAGCCCTAAAAGCATTGGGAGATGGTTGCAAACTGGGAAGTGGGTGGGAAAAGAAGAGAAGGACACCCTGTTCTTGCGAAGTACCAATTCTGCTAACACAGGTCTAATGAGGCAGAATGAATAGATAATTCAGAGGAGCAAACGTGATCTATCACTATGTGCAGACTCTCTCTCTCTCTCTCTTTCTCACTTGCATAGTCTAGGCTACAGACGGGCAGACTTCAGGTTTCTGGGATCTACTTTTTTTTTTTTACTAGAATCCCAAGGGCCACCGACCAGAGGCCAGGTGCAAAACAGTGGCGCAGGTGCGTAGATAGATATACGCCAGGCCTTAAAGTGCAGGATGCCTCTGCGCATGTGCTCAGCCCAGGAATTTGTGATCAGCACCAGAATCAAGCTCACCGATCCTTTCAAACCTGGTTCTCCCCCTGCAAGAGTTCTTTCTCCCCCACCCCATCAACCTAATTTAAGGGGAAACATTCTAATTGTTGAGATTAATATACAATGTGCTAAGAGATGTGTGTGTAGAAGAATCTTAACCAATTGGCCAGCCGACTGACATTTGCAGAGCAGGCACAATCTGGATGGAGTTTTAGGAAAGGGGGCATAACCAAGGATAGAGCACCTGCTTTGCACACAGAAGGTCCCAGGTTCAATCCCATCTCCAGGTAGGGATGAAACCCTGAGCTATCAGCAAAGACAACACTAAGCTAAATGGACCAGTGGTCTCATTCAATAGAAGACAAAGTCCCGTGTTCCTACATGCCATTCCCACCCCGGGCTCACTCATAAAGTAAGGAACACCTCATTTAAAGCAGCTCTACTAAAAGTTGAGAGTGTAGCACAGAATAACCCCTGCAGAATGTATATTGCCCAGAGAGCTTTGCCGTTTGTTTGGTATAGAAACGCAATAAATAAATAAAAATGATAGCGATGTTCTGGAATCAATCATTTCTCTCTCCCTCCATCCAAAAAGTGTACATGTCAAAGAACTTGTTGCCTAGGACATTCTGCATATAGGCTGGGTATAAACGGAATTAATAATAATAATAATAATAATAATAATAATAATAATTATTAGATTTACGTAGGAAATGCCATCAATCTGAAGAAACAACAGACCATGTAACAGGAGGATGTTAAATACTGGCAGGAATGGACTATATGGACAGACACAATACTGCTACAAAAGTAATTCACCAACAACTGGCCATCAAATTCAACCTCATCAAACAATCTACACCATATTATACATACTCACCTGAAACAATCTTGGAAAATGGCAGATCATAAAATATACTGTGACACAGCAATTCATATGGACAAGACAATACTTTGCAATCGACAAGACATAACAGTTATAGACAAAAAAGAAAAACACACCTACCTCATTGACATAGCAATATCTAATGACATAAATGTTGTAGAAAAGGAAGAGGAAAAGAGAGAAAAACATACACTGATGGCTATGAAATTTAAAGAATTATGGCAACAGGAAACTTACAATTATTCTGTCAGTCACATTAGTCACCGGCATCACATCAATTCCACCCCCCCCGCCCCCAAAAACCTTCAGAAACTGGGCCTACCAAAACACATCCACACCAACATCCAGAAAGCAGTGATACTTAAAACATGCTCAATAGTCAGGAAATTTCTGAATCAGTAAAAGACAGCATGACTTGGCAAAGCCTGTCATGTCCGTCTAGAAAAAACAGCACGAGCGAGAAAAGAGAGATGATGATGATAATAATAATAATAATAATAATAACAACTTGCTATTGTGAACAGGCAGCAGGGCCAAGTATGATTTTGAGTGTTTCATGGCCAGCTGCAGATCAACAGCACCGAAATAAATTTGTATTTTAAAACTGTATTAATTCCTGCATGGCTGCTCGGTTTTATCCTGGTTGTACTTTTATACTGTATTTTATATTATGTTTTTATACAGTTGTTGTTTTATATTTGAATGGTTTTTATAGTTTTAATTTTTGTAAACTGCCCAGAGAGCTTCGGCTATTGGGCTGTATAGAAATGCAGTAAATAAATAAATAAACAAACAAATAAATAAATGACCCAAGGTTGCCACCCAATTTTATTTTCACAACAACCCTGTGAGGGAGGTTAGGGGCAGGCTCAGCCTCATATGCTGAGCTTCACTGTGGGGATTAGTCCTTCCCATTCCTAGTCAGATATTCTAAACCATCCTTTCCCAACCTGGTTGACTACAAGTCCTATCATTCTCAGCTGGCAAGGCAAATGATGGGAGCTGCAGTCCAACATGTCAGGAAGGCAACAGGCTGAAGAAGGCTGCTCTAACCTCAACATCACACTGGCTTTCAGCTTCCAAATTATACAGGTAAGGAAGTCCCTCCTTCCGAGGCTGTTATCATCTCTAGCCAGGCTCGATTTCTGATGCGCTGCAAATGCAGCTCGGTAGATGTGGCCACATCAATGTGTCAGCTTGCGACACGCATGCAAAGAAGGCGCAGTTGTGTGCGAAAGTACAGAAGGAGCTCCCGCAGTCGCTACCGTGAGGAGACGATTGCGCTAAAGCCAACACCCATCCTGGCGACCTATTCTAAAAGTGCGATGCAGCTGGGGCTGAATCAGGTTACTGAGAAGTCATTCTCTGTTCTTTATGGAGAGCTAAGTAGGTGAGTCACCCCGTGCAGAAAATCAGTGTTGAGAGATATGTGGGTAAGGGGCAGGCTTTGGGTGCATGCGGCCCCCGGTAGTGTGCATGTGGCCCTCGGGGGCAAAAAGGTTGCCCATCCCTGATCTGGCGCAATATTGCCAGCCGGTTCATCATAGGAACATAGGAAGTTGCCTCCTACTGAGCCAGACCATGGGTCCATGGAACCCAGTATTGTGGACACTGACCGGCAGCGGCTCTCTGTGGCTTCAAGCAGGATTTTCCCCAGCCCTACCTGCAGATGCCAGGGATTGAACCTGGGACCTTCTGCACGCAAAGCAGGTGCTCTGCTGCTGAGCTATGGCCTCTCTCATTCCTGGCTAACTTTTTTTTAAAAAAACTGGAGATTTCTAAGGATTTTTTGCAGGCCAAATGCGTAATCTACCACGGAGCTATGTGGTTCTTTTCCCAAGAAGAGTTCACAAAGCCATTGTTTAACGCCAGTTTCATCCCCACCCAAACTAAAGGGCACAACTGTGTAGCTGCGCTTGATTAGGTCAGATTAATGTAACAAAGAGGTGGTAGAGCCCTGAATTGGCAGAACAGCCTGTTCCACCTCAGACTACCAGCAGAGGTGGGTGCAGGAATCACATTCGTTAGTAGTTTAAACATTTAAATAGAGAACTAGCACAGTGAGGTGCGAGAGCTGGGCTAGAACTTTCCTCCCTGATTTGCTTGTACTTTACTTGCAGGAAGCTGTTTATAGTCGCAGGGGAAGCATCTAAAAATGCCACCTCCATTCTGAAGTGGTACAGTCCATGCTTTCGATTTGCCTGTCTCGTCCTGCTGCATCTGTCAGACAGGTACTTTTTAGGATGAGTCCCACATTAAGTTTATGGTGTCTTCATCTCAATTTCGTGGTAGAACTGGATACCTATTCTTGGATCAACCATGCACAGGCGCTGTATTCACACTAAGCCACACTAAACTTTTATTGTGGGAGAGCTGAAATTATACATTTTAAAAACAATGTTCGGTTGGTTTAAACATGTCTTGTGTCCAAAGTGCTTTAGGCAACTTGCTAGGTTTTCATGCTGTGTAGGAGAAATGTTTCAACACATCAGTTACCACAATATGGCAGGAACTTATTCTGCACACAACTCGCACGGCAATGGTTGTGAGTTTTACTAGAATGATGACTCTCATTTGTTTCAATGTGCGGGAAAAATATCTGGTCAAGTCTGCCTTTAAAACTGGAGGCTTTGACTCCAGGAAAGGCGAGAGGATATTTTGTTGTGCTATGCAAAATAAAGCAGGCAGTATTATTCAAATGCCAGATCTAGAACTTGATGCTATTCCCTACGGTTCTTAAATGAAGCCCCGGAAGCAGCTATAAGCATGCAGTTTTAAAATCAGAATTTGTGGTAGGGATTAGCTGGTGTGCAGGAGGATTTCTGTTCACATTTTGATGCAGACTGCTTGGATTCAGCTACATGTGGTGCCCACAAGCTGATAACCAGTGTCCTATCGCTGTAGAGCAGCCTTCTCCAATTTGGTACCCGGTTAGATGGGCTGGACTACACCCCCCATCATTCCCAGCCAGCAAAACCAAGGCAATATCAAAAACATAAAAAAATGAAAGAGCCAGTAGTGAAGTTAATAATCAGAGCAACAGATGATAGTTTAAATATCTGCTGGAGGGGGAAGATGTCTGGGGATGATGGGGGTTGTAGTCCCATCCCATCTGGAGGGTGCCAGCATGAGGAAGACTGACATGGAGCTTAATGTGGTCAGCAAGGGAAAAACTGAGCTCACAAATTCAGAAGACAGACTAGAGGCATTTGGCTTAAAACTTTTAATATAAAAATTCACCGACGTACAAAAATGCTAAAATGTGACAAACTGTTCAAAATACTGGGATCAACTTTCCTGTTACATGGCAGTAGTAGAAAATAAAACCAAAAGCCAAAACCAACTTGGTTAAGAAGCAGTGAAATGTACACAGATCACACCCCACTGTCTATTCAGAGCCATCGCCAGCAGCTCCACCGTGGCCTTCTTGGGGGCAGGCTACTCTCGATGGACTAGCACGAACAAGCCCAGTAGAAAGAGGACGGTGTACTGTTGGGGGAAAACAAACACACACACAGAGAAGGAGTTCAACCGTCAAGCACACTTATGAATAAGGTACAGGAAGGCGCAACTGTGAATTGCACGGTGGAATGTGGCCCGCCAATGCGGAATCCGGAATTTTCGTAGAATCCCAAAGTCGTAGGAGACGTCTGCTCCACGGAGCGCTAGCGATGATGCATTCGCACAAGCCAACAACTGTGCAATGGAACTAGCACCACAGGGAAAAGTGGTGGTTTGCCACTGAAATTCATCGCTTTTCCCTATTGCGTGAGTGTTGGTTTATGCCAGCACAACGTCAACAGCGCTAGCACCAGGGCACCGTCAGATACAACCTTCAGCTTCAAAGAACTCTAGTAATGCCTGAAATGCTGGAGAGCCGTTGCTGCCAGTCAGTGTTGACAATATCAACCTAGGCAGATCAAGGCTCTGACTCAGTATTGATAAAGAGAGCACCCCCTCTTGCGTCTCCTTCACGATGCTTCACCCAGACCTAACGGAGCCAACTTGCTAATATAGAAAGCAAACTAAGAAGCTTGTGTAATGCGATAAGATAGTCACTGTAGAAAACTTTCAAAGTTGGTCAAAGGCCACTTACCTTGCCTGGAGATGGACATGTGTAGTAGAACTAGGAATTTTCCAGTGTTGGCAATAGTTCACTTGATACTTAGCTGATGCAATTTTCTTGTAAGTTAACCTTTGTCTATGAAAACCTCGCCCACTTCTTCCCAGGCAGAGCAGTTCGGACCAGCCCCCTACTGGAAAGGCTGTTCTCCTGAGTGCTCGGGCCCTTCCTTCTTGCCCCTTTTCTTTTTCAATAAAGCTTTGCACTAAGACCAACACTTCTGGAAGAATTTTTTCTTCAAGAGCATAAGGCAGCTTCTTGTAATCCAAAGTTCCAGGCTTGGCTATACAGTCACAACCGGTTTATAGATTTATTGTAGCACTTTATTGCTGCATTGTTAAATATTGACATTGCATTTGCTACTTGTTTTTTTATGTTGTTATTAGCCGTTTCGGCGGGCTTTCTTCCGGAGGGACAAGCGGGGTACACATAGAGGTTAACAGGTAAGTTTTCTATATACAGGGAACTTTAAAACATCAACTACAGCATGGAATGCCTTCCAGGGGAGCCTGAAGTTAGATGTGGAGTGCCCACACGCAGGTTTACTACGTCAATGAGAGCTGAGCCTCAACAGTTGGAAGGGGACTGGTTCACAATGTTTAAAAGCCAGAAGAAGTCTCAGTGAGGCAGGATGGGCTGTCCTCCCATCGTGAATCTCAGTTTCCCATCCTTTATGCCAGCCTTCCCCCATCTGGTCCCCTCTAGATGTTCTGGACTACAATTCCCAGCATTCGTGACCGCTGGCCACATGTGCTGGGGCTGATGGGAGTTGAAGTCCAAGACATCTGGAGGGCACCAGGATGGGGAAGGCTGCTTTATGTGCTTTGCGGGGGGGGGGGGGGGCTGTCAAAAATGCTAAACAAAATTCCAAGATCTGCTACACAACTAAACCACCGCAAGCATCACAATGCCTTATCTGCTTAAAGGTGGTTCAGATGCCCAATTTGGGATATTTTAGTGAAGAACTGCGAAGGGAGAAACACAAGCCCCCCCCCCCCCCCAATCCATCTCTGAGCAGCAACCTTTCTGTGCAAAAGCTTGCTCAAGTGAGGGCTTTACATCCAAAAGATCAAGTGAACAGATCGTACCTTGAATTTGGGATAATCATTCATTAGGATGGTCACTATTCCGATGTATGGCACAAATCTAAAATGGGAAACAAAGCCATCTATTTTAGATACTAGCTCGCTAGAGACTCATTGGGTTGAGGACACAACTAGTTGGATTCAGCAAGACTTAGGCCTAGATTATGCATGCAGGAGAACAACAGGACAGAATATTGAGATGGTACTATTGTAGATAGCAGGTAGTGAAGACAACGCTTGCACTCTGTTTCCCTGCCCCAATTAAAAAAACAAATAAACCGTCACTGCAAATCAAAAGTTAGCACACCAGGGAGAGAGCTTCCAGGCCAGCCCTTCTCCCTCTTGCCCTGCGTTCCTCCTTGGAGGGTGCATTTCACTGAGAGGAACATTTTTTAAAAAGTGGTATTTCCTGGCCTACAGCTGACCTTGCTCTGCTTCATTAGGGTGACCACATGGAAAGGAGGACAGGGCTCCTGTATCTTTAACAGTTGCACAGAAAAGGGAATTTCAGCAGGTGTCATTTGTATGCATGCAGCATCTGGTGAAATTTCCTCTTCACCACAACAGTTCAAGCTGCAGGAGCCCTGCCATCTTGACCAGATGCAAAAGAAGGCAGGGCTCCTGCAGCTTTAACTGCTGTGATGAAGAAGGAATTTCACCAGGTGCTGCATGCATACAAATGACACCTTCTGAATTTCTCTTTTCTATGCAACTGCTAAAGATACAGGAGCCCTGTCCTCCTTTCCATGTGGTCACCCTAGCATGCAATATAAGACCAGGCCTCATTTTGTTGCAGGGGGACGTTTGGGAGCCATCCCACATTACAGCGCTGAGACTCCACCACGGTAGGGCCTCCTTAATGAGTCGAAGCCAAGCCTCTGTAGCCGTCCAAACCGAGCAATACCAGGGGCTGCTAATCTGTGGGAGGATTTATCACAGTGCCCCCCCCCCCCCCCCATGCAGCTTGGGGGCAACTCAAGACCTCCTGTGTAGTTATCCCACAAAATGTCCCCACTTCAAAAGTCTTTACCTCTGGGAAAGGGCTGTAGCTCAACGGTATACCCAGCATCTGCATCCCACACATAAGGCCCTGAGTTCCAATCCTTGCCGCCTCCGGTTAAAAGGATCAGACCCAGTGGGTGATGGGAGAGACCTCTGCCAGCCAAGAATAGGCAAGCCCACCGAACTGATGGGCCACAGGTCCGACTTTCTGCAAGGCCGCTTTGCACGTTTAGCACAGGAGCAGGCAAACTGGCACCCTCCCAATGTTTTGGACTACAGTTCCCATCAGCCTGGCCAATAGAAAGGGCCTGTGGGAGTTGTCGTTCAAAACATATACTGTATTTTTAATGTTTTCATTTTTTGTGAACCACGCAGAGAGCTTCAGCAATGGGGTGATATAAATGTAAATAATAATAATAATATGTATTTTCAAAGTGGCCACCACTAGGAAAATTCAAAAGAACTCACTGATTCGGGAAGGAAGCAAAACTTGCCACACATCGCCCCCTGCTGGCTCGCTGGCACTTACCCTCTTGCTCGTCCCACTACGTCTTTCTTCTCCAGCCAGTGCTGGCCTTGCTTGTACAAGCCCCTGTCGTCAACAGCGTTGTTGTCGCCCTTTGTCAAAAACTTGATGTCTCCATTTTGCCTAACGGAAGAGAAAAAAAAGAAGAGAGAGTCAGATCAGCCGCAAAAGGACGACCCAGGCAGAATACAAGCGATTCTTAAGATGGTGGTCCCCCTTTCCTTCAAACAGATTGCAGGCGCGCCACAGACCTGTGCAAAGGTCAGAACAACGGCAAAACACGCTTGATCTTGGAGATATGAGACCAGCGGGGCAGAATACCAGGAGCGGTTCTACAAAACGGGGCATCTTCAATCCGAGACAGTCGGTGTTGCTCACACACCTGGCCCAATGGTCTGATCCGTCAAATTCAGTGGATCGTTGGTTTAAAAGGACGTGGAAACACTGGAGGGTAGGAGAAAGCTGAGAAATGGGAGGAAAAATGTACCGCAAGAGACCAGCTCCACCAAAAGGAAAGGCCGTTTGGTTCCTTCTCGGAAAATCGATATAAGAACTCAACTCTTGAGCTGCAAGTTTTATTTATTGGAGACGTTTAGGAGCTGAGCTTCAGAATAAATTCCCAGATCAGTGTTGGGTTAAAGCAGGGAGGCCGGGTTCACACGACACGATAACCCGCCCAGTGTGGGTTGTTGTTTATTTGTTTACTTATTTATTACATTTTTATACTGCCCATCAGCCGAAGCACGCTGGGCAGTGAACTGTGGATTATTCTGTTTTCTGAACAAAGTGCTTTTTCTGCATGGCAGGTTAGCATGCTGTGTGAACTCAGCCAGAAGTTGCCTCAAACTTCAGTGGTGGGTGGGTCCAAAAGCAAAAGGGGGTGAGGTCAAAAGGCCAGCATAGTTTAGCTTAGAGCTAAATTGCCAGTGACTAAGCCTAGGAGAGGCATTCCAGCCTTTTAGAGCGGGAGAAAAATGCACAGAAGCTGGGAAAACACCAAATGACTGGCAATCAGGGGAAAGGGAAAGATGCATTGGAGTGCTGGATTGGAACGCCAGGCGGCCCGGATTTAGCCTGCGGCCCAGAGGTTCAACACACCCTGATTAAAATAATAAAATATTTTTTTTTCAAAAGGCAACGCACACACATAAAGACAGGAACAGGAGCATTCATCCAATAAACCAGGGCAGAACTTAAAAACAACAATGGTTTAGATCCTGCAGCTATTCCAGACTTGGCAAAGTGGTACGGAGGACATCTCTGCAGCAACGGCAGCATCCTACAAAGACACTTCCAAAGGAAGCCCCCACCCCTGGTGTCTGGGCTTTCCCCACATTGTTTCCAAGCTACAAACTAACAGTATTCAAATGGCACATTCCATGGTCCTCTACAATTTGGAGGATTGGGAATGAGCTCTCTCCTCTCTTCACATACTGGGCTTAATAGAACTATCCCTGTTTTAATCAAACTGGCAAGCTGTGGCTTGAATGAGCTCTCCGAACAGGACTTCAAAATGAGGACCAAGTCATGGCTGCAATCCTAGTTGAGAGGGAGGGCTTGCTCAAACCACAGTTTACTGGTCTAGAGGCAAGGGCAAACTGCTGTTTGATCAAACGACGACAGAATGAATTATGCTGAACATACGAGGGAATGCATAAGCATAGAGCTCGTTCCTGATCCTGCCTGAAAAACGATCCCAGCATAACCTGACACAGCAACAGACTTTTGCAACCCTCGCCACCAGAGATTGGAAACATACTTTTCGTGAATTTTCAAAACCCGATGCACAATTGGTATTTCCCTTCCTTCTATCCTAAAGACCACGATTTCACCCACTCTGATTGGCTCTTCGACGCGATTGGTTAAGAACAGGAGATCTCCTCTGTGAAATGCAGGCTCCATACTGCCACTGGAAGACAAAGACGTCAATTTTAATGGGAAAACCCAGAGCCGGCTGTATTGCCTTGCGATGTTATCAGCCAGGCTGGTTTTCAAGGGCTAAGGACTGTTATGAAAAGAAGGCCCTGTCTGCACTGTACCAAGTATGCGTTTGCAAATAAATAACTACAATAACTACAATGTATTTCCAGGATTCTAGTTTGGCATATGCTGCAGTGTTTTTGTGATTCTCCATCACCAACCTTCTTAACCCAGGTGCTGCTAATCCATTACTTGTGTCTCAGAAATGGCGGAGTAATGCTAAATCCTTAACCTTTGAAATTTTAAAGTGATTGATCCAGTGCAGGGAGAGAGGATGAACTTTAAGCACTGTGTATCTGTGTTATGCCCGCAGACACCAGGCAAGCTTGACATTCAGATGGGGAAGGCAAAGGCAAAGAGACAGATAGCCTCCTGCCTTCCCATTTCAAATTCTGGCAGGAGAGGCGTATGTAGCACAAGCCACCAAGCGACACGAGACACAAGCGCAGGAAGAACGCCAGCAGAAAGGACTTGCTGCATGGGAACAAGAGAGGGCCTTTTTGATTGTGGCACCCAGATTAAGGAACAAGCCCCCGCCCCCTGGAGATGCATTCTTTTAAAGCAGGCACTTAAAATAGTGCTGTTTCAGGGGCTGTCTTTTAGTTAAGGCCTTTTAGGATTTGTTGATTCTAATTGCTGCTGTCTGCTCTACATTTGTTTTAAGTTTCTTTTCATAGAATCATAGTAGAGTTGGAAGGGGCCTCTAAGGCTATTGAGTTCAGCCCCCTTCTCAATGCAAGAATCCACTTTAAAGGGTATCTGACAGCTGGTTGTCCAGCTGCCTCCTAAATGCCTCTAGTGTGGGAGAGCCCACCACCTCCCTAGGGAATTGGTTCCATTGTCGTACTGCTCTAACAGTCAGGAAGTTTTTCCTGATGTCCAGCCGGAATCTGGCTTCCTGTAACTTCAGCCCATTATTCCGCATCCTGCACTCTGGGATGATGGAGAAGAGATCCTGGTCCTCCCCGTGTGACAACCTTTCAAGTCCTTGAAGAGTGCTATCATGATGTCTCCCCTCAGTCTTCTCTTCTCCAGGATAAACATGTCCAGTTCTTCCAGTCTCTCCTCATAGGGCTTTGTTTGCATACCCCTGATCATCCTCACTGCCCTCCTCTAAACCCCCTCCAGCTTGCCTGCATTCTTCTTGAAGTGTGGTGCCCAAACTGGATGCAATGCTCAAGATGAGGCCTAACCAGTGCCGAATAGAGGGGAACCAGTATCTTGTGCCATTTAGAAGCTATACTTCTATTAATGCAGCCCAAAAGAGTGTTTGCTTTTTTTGCAGTCTCATGATGATGATATTGTTTTGCTTGCTGTTATGCCAGTCACTACACCTCAGGAGAGGCATTTCAACTTTTTAGAATGTGGAGAAATATGCAAATGCCAGTACACCACCAAATGATCAGCAGCCGGGGAAAGGGGCACCTGGAGAAGCCTGGATAGCTGGATTGGGACGCCAGGTGAGCCGGATTTGGTTCAACCCTCTGAGGTTCAACGTCACTGCTTTATAGCTCTGCATGGCTTTATAGCAGCCTGTCCCAACCTCATGCCCTCTGTTAATATCTGGACCTCTGTTACCCTTGCCTTTTGAAAGTTTTATTTCTTCCTTTACAAAATGTATATACTGTTCATTTAAAATGGAGTCCGGAGCGGTGAACATAAGAAGTAAAACAGTAAAAAATAGAATTAAAAAAAGATTAAAACACCATAATAAAATTATGCTTTTAAAAAAGAGAATGCCCTCGAAATTATTATTTATTAACTCCTTGAACCAAAGTTCAAATAGTGGCTTCCTGTGTGACAGAAAGATGGTACTATTGCTCACCTGGTCCATCTCAGTGATGTCACATCCACATCCCAGATAAGCTGCTTCTGGGGTTGTGCACCCTCCTGTCAAGCTAGCACCAACATAGAGAGTTGGCAGAGGCCACATGTCCAGCAGATCCACATGTCCAGCAGATACTCCAGACCTCAAAAGCCATCCCAGGCTATTTGAGCTGTATCTCCCCCATGAAGATCTCACACGGCAACTTGGTTCTGCCCAGAAATTCCTGGCGCGGTCTTACCTGAGCACGACCACAATGGGACTCTCACTGCCCGTTGCGACCATCAGACCCTTCCAGATCATCAGCGCCGAGGAAACGATCATCCCAAAATTCAGCACCTGGTAATACAGCTGGGAGGGGGTGAAGGGATGAGATTGAGGGGAGGGAGCACTGGGAATACAACAGCACCCCCCCCCCCCCCGGTCCAAGAGAAGCATATGCAGAGCTTCCCCCTCAGGCACACACGTCACCCCAAATAACCCCTCTTTCCCCAGAACTGCAGTTCACGACTCATTTACTCTGTTAAGTCCCATCGCAGTCAACAGGACTGCTTGGGGGTCAGAGGACCGCAGCCAGCACAGCGAGCCCACAGATATACTTACATTTGAATTCTCGAGCACTGTTGAAATAAAGCCTCAGTGGAAGCCAGTTCCAAGTAAGTGGTTTAAGCTGGCAGCTTTACATTACAAAACAGAACACAGAGGTCCACTGTTGCCTGGAGGACAACATTCTGGCCCTGAATTTGGAAATCCCAGTAGAGGCCGGCAGTAGCCTTTAGCTGGATATTTTCTCTCATTTTACTTTTCCTTCTGTTCCCATGTAACAACCCTCCTTAAAGGGGAATCTGAAGACAAAAGAAGTTGCAAAGAGCTTGGCACTTTAAGTACAAAGGATGAAACGAAAGGAAGCAGAAGTGCAGATGCTCCAGTTCCTGCATCCCTCAGCTTGTAATATGTAAGTTGACGTACTTTTATTGTGGATTGCTAGACCTATGGCTCGAGGAAGCTTTGCATGCAGAAGGTTCCAGGTTCAATCCCTAGCATCTCCTGTTAAAAGGATTTCAGGTAGCAGGTCTAGGGAAGACCTCTGTTTTGAGACCCGGGAGAGCAGCACCCTGCTGAAGCAGGCAATATTGGGCTAAAATGGGCCAACAGCTAGACCAGAGATGTAAAATTTCAGGAAATTTTGAAGCCACGGAGAAAATGACATCACTCTCTGGTCAGCCAAAACAAGGGACACACACTATACTTTTGCTGGATCGAGGGACTTTTATGCATGACGGCAGTGACCTTATAAATGAGGCAGGTTTTCATATTTTACAGTAGTGAGGAATCTCCAGCCAACAACTGAAATTTGGCCTGCAGGTCCCTCCATCTGGCTCTTAGGTCCCACCCCTGGAACCTCCAGTGTAATTGTATATAGGAAGATGTCTTATACGAAGAAAGATCCTTGTCCCATCTAGCTCAGTACTGTCAACACCAACTGGCAGCAGCTCTCTGGGGTTTCAGGCAGGGTTCTTTCCCCTGGAAAGCTTTGGATTGAGCCTGGGACCTTCTGCAAGCAAAGCAGGCGCTCTACCACCAATCTCTAACAGTGGGTCATTTTCTGAAGGATCAGGAAGGAAATGATATGAAAGGCTGACTCCGCCCGAGATCCCGGAGAGATGCTTAGAGTCATGGTGGGTACTGTGTACAAGGCTAGAAGAGCCTGACCCGGAATAAGGCACCTCCTTAAGTTCTTTAAGGGAGCATGTTGAGAAGGAACAAAGCCCTACATCTCCCAGCATGCTCCAGCCACCCGTGTAAGGCTTTGATGTAGGGCTTTTCTTTCTGTCTAAACATGCATAGGACCTGCACCTTAAAGTATGCAGTGCGTGGAGAAGACCTTTCATTTTGTCTGCCCTGAATCTGCTACCAGCCAGTTTTTTATGGGGAGAACAACCCCCTCCCCCCCACAACGCTTCTAGCATGGGCAAGAGGAGGGAAGGACCCCTCCCCCCCAAATTTTCTTCACTGCCTTCTTCCACCTGGTGCAATTTTTACTCCAACTCCTCGGTTTGAGCACAGCTCCGGATCGCAGGCCACGGATCCTGCGACCCACATACGAGGGGGCGCTGGGAAGGCACCCCACCACCCTCAGCGGAGGCTGGTGGCTCCGATTCTGGTGTGGCTGTGGGCTCAGCACCTTGGACGGCTCCTTTAGAGCTCTGTCTGGTTCTGACTGAAACCCAGGAGGGGTTCACAGCCCCGCCGGAATCGGAGTCACCAGCCTCGCCTGGCCCCACCCCGGTTGCCTCCAAGGCTGCAAAGCGCAGAGGCCCAAGACCAGGCCTCGCTCCAGCCCCCCCCCCCCCAACTCTTCCAGCGCCCGAGCGCACCTGCCGCTTATTCATCCGCCGAACATCGTCCAAGAAATCCAGAGACAACATCCCGGGGAGGGGAGGGGGAGGGAAAGCGCGAAGATGCTACCGCCGGGAGAACCAAGCACACCGCACTTCCGCTTCCGGCCGCCGGGAGCTACTTCCGTCCAGCGCGTTTCCCACAAACCATAGAGGTTCCCCGTCCTAGACCTGCCCAAACTAACCCGCCTTCCCAAGAGCTATTTAGAGACACGCACAACAACGTATCGAAGAGCTACGCGTGGCCTGAGCTTCCGGGTACGATTAGGGGAGGAAATACATAAGAAACAATACAAAATGTTGAAACGCTAAAAAAAATAAATATTATTTTAATGTTGTTTTGCAGTTTCATTATATGGGGTGGGGAGGCTGCTTTTGGAGGTTGGATAGTCGAAAAGCAGTGACGGCTTAACATTTAGAAAAGCTGCTATCAGGTGCTCTGAACTAGAATGGGAAGTAAAACAAAGCAAGTGGACTTGAAATATACTCTTCTCTTCTGTGCTTTGAAAGAGCTGCTGTTAATTAATAATAATAAAAATAATAATAAATATTCATACCACTCAGTGAGATCTAGGCAGCAGAGAGTAGATAAAAGTTAGGTCCATGATTTGATGGTAGTTTGAGGGGTATCTCTCGTAAAAATCATACGAAATCAAGAAGATCTATTTTTTATTTCATAGACCCTACCTTTACTTTCTTCCTAGGCAGCACATAAGTCCATCCTTTATCGGGGAGGAGGCCCTTAGTCCCATGGAGAAATCCAAGGTGATTGTGTTTGCCTGACTGGTGTTTTCTTCCAGGGGTGGAACAAGATATTTTGCTCCCTGAGGTGAAGGACAAGATTGGACAAAAAGTCCACGACTGGCAGATAAATATACAGTCGACAGGGATGATGGGACAACATCCACCTGAAGGCAGAAGGATAATTTAGGTGCTGCAGAGTAGGCCGCAAGGCACAAAGGTCTCTCCTCCCAAGGCTTTGCAGCCGTCCCGCAGCATCCATGTTTACAATCCGTTCTCCCCCATTTGTATATATACTTGTATCTCAGCATAACACTACATGCATCTGATGAAGTGGGCTGTAGTCTGTCAAAGCTTATTTTGCCATCATATGTTCATCTTTAAGGTGCCACAAGACTCTTTGATGTTTTTATTGCAACAAGCTAACATGGCTGCTCCTCTAGGAATCTACAAGCAATTCCACTGGGCTGTAATTGTGGCTGGAGAGATGCAGCATAGCCCACTCTAGTGACCTGGTTTGCATGTAATGGTGGCAAATTGTGGATTAATAAATGCATCATTTGGGGCACATTCCATGGTAGTTTTAAATATTTAATCCCCTCCCCGCAAATCAGTTTTTAACCCATAATTAATCTATAGTATCTGAGTTCAGACATCATGTAGCACCCTCCAATCGGTCTGATCAGGGTTTGAATATTCAAAAAGGTTGCAGTACGCGGCTGGTATGCTTGGGTTAATTATATGGCTATTATATGGAAACAGCCTCATTGGCTCCACTTGAACCAGCTGCCATTTGGCTCCTCCTCTTCTTGAATTGTCTTTTTAGATACTTTACATCAGGACAGGTAGAAGGTAGTAGATCTCTAGATGTTTTGGACTTCAAGGTCTTATGGGAATTAAAGTCCAAAACATTTGGAAATCTACTTTCTGCCCACCCTTGCTTTAGATGATGATTTCATAATAATACATAGCAACATGTGAGGTTTTCAATCCAGCTGGTGCTCAGCGTAAGTCCAGTGCTCTAACCACTGAACTGCTCAGGCTTGTAAACAGAAACCAGTAAAGGAAACAGGATGGGTGCAGGAATCTGCTCCCTTCCCCAATTGAGAAAAACAAAATTCCCATGTATAGCTTGTTTTCTACTTGTTAAATACAACAAAAGAGAACCTTTTGGTTATACTCAGCTTTGTAAGTAAACAATAGGAAGAAATTCAACAGGCAAAGCTCTCATCATAGCATCTCAGGTTGAATTTCTGCTCATCAGGAGACATTGAAAATCACAGATCTGGTTGGGGTTTTTTATTGTCATTGGGGGGCAGTGTAGAAAGTATGATTTGAAAGTGTTCTAACCAAAGGAAATCTAAGCCAGCTTGATTTATTTGAATTGGGGCATAAATCCCTATGTATTTCTAGCACTTTTGCTCCATATTATGCTCCAAGCATAATCAAGAACCAAAAGTTGATATAGAAGCGTATTAAGGCTGTAGCCCTTTGCCTTGGAGTGAACCCACCACGCAGGAGTTTAAACAGGGTCCCAGCTCCTTTTCAAAGGGAGGATTCAACAGATGGATGTGCCGCCGTGAAGAATGCATGAACCAGGCTTTGCCCACGAGATAATATAAGACTCCATATGCCAGTGCTTTCCTAGGGACATGCCTGTTGCTGGCCGCCTGCAGGGCACCAGGCTTCCCTGGAAAAAAGGAAAGGGCGTCCAGGGAAATTGGAGCGTGTGGGAGGAGCATGGTACCTCCTGCACAGGAGTCCATTTCTATAGAGACTGACTAGTATGCTTGGTTACAAACCATACAGAGAGCCTGAAATGCAACTGAATTAATGCAGCCTCATGCCCTTCAGATATGTTGAGACTGCAACTCCCATTATCCCTAGCCAGCTTGGCCAACACATCTAAAGCAAAAAACCAAAAGGAGGAGAGCATCCACTCAGGGCAAAAAAAAAAAAAATGAGAGTAGCAGGTTCTCAGAATGCTAAGATGCTTACTTCCAAGCCCACCACGTTTCGGCCTATTACAGTTGCCAGTAATTATCAAAGGAGACTATCATCCTGTTAGGAGTATTTCTGCAGACATCTCTTATCAACCCCCCTGAAGAAGGCCTTAAAAAACAACATAAGCCGAAACGTGGTGGGCTTCGAAATAAATTATCTTAGCATTCTGAGAACCTGCTTCTCTCCTTTTTTTGCCCCAACACATCTGAAGGCCACCAAGCTGGAATAAGCTGGATTAATCCAACTGTGTTCAGTTCCATTATCTGCGGTTCATTAATTCAATTGCATCCCCATTCAGTTCATTGCAATTCATTAACCACAATGCAATACATTGCAGGGAGGCTGCATTGCAATTCAATGATTTACAATTAGTGCTGCTACATTTTGTGGATTTAAAAGATGCGTCCAATTTATTGGGCATTTATTTATTTATTTATTTATTTATAGAAACTACTTTTCAGAGAAGCACTTACAAAAACAGCAAACGCCAAGCACCATTCTTCTAAGATGACTGGTATGACCTATGTGTGTGTCATATGAAAACCAAGAAAATATGCCTTTTTGCTTTAGCAATATTGTTTATATCTATAGGGAAATCTGATTAATCAAGTATGATTAAGCCATTAAAATTCTTTCATTGGTTTGCAGCTCAATTTAAAAGGTAATGCAAATGGGGGGGGCAAGAATTCATGGAATCATTGAATTGTGGAGTTGGAAGGGACCACAAAGATAATCTAGTCCACCCCTCTGCAATGTGCAGGAAAACCAATTAAACCATCCATCATGAGAGGTGGCTGTCCAGCCTCTTCTTAAAACCCCCAGAGATGGAGAAGCCACAACCTCCACAGGTAGACTGTTACACAGCTGTACAGACCTTACAGTCAGGATTTTTTCCCCTTATATTTAATCAAAATCTAGGCAGCTGCATTGATACCAATTTATAGTAGGAAACCTGTCTATTCAGAAGCTGGCATGAGCATCACGTCTACTCACAAATAAGCAGGGCAAGCCTCTGCATGTCTACTCGGAAGTAAGCAGGTCTGAATCACCCGGGCTCCGCATGTCTACCCAGAACCATGTCTACTTGCATGTAAGCAGGGCAAGCCTGCAGCGCAAGCCTCAGAAGGAAGTTTTCCAACTGTTACTTTTAGCAGGCTGCAATTCTATGACCCATGAGAAAAGCCCAGTCAACACAGTGGGACTTACTGCTGAGTTAACGAGCTGAAAGGGGGAAAGAAAACCAGGGCAAAATGTGAACTGCTGTGAAAGAGAAGCAAATGACAGGTATATC
Source organism: Anniella stebbinsi (assembly GCA_029215795.1). Lineage (NCBI taxonomy): Eukaryota > Metazoa > Chordata > Lepidosauria > Squamata > Anniellidae > Anniella > Anniella stebbinsi. The sequence continues at coordinate 395,295,909 of JARDYH010000001.1, forward strand.
ATGCTTTTCTTCTGTTACTAGATGTACTGGAGGTCCCCTCATGCTGTGATATAGTAAGAGTCTTTAAATAAAACAAAGGGGAGGCAAGAGAACAATGCCTCCCCACAACAATTTGGGCTGCAGACTTACGGTCACTTATTAGGAGTAAACCCCATTTAAATCAATGGGAATTACTTCTGAGTAAACATGTGTGGGATTGCACTGTAAGGCCAGATCTACACCAAGCAGGATGTGTATAGCCACCAATTTGGAAGGCTTTAAAAGGGGGTTGGATAAATTCCTGCAGGCGAAGGCTATCAGTGGCTACTAGCCCTAATGGTTGTGTGCTATCTCCAGTATTTGAGGCAGTAAGCCTGTGTATACCAGTTGCTGGGGAACATGGGTGGGAAAGTGCTGTTGCACCATGTCCTGCTTTGTTGGTCCCTGGCCGACAGCTGGTTGGCCCGTTTGAACAGAGTGCTGGACTAGATGAACCCTTGGTCTGATCCAGCATGGCACTTCTTACATGCTTATTATGAAAGTGGTGTATAAAAGGCAGGAGCCACACCAAGCAGGCTATAGCGGTATGAAAGTGGTACATGGTATGTTTTTATGGGCCTTAACACTTGTCAGTGAACTTCAATACTGCTATAAAGCAGTAGTGCGGCTCCTGCCTTTAAGATACCGCTTTCATAGTGCTATATCCTGCTTGGTATAGATTGGGCCTTTGAGAGTAAGAAAAGGGCCGATGGATGGAAGGAAAGGCAATGGAGACCTATAGCATTCTTCAAAGCCCCTGATGGAAGGACCTGGTGAATAAAGATGCCCACCGAAGGGGAGAGAAGTTTAAGGAATCTAGGGAATACTGGTCTCCTCTGTGTGCAGTGTATGATTGCAGCCTTAAGATACAGAGAGGGGAATTGCCTGCCTGTGACCCCCCACCCATGAGCCTCTGAACCTGGACTAAGATGGATCAGGCAGGAGCAATTGCTTCCTTAGGGAGGCCTGACGCCTCACATTTGGGAGAACCACAATATGAGGAACGGAGCCCAGCAGCCACACATTGTTAGATGGTTTTATTTGAAATACTTTGAAGTAAACATCATAGCAAGGCACAAATGCCACTGCAGATTAAATAGATATGTGATGGCCTGGGAGGGACGCCCTCCACCCCACCCTCTGCTATTGTTACTATAGCTAGGCTACCTTGTAAAACATTCCCTAGGCTAAAATGTACACGGTATCAAAAAATACAAAGGGTTTTTATCAAAACACGATCAGACGAGAAAGTGAGCAAATTCAAATGCAATAAGATAAATAGGGTTTTTTTTCCTTTTTAAGTTATTTATAGTAAACAATGAGCAGGGTTCCGACTCAAAACATAATAATAAAAAAGAAAACGTATAAAAAAGTAAATATTACACGAAGCGTGGGGGGAAAAAAGCACACATGAGAGAGAAACAGCACAGATGGGGTGGGGGACAAATCAGTGTGGGGTGCGGCAAGGAATCTCCAGCGTCAATTCAGCCAACTGAGTAGATTTGGGGGGGGGGGGAAAGGAGAGAGATGTGCGATCAGAAGAGCAGGAGCACTTGAAGAGGATGGAACAGTGATTTCTTTCCTGGAGCGAACACCCTCACTACTGGTATCCTGGAACGCTCCGTGCTGAAACAAGGAGAGGAGCTGTACGAGGGGAGTATAGAGAGAGGGAGAAGGAGGGAGGATATTTCTCGGAATACTGTTTCTTCTGTGGTGTCTTTTCATGATTAGAGGTCTTCCAGGGTGATTACACGAAGCCTGTAAGAGGGCAAACCTTGAGCCTCTGGACTGGATCATACAAGGCCGGCCTACGTATGTAGCTTAAGCATGCGTCAGGCTGTAGGAGCCCGCCTCACCTTCTTTCTTTCTTTGTATAGGTACCTATGTGGACATTTGCTTGTGCAGACACTGGCTGAATTTGGATGACACAATAAGCAACTGGGGGAGGGGGAACAATCGTCAGTTGTATTGACTATCGTGTCGTCCGAATGCTGCCATAGTCAACTCAGCGCTGATCCTAATCCACACCACAGTTGATTATTTATTACCATGTTGTGTGGGGAGTACCCCCTAGATGAACAACTGTAAAGTTGATTATTACCCCACCACTGACTATCGTTAGGCTGACCAGATAAAATCCAGGTCAGGGCTCCTGTAACTTTAACAGTTGTAGAGAAAAGGGAATTTCAGCCAGTGTCATTTGTATGCAATTAGTTCCTGGTGAAATTCCCTCTTCATCACAACAGTTAAAGGTGCAGGCACTATACTAGAGTGACCATATACAAAAGAAGGCAGGGCCCCTGCAACTTTAACTGTTGTGATGAAGAGGGAATTTCACCAGGAACTAATTGCATACAAATGACACTGGTTGAAATTCCCTTTTCTCTACAATTGTTAAAGTTACATGAGCCCTGACCTGGATTTTATCTGGTCACCCTAACTATCATGTTGTCCGAATTCAGCCAGTGAATAAGTCTGGGCCCCGATTCTCATTAATACGGTATATGTGCAGTGGAGAAAGGCACCCTTCAGTCCATCCCAGGACATGTGTGTGGCAACGACTCAAGCGGATGGACTTCTGCTTTAGCTTGCAATAAGGTCCAGCCCATTTCTGAACACAGGAAGAGCCAACAGGAGTCCCGTTGGCCTGGGGCAGCTACTTTATGGCCAGACATTGAAACCGACTATGTACACATGCAACAGGAACCAAAAATCCTGCTTGCGCAAAGTTTAAAGACACAAAAATCCTTTAACGTTTACTGGTATCGAAAGAATCTCCTTTCGAAAGAGCCATTTTTAAAAAAAAAAATCATGTGATCGGATTCGTGGAGTGACTGAAAGGGGAGGTTGGCATGATTTTAGGATAGGGGTGCCTCAGTGGATCCGTGTCTCCAGAGGAAAGGAGAGTTAACTAACACAGGTTTGTGCAGTCTGGGAAGAATATTTGGTAGACTTGGACAGACATATGAAAAGAATAACCTAGAGACAATACTCTTTATGAAAAAAGGGGAAGTGAGGTGGAACTGTTGGGTGGGGGTCTTGAGTGGGGGTCAGAAGAAGAAGAAGAAGAAGAAGAAGAAGAAGAAGAAGAAGGAGAGGGGAATGCAAAAAGTGCTTCTTACCCTGAAATTTCAGACACGGTTCAGCTGGATATGGTCGTCAGACATCCTCTTTCCCCCTCTCACATCTGTTACATATTCAGTGCTACAGATATGGTGGCAGTTTGTTTTGATTTCCCTTACTAATTAAAGTGAACAGAATGCAGTGCCCATTCTATGAAATCTGCCCCCCGCACTCCCCCCCATCCCCCCGGGCACTCTGATCAACATCTTAGGGGAGGCAAAACACACTCTTAAATATTTGGAGACTTTGAATGCTTGTTCTGCAAGTTGGGCTTCTCTGTGTTGCAGGACACGGGATTGCCCCCAGAGTCTTTGCTCTTTGAACCGCCTCCTTCCTTTTCCACAATGTTCGTCTCACCGGAAGGCTCCGCAAGTCCGTTCTCACTGGTCTCCATGTCTAGACCCCCTTTCCTCTCCTCTTGTTCTGGCTCCTCCTGTTCTTCTTCTTCTTCTTCCTCCTCCTCTTCCTCTTTCACTTTATGGACAATGAAGAGGTGCCTAGTCAAAGAGATGTGAGATGTGTAACACAAACCACAGAGCTGACACTGGTAAGTGGAGCTGTCTGTCTTGTGCCGAGGTATGTGTTCCAGAAATTCAGTCTCAGTGGCTGTTGCAAATCCACACTTTGCACACTTCCAACGTGACGCCTTCAGTTTTTTTGCTGGCGGATCTCCAGATCCTGATGCTGTGGTTTCCATCTGGTCCAAACCACCTGCAGATACCCTCTTTGGAGTTTTTGCCTGTGAAACAAACGCATGACCTTATTGTGCCAATCTGCACTAAGAGGCTTGTTCCAGGAGTCCACCGTGGTAGAAGTGCCCAGGCACAGAAAGATCCCCCAGGGGTGCACAACCAGTTTGGTCCATGGTGCTGTGATGTTTCTACTAGTGATACCTTGGGAAAACCTGGGATTTCCTTCCTTTAACTCTCACAAGAGATCAGAAATAAGAGAACAGTTTCCCTTGCTGGTGCTAGCAAAAGCAAAAGAAAGCCTCTGTGTGTGTGTGTGTGTGTGTCTGTGTGTTGGGGGTGTGTAAATGAGCATTGTGTGCAAGCGTACATGCCTGTGTACGAGTGTGTTAGCGGGCACGCATATCCATGCACATATATGTGTGGGACTTGGCAACCCAGCAGGCTCCTAGCATGGATCTTGCAACAGGAAAGGTTGTGCGCCCCGCCACAGGACATATCCACCATGACCTCCTTCCCACTGTCACCTTTCCCACAGCACACCAAGTCATTATGTGTATCCCTGTCCAGCCTTTCCCCCTCTCTGCGTAGTACGGCCGCTTCTAAAAAAGCCCTCCCTGGACCTCCTGGACCTTAATAACTACAGGCCAGTATCAAATCTTCCATTTTTGGACAAGGTGATCGAGAGAGCGGTTGCCTTCCAACTCCAAGCAGTTTTGGATGACACTGATTTTCTAGACCCATTTCAAACCAGCTTCAGGGCGGAATACGGAGTTGAGACCGCTTTGGTTGCCTTAGTGGATGATCTACGTCTGAGTATTGACAGGGGGAGTGTGTCCCTGTTGGTACTCCTGGACCTCTCAGTGGCTTTCGATACCATCAACCATGGTGTCCTTCTGGAACGCCTGAGGGGATTGGGATTCAGAGGCACTGTGCTTCAGTGCTTCCGGTCCTACCTCTCGGGCAGGTTCCAGTTGGTGATGCTTGGGGATAGCTGCTCTTCAAAGAAGGAGCTGCTATGTGGTGTACCACAAGGTGCCATCCTATCCCCAATGCTGTTTAACATTTATATGAAACCGCTGGGAAAGATCATCCGGAGGCATGTGGTGGGGTGCTATCAATACGCTGATGACACCCAAATATATTTCTCTATGCCTTCGACAAAATTGTCAGCTAAGGATAGTGTGTCTCCTCTGAATGAATGCTTGGAGGAGATAATGGGCTGGATGAGGAAAAGCAAACTGAATCCAGACAAGACGGAGGTGCTTGCTGTCAAAGGCCACAACCTTGGTTTGGAGGTGTGTCAACCAGTTCTGGATGGGGTTACCCTCCCCCTCTGAAATACTGTGTTCGCAGCTTGGGAGTACTCCTGGATCAGTCGCTCCTAATGACCGCCCAGATAGATGTGACGGCCTGGAGTGCCTACTATCAGCTTCGGCTGATACGCCAGCTGCGCCCCTTCCTAGAGTTGGAAGGCCTAAAGACGGTAGTGCACGCATTGGTAACTTCGAGGCTCGACTTCTGCAATGCGCTGTACATAGGGCTACCTTTGTGCCTAGTCCGGAAACTTCAACTAGTTCAAAATATGGCAGCCAGGTGTGTCACCGGTACACCTAGGGGTGACCACATTACACCAATTTTAAAATCACTTCATTGGCTGCCAATCAGTTTCCGGGCGAAGTATAAAGTGTTGGTTATTACCTTTAAAGCCCTACATGGTTTGGGTCCAGGGTACCTGCGGGATCGCCTTCTCCCGTATAATCCACCCCGCATGCTCAGGTCCTCTGGGAAGAATTTACTCCAATCAGCCAGAACCACGCTGATGAGTGTTACCCAGAGGACCTTCTCTTCTGTCGCTCCCAGACTGTGGAATGGCCTGCCAGAGGAGATTCGACAAATTAGCAGTCTTCATGAATTTAAGAGAGCCGTGAAGACTGATCTCTTCTGGCAGGCCTACCCAGTTGAATTTTAAGAATCTACCTCTCCTTTTCAACAAACCCAGGTGAGGCAGTGGCTGTTCTGAATCAGTGCCTGAGCACGGTAATGGACTGGATGAGGGCTAACAAACTGAGACTCAATCCAGACAAGACGGAGGTACTGTTAGCGGGTGGTTCGTCTGTCCGGCGAGGTGATGTTCACCCTGTTCTGGAGGGGGTTGCACTCCCCCTAAAGGATCGGGTCCGTAGTTTGGGGGTGCTCTTGAATCCAGAACTGTCGCTTGAGGCACAGGTGAACTCGGTGGCAAAGAGCACCTTTTACCAGCTTAGGCTGATATACCAACTGCGCCCTTATCTGGACAGAGATAGCTTAGCTACAGTTATCCATGCTCTCATAACCTCTCGTTTGGATTACTGCAATGCGTTATACGTGGGGCTGCCTTTGAAAACGGTCCGGAAACTTCAGCTGGTACAAAACAGGGCAGCCAGATTGTTAACGGGGACTGGCCAACGAGACCATATTACGCCAGTCTTTTTCCAACTTCACTGGCTGCCGATCCAGGTCCGGGCCCAATTCAAAGTGCTGTTACTAACATTTAAAGCCCTAAACGGCTTGGGGTCAGGATATCTAAAGGAACGCCTCCTCCCATATGTACCTGCCCGGACCCTAAGATCATCTACAGGGGTCCTTCTCCATGAGCCCCTGCCAAAGGAAGTGAGGCAGGTGGCCACTAGGAGGAGGGCTTTCTCTGCTGTGGCACCCCGGCTGTGGAATGAGCTCCCCAGAGAGGTTCGCCTGGCGCCTACTTTGTACTCTTTTCGTCGCCAGGTGAAGACCTTTTTATTCTCCCGGTATTTTAACAGTTAAATTAACACAATTTTAATCCTTGCTGTTTTAAATTTGTATTTTAATCTGTATTAATTCCTGCTGCTTGGTTTTATTCTGGTTGTGTTTTTATATTGTATGTTATTCTGTGTTTTTAGATTGTGCCTTGTTTTATATATTTTAAAATGATTTCATGGTTTTAATTTTTGTGAACCGCCCAGAGAGCTTCGGCTATGGGGCGGTATAAAAATGCAATAAATAAATAAATAAATAAATAATTTTTAATGATGTATTCGTTTTTACTTGTTTTAATATTTTATCTATTTTGTCGTTCTTGTGTTTATATTTATTATTGTTCCCCGCCTCGATCTGGAGGGAGAGGCGGGTTATAAATAAATATTATATATTATTATTATTATTATTATTATTATTATTATTATTATTTTGCCCATGGCACAGTGTTCGTTTGTGTGTCTGTTCATCCACATCATTGGGGAGGAGGCATAAAAAGAGGGCTCTGCTAGAGGGCAACGGAGAGGGAACCCTTCAAAATGTGGGTGTTGCATTCATGGTGGACAACACTGACCCTTTAAGTTTCCCTCACCAAATCTGATCTACATCTCCATAGAATAAACAGGGCAGCGTTTTGGAAGGGGATCAAGAACTGGGCATGTTTAGCCTGGAGAAGAGAAGACTGAGGGGAGACATCATGATAGCACTCTTCAAGGACTTGAAAGGTTGTCATACAGAGGAGGACCAGGATCTCTTCTCGATCAACCCAGAGTGCAGGACGAGGAATAACGGGCTCAAGTTCCAGGAAGCCAGATTCCGGCTGGACATCAGGAAAAACTCACTGACTGTTAGAGCAGTACTACAGTGGAACTAATGACCTAGGGAGGTTGTGGGCTCTCCCACACTAGAGGCATTGAAGCGGCAGCTGGACAGCCATCTGTCAAGGTATGCTTTAAGGTGGATTCCTGCATTGAGTAGGGGGTTGGACTTGATGGCCTTATAGGCCCCTTCCAACTCTACTATTCTATGATTCTATGATCTAGTAAAACCGTTGTCCCAGATACTTCATTAGGAAAAATACCAGAAGCTGCTGGAAGACGGTGCTTGTTCCTAATACGACTAAAGGAGCAATCCTTTGCATGTTTAGAAACAAAGAAACCCCTCTACAACTCCCAGCATGGCCCATCAAGGACTCCCCTCCAGTCTAAACGTACGTAGGATTGCGCCCTAACTGTATTAATTGTCTCATCTTTTATTTTCATTATTCTCAAGGCTGAACATTTGACACCCATATTTTACAGTGCTCAAAGTTGTCCAACATAACCTGTCACCAGTACCCTAGAAGCCTTTTGTCCTTTCTCAAAATCTCTCAGGACATCTTCTATTTAACACTGCTGGCTGAGGAATGTTGGAAATTGTAGGGCTTTTTTCTGTCTAAACACGCACAGGAGCGCGCTTTAATGACTCTGCTGTCAAAATTAACTTGGTTTCTTCAGCTTTCTCTCTTATGAATGTCAGTACCTAGGATTTAACTAAGAAACTCCTTGGACTGGTAATTTTCAAATGGGGCTATGTCCCAAGCAATGGTATATTCAAATGACAGGGTTGTTTCAAAGGGTCTTGCATGGAACATGAAAGTCTCAAATGTTCATTGTGCCTAAAAGCCTTGATGCATCTAAACAAGGGATTTGTGAAGACCAGAGTGTTAATTTACAGCAGCCATATGCCCAGAGCATCCGGATGGCTGAAATTTCACTACAAATCAACAAACACGTCTTTTAACAGGAGGCCTGACGGTTACTCCAAAGCTCTAGAGGTTCAGCTTTGTATTTATGTCTATAAAGAATTCTAGTTCTCAGGGAAAGAAAAGCTGAAAGTGGATTCGGCAAGCCACACGCTATCCCGCTGTAATATTTTAAGTAAAGCATTGCAGATTACTTTTGTCAAGTCTTCTGCTGGAGCTTTGGCTTTGGATATCTGGGACAGGTCTGGGTTTTTGATGCCGTGCATGAGGCTGATGTGGCCCTCCAGCAGAGATGCCTGAGGAAATGTCTGGATTTCATCTGTGCAGTACCTAAAACATACAAAGCAAGACAACATAATTAAGAATAGTAAATTTTTCACTCTCATCCCTTGTTACTGTCCCTTCATTTTCCCTTCTCTCTCTGTTAGCTCCCCCACTGTTAATTTTGATCGTAAGTTGGTTGCATAACATGCAATTGCATCCAGAGAGTCAGATGTAGCCTGCTATGTTACTTGAGGGCCAATTCTATTGCTACATCTATCTAATGTCTTTTGCATCTATTTAATGGCTTTTGAAGAAACTCCCAGGTAAACATCCATGCACTTCTGTCAAAACTGAATTTGTGTGCCAAGGCAGATCTCCAGGATTGTCTTTATGCAACCAGCATGGAGGCCCATTGCCACAAAATGCTTCATGACATATGTATACACCCACAGGAATCACCGGCATGAGCCATATATGAAAGTAAAGAATCCATCAGAACTGACTCGGAATTTAGCTTTTGTATTCCACCGACATCAAAGGTGACCTTGTTCCATCTTACAGATCTTATCTGTACAAAGGGAGAGGATAAGAGTTGTTTCCCTTATGGAGAAATATAAAAAGGTTTTCCATTGGAGGAAATTCTGATGTCACATTTGTTACCAAATGATTCTGGAGCCCACAAAGTGTAGGAGTTAAAAACTTTCAAGACTAAATCACCAGATACACAGTACACTATGTTGTCCATCTGCAACAATGAAAGCCCCCTTTCTGCTCAGAGTTACTCTGCTTCCTTGGCCACAGTTTGTACTATATCTAAAAAAAGGAGAACAGTATTCTTTTTCTTACTTTAAACAAAGATTTCAAAATAAATGAATAAATAAATAAAAATAGCATGGCTATTTAAAACTCCAGCAATTACTCCCTCCCATTCTAGCTCAAACGTTAGAGTGCTTGAAGGCGGTTTCACAGTAATCAACTTCCGTTATTTTCTCGGCAGTGAAGAAAGGATTATCGTGAAATTTTATTTTATTTTGAAATAAGACTTACAATGTAAAGGCAACAAAAAGAAGAAAAATGTACATAATAATACATTAGAGGTTATAATCCTATCCACACATACAAGAGAGTAACCCCACTGGACTTACTCCCAAGTAACCACATACAGAACTGCACTGACAGGTAAGTAAAGCTGCAGATGCAGGTATGCCGTTCTGTTGTAGTGGGGAAAGCTTTGCTTCATGTTTTCACTCCTGTACTTTCACACAGAAATGATTTTGGAGCAGAAGTGGAGGGTTGCAATGATACAAAAATGGTATTTGACTCCAGTGAAGGTAGCAAAAATGAACAGAAATGCGACCCCAGAATGTTGGAGAGGATGTACAGAGTTTGGAACAAATTTGCATATGTGGTGGGAATGCTATAGAGTTAGGAAATTTTGGGATAAGGTTTTCCCAAAAATAGAAAAAGTCGCTGCTCAAAGAATTAACAGAACATCAGAACTAGGTCTTTTGAATATGTTTATTAAAGAAAATAGTGATGTAAAGGACAAAATATTGATTGGATTTATGCTGACCGCAGCAAGGCAGCAGATAGCTAGTAATTGGAAGACAACTAGGATGTTAACAATTAAGGTGTGGGGAAAAAAATTGTGGAATATAGCAATGAATGAAAAATTAACACAGAAACTTAGTCTATAGAGGAAAAAAGAAGAGAGATACATTTAGAACAGAATGGTCTGCATATATAGATTATATGGAAAAAGATCCAAATAAGAACAATATTGCGGAAGCATATAAAAAGTTATGGGACTCAAGAAAAAAGAGACAGAGAGGAATTTGGAAGAAAAGAAGAAGAGAACAGAGGCAAATTAACCAATAAAAGAGAGGAAGAGGGAGGGGGAAGGGGGGTAAATAATAGTAATGATGTTAAAAGGGTGGTTGAATGATGTAAGATATGAAAATGAAATATATATATATATATATATATATATATATATATATATAAAAAGTGGAGGGTTGCCCCATCACCCATGCTTCAAGTGGGCCAAATGCTGGTCCTGGGCGAAGCTGGAGCCAAAAATGAGAGAAAAATGCTTTCTCTCTTTCAGATACTTGCTTCTCTCACGCTGCTGAGGAAGGGACAGATCACTCTTGTTAGAGGTCTGTACTGATCGCCCGCAGAGGGTTTCTGAAATTAGGCTGAGAGCCACACAGGTTTCCCACCCCTCCTCTAAACAAGGTAACCACAAATTGAATTAACCATTCTACAGCTACTTAGATTCAGCCTGGTGCTTGCATTATTAATGCCTAACATGCCACATTCTTATCATGGAATCTAGCAGGGAAACCTAAAGATCTACCACAATGAACACATGATCCCTCGCTCTATCCTATGCCTTGAAAGGGACAGAAAAAGATGTGTCCCATGATGCAGCTCTCTGTAGCCTGGAAGAATGACAGACATTTTTTTTTAAAAAAGGTGTATACTCACCAGCAGGTGTAAACTTTCTTTGCTGTGTCATGATTATTACGAATATGTTTGCGCAGACTATTGGACGCATTGAAAGACTGCTCACACTGCCGACAGGGGTATCTCTTCACATTCTAAGAAAGAAACAGGAGAGTTTGTTCTCACAGCAGGAGCAATTGTATTTCATCTTAAATTTGTGGAAAAGAACGGATTAAGAATTGGATCCACATAACGTGGGGTTCATTTCCTAGCAGAGGACCACTTCATGCAACATTAAAAAGATGCGCTTGCAATGTATCTGCCACATGTCTGATTGATGGGATGTACTTTTGTGGACACATGGTAAACACACCCAAGAGTCTTGGCCAATTGGGTGTGTATTTCCCAAAGGTCTGCAGACAACATTTCTCCTCTTCAAACATTAGTGCGTTATTGTGCTCCCCTTGGAGATGTGAAACAGAAAGGCTGCAAACGTGTCTTTTTCAAAGTATACAAAGCAGTCCCTGGCTATAAACCCGCTTGCCTTGAGACATTCATGGTTTCTCAGCCTCACAGCTCTCCACCTGTAGAATGGGAATACGAACGATCCACCTTATAAGGCTGCTGTGAAGAAGAATCCAGATAACGCTTGTGTATTTGTAGTCTCTCGGATTTCAAAAACCGTGCACTTATAAAAATGGAACCACATAGCGAGAAAGAAGCCGAATGCTATTGTCAAGTCAACTATGGCGCTCCCAAGACATGCTCCCATATGACTGCAGCAGGACAAAGGGGTTGGGGGTGGCATCTATCCATCCTCCTACAGAGTTATGGGGCTGCTGAAAAAACTACTAGTATTTTAAATGAAGCTTCTGGCAAAAGGAGGGAAATATAGTTACCAGGTTTCATGCAGACCCTTTACCTTTCCATGGCTTTTCTTCATATGGGACACGTAGGTTTCTCTGTCAGGGATCCACTGTGAACACTCCCGGCAAGTCCAGTTGCTGGGTTTTGGCTTGGGCTTTGATTCTGGGCTCGGGTCTTTTGTGGGCAAAGAGGACTGGGAAGTACTGTTGATCACTGAGAGCTCCTTTGATGTAGGGAGGATGTTACTGCTTGTTGTGGTCTCCACCTTTTGTCGGGCACTAGCGAGATCCTCAGGATTTTCAGGGACCCCATGGACACTCTAATGAATGAAAGTCAAGCAATCCAGGGTCAGCTACCAAGGCTGGAATATCCCAATTCAAATAACACAACAAAGGGAAGTTGCCCAGACACCCCTTAAAATAACTGGAAACAGCTCTGCTTCAGAAAGCACCAATATATCATTTCCCACTGGCCTGTTTTTGTTTTAGACAGCTAAGACCGAGAAGAGATGTCCAAAACTAATCGGTTCTGGTAAGTTGGATGCAGCCTATTCCAATCCATTACCAAAGCAAGAAACAATATGATTAGTTTTAAATTATAATAGAATAGTATGTTTGTTGTACTTGCTGATAACCAAAGGCTGAATTCACGGTTTGGAGGATTGTGAATGAACACTGCTGATAAAACTGTCAGTGGGACTAAAATTTTATTTATTTCATTTCATTTCATTTCTATACTGCCCAATAGCCAAAGCTCTCTGGGCTGTTTACGACTTTTAATACCATTAAAGACAAGATGATAACATACAATATAAAAATTCAGAAGTTTAAAACTGCAGTATAAAATAATACTGTATATAAAATAATAACCACACACAACTTAGTTGCAGTGCGAAGATTTAAAATACAATGCCAGATTTGAAATAGAAACCGAAAAGCAAAAATGCTTGGGAAAATAAAGAGGGATTCGTTTGGCGATGAAAAAAGTACAGTGAAGGCGCCAGACAAGCCTCTCTAGGAAGTTCATTCTATAACCGGGGTGCCACAGCAGAAAATGCCCTCTTCTTGGTAGCCCCCCACTCACTCCCTTTGGAGGGGGGTCCCAGAGAAGGACCACTGAAGTTGATCTTAGGGTCTGGGCAGGAGGGAGATGATCCTTCAGTTAACTTGGCCCTAAACTGCATCTAAAAAGCAGGTCTTTGCCTGACACCAGAAGGACAATAAAGAAGGCATCAGGTCAGCCTTTTTGAGGAGAGTGTTGAGCAACTGGAACACCACCACTGAGAAGGCCTTCTTTCTAATAGCCACCTGCCCCATCTCAGATGGGTGGTGCTGGTACACTCTTAGCAGACCCTCCAAAAGGCTTTAAAAACCAGCTCTCTGAATTGGGCCCAGAAATAGGTTTGCAGCAGATGCAGTTGGCACATTTCATGTGTCACATGGTAACATCCAGTCCCAGTTGCATCCTAAAGTAATACTAAAGCATCCTATTGCGTCCTAAAGCAATATATTCCTGGGAGGGTTGTTTCGCATGCTTTCTTTGAATTGGTTGTAAGAGTGCTTGTGAGGGAGGATATCCATCAGTAGTGGGTAAAAGAAAGGTAGCAGATGTGTTCCAGTCAGACAAATCCAAAATACGCAAGGTAGGAGGGGTTTTGTGTGGGCATGAAATCATTCTCAGCCACCAACCTTGACGTGCTGCATTAACTGAAGTTTCTGCATATACACCAGCTGACAATGTGGACACTTGAACACGCCCACCATCAGCCTATTGGCATTTTGCTGGAAGTGCTCCTGCAGAAGCCTCTTCTTGTTAAAGACAGTCTCACAAGAGCATTTGTAGATCACCCTGGAACAATTGAAACACGACATTGACAACGAGGTTTTACTCCTTCAAAAGAGTGAAGGGAAACAACCTCCATCACCACAAGATGCTTTGGTAACCATTGTTATTTAACAGACAACCATGTTCTGTTCTGCCAATGTGTACACGCAACGTGTCCCTCTGAAACACTGAATGGTGCAGGAGCCGTAAGAACAGGTAAATATTTTCAAAAGAATATGCAAGGAGTCTCATGCATCTGTGGTTTTAGAGGGATGGCTTAAAGGGTTGTGTGCGACAGCACGGCTTGTGGTTAGTGCTAACTCCAGAGAAATGCAGGTTGCTTACCTGTAACTGTAGTTCTTCGAGTGGTCATCTGTGCAGTCACACATATGGGCTCGCGCCGACGCCGAGCCTACTTCCGGGAAACTTCAATAGCTAGATAGAGTTTTTGGCGGGAACCCCTCCCCCCACCATCCTACCGCGCATGCTCAGGGTTCCCGCTCTAACTTACCTCAGTTCTCTGAGACCGCTTGGCCTCGCAACTAAGGCATTGAGTATACCAATTTAAAGAAGAGCATGGCGAAACAACTTGACGTCACAACAGCGATGCCAAGAGGGGACGGTGGGTGGGTTGTGTGACTGCACAGATGACCACTCGAAGAACTACAGTTACAGGTAAGCAACCTGCATTTCTTCTTCGTGGTCTCTGTGCATCACACATATGGGCGAATAACAAGCAAAGACTTACCGGAGGTGGGTAGGCACGCTGCTTGATCATTGGCAAATCGAGGAGAGGACCGCTCTACCAAAGGAGGAGTCCTGTCGAGCTCTTACATCGAGGCGATAATGCTTGACAAATGTCGAAGCATTAGTCCAGGTGGCTGCCTTGCAGAGATCAGCCAGCGAAGCCCCATGGAGCAACGCCGAAGACGTTGCTTGCGCCCTAGCCGAATGCGCAGTCAGGCGAAAAGGCTGGTCTCGCTTTGCTACCTGATAGGCCAGTGTAATGGTTTCCACCATCCACTTGGATATGCGTTGAGGAGAAACAGGCAGTCCTTTAGACACTCCTCCATAACAAACAAACAACTTGCGAGATTTCCTGAAAGTCTCGGTTCTCGACTTATAGAAAGCTAGAGACCTCCTGACATCCAACGCATGTAACGTGGAAGAGAGTGGGTCTAGCGAGGGTTTGAAAAATGTTGGTAAAACAATGTCCTGATTCATGTGGAATGCTGATGAAACTTTAGGAACAAACAATGGGTCTGGCCTCAGAACTACCTTATCCCTAAAAAACTGCAAGTAGGGAGGATCTATTAGCAATGCTGCCAACTCCGAAACACGTCGTGCAGACGTTATAGCAACCAAGAAAAGAGTTTTTAACGTTAACAATCTAATGTCTATCGTGGCTAAAGGCTCAAAAGGCTTTGATGTGAGTACGGTGAGAACTAGGGATGTGCACTGGATCGGACCCGATCCACGATCCGAGTCCGGTCCAGTGGGAAATCGGATAAATTATCCGATTTCCGATCCCGCAGCTGGATCGGCCGATCCAATCCGAACCGGTCCGAAAAAGCTCCGAACCGGTTCGGCGGATCGGCGGATCGGCGGGCGCCCACTGGCGCCCACCGCCGCTTCCATTGGCGGGCGCCAGCGGGCGCCCGCCGATGAAAGTGGACAGCGGGGGGGGGGAGGAGGGGGGCACTTACCTTCTCGGCCCGGTGGCTCCCGTCCGGCGCCGGCGCCTACTACTACTAGCAGGCTCCGCGGCCTGCTCTAGGGTGGCGCGCCGGGTGATGTCATCACCCGGCGCGCTACTCTAGAGCAGGCCGCGGAGCCTGCTGGTAGTAGTAGGCGCCGGCGCCGGACGGGAGCCACCGGGCCGGGAAGGTAAGGAGGGGGTGCGTGGAGGGGAGGAGGGGGCGCGCGGAGGGGGGAGGGGGGAGGGGGGCCCTTACCTTTCCGGCCCGGCGGCTCCCGTCCGGCGCCGGCGCCTACTATTCCCAGCAGGCTCCGCGGCCTGCTCTAGGGTGGCGCGCCGGGTGATGTCATCACCCGGCGCGCTACTCTAGAGCAGGCCGCGGAGCCTGCTGGTAGTAGTAGGCGCCGGCGCCGGACGGGAGCCGCCGGGCCGGAAAGGTAAGGAGGGGGTGCGTGGAGGGGAGGAGGGGGCGCGCGGAGGGGGGAGGGGGGCCCTTACCTTTCCGGCCCGGCGGCTCCCGTCCGGCGCCGGCGCCTACTATTCCCAGCAGGCTCCGCGGCCTGCTCTAGGGTGGCGCGCCGGGTGATGTCATCACCCGGCGCGCTACTCTAGAGCAGGCCGCGGAGCCTGCTGGTAGTAGTAGGCGC
Organism: Anniella stebbinsi; assembly: GCA_029215795.1. NCBI lineage: Eukaryota > Metazoa > Chordata > Lepidosauria > Squamata > Anniellidae > Anniella > Anniella stebbinsi. The sequence goes on from JARDYH010000001.1 coordinate 395,312,007, forward strand.
CGGCGCCGGACGGGAGCCGCCGGGCCGGAAAGGTAAGGAGGGGGTGCGTGGAGGGGAGGAGGGGGCGCGCGGAGGGGGGAGGGGGGCCCTTACCTTTCCGGCCCGGCGGCTCCCGTCCGGCGCCGGCGCCTACTATTCCCAGCAGGCTCCGCGGCCTGCTCTAGGATGGCGCGCCGGGTGATGTCATCACCCGGCGCACTACTCTAGAGCAGGCCGCGGAGCCTGCTGGAAGTAGTAGGCGCCGGCGCCGGACGGGAGCCGCCGGGCCGGAAAGGTAAGGAGGGGGTGCGTGGAGGGGAGGAGGGGGCGCGCGGAGGGGGGAGGGGGGAGGAGGGGGCGCGCGGAGGGGGGAGGGGGGAGGGGGGCCCTTACCTGCCCGGCCCGGCGGCTCCCGTCCGGCGCCGGCGCCTACTACTACCAGCAGGCTCCGCGGCCTGCTCCAGGGTGGCGCGCCGGGTGATGTCATCACCCGGCGCGCTACTCGAGAGTAGGCCGCGGAGCCCGCTGGTAGTAGCCGCCGGCGCCGGACGTGCCGAGAAGGTAAGTGGCGGGGAAGGGGGCTTACCCCCCCCCCGGAGCCGTCCGCTTCTATCCGCTGGCGCCCGCGGGCGCCAGCGGATGGAAGCAGGCGGCCCCAGGGGGGGTAGGGAGCGCGGGGGAGGGGGTTTACCTGCCGGGGCCGTCCACAGCGGACGGCCCCGGGGGGGGGGAGGGAGTTAGGCCCCCCCTTACCCACCCGCCGCCATTTTTTCCTCATAGACTTGCATTGCAATGCAAGTCTATGGGGAAAAAAATGGCGGCCGATCCAAAAATTTCCGATTTTTGGATCGGGATCGGACTCGATCCGGTCCGGGGGGCCTCCGATTTTGTCCGAACCGGTCCGGGACAAAATTGGAGGTCCCGATCCGGGTCCCGATCCGATCCGGGGGGTCCGTGCACACCCCTAGTGAGAACCAATGAGAGGCTCCACTGTGGAACCACTGGACGGACAGCTGGGAACAAATTATTTAAGCCTTTCAAAAAAGCCCTCGTCATGGGATGTGTAAACACTGAAAACCCGTCCACCAACCCATGATTGGCCGCAATGGCAGACAGGTACACACGGATGGAGGCCGGCTTTAGACCCACTGAGTGCAACGAGTACAGGAAAGAGACAACGCTGGGTAAGTCCGCTGTGAAAGGGTCAAAAGCATGGAGCAGCGCATAATCTTGGAAACGTTTCCATTTTCGTCTGTATGATAGCCGCGTAGAAGGTTTACGCGCGGCCTCCAAAATAGTTTTCACTCCTTGTGACAGAGCGAGGTCGTTCCAAGCCGCCGGATTCTCCATGCCGTTAGATGTAGAGCGTGGACATCGGGATGCAGGATTCTGCCGTTCTCCCGGGACAGGAGGTTGGGAATCCTTGGGAGGTGCCAAACCTCTGATCTCGCCAGTTTGAGTAGCGGCGTGAACCAAGGTTGCCTCGGCCACCACGGTGCTATCATTATGGCATTTGCATTGCTGCGTCTGATATAGGCTACTGCCAAAGCAAGCATGGGGAACGGAGGGAAGATGTAAAGAAGTCCCTTCGACCAATCCCATTGCATGGCATCCCCCAACGATGCTTCCCCTATGGCCGCTCGTGAGCAGTACGCTGGACACACTGCGTTGGCAGCTGTAGCAAACAGGTCGATGCTGGGGGACCCCCAACGAGCAAATAGATGGTCCAGGATATGAGGGGAGAGCTCCCATTCGTGAGTGTCGTTGAACGATCTGCTTAAGTCGTCTGCTATGGCATTCTCTGTTCCCGCAATATGTAGTGCGGATAGCAGCATGTTGTGGGAAATTGCCCATTGCAGAATGTCCATCACAAGACGAAGTAGGTGATGCGACCGGGTTCCGCCCTCCTTGTTCAAGTACCAGACTACTGTGGTATTGTCGGTTAAAATCCGTACATGGTGACCCCGTAGGTGAGGGGAGAAAGCCCGAAGGGCCTTTTTGACCGCCAACAGCTCTAACATGTTTATATGCAGGCGGGCTTCTGAAGGTGACCATCTTCCTTGCGTTACCAGATCGCCGTGGTGGGCACCCCAACCTGCTAGCGACGCATCGGTTGTGATTATACGTGAAGGAGGCCGAGCGATAAATGGCATGCCTCGGGACAGATTGCGCTCGTCCGTCCACCATCGGAGCGAGCTCCTTACAGCGAGCGGTACGGTAAGTATCAACTTGTGTGGGTTCTGTAGGGGGGAGTAATGGCTGAGCAAGAACTGTTGAAGAGTTCGCATTCGCAGCCTTGCCCACCGTACGACAAACACGCTTGCCGCCATTAACCCGAGCAGTCGTAAAATCTGGAAGGCCGAGACGCGGGCCTTCGACCTGTGCGTTAGCGCAAGTCGTTTTAGGACCATTGCTCTGTCCGTTGGAAGAAAGGCTCTTCCCACAGCGGAATCTAGAGTAACTCCTATAAATTGTATTCGACGCGCTGGCTGGGTAATTGATTTTTCATAATTTATCTGCAGCCCAAGCGACGAAAGAAGAGTGACAACCTCGTGGACGTCGATCAGAGCCTGGCTTCTGGATGCGGAGACGATTAGCCAATCGTCCAGGTAAGGATACACCTCGATGTTGTTTGATCGAAGGTGCGCGCAAACCGCCAACATGCACTTGGTGAATACTCTGGGCGCAGACTTTAGTCCGAAGGGAAGAACGGAGAACTGGTACGCTTGGTGCCCTATGACAAATCGGAGGTAGCGCCTGTATAACGGATGAATAGCGATGTGGAAATACGCATCCTTTAAGTCTATTAGCGTGAACCAGCTGCCCTCCCTTAACATGGGAAGAACCGATGCCAAGGTAATCATCCGAAACTTTTTGGTCCGTATGAACTTGTTTAAAGCCCTGAGATCCATAATGGGACGAAGACCCCCGTCCCTCTTTGGCACCGTAAAATACCGGGAATAAAACCCGGAGCGGAGACGGTTTGTTCTCACTCTTGTGATAGCTCCCTTGCGTAGTAGTTTTGTGGTCTCCTGTGTCAGAACTAGAGAGGGTGGAGTAGCTTTTATGGTACCAAGTGGAGGAGGGGCTTCAAGTTCCATTTTGTAACCCTCCGCGATGATGTTCAACACCCAAGCATCCGACGTTATGGATGCCCAGGTACGCAGAAAGGGTTGAAGCCTGTTTGCTGGATCTCCGAGCGTTGACGGCGTCAAGTCAAAGACGACGCTTGCTCGACAACGGCTGTTTGTTGCGTTGCTGGAAACGCCCCGTCGACTTCCGTTGTTGGTATGCCCGAGACGTATCTGGTTGAGAGCGCTGACCTCTATCCTGGTGTTGCTGCTGCTTGTACGGTACAGGCCTGTACCATCTACGCTGTCTATAAGGCTGTTGAGTCGGCTGCAAACTCATTTTCTTTGCCGTCATCCTGGCCTTGTGCAGGGTATCCATTGTTGAGTCTGTCTCAGAATTGAAGAGACCCTCCCCGTCAAAGGGAAGATCCTCGATACGGTTCTTTGTCTCCTGAGGCAGCGTAGTCGAACGTAGCCACGCGTGGCGACGCAACGCCACCGCCCCAACCATTGATTTTGCGAGACAGTCAGTGAGATGGCGAGCAGTCGTTAGTTCCTGCTTAGATAGTCTTATAGCTTCCGACTGAAATACACGAGCCAGATCTCGCTGGTCGTCAGGTAGGTAGTCTGTAAGCGACGACACCTTCTCCCAAAGGAACAACTGATATCTCGCCATCAAAGCCATATAATTGGTAACTTTGATGCCAAGCGATGACGAGGCATAAATACGGCGTCCATAAGCATCCAATTTTCGACCCTCCTTATCAGTGGGGGCGGAATGAGTACGACCTGATCTGCTCTGCGAAGCCTCTACCACAACTGAGTTAGGTTTCGGGTGTTGGAAGAGGCATGGCGCTTGCGCTTGCTTGACCTTATAAATCGCGTCTAAGCGTTTGGATGTCGGGCCAACTGTAGCAGGATGCTCCCAAGATTGCCTCAAGGTTTTTAGGAGGGCCTTAACCATTGGCATGGTTAACTGAGGGGACGGCTCCGTAGACATGACACTGTAAATGCCATCATCTGAATCCTCGGTAGGTTGTTGACAATCTAAATTAAGCGACTGAGCAAGCCGCAACATTTGCTCTGAGAAACTCCCCATCTCCATCGTCGGAGAAGCTCTATCTTCAGTGCCCACTGTGTCTAATGGAGACGGCTCCGACGGGCGCGGCGATGGTGCCGATGACGAGTCTGAAACGTAGTCCTCGAAGGACTGAGATGGCTGTCGATGCCGAACAGACGACCGATCCTGATCGGGTGGCAACGTCGGTGTCGAACGCTCCCGACTCCGATGAGGGCGGTGAGGCAATGAAGTTGTTCGACGCGGAGGAACTGGCGGCGGGGACTGTTCGTCTCGACGTCGAGGAGAATGCAAGCTTCGGAGCGGGCGCCCTGTGTATGGATCAAAGAGATATCGCCCGTGATTAGACGGGCGCGATCGGTCAGAACAGACCTCCCATTCCCGGGACCTCGATTGCGATCGAGACATCGATATCGAAGACCTTTGCCGGGACCGATGCTCTCGACGCTGATGGGTATCCTCGCGATGAGTGGTCCGTGCCGATTCCGCCGGTACCGATCGTTCGGTATCAGACGCGATGAGGATTGGCTCCGGAGACGGCAACGAACGTGACGGCGACAGGGGCATCGGCTGTAACGCCGGCAGCATCGGAGTTGGTGGAGTTCTGAACGGAGACGAAACAGAAGAAACGCGCCTCTTCGAGGTCGATGTTGTTGGGGAGGGCCCTGCACGGAGAGAAGACTCAGAGGCCGAACCTATGGACGACGTGCGGTGTCTCGACGTCGAAGAGTGCGTCGGTAGCGAGGCGGATTTGTGCACCATCGCCACAACTTTGACTGCAGAGGACGGTACCGACGCCGGCCGCGTCGTCGACTTTTTCGTTGTCGACGGTTTCGAAGATGGACGCGCCTTCGCTGTCGACGGGGCCCCTTTCGAAGACTTAGATTTTTTTGTCTTCTTAGCAGGGGGAGGAGATGAAGAGGGTAAAACCTCTGGCAACGGTGCCGGCGGCTCTACCCGGACGCGGGAGGCGGCCGGAGATGCTGGGATGGAGAGACTCCGATTCTCCCCAGAGACAGCCTCTTGCATCGTCGATGGACGGGGCTGATCCACAGCCGAAAGAGCTTTTGACCACAAAAGGCTGCGAAGCCGGTCTGCCCTATTTCTTCTCGTCTGCTTCGAGAAACGCATACAGTGCGTGCAGGAATCAACGATATGGGTCTCTCCCAGGCAAAAAAGGCAGAGAGAATGGCCGTCGGTAAGGGCGATTTTGGCCCTACACCGGGAGCACCTTCTAAAGAGGGCGGATTGCGCCATAAGATGGCGGCCCTGTAAAAGAAAATAACCCTCCAAGGGGAGAGCTCTAACTAAGTAGAATAACTATCTAATTTTTTTTTTTTTTTTTTTTTTTTAACAACTAACTATGAATAACAACACAACTCTATCTAACTAGTAAATATAAACTATTCTTCTTTCTCACAGGTTCTACAATCGTAGAGGAAGTCTCCCGCGAGGCTTACAGCGAAGCGGTCGAAGAAGAACTGAGGTAAGTTAGAGCGGGAACCCTGAGCATGCGCGGTAGGATGGTGGGGGGAGGGGTTCCCGCCAAAAACTCTATCTAGCTATTGAAGTTTCCCGGAAGTAGGCTCGGCGTCGGCGCAAGCCCATATGTGTGATGCACAGAGACCACGAAGAAGAACCTCAGTTTCACTAACCACAGAGCTTGAAGTGTCATCTGAACAGGCCCAGTTTGTGGGGCTACAAAATAGGGCAAATCAACCAGGAATGGGGCACAGGTGGATGCCATCAGCAGTGGCTTCTCTCTGAATCTTCTAGCTAGGCAGAGCATTGCTAGGTGGCACAAAGACACCGCATAACCACACCATGCAGTATCCTGGGGGATGGCGGTAGACTAGCAAACGGTTTATGGCAAACCGCTCCTTTTTAATTTAATTTTATTTATTAAAACATTTGTATCCTTCCCTATATCACTGGGATTTCAGGATAGCGTTTGTGCAAGCGCGAAGACAGTCTTAGGGAACAGACAGACTACACTGCTAAACTGAAAAATAATTAGCAAGTAAGATCTGAATGTAACCTTTCATTTCTTTTCAAAGAAAAAGTGTGCGGATCCTGTTACTAATGTTTCCTCACAACACAGAAGTCAACATATAAACATCGATGTTGTTCTTCCACATACAGATGGGACGGAGAGGCTCTTGCAAACACAGGGGCTTGGAGAGAGAAGTAGGTGCAGAAGGCCAACTGGGAAAGGAAGGGAAATGCCAGATGTGCATATTTACCCAGACAGATGTGCACATTTACGCAGATGGCTGATGGGCGTATTTACCCGGACAGATACTTACTGAGATGTCTTGTGAGGTTCTGAAGGGTGCTGGCTAGTAATGTGAGCAGTGGTGCTGTCTGCAGACTTGAAGGCCATAGGGCAGAATGAACACTTGTGGAAGACTTCACAGTGTTTCTCATGAATGTGCACTTTCAGCATAGCTTGTGACATGAAGACAACCCCACAGTGAGTGCACCTGGAAAGTGAGCAAAGGAGAGTTTCAGTTTGGACAACACGTTAGACAACGCAGTGTGAACACTCCACTCAATGGTTGAGTTTCTAGGGGGTACTTCCCACACAACATGCTCTAACTCCACCATTGTGTGACTGTGGGCTACCGTGGAGTTCAGTAAAATCCATCGTGATGTTTGATTGACAATTCCTCCACCCTCTCTCTTCCCCCGGTCCTCCCGACAGTATCCCATCAGCCATCGCTGCAAAAAACCCAACACCACCCAATCCCGGCGGCTCTGCTAGAGGAGCACTTGCTCCTTTCGCCACTCTTGCCAGGGAACTCTGTAGCCATGGGAAAAGTGAACTCAACGCAACAGAGAACTCCACGGAGCCCGCCTCAAAACACAACGGTTGTGCAGGAACTCTCCTCTGCACAGCATGGATATTCTGCATGGTTTTCCAAAAAAACAAAAAACAAAAACCCACTCCTCCACCCTTGCGTGGAGTTTTCCTGCCAAACAACACGTTTCTCAATGGTGGTGTAAAAACTCCACCATGGAGTTCTAAAACCACCGCTGAGAAATATGTTGTCTGAACTGAGCCAGAGAGTTAAAAGGAATGCTGCAGCCACAAAATTCACTTTCATACACTTGAAATTCCCATGAAGAGTCAGGAAACGGTGACTGGCCCGGGTACAACTCATTGAATCCTTTTCTAGTGAGCTAGAGCGAGTAGGGAAGTTCAGTGCAATAGTGGAATTAGCATATACCACAGTACAGAGATACTGCCACTCAGTGTAATAGGGAATGGAAAAATTCGAACCCATTCAACACAGCAACTCTCCGGGGCCAACAGCACTCAAGCAAGGTTGGTACAAGTTACTAGTTTGGGGCCATGCTACACCAGAAAAATTTGCCAATGCTACAAATTAAGCAATAATGAAAAACGGTGACATATAAAGAAACTGGGCTGGGAAGACAAGTTTGTGCCAGGAAAGAAGAGAAGCTCCCTTCCATGGGAACCTCCCTTTCTCGCTGCCTAACTCATAAGCACAGATCCTATGGACAAGGGACATCTCTGGAAAAAAACACGTCTCTGTTCGACAGCTTGGCGGGCTGCTGCCAGTCAGAGCAGACAACAAAGTGAACTAATGACTCAGGGCAGCTGTGTATGTTCAAGGCTTTCCCATTCCTTTCTTCTTTTTGTTATTACTTCCAACTGCCAGCTTGTCTAAACTTGATAGTACTAGTAACGTCACTGATTCCTTTTCTGCCAATTTATATCTGTTCAGATTCACACACACACAAAATACAGCATCATGCAAACAATCTTTCAATAATTCACCTGATACGCTGCTTTCAAATCAAGAGCATGAGACTACAATTAAAGTTAAGGTTCGCCTTCCGGTGGAATAGATTAGACACTGGCTAAGGCCATTTTAGCAGATTTTGCGCTTTGGAAAAGCAATAGCTGAACAGTCTTTAAAAAGACGTAGCAAACCAGACTTCAAAAAGTGATTCTGGGACAGAAAGCACAAAGTGTCCCAAAGTGTTTCTGGGATCAACAACAGATCTGGGATTCATTAAAATCATTCTTGTTAATTCATATTAAAAGATCAACGTTATAATCACAGACCAAATGTGGGGGCTCAATTGCTTCTCCTGTCCAACAATCCTGTGTTACCGTGGGACAAAAAAGGAACTCAGCCAGACAATGTCTTGGCTTCTCCCTATATTAGCTACTTCTCTTTTCAGGCCACCAGAAAACAGAATCTCAGTTCTTTGAGACTACAAATAAGCGACTGCGAGTCAGTGATTGATTAAGATCCTTTTCCCAGCGAGTGTGTGCTGGGAAAAGGGAAAAACACACACCCTGGGCACGAAAGCAAAACAGGCATTTGTAGGAAGGATAAGGAAAAGTATGAAGTGAATGCAGTAATTACTCTTTAAGGGGAGGGGTTGGGTTCGTTTTGTCAAACTAGCCGCAAACCTAGCTTTTCTGAGCGAAATCCAATGAAGTGCACACAAAACTGAAATTTCCTTTAAAGTGCATTAAGATCTGCAAAGCCTAGACGATACTGAACAAAGTTTCTCCCATTTAAAGTAGGTTCAAATCAAAATGTAACTACTGTTAGTCATAAAGACAGTCAGGCACATGACTAAACCATCACTATCCGGTGCCTGCATTAACCTTTCAGTGCTTTTTTCCTGTCCTCCAAAGTCTCTTAGAAGTCTGCCAAACACCTCTTCATTCATGTCGTGTTGTCCACCTATGCCCGGGGGGTGGGGGTGGGGGTTGCAAAAAAGCTACATTTAGCTATTTGAGTGCTCTACAGTCATGACGAACACCTTTTTTTGGTTTTGTTTTAATGAGGGTGGGAGACTAGGGGGCAGCAGGGGCTCCATGTGGGCTGTGTGTTTCCCACTCCTGACCTAGGCAATCAACAATGAAAAAGAGCCTTCACGCTATCACTGCTCTCTCTTGTTCTTCAGAGAAACAGAATCACATCCTCATCTCTTCAGTTAAGCCACAGAAATATTCATTCTGGGGCAAATTTGGTTTTCCTCCAGGGGTATTATTTTGTAAAGGAAAACAGTTATGTTAGAATCAGCCCACAACAATATACCCCTAAAGAGGGGCTGCAGGAGTTTCCCTAAAAAGCTAGATATTTGCAATGTCTTCCTATCTGAGCCTACTTCCTTGCAAATTTGGACACAACACAGAACGTTCAATTCCAAAGTGCCTATAAAATATGGGCTTCCTGACGGCACAACAGGAAAAACACCTTATCAGCCTTTGACGTTCTGAAATTGTCAGCTTGCTTGGTCTTAAAATAAGCCTACAGCAAAGTTCCTGCAGGAGAATGAGTCGATGAAGAAGGATCTGAAACCCATCCCCTCCGCTGCCCTGTCTTAGTGCACATTAAATGTCACGAGGCATTTCCCCCTTCTTCCCCATATTTAGCACAAACCTGTAGCCAACTTTGCGTGAGTAATGCAGGCAATTCTCCTTGACGTGGGTTTGGAAATAAGCTGACCGGCAAATGGCACCACACTCTGGGCAGCAATAAGGGGACTTATGAGCATGGATTCGTTGATGCGCGCAGTAACTGCACTTGTTAGGCAGCAGCATCTGGCACACTTGACACGTCTAAAGGAAGAAAAGGAGAGATCACAATTAGCGATTCCATCTTATAAAGTCTTCTGCACCTCTCGCACTAGATTCGTCTCACATCTTTTCTGCACTTTCTACCGCCAAGATAATCTCCTTCGTAGGCTCTTCAAATGACATAGACTAAAAGGCAGCCCCTCCACCTGCAATGCAGCTCTGCACTCTATTTGCTTTTCCCACAGTCTCCAGATCAACCTGTGGATGGACCCAGTGCCCGCAGGTTGTGCCCTTCCAACCACTGTGGGCCTCAGCCAAGCCAAGCAACGCTAGTTCTGAATCACAAGAAGATAAGCTCCTCCTTTCCAGTCACATACCACAAGCAGGTAAGGCAGGGCTGAGGACAGACATGGTTGCTATCACAACTTCAAGCACACAGTTACCAGATTTTAATCTCTAAAACATCCCAACATTTTCCACTTGGAACTGCAGTGGTAGAACTGCAAAAATAGTGCACCATGTCTGCCAGCTATAACCATAGCTCAGGGTACATCTGAGCTATGTTAGCTGCGGGTAAACAACATTAACAAATTAGATGTCACTAACCCTCTGGACTAAGTGCTGGGCTCACCCAGGATGTTCTAACCATAAGTCCTCCAAACAAAGTCTTCCGGAGCTGGAGTAACCCAGGAGTAACCCTTCTGGAGCTATTCAGGCAACAGGTTCATTAGCAATCAGGACAAAGAGCAAAAGAAGATTACTGGCCAGGCATTCAGGAACTGAACCTGGGACACCTGGGCCCAAGGCCAGCACCCTACCTATGGGGACTATCAAGAGGACAGTTGAGGACACCTAGAGATGCACCGCAAGCAGCACAGAATGGCTGGCCTCGACTCCAGTTGGTACCGTTCGACTCTGTCTATAATAAGGGGAGGACAAAAGGTAGATTGCAGACCATCAGTGGATCCCTGGCCAATTGATAGTGGAACACGTGGTGCCTGCTGGTTGCTGAGATTCTTGCAAAGCATGCTGGACTAGATGGACCTTGGTTTCATCCAGTAAGGCACTTTTTGAGTTCTTAAGCAAGAATGCATCCTCGAGATTACTTTGCATATATGACTTAGACGTTAAGAATTAGGAGATCTTCTCACTTTGAAAATGTAGCATACTTCTGTGAATCACTGTAAGACTCCAGTCATCTCATCCCTTAGTCTAGACAACAAGGCATGCTGCCAATAGTTTGCTTCTTGGGCTTTCTGTGCTCCGATTCAAACCTGAGTATCTTTCCTTCCTCTATTCTTGAATTTTCACCATTCTTTGCACTAGTTTCCTGCCTCTGACCAGACATGGCCCCATTCTTTAAGGCCAAGACGTGGCTTGTTGACAAGGCAGATGTTTTAGATTTGACATTGACTGGTCACCCAATGTCACAATTCAGCTCACCCTACTGTTTGATCACTGAGTTTACAGATGTAAACTGGGTGCACAACAAGTTGTAGCGGTTTCAAAGACAGGTCTATCATCGGCCCCAAAGTGCTCACAATCTAAATACTGAATGTTTATTTTACTTATGTACATATGTTTCTATTAATAATTGTTTCACGGGGTTTTTAAACAGTTACCCATTTAGATTTTTATCCTGTGCTTTCATGAAGGCTTGGGGTTATGGCTACAATAACCCGTCATCACACATACACCCCCCGCCCCACAGTACAATTAGCACATTTGGGTCTCAGAGCACAGCAAACATTAAAATCCCCCAACTAAAAACCCATGGATTCCCATAGACTTCAGGCCTGTTTATTCCTATCTTCATGTCCCTCCTCAAAAAGGGTTGAGGTTTTCAACTGGATTTTTGGCCAGGCTTAAAGATTAAAATGTTTTAAATATTAGTTGTTTTTAAGTTTTATGGTTTACAATTTTGTATATTGACTTTTTAATGTTCAATCTTTTAATTTCTGTAAACCGCCCAGACAGCTTCAGCTATGGGGCGGTATATAAATGTAATAATAATAATAATAATAATAATAATAAATAATAATATCAACTACTCAAGTGATTCCTCATCTGGACTGCACCACTGCGGTGAATGCTCCTAACTCCTGCCTCCTGCCTCTCGCCCCCATCAAGAACTCTCTACATATAGATAGTTTGCACATCAGAAACAGGCTAAGGTTATTCCCTGACATGCTAGCTTTATATGTCCAAGCAGACTTTTACACAAAGGGATGTTTAAAAATATCACGCTCTCCACACCCGCCATGGTGCAGCCTGAAGTAGTTCAGCTCATGAAAAGCTGGACCATGTTCTATTTTTGGATGTTTACATTGGCTCTAAAACAGATTCTTTCAGCACAGCAGATGTTTGACTTATATTCTGAACCCAATTTATCATGCCATACTTAAATTCATCAAAATCATCTGGCCCAACTTTGTAAACTGGAAATCCTTCTATTAAGAATGAACTAATCAGAGACTGTAAAAATAACAGAAGGGTACTGAAAAGCAGTTATAAAAACGAGAATAAAGTGGGGGAAATTTGGGGAGCAATCTACAACCACTGAAGCCATGGAACATTTCCCTTCTGACTAGTGTATGTTTTGGGTTAAAGACTTTTATCTGCTGTTGAATGATATTTTACAAATGGCTGTTTTCGGTTAGTAAACTTTAGGAGGAACAGACAAAGAACTGACAGGTTGCATTCTTTACACAAAGCATTTAATTGAAAAACATGATCTCCAGTAACTTGACTTTACCTTAGTCTCAAAAAAATTCATGACGAGGATTTAGATTTCTTAGATACCTTTCTCAAAAGAAGAAGAAGACCCAAAGCATCTTACAATAAAATTTAAACAACTAAAAAACAGTAATCCACTAAAATAAGCACCATCCCATAAAACAACTAAAATATCAGTGACAACCAAAACAATTCAATGGGTGCATTAATGAGCCCATCCTATGCCATCAAGGTGAACCTACTTTTTATATGGTTTCTGAATTCTTCTCTCTCACCATCTAATTAATTTCTTTTCCATTTTCCATTTCCCAACAGCAATCCTATTTATTTATTCATTCAGATGTTTAACATCCTCAGAGGCTCAGGTTAACAAAACATGAAATGATATTATCACGAAACACGAGTAGCAAACATCTCCTGTTCATTTTCATCAAAGACAGCTTGACCAATTTGAACCAAAAGGTGTCATTTGAAATCCCATGATGCCTGGGCAATATTGAACATGATTCCAAACAAAAAACATCTATTGACTTTAACATACAAATTCTTAAAGTCCTCCTAGGTCTTCTGCATACATCAAGTAAACTTTCTCATCAAATCACTGGAGCCAAATCTCCACTATCTCTTAACACAATCTCCATGTACATTCTCCATTAATTTCCACATATATTCCCCATCAAAGTGTACACTTATCTTGCGTACAGGTAGCTACTCTAAAAATGGAACAAAGTGCTTGCCAAGAAGCTACCTGGACCTATAATATTAGGGGAAAGGCAGAGAAGCTGTTTTTCCTTGTGATCCAAACCTTCTAACCCATTTTCTTTTTTCGCTTCTGTAACTGCATGAGCACCTCCTGCTTAATCCATTCAGGAACTGGTATGTGAATGAAGGGAGCCCACCTTCTGTAGTCTCTGGTGGCAACTGAAACTGAGAGTGGAACTACCCTATCTGTCAGTTCCAGCACACCTAATTCCCCCCCCCCCCCCAGTTTGTCTCTGCGGTTTTTTTTAACTTCTGAGGCAGAAGCGCGTCAATCTTATGATCCCTTTCACCTGAATAGCTGCTCTTTCGCTCAGCTGCTCTTCCACTCCACTCCACTCCACCTCCTCCCCTTCTCTTTCTCCCTCCAGTCTGGTCCTGTCAGATGAGCACTTCAACCAGACTGCCTTTCTGCCGGGCAAAAATAGAACGACACTTTAGTCTCACTCTTTGGGGACGTCGAGGGAGTACAATCCTGTCTCTGCAGAGATTCGTGCGTTGTATGATTAAAAAAAAAACACCTTTGAACCTCGAATGCAAGGTTTGGGTTTTATATTGAGGCTCAGAGCTGGCTGCTGGGAGAGATCGCTTTTCCCTGCCAGGACCTGATGCCATCCATTCAAGCCAACAGCAAGACTCCCATCACAACTCACGCCCCCAATTCCTTTAAAACTACATGAAACATTAAATATGCATTAAATGCGCTTAGGGAAAATAATCCAGACTTTTAGCATTCTAGGAAAAACCAGAAAAGGCTGGGGAAGAGGCGGGGTGTAAGCAGGACAGGCACAGCATCATGCGAGTACCATGCTGCAAATCCACACACCAGGCATGGCGAGAGTGCGCTAAATCGCTGGTGCGATGGAGCTATAAATCTTTCTTTTTCTTTTGACAGTAGGGGTAGAAGCAGCAAGGGTGGGGGAGAGCAGCTTCTTGATACAAGGGGAAAGGTCTGAGAAGCCTTCTCCCGCCATGCTATCCTTTTACTTTAAACAGCAACGTCAGAGGCAGCATGGTATGAAAAATAAAAAGGATCACAAAGTTACATGTAACGTGTGGTTCCGCCCCAACTCTCCCAGCAAGCAGAGAACTTCTCACAGATGAATCTCAACCAACACATGTTTGTCTTCTCTATTTTCTCTTTCACGCAAAAGAGGAAACCTCTTGACCTGGTTTAAAGGGCAGATTCTAAATGTAGTATTTTTTTCTTCCATGGAAGAACATAGACAACATTTCACTGGAAAGCAAATCTATGTAGATTTTGCACTCCTGGCATACTGCTGATCCAGATATAATGTGAAACCACGGCTGCGCACTACGTGAATGAAATTTGAAGGACCTTTGGGCTCACACACTTTTTCCTCACTGCAATTCTTCTTTTTATGGTTTGAAGCAAACCATCATTTGCATTTCTCTCTCTCTAGGCTGATGAACTATGATTTGCTCTTGCCCTGCAAATAATAATAATAATAATTATTATTATTATTTCTTACCCGCCTCTCCCTCAGGATTGAGGCAGGGAACAACATCAATATAAATGACATAAGATATATAAAACTGATTAAAACATATAAAATTAATACATGATTAAAATACCAATCAGGATTAGAAACCATGATTGGATCTTAGTTTCCAACACAAGCACAAACATAGTTTGTCAGTTTCGATGAAATGTGCCTCTAACCAGGAAAGGAAGCAGGGAATCATGGTGCCCAAGGATAGGAAGGAAGAAGCACACAAACCCAAGTGGAGCAGTCAGGATTGTTCATGTAACTATAAACTATGTTTTGACATGATGCCTAGACTATCTTATAATGCAGTCTGCATATTCATCCATGTGGATCTCTCAACAGAAGGAAAAAAATCACTTCAAAATTTCCTAATAAAAAACAAACAGTTAATGCCAATACAATGCCACCCACCTTGAGATAATGCAGTGGCGTTACCCTAACATTAAAAAAAAATTTTTTTTTTAGTTTTTAAAAATATATATACATGCATCCATTTGTATAATCCATAGCAATGAACACATATGAAATTCATTCTCTCTCTCTCTCTCACACACACACGCACACACATGCACGCATGCACGCACGCACGCACACACACATATAGATAGATGAAAATATTTTTTCTAGCAATTATACAATACTACAGGCAGCTATTCCTGTGCAAATATGTAAGTTGGGATTCCCATTTATCAACTGCCACAGGGAGCAATGATATTCTCAAAGTTTCCCCCTCATCTGGGGTCCGTGACCCTCCTTAATTTCTAAATTTTGCTTTATTGCCTCCTTAAATACAGATGGAGAGGGAAGAGGGAGACAGCAATTCATTTTATCCCTCTCTCTATTTCACACCATTGCTTGACTCGTGACACCACAATCCATAAGAGTTGCTTGCTGGATCAGAACAAGGGTCTAATGCCAGTACAGCATCCTGTACTCTGTAGGGGCCACAGCTGGATGATTCTGGAGAGACCACAAGCAAGGTATGAATGCAATTGCCTTCCCCTGCTGTCTGACCCCCAGCAATGGTATTTGGTAACATGCTGCCTATGAACACGGAAGCTCTATTTAGGTATCATGGCATATAGCTATTGAAACACCTATCTTCCATGAATCACCACATCTTATGAATTATGCATTAATCGAGGACCTGACTGCTCTAGCGGGAGGGGTGGTGGAAAGAACAGACTGCCTAAGAAGTTTAGAGATGCTGTTGAATTAACCATCTCTAAAGTCTTTGAAAGGTGGAATAGTAATCCTGCATGGGGAAAATAAACAGAAATATATCTTCAGACTTGGAGGCTTTTGTTAAAAATGAAACCAACATATATGTTCAGCACCCAAGTTTAGATGAATCCTCAAATTTCAAACTGAGGCTTACTTCCTCTAGCAAATGCACAGGTGGCCATAACACTACCTGAGTAAACAGACTTGCTTTCGTTATCTGTAATTCTGCATACCCTCGTAAAAGTGTCTTTGCAATAGTTTGCAATTTAATAGATTATTTGATTTTGGTTTATATATGATTAGAAATCAGGCAATGTTACAACCACAGCAAAATACAAAGGCGTCCTGTCAGCCAGTAGGTAAGGACTAAACTATCGTCATTCGTGTTGTCTATTGAAATTATATCTCCATTTGTACAGTCATAAATCAATCTCTCAGTTGACCGCTTGTCTCAAGTAATCACAATTGGATTGGAAAGGTTTAGTTAATAATACATTTTCAACCTGTCGTATGTTAATAAAATTGTTTTTGAAACTGAAAATGTCAGTGCAGTGGTTTAGACATAATGCCAAACTATGGAACAGGATTATAGAAACCTGAATAGCTCCTCTGACCCCAAAATTCCCTCCTCCCCTTGCAGGCCTTGATTCCCTCCTGTCTCTTCCCTTAATTTGCAGGGCAAGTGCAACAGTTTACCAGTTTGGGTGAAACAGGCTCATGCACGTAATGCCATACCGTGGCTTGGCATTATATCTGACCCACCCAAGTGTCTTAAAAGGGAGAAGATGCTGGTCTTCAGACAATCCTGTGGCAACAAAGATTCTGTGCAGTTATATGTCTGCAGAAAATGCACAGGATGGAAATTCTCTTAATCCCTTTATCTGGTACACAAAAACATAGGTAGCCCCATGTGGGTTCGTTAGGAAAATAAATAAATAATCCTAGCTTCACAGCAGGACGATACTTTTATTAGGATCAACTGAACGATCACAAAATGAAGAGCAGTGAGGGGCGTTGAGAGATGAGAAAAGAGGAAATTGGCTTGGTTCAAAGTTATGCAATTAGAACAATAGTGGATTAAATGCGGAAAAAACATTAAAGAGCTACGAAATTATACAAAATTTGAAAGGATGATTATCATGAGAGGAGGATATAAATAAAAATATTAGAGGGGTAGTAAGTGAAATTTATAAATTTTTGATGGAAGGGGAGGAGAAATATGATCATTTGAAAGCATTATGGGAAGAAGATTTGGAAAAACAAATTAATTATCAAAAATGGGGGGAAATATGGGATTTGCATACTTTGAAAACGATGTCAGTAAGAATAAAAGAAAATTATTATAAAATAATATGGATGTGGTTTTTAATGCCGGTGAAATTAAATCAAATTGATAAGAAACATTCAAAGCTGTGTTGGAGAGGCTATAAAGAAGTGGGAACCTATTTCCATATGTGATGGACTTGTAAATATGTATAGATATTTTGGTTAAAAGTATTTGAAGAAGTGATAAGAATAACAGATTTAAAGCTTGAGATATGTCCTAGGATAGCATTGTTATCAATATATGATAGAGAAGGAGAACAGAATGTTAAAGATTTGATCATGAATTTAATGACAGCAGGGAGACTAACAATATCCAGACAATGGAAAATGCAAGGCAACTACCAAATAGAAGAATGGTATAAAGAAGTATGGAATATTGCCATAAATGATAAATTAACAAGTAATATTAAAATTGAAAGAGGTATAATAAAGAAAAAAGTTTTGGGGATTATTTGTGGATTATGTATTGGAAAAAGGGAAGGGGTGTAAATCGTCAAGGGAATCTATGCAATTTTGGAAACATGAGTAAAATAAAAAATAATAAGTTTATGTAGCTGATCCCAGTGTGGGGTGCACTGTAAGAGGATATATGATTTGTAAGTGATGTGGTTTTTTATGTGTATGTATAGTATATAAAACCAATTAAAAAATATATTTTAAAAAAGAGAGAGATGAGAAAAGGGGAGCAGCGTAGCTGTTCCCCAAGTGTGCCATCTGTAATGATCTTGTACTGGGATTCAGGAGGAGTTTTGCAGGTCTAGTTGGCGTAGCTCAGCTTTCCCCAACCTGGTACACTCCAGAATTGTTGGATTACAACTCTCACATTGGCTGGGGATGATAGGAGTTGTAGACCAAGACATCTGGAGGACACCAGGTTGGGGAAGGCTGGATCAGCCTCTCAAGGTGCAAGACTGACTGCAAGATGCATCCACAGTTTAGACAATAAATGGATGTCCCCCTGTTTTTTGAGAATATAAAATGAAATGATTACTCAGCTTTGTCTCAGTCCAAAGACATTTGCAAAACTCCTTCTGCATTCCAGCTCAAGATTGTTATGAATTGCAGGCACAGGGAACAACTACACTCTTCCAGCTTTCTCTTTCCATCTCCCACACACCCATAGTTTTATTTAACATCCTGTTTTATGAAGAGTTCTGAAGAACTCAAATGTTTGCTCACTATTTTGTGACGTTTTAGTTGGTCCCAATAAAGGTATTGCCATACTGTGGATTTTGATTTTTTTTCTTTTATTTGTTTTCTCTAAAGTCCTTTGCTTGAAAGTTTTTCGCATGGCGAAATATTCTCAGTGCCCTTTTAGAGAAAAGCTGCATTTTTCCACTTAAAAAAATCTACCTGTGAGACAGTTGTTGAATTATTCACTGGCAAACACCCTGGATAAACTAAGAGTTCTTGAACTTCCTCATTTATTTCAGAAATATTGTAAGAGCTTACAATCGATGGAGTCTTAGAATCGAAGAAATACGGTACATTGTACCGGGAAGCTGTGGCCAATGGCTACTTTCACCATTGTGTGCAGGTCGCAAAATAAATAGACATGCGTTTTCACACATGGCGGCATTATATGTGGTCTGTCCAGAGCAAATAGCCAATATTGTCTCATGTACGCCAATATTTAGGATACTGCTGTTTCTTTTCCCAGCAAAGGGGCTTTGAGCAATAAGGGGGAACCAGCAACAGGGACAATTCTTCTTCACCGAACTGCCCAGTTGAGTTGTCTAGCAACAACACTGGGGGCGGAAAGTTTCCAGCCCCATGACTAAGTTCCTATTAAAGTAGTCTCCTGGAGTGTGTTCAGAAGAGGGCAATGAGGATGATCAGGGGCCTGGAAACAAAGCCCTATGAGGAGAGACTGAAAGAACTGGGCATGTTTAGCCTGCAGAAGAGAAGATTGAAGGGAGACATGATAGCACTATTCAAATACTCGAAAGGTTGTCACACAGAGGAGAGCCAGGATCTCTTCTCGATCAACCCAGAGTGCAGGACATGGAATAATGGGCTCAAGTTACAGGAAGCCAGATTCTGGCTGGACATCAGGAAAAACTTCCTGACTGTTAGAGCAGTACGGCAATGGAACCAATGACCTAGGGAGGTCGTGGGCTCTCCCACACTAGAGGCCTTCAAGAGGCAGCTGGACCACCATCTGTCAGGTATGCTTTAAGGTAGGTTCCTGCATTGAGCAGGGGGTTGGACTTGATGGCCTTAGAGGCCCTTCCAACTCTACTATTCTATGAATTCATACACTCACACACACACACACACTTCAAAGGTTCTATTTGAAACCATCCCTAGGTATGACCTTCAGCATTGCCCAAATGCCTTAAGTAATTTCAACATATCCTCATAAAATAGAACTGGATTTTCGCTATTCCTACTTTTAGATTATTTGTGCTTCTGATAACTTACAACCCCCCCCACCCCCATTCAAAAACAATCATTTCTGCAAAGCCCTGCCTCACTCCTGGTTTCTTAATCACAGAAAGTACCATTACTACCCTCGCTGGTCTGTATATGGGACAGGAATTCAGGTTAGATTATCTCCATGTCTGCACTAACTTAACTCCCCCAGAGAGATGTAGGAAAGAGCTGCCAAACACAACAGCTCTGTTTATTGTCTCCGTGGCATGGAAAGATTCAAGATGGATGCTCTCATATATCCAGCAATTCCAAAAAAGTTAGCTGCACAAAATAATCCTCAAACTTAATACAAAGGCAGCATATGCAAAGGCTGGCAAGCTCCAGAACAACTCACTGGATTATTGCATGTATTCTGGCTATAGCAGGTACCACTCGGCAGTTGTCTTTCTTATTGCAACTTATGAATCGTTACAAAGACGGTTGTTGTGCTGTCTGGTAGGCCAGAGAACTTCTGAAGCCAATTAACACCACTAAAGTTGCAGTTCTGACATTAATCGGTGTTCAAGATTTCCCCCCCCCCCCCCCACCATCCAGACTTCTACTGGATCATTTACATAGTTATAAAAATAAACCCTATGCGAGCCTGACAAGACAAATTTGCACATTTTCTAGAACCCTCCTCGGGCCCCATCAAAGCAGAGGCTCATCTCTGAAAGCTCACAAGTAGTAGAGTAAAACAGAGCCTGAACAGGAAACTGTTTCAAAGCCATAATAATAATAATAATAATAATAATAATAATAATATAATAATAATAATATTTATTTGTAACCCGCCTCTCCCTCCGGATCGAGGTGGGGAACAACAACAATAAAAACATAAAAATCACAGCAGTTAAAATTTTTAAAAACAAGAGAACAACATTAAAAACATCCTAAACAGAACAGAACCATTTCCTAAAACTCTTTGCTGAAATGAAACAAAAATGCATTTGAAGTTACCCATTCAACTATGGGTCTGTGGGGGTGCAGGCTCTGCTTCTTCCCTTCAAGTGGAACATAGGAAGATGTGTGATAATGAGTCAGTATAACTTCCTATACATAGCAAGACGTGTCATGCTGAATGAGATCCATCTAGCCTAGTATTGTTGATACTAAGAGTTCTCCTTGGCTAAGTTTTTGAAACCAGTTTCAAATCCTGGTTAATAGAAAACCATGGTAAACATTAACCACATGTAAGGCTGCTGCCGACACAAGCCTTGACTATGATTAAAGCTAGCAGAGGGAGGAGAGGGGATTTGTGCCAGGGAAGGAGAGGGAACAACCCTATGAACCGCTCCTTATCTCTTAACCATGGTTATGTAACTGGGAGTGTTACACCTGCCCACAAGAGAAATATATCCCAAGCATATTTTAAAAACAAACATCATCTGGGAAGGTTTGGGCATTTCTGAGGTTCTCTGATCTCTCTGCATTAGCTGGTAAGCAGCCAGCAAAGATGAGGCTATAGGGAATAGCAAAGGAAGTTTTTTTTTTCTAAAGGCAAAAAGTAGGATATTAAGGTATTGTGAAGTTCTCGGTAGAGGCCTTAGTAATAGGATAGCTGCAGAGTGGGGTGTCTTGGAGGGATCAGAGGTAGTGCAGAGTACAGCAATCCTCTGCTAGTGTTGGAAGGGATGTAGCAGCTGTCCCTACCACAACTATGTGTTGACTGATTTAGCTGCTTCACAACAAGAAATGTAAAACATGTTACTTGCTCTACCCAGTGCTGAAAATCAGTGTGGTCATGATGAACCCTTTCCCTAAGTCAACTTAAACATTTACTTGTCCCAACTCCCTATCATCAAGGGAATGAAGTGGTGATAAAAATCTCTAAGGGCTATCACTAACTCCACCAAAAAAGATGACGATAGATAAAACTCCCAATGCATCACAAAGGCAGTGACTTGAGAGGAAAGACAGAAATGGATCCATTCCTCCTGCTGGGCTTAATTTGTGGGGATGTTGAACTCCAACATTAAGCTTTCCATGTGTAAGGCTTCCATGGGATTACTTTGAAAAATACAGCCATGGAGCAAGTGTGTGTATTTGTACACGCATGTGTGGACAAATGCGCAGAGACTACTGTAAAATAATGTTGCATTCAGGTGGCAGCTTCAGGGCTAGTCTCTATGTTTCGCCAGCCACACAGAAGATCATGAAGCCATTGTTTTCCCATGCTGCAAATGTAATGGGCCCTTTAGAATGGTCTACCCTTGGAGACTTATGGAATCTGCTATTTTCCTGAATACTCTGGGGATTTTCCAGCAGATGGTACTGGTGATCCCGATAGGGCCCTTATTTCATTGTGGACCTTTGAGAGGAGAAGGCCGCTGACATGATTGCTCTGCAGGATCCTCTCCAGACATCTTAATTTTTATCTTTAGAGATCTGCTTAAGACCCCCCTCCTTGTGTCAGCTTTCCCTGAGGTGTGACCCAGTCAGTACAGGTATGTGTTTTATTGCCGACCAGTGATTATTTTATTGTATGTTTACCGTTATATTTTTAATGGCTATATTATTCCTGTTAACTGCTCTGACAGTTCACCAGAAAGCGCTATAAAAGCTTATGTAAATAAAATTTAAAAAATAAATAGCAGGTGGTGCAAGTCACCCCATGCACCAAAGGTAAAAAGTCTGCAAGCCACCACCAGACACTTCATTGTTGTAGGAAAGCCTAAACTGCAAAAGTGGCTCAGCTACTGCCTCTTACGGAACTAAAGCCAACTTGTAACAACTAGTACAGTTATTGTCTACATATTGGGTTAAGCATTAGGCTCTTGCTCTTTATCTTCTAAATGTGTGTGTATGGGGGGGAATGTAACAAGCAAGGTTGAGAACAAACCAACTACGTAAAAGCTTCTTATAAAAGTTACACAGAACAGAGATTGTGATTGCAAAACAGCCCTTCGAGCCAAAACCCAAGTCTGGAAGTACGGCAAGATTTCCAGTCATCTCAAGTAACCTAGCCAATTATTTCCAATACAGAATGGCCAGCATTACGTAACTAAAGCTGATGCTCCAACACATCTATGGATCTCGAAAAGCAAAATTAAATTCACTGAAATCAATTGATATGCTAGATTCCACCCTGGAACGTCTCATCACTTTTTACAGAGATGTTGCAGACAGCTTTTTCAGTCAGCACAGTCAGACTGTGATCATAGGTACATTTCCTAGGTTAATCAGCTGACTTGAAAGAGAAAAGAAAATCCTCTGATGACGTCACAGATTCTAGCTGAATTTTAAGAGTTTTACTGTTATTTTAATAATGTATTAGTTTTATATGGTTTTAATCAGTTTTATGTATTTGTATTTGATGTTGTTCCTGCCTCGATCCAGAGGGAGAGGCAGGTAAGAAATAAATATATTATTATTATTATTATTATTATTATTATTATTATTATTATTGTCGGCTCCAAATGAACTGAAATAACTGAGCAAGTTTACTGGCTTTAATGGGTCATTTATTGTAATATCCTTACTCAACTATATATCAAAGGTGTTCAAAATAAGCAGCTTACAAAATAAAATAAGGGAGTTAGAATGTGAGGAAGGTTATTATTTATTAGCCCATTACTGTTTCACTAGATTATTAACCGAAGATGTAGTGGGTTGAATTACTTTGGTGGAAAGATTTCTGTTGACATTTTCATTTCATTTCTCTTTCCCCTTTAAATTTATTGCAGATTTGCAAATAAATAAAAGGCTTACTGCACAAACAACAAAAAGACTGCTGTTGAAATGTCCTATATGAGCAACCAATCAGATGCACACACTGTGAGGGGTCCCTATGTTCTGACAAAGATCCTTTTGTGAATTTCAGCAGCTATGAGATCGACTGGCAGCAGGCAAGGAAAGCAAAACAGGACAGTGACAGAGAAAGGACGGTGGAGAGCGAAGGGCTTTGATATTGTGCTCCACCGCTGTGATCGGCCTGCAGCTTGCTTAAAATATATGATTGTGAAAGTCTGCATGAATACTGAGCTTAACAACCCTCGCTGCTTTGACTTAAAACACATCACACTGATTTCAACAGAACTCACTTCCAAGTAAGTGTGCCAAGGAATGCAGCTTGTCTAGGCATTAATGCTTTTGTGCTCAAAACCATTGTTGCCAAAACAGTTTCTCTCTTATCTAGCTTTCATACTGGTAGCAATGTATTTTACTTTTATTCCCTGTAATAAGGGGGTTGGATAAACTGGGGAAAGTGTGAATAAACTTTTTGCATTCTTAGTCTACAACAGGGCAAATACTTCCGGAGGTGGAAACCAAGTTATGTGTCACTTTCACCAGCTGCTATGCAAACTTGTTATTTTAGCCTTGCGTTCAGTCAACATATACAGAATTCTCTACATGTGATTGGGGGAGAGAACTAGTGCCCAATTAATACTCTTGAATGAACATTGGCCCAAACTGGCCAGATGACAATGCCACTGAGTAGAGTAAGGAAAGCTGCTAAACAAAACCAGTTAAAAAAAAGAAGAAGCTTCAGAATACTTCTATCTCTCCTCTTCTCCCCCAATAATTGGGGGAAATGAAGACATGATGCAATTTTACAATGTGTTTTTGGCCACGAATGGCTCATGCTTTAGATTGTCATTGCAGACTATACACAGAGGTCACCATCTCCATAATCTTTCATTTTCCACCTGCCACTTTACTTAGCTTTGACACTGTGTAGACCCAAAAGAACGTAAAAATTGCAGCAACTCACCTCTTACACCTGGTTCAATTTTACACCTGGTTCAATTTATGTTTGAGCACCTCTGACTGTTCTTAATTTTGGTATAAGCCCAATAGGAAATAGCCCAGATCTTTAGAAGTGACTTACCAGTCCCTCGTTATCTTCCGAGGTTCTCTGATAATGGACTGCTAGGGCAATATAGTCCAGTGCCTGCTTATTACATTCAAAACACTTTAATCCGTGGCGAATTAGTCTCAATGGGTCCGCGTACAGGGGAAGAGCTGGCTGAGCATTCGTTGAGCTCCCAGTCCCGCTTCCTGACGGAGCACAAGGCTTATGCGGAAGAGGGGGCAAGCGGGTCATCTGGGACATCGAAGAACTCGTTGGAGAAGGAGAAAACATTTGGTCTAAGGAAATGGGTTTCATGAATAGCTGGGAACACTGCATGATAAAGCCTTTGCTCTTGTGATCCCTCGCGTGTTTGAGCAAGCTACACTTGTTGAAGAAAAGCAGCGTTGCCGAACACTGAGTACACATGACTTCGATGTGGACGCTTCTCCTACTGTAATGTTGAGTGAGGCTTTTTTCTAAGGCAAATGAATCGCCACATTCCAGGCAACAAAACCCAGAGGCCGGCACGTGAATACTGCTGTCGAGAGGAGGGCTGAGGTTGGGAGTATATATTGGCACAGGATTGGCACCATGCAACACTTTGTTGAACGCCTTAACCACAAGAGGAGCAGCTTTCTTTACCTGGTGCACAAGCGGCACCGACATTTGGGTTAGCTGGGACTGACTGCGCCGCTGCACGGAAGATTTCGCAGCCACAGACGCAGCAACGCTGTGGGGAACCAAGTTGAGATTCGCCAGGTGCACAGCTTTCGGAAGGAGGCTGGCTGGGTTACATGGCTGTGCCGCCGTGCCCGGTGGCGGCTTCTTGCCCGGCTGCTGCCCCACGATACCTACTTTGATTGTCCCACTGCTGCTGTTGGTCAGCAGAGAGGCACCGGGGATGCTGTTTACAGGAATGTCTGCAGTTATACTGTCGACTTGGGGACTTGCTAGGTTTCTCTCTGGAGTGGCAGCTTTAGCAAAACCCTTGCATGACTCGGTTTCCATGGCTGTGCTCGGCTCTGGCGAAGGGAAAGATTTAACAAACTCCTCAGTCACTGAATTCTCTGCAGGCGATTCTTGAGGAGATCTGCCAAAGTCGTCCGCTTCTGGCAGGATCCTAGTTACCATTCTTTTGATTTCACCGGAAGAGGTTTTAATGGTCTTGATTCTGACTTTAGGAATGGCTGGGGGAGAGCCAGTTGCCACGGAAGGCGAGCCTTTGCTGCTGCTGTCACTGCACACGCTCCGGGGAGATTCGGGCTGCTTATTGGCCTTCCTCACGATCTCAAGGGGGCTTCTTGGACTCTTTGGTGACTTTGGCATTTTGGGGCTTCCCTTAACACCATCCTTAAAGGAGCCAGAAAGCTCTTTTGTCACATTTGCCTGCTCCTCCTTAGAGATACCCGCAACTTTCTTGGCCTGAAGAGCTACAAGCGCAGCAACGCAAGATGACAGCTTGGAGTGAGCAGGTTTGATGCGCTGGCGAGGTGGGACGGATGAAGAGAAGTTCATCTCGGCCACAGATCCTTTACTCTCTGCCAAGTTATTGCTATGGAAGTTGCCCAATGGCATGCCTTCATCAAGAAAGCTGTTTGTGTCCACGAGATCCTTGCTGGATGCTTCATGTTTCTCTGGGCTCTTGTCACATTCCCTCCTGTTTGGATCCACCCTACTTTCTTGCAGTCCATGGACATCTATCTTTGGGTCTCTTTTGCAGTATTGATCAAACATACTTAACTCTGGTTCTGGTAGCTTCTTACTAAGGAGATCTAGCAGCGATGGCCCAGTTGACATAAACCTACTGAACTCTGGTTCTGGCAGGGTCCTGCTAAGCAGATCAAGCACAGATGACCCTGATGGAATATACATCGGATGCGGCGGGAAATAGGAAGTTTGAGCATGTTTAGGTTTATCTACAATACTGTTCTCTTTGAGTGCATCCTCCGGTTCAGGGCTGGAGATGGGGCTGAACTGACTGAACGTTGGTAAAGGCTCCGACTTTGACTGTTCCAACTTTTCAGGATAGTTCCTTAAGCCATCGCCATTGATGAATGCAGAATCATATTTCCCATAATTGTGAGTCTCTAGGGGCAGATCAGACCCACGGAATCCATTGTGCAACAGGCCTGGTCCTAGGTGGTTGCCTTCCTTTTCCGCCTCGAACGACTCTTGACGACATGTATTCTTCACAATGACGCTCACAACTGGAACATCAGAAGCTGGCGCTGCATGGGACAAGGATGTGTTTTCATCAATGCAAATCCCTGACTGCTTGAGATGGTTTTCATTCTCCTCACCCGCTGTCTGAATGGCTTCCTTGGCATCGAGGCTGGTCGGGTCAGGAATGTCAAAAGCAGCCAGCAAGTCATCAAAATCAGGAGTTTTCATGTCCCCCATGATGAAAACTGCAAAACCCAAACACAGTGTCAAAAACATTGCCTCTGCAAATTTTAGTTACTTTCAATAAATATACAAATGCCACAGAACATTGAGAGTTTTAGTTGGAAGGTGTTTTTTTTTAAAATTTAAACAGGCTAGAGTTCACTTCATCAGATGGAGTAAGCTTTAGTCCACTAAAACTTATACTACCATAAATCTGTTTAGTCTTTAAGGTGCCATAAGACCCTTTGATGTTTTTGCTGTGACCAGCTAATACTGCCAGCCCTTGGGAAGTTGTTAACAGCTTACAGTATCCTGGTTGGAAGAAATGCATACTGTGAGGTTAAAAAACTCTCCTCCCTGCCCCATACAAGGTGGCTTCAGTAGAGAAGGAAAAAGGACCCGTTTCTCCACACCACCCCATCTCACCCACACACTCTACACTGCAATAAGTTCAGAACCAATGGTTCTTGCTCAAATTCAGAACTAATGGTCCATTAATTTTATAGCACAGTGGGAGAATGTCTGAGAATTGGATAGGAAAGGTCTACATTTTCTCACCCCACCACACAAAACAACTCCCCATCCAATGAGCCCTGAACAACACAACAAGTCTCTTGTAGTACTACAAAAGTCTCTTTTTCAGCCTGGCTGGATACCTGAACAGGAGCATTCCTGTTGGAGGCTTGGAATAGAATCATAGAACAGTAGAGTTGGAAGGGGCTTCTAAGGCCATCAAGTCCAACCCCTTCTCAATGAAGGAATCCACCTCAAAGCATACCTGACAGATGGCTGTCCAGCTGCCTCTTGAAGGCCTCTAGTGTGGGAGAGCCCACGACCTCCCTAGGGAATTGGTTCCATTGTTGTACTGCTCTAATGGTCAGGAAGGTTTTCCTGATGTCCAGCTAGAATCTGGCTTCTTGTAACTTGAGCTCATGATTCCGTGTCCTGCACTCTGGGATGATCGAGAAGAGATCCTGGCTCTCCTTGTGTGACAATCTGCCAAGTGTACCCTGCCACACTTTTGTTGTGGGCCTTCTCTTGTTC
Source organism: Anniella stebbinsi (assembly GCA_029215795.1). Lineage (NCBI taxonomy): Eukaryota > Metazoa > Chordata > Lepidosauria > Squamata > Anniellidae > Anniella > Anniella stebbinsi. The sequence continues at coordinate 395,339,899 of JARDYH010000001.1, forward strand.
TAAAATATAACAAACATCTTTGTATTTCTTGCACCCTTACATTTTCCTCCATTTTCTTGTGTGGCATTATTGGGTACGTCCCCTTCTTCTTCATTGTTATCGTCACTACATTTCTTGGAACAGCCTGGGCCGGGCCAAGGAGGTAAGGAATTAAAGTGTGGCATACACTGACTGTTCACAGTTGGTCTACAGCCATTGGGGAAACACTGCCAAAATATGCATTAGAAGCATTCCTCTCCTGACTGATAGAAAGGTATAAGGTGATGCCTCTCTGTTACTTCGCGTATCTCTGAGCTGCACACGCAGGGCTTGTCTAACGGAAGAATTCTTTTGCTCTAAATTGCACGAAGGTCATAAAGAGCCAAGCCCGCTCTCTGCTACGTTCCCGCTGGAGCTGTCAAATGTGACAACACAGACAGCAATAGGACAACCTTTCCAATCTTCTGTTGCAAACATCAAAAGCTACTGGAGCTGCAATGTTAGACTTAGGGCCTAACTATACATGACGCCGGCAACATGATTAGCAATAAAGTAGAGTCTTTTAAAAACAACAACAATTAAATACCACTAGATCCAATGAGAGCTCTTCCCCTCTAATCGTCATTGCCGTATAGGCGGAGGAAGAGATATTTTATATTGAGATTGCAGCTGAGGAGGGAAGATTTAAACCTCTCCTCCCCAATACTGTAGTGCCAATAATTATTGCTTTCCCCTTGTATGTTTTGTATTATTTCTAATTAACATTATTACTAAACACGTAGCTAGCACCAAATGTTTACTCAGGCCCGTATGCCAGGGTGGGCAGAAGGCAGATCTCCAGATGTTTCGGAGTGCAACTTCCAGAAGCTCCTGCCATCATGGCCAATTGTCAGGAATGCTGGGAGCTGAAGTACAAAACATCTGGAGGTTTACTTTCTGCCCATCCTCTGCCTTATGCTGTGTAATATATCAGAAGGGGTCATGGAGGCAGCATCCGGTCCTTCCTTACCTTGACAACCACATCAATTCAAATGCTCCCATGGGAACTCCAGCCACCATAGTACGAGAAGCATAACTTCAAATAATCATGCCTTCATTTTTATATAGTGACTTACGAGCCAATTAGTCAAGACAGATACCTATTTCATGTTAACCCTGCCTTTATTCCACAGAGCTCATGCTGGTGTTCATGGGGATTATCCTCTTTAATCTTCACAGTGAGCATGCAAAATAGGTTAAATTGAGGGAGATTGATTGGCCAAGGACATACTGCCAGTTTCATGACTGAGCAGGGACTTGAACGCTGGTCTCCCCACTTCCATATTGACATCTTATCTGATGAAATGGTAAGAATGGACTCAGGATGATGCACAGTAAGAGAAATCTGTTCCCTAGAGAGACAACAGCAGGGAGACTCCAATAAACCATTGATTCTTATGAGAAGGAGGCAAATGGCATAGGCTAAGCTCAGTGATACTCTAGAGCCAAATAATATTTTTGGTGTTTTCCCTGGAGCATTCTAAGAAACCATTCAATATTAAACAAATAATTATATACTGAACAACACCCTGAGCAGCCGGGTAAAGATTACATTTAGGTGTGGAAGTCTCAATTTTGCAACCCTTAATCATACAATGGCATTAGGGAATTTTGCCTAGCAGAGATGACTCATATAAAACAATAAAGTAGTTCTCCACAAGGTTTACTTTTTTTTTTTAGTTAATTTGCATTGGAAGCCTTGATGTATGAAAAATGTCGTAGCTCAAGTTGTGCTGTGATCTTGACAGAGGTAACATTTCTTCACAAGACCTGGAAGCATATAAATATCTACCACAAGGTGATTGTAAAAAAGAATAACCTTGCGATGGGAAAAAGTGTCAAGATTTTTCTTGCATGAATTTAACATTACAGAGTTTAAGAGGCAGAGAAGGTCATCCCAGGTGAGCGCCAGTCTTTGAACTGGCAGTGGATTGGAAAGGTTATAGCCAGTTCAGACAAACTGTGATTTTCACTACTGGTTTGTAGATCAAGCATAAACCATAGTTTGATGATTTAGATGTTACAGAAAATAATGGTTTGTGCTGGAGGGGAAGGAGGCCTTGATTCCAAGTCTCTAGATGATGTTTTGCAGGATGGCTGACCTGGGTCTGAATAACCAGGCACATTTTTATATTTCCTTGTAAACCTTTGTTATATCTGAGAACTGTCTTGGAGAGATAAGACTAAAGCTCTATCCAGCATTCTGTCTCCATCAGTAGCTATCCAGCTACTTCTTGGAAGTTCACAAGCATGATGGGGACAGCCATGTATTTTTGTTATTTGTTCCCGCATATGAGAGGTATAATTGCTGCATTTGCACAAAAATAGTAAGCCAGGATTCTGGACAATTCCGGCTTACTGTGAATGAGCTACATGTTGGTGCATGGAGCCTAGTTGTTCCCACTTGGCTCCTCCTGCTAGCATGACCAGCTAGACAAACTGGAAATGGTTTGTTTCACATGTTGTCTGAATCTTGGATCCTTGCCTTTTGCTCTCAAACAAGACAGAATTTGTACACCAAGATCCTGGTTTGTAAAGAGAGCAACAAGCCACAATCCCAGGTCTGTATGACATGCTAAACAAAATGGATCAGTTCAGACAACATGTTTCTCATGGTTTTAGAACTCCATGATGGAGTTTTTACACCACCGTTGAAAAATGTCTTGTCTGGCGGGAAAACTCCATGCAATGGTGGAGGTTTTTTTGGAAAACATGCCACGCAGAATATCCATGCTGTGTAGAGGAGAGTTCCTGCACAACTGTTGCGTTGCATGTTGTGTGGCAGGCTCTGTGGAATTTTCTGTTGCATTGAGTTGACTTTTCCCACTGGCTTCAGAGTTCCCTGGCAGGAGTGGCAAAAGGAGGGAGGGTTTTTTTGCAGCAATGGTTGATGGGATACGATTGGGAAGACTGGAGGAGAGAGGGCAGAGGAACTGTCAATTAAATGTTGCAATGGATTTTTTACTCAACTCCACGGTAGCTCACAGTCATACAACGGTGGAGTTAGAACATGTTGTGTGGGGAGTACCTCCTAAAAACTCAACCGTTGAGTGGAGTTTTCACACTGTGTTGACTAACGTGTTGCCTGAACTGAGCCACTGTTTCTGGTTTGTTTAGCCAGTCATGATAGCAGGAAGAGCCAACTGGGAGCAAATCGGCTGCAGGAGGATTCATCTGGGAGCAAATCAGCTGCAAACAACTCAATCATGGCAAGTACAGTATCCTGACTTACCATTTTGTACAAACATGACCTTTTACAGTAAATATGGCTGGTCCAATTTGTCAAAGTTAACAATGATGGTTGTTCTCTGTAAATTTGTCTAATCCTTCTTTAAAGCCACCTATCCATCTTGTGGCAATTAATTCCATAAGGTGACCATGCACTGAATTAAGTAGTATTATTTATCAAACTAAGTAACAAATCAGTACATATTATATTATTTATTGCATTTATATACCGCCCCATAGCCGAAGCTCTCTGGGCGGTTTACAAAAATTAAAAACACTGAACATTAAAAAAAGATATACAACATTTAAAACCATAAAGAGCATAAAAACAGGTTATAAATACAATATCCATTTAAAACAACTATTCTACACATTCCTTTTGGTTATATTTGTAATTGTTTTCTAGTCTGCTCTTCCTTTAATTGCCTTTTTCCTAAACTGAAAAGCCTCAGCTTCTTCAACTTTTCTTCATAGGGATTAGCATTTTACAGTGCATGCCTATGCACAATTACTTAGGAATTAGTCTCTTTGCTCTCAATGGGCCTTGCTTCTGAGTAGATACGCATAGGATTGCACTGCTAGTTGTCCTTTTCTATACACTCTCCAACTTTATCATATAAATTCTGAAATTGGGAAAACAGAAATGTCTATAGTATTCTCAATGTGGCCACGATACAGAATCTATATTGGAAGTGTATCATATTGCCAATGTACATCAATCTTATTATAAGTTATTATATGTTTCCGTATGGAATACTCAAACTAAATCTTAGCTATGTAACTCTATCCACTACAATCTCCCACATTGGAGGCATTCAAAATGCAGCTGGACAGCCATCTGTCAGAGACGCTTTAAGGTGGATTCCTGTATTGAGCAGGGGGCTGGACTCAATGGCTTTGTAGGCCCCTTCCAACTCTACTATTCTATGATTCTTGCTAGAAGCACATTTCCTGCTGAAATCTGAGAATTATAGTATCCATAACCAGCAGACTGCTGAGCTATGAATTTATCACTCTGTAACAAGAACTTCCAGGCATCAAAAAGCCACCCTAGGCTACCTAAGCCCTATCTGAGGGTTGGGCTTTTGTCATTCCTCACCATGTTTTATATACTGGACAGTGGCTTGTTTTAAGTAACAACAACAGCAGCAGCAGCAGCAGCAGCAACAACAACAACAACAACAACGTAATTCAGTGTATGAGGACTGAACTGAAACCTAGAAGTCTGTCTCATGCTAAGACAAACCACTGGCCCATCTAGCTCAGCACTGTCTACTCTGACTGGCAGCAACTCTCCAGGGCTTCAAATGGGGTGACTTTCCCAGCCGTCCCTGGAGCTGTGCCTTTTCCCCAACTGGGTTCATATCTGTGCTCTGCCCTGACAAACAGCCTTCCAAATCAATTCCATACATTCAGTTTTAGTCCCCACTGTTGCACAGCAAGTTTTGTTCTGATTACATTTGAGACAGAAGACAAAGTCAAACTTAGACAAAGTAAGCAGGCAAAAGTGAAACCAAAACCAGCACCCCAATTCCCTACATGTATTAACTATTCATTGGCTTTTCAACCAGTTATTCTCCCTCTTCATACAGTGGGTTTGAACTAATGGCTGTTGCTTATTCCAACAGCCCCATCTACCAAATTACAATGACCGCAGGAGGTTATTGTGAAGTTGAATAGAGACAATAATATCAACATTTACAAAATAAATAAATAAATAAATAATCAATAACTTGCAGATCCAATAAGGCCAGAATCAACTTCCCTCCACAAAACTCAATAAATATGGAAGTTACAGGTTATTTCAAGTAACCTGTTCAGTCATTTAAATTCTCCCACAGATTTAATTGCCAGTTCACCTCTGAAACTGACTGCATTCAAAGAATCTTAATGCTATGGGGGAAGAGGGACACCCACCCATAGGCATTAAATACCTTCATTATAAAGAGAAGGGAAGTGCTAAGAATGATACTGCAACAACTTTTCCATTAACAACTTCCATCAACTTCACTCACTGTCACAGTTTGCCAAATTTCCCCAGTAATAATCAAGTCAACCAGAATGATAGAAAAAAAAAGTATTAAATAACAAACCATATCCAGAGGGCAAGTTGAAGATGCTAAAAATGCCACCAAACAGGCTGGAGATTTTAAAAATGCCACCAGGCAGGTTGAAGACACAAAAAATGCCACTGTGTGAAGGCTCTATTTTGCTGGCAAGAGTACACATTTTATCAGCAGAAGCTTGAAAGGAACAGTTCAAGGATAAACTCACAGACTGAACAAACATTTCCTGGGAAAAAGTACTGCTGATCTTTTTTTAAAAGCTAAATTCATAAATAGCCACCAGTATCCCAAATACATGTAACTAAATGGAGCACATGCTCTTCCCTGTTAGCCCTGCTCCACCTTCCTCTCCGCCTCCTCTGTATGTAAATTGGAGTGTGTAAACCCCTCAGGGCAGAGACCTGTCTTATCGTTACACTGAAAAGTGCATTGTACTCTGATGCTGCTACATAAATAATAGTATAACCCCTTAGCTCCTTATGTCAGTGTCTCTCAAATGTTAGGAAGTCACAAATCCTTGCTAAAGTTGTCAAATCTTTGGTATCTCCTCCCGAAAGCCTCAATAGGTATACCTGTTCAGCTCCTCCCCCTCCTGTGACAGTCTTCTCGTAGACTTTCTGCAATCTAGCATTCCACATTTGGGGAATCCCTGAGCCTTGGCCACTGCCAGTAAGATGTGCAAAATTGTTTACGCATACCCCTTGCTGGAATCCTCCACTGCCCCCTTCCCCAAATCCCCAGTTAAGAAGCTCTACTTTACAGAGAGAATTAACTTGCAAACATTTACAATACAGTTTCCTGGTATTATTGCTATCGACACATAAGCATTCCTTTCCCACTCTTGAAAAATGGATACATCTATAAACTATGTAGCACAACCCTTCAACTGCACCATGATTCCTTTTAAAAAGAAAAAAAAGTCAAACCGCAAAACAATATCTATGAGAACAAACTCTATTCTAGCAAGAGATGTTAAAGCTTTTAACCCCAACCACATCACATAATAATAAATCCCACAAATTTCAGGAGGCTTACCTCTGCACAATGTGTGACGTTATTATTCTTCAGCACAATTATTCTAGGCCCATTTTCACATCAATAGAATGGTCTGAAGGCACATGATGCAGCCAGCATGCTGTACCTAAGCACATCTGTATCCAGTCAGTATCTGGGAACTGATGTACACCACTTTGAGCTCCATGGATGAAAGGCGGCATATAAAAGTAATAATGAACTATAGTTGCAATCCTATGCACACTTACCTGGGAGTAAGGCCCACCGAACACAATGGAATTCGCCTCAAAGCAAACATGCATAGGATTGTGCTGTAAGGCAGTGCTGCACTGGTATAGTGTGTTGATTAAAATCATGAGTTCCCAATTCAAATCCCAAGACACTCCAATATGTCTCAATTTCACCCACACCCTATCTGTAATATGGGGATAATATCAACCTATCTAAAACAGCCTTAAAACAGCCCTGAATATGAGGTGCTTTTAGTTCTTAGACTAAAGTAGCAAATAAATGACTTTAAACATGTTTACTGATACATTAAAAAAACGTCAACTGGACTTAATATTTAATGAGACCTGATTGGCCTTTCTGGGGAAATGCAAGAACCAGGCTACATTACAGTTGCTATGGAGTTTGGCACCCCTAAAGAATGTTCTGAAAGGTTTAGTAGCACTCATCCTGTGAACTGGGCCCATAACGCAGTACGTTTCCCTGTTCACGTTATTGGCAGCTGCAGGAAGGAGAATTCATTTACCTGTTTCATATGATCACCACTGCTTAAGCATGACATGGTAGCTTGTTTAACTTGTGTCACGCACTAGGTGCCATTTCCCTTATTACCAGCCCAAGCATGGCTTGTCGTATCATCCAAACCTGGGTGTCATGGTTTGCTGGGGGTGGGAAGGGAACCAACAACAGGCCATGGTTTATTTGAGGGCTGCTTCCCCCTCAAACAAACCATGACACCTGGGTTCAGAAGACATGACAAGCCATGCCCAGGCAGGTAATTAGGTGAATGGCACCTGGCACGCTGTGGCCTGTTTAAGCCATGGTGATCATGCAAACTGGGCCAATATGTGATGGCCTCTATTCCTGCTCATAAATTTTACAAGTTAGGGGGTGGAAACACAGCCTAGCCAGGAGGAGGAGAAGGTAGATAGCTATACTTAGGTTTATGTCACCATGGCAGGAAGGAAAAGGGTAACATTTGATAAAGAAGATATGTTTCAAGAAGAAGCAGGTTGAGAAGAATAAGAGATCAAAGTGGCCAGCTTTGCTACGGTACTCTGCTTTGAACTGGAATTTAGAAATGAGTAGGCAATCCTTTGCCAAATCTATGCAAACTCAGCAGAGTTTATGTTTTCATGTGTATATAAAGTACAAACATGTAGACTATGCGGATAAATATGCCAGGAGAAAGAACAGCATTCTGTTCCCACAGTGGCCAACCAGATGCCTCTGGGAAAGTCACAAGCAAGACATGAGCACAATAGCACCCTCCCATTAAGATTTCCCAGCAATTCGTACTGAGAGGTGGAGGTAATATAGCCATCGTGACGAGTAGCCTTAGGCTCTCTGGACTGGTTGTGGCACTTTGTTCACAGGGCAGCAAGCAAACAAACGTTTCGCTACTGCCTCATCCTCAAAGCAATTCCCAACTTCTCCAATGTAAGTGGGAAAAGGGGGGGGGGCGCAAGTGAAGGGTGCCATCATTCTCAGATGGTGGGAAAGAAATCCCTCCAGGTACACAGTACCAAGGAGACAACATGGGCAGTCCGCCTGGGGGTGGGATTCCGTCTGGCTGTCCAGAGGGGATGCAACTGCCCATCTGTTTGCCTGCCTGCCTCCATGCCCTGTACTGGTCACCAGTACAAGAGCTGCACTTCGCCTGATCTCTGGGGCATGTCAGCGCAGCAGGGATTGTGCCTGCATTGGGGGGGAGGGGGCGTTTCGCAGCAGAGGCGTGCGCCCTCTTGCCTGAATATTTCCAGGGCCGCTTTCCAGTCTTTCTGCCTCTCACCTGAGAAGAGAAGATTCTGCCCACTCCCCTGTGGAGGGAGGGAGAGAACGCCCCCCCCCCTTGCCAGTCTTGTGCATTGGCAACCCAGTCTATCTATGGGGCGGGTTGAGAAAGTGTTGTTGTGGGTGGGTGGGTGGCGGAGAGCGCAACACGCAGACGTTCTGTCTAGCCGTTCAAATAGGTGAGGAGGGGGCCGTGGGTCTGCAGGGAGGTTGCGTGTGTCTGGCACAGGTTGCTCCGTCTGCTTCTCTCCCTCTTCTATGGGGGCATAGTAGTGGGCAGACATATGGGTCTGTCCCATGGGGGTGGGGGGGAAGCCTTGGCGTGCAGGCAGGTATCCTCCGCTCCATACACAGCTGGAGAGCGGGGACGAATTCTACCCGGGACGAGGCGGGCTGCGGAGGCTCTGCATCCCGGGCCACGGTTCTCATGCGCCCGGTCCGCCTGCCAGCCCGCTAGTCTCGGGGAGCCTCCGCAGGCCCGTGCCAGGCAAAGGTGTCGACGGCTGCATTAGGCCGAGAGCTGGAAGGACACCCACCCACACCCCCGAAGCCAACCCATGGCTGTTCTCGCCCCTTCTCCCTCCGGCCGCGCTTACCGAAGCCGTCAGCTCCCCTGTGGGCTCCGTCGCCCGCCCGGGCCCGAACAGGCCTCACCCAGCGCCGGGCAGCGACCGCCTCAACATGGCGGCGGCGGCGGCGGGAGGGGCTGAGAGCGAGGCGGGGCCTAGAAGGCCAGGCCGAGCCCAGGCGCCCCTCAGCAGCCGCTGCGGCCGAGCTCTGTCGTCGAAGGCTTCGCCAGCTGTCTCAGGGACGCCTGTGAGGCGGGGGCGGCACCGCCCCCTTGAAAGCCAAGCCTCGGGGCTGAACCCTCGAGGGGGAAAGGACACCTTCTCCCCACAGTCTCCGTCCCCTCGGCCAACATTGACTCTCAGTTCCCCACAGCCACTCCCCGTAAAGTCCCTTTCAGACCTGACCGCCGCCTCCCGTCGTTTTCAGCTCCCCCTCATTTGGATCAGTCACCCCTCATTCCAGCAACGTTATAACTGCAGCCTGGTATTATTATTATTATTATTATTATTCATTTTTTCAAAAACACCTGCATGGAATTGTATATTTCCATAGCAATAAATACATATGAAATGCATATACACGGAAAAAAACAGCTTTCTAGCGCTTATACATAAGCTTCAGCAAAAACGCACCAGATATCCAATTACACCTCTTGGTGGTGGTGGTATTAAACGTTAACATCAAAGGGCCCGATAGAAAACAATGTAGTTGTTTGTCAATCAGAATAATATTTGTAATCTGTCCTTAAAAAAAAGACACCTCCCAGGGGGCGCTTACAAATATCAAATAAAGTATCATCCATTAAATCTGCAGTCCTATACCTACTTACCTGGGTGTAAGCCTCACTGAACTCAAGGGAACTTCTGTATATATATAGTCTTACACTGTAAAAGTATTAATTTGTATTTATTTCCTACCATTCATCTACAGGGTTCAGCATGGCATATATTGTTTGCCCCTCTTTGATCCTCTGGACATCCCTGTGAGGTAGGTTAAGCTAAGAGATGGGGGGAGGCTATTAATTTTTTTGTTACATTTATACCCCGCCTTTACCTCTAAAGAGCCTGAGGTGACTTACATAGTCCACCTCCTCTCCATTTTATCTTTACAACAACCTTTGAGGTATGTTAGGTTGAGTCAGTGGCTGAATTCGGACGACACAATAAGCAACGGGGGGGGGGGGGGAGGGACAATCGTCAGTTGTATTGACTATTGTGTCGTCCGAATGCTGCCATAGTCAACTCAGAGCTGATCCTAATCCACACCACAGTTTATTATTTATTACCATGTTGTGTGGGGAGTACCCCCTAGATGAACAACTGTAAAGTTGATTATTACCCCACCACTGACTATCGTGTTGTCCGAATTCAGCCAGTGAGTGGCCTAAAGTCACTCAGTGAACTTCATGGCTGAGTGGGGGATTTGAACCTGGGACTCCCAAGACCTAGTTCTAACACTTTAATTGCTATACCATACTGGCTGTCCATGCTACACTGAATAAGTGCTTGGGGCAGAGGGACTTGGCATGTCCCCTGTTGCCAAGATGCACTCTGGGACTGCCTTCCACTGGTTGGTTGTTTGACAGGTACGTGAAGGGGTCCTATCTGCAGAGGGTGCCTAGTTGGTGTGGGGGGGGAGGCGTGGGGTGAGCTCCACAGTGTGATCCCAGGCCCCCCTCACGTGTTCTTTCAAAACAGTGAACTTCATGATTGAATGGGAATTTGAACTCGGATCTCCCCACATAATAAGTCCAAACAGCATGAAAACCAATTCAGTGATCAAAAAAAATCATGCTTGTTTAAGACCAGAGTTTCATGTTGGCTCAAGCTCCCCAAAGCCAGGAAATTGAAAGTTAAGGCTGATGCCTTTACAACACATGTGCCCTGTGATCAATAATGATGTTGTGCAATGACAGAAATCGTGCTGGCTTACAACTTCCCCTTCATGCACCATTCAGGCTCATGTCCAGATGAGAATACCAGCACCCTTCACCATTCCTATGCTGGCATAGCAGAGACAAGTTTTTTTGTGTGACCCCATACTGATTGATTATCTTGAGTTCAAAGGTTATGAGGCATAAAATGGCTGTGTGTTCCCAAATTGCACAATGAGCTCTGGTTGTTAAATGTTCTTATGATGTGTTTGATCGTTACTGCGTTTTTATCATGGATTTTTATTGTGAACCGTCTCCTGAGAGGCGGTCTGTAAATGTGAAAAAGGGATAGTCATATTTTTCTTTAAAAAGGGTAGACATTTTGTAAAATCTTTTACTTTGCTCTTCTGGTTATTTATTTATTTACTCTTTTGAAGACTGCACTCTACTCCAAATGGAACACACATTTTAAAAAAGGTTATATAGCAACATTTCCCCTGTCTGCGCATTACATGTTGACTGTAATTCCACAATGTTCTTGTATTGGATCCGCAAGACAATTTTGCAAAGGCTAAATTGATGTCAGGGTCTAAATTCTCTTATTGTTTGGATAAGCTGCCACAGAAACATTTATATCTGTAGCTCCAACAGCACAGGAATCACCTGAGATTCCACCCAGGTGGATAGTACCTGATGATCCTAACATTTGACAATGGTCTTAAAAACTGTTACAAGACGTTCTACTAGAAGTGATTCCTTCTTTAGATGCTTATTTACTAAACAGTTCCTTAAATTGTGCCAGTATCAGTCACATGAAAAACTTGTTAGCCATGACACACTACGATCTACTCTTTTATAGAGATCATTGTGTTATTAAGGGTTATTTATTAAATTATTGTTAGCTGAAGAAACGACCTGCCATAAGGGAAGGTGTGATTTTGTTTTTTTATTTTAAAAAAATGCAATCAGGGCTGGAAGGGGTTACACTATCGTTGATTGATTCAAAGTGAGTTAGTATCTGGGAGATCTAATAAGCAGCGGTGACTTTATATGCACACAGTGTTCTCACACATATGCAGAACATGCGCTAGGATGCTTGGCTTTCTTGAACAGCAGATCCCCATGGAAAGTTCCATTGCCAATTCAAATTCCAGCAGGATTCCATTATATGTCCGTGATCGGTTGTGATACTGAATTTTAAATAAAGGCTCCCAGATGTTTCTGAGCATGTATACTTAGCTCACTGTTGTAATAATCATAGGTTTTGTAGTTTTAAAGGTAGCTTGAATATAGGAACAAGGGCAATCCCATGCTTCCTCATAAGATTTGTGCCTGAACTAGTGAGGCTCTAGAGCTTCTTTAAACAAGCGATTTATAGCACACTCGTTAGTGGTTACTCACAGATGTTTGCGGGTCCTTTTGACGACACAGTCAGCCTGCTGCTTGTCTCTGGCTCCTTTTCTCAGTTTTAGTGTCACAAAATAAACCTCAGAAAACCCGACTCTTCTGAGGTTGTGATATAAAATGCCCACTAGAGGGCACTGTCCCATTGAAATGTACAGGCCATGTGGTCACTGCTCTCTTCTCTGTGTAATTGTGCTCGTTTCAAACACGGAAGAGAACCAGGAAGAGAGCAATGGTAAGGAAACACAATTCTCCCCCCCCATCTGAAGATACCCCTTAGATACAGTAGAACAGATTGGGAGGTGTGTCTAGGCATGCCAAAGGTCAGATTTAATAAAACGGGCTGTTGCCCCCAAAAACAGTTTCATAAGAAGGTGAAATCAATAATCCAAACCCAAGGTCCAGAAAGAAGCCAAAGTCCAGGCGAAGCAGTCCAAACTAAGTAGCCAGGAAAGGGAGAACCGGACACAAGCAGAAAACTAAAACTGGCAACCAGACAACTGTAGTCCGTTTCTTTTTCCTCATATAGAGCTGTCAGGGTTGGACCAAGCAAGAGACTGTGATGAAAAAGGACGTGTGTCTGTCTGTCCATATGTCAAAGCTAAAACCATGAAACCTAGATGCCTGACACTTGACATGCATGCTAGGTGTGTCCCTTGGAGTTATTTTGTGTTAAAAGTGCATTAATTTAATTTAATTTAATTTAAATGTGTCCATGTGGTTGAAGCCTGACATAGCATCTTCAGCCACCAAGGACAGACTTCCTTAAGCAGCACATAGCTTTGCTGCTATGTTTGAAGCCAGGGAGATGACTAGGCCAAGAGACAGTTATATACCAGCTCCTCCCTCCCTTCTGTGGGGCAGCCCCCCTTCAGGGGAATGGAGTGGACAGACCCCTTCCTCAGGGATCTATAGGGGTGCACCATGGTAGGGGTCATGCCTAATGGTGTCAGTGGTCATAGCTTCACTCAGGTGAGGTGGGCCTCACATGTCCAACTCTGACAGCTGTGCACGTTGGTTCAAAGGCCTTGCTGTGCCAAACTAATGACTACTCCAACCCGTGTGAAGCTGGACATGCTTTCTAGTATAAAATAAAATAGCAAAATAAAATAGGAAGATGCCAGGCAAAAGGAGAGGATGTGCATGGAAGTGTTGCCTTGAGACAAGCAGGACTTGTTTATTCAGTTTCACCATTTGGCCCTAAACACTGGAAAATATGACCTTCTTTCTCCAGGTCCACCGTGTCACTCAGTTGGGTAGGCAAGCGGCAACTGTGCTGACTGTTGCTTTCCTCTGCAATTCTGCCTCATCATTTGTTTGCAGAGTCATTTATTATACATGGCAATCATTGCCCAGGGCCCTGCTCTAAGCATGGAGTCTTCCGTTCCCTTCTTTCTTTCTCCCTGACCTTTCAGTGCAATAATTTATTTTCACTACACGGCATTGGAATAAAAAAACCACTAACCCCACCCCCAACCCAACCCACACCCACCTTTCCAAATGTCAGCCAGGCATGGCACACACTTAGCACATGTGAGTATCATAATCCGAGACGGTGTGTTTCTGGGCCGTTTTTTGAAAGAGCAGCATGGAATGCACAGCAGCCGTTCACCAGGTTCAGCTGGGGGTTGTAAACAGGGGTAAGAAAAGGCAAGAGAACTGGAGTGATTGTCCCAAGGCACTGAAATTTCCCTACATGGCCTGAATTACGTGGTTGTTGTTCATATGGGAACAGGCATTTTGAGGGGAGGGAATTCTTACAGGAGGCGAGAGGTCACCAAACCAGGTATTTGACCTCCTTTTCCCTCTGAGCTTTCTGACAGCATCCCTTCTGCCTAGGTTATCATAGCACTTCTGGGAAAGTTGGATGGACAGGAAGAGAAACATACAAAGGTGGAACATATGAGAGAGAGAGAGAGAGAGAGAGAGAGAGAGAGATATTCTATGAACATGGCCACTTTATTTGTCTCCTTTTACGCTTTCCTATGCTGCTTCAAAATTTGTTTTGTTTAAAATGAGTGTTGTGGAGGAGCCCCAGGGGGTGGGGGCAAGCTGGCTCTCCTGGGGTCCCAATCCATCCTTCTGGTGTTTAGCAAAAAGCCATGCACCCTTCCCGACTCCACCTTCTTTTCTTGTTGGGTGTTTTCCCAGCTTTTGTGCAATTTCCCTATTTTAAAAGGTTGAAAGGCTTACTTACTAGCAGTAAGAGCTTTAACCTAATATATGCTGGGAATTATTATTATTGTGTGTGTATATTTTTGGCCCTATGTCTTTTACCTTTGGTTGGGCCCCCTTTGCCCCACCCCCGGAGCTTCTCTGAAATCAAATTTGGTCAGTTAACCAAACCACTTCCACCGAGCCTCGCCACTCTCTTCTCCCTGTCCATAATATAGGGACAGGGCTGTTTGGAGGAGTACTGAACGAAACTATATGAAGTGATTTGAGCACTTCAGTAAAGTTCTCTATCAATGGACTCAAGTTACAGACGACAAAGAATAATGGGCTCCAGTTACAGGGAGCCAGGTTCCGACCGAACATCAGAAAAAAGGTATGACAATGGAACCCATGACCTAGGAAGGTTGTGGGCTCTCTCACACTAGAGGCCTTCAATTGGCAGCTGGACAGCCATCTGTCAGGGATGCTTTAAGGTGGATTCCTGCATTGAGCAGAGGGTTGGACTCTATAGCTTTATAGACCCCTTCCAGCTAAACTCGTCACCAGGTGAAGACCTTTTTATTCTCCCAGCATTTTAACAGCCAAATTAACTCAATTTTAACCCTTGCTGTTTTACATTTGTATTTTAATTTGTATTAATCTCTGCTGCTTGTTTTTATTCTGGTTGTGTTTTATATTGTATGTTATTTTGTGTTTTTAGATTGTGGTTTGTTTTATATTTCTTAAAATGATTTCATGGTTTTAATTTTTGTGAACCGCCCAGAGAGCTTCGGCTATAGGGCGGTATAAAATGCAATAAATAGATAGATAAATAAATAACTATTCTATGATTCTATGAATATTGTACATCATTGTCGTTATCGTCATTATGAATACTAATAATTAGTGGGACCTGCAAAACAAATGTGGCAGTATCCCTCCCCTCATCCTCTAAGAGAAGTGCTTCTGTTCAGGGATCTAGCCTGTCTTCCCTAGTCCCAGGATAGTGGAAGTTGTATGGGGCTTAAGCATGACAAATCACTCCTGCCCTCCCTCTGGTTCCAGCTGGCACTCAACATTCCTTGACCCCTGGGAGGCTATGAGTATTCTCAGTTCACATTGGGCTATTTTTTTGGATGGCTTTCTCCATGTGATGATAATGATAATTCCCTCTAACAGGTGATTGAGTGCAGAAATGCCTTGAATATGTTGCTACCTTCCTCTTGTTTCTCAGTACCCTCCGTTTTGGCTCCTATCCTGTTGGCTCTCAATCACCTGGGTTTGCTGTTAGAGGGAATTATCATTATCATCATAAAGCTAAAAGGAGAGGGCTCAGATAGATGAGCACAACAGGCTGTTGCTCAATACGCAGCTATGTTCTGGCAGAACCACACAGAGCAACAGATGTTCTGTAGGACTCCGAAGTGAAACGAACCATTTCCTCTCCTGCAGGGACGTTGCACATTATACCTCTTTACAGTCAGGACACCTTGCCAATGCCAGGTAGTTTGTCACTGACTCTCTACTGTTTCTTATCAATTCTAAAATATTAAATCAGATTAAATACCCTTTGGCCTTTTCTGCAGCGAAAGAAAAAGTATTCTTTTAACTATCTGCTCAAATGCCATCATTTTCACGGAAAATGCTAATGGGATTGTGTAAAGGTTATTCCATTCATTTCCGCCAAAAAGCACATTGACAGAATTGTGATGCCCTTTGTTTGTGGCTCGTTAATGACGTATTTTATCTCTAGGAACCTCAGTTCTTCTATCCTTGCTTGGCATGTTGAAACCTCTCAACTTCAAGCACCTCTTATTAAGTACTTTTTGAAAAGATGTAATGGGCATTAATGACCATGGCTAGCAAATACTCCTCCACTGGACAAAGTTTCTGTTTTCTGGATCACCCATCTTCTATCAATCCTCTTTGTACAGACAGCAAGACAATGGCCAGATCTACACCTCGTGTTATATCGCTACAGTGCCATTATTATGACATTATATCCCTCTTGCGCATTTATACCTCAGAGTGCACACAATGACATCTGTTGCGCTATTTTGGATGATATGGAAAAAAAGCAGGGAGATTATGCTAGAAAAGCGGTATACATAATACGTTATGTGCCACAACAGTTATCATTGGGTTATGCACTCCTTTGGATCCGAAGTCTGAGCCGAAGCAGCACAATTCAGACTGAATTGGTCCAGAACCAAAGCAGGTCAGCTCCGGGCTGAATCGGGTCTGATGCGCTTCAGAGTGATTTGGACCTGGTGCTCCTTACCTGGACCCGCCGTAAGTGCCTGCAGTGTCTTCAAGGGAATCACCATTTTAAAAATTTCACTCCAGAACCAGAGCAGGTTGGATCTGGGCTGAGGTGGACCAATGCAAATTGGTTAGATTCAGAAGCTCCAAATCGGCCTCTGAAGCGGGTAGGACGCCTAGTTATCAGTGTACTTCAGTACCAATAAAAAGTGCTAATGTAGATCTAGACTAAGTGGAAAGATGATGCAGAAGAACCCCAACAAGTTTTCTGTGAGGCTGAGGCTGTTTTGCGCATCAGCCATGTACATGCATGTTTATAGTTCAGGTATAACCTTAAATCTGCATAGCACCTATTGGAGCCTACCCAAGGCATGGTGAACCTCTTTCAGCCCAAGGGCTGAATTCAATTTGGGAGAAGTTCCCAGGGGGCCATATTCCAGTGGTGGGTGGGGCCAAAGACAAAGGAGACAAGCCAAAAATACCAGCATATTTCAACTTAAAGCTCTTTCTGCCAGCAGCTAAGCCATAGGAGAGGGATTTCAATCTTTTATAATGGGGAAAAACTGCAAAAGTTTGGAAACTACCAAAAGATCAGCGGTTGGGGGAAATGGGGTAGGGCCCGGGGAAGGGGGTATGGACAATGTGGAACCCCAGAGGGCTGGATTTGCACCCCAGGATGGCCAGACTTGGCTCCTGGTTCTCAAGTTCTGGTAGTAGAGTCTAATCTGAATAATAGTGCCATCCTATGCAAGTTTACAAAGCTAAGCCCCATGTAGTTTGGCCCATAATAAGGATTTGGGAACGGTACAAAATCTCTCCACATATGGAAGAAAGTTCCACAGCAGCACAGCAGTTGTATAAAAACTTCACCGCCACTCTTGTTTCCTTTATAAATTGGAAATGCAGGTCATTAGAAATAGACATACAGTAGAGTGTCCTAGCAAAAATTGCTTGCATACATAAACTGTCTCTGTTTATGGTAAGATTTAATTGCTTCCCTGTTTCATCCATTTGACACCATGGCACGCAAAAAAAGGAATCTCAATGAAGCCAGAGTGATCAAAGGAGGGTTAGATTTTTTAAATTGTCATCCGTGGTCTCAGATCTCTACTTGTGTTTGTTCAAAGCCTGGTCAATAACTTTAGAAGATTTCTTGGCTCCTTATGAAGATGTGAGGAGGCCTTTAAATTTGAAGATGCCAGTGATGACACAAGTGTGGCATTAGGACCTTTCAGAGATGATCCGGGGTTCAGAGAGCTTAATATTTGGGAGTCGGGAGATCTGGGTTCAAGTCCACACTCGGCCATGGAAGCTCAGACATTGAAAAAAACCAAAAACTAAATGAGACTTTTGCTTTAGTTGCAACATCAAGGTTTGCAGAGAATTTGTCATAAAAATTGGTTGTGAAAATGTGGTCAGTGGTAATGGAGATAATTGGCATTCATGGGTGAATATAAATGAGCATGGAATCTGGTCAAGATCCAGTTTATTAATCTGTTTTTTGTAGTATGTCTGTTCACTTTGATGATGTTTTTATCGTAGAGTAAGAACATTTTACAACTTTTCTTCCAGTTTTAATTGTATGAGGCCTTTAGTTACAACAATAAATGAATATGAGGATGAAGTGTCATGCTCTCTGGTCTTGAGGAGTCATGAACATGATATATTCTCTGGCCTTGATTCCCCTCCCACTGGTTCAGAGGAGGATTTATTCAGAGGGGCTTCATCCAGTAACCCATCATCTGCTACTCCACGACCTTCAAGACTAGAGGATATGGCTTTACCAAACCACACCCCTCCTATACAGCCCTCACCACTTCCACGCCATAGGAGCTTCTAGCTGCAGAATTAGACAATAGCCCTTTAAGAAGTAGACAGCTTGTCTGAGGGGGTGGCGTTAATATCAGTTCTAGACCTGCTAGTCTTCAGAAGGCCTCTGCATATTGCTGTGACAACTGCTCTTCCTGAGTGAGTTCCAGCCAGCATAGATCTGTCCAGGGTCCTGAAAGGCCTGGCCTGCAAAGTTGGACTTGACTTCTCTGCAACTTTCTTGTAAGTGCAGCTATTTCAGATTGACACCCCTGGGAACCTTGAGCTGAGCTAGAAAGGACAACATCCAGGATAGCTGCACAAGTCTTAGGATCTCACCTGCTGCATGCACCAGTTCACCATCTCCAGTCTTTCCCAGTGCTATTGCTCTAGTAGTATCATGATGAAAGTGGCGCCAAAGCACACACAAAAAATGTCTGTTCCATTAGTGTTGGGATGGATGACAAAACACTTACCAAACATTGTCAAGGCAGGCTGCTGCTAGTTCAGCTGAAAGACAAGTTCAAGCTTCAATTCAAGATTGGCAGCACTGCCTGTTTTTCTCATCTTTATGTACCCTAGATATTCTGGCACTTAGGGCTTATCTGTCACAACTGGGAACTCCAGCAAAATGTTGCCCTGTGGAGTGCTTTTGTTCAGGGTTCCAGTCAGCCATCCAGCCATGCCCTCTTCTAGGAAATTCCATTCCATTTCCCTCTCGCCTAATTTCCAACAGTCAGCCAAAATTCCAGGGTCACTGAGCATGCTCAGTCCTCACCAGGCTGGATTTGGGGGTTCCCTCTAATTTCCATCCCCTAAAGATTTTCCACACTTTTGCAAACCATTGGGTTCTCCCGAGTCTGGTGATACCTCCCTCTGGTTTGGGATTGGAATGAAAGAGTTTCCATTCGAATCCTAAACCAAGTTTGGACCCCACAGCAGGGGTGCAGAAACTCAGGCTTGGGCCGGGATGATAGGCACCAGGGTGACCTGCATGTTTAGCAAGTTCAACCTGGAGAACCAAGCACACCGGAAGATTGCCAACGCCAAGCCCAGGCCTGCCCCGCGCTAGCGCATTGCAGCCGTGCAGGATGACTATATTAGTCTCCGAGAAGAGATCAAGAAAAAAGATGACCATCTTCACACCTTATTAAAGGAAGTCTTTGTTGATTCCAGAGACCCACCCATGCATGTAAACAAAGCAGAAAGCCTTCCTTCTAAGCAAGAAGAATGCAAACTTACAAAAGTAGGCAATTTGGGTCACCTAGATATTCAGACTATTCCCAAAGGCAAAATCTCAATAGTCGAAGTCTTCACCCTTCTCAACAATCTTCATCAGTCTCCATAGATGTGGACTGCAGATAAAACAGCGGAGGAATGCTCTTTAATTTGAAGGATGCGACTGCTCTGCTAAAATTCTTCATCCCTGTTGCTGTGGAGATCTTTCCTCATGTAGACAAAAAAAAGCTCTAAAACCTAGTTAAAAATGCCTGCTAAATCTTGATTGACATTCCTGGAGTCTTCTGTAAACTACACCTAATACCCTCATTTTGCCCCGCCCTCATTAAATGCGTCTAATATATATTTTAAAAAAGACTCAGCCTTGGGGGGCCAGATCTGACCCTCCAGGCTTTGCCTCAGGGCGACGCCCCTTTCCCTGACTCCACCTCCTTTCCTCGACCACTGATCATGTGGAGGTTTCCCAGGGTCTCTGCGGTTTTGACCCTCTCCCATTCTAAAAGGTTGAAATGCCCCTCCTAAGGCAGTAAGAGCTTTGAGTTATTATAGGATGGCATTTTGGGCCCTGGTCAACACGGGGATGGGCCCTTCGAGAATTTCCCCTTAAGTGCCTCCTGGGTGCATTTCAAGATGACTAGCAAATTCATATCCGGATGATACAAAGTTGTCTTATCAGGGGTTGTCTTTTCACACATTTGTCCATCTCGTCCAATCTGACCTACTCCTCTGATGGCGAGGAACTTTCCAGGGTCTCAAGCAGAGAAGGCTTTCCCTCCATTACCTGGTACCTGATCATTTTACCTGGAGATGCTGGGGATCAAACCCGAGACCATAGGTGTGTGCAAGGGGTGTGTCGGGCATGCCCAGGCACACTGTAATGTCTTAAGCACTAAGCACTGAATTGAGGGGGGCATTGAGTAGGTATCCAGAGGGGGATCCAGACCCAGCAGGAATGGTTCTCCGGCTGTTCCGAAGAACTATTGCCTCCGGGAAAGAATCATTGCTCCTGGCAGCAGAGCAAAAAGGAATCGCTCTGCTGGGAGCCTTTCTGCCGGGAGCCACACTTCAAAGAGTCCAGGAGGAGGGCCCCCAAAGGCTAATATCGCCTCGTGAGCTCCTCCTCCAGCCAGTGTCACCATAAAGCTCTACCAATGCTGGGGTTGCTTGAGGAGCATTTGTTCAATCCCCCCTCACCCGCAACAGCCCCTCCCTCGGTCAGGCAAGCCGAACGTGGAGTAGGGCATTAAAACGTCTACAGCGTTTAATAAATAAATGAATAAAAATAATGTCCTTTATGTTCACCTTAAAAAAAAAATCCTTGGGTGCACACCCTAATGAAACGTGCTGTGCATGCCCTAACGCCCGAGACCTTCTGCATGCAAAGGAGGTGCCGCTGCTACCACCGAGCCACTGACCCTCCCTCTTCCTACAGCATCCAAATGTACACCTTTGAATCCGAGGAACTGTCACATGAAATACACAGTGTAGTGAATTACAGGTGCATCTCAAATTCCCAGCAGCCTGGGAGGATTTCTGCTTTTGTGGGAGAGTTTCAGTAGCCACAGCAATATGAAACCTGTTGTCGTTCCCACAACTGCCACCAGAGGATAGCACCAGCTAATCCTTTCTTCTGAGTTATAACGACTGCAGAAATCTTCTATCCGGACCCCAGTATTGCCCCGATTTCAAGGCCATCCCCTAATTGTGCGTCTCAGCTGTTTCCTCCTGCATGAGCCAAAATACAGTCAAAGGACTCTTCAAATTTCCCACCCAATCCCCATGTGGATAGCTCTGTCGGAGATCTAAATGCAGTGGTCCAGTTAAGTAATTTTAGATGCTGGCTTAACAATCTTATTTGGACTAGGTGGTTGGTGTGTGTGGCTGGCTGTTTGGATGATAATGTTTATTATTTCACTCACTTCAAAATGTGGTAAGCTGGCCTTGTTGCATACAGGGCCCGTTCTCTTCATTTCTGCTGGCTGGCCCCCCCGGACGTCTGCCCAGTAGTCCTACATTGATGGCGCCACGGCCCTAGTGCGTGCCAAGTACCCACTTCCATATGCAAAGTAACATAGGGAAGGAGCAGTGAGCAACGGATTATAAATGGGATATGGAATTTTTGACAAAGCCTCTGCTATTGTTTGGGTCGGGAAGGAGGAGGTTAAGTAACCCTTTGCCCATGTCTCAGAGCTTGTTGGAGTGAGTTGAAGGAGACACCATTGCTTGCTTCCATCCTTGGGCTATTACATCCTTGGGTGTCTGTATGTGATTTTACCGGGACCATAGCAGTCATTGGGGAGGCTTTCCGTATGGTGGGATCATGGACCCCTTGGCTGCTTGTGTATGTTTCGTTTCGTTTAGTAAAACGAAACAAAAACAACGGCTGAACTACAGGTCACTTTCTGGCTTTGAGTACAGGTATCTCCCCTCTCCCCCAAATTATCACCATGGACCCCTGATCCAGATTGGGACCCTAGCATGTGGGGTGGGGACTTTAACCCTTTGCTCCCCACTGAGGTCCCAATCCAGATCAGCCCCCGTGCCTCTAATTTACATTGCCCCCCCCCCCCAAAACCTTCCATTTGAACAGGACCACAATGGGGATGGGGGAAGGGTTAAAGCCTCCCTATCAAGAGCATGATGTGGAGAAAGTGAACAGTGTGGACTTTCCCTCCTCCCACTCCCCAAACACTGGAATTTGGGCTCACCTGAGGAAACTTTGGCAGGAGGTTTAAGGCAGATGCACACAGCACAGTGTTAACCTACAGAATCCACTGCTGCAAGATATGCAGATGGCCACCAGCTTAGTCAGCTCCAACGGGATAAGACAAACCCATGGTGGGTTATAGGAGCAGTCGTGATGACTCAATGGAACTTCCATGTTCAAGGGTAGTATAGCAACTGGACACCGGTAGCTGGAGGAGCCAACGGTGGAGGGTTGTGGGCTTCTACGAGACATCTGGGTGGCCACTGTGGGCAAATGAGATGCTGGGCTAGAAAACAGTCTTCCCTCAAGCTGGCACTGTTGGACTGCAACTCCCATCATCCACATGTTGGATGGAGATTATGGGAGTTGCAGTCCAACACATCTGGCAGGTGCCGGGTTGGGAGAAGCTGGCCTGCATCAGGGGTGGGCAGAAAGGAGATCTCCAGATGTTTTGGCCCTCTGCTCCTAGAAGCTCTTGCCGGCATGGACTGCTGGGAGAGGAAGTCCAAAATTTCTGGACATCCACTTTCTGCCCACCTCTGGCCTAGACCGAACTGTGATCTGACGTGCCCTTTCTTATGTGCACATCCTCGAGGGGGCGCCCTGCGTCCTGAGGCACGTGACTGCTGCCTCCATGAAGCGCCTAGCACCGGCCTCCGCCGCGTCCCTCGCCCACCGGGCTCCTCCTCCTCCCCCTAGACGGCGGGGCGGGCTGCCTTGCGCCGGAGCCCTCCGACGGCTGGCCTGGGAGAGCGCCGGCCAAGGCCCGCCCGCTCTCCCTGATTGACAGCCCCATGTGCTGCTGACTATAAATAGCGGGGGTCGCGGCCCGCCTTGCGTGATTGACGGCTGCCGCACTGCGTTGAGCTGCCCCGAAGTGGACGGACAGACTGACTGGGAGCCGCCCGGGACCTCCGCGAGCTCCCCCTGACTTTTCCGGCCCAGCAGAGCCAAGCGCGCCGCTTCTGCGCTGCCGGGCAGATGATGGGCTCTAGGCGGAGGCCTCTGGGCCGCTCCTACTCGGGCAACGGACCTCATTCGGCGTACAGCCCCGGGCAAGGCAGCGACGGCGAGGACAATGGGCCTTTGGTGGAGTACCGGCCCGAGAGGCGCAGCTACTTGCTTAGCGTGCGCCCCGAGAACAGGTAGGCGCCGTCGGGGGGGGGGGGGGAAAGCAGGCCTGGGGGGCGCTGGGAATCCCAGGCTGGGGGTGGGGGAGATTGGGAAGGGGGGGAGGAAGGGCTGGCAGTTAGTCTGCCCCTGTCTTTCCTAGCCACGCCGGGGTGCCTCCGAGCCCACCGTCGGTCTTAAGAAGCGTGCGCCCCGTCGCGGTGCCCCTCTCTCCGGTCGCTCCTTCTCCAGCCGCCCGGGTCGTCGGGTGTTGAACGCGGTCGGCATTTGGAATGCGGCCCTTGATTGGCAGGAGATCGGACGGCAGGCCCGAGCGAGGACCCCTTCGAAGATCAGGGGCCGAGGGGGAGGCTGTGGCTTAGTTGGAGGGCTTTAAACGAGGACCAAGCAAAGTGCAGAGGGAGCAGGGGAGGCCTGTGAGCAGCCACTGGGGGTAAAATGGAACCTCCCTGTTCAGAAGCAGTTTGTTTTAAAAGTACCCCACACTGGGGAGGGCTGTGGACTTCCCAGCCACCTCTGTTTGGCCAGTGCTACAAAGACAATGCTGAACTAGATAGCACTTTGTCCTGATCCAGCGGTCCTCACACTTTCATCTTCTTAGGGAGATCTTAAATACAGGGATGTCCCTGAACTATTATTATGATTATTATTGTATAAATTTAAATTTCTATCATCTATCTATCTGTATTCCTGGGCTAGTTCTTGGCTCTGGACATAGGAAATATCCCTATAGCCGCCTCCCCCAACCTGGTGCCCCCTGGATGTGCTTGGCCTACTCATCCCATCATTCCCAGCCCTGTGCTGACTGGGGACAATGGGGATTGTGTTCCAAGCACATCCGGAGAGTGCCAGGCTGGAGAAGCCTGTCCTAAAGGAACAGGATTACTTTGGAGTGTGTTCCGAATGCCTTGGCCTTTCGTTCCTCAGCAGCCGTGACATGACCCTGCACAAATCAGGGATTTTGCAGGGGGAGATGAAGGAGAAAAAGAATAGCTTAGAGATCATGGGAGCTCCAGGCTAGAGGGCTCTGCTTGCTGGGTGGTGTTTTGGAAAGAGTCCAGGGGTGGGTGAGACAAAGTACTTTCCTGGGCTATGTTTGAAGGGGTGAACTTGGCCTATTGGATGGAGGATGCAGTAGTTGATTATAGTCATTTCCTAGAGAGATCTGCTGTTCCTGCGGCTGGGAAGACAGTTACAGTTTGCAGGGGAGGAGACGGGTATCTGGCCCTCTGCGGCTGGCCTTGAGGGATTCCAAACAGAGATTATTTGTGCTGCCAGGTGGCAGATGGGGGAAAGCCGCCCAGTCAAGCTGAGGCTTGTAGAGATAGATATGATGACCTTGTTTGCAGGTCTGAATTGGCGTTGTCCCAGCTGCCTCATGGCCATTAGATTTTGGGCCGCACTGGAGGTTCTTGGGTGTGCCAGTGAAGGTGAAGGTCTGGTTCAGATGTTGCAGTTTCTTCCCGCTTGCGCAAGGAGCCCTAGGTAGCCCCACTTCTAAATGCCACATGTGAGGCAGCTGACTGCTGTTGTGGACTGCCGGCCACGTTTGCAACCACGGAGGCTGTTTTTGAGCCTCGGAAGACCTGGAATTTGGCCCATTGAACTTAGGAGAACATACTTCTGGGTAAACAAGCATGGGATTGTGCCATTGCTTGGAACACTTTGGCATGCAAAGCATGCGCTTTACCACTGAGCCACGGGCCTTAGGACAGGTGATATATCTCAGCCTGGCCTATTTCACAGGGTTGTGGAGAGGATAAAAGTGGGGGCGTTGGCAAGAAGGAAATATTTATTTATTTATTTATTACATTTGTATACTGCCCCATAGCCGAAGCTCTCTGGACGGTTTACATAGGATTAAAAACAATTAAAAACAATATACAAAAATTTAAACAGCAAAAACATACAACATACACACAGTCTGTACATTTAAAAACCACTACAACACTTCAAACAAAACAAACCCAGGCTCCTCAGATATTGCCAAATGCCTGAGAGAAGAGGAAAGTCTTGACCTGGCGCCGAAAAGATAACAATGTTGGTGCCAGGCGGGCCTCGTCGGGGAGATCGTTGTGTGTGTTTGCCACCCTGAGCTAATTGGAGGGAGTGCGTGGATAAAAAGCCGATAAACGCACAGAGACCTGATGTTAATTCCAACATGGTGCTCTTCCTTCTGTCGGAGGTTACTTATACATCTGAAGAAGCCGTTGGAAAAATGGTAACTTTTTGGTGTGGAAAGGGCTGGGTTTTGGGTTGCTACAGAGAAAACGCAGGCCTTCATGTCAATGTAGCACCAGGCCTGGGAGATACTTTTACCTGGAGGTCTCAGAGCAAGCTTTCCCCAATTTGACACCCTCCAGATGTGCTGGACTGCAACTTCATGCAGTCCAACGCATCTGGAGGGCGCAGGTTGGGGAAGACTGTCCCACAGGAGTGTTGCCAGTTCTCAGTTAGACTCCCTATAAAGCAGTTGATGTCTTTTCTGTATTGTTTTGAAGTGGAGACATGCATGCGCAAAGACATGCGCTGGGGAGCCTGGACCGACTCTAGCCCCTGGTCACACGACAATTCCCACGTGGTTTGCATTCTTTGACGATATTTGAGCCTAGGGTTTGAATCCTGCTCCTCCAATGTTATGGAAAAAAGCTGCCCTGCGAAAACACATTCCTGTTGCTTCGGTAATGCGGTCTCCCCTCAACCCGGCACCCACTGGATGTGTTGCATTGCGGCTTCCGTCATCCCCAGCCATGCTGGCTCAGGATGATGGGGCCTGTGGTTCAAGTCCCCTGGAGAGTACTGTGTTGGCTTAGGCTGCTGTAATGCGTCAGCAGCTGTGTGATGACTCAGCTGCAGGCCAAAGCAATTGCACCATCGTCCAGGAGCATTTTCCAGGCATGTGCCTTAAATCACCTTTGATGTTCCTTCTTGCTCTGTCTCTCTGACTAATAATTCTTAATGTGGAAGAGAGACGCTTGTAATGTAGGTGAGCATTCTGGCTGGTGTAGTTATTTTTTTTTAATGTTTGCATTACAAACAGATTGACGGAGACCCACTTTAAGCACCATCATGTGCGACGGGTGACGCACTAGGGTTGTGCAGAATTTCTCTTGCGTCAACCCCCTGGCTTGCAGCCCTCCCGTCCGCTGTCCATCCATTCCTCCCTCCACGAGGCTGCTGTCGGAGTCTCTGTCTAGTCCAGCTTGCAAGGCTGGGAATGGTGCGTGCAAACGATCCATTCTGTACGGATTACAGAGACAGGCTTATGAACCATAAACTGTAATTGGGCATGAAAGTGGCACAAACAGCATCTTCGAAAGACATGGCCCATGCCGCAGCAGCACAGCAGCAACACCAGCAGCAATTTAAAGTGGAAGAGTGGTCAGAAGGGGAAGGGTCCTGTATGCTCCCCCTGTCCTCTTTTTGCTGTTGCTCCTGAAATTATTTATTTATTTGTACTCCATCTTTTTCCCAGTACTGGAACTCGAGGAGACTTTACAAAATTAAAACATATACCATTAAAACATATAAGTATAAATATACAAAAGTTTAAAATATAATTAAGCCTACTGCAATATTCAAATATCTTAAACATTTAAAATACCAATAACAATTTTTTTAAAAAAATCCCAGTGCATAAACAAAGGTCCAGACTGTTCCCAAAAGGCCCGCCGGAACAAAAAAGTTTTTGTCTGCCTCCGAAAACGTATCAAGGAGGGAGCCGGTCTAGCTTCCCTGGGTAGGGAGTTCCAGAGCCCTGGAGCAGCCACCGAGAAGGCCCTCTCCCGCCTTCCCACTAGGTGTGCCTGTGATGGTGGTGGGACCGAGAGAAGGGCCTTCTCAATCCCTTCTCAAGGGCGTTTCTTCCCACCGGGCTTACTTCCAGGTCTCGGAGCTTGGTCATGAGAAGCATAGCTTGGGGTGGTGGTGATATTTATTTACTTACCCAGCTGTTTCAGGATTTGGGGGCCCCCCTTTAACAAAGTCCCCAGAGGGCAAGGTGGTGGTGGGTTCCCACAACAAAATTGGGGACGGGGAGAGTGGCTGGTGGTGGAAAGGTTAAGGATCCACTTATCCCCCTGCTTTAGATCCCCCCTCCACTTTCCAGCTGTGTGGAAGATCAGCCTGATAACATACATCTAGTTTTAGGGTCGCCTCCCTCCAGATGTGTAGGACTGCAATTCCCAGCAGCCCCCGGCCAGTCCGACACATCTGGGGGGCACCAGGCTGGGGATGGCAGAGTTATTGCCTCGAAAAGACTCGTAAGTCGAGCTGCTAAGAGGAAGAGGGGTGAACGGCTGCGAACTACGAAAGAGCTGCGTGGGGCTATTTATAGCTCTGCTTTCCGGAATGTTGTGCCCCAATGGAGCTCCGACCAGATCCTGCTCAAAGAGCTCTCTGGTTTCCCCGAGAGGCATGTTGACACCTTTGGATTGATTTTAGCACTGAGGTCACAAGTCCCAGCTGGCATATAATGATTCCTGGTGGCTCTGTGGTACATCATTACCAACACCCCAATCGAGGGTCAGCATAGATGGGCAAGTGCTGAGGGCCCGCAACCCTGCAGGGGGCCCGTGGCAAGAGCCTCCTAGTCCTTTTCCTCCTCTTCATGATGGAATTCTCTACCACATGTTGCGTGTTCATCCTCTTCTCTCTCTGCACCCAGACAACGGTGATGGGAAGAAGGAGAAGCCATGGATGCCACCAATGACTAGTTCATTGACTCTCCCCACTGGTCAAACAAGTAATGTCTGGGACTGTTGACCGAGGTGTACAAAGTTATGCACAGTGTGGAGAAAGTGGTCACGGAGACATTTTTCTCCCCCTCTCCTAATACTAGGATCCAATGGGGTCATCCTATGAAGTTGATTGGTGGGAGATTCAGGACAGATAAAAAGGAAGGACTTCTGCACACAGTGCAGAGTTAAGCGATGGAATTCTCTACCACATGATGTTTGGATGGCCATCGATTTGGGTGGCTTTAAAAGGGGACTGGACATATTACTGGAGGAGAAGACTATCAATGGCTACTACTAGTGCGGATGGCTATAGGCTACATCCAGTATCAGAGGCCATAGGCCTATGTACACTAGTTGTTGCGGATCATGGGTGGGAGGTTGCTGTTGCACTCCTGTCCTGCTTGTGGGTTCCTGGTCAATAGCTGGCTAGCCACTGTGTGCAAATAATGCTGGACTAGATGGACCCTTTGTCTGATCCAGCAGGGCTCTTCTTACGTTTTTCAAGTGTGTTCAGCTCTACTCCTTCTCTAGCGCTCGAGGAAGGGCATCGGTAGGGTGATAACCTAACTGGACTCCACCAAGGGCTCCTTCCCTTCCTTTTTCTCCCCCCACCCCTTGACCTAGGCACCCACTTTTTCTCAGGTTCTGGCTTGCTGGCCTTTATAGAAGATGTTCAGATGACTCATTTGACCACAGCTTTTGCCACATCCTCCGGCCTCCTAAGGCCCCATTTGGGTGGAAAGGTGCTATTGTGGCTTTCCTACTGGGGCATTTAGTTGGCTACTGTGTGAACAGAATGCTGGATTATATAGGCCTTTGGTTTTATGTTCTTATGGCAGCAATGATGATAGAGAAGATGAGGAGCAGTTGCAGGTGGTGACAATGAAAAGGGTGATTCAACGGGGTGGGGGGGCCATTGAGGGCATCTTGTCCACCTCCAAAACCCGGAGCTTGCACTGATCCTCTGTCCCTCTTGTGCAATGCCAAGGAAGTGGCAACCAACACCGGTGGGCGTACACGTACCTATGTAGGTGACCCTTGCTATGAAAAAGGGGGATGCATCTTCCCTGCTTCAGAATGCCAGCCAGTTGCTTTGTGCTCGCCGCAAAGCGGCCGCTTTACAGTTCAAGTTACGGTTTTGGGGAAACATAGCCCCTTGCACCATCCTGAAGTTTCTCCCCTGTTGTTAACGACTGTTTTCATTCACAGCTTTAGTTACAGTTTGCAGCAGCGTCGTCCGCTTATACTGGCAGGCGGTCAAACGCAGCTGAATAATAATAGAATTGCTGATCGGCGCGAGCGAATTGATTTAATACATCCTAATCGCTGTTGTTGAAGCTCCTTTCTATGCTTTTTTTTTTTTTAACAATTCAAAACATCCTAATGATTTTGTTTGCTGTCTCTGCTTAGCTTACCAACCAACCGATTATCTCCCTCCAGCCTTGGAAGGTAAATCGTACTGTCTTTTAAGTCTTGCCTGACTTGCACATCACCCTGGTTAAGACTTCGGTACACGCAGCCTGCCGGTTGAGGAGTACTAACCGCACTGATAGTGCTACAGTGACCTTGCATGTCCGTGCTTGCTTGTGTTGTATTTTCCTTGCTCTCTTTAAAAATAAAGAGGCCGGGGGGGGGGGGGGAAGTGTGTGGAATACACAATGGTTGTTGCTTAAGGGCAGAGCAATGCTGTCCGGACACTTCTTAACCCATTGGTAGTTCACTTTAAGAGGATGCCCTCGCCACATGAAACTGTGTACGCTTCACCCCCCCAAAAAGTAAAAATAATAGTAATAGTTAAAAAACGCTTTGCGTCTTGCTAGATCTGTCTCCTGCTGAGGGGCGAGTTCTAGATCCGCCTTTTCCCAACCTAGCACCCTTCAGTCGTGTGGGGCGGCAGCTCTAAGCAGCGTAGCCGATTACGGCCATGCTGATTGGGAATTATGGCAGTTGCAGTCCAACACATCCGAAGGCCCAGATGTGGCCTAGACGGCAGTGTGGGGTAAAAAGGTGTTGACAGCAGATGCCTCCTTGCTCACTGGCTCTCTGCCTGGCAGAGAATGGCAGTGATGAGGAAGAGGAGCAGCAGCAGGAGCTGGTGACGATGGCAGTGAAAAGGTAGGACTCGCTCAGAGAGGTGGCCCGTTAATGGTGCCTGTCCCAAGGGCTCCCCCAAAACCTGGAGCTAGGGTTTGTGGGAGTTGTGGTCCTAAACATCATTACCTGATCTGTCACTGTCTGCACTCCACTTGTGTGAGCGTGTGTAACCTATTAAAGCAGTGTCCGGTTTTGCACAAATTGATCTGGATCGGAGGCTTATGCTGTGCTGCTTCTTGTTATCCAGCCTGCCCACCTGTGGTGAATTTGCTCCATCCCGTCCATGCCCCAACTGATCTAGATGCCTTGCTAAGAGAGCCAGGGTGGTGTAGGGGCTAGAGTGTTGGACTGGGAGTCGGGAGATCCAGGTTCTAGTCCCCACTCAGCCATGGAAACCCACTGGGTGATTTTGGGCCAGTCAAAGACTCTCTCAGCCCAGCCTACCTCACAGTTGTGAGAATAAAATGGAGAGGAGGAAGAGGATTATGTATACTGCCTTAGGTTCCTTGGAGGAAAAAATGCGGCATATAAACTTAATAAATAAATAAATAAATTTTAGCACAGGCTAAGCTTCTCCAAGATCCCACCTCAAAACTCCTTCTCCTTGCTGTTTTCCAGCAGATTGGTTTGGGTGTGTACACGAGTACACGAGAGCAGTCATGCGCTACAAGGCTAGTTACCCCCAAACAAAAACGTAGAAGGGACATTGCATGGCATAGATAGGACCAGGAAAGGGAGAGGACCAAAACGAAACAAACTGGAATGCATTCAGAGTGCTGGCCTGGATGGCCTCCGCAAAGCATTTCACCGTTGGCAATGCTGTTCATATCTGCAATTCTGTGCATACCAAATGGTATGGGAATCCGGCGTCGGGTGAAGAATTTGGATCCCTGAGAATCTTGCCTTATCTTTTCCACTTTAAACAAACTCTTAGTTCTCAAGCTTGCAGTTAGGAAAGTATTTCAGATTCCTAGCCGCTCGCATTCAGTTCCTAGGGGGTGCGGATTTTGGCAACTGTGCTTGTAAGTGACTTATTTGTTCACGAAACAGAGTTCCAGTGACCCACATGGCTTCCTGTCTTTTCCTTCTGCGAACCAGGTTTTCTTTTCTTTTTTTCTACAGGCCCCCCTACCACTTAATTTACATGCAACTCTTTCCTGGCCATCTTGCTATCGCGTCCCTCGATCAGAAAATCTCAAAATACTAAGTTCAGGATAAAGCAACCTGAATGTGTTCATGCTATGCAACAAGCGCACTTGCACCATGCATATCAATGTGCATTTGGGCTTGGCACTAAATGTGAGGCGTGATTAAGGGTGTTTGTGTGCGTGCTGCTTTCTCGTTGGAGAAAATTAGAAAATGCCCAAGATCCCTGCTGCCTTGAAGAGAAGAATAAGTAGCAGCAATATCTAGATGAGATGCAGGAGATAAAAAATCTGAAGAACCTCTGCAGAGGGCGAGGTTTAGCAGAGTCAAGCTTAAAGAAAATGGGCATCCATCCATCCAGAAGGGGAAAGGTGAGGTTAAGAACAGGAAGATGGTAGGACATTGGCATTAAAAGTGCTGTGGAGTCAGTGGTGTAGTGGTAAAATGTCAAAGTGCAGGTACTTGTGATAGTCCCTTTCCACACCCTGGATTCCACGCAGGCTGGACTCCTGCCACGCCACTGAAATTCAGCAGCAGCAAGGGCAGAAAAATCAGTGGTTTTGGCAGCAAACCACGATAGAGGCTTTAAAGGAACCAAAATAATACAAAAGCCTGGAAAACAACAAATGATTGGCATATTGAGGAAAGGGGGAGGAGCCAGGGAAAGGGGGAGGGGCTAGGGAAAGGGGGAGGGGCTAGGGAAAGGGGCATGGCCAGACGACTGGATTGGAACCCTGGGCGGGCTGGATTTGGCCCACGGCCCAGAGGTTCGACAGCCCTGATAGGGAAGATTGCTGAATAACTTTCCCTAGACAGAATAAAAACACATAAGCAGCATCCAGTTGGCCAGTTTGAAGCGCATCCATGGATTTTTGTCAGCCATGTGGACATCTCTCCCAGTCAAATGGGGGATGCCTCCACATACAGTGCTTTGTCTAATATTGAGTGGAAGAAACACATGCATGTCCTTTTGATCCTATGAGATGACAAAGCAGTCCAGGGATTGAAAGCTGGCATGAAAGAGTTGTGGGTGTGGATCATGGAGGCATGGATGCGGGCTGGATGAGTGCACAGATTTTGTCAAATGTCCCACAGGGCAAGTCTGAATGCAAAACAGCCATGGCAAGCAGCAGCGGTTTCTTCCATCTGTGCTGCCTGTCTTCATGGGGATGAACTTTGCCCCCCCAAAAAGTGACATCAGCCGAGTCCCTAGGCAGAGCTCTGACCACTTTGATACCAAGGATGAGTTCATCTTCTACTATTCATGGGGTCCTTGCAGTAATTCTCTGATAACCCATAGAAGCTGTTGCAGAGTCATGGCTTGACCCGTTTATTGCAAAGCCCAGCTCCTTAACGCATTTGGCAATTTCTCAGTGATGGGAGCTAAGCTGGGATATCAGGTTGTCGTGTATGTCGGATCCTTGTGGGCAGGAAGAGGGAGGAGGGATGCTCCCTGTTGTGTTAGCCATGGGGCCCGAGTTCTAATTAGGCTCCGTATTTTTTTAGGAGCACGTTCTGTGCCATCATTGCTCAGCTGACAGAAGAGACCCAACCCCTCTTTGAAACCACTCTCAAATCGTACGCTGTGTCTGAGAATGCGGATGCCAAGTTCACATGCATCGTAATAGGTACGTTAGCAACACGGGAGTCATCGGTATTCGGCTCACAGCAAAACCCAGGGATTACATCTGTATACAGCCCAATAGCCAAAACTCTCTGGACAGTTTAGAAAGATTAAAAACCATTAAAAATACAATATACATTGTATAAAAACCTATTTACATACGAATGTATAAACAGACAGCACGTACCTAGATGTACACATATCTAAACCATTTTTAAACAATAAGAAAAATCCAGGATCTGATTAAAACCACATCACATCCTGCCAAATGCCTGAAAGAAAAGGAAGGTCTTAGCCTGGCACTGAAAATATATCAATGTTGGTGCCAGGCGAGCCTCGTTGGGGAGATTATTTGGGGGGGGCACCACTGAGAAGGCCTTTTCTCTTGTTGCCGCCTTCCGGGCCTCCCTCGGAGGAGGCGCCTGGAGGCAGGCCTTAGATGATCAGCGTAGTGTTTGGATAGCTGGGGAGGCCTATAAATTACAAGGATAGAGCTGGACGTCTTTTGCTGAGGGTCAAATTAGACAGCATGACAGCAGCCGTGTTTGTACACATCTGCCTCATTGGTGTATGAAATCAGGCATGTAGGGAGGTCTAAGTTTGGTAGCAGAGTGGTTGGTGCCAACTGTTCTAACATATCAGGAATCAGGATTTAATATTTTAATCTTTGTATCTTTTACTGTTTTACTTCTTACATTCACTGCTCCGGAATCTGTTTCAGATATGGAATGGTATACAAATTTTGTAAATAAATAAATAAATAAATAAATAAATAAATGTAGAAGCAGTTGAAAAGCATGGAATGGGAGGACGGGGTGGGTTGGGGGAAAGGAACAGAAATGTTAGTTGTGTGTTTCACAATTGAAGCAATACACATGGCCATCGAAAGGGGGAGGCCATAAACCCAATAAATCTGGGTTCTAAAAGTGCCTTACCCACTGGATGTAAACAGGGCTGGCCCAAGGCGTTTTGCTGCCTGAGGCAAAGGAAAAGATTATCCCCATCACCACCACCACCACACACGCATGCAAATGGTGTTTCACATACAGATGCAGATTGGGCTGACGCTCAGTTGCCTTCAACATTGGTTTCAGGAGAGCGTCCACCACTTCCATCGGATGGCAGCAGGCTATTTTGGGGAGCGATGCACGGCTGCTCCAACACCTTGCCACTGCTTTGTGCCTTCCAACGCTCTCCGCCTGAGGCAGCTGCCTCGCTCTGCCTCGTGGTAGGGCTGGCCCTGGACGTAAGGCACATGACTGAGGAAGATTCAGTTCCTCTCAATGGGTGGGTTGGTGGGAGAGGTAGGTCTCCCTCTTCCCCCCACTTCTCCGCTCATGCTTTATGTGAGAGAGACAGACACACACAAATAAATCTATCTGCCAGCACTATATCTTGTTCGGCCGTCCGACATTTGTGTCTTTTCCGTGACCTCTTCTCTGCAGAGTTTATGCTAATACCCAGTTGCAATCCGTTTCCTAGTTCTGCTGCAGGGGCAGCTAAATGGCCAATTCTCTCGATTTTGAACCGTCGCCAATCTCCCAAACATCCCCACAAAACAGCCCTCTGAGGTGTCTCTGTTTTCTCTCGACAGACCAAGATAAACGGTTTCAGGTCAGAGCTGTTATTTTGATAACAGCTTGGAGCTGTGCGTGCTTGTGACAGCCTCTCTCACGACTGGGAATAATTCTCAAGGGTTTTTCCTTTTCTCCAACTCGTCAGCCTGATTTCTTAAGACTGGTGCTTAAACCACAGTTTCCATGCCTTGCCTCCAAGCTCAAATGGCCTCTCCTTATTGCGTTGTGACTGCTGTTTTCTGTTGCTCTCTCTCTCTGGCATCAACCATAATGTCCTTCCCCTTCATGTAGTCTGCTTTTTTTTTTTTTTTTTTAGCATAGTCTCCAGGAGAGAAACAAAATTCTTCATATATATATATATATATATATATATATATATGCACATACACACACACACACACACACACATGAGAATCATGCCAAACGCTTTGAAAAACTTGAAAATGGTGGAAATTATCTCCAGTAGGCTCAGGGATGGATCCATCGGTGGCCGTGTGCTAGCGCTGCTGAGATTGCACTAGCGGAAACCAACGTTTGCAGATCATCAATAGCACTTGCTAGCGTGACAGGTGGAAACCTGTCGTGCTAGCAAACGCTATTGATACTGTGCAAGGATTGGTTTCTGCTGGCGCAACGTCAGCAGTGCTAGCGCACGGCCACCGATGAATCCTTCGCAAATGGATGTATTTATTCTGTCTCCAGCACTGGGGTTGTCTTGGCACAGAGCTGCGTGTCATTTCATTTTATTTCTTTTGGCACTGAGCTGAATCGCCCCATCTATAATTTGACTTTGCTATAAACCATCTCTGGACTGTGGAAGTTCCTGATGCAACCCTTCCGCACGGGGCTCCCAGCGGTGCCTTCTTCGCCCTACTGCTGTGCTGGGACACCCTTGACTGCTGTCACCGCTGCGGAGATCCACCTTTTGTCCATTTCGCCCCGGTTGCTTTCATTCCTTGACCAACGGCTTGTTATTTCAAGCTCTTGATGATCCCCAAAGCCAAGTAAAAATAGCGTCTTCTAGATGCACGCCTGGCCTTTCCCATGTATTCCAACCATTTATTGTCTCCTCACCCCTTTCCCGCTGAGAGCATTTCCTTCCTTTTAGGAGGCAGGGCAGTCCTGTTTGAGAGTTGTTATTTATTTATTTATTTATTATTGTTATCATTACTATACCAACTTATCTGTTGAAAAGCTGATATACAACCATTTCAAACAATAAAACCTTGCAACAATAAAAACCAGAACAGTCAAAACGTTAAAATAAACGGCACTTCCTTTAAAGAAAGGAATCTGCATTTCCCCCACCAAAAAATAAAGTTAAAATCAAGGTAAAGATAGGACTAAGAAACAGCTTCATCTCCTGGGTCATGATCATAAAGCACACTTATGCACACATGTGCAAATCCCACAAAAACCCTTGTGTTCTTTCTCCGAGAACAGCCTTCGATTACCCTGGTGCCCTGCTGACCCAGTCAGAACTCTAAAGGAGCTATCTGAGGTGCTTGGAGGGCTCCTTTAGAGTTCTAACTGGTTCTGACTGAAACCCGGAGCAGGTTCACCGCCCCACTGACATCCGAGCCACCAGCCTTTATTGGCCCCTGCATGTGTTCAGGGCTGTTTCCTGCAGCCACGACGGCTAAAATATTGCTTTTACGAAAAATAAAATCACGGAGGCTGAGATCCTTGTGATTCTGCGAGATCTCCACGAAAGAGGTGTGTATGTGTGTCCGTGCATACACTCACATGCATGGCGGTGGTGGGGTTGCCTCAGCAGTGCATGATCCCTTCACTCCTAGCAACTCCCAGCTGCCCCCAAGCAACACCTGTGACTAATGGTGACATGTCCTAGGCGTGTAATAGGAGACCAGGGAGGGGAAAAGGCTAACCAAGTATTTGGACATCTCCTCTACATGCTGCCGGGGGCAAGAAGAGAGTAAGAGCGAGAGAGGGGAGGGGGCAGCTCCTATTACAGCCTCTCCAGCCACGTCACTCCTGTGAGCCTTGGCTGGAACAACTGCTGAAGGGGCAGGGAGAGTGATCCGGCTGGCGCACCTTTGCACTCCGGCCCCTTTGCTGAATTCAGTAGCCATCATGCCCTAACGGATCAGGCCGTGTTCCCAGCGGCCAGCGGCAAGGCAAATTGCGCGGGATTCTCTCTTTGAGAATGGTTCTCATGTGGGATCCGACACAGAACTTTCCCCAAAGTTGGCTCAAAGTTTGGGTAGCTGGACAGCAACAATATCTGATGAGTCAAGAGTAGACATGGGGATAGATAGACCAGTAGTTATTTATTTATAGCATTCTGCACACACCCTCCGCTTCAGCCAAAACGGCTCCCCAAGCGGCTTGCGTAAGGTCAGTAAAAACAAAACCGCCCCGAACTGCAGGGTTGCAAGCCAAAAAGGCCCGACACAAAAGAAAGAAGGCACGAGGAGGGAAGAGGAAAGCAAGCAAATGCGAGCACCAACAAAGTTACGTGGTTCGTCTGAGAAATGCATAGTTTCGTTCCAGCTGCAATGGAAGCAATTCACAAGCAGTGCCCCACCTCCCTTGCAAGCAGGCCATTCTGAAGGTGGCTGGAATATGGGGATGAGTGAGGACGAAGTGACTTGCTGATTAGCCCGGTCTCCGTGCATTCTCTTCCAGATTCCCAGAAACAGGCTGAGACTGAGAGCGAAGTGCACAAACTAGAGAATGGCTTTCCCCCTTTTATATCCCTGAGCCACGGAAGGTGGGAGACAGGAACCACCTCATGCTACCCTCCCCCTCCCTCTCTCTTTATGCATTTTTGTCTTCTCCCTTCCTTGCAAGAAAGCCAGAGATGTAGGGTTATCAGGAAGAAGGCCAGGTGTCTTCATGGGGCTGTCAGTTGTCCCTCCCCCCCCCACCCCGTGGCTTTGTCCGATATTTGGTGCCTTGCCTGCAGCTGATCTCTTGCATTGTCCTGTTGCGCGAGGCGCATGTGCCAAAAGGTCAAAGGTTTGCAGCTCCCATTCTTAAGAGCTGCCTTAGCCAGGGAACATGCTCTTGAGGGTGTCTAGCGGTGTGAGGGGTGGTGGTGGATTGAGGCCCTCCTCGGACCTCGGATGCTCTGCTGCTGAGGCTAGGGTGATCAGATGGAAAGGAGGACGGGGCTCCTGTATCTTTTAACAATTGTAAAGAAAAGGGAATTTCTGAACGTGTCATGCGTATGCACGCAGCACCTGGTGAAATTCTCTCTTCATCACAACAGTTAAAACAGCAGGAGCCCTGCCTTATTATTATTATTTCATCTCTTTCTCGCTTGTAGCGGTTTTTCTAGACAACATGACGGGCTTTGCCAAGTCATGCTGTCTTTTACAGATTCAGGAATTTCCTGACAATTGAGCACGTTTTAAGTATGACTGCTTTCTGGATGTTGGTGTGGGTGTATTTTGGTAGGCCCAGTTTCTGAAGGTTTTCTGTATAATTTTTTGATGTGATGCCGGTGATTGATGTGACTAACAGAATAGTTGTGACCTTTTCCTGTTGCCATAGATGATGATGATGATGATGATGATGATTTTATACTGTAGTTTTGAACCGTTAAACCTTCCTATCCTATTTCATTGTGTTGCATTTCACGGTTTGAATGGCTGCAAACGGCCCAGAGATCTTTGGCTACTGGGAGATACAGGAAAACTAACGAATAAGTAAATGAATCTGTCCATTAATACGTATTTAACGCAGCGTGCTGTTTAGCCCTGGGAACTGCAGAGGGAGAAAGCTGGACATGTGTGAGGGGCCGAGGCGGCGGGAAGTGATGAGGCCAGGTGCTGGCTGCCACTGCAAGGTGTCGGGTGCTCAGGAGCTGAGTAAGGGTTTGAACTGCACCCAAGTGCAAAAGGGATCTAAGCAGGGGAGGGGGGAGAGGCTGGAACGAGTGGCGCTGGAGGTGACCTTGGCTGCAGCCTTCGGAAAGACAGGGTGGGCAGTGGGGGGAGGTTGTTGTGAGCGTCCGGTTTTAGAAATGGGGAGGCGAGGATGGCTTTCTGGAGAGGGCAAGGCAGAAGGTAGGGTGATTATATTTGGGAAACCAAAAAAGAGGACACCCTGCGGGAGGGGGGGGGCAGGAAAGTGGCTTTCCCTGGCCTCCAGAAAGCGCATCATTTCCCCTGCCACCTTAAAGGCCCCGATTGGAGGGGAAAGCATGTCATCCCCCCCACTGCTCCAATTGGGGCCTTTTCTATAATGTCTGGGAATTACATACTCTCCCCTGTAAGACCCCGATTGGAGAAGTGGGGGGGGGGGAAATGACGCGCCTCCAGGAATGCCCCCCCCCCATGGCAGCCTTAAAGGGGAAAATGCATCATTCCAGGACATCATAGAAAATTGCAGAAAATCCCCCCTGGCACCCAGGATAGAACAAAAACCAGGACAATTGGGGAAATCCTGACAGTTGGTCACCCTAGCAGTGGGGATTTAGAGAGTCTTCCCCCCATACTTGGCCTTCGTGGCCGGGTGGAGACAAATCCAAGCTTAGGCCC
This sequence comes from Anniella stebbinsi, assembly GCA_029215795.1. Taxonomy (NCBI): domain Eukaryota; kingdom Metazoa; phylum Chordata; class Lepidosauria; order Squamata; family Anniellidae; genus Anniella; species Anniella stebbinsi. The sequence continues at coordinate 395,379,084 of JARDYH010000001.1, forward strand.
CCTCTCTACCAAAAAGCCTCGCTGGGCCTTTGTGACGTGGTGGGGGACTCGGCTCCCTTAGGCCTGGGTTACCTCCGAGTGCTGCCCTTCAAAAGCTCTGGGATTCTGTGGAAAGAAGAAAACCCACCTGAAACAAAGAATGCCAAATGGACGCATTTGTGTCAAGGGCATGTTTTGGCAGGCGTGGCGAGAGGATATGGGGAAATTTGGAGTAGGGTCCTGTATACACCCCAAAGAGCAAAGAACGGAGTGGGATTGTTTTAGGTCGGGGTGCAGGATCTCAGACAAGGGGGAAAGATCTGGCCCTCCCGGGGTCTCAATCCGGGCGTGGTATCCAATGTTAGTCCTACATAGAGTAGACCCATTGAAATGAATAAGACTAACTTCAGTCCCATTCATTTCAGTACATCCCATTCATTTCAGTAGGTCTTCCCCAGGTGGCCACATCCTTTCCCACAGCCTGGTTTGGGGCAGGTTTTGTTGAATGTTGCAACTTTAAGCATCTGGTTGCCTGATTGTGCTTCCCCCCTCCTCCCTCCCAGCTCTCTATCCTTTCATGCTGTGTCTTTTAGACTGTAAGCCGGGGACTGTCTTATTTCCTAAAGTCACGCTGAGAGCCGTTTTGGCTGAAGGGCGGGATGAAGAACTCTTTGAATAAATAAATAAATAAATAACATAATGATCCCGAATGCCCTCTGAATTCCTCCTGGGGAGGCCATCTAGGTTCAAAGAAGGGCTCTGGGTGCAAACGCAACTCTTTGAACGACCATCTCCCTGCAACATGTGAGCATTAAGACTGGTGGAGGCTGCTTTATAAGGTGAAGCGATAACTTCTGTTTGCCTGGGGGGCAGCTTTGGAGGTTGGCTGGCAATTCCCTCCCTCCCCGCTCCCCCCACCTCAGTTCCATATACACATAGTTGATCCTAGCAAGAATATTGTCGGTTTGGCTCAGAAGCAGCCAGGCGCTCACAGATCATGATGTCATTGGACCAAAGAGGCAGGCGGCATCTGCTGTCCAGTGGCATTTGTAGGACACAAGCATCCTGTGATGCAATCACTGTTAACTTGGGTCCACTGGAAACTTTGGGTTCGGTTTACAGGTTGTGATGCTTGGTTCTCCATGGAGCTCTTGGCCCTGGGTGAAGTGTCTGTTTTTTAACCTTAGGCTTCAGTCCACCAGAGCACGCTCACTTCCTCGAACAGCCTGGGCGCTCTCATCTGCCGTCTATGTCAAATGTGACTGCCAATAATCACCTGATCTGCACCAGTCTACCGAAGCCGTGCTTACTATACACTTGTTTTTCTCTTTTCCTTCGTTTCCTGGTGTAAAACGGCCAACTTCTTCCCTTTTGAATTCAGGGCAGTACATGATGTAGGTTGTTTTGTTTTAAACAAAAAGAAAAAAGGCATTTAAGCCCCAACGGAACTTGGTTTTTGCAGGGTATGCTGATGGCTTGATGAATCAGATTTTGGAATTTTGTTTGCGGAGGGCTACATCACAGTGTGTCATGTCCTGGTGTGACCCACTTTTGGAAGATATTTTAGATTAAGTTGCAATCTGGACACCAAGTCGAGGTCAACATACCTCCCCATAAATTTTTGCAACTGAAATATTCCCCCCACCTCCTTTTCCCTCCCCTTCCTCGGCTGTCTCTCCTGCGTTGAATTTTTAGATTGTAAGCTCCTCCAGACAGGGACCTAACTAACCTTTTATACCAGCATTCCCCAGCCTGGGACCCTCTAGATGTTTTGGGCTACAACCAGCATTCTTGCCCATTGGCCGTGCTGGCTGGGGCTGCTGGGCGTTGGAAGTCCAAAACATCTGGTGGGCAGCAGGCTAGGAAAGGTTGGTTTACCATAACCAGGATCCATGTCGAAGCTGGAGCGCTGACGGAGGAGGCAAAGGGAGGGGCGGAGGGGAGACTGCGCAGGCTGGGCACTTGTCCCTGGCTGGCTGAACTTCGTTTTGGCAAGCTGAGGGAGTGAGACATTTCAAAGGTCCCATAAAATTCAGTTGCATGAATTGGACATTTAGCTGTTTGGCAGACGGAGTTTTCTTTATGGTTCATCATCCGCCTTCCCCAGCCTAGTGCTCTCCAGATGTGTTGGAAAGTCTGAACATATGATACCAATCCTGGCCTGCCTGCACTGGCTACCTGCATGTTTCCAAGCCCAGTTCAAACAGTGGAGGCTAGTGGCTCCTATGTCAATGGGGCAATGAATCCACTCCAGGTTTCAATCAGAACCAATCAAAATTCTGAAGGAGCTAGGTATCCAGAGTGCAGGCTCCCTATCCCCCAAATGGCTCCTTTAGAGTTCTGACTGGTTCTGACTGAAACCCAGAGCGGGTTGACCGCCCCGTTGACACAGGAGCCGCCAGCCTCCATTGAGTTCAAAGTGTTGTCATTGACTATAAAGTCTTGCATGGCTCAGGACTGCACCAGTTGTTGGGGAACATGGGTGGGAGGGTGCTGCTGCACCATGTTCTGCTTTGCTGGTCCCTGGTCGACAGCTGGTTGGCCACTGTGTGAACAGAGTGCCGGATTAGATGGACTCTTGGTCTGATCCAGCATGGCTCTTCTTATGTTCTTAGTTGATGGAGTGCTGAATCTACTTGTACACTATAATCTTCATTGGAGGCCCTTCTCCAAGGGCCTCCTCTGAGGAAGGTTTGGAGAGTGATAATAGGGGAAAGAGCCTTCTCTGTGGTGGCCCCTCATTTCTGGAATGTTCTCCCCAGTGAGGCCCACCTGGTGCCAACATTGCTATCCTTCTCGTGCCATGTTAAGATCTTCCTCTTCTCTTGGGATTTGTCAGCATAGGATAGTGATTTTAATGGGTTCTGGGATTTTTTTGTTGACTGTTAAAATTGTGTGTGTATGTATGTATGTATATATAATATGTAAATGGTTCTCCTACTATGTTGCTGCATTTTATTTTTAAGGTTTTAATCTTTGTAAATTGCTCAGAGAGCTTTGGCTATTGGGCAGTATAGAAACATAATAAATGAAACAATTGCATACAAGTCCCATCATCCCCACTAGCCATGCTGGCTGGTGTGATGGGAGTTGTAGTCCAGCACATCTGGAAAGTGTCAGATTGGCGACAGGTGTTCTAAGGGCTCTTGCTGGCATCCTAAAATGCCTGGGGGGTGGGGGGGAGCGCAGGGCATCTCCGTTCAGCCCTGCTCCTGGTTTGTATTCTGGACATTTCCTCCTTATCCTGCACTGCCACACCCCTCGTTGCTTCTTGTGCCCCACTCTTTCCACCCCAGGCCCTCCCCTATGACAGAGGAAGCTGCCTCCCGCTGAATCAGTCCCTTGTTCCAACAGCATCCCAAAAATCCTGCAACTCAGATCACCCTTTGTATATTTTGTTTTGCTTTTGCAACCAGGAGAGTCACACAAAATAGGGCAGCCTGGTCTAAAACTGCCATCTGCAGAATGGCGCGGTTTCCTTGGTGGCTCTTTGGAATGACACTCTTCTCCAAATGATGGCCCCATTGAAACCCATTGCCCCCAATGACTGCTAATGTGTCATGTCCTCATCAGGATACCCTCAGCCAGAAGTGACCTGGTACAAAGATGACGAAGAGATGGACAGATACTGTGGCTTGCCAAAATACGAGATCTTCCGTCACGGGAACCGACACACCCTGCAGTTGTACAAGTAAGGAAAGGGGTTTGCACGTGTGTCTTGGGGAATCCTGTTATCGAACTGATGCATGTTGTTCCGCTGAGCCTGGGATGCCGGCTGCTTGAAATACGTAAGCTCTCCGTATCTGTCCCATTGGGGACTGTTACATGGGATTCCAGCCACTGTGCAGCGTCCCATGCCCAAGTTGTGGCTGTGCTTCGGTAGCCTAGTCCGTGGGCAGCCAGACTGCAGCCTTGTGTGATCGGCTGCCTTTTTGCTAGAAACCCAAAGGCCTCCGACTTTAGAGCTGGGTCCTAAACAGTGGCACAGGCAGGCAGACACAGAATTGCAGAACAAGGTCCTTCTGACTGAGCACATTATCAGCCCAGGAATTCATTGTCAGTACTGGAACCAGAGCTTGCAGACATATCCTTTCGCACACAAGTTGACTCCTCTTTCTCATAAGAATGTAAGAAGAGCCCTGCCGGATCAGAACAAGGGTCCATCTAGTCCACAACTCTGTTCACACAGTGGCCAACCAGGTGTGGACAGAAAACCCACAAGCAGGACAGGAGTGTAATAGCACCCTCCCATCCATGTTCCCCAGCAAGTAGTGTACAGCCTTACTGCCTCTGATAATGGAGGTTGCACTTAGCCATCAGGACTAGTAGCTCTTGATAGCCTTCTCCTGCAGGAATTTATCCACCCCCCCCCCCTTTTAAAGACATGCAAATTGGTGCCCATCACCACTTCTTGTGGTAGGGAATTCCATAGTTTCACTGCACTGTGTGAAGAAGTCCTGTGAGGTAGGTTAGGCTGAGAGTCAGTGAGCTCCATCAAACCAGCGTTGTATTGCACTCTCACCATGCCCGGTTTACGGGTTTGCAGCGCGGTACTCACATGATGTCGTGCTTGTCCTGCAGACATTTCGCCTCTTCCCCTAGAGCGGGGAAAGTCTGGAGTATTTCCCCCAAACGGAATTAAAGTGCCCTTCCGCCCCCGTGTAATGCCATCCTCTCGCATCTAGTCTTTGCACTGTAATGAGTGGATGTGACAGAAGAAGGAGAACTGACCGGGCTGCTGGAGAGGCAAAGTGGGCATGGGTGCTCTTAAGGGACCGGACCATCTGCCTCCCCAGGAGGTAAAAGGGAGAGAACATGTTTCGCAGCAGGAATGGGGGCATGATGGGAGCCCAGTGACTGCCCAAATTCACCCAATGGGCTTCATGGCCGTGTGGTGACTAGTACCAGTCATAGTCTGACACTCTAACCACTACACCACACTGTCTCTCTTTAACAACCATGTCAGCAAGTTTGCCAAGCAGTCCGGCATGTAGGTAAGGCCAAATATACAGGCTAGGGAAGAGGATCAAATCAACTCCAGTTTCTCATCCAATATATTTATTAAAGAACCAAGCAGAGAGAGGTTGAGAAATAGTCCACGGGCAGATCCAGACTTTGTGTCAGATCATTATGATCCCATCATGGCACCGCAATACCCTCTTGCACATTTATGCCTGCTAGGACACACAATGACATTTGTTGCGGTATTTTAGATAATGTGGAATAAAATGCAAGAAATAACCCTATGAAAGCGGTATATGGAGTGTGTAATGTGCCCCAGCAGTTATCAGTGCACTTCAGAACCCCAAAGAGCAGAAATGCAGATCAAGCCCAAAACTCCCCCCTCCCTGAAATTTTTTAAAAAACAAAAACTTCAAACTATCTCGCTCAAACTTGCTTATCAGAATGCTGAGAGTAAATCAGCAATGCAGTTTACAGGAGTGTGGGGTGGTTTGGGAAAGGGATAAGACCCACACCTAGGACTTCTGGCATAGCTAGGCTGATGTTGTCTCTTTTGTTTCCACCAGAAGACTTTGGCCTCATCTACAAGAATTCGGCTTTAAGCCTGTTCCTCCGATTATGCGCATCTTCTCGGAAGCGCTTTATCGTAAATGCTTGTATGTAGGAGGTAATTGAGCACTCAACAGGTGACCTACTGGTTGTTTCAAATGCGCTTTACAGGTAGTTTATGCGGAGAATCGCTTGTTCACATAGGCAAAATGCGCTTTAACGGTCGGAGCAAAATAAAACCCACTATTTAACACGCATTCGATAATGCGCATAATCGGAGAGATAACGCGCCTCTATGCCCGATTTGCGCTCCGTTCTTGTAGAGGTACATTTTTAATGGGCCTTGAAAGAGCTTTAAATGCCTCTTGTAGAGGCAGCCAAAGAAAAATCTCAGAGCCAAAGACTTTCTGTGGGGTTCTGTGCAGTTCCCAGGGAGGGAAATGCAAACTGATCCATCTCTAGTTTGGGAGGATCTGGTCTTGCATCCTTCTGGTGATCTCTATCCTACCTCCTTTACATGAGAAGAGTAGGAAGTCCTGGAGACTCAGCCTGGAATGTTTAGAGATGTAAATTTGGGTGTCTAGGCTCGCCAAGTCAGAAGGAAGAGAAACGAGTTCTCAGGATGCAAAACATTTATTTTCAAGAAGCCTTGAAAATAAATATTTTGCCTCCTGAGAACTCGTTTCTTTTCCTTCTGGCCTGTTTTGAATGCTTACCTCCTTTTGTTTTTGGGTTTTCAAAGCTATTGCTAGAAAGAAGTGTGTGTGAGTGAGTGAGGGTGGGGAGGTTTGGTTCTTCGCAGTCGCATTGCTGACAAGCAAACAGCTCTTGGCTCGGTATTTATTTAATGCCTACATCCAGGCTCATGATCCCAGGTCCCTTCTGTACACCGCACTCTCCAAGAATGTGCAAATGGGGGATTGACAGTGTGGGGGAGGCATTTTAAAGCTTATCCACAGACCAGCCACATTTTATTAGCTTTCGTGAGATAATCCAACAAGTCTTCACTTATTGGCAACGGTGCAATATGAATTCATATGTAATTGGGTGGGTGGGTTTAGTCCTGCTGTTGATGGTGTGCTAAATGTCTCCCTCCCCACACCCAAGTTGGAAAGTATATCTGTTTGTGATTACTTTTTACATGTGGCATTTTGACAAGAGCAATACATGATAATTATGAGAGCTGGTATAGCAGAGGGTGCAGAATTTCATTTCAGGGAAGCAGAAATTTCATTTCAGGCAACAGAGTGGGTGGAAGGAGAGGTGATCAGGTAAATGAATAAATATCCTGTAATTGTTATGTTTTTATGTAATGTGTTTTATTGTTTTAATCTATTTTAAATTGGTTTTGCAAGCTATCTTGAGCACTGTTGTTGTTGGTTTAAAAGGTTGTACTCTATCATGTGCACCCCTGTGCAGGAGAAAGGGTGGTGGTGGTAAAGAGGAGACTGGGCAGAAAGAGCTGAAACAGGCTAATCTCAAGACAATGGTGGAGAAGACTCTGGTCAGTTTCACTTATGGAAAGAGTCCTATATACCAAGATGGACCTTGTCAGTTTCACTTATGCAAGGAATCTATACCAAGTTGGGGAACCTTGTCAGTTTGACTGATGCAAGGAGTCCTGTATACCAGTGGCAGGGAACATGTGGTCCTCCAGATGTTATTGGACAGCAACTCTCATCTTCCCTGAACATTGGCCATATTGGGTGGGGCTGATGGGAACTAAAATCCAACAACACCTGGAGAACTAGAGGTTCTTCACCCGCCTGCTATATACCAACGGTGAAGTCAGGGTAACTCTTCTCCCCCGATGTGCTTTCTCACAGTGATGTCGCCCTTTTCCTGCAGGTGCAGAGAGGAAGATGCGGCCATTTACCAGGCCTCGGCCAGAAACAACAAGGGCATCGTGTCCTGTTCTGGCGTCCTGGAGGTCGGCACCATGACGGAGTACAGAATCCACCAGCGGTGGTTTGCCAAGCTCAAGCGGAGCGCGGAAGCCAAGCTGCGGGAGATCGAACAGAGCCGGAAGCGAGGGAAGGAGAACGTGGAGATGGAAGTGCTAAGGAGAGTGAGCCCGGACAGGTTCCAGCGGAAGCGCCGGCTGACGGGGGAGGTGGGCATGCGCTCAGGCACCTCCCTTTGGGACAAGGAGGAGGTGGCCAAGGTGCGCGCCCCAGATGGGAAGCCGCGATTCGGCGAGGACGAGAAAGCCAAGAGCAGAGAGCCTTCGCTCAACGCCACCCTGTTCTCGAATAACTTCATCACGGGACGGCTGGAAGCCGACATGACCGCCAACGGGGACTCTTCCCTCCAGAGCGGGGAAGAAACAGGGGAAGAAAACGCCAACGGCTTCCTTACGTATATCTATGAGACGGTGGAGAAAATTAAAGCCAAGCCCACAGGCAAGGAGTTTTCTGCTAAGAAGAAGAAGAAAGAGGAGAACGCTACCGCCCTGCCGAATGCAAGCAGGGATGTTTCCCGACAAGAAGATGGGACACAGCGCAGGAGAAACCTCTTAGCCCAGAAAGATGCCAGACCCATCACCTCATCCAAAAATGTATCGTCGATAGTGACAAATGGGGAACTCACGGAAGCAGAACCCGGGGAACTTCCAAGTCAGGGTACCAACCCCCCCGAGTCCCTGCCGTGTTCTACCCCTTCCAAAGCGGACATGTACTTTTCTCTGAAAGATATGTATTTTGATATTGGAGCGAAACCTGAAACCGAACTGAAGGCACTGGAAGCAAAGGCAGGCAGAGCAGGTATGGATGCTCCCGTTCTGGTAGAGGCTCTTCCAGCGACTGGTCTAGCTTTGAAAAGAGCTAAACCGGAGCAAGGGAAAAAGGAATCTCACATGGAGCGTAAAGCCCCGGAAACTGAGCCCATCAAGACAGAAGACGGCAAAATGCCCACTGTTGACGCAGCCGGGAACTCAAACACAAAATTATTCCAGGATCCTAAGTGGGCTGCAGACCCCACGGCAGAAGTGCAATCTTCCCTTTGGATGGGAAATGTGGCAGACACTGTTGACCAAAGTGCTGTGGAAACAGATTTTCGGCATCCCGACCGAGCCTCGAAGACTGGCGCTGGACCGAGGCCTCCGCTTCTGAAGGAGGGCGGGTGGCGGGGGCCTGATAGGCGCATTCGCGAAACAGACTCCCTGGACCCTTTCCCCGCCAAAATTGAGCCAGCCCGGCTATCCCCGAACCTTCCCCAGGAGACCGGGGGTGCGGATGCATCTCAGCGCTTGCAGGGAACAAGGCAGGATTTGCAGGGGACCTCCTTGGAAGAGCAGCTGCACAGCCGGGGGCCTTGTGAGGTACTGTAAGCTCTATTTTTTTTTTGGGTTAGGCTGACCTCATGCAGAAATCTTTCCAAATCAGTTAAGCAGCAACTGCCAAAGCTCTGCACCTGCTATTTATAGTCGGGATGTGCATGACCAGCAATAAACGGGACGGGGCGCGTGGGTGATGGTTCTCTTTCTAGGCTGACACTGACCCCTGGCTTTATATTGTTGTATCAGCTGGACCTATTTTGTTTGGAGCCTGTAAACAAATGGGCCAGACGCATGGGGCAAGCAGTGGCGAGCGGGCCTGAGGGTTTGTTTACGGGGCAGGGAGGACCTTGTCCCTGGCCTGTTACATTGACGCCACTGCCGCTCTGCCACAGGTGTCATTGCGAGGCCTCTGCGGTCCCAACCGCAGCTGCTCCTGACACTCACCAACCGGGTTCGGTCGGTGTCTATTTCCGTTAAGCTTGTTCCTGGAGCGCTTTCCGCGTAATCCTGCGTTAGGAAAAAGGCCCGCTGCCTCATTTCAACTGGGTTTCCTAACGGAGGGGGGTCTCGTGCTTGCGGGGGATTCTTGCTCCTCAGGGCATCGGCATCCGAACAATCCCATCACAGGCGGGGGGCGCGGGGGTGTGTGTAGGTGGGTCTCTCTCAGCGGAAGGTTTTAGTGGACCCAGGAGCTGAAGCCGCCCACCCAATCTCAGCAGCCGGCAATGGGTTCCGGCTCGTGTTTCCAGAGGATGGAGGCCTGCTGGGCCGGAGAGCCCCAGAGCCCAGCGGGGGGCTGAGGCAGAAATGTGAGCGTACAACACTGGCTCTCTGATACAGAGTTGGGCCCCTGGCTCATCTGGGAGAATACTGTCAATTCCAGGGCTGGTGGCTCTATTATCAGTGGGGCAGAGAATCCTCTCCGGGTTTCCATCCAAACCGGTCAGAAATCTAAAGGAGCTATCCAAGGTGCTTCCGCACCTTGGACAGCTCCTTTAGATTTCTGACCGGTTTGGACAGAAACCCGGAGAGGATTGCCCGCCCCACTGCTCCGGGGATGGACAGAGTTCAGGCTTGCGGAATCGACTTTCAGTTTTTACTAGAACCCCACAGATCTGCCAGATGAATCCAGGTGCAAAATAGGGATTCCTAAGGAGAGTCTAGTTCCAACTGGTTGCAGAAAAGCAATGCCTCAACAGCACTAAAGGACCCTTAGTGTGGAAGCGGCTGTTGTTCGAGCGTATTCACAGTCCTGTGTAAAACAGAACAACAACAGCTTTTGAACTTGCAGCTCTCTTGTGTATGCAAAAGGTCCGACATACCTGTTTTGCTCTGCAGCGGAGTTGGTTTAACACATGGGTGTTGAACTTCTTTCACTTCCAGGGACTGAATTCAGTTTAGGAAAAACTCTTGGGGGGAGCACATTCCCATGGTGGGCAGGGCTGAATGCAAATGGGGGGTGGGACCAAAATACTGTTGGTAACGAAACCTTAGGTTCGGCATTTCAACCTTTTAGAATGGGGGAAAAACCTGTACAAAAGCCAGGACACCACCAAATGATTGGCGAGTGGGGTAAAGAGGATGAAGAGCCAGTGTGGTGTAGTGGCTAGAGTGTTGGACTAGGAGTCGGGAGATCTGGATTCTAGTCCCCGCTCGGCCATGGAAGCTCACTGGGTGACTTAGGGCCAGTCACAGACTCTCAGCCCAACCTACCTCACAGGGCGGTTGTTGTGAGGATAAAGTGGAGAGGAGGAGGATTATGTATGCCACCTTTGGTTCTTTGGAGGAAAAAAGGTGGGATATAAATACAACAAATAAATAAATAAATATTGGGACCCCAGGAAGGCCATATTTGGCCCGTGGGCCGAAGGTTCCACACCCCCTGGTCTCTCCCTTTCATGAGAACTGTCCAGCTTGGTAGATTGTTGCATGGGTGTTTTTGGCAATGCCTTGCAAAGCAAAGCAAGGCTGGAAGCCTCTGTTTCTGCTCAGGGACGTTGACTTCCTTCCCTTTGATGGGCCTTATCAGTCCCTCTTGGAGCAGCTTTCAGCGCTTGGGCAGCACCGCAGTCCTTTTGGAATTTGCTCGGTGTCTTGCCATTTTAGGAGATGCGAAACAGTCGGACGAGGAAGAGGCTGTCTCCGATAAACCCGGGAACAGGCAGGGTTGTTGACGCCCTGGTAGCCAATTCCGTGCTCATTGGATTCCACCCCCCCATCCCATCCCACCTTCAGGCTTGAACCTGGGGCCAGAACAGATGTGATGCGGGAGACCCGGGGGCATTTATTTCAGTCTTAAAGCAGCTGCTGGGAGCTCTGATTTTGATTGGAGCGGTGGGGCTGCGGGCAGGTGGTGTTTAACCCTTTCCTCCAGGCTGCTTTCCCAAACTCCCCCCCAACGTGTTATTTGTCCCATGGGGGGGGGGAAATCACTATTTATCTGTATGTATTTGTAGCTCCCCTCTCCCCAGCGAAGCTAAAAGAAACTTTGTGGCATGCACAGAAAGGGGGCAATTTAGATCAGGCCAACAACAGGTGGGGTTGATGGGAATTGGAGTCCATCAACGTTTGGAGAGCCTCAGATTCCTTACCCCAGCCATGCCTCATGCTACTGTTTCTGTCCCCTGGGAAATCACGGGCTCAGTAGTAGGTGACATCAGTATAGCGTCCCTGTGAGCCCTGGCTCCGCTACACCAACAAAGTAAGGCGAGAGAGGAAGAAGGGGTAGATGTCCTCAGTGGTTTTCTTTACATCAAATGGTGTGCTTTACGTTTCGACTGTATTCCTCCCCAGTTGGTCAGGCCTTTGACAGCAACACAAAAATGTGACCAGCCGCATGTCCTGGGCTTGAGCAACGGGGTGACGGAACAGCTGTCCCAGAAAGAATGCTTGTTCAGCTGCTCTCTGGTTTTTTGAGTTCCTAGCTTGGGGTGTGTTGTGTAGCAACGGATAGGCATGACAATGGCTTGGTCATTTTAACAGGGCCTTAAAAGAACTTGTCTCTTTTTCTTTTCTTGTGGTAATGCGTTATTATTATCATCATCATCATCATCTCTTTCTCGCTCATGGCTTTGCGAAGTCATGCTGTCTTTTATTGATTCAGGAATTTCCTACGATTGAGCATGTTTTAATTATGACTGCTTTCTGGATGTTGGTGTGGATGTATTCTGGTAGGTCTAGTTTCTGAAGGTTTTCCATGTAGTCTTTTGATGTGATGCTGGTGACTGATGTGACTAATGGAATAATTGTGACCTTTTCCTGTTGCCATAGTTCTTTGACTTCCATGGCCAGTGGTGTATATTTGTCTCTCTTCTTCTGTTTTTATTTACATTTATATACCGCCCCATAGCCAAAACTCTCTGGGCGGTTTACAAAAACTAAAACTTTGGACATTAAAAATCGATATACAAAATTTAAAAGCATAAAACCCAGATAACACGTAAAGACAGTATACATTTAAAACAACTGCAAACTCTCAGCCAGGCCTAAATATCGTTCTGGGGTCAATTAAAACCTCAGCATATGCTGTTAATTGCCTGGGAGAAGAGGAAAGTCTTGACCTGGCGACGAAAAGATAACAATGTTGGTGCCAGGCGGGCCTCGTCGGGGAGATCATTCCATAACTGGGGTGCCACCACTGAGAAGGCCCTCTCCCTTGTTGCCATCCTCCGAGCTTCCCTTGGAGTCGGCACCTGGAGGAGGGCCTTATATGTTGAGCATAGTGTACGGGTAGGTTCATGTCAGGAGAGGCGTTCCATCAGGTATTATTATGCCTATAGAAGGGACTCATAGTAACACCGCTGTGGCTTAGGCTCAGTGATCCAGGGCAATGTTTCCCAATCTGGTAGCCACCGTATATTTTAGACTACAGCTTCCACAATTCCTAACCGTTGGCTATGCCGGCTAGGGCTGTTGTAGTCTAAAACATCTGGAGAGCACCAAGTTTGGGAAGGGCTGATCCAGGACTTCACGTGTCCCGTGACTCTTGCTATTAAGTGATGATCAGTGATGGGGACTTTTATTTTTTAATATTTTTACTACGCATAATTGAAAACTCTACTAAAGGAGTGCCGATCTGACCCGGGGGGACTGCCTTATACTGAGTCAGACCATTAGCCCATATAGCCCAGTATCGTCGACACTGACTGGCAGCAGCTGTCCAGGGTTTCAAGTGGGATTCTTTTCTGTACCCGACACGGAGAAGCCGGGGATCGAACCTGGGACCTTCCGTTTGCAAAGCATGTGCTCTATCACACTGAGTTATGCCCCTGCCCTCCGCCCATTGACCGAATTGGATTTTTTAAAAAACCAGAACTTTGTTTCACTTGTGCTAAATTTGCATTAGTGAAAACGCGCAATTTAGTTAATACTCATTCGCATTCATGCGAATTAGCACAAATCCTTCGAAAAACTGGTTCGCGAGTTGACTGCATCTGAAAAGGCCGATCGGCTGCGGAATCCGCAGGTTGGATGCAGAGAACTCCGAAATCCTTCGAATGGGTTGCGGATTTCTCCAACATTCCTGCTCAGAAGGTCCGTTTTGTGTCTGCATCGCTCCACCCGTTCTTTGCCAAAGTTCACTCAGATGGCTCTCAAATGGACAGAGCTTGGGAAAATGTCCTTCTTTTCTTTCTTCTATCCTTAACTTTTTCCTCCTTAGCGTTGACATGACTCTGCTTTCATGATGGTCTCTTTGCCAGTCTCATCCACCAATCTCTGGCCCCTCCCCTCCCCTCAGCCCTTGCTTAGCCAAGCCGGACAGATATAGCTCTTTTAATCTTCTCCAGACGTCAGTCCTTCCAGCCACCTGATCTCGATGCACTCTCCAGCCTTTCCATGTTGCTCGGAAGCTGCCCATGCTTGGGGGTTGCTATTCCTGGTGCAATTGCACCATCTTTTAAATCAAAAGGGGTTGCCTTTTGTCCCTGGCAGGAACACACCCCGGTAGCCCCGGGCCTCCAGTTTCGAGCAGAAGTCTTGTTTCACGCATGGAAAGCTGGCCCGTTTTCATCTCAGGTTGAGTTTTTAAAAAATAAAAAAAGGAATTAATCATGGACCTAATTTATTTTATATTATTTATTTATTTATTTATTACATTTATATCCTACCTTTCCCCCCCTCTGCACGGAACCCAAGTTGGCTTACATAATCCTCTTCTCCATTTTATCCTCACAAAAACCCTGTGAGGTAGGCTGGGCTAAGAGCCTGTGACTGGCCCAAAGTCACCCAGTGAGCTTCCATGGCCAAGTGGGGACTAGAACCCGGATCTCCTGACTCCTAGTCCAACACTCTAACCATTACACCAAACTGGCTCTATGTGTTGGACCACAACGACAACTCCCATGCTGTCTAGGGCATGATGGGAGTTGAAGTCCAACTTGTCTAGAGGTCACCAGTTGGGGAAAGCTGCCGTAAGCAGGTGTTCTCTACAGTTAAGCTGCCAAAGTTCATAATTACCTGGTTTGGAATCCTTTGGAAGCATGATTACTTAGTGTGGGTAGGCAATGCTTTATTCTGGAAAGCCAAAAACCACCACCTTTTACATAGGTGGATTTAGGAAAGTGGATTTATTAAGGGAGTCCGAAAGGCAATGGCATTTGAACAGATGGAAGAATAAAAGCAAGTTTTAACAAAAGCCTAGCAAAATTGACGCACCTCTGGCTTGGTGCTCTCACTAGTAAGCCCAGAGTCCTCAGTTGCAGAGAAAACAAGAATTTTTAAAATTCCTAAGCCATCTTGAAACACTTTCTAGCATCTCAGCCCTTTTCATCTCCAGAGAAAAGGTATCTGTGGGGAAGGGGACACCCACTTCAGGAGAGAGACGCCTTGACCCATCATTGTTTCTGGTTCGAAATACCAATTGCTCAGCTTGTGATGTTTGAACGTATTCAGAATCAAGTTGTTTCTGAGCCCAGCGCTGCCTGAGCTTGTAAGTCGTGTCAAGCATTTGAATGGGAAAAAAAATAGATGACATTTGGAGGAAGCGGTTGAACAAAACAACTACTTGCATATAAAAAAATAAGTGCATTTTAACTAAGGCAAAAACAAAAGCATGTGCCAATGTTGTGAGCAGAGGGAGAACTCCTGCGGGTGGGGAAGAAGGTTTTCTTTTCTTTTTTTGAGGGGTCCTCTGAAGATAAATACAGAGCTTTTTCTGAATTGAGCTGAGGGGAATTTGCCCATCACTCTAAATAACCTTCCAATAGCCCTGTGTTCTTTGTTCCCAGGTTCTGGAAAATGTAACGCCAGACTCACCTGTTGCTCACAACCTGCAAACGCCAGATTCAAGTCTTAGAGAAGGAACAAACCAAGAAGTTGGACACTCTGCCTTAAGGAAAGGCGCCCCTGGAGAAACAGAGGCCAAACGGCCTGAGGAGAGAACGGGTTCCAGCCCAGAGACCCGAGAGCAAAACATGGGAGTGCTAAGCCAGGAAGACAAGCAGGACACCTCATTGACTTCCCAGAATCCTCTAGCCTTTGGTCTCACACCGCCAATTGGGAAGGAACCACTGATTTTGAAAGAAGATGTGAGGAGGCCTTCCCCAAGCGTCCTCAGTGAAGAAATCCAATCTGTCCCAGTTCCAAGTCCTCGGAGGAAAAGGTACGTTGCTCCCAGGTTACTGCCTCAGGATGCCAATCTTGAGGCTAGGCCTAAAGACCCCTTGGATCAACCTGCCCCACAGACGGAAGCGGTGAGCCCAGGAAAGCAAAGAGAAACATTGGGGTTCTTGGGGGACAAGAGACCTGACCTAAAAATGGATTTGCAGCTTGAGGGTGAGACGCCCCCAGCAGTGATGGCCAGACCGTTACTGCTCCCAGAGGTCACTGTAGAAGTCCCAGTTCCTTACCAAAGCATTACAGAGGAGCTCCCCACAGTTCTGGTAGAGGAAACACTTTCGGCGCTCCACGAACCCCAAGAAACAACTCCGTTTTCTCCGGACGAAGGAGGCCTCATGGAGAGGAACCAGTCTGTGGCCCATATGCTGAAGGATGTTAAGAGAGAAATAGAAACCTGGCCACAAGCTCGGTTGGCAGCTTCAGAGACCGAGCAACGGGTCATCAGCACTGTTGTCGAGGAGGCCCATGTCAAGGAAGAGTCCCCGACTTCTCCAGGGGGCAAAGAAGATGGAGTGGAGGCTTTCCCTCTAGGCAAGAAACCAGAGTTCATGGGCAACGAAAGGGAGAGAACGGCCTCTGAGTCACCCGTAATGCAGGACTCATTCCCGCCTGAGACTGCCATGGAGGAGGAGCCAGCGGTGGACCAGACCCAGCACCAAAGCCTGGTCTCCTCCCTGAAAAACTATTTGCTGCTGCTCCTGAAGATGACCACAGAACCGGAGAAGAGCAAAGGCAGCACCAAGCGGGAGGCGAGAGTGGCGGAGGAGAGGAGCCCGCTGACGGCCATTCCAAGGCACCTGCCCGAGGTAGGCATTGCTGGGTTGACCCCCAGGACATCCAGGAAGATATTTGAGCGGGTGGAAACCAACCAGCTCTTCCAAAGCGCCGAGAGCCTGCAGCTGACTCCCAAGACGTCCAGGAGGCTCACGGGAATGATCAACCAGGAGCTGCTGGCTTGCAAGGAGGGCTTGGTGGCTGAACCAGAAGGGCCTCCGTTGCCCTGCGTGCCCTCGATTGTGGTGGGAAGCATCTCTGGCGAGACAACGGGGCTCCCGGATCTGTTGCCAGAGGTGCCCAGCGAGGCGCCGTCGGCACTGCCTAGCGCCACCCCGCAGGAGCTGGCGTCCGGGGCGCGGCGCAAAATCTTCCTGCCCAAAGCCAAGCAGGCTGACGAGGTGGAAGGCCCCCCTGCAGAAGGCGAGATGTGGGCCAAGAAGGACAGCCCCAGCGTGTCCCCGCAGCAGGGCCGCAGGAATGCAACTCTCTTGCAGAACTCGGCCCCGGCTTCTCCTCCTGCGGAGAAGCGCTCCCCAACCTTGGTCAGGAAGATGGCGACGTTAGAAGTTCCCAAGATATATGAAGAGCCCCCGGAAGGAAGCAAGGCCGAAGCGGATGGTTCCCTGGTGGCACCGGAGAGTCTTGAAGAGGCCGCGCCGGACGTTCAAGCCGTGGAATCCCGGAAAGCAAATGACCCATTTAAAGGTGAAAAGGAGGGTTCGGGCGGGCATTTTCCGAAGCGCTGAAGGTGCCATTCCTCTTGGAGGTTGAGCGGGAGAGTCAGGTCTGGGGGAGGAAGAGTTTCCCAAGCACTTTGGCTGTTCAGCCTCTCTGCCTTGAGTGGGAGGACCTGGTCCTTTTCTTTCGGAGCGCCCTCACCTTTTCCCTCCCCCCCCGGCATTCCCCAGTCTTAGCCAGGAGGGGGTAGGCATTGGAGAAAGAGCCTCCGAGGCCAGGGTGAGCCAACCTTATTGGGCCCGGAGGCACATTTGGCAATTGGAAAAATTGTTGCGGACACCACCAGAAAATGGCTGCCTTAGGAGGCTTGGCAAGTCACAAGGGGCAAGTCACATGCCCCAAAGGCTACATAAAAGGCAGAGTTGGGTCTGGGCCCAAACACACTATTTAAGCCCACACTTTTCTGTTCTGACAGAAACCTATTTGTTCATTTTTTTAAAAAAAAGTAGGAGGGTTTTGGCACCTTGGTGTAAGGTGCCTGGGGTGCACTGATGCCTGTGGATCCCACATTGACTAGGTTCACACAACACGCTAACCCACACTTAGTGGTTTAGTGTGGCTTGTTGTTGAACCATGGGTTAGCACATTGTCTGAACCCAGGCCATTTTCCACACGGTGGCTTGTTAACCATGCAGTGTGGCGTATCTTTCTCAAAACAAAACACGTTGAGCACCCACGGTTTGTTGTTGGGTGGTTCAGGGTGGTTAACAAGCCACACTGCGTGGTTAACAAGCCACCCGGTGGAAAATGGCTTGGGTTCAGACAACACGCCAAACTGCAGTTCAACAAACAGCCCCACGTTCAACAGCTACCCACAGTGAACCACCGTGTTTGGGTTAGCATGTTGTGTGAACAACCCCGTTGGCCTTCCACTGCTCCTAGGAGCAGGAGATGGTCTCCAATGGCGGAAGAGACAGTGGTGCTAAGAGTCAGGCAGTGGTGCAGAATGACATCTTGCCAGTGCACTCCTGGGACTGCCAGGTCACGTTCTTTGGCCCTGGGGGAGGAGCCGTCTTGGTTGCCAAAGTGGAATTCTCTCTGCCATCTGCCCGGCTTTTCCAAGCTACAAGAAGAAGTGGGAGCCAAGTAAAGCTCCCTTGTTCATCCACCGGCGAAGCTCCCTTGCCGATTAGAGACGGACAGACTACTCTGTTCCCTGCCCATGTCATTTTCTCATGTTTTCGTTCGTTCGTATGTCCATCCCATCTCTGCATGCATCTGCAATTTTTATTTTAAAACATCACCCCAAAACTGTATTTAAATACATATCTAAATATGAATTTCTCAGCATATTTTCACATTTCTAAACATATTTCATGCAGAAATATACATTTTTATATACATCTCAGTGCATTGCTTGAGCAGAGAACTCCATTGGGAAAATCACAAAAGGGCCAACTCCAAAGGATAGCCGTCGTCCGATCTGCGCCTTGGTCCAGGAGCCGTGGATTGGGTCTGTGGCTCAGTGGTAGAGCACCTGCTTTGCATGACGATGGTCCCGGGTTCAACCTCCGGCTCTTCCAGGTAGAGCAGGGAACACTCCTGCCTGAAATCTTGGGCAGCTGCTGCCAGTCTGTGTCGACAATACTGGTCTAGATGGACCAAGGGTTTGTCTTAGTATAAAGCTGCTCCCTGTGTTCTTCTGCTTCCTAGTTGGCATCAAAACACAGGCTGAACAAAATCCTTGAGCATCCCGACTGTCAATTCAACTCTCTCCTCCCAGGATTGACAATGTGCCCATTTCAGAGGAGAGCAGGCTGAGGTCCAGCGGATCCCAAACGGCCGCATCAGTCCAGCTGCTACACTGACTGCTTTCTTCCTGTAGCCCCGCAGGTCATTCGCAAGATCCGAGCCGAGCAGTTCTCCGATGCCTCCGGAAACCTGAAGCTCTGGTGCCAGTTCTTCAATATTTTGAGCGACTCAAAGCTGACCTGGTACAAGGATGAAGTCCCCGTGGCGGAGGCCAAAAGGAGGTTGGTTGCACAGAAGCCACCTTTATGGTGGGCAGTGGCTGTAGCTCAGTGAAGGAGATGCTAATGTAGTGATAGAGCCCTGCTTTGGAACCAGAAGTTCTTCTTCGTGGTCTCTGTGCATCACACATTATGGGCTCGCACCGGCGCCGAGCCTCATTCGGGAAACTTCCAAAGCCTAGACTTTTGGCGGGAACCTCTCCCCCCACCATCCTATCGCGCATGCTCGGGTTCCCGCCTACTTCAGTTCTTTTTCGACCGCCGTGCAGTTTGCCTCGCGGGAGCCTTCTCTTCTATCGAAGTTCGTATTCTGCTTACTTGTTTTCTTAGCTTAGACTAGTTTTATCTCGTATTAGGAATAGTTAGGAGTTAGCTTTAAATTTTTTTTTAAAAAATTGTTATATATAGTGATTGTTATTTCTCATCGTGATACAACGCATGGCTCAGACGGCCCTATTCAAGACTTGCTCTCGGTGCAGACCAAAGCTCACGCTGTCCGATGGACATTCTGTGTGTCTCCTTTGCTTGGGGGAGTCACACGTAGTGGAGACTTGCACCCACTGTATGGGGTTTTCTCGTCAGACCCGCCGGAATAGAGCAGATAGGCTGAGGGGCTTGCTCTGGAAGAGAGTGTTGGAGGCCGTCGACACACCATCTCGTGCCCCCACGGCAGCCATGCCTTCCTTTCCTCGGATGGGAAACGCAGGGAACAGACCCCGGACCGTTTGACTTCGTTACGACCAAAGCCCCCCTCGGAAGGGGTTAAGGCAAAAAAGCCTAAAAAGGACACCCTGCCTCAGGAGGAGGCCAGGCGTAAGAAAAAGCTGAAATCAAAACACGCTGAAAAATCCGCGAAAGCGTCAAAAAGTCGGCCTGATGTTTTACTGAGCCTGTCGGTACCGACACCTTCGGGGCCAGCCTCAGTACCAACAAGATCCCCGGTACCGATGGCACGTCTGATTCTGTCGCTATCGGCGTCAGTCTCGATACCGAGCCGACACCGACTGTTTGCGCCACCACATGAGGAGCGGTTCTCGGCTCCATCCTCACGGAAGAGTCCCCCAGGAACGATGGATCCACCGCCACCGCCGATACCTGAAGGGGATGTATTCGGCACGGCGCCGCTGACATCGGCGACAGCCTTCTCGCCTCGATGCTCGTTACCGTCGCCCGTGTCGGGATTGAGATGTGGCTCCGAGGACCGTCAGTACCAATTGAGATCTCCCACTCTCACTCATGAATGGGATCGATACTCGGACTGCTCGGTTCTCTCCACGGCCTCCCGAGCTAACTTGCAGGACGATGCCCTACATTGGTACAAACCACAAGAGGACACCTCTCGTCGGTTCTAATTCGTGTTTGACCCTTATACCGGGCAGCGCTTAGGGAACGACGGCGATGATCTTGCGGTGCCCCCGGTTCCTCCGAGACGAGTTCCATCGGCATCGGTATCGGTTCCTCCACAAGAGCCACCGGCGTCGACGCATCCATCGGTACTGACCAGGACAGCTGACGTTCCTACACCATCCTCTCCTCAATCCATTGAGGACTATGTGTCAGATTCCTCTTCCATGGCCTCGGCTCCTCCCTCGCAACCGTCGCCCGAGGGCACTGTGGGTTCAGATAAGAGGGCCTCTCTGTCTGTAGAGCAAGGCAGCTTTACAGAGCAGATGCTACGCATGGCGCAATCCCTGGGCGTAGAACATCAACAGCCAGCGGAAAAATGCATCGACTCCATCTATGATGTTATGTATACAGGGTCTGCTATATGCTTTCCGTTAATCGCCAAGGCAATAACACGTCTGTCTCGCCACAGGTCAGATGCAATTCTGATTGCACCATCGTGACCACGCCAAGCATGGTTCACCCCACTCCTCGATCTAGCCAGAGGAGAAATTTGGCACCTCCCACTCCTACCGGGCCTGATCTCCAGGAATCACGGTTTGGTTCTCCACCCAGACGTACGACAAGTAAAGCTGATGGCATGGCGAATCCGGCCAGATGGCAAGACTTGAATCTACCGCCTCCGGTACAGGCCATTCTGCAGGAAGCAAGGAAGCCTTCTATGAGAGCTTCGTATGAAAGAAAATGGAACAAATTTGTCAAATTCGTAACCAACAAAGGCCTTCAACCCCAATCCTGTCTTATTCAGGATATTCTCATCTTTCTATATTCTCTCCATGAGGCTGGGATGCATCCCTCGTCGATTAAAGTTTATTTGGCAGCCATTTCCGTTCATCATGATTTGGTCAACGAATTTTCCATTTTTACACACCCGTTGTCAAAATGCTTCCTAAAGAGTCTACGTAATATTCATCCCCCATTTCGCTCTGTCGTTCCTCAATGGAGCCTCTCCGTCGTCCTAACGGCCCTAACGACAAAGCCCTTCGAATCGCTGGCCACGATTGACATTAGGTTATTGACCTTTAAAATGGCGTTCTTAGTTGCCATTACTTCTGCAAGGAGTGCCTCTGAACTTTGCGCTCTTCTTATTACCCCCCCTTATACACAGTTTTTTCGGGATAAGGTGGTTCTGAGACCCGGACCTTCCTTTCTCACAAAAGTGGTGTCCAGTTTTCATGTTAATCAAGACATAGTGTTGCCTACTTTCTTTCAGGCGTCCTCAGATCCATTGAGCTCTAGGCTCCATGCTTTGGATGTGAGTCGGGCACTGGCCTTTTATAAGTCTAGATCGGCTACATTTCGCAAATCGAACTGTTTGTTTGTGTGTTATGGAGGAACGAAAAAGGGACATCCTGTCTCAGCACAAAGATTTGCTAGCTGGATTGTGCAGACGATCGCGTTAGCGTATCAAATCGCAGGGAAAGAGCCGCCGGACTCATTGAAGGCACATTCTACTAGGGCTCTATCCACCTCTACAGCGTTGGATCGTGGATTGTCAATTCCAGACTTGTGCAGAGCTGCTACGTGGTCAAATGCCTCCACATTCATTTCCCACTATAAGTTGGACATTAGAGCTCGGAGAGACTCCACATTCGGTCGTGCTGTTCTCTCTTCGATTGTACAGTGATGTTCCAGCGAGCCTACCCTCCTCCAGTAAGTTTTTTGCTGGTTATTCACCCATAATGTGTGATGCACAGAGACCACGAAGAAGAAATGCAAGTTGCTTACTGTAACTGTAGTTCTTCGAGTGGTCATCTGTGCAGTCACACAACCCTCCCACCGTCCCCTCTTGGCCTCGCTGTGAACTGCCTGGTCAAGAGAGTGCTATTGTGCATGCACATAGTTTTTCTTGATGTAATTCCGTGGATGATGTTCTATCTTGTTCTCGAGGCAATCGGTCTCATAGAACTGAGATAGGCGGGAACCCGAGCATGCGCGATAGGACGGTGGGGGGAGGGGTTCCCACCAAAAGTCTAGGCTTTGGAAGTTTCCTGAATGAGGCTCGGCGCCGGCGCAAGCCCATAATGTGTGACTGCACAGATGACCACTCAAAGAACTACAGTTACAGGTAAGCAACTTGCATGTCCCTGGTTCGATCCCCAGCACCTCCAGGTAGGGCTGGAAATGCCCGTGCTGGCCAGCATCACCCAAACTGGGCTAGTAGTCCTATGTTCCTACATCTTTCAATGACTGGAGAAAGGGCTTCTTTACCCGCTGTTCCTTCTTGTCGTAAGAAACCCAAAGATTGGAGGGGCGGCAGCCAAGAGAGACCAGCTGTCGCTGGCTCGGTCTGGTGACACGGTGTCCTTCCGGAAGGGCAGGCTGATCTTGTCTGAAGGGATGTGTACGTATGGAATGCCAAATGGGCCACCCTCTCCCAAAGAATGCGCATGAGGCTGCTTTTTAAAATTTCCGCATAGCTATCGCCCTGTGCCTGGAAATCTAAATGGGAGCCCTTTTAAAAAAAATTATTTGTTTTGGTCCAGGCTGCGCGGTGGGGAGGATGGTGAGCAGGGAGCATCCACAAAAGGCAGCGGGGCCCTTAAAAGAATCAGGCAGGGGGCAGTTGAAAGGTGGGGTGTCGTTGTGGTACGTTCGGAATAGAGAGACGAGTGAGCAAAAGCACGTCTACGCTGCCTTCTTTCCTAAAGAACCCTCAAGGCGATGCAGAAGAATTTGGAACAATGTCTGGTTGTAGAGGAGGAGGAAGAGGAGGAGGAATTGCAGCATCCTTGGGACATTCCTTACTAGATGGTGTCGTGCCCAGCGCCCCCCCCCCCAAAAAAAAATCTGGAGCAGGCTCTGCTTCTTCCTTGCCTTTTGTGGTAGCTTGAAAGCAAGTGTACGGTTTGCCGAATGGTCAGTGGAGGCTGGCGGGTTTGATTTTGGTGGGCTTGAGATGCCATTCTGGGTTTGAGTCGGAACCTGCCACAACTCTACAGGAGCTGTCCAAAGACCTCCTTTAGAGTTCTGGCTGGTTCTGACTCAAACCCAGAATCGATTCACAGCCCTGCCAGAATCGGAGCCACCAGCCTCCGCTGCCTGTAGTGTCCATTGGCCTCATGCCTTGCTGGACTCTCTTCCAGCTCTGGGGACGAAGGACAGGCCGCCCTGGCCATCGTTCAGGTTTCCTTGAAGGACAGCGGCGTCTACCAGTGCGCTATCCGGAACGAATACGGCACGGACTCCACAGACTTCCTGCTGAGTGCGGAAGGTGAGAACCGGCCGCCCCTCGGAGATGCACGCACCCGGAGAGGTCTGTACGGCCGGGGGGGGGGGGGGGGAATGCCGCCTGGCTCGGGCGGAGGGGTCACGGCCCACGATGCCCCCTCGTGTCAGTGTGGTCAGGTTACTTTTCAGTAGGCGGAAGCCTGTACCCGTGATACATGTGTGTGTGTGTCTCTTTCTCCTTCCCTCTCTTCTCAGTGCTTTCGGGATTTATCTCCAAAGAAGAAACAGAAGGTAAAGTGTGCCCAGGACACGGCATGGTGAGTCTGTGGCCCTCCGGGTGACGTGGCCCCCATCCCGTGCCTGAGCCCCACGTGCTCCTGCTGCGTGGTTGACGTCTCATGCAAAGCTTGGCTCAAAGAGCGTTGGAGAGGCCGAGTGATTTCTCTTTCGTGCCGTGGTTCAGGGAGAGAAAGGCACTTGGTTGATTTCTGTTTTGAGTGGAGCCCCCCCCCCCCCCGCCTTCCTTACCCTCTCTTTCTCCAAGTGACATTTCTTTGTGTGTGTGTGTGTATGCCATAGCTCAGTGTGATAGAGCACATGCTTTGCATGCAGAAGGTCCCAGGTTCGATCCCTGGCTTCTCCAGGTACGGCGAGGAAAGAATCCTGCCTGAAATCCTGGAGACCAGCTGCTGCCAGTCAGTGTCGACGATATTGGTCTAGATGGACCAAGGTCTGACTCAGTAGAAGGCAGTTTCCTATGTTCCTGTATATATAGAGAGAGACTGACAGACTGACTCCAAGATGATGATGATAATGATGATGATGATGATGATGATGATGATTAATAATAATAACAACAACTATTAGCTAGACTGCCCCCTCCCTTAAAATGGGGGTGATGGGCCACTTGTGCTCCTCCAGATGTTTCTGGCCTGCAGCTTCCATCAACCTTAGCCAGCATGTCCAGTGGTGAGGGATGTTGGGAATTGCAGTCCAAGCAACACCTGGAGGGCTGCAAGATGCCCACCCCTGCTTCAAAATAACTGAATAAACTTGGTCTGCCCTGAATTCTAACCTGGGGTGGTGTATCAGGGAGGGAGTTCACCCCTCCCACCCACTCTGCCCATCTGCTGCTGCAGCAAAAGTCAATGCCCCCTAGATCAGAGATGAGCAGAAGGGAAATTTCCAGATGTTTAGACTCCCAAGAAAGTTGGCCATTGACATGCAGAACATCTGGAGATATGTTTTTTTCCCACCCCTGCCCTAGATCTTTCAGGGGCCCCTTTCCAAGAATGCCCCCCCACCAGGTTAAGCGCCCTTCCCTCCTGCTCAGCCTTTCCCCGCCCCATTTCCCTTCTCTCTTGCAGCTGGGGAGGAGATTGAGATGACGCCCATGGTGTTCGCCAAAGGCCTGGCAGATTCTGGCTTCTGGGGGGACAAGCTCTTTGGCCGGATCATGGTGGAGGACCTGGCGGCTGGCCAGGGCTTCCTGCGCAAGGCGTGCCGCGCCCGGGCCATCTACGGCCTCGAGCCGGTCTTTGAGTCTGGGTTGACGGGCATCATCAAGATCCGCAACCTCATTGCCTTTGGTGGGCGCAGCGAGAGCACGCTGGTGGAGAGGAACTACGACATCACCATTCAGGTGGGTAGAAGGAAAGGCGGCAATGACGAGCGGGTCTGTGCAAATGACAAGTGGGTTTGTGCAAATTGCTCAAACATTTGCGCAAATTGTGGAAGCTGCTGAAAAATGCACAAAATGCTGGGAAAATTCGCAGACTGGAGTTGGGCGCCGCAGTGGAAACCAAAATGAAGTCCAGGGCGGGGGATGAATCTAGGAGAACTTGTCAAGTTCCACCTCCAAACAGACTTCATTGACATCCTTATCCCCAAAGAAAATTGAAGTTTCATCCTTGGCTGTTTTGTTTAAGCATCCTCTACATCTGCCCATGTTGGCCTCTCCATTACATTTTTGCAGTGTGTATGATTTGCACGTGCCACACTCGTACGCCTCTCCAGGCTAGGCAGGTTCAAGGAGAATTCGGTTTTGCCCTTTGCAGGAGTGTAAGATTCAGAATTCGAGCCGGGAATACTGCAAGATCTTCGCTGCGGAGGCCCGAGCCATCCCCGCCTTTGGGCCAGTGCCTGAGTAAGTTGCACCTCTCCACCCCAGCTCACGACATTTCAGTGCTCCTGCTTTGAATCATCCGGAGCCCTTAGAACAGGGGGCAGCGTGGAGGAGTTAGGAGGTGGAGATAAGGTTCCTACCTCTACTGATGGGATTTTCCCATTGTCAAGTGGGAGGCTCCTAGGGTGATGTTTATGTAAATGGGGCAGAGCAAGTGGGGTGTGGGGAGGAGGAGGCACACTTGTAAGAAGGGTATCAGCAACTTTGTGGTTGTCCACCTGTCTTTCTCTGGGAGAAGCAGCAAACTTAGGTCCCATCCACACATGACGTTTTACTTATATAGGTTTGCGTGTCGGGGGAAATCAGGTACGGACAAGTTCTCCGTGATGTGTGAAGATGGCCCCAGGGGTCTCTTCTTCCCTATGTACGCGTGTTGGGAAACTGCTGCCAGGAGCAGCTTCCCAGTTGGTAGGTAGACGATAAATTAGAGATGCAGATTTGATTCCAGG
The DNA here is from genome assembly GCA_029215795.1 of Anniella stebbinsi. Lineage (NCBI taxonomy): Eukaryota > Metazoa > Chordata > Lepidosauria > Squamata > Anniellidae > Anniella > Anniella stebbinsi. The sequence goes on from JARDYH010000001.1 coordinate 395,405,163, forward strand.
TTGTGGGAGGCCCATGGGCAACCTCATGAGGTTGTGGGGGGAAATGTGGCCCTTGGCTATAGCCAGAGTTACTGAAAGAATCTCAGTCCCAGGCCCATTGGGTTTTCCCTTCCCCCTTACTAGAGAAGCTTCTTTGCAATCCATCAGCTACACGGAGTCTGAACATCCTCCAGCTTCACTGCATCAGACCAAGAGCCGCCATGTGGCTGTATAGAAATATTGCCCAATTTAATTATAAACTATCCAAGTTCGGATTTATTTGCTTTAAAAATACCTTACGTCCAATGAATGCTATATTAACCCTGTCAAAGTTGTTGGTACTGGTTAAAAGGAGACAGAACAGTTTTGATCAACCTGGTCAAAAACGTACGAGAAAAGCCAGGAGAGTTCAGAATATCACCAATTCTTCATCCTTCCTGTACCCATGGGTATATTGAGGCAGTCACTGATTCTCAGCCTTGTCTACCTCACAGGACTGTTGTCAGGATAAAATGGAGGAGAACCATGTAAGCCGCCTTGGGTTCCTTGCAAGAGGAAAAAAGGCGGGATATAATAATAATAATAATAATAATAATAATAATAATAATAATTTCAAACAGACAAGACAATACCTTGCAATTGATCAGACATAACAGTTATAGACAAAGAAGAAGAAGAAAACACCTACCTCATTGACATAGCAATATCTAATGACAAACATGTAGAAAAGGAAGAGGAAAAGAGAGAAATATACACCACTGGCTAAGGAAGTTAAAGAACTATGGCAAAAGGAAAAAGTTACAATTATTCTGTCACTGGCATCACATCAACATTTTTTTTTACAGAAAACAACAACTGGGTCTACCAAAATACACCCACACCAACATCCAGAAAGCAATCATACTTAACATCCAGAAAGCAATCATACTCAAAACATGTTCGGTAGTCAGGAAATTCCTGAACCAGTAAAAGACAGCATGACTTGGCCAAGCCCATCATGTTCTCCATGAGCGAGAGAAGAGAGATGATGATAATAATTCCTGAAATGGCTCGCTCCCATGCCGCTGTCACTACCGCCCATTGGCTTCCTCTCTCACTCTGGGCCCAATCCGCACCACTGCCGCAGGGGTGGAAGGCATGGAAAGTGGCATTTGCTGCTCATTCTTCTTTCTCTTGTCACTGCTTGGAGAGGGTGGGCGGATGGGCAGCGGCGGCACAGAGGAAGAGCAGGGCCAGGGCACTCTGGAAGTCAGCAGTGGGCCCCCTGCTGGGGTGTGAGTCTCGGCAAGTGCCCAATAATGCCAACCCTTGGCACTGGTCCAAGAGAGACATGTCAGCCCTTGGCTGGCTATGTGAGCTCCGTCTTATTGCATGGGTCGGAACAAATAGTCTTGTATGGGGCATCTCTCCTGGAACTAACTGAAGTGGACATCTTCTTCTGCACAGAATAATCCCTCTTTACCTGATCTACCGCCCGGCAAACAATATTCCGTATGCCACTATGGAGGAGGACTTGCCTGGCCTGTTTGAGCGCTACTGCGGGCGAGAGCGGGATGGTGCCAGCCTGTCTCCGGCCAGCTCCTCTGAGGTTGGGCAGAAATGTTGCACCTTCCAGCACTGGCTGTACCTGTGGACGAACGGCAACATCCTAGTGACGGACTTGGAAGGTGAGGCTTGTTGCTGGCAGCTGCCCCAGTCCCTGAGCTTTCTGGGACAGGCCACAGGGGGGCGAGGGATTCTTTACGCCAGCCTTCCCCAATTTAGCATCATTCAGGTACATTGGACTACAACTTCCATCACCCCCATTTCTGGAGGTGATGGGAGTTGTAGTCTGACATATCTGGAGGCCAGCCAGGTCTGGGGAGGCTGTCCTGTGTTAACCCTGCTGAGGATTTCAATTTGGAAACTAGGGTTACGCTGCGCACTCCCCATCCCCGGAAAGTCTAATGATCAGGTTGTGGCCCCAGGTTGTGGTTCCTTTGCCACGCTTCCCATGGCAGCCAGTTAGTCGTGGTGCACTGGACAGTTTCCCAAATGGTCAAATGGGTCTACAGCCAAAAATGTTTGCCCACCTCCAGCCAGGCTCATTTCTGGCCTGCTCCACGACTTCATCCGAGCTTCTTTTCGCAGGTGTTGGGTGGAAGGTCACCAATGTGAGGATTGCTACCAAAACGAAGGGGTAAGTGACCACCCGGCAACACAGAGTACTTGGGGGACTACCATTCTGGGCCCTGACGCTGTGCAGTGGGGCCAGCTGAGGCAAGGAGCATCGGGACTGCGTTGTGCAGGGAAGGGGGTTTCACCTTGTCCCTCGGTCCCCAAGAAAGCCCACCACTTCCCCTACTGCTGTTTGTCACAAGAGGGCACTTGACAGCTTCCTCCTGTTGCCAAATGGCAGCCCAATGATGACTTTTGTGCTCCCAGAGTGCCTTGTGGCACAACCTTTAATTTGTGCAGTTGCTTCCCCATCCGTAGAATGCGGCAGGGCCAGCCCTACCATTAGTAGCAAGGTGGTCAAGGAGAGAACTGATGGCGCCCTCTCCCGTTCCATGTACGAAAGCAAATTGGGCTGTTCCTTCAGCGCCCACAATGGAACAGCATCCTCTGCTGCGCCTGAAGGCAGCAAGTTCGCTTAGCGGGGACGTGCCGCTCAGCTCTCTCTCCCGTTGGCGTGCAGCCCCTCTCCTCCCTTGGCACTCAGCTCTCTCCTTCAGCATCTTGCTGCCACCCCCCAGCAACTGCCCCCTGAGGCAACCGCCTCACTCTGCCTAATGGCAGGGGCCGGCCCTGGGTGTCTGTGTAATCAGGGGTGGGGGCTAAGAGAGATGGCCCTGCTGAGTAACCCTCTCTTTCTCCCGCCAGGTACCAAGGCTTGAAGGAAAGCTGCTGCCCCAACCTGCTAGACCAATTTGCTGCTGCTCACCAATGTAACCACTACTGTGAGCTCCTGACCCTGAAGAGCCTTGAAATCCCTCAGCCTCCCCCGAAAGGCAAGGGCTCTCGGAGCCCCAACACGGGCAGGAAGGCCTCCTCAGCCCCGTCCAGCCCCCAGCTTCAGAAGAAAGGTCTGGCCAGCCCCCAGGCCTCCAGGAAAGGTTCCGTGAGCCCCAAGAGCGCCCGAAAGTGCCCCGACAATGCGGCGGAGTTGAGGCCCAAAGGAGGAGGAGAAAGCGGCAAGGCCGGCCGGCCGCAGTAACGGGCGCAGGGAGCCTTCACCGATGTGCGTTGCATGTGCCTGGGGGGGGGAAGGGGGACGCGGCTGCCCCTGCCACGCCCTCCCGTGGCTCCTCCCCTTCGATGTGTGAGGCCTGTGTGCAGTGTTTGAAGGGAGGGGGCCGTGCTGTGACTTGGAGAGGGCCCTGCTCACGCGGGGGGCTCTGGAAGGGATCGGGACAAAAGACTGTGCAGAAGCAGCAGTTCGGTCCTGGCCAGCCCCGCATGGAGGAGGGGTGGCTGCGTGTCCACGTGGCACAAAAGCCTGGAGCCCGTCTCGTGCGGCTTGGCTGCCCCTCCTTTGCATGCAGTAGATGGAAGGGCTGCTCCGGACATTCCCCATAGGAGGAGGAGGAGGCCAAAGGCAGGGGCCAGGCGCCAGGAGGGACGTGTGGACCGGCACTCTGCCTGGCCCCGCCATAGGACCCCGCACACTTCACTCCCAACGCTCGGCACTTCCTCACCAAAGACCCATCCCGCGCATGGTGTGGGTCACAGCCCCAGAGACCCCTTTAACCCTTTGTCGCCTAGTCTGCTTCCCCTACTGATATCCCAGAGAATGCACGGCAGCGAAGTGATGACGACTCCCCCCCCACCCCTACACACACACACACTCAACCGGCTCAGCGGGGGAAACTGCTTTCTCGACGGGGCATCCCTGGAGGGAGGGAGGGGTGTCATATGCCTTTCGTCTGCGCTCAGGGCAATTAAAATGTCAAGAGGTTCCACGGCTGATGAGTTTAGATGCTGTCTCAAACTAGGGTGGGGCGGCTGAGTGCCGTAGAGGGTGAGTTGGCTTCCTCGTCTTCCCCTCTTCCCCTCCCACCAGGGCTGCAGGGTGGTGGAGCCCCTGCTTTGTGCTCAGAAGATCCCAGGTCCCTGTTGAAAAGGGCCAGAGATCACTCCTGGGCCCGATGGATGGATCATTCGGTTCCATATCTTCATCACCTCCTTGAAAACCTTGGATGGTGTCAGGCCACTCTGTCATTGCGTTGCCTCAGCGAACGGTCTCTTCTTGAGCATAGAAGGGTAGGGATGGTTGGGCACCAGCCGAGGGCCCACAACCAACCAGGGGCCCAGTGACAAGCCCTGACCCACCCCCGGAGTTGCTCCTTCACCCTCGTTACCCGCCTGATCACCCTCCTCTCCCTTCAGCCCAGACAATGAGCCTATCTACACTACCATTTTAAAATGGTTTATAACAGTTCTAAACTGGTTAAATAACCGGTTCAAAACTGTTATAAACCGTTTTAAAGCAGTAGCGTAGATAGGCTCAACGCTAGTGGTGGAAAGGAGAAGTGGTAGATTCCGCTGCCCGTGTGCTCACTCTTTCTGCCCGCTGAGCAAGCTGGGGGGGGGGGCAATGATGAGAAAGAGGAGGAGGAGCAGGGACACATGGAGACAATGGCGAGGAGGAGGCAGGCTCACTGAGGGAGGGGCCCCATTGGGGGGGCCGTGCCCAAGGGCCCTCCCAAACCTGGTGCCAGCACTGAAGCCTGCTTTCTGTTGAACTACACCCCTTCCGCCTGCCCTGCCCTGCCCTGCCCATAATAGCTTGCCTGTTCTCCTTACATTGCACCTCCATGGCTGGTCCTCACTCTTGCAGCCCACGATGGCGGCGCCCCTGTAGCACAGCATGCCACCAGCTGGCCATCAAGTTGCACAGCCCCAGAACCATCCTTTCCCTCCGGGGCTGGCCACCTGCTCCTGGGCTAGCTCCAAGCCCAGAGTTGGGAGGTTTGGGTGGAGGAGGGACAATGGAGAACAGATGCCGTGGAGCTGCATTAATCAGTGCAGGGGTTGAAGGCCAGCTGATCTCCGTAGACTGAAATCTCCAGAGAGCTGAATGGAGCTCAAAAGGCGTGAAGCTCTGGCTCTTGGCTCAAAACTGCCATCCCAGTCAAGAACACCTTTGCTTTCCCTTCATCGATTGTCTACCTAGGTCTGATTAGGAGTGAAGAGGAAGCCCTGGAGCAGCGGGGAAAGCAACCTGTTGCCTTCCAGATGTTTCGGATTCTAATTCCCACCAACCCTAGCCAGCATGGGCAGTGGTTGGGGATTATGGGAGTTGTGGTCCAAAATATTTGGAGGGTACCAGGTAGCCTACTTCCTGTCCTGGGCTGATACAATAGCAAAGGTGCAGCAGTTGGATTTTCTCCTGGCTTGCAGGATTTCAGCACAAATATTCCTGCTCTGAATTCACACTTGACGGTTGCAGGAGCCCAAGATTGGGGTCAGCCCGAGTTGTGAAGATCACTCTGGCCCAACAAGGGTATTGAACCTTCAGAGCTTCTGCTGATGCACTAGTCTTGGCGTTCTGGGTCCTGTCCTTGCTACAAAGTTCTTTCTTGTGCAGGAGCCTGGGAGCCCCCTTGCCTGACGGGCATAGAAGGATAGTGGATAGAGTGATGGATGGGATGGGATGTATTTTCTGAAACCAGAGAGAAGGGGCATCCTAGTTTTATGGCCCAAGAAATGCTGATTAAAAATAGAGGGAAGATACTTCACCTATGGGGCAGTTGAGAACTGTTTTTTAAAATTTCTGTGTGCATACATGTGTCTTTTGAGATCTGATCTACTTCCAAGCATTTGTTAAAACTGCAGAAGCTAAGCCTGAGCGCATGCATCTTCCTTGGAAAAACATGGATGAGCGCACTAGTTTATTTTTAGCGTGAGGCCGTGCGTGTTTATTTGGAAGTAACTTCTACCGAATTGAACGTGGCTTATTATTCCCTGAGAAGCATGGATAGGATAGTGTGACCATCACAACAGTTAAAGTTTCAGGCACTATACTGGAGTGACCATATACAAAAGAAGGCAGGCCCCCTGCAACTTTAACTGTTGTGATGAAGAGGGAATTTCACCAGGAACTAATTGCATACAAATGACACTGGCTGAAATTCCCTTTTCTCTACAACTGTTAAAGTTACATGAGCCCGGACCTGGATTTTATCTGGTCACCCTAGGATAGGATTGCACCCGAAGGCTGCAGTCCTACACCCAATTAACCAGGCTTAAGCCCCAATGAATTCAGTGGGACTTGCCTCCGATTATGACGTACGTCACTAATAGGCAAACACAAGTTAACGCACAGAGACCAAAGCCGTGAAAATAAACACATGTCCTTCTGGTAGATCCTTGAGCAAAAAGGAGTTTTGGCAGAACAGTTGTCAGGCAATCCACCTCCTAATGCCCCGTGAACTTCTCACCAGCAAACTCTGTCCTAACAGCTTTTCTTATGTCACAAAACTGAGATAAGTGAACAGCAGCTGCTACAATTATTGTCCCAGAAAGGAATCGCCTCCTGCTCACATTGGATGCGATCCTGGGTGATGCAGCTTGAAAATACAACAGCAGGAGGTTTGCACACATGCGTTACTCACCCTTAAACGCCTTTGGCACTCTTCGTGAAGGGCTAAGATTCTCCCTTTGCTCTTACGTTTGGAGTGAGATCTTGCCCCTACAAACTAGGGTCCTTGTTGCAAATTTTTTTTTTTACAAGTATTGTGCACATTTATTTTCCCCAGTGTGTGTGTGTGTGTGTGTGTGTGTGTGTGTATATATATATATATATATACATATATATATATATTATTGCTTCTCTGTTGTTCATCTGAGATACCTTCCCATGTTGCATCAACTTGATTCCTTGGTAGTTACGGCTTGGTACAGACTGTGGCGTTGTAGTGACCACAGCACTGTAGGAGATACGTGGCTGTAGTGTTGAAATTCACGCTTTCCCAAATGCCAGAAAAAGAAAGCGATCCATTGATGCCGGTTGTGCTGTGAAGGAGAGAAAACATGAGAAAGTGATAGCAAATGGGCTGACTCCTCTTGGGATCAACATGGCTCTCTATTCCTGCTACATAACCTCTAAGTGGCATTGTGGTATAGCAGATTAGGGCAAATACACAAGTGAAAAAAGCAGTTTCATTCGCTCTCACATTGAAATGCTCTAAAAAAAAAGTGATCATTAGACATGGGTGAAACTGGAGGGTGATGCCATCTAAAGAACCCATAAGCAACCGTGAGTAGGGAAGGATGAGTGCCTAATAAATTCCTTGTGTAGAAAACCTATGGTCATTATGGCACTATGCGCCATCTGACTTCTCAGTACGAATTCTGATACTTGTGCAGCCCAATCCTATACATGTCTACTTGGAAGTAAGCCCCAGTGAATTTAAAGGGATTTACTCCCAGTTAAATGTGTATAGGATTGTAGTCTTGGTCTCCTAGAATCTTAATAAACACAATTTTTCCCCTTTCTTTTTTAAAGTGTGCTGATTCCAACATTAAAATAAAGCCATCCCTGTGAGAACAGACAATATATGGTTGTGAGCATAACCTTTCCAAGGAGAGTAACCTAATTTTGGACCCTGCTCATGGGATCCCTGTAACTGAAAAAGTGTTTACACGAATAACAGTGCTTTGACTTTTCCATGGTAATGTATTTAAGGACATAAACACAAGGAGGACCTAGAAATGGTGGCAAATGTGCATGCATTCTAACAAAAAATCTAAATGATCAATTAGATAAAACTGATTCCAGTAATTTATTAGCTCATAAAGCTTGTCAATGGGCAAAAAGGCCTTGCTAAATACGATAAACCATAACCAAATGGATAAAATGGGTTCTAAAAGCAGCATAAAATATAGTAGCATGTAATTAGCATTTAAGGAGTTCGCTTCAATCAGCCAGTCATCTGCTGGCCATCAGCTATAATTATAAAACTGGTCTTGATGTTGGATCAGACGCTAGAGGTGGTCCAGGTAGCAGTTCCAGTAGTCAGAGGAAGAAAATTTGGGGGATAGGCCCTAACTCAGTGGTACAGCACATGTTTTGCATGTAGGATGTCCTCAGGTTCAATCCTTGACATTTCCATCTACATCTACAAAAGACTCCTGCCTGAAACCCTGGACAGCTGGTATTACTCAGTGAACTAGATAGACCCATGTTTTAAGACAGCTTCCTATATTTTTCTTATTTCGTTGTGCCCACACATCCGTTCCCTATACCTCCACTTTTTATCAACTCCATATTCTTCTCAAATAAATTGTTCAGTTTGTACAATAATTTAACTTGCCAATTCTCTCTGAAGCAGCCCATATTCCAGGGATTTTATTTTTAATCATCCTGGAAGAAAGGAAGGAACATCTCCAGAATAAGAAAATACTGCAACGTAGATTGTCCAGTGAAATGCTGAAAAAGCACATCAGACCTTTGCTAGAATACTCTGTTGGTGGCATGTGTTTTTTTTTTGGTCTAGTACCTGGCAGATAACAGTGGAATGTTTCTTCATGGACAATTAATCGTTAGCTCTAGGTTTGTTGATGAATCATTCAAATCAGTCACCACCTCCACTAAGTTGAGGATCCCCAGGAAAAGATTTTCAAGGGACATGAGTGCCATCTACTGGCCTGCCTCATCTCCACAAGGAAGAACTTCAGAGAAATTTAAAAATTTGCTATAGCAAAGGTGTCTAGGGCCTCCTCCACACGAGACGTTTAATGAGCCTTGAAGGCTCATTATAAATTTTACCTCCACACCAGCGGAGCGCAAAACGGGCGTACAGGCGCGTTATCTCCCCGATAATGTGCATTTTCGAATGCGCGTTAAATAGCGACTTTTATTTTTCTCCGGCCGTTAAAGCGCATTTTCGCTGTGTGAACAAGCGATTATGCGCATTAACGTCTTCTAAAGCGCTTTTTGGACATCAATTAATGCGCTTCGCCGCCTCTCGCCGCCTCCCGTGCAGAGGGATTAGGCGTAAATGTGCCTCCGCGATAATGCGCATAATCCCCGAACCGGGCGCAAAAGCGCATCCTTGTGGAGGGGGCCTAGCAGTTTCCATGGCCACACTTTTAGTGCCGCAGATTGCAATGTCAAAACATAGAATCTTACAACACCTTGCAGGTACTTGATGCAAACAAATATAGAGGCTTCCAGTAGCCTAGCCCTGAGAAAAGGCTTTATTAGGGTTCATTTACCCTTTTAAAAACTTAGATTGATCCAGTATTAGTAACACATCCAGTAGTAACACTGGACAAGTGACCATTGACATGAAAACACAAAAGCACAACACCACCCGCAATATTTGTCTCCTCCAGAGCACAAATACACAGAACCAGGTGTGATACACAATCCAGACATCTATACGCAGCTCTGGCAGCTTTGTTCCGTGGCTTCCATTAAACCTCACGCTCCCCCTCTATCCAGAGGTAGCAATGTACCCTTTGATAGCATCAGCATTGCAAGAGTTCTACGGGGAATGCTCACCTGCTGAACAAGCCTTTGCAGCAAATGTAGATTGAGTAGCTGGTAGAAGTGAGGTTAGTTGTGCTGAAGAAGTCCAGACAATCTGTCACCTCTCCTCTGGGTACATAGAGGATACCTGTGAGGGATTCAGATCTCATGAGAGCGGCTCACACTGCATTGCAATGCAGGGTCGGTTACACCTGTTCAGGAGGTTTACGTGTCTTAAGGCTGGGACTCATGCTTAGAGGCTGTGCTGTTACCAGTGACTCCACCCTCTGGTTGATTTGTTTGCACAGCAAATTGATCTGGCGTCAAGTTTCTTTGTTGCTGATTAAGTTTCTTGCCTCCCCTCTTTTCTGTGTGATTGACCTGGTTCACACAACACAACAATCCAGAGTACAGGTTGAGTATGAGTTGAGTGTGGGTTGTCATTCAATCATGGATTGCTGTTGAATCATAGGTTTGTTGTGTTCTGCAGATCCAGCTCTGCTAACGAACCATGGCTTGTTGACCATGAACAACCCACAGTTCACAACCCATCAACAAACCATGGGTTTTCTTTATGAGTTGTTCATGACTAACAAACCATGGTTTGTTGGTGCAGCTGAGTTCACACAACACAATGCACGATTCAACAACCATCCATGGTTCAATGACAACCCACACTCAACCCATACTCTGGTTTGTTGTTCTGTATGAACTCGGCCTATGTCTATCCTGTAAGGTCAACAGGCGGGCATTCATAGCCCATCACTCTGACCACTGAGAAACTCTATAGAAAGGGATTAAACCTCCCTATAGCAAAAACATGTTTGTTGGGTGGACCTGTCACACCCCTTACACATCCATCAATTTTTTTCATTTCGTGTTGCCATGTACAGAAATCTGTACTCGTGATACATGAAGACAAAACACCCAGGTGAGAAAACCAAGATTTTTTTATGGTTCGGTGGCAAGTTGGCAACACCTAAAAAAGTAGCATGATGAAATATACTCACAAACAGGAATGCTGGGCAGCCAATGTATTTGTCACCTCAAAACTGTTATTGTGAGTACCGCCCCCTGCTTACAGTTCGACTTCGCCTCTCATTTGGTTCATTGCTCAGTGAGTTATCTAACCTGGTGCCCCCCAGATGTGTCTAACCGCAACTCTCATTGTCTACAACCAGCTGGCGGTGGATGATGGGAGTTGTACTCAATACATCTGGAGGACACCAGGTTAGGGAAGTCTGATCTAGTCAGTTTCTCCCTTTTCATATATTCTTCCCCACCCTCAGTTGGGTTCCCGTTCCCCTTTATTTCTTTTCCCATGACTTCCTTCCTCTGTTGCTCCCAGTCTTGAATCTGACAAGCCCTTGGGTGCCCTTGCTCCCCCTCCCAACACTCAGACAGTACCTGCAATGCATGCATTGATTAGGGAGACGCAGGCTCCGGTGAACAAAGCCCGCAGGACGATGCTGGAAAATTCGCCCTTGCGCTGCGGCGCCATGGATGCTGCACACACAAAAAGAAGCATAGAGCTGGGTGAGCAAAATGGCGTGGATCAAGTGGAGGCCTCAGGCTTTTCCGGGCATGTTCTTGTCAGGCCAAAGCCTCCATGTGTCTGCCGTGGCTTAGATAGGGATAGTTAGGCCTAGGGCCTGCCCAAGACATTTTGCTTCCTGAGGTGAAGAACAAAATGGCGTCCCTCCTCATTCCATGTACAAAAGACTGAACATCTTCCTTCAACATCAACAATGGGACGGAATCCTCCGCCACACCTGAGGACATCAGACTAGGGGGCGTGAGGAAAGCCACATGGCACACCATTCTCTCCACCACCACCTTGCTACTGCCTCCCAGTGTTTGCCACCTGAGGCAACCCCCTCACTTTGCCTAACGTTAGGGCCAGTTCTGTATGGCAGGCAGAGCTGGGAAGCTAAGGCAGCACGGGGCACAGCTATGGCCCAGGGCAGGTTATCTTTGCAAGGCATGATGGGGTGAAGGTGGGGATCTCTGCTGAGCTTGTCTCTCAGCCTCGAAACCTGCATGCCCCTCGCCGCCGTACTGCCAACTCACTCAAGCCACCCAGCATGATCCCGATGGAGCTGAGATTGGCAAATCCACACAGAGCAAAGGTCGTGATGATTTCAGCTCTCACCTGGGGGCCAAGAGAGAAAATGCAGTCAGTGTCATGCTAACAGTGCAAAGAGCATCATGGGCCTATTCATGTCACAGTTGCCTTGCCGCTTTGTGCACAGCATGGGTATTCTGGGATGGGTGGGGGAGGTGAAGCATAAGCATCCAATTTGCAAATGACCGGGCCGCACTCATGTGTCATATCACTGAGGTCTGGTTGCTGGCCTGGCTCAAGACTAGCTGATCAGTGGTCTCGGACCTCATTTCTGAGGTCTGTCATGCCAGATGCACAGTGAGCCAAAGTACATCGGCCCAGTTCTGTTGCAAAAAGAGTGCTCTTCTGTCTCCTCGTGACTAGTGTACTTGCCGAAATCCATTGCTTGTGTGTTCCATCCCACTCCGGCATTCCATCCAGTCGTTTCTTTTTGTAGGTTGACAGCTGCTGATAGGCCACAAACTCGTTGAGGAAGATCTTGATTCCCAGCAGTTCGGCTACCAGGGGCGCATCCTCCCAGCTTGCCCCTAATAAGAATGCCAGAGGTACCAGGACATAGGAGCAGATTAACTGGAAGCCAGAACAAACAAACAAAAGGCTTGTAAATAAAGTCAGTGGTCAACTAACGAGCCACCGTACAACTGCTGCTATCCCATGCCAACTTATCAACCCACCCTCACTACTGGAGGGTACTATATAGCCATCAGTACTATGAGTAATTGATAGCCCTCTCTTCCAATTTGTCCAATCCCCCTTTAAAGCCATCCAGGTTGGTGTCCATCATGTCTTAAATGTAGATTGTAAATCAGAGGGTATGGACTGACACACTACCTACTTTGGTGAGCCACACTGGGCGCTTTTTGTCTAAAGGGTGGGATAGAAACACTGTAATGATCTCTCTCATAATGCAACTCACCTCACTACACTGGGTGACTGTGGATTCTTAACCATGACCAACCCACAGTTCACAACCCAACAACAAAAAATGGGTCATCTTCCTGGGTTGTTCATGTTGAACAAACCATGGTTTGTTAACATGGCTGGGTCCAGACAACACAATAACCCACATTTCAACAACCACCTATGGTTCAACGACAACCCATACTCAACCCTTGAGTGTGGACTTTTGTATTATCTGGACCCAATCAAAGACATAATATGGGTAAGGCCAGAATAAACAAGTAGGTTTTCAGAGCCTTCCTAAAGCCTGCGACTGTGGGGACTGATGAACCCTCGATGGCAACCCATGCCAGAGATGTGGGGCCATTGTGGAAAAGGCGCTGTCCTGTGTACTAGTCCACCTGACTGCCCTCAAAGATGGGTATGGTGTATGGTCTGAGAAGGGTTAAAAGGAGATGGTCTGTAGCCACTTCTTCTCCCATAACTCAGTGGGTGGGACTTGCCCTGTGTCCTCCTCCTCCTCTTCCATTAAGTCAGTCCTGTGTGTGAGCCTGAAGGCCAGTTACAATTGTTATCCTTAATAAAACTGTTCAACTGTTCTCTAGAAGTCTGCCATGGTGAGTGGTCAACAAGAGAGGTGTGCAATCATGTGAGTAATTGCACAGGGGACCCATGCAAGACTATAGTGGTGACATGAGAATAGGGTGACCAGATAAAATCCAGGTCAGGGCTCATGTAACTTTAACAGTTGTAGAGAAAAGGGAATTTCAGCCAGTGTCATTTGTATGCAGTTAGTTCCAGGTGAAATTCTCTCTTCATCACAACAGTTAAAGTTGCAGGGGCCTTGCCTTCTTTTGCATATGGTCACTCTAGTATAGTGCCTGCAACTTTAACTGCTGTGATGAAGAAGGGATTTCACCAGGACTAATTGCATACAAATGACCCTGGCTGAAATTCCCTTTTCTCTACAACTGTTAAAGTTACATGAGACCTGACCTGGATTTTATCTGGTCACCCTACATGAGAAAGGCCTCTGTCACTGCCCTTAAAGTGCAGACAGGCTGATATGGGTCCTAATTTTGTCCCAAACGATTTGCAGCTTTAGAGGTCTCGAGGCAGGGTCTACCCTGAAAGAGCTCCTCCAAAGGGGGGGACCCCACAAGAGATGCTCCCCCAAAATAAGATAGAAAGAAAAGAAAAGCAAAGGGGTAGAAAAAAAGGATGCTTATTAATATAATGTTTTATATAGTGTTTCGGACCCTTAGGGTAATTTGTTAGAATATAAGGAATCACTTCTGCTTCATAACCCCCAGTCTCCTAGGGGTTATGAAGAAATTACCCTGAGGACCTAAGGGCCTGAAATGCATCAGAGTTCTTTTATTGTATTAAAGAACATCTTTTTTTTTACCCCTTTGCCTTTGGCTTTTTGGGGGGGAGGGCATATACCCTGAACATCCCAAAGCACAATTCTCTGCCCCTCATAGCATCTCTTCACCACCCTGATCTACTCACACAACCAGGGTGGCCTGCCTTGTGGGTGGTACCTGGAAGGAGAGTTCCGGCAGGTTGACCATGCCTCCCAGCCAAGCCAGCGCGGCATTGATGAACTCGAGAACAGCCAGGAAGGCAATGAGGTTGGCCGCGATGTTAGCCACCAGCCCTACAGAGACTGCCGCTCCATTGCCAGCAGCTTCCAAGACATTCTTCTCCTCCCTGTGTCGACACACCAAGCGAGAAGGAAGAGAAGAGGACCGGAGGTGGCCTTCCTAGAATCCTAAGCAAGAGGATGGCTGCCTAATCTTCCGCCTGAGCCCTCCCAGACTCCGCCATCTAAGATTCACTTGAAATCTTACACACGTACATTCACTCCTCCTGCGGACTCTCACTTTAACAACTCCTGACCCCTCGCAAGTCTCACCATTACTTGAAAGAAACACCATTTCATTGTGATTTAATATTTATAGCAACTGCCTACGATATACTGATATAAAGCAGTGATCTGGCCTAAATAAAGACCATTGCTCGACCCATTAGGATGCAAGAAGAGCCACGCTGGATCAGAGTAAATGCTTGTCTAGTCCAGGATACTTTTTCCACTGTGGCCAACCAGCCGCCTGAGGGAAACCCAAAAGCAGGACATGAATGCAACAACACCCTCCTGCTCATCTTTCCCTGCAACTGGTGTACATAGGCCTACTGCCTCTGATACTGGATACAGCCATCAGGACTAGTAGTCATTGAAGGCCTTCTCCAGGAAAATGTCCAATGCCATCCATGTTGGTGGTCATCACTACATCGTGTGGTAGTGAATTCCATAGTTTGCACTGTGTGAAGAAGTCCTTTTTATCTGTCCTGAATCTCCCACCAATCACTTTCATGGGATGACCCCATTAGGCTCTAGTATTATGAGAGAGGGAGAAAAATGTCTCCCTGTCTACTTCCTCCACACCATCCGTACACGTCTATCATGTCTCCCCTTACCTTTTTTTTTCTAGGCTAAAATTTTTGCTTACAGAGCAAACATTTCAGCTTTCTGTGTTGTTTTTTGTCCCTATCTGACCAAGATTGGCGTCTGTATTAGAGCATCACACCTAATTTCCCTCCCCCCCCCCCGGTTTGCCTCCGCATTTATTTTACCTCTGATGCATAAGCGCGTCCCGTTCATCGGAATAGCTGCTCCTTTGCTTTTCCACTCCACTCCACTCCACTCCACCCCTCCCCTTCTCTTTCTCCTGCCAGTCAGGTCCTGTCAGATGAGCCCTTCAACCAGACCACCTTTCTGCCAGGCAAGAATGGAACGACCCTTTAGCCTGGCTCTTTGGGGGCATCGAGGGAGTACAATCTTGTCTCTGCAGAGATTCGGGCATTGTATGATTTTAAAAAAGGCTTTGGAGCCTGGGATGAAAAGGTTTGGGTTTTATATTGAAGCTCGGAGCCGGCTGCTGGGAGAGATTGCTTTTCCCTGCCAGGATCTGATGCAATCCATTCAAGCCAACAGCAAGATTCCCGTCACAGCTCATGCCCCCAATTTCTTTAAAACTACATGAAGCATTAAATGTGCATTAAACGCGCTTAGGGAAAATAATCCAGACTGTGAGTACTGTGCTGCAAATCTGCACACCAGACATGGCGAGAGTGCAGTAAATCCCTGGCGTGATGGAGCTCTTAGTCTTTTCACATGCAGACACCTAGATTACAATATCCTTAGCCAGGACTAGAGGGGAGAAAGGCATGCCATCCCCTTTCCAGGTATTTCCTAGCTATTCAAAAGGACAGTGGCCTAACAATTGGCTACCATGGAAACACATCCCCTAGCTGACTGAAACCCAGAGGGGATTCACTGCCCCACTGACATCTGAGCCACCAGTCTTCCACTGCTTGGGGCAGGAAGCTCCCTAGGTACACAGACGTATCTAAGTTTGTACTGGTTTTATCTGCTTTTAATCAGTTTTTGTATTTTGTGTTTGGTGTTGTTCCCCGCCTCGATCCGTTGGGAGAGGCGGGTGATAAATAAATATATTATTATATTATTATTATTATTATTATTAATTAATTAAAAGGGTAAAGAACAACAGCAACTGTCCTGTGAGCTTCACGGACTGAAGGAACGTTGAGCATGTTGAGATAAGAAAATATCAGAAGGAATTCATTTCCTGGTTGCCCTTTGGTTTCTACACTACCACGTAAGTATAAAATGGAAACCTGACCAGCACAGGACAAATGTATTGATACTAGTTGTATGAATCCCAACACATCTCAAGAAAATAGCTCCATGTCAGGGGTGTCAAAAGAAACGAGGATCGCTTGCATCTACTGTCACACCTGTTTATTAGCTCCAAAAGGAGCTATTAAACTCCTGCAACAGCGTAAGCAGCTCCTTTTGGAGCAAGGAATGAAGGAGAATTTGCTCAAAATCTGTTGGGATCAATATATTTGTCTCCTGCACTGGTTAGGTTTCATTTCTTTCCTGTTTTGTTGTGATGTCCTTTTGGTGCGTTCCGTTGTGTTGGTTTGAAGGCCTACTGCCACGTTCTACATAATTCTAAAAAAGGTGGGGCTGCAAGCTACCCTGCTTTTCTGTTGTTTATTAATATACCAAAGACAGACTAATATTTTCCTGCCACTCCCCATCTGAAATGGACCTTGCACCCTTTCAAGAGCTTTTGCTTCCAAACCTCCAATAAACAAGATTTTACTGCTTGATTTCTGATTATCATGTTCAAATGCCTCCCAGAGCCTGGAAGATTGTGCTGGAGCAGAAAGAAAAGGTGAAGACTGCAGCTGCAAAACTTGCCCAGCGAAAAGATATAAGGACTTCAGCAGAGGTTTGCTGGATCGGACCATCTAACCCAGTATCTTGTTTCCAACAGTGGACAGCCAAGTGCCTCTGGGATGCTCCCAAGAGCAAAAGCAACAGCCCTCCCTTGTTCTATGTCCTCAGCATCTGGCATTTGGAAATATACTGCCTCTGATCCTGGATGTTCCATAACAGATGACTGTTGGCATTTTGCATGCTCTGCTATGCTAAAACCCAGATTCTCACAACAAGCCTGCGAGGTACGTCAGGCTGGATAGGGATTTGAACACAAGGCTTCTCTGTTTCCATCTAACATGCTATCCACAACACCAAACTGCCTCTCTTTGCTTCATACTTATCTCTTTTTCACAGCTTTGTCCATTATTGGGAAGATGGGGAGAGACCTTTCTGATCCCCTGCGCCTCAAATGTTCCACCCTCGCTTCTTCATCCTGTTCAGGAGTCATTCTAGATTCCTATATCCCTCTTCCTACTTATTCCTGCATCTCTTCCAGGAATCATATGGATCTCATGTCTCACCCACAGGCGATTTTCACGCCTTCCTGGCTCTGGAACTTGGACTCTTCCACTTCTGGGTAGACGAGTTTAGCCATAGCCAAGGCGCAAGGCGCTGCCATCACCGAAGCAGCAATCAAGGACGAGGGATCAATCTGCAGGAGGATACAGGGTAATGGCTGGAGGGCACATTTGCAGCTATAATTCTCAATTGCACCACAGTGGGATGATGGGAAGGTGAGCATATTTCTGTGTCCCCAAAGAATTAAAAAAGCTGTATATTTAATACTGCAGGTCCCTTTGCCATCTGAAGTGAGATGGGTGGTGATTAGAGACAGGGCCTTTTCCTGGTGGCACCCTAGTTCTGGAACACTTTCCCCAGAAAGTTTAGAGACTAGGTTAAAAGCCTGGTCATGTGATCTCTGACTTTCACTGGGTGGGGTGGGAGGAAAAATCTATAGTAGATGCCTTCTTACTAGAATAGGGAATTTCCTCTTCACCCCAGGTTGTAGTGTATTTCAGCTTTTGGGTGGTTTTGCCTGGCTTTCAAAGCATCATGTGCCCCTCTAACAACAAAGAATTGCCTGCTAAGCGGATTGAACCAGCCAGTCTCCCTTCTTTACCTATTAACATAAAAGAAGGGTGAGGATCACAGCGAGGACTTCACTGGCATCTTTGATTAAATGGGATTCATCCCAGCCACTGCATCTATCCAGGGGTGTCCCAGTAAAGAACAAATAGCCAATATGGCATCCTGGTCAGGACGGATGCAAGCTATTTTATTGGCAAAATGCGCTGCAGACAAGTAACAACAGGCTACTGATAGTTCCAGATCATGTCATGTGTGAACAGAACATGCTACTCTCCAGAAGAGTCTCTCTCTCTCTCCATCCCTTAGCATCTGCATGTGATAGGCAGTTCTCTTTTCTCTGCGCAACATACTCACCCCGAATGAAATGTAAGCTCCCATCACACTGCCGGCAATGGTGGCAAAGCCACCGGTCATCACAGCGTGAACCTCTGACCGTGTCATCTCCGGCAAGTAGGGACGGATGAGCAATGGTGCTTCTGTCTGGAGGGCAAAAGGAAGAGTCAAACCGCAGAGTTTTGCAAACACATTTACAGGCCTTCCCCCCACCACTGGAGATAGCAAGCAACGGGGATAGAAAAGCCGCCTGCAACCCGGTGTCCTGCAGATGTTTCGGACGTCAACTCCCGATAGCTCCAGCTGAGCATGGTCAATGGGCAGGAATGCTGGGAGTTGTGGTCCAAAACATCTGGAGGGCACCAGGTTGGGACAGAGTGATTTTGCTTCCATGGCCAATGCTGTCCCAGACACAAAGCCCTGGAAAAACACACCCGAGGGGGAACAAAGTCAGTCTTCGCCCAGATTGGGGAGTCTTGGGATTGCCAGGGGCAATTGATGGAAAACGACAACACAAAACACCTGCTTACCATCCCCACAAACACATTCCCTACCACGCTCAGAGATTCTGTGGCTGCCGTGCCCATGGTGATTTGCAGGAGCCAGGAGAGCTGCAGGAAGGAATTGGAGACTGTTAGCCAGAGGGCATGGCTGCCCCACCGCGCATGCAGCCTGCAAGAAGGGGATTAGTTTTGTCTCCTGCTTGCCTGTTGCAATGCCCCAAACCTGGTTATGGGTTTCCCATGGGCATCTGGCCACTGTGTGAACAGACTGCTGGACTAGATGGACCCTTGGTCTGATCCAGCAGGGCTCTTCTTATGTTCTTATCCCTCCTGCTCCACCATCCACCTCCCAATGTTCCTTTCCTGCAAACATTCCTGGTCCCAACACATATCTTGCAACAGGAACCCCCTTGTTTCTCTCCCCCTGCAGTCTCTGCTGTCCACATACTGGCTTTACCTCCCTCCAAGAAACGCTGCTTCCATTGCACTGCCTCATTTCCTCTCAAGAGCACTGCCTCTCCTTTCTTGTGTCACCACCTCCCCACTAGCAGGCTCCAGCTGCTGCTCTCTGTGGGTGCTCTGCCCAGGCTCCCCAAAACATCCAAATGCTATACATATCTATTTCAAAAAGCTGTGCTTCAGAGCGAGCGATTCATCAGAGGTCTTTCACGATCAGCTGCATGGTACAGATCAGTGATTATGACACCGCTCAGCTGCACAGCGGGGGATCACAAGCATCTCCCCCAGTGCCCAGAGCCTTGCGTTCAGCTTTACCTTCAGGATTATGAACTGCATGACTCCCAGGTAATAGAGAATGGACATCACACAGCTGAAGAAGACAACAATGGGCAATGCCTGGAAACAGAAAAGTATGGTACGTGTCAATCTTTAGCAAACCCCAGCCGATCCTGGGACTAGAATAGAGCAGGGCTGCTGCAACTGCCCATGAAGCACAACCCAGAATGTCAGAATACGTTGTAGGATGTAGATTGTTAGAGAAATGCTGGGCACCACAAGGTGAACCAGTGACTTAGGACCGATCTACACCAAACAGGATACAACACTTTGAAAACGTTTTGAAAACTATATATGGTGTGTGTCCTGGGTCCCAACATTTGTCACTACTGATATAAACTGTTTTAAACCATTTTAGAACAGTAGTGTAGATCCTGCCCTACACTGTCAAAGTGAAACTGACTTCGTATTGCTGGGCTTCTGTGCAGTTAGGACAACGACCGCTAAGGATGTTTGGGTTTTATCAAATCCATTCTCTCTGTGTTCTGCGAATTGTCAGGTGTCTTGTGTTCCATCATTCATTCATTGAAGGAATTGGATGTTTTAAAACCGGAATTTCATGCTCATTAGTGTAAATCCCCACCATCCCAATAGTGAAAAATCAACCTGCAAGTCCACAGAATCCACATGACTCAGAAAAAGCCACTGCAGAATCCACAGATTAGATCTATCGAAATATGAACTAATTTCTCTGGCATCCCTACCCTCTGCTTGGCTTGTTCTGGCCCAATGTGGGTTGGATCCAGTGCAAGTTACTCTCCTGGCAGGGCCAGCTCCAGTTGGAGAGGCTTTGGGCAAGGTGCTTCCAGGTGGGCCCCCAAGTGCCACTCTGGTGCTCCCCAGGTGACCCCCAAAGCTTACCAGAGGGCAGAGGGGACAGGCAGCAGGGGACGCAGGTGGTGACATTGAAAATAGAGCAGCTGCACCAGCTGCCCAGTATGCCCTCAGCCCAGTGCTTTGAGAAAGAAATGCTGGGAGAGGCAAGCCACGGCTTCCTATGGCTATTAGTCCTGATGACTATGTGCTGCCTCCAGGATCAGAGGCAGTAAGCCTGTATACACCAGTTCTTGGGGAACATGGGTGGGAGGGTGCTATTGCACCATGTCCCGCTTGTGGGTCCCTGGTCGACATCTGGTTGGCCACAGTGTGAACAGAGTGCTGGACTTGAGATGGAGCCTTGGTGTGATCCAGCAGGGCTCTTCTTGTGTTCTCACACTAAACCAAATTTACACTAAATCAGGGCTGGAGTGCAGAGGCACTAGGGAGAATGAAGATAGCATCTGTAGCTACCTGGTCCAGTGCTTCTTTTCACAGTACGAGGCCATAAACATTTTTTAAAATAAAAAAGGAGCCCAACATCAGCCATGGTGCACCCTCCGCAGCCCACGAGCCCTGTCATTTTTCCCACCATGTCGGCTGCTGTCACTGGGCCTATTGCCCCGACCATTGGCCACAGCTCAAATGAGTCTTCTCCAACCCTGATCATGCCATGGAAAGTCAGCCTTTCATTTCAAGAGCCCCGTTGCACAGATGGCCAAGAGAAAATGGGGCCAAAGAGAGAAGCTTTTGTCATGGATCCTCTTAAGGCTCACCTGAAAGGCGAAAGCTTCTTGGATCAAGATGTCCCCAAAGACGAAGCTGGAACCAGCAGTGGTGTAGTTCAGGAAGGTCTGAGAGGGAGAAGTCGGTGGAGAGAATGAGTTTGGATGGGACTTTGCCAGATCATATTGAACAATATCGGTCAGTTTCGTTTTCTTTCACTGTCAATTTTTTTTTACAAGTTCTTTCTCTCCCGAATACAAAGGATTTTGCAAATTTGGGCAAATTCGTATAAAAACCTAACAAAAATGAAATACTCGCCCATCTTCAGCAGCCGAATTCAACAGGTACAGCTATTCCCAGCATGGAGAGGACCGTGATGAAGGCTGTTAATTCACAGGGATTCAAACCCAGACTTTTAAGAGCAAAGCCCTCAAAGTCCCGGGATGAATTCGTCAAGTTTCAGTTTCCCCCACATTGGATGTTTTTATCTCAAGTTCTTTTTGTCATGAAAATAGAGAACTTTGCAAATTTTGGTAAATTCTTCTCGAAACCGAACTGAAACGAAATTCCTTCTCACCCATCCCTACCTGTATATAACTGTTGCTCATTTCTGGGCATCTTGGCTGAAATGTTCCTATGATTAAATATGGAGTGTCTCTTATGGTTGACAATCTAAGCGGCTTTGTGTCCCTGACGGATAAGGCTATTAATGGCTACTAGTCATAATGACTATATGTTATCTCCAGAATTGAAGGCAGTATAACTCTCAGTACCAATTTCTACGGAGTACAGGTGGGAGGGTACTGTTGCACTCATGTCCTGCTTATCGGCATCCCATTAGGACATCTGGTGGACCACTGTGCAAACTAAATGCTGGACTAGAGAGGATTTGGTTTGATCCAGCACTGCCCTTCTCATATTCTGAGGGTGGTACTAGTAGTACTAGTCTTTAATGCTGGTAATTACCCAACATCTGGTCCTCATACAAGAGATAGCCTTTCCTGATGTTGCTCAGATATCTTTTACCTGGCCAACTTTTTCCTTGTAAAAAGCTTCTACCGCCACCACCATTTGGAAGTTGCCTGATACTCAACCAAACCATTGGTCCATCTAGCTCAGATATGTCTAGTTGGTGAGGGATTCCAGGGACTCAGATGGGGTCTTTCCTAGCCCTACCTAGAGATGAATATGAGACCTTGTGCTCTGCCATCGAAGATGCCCCCCTACCTGAATCTGCTCGCCAAGCCATTGGAAAGCCTGAAATCCAGGTTCCGTCCGGACGATGAAGACTCCGAGGACAAACTGCAGGCCAAGCCCCCAGAACACAGCTCTCCAGGACACCTGCAAATCCACACACCAGAGGCAATTTTGTGAGTACAGATAGGGGCAATCCATAAGGGCTAGCAATAGCCCAGGGTTGGAGGGGCAGAAATGTCAGGTTTAACGTAGCCCAAGACCTTTAACTGCTTGGAGCAGAGGACAAAATGGCATCCCCTCCTAGTCCATGTACGGAACCCAACTAGACTAGCAGATAAATCTGTCTTCCATCATGATGATGGGACAGCATCTGCCACTAAACCACCACAGGCAGCAGGATAATCTAGGAGGCACAGAGTAGGCAGCGTGGCACACAGGTTTCTCCTCCAGTACTTTGCTGCCTCCTCCCAGCATCTGCCACCTGAAGTGATTGCTTCACTCTGCCTAATGGTAGAGCCAGCCCTGGCCCCTGATCCTTGGAACTCACTGGAGAAGGAGGCAATCATGGTCAGCTGTATGAATATGGCTGTCAAGAGATACTCAGTGTTAAAAAAAAAGTCAGCAGAAATGCTGCTGATACTACAGGATCCAATGGGACTCAGGGAAAGAGTCAATCTCTTAAGTGAACAAATAAATTCATCTGAAGCCCAACATCCTGGAGGATAAAGCAATCAATGACTCATGGTGGCTTTATATTACCTCCAGCATCGGAGGCAGTATGCTTCCGTATGCCAGTTGCTGGGGAACATGAGTAGAAGGATGGTATTGCGCTTAAGTCCTGCTTGTGGGCTTTCCGCAGGCATGTGGTTGGCCGCAGTGGGAACAGAGACTATATAGGCCTTTGGTCCGTTCCAACAGGGCTCTTCTTACGTTATTATCATACCTTGCTCAATCACTCTGCACATTTGATTGAAAACCCAGGACTTGAGTTCTAGCAGAGTTTCAGCCCAATCCTATGCATGTTTACTCCAAAGAAATGGGCTTAATGGGACCTGCTCTTGGGAAAATGTGCATGAGAGATTGTAGCCTTTATAGACTGACTTGCGGTGGTGGTCATGAGATGTAGTAGAAGATGTAGATTGGTCCTTCTAATTCTTCTCATGTCTAAAGGTCCAAACCAAAAGAAATGCTGCTACTTACAGCTCCATGGTGTTTGGAGCAGGCAAAGAGTATCAGCACCAGCACAACATAGCCAGCCAGGGACACCAACTGCTCTTGCCTCTGGGACATGTCAAGAACCAGCCACGTGATCAATCCAATCAAAATAAGTGCACATAACACCCTAGGAAGGAAGCAGATCAGCGTTATAATGGATAAGCATCAACTTAGACATATATTCCGCTAGATACATGTGAGATCTATTGGGGAGGCTCTCCTTTATACCTTGATTGGGTCCAAGGCATGATTGGTTGGGATATGGAAGATGGGTCAAAGTGGTTGAGATATGGAAGATGGGTCCATGATTGGTTGGGATATAGACGGAACTACTCCGAGCATTCCTGACCATCAGCCATGGGGTAGGTGCCCTGGTGCCCTCCAAGTATTCCAAGTATTCTGGAGTACAATTTCCATCCGCCCCAGCTTAAAAACCATAAAACAATTGATGGTCTGGGGAAAAGGATGTGTAGCCATCTGGGGAATCCCAGGGAGCCAGATCAGAACTCTAGGAAGATTGCATTTGGCCCCAGGGCATCAGGTTCTGCACTTCTGGTTTAGTGTAATCTCTAACTTGACCAACCTGGTTTTTCTTTAGCTGACAATCCAGAATCAGAAACCATGGCTTGAAGTGGGACTTGCAAATCATGTTTTGTGCTAACTGTGGTTAGGCATGATGTCCCAATTGACAAAGCTACAACTGTCACTTTGCCTCCAAAGGCCACTGTACCCAGAGAAGGAAGTGCTGAGCAGATGGGAAATGAAAACAGAGAAACAGATCCAGAACATGGCTGGTCTGTGTCTTTGGAAGTTCAAACCATGGTTTGCGTTCTCAGCTATGCTTAGCACAAAACATGGTTGGCCATGATGTTGGAATTGGCCAAATGGGGAGTAGTGGGAGACAACCAGCCTCCTTTGGGAAATCAGGGGCAGGATATGCATGCTGCTTGCTGACCCAATCACAGAAATATAGAAAGCCATGTGTGTTTGGGAGGAACCTTTGATACCCCATAGCCAACTCCTTGCATGGTGGCAGGATGGAGACAACTCACAGTAGCTGCATGCACATGGCCTTCAACTCCATAGGCTGGATCCTGTCTGTGCAGCAGACTCACCATTTCAGCCATGGCCAGGCCCTCTGGCAGCATTTCCCGCAGGGGCTCAGCATGCGGACGATCTTGGCCCCCCACCATTTCTTGACTAAGCTGTAGGCCGCAAAACAGATTGCCAGGCCAGTTAAAACAACCAAAGCCAAGGCTCGATTGAAGTTCAGCCAACAGGCTGCAATGAAGTACGCCACATAAGCTAGAAAGAGAGAGGAGACAGAAAAGGACATGAACTGCACTCGGTGGGATCTAGTATGCAAATCCCCTCCCAGCCGGCATGTGACCAGCATGCATGGTGGGGGATATAAACCACATGGCTTATTTCCCCCTGAGTGAACCTGGTCACTGAGTTCCTGGACTTCCTGCCAGTAGGAAGTGGTACGACATGCAGGAATGTTCCTCCCACTCTCACAAAAGTATCAGTGTGTATGTCTAATATAAATAAAAGTCTCACCTGCAAACAAGATGCCCAAGAAGATCCTCCGTATTAACTTGGCGTGACCTTTGCAGAAGCCCCTTGCCTTAGAAAAAGGCTGAGTCACACTCTTGATCCTGTGGAAAATCACACCCGGAAAATAAATCTTGCACAAATGAAAGCTTAATCCCCCCCCCAACTAACTGCTGTGGGGGGGCATGTATTGGAGAGGGGGAGGCCTCATGGGCTTCACCTGGTCCGTGTGCTGCCAGTCCCCCACCCATGCTTTAAAAGCAACTTCTTATAGCTCTCCAGATGTTTTGGTCCACAACTGCCATGATCCTCCACCACTGGCCATGCTGGCTAGGGCTGATGGGGGCTGCAGGCCGAAACATTTGCAGGGCCACAAGATGCGTGTGTTTGGTTTAAAATGCGGGAGGAGACAACTGATGAGGAGGCTTACCTACCCCCCCCCCCCCATTTGCACTACGAATGTCGAGCCAGGGACAGAGAGCGTGGATAATCCTCTTCTTCCCAAATCTGAAGTTGCTGGGGGTGGGGGCATCTGGCGAGGACTATCTCCCAACCCCGCTCCTTGATAAGACATTTCTGGTACCTCCTGAAATGAGCATTTTGTGCTTGGTTTTCTTCCTGAATCTCAGAAGGCCGCCGGTGTACTCCAGTCCTAGCATTTCCTTCTGTTTCCTCCTGCCAAAAGCACAACGACAGGTGTTGTCTTTTGAGAAAAGCGCAGAACTGACACTGGGCGGAATTTTTTGATCTATTTATTTTCCACCATTTCTCAAGGAGAGGGGGGACAGAGCAAAAAAGAAACCACACCCGAAAGTTGTGGATAGGGATGAGAATTTTGGAGACATTTCACAGGGTGCGGAACTTCAGTGCTTACTGGAAGGAGGCGGCCAACAGGTTTGTGTGCTCCTTTCTTTTAGCATTTCTTCACGCCTACCCCCGCTCTATTCTGCCCTTGCAGCCTCTCCTGCTGCATGAGTGCCTTGGAAAGCTCCCTAGAGGATTTACTTCTTGGGGCTTTGCTGGATCAGACCAAGGGCCCATCTAGTCCACCATTCTGTTCACACAGTGGCCAACCTGCTACCTATGTGAAACCGACAAGCAGGACATGAGTGCAACAGCACCCTCCTGCCCATGTTCCCCAGCAACTGGTGTATAGGCATAACTGCCTCTAAGAGTGCAGGTAGCATATAGCCATCAGGACTAGTAGCCATTGGTAGGCTTCTCCTCCAAGAATTTACCCAACCCCTTTTAAAGCTATCCAAATTGGTGGCCATCACTACATCTTGTGGAAGTGAATGCCATTGGGTCCTACTAGTATTAGGAGAGAGGGCGAAACATGTCTTGTTCTTGTCCTTCATCTTGAACTTGTTGTAAAGAGGACTTTTAATAGCAACACAGCCCAACCTAAAATGCCTCTCTCTGCTTTCAGGCACTCAGCAACACCGTAAAGCTCCAAGGAAGGAAGTCAGGATAAGTCCCCTAGTAGCATTTAGAGAAGCCGAAGAGGCTGCAAGGCCACAATGGGAGGAAGTAGTAAAAGAAAGATTGTACACGCCCCTCGGCCACCTCCTTATAGTAAGGTCAGCACTGTAGCCCAGCACCCTGAGAAATGGCTCAGAAATTCTCAACTTCTCAATGAAAGACGCAGAAAGCTAACTGCCTCTTTCATGGCGAATCAAAGAGTTTGCCAAAGGGCAGGTGGGCTTTTGGCCCAGCACTAGGCAGAGCTCATGAGAAGTGGGGGCAGTTTACCGTGAGCTCTAATGCAGGGTTCTCCAATCCTCTGGCACCATCTCCCAGCGAAATCTTGCTGTCTCCCATCACCCTGCTGCTCTGCAGCCACTCCGCAAGCCCTGAAGTGAGCTGGAAGACATGAGGCACGGTGAGGCTGGGGAAGGAATGATGGAGCCCTCAGCACCTTCTCAGCCCAAGGAATCCACAACAGACCCCACCCCACACACTTCATTCATCTTTCTCGTCCTGCTCCCCTCGTTCCAAATCTGAGCTCAGACACTAAATGGCCACCAAGGTATGAGCTGGAGAAAAATCTGAGAGTTAATGAATTAATGCGGACATATTTCTTAAGCCCAAATACAAACTCCAAAGCCACTTACAATTCAAACTTAAAACAATTTGAAAGCTTTAAAAGAGTTTGAAAACTTTAAAAACTGATTTTAAAACTTAAAAAAACAACCATCAATATTAAGAGCAGGAGAGAATCATAAAAGTGAGGTGTGGGAAAAAAAAAAAAGCTCTAATGAAGAAATAAGTTAAGACTGCCTAAACTGAACAGCCAGCCTAACTCCCTGGGAGAGCTTTCTGCAGGTGTTACAGAGAAGGCCCCGTCCTGTGTTCCTACAAAATTGTGCCTCTGGGCTGGCACAAGATGTCATGTGCCATACAGGAGGAGGCCAGTATATTGGATGGCAAGATGTTGGAACCATTGAGCATCCCCCCTCCAAGAAAAGAGATCCTTATCTTGACAATCTCCATACAAGCTGCATATATGTCCTTACTTAGAAGCAGCAAACTAACTGAATGCACTTGCTGGCCTTCAATTGTGGCTCTCTGGTCCGCTGGTCCAGATGTCCCGATCCCTTTCCCCGGCCCCTTGACCTTGGCCCTCCTTCCAAATGCTCTCCCATGATCCAACCCCCAAGAGAGACTGGCGAATAACTCACAGCAGAACTAAGCTCTGTCCAGCTGTCCCAGACTCACCGAGGTCTCCTTCTCGTATGTGCTCCTGATTCCGGCTGGGCAATAGATCAGTTATCATTAACAACACAGTCCAAAGAACTGGAGGCTTAACTCCTAACCTAGCAAAGTCCTGTTCCTCCCCCCCCCCCCCCCGCCCCGCACACATGGGGATTGTTCATGCAGTTCAATCTATCTCCTGCAGCGCAAGACAGATTTCTCCAGACAGGTGTCAGCAACATCTGCCAGGCTTTTTTCTGAGTTAGAATCCCTAATCGAGCAGCTAAAGGAAATGTGTACATGCCCAGGTGATCCAACTCATGTGCGCAACAATGCCATTAAGGACATAAGATCTGTCTGTTTAACAATGTACAAAATATTTATCAAGAATACAGTGAGGTGCAGTACCAACCATACACTAAGTAATTTCAAAGTATCTCTGTGCAACATTAAACAATTGCAGATTGTCTTAAACTAAGCGTGCAATATGTAGTAAGACAAAAACTCCATAATGTTCCTCTCAATTACCACAGTCTAAAAACAAACAAACCAGGAAGGTGATAGAGTGATAACTTGCCTCAGAAACCTGAAGCAACTACTATTGTGGAATGTACTTTTATCATTAACTGCTACCTGAAAGCTTAAAAAAATACAGGAGTGCTTCAGTGAAACTATTGGCCAAAAACAATGTAATTTTGGGGGAATAATATTTCTGTTGTCCTGAAACAGCACAGTAACAGAGCAAAGAGTTAAAGTTTGTGACTGTTTACAGTCATGTAGAACGTCCTTCATGATGTCATGCAAAGATTTTTTTTAATCTTGTCACAAATATTCCAGGTCAACCCTTGCACCCAGTCTGAAAGAACAAGTGAGCATGGACGTAGTCCGTGGCCTATTCAGAAAAGAATGTCACGAGATGATTTTATTTAAATGAAATCAGGATCAGCTGCTGTAACATTTGCATAGTGATTAAAGAGACAGAGGCTCAATTCGGACGACATGATAGTCAATGGTGGGTTGACTAACCCTAACCCTAACCCTAGGGGATACTCCCCACACAACATGGTAATAAATAATCAACTGTGGTGTGGATGAGGATCTGCGCTGAGTTGGCTATGACAGCATTCGGATGACACAATAGTCAAAACAACTGACGATTGTTTTCCCCACACCAGTTGTTTATTGTGTCATCCGAATTGAGCCAGTGTAACCATTTTAAGTAAAAACCACAAATAATCTTATAAATCAAGGGGTAAAAACTGAGAAAAAGGTCCAATTGACACTCAGTGATATAGCTGGAATGAATGTAAGGAAATTGATTACAGAAAAACAGACAGAACCAGCTTACTGTTCAAACCCTCAGGAGACACAGATTTTAATTTATGTCTTATTCTTGTTGGTACCCATTATATAAGATGGCATTTGGTATCGAGAGCTACTTTATGTCTCTGACTATGGCTCCCTTAAGAAAATAATTCACAGCATTGCAACTACAATGTATGCCTTCTGCCTTTCAGGAGGGAAGATTTGATAATACTCCAGTCCATCAAAGATTTTGTATTCGTGGGTCTGGGGAGGTTGAGGATGTTTCCCCCTACTTACTAAGATGTCCCTATTATGACCATCCTAGGCACAACTTTCTTGCTATTGTTCTCCGGTGCCCGTCAAACAGCCTTCTCTTAGATCAGATGTGTGCTTGTCTTTCTGGCACTGATACTTTTATGATTGTCCAGGTGGCAAAACTTGCCTTGGCAGCAAAGAAAACACGCACCAAGCCCAAAATGGCTTAGGGAGGATGATTCTGTTGGGTATGGTCCCCTCTACAAGGATTCGCTTTTGCGCCTGGTTATGCGATTGTGCCTAATCCCTCTGCACGAGAGGCGGTGAGAGGCGGCGAAGCGCATTAACAGATGTCCAAAATGCGCTTTACAAGTAGTTAATGCGCATAAGCGCTTATTCACACAGTCAAAATGCGCTTTAACGGACGGAGCAAAATAAAACTCGCGATTTAACGCGCATTCGATAATGTGCATAATCGGGGAGATAACGCACCTCTACGCCCGATTTGTGCTCCGTTCTTGTAGAGGTAATTTTTTTAATGCGCCTTGAAAGAGCTTTAAATGCCTCTTGTAGGGGCACCCTAGGTCTATGTAAGTATATTCCAATGTGTGACTGTACTGTACTGTTTTTTTATGTGTATATTGTGTTGGTGTATATATTTATGGATCAAAAAGGCTTCCCTTTTAGCTAATGCCTGAGTTAAAGAAATTACCTGTAGCTGAAACCCACACCTACTCATGAGATATGGGTATATTTTGAGAAGATTTTTAGCTTCCCATCTGATGGAGAGCCCAGCGATGATCAGGGAGATTCATCTGACCATTTGGGCACAAAATAATCCCTTTATGATTGCTTTTTTTTTTTTTAACCAGGCACCACTTCCTCAATGTTCCAATCGGAACTGAAGCAGGAACAACAGTCAGCCTCGATGGGCTGAAGGCAGGGATGACCACCTCGTGGCCTTCCTGATGCCTGTTAGCTACCGAGCGACATACAAGGTTATGTTGTTATCCTACAAAGCCCTAAACAACTTGGGACCAGCATACCTAGCAGACCGCCTTCCCTTATATATACCTGGACAACAACTACGATCCTCAGAGGAGGCCCTACTGGCCATTCCGTGACGAACAGAATGCCACCATGAAGAACCTCGGCAGCAGGGCCTTCTCTGTAGTGGCACCCACCCTCTGGAAAACCCTCCCTCGAGTGGTTCGGGAGGCAGAAAATGTTACATCTTTTAAACGCCTCCTGAAGGCATACCTTTTTACACAGGCTTCCCCTGGCTTTTAATGTAGCTCATTTTACACTGCCTTTTTAACTTTTTAATGTTTAAATTTATATTGTTATTTTTATGGCTTTTAATTGTGCACTGCCCAGAGAGCTTCAGCTGATGGGCAGTATAACGATGGAATAAATAAATAAATAAAATAATCCCTCGGCACCGGCTATGCTGGCTAGAGCTAGAGAAGTGGGGCAAAACACCTGGAGGGCAATGGGTTGCTTACCCCTGACTTAAGGAGACTATTCTATCAGTCATCACCTGAGCATCAAATATTATTGCAAAATGGGTCCTGGCATTGACTTGGATTTGAGAGATGGTCCCGGTGGTGCTTCCAGTGGTCAGAGGATATAACATCTGCACCTTTCTTCTCATCATTGGCCATGGATTATTACTTTGGGTCTCTGCCTATTTTCCCTCCAACCATTTCAATGCTTGGCTTTTAAAAATAGCAAATTCTCCCATCAGAATCAATCGTGCAACTTTAACTGTCTTTGAAATCTTCTATTTTCCAGACAGATGCATTATATAGGAAGCAAGGAAGGAAGATCTCTAAAAATTAAAATAAATACAACTAAATATTACCCAGAAAGCCATTCTAATGCATCCTTTATCCAGTGCCTGGACAACAGTATTTTTCTACCTAGAAAATTAATCACAGCTATAGATTTGCTGAATCTTTCAAACCAGTAAGCAGTTAAAGACTCCCCCAAAAATGTATTTCAAAGAAAATGGGTGCCATATGCTGGTCGTTCTTCTTTCGCGTCTCTTGCTTTCAGTTTTATTTCTTAAGATTATTTATTTATTTAAACTGGGGAATGAGATAGAAAAAGGAAGCTCCTATCTCCCTGGTAAGTACCTACTTTCCATAGAATATACGGGCAACTTGGCTGTCTAAACTGAAGCTGTAGATACAGTTTTAACCGAACAATCCTAAAGTGTCAGTCCCATGGAGTTCAATGGGACTTACTCCCAGGTAAAGTGCATATAGAGACGACAGCCCAATCCTAGGAATGTTTCCCATGGAGTTCAGTGGGGTTTACTCCCAACAAGCAAAGAATTGCAGCCACAGAAGAGAAGCCACCGGAAATGGTCATATTGGATAGAAAGTGGCTCTAAAGTAGGGATAAATCTAAACTGCGTTCCAAGGATCTTATTTGCTCCGGATAGAATTAAGGCTAAAGGTGCAGTCTTATACACGTTGACTTCAATGGGCTTACTTCTGAGTAGGCTATGGGATTTTACTGTAAGTAAATAATTTGGAGGAGGGAGTCCTAGGGAAGTGGGAGGGAAGGTGGAACGGCAAAAGATTCATGGAAATCAAGCAAGCGAACGAGGATGCAATTTGCAAGAGCGCAATGACGATCATACGTGGCTGTCAATAGACGGTCTGAGGTCAGAAAGCGCACGGTATACTACAGCGCAGGCGCACTTTGGGGAGGCAAGCCTTCGGTAAGGCGCATGCGTGGAAAAGGTGGCTCTGCAAAAGCAGCTGGGGAGAGAACGAACTGAAGGCAGAATCTATCGCAGCTTGCTTAAGAGGAAGTGACGTCAGGGACTGTAAGACTGAAGAGGGTGGCTGCCAAGGCGTTTTTCCAGAGCCCTGGTAGCTCGCCGTGATCGTATAGTGGTTAGTACTCTGCGTTGTGGCCGCAGCAACCTCGGTTCGAATCCGAGTCACGGCAGGAGTGGGTAAATGTTTTGTTTTCTTTCTTAATTTGGCTGAAGGGTTTAAATTATTCTTTTTGTGCGATAGTAAAGTAAAAACTTAGTATTATTGCAAAATTAAGAGCCAGAATAGGCTCAGTCACACAAGAAAAAACTTTACTTTGCACTCCAGAAATTAGTAATTTCTGTCCAAATGTGTATTTGTGGAGAACACCATTTGAGGATTAGGAGAAAGCACTGGGGAATTTCATAGACTGCATTCCCAGTTGTAGCAGCAGTAGGCTGAGGCTTAATTCTGGCTGTTTTCAGATTATTACTTATTTGTTTCAGTTTTGTTGTATGTTTATGTATTGTTACATTGCTGTTTCATTGTTTGTTTCTAACATGGCTGTTACCTATCCCATGCGTGGGTTTTTAAAAATTATTTTATTTTTTAGGAAAGATGGGGTAGAAATAGAAAAATTAAATAAAACCAGCTTCCCACACCTGGCAAAGCAGAATGCATTTCAATCCTATTTGTTTGATTTCCCCCAGACTGCCCTTGATCCCCAAAGTTGCATTCATCTCAATAGGTGGAGTTAGTGAACATTGGCTACCAGGGCCGTGTCATGGGTAGGCAATATTGGGCATGTGCCCAGGGGCCACATCCCAGCAGGGGCCCACTGACAAAAGCTCCCTGGAGTTGCTTCTCTTCTTCACCTCCTGCTTGCTCCGGCCCAGACATTGGTGGTGGTGCGAAGGAGGAGCTGTCAAGCCAGCAAGTGGTAGCAATGATAATTGAGAGGGTGAGGAGCAAGAACAGCTGGTGGCAATGGCTGTGAGAAGATTGACTCATTGGTTGAGTTTGGACTACACTTTAGGCAACAGAGGAGGGAATAGTGTACTGACCGTGCATTATTTTGGCGCAGCTGCGGCAGCACCTGACATGTTGCCCTTCCCCCCTGTCGCGTGGCTGAAAGTCCTGGCATCCTTCTGGGCTGCTGCATCTCCTCCCTCAGTCCTCCAGCCGTATCCCAGCGTGCACCGCAAGTTCTTCCAGCTGTATCGGAGCAGCTGGGGTTTTTTTGGCTGCTCCAGCCGGCCAACTCTATGATCAAATGGAATAGTACACGGAGAGAGGAGGGTTCCCTCTACACGACACTTTAAACAACGGATTTCGGGATAAACATGCAAGCCTGTTGTTTTTCTCAGTTGTTTAAGTGCCCCAAATAGTGTACTGTCAGTTGTATGTGCGTTGTGTGTTGCCCTCCATATGACACAATAAGCAACGCAACTGACGATTGTTCCCCTCCCCCCTTGATTAACGTGTCGTCCGAACCAGGCCATTGGCTCAGTTTGGACAGCATGTTCCCCTCCCCCCTTGATTAATGTGTCGTCCAAACCAGGCCATTGGCTCAGTTTGGACAGCATGCTAACCAAGGGTTGTGGGACTAGTCAATTGTGCAGTGGGTTGTTTCTCAGCTGGTTATTTGGCAAAATAGTCAATCATGGAGTGGTTTTTGCTGGACAGACAACCATTGACCACTCAACTGACAGTTGACTACTTAAACCCAGCCATTCAGGATGTCTTATCCGAAGACTCTCAAAAAGTGCTGGCCACTTTGCAATCTAAGTTTCCAGGTGTAGCTGCAGATGCCCAAGGCTGTGAATTTGAGGGGCTTGTGTGTGTGTGTGTGGAAATTTGATGGAAATTCCAAACTTGCACAGGGCAGGTTGCGTGCTGACGATCAGGATGAAGAATCGCCCAGTTCTCACTTGCTTTGGTTTCCGTATTCCAATGCTGAGGAGACAGTGGAATTCCTGAACTTGCCCCTGCCGGCAGTTCTGGATTAGATGGCGGAATTGCCCCTGTTGGGCTCTAAGTTCGGCTACTGGTGGTATAGAAAATAAATCAATTAATCAGTCAACTCACATTAGCCCCAGTTAACGTGGCCAATGGTGAACAATGATGGGGATTGTAGTCCGGCACCATGTGGAGGGACACAGGTTCCCTACCCCAGTTCTAGATCTAGGCCTGGATGGCCAGATGGCAGCAATTTCATCATGGGGCAAATGGGTGCTAACGACAGGCTGCCATTTCTAGACCCATTTCAAACTGGCTTCAGGGCAGGATACGGAGTTGAGACTGCTATGGTCGCCTTAGTGGATGATCTACGCCTGAGTATTGACAGGGGGAGTGTGTCCCTGCTGGTACTCCTGGACCTCTCAGCGGCTTTCGATACCATCGACCATGGTATTCTTCTGGAACACCTGAGGGGATTGGGAATCGGGGGCACTGTGCTTCAGTGGTTCCGGTCCTATCTCTCGGGCAGGTTCCAGATGGTAATGCTTGGGGATAGCTGCTCTTCAAAGAAGGAGCTGCTATGTGGTGTACCACAAGGTGCCATCCTTTCCCCAATGCTGTTTAACATTTATATCAAACCGCTGGGAGAGATCATCCGGAGGCATGGGGCGGGGTGCTATCAGTACGCTGATGACACCCAAATATATTTCTCTGTGCCTTCGACAACATCGTCAGCTAAGGATAGTGTGTCTCCTCTGAATGAATGTTTGGAGACGGTAATGGGCTGGATGAGGAAAAACAAACTGAAGCTGAATCCAGACAAGACGGAGGTGCTTGCTGTCAAAGGCCACAACCTGGGTTTGGAGGTGTGTCAACCAGTTCTGGATGGGGTTATACCCCCCCTGAAAGACTGTGTTCGCAGCTTGGGGGTACTCCTGGATCCGTCGCTCCCAATGACAGCCCAGATAGATGCGACGGCCAGGAGTGCCTACTATCTGCTTCGGCTGATACGCCAGCTGCGCCCCTTCCTAGAGTTGGAAGACCTAAAGATGGTAGTGCACTCACTGGTAACTTCGAGGCTCGACTTCTGCAATGCGTTGTACATAGGGCTACCTTTGTGCCTAGTCTGGAAACTTCAATTAGTTCAAAATATGGCAGCCAGGTTGGTCACCGGTACACCTAGGGGTGACCACATAACACCAATCTTAAAATCACTCCACTGGCTGCCCATTAGTTTCCGGGCGATGTATAAAGTGTTGGTTATTACCTTTAAAGCTCTACATGGTTTGGGTCCAGGTTACCTGCGGGATCACCTTCTCCCATATAATCCGCCCCGCACACTCAGGTCCTCTGGGAAGAATTTACTCCAGTCAGCCAGAACTAGGCTGTCGAGTGTTACCCAGAGGACCTTCTCTTCTGCCGCTCCCAGACTGTGGAATGGCCTGCTGGAGGAGATTCTACAAATTAGCAGTCTTCTGGAATTTAAGAAAGCAGTGAAGACTGCTCTCTTCCGGCAGGCCTATCCAGTTTAATTTTAAGCTGTTTTTAATAATGTATTTGTTTTTATCTGTTTTAATGGTTTATCTATTTTATTGTTTTTATATTTATATTTAGTGTTGTTCCCCGCCTCGATCTAGATGGAGAGGCGGGTTAGAAATGAAATAAATAAAATAAATAAATAAAACTAACTAAAACACCTGCTACATTTAACTTTTCCAGAGTAAATTACGGCCCATGTTCAAAAAAATTACTACTTCAAAAGATTTATTTATTTATTTTAAATTTTAAGGGACAGGTGGGTTTTTTTTTTTGAGCAGGGACTTGTACTCGGAAACAGGGCCTTTGCGGAGGGATAACTGGAGCCTATGCCGTGGGGAATCCAAGAAGAAAGGCCAGGGAGCGTGCGAAGCAGAGGGGCCTCCTCGAAGGCGCACACGTGTCCGGCGTGTGCGTGTGGTCCGATTGCGGGCCAAGGCGAAAGCCAGGCTTGCAGGAAAGCAAGGGAAGGGAGCCGTGGTGGAGTACAGGGGGGCGCGCGCAGAGGAGGGGGAGGAGGAGGAGGGGACCGGGTAGATGGGCGGGCACAGCGCCCCCGCGCCGGCCGGCTCAGCCCGGCAGGCCAGCACGCAGGAGCTCGGGTCGCGCCTCCGCTTCGACGTCGGGCCCCGGGCGCAGGCTGCCGCCGCTCAGCCGACCGCCCGCCTGGGCGCAGCATGGCGCGCTGGCTCCGCGACCGCCTGCTCTTCCGCAGCGCCAAGCCCGTGCCGCCGCAGCCGGATTACACGGCGGGCCCCGAGCAGCCGGACTTGCTGGCCGCCTACCGGCTACAGAGGGAGCGGGACTTCGAGGACCCCTATGCGGGGGGCGCCGCCACTCCCGCCGCCGCTCACCCTGCCGCCCCAGCGGCCATCACCACCGACGACGGCCGCCGCTGCCGGTCGCCCAGGCGCCGCCTCATCAGGGTCGAGGTGGCCGAAACCTCGCCCGCCGCGCCGCCTCGGGCCGGCGACTCCCTGGGCCAGCAAGAGAAGGTCGAGTCGCCCCCTTCCTCGGCGGGCCAAAGTGACGGGTGGGGTGGGGTGGGGGCCCCACTGAAGCTAAGGTTGACGGTGCTTCTCCTCTGGATTATACCTTTTGGGTTGGGGGCGCGGCAAGGTTTCGCCCCCACCTTCCTCATAGACTCGTTTACTCGGGAGTAAGCACCATGGGTTTCAGTTCCAGAGGAAGGGGGGTGGGCTCTGTCAACTGCACCTTACAACAGCTGCCTCCAACGTGGTGCTCTCCAGATGTGTTATACTGCAACTCCCAGAATCCCCCATCCCGCACAACTGGAGGGCACCACGTTGGGGAAGGCTGCCCTAGCAGGTTAATCAGCTGTCGACTGCTATCCTAAGCTCTCTCACTCGGGGGTCAGCCCCACTGAGCGCCGTTGGGCATCCCTCCGAGTAAACATGCAAAAGATTGTGCTCAGCTGTGAACATGCGCATACTGACCCGCACAGGTGTGCAGTGGGACTTTGATGCCAAAGGTTGCACTATAAAGCTGTAATTCCAGGCATGCTTAATTATGGAGGATAAAGTTGTTAATGGCTATTAGTCATGAGCGCTAGATATTATCTCCAGTTGCAGCAATAATGCTTATGTACACCAGTCGCTGTGGAACATGGGTGGGAAGGTGCTGTTGCACTCCTGTCTTGTTTGTGGGCTTCCTGTAGGCATCTGGCTGGCCACTGTGGGAACAAAATGCTAGACTAGGCAGGCCTTTGGTTTGATCCGGTATGGCTCTTTATATCCACTTTCCTAGAAGTAATTCCCACTGGACACAGTGGGACTTGCATTCAAATAGTTGCAATACTGGGTACACTCACCTGGGAAAAGTTAAGTTGCATCAAACTCAGTGGGACTTACTTCTGAGTAAAGGTGCATAAGCTTGTTGTTGTATTATTTTGGCACAAGCTATATTTGGTATTTGTCTCCATTGATTGCTATTGTGTCTGGTTATTTCTTTCCTTGTGAGCAGTTGAGCTTTGCATAGAAATGTCACAGTCTGTACCTCTTGCATTTCATGGCCTTTTGGCCCGGCTGTTTACAATTCTGCCCCCCCCCCCCCCCCCCAATCTATCTGTCTATCTTTCTTCCAGCCAAAGGTAGGACTTTGCGCATGGGTTGAAGTAGTTTATTTATGCTGCGGTAGCTTTTAGTCTTTAAGTGTGCAATCCTATGTATCTTTAGACAGAAAAAAAGTCCTAGCACTCGCCAGCATGGCTGGCTGGGGAATGCTAGGAGTTACAAGACCTTTTTCTGTGTCTAAACATGCATACGATTGCACCCTTAATGTTAAACTAATTTAACTACACTGTTTGCGTATTGGTTTTATACTGTATTTTATACATGTCGGTATTGTGAGCTGCTTAGAGATTAAGGGAGACATCAAGGGAGAAATCCTGTGCATGTTTAGACAGAAAAAAGTTCTAGAACTCTCAGCATGTCTCAAACAGCCATGGCTGGCTGGGGCATGCTGGGAGTTGTGAGGCTTTCTTCTGTCTAAATATGCATAAGATTGTGCCCTAGCCAGTATAAAAACAGTATTAAATAAATAACTAAATAAATCAAATGTCATGAAGTTTGCTTGTTTTAAACTAAGAATTTAATGTTGGCCACAGTTCGTTGGTTTGGATGAAACAAGAAACCGTGGTTAATTAAAAGCAAATGCCGACCAGTTACAAACAAGTGAGGGAGTTGAGTTGGCTAGGCTTGTTCGTGCAGCCCGATGTGGAGGTTTAGTGTTACATCCAAATGAGACCTTTGGTTTCCTGAACTTGGACTTTCTGGGGATGTACCATGCAGCTTTGCACAGACAACTGGATCACTGCATTTTTAATAGCTTATCTTTCTTACATTGTGGAACTCTAAGCAACATCCATTGGGTTCCTAAGAGGTCTCCCATTCCTAAGAGGTCTCCCTGACCAGACCCATGGCACAATCCTAAGCATATTTGCTCAGAAGTCAATTCCACTCAATTCCATGGGATTTCCTTGCAAGTCAGGGCGCATATGGTTGCCTCTGGCCTGCTCAGCTTTGACAAAATTGCCACGTCGTCTGTTCCCAGTGAAGTTTGTGGATGCTCGCCTCCGTCTTCATGCTCTTGCTATTGTAACATCTTCTCCCTTTCAGATGATGGTTCTGGACGACTATGCTGATCCGTTTGACACTGCACAAGAAGCTAGTAGTCAAACGGGAGAACAGGAAAGGGTTAAAAGTGAAGGCTACATGGAACCATATGAAGCACAGAAGTTGTTGGTTGGTAAGGTACCAATTTGATGCTCAGTTTTCTCTCCCTAGCATGAAAATGAAGGTTTTGAAATATAGAGCACAATAAGACAACCAAGCATTTTTCTGTTGATAACTTACTGCAGATTTGATCTGTGTCATCAATTATTTTCTGTCATTATCTGGCATTTCCCACATGTTTTGCATTTGGTTTGTTGGTTTGTTCAACACATCTATATCCCACATATCATTACATTGTGTTTCCAGGACTCTTTCATATCAATAAACCAGGGCTGGGCAGACTTTAGCCTTGCGGGATCCGTTTACTTTCATTTTTTTATTAGAATCTTGCGATCTACCAACCAAAGCCAGGTACAAAAAGGTGGTTCAGGAGGGCAGATGTACGCTAAGGCTGCTATCCTATGCCAGGGAGTAAGCCCCATTCAGTGCTTTTTGCTCATCAAATGTTATGTTTCTTACCCACCCAAGGGTCTCTTGCTTGGCTTTGTCCATTTTTTCTCGCTGCCCACTATGCCTGGAATTCTCTTCCAGAGCATTTGCGGACCACGAGTTCAATTACAGTTTTTAAAGCTCAGTTGAAAACTTAGAATCATAGAATAGTAGAGTTGGAAGGGGCCTATAAGGCCATCGAGTCCGACCCACTGCTCAGTGCAGGAATCCACCGTAAAGCTTCTCTGACAGATGGCTGTCCAGCTGCCTCTTGAAGGCCTCTAGTGTGGGAGAGCCCACGACTTCCCTAGGTCACTGGTTCCATTGTTGTATTGCTCTAACAGTCAGGAAGTTTTTCCTGATGTCCAGCTGGAATCTGGCTTTCCTGTAACTTGAGCCCATTATTCCATGTCCTGCACTCTGGGTTGATTGAGAAGAGATTATGGCCCTCCTGCAAGTGACAACCTTTCAAGTATTTGACGAGTGCTATAATCTCTCCCCTCAATCTTCTCTTCTCCAAGCTAAACATGCCCAGTTCTTTCAGTCTCTCCTCCTAGGGTTTTGTTTCCATACCCCTGATCATCCTCGTTGCCCTCCTCTGAACCCCCTCCAGCTTGTCTGCATCCTTCTTGAAGTGTGGTGCCCAGAACGGCACGCCATACTCAAGATGGGGCCTAACCAGTGCTGAATAGAGGTGAACCAATAGCTCGTGCGATTTGGAAGCTATACTTCTATTAAAGCAGCCCAAAATAGCATTTGCTTTTTTTGCAGCCACATCACACTTTTATTTTTTCTAAAGCTTTTAGAACTTGATTTTGATCTTACTTTTACATCCCCTGTGCCTGTTTGGTGCATACCCTTCCCTTTCTTACTGTTTTATTGTGATTTTATCAGAATGTAAGCCTATGTGGCAGGGTGTTGCTGTTTTATTATGTACAGCACCATGTACATTGATGGTACTATATAAATAATAATAACAATAATAATAATAATAAAGAATCATAGTGCAATGTTGCCTTTGAGCAGAAGTGTATAGGATGGCACTGTAGAAATGAAGGACAGGGTTCCTCTGAGCATATGCTCAGCCCAGGACAAAAATTCACTGTTGGATTCCCAAGCTTCCTTTATTTCAGCAGCCTAATGTTTTTTTTGAAGGGGACCTTTTAGTTGTTGCTGTTGTTAAGACAAAGGTGGCATGCGCATTTCTAAAATATAAATAAACATGGGCGGAAGCGGTCCTGTGCTGGCCAGAGGATAGCTTGGCCTCCTCATTTCCTCCTGCTCTCAATATATCAGCTAAATTTTCTTGGTAGAAAGATGGGATGCAAATCCACTAAATAAATAAATCCCAGGAGGGCGTTTTAAAGTGGACTCTTCACTTCTCTGTTGCCAGAGATTCAGAAGAATGGTTCCAAGGAAGGGTTAGCCGCTGCTTCAAAACCTCTGCATCTGTACGACACTCCCTACGAAGCACCTGAGGATGGAGCGGAGCCAGACCCCCGGCGCCCACCCGCTGTCTGTTGCCGCTACTCGTGGCTCCCTGAAGATGATGAACGGCCACCGGAAGAATACGACCAGCCCTGGGAGTGGAAAAAGGACCGAATCTCCAGGGTCTTCGCAGGTTAGCAGCTCAAGGGTGTGTCAGCGGAAGGAGGTGTTTGTGTGTGTGTGTGTTTGGAGGGAGGGGGTGATTACCTGGGCAGGGATAAGACAGGGATGAATCTGTTTATTTTCCTTACCATTGGACTGAGAACCAAATGACACGTTAAGCAGAAGATTTAATTGGATCTCCTGACATTTTCTTTATGCAACACTGGGCCTGTTCAGACGACACGCTAAGCCATGGTTAGGCTGCTAACCCTTTTGCAGTATATGGTTGGTGAGTGTCTTTAAATCGTGGTTATGCAGTCACCATGGTTAGGAATGGTTCACATGACACGCTGAGCCATAATGTTTAGCTCAAAATGCTTAACCACAGTGGCATAGTGCGTTGTCTGAATAGGGTCTGTGTGTGTGTGTTGGGTGGTTTGGGGGAGGTGCTGACAAATTCATCTGAGTGTCCCTTGGGAAGCTGGTGTTTAAGCCTATCCCACCCACCGTTCTCTGGCAACCTTTGGCCTTCAAGGGGGCCATTCTGCATCCGCAGCATCCTTCCACTCTCTCTGAAAACATCTGGCTGGCCTCCCTCCTTAATTCATAGAATTATAGACTAGTAGAGTTGGAAGGGGCCTATAAAGCCACCTGGTCCAACCCCCTGCTCAATGCAGGGATCCACCTTAAAGCGTACTTTTCAGATGGTTGTCCAGCTGCCTCTTGAATGCCTTTCTCTTCTGTCTTCTGGGGGCTCGTCCAGTTGAGATTGAAGGAATCAAGGAGCTACCTTGGCCTCCACCTGTTGGACAGCTTGATAGCTCTACTAACCACTTGGATGCTGAGGCACTGCCCACCCTCCAGGGCACCAGCGGCAGATGCCTACCTGCAAATGTCTCACCAAGCCTCCATAAGAACACTGCCAGCCCTCCGGACTCTGCAGCCACGTCCAGCCCCACGGATGACAGTGGTGGGTATCCTCAAGCCACATCAGTTTTGGAATGGGATTACGGATGTCAGCACCATTGCGATAATATAACTGGAGGGTCTAGGTAGTCATGTTGTGGTAAATGCGTCA
Organism: Anniella stebbinsi; assembly: GCA_029215795.1. Taxonomy (NCBI): domain Eukaryota; kingdom Metazoa; phylum Chordata; class Lepidosauria; order Squamata; family Anniellidae; genus Anniella; species Anniella stebbinsi. Next base: position 395,447,038 of record JARDYH010000001.1, read on the forward strand.
TGAACTGCAGGGGATCATAGGATCCTGAATATCTCTGCTTTAGTCTTATTTTTTTAAAGGTCAAGCTTCTAGGCCTTATTGTATGGGAAACATGAACATGTGGGCAGCTCTGGCTCAAAGACTGTGGGCTACACATTACGTGCAGTTCTGTGATTGTTTTACTGGATTTTTTTTTTAAATGGAAAGGAGCCATGAGTGGCTTCAGGTTGCATTGAGGAATGGAAGGGGCTGTTTAACCCTTTCCTTTCCAGGTCTGTTGTCTACTCAGGATTCCCAATATCTGTTCCCAGTTCAGAAGAAAAGCAGCTGCAGAGATGGGTGCTTTTGAGTGGATCATTGACTGGCAAGGGAAAGATTAAACCTCCTCCTGTGAAAACAATCCTAAAAATACCCAGAATATGTAGCTTGGCCCTGAGGACCTAGAGAGGGTTAGGATTGGACCTCCATTGATCCATGGGGCAAATTTCCTGCAAGCAAAAAGCTTGTTATGGGCTTTACTCAGAAGTGTATCCAATTGTGGATGTCATGACCAGGTTGACAGAAAGCTGTGGAAACCATTTTCCAAAATGGCCACCACCCATCCACCTTTGGCACCTAGTTCGTGGTGTCTGTTGTGCATGTTCCATGTCAAGCCTCTAGGGGGTTTCTCCTGTTTCTGTGTACATCAGTGCAGGACGAAGCAAGCCACATACCTTATGAAGACATTACTCCTGTGCTGTGTCCATGCGTTACCAATGGGACACACAAACGTAGCAGTGCCTACATGCAGTTCCTGTCACGCCGTACATTTTTGGGTGTTACAAAGCCAGTGGTAATGCCTTCAAAGTTGTCACGTAGAACCTTTTGAAGTCATATGGCCAGGTGTCAGAACAACTGGAAAATTACGGCTGCCGATCAATATAGACCATACTGAGCTTGCTGGGCTTTGTTTTTGACAGTATCAGGCAGCTTATTATGTTCCTCCCACAACTGGCAGTTCAGTTGACCTTTCTTAGTAATAATAATAATAATAACAATAATAATAATAATAATGTATTTATTTCTTACCCGCCTCTCCCTCTGGATCAAGACGTGGAACAACATCAAATATAAAATACAGAAAACTGATTGAAAGTACATAAAACTAATACATCATTAAAATACCAATAAAGCTCTTAAAATTCAACTGGATAGGCCTGCTGGAAGAAATCAGTCTTTATGGCTTTCTTAAAGTCAAAGAGACTATTAAGTTGACGAACCTCCTCCAGCAGGCTATTCCACAGTCTGGGAGCGGCAGAAGAGAAGGCCCTGCTCCCAGTTTCTTGCCCTCCTTCCCCAGTCCGTTATTCTGCCTTTCAAGTCGTTCTGGTCCGGCACCTTGGGGTCCGCTGCCACACGGCCCTCATTTCATGCGCCGTTCATGTGTTTCCACCCCAAGGCAAGGAAGCGGTGAAGAACCAGCTGCCATCTTGCACGGAGAAGAGTAGCGGCCCATGCTGGTTGAGCACGGGGCACTTGCTAGCTTTCGGCGAACGCATCAATCCCACTTTGCCGCTGGAGAGCCAGGCGTGAGTTGGTTGGGAGCGGGCGAGGGGAGGGTCACCCACCTCCGCTGCGCGCTCTGCGCTGCATTGTTTCTAGGGCACCCTCAGTGCTACACGGTGATGGCACTCTCCCTCTAGAGCTGAGCTATACCCTGTAGGAATAGGTCTCTGAGAACCTGAGTACTTCGTTTTCCCTCCTTTGGCCATTTTCGTTGATAGGAATACCAACTCAGCGCCCAGTCCCCAAACATTTCTTGGGCCTGTTGAGTTGCCACAGCGTTAGCTCAGGGGCATTGAACCTCCTCCGGCTTCAGGGCAAAATTCAGTTTTGGAAATAGGCTTGGGGGATGGTTCCAGTGGTGGGTGGGGCCAAAGGCAAAAGAGGAGGAGCCAAAACACCAACATATTTAAGCTTAGCTACTGCCAGTAGCTAAGAGGGATTTGAACCTTTTAAAACGGGAGGAAACTATGCAAAAGCTGGGAAAAGGCCAAATGAAGTTGCGGGAGGGGGCATGACCAGGGGAGGAGGTATGTGGCCCCCTGGGGAATCGCAGAGGGCCAAGTTGGGACCCCAAGTGGGTCGGATTTGGCCCATCTGAGGTTCAAGGATTCCCGTGGTGAAATAAGTACAGAAGAGAGACCTGTGGTATCTTCTAAAATTAATTGATTGATTCTGGCATAAGCTTTTGGTGTATTAGAGCCCGTTCCTCAGATGCATGAATGATCATCGCTTGACGACAGATATTTAAAGTGTTATTACTCTGCTCTTCAGCCAAAAAAGACTCAGGGCAGATTACAGATCATTTTTTTAAAAAGTCTCTCTGTCCATAGGCTTACAATCTGAAAGACACAATACAAAAGGAAAAAGGGATGGGGAGGGAGACGGAAAAAAAAAAGCAAACTTAGGCACCAGTTTTGAAACTGACAGTTCTTAGAATGAACAGCTGGGGTGGAAACAGTTCAGATAGTCTGATGTTATGGCTAATGGGAGGTGACAGATGAGGGAGAAGAGGAATGAAAGGCAATCGGTCCCTCAGCAGTGCTGATGAAATTGCCCTGCATCCTTTCTCCCCCTGTGCTGCAGCCTGCTAGAATTTCTTTCTCTCTTTCACATCTAGAGAACAAAAGTCGGAAATAGACTATAATGCCATGACATTCAAGTTGTATAACATGTGGCATTTTTCTGCAAAGCCCAGACATATCGAATGTAAGAACAATAACCTGTATGGAACAGCAATAATCAATGATTGCACCCTCTTCTTCGCTTTGCTATGCTAATTTAACTTCTGCACTGGGAGAGAGAACCTTGGTTCCAGTTGAGTCCCAAACACTTAGAATCAAACTTACTGGTAAACTCGAGCTCAGCAAATTTCTGTTGGAAGTTTTACGAAATGTCAGAGTTTGCACCCAGTCCAGACTGAAGGCTTTTAGGGGCCTAAATTACATAAGTCTGCTTGCAGAAAAGGGATGCCTTGGTATACAAAGACGTGGGCAAATTATTATTATTTTGATTGGATCAACACCCTGCTTCTCCAGCTGGAAGCCCCTGAAGCAGGACTATAGAGGTACAACCGAATGTTTCCCTCCCTCCTCTGCAGGTGGTATCACGGGACCCTGAGCCGGGTAGATGCTGAGGGGCTGCTGCGGCTTTGCAGAGAAGCCAGTTACCTGGTGCGGAACAGCGAGAGCAGCCATGATGCCTTCTCCCTCTCCCTCAAGTGAGTGAACGCAAGGGCGGTTGTGTATGCCTCGTGCCCTTCTTGGCTGATGAAAGTCGTTCAGGGAGTTTCAGCCCACCTCCACCGGTGGCAGATGAGGGAGCATTTAGGATGCCATGACTAGGACCTGCAACAAAATGTTGCAGAATGGACAGTGCTTCTGACCAGGGATATCAGCCATACCCATTTCCAAAATACGCTATTACCGCTCCCCAGTTTCCCAATCTCCCCCCCCCCCCCCCCCCGGTCAGTAAGCATGCCACTGAGCAGGCTCAATCCTCATTGGGGTGGTTTTGGCTGGGTCGCTCTCCCCCCCCAAATTTGTTTTGTATTTCTGCATGCCTTGGGGTTCAGCTGAGCCTGCTGATGCTTCCTGTGTATGGTGGGGGTGCTGGTTGTTCCCACTTTGGCTACATGAGAATCCACTCTCCGAAAATATATTCCATATTCCATAGGATGATGGACTTTTACAAAACCTACTCAAAGACCTACTCAGGCTCTAGGGCTGAAAGAAGTTGACTCCCCCCCCCCCCCCCCATTTAGTGCAACATTTTTGCCCCAATGCCTGTGCTTTAGAACTGTCCCGCGATGGAATTGTGGGCGTTTGTCATTGAGCGAGCAGACTGTCTCCTTCCGATTCCTTCCCTTAGAAGCAGCCAGGGCTTCCTCCACATGAAACTCCTGCAGACCGAAGACCGCAAGTTCATCCTGGGCCAGCATAGCCCGCCCTTCGACAACGTCCCCGAGATCATCCACCACTACGCCAGCCACAAGCTGCCCATCCAGGGTGCGGAGCACATGTCCTTGCTCTACCCAGTCACCACGCAACCTTCCCATTGCCTTGCGGCGGAGCAGTGACTTCCGGAGGGAGGGCTCTGAGCAGGCCTGGCTGGTCCAGGAACCACGCTCGAGCACGCCGAGGCGAGAGCGGAACATTTGGGAGGGGGCTGCAGGCTGCATTGACTTGCACGGACCAGGAGAGGAGGGGGCCGAGGCGTAATGAGGTTGGAAGCTGTAGGCAGTCAACAAAAGAGAATCTGGGGCCATCAGACCTAGAACGGTTCTATCCTCTGCTCTGTATTTGCTGGAACAACCTTACTTTGCATGTTGGACGTCCCATGTTGGATGCCAGTTAACTAGCTACTCTGGAAGTAGGAGGGGATCAATTCTCAGATTGGAGGGCTTAGAACTGCAAAGCCACATGGCCCCTTGAGTGTCACAGATTCCAACCCCCGAGTGTGTAGTCTTAACTGCCAGAGCTTCGTTCAGGGCCAGTTCCTGCCTACATACGCTTCGTTCCATTGACTGCAGCATCTGAGACTTGAGGCTCCCCAGACTTGAACTTACCCATCCATCATCATCCAATGTCATGCCGAGCATGGTGTTTCTCACAGGACGCCATTCATGCATTTGATTGTGAGTTGCCAAGGCATGAGAAATCAAGAGAGGGAACATGCAGGTATGCAAGCTGACTGCCAAACTCCTCTCGATTTCACAACTTGCTTGGGAAATGTTATTTCCTCAACCAGCTACTTTTCCGGTTACCTCGTTGCTCTTTTATCTTGACCTCAATTGGTTGCAACCTGGCCAAGAGAGCCCTGACAGTTTCCTATAAGCAGATTTAGCGACCTGCAGGGGTTCATTGAGGCTGCCACCTTCATGCAGGTGGGTGAATTTAACCGGCCGCCATGCAGCAGGATCTCCTCTTTCCCTCCACTGCGGGAACGGAGTTGGCACAGACATCTCTCGGGGCTGCACTGTGTGCCAAATTCAGGCAGCATCCTCAGGAATGCGAGTGGACTGCCTAGAAGCCAGCTGTCATCTCTCTGCTGTGGATTGAGGAGCAGTCTTCTGAAACACCCTCAGAAGAGCCCGTCAGCCAGCAGGCAGAGATTCAGTGAACCGAGAAGGCTAAAAATAATTAGAGACAATTAGAAGAAAGATGGCGAGGTCATCATTGGTAGAGAGCACCTGCTAGGCACGCAGATGGTCCTAGGTTCATCCTCTGGCATCTCGTCAAAAGGATCAGGTTGCAAGTGATGGGAAAGATCTGTGTTGGAGACCCCAGAGATCAGGTGCTGGTTGGGGTAAACAGTGCTAGGACAGATGGGCAAGGCATTTGACCTCTTTACAAGGGAGTGTCCTACGTTCCAATGATGGGAATATTTGCATGCGTCAGGACCCTTGTTACGAAAATGTGCAGGATGCATTGTGAAACCCTCATTTGGTATAAGTTGGGTCATCTTTTTGGTTCTGGCTTCCTCAAGCAAATGCAAAATAAATTAAATGGAATACCTTGATTGCTGCTACATTTTTGTTTTTATAATTTTTAATTAATTTGAACCATGCTTTTTAACTGGGCTGGGTTATACAAAAGAAACAAAGTCATTTTTCAGCAACAACAAAAAGATTTCCGTCTAACCAATTATGTAGCCGTTATTGTTCCAATAAATAATACAGTCGTTCCATTTGTCCGCAGTGCAAATTATCTGTTGATTTCCCATTCTTCTATGTATAATTTCATAGAAAATACCAATTTCAGCTATTTCAAAGCATTTCATCAATCCTTCATGCACTATAGGTGGATGAGCCATCTTCCAATTTCTAGCCCATGCTATTTCACTTGTCAGTAACAAATTTATGATTAATATATTTTTAAGATTTGTTACAACATATTCAGTTGCATTAAAAAGAACCAATTAAAGAGACCACTGCACATTAAAACCCAATATCTTAGAATGATACTGACCACTTGTAGCCAATAACTCTGGGCATCTGGACATATCCACCACATATGGAGAAAATGAGCTTGCCTAGTTGTGTATTTCCAACATGTAAACCTATTCGTTGCATAAATCTGATTTAACCTGGCAGGGGTCAAATAGCAATGAAAAAATCGACTCATATTCTTACATTCTTCACTGTCACCAGGAAATATGCACCAGGTTTATGTTTGCAATCTCCCACCCCAGAACTGGATGGCAGGCTAGGTTTGTGTTTTATTTTTATACCTGTTGAGAGTGAATTAAGTCTTTCTTGCGCTTACTGATGTATAATCCAGTTTTTATTCCTGAAAGAGCAGCATCACATATCTTTGGTGGGAGGGAGGGAGTGCGGTAGGGAGAAGATAGGTCGGATTCTTGGGTATTGTTCTGGACGGATTCTTTGGTATTGTTCTGGATTAACTGGGAAGCGTGTCATTTCTGGATTTGTGCAAAAATGTCCAGAGAGGCATATAATCGATATCAGTGCTGCTGGGGTCTTATTTATGGAAATTGCTACAGATTTCTGTTTTGTTTGCAGACTTGGTGGCATTGCTGCAAATTTGTTTTGTGTCGTTTCTGTTTGCAGCTGTGCTTGTGTTGCTACAAATTTGTATTGTTTTGTTTGTAGCCTTGGTTGCGTTGCTGCTGGTTTGTGCTAAAATGCAGAACAGGTGGACGAGGGCAGTGGAGGCTGGTGGCTCCGATGACAGTGGGGTGTTAAATCCATTCCGGGTTTCAGTCAGAACTGTAAAAGAGCTAACAACCAGTCAGGACTCTAGAGGAGCTACTCAAGGTGAGAATTCTATAGAATTCTGCCTGAAACCTGGAGCGGATTCACTACCCCACTGATATCGGAGCCTCAAGCCGGCAATGCCCAAAGGTGCCCATGCTCAGAATTTTTCCTCGATTCTGTAGGCACACTGGGTGTTCTGCATGGGGAGGAAACCCCCCATTGTCACGTCCCCCTAGCCGACCCAAGCAGCCAGTACCTGTCACGACTCGGCAGCCCACCCACTGCTCTGTGGGGGCTGAAGAGCAGCTGTGAAGTGTTTGGGAGCCCGTCATTGCTTCTTGCAAAAAGAGGTAGGAATGTTTTCAAAAGTGAATCACTCTGTGAATTGGCACAATACACAAAATCTCTCTCTCTCTCTCTCTCTCTCTCTCTCTCTGGTTGTGTAAGACTGCGTTCCTAAATGCCTCATTGTGCATGGACCTTCCTTGCTCTCGTGGAATGCTGCAATATGCTCCAGTTGCAGCTACAGCTATTGCCCAATGAAAGCTAACTGCGCCAATTCCTTGACTAAGGGTGCGATCCTATGCTTGTTTAGACAGGAATAAGTCCTAAGGGGCTGAGGGATGCTGCAAATTGTAGGGCTTTCCCCCCATCCCTGTCTAAATATAACCCAGGATTGTGCTCTCAGTTAACCTCGTTATGCAACTCTTTCAGCTGAACGCAAAGGGTCGTGAACTGCTGCGTATGGGTTGGGGCAGTGGAGGCTGGTGACTCTGATGTCAGTAGGGCGGCAAATCCGCTTCAGTCAGTCAGAACTCTAAAGGAGCTCTCCAAGGTGTGAAGCTAAGCAGGCTAAACTCCATGTCATCCAAGTTATATAATACGTGACATTTCTATGCAAAGCCCAAACAAATAGAATGTAAGAACAACAACCCATATAGAGCAGCAATAATCAATGATTGCACCTTTGTCTTAGCTTAGCTTTTCTATGCTAATTTATCATCTACACTGGGAGAGATGTACCTTGGGTAGCTCCTTTGGAGTTCTGACTGGGTCTGAATGAAACCCAGAGTAGATTCACCGCCCCACTGATGTCAGAGGCACCAGCTTCCATTGGTTTGGAGGTAGCGTGCCTCTCCCAATGTCCCCAGGGGTGACAGCCTCTCCCCACAAGCCCTGGCCTTCCTGCGTTGAGTGGGAAGCCTGAAGGATGATTTTAAGTGTGTTGGGTGAATGCATTTAGAAGCCCCACCTGTGAACAAGAACCATGCTATTATAGGGGTTTCCAGTGGAATTGCCTGTGTGAAGATCTGTGCACAGCTGTGAGTTTGCATACACATGTGAACAAAGGGCCGGGCCGGAGAGCAATCCTAGTAATGGGACACACCAGAATGTCCTTTGCCCAGACGAGACTTTGAAGATGCCATTGCCTTGTCTCATTCACAGATGTTGATGGGGGGGGGGTCCAGATGTTGTCTCCCACTTACAACGCCTCCCCCCATGATTTCCCACCACTTATTTTGTCCTTTTCCTTTAATGCAGAAAATCTGTTAAGGAAGAAAAGGCAGAACTGCTCACAATGCCTTCTGGTCGCTTGCACTACAAGCCTTCCTTCTGGAAGCATCCTACGTGCGAGTCATGGAAATGAACGCAAAGCTTTCCTGATCTTTAAATCACCACCTTAGTCAAGCAACTGGCGTTGATAACTTTAAAGCGGGGTGCACATCCTCTTTCAGGCCAAGGGCCGAAGTCCATTTCAGAGAAGCTCTCCGAAGCTGCGTTCCAGTGGTGGGCGGGGCTGGAGGCAAAGGAGGTGGAGCTAAAGGCAAAAGGGGCAGGGCCAAGCTCCCCAGCATACCAGCATATTTTACCTTAAAGCTTAAACTGCCAGTAACTAAGCTTTAGGAGCAACATTTCAACCTTTTAGAATGGGGGCTGCGCGAAAGCCAAGAAACTGCCAGGGAAAATGACATAAGAAACTGCCAAATGATTGGGGAAATTAACAAATGAAACCGTCAGACAATCAGGGAACCTGACACAAGAAAATGGCAATCAATCAGGGAGACTGACAAACGAAACTGCTGAACTGCCAAACAATCAGGGAAAGGTGTGGAGCCAGAGGGGCCATGGCCCATTCTCCTTCTGAACCAAGCCTAATAAATATACCCACTCTGACTTTATTTCTTTCGATGTCTTCTGGTATTGCTCAAAAACCTATCCCTTCTATCTCTGCGAGGCTCACCCTGTGCCACTGAAACTTGAGTTTTCCCTATTGGGCAAAGTTCTCCAAAGACTGTCTTGCCATTTCCCTAGCAAGTCTCCACTCCCTATGCAGTGACCCATACTTCGCTGCATGCCCACCTTGGTCTTTTTTCACCCTGTCATTGTCATTACGAGTGGTCTGCCAGTCCAGTAGGATGGCCGGGTGTATCTGCTTTAATAGAGAACAGCCCTCTTATTTGAAGGAGTATCTGAGGGCTGTCCTCTGTTTGAAGGCATCCTCTATTCGAAAGACTGCCCTGTCGAATTCTGGTTTAAGGAGACAGAGCCATAAAAACTGTTGCCCATCCATTGTTCACATCGGGCAGCAGACACAGGGCACTTAGTCACAGTTTCCCACAGTAGGGTGAGATCTACTGTGTTTCTATTAATTATTTCTAAATCTGCAGATATACATTAGCATGCTGTGCAAATTGGCATCCTCTTTTGTCCTTTTTGGCATTTTGTAAGTGGCTACCCTACGGGGTGGGATACTGATCCATTACTCCTTTCTGTAAATATTTGTGGTAAAATTAAAATTGTGTTCTTAACTCTTACACTGTATCAATGTTTTTGAGTTAATTTTCCCACTTTAGTCTAAAATAGCGCATAATCTAGCATAGTGCATAATCAGCCTCTGCAAGAGGTCTAATTGGTTTGATGTCCTTTGTGTATCTGTGCATAAAGTGAGTCTGCATACACATGTGAATGTGTACACACTCTGACTTTAAGAAAACCATAAAGACCTAGTTGAAATTTAAGAGTTTTATTGTTATTTTAATAATGTATTAGTTTTATATGTTTTAATCCGTTTTATGTATTTTATACTATTTGTATTTGATGTTGTTCCCCACCTTGATCCAGAGGGTGAGGCGGGTAAGAAATAAATATTTTTATTAAGACACAGGGAGCAGTCCTGGTAACAGGGCCCGCTTTGCACAGGCCCCCAGGAACTTGAGATTGTGCGTGTAATAAGCATAGCTTTGGGCTTCAAAACTCCCCCCCCCCAAAATAAAAATCGCACTTTGGAATTTTATTTAGGGTCCACAGAACACCCACACACCCACACCCACACCCACCCACACCATAATATAGTCAGAATTAGCTACATAATAAAAAGTGGCATGGAATATATTAGCTGGGATGGTCACACACTCATGTTTGAGTGAGGGACAATTAAGGTCACTTTGGTCTGGGAAGCAAGTGTATCCTAAAAGCTGAAAGAATGGCGTAGAACTGAATGAAAGTATCAAGCCGGCAGGTTTGTGAATAAACCGATGTTACACAAGAACATTGTGTTCACGGGGAGCGACAGGGAGTTACGTGCTGGGCAGTTCCCATCCCGATCTAGAAATTTCTCCAGGTATATTCTCCACGCCCTTTAAAAGTCGTCTCAGCTTCCAGGTCCTGTAGAAAGTGGCTTCCCAGGTTTCTTTTGCTCACCATGCCCTGTTTAGAAGCAGCCCTTCCAAACAGATTTGCTTGCGATTAGGCCGCTGAGTTAACCAACGGCACGTTTTCACGCACGCATGGAAAACAATGCTGATGCGCCACACCCGTGTCCCTCCTCTCTGGGAGATGTGCACCTGTGCCGCTGGGTGGGACTGCAAGCCGGCCGAAGGGCTGCAGCCTCATCCGACGGCCGGCGAACGTCTCATGTACCGCCTGTGTGCGCGCCTCCTTCTGTGGGGTTGCCTCTTCCCCGGCAGCCCTTTCTCCAACCCATTCTGCTTAGCACTGGAGCGTCACATGACAGCAGCCCGGAGCAGCACTGAGCATGAGCAAAAGCATCAGGGCCACAGTGGCTCTTTTATGAGAACAACAAAGCCAGCAGGAGCTGCCGAGCCTTTTGTTGCCTTCCAGTCAACCTCCTTTGGCTGCTCTTTAGTGTCGGCTTCCTGGAGCAGCTGAGGGCCGCTGCTTTATTTCATGTTCAGGTCTCACCGTTCCCGTCGGTCCCGTCTGCCCCTCGAGTGCACCGCCGCCCACCCTCGCAGGGCCTTCCGTAGCAGTGGAGGCAGCGGCTGTGAGTATGATGAATGGGGAGCGGGGGGACGGGACCCTTTTGCGTGGGTTGGACAGGCGCCTTTGCAAGTGTGGATTTCGAAAGGTGGGAGGAGAGAAGCGGGGAGGGCAAGGACTCTGAACCCCCTCCCCCCACCTCAGTGCTTCCCTTTTTTCCTCGGAGGTCGCTGTGGGTTAGCTGTAATGGTTTGGGGACAAAATCTGTCTTTGTAGCGATTCCATAAAAGACTGTGCCTGTTTTATTTACGTATATCCAAATTCAGGCAAGCTTTACAGGGCCTCTTCTTCGTAGTTCTGCTTTCTCTCTCTCTCTCTCTCTCTGTGTGTGTGTGTGTGTGTGTGTGAGAGAGAGAGAGAGAGAGAGAGAGAGATCTTCTGGTTATTTGAGGCCTCAAATTCCTCCTTAGGATTCCTGCAATTCTCTGAGCGTAAAACCCCAGAATGACAAAGAAACAAGGCTAAGACTGAGATCAAATGGGGTTTCAATGGCAGCCAGCCACAGGTGGTTCAGTCCTTGACTGTTCTGACTTCTCCCCATGGATTGTGCCCAGCTCTGGGGTCCATCACTCAAAATTACTCTGGAAGGCCACTTTGACGTTGTTGTTGTTGATGATGATGATGATGATGATGTTATTTACGCTGTTACCTTCGTAGATCATTATGGTAACTGGAAAAAAACGTTTTTGCCGAATTCTAACCTAACCATTTTCTTTTGAAAGGGCCGGCCCAAACGTTAGGCAGAGTGAGGCATCTGTCTCAGTGGTGCTGGTTTTGGGTGTCTTGGAAGGGCAGCAACTTGTTAGACTTTTCATTAGATATTGCCAGGGAAGGGAAGGAGGTTGTGTGAGTTTTTCTGCCTCAGGTGACAAAATAAGTTGACTGACTTTTTGGTACTGTGCACATTGATTTATGGGGTGGGGAATGCTATTTGGTGGTCCACCTCAGACGACAAAATGCCTTGGGCTCACTCTGTTTTAATTAATTCTCAATGACACCCCTTTCTCTCCTTTCTGGTCCATGGTACTCTCTCTTTGGGCTGGTTTGCATGACATGACAGCCCACGGTGGCTTAATTTACCTGTGGGGGCTGTTGCATCATGCCGGGTGTCTGCAGATGCCTGGCTTACCATAGCTTGTTGTGTCGTGTGAACCCAGGCGGCATGGCCTGTTGGGAATGGACAGCAACCCAACAAAAGCCCATGACTTATATAAGAGTGGCTGTTCACTCCAACAAGCAATGCCATCTGGGTTCATATGACACCACAAGCCATAGTAGCGAGGGTCATTAAACAAATTGCTCCCAACATGCAACTGGCACACGCTGCAGGGGAAATAAGCCACCGTGATTAATTTCCCTGCCACGATCATGCAAACCTGGTCTCCGTCCCTCTTTCTGTCTCGCTTTGCACCCCATAGCGTAGCCTTTCCCAATCTGGAACCCTCCAGATAGGTTGGACTACACCTCCCACCATCCCCAGCCATCATACCCAATGGTCACACTGGCTGGAATGATAGAAATTGTAGTTCAACACATCTGCAGGGTTCCTTGTCGGGGAAGGCTGGTATACGCTGTCTTCTCTTGTCTTTCTGCCTTCTCTTGCCATCCTCATCTCTGTTACTCTGAACAACCTCCCTTTTTTCTTTCCTTGACCACAGATCTTCCAGCAAACCTTACCTCTCAGTTTACCTTCCTTCCCCTGCCCCATACCCATTTTATTTATTATTTGAAATATGTTTTAAACCAGCCCTTCATCTCAAATGGTTCCAAGCTGGGTTACAAACCTAAGAGATACAAATGGTAAATATAAAAAAATGATAGAATCCTGCAGACAAAAGCACTTCCTTTATTGTCACCAGCACTTGGAGAAGGGACGCAGCAGATGATCCGTGAGAGCACGGACAGGTTGATAGGGGAGAAGGCGCTCTTTTAGCTACAAGGAGCCCCAACCTGTTAAATGCTTTAAAAGTAATTGAATTAAACTTGGACAGGCAGCTGGTGATGCTCTTTTAAAACTTGGCGATGTGTGATTTGAACAAGTTGTCTCAGTCAAAATTCTTGCAGCTGAATTCTGCAAGAATTTTATTCTATTTGTATCTTCCAACCCCTCTTCAAAGGCAGCCCACACATCACAGCAATCCCCATCACAGTGCAAGGGAGGGCAGCTGAAATGATCAAGGGGCTGGAGCATCTCCACTATGAGGGAAGGTTACAGTAGCTGGGATTGTTTAGCTTGGGTGGAAAAAGGCTGAGGGGAGACATGATAGAGGGGTACAAAATGATGCATGGTGTGGAGAATGTGGATAGGGAGACATTTTTCTCCCTCTCCCATAATACTAGAACCCAATGGGTTCGTCCCATCAAGTTGGTTGGTGGGAGAATCAGGACAGAAAAAAAGGAAAGACTTCTTCACACAGCGCATAGTTAAACTATGGAATTCCCTACCACACGATGTAGTGATGGCCGCCAATTTGGATGGCTTTAAAAGGGGGTTGGACAAATTCCCGGTGGATATGGCTATCAACGGCTGCCAGTCCAGAAGGCTATGTGGTACCTTCAATATCAGAGGCGTAAACCTATGTGCGCCAGTTGCTGGGGCACATAGGCTGGAGGATGGTGTTGCACTTGTGTCCTGCTTGTGGGTTCCCAGTCAATAGCTGGAGGGTCACTGTGTGAACAGAATTCTGGACTAGATGAACCCTTGGTCTGATCCAGCAGGGCTCTTTTTATGTTTTTATGTTCTTTGTGGGTAGAGGCTGTGACTCAGTGGTAGAGCTTCTTCTTTTCATGCAGAAGGTCCGTGGGTTCGATCCCCGGCATCTCTAGGTAGGGTTGGAAAACTTCCTTCCTGAAACCCTGGACAGCTCCCTGAGAAAGGGAGGAAAATGTCTCCCCATCCACATTCTCCACACCATGCATCATTTTGTACCCCTCAGTTATGTCCCCCCTTACTCGCCTCTTCTCCGAGCGAAACAATCTCATCCGCTGTAACCTTCCCTAAGAGGGGAGTTGCTCCTGCCCCATGATCATTTCAGTGGCTCTGAAACCGTTGACAATACTGCTAGCTGGACCAATAGTCTGACTAAGGCAGGATCTACACTACTGCTTTATAATGGTATTGAAGTGCACTGACAACTGTCGGGGCCCATGACACATTCCATATGCCATTTTCAAACCACTTTCATAGTGTTATATCCTGCTTGGTGTAGGTCTGGCCTAAGAGAGCTTCCTATGTTCCCCTTCCAGGCATGTCAGGGGAAATGGCAATGAATTACTGTTGGTCAAGTGAGACCATTATAAAAGCAGAGGTACCTCTAGCAGGTATGTCAAGCAAAGAAGCAGCAATAAACTGCTAGTCAAAACACAACACTGAGAAAATACGCACATGGTTTGGACAATGAAAGAATAGAAGAGAAGTGATAGGAGATTTGTGGTGTCTTAGAGCAGCCCTCCCCAACCCGTGGCTCTCCATGGTGAGGGGCAGTAGTCCGCCACCTCACAGATAATGATTTTAACTAGGTTCTCTCCCACATTTCTGCTTCTTTGAACACTTCCAGATTGCTTCTCAAAATGTTAAGAATTGCCAGTCGAGGACAACACCTCCCATCCTGGATGGGGTTAACGTCCCCTGCCTCTCTGCCCTTGCTATTGCTGTAATAAATGCCTGTGTGGAGGAGATCGAAGCATGGTGGCTGGGGATGATGGCAGTTGTAGTTTAGCACCAGGTTGGGGAAGGCGCAGCAGGCCCTGTTGGGGCTGAAGGAATGACTCCCTCCGGATTGACAGCCGGGCGACGGCTCTGCTTCTTGCCAAGCGAGAACTTGTGCTCCGCCTCATAGGCTGTATTTACTACAGGTTTCGAGTTAAACGCCCCCAAATGTCTTGGGTTTCCCTTTTTTTTTCCCCAGGAGGAAGAGTTTCCAGCAGCTAATGAGAAGGCCGCTGCACGGCCCTGACGTCGGCCACAGGTGCTCTCGGCCTTTTCGAGGACAGGGACTCAGTTGCCGGGGCGACGGAAGAACATACTGCCTAGGCTGACTCTGCCGCCCTGACATCAAGGCCTCACGCTGCCTGGATGTCTGTCTCGCGGCTCCCAGGCTGGCTGGTAGCATGGAGGGGAGAGGCCTAGCCCTGAGGAAGGAGCGCCTGTGAACTACGAAGCAAATGGTAAGCGGATGAGGCTCATGGGATGGAATCTGGGGGGCGGCTGGGCGACTCCGGGAGAAGAGACGGCTAAGCTGCCTTCACCGGATCAGAGGGTATGAGGTGGGTGCTGCAGTTGGCCGTTGAAAGTTCAGACATCACCGATGGGATGAGAGCTGAGAGGCTGGAAATTAGGGTGACCGTATGGAAAGGAGGACAGGGCTCCTTCATCTTTAACAGTTGTATTGAAAGGGGAATTCCAGCAGGTGTCATTTGTATGCATGCAGCACCAGGTGAAGTCCCCTCTTTATAATAATAATAATAATAATAATAATAATAATAATAATAATATTTATTTGTAACCCGCCTCTCGCTCCGGATCGAGGCGGGGAACAACAACAATATAAACACAAAAATTCACAACAGTTAAAAATTTTAAAAACAAGAGAACAACACAACATTAAAAAAATCACAACAGGTAAAGCTGCAGGAGCCCTGCCCTCTTTTGTATCTGGTCACTCTAGTATAGCTCCTGCAGCTTTAACTGTTGTGATGAAGAGGGAATTTCACCAGGTGCTGCATGCATACAAATTCCCCTTTCAATACAACTGTTAAAGATACAGGAGCCCTGGAAAGGTGGAATGTGGAAATAAGGGGGCATGAACAACATCACTTCCTGGTTTTACCTTGGGTTAATTAATCTGAATAAATTCATCTAAGTTCAGTCAGTAGATGCTGGTGGCTCTGATGGCGGTGGGGTGGTGAATCTGCTCTGACTTTCAGTCAGTGCTCTAAAGCACCTTGGAGAGCTCCTTTAGAGTTCTGACTTGTTCTGACTGAAACCTGGAGTGGGTTTACTGCCCCACTGGCATTGGAGCCATCAGCCTCCACTGCATGAAATATTTTGCATCATCGTCATCATCATCAGATGCTGTGGACCAAGGTATGCAATCGTGGGGACCTCCCCGCACCCCTAATCTGACACTTCTCTTGCCTTTTCAGGACATCAAAGGCCAGTACTGGACCGATGATGATTCCGATGGAGAAAATGAGTCGGAGGAATTTTTGTACGGAGTGCAGGTGAGGCTCCGGGTACCTCCAGAGGGAACGATAGTGTGGTGGTGACCTCTCAGTCTGGTGGGGGTTCTGAAAAAAAATCTCCGGTTGTGCTTTGGGGGCAAGAAATAGGGCTATCTCTCTCTCCATTAGCACAGGGGGTTAAGGTTTCCATTCTGTAATGTGCTGTTCACCTTTCCAAGGCCAAAAATCCCACTGCTTTTTCAAACACAGGCCTTTTCTGAATTGAAACTACCAACCAAAGTATGGTAGTATACAATTCTGTTGTGAGGTCAGGCTGTGAGACCCTCAGTAAATGTCCTGTGTGGTTTCAGCCCTCCTCTGTCTGGGTGTGTCCTCATAGCAGCTTTGTGTATGTATTTTGTCATCTTTTGGACACCAGGTGAAGACATACTAACTTAGTATGTCAGTTGGGCCCGAATTATTTTGGGCTGCTTTTGTGGTGTTCATACTAAGCTGCAATGGTGGTATTGGTGGTGGTAGTGAGATTATGTAATTGCGGACAAGAACTATTTGTATTGTATTGTTTTTAGATTGTGTCTTTATGGTGCTTATTTTTATTTGCCTTATTGTCCTAATTATGACCAATACTGCTTTTAGTGTCCCCCCCCCCCCCCATTATATTATGGATTTCTCTATTTGTATGCTAAGTCGCTTCGAGTCTGCTTTTTGTGGTGGGATGCGATGCATACATTTAATAATAATGCTAATAATAATTTAATAATAATAATAAATCTCTGCAGGGAACCTGTGCGGCGGACCTGTACCGCCACCCGCAGCTGGATGCAGACATTGAGGCTGTGAAGGAGTTGTACAGCGAGAATTCTGTGTCTGTCCGGTAAGCGTTGTTTTCTAGATCTGAACTAACAAGATTCCAGAGTCAAAGTTGGTTGGTTTCATGAGTCTATGCTGCTATGGGAGATCTATGGGGTTCTTACAGAGTCTGTGGGTTCTTACAGTCAGAGGGCTCTTAATGGCCCATGTCTTTAAGAACATAGTGCCATGCTGGATCAGACCGAGGGTCCATCTAGTCCAGCATTCTGTTCATATAGTGGCCAACCAGCTGACGATCAGGGACCAACAAAGCAGGACATGGTGCAACAGCACCCTCCCACCCATGTTCCCCAGCCACTGGTGCAGTGTTCTTCTGCCGTGAGCTACAAGTGGAATTGCAATTGACTGTCTACACTTCACAGGTCTAATGCTTTTTTGGGGTGGGTGGAGTGAGTAGGATACATTTCACTATGTCCATTTACGGAAGAATATAAGAGTCATAGTGGATCAGTCCAAGGGTCCAAATAGTCCAGCATTCTGTTCACACAGTGGCCATCAGCTGCCCATGGCAGAGCATGAATGCAACGGCACCTTCCTGCCTATGTTCCCCAGCAACTGGTGTACATAGGCATTCTACCTCTGATACTGGAGATAGCGTCTAGCCATCAGGACCAGTAGTGACTGATAACTTTTTCCTCCATGAATTTGTCTAACTCCCTTTTAAAGCTATCTAAATTGGTGGCCATAGTTTAGCCATGCATCGTGTGTCCTTCCTTTTGTATGTCCTGAATCTCCCACCCATGGGTTCAAGTACTACAAAAGAGATGATGCGATGGACATGACATAGCCTATGGCAATGTTGTCCCTATATCTTTCCCATTGCGAACTGGTCATCCTTCCTTTTCCCAACATTTTGAAGTGGGAGCTTTTCAGTGCTGTTTTAGCACCTTAGTTTGTGTGTGTATGTGTTTACAGTTTTTGAAGCATATTGATCTCACAGGCACCACAGAAAGTACCACAGCAGCAGCAGCATCGCCTGGGGCCAGAGCTCCGACCTTGTGTGAGGGTGCAAATGAGGAGGAAGGGGGTGGGATGGGGAGCAACCAAGCATCCACAGGGTCCTAAAGCCTCCCAGTTCCTGTCCCCGTGACCCAATAGTGTGCCTAGTGGAATATCAACAGAAAAGAATCTGGGGAGGCGAAGGTTGCCTCTGCCGCTCTGCCAGGCAAGTGCCAGCAGGGACTGTAGGATTGCTCTCGTAATGAACTTGTTAAATTGCAAAATGGATGGTTTCTTGCCTTATGGTTGACAGATGTTTCTGTGGTTTTGTCTGTAGCTTCAGTCCTCTTTCATATGGTGGTTTCTTGTCTTCAATTGTTTTTATATGTGTTTAGCTCTCTGAAATGGTATGCCTATTTTGTAGGGTTACGAAAACGTGTAATCCTAAACAAAAAACAAAATCTAAAACACAAACTGATACAATACAGGCATGGCAATAAAATAGGGGGACCTTCTAAAATCAAAGAGCAGTATTATTCATCAAAACTTTGTGCAACGCTATAGTGATTACTATTTTTTACCAGCCACCTAAGGGCCAATAGTGAAGGAACCAACCTAACCACATTGGGAGGCCCAGTCTACCTGCTCCTCAGCCCCACCTCTCCAGGAGGTAGGACATGTAACAGGGCCTCAGATGAAGAGTATAGGCTCTGGGCAGGTTCATACAGGAGGAAGTGGTCTCTCAGATACCCTGGCTCCAAATGACATTTTGATATAGGTAAAAACAATATTTCTAAAGCAAGCATCATCCTTCCTTTGTTTGAGATGATGCATATGCATCTCCTTAAAAGAGGCATTCCCTGCTATGTGTGAGAGAAGGGAGAATGCCTCTTTTACAAAGGTGCTTTCCATCTACCATTTTCACAAGTATTTCTCTCTCTCTCTCTTAAAATAACCTGTTCTCCAATCAATGAGACATTTTATTCAATTAAAAACTTAATCTAACCTAAAACCTACTCAGATAACATTGCAGCCATTTGTATGCTTTTGGGTGCCAGGTTAAAGCCTTTTTTTATTTGCCAAAGCATTTTTAAACTTGTATTTTTCTATCTGTTTGAAATAGATTTTATGCCTCTCAGTTTTACTGTATTTAGGTGTTGCACTGTTTTGATTGTAATGAACTTTTCTGTATGCCTCCCTGAAACCTTCTCTGGGATGAAAGCGGGGTTTATGAAATGTTCACATGAATAAACATGACCATTCTTAATGTTAGGATCCCACCTTTCTACAAATGATTCAAGGTGGGCTTCCCTTCTGGCACTGGAGAGAGATTCTCAGCCCTTGAGCTTTTCTGAGGACAGAGACATGGGATGGCAGGGGAGGGAATGTACCTGCAGGTGCCTTCCGTCTTTCATACAAATGGCATATGCCCTGCTCCACCCGCTACTGTGCTGTACCACTGCCTTGTTTCACCTGTACAGACAACCCGTTTCCAACAAGACAGAGAGAACAAGAATTGCTTTGGGACAGGAGCGCTCAGGAAAAACATATGAGCTATTTAACGGAAAGCTGCCTCTGAACTCTCACAGGAGTTGCTTCCTTGCTTCCTCCATCTAAATATAGTTACACTGAAAAAGCTATATAAACATATTCAGGAACTTTCAAGAGCTTGGCTCCGCCCTTGCAAAGAGCAGGGCCTTTACAAGCCATATGTGTGTATGCCTATTGGTGTGTCTGCGTATGTATATATGTATTTGCGAGCTGCAATTGGCCTGGGGCAAATTATCTCTTCTCTTGGCTTCTGCAGCAGAAACAGCAATCAGTAGTAAAATTTGTGCCCAGAGAGATAAGCCAGAGATGATTTTCAGCCTGTGCACTGAAGCCAGGACACATTGGGTGGTACTCATACCCCTTGCAACTGAATGCAGAACTAGTGAGCGATGGCAGGGGTTGCGTTTGTGCAGGAAGTCCAGCGCATTGGGTTGTGCTCTGGGCCAGTGATGGGCAGAACTAAAGTCTTGGGCATCTCTTGTTTTTTTACTGGAACCCAGAGATCTGCCAATGGGAGCCTGGTACCAAAGATACGAAGAATGAAAGAATCCTAAGACTAGGAACTTGTTTTGAGTACCAGAACTGAACGTAGCTCACAATCCTTCCACAAGAAATCTCTCCGGTTCACATTTTGCTGTGAACTGCCCTTATTTCACACTTTTGAACCAATATGTGAACCGAAACTCAGTTCGCCTTTGAAATTCTCACATCTTTGGATTTTGCATTTGTGGTCTCCAATAAAGAAACACTCACAAAATAAAAGGAAATAACAGAGCTAACACTGGGACCTACACCTCATAGTAGCTGCCACCACTTGGCCACAATTATTATTATTATTTTATTAATTACATTTCTATACCGCCCCATAGCCAAAGCTCTCTGGATGGTTTACAAAAGTTATTTAACTCTATGTCAATAGGGTTAGGAAGGCCAGGGGCCGGAGGACTCTGCAAATTAACTGAGAGGCATCTCCTGTGAGTTGGCATCATTGCCATCAGCCAACCCTTGAATCCATTAGCCAGCTATAGCTTCTGCTTTCCCCCCTCCCGCCCCTCCCTCTGGCTCTTGTCCCTCCCCTTCCTTTTTACACAGGTTTTCCCCTAACCCCTTGGTTTTCCTTCACAGAGAATATGGGACCATCGATGATGTGGATATTGACCTGCATATCAATATTGGCTTTCTAGATGTAAGTGGCAAGATACGCGACTAGCATGCATGTTTTGAGAGGAGGAAGGTTGGGGAGGGGGCTGCACACTTGCTTGTTTCCTTCTTTCCAAATATCTGCAAGCCTAGAAACTGGAGCGATTCTGAACTGTTGGGAAGGTTGATTCCCTTGGTTTACCAGCGAGAAACTTTCACAATTCCTCTGTACTATTTTACACATGAGGAACACTGAGGCTAAACATTAGCCGAAGGCCAGGCCATGGCAGAGATGAAAAAAATTAAATTCAAGTTTGCTTGCTACTGTTAAACTATTGAGAGTCAGAAACTTTTGCTGATCTACTATAAATCATCCCGGGATTTAGCAGTAGAGCCTGATCCAGTAGATCAGGATCAGATTTACTAGTGGATCCAATTAACTAGTAGATCAGATTTTACCAGTAAATCCTAATCCAGTAGATCCTGATCAACTTTTGCTGATCTACTACAAATCATCCTGAGATTTACCTGATCCATCTTCTGCCTGCCCCTGCTGTATGCTGCTGATGTCCATTTCTTGCCCTGGGCCCTCCTTGCTCCCTGTCATGCCTGTGGCACAGCCCTGATGGTTTACACTGATCTGGTTCTCATTGCAGGAGGAGGTGGCAACAGCCTGGAAGGTCCTACGGACCGAGCCCATTGTCCTCCGACTGCGGTTCTCCCTTTCCCAGTACCTGGATGGTCCTGGTGAGTAGCGCACTTGCTTGCCAACAATGAAGGGGATCAGAAGAAGAGCTGTGAACACCCACTGGGGACCCAGTTTGTACTGCCGGACTAACTCAACTTATTTATTGAGATGGTTTATCACAGCACAGAATGCTGAAGCTGGCTGGCTGAGAAGTGTTCTTGAAGTCTCTCTGGAGAGGTTCACTTGTCTGAGCCAATAAGCCAGATTTCCCCCAATCCTTGCACCCTCCCAAGCTTTTGGGACTTTAACTCCCATCAGCTCCAGCTAACGTGGCCAGCTCCCATCAACTACCGCGACTGCTAGGAATGCTGGGAGTTGTAGTCCAAAACATCTAGAGGGCTCCAAGTTTTTGGACTTTAACTGCCATCAGCCCAGCTAGTGTGGCCAACACCCATCAGCCACCATGATTGCCAGGAGTGCTGGGAGTTGTAGTCCAAAACATCTAGAGGGCTCCAAGTTTTTGGACTTTAACTCCCATCAGCCCCAGCTAATGTGGTCAGTTCCCATCAGCCACCACAATTGCCAGGAATGCTGGGAGTTGCAGTCCAAAACATCTGGATGGCTCCAGGCTGGGGAAGGTCACACTATAGTTAGGCTATACACTGTGGGTTCTGGGTATATATTCCTAACAGCTTCCTCCGATCTTGTTCTCTAGAACCGTCCATTGAGGTTTTCCAGCCATCCAATAAGGAAGGGTTTGGACTGGGCCTACAGCTGAAGAAGTGAGTAGGGCTTCTTTTTTTGACCCGGTGACATGGAGCACAGCAAGTTGCTCTATAGTAGGGGTGCAGAACCTCAGGCCTGGGAGGCAAATCTGGCCCCTGGGGTTCCCAGGTGGCCACGTTCCCTTCCCCATGTCAATGGGTGGTTCCTAATTCCATCCTGAGCAGCAATGGCTTGGTGGTTTCCCGGCTTTTGTGTGATTTCTTCCCCATTCTAAAAGGGCTGAAATGCCTCTCCTGAAGCCTAGCTTCTGGCAGTAAGAACTTCAAGCTACCATATGCTGGTTTTTTTTGTTGTTGTTGTATTTTTTTGTATTTTTGCCCCCTTTTGACCTTTGGCCCCTTCCTCTTTGCCTTCAGTCGTACCCACCAATGAAATGCAGATGTCCCAAGAGCTCCTCTGGTATTGCAGTTGTTTCTCAGGCTGAAAGAAGTTTGATACCCCTGGTCCATAGGCATCTGCCATTGCGGGGCAGATATATGCTTTTTTACAGGGGAGAAATATTGCCCATTGCACGCTTAAACTCAATGACAAACTCATCGTAGGGATACACAGGTACCAAATCCCGAGTTTCAATGCCCTTATTTTCTCAGTTTGCTGCCCTTTCATGTGCTTCGGGAGCTAGGCTCTCCTGGCCCTTCCTTCCTTCCTTTTTCCATGGATGTTGCCGGATCAGATGGGAAATGGGCGTGGAACGGGTAAGAAGGCCTCCCTTGCGGCCTTCCCTATCATCTGATTTTTGCGAGTCCTTGTTTTCTCTTTCCGCTAGGATCCTGGGAATGTTCACAGCCCAGCAATGGAAACATCTCAGCAACGACTTCCTCAAGAGCCAGCAAGAAAAGCGGCACAGCTGGTTCAAGGCCAGCGGCACCATCAAGAAATTCCGTGCCGGTCTTAGCATTTTTTCACCCATCCCGAAGTAAGGTTGAACTCATCTCCTGTCCCCTCCTAGTTTTGGCCCTTAAGTCTCCTTTCCCCTTGTTTTCCACTTTTGAACGGGGCTGCATCACCCCCTAGTGCAGTTGTAGGGTCAGCTGTCTCGTGCATCGGAATAAAGAATTGGTGTTTAGTGTAGTGGTTAAGAGACGGAGCTATGACTCAAAAGTCCCGGGTTCAAATCCTACCTCCCCCATGATCTCACTAGGTGAGCTTAGATGAGCCTTTCTCAGCGGGATAGGGATATAGATAACTCACTGGTAGAGCACAGGCTTTGCATGCAAAAGCTCCCAGGTTCAATGGATGGAGGCAGCTGCTCTCAAAGGATCTCTAGCAGACCGCCTTCTCTTATAGATACCCAGCCAAGATTTAAAATCATCAGAGGAGATCTTGCTGGTCATTCCAAAATTAGCAGAATTTTGTCACGTAATACTTCAATGGCAGGCCTTCTTGGTAGCGGCACCCACCCTCTGGAAAGCCCTGCCTCATACAGTTCAGGAGGCAGTGAAAGAGGTATCTTTCAAACACCCCACTTTCAAATGCACTTGTTCACCCTGGCTTTCCCCGACTTGTAAACACTTCAACACTAGCAATGGGACAATGTCCTCCGTCACACAAAGCACCGAAGGGCAGCCAGCTACTTCAGGGCACAGACAGCTCTGTTCTTCAGCAGAAGGGAATGCCGGGGGATCAGGAGAAACAGTTGAGGGACTTCCCTTGCAGTCTCCCAGTATCTGCTGCCTAAAGCCATTGTCTCACTCTGCCTAATGGTAGGGCTGGCCCTGAAGATAGATTGATAGATAGAACAACAACGAGAAGAAGAAGTTAAAGAACTATGGAACAGGAAAAAGTTAAGAGTTATTCATTAGTCACATCAGTCACCGGCATCTATCAAAAGATTTTACAGAAAACCTCCAGAAACTGGGCCTACCAAAATACACCCACACCAACATCCAGAAAGCAGTCATAATTAAAACATGCTCAATCGTAAGGAAATTCCTGAATCAGTAAAAGACAGCATGGCTTGGCAAAACCCATCATGTTCATCTAGAAAAACCACGAGTGAGAAAAGAGAGATAATAATAATATATTCAATAGCCAGGAAATTCCTGAATCAGGAAAAGACAGCATGATGATGACGACGACGACGATGATGAATAATAATAATAATAATAATGGTTAGCCAGCTTCTCCTTGGCTCCCAAGCCTGGATTTGGGTTCCCTCCTTACCAGCACTCTGCGATCCTTGTTGAGTGATGACGGAGCCCAGGAAGTTCACTCCTGCCGAAACGTAACCTAGAGAAGGTTCTGAGATTGTCCTTTCCCAGGTCCGAAAGGTGCTGATCCATCTGTCTGTGTCTGCAGATCTCCCAGCTTTCCAGTCATCCAAGACTCCATGCTGAAAGGCAAACTCGGCGTCCCGGAGCTGCGTGTCAATCGCCTCATGAACCGTTCCATCTCCTGCACCATGAAGAACCCCAAGGTGGAAGTGTTTGGCTACCCCCCCAGCACCCAGGCAGGTGTCGCCCCATTCAACATCCTGGTGGGTTTCCTCTTTGCCCTTGTCCCTTGGGGCTGGGCTGTGGGGTTTTCTCTCGGGGGGCAGCTTTAACAATAAAGTAGAAAGCCAAGCTAGATGACCAAGAGAATCACACCGTGATCCTTTTGTTGTACTACTTCAGACTGCAGATGGAAGGATCATGTATCGGAATGGTCCTCCATATTAAAACAAAAAAACTCTCAAAACTTCCTTGCAAGTAGAAAACTAGCATATCAAGGACAATGTTGGGATTGAGCCTTTTTGCCTGATGTGCTCATTTTCTGTGTGCGGAGAGGCTGCTGTTTCCTTTTGCCTTTGGTTGGCAGCAACATCCAGGTGAGCTCCATCATTTGCAGTCTAAAAGGGAACGATCACAGTGCTGTGTGCTACTGCTGACCAGGTAGATCAGCTCTAACATAGATCTAGTTGGATTGCTGTTCATCTGTCATTCTTCGAAGAGTTTTTGGTCTTTTGTTAGCCGTGGGGTGGAACAAAGAAAAGAATGGTTTTTCTGGTACAACAAATGGACATGATGGCTTGGGATCATGGGAATTATATCTCAACACATCCTGGAATGCATTCACAGCCCCACTGAAATCAGAGCCACCAACCTCCACTGGCCAGGTGACTTGTCCGTCTAGCCTATTATTGTCTCCTTTGATTAACAGCGGCTCTCCAGGCTCTCAGGCAGGAGGTTTCTCCCATCACTTCCACCTTCTACACCAGGGATGGGGAACCTTCTCCAATGCTCAGGTCTAGAGAAAAGCAGCCTTTTGCTAGCGCTGAGCAGGGAAAGGCAATCCCTTCCCCTATGAGCAGGGAAAGGCAGTCCCTTCCCCTACGCAGGCAGAGGCACACACCGGTGCACCTCTGTGCATGTGGAGAATGAGGGTGTCCATTTATGCAGAGAGCAGCAAAGGCCAATCACTCTTTGCCTCTAGCTGCATGGAGAAAAGAGCCCAGTGATGTCATGTGGGCAGGGCTTTGGGAAGGAAGAGCCCACTCCCAATGTAATCCAGTCCCTAGTCGGTGTGTCAGTAGGCAATCTGGGTGTGAGGCAGGGATCCCACCGCTGTTCTACATGAGCCTTGAAACTGGATTGACCAGAGATTGAACCTGGGACCTTCTGCATACAAAGCCAGTGCTCAGCATCTCCGGGATCAATCCTGTTGCAATGCTCTCCTCTTGACAAGTTGAAAGTTGGCTTTGAGATCCATCCCATAGCCCAGCTGCTGCATGCAAGGCTGCCCAGGCCCAACTTCTTTGCAGCAAGAGGCTCCTTCATCATCCTGTGGAGAAAACCAGTAAATCTCCCTTGCCGTCCACAGCACTTTTGCAGACTATAAGGGAGGGGTGGGGAATCTACAGCCTTTCAGATGTTGTCGGATTACAACTCCCAGCAGCCCCAGTTAGCCTGGTCAGGGATGATGGGAGCTGCAATCCCACCGCGTCTGGAGGGTAGGAATGGACGAATGTGTCGGTTTTGCTTTTTCCCACATTCATTTTCTTTTTTAAAAAAATCTCACATTTTTTCCATCCTGTTCATGAAGAAATATGCAGACAATGAATTGAATGAAATTCTCGCATTGGCCAAATTAGAATGGTACTGCTGTCTCTGGAATGGAGAGGACTGTGTTGTACTTTCCTGTCCTGTAGTCGTTAAAGACGAGGAGCCTGCTGGAAAAAGAGAGGTGGCAACTCGAATTTGGCACCAGAAACATAACACGGGGATTCGAAGCCAGACTTTTATGATCTAAACACTCAAATGCCTGGGCCTGGGTAGACCCATCTCTCAGTTTTGCATTCCCCCACTTTCAAATTTGCTAAAAAATACCAAGTTCTTTCCATCCCATTTATGGAGATGTTTGCACATTTTGAAATGAAATTCTTCCCCATCCCTATGAAGGATCACAGGTTTCTCAACCCTGACTTAGAGAGACACCAGGCTCTTGTGTGTCAGGGTCTTGGCAGGAATAGGAATTCCAAGGGAGCGTGCTTGGAGAAATTCTCGTAGAACAGGAGTGGGGAGATCTCTAGATGTTTGGACTTCAACTCCCAGAAGCCCCTGCCAGCATGGCCAATGGTCAGGAATGCTGAAGTCCAAAATAGCTGGCGATCTACTTTCTGCCCAGCCTATTGTAGAATAGTTTGACATGTAATGGGGGCAGTTCTGGATTGCATCGCAGGATCCTCTGCTGGGTACGTGCCTGCAAAGGAGAAATGTACGAATAGTGAACAAACAGGTGCCGAGTAATGTGGACGGGCTCTTTCCTTGTCTGCCCTCTGCAGGTTGGCGGCCACTGCAAAAATATTCCCACCTTGGAGTATGGGTTTCTCGTTCAGGTAAGTAGCCCCTCACCCCTTCTCTGTTCCACTTCACTCAGCATATCTGCAAACCGAGGTTGTTTGACTGAGCTTTAGCTTCAATCCAGAAGATCTGGAGTTGGGTGAAAAAACAACCATGCTAGTCAGTGTGAAATCTTTTTTACTTGGGGGTAAGATGCTGGGCCACATGAAATTAGGGTGAGACTGCATGTTGCCCACCTCTAGTTTAATCTGCCTGTGGGTGGCTCTCAGCACACCTGGAAAAGACGGCTGCCCACCTGAGGTCCTTTAAATGACCAGTGCCGGGGACTGAACCTGGGACCTTCTGCATGCAAAGCATGCGCTCTACCACTGAGCTACAGCCCTTGTCCAGAGGAAGTGGCTTTTCTGACCTAGGTATAATCTCGCCCTCCATCTCAGATTATGAAGTATGCTGAGCAGAGGATTCCTACGCTGAATGAGTACTGTGTGGTGTGTGATGAACAGCACGTCTTCCAGAATGGATCCATGCTGAAGGTACTCGTCTCTTCCGGCAGGCATATCCAGTGGATTTTTAGGATGTTTTTAGGATGTTCTATTGCTATTTTAATAATGTGTACCATGTTTTTAATCAGTTCTATGTATTTTACCATATTTTATATTTACTGCTGTTCCCCGCCTTGATCCAAACGGAGAGGCGGGTAAGAAATAAATCTATTCTTATTCTTATCATTGCCGCTTCCTTTTTAAGCACCGTTCTCTCCCGTTGAACAGCATGGAAAGGGGCTTGGAAGTATTTTCTTCACAGATAAGGAGAGTCCACATCCTCCAGAGGCACGGGCACCTCCCTCCCTCACCGGCATTGTGGCTTTTGTCTTCCTCCAGCCCGCCGTATGCACCCGGGAGCTGTGCGTCTTCTCTTTCTACACTTTGGGCGTGATGTCCGGCGCTGCGGAAGAGGTGGCAACAGGAGCGGAGGTACGCAGGTGGAGCCAGGAGGGGAAGAATGTACCGGCGCCAGAACAGGGCAGGAGACCCAGGGATGCCAATCAGAATGTTGGGCTTGCCTGTAGTCAAGGCTGCTTCTGGAATTCCGAGTCCAGAGCCTGGAGTGCTCCTGATGTAACTCTTTCTCTATACGCATGAAGAGGGACTGCACCTTTTGCTAGGGGTGTCCATGTTTGACTTTGGATGCAATATAGCAAAAGGATGCAAAGTGAGCCCTCATTGAGGCCGAAGGGCATGTGTGCTTGTTTAGAGCAGGGGTGCAGAATGCCAGGCCCTGGGGCCAAATCTTGCCTGCCTGGGGTCCCAATCTGGCCCTCTGGGTTTCCCCAGAAGGCCACACCTTCTTTTCCTCGACTGCCAGCAATTGGGTGGCTTCCCTGCTTTTGTGTAGTCTGAAAGCTAGAAATGTCTCTCCTAAGGCTTAGCTACTGGCGCGAAGAACTTTCAGTTACAATATGCTGGTGTTTAGGGCCTTTCTGCCTCTGCCCCTTTCACTTTTGCTCCCACCCACCAGTGGAATACGGCACCTGAGAGCTTCTACACCATGGGATTAAGTCCTCGGGCCAAGAGAGATTCGACATCCCTGTCCAGTATAGGGTTCGGCAAGGTCATGCAGGTTGTAAGTGGATTTGATTAAAACTGGTTTGGAGTGTCGGAATCTGAGCGGGCTTATCTCTGTCAGGGTTCTCAAGAGAAGTACAGAAGGGGGTACTTTCATCCCCCTTCCCTTGGTCTTGGGGCTGCAAGATGTGTGTGGGAAACTGATAGAGTGTTTAGAAAGGTGTGGGGCCCTTGTTTAAGGAGTCGCTCAGATTCAAACACTCCAAACCAGTTCTAATTAAATTCACTTACAACCTGCAAGGCCTTGCAGAACCCTATACCTGACAATCCCTGGTTTAGAAAGAAGAATAGTAAGTATGCACAAATGGATTTAGCATTGGCTCAGAAGGGAGGGGCAACCTTTTGGGGAATGTGGCCTTAAAATCCATCCATTCCAATGTTGATCCACTCAAATCTTATTGGGTTGCAGGACTCTCTGCTTAACTGTAATGAGAATTGAATGCCCCATTCTTCTGTCGTGGGCGGTCAGGATGGAGGCAGGAGATCAGACAAGGCGTTGGGTTTGGGAGGTGCCTTCCTTATCCTCTCATTGGTTGCTTCTCCCATTCAGGTGGTGGACCTGCTGGTGGCCATGTGCCGAGCAGCCTTGGAGTCCCCGCGCAAGAGCATCATCTTTGAGCCTTACCCCTCCGTTGTGGACCCCAGTGACCCAAAGACCCTCGCCTTCAACCCCAAGGTTGGTGTGACACAGCAGGCACAGAGTCGCAGGGAATTTTGAAACTCATAGTGGACTTTGTAACTATTTCACGTTCGAATTCCAGCGTGGAAATTGACAGGGATGTCTCCTGAAGCAAAATTTGCAACAAAAATCACACAACCGTTAGATGGTTTTGTTGCGAATTTTGATTCAGGAGACATCCCTGTCAATTTACATACTGGATTTCGAACTTCAGACCATTATAAAACCCACCACAAGCTTCAACCTTGACCCTCATCGGCTATCTAGCAGAACAGAATCACATGCGTATAAATTTTGGCATTGATTCCGTATGCGCTTTCTGGTTGTAGTGAAATATCTATTTATCTGCATATCCGGATTCAATTTCTGGTCTGCGTTCATTGTAAATGCTAACTGTTTCAGTGAGCGGAGCTTCCAGCTTCAGGCATAGTATACTCAGCAGTCAAAAACATCAAGAGGCTGGCTGGCATTGCATGTATCTCTGAGCATTGAGCACTAAGATTTCCTGGTACTTAGGCCACGTGGCTTCCTGGGAATGGTCCAGTGAATTAGGACTGATGTATTTCTGTGCCTGATGCATATCCTCTCCCTTGACACACAGAAGAAGAACTATGAGAGGCTGCAGAAGGCCCTGGACAGTGTCATGTCAATCCGTGAAATGACCCAAGTGAGTACCTACACCTTCATTCCAAACCTCTCCCTCATTATAGCCCACCACCCCGCTTTGTGCCTGGGGTGGCTTAAACCCAGCTCTAAACGTTGATGCATGGCATTCCCTCTTGCTCTGTGATATTACATCTTATTGTCTATCCATTCAGAGAGAGGGCAGGAAGCATAGCCTTCACTCTGATTTGTCTTTGTGACATGACCTTTTTCAAGAGAACATTTTATGCCCGGAAAAACATTTGCCTATGAAAATTTGTTGCACCCATCATATATATTAAAGCAACCTTCTCCAACCTGAGCTACTACTCCCCTCATCTCTGACCATTGGCCCTGCTAGCTGAGGCTGATGGGATTGGAAATCCAAAACATCTGGAGGGCACCAGGTAGGGAAGTCTGTTTTAAGGCACGATAGATGCCTAAAAGCGACAAAGAGCTACCAAACAACAGAACAGAGATAGTATTAAAGTCGGATCTTCTGTTCCCGTAAAGAGAACAGGGCCCTATTCCCATCTGGTCCTTTTAATTAATTGTTCTGGTGAGTCCCTAGCAGGACTGACACAAATCAGACTTTTTATTTGTGCTTGTAATGTTAATGCTGCTGCAATTG
Source organism: Anniella stebbinsi (assembly GCA_029215795.1). Lineage (NCBI taxonomy): Eukaryota > Metazoa > Chordata > Lepidosauria > Squamata > Anniellidae > Anniella > Anniella stebbinsi. The sequence continues at coordinate 395,477,574 of JARDYH010000001.1, forward strand.
CTGCTCCTGTTCATTTTTCCTCAGGGATCCTACCTGGAGATCAAGAAACAAATGGACAAGTTAGACCCTCTGGCCCATCCTCTCCTGCAATGGTAAGGAAGCAGAAGACATTAGTGTGCACAGATGGCTGGGAGGGTTTCGGTGAGGATGTGCCAGTGAAGGGAAAAGAAGAAGACCTCTTAGTCCTGAGAAGGGCATGTAGGGATTGTCCTGAATGGCTGTGATCTTAAGCAGGCCTTCCTTGAGGTATATCCCACAAAATCTTGACAGGACTTCAGAGTTTTATGGTTTGGATCATGGAGGTACCAGATAGTTATGTGTTTGGTTGCCCTCATCTTCACTCTGATCTTCTGCCCCTGATGAGAAGCTCCTAAATGGTTTCCCATCCTGAGACAAGTCCAGATTGCTGCCTGCCAAGGGAGGTCTTTCTATACGGTCCTCATCGCACCCTGGAACCTCCCCAGTTGTGGTTGGACCAGTAGCCTGCTCTGTTGCAACATGTGTCAGGATGCTGTCCCAGTAGCATAGGCTTGTGGCTTCTTGACTGGGCCTCCCAATTGACCGAAGGTGGAGTGAGTACGGCTTCTCCAACATCCCCTCTCTCTGCGCTTCCTAGGATCATCTCCAGCAACAGGTCTCACATTGTCAAGCTACCTCTCAGCAGGGTAAGTGATCATTCCTTTCTTGGCATGATGACATCCATCCTGCTAACGAGGGGGGGGGGAGCTATAGCTCATGGGTAAAGCCTTTGCTTTCCATGCAGAAGGTGCCAGGTTCAATCCCTGGCATCTCCAGTTAGAAGGATGTGGCAGACCTCAGCTTGAGATCTTGAAGATATGTTGCCAGTCAAGAATAGGCACCCCTGAGTTAGATGCACAACAGTCTGCCCTGGCAGAAGGTGACTTCCCGAGAACATATAGCAGGACTGGGGTACCTGTAGCCCTTCAGATGTTGCTGCTTTCATCATCCCTGACCATTGCTGATGCTGGCTGGAGCTGATGGACAGCTACAAATTCTCCACTCCTGAGGAGGGATGTCCATCGCTGGAAAATCCAATCCTTTTTTTGACTCATCGGAGTTCCGCGGTGTGTACGACTCCATTTCTGTTTGCGAGCTAAGCTGTGGACTTTTGTCTGAACTCCGGGAACTTTTTTGCACAATTCCCCCCTGCAGATTCCACAATTTGCGCAAATTTCTGGGCGATTTGCACAAGTTCAGCTGAATTTGCGCATATTTGAATGCATTTGCACATCTTCGGCCATCATCTGCAGAAATTGCTCAGAAATTTACACAAATTGTAGAATGCCTGGAAAATCTGCAGACTGGCCCAAAGCACTGCAGACCGAGTTGGGCGCCGCAGCAGGAACTGAAACGAAATCTGGGAGGGGGGAGGGGCAAACCCAAATGAATTTATCTGACTTTCCTACTCCTGACAGTGATTGAAAAAACAAACAAGCCATAGTTGTTTATTATTATTATTATTATTATTATTATTATTATTATTATTAATGTCTACCAGACAAACCCTTTCTAGGGCAACAAACCATGGGTTAAATAAGCTTTATGTGCAAACCGTGTAACGTGTGGACCGCAAGTATATGAGAATAGCTTTCTAAATAACGGGGCTCCTTCCGAAAAGAACACCATAAGGAAAAGGCAAACAGATTTAGAGAGGACGTTTCCTGTGACCAACTTCCTTGCATGATGGCCCTCTTCCTTTCTCTCTCTCTCTCTCTCTTTTCTTTTATCCCTTTCTTGTTCTTCTCCTCTCCCTTTTCCCTTTCCCTTTCATGTGGGTCTGTTTCCCTTGGTAGCAGCTGAAATTTATGCACACCTCACACCAGTTCCTCCTGCTGAGCAGCCCTCCGGCCAAGGAGGCTCGCTTCCGAACGGCCAAGAAGCTGTATGGCAGCACTTTCGCCTTCCAGTAAGTCTGGATGCCCACCGCTTCCCCTGTTTGACTTTTCCTTCTGGCTAGAAGAGCATCTTTCCTTCAAATGGTTCTTCCTGGCTTTTGCCCTCCTTGTTCTCAGTCTGGAGTCTTTTTTTTTTTTAAACCAGTTTGACGGGGAATGTTATCTTTACAAGTGTGACTCCAACACACTGTTGTGGCATGGAATGACCCTGTTCAAAGCTCCAGATAGCCAGCCAGTCAGGCTCTCTTCTGAAATTATTTATTTATTTATTTACTGCATTTCTATACCGCCTAATAGCCGAAGTTCCCTGGATGGTTTACAAAAATTAAAACCATAAAACTCACTCAAAATATAAAACAGCGACAGTATAAAAACATAATTTAACATACAGTATGAAAACACAACCAGGATAAAATCCGAGCAGCCATGCAGAAATGAATACGGATTTAAAATACAAATTTAAACAGCAAAGTTAAAAATCAAACTGAAGAACTGTGAAAATACTGTGAAAATAAAAAAGGTCTTCACCTGGCATCTAAAGGAGAATAATGTAGGTGCCAGGCGAAATACTCCTTTTCGTTCAGGGTGGCCCCATGTCCTACATGAGAGAGGACAGTCCTCTCTTTGAAAGAACCCTAAGAAGGGCAAGCAGAACACAGGCCCTGAAGTTGCCCGCCAACAGTTAGCAGCACCTGGAGAGCAGACTTAGCAAGTGCACAGCCTTTCCCCACTGTTGTGAGATGTATAGGTTTGCTATTTAAATGACAGTTATTATTTTTTAAAATTTGTGTCTCTACGTACCAATTAGCATATGCAAACTTTATGCAGTTCTTTGTCCTTTTTGGTTACCCATTTGCTCTTTTTTCCCCAGTACTGTCTAAGTGGCCACCTTAATTTTATTCTCCCTCCACATTGGTTTTCCATGAAACCCCTCCCCCCCCCCCCCCATGCCATACACAGCTTTCCATGGCCATTGAGCATGCTGAGTCCTCAATGGGCTATTCCGGAGGTTTCCCCTTTTAATTCTCCCTCTCCCCCAAGATGCTTTTGTACTTCTCTAAGCTGTCGGCTTCTTCCAAGCCTGATGATACTTCCCTCCTGTTCGTGGATGGTACCATTCTGGCCACGTAATGATTAGGATACAGGATTACGTGAACTATCTCATCCTTTCTTTCATCATGGAACTCAACGTGATGGACCCAGGGTTCCCAGGTGATCTCCCACCCAATCACTGACAAGATCAGGCCTGCTTAGCGTTAGTAAAGTTACTGCGTCAGATACCTAGGGCCCCTGCCCATTGTGCCCTGCTCTCCAAGGGACCTTGTGAATTTATCCCACTGATTTGTTTTTTGTTGTTGTTCGTTTGTATTTATTTATTTATTTTGTCTTGGCATTCCAAATTGGCATCAGATTTGGTTTGATTATGGGTGGAATTGCGCCAACTCAGCATTTTGGAAGCGAACATTAAAACTCCCATTCCAGGAAGATGGAAGCATGTTTTATGAGGAGATGGGCAAAAAAGGAGAGAAGCAGGTCTTCAGAATGCTGAGATACTTTATTTCCAAACCCAACGCGTTTTGGCCTGTGTTGTTTTTTAAGGCCTTCTTCAGGGGGTTGATAATCTGCAGAAATACTCTTAACAGGATGACAGTCTCCTACGATAATTACTGGCGTAAGAAGGCCTTAAAAAACAACATAGGCCGAAAGGCGTTGGGCATTCTGAGAACCTGCCTCTCTCCTTTTTTGCCCTGAGTTGGATGTTCTCCTCCTTTTGGTTTTATGAGGAGATGTTAAGTACCAAGATGGTGGGATTCCAATAAGAAACAAAACTCAATTGGTCAAGAACCCTGGTAAGCATCCAAAGTAGGGAGGCCCACGTGGATTGTCAAATTTAGCCGGATCAATTGGTGTTCAGGTAAACTTGCAAGCAATGGGAAGATACCTGGGACAAGGATGAGTTCTGCTCTGAAGGATGATCACTCTACTGCTGTTGTGCGGTATTGGCTAGGATAAAAATAAATTGGGAAAGGGAGAAGAGAGAGGCAGGAATCTGATTGTGGAAGTGATGGGTGGACGCAAGTGGTTTGCATCTTAGGAAATGAAGTGTGGAGTTCAGAGAGATAATATGAAGGATAATAAGGCCATGGCATGACAATAACAGCACCCTGGTATTATCACCCTTTTCAGGCATTCTATGCCCCCGTGCCATCAGAATCGAGGGAGGGAGAGCGATCCTGAATGCGCTACTTCCATCCCCTCGATCGCTGTCCCCATCGCCCTCCATGGGTTGCAGGGCAAACATCTACAGCAGGAAGCCTACTCTGTGCATGGCTCCCAGGTTTGGGATGCGTGGGTATGCATGCACCCGTGCTTACATGCGCATCTACGGTACGTAGAAGTGCCGTCAAGCTGAACCCTTTCTCTTTCCTCGCAGTGGCTCTCACATTGAGAACTGGCACTCAATTCTGCGCAACGGGCTGGTCAATGCGTCATACACCAAATTGCAGGTAAGGGACCCAAGCAGACCCCTGCCGCTCCCCTTGTCACATTGGTCCTGTGCATGGAGGCCTTTCTGGGCCTCTACCTCCCATCTGCTGCTCAGGCAGTACTCACACACAACGACCTACCCAGAAGAGTTTGAGCACTTGGCTCAGTGAAGTTGGACTGCAGCCTGTTTCCAACCAGCTGCATTCACCCCAATCCCTTGGTGCTTTGCGGTGGACGGCATGTGCCCATGTGGTGTCCCTTGAGGGCCAGTATGACTTGTTTTGGGCCAGCATGATCCAGGGTGGGCCAAGCACAGCACATCCCCCATGGGGTCCCTTCAGAGAGCCGCTCCGCATCCCACCATTCTGCATTTATGTTACAATGTTTGTATAAATCACTTTTCAGCCGTCGTGGTGGCTCTCAAAGCGATTCCTGCTGCTAAAACCCAGATTTCATTTATTTATGTGTATCCCTCCTTTCCTCAATGTGGCGGTGAACATGGTTCTCTCCCCCCGCCCCCCGACATTTTGTCCTCACAACAACCCTGCAAGGTAGACTTGATTGGAAGAGAGCAACTAGCCCAGAGTCACACCAGTGAGCTTCATGGCTGAGGGAGGATTTGAACCTGGATCTCCGTGCTGTTAGTCCAACACTTGAACCGCTAGGGAGAAGATACACCTTGTGTCAAATCATGAGGAATGCGGAATAAAAAGCAGGATATAACAATACGAAAGCAGTACATGGAATGTGGATTGTGCCCCAACCGTTATCAGTGCTCTTCAATACCGCTATTTTATTTATTTATTTATTACATTTATTTATTTCATTTATTTCTGGCTTTTTTTCCTGCTGAAGGAATTCAAGGTGGTGTACATAATCCTCCTCTCCATTTTATCCTCACAACAACAACCCTGTGAGGTAGGTTGAGCTGAGAGTCTGTGAATGGCCCAAAGTCACCCAGTAGGCTTCTATGGCCGAGTGGGGACTAGAACCTGGATCTCTCGGCTCGCAGTCTAGCACTCTAGCCACTACATAATTATTACTATTTAGCTACCGCCTTGTTTGTTATAAAGCCACCAAAGATTTGCAACAATTTCAAACAAAGAAACCTTAAACTATATTTTTAAAAACCAAAATCATTAAAAACAATAAAACATCGATACTAGATAAATTAAAAGGCTAAATTAAAAACTCCTGGTATCAAAGATACCAGGTGGATCCTGGCTGTGCTCTCCTAAAAGTTGATGGTGTTAAAGAGGGTTCAGAGTTCTTCCTCCAAAACACCACATTTTTCTGCTGCCACTATAGCTGCTACTGCTCCTCTGAGCAGATGACTTCAGTGGCTTCTCATCGAAGCTGGAATTGGTGTGTGTGTGTGTGTGTGTGTGTAAGAATCATAGAATAGTAGAGTTGGAAGGGGCCTATAAGGCCATTGAGTCCAACCCCCTGTTCAATGCAAGAATCCACCTTAAAGCATCCCTGACAGATGGCTGTCCAGCTGCCTCTTGAAGGGCTCTAGTGTGGGAGAGCCCACGACCTCCCTAGGTCATTGCTTCCATGGTCGTACTGCTCTAACAGTCAGGAGTTCTTTCCTGATGTTGAGCCGGAATCTGGCTCCCTGTAACTGGAGCCCATTATTCCGCGTCCTGCACTCTAGCATGATCGAGAAGAGATCTTGGCCATTCTCTTCTCCTCCCACCCCCTCAATGTTTAGATCCCAGGAAATGCCCCCTACTCCAGAACATCCTTGTCTAACCCCAGAGTTATGGTGTTACACACATCAGGGTCTAGGTGGTGGGTCTCGATGGATCTTGGTGGCAGGAGCGTCGGTCTGCCTTGGCCAGAGAGAGTAGGATTGAAGGAAAGTCAAAGATTCAGTACAGACTGTAAGAACAGATGACAGACCACAGGAATTGTTGATACCCATGCCGTGCTGTGCCATCTTCCTTGGCCTGTGCTTTTTTGGGGGATTGCTGTTTTTTTTTTTTTTTTTTTTGTGGCTCACATTGGTGTTTTTCTGCAAGCTGCATGGAGCAGCCTATGGCAAAGGCATCTATTTGAGCCCCATCTCCAGTATTTCCTTTGGATATTCAGGTAAGCGGCTCTCTCTCTTCGTCCCTTCATCTGTCATGCACCCGTCTGTCCTGCTGACATGCTTGCCTTGCATTCAAGAGCCGCTCCCTCTGTGTGTGTCTCATCCATATGCTCAGTGTGGGGAAAGGTCCGTTGCCTATAGGCATCCGTGCCTACCAGTGGCGTCATGGTAAATGTGGAAGGGCAAACTGTAGCCACACCCCCACGGAGAGACCAAAAATGCAGGAAGCTGGTCTTTTGTAAAGCAAATGAGTCTTACTTGCCCATTGTTCTCCCAAACTCCTGTGAGGATTACAGCTAAGCTTGGAGGGAAAATGGAAATCTGAGGAGTGTGGCAGAAAACGTCAGCGCCCTGCTAATAAAAAAGTGCTGGCACTGTGTCCCTGTGAGCCTCAGCTTCCACTACACCATTGTTGTCTACATTGAACCCTGTTGTGGAACTGCAGAGCATTGAAAACCATCTAGATTCAGCTAGGCCAAGCCACGCCTGGAGCCGAGCTGGTTAAAACCATGATAGTGATCTGCCTCACTTTCCACGCTATGCATCCCAATTCGGTGGCCGGCACCGGCCGGCGATGCGCGTTCTTCACAACATTGACAGGACACAAGCACAGCCGGCGTTCCGCCCATCCCCATGAATTATTTCCGTCGGTTGCATGGGGAGAAGGGGGGATTTGCCTATGTCGGGCCATCGAGGTGCGAGGTTTTCTGCTCTCCTCCTCCTCCTCCTCCTCAGATCATTTAAGTTTGGTGTCGGTGTCTGTGCATGAGATGGGAAACTAAGCCCAAAGCAGCACTCCCTCCATCCGCCATTTCCCCCATCTCTGGTGGAAGGCAGGCCATCATGAACTCCACCGTTTGGCTGCATTTCTTGTTTGTTTATTGATTTGCTGTATTTTAATCCCAGTTTTCAGACAATTATGGTATCCCAAAGCAGCTCCCATAAAAAAGAGAGGCATCGGGCTTACACATTAAAAAGACAAGATCCACAAGGGAAGGGGAAAAGAGGGAGACCTGTTTTTCAAGGCTAGAATGAGGTGGTGCTGATCTTCCCTGAAAGGTACTGATCTTCCCTTGCTGGCAGTGGAGCTCCAATTTTGGTGGGGCTGTGAATTCATTCTGGGTTTCAGGCAGAACCAGGCAGAATTCAAAAGGAGCTATCCAAGGTGCTGAACCTATTTCAGGGGGTCAGGTTGACTTCATCTGCTTTAGAGTTCTGTCTGGTTCTCACTGAAACCCAGACAGGATCCACAGCCCCACCGGAGCTGCCAGCCTCCACTGCTTGCCCATATTCTTGCTGGAATAGCATCAGTGGCTCGTGGTCCTTCAGCCGATGGATGGGGCCAGAGTGTCCTTTCCCCTTATTTCCACATTTCAGCATTGCAGGCATCTGGAGCTGAGTGTTCCTTCTGTCAAGGAGGGGGAAACAAACCCTCTACAACTGCTCCTTCTCTGGCTGATGGATGGGTCAGGTCGGTCACCCCCCTTGGCCAGGTGTTATCCCGGAAAGCAGGCGGGGGAGGCAGCAGCCTCAGAGTGGCCCATGATCCCTGGCTAATGTCAAAAGCCAGAGTGTGCTTCCCTTCTGTCCTCCCAGTCTCCAGTTCCTGTTGCCTCATTGTGTGTCTGTTGAAAAGACATGTCGATGAGTTTGCCATCTGAGCTGGGGCTGTAGCGTAGTGGTAGATTCTGTGCTTTGCATGCCAAGGCTCCCAGGTTCAATCCCTGAGCTCTCCAATTTTTTTATTTTTTTTTTAAATGGATGTTGGAAAGAAGTGCAGGGGAAGAAACCTAGAAAGCCGCTGCCAGTCAGAGTAGACAAGACTGGTTTAGATGGATTAATGGTCAGGCTCAACAGAGCAAGGTGGCTTCATGTACGATACCCCATTTAAGGAGGCTGGATTTTGGGGAAAAGATGTCAAGGGTCCATTTTAGACTTTCTCAAGTGTGAGTCTACAATCCTCTGAAGTTTTGCTGGAGGTTTGTTTATTGTTTTGCTTCTGGGTAATGAAAATGTGTCATTGTCAGCATTTTTACTCTGCTCTTCAGCTGAAATTCCCAAAGCAGCTGACATACAATCAATAAAACAAATCAGTCTTCTTCTTCTTCTTCTTCTTCTTCTTCTTCTTCTTCTTCTTCTTCTTCCTCCTCCTCCTCCTCCTCCTCCTCCTCCTCCTCCAATTGGAGTGCAGTTCCCATGAACATACAACAGTGTGCTCCATAGACAAGGAGACTTTGTGTCCAAAGATTCCTGGCCTGTTTGCTCTGTTTTCTTGATTTTTGATCATTTATCTCCCACCTGTCTCCTCGGATGGAACTCCAGGTGGCACAGGTGGGGTTCCCAAGTGATCTTCCATGTAGACACTGACCACACCCAGACCGGCATGGTGCACACCTTCAGCACGGTGGCGGCATCGTGCGCCTTCAGACCCTAACCTGTATGTATGCTCATAGTCGGACACAGCCTCCAAGGCTTTGCAGAGAGAGGTCATGTCTGGCAGTGCCAGCTCCAGATTTCTGAGGGGCCTTCAGGAGATACACGACTATGCCCAACCTTGATGCTGGTGCTGACCCGCCATTTTGTCTCGCCCCGAATGTCTATTTTCACATACTGCTTCTTCCCGGGAGCTCATGGTCATGTTTTGTCTTTGCTCCTCCTTTGCTCCACCCTCCACAAGCTGTCATGTTAGAGATAGGTGGAATGGTCCCTTGCTCACAAACGAGGAAACCAAAGAAGGCCTGGCGTGGCCCTCGTCGCTGTTCTGACCCTCTTTATTTTCAATGCAGGAATGGGGAAAGGGCAGCACCGGATGCCTTCGAAGGATGAGCTGGTGCAGAGGTATAACCAAATGAACACCATTCCCCAGGTAATTGTGTGTGTCTCTCTCTGTGTGTGGTTATTGTCACAGTCCGGCGAATCTCTCAACTTCATGGCATCACCTGAGCCTGCAACTCCTGAATTTCAAAAGTATCTCACAGGATTGTTCATTTTTCATGGCTGGAAACTAGAGTTTATAATTTTTGGTGTGTTTTCAGAGTCTTGTGCAGAGCCATCTATCCAATATTTAACCTAGCATACCAGTGTCAATGTGCTTCTCAGTTTCATCTTCCTCTTTCACACTTCCCTTGCTAGCAAAGACGTTTGAAACCCTGGAGGGCTGCTGCCAGTCAGTGTAGACAATACTAAGCTAGACCAAGGGTATCAAGAGGCTTCCTATGTACTGTGCATGATCAGAAATCCAGAGAAGACAGAGCATGGTTGTTAATATTATTATTATTAATTAATCATTTATATTATTATTATTAATCATTTATATACTGCTCCATAGCCGAAACTCTCTGGGCCATTTACAAAAGTTAAAAGATTGAACATTAAAAGTCAATATACAAAATTTAAAACCATAAAACATAAAAACAGCTAATATTTAAAACATTTTAAACTTTAAGCCAGGCCAAAAATTCAGTTAAAAACCTCAACTTGAGCTGTTAAAATGCCTGGGAGAAAAGAAAAGTTTTGACCTAGTGCCGAAAAGATAACAGTGTTGGCGCCAGGCGGGACTCATCGGGGAGATCATTCCATAATTGGGGGGTCACCACAGAGAAGGCTCTCTCCCTTGTTGCCGTCCTCCGAGCTTCCCTTGGAGTAGGACCTTAGATGTTGAGCGTAGAGTACGGGTAGGTTCAAGTCAGTCCCAATACCGTGTAAGGTTGAAGTCTCTTGTGGGTGCTGTCACCTAGTAAACATTTTCCTACAAGTAACAGATTGTCCGTGGCAGCTTTGGGGTAATTATGTCAATCCACTCCTGCTGCCTCTAGCAGTCATGAGAGAACAGTACGGTGGCCCACAGAAGCCTTGGGCAAGGGATTGAAAGCTCAGCCCCTTTCTCTCTTGTCCAGATGCATTTGTTGGGATTGGCTGGTCCCACAAGTTCCTAATGGAACTGATTGAAACCTGGAGCCCTATGGATGCTCTTGGTCTACAACTTCCATCTTCCCTGACCATTGGCTATGTTGGCTAGGCTCAATGGGAGTTGGAGTCTGACCACATCTGGAGGGAGGGTCACAGGTTCCTTAGCCCTGCTGTAACCTAAAGAAAGATGACGTAACTCTGGGTCTCTGGTTTCCTTGCAGACTCGATCTATCCAGTCCAGGTTCTTACAGAGTCGCAACCTGAATTGCATCGCACTTTGTGAAGGTGAGTGATGGGCTGGGGGCAGCATGTAGACCAGTGTCTTCCCCCTCAAGAGCCCCCTTTCTCACCAAATCTGTTCAGTTCGACTCCATCTGAATCCAGATTTTGGCCCTATGCTCATGCAAATGTTGGTTTGTGGAAAGAATTTCAGGAAAAGCATAGACGCGTAATGTTGACCTTGCTTGATCAAACAGAACACCCAATTCGGCCAACGGTTCATCTCCAACCATGCCCCCAGGGATATCACAACTGAGGTAAAATGGAAATAGCTGCACGCCCATTTACCCCAACAGCTGATACTCAATAGTAGATTCCATTTGGCAATTATGGCTAATTTTAATTGACCCATCCTCCATGAGTTTGTTTAATCCTTCCTTGAAGCCATCTAAATCTTGTAGCCACTTCCATATTTTATGTCAGGAATCCATAGGCTAAATTTGTGCATCGCATGAAGAAACACTTCCTGTGGTTTATTCTGAACCCATTGACAATCGGTTTCATTGAGGTGACCCTGCAGGGAGGGACCTTGGCTCAGTGGTAGAATACCTGCTTGGCATGCAGAAGGTCCCAGGTTCAATCCCCAGCATTTCCAGGTAAGACTGGAAAAATACCTGCCGGAAAGCCTGGAGAGCCACTGCTGCCAGTCAGTGTTGACTATACTGGGTTAGATGGTCCCAAGACTCAGTATAAGGCAGCTTCTTAGAGGAGAAGGCGATCATTGGCTACTAGTTCTGATGGCTCTATGCTACTTCCAGTCTCAGAAGCAGTATGCTTATATACACCAGTTGCTGGGGAACATGGGCAGTAGAGTGCTATTGCACTCCTGCTTATGGGTTCCCGGTCGACAGCTGGTTGGCCACTGTGTGAACAGAATGCTGGACTAGATGGACCCTTGGTCTGATCCAGCAGGGCTCCTCTTACTTTCAAATTTCCAACTCCAAATTGCACGGTGTGACTCCCTTCCGTGAGATGTGTCCTTTGGAGGACTGCCGTCTTCCGAAGGGCAGGCATCCCTCCCTTGGAGAAGCCTGAGGTCGCACCCTGGGACCCTGGCTCCAAAATAGCTGGCCGCCCTCTTCTTTGCTAATGGACGTTGGCATGAGTGCAGTGTCCTGATTGCGGCTTTGTCAACTCCTTCCTCACTGGCAGTGATCACGTCGAAGGATCTCCAGAAGCATGGCAACATCTGGGTTTGCCCTGTGTCGGACCATGTCTGCACCCGCTTTTTCTTTGTGTGAGTTAACCCACGTCTTGGGGAGGGATTGGGAGACAGGAAGCTCTTTTGACTGCAGGACAGTGCAGTGCCAACCACCGCTGGCTCTAGTTCATTGAGGGCCCTTGGGCAACACATCCTCAATGGGCTCCCTCTCTCGGTGAGCCTACCTTCTCCTTGCCATTGTCACCAACTGCTATTGCTCCTCCTCCTCTTCCTCCTCAACCACCTGCTTGCTTGCTGAGCAGAGAGCCAGTGGGCAAGCAAGCACTGGAATCCACTGCTCCTCCTGTCCACCACTGTGGTCTGGGCCAGAACAGGCGGCAGGTGAACATGCAGGTTGCAATGATGAAGAAGAGGAGCAAGTCCAGGGAGCTCTTGTCAGTGGGCCCCTGCTGGATTGTGGGCCCTTGGCAGGTGCCCAACCATGCCTCCCTTTGATGCTGGCCCTGCTGCCATTGCCTGTCCCAGTGGGGTGGGCTTGGGGTTTCCCATCCCGAAAGGTGTGGAGAAAGGAGGCCACCTGACCTGGCTTCTCTCTTCCCTGCAGGTACGAAGATGGCCAAGTTGGGGATGCCAACATCAATACTCAGGACCCTAAAATCCAGAAGGAGATCATGCGTGTGATTGGTGCGCAAGTCTATACAAACTGAGGGGGTGGAGCACCCCTCCCCCTCTCTTTCCTTCAGCACGTGCCAGCGCTGCCCCTGCCTGGGCAGATGGGAGCCAGGCATTGGAGGCTGATGTACGAAGCGATGATCGCTCTGGCTGGATGAGTACTGAGACCTACGGGGGGGGGGCAGGGGCAGCCAAGGCCTCAGCAACGCCTCTGGAGGGGCGGCAGCGGCTACCCCACCCCACCCTCCTGTATGCAGAGTGCACAGAGACACTCCATGGGGCTCAGCGTGGATCAACTCCCATGAACAGTTGGGGGGTGCTGGCTTTGCGCTCCCGCCTTCACAGCGACAGAATTTTTAATGGTGAAAATGAGTGAAAAGAACCTCCCCTCCTTGCAAAAACACAAAACGTGCCAGTGAGCAAATGGTTTTAGCTTATTAAAATTCTCTTTAAAAAAAGAAGATGCTCCCTGCACCTGCAAAAGCCCTGTGTGTGAGTGAGTGAGTGAGTGAGTGAGTGAGTGCAGCAGGCACTAAGCCTCCCCTCTTCTATGGTGTAGCTCAGTAGAGCTGCGCACCAATCCGTGCGGCTCCCTTCCTTTGTCCTGGGACAGGTGTATCAGTTGTGTGTGCCACAGTCGCTCTCTTGAGTTTCCCGGACCTCTGCTGCACACCTCGGTTTCACAGTGACCGCAGCTTTGGATCACGAGAGTTCTTCTGTTTGGGCCAATTCTTAAGATGGACCATATTTTATACCCCTGTTACGCTCCTTCTTTCCTGAGCTGTCTGTGTGAAAGAAAGAGCCCTTACACTTGAGGGCAGATCTGCCCTCAGATCTGTGAAGGGGGTCACCCATGTCATGGTCTCAAAACCAAGAGAGCTGCAGTGATAGAACACCGTCCTTGGGTGCCAGAAAGGTCAGGCTTCAGTCCCTGGCATCTCCTGTTCAAGGGGGCTGTGAGCAAGCGACGAGAGTGACGGAACTTCTGGGGCATTGCATTTTGGGAAAAACAAGATAGTGGTCACCACCCTGGCTGCCAGGGGTCTGGAGTGGAGGACCCAGCAGGCATCACTGTCAATGGTGGATCGTGGCAGCCCCTTGGTGCTACCTGGTGGTGATCAATAGAGACTGGGGGCACCTATTTCAGAGGGGCCATGAATTCACTCTGGGTTTTAGTCAGAACTCGAAAGGAGCTATCCAAAGGGCAGAACCCAATTTGGGGATATGTTTTGGCACTTTGGATAGTCCTGCCTGGTTCTGGCTGAAACCCAGAGTGGATTCACAGCCCTCTTGAAAGAAGAGCCCCCAGCCTCCGACAATACTCTGACCTAGTATAAGGCAGCTTCCTATGATACGATGAGTCGCTTAGAGATGGGGAATTGAATGAAGGGAAAGAGGCAGGGCTGATGCCCAGTTTGATGGGGCCACGGACAAGGTGTATGTATTCTCCCCACCCTGCAAATGCCACCCTGGTACTCTCCTATAAGGTCACCCAGTGGTGACAAGCGGGTCTCCCCTTCTATGGTTTTCCAAGCTGAACAATCCCAGCTTTTGTAACCCTCCCTTGTAGAGGAGGTGCTGGAGTAAATGGAGCTGGCATCATCTGCAATGTCTTCATGAACCTTTTGGTAGGTTGAAGGGTGATTTGACCTACAATGGCGCACATCATGGTGGCCTGCGATGGACTGGATTTGGGCAATGCTCTTTTGAAAAGAGGACCAGCTGGTGCTTTGGTGTTGTGTTCTTTCCCCTTTTTTTGCCACTGGAGGGCCTGCTGAGATGGGCCGATGCTGCAGGAGATCAGGCCTGATGTTCCCTTTTGGAGCAACGAAATAAAGGTGGCGGTGGCTCTTTCCCACCTCCGTGCCTTCCACTAACCTGCGTGTCCCCAATGGGCATGACGTAGAAGACCAGCCGCTCTCAAAGGCCACCCAAGTGCAGTTCATTTGCTGTTATTTATTATTTATTCAGTTTATATCCTGCCTATATGCAAAACGCCCTAGGTGGCATTTACCTCTAGGGCAGTTCAGAATCGCCTCTTAGCTAAGGTTGAGGTGGGAAATGAACAAATAATAAGGACCCATAAAACATATACTTATTAATTGATAATAATTATTAATAATAACAATAACATTGACAAGTTGTGCAAAGAAAACAACCCTCAGCTTTAAAGCCAGGCAACTGGAATGAATTTGCTACTTTGAAGTACCTGCAGTGGTTTGACAGAAGGTACTATAGCGAGATGGGTCTGACTTTAGCCGCTCCTCCACCTGGGACATCGGAGAGAGGTGAAGCTTTAGTGGAAGAGTGCTTACTTTGTGTGCAGAAGGTCCCAGGTTCAACCCCCTGGCATCACCCGGCAAGTCTTGGAAAAATCCTTCTGAAACACTGGGGAGCTTCTACCATTCTGTGCGGCATGGAGGGGGTGGGGTGTTTGGCACAGCTGGGGAGGGAAAGATTAACACTCCCTTCCATGCACTTGCCAGCCCTCAGACCCAGTGCTGAATTTAGGAACAAGCCAAGGAAGCCATGGCTTAGGGCCTTGCATTATGAGGGGCCTCTAAATATGTTGGAGGCAACTAATCGCTTTGGCTTGAATATGTTGGAAAGTCCGATGTGACTTACACAGCAGAGTTGCTTTATAGAGAGAAGGTGTGGCAACACAGCATTTAGTATTGGAAGCAATAAGCACACTAGAACCAGTTTTTAAAAAGTTCAACTCAACTTAGTTTATTAGTGCTTTTATACACATCTTCAGAGAAAGCTGTCCAACACTGTTTAACAACAAGCGTCTCGCAATGCTGGGTGGTGCCCTTTCATTACCCTTCCAATTATAACACAATGTACTTTTTTTCTCTTTATTTTTATGGTATGGGGCCTCTGAATCTTGATACGGCTTGGGACCACAGACAGCCTACAAGCTAGAGGTTCGTCACCCAATACTGAGCTAGGCGTGAATCAGGATAAAACAGGCTCCTATGACCTATGTATGGAAAGCGAAGCAGAGTTTTTAAGCTTTCTGAGACATGCCTGTTGCCTCCTTTACTTTGAGCTTTGGCTGGCAGCATCGAAAAGGGGGGGTTAAAAAGTGGGTGTGGAGATGGAGAGGACCATGAAGCCACGAAAGGGGCCGAGGGGGCTATTGTGTGGGGCTAGGCTGACCAGATGCAATAGGTGAAGGAGCCCTGACTGCTATTTCCTTTGCTCAGAATGGTAGCACAAGTCCAGCAGGGCCATCTGCATCTCCTAGCATAGGCACAAGGGGACTGGGTTGCATCACCATTAGGATCAGGGCTGGTCCAAGCCATTTTGCTGCTTGAGGCAAAAGACAAGATGGAGCCCTCTGCTATTTAACGTACAAAAGCTGATTGGACAAGCAGTTGAATCTTTCTTTGACATGGACAATTGGACAGCATCCTCCAGCGCACCGGAAGGCAACTGGGTAGCTTAGGGGGTGCAGAGCAGAGGCCACAGCCCTCTCCTCCAACACCTTGCCGCCACCTCCCAGCATCTGCCGCCTGTGGCAAACACCTCACCCTGCCTCATGGTAGGGCCAGCCCTGGTTGGGATTCTTATGCTTGGATCCTGCAAACAACTGCCTCAACATGCAGTTCATAGGATTTGACCCATAGAGAGGCTGATAATACACCACAGTCCTTTTTGAGACGTTGGGAGCCATGAATGAGCGTCTATGGGATTCGTGCTTCCGTTTTGCCCAGCAAAATAAACAGCCAGAGCAAGGATTCAAAATAAACAGCCAGAGCAAGGACCCCACCCCCTCCATCAACAGGGCTTGAAGTTGGGAGGACAACCTTGAATAACAAACTCACGCATCAACAACCCGGGCAAAATCCCCACTGGACTGTGCTTTATTTCAGTCTAAGCAGAATATCATTAACTACAGAGCTACAGAGATAACAATGTCCATTCGTCTTTCTTTATTATACTACAAGAAATCATAAGAAGGATCAGTCAAAAGAATTGTAATCCACTGGAATGCCAAAACTGCTCTCTCTGCCCCCCAACCGTGGGAGGCAGTGTTCCTTTTGGAATGAAAGCCTGTTAGGGGAAGAGGGAGGGTGGCAGGGTGAGAGGATGCCCCTCCAAGTAGCCATCCAATAGGGGGACTTGGTGACAAAAGGAAGTGGATGCTCAGTGGCCAGTGAATATCCTCCTGATACCCTCAGCTGGGCACAAGGGCTTACCTTACGTCAATCTACATGAACAACTAGACTCATTGGCCAGGATGGATCTATTAGAGCCAAGGAGCTCCTTGGGTATTAGCTTTTGGATGGGTAGCCAACAAGGAAGGAAAGTCATCCTTTAGGGGTCACCAATAGCTTTTGTCCACATGTCTTGGGCTTTGATTTGAGGTGCAATGGAGCTTCTTCCTCAACCCTTGTTTAGATATTTGATGTCTTTCTGGGCAATACTTACCTCCCATTTTTCTTGTCCCCCTTGCTTTTGCTAGGCACATACATTTTTGAGGAAAGGTAGCTGCTGACCTCTTGCCAAAATCACCACTTTTAGGCTGTGGTGGGGATGGAACAGAACAACCTGGTTTTAATTGCGTGTTGTTTTTTTTTAATTATTAAATGCTGCCATGGACTGACCTTCTACATAACCTTTCCACATGTGTGGATGTGATGGCTACCAAAAGCCATTGTGTGAACATGACATGTTGGACTCATGTCTTGGCAGGCTCTTTCTTGTACCTTTTGGTGGTGCTCCATTTGGGGCAGATGACCTATGGATGACCCATCTGTGATGCCCGAAGTATGACAAGAAGCACCTTTCCCTCTTTGCAGCATGCGTATCATTTGTACAACCACCATATGTTTGGCTATCATGAAAGCCTATGGCCGTGTTTAGCCTGTCCTTCAGGCCTGAGGCCAGTGCAAAACCCAAAGGATTGGAGGACAGAAAAACTCTTAAGCTAGAATCAGTTTTCTGGGGTGAAGTGCTCATTTTGCTCCTTGACTCTTGTTGCCCAGGCAGAATCTGGAGGAAACAGTGAAAAGATCAACGTGATGAATGGATCATCCATGGTGGTCTCAAGGTGGACATGGCTCCTAGTTCCTTCAAGAGCAGTAGGGTGGAAGGACATTCATCAGTTGCTTTCTTTCTCATTCTGATGTTGGTGGCAGTTAGGCCAGATGGTCTCTTCTTCCACCTGTAGCAGAACTGTGCTGGAACCCTGCGTGTTCCAAGAAGCCATAAAGGAAACATAGATTGCTAGACTACCATTGCACCAGACCAGAAGAAGCCATCACACACACACACACACACACACACACACACACACACACACACACACACCAGGTAGTTGGCAACTGGGTTTCAACCACCAGTACCTAATTTGGGGAAAGGGTTCTCTGGAGAGCATCGATCTCTGACTCAGAAGATCAATTCCAAAGCCCCAGAAATATGAGAGATGTCTGTAGTGAGTAAGCAGCAAAGGGAAGGCACTCTTTTCGACAGTGGGTGTAGAGCAAAACAGTCTTGATAGACACAATATTTAAGTCCCAGAGCCCAAATGCTGCCTTTTGAATCAACTGAAGGAGCCTGGCTCAATGAAAGACAATTGCTCCCATATACACATCAGGCACTTCTCCCATTCCACCCCATAACTCCCCATACAGTTTTTTTAATGGGCACATAGTTTCCTGCTATTTAAAGATTCATAAAACAAAACCCCAAACCCTCAATCAGCATCATGATCAGGAATTGGGCAGTGGCTACCATGGGCATCCCAAACTCATACCCTAGGAGAAGAACTGTATTGATACATCAGTGAGACACACCCACCCATCCAAATCTTCCTTGAAAACTCCCCATCGTGAGAATTGATGGTTCCAGGGAACTACAGATGGCAAACTTCAGAGCGAGGATCAGAGCGTGGCTGTGTGAGAAGGGAGGGACAGGACGGCTTTGACATCAGAGGTAGCTTTGCAATCAGAACACTCCTGCAGTCTTTCCACCCTGCACATCCCTTCCAAGGTAGCAATAGACTATGGTAGCAAAAAGGTAGCCCTTAAAAGACAGCAGTCGCTGCTGTAAGCTACTTGTGCTGAATGGGAGCCAGCGGTAGCCATGACAGCAGCAGCCAGTGGGATGGCGGGCCTTGGAGAAGACCCAAGATGGACATGGTTAGGTTAGGGCTGATGCCATCACATCTTCTCTCTCATCTGTCTTACACCTCTAAGTAGTGCAAATGGGAAGCAACCAGGTCTTGGGATGTCTCCCTCCATCTTGCACCCTGCAAGGGGCTCCAGGGTGCATCATCCCTATACTCCCTCTTTGAAGTTTGAAAGCAATGTTATCTGTGGCTTTTGAAAATGCTTTGTGGATATGGTTGAGCACTAGTCCCCTCATCGTGGCAGGCCTATGGATTGGATGAGATAAAAAAAATTGTACCCACTTCTCCTTCCTCTTGGTCGTTGTTGAGGATTTAAAGCAGTGGTGGGCAACTCGCGGCCCTCCACATGTTGCCAGAATCCAACTCCTAGCAGTACCAGCCAGTACCAAAAGGAGGCCTCTCAACATATGGGCATGGCTATTTATATCCACGCTCTTTGCATGGGCAATCATAATAATTTCTCTCAAATGATTCATAAAGAGATCTCCCCCCCCGTCCCCCATAGCTGTAGCTAAAAGAGTGGTGGGACTGTACAGCTGTGTTGACCATGGGTTGGATCCAGACATAGTCATAGTTAAGAGTGCCTGCCCAAAGAGCAAATGATTTCTTGGACTTTTTGTTGTTGTTGAAGGAACTCTTCATTTTCTGCAACTCAGTTGCCTGTAGCCAAAGGTGAAAGTGATTGATGGCAAGTTCATTCTCTCTCTCTCTCTCTCTCTCTCACACACACACACACACACACACACACACACACACCACTTGTGTGGGCACCATACCACACCAGTAGACAGCATTGGTGTAAGCAGAGTGCTTTGAACAGGACCAAAGTCATGTTCTTCTTTCTTACGGATGTAAGCCACCACCACAACTTAGGATAACTGCTGAGTGGAGAACGTCTCTCTCCGTCCCACCTCATTTTGACATCTTCTGTTTAGCAGATATCTCCAGTTTGCTACATGATCTCCTTTGCTGATCATAGCTCTTTCTGATCCATCCTGATCCCAGGTATAGAGAAGTCCCACCACTGTGAGAACAGGAACGGGCTGGGACAGCTGATGAAGAAACTAAAGTAAACTGCTGAATGCCATGTGAGTGCTACTATTCTACTGATGTCACAGCAGCAGTGATGTCACAGCCACCAAGACTTCCCCAACCTGGTGCCCTTCAGGTGTGTTGGACTGCAAGTCCCATTATTCACTGCCAGCATGGCCAGGCAGGACATTGTAGTCTATCCTCCTTGCTAAGGCAAGAAAAGCCTAGTAGGTCAAGAGTCTTCCTAGGCTATCACAAGTGGGTAGAAAAGTTTCTGGGAGCCCCTGTATTCTGAGAGGAGGGGTGCAGATGAGCAAACCTTATTTGATATCATCAAAGCAGGTACCAGCAATCCAGCATTCTTGGGCAGTTGCCCTGGCCCTGGCTGGGCCCACCGCTGTAGTCTGTCCTGGGTTTCCCCTTTCATAGATTTGCAAGGATTATTATAGTTACACAGAGGCAAAGCCATTCAATTGATTTCTCACCCAAACTATCTCAAATAAAATAAATGCTTGTTAATTTGCCCCAGCTCATCTCAAATCAATTGGAAAAGGTCCACCTCCTGCCTTAAGCTTATTTGCTGTTAAGAAGTAGCAGCATATGGGGGGGGGGGGAGAGTTAATCCTTTCCTCCACAGCTGCGATCCCCTTTGAAAATTGCCCCCTCCAACTCAGTGGAGGAAAAAGCCTTCTATGGGCACCCAGGGCTCTGAAGAATAGATTCCCCTATCCTCTGGGCCTAGGCCTAGCAGTGGCATTGTGGTAATTTAAAATGGTGTCTCGATCAAGCTGCCCTGAAGTTGTGTTTCCTGCTCTACTCCACCATGTAAGCCCAAGCCCCCTGACAAGAGGAAGGGGGAATCATTCTGCCAAGAATCTCCTTAAACCTGGCCCTGAAGACTTGAAAACATTCCTTTGAAAAAGCGATTTTTCTCTCCTCCCCTCGCACCTTCCCTGCCTCTGTGGGACTCTATTCTTTTCAGCACCAGCTCAAAACATTTTCCTTTGCCCAGGCATTTTAAATGAATCCTTTGGTTCGCTGGGATTTTTGCCACATTGGTTTAATTGTTATTCTTTTTTTGTAATATGTTTGTTATTTTGTTTTAGTTTTGAAAAGAGTATGTGCAGTGCCTCGGCATCCATTGAAGATGAAGGACAGTCCAAAACTGTGCACAACAAGGAATGAATGAATGAGATCTAAGTTTCTTGCCCCTTTGCTTCTTTCCACAGAAAAGGGTTGACAGGTTGTGACTTAGAAACCCAGCCTCTCCCTTTAAGGGCTGTGATGTCGATGGTCACAGCCACTGTACCTCCTGCCTGTCTCTTTGCTCACCCTTCCTCACCACCTGCTGTAGAGTAAACTGGAGTCCTGCTGGCTACAGCAACCAGAGAAGGCTGAAAGGCCTGCATTACTTTCCTTTGTTTCAAGAAATTAAAAAAATTATGATCTCTGGGTTGTAACCTGGCAACCTTACATAGGAACATAGAAAGCTGCTTTATATGGAATCAGTCCATCTAGCCCAGTATTGTCAACACTGACTGGCAGCGGTTCTCCAGGATTTAAGCAGGATTCCTTCCTAGTCCTACCTGGAGATGCTGGGGATCGAATCCGGGGCGTTTAGCATGCAAAGCAGTTGCTCCATCACAGTGAGCTCTAGCTGTTCCTCCCGGGCTGGGGCATTTCCAGAATAGACCTTTAGCTATATTCCTGGACCCTTTGAGCCACCCAGAAAACATTTGCTATTGGGTGGATTAAAAAGTGCAACAAGTAGAATAAATAGCCACAACACGATGTCTGATTTCTGGTATCGTAAGTGATGGGCCTGCACTCCTCAACTTCCTTTTGTCAGCGTAGATGGATCCTTTCATTGTAGCAGGGAAACAACACTTTTCAGCTGTGTCAACATTACAGCTGCAAGACAGCCACGGTCCCCACCTCAAAACCCCTGTGAATTAGCTCTGTAGTTCTGTCATGGGCTCGGAGATCTCAAACCGCGAATTCCGACCATCTCCCAAAGCTACAAACTCCGTAGTTCTTTGGTGGGTGGATGTGAGTCTTGGGGAGGAGCTGTAGCTCAGCATGACAGAGCATGTGCTTTGGATACAGAGGGTCCCAGGTTTGATCTCCAGCTTATCCAAGGGCAAAGAAAAGAATCCCACCTGAAACAGTGTAGCTGCTTCTGCCAGTCAGCATTGTCAATACTGGCCTAGACTCAGTATAAGGCAGCTTCCTGGGTTTCAAGCCTGGCGAAACCGGGTGTCACTCCGTCACGTTTAAAGTAGGCATGTTCAGTTTTGCCTCTTGCCTGCTGGTAAGGCTGAGATGCAAATCATCATCATCATCCTGGATCTCCGGCAACAAAACTGGGTGAGCTGGCTTAAAATAGGTCTGGCAGAAGACTGAAATGCGCGCGCGCACACACACACACACACACACACACACCACCACCACCACAAACTAGCCTCTGAAACTAGGTTTTGCTCAGGCTGATTAGAAAAATACCAAAGATAAAGGAGCGTAAGTGCAGGATCTCTCTGAGGCCTGATGCAGCGGTTTGGGAGTGCCAGTCGCTGTTCCCCCCAAACCTGATTGTTACGGTGGAATTCCTGGATGTGGGACATGCCTCTCAAGCCCTCCTTTTTGCCTTTACCGTGGAGAGGATGCACTGTCCTTGCCTCCAGGATCCCTTTCCTATCCCCATTAAGGCCAGCGTGGCGGGTAGACATGGTTGGGCAGGTGCTGGGGGCCCACCCGCCAGCAGAGGCCCATGAGGAAGGGCCTTCTCCCTCCCCTGGAATCGCTCCTCCTCTTCACCACTGCCAGCTGCTCGTTTCCCTGCCTCTCACTCTGGCTCAGACAACGGTGGTGGTGAGGAAGAGGAGCAGGAGAGAAGCACGGCCTTCTTGCTCCATGGCTCCCTGCCTGACAAACAAGCCAGTGGTATCAACGATAAGGAAGAGGAGGAGGAGCAAGAGCAGCTGGTGAGAAGGTAGAGTCACTGTGGAAGGTGGCCTATGGAGGCTGTCTCATCCAAGAGCTCTAAACACAACACCCCCCCCCCCCGGATTTGGCTCGGATCACCTTGCACATTCAGAGATCCGTGGTTTAGTTAATCTACGATGAAGTGGCTGATTTACTGCATCTTCTCCTATGCACCCCTATTGATGTGTCAACAGGCTTGGATGCTGCATTTGGATCCACAGATGTCTTAAACCTGGTCTTACACATTTGGCTGAATGAGGTGGCAGAGTCCTAAGGTGATAAGAGTGGGGAATCCCATTTTTGCATACTCCCCTTTGTAAGCTGACCCAGCCTCCTCCAAATTCCCTGCAAGTCGACATCCAGCATAGCAGGGAGTAGGCTGAGCTCCACCTTTCCCCCTGATGGGCTAGCTAGTGGGTTGGATCCAGATTTAGTCAAACTTGAAATCAATGGGATTTAGCTGAGTCCTGACTAACAAGGTTTCAGGTTTGAGCCCCAGCATATCCAGTCGAAAAAGTTCAGGTAGCAGGTAAGGCTGTTGACTGAGAAGCTGCTGTCAGATGAAGGGAATGCTGGGCTAGATAGACATGTAGTTTGTATAAGGCAGTTTCCAATGTTCCTATGAATTTTGTATGGGGAAACGTCCCCCAAAGGCACCCCATGCCTTTAGTTTAGTCCAGAGGTGTTGGACCTCTTTCACTCCCAGGGGGCTGCATTCCAGTGGTGGGTGAGGTCAAAGATAAAAAGAGCAGACCAAAAATACCAGCATATTGTAGCTTAAAGCTCTTACTCCCAGTAACTCAGCCTTAAGAGAGGCAGTTCAGCCTTTAGAATGGCTGGGTTCGCACCACATGCTAACCCACACTCAGCAGTTAAGGGTGGGTTGTTTGTTGAAACAGTGGTTAGGGTGTTGTCTGAACCCAGGACATTTTCCGCAGGGTGGCTCGTTCACCATGTGCAGTGTGGCTTGTTAAGCACCCCGAACAACCCAACAACAAACTATGGGTTCTCAAGGTGGCTTGCTTGAGAAAAATAAACCACAATGCATGGTTAGCAACCCACCCAGGAGAAAATGTCCTGGGATTGGACAACACACTCATGCATGGTTCAACAAACAACCCATGACTTAACAAACAACCCATGGTTCAACAACCCACACACTCAACCACTGAGAGTGGGTTAGTGTGTTGTGTGAACCGTCAATAGGGGCAAACTGCACAAAAGTCAGGAAACCACCAAACTATTTGGCGCCTGGGGGAAAGGAGTTGGTGGGGCCAGAGGAAGGGGGTGTGGCTATCTGTGGAGGGCTGGATTGGAATCCCAAGTGGGCCAGATTTGACCTCTGAACCTGAGGTTCAACATCCCTGTTCTAGTCTACCATCCAGGATTTTCCCACCTCGCTGTGCTGCCTGTATGGATCAGCATTGGTTGCCCTGTAGGCATGGGATATTCTGCATCTATTCTAGCAATCAAGTGGAGCACCAGGAAATGGCTCGAAGGCATCTCCGGAGCAATGACAGGACGCCCTGCATGCGGCTGCCCTTGCACAGATCTGTGGTTGCACACTGGGATGTTGCAAAGCGAAGGCGGCAGGTGATATCAGAATGCACAGCAGACTCCCATAGACAACAGCACCAGTACTGCATATATACCAATGCTTCAATAGCCCTTTCCCAGTGCTGATGAGAAAGGGTCTTTCTCATTCTTGCTCCAGGATGATGCAAAGAGCCGCCACGTGCCTGAGACCCGCAAACCTCCCCTTCTTTGCACCTGCAGTTGACATGCCCTGGCGCCCTCCCATCTCGGCCTTCTAACAAAACTCCCAGCAACCCTTGCCCAGCAGAAATTCCTTCCCGAGTGGAGTGGGGAGCCATGACAGTTACAACTAGAGCACTGATGGTATCCTACAGATCTTGCGCAAGGGAGAAATTGTCATTTGGCTGCAGGACGGAAGCAAATCCGGAACGAAAGATGGGAGATGGAAGGAATCTCAGCAGGTTCAGAAAGGAGAAAAATAAGCGAGACATCCCCCGCCCGCCCCACTGCCCAAAGCGATCTGGTTCTCGGCCTAGACAGCTAGCTTGTGACGTCGAAAGCAGCCACGCGGGTGAGGAAATTCCCTCATTTCAAAGCACAGGAAGTCGAGTCACTCTGGCAGCTTAGAGCCTTTATACAGAAGGGTTCCTAGAACTTAATAATCGCCGAGATCCTGCCGCAACCCATGTCCCTCTTCCTTGGCATGCTCCGCACGGAGGCTTGTGAGAACACGGCCAATTTTGTTCTGCTTCTGACCACATGGAAACGGGTCACAGGATTGCCCGGGCCGGTTGACCTTGAGTGTGTCTGTCCCTTATGTTCCATGCTCTTCCTTTCCGCTTGTCCTTTCCGCACCGGCAGCTGAAACCGCTGGACTCAATTCCAATAGCCCACCCGTAGCCTGTTGCTCCCCTCCTGCTATTTCATACGGTTCCTGCCACCCCTCCTCCAATTTAGGTCTCTGTATCTTGTGTGTGTGTGCGTGTGTGCGCGTGTATGTGTATACACACATGCACACACACACACACAGTTTTGTTTTGCCTTTCTTTTTCTTTTCATTTTTTTTTTAAAAAAGTCACTTTCACAAGGTCACTAAAGTCGATTGTCTCTCTCTTTTTTTTTTTTAAGCTTTTGTTTGTTTCAAGTGGGAGGGCTCTTCTATGTTAAACATTAACCACTCTACAAAAAGCATTCTGTTCTAAACCACTAGGAAATGTAACAATGAAGCACAAAAAGTTTAAAAAAGGAGAAGTAAAAGAAAGGAGAAGAGGGGAAGGGAAAGGAGAGATCCAGTGGCCAAGCAACCGCATTAGGGAATGTGAACCACGAAGGACAACGAGACAAATCCAGATCCTTCATGTACCTCCACCTTCTTTCCCTCTTATTTGGCACTTCCTTCCTCCTGTCTTCTCCTCCCTCTCCATTCCTCCTCTTCCTCTGATTCTTGAAAGTATTATAACGTTTGGCTGAGATTACACCAGTGCAAGGAGAGACAGAGAAAGAGATCTCCTGCAAAGGGAAGAGTCCATTCCCCCTTTCCCAAGAGATCTACAACAAAAGCATCTTGCCTATAGAGCGGCCTTCTGCAATCTGATGCCCTCCAGTGGGTTGGACTGCAACTCCCATTCCCTGAGGCCACTGGTCACTCTGCCTGGGGCTGACAGACCTTGCAGTCCAACCCTAGTGGAAAGCGCCAGCTAGGGGAAAAGGCTGAGTCACCAGTATACAGGGGAGCGAGGCATTCGTCATTACAGTACTGATGCTGAAGCATCTCCTGTTCTGAGGCTGGAGCGCATGAGGCTATCCGTGGGAAGCAAGGCAAGGTGCAGGACCACAGAGAGATTCCTGTGGGGGGCAAGATTCAGGATTGGCCTGGACATACTAGACTTGGCCGGGAATAAGGAGCATTGCTCCAGCACTGATCTGGGACCGACTGAAGCCATATATAGCCGTACAGAGGTGTGGGTGAAGCGCAGCCTCCCTAGAGGACAGTTGTTTGGAAGTGAAAGAGGCAGTGTTTGAATATGGAAGTGTGCGTATACGGTTGGAAGAAGGGTGCTGGAGGAAGCTGGCCGAGGGGACCTCAGTTCACTTTCGACGAGCTTTAATCAGCTCAGCATTCTGGACTAAAGCTCACTTCCCCATGAACTGACCTGACTCAATTTGCATCGAGTCCTTGCCACTGGGCGGATTTCTGTTTTTTTTTTAAAGGTGTGTAAAAAAACAATTTGCCAAATTGTGGCTGCAAGTTGTACAAATTGCACAAATGATGGACAAAATTTGTATAATTTGCACAAATGGCTTTTTACACAAATTAAGAACGACAACCCCAAATAGTTCCTAGATTTGGGGAAGAAACTTGTGACCACCTCATCTGATCCACCATGGCTCTTTTTATGTTCTTAAACAGTGGTTAATCTCAGCCGCTGTTGATCAAGAGAGCCAGTGTGGTGCAGTGACAAAAGTGTTGGACTGGGAGTCAGAAGATCTGGGTTCTAATCCCCACTCAGCCATGGAAACCCACTGGGTAACTTTGGGTCAGTCACAGACTCTCAGCCCAGCCTACCTCACAGGGTTGTTGTTGTTGTGAGGATAAAATGGAGAGGTGGAGGAATATGTACGCCACCTTGGGTTCCTTGGAGGAAAAAAGGCAGGGAATAATAATAATAATAATAATAATAATAATAATAATAATAATAATATTGCACCTTATTTTTCTCTTGGGGCAAGGTTGGGGGAGGGCAACCAGAAGACTGGGCTGACCCTGAAGGCAGACTAAGGCTCAAATCCTATGCATGTTTACCTGGGAATAAGCCTCGTTGAACTCAGTAGGATCTTACTTCTGGGTAGGGACATATGAGAAATCCATTTTGATTTGTTTTTGGACAGGGTTTTACCCAGTTTGCATCTCCTAGACCGAACATGGACTCATACACAATCTCGGTCCAAGTCCATGCATTTCCAAGCGTGCAACGTGATTCACGGAACCCCCCAAATAAGCGTTCAACAGCATGCGTGCAGACATTTAAAAATGCACACAAAGATGCTTTAATAACGGGAGAAGAACACTTATATTTTAAAATATGTGCACTATGGATGTGCACATTTGGAAACACCTGCATGGATTTTCATGCAACCCCCCCCCCCAGAATCCCCCCCCCCCAAGTTTTGAGATGGAATTTGGAGAACTCTGGTGAGCTCAACTTTGGCTAATTTGCACATCCCCCAATTCTGCGTAAACCTAAGATCGCGCAGAGCAAATGCTTTGCATGTCAAAGCAGCCCGGTTCAGTCCCAGGCATCCAGTGTTGGTGGTTGCACACAGGGGCGGGTGGGACGGAAGGCCTGGGCAGATACGCAATATTCTGCTGAGATTGTCGGACAGGAGACAGGTGGGCAGGAGAAGACCATGCTTGGCCATCGGCAGCTGCATGTCGTGCATTGGAGCAAATGTACTTGATTGTGTGTGTCTGGGGATTTCTCTAGCACAGGTGGGTGGGGAAAAGGCAGAGGGCCAGCGACACATTCGTCCCAAATATGGAGCTGCCTCTGCAGCTAGGTAGGGCTGAGAAAGACCACCTTCTGAAACTCTGGAGATCCACAGTCAGCTAGCGGCTAGGTGAACCAATGGCTCTGTATAAGGCTGCTTCCTATGAAATATTGATGGTTCCGTGTCTCTTTTCGCACTGGTTGGCGTTGACTTTCAAAGCATGGGAGAAGCAGCTCAGGAGTGGCAATTACCTCCCTCCCTGCCCCCCCATCTCCTCAAAGCTCTCCAAAAGTTTCCATCTGAACAGAGGATGTGGAGGAGGAGAGAGAGCCCATCAAGGCCACACACCCCGAATTGCCAGCTTGTCTTCTCACTTAACCCTCCAGTGTTGAATGCGGTCACGAGGACACCGGTGTGCGCTACACTCTCCAAAAAGCGGCATCTGCTTGTTTTGCTTACTTGCACTCGCTTCTCTTGGAGACGACTTGCAGCTTTGACATGAAGCTTTTTTTTTCTCCGTTTGCTTGTTTGTTTGCTTTTTTTTTTTAAACCTCTTTGAGTTTCTTTTTTTTCTTTTGTTTTTTAAATTAATTAATTTATATATATATATTAAAAAAGCAATAGTCCTTTGGTCCCTAAACTCTAAGGAATGATATGACTTTGAAAGAAGTTAATCCAATCTCCCCGGACCGGGTGACAAAGTGGGGTAGAACCCCCCCACCCACAACTCCTGATCCGTAGGATATAGATATATAGACCTATTTATATATATATCTTCTGTTAAGTTCAACATCCTCTTAGCAATTGATTTTTTTCTTTCTTTTCCCAAACAGAAGTGGAAATCCCCCCTCCCCCCTTTTTTCTTTCCCCTTTAAAAACAAAACAAACCAAAAAAAATCCCCCCAAAAACGTTCCCCAGGTGTAACATATAGGCCCGGTCCAAACCCACCGGCTTTGGTTTAGATCTGTTTGGCCCCCTCTTCCGAAATCTCGAGCATCGACCAAGTGCTATCGAGAAAGGCTGGTCCCACCCGCAGGCTCCATGCCCACAGATTTCCTCTCGCAAAATCCCACTTCTCTCGCCGCGAGGGATTTGTGTTTTCCTTAAAAGTCTTCTCCGAACGGCTTCTTCACGTCGTGGAGTTTCAAGTCGGCCAATATCAACGCCTCTTTTCCCTCTGGTCCAATATTGTCATAACCAACTTCTTTGCTTTCTCTCGCCTTAAAGAGACCGAAAACCCCGACGGATTTGGAAATGAAATAGGAAAAAGGAAGGGAGGGGGAAAAAAGGGATAACCAAGCTGGCTCTCTTTTTCACGTGCACCTTTCCTCCTCTCCTCTTCTGCCTCCTTCTCCTCCTCCTCCTCCTCTGTGATATGTTGCAAAGAAAGAGAGTTACAAGTCTGGATGCGGCACAAGGGGAACACTCTTCGTTCGCCGCACGGCATCCAATCTGCAAGACAGAGAAGCGACATCAAGACAGGTTGGAGCGATATCAGGGGCCACCAAGGACTCGTGTTACCTAGAGGGAGCTACCGTGAGAAGACCAAAGAAGGCCTAGCCAGGGCTGTGTCTATTCTGTGCACCAAGAAAAGCAATTTTTAAAAATGTGCCCTGATGATGTGAAGCAAAGATATTTGCATGTGTTTATTTAGTTTGCATATCTGATTCTCCCTTCTGTCGGTCGTCAGGAAGCCCCGATCTGCTCACTGAATGCCGGGCAATCCAACCGAGTCCTTCCTTTGGTTTCGACAACTGAACCAAAGTCTGCATTTCCGTTTTTCAACCTTTCTTTACACACCCAAGGCTAGAAACCCGCTTCTTGGTCGCCTAATGAAAAAGAAAGAAGTTGGATTCTGTACTCTGCTCTGAATTTTTCCTACACCAGGGTGGAATGGTGGAATTACAGGCAGCCCTTGAAAAAGGACATGCAGGGAAGGCATGCCCTGGCTAGCTTCCATTCTTGATGCATTTCACTATGTTAGGAATATAAGAGAGCTGTCTTATACCAGGTCAGAGCTTTTGTCCATCTAACCCAGTATTATCTACTCTGGCTGGCAGCACCTCTGACTGGCTGCAGCACCTCTGGCTGGCGGCAGCACCTCTGGCTGGTGGCAGCAGCACCTCTGGTTGGCAGCACCTCTCCAGGTCATAAGAAGAGAAGGTTCTTTCCCTTCACCTTCTATCTGATCTTTTTATCTAGAGATGCCAGGGATCGAATTTGGGATTTCATGGGCAGTGTCCAATGGTGTCATTCTGTTAACACAAATGACATTACACTAGCGGGAACTAGGTTCTGAACTAGGCGCTAGAGAAGAATCCAACTGAAGTTACGTTTGCATCAATGCGGTTGCACAAGTAGATTTGCACTGTGCTTGTGTGACCCGTTGTGCAACCAGTTGTGAATAATTCCCATGCAACACATTGGTTATGTGATGTAATGCTATTTGAGTTTGTGATATGTCCCCGTCAGATATGTCCCTCTGAATGTAAAGCATGGGTGGGGAACTTGTAACCCTGTATGTTCTTGTACTACAGC
This sequence comes from Anniella stebbinsi, assembly GCA_029215795.1. Classification (NCBI taxonomy): domain Eukaryota; kingdom Metazoa; phylum Chordata; class Lepidosauria; order Squamata; family Anniellidae; genus Anniella; species Anniella stebbinsi. Next base: position 395,507,811 of record JARDYH010000001.1, read on the forward strand.
TCCCATCATCCTCAACCACTGGCCCTGCTGATGGGAGTTGGAGTCCAACAACCTCTGGAGCCCCCAGGTTCCTCCCCAACTCTCAATCATTGGGTTGGATGGAGACGTAGTCATGCTCACTGTAAAGCCATCAAAATCCATGGGACTCACTAGTCAAGACTAACTGGTCCCATGGATTTCAATGGATCTGCTCTAAGTCTGGATCTAACCTATGGTGTAAAATTCCAGTAACACAAATAAAAAAACCTGGAGATGCTGGGGATTGAACCTGGGCCCTTCTGCATGCTAAGCATATGCTCTACCCCGTGCCACAGTCCCTCCCTTAGTAGTCCTACATCAGTACTGCTTCCCTGCTTCTGCCAATGAAATCTCTTCTCTGCTAAGACAATCAGGACTGCATTTTTCTGTGCAAAATGAAAGAAGGAAAAGTGTTTTTTTAAAAAAATCTGCATCAAGACAAGCCAAATGTTCGGCCATCTTGACGAATGCTTTCCAAAGGGATCAGTCATTTTAGCCGGGGTCTGGCAAGAACAGGGACTCTTGCCGTGGCTCTCTTTCATCCTGGAATACACAACAGAGAATCGATCAGAGGGTCGTCATGTCCGATCAATGAGCTTCAGAGAAAAACAGAAATCTTCCGTGTGTAGCTTTTAAAGACCTGAATATGCTGAGCCCTCCTGGTCTCATAAAAGGTTGTGTTCGCCCACCTCAAGAGACGGGGACTGGCGTGACCCCCCCACTCGCACCTCTCACTTCAGACACCCCGCTTTCCAAGTTTAAAGTCAGTGTTGACTTTTTTACCTAGTTGAAGATAGTTAAATTAGGAACATGGAAGTTTTGCCCTTATATCAAGTCAGCTCATCCGTCCTTCAGGGTCATGACTGTCTATGCGTACTGGCCGCGGCTGTCCAAGACTGTCTTTCCAAGTCCTTCCCAGGATGAATCTGGGACCTGTTGCATGCAAAGCTTCCACTAAGCTACGAGCAACGAGCATTTCATGCCAATCCATAGGAGTGAGGTTCTTGAGATTTTTATGGGGGATGCTTGAGTGTCTTTAAGCGTTGGGAGCAACGTATGGGCTATCCATTTCAATTTTTGGAAACATACTGGAGCTCATGGAAACTCCTGTTTCTTTCTTTTCAAAATTTATTTTATTACATTTATATCCTGCCTTTTTTCCTCCTTAAGGAACCCAGGCAGGCATACATATTTCTCCTTCTCTCCATTTTATCCTCACAACAACCACCCCATGAGGTAGGCTGAGCTGAGAGTCTGTGACTTGTCCAGAGCGTCCATGCTGAGTGGGGACTAGAACCCAGATCTCCCAGCTCCCAGTCCAACACACTAACCGCTGCACCACACTTGTGGGAGTCTGACTTCTTAAGGCAGCCCCAGCTATCTTAGTCAGCCATCGTGAACACACAGTGAATATACAGGGCACGCACATCATCGTCACGTCACAACAGAAAGAGAGGGAGGAAAAGAAGAAGATACAAAGGAGGACAAAGTGGAATTGATGGACTCAAAAAATCCACAACTAGTAAAAGACTGACCAATCAGCACTCCAAAAACTATCCACTATTGGCATCAATAAGGCACTGCACAACTGCCGATAGAGAGGTGGGTGGGTGGGTGGAGAAAGAAGAAGAACCAATAAAAATAAAGTATAGATATAGAAAGATCCACGAAAGATTCATGCAACAAGGTTACAACCGGCCACATGGCGTCATCGAAGAGACGATGACAACATGAGTGAAGTCACTTACAGTTTCGGATAATTTGGGAGGGAGAGCTTTTGTTTGGGTCTCCCATAACAGCTAGAGGGTTGCTAGGCAACTGTGGGGTCATCCTTGGAGCTATGATTGGCCTGGTCTGGTTAGAGACACAGGAGTGGGTTGGGTCGGAGGAAACAAAAAATATAAAGAAAAACAAATGAATCGGTTGGATGGAGTTCCCAGCTGCGTTGTTCTTGCTTCTTCCAGTGGAGGCTGGTGGCTCTGATTTCAGCTTCTGGGTTTTAGTCAGAACCAGCCAGAACTCTAAAGGCCTCCAAAGTAGTTTGGAGGTAGGGTTCAACACCTTGAACAGTTCCTTTAGAGTTCTGGCTGGTTGTTTGTTCGTTGGTTCCGATAAAACCCAGAATGGATTGACAGCCCCACCAAAATCAGAGCTACCAGCCTCCATTGGATTCTTCTGATCTAAAATGGAACAGGAAACCTCCCACCCCCAGGTTGTTTTTAAAATGGAACAGCAGGTCCCCTTCTATCACGCACACAACCCTTCAAGGCATGTCCTTGGGCTCTCTGCTAGCTCCAGCTGTTTTGAGTCCCCCACCCTCGGTGAGTCCATCTCCTCACCGCCATTGTCAGCAGCTGCATTTGTTCCTCATCCTCTGTCTCATATTTTCCACTGTAAATCAGCAGTTGCAGTACTGCGTTGAGTGGAACTATTATATCTCCAGTCCTGAAAACGATGTTTCCATGAACACAGTTTAGCACTGCTCTCTGATGACCCATGAGCAATGACACAGTTGTCTTGGCTTGGTTTCTATTGAACTCTTTCTTGGCACGGATGCAGTTTTTCTTGGCCATAACCCAACAGTGAGTTCAACATTGGATTGCTGCCCCTGTGTTCTACATGCTTTACAGCTGCCACCCTTTACATACTTGCTCATGTGCCATTCTTCATCAAGTCCAAGGATAACAAAGGGCAGGATTGCATTTTACATCTTACAATTTTGCCCTGCACACTTCAGTGTAGTTGAAAAACATCCGTCGTATGCAAACCAATGTCGGGCTGAGGAGTCACCATCTCAAGTAGTGATGGGCAACCCTAAAAGTTTGGACTATTTCTGGACCAATCTGACACAAGCCAGTAAGGAGGTCACCCGTCACTAATGACCTGATCCGCATTCCAAACTAAGTCATTTCAAGGTTTAGCAGCATCAGTTATCTCAACTTACTCTGTGAATGCTTCTTCAGATCTTATGGCCATCAGGACACCTGAGGCTCACAAGACACACAGCACCAAGACACATCAGTTTGCACCAAGGTTGGTCAATGCCGGCCAATGCCCAAGCAAAGTGCTGTAAGGGCCGGGCTTATGACACCTCCTTTCCTGCTGCCAACAATCAGCAGCACTTTGCTCATACATATGTAGTTTTCCCACTCCTTATATAGAGATCAAGCATGAAATAAAAACACAGCAGGGAAGCAATTTCCACACACATCCTCCCTGCTGAGGTAGATTATATTATTCGGATATGTTTTAGGGGGGAAAACTGGCTCCCCAGATCTCTTTGAATAAATATAGTATTTTCAATAAATATAGATGTTTATCTATATGCAGCTGAATGTTGTGATCATGATTCATTGGGCGACATAAAATTTTTACAAACATATTACTTTCCATCTCGTGATACTGCCATCATTTGTGGATGTGAAACTTAATTAGGAGTTCCATTTGTATCTGAATAGGTTGCGTTGGTACAGTGTGATATGTCTTTCTCCCTCTCTCAAAATACTAGAAACCAGGGTCATCCCATGAAGCTGAATGTTGGAAGATTCAGGACAGACAAAAGGAAGGACTTCTTCACACTTTGCACAGTTGTACTACAAAATCCATTACTACAAGATGTGTGACAGCCACCTACGTAGATGGCTTTAAAGGGATTAGACACATTCATGGAGGAGAAGGCTACCAATGGCTACTAGTCATGATGGCTCTATATTACCTCCAATATACAGTAAGAGGTTGTTTACCTCTGAATACCAGTTGTTGGGAACACAAGTGGAAGATTACTATTGTGATCATGTCTTGCTTGTAGGTTTCCTACAGGTTTTTGGTTGACCACTGTGGGAACAGAATGCTGGACTAGATAGGCCTTTGGTCTGATCCAACACAGCTCTGTCCGTCTGTCTGTCTGTCTGTCTATCTATCATCTCTCTCTCTCTCTCTCTCTCTCTCTCTCTCATCTATCTATCTCATCTATCTACACACACACACACACACCACTAATAACACCCTAAAACTAGTAGGTTGGATCCAGATTTAAACTGGCTCAACTGTGCTGGTGGACGTTGACTTCTTTAGGTCAGGCCCTCTAGCTCCCCAAAAACACTTCACAGATTGTCAAGAGATCTTGCTGAATGGGGTGAACTGTGATCTGTGTGGGGGAGGGGGATCCACAAAAATCAGGTAGAAGAACCTCCCGTGAGTGGAGCCTTTCCTCTTGCAGAAGGCAGATTCTGGATTTAATCCTATGTCACTTTCTATCTATTCCAATGGAGAGGAAAACAGAGGAACAGAGTTGCCCTTAAGTACTTCGAAGTCAACAATAGAACAAGGAATTAGCCTTGGTTCTCTTACATTAATGCACGGGACAAAATTCACTTTCTTTGGATCAGGGTCATTCTCTATGTATCAAGACATCCCAGAACATAGGTTTTAGGACTGTTCATACTGGGCATTATTTACGAGAATAAGAAAGGTTTATTCAGAGAAATCCATCTTGGGTGGGAATGGATAGGAACGCCATGTTATTGTTCAGTCCATTTTAGTTTATTCCCAGCAAAATATGTGGTTTGGCTCAAAATGCATTGAGAGTGTTGACACACCTTTTGGAGTTTTCCACACCATTTCCCCCCAAGTTTTAAAGACTTGTGGCAAAAGCTCCAAGAAGGCCAATGCCTCTCAGATAGATTATCAAGAGATTACCCCCCACCCCTCACTACCTGGTAATGAGGTAGCATTACCTCCTCCATGTACCTGCTCAGAGCATTAGGTCATCTTTAGAAACCCACCTCCAGGTGCCTCTGCCAAAGGAAGTTAGACTACCATAGAGGTGAGACACCACTTACAGAACGAATTCCACAAAGAGGTTCATGTTGTGATCTTTTCTCCTAGGCGTTTTAGAGACCTGGTTCTAGTTTGTTATGCTAATTTATCAATCCCTGTGCTTTTCATTGTTTTGTATTATATTGTATATGTTTTTAAAATATTCTGCCCAGAGAACATTAATTATTGGGCTGATTAGAAATGTGATAGATCAATAAAATAAACCAATAATGACAAGAGCAGATGCTTTAGCAAAATCACCAAAGGGTCCTCCCAGACTCTCCTCCATGCAGCGTAGCTGGGGAAATCGTCTCATCTGCCCGGGCCTTACCTGTTTTCAGGGCCAGGGTGGATGGGGGAGTCAGTAAGGTCTGTTTGCATCTTTTGGCCGCTTTAGTTGAACCTTTAGCCTCTTCATACCGATCTGGAAGCCGTTCATGGCCTGAATGGCCGCCTGAGCGCTGGTTGGATTGTCAAAACTGACGAAACCTGGGGTGGGAGGGCATGGCAAAGGGTGGGGGGGGGGAAGAAGAAGGAACAGAAAAGCAAAGGGTAGGACACTGTTCACTGCAGAGCGTACTCGCGACCTGCCTTGCTGTGAATGGTTTTGCAGTTTCACTTAGGGATGCAAGGGAACTTCCGTTTTGCTTATAAAACATGCAAACATGGCTCGCTTCAAAGCCCCCAACCTGTATCGCAACTGTGAGCATGTGTTTGCTGAAACTCTTCACAAATTGCTGGACATGTGCCTATTAATTTTATTGCATTATTATTAATAATAATAATTGCATTTATATCCTGACTTTTTTCTTCCTTAAGGAACCCCAAGTGGCGTACATAATCCTCCTCTCAATTTTAGCCTCTCAACAACAACCCTGTGAGGAAGGTTGGGCTGAGAGTCTGAGACTGGCCCGAAGTCACCCAGTGGGTTTCTATGGCCGAGCGGGGACTAGAACCTGGATCTCCCGACTCCCAGTCCAACACTTTAGCCACTACACCACACATAAGAGGTGCCATGCTGGATCAAACCAAGGGTCCATTTACTCCAGCATTCTGTTCACACAGTGGCCAACCAGCTGTCGACGAGTGAGTGCAACAGCATCCTGCCACCCATGTTCCCCAGCAACAGGTGTTTATAAGCTTACTGCCTCAGATGCTGGAGGTAGCACATAACCATCAGGACTAGTAGCCATTGATGTGCCTCCTCTTCATATTAGTAAACCCTGCCCTATGTCTTCCCTTCAATGATTTGTTTTATGATTTGATTTAGTAACTTCCTTGGGACAGAAGTGAAGTTAATGGGTCTATCGATTCTTGCTTTCAGGTGTTAACGTTTGCCTTTCTCTAGTTCGCTGGAACCTCACCTGTCATAGATGATTTCTCCAAACCGATTGCTTTGTGGCGCTGAGATGCTTTTGGCATCCCAAGGTGTAATTCATCATGACCTGTTGACTTCCAGTCATTTCAGGTAGTCAAATATTCTTTGAACAGATCTTTGCCTATCCTAACCCTTTGCCCCTCCCTTACTGTCTGTATCGATTCCACTAATCATTGGGTCACTATTTATCTCACTGGTGAAAACTAAAACCAAGTAGGCATTGAGAAATTTTGGTTTCATTGTATTGGGGATTAATCACTTTCCTTCTCTAATGAAGAAGCTTCCTTCAGTGTTCAGAACTTCCATGTGCTTTAGAACACCTTCTGGTGTTTGCTAACGTTTCCGTAGGAATAAGGGGCTGGAAGCATGCAACCCCTGATGTCAGTATTGCAAATCTAAACAGAATATGCCTGTCGTATTCCTGGCAGGAAAATCCTCGAACTCTAGAAGAACTTAGAGGAGGACCTTGTCACTGGTCCTAATGATTGCAAGATAAGCAATGTTGGAAAACGCTGATAGACCAAGACCACCAATGTTTTAAATTTTCATTGAATGTTCTCAAAAGGCTTCAATTTTTTAAAGTACTCTTGAAGAAATCTTGGGGTAGGGGAGAATGGGTGAAGCACGCCCCTCATCTTTTTTCTACCAGTTCCCCCAATTGTCCTCTCCCCCCCCCCAAAAAAAAACTCCTTATGTTTGAGAATAGAGGGGGATAACTAGAGAGAGGAAATATCTTGACATGTCCTTAACTGGAAATGGTGTTTCATTTCTTGCTGGGGGGCATGGGATTGATTGTTTCCTTTGCCTCCCAAACTGAATTAGGAGACAGAGGAAACAATCAAGCTCATACTCCCCAGGCCACCATTAACTGCTGCCATGGTAGAATCGAACCCCAGCAGGACCTGAATCTGAAGTGGTCTGGGCCCCACTCAAAATAGAGTGAGCCCTTGAAATTGTTGAACTGTCTGAATTGTGAATTCGACCCATCATTATATTACTACGGCTACTATGGAAGTATTATACTACTACTGCTACTATGTGTATTGCAACCATTGTGACGAGTTTGTTTGTTTATGTATTTATTATATTTATCATGTTAACTGGATAATATATGAAGAATTCTAATAAGACATTTTCTCTCTTCTCACAAGACCATTGCGCCTTACAATTCAGCCATGGTGATCAAACTGTTTTGTGACATTTATGATACATCTGTGGGCCATTTCTAGTGAGAATGGCATATGTAGTAGAAATATGATGCATTCGCCTTATAATTAGGCTAGATTTCTATTTCAGTGAATGCATTGTACATATCTCGGCTCCGAGTAACAGATCTGACTAGATGCTCCTTTGGGCCTTCGATGCAACAGAATGACAGACTGGATAACCAGTTTCTATTTACATGTGCTTGCATCAATTAGGCATCCCATTGTGTCCTACTGGAGATTCTAGACACTTCCTGCTGAGATCTGGATTAACAAATGCTAATCTGATTCCCTTTGGGAGTTCGATTTAGGATACCTCGGCTTTTGTGTGATTTCAACATGCTACTGAGACATGCTCAGGTTGGCTTAAAATTACCTGACCAATGAGATCACTAGCCTTTAGTTAAAATTCCTTTCCTATAAAATGGGATGTGTTTCTTCCTCTTAAAACACAGCATGTTTGAAATTCATTTTGTCCATACTGAGGATCTCTTCCCCTGCAAAGGGAAAGATAAAATTAGCTATTCCAGTACAACTACAATACTCATATCCCCACAGTAGTCATATCCTGGAAGAGAAGGCTATCAGTGGTTGCTTGTCCTGATGGCTATTTGCTACCTCCAGTATCAGAGGCAGTAAGCCTGTATACACTATATATATTGCTGGGGAACATGGGTGGGAGGGTGCTGTTGTATCTGTGTCCTGCTTTGTGGGTCCCTGGTCAACAGCTGGTTGGCCCCTGTGTGAACAGAGTGCTGGACTAGATGGACCCTTGGTCTGATCCAGCAGGGCTCTTCTGATGTTCAATTTCCAAAGCAGCACAAAGCCCCAAATTTTGAATCTCTCCCCCCCCCCCCCCGGAAAATTAGCTCATTTCTCAAATGCAAGCCCATGTTCGAGGATCTGCGAACATGTTCTCCTGCCCGGGTTCATGCTTCGGGTTGCGAACATTGCATGTTCACATGTTTTGTGAACAGAAGCGACATTCTCCTCCATTCCTTACCAAGAGGGTCTTGAAGCCAGCATATTGGGGCACTTACCAAAGCATTTACTTTGGTTGGTGGCACGGTCAACAAAGACTTTGGCAGAGATGACATTGCCAAACGGCAAGAACATCTGCATGAGCTCCGCATCCCCGAACTCCTGGGGCAGGTGATAAATGAAGAGGTTACAGCCTTCAGGACCTGAGGTGACAACATAAATGCACACACAAAGAAAAAGACATATATTAGAAGCAGAGGCCATGGCTGACATACTTGGCTGCTTTCTCAGAAGGCATTACATCTGAGTCTTCATTGCATTGATCGTCTCTGCTCAATCATTTTTATTTCGGAAGAGAAAATAATTTGCAACAATCATTTAAATTATATATATATATATATATATATATATATATATATATATATAATCCCCATTCACTTGCTAGAATGTATACTGGAAACTAATATTTACACATCTTGAGCAAATACCTAACTAAGCACAGAAACAATATTACATGAAATCAAATATTGTAAGTCAGAATTAATTCCCCCAAATCCAATCCCAGACATACAGCAGGTTACCTATTTCCCAGGATGTCAAAACTATGACCTCATAATGAAACGGACAGAAATTCCTCACTGGAATGGTAATTCCTACCTTCCTAGCAGAGCTGCGGTCTAATTTCCATGCCAAAGGGCTGTGCAAAATTCCCTTTAGTCTGGTGTGAAGTGCAACCATCAACATTTGAAACATCCCTTACATCATAATATCTATATCCAACTTAGCCAGCTAACAAAAACCAAACATTCCACCAATCACATTCCTCCAAACACATTAAAAAATGGCGTCCTCCCATTCTGGAGATTAAGAGTCCTCCTTTAGAGGTCTGACTGTTTCTGACTGAAAGTCAGTGGAATTCGCAACCAACCCATCTACCCACCCACTGACAATGGAGTCGCCAGCCTGCGCTGCCTTAATGTCCGTGAGGAGATGTTCCTTCAGGTCCATGAGTGGAGCAGGGCTCCTGACACAGATTTTCAGCTCTCTGCTTGTTCCTGCTCTCCCCTCATGCACTAATAATTGTGTGGGGGCAGGAGGGGGCACAGAGGAGAATGACTGAAGAGGGTTATGATTGTATTTGAACACATTGATGCGGTGCGTCATAGTTTCTAAATGAAATGCTTCATTTTGATATCCCGTGCTCAGCATGAGCCATCGTGGAATAGTGGCACACACACTGATTCACTCATCTATTTCGGAGGAGGGGGGGGAGAGATGCGATTCTGATGTGATTGAGAACTTCAGGGAACAGGACCTGCCAGTTGATTGACCTCCATGTTCCTACACTTATTAACACATCCCAAATGGCTCTGAATCATTCAGCGCTTCCCCCTCACCTTCCAATCCAGTTCCTCGTCTTTCTGGTCACCTGTTTTCACCTCATTCACTCTGCAGTCTCCCCTATTATTTCCTCTGCTGGATTTCAGCCAACCTCCTACCCACCCGCATGTGTGTGCATATGTGTGTCTTTTTTAGTTTGGTTTTTGAATCTTCTGAGCCACTTGCCATTCTGTCAATATTTGCGTCCTGTCATCTAGTCTTCATCAACAACGCCCTTCATGTAGGTGTCAAATTGCATGCTACAGTTCTTAGTAAGAAGGGGGAATCCAATGACCAATTTTTGAGCCTGAATGTACATGCAAAGGCATTACGTGAACCAAATGCTACCAATATTCTACGGAGGAAGCACCTAATTTTTGTCCCACCACTGTCAGAGGCGTGCTTGGTGGAGATGCAAAGAAGGGCCTTCTTGGTGGCCGCTCCCAAGCTTTGGAACTCTCTGCCAAGGGAGGATACATTGGCTCCCTCTCAGCTGTACCCTGGCAGGCAAAGCCATTTTTATTCAAGCAGGCCTTTGGCATGTAAGCTGGTCTGTTGGTTCGGGTGCTGTTTTTATCCTTCTATTGTTAGGTTTCTAACTGTGGACACTGGAGGCTGGGGACTATGAATGCGGCTGGGTGTGGATCCATTCTGGATTTCAGTGAGAACCAGACAGAACTTGAAAGGAGTTATCCAAGGCTCTGAACCTGTTTAGAACTAGGGTTCAGCACCTTGGATAGCTCCTTTCCTTGGATAGCCATTTCCTCTGCAGAACAGAGGGGTATAACTCAATTGAACAAACAAAATAATAATAATAATAATAATAATAATAATAATAATAATAATAATATCATCATCATCATTTTTCACTCTGTGATTTCTCTGTCTTTCCCTCTCTCTGGCTTTTTTTTTATCTTGCCTGCAAAAAATACCAGGTTCTGAGATCAGCCCTGCCCCAAGCCATTCCTTCTTGGTTACAGCAATACACTCAGCACCCTTGGCCAGTTGTGCTCTCTTGAATGTTGCAGTTGTGCATGTCTCCCCCCTCTGCCAAATGCACACAAACACACACTCCCCAATGTCCCATCTCACCTTCTCTCTGCTGCTGGGGGATGATGGGGGCTTGCTGGGGGAAGGCCTGGCTGATTGGTGCATAGGCGGCTGGATATGCTGCTGGAACACAAAAACAGAACGGTCAGGGCGCAGACGTAGCACCCTGCTTGCACCGAGAAAGCAGCAGGAATGCAAAACCAATGGCTATGATCTCTGGTGACCAAGAGGGGTGCTCGGGTGCAAATCCTGAGCCCAATTCTGCTCTGGAGATGCACACGCCACATACAAAGACTTTGCGCATGCACTCCCCAAGTACACTTCGTTCGACAGCTACAATGTGAAGCATTTCAAAACAGAGCGTTTACATGGTTTGAGAGGTGTGGAGGGGAAAAAATAGAAGGTTTGCGCTGCATTAAGTGTAACAGGAAGGACAGGTTATGCACACTGGGTTAGATCCAGATTTAGTCGTGATTAGAGTAGACCTAGTAAAATCAATGGGACTTGTGCTGGTCATGAGTAACAGATGCCCATTGGTTTCAGTGAGTTTGCTTCTAAAGATGACTCGTATCTGGATTCAACCCACTTAATATAGGAACAAATCGAGTTGGATCCAGAGATACGCCTGCGTAATGGAGCTGTTGGAAGCTGGATTTAGGGTTCTCTCTTCTCCCTGACAGCTTCCAGAGCCCCCCTTTGAATTCTCCTCCCAAGGGTAAGGGCATCCTGCTGAGTGGGGCGTGCTGTGACCCACAGGGCTGAGTGGGGAAGGCGGAGATGGCAGGGAATTGGGAAGAGGCATCTTCTGTAAGCAGAGAAGATGCCTCTGCTCCAATTTCTGCCAGGCAATAGCACCAGGCAATTCCAAACAGCCCAATGATGTGGGCAGATGTCTGGATGCAACCCAGTGAAGCTGAGTTACGCTGGCACCATTGCACTGTCGGGCCCAGTATTTATTTCATTTATACCTCACCTTTCTTCCATCGTGGAACTCAAGGTAACTACATGGGGTTCTCAGGTGATCTCCCCTCTAAGCATTGACCAGCCCCAGACCTGCTTAGCTTCAGCAAGGGAGCTTCCCCATGTCCCTTCAAACCATATTGTCTATTCTGGCCTTCCTCAACTGGGTGCCCTTCAGATGTGTTAGACTACAACTCCCATAAACCCCAGCCATTGACCGTGCTGTCTGGAGATGATGGGATTTATATTCCAGCACATCTGAAGGTTGGGGATGGCCAGTTTATTTTGACTGGCAGTGGCTCTCCAGGGTTTCAGGCAGATGTTTCTCCTGGCCTCTTTTACCTGAGGTCATTTGAAGAGGCCAATAATTAATCCTGGAACTTGCAGCATGCAAAGCTTGAACTATGGACTTGTCTTCCTTTTTCCCAAAGAGAGTTTTGCTACTTAAATAATACCTTCCTTGTTCCTGTGGAATGCTCCCTGACACCAAGCAGGCAACATCTGGGTCCTGAGGTCTTCCCTCAGAGAAAGCCAGTGTGGTGTAGTGGCTAGAGTGTTGGACTGAGAGTCTAGTCTCTACTCAGCCATGGAAGCTCACTGAGTGACTTTAGGCCAGTCACAGACTCTCAGCCCAGCCTACCTCACAGGGTTGTTGTGAGTATAGAAATGGAGAGGAGGATTATGTACACTGCCTTGAGTTCCTTGGAGGCAAAAAGGCAGGATATATATTCAATCAATCAATCAATCAATCAATCAATCCCCTAACCACCATTCCTCCTTCCTAGTGGAGACATGATCCCCCAAAGCCTTCCACTCCTATTTATTTTGTGTCACATGAGAGAAAGCGCAATTTCCTATCATAATTTGTGTCACATGAGAGAAAGCACAATTTCCTATCATAATTTGTGTCACATGCAATTTCCTTCCCCAACCTGGAGTTCTCCAGATGTTTTGGACTACAGCTCCCATCAACCCCAGCCAGAAGGGTCAATGGTCAGGGATGATGGGAGTTGTATTTCCCATCGTATCCCCATACCCCACCCCGTCCTCCTCCTCCTTGCAGCTGGTTACTTTGCACATGCCCTCGTCGTATCATGGAGATGCCGTGAGAAGATGGAGAGGAAGAAAGACGCAGGGAAAGAGGGAGAGATGGACAGAGGGAGGGTTAGGGCAGAGATGGGGAAGGGGAGGACAGGCAAAGCAATGTTAGAGACCTGCATAGTGCTGCATGCCTGCGTAGGCTTGTTGGAGGGGGTCTGCCACAGTGGGACTCTGAGCTGGGAAGAGAAAAGAAAGGAAGAAGGAAAAGCAAAGTCAACCAGAGCAGAACAGCTTTCAGAGCAGCTCAGTCAGGATTGAGGCTGGGGGCAGGGGGAGCAGGGAGCCACTCGAGATGCCTCCTTGACTGAGAACCAGAAGAGTCCAAAAGGGTCTTGGAGATCATCTAGTCCACCCCCTCTGCCCAATGGAGGCACTGTAATATGGGATGCAGCTACAGCATCCCTGAGAGATGCTTGGACTCCCCTTGGGGGAGGGGGTGTGGCTGTGGCAAGTGTTACGATGAGTGCCTGTACTTCTGAATTTACCCCTACACCACTGCACAGACTCATAAAAAGCAGTGGCTTAGCAGTGCTTGAGAAATCCAGCACACACACACATTGCCATCATAAAAAGCACATCCATTAGTAAGGGTATTCCCTGCCTTCTTGCCTTCCTGTGCTCAAAACCTACCTGGGTATGGATGGATTCCATTGGTGTAGATAGTTTCTGATGCTGGCTGCCCATTGGTCTGCGGCGGGAGAGGGCTGAACCCGTTCACCCCAAGGGGTGTGGCTATGCTGGGGACAGGTGCTGTGCTGATCCCTGGAGGTGTGCTTGTACCTGACACATGAAACAGGTAGGACACGAGGGAGGAATGAAAAATGTTGACTCTGTGAATGGCAGTGAGCACAGGGAAACTTGGGTAGTCCCCCCCGGTTACATCCACTCCATAACCGGAATATCAAATCAGGTACAGAGTCGGTGGGGCCGTTGTCAGAAGATTCCTCTGAAGCAACAAGAGGCACTTCTCCCTTACCACTTCTTGATTCAGCGTCAATTGCTTGAAAACTCCTCTAATGTAATGGAGGAGAGGAAAAAGGAAAGAGAAAGGCCATCGGGCTGTTTTCCTAAATCCAGCCACCCTTCCAGTCTCAAAAAGTCCACGATTGCTGGAAGCGACTGGCGCACGGCCAGCGTGCCCCTATCGGTAGTGCACTCCCCATCTACTCTGAAGCAAGCCCCATTTGCCCCCCATTCCCGCCCCCTGATAATGGCACTCCGATTTTCCCCAGGCAGGATAGCCTGCGCTTACTCCTGCCATTTCGTTTGATTCTGCTTCGCAGCTGTGATGCTGCAGAGTTTTGGTGGGATCAGGAGGCAAAGTGGAGTCACAGAGAGGTAATTTTAAACCTTGGACTTAAGTCTTATGCTTCCCTGCCACCCTCTAGACGGCCATGTAGAAGCACACAACTAACATTTGCTTTCTCTCCCCGCCCTCCCCTGCTATTTCACATTTTTCAACTTCCTTCTACGTCCCTCATCTGTCAGAATTGCAACAGGGACAAAACGTTTTGCTAACCCTGATAGTCAACCCTCCCATGCGAACTTCTGAACATGTGCCGTTGTGTACTCTAAACTCACAAAAGGAATAAATACCCTGGATGTACCTGTCCCATTATAGCCTGCCAGACAACCGAAGATCATGGAGCAGCAAATACCTGATGAAGGAGTCATGGGAGCAGCGACCAGCCCGCTGACGTTAAAGGCAGCCATCTGTTGCATCTGTGCAGCCGCAATGGCCGCCATGGGATTGAGGCAAGTTCCTTGTGCTGCAGCCATCAGGGCTGCCTGCTGCTGCATTATCTTAAGGAAAGAAAGACAGACGTGGGGAAAGAGAAAGGAAAAGAAACGGAGTACGCGGGGGGCGGGCGGGCGGGTGGGGAAGTGGAATAGTGAAGAAAAGGAAGCAGAGGACATAGCAGAGGAAGAAAGGGGGATGGAAGAGGAAGCAAGTTAGTTTTGCCTTTGTTATCGAAAAGACTTTCCCAGCCGTTCCGTCTGGGCGCAATCTCTGAGCAGCGGTGCAGCTAGGGGCTTCTTCCTAGCTGTGCAGTTGCGCCCTGTCATTTATATGCCAACCCTGGTAGTTAACGACCCCACCATTGCAAACAACTGAACATGTGCAGTTTTGGGACTTCAAATTTGCAACAGGGATAAAACGGTGTTTGGTTCCGCACTTGCTACTCAGTAGGTGGTCATGGTGGGCGGGTGGGTGGCAGAACCCAAAGCCCAACCCAGATTGCACCACTGCCTCTGAGGCCATCTCCCGAGTGAGCCCTCATGAAACCAGTGGAGTTTAGTGGCTCCAATGTGAGTGGGTGTCAATCAGAACCCGCAGAAACCCAAAAGAGCTGTCCAAGGTGTAGAACTGATTTTGGGGATTCACCACCCCACTGACAACAGAGCCACCAGCCTCCACTGATTGAAACACACCCAAGAGCCCATTTCTACTCTTATGTAAGTCCCACCTCCATGCTAGCCCTCTCTGGCTTGTCCAGTTTGGCTGCCACCACCTTAAAGTGTGTGTGTGTGTGTCTGTGTGTGTGTGTGTCTGTGTGTAGCGGCTTCCCCCCTGGACCGGCAGCATCTCCTACCGCTTGCGTATATGCTCCATAGGCGCCAAACTGGATTGTCATTGGGTTGAAGATCCCCAGCTGTCCCGCCATCTGATGCATCCGCCGCAGGGTCCTCTCCTTGTCTGTGTCGGCAAACTTCACCACCAGGCTGGACGAGGCTCCCTAGCAGGGGAAGAGAGAGGCAGAGGCAGAAACAGAGAGAGTGGGGCAGTGTGTACCCATTGGTTCTGCATGGAGTGCTGGCAGCAGCTGGTGCATGCTGCAGGTTCACCCCACCCTCTGAGAACAATCAGCACCAACGACAGCAACCTCAGCAACTGTGGGGCACCACTAGGAATGGCAGCGAAATGCATGCGGTTTGGACCTTAATGCAAACTGACCTAACTTCGGATTTTTTGGAACAAATGCACTAACCAAAACTCAATTATCCTTTGTAATTCGCACCACTCTGAATGGGGGCAAAAATCCGTGTGCACAAAAATCCGTGTGCGCAAAAATGTGCATTGCAGTGAAAATAATGTTCAAAAGTGCATTATATTAGGAAAGGTGCTTGCAAAAACATGTGTATTAGGCCCTATATACTTTCTCAACATCATGCACAATGATCTACACCTCTATCATGTCGCCCATTACTTGCTTCCCCCCATAAATGTCTGTAAACTTTCCACATAGGGGAGTTGCTCCAGCCCCTTGATCATTTTAGTTGCCCCCTTTCTGCAATGTTTCTAACCCTAGAATATCTTTTTTTAGGCGTGGGGACCAAACTATACACAGTATTCCATACTTGTATAAGATGATGGGACCAGTGGAAACCAAGCCCATCCCAGTGCCCTGAGTCCTAGAGCTGAAGCTGCCCACCTCAGCATCCTTTCCATCTTCTTATTCTTAAAACCGTTTTGTAGTCACGAAATAGCTAGGCAAGCATTACCTGGTTACAGACGCTCATTTTATTATTTTCACTTTCAAAACACATTATCTTTTCCAACAACAACATTGTGTTCATTCCCAAGTAGACATGTTTAGCATCAGGGCAGCAGAAGCAAACTCTGTTTCTTAGAGGTGGCACAGAGGTAGCACATAGCCATCAGGCAGTAGCACATAGCCATCAAGACTAGTAGCCATTGATCGCCTTCTGCTCCAGGAATTTGTCTAACCCCCTTTTAAAGCCATCCAAGTTGGCGGCCATCGCTACATCTTCTGGTAGTGAATTCCATAGTTTAATGATGCGCTGTGTACAGTTCTGGTTGCCATACCTACAAAAAAGATGTTGGAGGACTGAACACTGGTCACCTGAGATCGACTTTGCTCCTCTGTTCATCCCATCCCTTTGATTTTCAACAGAGTGAGAGAACTGTGATTACCACAGACCCCCACCCTTGCTCAGCCTTCCCCAAACAGATGTGCTTGACTACAACTTCCATTATCCCCAGCCAGACAATTGGGAACTGTAGTTCAGCAAATCCAGGTGTCCGCCAGGTCAGGGGAGGCTGCAGTTCCAGTCAGCCGCACCACATCAGAGTTCCTCCTGGGCCCCGGCCTCCCTGCCAGGAGCAATCTCTGATCAATGCTGTCCTCTTTTATCAACGCGCCGGTTCCCTGGGGTTCTTCCCTCCCCTTTCTCTCCATTTAGAACTGTGACCTTCATTGTTAATTAAACGGCAGCTTTCTCAAGCCCCGTGATTGAATTACCTCCTAACACCTGCCTGCGGAGGACAGCTGCTGATCGGGAATAAACGACGGACCCGGTGTTATTTTTTGCAACAAGTGATTCGATCCCCAAGATTCTGATCCAATCAAAGAGAGGATAAATTAGTTGGTGATTGGATTAAGGGGGAAAAAACGCACACTGCCTTGTGGGGGTGAGAAACCTGCTCTGTGGGGTGGCCCATTTCGATATGGCTGTTAGCATCTCTTGAGATTGCTTTTGTAGGCAGTTGGAAGGAAAGAAAGAAAGAAAGAAAGAAAGAAAGAAAAGCTGTTTCATAAGACAGGGCTAACATTCTGGAAGCTGCCATTAAAATGCTGTTTATATCATGGATGGGCTGCATGCGGCCTCCTGGCATCGCCAAATTTGCTGCCGAACTATGCTGCCAATGCACCACTGATTCCTTGGTTCATGAACCCATCCTGACCTTGAAGATGCATCTGTGAGGTCCTGCTGAAAACAGCAGATGAAGGCCAGGCTGCTTGCTTCAAGGTGCAGGGCCTTTCCTGTTGTAGCCCCCAAATTCCAGATTTCCCTCGCCATGGAGGCCCATAAGGCTTTCCTCATTGTCATCCTCCACTAACCCAGAGGGCAGCAAGCTAGTTTTGGAGGTGGAAAGCCGGCTGGCTATGTGGCACACACAACTCTGTCCTCCAAAAGAAGGGAATGGCTGGAGGGCTTAGGGAGAACGGCTGAGAGCCTGTCACCCCTGGCCCCTGCATCTGCCACCTCAAACGGCTACCTCTCTGTGTCTAATGGTTGAGCCAGCCCTGCCTTAACCTGATCTTAAGGTCTGGGCAGGTATATAGTTGTCATATAGTTGTAGCCAGGGTTGAAGCAAGAGCAGCCTTTCCCGACTGGATGTTGTGATGTTCTACTGTTTAGAAATGTGAAGAATGTGTTACAAAAGTTATTATTTGGAGTTGCAAGTCTGGATGAGTATAGAATGAGTGGTAAGTGAGTGCTGATTGGTTAGTTGTTTGGAGTGCCTGGATTGGTGGAGTGTGGGAGAGTGGGAGGAGCTGGGGAGCGAATGGTGTGTGTGTGTGTGTGACAAAGGGAGAGCTGAAAGGGGGTTGTTTTGGGATGAATTGAGGAGGGGGGTTGACTGTGGGTTGAGCAGAGAGAGAGAGAGAGAGAAAGAGTATCTAGTGAGGTGTTTTGATTGATTGATATTGAGAGGAAACAGTTTAGCTTAAGAAACATTTTGAAACATAGAAGCATTATACTTGAAACCAATAAGCTTACTATGCACGCAATATACTTTGTGTTAAAAAAACTTGTTAATTTCATCCAACTGGTGTGGTCATTTAAGGTGGACCTGAAGAAAGTACTGGTGGCAGCGGGAACATAGATGCTTGTCTGAAGCCAGGTTGCTGGGCTGTAGAGCTGTGGGGCCTAATAGTAAAGGCGGGACAGGGGCAGCAGCAGCAAGGGGCTAGGATAAGTTATCACAGATGTGCCCAGACGTGTTGAGGTGCAACTCTCACCATCCCCAGACAGCAAGGCCAATGGGTTGGGGATGATAAAATTTGTAGTCCAACACATCTGGAGCATATCAAGGCAGGGAAAGCTGCTCTAGAAGCAGCTTGAGGCAGGGCCGACCCTACCATTAGACATTACCTCCACGGTCAGTGTGCCAATCAGAGTAGACTGCATGATGGAAAAGAGAAACGCAGGGAGCTTCTTCCCACAAGAGAAGTGGTTGAAACATGAGATCAAAAGCATGAATCCCTTCTGGATGGGTCTCCATCCAAACAGGTGGAGCTCCTATAGCCATGCTTCATGTTGATTTTGGCTTTTGCCCAGCACTTACCGGCATGGTCTGGCTGCCGTGGAGACTGCTGATGGCTGCTTGGGCCTCTGCGTGGCTCCCGTATTTGACAAAGGCACATCCTACAGGGAGAGAAAGTACCAATCTTCAACTCTGAGGCACATAGGAAAATAACCAAGAGCGCAGTGGTGGCTGGTGGCTCCGATGTCGGCAGGGCTGAAAATCCATTCTGGGTTTCACTCTGAACCAGCCAGAACTCTAAAGGAGCTATGAAAGGTGCTGACCCTATTTTGGGGATAAGGGTTAACATCTTACACACCTCATTTAGAGTTCTGGCTAGTTCTGATCAAAACCCAGAATGGATTTACAGCTCTACCAAAAGTGGAGCCACCAGCCTCCACTGCAGGCACCAGCTGATAGATCTCCATCTTTGCATAAACATGTGCTCACATTTGTCTTCTTCCGGACTCTGAGTTTGATTTGTGCAAATTTTCTAGTTTGCGCAAATTTTCTCTGGCGGTTGAATCAGCCCTGCTTTATTTTGTATTATTTTATTGATGACATGTTTATACTGCCCAACAGCCAAGGCTCTCTGGACATTTGCGCCAATTTGGAGCAAGGTGTGCAAATCTCCCATTCAGTCGCTGCTTGATTTGAGCAAGCTTCCTATTTGTGCAGAGCGATAAGCGATCGCAAATGGGAATCGGGTACAAGAAGAGTGGCAAGACGATATCCAGAGAATCCAGAGGATCCGGCGATCTCAAACACTGCTGGTTCGTCCATCCCAATTTGAAGCCAGGTTCGGCAAACCGGCTCTTGTTTTGGGTTTTTGAATTAACATAGCAGGAACGCGGAAGAGTTGTAGAGCATGGAATTGGGGAAAGGAGGAGAAGCATGCAGATGGTGTGCATTACAGCTGAAACACATGGGTCATCAAAAGGGAGACAAGAGCTACCTAGCTGCACCACTGCTTGATCCCAGCCCAATTCATAGTATTATTATTATTTATTGCATTTCTATAATGCCCCATAGCTCTGGGCAGTTTACATAAGATTAAAACACTGAAAAACAATATACAAAAATTTAAACTGCAAAAAACTTTATACAATATACAAAAATTAAAACTGCAAAAAACTGCAAAAAACATATTCACATACATTTAAAACCATTATGATAACTTTAAAAGCTATAAGCCTGAAAAACAAAACAGACCCAAGCTCATCAGATATTGCTAAATGCCTGAGAGAAGAGGAAAGTCTTGACCTGGCACCGAAAAGATGATATGTTGGCACCAGGTGGGCCTCGTCGGGGAGGCCATTCCAGAATTGGGGGGCCACCACAGAGGAGGCCCTCTCCTTTGTTGCCATCCTCCAAGCTTCCCTCGGAGCAGACATTTGGAGGAGGGCTTTAGATGTTGAGCATAGTGTTCAGATAGGTTCATGTCGGGAAAGGCGTTCCATCAGGTACTGTGGTCCCAAGCTGTGTAAGGCATTATAGGATAAAATCAGCACCTTGAATCGGGCTTGGAGACATACAGGCAGCCTTTGAGAAAGGAGCTGGCACCTCATTTCACTCCTGCCCAGCCATCCTTTTCCACTTGCTCCTCACCTTTACTGGCGCCATCAGGGCCTCTGAGGATGGTGCATTCTTCGATCTGGCCGAAGGGCTCAAAGAGTCGCCGGACATCGTCTTCGCTCTGCTGCTTCCCCAACATGCCCACAAAAAGCTTCCTGTCTTCTAAAAACAAACCACCACTCATTAGCAAGAGCAACACAAAAGCCATGCAGCAAGCAGAGCGGCAGGGAAGTACAGCCAGGGTCTGGCCTCACTTGTTCCAATCTGAGATGGCTTATGGCAACGCTATACCTGCCCAGACCCTAAATTCATCCTCAGAGGCCCTCCTCCGGGTACCTCCATCAAATGGGGTGAGGTGAGTGGCTACTAAGCTTTGGGAATATCGCAACCTCATCTGGAAGTCGCTGGAAGGGGGCAGTGTGGCAATTTGTTCATGGCAATTTTGGTCACAGCTAGCCTTTGGATCTCTATAGTTTACAGGGTGGTTTCCTGTGATTGCTTCATTTTGCTCCTCCCTTCCTCCCCCCCCCCCCCATCTCTCTTTGCCCTCCTCCATTGCTGGGAGCACTTGAGTTTGCTTTCTTGCTCCTGCCAGAGCTATAGAACCCAAAATGGACTGGATCAGCTCTCTTTGAAACTGTACGTGCAGATTATATGCAAGATCATATTGTGAGTAAAACTATTTGATGTTTCTTTCACTGAAGACGGGTGTAGTCTCCTTTTGGGCCTCGTGTGCATGTGGGACTGGTAAACACTCATACCGTTCTGCCTTTTTGTTTTTCTCTGCTAAGTGCCTTTCCAACCTTGGATGGCTCCTTTAGAATTCTGCCTGGAACCCGAAGTGGATTCACTGCTCAACTGACATCAGAGCCACCAGCCTCCACTGTCTGCACTGCAACATTTTGTTGCAGGTCCTGCTTGTAGCAACAAATGAGGACGGTGATAACTAGGGAATAGCACTATTTCACCTCCTAAATTTGCTCTGACACCAAGACAGACTAGGTTTGGAGGTCATGGGAAATAAACGAAGACACAGAGATGAGAGAGGAAGAGATTGAGAGAGAGAGAGAAAGAGAGACTGTTAAGTAAAGTAACAAGCACTTTACATGGTTATGATTGACTATCCGAATAACCTGCCATTGCCAGCCCTGCCTAAGGGACATAAATAACTTAAACATCATCGGAGTGATGGTAAATAACGAGTGTTTCATGATTATTGCTAGCATCTGTCTTCGGCGGCCCTCTAACCATCGCTGGGCTCTAATGGCATTTGACAATGGAAATAAGGTGGTCTCTCGGAGGGACACAGCCTGGGAAATAAATAAATAACGGCACGGCGGATGCTTTGTCAATCGAGACATTCAGGAAATTGTTAAGGGAGCAGGGCTCATATATTGTCTCGTTAAACATAAACCATCTCTATTAAAAACAAAATAAATAACAACAACAACACCTGGGCCTTTATAGAGTGGAAGACTTCGGCCTCGTTTAAATTTCCTTGACAGTTCCCTGCCACAGTACTTCCTAGGAGAGGTTTGGTGTTCCTGCCACACTTGCGTCTGATGCCTGCTGTTCTGGACAAAGGAATTCTGGGTGTCTGTCGAGGTGGCCATGCAGTCCTCTATTTGAATGCCTGTGTTTCTATTTAAATTGTAGTAATAATTCTAAATTAAGCAATGTGTAAATGGTGATCCTAATGTCTGTTAATGTGAAGTCAGAGCAATTGGGGGACTTTAAGCATAATTCCCAACATTTCACAGACAAAAATAAGGGTACACTTGTAATACCCCTATTTGCTCCATTTCAAGCCCGTTGATGCTCTGTGCTATAGCCTGGGTTCCAGGGTCCTGCTATGGGTCAGATCTTTAGCAGGGGTCAGGTTTCTCAGAGAAGCAAGAGATCAGCACCAGAGAAAATGTCAAAAGGGGCTGGAGCCCAGGCAGGGATGTCTGTATGTTGCTCCAACAAGAAGCAGATCCAAGTTGAGCCTTAAGTAAGAGTTTGGTTACTTTTAGGCTGGCTGGCTGACTGACTCTGCCTCTCTATACTGACCGAAGCTTTGTCTCATAAGAAGGCCATGTGTTCTATTTTACAGAGGACAAAGCACCTTGGATAGCTCCTTTAGATTTCTGGCTAGTTCTGTCTGAAACACAGAGCGGATTCATTATCCCATTGACATCGAAGCCTCCAGCCTTCACTGCCCAAAAAGTGCTTTTTCTTTATAGGACCAGCCCTATCAAACCAGTGCAACGTTGTCAGTTAGACTGGGAAACCCTTGACCCAAAGTGGCCTCCAGCACTGATTTCATTCCTGAGGGTTAGAGGCAAGTGTCTGTAATCTCTTTTTACCTTCCGAGAATACAGGGACTGGGACGAGGCCCCATAAGGATATCATGATAGCACTGGGCTTTGAATCTAATTCATCCCACATCCAAATCAAATATTTGTTCCTACCAGACTTGTGGCACTGTGGTGGAAGCACGTGCCCTTTCCCTGGCTTCTCATGCCACGCAGCACTGTGCCAATCAGAGGTCTCCCTGCCGCAGATCTTTTAAAAGATGCAGGAGTCTGCTGATGGACAGAAGTTGGCAACACATGCATGAGCATATGGTTTTGGGTGGTGCTCAGGGGGCAGGGCAAATGCCACGCTTCTTGCGAAGGGATTCCTCCTCCTCCTCCTCCTCCTCCTCTGAGACCGGCCAAGGCAGCTTGCTTGTTCTTGCCTGTCTATTGATTTTTAATCCCTCACCAATTACATTCTGTAAGTGGGTAATTTATTTCCCAGTTCCCTTTGGGACACACAGAGCTTTTGCTGGCACCAGCTGAGTCGTGTTTAATAACTACATCTCTCTCTCTGAATATGGTGTTATTTACCCTGCTCAAGCAACTGAACCCTGGGAATAAAACATCACTGGCTTTAAAATACCTGTCCACGTGAGCATTTGGCTGTAGACCGGTGCCTTAGGGAGCAGGGAGCAGGAGTAGTGTGTTTATTGTTTTTTAAAAAAAAGAAATCTGGGACTACAAAGATTTGCCAGAACCTACCCGTACAAGGCTTTGGCGTGAGCCATGGGAGGCTCTGAAATGCAGCAATGCAAAGAGTATGAGTTACTGTCTGCCACTGCAGATGGGAGAACTGGAACTGGAACCAAATTGCAGGGATGCAGATTTCGGCTAAACGTTAGGAGAAAAGAGAGGAGGCTGGTGGCTCCGATGTCAGCGGGGCGGTGAATCCGCTCTGGATTTCAGCCAGAACTCTAAAGAGGCTATTCTAAGGTGCATCTTGGATAGCTCCTTTTACATTCTGGTTGGTTCTAATGGAAACCTGGGATGGAATCACTATCTCATTGCCATCAGAGCCATCAGCCTTGACTGGAGAAACTTCCTACTGGTAAGAGCTTTTGGTGGCGGAACAAGCTGTCTTTGGAAGTGGTAGACTCTCCTTCACTGAGGTATTTAAGCAGAGTCTGGATGAGTTGTGCTATTATTATTATTATTATTATTATTATTATTACTGTCGCTCGTGGCAGTTTTCTGGACGGACATGACAGGCTTTGCCAGGTCACGCTGTCTTTCACTGATCCAGGAATTTCCTGACAATTGAGCATGTTTTAAGTATGACTGCTTTCTGGATGTTGGTGTGGATGTATTCTGGTAGGCCATGTTTCTGAAGATTTTCTGTATAGTTTTTTTATGTGATGCTGGTGACTCATGTGACAAACGGAATAATTGTGACCTTTTCCTGTTGCCATAGTTCTTTAACCTCCATGGCCAGTTATAGGACTATGGCAACAGGAGAAGGCATTGATGATGATGATGATGATATTTATTATATAACCTGGAATCTGTCATGATGAAGGCCCGTTTAGAAATTCTTAAAATGCATACATACCAATATACACACCCACTACCAGTAGGATTCAAAGTTTTTAACCCCCCTTACTTTTTAAAAGAAAAACTTGGTTTATATCCATTGCTTCTCATGCTTTAGTGCTTCTTAACATTGTATGACATTTCTAAATATTGTGATATTATCCCTCTCCGACGTCCCAGATAGGAAATGCAGAACATATTTGAAACACATCAATATGTAGAGATGGTAACCATTGCTGGTGTCACAGCATTCTACCCTAACACAAGGATAGGGAACATCCAGCAGGTGGTCCAAATTTGTCCCACCAGGCCAGCCCATTTGACTCTTGTGTGGTTTCCCCCCACCCCATTACTCCTATAGCTTTGTTACTAGCAGCAAGGGCTGTAAGTTACTATGCTGGGATTTTTGGCCATTAACCTTTTTGCCTTTAGGCCCGCCCACCACTGGAATGCGCCCCCCCCCCCCACGAAAGCTTCTCCGAAATGGAACTTGGCTCCGTTCTGCCCCCCCCCCCCTCCGAGTTATGACGTGACCTGTTTTTGGGGTGAGCTATTCCTGAAATAAGAATGGCTTGGTAATTCCCCCTAGAGGGCGCTAGAGAGCCATTGGCTACAATTCCTGCAACTTGCTTCTTAGGGATTTAGAAAGCAGCAGCAGGAGAAGAACACAGGTAAACCTGGACATTCCAGTCAGCCAGTCATGGCTATGTTAGAGGAAACCAGGAGTGGAATTCAAGGCGGGCCCAGCCTGCCTGGTTATTATTGGCCTGGGAGTCTCAGTCTTTAACCTTTTCATTGTAAGAGGTCAACAAAAAACAATAGGTTTAGAAAATTAAAGTTGGGTTAACTCTTTAAATTTTCTTTTCATCAAAAGAATGTGAGACACGGTGCCAGGGGGGTTAAAGAGGTGGGAAAATAATTGAGAATAGCCCGAAATGCAAATACAGGTAGCAAATACAGAGAGCTTCAGCTATTGGGCAGTGTATAGGCATGTAATAAACAAATAAATACTAGTTTGTTTAAGGTTATTTCATAGCATGAATTGAACACTATGCTCAACACCTTAGGTCATCCTCCGAGTGCCTACTGCGAGGGAGGCTCAGAAGGTGGCAACAAGGGAGAGGGTCTTCTCAGTGACAGCCCCCCCAGTTGTAGAATGATCTTCCCAGCTCAGAGGTCGGCAGCAAGGGAGAGGGTCTTCTCTGTGGTGGCCCCCCAATTGTGGAACGATGTCCCCGACGAGGCCTGCCTGGCGCCAACATTGTTATCTTTTCAGCGCCAGGTAAAGACTTTCCTCTGCTCTCAGGTATTTAGCAATATCTGATGAGCCTGGGTCTGTGTGTTTTTAGGCTCACAGGTTTTTAAGTTATTAAAGTGGTTTTAAATATGTGTATATTGTATGTTTTTGCAGTTTTAATTTTTGTATATTTGTTTAAAGTGTAAACCGCCCAAAGAGCTTCGGCTATGGGGTAATATACAAATGCAATAAATAAATAAATACAATAAATTTAGTGAGCGATGGATAGGATACTGCCTGCATGCCTTTTCTTATATTTCCATGAAAGTACCGGCCAGCCTCAATTTATTGTGTTGACCTGCAGGCAGGAGAGACAGAGCCACCTGGAGGCAGTATGCAGGGCCTGCACCAAACCTCTTGAACCTATGTGTGTGTGTGCATTCAGCACCTTGGATAGCTCCTTTAGAGTTCTGACTGGTTCTGATTGAAACCTGGAGTGGTTTCACAGTCCCACTAATATCAGAACTACCAGCCTCCACTGGTCTATTAATCTATCAACCAACCAAGATATCTGCCTATTTTCTGGTGCATCCCGACAGGGATCAACTCCAGATACAGATCAAATGCACACATCCCTCCTGGACTTTCTCCACTATCCAATTACGGTGCTGTGCCTCATCCTGCCTGTCCACACTGAGGGCTACATTGGACGCATTCCACATGGCTGGAGTATATTACTATAATAACAGTGGGAAAGAAACGGTCTCCCAGCAACACCAAACCAAGAGCCTGGGAAAGTGTAACTGATTCCCATGAACTGCTGATGTAGGCAAACCTCTCTAATCCTGATTGGATTCCCCCAGTAGAAGTGCCTTCAGCGTAGTGGCCCCCTTTCTTTGGAACTCCCTACCACTGGAGGTCAGGCAGGCACCAACAATGTGTTGCTTCCGGCGCCTCCTGAAAACAGCTCTATTCCAGGAAGCACTCCTCAACTGACAGCGCTTGTAATGGCATTCTGTTTTAAAATGCACAATTTTACTATTTTTGCTATTTTATTTCGTACGTTCACTGCTCCGGAATCTATTTTAGAGATGGAGTGGTATGTAAATATTGTAAATAAATAACTAAAAGGTGTCCTAAACAGTGATGCAGTGGTATATGTAGTAGTATAATTAAGTGGACATGAAATACACCCACAGGGGCCACTAGTCAAGCACGGAGCAACGGATGTAAAATGAAGAGCCACCTACCTCCTCGACCTTCGCTGTCTGCTGGCTTGACTTGGATTGGGCGATTCATCTGTCAAACAAAACACAGGAGCTTGGTTAGAGCCTAGGCATCCAGCATACTCCAAAGCAGGTCAGCAAAGGTTTGGCGAGAAACCCAGCAATTCAGTGGAAAGCAATTGTGGGGTGTGTAGAGAGGTGGGCGCCAGCGAAGCCCGGATCAGGATCCCCTCTCCATCATCATGGCACCCTTGGAGCCAGGCAGAGCCCCATTCACATTATTTATTTTGATTAATTTTTATTTACAACATGTCTCAGCTGCCTTTCGAAGCCGGAGCTCTCTCAAGGCGGCATACAGCAATAAAACAAATAATAAAAACCGAGAGCAGTAAAAACACAATAAGAACAGCAATAAGAACAGTAACATCAGCAAACAGCTCTTGATCAGACCTCCCTAGTAAAGGCAACATAACCATTCAGGAATCAA